>CM072778.1:43097500-53097500 GCA_036936925.1 Cenchrus fungigraminus | reverse complement strand
TGGCACTTTTCCCAATTTAGTACTAGATCGACCTCCGCACACCTCATGAGAACCTTGTCTAAGTTTGCCAAGCAATCCACGAATGTCTTCCCATAAACGGAAAAATCATCCATGAACACCTCAGCAATTTCCTCGATAAATTCCGAGAACACTACCATCATGCAACTTTGAAAAGAGGCCGGAGCGTTGCATAAACCGAAGGGCATCCTTCTATACGCAAACGTTCCATAAGGGCAAATAAATGTTGTCTTGTGTTGATCATCCAGGTGAATAGGAATTTGCATGAACCCCGAGTATCCATCGAGAAAGCAAAAATATGCGTGGTTTGCTAACCTCTCGAGCATCTCGTGAATGAACGGTAGGGGGAAGTGATCTTTCTTCGTTGCTTTGTTTAGCTTTCGATAATCGATACACATCCGCCATCCGGTCACAGTTCTTTGCGGTATTAATTCATTCTTCTCATTCTTCACCACAGTCAAACCTCCTTTCTTCGGCACACAATGTACCGGGCTCACCCACTCACTATGCGGCACCGGGTAGACGATTCCGGCATCAAGTAACTTGATAACCTCCTTCTTCACTACCTCTCGCATGGCATGGGTTAGCCTCCTTTGATGGTCCACTACGGGCTTACATTGGTCTTCCATTGGTATACGATGAGTGCAAAAGGCTGGGCTAAGTCCTTTGAGATCGTTGATTGAATATCCGATCACCTTCTTGTGCTTTTTCAATAAATTCAGCAACTTATAATTTTCTTCGGGACTCAACTCGTCGCTCACGATGACTGGATAAGTCTTGTCTGGGTCCAAAAATTCATACTTTAATCCTGTGGGCAAAGGTTTGGGATCCACCTCGGGCACTTGTGGTTCTTCGGGTTTAGTGTCTCCTATGTCTTCGAATTTTTCTTCCTCCATGCTTCCATCTTGTGGTTCTAATCCTTTCGTTGCTTCCTCTAGTTCCTCATCTTGTTGATCATTGGATTGATTCTCCATCACTCTTTGTAGCAGGTCTCTAAGGGTTTCAACAAAACAAAGACTACCTACCTCCTCTTCTTCTTCATCCTCAGGAGGAAAAGGTGAAGGATGACTAGAAGCGCGAAGAAAACTATATGTGTACTTATCTCCATTAAGGTTTATTGATACTTTGCCTTCTCCGGCATCCAACACGGCATCAACCAACTTAAGGAAATGCCTACCTAAGATTATGTGATCTAGAGTATTATAGTAGTGTCAGATGTTTAGATCTAGACAGCCCACAGGGGGGTTAACCCCGGTGGTTTATTTGTTCGGTGGGGTGAAATCTAAGGCTAAGAACTCGAAGGTTGCGCACGATCATACGGAACACAGAGAACACGGCGAGTTTATACTGGTTCGGGCCTCAAGAGAGTAAAACCCTACGTCCAGTTGCTGGTGTAGATTGCTTGTGGATTGCGTGATTACAAGGGGTCGCCTCACCCGCCTTATATTGGCCAGCGGACAAGGTCGGCGCCCAGACTCCTGGTCGGTTACGACCAGGAGACCTAAGTCTAGTTGTTTACAACACTTGCCATGTACGTCAATCTGCTTGTCGGAATCCACCGCTGTCTTGTCTTGCACGCCAAGTCTTGGAGTCATTCTGGATAAGGTCGCC
Organism: Cenchrus fungigraminus; assembly: GCA_036936925.1. Lineage (NCBI taxonomy): Eukaryota > Viridiplantae > Streptophyta > Magnoliopsida > Poales > Poaceae > Cenchrus > Cenchrus fungigraminus. The sequence continues at coordinate 53,095,871 of CM072778.1, read as the reverse complement.
TGGGGAATCTTCTGGAACGTCTTCAGGAGGTCGTGTGGGCCACCAACTAGGTCGGTTGGGCCCACTGCCAGGTCGGCGGATCTTCTGGTAGGCCGGACCCACCTGTCGGGGACAACCGTGAGCCTGGTCGGTGGGGACCCAGGGGTACCCATGTCTCACAAGCCCCCGAGTGATGTGTAGGCGCAGCGACCTTAGAAAGTCATGACGAAGTCATAGAGCTATCGACAGGTCAAATAGTGTGCACGTCGGTCAAAAAAGAAAGAGAAACAAATCAGCTTAGCAGCCGACCTGTTTGTAGTCTTGCCGAACGAAGAGAGGTTGAGTGACGACCTATAGGAAGCAGACTTCCAATAGATCGAAACGACGAAGAAAAAATTTAGAGGGCGTCAAGGACGCACTCATAGAGTAGTATCCGAGCATCGTGGCGGGCAGGATGGCCGGTAGGATGATCCAAAAAAGAAAGATAAAAAAAATTAGGTCGAGTAACAACTTGATGAGAAACAGATTTCCCAACAGGTCGGTACGACGAAAGAAAACAAGAGGGCATCAGAGACGCTCTCGTAGAGTAGTCCCCGAGCATTGAAGTAGACAGCATGGCTGGTTTGATGCTCAAAAAAGAGAAGAAAACTCAGTCATGGTCATGATCGAACGAAGTGTAGAGACACCCAGATCTCCCGGCATAGCAGCAAGGAGTCTGGCAGGGCCGACCTCGAGAAGGTCTTGTAGGCGTGCCGACCTCGAAGAGGCCTCAAATCGACGATGTCCAGTATCTGAGTATACCTAGCAGGATCTTGAAACGTATATCGCATGAAGAGGTCTGCTGTAGTGGTCGAAATGGTCAACGATGAGGTCGTAGAAAAGTGTTGAACTTGAACAATTGGAGTGTAGAGACACCCAGATATCTTGCATAGCTGCAAAGAGTCTGGCAGAGCCACTCGAGGCATGCCGACCTCAGGAAGGTCTCAAAACGCAAGCGCCCAAGCACCCGGAGATCCCTGGCAGAGCCATTAGGCGTGCACCCCTTAGAGAGGCCTTCATTCCCAACGTAAAATCCTGGGTGTCCAGAGCAAGCTGGCAGAGCTTACAAGAGCACACCGACCTCAGGAAGGTCACGCATCAATGGCGCCCAACTAGGTTGGCAGTGCCGTAGACATACCAAGGTATTGCAAGACCTAGGTATTAAGGCACGCCGACCCCAGGGAGGCCATTTTGGTGCCTAGACGACCAACATAGCTGCCAGCCATCTAGCGGAGCCAAGGTGCTAAGGTATTGACGACCTCAGTAATAGGCACACCGACCACGGGGCCCGACGAAATCGTAGACGTGAAGCTTCTGGACTCCAGGCGTCGGGCCCTCTGACGCAGAGTCAGGCTTATCTTCTCCATAGACTGCGGGGTCACGGGTCAACAGTGGTCGGAGGTTCCTTTGCCACCCAGAAAACGACAAACCGCCCACTGATCAAGAGGTGTACTGTAGCCATGTGGTGCAGCAGTGACCTCAGGCATCATTGATGCACTAGCGACAAAGGCGTCGCGAGGCAGGAAAAGGGACATCATCTTTAACCATCCACATGTCTGCAGGACCTCTAAATCACATAGGAACAGTGTCACCACTTCACCAGTCGCACAAGGCCTGATTCCGGCTATAAATAGCACCATGGAGCTGAAGGCAGCAAGCACCGAGCATTGTTGAGCTATGAAGCCGTAGGGTAGAGTTTCGGCCATGCCATGGGCATGTGTCCGTCCACCACAGCACAAGATGCAAAGTTTGTAGAAGCATGGAGCTAGAAGAAGACTTGCGAAGTAGAGGTGTCACCCCCACTCTTTGTACCGTGCCTTAGTGAAGAGTCATGGAGAGTTTGGAGGTGATGCTGTAGAGGCCCGAGGTGACGTTGCAGGTTCTCGGTAAGCATGAGATGCTCATCGAGGGCTTGCAGTCCGCGCCGAAGAGCAAGCTCGTATCTGCATTCCATAGTCAGGCACAAAGTGTGTCCTGCTATGTGCAGCGTCGTGCAGTTGTTCACTGCAAGGCCACCATCGAGGACCTGAAGCTAGGAGAATCCTTGCGATGTGCTCTGCTATAGCAGGGAACACCTCAAGGACTGCTCTAGGTAGATCAGGTCTTCAAATATGTTTGTATCTTGTAACGAGTTCTGGATCCAATGAGGTCGTAGGGGACTTGTGTACCTTCAAAGTTCCCGTGTAATGTTCGCTCTCTTCTGTCATGTATTGGTTGTTTTGACAAAATTATTCATCAAAGACCAAAAATATGATGATTTGGGGGCTTGTCGACCTTGTGGAGATCGAGTTTCCTATCAGGACGACCTAATAGTGTTGAAATGTTCACGACCTAAACTTAGGGTGTAGGTCGCCAATCTATCCGTTGGGCGTATTGCCGTTGGCGTGAAATCCGGCGAGATCGTCTCGCGCAATTAGCGGCACATAGCCGTTGCAGCGAGTTCGTTGCGGCGACAGATCCGCAACGGGCATCCGTGGCGGGGCCCATATAAATACGGCCGCGGGGATGGGTGTTGACCCTCCCCTACCTTCATCTTCTTCCTCCCGCCGCCTCCGCCGGAGCTCGTCTTGCCCTAGCCGCCGTGCTTCCGCATCCGTCCTCCACCTGCAAAGCCTTAGCTTGTCGCCGTCGTCTCTAGCAGACTGCGCGCCGCCACCACGATCCCCGCGCCGCGCCGCTCTGCATGCGCGTAAAAACCCTAGTCAATTTTAGATCCAAATCCACTCGCTTGCAAGAAGTGGCGGCCGCAGCTCCCCAAATCCCGTCCCCGGAGACGGTTTGGGATCCCTCGGTGATGACCGAGGAGAAGATCCAGGCGCTCGTGGACCGTGGGCTGCTGAGGACCAAGGCGGAAGTGGAGTGGAAGGCGCCCACTGGCGAGGCGTTCCCGACGGAGGACGACAAGGAACAGGTCGTCTTCGCATCCTTCTTCGAGCGTGGGTTTAGTGTGCCTACCGGCGACTTCTTCAGGGGTCTTCTCTACTACTACAAGCTGGAGCTGGTACACCTTGTTCCCAACTCCATCACTGTAGTTTCGTCGTTCATACATATGTGCGAGGCGTTCCTTGGGATACCACCTCATTTTGTATTGTGGCACTATTTCTTCAACGTGAAGACCACCGGCAAGTGCATCGGTGTAGTATGATCAGTGATGTTCTGCCTGAGATCAGGTCTCAAGGCAGAATGGATCGATATGGATCTACCTGACAACACCACTGGGTGGAGGTCGGAGTGGTTCTACATCGCTGACCAGAAGCCGGCGCTCCCGAAGCGCACCAGGCATAAGCCCGAGAAGATACCGGAGTGGGACCTAGCGCTCTCCTCCCGTGAGCTGGAAGATCTCAAGGAATTGCTCTCCCTCGTCGCTGACCTCAAGAAGAAAGGTCTGACAGGAGGCTCCGTAGCGATGTCATTTTGTCGTTGCATGATCCAGCCGATCAAGGGCCGGGTCCATCCGGCGTACGAGTATTGGGGTCAGTCAGACCCTACTCGTGAAGTCAACCGCAAGATCTCCAGGGACGAGATGGCGGCTAGAGTGACACAGATGTACACTGGGCACATCCGGAACAGGAAGTTCCCTAAGGCGTACTCCCTGACCCGACCTGCTGATCCTGTAAGTCCTGAGACAACCAGGTCGCGTCGATGTGTTTCTTTGCTTTGTTTGATTAGAGGGAGACCTCTTATATCTTGTTGTTTGTTTTTGCAGACTCGGGAGATGCAATTCTAGTGCCCTGCACCCTTACCGACTAGCGAGGAGCCACGTCGGAAGTTAAGGTCGGAGGACTACCAGCCTCCAGCAGCTGTGCTGCTGGAAAATTATCAGTCAAACTCAACGGTTGGAGCTGATGAAGACAGCGACCCGGAGGTCGGTGACGACGCAGCAAACCAGCCTGAGGCTAGCAGTGCCACAAGGCCGGGGCGCAAGATGAGGGCAGCGACAACGAAGCAGTCGAGCTCAAGAGCTGCCGCGAAGGTCGAGGCAGCAAAGACTGCCAAGCTTGAACCTGACAAGAAGAAGAGGAAGAGGAGGGCGAGCCCTCCCCCGGTGATCCTCACCCCGGCGTCCAGAGAGGTCGAGGAAAGGGATGAAGCCACTCCCCCAAATCCAACTCCCGATCTCCCGATTCGCTCAACGGATTCGCACAAGACTTTGGGGATAGTAGGAACACCTCATGGGTACTCCATAACCAAGATTTGGTCCACCAAAACTCGTTGAATCAGGAGGAATCGAAGGAATTCCGCCAAGAACACCACGAACCCTAGAACCACGAAAACCCCAAAATTGAGCCCCTTTACTCACGGATTTGGGAGGGGAATCAAAGGGAAAAGAACCACGAGGGGTTCATGCATACATCCCCCACCAAATCCCAAAGAGAAAGGTCTCAAAACCGCCACAAGAAATTCGCCAAAAAAAGCCTCTGAAAATCACCAAAAAGGAGAAACGGGAAAGACACATCCAAGCCTTGAGGAACCACGCCGAATCATCTATACATACCAAGGAGGTTCATACAAGGTCTAGCTTGCCGCCCGATCATCCTTCCCTCTCACAAGATCTCACCATGAAGCTCTCAAGCTAGTCCTACGAAAATCCTAAGGAAAATAGGAAGAGAAAATAGGAAACCAAATGAGCTAGGGTTCCAAGAGATGGCTGCCATCCTCTCACCCCTTGGGTTATATGGAGGCAACCGAAAGACTAAAATGCCCTTACTAGCTAACTAGGGATACATGCCCCTCAAGGGCAAATTTGGAAGTCTTTGTCTTCGCACCATCGGACGGATGCCCAGCGACCACAAACTTGCTTAGCCTCGACGCAAGCCGTGCGATCCCGACGCGTGTCCTCCGCTTCGAAGATTCCGGACTGCGTCGTCGCACACCGGTCAGACCGGTGCTCATTACCGGTCAGACCGGTACCCACCGGTCAGACCGGTCTGGAGCTGCTGCACCTCCGTCTTCGGTTCTTTGGTCTTGGCTTTGTGGATCAACCAAGGAACCCAGTGATTTTCTGGTGAACCACCGGAAACCCCGCGAACTCGGTGTAGCCTCCGCCAATCACCACTCATGACTCGGCTCCCACGTAGTCCCGGCTCGACCTTGGTTTTGAGGCTCAACCAAGAAACCCTCCATGACTTCATCTTGCTGTTCTTGCCACCATGCGGCCCGCACTTGACCCCGCTGGCCACCGGGTCCCTCGAACCAAGCCTACTTGTCTTCTCACACCTGGAGGCCTCACCGGCAATGACCTTTCGCGCTTGTTCTTCACCTGCACTAACACCAGTCAAGCCGCAACCTGCACCTGTAATACTTAGCCAAGAATCAGTCCACACCACGTTGTCAATCACTCATCACACCAGGAAGCGACCATCCACCAGTCCTCGAACCACACATGGCTCTCAATCTCCCCCTTGATGAGTGCATTGACAACACACACGTTTTGGTAACCAAGATAAAAGAAAAAGAAAAGAAACGACTAAAAGAAACTCCAACAAGCGATCGAAAGCCAAAGAAAAGGCAAAGAGCAAGATCACTTGAAGAAGACAAGTCTCGGACCCCTTAGGCAAGGGCAACGGCTCGACACATCCGAGACAAAACATGCTCAAGCAAAGAGCACAAACCACCAATCTAAAGGTCGAAAACCACAAAGAGCTCCCCCTGCACACATGCAAGCTCCCCCTGAACCAATGCAACTCCCCCTGGACGAATGCATGCAAACCACTTGACGAAACAGAGCAGCTGCATCAGCTCAGCTCTGACCGGTCAGACCGGTCGACACCACCAGTCAGACCGGTGCTCAACAAATGAACAAAACCAGCACTCTGACCGGTCAGACCGGTGACCTTAACCGGTCAGACCGGTGACAAACAGAGCCCAGAAATGGCTCGAAACCACCTGAAAACCTTCCAAAAGCATTCAGTAGGCCAAAACATGCTCAAACTTCTCCCCCTTGTTGACAATGCATGAGTCAAGCCAAAAATACAAAAAATGCAACCTAGAGCTTCTCAAATAGACAAAATTCAACATAGGATGCTACACATGTCCAAATGAGCAAGTTAGATACTCGATAGCTTCGTATGGACAAAAACTACAAGATCACCAAGTTTCACAGCCATTGGACGAAGCTAAGATAGAATTGAGTATTTTTACGAAAAATTCCCTCTCATGAGCAAAGTCCTAAACATGATCAAAACATATCAAAACGGCAAAGCCACACAAACTTCATGCTAGGACAACCATTCTAAGCATAAGACCATCATAAACACCCACAAGCACCTCATTTCATGTCAAAGCATACCGAGCCATGTGCTTACTTCTATGTATGAGACTTCTCATTGGTAAGCAACATGCAACGGTTTAGCACCCAAAGCTATAAAAATAATCACATATGACATGGGAGCACATTTTCCAAGCAATTTACATTTCATTTTCAGATTCATATTTGGTACATGAAATGTCTTTGCGACAAAAAGGAACTTATGCCCCTCCACAAGATAAAGCATGGGTGCTAAACATTCATGATGGCAAACGAGCCTTTGGCCCCATATGATCAAAATAAGCTATCGAACCACAAATTAAGCATAGTCAAGCCACTAAAACATGTCAAGATCATATAAAGGCATTTACTCACAAGAGAGCATACAAGTGACATTTTCAAAAAACATAGCCATCAACCATGGATATAAGATCATCAAGAGCTAAGCCAAACTAACCATAGCTTACCAAACTAGCTCACAAGGACATATATATCATACCATGGTGAACAATGTATATAGGAGAAGCTTTTCCTACACAATGCATATGATACAAAATGCATGCAACCTAAGATACAAAGATGCCTATACATCATGTTACATATGCCATGTAAAATGCAAGAAATGCACAAAGGAAAGCTATACATATGCTACAAAGGAGCTCCCACACACCAACTCAAGAAATCAAACAAACACCAAGCTCACAAATGGCCGGCTCCTCGAGGGGAGGCAAAAAAGGGCTCGACACCACCGACAAAAGAGCAAAGGAGCACAAAACTCACAAGCTCCCCCTATACACCTGCACTAGGGCCAAAGAGCATACAAAGCTCACCCTAAGCACACATGATAGGGCAAAGAGCACACTAGGCACACAGGCTCCCCCTAAACTCATGCATTTAGACCAAAGAGCATACAAAGCTCAGCTTACACACATGAGATAGGGCAAAGAGCAAAACGAACCAAGTGGCTTGACCAAGGCCACACACTTGAAGGTCACAAATTTACTTACCTTGATCATTTCTTCAGAAGTCACTCGTCCTTGTCCACCATCCCCAAAAGTGATGTACCTCCATATCACCACGGGGGTATGAGGCCGGAGAACCACCCCCGATATCAACCAAATGTTCTCCGAGCCCCCACCTGCAACTCGAAACCAAGAGCGAGAGCGAGCAAATGACTCAACACTGGGGTTAGTACCAAAGGTGTCAAACCAGTGCCGAGCCATCTCCTCAAAAGTAGGGTTAGCAACATCCAACCTACCACTCCTATCAAAACTGTGATCCATCCTATCAAACCTATCAAACCTGGAACCACCATGGGAAAACCACTCCCGTCTCACTGGAGGAGTACGAGCACCACGAAATGGAAAGCGTGGTCCGTAACCCCTCTGAGACTCAAAGCTGCGACTTCTCCCAAACTCGTATTGATCACGAGGTGGAGAACGTCCAGCAAACTCAACACCACCAGACTCAAAGCGCCTACCATCTGTTTCACGACCGAAAGGGCTGAACCCTCTAGCATCGCGGCCTCGAAAACCAAACTGTCCAGCATTCTGCCTACCACCGGTCTGACCGGTCACCCTAACCGGTCTGGCCGGTGGTCCTCGGCCAGCAAACTTGCCTCCACCTGAAGCTCTCATATCTCTCCATGCTGGAACCGTATGCACAACACCCTTTCCCTTAGGTAGTGGCATACGAGGCTCAGGCACACCATGAGAAGGGTGGTACCTGTCCTTGTTCGCCCACTCCTTAGCCATTCTTGCCTCTCTGTGTCTCTTATAGCAAAACTCTCTCTTGTGACCATCCTTCCCACAAAACTCACAGTGGAAAAGGATTGGTTTTGGCTTAGGCTTGGGGTGAGGCACTCCACACGGCTTCTCACTAGGTTTCTCACTTGATTTCTCACTAGGCTTTTCACTTGCCTTCTCACTTGGTTTTTCTCTCGGTTTAAGCAACTAGTTTGACTTGGGTGCAAACTTGTCTTTGGGTGTGGATTGTGGTGGAACTGGAATATTCCCAAAATTCCCTTCTCATGAGCAAAGTCCTAAACATGATCAAAACATATCAAAACGGCAAAGCCACACAAACTTATGCCCCTTCAGATTCATATTTGGTACATGAAATGTCTTTGCGACAAAAAGGAACTTATGCCCCTCCACAAGATGAAGCATGGGGGCTAAACATTCATGATGGCAAATGAGCCTTTGGCCCCATATGATCAAAATAAGCTATCCAACCACAAATTAAGCATAGCCAAGCCACAAAAATATGTCAAGATCATATAAAGGCATTTACTCACAAGAGAGCATACATATGAGATTTTTGAAAAACATAGCCATCAACCATGGATATAAATCAAGATCATCAAGAGCTAAGCCACACTAAGCCAAATCATACCAAACTAGCCCACAAGATCATATATAGCATACCATGGTGAACAATGTATATAGGAGAAGCTTTCCTACACAATGCATATTAAACAAAATGTATGCAAGCTATCATACAAAGATGACTATACATCATGATACAAATGCAATGCAAATGCAAGAAATGCACAAAGGAAAGCTATACATATGCTACAAAGGAGCTCCCACACACCAACTCAAGAAATCAAACACACACCAAGCTCCCCCCACAAACGAGTGAAAGTTTCTTGATCTAGGGGTTTGGTGAAAATATCGGCTAGTTGGTCATGTGTAGGTACATGGATCAAGGCTATCTTCCCTTTCTCTACATTGTCTCTCAGGAAATGATACCTCACTTCTATGTGCTTGGTTTTGGAATGGAGCACTGGGTTCTTTGCAACGCTTATGGCACTGGTGCTGTCACATTGAAGTGGGACATGGGTATACTCCTCACCAAAGTCACTCATGGTGTATGTGATCCAAAGGAGCTGAGAGCAACAACTAGCTGCAGCCACATACTCTGCCTCGGTAGTAGATTGAGCAACACTCGACTGTTTGTGGGAAGACCAAGACACCAAAGAGGAACCCAAGAACTGGCAAGTCCCAGAAGTGGACTTCCTATCCAACCGACACCCGGCAAAATCCGCGTCTGAAAATCCATGAAGAGCCAAAGAAGAAGACGCGGAGTACCAAAGGCCAAAGTCGGGAGTATGTCGCAAATACCTGAATATGCGCTTGACTGCTTGCCGATGCGAAGTCCTCGGAGACGCTTGAAAACGAGCGCACAGAAATACCGAGAATTGGATGTCCGGCCTCGTCGCCGTCAAGTAGAGGAGTGACCCGATCATGCTCCGGTACTCCTTCTGGTCCACGTGTTCACCTTCCTCGTCCGCATCAAGAGCTGTAGTCATACTCATAGGCGTCGCCATGGCCTTGGAGTCCTCTGTCTTGAACTTCCTCACAATGTCCTTGGTGTACTTAGCTTGGTGCACAAATGTTCCTTCCTTTGATTGCTTGATTTGTAGCCCGAGGAAGAACTGCAACTCACCCATCATACTCATCTCAAATTCCCTGCTCATGTCTTCTGCAAACCTTGCAACAAGAGAGTTAGACGAGCCACCAAAGACAGTATCATCCACGTATACCTGCACAATCAGGATATCTCTGCCCTGCCTGAGGAGAAACAAAGTCTGATCGACCTTCCCCATCTCAAACCCTCTCTCAAACAATAACCCCCTCAACCTACCGTACCAAGCTCTAGGCGCCTGCTTCAGCCCATACAGCGCCTTCCTCAACTTGTACACCCGGTGGGGGTACTTCTCATTCTCAAACCCCGGTGGTTGCCTCACATACACTACTTCTTCCAAAACACCGTTTAGGAAAGCACTCTTGACATTCATCTGGTACAACTTGAATCCTTTAGCCACGGAAAAAGCTAGAAGGATCCTGATCGCCTCCAAACGAGCTACGGGAGCAAAGGTCTCCTCGTAGTTGATCCCTTCTTTCTGTGAGTACCCCTGAGCAACAAGTCTTGACTTGTTCCTCACTATTTCTCCTTTCTCTCCCTCTTTGTTCTTCCACACCCATTTTGTCCCAATCGGCTTACACCCTGGGGGAGGGTCAACCAATTCCCAAACTTGGTTCCTCTCAAAATTCTCCAACTCCTCATGCATCGAGTTAACCCAATTGTGATCAGATAGCACGTGTCCAATGTCCTTGGGCTCAAAGGTGGCAACAAAAGCAGCATGAGCGAAATGAGAATTGTTCCGAACCCTCGACCGTGTAGTACGTTCATTCATGTCGCCGATGATTCTCGAAGCTGGATGATCCACTTGCACTCGCCGGGGAGGTTCTCACCTTGATGCTACCTCCCCCTCAACAGCAGCTTCGCCTTGATCTGGGTTTGTCGTTGTAGGTGTGGGAGAGGGCCCGTTCTTGATCGTCGTCGAAGTAGTAGGTACATGTTCAGCCGCGGGCACCACACCGCCATCTTCATCATCTCCATGTTCATGCTCCTCCTCCTGAAAGATCTCCTCGCCAAGTTCGTCCTCACCTGCACACTCAAAAACAAGCTGATTACGTGGCTGTGTCTCGTCGAAGGTTACCTCGCAAGTCTCCACGATTTGGTTAGTTTCAACATTGAGCACACGAAATGCTCTAGAATGAGATGCGTAACCAAAGAAAATGCCATCGACAGACCTAGCCTCGAACTTGTCCAACTTCTTTCCTTTTTTCAGAATGAAGCATTTACAACCAAAGACATGGAAGTGACTCACCTTGGGTGTGCGACCGTGCATCAACTCGTAACAGGTTTTCTTCTTGTGAACCCTGAGGTAGATCCTGTTCGACACATAGCATGCGGTATTTACCGCCTCAGCCCAGAACCTTCTCGGAGTCCTATGCTCGTCGAGCATCGTCCGAGCCATCACGCACAAGGTCCTGTTTTTCCTTTCCACCACGCCATTCTAGGGAGGCGTATACAGACTCGAAAACTGGTGTTCAAGACCCAAATCATGGCAAAAGGTTTCGAAGCGAGAGTTTTTGAATTCCGAGCCATTGTCACTGCGGATCGATCGTATGGCATCTCCGTGCCTCTCGTTTCTTAACCTCAAGACAAGATCTCGAACAAAACCAAATGTCTCCCCTTTCTCCTCAAGAAAGAACACCCACGCATACCGAGAGTAGTCGTCCACCACAACAAGGACATACCACTTCCCACCCGCAGATCGCACACGAGCTGGGCCAACAAGGTCCATATGGAGCAGCTTGCATGGACGCTCAGTCATCACATCGGTGAGAGGCGGGTGAGAAGAGGCTACCATCTTGGCATGCCTACACGGTGCACAAACCAACTCTTTTTCAAACCTTAACCGTGGCAATCCTCGGACCAAATTGAGTTTACTCAAGCGAGACAAAAGGTCAAAGCTCAAGTGACCCAACTTCCTATGCCACTTCCACAACTCACTCGAAGAACCAGCCAAAAAGCAACGCTCCACACCAGAAGACTGAGAGAAATCAGCTCGGAACACTTGACCCTCGGGAACGACCATGCAAACAAGGTCCCCTCGAGAATCTAAAATCTGAGAACCACAAGGCCGAAACAACACCTCAAAGCCCTCATCCAACAACTGCGACACGGAAAGCAAATTGAACCCCAGCGATTGAACAAGAGCAACACGCTTGAGAGTGACCTTGTCACTTACCTTGATCTCACCTTCTGATAGCACACGCCGTCGCCCATTGTCCCCAAAGGTGATGTATGTCTTGGACACCACCGGGACTAGACTTGAGAACCACCCCTTGTCTCCGGTCATATGCCTCGAGCAACCGGAGTCAATCAACCAAATGTTCCTCAAGTCTCCCACCTGAAATTCAAAAGCGAGCATGTGAGTGAACTAACGACTCAGCACTGGGGTTAGTACCAAAAGAGTAAAACCAGTGCCGAGCCATTTGCTCCAAAGTGGGGTTAGCACAAACCAAATCATCACGCCTATCAAAGCTACCACCACGAACACCACCACGGTAACCACTATGAGGGAACCAACCCTCTCTAGTTGGAGGAGGGCGAAAGCCACAAAAGAAAAACCGTGGACCGTTCCTCCTCTCCATCTCAAAGCTACGACTCCTCCCACCCTCGTATTGAGCACGAGGTGGAGAACGCCTAGCAAACTGACCACCTGCAAACTCTCCACACCAACCACCAGAACCACGACCACCAAAACCAAACCAAGCATCCTCACGAGCACGAAAACCAGACCGCTGTCTGTCCAGACCTTCACCGGTCTGACCGGTGTAGCGCACCGGTCTGACCGGTGTAGCTTGGCCAGCAACACCACCTGCTACCTTCCGGTATCCCCAAGCCGGAACCGTCCTCACAATCGCCTTGGCCCTGGGCATCTGCATACGAGGCTCAGGTACACCATTAGAGGGGTGGTACCTATCGTTATTAGCCCACTCTCTAGCCATTCTCTCCTCACGCTTCCTTTTGAAGCAAAACTCACCCTTGTGACCATCTCTCCCACAATACCCACAATGGAACTTCATGGGCTGTGGCTTAGGCTTAGGCTTGGGTTGGGGCTGTTCACTCGGTTTCTCACCCTTCTTCTCTCCTTCCTCACCTCCCTTTGGGCTCACAAACTTCACCGGTTTTTGGAAATCATTTGTTGGGTGAGGGAATATGGGTGGATCTGGAGTAGTATCAAGTTTGTTTCTGAGATGGTTAGGCTTGGGCTCAAACTTATTCTTGTGTCTGTTTGGTGGTGGGATAGGAATCTCTCCAACTCTCTCAACTCCCTCACCACTATTCTCTCCAAGTTTGTCAGCCCCAAGTGCCTGACCATCATAGCGTTTGAAAGCCGCTATCATGATACCAAGCTGAGGCTCCTGACCCGACAACCAACTCATACATTTCCTCAGTTCATCATTCTCATCCTGCAAGCGATCAACATAATGCGCAAGCTCCAAATTCTTAACCGCATGCAATTCACAAGTAGAGCAAGAAGTGGGAATAGGCTCTTTCAACTTAGCCTCAAGCGAAACAGTGTAAGCATGCATCTCATCAATCTTTCCATGCAAAACAGGGCAAGAAGTGCAAGCACCTAGCAAAGCAGGTCTAGACTTAAGCTCAGCCACTTCAACCCTAAGCATATCTAGTTCATCACAAGTAGAAGCATGCTTATCCTTAAGAGCAGTAAGATTAGCTAGGTACACAGAGCAATCACAGCAATCAATCTCATCAGAAACCACAGGACAAGCCTTAGGCAAATCAATCTCAAGCTTAGCATCTAGGTTCTGGGTTTCTAGCTCAGCCACACGGTTCCTAGCATCTTCTAGTGAGGTCCTAAGCTCTTTCCTCATCTTCTTGGCCTCTCTAAGCATGTGATCGCGATTATCAAGCAAGTCAACGAACTCCTCATTCTCCTTGCGCAAAGAAGAGAGCTCATCACATACCTCATCCTCGGAGTCGGAGTCCGAGTCGCTCTGGTGACTCTTCTTGCTGCCGGAGCTACGAGCCATGCCGCAGAAACCATCTCCCGCGAAGCAGCTCAACCCGCTCAAGTTCTTGGACGCCTTCTTGTTCTTGCGCCAATCAGCAACGCCAGCTCGTCTTCTCCAAGCACGTCGAACTCCTCGTCTGGCAAAGACATCAAAGAAGACAGAGAGTACATCCTGGAGGATGCGTTAGCATTAGACTTAACTCCTTTGCCACCAACGAGAGCAAGACTATGAGAATCAGTCGGGCTCTCGATCTTGGCTGTCATACCACGGTCCAACTCAGCCGACTTGAGCTTCGAGAACAGCTCGTTCACGGTCAAGGTGTCATACTTCTCGGACTCAAGGATAGCCTCAAACTTCCCGTCCCATACGGTACGATCCAACGAGTGCAAGAGCTTCACGGCTCTGTCATGATCATCGTATGGGAGCACGGCCACATTGGCTCTCATGTTGTTTACCACGACCGTAAATCGCTGAAAAAGGGCATCGACAGACTCGCCGGGGAGATGAGTGAAGTTCTCGTACTCTCTCCGGTAAGTCGCGTACATCCTAGCCTGAACCTGAGCATTCCCAGCATGTGCATCCTTCAACTGCTCCCAAATCCTACAGGCTAAGTCCTCTGTCTGAACCCGATCAAATTCGGGCTGACACAGAGCACGAAACAAGTAGTCGACCGCCTTGTTGTTGGCTTCGAACATATCCCTCGACCCTGGAGCAAGGAAGTTAATCGGATGAACATAAGCTGTGTTCACCGTAACATCCCAAAGGATCTGACCCATACCGCGGAGGAACGCCGCCATCCGCCTCTGCCACATCTGGTAGTTTTTGCCATCGAAGTGCGGAGGACCCGAACCCCGTTCCTGGTATGCCATCCTTGGATCTTAGACTGGTTATAATCCGAAGATCCGTAACGGGCTCTGATACCACTTGAATGACCAAAACGGGGAACCAGAGAGGGGGGGAGTGAATGGGAGCCGATAAAAATTCTTCTCGAAGGAGATAGAGACTCCAACAAGATGAACACGGCTTCCAACACACGTCTCCGACTCAACTACCCAAGTTGGCCAAGACCACGTAGCCACTAGAGTGCTACTGGTCCTAGGAACAAACGACTCAACCAACCGAACGAAACACCCCAAAAGCACAGCGGAAAACTGAGCAGCCTGCTGTCTGTGCCACACCGGTCAGACCGATGGCTCCTGCCGGTCAGACCGATGGCACCGGTCAGACCGGTGGACTCTGCCGGTCAGGCCGGTGGCGAACAGCAGTTGCACAGCAAAGTTCCAGGAAGCCTCAGTGTCTCCTCTAGGCCCTGGAACAAAAACCACCACCAAAGAACAACCTGCCAAGAAGGAAAACCCCTCACAAAGCCTAGCAAGACAACTCCAAACGGGCCAAGAACTGGACAGCAGGACCACGGGACAAAACCACACGAATACAGTAGTTCCCCGAGACAAAACCTACCAGGGGCTCGCACCGGTCAGACCGGTCAAGAGCACCGGTCAGACCGGTCATGCCTGGGCAGCTCGGGATGAACAGAGCCCGCGGGTCAACTCCCCCAAATCCAACTCCCGATCTCCCGATTCGCTCCACGGATTTGCACAAGACTTTGGGGATAGTAGGAACACCTCATGGGTACTCCATAGCCATGATTTGGTCCACCAAAACGCGTTGAATCAAGAGGAATCGAAGGAATTCCACCAAGAACACCACGAACCCTAGAACCACGAAAACCCCAAAATTGAGCCCCTTTACTCACGGATTTGGGAGGGGAATCAAAGGGAAAAGAACCACGAGGGGTTCATGCATACATCCCCCACCAAATCCCAAAGAGAAAGGTCTCAAAACCGCCACAAGAAATTCGCCAAGAAAAGCCTCCGAAAATCACCAAAAAGGAGAAACGGGAAAGACACATCCAAGCCTTGAGGAACCACGCCGAATCATCTATACATACCAAGGAGGTTCATACAAGGTCTAGCTTGCCGCCCAATCATCCTTCCCTCTCACAAGATCTCACCATGAAGGTCTCAAGCTAGTCCTAAGAAAATCCTAAGGAAAATAGGAAGAGAAAATAGGAAAACCAAATGAGCTAGGGTTCCAAGAGATGGCTGCCATCCTCTCACCCCTTGGGTTATATGGAGACAACCGAAAGACTAAAATGCCCTTACTAGCTAACTAGGGATACATGCCCCTCAAGGGCAAATTTGGAAGTCTTTGTCTTCGCACCATCAGACGGATGCCCAGCGACCGCAAACTTGCTTAGCCTCGACGCAAGCATTGCGATCCCGACGCGTGTCCTCCGCTTCGAAGATTTCGGACTGCGTCGTCGCACATCGGTCAGACCGGTGCTCCTTACCGGTCAGACCGGTACCCACCGATCAGACCGGTCAGACCCACCGGTCAGACCGGTCTGGAGCTGCTGCACCTCCGTCTTCGGTTCTTCGGTCTTGGCTTTGTGGATCAACCAAGGAACCTAGTGGTTTTCTGGTGAACCACCGGAAACCCCGCGAACTCGGTGTAGCCTCCGCTAATCACCACTCATGACTCGGCTCCCACGTAGTCCCGGCTCGACCTTGGTTTTGAGGCTCAACCAAGAAACCGTCCATGACTTCATCTTGCTATTCTTGCCACCATGCGGCCCGCACTTGACCCCGCTGGCCACCGGGTCCCTCGAACCAAGCCTACTTGTCTTCTCCATACCTGGAGGCCTCACCGGCAACGACCTTTCGCGCTTGTTCTTCACCTGCACCAACACCAGTCAAGCCGCAACCTGCACCTGCAATACTTAGCCAAGAATCAGTCCACACCACGTTGTCAATCACTCATCACACCAGGAAGCGACCATCCACCGGTCCTCGAACCACACATGGCTCTCAGTAATCACGTCGATCAGGTCGACGGTTGCGGTTGTCGTAGCGGCAGTTGTTGTTCTGGTCGTCGTTGTTGCCGCTCTTGGTCTTCTTGGGTTCCGGAGGTATGCCCAGGGCGCGCTTCAGTTGCTCGCATTCCCTCATGGTATGCTTGGCGTCGCGGTGGAACTGCATTGCTCGTCCATGACGATGTTGAAGTCACTTTCAAGGAAAGTGGATGGTCGAGGTGGATCGGTCGCGTAGACCTCGCCAGATCGCTTGCACGACCTGCCTCCGCCGTCTTCGTGGTCTTCTCCTTTGAAGTCATGTACCACCGCGTCTTGAGTGTCGACAAGCTTATCGACGTAGACCATGAGGTCGGTGATGGTGTTGGCGTCTGCTTCGTGAATCTTTTCGAAGAGCTTCAGGTAAGTTACCCCTTCTTATAGTAGGCTATGACGTCTTCGTCCTTGACTCCCGCAAGAGTGTTGTGGTTCTCGAAGTAGCGGTTGGTATACTCACAGAGAGTTTCGTCCTGCCTCATCCATACTCTGGCGAGGTGGTGAGTGTTGCTAGGGTGATTTTAGGTCGCTTGGTAGTTGGTCGTGAAGAGTCGCGATAAGGTCGCCCACGAGGTGATGCACTCCACAGGGAGGTTGTCGAGCCACAGGAGTGGCGCTTTGCCCATCACGAGAGGAAAGTATCCTGCCATGTGGTCTTCGTTGCCTCCGGATGTGCGGGCGGCGATGTTGTACATCTTCAGCCAAATACTCGGGTCAGAGCGGCCATCGTATTTTTCAATTGCTGGCTTGAAGTCCTTGGGGTATCTGATCATCCTGAGGTGTCGTGAGAACGCTGGGAAATTGTTAATTGCTCCAAGACTAGTTGATGGGGCGTATGCTGTCGGGATGACGTAGAGGTCGTCGGGAGGACCATTATCTTTGTCGTACTGGGCACGATGAAGGAGTTCTTGATCATGCATCAGCCGGAGATCTGTTGCTTGGATGGGGTGGTTAGCATCAAGGGGATTAGGGACCCTGTTGACACGATCATAGTTAGCACGACGTGCTATTTCTGCTTCATCTCGTATGGGCTGGCGCTGATTGCTCCTGGCATGCGTAGTTGGAGGAGGTTGAGCTCCAGCATTCCGCCCTGCATTGCCGGTGGCGACGTTGTTGGCGATGTTGCCCACAGCATTAGCGGCGGCGTTGGCCGCAGCGTTCGCTGGAGGGTTGGCTACTGCGTTGGTAGCAGTGTTGGCCGGCTGCACTACTTGGTTCTCACCGCCTCCCTCTTCAGGCACGGGCTGAAGGGGAGCGCCATTGCTTCGGTGATGGCGACGGGGCCGTTCTGACCTGCTCCTGGAGTAGGAACTGGAGGCCGATCTGCTGTAACCTAGGCCTCTTTCTTCGACTTGGGCAATGGCGATGCGGATGTGAGCTTGTAGGTGCCGAGTTGTAGGAGTATCCTCAAGTTGTTTAAGCTCGGCAAGGGCCGCACCTAGGTTAGCTTGAGGCGAGTTGTAGATTTCGTGGCCGTCTTGCTCAAAGTCCTTCAGGAGGTCTCTGGCACATAGGCGGTGTCGACGAGGCTCGTCTTGATTCTGCTGCTGTTGGGGAGCAGCTCGAGCCGCAGGGGCGGCTGCACCATCAGGTACGTTGCCTGCAGGTTGGCCACCAGTGCCGGGTATGACGTTGCCTGCAGGTTGACCTGCGGCTGCTGCAGCTGCATCTATCTCCTGTTGTCGACGCATAGCTCGCGCGGCATTAGCGTTCTCACGCTGTATGCGCTGCTTGTCGGTCTCACCAGCTTGAGGGGGTATGTCGGCAGAGACCACAAGGACCTCTCGGTCCGGGATCTCAAACACCTCGCCCGAATAGTTGGGAGAGATGGTCGTACGGGCAATTTGGAACGTGAGGTGGTCCGGGGACGGCTCGCGGTTGATCTGGCGGCGATGAGCCGTGATGAGAGGTCGACAAAGCTTCTTGAGCACACGGCACTGGTGAGCCGTGTGTTTGGAGTCTTCATGGACGGGGCAGGGGTCGTCGAGATGACCTCTGCAGTTTCCACGATGTAGGATCTTGGATCCAGATTCGATCTAGATCTTGTTCTTTATGTAGTGAGACACCGCATGGGTTGCGTTCCGCAGACCAAGAGGCATGCGGGATGAAGACGGAGAGGTCCTGCGAGGGCGCTTGACGCGCTCACAGACCTTGATCGTGTCGGAGAGCATGTCCTCGACGCGATCGAGCCCCGCGATCAGATCGCGAGGAGTGGGTGGGTGGGTCTCCGCCAGCAGATCGGATTCGACCTGCTGGTTGGAGGTGACCGCATTGCCCTCGATGACGAGGCACGCGGCTGGAGCGGTGGATTCTGCCGGCATAGAGCCGAAGCAGTTGTCTACAGGATTGGCGAGGAAGTCCACCATGCTTTCCGGGAAGATGACGCCGCTTGGAGAAGCCATCAAGCTGCTCGAAGAACCCTGATTTCCCCCTACCTGGCACGCCAACTGTCAGATGTTTAGATCTAGACAGCCCACAGGGGGGTTAACCCCGGTGGTTTATTTGTTCGGTGGGGTGAAATCTAGGGCTAAGAACTCGAAGGTTGCGCACGAGCACACGGAACACAGAGAACACGACGAGTTTATACTGGTTCGGGCCTCCGGAGAGTAAAACCCTACGTCCAGTAGTTGGTGTAGATTGCTTGAGGATTGCGTGATTACAAGGGGTCACCTCGCCCGCCTTATATTGGCCAGCGAACAAGGTCGGCGCCCAGACTCCTGGTCGGTTACGACCTGGAGACCTAGGTCTAGTTGTTTACAACACTTGCCATGTACGTCGATCTGCTTGTCGGAATCCACCACTGTCTTGTCTTGTATGCCAAGTCTTGGAGTCGTTCTGGATAAGGTCGCCTGGGGAATCTTCTGGAAGGTCTTCAGAAGGTCGTGTGGGCCACCAACTAGGTCAGTTGGGCCCACTGTCAGGTCGGCGGGTCTTCTGGTAGGCCGGACCCACCTGTCGGGGACGCCCGTGAGCCTGGTCGGTGGGGACCCAGGAGTACCCATGTCTCACAAGTAGGCATCTATAACAAAGAAATCGGTTGGTATGCACTTTCCAGAGATGATTACATTAATGTTGCAAGCAATACCTAGAGGTTTAATAGTTCTACCATCTCCCATGATTAACTTTGTTGAAGTTGGAGCTAAGTCTAGGTTATGGTCTTGAACTTTATCGTAAATCTTGGAGGATAGGACACTTACTTGGGCTCCGATGTCGCATAAAGCCTTGCATTGAATTCCGTTAATCTCGCAACTCAAGTGTGGTGTCGTCTTCTCCTCTTGATCGGATCCTATTGCATAAACTTCGGTGAGGCGAGCGTATGGCGATGCTTTGGGCTTGATTCCCATGATTCTCTTCACCTCGGCTATGTGATCCGGATCCACTTCATCATCACTAAAGAGCTTTCGAAAGATCTCACCAGTGGTTTCAAGATCGTATGAATTATCCGCTTGCTTTTCCGGTGGGAAATCCACTTCCAATGCTCTTGCCATCCCCTTTAGATTAGGGAACGGTCTTCTCTTGTCGAATACTTCTCCGTAATTAATTGGAACCCAATCCATTTGCTCGAACTCCCTTAGTGGCTTCTCATTCGACATACTCCTTTTGTTTGTTTCATTTGACTTGGCGAAGTCGACACTTGGGGTAGTTCTTGTCTCGGTGTGTACTTCTTTAAGCTTTTCCGGGATTGGCTCCTCTTTCTTGTCTTCCAGGGTTGCCTTTTTGGAAATTTCAGCACATGTCTTCATCCTTGAATCGCGTTCCGGCTCTCCCGAAAGTCGTGTTTCCCAATCTCTTCACATAGTTGCCGCTTTGCTAATCTTTTGTAAAAGTTGAGCGGCTTCTGTGAGTGTTTTCTCCATGAGATCCCCACCTGCACACATTTGAACATGTTCCATGCAACTAGGGGTTAGGGAATAGAAAAATGTATGCAAGAGTACGTCACCGGAGAAGCCGAGTCTTGGTCCTTGTTCAATTAATTCATTAAATCTATTCCAAGCTTGGTCTGTCCCTTCCTCTTCTCCTTGCGTGAAGGTGATCACTTGCCTCCGTAGATGTTGAACCTTGCTTATTGGAAAAAACTTCTCGCAAAATTTCTTCGTCAACTTGTTCCAATTCCCTTCAACTTCAAAGGACGCAAACGAGTACCACGTCTTTGCTTCGCCGGTAAGTGAGTAGGGAAAGAGGTTTCACTTGAACCATTCATCGGGAACTCCTTCTTGACGCACTGTGTTGCATAGCATCGTGAAATGCTTTATGTGTCTATACAGGTTCTTCGTCTCCATCCCTCTAAATGGGGTTGCCGCCACTATCTCGATGATCCTAGCCTTGATTTCATACTTGGTTGCTTCGAGCTTCGAATCCAACTCTTGTACTTTTATGTCTTCACATCGAGGGCTAGCGTAATCCTGTAGTGATTTCTCCGGTTCTTCCATATGGTGGTTGGCGAACGCCATCTAGACAACAAAATAGAAAAACAAAATGGTTTTCTAGGTAATAGGGGTTAGATGTTAGCAATAAACAATAAACAAAAATAAATGCAAAACCAAACGATGTAAACTGTCTTGCTCCCCGACAACGGCACCAGAAAAAGGGGCTTGTTGACGGATAAAACTTGTATCCACCTACGATCCGCAAGCGTACGGACCTACACCTTTTTCACCAGGGGGATTCCCTAGGTTCTTTTCAATCTGCGGAGCAAGGGGATTACAAGCATTTGATCTAGCACTACCTAACTAACTTATCCAAACCCTAAACTATGGTTAATCTAGTTCCTACTATGCTACACTAGAGAGGGCGATTAAACTCACAAGATATATAAAAGACACTTGCCCAAGGTTTTACGATACTTGAACATGCAACCGCTTAGAGATATGAAAATCGATCTAATATACCGGGGGTTGTGACCACGGTTTCGCCCTTTCCCTCCCCCTGTACTGTCACTACGCGGAGGTATTCGTGACTAGACCTATGATGATCACAGCGTATTGAAGGGTTCTAAGGGAGAAGTGAGATCTATACTCCCAACAAGGCATGGTAGCTAACCTTAAACATGAAAGCATCTTCAACACTAGATGATAGATTGAAACCATAAAAGTTGCGATTACATCTCAAGATCATTTACAACCCATGGACAAATGAGAAGATTACCCCATCAAGGTGCTAGGCATAGCACCGTTGATCATGGTGACGCTTCTGACGGTGTCTTCCTTCTCCTCCGGGGGTGTCGTGGCAGGGCCTCGACATCCTCCTCCACTTGTGATTGCTTCCTTCAAGTTGAGCGATCCTTCTCGCGAATGATCTCTCTCCTCTCCTTCCTCTCTAGCTTGTGGACGGCCTCTCGGGCGAATGGCTCTCTCCTTGCGAATGGCGGTGCCTCCACGTCCTTAGGGTTGCATCATCTTCACGCTCAAGAAATGGGGGACCGAACCGACGTCGGGATGGGTCAGGCCGGCTGCCCTAGGCCGACCGGCCCAAGCCCATTTCGGCCCGGTTCGGTCGCCCCTTCGCACATGTGGGTCCTCTTGCCATTTTGCACTTTGCCCCCTTCACTTGCATCATTTTGGCGACGTCATCCTCGCGTCCAAGATAGAGGGACTTCTCGCATGAAGTTCAGTCTTTTACGCCTCAATCCTCGGGGATGTTCCTTTGTAACACTTCGGTCCTCGCCACCTTTGGGAGTGATTTCATCATGCACTTGAACACGAACGAGACTCGTCATTTGCTCCTTTGAACTTGTTGTGACTCCGTCCTTTTTGTCCATGTTTTCCTGCAAAAACATAACACTTCCAAATGCACATACAAAGATGAACTTGTTATATCATTAGTGTGCCTAGTGGCGGGTTAGTTCCATAATCAAGCTCAAACCAAAGTGTAATGAACATGTCTGGTGTACCAAAATACACCGTCAACAACCGGTCAGGCCGGTGTAGCTCACCGGTCAGACCAGTCTAAGCCAGGAAACCCCAGATCCACGAGATCGACCTCCCGAGCACCGAAACAGACCAAACTCGAAACAGCAGCAAGTCTAGAGACTAGGGAACTCACCAAGACGTTCACCCGAGCAAAACCCAATAGAAGGTCAGCACCGGTCAGACTGGTGGAAGGCACCGGTCAGACCGGTCAAGACCTGGGCTCTCGGGATGAACAGCAACCCGCGGGTCAACTCCTCCAAATCCAAATCCCGATCTCCCGATTCCCTCCATGGATTCGCACAAGACTTTGGGGATAGTAGGAGTACCTCATGGGCATTCCATAGCCATGATGTGGTCCACCAAAACTTGCTAAATCAAGAGGAATAGAAGGATTTCCACCAAGAACACCTCTAACCCTAAACCGGAGAAAACCCCAAAATCAAGCCCCTTTACTCACGGATTTGGGAGGGAATCAAAGGGAAAAGAACCACAAAGAGTTCATGCATACACTACAAGAAAATCGTTGACTAGTGACGCAACCACATTTTAGCGTTATTGATATATGACGTTCCTGGCTGATCTCGTCATAATATTTCACTTCCGAGCAAATTTAGTGACAAAAATTTTTTTCGTCATTACGGTTGGTACTGTAGCCGGGCGTTCCCTGTTCCATGCTGTTTTGTGACGCCATAAGCTCTGAAAAAACGTCATAAACCAACATCGGTCCCACATGTAAGCATTATTTTAAAAATAGAGTGTTCCAAGTCGTCATAAAATTCAGTAGGGTCCCACATGTAAGCATTTTTTCGAAAATAGAGTGTTCCAAGTCGTCATAAAATTTTCCAGGGTCCCACATGTAAGCATTTTCGCCATGTCAGCGGCGTCATAACCCAACTTTGGTCCCACATGTAAGCATTATTTTAAAATAGAGTGTTCCAAGTCGTCATAAAATTCAGTTGGGTCCCACATGTAAGCATTTTTTCGAAAATAGAGTGTTCCAAGTCGTCATAAATAGTTCTAGGGTCCCACGTGTAAGCATAGGTCACGAAATGTTGCAAAAATAATTTGCCATGGCATGGGTTCGAACCAGGGACCTGAAGGAACAAGGTTGTGTTGTTTACCACTGCACCACTTGTTGGTTGTGATAAGTATATGGGAAACTCTACTAATAGTTTATGCGAATTCTTTACTGTGACCAGGTCCCACATGTAAGTTTCAGTTGAGTCTATAATTACGTATCGAATGGCTGGCGAGACACTTCACTCAGACTTCGCAAAGACTTTTGACTTCCGCTACGCAGGTCTGCAATAGTTCGTGGTAGGAATGGCGGATCCTATCGGTGAGGGGAAGATGGTTGCGCCACCACATCCCAGCAACAAGAGGATGAGACAGCAAGACGAGGTTGGTCCTCTGATTTGTTCCGCTATATTTTCCCCTATGTTACTAGGGTTGGGGATATCTAGATTTGGGGATCTGGAGGATTGATGAGCATATTTGGTAGATTTAGATTTCATTATCGTACCTTTAGATTTGCACTTCAATAGGTGTTAGAAGTTGATAGGCTATAGACAATTCATGTTAGATTCAGTTAGTTTTCAATTTGCATCGTCTTACAGTAGGTTTTGTATTTTAGTAGCTTCTAGATGTGCTTCAAGCCACTCGTTTTATGGATTTTTGTCGAGGTGCACAATTGATAGGATTGATAGGCCCATCGTTTTATGAATTGGTAGATTGAAGATACTATTTTGGAGCTGCAGACCGTTGAAGGGACATCTGAATTCTGCCACGATTGTTAGCGTTTGCACAATTCACAAGTGTTAGATTCAGTTAGTTTCCAATTTGCATCGTTTGATGGATCGATAGTTTCATTTAGGACAACCATGCCCTTGCTGAGTTTATGTAGGTAGCAAACAACCAGGTTTTGTGGTGTGTGGTGGTTGTTTTACTGTACTCATACAATTGGGTTGAAGGGATTCAGGATTTTTTATAGACTGAGATGAGTTTATTTTTCAGATCGAGATGAGTTTTCTCCAAGGATGAGTTTATTTCTACAAGAACATCTTAATGTTATTTTAGAAGATCTGGATGCCTCGTCTCGGGGAGAACTCTCTTAGGATCTCCAAAGAGATCGAAAACATGACAGAACAACTAGCTGAAAAAGAGAAACAGCTTCAGTACACACCTAAGAACAAGAAAACTGAGGGCAGAGCTTATTCTTCTTACCATAGACATTGGAATAAAAGTGTCAATAAATGGGTAGGACATTGAGTTTGTTTGGTCCATCTTTTCTTTTAAATTTTCAAGAAGTTCGTTGTCAGTTGGACTGAAACGGGTACCCTTGCCTATTAGTATCCGTTTCAGTCCAACTGACAACGAACTTCTTGAAAATTGAAAAGAAAAGACTGACCAAACAAACTCAATATCCTACCCATTCATTGACGCATTTATTCCAATGTATATGGTAAGAAGAATGATCTCTGCCCTCAGTTGTCTTGTCCTTAGGTGCGTACTGCAGCTCTTTCTCTTTTTCTGCTAATTGTTCTATGATGTTTTCAATCTCTTTGGAGATCCTAGAGAGTCCTCGTCATGAGACGAGACATCCAGATCTTCTGAAAGAACTTTAAGAAATGCAAGAGAGGCCTGCAAGACCAAAAATTTACGGTAGGAGATGCAGAAGGTGAAGGAACAACTGCAGGAGGCCAAACATGAGATGGAGTTATGATTATGAATGAGTAGTGATGATTATTGTGAAACTTGTATCATGATTGTGTTTTGGTGATGGCTACGGGATCATCGTAAGATCTTTGCTACTTGTTTGTATCATGATTGTGTTTTGGTGATGGCTACCGGATCATCGTATGATGTATGCTACTTGTTTGTATCATGATTGTGTTTTGGTGTTGGCTACCGGATCATCGTATGATGTTTGCTACTTGTTGGTGGACTGGTGGTGTGAACTTTGTGGTGATGAGTTGCTATGAGATGTCATCTTATTATGCTGATTTGGTTTAATATGTTCCAAATTGATTCGAGCATACTCACCATTCGGAATTCATACACATTGCAATGGAGGTCATTGAGAATTGCAGTTAAGGACTGGCACGGGACGTTAACCGACGAACTTGTGTGCACATCCCCTCTGAACGGACGTGTCGAGGACCATTGTGAATCGCAATGCCTAGCCTTGTTTACTCTCGGTCGCCAACATGTACCAAGTCGAAAGGTTGAAGCTGCACTGTGCGTTAAAGATGTGGGACATGGCAAGCGAGGAAACTGTGACTTCATTTCTACGATGGGCAATTCAGGCTAACTGCACACAATTGCAGGACAAGTGCATGTCTCTCTTAGAGCGAATCTTTCCTCACGGAGTACTCACATATGACTGGGCGGTTGTACCAGGGTCCCCTGTAGTTTTAATGTTTTATTTAAGTGTTTTTAGAAGATCACCATTCACAATTCATACGCGTTGCAATGGAGGTAGAGGAAGAACAATGGAGGTATGGTGATAATAGATAGAGAAGGGGGAAGTTATGATTGAGGAAACTCCGGCCTGTTGATGTTTCACAAGGAGGACCTTCCTAGTAGTAAAAAGGAGGAAAAGCTAAGATGCTGTTTGTTTGGATTGATCCTGAACCGGATGGTCCGTCCTTTTGACGGTTTGCAGGAAGGACCTTCCTGAGAAACAATTGTGTAACTGCTTGTTTCCAAGTGCCGACTATTCCACGTGACCGGCCGCCGCACGCCCGGAAACTGGACATGTCTGCCCCAACAACAGCACGGAGCGGTTCTAGTAAGTTGGCGGGAGAAAAGCGTGCGCGACAGCCAAAAAATTTTTTCCCGCAGACAAGTGTATATATCTCATTTATCTCGATGACATGGCGTACACTACTGCAACTCTGCAAGAGACTCGCCGGCACCACGCTCCTTTTCCTTATGGCAAAGACTAGAGCAAGCGTCGGTGCTTAGATCTGCTGTTGCCGTGGTGAGAATGGCGAATCGTAGCGGCCCTAGCGGCGAACGGAGAAGCAGGACTCGCTGTCATACTAGTTAAGGGGAATTCTGGATTTGGGGATCTAGGTTAACAGACTATATTCATGTATTTTAAAGGTGTTTGGAGTAGACTCCGAAAGCTCCAGATCGCCGACGCCTGGTCCTCGTGAAGTTATCGTTATAGATCCTAATGAAAACGAGGGCAAGGACGGGTTGCCTATCCATCTGAGGTATGACTGGATAGGCGCCAACCCTGGGCGTCGATATGTATGCTGCTGTGAGGTAAACTATAACCTGTATCACTTCTAATAAATGTTGCTTCTGCGTTTGATGTTAGTGTGGTCAATCACTAATTATATGAACGAAATCGGTGACTGCAGAATTATGGCATGAACTGCACATCGTTTAGGTGGATAGATCCTGAATGGGATATTAGGACTCTAAAAGTTCTAGAGAAACTGATGGAAATGAAGGGAAAAGCAGAAGAGGAAGCAAGGTCGTGGAAAGAAGCATGTACAGCTGCTAAGGAGGAGGCCAATGTCAAAGCAATTGAGCTGCAGACGATAACGCGATACTACGGGGAGGTAACCCATAACCTGTTTGAGACGAGAAAGAAAATGAGAAACGATGCTCTGTTGTCTCCTACAGAAAAGGGTGAAGCCAACAGGTACCTAATAGCTGAAAGCGAGGCAAGGTTGTGGAAGGAAGAATGTGCAAAGGCTAACAGGGAGATTCAAGAGACTGCCGCTGAGCTACAGACGGTCAAGCAGCTCCTGGATTCTGCAACACTTGTGGTGAAGAAGGTGAGGGAATTGCTGAGACAGGCCTCATATAAGAGGTCACTCAGCAAGGACAACAATGAGGCATAATGTGATTCGTGGTGTTATTGCTAGGTAGACGGTTTAGAGTTGCTAATCATGCTTGTATTTTGGTATTTGCTACTTGTTGGTGGTGTGAACTTTGTAGTGATGAGTAGCTGTGAGATGCCATCTTATGATGTTTGATACTTGTCCGCTCTGTTGCTGTTTTGCTGGAAGGACCTTCCTGATTATCGAATGCGTAACTGCTTGTTCCCTACAGTGATTGTGGTAGAAACTCATACATATGCGCGGAATAATTGACGAAGGATGATAATATAGATATTTGTACATTGAATTGCGTTACAGGTGGTACACAATCGAAGTTCCTCATTACGGATAGCAAGGCAACAGCCATGTTCCTCGCGACCAAATCCAGTCCCCACGAACCTGCTTAATGCGGATCGCCGGAGTAGTGTTGACGCCTGGATCAATACCTATTCCCTGCTGGTAGATCCAATACTCATTCTTTTCATCGTGATGATAAGTTCGTAGGAAGTAAATGTGATTTGCCCTCAGGTTAGCCAAACCAGAAATGGCATGCTCTTCTGTAACAATGCACTTGACAGGACCAAACAAGATGATCTTATTCTGGAACTCTGGAGCTGTCTCCCAGGGAATAGGCTGCCAAATGTCCTCGACGAATGAATGCAAAGTTAATTCTACCACCTAAGCTTCTTTCTCCTCCAGAACAATAAAGAACAATTGGTCTTCACCTTCGAGTAGAGAAGAGTTGCCCATGCCAATAACCCATGACAACTGAAGTCCAACAGGATGGGGAGGTGCTGGAAGATCTTGCCCCAAGTAGATCCGCATGTGTTCAGAAGAACTGCACCAGAAATCATCTGAAGGTAGTGTAGTCCAGTTGGATTGGCTACCCAAATGCCAAATGGAAACGGGTAATGACCCAAGCGCTGCAAAAGATTTCTCTGGCCAAAAGAAAGTAATCACGACAAATGACTCTGCACCAGCTGTTGTTTCAAGGCACAAGATACAAGCTTGGAGAGTAGCCATTTGGCTCCATTTTGGAAGTTGAGGAAGGCGAATGTGCTTCCGAGGAGACAAAGGATTCAGCATGAGCGCGTTGCACCAATCTCTGCAATCTAAGGCGACTAGTGATGCGGACATCACCGACGACACGAGTATATCTCCTCCAGCAGCACCCCAGGCGCCACCTGCACAGGCTCCGGTGCCATTTTCGCCTCCACTTCAGGCCCAGGCGCCACTCCCGCCAACTGGGCCAATTACTCGGGCTTGTGTGATGGAATTGAATTACATCATGTTGTTAAAGAACGAAGGCCCAGAAGAATAAAGCTGGCCCAACAGGAGGTCCATGTGCGGGCGCCCTAGGGCT
Organism: Cenchrus fungigraminus; assembly: GCA_036936925.1. NCBI lineage: Eukaryota > Viridiplantae > Streptophyta > Magnoliopsida > Poales > Poaceae > Cenchrus > Cenchrus fungigraminus. Next base: position 53,067,188 of record CM072778.1, on the reverse strand, counting down.
GGCTTGAATTACATCATGCCCCCCCGTCCTGCCACCACCAGGGGCTGCGTCCCCTCTTTTATTTTCAGACTTGAGTTTGTTTTACAAGTTAGCTTTAGCTACAACCGAACAGCCGCAAAGCGCTGCCTTCGTGTATTGCAGACTCTACCTTCGAGTGATATTAAGATTGCTCATCTCGAATTCTTGTTCGTTCGTCGATTGCGCACAGGAATTGATCTTCGTGATCAGGCCGATCTTGCTCCAACAAGGTCGGTAACCACAAGGAGTTGGTTCAGCGATTGCATTGGCGCTTCAGGCTTGCTCGTCGTAGTCGGATCGTGAGGGTCGTCTCTCGCCGAAATTGGATCTATCTCCACTCACCGAAAGATCGGGCACTCCCCTTTATCAAGTGGTATCAGCTTTAAAGGTTGATCGGTGAGTTTATCGAGTGTTTTTATTTCCGATAGTCCAAAAAAAACCAAATAAAAATTGTACTAGGTTAGATCCTTGTCCCAGCAACCCGTTTTAGCCTCACACTTTCATTCAATAATTCGCTTTGTTGAGTTTTTGTGCTTGTTCGTTCAATTGTTGCTGGTTACTTGTGTTCTCACCTTGTTTTCTTGTTTTCCTTGCAAACCCTAATCTCGTTGCCGCCGTTCTGCTGTTCTCCTTTTTTTCCACGGCACAAACCTCCCCACGGACCTCACGATGTAGCCTCTTGGTGTGGTGAACCGCCCTGGTTGCGACTCGTGACACGGACTAGCGCCGCGTGCCCCCGTGAGATCGGCCCTCCCTCCCTCCTGTGATTGGCAAGGAAAAAAAAGGAAAGTCAAAAAAAAAGAAAGCCAAGGGCAAACGGAGTGATGGAACCGATCCTGTTTTTCCCTTCGTGCCGGACTTGTTCCCTCGCGCCACCGCGAGCTGCGGCATACTCCCCGCGGCGTGCGTCCCCTCCCTACTGTTTTTTCTAGTTTGGCAAGTTAAAAAAAGCAACCAAAAAAAGAGAAACGACGGACGCGCGTCGTTTCCTGGTCGCGACGCATCTCGTCTCGCCGCGACCCCCCTCGTCTCGCCGCGAAACCCGCCCCTCATGGGACACCTCGCCCACACGCCGAGCCCCCCTCCCTACGCCGTGGGCACACAGCTCGTGCCCTACAGCGTGCCCCCCCTCCCTAGTTCGTTTTTTCCCCAACCGAAGCCCCACCTCTAGCACCACATGCTTCATCCCTACCCCTCTTGCTCCTCCATTTTTACACTCGTAATCAGCAACTTTTGTGATGTGTTTAGCACCCTTATTCAGCTTTGCATTATTGTTTGATTGTGCTAATCCTTCCATTGAGTGCAGCCTTGCCATAACTGCACAAAGTTCTCCGATGAGCAGGTTTTGTTCCCCCAGGCAATCGCTCCTCCAATCTTTCGCAGGTTCCACCGGTTGGTTGCAGTTCACCCCTGTGTGCTTTGTAAGAACGGATAAGGATTCGATAACAGCACTAGTTTGAGCGCCTTTGTGAGCTTTACACCCTATTGTTGTCGTCGATTTTGTTTTTGTGTTTGCGCTAACCATGGTAGACGGTGACGACAAGAAGGATGACCAGCTGCAGGACATGCGGACGCAGATTGAGGGACTGACCATGGACATGAAGACGCTACATGATTGACTGGATTCGACGGTTACTTCGTCGAACGAGCGGTTTGATCAGATCGACCTCGCACAGACGGCTGCTAAGACCACACTCGACGCCGTTGTGGCATGACTTGACGCATTGCACACCACGATCACAGAGTTACAGAAGGATTATGGTGGTGACTCAGAGCTGGACGTCGGAGACAGCCGCGGTCGTGCCCGCCGTGTACCACGCCGCCCCACCGGTAACGATTCATTCTCTAAAATCAAATTTAAAATTCCACCATTTAATGGCAAATATGATCCTGCTGCATATCTTGATTGGGAGTTAGAAGTTGAACAAAAATTTTCATGTCATGATATTGCTGCTAGTTCTCAAGTTAAGGCTGCCATTAGTGAATTTACTGATTTTGCTTTAATTTGGTGGCGTGAGTATAAAAATAAACATCCTACTGCTGTTCCGACCACTTGGGAGCAATTAAAAACTGCTATGCGACATAGATTTGTGCCATCATATTATGCTAGTGATTTGCTTAACAAAATGCAGCGATTTCAGCAAGGTTCTCAGTCAGTTGACGACTACTACCAGGAGTTACAAAAAGGTATGATTCGTTGTGGTATATTAGAGGAACCCGACGCTGCAATGGCACGTTTTCGTGGTGGTTTGAACCGCGAAATTCAGGACATACTTGATTATAAAGAATATGCTGACATGACCCAATTATTTGAGTTTTCTTGCAAAGCTGAACGTGAAGTGCAGGGATGCCGCTCAAGGACATATTCTAACTCTTTTGCAGGTAGAAGCTCGTCGTTCAGTTCAGCACCTGCTCTCCCTGCGCCATCCACACCCACCAATACACCGCGCGAGAGGACGGCTAAGCCTGCAGGTGCCGTCCCAGCCACAGGCACCACTCCACCTACAGGCGCAGCTCCTCCCACCACAGGCCATACACGAGATATTCAGTGTCATCGCTGCAGAGGATTTGGCCATGTCTTTCGGGACTGCCTGAACAAGCGCACATTGCTCATTTGTGACAATGGTGAGTACTCTTCAGCTAGTGATTCAGAAGAAATTGAACATACTTTGCTAGCCACTGACCATGCAGCTAAGACGGACATACATGTCAATCCGGGCGACGCCGATAGGTACGAGAGTCTTGTTGTGCAGCGTGTTCTTAGTACATAGGTCGCCCCAACGGAGAAGAATCAGCGGCACACTTTCTTCCATACAAAGGGTGTCGTACAGGAGCGGTCGATTCGCATCATCATCGACAGCGGTAGTTGCAACAATTTGGCGAGTACCATGCTCGTAGAGAAGTTATCATAACCCACTCGCAAGCATCCGAATCCATATTCCGTTCAGTGGCTTAATGATGGTGGGAAGATTAAAATAACCCAGATGGTGCGTGTTCATTTTTCGATAGGTGCTTACTCTGATTATGTTGATTGTGATGTTGTTCCTATGGATGTGTGCTCTTTGTTACTTGTTCTACCTTGGCAATATGATACTGATAGCTTGCATCATGGCCATTCGAATCATTATTCTCTCATGTTTAAGGGTCAGAAAATAATTATACATCCTATGACACCTGAACAAATTGTTAAAGATGATCTTGCTAGAGCTGCTAAAACTGCTAAACAACAGGAAACATCCCCATCGCCATCTGATAAATCTGAAATCAAGCTGCATGCTCCTAATTTACTTGCTACACATGCTGATTTTGATGATATTCGAGATGCTCATTTGCCATGCTATGCACTTGTATGCTCTAGTGTGCTTGTTTCACTTGATGATGCACCATCTTTGGATATTCCGCCTGCGGTTGCTAACCTTTTGCAGGAATACGCTGATGTCTTTCCCAAAGACTTGCCACCGGGTCTTCCACCGCTTCGTGGCATTGAGCACCAGATCGACCTCATTCTGAGTCATTCTCATGAGGGCTAGAGAAGTCTACAACCTCTATGAGAACAGGCTAGGGTGATGCGAATGGAGATACATGCATCATCTTCTCAAGCGGGTCTTGCTTGGGAAGAGGCTTCACCAGCAGAGGTCCTGGACCTGTGATGGAAGTGGTAGAAGCGAGTTCCCTAGGCTTATGATCTAGGCTCCCTAAAGATATATCGAGGAATTTCTTCACCGGGGAGCCTAGGAGTAGATCAAGATCGAGGACATCGAAGATATGAAAGTCTAAGCTAGCCTCGATCCCGTCTATGATGAGCGGTACGGCTCTTGCGATCCCCCAACATTCAAGAACGTGTCCCAAGGGACAGCTCTTGAGGAGTATGTCGGATGGTGCTAGCGGAACATTGCCCAAGAGATTTCCGCTGAGAGCCATGGCAGGATGTTAACCTCCATGATAGGGTTACAATGGGCCTCTACGGTGATTCCTCTAATGGAACAAGGAACTATCAAAGAAGGTGAACTCATCCAAATTGCTTCGGAAAAGTGCGTCACTCCATCTGGCCATTCCTCCTTCGCGGCCTCCTCAAGGTATGCTTCGTCAGGAGGATTAGGAGGTAGAGGTGGTACTGAAGGCCTAGGGGAGAGTTCTGTCGAGAGATTTTTGGAATGATTGATTTGAACAGAATGAGGATCCTCCCCTGATTGGGCTACAAAGGAATTCGAGGTGTCTAAAAGATATCTAGAATGATCGTCCTCGAATTTGGAAGTGAACTCCGAAGGTTGAATTTCTTCTCCCTTCGATGTTCGAGGTTCAGGAGAGACTTCAACAGACAAGTCTTGTGGTGTGGAAGTTGAGGGCTCAGACTGTGCTGTTGAAGGACTCTCATGGCTCGACTCGGATTCCTTTCGGTAGGGCTTAAGCATGAAGTAGGTATCGTCAATGGAGAGATTACCCAGTATATACATACATTCAGCTCGATCCCTTTGAAGACATTCCGAAATCGAGAGGGCGGGCAGAGTGCTTGTCGAGGCCATCATAAAAGTTGCGAAGCAACTGAGATTCCGGTATCGACAAGGGAGGTGCAGAATTCACTAATGAGTTAAGTCTAGTCCAGGCTCTGCCTACTGACTCCTTCTCTTTTTGTCGAAAACAGCAGATATCCTCCCGTAGAGTAGCGAGACAGGACGGAGGGAAAAACTCACAACAAAACTTGTCCTTAAGCTTATCCCAACTACCGTTTATGCTACCTACGGTGTCTGTGTACCAATGTTCGGCCTTACCTACGAAAGAGTAGGGGCACATCTTCCACATGAAGATATCCAGTCCCTTATCATTGGTAACAAGGGAACTGAAAAGCTCAAACTCATACAGATGCTCGTACGGGTTTTCGCTTGGTAACCCGGAGAAGGAATGTTTTCGAACATACTCAATATCCTCAGGAAGGAGCTTATTAAAGCTGGATGTTAAAATAAACCGCACAGAAGGTGGTGGCTTTGGGGGTTCATCCCTGAGGGCGGAGATGCTTTTACAGGGAAGCTTCTCCATGGATAGCGGGGGTAGAGGTAGAAGTAAAGAAAACGAAAAAGATAGATACGAGGACCACTAGGTTCGAAGATAGATACGGCAACCGTTCCCCGGCAACGACGCCAGAAATACTTGTTGGTATTTGTTAACCTCACCACTATGGCGCCGGGTTAGCGTGAGCGTGTAAGAAACACCTGGGTACACTGATGAGTGCGAACGAATCCGCAAGCGCACGGATACACCGTTGTAGCACTACTCCCTCGAGTGTATTCCAAAGGGTATCGAATCCAAGGAACAGTATGTACTACCTCCTAGCCTAGCTATGGTCCAAGGACACAACTCTATAGGACGAAATGAAGATGGAGAGGATCCTGCTGATAGTGGGAAGAGTTGACAACAGTCTCTTGGTCGTTTCGGACACCAGACCCTCCTGGCTATAACAGTCGGTTCACGGCAAATGGTTGCCTACACCTGTATCCGAACGTGGGGGATTCCGTAAGGGTCCAACGGCTGTCACTACCGCGGCCTACCTCAAGACAAACCGTGGGATACAGGGCAATCGAAGGATAACCCGTTGTCTAGACACCACGTCTACACCACCGGTTACTACTATAGCACGGCTACATCTGCTAGCCCGTAGCAACACTATAGCACTCCGTACGAAGACGGAGCGACGAACCCACGAGGGAGAGGCCAGAACTCACTCAGGTAACCACTATCTATACAAGGATCATGGAAGGACTTTGGTCTAAACTAGAATGCAGGAGCATCCACTTTACTCTAATTGGACTAGTAGGCATACAAACGAAATTAGCAACTTATGAACTACACCAGAGGATCAAAGGCTAAGCTCATGAAGAACACAGGCCTCTAAATCATGAACAAGTGAAGAACACAAGAACTATTCACCTATGCATGAATACTACTTTAGTCTAAATGGGAAATGCAGAAATACTCACTTTATTCTAAATGAATAACGAAGCATCCACAGAGATACAAATCCCTCTCTCACTCTCCTACTCTCTAATCTACCAAGGAGAGGCCTCTCCATTGAAGGGAAGCTCTCATCCTTGGGTGAGTGGTGTGTCTCATTTCTTACCCCCTCCCCTCATATTTATAGGCCAAGAGGAGCTTCCTAGGCTGCCTTGGGCACCACCAAGGGACCAATGAGGTGGTGACACGTGGCGCAGAGGAGTGGGGGCCAAGTTGGTGAATCTTCCATGAGAAGGAGCTGCAGGCTTTCGGGCGGATCTTCGGGCATACACCTGGCACCGACTTTGGCTCGTCACGACAAGCCAACACCTGGAAGGGTGGCGCGAGAGGCCTCCATATGGGTTCGGCCGAACTGGGGATCGGCCGATCCCCGGGCAGCTCCGTTCGCGCCGGTTTTCGTCCAGGTGACTGCCAGGTGGATCCCAAGGTCGGTTTGGGGGTGTTTGCGGCGTTTCTAGCCCGTTTCCGTGGGGAAGTGGGCCCTTGGATCCATGTGCTGGCTCCTGATTGGTCGAGAGTGTGCTTCTTTGGATCGATGAAGTGTCATGGCCACGTGGGCGCCTGTGTGGCAGCACGTCGCCACGTGGCCTGGTGTGGGTCCCACCGGGCCCACATGATATCTTGTGCATATCTCTTTCATCCGAACTCCAAAGTAGGCAAATGATATATCCATTTCGATCATCTCGACGAGCCCGTCACAATGGTGCAGTCCAAATGGGCATTGAGACTGTTTATGATGATGCCATATTCATGCCACTAATGCACTTGCTCTCAGCTATATCATTTCATGTGTATTTTGGCCTGTCCTGCATCAAAAGCTAGAAACACCAACACTTGTGAAAATTGTCAATATAAAGCCCTATCCTAGTACTGATGATCACTTTCCATTTAGTTTATGCAGGAGTTGACAGCATAAAAGTGGTACTGAACAGCCGTCAACAACTCCCCCACACTTGACCTTTGCTCGTCCCGAGTAAAGGGAGAACAAATCAAGTGGGACATGATATCCAGAGATATGAAGCGAGCATAAGAGATATTCCAAACCATACCTTGTACTTGTGAACTCTGTGGAGTATCTATCATGCCATCTTGGGTAGTTGAGGGATGGAACGGTCATGAATCAAATCACTTCTGCTCATCATGTCAAGTAACTTGGGGTTTTTGCAATAATTTTTAAAACAAACCTTGCTTAGCTCCTCATTTGATCCTCTCAGATCACTCAATGTGTACATGTCCTCACCAAGGCATTAGAATTGCCTTTCTTCATCCTACTTCTAATGATGGCTATATGTGGAGCTCGGGGTAGGATAGAAGATAAAGCATACTTGTTTCACATATATTGCAAAGTCAAAAGCTGGACCCAAGGAGAAAAGCAATTCATACAATCAGATCAAGATGTGCACGTGTATGAATGTGGTGGATATGGTAAGGTGGTCACTAGCCCCGGAATGGGTGCTGGTTATTACCATAATTGATGAATGAGATGAATGACTCTGTTGCATGATTCTCTCTCTCATATACATATGGAAAGTCTTATGAGAACATGGCTATCCTCTTTTCCCTTTTTAGTGGACCTTCATGTGCCCACATTTTTTTTCTTCTCTTCTTTTTTTTTTGCATAACTGAGGGACCTTCATGTGTCCCTTTTGTTTTTTTTAAGATAGCCATGCCTCTTTTACAAAATACTTGAGGAGAGAGAAATTAATGCGTATGATGGAGCATTTATGTAGGTGAATAGATGAATGATTCATTGCTAACTTCCAGAGTAGAAGCATAGCAAGGGGGAGATGGTGGTGTGCACATGAATCTTGATCATGAAAGCCTGAAAAGAATTCTCATAAGGGTCATAGAGTTTGACAAAGCTCAATGCAACAACAAGCAGCATATGAGTACAAGGTTTTCAACTAGAACATCATATGGCTTTGGTAGGACTATGGCATATCAAAGAGGAGCTTTGCAAAGAGTTTTCAGATTATTCAAATAAAATGCCCAAGCACTGAGAGAAGATCATATCATCAAACCATATCTCAAACATGAACTACTTAGATAAACATGAGTTCCCTAATGATATTTGTTCACAAGCATCAAGATAATGAGTAAGGAATAAAACATATGCAGGCCATCCACAGGAATCATGTAGAGCAAGCAGAGCACCATTATTTGAGTCTGATTTATGGATAAGTATTGAAAAGCATTCAAACTCATAGGTAGATAGAGTGAGATGAAGGGTGCACATACCATCGCTCCTGAAGGATATGGGGAACAAGGAAGACTAGTGGTGATTTGGCTAACCCGTGGGGTAGCCATCTCACTCTAGTTTACCTTGTCCTTGTCATGAAGGTGTAGTCGATGTCGTGCAGCCCTTTGTATGAGAGTTCTCAAGCGGGTATGTTGATGATGAGCTTGAGAGAACTCCTCCACACTGGTGCTTGTGCTGGTGCTGTTCTTCAAACAAAAGTGGAAACAAAAAGATGGACTCTACTGGTGTGAGAACCATAAAGCCTTTATTTGAAAGCAAATATTTTTGTTTTTTTATTATCGTCACCATGTCATTTACTCAAGCAGGGTTAGATAAATATTACACTCCATTAACAAAGGAGGATATACTTACCTTGGACCTTCGAGAGGTCATATGTACCTCATTTGTATGTCGTGAAACATGAATCCAAACCTTTACTTTCCTTCCCGTATGAATCTAGCTCGATGACTTACCCGTTTGGATTTGATGATTTTCTGCAGGGGTTAGTCCACATACATGCAACCAAGATCTTATGAAAACATAACTCTAAGGTTCATCAATCAAAACTCGACACCATGTCTTGTTTTGACGGAAGAAGACAGTTTTAACCTAAGCACCACGCTTACTTCAAAACAGTCCATGAATGTTTGCCATGAACATACAATCAAACCCGAGAATATGAACAAAGACAAAGGAAGCATGTAAACGTAATCTTGCTATTTTCAAAAGGGACATAAGCATGAGCACAAAACGGTGAACCTCAGGCAACCTCCCGAAAGGGCTTTGTTTAAAGTCAAAAGCAGGACTTACCTAGCTAATCAGCAAGATGAAAGAGCTTACATCTTCTTCACATTATGATAAGACTTGGCATGAGCAAAAACTTTACTTGGGATGTCCACATACCTCCCCCACACTTGAAGTTTGCATTGCTAAGCAACAAAAACTCAAGTGTGTGGAGATCAAGCTTCCCTTGTAAACGTTCCCTTACCAAAATCTTACCACAGTGTTGTAGTTGATGTAGCCCACATGTTCGTAGGCATCACCTGTCCACCATTCTTTTTAATCCTCACCTGAAAGGTTAGCGACCAAAAATACCCGAAGGACTGAAGGACCGATTAGGCGACCAGAGAGGGGGGGGGGAGTGAATGGGAGCCGATAAAAATTCTTCCCGGAGGATGAACTCGGCCTATGTCCCAAATTCACAACCAAGGATTCCCACATGAGTTTGCCAAGGTCACGTAGTCACAACGGACCTACCAACCCTAGGAACAAACCCCGACTCAAAGCAACACGGAAGCGCAACTCAAGAAGCAAAGGACTTAGGCAATTTGCGGTGCCTGGGGCGGACGGTCCGAGGTGACCAGGCGGACAGTCCGTGGGGGCCAGACGGACAGTCCGCAAGGTCACGGCGGACAGTCCGAAAACGCTGCCCGAACAACCAGTACTGCACCTCGAAATACGGACGGTCCGTACCCTACCCGCGGACAGTCCGACCCGCGCGGACAGTCCGGCAACCCCAGGCGGACAGTCCGGCAAACCTCCTCCAACCAAAAACACTCGACTCGACGGATCGAAACAAAGCGACGCAAGAACTCGTGCTGAACACGACGAATAGCCGACTGCCGGGCTCCTTGCGGACGGTCCACCGACCAGGCGCGGACGGTCCGCCAGGTGCGGACAGAGTAGCCCGAGCTCGAAAACGAGAGGTCAACCTCTCCTATCCATTCATGGATCTCCCAAACGGCTTGAGCTCTTGAGGCAAGATTTGGGGGAGATGTGAAGCGTCTCTAGGAGATGCTATGCCCCAAAACTTGAGACCTCGAACGAACTAAATCGTCGGGAATCGAATCGCAACTGAGCTCTACCAAAAAGCTAGGGTTCCAACCGAGATCCTCAAATCCAAGGGCCAATTCGGAGTTTGAGGGGTCAAGATCAAGCACAAAGATGCACAAGGCATCTATCCATGATCCCCACAAGAAAATCCAAACCCAAACACCCCAGAATCAGAGGAATAAGCCGCGCACGAAAATCCAACGAAAATAGCTCGAAAAAGACATGAAAATCACAAGCGCTACAAGAAGGAAATCGACGCAACCATGAAAGCATCCATACACTCGGAGATCAGATTCTCTACAAAACGGTGAAGAAAATCTAAACCTATGGAGTAGAGAAATGGGAAGCAGTCCGGATGGATGGTTTCCCCAGAAACCCTAGAGCTAATATATATGAGTTCCTCTGGGTTGGGCAAATGACCGAGCTACCCCTAGCACTTAAGTTGAGATACAAACCCCTCAGGGGCAAATAGGTCAAGTAGCACTCCTCTTCATCGCACGGCCACGCCTTTGCCGCAGTCTGCGTCCTCCCGACGCAAGCCCTGCGATCCCACCACGTGTCCACCGGCGTCGAAGCTTCTCGGCGCGCCCGGATCCCGTCTCCGCCCGCCGAGTCTCCGGTCTTGGTTTTGTGGCTCAACCAAGTAACCCGACGGTTTTGTGGTGAACCGCCGCAAACCCCGCGTGAAGACTCCGGTTGTGAGCCGCTACCCTGCACCGGCTTCGATCGACGACTTCGTCTTGCTTTTCTTGCCGCCATGCGGTCTGCACTTGACCCCGCTGGCGACCGGGTCCCTCGAGGCGAGGCTACTTGTCTCTCCACTCCTCGGAGGCCCCACAAGGCATAGACCTTTCGCACCCGCTCTTCACCTGCACCAACGCAAATCAAGCCGCAACCTGCACCTGCAATACTCGGCCAAGCGTCAGTCCACACCACGTTGTCAATCACTCATCACACTGAGGAGCGACCATCCACCGGTCCTCGGACGCTCCAGTCCTCAATCTCTCCCTTGATGAGTGCATTGACAACACGCATAGTAACCAATTCAGAGAAAGAAGGAAAAAGAAAAGAAATGAATTAAAACTCAAACAAGTGATCAAAAGCCAAACAAAAGCCAAAGAAGATCACTTGAGAGAGAAAGTCTCGGTCCCCTAAGGCAAGGGCAACGGCTCAACACAACCGAGACAAATTGCTCCAAAATTTGCCGACTCCTCAAGGTGAGGCAAACGGGCTCGACACCATCGGCAAACGAGCACAACTAAAATCAGGCGAAAAAGAGCCCCCAAAATGCATGAATGTAAGCTCCCCCTGACCAAATGGCAATCTCCCAAAATTTTCTTCCCCTCGATGCAACACTCCCCCTGGATGCATGAATTGGACTTTCCTCCCCCTTGTTGGTAATGCATGAATCAAGCGAAAATGAAACCTATAGCTTCTCAAATAGACAAAATTCAACACAAGATGTGACACATGTCCAAATGAGCAAGTGAGATACTCTATAGCTTCGTATGATCATAAGCTACAAGATTACCAAGTTCCACATCCATGGAGCAAGGCTAAGATAAACATGAGCAATTTTGTAAAAAGATCACTCTCTCATGAGCAAAGTCCTAAACATGAGCAAAACATGTCAAAAAAGGCAAGGTCATACAAACTTCATGCTAGGACAACCATTCTAATCATAAGATCATCATAAACACCCGCAAGCATCTCATGTCATGTCAAAACCACCGAGCCATGTGCCTACTTCTATGTATGAGACTTCTCATTGGTGGGCATCATGCAACGGTTTAGCACCCAAAGCTATAAAAATTAAGCACATATGACATGGGAACATTTGCCAAACAATTTACATTTCATTTTCAGATTTACAATGGTACATGAAATGTCTTTGCGACAAAAAGGAACTTATGCCCCTCCACAAGATAAAGCAAACGGGCTAAACATTCATGATGATAATTGAGCCTTTGGCCCCATATGATCAAAATAAGCTATCCAACCACAAATTAAGCATAGCAAACCACGAGAACATGTCAAGATCATATAAAGGCATTTACTCACAAGAGAGCATACATGTAGCATTTTTCAAAAGCATAGCTAGCACCCATGGGCATAAACCAAGATCATCCAGAGCTAAGTCGAACTAACCATAGCATACCAAACTAGCTCACAAGATCATGTATAGCACATCATGGTGAACAAAGTATATAGGAGAAGCTCAACTCTATAGCATATGATACAAATGCAGTCTATGATACAAAGATGCAAGCATGATATGATACAGAAATGAACATGCAACATGCGTATGTACATGAGATTCCCCTAACCAAAACTCAAAAAGGAAAAACCACACCAAGCTCACCCCGCAAACGTGCAAATGTAGCTTGGTCCAAAGGCTTTGTTAGAATGTTGGCGAGCTGTTTCTCGGTTGGGACATGGATGAGGTCTATGTTTCCCTTCTCAACATTGTCTCTCAGAAAGTGGTAGCGCACTTCTATGTGTTTGGTTCTTGAGTGGAGCACAGGATTCTTGGCTGCACTTATGGCACTGGTGCTGTCAAACATGAGAGGTACATGGGAACACTCCTCACCAAAGTCACTCAAAGTGTACGTGATCCAAAGCAGCTGGGAGCAACAACTAGCGGCAGCAACTAGTGGTGCTTGAAAGAAGTTTCTTAAATAGTGATTGCATTTTTGGCTGAATCTTGTAGAATCCGTAGACAATCAAAGAAAAATCAGAAAAATTCAAAACCAATTTTGTTGGATTCCTTGTGAATAACCCTACAACTTTTGTAAAGCTTGACTATACTTTTGCATGATAGTTTTTGCACGAAAAACAGAAATCAGTTAAAACTAGATCCGTTGTAACTCAATTTCTACATGTGATATGTAGCTGAATTTTGGATATATTGTGTGTAATGTCCTGACTAGGCTCTACACCAAAATTTGAAAAAAAGGTACTGTGTAGATCTTTAATTATGAATTGTTTTGTATTTATGATGAATCTGCCTAAATGATTTTTATTGCTAAAAATAAATAGATTTTTTTGCTCAACTTCTGCATGTGATCTTGTTATGCCTAAATGCACCTTTGGTGAATTAATCATGATTTTATATTTGTCAGAAATATTTAATCTTGTTTTATGCCTAGTTTTCTTTATAAATGCATAGCTCAAGATCTAGAGTAGCTCTTGATGTGTTTGTTGTTTTCCGAGCTCAGTTTTGAGTCATAGAATCAGTGAGAGAAAGTTGGAATCCATTTGTTGTGTATTTATTTTTATATGCATTTCTCATGTTTTGGTACCTAGACTTTGTTATTTTCGGTATATTTAATTCATAGCTCTCCTAAGTGTGCATGTGTATGCAGTGGCTTTGTTTAGGTTTGTAGTGCTTCTGAAGCACACCCACTGAATTTTATGAATCTATTTTATGAATAAAAGCAATTGGAGGCCAATTAAGCTTAATATTAAAGTTAAATAGGAAAATCACCAACACACACCTAATGACCCTATGTATGTGATGTAAATCATGCTAAAGGCTAAGTATCACCACCCCCTTGGTGTTTTTGAAATTAAATTAATTTATTTATATAAATGTGTACACAGTCACTATCAAAAAGAATAATTAATAAAGAACCCCATATTGTTCCTTTATTGGAAGAGTATGCTGAATGTATTCTTATCTAGGTGAATGTGGTCAACCATGCACCCCATGGTTGTGGTGTGTTGATTGTAATCAATTAATTAAATCGAAACCGTTAATTAAATCCTACATTTGCATCCTCGTGTAGATCTTCCCGACGGTAGCTATACGCTCGTGCCGGAAGGAGGAGACGAAGGTGCTGACGGTGAGCTGCAGCACGTGGACGTAGCTCAAGACCTGGACCAAAGTCCAGAAGGGCCCAAGGCCAACCTTGCCAGCGAAGGCAAGCCCCGGATCATTAACCCCTCTTTTAAAAATTATGCAATTACCTTTGCTATGTTTGTGCATTTACATTTCAGGAGTTGAATTGAAACCCTAGCTGCATGATCCCTAGGTACCTATGCTCTTTTACTAGTATACTAGGTCGATAGCTGCTATGCTATAGGACCGGTACAAGTCGAGTGATGTTCGTCACTCGCGAGAATATGTTCTTATGTTGGAATCATAAGATCTTTATAAATGGATTGCTCATGTGGTAAGAGCATGGGATTGGGCTCCGGTCCAGTGGCTTTCGTGGGTTAAGCTTTTGAACGTACTAAGCACTTGTCGGGAATGGGACCGGTAAGCATGAGATGGAGCGGGATCTTACTATTACTAATCTTGAGTATTCACCTGCCCGGCTAGCTACCGAGAGGTGGGTACTTGTGTGAAGCTGGGTGCCTTACCCAGGACTGTAAGATTCGATCCCGAGCCGAGGACTTTTGGGAACTGCCTGGTGGTTGTCCAGTGTGAGGGCACCCTACCGTGTGTTTAGGTCTACCTTGCAAGGTTATAAATCAATCGATTGTCGGCCTCTCACCGTTATCTGAGACTGCTTAATCAACTGGCCATGATATCCCTTAATGATGGAACTTGTGAATATTACTGCGTGAATTAATTGTATTGTACAATTCTTGATTGAATTAGATGGCTCACTTAGAAATGGTAATTAACTAGAATTTGAGCTAAAATATTGAAAGTAAGGACATACTCTTTGTTGCTTTTCAGCAAAAGAACTCCACCGGCCAAAAAGCCCCTCATGTCTAGAGTTCGGTGATGTAGCAATCACCCGACGGTTAAGTCTTGCTGAGTATTAGTATACTCAGCCTTGCTTTATAAATGTGGTTGCAGGTGGTTTGGCCTGGTGAGATTCCACCCGCCTGGGAGCTGGAATGGGTGGATGACGACGAGTGATGGCATCACGGACGGCCTCCTGTGATGTTGATCGTTTCGCTAGTTTTTATTCCGCTGTTTTCGAACTCTGAACCTTTACTTATCATGTCATGAACAATGGTTTGTAATAATTAACCCTTAGGGGTACAATTTGGATTTAATGTGTGTTTGTACTCTGGACTCGCCGTCGTGTGAGTTTTAAAGCATATGTTCGATCCTCTGTGTGATATCCAAGTGATTTACCGGGCGTTAACCCGGCAACTAACGACGGGATGATACTTTACTGTCGCTTAATGGCCAAAGTGGATTGGTTTAGGCGATAGTGCAGTATTTTCCTGGGCAGGTTGTCACAGCTGGTATCAGAGCGATTATATGCACCGGAGTTTAATTAACAATCTTAATCACATGTTTTTGAATAAAACTTGCCAAGATTATTTGTATTTGCAAAATACGTTGGTCCGTTAAGGATGGATATAGACCGAGAGGCCCTAGAGGGAATTTTTGGATTCTTTCAGGTGGCTAGTCAAATCTATGGTTTATTTTGCTAACTTCCAACACATTTTATTCTTGTCAGAACTTACTTCTTGCACAACCATACTAGTTCATCACGTTTTGTCATACGTGGTGGTGCACAGGAAAGTCCTGTGAGGGATGGATGTGACCTATTCTAATGGGAACCCACATCGCGTCTGTGTCTCATCACGTTTTGCCATACGTGGTGGTACCGCATGGAAGTCATGTGAGGGATGGATGGGACCTAATCCAAAGGGAACCCACCGTCACGTCTGTGTCTCGCCACATTTTGCCATACGTGGACATTCTGCATTGTGAATATGCGAGGCAAGGATGCACTCCATTCAAAAGGAGAGTGTCTGAGGTTGGACGCTGTCCATGCAGCGGCTTGATGCATGGATGCCGTTTCTATAGTGAACGGTAATGTATGTGGATGCTTTCATGAGTGCTGGCACGAAAGGTTCGATGTGTTCTGTGATCTTCTACAGGTACACTAACCACGTTTCGTAAGTCGCTAAGTGAGCATCGACTAGTTCTCCACTAGTTATTATAGGGAGAAACGTGTCTATGCCTTGCCACTGGCACTAACTGCGATTTTTGGCTTGAGCGCCTTGTGAGTTCGAATAGGACGTCTTGCATCATGTTAAAAATCATGAAAACTTAAAATTGAACCCACACATGTTTATTTCTCTTTGCGTAGCCTCTCGTGTGTAGATGTGTTGCTGTCCAAGAATCTGATAGGGCTGTTTGCTTGATTTTGGCACCCTGTTCAAGAATCAATTTGACCAGATGATCTCTACCAAAGTTGCTCCATATCTAATCTAGTTTCTGCTCGCAAAAATTCGCAGTCATAGCTTTTGTATATCTCAAGTTATGCTCAGAATAGTGAACCTCTGTCCTGCTGTTTTTCCAGGAACCAATCTAAAACCTTGCTTAGTTGAAGCACCTTCCTAACCTTTCTAGATCAACTGTTGAGTACCAAAGATGTGTATCATAACCTTGCCGAGTTGCTACAGAAATTTGGGGATTTTTTGGGCTCTGGTTTTTAAGTTATGAATTTTGTTCACGACTGCCAGAACTTTGCCAAGTTGTATGCTCGTACCAATGGCTACCCCATTTCTTACCCACGTATTCTGTTTATCGTTGACCGAATCTATCCTTGTACACTCACACCCGTCTGATTCTCACTTTTGTCGTTATGTCCAGATGGACAACGTTGGATCTGCATCGGCTGATGTGGAAGCATGGACTCTCGTGGACTGTCTCGAGGAGGATGGATTCCCTGCGCTCTTGTGGGACACCCTGAAGGACTTTGGGTACACCGCGTATCCAGAGTACTTGACACGTGAGGTCATGACCACAGGCCAGCTCCTTCGTTGTGAAGTGAAGGTGAAGATTCCCGTGTGCCCGACAAATCCTGCTTGGGAAACATGGGAGAGTAAGGCACAAGGGTTGAACCTAGCTGACACTGTGCAGAAGGCTGCTCTTGAAGCGCTCACAACTTTTTGTGGGAAACATCCTGACTTGGTAGCTAGCACTGCAGCCAGAGTGATTCCTTTACCTGAGCGACACACTGGACCATGGGTCGAACGCGAAGCTTTTCTCTTAGCTCAGGGCAACTCTCACTATAGTCCTGATCTTGTCACCTCAGTTCGTTTTTCCGAAGCCATGTTTGACACCTACCGACTGATGGTGGGAGAAAGTGCATTCTATAGACGCCAAATCTATAGGCAACGAGTTAAAGAAGTGGAGAATACCGCTCAAGCGTTGAAGGAAGCCCGAGTAATGATAGCCACTCTCAAGAAGGGAAGACGCAAGGATAAGGCAAAGATACGAGAATTAAGTGAAGTTATCCATGAGCAGAATTTCATGTTGCAGCATAATGACCAATATTTGTTTGAACTAGAGAATCAACTGGAAGCGATAGCAGCTCCACCTCCGGAACCTGTCATTCCCAAACCAGAAGAAGAAGAAGATGCTGAGGAAATTCTAGGAGAATCTGGAGTAGAGTCTGGACCTACTTCACCGTAGCTTTTCTTCGGCTTGGGAAACTCAACCAATAGGAAGTAAACCTAAGACTAGCTTGTCATCTAGTTGGAAGTTGGTACGCTTGTAATAAAAGTAAGGAGTTGTACGAGTGTGGTAGTAGGAAGGAATCCCCTAGTGTGTGCAGCCGCTTTTTGGTTGGTTGTTGTGGTAGGCTGAACTAGGAGTTTTCTTTTGTGCAGCTAGGCTGCATTTGTAAACCGCAGGTATTGTTATGGTGATCCTAGGACATCAATGTAATGCCTTGGTTGAACATCTTCCTGCAGTGATCTTTGTAAAGGAATTAATTCCGCTAGTTGTGATCAGATCTGAGTTCCATGATGAGTATCAAACTTGTCCAGAATTTCATGACGATCGTGTTCACCTAATTTCAGCATTTTTGCACATTCCTACCGGGAGTTATGAAGTTGTTAGTGAAATGCTGCTTGCTGTCCAAATCAGCTAGGCGAAACATTGGTGATAGAATTTTTTTTTCAGGCATGTTAACCCTGAGTTTGCCTCGGAGTTGAATACCAACCTTGGAGCTTATGAAATCCTATGCCTACTAACCAAAAATGAGAATTTTTTGGTACATGAGCAGAGATTTATGAATTTTATGCTTATGACCGCTGTGCTGTCCGATTTCGCAAAACTTACCATAAATGAGTTTTCGTCGTGCATATTCTACTTGTTGATTTTCTAAGCAAGCTTATGAATGTGTGTTTAATGAAAACTCAATTTTTCAGATGGTCGGACCGACACGCAGTACCCCCAATGGTTTTGGTGTGTCGGGTAGTGGTGACCCACCGCCGCCACCGCCCATGACACCGGCAGAGGCACTCATGGCAACGCAAAACGAAGTGTTGCGCCAGCTCCTGCAGACGCAGCAGCAGATGGCCCAACAGATACAATAGCTGCAACAGAGACCTCCACATGGGGCCAATCATGAGGGACCACATACGGTCACCACCTACACCCAGTTTATTGGGATGAAGCCCCCAACGTTCACTAAGGCAGAAGAACCGCTTGAAGCTGATGCATGGGTCAGGGCCATAGAGGCCAAATTTTCTGCTTTTACCCTGCCCTGCTCTGAGGAGCGCAAGGCAAACTTTGCGACCTTGCAGCTTCGGGGTGAAGCACTAATGTGGTGGGAGCATTACAAGTCCATGCAACCTGCTGGGCACGAAGTCACTTGGGCTGAAGTCAAGCAAGCTTTCAAGGACCACCATATCCCAAAAGGACTCATGGATAGAAAGATGAAAGAGTTGCTGGCTCTTAAGCAGGGAGTTGATACTGTGTATCAATATGCACAGAAGTTCAACAGTCTCTGTCAGTACGGAGGGACATCACGTGGACACCGATGACAAAAAGATGGAACGTTTCCGTGATGGTCTTAATGGTGACTTGTACGAAAGGCTAAATCTGCTAGAGCCCAATAGTTACCATGAGCTGGGAAACAAAGCTATCTCTCAGGAAGATAACATGAAGAAGGCACGGAAAGATAGGAAACGACAAGCCAATTTTACTTCGGGACGTGGATCTAGCAAGAAGTTCCACTTTGTCAAGAAGAATACTCATGGGTCTTCACAATCCTTTTCATCTGGACACTGGAGAGTGACCCCGTCCCAGAACAAGCCTTCGGGAAATTTCCAGTAACGGAAGGATCAGCAACAAGTTTCAAAGCCTAAGGAACTCCTGCCCCGCATTTGCTACAATTGTAGGCAGCCAGGGCATTATGCAAACGAGTGCCCGAACCCTAAGCAGCACAAGTCCCAACAGCAGAATCAGAACCCCGGAGTAGCTAAAGGCAATCACGGCAAGAAGCCGATCTTTCAAGTGAAGCAAGGCTAGCTTAACTTCATGGGTAACATCTCTATCCGAGGACACCTCCCTACTTCATCTTTTACTTTCGAATCTCGAGACGTGATTCTTTTTAAGGGGGGGTAGGCTGTGATGCCCTAGGTTTTTATTTAGCATCATTAGTGCTAATGACCGAGTCAAACCTGTTGACTTTAGTCAAACCTTGGTCTACCTGGGTCATCACCTCGAAAACCTAGTCAACAACCACTAATGATCCTCTTAATCAAGTAAACACACATTTGTGGTCAAACCTTGGTCAAAGTTAGGGTCAAAACCCTAGTCAAACCCTTGGACTCTAAGACCTTGCCTAGAACTGTTGCCGCGTTCTCAAATTTTCACTTAAACTCTTCAAAATCGGCCAATATAAAAGTTGTTCGTCTTTTCGAGGGACACACTTTTCATAATTGGCGGCATTTGAGATTTTGAGTGGAGATTGGTGAAAATCTCAGTCGAACTCAGTAATCACTATTCACTAGCGCCATGAAAAATAGCAACTTTGCCTGTAGTTCATGCTCAAACCATTGATCAAAACATAGGCCAGCCTTTGTAAAAGTTGTAAAGGGACCTTTGATCTACAACTTTGCTATTTGCACTTTAGTGCACTTCAGTTCAAGATTTTGGAGTTTTTTATAGTCAAACCGTGCTAAACGAAATTGAATCGACGTCGCGCCGCGACGTCACGCTCCCGCGCGCCGCGCCCACGCGCGCGTGACCGCGCGCACGGCCACGCGGCCGCCGCAGCCCTCGGCGTCCGGGCCCCCACTCGGCCCGCGCCCCCGAGGCCGCGCCTCCCGAGGCCGCCCGTACCCCGAGCGAGCCTGGGAGCTCGCGCGCTCACCCCGTGGCGCGCTCCCGCGCGCCTGCGCCGGGTCCCCGCCCGCGCCGCCCCCGGCGACGCCGCGCGCATCCCCACACCGGCCGGGACCCCTCTCGCCTTTCCTCCTTGCTTCTGAGCAAAGTCTTGGAGCTCCTCGCGCCTATAAAAGGTGCCATACCTTGGCCCTCACGCGTGCGCGCCCGAACGCCTCCTCCCTGAGCTCTACCGGCGCCATTGCCGCCACCATAGCCGAGCTGCCCCTCCGCTAGCGCCAACAGCCGCCCAACCACTCTAGCCCCTCCCCTAGGACCCCCTAAAGCTCGAGCCGTCGCTTGTTGCTCCGCCTTGGCCGCCGTCTTGCCGGAAACTGACCCGCAGTGGCCGCCGCCTAGTGCCGCCGCGCGCCGTCGCCGGCCACCTCCCGGAGCAATCCACCGTGACCAATCGAGCCTAGGTGCGATGAATTTCATCCCTATGCCGTTTGTTTGCCTCTGCGGGCCCCACATCACCGCCGGTGAGCTCACCGCCGCCGGAAGGGCCTTTGTGTGAGAGAAAGTTTGCCCCAAGGGCATGGTTGTGAACCTTAGAAAGTTCCCAGGGGCCTGCTTGAAAGAAGTTTCTTAAATAGTGATTGCATTTTTGGCTGAATCTTGTAAAATCCGTAGAAAAGCAAAGAAAAATCAGAAAATACAAAACCAATTTTGTTGGTTTCCTTGTGAATAACCCTACAACTTTTGTAAAGCTTGACCATACTTTTGCCTGATAGTTTTTGCACGAAAAATAGAAATCAGTTAAACCTAGATCTGTTGTAACTCAATTTCTACATGTGATCTGTAGCTGAATTTTGGAAATGTTGTGTACAATGTCATGACTAGGCTCTAAACCAAATTTTGCACGAAGTTACTATGTAGATCTTTTATTATGAATTGTTTTGTATTTATGATGAATCTGCCTAAATGATTTTAGTAGCTAAAAATAAATAGATTTTTGTGCTCAACTTCTGCATGTGATCTTTTTATGCCTAAATGCACCTCTGGTAAATTAATCAAGATTTTATATCTGTCAAAAATATTTAATCTTGTTTTATGCCTAGTTTTCTTTATAAATGCATAGCTCCAGATCTAGAGTAGCTCTTGATGTGTTTGTTGTTTTCCTAGCTCAGTTTTGAGTCATAGAATCAGTGAGAGAAAGTTGGAATCCATTTGTTGTGTATTTATTTTTATATGCATTTCTCATGTTTTGGTAGCTAGACTTTGTTCTTTTCGGGACTGTAAGATTCGATCCCAAGCCAAGGACTTTTGGAAACTGCCTGGTGGTTGTCCAGTGTGAGGGCACCCTACCGTGTGTTTAGGTCTACCTTGCAAGGTTATAAACCAATCGATTGTTGGCCTCTCACCGTTATCTTAGACTGCTTAATCAACTGGCCATGATATCCCTTAATGATGGAACTTGTGAATATTACTGCGTGAATTAATTGTATTGTACAATTCTTGATTGAATTAGATGGCTCACTTAGAAATGGTAATTAACTAGAATTTGAGCTAAAATATTGAAAGTAAGGACATACTCTTTGTTGTTTTTCAGCAAAACTCCACCGGCCAAAAAGCCCATCATGTCTAGAGTTTGGTGATGTAGCTATCACCCGACGGTTAAGTCTTGCTGAGTATTAGTATACTCAGCCTTGCTTTATAAATGTGGTTGCAGGTGGTTTGGCCTGGTGAGATTCCACCCGCCTGGGAGCTGGAATGGGTGGATGACGACGAGTGATGGCATCACGGACGGCCTCCTGTGATGTTGATCGTTTCGCTAGTTTTTATTCCGCTGTTTTCGAACTCTGAACCTTTACTTATCATGTCATGAACAATGGTTTGTAATAATTAACCCTTAGGGGTACAATTTGAATTTAATATGTGTTTGTACTCTGGACTCGCCGTCGTGTGAGTTTTGAAGCATATGTTCGATCCTCTGTGTGATATCCAAGTGATTTACCGGGCGTTAACCCGGCAACTAACGACGGGATGATACTTTACTGTCGCTTAATGGCCAAAGTGGATTGGTTTAGGTGATAGTACGGTATTTTCCTGGGCGGGTTGTCACACTAAGTGGGTTTGGCTTAGGAGCATAGGCATTTTTTGTGGTAGGTTATTGGTGGTTCTGGGTTGTCACCGATCTTTCCCTCATTCTCACCACTTCCCTCACCAACCTTGTCCGACCCAAGCGCTTGCCCATCATAGCGCTTGTATGCCTCAATCATCATCCTCAGCTGAGGCTTATGACCAGACAACCAACCCATCATCTTTCTCAACTCATCATTCTCATCCTGCAAATGATCAACATAGTGTGCAAGCTCCATATTCTTCACAGCATTCAATTCACAAGTAGAGCATGATGTAGGAATAGAAACTTTCAAAGCAGCTTCTAGAGATCTAGTATAAGCAAGCGACACATCAAGCTTCTCATGCAAAACAGGACAAGAAGTGCAAGCACCAAGCAAGGAGGGCCTAGATTTCATCTCATCTAGCTCAACCCTAAGCACATCTAGTTCCTCGGTCAAATCACCAAGGAAAACAGAATAATCAGTGCATTCAGGTTCATCGGTCACAACAGGAGCAGACTTCAGAGAATCTATATGAGCCCTAGCATCAACAAGCAAAGACTCTAGTTCAACCACCTTCTCCTTAGCCTCTCCAAGCAAAGACCTATGCTCCCTCTTCTCCTTGTTGGTTTTTCTAAGAACATCATCATGGTTGTCAAGCAAGTCATTCAACCTAGCATTCTCCTCTATCAAGAAGGCAGGATCATTGTTTACCTCATCCTCAGAGTCAGAGTCCGAGTTGTCCTTGTTGCTCTTCTTGCTCCCGGAGCTGTGTGCCATGCCGCAAAAGCCTTGGGCGGCAAAGCACAGGCCGTTGATGTTCTTGCTTGACCACTTGCCCTTGTTCCGATTTTATTCTTCATCACTTGAGCTCGATGAAGAGTAGCAGGAGCTCGAGTCGATGTCGCTCGCTCCGGCAACCATCGCCCGCTCCTTCTTCTTGTGACCACCACTCTTCGTCGGCCTCCGCTCAGACTTGTTCTTGCCCTTGTGGTCGTCCCTCGAGCGGTGCTTGTGGTCAGTCCTCGGACGGTGCTTGTGCTCGGGCTTGACCTTCATGGCCTCCGGGCACTCAGCGATAAAGTGCCCGTGCTTCCCGCACCGGTAGCACATGCCCGAGCTCCTCCGAGCGTTCTTCCAGTTCGTGTACATGCGCTCGAACCGCCTGCTCAGCAATGCAAGGTCCTCCTCGCCCAGCACATCAAACTCCTCATCTGGCATGGACACAAGACAAGACAAAGAGAACTGTCTCGAAGACATGTTAGTGTTAGTCCTTGGTCCGGAAACGAGAGCCAGACTATGAGGGTCAGTCGGGTTCTCGATCTTAGCTCGCACCCCACGGTCCACCTCGGATGACTTGAGCTTGGAGAACAGCTCGTCCACCGTGAGGGTCTCATACTTCTCCGACTCAAGAATGGCTTCGACCTTCTCACTCCACACGGTATGATCCAGAGAGTGCAGGAGCTTGGTAGCCCTGTCATGATCATCGTACGGGAGCACGGCCACATTAGCCCTCATGTTCTTCACAATCACAGTGAACCGCTGGAACATGGCATCTATGGACTCACCGGGGAGATGAGTGAAGTTCTCGTACTCTCTCCGGTAGGTCGCAAATAGCCGAGCCTGAACCTGAGCGTTCCCAGCATGAGTATTCTTCAGCTGCTCCCAAATCCTGCACGCCAAGTCCTCTGTCTGAACCTGATCGAATTCGGATTGACACAGAGCATGGTACATGTCCCTCGATCCTGGAGTAAGGAAGTTCACAAGATGAACATAAGCTGTGTTCACCGTGACATCTCAAAGGATCTGACCCTTGCCACGGAGGAAAGCGGCCATCCGCCTCTGCCACATCTGGTAATTCTTACCATCAAAGTGTGGAGGACCCGAACCCCATTCCTGGTACGCCATCTTTGGATCTTAGACTGGTTAGAATCATGAAGATCCATAACCTGGCTCTGATACTAATTGAAGGACCGATTAGGCGACCAGAGAGGGGGGAGTGAATGGGAGCCGATAAAAATTCTTCCCGGAGGATGAACTCGGCCTATGTCCCAAATTCACAACCAAGGATTCCCACACGAGTTTGCCAAGGTCACGTAGTCACAACGGACCTACCAACCCTAGGAACAAACCCCAACTCAAAGCAACACGGAAGCACAACTCAAGAAGCAAAGGACTTAGGCAATTTGCGGTGCCTGGGGCGGACGGTCCGAGGTGACCAGGCGGACAGTCCGCGGGGGCCAGGCAGACAATCCGCAAGGTCACGGCAGACAGTCCGAAAATGCTGCCCGAACAACCAGTACTGCACCTCGAAATACGGACGGTCTGTACCCTACCCGCGGACAGTCCGACCCGCGCAGACAGTCCGGCAACCCCGGGCGGACAGTCCGGCAAACCTCCTCCAACCAAAAACACTCGACTCGACGGATCGAAACAAAGTGACACAAGAACTCGCGACGAACACGACGAACAGCCGGCTGCCAGGCTCCTTGCGGACGGTCCGCCGACCAGGCGCGGACGGTCCGCCAGGTGCGGACAGAGCAGCCCGAGCTCGAAAACGAGAGGTCAACCTCTCCTATCCATTCATGGATCTCCCAAATAGCTTGAGCTCTTGAGGCAAGATTTGGGGGAGATGTGAAGCGTTGTTGGTATTTCTTAACGTCTATGCTAAGTTACGAGTTCCTAGCAACGATGCCAGAAATGACCGAATGGTAATCCTAATGATTACAAGAGTCCGCAAGCGCACAGAAGTACCATTGTAGCATTTCCCCAAAGGAGTATTCCAGTGGGTATCGAATCCAAGGAAGGCTGGGCGGATTAACAAGTTCAACACTATTGCAAGGAGTATAAATCATAGACGGGAATGAACCAGACACTCAAGTACAGGGGTGAGATATGATAGATAAGATAGTAGTGTGAACACACAAACACACTCTCTCTAAAGGTCCTAGGCTTAGGAGGCAACATACGAGTTAGTTCTAGGTTCTAAGGTACTAAGCATACAAAGTTAGTCAGGCGAGTTAGATGCACACTAGCATTGCATGATTGCTGGCACAAGCACCCAGGTACAAACGGGGAGCTAACCTCCCGCGTCACTTACGCACGACTCCGGTTGTTACACTTTAGACTCCGACAGCGTATCTGAACGTGGGGGATTCCAGAAGGGTCCAACGGCTGTCACCACCGCGGCCAACCCCAAGAAAAACCGTGGGATACACTCATAAGCAAAGTAGCTACACAACCCAAGCACCACGCTTACGTTGTTAGCTGGACCCTGACCGGCCCAGGCTATTGTGACCTAGGTCAGAGCCGCCGGATAAACCGGCCAATTAGACCGAGTACCATAGCTTGAGCACGAACTTCATACAACACGAACATGGGATCTAACTAGATCAAACTAGGCTAAGTACACAAACGGAGTTGTGCTTTCCTATGTCTATTCAACAAGATCAAAGGGGCGTGTTCGTGATGAACACGAGCCTCTAACTTATGAACAAACACTGAAAACATGTATAAGTCACTCGTCAACTGGATCGAAAGGCCTTGTTCATCAAGAACATGAGCCTCTAAATGATGAACGAGCGAAGAACACATGAACAACTCACCCATGTATACAAGCACAACTTTATATGAAATAGCTGAATAACTAAAGTAGATCAAAGTCATACAATAAAATAAAGATACAAGAGGACTCATACCTAGATCCCAAAGTAGACTTGGAACCTGAAGTAGAACTACTCTAGCCTACCTCCTAGCCTTAGAAACCAAAAGTGAGAGAGGAGGAGTAAGGTGTGTTGGTAAGAAATGAACCCCTCCCCTTCTATTTATAGGCCAGAGCACCGGCGCAAGAAGGAGTGAAACACCTCGGGGATGGCCTCTAGGACCAATGGACAAGCGCCACGTGGAAGCCCAAGATCAGCCGACCCAAGGTCGATTCGGCCGATCCTAGGATCGGCCGACCCCAGGTGGGCCCCACTTGTGGTGTGCTTCCTTGGGGTGGCTGTCCTGTGGGCCCTTAATTCGGTCCCCGGTGTACACGTGTTCTTGAGGCGGTTTAGGCGCTCTGGTGGGCCCATGGATCCATGTGAAGTCCATGTGTCACGCTCTGATTCGTCGAGGCTTGCCTCCCTTGGATTGATGACATGGCATGCTTGCGTGGCACCTGAGGTGGCTTAGCTTACTTGCATGGCACCTGAGGCGGCAGCCACTCCTTGAGGTGACGTGGCATGAATCATAGAAGGTGAGTTTGCCACTTCTTCTATGCTTATTTTCCTGCAATCGCATAATCTCCAAGGACAAGTGGAACTACATTATTCTTAACTAAAATACGTGTAAGATATGCCTCTTGCTCCTTTATTCATGAGTAAATTGACGGCTAAAGTAGGCACTTAACAGCCGTCAACAACTCCCCCAAGCTAGCCTCTTGCTCATCCCGAGCAAGACACTTAGGACTTAGGTTGGTCGATCAGGAGTTGCTACAATGTTGTATTCCTAGTTTATGACAAGCATACGACTAGGTACTCTATCAAGGATTGAATAAATTGGCATTAATCTTACCTTACGCTTGATTGCTATGGGGCTTGTAGCTTCACCTGCCTTGGGCAGTTGAAAGATAGAACGATTGTATAGAAATTACTAATCACAAGTACCTTGATCAGTCGTCAATCCGGAGGTTTTGCTAAATTTTCACAAAGAAATCAATGTTCCTGGAATGATACTCTCGGATCGCTCAGTGTGTATGATTCCTCACCAAGGCATTAAATTGCCTTCTTTCTCCACCTACTCCTAATAAGCTGATATGTGGAGCTGTAGGTAGGAAAAACATGTGGCATACCTATTTCTCATATGTTATCGAGTCGAAAACCGAATCCTTGGGAGCAACAAGTCATACAACCTGATCAAGATGTGCATGTGTGTGTATATGGTGGATGGATGAAGAACTCCTTTTTTGGATATGATTCTCTCTTCTCCTTTGAAATTTTTGAGACTTGGGCTATGTCTCTTTATTATTATTTATTATTATTTTTTCTTCTTTTCATGCTCTTGAGCATGTGCTGCTTCTTTTTTTTTGCGCATAGCCCATAGTCTTTGCTGAATATTTTTTTTGGAGAGAGAGTAATCATGGAACAATACGCGGAGCTTTATTTGTGAAAAGGATGGGGGATGGATGAAATGATGGGTGCTAACTTCCGGTGTAGAAGTTTAGCATATAGTGGCTGTGTATGTGATCTTGATCATCGGAGCATGACAAGTTTCTCGCCGAGGGTCACAACAATTCGACAAGACTCAATGAAGAAAACAAGTAGCATATGTGGAGGCTAACAACAGCTAGGATCTACATATGGCTTTGGATAGGAATTTCTAATCATTGAGGAACTTATCATTTTATCATTTTTCAAATGAAAACTCCGGATGTCAAACATCACTTAGTACTAGCTCATAGTAACCGTATTTTACCATATCATACCTCACAACAACCTAGGCAAAGGTCATGCTTTTTGCTACCCACAAGTTTCAAGCTGAGGTTTGATCGTACAAGCCAACAAACTCAAAACTAAGATAGGATACTAAGCTGTAACCAAGGCATATAAAGGAATAAACAGAGCAACTATTCATCATTTCGACCATAAAGGACAGAAAGCATTCTTACTGCGCATGTGAAAGCAAACTAATTTTAAGAAAGCAGATAAATATTTTTGGTCTTTTTAATTTTGCAGATTTTTATGTGTTTTTAGCATATGAGATTCTGAAAATAAAGATACAAGTTACCTCAGACTGGGGGTCCTCCCCCAAGCTAGCTTCAGCCTCACTACTGTGGAGGGGGAAACCCCATCCACCGGTAGTAGGCCCTCTACTCCTCCAGCTGCTGCTGCTGTGCCAGCTCGATGGCGTGAAGTCTCTCGCCAGACATCCGCTACCAGTCCCGAGTCGACTCGACGTGCTAGTGCACGGTCTCCTCCATGTCGTCGACTCGGATGTTGAGCTCGCTCATCTGCTGAGTGAGGGTGGCCCCACAAGATGACGAACGCAATATGGATGACGAAGATGTCGCATCTCCGTAGGCAGTACCAGTAGGGACGGCCCACTCGCCACTGCCCGCACTAGCTCAAGCTGAGCTACTCGCACCCTGCTGGTACATGGGCTGGTCCCAACCGGGAGCATATCCGGGAGTAACCCCAGGCATGTACTCGGTAGAGGTCCATGTACCGGACAGTGGTGTAGTAGGCTGAGGCTGTGGCTGTGACTGAGGCGACAGCTGCGGGGATGGCTATGGTGGCGGCTGTTGTGCTCCGGCTGCTCTCCTCGATGCACTCCTAGTTACCCTGTCACTAGAGACTAGAACAACGAGGTTCCTCGAGAGGAACGGTCAGTGGCCCCTGGCCGTACAACCTGAAATCCGGGTTAGGTAACTAGATCTGGTTTGTATGGCCCGGGTAAAAGAAAACCAAAGAATCATCCGGACCCATCTTAAGAATATGCCCCTGAGTCAGATAAGCCTCATCAATCTGAGTCCGGGGATTAGCAATGGAGGGCACGTTGGGCCCTTGCGTAACCCCAAGATTCGTGACGATGCAAGAAATTAGAGATGTACACTCAATAGAACCCGTCATCTTAAAATTTGTTAACCACTGCCGAATCATAGCTTGCACAGGGGAGATCTTAATCCGTCTGACCGGGCATATAAGATCATCATCTCGTCAGTACGAACGGGCCGCACGTCATCCCTTGGAAAGAGAGTGACGGCGAGCCACTTGTGCCACAGTCGGAGAGTGGGATGCAAGATATTGTTGCACCTAGGTATCAACTTGCCGCGAACAGGCTGACCAGAGATCTCTTCCCAAAAACTCTCACGATTAAAACCAGCGCAAGCTTCCTCAAGAGAAATAGCGCAGCGACGATGAAAACCGAGGGTGCGACTAAGATCTATCCATGAAACTCGATACGGAACTCCATGAAATCGAAATGAAATACCGGACGCATCCTCTCGAAGAGTGCAGAGAAACTGGATGGTGGTAGGTCTAGAACCAACCTCCTGAACTGGGACAAAACCTTCCCATCCTAGAGCTCTCCAGATGGAATCGAACTCGGAGTCCATACCTGTTTTCTCGAGAAGGTCCGGGTCGAACTCCTTGGTGTTGGCGAAGACTCAGTCCTTGACTGGAGCGTAGGCTTGTCTCTCGCGATCGTCCCTCAAGTCGATGAAGGCAGCGTCGACGGCGTACACTTCCTCGGCTTGTGGCGTGGGTAGCTCTTCCTCTCCTTCCTCTTCACGGTCGGTTGACATTGGGCTTGGTGCAGCTCCGGAGTGACGCGACGAGCTCCCCTCGTCACGTGAACAGCGGGAGTGAGTCAACTTCCGGAATGCGCCGGAGGCCCAACTCATCTTGTACAACGATCGGACAACACGAGCAACTCGGTGATGGGTTAGTGAAACCAAAATGAAATCCTTACCGAGCTTGCTCCACCAACGGTCAATATTTCAGCAGCACTTGGAGAGAATACTTAGCACCTCAATCTCGAGCAAGAAATCCACGAAAACCAGAGAGCAAGAACAAGAGAGGGAGAGAGTGGTGTAATGGGTGAAGACACCCCTCAAACCCCCTGGTATTTATAGGCAATGAAGCCGGGCACCGAGACATGGGCCGTGTGCAACGGCTAGGAGCCGTTGGAGGAAGGAGGGCCGGATTAGCCGTTAGGCTGGGTCGGCCGACCTATGGGGTCGGCCGAACCCACCTTGGGTCCTCCCGCCTCCAGCTTTTTGCAACGGCTCTCTAACGGTCACATGAGGGCCTGCCTAGGTGTCCCGGTCCAAACTTGCTCGAAAACTTGCTCAAATGAATTTTTAGGGATTTTCCAACTCAAAATTTTATTTTCAGAATTTTTATTGAAAAAGGGAAATTGCTAAAAAAATTCTAGCATGCAGATGCAAGAATGGAAAGTTCAAATATGCATTGGATAAATTAAATTAAATTTTGAAAAGGGAAATATGAGATAACTCACCAATTTTACCTTTTGGCGAAAGGACTCACCTTTTTAAGTCCGAGAGCGGGACTTTTCTCGGTGATTAGTTCCACTCATCACCCCACTCCCGAGAAGTAGGGGGTGTGATCTCCGTACCTCCCGCCACACCTTCCGTGTTTTCCTTGATTTTCTTGGTGTGGTCAGAGGTTGTGTGAGCTGGGGTTGTGGCTCCGTCCATCCCCAAGTCTGCTCATCATTTCCTTGCATTGAGTAGCACTGCTCTTCTGTTGGTCGAAATCGGAACATCAAGTTATTCTTCCCAATGCGGAAACGGATGGTCCCATTTTCGACATTGATCCTTGCCCGAGCGTCACTTAGGAACGGCCTCCCAAGAATGAGTGGCATTTCCGCATCATCTTGCATATAAAGGACCACAAAGTCTGCGAAGATGCAGGAACCTCGGACAAATACCAGTAGGCTTTCCACAATCCCCTCCGGATACCGGATCGATGCATCAGCAAGTTGAACTGTTCTCGAGGTTGGAGTAAGAGCAGGATATCCCAATCTTTCGAACATTGCCTTGGACATGAGGTTGACACTCGCGCCAAGATCATAGAGAGCATTCCTAATTTTCTGGTAGTATATTGTGCAGGTGATAGCCGGATAACCAGGGTCTTTCCTGTGCACAATTACTGAAGATTCCCATGGATCAAGAACCTACTGTATGGGTCTCCCTGCAAAGTCAGCAGCTCGTGCCCTCCCAGATGGATTACCCCATCTGGTGGACACTGCACAAACATTCTCACAAGCAGACACGGGTTGCCCCGGAATCTTCCCATCCTCAGCAGAGGGAACCAAAGCAGCTAACTGAGCCAACTGGGTTTCTATCATTTTGTTAAAGCTCAGCTGGTTCTTAAGAGCAGAAGAAAGGATATCGATTTTAGCGTTGAGGCTTTTTAAAGCCTTATCATAGGCAGCTGTTTAAGCTAGCCTCGATCCCGTCTATGATGAGTGGTACGGCTCTTGCGATCCCCCGACATTCAAGAACGTGTCCCAAGGGACAGCTCTTGAGGAGTATGTCGGATGGTGCTAGCGGAACATTGCCCAAGAGAGTTTCCGCTGAGAGCCAAGGTAGGATGTTAACCTCCATGATGGGGTTACAATGGGCCTCTACGGTGATTCCTCTAATGGAACAAGGAACGATCAAAGAAGGTGAACTCATCCAAATTGCTTCGGAAAAGTGCGTCACTCCATCTGACCATTCCTCCTTCGCGGCCTCCTCAAGGTATGCTTCGTTAGGAGGATCAGGAGGTAGAGGTGGTACTGAAGGCCTAGGGGAGAGTTCTGTCGAGAGATTTTTGGAATGATTGATTTGAACAGAATGAGGATCCTCCCCTGATTGGGCTACAAAGGAATTCGAGGTGTCTAAAAGATATCTAGAATGATCTTCCTCGAATTTGGAAGTGAACTCCGAAGGTTGAATTTCTTCTCCCTTTGGTGTTCGAGGTTCAGGAGAGACTTCAACAGACAAGTCTTGTGGTGTGGAAGTTGAGGGCTCAGACTGTGTTGTTGAAGGACTCTCATGGCTCGACTCGGATTCCTTTCGGTAGGGCTTAAGCATGAAGTAGGTATCGTCAATGGAGAGATTACCCAGGATATACATACATTCCGCTCAATCCCTTTGAAGAAATGGCTTTCCGAAATCGAGAGGGTGGGCAGAGTGCTCGTCGAGGCCATCATAAAAGTTGCGAAGCAACTGAGATTCCGGTATCGACAAGGGAGGTGCAGAATTCACTAATGAGTTAAGTCTAGTCCAGGCTCTGCCTACTGACTCCTTCTCTTTTTGTCGAAAACAGCGGATATCCTCCCGTAGAGTAGCGAGACGAGACGGAGGGAAAAACTCACAACAAAACTTGTCCTTAAGCTTATCCCAACTACCGTTTATGCTACCTACGGTGTATGTGTACCAACGTTCGGCCTTACCTACGAGAGAGTAGGGGAACATCTTCCACATGAAGATATCCAGTCCCTTGTCATTGGTAACAAGGGAACTGAAAAGCTCAAACTCGTACAGATGCTCGTACGGGTTTTCGCTTGGTAACCCGGAGAAGGAATGTTTCCGAACATACTCAATATCCTCAGGAAGGAGCTTATTAAAGCTGGATGTTAAAATAAGCCGCACAGAAGGTGGTGGCTTTGGGGGTTCATCCCTGAGGGCGGAGATGCTTTTACAGGGAAGCTTCTCCATGGATAGTGGGGGTAGAGGTAGAAGTAAAGAAAATGAAAAAGATAGATACGAGGACCACTAGGTTCGAAGATAGATACGGCAACCGTTCCCCGGCAACGGTGCCAGAAATGCTTGTTGGTATTTCTTAACCTCACCACTATGGCGCCGGGTTAGCGAGAGCGTGTAAGAAACACCCGGGTACACTGACAAGTGCGAACGAATCCGCAAGCGCACGGATAAACCATTGTAGCACTTCTCCCTCGGGAGTATTCCAAAGGGTATCGAATCCAAGGAACGGTATATACTACCTCCTAGCCTAGCTATGGTCCAAGGACACAACTCTGTAGGACGAGATGAAGATGGAGAGGATCCTGCTGATAGTGGGAAGAGTTGAGAACAGTCTCTCAGTCGTTTCGGACACCGGACCCTCCTACCTAGAACAGTCGATTCACAGCAAATGGTTGCCTACACCTGTATCCGAACCTGGGGGATTCCGTAAGGGTCCAACGGCTGTCACTACCGCGGCCTACCCCAAGACAAACCGTGGGATAGTGGGCAATCGAAGGATAACCCATTGTCTAGACACCACGTCTACACCACCGGTTACTACTATAGCACGGCTACGTCTGCTAGCCTGTAGCAACACTATAGCACTCCGTACGAAGACGGAGTGACGAACCCACGAGGGAGAGACCAGACTCACTCAGGTAACCACTATCTATACAAGGATCATGGAAGGACTTTGGTCTAAACTAGAATGCAGGAGCATCCACTTTACTCTAATTGGACTAGTAGGCATACAAACGGAATTAGCAACTTATGAACTACACCAGAGGATCAAAGGCTAAGCTCATGAAGAACACAAGCCTCTAAATCATGAACAAGTGAAGAACACAAGAACTATTCACCTATGCATGAATACTACTTTAGTCTAAATACGAAATGCAGAAATACTCACTTTATTCTAAATGAAGAACGAAGCATCCACAGAGATACAAATCCCTCTCTCACTCTCCTACTCTCTAATCTACCAAGGAGAGGCCTCTCCTTTGAAGGGAAGCTCTCATCCTTGGGTGAGTGGTGTGTCTCATTTCTTACCCCCTCCCCTCATATTTATAGGCCAAGAGGAGCTTCCTAGGCTGCCTAGGGTGCCACCAAGGGACCAATGAGGTGGTGACACATGGCGCAGAGGACTGGGGGCTAAGTTGGTGAATCTTCCATGAGAAGGAGCTGCAGGCTTTCGGGCGGATCTTCGGGCATACACCTGGCACCGACTTTGGCTCGTCATGACAAGCCAACACGTGGAAGGGCGGCGCGAGAGGCCTCCATATGGGTTCGGCCGAACTGGGGATCGGCCGATCCCCGGACAGCTCCGTTCGCACCGGTTTTCGTCCAGGTGACTGCCAGGTGGGTCCCAAGGTCGGTTTGGGGGTGTTTGCGGCGTTTCTAGCCCGTTTTCGTGGGGAAGTGGGCCCTTGGCTCCGTGTACTGGCTCCTGATTGATCGAGAGTGTGCTTCTTTGGATCGATGAAGTGCCATGGCCACGTGGGCGCCTGTGTGGCAGCACGTCGCCACGTGGCCTGGTTTGGGTCCCACCGGGCCCACATGATATCTTGTGCATATCTCTTTCATCCGAACTCCAAAGTAGGCAAATGATATATCCATTTCGATCGTCTCGACGAGCCCGTCACAATGGTGCAGTCCAAATGGGCATTTGGGACTATTTATGATGATGCCATATTCATGCCACTAATGCACTTGCTCTCAGCTATATCATTTCATGTGTATTTTGGCCTGTCCTACATCAAAAGCTAGAAACACCAACACTTGTGGAAATTGTCAATATAAAGCCCTATCCTAGTGCTGATGATCACTTTCCATTTAATTTATGCAGGAGTTGACGGCATAAAAGTGGTACTAAATAGCCGTCAACAGTGCTGTTTTGTTACAAGAAGGTAAACCGGTTGCTTACTTTAGCGAGAAATTAAGAGGTGCTAGCTTGAAATACTCAACTTATGATAAGGAACTTTATGCTTTAGTGCGTACTTTGCAAACATGGCAGCACTATCTTTGGCATCGCGAGTTTATAATTCATTCTGATCATGAGGCTTTGAAACATATTCGTACCCAAACAAATCTGAACCGTCGTCATGCTAAATGGGTAGAGTTTAGTGAGTCCTTTCCTGACATTATAAAAGACAAGAATGGGAAGGTTAATGTTATTGCTGATGCTTTGTCTCGTCGCTATACTATGCTGTCACAGTTAGATTTTTAAATTTTTGGCTTGCAAACTGTGAAAGATCTATATGTGGACGACGCTGATTTTAAAGATGTTTTCGCTCATTGTGTTCATGGGAAACCATGGGGCAAATTTCACTTGCAGGACGGGTTCCTGTTTCGCACTAACAAGCTGTGTGTTCCAGCTAGTTCGGTTCGTCTGTTGTTGTTGCAGGAAGCACATGGATGCGGTCTCATGGGGCACTTTGGCGTTTACAAGACGCATGAGGTGCTGGCTGCCCACTTCTTTTGGCCCCGGATGCGGAAAGACGTTGAACGCATTGTTGCACGTTGCACTACTTGTCAGAAAGGTAAGTCACGTTTGAACAACAATAGTTTGTATATGCCTTTGCCTGTCCCTGCTTCTCCTTGGCTTGATATTTCGATGGATTTTGTTTTGGGATTGCCTAGAACTAAGAAGGGGAGGGATAGCATTTTTGTGGTTGTTGATCGTTTCTCCAAAATGGCTCATTTCATACCTTGTCATAAGACAGATGATGCTGGCAGCGTGGCTGATTTGTTCTTTACAGAGATTATTCGTTTGCATGGAATTCCAAATACAATAGTCTCTGATCGTGATGCTAAGTTTCTCAGTCATTTTTGGAGATCACTTTGGAATAAATTGGGAACTAAATTGTTGTTTAGTACAACTTGTCACCCTCAGACTGATGGTCAAACTGAGGTGGTTAATAGGACTTTATCAACCATGCTTAGGGCTGTTTTAGATAAAAATTTTGAAATGTTGTGAATATTGTTTGCCTCATGTTGAGTTTGGTTATAATCATGCGACACATTCTTCTACAAAAGATGAGCCCTTTTCAGATTGTGTATGGTTACATTCCTCGGGCGCCTATTGATTTATTTTCTCTTGATGCTGAGGACACCCCGCACATAGATGTTGTTGCACATGTTGAACAAATGATTAATCTGCATGAACAAACTCAAAAAAACATTGCTGCTGCTAATGCTTAGTATCAAGTTGCTGGTAGTAAAGGTAGAAAACTTGTTACTTTTGAACCTGGTGATATGGTTTGGTTGCATTTACGAAAGGATCGTTTTCCTGCTTTGCGCCGTTCTAAATTGATGCCTCGTGCTGCTGGTCCTTTTAAATTGCTAACCAAAATTAATGATAATGCTTATGTTTTTGACCTGCCTGCGAAGTTTGTTGTTTCCACTAGTTTTAATGTTGCAGATTTGAAACCTTATGCAGGCGAAGATGAGGAATTGCCGTCGAGGACGACTTCAGTTCAAGAAGGGGAGGATGATGCGGACATCACCGACGACACGAGTATATCTCCTCCAGCAGCACCCCAAGCACCACCTGCACAGGCTCGGGCGCCATTTTCGCCTCCACTTCAGGCCCAGGCGCCACTCCTGCCAACTGGGCCAATTACTCGGGCTCGTGCGAAGGAATTGAATTACATCATGCTGTTAAAGAACGAAGGCCCAGAAGAATAAAGCTGGCCCAACAGGAGGTCCAAGTGCGGGCGCCCTAGGGCTGGCGTGAATAGTACCCATGGCACTATAGCGCAGTACTGTTCACGGGCTGGCGTGAATAGTACTCGCGGTACTATAGTGTGGTACTATTCACGGGCTGGTTTGAATAGTACCTGCGGTACTGTAGCCCCCCCTCCTGCCGCCAGGGGCTGCGTCCCCTCTATTTAGATAGACCCCTCTTTTATTTTCAGACTTGAGTTTGTTTTACAAGTTAGCTTTAGCTACAACCGAACAGCCGCATAGCGCTGCCTTCGTGTATTGCAGACTCCACCTTTGAGTGATATTAAGATTGCTCGCCTCGAATTCTTGTTCGTTCGTCGATTGCGCACAGGAATTGATCTTCGTGATCAGGCCGATCTTGCTCCAACAAGGTCGGTAACCACAAGGAGTTGGTTCAGCGATTGCATTGGCGCTTCGCGCTTGCTCGTCGTAGTCGGATCATGAGGGTCGTCTCCCACCGAAATCAGATTTATCTCTACTCACCAAAAGATCGGGCACTCCCCTTCTATCAACTAGGCTTCCAGATCCGCCGCAACCAATCAATCTAGTCCTTTTCCCAGCCAATGCAGGAAAGAACACCTCAAAAAGCCGCATATCAGCGACAGATGCGAATGTCACTGCTCCAGATTCACTGATAAATTCAGATTTTAGAATCCAAGGGTCAAATGGGCGTGCCTCACCTGAACGAGCGCAGTTCCAACCCTTGCAGACAGCTTTGAACATGATGAAATCTCTTGCATCACTGATCTTATTGGCGATGCTCACAACAATGTCAGGAATAAGATTTGCCCAGGGACGAGGCATCATTGACAGGATAGCCAAAGAATAAGGTTGTGGTAGAACAATGGAGGAGTTACAGCTCCAACAAAGACAAATGAGTGAAAAAGGTACTCCAGAAGGTCCAGTATACTGATGTATTGCTAAAAGGACCTTCTGGACTACTATTATTTCTTCCGGTCTATTAATATTCCGCTGAACGGTCTTTCCCCCTTCCTCAGAACGTACTCCCTCCGTCCACAAAAGAATGCAATTCTCACTTCCTGATAAGTTTATATGAAGATATAAGTGTTAACACAATTTACTGTAAATTTGGTCAAAATTGAATTAGTTCCTCTGGCCATAAATATCCCCCTTCCTCCCAGCGCCCTCTTCTCCTCTCCCCACTCTTGCAGCCAACAAAAAAACCCCATTCTCACACAGCGCCCTCTTCCTCTCCAAACTCTTGCAACCAACAAAAAACCCCATCCTCGCACAGTGCTCCCTTACTCTCCCCATGGAGCCATTGTCTCCTAGAGGTGCGGCGCAAGCCACATCCTCCACCTCTTCTGATGAAAGGGAGGATCTCCAGTGGTCTGATGAAGAGGAGGCAGAGCGGAGGCCCATTCGGGTGGTGGTTGACAAATCCTCTGATGATTCGGAGTTTGTGGAACAAAATGAAATCCAGGATCATGTGCCTCTGAAACATCGCACCCCTCGCAAGTCAGTAAGAGGTGCCAGGGGTCAGGGGCGCGGAAGCACCGCCACTCGCCGGGGAACTGTCGTCTCCAAGCACCGTCATCCTCTCTCATCCTCATCGGTCGGCGGCAATCGATCTCTGCCATCCTCGCCGAGCAGAGGCCATCATCGACCAGCCGTCATGATCCGCCATGGAGCGGCGCCAAGGCTGTGCTCGACCGGCCGCCATGGAGCGGTGACATCATCCTCTGGCGGCGGCATTGGAGGGACGGCCTCATCCGCGGGCGGCGCCCTAGGAGGTCCGCCACCATCTTCCACGGGCGGCGGCAACAGAGCGACATCCTCGTCCGTGAGTAGCTGCAACAAGGCGCCGGGTGCACCATCGACAAAGAAGCGGCACCTTGATTAGTGGATTCGTGGTAACTGCTACTAGTAGAAGTAGGAGTAGAAGAAGCAGAATGAAGATTCACCTTCTGTTCATCTGGTCTGATTGAATACTACTACTACTGTTTTTTCCTTGTAAGATGTTGGTTTTCTCATTGCGTAGCAGTGACAGCTTAATCTGGCCCGACTGAAAACTACAAACCGGACTTTCGTCTGTGTTCATCCAGTATTTAAGAAATCAATGGAACAGGCTTTCCGTATACAACGAATTTATACCGAGGGAGTACACACACATTACCATTTTTATTAGAAACAACACAATCCAAATACAAACGACACAAATGCATGCATACGCATTGATTACACATGAGAATGGATAGATCCACCATAGTTCGAACTACAGCGACATACTCTGAACGACATACTACTAGCATCTACCATCATGGCTCATACTACTACCATCACCACATACTACTAGCATCTTCCATCACGGCTCATACTACTACCATCACGGGCTCATGGAAATCCAGCCACTGCACGGAGTGCAGCAAAACGTGGCTCCTGGATCAGATACTCCTCCAAAGTGCGATGCCTCACCATTGTATCCCAAATCCAGGTAGGTGAAACGGCGATGTTATGCGCGTGTAACAGCAGGTCATGAATGGTCCATTGCATGTGACCCCTATGGCAAAAAGGGCACACCCACATTCCTTCGTGATAAACACGGGCAGGCCCGCCCTGCTGAACCCAAAGCAACACAGACCATTTCAGGTCATGCGATTCATCTTGTTCAATGAGCACTTGCCGCGGGGGTGGCATTTCAACGGGCAACAGCAGAGGTGGCGGCCTGGGCCGTGGGCGAAAAGGTGGTGCCATGAGGTTCAGCTGATCCTGAGCTGTCGTTGCCACCGGCTAAACTGGAGGTGGCATCACCCCCGGGTGTTGCTGAGGTGCCGATGCCAGCGGAAGTG
Organism: Cenchrus fungigraminus; assembly: GCA_036936925.1. Taxonomy (NCBI): domain Eukaryota; kingdom Viridiplantae; phylum Streptophyta; class Magnoliopsida; order Poales; family Poaceae; genus Cenchrus; species Cenchrus fungigraminus. Next base: position 53,028,157 of record CM072778.1, on the reverse strand, counting down.
GAGGTGCCATTGGGGCCGGGTGCTGCTGAGGTGCCGATACCAGCAGAAGTGGAGGTGCCATTGGGGTCGGGTGCTGCTGCGGTGCCGATGGCAGTGGCTGAACTGGGTGGTAGTGAGGTGCTATTGCGCCCGACAGCTCCCCCTTCCCCTGACTCCTCCAAGTTCCATGCTCCGTCCCTTCCTTGCCCGGCCATTCCCCACGTACTGCATACACAAACGAAGAACAAACCCTACATAAGCTAACAATGTGACTGTCTTGATACCATGCATAAATAAAGTAAACAAGATTAGCCAACAAAATGATCTCACCCTTGTATCCCAATGAAGTAGAGAAATGCAAGATGGGGAACCGATGAGTGTTGGCCTTGCCTTTCAAGAACGCTGTGCTGCACTCGCCTATTTATCGAGGACTACAGCAGCCACGTGAGCTCGGTGTAGCATTGCTAAAGTTACTATGGAAAACGTGAGATGCTCGGAATATAGTCAGGCCTACGCGTGATAGGAATCTATCTAGGTCAGAATCTTCAGTGGCGTGCATCGATTACATGTGTGGACGATGGGTATCACGGGATGAGCCCGACGTGTCTAGGTATGTGTTTACTTCTGGACTTTCCTCTCTAGAGCACAAGAAAGTCCTACGGACAAATCACGCCGCATCAGCTGCATCTAATGGCCGTATCACTACATCAGCTCATGCCACATCAACAATGAGACAACTCTCTACCGTTTATTTGTGTAATGGTTTAGATGTCAATTGCATCTGGAGAACAAGATTGGGTGCTGTAATCAGATGGTCCGGATGGTCCTTGCGTTGCAACACGCAGGGTGCGGGATGACTTGACAGGTCCTCCTCGATCAGGTACGCTGCATTAGTCGTGATTGTAAAGGTCTACGAATGGTCTGGATTCGCACTTGATAATTCCCGCAGGACTTGGAGACTGAGAAACATTATGAACTTGTTGACGCGACAAGACCAAAATGGAATAAGCTGGGATTGGAATACCAATATATGTTTTTTATTTATGTGTGTGCGTGTGTGTAATATTAACATGCATATAAGCACAGAAGGGCATCTCGAATGGGCGTTTGGGAACGACACGCTCTCACAAGTTGATCCACGTGTCGATCATTGAGAATTGCAGTTAAGCACTGGCACCAGGCGTTAACTGACGAACTTGTGTGCACACCCCCTCTGAACGGACGTGTCGATCATTGTGAATCGCACTTAAGGACTAGAACTTGGAAGTTCATGACCCGAACGTGGCCACACCCGCACTGAAGGGACGCGTCCATTCGGGTGGTAACTGATGTCCACGAACAGACGTTTCGGAACGACACATTCACTCCCACTATAATAAGAGACAGTTTAGGCACGAAACGATCATTGCAGGCCATTTGTGTTAATGGCTTTTGACGCTAAAATGATTCTTTCCATGCAAGTCGACTTCTCAGTTTCAAGCCAAGAAGCGACAGCAGAAGGAACCGCGGGCAAGTTCAAGGAATCCGGTACGTTAATGGTGGGAGGCCGTCAATGGAAGCTACGTTGCTATCCTACAGGTATGAATGATCATCACTGGATGCATGTTCCAGACGGCATTGCCGTCGTCCTCGTTCCTCTGCACAAATCCCAAATGGTATGCGTCTCGTTGCTGCAATGAATACACACACTCACACATGGCGATACGGTCGCATTATGTTATTGTTTGCCAAGCTTGTGACTGCTTCCATGTAGGTACGAGTATTGTTGCGTGCGATGGCTGGAGACCCTAACGATGAAGATGATACGTTTCGAGTTCAAGCTACAAAAGAAGTTTGGTTCATGAATCGGTATCTACAAGAAAGAGGATTTGAATGTCTGGTGGAGCATCATGACATTGAGCGCGTGACATCTAGTGAAGATCGCATACACATATCATGTGTTGTTTCAGTACTGGAGGACGACTGCATTGATGTTCCTCCTCCATCAGTGCAAAGAAGCATATGCGAAAGCGTTGCAGCCCAAGCCCCTATGGAAGTTGTGTTCCACGTAGGTGCAGAATGCCGAGTGATACGAGCGATACGTGTTGATGTGGCGAAAGTATCTTGTGTGATGGAGGCAATGCTCAACGGCCCAGGAGTGGAGTCTAGCTCTGAAACTATTACAATTATTGACACACACCCTGATGGCTTCTCGGTCCTGATCAAATATGCTAGTGAAGGATCACTCCCGGAGGAGGCTGATTTATGGGACACTCCTGCCAATGCCTGGCCTTATTTAGTCTCGGTCGCCGACATGTACCAAGTCGAATGGTTGAAGTTGCACTGTGCATCAAAGATGTGGGACATGGAAAGCGAGGAAACTGTGACTTCATTTCTACGCTCTCTTAGAGCGAATCTTTCCTCACGGAATACTCACATATGATTGGGCGATTGTATGCACTGATCATCCCGAATTTATGCATAATCTCCGTAGAAGATTACCTAAAGGGTTGTACCAGGGTCCCCTGTAGTTTTAATGTTTTATTTAAGTGTTTTTAGTCATGTAATAAACTGTTGAAATGGTACGTTATTTTGTTGCAGTGAGTACATTTGTAATGTAAAAATCGGATCATCCGTCTAACGTGAATATGAAGTAGAGTATAGTCCTGTGTGTGTTTGTCCATTCCATGATCCATGGTGGCACGGACAACGCAGTCAACAACTTGCCTCTCTGCGTAAGGTCACTGACGTTTGGGTCCGACACCCAAGCGGTCTTTCGTTTGGATCACTGACGTTTGGGTCCATGATCCAAAGTCTTTCGTTTCCCGCTCTGGACTACAAAGGCGGGACTTGAAATTTTGAATTCCCCGCTCCTCCTTCTGGTCCTCCTCGTTTATATATAAAACAAAGAGGGAAACCAGGTCTCCCAATTCCCTCCTGGTAATTTTCCAAAATCAGGGGATCTTCTCCTCGACCGCCGAAGAGACCTAGATCTGAGGCGGAAGCAGCAACGGCGGCCTAGCTACCGACGACGGCTTCCTCTGCTACGAGCGGCGGCCTTCCTCTTCTACGAGCGGCGACCTTCCTCTTCTACGAGCGGAGGCCTTCCTCGGCAACGTCCTTGAAGCTGCAAGATGGTTCAAACTCGTTGCTCCGTCGGCTCCCCCGAGGCTCACCCTGGCGGCCGCAGATCTGCAACAGTTGCGCAGAACATCGTGCTGAAGGCGCAAGGTCGGGCTGCTAAATCGAGACGACATTCGGCAGTGGCACCTTCTTCCCATCCTATTCGTCAGGTCTGCAGTCTCCTCCCTGTATTGATCGATTCAAATAGATTGCTTCCCCATGCTCTTTTGCTTTCTATAATATTCTTTCATGTTTGGACTGCTTCCCCATGCTCTTTGCCTTTGAATATTGTTGTTTCATGCTTGGGTGATTGTGGATCTTCTGTTCCCTATTGCAAGAGATTCTTCCAAGTCAACTTATTCTTCCGATTGCTAATGATCTCAACCCTTATCTCTTGTTCTTGAACTTGTTTCAGCGGGCCAAAGGGTCAACATCTGTAGTCGCTCCTGTTCAGACCTGCTCCAAGGTAACAAACTCAACACCTTCTTTGTTTCCGATTGCGAATGATCTCAACCCTTACCTCTTGTTCATGTACTTGTTTCAGCGGGCAAAAGGGTCAACATCTGAAGTCGCTCCTGTTCAGACCTGCTCCAAGGTAACAAACTCAACACCTTCGTTGTTTCCGATTGCGAATGATCTCAACCCTTACCTCTTGTTCTTGTACTTGTTTCAGCGGGCCAAAGGGTCAACATCTGAAGTCGCTCCTGTTCAGACCTGCTCCAAGGTAACAAACTTAACACCTTTGTTTCCTTAGTTCGAATCAAGTACAAGGTCCTAATCTGACTTGGGATCCACTGTTGCTAGATGGAAGCTACCAAGTCAATGATGCTTCTTCCCGAATAAATTAAAACAGAGGCAGCTGAGTACTCAAGAATGGGTACCAAATCCTTATGTAGTAGTGTTGATGAAGAGCGAGTTGACGCTCCCAATCAGGATGGGGTACAACTTCGACAACAGTTTGTTGCTCACCACAAAGAGTTATATATCTTGAAGAAGAAGACCCAAGAATCAGAATCAACTCTGAAAATGCAGTCCGCTGAGATTAAGAGGTTGCAGAAGCTAACCGAAGACAGTGAGGACCTCCTTCGTCTATTGCTTAGCAGTAAAAGATGAAGAGGTTAAGATCATTAGATCAAATCTCCACTTTCTCATGTGATTATGAACTGGATTTAGCTTTGTTAATCAATGTTCCTTGTGATACAGTTATCTTGTAATAGTTTGTGATATGTGATGAACAATATGGTCGTGCTTGATAGTAAACAACAGTTTGCTTTATTGTATAAAGAAATATGTGCTGATTACTATTTTGCCAACCAGATCGGAATTATTCAAAAAAGGATCAGAATTGAAATGAAATCCATTAATACTGATGCATGATTAGTTAATTTTATATTGTCCTTCAGTGGGCTTAGCCCACTTTTAATTGGGCCAAAAGTCAATTTTTTCAAATTAACGTGACACAGAAGGCCGCAACAATGTGCACACCTGTTGGACTCGACCCAACCAAAACGGGCCCACCCTAATCAAATTTCATCTAAAAAAGCTACAATTGGGCCCAACAAAATCTTTTTTGGGCTATATGAACAACGCCAGCCTACAGGAATAGCTTTGGGCTCAACCCAGCTACAAACGGGCCAAATTCGTTTTATGACGCATACGATTTGTCACAATTGGCATGCCACATCAGATTCTGTCCAGCGTGGCAAAGCTGCAGAAACGAAGGTATGACGCATTGTATAGATGATTTTCGATGCATCATTAAACTCATGACGCCGCGAAATAAGGTCTCGTCATTAATCGTGGTTTGTGACACTCAATTAATGACGGAGCGTTTTCGTAACAACCGGCGTCATTAATCGCGGTTTATGACGAGAAACGACCATTTTTTGCGTCACTAGTCGGCGTTTTTCTTGTAGTGATACATCCCCCACCAAATCCCAAAGAGAAAGGTCTCAAAACCGCCACAAGAAAATCACCAAGAAAAGGCTCCGAAAATCACCAAAAAGGGAAAACGGGAGAGACACAATCAAGCCTTGAGGAACCACGCCGAATCATCTATACATACCATGAAGGTTCATACAAGGTCTAGCTTGCCTCCCGATGATCCATCCCTCTCTCAGGATCTGACCATGAAGCTCTCAAGCTAGTCCTAGAAAATTCGAAGGAAAATAGGAAGGGGAAATAGCAAAGGAAAATGAGCTAGGGTTGCAAGAGATGGCTGCCATCCTCTCAACACTTGGGTTATATGGAGGCAACCAAAAGATGAAACTACCCCTGTTACATTAAACTAGGATACACGCCCCCGAAGGGCCTTTTGGGAAACTTCATCATAGCACCATCGGACGGATGCCCGGCGACCGCAAACTTGCTTAGCCTCGATGCAAGCCTTGCGATTCCGACGCATATCCTCCGCTTCGAAGTCTCCGGAATGCGTCGTCGCACACCGGTCAGACCGGTCCAGTATTGCTGCCTCCGGTCTTCGGCCTTGGCTTTGTGGATCAACCAAGGAACCCAGTGGTTTTCTGGTGAACCACTGGAAACCCCGCGAACTCAGTGTAGCCTCCGCCAATCACCACTCATGACTCGTCTCTCACAAAGTCCCGACTCGACCTTGGTTTTGAGGCTCAACCAAGAAACCGTCCACGACTTCGTCTTGCTGTTCTTGCCACCATGCGGCCCGCACTTGACCCCGCTGGCCACCGGGTCCCTCGAACCAAGCCTACTTGTCTTCTCCACACCTAGAGGACTCACCGGCAACGACCTTTCGCGCTTGTTCTTCACCTGCACCAACACCAGTCAAGCCGCAACCTGCACCTGCAATACTTAGCCAAGAGTCAGTCCACACCACGTTGTCAATCACTCATCACACTAGGAAGCAACCATCCATCGGTCCTCGAACCACACAGGTCCTCAATCTCCCCTTGATGAGTGTATTGACAACACACACATTTAGGTAACCAAAGAGAAAAGGAAAAAGAAAAGAAACGACTAAAAGAAACTCGAACAAGCGATCGAAAGCCAACGAAAGGCAAAGAACAAGATCACTTGAAAGAGGAAAGTGTTGGTCCCCTTAGGCAAGGGCAACAGCTCGACACAACCGAGACAAAAATAAGCCCAGGCAAAGAGCAAAAGAGCAAAAGACCACCAAACCGAAGCTAGAAAACCACAAAGAGCTCCCCCTGCACACATGCAAGCTCCCCCTGAACAAATGCAACTCCCCCTGGACGAATGCATGCAAAGCACTTCACAAAATAGAGCAGCTACACCAACCTTGCTCTGACCGGTCAGACCGGTCCCCTGCACCGGTCAGACCGGTGCACAACATCGCACAGGACTTGACACTCACACCGGTCTGACCGGTGAACACCACTGGTCAGGCCGATGACCACCTGGAAAACCTAGGAACAGCAAGAGCCCAAAAATGACTCAAAACCACTCAGAAACCTTCTAAATGCATTCAGTAGGCCAAAACATACTCAAACTTCTCCCCCTTGTTGACAATGCATGAATCAAGCCAAAATTCGGAAAAATGCAACCTAGAGCTTCTCAAATAGACAAAATTCAACACAAGATGCTACACATGTCCAAATGAGCAAGTTAGATACTCTATAGCTTCGTAAAGACATCAACTACAAGATCACCAAGTTTCACAACCATTGGGCGAAGCTAAGATAGAATTGAGCAATTTTACGAAAAATCACCCTCTCATGAGCATAGTCCTAAACATGAGCAAAACATGTCAAAATGGCAAAGCCACACAAACTTCATGCTAGGACAACCATTCTAATCATAAGATCATCATAAACACCCTCAAGCACCTCATGTCATGTCAAAGCCACCGAGCCATGTGCCTACTTCTATATATGAGACTTCTCATTGGTAGGCATCATGCAACAGTTTAGCACCCAAAAGCAATTTAAATTAAGCACATATGACATGGGAGCACATTTTTCAAGCAATTTACATTTCATTTTCAGATTCATATTGGTACATGAAATGTCTTTGCGACAAAAAAGGAACTTATGCTCTGTTGACGGTTCAAAACGTGTTGAAGTTCACCGCAAGCATACGGGTGACTTGGTGCCTTTTTCACCAAGGAGGGTCCCCAAGGTTTGTCAATCCAAGGATCGGAAGCAAACCGCTAAGGTTCTCTATCTAACCTACCGGTCTAACCCTATGTGAAGCATTGATTGCATAAAGGTTAAACATACATGAAAGGATGTATGGATCACATCCACCTAGCCATAAAGGTAAGCATCCAAAGGTAACCCTAGCCTATCGTCTTCTTGTTGTCGTTCCGGCCAAGGTGACAAACCAATCTAATCCTACAACATGAGAATGAGTCATCGACTCAACATTACATGTTCGCTCGCCGCTTTCAACTCCACCGTACTGTCACTACGCAAGGATATTAATCACCGAACGATAAACCTCGGTCCGTGCATTACTATGATGTATCTGCAAGAGATAGACTAACCACCATGATTACTCTATTCCTACTAAGGGAATATGCTAGCTACACATATGAATGAGGCACGCATCAAAGTAACTCAAAGTAAGGAAAAGACATGATTTATATCACCATCAAATGTAGAGTGTACAATTGCCTTGATGGAATCAAGGCATGGGCTCCGGAACTCCACCATGCATTCACCACACAGGGCCAACCATGGTAGCTAGGGCATGGCCTAGGCCATCTCCTACGCAACTCGAGGACTTGCGGTGGTCGTCGGCTTCCTCCTGGTGCTTCTCCTTCGTGTCGGCGGCTCTCCGATTAATGGATGGATGTGGCGGTCGTCGGAGGCAGAGGCAATTTATCAAGGAGCACCTAGGTCAAAGGGCGTCGTGAACCGGGCTCGGAACAGGCCAGGCCGGCCGGCCTAGGCCGACCGGCCCAGGCTCGGTTCGGCCCCGTCTCGCTCCCCGACGCTTCTCGGTCAATTGTTGACTTGCCCCCCTTCTGCATGTGGGCCCTTGACGTCGTCTTCTCCACGGTTTAGATAGAGCTCCTTGTCGCACAAGCTTCAGCATCTTCTGTTCAGGTCCCTGGAGTTTTGCGGCTTCATGCTTTGGTCCCTGGGCCATTTGGAGTCATGTTCATCATGTGTCTTGACTTGTGCCGGGCTTTATGAACTTCTCTTGAAGTGCTTGATGAACTTATCCTGAAAGTCTCCTCTTTAACGTTAGTTTCCTACGTAAACAATAAACTCCAAAATCGACATGCAAGAGTGAACTTGATACCTCCGGGGGGTTAGTACCATTAGTTAGAATATCAAATATGTGCAAATGTTGACGGTAAACTCATAGCTAGGTGTACCAAAATCGACCGTCAACATACCCCAATGCTTAAACCTTGCTCGTCCTCGAGCAAGTCCTAGATCTTTGCTTAACTTGGAAATCAGCGTTGCCTTTCAATGTCTTCCCTGCACTTAGTTATACACAACAAGACACATTGCTCTCTCAAGTATTTAGCATTTAAGGTTCAAGTTTTGACCGGCTAATTCATCATGGAAGATAGACTATCATTAAAGAACATGCCACAATAAAACAAATATAGTGCTCTCGAACTTAAGCAAACTTCAAACCTTTACCTTGTTGCATCATGAAGAGTTTTCAAAAAGTTGCACATCTAACATAAGTGAGGTTCTCTTGCAAAAGCTCATGGGAACACTCATCTCATCAAGTCACTCAAGCCTACACTAGATTATTCTCAACCTATTCTACTCATATATGAAAGTGGAAAGCTTATGTGGAGCTTGGTAGGTAAAAACAATCCTAGCAAAACATTGTACTTGAAATATTGTCAAACTAAGAGAGAGATCTATTGGAATTACCGAGACTAGTAAAAAAAGCCATGGAAAATAAATGTTGGAAAGAGAGAGAGATGGAACACACGCATTTAGAAAGGTGGACATGTGCAAGTGGCAAATGGGTGATCCCGAGACACGAATGAAGTTCTCGTTATCGGATTGCACATGGTTGGAAAAAAATTGAGTATGGACTTGTCTTCAAAGCTCTCTAAGATTTAAACGAAGCTAAAAAGAACCGAGGAGCATTTTTATTTTTCTCTCTTTTTGTTTTTTCTTTTCTTATTTTTTCTTTCTTCTTCTTTTTTTTCTTTCTTTCCTTCATTTTTTCTTCTCTTTTTTTATTTTTTTATCCATCATTTTTTATGCTCCTCCGAACTTTTAAGCAACATAGTACTTGCTATAGTCATGAAAGTACTTGTATATGTATAGGCTTGGGTAGGTAGAGCCTTGCAAGAGATTCACAAATGTAGATAGCATAATAATTTTAAATAAAACAATTACAAGTCATAGGTCATCGGTAAACTAAAATCAAAGAGCAACATAAAGTATGTGGGTCTTAAAAATTAGTCATTTAACCTCCAAAAATGAAAAGAGCCGGTATTTATCAATTTAAGTTCCTTTTAATACAGAGCAAAAGTCATGTCATATAAAATATCATGCAAGTAAAACAAAGCGGCAACTTTTATCACTTTTCCATAAGCAAGGCATACAAATGATATCATCGTGGTAAGCTCAAAAGAGATGGTGATTCATTTATTGAAAAGTAAAAACAAACTAACCTAGGTTGTCCTCCTAGTAGCCATGTTATTGATCGAGAGATAAATGCAAAGGTTGTTTATGGTTGAAAGCATATATGTGCAAGCATTTAGAAGGAGATGAACAAAGATAAAGTTAAGGGCGAGTTACCATCCTTTTCGATGCTCGTAGTGAAATGCAGCGTGGCCTCCCCAATGATTAAGCATTGTGCTTAACATGGAAAAAGAATGATGAGCATCTTGTGGTGAAGGTGATCCTTGAACTCTATGTGGCCTTGCCCTTTTCGTCCCTCAAATCCTCCCCCACGCTTAGCGTGTTGCTAAGTGTGGAAGAACTTGAATCGCTCATAATTCCCTATTGCCATGTGTTTGAAAATCATCTTGACTCTTCTTTGCATTTGTTGCTCAGTTGTCCTTCAACTTCTTCTTATTATCATCAAACCATGGTTCCAATCCTTCATCATATCGTCATCACCGACTTCCATCCCGTCCTTGTCGCTGCCTCATCTTCCACAGATTTTCTTTTACTTCCAGAATAGAACATGTACTGAAACACCCCTCCAAGTTGAAGTTCCTGAAATTATCTTTCCAACAAGCTATGATTCGCATGAAACGGGTTCCGAACAAGAGAGTTGTGCCTTTTTTTACTCTGGCGATGCAATCTGTCCAAAGCTGATTTCAGACCGCGCAGCGCTCAATGTTTCTGCCATATCTCCTTGTACGGGTCTTCAAAATTGATGATCCTTGATGCATTGGAAAGAGGGTTTGAAGGAGATTCTGAATGTTAACTTTCCTTCCATTTTACATCTCTGAACACGTGCTCAAATCTTGATGTAAACCGCGACTTCCTTCTCAAGCCTTGTAGATGACTAACGATATTGATTCCAATTGGTCAAGAACTCATGGGAACACTTTGTCATGCTTGCAAAACAAATCAAATGCACATTCTAACCCCAGGGTGATGGTCGAGAGTAGAAACAATTGCCAACAAACCAAATGCATCCCTAATATCTTAACTTGTGGCACAGCTTACCTAGTAAAAAGAAAAGAGAACCTAATGAGTGTACGTGCGTGTAGGTGAAAAATGCAAATGAAAGGAAAGGATATAAACAAAACAATGTTTGCACCAAGTTCTAAACACCATGTTTACAACTAGATTGCTTTATTTTCTATATAAAGATTTAACCAAGGTCAAAACACCATGTTCATTCCAAGGTTAATAATTTTTCATGTCGCAAGAAAGTTAAAGCGCATTGCAAAGCTTATAAACCAACCTATGCAACGTGAAAGCAAGGTTCATAAAACTGAATGATGGTGGTCTCCAATCATGTCTAAACACCATGTTTACACAAGATTGCAAAAGTAGATATGCTTGATCAAAGCATTATCGTAAACATGAAAGCATCTATCATAAAGCTTCACGAAAGGACCTAGCTAACATAAGGTGGATGATGACAATGAGGTGGATGCAAAATGCAAATGCAAGGGGTTAGTTAAAAGGGTCAGCAATGTTTGAAAAAGGCTTTTGATGTTGTTCCTCAATAATGACAAGCAAGTCACTTTATGAGAGGTAAAATCTTGTCAACAAAATCTTTTATCAAAAGACCTAATCAAACATGCTAACAAGGTTTTACGGTAAGGCTTATGGGTATCCTATATTTTTGGCTTCAGACAAGAATTTTGAAAAGATAAGTCGGGTGAAGAAATTCTATCTAAGGTGGTTTTGGAAGAGAAGAAAAGAAAACAAGGGTTAGATTTTTGGATGAAAAACAAACCTATGGTTTTAGGATTACTAAAGGTATGAGGGGTTTTTTTTCTAAGGGTTTAGGATGAGGCTAGTCAAAATTTTAATTAGAAAAGGGATAGAGATAGACTTGGTCGGATTGACACAAGTAGATCCTTCCTTTGTTGGCCTAGGTTCTAGGTGTGGTTTGATAGGAGGGTTTAGGCAAAGATGAGATTTTTTTTACAAAAAGGGTTTTAAATATGGTATGCATCATGCAACAAAATGCAAGGGTGGAGAATCAAAGTGGAATGAAGTGCAACATGATTATGAATGAACAAAATGATATGACATGATATGGTGGTGATCTAAACCAAAACCAAAAGTTAGCCTAAGTTAACTAGCCACAAGTTTAGAATCAAAAGGGATCATGCTTCATATTTCTCTCTAAAAAGACACAAATAAAAAGACTCTAAATACTAATAAGCACACAAAAATAAGGGGTCTACAAGTTTTCCAAAAATCAAGTAGCAAAGTGCTCCCTCAATATCTATTAAAGCATACAAAATGTGGTTGTGACATTTATTAGAGCAATACAACGTTACTTGAAGTTTTCAAATAAAGAGCACAATGTAGACCGTCATAGTTTATATAGATATATAAAAAGATTGGGTTGCCTCCCGCAAAGCGCTTTATTTTAAGTCATAGAGCTCGACTTTCTCACATACCTTTCCATCGTCGTGAAGCCATGGTTACTTGTGCGAGAATCCAAAGTAGCCATGCAGCTTGATGTTGCCTTATGAAATCGGTCGTGGTTTGCTTCCAACATCATCATGTGTTGAGTGGTGCCTCTTGTGTCTTCATTCATCTAAGCTCCAGAGGGTTTGTTTTAGTCCTTAGGTTCTGAATTTCATCATGTACGTGTTGTGGAACCGTTGCCCCATCTTCTCTTTATTGACACCATGTCCATCTCCTCTATCTTGTCGTCATCACCTTGTTGCTGCCTCTTTTTCGTGGATTTACCCCTGCATCCAGAACAGAACATACACCAAAATATAGTTCTATTGAAAAATGTATAAAATTACCTTTCCAATGGGTACTCATTCGTCTTAATCGGAGTCCGAATGAGGGAGCTATGGCTGTTTCACTTCAGCATTGCTTGCTGTCCAGAATTTCAGCATGTGCAGCCTTCGGTGATTCGGCCATATCCGCTTGTAGGAACCTCCGATTGTCTTGCCGCTTGATTTGTTGGAACGTAGACTTCGTCGGGCTTCTGAAAATTCAAATATTTCCAATGCTTTCTGCTGAGGCTCATGCAAACATCGTGATGACATCGTTATCCTATCGTCCATCGATCCGGAGATGTACGTGTGGTCTTTATCTTGAAGTCTTTTAGGGCACCATGTCACGCATCCCTTGGCTTCAAAAGTCATTACCATCACTGCATGAGCATGATGGTAATGGAATCCTTCTCCATTGTGCTTGACATGGTCGTTTCCGAAACCTATAGCTCGAACATACAATCCTCCAAAAGAAATTAGTCTTAAAAACTTAATTGACACATAGGCATACCTTGTTCATCTTTGTTTGCTTCGGGTCGGGGCTCGATAGCGGATGTTGGGCCACTAACCAAGGTTAGCACCTACCACTAAAGAGCAAATCCTTGCGTAGCCATCAACTTGGTTGAGCGAGGTTGGACTTGTCGAAGTCCAAATGTTGAAAACTTCTCGATCGCTTTGTGTCTAGGGTTTTACCTGCATTCAAGGACACAAACAAGAAACACAGGGTATATGCAATAATAAAATTAGGGTTAGTTAAAAAGAAAGATAGATCACCCTAGGGTTCGAGTTGCCGATCCCTGGCAACGACGCTAGAAAAAGGGCTTATTGACGGTTCAAAACCATGTTGAAGTTCACCGCAAGCGTACGGGTGACTTGGTGCCTTTTTCACCAAGGAGGGTCCCCAAGGTTTGTCAATCCAAGGATCGGAAGCAAACCGCTAAGGTTCTCTATCTAACCTACCGCTCTAACCCTATGTGAAGCGTTGATTGCATAAAGGTTAAACATACATGAAAGGATGTATGGATCACATCCACCTAGCCATAAAGGTAAGCATCCAAAGGTAACCCTAGCCTATCGTCTTCTTGTTGCCGTTCCGGCCAAGGTGACAAACCAATCTAATCCTACAACATGAGAATGAGTCATTGACTCAACATTACATGTTCGCTCGCCGCTTTCTCCTCCACCGTACTGTCACTACGCAAGGATATTCATCACCGAGCGATAAACCTCGGTCTGTGCATTACTACGATGTATCCGCAAGAGATAGACTAACCACCATGCATGATTACTCTATTCCTACTATGGACATATGCTAGCTACACATATGAATGAGGCACGCATCGAAGTAACTCATAGTAAGGAAAAGACATGATTTATATCACCATCGAATGTAGAGTGTACAATTGCCTTGATGGAATCAAGGCATGGGCTCTTGAACTCCACCATGGCTTCACCACGCAGGGCCAACCATGGCAGCTAGGGCATGACCTAGGCCATCTCCTACGCAACCTGAGGACTTGCGGCGGCCGTCTGCTTCCTCCCGGTGCTTCTCCTTCGTGTCAGCGGCTCTCTGATCAATGGATGGATGTGGTGGCCGTAGGAGGCAGAGGTAATTTATCGAGGAGCACCTAGGTCAAAGGGCATCACGAACTAGGCTCGGAACAGGCCAGGCCGGCCGGCCGGCCTGGGCCGACCGGCCCAGGCCCGTTTCGGCCCGGTTCGGCCCCGTCTCGCTCCCCGACGCTTCTCGGTCAATTGTTGACTCGCCCCCTTCTGCATGTGGGCCCTTGAGGTCGTCTTCTCCACGGTTTAGATAGAGCTCCTTGTCGCGCAAGCTTCAGCATCTTCTGTTCAGGTCCCTGGAGTGTTACGCCTTCATGCTTCGGTCCCTGGGCCATTTGGAGTCATGTTCATCATGTGTCTTGACTTGTGTCGGGCTTCATGATCTTCTCTTGAAGTGCTTGATGAACTTATCCCGAAAGTCTCCTCTTTAACGTTAGTTTCCTACGTAAACAATAAGCTCCAAAATCGACATGCAAGAGTGAACTTGATACCTCCGGGGGGTTAGTACCATTAGTTTAAATATCAAATATGTGCAAATATTGACGGTAAACTCATAGCTAGGTGTACCAAAATCGACCGTCAACATGCTCCTCCACAAGATAAAGCATGCAGGCTAAACATTCATGATGACAAATGAGCCTTTGGCCCCATATAATCAAAATAAATCATCCAAGCACAAATTGAGCATAGCAAAGCCACTAAAACATGTCAAGATCATATAAAGACATTTACTCACAAGGGAGCATACATGTAACATTTTTCAAAAACATAGCCATCAACCATGGATATAAATCAAGATCATCAAGAGCTAAGCCAAACAAACCATAGCATACCGAACTAGCTCACAAGATCATTTATAGCATATCATGGTGAACAATGTATATAGGAGAAGCTTTTCCTACACTAATGCATATGATACAAATGCATGCAACCTAAGATACAAAGATGCCCATACATCATGATACAAAATGCCATGCAAATGCAAACATGCACAAAGGAAAGCTATACATATGCTACAAAGGAGCTCTCACACCCAACTCAAGAAATCAAACACACACCAAGCTCCCCCTGCAAACGAGTGGAAGTTGCTTGATCTAGGGGCTTGGTGAAAATATCGGCTAGCTGGTCATGTGTGGGTACATGGATCAAAGTGATTTTCCCTTTCTCAACATTGTCTCTCAGGAAATGATACCTCACTTCTATGTGTTTGGTTGTGGAATGGAGCACTGGATTCTTTGCAACACTTATGGCACTGGTGCTGTCACATTGAAGTGGGACATGGGTAAACTCCTCACCAAAGTCGCTCATGGTGTACGTGATCCAAAGGAGCTGAGAGCAACAATTAGCTGCGGCTACATACTCTGCCTCGGTGGTTGATTCAGCAATACTCGATTGTTTGCGGGAAGACCAAGATACCAAAGAAGAACCCACGAACTAGCAAGTCCCAGAAGTGGACTTCGTATCCAACCGACACCCGGCAAAATCCGCGTCCGAAAATCCATGAAGAGCCAAAGAGGAAGACGCGGAGTACCAAAGGCTGAAGTCGGGAGTGTGTCGCAAATACCTGAATATTCGCTTGACTGCCTGCCGATGCGAAGTCCTTGGAGACGCTTCAAAACGAGCGCACAGACATACCGAGAATTGGATGTCCGGCCTCGCCGCTGTCAAGTACAGGAGTGACCCGATCATGCTTCGGTACTCCTTCTGGTCAACGTGTTCTCCTTCCTCGTTCGTATCAAGGGCTGTAGTCGTACTCATAGGCGTCGCCATGGCCTTGGAGTCCTCCATCTTGATGTTCGTCACAATGTCTTTGGTGTACTTTGCTTGGTGCACAAATGTTCCTTCCTTCGACTGCTTGATTTGGAGGTCGAGGAAGAACTGCAACTCACCCATCATGCTCATCTCAAATTCCCTGCTCATGTCTTCTGCAAACCTTGCAACCAAAGAGTTAGACGAGCCACCAAAGACAATATCATCCACGTATACCTGCACAATTAGGATCTCTTTGCCCTGCCTGAGGAGAAACAAGGTCTGATCTACCTTCCCCATCTCAAAACCTCTCTCAAACAGGAACCCTCTCAACCTACCATACCAAGCTCTAGGCGCCTGCTTCAACCCATACAACGCCTTCCTCAACTTGTACACCCTGTGGGGGTACTTCTCACTCTCAAACCCCGGTGGTTGCCTCACGTACACTTCTTCCTCCAAAACACCGTTCAGGAAAGCACTCTTCACGTCCATTTGGTACAATTTGAACCCTTTAGCCACGGAAAAGGCTAGAGGGATCCTAATCGCCTCCAAACGGGCTACGGGAGCAAAGGTCTCCTCGTAGTCGATCCCCTCTTTCTGACTATACCCTTGTGCCACCAACCTCGACTTGTTTCTCACCACTTCACCTTTCTCTCCCTCTTTATTTTTGCACACCCATTTTGTCCCAATCGTCTTACACCCTGGTGGAGGCTCCACTAACTCCCAAACTTGGTTCCTCTCAAAATTCTCCAACTCCTCATGCATCGAATTTACCCAATTGTGATCAGATGACGCGTGTCCAATGTCTTTGGGCTCAAAAGTAGCAACAAAAGCAGCATGGGCAAAGTGAGAATTGTTTCGAACCCTCGACCGTGTAGTGCGTTCGTTGATGTCCCCGATGATCCTTGAAGCTGGGTGATCCACTTGAACTCGCCGGCGAGGTTCTCGCCTTGAAGCTACCTCCCCCTCAACAGCAGCTTCTCCTTGATCTGGGCTTGTCGTCGTGGGTGTAGGAGAGGGCCCGTTCTCGATCGTAGTCGAAGTAGTAGGTACATGCTCAGCCGCGGGTGCCACACCACCATCTTCATCATCCTGATGTTCATGCTCCTCCTGAAAGATCTCATCGCCAAGTTCACCATCTCCTGCACAATAAAAGACCAAAGAGCTATGTGGCTGTGTCTCGTTGAAAGTAACCTCGCAAGTCTCCACGATTTGGTTAGTTTTCAAATTGAGCACACGAAATGCTCTAGAATGAGAAGGGTAACCAAAGAAAATACCATCGACTGACCTAGCCTCAAACTTATCCAGATTCTTGCCCTTCTCCAGAGTAAAGCATTTGCAGCCAAACACATGGAAATGACTCACCTTGGGAGTGCGACCGTGCATCATCTCATAGCACGTCTTCTTCTTGAACGCTCGGAGAAAAATCCTGTTCGACACGTAGCACGCGGTATTCACCGCCTCAGCTCAGAACCTCCTCAGAGTCCTATGCTCGTCGAGCATCCTCCGGACCATCTCACACAAGGTTCTGTTTTTCCTTTCCACTACGCCATTCTGGGGGGCGTATACGGACTCGAAAACTGGTGTTCAAGACCCAAGTCATGACAAAAGGTTGTGAAGCGAGAGTTTTTAAATTCCGAGCCATTGTCACTGCGGATCGCTCGTATGGCATCTCTGTGCCTCTCGTTCTTCAACCTCAAGACAAGATCTCGAACAAAACCAAACGTCTACCCTTTCTCCTCCAAAAAGAAGACCCAAGCATACCGAGAGTAGTCATCCACCACAACTAGGACGTACCACTTCCCACCCACAGATCTCACACGACTGGGCCAACAAGGTCCATATGGAGCAGCTCCCATGGACGCTCCGTCATCACATCGGTGAGGGGCGGATGGGAAGAGCCTACCATCTTGGCATGCCTACACGGCGCACAAACCAACTCTTTCTCAAACCTCAGCCGTGGCAATCCTCAGACCAAATTGAGTTTACTCAAGTGAGACAAAAGGTCAAAGCTTAAGTGACCCAACTTCCTATGCCACTTGCACAACTCACTCGAAGAACCAGCCAAAAAGCAACGAGCCACACCAGAAGACTGAGAGAAATCCGCTCGGAAAACTTGGCCCTCGGGAACGACTATGCAAACTAGGTCCCCTCGAGAATCCAAAATCTGAGAACCACCAGGCCGGAACAACACCTCAAAACCCTCATCCAACAGCTGGGAAACGGAAAGAAAATTGAACCCGAGCGATTGAATTAGAGCAACACGCCTGAGAGTGACTTTGTCACTTATCTTAATCTCACATTCTGAAAGCACATGCCCTCGCCCATTGTCCCCAAAGGTGATGTATGTCTTGGACACCACTGGGACGAGACTTGAGAACCACCCCTTGTCTCTGGTCATATGCCTCGAGCAACCAAACTCAATCAGCCAAACATTCCTCAAGTCTCCCACCTGAAATTCAAAAGCGAGCACGTGAGTGAACAAACGACTCAGTACCGGGGTTAGTACCAAAAGAGTAAAGCCAGTGCCGAGCCATTTGCTCCAAAGTGGGGTTAGCACACACCATATCATCATGCCTATCAAAGCTACCACCTCCAAAACCACCACGGGAACCGCCACAAGGGAACCATACCTTTCTAGCTGGAGGAGAATGAAAACCACGAAAGCAAGACCGTGGACCGTTGCTCCTCTCCAACTCAAAGCTACGGCTCCTCCCACCATCGTATTGAGCACGGGGTGGAGAACGCCTAGCAAACTGAACACCACCAGACTCACCATGCCAACCACCTGTACCACGACCAAAAGAACTGAACCGAGCACCTCCACGACCACGAAAACCAAGCTGGCCGGTCTGACCGGTGATGCACGGCCAGCAGCACCATCTGCCCTTCTTCGATCTCCCCAAGTCGGAACTGTCCTAACAATGGCCTTGGCCCTGGCCATCTGCATACGAGGCTCAAGTACACCATTAGAGGGGTGGTACTTGTCCTTGTTAGCCCACTCCTTAGCCAACCTCTCCTCACGCTTCCTCTTGAAGCGAAACTCACCCTTGTGACCATCTCTCCAAAAATAGTCATAATGAAACCTTACAGGTTTTGGTTTAGGCTTGGGTTGAGGCTGCTCACTTGATGGGTTTTTGGAAATCATTTGTTGGGTGAGGAAATATGGGTGGATCTGGAGTTGTGTCAAGTTTGTTTCTCAGTGGGTTTGGCTTAGGTGCATAGGCATTTTTGTGGAAGGTTTTTGGTGGAGCTTGGATATCACCAATCTTCTCTCCTCCCTCACCACTACACTCTCCAATCTTATCCGACCCAAGCGCTTGCCCATCATAGCGCTTGTATGCCTCTATCATCATCCTAAGATGTGGTTCATGACCAGATAACCAACCCATCATTTTCCTCAAGTCATCGTTTTCATCCTGCAAGCGATCAACATAATGTGCAAGTTCCAGATTCTTTACAACATGCAATTCACAAGTAGAGCTAGAAGTGGGAACATGTGCTTTCAACTCAGCCTCAAGAGAAATAATGTAAGCATGCATCTCATCAATCTTTCCATGCAAAACAGGGCAAGAAGTGCAAGCACCTAGCAATGCAGGTCTAGACTTAAGCTCAGCCACTTCAACCCTAAGCACATCTAGTTCCTCGCACTTGGAGGCATGCTTTTCCTTAAGAGCAGTAAGATCAGCTAGGAAAATAGAGCAATCACCACAGTCAACCTCATCAGAAACAACAGGTGAAGCCTTAATCGAATCTATCTCAAGCTTAGCATCAAGGTTCTGTGTTTCTAGCTTAGCTACTCGGTTCCTAGCATCTTCTAGTAAGGCCCTAAGATCTTTCCTCATCTTCTTTGCCTCTCTAAGCATATCATCATGGTCATCAAGGAACTTGCCAAGCCGCTCATTCCCCTCACGCAAGAAGGAAAGCTCGTCACGTACCTCACCCTCGGAGTCGGAGTCCGAGTCGCTCTCGTGACTCTTCTTGCTGCCGGAGCTACGTGCCATGCCGCAGAATCCATCTCTCGCGAAGCAGCTCAGCCTGCTCCAGTTCTTGGATGACTTCTTGCTCTTGCGCCGATTACCTTCATCTTCGCTGCTACTGGAGCTCGAGGAAGAGTAGGCGGAGCTGGAGTCGACGTCGCTTGCTCCGACCATCGCTCAGGCCTTCTTGCCGTGGCCGTCCTTCTTCCTCGATCGTCGCTCGTCCTTGTGCTTGTGCTTGTGATCGGGCCTCGATCGATACTTGTTGTCCATCCTCGACCGGTGCTTGTAGCTGTCCTTGTTCTCCACCTTCTCCGGACAGTCGGCGATGATGTGTCCTGGCTTGCCGCACTGAAAGCATGTCCGTGTGGTCTTCCTTGTGTTAGCCCGGTTCTCGTGCAACCTCTCGAACCTCCTGGTCAGCAACGCCAGCTCGTCCTCTCCAAACACGTCGAACTCCTCATCTGGCAAAGACATCAAGGAAGACAAAGAGTACATCCGGGAGGATGCGTTAGCATTAGACTTAGCACCTGAGCCACCGACGAGAGCAAGACTATGGGAGTCAGTCGGGCTCTCAAGATGGGCTGTCACACCACGATCCACCTCAGTTGACTTGAGCTTTGAGAACAGCTCGTTCACCGTCATGGTGTCATACTTCTCAGACTCAAGAATAGCCTCGACCTTTCCATCCCATATTGTACGATCCAACGAGTGCAAGAGCTTCACGGCTCTGTCATGATCATCGTACGGGAGCACGGCCACATTGGCTCTCATGTTGTTCACTACAACCGTAAACCACTGGAACAAGTCATTAATTGACTCACCAGGGAGATGAGTGAAGTTCTCGTACTCTCTTTGGTAAGTCGCATACATCCGAGCCTGAACCTGAGCATTTCCAGTGTGAACATCCTTCAATTGCTCCCAAATCCTACAAGGTAGGTCCTCTGTCTGAACCCGATCGAATTCGGATTGACACAGAGCACAAAACAAGTAGTCGACCGCCTTGTTGTTGCCGTCGTCCATGTCCCTCGATCCTGGAGCAAGGAAGTTAATCGGATGAACATAAGTTGTGTTCACCGTAATGTCCCAAAGGATCTGTCCCTTGCCGCGGAGGAATGCAGCCATCCGCCTCTACCGCATCTTGTAGTTCTTCCCATCGAAGTGCGGAGGACCTGATCCCCATTCCTGGTACTCCATCTTTGGATCTTAGACTTGTTAGAGTCCCGAAAGACCTGTCACCGGCTCTGATACCACTTGAAGGACCGAACTGGCGACCAGAGGGGGGGAGTGAATGGAAGCCGATAAAAATTCTTCTCGAAGGAGATGGCTACTCCAACAAGACGAACATGACTAACCAAAACACGTCTCCGACTCAACTACCCAAGTTGGCCAAGACCACGTAGCCACTGGAGTGCTACTGGTCCTAGGAACCAACAACCACCGAGACCTACTCGAGAATGCAGCGGAACAAGCAACTCGAGCAACTAGTGACCACACCGGTCAGACCGGTTACCTGCACCGGTCAGACCGGTCAAGGCCGGATCACCTAGACAGAACTTGAAGATTTCCACAGAAAGCTTCTACACTGGTCAGGCCGGTGTAGGTCACCGGTCATACCGGTCTAAGCCAGGAAACCCCAAATCCATGAGACCGACCTCCCGAGCACCAAAACAGACCAAACTCGAAACAGCAGCAAGCCTAGAGACTTGGGAACTCACCAAGATGTTCACCCGAGCAAAACCCAACAGAGGGTCGGCACCGATCACCGGTGGAAGGCACCGGTCAGACTGGTTAAGACCTGGGCTCTCGGGATGAACAGCAACCCGCAGGTCAACTCCTCCAAATCCAAATCCCGATCTCCCGATTCGCTCCACGAATTTGCACAAGACTTTGGGGATAGTAGGAGTACCTCATAGGCATTCCATAGCCACGATTTGGTCCACCAAAACTTGCTAAATCAAGAGGAATCGAAGGATTTCCACCAAGAACACCTCTAACCCTAAACCGGAGAAAACCCCAAAATCAAGCCCCTTTACTCACGGATTTGGGAGGGGAATTAAAGGGAAAAGAACCACGAAGAGTTCATGCATACATCCCCCACCAAAGCCCAAAGAGAAAGGTCTCAAAACCTCCACAAGAAAATCACCAAGAAAAGGCTCCAAAAATCACCAAAAAGGGAAAACGGGAGAGACACAATCAAGCCTTGAGGAACCAAGCCGAATCATCTATACATACCATGAAGGTTCATACAAGGTCTAGCTTGCCTCCCGATCATCCATCGCTCTCTCAAGATCTCACCATGAAGCTCTCAAGCTAGTCCTAGAAAATCCTAAGGAAAATAGGAAGGGCAGATAGCAAAGGAAAATGAGCTAGGGTTCCAAGAGATGGCTGCCATCCTCTCACCACTTGGGTTATATGGAGGCAACCGAAAGACGAAACTACCCCTATTACATTAAACTACGATACACGCCCCCGAAGGGCCTTTTGGGAAACTTCATCGTAGCACCATCAGACAGATGCCCGGCGACCACAAACTTGCTTAGCCTCGACGTAAGCCTTGCGATCCCGACGTGTGTCCTCCGCTTCGAAGTCTCCGGAATGCATCGTCGCACACCGGTCAGACCGGTGTCCTCCACCGGTCACACCGGTCTAGTGCTACTACCTCCGGTCTTCGGCCTTGGCTTTGTGGATCAACCAAGGAACCCAGTGGTTTTCTGGTGAACCACTGGAAACCCCACGAACTCGGTGTAGCCTTCGCCAATCACCACTCATGACTCGGCTCCCACGAAGTCCCGGCTCGACCTTGGTTTTGAGGCTCAACCAAGAAACCGTCCACGACTTCGTCTTGCTGTTCTTGCCACCATGCGGCCCGCACTTGACCCCGCTGGCCACCAGGTCCCTCGAACCAAGCCTACTTGTCTTCTCCACACCTGGAGGCCTCACCAGCAACGACCTTCGCGCTTGTTTTTCACCTGCACCAACACTAGTCAAGCTGCAACCTGCACCTGCAATACTTAGCTAAGAGTCAGTCCACACCACGTTGTCAATCACTCATCACACCAGGAAGCGACCATCCACCGGTCCTCGAACCACACAGGTCCTCACAAGACGGCGTTCATAATGCCGCATGGCATCTACTGCTACACGACCATGACCTTTGGTCTAAAAAACGCCGGCGTGACCTACCAGAAGTGCCTGGAGTCCCAGATCGGCGACAACGTCGAAGCCTACGTCGACGACGTGGTCGTCAAGACCACTGTGGAGGACAACCTCATCGCCGACCTTGCGTAGACCTTCACCAACCTCCGCTGCTACCACTGGAAGCTCAACCCGGAGAAGTGCGTCTTCGGTGTCCCATCTGGCAAGCTCTTAGGCTTCATAGTCAGTCATCGGGGCATCGAGGCAAACCCTACCAAGGTCGACGCTATCCGCAACATGAAGCGAGCTACTAGAAAGAAGGACGTCATGAAGCTCACAGGCATGATGGCCACACAAGGTCTTTTTATTAGCAAGCTGGGAGAGAAAGGCCTGCCCTTCTTCAAGCTGCTAAAGAAGGTGGACAAGTTCGTCTGGACGGAGGAGGCCGACCAGGCCCTAGAAGAGTTAAAGACCTTCCTCACGACGCCCCCGGTGATGGTGCCCCCGACACCGAAGGAAACCCTGCTGCTTTATATCTCAGCGTCCACCCTAGTGATTAGCTCGGTTCTGGTGGCAGAGCGACCTGAGGAAGGCAAACCCTATCCGGTCCAACACCCTGTCTACTACGTCAGCGAAGTCTTATCTGATAGCAAGATCAGGTACTCATAGCCACAGAAGATGCTCTATGCCCTCCTCGTCACTTCGCGCAAGCTCCGGCACTATTTCCAGGCGCATAAGATCAAGGTCGTCTTGGCCTTCCCTCTAGGAGAAATCCTGCGCAGCCGTGACACCACTGGGCGCATCGTCAAGTGGTCCATCGAACTAGGCAAGTTCGACCTTGAGTTCTGCCCTCGGCAGGCTATTATGTCTCAGGTCATCGCTGACTTCGTCTCTGAGTGGACAGAGACCCAGCAACCCCGACCGATAGAAAAACCAGAGCATTGGAAGATGTACTTCGATGGTTCTCTGAACCTCGAAGAAGCGGGAGCAGGCGTGCTCTTCATCTCCCCTCAAGGCGATCACTTGAAGTACGTCCTGCAGATCCATTACAAGGCGTCCAACAACGGCGCCGAGTACGAAGCCCTTATCCATGAGCTGCGCATCGCTGTCTCCCTGGGGATCAAGCGACTCATAGCCTACGGCGACACCAAGGTCGTCATCGACCAAGTCAACAAGGCGTGCGACATCAAGAAGGATACGATGAACGCATACTGTGTCGAGATACGGAAGCTTGAAGCCCACTTCGAAGGTATGGAGTTCCACCATGTCTGCCGTGACAACAATGTGGCAGCAAACGTTCTCTCCAAACTGGGCTCCAAACGCGTGCTGGTCCCGGCCGGCGTGTTTGTCCAAGACCTACGCAAACCCTCCATCAAGCTCCTCAGGGACCCAGAGCCGCCAGCCGGCGACGTGCCTCCGCAAGGTAGCAGCGACGTCCTCATGACCAAGGTCGAAGACGACTGGCGCCTCGACATCATCGCCTACATCCTCGAGCATCGGGTCCCTGAAGAGAAGGCAGAACGCGAGAAGGTCACGAGGCGCAGCGCCAACTACGTCATCATCGGCACAGAGCTCTACCAGAGGTCTGCCTCCAACGGCGTGCTGATGAAATGCATTCTCCAGTCTGAGGGCCTCAGGCTCTTACAAGAGATCCACGATGGCGAGTGCGGTAACCACACCACCTCTGCTAATCTGGTGGGAAAAGCCTTCAGTTCGGGCTTCAACTGGCCCACCGCCATGGCCGACGCGCAGGACCTTGTCCGGTGATGTAAAGGGTCCAGTTCTTCGCCAAGCAAGAGCACATGCCGGCTCAGGCCCTGAGGACAATTCTGCCGTCGTGGCCCTTCGCTATATGGGGCCTCGACTCAGTAGGACCCTTCAGATCCGCCCCTAGCGGCTACAAGCACATCTTAGTGGCGGTGGACAAGTTCACCAAGTGGATCGAGGTTCGATCCGTAACCAGCGTCACGTCAAAAGAGGTGGCCAAGTTCATTGAGGAGATCACCCATCGCTTTGGGGTCCCCAACAGGATTGTCACCGACCTAGGCCCAACCTTCACAAGGGCTGATTTTTGGGACTTCTGTCAGGACAACCTCATTGACGTCTACTACTCCTCGGTGGCGCACCCACACTGTAATGGCCAGGTCGAACGTGACAATGGCATGGTCCTACAAGCCATCAAAGATCGCATCTTCGACGACGCATCCCCCTACGCCACCAGATGGCTAGCGGAGCTTCCTTATGTGATCTGGGTCTCCGGACCCTGGTCAGTTCGACCACGAGGTATACACCATTCTTCCTGGTCTATGGGTCGGAGGCCATCCTCCCCACCGACCTTGCCTTCGGCGCTCCCCGCATCCAGCACTACGAAGAGGGCGCGGCGGAAGAGACGCGCAAGGTCGACCTCGACAGTCTCGAAGAGCACCGTGTGCCCGCGCTCATGTGGCACACCCGTCACAAGAAGCAGCTACGTCGCTACCACGACCGCAACGTGCGAGAACGATCCTTCAACGTCGACGACCTAGTCTTGCGGCACATCTAGAACACCAAGGACATGCACAAGCTCTTTGCACCTTGGGAAGGCCCCTTCATAGTCAAGAAGGGCATTGGACCGGTGACCTATCGCCTCCAGTGGGCTGACGGCCAGGGTGTCCCGAACCCCTAGAACATCGAGCACTTACGTCGCTTCAACCCCTAGAAGATCTGTACCAAAATAAAAAGCTATGTACTCTCCCCTCTTGTAATTTACAATTAATAAAGATAAGATTCCCTTCGGCAAGCCTCCTGTCGACCTACACTTGGGTCTCTTTTTTACTTTTCGTTCACCCTTCCCCCTCGAAGCGCTCGGGGGCTTGGTCTAAGTTAGGCCCGACACGCTCGGGGGCTTGGCTTCGCCAACCTAAGGGTCTCACGACCTGAAGGGGTTCTTTGTTTTTTCCTTCCTTTAACACGTTACCTCTTAGCATAGCCCTTACTCTTCTTATGCGTGTTCCTAAGTCGTGCGATTGCGAGACCTAGGGTCCAAGACCCTCCTCCGCGCGCCGGCTGCACCTAAGCCTCCACGCTGAGCCGTACAGTCGGTAAGCCATTCCTCCACTGAGTTGGGTTAGCGGAGGGAACACGTTTTGCAGTCTCGCTTCTCTTGAACTCTCATAACAGGCATTTTTGCTATTCAAGGGGGTCGTGCGCTTTAAATAGAACTGCATCTTTTTTAATGCAAGGTCCCTTTACATCGATAAGAAAGCCTGCAAGCCTTATTTACATTTACATCTTAATGCATCCTAGCCCTTGATTTTAAGAGGTTGACCTTCTTGATGATCTCCTCTGCGGCGGCCTGGATGTCTTCGATGCTCACCAGCTCGGCCAAGTCGACGTCCTCTGCGACCTTTTGCAGGTCGAACGACGGCTCATGGAACATCACTGCCGCCAGAGCTGCGGCCGCAGCGAGCTTGCTGGTGTCCAGCAGCAACGTCTTCATCCAACCCTCGGCCTCGTCCAGGCGATCAATGAGCTCCTTTGGCTCCGCCCCCTCCTCCTGAGGGACGTAGATGTCCATCAAATATTGGGTGGCCTCCTTGAGGTCGGCGAGCTGCTTCTCCAGTCCTGTAACAACCGCAAGAAGGCTCGGTCACATCCTCGGCACAACATCGGCGAGGCTCTTCAAAAGGACCGTTGCTCACCTTCCCGGACCTCCTTGGTTCTCTCCTTAAAGACCTTTACCTGGTCCTTAGTCTGCGTCAGCTCCTTCTTCAGGGCCTCCTCCATCTCCTTGGCGCCTGGATGTGTCAAGGGTCGAGACTGAGAAAAGACCTAACCATAAGAAGCCAAGACTCAAAGACCGATCAAATGTACCATCAACAACGGCCTGGAGGTCGTCCGTGACGTCCTTCACCTTCTGCTAGGCAGCCTCCAGCTCCTTCTTCAGGGCGGCCATGTCCTTCTCCACCTGGCAGGCCATGGCAGTCTTCACGCGTTGGACCTCCTCCGCGGCCTCGATCATGACCTGCAGCAAAGCCTCTCGGGCTGAGGTCGCCTCCGCGTGGGCATTGGCGCCCTCCCTCACCAGGTACGCCCGGGCCTGCGCTCGTTCGACGAGTGACTGCAACACAAAAAGACCCATCCGACATCAAGACCTTGGAACAATCAAGGCAGAAGCTGAAAATCAGCAGGGTCGATGTTGGGTACTCACCGAGAGCATCTGCATGATTGTCCGCTGCGCCGCCTTGAATTCATCAATGTCGCGGTGATCAGCGATGACGTCGTCCTCCCATGGGGTCTCGACGTAGAGGCACCTATCGTCCTCTCCTCCATTTCTAGGTCCGCTCGCCCCTCCAGCTTGTTGCTCCCGCACTGGTGGTGGGCCGGCCATGCACAGGTCGCTCTGGAAACCTTCAACTTGCTGGGCGCTACCGGCAGTGACCTTCTCCGCCTCTGATGCTGCTGCCCCCGCGGTCCCGAGAGCCTGGCTCGAGACGCCCGCCGCTGAGGTCGCTGGCGACTGCTCGATCGGTGCCTTTCCTCCCTTGTGCCCGAAAGCCTCCTGGCCAGAGGCATTCTTTCCACTCTCCGATGTTGCGGGCGTCGACCTACACATACGTGGTAACCCTCAACAACAAAGGACGCAAGACACACAAGACAAAACAGAAAGCAGGCATGGGTCTGTTGACTTACTTGCTGGCAGACTTCAACCCAAGCTTTATGGGCTTGGGCGGAGCCTTCTTGGCCCTCTTCTGCGACCCCGTGTCGCCCGGCACATCTGCGCCCGACCTTGAGCGCTCCTCTCCCCATGCGACCTTGCGGGGCATCTATGTTGCCGCTCGATCGATGGGTCAGGCGACTTTGCGTCGTCCTCCTCTTCGACGTCAATCGTCCCGACGTCGGTGCTGGCAGTCGCTGTATCCGTTGACACATCGGGGCCTCTCCTCTTCCTCTCCTTTGACTCAGCCGCTTGGGTGGCGGCGATCGTCGCTGTGACCTCGGACGCGGACATCTTGCCCGCTGTCTGCTGCGTACGTTATGGTAGTGGTGTGGCGGCCCTTGTCGCCACCGTCCCCGCGGCGGGCTCATCATCATCGCTACCCATCGACGAGTCGGACAGGTAGTCCTCAATGCACTATTGCGGGGGTGCTTGAACGTCCCCCGTAGCTTGGACCTTGAAGCTCCGCTCCTCCTCATTGCGCAGCATTGCTGGGCACCAGTGCATGCCTTCATGACCCTGCAATAGAAGGACCTATGTCAAAATCACCAAGAAAGGCAGACAACAGAAATCAACGTCGACTTGAGGCAAGGTCACTTACAGCTTCGGTAGGCCGGTACACACTGAGCGCCTTGGGGCACGTCCGGTTGCGGATGCGCCCGGCGAATATGCTCTTCACCCGCGCCACCATCTCCTCCTTGGAGACTTTGCGCCGCATGACCCGGGTGGGATCGGATTGGCCCCAGTACTCGTACGTGGGGTGCACCTGATCTTGGATGGGCTGCAGCAGCCGCTGGCTCAAGCTGATCGCAACGGTGTCGCCGGTCAGCCCTTTTGTCTTCAACCGCTCAAGGTCCTCCAGCAGCGGCTGCAGGTCATCGGTCTCCCGCAACGTCAGCTGATTAGACCACTCTGGCCTAGGTACAGGCGCGTACCCAGACCTTGTATAAAGAATTGGCACTGAGTTGTCGAGGTAGAACCAACCCTGCTTCCAGCCCGTGGTGTTGTCAGGTAGCACCAGGTCGATGTACACCGGCTTCATATATCGGTGCAGCATGAACCCGACGCTGCGGACGACGTCGGACTTCCCCGTCTTCTTCAGCTCAAAGAAGTGCCGCGACAGGTGGAAGTGCGGCAGTATCCCCAAATATGCCTCGTAGAGATGGATGAAAGAAGACACGATTGTGATCGTGTTGGGGGCGAGGTGTACCAGGTCGATCCTGTAGAAGTACAGGAGCCCGCAGAAGAAGTCGCCGGTTGGGACCCCGAATCCACGCTCGACATGCACGAGGAAGACAACGGTCTCGCCGGTCCCCTCGATAGGGAACGCTTCGCCGACCGCCGGCCTCCAGGCTACCTCCGCCTTGGGCTTCAGCAGCCCGCGGGTCGCCAGGGCCTGGATCTTCTCTTCCATCACGACAGACGGCTCCCAGATAGTCTCCGGCGCCGGCGCAAGCTCGGGCTCCATCTCCTCCTCCTCTACTCCGGTGGATCTAGCTCTGAATACTACGAGCAACTTTGCGCGCATGCAAGGGTGCGCGGCGCGGCGGGTCTAAGCACGGCGGCGCCGCTGATTTCGCTGGAGTGTGGGAAGCGGCCGCAGAACCCTAATCTCTGAGCGGAAATGAAAGCTAGTGGGGGTCCCGGCCCGTAGCTCAACCTTATATAGCTGGGCACTAGTGGCGCTATGGGCCGCCGCGCCCAACGTCTCTCCAGCGGATTTTGCGGTGACCCAACGGATCCTTGCCCAACGGATCTCCTCGCCAACACCTCTTTCGGCCTAAGAGATACAGGCAGTAACCGCTAGTTCCGTACGGGAATCTGCGCCCGTCGATTTTTGGTCAACATCTAGACGGTCGGGGACTCGTCATGCCCCACGTCTAAGCCCCCAAACCCCGATACTTCTGATACTAACTTCAAGGTCATCATGACCCACAGACGACCTATGGACCTGCTACACTGCCTCTACAAGGTCGACAAGGACCCGGCAGCTTCCTAGGTCGCCTCGGCCTACAAACGGCGGGTTCACACCATGTCTCCTAGGCCCAGCTGCCTTCATGCCTTCTAGGTCACCTTGACCTACAGCGGCGGAAACTACCAACGGCCCCTCGCTTAAAGGTTGTACTGCCCGTTGGTGACCTCTTGGTCTTGACTACAGCTCCTTGCTGAGGCCCTGCCGCTTTCTAGGTCGACTGGACCTACAACTATCAGGCTGACGCCCTGCGTTCTGTCACTGCACAGCGGCCATGTTGACTCAGGTCGGCACGGGACCTTCATCGATATAGAAGGCCTTCTGAAGGTCGGCATGCTGTTACAGCCCTGCTGGGACCTTGGCCATACCATTGCCGCCCGGGCGCCTCTACACACACTTAAGACGCACTGTTTGTCATGCATACATGTGTATAAAGCTTCGTAAGCTACAAAGGACTTTGGCCCGCGGCCAATTACAAGATACAAACATATTAAAGGCCCCGAACTACCTTGCATAATGTCTGCAACGCAACCTAGACTGATGAAGCGCGTCGCAAGCTTTCTTCTAGCTTCAGGACCTACTTGGAGACCTCCACCGCCGTCGTTGTCGCAGCTGCCACACAGCCACCTCTACTCGAGCTCCAGAAGGTTTCCTGTGGTACCCACACTTACGTTTGGGCTCTGCCACAAGATTCCAAATGGAACTTGCGTCACCTCGGGCCTTTCCCGGTACAGCACGGTGATCTCCAGCATCACCTCGAGCCTCCGCTCACAAGGTCCATCAAGGCATGTACTGCCCCATGCTGCACCTGGATTCCTCACTGGGTGTGGGTGAAGTGGCTGATGGAGTTCCCCCAACTTCACAAACATTCTTCTAGCTCTGGATATTGATGGCCTAGCTCTACGCTCTGGTGGACGACTACAAGCCCAAGGCACGGGAAAATTACTACACAACTTTGCCATGGCTCACTCAGCTGGCTCAAGACCCTTGCTCCATGGTGTGGGCACCTATTTATACCCGCAGCACATAGCCTTGGATCCCATCTGCAACTTAGCTGGTGTGGCGTCCTTATCCGGTCACTATTGCCACGTGAAGCGGAAGGTCCCTGTTCACCTGTGGAAGCGTCAAAGCGCTTATCCCCTACCTGACGACATCCTGGCGCTCATTGTCTTTTGCGGGTGGACAGCACTTTAGCTTCGCTTGGAGGCAGGGCCCCTGACCATACAGTGTGTCCGTGATTCAAGACGCGACAACCTTTGGTGTCTGGTGCTTCCCCCGAGATTCCATGTGTTCTGTCGTGTTCCAATAGATCCCTAGAGCATCAGAAGGAAGCAGAAGGCCGCAGGTTCTCTCTTTTTCTTCACTTTCGGAGCATCAAACCGGCCTTTCTGGTCGCTTTACTGCTCGGGGCTACTCCACGAGTGCGTCTTGCGACACCCTCTTTCTCCTACGTCGCATCGACCTACCAGAAGCCTGCTTCCGCTACTCCTCTACTCGACCTACCTACGATTGGCATGGCGACCTTCCTGAAGGTCGCGGATGATCCTTTGTGTTACCTGATCCAAGTGAGCTCGGCGGTTCTTCAAGATCGACGCCTTGCCTTCACTTCGACCTTCTGGACCTACGTTCCAGGACCTCGATGTTTGACTTCGTGCGCGCATTGGAGGGGTTTCTTTCTTGGATCCCTGTGCACCCTACACGACCTTGACGACGCCATGACTTCGCCAAGTCTCGACATGACCTCACCTTAGCCGCTACGCCTACACGTCGATCGGGGACTTGAGAGACATGGGGACCCATAGAGGCCCCTGTCAAGTGGACCCGACCTGCCTGAAGCCCCGCCGACCTGCAAGTGGGCCCGAAGACCTTATCCACAAGCCCGGAGACCTTGGAAGACTTCGGAAGATCTTATCCAGATCCCAGAGGATCCGCTGGACTTGGAGTGGAAGGCAGACTACCAGATCGCGTCCTGGCGCCGCCTGTAGGTCCGTAAATCGCGAGATACTCCTCGTAATCCGGGCAGATAGCCTCCCATTTTTGTAACCGACCTAGATTTGGGTCCACCGACCTAGAATGAAACCCTAGCCCACTGTCCATATTAGGCGGCCTAGTCCTCCATTCGAGGGGACTTCTCCTCTTCGCATAATTCCACCCCATACCGGACGTAGGGTTTCACTCTCCAGAGGTCCGAACCAGTCTAAATCCCTATGTCAATCGCCATTCTTGCCGTGTTCCGAGTTCCATACGTGAACTACCATCTACGCTCTTAGTTCCTGATCCTTCCATCCACCTATAAACTGCTTGGGTAGCCCCCTAGCAGATCTGTCCAGGTCTCACCCCCTAACAAGTACGAATAACACTTTAGTCTAAATAGAAAATACAGAAATACTTACATTACTCTAATTGAAGAACAAGCATCCATAGAGATACAACTCTCTCTCTCTCTCTCACTCTCCTATTCTCTAATCTACCAAGGAGAGGCCTCTCCTTTGAAGGGAAGCTCTCATCCTTGGGTGAGATGGTGTCTCTAAATGACCCCCCTCTCCTCCTATTTATAGGCCTATGGAAGGTTGGATGAGGAGGTGTTTCAACAGTGTTTTGGGCGCCCTTGGTACTGTAGTGTATTGTAGAAGGAGCCTTTAGGTCGGTGGAAGGAAGAACCGGGGGAAACCACATCCTAGGGGCGAGAACCGGAGCTGAACCGTGTGCTAGGTCGCTGAACCACTGCAGAAAAGGAGAAAACCACGGCAAACCGCCCTGGGCCGGCCAACCGTCGTATAGGCTGCCTCCCTTCGCGTGCCACCTGTTCCGGTCTGGCTCGATGCCGCGTGCTCGACCCACACTCCGTGCGGCGATCTGCAGGATGCCGCGGTGGCCAATAGGCAGGCGCCGCGTGGCCTGGCGGGGCCGTCGCGCCCTCTCGTGCCCGCGTGCTGTGCGTCATTGCGCGCCAGCCAGTGTCATCCTGCCACATGGCCCAGCCTGGAGCTCTCCCGCGTGGACGATGTACGGTGCTGGGGTGCTGACGTCATGATGATGTCAGCATCCCATAATATATTGTTCCTTTAATATCTTTTGGATCCGAACTCCAAAGTTGTCAAATGCTATGTCCATTTCGATCGTCTCGACGAGCTCGTCGCAATGGTACAATCCAATTTGTCAATTGGGACTGTTTGTGATGACGTCCTATATAAGCCCTTAATTCTCCTGCTCTCAACCATACCATTTAACACGTATTTTAGTGCAACCTGCAACAAAAGCTAGAAACACCAACACTTGTAGAAACGATTAGTATCAAGCCCTATTCTAGTGTTGATGATCACTTTTCAATTATTTAATGCAGGAGTTGATGATGTAAAAGTGGTACTTAACAGCCGTCAACAACACCCCCACACTTGACCTTTGCTCGTCCCGAGTGAAGGGAGAACAAATCAAGTGGGACATGATATCCAGAGGTATGAAGCAAGCATAAGAGATATTCCAAACCATACCTTGTACTTGTGAACTCTGTGGAGTGTCTATCATGCCATCTTGGGTAGTTGAGGAATGGAACGGTTAGTGAATCAAATCACTTCTACTCATCATGTCAAGTGCCTTGGGGTTTTGCAATATTTTTTCAAAACAAACTTTGCTTAGCTCCTCATTTGATTCTCTCAAATCGCTCAATGTGTATATGTCCTCACTAAGGCATTAGATTTGCCTTTCTTTCATCCTACTTCTAATGATGGCTGTATGTGGAGCTCAGGGAAGGATAAAGATAAAGCATACTTGCATCACATATATTGCAAAGTCAAAAACCGGATCGAAGTAGAAAATCAAATCATACAGTCAAATCAAGATGTGCACATGTATGAGATGTGAAGGATATGGTAAGGTGGATACTAGGCCCTGAATGGGTGCCAGATATTACCATATATATGATGAATGTTATGGTGATGGCAAGGTGGACACTAGGCCCAGAGAGGGTGCTAGTTATTACCATCTAATTTATTGGAACTCCTTTTTGAATGATTCCATCTCTCATTTTCCTTCTTTATTTTGGACATGGGCTATCTTTCTTTTTTTTCATGCCTTAGGCATTTATTTTTTTTTGCACTCATGCTTTGAGCATAGTGTTTTTTTCTCTTCTTTCGTTTTTTTCATAGCCCATGTCTCTTTTTTCAAGAATTCTTTTGGAGAGAGAGGTCACACCACACATGGAGCTTTATTTTTATGGAATGGATGGATGATACAATGCTAACTTCCAGTGTAGAAGCATAGCAAGGGGAAAACTGAGTGCACATGAATCTTGATCGTGAAAGCATGAAAAGAATTCTCACAAGGGTCACGACAATTTGACAAAGCTTAATGCAATAACAAGCAGCATATGAGTATAAGGTTTTCAACTAAAAACATCATATGGCTTTGGTAGGACTATGGCATATCAAAGAGGAGCTTTGCAAAGGGTTTTCGGATTTTCAAATAAAATTCCCAAGCACTCAAACAATTAGGGAGAAGATCATATCATCAAACCATATCACAAACATCAACTACTTAGATGAACATGCTTCCCTAAAAGATTTTTGTTCACAAGAATCAAGATGATAAGTATGGAATAAAACATATGCAAGACAACCATAGGAAACATATAGAGCAAGTAGAGCATGATTCCAAGAGTTTGATTTAGCAGATGAGAATTGAAACTCATTCAAACTCATGAATCAAAGAGAGTGAGATAAAGGGTGCACATACCATCGCTCTTGAAGAATATGGGAATCAAGGAGGACCAGCTGTGGTTCAGCTAACCCATGGGGTGGCTCACCCTAGTTTACCTTGTCTCTTGTCATGAAAGAGTAGTCGATGTTGTAAAATGCCTATGTGGGAGATCTCAAGTGTGTATGTCGATGATAAACTTGGGAGATCTCCCCCACACTTGTTCATGTACCTGGTGCTATCTTCAACAAGGTGGGAAAAAACAAAAGAGGGACTCTACTGGTTCAAGAACTAGGGTGCCTGTTGGTATTTCTTAAGTCACTGCTAACGGTGCCTTGCTAGTGTGAGCGTAAGATCCACCTGGGTATACCGACGGGTACGAAAGAATCTGCAAGCGCACGGAAATACCGCTGTAGCACTTCCCCTCAGGAGTATTCCCAAGGGTATCGAATCCAAGGAACGGTGTGTACTACCTTCTTCCCTAGGAGAATGGTCCAAGGACACAACTCTATAGGATGAGATGAAGATGGAAAGGATCCTACTGATAGTGGGCAGAGTTGAGAACAATCTCTCGCTTAGGGACTCTCGTTTCGGACACCGGACCATCCTCGCTATAACAGTCAGTTCACGGCAAATGGTTGCCTACACCTGTATCCGGACGTGGGGGATTCCAGAAGGGTCCAACGGCTGTCACTACCACGGCCTACCCCAAGACAAACCGTGGGATACAGGGCAATCGAAGGATAACCCGTCATCTAGACACCACGTCTACACCACCGGTTACTACTATAGCACGGCTATGTCTGTCGACCCGTAACAACACTATAGCACTTCGTACAAAGACGGAACGACGAACCCACGAGGGAGAGACCAGAAGTCACTTAGGTAACCGCTATCTAGACAAGGATCATGGAAGGACTTTGGTCTAAACTAGAATGCAGGAGCATCCACTTTACTCAAATTGGACTAGTAGGCATACAAACAGAATTAGGAACTTATGAACTACACCAGAAGATCAAAGGCTAAGCTCATGAAGAACACAAGCCTCTAAATCATGAACAAGTGAAGAACACAAGAACTATTCACCCATGCAAGGAGCCACTTTAGTCTAAATAGAGAATGCCGAAATACTCACTTTATTCTAAATGAAGAACAAAACCTTCCGTAGAGGTTCATTCTTGGGGAAAGGTGCCAAACACCATGGCACGTCCCCAAGTCACCCCCTCACCTTCCTTCTGATCTCTAAAGCACTAGCAAGCCAGCACTAATCCTATGCAAAGGCACTCCTCTCCTAGAGAGGTAGGAGCCCATTGGCAAAATGAGGAGAATAAGTGTGTGTCTCTATTCCTACCCCCTCTACTTCTATTTATAGGCCAGAGCTTCGGCACGAGAACACCTCGAGCACCCCCGGAATGCAACCAGGAACCAACTAGAGACCACCACGTGGAAGGCCGAGATGAACCGACATAATGTCGGTTCGGCCGATCCTAGGGGTCGGCCGACACCAGGGTGGCCCCACTCGCCTTGTGCTTTCTCCAGGTGGCTGGCAGGTGGGTCCCCAAGGTTGTTCCCGATGTATGGGTCGGTTGAGGGCGGTTTGCTCGGGTTGTGGGCCCTTGAATCCTTGTGCTGAACACGTGGTGGCGTCTGATTCATCGGGAAGTGCTTCTCTTGGATTGATGAGGTGTCATGGACACATGGCATCCTGTGTGCCAGCACGTCGCCACGTGGCCTGGTGTAGGTCCCACCGGGCCCACATGATGTCCTATGCATATCTCTCTCATCCGGGCTCCGATGTATGCAAATGATATATCCATTTCGATCGTCTCAACGAGCCCGTTGCAATGGTGCAGACCAATATGGCATTTCAGGTTGTTTATGATAATGCCATATCCATGCCATTGGTTTACTTGCTCTCAATTGCATCATTCAATGTGCATTTCGATGTGTCCTGCAACAAAAGATTGAAACACCAACACTTGTGGAAATTGTCAGTATAAACCCCTATTCTAGTGTTGATGATCACTTTCCATTTATTTTATGTAGGTATCGACGGCCAAAAAGTGGTACTTAACAGCCGTCAACAACTCCCCCACACTTGACCTTTGCTCGCCCCGAGTAAAGGGAGTCACATCAAGGTGGTACATGATATCCAAAGGTATGAAGCGAGCATAAGAGATATTCCAAACCATGCCTTGCACTTGTGAAGTCTGTGGAGTGTCTATCATGTCATCTTGGGTAGTTGAGGAATGGAACGGTCATGAATCCAATCACTTCCGCTCATCATGTCAAGTAACTTGGGGTTTAGCAATAAGTTTTCAAAACGAACCTTGGTTAGCTTCCTCATTTGATTCTCTCAGATCACTCGATGTGTATATGTCCTCACCAAGGTAGAATTGCCTTTCTTCAACCTACTTCTAATGATGGCTTATGTGGAGCTCAGGGTAGGTATGAATGATAAAGCATACTTGCATCAAATGTATTGCGAAGTCAAAGACCGGATCCAGGAGAAAAGTGATTCATACAATCGGATCAAGATGTGCGCGTGTATGGGTATGATGGGTATGGTAAAGTAGATACTAGGTCCGGAATGGGTTCTAGATATTACCATACATGATGAAATGCTACGGTGATGGTAAGGTGGACACTAGCCCCGGAGTAGGTACTAGTTATTACCATCTAAAATATGAAACTCCTTTTTACATGATTTTCTCCTCTCTACTTCTTGAAATATTTGAGACATGGGCTATCTCTTTCTCTTCTCTTTTTTTTTGCATCATAACTTTTGAGCTTTTTTTAGCCCAGTCTCTTTTGGAGATATTTGGAGAGGGGTAAATCATGGAACAATGCATGGAGCTTTATTTGGTGGAATAGATGGATGATACAATGCTAACTTCCAGTGTAGAAGCATAGCAAGGGGAAATGGTGGTGTGCACATAAATCTTGATCATGAAAGCACGAAAAGAATTCTCATAAGGGTCACAGAATTTGACAAAGCTCCATGAAATAACAGGTAGCATATGAGTATAAGGTTTTCAACTTGAACATCATATGTCTTTGGTAGGACTGTGATATATCAAAGAGGAGCTTGCAAAGGTTTTTCAAATTTTTCAAATAAAATTCCCAAGCACTCAAGCATTAAGAGAGAAGATCATATCATCAAACCATATCTCAGACACCAACTACTTAGATAAACATGAGTTCCCTAATGATATTTGTTCACAAGAATCAAGGTAATGAGTGAGGAATAAAACATATGAAAGCCAACCACAGGAATCATGTAGAGCAAACAGAGCACCATTATTTGAGTTTGATTCATTGGATAAGGATTGAAGATCATTCAAACTCGTAGGTAGAGAGAGTGAGATGAAGGGTGCACATACCATCACTCCTGAAGGATATGTGAATCAAGGAAGACTAGTGATGATTTGGCTAACCCATGGGGTAGCTAGCTCACTCTAGTTTACCTTGCCCTTGTCATGAAGGTGTAGTCGATGTCGTGCAGCCCTTGTGTGGGAGCTCTCGAGTGGGTATGATGATGCTGAGATCGAGAGGACTCCCCCACACTTGTTCTTGTACTTGGTGTTGTTCTTCAAGCAAAAGTGGGAACAAAAGATGGACTCTACTGGTTCGAGAACCATAGAGCCTTTATTTGAAAGCAAATATTTTTGTCTTTTTTATTATCGTCACCATGTCATTTGCTCAAACAAGGTTAGATCAATATTGCACTCCATAAACAAGGGGGGAATATACTTACCTTAGACCTTTGAGAGGTCACATGTTCCTCATCTGTATGTTATGCGACATGTGTCTAACACCTTAACTTACCTCCCCATTTGAATCTAGCTTGATGACTTATCCATTCGGATTTATTGATTTCCTGTAGGGGTTAGTCCACATACATGCAACCAAGATCTATGAAAGCATAACTCTACGGTTCATCAATCAAAACTCGACACCATGTCTTGTTTTGACTAAAGAAGACAATTTTAACCTAAGCATCATGCTTAATTTAAAACAGTCTATGAATGTACGTCCACAACATACAATCAAACCAAAGCATATGAATATAAATGAAGGAAGCATGATTAAGCTATTTTCAAAGGAACGCAAGCATGAGCATGTGACGGTGAACATCGGGCAACCTCCCGAAGGGCTTTGTTTAAAGTCAAAAGTAGGACATACCTAGCTAGTCGGGCAAGATGAAAGAGCTTACATCATTTCCAAACCAGGGTAAGATTTGGCATGAGAGGAACTTTACTCAGGATGCTCACATATCTCCCCCACACTTGGAGTTTGCATTGCTAAGCAACAAAACTCAAATGTGTGGAGATCAAGCTTCCTTTGTAAATGTTCCCTCACAAAAATCTTACCAAAGTGTTGTAGTTGATGTAGCTCACATGTTCTTAGGCATCGCTGTCCACCGTTCTTTTCAATCTCCACATGAAAGGTTAGTGACCAAAAATACCCGAAGGACAACTTTATCTTAAAAACATGTTCTTGCTTTTATTCGAAAAGGGAAATAAAACCTATGCTAATCCAGGCTATCTCCTGGTAGTGCTTTGTTTATTACGGTCATAAGCTCGACCAGGGGAACTTCATCTTGCAGCTATCATTGGTGGTGTCATTCTCGTCTCTTCACCAATCTTGGATGTTCAAGTAAGCTTTAGCTGCAAGGTTAGTGCCACCGTGCACACACAAAATCTGATATGCTTATGGTAAACATATGCACCCACAATCAGCCTTCTAAACATTCTGCAATGGAGGACCAGAAGGTGGTTGTAGCCCTTATGTGTGGTCAGCGCACTAAGCATGGCTGACTTTGGAGAGGAATTATGCGAGCATGGTTCATAGGGTATACCAAGGATGAAGCTACCATGCTCGTTAATGGAATCCTTTCCTATGAATTCCAGAGTCGGTGCCTCACAAATTTTCATGGCCCATGAGTCCTCTATCTCAAGAGATTTATCATGAAAGCTTGATATCGACTCTTGATCGTGATCGAAAGCAACAAGATACGGGCCAGCGGGAAGAGGCTCAAACTCGGTCGAGAGGGATGATGATTGTTCACCTTCACAGAAGTGAAGAGAATCTTCCGAGTCATTCTCATGAGGAGTAGGAAAGTCTACAACCTCAATGAGAATGGGCTCGGATGATGTGAACAGAGATACATGCATCATCTTCTCAAGCGGGTCTTGCTTGGGAAGAGGATTTGCCACTTGAGGTCCTGGACCCGTGATAGAAGTGGCGAAATCGGATTCCCTAAGCTTATGATCTAGGCTCCCTTGAGATTTATCAAGAAGTTCATCCAACGGGAAGCCTATGAGAAGATCGAAATCCATGATGTCGTAGATATGAAAATCTAACCACACCTCGATCTCGTCTATGATGATCGGCACGTCCCTAGCAATCCCTCGACATGGGAAAAAGTAGTTCCACTTGGGACTTCAGAAATATCTATTAGTTGGGGTGAGGGGCATGTCACTCACCAGAGTGTTCAGAAGACACTCCGGTATGATGCAAGCTCCAGCAGTAGGGTCATGAACAGCATCTACAGTATTTCCCCTCATGGAACAGTGTATGGTCGTGGAAATCGAGCTAACCCGAATTGCTTCGGAAGTAGGCTTTGATTCCTGAGGCGACCAATCCACTATGGTCCCATGATTCCAAACTTCATCAAGGACCTCATAAAGGTCTATCGATGCCGTAGGATTCTCGTGCCTATAGTGATTCGAGGTATTTATAGTGTCTCTGGAAGAGTCATCCTCGAATACGTGAGAGAACTCCGAAGGTTGAATCTCTTCTTCCTTCGGTGTTCGCGGTTCGAGAGGAGGCTCTCTAGACGAATCATAGGATGTGCAGGGTCGAAGCACAAATTCGTCTATTAAGAGACTCTCGTGGATCAACTCTGATTCTTGGTGGGGTTCGTTGTGACTGGTAATGGAAGAAGAGTCTTCTAACAAGAATTCTAGGATCTCTCTTCTTTCCATTGTGGATTCATGTGCAAACAAACCTCCAGCTAGAAGGTCGAGCTCAAATGCAGATTCCATGTCTAAACTCTTGTAAAAGATGTGCAATGATACATCATCGGGTATAGACAAGTCTGAGCTAAGCTCCAGCAGGTGTGAGAACCTAGCCCAAGCTGCACTTATAGACTCACCCTCTAATTGGCCAAATTCACGAAATTCACACGGTAGCAACTCTGAGCGTCCCAAAGGGGAGAACGAGTGACAAAAGTCATCTCATAGTTCTTCCCAATTGTGTACACTCCCTATCGTGCGGGTGTACCACTGCTCCGCTCTGTCTACGAGAGAGAAAGGGAACAACTTTCACCTCAAAGATTCCTGCGTCATACCTGGAATTACCAAGCACGAACACAATTCTTTGAACTCCTTCAAATAATCATGGGGATCATCACTGATGGCTCCAGAGAATGGTCGATTCCGAACCATGGCTATAAAGCCGGGACAAAGTTCGCAGCTAGATGAAGAAGTTGATGGTTGCACTAAGATGAACTTGCCCCTAGGGGTAGAGAGGCTTTGACAGGAAGGCATCTCAATGGGTAGCAGGGGTAAAGGTAGAAGTAAAGGAAATGAAAAAGGATATCTCAGAGGATAACAGGGGTAAAGGTAGAAGAAAACGAAAAAGATAGATACGAGGACCACTAGGTTCGAAGATAGATACGGCAACCGTTCGGTGGCAACGGCGCCAGAAATGCTTGTTGGTATTTCTTAAGTCACTTCTAACGGCGCCTTGCTAGCGTGAGCGTAAGATCCACCTGGGTATACCGACGGGTACGAAAGAATCCACAAGCGCACGGAAATATCGCTTTAGCACTTCACCTCAGGAGTCTTCCCAAGGGTATCGAATCCAAGGAACGGTGTGTACTACCTTCTTCCCTAGGAGAACGGTACAAGAAGACAACTCTATAGGATGAGATGAAGATGGAAAGGATCCTGCTGATACTGGGCAGAGTTGAGAACAATCTCTCGGTTAGGGACTCTCGTTACGGACACCGGACCCTCCTGGCTATAACAGTCGGCTCACAGCAAATGGTTGCCTACACCTGTATCCGGACGTGGGGGATTCTGGAAGGGTCCAACAGCTGTCACTACCGCTGCCTACCCCAAGACAAACCGTGGGATACAAGGCAATCGAAGGATAACCTGTCGTCTAGACACCACGTCTACACCACCGGTTGCTACTATAGCACGGCTACGTCTGTCGACCCGTAACAACACTATAGCACTCCGTACGAAGACGGAGCGACGAACCCACGAGCAGGAGACCAGAACTCACTTAGGTAACCACTATCTAGACAAGGATCACGGAAGGACTTTGGTCTAAACTAGAATGCAGAAGCATCCACCTTACTCTAATTGGACTAGTAGGCATACAAACAGAATTATCAACTTATGAACTACACTAGAAGATCAAAGGCTGAGCTCATGAAGAACACAAGCCTCTAAATCATGAACAAGTGAAGAACACAAGAACTATTCACCCATGCAAGGAGCCACTTTAGTCTAAATAGAGAATGCCGAAATACTCACTTTATTCTAAATAAAGAACAGAAGCTTCCGTAGAGGTTCGTTCTTGGGGAAAGGTGCCAAACACCATGGCACGTCCCCAAGTCACCCCCTCACCTTCCTTCTGATCTCTAAAGCACTAGCAAGCCAGCACTAATCCAATGCAAAGGCACTCCTCTCCTAGAGAGTTAAGAGCCCAAAGGCAAAATGAGGAGAATAAGTGTGTGTCTCTATTCCTACCTCTTCTACTTCTAGTTATAGGCCAGAGCATCGGCGTGAGAACACCTCGAGCACCCCCGGAATGCAACCAGGAACCAACCAGAGACCACCACGTGGAAGGTCGAGATGAACAGACATAATGTCGGTTCAGCCGATCCTAGGGGTCGGCCGACCCTAGGGTGGCACCACTCACCTTGTGCTTTCTCCAGGTGGTTGGCAGGGGGGTCCCCAAGGAGGTTCCCGATGTATGGGTCGGTTGAGGGCGGTTTGCTCAGGTTGTGGGCCCTTGAATCCTTGTTCTGAACACGTGGCGGTTTGCTCGGGTTGTGGGTCCTTTAATCCTTGTGCTGAACCCTTGATTCGTCGGGAAGTGCTTCTCTTGGATTGATGAGGTGTCATGGACACATGGCATCCTGTGTGCCACCACGTCGCCACGTGGCCTGGTGTGGGTCCCATCGGGCCCACATGATGTCCTGTGCATATCTCTCTCATCCGGGCTTCGATGTATGCAAATGATATATCCATTTCGATCGTCTCGACAAGCCCGTTGCAATGGTGCAGACCAATATAGCATTTCCGGTTGTTTATGATGTTGCCATATCTATGCCATTGGTTTACTTGCTGTCAATTTGCATCATTCCATGTGCATTTTGATGTGTCCTACAACAAAAGATAGAAACACCAACACTTGTGGAAATTGTCAGTATAAACCCCTATTCTAGTGTTGATGATCACTTTCCATTTATTTTATGCAGGTATTGACGGCCTAAAAGTGGTACTTAACAACCGTCAACAATGCCTTTATTCAAATTCAAATATAAATTCACCATGACACCTAGCTCGAATAAGGCTGGCATGCCCTGGCTTACCTTCCCATTTGAATCAAGCTCGGTGACTTACCCCATTTGGATTTGAAAATTCCTGCAAGGGTTAGTTCGCACATACAACCAATATCCATGCAAGCATCAACATATAAGGTTCATCAATCAAACCCGACAACATGTCTTGTTTGATTTAAGAAGCTAGTTTTAACCTAAGCACCATGCTTAATTTAAAACAACCTATGAAAGCACGTACCTAAACATGCACTCAAACCATAGCATTACAAACGTAAATAAAGGAAGCATGAAAGCATGATCAAGCTATCACCAAAGGGACATAAACATGAGCAAAAGATGGTGATGAACATTGGGCAACCTCCCGGAAGGGCTTTGTTTAAAGTCAAAAGTAGGACGTACCTAACTGGGCAAGAGGCAAGAGATAACATCATCTCCAAACCAAGATAAGATTTGGTATGAGAGGAACTTTACTCGAGATGCTCACATACCTGCCCCACACTTGAAGTTTGCACTGCTAGGCAACAAAACTCAAGCGTGTGGAGATCAAGCTCCCTTTTGTGAATGTTCTCTCAACAAAAACTTACAAAGGTGTTGTAGTGATGTAGCTTGCATCTCCTTAGGCATCACCTGTCCATCATTCTTTCCAATCTCCACCTGAAAGGTTAGCGACCAAAAATACCTGAAGGACAACCTTATCCTAAAAACATGCTCTTGCTTTTTATTTGAAAAGGGAAATAAAATCTAACCTAATCCAGGCTATCTCCTGGTAGTGCTTTGTTTACGGTCATAAGCTTCATCATGGGAACTTCTTTCTTGCAGCTATCATTGGTGATGTCATTCCCATCTCACTACCAATTGTTGATGTCTCATTGAAGCTTCAGCTACAAGGTTAGTGCCACATTGCATACACGAAATCTGCAATGCTTATGGTAAACATATACATCTACAACCAACCTTCTAAACATTGAGCAAAAGAGGACC
The DNA here is from genome assembly GCA_036936925.1 of Cenchrus fungigraminus. Taxonomy (NCBI): domain Eukaryota; kingdom Viridiplantae; phylum Streptophyta; class Magnoliopsida; order Poales; family Poaceae; genus Cenchrus; species Cenchrus fungigraminus. The sequence continues at coordinate 52,984,369 of CM072778.1, read as the reverse complement.
AAAAGGCGGTTGTAACCCTCGTGCGTGCCTAGTGCACTGAGTATAGCTGACTCTAGAGAAGCATGATGCGAGCATGGTTTAGGTGGTATATCAAGAGTGAAGCTACCATGCTCGTATGTGGAATCCTTCCCTTTGGATTCCAGAGTCGGTGCCTCGTAGATCTCCATGGCCCATGAATTCTCCATCTCGAGAGATTCATCGAGTAAGATTGATGTTGATTCTCGATCAAGGTCGAGAGCAACATGATATGGGCCAGCGGGAAGAGGCTCAAACTCATTCAAGGGAGATGATGATCGTTCACCTTTACAAAGGTGAAGAGGATCTCCCGAGTCATTCTCTTGAGGAGTAGAGAAATCTACAACCTCAACGAGAACGGGCTCGGATGATGCGAATAGAGATACATGCATCATCTCCTTGAGCGAGTTTTGTTTAGGAAGAGGCTTCACCACAGAACTTTATGAGAACAAGGGAGTGGTGGCAGAAGCAGCTTCCCTAAGCTTTTCATCTAGGCTCCCTCGAGATGCATCGAGAAGTTTTTCTGCTGGGGAGCCTAGGAGGAGATCAAGATCGAGGACATCAAAGATGTGGAAGTTTAGATTAAGCTTGATCTTGTCTACTAGGAGTGGCACAACACATGCAACCCCTCGACATTCAAGAATGTGTCCGGAGGGACAAATCTTGAGGAGGTTGTCAGATGGTCTCAGCGTAATGTTGCCCAACAAAGTGTACGCTAGGTGCCATGGCATGACATTAACCTCCATAGTGGGGTTAAGATGGGCTTCTACGATAATTCCCCTTATGGAACAAGAAATGATCGTAGAGGGTGAACAAATCCAAAGTGCTTCGGAAAAGTTTCCCACTCCAGTCGACCACTTCTTCTCCACGAACTCCATGATAGATTTTTGTTTGGAGGATCAGGAGGCGAAGGAGGTACCGTAGGCCTAGGGGAAGGTTCTGTCAAAAGGTTTCTAGATTGAAAGATATGGACAGAAAAGACTTCCTCCCCAGATTGGGCATTAGAGAGATTAGAGGTGTTTCTATGGTTCCTAGAAGGGTCATCCTCGAATTGGAAAGCGAACTACAAAGGTTGAATTTCTGCTTCCTCCATTGTTCGTGGTTCAGGAGAGAGCTCAACGGACGAATCTTAGGATGTGGAAATCATAGGTTCTGGTTTGGCTGTTGAGAGACTCTCATGGCTTGACATACACTCTTTGTGGAGGGGTTCAGACTCAGCTATGAAGGAGGTATTTTCAGAAATTCACTCTAAGATTCCTATAGCTTCATCTGGAGTCCTTTCACAAAAAGATCCTCCAGCGGTGATGTCGAGATATCGGGTGGAGTCCTGATCGAGACTTATGTAAAAATGTTGAAGCAACACAGCATTGGGTATCGATAGGACAGGGCCTACTCTCACCAAGAGTGAAAATCTAGCCCAGGACGCACCTAAGGATTCCTTCTCATTATGCTAGAAAGATACGATAGCCTTTCGTAGGGCAAACATTTGGGTCATGGAGAAGAACTTAAGACAAAATTTGTCTACAAGGTCACCCTAGTTCCCGTTCATGCTACCTACGGTTCTCGTGTACCATTGTTTAGCCCTATCTACAAGAGAAAAAGGAAACAACTTCCACTTAAGGGTATCATGTGACATGCTCGCGATGGTGATGCATGAACACACTTGCTCAAACTCCCGCAGATGGTGGTATGGGTTATCACTACTTAACCCAGAGAAGGAAAGTTTCTGAACCATAGTGATATAGCCGTAAGGGATTTCATAGCCAGATGTGAGAATTGGGTGCTCAGAGGATGATGGCTCAAAGAATTCCCCTTTCGGAGCGGAGAAACTTAGAATGGTAGGTTGATCCATGGTAAACGGGGTGAAGGCAGAAATAAAGAAAAGATAAAAGATACGCGGACCACTGGGTACAAAGATAGATACAACAACCGTTCCCCGGCAACGGCACCAGAAAGCGTGTTGGGTATTTTAGCGACACACAAAATAAATCCGCAAGCACACGGATACTGTTGTAGCTTTTACCACAGAGTATTCCAAGGGTATCGAATTCAAGGGAACGTGTGTGCACTAACTTCGTACAGTCAGTCCAAGGACACACCCAGATAAGATGCAAGGATAGAGAGGATTCCTAAAGATAGCACTATAGATGAGATTAAATGTCGATCTCTAGATTGAACTTGGCTTAGGGTACGGATAGCCCTGACTTAACAGGTGACTCTGGCACGCGGATCTATGTTGAACGGAGCTCTGACTATATCCAGCCGTGGAGGAACAACGAGGGCCAGAAGGGCTGTCACCACCTCCTGGACTGCCTCTACCTAACCTTGGGATAAGCTGAACAAATGATAACCAGTAGCGTGTCACCACGTCCACGCTGTGGTTACGGCCGTAGCCAACGGACTATGGCACTCTGTACTAATAGAACTATGACCACGGAAGAGAACTGATTTCACTGTTGGTATTTCTTAACCTCACCACTAGTGGCACGTCTAGCGTGAGTGTGTAAGGAACACCCTGGTACACTGACGGGTGCGAACGAGTCCGCAAGTGCACAGATACTCCGTTGTAGCACTTCTCCCAAGGAGTATTAGAAAGGGTATCGAATCCAAGGAACGGTGAGCGCTACCCCCTAGCCTAGCTATGGTCCAAGGACACCACTCTATAGGATGAGATGGAAGATGGAAAGGACCCGGCCGATAGCGTACAGAGATAAGGACGATCTCTCAATTAGAAACTCTCGTTTCGGGCACCAGTTCCCTCCTGGATATGAAAGGTCGGTTCTGGATGAAAACTCCACACTGTATCCGAACGTGGGGGAGTACAGAGGGTCCAACGGTTGTCACCACCGCGGCCTACCCCTAACTAACCGTGGGATACGGGGAAAACGAAGGATAACCCGCAGTCTAGACACCACGTCTACACCGCCGATCACTACTATAGCACGGCTACGTCTGAGCTCCCGCTAGCAACGATATAGCACTGTGTATAAATACGAAGCGATGAACCCACGAGGGAGAGACTATAACTCACTCAGGTATTAGCTATCTCATGCAAGGATCACGGAGGGACTTTGGTCTAAATAGAACATACAGAACACCCACTTTACTCTAGTTAGACTAACAGGCATACAAACAGAATTAGCAAATTATGAACTACACCAGAAGATCAGAGGGTTGGGTTCATAAAGAACACAAGCCTCTAAATCAAGAACATATGAAGAACACAAGAACTATTCAATAATGCGAGAACCCACTTTAGTCTAAACAGAGATGTCAGAATACTCACTTTAGTCTAAATGAAGAAGGCACCCGTAGAGGTTCGTTCTTGGGGAAAGATGCCAAAACACCATGGCATGTCCCCAAGTCACCCCCTTACCTTCCTTCTAATCTCTAAGCACTAGCAAGCCAGCACTAATCCTATGCAAAGGCACTCCTCTCCTAGAGATGTAGGAGCCCAAAGGCAAAATGAGGAGAAGAAGTGTGTGTCCTATTCTAACCCCTCCTCATTCCTATTTATAGTGCTTGGACAGCTTCGGGAGGTCTGCGTGGGCACCGCAGGATTAGACTAGGGATCAACCAGGAAGCACCACGAGGCGGCTGCTCACTGGCGGGCACAAGGTCGGTTCGGCTGACTTGTGGGGTCGGCCGACCCCTTGTGGACCCCAGTGGCAGTGTGCTTTCACGTGGTGGCTGTCAGGTGGGCCCTCAAGTCGGTTCCAGGTGTCCACGGGATTTGGAGGCGGTTTGGATGCGTTTGTGGGCCATGAGATCCATGTGATGCACATGTGTCAGCTTCTGATTCGTCAGGCTTCTCTCCCTTGGATTGGTGACATCAGCGATCCGTGGTGCCTTGCATGGCAGCCTCTCATTTGCTGGGATCTAGGGGCTTGGATTGATGAGGTGGACGGATGAGGTGTGCTTTTGCTCTTTTTCTTGTGCTAAGTGCCTGCATTCAAATATACATCGCCGCTTATGGAATTTGTAAGTATAAACCCCTATTCTAGTGTTGATGATCACTTTTCATCTATTTTATGCAGGTATTGACAGCCTAAAAGTGGTACTTAACAGCCGTCAACAACTCCCCCACACTTGACCTTTGCTCGTCCCGAGTAAAGGGAGAACAAATCAAGTGGGACATGATATCCAGAGATTTGAAGTGAGCATAAGGGATGTTCCAAACCATACCTTGCACATGTGAACTCTGTGGAGTGCCTATCATGCCATCTTGGGTAGTTGAGGAATGGAACCGTCATGAATCAAATCACTTCTTATCATCATGTCGAGTAATTTGGGGTTTTGCAATAAGTTTTCAAAAACTAACCTTGCTTAGCTTCCTCATTTGATTCTCTTAGATCACTCGACGTGTATATGTCCTTACCAAGGTAGAATTGTCTTTCTTCATCCTACTTCTAATGATGGCTTATGTGGAGCTCAGGGTTGGTATGAATGATAAGGCATACTTGCATCACATGTATTGCAAAGTCAAAGACCAGATCCAGGAGAAAAACAATTCATACAATCAGATCAAGATGTGCACGTGTATGGGTATGATGGGTATGGTAAGGTGGACACTAGGCCCGGAATGGGTTCTAGATATTACCATACATGATGAAATGCTACGGTGATGGTAAGGTGGACACTAGCCCTAGTTATTACCATCTAAAATCACTAGTAGAGATATGATCATCCATGATGTTTTGCTCGTGACGATGCAAAACTTCGTCACAGAATAGGCTCTTTCTGTGACGAAATTTTCGTCTTCGTCATAAGTTACAAGTGACGAAGATTTGTCTTAAATATTAATGACGAAAATAAAACAATCGTCACAAAACTCTAACTGGAAATCGTCATAGATTACGTTTTCATGTTGTGACGAAACATAATCATCATAGATTATATTTGACATCATCATCGTTTATTTGCCTCGTTCGACACATCTAATGATGAAAAAAATTGGTCACAGATTAGATTTGACATCGTCATAGTTTATTTGCCTCGTTTGGCACATCTAACGAAGAAACAAATTGGTCACAAATCAATTTTAGTTATCGTCATAGATAACGTGTCTGGGTTCCCCCATGTGTACCACTTGACGGCGTGTGATGCGTGGGCCACACTCCACCTTTTTTTTATAGTGGGCACAACACAATGGGCCAAAACTCCTTGCGCATGTGTTAAATAGTATTCTTGCTCATATGTGTTAAATAGTATTTGGCAAAAAAGGCCACACTCCACCTTTTTTTATAGTGGGCACAACACAATGGGCCAGAACTCCTTGCGCATGTGTTAAATAGTATTCTTGCTCATGTGTTAAATAGTATTTGGCAAAAAAGACCGCGCATGTGTTAAATAGTATTTGGCAAAAAAGACTACTCCCGCGGAGCATCGAACCCACGACCTGCTAGTGCATAGGTAGGAGCACTACCACTGCACTACGCAACCTTTTATGTTGATGTAATGAAGTTTTTTTATTTGTAAGTTCAATAATAAATCGTGGGTCCCTTAACTACATGGATCAAACGTTATGGGCCGACCCATATGATCCCGCAAATATAGACCCCAATCACGAATGATCTTACGACGCGGAGGTATTAATATATAGTTGTAAAAAATCCATCTCTCTTATAGTAATGAAAATTTTTGTACTTGTAACGTTTCAACATATCTAGGAGTCTAAAATTTTTGCTCCAATTGTAAACTAGAGTTTATTATAATTCATTACATTAGTTTTTGTGCTCAAAAAATTATGAAATTTGTATGCTAACTTACTTTTAGCGTGTAGGATTTGTGAAAAAAAAATTCATGATCATTAGATATGTTGCAGCCTCCCACGCCATGCAGCGGCCAAGCCCCAGCCGGCTGCGGCCGACCGCTCCATGGCCCAGGCCGGCTACGCCCTGGCCGTGCCAGGCTGTGCCGAGGCTGGCCGCGCCTCGGCCTACGTCCGCAGAAAAAAATTTAAAAAAAAGTTGTGAAACCCAGGGTTTGATCCTGGGTTGTTGGCATTCCAACCAACTACCCCAAACCGCTATGCCTCTAGTAGTTATGTGTATTTGCTTTTAAGTTTGTTATACGAGTCTCTTTCTAACACATCGGCCCATAGTAGCGCGGCGGCAGGCCACGTCGGCTCGGCCCAGTAGCGGCCAGTCGGCGCGGTAAAAAAAGAGGGCAAAGGGGGATTCGAACACTGGTCTTCTCGGTGGGAAGGGAGGGACATACCACTAAGCTATGACATGGTTTGTGTCCTTTTAGTGTATGTGGTTCCTTTTATATCTTCATTGAAACTTTTTAAAATTTTGGAGATTCAAAATTACTTTAAATTTTATATGAAAACTCAAAATACCAATATTGTCCATCATGAAAAGATCCACAATATTGCTTTTGTAACCAACATCAAATTCTTTTTATATTTTGAATTGAGACAGGGGTAAAATTCAACACATCTATCTCACAACTATGGATGAACTGGGATGAACTAGGATGAACAAGTGCGGTTTCTTTTTTTAATTTTTGACTATAACTTGTAACTAGTTTTTCTCCCTCATACTAACTCCAAATCGGATGATTCTTTTTCCTAAAATTTTCTAAAATCATGCTCTATCAAGATAATGTGTTGAGTTTGGTCTTTTTTCATGTGATCAAGTTGGAGAATTCAAATTTTGAATTGTTTTTACAGTGACAATTTTAGACCAAATTTTGAAACCCGAAAAGATTTCATCTGAAGAAGTGATGAATACCAAAGTTTCATAACTCGTCAAGCTCTACGAACTTTATTTAGGTCATTTTTTGATTTGAGAAAGTGATAGTGTACATCACTCATTAATCCTATGTTCACTCACATAGTTTAAGAAACTATGTCTGAAGTTTGTCAAATTTGAACTAAGTATTGTAACCACTTTCTCAAATGATAAAGTGGTCTAAATAAAGTTTGTAGATCTTGATGAGTTATGAAACTTCGGTATTCAACACTTTTTGATTTGACATCATTTAGTATTCAAAAAACTTGCATCTAGTTGTCATTTTTTGAAATTCGAAATATGGATTGTTTAAACAGAGTCAGACGGAGAAATGACCAAAATAAAGTTTGTACATCTTGATGAGTTATGAAATTTTGGTATTCATCACTTTTTGATTTGACATCATTTCGTGTTCAAAAACCTTGCATCTAGTTGTCATTTTTTGAAATTCAAAATTTGGATTGTTCAAATAGAGCCGGATGGGGAGATGACCAAAATAGTAGTTGTAGATCTCGATAAGTTCTATAACTTTTGTATTGATAACTTTTTCATTTGAAATCATTTTTGATATCTTATACTTTAACATAATTCTATCATCAAAAGAAAATAAATGTTAAATTTGCTTAAAAGGGCCCAAATATCTATTTTTTGGGCTGTTTTTGGACTCAGTTTACATAGCCCAATCATTTCTGACCGTCCATCTATGATACAGACGGTTGAGATGATCCGCGCTACAAATAAACCCTAGCCCCCCTCCTTCCGCACACCCTCACGCCGGCTCCTCCCTCCTGCCCTCCGCCGCCGCCCTCGACCCTACGGCGCCGCTCCCACGCCCTAGCTCGCATGCTCCTCCCACCCCCTAGCTCGCACGCCGCCGCCGCCGCGGACCCCCTCCCTCCCATGACGCCCCCGCTCTCTCTCCCCTGTCTCTTTCCCAACCCTCTCCTCAGATCCAGATCGAGCTACGAGGTGAACTCGGTGAGACACGAGGTCTTCCTGCTGCTGCTGCTGCTGCAGTTCCTGTATAGCGGGCAGGTGTCTCTCGTGCCGCAGAAGGGGGAGCCCCGGCCGGGCTGCGGCGAGCGTGGCTGCTGGCATACCCACTGCGCCGCCACCGTCGACCTCGCGCTCGACACCCTCACCGCCGCCCGGTCCTTCAGCGTCGAGGAGCTCGCCCTCCTCACCCAGGTAATAATTGATTGCTGTGCTTCTTGATTTCTTCTTGTCTCCGTACGTCGTTGCTCTTGAAATTAAGAGAAGAAATTAAGAGATGTAGAAAAAGAAAATAAAAATTTCCTGTTGCTTTTTTATTTCTTGCCACTGCTTGGTGCTTGCTGGGGAATTTGAGGAAGGGAAGGATTGCGGGGATCAAGATGGGAGTTGGGGTTAGTTATGTTGGGATTGCCGAGCATTCTGCAGCATTGATTTGATCTCTATCTGTACCCCTCCCTGCTTCTGCTTTTAAAATGAAGTGAAGGATGACTATGAGTTGCAGCTGCTGTGAAGGCAGTGGTCATCATCGCCATCGCCGCCAGCAGCAGCCTGCCTGCGCACGCGAAAGCACACCGCCACTAGGGGCCACAAGGGGTCGACCGACCCCACAGGTTGGCCGAACCGACCTTGTGGCCGCTAGTGAGCAGCCTCCACGGGGTGCTTCCTAGTTGATCCCTGGTCCAATCCTACGGTGCCCACGCCGACCTCCCGAAGCTGTCCAAGCACTATAAATAGGAGTGAGGAGGGGTTAGAATAGGACACACACTTCTTCTCCTCATTTTGCCTTTGGGCTCCTACCTCTCTAGGAGAGGAGTGCCTTTGCATAGGATTAGTGCTGGCTTGCTAGTGCTTAGAGATTAGAAGGAAGGTGAGGGGGTGACTTGGGGACATGCCATGGTGTTTTGGCATCTTTCCACAAGAACGAACCTCTACGGGTGCCTTTGTTATTCATTTAGACTGAAGTGAGTATTCTGACATTCTCTGTTTAGACTAAAGTGGGTTCTTGCATTATTGAATAGTTCTTGTGTTCTTCATCTGTTCTTGATTTAAAGGCTTGTGTTCTTCATGAACCCAACCCTCTGATCTTCTAGTGTAGTTCATAAGTTGCTAATTCTGTTTGTATGCTTGTTAGTCTAACTAGAGTAAAGTGGGTGCTCTATATGTTCTATTTAGACCAAAGTCCCTCGGTGATCCTTGCATGAGATAGCTAATACCTGAGTGAGTTCTAGTCTCTCCCTCGTGGGTTCGTCACTTCGTATTTATACGGAGTGCTATATCATTGCTAGCGGGAGCTCAGACGTAGCCATGCTATAGTAGTGATCGGCGGTGTAGACGTGGGGTCTAGACTGCGGGTTATCCTTCGTTTGCCCTGTATCCCACGGTTAGTTAGGGGTAGGCCACAGTGGTGACAGCCGTTGGACACTCTGTACTCCCCCACGTTCGGATACGGCGTAGAGTTTTCAGCCAGAACCGACCTGTCATATCCAGGAGGGAACTGGTGCCCGAAACAAGTGTTTCTAATTGAGAGACCGTCCTTATCTCTATACGCTATCGGCCGGATCCTTTCCATCTTCCATCTCATCATATAGAGTGGTGTCCTTGGACCATAGCAAGGCTAGGGGGTAGCGCTCACCGTTCCTTGGATTCGATACCCTTTGGAATACTCCTTGGGAGAAGTGCTACAATGGAGTATCCGTGCGCTTGCGGACTCGTTCGCACCTGTCAGTGTACCCGGGTGTTCCTTACACGCTCACTCTAGACGCGCCACTAGTGGTGAGGTTAAGAAATACCAACAAGCATTTCTGGCGCTGTTGCCAGGGAACGGTTGCTATATCTATCTTCGAACCTAGTGGTCCTCGTATCTATCTTTTTCGTTTTCTTGAATTCTACCTTTACCCCCGCTACCCATTGAGATGCCTTCCTGTCAAAGCCTCTCTACCCCTAGGGGCGAGTTCGTCTTAGAGCAACCATCAACTTCTTCATCTAGCTGCGAACATCGTCCCGGCTTTATAGCCATGGTTTGGAATCGACCATTCTCTGGAGCCATCAGTGATGATCCCCACGATCATTTAGAGGAGTTCGAAGGACTGTGTTCGTGCTTGGTAATCCCAGGTATGACACAAGAAACTTTGAGGTGGAAGTAGTTCCCTTTCTCTCTCATAGACAGAGCAGAGCAGTGGTACACCCGCACGATAGGGAGTGTACACAATTGGGAAGAACTACGAGATGACTTTTGTCACTCATTCTCCCCTTTTGGACGCTCAGAGTTGCTACCGTGTGAATTTCGTGAATTTGGCCAATTATAGGGTGAGTCTATAAGTGCAGCTTGGGCTAGGTTCTCACACTTGTTGGAGCTTAGCTCAGACTTCTCTATATCTGATGATGTATCATTGTGCATCTTTTATGGGAGTTTAGACATGGAATCTGCATATGAGCTTGACCTTCTAGCTGGAGGTTTGTTTGAACATGAATCCACAATGGAAAGAAGAGAGGTCCTAGAATTTTTCTTAGAAGACTCTTCTTCCCATACCAGTCACAACGAACCCCACTAAGAATCAGAGTCGATCCGCGAGAGTCTCTTAATAGACGAACTAAAGCTTTTATCCTGCACATCCTATGATTCGTCTAGAGGGCCTTCTCCCGAACCGCGAACACCGAAGGAAGAAGAAATTCAACCTTCGGTGTTCACTTCCAAATTCGAGGATGATCATTCTAGATATCTTTTAGACACCTCGAATTCCTTTGTTGCCCTAACAGGGGAGGATCCTTATTCTGTTCAATTCAATCATTCCAAAAATCTCTCAACAAAATCTTCCCCTCGGCCCACGGTACCACCTCTACCTCCTGATCCTCTTGACGAAGTACATCTTGAGGAGGCCACAAAGGAGGAATGGTCAGATGGAGTGACGCGCTTTTCCGAAGCAATTTGGATTAGTTCGCCTTCTTTGATCGTTCCTTGTTCAATTAGAGGAATCGCCATAGAGGCCCATTGTAAGCACATCATGGAGGTTAACATTTTTGCATGGCTCTTAGCGAAAACTCTCTTGGGCAATGTTCTGCTAGCACCGTCCGACATACTCCTCAAGAACTGTCCCTTGGGACACGTTCTTGAATGTTGGGGGATCGCAAGAGCCGTGCCACTCATCATAGACGAGATCGAGGCTAGCTTAGACTTTCACATCTTCGATGTCCTCGATCTTGATCTACTCCTAGGCTCCCCAGTGAAGAAATTCCTCGATATATCTTTAGGGAGCCTAGATCATAAGCTTAGGGAATTCGCTTTTGCCACTTCCATCACAGGTCTAGGACCTCTGTTGGTGAAGCCTCTTCCCAAGCAAGACCCGCTCGAGAAGATGACGCATGTATCTCCGTTCGCATCACCCGAGCATGTTCTCGTAGAGGTTGTAGACGTATCTACCCCTCATGAAAATGACTCGGAAGATTCTCTTCACCTCTGTGAAGGCGAACGATCATCATCCCTCTCGACCGAGTTTGAGCCTCTTCCTCGCTGGCCCGTATGATGTTGCTTTCAATCATGATCGAGAGACGATATCGAGCTTTCATGATAAATCTCTTGAGATAGAGAACTCATGGGCTATGGAATTTTGTGAGGCACCGACTCTGGAATTCATAGGTAAAGGTTCCACTGACAAGCATGGTAGTTTCATTCTTGATACACCACATGAACCATGCTTGAATCATGCCTATCCAGAGCGAGCCATGCTTAGTGCACTGAGCACACCTGAGGGCTGCAACCACCTTGTGGTCCTCTATTGCAAAATGTTTAGAAGGTTGATTGTGGATGCTTATGTTTACCATAAGCTTCACTGATACATCCAAGATTGGTGGTGAGACGAGAATGACACCGCCAATGATAGCTGCAAGATGAAGTTCCCCTGGTCGAGCTTATGACCTTGCAGAAACAAAGCACTACCAGGAGACAGCCTGGATTACCATAGGTTTTATTTCTCCTTTCGAATAAAAGCAAGAACATGTTTTTAAGATAAAGTTGTCCTTCGGGTATTTTTTGTCGCTAACCTTTCAGGTGGAGATTGAAAAGAACGATGGACAGGTGATGCCTAAGAACATGTGAGCTACATCAACTACAACACTGTGGTAAGATTTTGGTTGGGGAACATTTATAAGGGAAGCTTGTTCTCCACACACTTGAGTTTCGTTGCTTAGCAATGCAAACTACAAGTGTGGGGGAGATATGTGAGCATCCCGAGTAAAGTTCCTCTCATGCCAAATCTTATCCTAGGTTGGAGATGATGTTAGCCCCTCATCTTGCCTGGTTATCTAGGTAAGTCCTGCTTTTGACTTTAAACAAAGCCCTTCCGGGAGGTTGCCCGAGGCTCACCGTTATGCGCTCATGCTTATGTTCCCTTTGAAAATAATCTGATCGTGCTTGCATGCCTCCTTTATCTGTGTTCATATGCTCTGGTCTGAATGTGTGAGTATACACACATTCTTAGGCTGTTTTAAATTAAGCGTGGGCTTAGGTTAAAACTGTCTTCTTCAATCAAAACAAGACATGGCGTCGGGTTTTGATTTATGAACCTTAGAGTTATGCTTTCATAGATCTTGGTTGCATGTATGTGGACTAACCCCTGCAGGAAATCAAATCCAAATGGGTAGGTCATCGAGCTAGATTCACATGGCAAGGTAAGTTAAGGTGTTAGACTCATGTCGCGTAACATACAGAGGAGGAACATGTGACCTCTCAAAGGTCTAAGGTAAGTATATTCCCCTTTGATTATGGAGCGCAATATTGGTCTAACCCTGCTTGAGTAAATGACATGGTGACGATAAAAAAAAATATTTGCTTTTTAATAAAGGCTCTATGGTTCTTGAACCAGTAGAGTCCATCTTTTGCCCCAACTTTTGCTTGAAGAACAACACTAGGTGCAAGAACAAGTGTGGGGGAGTCCTCTCGATCTCGTCATTGACATATCCACTCGAGAACTCCCACACAAGGGCTGCACGACATCGCCTACAACTTCATGACAAGGACAAGGTAAACTAGAGTGAGCTGGCTACCCCACGAGTTAGCCAAATCACCACTAGTCTTCCTTGTTCCCCATATCCTTCAGGAGCGATGGTATGTGCACCCTTCATCTCACTCAATCTACCTATGAGTTTGAATGCTGTTCAATTATTATCTATAAATCAAACTCAAATAATGGTGCTCTGCTTGCTCTACATGATTCCTTTGGTTGGCTTGCATATGTTTTATTCCTTACTCATTATCTTGATGCTTGTGAACAAATATCATTAGGGAACCCATGCTCACCTAAGTAGTTGGTGTTTGAGATATGGTTTGATGATATGATCTTCTCTCTTAATGCTTGAGTGCTTGGGAATTTTATCTGAAAAAAAAATCTGAAAACTCTTTGCCAAGCTCCTCTTTAATGTGCCACAGTCCTACCAAAGCCATATGATGTTCTAGCTGAAAACCTTATACTCATATGCTGCTTGTTATTGCATTGAGCTTTGTCAAATTGTTGTGACCCTTGTGAGAATTTTTTTCATACTTTCATGATCAAGATTTATGTGCACACCACCATTTCCCCCATGCTATGCTTCTACACTGGAAGTTAGCATTGTATCATCCATATATTCCACCAAATAAAGCTCCATGCATTGTTCCATGATTTACCCCTCTCCAAATATCTCCAAAAGAGACTGGCTATGCAAAAAAAAAGGGGGAAGACATGCTCAAATGCATGTTCCAAAAAAAAAGAGAAGATAGCCCATGTCTCAAATATTTTCAAAAAGGAGAGCGGAGAAAAATCAAGCAAAAAGGAGTTTCATATTCACTAGTAGGGATGTTGTCATCGATGACGTTCACCTAACGTCACTGAAGACGCCATAATCGTCACTGATGTTCATTTGTGACGAGTTTGTGACGATTTGGATTTCGTCATTATGGTCGCGTCACATTTGGTCATCGATGACGCAATGGTAATTTTCGTCACAGATGTGTCTCCATTCTGTGACGAATTAGACGTCGTCATGGACATGAATTCAATCTGTGATGATCGCTTTTGGTCATGGATGATACACCGTTTTCGTCATAATCTCCCGTCTGTCAGCCGTCCTAACGGCGCCGTTAACGGCGTTTGTTTTCTATGACGATCCGGTTACGTCATCGATAGTCCTATTTTTCATCACTATCGGCCGTATGCCACGCTAGCAGATGACGTGGCAGCTGACATGACATATGACGTGGCTGCTGACGTTGCATTTTTAAATGACACGTGGCCAAATTAGGTTCCACCATGTGTCCTCTTTTTACCAGGCCACATGGCGTGCTATGATTGGGTAGGATTTTCGTCACAGATGTTATTACCAATTCATCATAGAAATAATTATATATTGGTAACTGAAGACTCATCAATTTTATCACAAATATGCACATGGTTTCATTGATATTTGCAAATAATATTGAAATGATCAAACAATTCCACAGATAAACAGAAACATCTATTACAACCAAAGTATGTACTATTATAGCCCATATACAGACACTAAGAATTGTGGGCTTCACGATAGCAACTTGTATCATGGTACTGCTTGACAATTGTGATAAAGTGACTCTATGACCACCAAAGGGCAAATGCGGATCTTTATTCCTGCAAAAAAAATAAAGCAATAAATTCATCTTATATACTTACAGGCTTATATCCATAATTACTGTGTCGGCCTAAAATAAATAAACATAGATGAAAATTGCATCTACATCTGCAAAAATATTTTTGCATTGAATCTAAATTATGCATACTGTACTAGAAATGGTAGATACCCATGCATTGTCCACAGTTAGGCTTATATTGCACCATTGCAAGAGTTCATATGGGCAAATGACAGCAATAGTATTTCACTATTATTTGAACACAAGATTTTTTTGTAGTGGTTTAACTAAACAATTAGAAAGGAACTATACCTGCATGCTCAATTATTTTGAGATTACTGAACAATTAGAGACATTGTTGGGTGTTTGCATGTAAACTAAAGATCAAAATGATACTATGACAAGGAACTATACCTGCATGCTCACTGATCAACAAAGATATTGTCGGGTCCAAACTTTGCTTAAATCACTTGTGTTTTGTACTCTGCAACAGAAGGCCATAAATAAGTGACTGCTTCAGTTAATTCAACAAGAAACAAACAATGGTAACACCAATTGGAAGGGCCAATGATAGCAATAGTATTCCATTAGTATCAAACAAACTGGTCTTAGAGCTAATTCAATCACACAAAGTCATACATTGCATATAGAGCTAATTTCAAACAAAAGACTTTATCTGTACAAATATATAGAAGTAATCAATATTCCTTATTAAATTAGCAGAACATACATATCAAATGCAGCCCTCTATAATTCATTTCACAAACTAACTATAACTCATCTTAGGAGGCATGTATAGTTGTCACACCAAATTTTTCAGAAATCAAATGGGCATATATTGAAAGAAAAAACATGAGCATATTATTGAAAGAACCACTGCCTGCATACCACATCTCACAGTAACCAGCACCAAGTCAGTATATTAACAGAATCAGTTTACAAAAAGAAATTACAAATATAGCTTCATCCTCTTAATTCCACTTTACTTATTTGCCTGTTCGTGTTGATATTCCCCATCAGATCCTCAAGAAGGAGGAAGCTACTTCACTCAAAGCACAAAATCAGCAGACACGCAAAGTGTGAAGGGGAGGAGGACGGAAGCTAGGATGCGATGCAAGCGCTGCAGATGACGGATGGACGGACAGAAAGATGGATGGAGCTGGACAAAGAGAGAAAGAAAGCAAGAAGCAACTAGCTGCAGGCACGCACGCGTGCGCAGGCAGGCTGCTACTGGCGGCGATGGTGACGATGACCACTACCTGCACAGCAGCTGCAACTCATAGCCATCCTTCACTTCATTTTAAAAGCAGAAGCAGGGAGGGGTACAGATAGAGATCAAATCAATGCTGCAGAATGCTCGGCAATCCCAACATAACTAACCCCAACTCCCATCTTGATCCCCGCAATCCTTCCCTTCCTCAAATTCCCCAGTAAGCACCAAGTAGTGGCGAGAAATAAAAAAGCAACAGGAAATTGTTATTTTCTTTTTCTACATCTCTTAATTTCAAGAGCAACGACGTACGGAGACAAGAAGAAATCAAGAAGCACAGCAATCAATTATTACCTGGGTGAGGAGGGCGAGCTCCTCGACACCGAAGGACCGGGCGGTGGCAAGAGGGTCGAGCGCGAGGTCGACGGTGGCGGCGCAGTGGGTGTGCCAGCAGTCGCACTTGCCGCAGCCCGGCCGAGGCTCCCCCTTCTGCGGCACGAGGGACACCTGCCCGCTGTACAGGAACTGCAGCAGCAGCAGCAAGACCTCGTGTCTCACCGAGTTCACCTCGTAGCTCGATCTGGATCTGAGGAGAGGGTTGGGAATGAGACAGGGGAGAGAAAGCGGGAACGTCGTGGGAGGGAGGGGGTTCTCGGCGGTGGCAGCGTGCGAGCTCTGAAAAAGTTATCAATACAAAAATTATAGAACTTATCGAGATCTACAACTACTATTTTGGTCATCTCCCCATCCGACTCTATTTGAACAATCCAAATTTTGAATTTCAAAAAATGACAACTAGATGCAAGGTTTTCGAACACGAAATGATGTCAAATCAAAAAGTGATGAATACCAAAATTTCATAACTCATCAAGATGTACAAACTTTATTTTGGTCATTTCTCCGTCTGACTCTATTTAAACAATCCATATTTCGAATTTCAAAAAATGACAACTAGATGCAAGTTTTTTGAATACTAAATGATGTCAATCAAAAAGTGTTGAATACCAAAGTTTCATAACTCATCAAGATCTACAAACTTTATTTAGACCACTTTATCATTTGAGAAAGTGGTTACAATACTTAGTTCAAATTTGACAAACCTCACACATAGTTTCTTAAACTATGTGAGTGAACATAGGATTAATGAGTGATGTACACTATCACTTTCTCAAATCGAAAAATGACCTAAATAAAGTTCGTAGAGCTTGACGAGTTATGAAACTTTGGTATTCATCACTTCTTCAGATGAAATCTTTCCGGGTTTCAAAATTTGGTCTAAAATTGTCACTGTAAAAAACAATTCAAAATTTGAATTCTCCAACTTGATCACATGAAAAAAGACCAAACTCAACACATTATCTTGATAGACCATGATTTTAGAAAATTTTAGGAAAAAGAATCATCCGATTTGGAGTTAGTATGAGGGAGAAAAACTAGTTACAAGTTATAGTCAAAGATTGAAAAAAAAACCGCACTTGTTCATCCTAGTTCATCCATAGCTGTGAGATAGATGTGTTGAATTTTACCCCTGTCTCAATTCAAAATATAAAAAGAATTTGATGTTGGTTACAAAAGCAATATTGTGGATCTTTTCATGATGGACAATATTGGTATTTTGAGTTTTCATATAAAATTTAAAGTAATTTTGAATCTCCAAAATTTTAAAAAGTTTCAATGAAGATATAAAAGGAACCACATACACTAAAAGGACACAAACCATGTCATAGCTTAGTGGTATGTCCCTCCCTTCCCACCGAGAAGACCAGTGTTCGAATCCCCCTTTGCCCTCTTTTTTTACCGCGCCGACTGGCCGCTACTGGGCCGAGCCGACGTGGCCTGCCGCCGCGCTACTATGGGCCGATGTGTTAGAAAGAGACTCGTATAACAAACTTAAAAGCAAATACACATAACTACTAGAGGCATAGCGGTTTGGGGTAGTTGGTTGGAATGCCAACAACCCAGGATCAAACCCTGGGTTTCACAACTTTTTTTTAAATTTTTTTCTGCGGACGTAGGCCGAGGCGCGGCCAGCCTCGGCACAGCCTGGCACGGCCAGGGCGTAGTCGGCCTGGGCCATGGAGCGGTCGGCCGCAGCTGGCTGGGGCTTGGCCGCTGCATGGCGTGGGAGGCTGCAACATATCTAATGATCATGAATTTTTTTTCACAAATCCTACACGCTAAAAGTAAGTTAGCATACAAATTTCATAATTTTTTGAGCACAAAAACTAATGTAATGAATTATAATAAACTCTAGTTTACAATTGGAGCAAAAATTTTAGACTCCTAGATATGTTGAAACGTTACAAGTACAAAAATTTTCATTACTATAAGAGAGATGGATTTTTTACAACAATATATTAATACCTCCGCGTCGTAAGATCGTTCGTGATTGGGGTCTATATTTGCGGGATCATATGGGTCGACCCATAACGTTTGATCCATGTAGTTAAGGGAACCACGATTTATTATTGAACTTACAAATAAAAAAACTTCATTACATCAACATAAAAGGTTGCGTAGTGCAGTGGTAGTGCTCCTACCTATGCACTACCAGGTCGTGGGTTCGATGCTCCGCGGGAGTAGTCTTTTTTGCCAAATACTATTTAACACATGCGCGGTCTTTTTTGCCAAATACTATTTAACAAATGAGCAAGAATACTATTTAACACATGCGCAAGGAGTTCTGGCCCATTGTGTTGTGCCCACTATAAAAAAAGGTGGAGTGTGGCCTTTTTTGCCAAATACTATTTAACACATATGAGCAAGAATACTATTTAACACATGCGCAAGGAGTTCTGGCCCATTGTGTTGTGCCCACTATAAAAAAAGGTGGAGTGTGTCCCACGCATCGCACGCCGTCAAGTGGTACACATGGGGGAACCCAGACACGTTATCTATGATGATCACTAAAATTGATTTGTGACCAATTTGTTTCTTCGTTAGATGTGCCAAACGAGGCAAATAAACTATGACGATGTCAAATCTAATCTGTGACCAATTTTTTTCATCATTAGATGTGTCAAACGAGGCAAATAAACGATGATGATGTCAAATATAATCTATGATGATTATGTTTCGTCACAACATGAAAATGTAATCTATGACGATTTCCAGTTAGAGTTTTGTGACGATTGTTTTATTTTCATCATTAATATTTAAGACAAATCTTCGTCACTTGTAACTTATGACGAAGAAGAAAATTTCGTCACAGAAAGAGCCTATTCTGTGACAAAGTTTTGCATCGTCACGAGCAAACCATCATGGATGATCATATCTCTACTAGTGTTTCTTGGGATTTTCGTTCATCGCTTGATTCGTCGATTTGAGGGCATTTCTCTCCGGATTTCTTTGAGGGGATCATGGGTGAGTGCCTTGTGCCTCTTTGTGGATGATCTTGATCCCTCAAATGCCGGATTTGGCCTTCGATTCGTTGATTTTCGGATGAACCCTAGTTCATAGGGTTCTTGGCAAGGATTTGCGATTCCGGGAGTTGTAGGGAGTTCGAGGCCGAAATTTTTGGGGCATATCCTCCCCTTGGGGTGTTCATCATCTCCCCAAAGTTTCATCTCAAGGCTCCAAGTGGTTTGGGAGATCCATCGATCGAAAGTTTGGAGTTGACCCGTGGGCGTTTTTTTCTGGGCTGTCCAGGAAGTTCCGACCCTGAGGCTGTATGTTCCGGTAGGGACCGAAAGTCCCGACCCTGAGGCTGTATGTTCCGGTAAGGGGTCGGAAGTTCTGATAATATCTTCTGGTGGGGCTCGGGCTTGGTCCGGAAGTTCTGACCTCTTGGTCGTATGTTCCGGTAGGTTGCTGCAGTTCTAGGTTTCGCCGGAAGTTTCGATAATATCTTTCGGTGGTGCTCGGGCTTGGTCCGAAAGTTCTGACCTCTTGGTCGTATGTTCCGGTAGGTTGCTGCAGTGCTCGGTTTTGCTCCGTTTTGTTCACGGTTGCTTCCATCTTGCGTCAAAGCTTTTCAATCTTTGTTCTAGGGTCTCTAGAGAGGTGTGTGCTTCCTTCCGCTTGTTTGTGTGTGACTCTCAGAGTGGCGATTGGGACATAGGCCGAGTTCTTTGAAGAAGAATTTTTATCGGCTCTCATTCACTCCGCCCCTCTCTGATCGCCAATCCGGTCCTTCAATTGGTATCAGAGCCGATTACGGATCTTCGTGATTCTAACGAGTCTAAGATCCAAAGATGGCATACCAAGATCGGGGTTCAAGTCCTCCACACTTTGATGGAAAGAACTATCAGATGTGGCAGAGGCGGATGGCTGCTTTCCTCCGCGCAAGGGTTAGATCCTTCGGGATGTTATGGTGAACATAGCTTATGTTCATCCGATTAACTTCCTGGCTCCAGGATCGAGGGATATGCACAACGCCAACAACAAGGCGAACGACTACTTGTTTCGTGCTCTGTGTCAATCCGATTTTGATCGGGTTCAGACAGAGGACTTGGCTTGTAGGATTTGGGAGCAGTTGAAGAATGCTCATGCTGGGAATGCTCAGGTGCAGGCACGCTTGTTTGCGACCTACCGGAGAGAGTATGATAACTTCACTCATCTCCCCGGTGAGTCCATAGACACCATGTTCTAGCGGTTCACTGTGATTGTGAACAACATGAGGGCTAATGTGGCCATGCTCCCGTACGATGATCATGACAGGGCTATGAAGCAGCTACACTCTCTGGATCGTACCATGTGGAGTGAGAAGGTCGAGGCCATTCTAGAGTCAGAGAAGTATGAGACCCTCACGGTGGACTAGCTGTTTTCCCAGCTCAAGTCGTCCGAGGTGGACCGTGGGGTGCGAGCAAGGATCGAGAGCCCGACTAATCCTCATAGTCTAGCTCTTGTTTCTGGACCAAGGACTAACGCTAACCTGTCTTCGAGACAGTTCTCTTTGTCTTGTCTTGTGTTCATGCCAGATGAGGAGTTCGACGTGCTGGGTGAGGAAGATATTGCGTTGCTGAGTAGGCGGTTCAAGCGCATGTACACGAACCGGAAGAACGCTCGGAGAAGCTCGGGCATGTGCTACCAGTGCGGGGAGCACGGGTGCTTTATCGTTGAGTGTCCGGAGGCCATGGAGATCAAAACTAAGCACAAGCACTGTCCAAGGACCGACCACAAGCACCGCTCGAGGGACGACTACAAGGGCAAGAACAAGTCCGAGCGGAGGCCGAGGAAGAGTGGCGATCAAAAGAAGAAGGAGCGCGCGATGGTTGCCGGAGCGAGCGACATCGACTCAAGCTCCTGCTACTTTTCATAGAGCTCAAGTGATGAAGAAGAGAACCGGCATAAGGGCAAGCGGTCAAGGAAGAACATCAACGGCCTATGCTTCGCCGCCCAAGGATTTTGCGGCACGGCACACAGCTCCGGAAGCAAGAAGAGCAACAAGGATGACTCGGACTCCAACTCCGAGGATGAGGTAAACAATGATCCATCCTTCTTGGTAACGGAGAATGCTCAGTTGAATGAATTGCTTAACAACCGTGAGACTTTCCTTAAGGTTTTCGAACGTTTGCAATGATGTGCTTAGAAAGACCAACAAGGAGAAGAGGGAGTATAGGTCTTTGCTTGGAGAGGCTAAGGAGAAGGTGGTTGAGCTAGAGTCTTTGCTTATTGATGCTAGGGCTCAAATAGATTCTCTGAAGTCTGCTCCTGTTGTGGCCGATGAACCTGAATGCACTAATTGTTCTACTTTCCTTGGTGATTTGACTGTGCTTAAGGAAAAGTATGCCTCCAAGTTTGAGGAACTAGATGTGCTTAGGGTTGAGCTAGATGAGATGAAATCTAGGCCGTCCTTGCGTCGTGCTTGCACTTCTTGTCCTGTTTTGCATGAGAAGCTAGATGTGTCGCTTGCTTATGCTAGATCTCTAGAAGCTGCTTTGAAAGCTCCTATTTCTACTTCATGCTCTACTTGTGAAATACATGCTGTGAAGAATTTGGAGCTTGCACACTATGTGGATCGTTTGCAGGATGAGAATGATGAGTTGAGGAAAATGATGGGTTGGTTGTCGGGTCATGAGCCTCAACTCAAGATGATGATTGAGGCATACAAGCGCTATGATGGGCAAGCGCTTGGGTCGGATAAGATTGGGGAGTGCAGTGGTGAGGGGAAGATCAGTGATATTCCAGAGCCACCAAAAACCCACGACAAAAATGCCTATGCTCCTAAGCCAAACCCACTTAGGAACCGACTGGACACAACCCCAGCTCCACCCGTGTTTCCTCCACAAACCAACAACTTCCAGAAACCCATCAAGTTGAAGAGTGACTTGGGGAACGAGTTCTTTGGGGAGAAGGGATAGAAACTGAGTGAGGAGAAGCCACAGCCCAAAGAGAGCCCAAAGCTAAAGCCAATACCAACCCCCTTCCATTGTGAGCATTGAGGGAGGGATGGGCATCTTGCTGAGTTTTGCTTCAGGAGGAAGCGTGAGGAGAGGTTGGCTAGGGAGATGGCAAACAAGGACAGGTACCGCCCTTCTCGTGGTGTGCCTGAGCCTCGTATGGTGCCTAGAGGTGAGGGTGTTGTGTACACCATTCCACGTTAGGGGAGGCGTGAGTTTGTGCCTCAAGGTGTGCCACCACAGAGAGATGGTGGTAGGCGTGTTGGGTTTGGGCGTGGTGGGTTCGCTGGACGTTCCTTCACTCGTGGCCAATACGAGTATGGGGGGAATGATTGCAGCTTTAGGTCCCATAGGAGCTACGGGCCATGGTCTCCACCTCGTGGTACGCGTAGTCCTCCAAGGGGATGTGTGGGTGTTCCACCTAGTAAAGATAGGATGGATTTTGCTAACCCCACTTTTGAGCAAATGGCACGGCACTGGTTTGATTCATTTTGTACTAACCCCAATGCTGAGTCATTTGCTCACTCTCGCTCTCGTTTTTGATTTTGCAGGTGGGAGGCATGGAGGGCTTTTGGTTGATCGACTCCGGTTGCTCTTGACACATGACCGGAGATCGAAGGTGGTTCTCCAGCCTCACCCCGGTGATGACCAAAGACTACATCACTTTTGGGGATAATGGGAAAGGTAGAGTGCTTTCAGTGGGCACGGTGAAGGTGAGTGGGTCTGTGACTCTTAGGCATGTTGCTCTTGTCATGTCTTTGGGGTTCAATCTTCTTTCGATTTCCCAGCTTCTTGATGAGGGTTTTAAGGTCCGTTTCAAAATGGGCGCTTCTCGTGTTTTGGATTCTCGAGGTGATCTTGTGTGCACGATCATCCCCGAGGGTCAGATTTTTAGAGCCGTTTTTTCTCAGTGTGTCGGCTCTTCTCATTGTTTGGTTGCTAGCGTTTCGGTGGAGCTTTGGAAATGGCATTGGAGACTAGATCACTTGAGTTTTGACTTGTTGTCACGCTTGAGTGGGCTAGGTTTGGTCCGAGGATTGCCTATGTTGAAATACCAAAAGGACTTGGTATGTGCTCCGTGCAGGCATGGCAAAATGGTAGCCACCTCCCATCCGCCCCTGACCGATGTCATGACAGAGCGTCCATGCGAGTTGTTCCATATGGACTGGGTTGGTCCAGCTCGTGTGTGCTCGGTGGGAGGGAAGTGGTACGTCCTTGTGATACTGGATGACTACTCACGCTATGCTTGGGTCTTCTTTTTGGCTGACAAGGGAGAAACATTTGGTTTTGTGTGGGATCTAATCTTGAGGTTGAAGAACGAGAGGCATGGAGATGCTGTACGAGATATTCATAGCGACAATAGCACAAAATTTAAAAACTCTCGGTTTGAAACCTTTTGTCATGATTTGGGTCTCGAACATCAATTTTCTTCTCCATATGTGGCTTGTCAGAATGGTGTGGTTGAGAGGAAAAACTGTTCCCTTTGTGAGATGGCTCGGACAATGCTCGATGAGCATAGGACTCCGAGGAGATATTGGGCTGAGGCGGTGAACACCGCATGCCATGTTGGGAACCGGATTTTTCTTCGGGCTTTTATGAAGAAGACGTGCTATGAGATTATGCATGGGAGAGCACCTAGAGTGAGCCATTTCAGGGATTTTGGTTGTCGATGTTTTATTCTCAAGAAGGGTAGGCTTGATAAGTTTGAGTCGAGGTCCTCTGATGGAATATTTTTGGGTTATGCTAGTCATTCTCGAGCATATCGTGTGCTCAACCATGATACTAACCTAGTCATGGAAACTTACGAGGTTACCTTCGATGAAACCCAGCCATGCAGTTCGTCTGTTTTTTAGTGCGCAGGTGACGACGAAGTTGGCAAGAAGATCTTTGAGGACCAGGAGGATGATGTTGGAGAAGATGATGTTGATGATGTTGAAGCTCCAGCCACGCATGTACCCTCTACTTCCATTACGACGACTATGGTGCAGGATGGCCCATCCCCTACACCGACTATGATACAGGAAGATCAAGTGGAAGCAGCTGTTCAGGGGGAGGTCGTCTCCAGGCGAGAGGCACTGAGGCGCGTTCAAGTTGATCATCCTCCCTCAAGAATCATCGGCGACATCAACGAGCGTACGACATGGTCGAGGTCCAGAAATGCTTCTCACTTTGCTCATTCGGCTTTTGTTGCTACCTTTGAGACAAAAGACATTGGATACGCACTCTCTTATCCTAATTGGGTGAACGCCATGCATGAGGAGTTGGAGAATTTTGAGAGAAACCAGGTGTGGGAGATAGTGGAGCCACCACCAAACAGCAAACCTATTGGGACAAAATGGGTGTGGAAAAACAAAGAGGGTGAGAATGGTGAGGAACAAATCGAGGCTGGTTGCTTAGGGTTATAGCCAGAAGGAGGGGATAGACTATGAGGAGACATTTGCTCTTGTAGCCCGTTTGGAGGCGATTAGGATCCTTCTAGCCTTTTCTGTGGCCAAAGGATTCAAGTTGTACCAAATGGATGTGAAGAGTGCCTTCCTGAATGGGTTCTTGGAGGAAGAGGTTTATTTGAGGCAACCACCTGGGTTTGAGAGTGTTGAGTTTCCCCACCAAGTGTATAAGCGGAGGAAGGCCTTGTATGGGCTAAAACAAGCTCCCAGGGCATGGTATGGCAGGTTGAGGGGGTTCTTGTTCAGCAAGGGGTTTGAGATGGCCAAAGTAGATAAGACTCCTTTTCTCCTCAGGCAGGGCGATGATATCCTAATTGTTCAGGTATATGTGGATGATATTGTCTTTGGCGGCTCGTCTCACTCTTTAGTTGCAAGGTTTGCAAAGGACATGAGCAAACAATTCGAGATGTCTATGATGGGAGAATTGCAGTTCTTTCTCGGGCTTCAGATCAAGCAGGCGAAGGAGGGCACCGTTGTGCATCAAGCCAAGTACACGAAGGACATCCTCAAGAAGTTCAAGATGGATGACTCGAAGCCCCTGTCGACACCGATGAGTATGACTACAGCGCTAGATGCAGACAAGGACGGAGAGCCCGTGGACCAGAAGGATTACCGGAGCATGATCGGCTCCCTCTTGTACTTGACGGCGACGAGGCCGGACATCTAGTTTTCTGTGTGTCTGTGCGCTCGTTTTCTGGTGTCGCCAAGAACTTCACATCGGCAGGCCGTCAAGCGGATCTTCAGGTATCTTCGATACACTCCTGAGATTGGTCTTTGGTACTCGGCATCCTCCTCTCTTTCGTTTCTTGGTTTTTCAGATGCCGACTTTGCGGGGTGTCGTGTCGATCGGAAATCGACTTCGGGTACTTGCCAGTTTTTGGGTTCATCGCTTGTTTCTTGGTCGTCTCACAAACAATCAAGTGTAGCTCAGTCTACCACAGAAGCCGAGTATGTTGCTGCCGCTAGTTGTTGCTCCCATCTACTTTGGATCACATACATGCTGAGTGACTTTGGTGAGGAGTGTACCCATGTTCCTCTCATGTGTGATAGCACGAGTGCCATTAGTGTTGCCAAAAATCCTGTGCTTCACTCTAGAACCAAACATATAGAGGTGAGGTACCACTTCCTGAGAGAATGTTGAGAAGGGAAACATAGACCTCATCCATGTGCCAACCGAGAAATAGCTCGCCGATATCCTAACAAAGCCTTTGGACCAAGCTACATTTGCATGTTTGCGGGGTGGGCTTGGTGTGGTTTTTCCTTTTTGAGTTTCGGTTGGGGGATCTCATGTACATATGCATGTTGCATTGTCATTCATGCATCATATCATGTTTGCATCTTTGTATCATAGACTGCATTTATATCATATGCTTTAGAGATGTGCTTCTCCTATATACATTGATCACTGTGATATGCTGGATGTGAGCTTATGACTTTGCTAGTGAGCTCTTGTGATGTATAGCTATGATCTTGGTAGCTTTGGGATGTATATGCATTTGGAAGCTTATTTTTGTGAAAATACTATATATGATCCTCTCTTGTGAGTTGAATGCCTTTCGTGGTCAAATTGTGCTCGTATGGCTATATCTTGCTTAATTTGTGCTTGGGTGTCATGCTCTTTTCATTTGGGGTCAAAGACCCATTTGTCATCATGAATGTTTAGCCTACATGTTACCTTGTGGAGAAGCCTAAGTTTCTTTTTGCCACAAAGGCACTTCATGTACCATGCTTATTTTGTAAATCATGAAATTGGTATATGAGATGCCTATGCTTGAAAAATTATGCTTCCATGTTATATATGCTTTAAATTCCTTATCTTGGGTGCTAAACCGTTGCATGATGTTCACCATTAAGAAGTCTCATATCTAGAAGTGGACACATGGCTCGGTGGCTTTGACATGACATGAGATAGCTTGTAGGTGTTTGTGATGATCTTGTGATGAGAACTTGTGACCTTGCATGGAGTTTGTGAGCTATATGTTGTGTGTGCTCAGTTTGGTCATGTTGAGGTCCTATGCTCATGAGAGGGAAATTTGTTGAAAAATGCTTCATTTTGATCATGGCTATGTCACATGCTTATATGTTCCTTTCTATCTTGTTGGCGATGCTTGTACTGAATATGTGGCTATCTTGCTTGTCTATGTCTCATTTTTAGCATGTTGTAGTGCTCTTTGTCTATTTGTAGCCTTGATTCATGCATTACCAACAAGGGGGAGACATGTACACCAATTCAAAACAAGGGGGAAAGTACCTTTTTGCATCAAAGGGGAGAAATGCATTTATTCAGGGGGAGCTTACATTCAGGCTGGGGGAGCTCTTTGTGTCGCCTGAATTTTAGTTGTGCTCGTTTGCCGATGGTGTCGAGCCCTTTTGCCTCACCTTGAGGAGTCAGAAAATTTTGGAGCATTTTGTCTCGGTTGTGTTGAGCCGTTGCCCTTGCCTTAGGGGACCGAGACTTTCTCTCTCAAGTGATCTTCTTTTGCTTTTGTTTAGCTTTTGATCACTTGTTTGAGTTTTTGGTTCGTTTCTTTTCTTTTTATTTCTTTTCTCTGAATTGGTTACTATGTGTGTTGTCAATTCACTCATCAAGGGGGAGACTGAGGACCGGAGCTGTAACACCCTGGGTTTTCAAAATCAGAAAGCCCAGCATTCTGTCTCGTGATAGTCCCTGGATCAGACGCTATCACGCACATGCATTCATCACAGATAAATAACACAGTCACACATCGAAATAAAACATCAGAGTACGAATAATAATCTGATTATTACATGTCCTGATTATTCGGAGTACATCAATACCCGCCTCTTGGCGGAATAACAGAAATAAGAGCCTACGCAGCGGTAGCTATCTCCCAAAAGGTGTCTCCATCTTCAGGCGTCTCCCACAGGCATCCTTGAGCGAAGCGTCGTGCCCCCTCAGTCGTACCATCCGTCGGCATTGTTGTCGTAGTCGGACTCGTACCCTGCAAGCTCAGGGGCTATCCCCAAGGATCGGGATAGGTCCACGTCACCAACCGTATGCAAGCTTTAAGTGGCCTACTTCTAAGGGGAAAAGAGTATATCAAGGTAGTAGCAGGGTTTCCTATGCAGCAGCTATAAAATAGAGGAATATCTCCATAATTCCACCATAACCCATATCACTCATCCACAAACGGTTACACCTGGTCACCCAGATCACCGTCACCATCACCTATCTCCATCTAGGGTCGGTGGGAGAACTCCCACTCCTCGCACCTCAATGGTTGCACCCGGATCCGCGAGGCAGAGGGAGCAACTCTCCTCTCCCCGAATACAACCACGGCTCACCAATCACACTCATCCTATAAGGGGGAGGTAGAAATCCCAAAACGTAAGAGTCGGAGAAACAACGGGCATGTCCACAACCGAGGACGCGCCTATACGTATAGATCTAAACTCTGCAGAGCGTGTACACCAGTACCCATCTCGGAATAGTACCCGGACGGTGTACGGCCGACCGAGCCTACCCTACCGAACGAACACCTAGGAGTTACGATTCCATCCTGCATCCGGGTCTTGATGCGGTCCTTCGCAAAGGTCCACCCCAGAACTGTGAAAATGCCTCCGTGTGGCCACACGGGGAGCGCCCAAAGGGAAGGGACTTCACCCTAACCCTCTCACTGATACCCTCTATCCTACTGGCAGGTATGGCATCGCACTTGCTAGGGTCGGGCGGCCCTATCCCCACTCTCGGCGAGGTGGTGTGTACGAAAGTCCCGTGTAACAGGCGACCCACTCGGTTTCAGACCGAGGCGAGCTCATATCCTCCAAGTCATCACAAAATCCCCATCACTTGTGCTCCTAAAACAATGTACCCGCCATAGGCACCACATTGGGCAACGTCCGAGAAGGCGATCCCTGGCCCCCGATCCCAGACCGGGTTGTCTCGAGCTCACCCCCGCCAAAGTATCCCAAAACACCTTCTCCTGCCGGTTTTCCAAACACACACCAAGAAACTACCTCAATAATCCCAACACATGCATAGCAAGCTCAGCACAACATCTAGCTTAAGTAAAGTAGTAGTGGTAGGTCAATCAAGGACAAGTATGTAAAAGAGGCTATGCACGGGTTCATCATATCCATCACTATGCAGTAAGTAAAGCACTAGCAATTCTAATAGCCATGCCTAATGGGCATTCAAAGAATGGTCGGGCGTTTACCTGGGTGCGGGTAGTCGTCATAGCCGAGGTCGTCGTCGTAGTCCTGGTTCAGCTCTCCGGCTCCGGCAGCTCCTAGAACCGTATTTAAATAAATAAACTCGGCTACTAATAGCAATAAATCCAAGATGAAGAGCAAATAAGATCCAAAAAGAGTCAAACTCTAGTCTAGCGCGGAGTTTGGATATTTAGAAGATTTTCAGAAGAAGTTTCATATTTTTCGGAGCTAAAACAGATTTATTATGATTTTCCAAAGATAAAATACATTTCTGAAAATTAAATATGCATACACAGTAATACAGACTTTTAACTAGCTCTAAACCTACTCTAGCCAGCTCTTAGGGGGCCTAAAGCTAGCTGCAGGCCAGGTCCAAGGCTGACGCGGCCGCCACATGGGTGGCTATAGGCCGGCGCGTACCCACGTGGCTGCCGCGTGGCAGCACGCGTGGCCGCGCAGCTGGCGGGTGCACGGGATCCGTTCCCGGCGTTTCTGCGGCGGTGCGCGGTGTGGCGTGCGTGAGGCCAGCCGGTGATCGGCTGGCCGCACGGGATCCGCTGGGATCCTCTACGTGGGTCTGACCGGTCTGACCGGTGGGTACCGGTCTGACTGGTGAGGAGCACCGGTCTGACCGGTGTGCGACGACGCAGTCCGGAATCTTCGAAGCGGAGGACACGCGTCGGGATCGCAAGGCTTGCGTCGAGGCTAAGCAAGTTTGCGGTCGCTGGGCATCCGTCCGATGGAGCGAAGACAAAGATTTCCGAATTCACCTTTGAGGGGCATGTATCCCTAGTTAGCTAGTAAGGGTATTTTCGTCTTTCGGTTGCCTCCATATAAACCAAGTGGTGAGAGGGTGGCAGCCATCTCTTGGAACCCTAGCTCATTTGCTTTCCTATTTTCTCTTCCTATTTTCCTTAGGATTTTCTTAGGACTAGCTCGAGAGCTTCATGGTGAGATCTTGTGAGAGGGAAGGATGATCGGGCGGCAAGCTAGACCTTGTATGAACCTCTTTGGTATGTATAGATGATTCGGCGTGGTTCCTCAAGGCTTGGATGTGTCTTTCCCGTTTCTCCTTTTTGGTGATTTTCGGAGCCCTTTCTTGGCGATTTTCTTGGAGCGATTTCGAGGCCTTTCTCTTTGGGATTTGGTGGGGGATGTATGCATGAACCCTTCGTGGTTCTTTTCCCTTTGATTCCCCTCCCAAATCAGTAAGTAAAGGGGCTCGATTTTGGGGTTTTGGTGGCTCTAGGGTTAGAGGCGTTCTTGGTGGGATTTCTTCGATTCCTCTTGATTTAGCAAGTTTTGGTGGACCAAATCTTGGCTATGGAGTGCCATGAGGTGTTCCTACTATCCCCAAAGTCTTGCACAAATCCGTGGAGTGATTCGGGAGATCGGGAGTTGGATTTGGGGGAGTTGACCCGCGGGTGCTGTTCATCCCCGAGCGGCCCAGCCTGACCGGTCTGACCGGTGCTGCTCACCGGTCTGACCGGTGCAGAGGCTCTGTGGGTTTTGCCTCGGGTGAACGTTCTGGTGAGTTCGTTGTAGTCCCGTGTTGCAGCTGTTTCGAGTTTGGGTCAGTTTGGAGCTCGGTAGGCCTGTTTGGTGGATTTGGGGTTTCCTGGCTTGGACCGGTCTGACCGGCGAGCTACACCGGCCTGACCGGTGTAGGGGCCTTCTGTGGAAGTTCCCAGGTTGTACCAGCAGGAACCGGTCTGACCGGTGGTGCTCACGGACCTGACCGGTGTAGGTCAGTAGCGCTCGAGTTGCTAGTTCCGCTACGTTCTCGAGTTCGTGAAGGTGGTTGTTGGTTCCTAGGACCAGTAGCACTTCAGTGGCTACGTGGTCTTGACCAACTTGGGTAGTTGAGTCGGAGACGTGTTTTGGAAGCTGTGTTCGTCTTGTTGGAGTTCTCATCTCCTTCGAGAAGAATTTTTATCGGCTCCCATTCACTCCCCCCTCTCTGGTTCGCCTAATCGGTCCTTCAATTGGTATCAGAGCCAGTTCGGGTCTTTATTGACTCTTACCAGTCTAAGATCCAAAGATGGCGTACAAGGAACGGGGTTCGGGTGGGGTCCTCCGCACTTCGATGGGAAGAACTACCAGATGTGGCAGAGGCGGATGGCAGCGTTCCTCCGCGGAAAGGGTCAGATCCTTTGGGACGTCACGGTGAACACAGCTTATGTTCATTCGATGAACTTCCTTGCTCCAGGATCGAGGGATATGTTCGAAGCCAACAACAAGGCTGTCGACTACTTGTTTCGTGCTCTGTGTCAGCCTGAATTCGATCGGGTTCAGACAGAGGACTTAGCTTGTAGGATTTGGGAGCAGTTGAAGGATGCTCATGCTGGGAATGCTCAGGTTCAGGCTCGGATGTACGCGACTTACTGGAGAGAGTACGAGAACTTCACTCATCTCCCCGGCGAGTCCGTCGATGCCCTTTTCCAGCGGTTTACGGTCGTTGTGAACAACATGAGAGCCAATGTGGACGTGCTCCCATACGATGATCATGATAGAGCCGTGAAGCTCTTGCACTCGTTGGATCGTACCGTATGGGACGGGAAGTTTGAGGCTATTGTTGAGTCCGAGAAGTATGACACCTTGACGGTGAACGAGCTGTTCTCGAAGCTCAAGTCGGCTGAGTTGGACCGTGGTATGACAGCCAAGATCGAGAGCGCGACTGATTCTCATAGTCTCGCTCTCGTTGGTGGCAAAGGAGCTAAGTCTAACGCTAACGCATCCTCCAGGATGTACTCTCTGTCTTCTTTGATGTCTTTGCCAGACGAGGAGTTCGACGTGCTTGGAGAGGATGAGCTGGCGTTGCTGACCAGGCGGTTCGAGAGGCTGCACGAGAACCGGGTGAACACGAGGAGGACAGCACGGACGTGCTTTCAGTGCGGCAAGCCAGGACACTTCGTCGCCGACTGCCCGGAGAAGATGGAGAACAAGGACGGCTACAAGGACGGCTACAGGCACCGGTCGAGCAAGGACGGCAAGTACCGATCGAGGCGTGATCACAAGCACAAGAACAAGCACAAGGACGAGCGACGATCGAGGTAGAAGGACGGCCGCGGCAGGAAGGCCCGAGCGATTGTCGGAGCGAGCGACGTCGACTCCAGCTCCGCCTACTCTTCCTCGAGCTCGAGTAGCAGTGAAGATGAAGGTGATCGACACAAGAACAAGAAGTCATCCAGGAACTTGAGCGGGTTGAGCTGCTTCGCGGGAGATGGCTTCTGCGGCATGGCTCGTAGCTCTGGCAGCAAGAAGAGCCACCAGAGTGACTCGGACTCCGACTCCGAGGATGAGGTATGTGATGAGCTCTCTTCTTTGCGCAAGGAGAATGATGAGTTGGTTGACTTGCTTGATAACCGTGATCACATGCTTAGAGAGGTCAAGAAGATGAGGAAAGAGCTTAGGGCCTCACTAGAAGATGCTAGGAACCGTGTGGCTGAGCTAGAAACCCAGAATCTAGATGCTAAGCTTGAGATTGATTCGCTTAAGGCTTCTCCTGTGGTTTCTGATGAGATTGATTGCTGTGATTGCTCTGTGTACCTAGCTGATCTTACTGCTCTTAAGGATAAGCATGCTTCTACTTGTGATGAACTAGATATGCTTAGGGTTGAAGTGGCTGAGCTTAAGTCTAGACCTGCTTTGCTAGGTGCTTGTACTTCTTGCCCTGTTTTGCATGGAAAGATTGATGAGATGCATGCTTACACTGTTTCACTTGAGGCTAAGTTGAAAGAGCCTATTCCCACTTCTTGTTCTACTTGTGAATTGCATGCGGTTAAGAATTTGGAACTTGTGCATTATGTTGATCGCTTGCAGGATGAGAATGATGAGCTGAGAAAATGTATGAGCTGGTTGTCGGGTCAGGAGCCTCAGCTTGGTATCATGATAGCGGCTTTCAAACGCTATGATGGTCAGGCACTTGGGGCTGACAAGCTTGGAGAGAACAGTGGTGAGGGAGTTGAGAGAGTTGGAGAGATTCCTATCCCACCACCAAACAGATACAAGAACAAGTTTGAGCCCAAGCCTAACCATCTCAGAAACAAACTTGACACTACTCAGATCCACCCATATTCGCTCACCCAACAAATGATTTCCAGAAACCGGTGAAGTTTGTGAGACCAAAGGGAGGTGAGGAAGGAGAGAAGAACGGTGAGAAACCGAGTGGGCAGCCACAACCCAAGCCTA
Organism: Cenchrus fungigraminus; assembly: GCA_036936925.1. Taxonomy (NCBI): domain Eukaryota; kingdom Viridiplantae; phylum Streptophyta; class Magnoliopsida; order Poales; family Poaceae; genus Cenchrus; species Cenchrus fungigraminus. Next base: position 52,951,628 of record CM072778.1, on the reverse strand, counting down.
AGCCTAAGCCACAACCCATAAAGTTCCATTGTGGGTATTGTGGGAGAGATGTTCACAAGGATGAGTTTTGCTTCAAGAGGAAGTGTGATGAGAGAATGGCTAGAGAGTGGGCTAACAAGGACAGGTACCAGCCCTCTAATGGTGTACCTGAGCCTCGTATGCAGATGCCCAGGGCCAAGGCGATTGTGAGGACGGTTCCGGCTTGGGGAGACCGGAAGGCAGCTGGTGGTGCTGCTGGCCGAGCTACACCGGTCAGACCGGTGCGTTACACCGGTCAGACCGATGCAGGTCTGGGCAGACAGCGAGTTGGGTTTCATGCTCGTGAGGATGCTCGGTTTGGTTCTGGTGGTCGTGGTTCTGGTGGTTGGTCTGAAAAGTTTGCAGGTGGTCAGTTTGCTAGGCGTTCTCCACCTCGTGCTCAATACGAGGGTGGGAGGAGTTGTAGCTTTGAGATGGAGAGGAGGAACGGTCCACAGTTTTCTTTACGTGGCTTTCGTCCTCCTCCAGCTAGAGAGGGTTGGTTCCCTCGTAGTGGTTACCGTGGTGGTGTTCGTGGTGGTAGCTTTGATAGGCGTGATGATTTGGTTTGTGCTAACCCCACTTTGGAGCAAATGGCTCGGCACTGGTTTTACTCTTTTGGTACTAACCCCAGTGCTGAGTCGTTTGTTCACTCACGTGCTCGCTTTTGAATTTCAGGTGGGAGACTTGAGGAACGTTTGGTTGATTGACTCCGGTTGCTCGAGGCATATGACCGGAGACAAGGGGTAGTTCTCAAGTCTCGTCCCGGTGGTGTCCAGGACATACATCACCTTTGGGGACAATGGGCGAGGGCGTGTGCTCTCAGAAGGTGAGATCAAGGTAAGTGACAAGGTCACTCTCAGGCGTGTTGCTCTTGTTCAATCGCTGGGGTTCAATTTGCTTTCTGTGTCCCAGTTGTTGGATGAGGGCTTTGAGGTGCTGTTTCGGCCTGGTGGTTCTCGGATTTTAGATTCTCGAGGGGACCTTGTTTGCATGGTCGTTCCCGAGGGTCAAGTGTTCCGAGCTGATTTCTCTCAGTCTTCTGGTGTGGAGCGTTGCTTTTTGGCTAGTTCTTCGAGTGAGTTGTGGAAGTGGCATAGGAAGTTGGGTCACTTGAGCTTTGACCTTTTGTCTCGCTTGAGTAAACTCAATTTGGTCCGAGGATTGCCACGGTTGAGGTTTGAGAAAGAGTTGGTTTGTGCGCTGTGTAGGCATGCCAAGATGGTAGCCTCTTCTCACCCGCCTCTCACCGATGTGATGATTGAGCGTCCATGCGAGCTGCTCCGTATGGACCTTGTTGGCCCAGCTCGTGTGCGATCTGTAGGTGGGAAGTGGTATGTCCTTGTTGTGGTGGACGACTACTCTCGGTATGCGTGGGTGTTCTTTCTTGAGGAGAAAGGGAAGACGTTTGGTTTTGTTCGAGATCTTGTCCTGAGGTTAAGAAACGAGAGGCATGGAGATGCCATACGAGCGATCCGCAGTGACAATGGCTCGGAATTCAAAAACTCTCGCTTCGAAACCTTTTGCCATGACTTGGGTCTTGAACACCAGTTTTTGAGTCCGTATACGCCTCCCCAGAATGGCGTTGTTGAAAGGAAAAACAGGACCTTGTACGAGATGGCTCGGACGATGCTCGACGAGCATAGGACTCCGAGAAGGTTCTGGGCTGAGGCGGTCAATACCACGTGCTATGTGTCGAACAGGATCTACCTCAGGGTTCACAAGAAGAAAACCTGTTACGAGTTGATGCACGGTCGCACACCCAAGGTGAGTCATTTCCATGTCTTTGGTTGTAAATGCTTCATTCTGAAGAAAGGGAAGAAGTTGGACAAGTTCGAGGCTAGGTCTGTCGATGGCATTTTCTTTGGTTATGCATCTCATTCTAGAGCATTTCGTGTGCTCAATCTTGAAACTAACCAAATCATGGAGACTTGCGAGGTAACCTTCGACGAGACACAGCCACGTAGTCAGCTTGTTTTTGAGTGTGCAGGTGACAATGAACTTGGCGAGGAGATCTTTCAGGAGGAGGAGCATGAACATGGAGATGATGAAGATGGCGGTGTGGTGCCCGCAGCTGAACATGTACCTACTACTTCGACGACGATCGTGAACGGGCCCTCTCCCACACCTACAACGACAAACCCAGATCAAGGCGAAGCTGCTATTGAGGGGGAGGTAGCATCAAGGCGAGAACCTCCCCGACGAGTGCAAGTGGATCACCCAACTACGAGAATCATCAGCGACATCAATGAACGTACTACACGGTCGAGGGTTCGGAACAATTCTCATTTCGCTCATGCTGCTTTTGTTGCCACCTTTGAGCCCAAAGACATTGGACACGTGTTATCTGATCATAATTGGGTTAACTCGATGCATGAGGAGTTGGAGAATTTTGAGAGGAACCAAGTTTGGGTGTTGGTTGACCCTCCTCCAGGGTGTAAGCCGATTGGGACAAAATGGGTGTGGAAAAATAAAGTGGGAGAGAAAGGAGAAGTGGTGAGGAACAAGTCGAGACTTGTTGCTCAGGGGTACAGTCAGAAAGAGGGGATCAACTTCGAGGAGACTTTCGCTCCTGTAGCTCGTTTGGAGGCGATCAGGATCCTTCTAGCCTTTTCCGTGGCTAAAGGGTTCAAGTTGTACCAGATGGATGTGAAGAGTGCTTTCCTGAACGGTGTGTTGGAGGAAGAGGTGTTTGTGAGGCAACCACCGGGGTTTGAGAGTGAGAAGTACCCTCATCGGGTGTACAAGTTGAGGAAGGCGCTGTATGAGTTGAAGCAGGCGCCTAGAGCTTGGTATGGTAGGCTGAGGGGGTTCCTGTTTGAGAGAGGATTTGAGATGGGAAAGGTCGATCAGACCTTGTTTCTCCTCAGGTAGGGCAGAGATATCCTGATTGTGCAGGTATACGTGGATGATATTATCTTTGGTGGCTCGTCTAACTCTCTTGTTGCAAGGTTTGCAGAAGACATGAGCAGGGAATTTGAGATGAGCATGATGGGTGAGTTGCAGTTCTTCCTCGGGCTACAAATCAAGCAATCAAAGGAAGTAACATTTGTGCACCAAGCTAAGTACACCAAGGACATTGTGAGGAAGTTCAAGATGGAGGACTCCAAGGCCATGGCGACGCCTATGAGTACGACTACAGCTCTTGATGCGGACGAGGAAGGTGAACACGTGGACCAGAAGGAGTACCGGAGCATGATCGGGTCACTCCTCTACTTGACGGCGACGAGGCCGGACATCCAATTCTCGGTATGTCTGTGCGCTCATTTTCAAGCGTCTCCGAGGACTTCGCATCGGCAAGCAGTCAAGCGCATATTCAGGTATTTGCGACACACTCCCGACTTTGGCCTTTGGTACTCTGCGTCTTCTTCTTTGGCGCTTCATGGTTTTTCAGACGCGGATTTTGCCGGGTGTCGGTTGGATAGGAAGTCCACTTCTGGGACTTGCCAGTTCTTGGGTTCTTCTTTGGTGTCTTGGTCTTCCCGCAAACAGTCGAGTGTTGCTCAATCCACTACCGAGGCAGAGTATGTGGCCGCAGCTAGTTGTTGCTCTCAGCTCCTTTGGATCACATACACCATGAGTGACTTTGGTGAGGAGTATACCCATGTCCCACTTCAATGTGACAGCACCAGTGCCATAAGCGTTGCAAAGAACCCATTGCTCCATTCCAAAACCAAGCACATAGAAGTGAGGTATCATTTCTTGAGAGACAACGTAGAGAAAGGGAAGATAGCTTTGATCCATGTACCCACACATGACCAACTAGCCGATATTTTCACCAAACCCCTAGATCAAGCAACTTTCACTCGTTTGCGGGGGGAGCTTGGTGTTTGTTTGATTTCTTGAGTTGGCGTGTGGGAGCTCCTTTGTAGCATATGTATAGCTTTCCTTTGTGCATTTCTTGCATTTGGCATGGCATAGGTAACATGATGTATAGGCATCTTTGTATCTTAGGTTGCATGCATTTTGTATCATATGGATTGTTTAGGAAAGGCTTCTCCTATATACATTGTTCACCATGGAATGATATATATGTCTTTGTGAGCTAATTTGGTAAGCTATGGTTAGTTTGGCTTAGCTCTTGATAATCTTGGTTTATATCCATGGTTGATGGCTATGTTTTTGAAAAATTTCATATGTATGCTCTCTTGTGAGTAAATGCCTTTACATGATCTTGACATGTTTTTGTGGCTTGGCTATGCTTAATTTGTGGTTGGATAGCTTATTTTGATCATATGGGGCCAAAGGCTCATTTGCCATCATGAATGTTTAGCCCCCATGCTTGATCTTGTGGAGGGGCATAAGTTCCTTTTTGTCGCAAAGACATTTCATGTACCAATTATAAATCTGAAAATGAAATGTAAATTGCTTGGAAAATGTGCTCCCATGTCATATGTGCTAATTTTAATTTGCTTTGGGTGCTAAACCGTTGCATGATGCCTACCAATGAGAAGTCTCATATCTAGAAGTAGGCACATGGCTCGGTAGCTTTGACATGACAAGAGGTGCTTGTGGGTGTTTATGATGATCTTATGCTTAGAATGGTTGTCCTAGCATGAAGTTTGTGTGGCTTTGCCATTTTGACATGTTTTGCTCATGTTTAGGACTTTGCTCATGAGAGGGTGTTTTTTCGCAAAAATGCTCAATTCTATCTTAGCTTCGCCAAATGGTTGTGAAACTTGGTGATCTTGTAGTTGATGTCATTACGAAGCTATAGAGTATCTAACTTGCTCATTTGGACATGTGTAGCATCCTTTGTTGAATTTTGTCTATTTGAGAAGCTCTAAGTTGCATTTTTTGTATTTTTGGCTTGATTCATGCATTGTCAACAAGGGGGAGAAGGTTGAGCATGTTTTGGCTTGCTGCATGTATTTAGAAGGTTTCCAAGTGGTTTCGAGCTATTTTTGAGCTCGGGCAGTTTCCCAGGTGGCATCGGCCTGACCGGTGAGGTACACCAGTCTGACCGGTGTAGTTCCCAGGTGCTGGACGATCTTGTCCACCGGTCTGACCGGTGAATGTGACCGGTCTGACCGGTCAGAGCAAAGCTGAAGCAGCTGCTCTGTTTGCGAGGTGGTTTGCATGCATTCGTCCAAGGGGAGTTGCATTGGTTCAGGGGGAGCTTGCATGTGTGCAGGGGGAGCTCTTTGTGGTTTTCGAGCTTTGGATTGATGGTTTGTGCTCTTTGCTTGAGCATGGTTTTGTCTCGGATGTGTCGAGCCGTTGCCCTTGCCTAAGGGGTCCGAGACTTGTCTTCTTCAAGTGATCTTGCTCTTTGCCTTTTCTTTGGCTTTCGATCGCTTGTTGGAGTTTCTTTTAGTCGTTTCTTTTCTTTTCCTTTTCTCTTGGTTACCAAAATGTGTGTGTTGTCAATGCACTCATCAAGGGGGAGATTGAGAGCCAGGTGTGGTTCGAGGACCGGTGGATGGTCGCTTCCTGGTGTGATGAGTGATTGACAACGTGGTGTGGACTGATTCTTGGCTAAGTATTGCAGGTGCAGGTTGCGGCTTGACTGGTGCAGGTGCAGGTGAAGAACAAGCGCGAAAGGTCGTTGCTGGTGAGGCCTCCAGGTGTGGAGAAGACAAGTAGGCTTGGTTCGAGGGACCCGATGGCCAGCGGGGTCAAGTGCGGGCCGCATGGTGGCAAGAACGGCAAGATGAAGTCATGGACGGTTTCTTGGTAGAGCCTCAAAACCAAGGTCGAGCCGCGACTACGTGGGAGCCGAGTCATGAGTGGTGATTGGCGGAGGCTACACCGAGTTCGCGGGGTTTCCAGTGGTTCACCAGAAAACCACTGGGTTCCTTGGTTGATCCACAAAGCCAAGACCGAAGAACCGAAGACAGAGGTGCAGCAGCTCCAGACCGGTCTGACCGGTGGGTCTGACCGGTGGGTACCGGTCTGACCGGTGAGGAGCACCGGTCTGACCGGTGTGCGACGACGCAGTCCCGAATCTTTGAAGCGGAGGACACGTGTCGGGATCGCAAGGCTTGCGTCGAGGCTAAGCAAGTTTGCGGTCGCTGAGCATCCGTCCGATGGAGCAAAGACAAAGATTTCCGAATTCGCCCTTGAGGGGCATGTATCCCTAGTTAGCTAGTAAGGGTATTTTCGTCATTCGGTTGCCTCCATATAAACCAAGTGGTGAGAGGATGGCAGCCATCTCTTGGAACCCTATCTCATTTGCTTTCCTATTTTCTCTTCCTATTTTCCTTAGGATTTTCTTAGGACTAGCTTGAGAGCTTCATGGTGAGATCTTGTGAGAGGGAAGGATGATCGGGCGGCAAGCTAGACCTTGTATGAACCTCTTTGGTATATATAGATGATTCGGCGTGGTTCCTCAAGGCTTGGATGTGTCTTTCCCGTTTCTCCTTTTTGGGGATTTTCGGAGCCCTTTCTTGGCGATTTTCTTGGAGCGATTTCGAGGCCTTTCTCTTTGGGATTTGGTGGGGGATGTATGCATGAACCCTTCGTGGTTCTTTTCCCTTTGATTCCCCTCCCAAATCAGTGAGTAAAGGGGCTCGATTTTGGGGTTTTGGTGGCTCTAGGGTTAGAGGCGGTCTTGGTGGGATTTCTTCGATTCCTCTTGATTTAGCAAGTTTTGGTGGACCAAATCTTGGCTATGGAGTGCCCATGAGGTGTTCCTACTATCCCCAAAGTCTTGCACAAATCCGTGGAGTGATTCGGGAGATCGGGAGTTGGATTTGGGGGAGTTGACCCGCGGGTGCTGTTCATCCCCGAGCGGCCCAGCCTGACCGGTCTGACCGGTGCTGCTCACCGGTTTGACCGGTGCAGAGGCTCTATGGGTTTTGCCTTGGGTGAACGTTCTGGTGAGTTCGTTGTAGTCCCGTGTTGCTGCTGTTTTGAGTTTGGGTCAGTTTGGAGCTCGGTAGGCCTGTTTGGTGGATTTGGGGTTTCCTGGCTTGGACCGGTCTGACCGGCGAGCTACACCGGCCTGACCGGTGTAGGGGCCTTCTGTGGAAGTTCCCAGGTTGTACCAGCAGGGACCGGTCTGACCGGTGGTGCTCACCAGCCTGACCGGTGTAGGTCAGTAGCGCTCGAGTTGCTAGTTCCGCTGCGTTCTCGAGTTCGTGAAGGTGGTTGTTGGTTCCTAGGACCAGTAGCACTTCAGTGGCTACGTGGTCTTGACCAACTTGGGTAGTTGAGTCGGAGACGTGTTTTGGAAGCCGTGTTCGTCTTGTTGGAGTTCTCATCTCCTTCGAGAAGAATTTTTATCGGCTCCCATTCACTCCCCCCCCCCCCTGTCTGGTTCGCCTAATCGGTCCTTCAAGTATCCTGCCATCCCGAGAAAACTCCTGATTTCTGTCACTGTCTTGGGCGACTGCCACTTTGACACAGCTTCCATCTTCGAGGGATCAACTGCAACTCCCTCTCCTGACAACACATGCCCAAGAAAAGCCACTTCTTGTAGCCAGAACTCGCACTTGCTGAACTTGGCATACAACTGATTCTGCCTCAGCTTCTCCAGCACAATCCTCAGATGCTCTTCATGCTCTTCTGCAGTTTCTGAGAAGACCAAGATGTCGTCAATGAAAACCACGACAAACTTGTCTAACTCGTCCATGAACACCTTGTTCATCATGTTCATGAAGTAAGCAGGGGCGTTCGTAAGACCGAACGATACGACAATGAATTCATACTGCCCGTACCGGGTCACAAACGCTGTCTTGTATATGTCCTCCGGGCGAATCTTCATCTGGTGGTAGCCCGATCGAAGGTCAATCTTGCTGAAGTACCTGGCCTTCTTCAACTGATCTAGCAGGTCATCAATGCGCGGCAACGGGTACTTGTTCTTGATGGTTACCGCATTAAGAGCGCGGTAATCGACGCACAGCCGTTGCGTCCCATCCTTCTTCGGCACAAACATCACCGGTGAAGCCAAAGGTGATGCACTTGGTCGGATGTACCCCTTCTCACGGAGAGCTTCCAACTCCTCCTTCAGCGTTGCCAGCTCTAACTTGTCCATTCTGTAAGGACTCTGTGCCATGGGTGCGGTACCTGGCACGAGGTTGATCACGAACTCCACGTCGTGGTCTGGTGGTAACCCCGGCAGGTCTTCAGGAAAGACATTGGGGTACTCACAAACCACTGGAACATCGGCCACTGTCTTCGTAGTGAGATTGTGCACAGCTGGTACTTCCCGAGACTTCAGCGGCTCGAAGGTGATCTTCGTCCCCTTAGGGTGCATCAGGGTCACTTGTCGGGGTGACGAGGAGATTACCCCTTTGTGAGCGGTGATCCAATCCATGCCCAGAATAACATCAATTCCATTAGACTTCAGCACGGTCAGATCTCCAAGGAACTTGTGACCCTTGATGAACATCTCCACCCCTTTGCAAAGCAGGGTGCAACTGATATCTCCGAGCGGGGAGCTCGTTATAATCGGTTTCGGTCGGGGAGTCATGGGGAGAGACAGTTTGTTCACAAAGTTAGAGGACACATACGAACTAGTTGCACCAGTATCGAACAGAATCAAAGGTTTAGCACCACAAACTAAAAACTCACCGATCACGACGTCAGGAGCGTCGGCAGCCTCCTCCTCAGTCAGGAGGTTGAGCCTTCCGCGATCAGCGGCCGGCTGGGGAGCAGCCTGAGGTGGCCTCCCTCCTGGAGCTGGTGCCCTGGCAGGTGTAGCAGCGGTCTTCTTGCTGGGGCACTCGTACGACTTGTGGCCTTGCTTGCCACAGGCGTAGCACGTCGGGGTGAAACCTCCGGCACTGGGTCTCGACGCGCTCTGCTGCGAGCGGTTGTAGCCACCACCCTGCCGCTGGTAGTTGCTCCTTCCTCCTGGGTACGGTGCACGGTTCCCTCCGAAGCCACGTCCGGGTTGGTTGTTCCCCGAGCGGTAGATTCCTCGGAGCAGGTTGCTCTGCCCGCTCCTTGGCTTCTGGAAGGATCGGTCGCCATGGTCCTGATCTCCGAACCTCTTCTTGCCCTTCATGCGCTCCTCATGCACCCTGTGTTCTTCCTCGAGCGCAATAGCCCTGTTCACCAGGTGGCAAAGGGACTTGTGCTCGCTGGCCTTCAAGCCCTGGCGGAGACCGTGGTGCAGGCCTCGTAGAAACCAGAACTGCTTCTTGTCGTCGGTGGTGGTGTCATCAGGGGCATAGCGCATCATCTTCATGAAGTGCCTCTCGTACTCCTCCACCCGCATCGCACCCTGAGTCATGGTGCGGAACTCCTGGGCCTTCTGGATCATGAGCTCCTTCGGCAGGTACTGCTCGCGGAACACCTCGCAGAACTCCAGCCAGGTGATAAAAGCTGGGTTCGGGTGAGTCCCGGAGTAGTTATCCCACCAAGACATGGCAGGACCCTCGAGCTGGTGGACGGCGAGAGCGACACACTCCTCGTCGGTGTAGGCGGTGAGGTCAAGCTTTGTCTCGATCACGCGGAGCTAGTCATCGGCATCGAGGGGATCGTCCGAGTAGCTGAAGGTAGGGACCTTCAGACGGATGAACCTCTCGATCTTCTTGGCGAAGTCCTCCTCCACCGGGGTGTTGCGGTTCCCTCCGACTCGGTTTTCGATGGCGTCAGCCATCCTCTGCATCAGCTGAGTCTGCAGGGCCATTACCTCAGCTAGGTTAGGTGGTGGTGGTGCTCCTCCACGGCCACGACCACGCCCACGACCCTGGGGAGCCGAGTGTGGTGCAGGCTCTTCTTCGGCTTCCTCCTCCTCAGCGCCTTGTCCGATGGGCGGAGGCGGTGGTGGTGGCACCATATCGCCTCGGCCACGTCCTAGGACAGGCACGTGTCCACGACCACGAGCGCGTCCACGTCCACGTACGGGAGCGCGGCCACGTCCACGGCCACGGACAGGCGGGCCTGGCGTGGCTTGCTCTTCCGCGGCAACCTCAAAACGTCCCAACAGATGACCGAACCTCCTGATCGACATCTTGCTGAAAACACGACCAAGGATATAGGAAAGCCTTAGATACATCACTCACCAACAAATTGAGTCTGATATGCAATCATGAAAATATTTCTACCAATATAAATCCTACACTCAATGAGAAGAAGCAATAGGAACAAACAACTCCATTAAGACCAAACAATCAGCATCCATTATGAGTACATAAGTTTTCTCGAGGCTGACTCAAGCCTTGGAGGTCACACACAACAACGATCTAATATAGCGTTACATCATCTCAAAAGGGTGTGCACATCTAGGTGTGAAAAGACTCATAACTCATCATGCGCCGGAACAGGCTCTCGGCTGCATGGAACAACTCATGGAGACTACCTATCTTACAACTCTACTCTCACTAGCATGGTCATGCTCCGGCACGCTATTCGAAGCGGGCCTTCTTGTACCTCACTAGGTAACGGTCCTCCTCGGGGAAGTCCCTGGGGAACATCCGTGACAGCCTGGAGTGAGCGGCCCTCACCTCGTCGGTCTCAACCGGAGTGGCCATGTCGGCCAGGGGACACAGGTGAAGCTTGAGGGCGGACGGGTGGAGCCTGAAGGTCTCCTTGCGGATCGCCCGCTGATGCTCGGGGGGTAGCAGACTGTTGAGCTCCTGAAGCTCGTCCACACGAAGTGAGTCCGCGTCCTCCCAAGTCTTCAGCATCCTCTTGCACTTGTCCAGCAGGAACACGGAAGTCCTGGTGAGTGCGGCGATGTTGGCGGTGTTGTTGTAGTGGTCCTCCACCAGTTCGGTCACTCTGGCCTTCTCACGAACCAGGTTGCGTCCCTGAGCGGCGAACTGAGCATCCTTCTGGTCCAGGTTGGCGAAGAGATGGGTGAACCTAGCCTCCTGCTTGCGTAGATCCTCCTGAGCGTAGATCTTCTCCTCTCGAGCGGTCACCCTCTCAGCCTCAGCCTGAACTGCCATAGAGTTGGCGTGGCGAAGTCCTCGCTCGAGCTGCTCAACTCGCTGGCGAAGGGTGAGGTTCTCCACGAGCAAGCTCTAGGTGCGGGGCTGAAGCTCCTTCAGCTCCAGAGTGGTGTACTCTAGTTTGCTGAAGAGTCCACTCGTCTGCTCGCTCAGTCGGCGAGCGTGAGCGTCGAGGTCCACGAGGTAGCTCCCAGTGGTGACGAGCGTGTCGTCAGACTCATGTAGAGGTCCCTGAACAACCTCCTCCTCGTAGAGTGCTGAAGGGTCGGGCAGTCTGTTCACGATCGGAGCCACTCTGTAGTTGTCCTGGGGGATCAGCCTCAGGTCTCTAGTCCTGTAGACGTCGCGGTACCTAGCCAGCAGGTGGCGAAGTACGTGGCTACAGGCGGTGTCCACAGCGTTCCTGACATTGAGTCCTGTGCTGTGCTCGAGCATCCCGGGGAAGCCTGGAAGCGCTGGGTGGGGTAGGACGGCCACCGTGCAAAGCACTAGTGGTCCCGACAGCGTGCGGACGTCCTCAGCGTGGTAGGTGACGTGCGTAGGGGGAATCCCCAGCCTGAGGACGACCCTGTCAAACCAACGGGCGAGTCCCTCCATGTGCTCCGGGAGCAACTCCACCTCCTGACGAGCCATCTCCTGTGACACGGAAGAAATTTCTAGTTAGCGCAGGTGAGATAGAACTTTTCAAGAGAAGGATAAGTTTTGTAATATAGGTCAAGAATGGTATATAATCAAAAGAGATCGTTTAGAGTCCTAATTTCTAACGACCATTTCTAAGGGCACGTGCTACGGTCAAGTATAGCTCTGGTACCATCTGTAACGCCCTGGGTTTTCAAAATCAGAAAGCCCAGCATTCTGTCTCGTGATAGTCCCTGGATCAGACGCTATCACGCACAGGCATTCATCACAGATAAATAACACAGTCATACATCGAAATAAAACATCAGAGTACGAATAATAATCTAATTATTACATGTCCTGATTATTCGGAGTACACCAATACCCGCCTCTTGGAGGAATAACAGAAATAAGAGCCTACGCAGCGGTAGCTATCTACCAAAAGGTGTCTCCATCTTCAGGCATCTCCCACAGGCATCCTTGAGCGAAGCGTCGTGCCCCCTCAGTCGTACCATCCATCGGCTTTGTTGTCGTAGTCGGACTCGTACCCTGCAAGCTCAGGGGCTATCCCCAAGGATCGGGATAGGTCCACGTCACCAACCGTATGCAAGCTTTAAGTGGCCTACTTCTAAGGGGAAAAGAGTATATCAAGGTAGTAGCAGGGTTTCCTATGCAGCAGCAGCTATAAAATAGAGTAATATCTCCATAATTCCACCATAACCAATATCACTCATCCACAAACGGTTACACCTGGTCACCCAGATCACCGTCACCATCACCTATCTCTATCTAGGGTCGGTGGGAGAACTCCCACTCCTCGCACCTCAATGGTTGCACCCGGATCCGCGAGGCAGAGGGAGCAACTCTCCTCTCCCCGAATACAACCACGGCTCACCAATCACACTCATCCTATAAGGGGGGAGGTAGAAATCCCAAAACGTAAGAGTCGGAGAAACAACGGGCATGTCCACAACCGAGGACGCGGCTATATGTATAGATCTAAACTCTGCAGAGCGTGTACACCAGTACCCATCTCGGAATAGTACCCGGACAGTGTACGGCCGACCGAGCCTACCCTACCGAACGAACACCTAGGAGTTACGATTCCATTCTGCATCCAGGTCTCGATGCGGTCCTTCGCAAAGGTCCACCCCAGAACTGTGAAAATGCCCCCGTGTGGCCACACGGGGAGCGCCCAAAGGGAAGGGACTTCACCCTAACCCTCTCACTGATACCCTCTATCCTACTGGCAGGTATGGCATCGCACTTGCTAGGGTCGGGCGGCCCTATCCCCACTCTCGGCGAGGTGGTGTGTACGAAAGTCCCGTGTAACAGGCGACCCACTCGGTTTCAGACTGGGGCGAGGTCATATCCTCTAAGTCATCACAAAATCCCCATCACTTGTGCTCCTAAAACAATGTACCCACCATAGGCACCACATTGGGCAACGTCTGAGTAGACGATCCCTGGCCCCCGATCCCAGACCGGGTTGTCTCGAGCTCACCCCCGCCAAAGTATCCCAAAACACCTTCTCCTGCCGGTTTTCCCAACACACGCCAAGAAACTACCTCAATAATCCCAACACATGCATAGCAAGCTCAGCACAACATCTAGCTTAAGTAAAGTAGTAGTGGTAGGTCAATCAAGGACAAGTATGTAAAAGAGGCTATGCACAGGTTCATCATATCCATCACTATGCAGTAAGTAAAGCACTAGCAATTCTAATAGCCATGCCTAATGGGCATTCAAAGAATGGTCGGGCGTGAACCTGGGTGCGGGTAGTCGTCGTAGCCGAGGTCGTCGTCGTAGAACTGGTTCAGCTCTCCGGCTCCGGCAGCTCCTAGAATCGTATTTAAATAAATAAACTCAGCTACTAATAGCAATAAATCCAAGATGAAGAGCAAATAAGATCCAAAAAGAGTCAAACTCTAGTCTAGCGCGGAGTTTGGATTTTTAGAAGATTTTCAGAAGAAGTTTCATATTTTTCGGAGCTAAAACGGATTTATTATGATTTTCCAAAGATAAAATACATTTCTGAAAATTAAATACGCATACACAGTAATACAGACTTTTAACTAGCTCTAAACCTACTCTAGCCAGCTCTTAGGGGGCCTAAAGCTAGCTGCAGGCCAGCTCCAAGGCTGACGCGGCTACCACATGGGTGGCTATAGGCCGGCGCGTGCCCACGTGGCTGCTGCGTGGCAGCACGCGTGGCTGCGCAGCTGGCGGGCGCACGGGATCCGTTCCCGGCATTTCTGCGACGGCGCGCGGTGTGGCGTGCGTGAGGCCAGGCGGTGATCGGCCGGCTGCACGGGATCCGCTGGGATCCTCTACGTGTGCGTGGGCGTGTGGGTGTGTGTGCGAAAACCCTGAGGTTTAGCACCCGGCGTCGCCACGCGTTCGGCAAAATGCCGCAGGGGGGCGGCGGCGTGGGAAAGGGGCTCGCCGGCGGCAAGGTATCTCGGGCCTAACAACAAACGGCAGCGCAAAGTTGCGACGGTCTCGGGGAGCAGGAAGGAGCCAAGAAACGGCAGGCCTTTGACCAAGCTTGGGCGTGCCGGCAGCGACGCAGTGAAGGGCACAGCGGTGTGGTCGGGTGATCGCCGACGAGGGCGCTGGGGTGTGCCAAATCGCCAGGTCCTTGTGCGCGTGCACCAGGCGAACCCATCTGGGCGCAAAAACTGGGGCTTTGCCCCTCGTCAACCAGCACAGGGCCTTCTTGGCCAAGGCGGAGCTCGGGCCGGCGTCATCAGCGGCGGCGAGCAGGGCTCCCGCGACCGGGCACGGGCGCGTGTGGGTGCGTGCGAATGCCGGCGGCAGGCGTGCACGGAACAGCCACAAAGGTGTCGCCTTTCCCCCTGCTGCTGCGTGCACGGAGCAAACCTCCATGGCGACGGCCATGGCGGTGTGGCGAGCAGGGCGACGGCGTTCCGGCGACGTGCGCGACTATGTGTGTCAAGGCAGGCGGCAGAGGCATGCGTGTGCGCTCGGTGAAGGCGGCGGCACCTACAGAAAAGATTCCCAGCACGGCACGAAGGCCGGCTTCACACGGCGCGAGCGCGGCGGCGCGGCGGCGGTGGTGACGGCGAGCACACGTCATCCCTCGGCTCGAAGGCCGGGACATCCACAGATGTGCGGGGGAGCACGTCCTCACCTCGGTGGCCACAGGCCGACGTGCAGGCGTCGATGAAGAGGAGCGGAGCGGGGTCGTCGGTGAGGAAGAAGACAGCGGCGTGGAGCAGAGGTCGCAGGGGCGTCGCGGTACTTGGCTTCCCAGCGTCCCTAGGCTCCCACGGGCGGTTCACCAGCTTCGCAGGGACAGCGGCGAGCTGGCGGGCGGCCTCTGGGTCTCCTTCCCCCTTCCCCCTTCTCCTTCTTCTCCGGCGAGCAGAGGCGAGCAGAGGATGGGGACGAGTCCCCGGCGGCTATGGTTGGGAAGCCTTGGGGGTCGCGGCGGCAGCTACTTATAGGCGGGGTGCTCCGCGGGGGCACGTGGACGGCTCGGATGCCGCGGAGGGGCGCGGGGCGCGTCGCGACGGCGGCCATGGGTGGCGCGGTGCTGCGGTGGCGCCCGGCATCAGCTAAAGGGGAAAAAGAGGAGGGTGATGACGGCGACGTCATCGTGACGTGTGCGTGACGCAAGGCGGGACCCAGCGGTTAGTGGCTCGGCGCGGCGGGGTTGGTGGTAAGTGGGCCGCGTGCGCGTGGGCCGCGGTGGGCTGAAGTGAGGGAAAGGTGAGGGAGCGCGGTTGGGTTGGAAAAAGAGAAGAAGGGCCTAGATCGGACTTCCTGCTTTGGATTCGTGGCCCAGCAGTGCTAACTCCCCTTCCCTTTTCTTCACCTCCTCACTCCTTTTCTATTTTAGTTTCAAATTTGAATATAAATTCAAATTTGAAACCCACGCAATTAAACTCCAAATAAAACCAAATGAACTCCAAGTTTCTCACACTAACATTTTATATTTCCTAGAGATTTCATTTAATGCAAAAATAAATCTAGGAATTTTAGGAGAGAAAATGGAAGTCATCCTTAAATAAATTGATAAACACTCAAATTTTAAATCCTCATTTTTATTAATTAACATTCCTCAATAAAATTGAGGGATGTTACAGGAGCGTCCGTGGACCGGTGGATGGTCGCTCCTCAGTGTGATGAGTGATTGACAACATGGTGTGGACTGACTCTTGGCCGAGTATTGCAAGTGCAGGTTGTGGCTTGATCTGCGTTGGTGCAGGTGAAGAGCGGGCACGAAAGGTCTATGCCTTGCGGGGCCTCCGAGGAGTGGAGAGACAAGTAGGCTCGGCTCGAGGGACCCGGTGGCCAGCGGGGTCAAGTGCGGGCCGCATGGTGGCAAGAAAAGCAAGACGAAGTCATCAATCGGAGCCGGTGCAGGGTAGCGGCTCACAACCGGAGTCTGCACGCGGGGTTTGCGGCGGTTCACCAAAAAACTGTCGGGTTACTTGGTTGAGCCACAAAACCAAGACCGGAGGCTCGGCGGGCGGAGGCGGGATCCGGGCGCGCCGAGAAGCTTCGATGCCGGCGGACACGTGGCGGGATCGCAGGGCTTGCGTCGGGAGGACGCGGACTGTGGCAAAGGCGTGGCCGTGCGATGAAGAGGAGTGCTACTTGACCATATCGCCCCTGAGGGGCTTGTATCTCAATTTAAGTGCTAGGGGTAGCTTGGTCATTTGCCCAACCCAGAGGAACTCATATATATTGGCTCTAGGGTTTCTGGGCAAACCATCCATCCGGACTGCTTCCCATTTCTCTGCTCTATAGGCGTAGATTTTCTTCACCGTTTTGTAGAGAATCTGACCTCAGAGTGTATGGAAGCATTCATGGTTGTGTCGATTTCCCTCTTGTAGCTCGTGTGATTTTCGTGTCTTTTTCGAGCTTTTTTCGTTGGATTTTCGTGCGCGGCTTGTTCCTTCGATTCCGAGGTGTTTTGGTTCGGTTTTGTTTGTGGGGGTCATGGATAGATGCCTTGTGCATCTTTGTGCTTGATCTTGACCCCTCAAACCCCGAATTTGGCCTTGGATTTGAGGATTTCGGTTGGAACCCTAACTTTTTGTGTGAGCTCGGTAGAACTTCGATTCCCGGCGATTTAGTTGCTTTGAGGCTTCAATTTTTGGGGCATAGCATCCCCTCGGGATGCTTCACATCTTCCCCAAATCTTGTCTCAAGAGCTTAAGCCATTTGGGAGATCCGTGGATGGATTGTTGGAGTTGACTTCATGGGGTTGGGCTGTTTCTGCTCTGTTCGAGGACGGCGGACAGTCCGCCTGTGGCCTGCGGACAGTCCGTGAGCCCCCAGTTCATCGATTGTTCGTCGTGTGTTCTTGTGTTTGTGAGCACGAGTCGTTTCGATCCGTGAAGTGACAAGGTTTTTGTTGGGTGTTGTTTGCGGACCGTCCGTGTGTAGGTCACGGACCGTCCGCCCAGCTCGGACCGTCCGCGGACCACGCACGGACAGTCTGAATTTCCGAGGTGTGGTACTGGAGGTTCTGTTCAGTTTTGCGGACTGTCCGTCCAAGGGTTGCGGACTGTCTGCCAGGTGCCTGCGGACTGTCCGCCCAGGCCTTCGCAGATTGGCTAAGTCCTTTGCCCCTTGAGTTATGCTTCCGCTTTGGGTTGTGTTTGGACTTGCTCCTAGGGTTGGTAGGTCCGTTGTGACTACGTGACCTTAGCAAGTTCGTGTGGGAACTCTTGTTTGTGAATTTGGGACATAGGCCGAGTTCATCATTCAGGAAGAATTTTTATTGGCTCCCATTCACTTCCCCCCCCCTCTCTGGTCGCCAAATCGGTCCTTCATCTGGTTATGGTCCAGGCCCACAGGCCATCGAACAGGCCCACGTGGTTCGGCCGAACCAGTGGTTTGGCTGACCCAGGTGTGGGTCCGTTAGGCCTCCAATTTCGCCAGTGGTTTAGAGTTGAGCAAATGTCGATTACATTGACGGGCCTCGGTTTTTTTCAAGGTTTAGAAAACAGGTCTTGGGCTGGACACACACGAACGCATCAATTACGACTAATCGCAACGGTGATATTTTTGTCGCAATAGCATCTCTCTAGCGCGACGATTCCGTGTTAGCGTCGCCATACCCCTGTCTATTTTGCAACAATTTCGATGCACGTTGCAATATCAAATATTTCAGTCGCAACGAGTGCATTTTCGTCGCTAAAAGCAATCCTCTTTTGCAACACATGGCACAACTAATAGCGACGTGTCTTAGTCATTGTGATATGTGCAACTACTGCAACCGCTACCAATAAGCGTCGCAATACCGACGCCCAATTGCAACAGAGGCCCATGCGTTGTCGCAATTGCCATCTAAATTGCAACGGTACACAACTGGTCACAACACACACCCCTATCGCGACCAATAACAACTATTGTCGCGTTATGCCCGGTTTATAGCGACCAAAACCACCTGTCGCCATAAAAATCGGTCGTGAAATCCCCAAAACTACGTAGTGTGCCTCTGCTTGTTCGTTTGCTTGAGCATAATAAGGAGACGAATTTAGCAATTTGATCCCTAGAGAGTTTGCATACTCCTCACATTCTCCTGAAGTGAATTGACTCCCTTGATCAGTTGTGATAGTCTGATGTATACCAAACCGATAGACAATATGCTCTTTGACGGAGTCAATCATGTTGCTTGACGTCACGTTCTTGTTAGGGATAGCTTCAACCCACTTTGTGAAATAGTCTGTGGCCACCAATACAAATTTATGACCTTTGCTTGATGGTGTAAATATTTGTCCGGTCAGATCGATTGCCCAACCTCTGAACGGCCACAATTTAATTATTGGGTTCATCGCTGATGCTGGAACTCTTTGAATACTCCCAAACTTCTAACACTCTTGGCATCCCTTATAATATTTGAAGTAATCTTCCAAGATTGTTGACCAATAATAATTATTGTTTCTGATCATCCACTTCATTTTGAACGCCGATTGATGAGCTCCACAAACTCCTTCGTGAATGTCTCCCATTAAGGTTTTTGCTTCTTCTTCACTAAGACACCTGAGCAAGACTCCATCGATAGTGCGATAGTACAATTCATCTTCTAATAACACATATTTAATGGCCTTGTACCTTATCTGCTTGTCAACTTTCTTGGATGGGTCTTTTAAATAGTCAATTAATTCATTCCTCCAATCATCAGCAGACAGTTCCACAGTCAAAATCGGCAGATAACCTGATGCGCATTGAGCCAGCCGATTAACTTCACTGTTGTGACATTTAGGGATGTGTTCGAGCTTCACTATTTTGAATTCTCTGAGTAATTGAAGGCACTCTTCATGATGGACTCTCAATATGTCATCTTTGCATTCATATTCTCTTGCCAACTGATTTATCACAAGCTGAGAATCTCCAAATATTTCAGCAGCTTCGGCATTAATTTCTCGTAGCAGTTTTATCCCCTTCAATACCACTTGATACTCAGCTTGATTGTTTGTTAAAGAATTATCAATTGGGATAGAAAACTCATAACTTATTCCTTAAGGCGAGATGAGGACAATCCTGATCCCAGCTCCTACTCCACATGATGACCCATCAAAGAACATGGTCCACGGAACAACCTCCACGACTGTGACCTCGAGTCCACAATGCTGAGTCACCAGATCAGCCATTACCTGTCCTTTGATTGCTTTGGCCGATTGATAAGTCAAATGAAATTCTTACAAAGCCAAGATCCACTTTCCGATTATGCCCTTCAAAATCGGCAATGACAACATGTACTTGACCACATCATCTTTACAAACCACAATGCACTCGGCAGTCAATAAATAAGGCCTCAACTTTGTGCATGAGAAATATAAGCATAAGCATAACCTCTCTACTGCTGAATATCTCATTTCTGCATCCAAGAGTCTTCTACTCACAAAATATACGACTCGTTCTTTACCTTCAAACTCTTGTTCGAGGGACGATCCAATAGCCCGCTCATTAGCCAATAAATATAACTTGAATGGCTTCTTGTCTTGAGGGGGCATTTGAACAGGAGGAGATTTTAGATACTATTTGATGTTGTCCAAAGCCTTCTGTTGTTCTTCACCCCATATAAATTTCTGATCGGCCTTGAGCTTCAGCAGAGGTGTGAACGACTGAATTCTCTCAGATAGGTTAGATATAAACCTCCTGATAAAATTAATCTTGCCGATCAATGATTGAAGCTCCTTCTTGTTTGATGGTGCTTCTATCTTGTCAATTGCGCTGATTGATTTCTGACCAACCTCAATTCCTCCTTCGTGTATCAAGAAACCCAGGAATTGACCAGCTCAAACACCCTCCAACAAAAACCAACCGGCTCCACGGATCGAAACACGAGCGTTCAAGAACTGGACGAACTCGTGACGAACACCGACGAACTGGGCTCCTCACGGACAGTCCGTGTGGGTCACACGGACAGTCCGTCCTGCACGGACAGACCCATAAAAACGCGAACTCGAGGAGTCAACTCCTCCTACCCATCCGTGGATCTCCCAAACGGCTGAACGGAATGCGCCAAGACTTTGGGGACAAGTGAAGTGTCTCTAGGAGAGGCTATACCCAAAATCTTAGGGCACCAAATAAACTAAAACGCTGGGAATCGATCACGAACCGAGCTCTACCTAGAAGCTAGGGAACGACCCGAAATCCTCAAATCAAAGGCCGAATCCGGAGTTTGAGGGGTCAAGATCAAGCACAAAGATGCACAAGGCATCTATCCTTGATCCCCACAAGAGAATCCGAACCCAAACACCTCAGAATCGGAGGAACAAGCCGCGCACGAAAATCCAATGAAAATAGCTCAAAAGGACACAAAAATCACACGAGCTACAAGAAGGAAATCGACGCAACCATGAAAGCTTCCATACACTCGGAGGTCAGATTCTCTACAAAATGGTGAAGAAAATCTACGCGTATAGAGCAGAGAAATGGGAAGCAGTCCGGATGGATGGTTTTCCCACAAACCCTAGAGCTATATATATGAGTCCCTCTAGGTTGGGCAAATGACCAACTACCCCTAGCACTTAAACTGAGATACAAACACCTCAAGGGCAAATTGGTCAAGTAGCACTCCTCTTCATCGCACGGCCACGCCTTTGCCGCAGTCCGCGTCCTCCCGACGCAAGCCCTGCGATCCTACCACGTGTCCGCCGGCATCGAAGCTTCTCGGTGCGCCCGGATCCCATCTCTGCCCGCCGAGCCTCCGGTCTTGGTTTTGTGGCTCAACCAAGTAACCCGACGGTTTTGTGGTGAACCGCTGCAAACCCCGCGTGTAGACTCCGGTCGTGAGCCGCTACCCTGCACCGGCTCCGCTTGACGACTTCGTCTTGCTTTTTGTTGACGGTCCTTACAACAAAAATTCAACCGTCAAAACCTCGGGTTCGAGAGGAGTATATGACAAGTTTCATGCACCTTTTTAGTACTAATAAAGTTCCATGAGTTGTGTTGTGAATTTCATAGGCAGGTACACATTCTGGGAGAATTTGGGACCAACACACCACACGTGCTAGGCACGGCCGAACCACCTGGTCCGGCCGGCCCTGCAGGTGCGGCCGGCCCTGCCCCGTGGCGCGTCTCTGGTCCAGAGCACCCCCACTCCCTCGAGCACAACTTGGACGAGCGTGATTCACTGAAGAAATGTCGGTTTGATCAAATGGTGGAGGCTAGGATCACTTGGATCAATGGGTCCACTTGTCCGATCGCTCAACTGCCACAACCGTCATCCAGAGGCAATCCTAGGCGTCCCCGAACACGGTCGGTGCATCACACGGCGCGGGGTAGGGCTGGCCGCACCTAGAGGGCCGGCCGCACCTATCAACTGGCGTGCCGGGCGAAACCGACCCAAGGAGCCGACCTACAACCGCCTCAGGAGCAGTGATCAGGAGCGTCCAAGGCGAGAGGCGGCACATCCCAGGGCTGGCTGTGCCTAGGGGTGCGTCCGCACCTGGGGTTTTGCCCCCCTGCACTCACCGACCTCCCTTGCCTATAAAAGGCACCTCCCACTCACTGGAACGGACACACAACGCAGGAGCATCTCCATTTCTCTCTTTTGTTCACTTAGAGTAGGATTAGTGTAGCTTGGGAGTTAGAGTCGAGTCAAGCTAATCTCGGGGTTCCGGAGGAGTCTTCTTCAAGGTTCCGGTATTACTCTTGTATCCTTTCTTTGTTTAGACTCAAGTACAACTCAAGTTATCTTTCTATCTTACCTTTCGAGTCAATTACATTCAGCTTTTACTTTGCTCTAGAAGCTTTATTCTTGGTTTAGACTAAAGTTAGTTTAATCTTGGTTAGCATAGCTCTCTTGAACCCTATAGTGTTGTGGTCGTTCTTCGCTTGATCTTCTACCGAGTACGTTTGTGCTTAGTAGTAGAGAGAGACCTTCCTTCGTGATATCCGGGGAAAGGTTCTTTGGTTCGTTGTGAGCGCGGTGCTCAGAGCTTACCTTAGTCTTAGATTGGTGTCCCATTCAACGGAATAGTTGTGGTACCCTAAGGAGGTGACAGCTCCGGACGGGCTCAGTAGTCCACCATGTTAGTTCAGGCCGGTAGGATTCAGCGCGTCGTTGTTCTCCCTTCTCATCCCAGTCCGAGAGTGCGGCTTTGCATGCCCCTGCAGCACTAGAAGAGCTTGTCGAGTTTAGCTTGCCTTGGTTATCCTTTGCCTTAGTTCTTTACCTAGAGTTGACAAGAATAGATAGATTGTGTTAGGATCCTTTCTCGTCTCGTTGTCCTCCAGCTCACTAGGTCCTCTCTAACCCTTTATCAAGATCTCCTTGTGTGTGTCAAGTTATCCCCGAATATCTTTATTCGTTACCCCCGCTATAGCTCTTTACCGAGACTTGTTACTCTCCACCGTTTATCCGATCATCTTTGCCGTAGTGCCTCCCTTGGGAAAATATAAATACGATAACCCGAATACCACCGGGTGAAGTGCTACAACGGTAATCCGTGCGCTTGCGGACCTTTCTGTGACGTGTGTTTTACCAAAGATGTTCCTAGCTCCATTACTAGGGGTGTAAACCTGGTAGCGACACTAGCAAGTGCCAACAGGCATTTCTGGCGCCATTGCCGAGGGTGCAAACCTAGTAGTGAGGCTAAGGAACGTCAACACTTTTCTTGCCACCATGCGGCCCGCACTTGACCCCGCTAGCCACCGGGTCCCTCGAGCCGAGCCTACTTGTCTCTCCACTCCTCGGAGGCCCCGCAAGGCATAGACTTTTCACGTCTGCTCTTCACCTGCACCAACGCAAATCAAGCCGCAACCTGCACCTGCAATACTCGGCCAAGAGTCAGTCCACACCACGTTGTCAATGACTCATCACACTGAGGAGCGACCATCCACCGGTCCTCAGACGCTCTGGTCCTCAGTCTCCCCCTTGATGAGTGCATTGACAACACACATAGTAACCAATTCAGAGAAAGAAAGAAAAAGAAAAGAAACGAACCAAAAACTCAAACAAGTGATCAAAAGCCAAACAAAAGCCAAAGAAGATCACTTGAGAGAGAGAGTCTCGGTCCCCTAAGGCAAGGGCAACGGCTCAACACAACCGAGACAAAATGCTCCAAAATTGCCGACTCCTCAAGGTGAGGCAAAAGGGATCGACACCATCGGCAAAAGAGCACAACTAAAATCAGGCGAAAAAGAGCTCCCAAATGCATGAATGCAAGCTCCCCCTGACCAAATGCATTCTCCCAAATTTTTCTTCCCCTTGATGCAAAACTCCCCCTGGATGCATGAACTGGGTAATTTCCTCCCCCTTGTTGGTAATGCATGAATCAAGCCAAAATCAAACCTAGAGCTTCTCAAATAGACAAAATTCTACACAATATGCTACACATGTCCAAATGAGCAAGTGAGATACTCTATAGCTTCGTATGCACATTAGCTACAAGATTACCAAGTTTCACATCCATTGAGCAAAGCTAAGATAAAAATGAGCAAATTTTCGAAAAAACACTCTCTCATGAGCAAAGTCCTAAACATGAGCAAAACATGTCAAAATGGCAGAGCCATACAAACTTCATGCTAGGATAATCATTCTAGTCATAAGATCATCATAAACACCCTCAAGCATCTCATGTCATGTCAAAGCCACCGAGCCATGTGCCTACTTCTATGTATGATACTTCTCATTGGTAGGCATCATGCAACGGTTTAGCACCCAAAGCTATAAAAATTAAGCACATATGACATGGGAGCACATTTTCCAAGCAATTTACATTTCATTTTCATTTTCCAAGCAATGTCTTTGCGACAAAAAGGAACTTATGCCCCTCCACAAGATAAAGCAAGCGGGCTAAACATTCATGATGACAAATGAGCCTTTGGCCCCATATGATCAAAATAAGCTATCCAACCACAAATTAAGCATAGCCAAGCCACAAAAACATATCAAGATCATATAAAAGCATTTACCCACAAAAGCATAGCTAGCCACCATGGGCATAAACCAAGATCATACAGAGCTAAGCCAAACTAACCATAGCATACCAAACTAGCTCACAAGATCATGTATAGCACATCATGGTGAACAATGTATATAAGAGAAGCACATCTCTGAAGCATATGTTACAAATGCAGTCTATGATATAAAGATGCAATCACGATATGATACAGAAATGAACATGCAACATGCATATGTACATGAGATCCCCCAACCAAAACTCAAAAAGGAAAGACCACACCAAGCTCACCCCGCAAACATGCAAATGTAGCTTGGTCCAAAGGCTTTCTTAGGATATCGGCGAGCTGTTTCTCGATTGGGACATGTATGAGGTATATGTTTCCCTTCTCAACATTGTCTCTCAGAAAGAGGTAGCGCACTTCTATGTGTTTGGTTCTTGAGTGAAGCACAGGATTTTTGGCTACACTTATGGCACTGGTGCTGTCACACATGAGAGGTACATGGGAACACTCCTCACCAAAGTCACTCAAAGTGTACGTGATCCAAAGCAGCTGGGAGCAACAACTAGCGGCAGCGACATACTCGGCTTCTGTGGTAGACTGAGCTACACTTGACTGCTTGCGAGATGACCAAGAACCAAGTGAGGAACCCAAAAACTGGCAAGTACCCAGAGTCGATTTCCGATTGACTCGACATCCCGCAAAGTTGGCATCCGAAAAACCAAGAAGCGAAAGAGAAGAGGACGCCGAGTACCAAAGATTGAGCTCAGGAGTGTGTCGAAGATACCTAAAGATCCGCTTGACGGCCTGTCGAGGTGAAGTCCTCGGCGACGCCTGAAAACAAGCGCACAGACACACAAAAAACTGGATGTCCGGCCTCGTCGCCGTCAAGTACAAGAGGGAACCGATCATGCTCCGGTACTCCTTCTGGTCCACGGGCTCTCCGTCCTCGTCCGCGTCCAGCGCTGTAGTCGTACTCATCGGTGTCGACAGGGGCTTCGAGTCGTCCATCTTGAACTTCTTGAGGATGTCCTTCGTGTACTTGGCTTGATGCACAAAGGTTCCTTCCTTTGCCTGCTTGATCTGAAGCCCGAGAAAGAACTGCAATTCTCCCATCATAGACATCTCGAATTCTTTGCTCATGTCCTCTGCAAACCTTGCAACCAAAGAGTGAGATGAGCCGCCAAAGACAATATCATCCACGTACACCTGAACAATTAGGATATCATCGCCCTGACTGAGGAGAAAAAGAGTCTTGTCTACCTTGCCCATCTCGAACCCCTTGCTAAACAAGAACCCCCTCAAACGGCTATACCAAGCTCGGGGAGCTTGTTTCAGCCCATGCAACGCCTTCCTCAGCCTATACACAGGGTGGGGAAACTCAGCACTCTCAAAGCCCGGTGGTTGCTTCACATAAACTTCCTCCTCCAAAAACCCATTTAAGAAGGCACTCTTCACATCCATTTGGTACAATTTGAACCCTTTAACCACGGAAAAGGCTAGAAGGATCCTAATCGCCTCCAAACGGGCTACAGGAGCAAATGTCTCCTCATAGTCTATCCCCTCCTTCTGACTATAACCCTGAGCAACCAACCTCGATTTGTTTCTCACCACCTCACCATTCTCACCATCTTTGTTCTTCCACACCCATTTTGTCCCAATAGGTTTGCAGTTTGGTGGTGGCTCCACTAACTCCCACACTTGGTTTCTCTCAAAATTCTCTAACTCCTCATGCATGGCATTCACCCAATTAGGATCAGATAGTGCATGTCCAATGTCTTTCGGCTCAAAGGAAGCAACAAAAGCCGAATGAGCAAAGTGAGAAACATTCCTGGACCTTGACCGCGTTGTACATTCGTTGATGTCGGTGATGATTCTTGAGGAAGGATGATCAACTTGAATGCGCCTTGGTGCCTCTCGCCTGGAAACAACCTCCCCCTTAGTAGCAGCTTCCACTTGATCTTGCTGGATCATAGTTGGTGTAGGGGATGGGCCATCCTGCACCGTAGTCGTCGTAGTGGAAGTAGAGGGTACATGCGCCGCTGGAGCTTCACCATCATCCTCTCCAGCATCAGCATCCTCGTCCTCTAAAATCTTCTTGCCAACTTCGTCGTCACCTGCACACTCAAAGACAAACGAACTGCATGGCTGGGTCTCGTCGAAGGTTACCTCGCAAGTTTCCATGACTAGGTTAGTATCAAGGTTGAGCACGCGGAATGCTCGAGAATGACTAGCATAACCCAAGAAAATCCCATCGGAGGACCTCGACACAACCGTTCTTGAAAATAAAGCACTAACAACCAAAAGCCCTGAAATGGCTCACTCTAGGTGCTCGCCCGTGCATGAGCTCATAGCACGTCTTGTTCAAGAAGGCCCTGAGAAAAATCCGGTTCCCAACATGGCAAGCGCTATTCACCGCCTCAGCCCAATATTTCCTCGGAGTCCTATGCTCATCGAGCATCGTCCGAGCCATCTCACAAAGGGACCGATTCTTCCTTTCAACCACACCATTCTGACAAGCCACATAGGGAGAAGAAAACTGATGTTCGAGACCCAAATCACGACAGAAGGTTTTGAAATGAGAGTTTTTAAATTCAGTGCCATTGTCGCTACGAATAGCTCGAACAACATCTCCATTTCTCTCATTCTTCAACCTCAAGATTAGATCCCGGACAAAACCAAATTTCTCCCCCTTGTCAGCTAAAAAGAAGACCCAAGCATAGCGAGAATAGTCGTCCACTATCACAAGGACATACCATTTCCCACCCGCCGAGCACACATGAGCTGGACCAACTAAGTCCATATGAAACAGCTCGCATGGCCTCTCTGTCATAACAGATGTCAGAGGCGGGTGAGAGGCGGCGACCATCTTACGATGCCTACACGGAGCACATACCAAATCCTTTTGGTACTTCAACTTTGGCAATCCTCGGACCAAACCTAGCCCACTCAAGCGTGACAACAAGTCAAAACTCAAGTGACCTAGTCTCCTATGCCATTTTCAAAGCTCCGCCGAAACGCCAGCAACCAAACAACGAGAAGAGCCGACACACTGAGAAAAATCGGCTCTGAAAATCTGACCCTCAGGGATGATCGTGCACACAATATCACCTCGAGAATCCAAAACACAAGAACAGCCTATTTTGAAACAGACTTCAAAACCCTCATCAAGAAGTTGGGAAACCGAAAGAAGATAAAACACCAAAGACTTGACAAGAGCAACACGCCTAAGAGTCACAGACTCACTCACCTTAACCGTGCCCACTGAAAGCCTCTACCTTTCCCATTGTCCCCAAAAGTGATGTACTCTTTGGTCATCACCGGGGTGAGGCTGGAGAACCATCGTCGATCTCCGGTCATGTGTCGAGAGCAGCCGGAGTCAATCAACCAAAAGCCCTCCATGCCTCCCACCTGCAAAATAAAAAACGAGAGTGAGAGTGAGCAAACGACTCAGCACTGGGGTTAGTACAGAAGGAATCAAACCAGTGCTGTGCCATTTGCTCAAAAGTGGGGTTAGCAAAATCCATCCTATCTCTCCTAGGTGGCTCACCACGCCCAGCAAACTCACCACGCCCGAACCCAACACGCCTACCACCATCTCTCTGTGGTGGCTCACCTCGAGGCACAAACTCACGTTTCACTCCAGGGTAAATGGTACGCACCACACCCTCACCTCTCGGCACCACACGAGGCTCAGGCACACCACGAGAAGGGCGGTACCTGTCCTTGTTTGCCATCTCCCTAGCAAGCCTCTCCTCACGCTTCCTCCTGAAGCAAAACTCAGCTAGGTGCCCATCCCTCCCACAATGCTCACAATGGAAGGGTTTTGGTTTTTGCTTTGGCATTGGGCTCTCTTTGGGCGGAGGCTTGTCCTCACTCGGTTTCTCTCCCTTCTTCCCAAAGAACTCGTTCCCCAAGTCACTCTTGAACTTGATGGGTTTCTGGAAGTTGTCGGTTTGTGGAGGAAACACGGGTGGAGCTGGGGTTGTGTCTCGTCAGTTCCTAAGTGGGTTTGGCTTAGGAGCATAGGCATTCTTGTGGTAGGTTTTTGGTGGTTCTGGGATGTCACCAATCTTTCCCTCATTCTCACCACTTCCCTCACCAACCTTGTCTGACCCAAGCGCTTGCCCATCATAGCATTTGTATGCCTCAATCATCATCTTGAGCTGAGGCTCATGACCAGACAACCAACCCATCATTTTCCTCAACTCATCGTTCTTATCCTACAAACGATCAACATAGTGTGCAAACTCCATATTCTTCACAGCATGTAATTCACAAGTAGAGCATGATGTAGGAATAGGGGCTTTCATAGCAGCTTCTAGTGATCTAGCATAAGCAACAGACACATCTAATTTCTCATGCAAAACAGGACAAGAAGTGCAAGCACCAAGCAAGGAGGGCCTAGATTTCATCTCATCTAGCTCAACCCTAAGCACATCTAGTTCTGATAGGAACTCTCATGCTCCAGTAACAAATGGATGGATGGAAAGGTGGAAATGTGGTGGTGGGTGGATTGGATAAAACTAGTTTCACTTGGAGATCACTCGACAAGATCAACTAGCACCGGAGATTACTTGATGGGTTTCTCAACTAGGATAACTCGGGGATTACTCGACGAGATCGACTAGCACCGGAGGCTACTCCACGGATTTCACAAGGAAGAGCAGCGCTCAATTCTCAAATCATATCATATTCATCCACTCTGCTGAAAAGATTACATATCATCCCTTTATATAGAGAGGGAGAGACGCACGCACTTAATACTTGAACTCTTAGGGAAACTAAAAGGACACTTAGGAAATGACTCCCTAATTAATATTCTTAGACTCTAAGATACATATGACTCTTGGGAAACAAAGATATAATGAAGCAACTGAAGAGTCTTGGACTTTCGCGCAGCTTCCTGGCAGCCTGCACACCTTCCACTAAAATGACCATAACTCTTGACTCGGAAGTCGAAAAGATGCGCCGTTTGTTGGGTTGGAAACTTAACTCATAGCACTTTCGAATGATGTATCATATGAATGCTGAATCCCACTAGAGAAATACCATAAATGCACGCAACATAGAGATGTTGCTGCAAATTATTCCATCCTGTGTAACCCATGACTATTTTACGTAACCAGTGGCGGGTTACTTCTTCCCATGCATGGGTTACATTATCATGTTCACATCATCCTCCCGGGGTTGAAAAAGGACTCATCCTCGAGTTCAGGTTACATGAAACCAGCTCAAAGGTTACTCCATCTTTGACGAAGGAGTATGTACTTCTTCCCATCATGCATAGTGTGCCGATCATACTGCCATGGCCTCCCTAAAATCAGATGGCAAGCATCCATGGGTAACACATCACAAAGGACTTCTTCATGGTAGGTATCCCCAATAGAGAAGTTTACAAGACACTATTGATGCACTTTCTCCTTTTGTGATTTTTTAACCAAGCTAGATTATACGGATGAGGATGTTCTGTAGTCACAAGTGCAAATTTCTCCACCATAGCTTGAGACACCACATTCTCACAACTCCCACTATCAATGATGACATCACATACCATGCCATGGAAAGTGCACCTTGTGTGAAAAATGCTCTTACGTCGCTAATCATCCTCCAAAACGGGAGCAATATTTAGAACATGACGTGTAACAAAAAGTTCACCTTCATCAGCATGTATGGCTATGCTCTTCTCTGATGGATCTTCATCAAAAATTGGTGGCGAGTCATCTTGTTCAGTAGCTGTGCAATCAACTGTAAGAGTACGTCTGCTTGGACAATCTTGCATTCTATGACCCCAACCCTTGCATCAAAAACACTGCACACCTTTGCTTGCTGAATTTTCCTCCTTTTCAGATTTACTGCTGGTTACAGGAGCATGAATGCTTGTTGTAGCCTTGCTTCCCACCTCTTTCTTGCTTTGTGTACCTCTGCCTATAGGGTATAGTGATGAACCAGTACTTTGGAGACGTGTTTCTACCTTGATTGCAAGCTTGAAAACATCATGATAAGAGTGATATGGCTGCAACTCAACAACATCGCGAATCTCCTTACGTAACCCTTGCAAATAACGAGCAATAGTTTGTTCCTCTCTTTCATTGACTTCACAACGAACAAGAAGGTGATCAAATTTCTCAGTATATTCCTCAACAGAGAGGTCATCTTGCTTGAAAGCTTGTAACTTGTTGTAAGCATCTTGGAGATAACTTTTGGGCAGGAATTTTGCACACAACTCTCTTCTCATCTTCTCCCAAGTTCTAATTCTTCTCTTGCCCAGCTGCACCCAACGACGTTTGAGTTGTTCCCACCAAATAGATGCATTCTTCCGAAGTTTGATACTGACTAGCAGCACCCTTTCACCATCAGGAATCTTCTTGTAAGCAAAAACACGCTCAGTGGTGTTCAGCCACTCAATAAATTCATCAGGATCATATCTTCCTTCAAACTCAGGAATATCAACACGCATATGAAAATTATTTCTATGATTGCCACCAGAAATCTGAGAATGGATATCTTCTTCATCACTAGAGCTATCATGCATATCAGCAAAAGGATTAATACCATCTTCATCTTCGCTGCTGTAGTTATGTTGAACTCGACGATGTGCACGGCGACTAGCATCCTAATGGCCAGCAGCGCCACGACCATCGGCATCATGATCAACATCTTCCGGACGAGGTGCTTCACGACCAGCAACTTCAAGACGCTCTTGTATCTCACGAAGTTGTTCTCCCAAGGCTTCAAGGAACAGATCACGCTATTGGTTGGCGTTGTCGCTGCCGCAGTTCGCTCGATGACATTGACGACCAGCCATGGGTTAGGATCTGATACCAAATGATAGGAACTCTCATGCTCCAGTAACAAATGGATGGATGGAAAGGCGGAAATGTGGTGGTGGGTGGATTGGATAAAACTAGTTTCACTCGGAGATCACTCGAAAAGATCAACTAGCACCGGAGATTATTCGACGGGTTTCTCAACTAGGATAACTCGGAGATTACTCGACGAGATCGACTAGCACCAGAGGCTACTCCACGGATTTCACAAGGAAGAGCAGCGCTCCATTCTCAAATCTTATCATATTCATCCACTCTGCTGAAAAGATTACATATCATCCCTTTATATAAAGAGGGAGAGACGCACACACTTAATACTTGAACTCTTAGGGAAACTAAAAGGACACTTAGGAAATGACTCCCTAATTAATATTCTTGGACTCTAAGATACATATGACTATTGGGAAACAAAGATATAATGAAGCAACAGAAGAGTCTTGGACTTTCGCGCAGCTTCCTGGCAGCCTGCACACCTTCCACTAAAATGACCATAACTCTTGACTCGGAAGTCGAAAAGATGCGCCGTTTGTTGGGTTGGAAACTTAACTCATAGCACTTTCCAATGATGTATCATATGAATGCTGAATCCCACTAGAGAAATACCATAAATGCACGCAACATAGAGATGTTGCTGCAAATTATTCCATCCTGTGTAACCCATGAGTATTTTACGTAACCAGTGGCGGGTTACTTCTTCCCATGCATGGGTTACATTATCATGTTCACATCAAGTTCCTCAACCTTGGAGGCATACTTTTCCTTAAGCACAGTCAAATCACCAAGGAAAACAGAACAATCAGTGCATTCAGGTTCATCGGTCACAATAGGAGCAGACTTCAGAGAATCAATTTGAGCCCTAGCATCAACAAGCAAAGACTCTAGCTCAACCACCTTCTCCTTAGCCTCTCCAAGCAAAGACATATACTCCCTCTTCTCCTTGTTGGTCTTTCTAAGCACATCATCTCCATTGTCAAGCAATTCGTTCAACCTAGCATTCTCCGCTACCAAGAAGGCAGGATCATTGTTTACCTCATCCTCGGAGTCGGAGTCCGAGTCGTCCTTGTTTCTCTTCTTGCTTGCGAAGCTGTGTGCCATGCCGCAAAAGCCTTGGGTGGTGAAGCACAGGCCATTGATGTTCTTGCTTAACCGCTTGCCCTTGTGCCGGTTATCTTCTTCATCACTTGAGCTTGATGAAGAGTAGCAGGAACTTGAGTCGATGTCGCTTGCTCCGGCAACCATCGCTCGCTCTGGCAACCATCGCTCGCTCCTTCTTCTTGTGACCGCCACTCTTCATCAGCCTCCACTCGGACTTGTTCTTGCCCTTGTGGTCCTCCCTCGTGCGGTGCTTGTGGTCGGTCCTCAGACGGTGCTTGTGCTCGGGCTTGACCTCCACGGCCTCCGGACACTCAGCGATAAAGTGCCTGTGCTTGCCGCATCGGTAGCACATGCTCGAACTCCTCCGTGTGTTCTTCCGGTTCGTGTACATGCACTCGAACTGCCTGCTCAGCAACGCGAGATCCTCCTCGCTGAGCACCTTGAACTCCTCATCTGGCATGGACACAAGACAAGACAAAGAGAACTGTCTCAAAGACATGTTAGCATTAGTCCTTGGTCCAGAAACGAGAGCCAGACTATGAGGGTCAGTCGGGTTCTCGATCCTTGCTCGCACCCCACGGTCCACCTCGGACGACTTGAGCTTGGAGAACAGCTCATCCACCGTGAGGGTGTCATACTTCTCTGACTCAAGAATGGCCTCGACCTTCTCACTCCACACGATACAATCCAGGGAATGCAGGAGCTTCACAGCCCTGTCATGGTCATCATACGGGAGCGCGGCCACATTAGCCCTCATGTTGTTCACAATCACAGTGAACCGCTGGAACATGGAGTCGATGGACTCACCGGGGAGATGAGTGAAGTTCTCGTACTCTCTCCGGTAGGTCGCGAACAACCGAGCGTGAACCTGAGCATTTCCAGCATGAGCATTCTTCAACTGCTCCCAAATCCTACAAGCCAAGTCCTCTGTTTGAACCCGATGAAATTCGGATTGACACAGAGCACGAAACAAGTAGTCGACCGCCTTGTTGTTGGCGTCGTGCATATCCCTCGATCCAAGAGCTAGGAAGTTAATCGGATGAACATAAGCTGTGTTCACCGTAACATCCCAAAGGATCTGACCCTTGCCGCGGAGGAAAGCAGCCATCCGCCTCTGCCACATCTGGTAGTTCTTACCATCAAAGTGTGGAGGACCCGAACCCCGTTCCTGGTACGCCATCTTTGGATCTTAGACTAGTTAGAATCATGAAGATCTGTAACCAGCTCTGATACCAATTGAAGGACTGATTAGGCGACCAGAGAGGAGGGGGGGAGTGAATGGGAGCCGATAAAAATTCTTCCCGAAGGATGAACTCGGCCTATGCCCCAAATCAACAACCAAGGATTCCCACACAAGCTTGCCAAGGTCGCGTAGTCACAGCGGACCTACCAACCCTAGGAACAAGTCCAAACAAATTGCAAAGCAGAAGCACAACTCAAGAAGCAACGGACTTAGGCAATCTGCCTGGCCAGGACGGACCGTCCGAACTGGACCGGCGGACTGTCCGACCCCTCCTCACAGACTGTCCGTATGGACACCACGGACCGTCCGTATTTTCAGATCGAACCTCCAGAGACGCACCCCTTCCTCACGGACCGTCCGACACTCCAGTTTGGACTCTCCGAGCCAGACGGACTGTCCGACCCCTCTGGCGGACTGTCCGCAAACACCCTCCAACAAAAACCAACCAGCTCCACGGATCGAAACACAAGCGTTCAAGAACTGGACGAACTCGTGACGAACACCGATGAACTAGGTTCCTCATGGACAGTCCGTGTGGGTCACATGGACAATCCATCCTGCACGGACAGACCTAGAAAAATGCGAACTCGAGGAGTCAACTCCTCCTAGCAATCCGTGGATCTCCCAAACGGCTGAACGGAATGCGCCAAGACTTTGGGGACAAGTGAAGCGTCTCTAGGAGAGGCTATACCCAAAATCTTAGGGCACCAAATCAACCAAAACGCTGGGAATCGATCACGAAGCGAGCTCTACCTAGAAGCTAGGGAACCACCCGGAATCCTCAAATCCAAGGCCGAATCCGGAGTTTGAGGGGTCAAGATCAAGCACAAAGATGCACAAAGCATCTATCCATGATCCCCACAAGAGAATCCGAACCAAAACACCTCAGAATTAGAGGAACAAGCCGCGCACGAAAATCCAACAAAAATAGCTCAAAAGGACACGAAAATCACACGAGCTACTAGAAGGAAACCGATGCAACCATGAAAGTTTCCATACACTCGGAGGTCAGATTCTCTACAAAACGGTGAAGAAAATTTACGCCTATAGAGCAGAGAAATGGGAAGCAGTCCGGATGGATGGTTTGCCCACAAACCCTAGAGCTATATATATGAGTCTCTCTGGGTTGGGCAAATGACCACACTACCCCTAGCACATAAACTGAGATACAAACCCCTCAGGGGGAAATTGGTCAAGTAGCACTCCTCTTCATCGCACGGCCATGCCTTTGCCGCAGTCCGCGTCCTCCCGACGCAAGCGCTGCTATCCCGCCACGTGTCTGCCGGCATCGAAGCTTCTCGGCGCTCCCGGATCCCGTCTCCGCCCGCCGAGCCTCCGGTCTTGGTTTTGTGGCTCAACCAAGTAACCTGACGGTTTTGTGGTGAACCGCCGCAAACCCCGCGTGTAGACTCCGGTCGTGAGACGCTACCCTGCATTGGCTCTGGTCGACGACTTCATCTTGCTTTTCTTGCCACCATGCGGCCCGCACTTGACCCCGCTGGCCACCAGGTCCGTCGAGCCGAGCCTACTTATCTCTCCACTCCTCGGAGGCACCGCAAGGCATAGACCTTTCGCGCCTGCTCTTCACCTGCACCAACGCAAATCAAGCCGCAACCTGCACCTGCAATACTCGGCCAAGACTCAGTCCACACCACGTTGTCAATCACTCATCACACTGAGGAGCGACCATTCACCGGTCCTCGGACGCTCCGGTCCTCACTCTTTGATATGTGGCACCAGCATTCTTCAGTCCAAAGGTCATGACAGTCCACTCGTATAAACCAACATGACCAGGGCACCTGAAAGCAGTCTTCGCAATATCTTCAATAGCCATAAATATCTGGTTATATCCATCATTACCGTCCATGAAGCTAATGACTTTATGCCCTATAGCAGCGTTGACCAACACGTCGGCCACTAGCATTGGGTATCCATCCATTGGCGTTGCTTTGTTTAAATCCCTGAAATCAATGCAAACACGCAACTTGCCATTTTTCTTGTAAACAGGGACTATGTTAGAAATCCATTCAGCATACCGACATTGCCGAATAAAACCAGCTTTGAGTAACTTTGTTATCTCAGCTTTTATATCAGGATAAATCTTTGGGTTGCATTGTCTAGGGTGCTGCTGGAAAGGTCGATAACCTGGCTTAATGGGCAACTGATGTTCCACGATAGATCGGTCTAAGCCGGGCATCTCATAATATTCCCAAGCAAAACAATCTTTGAATTCCTTTAATAATGCGATCAACTCTAACTTGTATTCTGGATCTAGCTTGGCACTAATATAAGTCGACTTAGGTTTACTTCCATCTCCAAGATCTATCTTTTCTAATTCATTAGCCGACGTGAACCCATGCCCAAGCTTTCCTTCATCTTCTATGAATTGATCCATTAAGGCTTTTCATCAGAGCCGACTGCTTGAACCGGTTGTAGTCCAAAATCGGACACCTTGAGATATTTAGTATCCCATGCTTTTCTAGATATGCAGCTTACTCGATCATAGGTCCAACCTTATGCTTCTATTGCTGCTACTGTTAAGGAAGTTTCTCTTTTGACCATCTCCTCTGAATATCCAATCCATTGGATGATACATTGGTGCATTGTGGATGGTATGTAGCAATTGGCATGTGTCCAATCTCGGCCCAGCAATAAATTATAAGATCGCCTCCCTTTGATGACAAAGAAGGCGGTTGGAAGGGTCTTACTGCCGATTGTGAGCTCCACGCAGATTGCACCTTTGGCTGGAGAAACATTGCCTTCAGAGTCCACCAGCATCATGTCTGTTTGGGTCAAGTCTTCATCTGACTTTCCAATCTTGTGCAGTAAGGTGTATGGCATCAGATTAACTGCTGCTCCTCTTCAGCATCCTGGTGACTGGCTTCCCATTGACAAAACCTCTGAGGAACAAGGCCTTCAAATGTTGTCTTTTTTCATCTTCTGGCTTCTCAAAGATAGCTGGTGTAGGTTCCAATGTCAACTGAGCCATCCCTAGTTCTTCATCGGACACATCCGAATCAATTGGGGCCATAAACTCCTTTGGTAGAAGGACAACCATGTTTATATCAGCTTTTGTCCCACTGTATTTCTCATTATCGGCTCTAGGCTTAGGACGCCATACTTGAGACCGAACTTTCTTCTTGACCAGCACACACTTTTCTTCTTCTTGTTGTTGTTCCAGCTGTCGTAGGCGCCGAACTCTTCTTTTCTAAGGTTTGGTCAAACCATTCGGACACCATTGCGGATTAGGCTTCTTGTATGATTGATTTGACCCTCCATCATCCAGTTGTACGGTGTGTAGTCATTCAGGAGCTCAGCACATGATGTATTTATCAGGAACCAAAAAATCGGCTAACTCTTCCAGCCAATTGTTTGACTTTTGGTTGACTCGGCCTCCCAGCCGATCATGAACATTGGCCTTGCCCCCCAGCCATTGATGAACTGGAACCCATTGATTATTGAACTCACGGTGATCCCCAGTCATGGTCCTCCTGTCATTGAAGCAAACACTCTTGGATGAGCTGCCATTGTTGTAGGTTCCATTGCATTCTGGACAATTTTCCGCCGTTGGCAGTTTGATTCCTTCCTCCCAACAGTACTTAAGAACGGACATCTCCAATGCCCTTAATTGCGTCGTGCCCACTCTTCTCTTCCTTTTGCTTTCTCCTGCCGTCGCAAAAACTTGTTGATCAGCATCTGGGATGTGACAAGTTGGCGTGGCTTCATGTCTTCTTCTTCAAGTAACAACCCTTTTCGTTTAACATCTGCAGCGGTTGCTTGTACCTTGGGATCAATAGTTCCTTTATTTTGAGCCAATTCTGATATTAGCAACTTGGTACATGATGTGTCTTTGCTAGACACCTCAACTGTATTAGTTGGGAAGGGATGCTTATCAATCTTCATCGGCTTTTCAGCTTTGGCAGGGGTTTCAAACTTAAGCTTTCCTTGCTCAATAGCTGATTGGATCTGTTGCCTGATGATCTTGCAATCATTGGTGTCATGAGATGTCGCATTATGCCACTTGCAATACTTCATCCTCTTGAGCTCTTCTGTGGAAGGTATGGTATGGAACTGAAACAGCTTAATTTGCCCTTGTTGAAGCAACAGATAAAATATTTTATCGGCCTTAGTGATATCAAAGCCGAATCTCTCCGGTTCCTTTTTACCCATAGAGCAACATAGAGTCTTTTTGCCTTTGACCCACTTTGCAAGCCCTATCATGTTTTCTTCATCTTCTGAATCAGAACATTCCACATAAGAAACTTTCTTCTGGAAGTTCCTCCTTGGTTCATAAGACTTTGCAGTTTCTTGGCTCATCTGACTCACCAACTCGCTGAGGCTCTCGAAATCATGTGATGCATATTTTTCTCTCAAAGATGGCAAGAGCCCTTGGAACGCCAACTCGGCCAGCTGTTTATCTCCTAGATTCAGACTGTAGCACTTGTTTCTGACTTCTCTGAACCTCTGAACGAATACAGCAATAGTTTCATTGTTCCTTTGCTTGAGTTTGGTTAAGTCAGTGATCTTCATCTCATGAATACTAGAGAAGAAATAATTGTGGAACTTTTGCTCCAAATCAGAACACTTAATAATGGAGTTGGCCAGAAGTGAAGTGAACAACGAGAATGCTGGCCATGAGAGAGATGCAGAGAACAACCATATCCTGAGTGCATCACTATTCCCTACTTCTCCACACTGTATGATGAATCTGGTGATATGCTCCATTGTGGATGTATCATCTTGCCCTGAGAACTTGGTGAAATCTGGTACCTTGAACCTTGGAGGAAAAGGTATCTGATCATAACTAGATGGATACGGCGTCTTGTACATATAGACTTGCTTCTTAGGATTGATCCCAAAGTGCTTCTTCAGCGTTTCTGTAATCTGGTCAGTCAACTCTTCCCTCAGTTGAGATTTTATCTCAGCAGATATCTATTCTATCGGCCGAATGTCAGTTGATGGAGTCTCTGAAGGTTGTTCTTTAAGAGTTCTTGATTGTGGATTCGGCATT
Organism: Cenchrus fungigraminus; assembly: GCA_036936925.1. NCBI lineage: Eukaryota > Viridiplantae > Streptophyta > Magnoliopsida > Poales > Poaceae > Cenchrus > Cenchrus fungigraminus. The sequence continues at coordinate 52,913,570 of CM072778.1, read as the reverse complement.
TCTGCCGATACTCTTGCTCCAGAAGAATTCTGTGTATTTGACTGACTTAATACAGGTGGTGTTTGCCCAATCGGCTGTCCAGCCGATGGAGTTGGTTGATGTGAGTTCAACTGGCCTGAGCTAGCCAATTGATTTAGGAGCATTTGCATTGTTTGCACAGGATCTATCTGTTGTGGCTGTGTCACTGGTTGCCTTGTCATCCCTTGATTAATCAGTTGTTGAGGTGATGATCTCACATGAGTAACCGTATGAGCCGGGGTCATGACAGGTTGCAGTGACGTTGTTTGCTGTAGTGGAGTAGTCTGTATGGGTTGACCTGAGATCGGCCGAGGAGCCAATTTTTGAGGTGGAATAGGGGATTTTCTTTCTATTAGTATAACCATATGCGCATGAGCAGGACCTATCTTAACTCTTTCAAATGCCTTGTTCCCATGATTGAAATAGACAAACTCCACTCCCTCCTTAGTCAAATGCACAGTCCCTGGAGTACCCCCAAACATAGCTTGATAATGCTTTGGGTACTTCACTTCTGGAATTTCTTCAGGTGGGGGCACAAAGAACTTTGAGATATCAGTCTCGAAGTGATTATGAGGTAAATCCCATCCTGTAAGTCTTCCACTTTGGTCCCTCATTACTGGATATTGAGGAGGATTCTGGAGAGAGAATGTCTAATCTGGACATTGGACTGTGCTGAATAAGTTTGAATTATTGGTATTGTAATAGCAAGATCGTTAGATGAATCTCCAATATTTTGATTTTGAATCGGCTGGGAATCCGATGATGTGACAGGAGCAGTTGCATTTACTTGTGGAGATGGAGTAACCCCTACTGTTGGATCATAAATCGGCTGGGAAGCCGATTGAGCCTTTGGGAACATCAGAGGAGACCGCCCAGGTTGAAAGTATGCAGGTGTTGATGGTGAATTTCCGTCAACCTAGCCATGAGTTTACCTTCGGTGTTGGCATTGATTTAATATCCAAATTAACGATCCTAACCCTCAAGATATGTCATGTTCACACTCGCATGTGGTTTTTGGAGTTTATTGTTTACACAGGTTTTAATGCTAAAAGGGAGACTTCCCGAAAAAGTTCATCAAACACTTTGTGAGAAGATCATGAAGCCCAGCACAAGTCAAGACACGAAGTGAACATGACTCCAAGTGGCCCAAGGACCGAACCGTGAAGACAGAAAACTCCGAGGACATGGACAGAAAATGCTAAAGCTTGCGCGACAAGGAGCCATATCCAAACCACGGAGAAACTGATGACAAGGACCCACATGCAGAAGGGGGAAAGTTCTAGAAGACACGAGAAGCCACGGGGAGGAAGCCCGGGGCCGAACCGGGCCAGAATGGGCCCAGGCCGGTCGGCCCAGCCCATTCTGGGCCCCATTCGGCTCCCCCTTTGACCTAGTTGCTCCTCGGACTATTTATAGCCCCCCTGCCAAGAGCCACGCATCAATTCATTCGTCATCTGCCGCCGAGGAGCAGAGAAGCTAGAGGGACACCATCTCGGAGAGGAGGGTCGTGCTAGTTGTCTAAGGTTTCCCTAGCCGACGTGGGAACCTTGCATGGAAGACCACGTCGGAGCTCCGGAGCAAGGATCAAGATCGAGGTAGGATCCCGGTGGTGATCTTGTTCATGTAATCATTCATGGTGAAGTCTTTAAGTGAATCCAATTTCTAGCGATCAAGTGCCTTCTCTATGATTTTGTTCTCCCTTGGTTTTGCTTCTTCCTCAATCTATACTTAAGATAGATTGCATAGGGTGCTCTTGTAGCCGCGGTGGCTAGAGGTGCATACCGGACCGACCAAGTGTTTTCAACTTGTTCTTCTCAAACTCGCCCAAGGCTAACCCGCACGAATAGGAGTGCGTTATGACAGGACGGTGGCTCCAAAAGGCAGGCGTCTTCAGAATCTGAACGGAGGCCACGATTTAAAGATGCTTTTAATGAGATTCGCTTTTCTATCTTCATCTATCTTGTTTGGAGCTACAACATAAGCATGATTTAGACTCTCTAGATCAGTTATCTCTTTGCTTTCTCTTGCTACCTCTTAGTAGATTAGATTAGATGTGTTTTCTCGATGATCTCTTAGATTAGATGCAACTTGGTTCTTCAAAAGAAAGAGTTTCCTTGCCTTACTATATTGAATCCTTGCGTTGCACATTGTTCCACGGATTCGATACCTTGGGTTCTCACACTTAAGGGAAGAAGGGTCCCTTGACTATGACGGGGGATTTGTCCACTTGCAAATCCAAACGAACTTTGATACGACAATCAACCGTCAACAAGCCCCTTTTTCTGGCGCTGTTGCTGGGGAACAAGCAATCAAGATCCAATCTAGTATTGCTTTTTTTTTGAATATTTTTAGTTTTTCTTTTGATTTTTTTGCATTTCTTAACTCTGATCATCCCCAAAAAGAAAAAAAAATCTAATCTAGTTTTTGACTAACCCTAATTTTGTTTATTGCTAACCCTAACCGGAGATGGACGGCCACCTCTCCAAGAAACCCAAACTTTCTTTTGTGGATGATCCAGGAAAACTTTACAGGCAAAGGAGACGTGCAACACAAGCTAAAGGATTGGAAACCCTAGATCCAAAAGCTGAGGTCGAAGGACCGTCGGAATCTCCAAGGGAATCACCACCTCCAAGTCCAAGGGAAGATCAACCTCAACCGCCACCCATGGGAGAACAACCGCAACCAGAGCGCAAGATCGAGCTATCCACCCCGGACATCGTTGATCTACCTATCGTAAACCTTCAAGACGCCGGAAGGCTGTTCAAGATCAAGGTCTCAACTATCCGCATGGTGCAATACTCGCCTTTCACCGGTAAAGAGGATCCGAACCTTCACCTCCAAGCATTCGTTCAATTATGTCATACTTTCGATGAGAATGGGGTGACTCAAGATCAAACGAGGGCAAGACTTTTTCCGTTCTCACTACTTGGAAAAGCTTTGCGTTGGTTCCACACTCTACCGGCAGAGTCAAAACAAGATTGGGAAGCGTTGATGAGGAACTTTATGAAGGAATTTTATTCGCCGACCAAGACTCGAAATTTGCGCAACAAGATTGATACATTTGCTCAATTCCCAATGAAGATGATTGCGGAAGCTTTGGAGCGTTTCAATGAATACATGCGAGCTGAATTCCTTGAGTGGCATATCGGTTTACTCATGAGGAGGTTGGAAAAGATGGAGATAGAGAAAAAAGCTCAAGACCTAAAGGCTACCGAGGCAAGATCCACATGCGAGGAGTGTGGGGAGTACGGCCATGTTCAAGGAGATTGTCCGGAGGAAGCAATGGTGCTCGACTACATGAGGAAAGGGGAGTTGCCGAACTTCCGCTATGGGCAATGTAAACCTCAATTTAATGCAAGTTTGTCCATTCAAAATCCGGTTCCTCTTTGTACACAATTGAAGGACTTCATGGACGAGTAAGCTAAGATCAACAAGGACGTCGTCACTAAGTTCAAGGCTATGGACAAAATATTGGAGAATATAGATGGCAAGGTGACAGAGGTCGGAAGCTCTATCCATCAATTATTCAACACGATGAAGATGCTAGAGACGCAAGTGGGACAACTTGTCGGGCGCCCGATGGGTAACAAAGGAAGATTGCCGGGACGACCCCAAGGTCCCGAGACGGCGAAGGCTATTCAAACTCATTCGGGAGAGATGGAGGATCACACTAAGGAGACCACGGAGATCATGACCGAAGGACCGAAGTTTGAGATGCTGAGCCAAGATATGAAGATGCCTCCACGCTACTTCCGAGACATGTACGAGATGAAATTATGTGACATTGGAGCAAGTGTGGGAGTCATGCCAAGAGACGTGTTCGAGAAGCTATGCCTACCGGAGCTCAAGCCTATGGCCATGTGTCTAGAGTTGGGAGACAACTCTATTCGCTATCTCGAGGGAATCGCCGAAGATGGACCTGTAAAAGTTGGAGAGATCAAGTTCGACATCTACAGTGAGAGAAGTGCATTCAAGCTTCAACCACATCTCGCGGTATGCAACACGTTCAATGTTAAATATGTTATGCCTCATCGTCGCTTTATCAAGGAAGAGCCAAAGAAGAAGAAAGAGCCGGAGAAGAAGGAAATAAAGACCAAGGAAGTTGTTGCATCCGTCAAGACCAAACGACAAAGCCAGCCTATGAAGACCAAAAAAAATGACTAAGCCGAAGAATAAGTCCACGCCCAAGATGGTGCGGAAGTGGGTACCTAAGATTGCAACGCCCACAAAAGAGCATTGATCCGAAGTGAAGAAGAGAAGAAGTCTAGCTATGGACTATAAACGAAATGCTTTGCGGGAGGCAACCCGTTCGTCGAGTCAAGAATAAGCTACCGGGAGGACAACCCGATCAAGAGTAAAAGCTACCGGGACGGCAACCCGGAAAATTTCCGAATTCTAAGTAAGTTGGTCATAGAATTTGCTACGCAAGATATTTTGTTAACTCTTAAGTGGTTGAACAAGTTTTTAGAGAACCTTTTATTTGCTCGGTCATTATATTTGAATTTGTCTATCTTAAAACCAATGACATGTGCCATCCCATGTTTTATTTGCCTCTTATCGAGAAACTAAAACCAAAAATTCAGATCCTATTTGAGTCTTCTGTCCTCTCCATGATGGTAGGTTCAACTTTGTTTTGCATGTTAAAAACACACGAGTAGAGCCTCGCTATGTTCCTTAATGTTTGTAAATCTTTTGACGCATGCTAGGACTCGCGTGAACCTAAGGAATTCGATTTTTGGTTTGATTTAACTTAACATCTACCGGTTTCTCTAGAGCTAGAGTTTTTCCAAGGCCCATTGTTTTTATTTATTCAAAATCTCTCTCTCATGTTTGGCCAAATTTAGAACCTAAACCCATAACCCCACGGTCAAGCCGGAGGAGCTTGCTAAAATGATCCCGGTGCAACCAAAATAAAGGTAGTCGGAAAGTTTTCGACTTACAAATTGTTTTTTATGTTTAAAAACTCCTCTAATAATATATTTGGACTCATTGCCAGCTCTGAGTTAATCTTTAATTTGTGAAAATTAGAGGAGTAATTAGCATCTAAACATGATCAAGGGAAGGATTTGAGGTTTATTTAACACCTTGTGCTCGATGATGCATCACGGGAAGGCTTTATAATCAAAACATCTTGGGCACATGTAAAGGACAAGCATGCGGGGGGGCAACATGATTTTGTTTTGCAGGAAATAAGTGATAGCACATGAACCATGGAAGACAAGAAGAGACACAAAGTAAAGGAGGGAGGCATTGATCTCATCATTCAAAAACAAAGGAGCGGCCGAGGGTGTTTGGACGATGGATTCTCGTGGAGCATGAGAACACAAGGACATAATGCAAAAAGGAGCAAGTGGGAGAACAGCCGAGGCAATTGGGGTAGTAGGGACCCCAGGCCGGCCGGCCTGGTCCGGTCGGCCTGGCCCCTTTTTGTGGCCTTCGACGCTCGTCTTCCTCAGGTAAGCCTCTCATTCATTTGCAAGTTCATGCTCCCAAGTTCATAGTCCACAGACCTTACGAACCACTCAGAAAAATTCATGCCTCACTTCCTTCTCTAAAAATCCCTGAAAATCTGTTATAATTCTTGTTCTACCATATACTTTTTTGTGCATTTTTCTATCGGCAAGAAACCCCCGGGAGAGTTGTTGTGAATTTGTGCAGCAAGGCACGATGAGAAAGGCCATGAACATCGTCCTCGGAAGGAGGACACGATCATCATCGTCGGAGGCGCCATCTAACTCTTCGCGAAGGCGTTCTATTTCCGAGTCCCCGCGAAGCATGGAGGAGGACGTGGCACCGTCGAGGAGCGACACGCTGCTCCTTGGAGGCATGAGGAGTACACGAAGCTTGTCCATGTGGGACAAACCGCAAGGGCACACGGAGGAGCCACCCGTTTGACCTCGACACTCAACTCGTTCATCCGCTCCGCCACCATATACTCCGAGGCACTCCAAGCTTGTTTTCATCATAAAGACGAGGGATCAACCATTGGAGGAAAAGTGAAGGAAGGAAGAAGAAATAATGCTTCCAATTCGGTTTGATTTTTCCTTCTCCTTTTCTTTATTTTTCAGTTATGTGCAAATTTGTGTGTGCGAGCTTTTTCTATTTTATTTTCAGCACGTGTGTGGTAGTAGTAGTTTTTGTTTTCCATCACCATGAATAATTTCACCATTGTTTGATGATATTTAATATGGACGGAAAATTGTGTCAAGTTGATATATGATGACGTTACCTATTTGCTTATCTTTGTACTTGTTTTATGCATGATTAAGCTAATGCTCTCTCAAAATGCAAATCTGAAATTGATTTAAATGCTAGCTTAATCCTTTGCGGAGGTTATGATAAAGATAAGACCCAGAGTTTTCTTTTCATGCTCTAAATTTTGGATGGGTTAAAGATGATTTCTTTTTGTTCTTAAAAATTAATGCTAACCTTGTCATTAATACCTCTTGCATGTTGCTCTACCTATCCAAATCCTTATATTTATTTGAGTGCAAAAACTTAGTATACAAGATTTATTTTTGGGTGAATTAATTCAGGGCTTGATTTCTCTGGCCCGAGACTAAGAAGCTGGTCATTCCGTTTTTGCGTACCTATCTTAATGCTAGCCTTTTCTATCCGTGCATTGTAAGTTTCCACATCGGAAATTTTGCAAACCTCGCCGGATATCCACCTACAAACCTAATATATCTTTTTGTGTTTACCTCCTTGTCCACAACCCAATTCTCGAGTATGAATGAATATTTCAAGGAAGATCACAAGAATGAAGGTGCCAATGATTGAAGTATGATTTTGGGAGACCTCCAAGACGACGTGAAGGATGCGTGAAGGATCCCTAGAAGATTTCAAGTGTTTCTCTCCAGGAAAACATAGAACTTTTAGTACCTACCTTGGCACACAAAAATTTCTCCACCTCTTTGCCCGAGGACGTGCAATCATCTAAGCATGGGGGGTGCCAAGGTGGAGGTACAATGTAATCTAGAGTTCAAGGGGAGTATATAAAAAAATGAAAAATAAAGAAAAAAAGAAAAAAGAGAGAAAAAGAAGAATTATGAAAGAAAAAGAAAAGAGAAAGAAAAAGGAAATAAGCAAAAAAAAAGTGTGTATATATATATATAAAGAGAGAGGAAGAAAAAAAACATAAAGCTCCCCGGCTCTCTAGATGCATTAGGAGTTTCAAGAGGATTCAAGATCAAGACCCATACTCATCTTTCCAACCATGTGCAATCCGATAACGAGGACTTTGTTTGTGCCTTGGGATCACTCTTTGCCATTTGCACATGTCCACTTATCTCAAAAAGTGTGTGTTAATCTCTCCCCCCCCCTCCTTGTAACATTATTTTTTCCAATGACCTTTTTGACGAGTCTCGGTAAGACCATGAGAAGCTTGTCTTGTTTTGATAACATCTCAATTATAATATCTTGGTAGGACTAAACTTTTCCCAAAGCTCCAAATAAAGCCTACCACTTATATATGTTTTTGAGATGAGAAAGGAGTAGAATAAATAGGCTTTGAGAGACAAGATGAGATGAGAGTTCATGAGCAAGATGCAAGGTGGTTTAAATTTTTGAACTTGGTTTAGCTCTTTTCTTCATCTTGCTCTACACTTCAAAAATTCTGAGATTCATTTGAAATTTGGGAGCATGACTAATTACTTGTGGGAAGAGCTTAATTGATATCCACCCTTCGTAGGGATGAAGGCTAGTACATTATGGAACTTTAACAAATATAAATTTAGAGAGCATTATGTTTTCTCGTGTATGATCAAGTGCAGGGTTTAAATAATGTAAGGCAACACTGATATCCATCGAAGGCTTACTCGAGGACGAGCAAGGTTTAAGCATGGGGGAGATGTTGACGGTGAATTTCCGTCAACCTAGCCATGAGTTTACCTTCGGTGTTGCCATTGATTTAATATCCAAACTAACGATCCTAACCCTCATGATATGTCATCTTCGCACTCGCATGTGGTTTTTGGAGTTTATTGTTTACGCAGGGTTTTAACGCAAAAAGGGAGACTTCCCGGGAAAGTTCATCGAGCACTTTGTGAGAAGATCATGAAGCCCGGCACAAGTCAAGACACGAAGTGAATATGACTCCAAGTTGCCCAAGGACCGAACCGTGAAGACAGAAAACACCGAGGACCTGGACAGAAAATGCTGAAGCTTGCGCGACAAGGAGCCCTGTCCAAACCGCGGAGAAACTGACGTCAAGGACCCACATGCAGAAGGGGGAAAGTTTTAGAAGACATGAGAAGCCACAGGGAGGAAGCCGGGGACGAACCGGACCAGAATGGGCCCAGGCCGGTCGACCCAGCCCATTCTGGGCCCCGTTCGGCGCCCCCTTTGACCTAGTTGCTCCTCAGACTATTTATAGCCCCCCTGCCAAGAGCCACGCATCAATTCATTCGTCATCTGCCGCCGAGGAGCAGAGATGCTAGAGGGACACCATCTCGGAGAGGAGGGTCGTGCTAGTTGTCTAGGGTTTCCCTAGCCGACATGGGAACCTTGCATGGAAGACCACGTCGGAGCTACGGAGCAAGGATCAAGATCGAGATCGGATCCCGGTGGTGATCTTATTCATGTAATCATTCACGGTGAAGTCTTTAAGTGAATCTGATTTCTAGCGATCAAGTGCCTTCTCTATGATTTTGTTCTCCCTTGGTTTTGCTTCTTCCTCAATCTATACTTAAGGTAGATTGCATAGGGTGCTCTTGTAGCCGCGGTGGCTAGAGGTGCATACCAGACTGACCAAGTGTTTTCAACTTGTTCTTCTCAAACTCGCCCTAGGCTAACCCGCACGAATAGGAGTGCGTTGTAACAGGACGGTGGCTCCAAAAGGCTGGCGTCTTCGGAATCGGAATGGAGGCCACAGTTTAAAGATGCTTTTAATGAGATTCGCTTTTCTATCTTCATCTATCTTGTTTGGAGCTACAACATAAGCATGATCTAGACTCTCTAGATTGGTTATCTCTTTGCTTTCTCTTGCTACCTCTTAGTAGATTAGATTAGATGTGTTTTCTCGATGATCTCATAGATTAGATGCAACTTGGTTCTTCAAAAGAAAGAGTTTCCTTGCCTTACTAGATTGAATCCTTGCGTTGCACATTGTTCTACGGATTCGATAGCTTGGGTTCTTACACTTTAGGGAAGAAAGGTCCCTTTACTACGACGGGGGATTTGTCCGCTTGCAAATCCAAACAAACTTTGATACGACAATCAACCATCAACAGCAGGGCCCACAAATCCTTCTTCTGTTCCTTTCTTGAAAGTTTTAGTCAAGCAATTCTGAATAGTATTGGTAAGGACTGTTGACTGATTGATCATAGTCTGATGCATGGATTCATTCATCATGTCCTGAAGTCCTTTAGGATCAGCTGAAAAAGTGATGTGTTGTGGTCCTGGAAGAGGATTCTTCTTGACGACTCCACTCTTGGTCTGACCATATGAAGCCAAGCATAGTTCTTCGTATTACATCATGTGTGCTTCGAACTCGGCTTTATCTGCATCCTTCAACTGATCTCTGGTGATTGGTTGAATGTTGCTCGGGTCAAACTCAAAAGTCTTCGTGTTCTTAGACATTGTTGACTTTTTCTTCGGGTCCCACTAGGCGTGCCAACAGTGTGTTGACGCGAAAATAGGACGTCACTCCCATGCGCGACACACGTGACTCTCCGATCTGTAGCGAGGCATGCCAGCCAATCTAACCTGTTGATTGACAATGGAAAATATTAAGAGATCGGCTAGAGAACCGATGGATCTTCAGTAGTACGTGTATCTGCCAATCGGCCGATACAGTGAAACAGGATCGGCAGGCTTGAAAGCAGCCGAAGTGCAAATATGTATAAAAGGATCGGTCGAATCAGCCAATCGTGACGTCAGTGTTCGAACAAACCTGAAATCGACTGTGATAATGGAAGCTGATGAGATCTAGATCGAGCTAGATAAGTTGATGATAAAAGCTAAAACTACAAGAATTGGTATGAAAACTTGCAGATCTAGCTAATATCGGTAAGTTGTGAATAAAGAACTAGACGAAACCTCAGCGATGCGCCCGGAGGTTAAGGCCTAGGATTATTCGGTAAAACGGTACTCACAAGCTTGCTGGAGGTCGACCGATGCAGCCCGATGAACTTGAAGAACGATGTTGAGAAAAGGAAAAACGCAATGGTGAAGTCGCCGAAAAGTAGATGCTGTAAAGTATATGTTGTAAATTGTAAAGGGTTTGCCCGGAGGCGGGTTGTTGGATATTGGTGTGTACAGATTTTTCGACCACGTAGGGTCGCTATTTATGTCCTGAGGACAACCCGACTCCTAGCCGATCACGGCATTGCTTACTTGTATCTAAAGAAACGAACACTACTAAAAATAGAAAATGACTCATGTAAGAGTCGAACTCTCCTAAAATTGACTCTGACCCGTTGTCAATCGTTGACTGACCCGCTTCCAACAAGCTTTGCCTTTGGCGTATTTCTCGATTGCCGCCTTCTTCCTCCTTGTTGGTCGATCTCTCGGTTTGACCATTGGCCGATCGGGTTGACCATCGGTGTTGGGCTGTCTTGACCATCGACGGGCCTTGTTGACCTACTCCAATCAGCCGATTGCACTGCTTTCCCATCGGCTACTTCTCCCTATCCTCTTTTGACTCGTTTTTCCAAAAAACGGTGTCAACAGTAGTTGTCCTTGTTCTCCATTTTCTCCGGACAGTCAGTGACGAAGTGTCCTGGCTTGTCGCACTAAAAGCATGTCCGTGAGTTCCTCCTTGAGTTCACCCGGTTCTCGTGCATCCTCTCGAACCTCCTGGTCAGCAGCGCCAGCTCGTCCTCTCCAAGCACATCGAACTCCTCATCTGGCAAAGACATCTCCGGGAAGATGGGTTAGCATTAGCCTTAGCACCTGAGCCTCTGGCGAGAGCAAGACTATGAGAGTCAGTCGGGCTCTCAATCCTGGCTGTCACACCACAATCCACCTCATCTGACTTGAGCTTAGGGAACAGCTCATCTACCGTCAGAGTCTCGTACTTCTCAGACACCAAGATGGCCTCGACCTTTCCGCCCCAAATGGTGCGATCCAACGAGTGCAAGAGCTTCACAACTCTGTCATGATCATCGTACGGGAGGACGGTCACATTGGCCTTTATGTTGTTCATAATCACCGTGAACCGCTGGAACATCGTGTCTATTGACTCACCGGGGAGATGAGTGAAATTCTTGTACTCTCTCCGGTAAGTCGCAAACAACCGAGCCTGAACCTGACTGTTCCCAACATGAGCATTCTTCAGCTGCTCCCAAATCCTACAAGCCAAATCCTCTGTCTGGACACGATCGAATTCAGATTGATGTTGGGTATTTTAGCGACACACGAAATAAATCCACAAGCGCACGGATACCATTGTAGCTTTCACCTCAGAGTATTCCAAGGGTATCAAATCCAAGGGAACGTGTGTGCACTAACTTCGTACAGTCGGTCCAAGGACACACCTAGATAAGATCCAAGGATAGAGAGGATTCCAAAAGATAGCACTATAGATGAGATTAAAGGTCGATCTCTAGATAGAACTTGGCTTAGGATACCGATAGCCCTGACTTAACAGGTGACTCTGGTACGCAGATCTATGTGGAACGGAACTCTGACTATATCCAGCCGTGGAGGATCAACGAGGGCCACAAGGGTTGTCACCACCTCCTGGATTGCCTCTACCAAACCATGGGATAAGCCGAACGAATGATAACCGGTTGCGTGTTGTTGATGGCTGTTAAGTACCACTTTTACACCGTCAACTCCTGCATAAAATGAATGGAAAGTGATCATCAACACTAGAATAGGTCTTTATACTGAAAAGTTCCACAAGTGTTGGTGTTTCTATCTTTTGTTGCAGGACACATGTAAATGCACATGGAATGATACAACTAAGAGCAAGTAAGCCAATGGCATAGATATGGCATCATCATAAACAAACTCAATTGCCAAATTGGTCTGCACCATTGCAACGGGCTCATCGAGACGATCGAAATGGATATATCATTTGCATACATCGGAGCCCGGATGAGAGAGATATGCACAAGACATCATGTGGACCCGGTGGAACCCACACCAGGCCACGTGGCGACGTGCTACCACACAGGCACCCACGTGGCCATGACACCTCACCGATCCAAAGAAGCACACTCTCGACCAATCAGGAGCAAGCACGCGGATCTAAGGGCCCACAACCATGAGATAATGGGCTAGAAACACCGCAAACACCCCCATACCCACCTTGCGACCCACCTAGCAGTCACCTGGACGAAAACCGGCGCGATCGGGGCCACCCCGAGATCGGCCGATCCCCAGTTCGGCCGAACCCACTCTGAGGCCTCTCGCGCTGCCCTTCCACGTGTCGTCTTGTCGTGACGAGCCAAAGGCGGTGCCAAGTGTATGCCCGAATATCTGCCCGAAAGCCTGCAACTCCTTCTCATGGAAGATTCACCAACTTGGCCCCTACTCCTTTGCGCCACATGTCACCACCTCATTGGTGCCTTGGTGGCGCCCAAGGCAGCCTAGGGAGCTCCTCTTGGCCTATAAATATGACGGGAGGGGGTAAGAAATGAGACACACTTCACCACTTCACCCAAGGATGACAGCTTCCCTTCAAAGGAGAGGCCTCTCCTTGGTAGATTAGAGAGTAGGGAGAGTGAGAGAGAGAGAGAGTTGTATCTGTATGGATGCTTGTTCTTCAATTAGAGTAAAGTAAGTATTTCTGCATTTTCTATTTAGACTAAAGTAGCATTCATGCATAGGTGATATGTTCTTGTGTTCTTCGTTTGTTCTTGATTTAGAGGCTTGTGTTCATCGCAAACACAACCTTTCGATCTTGTAGCATAGGTTCATAAGTGCTCATATCCGTTTGTATGCATGTTCTTTATGTAGACTAAAGTGGATATGCTTGCATGCTCTGATTAGAATAAAGTGTGTTCTTGATTCCTTTCTAATAGTTTATGCTAGGTTGCATGAGTAGCCTCTTTCCTCTGCTAGTGCGTAGATCCTGGGTTTATACGTTCATCTGCTGCAAGTCGTTCGTATACATTGGAGGCTTAGTACGGGACCGAGTGCTCTCTCGTATGCTGTAAGCATAAGCTAGTAGTACCTATAGTTGAGTGAGATGAGTTCTCCTCCTTGCGGGTTCGTCGCCCTATATTTAATATAGAGTGCCGTAGGTTGCTACGCACCGCGGGATAGCGTAGTCAGGCTACGGTAGTAATCAGTAGCATAGACGTGGTGTCTAGGCTAATGGTTATCCTTCGTTTGCCCTATATCCCACGGATTGGTAGAGGTAGATCGCAGGTGGTGATAGCCCTGTTGATCCTTTGAAATCCTCCACGTTCGGATATAGTGCAGTTTGAGGTTCATCTTAGATCCGTAGGCTGGAGTCTCCTGACAGATCAGGGGTTAGCCGGTGCCCGAAGCAAGTTCTTGAGAGATCGACCTTTAACCTCATCTGTAGTCCTCTCCATAGGAATCCTCTCTCTATCCTTACCTCTTATCTGGGTGTGTCCTTGGACCGACTATACAAAGTTAGTACACACACGTTCCCTTGGATTCGATACCCTTGGAATACTCTGAGGTGAAAGCTACAACGGTATCCGTGCGCTTGCGGATTTATTTCGTGTGTCGCTAAAATACCCAACAAGCTTTCTGGCGCCGTTGCCGGGGAACGGTTGCTGTATCTATCTTCATACCCAGTGGTCCTCGTATCTTTTCACTTTCCTTTATTGTACCTTTACCCCCGCTACTCATGGAGAGGCCATCCTTTTACGACCTCTCCGCCTCAACTTATGAGTTCAATGATCCATCAACTTCCACATCAGACCATGAACTTCATTTCCACATTATGGGCACGGTTCAGGATCGACCCTTCTTTGGAGCGATCAATGAAGACCCCTACTTTCATTTGGAAGAATTCGAGGAACTGTGTTCGCGTCTGGTTCTCCCAGGCATGACACAGGAATCCATAAGGTGCAAGTTGTTCCCCCTCTCTCTGTTGGAAAGGGCGGAGCAATGGTACACTGACACTGTAAAAAGTGCAAATGGTGATTGGGGCAAACTTCGAGATAAGTTTTGCAGCTCATTCTCTCTCGTGGAGAGGACGGTGCAATGGTATACTCATATGGCCTCTCTCCCAGGGGATATTCTTGAGTTCGAACAATTAGAGGAGGAGTCTATAGGAGCAGCATGGGCTAGGTTCATATGCCCTTGTGCATCTGGACCCGGCTCATTCCTACCCGATGATGTCTTGCTTTACGCATTTTGCATGAGTATAGACATGGACGCTGCCCAAGATCTTGACATCACTGCTGGAGGTTCTTTTGCACACAAAACTCTAGTGGAAGGAAGAGCAATCCTAGACAGCTTCTTAGAAAACTCTTTCTTCCCTACCGACCATAACGAACCCCACTAGGAATCAGATTCGATCCATGAGAGTCTCTCAACAACTGAACCTGAACCTACGGTTTCCACATCTCAATTTTCGACCGTTGAGCCCTCTCCCGAACCAGGAACAATGGAGGAAGAAGAAATTCAGCCTCCAGAGTTCTTCTATCGATTCGCGGATAACCCTCTTGAAAATCTTAGAAACTCCTCAAATTGCTTAGATGTCCAACTAGGGAAGGAGCCCTCTTCTGTCCAAATCCAGCCAGCTAGGAATCTTTTGACAGAACCTTCCCCTAGACCTACGGTACCTCCTTTGCCTCCCGATCCTCCAAACGAAACATCTATCATGGAGGACATGGAAAAGAAGTGGTTGACTGGAGTGGGAAACGTTTCCGAAGCACTTTGGATTTGTTCACCCTCTACGATTATTTCTTGCTCCATAAGGGGAATTATCGTAGAAGCCCATCTTAACCCCACTATAGAGGTTAATGTCATGCCATGGCACCTAGCGTACACTTTGTTGGGCAACGTTATGCTAAGACCATCTGACAAACTCCTCAAGAGTTGCCCCTCCGGACATATTCTTGAGTGTCGGGGGGTTGCATGTGCCGTGCCACTCCTAGTAGACAAGATCAAGGTTAATCTAGACTTCCATATCTTTGATGTCCTCGATCTTGATCTCCTCCTAGGCTCCCCTGTGGGAAAACTTCTTGATGGACCTCGAGGGAGCCTAGATGAAAAGCTTAGGGAAGCCGCTTCTGCCACCACTCCCTTGTTCTCAGAAACTTCTATGGCGAAGCCTCTTCCTAAGAAAAACCCGCTCGAGAAAGCTTCTGCCACTCCCTTGTTCTCAGAAACTTCTATGGCGAAGCCTCTTCCTAAGAAAAACCCGCTCGAGAAGATGAGGCATGTATCTCCGTTCACATCCTCCGAGCCCGTTGTCATTGAGGTTGTAGAATTTTCTACTCCTCAAGAGTATGACTTGGAAGATCTTCTTCACCTTTGTGAAGGCGAACGATCCTCATCACCCTCGATCGAGTTTGAGCCTCTTCCCACTAGCCCATATCATGTTGCCCTCGACCTTGATCGAGAATCAACATCGAGCTTCCACGACTTGAGATGGAGAAATCATGGGCCATGGAAATCTATGAGGCACCGACTCTGGAGTTCAAAGGGAAGGATTCCATTGACGAGCATGGTAGCTTCACTCTTGATATATCATCCAGACCATGCTTGTATCATGCCTCTCCAGAGTCAGCCATGCTTAGTGCACTGAGCACGCACGAGGACTACAATCACCTTATGGTCCTCTCCTGTAAAAAGTTTAGAAGGATGGTTGTAGATGCATATGTTTACCACAAGCATTGCAGATTTCATGTATGCTCTGTGGTACTAACCTTGTAGCTGAAGCTTCACTGATACATCAACAATTGGTGGTGAGACGGGAATGACATCACCAATGATAGCTGCAGGAAGAAGTTCCCATGGTCGAGCTTATGACCAAAAACAAAGCACTACCAGGAGATAGTCTGGATTAGGTTAGATTTTATTTCCCTTTTCAAATAAAAAGCAAGAGCATGTTTTTAGGATAAGGGTGTCCTTCGGGTATTTTCGGTCGCTAACCTTTCAGGTGGAGATTGAAAAGAATGATGGACAGGTGATGCATAAGAACATGTTTGCTTCATCAACTGCAACACTTCGGAAGATTTGGTGAGGGAACATTACAAAAGGAAGCTTGATCTCCACACACTTGAGTTTTGTTGCCTAGCAATGCAAACTTCAAGTGTGGGGGAGGCATGTGAGCATCCTGAGTAAAGCTCCTCTCATACCAAATCTTATCCTGGTTTGGAGGTGATGTTAGCTCCTACGTCTTGCCCAATTAGGTACGTCCTGCATTTGACATTAAACAAAGCCCTTCTGGGAGGTTGCCCAATGTTCACCATCATTTGCTCATGTTTATGTCCCTTTGAAAATAGCATAATCATGCTTCCATGCTTCCTTTGTCTATGTTTGTAATGCTATGGTTTGAGTGCATGTTTAGCTACGTGCATTCATAGGTTGTTTTAAATTAAGCATGGTGCTTAGGTTAAAACTGTCTTCTTTAATCAAACAAGACATGGTGTCGAGTTTCATTGATGAACCTTATGGTAAATGCTTGCATGGATATTGGTTGTATGTGCGGACTAACCCTTGTAGGAATTTTCGAATCCAAATGGGGTAAGTCATCGAGCTTGATTCAAAAGGGAAGGTAAGCCAAGGCATGTCAGCCTTGTTTGAGCCAGGTCTAATGGTGAATTTATATTTGAATTTGAATAAAGGCTCACTGGTTCTCGAACCAGTAGGGTCCATCTTTTATTTTCCCTTTTTGTTTGAAGACAGCACCAGGTACATGAACAAGTGTGGGGGAGATCTCCCAAGTTTATCATCGACATACACACTTGAGACCTCCCACACAGGCGTTGCACAACATCGACTACGCTTTCATGACAAGGGACAAGGTAAACTAGAGTGATCTGTCTGCCCCTCGGGTTAGCTGAACCACTACTGGTCCTCCTTATTTCTCATATCCTTCAAGAGCGATGGTATGTGCACCCTTTATCTCACTCTCTTTGATTCATGAGTTTGAATGAGTTTCAATTCTTATCTGCTAAATCAAACTCTTGGAATCATGCTCTACCTGTTTTACATGTCTCCTATGGTTAACTTGCATATGTTTTATTGCATACTTATCATCTTGATGCTTGTGAACAAATATCTTTAGGAAAGCATGCTCATCTAAGTGGTTGATGTTTGAGATATGGTTTGATGATATGATCTTCTCTCTAAATGTTTGAGTGCTTGGGAATTTTATTTTGAAAATTGAAAACCCTTGGCAAAGCTCATGTTTGATATGCCATAGTCCTACCAAAGCCATATGATGAGTTATCTTGAAAACCTTATACTCATATGCTGCTTGTTATTGCATTGAGCTTTGTCAAATTGTTGTGACCCTTGTGAGAATTCTTTTCATGCTTTGATGATCAAATGATCAAGATTCATGTGTACACCATATCCCCTTGCTATGCTTCTACACTGGAAGTTAGCATTATATCGTCCATTCATTCCATAAAAATAAAGCTCCGTGTGTGGTGTGACATTTCTCTCTCCAAAAATGTCCTTCAAAAAGAGACATGGGCTATGCAAAACAAAAAAAAAGAGATGAAAGAGATACATGCTCAAGGCATGATAAAAAAAAAGAAAAAAAAGAAAGAAAGAAAGGATAGCCCATGTCCAAAATAAAGAAGAAAAAGGAGAGAGATGTGATCATGCAAAAAGGAGTTCTAATAAATTTGATGGCAATAACTAGCACCCGCTGCGGGCCTAATGTCCACCTTACCATCACCACAACATTCATCATATATATATGGTAATATCTAGCACCCATTCCGGGCCTAGTATCCACCTTACCATATCCATCACATCCATACACGTGCACATCTTGATCCGATTGTATGAATTGTTTTTCTCCGTGGATCCGGTTTTTGACTTTGCAATAGATGTGATGCAACTATGCTTTATCTTTTATCCTACCCTGAGCTCCACATATAGCCATCATTAGAAGTAGGATGAAAGAAAGGCCAATCTAATGCCTTGGTGAGGACATATACACATTGAGCGATCAGAGAGAATCAAATGAGGAGCTAAGCAAGGTTTGTTTTGAAAACTTATTGCAAAACCCAAGTTACTTGGCATGATGAGCAGAGGTGATTTGATTCATGACTGTTCCATTCCTCAACTACCCAAGATGGCATGATAGCCACTCCACAGAGTTCACAAGTACAAGGTATGCTTTGGAATATCTCTTATGCTTGCTTCATACCTTTGGATATCATGTTTCACCTTGATCCTTTCTCCATCACTCGAGGACGAGCAAAGGTCAAGTGTGGGGGTGTTGTTGACGGCTGTTAAGTACCACTTTTACACCGTCAACTCCTGCATAAAATGAATGGAAAGTGATCATCAACACTAGAATATGTCTTTATACTAACAGGTTCCACAAGTGTTGGTGTTTCTATCTTTTGTTGCAGGACACATGTAAATGCACATGGAATGATACAACTGAGAGCAAGTAAGCCAATGGCATAGATATGGCATCATCATAAACAAACTCAATTGCCAAATTGGTCTGCACCATTGCAACGGGCTCGTCGAGATGTTCGAAATGGATATATCATTTGCATACATCGGAGCCCGGATGAGAGAGATATGCACAAGACATCATGTGGACCCGGTGGGACCCACACCAGGCCACGTGGTGACGTGCTTCCACACAGGCGCCCACGTGGCCATGACACCTCACCGATCCAAAGAAGCACACTCTCGACCAATCAGGAGCAACCACGCAGATCTAAGGGCCCACAACCACGAGATAATGGGCTAGAAACACTGCAAACACCCCCATACCCACCTTCGGACCCACCTGGCAGTCACCTGGACGAAAACCGGCACGATCAGGGCCACCCCGGGATCGGCCGATCCCCAGTTCGGCCGAACCCACTCTGAGGCCTCTCGCGCCGCCCTTCCACGTGTCGTCTTGTCGTGACGAGCCAAAGGCGGTGCCAAGTGTATGCCCGAATATCCGCCCGAAAGCCTGCAGCTCCTTCTCATGGAAGATTCACCAACTTGGCCCCTACTCCTCTGCGCCACGTGTCACCACCTCATTGGTGCCTTGGTGGCGCCCAAGGCACCCTAGGGAGCTCCTCTTGGCCTATAAATATGAGGGGAGGGGGTAAGAAATGAGACACACTTCACCACTTCACCCAAGGATGAGAGCTTCCCTTCAAAGGAGAGGCCTCTCCTTGGTAGATTAGAGAGTAGGGAGAGTGAGAGAGAGAGAGAGAGAGTTGTATCTGTATGGATGCTTGTTCTTCAATTAGAGTAAAGTAAGTATTTCTGCATTTTCTATTTAGACTAAAGTAGCATTCATGCATAGGTGATATGTTCTTGTGTTCTTCATTTGTTCTTGATTTAGAGGCTTGTGTTCTTCGCGAACACAACCTTTCGATCTTGTAGCATAGGTTCATAAGTGCTCAAATCCGTTTGTATGCATGTTCTTCATTTAGACTAAAGTCGATATGCTTGCATGCTTTGATTAGAATAAAGTGTGTTCTTGATTCCTTTCTAATAGTTTATGCTAGGTTGTATGAGTAGCCTCTTTCCTCTGCTAGTGCGTAGATCCTGGGTTTATACGTTCGTCTGCTGCAAGTCGTTCGTATATGTTGGAAGCTTAGTACGTGAACCGAGTGCTCTCTCGTATGCCGTAAGCATAAGCTAGTAGTACCTATAGTTGAGTGAGATGAGTTCTCCTCCTTGCGGGTTCGTCGCTCTATATTTAATATAGAGTGCCGTAGGTTGCTACAAACTGCGGGATAGCGTAGTCAGGCTACGGTAGTAATCAGTAGCATAGACGTGGTGTCTAGGCTAAGGGTTATCCTTCATTTGCCCTATATCCCACGGATTGGTAGAGGTAGATCGCAGGTGGTGACAGCCCTGTTGATCCTTTGAAATCCTCCACCTTTGGATATAGTGCAGGTTGAGGTTCGTCTTAGATCTGTAGGCTGGAGTCTCCTGACAGATCAGGGGTTAGCCGGTGCCCGAAGCAAGTTCTTGAGAGATCGACCTTTAACCTGATCTGTAGACCTCTCCATAGGAATCCTCTCTCTATCCTTACCTCTTATCTGGGTGTGTCCTCGGACCGACTATACGAAGTTAGTACACACACGTTCCCTTGGATTCAATACCCTTGGAATACTCTGAGGTGGAAGATACAACAGTATCCGTGCGCTTGCGGATTTATTTCGTGTGTCCCTAAAATACCCAACACGTGTCACAACGTCCACGCTGTGGTTACTGCCGTAGCCAACAGACTATGGCACTCTGTACTAATAGAACTACGACCATGGAAGAGAACTGATCTCACTCACTATATATAGGTACTACTAGCTTATACTAAAGGCATATGAGAGAACACTCAGTCCCGTACTATGCTTCCAACATATACGAACGACTTGCAGCAGACGAACACATAAACCCAGGATCTACGCACTAGCAGAGGAAAAAGGCTACTCATACAACCTAGCATAAACTATTAGAAAGGAATCACGAACACACTTTATTCTAGTCGGAGCATGCAAGCATATCCACTTTATTCTAATTGACTAATCATACAAACGGGATACAAACTTGTGCACCTAATAAACTAGATCGAGAGGGTGTGTTCGTGAAGAACACGCACCTCTAAATGATGAGCAGGCGAAGAACACAAGAAAATATCACTCTAGTATTGAGAGACATGTGTACCCATGGGTCCCCACCGACCAGGGTCCTAGAGGCTCCTGTCAAGTGGACCCGACCTGCCAGAAGCCCCGCCGACCTGCAAGTGGGCCCGAAGACCTTATCCACAAGCCCGGTGACCTTGGAAGACTCCGGAAGACCTTATCCAGATCCTGGAGGATCCGCTGGACTTGGAGTGCAAGGCAGACTACCAGATCGCGGCCTGGTACCGCCTGTAGGTCCGCAAATCGCGGGATACTCCTTGTAATCTGGGCAGATAGCCTCCCATTTTGTAACAGACCCAGATTTGGGTCCACCGACCTCAAATGGAAACCCTAGCCCACTGTCTATATAAGGCGGCCTAGGCCTCCATTCGAGGGGACTTCTCCTCTTCGCATAATTCCACCCCATACTGGACGTAGGGTTTCACTCTCTGGAGGCCCGAACCAGTCTAAATCCCTATGTCATTCGCCATTCTTGCCGTGTTCCGAGTTCCATACGTGAACTACCACCTACGCTCTTAGTTCCCGATCCTTCCATCCACCTACAAACTGCTTGGGTAGCCCCCTAGCGGATCTGTCCAGGTCTCACCCCTGACAGTTGGCGCGCCTGGTAGGGGTGATCGGGAACTTGCTGTGTAGCATGGTGGCCCGATCTGGTGTCGTCTTCCCGGCAAGCATGGCGCCCATCCTCGCCAACCCCGTGGAGATCTGCTTCGGCTCCTTCATGGCAATCTCACTTGTTCCGGCGACCGTGACCTCTTCAGCGGCCGCGAACAGGTCGCTGCGGTGTCTGTCACCACCCCCGTTTCCGATCCAGCAATGGAGACCCACCCGCCCAAACCCTATGACCTTGTTTAGGGAATAGAGCGCGTCATCAGCATGATGGAGGACACCCTCCAGATCTGCGAACGAGCCCAGCGCTCGACGCGAACGGCGCCGCGTCATGGGACCTTCCCCTTAGGTCTGCGAGCTTCCGCCGACGTCTACGCTTGCCAGACGACCAAGCTCTCGCAGATCCAATCTGGGTGGCGGCTCGTTGGCGACCTAAAGCCTGAGCCTCACGCCCGCCGTGATCCGCTCGATGTACCCTGCACCCACCACAAGGGCGCAAGGCCCACCCTCTGTGGATGTCGTCTGCGGAAAAGGATTGATCAGGAGCGACACCCCCGCACCACACGAGCTCCCCAGTCCTCGGTCTGTGGTGAGTTCTAGAAGGTCCGGGTCCACGTCTCCCCCAACGACTCGGGCTCCATCTTCCGCCGAGTGGTCATGGTTTCTGAAAAAGAACCATCGCGCCACGGCGTGACAGATTCTGAGGAGGTGGCGCGGATCCAGGGAAACGCCAACCGTGCCTAGTGACGTGCAGAGGAGTAGCACCGCGCGGTCCCTCCCTGTGCTCGAGACCTTCGCCTCGAGTTTGAGGAGGTGGGACTACCGACGTTCAACAGCCCCCAGGCCAATCTGGGTGCTGCCATGGCACGCCTTCAGCAAGCCGACCTTCCACCCGAAGCCAAAGCATCCATGGCCTACCTTCTGGACGCCACAGCCCTGGTGGAGGAGAAAAGCACGGGTGCCAAGTCCGCCGCATCTTTGTCGAGCCATCACTCGTGTAGTCGATCTAATCGACCCAGGCGCAGCAACCTCACGCCCATCCAAGGGGAGGTCGACCAGCACAACCCCGATCAGCCCCAAGGTCGGGCTAACGGTGCCAAGGATGGAGACCTCCGTGACAACCTCGACAACAACAGGCGTGCCCGCAACGCCCGCGGCTACATCGACCAACGTCACCGCGAGTGTTGACGGTGAATTTCCGTCAACCTAGCCATGAGTTTACCTTCGGTGTTGGCATTGATTTGATATCTAAACTAATGATCCTAACCCTCATCATATATCAAGTTCACACTCGCATGTGGTTTTTGGAGTTCATTATTTACGCAGAGTTTTAACGCTAAAAGGGAGACTTCCCGGGAAAGTTCATCAAGCACTTTGTGAGAAGATCATGAAGCCCGGCACAAGTCAAGACACAAAGTGAACATGACTCCAAGTGGCCCAAGGACCGAACCGTGAAGGCAGAAAACTCCGAGGACCTGGACAGAAAATGCTGAAGCTTGCGGAACAAGGAGCCCTACCCAAACCACGGAGAAACTGATGCCAAGGGTCCACATGCAGAAGGTGGAAAGTTCCAGAAGACACGAGAAGCGACCGGGAGGAAGCTGGGGCCGAACTGGGCCGAAATGGGCGCAGGCCGGCCGGCCCAACCCATTTCGAGGCCCATTCGCTGCCCCCTTTGACCTAGATGACCGTCGGGCTATTTATAATCCCCCTGCCAAGAGCCACGGATCAATTCATTCGTCATCCACCGCCGAGGAGCAGAGAAGCTAGAGGGACACCATCATGGAGAGGAGGGTCATGCTAGTTGTCTAGGGTTTCCCTAGCCGACGTGGGAACCTTGCATGGAAGACCACGTCGGAGCTCCGGAGCAAGGATCAAGATCGAGGTAGGATCCCAGTGGTGATCTTGTTCATGTAATCTTTCATGGTGAAGTTTTATAGTGAATCCGATTTCTAGCGATCAAGTGCCTTCTCTATGATTTTGTTCTCCCTTGGTTTTGCTTCTTCCTCAATCTATACTTAAGATAGATTGCTAAGGGTGCTCCTGTAGCCGCGGTGGCTAGAGGAGCATACCGGACCGACCAAGTGTTTTCAACTTGTTCTTCTTGAACTCACCCTAGGCTAACCCGCACGAATAGGGGTGCGTCGTGATAGGACGGTGGCTCCAAAAGGCGTGCGTCTTCGGAATCGGAACGGAGGCCACGGTTTAAAGATGCTTTTAATGAGATTCGCTTTGCTATCTTCATCTATCTTGTTTGGAGCTACAACATAAGCATGATCTAGACTCTCTAGATCGGTTATCTCTTTGCTTTCTCTTGCTACCTCTTGTGTTTAGTAGATTAGATTAGATGTGTTTTCTTGATGATCTCTTAGATTAGATGCAACTTGGTTCTTCAAAAGAAAGAGTTTCCTTGCCTTACTATGTTCTAGATCAAAGTATGGTGCGGGCACTTTTAAAGGTGAAAACTCCACTAAGCACCACGGTAAATGTTTCAAACCAAATGCTCATGCTCATATATCAAAATTAAAGGAAAACATACGAGTAAAGAAAGAAAAAGCATCGCTTGAGACAAAAATTAAAAGACAGTTTTTATTTGATTTTTTGACTCGAACGCTAAATTAACACACTTCAAACTGAAAATTTAAAAACACACCTAAAAATTTAACTCACAAACTCTCGCAAACTCTAAACCAAACCAAACTAAACTTACTAAGGCAAAAATTTTTAGATCTAGCTAGCTAGCTGTCCCCCACGCTAAAATCATATGACGTCCTCGTCGTATTTTACAAAAATCCTAAGGGGGGGAACCCTAACTTTCTAGTGGAACTTCCCACAGTCCTTGCACCACCTTTTCTTCATGTTGCCGACCATCCTGAATAACTTCCTCACGTTCCTATTAAGGAACTTGTAGTCGTCATCAACTACTCGCTCCAAATCTTCCATTCTCTGCCTCATCGCCTCCATAGCTTGGAAACACTCCTCGACCGACGCGTAGAAGTCCGAGATGGAGTGACGGCAAGCCGCACAACATAACGGATGCATCCCGAATGGGTCGTCGTCGCCGGGGTCGTCGCCGTTGTCGCTGTCGTCGCCGTCGTCGGGATCTCTGCCGCTGTTTGGACCTTCGGGAGTCTTCTCTTTAGGCACCTCCTCCCAATAGAAGAGGTCATTGTTGTCCCTTCCGACGGCTCCCACGAGCTCGGGCTGCGGTCGTCGGAGTAATCACTCCCCCCGTAATCCTTTGGCTCGGGCGACTCCTCCATGTAGTCTTTCCTCTTCATGCCCCGGAGTCGCTCTGATCTTCGGACGGGAGTTAAGACCTCCTCCTTGACATGATGGCGAGATGCAATCAGCCCGGTCGGGACATGCCCTCCGCTTTTTGGCGCCTAGCTTGATCTCCTCGCTCCTTGGAGACGTCATGGCTGCTGCTTGGGTGCAAAAGGATGTGAATTGGGATGGATTCCCGAGCTCCAATTTCGTTTCTTTAAATAGTCGGAGAAGGAATGCCCTAGAACCCATCTTTTCCTTTTCTTGACTTCCCTAAAATTCTCTGATGAGGACCGGAGCGTCCGAGGACCGGTGGATGGTCGCTCCTCAATGTGATGAGTGATTGACAACGTGGTGTGGACTGACTCTTGGCCGAGTATTGCAGGTGCAGGTTGCGGCTTGATTTGCGTTGTTGCAGGTGAAGAGCGGGCGCAAAAGGTCTATGCCTTGCGGGGCCTCCGAGGAGTGGAGAGACAAGTAGGCTCGACTCGAGGGACCCGGTGGCCAGCGGGGTCAAATACGGGCCGCATGGTGGCAAGAAAATCAAGACGAAGTCGTCGATCGGAGCCGGTGCAGGGTAGCGGCTCACAACTGGAGTCTACACGCGGGGTTTGCGGCGGTTCACCACAAAACCGTTGGGTTACATGGTTGAGCCACAAAACCAAGACCGGAGGTTCGGCGAGCGGAGACGAGATCCGGGCGTGCCGAGAAGCTTCGATGCCGGCAGACACGTGGCGGGATCACAGGGCTTGCGTCGGGAGGACGCGGACTGCGGCAAAGGTGTGGCTGTGCTATGAAGAGGAGTGCTACTTGACCTATTTGCCCCTGAGGGTTTTGTATCTCAATTTAAGTGCTAGGGGTAGCTTGGTCATTTGCCCAACCCAGAGGAACTCATATATATTAGCTCTAGAGTTTCTGGGACAACCATCCTTCTGGACTGCTTCTCATTTCCTTGCTCCATAGGCGTAGATTTTCTTCACCGTTTTGTAGAGAATCTGACCTCCGAGTGTATGGAATCCTTCATGGTTGCGTTGATTTCCTTCTTGTAGCTTGTGTGATTTTCGTGTCTTTTTCGAGCTATTTTCGTTGCATTTTCGTGCGCGCCTTGTTCCTTCGATTTTGAGGTGTTTGGGTTCGGATTTGTTTGTGGGGATCATGGATAGATGTCTTGTTCATCTTTGTGCTTGATCGTGACCCCTCAAACTCCGGATTTGGCCTCCGATTGAAGAATTTCGGTTGGAACCCTAGCTCTTTGTGTGAGCTCGGTAGAATCTCGATTCCTCTCGATTCAGTGGGTTTGAGGCTACTAATTCGTAGGTATAGCATCTCCTAGAGGTGCTTCTTCTTCACCTATGATTTGGTAGCAATCCCTTGGTTGATTCGGGAGATCGGGCAAAGTGAACGAGGTGTTGACCTTGAGCAACTCAAGCTCGAGCTGCTCTGTCCGCACCTAGCGGACAGTCCGCCTGGTAGGCGCGGACAGTCCGTGAGGCCTGGTTTTCGTCCAGTTCATCGCTTGTTCGTGCGCGTTCGTGGTTCGATCTGTTGAGGAAGTTGCTTTTGGTTGCAAGTGATTTGTGGACAGTCCGCCCGCTTGTCGCAGACAGTCTGCGCGGTACAAGTGACCCACGGACCGTCTGCGGGTAGGTTACGGACAGTCCGTTTTTTGCCGGTACATACTGGTTGTTCGGGCAGCTTTTGCGGACCGTCCGCCGTGACCCTGCGGAGAGCCCGCCTGGCCCCCGCGGACCGTCTGCCTGGTCACCTCAGACCGTCCGCCTGAGGCACCGCAGATTGCCTAAGTCTTTCGCTTCTTGAGTTGCGCTTCCATGTCGCTTTGAGTTGGGGTTTGTTCCTAGTGTTGGTAGGTCCGTTGTGACTACGCGACCTTGGCAAACTCGTGTGGGAATCCTCGATTGTGATTTTGGGGCATAGGCCGAGTTCATCCATCGGGAAGAATTTTTATCAGCTCCCATTCACTCCCCCCTCTCTGGTCGCCTAATCGTTCTTTCAATTGGTATCAAAGCCGGTTACGGATCTTCGTGATTCTAACCAGTCTAAGATCCAAAGATGGCGTACCAGGAACGGGGTTCGGGTCCTCCACACTTTGATGGTAAGAATTACCAGATGTGGCAGAGGTGGATGGCTGCTTTCCTCCGCGGCAAGGGTTAGATCCTTTGGGATGTTACGGTGAACACAACTTATATTCATCCGATAAACTTCCTAGCTCCAGGATCGAGGGATATGTTCGACGCCAACAACAAGGCGGTCGACTGCTTGTTTCGTGCTCTGTGTCAATCCAAATTTGATCGGGTTTAGACAGAGGACTTGGCTTGTAGGATTTGGGAGCAGCTGAAGAATGCTCATGCTGGGAACGCTCAGGTTCAGGCTCGGCTGTTCGCGACCTACCGGAGAGAGTACGAGAACTTCACTCATTTCCCCGGTGAGTCCATTGACAACATGTTTCAGCGGTTCACTGTTATTGTGAACAACATGAGGGCTAATGTGGCCGTGCTCCCGTACGATGATCATGACAGGGCTGTGAAGCTCCTGCACTCTCTGGATCGTACCGTGTGGAGTGAGAAGGTCGAGGCCATTCTTGAGTCGGAGAAGTATGAGACCCTCACAGTGGACGAGCTGTTCTCCAAGCTCAAGTCGTCCGAGGTGGACCGTGGGGTGCGAGCAAGCATCGAGAACCCGACTGACCCTCATAGTCTGGCTCTCGTTTCTGGACCAAGAACTAATGCTAACATGTCTTTGAGACAGTTCTCTTTGTCTTGTCTTCTGTCCATACCAGATGAGGAATTCGAGGTGCTGAGCGAGGAGGATCTCGCGTTGCTGAGCAGGCGGTTTGAGCGCATGTACACGAACCGGAAGAACGCTCGGAGGAGTTCGGGCATGTGCTACTGGTGCGGGAAGCACGGGCACTATATTGCTGAGTGCCCGGAGGCCATGGAGGTCAAGCCCGAGCACAAGCACCGTCTGAGGACCAACCACAAGCACCAGTCGAGGGACGACCACAAGGGCAAGAACAAGTCCGAGCGAAGGCCAAGGAAGAGTGGTGGTCACAAGAAGAAGGAGCGAGTGATGGTTGCCGGAGCGAGTGATGGTTGCCGGTGCGAGCGACATCGACTCGAGCTCCTGCTACTCTTCATCAAGCTCCAGTGATGAAGAAGAGAACCGGAACAAGGGCAAGCGGTCGAGCAAGAACATGAACGGCCTGTGCTTTGCCGCCCAAGGCTTTTGCGGCATGGCACACAGCTCCGGGAGCAAGAAGAGCAACAAGGACGACTCGAACTCCGACTCCGAGGATGAGGTAAACAATGATCCTACCTTCTTGATAGCGGAGAATGCTAGGTTGAATGACTTGCTTGATAACTGTGATGATGTGCTTAGAAAGACCAACAAGGAGAAGAGGGAGTATAGGTCTTTGCTTGGAGAGGCTAAGGAGAAGGTAGTTGAGCTAGAGTCTTTGCTTGTTGATGCTAGGGCTCAAATAGATTCTCTGAAGTCTGCTCCTATTGTGACTGATGAACCCGAATGCACTGATTGTTCTATTTTCCTTGGTGATTTGACTCTGCTTAAGGAAAAGTATGCCTCCAAGGTTGAGGAACTAGATGTGCTTAGGGTTGAGCTAGATGAGATGAAATCTAGGCCCTCCTTGCTTGGTGCTTGCACTTCCTATCCTGTTTTGCATGAGAAACTAGAGGTGTCTATTGCTTATGCTAGATCTCTAGAAGCTTCTTTGAAAGCTCCTATTCCTACATCATGCTCTACTTGTGAACTACATGCTGTGAAGAATTTGGAGCTCGCACACTATGTTGATCGTTTGCAGGATGAGAACGATGAGTTGAGAAAGATGATGGGTTGGTTGTCTGGTCATGAGCCTCAGCTCAGGATGATGATTGAGGCATACAAGCGCTATGATGGGCAAGCGCTTGGGTCAGACAAGGTTGGTGTGGGAAGTGGTGACAATGAGGGGAAGATGGGTGACATCCCAGAACCACCAAAAATCCACCACAAAAATGCCTATGCTCCTAAGCCAAACCCGCTTAGGAACTGACTAGACACAACCCCAGCTCCACCCGTGTTTCCTCCACAAACTGACAACTTCCAGAAACCCATCAAGGTCAAGAGTGACTTGGGGAATGAGTTCTTTAGGAAGAAGGGAGAGAAACCGAGTGAGGAGAAGCCACAGCCCAAAGAGAGCCCAAAACCAAAGCCAAAACCAAAATCCTTCCATTGTGAGCATTGTGGGAGGGATGGGCACCTTGCTGAGTTTTGCTTCCAGCGGAAGTGTGAGGAGAGGTTGGCTAGGGAGATGGACAACAAGGACAGGTACCGCCCTTCTCGTGGTGTGCCTGAGCCTAGGTTGGTGTAGAGATGTGAGGGTATGGTGCGTACCATTTACCCTCGAGAGAGGCGTGAGTTTGTGCCTCGAGGTGAGCCACCACAAAGAGATGGTGGTAGGCGTGTTGGGTTTGGGCGTGGTGAATTTGCTGGACGCTCCTTCACTCGTGGCCAATACGAGTATGGGGGGAACGATCACAGCTTTAGGTCCCAGAGGAGCTACGGACCACGGTCTCCACTTCGTGGTACGCATAGTCCTCCAAGGGGACGTGTGGGTGTTCCACCTAGGAGAGATAGGATGGATTTTACTAACCCCACTTTTGAGCAAATGGCACGACACTGGTTTGATTCTTTCTGTACTAACCCTAGTGCTGTGTCGTTTGCTCACTCTCGCTCTCGTTTTTGATTTTGCAGGTGGGAGGCATGGAGGGCTTTTGGTTGATCGACTCCGGTTGCTCTCGACACATGACCGGAGATCGACGGTGGTTCTCCAACCTCACCCCAGTGATGACCAAAGAGTACGTCACTTTTGGGGACAATGGGAAAGGTAGAGTGCTTTTAGTGGGCATGGTGAAGGTGAGTGAGTCTGTGACTCTTCGGCGTGTTGCTCATGTCAAGTCTTTAGGGTACAATCTTCTTTCGGTTTCCCAACTTCTTGATGAGGGTTTCGAAGTCCGTTTCAAAACAGGCTGTTCTCGTGTTTTGGATTCTCGAGGTGATCTTGTGTGCACGATCATCCCCGAGGGTCAAATTTTCAAAGCCGATTTTTCTCAGTGTGTCGGCTCTGCTCGTTGTTTGGTTGCTGGTGTTTCGGCGGAGCTTTGGAAATGGCATAGGAGACTAGATCACTTGAATTTTGACTTGTTGTCACGCTTGAGTGGGCTAGGTTTGGTCCGAGGATTGCCAAAGTTGAAGTACCAAAAGGATTTGGTGTGCTCTCCGTGTAGGCATGGTAAGATGGTCGCCGCCTCTCACCCGCCTCTGACATCCGTTATGACAAAGAGGCCATGCGATCTGTTCCATATGGACTTGGTTGGTCCAGCTCGTGTGTGCTCGGTGGGTGGGAAATGGTATGTCCTTGTGATAGTGGACGACTATTCACGCTATGCTTGGGTCTTCTTTTTGGCTGACAAGGAGGAGACGTTTGGTTTTGTGCGGGATCTAATCTTGAGGTTGAAGAATGAGAGGCATGGAGATGCTGTTCGAGCTATTCGTAGCGCCAATGGCACAAAATTTAAAAACACTCATTTCGAGACCTTTTGCCGTGATTTGGGTCTCGAACATCAGTTTTCTTCTCCCTATGTGGCTTGTCAGAATGGTGTGGTTGAGAGGAAAAATCGTTCCCTTTGTGAGATGGCTCGGACGATGCTCGATGAGCATAGGACTCCGAGGAGATATTGGGCTGAGGCGGTGAATACCGCTTGCCATGTTGGGAACCGGATTTTTCTCAGGGCCTTCTTGAACAAGACGTGCTATGAGCTCATGCACGGGCGAGCACCTAGAGTGAGCCATTTCAGGATTTTTGGTTGTCGGTGCTTTATTCTCAAGAAGGGTAGGCTTGATAAGTTTGAGTCGAGGTCTTCCAATAGGATTTTCTTGGGTTATGCTAGTCATTCTCGAGCATTCCGTGTGCTCAACCTTGATACTAACCTAGTCATGGAAACTTGCGAGGTTACCTTCGATGAGACCCAGCCACGCAGTTCGTCTGTCTTTGAGTGTGCAGGTGACGACGAAGATGGCAAGAAGATCTTTGAGGATGAGGAGGATGATGCTGGAGAAGATGATGGTGATGATGGTGAAGCTCCAGCGGCACATGTACCCTCTACTTCCACTACGACGACTATGGTGCAGGATGGCCCATCCCCTACACCGACTACGATCCAGGGAGATCAAGTGGAAGCTGCAGCTGAGGGGCAGGTTGTCTCCAGGCGAGAGGCACCGAGGCGCGTTCAAGTTGATCATCCTCCCTCGAGAATCATCAGCGACATCAACGAACGTACAACGCGGTCATGGTCCAGGAATGTTTCTCACTTTGCTCATTCGGCTTTCGTTTCTACCTTTGAGCCGAAAGACATTGGACACGCCCTCTCTGATCCTAATTGGGTGAACGCAATGCATGAGGAGGTAGAGAACTTTGAGAGAAACCAAGTTTGGGAGTTGGTAGAGCCACCACCGCATTGCAAACCAATCGGGACAAAATGGGTGTGGAAGAACAAAGAGGGAGAGAATGGTGAGGTGGTGAGAAACAAAACGAGGTTGGTTGCTCAGGGTTATAGTCAGAAGGAGGGGATAGACTATGAGGAGACATTTGCTCCTGTAGCCCGTTTGGAGGCAATTAGGATCCTCCTAGCCTTTTCCGTGGCTAAAGGGTTCAAATTGTACCAAATGGATGTGAAGAGTGCCTTCTTAAATGGGTTTTTGGAGGAGGAAGTCTATGTGAAGCAACCACCGGGCTTTGATAGTGCTGAGTTTCCCCACAAGGTGTATAGGCTGAGGAAGGTGTTGTATGGGCTGAAACAAGCTCCCCGTGCTTGGTATGGCCGTTTGAGGGGGTTCTTGTTCAGCAAGGGGTTTGAGATGGGCAAGGTAGATAAGACTCCTTTTCTCCTCAGGCAGGGCGATGATATCCTAATTGTTCAGGTGTACGTGGATGATATTGTCTTTGGCGGCTCGTCTCACTCTTTGGTTGCAAGGTTTGCAGAGGATATGAGCAAAGAATTAGAGATGTCTATGATGGGAGAATTGCAGTTCTTTCTCGGGCTTCAGATCAAGCAGGCGAAGGAGGGAACCTTTGTGAATCAAGCGATGTACACAAAGGACATCCTCAAGAAGTTCAAGATGGACGACTCGAAGCCCCTATCGACACCAATGGGTACGACTACAGCACTGGACGCGGACGAGGACGGAGAGCCCATGGACCAGAAGGAGTACCGGAGCATGATCGGCTCCCTCTTGTACTTGACGGCGACGAGGCCGGACATCCAGTTTTCTGTGTGTCTATGTGCTCGTTTTCAAGCGTCGCCGAGGACTTCACATCGGCAGGCCGTCAAGCGGATCTTCAGGTATCTTCGACACACTCCTGAGTTCGGTCTTTGGTACTCAGCGTCCTCTTCCCTTTTGCTTCTTGGTTTTTCAGATGCCGATTTTGCGGGGTGTTGAGTCAATCGGAAATCGACTTCGGGTACATGCCAGTTTCTGGGTTCTTCGCTTGTTTCTTGGTCTTCTCGCAAGCAGTCAAGTGTAGCTTAGTCTACCACAGAAGCCGAGTATGTCGCTGCCGCTAGTTGTTGCTCCCAGCTGCTTTGGATCACGTACACTTTGAGTGACTTTGGTGAGGAGTGTTCCCATGTACCTCTCATGTGTGACAGCACTAGTGCCATAAGTGTAGCCAAAAATCATGTGTTGCACTCAAGAACCAAACACATAGAAGTGCGCTACCACTTTCTGAGAGACAATGTGGAGAAGGGAAACATAGACCTCATTCACGTCCCTACTGAAAAATAGCTCGCCGATATCCTGACAAAGCCTTTGGACCAAGCTACATTTGCACGTTTGCCGGGTGAGCTTGGTGTGGTTTTTCCTTTTTGAGCTTCGGTTGGGGGATCTCATGTACATATGCATGTTGCATGTTCATTTCTGTATCATATCATGCTTGCATCTTTGTATCATAGACTGCATTTGTATCATATGCTTTAGAGATGTGCTTCTCTTATATACATTGTTCACCATGATGTGCTATACATGATCTTGTGAGCTAGTTTGGTATGCTATGGTTAGTTTGGCTTAGCTCTGGATGATCTTGGTTTATGCCCATGGTTGCTAGCTATGCTTTTGAAAAATGCTACAAGTATGCTCTCTTGTGAGTAAATGCTTTTACATGATCTTGACATGTTTTTGTGGCGGGTTCACATCAGTTGCCATGCTTAATTTGTGGATGGATTGCTTATTTTGATCATATGGGGCCAAGGCTCATTTGTCATCATGAATGTTTAGCCCGCTTGCTTTATCTTGTGGAGGGGCATAAGTTCCTTTTTGTCGCAAAGACATTTCATGTACCATTGTAAATCTGAAATTGAAATGTAAATTGCTTGGAAAATGTGCTCCCATGTCATATGTACTTTTTTTATAGCTTTGGGTGCTAAACCATTGCATGATGCCTACCAATGAGAAGTCTCATACATCGAAGTAGGCACATGGCTCGGTGGCTTTGACATGACATGAGATGCTTGAGGGTGTTTATGATGATCTTATGATTAGAATGGTTGTCCTAGCATGAAGTTTGTGTGGCTCTGCCATTTTGGACATGTTTTGCTCATGTTTAGGACTTTGCTCATGAGAGAGTGCTTTTTCGAAAAATTGTTAAATTCTATCTTAGATTTGCTCAATGGATGTGAAACTTGGTAGTCTTGTAGCTTATGTGCATACGAAGCTATAGAGTATCTCACTTGCTCATTTGGACATGTGTAGCATCTTATGTTGAATTTTGTCTATTTGAGAAGCTCTAGGTTTTATTTTGGCTTGATTCATGCATTAGCAACAAGGGGGAGGAAGTACCCAATTCATGCATCCAGGGGGAGTTTTGCATCAAGGGGAAGAAAATTTTGGGAGATTGCACTTGGTCAGGGGGAGCTTGCATTCATGCATTTGGGAGCTCTTTTTCGCCTGATTTTAGTTGTGCTCGTTTGCCGATGGTGTCGAGCCCTTTTGCCTCACCTTGAGGAGTCGGCAAATTTTGGAGCATTTTGTCTCGGTTGTGTTGAGCCGTTTCCCTTGCCTTAGGGGACCGAGACTTTCTCTCTCAAGTGATCTTCTTTGGCTTTAGATCACTTGTTTGAGTTTTTGGTTCGCTTCTTTTCTTTTTCTTTCTTTCTCTGAATTGGTTACTATGTGTGTTGTCTATGCACTCATCAAGGGGGAGATTGAGGACCGGAGCGTCCGAGGACCGGTGGATAGTCGCTCCTCAGTGTGATGAGTGATGGACAACGTGGTGTGGACTGACTCTTGGCCGAGTATTGCAGGTGCAGGTTGCGGCTTGATTTGCGTTAGTGCAGGTGAAGAGCGGGCGCGAAAGGTCTATCCCTTGCGGGGCCTCCGAGGAGTGGAGAGACAAGTAGGCTCGGCTCGAGGGACCCGGTGGCCAGCGGGGTCAAGTACGGGCCGCATGGTGGCAAGAAAAGCAAGACGAAGTCATCGATCGGAGCCAGTGCAGGGTAGCGGCTCACAACCGGAGTCTGCATGCGGGGTTTGCGGCGGTTCACCACAAAACCGTCGGGTTACTTGGTTGAGCCACAAAACCAAGACCGGAGGCTCGGCGAGAGGAGACGGGATCCGGGCGCGCCGAGAAGCTTCGATGTCGGCGGACACGTGGCGGGATCGCATGGCTTGCGTCAGGAGGATGCGGACTGCGGCAAAGGCGTGGCCGTGCGATGAAGAGGAGTGCTACTTGACCTATTTGCCCCTGAGGGGTTTGTATCTCAACTTAAGTGCTAGGGGTAGCTTGGTCATTTGCCCAACCCAGCGGAACTCATATATATTAGCTCTAGGGTTTCTGGGCAAACCATCCTTCTGGACTGCTTCTCATTTCCTCGCTCCATAGGTGTAGATTTTCTTCACCGTTTTGTAGAGAATCTGACCTCCGAGTGTATGGAAGCCTTCATGGTTGCGTTGATTTCCTTCTTGTAGCTCGTGTGATTTTCATGTCTTTTTCGAGCTATTTTCGTTAGATTTTTGTGCGCGCCTTGTTCCTTCGATTCTGAGGTGTTTGGGTTTGGATTTGTTTGTGGGGATCATGGATAGATGTCTTGTGCATCTTTGTGCTTGATCGTGACCCCTCAAACTCCAGATTTGGCCTCCGATTGAAGGATTTCGGTTGGAACCCTAGCTCTTTGTGTGAGCTCGGTAGAATCTCGATTACTCTCGATTCAGTGGGTTTGTGGCTACCAATTCGTAGCTATAGCATCTCCTAGAGGCGCTTCTTCTTCACCTATGATTTTGTAGCAATCCCTTGGTTGATTCGGGAGATCGGGCAAATGGAAGGAGGTGTTGACCTTGAGCAACTCGGGCTCGAGCTGCTCTGTCCGCACCGGGCGGACAGTCCGCCTGGTAGGCGCGGACAGTCCGCGAGGCTTGGTGTTCGTCCAGTTCATCACTTGTTCGTGCGCGTTCGTGGTTCGATCCGTTGAGGAAGTTGCTTTTGGTTGCAAGTGATTTGCGGACAGTCTGCCCGCTTGTCGCGGACAGTCCGCGCGGTACAAGTTACCCACGAACCATCCGCGGGTAGGGTACGGACAGTCCGTTTTTCGCCGGTGCCTACTGGTTGTTCGGGCAGCTTTTGCAGACCGCCCGCCGTGACCCTGCGTACCGTCCGCCTGGCCCCCGCGGACCGTCCTCCTGGTCACCTCGGACCGTCCGCCCCAGGCACCGCTGATTGCCTAAGTCTTTCGTTTCTTGAGTTACGCTTCCGTGTTGCTTTGAGTTGGGGTTTGTTCCTTGGGTTGGTAGGTCCGTTGTGACTACGCGACATTGGTAAACTCGTGTGGGAATTCTCGGTTATGATTTTGAGGCATAGGCCGAGTTCATCCTTCGGGAAGAATTTTTATCGGCTCCCATTCACTCCCCCCCCCCTCTCTGGTCGCCTAATCGGTCCTTCATCTGACGAAACAAGGAAGTCGAAAACGCACGTCCTAGAGAAAAACGGGGGCAAGCCACCGCCCAGGCCCTCTGGGCCGATCGGACCGGGCCGGCCGGCCTGCCCTATTTCGCGGGCCGGTTCGGTCCGGTTTTTCGCGTACTCCACTGTTTTTTAATTGTTAGCCCATATAGAAAAGTTGGCCTGGTAAAACTTCGTGAGAAACTCCAGAAAAAATAAAATAAGAGCTATTTATAAAATGCTCACCTTGTTTTACGTCCTAGGCTTGACGTTCAGGCTCATCCTCCATGATGAAAATATCAATATGGTGAAGGGGCACGACATCGGGTTCGAAATACACCCTAAGCCGTTGACCATTCACCATGAATTGATCTCCTTTCATATCCATGATGGTAACCACTCCGTTGGAGAGCACCAAATGAACAATGTAAGGTCCATCCCACTTGCTTTGCAATTTCCCCTTTCCGAAAGTTTTGAACCTCGAATTATAGAGGAGGACCTTATCTCCTTCTTTAAACTCCTTCTTCTTTAATCTTTTGTCGTACCATCTTTTGATTCTCTCTTTGTATATGCTTGCATTTTCATAAGTTTTCAACCTCATCTCCTCTAGCTCGCTAATTTGGATTCTTCGTTTTACTACCGCGACGTCTAGATCGAGGTTCATCTCTTTTATTGCCCAATATGCCTTGTGTTCTAGCTGAACCGGAAGGTGACAAGCTTTGCCATAATCAAATTGATATGGGGTCATACCTATCGGTGTCTTTAACGCCGTTTGATACGCCCACAAAGCTTCATCCAACTTCTTTGTCCAATCCTTGCCTCCCTTCTCTATAGTCTTGTTAAGGATGCTCTTTAGTTGCCTATTTGATGTTTCCGCTTGTCCATTGGTTTGTGGGTGATAAGCCATAGAGACTCTATGTTCAATCCCCAACATGGACAAACACTTCTTAAAGTTCTTCCCAGTGAAGTGACTTCCTCCATCGCTTATCAAGATTCTCGGGGTACCGAAGCGAGGGAAAATCACACTCTTAATCATCGCAATGGATTCTTCCGTGGAAGCGTTACGACATGGCATGGCCTCTACCCACTTGGATACATAATCAACCATAACTAGGATGTGCTCAAATCCATGTGAGTTTTTGAAAGGCCCCATGAAGTCAATTCCCCAAACATCGAATAAATCGATTTGTAGATTATAATTTAAGGGCATAGCATTCCTTTGAGATATGTTTCCGGTCCTTTGGCATTCGGGGCATGATGCGACATATCTTTTAGTATCTTCATGCATCTCCGGCCAAAAGAATCCGCTGGACCATACTTTTGCTTGGGTTCGAAAATGACTATAGTGTCCACCATACTCTGCCGAAGGACACTTTCTCAAAATTTCTTGCCTCTCTTCTCTTGGTACACATCTTCTCATTACTCCATCATTCCCAAGCTTAAAGAGGTAAGGTGAATCCCAAAAATATTTCCGGCTTTCAGAGATTATCCTCCTTTGAGTGTTTTTATCTAGGTGATCAAGAGGCATTCTCCGAATTGCTCGAATGATATCGATCATCCAAGTATCCTTTTCGAGTATTCTGTAGAGATGGTCATCTCTCATCTTGTCCTCTATGGGCTCTTTGTCATCTTGTCCACGGTTCATCCTAGACAAATGATCGGCCACAACATTTTCCACCCCCTTTTTATCACGAATTTCAACATCGAACTCTTGGAGAAGAAGGATCCAACGAATCAATCTTGGTTTAGCATACTTCTTAGCCAAAAGATACTTGATTGCCGCGTGATCGGTGTAAACAATGACCTTCGAGTTCACGATGAAAGATCTGAATATTTTGAAAGCAAACACCACCGCTAGTAACTCTTTTTCCATAGTGGCATAATTTAATTGTGCCTCACTGAGAGTTTTACTAGCGTAGTATACGGTGTGAACTCGGCCTTCCTTTCTTTAACCTAAAACCGCCCCTACGGCATAGTCACTTGCATCGCACATGATCTCGAAAGGTTGGCTCCAATCCGGAGGTTGAATGATGGGAGCACTCACTAAAGCGTTCTTCAAGGTCCGGAATGCCGCTAAGCATTTCTCATCAAAGTCAAAAGCCACATCTTTTTGAAGAAGTTGAGTTAAAGGCTTAGTGATCTTTGAGAAGTCCTTAATAAATCTTCTATAGAATCCGGCATGGCCTAGAAAGCTTCTCAGAGACTTAACATCCGTTGGAGGTGGGAGTTCCTCAACCGTCTCCACTTTAGCTTTGTCCACTTCAATCCCTCTCTCGGATATAACATGTCTGAGCACTATGCCTTGCTTTACCATGAAGTGGCACTTTTCCCAATTTAGCACTAGATCGACCTCCGCACACCTCATGAGAACCTTGTCTAAGTTTGCCATGCAATCCACGAATGTCTTCCCATAAACGGAAAAATCATCCATGAACACCTCGACAATTTCCTCGATAAATTCTGAGAACACCGCCATCATGCAACGTTGAAAAGAGGCCGGAGCGTTGCATAAACCGAAGGGCATCCTTCTATACGCAAACGTTCCATAAGGGCAAATAAATGTTGTCTTGTGTTGATCATCCGGGTGAATAGGAATTTGCATGAACCCCGAGTATCTATCGAGAAACCAAAAATATGCGTGGTTTGCTAACCTCTCGAGCATCTCGTGAATGAATGGTAGGGGGAAGTGATCTTTCTTCGTTGCTTTGTTTAGCTTTCGATAATCGATACACATCCTCCATCCGGTCACGGGTCTTTGCGATATTAATTCGTTCTTCTCATTCTTCACCACGGTCAAACCTCCTTTCTTCGGCACACAATGTACTGGGCTCACCCACTCACTATGCGGCACCGGGTAGATGATTCCGGCATCAAGTAACTTGATAACCTCCTTCTTCACTACCCCTCACATGGCATGGGTTAACCTCCTTTGATGGTCCACTACGGGCTTACATTGGTCATCCATTGGTATACGATGAGTGCAAAAGGTTGGGCTAAGTCCTTTGAGATCGTTGATTGAATATCCGATCACCTTCTTGTGCTTTTTCAATAAATTCAGCAACTTATAATTTTCTTCGGGACAACTCGTCGCTCACGATGACTGGATAAGTCTTGTCTGGGCCCAAAAATTCATGCTTTAATCCTGTGGGCAAAGGTTTGAGATCCACCTCGGGCACTTGTGGTTCTTCGGGTTTAGTGTCTCCTATGTCTTCGAATTTTTCTTCCTCCACGCTTCCATCTTGTGGTTCTAATCCTTTTGTTGCTTCCTCTAGTTCCTCGTCGTGTTGATCATTGGATTGATTCTCCATCGCTCTTTGTAGCGGGTCTCTAAGGGTTTCAACAAAACAAAGACTACCTACCTCCTCTTCTTCTTCATCCTCGGGAGGAAAAGGTGAAGGATGACTAGAAGCGCGAAGAAAACTATATGTGTACTTATCTCCATTAAGGTTTATTGTTACTTTGACTTCTCCGGCATCCAACACGGCATCAACCAACTTAAGGAAAGGCCTACATAAGATTATGTTATCTAGAGTATTATAGTAGTGTCAGATGTTTAGATCTAGACAGCCCACAGGAGGGTTAACCCCGGTGGTTTATTTGTTCGGTGGGGTGAAATCTAGGGCTAAGAACTCGAAGGTTGCGCACGAGCACACGGAACACAGAGAACACAGCGAGTTTATACTGGTTCGGGCCTCCAGAGAGTAAAACCCTACGTCTAGTTGCTGGTGTAGATTGCTTGAGGATTGCGTGATTATAAGGGGTCGCCTCGCCCACCTTATATTGGCCAGCAGACAAGGTCGATGCCCAGACTCCTGGTCGGTTATGACCAGGAGACCTAAGTCTAGTTGTTTACAACACTTGCCATGTACGTCGATCTGCTTGTCGGAATCCACCGCTGTCTTGTCTTGCACGCCAAGTCTTGGAGTCGTTCTGGATAAGGTCGCCTGGGAATCTTCTAGAAGGTCTTTAGGAGGTCGTGTGGGCCACCAACTAGGTCGGTTGGGCCCACTGTCAGGTCGGCGGGTCTTCTGGTAGGCCGGACCCACCTGTCGGGGACGGCCGTGAGCCTGGTCGGTGGGGACCCAGGGGTACCCATGTCTCACAAGCCCCCGAGCGATGTGTAGGTGCAGCGACCTTAGAAAGTCATGACGAAGTCATAGAGCTATCGACAGGTCGAATAGCGTGCACGTCGGTTAAAAAAGAAAGAGAAACAAATCAGCTTAGCAGCCGACCTGTTTGTAGTCTTGCCGAACGAAGAGAGGTTAAGTGACGACCTATAGGAAGCAGACTTCCAATAGATCGAAACGACGAAGGAAAAATTCAGAGGGCGTCAAGGACGCACTCATAGAGTTGTATCCGAGCATCATGGCGGGCAAGATGGCCGGTAGGATGATCCAAAAAAGAAAGAGAAAAAAAATTAGGTCGAGTAACGACTTGATGAGAAACAGGTTTCCCAATAGGTCGGTACGACGAAAGAAAACAAGAGGGCGTTGGAGACGCTCTCGTAGAGTAGTCCCCGAGCATTGAAGCAGACAGCATGGCTGGTTTGATGGTCAAAAAAGAGAAGAAAACTGAGTCATGGTCATGATCGAACGAAGTGTAGAGACACCCAGATCTCCCGGCATAGCTGCAAGGAGTCTGGTAGGGCCGACCTCGAGAAGGTCTTGTAGGCATGCCGACCTCGAAGAGGCCTCAAATCGACGATGTCCAGTATCCGAGGATACCCAGCAGGATCTTGAAACGTATATCGCATGAAGAGGTCTGCTGTAGTGGTCGAAACGGTCAACGATGAGGCCGTAGAAAAGTGCTGAACTTGAACGATTGGAGTGTAGAGACACCCAGATATCTTGCATAGCTGCAAAGAGTCTGGCAGAGCCACTCGAGGCATGCCGACCTCAGGAAGGTCTCAAAACACAAGCGCCCAAGCACCCGGAGATCCCTGGCAGAGCCATTAGGCACGCACCCCTTAGATAGGCCTTCATTCCCAACGTAAAATCCTGGGTGTCCAGAGCAGGTTGGCAGAGCTTACAAGAGCACACCGACCTCAGGAAGGTCACACATCAATGGCGCCCAACTAGGTTGGCAGGGCCGTAGACATACCAAGGTATTGCAAGACCTAGGTATTAAGGCACGCTGACCTCAGGGAGGCCATTTTGGTGCCTGGATGACCAACATAGCTGCCAGCCATCTAGCGGAGCCAAGGTGCTAAGGTATTGATGACCGCAGTAATAGGCACACCGACCACGGGGGCCCGACGAAATCATAGACGTGAAGCTTCTGGACTCCAGGCGCACAGACGGATCTGGTAGAGCAGCGAGGCACGCCTACCCCGGAAGGTCTTCAATCGAACCTACGACCATTTTGCTCAGGGAACAGAAATATAGGCTGATTGGAATAGGTCCGTTTACATGCAGAGCCGTAGCGGGTGCATCAGGATGCAGAGCCTAGCGGGTGCAATGAAGACGCAGAGCCGTAAAGGGTGCGTTTAATCGTCGTCGTCGTCCGTAAATGTTGTAAGGCGCCGGGCCCTCTGACGCAGAGTCAGGGTTATCTTCTCCGTAGACTGCGGGGTCATGGGTCAACAGTGGTCGAAGATTCCCTTGCCACCTAGAAAACAACAAACCGCCCACTGATCAAGAGGTGTACTGTAGCCATGTGGTGCAGCAGTGACCTCAGGCATCATTGATGCACTAGCGACAAAGGCGTCGCGAGGCAGGAAAAGGGACATCGTCTTTAACCATCCACATGTCTGCAGGACCTCTCAATCACGTAGGAACAGTGTCACCACTTCACCAGCCGCACAAGGCCTGATTCCAGCTATAAATAGCACCATGGAGCCGAAGGCAGCAAGCACCGAGCATTGTTGAGCTATGAAGCCGCAGGGTAGAGTTTCGGCCATGCCATGGGCATGTGTCCGTCCACCAGAGCACAAGATGCAAGTTTGTAGAAGCTTGGAGCTAGAAGAAGACTTGCGAAGTAGAGGTGTCACCCCACTCTTTGTACCGTGCCTTAGTGAAGAGTCATGGAGAGTTTGGAGGTGATGCTGTAGAGGCCCGAGGTGACGCTGCAGGTTCTCGATAAGCATGAGATGCTCGTCGAGGGCTTGCAGTCCGCACCGAAGAGCAAGCTCGTATCTGCATTCCATAGTCAGGCACAAAGTGTGTCCTGCTATGTGCAGCGTCGTGCAGTTGTTCACTGCAAGGCCACCATCGAGGACCTGAAGCTAGGAGAATCCTTGCGATGTGCTCTGCTATAGCAGGGAACACCTCAAGGATTGCTCTAGGTAGATCAGGTCTTCAAATATGTTTGTATCT
Source organism: Cenchrus fungigraminus (assembly GCA_036936925.1). Lineage (NCBI taxonomy): Eukaryota > Viridiplantae > Streptophyta > Magnoliopsida > Poales > Poaceae > Cenchrus > Cenchrus fungigraminus. The sequence continues at coordinate 52,871,640 of CM072778.1, read as the reverse complement.
TGTAATGGGTTCTGGATCCAATGAGGTCGCAGGCGACTTGTGTACCTTTAAAGTTCCCGTGTAATGTTCGCTCTCTTCTGTCATGTATTGGTCGTTTTGACGAAATTATTCATCAAAGACCAAAAATATGATGATTTGGGGGCTTGTCGACCTTGTGGAGATCGAGTTTCCTATAAGGACGACCTAACAGTGTTGAAATGTTCACGACCTAAACACAGGGTGTAGGTTGCCAATCTATCCGTTGGGCGTATAGCCGTTGGCATGAAATCCGGCGAGATCGTCTGGCGCAATTAGCGGCACATAGCCGTTGCAGCGAGCTCGTTGCGGCGACAGATCCGCAACAGGCATCCGTGGCGGGGCCCATATTAATACGGCCGTGGGGATGGGTGTTGACCCTCCCCTGCCTTCATCTTCTTCCTGCCGCCGCCTCCACCGGAGCTCGTCTTGCCCTAGCCGCCGTGCTTCCGCATCCGTCCTCCACCCGCAAAGCCTTAGCTTGTCACCGCCGTCTCTAGCAGACCGCGCGCCGCCACCACGATCCCCGCACCGCGCTGCTCCGCATGCGCGTAAAAACCCTAGTCAATTTTAGATCCAAATCCACTCGCTTGCAAGAAATGGCGGCCGCAGCTCCCCAAATCCCGTCCCTGGAGACGGTTTGTGATCCCTCGGTGATGACCGAGGAGAAGATCCAGGCGCTCGTGGACCGTGGGCTGCTGAGGACCAAGGTAGAAGTGGAGTGGAAGGCGCCCGCTAGCGAGGCGTTCCCGACGGAGGACGGCAAGGAACAGGTCGTCTTCACATCCTTCTTCGAGCGTGGGTTTAGTGTGCCTGCCGGCGACTTCTTCAGGGGTCTTCTCTACTACTATAAGCTGGAGCTCGTACACCTCGTTCCCAACTCCATCACTGTAGTTTCGTCGTTCATACATATGTGTGAGGCGTTCCTTGGGATACCGCCGCATTTTGTATTGTGGCGCTATTTCTTCAACGTGAAGACCACCGGCAAGCGCATCGGTGTAGTAGGATCAGTGATGTTCTGCCGGAGATCAGGTCTCAAGGCAGAATGGATAGATATGGATCTACCGCACAACACCACTGGGTGGAGGTCGGAGTGGTTCTACATCACCGACCAGAAGCCGGCGCTCCCGAAGCGCACCAGGCATAAGCCCGAGAAGATACCGGAGTGGGACCTAGCACTCACCTCCCGTGAGCTGGAAGATCTCAAGGAATTGCTCTCCCTCGTCACCAACCTCAAGAAGAAAGGTCTGACGGGAGGCTCCGTAGTGATGTCATTTTGTCGTCGCATGATCCAGCCAATCAAGGACCGGGTCCATCCGGCGTACGAGTATTGGGGTCATTCAGACCCTACTCGTGAAGTCAACCGCAAGATCTCCAGGGACGAGATCGCGGCTAGAGTGACACAGATGTACACTGGGTGCATCCGGAACAGGAAGTGCCCTAAGGCGTACTCCCTGACCCGACCTGCTGATCCTGTAAGTCCTAAGACAACCAGGTCGTGTCGATGTGTTTCTTTGCTTTGTTTGATTAGAGGGAGACCTCTTATATCTTGTAGTTTGTTTTTGCAGACTTGGGAGATGCAATTCTGGTGCCCTGCACCCTTACCGACTGGCGAGGAGCCACGTCGGAAGTTAAGGTCGGAGGACTACCAGCCTCCAGCAGCTGTGCTGCTGGAAAATTATCAGTCAGACTCATCGCTTGGAGCTGATGAAGACAGCGACCCGGAGGTCGGTGACGACGCAGCAAACCGGCCTGAGGCTAGCAGTGCCACAAGGCCGGGGCGCAAGACGAGGGCAGCGACAACGAAGCAGTCGAGCTCAAGAGCTGTCGCGAAGGTCGAGGCAGCAAAGACTGCCAAGCTTGAAGCTGACAAGAAGAAGAGGATGAGGAGGGCGAGCCCTCCCCCGGTGATCCCCACCCCGGCGTCCAGAGAGGTCGAGGAAAGGGATGAAGCCACTGATGATCCGCCGGTCACTGCTGATCGTGCGGGAAGGAGGTCGCCAAGTCCCGCGACCAAGAGGCAACGGGAGCTGGAACAGCAAGTGACGGAGGAAGACCTCCGCTGTATGAGGGAGGCACAGGTAGCTACAGCCGGTGCTAAGGCCTAGATGCCTGTGAAGATTTCGGCCCGGCCATTGAGGCCTAGGTTGCGTGCGCCAGTGATCGTGATGTAAGACCTCAGTACTTAGAGTTGTCCCTTGCTACTCATTATTTTTATTATGTTAACGACATTGCTGTAGGTCGGATGCCAGGCCTCAGAGCACCTCGGGTGCTCAAGGTTCTCCCTCACGGACGGCGACTTCTGAGCAAGAGGTCGGAACTCAGGGTTCCGTCGACGACGTGGGGACATCGGCGTCCCCACCAATCATTAAGGTGGACCCCATCAACACGGTGCCCAGCACATCAGCTCAGGGCCCGACTGTGGACCAGGCCCAGATCGAGCCGCCACAGAGGAACCCAGAAACAACCGGTGTGCAGGCGTCGGGTTCGACGTCGACGAGGCCAAGTTTGAGGCGCCATGACATTGATTGGAGCGGCACTCTCTGGGGAGTAGATTCCTTCGAAGATGAGGAAGACATGAAGGCGGTTCGTCAGGCCATCTTGACGCTGAACGATGCGTTCTCGGTAAGTAGCTATCTTGGTCTTCATGAAGCATTTGGTCTTTTTGTTGTTGACGACCTGTTCCTTGTTTTTGGAGTAGTCGTTAGCCAACCGTGCCCAGGGCAGGGCCGACCAGTGCAGGAATGCCACAGCCGCGCAGCTGCGGTTGACGGAGCTCGAACAAGAGCTCAATCGGGTCCGGGAGGCAGCCGCGGCTGATAAGAAGAAGCTCGAAGATGAGCTAAAAGAAGAGAAGCAGAAAAATCGGGATGCCGATGCGTTATTGACGACTGTGAGCGCTGGTAAGGCCAACTGCTTCACAGCTTTGTCCATCCTTGACTTGTACAACTGAGAGTTGCACCTTATGACCTCTTGTGCCCCACAGATTTTCACAGGCAACAGGACGACCTCAAGAACGACCTCAACAACTCTAAGGAGAAGGTCCGAAGCCTGGAGGTGAACCTGCGGGAGGCCGAAGCTGGTGCTGAAGAGCTGAAGCGGTTGATGAAAGGCACCGTAGACAGTGAGTACGCCGTGTCCCAGAAGCTGGCTAATGAGGAGCAAGCTCAAAAGGACCTTGAGGTCAGTCTCGAGGTAGCTTTGCAAGCATTGTAGAATGACCAAGTGACTATTGCAGGGCTTGAGGTGGAGGTGTAGGATTTGAAGAACGCTGCTGACCATGTGATGGACATGGTGGAGCCGCAGGTTGCTGGGGAGGAGCCCAAGCCTGCTATTGACCGACTTCTGGCTGCGCCCTAGAAGCTGATCGACCTCCTGAGAGCGACGAGCTTGACAGTGGCAACAGAGTCGTTGGTGCTAGTGAAGTCGCACCACCCCAACGTTGACATGGTCAAGGTCGGAGAAGGCCCAGACGTGACGAAGGACCTCAAGGCCGTAGAGGATGAGATACGGGAGGCCGCTGAGAAGATAATGGACGCCATCGATTACGAGGGCGATGATGGTGAAGAGGAGTCATAGTCATAGAGCTGTACCCCCTTCTTCCTCCAGTCATGTAAATAACAATGATAATCTTCTTTTGGCCTGCATGACGTACTTAGTTTATGTTTGCACGAACTTGGTTGCCCTGAAGCGATGTGTCTTTATCATACCCCGCTGACCACTACTCACGGAGAGGCTGGCTTACCAGTCACCACGGCTCAGCAGGGAGACTTACGTGCAACCGGCACGCGGGGCGGAGTCTGGGACTCAGGTTTTGCAACCATATGACCAAGCAGGTTCGTAACAACATAAAGTGAGTAGTCATGAGGTACGACGTCCGTAGGTCGAGCGACCCTTATGTTGGCTTGTGCCAAGCCCCCGAGCATATCGAGGGGGAGGAACAGGAAACTTCGCCCTCAGGTCTTTCGACCCCTGAATTGCCTTTTGCCAAGCCCCCGAGCATGTCGAGGGGGAGGGTACATGACATGAAAGAAAAGAGGGTAGAGCTCGAGACACAGCAGATGACAGCTTTAATTAATATTTATTAAACTGAAAAATACGAAGACGAAGAATACATAGCTGTAATGGAAACTATTCTACGGGTAGAATCGTCGAAGATGCTCCACGTTCCATGGGTTGGGTACTCCTTGGCCGTCACCCCACTGGAGGCGATATGTAGATGGGCTGATGACTTCAGTGACAATGAAAGGTCCTTCCCAAGGGGCGGACAACTTGTGCATACCGTCGGTCTTATGTATGTGTCGTAGAACTAGGTCGCCAACGGTGAAGGAGGTCTCTTTGACGTTGCGATCATGATACCGACGGAGTTGCTGGTCGTGGCGAGCTTGCCTCATAACGGCTGCCACTCTTTGTTCCTCGAGGCTGTCGAGGTCAATGCGACGAGTCTGCTCGGCTTCTCCCTCCTCGTAAAACTGCATGCGCGGGGCTTCGAAGGTGACGTCGGTGGGTAGGATGGCCTCTGAGCCATAGACCAGGAAGAAGGGCGAGAAGCCCGTAACAGAACTGACCTGGGTCCTTAGACCCCAGATCACATGTGGTAGCTCGGCTAACCATCGGGAAGCGTAATTAGAAGCGTCATCAAAGATACGATCCTTGAGAGCTTGAAGAACCATGCCATTGGCGCGCTCGACCTGGCCGTTGCACCGAGGGTGGGCGACCGAAGAGTAGTAGACATCAATCATGTTATCCTGGCAAAAATCCCAAAAGGCAGACCCTGTGAAGGCCGTCCCGAGGTCGGTGATGATTCTATTGGGCACACCGAAGCGATGTGTGATCTCCTGGATAAATTTTGCCACTTCTTCGGACGTGACCTTAGCGACAGGTCGAACTTCAATCCACTTGGTGAATTTGTCGACGGCGACAAGGATGTGCTTGTAGCCGCCGGGAGCGGTTCTGAAAGGACATATGGAGTCGAGACCCCACATGGCGAAGGGCCATGATGGGGGAATCGTGCGCTGGGTCTGAGCTGGCAGATGCTGATGTTTAGCAAAGAATTGACACCCTTTGCACCTCTTGACGAGGTCTTTGGCATTAGACATGGTCGTGGGCCAGTAGAAACCGGATCGATATGCCTTGCCGACCAGGTTGGCGGATGCTGCGTGGCAGCCACACTCACCACCGTGAATCTCAGCCGGGAGCTGAAGACCTTCTGATCGCAAGATGCACTTCATCAAAATGCCAGTAGAGGCGGCTTTTCTGTAGAGGTCGTTGCCGATCACGACGTAGTTAGCACTACGCCGTGTGATGCGCTCACGCTCAGCTTTGTCTTCTGGGACTCGCTGGTCGAGTAGGAAGGCTAAGAAAGGCTCGCGCCAATCATCCTCTTTTTCTGACACCGGCACATCGCGGGGAGGTGCTAGTTCTGGATTTGACTGACCTTGGTCCGGATTGTCCGGACCTAGGATTTTGATCGACGGCTTGCGTAGGTCTTGGACGAACACACCTGCCGGGACTAGAGCTCGCCTGGAGCCTAGTTTGGATAGTACGTTGGCAGCCACATTGTTGTTGCGTGGCACATGCTGGAACTCGATTCCCTTGAAGTAGCCTTCGAGCTTACGAATCTCAGCACAGTAGGCGTCCATTGTGTCTTTAACACAATCCCACTCCTTGTTGACTTGCTCGATGACGACCTTGGAGTCGCCATATGCTAGTAGTCGCTTGATGCCAAGGGACACTGCAATACGGAGCCCATGAATTAGAGCCTCGTATTCAGCTCTGTTGTTGGAGGCCTTGAAGTGTATTTGCAGGACGTATTTGTGTTGTTCTCCCTAAGGAGAGATGAATAGCACTCCTGCTCCTGCACCTTCTAGGTTAAGTGCACCGTCGAAGTATATTATCCAGTGTTCAGGCCTCTCCTTGGGAGGGGGCATCTGGATCTCTGTCCACTCTGACATGAAGTCAGCTAGGATCTGTGACTTGATTGCCTGCCGAGGGCAGAACTCGATGTCGAATTCTCCAAGCTCCACCGACCACTTGACGATGCGGCCGTTGGCGTCGTGGTTGCAGATGATCTCCCCTAGCGGGAAGGATGAGGGCACCTTGATCTTGTGGGCTTCGAAGTAGTGGTGAAGCTCTCTCGACGTGATCAGGAGTGCGTAGAGCAACTTCTGAGGCTGTGAATATCGTGTTTTAGCGTCGGCCAGGACCTCGCTCACGTAGTACACAGGTCGTTGAACAGGATAGACCTGCCCTTCTTCTTCTCGTTCGGCAACGAGAACCGTGCTGACCACATTAGTGGTGGCGGAGATGTAGAGGAGGAGGGTTTCTCCTGGTATGGGTGGTGTCATGATCGGTGGTGTGATCAGGGACTCCTTGAGAGCCTCGAAAGCCTTCTGCGCTTCTTCATCCCATACGAACTTATCAGCTTTCTTCAAGAGCTTGAAGAAAGGTAAACCTTTTTCGCCGAGCTTGCTGATGAAATGACCTAGGGCCGCCATCATGCCTGTGAGCTTCATGACGTCCTTCTTGCAAGATGGTCTGGCCATGTTGCGTATTGCATTGACCTTGACGGGATTAGCTTCAATGCCTCGGTGTCCCACCATGAAGCCCAGAAGCAACCCAGAGGGAACACCGAAGACGTACTTGGTCGAGTTGAGCTTCCACTAGTAGGTGCGTAGATTGGAGAAGGTCTCGGCGAGGTCGTTGATGAGCTGGCCTTGTTCGGTGGTCTTGACGACCACATCGTCGACGTAAGCTTCCACGTTCTTCCCGATCTGAGACTCCAGACAGTTCTGTATCGCCTTCTAGTAGGTCGCGCCAGCGTTTTTCAGGCCAAAGGTCATGACCTTGTAGCAGTAGATGCCATTGGGCATTATGAACGCCATCTTGTCTTGGTCGTCGGGGTTCAGGGCTATCTGGTGATACCCTGAATAGCAGTCGAGGAAGCATAGTAGGACGCTGCCAGCCGTGGAGTCCACGACCTGGTCGATGCGTGGAAGAGGGAAGGGATCCTTCGGGCAGTGCTTGTTGAGGTCGGTGTAGTCGATACACATCCTTAATCCTCCAGTTTTCTTTGGTACAAGGACTGGGCTTGCGAGCCAAACCGGGTGTTTACACTCTCGTATGAACCCTGCAGCTAAGAGCTTATATACTTCTACTTCTATGGCCTTCTTTCTATCTTTTGCAAATCGCCGGAGCTTTTGCTTGATAGGTCTTGCTGTCTTGCTTACTTCAAGGGCGTGCTCAGCCAGCTCCCTGGGGACACCGGGCATGTCGGACGGGCTCCATGCAAAAATATCGACGTCGTCCCGGAGGAAACTGGTGAGCGCGAGTTCCTATTTGGGGTCAAGGTCGGCCCCGATGGTGACTTCCTTGGTTGCGTCGGGCAGGCCAAGGCAAACTTTCTTCACTGCGGGACTTGCGTCCAAGGCAGTAGCTGTACGCTTCTGTTCAGGTACCTCCAGAGTAGTTTGGTCGATCTTGGCGGCCTGGGCGACCATGATCGTAGCGGCAGCTTTGCACGCAGAAACTTTGGCGAGGTCGACGGTGTCGCTCTCGCAGTTGTAGGAGACGAGGATGTTGCCGTAGACGGAAAGGATCCCGTTTGGAGCTGGCATCTTCATGATGAGGTAGGTGTGATGCGGTATAGCCATGAACTTGGCCAACATAGGTCGACTAAGGATGGCGTGGTAGGAGGAGCGGAAGTCCGTGACCTCAAATGTCAGGTACTCCGTGCGGAAGTTGTCCTGTTTGCCGAAGGTGACCGGTAGGCATACACGACCTATGGGGTATGCAGGAAGTCATCTTGGAAAGTCGAAGTCCATCTTTTGCAGCGTTTCAGTGAAGATGATGTTCAAGCTGCTACCCCCGTCGATGAGGGTCTTGGGCAGGAATGCGCCATCCACTATGGGGTTGACGACCAGCGGGTAGGTCCCGGTGTTTGGTATGTGCACCCAATGGTCTTTCCTGGAGAAATTGATCGGGTACTCCGACCAACGCAGGGGTTGCAGAGTCTCAGTGTTGACTTGGCCGATCTCCCTTCCGTTTGATCGCTGCTATCTGTTGCTTTTAGCTGCCTGGTGGCCACCGATGACGAAGTTGATATGTCGTTTGGCATTCTGGAATGCACCATTGGGATTGCCCCCTTTTGGTGGTGGCGGAGGAGAAGGCTCCTTGCGACGGTTGTCATTGCGGTTGTAGTCGTTGTGGCGGCGATCATCGCACCGGTCATTGCGGCGCTCGTCACGGTGGTCGTTGTGGTGGTCTTCTCGGCGATCGTCGCGGTGGTAGTCGTCACGTCGATCATCACGGCAATAGTCGCAGCGATAATCACGGCGATCCCTGTCGTCATTGCGACGGTAGGGTCGGTGGTCGCGGTAATCACGTCGATCAGGTCGACGGTTGCGGTTGTCGTAGCGGCGGTTGTTGTTCTGGTCATTGTTGTTGCCGCTCTTGGTCTTCTTGGGTTCCGGAGGTACGCCCAGGGCGCGCTTTAGTTGCTCGCATTCCCTCATGGTATGCTTGGCGTCGCGGTGGAACTGCCATTGCTCATCCATGACGATGTTGAAGTCACTTTCAAGGAAAGTGGAAGGTCGAGGTGGATCAGTCGCGTAGACCTCGCCGGATCGCTTGCGCGACCTGCCTCCGCCGTCTTCGTGGCCTTCTCCTTTGAAGTCGTGTACCACCGCGTCTTGAGTGTCGACAAGCTTATCGACATAGGCCATGAGGTCGGCGATGGTGTTGGCGTCTGCTTCGTGAATCTTTTCGAAGAGCTTCAGGTTAGTTACCCCCTTCTTGTAGTAGGCTATGACGTATTCGTCCTTGATTCCCGCAGGAGTGTGCGGTTCTCGAAGTAGCGGTTGGTATACTCACGGAGAGTTTCGTCCTGCCTCATCCATACTCTAGCGAGGTGGTGAGTGTTGCCAGGGTGATTTTAGGTCGCTTGGTAGTTGGTTGTGAAGAGTCGCGACAAAATCGCCCACAAGGTGATGCACTCCGCAGGGAGGTTGTCGAGCCACAGGAGTGGCACTTTGCCCATCACGAGAGGAAAGTATCCTGCCATGTGGTCTTCGTTGCCTCCGGATGTGCGGGCGGTGATGCTGTACATCTTCAGCCAAATACTCGAGTCGGAGCGGTCGTCGTATTTTTCGATTGCTGGCTTGAAGTCCTTGGGGTATCTGATCGTCCTGAGACGTCGTGAGAACGTCGGGAAATTGTTAATTGCTCCAAGACTAGCTGACGGGGCATATGCTGTCGGGATGACGTAGAGGTCGTCGAGAGGACCATTATCTTGGTCGTACTGGGCACGACGAAGGAGTTCTTGATCATCCATCAGCCGGAGACCCTGTTGACACGATCGTAGTTAGCACGACGTGCTATTTCTGCTTCATCTCGTATGGGCTGGCGCTGATTGCTCCTGGCACGCGCAGCTGCAGGAGGCTGAGCTCCAGCATTCCGCCCTACATTGCCAGCGACATTCTGCTGCTGGGCACCAGTAGCGTTGGCGACGTTGTTGGCGACGTTGCCCATAGCATTAGCGGCGGCGTTGGCCGCGGTGTTTGCTGGAGGGTTGGCTGCTGTGTTGGCAGCAGCGTTGGCTAGCTGCACCACTTTGTTCTCATCGCCTCCCTCTTCAGGCACGGGCTGAAGGGGAGCGCCATTGCTTCGGTGATGGTGACGGGGCCGTTCTGACCTGCTCCTGGAGTAGGAACTGGAGGCCGATCTGCTATAACCTGAGCCTCTTTCTTCGACTTGGGCAGTGGCGATGCGGATGTGAGCTTGTAGGCGCCGAGTTGTAGGAGTATCCTCATGTTGTCCAAGCTCGACAAGGGCCGCGCCTAGGTTAGCTTGAGGCTAGTTGTAGACTTCATGGCCGTCTTGCTCAAAGTCCTTCAGGAGGTCTCTGGCACGTAGGCGGTGTCGACAAGCCTCGTGTTGATTCTGCTGCTATTGGGGAGTAGCTGGAGCCGCAGGGGCGGCTGCACCATCAGGTACGTTGCCTGCAGGTTGGCCACCAGCACCGGGTATGACGTTGCCTGCAGGTTGACCTGCGGCTGCTGCAGGTGCATCTATCTCCTGTTGTCGACGCGTAGCTCGCGCGGCATTAGAGTTCTCACGCTGTATGCGCTGCTCGTCGGTCTCACCAGCTTGAGGGGGTACATCGGCAGAGACCACAAGGACCTCTCGGTCCAGGATCTCAAACACCTCGCCCGATTAGTTGGGAGAGATGGTCATACGGGTGATCTGGAACGCGAGGTGGTCCGGGGATGGCTCGCGGTTGATCTGGTAGCGATGAGCCGCGATGAGAGGTCGACAAAGCTTCTTGAGCACATGGCACTGGCGAGCCGTGTGTTTGGAGTCTTCATGGACGGGGCAGGGGTCGTCGAGATGACCTCTGCAGTTTCCACGATGTAGGATCTTGGGTCCAGATTCGATCTAGATCTTGTTCTTTATGTAGCGAGACGCTGCATGGGTTGCGTTCTGCAGACCAAGAGGCATGCGGGACGAAGACGGAGAGGTCCTGCGAGGGCGCTTGACGCGCTCACAGACCTTGATCGTGTCGGAGAGCATGTCCTCGACGCGATCGAGCCCCGCGATCAGATCGCGAGGAGTGGGTGGGTGGGTCTCCGCCAGCAGATCGGATTCGACCTGCTGGTTGGAGGTGACCGCATTGCCCTCGATGACGAGGCAGGCGGCTGGAGCAGTGGATTCTGCCGGCATAGAGCCGAAGCAGATGTCGACAGGATTGGCGAGGAAGTCCGCCATGCTTTCCGGGAAGATGATGCCGCTTGGAGAAGCCATCGAGCTGCTCGAAGAACCCTGATTTCCCCCTACCTGGCACGCCAACTGTCAGATGTTTAGATCTAAACAGCCCACAGGGGGGTTAACCCCGGTGGTTTATTTGTTCGGTGGGGTGAAATCTAGGGCTAAGAACTCGAAGGTTGCGCACGAGCACATGGAACACAGAGAACACGACGAGTTTATACTGGTTCGGGCCTCCGGAGAGTAAAACCCTACGTCTAGTTGCTGGTGTAGATTGCTTGAGGATTGCGTGATTACAAGGGGTCCCCTCGCCCACCTTATATTGGCCAGTGGACAAGGTCGGCGCCCAGACTCCTGGTCGGTTACGACCAGGAGACCTAAGTCTAGTTGTTTACAACACTTGCCATGTACGTCGATCTGCTTGTCGGAATCCACCGCTGTCTTGTTTTGCACACCAAGTCTTGGAGTCGTTCTGGATAAGGTCGCTTGGGGAATCTTCTGGAAGGTCTTCAGGAGGTCGTGTGGGCCACCAACTAGGTCGGTTTGGCCCACTGTCAGGTCGGCGGGTCTTCTGGTTGGCCGGACCCACCTGTCGGGGACGGCCGTGAGCCTAGTCGGTGGGGACCCAGGGGTACCCATGTCTCACAAGTAGGCATCTATAACAAAGAAATCGGTTGGTATGCACTTCCCAGAGATGATTACATTAATGTTGCAAGCAATACCTAGAGGTTTAATAGTTCTACCATCTCCCATGATTAACTTTGTTGAAGTTGGAGCTAAGTCTAGGTTATGGTCTTGAACTTTATCGTAAATCTTGGAGGATAGGACACTTACTTGGGCTCCGATGTCGCATAAAGCCTTGCATTGAATTCCGTTAATCTCGCAACTCAAGTGTGGTGTCGTCTTCTCCTCTTGATCGGATCCTATTGCATAAACTTCGGCGAGGCGAGCGTATGGCGATGCTTCGGGCTTGATTCCCAAGATTCTCTTCACCTCGGCTATGTGATCCGGATCCACTTCATCATCACTAAAGAGCTTTCGAAAGATCTCACTAGTGGTTTCAAGATCGTATGAATTTTCCGCTTGCTTTTCCGGTGGGAAATCCACTTCCAATGCTCTTGCCATCCCCTTTTGATTAGGGAACGGTCTTCTCTTGTCGAATACTTCTCCGTAATCAATTGGAACCCAATCCATTTGCTCGAACTCCCTTAGTGGCTTCACATTCGACATACTCCTTTTGTTTGTTTCATTTGACTTGGCGAAGTCGACGCTTGGGGTAGTTCTTGTCTCGGTGTGTACTTCTTTAAGCTTTTCCGAGATTGGCTCCTCTTTCTTGTCTTCTGGGGTTGCCTTTTTGGAAATTTCAGCACATGTCTTCATCCTTGAATCGCGTTCCGGCTCTCCCGAAAGTCGTGTTTCCCAATCTCTTCGCATAGTCGCCGCTTTGCTAATCTTTTGTAAAAGTTGAGCGGCTTCCGTGAGTGTTTTCTCCATGAGATCCCCACCTGCACACATTTGAACATGTTCCATGCAACTAGGGGTTAGGGAATAGAAAAATGTATGCAAGAGTACGTCACCGGAGAAGCCGAGTCTTGGTCCTTGTTCAATTAATTCATTAAATCTATTCCAAGCTTGGTCTGTCCCTTCCTCTTCTCCTTGCGTGAAGGTGATCACTTGCCTCCTTAGATGTTGAACCTTGCTTATTGGAAAAAACTTCTCGCAAAATTTCTTCGTCAACTTGTTCCAATTCCCTTCAACTTCAAAGGACACAAACGAGTACCACGTCTTTGCTTCGCCGGCAAGTGAGTAGGGAAAGAGGTTTCACTTGAACCATTCATCGGGAACTCCTTCTTGACGCACCGTATTGCATAGCATCGTGAAATGCTTTATGTGTCTATACGGGTTCTCCGTCTCCATCCCTCTAAATGGGGTTGCCGCCGCCATCTCAATGATCCTAGCCTTGATTTCATACTTGGTTGCTCCGAGCTTCGAATCCGACTTTTGTACTTTTATGTCTTCACATCGAGGGCTAGCGTAATCCCGTAGTGATTTCTCCGGTTCTTCCATAGGGTGGTTGGCGAACGCCATCTAGACAACAAAATAGAAAAACAAAAAAAAACAAAATGGTTTTCTAGGTAATAGGGGTTAGATGTTAGCAATAAACGATAAACAAAAATAAATGCAAAACCAAACGATGTAAACTGGCTTGCTCCTCGACAACGGCGCCAGAAAAAGGGGCTTGTTGACGGATAAAACTCATATCCACCTACGATCCGCAAGCGTACGGACCTACACCTTTTTCACCATGGGGATTCCCTAGGTTCTTGTCAATCTGCGGAGCAAGGGGATTACAAGCATTTGATCTAGCACTACCTAACTAACTTATCCAAACCCTAAACTATGGTTAATCTAGTTCCTACTACGCTACACTAGAGAGGGCGATTAAACTCACAAGATATATAAAAGACACTTGCCCAAGGGTTTACGATACTTGAACATGCAATCGCTTAGAGATATGAAAACTGATCTAATATACCGGGGGTTGTGACCACGGTTTCGCCCTTTCCCTCCCCCCGTCCTGTCACTATGCGGAGGTATTCGTGACTAGACCTATGATGATCACGGCGTATTGAAGGGTTCTAAGGGAGAAGTGAGATCTATACTCCCAACAAGGCATGGTAGCTAACCTTAAACATGAAAGCATCTTCAACACTAGATGATAGATTGAAACCATAAAAGTTGCGATTACATCTCAAGATCGTTTACAACCCATGGACAAATGAGAATATTACCCCTTCAAGGTGCTTGGCATAGCACCATTGATCATGGTGACGCTTCCGACGGTGTCTTCCTTCTCCTCCGGGGGTGTCGTGGCAGGGCCTCGACGTCCTCCTCCACTTGTGGTTGCTTCCTTCGAGTTGAGCGATCCTTTTCGTGAATGATCTCTCTCCTCTCCTTCCTCTCTAGCTTGCGGACGGCCTCTCAGGCAAATGGCTCTCTCCCTGCGAATGGCGGCACCTCCACGTCCTTAGGGTTGCATCATCTTCATGCTCAAGAAATGGGGGACCGAACCAACGTCGGGATGGGCCAGGCCGGCCACCCTAGGCCGACCGGCCCAAGCCCATTTCGGCCCGGTTCGGTCGCCCCTTCGCACACATGGGTCCTCTTGCCATTTTGCACTTTGCCCCCTTCACTTGCATCATTTTGGCGACGTCATCCTCGCGTCCAAGATAGAGGGTCTTCTCGCATGAAGTTCGGTCTTTTACGCCTCAATCCTCGAGGATGTTCCTTTGTAACACTTCGGTCGTCGCCACCTTTGGGAGTGATTTCATCATGCACTTGAACACGAACGGGACTCCTCATTTGCTCCTTTGAACTTGTTGTGACTCCATCCTTTTTGTCCATGTTTTCCTGCAAAACATAACACTTCCAAATGCACATACAATTATGAACTTGTTATATCATTAGTGTGCCTAGTGGTGGGTTAGTTCCATAATCAAGCTCAAACCAAAGTGTAATGAACATGTCTGGTGTACCAAAATACACCATCAACAACCGGTCAGGCCGGTGTAGCTCACCGGTCAGACCAGTCTAAGCCAGGAAACCCCAAATCCACGAGATCGACCTCCTGAGCACCAAAACAGACCAAACTCGAAACAGCAGCAAGCCTAGAGACTAGGGAACTCACCAAGATGTTCACCCGAGCAAAACCCAACAGAAGGTCAGCACCGGTCAGACCGGTGGAAGACACCGGTCAGACCGGTCAAGACCTGGGCTCTCGGGATGAACAGCAACCCGCGGGTCAACTCCTCCAAATCCAAATCCCGATCTCCCGATTCCCTCCATGGATTCGCACAAGACTTTGGGGATAGTAGGAGTACCTCATGGGCATTCCATAGCCACGATGTGGTCCACCAAAACTTGCTAAATCAAGAGGAATAGAAGGATTTCCACCAAGAACACCTCTAACCCTAAACCGGAGAAAACCCCAAAATCGATCCCCTTTACTCACGGATTTGGGAGGGAATCAAAGGGAAAAGAACCACAAAGAGTTCATGCATACACTACAAGAAAATCGTTGACTAGTGACGCAACCACATTTTAGCGTCATTGATTTATGACGTTCCTGGCTGATCTCGTCATAATATTTCACTTCCGAGCAAATTTAGTGACAAAAAATTTTTTCATCATTACGGTTGGTACTGTAGCCGGGCGTTCCCTGTTCCATGCTGTTTTGTGACGCCATAAGCTCTGAAAAAACGTCATAAACCAACATCGGTCCCACATGTAAGCATTATTTTAAAAACAGAGTGTTCCAAGTCGTCATAAAATTCAGTAGGGTCCCACATGTAAGCATTTTTTCGAAAATAGAGTGTTCCAGGTCGTCATAAAATTTACCAGGGTCCCACATGTAAGCATTTTCGCCATGTCAGCGGCGTCATAAACCAACTTTGGTCCCACATGTAAGCATTATTTCAAAATAGAGTGTTCCAAGTCGTCATAAAATTCAGTTGGGTCCCACATGTAAGCATTTTTTCGAAAATAGAGTGTTCCAAGTCGTCATAAATAGTTCTAGGGTCCCACGTGTAAGCATAGGTCACGAAATGTTGCAAAAATAATTTGCCATGGCATGGGTTTGAACCAGGGACCTGAAGGAACAAGGTTGTGCTATTTACCACTGCACCACTTGTTGGTTGTGATAAGTATATGGGAAACTCTACTAATAGTTTTTGTGAATTCTTTACTATGACCAGGTCCCACATGTAAGTTTCAGTTGAGTCTATAATTACGTATCGAATGGCTGGCGAGACACTTCACTCAGACTTCGCAAAGACTTTTGACTTCCGCTACGCAGGTCTGCAATAGTTCGTGGTAGGAATGGCGGATCCTATCGGTGAGGGGAAGATGGTTGCGCCGCCACATCCCAGCAACAAGAGGATGAGACAGCAAGACGAGGTTGGTCCTCTGATTTGAGCCGCTATATTTTCCCCTATGTTACTAGAGTTGGGGATATCTAGAATTGGGGATCTGGAGGATTGATGAGCATATTTGGAAGATTTAGATTTCATTATCGTACCTTTAGATTTGCACTTCAATAGGTGTTAGAAGTTGATAGGCTATAGACAATTCATGTTAGATTCAGTTAGTTTTCAATTTGCATCGTCTTACAGTAGGTTTTGTATTTTAGTAGGTTCTAGATGTGCTTCAAGCCACTCGTTTTATGGATTTTTGTCGAGGTGCACAATTGATAGGAATGATAGGTCCATCGTTTTATGAATTGGTAGATTGAAGATACTATTTCAGAGCTGCAGACCGTTGAAGGGACATCTGGATTCTGCCACGATTGTTAGCGTTTGCACAATTCACAAGTGTTAGATTCAGTTAGTTTCCAATTTGCATCGTTTGATGGATCGATAGTTTCATTTAGGACAACCATGCCCTTGCTGAATTTATATAGATAGCAAACAACCAGGTTTTGTGGTGTGTGGTGGTTGTTTTATTGTACTCATACAATTAGGTTGAAGGGATTCGGGTTTTTTTATAGACTAAGATGAGTTTATTTTTCAGATCGGGATGAGTTTTCTCCAAGGATGAGTTTATTTCAACAAGAACATCTTAATGTTATTTTAGAAGATCTGGATGCCTCATCTCGGGGGAGAACTCTCTTAGGATCTCCAAAGAGATCGAAAACATGACAGAACAACTAGCTGAAAAAGAGAAACAGCTTCAGTACACACCTAAGAACAAGAAAACTGAGGGCAGAGCTTATTCTTCTTACCATAGACATTGGAATAAAAGCGTCAATAAATGGGTAGGACATTGAGTTTGTTTGGTCCGTCTTTTCTTTTAAATGTTCAAGAAGTTCGTTGTCAGTTGGACTGAAACGGGTACCCTTGCCTATTAGTACCCGTTTCAGTCCAACTGACGACGAAGTTCTTGAAAATTTAAAAGAAAAGACTAACCAAACAAACTCAATATCCTACCCATTCATTGACGCATTTAATCCAATGTATATGGTAAGAAGAATGATCTCTGCCCTCAGTTGTCTTGTCCTTAGGTGCATACTGAAGCTCTTTCTCTTTTTCTGCTAATTGTTCTATGATATTTTCAATCTCTTTGGAGATCCTAGAGAGTCCTCGTCATGAGATGAGACATCCAGATCTTCTGAAAGAACTTTAAGAAATGCAAGAGAGGCCTGCAAGACCAAAAATTTACGGTAGGAGATGCAGAAGGTGAAGGAACAACTGTAGGAGGCCAAACATGAGATGGAGTTATGATTATGAATGAGTAGTGATGATTATTGTGAAACTTGTATCATGATTGTGTTTTGGTGATGGCTACCGGATCATCGTATGATGTTTGCTACTTGTTTGTATCATGATTGTGTTTTGGTGATGGCTACCGGATCATCGTATGATGTTTGCTACTTGTTTGTATCATGATTGTGTTTTGGTGTTGGCTACCGGATCATCGTATGATGTTTGCGACTTGTTGGTGGACTGATGGTGTGAACTTTGTGGTGATGAGTTGCTATGAGATGTCATCTTATTATGCCGATTTGGTTTAATCTATTCCAAATTGATTCGAGCATACTCACCATTCGGAATGCATACACATTGCAATGGAGGTCATTGAGAATTGCAGTTAAGGACTGGCACCGGGCGTTAACCGACGAACTTGTGTGCACATCACCTCTGAATGGACGTGTTGAGGACCATTGTGAATCGCAATGCCTGGCCTTATTTACTCTCGGTCGCCGACATGTACCAAGTCGAAAGGTTGAAGCTGCACTATGCATCAAAGATGTGGGACATGGCAAGCGAGGAAACTGTGACTTCATTTCTACGATGGGCAATTCAGGCTAACTGCACACAATTGCAGGACAAGTGCATGTCTCTCTTAGAGCGAATCTTTCCTCACGGAGTACTCACATATGATTGGGCGGTTGTACCAGGGTCCCCTGTAGTTTTAATGTTTTATTTAAGTGTTTTTAGAAGATCACCATTCGGAATTCATACGCGTTGCAATGGAGGTAGAGGAAGAACAATGGAGGTATGGTGATAATAGATAGAGAAGGGAGAAGTTATGATTGAGGATTCTCCGACCTGTTGATGTTTCGCAAGGAGGACCTTCCTAGTAGTAAAAAGGAGGAAAAGCTAAGATGCTGTTTGTTTGGATTGATCCTGAACTGGATGGTCCGTCCTTTTGACAGTTTGCAGGAAGGACCTTCCTGAGAAACAATTGCGTAACTGCTTGTTTCCAAGTGCCGACTATTCCACGTGACCGGCCGCCGCACGCCCGGAAACTGGACATGTCTGCCCCAACAACAGCACGGAGCGGTTCTGGTAAGTTGGCGGGAGAAAAGCGTGCGCGACAGCCAAAAAAAATTTTTCCCGCAGACAAGTGTATATATCTCATTTGTCTCGACGACCCGGTGGTTGCCTCACATACACTTCTTCCTCCAACACACCGTTCAGGAAAAGCACTCTTCACGTCCATTTGGTGCAATTTGAACCCTTTAGCCACGAAAAAGGCTAGAAGGATCCTAATCGCCTCCAAACGAGCTACGGGAGCAAAGGTCTCCTCGTAGTCGATCCCCTCTTTCTGATTATACCCCTGAGCAACAAGCCTTGACTTGTTTCTCACCACTTCTCCTTTCTCTCCCTCTTTGTTCTTCCACACCCATTTTGTCCCAATTGGCTTACACCCCAGGGGAGGGTCAACCAACTCCCAAACTTGGTTTCTCTCAAAGTTCTCCAACTCCTCATGCATCGAATTAACCCAATTATGATCAGATAGCGCGTGTCCAATGTCTTTGGGCTCAAAAGTGGCAACAAAAGCAGCATGAGCAAAGTGAGAATTGTTTCGAACTCTCGACCGTGTAGTGCGTTCATTGATGTCGCCAATGATCCTCGAAGCTGGGTGATCCACTTGAACTCGCCGGGGAGGTTCTCACCTTGATGCTACCTCCCCCTCAACAGCAGCTTCGCCATGATTTGGGTTTGTCGTTGTAGGTGTGGGAGAGGGCCCATTCTCGATCGTTGTCAAAGTAGTAGGTACATGCTCAGCCGTGGGCGCCACACCACCATCTTCATCGTCTCCATGTTCATGCTCCTCCTCCTGAAAGATCTCCTCACCAAGTTCATCATCACCTGCACACTCAAAAATAAGCTGACTACGTGGCTGTGTCTCGTCGAAGGTTACCTCGCAAGTCTCCACGATTTGGTTAGTTTCAAGATTGAGCACGCGAAATGCTCTAGAATGAGATGCATAACCAAAGAAAATGCCATCGACAGGCCTAGCCTCGAACTTGTCCAACTTCTTCCCTTTCTTGAGGATAAAGCATTTGCACCCAAACACATGAAAGTGACTCACCTTGGGAGTTCTGCCGTGCTTCAACTCATAGCATGTTTTCTTCTTGTGAACCCTGAGGTAGATCCTGTTCGACACATAGCACGCAGTATTGACCGCCTCAGCCCAGAACCTTCTCGGAGTCCTATGCTCATCGAGCATCGTCCGAGCCATCTCACACAAGGTTCTGTTTTTCCTTTCCACCACGCCATTCTGGGGAGGCGTATACGGACTCGAAAACTGATGTTCAAGACCCAAGTCATGGCAAAAGGTTTCGAAACGAGAGTTTTTGAATTCCGAGCCATTGTCACTACGGATCGCTCGTATGGCATCTCCGTGCCTCTCGTTCTTCAACCTCAAGACAAGATCTCGAACAAAACCAAACGTCTCCCCCTTCTCCTCCAAGAAGAAAACCCACGCATACCGAGAGTAGTCGTCCACCACAACTAGGACGTACCACTTCCCACCCGCAAATCGCACACGAGCTGGGCCAACAAGGTCCGTATGGAGCAGCTCGCATGGGCGCTCCGTCATCACATCGGTGAGGGGCGGGTGAGAAGAGGCTACCATCTTGGCATGCCTACACGGCGCACAAACCAACTCTTTCTCAAATCTCAACCGTGGCAATCCTCGGACCAAATTGAGTTTACTCAAGCGAGACAAAAGGTCAAAGCTCAAGTGACCCAACTTCCTATGCCACTTCCACAACTCGCTCGAAGAACCAGCCAAAAAGCAACGCTCCACACCAGAAGACTGAGAGAAATCAGCTCGGAACACTTGACCCTCGGGAACGACCATGCAAACTAGGTCCCCTCGAGAATTTAAAATCCGAGAACCACTAGGCCGAAACAACACCTCAAAGCCCTCATCCAACAACTGGGACACGGAAAGCAAATTGAACCCCAGCGATTGAACAAGAGCAACACGCCTGAGAGTGTCCTTGTCACTTACCTTAATCTCACCTTCTGAAAGCACACGCCCTCGCCCATTGTCCCCAAAGGTGATCTATGTCCTGGACACCACCGGGACGAGACTTGAGAACCACCCCTTGTCTCCGGTCATATGCCTCGAGCAACCGGAGTCAATCAACCAAACGTTCCTCAAGTCTCCCACCTGAAAATCAAAAGCGAGCACGTGAGTGAACAAACGACTCAGCACTGGGGTTAGTACCAAAAGAGTAAAACCAGTGCCGAGCCATTTGCTCCAAAGTGGGGTTAGCACAAACCAAATCATCACGCCTATCAAAGCTACCACCACGAAAACCACCACGGTAACCACCACTAGGGAACCACCCCTACCTCGCTGGAGGAGAACGAAAACCACGAAAGGAAGACCGTGGACCGTTCCTCCTTTCCATATCAAAGCTACGACTTCTCCCTCTCTCATATTGAGCACGAGGTGGAGAACGTCTAGCAAACTGACCACCTGCATACTCTCCCTTCCAACCACCAGAACCACGACCAACAGAACCGAACCGAGCATCCGCGCGAGCACGAAAACCAAACCGTTGTCTGTCCAGATCAGCACCGGTCTGACCGGTGGAGTACACCGGTCTGACCGGTGGTGCTCGGCCAGCAGCACCACCTGCCACCTTCCGATCTCCCCAAGCCGGAACCGTCCTCACAATCGCCTTGGCCCTGGGCATCTGCATACGAGGCTCTGGTACACCATTAGAGGGGTTGTACCTGTCCTTGTTAGCCCACTCCTTAGCCATTCTCTCCTCACGCTTCCTCTTGAAGCAAAACTCATCCTTGTGACCATCTCTACCACAATACCCACAATGGAACTTCATGGGCTGTGGCTTAGGCTTAGGCTTGGGTTGGGGCTGCTCACTCGGCTTTTCCCCTTTCTTCTCTCCATCCTCACCTCCCTTTGGGCTCACAAACTTCACCGGTTTTTGGAAATCATTTGTAGGGTGAGGGAATATGGGTGGATCTGGAGTTGTGTCAAGTTTGTTTCTGAGACGGTTAGGCTTGGGCTCAAACTTGTTCTTGTGTCTGTTTGGTGGTGGGATAGGGATCTCTCCAACTCTCTCAACTCCCTCACCACTGTTCTCTCCAAGCTTGTCAGCCCCAAGTGCCTGACCATCATAGCATTTGAAAGCCGCTATCACGATACCAAGCTGAGGCTCCTGACCTGACAACCAACTCATACACTTCCTCAGCTCATCATTCTCATCCTGCAAGCGATTAACATAATGTGCAAGCTCCAAATTCTTAACCGCATGCAACTCACAAGTAGAGCAAGAAGTGGGAATAGGTTCTTTCAGCTTAGCCTTAAGCGAAACAGTGTAAGCATGCATCTCATCAATCTTTCCATGCAAAACAGGGCAAGAAGTGCAAGCACCTAGCAAAGCAGGTCTACACTTAAGCTCAGCCACTTCAACCCTAAGCACATCTAGTTCATCACAAGTAGAAGCATGCTTATCCTTGAGACTTATAAGATCAGCTAGGTACACAGAGCAATCAACACAATCAACATCATCAGAAACCATACGAGAAGCCTTAAGCGAATCAATCTCAAGCTTAGCATCTAGGTTCTGGGTTTCTAGCTCAGCTACTCGGTTCCTAGCATCTTCTAGTGAGGCCCTAAGCTCTTTCCTCATCTTCTTGGCCTCTCTAAGCATGTCATCACGGTTATCTAGCAACTTGCCAAGATGCTCGTTCTCCTCACACAGGAAGGGAAGCTCGTCACGTACCTCATCCTCGGAGTCGGAGTCCGACTCGCTCTGGTGACTCTTCTTGCTGCCGGAGCTACGAGCCATGCCGCAGAAGCCATCTCTCGCGTACCAGCTCAGCCCACTAAAGTTCTTGGATGACTTCTTGTTCTTGCGCCGATCACCTTCATCTTCACTGCTACTCGAGCTCGAGGAAGAGTTGGCGGAGCTGGAGTCGACGTCGTTCGCTCCGACCATCGCTCGGGCCTTCCTGCCGCGGCCGTCCTTCTTCCTCGACCGTCGCTCGTCCTTGTGCTTGTTCTTCTGCTTGTGATCGCGCCTCGATTGGTACTTGCCGTCCTTGCTCGACCGGTGCTTGTAGCCGTCCTTGTAGCTGTCCTTGTTCTCCGTCTTCTCCGAACAGTCGGCGACGAAGTGTCCTGCTTTACCGCACTGAAAGCATGTCCGTGGATTCCTCCTCATGTTCACCCGGTTCTCGTGCAGCCTCTCGAACCGCCTGGTCAGCAACGCCAGATCGTCCTCTCCAAGCACGTCGAACTCCTCGTATGGCAAAGACATCAAAGAAGACAGAGAGTACATCCTGGAGGATGCGTTAGCGTTAGACTTAGCCCCTTTGCCACCGACGAGAGCAAGACTATGAGAATCAGTCGGGCTCTCGATCTTGGCTGTCATACCACGGTCCAACTCAGCCGACTTGAGCTTCGAGAACAGCTCGTTCACGGTCAAGGTGTCATACTTCTCGGACTCAAGGATAGCCTCGACCTTCCCGTCCCATACGGTACGATCCAACGATTGCAAGAGCTTCACGGCTCTATCATGATCATCATATGGGAGCACGGCCACATTGGCTCTCATGTTGTTCATGACGACCGTAAACCGCTGGAAAAGGGCATCGACGGACTCGACGGGGAGATGAGTGAAGTTCTCGTACTCTCTCCGGTAAGTCGCGTACATCCGAGCCTGAACCTGAGCATTCCCAGCATGAGCATCCTTCAACTGCTCCCAAATCCTACAAGCTAAGTCCTCTGTCTAAACCCGATCGAATTCGGACTGACACAGAGCACGAAACAAGTAGTCGACCGCCTTGTTGTTGGCGTCGAACATATCCCTCGATCCTGGAGCAAGGAAGTTAATCGGATGAACATAAGCTGTGTTCACCGTAACGTCCCAAAGGATCTAACCCTTTCCGCGGAGGAACGCCGCCATCCGCCTCTGCCACATCTGGTAGTTCTTCCCATCGAAGTGCGGAGGACCCGATCCCCGTTCCTGGTACGCCATCTTTGGATCTTAGACTGGTTAGAGCCTCGAAAGACCCGAACCGGCTCTGATACCAATTGAAGGACCGAAACTGGCGACCAGAGACGGGGAGAGTGAATGGGAGCCGATAAAAATTCTTCTCGAAGGAGATGGAAACTCCAACAAGATGAACAAGGCTTCCAAAGCACGTCTCCGACTCGACTATCCAAGTTGGCCAAGACCACGCAGCCACTGAAGTGCTACTGGTCCTAGGAACCAACAACCACCAAAGCTAACCCGAGACCGCAGCGGAAAAACCAACTCGAGCAGCTACTGATCAGCACCGGTCAGACCGGTCACTTGCACCGGTCAGACCGGTCCCTGTCGGATCTTCCGGACTGAGCCGCCAGAGCACCCGACACCCTCCAGAGACGCACCGGGTCACCCTGGACCTTGAGCCAGGTCACCCGAGCAAGACTTGGCAATTCCCACAGAAAAGCCCCTGCACTGGTCAGGCTGGTGCAGCTCACCGGTCAGACCGGTCTGAGCCTGGAAATCCCAAATCTGCCAACTTGACCTCCCGAGCTCCAAACAGAACCAAAGTCGAAACAATAGCAACACGAGACAACAGGGAACTCACCAAGACGTTCACCCGAGCAAAACTCAACCAAGAGTCTACACCGGTCAGACCGGTGAGAGGCACCGGTCAGACCGGTGTGACCTGAGCTCTCGGGATGAACAGCGCCCGCGGGTCAACACCCCCAAATCCAACTCCCGATCTCCCGAATCGCTCCACGGATTTGCACAACACTTTGGGGATAGTAGGAACACCTCATGGGTACTCCATAGCCAAGATTTGGTCCACCAAAACTTGCTAAATCGAGAGGAATCGAAGAAATCCCACCAAGAATGCCTCTAACCCTAGAGAGGAGAAAACTCCAAAATCGAGCCCCTTTGCTCATGGATTTGGGAGGGGAATCAAAGGGAAAAGAACCACGAAAGGTTCAAGCATACATCCCCCACCAAATCCCAAAGAGAAAGGCCTCGAATCCGCCACAAGAAAATCGCCAAGAAAGGGCTTCGAAAATCACCAAAAAGGAGAAACGGGAAAGACACATCCAAGCCTTGAGGAACCATGCCGAATCATCTATACATACCAAAGAGGTTCATACAAGGTCTAGCTTGCAGCCCGATCATCCTTCCCTCTCACAAGATCTCACCATGAAGCTCTCAAGCTAGTCCTAGAAATTCCAAAGGAAAAAGGAAGAGGAAAATAGCAAAACAAAATGAGCTAGGGTTCCAAGAGATGGCTGCCATCCTCTCACCACTTGGGTTATATGGAGGCAACCGAAAGACGAAACTACCCCTAAGGCCTAACACTAGGATGCACACCTCCGAGGGGCACTTTGGGAAACCTTGTCGTCGCACCATCAGACGGATGCCCAGCGACCGCAAACTTGCTTAGCCTCGACGCAAGCCTTGCGATCCCGACGCGTGTCCTCTGCTTCGAAGTCTCCGGACTGCGTCATCGCACACCGATCAGACCGGTGCTCCTCACCGGTCAGACCGGTCTGATGCTGCTGCACTTCCGTCTTCGGTCTTGGCTTTGT
The DNA here is from genome assembly GCA_036936925.1 of Cenchrus fungigraminus. NCBI lineage: Eukaryota > Viridiplantae > Streptophyta > Magnoliopsida > Poales > Poaceae > Cenchrus > Cenchrus fungigraminus. Next base: position 52,846,989 of record CM072778.1, on the reverse strand, counting down.
GGATCAACCAAGGAAACCCAGTGGTTTTCTGGTGAACCACTGGAAACCCCGTGAACTTGGTGTAGCCTCCACCAATCACCACTCATGACTCGGCTCCCACGTAGTCCCGGCTCGATCTTGGCTTTGTGGCTCAACCAAGGAACCGTCCACGACTTCATCTTGCTGTTCTTGCCACCATGCGGCCCGCACTTGACCCCGCTGGCCACTGGGTCCCTCGAGCCAATCCTACTTGTCTTCTCCACACCTGGAGGCCTACCCGGCAACGACCTTTCGCGCTTGCTCTTCACCTGCACCAACACCAGTCAAGCCGCAACCTGCACCTGCAATACTTGGCCAAGAATCAGTCCACACCACGTTGTCAATCACTCATCACACCAAGAAGCGACCTACCACCGGTCCTCGAACCACACAGGTCCTCAAGCCCCCCCTCCCTACGCCGTGGGCACGCAGCTCGCGCCCTACAGCGTGCCCCCCCTCCCTGGTTCGTTTTTTCCCCAACCGAACCCCCACCCTCCAGCACCACACGCTTCATCCCTACCCCTCTCGCTCCTCCGTTTTTACACTCGTAATCTGCAACTTTTGTGATGTGTTTAGCACCCTTATTCAGCTTTGCATTATTGTTTGATTGTGCTAATCCTTCCATTGAGTGCAGCCTTGCCATAACTCCACAAAGTTCCCCGATGAGCAGGTTTTGTTCCCCCAGGCAATCGCTCCTCCAATCTTTCACAGGTTCCACCGGTTGGTTGCAGTTCACCTCTGTGTGCTTGGTAAGAACGGATAAGGATTCGATAACAGCACTAGTTTGAGTGCCTTTGTGAGCTTTACACCCTATTGTTGTCGTCGATTTTGTTTTTGTGTTTGCGCTAACCATGGCAGACGGTGATGACAAGAAGGATGACGAGCTGCAGGACATGCGGACGCAGATTGAGGGACTGACCACAGACATGAAGACGCTACATGAACGACTGGATTCGACGGTTACTTCGTCGAACGAGCGGTTTGATCAGATCGACCTCGCACAGACGGCTGCTAAGACCACACTCGACGCCGTTGTGGCACGACTCGACGCATTGCACACCACGATCACAGAGTTACAGAAGGATTATGGTGGTGACTCGGAGCTGGACGTCGGAGACAGCCGCGGTCGTGCCCGCCTTGTACCACGCCGCCCCGCCGGTAACGATTCATTCTCTAAAATCAAATTTAAAATTCCACCATTTAATGGCAAATATGATCCTGCTGCATATCATGATTGGGAGTTAGAAGTCGAACAAAAAATTTCATGTCACGATATTGCTGCTAGTTCTCAAGTTAAGGCTGCCATTAGTGAATTTACTGATTTTGCTTTAATTTGGTGGCGTGAGTATAAAAATAAACATCCTACTGCTGTTCCGACCACTTGGGAGCAATTAAAAACTGCTATGCGACATAGATTTGTGCCTTCATATTATGCTCGTGATTTGCTTAACAAAATGCAGCGATTAAAGCAAGGTTCTCAGTCAGTTGAGGACTACTACCAGGAGTTACAAAAAGGTATGATTCGTTGTGGTCTATTAGAGGAACCCGACGCTGCAATGGCACGTTTTCGTGGTGGTTTGAACCGCGAAATTCAGGACATACTTGATTATAAAGAATATGCTGACATGACCCAATTATTTGAGTTTGCTTGCAAAGCTGAACATGAAGTGCAGGGATGCCGCTCGAGGACATATTCTAACTCTTTTGCAGGTAGAAGCTCGTCGTTCAGTTCAGCACCTGCTCTCCCTGCGCCATCCACACCCACCACTACACCGCGCGAGAGGACGGCTAAGCCTGCAGGTGCCGTCCCAGCCACAGGCACCACTCCACCTACAGGCGCAGCTCCTCCCACCACAGGCCGTACACGCGATATTCAGTGTCATCGCTGCAGAGGATTTGGCCATGTGTTTCGGGACTGCCTGAACAAGCGCACATTGCTCATTTGTGACCATGGTGAGTACTCTTCAGCTAGTGATTCAGAAGAAATTGAACATACTTTGCTTGCCACTGACCATGCAGCTAAGACGGACATACATGTCAATCCAGGTGACGTCGATAGGTACGAGAGTCTTGTTGTGCAGCGTGTTCTTAGTACACAGGTCGCCCCAACCGAGAAGAATCAGCGGCACACTTTGTTCCATACAAAGGGTGTCGTACAGGAGCGGTCGATTCGCATCATCATCGACAGCGGCAGTTGCAACAATTTGGCGAGTACCATGCTGGTAGAGAAGTTATCATAACCCACTCGCAAGCATCCGAATCCATATTCCGTTCAGTGGCTTAATGATGGTGGGAAGATTAAAATAACTTGGATGGTGCGTGTTCATTTTTCGATAGGTGCTTACTCTGATTATGTTGATTGTGATGTTGTTCCTATGGATGCGTGCTCTTTGTTACTTGGTCTACCTTGGCAATATGATACTGATAGCTTGCATCATGGCCGTTCGAATCATTATTCTCTCATGTTTAAGGGTCAGAAAATAATTATACATCCTATGACACCTGAACAAATTGTTAAAGATGATCTTGCTAGAGCTGCTAAAACTGCTAAACAACAGGAAACATCCCCATCACCATCTGATAAATTTGAAATCAAGCTGCATGCTCCTATTTTACTTGCTACACGTGCTAATTTTGATGATATTCGAGATGCTCATTTGCCATGCTATGCACTTGTATGCTCTAGTGTGCTTGTTTCACTTGATGATGCACCATCTTTGGATATTCCGCCTGCGGTTGCTAACCTTTTGCAGGAATACGCTGATGTCTTTCCCAAAGACTTGCCACTGGGTCTTCCACCGCTTCGTGGCATTGAGCACCAGATCGACCTCATTCCGAGTCATTCTCATGAGGGGTAGAGAAGTCTACAGCCTCTATGAGAACATGCTCGGGTGATGCGAACGGAGATACATGCATCATCTTCTCGAGCGGGTCTTGTTTGGGAAGAGGCTTCACCAGCAGAGGTCCTGGACCTATGATGGAAGTGGTAGAAGCGAGTTCCCTAGGCTTATAATCTAGGCTCCCTAAAGATATATCGAGGAATTTCTTCATCGGGGAGCCTAGGAGTAGATCAAGATCGAGGACATCGAAGATGTGAAAGTCTAAGCTAGCCTCGATCCCGTCTATGATGAGCGGTACGGCTCTTGCGATCCCCCGACATTCAAGAACGTGTCCCAAGGGACAGCTCTTGAGGAGTATGTCGGATGGTGCTAGCGGAACATTGCCCAAGAGAGTTTCCACTGAGAGCCATGGCAGGATGTTAACCTCCATGATGGGGTTACAATGGGCCTCTACGGTGATTCCTCTAATGGAACAAGGAACGATCAAAGAAGGTGAACTCATCCAAATTGCTTCGGAAAAGTGCGTCACTCCATCTGACCATTCCTCCTTCGCGGCCTCCTCAAGGTATGCTTCGTCAGGAGGATCAGGAGGTAGAGGTGGTACTGAAGGCCTAGGTGAGAGTTCTGTCGAGAGATTTTTAGAATGATTGATTTGAACAGAATGAGGATCCTCCCCTGATTGGGCTACAAAGGAATTCGAGGTGTCTAAAAGATATCTAGAATGATCGTCCTCGAATTTGGAAGTGAACCCTGAAGGTTGAATTTCTTCTCCTTTCGGTGTTCGAGGTTCGGGAGAGACTTCAACAGACAAGTCTTGTGGTGTGGAAGTTGAGGGCTCAGATTGTGCTGTTGAAGGACTCTCATGGCTCGACTCGGATTCCTTTCGGTAGGGCTTAAGCATGAAGTAGGTATCGTCAATGGAGAGATTACCCAGACTATACATACATTCAGCTTGATCCCTTTGAAGAAATGGCTTTCCGAAATCGAGAGGGCGGGCAGAGTGCTCGTCGAGGCCATCATAAAAGTTGTGAAGCAACTGAGATTCCGGTATCGACAAGGGAGGTGCAGAATTCACTAACGAGTTAAGTCTAGTCCAGGCTCTGCCTACTGACTCCTTCTCTTTTTGTCGAAAACAGTGGATATCCTCCCGTAGAGTAGCGAGACAAGACAGAGGGATAAACTCACAACAAAACTTGTCCTTAAGCTTATCCCAACTACCGTTTACGCTACCTACGGTGTATGTGTACCAATGTTCGGCCTTACCTACGAGAGAGTAGGGGAACATCTTCCACATGAAGATATCTAGTCCCTTGTCATTGGTAACAAGGGAACTGAAAAGCTCAAACTCGTACAGATGCTCGTACGGGTTTTCGCTTGGTAACCCGGAGAAGGAATGTTTCCGAACATACTCAATATCCTCAGGAAGGAGCTTATTAAAGCTAGATGTTAAAATAAGCCGCACAGAAGGTGGTGGCTTTGGGGGTTCATCCCTGAGGGCGGAGATGCTTTTACAGGGAAGCTTCTCCATGGATAGCGGGGGTAGAGGTAGAAGTAAAGAAAACGAAAAAGATAGATATCAGGACCACTAGGTTCGAAGATAGATACGGCAACCGTTCCCCGGCAACGGCGCCAGAAATGCTTGTTGGTATTTCTTAACCTCACCACTATGGCGCCGGGTTAGCGTGAGCGTGTAAGAAACGCCTGGGTACACTAACGAATGCGAACGAATCCACAAGCACACGGATACACCGTTGTAGCACTTCTCCCTCGGGTGTATTCCAAAGGGTATCGAATCCAAGGAACGGTATGTACTACCTCCAAGCCTAGCTATGGTCCAAGGACACAACTCTATAGGACGAGATGAAGATGGAGAGGATCCTGCTGATAGTGGGAAGAGTTGAGAACAGTCTCTCGGTCGTTTCGGACACCAGACCCTCCTGGCTATAACAGTCGGTTCACGGCAAATGGTTGCCTACACCTGTATCCGAACGTGGGGGATTCCGTAAGGTTCCAACAGCTGTCACTACAGCGGCCTACCCCAAGACAAACCGTGGGATACAGGGCAATCGAAGGATAACCCATTGTCTAGACACCACGTCTACACCACCGGTTACTACTATAGCACGGCTACGTCTACTACCCCGTAGCAACACTATAGCACTTCGTACGAAGACGGAGCGACGAACCCACGAGGGAGAGGCCAGAACTAACTCAGGTAACCACTATCTATACAAGGATCATGGAAGGACTTTGATCTAAACTAGAATGCAGGAGCATCCACTTTACTCTAATTGGACTAGTAGGCATACAAACGAAATTAGCAACTTATGAACTACACCAGAGGATCAAAGGCTAAGCTCATGAAGAACACAAGCCTCTAAATCATGAACATGTCAAGAACACAAGAACTATTCACCTATGCATGAATACTACTTTAGTCTAAATAGGAAATGCAGAAATACTCACTTTATTCTTAATGAAAAATGAAGCATCCACAGAGATACAAATCCCTCTCTCACTCTCCTACTCTCTAATCTACCAAGGAGAGGCCTCTCCTTTGAAGGGAAACTCTCATCCTTGGGTGAGTGGTGTGTCTCATTTCTTACCCCCTCCCCTCATATTTATAGGCCAAGAGGAGCTTCCTAGGCTGCCTTGGGCACCACCATGGGACCAATGAGGTGGTGACACGTGGCGCAGAGGAGTGGGGCCCAAGTTGGTGAATCTTCCATGAGAAGGAGCTGCAGGCTTTCGGGCGGATCTTCGGGCATACACCTGGCACCGACTTTGGCTCGTCACGACAAGCCAACACGTGGAAGGGTGGCGCGAGAGGCCTCCATATGGGTTCGGCCAAACTGGGGATCGGCCGATCCCCGGGCAGCTCCGTTCGCGTCGGTTTTCATCCAGGTGACTGCCAGGTGGGTCCCAAGATCGGTTTGGGGGTGTTTGCGGCGTTTCTAGCCCGTTTCCGTGGGGAAGTGGGCCCTTGGATCCGTGTACTAGCTCCTGATTGGTCGAGAGTGTGCTTCTTTGGATCGATGAAGTGTCATGGCCACGTGGGCGCCTGTGTGGCAGCACGTCGCCACGTGGCCTGGTGTGGGTCCCACCGGGCCCACATGATATCTTGTGCATATCTCTTTCATCCGAACTCCAAAGTAGGCAAATGATATATCCATTTCGATCGTCTCGACGAGCCCGTCACAATGGTGCAGTCCAAATGGGAATTTGGGACTGTTTATGATGATGCCATTTTCATGCCACTAATGCACTTGCTCTCAGCTATATCATTTCATGTGTATTTTGGCCTGTCCTGCATCAAAAGCTAGAAACACCAACACTTATGGAAATTGTTAGTATAAAGCCCTATCCTAGTCCTGATGATCACTTCCCATTTAGTTTATGCAAGAGTTGACGGCATAAAAGTGGTACTGAACAGCCGTCAACAACTCCCCCACACTTGACCTTTGCTCGTCCCGAGTAAAGGCAGAACAAATCAAGTGGGACATGATATCCAGAGATATGAAGCAAGCATAAGAGATATTCCAAACCATACCTTGTACTTGTGAACTCTGTGGAGTGTATATCATGCCATCTTGGGTAGTTGAGGGATGGAACGGTCATGAATCAAATCACTTCTGCTCATCATGTCAAGTAACTTGGGGGTTTTGCAATAATTTTCAAAACAAACCTTGTTTAGCTCCTCATTTGATCCTCTCAGATCACTCAATGTGTACATGTCCTCACCAAGGCATTAGAATTGCCTTTCTTCATCCTACTTCTAATGATGGCTATATGTGGAGCTCGGGGTAGGATAGAAGATAAAGCATACTTGTTTCACATATGTTGCAAAGTCAAAAGCTGGACCCAAGGTGAAAAGCAATTCATACAATCAGATCAAGATGTGCACATGTATGAATGTGGTGGATATGGTAAGGTGGTCACTAGCCCCGGAATGGGTGCTGGTTATTACCATAATTGATGAATGAGATGAATGACTCTGTTGCATGATTCTCTCTCTCATATACATATGGAAAGTCTTATGAGAACATGGCTATCCTCTTTTCCCTTTTTAGTGGACCTTCATGTGCCCACATTTTTTTCTTCTCTTCTTTTTTTTGCATAACTGAGGGACCTTCATGTGTCCCTTTTGTTTTTTTAAGATAGCCATGCCTCTTTTACAAAATACTTGAGGAGAGAGAAATTAATGCATATGATGGAGCATTTATGTAGGTGAATAGATGAATGATTCAATGCTAACTTCCAGAGTAGAAGCATAGCAAGGGGGAGATGGTGGTGTGCACATGAATATTGATCATGAAAGCCTGAAAAGAATTCTCATAAGGGTCACAGAGTTTGACAAAGCTCAATGCAACAATAAGCAGCATAAGAGTACAAGGTTTTCAACTAGAACATCATATGGCTTTGGTAGGACTATGGCATATCAAAGAGGGGCTTTGCAAAGAGTTTTCAGATTATTCAAATAAAATTCCCAAGCACTGAGAGAAGATCATATCATCAAACCATATCTCAAACACGAACTACTTAGATAAACATGAGTTCCCTAATGATATTTGTTCACAAGCATCAAGATAATGAGTAAGGAATAAAACATATGCAGGCCAACCACAGGAATCATATAGTGCAAGCAGAGCACCATTATTTGAGTCTGATTTATGGATAAGTATTGAAAAGCATTCAAACTCATAGGTAGATAGAGTGAGATGAAGGGTGCACATACCATCGCTCCTGAAGGATATGGGGAACAAGGAAGACTAGTGGTGATTTGGCTAACCCGTGGGTAGCCATCTCACTCTAGTTTACCTTGTCCTTGTCATGAAGGTGTAGTCGATGTCGTGCAGCCCTTTGTGTGAGAGTTCTCAAGTGGGTATGTTGATGATGAGCTTGAGAGAACTCCACACTGGTGCTTGTACTGGTGCTGTTCTTCAAACAAAAGTGGAAACAAAAAGACGGACTCTACTGGTTTGAGAACCATAGAGCCTTTATTTGAAAGCAAATATTTTTGTTTTTTAATTATCGTCACCATGTCATTTACTCAAGCAGGGTTAGATAAATATTACACTCCATAAACAAAGGAGGATATACTTACCTTGGACTTTCGAGAGGTCATATGTACCTCATTTGTATGTCGTGCAACATGAATCCAAACCTTTACTTTCCTTCCCGTATGAATCTAGCTCGATGACTTACCCGTTTGGATTTGATGATTTTCTGCAGGGGTTAGTCCACATACATGCAACCAAGATCTTATGAAAACATAACTCCAAGGTTCATCAATCAAAACTCGACACCATGTCTTGTTTTGACTGAAGAAGACAGTTTTAACCTAAGCACCACGCTTAATTCAAAACAGTCCATGAATGTTTGCCATGAACATACAATCAAACCCGAGAATATGAACAAAGACAAAGGAAGCATGTAAACGTAATCTTGCTATTTCAAAAGGGACATAAGCATGAGCACAAAATGGTGAACCTCGGGCAACGTCCCGAAAGGGCTTTGTTTAAAGTCAAAAGCAGGACTTACCTAGCTAATCAGCAAGATGAAAGAGCTTACATCTTCTTCACATTATGATAAGACTTGGCATGAGCAAAAACTTTACTTGGGATGCCCACATACCTCCCCCACACTTGAAGTTTGCATTGCTAAGCAACAAAAACTCAAGTGTGTGGAGATCAAGCTTCCCTTGTAAACGTTCCCTTACCAAAATCTTACCACAGTGTTGTAGTTGATGTAGCCCACATATTTGTAGGCATCACCTATCCACCGTTCTTTTTAATCCTCACCTGAAAGGTTAGCGACCAAAAATACCCGAAGGACTGAAGGACCAATTAGGCGACCAGAGAGGGGGGGAGTGAATGGGAGCCGATAAAAATTCTTCCCGGAGGATGAACTCGGCCTATGTCCCAAATTCACAACCAAGGATTCCCACACGAGTTTGCCAAGGTCACGTAGTCACAACGGACCTACCAACCCTAGGAACAAACCCCAACTCAAAGCAACACGGAAGCGCAACTCAAGAAGCAAAGGACTTAGGCAATCTGCGGTGCCTGGGGCGGACGGTCCGAGGTGACCAGGCGGACAGTCCGCGGGGGCCAGACGGACAGTCCGCAAGGTCACGGCGGACAGTCCGAAAACGCTGCCCGAACAACCAGTACTGCACCTCGAAATACTAACGGTCCGTACCCTACCCATGGACAGTCCGACCCACGCGGACAGTCCGGCAACCCCGGGCGGACAGTCCGGCAAACCTCCTCCAACCAAAAACACTCGACTCGACAGATCGAAACAAAGCGAAGCAAGAACTCGCGACAAACACGACGAACAGCCGGCTGCCGGGATCCTTGCGGACGGTCCGCCGACCAGGCGCGGACGGTCCGCCAGGTGCGGACAGAGCAGGCCGAGCTCGAAAACGAGAGGTCAACCTCTCCTATCCATTCATGGATCTCCCAAATGGCTTCAGCTCTTGAGGCAAGATTTGGGGGAGATGTGAAGCGTCTCTAGGAGATGCTATGCCCCAAAACTTGAGATCTCAAACGAACTAAATCGCCGGGAATCGAATCGCAACCGAGCTCTACCAAAAAGCTAGGGTTCCAACCGAGATCCTCAAATCCAAGGGCCAATTCAGAGTTTGAGGGGTCAAGATCAAGCACAAAGATGCACAAGGCATCTATCCATGATCCCCACAAGAAAATCCGAACCCAAACACCCCAGAATCGGAGGAACAAGCCGCGCACGAAAATCCAACGGAAATAGCTCGAAAAAGACACGAAAATCACAAGAGCTACAAGAAGGAAATCGACGCAACCATGAAAGCTTCCATACACTCGGAGATCAGATTCTCTACAAAACGGTGAAGAAAATCTAAACCTATGGAGTAGAGAAATGGGAAGCAGTCCGGATGGATGGTTTGCCCAGAAACCCTAGAGCTAATATATATGAGTTCCTCTGGGTTGGGCGAATGACCGAGCTACCCCTAGCACTTAAGTTGAGATACAAACCCCTCAGGGGCAAATAGGTCAAGTAGCACTCCTCTTCATCGCACGGCCACGCCTTTGCCGCAGTCCGCGTCCTCCCGACGCAAGCCCTGCGATCCCGCCACGTGTCCGCCGGCATCGAAGTTTCTCGGCGCGCCCAAATCCCGTCTCCACCCGCCGAGTCTCCGATCTTGGTTTTGTGACTCAACCAAGTAACCTGCCGGTTTTGTGGTGAACCGCCGCAAACCCCACGTGCAGACTCCGGTTGTGAGCCGCTACCCTGCACCGGCTCTGATCGACGACTTCGTCTTGCTTTTCTTGCCACCATGCGGTCCGCACTTGACCCCGCTGGCCACCGGGTCCCTCGAGCTGAGCCTACTTGTCTCTCCACTCCTCGGAGGCCCTGCAAGGCATAGACCTTTCGCGCCCGCTCTTCACCTGCACCAACGCAAATCAAGCTGCAACCTGCACCTACAATACTCGGCCAAGAGTCAGTCCACACTACGTTGTCAATCACTCATCACACTGAGGAGCGACCATCCACCGGTCCTCGGACGCTCCGGTCCTCAATCTCCCCCTTGATGAGTGCATTGACAACACACATAGTAACCAATTCAGAGAAAGAAGGAAAAAGAAAAGAAAAGAATCAAAACTCAAACAAGTGATCAAAAGCCAAACAAAAGCCAAAGAAGATCACTTGAGAGAGAAAGTCTCGATCCCCTAAGGCAAGGGCAACGACTCAACACAACCGAGATAAATTGCTCCAAAATTTGCCGACTCCTCAAGGTGAGGCAAACGGGCTCGACACCATCGGCAAACGAGCACAACTAAAATCAGGCGAAAAAGAGCTCCCAAAATGCATGAATGTAAGCTCTCCCAAATTTTTCTTCCCCTCGATGCAACACTCCCCCTGGATGCATGAATTGGACTTTCCTCCCCCTTGTTGGTAATGCATGAATCAAGCGAAAATGAAACCTATAGCTTCTCAAATAGACAAAATTCAACACAAGATGCGACACATGTCCAAATGAGCAAGTGGGATACTCTATAGCTTTGTATGATCATAAGCTACAAGATTACCAAGTTCCACATCCATGGAGCAAGGCTAACATAAACATGAGCAATTTTGCAAAAAGATCACTCTCTCATGAGCAAAGTCCTAAACATGAGCAAAACATGTCAAAAAAAAGGCAAGGCCATACAAACTTCATGCTAGGACAACCATTCTAATCATAAGATCATCATAAACACCTGCAAGCATCTCATGTCATGTCAAAGTCACCGAGCCATGTGCCTACTTCTATGTATGAGACTTCTCATTGGTAGGCATTATGCAACAGTTTAGCACCCAAAGCTATAAAAATTAAACACATATGACATGGGAACATTTTCCAAGCAATTTACATTTCATTTTCAGATTTACAATGGTACATGAAATGTCTTTGCGACAAAAAGGAACTTATGCCCCTCCACAAGATAAAGCAAACGGGCTAAACATGCATGATGACAATTGAGCCTTTGGCCCCATATGATCAAAATAAGCTATCCGACCACAAATTAAGCATAGCAAAGCCACGGGAACATGTCAAGATCATATAAAGGCATTTTCTCACAAGAGAGCATACATGTAGCATTTTTCAAAAGCATAGCTAGCACCCATGGGCATAAAGAAGATCATCCAGAGCTAAGTCGAACTAACCATGGCATACCAAACTAGCTCACAAGATATAGGAGAAGCTCAACTCTATAGCATATGATACAAATGCAGTCTATGATACAAAGATGCAAGCATGATATGATACAGAAATGAACATGCAACATGCGTATGTACATGAGATTCCCCCAACCAAAACTCAAAAAGGAAAAACCACACCAAGCTCACCCCGCAAACGTGCAAATGTAGCTTGGTCCAAAGGCTTTGTTAGAATGTCGGTGAGCTGTTTCTCGGTTGGGACATGGATGAGGTCTATGTTTCCCTTCTCAACATTGTCTCTCAGAAAGTGGTAGCGCACTTCTATGTGTTTGGTTCTTCAGTGGAGCACAGGATTCTTGGCTACACTTATGGCACTGGTGCTGTCACACATGAGAGGTACATGGGAACACTCCTCACCAAAGTCACTCAAAGTGTACGTGATCCAAAGCAGCTGGGAGCAACAACTAGCGGCAGCAACATACTCGGCTTCTGTGGTAGACTGAGCTACACTTGACTGCTTGTGAGATGACCAAGAAACAAGCGAAGAACCTAGAAACTGGCAAGTACCCGAAGTCGATTTCCGATCGACTCGACAACCCGGAAAATCGGCATCCGAAAAACCAAGAAGCAAAAGGGAAGAGGACGCCGAGTACCAAAGACCGAGCTCAGGAGTGTGTCGAAGATACCTAAAGATCCGCTTGACAGCCTGCCGATGTGAAGTCCTGGGCGATGCCTGAAAACGAGCGCATAGACACACAGAAAACTGGATGTCCGGCCTCGTCGCCATCAAGTACAAGAGGGAGCCGATCATGCTCCAGTACTCCTTCTGGTCCACGAGCTCTCCGTCCTCGTCCACGTCCAGCATTGTAGTTGTACTCATCGGTGTCAACAGGGGCTTCGAGTCGTCCATCTTGAACTTCTTGAGGATGTCCTTCGTGTACTTGGCTTGATGCACAAAGTTTCCTTCCTTCGCCTGCTTGATCTGAAGCCCGAGAAAGAACTGCAATTCTCCCATCATAGACATCTCGAATTCTTTGCTCATATCCTCTGCAAACCTTGCAACCAAAGAGTGAGACGAGCCGCCAAAGACAATATCATCCACGTACACCTGAACAATTAGGATATCATCGCCCTGCCTGAGGAGAAACAGAGTCTTATCAACCTTGCCCATCTCAAACCCCTTGCTGAACAAGAACCCCCTCAAGCGGCCATACCAAGCACGGGGAGCTTGTTTCAGCCCATACAACGCCTTCCTCAGCCTATACACCCTGTGGGGAAACTCAGCACTCTCAAAGCCCGGTGGTTGCTTCACATAGACTTCCTCCTCCAAAAACCCATTTACGAAGGCACTCTTCACATCCATTTGGTACAATTTGAACCCTTTAGCCACGGAAAAGGCTAGAAGAATCCTAATTGCCTCCAAACAGGCTACAGGAGCAAATGTCTCCTCATAGTCTATCCCCTCCTTCTGACTATAGCCCTGAGCAACCAACCTCGATTTGTTTCTCACCACCTCACCATTCTCACCTTCTTTGTTCTTCCACACCCATTTTGTCCCGATAGGTTTGCAATGTGGTGGTGGCTCAACCAACTCCCAAACTTGGTTTCTCTCAAAGTTCTCTAACTCCTCATGCATTGCGTTCACCCAATTAGGATCAGAGAGAGCGTGTCCAATGTCTTTCGGCTCAAAGGTAGCAACAAAAGCTGAATGAGCAAAGTGAGAAGCATTCCTGGACCTTGACCACGTTGTACGTTCGTTGATGTCGCCGATGATTCTCGAGGTAGGATGATCAACTTGAACGCGCCTTGGTGCCTCTCGTCTGGAGACAACCTCCCCCTCAGCTGCAGCCTCCACTTGATCTCCCTGGATCATAGTCATTGTAGGGGATGGGCCATCCTACACCGTAGTCGTCGTAGTGGAAGTAGAGGGTACGTGCGCCGCTGGAGCCTCACCATCATCACCATCATCCTCTCCAGCATCATCCTCCTCATCCTCAAAGATCTTCTTGCCAACTTCGTCGTCACCTGCACACTCAAAGACAGACGAACTGCATGGCTGGGTCTCGTCGAAGGTTACCTCGCAAGTTTCCATGACTAGGTTAGTATCAAGGTTGAGCACACGGAATGCTCGAGAATGACTAGCATAACCCAAGAAAACCCCATCGGAGGACCTCGACTCAAACTTATCAATCCTACCCTTCTTGAGGATGAAGCACCGACAGCCAAAAGCCCTGAAATGGCTCACTCTAGGTGCTCGCCCGTGCATGAGCTCATAGCACGTCTTGTTCAAGAAGGCCCTGAGAAAAATCCGGTTCCCAACATGGCAAGCGGTATTCACCGCCTCAGCCCAATATCTCCTCGGAGTTCTATGCTCGTCGAGCTTCGTTCGAGCCATCTCACAAAGGGACCGATTCTTTCTCTCAACCACACCATTCTGACAAGCCACATAGGGAGAAGAAAACTGATGTTTGAGACCCAAATCACGGCAAAAGGTTTCGAAACGAGAGTTTTTAAATTCTGTGCCATTGTCGCTACGAATAGCTCGAACAGCATCTCCATGCCTCTCGTTCTTCAACCTCAAGATTAGATCCCGCACAAAACCAAACGTCTCCCCCTTGTCAGCCAAAAAGAAGACCCAAGCATAGCGAGAATAGTTGTCCACAATTACAAGGACATACCATTCCCACCCACCGAGCACACACGAGCTGGACCAACCAAGTCCATATGGAACAGCTCTCATGGCCTCTCTGTCATAACGGATGTCAAAGGCGGGTGAGAGGAGGCGACCATCTTACCATGCCTACACGGAGCACATACCAAATCCTTTTGGTACTTCAACTTTGGCAATCCTCGGACCAAACCTAGCCCACTCAAGCGTGACAGCAAGTCAAAACTCAAGTGACCTAGTCTCCTATGCCATTTCCAAAGCTCCGCCGAAACACCAGCAACCAAATAGCGAGAAGAGCCAACACACTGAGAAAAATCAGCTCTGAAAATCTGACCCTCGGGGACGATCGTGCACACAAGATCACCTCAAGAATCCAAAACACGAGAACAGCCCGTTTTGAAATGGACTTCAAATCCTCATCAAGAAGTTGGGAAACCGAAAGAAGATTGTACCCCAAGGACTTGACAAGAGAAACACGCCGAAGAGTCACAGACTCACTCACCTTCACCGTGCCCACTGAAAACACTCTTCCTTTCCCATTGTCCCCAAAAGTGATGTACTCTTTGGTCATCACCGGGGTGAGGCTGGAGAACCACCGTCGATCTCCGGTCATGTGTCGAGAGCAACCGGAGTCGATGAACCAAAAGCTCTCCATGCCTCCCACCTGCAAAATCAAAAACGAGAGCGAGAGCGAGAGTGAGCAAACGACTCAGCACTGGGGTTAGTACAGAAGGAATCAAACCAGTGCCGTGCCATTTGCTCAAAAGTGGGGTTAGAAAAATCCATCCTATCTCTCCTAGGTGGAACACCCACATGTCCCCTTGGAGGACTACGCGTACCACGAAGTGGAGACCGTGGCCCGTAGCACCTCTGGGACCTAAAGCTGCGATCATTCCCCCCATACTCGTATTGGCCACGAGCGAAGGAACGTCCAGCAAACTCACCACGCCCGAACCCAACACGCCTACCACCATCTCTCTGTGGTGGCTCACCTCGAGGCACAAACTCACGCCTCTCTCGAGGGTAAATGGTACGCACCACACCCTCACCTCTCGGCACCAACCTAGGCTCAGGCACACCACGAGAAGGGCGGTACCTGTCCTTGTTAGCCATCTCCCTAGCCAACCTCTCCCCACGCTTCCTCCTGAAGCAAAACTCAGCTAGGTGACCATCCTTCCCACAATGGTCACAATGGAATGGGATGGGTTTTGACTTTGGTTTTGGGTTCCCTCGGGGCTGAGGCTTCTCCTCACTCAGTTTCTCTCCCTTCTTCCCAAGGAACTCGTTCCCCAAGTCACGCTTGAACTTGATGGGTTTCTAGAAGTTGTCAGTTTATGGAGGAAACACGGGTGGAGCTGGGGTTGTGTCTAGTCGGTTCCTAAGTGGGTTTGGCTTAGGAGCATAGGCATTTCTGTGGTAGGTTTTTGGTGGTTTTGGGATGTCACCGATCTTTCCCTCATTCTCACCACTTCCCTCACCAACCATGTCCGACCCAAGCGCTTGCCCATCATAGCGCTTGTATGCCTCAATCATCATCCTGAGCTGAGGCTCATGACCAGACAACCAACCCATTATCTTTCTCAACTCATCGTTCTCATCCTGCAAACGATCAACATAGTGTGCAAGCTCCATATTCTTCACAGCATTCAATTCACAAGTAGAGCATGATGTAGGAATAGGAGCTTTCAAAGCAGCTTCTAAAGATCTAGCATAAGCAAGCGACACATCAAGGTTCTCATGCAAATCAGGACAAGAAGTGCAAGCACCAAGCAAGGAGGGCCTACATTTCATCTCATCTAGCTCAACCCTAAGCACATCTAGTTCCTCGACCTTGGAGGCATATTTTTCCTTGAGCACAGTCAAATCACCAAGGAAAACAGAACAATCAGTGCATTCAGGTTGATCGGTCACAACAGGAGCAGACTTCAGAGAATCTATTTGAGCCCTAGCATCAACAAGCAAAGACTCTAGTTCAACCACCTTCTCCTTAGCCTCTCCAAGCAAAGACCTATACTCCCTCTTCTCCTTGTTGGTTTTTCTAAGCACATCATCACGATTGTCAAGCAAGTCATTCAACCTAGCATTCTCCTCTATCAAGAAGGCAGGATCATTGTTTACCTCATCCTCGGAGTCGGAGTCCGAGTTGTTCTTGTTGCTCTTCTTGCTCCCGGAGCTGTGTGCCATGCCGCAAAAGCCTTGGGTGGCAAAGCACAGGCCGTTGATGTTCCCTTGTTCCGGTTTTCTTCTTCATCACTTGAGCTCGATGAAGAGTAGCAGGAGCTCGAGTCGATGTCGCTCGCTCCGGCAACCATCGCCCGCTCCTTCTTCTTGTGACCACCACTCTTCCTCGGCCTGCACTCGGACTTGTTCTTGCCCTTGTGGTCGTCCCTCGAGCGGTGGTTGTGGTCAGTCCTCGGACGGTGCTTGTGCTCGGGCTTCACCTCCATGGCCTCCGGGAACTCAGCGATAAAGTGCCCGTGCTTCCCGCACTGGTAGCACATGCCCGAGCTCCTCCGAGTGTTCTTCCGGTTCGTGTACATGCGCTCGAACCGCCTGCTCAGCAACGCAATGTCCTCCTCGCCCAGCACATCAAACTCCTCATCTGGCATGGACACAAGACAAGACAAAGAGAACTCTCTCGAAGACATGTTAGCGTTAGTCCTTGGTCCAGAAACGAGAGCCAGACTATGAGGGTCAGTCGGGTTCTCGATCTTAGCTCGCACCCCACGGTCCACCTCGGACGACTTGAGCTTGGAGAACAGCTCGTCCACCGTGAGGGTCTCATACTTCTCCGACTCAAGAATGGGTTCGACCTTCTCACTCCACAGGGTATGATCCAGAGAGTGCAGGAGCTTGATAGCCCTGTCATGATCATCGTATGGGAGCACGGCCACATTAGCCATCATGTTGTTCACAATCACAGTGAACCGCTGGAACATGGCATCTATGGACTCACCGGGGAGATGAGTGAAGTTCTCGTACTCTCTCCGGTAGGTCGTAAAAAGCCGAGCCTGAACCTAAGCGTTCCCAGCATGAGCATTCTTCAGCTGCTCCCAAATCCTGCACGCCAAGTCCTCTGTCTGAACCCGATCGAATTTGGATTGACACAGAGCACGATACAGGTAGTCGATCGCCTTGTTGTTTGCGTCGAACATGTCCCTCAATCCTGGAGCAAGGAAGTTCACAAGATGAACATAAGCTGTGTTCACTGTGACATCCCAAAGGATCTGACCCTTGCCACGGAGGAAAGCGGCCATCCGCCTCTGCCACATCTGATAATTCTTACCATCAATGTGTGCAGGACCCGAACCCTGTTCCTGGTACGCCATCTTTGGATCTTGGACTGGTTACAATCACGAAGATCCGTAACCTGGCTCTGATACCAATTGAAGGACCGATTAGGCGACCAGAGAGGGGGGAGTGAATGGGAGTCGATAAAAATTCTTCCCGGAGGATGAACTCGGCCTATGTCCCAAATTCACAACCAAGGATTCTCACACGAGTTTGCCAAGGTCACGTAGTCACAACGGACCTACCAACCCTAGGAACAAACCCCAATTCAAAGCAACACGGAAGCACAACTCAAGAAGCAAAGGACTTAGGCAATCTGCGGTGCCTGGGGCGGACGGTCCGAGGTGACCAAGCGGACAGTCCGCGGGGGCCAGGCGGATAGTCCGCAAGGTCACGGTGGACAGTCCGAAAACGCTGCCCGAACAACCAGTACTGCACCTCGAAATACGGACGGTCTGTACTCTACCCGCGGACAGTCCGACCCACGCGGACAGTCCAGCAACCCCGGGCGGACAGTCCGGCTAACCTCCTCCAACCAAAATCACTTGACTCGACGGATCGAAACAAAGCAACGCAAGAACTCACGACGAACACGACGAACAGCCGGCTGTCGGGCTCCTTACGGACGGTCCGTCGACCAGGCACGGACGGTCCGCCAGGTGCGGACAGAGCAGCCCGAGCTCGAAAACGAGAGGTCAACCTCTCCTATCCATTCATGGATCTCCCAAACGGCTTGAGCTCTTGAGGCAAGATTTGGGGGATATGTGAAGCATTGTTGGTATTTCTTAACATCGATGTTAAGTTATGAGTTCCTAGCAACGATGCCCGAAATGACCGAATGGTAATCCTAACGATTACAAGAGTCCGCAAGCGCACAGAAGTACCATTGTAGCATTTCCCCAAAGGAGTATTCCAAAGGGTATCGAATCCAAGGAAGGCTGGGCGGATTAACAAGTTCAACACTATTGCAAGGAGTATAAATCATAGACGGGAACGAACCAGACACTCAAGTACAGGGGTAAGATATGATAGATAAGATAGTAGTGTGAACACAGAAACACACTCTCTCTAAAGGTCCTAGGCTTAGGAGGCAACATACGAGTTAGTTCTAGGTTCTAAGGTACTAAGCATACAAAGTTAGTCAGACGAGTTAGACGCACACTAGCATTGGATCATTGCTGGCTCATGCACCCAGGTACAAACGGGGAGCTAACCTCCAGCGTCGCTTACGCACGACTCCGGTTGTTAGACTTTAGACTCCTACAGCGTATCCGAACGTGAGGGATTCCAGAAGGGTCCAACGGCTGTCAACACCGCGGCCTACCCCGAGACAAACCGTGGGATACACTCATAAGCAACGTAGCTACACAACCCAAGCACCACGCTTACGTTGTTAGCTGGACCCTGACCGGCCTGGTCTATTGTGACCCAGGTCAGAGCCGCCGGATAAACCGGCCAATTACATCGAGTACCATAGCTTGAGCACGAACTTCATACAACATGAACATGGGATCTAACTAGATCAAACTAGGCTAAGTACACAAACGGACTTGTGCTTTCCTATGTCTATTCAACAAGATCAAAGGGGCGTGTTCGTGATGAACACGAGCCTCTAACTTATGAACAAACACTGAAAACATGTATAAGTCACTCGTCAACTGGATCGAAAGGCCTTGTTCATCAAGAACATGAGCCTCTAAATGATGAACGAGCGAAGAACACATGAACAACTCACCCATGTATACAAGCACAACTTTATATGAAATAGCTGAATAACTGAAGTAGATCAAAGTCATACAACAAAGTAAAGATACAAGAGGACTCATACCTAGATCCCAAAGTAGACTTGGAACCTGAAGTAGAACTACTCTAGCCTACCTCCTAGCCTTGGAAACCAAAAGTGAGAGAGGAGGAGTAAGGTGTGTTGGTAAGAAATGAACCCCTCCCCTTCTATTTATAAACCAGAGCACCGGCGCAAGGAGTGAAACACCCCGGGGATGGCCTCTAGGACCAATGGACAAGCGCCACGTGGAAGCCCAGGATACGCCGACCCAAGGTCAGTTCGGCTGATCCTAGAGTCGGCCGACCCCCGGTGGGCCCCAGTCGGGGTGTGCTTCCTCGGGGTGGCTGTCCTGTGGGCCCTTAAGTCGGTCCCCGGTGTACACGTGTTCTTGAGGCGGTTTAGGCGCTCTGGTGGGCCCATGGATCCATGTGAAGTCCACGTGTCACGCTCTGATTCGTCGGGACTTGCCTCCCTTGGATTGATGACATGGCATGCATGCGTGGCACCTGAGGTGGCTTAGCTTGCATGCATGGCACCTGAGGTGGCAGCCACTCCTTGAGGTGATGTGGCATGAATCATAGAAGGTGAGTTTGCCACTTCTTTTATACTTATTTTCCTGCAATCGCATAATCTCCAAGGACAAGTGGAACTACATTATTCTTAACTAAAATGCCTGTAAGAAATGCCTCTTGCTCCTATATTCATGAGTAGATTGACGGCTAATGTAGGCACTTAGCAGCCGTCAACAACTACCCCAAGCTAGCCTCTTGCTCGTCCCGAGCAAGACACTTAGGACTTAGGTTGGTCGATCAGGAATTGCTATGATGTTGTATTCCTAGTTTATGTCAAGCATACGACTAGGTACTTTATCAAGGATTGAATAAGTTGGCATTAATCTTACCTTACGCTTGATTGCTATGGCGCTTGTAGCTTCACCTACCTTGGGCGGTTGAAAGATAGAACGGTTGTATAGAAATTACTAATCACAAGTACCTTGATCAGTCATCAATCCGGAGGTTTTGCTAAATATTCACAAAGAAATCAAAGTTCCTCAAATGATACTCTCGGATCGCTCAGTGTGTATGATTCCTCACCAAGGCATTAAATTGCCTTCTTTCTCCACCTACTCCTAATAAGCTGATATGTGGAGCTGTAGGTAGGGAAAACATGTGGCATACCTGTTTCTCATATGTTATCGAGTCGAAAACCGAATCCTTGGGAGCAACAAGTCATACAACCCGATCAAGATGTGCATGTGTGTGTATATGGTGGATGGATGAAGAACTCCTTTTTTGGATATGATTCTCTCTTCTCCTTTGAAAATTTTGAGACTTGGGCTATGTCTCTTTATTATTATTATTTATTATTTTTTTTTCTTCTTTTCATGCTCTTGAGCATGTGCTGCTTCTTTTTTTTGCGCATAGCCTATAGTCTTTGCTGAATATTTTTTTTGGAGAGAGAGTAATCATGGAACAATGCGCGGAGCTTTATTTGTGAAAAGGATGGGGAATGGATGAAATGATGGGTGCTAACTTCCGGTGTAGAAGTTTAGCATATAGTGGCTGTGTACGTGATCTTGATCATGGGAGCATGACAAGTTTCTCGCCGAGGGTCACAACAATTCGACAAGACTCAATGAAGAAAACAAGTAGCAAATGTGGAGGCTAACAACCGCTAGGGTTTACATATGGCTTTGGATAGGAATTTCTAATCATTGAGGAACTTATCATTTTATCATTTTTCAAAAGAAAACTCCGGATGTCAAACATCACTTAGTACTAGATCATAGCAACCCTATTTTACCATATCATACCTCACAACAACCTAGGCAAAGGTCATGCTTTTCGCTACCCACAAGTTTCAAGCTGAGGTTTGATCGTACAAGCCAACAAACTCAAAACTAAGATAGGATACTAAGCTGTAAGCAAGGCATATAAAGGAATAAACAGAACAACTATTCATCATTTCGACCATGAAGGACAGAAAGCATTTTTACCGCGCATGTGAAAGCAAACTAATTTTAAGAAAGCAGATAAATATTTTTGGTCTTTTTAATTTTGCAGATTTTTATGTGTTTTTAGCATATGAGATTCTGAAAATAAAGATACAAGTTACCTCAGAGTGAGGGTCCTCCCCCAAGCTAGCTTCAGGCTCACTACTGTGGAGGGGGAAACCCCATCCACCGGTTGTAGGCCCTCTGCTCCTCCAGCTGCTGCTGCTGTGCCAGCTCGATGGTGTGAAGTCTCTTGCCAGACATCCGCTGCCAGTCCCGAGTGGACTCGACGTGCTGGTGTACGGTCTCCCCCATGTCACAGACTCGGATGTTGAGGTCGCTCATCTGCTGAGTGAGGGTGGCCCCACGAGATGACGAGCGCAATCCGGATGACGAAGATGTCGCATCTCCGTAGGCAGTACCAGCAGGGACGGCGCACTCGCCACTGCCCGCACTAGCCCAAGCTAAGCTACTCGCACCCTGCTGGTACATGGGCTGGTCCCAACCGGGAGCATATCCGGGAGTAACCCCAGGCATGTACTCGGTAGAGGTCCATGTACCAGACAGTGGTGTAGTAGGCTGAGGCTGTGGCTGTGGCTGAGGCGACAGCTGTGGGGATGGCTATGGTGGCGGCTGTTGTGCTCCGGCTGCTCTCCTCGATGCACTCCTAGTTACCCTGTCACCAGAGACACTAGAACGACGAGGTTCCTCGAGAAGAACGGTCAGTGGCCCCTGGCCGTACAACCTGAAATCCGGGTTAGGTAACTGGATCTAGTTTGTATGGCCCGGGTAAAAGAAAACCAAAGAATCATCCGGACCCTTCTTAAGAATATGCCCCTGAGTCAGATAAGCCTCGTCAATCTGAGTCCGGGGATTAGCAATGGAGGGCATGTTGGGCCCTTGCGTAACCCTAAGATTCGTGACGATGCGAGAAATTAGAGACGTACACTCAATAGAACCCGTCATCTTAAAATTCGTTAACCACTGCCAAATCATAGCTTGCACAGGGGAGATCTTAATCCATCTGACCGCGGAATATAAGATCATCATCTCGTCAGTGCGCACGGGCCGCACGTCATCCCTTGGAAAGAGAGTGATGGCGAGCCCTTGTGCCACAGTCAGAGAGTGGGATGCAAGATATCGTTGCACCTAGGTATCAACTTGCCGCGAACAGGCCGACCAGAGATCTTTTCCCAAAAACTCTCACGATTAAAACCAGCGCAAGCTTGCTCAAGAGAAATAGCGCAGCGACGATGAAAACTGAGGGTGCGACTAAGATCTATCCATGAAACTCGATACGAAACTCCATGAAATCGAAATGAAATACTGGACGCATCCTCTCGAAGAGTGTAGAGAAACTGGATGGTGGTAGGTCTAGAACCAACCTCCAGAACTGGGACAAAACCTTCCCATCCTAGAGCTCGCCAGATGGAATCAAACTCGGAGTCCATACCTGTTTTCTCGAGAAGGTCCGGGTCGAACTCCTTGGTGTTGGCGAAGACTCGGTCCTTGATGAGAGCGTAGGCTTGTCTCTCGCGATCATCCCTCAAGTCGATGAAGGCAGCGTCGACGGCGTACACTTCCTCGGCTTGTGGCGTGGGTAGCTCTTCCTCTCCTTCCTCTTCACGGTCGGTAGACATTGGGCTTGGTGCAGCTCCGGAGTGACGCGATGAGCTCCCCTCGTCACGTGAACGGTGGGAGCGAGTCAACTTCCGGAATGCGCCGGAGGCCCAACTCATCTTGTACAACGATCGGACAGCACGAGCAACTCGGTGATGGGTTAGTGAAACCAAAATGAAATCCTTACCGAGCTTGCTCCACCAATGGTCAATATTTCAGTAGCACTTGGAGAGAATACTTAGCACCTCAATCTCGAGCAAGAAATCCACGAAAACCAGAGAGCAAGAACAAGAGAGGGAGAGAGTGATGTAATGGGTGAAGACACCCATCAAACCCCCTGGTATTTATAGGCAATGAACCCGGGCACTGAGACATGGGCCGTGTGCAATGGCTAGGAGCCGTTGGAGGAAGGAGGGCCGGATTAGCCGTTAGGCTGGGTCGGCCGAACCCACCTCGGGTCCGCTCGCCTCCAACTTTTTGCAACGGCTCTCTAACGGTCACATGAGGGCCAGCCTAGGTGTCCCGGTCCAAACTTGCCCGAAAACTTGCTCAAATGAATTTTTAGGGATTTTCCAACTCAAAATTTTTTTTCAGAATTTTTATTAAAAAAGGGAAATTGCTAGAAAAATTCTAGCATGTAGATGCAAGAATGGAAAATTCAAATATGCATTGGATAAATTAAATTAAATTTTGAAAAGGGAAATATGAGATAACTCACCAATTTTACCTTTTGGCGAAAGGACTCACCTTTTTAAGTCCGAGAGCGGGACTTTTCTCGGTGATTAGTTCCACTCATCACCCCACTCCCGAGAAGTAGGGGGTGTGATCTCCGTACCTCCCGCCACACCTTTTGTGTTTTCCTTGATTTTCTTGGTGTGGTCAAAGGTTGTGTGAGCTGGGGTTGTGGCTCCGTCCATCCCCAAGTCTGCTCATCATTTCCTTGCACTGAGTAGCACTACTCTTCTATTGGTTGAAATCGGAACATCAAGTTCTTCTTCCCAATGCGGAAACGGATGGTCCCATTTTCCACATTGATCCTTGCCTGAGCGTCACTTAGGAACGGCCTCCCAAGAATGAGTGGCATTTCCGCATCATCTTGCATATCAAGGACCACGAAGTCTGCGAAGATGCAGGAACCTTGGACAAATACCAGTAGGCTTTCCACAATCCCCTCCGGATACCAGATCGATGCATCAGCAAGTTGAACTGTTCTCGAGGTTGGAGTAAGAGCAGGATATCCCAATCTTCCGAACATTACCTTGGACATGAGGTTGACACTCGCGCCAAGATCACAGAGAGCATTCCTGATTTTCTGGTAGTATATTGTGTAGGTGATAGCCGGATAACCAGGGTCTTTCCTGTGCACAATTGCTGAAGATTCCCATGGATCAAGAACCTGCTGTATGGGTCTCCCTGCATAGTCAGCAGCTCGTGCCCTCCCAGATGGCTTACCCCATCTGGTGGACACTGCACAAACATTCTCACAAGAAGACACGGGTTGCCCCGGAATCTTCCCGTCCTCAGCAGAGGGAACCAAAGTAGCTAACTGAGCCAACTGGGTTTCTATCATTTTGTTAAAGCTCAGCTGGTTCTTAAGAGCAGAAGAAAGGCTATCGATTTTAGCGTTGAGGCTTTCGAAAGCCTTATCATAGGCAGCTGTTTTCTTTTTAAAACCATCATTAATCTTAGCTTGCCCGAAAACTAGATTTTTCAGGGAAGGTTGGTTCGGATTGTAAGTATTACCTTGATTACCTCCCTGATAGTAAGGGCGTGATTGATTCCATGTTTGACCTCCTTGTGGACGATAACCATTGTTGTTGCCATTCATGTACATCACATCCTCCTAGGTAGCAGGGCAGTAATTCCCTGAATGCCCAGTGTCACCACAGACTTCGCAGGTCATGCGAGCATCCATAGCTTGAGTAGTGATGGCCATGGCAGCCTTTTCACTGGTCAGAGCATCCATTCTTTTCATGAGTAGGTCCATCTTGGCGTGCAGCATATCCACTTCCTTGACGCTATGTGTACCCCTTTGACGTGGCTGGAGTCGATCATCACTCCACCCTTGGTTGGAGACCATCTTTTCAATAAGTTTAGTTGCTTCAGCGATAGTGAGAGAGAAGAAAGCCCCTCCAGCAGCAGCATCAATATGGCCCCGGGCTGTCGGAGTCAGCCCATTGTAGAAACTCTGCAGAATAAGCCAGTTGTCCATCCCATGATGGGGACAAGCCAGGATGTACTCCTGAAGCCTTTCCCAAGCTTCTGGAATGGTTTCATTTGCTGCTTGCTAAAAGCTTGAAATTCTTCCCCGAAGGGCATTGGTCCAGCCCAACGGAAAGAACTTTGCGAGGAACGCTGCTGAGCACTTCGCCCAGGTGTCAATATCTGCACAGTTCGCATAGAACCACTGCTTCACCTTTCCCAATAGTGAGAATGGAAACAGCCGCAGACGAATGGCATCTTCCTCCACTCCACGTATAGTGAAGGTACTGCATAGCTCCAGGAACTGTTGCAAGTGGGCGCTCGCGTCTTCATTAGGCTTGCCACAGAATGGGCTAGCCTGTACCATCGTAATGAGGCCAGTCTTGATCTCGAAGTTTCTGTTCCCGTTGTTAACCTCGGGGCCAGTAGGCACCTGATCAGCAGAGGGAGCAGAGTATTCGCGAAGAGTCTTCTCTTGATTAGCCATAGGAGTTGATGTAGATGGCACAAAGGAAGCTGGGTCGACTTCCGTACGTACACGCTGGGGAGAACCGAAATGAGTTCTAGCTCTCCTTACGAGTGACTCAGGATCTTCAGTGAAATTCGGTGGTAAGTCGAAACTAGTCATACACTACCTGTCTTCATCATCGATAGACAAAGAAGACATTCAAAGTTAGCCTGCATTGAGAACTATTTTATTCCTGTCATGATTATAAACATTGCAAAGTGTTGACATGTTATCCTTAGCCTTCCCCGGCAACGGTGCCAGAAATGCTTGTTGGTATTTCTTAACGTCGATGCTAAGTTATGAGTTCCTAGCAACGATGCCAGAAATGACCGAATGGTAATCCTAACGATTACAAGAGTCCGCAAGCGCATGGAAGTACCATTGTAGCATTTACCCAAAGGAGTATTCCAAAGGGTATCGAATCCAAGGAAGGCTGGGCGGATTAACAAGTTCAACACTATTGCAAGGAGTATAAATCATAGATGGGAACGAACCAGACACTCAAGTACAGGGGTAAGATATGATAGATAAGATAGTAGTGTGAACACACAAACACACTCTCTCTAAAGGTCCTAGGCTTAGGAGGCAACATATGAGTTAGTTCTAGGTTCTAAGGTACTAAGCACACAAAGTTAGTCAGACGAGTTAGACGCACACTAGCATTGCATGATTGTTGTCTCAAGCACCCAGGTACAAACGGGGAGCTAACCTCCCGCGTCGCTTACGCACGACTCCGGTTGTTAGACTTTAGACTCCTACAGCGTATCCGAACGTCGGGGATTCCAGAAGTGTCCAACGGCTGTCACCACCGCGGCCTACCCCAAGACAAACCATGGGATACACTCATAAGCAATGTAGCTACGCAACCCAAGCACCACGCTTACGTTGTTAGCAGGACCCTGACCGGCCCGGGCTATTGTGACCCAGGTCAGAGCCGCCGGATAAACCGGCCAATTACACCGAGTACCATAGCTTGAGCACGAACTTCATACAACACGAACATGGGATCTAACTAGATCAAACTAGGATAAGTACACAAACGGACTTGTGCTTTCCTATGTCTATTCAACAAGATCAAAGGGGCGTGTTCGTGATGAACACGAGCCTCTAACTTATGAACAAACACTGAAAACATGTATAAGTCACTCGTCAACTGGATCGAAAGGCCTTGTTCATAAAGAACATGAGCCTCTAAATGATGAACGAGCGAAGAACACATGAACAACTCACCCATGTATACAAGCACAACTTTATATGAAATAGCTGAATAACTGAAGTAGATCAAAGTCATACAATAAAATAAAGATACAAGAGGACTCGTACCTAGATCCCAAAGTAGACTTGGAACCTGAAGTAGAACTACTCTAGCCTACCTCCTAGCCTTAGAAACCAAAAGTGAGAGAGGAGGAGCAAGGTGTGTTCGTAAGAAATGAACCCTCTCCCCTTCTATTTATAGGCCAGAGCACCGGCGCAAGAAGGAGTGAAACACCCCGGGGATGGCCTCTAGGACCAATGGACAAGCGCCACATGGAAGCCCAGGATCAGCTGACCCAAGGTCGGTTCGGCCGATCCTAGGGTCGGTCAACCCCAGGTGGGCCCCACTCGAGGTGTGCTTCCTCGGGGTGGCTGTCCTGTGGGCCCTTAAGTCGGTCCCGGTGTACACGTGTTCTTGAGGCAGTTTAGGCGCTCTGGTGGGCCCATGGATCTATGTGAAGTCCACGTGTCACGCTCTGATTCGTCGGGGCTTGCCTCCCTTGGATTGATGACATGGCATGCATGCGTGGCACCTAAGGTGGCTTAGCTTGCATGCATGGCACCTGAGGTGGCAGCCACTCCTTGAGGTGACGTGGCATGAATCATAGAAGGTGAGTTTGCCACTTCTTTTATGCTTATTTTCCTGCAATCACATAATCTCCAAGGACAAGTGGAACTACATTATTCTTAACTAAAATGTGTGTAAGAAATGCCTCTTGCTCCTTTATTCATGAGTAAATTGACGGCTAAAGTAGGCACTTAACAGCCGTCAACAAGCGTCTCTAGGAGATGCTATGCCCCAAAACTTGAGACCTCAAACGAACTAAATCGCCGGGAATCGAATCGCAACCGAGCTCTACCAAAAAGCTAGGGTTCCAACCGAGATCCTCAAATCCAAGGGCCAATTCGGAGTTTGAGGGGTCAAGATCAAGCACAAAGATGCACAAGGCATCTATCCATGATCCCCACAAGAAAATCCGAACCCAAACACCCCAGAATCGGACGAACAAGCCGCGCACGAAAATCCAACGAAAATAGCTCGAAAAAGACACGAAAATCACAAGAGCTACAAGAAGGAAATCGACGCAACCATGAAAGCTTCCATAAACTCAGAGATCAGATTCTCTACAAAACAGTGAAGCAAATCTAAACCTATGGAGTAGAGAAATGGGAAGCAGTCCGGATGAATGGTTTGCCCAGAAACCCTAGAGCTAATATATATGAGTTCCTCTGGGTTGGGCGAATGACCGAGCTACCCCTAGCACTTAAGTTGAGATACAAACCCCTCAGGGGCAAATAGGTCAAGTAGCACTCCTCTTCATCACACGGCCACGCCTTTGCCACAGTCCGCGTCCTCCCGACGCAAGCCCTGCGATCCCGCCACGTGTCCGCCGGCATCGAAGCTTCTCAGAGCGCCCGGATCCCATCTCCACCCGCCGAGTCTCCGATCTTGGTTTTATGGCTCAACCAAGTAACCCGACGGTTTTGTGGTGAACCGCCGCAAGCCTCGCGTGCAGACTCCGGTTGTGAGCCGCTACCCTACACCGGCTCCGATCGACGACTTCATCTTGCTTTTCTTGCCACCATGCGGTCCGCACTTGACCCCGCTGGCCACCGGGTTCCTCGAGCCGAGCCTACTTGTCTCTCCACTCCTCGAAGGCCCCGCAAGGCATAGACCTTTCGCGCCCGCTCTTCACCTGCACCAACGCAAATCAAGCCGCAACCTGCACCTGCAATACTCGGCCAAGAGTTAGTCCACACCACGTTGTCAATCACTCATCACACTGAGGAGCGACCATCCACCGGTCCTCGGACGCTCCGGTCCTCAAGGACAACTTTATCTTAAAAACATGTTCTTGCTTTTATTCGAAAGAGAAATAAATCCTATGCTAATCCAGGCTATCTCCTGGTAGTGCTTTGTTTATGCAAGGTCATAAGCTCGACCAGGGGAACTTCATCTTGCAGCTGTCATTGGTGGTGTTGTTCCCGTCTCACCACCAATCTTGGATGTATCAGTGAAGCTTTAGCTGCAAGGTTAGCGCCACAGTGCACACACGAAATCTGATATGCTTATGGTAGACATATGCATCCACAATCAACCTTCTAAACATTTTGCAAAAGAGGACCAGAAGGTAGTAGCAGCCCTCATGTGTGCTCGGTGCACTAAGCATGGCTGGCTCTGGATAGGCATGATGCAAGCAAGGTTCATGTGGTGTATCAAGAATGAAACTACCATGCTTGTCTGTGGAACCTTTACCTATGAATTCCAGAGTCGGTGCCTCACGAGATTCCATGGCCCATGAGTTTTCTATCTCAAGAGATTTTTCATGAAAGCTCGATATCGACTCTCGATCATGATCGAAAGCAACATCATACGGGCCAACGGGAAGAGGCTCAAACTCGGTCGAGAGGGATGATAATCGTTCGCCTTCAACAAGGGTGAAGAGAATCTTCCGAGTCATTCTCATGAGGGGTAGAGATATATCGAGGAATTTCTTCACCGAGGAGCCTAGGAGTAGATCAAGATCGAGGACATCGATGATGTGAAAGTCTAAGCTAGCCTCGATCCCGTCTATGATGAGCGGTACGGCTCTTGCGATCCCCCGACATTCAAGAACGTGTCCCAAGGGACAGCTCTTGAGGAGTATGTCAGATGGTGCTAGCGGAACATTGCGCAAGAGAGTTTCCACTGAGAGCCACGGCAGGATGTTAACCTCCATGATGGGGTTACAATGGGCCTCTACAGTGATTCCTCTAATGTAACAAGGAACGATCAAAGAAGGTGAACTCATCCAAATTGCTTCGGGAAAGTGCGTCACTCCATCTGACCATTCCTCCTTCGCGGCCTCCTCAAGGTATGCTTCGTCAGGAGGATCAGGATGTAGAGGTGGTACTGAAGGCCTAGGGGAGAGTTCTGTTGAGAGATTTTTGGAATGATTGATTTGAACAGAATGAGGATCCTCCCCTGATTGGGCTACAAAGGAATTCGAGGTGTCTAAAAGATATCTAGAATGATCGTCCTCGAATTTGGAAGTGAACTCCGAAGGTTGAATTTCTTCTCCCTTCGGTGTTCGAGGTTCGGGAGAGACTTCAACAGACAAGTCTTGTGGTGTGGAAGTTGAGGGCTCAGACTGTGCTGTTGAAGGACTCTCATGGCTGGACTCGGATTCCTTTCGGTAGGGCTTAAGCATGAAGTAGGTATCGTCAATGGAGAGATTACCCAGGATATACATACATTTAGCTCGATCCCTTTGAAGAAATGGCTTTCTGAAATCAAGAGGGCGGGCAGAGTGCTCGTCGAGGCCATCATAAAAGTTACGAAGCAACTGAGATTCCGGTATCGACAAGGGAGGTCCAGAATTCACTAATGAGTTAAGTCTAGTCGAGGCTCTGCCTACTGACTCCTTCTCTTTTTGTCGAAAATAGCGGATATCCTCCCGTAGAGTAGCGAGACGAGACGGAGGGAAAAATTCACAACAAAACTTGTCCTTAATCTTATCCCAACTACCGTTTACGCTACCTACGGTGTAGGTGTACCAACGTTCGGCCTTACCTACGAGAGAGTAGGGGAACATCTTCCACATGAAGATATCCAGTCCCTTGTCATTGGTAACAAGGGAACTGAAAAGCTCAAACTCGTACAGATGCTCGTATGGGTTTTCGCTTGGTAACCCGGAGAAGGAATGTTTCCGAACATGCTCAATATCCTCAGGAAGGAGCTTCTTAAAGCTGGATGTTAAAATAAGCCGCACAGAAGGTGGTGGCTTTGGGGGTTCATCCCTGAGGGCGGAGATGCTTTTATAGGGAAGCTTCTCCATGGATAGCCGGGGTAGAGGTAGAAGTAAAGAAAATGAAAAAGATAGATAGGAGGACCACTAGGTTCGAAGATAGATACGGTAACCGTTCCCCGGTAATGGTGCCAGAAATGCTTGTTGGTATTTCTTAACCTCACCACTATGGTGCCAGGTTAGCGAGAGCGTGTAAGAAACACCCGGGTACACTGACGAGTGCGAACGAATCCGTAAGCACATGGATACACCATTGTAGCACTTCTCCCTCGGGAGTATTCCAAAGGGTATCGAATCCAAGGAACGGTATGTACTACCTCCTAGCCTAGCTATGGTCCAAGGACACAACTCTATAGGACGAGATGAAGATGGAGAGGATCCTGCTGATAGTGGGAAGAGTTGAGAACAGTCTCTCGGTCGTTTCGGACACCGGACCCTCCTAGCTATATCAGTCGGTTCACGGCAAATGGTTGCCTACACCTGTATCCGAATGTGGGGGATTCCGTAAGGGTCCAACGGCTGTCACTACCGCGGCCTACCCCAAGACAAACCGTGGGATACAGGGCAATCGAAGGATAACCCGTTGTCTAGACACCACGTCTACATCACCGGTTACTACTATAGCACGGCTACGTATGCTAGCCCGTAGCAACACTATAGCACTCCGTACGAAGATGGAGCGACGAACCCACGAGGGAGAGACCAGAACTCACTCAGGTAACCACTATCTATACAAGGATCATGGAAGGACTTTGGTCTAAACTAGAATGCAGGAGCATCCACTTTACTCTAATTGGACTAGTAGGCACACAAACAGAATTAGCAACTTATGAACTACACCAGAGGATCAAAGGCTAAGCTCATGAAGAACACAAGCCTCTAAATCATGAACAAGTGAAGAACACAAGAACTATTCACCTATGCATGAATACTACTTTAGTCTAAATAGGAAATGCAGAAATACTCACTTTATTCTAAATGAAGAATGAAGCATCCACAGAGATACAAATCCCTCTCTCACTCTCCTACTCTCTAATCTACCAAGGAGAGGCCTCTCCTTTGAAGGGAAGCTCTCATCCTTAGGTGAGTGGTGTGTCTCATTTCTTACCCCCTCCCCTCATATTTATAGGCCAAGAGGAGCTTCCTAGGCTGCCTAGGGCGCCACCAAGGGACAAATGAGGTGGTGACACGTGGCGCAGAGGAGTGGGGGCCAAGTTGGTGAATCTTCCATGAGAAGGAGCTACAGGTTTTCGGGCGGATCTTCGGGCATACACCTGGCACCGACTTTGGCTCGTCACGACAAGCCAACACGTGGAAGGGCGACGCGAGAGGCCTCCATATGGGTTCGGCCGAACTGGGGATCGGTCGATCCCCGGGCAGCTCCGTTCGCGCCGGTTTTCGTCCAGGTGACTGCCAGGTGGGTCCCAAGGTCGGTTTGGGGGTGTTTGCGGCGTTTCTAGCCCGTTTCCGTGGGGAAGTGGGCCCTTGGATCCGTGTACTGGCTCCTGATTGGTCGACAGTGTGCTTCTTTGGATCGATGAATTGTCATGGCCACGTGGGCGCCTGTGTGGCAGCACGTCGCCACATGGCCTGGTGTGGGTCCCACCGGGCCCACATGATATCTTGTGCATATCTCTTTCATCCGAACTCCAAAGTAGGCAAATGATATATCCATTTTCATCGTCTCGACGAGCCCGTCATAATGGTGCAGTCGAAATGGGCATTTGGGACTGTTTATGATGATGCCATATTCATGCCACTAATGCACTTGCTCTCAGCTATATCATTTCATGTGTATTTTGGCCTGTCCTGGATCAAAAGCTAGAAACACCAACACTTGTGGAAATTGTCAGTATAAATCCCTATCCTAGTGCTGATGATCACTTTCCATTTAGTTTATGCAGGAGTTGACGGCATAAAAGTGGTACTGAACAGCCGTCAACAGTGCTGTTTTGTTACAAGAAGGTAAACCGATTGCTTACTTTAGCGAGAAATTAAGAGGTGCTAGCTTGAAATACTCAATTTATGATACGGAACTTTGTGCTTTAGTGCGTACTTTGCAAACATGGTAGCACTATCTTTGGCATCGCGAGTTTATAATTCATTCTGATCATGAGGCTTTGAAACATATTCGTACCCAAACAAATCTGAACCGTCGTCATGCTAAATGGGTAGAGTTTATTGAGTCCTTTCCTTACATTATAAAACACAAGAACGGGAAGGTTAATGTTATTGCTGATGCTTTGTCTCGTCGCTATACTATGCTGTCACAGTTAGATTTTAAAATTTTTGGCTTGCAAACTGTGAAAGATCTATATGTGGACGATGCTGATTTTAAAGATGTTTTCGCTCATTGTGTTAATGGGAAACCATGGGGCAAATTTCACTTGCAGGACGGGTTCCTGTTTCGCGCTAACAAGATGTGTGTTCCAGCCAGTTCGGTTCATCTGTAGTTGTTGTAGGAAGCGCATGGAGGCGGTCTCATGGGGCACTTTGGCGTTTACAAGACGCATGAGGTGCTGGCTGCCCACTTCTTTTGGCCCCGGATGCGCAAAGACGTTGAACGCATTGTTGCACGTTGCACTACTTGTCAGAAAGGTAAGTCACGTTTTAACAACCATGGTTTGTATATGCCTTTGCCTATCCCTGCTTCTCCTTGGCTTGATATTTCGATGGATTTTGTTTTGGGATTGCCTAGAACTAAGAAGGGGAGGGATAGCATTTTTGTGGTTGTTGATCATTTCTCCAAAATGGCTCATTTCATACCTTGTCATAAGACAGATGATGCTAGCAGTGTGGCTGATTTGTTCTTTAGAGAGATTATTCGTTTGCATGGTATTCCAAATACAATAGTCTCTGATCGTGATGCTAAGTTTCTCAGTCCTTTTTTGAGATCACTTTGGAATAAATTGGGAACTAAATTTTTGTTTAGTACAACTTGTCACCCTCAGACTGATGGTCAAACTAAGGTGGTTAATAGGACTTTGCCAACCATCCTTAGGGTTGTTTTATATAAAAATTTGAAATGTTGCGAAGATTGTTTGCCTCATGTTGAGTTTGCTTATAATCAAGCGACACATTCTTCTACAAAGATGAGCCCTTTTCAGATTGTGTATGGTTACATTCCTCGGGCGCCTATTGATTTATTTTCACTTGATGCTGAGGACACCCCGCACATAGATGCTGTAGCACATGTTGAACAAATGATTAATCTGCATGAACAAACTCAAAAAAACATTGCTGCTGCTAATGCTAAGTATCAAGTTGCTGGTAGTAAAGGTAGAAAACTTGTTACTTTTGAACCTGGTGATATGGTTTGGTTGA
The DNA here is from genome assembly GCA_036936925.1 of Cenchrus fungigraminus. NCBI lineage: Eukaryota > Viridiplantae > Streptophyta > Magnoliopsida > Poales > Poaceae > Cenchrus > Cenchrus fungigraminus. The sequence continues at coordinate 52,813,015 of CM072778.1, read as the reverse complement.
ATTTACGAAAGGATCGTTTTCTTGCTTTACGCCGTTCTAAATTGATGCCTCGTGCTGCTGGTCCTTTTAAAGTGCTAACCAAAATTAATGATAATGCTTATGTTCTTGACCTGCCTGCGGAGTTTGGTGTTTCCACTAGTTTTAATGTTGCAGATTTGAAACCTTATACAGGCGAAGATGAGGAATTGCCGTCGAGGACGACTTCAGTTCAAGAAGGGGAGGATGATACGGACATCACCGACGACACAAGTATATCTCCTCCAGCAGCACCCCAGGCACCACCTGCACAGGCTCAGGCGCCATTTTCGCCTCCACTTCAGGCCCAGGCACCACTCCCGCCAACTGGGCCAATTACTCGGGCTCGTGCGAAGCAATTGAATTACATCATGCTGTTAAAGAACGAAGGCCCAGAAGAATAAAGCTGGCCCAACCGGAGGTCCAAGTGCGGGCACCCTAGGGGTGGCATGAATAGTACCTGTGGTACTGTAGCTCGGTACTGTTCACGTCCTCCTCCTGCCGCCAGGGGCTGCGTCCCCTCTATTTAGATAGACCCCTCTTTTATTTTCAGACTTGAGTTTGTTTTACAAGTTAACTTTAGCTACAACCGAACAACCGCATAGCGCTGCCTTCGTATATTGCAGACTCCACCTTTGAGTGATATTAAGATTGCTCGCCTCGAATTCTTGTTCGTTCGTCGATTGCACATAGGAATTGATCTTCGTGATCAGGCCGATCTTGCTCCAACAAGGTCGGTAACCACGAGGAGTTGGTTCAGCGATTGCATTGGCGCTTCGCGCTTGCTCGTCGTAGTCGGATTGTGAGGGTCGTCTCCCACCGAAATCAGATTTATCTCCACTCACCGAAAGATCGGGCACTCCCCTTCTATCAACTAGGCTTCCAGATCCGCCGCAACCAATCAATCTAGTCCTTTTCCCAGCCAATGCTGGAAAGAACACCTCAAAAAGCCGCATATCAGCGACGGATGCGAATGTCACTGCTCCAGATTCACTGATAAATTAAGATTTTAGAATCCAAGGGTCAAACGGGCGTGCCTCACCTGAACGAGCGCAGTTCCAACCCTTGCAGACAGCTTTGAACATCATGAAATCTCTTGCATCACTGATCTTATTGGCGACGCTCACAACAATGTCAGGAATAAGATTTGCCCAGGGACGAGGCATCATTGACAAGATAGCCAAAGAACAAGGTTGTGATAGAACAATGGAGGAGTTACAGCTCCAACAAAGACAAATGAGTGAAAAAGGTACTCCAGAAGGTCCGGTATACTGATGTATTGCTAAAAGGACCTTCTGGACTACTATTATTTCTTCCGGTCTGTTAATATTCCGTTGAACGGTCTTTCCCCCTTCCTCAGAACGTACTCCCTCCGTCCACAAAAGAATGCAATTCTCACTTCCCGATAAGTTTATATGAAGATATAAGTGTTAAGACAATTTACTGTAAATTTGGTCAAAATTGAATTAGTTCCTCTGGCCATAAATATCCCCCTTCCTCCCAGCGCCCTCTTCTCCTCTCCCCACTCTTGCAGCCAACAAAAAACCCCATTCTCGCACAACGCCCTCTTCCTCTCCAAACTCTTGCAACCAACAAAAAACCCCATCCTTGCACAGCGCCCCCTTCCTCTTCCCATGGAGCCATTGTCTCCTAGAGGTGCGGCGCAAGCCACATTCTCCTCCTCTTCTGATGAAAGGGAGGATCTCCAGTGGTCTGATGAAGAGGAGGCAGAGCGGAGGCCCATTCGGGTGGTGGTTGACAAATCCTCTGATGATTCGGAGTTTGTGGAACAAAATGAAATCCAAGATCATGTGCCTGTGAAACATCGCACCCCTCGCAAGTCAGCATGAGGTGCCAGGGGTCAGGGGCACGGAAGCACCGCCACTCGCCGGGGAACTGTCGTCTCCAAGCGCCGTCATCCTCTCTCATCCTCATCGGTCGGCGGCAGTCGATCTCTGCCATTTTCGTTGAGCAGAGGCCATCATCGACCGACCGTCATGATCCACCATGGAGCGGCGCCAAGGCTGTGCTCAACCGGCCGCCATGGAGCGGCGACATCATCCTCTGGCGGTGGCATGGAGGGACGGCCTCATCCGCGGGCGGCGCCCTAGGAGGTCCGCCACCATCTTCCACGGGCGGCAGCAACAGAGCGACATCCTCGTCCGTGAGCAGCTGCAACAAGGCGCCGGGTGCACCATCGACAAAGAAGCGGCACCTTGATTAGTGGATTAGTGGTAACTGCTACTAGTAGAAGTAGGAGTAGAAGAAGCAGAACGAAGATTCGCTTTCTGTTCATCTGGTCTGATTGAATACTACTACTGCTGTTTTTTCCTTGTAAGATGTTGGTTTTCTCATTATGTAGCAGTGACAGCTTAATCCGGTCCGACTGAAAACTACAAACCGGACTTTCGTCTGTGTTCATCCAGTATTTAAGAAATCAATGGAATGGGCTTTCCGTATACAACGAATTTATACCGAGGGAGTACACACATTACCATTTTTATTAGAAACAACACAATCCAAATACAAACGACACAAATGCATGCATACGCATTGATTACACATGAGGATGGATCGATCCACCATAGTTCGAACTACAGCGACATACTCTGAACGACATACTACTAGCATCTACCATCACGGCTCACACTACTACCATCACCACATACTACTAGCATCTTCCATCACGGCTCATACTACTACCATCACGGGCTCATGGAAATCCAGCCGCTGCACGGAGTGTAGCAAAACATGGCTCCTGGATCAGATACTCCTCCAAAGCGCGATGCCTCACCCTTGTATCCCAAATCTAGGTAGGCGAAACGGCGATGTTATGCGCGTGTAACAGCAGGTCATGAATGGTCCATTACATGTGACCCCTGTGGCAAAAAGGGCACACCCACATTCCTTCGTGATAAACACGGGCGGGCCCGCCCTGCTGAAGCCAAAGCAACACAGACCATTTCAGGTCATGCGATTCATCTTGTTCAATAAGCACTGGCCGCGGGGGTCGCATTTCAACGGGCAACAGCAGAGGTGGCGGCCTAGGCCGTGGGCGAAAAGGTGGTGCCATGAGGTTCAGCTGATCCTGAGCTGTCGTTGCCAGCGGCTGAACTGGAGGTGGCATCACCCCCGGGTGTTGCTGAGGTGCCGATGCCAGCGGAAGTGAAGGTGCCATTGGGGCCGGGTGCTGCTGAGGTGCCGATACCAGCGGAAGTGGAGGTGCCATTAGGGCCGGGTGCTGCTGCGGTGCCGATGGCAGCGGCTGAACCGGGTGGTGGTGAGGTGCTATTGCGCCCGACAGCTCCCCCTTCCCCGACTCCTCCAAGTTCCATGCTCCGCCCCTTCCTTGCCCGGCCATTCCCCACGTACTGCATACACAAACGAATAACCCTACATAAGCTAACAATGTGACCGTCTCGGTACCATGCATACGTAAAGTAAACAAGATTAGCCAACAAAATGATCTTACCCTTGTATCCCAATGAAGTAGAGAAATGCAAGACGGGGAACCGATGAGTGTTGGCCTTGCCTTTCAAGAACGCTGTGCTGCACTCGCCTATTTATCGAGGACTACAGCGGCCACGTGAGCTTGGTGTAGCATTGCTAAAGTTACTATGGAAAACGTGAGATGCTCGGAATATAGTCAGGCCTACGCGTGATAGGAATCTATCTAGGTCAGAATCTTCAGTGGCGTGCATCGATTACATGTGTGGACGATGGGTATCACGGGATGAGCCCGACGTGTCTAGGTATGTGTTTACTTCCGGACTTTCCTCTCTAGAGCACAAGAAAGTCCTGCGGACAAATCACGCCGCATCAGCTGCATCTAATGGCCGTCTCACTGCATCAGCTCATGCCACATCAACAACGAGACAACTCTCTACTGTTTATTTATGTAATGGTTTAGATGTCAATTGCATCTGGAGAACAAGATTGGGTGCTGTAATCAGATGGACCGGATGGTCCTTGCGTTGCAACACGTAGGGTGCAGGATGACTTGACAAGTCCTCCTCGATCAGGTACGCTGCGTTAGTCGTGACTGTAAAGGTCTACGAATGGTCTGGATTCGCACTTGATGATTCCCGCAGGACTTGGAGACTGAGAAACGTTATGAACTTGTTGACGCGACAAGACCAAAATGGAATAAGCTGGAATTGGAATACCAATATATGTTTTTTTATTTTTGTGTGTGTGTGTGTAATATTAACATGCATATAAGCACAGAAGGGCATCTCGAATGGGCGTTTGGGAACGACACGCTCTCACAAGTTGATCCACGTGTCGACCATTGAGAATTGCAGTTAAGCACTACCACCGGGCGTTAACCGACGAACTTGTGTGCACACCCCCTCTGAACGGACGTGTCGATCATTGTGAATCGCACTTAAGGACTAGAACCTAGAAGTTCATGACCCGAACGTGGCCACACCCGCACTGAAGGGACGCGTCCATTCGGGTGGTAACTGATGTCCACGAACGGACGTTTCGGAACGACACATTCACTCCCACTATAATAAGAGACAGTTTAGGCACGAAACGATCATTGCAGGCCATTTGTGTTAATGGCTTTAGACGCTAAAATGATTCTTTCCATGCAAGTCGACTTCTCAGTCTCAAGCCAGGAAGCGACAGCAGAAGGAACCGCGGGCAAGTTCAAGGAATCCGGTACGTTCATGGTGGGAGGACGTCAATGGAAGCTACGTTGCTATCCTATAGGTATGAATGATCATCACTGGATGCATGTTCCAGACGGCATTGCCGTCATCCTCGTTCCTCTGCACAAATCCCAAATGGTACGTGTCTCGTTGCTGCTATGAATACACACACTCACACATGGCGATACGGTCGTATTATGTTATTGTTTGCCAAGCCTGTGACTGCTTCCATGTAGGTGTGAGTATTGTTGCGTGCGATGGCTGGAGACCCTAACGATGAAGATGATACGTTTCGAGTTCAAGCTACAAAAGAAGTATGGTTCATGAATCGGGATCTACAAGAAAGAGGATTTGAATGTCTGGTGGAGCATTATGACATTGAGCGCGTGACATCCAGTGAAGATCGAATACACATATCATGTGTTGTTTCAGTACTGGAGGACGACTGCATTGAAGTTCCTCCTCCATCAGTGCAAAGAAGCATATGTGAAAGCGTTGTAGCCCAAGCCCATGTGGAAGTTGTGTTCCACGTAGGTGCAGAATGCCAAGTGATACGAGCGATACGTGCTGATGTGGCGAAAGTATCTTGTGTGATGGAGGCAATGCTCTACAGCCCAGGAGTGGAGTCTAGCTCTGAAACTGTTACAATTATTGACACACACCCTGATGGCTTCGCGGTCCTGATCAAATATGCTAGTGAAGGATCACTCCCAGAGGAGGCTGAATTATGCGACACTCCTGCCAATGCCTGGCCTTATTTAGTCTCGGTCGCCGACATGTACCAAGTCGAAAGGTTGAAGCTGCACTGTGCGTCAAAGATGTGGGACATGGCAAGCGAGGAAACTGTGACTTCATTTCTACGCTCTCTTAGAGCGAATCTTTCCTCACGAAATACTCACATATGATTGGGCGGTTGTATGCACTGATCATCCCGAATTTATGCACAATCTCCGTAGAAGATTACCTGAAGGGTTGTACCAGGGTCCCCTGTAGTTTTAATGTTTTATTTAAGTGTTTTTAGTCATGTAATAAACAGTTGAAATGGTACGTTATTTTGTTGCAGTGAGTACATTTGTAATGCAAAAATCGGATCATCCGTCTAACGTGAATATGAAGTAGAGTATAGTCCTGTGTGTGTTTGTCCATTCCATGATCGATGGTGGCACGGACAACCCAGTCAACAACTTGCCTCTCTGCGTAAGGTCACTGATGTTTGGGTCCGACACCCAAGCGGTCTTTCGTTTGGGTCACTGACGTTTGGGTCGATGATCCAAAGTCTTTCGTTTCCCGCTCTGGACCACAAAGGCGGGACTTGAAATTATGAATTCCCCGCTACTCCTTCTAGTCCTCCTCGTTTATATATAAAACAAAGAGGGAAACCAGGTCTCCCAATTCCCTCCTGGTAATTTTCCAAAATCAGGGGATCTTCTCCTCGAACGCGGAAGAGACCTAGATTTGAGGCGGAAGCAGCAACGGCGGCCTAGCTACCGACGACGGCTTCCTCTGCTACGAGTGGCGGCCTTCCTCTTCTACGAGCGGCGACCTTCCTCTTCTACGAGCGGAGGCCTTCCTCGGCAACGTCCTTGAAGCTGCAAGATGGTTCAAACAAGTTGCTCCGTCGGCTCCCCCGAGGCTCACCCTTGCGGTCGCAGATCTGCAACAGTTGCGCAGAACATCGTGCTGAAGGCGTAAGGTCGGGCTGCTAAATTGAGACGGCATTCAGCAGTGGCACCTTCTTCCTGTCCTATTCGTCAGGTCTGCAGTCTCCCCCCTGTATTGATCGATTCAATTAGATTGCTTCCCCATGCTCTTTGGCTTTCTATAATATTCTTTCATGTTTGGGTGATTGTGGATCTACTGTACCCTATCGCAAGAGTTTGTTAGAAGTCATTTTATTTGAGGTTTGTAGAAATTTGTAGATGAAATTGTTGGACTGCTTCCCCATGCTCTTTGCCTTTGAATATTGTTGTTGCATGCTTGGGTGATTGTGGATCTTCTGTTCCCTATTGCAAGGGATTGTTCCAAGTCAACTTATTTGTGGTTTGTAGAAATTTGTAGATGAAATTGTTGGACTGCTTCCCCATGCTCTTTGCCTTTGAATATTGTTGTTGCATGCTTGGGTGATTGTGGATCTTCTGTTCCCTATTGCAAGAGATTCTTCCAAGTCAACTTATTCTTCCGACTGCTAATGATCTCAACCCTTATCTCTTGTTCTTGAACTTGTTTCAGCGGGCCAAAGGGTCAACATCTGTAGTCGCTCCTGTTCAGACCTGCTCCAAGGTAACAAACTCAACACCTTCTTTGTTTCCGATTGCGAATGATCTCAACCCTTACCTCTTGTTCATGTACTTGTTTCAGCGGGCAAAAGGGTCAACATCTGAAGTCGCTCATGTTCAGACCTGCTCCAAGGTAACAAACTCAACACCTTCTTTGTTTCCGATTGCGAATGATCTCAACCCTTACCTCTTGTTCTTGTACTTGTTTCAGCGGGCCAAAGGGTCAACATCTGAAGTCGCTCCTATTCAGACCTGCTCCAAGGTAACAAACTTAACACCTTTGTTTCCTTAGTTCAAATCAATTACAAGGTCCTAATCTGACTTGGGATCCACTGTTGCTAGATGGAAGCTACCAAGTCAATGATGCTTCTTCCCGAACAAATTAAAACAGAGGCAGCTGAGTACTCAAGAATGGGTACCAAATCCTTATGTAGTAGTGTTGATGAAGAGCGAGTTGACGCTCCCAATCAGGATGGGGTACAACTTCGACAACGGTTTGTTGCTCACCAGAAAGAGTTATGTAGCTTGAAGAAGAAGACCCAAGAATCAGAATCAACTCTGAAAATGCAGTCTGCTGAGATTAAGAGATTGCAGAAGCTAACTGAAGACAGTGAGGACCTCCTTTGTCTACTGCTTAGCAGTAAAAGATGAAGAGGTTAAGATCATTAGATCAAATCTCCACTTTCTCTTGTGATTATGAACTGGATTTAGCTTTGTTAATCAATGTTCCTTGTGATACAGTTATCTTGTAATAGTTTGTGATATGTGATGAACAATATGGTTGTGCTTGATAGTAAACAACAGTTTGCTTTATTGTATAAAGAAATATGTGCTGATTACTATTTTGCCAACCAGATCGGAATTATTCAAAAAAGGATTTGAATTGAAATGAAATCCATTAATACTGATGCATGATTAGTTAATTTTATATTGTTCTTCAGTGGGCTTAGCCCACTTTTAATTGGACCAAAAGTCAATTTTGTTCAAATTAACGTGACACAGAAGGCCGCAACAATGTGCGCACCTGTTGGACTCGACCCAACCAAAATGGGCCCACCCTAATCAAATTTCATCTAAAAAAAGCTACAATTGGGCCCAACAAAATCTTTTTTGGGCTATATGAACAACGCCAGCCTACAGGAACAGTTTTGGGCTCAACCCAGCTACAAACGGGCCAAATTCGTTTTATGATGCATACGATTTGTCACAATTGGCATGCCACATCGGATGCCGCATCAGATTCTGTCCAGCGTGGCAAGGCTGCAGGAACGAAGTTATGACGCATTGTATAGACGATTTTCCATGCATCATTAAACTCATGACGCCGCGAAATAAGGTCTCGTCATTAATCGTGGTTTGTGACGCTCAATTAATGACGGAGTGTTTTCGTAACAACTGGCGTCATTAATCGCGGTTTATGACGAGAAACGGCCTTTTTTTGCATCACTAGTCGGCGTTTTTCTTGTAGTGATACATCCCCCACCAAATCCCAAAGAGAAATGTCTCAAAACCGCCACAAGAAAATCGCCAAGAAAAGGCTCCGAAAATCACCAAACAGGGAAAACGGGAGAGACACAATCAAGCCTTGAGGAACCACGCCGAATCATCTATACATACCATGAAGGTTCATACAAGGTCTAGCTTGCCTCCCGATCATCCATCCCTCTCTCAGGATCTGACCATGAAGCTCTCAAGCTAGTCCTAGAAAATCCTAAGGAAAATAGGAAGGGGAAATAGCAAAGGAAAATGAGCTAGGGTTGCAAGAGATGGCTGCCATCCTCTCACCACTTGGGTTATATGGAGGCAACCAAAAGACGAAACTACCCCTGTTACATTAAACTAGGATACACGCCCCCGAAGGGCCTTTTGGGAAACTTCATCGTAGCACCATTGGACGGATGCCCGGTGACCGCAAACTTGCTTAGCCTCGACGCAAGCCTTGCGATCCCGACAAGTGTCCTTCGCTTCGAAGTCTCCGGAATGCGTCGTCGCACACCGGTCAGACCGGTCTAGTGTTGCTGCCTTCGGTCTTCGGCCTTGGCTTTATGGATCAACCAAGGAACCCAGTGGTTTTCTGGTGAACCACTGGAAACCCCGCGAACTCGGTGTAGCCTCCGCCAATCACCACTCATGACTCGGCTCCCACGAAGTCCTGACTCGACCTTGGTTTTGAGGCTCAACCAAGAAACTGTCCACGACTTCGTCTTGCTGTTCTTGCCACCATGCGGCCCGCACTTGACCCCGCTGGCCACTGGGTCCCTCGAACCAAGCCTACTTGTCTTCTCCACACCTGGAGGACTCACCGGCAACGACCTTTCGCGCTTGTTCTTCACCTGCACCAACACCAGTCAAGCCGCAACCTGCACCTGCAATACTTAGCCAAGAGTCAGTCTACACCACGTTGTCAATCACTCATCACACCAGGAAGCGACCATCCACCGGTCCTCAAACCACACACGTCCTCAATCTCCCCCTTGATGAGTGTATTGACAACACACACATTTAGGTATCCAAAGAGAAAAGGAAAAAGAAAAGAAACGACTAAAAGAAACTCGAACAAGCGATCGAAAGCCAACCAAAGGCAAAGAACAAGATCACTTGAAAGAGGAAAGTCTCGGTCCCCTTAGGCAAGGGCAACAGCTCGACACAACCGAGACAAAAATAAGCCCAAGCAAAGAGCAAAAGAGCAAAAGACCACCAAATCGAAGCTAGAAAACCACAAAGAGCTCCCCCTGCACACATGCAAGCTCCCCCTAAACCAATGCAACTCCCCCTGGACGAATGCATGCAAAGCACTTCACAAAACAGAGCAGCTGCACCAGCCTTGCTCTGACCGGTCAGACCGGTCCCCTGTACTAGTCAGACTGGTGCACAACATCACACAGGACTTGACACTCACACCGGTCAGACCGGTGAACACCACCGGTCAGGCCGATGACCACCTAGAAAACCTAGGAACAGCAAGAGCCCAAAAATGACTCAAAACCACTCGGAAACCTTCTAAATGCATTCAGTAGGCCAAAACATGCTCAAACTTCTCCCCCTTGTTGACAATGCATGAATCAAGCCAAAATTCGGAAAAATGCAACCTAGAGCTTCTCAAATAGACAAAATTCAATACAAGATGCTACACATGTCCAAATGAGCAAGTTAGATACTCTATAGCTTCGTAAAGACATCAACTACAAGATCACCAAGTTTCACAACCATTGGGCGAAGCTAAGATAGAATTGAGCAATTTTGCGAAAAATCACCCTCTCATGAGCAAAGTGCTAAACATGAGCAAAACATGTCAAAATGGCAAAGCCACACAAACTTCATGCTAGGATAACCATTCTTATCATAAGATCATCATAAACACCATCAAGCACCTCATGTCATGTCAAAGCCACCGAGCCATGTGCCTACTTCTATATATGAGACGTCTCATTGGTAGGCATCATGCAACAGTTTAGCACCCAAAAGCAATTTAAATTAAGCACATATGACATGGGAGCACATTTTCCAAGCAATTTACATTTCATTTTCAGATTCATATTGGTACATGAAATGTCTTTACGACAAAAAGGAACTTATGCTCTGTTGACGGTTCAAAACCGTGTTGAAGTTCACCGCAAGCATACGGGTGACTTGGTGCCTTTTTCACCAAGGAGGGTCCCCAAGGTTTGTCAATCCAAGGATCGGAAGCAAACTGCTAAGGTTCTCTATCTAACCTACCGGTCTAACCCTATGTGAAGCGTTGATTGCATAAAGGTTAAACATACATGAAAGGATGTATGGATCATATCCACCTAGCCATAAAGGTAAGCATCCAAAGGTAACCCTAGCCTATCGTCTTCTTGTTGTCATTCCGGCCAAGGTGACAAACCAATCTAATCCTACAACATGAGAATGAGTCATCGACTCAACATTACACGTTCACTCGCCGCTTTCAACTCCACCGTACTGTCACTACACAAAGATATTCATCACCGAACGACAAACCTCGGTCCGTGCATTACTACGATGTATCTGCAAGAGATAGACTAACCACCATGATTACTCTATTCCTACTAAGAGAATATGCTAGCTACACATATGAATGAGGCACGCATCAAAGTAACTCAAAGTAAGGAAAAGACATGATTATATCACCATCAAATGTGGAGTGTACAATTGCCTTGATGGAATCAAGGCATGGGCTCCGGAACTCCACCATGGCTTCACCACACAGGGCCAACCATGGCAGCTAGGGCATGGCCTAGGCCATCTCCTATGCAACTCGAGGACTTGAGGCGGCCGTCGGCTTCCTCCTGGTGCTTCTCCTTCGTGTCGGCGGCTCTCCGATGAATGGATGGATGTGGCGGTCGTCGGAGGCAGAGGCAATTTATCGAGGAGCACCTAGGTCAAAGGGCGTCGCGAAACAGGCTCGGAACGGGCCAGGCTGGCCGGCCTAGGCCCGTTTTGGCCCGGTTCGGCCCTGTCTCGCTCCCCGACGCTTCTCGGTCAATTGTTGACTTGCCCCCCTTCTGCATGTGGGCCCTTGATGTCGTCTTCTCCACGGTTTAGATAGAGCTCCTTATTGCACAAGCTTCAGCATCTTCTGTTCAGGTCCTTGGAGTTTTGCGGCTTCATGCTTTGGTCCCTGGGCCATTTGGAGTCATGTTCATCATGTGTCTTGACTTGTGATGGGCTTCATGATCTTCTCTTGAAGTGCTTGATGAACTTATCCTGAAAGTCTCCTCTTTAACGTTAGTTTCCTACGTTAACAATAAACTCCAAAATCGACATGCAAGAGTGAAGTTGATACCTCCGGGGGGTTAGTACCATTAGTTAGAATATCAAATATGTGCAAATGTTGACGGCAAACTCATAGCTAGGTGTACCAAAATCGACCGTCAACATACCCCAATGCTTAAACCTTGCTCGTCCTCGAGCAAGTCCAAGATCTTTGCTTAACTTGGAAATCAGCGTTGCCTTTCAATGTCTTCCCTGCACTTAGTTATACACAACAAGACACATTACTCTCTCAAGTATTTAGCATTTAAGGTTCAAGTTTTGACCGGCTAATTCATCATGGAAGATAGACTATCATTAAAGAACATGCCATAATAAAACAAATATAGTGCTCTCGAACTTAAGCAAACTTCAAACCTTTACCTTGTTGCATCATGAAGAGTTTTCAAAAAGTTAAACATCTAACATAAGTGAGGTTCTCTTGCAAAAGCTCATGGGAACACTCATCTCATCAAGTCACTCAAGCCTACACTAGATTATTCTCAACCTATTCTACTCATATATGAAAGTGGAAAGCTTATGTGGAGCTTAGTAGGTAAAAACAATCCTAGCAAAACATTGTACTTGAAATATTGTCAAACTAGGAGAGAGATCTATTGGAATTACCGAGACTAGTAAAAAAAGCCATGGAAAATAAATGTTGGAAAGAGAGAGATGGAACACACGCATTTAGAAAGGTGGACATGTGCAAGTGGCAAATGGGTGATCCCGAGACACGAATGAAGTTCTCGTTATCGGATTGCACATGGTTGGAAAAAATTGAGTATGGACTTGTCTTCAAAGCTCTCTATGATTTAAACGAAGCTAAAAAGAACCGAGGAGCATTTTTATTTTTCTCTCTTTTTGTTTTTTCTTTTCTTATTTTTTCTTTCTTCTTCTTTTTTTCTTTCTTTCCTTCATTTTTTCTTCTCTTTTTTTATTTTTTTATTCATCATTTTTATGCTCCTCCGAACTTTTAAGCAACATAGAACTTGCTATAGTCATGAAAGTACTTGTATATGTATAGGCTTTGGTAGGTAGAGCCTTGCAAGAGATTCACAAATGTAGATAGCATAATAATTTTAAATAAAACAATTACAAGGCATAGGTCATCGGTAAACTTAAATCAAAGAGCAACATAAAGTATGTGGGTCTTAAAAATTAGTCATTTAACCTCCAAAAATGAAAAGACCTGGTATTTATCAATTTAAGTTCCTTTTAATAGAGGGCAAAAGTCATGTCATATAAAACATCATGCAAGTAAAACAAAGCGGCAACTTTCATCACTTTTCCATAAGCAAGGCATACAAATGATATCATCATGGTAATCTCAAAAGAGATGGTGATTCATTTATTGAAAAGTAAAAACTAACTAACCTAGGTTGTCCTCCTAGTAGCCATGTTATTGATCGAGAGATAAATACAAAGGTTGTTTATGGTTGAAAGCATATATGTGCAAGCATTTAGAAGGAGATGAACAAAGATAAAGTTAAGGGCAAGTTACCGTCCTTTTCGATGCTCGTAGTGAAATGCAGCATGGCCTCCCACATGATTAAGCATTGTGCTTAACATGGAAAAAGAATGATGAGCATTTTGTGGTGAAGGTGATCCTTGAACTCTATGTGGAGTGTACAATGCTTAGCGTGTTGCTAAGTGAGGAGGAACTTGAATCGCTCGTAATTCCCTATTGTCATGTGTTTGAAAATCATCTTCACTCTTCTTTGCATTTGTTGCTCAGTTGTCCTTCAACTTCTTATTATTATCATCAAACCATGGTTCCAATCCTTCATCATATCGTCATCACCGACTTCCATCCTGTCCTTGTCGCTGCCTCATCTTCCACAGATTTTCTTTTACTTCCAGAACAGAACATGTACTGAAACACCCCTCCAAGTTGAAGTTCATGAAATTATCTTTCCAACGAGCTATCATTCGCATGAAACGGGTTCCGAACAAGAGAATTGTGCCTTTTTGTACTCTGGCGATGCAATCTGTCCAAAGCTGATTTCAGACCGCGCAGCGCTCAATGTTTCTGCCATATCTCCTTGTACAGGTCTTCAAAATTGATGATCCTTGATGCATTGGAAAGAGGGTTTGAAGGAGATTATGAATATTAACTTTCCTTCCATTTTACATCTCTGAACACGTGCTCAAATCTTGATGTAAACCGCGACTTCCTTCTCAAGCCTTGTAGATGACTAACGATATTGATTACAATTGGTCAAGAACTCATGGGAACAATTTGTCATGCTTGCAAAACAAATCAAATGCACATTCTACCCCTGGGGTGATGGTCGAGAGTAGAAACAATTACCAACAAACCAAATGCATCCCTAAGATCTTAACTTGTGGCATAGCTTACCTAGTAAAAAGAAAAGAGAACCTAATGAGTGTACGTGCGTGTAGGTGAAAAATGCAAATGAAAGGAAAGGATATAAACAAAACAATGTTTGCACCAAGTTCTAAACACCATGTTTACAACTAGATTGCTTTATTTTCTATATAAAGATTTAACCAAGGTCAAAACACCATGTTCATTCCAAGGTTAATAATTTTTCATGTCGCATGAAAGTTAAAGCGCATTGCAAAGCTTATAAACCAACCTATGCAACGTGAAAGCAAGGTTCATAAAACTGAATGATGGTGGTCTCCAATCATGTCTAAACACCATGTTTACACAAGATTGCAAAAGTAGATATGTTTGATCAAAGCATTATCGTAAACATGAAAGCATCTATCATAAAGCTTCACGAAAGGACCTAGCTAACATAAGGTGGATGATGACAATGAGGTGGATGCAAAATGCAAATGCAAGGGGTTAGTAAAAAGGGTCAGCAATGTTTGAAAAAGGCTTTCGATGTTGTTCCTCAATAATGACAAGCAAGTCACTTTATGAGAGGTAAAATCTTGTCAACAAAATCTTTTATCAAAAGACCTAATCAAACATGCTAACAAGGTTTTACGGTAAGGCTTATGGGTATCCTATATTTTTTGCTTAAGACAAGAATTTTGAAAATATAAGTCGGGTGAAGAAATTCTATCTAAGGTGGTTTTGGAAGAGAAGAAAAGAAAACAAGGGTTAGATTTTTGGATAAAAAAACCTATGGTTTTAGGATTACTAAAGGTATGAGGGGCTTTTTTTCTAAGGGTTTACGATGAGGCTAGTCAAAATTTTAATTAGAAAAGGGATAGAGATCGACTTGGTCGGATTGACACAAGTAGATCCTTCCTTTGTTGGCCTAGCTTCTAGGTGTGGTTTGATAGGAGGGTTTAGGCAAAGATGAGATTTTTTTACAAAAAGGGTTTTAAATATGGTATGCATCATGCAACAAAATGCAAGGGTGGAGAATCAAAGTGGAATGAAGTGCAACATGATTATGAATGAAAAAAATGATATGACATGATATGGTGGTCATCCAAACCAAAAGCAAAAGTTAGCCTAAGTTAACTAGTCACAAGTTTAGAACCAAAAGGGATCATGCTTCATATTTCTCTCTAAAAAGACACAAATAAAAAGATTCTAAATACTAATAAGCACACAAAAATAAGGGGTCTACAAGTTTTGCAAAAATCAAGTAGCCAAGTGCTCCCTCAATATCTATTAAAGCATACAAAATGTGGTTGTGACATTTATTAGAGCAATACAACGTTACTTGAAGTTTTCAAATAAAGAGCACAATGTAGACCGTCATAGTTTATATAGATATATAAAAAGATTGGGTTGCCTCCCGCAAAGCGCTTCATTTTAAGTCATAGAGCTCGACTTTCTCACATACCTTTCCATCGTCGTGAAGCCATGGTTACTTGTGCGAGAATCCAAAGTAGCCATGCAGCTTGATGTTGCCTTATGAAATCGGTCGTGGTTCGCTTCCAACATCATCATGTGTTGAGTGGTGCCTCTTATGTCTTCATTCATCTAAGCTCCAAAGGGTTTGTTTTAGTCCTTAGGTTCTGAATTTCATCATGTACGTGTTGTGGAACCGTTGCCCCATCTTCTCTTTATTGACACCATGTCCATCTCCTCTATCTTGTCGTCATCACCTTGTTGCTGCCTCTTTTTCGTGGATTTACCCCTGCATCCAGAATAGAACATATACCAAAATATAGTTCTATTGAAAAATGTATAAAATTACCTTTTCAACGGGTACTCATTCGTCTTAATCGGAGTCCGAATGAGGGAGCTATGGCTGTTTCACTTCAGCATTGCTTGTTGTCCAGAATTTCAGCATGTGCAACCTTCGGTGATTCGGCCATATCCGCTTGTAGGAACCTCCGATTGTCTTGCCGCTTGATTCGTTGGAACATAGACTTCATGGGGCTTCTGAAAATTCAAATATTTCCAATGCTTTCTGCTGAGGCTCATGCAAACATCGTGATGACATCGTTATCCTATCGTCCATCGATCTGGAAATGTACGTGTGGTCTTTATCTTGAAGTCTTTTAGGGCACCATGTCACGCATCCCTTGGCTTCAAAAGTCATTACCATCGCTGCATGAGCATGATGGTAATGGAATCCTTCTCCATCGTGCTTGACATGGTCGTTTCCGAAACCTATAGCTCGAACATACAATCCTCCAAAAGAAATTAGTCTGAAAAACTTAATTGACACATAGGCATACCTTGTTCATCTTTGTTTGCTTCAGGTGGGGGCTCGATAGCGGATGTTGGGCCACTAACCAAGGTTAGCACCTACCACTAAAAAGCAAATCTTTGTGTAGCCATCCACTTGGTTGAGCGAGGTTGGACTTGTCGAAGTCCAAATGTTGAAAACTTCTCGATCGCTTTGTGTCTAGGGTTTTACCTGCATTCAAGGACACAAACAAGAAACACAAGGTATATGCAATAATAAAATTAGGGTTAGTTAAAAAGAAAGATAGATCACCCTAGGGTTCGAGTTGCCGATCCCTGGCAACGGCGCTAGAAAAAGGGCTTATTGACGGTTCAAAACCATGTTGAAGCTCACCGCAATCGTACGGGTGACATGGTGCCTTTTCCACCAAGGAGGGTCCCCAAGGTTTGTCAATGCAAGGATCGGAAGCAAACCGCTAAGGTTCTCTATCGAACCTACAGGTCTAACCCTATGTGAAGCGTTGATTGCATAAAGGTTAAACATACATGAAAGGATGTATGGATTACATCCACCTAGCCATAAAGGTAAGCATCCAAAGGAAACCCTAGCCTATCGTCTTCTTGTTGCCGTTCCGGCCAAGGTGACAAACCAATCTAATCCTACAACATGAGAATGAGTCATCGACTCAACATTACACGTTCGCTCGCCGCTTTCTCCTCCACCGTACTGTCACTACGCAAGGATATTCATCACCGAGCGATAAACCTCGGTCCATGCATTACTATGATGTATCCGCAAGAGATAGACTAACCACCATGCATGATTACTCTATTCCTACTAAGGGCATATGCTAGCTACACATATGAATGAGGCACGCATCGAAGTAACTCAAAGTAAGGAAAAGACATGATTTATATCACCATCGAATGTAGAGTGTACAATTGCCTTGATGGAATCAAGGAATAGGCTCCGGAACTCCACCATGGCTTCACCACGCAGGGCCAACCATGGCGGCTAGGGCATGGCCTAGGCCATCTCCTACGCAACTCGAGGACTTGCGGCAGCCGTCGGCTTCCTCCCGGTGTTGCTCCTTCGTGTCAGCGGCTCTCTGATGAATGGATGGATGTGGCGGCCGTCGGAGGCAGAGGCAATTTATCGAGGAGCACCTAGGTCAAAGGGCGTCGTGAACCGGGCTCGGAACAGGCTAGGCCAGCCGGCCGGCCTGGGCCGACCGGCGCAGGCCCGTTTCGGCCCCGTCT
The DNA here is from genome assembly GCA_036936925.1 of Cenchrus fungigraminus. NCBI lineage: Eukaryota > Viridiplantae > Streptophyta > Magnoliopsida > Poales > Poaceae > Cenchrus > Cenchrus fungigraminus. The sequence continues at coordinate 52,795,481 of CM072778.1, read as the reverse complement.
CGCTCCCCGACGCTTCTCGGTCAATTGTTGACTCGCCCCCCTTCTGCATGTGGGCCCTTGAGGTCGTCTTCTCCACGGTTTAGATAGAGCTCCTTGTCGTGCAAGCTTTAGCATCTTCTGTTCAGGTCCCTGGAGTTTTACGGCTTCATGCTTCGGTCCCTGGGCCATTTGGAGTCATGTTCATCATGTGTCTTGACTTGTGCCGGGCTTCATGATCTTCTCTTGAAGTGCTTGATGAACTTATCCCGAAAGTCTCCTCTTTAACGTTAGTTTCCTACGTAAACAATAAGCTCCAAAATCGACATGCAAGAGTGAACTTGATACCTCCGGGGGGTTAGTACCATTAGTTACAATATCAAATATGTGCAAATGTTGACGGTAACCTCATAGCTAGGTGTACCAAAATCGACCGTCAACATGCTCCTCCACAAGATAAAGCATGCAGGCTAAACATTCATGATGACAAATGAGCCTTTGGCCCCATATGATCAAAATAAATCATCCAAGGACAAATTGAGCATAGCAAAGCCACTAAAACATGTCAAGATCATATAAAGGCATTTACTCACAAGAGAGCATACATGTAACATTTTTCAAAAACATAGCCATCAACCATGGATATAAATCAAGATCATCAAGAGCTAAGCCAAACTAACCATAGCATACCGAACTAGCTCACAAGATCATTTATAGCATATCATGGTGAACAATGTATATAGAAGAAGCTTTTCCTACACTAATGCATATGATACAAATGCACGCAACCTAAGATACAATGATGCCCATACATCATGATACAAAATGCCATGCAAATGCAAACATGCACAAAGGAAAGCTATACATATGCTACAAAGGAGCTCCCACACCCAACTCAAGAAATCAAACACACACCAAGCCCCCCCGCAAACGAGTGAAAGTTGCTTGATCTAGGGGCTTGGTGAAAATATCGGCTAGCTGGTCATGTGTGGGTACATGGATCAAAGCGATTTTCCCTTTCTCAACATTGTCTCTCAGGAAATGATACCTCACTTCTATGTGTTTGGTTGTGGAATGGAGCACTGGATTCTTTGCAACACTTATGGCACTGGTGCTGTCACATTGAAGTGGGACATGGGTAAACTCCTCACCAAAGTCGCTCATGGTGTACATGATCCAAAGGAGCTGAGAGCAACAACTAGCTGCGGCTACATACTCTGCCTCGGTGGTTGATTGAGCAATACTCAATTGTTTGCGGGAAGACCAAGACACCAAAGAAGAACCCAAGAACTGGCAAGTCCCAGAAGTGGACTTCCTATCCAACCGACACCCGGCAAAATCCGCGTCCGAAAATCCATGAAGAGCCAAAGAGGAAGACGCAGAGTACCAAAGGCCGAAGTCGGGAGTGTGTCGCAAATACCTGAATATGCGCTTGACTGCTTGCCGATGCAAAGTCCTTGGAAACGCTTGAAAACGAGCGCACAGACATACCGAGAATTGGATGTCCGGCCTCGTCGCCGTCAAGTACAGGAGTGACCCGATCATGCTTCGGTACTCCTTCTGGTGCACGTGTTCTCCTTCCTCATCCGTATCAAGGGCTGTAGTCGTACTCATAGGCGTCGCCATGGCCTTGGAGTCCTCCATCTTGAACTTCGTCACAATGTCTTTGGTGTACTTTCCTTGGTGCACAAATGTTCCTTCCTTCGACTGCTTGATTTGGAGGTCGAGGAAGAATTGCAACTCACCCATCATGCTCATCTCAAATTCCCTGCTCATGTCTTCTGCAAACCTTGCAACCAAAGAGTTAGACAAGCCACCAAAGACAATATCATCCACGTATACCTGCACAGTTAGGATCTCTTTGCCCTGCCTGAGGAGAAACAAGGTCTGATCTACCTTCCCCATCTCAAAACCTCTCTCAAACAGGAACCCTCTCAACCTACCATACCAAGCTCTAGGCGCCTGCTTCAACCCATACAGCGCCTTCCTCAACTTGTACACCCTGTGGGGGTATTACTCACTCTCAAACCCCTGTGGTTGCCTCACGTACACTTCTTCCTCCAAAACACCATTCAGGAAAGCACTCTTCACATCTATTTGGTACAATTTGAACCCTTTAGCCACGGAAAAGACTGGAGGGATCCTAATCGCCTCCAAACGGGCTACGGGAGCAAAGGTCTCCTCGTAGTCGATCCCCTCTTTCTGACTATACCCATGTGCCACCAACCTCGACTTGTTTCTCACCACTTCACCTTTCTCTCCCTCTTTATTTTTGCACACCCATTTTGTCCCATTCGGCTTACACCCTGGTGGAGGCTCCACTAACTCCCAAACTTGGTTCCTCTCAAAATTCTCCAACTCCTCATGCATCGAATTTACCCAATTGTGATCAGATAACGCGTGTCCAATGTCTTTGGGCTCAAAAGTAGCAACAAAAGCAGCATGGGCAAAGTGAGAATTGTTTCGAACCCTTGACCATGTAGTGCGTTCGTTGATGTCCCCGATGATCCTTGAAGCTGGGTGATCCACTTGAACTCGCCAGGGAGGTTCTCGCCTTGAAGCTACCTCCCCCTCAACAACAGCTTCTCCTTGATCTGGGCTTGTCGTCGTGGGTGTAGGAGAGGGCCCGTTCTCGATCGTAGTCAAAGTAGTAGGTACATGCTCAGCCGCGGGTGCCACACCACCTTCTTTATCATCCTGTTGTTCATGCTCCTCCTCCTGAAAGATCTCATCGCCAAGTTCACCATCTCCTGCACAATAAAAGACCAAAGAGCTATGTGGCTGTGTCTCGTCGAAAGTAACCTCGTAAGTCTCCACGATTTGGTTAGTTTTCAAATTGAGCACACGAAATGCTCTAGAATGAGAAGCGTAACCAAAGAAAATACCATCGACTGACCTAGCCTCAAACTTATCCAGATTCTTGCCCTTCTTCAGAGTAAAGCATTTGCAGCCAAACACATGGAAATGACTCACCTTGGGAGTGGGACCGTGCATCATCTCATAGCACGTCTTCTTCTTGAACGCTCGGAGAAAAATCCTGTTCGACACGTAGCACGCGGTATTCACCGCCTCAGCTCAGAACCTCCTCGGAGTCCTATGCTCGTCGAGCATCCTCCGGACCATCTCACACAAGGTTCTGTTTTTCCTTTCCACTACGCCATTCTGGGGGGTGTATACGGACTCGAAAACTGGTGTTCAAGACCCAAGTCATGACAAAAGGTTGCGAAGCGAGAGTTTTTAAATTCCGAGCCATTGTCACTGTGGATCGCTCGTATGGCATCTCCGTGCCTCTCGTTCTTCAACCTCAAGACAAGATCTCGAACAAAACCAAACGTCTGCCCTTTCTCCTCCAAAAAGAAGACCCAAGCATATCGAGAGTAGTCATCCACCACAACTAGGACGTACCACTTCCCACCCACAGATCTCACACGACTGGGCCAACAAGGTCCATATGGAGCAGCTCCCATGGACACTCCGTCATCACATCAATGAGGGGCGGATGGGAAGAGCCTACCATCTTGGCATGCCTACACGGCGCACAAACCAACTCTTTCTCAAACCTCAGCTGTGGCAATCCTCAGACGAAATTGAGTTTACTCAAGTGAGACAAAAGGTCAAAGCTTAAGTGACCCAACTTCCTATGCCACTTGCACAACTCACTCGAAGAACCAGCCAAAAAGCAACGAGCCACACCAGAAGACTGAGAGAAATCCGCTAGGAAAACTTGGCCCTCGGGAACGACCATGCAAACTAGGTCCCCTCGAGAATCCAAAATCCGAGAACCACCAGGCCAGAACAACACCTCAAAACCCTCATCCAACAACTGGGAAACGGAAAGAAAATTGAACCCGAGCGATTGAATTAGAGCAACACGCCTGAGAGTGACTTTGTCACTTATCTTAATCTCACATTTTGAAAGCACATGCCCTCGCCCATTGTCCCCAAAGGTGATGTATGTCTTGGACATCACTGGGACGAGACTTGAGAACCACCCCTTGTCTCCGGTCATATGCCTCGAGCAACCAGAGTCAATCAGCCAAACGTTCCTCAAGTCTCCCACCTGAAATTCAAAAGCGAGCACGTGAGTGAACAAATGACTCAGCACTGGGGTTTGTACCAAAAGAGTAAAACCAGTGCCGAGCCATTTGCTCCAAAGTGGGGTTAGCACACACCATATCATCACGCCTATCAAATCTACCACCTCCAAAACCACCACGGGAACCACCACAAGGGAACCATCCCTGTCTAGCTGGAGGAGAATGAAAACCACGAAAGCAAGACCATGGACTGTTGCTCCTCTCCAACTCAAAGCTACGGCTCCTCCCACCATTGTATTGAGCACGAGGTGGAGAACACCTAGCAAACTGAACACCACCAGACTCACCATGCCAACCACCTATACCACAACCAAAAGAACTGAACCGAGCACCTCCACGACCACAAAAACCAAGCTGGCCAGTCTGACCGGTGATGCACGGCCAGCATCACCATCTGCCCTTCTTCGATCTCCCCAAGTCGGAACTGTCCTAACAATGGCCTTGGCCCTGGCCATCTGCATACGAGGCTCAAGTACACCATTAGAGGGGTGGTACTTGTCCTTGTTAGCCCACTCCTTAGCCAACCTCTCCTCACACTTCCTTTTGAAGCAAAACTCACCCTTGTGACCATCTCTCCCACAATAGTCATAATGAAACCTTACAGGTTTTGGTTTAGGCTTGGGTTGAGGCTGCTCACTTGATGGGTTTTTGGAAATCATTTGTTGGGTGAGGAAATATGGGTGAATCTGGAGTTGTGTCAAGTTTGTTTCTCAGTGGGTTTGGCTTAGGTGCATAGGCATTTTTGTGGAAGGTTTTTGGTGGAGCTTGGATATCACCAATCTTCTCTCCTCCCTCACCACTACACTCTCCAATCTTATCCGACCCAAGCGCTTGCCCATCATAGCGCTTGTATGCCTCTATCATCATCCTAAGCTGTGGTTCATGACCAGATAACCAACCCATCATTTTCCTCAAGTCATCATTTTCATCCTACATGCGATCAATATAATGTGCAAGTTCCAGATTCTTTACAGCATGCAATTCACAAGTAGAGCAAGAAGTGGGAACAGGTGCTTTCAACTCAGCCTCAAGAGAAACAATGTAAGCATGCATCTCATCAATCTTTCCATGCAAAACAGGGCAAGAAGTGCAAGCACCTAGCAATGCAAGTCTAGACTTAAGCTCAGCCACTTCAACCCTAAGCACATCTATTTCCTCGCACTTGGAGGCATGCTTTTCCTTAAGAGCAGTAAGATCAGCTAGGAAAACAGAGCAATCACCACAATCAACCTCATCAGAAACAACAGGTGAAGCCTTAAGCGAATCTATCTCAAGCTTAGCATCAAGGTTCTGTGTTTCTAGCTTAGCTACTCGGTTCCTAGCATCTTCTAGTAAGGCCCTAAGATCTTTCCTCACCTTCTTTGCCTCTCTAAGCATATCATCACGGTCATCAAGCAACTTGCCAAGCCACTCATTCCCCTCACGCAAGAAGGAAAGCTCGTCACGTACCTCACCCTCGGAGTCGGAGTCTGAGTCGCTCTCGTGACTCTTCTTGCTACCGGAGCTACGTACCATGTCGCAGAAGCCATCTCTTGCGAAGCAGCTCAGCCTGCTCAAGTTCTTGGATGACTTCTTGCTCTTGCGCCGATTACCTTCATCTTCGCTGCTACTGGAGCTCGAGGAAGAGTAGGCGGAGCTGGAGTCGACGTCGCTTGCTCCAACCATCGCTCGGGCCTTCTTGCCGTGGCCGTCCTTCTTCCTCGATCGTCACTCGTCCTTGTGCTTGTGCTTGTGATCGCGCCTCGATCGGTACTTGTTGTCCGTCCTCGACCGGTGCTGGTAGCTGTCCTTGTTCTCCACTTTCTCCGGACAGTCAGTGACGAAGTGTCCTGGCTTGCCGCACTGAAAGCATGTCCATGTGGTCTTCCTTGTGTTCACCCGGTTCTCGTGCAACCTCTCGAACCTCCTGGTCGGCAACGCCAGCTCGTCCTCTCCAAGCACGTCGAACTCCTCATCTGGCAAAGACATCAAGGAAGACAAAGAGTACATCCGGGAGGATGCGTTAGCGTTAGACTTAGCACCTGAGCCACCGACGAGAGCAAGACTATGGGAGTCATTCGGGCTCTCAAGACGGGCTGTCACACCACGATCCACCTCAGTTGACTTGAGCTTTGAGAACAGCTCGTTCACCGTCAGGGTGTCATACTTCTCAGACTCAAGAATAGCCTCGACCTTTCCATCCCATATTGTACGATCCAATGAGTGCAAGAGCTTCACGGCTCTGTCATGATCATCGTACGGGAGCACGGCCACATTGGCTCTCATGTTGTTCACTACAACCGTAAACCGCTGGAACAAGGCATCAATTGACTCACCGGGGAGATGAGTGAAGTTCTCGTACTCTCTTCAGTAAGTCGCATACATCCGAGCCTGAACCTGAGCATTTCCAGTGAGAACATCCTTCAATTGCTCCCAAATCCTACAAGGTAGGTCCTCTGTCTGAACCCGATCAAATTCGGATTGACACAGAGCACGAAACAAGTAGTCGACCGCCTTGTTGTTGGCGTCGTCCATGTCCCTCGATCCTGGAGCAAGGAAGTTAATCGGATGAACATAAGTTGTGTTCACCGTAACGTCCCAAAGGATCTGTCCCTTACCGCGGAGGAATGCAGCCATCCGCCTCTACCGCATCTGGTAGTTCTTCACATCGAAGTGCGGAGGACCTGATCCCCGTTCCTGCTATGCCATCTTTGGATCTTAGACTGGTTAGAGTCCCGAAAGACCCGTCACCGGCTCTGATACCACTTGAAGGACCGAACTGGCGACCAGAGAGGGGGGGAGTGAATGGAAGCCGATAAAAATTCTTCTCGAAGGAGATGGCTACTCCAACAAGACGAACACGGTTAACCAAAACACGTCTCCGACTCAACTACCCAAGTTGGCCAAGACCACGTAGCCACTAGAGTGCTACTGGTCCTAGGAACCAACAACCACCGAAACCTACTCGAGAATGCAGCGGAACAAACAACTCGAGCAACTAGTGACCACACCGGTCAGACCGGTTACCTGCACCGGTCAGACCGGTTACCTGCACCGGTCAGACCGGTCAAGGCCGGATCACCTAGACAAAACTTGAAGATTTCCACAAAAAGCTTCTACACTGGTCAGGCCGGTGTAGCTCACCGGTCAGACTGGTCTAAGCCAGGAAACCCCAAATCCATGAGACCGACCTCCCGAGCACCAAAACAGACCAAACTCGAAACAGCAGCAAGCCTAGAGACTAGGGAACTCACCAAGACGTTCACCCGAGCAAAACCCAATAGAGGGTCGGCACCGGTCACCGGTGGAAGGCACCGGTCAGACCGGTCAAGACCTGGGCTCTCGGGATGAACAGCAACCCGCAGGTCAACTCCTCCAAATCCAAATCCCGATCTCTCGATTCGCTCCACGGATTTGCACAAGACTTTGGGGATAGTAGGAGTACCTCATGGGCATTCCATAGCCACAATTTGGTCCACCAAAACTTGCTAAATCAAGAGGAATCGAAGGATTTCCACCAAGAACACCTCTAACCCTAAACCGGAGAAAACCCCAAAATCGAGCCCCTTTACTCACGGATTTGGGAGAGGAATCAAAGGGAAAAGAAGCACAAAGAGTTCATGCATACATCCCCCACCAAATCCCAAAGAGAAGGGTCTCAAAACCTCCACAAGAAAATCGCCAAGAAAAGGCTCCGAAAATCACCAAAAAGGGAAAACGGGAGCGACACAATCAAGCCTTGAGGAACCAAGCCGAATCATCTATACATACCATGAAGGTTCATACAAGGTCTAGCTTGCCTCCCGATCATCCATCCCTCTCTCAAGATCTCACCATGAAGCTCTCAAGCTAGTCCTAGAAAATCCTAAGGAAAATAGGAAGGGCAAATAGCAAAGGAAAATGAGCTAGGGTTCCAAGAGATGGCTGCCATCCTCTCACCACTTGGGTTATATGAAGGCAACCGAAAGACGAAACTACCGCTATTACATTAAACTAGGATACACGCCCTCGAAGGGCCTTTTGGGAAACTTCATCGTAGCACCATCAGACGGATGCCCGGCGACCGTAAACTTGCTTAGCCTCGACGTAAGCTTTGCGATCCCGACGTGTGTCCTCCGCTTCGAATTCTCCAGAATGCATCATCGCACACCGGTCAGACCGGTGTCCTCCATCGGTCCAGTGCTGCTGCCTCCGGTCTTCGGCCTTGGCTTTGTGGATCAACCAAGGAACCCAGTGGTTTTCTAGTGAACCACTGGAAACCTCGCGAACTCGGTGTAGCCTCCACCAATCACCACTCATGACTCGGCTCCCACGAAGTTCCGGCTCGACCTTGGTTTTGAGGCTTAACCAAGAAACCGTCCACGACTTCGTCTTGCTGTTCTTGCCACCATGCGGGCCGCACTTGACCCCGCTGGCCACTGGGTCCCTCGAACCAAGCATACTTGTCTTCTCCACACCTAGAGGCCTCACCAGCAACGACCTTTCGCGCTTATTTTTCACCCGCACCAACACTAGTCAAGCTGCAACCTGCACCTGCAATACTTAGCCAAGAGTCAGTCCACACCACGTTGTCAATCACTCATCACACCAGGAAGCGACCATCCACTGGTCCTCGAACCACACAGGTCCTCACAAGACGGCATTCATAATGCCGCATGGCATCTACTGCTACACGACCATGACCTTTGGTCTCAAAAACGCCGGCGCGACCTACAAGAAGGCCATCCAGATGTGCCTGGAGTCCCAGATCGGCGACTACGTCGAAGCCTACATCGACGACGTGGTCGTCAAGACCACGGTGGAGGACAACCTCATCGCCGACCTTGCGCAGACCTTCGCCAACCTCCGCCGCTACCACTGGAAGCTCAACCCGGAGAAGTGCGTCTTCGGTGTCCCATCTGGCAAGCTCTTAGGCTTCATAGTCAGTCATCGGGGCATCGAGGCAAACCCTACCAAGGTCGATGCTATCCGCAACATGAAGCGACCTACTAGAAAGAAGGACGTCATGAAGCTCACAGGCATGATGGCCACACAAGGTCTTTTCATTAGCAAGCTGGGAGAGAAAGGCCTGCCCTTCTTCAAGCTGCTAAAGAAGGCGGACAAGTTCGTCTGGACGGAGGAGGCCGACCAGGCCCTAGAAGAGTTAAAGACCTTCCTCACGACGCCCCCGGTGATGGTGCCCCCGACATCGAAGGAAACCCTGCTGCTTTATATCTCAGCGTCCACCCTAGTGATTAGCTCGGTTCTGGTGGCAGAGCGACCTGAGGAAGGCAAACCCTATCTGGTCCAACGCCCCGTCTACTACGTTAGCGAAGTCTTATCTGATAGCAAGATCAGGTACTCACAGCCACAGAAGATGCTCTACGCCCTCCTCGTCACTTCGCGCAAGCTCCAGCACTATTTCCAGGTGCATAAGATCAAGGTCGTCTCGGCCTTCCCTCTAGGAGAAATTCTGCGCAGCCGCGACACCACTGGGCGCATCGTCAAGTGGTCCATCGAACTAGGCGAGTTCGACCTTGAGTTCTACCCTCGACAGGCTATTATGTCTCAAGTCATCGCTGACTTTGTCTCTGAGTGGACAGAGACCCAGCAACCCCCACCAATGGAAAAACCAGAGCATTGGAAGATGTACTTCGATGGTTCTCTGAACCTTGAAGGAGCGGGAGCAGGCGTGCTCTTCATCTCCCCTCAAGGTGATCACTTGAAGTACGTCCTGCAGATCCATTACAAGGCGTCCAACAACAGCGCCGAGTACGAAGCCCTCATCCACGAGCTGCGTATCACTGTCTCCCTGGGGATCAAGCGACTAATAGCCTACGACGACTCCAAGGTCGTCATCGACCAAGTCAACAAGGCATGCGACATCAAGAAGGATACGATGAACGCGTACTGTGCCGAGATACGGAAGCTTGAAGCCCACTTCGAAGGTATGGAGTTCCACCACGTCTGCCGTGACAACAACATGGCGGCAAACGTTCTCTCCAAACTGGGCTCCAAACGTGCGCTGGTCCCAGCCGGTGTGTTTGTCCAAGACCTACGCAAACTCTCCATCAAGCTCCTCAGCGACCCAGAGCCGCCAGCCGACGACGCGCCTCCGCAAGGTAGCAGCGACGTCCTCATGACCGAGGTCGAAGACGACTGGTGCCTCGACATCATCGCCTACATCCTCGAGCATCGGGTCCCTGAAGAGAAGGCAGAACGCGAGAAGGTCACGAGGCGCAGCGCCAACTACGTCGTCATCAGCACAGAGCTCTACCGGAGGTCCGCCTCCAATGGCGTGCTGATGAAATGCATTCTCCAGTCTGAGGGCCTCAGGCTCTTACAAGAGATCCACGATGGCGAGTGCGGTAACCACGCCGCCTCTGCTAATCTGGTGGGAAAAGCCTTCAGTTCAGGCTTCTACTGGCCCACCGCCATGGCCGACGCGCAGGACCTTGTCCGGCGATGTAAAGGGTGCCAGTTCTTCGCCAAGCGACAGAACATGCCGACTCAGGCCCTGAGGACAATTCCACCGTCGTGGCCCTTCGCTATATGGGGCCTCGACTCAGTAGGACCCTTCAGATCCGCCCCTAGCGGCTACAAGCACATCTTAGTGGCGGTGGACAAGTTCACCAAGTGGATCGAGGTTCGAGCCGTAACCAGTGTCACGTCAAAAGAGGCGGCCAAGTTCATTGAGGAGATCACCCATCGCTTTGGGGTCCCCAACAGGATCGTCACCGACCTAGGCCCAACCTTCACAAGGGCTGATTTTTGGGACTTCTGTCAGGACAACCTCATTGACGTCTACTACTCCTCGGTGGCGCACCCACGCTGCAATGGCCAGGTCGAACATGCCAATGGCATGTTCCTGCAAGCCATCAAAGATCGCATCTTCGACGACGCATCCTCCTACGCCACCAGATGGCTAGCGGAGCTTCCTCATGTGATCTGGGGTCTCCGGACCCAGGTCAGTTCGGCCACGGGGTATTCACCATTCTTCCTGGTCTATGGGTCGGAGGCCATCCTCCCCACCGACCTTGCCTTCGGCGCTCCTCGCATCCAGCACTACGAAGAGGGCGCGGCGGAAGAGACGCGCAAGGTCGACCTCAACAGTCTCGAAGAGCACCGTGTGGCCGCACTCATGTGGCACACCCGACACTAGCAGCAGCTACGTCGCTACCACGACCGCAACGTGCGGGAACAATCCTTCAATGTCGGCGACCTGGTCTTGCGGCGCATCCAGAACACCAAGGACATGCACAAGCTCTCTGCACCTCGGGAAGGCCCCTTCATAGTCAAGGAGGTCATTGGACCGGTGACCTATCGCCTCCAGTGGGCTGACGGCCAGGGTGTCCCGAACCCCTAGAACATCGAGCACTTACGTCGCTTCAACCCCTAGAAGATCTATACCAAAATAAAAAGCTATGTACTCTCCCCTCTTGTAATTTACAATTAATAAAGATAAGATTCCCTTCGGCAAGCCTCCTGTCGACCTACACTTGGTTCTCTTTTTTACTTTTCGTTCACCCTTCCCCCTCGAAGCGCTCGGGGGCTTGGTCTAAGTTAGGCCCGACACGCTCGGGGGCTTGGCTTCGCCAACCTAAGGGTCTCACAACCTGAAGGGGTTCTTTGTTTTTTCCTTCCTTTAACGCGTTACCTCTTAGCATAGCCCTTACTCTTCTTATGCGTGTTCCTAAGTCGTGCGATTGCGAGACCTAGGGTCCAAGACCCCCCTCCGTGCGCCGGCTGCACCTAAGCCTCCACGCTGAGCCGTACAGTCGGTAAGGCATTCCTCCACTGAGTTGGGTTAGCGGAGGGAACACTTTTTGCAGTCTCGCTTCTCTTGAACTCTCATAACAGGCGTTTTTGCTATTCAAGGGGGTCGTGCGCATTAAATAGAACTGCATCTTTTTTAATGCAAGGTCCCTTTACATCGATAAGAAAGCCTGCAAGCCTTATTTACATTTATATCTCAATGAATCCTAGCCCTTGATTTTAAGAGGTCGACCTTCTTGATGATCTCCTCTGCGGCGGCCTGGATGTCTTCGATGCTCACCAGCTAGGACAAGTCGACGTCCTATGCGACCTTTTGCAGGTCGAACGACGGCTCATGGAACTTCACTGCCGCCAGAGCTGCGGCCGCAGCGAGCTTGCTGGTGTCCAGCAGCAACGTCTTCATCCGATCATCGGCCTCGTCCAGGCGATCAATGAGCTCCTTTGGCTCCGCCCCCTCCTCCTGAGGGACGTAGATGTCCATCAAATATTGGGCGGCCTCCTTGAGGTCGGTGAGCTGCTTCTCCAGGCCTGTAACAACCGCAAGAAGGCTCGGTCACATCCTCGGCACAACATCGGCGAAGCTCTTCAAAAGGACTGTTGCTCACCTTCCCGGACCTCCTTGGTTCTCTCCTTAAAGACCTTTACCTGGTCCTTAGTCTCCATCAGCTCCTTCTTCAGGGCCTCCTCCGTCTCCTTGGTGCCTGGATGTGTCAAGGGTCGAAACTAAGAAAAGACCTAACCATAAGAAGACAAGACTCAAAGACCGATCAAACGTACCATCAACAACAGCCTGGAGGTCGTCCGCGGCGTCCTTTGCCTTCTGCTGGGCAGCGTCCAGCTCCTTCTTCAGGGCGGCCATGTCCCTTCTCCACCTGGCAGGCCATGGCGGTCTTCACGTGTTGGACCTCCTCCGCGGCCTCGATCTTGACCTGCAGCAAAGCCTCTCGGGCTGAGGTCGCCTCCGCGTGGGCATTGGCGCCCTCCCTCACTAGGTACACCTGGGCCTGCGCTCGTTCGACGAGTGACTGCAACACAAAAAGACCCATCCGACATCAAGACCTTGGAACGATGAAGGAAGAAGCTGAAAATCAGCAGGTCGATGTTGGGTACTCACCGAGAGCATCCGCGCGATTGTCCGCTGCGCCGCCTTGAATTCATCAATGTCGCGGCGATCAGCGATGACGTCGTCCTCCCACGGGGTCCCGACATAGAGGCACCTATCGTCCTCTCCTTCATTTCCAGGTTCGCCCGCCCCTCCAGCTTGTTGCTCCCGCACTGGTGGTGGGCCGGCCATGCACAGGTCGCTCTGGAAACCTTAAACTTGCTGGGCGCCGTCGGCGGTGACCTTCTCTGCCTCTGACACTACTGCCCCCGCGGTCCCGAGAGCCTGGCTGAGGTCGCTGGCGACTGCTCCACCGGCGCCTTTCCACCCTTGTGCCCGAACACCTCCTGGCTAGAGGCATTCTTGGCACTCTCTGATGTTGCGGGCGTCGACCAACACATACGTGGTAACCCTCAACAACAAAAGACGCGAGACACACAAGACTAAACAGAAAGTAGGCATGGGTCTGCTGACTTACTTGCTGGCAGACTTCAACCCAAGCCTTATGGGCTTGGGCGGAGCCTTCTTGCCCTGTTCTGCGACCCCGTGTTGCCCGGCACGTCCACGCCGAACCTTGAGCGCTCCTCTCCCCCTGCGACCTTGAGGGGCGTCTGTGTTGCTGCGCGATTGATGGGTCGGGCGACTTTGCATCGTCCTCCTCTTCGACGTCAATAGTCTCGACGTCAGTGCTGGCAGTCGCTGTATCTGTTGACACAGCGGGGCCTCTCCTCTTCCTCTTCTTCGACTCCGCCGCTTGGGTGGCGGCGATCGTCGCTGTGACCTTGGACACGAACGTCTTGCCCGCTGTCTGCCGCGTACGTTATGGCAGCGGTGCGGCGGCCCTTGTCGCCGCCGTCCCCATGGTGGGCTCATCATCATCGCTACCCACCGACGAGTCGGACAGGTAGTCCTCAATGCACTATTGCAAGGGTGCTTGAACGTCCCCTGTAGCTCGGACCTTGAAGCTCCACTCCTCCTCATTGCGCAGCAGAGCTGGGCACCCGTGCACGCCTTCACGACCCTGCAATAGAAGGACCTATGTCAAAATCACCAAGAAAGGCAGACAACAGAAATCAACGTCGACTTGAGGCAAGGTCACTTACAGCTTCGGTAGGCCGGTACACACTGAGCGCCTTGGGGCACATCCGGTTGCGGATGCGCCCAGCGAATATGCTCTTCACCCGCGCCACCATCTCCTCCTTGGAGACTTTGCGCCGCATGACCCGGGTGGGATCGGATTGGCCCCAGTACTCGTACGCGGGGTGCACTCGATCTTGGATGGGCTGCAGCAGCCGCTAGCTCAAGCTGATCGCAACAGCGCTGCCAGTCAGCCCTTCTGTCTTCAACCGCTCAAGGTCCTCCAGCAGCGGCTGCAGGTCGTCGGTCTCCCGCGACGTCAGCTGATTGGACCACTCAGGCCTAGGTACAGGCGCGTACCCAGACCTTGTAGAAAGAACTGGCACTGAGTTGTCGAGGAAGAACCAACCCTGCTTCCAGCCCGTGGTGTTGTCAGGTAGCACTAGGTCGATGTACACCGGCTTCATATATCGGCGCAGCATGAACCCGACGCTGCCGACGACGTCAGACTTCCCCGACTTCTTCAGCTCAAAGAAGTGCCGTGACAGGTGGAAGTGCGGCGGTATCCCCAAATATGCCTCGTAGAGATGGATGAAAGAAGACACGATTATGATCGTGTTGGGGACGAGGTGTACCAGGTCGATCCTGTAGAAGTACAGGAGCCTGCGGAAGAAGTCGCCGGTTGGGACCCTGAATCCGCGCTCGACGTGCGCAAGGAAGATGACGGTCTCGCCGGTCCCCTCGGTGAGGAACGCTTCGCCGACCGCCGGCCTCCAGGCCACCTCCGCCTTGGGCTTCAGCAGCCCGCGGGTCGCCAGGGCCTGGATCTTCTCTTCCATCACGACGGACGGCTCCCAGATAGTCTCCGGTGCCGGCGCAAGCTCGGGCTCCATCTCCTCCTCCTCTACTCCGGTGGATCTAGCTCTGAATACTACGAGTGAATTCACGCGCATGTGAGGGTGCGCAGCGTGGCGGGTCTAAGCGCGGCGGCGCCGCTGATTTCGCTGGAGTGTGGGAAGCGGTCGTAGAACCCTAATCTCTGAGCGGAAATGAAAGCTAGTGGGGGTCCCGGCCTGCAGCTCGACCTTATATAGCTGGGCCCTAGTGGTGCTATGGGCCGCCGAGCCCAACGTCTCTCCAGCTGATTTTGCGGCGACCCAACGGATCCTTGCCCAACGGATCTTCTCGCCAACGCCTCTTTCGGCCTAAGAGATACAGGCAGTAACCGCTAGTTCCATACGGGAATCTGCGCCCATCGATTTTTGGTCAACATCTAGACGGTCGTGGACTCGTCATGCCCCACGTCTAAGCCCCCAAACCCCGATACTTCTGATACTAACTTCAAGGTCGTCACGACCCACAGACAACCTATGGACCTGCTACACCGCCTCTACAAGGTCGACAAGGACCCGGCAGCTTCCTAGGTCGCCTCGGCCTAGAAACGACGGGTTCACACGACGTCTCCAAGGCCCAGCTGCCTTCATGCCTTCTAGGTCACCTCTACCTACAGCGGAGGAAACTACCAATGGCCCCTCGCTTAAAGGCTCTACTGCCCGTTGGTGACCTCCTGGTCTTGACTACAGCTCCTTGCTAAGCCCTTGCCGCTTTCTAGGTCGACTGGACCTACAACTATCAGGCTAACGCCCTGCGTTCTGTCACTGCACAGCGGCCGTGTTGACTCAGGTCGGCACGGGACCTTCATCGATGTACAAGGCCTTCTAAAGGTCGGCATGTTGTTACAGCCCTGCTGGGACCTTGGCCATGCCATTGCCGCCCGGGCGCCTCTACACACACTTAAGACGCACTGTTTGTCATGCATACATGTGTATAAAGCTTCGTAAGCTACAAAGGACTTTGGCCCGCGGCCAATTACAAGATACAAACATATTAAAGGCCCTGAACTACCTTGCATAATGTCTGCAACGCAACCTAGACTGATGAAGCACGTCGCAAGCTTTCTTCTAGCTTCAGGACCTACTTGGAGACCTCCACCGCCGCTTGTCGCAGCTGCCACACAGCCACCTCTACTCGAGCTCCAGAAGGTTTCCTGTGGTACCCACACTTACATTTGGGCTCTCCCACAAGATTCCAAATGGAACTTGCGTCACCTCGGGCCTTTCCCGGTACAGCACGGTGATCTCCATCATCACCTCGAGCCTCCGCTCACAAGGTCTGTCAAGGCATGTACTGCCCCATGCTGCACCTGGATTCCTCACTGGGTGCGGGTGAAGCGGCTGATGGAGTTCCCCCAACTTCGCAAACATTCTTCTAGCTCCGGATATTGATGGCCTAGCTCTACGCTCTGGTGGACGACTACAAGCCCAAGGCACGGGAAAATTACTACACAGCTTTGCCATGGCTCACTCAGCTGGCTCAAGACCCTTGCTCCATGGTGTGGGCACCTATTTATACCCGCAGCACACAGCCTTGGATCCCATCTGCAACTTAGCTGGTGTGGCGTCCTTATCCGGTCACTGTTGCCACGTGAAGCGCAAGGTCCCTGTTCACCTGTGGAAGCATCGAAGCGCTTATCCTCTACCTGACGACATCCTGGCGCTCCTTGTCTTTTGCAGGTGGACAGCACTTTAGCTTCGCTTGGAGGTAGGGCCCCTGACCATACAGTGTGTCCATGATTCAAGACGCGACAACCTTTGGTGTCTGGTGCTTCCCCCGAGATTCCATGTGTTCTGTCGTGTTCTCTCTTTTTCTTCACTTTCGGAGCATCAAACCGGCCTTTATGGTCGCTTTACTGCTCGGGGCTACTCGATGAGTGCGTCTTGCGACGCCCTCTTTCTCCTACGTTGCATCAACCTACCGGAAGCCTGCTTCCGCTACTCCTCTGCTCGACCTACCTACGGTTGGCATGGCGACCTTCCTGAAGGTCGTGGATGATCCTTTGTGTTACCTAATCCAAGTGAGCTCGGCGGTTCTTCAAGATCGATGCCTTGCCTTCACTTCGACCTTCTGGACCTACGTTCCAGGAGCTCGATGTTCGACTTCGTGCGCGCATTGGAGGGGTTTCTTTCTTGGATCCCTGTGCACCCTACACGACCTTGACGACGCCATGACTTCGCCAAGTCTCGACATGACCTCGCCTTAGCCGCTACGCCTACACGTCGATCGGGGGCTTGAGAGACATGGGGACCCATAGAGGCCCCTGTCAAGTGGACCTGACCTGCCTGAAGCCCCACCGACCTGCAAGTGGGCCCGAAGACCTTATCCACAAGTCCAGAGACCTTGGAAGACTCTGGAAGATCTTATCCAGATCCCAGAGGATCCGCTGGACTTGGAGTGCAAGGCAGACTACCAGATCGCGGCCTGGCGCCGCCTGTAGGTCCGCAAATCGCGAGATACTCCTTGTAATCCGGGCAGATAGCCTCCCATTTTGTAACCGACCTAGATTTGGGTCCACTGACCTAGAATGAAACCCTAGCCCATTGTCCATATAAGGCGGCCTAGGCCTCCATTCGAGGGGACTTTTCCTCTTCGCATAATTCCACCCCATACCGGACGTAGAGTTTCACTCTCCAGAGGTCCGAACCAGTCTAAATCCCTGTGTCAATTGCCATTCTTGCCGTGTTCCGAGTTCCATACGTGAACTACCACCTACGCTCTTAGTTCCCGATCCTTCCATCCACCTATAAACTACTTGGGTAGCCCCCTAGCAGATCTGTCCAGGTCTCACCCCCTAACAAGTACGAATAACACTTTAGTCTAAATAGAAAATGCAGAAATACTTACTTTACTCTAATTGAAGAACAAGCATCCATAGAGATACAACTCTCTCTCTCACTCTCCTATTCTCTAATCTATCAAGGAGAGGCCTCTCCTTTGAAGGGAAGCTCTCATCCTTGGGTGAGATGGAGTCTCTAAATGACCCCCCTCTCCTCCTAATTGTAGGCCTATGGAAGGTTGGATGAGGAGGTGTTTCAACAGTGTTTTGGGTGCCCTTGGTACTGTAGTGTATTGTAGAAGGAGCCTTTAGGTCGGTGGAAGGAAGAACCGGGGGAAACCGCATCCTAGGGGCGAGAACCGGAGCTGAACCGTGTGCTGGGTCGCTGAACCACTGCAGAAAAGGAGAAAACCACGGCAAACCGCCCTGGGCTGGCCAACCGACGTACAGGCTACCTCCCTCCGCGTGCCACCTGTCCCGGTCTGGCTCGATGCCGCGCGCGTGACCCGCACTCCGTGCGGTGCTCTGCAGGATGCTGCAGTGGCCAATAGGCAGGCGCCGCGTGGCCTGGCGGGGCCGTCGCGCCCTCCCGCGCGCGCGTGCTGCACCTCATCGCGCGCCAGCCAGTGTCATCCTGCCACATGGCCCAGCCTGGAGCTCTCCCGTGTGGACACTGTACGGTGCTGGGGTGCTGACGTCATGATGATGTCAGCATCCCATAATATATTGTTCCTTTAATATCTTTTGGATCTGAACTCCAAAGTTGTTAAATGATATGTCCATTTCGATCATCTCAACGAGCTCGTCGCAATGGTACAATCCAATTTGTCAATTGGGACTGTTTGTGATGATGTCCTATATAAGAAATTAATTCGCCTGCTCTCAACCATACCATTTAACATGTATTTCAGTGCAACCTGCAACAAAAGCTAGAAACACCAACACTTGTAGAAATGATTTGTATCAAGCCCTATTCTAGTGTTGATGATCACTTTTCAATTATTTAATGCAGGAGTTGACGATGTAAAAGTGGTACTTAACAGCCGTCAACAACACCCCCACACTTGACCTTTGCTCGTCCCGAGTGAAGGGAGAACAAATCAAGTGGGACATGATATCCAGAGGTATGAAGCGAGCATAAGAGATATTCCAAACGATACCTTGTACTTGTGAACTCTGTGGAGTGTCTATCATGCCATCTTGGGTAGTTGAGGAATGGAACGGTTAGTGAATCAAATCACTTCTACTCATCATGTCAAGTACCATGGGGTTTTGCAATATTTTTTCAAAACAAACTTTGCTTAGCTCCTCATTTGATTCTCTCAAATTGCTCAATGTGTATATGTCCTCACTAAGGCATTAGATTTGCCTTTCTTTCATCCTACTTCTAATGATGGCTATATGTGGAGCTCAGGGTAGGATAAAGATAAAGCATACTTGCATCACATATATTGCAAAGTCAAAAACCGGATCCAAGGAGAAAATCAAATCATACAGTCAGATCAAGATGTGCACATGTATGAGATGTGATGGATATGGTAAGGTGGATACTAGGCCCGGAATGGGTGCCAGATATTACCATATATATGATGAATGTTATGGTGATGGCAAGGTGGACACTAGGCCCGGAGAGGGAGCTAGTTATTACCATCTAATTTATTGGAACTCCTTTTTGAATGATTCCATCTCTCCTTTTCCTTCTTTATTTTGGACATGGGATATCTTTCTTTTTTTTCATGCCTTAGGCATTTATTTTTTTTGCACTCATGCTTTGAGCATAGTGTTTTTTTCTCTGTTTTCATTTTTTTCATAGCCCATGTCTCTTTTTTCAAGAATACTTTTGGAGAGAGAGGTCATACCACACATGGAGCTTTATTTTTATGGAATGGATGGATGATACAATGCTAACTTCTAGTGTAGAAGCATAGCAAGGGGAAAACTAAGTGCACATGAATCTTGATCGTGAAAGCATGAAAAGAATTCTCAAAAGGGTCACGACAATTTGACAAAGCTTAATGCAATAACAAGCAGCATATGAGTATAAGGTTTTCAACTAAAAACATCATATGGCTTTAGTAGGACTATGGCATATCAAAGAGGAGCTTTGCAAAGGGTTTTCGGATTTTCAAATAAAATTCCCAAGCACTCAAACAATTAGGGAGAAGATCATATCATCAAACCATATCACAAACATCAACTACTTAGATGAACATGCTTCCCTAAGAGATTTTTGTTCACAAGAATCAAGATGATAAGTATGGAATAAAACATATGCAAGACAACCATAGGAAACATGTAGAGCAATTAGAGCATGATTCCAAGAGTTTGATTTAGCAGATGAGAATTGAAACTCATTCAAACTCATGAATCAAAGAGAGTGAGATAATGGGTGCACATACTATCGCTCTTGAAGAATATGGGAATCAAGGAGGACCAGCTGTGGTTCAGCTAACCCATGGGGTGGCTCACCCTAGTTTACCTTGTCTCTTGTCATGAAAGCGTAGTCGATGTTGTGAAATGCCTGTGTGGGAGATCTCAAGTGTGTATGTCGATGATAAACTTGGGAGATCTCCCCCACACTTGTTCATGTACCTGGTGCTATCTTCAACAAAGTGGGAAAAAACAAAAGAGGGACTCTACTGGTTCAAGAACTAGGGTGCCTGTTGGTATTTCTTAAGTCACTGCTAACGGCGCCTTGCTAGTGTGAGCGTAAGATCCACCTGGGTATACCGACGGGTACGAAAGAATCCGCAAGCGCACGGAAATACCACTGTAGCACTTCACCTTAGGAGTATTCCCAAGGGTATCGAATCCAAGGAACGGTGTGTACAACCTTCTTCCCTAGGAGAACGGTCCAAGGACACAACTCTATAGGATGAGATGAAGATGGAAAGGATTCTGCTGATAGTGGGCAGAGTTGAGAACAATCTCTCGGTTAGGGACTCTCATTTCAGACACCGGACCCTCCTCGCTATAACTGTCGGTTCACAGCAAATGGTTGCCTACACCTGTATCCGGACGTGGGGGATTCCGGAAGGGTCCAATGGCTGTCACTACCGCGGCCTACCCCAAGACAAACCGTGGGATACAGGGTAATCGAAGGATAACCCGTCGTCTAGACACCACGTCTACACCACCGGTTACTACTATAGCACGGCTACGTCTGTCGACCCGTAACAACACTATAGCACTTCGTACGAAGACGGAGCGACGAACCCACGAGGCAGAGACCAGAAGTCACTTAGGTAACCGCTATCTAGACAAGGATCACGGAAGGACTTTGGTCTAAACTAGAATGCAGGAGCATCCACTTTACTCAAATTGGAGTAGTAGGCATACAAACAGAATTAGGAACTTATGAACTACACCAGAAGATCAAAGGCTAAGCTCATGAAGAACACAAGCCTCAATCATGAACAAGTGAAGAACACAAGAACTATTCACCCATGCAAGAGCCACTTTAGTCTAAATAGAGAATGCTGAAATACTCACTTTATTCTAAATGAAGAACAAAACCTTCCGTAGAGGTTCATTCTTGTGGAAAGGTGCCAAACACCATGGCACGTCCCCAAGTCACCCCTCACCTTCCTTCTGATCTCTACAGCACTAGCAAGCCAGCACTAATCATATGCAAAGGCACTCCTCTCCTAGAGAGGTAGGAGCCCAATGGCAAAATGAGGAGAATAAGTGTGTGTCTCTATTCCTACCCCCTCTACTTCTATTTATAGGCCAGAGCATCGGCACGAGAACACCTCGAGCACCCCCGGAATGCAACCAGGAACCAACCAGAGACCACCACGTTGAAGGCCGAGATGAACCGACATAATGTCGGTTCGGCCGATCCTAGGGGTCGGCCGACACCAGGGTGGCCCCACTCGCCTTGTGCTTTCTCCAGGTGGCTGGCAGGTGGGTCCCCAAGGTTGTTCCCGATGTATGGGTCGGTTGAGGGCGGTTTGCTCGGGTTGTGGGCCCTTGAATCCTTGTGCTGAACCCTTGATTCGTCGGGAAGTGCTTCTCTTGGATTGATGAGGTGTCATGGACACATGGCATCCTGTGTGCCAGCACGTCACCACGTGGCCTGGTGTGGGTCCCACCGGGCCCACATGATGTCCTGTGCATATGTCTCTCATCCGGGCTTCGATGTATGCAAATGATATATCCATTTCGATCGTCTCGACGAGCCCGTTGCAATGGTGCAGACCAATATGGCATTTTAGGTTGTTTATGATGATGCCATATCTATGCCATTGGTTTACTTGCTCTCAATTGCATCATTCCATGTGCATTTTGATGTGTCCTGCAATAAAAGATAGAAACACCAACACTTGTGGAAATTGTCAGTATAAACCCCTATTCAAGTGTTGATGATCACTTTCCATTTATTTTTTGCAGGTATTGACGGCCTAAAAGTGGTACTTAACAGCCGTCAACAATGCCTTTATTCAAATTCAAATATAAATTCACCATGACACCTAGCTCAAACAAGGCTGGCATGCCCTGGCTTACCTTCCCATTTGAATCAAGCTCGATGACTTACCCCATTTGGATTCGAAAATTCCTGCAAGGGTTAGTTCGCACATACAACCAATATCCATGCAAGCATCAACATATAAGGTTCATCAATCAAAGTCGACAACATGTCTTGTTTGATTGAAGAAGCCAGTTTTAACCTAAGCACCATGCTTAATTTAAAACAACCTATGAAAGCACGTACCTAAACATGCACTCAAACCATAGCATTACAAACATAAATAAAGGAAGCACGAAAGCATGATCAAGCTATCACCAAAGGGACATAAACATGAGCAAAAGATGGTGATGAACATTGGGCAACCTCCCGGAAGGGCTTTGTTTAAAGTCAAAAGTAGGACGTACCTAACTGGGCAAGAGGCAAGAGATAACATCATCTCCAAACCAAGATAAGATTTGGTATGAGAGGAACTTTACTCGAGATGCTAACATACCTGCCCCACACTTGAAGTTTGCACTGCTAGGCAACAAAACTCAAGCGTGTGGAGATCAAGCTCCCTTTTGTAAATGTTTTCTCAACAAAAACTTACAAAGGTGTTGTAGTGATGTAGCTTGCATCTCCTTAGGCATCACCTGTCCATCATTCTTTCCAATCTCCACCTGAAAGGTTAGCGACCAAAAATACCTGAAGGACAACCTTATCCTAAAAACATGCTCTTGCTTTTTATTTGAAAAGGGAAATAAAATCTAACCTAATCCAGGCTATCTCCTGGTAGTGCTTTGTTTACGGTCATAAGCTTCATCATGGGAACTTCTTTCCTGCAGCTATCATTGGTGATGTCATTCCCATCTCACCACCAATTGTTGATGTGTCATTGAAGCTTCAGCTGCAAGGTTAGTGCCACATTGCATACACGAAATCTGCAATGCTTATGGTAAACATATACATCTACAACCAACCTTCTAAACATTGAGCAAAAGAGGACCAAAAGGCGGTTGTAACCCTCGTGCGTGCCTAGTGCACCAAGCATAGCTGACTCTAGAGAAGCATGATGCTAGCATGGTTTAGGTGGTATATCAAGAGTGAAGCTACCATGCTCGTATGTGGAATCCTTCCCTTCGGACTCCAGAGTCGGTGCCTCGTAGATCTCCATGGCCCATGAATTCTCCATCTCAAGAGATTCATCGAGTAAGATTGATGTTGATTCTCGATCAAGGTCGAGAGCAACACAATATGGGCCAGCGGGAAGAGGCTCAAACTCGTTCAAGGGTGATGATGATCATTCACCTTTACAAAGGTGAAGAGGATCTCCCGAGTCATTCTCTTGAGGAGTAGAGAAATCTACAACCTCAACGAGAATGGGCTCGGATGATGCGAACAGAGATACATGCATCATCTCCTTGAGCGGGTTTTGTTTAGGAAGAGGCTTCGCCACAGAACTTTCTGAGCACAAGGGAGTGGTGGCAGAAGCAGCTTCTATAAGCTTTTCATCTAGGCTCCCTCGAGATGCATCGAGAAGTTTTTCTGCTTGGGAGCCTAGGAGGAGATCAAGATCGAGGACATCAAAGATGTGGAAGTCTAGATTAAGCTTGATCTTGTCTACTAGGAGTGGCACAACACATGCAATCCCCCGACATTCAAGAATGTGTCCGGAGGGACAAATCTTGAGGAGGTTGTCGGATGGTCTCAGCGTAACATTGCCCAACAAAGTGTAAGCTAGGTACCATGGCATGACATTAACCTCCATAGTGGGGTTAAGATGGGCTTCTACGATAATTCCCCTTATGGAACAAGAAATGATCGTAGATGGTGAACAAATCCAAAGTGCTAAGGAAAAGTTTCCCACTCCAGTCGACCACTTCTTCTCCACGAACTCCATGATAGATTTTCGTTTGGAGGATCAGGAGGCGAAGGAGGTACCGTAGGCCTAGGGGAAGGTTCTGTCAAAAGGTTTCTAGATTGAACGATATGGACAGAAAAGACTTCCTCCCCAGATTGGGCATTAGAGAGATTCGAGGTGTTTCTATGGTTCCTAGAAGGGTCATCCTCGAATTGGAAAGCGAACTACAAAGGTTGAATTTCTTCTTCCTCCATTGTTCGTGGTTCAGGAGAGAGCTCAACGGACGAATCTTGGGATGTGGAAATCATAGGTTCTGGTTCGGCTGTTGAGAGACTCTCATGGCTTGACATACACTCTTTTTGGAGGGGTTCAGACTCAGCTATGAAGTAGGTATTTCCAGAAATTCGCTCTAAGATTCCTATAGCTTCATCTGGAGTCCTTTCACAAAAAGATCCTCCAGCGGTGATGTCGAGATATCGGGTGGAGTCCTGATCGAGACTTATGTAAAAATGTTGAAGCAACACAGCATTGGGTATCGATAGGACAGGGCCTAATCAAACCAAGAGTGAAAATCTAGCCCAGGACGCACCTAAGGATTCCTTCTCATTATGCTAGAAAGATATGATAGCCTTTCGTAGGGCAAACATCTGGGTCATGGAGAAGAACTTAAGACAAAATTTGTCTACAAGGTCACCCCAGTTCCCGTTCATGCTACCTACGGTTCTCGTGTACCATTGTTTAGCCCTATCTACAAGAGAAAAAGGAAACAACTTCCACTTAAGGGTATCATGTGACATGCCCGCGATGGTGATGCATGAACACACTTGCTCAAACTCCCACAGATGGTGGTATGGGTTATCACTACTTAACCCAGAGAAGGAAAGTTTCTGAACCGTAGTGATATAGCCGGAAGGGATTTCATAGCCAGATGTGAGAATTGAGTGCTCAGAGGATGATGGCTCAAAGAATTCCCCTTTCGGAGCGGAGAAACTTAGAATGGTAGGTTGATCCATGGTAAACGAGGTGAAGGCAGAAATAAAGAAAAGATAAAAGATACGAGGACCACTGGGTACAAAGATAGATACAACAACCATTCCCCGGCAACAGCGCCAGAAAGCGTGTTGGGTATTTTAGCGACACACGAAATAAATCCGCAAGCACACGGATACCGTTGTAGCTTTCACCATAGAGTATTCCAAGGGTATTGAATCCAAGGGAACGTGTGTGCACTAACTTCGTACAGTCAGTCCAAGGACACACCCAGATAAGATGCAAGGATAGAGAGGATTCCTAAAGATAGCACTATAGATGAGATTAAATGTCGATCTCTAGATTGAACTTGGCTTAGGGTACGGATAGCCCTGACATAATAGGTGACTCTGGCACGCGGATCTATGTCGAACGGAGCTCTGACTATATCCAGCCGTGGAGGAACAACGAGGGCCAGAAGGGCTGTCACCACCTCCTGGACTGCCTCTACCTAACCTTGGGATAAGCTGAACAAATGATAACCAGTAGCGTGTCACAATGTCCACGCTGTGGTTACTGCCATAGCCAACGGACTATGGCACTCTCTACTAATAGAACTATGACCATGGAAGAGAACTGATTTCACTGTTGGTATTTCTTAACCTCACCACTAGTGGCACGTCTAGCGTGAGTGTGTAAGGAACACCCAGGTACACTGACGGGTGCGAACGAGTCCGCAAGCGCACGGATACTCCGTTGTAGCACTTCTCCCAAGGAGTATTAGAAAGGGTATCGAATCCAAGGAACGGTGAGCGCTACCCCCTAGCCTAGCTATGGTCCAAGGACACCACTCTATAGGATGAGATGGAAGATGGAAAGGACCCGGCCGATAGCGTACAGAGATAAGGATGGTCTCTCAATTAGAAACTCTCGTTTCGGGCACCAGTTCCCTCCTGGATTTGAAAGGTCGGTTCTCGATGAAAACTCTACAACGTATCCGAACGTGGGGGAGTACAGAGGGTCCAACAGCTGTCACCACCGCGGCCTACCCCTAACTAACCGTGGGATACAGGGCAAACGAAGGATTACCCGCAGTCTAGACACCACGTCTACACCGCCGATCACTACTATAGCACGGCTACGTCTGAGCTCCCGCTAGCAACGATATAGCACTTTGTATAAATACGAAGCGACAAACCCACGAGGGAGAGACTAGAACTCACTCAGGTATTAGCTATCTCATGCAAGGATCACGGAGGGACTTTGGTCTTAATAGAACATACAGAGCACCCACTTTACTCTAGTTAGACTAACAGGCATACAAACAGAATTAGCAAATTATGAACTACACCAGAAGATCAGAGGGTTGGGTTCATGAAGAACACAAGAACTATTCAATAATGCGAGAACCCACTTTAGTCTAAACAGAGATGTCGGAATACTCACTTTAGTCTAAATGAAGAACAAAGGCACCCGTAGAGGTTCGTTCTTGGGGAAAGATGCCAAAACACCATGGCATGTCCCCAAGTCACCCCCTTACCTTCCTTCTAATCTCTAAGCACTAGCAAGCCAGCACTAATCCTATGCAAAGGCACTCCTCTCCTAGAGATGTAGGAGCCCAAAGGCAAAATGAGGAGAAGAAGTGTGTGTCCTATTCTAACCCCTCCTCACTCCTATTTATAGTGCTTGGACAGCTTCGGGAGGTCTGCGTGGGCACTGCAGGATTAGACTAGGGATCAACCAGGAAGCACCACGTGGCGGCTGCTTGTGGGGTCGGTCGACCCCTTGTGGACCCCAGTGGCGGTGTGCTTTCACGTGGTGGCTGTCAGGTGGTCCCTCAAGTCGGTTCCAGGTGTCCACGGGATTTGGAGGCGGTTTGGATGCGTTTGTGGGCCATGAGATCCATGTGATGCACGCGTGTCAGCTTCTGATTCGTCAGGCTTCTCTCTCTTGGATTGGTGACATCAGCGATCCGTGGTGCCTTGCATGGCAGCCTCTCATTGGCTGGGATCTAGGGGCTTAGATTGATGAGGTGGACGGATGAGGTGTGCTTTTGCTCTATTTCTTGTGCTAAGTGCCTGCATTCAAATATACATCGCCACTTATGGAATTTGTCAGTATAAACCCCTATTCTAGTGTTGATGATCACTTTCCATTTATTTTATGCAGGTATTGACAGCCTAAAAGTGGTACTTAACAGCCATCAACAACTCCCCCACACTTGACCTTTGCTCGTCCCAAGTAAAGGGAGAACAAATCAAGTGGGACATGATATCCAGAGATTTGAAGTGAGCATAAGGGATGTTCCAAACCATACCTTGCACCTGTGAACTCTGTGGAGTGTCTATCATGCAATCTTGGGTAGTTGAGGAATGGAACGGTCATGAATCAAATCATTTCTGCTCATCATGTCGAGTAATTTGGGGTTTTGCAATAAGTTTTCAAAAACTAACCTTGCTTAGCTTCCTCATTTGATTCTCTTAGATCACTCGACGTGTATATGTCCTTACCAAGGTAGAATTGCCTTTCTTCATCCTACTTCTAATGATGGCTTATGTGGAGCTCAGGGTTGGTATGAATGATAAGGCATACTTGCATCACATGTATTGCAAAGTCAAAGACCGGATCCAAGAGAAAAACAATTCATACAATCAGATCAAGATGTGCACGTGTATGGGTATGATGGGTATGGTAAGGTGGACACTAGGCCCGGAATGGGTTCTAGATATTACCATACATGATGAAATGCTACGGTGATGGTAAGGTGGACACTAGCCCTAGTTATTACCATCTAAAATCACTAGTAGAGATATGATCATCCATGATGTTTTGCTCGTGACGATGCAAAACTTCGTCACAGAATAGGCTCTTTCTGTGACGAAATTTTCGTCTTCGTCATAAGTTACAAGTGATGAAGATTTGTCTTAAATATTAATGACGAAAATAAGACAATCGTCACAAAACTCTAACTGGAAATCGTCATAGATTACGTTTTCATGTTGTGACGAAACATAATCATCATAGATTATATTTGACATCATCATCGTTTATTTGCCTCGTTCAACACATCTAATGATGAAAAAAATTGGTCACAGATTAGATTTGACATCGTCATAGTTTATTTGCCTCGTTTGGCACATCTAACGAAGAAACAAATTGGTCACTAATCAATTTTAGTGATCATCATAGATAACGTGTCTGGGTTCCCCCATGTGTACCACTTGACGGCGTGCGATGCGTGGGCCACACTCCACCTTTTTTTATAGTGGGCACAACACAATGGGCCAGAACTCCTTGCGCATGTGTTAAATAGTATTCTTGCTCATATGTGTTAAATAGTATTTGGCAAAAAAGGCCACACTCCACCTTTTTTTTATAGTGGGCACAACACAATGGGCCAGAACTCCTTGCGCATGTGTTAAATAGTATTCTTGCTCATGTGTTAAATAGTATTTGGCAAAAAAGACCGCGCATGTGTTAAATAGTATTTGTCAAAAAAGACTACTCGCGCAGAGCATCGAACCCACGACCTGCTAGTGCATAGGTAGGAGCACTACCACTGCACTACGCAACCTTTTATGTTGATGTAATGAAGTTTTTTTATTTGTAAGTTCAATAATAAATCATGGGTCCCTTAACTACATGGATCAAACGTTATGGGCCGACCCATATGATCCCGCAAATATAGACCCCAATCACGAACGATCTTACGACGCGGAGGTATTAATATATTGTTATAAAAAATCCATCTCTCTTATAGTAATGAAAATTTTTGTACTTGTAACGTTTCAACTTATCTAGGAGTCTAAAATTTTTGCTCCAATTGTAAACTAGAGTTTATTATAATGCATTACATTAGTTTTTGTGCTCAAAAAATTATGAAATTTGTATGCTAACTTACTTTTAGCGTGTAGGATTTGTGAAAAAAAAATCATGATCATTAGATATGTTGCATCCTCCCACGCCATGCAGCGGCCAAGCCCCAGCCGGCTGCGGCCGACCGCTCCATGGCCCAGGCCGGCTACGCCCTGGCCATGCCAGGCTGCACCCAGGCTGGTCGCGCCTCGGCCTACGTCCGCAGAAAAAAATTTAAAAAAAAGTTGTGAAACCCAGGGTTTGATCCTGGGTTGTTGGCATTCCAACCAACTACCCCAAACCACTATGCCTCTAGTAGTTATGTGTATTTGCTTTTAAGTTTGTTATATGAGTCTCTTTCTAACACATCGGCCCACAGTAGCGCGGCGGCAGGCCACGTCGGCTCGGCCCAGTAGCGGCCAGTCGGCGTGGTAAAAAAAGAGGGCAAAGGGGGATTCGAACACTGGTCTTCTCGGTGGGAAGGGAGGGACATACCACTAAGCTATAACATGGTTTGCGTCCTTTTAGTGTATGTGGTTCCTTTTATATCTTCATTGAAACTTTTTAAAATTTTGGAGATTCAAAATTACTTTAAATTTTATATGAAAACTCAAAATACCAATATTGTCCATCATGAAAAGATCCACAATATTGCTTTTGTAACCAACATCAAATTCTTTTTATATTTTGAATTGAGACAGGGGTAAAATTCAACACATCTATCTAACAGTTATGGATGAACTGGGATGAACTAGGATGAACAAGTGCGATTTTTTTTAAATCTTTGACTATAACTTGTAACTAGTTTTTCTCCCTCATACTAACTCCAAATCGGATGATTCTTTTTCCTAAAATTTTCTAAAATCATGCTCTATCAAGATAATGTGTTGAGTTTGGTCTTTTTTCATGTGATCAAGTTGGAGAATTCAAATTTTGAATTGTTTTTTACAGTGACAATTTTAGACCAAATTTTGAAACCCGAAAAGATTTCATCTGAAGAAGTGATGAATACCAAAGTTTCATAACTCGTCAAGCTCTACGAACTTTATTTAGGTCATTTTTCGATTTGAGAAAGTGTAGTGTACATCACTCATTAATCTTATGTTCACTCACATAGTTTAAGAAACTATGTGTGAGGTTTGTCAAATTTGAACTAAGTATTGTAACCACTTTCTCAAATGATAAAATGGTCTAAATAAAGTTTGTAGATCTTGATGAGTTATGAAACTTTGGTATTCAACACTTTTTGATTTGACATCATTTATTGTTCAAAAAACTTGCATCTAGTTGTCATTTTTTGAAATTCGAAATATGGATTGTTTAAACAGAGTCGGACGGAGAAACGACCAAAATCAAGTTTGTACATCTTGATGAGTTATGAAATTTTGGTATTCATCACTTTTTGATTTGACATCATTTCGTGTTCGAAAACCTTGCATCTAGTTGTCATTTTTGAAATTCAAAATTTGGATTGTTCAAATAGAGTCGGATGGGGAGATGACTAAAATAGTAGTTGTAGATCTTGATAAGTTCTATAACTTTTGTATTGATAACTTTTTCATTTGAAATCATTTTTGATATCTTAAACTTTAATATAATTCTATCATCAAAAGAAAATAAATGTTAAATTTGCTTAAAAGGGCCCAAAGATCTATTTTTGGGGCTGTTTTTGGACTCAGTTTACATAGCCCAATCATTTCTGACCGTCCATCTATGATACAGACGGTTGAGATGATCCGCGCTACAAATAAACCCAAGCCCCCTCCTTCCGCACACCCTCACACCGGCTCCTCCCTCCTGCCCTCCGTCGCCGCCCTCGACCCTACGGCGCCGCTCCCACGCCCCAGCTCGCACGCTGCTCCCACCCCCCAGCTCGCACGTCGCCGCCACCACGGACGCCCTCCCTCCCACGACGCCCCCGCTCTCTCTCCCCTGTCTCTTTCCCAACCTTCTCCTCAGATCCAGATCGAGCTACGAGGTGAACTCGGTGAGACACGAGGTCTTCCTGCTGCTGCTGCAGTTCCTGTACAGCGGGCAGGTGTCCCTCGTGCCGCAGAAGGGGGAGCCCCAGCCGGGCCGCGGCGAGCGCGGCTGCTGGCACACACACTGCGCCGCCACCATCGACCTCGCGCTCGACACCCTTGCCGCCGCCCGATCCTTCGGCGTCGAGGAGCTCGCCCTCCTCACCCAGGTAATAATTGATTGCTGTGCTTCTTGATTTCTTCTTGTCTTCGTACGTCGTTGCTCTTAAAATTAAGAGAAGAAAGTAAGAGATGTAGAAAAAGAAAATAACAATTTCCTATTGCTTTTTTATTTCTCGCCACTGCTTGGTGCTTGCTGGGGAATTTGAGGAAGGGAAGGATTGCGGGGATCGAGATGGGAGTTGGGGTTAGTTATGTTGGGATTGCCGAGCATTCTGCAGCATTGATTTGATCTCTATCTGTACCCCTCCCTGCTTCTGCTTTTAAAATGAAGTGACGGATGACTATGAGTTGCAGCTACTGTGCAGGCAGTGGTCATCGTCGCCATCGCCGCCAGCAGCAGCCTGCCTGCGCACGCGTGCGTGCCTGCAGCTAGTTGCTCCTTGCTTTCTTTCTCTCTTTGTCCAGCTCCATCCATCTTTCGGTCCGTCCATCCGTCGTCTGCAGCGCTCGCATCGCATCCTAGCTTCCGTCCTCCTCCCCTTCACACTTTGCGTCTCTGCTGATTTCGTGCTTTGAGTGAAGTAGCTTCCTCCTTCTTGAGGATCTGATGGGGAATATCAACACGAACAGGCAAATAAGTAAAGTGGAATTAAGAGGATGAAGCTATATTTGTAATTTCTTTTTGTAAACTGATTCTGTTAATATATTGACTTGGTGCTAGTTACTGTGAGATGTGGTATGCAGGCAGTGGTTCTTTCAATAATATGCTCATGTTTTTTCTTTCAATATATGCCCATTTGATTTCTGAAAAATTTGGTGTGACAAGTATACATGCCTCCTAAGATGAGTTATAGTTAGTTTGTGAAATGAATTATAGAGGGCTGCATTTGATATGTATGTTCTGCTCATTTAATAAGGAATATTGATTGCTTCTATATATTTGTACAGATAAAGTCTTTTGTTTGAAATTAGCTCTATATGCAATGTATGACTTTGTGTGATTGAATTAGCTCTAAGACCAGTTTGTTTGATACTAATGGAATACTATTGCTATCATTGGCCCTTCCAATTGGTGTTACCATTGTTTGTTTCTAGTTGAATTAACTGAAGCAGTCACTTATTTATGGCCTTCTGTTGCAGAGTACAAAACACAAGTGATTTAAGCAAAGTTTGGACCCGACAATATCTTTGTTGATCAGTGAGCATGCAGGTATAGTTCCTTGTCATAGTATCATTTTGATCTTTAGTTTACATGCAAACACCCAACAATGTCTCTAATTGTTCAGTAATCTCAATATAATTGAGCATGCAGGTATAGTTCCTTTCTAATTGTTTAGTTAAACCACTACAAAATAATCTTGTGTTCAAATAATAGTGAAATACTATTGCTGTCATTTGCCCATATGAACTCTTGCAATGGTGCAATATAAGCCTAACTGTGGACAATGCATGGGTATCTACCATTTCTAGTACAATATGCATAATTTAGATTCAATGCAAAAATATTTTTGCAGATGTAGATGCAATTTTCATCTATGTTTATTTATTTCAGGCCGACACAGTAATTATGGATATAAGCCTGTAAGTATATAAGATGAATTTATTGGTTTATTTTTTTGCAGGAATAAAGATCCACATTTGCCCTTTGGTGGTCATAGAGTCACTTTATCACAATTGTCAAGCAGTACCATGATACAAGTTGCTATCGTGAAGCCCACAATTCTTAGTGTCTGTATATGGGCTATAATAGTACATACTTTGATTGTAATAGATGTTTCTGTTTAGCTGTGGAATTGTTTGATCATTTCAATATTATTTGCAAATATCAATGAAACCATGTGCATCTTTGTGATAAAATTGATGAGTCTTCAGTGACCAATATATAATTATTTCTATGATGAATTGGTAATAACATCTGTGACGAAAATCCTACCCAATCATAGCACGCCATGTGGCCTGATAAAAAGAGGACACATGGTGGAACCTAATTTGGCCACGTGTCATTTAAAAATGCAACGTCAGCAGCCACATCATATGTCATGTCAGCTGCCACGTCATCTGCTAGCGTGGCATACGGCCGATAATGATGAAAAATAGGACTATCGATGACGTAACCGGATCGTCATAGAAAACAAACGCCGTTAACGGCGCCGTTAGGACGGCTGACATACGGGAGATTATGACGAATTGGTGTATCATCCATGATCAAAAGCGATCGTCACATATTGAATTCATTTCCTTGACGACGTCTAATTCGTCACAGAATGGAGACACATCTGTTACGAAAATTACCATTTCGTCATCGATGACCAAATGTGACGCGACCATAGTGACGAAATCCAAATCGTCACAAACTCATCACAAATGAACATCAGTGACGATTATGGCGTCTTCAGTGACGTTAGGTGAACGTCATCGATGACAACATCCCTACTAGTGAATATGAAACTCCTTTTTGCTTGATTTTTCTCCGCTCTCCTTTTTGAAAATATTTGAGACATGGTCTATCTTCTCTTTTTTTTTGGAACATGCATTTCAGCATGTCTTCCCCCTTTTTTTTGCATAGCCAGTCTCTTTTGGAGATATTTGGAGAGGGGTAAATCATGGAACAATGCATGGAGCTTTATTTGGTGGAATATATGGATGATACAATGCTAACTTCCAATATAGAAGCATAGCAAGGGGAAATGGTGGTGTGCACATAAATCTTGATCATGAAAGCATGAAAAAATTCTCACAAGGGTCACAACAATTTGACAAAGCTCAATGCAATAACAAGCAGCATATGAGTATAAGGTTTTCAGCTAGAACATCATATGGCTTTGGTAGGACTGTGGCACATCAAAGAGGAGCTTGGCAAAGAGTTTTCAGATTTTTTCAGATAAAATTCCCAAGCACTCAAGCATTAAGAGAGAAGATCATATCATCAAACCATATCTCAAACACCAACTACTTAGGTGAGCATGGGTTCCCTAATGATATTTGTTCACAAGCATCAAGATAATGAGTAAGGAATAAAACATATGCAGGCCAACCACAGGAATCATGTAGAGCAAGCAGAGCACCATTATTTGAGTTTGATTTATAGATAAGAATTGAATAGCATTCAAACTCATAGGTAGATTGAGTGAGATGAAGGGTGCATATACCATCGCTCCTGAAGGATATGGGGAACATGGAAGACTAGTGGTGATTTGGCTAACCCGTGGGGTAGCCAGCTCACTCTAGTTTACCTTGTCCTTGTCATGAAGTTGTAGGCAATGTCGTGCAGCCCTTGTGTGGGAGTTCTCGAGTGGATATGTCAATGACGAGATCGAGAGGACTCCCCCACACTTGTTCTTGCACCTAGTGTTGTTCTTCAAGCAAAAGTTGGGACAAAAGATTGACTCTACTGGTTCAAGAACCATAGAGCCTTTATTAAAAAGCAAATATATTTTTTTATCGTCACCATGTCATTTACTCAAGCAGGGTTAGACCAATATTGCGCTCCATAATCAAAGGGGAATATACTTACCTTAGACCTTTGATAGGTCACATGTTCCTCCTCTGTATGTTACGCGACATGAGTCTAACACCTTAACTTACCTTGCCATGTGAATCTAGCTCGATGACCTACCCATTTGGATTTGATTTCCTGCAGGGGTTAGTCCACATACATGCAACCAAGATCTATGAAAGCATAACTCCAAGGTTCATAAATCAAAACCCGACGCCATGTCTTGTTTTGATTGAAGAAGACAGTTTTAACCTAAGCACCACGCTTAATTTAAAACAGCCTATGAATGTGCGCGTATACTCACACATTCAAACCAGAGCATATGAACACAGATAAAGGAGGCATGCTAGCATGATCAGATTATTTTCAAAGGGAACATAAGCATGAGCGCATAACGGTGAACCTCGGGCAACCTCCCGGAAGGGCTTTGTTTAAAGTCAAAAGCAGGACTTACCTAGATAACCGGGCAAGATGAGGGGCTAACATCATCTCCAACCCAGGATAAGATTTGGCATGAGAGGAACTTTACTCGGGATGCTCACATATCTCCCCCACACTTGGAGTTTGCATTGCTAAGCAACAAAACTCAAGTGTGTGGAGAGCAAGCTTCCCTTGTAAATGTTCCCCAACCAAAATCTTACCACAGTGTTGTAGTTGATGTAGCTCACATGTTCTTAGGCATCACCTGTCCATCGTTCTTTTCAATCTCCACCTGAAAGGTTAGCGACCAAAAATACCCGAAGGACAACTTTATCTTAAAAACATGTTCTTACTTTTATTCGAAAGGAGAAATAAAACCTATGGTAATCCAGGCTGTCTCCTGGTAGTGCTTTGTTTCTGCAAGGTCATAAGCTCGACCAGGGGAACTTCATCTTGCAGCTATCATTGGCGGTGTCATTCCCGTCTCACCACCAATCTTGGATGTATCAGTGAAGCTTATGGTAAACATAAGCATCCACAATCAACCTTCTAAACATTTTGCAATAGAGGACTAGAAGGTGGTTGCAGCCCTCAGGTGTGCTCAGTGCACTAAGCATGGCTCGCTCTGGATAGGCATGATTCAAGCATGGTTCATGTGGTGTATCAAGAATGAAACTACCATGCTTGTCAGTGGAACCTTTACCTATGAATTCCAGAGTCGGTGCCTCACAAAATTCCATAGCCCATGAGTTCTCTATCTCAAGAGATTTATCATGAAAGCTCGATATCATCTCTCGATCATGATTGAAAGCAACATCATACGGGCCAGCGAGGAAGAGGCTCAAACTCGGTCGAGAGGGATGAAGATCGTTCGCCTTCATAGAGGTGAAGAGAATCTTCCGAGTCATTTTCATGAGGGGTAGATACGTCTACAACCTCTATGAGAATAGGCTCAGGTGATGCGAACGGAGATACATGCGTCATCTTCTCGAGCGGGTCTTGCTTGGGAAGAGGCTTCACTAACAGAGGTCCTAGACCTGTGATGGAAGTGGCAAAAGCGAATTCCCTAAGCTTATGATCTAGGCTCCCTAAAGATATATCGAGGAATTTCTTCACTAGGGATCCTAGGAGTAGATCAAGATCGAGGACATCGAAGATGTGAAAGTCTAAGCTAGCCTCGATCCCATCTATGATGAGTGGCACGGCTCTTGCGATCCCTCAACATTCAAGAACGTGTCCCAAGGGACAGTTCTTGAGGAGTATGTCGGACGGTGCTAGCGGAACATTGCCCAAGAGAGTTTTCGCTAAGAGCCATGCAAAAATGTTAACCTCCATGATGTGCTTACAATGGGCCTCTATGGCGATTCCTCTAATTGAACAAGGAACGATCAAAGAAGGCGAACTAATCCAAATTGCTTCGGAAAAGTGCGTCACTCCATCTGACCATTCCTCCTTTGTGGCCTCCTCAAGATGTACTTCGTCAGGAGGATCAGGAGGTAGAGGTGGTACCGTGGGCCGAGGGGAAGATTCTGTCGAGAGATTTTTGGAATGATTGAATTGAACAGAATAAGGATCCTCCCCTGTTTGGGCAACAATGGAATTCGAGGTGTCTAAAAGATATCTAGAATGATCGTCCTCGAATTTGGAAGTGAACCCCGAAGGTTGAATTTCTTCTTCCTTCGGTGTTCGCGGTTCAGGAGAAGGCTCTCTAGACGAATCATAGGATGTGCAGGATAAAAGCTTTAGTTCGTCTATTAAGAGACTCTCGCGGATCGACTCTGATTCTTAGTGGGGTTCGTTGTGACTGGTATGGGAAGAAGAGTCTTATAAGAAAAATTCTAGGACCTCTCTTCTTTCCATTGTGGATTCATGTTCAAACAAACCTCTAGCTAGAAGGTCAAGTTCATATGCAGATTCCATGTCTAAACTCCCGTAAAAGATGCACAATGATACATCATCGGGTATAGACAAGTCTGAGCTAAGCTCCAACAAGTGTGAGAACCTAGCCCAAGCTGCACTTATAGACTCACCCTCTAATTGGCCAAATTCACGAAATTCACACGGTAGCAACTCTGAGCGTCCAAAAGGGGAGAACGAGTGACAAAAGGCATCTCGTAGTTCTTCCCAATTGTGTACACTCCCTATCGTGCGGGTGTACCACTGCTCCGCTCTGTCTATGAGAGAGAAAGGGAACAACTTCCACCTCAAAGTTTCTTGTGTCATACCTGGGATTACCAAGCACGAACACAGTCCTTCGAGCTCCTCTAAATGATCGTGGGGATCATCACTGATGGCTCCAGAGAATGGTCGATTCCAAACCATGGCTATAAAGCCGAGACGATGTTCGTAGCTAGATGAAGAAGTTGATGGTTGCTCTAAGACGAACTCGCCCCTAGGGGTAGAGAGGCTTTGACAGGAAGGCATCTCAATGGGTAGCGGGGGTAAAGGTAGAATTCAAGAAAACGAAAAAGATAGATACGAGGACCACTAGGTTCGAAGATAGATGCAGCAACCGTTCCCCGGCAACGGTGCCAGAAATGCTTGTTGGTATTTCTTAACCTCACCACTAGTGGCGCGTCTAGTGTGAGCGTGTAAGGAACACCCGGGTACACTGACGGGTGCGAACGAGTCCGCAAGCGCACGGATACTCCATTGGAGCACTTCTCCCAAGGAGTATTCCAAAGGGTATCGAATCCAAGGAACGGTGAGCGCTACCCCCTAGCCTTGCTATGGTCCAAGGACACCACTCTATATGATGAGATGGAAGATGGAAAGGATCCGGCCGATAGCGTATAGAGATAAGGACGGTCTCTCAATTAGAAACACTCGTTTCGGGCACCAGTTCCCTCCTGGATACGACAGGTCGGTTCTGGCTGAAAACTCTACGCCGTATCCGAACGTGGGGGAGTACAGAGCGTCCAACGGCTGTCACCACCGTGGCCTACCCCTAACTAACCGTGGGATACGGGGCAAACGAAGCATAACCCACAGTCTAGACACCACGTCTACACCGCCGATCACTACTATAGCACGGCTACGTCTGAGCTCCCGCTAAAAATGATATAGCACTCCGTATAAATACGAAGCGACGAACCCACGAGGGAGAGACTAGAACTCACTCAGGTATTAGCTATCTCATGCAAGGATCACGGAGGGACTTTGGTCTAAATAGAACATATAGAGCACCCACTTTACTCTAGTTAGACTAACAAGCATACAAACAGAATTAGCAACTTATGAACTACACTAGAAGATCAGAGGGTTGGGTTCATGAAGAACACAAGCCTTTAAATCAAGAACAGATGAAGAACACAAGAACTATTCAATAATGCAAGAACCCACTTTAGTCTAAACAGAGAATGTCAGAATACTCACTTTAGTCTAAATGAATAACAAAGGCACCCGTAGAGGTTCGTTCTTGGGGAAAGATGCCAAAACACCATGGCATGTCCCCAAGTCACCCCCTCACCTTCCTTCTAATCTCTAAGCACTAGCAAGCCAGCACTAATCCTATGCAAAGGCACTCCTCTCCTAGAGAGGCAGGAGCCCAAAGGCAAAATGAGGAGAAGAAGTGTTTGTCCTATTCTAACCCCTCCTCACTCCTATTTATAGTGCTTGGACAGCTTCGGGAGGTCGGCGTGGGCACCGCAGGTTTGGACCAGGGATCAACCAGGAAGCACCACGTGGAGGCTGGTCACTAGCGGCCACAAGGTCGGTTCGGCCAACCTGTGGGGTCGGTCGACCCCTTGTGGGCCCCAGTGGCGGTGTGCTTTCGCATGGTGGCTGTCAGGTGGGCCCTCAAGTTCGTTCCAGGTGTCCACGGGATTTGGAGGCGGTTTGGACGCGTTTGTGGGCCATGAGATCCGTGTGATGCACGCGTGTCAGCTTCTGATTCATCGGGCTTCTCTCCCTTGGATTGGTGACATCAGCGATCTGTGGTGCCTTGCATGGCAGCCTCTCATTGGCTGGGATCTGGGGGCTTGGATTGATGAGGTGGACGGATGAGATGTGCTTTTGCTCTATTTCTTGTGCTAAGTGCCTGCATTCAAATATACATCGCCAATTGTGGAATTTGTGAGTATAAACCCCTATTCTAGTGTTGATGATCACTTTCCATTTATTTTATGCTAGTATTGACGGCCTAAAAGTGGTACTTAACAGCCGTCAACATTCACTCACTATATATAGGTACTACTAGCTTATACTAGAGGCGCACAAGAGAACACTCGGTCCCGTACTATGCTTCCAACGTATGCGAATGACTTGCAGCAGACGAACGCATCAACCCAGGATCTACGCACTAGCAAAGGAAAAAGGCTACTCATGCAACCTAGCATAAACTATTAGAAAGGAATCACGATCACACTTTATTCTAGTCAGAGCATGCAAGCATATCCACTTTATTCTAATTGACTAATCATACAAACGGGATACAAACTTGTGCACCTAATAAACTAGATCAAGAGGGCGTGTTGGTGAAGAACACGCGCCTCTAAATGATGAACAGGCGAAGAACACAAGAACAAATCACTCAAGTATGAATAGCACTTTAGTCTAAATAGAAAATGCAGAAATACTTACTTTACTCTAATTGAAGAACAAGCATCCATAGAGATACAACTCTCTTTCTCACTCTCCTATTCTCTAATCTA
Source organism: Cenchrus fungigraminus (assembly GCA_036936925.1). NCBI lineage: Eukaryota > Viridiplantae > Streptophyta > Magnoliopsida > Poales > Poaceae > Cenchrus > Cenchrus fungigraminus. The sequence continues at coordinate 52,755,975 of CM072778.1, read as the reverse complement.
CCAAGGAGAGGCCTCTCCTTTGAAGGGAAGCTCTCATCCTTGGGTGAGATGGTGTGTCTCTAAATGACCCCCCTCTCCTCCTATTTATAGGCCTATGGAAGGTTGGATGAGGAGGTGTTTCAACAGTGTTTTGGGCGCCCCTGGTACTATAGCATACTGTAGAAGGAGCCTTTAGGTCGGTGGAAGGAAGAACCGGAGGAAAATCGGATCCTAGGGGCGAGAAACGGAGCTGAACCGTGTGCGGGGTTGCTGATGAGGACCGAAGCATCCGACGACCGGTGGATGGTCGCTCCCTGGTGTGATGAGTGATTGACAACGTGGTGTGGACTAACTCTTGGCCGAGTATTGCAGGTGCAGGTTGCGGCTTGATTTGCGTTGGTGCAGGTGAAGAGCGGGCACGAAAGGTCTTAGCCTTGCGGGGCCTCCGAGGAGTGGAGAGACAAGTAGGTTCGGCTCGATGGACCCGGTGGCCGAACGGGATCAAGTGCGGGCCGCATGGTGGCAAGAAAAGCAAGACGAAGTCGTGGACAGGAGCCGGTGCAGGGTAGACCGGAGTCTGCACGCGGGGTTTGCGGTGGTTCACCACAAAACCGTCAGGTTACTTGGTTGAGCCACAAAACCAAGACCGGAGTCTCGGCGGGCGGAGACAGGATCCGGGTGCGTCGAGAGACTTCGAAGCGGAGGACATGCGTCGGGATCGCAAACTTGCGTCGAGGCTAAGCGAGGTGCTGTCGCCGGGCATCCGCCCGATGGTGCTACGACGAGAATTCCCAAAGTGCCCTTCGGGGGCGTGTATCCTACTATTATGTAATAGGGGTAGTTTCGTCTTTCGGTTGCCTCCATATAAACCAAGAGGAGAGATGATGGCAGCCATCTCTTGAAACCCTAGCTCATTTACTTTCTTATTTTCCTTTCCTATTTTTCTTAGGAGTTTCTTTAGGACTTGCTTGAGAGCTTCATGGTGAGATCTTGAGAGAGGGATGGATGTTGAGGAGGCAAGCTAGATCTTGTATGAATATTTCATGGTATGTATAGAAGGTTCGACGTGATTCCTCAAGTGTTCTTGTTGCTCCTCCCGTTTCTCCTTTTCGGTGATTTTCGAAGCCTTTTCACTAGTAGGGATGTTGTCATCGATGACGTTCACCTAACGTCACTGAAGACGCCATAATCGTCACTGATGTTCATTTGTGACGAGTTTGTGACGATTTGGATTTCGTCACTATGGTCGCGTCACATTTGGTCATCGATGATGAAATGGTAATTTTCGTCACAGATGTGTCTCCATTTTGTGACGAATTAGACGTCGTCATGGAAATGAATTCAATCTGTGACAATCGCTTTTGGTCAGGGATGATACACCGTTTTTGTCATAATCTCACGTCTGTCAGCCGTCCTAACGGCGCCGTTAACGGCATTTGTTTTCTATGACGATCCGGTTACGTCATCGATAGTCCTATTTTTCATCATTATCGGCCGTATGCCACGCTAGCAGATGACGTGGCAGCTGACATGACATATGACGTGGCTGCTGACGTTGCATTTTTAAATGACACGTGGCCAAATTAGGTTCCACCATGTGTCCTCTTTTTATCAGGCCACATGGCGTGCTATGATTGGGTAGGATTTTCGTCACAGATGTTATTACCAATTCATCATAGAAATAATTATATATTGGTCACTGAAGACTCATCAATTTTATCACAAAGATGCACATGGTTTCATTGATATTTGCAAATAATATTGAAATGATCAAACAATTCCACATATAAACAGAAACATCTATTACAACCAAAGTATGTACTATTATAGCCCATATACAGACACTAAGAATTGTGGGCTTCACGATAGCAACTTGTATCATGGTACTGCTTGACAATTGTGATAAAGTGACTCTATGACCACCAAATGGCAAATGCGGATCTTTATTCCTGCAAAAAAATAAAGCAATAAATTCATCTTATATACTTACAGGCTTATATCCATAATTACTGTGTCGGCCTGAAATAAATAAACATAGATGAAAATTGCATCTACATCTGCAACAATATTTTTCCATTGAATCTAAATTATGCATACTGTACTAGAAATGGTAGATACCCATGCGTTGTCCATAGTTAGGCTTATATTGCACCATTGCAAGAGTTCATATGGGCAAATGACAGCAATAGTACTTCACTATTATTTGAACACAAGATTATTTTGTAGTGGTTTAACTAAACAATTAGAAAGGAACTATACCTGCATGCTCAATTATTTTGAGATTACTGAACAATTAGAGACATTGTTGGGTGTTTGCATGTAAACTAAAGATCAAAATGATACTATGACAAGGAACTATACCTGCATGCTCACTGATCAACAAAGATATTGTCGGGTCCAAACTTTGCTTAAATCACTTGTGTTTTGTACTCTGCAACAGAAGGCCATAAATAAGTGACTGCTTCAGTTAATTCAACTAGAAACAAACAATGGTAACACCAATTGGAAGGGCCAATGATAGCAATAGTATTCCATTAGTATCAAACAAACTGGTCTTAGAGCTAATTCAATCACACAAAGTCATACATTGCATATAGAGCTAATTTCAAACAAAAGACTTTATCTGTACAAATATATAGAAGCAATCAATATTCCTTATTAAATGAGCAGAACATACATATCAAATGCAGCCCTCTATAATTCATTTCACAAACTAACTATAACTCATCTTAGGAGGCATGTATACTTGTCACACCAAATTTTTCAGAAATCAAATGGGCATATATTGAATGAAAAAACATGAGCATATTATTGAAAGAACCACTGCCTGCATACCACATCTCACAGTAACTAGCACCAAGTCAATATATTAATAGAATCAGTTTACAAAAAGAAATTACAAATATAGCTTCATCCTCTTAATTCCACTTTACTTATTTGCCTGTTCGTGTTGATATTCCCCATCAGATCCTCAAGAAGGAGGAAGCTACTTCACTCAAAGCACAAAATCAGCAGAGACGCAAAGTGTGAAGGGGAGGAGGACGGAAGCTAGGATGCGATGCGAGCGCTGCAGACGACGGATGGACGGACAGAAAGATGGATGGAGCTGGACAAAGAGAGAAAGAAAGCAAGAAGCAACTAGCTGCAGGCACGCACGTGTGCGCAGACAGGCTGCTGCTGGCGGTGATGGCGAGGATGACCACTGCCTGCACAGCAGCTGCAACTCATAGTCATCCTTCACTTCATTTTAAAAGCAGAAGCAGGGAGGGGTACAGATAGAGATCAAATCAATGCTGCAGAATGCTCGGCAATCCCAACATAACTAACCCCAACTCCCATCTCGATCCTCGCAATCCTTCCCTTCCTCAAATTCCCCAGCAAGCACCAAGCAGTGGCGAGAAATAAAAAAGCAACAGGAAATTGTTATTTTCTTTTTCTACATCTCTTAATTTCTTCACTTAATTTCAAGAGCAACGACGTACGGAGACAAGAAGAAATCAAGAAGCACAGCAATCAATTATTACCTGGGTGAGGAGGGCGAGCTCCTCGACACCGAAGGACCAGGCGGCGGCAAGGGTGTCGAGCGCGAGGTCGATGATGGTGGCGCAGTGGGTGTGCCAGCAGCCGCGCTCGCCGAGTTCACCTCGTAGCTCGATCTGGATCTGAGGAGAGGGTTGGGAAAGAGACAGGGGAGAGAGAGCGGGGGCGTCGTGGGAGGGAGGGGGTCCGTGGCGGCGGTGGCGTGTGAGCTGGGGGTGGGAGCAGCGTGCGAGCTGGGGCGTGGGAGCAGCGCCGTAGGGTCGAGGGCGTCGGCGGAGGGCAGGAGGGAGGAGCCGGCGTGAGGGTGTGCGGAAGGAGGGGGCTAGGGTTTATTTGTAGCGCGGATCATCTCAACCGTCTGTATCATAGATGGACGGTCAGAAATGATTGGGCTATGTAAACTGAGTCCAAAAACAGCCCCAAAAATAGATCTTTGGGCCCTTTTAAGCAAATTTAACATTTATTTTCTTTTGATGATAGAATTATATTAAAGTTTAAGATATCAAAAATGATTTCAAATGAAAAAGTTATCAATACAAAAGTTATAGAATTATATTGTAGAAGTTATAGAACCCAGGAAAAGTCAGAAGAGGGACGGGTTTCAAAAGATAAGAAGGTGGTCATACCAGTTGTAGAATCTATAGAGGCACCACCCGCATTACCCAAGAAGAACAAAACAAAGAACAAGCGGCTGCAAAAAGCCAAGACCACACCATCGGCTACATCCACTCCTTCGGTGGCAGACGCGTCAACACCAGACGTGTCGGGAACTCCATCCACAAGCTGAACTTGATGGAGAAGTCCCGCTCAACAGACTCAAACTACTGAGCCCTTGCTAAAGGTGAATTGGCATTTATCTCATATTTAATTTCTAATCCAAATTTGAATTATCTCGTTGCATGTTTCCCTTTTCAAAATTGCATTTGCATGCTAGAATTTATTCTATCCATTTCCCTTTTCAAAGTAAAAAATTGAAAAATAATTTATAAACAAAAAATATTTAAAAATAATTTTTGGCTTGAACAAAAACATTCAAAAATATTTCAGAGCATTTCTAGCAACCAAGTTTGGCCGGGCACCACATGAGCTAAGCAATATGGCCGTTGTGGGCTGGTGGGCTAAAGCTGGAATCCAGCGGCCCCCATAGGGGGTCGGCCGAACCAGTGCCAACAACACTTGGGTCCCACCGCCTCCAACAGCTAGGAGCCTAAGCCAAATGGCTATTTCCCCAGAGTACTGCCTCAATGGGCTATAAATAGAGGCCGAGAGGGGTTGTTGATCATCCATTCATAACTTCTCTCATTCACTCCCTCTCAAAATTCTTTGCTCCTTGATTTTCTCTCAAGTTCTTGTTCAAGTTCGTTCTTGTGTTTGTGTTCGTGTGAGCTCTATTTCCCCCTCTCTCAAATTCTCGTCGCTACAAGGAGCCACAACTCGCGAGTAAAAGTTTCAATTGGCTTCATTATCATCACCCATTTGCAAGTTGTTTGTGTTGTGCTCCACCACCATGAGAGGGTTTGGAAGGAAGCTCTCCGGCGCAACACGGAAGTTGACTGGATCGAGCTCAAAGTCGTTCCCGTGTAAGCCCAAGCACGCCTCGCTGCCACAAGTACACACATAGTCCAATGGATGAAGACGAGGAGGTGCCACAAGAGGTGCCGCAAGAAGAAGTACCACACGAAGAGCAAGCTCAACCACAAGCCGCAGAGGAGGAACAAATCCTCCCGTACCTACACGCTGGCCGAGAAACGCAAGGCTACGTGCTCCTCAAGGATCTGGTCTTCAACCACACCAAACATTTCGACTCCAACCTTCTTGAGAGAACAGGTATGAATATTGATTTTGCTAACATTTGGCATGCAATTGTATGGGATTCTTTTGTGCCTATTTCAGAGGAGGGCTCTCGCTCTCTCACCATCCAATTCCTATGCACCATGCAATACAACGATGATGGTCTCTCCTTCTGTTTCTTCGAACAAGAGTATGCATGTTCTTGGAGAGACCTGAGTTTGTAGCTATGATTTCACAAGAGATGCAAGATCGACCTTGACAAAGCCGTCCAAGGCTTCGACCGACATTCCTTCTGGAAGAGCATCTTCGGCCAAGTGGTCATCGAGATGATGTTAGACCTGTTCGTAATGATGAGCTTAAAATCCTATTTGCCATGATAAATAAAATTAAGGTTGCTCCTGTTAAGCAAATGATCAGACAATTGTTAGATAATTTTAAGATGACTGGTCCTATTGAGTGTACCTCTCTGATCACCCGCATCGCCCAAAGAGTCGGCGCGCTCCAAGGTAACGTGCCTCTCTATTTACCATCCGATCACATGTACCTTGATCAAGCTTTATTTATTCATGGTCATTGTTGACGCGAAAATAGGACATCACCTCCGCGCGTGACACACGTGACTCCCCGGTCTGTTGCGAGGTGTGCCAGCCAATCTGACCTGTTAATTGACAATGGAAAATCTAGGAAAATATTAATCGGCTAGAGAGCCAATGTATTTTCTGATAAAATCCTCGTAATAGCTAGGTAGCCGATACGGGGCAGAACAAATCGGCTAGATAAGCCGATATGATGACGTAGGCAAAGCGTAAGCTACCAGAGGCAACTTAAACAGAGCTACGTGAGCAACACTTGAAACAGATCTAGCCGGCTATATGATAATTAAAATAATAATAATAATGCGGTAAAGCCGACTGGAAGCAGTCTCAAGCTGGATAATTATGATAAAAGCTAAAGTAACAAGAATTAAGATAAAACCTGCTAATCTAGACGAAACAACAGCGATACGCCCGGAGGTTAAAGCCTAGATATTACTCGGTAAAGCAGAACTCACTAGCAAGCCGGAGATCGAAGCGATGCGGCCCGACGAGTTTGTGAGAACTCGTGAAGAAGAAAAAGGTACGATGGTGAAGTCGCCGAAAAGTAGATGCGGTAAAATAGATGCAAGAATCTGTAAAGGGGTTTGCTCGGAGGCGGTTTTGATATTGATCGTTTGATAATCCTTTACAAGCCTCGAGGTGTACATATTTATACCCTTGAGATCCCTAATCTCCTGACCGGCTACGACCACAAACTCGTACGTGCCAAACCTCCCTTAATACTAATATCTAAATAAAAGGAATTATTAAAGATTTTTGGACTCCTATTTCCCTTCTTTAGAGTCCCGCTAATGAAGAAGCTCCTTTGGATCCGTCCGCAACGCATGACCAGCCTGGACTTCTCCTTAATTTTGTAGCTTTTCGTGGACATGCTCACCCTTCATTGACGCCATCTAATCTTTCTGTATTTTCCTCGCACATTCATGCATCTCTGTATGTTGTAGTGGCCGATCTTATGTATGTTTATTCTCTGTCATCAATGACTCCTGCGGATGTAAGCCCATAGCTGATGATCGCATGTCCTCCCTGCGGATCGTTCCAGTAAAACTAGAACATACTACCTAGATGTGCTACTACGGTTGTTCTAGTGTGAAACTCCCATCCCAAAACAAGTTTTGCAACCTATAGCCAATCCTAGCATGATACTACTCTAGGAAAGTAAAGGCAAGCAAGGATTGCAAGAGAGTAATGCGGAAATGTAAAGAGGGATGAGAGGAAGCAAACTCTTGACATGCGACTTATTCCGTGGTATCGGTAGGCACTAAGCTACCCCTAGTCCACGTTGTTGAAGCACTCACACAAGAGTATTGCTTCCCGGTCACCAAGTCTCTCCCAAGAGCACCACTTGACTCGCCACAAAGGCTCGCCACTTAAGCACTCGCCAAGACCCCTTGGTCACCTTGATGCCTCCTCCACTAAGGAGCTTCTCCACTTAGGCAGGGGGTCTCCACGTCACCCGCACAAAAGTGTCCTCGCCACTCCACAACAAGCCGGAGGGTCGAAGACGATTGCCGGTGAGCCACATAGGGCCCAAGGCTTTCGGTGCACCTTTTACCCTTGATTCACTCAAGAATCACCTCACAGGTTGGCACAACCTTGCACTCACTCAACTCTAAGCTAAGCCTAGCACTAAGCACACACACAAAGCATGTGCAAGTCTATGGATGGGCAATTTAGCACTTGGATGGATTGGATATGATCTTCTAGGTGTCTTACATTCCTCTGCACTTCCACACAATCCAGCAACCTCAAATGGGTGAGTGGAGAGGGTATAAATAGCCCAAGGCATCAAACTAGAAATTGGCTAAAAGTTGCTGAATGTAGTACTGTCAGATGATCCGACGCTATGCTTTTCCGGGCGTCGGTTCATCCGGTGCTACTAGCCGTTGCCCTCCACCGCACATGACCATTGACTCAATTCATCCGACGCTATACACCGATGGTGCATCGGTTCATCTGGTGCTGAAGGACTCCTCGGCAAAACCTTACTGTTAGCTTCTTCGTGATCATCAGATAGACCGATGCTTCTACTAACCAAGGCGTCGGTTCATCCGGTGCTACTGGATCTGTCTTGGTGCGTCTCTGTCTTGATTCAAATTGAGCGTCAGATGGACCGACGGTGTCCCCACTTAGACCGTCGGTTCATCCGGTGCTACTGTCTTCTGCAGCTCTGCTCCTTGCAATCATCCGACACAACTAGAATATGGACCGTCGGTTCATCCGACGGTGCCAATTAAGTTTGGCCTTCTGTGCAGTGTACCAAGTGTTCTGACGCTTCTTCCTAGGATACCCTCAGTTCATCCGATGGTGTCATTTGTTTGTTTTCTTGCGTCTTTTGACTTGTTTCTTTGCTTCCTTTGATTGTGGTTGGATCCATGAGACCTAGATATGTCTACAAGGACATGCTAGACAATGTGGTTAGTCACATTGCTTGTGTTAGCATGAATCACCAAAATCAAGTCGAACAAATGGCAAATGGGGCCATGTTCGCTACACATGCTTCCATGAGAATCCTGCAAAACAAGGTCTTGGCTGCCCCCCCATGCTTGTCCTTTGCATGTGCCTTGATGTTAAATGTTGGAGGGGCCCCCCGTGATGCATCATGGTGCATGTGTGGTTAAGTTAACTCAATTACCTCCCTCTAATCATGTTTTAATGCTAAGCACTCCTCTAATTTTGAAAAATAAAATTAAACTCAGAGCTTGCAATGTGTACAAATATATTTTGAGGAGTTTTTAAGCATCAAAAACAAATGTAAGTCAAAAATGTTTTCCGACTACTTTTATTTTGGTCTCACCGATATTGTTTTCTTCCATTAGTTGAGAGCAAGCTCTTCCCGGCTTGATCATGGGGCCATAGGTTTAGGTTTTAATTTTGGCTAGGTGAGAATGATTTTGAATGAAATAAAATTAATGAGGCTTGGAAAAATTCTAACTCTAGAGAAACCAAGGATATGAATTCTAAACAAACCAAAGGTCAAGTTTCTAGGTTCATGCGAGTCCTACCATACGCTGAAAATTAAAGATCATCTAGGAACATGGCGTGGCTCTACTCGTGTGTTTTTAACATGTAAAACAAGTCAACCATAATATCATGACGAGGATGAAAGGTTGAGGTAGGTTCTGATATTTTTTGGTTTTGGTTTGTCAAAAAGAAGCAAATAACACATAGGATGGCTCATGTAAAGGGTTTATGATACAAATAAAACAAACAAACAAAATTTATAACTCTAAACATTATCCAACCACATTAAGAGTCTATGAATGTCTTGCGTAGCAAACTCTAAAACCAACTTACTTGAAAGACTCGAAAAATCTTGATCGGGTGAAGGCCGATTAGGCGACTAGAGAGGGGGAAGTGAATGGGAGTCGATAAAAAATTCTTCCCGAAGGTTGAACACGGCCTATGCCCCAAATTCACAACCAAGGATTCCCACACGAGCTTACCAAGGTCGCGTAGTCACAACGGACCTACCAACCCTAGGAACAAGTCTCAAACCAAACACAAGCGAAAGCGCAACTCAAGAAGCAATGGACTTAGGCAATCTGAAAAGCACCAGGCGGACTGTCCGCGAGGAGGGCGCGGACTGTTCGCGGTTAGGGGGAGGACCGTCCGAAATTGCTACCCGAACCTCCAGTAGTGCGCCGAGAAAAACGGACTGTCCGTGATGGACCCGCGGACCGTCCGCCTCATCACGGATTGTCCGGCACTCTAGTACGGACCGTCCGCAAACTTCGTGCACCAAAAATCCACCGACAAAATGGATCGAACGAAAGGTGCTCAAGAACTCGCACGAACACAAACAATAGCTGGGTTGTCAGGCACCTTACAGATGGTTCGCGGCGACCTCGCGGATGGTCCGCAACGACCTGACAGACGGTCAGCGGTGACCTCGCGGACGGTCCGCCAGTTGCGAATCAGCACAGCCGAGAAACTCGAGAAAGAACCTCAAACATCCGATCCTTGGATCTCCCAAACCACTTGGAGTCTTGAGTCGAAATTTTGGGGAGATGATGAGCAACCTAAAGGGAAGATATGCCCCAAAAATTTCGGCCTCTAACTCCCTACAACTCCCGGAATCGCAAATCTCGTGCCTCTACCTCAAGAACATGAAGAACTAGAAAACCACCAAAATCGAAGGCCTTCCTACAGGATTTGAGGGGCAAGATCACCAAGAAAAGAGGTACACCAACCTCATGTGTGATTCCCAAAACAAATCCCGCAAAGAAATTCCTCCAAAAGCTTCTCACAAAAATCCCAAGAAAGAGCTCCGAAAATCACCAAAAAGGAGAAACGCCGGGTGAGGACCAGAGCGTCCGAGGACCGGTGGATGGTCGCTGTTGACGGTCCTTACAACAAAAATCCGACCGTCAAAATCTCGGAAATGAGAAGGGTATATGACAAGTTTCATGCACATTTTTAGTACTAATAAAGTTGCACGAGTTGTATTGTGAATTTTATATGCAGGTGCGCAATTGGGAGAAATCAGGAGTCACTGGGCCACACCTAGCAGGCACGGCCGAACCACCAGGTGCGGCCGGTCCACCAGGTGCGGCTGGCCCTGCACCCCACCACGTCTCGAGCCCAGGCGACCATCACTTCCACAAGCACACCTTGGATGGATGGGATGTGCCGAGGTTATGTCGGTTTGATCCAAAGGAGTAGAAAAGAGGCACTTGGATCCATGGGCCCACCTCTACATGCAACCAACCGCCATTTTGAAGCAATCCTGAGCATCCCTTAACATTGGCGGTGCATCACACGGCTTGGAGTAGGTACGGTCGGATCAGGAGATACGGCCGCACCTACGAAGCGGCGAATCCGGCGGAACCGACCCAGGATACCGACTCACAACCGACCAAGGATCGAGCATCAGGACCGTCCATGACGAATGGTGGCACATCATAGGTGCGGCCGTACCTAGAGGTGCGGCCGTGCCTGGCTCCCGCCTCCTCAGCGCTCCACCGACCTCCCACTTCTATAAAAGGGACCCTCCACTCGCTGGAACAGGGGACACATGGCAGGAGTATCACTATTGTCCACTTTTGTATATTAGAGTAGGAAATAGTGTAGTTTGGGAGTTAGAGTCAAGTCGAGCTAGTCTCGGGGCTCCGGAGAAGTCTTCTTCAAGTTATCATTCTATCTTACATTTCGAGTCAATTACATTAAGCTTTTACTTAGCTAATAGAAGCTTTATTCTAGGTTTAGACTAAAGTGAGTTTTGCCTCGGTTAGAGTAGCTCTCTTGAACTCTATAGTGTTGTGGTCGTTCTTCGCTTGATCTTCATCTAGGCACTTCGGTGTTTAGCCGTAGAGAGAGACCTTTCCCTAAAGGCCTTATGGAAGGTTCTTTGGTTCGTTGTGAGCACGGTGCTCAGAGCTTGCATTAGTCTTAGATTGGTGTCCCGTTCAACAGAATAGTTGTGGTACCCTAAGGAGGTGACAGCTCCGGACGGGCTTTGTAGTCCACCACGTTAGTTCGGGACGGTAGGATTCAGCGCGTCGTCGTTCTCCCTTCTCATCCCAGTCCGAGAGCGCGGCTTTGCATGCCCCTGCAACACTAGAAGAGCTTGTTGATCCTATCTTACCTTGGCTCTGCTTTACCTTAGTTCTTTTCCCAGAGTTGACAAGAATAGATAGATTGCCTTAGGATCCTTACTCATCTCGTTGTCCTCCCAACTCACTAGGACCTCTCTAGTTCTTTTATCAAGATCTCCTCACGTGTCAAGTTACCCCCCGTATATCTTTATCATTACCCCCGCTATAAGTCCCTTTCACCGAATCTCGATCCTCTCTACCGTTCTTTCGATTATCTATGCCATAGTGCTTTCCTTGGGAAAATATACATACGATAACCCGAATACCACCGGGTGAACTGCTACAACGGTAATCCGTGCGCTTGCGGACCTTTCTGTGACGTGTGTTTTACCAAAGACGTTCATAGCTCCATTACTAGGGGTATAAGCCCGGTAGCGACGCTAGTGAGTGCCAACAAGCATTTCTGGCACCATCGCCGTGAGTGCAAACCTAGTAGTGAGGCTAAGGAACGTCAACAAGCATTTCTGGCGCTGTTGCCGGGGAAGCAATAGGCACTAGATATCTTTTCGGTAGAGTTATCTCGGTTCGGTGAATCGTCTCTTAGCGGGTTTATCCCTACTCCGTTCCTAGTGTACGGAGTAGTATCCAGTTTTGGTAGTTCTGTCCCGTCTTCACATCTATTCAGAGTCACTTGTGAAGGGTATTCCAACCTCGTGTCACTACCCTTTGAAAAGTTTCTCTCAATTCATCACGACGAACCCAGTCGATCCCGTAGACAGAACCATCTTTTTCATGGCCAAAGGAGCCAACCTTGAGTTCTCTATTTATCAATCCCACACTCTGACTAAGATGGCAATCCCAGTCAGAAATGGAAATCTCAAGCCAAGGTTCTTCTCCAATGGAACTATTCCTCCAAAATTCCTTTCCATCGCCCAGAATAATCCTTTTTCAGGATTCAAAGGAGAAAATCCATACAATCACTTGAGGAGTTTCGAGCAATTGTGCTCTACTCGTTCATACTCTGATCTTTCTCCTAACGAATTTAGAGTTAGACTTTTTCCATTCTCACTAGCGGGAAAAGCAAGGGCTTGGTACTTCCAGCAAGAGAAGGAAGTTACCACGAATTGGAGAGATTTGCGCGACAAGTTTTGCGCTAAGTACTTCCCCTTATCTCGCCTCATGAATCTTCGAAGAGAGATTATCAATTTCCAACAGAAGAAGACTGAATCCCTAAATCAAGCATGGACTAGATTCTATGATCTCATACACGCTTGTCCCGATCATGGCCTTCCAGATATAGTGTTGATTCAACATTTTCAGCACGGCCTCATTCTAGACAGTGTTTTCCGCTTGCTTGCACTTACAAAGAGATCACTTTTTCACGAAAATCCAACTGAGGGGCTAAAATTTCTAGAGAGGATTTTAGCGATGCCCGTCAGAAAAGAATCCCAGGGTGAAGAAATCAAAGGCCATTTCCGATCTTGGATAGATAGGATCATTGTCTATCTCTTGTTTTTCTTCCGAGCTCTAGTGAATTACCTCTCTAATCAAGAGAATCACTCAAAGAAGAAATGATCGTCGACAAGTCCAGATCGAGGACTATAAATTCGATGCTCTCGCCGTGAGATAAACCGTGTTGACGGTCCTTACAACAAAAATCTGACTGTCAAAATCTCGGAAATAAGAAGGGTATATGACAAGTTTCATGCATATTTTTAGTACTAATAAAGTTCCCCGAGTTGTGTTGTAAATTTTATATGCACGTACACATTTGGGAGAAATCAGGAGTCACAGGGCCACACCTAGCAGGCACGGCCGGACCAGCAGGTGCGGCCGGCCCTGCTGGTGCGGCCGAACCGCCAGGTGGGGCCAGCTCACCAGGTACGGCCGGACCTGCACCCCACCACGTCTCGAGTCCGGGTGACCATCACTTCCACGAACACACCTTGGATGGATGGATGTGCCGGGGTTATGTCGGTTTGATCCAAAGGAGTAGAAAAGAGGCACTTGGATCCATGGGCCCACCCCTACATGCAACCAACTGCCATTTCGAAGCAATCCTGAGCATCCCCTATCATTGGCGGTGCATTACACAGCTTAGAGTAGGTACGGCCGGATCAAGAGATCAGCTGCACCTACGAAGCGGCGAATCCGGTGAAACCGACCCAGGATACCGACTCACAACCGACCAAGGATCGAGCATCAGGACCGTCCACGACGGAAGGCGGCACATCACAGGTGCGGCCGCACCTAGCACCTCTAGGTGCGGCCGTGCCTGGCTCCCACCACCTCAGCGCTCCACCGACCTCCCACTGCTATAAAAGGGACCCTCCACTCGCTGGAACAGAAGACACACTGCCGGAGCATCACTATTGTCCACTTTTGTATCTTAGAGTAGGAAGTAGTGTAGTTTGGGAGTTAGAGTCGAGTCGAGCTAGTCTCGGGGTTCCGGAGAAGTCTTCTTCAGAGTTCGGGTACTACTCTTATATCTTTCCTTTATAAGACTTAAGTTCAATTCAAGTTATCTTTCTATCTTACGTTTCGAGTCAATTACATTCAGCTTTTACTTAGCTAATAGAAGCTTTATTCTGGAATTAGACTAAAGTGAGTTTTTCCTCGGTTAGCGTAGCTCTCTTGAACCCTATAGTGTTGTGGTCGTTCTTCGCTTGATCTTCGGTGTTTCAGCAGAGAGAGAGACCTCTCCCTAAAGGCCTTAGGGAAGGTTCTTTGGTTTGTTGTGAGCGCGGTGCTCAGAGCTTGCCTTAGTCTTAGATTGGTGTCCCGTTCAACAGAATAGTTGTGGTACCCTAAGGAGGTGACAGCTCCGGACGGGCCTTGTAGTCCACCACATTAGTTCGGGCCGGTAGGATTCAGCGTGTCGTCGTTCTCCCTTCTCATCCCAGTCCGAGAGCACGGCTTTGGATGCCCTTGCAACACTAGAAGAGCTTGTTGATCCTATCTGACCTTAACTCGGCTTTACCTTAGTTCTTTTCCCAGAGTTGACAAGAATAGATAGATTGCCTTAGGATCCGTCCTCGTCTCGTTGTCCTCCCAACTCGCTAGGACCTCTCTAGTTCTTTTATCAAGATCTCCTCGAGTGTCGAGTTACCCCTGTATATCTTTATCGCTACCCCCGCTATAAGTTCCTTTTACCGAATCTCAATTCTCTCTATCGTTCTTTCGATTATCTATGCCATAGTGCTTCCCTTGGGATAATATAAATACGATAACCCGAATACCACCGGGTGAAGTGCTACAATGGTAATCCGTGCGCTTGCGGACCTTTCTGTGACGTGTGTTTTACCAAAGACGTTCCCTAGCCCCATTACGAGGGGTATAAACCCGGTAGCGACCCTAGCCAGTGCCAGCAGGCATTTCTGGCATTATCACCGTGAGTGAAAACCTAGTAGTGAGGCTAAGGAGCGTCAACAAGCATTTCTGGCGCCGTTGCCGGCGAAGCAATAGGCACTAGATATCTTTTCGGTAGAGTTATCTCAGTTCGGTGAACCGTCTCTTAGCGGGTTTATCCCTACTCCGTTCCTAGTGTACAGAGTAGTATCCGGTTTCGACAGTTCCGTCCCGTCTTCACATCTATTCAGAGCCACTTGTGAAGGATATTCCAACCTCGTGTCACTACCCTTTGAAAAGTTTCTCTCAATTTATCACGATGAATCCAGTCGATCCCGTAGACAGAACCATCTTTTTCATGGCCAAAGAAGCCAACCTTGAGTTCTCTAATTATCAATCCCACACTCCGACAAACATGGCAATCCCAATCGGAAATGGAAATCTCAAGCCAAGGTTCTTCTCCAATGGAACTATTCTTCCAAAATTCCTTTCCATCGCTCAGAAAAATCCTTTTTCAGGATTCAAAGGAGAAAATCCATACAATCACTTGAGGAGTTTCGAGCAATTGTGCTCTACTCGTTCATACTCCGATCTTCCTCCTGATGAATTTAGAGTTAGACTTTTCCCATTCTCACTAGCGGGAAAAGCAAGGGCTTGGTACTTCCAGCAAGAGAAGGAAGTCACCACGAATTGGAGAAATTTGCGCGACGAGTTTTGCGCTAAGTACTTTCCCTTATCCCGCCTCATGAATCTTCGAGGAGAGATTATCAATTTCCAACAGAAGAAGACCGAGTCCCTAAATCAAGCATGGACTAGATTCTATGATCTCATACACACTTGTCCCGATCATGGCCTTCCAGATATAGTGTTGATTCAACATTTTCAGCACAGCCTCATTCGAGACAATGTTTTTCGCCTGCTTGCTCTAACAAAGGGATCACTTTTTCACGGAAATCCAACTGAGGGGCTAGAATTTCTAGAGAGGATTTTAGCTATGCCCGTCAGAAAAGAATTCTAGGGCAAAGAAATCAAAGACCATTCCCAATCTTGGATAGATAAAATTGTTGTCTATCTCTTGTTTTTCTTCCGGGCTCTAGTGAATTACCTCTCTAATCGAGAGAACCACTCAAAGAAGAAATAATCGTCGGCAAGTCCAGCTCGAGGACTATAAATTCGATGCTCTCACCGTGAGATAAACCGGTATGTATCCCATGTTTCCCTTCCTAAGTTTGTTTAATGCATCAAGCATGTTTAATTTTCGAAATTCTGTTAGCCACTGCATGATTTAGTGTTTAGAAGGGTTAGGGAGCTATTTCGAGCAATTTGCTCGGTGCGGCCGGCCCACTTGGCACGGGCGCACCACCTCTTTTGCCTGGGTGGGTGTGTGGAGCACCCACTAGTTGCATGGTAGTGCTCTAGTCTGTGTAGGATCAAGTCCAATCTGCAGTAACTTGTTCCCACCACTAGTAGCAGTGCCAGTAGCTTTTAGACATTTAAGTGCACAAAAATTTCGAGGATCCTAAGCACTAGAGGGCATAGCAGGTGCCTGGCAGTGATTTTGGTGGAGACACTAGGGCTGGCCGGCCCTGTAGGTGTGGCCGCACCTATGAAATCCACCAACTCGTCACATCTAGATCGTCGCAACCTATCCCTAGGCTCCTGATCAAGCACTGAGGGTGTCCCTCATTTTTAGTTGGCACGGTCGGGTGAGCAGGTGCGGCCGCACCTGCCCCCTTTCGCTTGCCTATAAAAGGAGACCCCCCGTGCACTCTCTCAAAGCACCACGATCAAATTCTGAAGTTAGCTCCCTCTGCTCCCTCGTTTAAGCTCGTTAGTGATCAGTGGAGAGGAGTTCCGAGAGTGTGTCCTTCGTAGTTCAAACCTTTCAAGTTTTGTGGAGGTTTCGTTACCCCACAAGGACCACTAACCTTTGGACCACTAACCCTCGAACGGCTAACTTTCCTAACCATCATCCTTCGGGTATCTTTGGCACTAACCTTTTGCAGGATGTCGTGGTTCCGCAAGGCCGCTAAGGTGGTCAAGGGGAAACACATCAGGTTTCGGTCCAGTGATTTGGACTCGAGCCGCAGTGGTCATTCCACTGGGTGGCAAGGTCAATCAGTGCCCCCAGGTTTTGAGCATCAGGACGATATGTCCATGGGTTCTGCCCAGGACATGTCCGCAAGCTCGGTACATTATGATGGTTTGGGTTCGGAGGAAAGGACGCGTTTCCTCACCGCCGAAACACAGATCATCTTGCGTACTGATCAAGAGAGGAGATTATTTCAGCAGCTAAATGACCGGGAATTCGCACACACAAAGGTATATGATAACACCCTGCTTAATGAAACCGGCATGATAGGAGAGTTCAGGGCAGCTTTTGATGCCATAGGATGGGGAAATTTTTGGCATGCTTGGGAAGAGGGTTCAAAATTTCTCACCCTAGATTTTCTCTCAACCTTGAGCGCTGATAGCAATGGCGTTAAGTTTCGTCTCTTCAATGAAGAGTACGACTTAACCTGGGATCAGTTGAGTGTTGCTTTAGGTTTTGATTCGAATTGCTTGATTGAGTGGTCTAAGCATAGAGGTATGAGGGCTTTTTCGAGAGAGACATTCTGGAAAAAGATTTCGGGGAGAGGGTTGAATCACGCTCCTCGGATCAACTTGATCCACAACCCTACTCTTCGTTTCCTCCATCGGCTCATTTTGGGCATGATTGCCCCAAGAGTCGAGTTTAGAACGGTTAGGGTGGATGAGCTGCAATGTTTATTTGCCATCGTCCACAAGATAAAGATTGCCCCTGTCGTCACCATGGTTGAGCACTGGCGCACCATGACCTTGAGGACTGGCAAAATCGAGATCACCTCTTTGGTGACTAGGATTGCTACGTACCTCGGAGCTCTTGAGGGAGCTCAGGTCACTTACATAGAGACGCCCCGTGAGACTTTTGATAAGGATCACTTCGTGCAAGCCCACTTGCTTAAGCGTGTGGAGGGGGAGTTGGTCATGCTTTACCCCCACTCCTCTACCACCATCGTCCTCCCATGTCCAGAGCTTGGTTTATACCGAGTTAAGAAGTACACCTTGAACCTAACACCCGAGGACGATGCGGAGACGGTAAAGCCTTCGAGACATAGCATCTCGGGACCCGGACCAGCAACCCGATCACACACTCGTAGAAACGATAGGAACCTCATCCAGGAGAAAACCACGCAACAAGCTCCGGCACCCGACGAGGCAGGACCCTCTAGCAGCCGCCAGCAACGGCAGTCTAGCGGGAGCCAACCCCCCAGTGCCTCCATCTGTTCCAGCTCAACACACTCGCAGTCAGCTCATTTTGGGGACTAGCAAACCTACGGTGGAAGCTATCCTCAGAGCTACCCATACGACTACTATGAGGAGCAGTACGGCATCATTGATCAAGGCCTCTTCAACATAGACAACTGCCACTGTAGTATCGATGCCCGTGCCGAGCGAATAGAACAAGGCCTCCAGGACACCGCTAGACGACAGCAGGAGATAGACGGCCAACTTTACACCCTAACCTCGACCACGCAAGAGGGTTTCCAACCAGTACACAACTTCTTCGGTTCATGGAACCCATACCAGCAACCGCCCAATTACTAGTCCCGCATACGAACCAGCTTGGGGGAGAGGCTCCCCGTCCAGGTAAAGACCAACCAACTTTCCTTTCGTTTCTTTTGTTTAATTTGTTTATCTTTCGGTCTAATAAAAAAAATAACAAATAAAAAAATAAAAGAAAAACAACAAAAACATTTGCTTTCACCATGTGCACTTGAAATCTTGTCTATACACCCTCTTTTGGAAATGATGGAAAGTTACCATGTTAAAACTTTGCAAGAGTGTACAACTTTGTACTCTACGAGCATTTGAAATTGTTGGTATGTGTTGAAACACGAGCCTAAATTACAACTTGTGGGAAGCAATTGCTTATGACCAAACCTAGGGTGTTGACTAGTATGATATGGTGAGACAATGTTGATCTTGCTCTGTCTCATAGTATGGTGAAAATCTTGGATGATTTTTCTTTTGAAAATAAAACAAGACAAGTTCCTCAATGGTCATATCACCTACCAAAGCCATATGTCGATATCAAAGTATAAACCTTCTACATATGCTTGCTTGTGACCCATTGAGTTTTGCCAAATTGTTGTGACCCTTGGTAGAATCTTTTCGTGCTCCCATGATCGAGATCACGTACACCCACATATACAAGCTAACTTCCACACCAGGAGTAACGCAAAACATGCCATCCACCCACCAAAAATAAATACTCCAAAGTTCCTAAGAGATTTCTCTTCTTGTATTCTTGCAAAAGGAGAGAGGGGTCATCAACAAAAAAAAAGTATATGCTCAAAAAGCATAGAAAAAAATATGTGCTCCAATCAAAGAGCATAGGAAAAATGAAGAAGCATGACCCCACTCCAAAATAAAAGCAAGAGGAGAATCTCAACCAAGGAGTACATAGAAAAAACAAACAAAAAATTTTCCACACACTTGCACATCTCGATCAAGTTGCATGACTAGTTTCTTCTTAGATCCGGTCTTTGGCTCAACAACATCACGTGGCACAAGTGAGTCTCATGCTTATCCTACCCAAAGCTCCACATACAAGCCATAGAGTAGGAAGTTGAGGCTCATTCAAAAGCCTTTGGTGAGGTAACAAATACCACTTGAGCGATCGAGGGAACCATCCGAGGAACTTTGTCTCTCTTTGCAAAAATTTCAAAACTCCAAGATAGGATCCAGAAAAGAGAAGAGTGAGTGATGCAAAGTCAAAACCGTTCTACTCTTCAACCTCCGAAGGCAAGGTGGAAAGTTACAAGCCTCACAGGTAAAACAAGGCTAAGTTTCTCTCGTACCAATCTTTTCAATAGCAAGTAGAGTATGGAATTGTGCATAGAAACTTGCAGAGCGGTAACATCATGATCGTCCGAGACCAAGTCTAGACTTTGCTCGAGGACGAGCAAACGTTTAGCTTGGGGGAGTTTGTTGACGGTCCTTACCACAATAATCTGACCGTCAAAATCTCGGAAATGAGAAGGGTATATGACAAGTTTCATGTACATTTTTAGTACTAATAAAGTTCCACGAGTTGTGTTGTGAATTTTATATGCAGGTACGCAATTGGGAGAAATCAGGAGTCACCGGGCCACACCTAGCAGGCACGGCCGAACCACCAGGTGCGGCCGGTCCACCAGGTGCGGCCGGCCCTGCACCCCACCACGTCTCGAGCCCAGGCGACCATCACTTCCACAAGCACACCTTGGATGGATGGGATGTGCTGGGGTTATGTCGGTTTGATCCAAAGGAGTAGAAAAGAGGCACTTGGATCCATTGGCCCACCTCTACATGCAACCAACTACCATTTTGAAGCAATCCAGAGCATCCCCTAACATGGGCGGTGCATCACATGGCTTGGAGTAGGTACGGCCGGATCAAGAGATACGGCCGCACCTACGAAGCGGCGAATCTGGCGGAACCGACGCAGGATACCGACTCACAACCGACCAAGGATCGAGCATCAGGACCGTCCACAACGAATGGCGGCACATCATAGGTGCGGCCGCACCTAGAGGTGTGGCCGTGCCTGGCTCCCGCCTCCTCCGTGCTCCACCGACCTCCCACTACTATAAAAGGGACCCTCCACTCGCTGGAACGGGGGACACACGGCAGGAGTATCACTGTTGTCCACTTTTGTGTCTTAGAGTAGGAAATAGTGTAGTTCGGGAGTTAGAGTCGAGTCGAGCTAGTCTCGGGGCTCCGGAGATGTCTTCTTCAGAGTTCGGGTACTACTCTTGTATCTTTCCTTTATAAGACTTAAGTGCAATTCAAGTTATCTTTCTATCTTACATTTCGAGTCAATTAGATTCAGCTTTTACTTAGCTAATAGAAGCTTTATTCTAGGTTTAGACTAAAGTGAGTTTTGCCTCGGTTAGAGTAGCTCTCTTGAACCCTATAGTGTTGTGGTCGTTCTTCGCTTGATCTTCGTCTAGGCACTTCGGTGTTTAGCCATAGAGAGAGACCTTTCCCTAAAGGCCTTAGGGAAGGTTATTTGGTTCGTTGTGAGCGCGGTGCTCAGAACTTGCCTTAGTCTTAGATTGGTGTCCCGTTCAACGGAATAGTTGTGGTACCCTAAGGAGGTGACAGCTCCGGATGGGCTTTGTAGTCCACCACGTTAGTTCGGGCCGGTAGGATTCAGTGCGTCTTCGTTCTCCCTTCTCATCCCAGTCTGAGAGCACGGCTTTGCATGCCCCTGCAGCACTAGAAGAGCTTGTTGATCCTATCTTACCTTGGCTCTGCTTTACCTTAGTTCTTTTCCCGGAGTTGACAAGAATAGATAGATTGCCTTAGGATCCTTGCTCGTCTCCTTGTCCTCCCAACTCACTAGGACCTCTCTAGTTCTTTTATCAAGATCTCCTCGCGTGTCAAGGTACCCCCCCGTATATCTTTATCATTACCCCCGCTATAAGTCCCTTTCACCGAATCTCGATCCTCTCTACCGTTCTTTCAATTATCTATGCCATAGTGCTTCCCTTGGGAAAATATAAATACGATAACCCGAATACCACCGGGTGAAGTGCTACAATGGTAATCCGTGCGCTTGCGGACCTTTCTGTGACGTGTGTTTTACCAAAGATGTTCATAGCTCCATTACTAGGGGTATAAGCCCGGTAGCGACGCTAGTGAGTGCCAACAAGCATTTCTGGCGCCGTCGCCGTGTGTGCAAACCTAGTAGTGAGGCTAAGGAACGTCAAAAGTCGCTCCCTGGTGTGATGAGTGATTGACAACGTGGTGTGGACTGACTCTTGGCCGAGTTTTGCAGGTGCAGGTTGCAGCTTGATTTGCGTTGGTGCAGGTGAAGAGTGGGCAAGAAAGGTCTTAGCCTTGCGGGGCCTCCGAGGAGTGGAGAGACAGGTAGGCTCGGCTTGATGGACCCGGTGGCCGAACGGGATCAAGTGCGAGCCGCATGGTGGCAAGAAAAGCAAGACGAAGTCGTGGACAGGAGCCGGTGCAGGTAGCGGCTGACGACCGGAGTCTGCACACGAGGTTTGCGGTGGTTCACCACAAAACCGTCAGGTTACTTGGTTGAGCCACAAAACCAAGATCGGAGGCTCGGCGGGCAGAGACGGGATCCGGGCACGCCGAGAGACTTCGAAGCGGCGGACACGCGTCGGCATCGCAAGGCTTGCGTCGAGGCTAAGCGAGGTGCGGTCACCGGGCATCCGTCCGATGGTGCTACGACGAGAATTCCCAAAGTGCCCTTCGGGGGCATGTATCTTAGTATTATGTAATAGGGGTAGTTTCGTCTTTCGGTTGCCTCCATATAAACTTAGAGGAGAGAGGATGGCAGCCATCTCTTGGAACCCTAGCTCATTTCCCTTTACTATTTTCTCTTCCTATTTTCCTTAGGTTTTCCATAGGACTAGCTTGAGAGCTTCATGGTGAGATCTTGAGAGAGGGATGGATGTTGAGGAGGCAAGCTAGACCTTGTATGAATTATTCATGGTGTGTATAGAAGGTTTGGCGTGATTCCTCAAGTGTTCTTGTTGCACCTCCCGTTTCTCTTTTTTGGTGATTTTCAGAGACTTTTCTTGGAATTTTCGTTCGTCGCTCGATTCGTCGATTTGAGGGCGTTTCTCTCCGGATTTCTTTGAGGGGATCATGGGTGAGTGCCTTGTGCCTCTTTGTGGATGATCTTGACCTCTCAAACGCCGGATTTGGCCTTCGATTCGTTGATTTTTGAATGAACCCTAGTTCATAGTGTTCTTGGTCAAGATTCGCGATTCCGGGAGTTGTAGGGAGTTTGAGGCCGAAATTTTTGGGGCATATCCTCTCCTTGGGGTGTTCATCATCTCCCCAAAATTTCGTCTCAAGACTCCAAGTGGTTTGGGAGATCCATTGGTCGACAGTTTGGGGCGAATTCGCAGGTAGTTTTCTGGGCTGTCCCGGGTGATCCGGACACTAGTGGCCGGGTGACCCGGTGCGGCTCTGGTAGGCTCAGGGTGACCCAGACACTTGTGGCCGGTTGACCCAGTAGGTCTCAGCCTTCCTCTTTGTTGCTTAAGCAATTTCGTGCTTGCTTCCGCTTTGCTTCCTAGCCTTTCAAGCTTTGTTCCTAAGGTCTCGAGAGTGGTTTGTGTGTGCTTCCGCTTGTTCGTGTGTGAGCCTCAGAGTTGCGATCGGGATATAGACCGAGTTCTTTTGAGAAAGAATTTTTATCGGTTCCCATTCACTCCCCCCCTCTCTGGTCGCCAATCCGGTCCTTCAATTGGTATCAGAGCCGGTTACGGATCTTTGTGATTCTAACCAGTCTAAGATCCAAAGATGGCGTACCAGGAATGGGATTCGGGTCCTCCACACTTTGATGGTAAGAACTACCAGATGTGGCAGAGGCGGATGGCTGCTTTCCTCCGCGGCAAGGGTCATATCCTTTGGGATGTCACGGTGAACACAGCTTATGTTCATCCTGTGAACTTCCTTGCTCCAGGATCGAGGGATATGCACGACACCAACAACAAGGCGGTCGACTACTTGTACCGTGCTCTGTGTCAATCCAAATTCAATCGGGTTCAGACAGAGGACTTGGCTTGTAGGATTTGGGTGCAGCTGAAGAATGCTCACGCTGGGAACGCTCAGGTTCAGGCTTGGTTGTTTGCGACCTACCGGAGAGAGTACGAGAACTTCACTCATCTCCCCGGTGAGTCCATAGATGCCATGTTCTAGCGGTTCACTGTGATTGTGAACAACATGAGGGATAATGTGGCCACGCTCCTGTACGATGATCATGACAGGGCTATCAAGCTCCTGCACTCTCTGGACCGTACCGTGTGGAGTGAGAAGGTCGAGGCCATTCTTGAGTTTGAGAAGTATGAGACCCTCACGGTGGACGAGCTGTTCTCCAAGCTCAAGTCGTCCGAGGTGGACCGTGGTGTGCGAGCTAAGATCGAGAACCCGACTGACCCTCATAGTCTGGCTTTCGTTTCTGGACCAAGGACTAACGCTAACATGTCTTCGAGACAGTTCTCTTTGTGTCGTCTTGTGTCCTTGCCAGATGAGGAGTTCGAGGTGCTGAGCGAGGAGGATCTCGCGTTGCTGAGCAGGCGGTTCGAGCGCATGTACACGAATCGAAAGAACGCTTGGAGGAGTTCGGGTATGTGCTACCGGTGCGGCAAGCACGGGCACTTTATCGCTGAGTGCCCGGAGGCCATGGATGTCAAGCCCGAGCACAAGCACCATCCAAGGACCGACCACAAGCACTGCTCGAGGGATGATCACAAGGGCAAGAACAAGTCCGAGCGGAGGCCGAGGAAGAGTGGTGGTCACAAGAAGAAGGAGCGAGCGATGGTTGCCGGTGCGAGCGACATCGACTCGAGCTCCTGCTACTCTTCATCAAGCTCAGGTGATGAAGAAGAGCACTGGAACAAGGGAAAGCGGTCGAGCAAGAACATCAACGGCCTGTGCTTTGCCGCCCAAGGCTTTTGCAGCATGGCACACAGCTCCGGGAGCAAGAAGAGCAACAAGGACAACTCGGACTCTGACTCCGAGGATGGGTAAACAATGATCCTGCCTTCTTGGTAGCGGAGAATGTTAGGTTGAATGAACTGCTTGACAACCGTGATGATGTGCTTAGAAAGACCAACAAGGAGAAGAGGGAGTATAGGTCTTTGCTTGGAGAGGCTAAGGAGAAGGTGGTTGAGCTAGAGTCTTTGCTTGTTGATGCTAGGGCTCAAATTGATTCTCTGAAGTCTGCTTCTACTGTGACTGATGAACCTGAATGCACTGATTGTTCTATTTTCCTTGGTGATTTGACTGTGCTTAAGGAAAAGTATGCCTCCAAGGTTGAGGAACTAGATGTGCTTAGGGTTGAGCTAGATGAGATGAAATCGAGGCCCTCCTTGCTTGGTGCTTGCACTTCTTGTCCTGTTTTGCATGAGAAACTAGACGAGTCGGTTGCTTATGCTAGATCACTAGAAGCTACTTTGAAAGCTCCTATTCCTACATCATGCTCTACTTGTGAATTACATGCTGTGAAGAATACGGAGCTTGCACACTATGTTGATCGTTTGCAGGATGAAAACGATGAGTTTAGAAAAATGATGGGTTGGTTGTCTGGTCATGAGCCTCAGCTCAAGATGATGATTGAGGCATACAAGCGCTATGATGGGCAAGCGCTTGGGTCGGACAAGGTTGGTGAGGGAAGTGGTGAGAATGAGGGAAAGATCGGTGACATCCCAGAACCACCAAAAACCCACCACAAAAATGCCTATGCTCCTAAGCCAAACCCACTTAGGAACCGACTAGACACAACCCCAGCTCCACCCGTATTTCCTCCACAAACCGACAACTTCCAGAAACCCATCAAGTTCAAGAGTGACTTGGGGAACGAGTTCTTTGGGAAGAAGAGAGAGAAACCGAGTGAGGAGAAACCGCAGCCCAAAGAGACCCCAAAACCAAAGCCAAAACCAAAACCCTCCCATTGTGAGCATTGTGGGAGGGATGGGCACCTTGCTGAGTTTTGCTTCTGGCGGAAGCGTGAGGAGAGGTTGGCTAGGGAGATGGCCAACAAGGATAGGTACCGCCCTTCTCGTGGTGTGCCTGATCCTAGGTTGGTGTGGAGAGGTGAGGGTGTGGTGCGTACCATTTACCCTCGAGAAAGGTGTGAGTTTGTGCCTTGAGGTGAGCCACCACAGAGAGATGGTGGTAGGCGTGTTCAGTTCGGGCATGGTGAGTTTGCTAGACGTTCCTTCACTCGTGGCCAATACGAGTATGGGGGGAACGATCGTAGTTTTAGGTCCCAGAGGAGCTACAGGACACGGTCTCCACTTCGTGGTACGCGTAGTCCTCCAAGGAGACGTGTGGGTGTTCCACCTAGGAGAGATAGGATGGATTTTTTTAACCCCACTTTTGAGCAAATGGCACGGCACTGGTTTGATTCATTTTGTTCTAACCCCAGTGCTGAGTCGTTTGCTCACTCTCACTCTCGTTTTTGATTTTGCAGGTGGGAGGCATGGAGGGCTTTTGCTTGATCGACTCCAGTTGCTCTCGACACATGACCGGAGATCGACGGTGGGTCTCCAGCCTCACCCCGGTGATGACCAAAGAGTACATCACTTTTGGGGATAATGGGAAAGGTAGAGTGCTTTCAGTGGGCACGGTGAAGGTGAGTGAGTCTGTGACTCTTCGGCGTGTTGCTCTTGTCAAGTCTTTTGGGTACAATCTTCTTTCGATTTCCCAACTTCTTGATGAGGGTTTTGAAGTCCGTTTCAAAACGGGTTGTTCTCGTGTTTTGGATTCTCGAGGTGATCTTGTGTGCACGATCATCCCCGAGGGTCAAATTTTCAGAGCTGATTTTTCTCAGTGTGTCGGCTCTGCTCGTTGTTTGGTTGCTGGTGTTTCGGCGGAGCTTTGGAAATGGCATAGGAGACAAGGTCACTTAAGTTTTGACTTGTTGTCACACTTGAGTGGGCTAGGTTTGGTCCGAGGATTGCCAAAGTTGAAGTACCAAAAGGATTTGGTATGTGCTCCGTGTAGTCATGGTAAGATGGTCGCCTCCTCTCACCCGCCTCTGACATTCGTTATGACAGAGAGGCCATGCAAGCTCTTCCATATGGACTTGGTTGGTCTAGCTCGTGTGTGCTCGACGGGTGGGAAATGGTATGTCTGTTGATGGTCGTTAAGTCCCTATTTTCGACCCTCAACTTTGAACAAATTTCACTCCATCAAAGCTTGCATCATAGCTGTGGGGTTATAAACTAACGGATTCCACGAGCTTTGGTGAATATTTGGATGCAGGTCATAATGAGACATCATAGCACAAATAAAGCATCTTGACAAACAACGTCAAATGCTTAGTTTGATAGCACCATTACAAAGTTCTTGTCGAGATGATCGAAATGGAGTTTTGGTTCACCCAATTCGGAGTCCGGATGTAGAAATTATGCCTCACGGAAGATTGTGACACGAGACATGTCGGGGGGTAGGTGCGGCCGAACCTAATAGGTTCGGCCGGACCTATCAACCTCCTCCGATCAACACCAAACTTTGCCAAATGCCTCTACACTTAGCATAATATCCAAGGGGACCAAGTCCATGGGCCAGACACCACAAAAGTTGGTCCGGCCGCACCTCCTAGGTCCGGCCGCACCAACGAGGTCGAGCCGCACCTACTAGGTCCGGCCGCACCACCCAAAATCCTCCTCTCGGGTCCACGGCACCAACAATCCCACAAACACACCTTGGATGGATGAGATACACCGGTGAATGGTCGTTTGATCAAAAGGCTATGGTTGGAAGCACTTGGATCGATGGACCCACACTTAACCGCCACAACCATCATCAAGGAGTGATCCTGGACGTCCCTCAACACCGTCAGTGCATCACACGGCAATTGAGTAGGACCGGCCGCACCTCTAGGTACGGCCGCACCTACCAAACCCAGGATTTCACTCCATCGACTAGGGAACCGACCCAGGAGCATTGATTAGGGCCGTGCACGATCAAAGGCGGCAAATCATAGGGCCGGCCGCACCTGGAGATACAGCCGCACCTCCTTGCTCGTCACTGCAGCTCCCTCTCGCCTACAAGTACCCCCTCCTGCAGCCACCGACCCATTGGGGCTATAAATAGAACCCGACACTTCATTGAAGAATACACAAGTGATTGGAAGCAAGTGGCGGAGCCCTACACAAGTTAGAATTCACAGAGTAGGGAGAGAGAGTTGAGTGTTGGAGTAGAAGCCGGAGTGTCGGTCTCCTCTTCATACCTCGGCGGGTGCGGTACAACTACGGTCGTCCACACCCAGGATATTTTGTTAGTGTGGATTCGCCAGTAACTAAGTCTCAAGTCATTTCATTGTTCGTTCTTAGGTTCCTCGATTGAGGTTTAGTACTTTCTACTTATCGTGATTGCTTTGCTCTAGCGCGGAGTAACGTAGTGCTTGGTTAGTGTAGACGCGGTGTCTAGACTCCCCAGTACCTTGGAATGCTTCCCTGTTCAACGGAATAGTTGTGGTACCCTAGGGAGGTGACAGCTCCGGACGGGCTTTGTAGTCCACCACGTTAGTTCAGGCAGGTAGGAGTTACGACATCAGAGCCCCCTTCTCATCCCTTTCCGTGGCTCTTTTCCCTCTGGCCCCGATGAGCGACAAGTCTTGTCTTGATTCTATCCGTGACTCTCAGGAGTCCTTAGCTTCATCAGCTTATCCCCTCTCTACCCGAAATCTACCCTTGCTTTCCTATCCTTCGTCGTCATATCCCCCAGACGAATTAGTTCAGGTTCACTGCACTTCTTGTTCCCCATGGAAATCGATACCTTGGAATACTCCCGGGTGAAAGCTACAGCGGTATCCGTGCGCTTGCGGATTTATCTGTGATCGTATAGTATACCAACAAGCTTTCTGGCGCCGTTGCCGGGGATATAAACCTGGTGGCGATGCTAGCAAGTGTCAACAAGCTTTCTGGCGCCGTTGCTGGGGAGCGGTAGCTGTTTTGATTCTGAACCCAGTTCGTCCGTGTATCACCCCATTTATCACATGGATTCCAATCCAACCTTTTTCGATCTTGCCACTCCAAAGGGCGATCATTTGGAGCCTCCACCTTCATCACATTCCATTGAAACATCTAGCTATGAGCTACGTCCCGGCTTCATAGCTATGGTCCGAGAGCAAAGCTTCTCCGGAGATAAGGATGAAAGTCCTTATTCCCACCTGCGCGAGTTCGAACAACTTTGTTCGTGTCTTGTGATCGCTGGAATGAGTCAAGATACCTTGAAATGGAAACTCTTTCCGTTTTCATTAACGGGGAGATCAAAACAATGGTATTCGCTCAGTGTGAGAAGTATGGAGGGGGACTGGGAAAGTTTACGAAAGGCTTTTTGCCTAACATTCTTCCCGACTCCCCAAGTAGTGAAACTCCGATGAGAGGTCATCTGTTTTGAGCAACGGAAGACCGAATCTCTAGGAGCCGCATGGGCAAGATTTACAAAAATCGTAGATTCTGGTCCTGACCTTGGTATCGCAGAGCCCGCTCTTTTACAACATTTTTGTGATGGTCTTGGACCAGAGTCAGCAATTTTCTTAGACTCTTCTTCCGGAGGATCTTTCACTCATCTCACCTTGTCTGAGTGTAAGGACATTCTAACAAAAATCCTTCAAAATACGCCTTACACGGGAGTTTATGATGAATTCCCGGATGAGGAAGAGATCACTTAAGAGGAGCACATGCCAAACACTCTTTCGTAACCGCAAACCATAGAGGAGGAACCCACTTTCCCAACTATCCAATCCGTAGAGGATTGCACCCCTCTAACAAAAACATGGTTCACCGATGAACCATTCCAACCTTATCGAGAGTTTGATCACCCCTCGTGTGACTTCATCTATGAATACTATGATGAGTTATTTGATAAACATTGGACGGAGAAATCCTTCTCGAGAAGGGAAAGAGACTCAACACACGAGGGAGAAGATGTCCACTTACCCAACCTAGAGGAAGAAAAAAGACGGAGAGAAAGGTTGGAATATGTCTCCACAATCAGTAGTCGGGAATGGTTGAGAGAAATAGAAGTCATGGATCAAGTCATTCAGCTATATCCAGAGCTAAAGTTACTCTCGTGCCAAGTAGGAAACCTCTCTTACCAGGATGTGTTCTACGACCCTAGGGTATCAATATCATTCCTAAATCCTTAGTATTAGAGGCCTTCCCCAACGAACCCCTCTCCTTCTCTCAGAAGCGTCTCCAATGGATTTCGGGTCAAACCATAGAGACTGAGGGAATCCTTAGAGTCATCTGAACAAAGATTGGAGAGTATCAGATCTTCCTAGATTATCACATCTTTGACATCCCAAAAGGAGGTGCGCCCTTCATTCTCATCGGAAGACCCATTGAAGGGGTATTGAGTAGTGTGCTCGACCATGAAAAGCAGCCATATCATCTTGAGGTTCGAGATACACATCTCCAATGTCATAGACCTGAGGTCAAGCAAGAACATGTGTGGTCTACGGACATTCTAGAGGCATTGACTTTGGATTCAGAAAACAAACTCGAGCATGAAAGTTTTATACTAGAAGGATCACAAATCCCATGCTCACATCAAAAGTTTCCAAAGTTATCAAGCCCCCTTTCCTATGACCTTTACGAAACCTACACCCTCCTCATTTTCCTTTTGCATGCTAACTTTGAAAGGATAGTTGTAGATGCTTTTGTTTATCATAAACATTGCAAATTTTGTGGTCGTACTAACCTTGCAGCTAGACCTACGATGGTTTCATCATCTCGATTGGCTGCAAGATGAAGGTCTCCAGTGGTCGAGCTTATGACCCAAAACAAAGCACTATCGAGAGATAGCCCGAATAATCATTTAGATTTCCTTTTCAAATAAAAGAAAGAGCATGTCTTTAGGATTAGTCGTCCTTCGTGTATTTTTGGTCGCTAACCGTCTGTGGTGGAGATTGAAATGACCAATGGATAGGCGATGCCTAAAAATATTAGAGCTACACCGACTGCAATGCCTAGGTAATTTTTGGTGAGGGAACATCATGAAGGAAGCTTGAACTCCGCACACTTGAGTTGTGTTGCCTAGCAATACAAACTCCAAGTGTGGGGGAGATATGTGAGTATCCCGAGTAAGTTTCTCTCACACTAAATCTTATTTTAGTTTGAAGATGGTGTTGGTTCTTGCATCTTGCTCTCTTAAAAAAACACAAAAATATTTGAATTTGAATAAAGGCTTCCTAGCTCTTCGGCTAGCAGAGCCTCCCTTTTTGTTTCCATCTTTTGCTTTGAATAATAACACTAGGTACAAGAATAAGTGTGGGGGAGATCTCCCAAGCTCGTAGAAACACACAATTGAAATCTCCCACCAAGGTGCCGCACAACATCGACTACGCTAATACGACGAGGGATGAGGTAAGTGCACTAGAGCAAGTCGGTCACCCCTATGGTTTGGCCGAATCACCGTTTGTCTACCTCATTCCCCACTTTCTCCAAGAGCGATGGTATGTGCACCCCTACCTCTCTACTTTTGGAAATCATGAGTTTAAATGAGCTTTAAATCCGATCATATAAATCAAACTCAATTGAATCCTCATGCACCCAATGCTCGACATGTTTCATATGGTTGGCTTGCATAAGTTTTATTCCATACTTATTATCTTGATGCTTGTGAACAACATATCTTTAGGAAACCATGCCCATCTAAGTAGTTGATTTTTGAGATATGGTCCGATGAAATGATCTTTGCTCCAAATGTTTGAGTGCTTGGGAAATTTATTTGAAAATTTTGAAAACCCTTTGCGAAGCTCCTCTTTGATATGCCAAGTCCTACCAGAGCCATATGATGAGACATCTTGAAAACCTCATACACATATGCTACTTGTCGTTGCATTGAGCTTTGTCAAATTGTTGTAACCCTTGTGAGAATTCTTTTCATGCTTTCATGATCAAGATACACGTGCACGCCAACATCCTCCTTGCTATGCTCAGTTGAGAGCTAGCATTGTACCATCTATCTATTCCACAAAATAAAGCTCCACACTATGTGTTGATCTCTCTCTCTCTCCAAGTTTATATTACAAAAGAGACATGGCTATAGAAAAAAATATATGGACACATGAAGGTCCAAGAAAAAAAAAGTTGGACACATGAAGGTCCAAGAAAAAAAGAAAAAAAAGAAAAAGAAAAGATAGCCATGTCCACAAAAGAGTTAAAGTAGAGAGAGAGGATCATGCAAAATGGAGTTACAACAAATCAGATGGTAATAACTAGCGCCCATTCCGGGCCTACTGTACACCTTACCATCATCACAATGTTCATTATACATATGGTAATATCTAGCACCCATTCTGGGCCTAGTATCCACCTTACCATATCCATCATATCCCTACACATGCACATCTTGATCTGATTGTAAGATTTGATTTTCTCCTTGGATCCGGTTTTTGACTTTGCAATACATGTGATGCAAGTATGCCTCATCTTTATACCCTACCCTAAGCTCCATATATAGCCATCATTAGAAGTAGGATAAGGAAAGGCAAGTCTAATGCCTTGGTGAGGATTATACACATTGAGCGATTAGAGAGAATCAAATGAGGAGCCAAGCAAAGTTTATTTTGAAAACTTATTAAAAAATCCCAAGCTACTTGACATGAGGAGTAGAAGTGATTTGATTCAAGATTGTTCCATTCCTTAACTACCCAAGATGGCATGATAGGCACTTCAAAGTTCACAAGTGCAAGGTATGGTTCGGAATATCTCTTATGCTCGCTTCATACCATAGGAATTTTTGTTTTCACCTTGGTCCTTAACCTTTACTCGAGGACGAGCAAAGGGCCAAGTGTGGGGGTGTGTTGATGGTCATTAAGTCCCTATTTTCGACCCTCAACTTTGAACAAATTTCACTCCATCAAAGCTTGCATCATAGCTGTGGGGTTATAAACTAACGGATTCCACGAGCTTTGGTGAATATTTGGATGCAGGTCATAATGAGACATCATCACACAAATAAAGCATCTTGAAAAACAATGTCAAATGCTTAGTTTGATAGCACCATTGCGAAGTTCTTGTCGAGATGATCGAAATGGAGTTTTGGTTCACCCAATTCGGAGTCTAGATGCAGAAATTATGCCTCACGGAAGATTGTGACACGAGACATGTCGAGGGGTAGGTGCGGCCGAACCTAGTAGGTTCGGCCGGACCTATCAACCTCCTCTGATCAACACCAAACTTTGCCAAATGCCTCTAAACTTAGCATAATATCCAAGGGGACCAAGTCCATGGGCCAGACACCACAAAAGTTGGTCCGGCCGCACCTCCTAGGTCTGGCCGCACCAACGAGGTCCGGTCGCACCTACTAGGTCCGGCCGCATGACCCAAAATCCTCCTCTCGGGTCCACAGCACCAACAATCCCACAAACACACCGGTGAATGGTCGGTTTGATCAAAAGGCTATGGTTGGAAGCACTTGGATCGATGGACCCACACTTAACCGCCACAACCGTCATCAAGGAGTGATCCTGGACGTCCTTCAACACCGTCGGTGCATCACACAGCAATTGAGTAGGACCGCCCGCACCTCTAGGTACGGCCGCACCTATCAAACCCAAGGATTTCGCTCCACCGACTTGGGAACCGACCCGGGAGCGTTGATCAGGGCCGTGCATGATCAAAGGCGGCAAATCATAGGGCCGGCCGCACCTGGAGATACGGCCGCACCTCCTCCTGCAGCCACCGACCCATTGGGGCTATAAATGGACCCCGGCACTTCATTGAAGAATACACAAGTGATTGGAAGCAAGTGGCGGAGCGCACCACAAGTTAGAATTCAGAGAGTAGGGAGAGAGAGTTGAGTGTTGGAGTAGAAGCCGGAGTGTCGGTCTGCTCTTCATACCACGGCGGGTGCGATACAACTACGGTCGTCCACACCCAGGATATTTTGTAAGTTCGGATTCGTGAGTAACTAAGTCTCAAGTCATTTCATTGTTCGCTCTTAGGTTCCTCGATTACGGTTTAGTACTTTCTACTTATCGTGATTGCTTTGCTCTAGCGCGGCGTAAGGTAGTACTTGGTTAGTGTAGACGCGGTGTCTAGACTCTCCAGTACCTTGGAATGCTTCCCTGTTCAACGGAATAGTTGTGGTACCCTAGGGTGGTGACAGCTCTGGACGGGCTTTGTAGTCCACCACGTTAGTTCAGGCAGGTAGGAGTTACGACATCAGAGCCCCCTTCTCATCCCTTTCCGTGGCTCTTTTCCCTCTGGCCCCGATGAGCGACAAGTCTTGTCTTGATTCTATCCGTGACTCTCATGAGTCCTTAGCTTCATCAGCTTATCCCCTCTCTACCCGAAATCTACCCTTGCTTTCCTATCCTTCGTCGTCATATCCCCCGGACGAATTAGTTCAGGTTCACTGCACTTCTCGTTCCCCGTGGAAATCGATACCTTGGAATACTCCCAGGTGAAAGCTACAGTGGTATCCGTGCGCTTGCGGATTTATCTGTGATTGTATAGTATACCAACAAGCTTTCTGGCACCGTTGCCGGGGATATAAACCTGGTGGCGATGCAAGCAAGTGTCAACAATGTCCTTGTGATTGTGGACGACTATTCTCGCTATGCTTGGGTCTTCTTTTTGGCAGACAAGGGGGAGACGTTTGGTTTTGTGAGGGATCTAATCTTGAGGTTGAAGAACGAGAGGCATGGAAATGCTGTTCGAGCTATTCGTAGCGACAATGGCACAAAATTTAAAAACTCTCGTTTCGAAACCTTTTGCAGTGATTTGGGTCTCGAACATCAGTTCTCTTCTCCCTATGTGGCTTGTCAGAATGGTGTGGTTCAGAGGAAGAATCGGTCCCTTTGTGAGATGGCTCGGACGATGCTCGATGAGCATAGGACTCCGAGGAAATATTGGGCTGAGGTGGTGAATACCGCTTGCCATGTTGGGAACCGGATTTTTTTTCGGGTCTTCTTGAACAAGACGTGCTATGAGCTCATGCACGGGCGAGCACCTAGAGTGAGCCATTTCAGGGCTTTTGGTTGTCGGTGCTTTATTCTCAAGAAGGGTAGGCTTGATAAATTTGAGTCGAGGTCTTCCGATGGGATCTTTTTGGGTTATGCGAGTCATTCTCGAGCATTCTGTGTGCTCAACCTTGATACTAACCTAGTCATGGAAACTTGCGAGGTTACCTTCGACGAGACCCAACCATGCAGTTCGTCTGTTTTTGAGTGTGCAGGTGACGACGAGATTGGCAAGAAGATCTTTGAGGACGAGGAGGATGATGCTGGAGAGGATGATGGTGATGATGGTGAAGCTCAAGCCGAGCATGTACCCTCTACTTCCACTACGACGACTACGGTGTAGGATGGCCCATCCCCTACACCGACTATGATCCAGCAAGATCAAGTGGAAGCAGCTGTTGAGGGGGAGGTTGTCTCCAGGCGAGAGGCACCGAGGTGCGTTCAAGTTGATCATCCTCCCTCAAGAATCATCGGCGACATCAACGAACGTACGACACGGTCAAGGTCTAGGAATGATTCGGCTTTTGTTGCTACCTTTGAGCCGAAAGACATTGGACACGCCCTCTCTGATCCTAATTGGGTGAACGCAATGCATGAGGAGTTAGAGAACTTTGAGAGAAACCAAGTTTGGGAGTTGGTAGAGCCACCACCACATTGCAAACCTATCGGGACAAAATGGGTCTGGAAGAACAAAGAGGGTGAGAATGGTGAGGTGGTGAGAAACAAATCGAGGTTGGTTGCTCAGGGCTATAGTCAGAAGGAGGGGATAGACTATGAGGAGACATTTGCTCCTGTACCCCGTTTGGAGGCAATTAGGATCCTTCTAGCCTTTTCCGTGGCTAAAGGGTTCAAATTGTACCAAATGGATGTGAAGAGTGCCTTCTTAAATGGGTTTTTGGAGGAGGAAGTTTATGTGTAGCAACCACCGGGCTTTGAGAGTGTTGAGTTTCCCCACAGGGTGTATAGGCTGAGGAAGATGTTGTATGGGCTGAAACAAGCTCCCCGTGCTTGGTATGGCCGTTTGAGAGGGTTCTTGTTCAGCAAGGGGTCTGAGATGGGCAAGGTAGATAAGACTCTTTTTATCCTCAGGCAGGGTGATGATATCCTGATTGTTCAGGTGTACATGGATGATATTGTCTTTGGCAGCTCGTCTCACTCTTTGGTTGCAAGGTTTGCAGAGAACATGAGCAAAGAATTCGAGATGTCTATGATGGGAGAATTGCAGTTCTTTCTCGGGCTTCAGATCAAGCAGGCGAAGGAAGGAACCTTTGTGCATCAAGCCAAGTACACGAAGGACATCCTCAAGAAGTTCAAGATGGACGACTCGAAGCCCCTGTCGACACCGATGAGTACGACTACAGCGCTGGACGTGGACGAGGACGGAGAGCCCGTGGACCAGAAGGAGTACCGGAGCATGATCGGCTCCCTTTTGTACTTGACGGCTACGAGGCCGGACATCCAGTTTTCTGTGTGTCTGTGCGCTCGTTTTTAGGCGTCACCGAGGACTTCACATCGGCAGGCCGTCAAGCGGATCTTCAGGTATCTTCGACACACTCCTGAGCTCGGTCTTTGGTACTTAGCGTCCTCTTCCCTTTCGCTTCTTGGTTTTTCGGATGCCGACTTTGCGAGGTGTCGAGTCGATCGGAAATCGACTTCGGGTACTTGCCAGTTTCTGGGTTCCTTGCTTGTTTCTTGGTTATCTCGCAAGAAGTCAAGTGTAGCTTAGTCTACCACAGAAGCTGAGTATGTTGCTGCCGCTAGTTGTTGCTCCCAGCTGCTTTGGATCACGTACACTTTCAGTGACTTTGGTGAGGAGTGTTCCCATGTACCTCTCATGTGTGACAGCACCAATGCCATAAGTGTAGCCAAGAATCCTGTGCTTCACTCAAGAACCGAACAAATAGAAGTGCGCTACCACTTTCTGAGAGACAATGTTGAGAAGGGAAACATAGACCTCATCCATGTCCCAGCCAAGAAACAGCTCGCCGATATCCTAACAAAGCCTTTGGACCAACCTACATTTGCACGTTTGCGGGGTGAGCTTGGTGTGGTTTTTCCCTTTTGAGCTTTGGTTGGAGGATCTCATGTACATATGCATGTTGCATGTTCTTTTCTGTATCATATCATGCTTGCATCTTTGTATCATATGCTTTAGAGATGTGCTTCTCTTATATACTTTGTTCACCACGATGTGCTATACATGATCTTGTGAGCTAGTTTGGTATACTATGCTTAGTTTGGCTTAGCTCTGGATGATCTTGGTTTATGCCCATAGTTGCTAGCTATGCTTTTGAAAAATGTCACATGTATGCTCTCTTGTGAGTAAAAGCTTTTACATGATCTTGACATGTTTTTGTGGCTTTATCTTGTCATCATGAATGTTTAGCCCGCTTGCTTTATCTTGTGGAAGGGCATAAGTTCCCTTTTGTCGCAAAGACATTTCGTGTACCATTGTGAATCTGAAAATGAAATGTAAATTACTTGGAAAATGTGCTCCCATGTCATTTGTGCTTAATTATTATAGCTTTGGGTGCTAAACCGTTGCATGATGCCTACCAATGAGAAGTCTCATACATAGAAGTAGGCACATGGCTCGGTGGCTTTGACATGACATGAGATGCTTGAGGGTGTTTATGATGATCTTATGGTTATAATGGTTGTCCTAGCATGAAGTTTGTATGGCTCTGCCATTTTGACATGTTTTGCTCATGTTTAGGACTTTGCTCATGAGAGAGTGATTTTTCGAAAAATTGCTCATTTTTATGTTAGCTTTGCTCAATGGATGTGAAACTTGGTAATCTTGTAGCTAATGTGCATACGAAGCTATGGAGTATCTCATTTGCTCATTTGGACATGTGTAGCATCTTGTGTTGAATTTTGTCTATTTGAGAAGCTCTAGGTTTCATTTTGGCTTGATTCATGCATTACCAACAAGGGGGAGGAAAGTACCCAATTCATGCATCAAGGGGGAGTTTTGCATCAGGGGAAAGAAAAATTTGGGAGAATGCATTTGGTCAGGGGGAGCTTGCAATCATGCATTTGGGAGCTTGCATTCATGCATTTGGGAGCTCTTTTTCGCCTGATTTTAGTTGTGCTCATTTGCCGATGGTGTCGAGCCCTTTTGCCTCACCTTGAGGAGTCGGCAAATTTTAGAGCATTTTGTCTTGGTTGTGTTGAGCCGTTTCCCTTGCCTTAGGGGACCGAGACTTTCTCTCTCAAGTAATCTTCTTTGGCTTTTGATAACTTGTTTCAGTTTTTGGTTCGTTTCTTTTCTTTTTCTTTCTTTCTCCGAATTGGTTATTATGTGTGTTGTCAATGCACTCATCAAGGGGGAGATTGTGGACCGGAGCGTCCGAGGACCGGTGGATGGTCGCTCCCTGGTGTGATGAGTGATTGACAATGTGGTGTGGACTGACTCTTGGCCGAGTATTGCAGGTGCAGGTTGTGGTTTGATTTGTGCTGGTGCAGGTGAAGAGCGGGCGCGAAATGTCTTAGCCTTGCGGGGCCTCCGAGGAGTGGAGAGACAAGTAGTCTCGGCTCGACGGACCCGGTGGCCGAACGGGATCAAGTGCGGGCCGCATGGTGGCAAGAAAAGCAAGACGAAGTCGTGGACAGGAGCCAGTGCAGGGTAGCGGCTCACGACCGAAGTCTACACGCGGGGTTTGCGGCGGTTCACCACAAAACCGTCAGGTTACTTAGTTGAGCCACAAAACCAAGACCGGAGGCTCGGCGGGCGGAGACGGGATCCGGGCACGCCGAGAGACTTCGAAGCGGAGGACACGCGTCTGGATCGCAAGGCTTGCGTCGAGGCTAAGCGAGGTGCGGTCGCCGGGCATCCGTCCGATGGTGCTACGACGAGAATTCCCAAAGTGCCCTTCGGGCTCGCCACGTCGTCCCGGCTCGACCTTGGTTTTGAGGCTCAACCAAGAAACCGTACACGACTTCGTCTTGCTTTTCTTGCCACCATGCGGCCCGCACTTGATCCCGTTCGGCCACTGGGTCCTTCGAGATGAGCCTACTTGTCTCTCCACTCCTCGGAGGCCACACTGGCTAAGACCTTTCGCGCCCGCTCTTCACCTACACCAACGCTAATCAAGCCGCAACCTGCACTTGCAATACCCGGCCAAGAGTCAGTCCACACCATGTTGTCAATCACTCATCACACCAAGGAGCGACCATCCACCGGTCCTCGGATGCTCCGGTCCTTAATCTCCCCCTTGATGAGTGCATTGACAACACACATAGTCACCATTCATAAGAGAAAGAAAAAGAAAAGAAATGAACAAAAATCTCAAACAAGTGATCAAAAGCCAAACAGAAGCCAACACAAGATCACTTGAGAGAGCAAGTCTCGGTCCCCTAAGGCAAGGGCAATAGCTCGACACAACCGAGACAAAATGCTCCAAACTGTCGACTCCTCAAGGTGAGGCAAAAGGGCTCAACACCATCGACAAAAGAGCACAACTAAAGTCAGGCGATAAAGAGCTCCCAAAGCATGAATGCAAGCTCCCCCTGAACAAATGCATTTCTCCCAATTTTTCCCCTTGATGCAAAACTCCCCCTGGATGAATGAATTGGGTGCACATTTCTCCCCCTTGTTGGTAATGCATGAATCAAGTCTACAAATGCAAGAATGTGCTTCTCAAATAGACAAAGAGCACTACAACATGCTAAAAAAGAGGTATAGACAAGCAAGATAGCCACAAATTAAGTACAAGCATCGCCAACAAGGTAGATAGGGACATATAAGCATGTAATATAGCCATAAGCAAAATGAAGCTTTTTTTCACAAAAATTTCCCTCTCAGGAGCCTAGGACCTAAACATTGTCAAAATAAGCACAAACAACATATACTCACAAACTTCATGCGAGGTCACAAGTTCTCATCACAAGATCATCACAAACACCTAAAAGCTATCTCATGTCATGTCAAAGCCACCGAGCCATGTGTCTACTTCTAAACATGAGACTTCTCAATGGTAGACATCATGCTACGATTTAGCACCCAAGATAAGGAAATTAAAGCACACATGACATGATACCAATTGAGGGCAAATTCATCAAGCATAGACATTTCAACATACCAATTTCATGATTTACAAAATTGAGCATGGTACATGAAGTGCCTTTGGGGCAAAAAGAAGCTTAGGCTTCTCCACAAGGTAGCATGTAGGCTAAACATTCATGATGATAAATGGGTCTTTGACCCCAAATGAAAAGAACATGATTCCAAACACAAATTAAGCAAGATATAGCCATATGCGCACAATTTGAACATGAGAGGCATTCAACTCACAAGAGAGGATCATATATAGCATTTTCACAAAAAGAACCATCCACATGCATACACATCCCAAAGCTACCAAGAGCATAGCTATACGTCACATGAGCATCACTAGCAAGGTCATAAGCTCACATCCAGCATATCATAGTGACCAAAGTATATAGGAGAAGCACATCTCTAAAGCATATGATACAGATGTAGTTTATGATACAAAGATGCAAACATGATATGAAACATGAAAGAGAATGCAAGATACATATGAACATGAGATCCCCAACCCAAACTCAAAATGGGCAAACGAGCACAAAGCTCACAAGCTCCCCCTAAACACATGCACTAGGGCCAAAGAGCATACAAAGCTCATCCTAAGTACATATGAAAGGGCAAAGAGCAAAAGCAACCGAGTGGCTTGACAAGAGCCACACGCCCCAAAGTCACAAGACTACTTACCTTGATTACTCGTTCTCGTCCATCGTCCCCAAAAGTGATGTAGTCCATTGACACCACCGGGGTGAGGCTGGAGGGCCACCTTCGATCTCCGGTCATGTATCGCTAGCCTCTGGAGTCGATCCACCAAAAGTCCTCCAAGCCTCCCGCCTGCAAAATCAAAACCAAGAGCGAGAACGAGCACTCGACAAAACACTGGGGTTAGCACAGAAAGAGTCAAACCAGTACCGAGCCATTTTCTCAAAAGTGGGGTTAGCAAAATTCATCCTACCAACGCTATGACCACCACGGGGAATCACCTCACGTCTCACTGGAGGAGTACGAGCACCACGAAAGGGAAAACGTGGTCCGTAGCCCCTCTGAGACTCAAAACTGCGACCTCTCCCAAGCTCGTATTGATCACGAGGTAGAGAACATCCAGCAAACCTACCACCATCAAACTCAACACACCTATCACCTGCACCACCACCAAAGGGACCAAACCGATCAACACCACGACCTCTAGAGCCGAAACTCCCAACACCTCGAGTAGGAAAGCCCTGATCCCTCCAAGCTGGAACCGTATGCACAACACCCTTACTCCGAGGCACAACACGAGGCTCAGGCACACCACGAGAAAGGCGGTACCTATCCTTGTTTGCCATCTCCCTAGCAAGCCTCTCCTCCCTTCTCCTCCTGAAGCAAAACTATCTCTTATGACCATCCCTCCCACAATGCTCACAATGGAAGTGGATTGGTTTTGGCTTGGGTGTCGGTTGTGGTTTCTTCTCAATCTTTTTGCCTTGCTCATTTGGTTTCTCACTTGGTTTATGCGTCTGGTTTGGCTTGGGGCAAACTGTTTCTTGGGTGTAGTGTGTGGTGGAACTGGAGTTTCCTCAAATGTCCCTTCTCTCTCACCACTACACTCTCCAAACTTATTCGACCCAAGCACCTGACCATCAAAGCGCTTAAAGGCCGCAATCATCATACAAAGTTGAGGCTCTTAACTAGACAACCAACTCAACAAGTTTCACAAATCATCATTCTCAGTCTGCAAGTGATCCACACATTGCCCAAGTTCCAAATTCTTCACAGCATGCAATTCACAAGTAGAGCAGGAAGTAGGAATAGGAACTTTCAAATCAGCCTCAAGAGAAACAATGCGAGAGCGAAACTCAGCAATCTTTTCATGCAAAGCAGGGCAAGAAGTGCATGCACCAAGCAAAGTGGGTCTAGATTGCAGCTCAGCCAATTCAACCCTAAGCACATCTAGTTCCTCAAACTTGGAGGCATGCTTTTCCTTAAGAGCAGTCAAATCAGCTAGGAAGACAGCGCAATCACCACAATCAACCTCATTAGAAACAACAGGATTGGCCTTAAGCGAATCTATCTCAAGCTTGGCCTCAAGGTTTTGGGTTTCTAGCTCAGCTACCCTATTCCTAGCATCTTCAAGCGAGGCCCTAAGCTCTTTCCTAAGCTTCTTGGCCTCTCTAAGCATGTGGTCGCGGTTATCAAGCAAGTCAACCAACTCCTCATTCTCCTTGCGCAAGGAAGAGAGCTCATCACATACCTCATCCTCAGAATCTGAGTTTGAGGCGTCCTTCTGGCTTCTCTTGCTGCTGGAGCTGCGAGCCATGCCGCAGAAATCGTCCTTGGAGCTTAGGCCCATCACATAAAGGCTGTTGAGGTACTTGCTGAGGTTCTTCTTCTTCTTCTTCTTGTCGCCCTCTTCTTCTTCATCACTCGAGCTTGATGATGTGTCCTCGGAGTCGGATTCGACGTCGCTCGACTTCTTCATCTTCTCTCGAGACTGTGCCTTCCTCCTATGTCCATGATCCTTCTTCTCGGACTTCCTCCTCTTGTACTTGGACTTGTGCTTGTTGTAGTCATTCAACTTCGGACACTCGGCGAAAAAGTGTCCGGTCTTGCCGCACTTGAAGCACGTCCTCAAGTTCCTCCTTGAGCTCACCCGGTTCTCGTGCATCCTCTCGAATCTCCTCGACAATAATGCTAGGTCATCCTTGCCCAACACGTCAAAATCCTCGTCTGGCAAGGACAAAAGAGAAGAAAAAGAGTACATCCTGGAGGATGGGTTAGCATCAGTCCTAGAACCGGAAACGAGAGCCAGACTATGAGGGTCAATCGGGTTCTCGATCCTTGCTCGCACCCCACGGTCCACATCAGATGACTTGAGCTTGGAAAATAGCTCGTCAACTGTGAGGGT
The DNA here is from genome assembly GCA_036936925.1 of Cenchrus fungigraminus. Classification (NCBI taxonomy): domain Eukaryota; kingdom Viridiplantae; phylum Streptophyta; class Magnoliopsida; order Poales; family Poaceae; genus Cenchrus; species Cenchrus fungigraminus. Next base: position 52,713,716 of record CM072778.1, on the reverse strand, counting down.
CTCATACTTCTCCGACTCAAGAATGGCCTCGACCTTCTCACTCCACATGGTACGATCTAGAGAGTGCAGGAGCTTCACAGCCCTGTCATGATCATTGTACAGGAGCACGGCCACATTAGCCCTCATGTTGTTCACAATCACAGTGAACAGCTGGAACATGGAATCAATGGACTCACCAGGGAGATGTGTGAAGTTCTCATACTCTCTCCGGTAGGTCGCAAACAACCGAGCCTGGACCTGAGCATTCCCAGCATGAGCGTTCTTCAACTGCTCCCAAATCCTACAAGCCAAGTCCTTTGCCTGAACCCGATCGAATTCGGATTGACACAGAGCACGAAACAAGTAGTCGACCGCCTTGTTGTTGGCGTCGTGCATATCCCTCGATCCTGGAGCTAGGAAGTTAATCAGATGAACATAAACTGTGTTCACCGTAACATCCCAAAGGATCTGACCCTTGCCGCGGACGAAAGCAGCCATCCGCCTCTGCCACATCTGGTAGTTCTTAGCATCAAAGTGTGGAGGACCCGAACCCCGTTCCTGGTACGCCATCTTTGGATCTTAGACTAGTTAGAATCACGAAGATCCGTAACTGGCTCTGATACCAATTGAAGGACCGATTAGGGGACCAGAGAGGGGGGGAGAGTGAATGGGAGACGATTAAAAATTCTTCCCGAAGGTTGAACACGGCCTATGCCCCAAATTCACAACCAAGGATTCCCTCACGATCTTGCCAAGGTCGCGTAGTCACAACGGACCTACCAACCCTAAGAACAAGTCTCAAACCAAACACAAGCGAAGCAAGGGACTTAGGCAATCTGGAAAGCACCAGGCGGACGGTCCGCGGCGACCTCGCGGACGGTCCGCCAGGTGCGAATCAGCACAGCCGAGAAACTCGAGAAACAACCTCAAACTTCCGATCATTGGATCTCCCAAACCACTTGGAGTCTTGAGTCAAAATTTTGGGAGATGATGAGCACCCTAAAGGGAAGATATGCCCCAAAAAATTCGGCCTCTAACTCCCTACAACTCCCGGAATCGCAAATCTCGTGCCTTTACCTCAAGAACATCAAGAACTCGAAAACCACCAAAATCGAAGGCCTTCCTACGGGATTTGAGGGGCAAGATCACCAAGAAAAGAGGCACACCAACCTCACGTGTGATTCCCAAAACAAATCACGCAGAGAAACACCTCCATAAGCTTCTCACGAAAATCCCAAGAAAGAGCTCCGAAAATCACCAAAAAGGAGAAACGCCAGGAGACAAAGAGACACTAGATGAACCACGCCGAATCTTCTATACATACCATGAATGGTTCATATAAGGTCTAGCAAGCCGCCCGAACATCCAACCCTCTCTCAAGATGAATCATGAAGCTCTCAAGCTAGCCTTGGGAAAACCTAAGGGACAGGGGAAACTAGGAAGCAAATGAATTAGGGTTCCAAGAGGTGGCTGCCATCCTCTCTCCTCTAAGTTTATATGGAGGCAACCGAAAGACGAAACTACCCCTATTACATGAAAGTAAGATACACGCCCCCAAAGGGCATTTTGGGAATTCTCGTCGTAGCACCATCGGACGGATGCCCAGCGACCGCACACCGCTTAGCCTTGACGCAAGCCTTGCGATCCCGACGCGTGTCCTCCGCTTTCAAGTCTCTCGGCACGCCCGGATCCCGTCTCCGTCCACCGAGTCTTCGGTCTTGGCTTTGTGGCGCAACCAAGGAACCCGACGGTTTTGTTGTGAACCACCGCAAACCCCGCGGACGCAATGTAGCCTCCACGCCAATCCCACTCATGACTTGGCCACCACGTCGTCCCGGCTCGACCTTGGTTTTGAGGCTCAACCAAGAAATCGTACACGACTTCGTCTTGCTTTTATTGCCACCATGTGGCACGCACTTGACCCCGTTCGGCCACCGGGTCCATCGAGCTGAGCCTACTTATCTCTCCACTCCCCGGAGGCCACACAGGCTAAGACCTTTCGCGCCCGCTCTTCACCTACACCAACGCTAATCAAGCCGCAACCTACACGTGCAATACTCAGCCAAGAGTCAGTCCACACCATGTTATCAATCACTCATCACACGAAGGAGCGACCATCCACCGGTCCTCGGATGCTCCGGTCCTCATCGGGTTGTCCTCCCGGTAGCTTATTCTTGACTCGACGAACGGGTTGCCTCCCGCCTAGCGCTTCGTTTATAGTCCATGGCTAGACTTCTTCACTTGTTCACTTCGGATCAACGCTCTTTGCGGGCGTTGCAATCTTGGGTACCCACTTTCGCACCATCTTTGGTGCAGGCTTATTCTCCGGCTTAGTCATCTTTTTGGTCTTCACAGGCACCTTTTGTTCCTTGATCTTGACGGATGCAACAACTTCTTTGATTCCCCTCGCTTCCTTCTTCCTTGGCTCTTTCTTGCTAAAGCGACGATGAGGTGGAACATATTTAGCATTGATCATGTTGCATACCTCAAAGCGTGGTCGAAACTTGAAGGAACTCCTCTCGCCGTTGATGTCGAACTTGATTTCCCCCTTGCCGACGTCGATAGTAGCTCCGACGGTCTTGAGGAAAGGCCTCCCAAGGATGAGCGGCGACTTCTCCCTTTCTCCCATCTTGAGCACCACAAAGTTGACGGGCATGAAGTGGTGTCCGACCTTCATGGGCACATCTAAGGCGATGCCCAAAGGATAGCGAATGGAGTTGTCACCCAACTCCAAACACATGGTCGTAGGCTCTAGCTCCGGTAGGCATAGCTTCTCGAACACGTCTCTTGGCATGACACTTCCACAAACTTCTCAAAATGATTATCAAGTTTACCTTGGAAGTAGCGTGGCTTGAGTTGCGGCATTTTTGTGTCTTCTCCCAGCATCTCAAACTCGGGCTCTTCGGTGATGATCTCGGTAACCTTCTCCTTAGCAAATTCCTCCGCCTCGGTAGATGGTTTAGGCTTTTTAGCTCCCGCGGAATGTTCTGGATCTTCGGTCTCCTTTCCCGAATGAGTTTGAATGGCCTTTGCCGTCTCGAGACCTTGAGGTTGTACCGGTAGCTTCCCTTCATTAGCGGATAGGCGCCCGGCAAGTTGTCCCACTTGTGTCTCGAGCACCTTCATCATGTTGAGCACTTGATGGTTGGATCTTCCAACATCCGTCACCTTGCTATCGATGTTCTCCAACACTTTGTCTATCACCTTGAATTTAGTGACGGTGTCCTTGTTGATCTTAGCTTGCTTGTTCATGAAATCCTTCAATTGCATACGAAGAGGAACCGAATTTGGAATGGACGAACTTGCATTAAATTGAGGTCTACCTTGCCCGTAGCGGAAGTTCGGCAAATCTCCCTTCCTCATGTAATCGAGCATCTTGGCTTCCTCTGGGCAATCTTTTTGGACATGACCATACTCCCCGCACTCTTCACATGTGGACCTTGCTTCGGCAGCCTTTAAATCTTGAGCTTCTTTCTTTTCTATCTCCATCTTCTCCAACCTCCTCATGGGCGAGTCGATCTTGCCTTCAAGTAGATCTTCCTTCTCCACTTGCAATACTCCTTTCACGTTCCCTGTGGGTTGAACTGGAAGTAAGCATCCGGATGACGCCCATGTGTCATTATTCGCGACCTTCTTGAATAGAGTGAAAGCCTCGGTCGATGTAAGCTTGATGATGGATCCTCCCGCCGATGCATCGATGATCGTCCTTGACGCCATGATAAGTCCTTGATAGAACTTTTGAACAAGATCTTCCTTGGGGAACTTATGATGTGGCACCGCCCGAGTGTACTCATTGAAGTGCTCGAAAGCTTCCGATATAGTTTCCGTAGGATATTGAGCAAAAGTAGCAATCTTATTGCGCAAGCTTTGAGTCTTACCCGATGAGCAGTATTCCTTCATGAAAGCTCTCATCAAAGCCTCCCAATTTTGCACCCTCTCTGTCAGTTGAGTGTAGAACCATTGCAAAGCTTTTCCGAGTAGCGAGAAAGGAAAGAGCCTTGCCCTCATTTGATTTTGAGTCACCCTGTCCAAGTTGGATGTTTGACAAAGTTGAATGAATGCTTGGAGGTGAAGGTTGGGATCCTCTTTATCGGTGACGGGTGAATGTTGCACTGTGCGGATTGTTGAGGTCTTGATCTCGAACGGCCTTTCGATCTCTGTGAGGTTCAAGATGGGTAGGTCGACGATGTCCAGGGTGCATAGCTCCCCGATCTTGCACTCCAGCTACAGTTGTTCTCCCATTGGTTGCGGTTGAAGTTGATTCTCTCTAGGGTTTGGAGGTGGTGATTCCTTTGGAGACTCCGACGATCCTTCGGCCTCCGCTTTTGGATCTGCAAATTCCAGCTTTTTAGCTTGTGCTTCGCATCTCCTTAGCCTGTAAAGTTTTTTTGGATCATCCACAAAATTTTCGGGTTTGTTGGAGAGGTAGCCGTCCATCTCCTGTTAGGGTTAGCAATAAACAAAATATATACAAAAATAAAAATAAAAACAAATCTAAGAAAACTAGGGTTAGTCAAAAACTAGATTAGATTGATTTTGAGGATGATCAAAAGTTAGTAGATGCAAAAAGAAAAACCAAAAGAAAACTTAAAATATTCACAAAACGCAATAAAAGATCGAATCTTGATCACTTGTTCCCCAGCAACGGCGCCAGAAAAAGGGCTTGTTGACGGTCTATATGTGTATCAATGTTCATTTGGATTGCAAGCGGACAAATCCTCCGTCATAGTCAAGGGACCCTTCTTCCCTTAAGTGTGAACCCAAGGTATCGAATCCGTGGAACAAATGTGTTATTGCTTTTGCATCTAATAAAGCCGCAAACACTTTAATCTTCGAAAGGTTGTTGCTTTTGCATCTAATCTAGAGAACACCAAGAAAATGAATCTAATCTAATGAACACCGGAGGTAGCAAGAGATAGAGAGCGGTAGGTAAACCCAATCTTGAGAGATTGGATCAAGCTCTTGTTGAAGTTCCAAACAAAGATGAACGAAGCAAATTGAATCTCATAAAAAGCTTCTTTAAATCATGGCTTCCGTTCCAACTCCGAAGACGCCCGCCTTTTGAACCATCGTCCTGTCACAACGCGCTCCTATTCGTGCGGGTTAGCCTAGGGCGAGTCCAAAGGACAAGATGAAATTGCTTGGTAGGTCAGGCATGCACCTTTAGCCACCTCGACCACAAGAACACCTTATGTGATCTATCTCGATAATAGATCGTGAAGTAAGAAACACCAAACGAAGACAAAGTCGTAGAGAAAGCACTTGATCGCTAAGAATCGGATTGCAATTTGATAACTCAACATCATGAATGATACATGGACAAGATCACCACCGTGATCCTACCTTAATCTTGCTCCTAACTCCTGGAACTCCGACGTGGTCTTCCTTGCAAGGTTCCCACGCCGGCTAGGGAAACCCTAGACAACTAGCTAGACCCTCTCCTCTCCGGAATGGTGTCCCTCTCTTCTCTACTCCTCGGCGGCGAATGACGAATGAATTGAAGCGTGGCTCTTGGTAGGGGGACTATAAATAGCCCGGGGGTCATCTAGGTGATGGGGGTGATGAATGGACCCAGGAATGGGCTGGGTCAACAGGCCTGGGTCGGCCGGCCTAGGCCCATCCTAGCCCATCTCGTTGCCTACTTCGTCGGTGACGCTTCTTGTGTCTTCTAGAACTTTCCACCTTCTGCATGTGGGCCCTTGGCATCAGTTTCTCTGCGGTTTGGATAGGGCTCCTTGTCGCGCAAGCTTCAGCATTTTCTGTCCAGGTCCTCGGAGTTTTCTACCTTCACGGTTTGGTCCTTGGGCTTCTTGGAGTCATGTTCACTTCGTTGCTTGACTTGCACCGGGCTTCATGGTCTTCTCACGAGGTGCTTGATGAACTTTAGCCGGAACTCTTGCATTTAGCGCTAAAACCCTGCATAAACATTAATCTCCAAAACCGACATGCACGAGCGAACTTGTTATATCAAGGGGGTTAGTTCCAATGGATAAGATATTAAATTGATGCCAACACTGAAGGTAATCTCATGGCTAGGTTGACGGAAGTTCACCGTCAACAGCAAGCTAGACCTTGTATGAACCTTTCTTGGTATGTATTGAAGATTTGGCGTGGTTCCTCAAGGCTTTTGTTGTCTCTCCTGTTTTCCCTTTTTGTGGATTCTCGGAGCCTTTTCTTGGGAATTTCGTGGCGGAGTTTTGGAAGCGTTTCTTTGCGGGATTCTTGTTGGGTGTTGTTGATGGTCGACTTTCACACTCCTAGCCATGAGTTTACCTTCAATGTTTGTATTGATTTGATATCTGATCTAATGGTACTAACCCCCTTGATATAACAAGTTCGCTCTTGCATGTGGTTTTTGGAGTATGATGTTTACACAAGATTTAAGCGCTTAAAGGAGCACTTTCGGGCAAAGTTCATCGAGCACTTATGAGAAGATAATGAAGCCTGACATAAGTCAAGACTCGAAGTGAACATGACTCCAAATGGCCAAGGTCGCCTTGAGATTTGGAGATTTACTCATGAGATCAATTCAACCCGAGAGATATTCACGCAGCCCAGAACAGCATCATTTTCCGATGCAGATTCGGGAACTTAAACGGCCTCTAATGGCAAAATGTTGACTACCAAAGTTGTGGACCATGTTGAGAGCTTCGATTTGGACATATGGAAAGCCTAATTCGGTCGAAGGAGCTAGGAGATATGGCCCTCGAAATACCTGCTGCACAGACAAGTTCGAAATCAGACAGATTATCTTGCGAGGCCATTTTGGTGATGTTATTTTCGTTTCCAGGAAACCAATGAATACCAAAGTTGAAGACAACTTCGTGCCACACAATTTAGACACCGAATTTGCATTATTTGGAGTCCGGACGTAGGAGATATGACATCGGAAAGGAAGGGCTGCGAAACAGGAAAATCTGGGCGAGGCTGATTTTATGGAAACCAAGTTTGCTTCTCTCTGAAGGAAGATCTCGTGCAAGGCAAGTTAGGGCACGCCCCAAGGCTACCCAAGGGCATAAATACAACCCCTTGCGCGCCCAAGAGGGTTTTTATTCATCATTCACCTCCACAAGATCGAGAAGGAGATTGGATCGACAAGGGAGCACTCATCGGCCTTCATCTACTTCGGAGGTTTCTACACCATGTCTAGCGCTTCAATGTGTAACATTATGCGGTAAAATCCTTGTTTGTCCATGGGGGTTGGAGGAGGATCTTGATTTGTAATCACCGAACTTATGTTTTGGATCTTTTTGCTATCATATTCATGTTGATGGTGCGCTAATCTTAATGGTCGCCGGCTTGCTTTGGGGATGCATCGCTCGTAGTCTCATGTATCGTGTTCCTTTTTTCTTTACGTGATTACCGTCGTGTAGTGACAGTGCGCGGGATGGAAAACATAATGAACTTGGTTCACACTTTTGATCATGCATGCCTAGAGCACATCAACGTCTTGTGCACTTTGTGTTCGATCACGGATAACCCTCATATAGTGACTAGTGTGCGAGAGGGAAAGGGTTGGATTCCGTGCACCTTTACCTTTGATAGATTAGATCGGGTTGTTCTTGCTAGGTTGTTACGTCTTCAAGTGATCCTAGATCCCTTGGAAATAATTCTACGTTCTTGAGATCTTCATTCCATCGCTCTCTACTTTGCTTTCTTTAATCTAGATTAGATTAGATTAAGTTCCTTACTTATACATATTTGATAAAGAGCTTTAAATCAACAACATTAGTGCTTAGTTGAGCACAGCAATCCACTTGTTCCATGGATTGATTAACCTTGGGGGATACTCTAAGGGAAAAGCTACAACCGACCCGTGCGCTTGCGGATCGTAACTTGACGCGTTATTTAACTGTCAACAAGCTTTTCTGGCGCCGTTGCCAGGGAACAAGCTAGTTTGCTATGTTTAACTTTGTATTAATTTGTTGATTACTAACACCTAAACTTTTGTCTAGAAATCCTTGTTTTTGTTTTTATTTTTGTTGTCTAGATGGCTTTTGTCAATCACCCCATGGAGGAAGAAGAAAAACCACTATGGTATTATGCTAGCCCGCGATTGGAGGATATTAAAGTGCAAAAATCATATTTGATACTCGAGGCTACCGAGTATAAGATCAAGCCTCGGATGATAGAGATGGTGGCAGCAAACCCATTTAGAGGGGTGAAGACGGACAATCCATATAGGCACATCGAGCGTTTCATGATGCTATGCAACACGGTGCAACAAGAAGGAGTTCCGGTCGATTGGTACAAATGGAATCTTTTTCCATACTCACTTGTGGATAAAGCAAAACGATGGCACTCACTTGCATCCTTCGAGGTTGAAGGAAATTGGAATCGATTGGTGAAGAAATTTTGTGAAAAATTCTTTGCGATAAGTAGGGTTCAAAATGTGAGGAGGCAAGTGATAAATTTTGCGCAAGGAGAAGAGGAAGGAATAGATCAAGCTTGGGAAGGATTCAATGGATTGATCAAACAAGGACCAAGGCTCTTGCATACTTTTTATTTTTCTCTAACCCCCGAATGCATGCGGTATGTTCAAATGTGTGCAGGCGGAAATATCTTGGAGAAAACACTCACGGAGGCCACCCAATTACTACAAAGATTAAGCGAGGGGGTGGCCATGCAAAGAGATCGAGAAGAACATATTTTGGGAAGCGTTGAGCAAGAAACTTGTGTGGAGGTACTTGCTGGAATTTCAAGAAAAGAAGCTCCGGAAGTGAAGAAAGAAGAAGCAAGGCAAGAACATATTGAAGAAGCAACCCACAATGAAGGGGGACCAATCCAAGGCATCAAAATTCGCAAGCTCGAAGAGGTACAAGGAAGAAGTTTGGCAAATGCAAAGCCGCTAAAGGAGTTCGAACAAATGGATTGGATCCCAATTAACTTCGAATAAATATTCAACAAGAGGAGAGCATACCCGAATCAAAAAGAGTCGGTGAGAGCTATAGAATTCAACTTTCCGAAGGAGAGGCCCTCGGGGTACGAGTTGAACAAAGAATCGGCCGGAGAAATTATTCAAAGACTATTCAATGAGGATGAAGAGGTAGATCCTGACCACATTGCTGAAGTAAAGAGGATTATGAGAGTGAAGCTGGTGGACTCACCATATGCCCACCTAGCTGAAGTGTACGCAATAGGAGCCGATCATGGCGAAGGTACCTCTCTACCGACACCTCACATAAGTTGCATAATTAATGGAGAGAAAATTTGCAAAGCCTTATGTGACATAGGAGCCCATGTTAGTGTCATGTCTTCCAAAATTTATCACGGGCTTTTTAGTAAAACTTTAAATCTTGCTCCAACACAAATAAAATTAATCATGGGAGATGGTAGAACGACAAGACCTTTGGGTGTGCTTAGAGATTTAGATGTTGCTATCTCTGGTAAAATTATTCCAACCAACTTTTTTTGTATTTGATGCTTGCCATAATGAACATGATGATATAATTTTTGGTAGGCCTTTTCTTAAGTTGGTCAATGTTGTTCTTGATGCCGGAAAGGGTAGAGTTACTATTGATCTAGATGGAACTAAATTCACATATGATTTCCTACCTGCTTCTCGTATTGCTTTACCTCTACCTCTTGATAACGAAGAGGTAGAGGATCTTTGTTTTGTTGATACTTTCAAGGACCCTCTCCAAAGAGCAATGGAGAATGATGCTATGTACGATGATCAAGACAAGGAACTAGCGGAAGCAACCGAGGGGTTGAAGGCACAAGATGGAAGCTTGGATGAAGAAAATTATGAAGATATTGGAGACTTGCAACAACAAGAACCCGAAGTGCCCGATATTGAGTTAAAGCCACTTCCCAAGGGATTAAAGTATGAATTTTTGGGAGCCGATAAGACGTACCCGGTCATCGTGAGTGATGAATTGAGTCCGGAGGAGATGGATAAGTTGCTGAATTTATTGAGAAAACACAAGAAGGTGATCAGGTACTCGATAAGCGACTTGAAGGGTATTAGTCTGACCTTTTGCACCCACCGCATACCACTTGAAGAATAATGCAAGCCCATTGTAGAGCATCAAAGAAAATTGAGTCATGCCGTGCGCGAGGTGGTGAAGAAGGAGGTGATCAAATTGTTGGATGCCGGAATAATCTGCCCCATGCCACATAGTGAATGGGTGAGCCCGTTGCATTGTGTACCAAAGAAAGGAGGAATAACTGTTGTGAAGAATGAGAAGGATGAGTTGATACCGCAATGGATCGTGACCGGATGGAGAATGTGCATCGACTATAAAATGTTGAACAAGGCAACAAGGATGGATCACTTTCCGTTACCATTTATCGATGAGATGCTTGAAAGGTTAGCTAAACATTCTTACTTTTGTTTCCTTGAAGGGTACTCGGGGTTCATGCAAATTCCCATTCATCCGGATGATCAACAAAAGACACCTTCACATGTCCATATGGAACTTTCACATATAGAAGAATGCCATTTGGTTTATGTAATGCACTGGCTACCTTTCAAAGATGCATGATGGCTATATTCTCGGATTTTATTGAAGAAATTATGGAGGTATTCATGGACGACTTCTTGGTGCATGGTATGTGTTTTGAAAGTTGCTCGAAAAATTTGGAAAAAATACTTGAAAGGTGTGGAGAAATTGACCTGTTGCTTAATTGGGAGAAGTGTCACTTTAGGTGAAACAAGGGATAGTCTTGGGACATGTAATCTCTGAGAGAGGAATAGAGGTGGACAAAGCTAAGATTGAAACGGTTGAAAAGTTGCCACCTCCGACAAATATCAAATTGTTAAGAAGCTTTCTTGGGCATGCCAGATTTTATAGAGGATTTATAAAGGATTTCTCAAAGATCACCAAGCCATTGACACGACTTCTCCAAATAGATGTGGGATACGACTTTGATGAAGAATGCTTGCATGCTTTCCGGACGTTAAAGCAATCTCTCATAAGCGCACTAATTATGCAACCTCCCGATTGGAATCTACCATTTGAGATAATGTGCGACGCAAGTGATTATGCCGTTGGAGCTGTTCTTGGACAAAGGAAGGAAGGGAAGGTACACGCAATTTATTATGCAAGTAAAACTCTAAATGAAGCGCAAGTGAATTATGCAACTACGGAGAAGGAATTGCTTGCCGTAGTGTTCGCATTTGAAAAATTCAGATCTTATATTGTGAACTCGAAGGTGATCGTGTATACGGACCATGCTGAAATCAAGTACCTTTTGTCCAAGAAAGATGCCAAGCCACATTTGATTAGATGGATCCTATTATTGCAAGAGTTTGATATGGAAATTAGAGACAAGAAAGGGTCGGATAATGTTGTAGCCGACCACTATCAAGGACGCATCATGTAGATGATGTGATGGAGCTAATTGAAGATAGAATGAGAGATGACCATCTATATCAAATACTTGATAGGGGAGGATGGATGCATGATATCATAAGATGCCTACGGAAGATGCCATTAGATCACTTGGACAAAAATGCTAAAAGAAGGGTAATTGCTGAAAGCAGAAAATTTTATTGGGATGCACCATACCTATATAGATGTGGAGATGATTGAGTGCTAAGATGTGTGCCACGGGAAGAAAGAGAAGAAATTCTAAGAAAATGCCACTCGTCGGAATATGGAGGACACTATGGACATTTTAGAACACAAGCAAAGGTATGGGCAAGCGGATTCTATTGGCCTGAGATGCACGAGGATGCTAAAAGGTTTGTTGCAACTTGCCCGGAATGCCAAAGGAGTGGAAATATATCACAAAGGAATGCAATGCCGCTGAATTATAATTTGCACATTGATCTATTTGATATTTGGGGCATCGACTTTATGGGACCATTCGTGAACTCAAATGGATATGAACACATCTTGGTCATAGTTGATTATGTATCGAAATGGGTTGAAGCAATTCCATGTCGGAAAGCATCTACGGAAGTGGCCATTCAAATGATCAAGACGGTGATATTCCCTCGATACGGTGTTCCTAGAATTTTAATAAGTGATGGTGGATCACACTTTATTGGCAAGGAATTTAAAAGATGCTTCGCAAAGTTGGGAATCGAGCATAGGGTGTCTACGACCTATCATCCACAAACAAATGGCCAAGCAGAAACATCGAACAAGCAACTCAAAGGCATCCTCATGAAGACGGTGACTAAAGGACGAAAAGATTGGTCAAAGAAGCTAGACGGAGCGTTGTGGGCATACCGGACTGCACATAAAACACCGATAGGTATGATCCCTTATTAATTTGTCTATGGAAAAACATGTCATTTACCGGTAGAACTAGAGCACAAGGCTTATTGGGCAATAAAGGAGATGAATTTTGATATTGATGCGCCACGAATAAAGCGGAGGATTCAAATAAGTGAACTTGAAGAGCTAAGATTGAAGGCATATCACAACGCTATCATCTATAAAGAAAGGATGAAGAGATGGTACGACAAACGATTGCATAAGAAGGAATTCAAGGAAGGAGACAAGGTCCTACTATACAATTCTCGATACAAGGTCTTCGGCAAAGGAAAATTGCAAAGCAAATGGGATGGACCATACATCGTACATTCAGTGTCACAATCGGGAGCAGTGACAATCATGGACGCCAAAGGAGATCAATATGTTGTGAATGGACAACGGACTCAAGGTATTCCTGGAGCTTGACGTTGTGCCCATTAAATACATTGACATCTACACATTGGATGGTAACCCGGATCGTCAAGGCTAAGCGACGAAAACAAGGTAAGTTTGTAAATAACCTTCTACATTATTTATTTTCAGCATGCGTGTTAGTAGTAATGTTTGCTTCAAATCATCATGAATAAATATTGCTCCCTACTCATGACCTTTTGTGAGGATGGAAATTTATGCCAAGTAGATATATGATGATCGTTGCCGCTTTGCTCGTCTTTGTGCTTGCTTTATGCATGATTAAGCTAATGCTCTCATTAATGCAAATCTGAAATTAAATTTAAATGCTAGCTTAATCCTTTGTGGAGGTTATGATAAAGATGAAGACCCATAGTTTTTCTCATGCTCTCAATTTTGGATGGGTTAAAGATGATTTATTTTCGTTCTTAAAAGTTATGCTAACCTTGTCATTAATACCACTTGCATGTTGCTCAACCTATCCAAAGCCTTATATTTAATTGAGTGCAAAAACTTAGTGTACAAGATTTATTTTTGGGTGTATTGATTCAAGGCTTGATTTCTCTGGTTCGAGACTAAGAAGCTGGTCATTCCGTTTTTGTGTATCTACTTAGCCTTTTCTATCCGTGCATTGTAAGTTTCCACATCGGAAATTTTGCAAACCTCGCCGGATATCCACCCACAAACCCAAAATATCTTTTTGTGTTTTACCTCCTTGACCACAACCCAATTCTTGAGTATGGATGAATGTTTCGAGGTAGATCACAAGAATGAAGGTGCCAAAGATTAAAGTTTAATTTTGGGAGACCTCCGGGACGACATAAAGGGTGCTTGAAGGATCCCTAGAAGATTTCAAGTGTTCCTCTCTAGGAAAATTTAGGATTTTCAATACCTACCTTGGCACAAAAATTTCGTGACCTCTTTGCCCGATGACGTGCAATCATCTAAGCATGGGGGGAGCTGCCAAGAAGGTAGGTATTAATGTAGTCTAGAGTTTAGGGGAGTAAAAAAAAGAGAAAGAAAGGGAAAAAAGAGACAGAGAAAAAATGATGAAAACAAAGAAGAAAGAAAGAGAGAGAAGAAAAAAATATATATGTAATTAAAAAAACTCCCCTACTCTCTAGACGCATTAGGAATTTCAAGAGGATTCAAGATCAAGACCCATACTCATCTTTCCAACCATGTGCAATCCGATAACGAGGACTTTGTTTGTGCCTCGGGATCACTCTTTGCCATTTGCACATGTCCACTTATCTCAAAACGTGTGTGTTCATCTCTCCCCCCTCCCTGAAAACATTATTTTCCAATGACTTTTTTGATAAGGCTTGGTAAATCCATGAGAAGCTTGTCTTGTTTTGAAATATCTTGATTATAATATCTTGGTAGGACTAAACTTTTTCCAAAGCTCCAGATAAAGCCTTCCACTTATATAGGTTTTGAGAGGGGAAAGGAGTAGAACAATTAGGCTTGAGAGACAAGATGAGATGAGAGTTCATGAGCAAGATGCAAGGAGGTTTAAATTTTTGAACTTCATTTAGCTTTTTCTTCATCTTATACTTCATTTCAAAATTTCTGAGATTCATTCAAAATTTGGGAGCATGATTAATTACTTGTGGGAAGATCATAATTGATATCCAACCTCCGTAGGGATGAAGGCTAGTACATTATGGAACTCCAACAAATAAATTTAGAGAGCATTATGTTTTCTTCAGGTATGATCAAGTGCAGGGTGTGAACAATGAAAGACAACACTGATATCCATTGAAGGCTTACTCGAGGACGAGCAAGGTTTAAGTATGGGGGAGTTGTTGATGGTCGACTTGGACACTCCTAGCCATAAGTTTACCTTCAATGTTGGTATTGATTTGATATCTGATCTAATGGTACTAACCCCCTTGATATAACAAGTTCGCTCTTGCATGTGGTTTTTGGAGTATGATGCTTACACAGGATTTAAGCGCTTAAAGGAGCACTTTCGGGCAAAGTTCATCGAGCACTTATGAGAAGATAATGAAGCCCGACATAAGTCAAGACTCGAAGTGAACATGACTCCAAATGGCCCAAGGTCGCCTCGAGATTTGGAGATTTACTCGTGAGATCAATTCAACCCGAGAGATATTCGCGCAGCCCAGAACAGCATCATATGGCCCCTGAAATACTTGCTGCGCACACAAGTCCGAAATCAGACAGATTATCTTGCGAGGCCATTTTGGGGACCTTATCTTAGTTTTCAAGGAAACCAATGAATACCAAAGTTGAAGATAATTTCGTGCCACACAATTTAGACACCGAATTTGCATTATTTGGAGTCCGGACGTGGGAGATATGACATCGGAAAGGAAGGGCTGCGAAACAGGAAAATCTGGGCGAGGCTGATTTTATGGAAACCAAGTTTGCTTCTCTCTAAAGGAAGATCTCGTGCAAGGCAAGTTAGGGAACGCCCCAAGGCTTCCCAAGGGCATAAATACAACCCCTTGCGTGCCCAAGAGGGTTTTTATTCATCATTCGCCACCACAAGATCGAGAAGAAGGAGATTGGATCGACAAGGGAGCACTCATCGACCATCATCTACTTCGGAGGTTTCTACACCATGTCTAGCGCTTCAATGTGTATTCATCATATTCATGTTGATGGTGTGTTAATCTTAATGGTCAGTTGGCTTGCTTTGGGGATGCATCACTCGTAGTCTCATGTATCGTGTTCCTTTTGTTCTTTATGCGATTACCGTCGTGTAGTGACAGTGCGCATGAGAGAAAACATAATGAACTTGGTTCACACTTTTGATCATGCATGCCTAGAACATATCAACATCTTGTGCACTTTGTGTTCGATCACGGATTACCCTTGTGTAGTGACTAGTACACGAGAGGGAAAGGGTTGGATTCCGTGCACCTTTACCTTTGATAGATTAGATCGGGTTGTTCTTGCTAGGTGGGTACATCTTCAAGTGATCCTAGATCCCTTGGACAAGCATTCTACGTTCTTGAGATCTTCATTCCATCGCTCTCTACTTTGCTTTCTTTAATCTAGATTAGATTAGATTAAGTTCCTTACTTATACATATTTGATAAAGAGCTTTAAATCAACAACATTAGTGCTTAGTTGAGCATAGCAATCCACTTGTTCTACGGATTGATTAACCTTGGGGGATACCCTAAGGGAAAAACTACAACCGACCCGTGCGCTTGCGGATTGTAACTTGACGCGTTATTTAACCATCAACAGGTGTCACGTATGAGGACCTTGTGCCTCTTTGCTTTGTGACCTTGCCCCAGCAATCCCCTCGAAATAGCTTCGATTTGGTGGTTTTCGAAGTTCCTCGAGTTCATAACCTAGAGGGCCAAGATTTGCGATTCCCTTTGATTGAGAGCGTTTCGGTGGATTTCCTTTGGTGGAGAGGTTGCCTAGGAGGTAACCCACCTATCCCCGAAGTTTCGCTACAATCCGTTGGGTGAATCGGGAGATCGGGCGACGGGAAGTTGTGGGTTGACCCGTGGTCAGTTTTTCTGGGAGGGGCGGTCTAACTGCCATAGGGGGACGGTCTAACTGCCCTGGGTCATCCAGGTTGAAGTTTTGATTTTGGCCAAGATCTTCTGGTAGCATGTTGGCCTTGACTAGAGGATTCTATGGTTGAAATCTTGGAGCGTTTCGAGTCCGTTTGCTTTGGTTTTCGCTCGGTTCTTTGTGCCAAGGGGAGGGCGGTCTAACCGCCCCGGGCTCGTCCAGAGAAAGTTTGGATTTTCACTGGGATCTTCTGGGAGCTTGTTAGCCTTGACCAGAAGAGTCTGTGGTCAAAATCTTGGTTGGTTTTGAGACCGTTTGCAAGGTTTTCCTTGGAGGTGTTTCTTACTGGGTACAGGAGGTTAAACCGCCCCCAGTAGGAGGTTTAACCACCCTAGGCCTTTTGGGTGAAGTTCTTGTTTTCGCCGAGATTCTCTGCTAGCTAGCTTGGCCTTGACCAGAGGATCCTGTGGCTGAAACCGTGGAGAGTTTTGGAGCTCGAAAGAGGCTTTTAGGTGGATTTCTTTGTGGACAAGAGCAGGCGGTCTAACCGCCCCCCATACCCGGTCTGACCAGCCCCCCAAGCAGATAGCTTCCGAGTTGTTTCTGCTGCCGTGTGTGTGTAGAAGCTGTGCCAGCAAGTAGTGTTTTCTCCTAGGATCAGTAGCACCTCAGTGGCTACGTGGTTTTGGCAAACAGAAGGTTGTGTGTGGAGCATGTGATTTCGGGTAACCGACCGAGTTCATCTTGTTGGAGAAGTCATCTCCTTCAACAAGAATTTTTATCGGCTCCCATTTACTCCCCCCCCTCTCTGGTCGCCAGTTCGGTCCTTCACATGGTTTTGGGGAGTGTCGTGGAGCGACGCTACTACTCGCTCCTTCTTGTTATTCCTGGTGTGTACGACGTTTGTGGGATTGGCATTGCAACCTTTCTGCATGGCATTGAGCGGGATGACAACATCAGCAAGCTCTATGTCGACTAGCGTGAACAACATTGATGCTGTTGGGTACAAGCTCTCTCGACTCCTTACTATTTTCTTGTTCATGAATATCATCTACATTTATACATATACTAGGTCACACGTGTACATTCATGATGCCAAAACACATGATGATTATCTTATTTTATTGGGTCAACTTAAAGGTTAACATGGCGAAATATCTAACATACAAAAATGTGATAGGCCTTTTTCGAGTACTGGTTTTGCGAGCATGCCAAAACCCAATGTTTTTTAGAGCACTCAATATAAGAGATGGCTCCAGAGGTGCATGCTATGGATGATCTCTATGCATTGTTTCCATTTGGTCGAACTTAGGCCTGCTGGTCCGCATACTGGTGAGGAGGAAATTGCATTCCAGAATGCAGACACTAGGTTCAGAGCATGCCTACTGGGTGTGCTTGGGGACGCCATAGTTGACGAATATGTGTCGTTACAGACTGGAAATGTGGGATGCATTTGAGGCCCGCTACGGGATGAATGACACTAGTTTTGAGTTGTATGTCTTGGTACAGTTCCATGACTATCGGATGGTCGAGGACCGCCCGATAGTGGAACTGGCTCATGAAATACAAGCACTAGTGAAAGATCTCGAGATGTGTGGATGTGCACTTCCTATCAAGTTTGTGGCTAGTTGCATCATTGCAAAGCCACAACAATCTTGGACTGATTTTGCAACCTTTGTGAAACATAAGAGACAGGAGTTTGATGTTGATCAGCTCATTGGCACTCTTAATCTGGAAGATAAGGCAAGGGCAAAAGATATCAAGGGGAAGAAAGTTGCAAAGGGATGTTCTAGTGCACATGTGGTGCAAAGGAATCATCCTAAACAACAGAAGAAGAAAAACCAACAAGATGTGAAACCAAAGAACACTAAATTTTTTCAAGAAGAAGAAAGACAAGGAAAAGGGCAACTGCTTCACTTGTGGCAGGCCTAGGCACTTTGCTGGAGATTGCCTAGATGCGAAGTGGACGCCCAATCTGAAGAAATCTTTCAACATGGTTGAGGCTGATGGACGAACATCGGGGTATGGTAATTTATTACCTACAACTCTTTCAGTTTTTAGTTAACCTGATTGGTGGGTTGATACACAAGCCAATATACATGTGTGTGCTAATATTTCCTTGTTTTCTTCATATCAGGTCAGGCGGGCTTCCTCCTTGTTGAAGGGAAACAGGGTGCATGCGGCTCTACGTTGTGATGGTACGGTCGATCTGAAGCTTACTTCGGGAAAGACCATGTAGCTAAAGAACGTGCAGCATGTCCCCTTAATAAGGAAGAATTTGATTAGTGGATCTTTGCTTTGTCGTGATGGTTACAAACTTGTCTCGAGTTGAATAAATGTGTGTTGTCTAAATTCGAAACTTTTATTGGGAAAGGCTTTGAGAGCGGAGGCTTGCTCCGCTTGTCTTTAACTGTTGGCGATTTAAATCTGTGAACCATATTAATAATGATAATGAGGCGAATAAGTGGCATTAGCGGTTATGTCATGTTAATTTTTGTTGCATGTCTCGCTTAGGTGGTTTAAATTTAATCCCGAAATTTAATTTAATCAAAGTTCGTAAGTGCCATGTGGGTGTTGAGACAAAACAGCCTCGCAAGCCTCACAAGGCTACTGCGACGAGGAATTTGGCATCTCTAGAATTAATCCATTCCGACTTGTGAGATGAATGTCAAGTTGACTAAAGGTGGCAAAAGATATTTCATGACATCTTTAGATTACTGCACTAGATTTTTCTATGTATATATGTTCAAATCAAAGGATGAAGCATTGTATTATTTTAAGATCTATAAGACTGAGGTAGAAAATCAACTTGAAAAGAAAATCAAACGAGTTTGTTCTGATCATGGAGGAGAATATTTCTCGAATGAGTTCTCTGATTTTTGTTTGGAGCACGGTATTATTCATGAGAGAACACTGCCATACTCACCACAATCCAATGGGATTGCTGAAAGAAAGAACCACACTCTAACTAAGTTGGTCAACGCAATATTAGACACTGCAGGACTATCTGAGGAATGGTGGGGTGAGGCGATACTGATAGCGTGTCATGTTCTGAACAAATTGCCCACAAAGAACAAAGAAGTCACACCATTCGATGAATGGGAGAAAAGAGATTAAATCTATCTTATCTACGCACATGGGGTTTGTTTGAAAAAGGTGAATGTGCCAATTAATAAAAGCGAAAGCTTGGACCCAATATCTCGTGTCTTTCTTGGTTATGCCATTCACATAATGGGCCATAGGCTTTTAATATTAAATTTCAAAGTGGCAGATATGGTGGAAGGCACCATCATGGAGTCAATGGACGGTACATTTTTTGAAGATGAATTTCCCATGAAAAATATGCCTAGAACTTCTAGTCATGATTCTGTACCTTTAAATGAGACACAAGAACCAGAAAATAATGCTGCCGATGAAAGTCATGAAGATATTCCTAAGGATGATAATGGTATGATCACGAAAGAGAAGGAGGCACATGGTTGCAAAATCCTTTGGCGATGACTATATTATTTACCTTGTGGATGACACTCCCAAAACCATAGAAGAGGCATATTCTTCTCCTGCACTGACTTATGGAAGGAAGCAGTATAGAGTGAGATGGACTCTATTATGTCTAATTGTATATAGGAGGTGGTCGACCATCCTTATGGGTGCAAACCTGTGGGATGTAAATGGGGTTTCAAGAAAAAGCTCAGGCCTGATGGTACTATTGAGAAGTACAAGGCGAGGATTGTAGTAAAAGGCTATACTGAAAAATAAGGAGAGTATTATTTTGATACTATTCGTGTGCTACTATCCTTGGCTGCCTCACATGGTCTTTTCATTCATCAGATGGACGTTAAGACAGCCTTCCTAAATGGAGGGCTTGACAAAGAGATCTATATGGATCGGCCTGATGGATTTAAAGAAAATGGTCAAGATGGGGAGGTGTGTAAATTATTAAAATCTTTGTATGGTCTTAAACAAGCGCCTAACCAATGGCATGAGAAGTTTGATACAACTTTGACAACAGCAGGCTTTGTTGTGAATGAAACTGATAAATGCATATATTATTGGTTTGGTGGTGGTGAAGGTGTGATTTTGTTATATGTGGATGATATTTTAATTTTGGAAATAATGAAAATGTGATCAAAGAAGTGAAATACTTTTTGTCTAGTAACTTTGAGATGAAGGACATAGGTGTGGCTGATGTTATTCTTAAAGTAAAGTTACAGAGAGAAGAAGGAAATGGTGGGGTTACTCTTGTGCAAACCCACTATGTGGAAAAGGTGTTGAGTCACTTTGGTTATAGCGAGTGCACGCCTGCTCCAACTCCTTATGACCCAAGTGTGCCTTTGAGAAAGAATCAAAGAATTGCACGAGATCAATTGAGATATTCCCAAATAATTGACTCACTTATGTATTTAGCTAGCGCAACAAGGGCTGATATCTCTTATGCTGTGGGCAAATTGAGCTGGTTTGTGTCAAACCGGGGCGAGGATCATTGGCAAAGCTCTTGAAAGAGTTTTATGCTATCTAAAAGGGACTATGAGCTATGGAATTCACTATACCTGGTTTCCTAGGGTACCGAGGGTTACTGTGGTGCCAACTAGATATTTGATGCTAGTGAAATTTACGCCATAAGTGGATATGTGTTCTTACTTTGAGGTAGAACTATTTCATGGAAGTCTTGCAAGCAAACCATCTTAACAAAGTCAATAATGGAAGCATAACTCACAGCATTAGATACCACCACAGTTGAAGCTGAGTGGCTTTGTGAGCTCTAGATGGATCTACCAGGGGTTGAGAAACCAATACCAACTATTTCCATGAATTGTGACAATTAGATAATAATAATCAAGGTGAATGGTTTGAAGGACAACATGAAGTCTACAAGGCATGTGAAAAGGCTGTTGAAGTCTGTCAAAAATTGAAAACTCTGGTGTAGTAGCTTTGGACTATATATATACATCCAAAAATCTTGCAGATCAATTCACCAAGGGTCTACCATGTAATGTGATAGAAGGTGCATCGAGGGAGTTGGGCATGAGACCCATTTGAAGTCACACTATAGTGGCAACGTGTTCTATGTGATCGGAGATCACATGAATTAGAATCGCGAAATAAGCTAGTGGTTGACTGAGAGAGAAACCCCTTGTTTAAGTTCAAACTCATTTGAGATGCGCCGTTTCTCCTATGTTGTATGGAAGGTTGGTTAAGTCCTTAATGTGATCCGAGTGGCTTATTTAAGTAGGGATGTCGTCCTACATTACATCCTCTAAGGAACACACCTATATGAGTTCGACTGCTAGTCCAGTCTATGAGATGGGGGTAATCCCTAGATACTCATGAAAAGCTCAGGAAATGCGACTTATATGCTTCAAAACAAAGGGCATGTCTATAGAAGCCTAGTACCACGATATGAACTTTAGTGATGCTCATTTTCGCACAAATCTGACAATTCAAGACATAGTACATTGTTCAGTTGTGAGTGAGTGGAACCATTGTTCTAGAAGGATGTTCAACTTAACAGTCTCCGTTGAAACTCTGGTATATCATAGAGTTGTGATACTTGAGATTATTTTCCACACCTTAGAGATTGGTGGGAATTGTTCGATTATTTAATGGGATTGGCCCAAATTAAATGATTTAATAATTTTAATGTCTCTATGGCTTGAAATAAATAATACTGGCTTGATGGTTGACTAAATATAGACTCAACATATATAGTTGGATTTTGTCTAAAGACATTGAGAAGTTGAGAAAAGGCTGAAGTAATGCACGTGCGATGTTTGGTATTGCCATCAAGACGATTAATGCCTCCATCATTAATGGGAGTCTCTCATTGAATCATGGGAGTTTCTCACTACTGATTTGATGGTGGATTGGGAGTTTCTCTCTTAATCACGGGAGTTACTGTCTTTTGGTATGCCATTGGCGCTAGTGGAAGAGGAGGGTCTCCTCGTGTGGGCACTGCATGCTAAGACTTTTCATGGATGTTTCATGTCTGGTCCCGCTCTTCCTCAAATATAAACTTCAGCATATCAATTGTCTATATATAGACACAAACTCAAGAGCATTACAACTTGCTGCATCCAAGAGTTTCCCTATCCCATGGCTTGTGCGCACAAGACCCTGGGAGAGTAGGAGCCTCCGGAATGCATGTCGACATCGAGTTCACCTGCTCATTTCGGAGACCGGCGGTCACATTTTGGGGAGTGTCGCAGCACGGCATGACTACTCACTGCTTCTTCTTCCTGGTGCATTCAACATTCGCGGGATCGGCACAACAACCTTTCTGCATGGCATCGAGCGAGACGACTACATCAGCAAGCGCTATGTCGATTAGCGTGAACAACATTGATGTTGTTGGGTACAAACTCTCTCGACTCCTTACTGTTTTCTTGTTCGTTAATATCATCTACATTTATACATATACTAGATCACATGTACGTTCATGATTCCACAAACATGTTGATTATCTTATTTTTCTAGATTAAATTACTGGTTAAAATGGCTAAATATATAACACCAGTGAGCTCTAATGAAGTCACCATATTTATCGAGGCTTTTACCTGTATGCCATTATAAAAGATGGTGCTGACTTGTGTGCCATTAAAAAGTTCGTTCGCACATGTGTGCCATCGACCTAAACTTCTTTGCCCTCTACGCCATTTCGTCCGTGTTCCGTCCATTTTTTACCATTTGAGAGTCCTGACATGTGGGACCGACCAGTTGAAATGTCCATCTTGCACTTTGGGTCACTGCAAAGCGGGACCCTTGAGTGGGTCCATTTGTCTGTCACCTTCCTATTCTTCTCCTCTTACTCTGCTGGCGCCCCTTCTTCTCCTCTTACTCTGCTGGCGCCCCTTCTTCTCCTCTTCCTCCGCCGTCTCCTGCTCTCCCTGAGCCACGGGCAGGGGGATCTGCCAACGCACGCCGCCACGGGGCATCACCGCTGAGGCTGGCCATGGACAGGGGGCTCTGGATCTCCGCGACCCCGACCGCCACTGGAAAGTAGGGGCTGCCTCATGGAGGAAGGGCCAGTAGAGCTGATGGAGCTCAACGTCGAATTGAGCGCCATCGCTCCTCCCTGCTCCTCCTCATCATCATCATCTCCAACGGCCTCCTCCGCGCTGTCATCCCCGGTCACTTGTGCTGAGCAGTCGATCTGTTGCGCACGCGCCTGCAACCCGCCCTACACACCACTATGCGCTACGCTGCCGCCAAACTTCAGATGGCTATGCGCACAGTGATCTCGTACCTCGACAGCGGCCGTGTACCTACGGGCCGAAGTGACGGGCAGCGATGTGCGCCAACGCCCCGTCCGATGCTGCTCGATGAGCACCGCCTGGTCTCGCTGGACCACTCGCAACGGCAGGTCATGCATGGGCGTCAGACCAAGTTCTCCACCATCAGCCGAGGATGTGTGCATTTGGAATCACATTTTTAGATTTGTTGTTCTAAAAGAAAACAGCCATAAAACGAAACCATGATGTCGTTTGATATCATCAAGCTAGGAACACTGCTCGTCACCCACCCACCACTGCCGTTTTGAACAGCAGTGAGCAGCAGACATTCACGATAGCATCGTCGGGGCTGTCGCGCAGCATGAGCAGGGGTGTGACGGCGTTCTCTATGGCGACCGAGTCCACCGCGGCGGTGTCACCGGGCGACAACGTGGTCGCCACTAGTGCGAGCTCCCGGCACAGTGATACCAAGGTGGAGATGGAGATGGAGAGCTTCTGCTCGGCCGAGTTGTCGTCCATCAACAAGAGCTTCTGGCCGTCGTCGTACGTGGTTGATATGGGCCTCGGTGGCATAGACGAGGAGCTGTGCCTCGCGGGCCCGTCGTCCTCTCCGGCAGAGCTCCCTTCCCTGTCGCTCCCGTGCGCGTGCCGGCGGACGCAGGGAAGTGGAGCAGCCGAGTGGGAGGAGGTACGACGGAGGAGGGAGACTAGAGGAGGATTCGCCACCGGGAAGAGCTGGACGTGGTGCAGGGAGAGAAGGAGCCGATGGACGAAGAGAAGAAGGGGCACCAGCAGAGTAAGAGGAGAAGAAGAAGAAGAAGGTGGCTGACAAATGGACCTACTCAAGAATAAAATGGTCATTTCACATGGCCATTTGACACCGTTAGAGGGAAAATCGACGGAATGGCGTAGAGGGCAAAGAAGTTTAGGTCGATGTCACACAGGTGCGAACGAACTTTTTAGTGGCACACAGGTTAGCATCATATTTTATAATGGCATACAGGTAAAAGCCTCATATTTATCCCACAAAGAAAACGAAGTCACCATATGTGTGCTTCACTTTTAAGCCACCACTACGTGAAAAACTCACTTTGGTAACGGGCATAGATAGCCTTTAGTAACGGGCAAAACGCCCATTACCGATCAAGTGTTACAAATGAGCGAAGAAAGGTAACGGGCTGAAGCCCGTTACTGATAACACCTATTTGTAAAGAGCATCAAACAACGACCATTACCCTGGGCCCACAGGTCACCGGTCACATGAAACGGCTATTTCTCTGGGCCCACAGGGGATTTTGGTAACAGGCAGAAAAGCAGTGCCCGTTACATGAGCTCAACATTGGAGACGCGTGCTGTGAACCTGTGAATCCTCTGTCTCAACAAAATGAGATGCGTCTATTTCACGCGTGTCTCCTGTCTATCGACTAAAGGAGACGCGTGCTGTGTACGCGCGTCTCCTCTGTGGAACTAAAGGAGATGCTTGTTGTGAACCCGCGTCTCCTCTATCTCGACGAAAGGGCTAAGTTGTGGGGCCCACCGGTCAGTATTGGTAATGGGCTTTTATACTGCCCGTTACATTGGTGAAATGTTTGTAACAGTCATTCTAAATGAAGCTCGTTACTCACTGATCTGATTTTGTAACAAGATTTAATTAACACCCGTTACAGATACGTAGGCCACCCCTACAGTAAGCTGCCTGCTTGTCGGTTGGATCCTGGAACCAGCAAGGATTTGGCAGCCATCAAGGGCTGCATCCTGCCATCCTGGAACCAGCCAGGATATGACAAAATTAGACCCAGCATCCAAATTCACAGAAATCCACATAATTCACATGCGTCATATGACAAAATTCAGCATTATCATCTCACAAGTAAAGAAGCATCACTGGCTTGATAACAATATTCACAGCCATAGTCCACTAGCTTGACAACAATATCACAAAATTCATGGGAGAAGGAGGAATG
Source organism: Cenchrus fungigraminus (assembly GCA_036936925.1). Classification (NCBI taxonomy): domain Eukaryota; kingdom Viridiplantae; phylum Streptophyta; class Magnoliopsida; order Poales; family Poaceae; genus Cenchrus; species Cenchrus fungigraminus. Next base: position 52,688,420 of record CM072778.1, on the reverse strand, counting down.
CAAAATTTCCTAAGAACCATATATAATATTAGCCCACACAGTTTCATCAGCATAAAATTTTCCTCCGACTACGATCACTTGTTCCATGAGGAATGTGCCAATTCTATCACGAACATAGATCAGCGTGGTTTCGTGGAGACCATGGCCCGGTTGCTCAAAATTCTGGATATAATAATGTCATCAGTCAGCACACATATATAGGTGGTTTACAAACATGTGCAGTGCTAATAAGCAAGAACTGTGCTCAGTTGCAGGTATTACAAATGCAGATCCCAAGAAAGTACATGTTCCCTCCATCTATCTTATACTTTAAGCATGTGATAGGCGCAATAGAAGCCGCAAAGTCTGGACTGAGAAGGTTGTTGGTGGCACTGCAATAAATGTACAAAGAAAAATAGTGGTGATCGAGAAGAAATAAACTCAAGCTTTAGTACTAGCTTCCATAGGAAGGAAATAAGTGGTATGTACCTTAATCTCTTTGACATGTTCGAAGGTGCTGCAGGGCAACTTCTTGTCGACGCAGTAACATCCCAACCCCTACAATAAAACATGCAACAATGGTTAGGGCACTATTAATATACTCTACAGAGTTTGTTGAGGAACGTCCACAGGTTAAGAAAGAAAGAACTTACTCATTAATGATTAGTGTCAAAAGGGAAATATCAGTCTTAAGGCTCTTCAATGAATCAAGATACAAGACTGTTGACATTTCTTAACGTCATCACTAGGTTTGTATCCCCAGTAACGGCGCCAGAAATGGTTGTCGGCATTCCTTAACATCTTTGCTAAGTTCATGAGTTCCTAGCAATGATGCCAGAAATGTTCCGATGGTAATCCTAACGCTTACAAAGAATCCATAAGCTCACGGATATACCATTGTAGCATTTCCCCAAAAAAGTATTCCACAGGGTATCGAATCCAAGGAAGGCATGGTCGGATTAACATGTGCAACACTATTGCAGTGACTATAGATCAATGACAAGAATAAGTCAGGTCCCAAACACAGGGGTAAGATATGATAATGATGGGGTAGTGTGAACACACCCGAGCTCGTTCTCTCCATGGTACACTACGGCTTAGGAGGCAACATACGAGTTAGCTCTAGGTTCTAAGGTGCTATACATATAAAGTTAGTAGATACCAGTCAGTCACATAAGCATTGTATGAATATCAGCTCAGCACCCAGGCACAAACGGGGAGCTAACCGCCCGCATCACTTCCGCACGATGTCGGTTGTTAGATTTTAGACTCCTACAGCGTACCCGAACGTGGAGGAGTGCAAAGGGTCCAACGGCTGTCACTACCGCGGCCTACCTCTATCAATCCGTGGGGCACGCTCATATGCAACGCAGCTACTCAACCCAAGCACCATGCTTGCGTTATTAACTAGACACTGACCAGCCCGAGCTATTGTGACCCAGGTCAGTGCCACAAGATAATTGGCCACTTACACCGAGTACCGTAGCTTGAACTCGAACTTCATACAACACAAACACGTGATCTAACTAGATCAAACTAGGCTAGGCATACAAACGGATTCGTGTTCCCCTATGTCTATTCAACAGGATCAAAGGGTCGTGTTCATGAAGAACACGAGCCTCTAACTTATGAATAAACACCGAAGACATGAGTAAGTCATTCGTCAAGTGGATCGAAAGGCCTTGTTCATCAAGAATAGGGGCCTCTAAATGATGAACGAACGAAGAACACATGAACGAATCACCCATGTATGCTAACACTACTTTATATGAAATAGCTGAATAACTGAAGTAGATCAAAGTCATACAATACAATAAAGATACAAGAGAACTCATACCTAGATCCCAAAGTAGACTTGGAACCTGAAGTAGAACTACTCTAGCCTACCTCCTAGCCTTGGAAACCAAAAGTGAGAGAGGAGTTGGAAAATGAGTTGGGTAAGAAATGAGTCCCCTGCCTTCTATTTATAGGCCTTGGACAACTTCGGGAGAATGGCGTGAGCACTCCGGGAGTGGATCAGGAGCCAACCAGGAAGCACCACGTGGAAGGCCAGGATGAGCCGACACAAGGTCGGTTCGGCTGACCTGTGGGGTCGACCGACCCCTTTTGGGCCCACCTCGGCCTGTGCTTTTGCGTGGTGGCTGACCTGTGGGTCCTAAGGTCAGTCCCTGGTGTCCACCCGAGTTTGAGGCAGTTTGCCTGCCCGTGGGCCCTTCAATCCTTGTGATGTCCACGTGTCGCCCTCTGATTCACCGGGGTTGCTTCCCTTGGAATGGTGACATGGCTTGCATGCATGGGATCCTATGTGGCAGGGTGAGTTGTCACTTCTTTTATGCTTATTTTACCTGCAATCACAAAAGCTCCAAGGACAAGTGGAACTACATTATTGTTAACTAAATGCGTGTAAGAAATGCCTTTTGCTCCTTTATTTATGAGTATATTGACGGCTACAGTAGGCACTTAACAGCCGTCAACAAAGACCCTCTTCTGCTTCCGAAGGATCGCCACTGCAATCCAGTGGTTGTCACTGAGATAAGCAGAAAGGATGAGTTTCTTTTTAGCATATAGTTGGAAGGCACGCTTCATATAGGACACAGCGAAATCAACAAAGTGAGCCTTACTAGTCAACATTGTCAAGTTAAAGCATTCAGGATCAAGGAAGCCAACTGCAGCACCAGTCTTCTCAACTTCTACAGCCATATTCCTATTAGTAAGAAAAAACAAAGTGTAAGGAGGCAAAATACATGGTAAAGATGATGTGAGGCAAAAAGCACATTTCGATAGAGAATGATTAGTGAGAAGCAGATTAAATTTTCAAGCAACTTACAGGATGAAGCAGCGGATAAGTGTCACATCCAAAGCATCCAACTTGAAGAGATCGTACAAATCACTGAGTTGCACAGGTATCTGCTCGAGTTCGTTTGACGATTCTTCTCTCTTAGGCCACCAGCTAGTCCCGGGCTGAAGTGTGACCATAATCGAAGAATTATCTTGTGCCTTACCACGTTGCATGAAGAATGTGTGGAGATCTATGGTACAAGGAGCAGCCACATTGAGTACATCATCACTGAGAATGCTCTGTCCAAATTTGAAATTTGGATTAGTCATAGTCCAAGGATTCTTCTTGGTGTTTCTGTCAGATTGCTTTCTAGTAGGCATCTTAAATGTTTTATTTTCAGCAATTTTCTTTTCCTGCTGCTTTGAGATGGCTGAAGAAGGTTTCTTAAGGGCTTTCTTGCCTGCTGTAGGTGGTGTAGAGCTTTTATTTTTGGCAAGTTTCTTTTCTTGCTGCTTTGAAATGGCTGAAGGTTTCTCAAGGGCTTTCTTGCTTGCTGTAGGTGGTGTAGAGCTTGTATTTTCGGCAACTTTTCTTGCTGCTTTGAAATGGCTGAAGGTTTCTCAAGGGCTTTCTTACCTGGTAACGATGGTGTCTCACCAGGAGCTATTATAAAGGTATTGGGCTCAGATGTACCTGCAGCTTTCTTTGAAATGTCGTCGACAGATTTATCAGCATCAGCCAACACATCACTCTGGTTGCCTGGTAACGGTGGTGTCTCACCAAGAGCTATTACAGAGGTATTAGGCCCAGATGTACCTGCAGCTTTCTTTGAAATGTTGTTGACAGATTTATCAGCACCAGCCAACACATCACTCTGGTTGCCTGGTAACGGTGGTGTCTCATGAGGAGGTTTTGTTGTTTCATGATGAGGAGAAGGAGGAGGAGGAGGTGGGGATGAAATATTTGGTGTATCTTGTGGATGTGGGGATGCAAGTTTTTGTTTTTCAAGACGAGTAGTAGGAGGTGGGGATGGAATATTTGGTGTATCTTGCAGATGTGGGGATGCAAGTTTTTCTATTTTTTTAGGATGACGAGGAGGAGAAGGAGGTAGGGATGGAATAATCTTTGGTGAATCTTGCGGGTGTGGGGATGCAAGTTTTTCAGGACGAGGAGGAGGAGGTGGGAATGGAACGTCTTGCGGATGTGGGGATTGAGGAGGAGGAGGTGGTGGGGAACCATGTGAGGAAGGAACCTGTCTCGTACTCTGTGAACAACAAGGAATTTGTACCATAGCCTATGAATGAGATTTATATGTTGGTGCTCCCTTGATGTGAGTACGCTATCACTGGATCCCGAGCTTGGTGTGGCACGCGTCTCAGCAAAGGGGTGTAGCATGCGTCGCGGCGTGGGGGGGAGGTGAGGGGGACGAAGGCGAGGGGAGGAAGCGGCAGCGGCTATTGGTATTTCTTAAGTCACTGCTAACGGCGCCTTGCTAGCGTGAGCATAAGATCCACCTGGGTACACCTATGAGTACGAACGAGTCCGCAAGCACACAGATATAGCGCTGTAGCACTTCACCTATGGAGTATTCCAAAGGTGAGCGCTACCTCCTAGCCTAGCTATGGTCCAAGGACACCACTCTATAGGATGAGATGGAAGATGGAAAGGATCTGGCCGATAGCGTACAGAGATAAGGGCGGCCTCTCAATTAGAAACTCTTGTTTCGGGCACCAGTTCCCTCCTGGATATGACAGGTCGGTTCTGGCCGAAAACTCTACGCTGTATCCGAACGTGGGGGAGTACAAAGGGTCCAACGGCTCCCCTAACTAACCGTGGGATGCGGGGCAAACGAAGGATAACCCGCAGTCTAGACTCCACGTCTACACCGCCGATCACTACTATAGCACGACTATGTCTAAGCTCCCGCTAGCAACACTATAGCACTCCGTATAAATACGAAGCGACGAACCCACGAGGGAGAGACTAGAACTCACTCAGGTATTAGTTATCTCATGTAAGGATCACGAAGGGACTTTGGTCTAAATAAAACATACGGAGCACCCACTTTACTCTAGTTAGACTAATAGGTATACAAACAGAATTAGCAACTTATGAACTACACCAGAAGATCATAGGGTTGGGTTCATGAAGAACACAAGCCTCTAAGAACACAAGAACTATTCAACAATGCAAGAACCCACTTTAGTCTAAACAGAGAATGTCGGAATACTCACTTTAGTCTAAATGAAGAACAAAGGCACCCGTAGAGGTTCATGTCCCCAAGTCACCCCCTCACCTTCCTTCTAATCTCTAAGCACTAGCAAGCCAGCACTAATCCTATGCAAAGGCACTCCTCTCCTAGAGAGGTAGGAGCCCAAAGGCAAAAATGAGGAGAAGAAGTGTGTGTCCTATTCTAACCCCTTCTCACTCCTATTTATAGTGCTTGGACAGCTTTGGGAGGTCGGTGTGGGCACCGCAGGATTGGACCAGGGATCAACCAGGAAGCACCACGTGGCGGCTGCTCACTGGCGGCCACAAGGTCGGTTCGGCCGACCCCTTGTGGGCCCGAGTGGCGGTGTGCTTTCGCGTGGTGGCTGTAAGGTGGGCCCTCAAGTCGGTTCCAGGTGTCCACGGGATTTGGAGGTGGTTTGGACGCGTTTGTGGGCCATGGGATCCATGTGATGCACGCATCTCAGTTTCTAATTCGTCGGGCTTCTCTCCCTTGGATTGGTGACATCAGCGATCCGTGGTGCCTTGCATGGCAGCCTCTCATTGGCTGGGATCTAGGGGCTTGGATTGATGAGGTGGATGGATAAGGTGTCCTTTTGCTCTATTTCTTGTGCTAAGTACCTGCATTCAAATATACATCATCACTTGTGGAATTTGTCAGTATAAGCACCTATTCTAGTGTTGATGATCATTTTCCCTTTATTTTATCCAGGTATTGACGGCCTAAAAGTGGTACTTAACAGCCGTCAACAGCGGCGGCGCGAGGGGTGAGTGGGAGGAGACTGTGTGCGGGAGGCGTCTTTCCCTACTAACCTAGCGCGAGTGGGCTTGTGTGGGCCTTAAAACGAGTAATGTAGTCAAGTACTCTGCTACTCCCTCCGTTTTTACTTGACTCAAAGACCAAGGAAAAGAAATTAAGCCCCTCCTCTCATTAATCTCCCATAAATCATATGCGTTTATTAAAAGGTTTCGGAGGCCCAAATGATTCGCGGATTAACAACCACGTGTCGCCAATGAAGGGGCGGGGCAAGATCTATTCGAATGAAGAACAGTTTGCTTTTCCTCTTTTAATCTGCAATCAAATATTGTATCACGTATTTCTCCATCATCTGTAATCCAAATTTTATGATATTTGTTTCTGTTTTTTCTAAAATAGACATCTATTCATTTATGACATTTTTTCAGATATAATTCCATTTTTTGGATGTTGTTTATACACTTTATCTTGTTCCTTATAAGTACAACATAGAAATAATATTTTTTGACACAACCATTACTAATGAAACTTTGCATTTCGTAATCTTATGGTGAACACAAGGTTATGTTAAAATTTCAAATGCATATGAGTTCGAACATGTTGTTAAGTGTGGAAAACTTCAATGTTGAAGTAACATTCTAAGAAACTATGTGAGAGATGTAGACATTTGTACACAAGTATAATCTTCCCTTTTTGAAACCATTTGAATTTTTGTCGACAAGTTTAGGGACCCAAATTATTTTGCCAAGTCAATTTGTAGAATTTTTAGAACACAATAAGACGTTATTATAATTATTATATCATAAACAAGAGATAAAAAAATCTAATTTTAAGAAATTTGGTTAAACTAGTGTGGCTGTTGATATTTTATTCAAATACTAAATTACCAACTATGAATTGTTTGTATTTTTTATGATTTTTTATGTGCTCTAATATTTGAGGGAAGAAAGTTTCAATTCAGAAAAATAGTGTCGGGCCCCCGCGTCAGCGTCAGAAGCCTACATAAAAAAGATAATCGTGGCCTGCACCACCGACAAAGGCGATGCAGGTACAGTTACCCGCGTCGCCAACAAGTGCTCCATTATCCGGAATGCCCCTGGCCGAATGAATATGCATCTGCCCTGGCGACGCTGGTATACTAACCCGCGTCGCCAACAAGTGCTCCATTGTCCTTAATGCCCCTGGGCGAATGAATATTCATCCGCCCCGGCCCCAGCCCCGATGCCCTTCTTCTTCCCCGATCTGAGCTCCACCGCCGCCGCCCGCCCGTCCTTCCCCGCCGTCGCGCACATGTCGCACTACGCCGATTCGTTTGGAGGTGCATGTGCCTGGAGCAGGGTTCAATGTCGCCGGAGCAGCCGCATTCACTCCATCAGCTTGGATCCAGTTGGTGAGCTAAGCGGCTTTCCACTGGTCCCTTGCCCGGACTGTGGTATGGCTCCGGTGGTTGAGGGGCAGACGCAGAAGGAAGGTGGAAACCATGATCATCTTTATTTCAAGTGTGCAAGGAACTTAGTGAGTAGTCTGTGTTGTGTTTCCCAAATCTGAGTCAGGGTTCTTATGTGCTTTTGATTTGCAGTACACCAAGAATTGTGGATATTATCATTTCCAGAAGGAGTATCTCCAGATGTTGAAGGATACTAGCGTCATTGTTTTTCGACTGTCGAACTGGGCAGACACGGTCGATGAAGTAGTTGATTCAGTGGATTGTCAAATTGGGAGCAGTGAGCAGAGGCAAGCACTGGAGGACAAGTAGAGGAAGAAAGCACTGGAGGAGAAGATGGACAATGTGATCTAGAAGATGAACTTGATTATTGTGGCTGTTGTTCGTGTAGTATTTGGATGTTTACTGGGGATGTATGCTCCAAAGAAGTAATTCTTATGTGAAAAGTAGTGCTTTTGCTTCATCTGTGTGGATGAAGAATGAAAAATTTGTTACAGATGACAAACTTAAATGTATGAATGAAGAATGGATGGAGTGACAATTGGGTTACAAATCTTAACGTGTTACATTTCACAAAATTCATCAATTCATGTGTGCTGACATTTCATTGCAGCACGAGGCAAAGGAAACACGGATTAACACAAACAGAGTAACAAACTTCTGGCATACACATTGCAATTCATTATAAACTGTTGCCATACATAGACACAAACAGAGTGATAACAAACTTCTGGCATACACATTGCAATTCATTGTAAACTGCTACCATAGACATTGCAATGTGTTATAGGAGACGCGGATTGATCTACCCGCGTCTCTTAGATCTACTAGTTCATCACAAGTTCAACAAACACACAAGAGGAACAGAGGAACACATTAACAGAGGAACATGTTCATGACAAACAAGCAGAGGATGACAAACAGAGGAGCAACAAATTAATTAAGCAGAGGTAGTCGCCGCCGGGGGAGCCCCACCATCGGAGTCTGAGACGGAGCTGGAGCCGTCGAGGCCACCATCGTCACCGCCGTCGAAGCCGCCATCGTCGCTGCCGTCGTCGTCGTGGGCGCCGACCACGACTCTGTCAAGGTCCCCAACCAAGTCATGAATCTTCAAGGCGAAATCGCTCACGGTCCTCTGCAGTGGTTCATTGGGTCGTTGGAGACCGACCTCAACGGCCACCCGTCGAAGCCTCTTGAAAGCTTCGAGGAGCATGTTGACTGACCAAATGTCCACAGGATGTAGTTTAGGAAGAGGGGTGGCCTCCACGGGCAGCGGTGCCTGAGCCTCCTCGGGCGGCGGTGGCGACACCTCCTCGGGCCCCTTAAGCGGCAGCGGCGGCGCCGTCCCCACCATGATGAGCCGACGGCGGTGGCTTTCGTCGTCGTCATCCTCCTCCCTTCCCCGCATCCTGGACGGCTCGCTTGACGATGCCATGCGCACGCTTGAGGAATAAGAAGCTCTTGGATTCACTCCTTGGTGACCGGAGACGGTGGTGCTGGGATTTTCTTGGTGGCGCGCTTGACGAAGTTCTTGGCCGGCCGGGGATTTATAGTGACAAGACGGGGAACCGTCAGGCGGTCGGTCATGTGCCTGGGAACCTGTGTACACTCAGGAGACGCTTGGCCACAAAGGAGATGTGTGGTCACAAGGAGACGTTTAACTGTTGATATTTTATTCAAATACCAAATGCCCAACTATGAAGAAGATAATCGTTACGTGCCCGCGCACCAGCCAACCAAGGAGACGTGGGTTCACTAACCCGCGTTGGCAATGACTATGCATTTTGCAAAATGAATATTCATCGGCCCCGGCCCCATCCTGTCTCCCCTTCTTCTTTCCGAATGGATAAGCGCAGCACATGACGCTTTCCTCATTTCTCACTAGGGTTAGCAGAGGTGAGCGGAGGTGGGAAGACGATGATGAGCGCTGGTGAGGAGCCAAGCAGCGGACGACCCCGCGCACCCTGGATGGAGGAGGAGAACCGGAGCGCAAAGCGGTGCCGTAATTGGATCCGCGCGCATGCCGGCGAGATGGCGGTGAAGAGGGAGACGATGATGAGCACCGGAGAGGTGCCAAGCGGCGGTGGAGCGAACCCAAAGCCAGAGATGAGGGTCCTCAACTGGATCCTCTCGGGTTCCGACGAGGGGCCAAGCAGCTGCAAGGATGAGCATGCCGACGAGGGGGCAGCGAAGTGGGCGAGGGGCCTGCCTCACGTCTGCGACCACAAGTGTCTGGCAACAACGAAAAGGGGTCAAGGGAGCGGCGAAGGTGTAGAGGACCTCATCTCCGACTCAGGCAACGACCACGACGATGGCGAGGCAAGTTTCTCTGAATCTCACTGCCTTTTACTTGTTCTATAGATGGAGCTTGAGCTTGATAAAGTTAGTGCCTATGATGATGTCTTTCATGCTTGTCATGATCTTATACTAAGTTCGGATACAAATCAGTTCTGAACTAAGTTCTGCTTTTACTTACTCACCCTGCTGTGAAGTCTAGGATAATTTTCATGTTCTTATATAATTTTCCTATTATGATTATTGTGCCTATACTACTCCAAGTTCTAAGGCAAATTAATTCTGAAATAACTATGTTATTCTTATAGCATTTTGAACCCTGTTTTAGGCAAAACTCTATGAGTCGCGAGCAGAGCTTGAGTTACTTCTATACCTTAAAATCTGGGATTATGTGAAACCTGAGTTTGTAAAAATCACGAAAGAAGTGAACATCCTCATCAAAAAGGCTAAGCACATAAGGAGGTACAAGTATACGACTGAACAAAATCTCGAGCCCATTGAAGATGTGCTCGAAGGGCTTCGAAAAACCTTGGTTGCTTACGAAGAGGCTGCAAAAGGAGCCAATCTTGATGCGGCATGAGGAAGTTCAAGCTTGTTGATATGCAGGGTCAGATAGCCATACTTTTGTGGCAAGGGGCATGCTTTTTGTTGATGCGTATGGTCAGATAGCATGACCATAGTAAAAAATGTGATGGACAAGTTAAGTCCTAGCCAGATGGAAAGTTAAAAGTCCTAGCCAGATGGACAAGTTAACTGTTTGTAATAATTATCTTTATTCCTGTGGACAAGTTATCTTTATCTATGTGGACAAGTTATCTCTCTTATGATGTCTGTTTTGTCTCAAAAGATATATGTGTTGATTGTGCTTGTATGTCGAAATGGAAGCAATGAGAGATCGAGTTGACCTGTCAATGAAGACAGACACAAAGGAGACAAAATTTATAGTAGCAAAAATTCTATATATGCAGGATCACCGCCCCTGTGCATTGGAGACCCCCGGTTTGGCTAATAATCCCCTGCCGCCACGCTCCTGCTTCACAGCGATGAAGAGTGCTATTAGACTTCTATTACTGAGCTCACAGTCTAGTAACGGGCATCAAATGGTCATCGGTAACGGACTTTAAAGCCGGTTACCGATACGGCAGTGATCAGTAACAGACTTAAAGAGCCCGATACCAATAGGGCTTTGATCGGTATCCGATTTGACGCATTACCGACAGGTTTAACTTGTGTAGCGGACTCTGTTTAATGTCCGTTACAAAGAATTCATGTAATGGACATTTAAGAAGCCCGTTACTAGAAGTCCACATTGGTAATGTGTGTTGTGGTGGCAAACCCCGAGGTCGGCCTGCCGCACTTATGGGTAACGGGTGCCAAACAACAACCGTTACAGATGTAGGTACATGTAACAGGTGTTAAGGACCCGTTACAAATGCTACGTGACCTATTTGAGGTTTTCACGTAGTGCACGACCTCTTTGTTACCGATTAATTATACATGGATTCTAAGGTCAAAAGTCACCAACTGATCTTCTGGTGCTAAAGAAGTTATATCCCCAAACTCTTGGTAACAATGTAACTCTAAAATAGCATACGCGTGCACTTCCATGTGTGACTGGTGGGGTTAAGACCGCTCCACGGTTTTCATTATTAAGAGAAGGGAACCGCCGCTCCACGGTTTTCATTAAGAGAGAATAGAACCGAATCCCGACTTCACCGGCGATGAGATTTTTTTAACCAGTCCCGTAAATTTGCTCTAACGAGTAATCGAACCTGGGTCTACTAGTTGCGACCATACCGCAGCTCCCTCTAACCAAGTAGGCTAGAGTACCTTTGGTCAAACTGCTCATTGTTACAAGACTTTCTATTCTGTTATATTTTATTCTATTCAGACGAATATGAGCTGTCACTGCTCATGTTACGAAAACAACAATGTGGTTTGCAACATAGGCGTCAAAGTTGATGACCGCCCCCTTGCCAAATATAGCTCAAAGATGTACAAAAACAAGTGCCCGTGAGCCCACCATTCCTGTCCACATTTGCGCCTCTCCATGTGTCCACTCTAGTTTATGCGATCTCCTCGCTCTAGAAGCGCCCTTGACATTCCCTTGTTGCGTTGTTTTTTTCGATGGCGTGCTACAAAGTACAAGAATATTGCTTTTGAGCTACTTGTCGTCTTGAACGTTTGCCAGGCTAAAGCTTTGTTGGCGTGTCCGCCGCTGCGGGGGTCTATAAGACGCATCGCGGCTTGGTGATCGCCGTGTTCCTGCTTGCTCCCAATCATTGACGCTGGTGATATTCGATTAGTAGTTAATAATCTCCTCTGAACCTAGGCGTCTGCAAGGCGAGGAGCAAAGTCCGTCTAATAATTACGGATCGGAGTATAACTGCCGTAGCAGCATGGCCAGTGCCTCGTCGTGTTCCATTTATTGCCCTCGCGTCTTCTTCCGGTGCTCGGCCTCGGATGATGGCGGTGGTAGGCAGGGGCAGCACAGGAATAGCAGCAACAATATCGTCAGGGTAAACGGCGTGGCGCACCGCGCGCCGCTGCAGGTGGGGGCAGGGCTAGAGACGTCCATCAACAGGTCACTCACCGAGCTGAGCGCACCGGTCCTGACGCCGCCCACCGTGGGCTGCGGCGAGGAGCGTGTCCGACAGAACATCCTGACGGATAAGCAGATGGTGGACCCTTTTCGGCAGGCGCTGATCGTGGAGGGAGGGGTGCGGTACCAGCAGATGCTGGTGGTGCGGTCATACGAGGTTGGCCCCGACAAGACGGCCACTATGGAGACCGTGCTGAACCTTCTCCAGGTACATAAAAGCATCTGCAACGTTCATGTTATATGTATACGCTGAACACTTGATGCTTGGTAGCTGATGACGGGGCAATTTGTTTTGCGCACTCAGGAGACGGCACTGAACCATGTGTGGATGTCAGGCCTGCTCGGCGACGGCTTCGGCGCCACGCACGGGATGATCAAGAACAATCTCATCTGGGTCGTCTCCAGGATGCACGTCCAAGTCGATCAGTACCCGATCTGGTACCGGACTGATCGAACTAGCAATAACGTATTAGGCCGAGCATCTGATAGGGTTCGGTCGATCCCATTGCAGGGGAGAGGTGCTGGACATCGACACGTGGGTTGGCTCGTCGGGGAAGAACGGCATGCGGCGGGACTGGCTCATCCGTAGTCGCAACTCGGGCGACATCTTCATTCGAGCAACCAGGCAAGCACTCCCGGCCCAAGAATGATCAATGGATAGATGGAGCAGCCTGTGCAAATTAAGTGAGGTGGGGATTTATAAGGTTATTTTTCTCATTGCAGTACGTGGGTGATGATGAACAAGGCGACTAGAAGGCTGTCCAAGATGCCAGAGGAGGTCCGGGGTGAGATCGCGCCGTGGTTCATCGACCGGCACGCCATTGAGGAGGAGGCCACCGAGAAGATCATCAAGCTCGACAGCAACGCCAAGTATGTTGATTCGGACCTCAAGGTTAGCTCAGCTTTTTTTTATTCACTTCACTAGCTATAGGAACTTGTCTTGCATTAATAACAAAAGATGTTATTATTAGTGAGTGGTCCATCACTTTTTTTTAAAAAGGGGCTACATTTCAATATCAGAGCCTCTACATGAAACTATGCGTATAGCTTTTTATTATTACACACAAGCACATCAAACACGTAAAGCCAAAATATCTAGTCTCTGAAACAAGTCCAAAATCATCCATAAAGCAATTTTATTACTAAAGGACTTACCATTCGAGGCAAAATCTCCATAGATATGATCTCAAGCACACGACACCTCGAAATAACGTGAGGTCGTCCATTCTCGTCCTGCAGCAACGCCCAAAAACCAATCATGCGAGTCCCACGGAACATAACCTACATAGGAGTAATGGCTGGAGTGCTTTTAAAAATCATGTCATTTCTACTTAACCAAATTGTCTAACATAAAGCAGATGCTCCAACCAAAATTTTAATCCAATTTAGCCACCCATTAAACATACGAAAAATGCTCACAGGTGGTGTAATATTTGTAAGGAATCGGATGCTCGTAGCCTAAGAGGGGGAGGGGGTGAATTAGACAACTTAATTACTTAACATATGGCTTCCACTACTTTGCATAAAGTAAACTAGATCATTTAAATCTAGATGTGCAATCTATTGTTGATCTAGTGTGAAACCCTCATCCCAAAACAAGTTTTGCAACCTATAGTCAATACTAGCATGATACTACTCTATGAGAGTAAAAGCAAGTAAGGATTGCAAGAGAGTAATGCGGAAACGCAAAGAGGAACGAGAGGAAGCAAATTCTTAACACACGATTTATCCCGTGGTATCGGTAGACACTAAGCCACCCCTAATCCACGTTGTTAAAGCACTCCATACAAGAGTATTGCTTCCTGGTCACCAAGTCCTTCCCAAGAGCACCACTTGTCTAGCCACAGAGGCTCGCCAAGCTCCCTTGGTCACCTTGATGCCGCCTCCACTAAGGAGCTTGTCCACCAAGGAAGGGGGTCTCCAAGTACCCCGCACAAAGTGTCCTCGCCACTCCACACCAAGCTGGAGTGTCGAAGACGATTGCCGGTGAGCCACTTAGGCCCCAAGGCTTCCGGCGCACCTTGTACAGCTTGATTCACTCAAGAATCACCTCACAAGGTAGGCACACCTTGCACTCACTCAGCTCTAAGCTAAGCCTAGCTCTAAGCACACACACAAAGCATATGCAGGTCTTTGGATGAGCAATTTAACACTTGGATGGCTTGGATATGATCTTCTAAGTGTCTTGCACACCCCTGCACTTCCACAAATCCAGCCACCTCAATTTGGTAAGTGGAGGGGGTATAAATAGTCCAAGGCAACCAAGTGGTTGTTGGCAAACGGCTATAGAAAAACTCACTGTTGGATGAACCGATGGTCCAATTTTCTCACCGTCGGTTCATCCGACGCCCTCCACGTCACTTGACCGTTAACCCTGCTGACACAGATTATCTGACGCTTTCACCGACAGGGTCCCCACTTGGTCGTCGGTTCATCCGGTGCTGACGAGTTTGCAACTGGCTGCTCTTTGTTAGCTATCTTCACACCGTCGGATGAACCGCTGCTGACCCATCAGTTCATACGGTGCTACTGCTCTTCCAACCCGCTATTCTCTATCTTGATTTCTCTGATCATCGGATAGACCGACGGTGCCTGTCAACAGACTGTCGGTTCATCTGGTACTACTGTCCTCTGTGAGCTGACGTTGCTTCTCCTCTTGAGTTCATCTGGTGCATGTAGGAATTGGACCGTCGGTTCATCTGACGGTGCTAGTTGACTTGAGTCTTCACGCAGTGTACCAAGTACTCCGACGCATGCACCGACGCTAGCTTCTAGGATACCGTCGGTTCATCCGACGGTGTCTTTTCCCTTCTTTTTCTTCTTGTCGGTTTAGTCGCAAAATATATACTATCTTCTTATTTTGGCATGTGGTATTTTTTCATCCATGGGACCTAGAAATGCCTACAATGACATGCTCGACAATATGGTTAGTCCCATTGATCATGTTGTTATTAATCACCAAAATAAAACTCGAACAAATGGCTTATGAAGCAATGTTCGCTACAATATTAAAAGAAACTTGTTCAATCCTGCATATAATTTTAGCTATTTGACATTCAAAGAAAAGGTGTTGAATGGTTTCATCCAGATTACATGAAGGACCAGACTGGTGAACAGAGACGGGGGAGTGAATGGGAGCTCATAAAATTTCTTCTCAAAGAAAACGAATTAAGCCTATGTCTCAATCGCAACTTCGAGGGACTCGCACAAGTGAATGAAAGTAGTTGTCAGAAAATCGCTAAGATCATGTAACCGTAATGGACCAACTGACCCTAGGAACGATGTCTGGAAAGTAAAGAAACCGAAGAAACAGAACAAAACGGAGCAAACGGGCAGTCTGTCAGGTAAGAAGCAGACAGTACCCATACCAGGTGGCGGACAGTCTGCTACCCTAGGCAATACTCATACCAGGTGGTGGATAGTACTCCTACCATGTGGCGGACATTACCCCTCTGAACTGCGGATAGTACCCCTTTGTGAGGTAGAACTCCAAACCGCAAGCAAACTCCAATCTGAAACGAATCGATCTCCCAACTCGTGCAACAAATTGATATGAAATCTTGGGGATAGTAGTCTTTTCTCATGGGGAAGTCATGTCTAAAAAATCAAGTCCCGAAACCAACTCAATCATGCAAAATTGCGGATCGAAGCGACGATCATGAAGAACATGAGTTGACCGAAAGAACTCTGAATTGAGAGTGAGTCTCGGGGTTTGAGGGTACAAGATCACTAAGAAAAGAGTCACAAGGATCTCACGAATGATCGCTTAAATAAATCCCCACATAAACACATCCAAATTGACGAACACAAAAATTAACCAAAAAGAGCTTTGAAAATCGCATAAAAGAAAAACATACGGGATTAACCAGAGAGACAAGATTAGGACGCTAAATCTTTCATACATCAGAGAAATGATTCTTTACAAAATGTGGTTAACCACCTCACTTCGTCCTGCCCTCTTAGAAGAGGAAATAAAAAAGTGGAGTGCTCTCCTCCTTTGATTAACACTCCAACATGAAGCACTAGGCTAGACAACCGGAAACAGATGAACTAAGATTCCCAAGTGATTCCCAATATATATATATATATATACTGTTTTGCTACAGTGCACCTGGGTGCATTCTGTATAGAGAATGCACCCACCCTTGTTGCAACTAGTTCTTGTCCAGTTGCAACTGGGCTCATTCTGGTTGCAATTTGTTCACGTCGGGTTGCAACTAGGAGTCTAGTTGCAATTGGTTCGTATACAGTTGCAACGGAGTCAGATTCGTTGTAATTACTTCCATCGAGTTGCAATTAGTGTAGTGTCACAGTTGCAATCAGTTAGTCTCTTGGTTGCAATTGGTTCATGCGAAATTGCAACTGGTTCGCGCCTAGTTGCAACTCGGTTGGGTCTAGTTTCAATTGGTTCGCGTCGAGTTAAAATTGGTCCGTCAAGTTGCAATTGGTTCAGCTGCGAAGTTGCAACCGCAGGGTCTGTGCATTTGCTATATAGAATGCACCTGGGTGCATTTTAGTATCGTCCTATATATATATATAAAGGAAGTTGCACACCCTCGAAGGGGTAATATGGGTAAGTTGTCGATGTGTCCATCAAACGGGCACACATCCACCGTGACCTTGCTTCCCTCTGACGCAAGCTCCGTGATCACTTCGCGTGTCCTCTGCTTCGAAGCTTCCCGATGAACGCGGATATCATCTCTGTCACGCTGGGCCTTCGAGCTCGGTTTTGAGATCAAAAATTGAGAAACCATCTTTGGCTGGTTTTGTGGTCAAACAAACAAACCCCGCACACGAATCAGACAACCTCACCACGCCAAGTTTCGAGCATGCAACTTTTTCACATTAGGCGCCCTTACAGTCTATTTGATCTTTCCTCATTCCTTAATTTGGCCAGTGCCTCACACCGGCTGGCTCACGACATCATCTTGCTATTATTGCACCATGCGGACCACACTTGAACTCGTCATTCATCGGGTCCCTCAAACCAAGTCTACTTGTCTCTCCACCCCGGAGGCCACTTTGGTTAAGACCTTTCACACTTGTTCTTCACCTGCAACAATGCAAACAAAGCCGGATCCAACACCTACAACACTAGACCAAGAATTAGTCCACACAAAGTTGTCAATCAATCATCACTAAGGAGCAATCGTCTACTAGTCCTCGGACACACCTGGTCCTCAATCTCCCCCTTGATGAGTGCATTAACAATACACATAGTCACCAATTCAGAATTAAAAAAAAAGAAAACAAGAAAATAACTGAAACCAAGATGTGCGACATGGGCTATACATCCATAATGACAAGTGGTCTTTGACCCAATTGAGAAGAACATGGAATCCAAGCACAACCTAAACAGGATATAGCTCAAACAAAGCATTGACAAGAGTCTACTTATGGGTGCAGCACATTTCGTAGATTATATGTCAAATTAAGCATTTGATTCAAAAAGAGAGATCTCATCATGAATATATCACAATACCACCAACATGTATAGTCGAACATCATCATTTCACAACTAGCATACCCAAATCTCACAAATGGCATGAAATACTAAACATGGTATATAGGAGAAGGTCATCCTAGAAATGCAAAGATGACTATATACATCAGATGATACATAGATGGTTATCCTACCATGGTATATACATAAAAGGAAATGCATATACGATATATATGCTACATGAGAAGCTTTAAAAACCAACTCAGAAAGGGTGACACACTCTAATCTCACCTCACAAGTGGGTAAAGGTTGCTTGGTCAAGTGGTTTTGTGAATATGACGGCTAGTTGGTCTTGGGTAGGTACATGGATCAAGGCTATGTTTCCCTTCTCTACATTGTCCCTCAAAAAGTGGTACCTCACTTGTATGTGTTTTGTCTTGGAATGTAGGATAGGGTTCTTGGCTACACTTATGGCACTGGTGCTATGACAAAATAGTGGAACATGGGTACACTCCTCACCAAAGTCACTCATAGTGTAGGCAATCCATTGGAGCTGTGAATAATAACTGGCTGCAACAACATAGTTATCCTCTATGGTGGGTTGGGCTACACTCGATTGCTTGCAAGATGAACAAGAAACCAAAGAAAAACCAAAAAACTGACAAGTACCCAAGGTAGACTTACAATCCCACTGACACCCAGCAAAATCTGCATTAGAAAAGGCATGAACGTTGAGTGTCGAAGAGGTAGATTACCAAAGACCCAACTCTGGAGCATAGTTCAAGTACCTAAAAATGCTCTTGTCGGCCTGCCAATGCGAAGTCCTTGGGAAAGCCTAAAAACGAGCACACAGACACACGTTGTACTGTATGTCTGGCCTCATCGCCGTCAAGTAGAGGAGAGAGCCGATCATGCTCTGATACTCTTTCTGGTATACTGGTTCTCCATCATCATTAGCATTCAATGCAATAGTAGTGCTCACCAGGGTTGCCATCATCTTGGAGTCGTTCATGTCGAATTTCCTCACAATGTCCTTGGTGTACTTACCTTGGTGCATGAACCTACCATCTTTGTGTTACTTGATCTAAAAACTAAGGAAGAATTTACAGTTCATCCATCATGGACATCCCAAACTTCCTGCTCACATCCTCTGCAAACTAGGCAACTAAATCATGAGAGGAACCTCCAAATATGATATAATTCACATAAATCTAAACGATCAAAATGTCTTTGCCATGCCTAAGTAGGAAAAGTGGTTTATCAACTGTGCCCATCACAAACCCCTTATGAAGCAAGATCCCTACAACCTCATATACCACGGTCTGGGTGCTTGGCCACATAGTGCTTTCTTGAGTTTGTACACTCACTGGGGGGTTGCCTCACATATAGTACTTCCTCTATAAACCCATTGAGAAAGGCACCCTGCACATCCATTTGCTACAATTTGAACACTTTAGCAACAGAAAAATGCTAGAAAAATTGGAAATGCTTCCAAATGAGCCACTGGTGCAAAGGTTTCCTCATAATTGATCCCCTCTTTCTAGCTATACCTATGAGATACTAACCAAGCCTTGTTTCTCACAACCATCCCATCTTCACCCTCTTTGTTCTTGTACACCTACCTAGTACCTATAGGATGGCAATTGGAGGTGGATCAACTAACTCCCACACTTGGTTTCTCTTAAAGTTTTCTAGCTCTTCGTGCATGGCATTGACCAAGTTTGAATAAAAAAGTGTGTGTGCAACATCTTTGGGCTCGAAAGACGCAATAAATGCGGAATTAGAGAAATGAGAGATTTTTTGTGACCTAGACCGTGTTGTGTGTTCGTCGATGTCACCTATGATCTTGGAAGGAGGATAGTCGGCTTGTACCATTGAGTTGCATCATGTCTCGAAATTACCCCCCCCCCTAGCAGTAGCTTCCACTTGTTCTTGCATTGGTTCATGTTGATGTGTCGATGTAGAGGTAGGAGAAGGACCATCATCAACTATAGTAGTCGCAATGGAAGTAGAGGGTACTCGTTCAGCGGCTAGGGCACGACCATCATCATCGTCATC
Source organism: Cenchrus fungigraminus (assembly GCA_036936925.1). NCBI lineage: Eukaryota > Viridiplantae > Streptophyta > Magnoliopsida > Poales > Poaceae > Cenchrus > Cenchrus fungigraminus. The sequence goes on along the minus strand of CM072778.1, from coordinate 52,668,834 downwards.
TCTAGCTCAATCTTCATCATCCTCAATGATTGTTTGTGCCATCTCTTCATCACCTGCACACAAAGACAATAGAGGTACATGGCATTTTCTCATCGAAAGTTACATTGCAAGCACACGGTATGCTCAACTATGATTTGTGTAGCCGAGAAAAATGCCATCAGAAGACCAGGACTCAAACTTATATAGCTTCCCTTTCTTAAGAATGAAATACTTGCAACTAAAGACTCGAAAGTGGCTCACATTGGAAAAACGGCCATGCATGAGTTCATAACAAGTTTTTTTCTTGAAACCACAAACGAAAAGCTGATTCGAAACATGACACGCAGTATTCACCACCTCAACGTTTAAGAGGATTTTTGAAATGACCACCGTGCAGAAGTTCTTAGAACAACTTAGCGCAAATGGGTTCTTTCTGCCAGATTACTCTTATTTTCTAATCAAGGCACTCGAGGAGGGAGAAAGTGTGACCATGACCGCAGAGATACTTTGTCGCCTGAATGAAGATGACATGGTATGGAGCATAGAATTATCATTGAGCATTTTTTCATTTAACTAGTTGTGCTACATTTTTTAACATTCGTATTTTTCTTAACTTTAGGATATCTTTGGTCAAACCTTTGCGGCAATGAGTTTTCATGCAATTCTAGAGGCCAGCCCCCGAGTCGAGCGCAATCGACAGGCCCGTCAAGAGGGCCCGCATCAGATCTTCCATGTAAGCATCTGCACGCTGTGTCCTGTTATTTTGTTGATCCCAGTCTTTGCTCGCTTCTTACTTCTGTTGTTGTGTCAGCCGCACCGACACCAGCGTGCTCAGTCTCGCGCCGCAGAAGTGCGCGGCACTTGGCGCGCGTGAGCCCCTGTCCGGGCCTCACCCGGCAACTCCCCCCACCACGTCGTCAGCGGGACAGACTGGGAGTGGGGTCGACGAGGTGGCCGAGGCTATTGCGTCGGCCGCACTCCCGCCGGCGTCGGAGGTCGGTGGCGTGGTCGGGGGGCAAGCAGTCCCCGACGTGATTGAGCCCCCGGCGGTGATCGAGCCCCCGGTGGCGGCCGCCGTCAAGGGAGGCGACGTCTCACTGGCGGCTTCCGAGGAGAACGTGCCTCCAGCGTTGTGGGCTAGTGGGAACGAAATTGAGGCACCTGCGGCACTCGAGGCGACCATGCCGTCAGCGGCGCAGGCAGGTGGAGACGAGATGGAGGTGCCGGCACCTCCCGAAATGATTACTCGGCCCCGGGAGGTTGTAGACCTTGAAGACTCCAACCTCTCGGGTGGTGATACGGCCGCCTTGGAGGCCGAACTGGAGCGGTGCCTGGCAGGGCCGGAGGGGCCCGCGGCCGTTGCTCCCGGGACGTCCGCCTCCGAAGCTGCCGCCGCGGTCGAAGCGGTCGGGGCTAGTCACGACGGGCCCGTGATCGGAGCGGCTGAGTCGGAGCTGCCGGGGCCAACCTCAATCAGAGTGGCCAGGGTCCTCGAGACCGCTACCGCGGTCGGGGCGGTCGAGGTCAATCTCGAGGATCCCGTTACCGGAGCGGCCACTGCGGAGTCGGCGGCCACTGCATCCTCAACCCCCGCTGTGATCGTGGAGGCGCCTAATGTGAGCGTGTCGGCGTTGGCGTCACCTCGGCCGACTGCTCCTGAGGTTGAAGTAGCGGTCACCGCAAGCCCGCCCCGCCCAGACCCGCAAGAACGCGTCGTTCCCGCAGATGCGGCGGGCGGCGCCGCCTCGGAGATACAGGAGGTCGGGGAGAGCTCGGGCGGCCGCCCCTTCTCGACGCAGGGCTGTTGACGGAGCCGCTGGAGGGAGGAGCATGGACCTTCGACCTCGTGCGCTCTATGTGGACCGTGGCCAGCGAAGCGGATCCGCATGATGACAAGGACGAGGAGGCCGCTGTCCGTCACCGCGTTGAGCGAGGCCTCGGGTGGGCGCAGCGGGCGTTCGACGAGCTCATCCTCCCTGTGACGACGGTGAGTCCCACAGAGCCCATCCTCAGTATTATTTTCCCATCTTTGCAAATGTTGTGGTAGATGAATCCCCGCCTGGAACAGACGCTTGTGGAGTGCGGCGCCAGGAAGGCGCGCGTCATCGAGGAGTTCCAGGCAGAGCGGTTCCAGTTGGCGATGCAGCTGGCGGTTGCTTGTCTGGCTGCCGCCAGGGCGGTGGCGAGCGAGGTGTCGTCGAGGACCACGCTCGAGGCTGCCGTGAAGTCTGCGGAGGATCGCGCCACGGCTGCGCAGTCAGCCGCGGCTGCTGTCGTGATGGAGCGGGAGGCCCTTGAGGCGAGGCTGGTCCAAGCAGAGGCGACGGCCGTGGAGCTGCGGGCCGCTGTGACGACCGCAAATGAGGCTGCTGAGAAGGCCAAGATCGCTGCCGCTGCCGCTGAGGCTGCCGCCCAGACCGCCGCCCAGGTCGCTGCCCAAGAGAAGACAGTGCTCGAGTCAAAAGTGGCCGAGCTGGAGCAAGATCTGGCCAACACCGGAGTGGACCTCAGGACGGCCAACAAGTAGGTTTCCGACCTGGCCACCAAGTTCCAGGACGCTACCGATGAGGGGACCCGGCTCCGGAACGCCAACGCCAAGCTAGAGCAGGACGTTGACGGTGATGTCGTATGGACATCCCTAGGCCCACTACTCCGGTGGGTACCAGGACCGACTGCTCAGTGGGCCCCAGGGACTACTCAACTTGGGCAACACGGCACCTGCTGGCGTGGGGCGCAAGGATTACAGAGGGATAGTACTCGGATAGGAAGCTACACATGTCCGGATCCATGTAAAGAACTCCTAGCCGTACCCGACTAGTACTCTCCCCTCAAACCGACTTGTAACCCTGCCTCCCGGGCTATATAAGGCGAGGCAGGGACCCCTATCCCTTCATCCGCATCATCTTGTAAACACATCCAATCAATCTAGAGCTACGCAGCATACAGGACGTAGGGTATTACGCACATAGCAGCCCGAACCTGTCTAAATTGTGTGCCACGTGTCTCTCCTTCGAGTTACCGATCTCGGCGAGGCCACATTCATCTACCTCGGGTACTCCCCTTGGTAGGTTGCCGGTCTAAAACACTGACAGCTAGCGCGCCAGGTAGGGGATCTCGCCGAAGATCACATGGCGAACTCGATGGCTTCAATCGTCATCAAGCCAACCGTCGCCTTCAACCACGGCGACACCTTCGTCTTCGGCTCCTGGGTCTGCACCGCTGACGGCGCTGGATCGTTCCAGCGCTACCTCACCATGACCCCGGACCTAGAGACCGGGCTCGTGACGCTTCCCGAAGTCGCCACGGGCCCACTCGTCGAAAAATTCGACGAAATTTCGCTCTACAACCAAGTCGCCGATTTCGAGCTCGGATCCGCCTCCAACTCGAACTCGACGTCGCCCTGGATCGCCTCACACGAGCCGGCTCCTGAGCCATCGTGTGAAGCGACCCCTCTCCCCGAGCACTTCCCATACAGTCTCTGCAATGCTAGCAGGGCCCATGCAGAAGCTCTCGCTGCACGCCGGGCCGGCAAGGAGATCGCCTCCGAGTACTCCTCGGACTCCAACACCGGAGCCGGCTACTACTCGGACTCTTCCTACGAGTTCGACTTCGGATCGGACCCAATCGAGTCCGAGTCCGAGCTCAACATGACTGAGGAACCGCTGTCAGGTCCTGCCTCTGGCCTGGTCATTACATCCACTCCTGCCAGCAGATTCGTCTATTGGCCCGACCGCAAGCCTGCAGACCTGACGGACGACAACTCACGCTGCGTCGCCTACTTCGATTCACTCCCCTTCCAGGAGGGGACCCCGCTGGCTCTAAACAATGAGCACACCCCCACCGAGGTGGCGACTACTGACTCCAGTCTCTGCACTCCCGACCGTGAAGTCTTCATGACGGCCACAGATGTTGGGACTTCGGAAACTTGACCCGACCGGTACCTTGACGACATCTCGGAGGATGAGTTATCTGCCAACGCACCTCCGAACGAGACCACCGAAGACAAGAACGCACGGCGTGACCGCAACAGGAAGCGGAACGATCGACACAGACGTCTCCGGGAAACTCTCCCTATCCGGAACCTCAACGAGGCCCTGGAGCAAGTTGCCAACCGGGTACACTCTACTCCTGAGCAGTGCCTCATGTCTATCACTACGATAGCACGGCAGGCCCAGGGGATCCGCGTGGGTGAAGTCATTGCCAAACTCGCTGAAGACGCCTACTTCATGCGGGTCGACAACAGGGTTACTCAAGTACCCCCCGTCAGAACTCACGACGTCAGAAACAACGAAGCCACTAGCCGCAGCCCGGCAGACGGCAGACGCAACCGTGTCCGTGGTGAACACCAGCCAAATCCCAACTGCTCTAGGGCCTCGGGTGGAGGACCCTCACAGGGCGGCATCAGCCAGGGTGGCACCGGAGGTAGTCGCGGCGGCGGCGGCGGTGGTGGCAGCAGCGGCGGGAGCTCATCCCATGACGCCGCCAAAAGAGCCGGTGGCGGCGGCGATCGCGACGGCCGAGGCCACGCGAGTAGTCATGCCACCGGCAGCGCACGTGGCGGCTACGACGCCCGCCACAAGATCGACGAGATCCGCCGCAAGAAGGCTACTGAAGCAAGTGACAGCGACGGCTTCCCCGCATACTCCGCAAGACTTCGTAACCTGCTTCTTCCCGAGAAATTCAAACCTCTCGGGATCTCCAAGTATGACGCGAAGCAAGATCCAGTTCAGTGGCTCAGGTGCTACGCCTTGGCCATCGAAAATGCTAGTGGCAACAATGACGCAAAGTGCCTCTTCTTCCCCTTCTGCCTGGACCAAGCTGCACTCACATGGCTCGAGTCACTTGAAAAGAACTCGATCGACCAGTGGGACCAGCTGAAGGCTCAGTTCACCAGCAACTTCGCGGGCGCCATGGGGCGCTCGGGTACTCGCATGGACCTGGCGATGGTCAAGCACGAACAAGGCGAGACGCTCCGCCAGTACATGCGGCGCTTCTTCGATAAATACGCGACCGTAGTCGACGTCACCGAGAAAGAAGTCATCGACCTCTTCCAAGATGGACTCTACCACCATCGCACCTTCGAAGACTTTGGTCGCCGCCGCCTGAGCTCCATCACCAAGCTCAAAGACATGATCACGTCATGGGCCGACGAAGAGGACAAGGCGAATGCCAAGTATGACTCCATTCGCGGCAAGAACAAGAGCAACACAGGCAGCAACAATAACAACAACAAAGATCAAGGGGGTCGCCACAACAACAACTACTCGAGCTCCAACCGCAAGCGAAAGCCAGACAACACAGTCGCGGCTATACAGCGCCCTGCAAAGGACAACTCGAAAAAGACCTCCGGCGGCTTCAGAGACTTGCTCAAAGAGAAGTGCCCGTGGCATCTGGATGGTAATCACACCACCGAACAGTGCTATCAGCTCCGGTAAGCACTCAAGGATACTCCCGACCCACGGCCTCCTCACGACAAGAAGGGCAAGAAAAAAGTCGACGAGGGCAACGGTGACTTCCAGGAACCTGACAAGACGGTGAATGTCCTCTTCGGTGGACTACCCACCAGACGGTCTCAGAAGGCCACCTGACGGGAAGTCTTGAACATCGAACCAGCGGTGCCGACACCTCTGAGGTGGTCGGAGGTACCCAACACCTTCTCCCGCGCGGATCAATAGACAAGCTTCTTCGAACCAGGACGTTTCCCAGTCGTCTTGAAACCTGTAGTCGCGGGCTCCAGACTCAACAAGGTCCTCATCGACGGCGGGAGCGGACTCAATGTCCTCTTCACCAAGACCTTGAAGAAGATGAAGCTCGACATCACTGACATGCTCACCAAGAGCGCGTCACCCTTCTACGGCATTGTCCCCGGTAACGCGGCTATTCCACTGGGCTCAATGATCCTGCCAGTTACCTTCGGGGAGACAAGGGAGAACTACCGCACCGAGTACATCAAGTTCAAGGTTGCGGACTTCGAAACCTCCTACCATGCCATCCTCGGCAGACCAGCTATCGCCAAGTTCATGGCGGTACCACACTACACCTACTTGGTACTCAAGATGCCAAGTCCTGCTGGAGTACTCACACTGCAAGGGGACTTGAAGATTTCGTTCGACTGCGACACCAAAGCCGTGGACCTCGCAGCGACCAACCAAGTACCCAATGCAATGACGGAGATCTTTGCTGCATCCAAGAAGCTCGCCCCAACCGAACTCGAGATTCCCGAGAGGACCGACACCGCAAACAAGCCTCAGCCATCAGAGGAAGTCCAAGTGAAGGCCATCGACCTTGGAACGGGTGACAACAGCAAGACTACCATGATCGGGGCGGGTCTCGACCCGAAATAGGAAGACGCGCTCGTCAGCTTCCTCCGGGCTAACCGAGACATCTTCGCATGGAAGCCAGCGGACATGCCAGGGGTGCCCAGGAGGCTGATCGAGCACTCACTCAACGTCGATCCTAAAGCTACCCCCAAATGACAACACCTTCGCCGTTTTGCCGACGACCGACAGGATGCCATCAAGAAGGAACTCGCCAAACTACTCGCGGCGGGCTTCATCCGTGAAGTCTTCCATCCTGAGTGGCTCGCCAACCCCGTCCTCGTCCGCAAGAAGAACACCAACGAGTGGAGGATGTGCGTCGACTACACCGACCTCAACAAGCACTGCCCCAAAGACCCCTTCGGGTTGCCGCGGATTGATCAAGTCATCGACTCCACGGCGGGCTGCGACCTGCTCTGCTTCCTCGACTGCTACTCCGGGTATCACCAGATCGCTATCAAGGAAGAAGACCAGGAGAAGACCACGTTCATCACCCCGTTCGGCCCCTATTGCTACACGACAATGTCGTTCGGGTTGAAGAACGCCGGCGCCACCTACCAACGAGCTATCCAGGCCTGCTTCAAGAGGCAACTCAACAAGAACGTCGAAGCCTACGTGGATGACGTGGTCATCAAGACCAGAAACTCCGATACGCTCATCACCGATCTTGAAGAGACTTTCGCATCCCTGCGAGAGTACCAATGGAAGCTCAATCCCAACAAGTGCGTCTTCGGCGTACCATCTGGGAAACTACTCGGCTTCATCATCAGCCATCGTGGCATCGAAGCCAACCCCGAGAAGATCTCCGCCATCACCAACATGAAAGCTCCAACCTGCATCAAGGATGTCCAGTAGCTGACCGGGTGCATGGCGGCCCTGAATAGATTTATCTCGAAGCTTGGAGAACGGGACTACCCTTCTTCAAATTACTCAAGCATCAAGAGAAGTTCGCGTGGACCGCGGAGGCTAATCAAGCTCTGGCGCAGCTCAAAGACTTCCTGTCTAAGCCACCGGTCCTCACAGCTCCTCGCAAAAAGGAGCAGCTACTGCTCTACCTCGCTGCGGCTACTCATGTGGTCAGTACTGCCATCGTCGTCGAGCGGCAGGAAGAAGGCCACGCCTACCCAGTCCAGCGACCAGTCTACTTCGTCAGCGAGGTTCTGTCAGAGTCCAAGACACGGTACCAGCTGGTCCAGAAGCTACTCTACGCAGTGCTCATCACCTCTCGGAAGCTACGACACTACTTCCAGGAGTACTCGATTGTTGTTATCACCGACTACCCGCTCGGTGACATACTCCAACCAGGATGCTACTGGAAGAATCTCCAAGTGGGAGGTCGAACTCGGCGCCCTCAACATTGACTTCAAGCCACGTACTGCTATCAAGTCCCAGGCACTAGTCGACTTCATGGCAGAGTGGCAGGAGAATCAGCTACCAACTCCAACTGAGCGCCTAGAACACTGGGTGATGTACTTCGATGGCTCACTCAAGCTCGAAGGGGCAGGTGCAGGGGTACTGATGATCTCTCCAAAGGGCGAACAACTCAAGTACATCCTGCAGATCTTCTGGAAGGTCTCAAACAACAAAGCTGAGTACGAAGCCCTACTTCACGGGCTTCGCCTCGCAATCTCATTGGGCATCAAGCGGCTACTAGTCTATGGCGACTCCGCAGTGGTCATCAACCAAGTCAACAAGTCTTGGGATCGCAACAAGGAGAACATGGACGCCTACTGTCTGGAGGTCTGCAAGCTCGAGAACAAGTTCTACGGTCTCGAGTTCCACCACGTCGTCCGCGACAACAATGTTGCCACGGACGTCCTGTCGAAGCTTGGTTCTACTCGCGCGCAAGTTCCTGCTGGAGTCTTCGTCCACGAGCTGCACGCGCCATCCATCCCGGAGTCGGCGCCAATGGCCACTGACCCTGCACCACTACAGTCTAGCCAGGAGGTCATGATGATTGACGTGGACTGGAGACAACCCTTCATCGACTACATCCGCGAGCAGAAGGTCTCATCCGATAAGAACTTGGCCGAACAACTCGTACGCCGAGCAAAGGCCTATGTGCTAGTCGGAGACAAGCTCTACAGGCGAGGTGCCACTTCTGGAGTACTCATGAAGTGCGTACCTCGAGAAGAAGGCAAGGATATCTTGGAGGAGATCCACAAAGGCGTCTGCGGCAACCACGCGTCTTCTCGAACGCTGGTGAGCAAGGCTTTTCGACGAGCTTTCTACTGGCCAACAGCTCTGGCCGACGCAGAAGAACTCGTCAGAAAGTGCCAAGGATGTCAATTCTTCGCCAAGCAACAATACGTCCCGGCCTACAAGCTAGTCACCATACCACCAACCTGGCCCTTTGCCTGCTGGGGGCTCGACATGATTGGGCCTCAGCCAACTGCGCCAGGAGGATTCAACAGAGTCTTGGTGGCCATCGACAAGTTCACCAAGTGGATCGAACTCAAGCCGGTCACCTGCCCAAAGGCCGACAGAGTACTCGACTTCTTGGATGAACTCGTGCATCAGTACGGGCTGCCCCATCGCATCATCACAGACTTGGGTTCCAACTTCAACAACCATCAGTTCTGGGAATACTGCGAGAACAGCGGGATCGACGTCCAGTACGTCTCAGTCGCCCACCCCCGCGCCAACGGTCAAGTTGAGCGCGCCAACAGGATGGTACTCGATGCCCTCAAAAAGTGATTGCACGACGCAGCTAACACAAAAGGAGGCAAGTGGATCAAGGAACTACCCAACGCACTTTGGGGGCTTCGTACTCAGCCTACCAAGCCGACGGGGCAGTCGCCCTACTTCCTGGTCTACAGCTCTGAAGCTATTCTACCTGCCGACGTGATGTGGGAATCCCCGGCAGTAGAGCAATATGACGAAGGCATCTCAGAAGACAGCAGACGGGTTGACATCAACGGTCTCGAAGAAGCCCGCTGCGCCACCCTCGTCCAATCAGCAAGGTACCTCGAGGGTACTCGACGCTACCACGATCGCAACGTCAAGGAACGCTCCTTCAACGTCGGCGATCTAGTCCTCTGTCGTATTCAGAACACGGACGGACTACACAAGCTCAGCTCACCATGGGAAGGTCCCTTTTCAATCTCTAAGGTGACCGGACCAGGCTCCTACCGCCTCCAAACACTTGTAGGTGACGACATCAACAACTCGTGGAACGTCGACCAGCTGTGTCGCTTCTACGCGTAGTCGCTCGACTACTCTACGGGTCCAGGTCTACACGACTACTCACGGACTCCTCACTGTAAGCGGCCTTTCGGTCCTGGCACTAGTCTCCGGACTACTCTTCTCCAAGATCCAGCGTCAACGGGTACTAACGGATCTTGGGCTGCTTAGAGCACTGAGGACTCTAGCGGCGGTCTGCAAGACCATGTACTCTAGATCCAGTCTATACGACTACTAACAGATCTCTAGCTGTAAGCGGCCTAAGGGTCCTAGCGCCACTTAGCCATAGGCGGCCTCCGGGTCCTGGCGACTACACTTGTAAACGGCTCGGACCATTCAGGTGTACTTATTCATCAGTAATAAAGTTTGATTCAACTTATTTACTGTGCCTTCCAATTAGGCATCTCCTACTGAGTACTACTACTCGCAAGCTCCACCACGGTTTGGTACTCCGCACACTTCGTTGCAAGTGGCGGCTACAAGTACTTATTTCACAGATATATCGTGGTCAACTTTCATTGATAATCCAAACAAGTTACCAACAACTCTGTTTGTTTTACATCAACTACTTTAAGCTACTCCTACAGGTACTCCTACTGAAGGTTGAGCTTTTCCGCCACTTGTTCAGCAATGGGCGCCATCTCCTCCAGGAGGGTCTTGTACTGATCGTCAGTACAGTTCGCTGCAAGTCCACCGGCGACTACCTCCACTAGAGCCTTGGGGAAATATGACTTCATGTATGCCAAGACTTGGTTCGGGATCGACTTCGCCAAGTGCTTGACATACGTCGCCAGACGCCCGGGGGCTTCCTTCAACCAGTCCACCAGTGGAGCAATCTTCAGCCCGCCCGGGTGTGGCACCAGCAGCCTTGCAATGGGCAGCGCGGCTTCCTCAAGTTCCTTCAGTTGGCCCCGTAGCTTCTCGCAATCTTCATTGAGCTTCTACAGAGATTTATAGCAATTGACAAGGTCACGGTCTGAGGCTTCATGAAGCTCCATGTGCTTGATACACTCATGGCACAACTGAGCGTACTCATACTCAAGTACCTCTCTTTTGTCGGTCTCACGGTACATGATGTTCTTCAAGTCCGTCTCCGACGCCTTCAGCTGGTCGACCCTTTCCTCAAGCTCTGCAGACAACTCATCACATCGCCAGATTACACCAAGGTACCCTAATAAGTACTCAAAGGCTTTGGCGGGAAGCATACCTTTATTCTTCTGGCGCAGCGACTTGTTTTTCTGAATCAAGTCGTCCCTCTTCGCCTGCATCTCTTGCACTTCGTTATGATACTGGGCGAAGGCACCGTCAAGCTTGGATTGGAGCAGCGCAGAATGTTTCTTCGACTTGTCGAGCTCCTTCTCCAAGGCTTCGGCACGAAGGACTGTGTCGCCGTACCCCTTCAGCAGCTCGGACTTCTCACGGGATCTCTCAATAATATCCTGTGCAGACAGAATAGTCAAACAGGTACTTTGTACTTCGTCGTGCAAGACTACTCGAGGTACTCGCAACATACCTTGACCCACTGCTGGGTACGCCACCATGACTCCATGTTCAGAGCGATAACGGCCGGATCGACAAGATTGTCTTCCAGCAGCTCAAGACCCCCGCGGCTCGAAGATGCCTCCTCTGCCATAGCCGCCGAACGGATCGGCGCGGCTTCCTCTATGATGGGCGAGCAGACGACTACGTCCGTGCTCGTCCCGTGGAGCGGATCGTCCTGCACCTCCGCACCCAGCTCGGGGGCTGTTTCTTCCGCCGTCCCGGCCATCGGTCCTATGGGCTCCGACTCCACAGTAGCCGTCTCCATGGCCACGGCTTCAGGAATCGAGGCTCCCTCAGCTTGTGCTCCTAGTACAATGAGTACACGCAGTCAATCTCAGCGGCTATGACTACTATGCATAATGACTATCAGTGGTGACAGGACACATACCTTCAACCAAGGTGGCTTCCTCCAACGACGACTCCACCGCGACTTCAGTCTGTGACGGCGGCGTGGGTTCGCGCTCCTCCGCCGAATGGCCCTCTCCGCCGGCTGGAGTGCTGGTCTCCTCACCGTCCCACGACAGGTCCGTAGATTTCCTGCATCACGAAATCCTCAAGTCAGCAAGACAAGTCTGCCGTCTATACGACTACTTGAGAGTTCATAAGAACTTACAGTGTTGACCGCACCACGGTCATGGTCGGAGCACCTAGTATACTGGTAATATCAACTATGCCAGCCTCGGCAGTAGCTCCGGCCTCAACAGGCGCCTCCTCCGGTTGCTCTACAGTTGCGGCCAGCGGAGGGTTTCGTCCTTCTTCAACCAACGGCTGCGGCTCCGCAGCGTCGGTCCCCTGCCGTGCCACTGTTGGCACGACTTCTTCGGTTGACGGAGGCGGGCTGATACTCCTCTCAGCCGCCGCCCCCACGGTGTCCAGGACCCCCTCGTCGCCCTGGTCTACGAGGTCCGGGGAGGGGATATCCTGCAACATTACAAGACAATTCATCAGCACACGACTACCTATCAGCTGTGCTCGACTACTCTAGTCGCGGTGTTTACATCTTGGCTGGTCATCTCGGAGATCTTCAGGTTCTTGATAGCGTGTTTCCGCGCCACGTTGCGCGGCCTCCTGGGCGGCGCCGGCAAACTAGCCTCAAGGCTGGATGGCTTCTCGATGATTGGGACGTCTGGCATCCCAGCTCGGCTGAACCTGGAGCGCAGCTGGAACCTTTGCTGCAGTGTTTCTTCATCTTCATCGTCATCAGAGCCAGACTCGATGACAACGGCGTCTTCGCCTTCACCGACCACACGGCGTTCCTTCTTCTTGCCCTTCTCCTCCGGTTGCTCCACAAGTTGCGGAGGAGAAGTCGGGATTGAGACGTATTTCGTCACATCATCCTACAACATTTAGCACATATGAAGTACTCTGGCACCGGGCATGGTGTATACGGGGGCATGTCCTTGAAGATCCTGCCCAGCCTCTCGACGATGACGTGGTCCTCGTGTTCGAAGCCAGGCAACCGGGACCTATCCTTGTCGCCGGTGTACAGGTACCCGAGGGTGTCTCGTGCCATCAGTGGCTGCACCCTCCTCTTCATGAAGCTGAAGGCCACATGTTCGGCCCTCAGCCCGGCTTCTCGCAAGGCCTTGATCTTCTTCAGCAACTCGGGTAGCTGAATACCCTCTTGCATGGTGGGCTCTGTGTTCCACCACGGCTTGTGCTTCGGTTGACACCCGCTCGGCTTCGGCAGCTCAGGATGGTGGTTGCTGATGTAGAACCACTTGGCCTTCCAGTCCTGGTTGGAGTCTATCAACTTGTACGGCAGGTACTGGTCGGTGGCGTCTTAACGCATCTGGATACCGGCACCTCCGACTACTCGTGTATCGTTGGTGCTCGGCTGCGGCTTCAACCAGAAGAACTTCCGAAACAAGATCTAGTGGGGCTTGATCCCAACAAAGGCTTCGCAGAAGTGTACAAAGATGGAGACGTGGAAGATACCATTGGGATTGAGATTGAGGTACTCGATGCCGTAGTACCTGAGCAGACCCTTGAAGAAATCACTGGCGGGGAGCGCCAATCCGCGCTCTACGAACCGGGCGAACATTGGGATTTCGTCCGGGTTCTTCTCCATCGGGTATGGATCGCCGGTGGCGGTGCACCATAGATCCACCTCCTTCTCAAGAAGGAACCCACTGTTGACCAAGGTGAGGAGGTCCTCGATCTTCAGTTTCGCCTTTTTCCACTCCTTCGCCGGATTGGGGCGAGGGGACGGAGGTGGCGACGTCGACGACTGGCCGGCATCACCGATTTCTTCATCGCGGCTCCTTTTCTTCGACGCGCCGGTCTTCTTGCCCTTCTCTGGAGATCCCTTCATTCTCTAAGTGACGGGTGTCTTCACTCGCATTCGCTCGGGGGCTACAGCGGCGGGTGAACGGCGGCGGCGCGAGCAAATGGATCTAAGTCTTTGCGCGGTGGCGGCGGCAGCAGAGGAGCGGAGGAGGAGGCGATTCAGATCTAATCTGAGGAATGCAACTGCTAGGAGTGAAAACCCTAAGGGACTCACCGGTTATTTATAATCGGCCCTGGCGGCTCGGTTCTCAGCGGGCAGATACGGCGCTAGACGGGTGACCTAGCGGCAGTAGCGTGACTCTTCAACTTCCAGTACTCGATGCTCTCCATCTCGGGGGCTCGACTACTTCAGATGACCTCCGTGGGTAACAACCAGATACAAGACCCACTCAGGACACATTCTACAGTCAAGATGACCCTTTAATTCGAGAGGAAGTACTCGACTCAAGGCTCGGGTGCTCCGTGCCACGTGTCCTTCGGTTTTTTCTCCGGATTTTTCGGGATAAGATTGGCAGAACTTCAGATTGACCCTCAGCTTGAATCTACGATTCGACCTAAGGCTCGGGGGCTACATTCCATATGGAATGCGATTCTTCGAATCGCATTTTCCATATGGTTCCTTCATCAAGACATCACGAGTATTATTGAAGACCTTCGAGAGAAGCACACGGGGACGCTTGGGGACTACTCGAGAAGACTTCAAGACTACTCAAAGATCAGCTGGAGTACCTTCCAGCCTCAGGATGATTCAAGCACTCTTGAGGACTTTCGGCTTGTGGAACTCGGGGACGCTCAAGGACTACTCACCAAGGCCATCAAGTCTACTCGAAGACATCCTGCTCGACTACAAAGTACTCGGGGGCTTGTCGTATGGACATCCCTGGGCCCACTACTTCGGTGGGTACCAGGATCGACTACTCGGTGGGCCCCTGGGACTACTCAACTTGGGCAACACGACACCTGCTGGCGTGGGGCGCAAGGATTACAGAGGGATAGTACTCGGATAGGAAGCTACACATGTCCGGATCCATGCAAAGAACTCCTAGCCGTACCCGACTAGTACTCTCCCCTCAAACCGACTTGTAACCCTGCCTCCCGGGCTATATAAGGTGAGGGAGGGACCCCTATCTCTTCATCCGCATCATCTTGTAAACACATCCAATCAATCCAGAGCTACGCAGCATACAGGACGTAGGGTATTACGCACCTAGCGGCCCGAACCTGTCTAAATTGTGTGCCACGTGTCTCTCCTTCGAGTTACCGATCTCGGCGAGGCCACATTCATCTACCTCGGGTACTCCCCTTGGTAGGTTGCCGGTCTAAAACACCGACAGGTGAGTAGACTTGAATGCTTCCGGTTGGTGCAGCACTTCTTCCTTCTAGTAGGTTTTTTGGCGGTGTTGACTTGTCTTCTGGCGGGTGCAGGGCTCCGCGTGGCTCGCGCCGCGATGGTCGTGCGGCTCACAGAGGAGGCGAAGAAGGTTAACGACGCCGAGCTTAAGAACCTCGAGATGGGCGGAGCAGCCAAGAGGTTGTCGGAGCAGTTGGAGAGTAAGACCCTTTGGCCTTATCTTCATTTTTTCTTCTTGCTCACTTGCGTCACAACTGCTTTTACACCTTCTGGTTCTTCCTCAGAGGTCAAGGCCGAGCTCGAGGAATCCCGAAAAGCTCAACAAGTGACCGAGACAGAGCTCGAGCAATCCAAAAAGGCCCTACGCGAGGCAGAGGCGTTGCGCGAGAAGGACATCCTGGACCGCGCCAAGTTTGGGCAGTTCGTTGGTCGGAGCTTGTCGAATATCGGCATCCCCGTCGGCCCAGACCATCCTGCAGCGCTCGTGGAACAGATCGGGTGTCTCCCGGGCGTGGTCAAGGAGTGAGAGCTGTCGACCGCTCGGAAGGTGGTGCACCGGGTGCTCGCCATGTTCGACTCGCACTACCAGGGGCTGGACCGCAAGACACTGAGTGGTGGCTAGGCTCCCGGCTACTTCGATGACCACTGCGACAAGCTTGAGGAGGACTGCGCCGCCTTCGCCCGCGCCATGGCCAACGTTGCGATGAAGGACCTGGACCTGATTCCACAAGACACACCAGAAGTCGAAGACAACTCCAGGCCTTCGAATTAGATGTATCATTTTATAACATAGGCAATTTAGAACATCTTGTATGTATGTTGCCATGAACAGTTTTATTTCGTCTAAAACTTGTCCGAACATGTTACTACTCAAACCTTCTCTTGCACTAGGGGACGACTGCGGAACCAAGTAGCAGAACTAAGAGACTCAAGCCAATCGAACTTCACTCTGGAGCCGCGGGGGCGTAGGAGTCGGGAAGTCTGGTCAACCCAAGCCACTAAACGATGCCATGCGTTCACAGCCCTCGAGTGCTCGGGGAAGTTCGAAAAGTTACTCGCGTATTTTCGTCAAAATCGTTTTAGGCCGGAGCACGAGCAGTTACCCGAGTACTTTTGAAAGAGGCCGGACGGAGATCTGTGGACCTGGACTGCGCTCGCAAGTCTTCGCACCATAGCCGCGGAGGCGTAGGTGCTAGGAGCTTTGAACGAGCTACAGCGCCGAGCCACGCGCAGATCACCATCTTTTCCTTTCGCGAGTATGAGCGCTCTACCAAAAAACCTCTCGCGCGTGCGATCGGTTACGACATGTTTGTCGAAAATTTTGTTTTTAAAAATGAAAAACGAATGGGGGGCATCATGCATCGTGCCCTGGGTAGCCCTCGAGCAGTGAGCGTTTCTGCACAGGTGCAGGGACGCTCGCTGCTCAGCCTTTGGAAACGTTGCAGCACATAAGGAAGATGGCAATGCAGAAGTTTACGAACTCATAGATGTATGAACAAAAGCATGCGGCATTTATTCATTGATCATAAGGCATAACGGGGAACATTACTCAAGGGTAAAAGCGTCGCAGATGTTCTATGTTCCACGCGTTGGAGACGACTCGGCCATCCTCATATCGGATCTTGTAGGTTCCGGGTCGGAGGACTTGGTCGATGATGAATGGCTCCTCCCACGGGACGCAAGCTTGTGCCGGTCCTTGCTGCCTTGGACTCGTTGGAGTACGAGATCTCTGACCTGGAACTCGCAGGTGTGCACGTTGCGCTCATGGTAGCGCCGCAGGGCTTGCTGGTACCGGGCAGAGTGCAGCAGCGCCACGTCGCTCACTTCATCGAGCAGGTCGATAGCATCTTCGAGCGCGATTTGGTTGCCTTCCTCGGTGTACGCCCGGACCCGCGGACTGCCGTAGTCGATATCTGTCAGGAGGACCGCTTCCGACCCGTGCACCATGAAGAAAGGAGTGAAGTCGGTGGCTCGACTAGGCATGGTCCACAGGCTCCAGAGGACAGATGGCAGCTCGGCCACCCACCTGGCTCAAAACTTCTCGAGGCGTTTGAAGATCCGGGGCTTCAGTCCTTGCAGGATCATGCCATTTGCCCTCTCGACTTGCCCATTCGTCTTTGGATGCGCCACAGCTGTCCAGTCCACACGGTTGTTGTTGTCGTCGCAGAAGTTGAGGAATTTCTTCCCTGTGAATTGGGTGCCATTGTCGGTGATGATGCAGTTGGGAATGCCGAAGCGATAGATGATGTCGGTGAAGAATGCGACGGCTTCCTCGGAGTGGACCTTCACGATGGGTCGAGCCTCGGTTCACTTGGAAAACTTGTCGATGGCTACGAGCAGGTGTGTGAAGCCCCCGGGTGCTTGTCGGAGTGGCCCCACCATGTCCAGGCCCCACACAGCGAAAGGCCACATGATGGGGATGGTTTGAAGCGCCTGCGCCGGGAGGTGAGTTTGTCGAGCGTAGAACTGGCACCCCTCGCAGTGTCGCACGATGTCCTTGGAGTCTACCACGGCTGTGGACTAGTAAAACCCTTGTCGGAAAGCTTTCCCGACAAGAGTTCTCGAACCAGCGTGATGTCCGCATGCGCCGATGTGGATTTCTTGAAGCAACTCCTTGCCTTGATCCCTTAAGACGCAGCGCATGAGTATGCCTACCGCGCCTCGCTTGTAGAGCTCGCCATCAATGAGGACGAAAGCCTTAGCTTGTCGCGAGATGCGACGGGCCTCCGTTTGGTCGGAAGGTAGCTTCCCTTCGACAAGCCACTCGAGGATGGGGAAACGCCAGTCTGGATCTTCAAGGTTCGGCTCGGGCTGTTGATCGATCTCCATGACCTCTGGCTCCTCAGGCTCTTGTGGCTGCTCTCCCTCGACCCGCACGGACGGTGTCTGCTGGTCGCTTGCGAACACACCGTGTGGCATGGGCTTGCGGCTTGATGCTGTTTTGGCGAGGACGTCAGCAGCTTTGTTGTAATCTCGTAGCACGTGATGAAGCTCGAATCCATGGAATTTGTCCTCTAGCTCGCGCACGGCCCGACAATACGCTGCCATCTTTGGATCGGTGCAGTTCTTCTCTTTCATGACTTGATCCAAGACAAGCTTCGAGTCTCCTCTGATCTCGAGGCGGCGGATTCCGAGCTCGATCATGATTCGGAGGCCGTTAATGAGCGCTTTGTACTTGACGACGTTGTTGGAGGCGGGGAAATGCAGTCGAACCATGTACTCCATGCGCACACCCAAGGGCGAGATGAAGATGAGGCCTGCTCCCGCTCCTTCCTTCATGACAGAGCCGTCGAAGTACATTATCCATGTCTCGTGCTCAATGGGGGCTGGCGGAGTTTGAATTTCTGTCCATTCAGTGACAAAGTCCGCCAACACTTGCGACTTGATGGCGCTGCGCGGCGCATAAGTTATGTTTTGCCCCATCAACTCGAGAGCCCACTTGGCTATCCTCCCCTCGGGCTCAGGGTTCTGGATCACCTCTCCGAGCGGGTACTTGGACACCACCGTGATCGGATGCGCGTCGAAGTAGTGGCGAAGCTTGCGCTTGGTGATCAAGACAACGTATACTAGCTTTTGCATTTGCGAGTAGCGGGTTTTCGAGTCAGAGAGTACCTTGCTCACAAAATAGACTGGCCGCTGCACCTTGAGTGACCTTCCGGGCTAGTCGCGCTCGACCACCAGCACGGCGCTCACCACCTGGGATGTCGCGGCAATGTACAGGAGCATTGGCTCTTCCGGTGCCGGGGCCGTGAGTATCGGCGGGCTCTTGAGAAGATTCTTGAGCGAGTCGAGCACCTCTTGAGCTTCGGGTGTCCATGTGAAGTGGTCAGATTTCTTCATGAGGCAATATAGATGCAGGCTGCGTTCTCTGAGCCGAGTGATGAAACGGCTGAGAGCCACGAGGCAGCCCGTGACACGTTGTACGCCCTTCAAATTCTGGATCGGTCCCATGTTTGTGATACCTGAGATCTTCTCGGGATTAGCTTCAATTCCGCGTTCCGACACGACAAAGCCAAGAAGCATGCCCCTCAGAACCCCAAAAATGCACTTCTTGGGGTTAAGCTTCACCCTTTGCTCTCTCAGCTTCGCGAACACTTTCGTGAGGTCCGGGACCAGATCACCTGTCTTCTTCGACTTGACAACAATGTCATCAACGTACGCCTCGATGATTCGCCCTATGAGGTCTCCAAAGACGCGTCGCACGAATCTCTAGAACGTGGCGCTTGCATTTTTGAGCCCGAAAGGCATCGTCTTGTAGCAATAGGCACCGAACAGAGTGATGAATGACATCGCGAGTTGATCCGCTATGCACATCGCTATCTGGTGGTACCCGGAGTATGCATCGAGAAAACAGAGGGTTTCGCACTCAGCTGTCGAGTCGACTACCTGATCTATACGAGGCAAAGGGAATAGGTCCTTGGGACATGCCTTGTTAAGGCCCGTATAGTCAACACACATCCTCTATTTCTTATTCTTCTTCCTTACAAGTATAGGGTTAGCAAGCCACTCAGGGTGGAATACTTCTCGGATGAACCCTGAACTAGGAGCTTCTTGATCTCCTCACCGATCGCCTTGCACTTCTCGTCGTTGAAGCGGCGGAGGCGTTGCTTCACCGGTTTCGATCCCGGTTTCATGTTCTGTTTGTGCTTGGCAACCTCCCTCGGGATTCCCTTCATGTCGGAGGGTTTCCATGCGAACACGTCGAGGTTCGCTTTGAGGAAGTCGACGAGTGCGCTTTCCTATTTAGGATCGAGCGCCGTCCCGATATGGAGTGTGCGGCCATCATCGGAGACGGCTGCATCCTTGACGTCCTTGGCGGGCTCGAAAGAGCAGGCTGCTCGCTTGGACGACTCGGGGATGTCTTGGTCCTCCGAGGGAGGCTCGGCGTGGAGCCTCTCGGACCGGATGAGTGCTTCAGCGAACTAAAGCACTCAGCATCGCATTCGAATGCGTGCTGGAACGTAGTCCCCACCGTGATGACCCCCTTCGAACCCGGGATCTTTAGCTTGAGGTACGTATAGTTCGGCACGGCCATAAACTTCGCGTATGCCGGCCTCCCGAGGATGGCGTGGTACGTCCCCGTGAACCCCACCACTTCGAAGGTGAGGGTTTTCGTGCGGAAGTTCCGCAGAGTCCCAAATGTGACGGGCAGATCGATCTGCCCGATTGGGAGTGGAACGGTGTAGGCGATGGGCGAAGCTGAGAGCGCGGGATGCCCATGTCGTCGAGGGTCGACGCGTAGAGGACATTGATGCCGCTGCCCCCGTCCATGAGGACCTTGTGGATGCGCTTAGTCTTGAAAAGGGTACCCCCATGAGAGGGTAGCATCCGGGCTGCGGCACGCGGTCGCGGTGGTCTGTGCGGTCGAAGGTGATCGGAGTCTCTGACCACTTGAGGTACGATGGCGTTGCGGACTCGGTGTCGTAGACCCCACGCCGGATCAGCTTTTCTTGGCGTCTTGAGGGTCGCGCCGGGGTCCCGCCAAAGATCATGTGGACCGCGTCGTTCTCGCCAGGGTACCTAGCCCCCAAGTCGTCGTCGTCGTTGTCGGGGACGGGCGCAGCCTTCTTCGGTGGGTCCGCCGCCTTAGGCTTGAGTGTGTCGTTAATGTAGTTCTTCATCAAGCGGCAGTCCTTGAGCGCATGCTTGACGGGGACCTCATGGTGGGTGCACGGCGCCTCCAAGTGCCTCTCGAAATGGTCCTTTGGGGGACCAGCCTTGGGTGGATTGTTCTTGGGGTGTGAAGCCTTGCGCTCGACTACTGCGACAAGGTTGTCGTCACGACGACGCTTGTCGCCCTTCTTCTTCTTCTTGAAACGCGTGGAGGGCCCCTCGCCGTGATCCACGACCTGCGTCCCCCTTGCCCTTGGGGGTGTTGAGAGTCACTGCGACCGCCTCCCCGCCATCTGCGTGGTTGGTCGTGATGTCGAGGAGTTCCCGAGTAGTTTGGGGAGTCCGGCGTCCTACTCGGTGAATGAGGGTGGTGCAGGTGGTGCCATTTTGGAACGCCGAGATGGCGTCATTGTCCGTCGCACCGGGGATCTCGGTGCAGCGCTTGGAGAAGCGCCGGATGTAGTCGCGCAAGCTCTCTCCTGGCTTCTGCTTGCAGTTCCGCAGCTCCCACTGCTTGCCGGGGCGGGTGTACATGCCCTGGAAGTTGCCGACAAAAGTTCGGCGCAGCTCCGTCCAGTTGTTGATCCTGCCACGGGGCAGGTGCTCGAGCCAGGTATGTGCGGAGTCACCGATGTAGAGCGGTAGTTTTTTGATGATGAAGAGGTCGTCCGTCGCTCCACCCGCGTGACACGTGAGCCGGTAGTCTTCCAACCACACGCTCGGGTTGGTCTCCCCGTCATACCTGGGGATGTTTGTCGGAGCTCGGAAACGCGAGGGGAACTATGCGTCCCGCACTTTCTGACCGAAAGCGCGCGGGCTCCTCTGGTCCAGCGACCAGCTGCTATCACGGTCGTCGTCGCTGTCGTAGCGCCCGCCGCACCTTCGATCGTCCTGTCGGTGCGGGCGGCGCTCGTCGCGGTGGTCGCGGTCGTTGCCGTAGCCATAGTCGTCGTCGCCAGCAGCTCGGCGGTGAGCCTCGATGGTGTCGCGGGCGTCGCGGTTGGGGCCAAGGCGTTGCTTGACCGCTAAGCCGCCGACCTCCTCTCCGCGGCTTCGATGCCGCGGGGGGGATGGGTTCTGGCGGTGCACGGATTGTGCCGCTCTTGCTTCGCGCGCCAACCGCTGGCGCGACGCTGAGCTTTCTTCCTGTTGCGCCGCTAGTGTTTCGAGGAGGGTTTGGAGTTGCTGTCGCACCCTCCTCTCCTCGGGGTTGGCTGCCTCGGGGTAGCTGCGCAGAAGCATGGCAGCGGCTGCCAAGTTCTGCGATGCGCGTCTGAAGATCGGCTGCTCGCCGCCGTCGATGTCGGCTTCTTCGGTGACGCGTCGGTTGTCGTCATGCGTGCGCACACGTGTCGCTGGTGTCAGGGCATGGGCTCTGTACCGCGCGGGGTCCTGGCGGCGCCCGCGCTGCTCGCCGTCTCCCTTGCGGCGCTGTTCTTGCACCGGAACCTGCTGCGGGGCTTGCTGCTGGTCGTGCGGTCTCTCTTCCTCGCGCCGCGGGGCGCGTTGAAGGTCGCGGGGTGTCGGTTCCACCCCGAGAGCTTGATGGAGGTTCGCCAGCTCATCGTCGAGCTGGCGCCTGGCCTCGGCGAGCTCGTCGTGGCGCGCCCGGTGTTGGGCATCCGTGGCGCGGTGGCGCGGTGCCTCGTCTGGCTCCATGGAGCTGCTCGCGCTCCGTACTACGCATACAAAGCACTCGCGCGTAAAGTCCGGCACGGGTGCTAGTGGTTCCCGTCGTGGCGCCGCAGCGCCTGGGGCGGTGTAGGATGCTCGTAGTGCATCCACGTCGGCCGTCTACGGGACGTCTGGGAGGCCCGGCTGTCCGTGGGGGTTCATGGCGGCGTACCACTCCATGAACTCGCCCCAGGCCAGCGGCTCAGCCCCGCTGGCCTGGAAGGCAAGGTCGGTGAGGTAGTAGGTGGCAAGCCTAAAACGCTCCTGCGTTGGGTTCAGCCCCAACATGGCCATGATCGTCTCGCCCGAGAAGCCTCGGACGAACGCTGCGCGCCCCGCTGCTGTGGTTAAGGCGGTGGGGTGAGCAGATCAGGCGAAGGTGCGCCCGACGCCGGACTCCACCGGCCCGGTGTAGACGAAGCCGAGGGAGCCGAAAAGCATGGTGGCCCCGGGAGTTAGCGAAACCCCGCGGCCTTCCATCCGGATCGTTGGTGAAGTTCGGCGAGACAGACAATGTGCCCCTACCTGGCGCGCCAACTGTCGGGGTTCTCTATCGCCGGCAGTAAATTTGTATCGGATCGTGTGTCCGACCCGGATGGTTAGCATGAGAGACACAAGGATTTATACTGGTTCGGGCCTCCGTTGAGTAATACCCTACGTCTAGTGTCGGGCTGCTGTGTTCTTATGCAAGGAACGTTCGTAGTAGGGGTTACAAACTGGCCGGGAGAGGGTGTCGAGCCCAAGTCCCTGTGGTGTTGAATGTGTCATTCATTAGTCCACAGTTGCCCTCATCTTCCTTTTATAGTCTCAAGGGTAAGGGGCAAAGGGGGTATACAAATGTGTGCTACAGTGCTATGTAGCTGGGAGGTCTTTTCCTACGTTGATGTCTGCCAGGAGGCATTGAAGGGTCCTGAGCTGTGATGAGGCTTGCGATCGCCGCGTGTCCAGGTGGTACTGTTCCTTTCGGTTACCTGGCGGCTTCTCCGACCTCTTTTGTGAGTGGCTCAGCTCCCTTGAGTGTGTATTAGGCCCGCCACGTTACGACCTAAATGTAGATAGGCGCCGCCCGTAGAGGGTGCTTGAGTGCTTCTGACGGGGTTGGCGTGCTGCAGAGGTTGGACAGGACGGTGCGTTGGAGGCTGCACGGTCGAACAGTGCAGCATTACGGCTCCTGACAGAGCTGGCCGCCCGTTCGTGCCCCCAGCTGGGGTGTTTGCATGGCGTGGAGAACTGGTGCCTTGCGTGTCATTGAAGGGGAGCTCGAGCGTCGGGGCAGCACCACGTTCGTGTGGGGCCCCAGATCCCGCACTCCGACCTCTGCGGGTGGCCCCCTCCTTGGTCGGAGACGGAAACTCCTCGTGCGAACGAGTAGTTGGAGGCGAGGCGGAGACTCCTTGTACGAGCAAGTGGTCGGAGGCGAGGCAGAAACTTGTCGTGCGAGGCGGAGACTCCTCGTGCAAGGCGGAGACTCCTCATGCGAGGTGGAGACTTGTCGGGGAAGCCACCTACTGGTCAGAGGTGGGACAGTCTTCTCAGTGAGACTCTTGACGAAGATCTGCATCCCTCTCTGACCTGGATCTTAGCCTTGACATTGTCGATGGTGTCAGAAGACTCCCCCTCAAGGGTGATTATCTTGCCGTTTAAGGGGCCCTGATCCAGGCCCTCGTCAGCACATTTGCCAGATTTGTACCTTCTGGAAATGAGAAGGGTAATTGCACCTCGGCCCGAATCATGTTCTTATATGTGTCCGAGACCACATATTTTTGTGCATTATCTTGTGCCTCTTCATCTTCATTTTGAACTTCAGTTGCAGCTTCAGATCCTTTCCAATATCGAAAGCTTATTGGGATGTTATCCCTAACAAGATCCCCAATGTGGTTTGTCAACTTGATGACATTGTCATGTGGAGCTAATGGCATGCCTTCGTCAGAAACTTCTGTGATGATGAAACGACCCTCTAGCTTCTTATTCGGACCGCGTATCCCACGAGGCTTTTTGCTGCTCGATGACGGTTCCTAGAAAATTAAGGACTATTAATAGATTACTCCTATTAATTAGAAATTAAACTTAAAGCTTAACGTGGTACTAGTTTGTACAAACTAGAGTGGGGGGAGTGAATGGGAGCCGATAAAAATTTTATTCAAGAATTCGGCCTATGAACCCAAAATCACTCGGAGACCTCCAGGTACTTCTCTTGCCAAATCCACGTAGCCACTGAAGTGCTACTGGACCTAGGAGCAAGATCCAACCAACAACTGTTGAAAACTCACAGCGGAAAACAACACGAACACGGCTGCTGGAAGCCAAACCGGTTAGGCCGGTTTCTGAAACCGGTCAGACCGGTTCTCTGGGACTTATCCTCTCACAGGCAGGGGAAACCAGTCAGACCGGTTTTGCAAACCGGTCAGGCTGGTTTTGTCTAGGAAATCCCCAAAAGACCTACGAGACCAAGAAATAGCAAAACCACCTCAACAACCTACCAAACTTCGAACAGGAAGAGCCATAGCTTGAAGGAAACTCTCCTGTCCAAAACTCCTCACGACAGCCCACTAGGGCCAAACCGGTCAGACCGGTTTGTGAAACTGGTCAGGCCGGTTTTGCCTGGACAGTCGGGAAGAACTGAGCCCGCGAGAAAAACACAACCTTCACCTTGCCCGATCTCCCGATTCGCTCCACGGATTCACACATGACTTTGGGGATACTAGGAGTACCTCATGGGCTACCTTTGGCTTGAAGCTCGGTCCCCAAAACCTACTCAATCAAGAGGAATCGAAAGTCAACCCTCAAGAACACCTTTCCAAGAACACCACCGAAAACCACCAAATCGAAGCCATTTCGGGGGCATTGTTGGAGCAAAATCACCAAGCAAAGAGGCACAAGGTGCTCATGTGTGACATCCAACAAGAATCCCGCAAAGAAACACCTCCAAAACTTCACCATGAAAATCGCCAAGAAAAGGCTCCGAAAATCACCAAAAACGGAAAATGGGAGAGACAACAAAAGCCTTGAGGAATCACGCCGAATCTTCTATACATACCAAGAAGGATTCATACAAGGTCTAGCTTGCCTCCCGATCATCCACCCCTCTCTAATGATCTCACCATGAAGCTCTCAAGCTAGTCCTAGAAAATCCTAACGAAAGTAGGAAGGAAAATAGTAAAGGGAAATGAGCTAGGGTTCCAAGAGATGGCTGCCATCCTCTCTCTACTTTG
This sequence comes from Cenchrus fungigraminus, assembly GCA_036936925.1. Taxonomy (NCBI): domain Eukaryota; kingdom Viridiplantae; phylum Streptophyta; class Magnoliopsida; order Poales; family Poaceae; genus Cenchrus; species Cenchrus fungigraminus. Next base: position 52,643,674 of record CM072778.1, on the reverse strand, counting down.
TTTATATGGAGGCAACCGAAAGACAAAACTACCCCTATTACATAAACTAGGATACACACCCCCGAAGGGCACTTTGGGAAACTTTCGTCATAGCACCATCGGTCGGATGCCCGGTGACCGCAATTCGCTTAGCCTCGACGCAAGCGTTGCGATCCCAACGCGTGTCCTCCGCTTCGAAACACTTCGGTGCCCTGCGACCCCAAACCGGTCAGACCGGTTTCACCAACCGGTCAGACTGGTTTTGGCCTGACAGCCACACCGAGTCTTCGGCATTGTCGTTGTGGCTCAGCCAAGCAACCCAGTGGTTTTCTGGTGAACCACTGCAAACCCCGCGAACTTGGTGTAGCCTCCACCAATCACCACTCAAGACTTGGCTCCCACGAAGTCCCGGCTGGACCTTGGTTTTGAGGCTCAACCAGGAAACCGTCCACGACTTTGTCTTGCTGTTCTTTCCACCATGCGGCCCGCACTTGACCCCGCTGGCCACCGGGTCCCTCGAACCAAGCCTACTTGTCTGCTCCACACCTGGACGCCTCACCGGCATCGACCTTTCGCGCTTGTTCTTCACCTGCACCAGCACCAATCAACCTACAACCTGCACCTGCAATACTTAGCCAAGAGTTAGTCCACACAACGTTGTCAATCACTCATCACACCAGGAAGCGACCATCCACCGGTCCTCGAACCACACAGGTCCTCAATCTCCCCCTTGACGAGTGCATTGACAACACACACATTTGGTAACCAAAGAGAAAAGGAAAAAGAAAAGAAACGAATATCCCTCTGTTTCAAATTACTTGTGGTTTTATCTAGAAAAGTCAAAATGACAAGTAATGTGGGATGGCGGGAGTATGAAATAGTTAGTCATCATATCTTCTCTGCCTCCGATCCGTACGAAAAATAAGCTTCACATAGTCCTCGATGTGATTTCCCTTTAATAAAGTATCTGTTGTATTTTATTTTCTTATAAACCTGTTTGTATGTATAGAGAATTGATGTTCTTGCACAGTGTGAAACTTCAGTATTGCTTCAACAATGTTTTGTTTTGTTATGAGAAATGGGTTGCATATTTCGAAACTTACTCCCACCGTTTTTGTTTATAAGCCATGAGGTAACATGGCACAGTCTTCCAAATCTATTTTGACCACTCATTTCTTTTATATTATATTATTTCTGGTTATGAATTTATACCGATTGAAAATGTATATTTAGTTAAAAATTGATGGATAAATTATTGGTAGTTTGATTCTTGTTTTGCGTGCGTGCTTTTAAGCAGGAATGGATGGAGTATGTACATATATACTGAATTTGAAAAATGTAATAGTTATATTTATTAATTCCCTATTCTTTTGGAAACATGGTATAGATGCATACAACCACATATACACACCCACATTTAATTTTATTACTAGGATTGTGCCCGTGCGTTGCAATATGCGAGCATCCAATAAAACAATAATAATGCAAAAATAAACATAAATATTAAAATGTATCTATTTTTGGAACGTGTTTATTGAAATTAAATAAAGTTTAGCAACTCATTCACTGGTAGAGAGAGGACCTTTAGTCCCGGTTAGTAAGGGGTATAGGAACCTAAAGTCCCAACCGGGACTAATGATGAGAGACAAAAGGGGGGGTCCTTTAGTCCTGGGTGAACGAAGCGGGACTAAAGGGGGGCCTTTAGTCACGGTTGGTAATACCAATCGGGACTAATGGGGGGGGCACGCCAGGGTCAAAAAAATATTTGAAAATCCCCGGGTGGCCCTCACACAGAAAACAACACGAACACGGCTGCTGGAAAGCCAAAACCGGTCAGGCCTGTTTCTAAAACCGGTCAGACCGGTTCTCTCGGACTTAGCCTCTCACAGGCAGGGGAAACTGGTTAGGCCGGTTTGGCAAACCGGTTTGGCCGGTTTTATCCAGGAAATCCCCAAAAGACCTACGAGACCAAGAAAGAGCAAAACCACCTCAAGAACCTACCAAACTTGGAATAGGAAAAGCCATAACTTGAAGGAAACTCTCCTGTCCAAAACTCCTCACGACAACCCACTAGGGCCAAACCGGTCAGGCCGGCTTTGCCTGGACAGTCGGGAAGAACTCAGCCCGCGGGAAAAACTCAACCTTCACCTTGCCCGATCTCCCCATTCGCTCCATGGATTCAAGTGGGAGTTTGGGGATAGCTGGGGTACCTCATGGGCTACCTTTGGCTAGAAGCTCGGCCCACAAAACCTGCTCAATCAAGCGGAATCGAAAGTCAACCCTCAAGAACACCTTTCCAAGAACTCCACCGAAAACCACCAAATCGAAGCCGTTTCGGGGGATTGCTGGAGCAAAATCACCAAGCAAAGAGGCACAAGGTTCTCATGTGTGACATCCAACAAGAATCCCGCAAAGCAACGCCTCCAAAACTTCACCACGAAAATCGCCTAGAAAAGGCTCCGAAAATCACCAAAAAGGGAAAACGGGAGAGACAACAAAAGCCTTGAGGAATCACGCGAATCTTCTATACATACCAAGAAGGATTCATACAAGGTCTAGCTTGCCTCCCGATCATCCATCCCTCTCTAAAGATCTCACCATGATGCTGTCAAGCTAGTCCTAGAAAATCCTAAGGAAAATAGGAAGGAAAATAGGAAGGAAAATAGCAAAGATAAATGAGCTAGGGTTCCAAGAGATGGCTGCCATCCTCTCTCTACTTAGTTTATATGGAGGCAACCGAAAGATGAAACTACCCCTATTACATAAACTAGGATACACGGCCCCGAAGGGCACTTTGGGAAACTTTCGTCATAGCACCATCAGACGGATGCCCGGCGACCGCACTTCGCTTAGCCTCGATGAAAGCCTTGCGATCCTGACGCGTGTCCTCCGCTTCGAAACAATTCGGTGCCCTGCGACCCCAAACCAGTCAGACCGGTTTCACCAACCGGTCAGATCGGTTTTGGCCTGATAGCCACAACGAGTCTTCGGCCTTGGCTTTGTGGCTCAGCCAAGCAACCCAGTGGTTTTCTGGTGAACCACTGCAAACCCCGCGAACTTGGTGTAGCCTCTGCCAATCACCACTCATGACTTGGCTCCCACGAAATCCCGGCTCAACCTTGGTTTTGAGGCTCAACCAAGAAACCGTCCACGACTTCGTCTTGTTGTTCTGGCCACCATGCGGCCCGCACCTGACCCCACTAGACACTAGGTCCCTCGAACCAAGCCTACTTGTCTGCTCCACACCTGGAGGCCTCACCGGCATCGACCTTTCGCTCTTGTTCTTCACATGCACCAGCACCAATCAAGCCGCAACCTGCACCTGCAATACTTTGCATCTCCCGATCTCCCGATTCACCCAACGGATTGCAGCGAAACTTTGGGGATGCCTGGGTCACCTCATGGACGACCTCTCCCTCAAAGGAATTCCACCGAAACGCTATCAATCTTGGGGAATCGCAAATCTCGTGGCTCAACCTCAAGAACTCGGGCTCCACCAAAAACCACCGAATTAGAGAGCTTTCCACGAGTTTGGAGGGGCAAGGTCACCAAGAAAAGAGGCACAAGGTCCTCATGTGTGACTCCCACAACAAATCCCACAAAGAACGGCCTCCAAAACTTCGCCACGAAAATCCCAAGAAAAGGCTTCGAAAATCACCAAAAAGGGAAAACGGGACAGACAACAAAATCCTTGAGGAACCACGCCGAATCTTCTATACATACCAAGAAAGGTTCATACAAGGTCTAGCTTGCCTCCAAATCATCCATCCCTCTCTCAAGATCTCACCATGAAGCTCTCAAGCTAGTCCTAGAAAATCCTAAGGTAAATAGGAAAGGAAAATAGCAAAGGGAAATGAGCTAGGGTTCCAAGAGTTGGCTGCCAACCATCCCACCAAGTGTTTATATGGGGGCAACCAAAAGACTAAACTACCCTTACTAGATAACTAGAGATACATTCGCCTCAAGGGCAAATTTGGAAGTCTTCATATTAGCACCATCGGACGGATGCACATCCACCTAAAGCCTACGTAGCTCCAACGCAACTCTTGCGATCATGCCGCGTGTCCTCCGCTTCGAAGCTCCTCGGCGGCTGCGACCCGGGCGGTCAGACCGCCCTACCTAGGCGGTTCAACCGGCCTGGGTGGCCGCACCTCCTTGTCGAGTCTTCGGCCTCGGTTTTGTGGCTCAACCGAGTAACCCAGTGGTTTTATGGTGAACCACTGCAAACCCCGCGAACTCGGTGTAGCCTGTGCCAATCACCACTCATGACTCGGCTCCCACGTCGTCCCGGCTTGACCTTGGTTTTGAGGCTCAACCAAGAAACGTTCCACGACTTCTTCTCGATGTTCTTGCCACCACGCGGTCCGCACTTGACCCCGTTGGCCACTGGGTCCCTTGAACCAAGCCTATTGTAACACCCAGTTTTTAAAGGACAAACCGAATGCACCCTTTATGCATGCCCGGGATCAAATTCATGCATAAAGTCACATCATCAGTCTAATATCACAACATATATCATTACAACGAGGCGTGTACTCCGCAAGTGGAGGGAAAAGTATGCATAACATGCAGCCTTATAACGAGGAAAGCTGTAATTGGTGGACTGCGAAGCTCAAGTTTTAGTTGGTCAAATTTTAATTAAGCACCTAAGATTAATGGTCTATAAGGCTTCCCAACCCATTCAAGGCACAGGCACCCACCTGTCCTGATCCTAAGGTTAAACCATCATATATCTGAAACTGTTGGGTATTTTAGTGACACACGAATAAATCCGCAAGCGCACGGATACCGTTGTAGCTTTCACCTCAGAGTATTCCAAGGGTATCAAATCCAAGGGAACGTGTGTGTACTAACTTCGTACAGTCGATCCAAGGGCACACCCAGATAAAAGGCAAGGATAGAGAGGATTCCTAAAGATAGCACTATAGATGAGATTAAAGGTCGATCTCTAGATAGAACTTCGCTGAGGGTACCGATAGCCCTGACTTAACAGGCGACTCCGGCACGCGGATCTATGTGGAAGGAGCTTTGACTATATCCAACTGCGGAGGATCAACGAGGGCCAGAAGGACTGTCACCACCTCCTGGACTGCCTCTACCTAACCTTGGGATAAGCCAAAAATATGATAACCAGTAGCGTGTCACAACGTCCACGTTGTGGTTACTGCCGTAGCCAACGGACTACGACACCCTGTACTGATAGAACTACGACCATGGAAGAGAACTGATCTCACTCACAAAAGGTACTACTAGCTTATGCTAAAGGCATACGAGAGAGCACTCGGTCCCGTGTTAAGCTTCCAACGTATACGAATGACTTGCAACAAACGAACGTATAAACCCAGGATCTACGCACTAGCAGAGGAAAAAGGCTACTCATGCAACCTAGCATAAACTATTAGAAAGGAATCAAGAACACACTTTATTCTAATCAGAGCATGCAAGCATATCCACTTTATTCTAAATGACGAACATGCATACAAACGGATATGAGCACATGTGAACCTATGCTACAAGATCGAAAGGTTGTGTTCGCGAAGAACACTAGCCTCTAAATCAAGAACAAGCGAAGAACACAAGAACATATAACCTATACATGAATGCTACTTTAGTCTAAATAGGAAATGCGGAAATACTTACTTTACTCTAATTGAAGAACAAGCATCCATACAAATACAACTCTCTCTCTCACTCTCCCTACTCTTTAATCTACCAAGGAGAGGCCTCTCCTGTCGTACGGACATCGCTGGGCCCACTACTCAGGTGGGTACTAGGACTGACTACCGCGTGGGCCCCTGGGACTACTCGACTTGGGCTGCACGGCACCAGATGGCGTGAAGCACAAGGCATATGGAGGACTAGTACTCGGTTAGGAAGCTAGACATGTACGGATCCATGTAGAGTCCTCCTAGCCGTGTACGACTAGTACTCTTCCTACCAAACCGACTTGTAACCCTACCTCCCACTCTATATAAGGCGAGGCAGGGACCCCTATCTCTCATCCGCATCATCTTGTAAACACACCCAATCAATCCAGAGCTACGCAGCATACAGGACGTAGGGTATTACGCACCTTGCGGCCCGAACCTGTCTAAATTGTATGCCACGTGTCTCTCCTTCGAGTTCCCGATCTCGGCGAGGCCACAAACGTCTACCTCGGGTACTCCCCTTGGTAGGTTGCCAGGTTAAAACACCGACAGAAGGCGCGCCAGGTAGGGGTTCTCGCCGAAGATCTCATGGTGAACTCGACGGCTTCAATCATCATCAAGCCAACCGCCACCTTCAATCGCGGCGACACCTTCGTCTTCGGCTCCTGGGTCTGCACCGCTGACGGCGCCGGATTGTTCCAGTGCTACCTCACCATGACCCCGGACCCGGAGACTGGACTTGTGACGCTTCCCGAAGCCATCACGGGTCGACTCGTCGAAAAATTCGACAAATTTTCGCTCTGCAACCAAGCCGCCGACTTCGAGACTGGATCCAACTCCAACTCGAACTTGACGTCACCCTGGATCGAACCACGCGAGCTGGCTCCTGAGCCATCGTGCAGACCGGTCCTCCCCCACGAGCACTTCCCGTACGGCCTCTGCAACTCCAACAAAGCCTACGCGGAAGCACTCACCTCGCGTCAGGCCGGCAAGGAGATCGTTTCTGAGTACTCCTCGGACTCCAACACCGTCCCCGACTACAACTCGGACCCCTCCAACGCCGTCCGAGCTCAACACCATCGAGGAGCCGTTGTCAGGTCCTGCTGCTGGCTTGGTCATCACGTCTACTCCCGCCGGCAGATTCATCTACTGGCCCGACCGCAAGCCCACAGACCTGACTGACGACAACTCACGCTGCGTCACCTACCTCGAGGCACTCCCCTTCTAGGAGGGGACACCGCTGACTCCAAACGAGGACGAGCATACACCAACCGAGGTGGCAACTACCAACTCCGGACCCTGCACGCCTGACCGTGATGTATTCATGGCAACCGGGGACGCTGGAACCTCAGACGCCCGACCTGATTGGTACCTTGAAGATATCTCAAAGGATGAGGAATCAGCCAATGCACCCGCGAACAAGACTATCGAAGCCAAGAACGCTCGGCGCGACCGCAACAGCAAGTGAGCCGATCGACACCGGCGGCTCCGGGAATCTCTTCCTATCCGGAACCTCAATGAGGCTCTAGACCAAGTCGCCAACCGGGTCCACACAACCCCTAAGCAATGCCTCATGTCCATCACTACGATAGCCCGAACAGCTCAGGGGCATCGTGCAGGCGAACTCATCGCCAAACTCGCAGAGGACGCCTACTTCATGCGAGTCAACAACAGGACAGCCGGAGCCGGGAATCATGAAGCCACTAGTCACAGCCGCACCCTAGCAGAAGTCGGACGCAACTGCGTCTGTGGTGAACACCAGCCAACCCCCAATCACTCTAGAGCCTCTATGGGAGGACCCTCGCAAGGTGGCACTAGCGGTGGTGGCGGTAGCAGCAGCGGCAGCTTCTCTCATGGCGGCGGCAGAAGAGCCGTTGGCGGCGGCGATCGCGGAGGCAGAGGCCACGCGAATAGCCACGCCAACGGCAACGCACGTGGCGGCTACGATGCCTGCCACAGGATCGATGAGATCCGCCGTGCCAAGAAGACTACCGAAGTTAGCGACAGCGACAGCTTCCCCGCCTACTCTGCACGACTTCGCGATCTGCTTCTTCCCGAGAAATTCAAACCCCTCAGGATCACCAAGTATGACGCGAAGCAAGATCCAGTTCAGTGGCTAAGGTGCTATGCCCTGGCTATTGAAAACGCTGGTGGCGACAACGACACCATGTGCCTCTACTTCCCCTTCTGTCTGGACCAGGCCCCACTCACATGGCTCGAGTCGCTCGAAAAGAACTCAATCGACGAGTGGGACTAGTTGAAGGCCCAGTTCACCAGCAACTTCGCGGGCGCCATGGGACGATCGGGTACTCGCATGGATCTGGCGATGGTCAAGCAGGAGCAAGGCGAGACGCTCCGCCAGTACATGCGTCGCTTCTTCGACAAGCGAGCGACCATAGTCGACGTCACCGACAAAGAAGTCATCGACCTCTTTCAAGACGGTCTCTACCAGCGTCGCACCTTAGAAGACTTCGGTCGCCATCGCCCAAGCTCAATTACCAAGCTCAAGGACATGATCACTTCATGGGCCGACGAAGAGGACAAGGCGAACTCCAAGTACGACTCCATTCGCGGTAAGAGCAAAAACAACACAGGCGGCAACAACAACAACAACAACGACCAAGGAGGTCGCAACAACAATAACAACTACTCGGGTCCTAACCGCAAGCGCAAGCCAGACAACATAGTCGCGGCCATACAGCGCCCTGCGAAGGACAACTCCAAAAAGACCTCCAGCGGCTTCAGAGACTTGCTCAAAGAGAAGTGCCTGTGGCATTTGGACGGCAATCACACGACCGATCAGTGCTACGAGCTCCGGCGAGCACTCAAGGATATCCCTGAGCCACAGCCTCCTCACGACAAGAAAGGCAAGAAGAAAGTCGACGAAGGCAACGACGACTTCCAAGAACCCGACAAGATGGTGAATGTCCTCTTCGGCGGACTACCCACCAGGCGATCTCAGAAGCTTACCCTCCGGGAAGTCTTGAACATTGAGCCAGCGGTGCCGACACCTCTAAGGTGGTCGGAAGTACCTATCACCTTTTCCCGCACGGATCAATGGACAAGCTTCTCTGAACCAGGATGTTTCCCACTTGTCCTGAAACCAATAGTCGTGGGCTCCAGACTCAACAAGGTACTCATCGACGGCGGGAGCGGACTCAACGTCCTCTTCACCAAAACCTTGAAGAAGATGAAGCTCGACATCACCGACATGCTCACCAAGAGCACGTCACCTTTCTACGGCATCGTCCCAAGCAACACAACTATACCACTCGGCTCAGTGGTTCTGCCAATTACATTTGGGACAAGGGAGAACTACCGCACCGAGTACATCAAGTTCGAGGTTGCAGACTTTGAAACCTCCTACCATGCCATCCTCGGCAGACCAGCCATCGCCAAGTTCATGGCGATCCCCCACTACATCTACTTGGTACTCAAAATGCCAAGTCCTGCCGGAGTACTCGCGCTGCAAGGGGACTTGAAGAATTCCTACGATTGCGACACCGAAGCCGTGGAACTCGCAGCAACCAATCAAGTACCCAACGCAATGATGGAGATCTTCGCTGCATCCAAGAAGCTTGCGCCAACCGAACTCGAGATACCTGAGAAGACCGAAACCTCAAACAAGCCTCAGCCAGCAGAGGAAGTACAGGTGAAGGCCATCGACCTCGGGACCGGTGATAGCAGCAAGACCACCATGATCGGCGCAGGGCTCGACCCTAAATAGGAAGACGCGCTCATCAGCTTCCTCCGGGCTAACCGAGACATCTTCGCGTGGAAGCCAGCCAACATGCCAGGTGTGCCCAGGAGGCTGATCGAGCATTCACTCAACGTCGATCCTAAAGCTACCCCCAAGCGACAACATCTCCGCCATTTTGCCGACGACCGACGGGACGCCATCAAGAAGGAACTCGCCAAATTACTCGCTGCCGGCTTCATCCGAGAAGTCTTCCATCCTGAGTGGCTCGCCAACCCTGTCCTCGTCCGCAAGAAGAATACGAACGAGTGGAGGATGTGCGTCGACTACATCGACCTCAACAAGCACTGCCCCAAGGACCCCTTCGGGTTGCCGCGGAGTGATCAAGTCATCGACTCCACGGCGGGCTGCGACCTGCTCTGCTTCCTCGATTGCTACTCCGGGTACCACCAGATCACAATCAAGGAAAAAGACCAGGAGAAGACCGCGTTCATCACCCCGTTCGGCGCCTACTGCTACACGACGATGTCGTTCGGGTTGAAGAATGCTGGCGCCACTTACCAACGAGCTATCCAGGCCTGCTTCAAAAAGTAGCTCAACAAGAACGTCGAAGCCTATGTGGATGACGTGGTCGTCAAGACCAGAAACTCCGACACGCTCATCGCCGATCTTGAAGAGACTTTCGCATCCCTGCGAGAGTACCAGTGGAAGCTTAACCCCAACAAGTGCGTCTTCAGCGTACCCTCGGGGAAACTACTCGGCTTCATCGTCAGCCATCATGGCATCGATGCCAATCCCGAGAAGATCTCCGCCATCACCAATATGGAAGCTCCAACCTGCATCAAGGATGTCCAGAAGCGGACCGGGTGCATGGCGGCCCTAAACAGATTTATCTCGAAGCTCGGAGAATGGGGACTACCCTTCTTCAGGCTACTCAAGCACCAAGAGAAGTTCGTGTGGACTGCGGAGGCTGATCAAGCTTTGACGCAACATAAAGACTTCCTGTCCAAGCCACCAGTCCTCACGGCTCCTCGCAGACAGGAGCAGCTACTGCTCTACCTCGCTGTGACTACTCATGTGGTCAGTACTGCCATCGTCGTCGAGCGGCAGGAAGAAGGCCACGCCTACCCAGTCCAGCGACCAGTCTACTTTGTCAGCGAGGTCCTGTCCGAGTCTAAGGCACGGTACCAGCCGGTCCAGAAGCTACTCTACGCAGTACTCATCACCTCGCGGAAGCTACGACACTACTTCCAGGAGTACTCGATCATCGTCATCACTGACTACCCGCTTGGTGATATACTCCATAATCAAGATGCTACTGGAAGAATCTCCAAGTGGGCAGTCGAGCTTGGCGCCCTCAACATCGACTTCAAGCCACACAGCGCTATCAAGTCTCAAGCACTAGTCGACTTCATGGCAGAGTGGCGGGAGAATCAGCTACCTACTCCAACAGAGTGACCAGAGCATTGGGTGATGTACTTCGACAGCTCACTCAAGCTCGAGAGCGCGGGCGCAGGGGTACTCCAGATTTCTCCAAAGGGCGAATAACTCAAGTACGTCCTGCAGATCTTCTGGAAGGTCTCAAACAACGAAGCCGAGTACGAAGCTCTGCTACACGGGCTCCGACTCGCAATCTCACTGGGCATCAAGCGACTACTAGTCTACGGCGACTCCGCAGTGGTCATAAACCAGGTCAACGACTCTTGGGACTACAACAAGGAGAACATGGACGCCTACTGCCCAGAAGTCCGCAAGCTCGAGAACAAATTCTATGGTCTCGAGTTCCACCACGTCGTCCGTGACAACAATGTTGCAGCAGACGTCCTGTCGAAGCTTGGTTCTACTCGCACTCAAGTACCAGCCGGGGTCTTCATCCACGAGCTTCACAAGCCATCCATACCGGAGCTGGCGCCTACGACCACTGATCTCGGGCCACCACAGCCCAATCAGGAGGTCATGATGATTGACGTGGACTGGAGACAACCCTTCATCGACTACATCCGCGAGCAGAAGGTTCCCTCCGACAAGAACGTGGCCGAACAACTCGTTGGCCGAGCCAAGACCTACGTACTAGTCGGGGACAAGCTCTACAGGCGGGGTGCGACTTCTGGAGTACTCATGAAGTGCATACCCCGGGATGAAGGCAAGGACGTCTTGGAGGAGATCCACAAGGGTGTCTGCGGCAACCACGCGTCCTCTCGTACGCTGGTGAGCAAAGCCTTCCGACGAGCCTTCTACTGGCCAACAGCTCTTGCCGACGCTGAAGAACTCGTCAAGAGGTGCCAAGGATGCCAATTCTTCGCCAAGCAGCAACACGTCCCGGCCTACAAACTAGTCACCATACCACTGACCTGGCCCTTTGCTTGCTGGGGGCTCGACATGATTGGGCCTCTGCCAACTGCGCTAGGTGGATTCAACAAAGTCCTAGTGGCCATCGACAAGTTCACCAAGTGGACCGAGGTCAAGCCGATTACCTACCCAAAGGCCGACAGAGTACTCGACTTCTTGGATGAACTCGTGCATCGCTACAGGCTACCCCATCGCATCATCACAGACCTGGGTTCTAACTTCAACAACCACCAGTTCTGGGAGTACTGCGAGGACAGTGGGATCGACGTCTGATATGTCTCAGTCGCCCACCCGCGCGCCAACGGCCAAGTGGAGCGCGCCAACGGGATGGTACTCGACGCCCTCAAGAAGCGATTGCACGATGCAGCTAACACCAAAGGAGGCAAGTGGATCAAGGAACTACCCAATGCACTCTGGGGGCTTCGTACTCAACCTACCAAGCCAACCGGACAGTCGCCCTACTTCTTGGTCTACGGCTCCGAAGCTATTCTACCTGCCAACGTGATGTGGGAATCCCCGGTAGTAGAACAATACGACGAAGGCATCTCAGAAGACAGCCGACGGGTTGACATCGACAGCCTCGAAGAAGCCCGCTGTGCTGCCCTCGTCCAGTCAACAAGGTACCTAGAGGGTATCCGACGCTACCATGATCGCAACGTCAAGGAACGCTCCTTCAACGTCGGCGATCTAGTCCTCCGTCGCATCCAGAACACTGACGGACTACACAAGCTCAGCTCGCCATGGGAAGGTCCCTTCTCAGTCTCTAAGGTGACCAGACCAGGCTCCTATCGTCTCCAAACACTTGAAGGTGAAGATATCAGCAACTCGTGGAATGTCGACCAGCTGTGTCGCTTCTACGCGTAGTCGCTCGACTACCTGTCTACGGGTCCAGCCTGCACGGCTACTAACGGACTCTTCGCTGTAAGCGGCCTATCGGTCCTAGCACTAGTCTACGGACTACCTCTATCCAGGATCCAGCGTTAACGGCTACTAACGGATCCTGGGCCGTGCATAGCCTAAGGGCTTTAGCGGCGGTCTACGGACCATGTACTCTCTAGATCCAGCCTATACGGCTACTAATGGATCTTTAGCAGTAAGCGGTCCAAGGACCCTAGCAACTACTTAGCCGTAGGCGGTCTTCGGGTCCGGGCGACTTCTTATTTGTAACGGCCCTGGCCATCCAGGTGTACTTATTCATCAGTAATAAAGTTTGATTCTACTCAACTTGTTTACTGTGCCTTCTAACTAGGCAGATCTGTCCGAGTACTACCACTCATCACTTCTCCAACGGCTTGGTACTCCGCACGCTTCGATGCAAGCGGCGGCAACGAGTACTCATTACAGCATAGAAGTCTACCAACTTCATTCATATTCAAACAAGTTTCTAACTAATTTGTTTGTCTTACATCAATTACCCTGTACATAAGCTACCTCTACAGGTACATCTACTGGAGGTTCAGCTTGTCCGCGACTTGCTCCATGATAGGCGCCATCTCCTCCAGAAGGGTCTTGTACTGCTCATCCGTGCAGTTCGCTACAAGACCACCGGCCACCACATCCACTGGCGCCTTCGGGAAGTACGACTTCATGAAGGCGAGTACCTGGTTTGATATTGACTTCGTCAAATGCTTGACATACGTTGCCAGGCGCTCGGGTGCTTCTTTAAGCCTGTCTACCAGTGGCGCTATCTTGGGCCCACCCGGATGTGGGACCAACAGCCTTGCGATGGGGAGCGCGGCTTCTTCCAGTTCCTTCAGCTGCGCCCGCAGATTCTCGCAGTCTTCATTAAGCTTCTGCAGAGATTTATAACAGCGTACAAGGTCAAGGTCCGAGGCTTCACGGAGCTCCATGTGCTTGATACACTCATGGCGCAACTGCGCGTACTCGTACTCAAGTACCTCTCTCTTATCGGTCTCCCGGTACATAATGTTCTTGAGGTCCGTCTCGGAGGCCTTCAGCTGGTCAACCCGCGCCTCAAGATCTGCAGACAACTCGCGAGCGGTCTGAGACTACACACAAGCTCTACGACAAATACTCAGTGGTCGTGGCGGAGGGCATACCTTTGTTCTTCTGGCGGAGAGTCTTGTTCTTCTTGATCAAGTCGTCCCTTTTGGCCTGCATCTCCTGCACCTCATTATGGTACTGGGCGAAGGCACCATCGAGCTTGGATTGGAGTAGTGCTGCGTGTTTCCTCGACTTGTCCAGCTCCTTCTCCAGGGTCTCAGCTCGGATGACTGTGTCACCATACCCCTTCAGAAGGTCGGTCTTCTGGCGGGATCTCTCCACCAAGCCCTGCGCAAGGCCCAATGATCAATCAGTACTGACTACTCAATAAAGCAAGATAACTTAGGGTACTCGTGACGTACCTTGATCTAGTTCTCCGTGCGACACCATGACTCCATGCTCAGAGACACGAAGGCCGGGTCGATCAGCTCATCATCTAGCAACTCGAGACCTCCGCGGCTCGAGGTCCCAGTCTCTGGCATTTGCGACGAGCGAAGCGGCGCCGCGTCTTCCATCATCGCCTCCCGAACAACTACTTTCGTCCCTGCTTCGGGTTGTGGGTCAACCTGTGCTTCCGTGCTTGGCTCGGGGGCTGTTGAAGTCACCGACCCGGGGGCTGTCGAAGTCGTCGGCTCGGCAACTGGCTTCGTAGCCGTCGCTTCACCGGTGGCCGTCTCCATGGCTACTGCCTCAGGGATTATCGTTCCCTCGGCTTGTGGTCCTGTTCAGATCAATTCATTAATCAATGGCGGCTATGACTACTCTCCGCAATAGGTACCCGTGGTGACAGGACGCGTACCTTCCACCAGGGTAGCTTCTTCAAGCCTCGGCTGCGCCGCGGTTTCGGTTTGTGGTGGCGGTGTGGGCTCTCGTACCTCCGCCGGGCGGTCTTCACCACCGACAGGAGTGCTTTTCTCCCCCTCATCCCACGACAAGTCCGTGGATTTCCTGAATCATGGATTACCAATCAACAATACAACCTTGACGACAAAATAACTACTCATGGAGATCGCATACTTATAGTGTTGACCGCACTACAGTGACGGTCGGAGCGCCAAGGATCCTGGTGATATCTACAATGCCTGGCTCACTAGCGGCTCCTGCCTCGACAGGAGGCTCCTCTACTGTCTCCTCTGGCTGCCCAACGGCCGCAGCTGGAGGAGGACCCTGTACTTCTTGGACTGACGGCTGTGGTTGGTGTTCCACAACGGCGGTTTGTTCCTGTGCTACTTCTGGCACAATGTCTTCAGTAGCTGGAGGCGGGCTGGTGCTTCTCTCAGCCGTCGCCCCCACAGTCTCCCAGACTTCTTCCTTATCCTGGGCAGCGGGGTCTGAGGAAGGGATGTCCTGTAAAAATACAAGTCATGCAGTCAGTGACAGACTACTCGTCGTCAGTATTCGACTACTCCAATCGTGGTACTCACCTCTTGTCTGGTGCTTTCCGATACCTTCAATTTCTTCGTGGTGCATTTGCGCGCCACGTTACGGGGTTTCCTTGGCGGCACTGGCAAGCTCGCCTCAAGGCTGGATGGCCTTTCGACTACTAGAACATGCGGCATCCCAAATTGGTTAAATCGAGAGCGGAGCTGGAAGTGCTGCTGCAGCGTCTCTTCGTCTTCGTCGTCGGAGGTGTCCTCGATGACTACGGCATCATCACCTTCGCCGACTTCTCAGCGCTCCTTCACCTTGGCCTCTGCCTTCCCCTGGGCTTGCTTCTCCGGCTGTGAGGGGGAGGGCGGAATGGAGATGAACTTCTTCAGATCGTCCTACAAAGATCAACCAAGCTTCAGTACGACTACAAATGCAATTAGTACTCGGGGGCTTCGGCCACGACTACTAACCTCATTTGGCAGCCGTGCCGTGGAGTACTCTGGCATGGGGCATGGCGTGTAAGCGGGCATGTCTTTGAAGACCCTTCCTTGCCGCTCGATGATCACGTCATCATCGACTTCTTCGCCAGGCATCCGCGACGAATCATCATCGCCAGTGTACTCGTAGCCGAGGTGGTCTCGCGCCATCAGCGGCTGCACTCTTCTCTTCATAAAACTGAAGGCCACATGCTCGGCCCTCAGTCCAGCCTCCCTCAAGGCCTTGATCTTTTCCAGCAATGCAGGCAGCTGGATGCCTTCTTGCATGGTGGGCTCCGAGTTCCACCATGGTGCATGCTTTGGCTGTCGACCGTTGGGCTTTGGCAGCCCGGGGTGGTGGTTGATGATGTAGAACCACTTCGCCTTCCAATCCTGGTTGGAGTCAATGACCTTGTACGGCAAGTACGGCCCTGCGGCGTCTTCACGCATCTGCACCCCAGCTCCTCCAACTACTCGGGGGTCGTCTGTACTTGGCTGCGGCTTCACCCAGAAGAACTTACGGAACAGGATCCAGTGGGGCTTGATTCCCACGAACGCCTCGAAGAAGTGCACGAAGATGGAGATATGGAAGATACTGTTGGGGTTGAGGTTGAGGTACTCGATCCCGTAGTACCTGAGCATCCCCTTGAAGAAGTCGCTGGCAGGCAAAGCGAGTCCACGCTCCACGAACCGCGCGAACATCGGAATCTCATCCGGGTTTTTCTCCATCGGGTACGGATGTCCAGTGGCGGCGCGCCACAGATCCATCTCCTTCTCGCGGAGGAAACTACTGTTGACCAGGGCGAGAAGATCTTCGGTCTTCAGCTTTGCTTTCTTCCATTCCTTCGCTGGATTTGGTAGGGTGGAGGGGGGGGCGGACAGGCTGGCATCACCGACCTCATCGCGGCTCCTCTTCTTCGACGCGCTGGTCTTGGTGCTCTTCGCTGGGGATCCTTCATCTTCGAGTTACGAGCGTCTTCACTCGCATTCGCTCGGGGGCTGTGGGGGGAGGGAGGACTACAGTGGCGGCACAGAAGTAGATCTAATCTACTTAGTGGCGGCGGCGGCGGCAGAAGAACTGAAGGGAGGAGGTGCTTTAGATCTAAGCGCAGAGGAATGAAGTAAAAAACCCTAAGGGGTTGCCCTGCTATTTATAAGCCACCAAGCGGCTAAGTTCCGAACGGGCGGATAAGTTCAGAACGGTTGACTCAGCGGCAGCGGACTGACTCTTCGTATTCCAGTACTCGACGCTCTCAGTCTCGGGGGCTCGACTTCAATCGGCGGATTTAGTGGGCTACACCAGATCAAGATCCCACTCAGGACACATTCTACAGTCAAGATGACCCTTCAATTCCAGAGAAAGTACTCGACTCAAGGCTCGGGGGCTCCGTGCCACGTGTCCTTCGGTTTTTTCTCCGGATTCTTCAGGATAAGATTGGTGGAACTTCAGATTGACCCTCAGCTTGAATCTACGATTCGACCTAAGGCTCGGGGGCTACATTCCATATGGAATGCGATTCTTCGAATCGCATTTTCCATATGGTTTTTCTTCAAGACAACACGAGTACTATTGAAGACCTTCAAGAGAAGCACTCGGGGACGCTTGGGGACTACTCGAGAAGACTTCAAGACTACTCAAAGATCAGTTGGAGTACCTTCCAGCCTCGGGATGGTTCAAGCATTCTTGAGGACTTTCGGCTTGTGGAACTCGGGGACGCCCAAGGACTACTCGCCAAGGCCATCAAGACTACTCGAAGACATCCTACTCGACTACAAAGTACTCGGGGGCTTGTCGTACGGACATCCCTGGGCCCACTACTCAGGTGGGTACCAGGACTGACTACCGTGTGGGCCCCTAGGACTACTCGACTTGGGCTGCACGGCACCAGATGGCGTGAAGCACAAGGCATATGGAGGACTAGTACTCGGTTAGGAAGCTAGACATGTCCGGATCCATGTAGAGTACTCCTAGCTGTGTACGACTAGTACTCTTCCTACCAAACCAACTTGTAACCCTACCTCCCAGACTATATAAGGTGAGGCAGGGACCCCTATCTCTCATCCGCATCATCTTGTAAACACACCCAATCAATCCAGAGCTACGCAGCATACAGGATGTAGGGTACTACGCACCTTGCGGCCCGAACCTGTCTAAATTGTGTGCCACGTGTCTCTCCTTCGAGTTCCTGATCTCGGCGAGATCACAAACGTCTACCTCGGGTACTCCCCTTGGTAGGTTGCCGGGTTAAAACACCGACATCTCCTTTGAAGGGAAGCACTCATCCTTGGGTGAAGTGGTGTGTCTCTAAATGAGCCTCCTCCCCTTCTATTTATAGGCCAAGGGAGGTAGGAGTTTGCCTTGAGAGAGTGGCTTTCCTCCTTGCTTCTTGTGGGCCCAAGCATGATCTAGAGGTTTAAGGTGGTAACTGAGTGGATAACGCCCCAAACCGCCTCTAGGAGATCACCAGGAGTTGACACGTCGAAGCTGGGCTGGAGCGGCGCCAAGCCCAGGTCGGCCGAACCATCGGCCCACCCCCAATTTCTGCCAAATGGCCCCAACTTTCTCTGGGTCGCTCCTTGGTGGGTCCTTGGTCCTGTCCTAGGTGTACGCACAAAACTAAGGCGGTTTGCCTCCTCTGGTGGGCCCTTTGATCGGTGTGCTCTCTTCTGATTGGCCGGAGTTGTGCTTCTTTGCTTGGTGGGTCTATGGATCCATGTGACGCCTATGTGGCAACCTCTCATTGGTTGGTGCTGGGTTGCTTGGATCCATAGGGTGTGCTTTCTCTCATTTAATGAGCTAAAACACCTGCATTCAAATATTCATCTACACTCGTGGAATTTGTCAGATATAATCCCTATCCTAGTGTGGATGTTTAAATTTCATTTATTTATGCAGGAGTTGACGGTGTAAAAGTGGTACTTAACAGCCGTCAACAACACCCCCACACTTGACCTTTGCTCGCCCCGAGTGAAGGGAGAAAAAATCAAGTGGGACATAAAATCCAAAGGTATGAAGCGAGCATAAGAGATATTCCAAACCATACCTTATACTTGTGAACCTTGTGGAGTGTCTATCATGCCATCTTGGGTAGTTGAGGAATGGAACGATCATGAATCAAATCACCTCTACCCATCATGTCAAGTAACTTGGGGTTTTGCAATAAGTTTTCAAAACCAACCTTGCTTAGCTCCCCATTTGATTCTCTGAGATCGCTCGATGTGTATATGTCCTCACCAAGGCATTAGATTTGCCTTTCTTTCATTCTACTTCTAATGATGGCTATATGTGGAGCTCAGGGTAGGATAAAGATAAAGCATACTTGCATCACATATATTGCAAAGTCAAAAACCGGATCCAAGGAGAAAATCAAATCATACAATCAGATCAAGATGTGCACGTGTATGGATGTGATGGATATGGTAAGGTGGATACTAGGCTCGGAATGAGTGCTAGATATTATCATCAAATTTATTGGAGCTCCTTTTTGCCTGATCTCATCTCTCTCCTTTTCCTTCTTTATTTTGGACATGGGCTATCCTTCTTTTTTTTCTTTTTTTTTCTTCATGCTTTGAGCATGGTTTTTTTTCACCTATGCCTTTGAGCATGGTTTTTTTTGCATAGCCCATGCCCTTTTTCATGGATACTTTGGAGAGAGAGGTCATACCACACATGGAGCTTTATTTTGTGGAATGGATGGATGATACAATGCTAACTTCCAGTGTGGAAGCATAGCAAGGGGAAAATGGTGTGCACATGAATCTTGATCATGAAAGCATGAAAAGAATTCTCACAAGGGTCACAACAATTTGACGAAGCTCAATGCAATGACAAGCAGTATATGAGTGTAAGGTTTTCAAGATAACTCATCATATGGCTTTGGTAGGACTTCGTCATATCAAATAGGAGTTTTGCAAAGGGTTTTCGGTTTTCAAAATAAAATTTCCAAGCACTTAAACATTTAGAGAGAAGATCATATCATCAAACCATATCACAAACACCAATTACTTAGATGAGCATGAGTTCCCTAATGATATTTGTTCAGAAGCATCAAGATGATAAGCATGGAATAAAACATATGCAAGCCAACCATAGGAAACATGTAAAGCAGGTAGAGCACGATTCCAAGAGTTTGATTTAGCAGATAAGAATTGAAACTCATTCAAACTCATGAATCAAAGAGAGTGAGATAAAGGGTGCACATACCATCGCTCTGAAGAATATGAGAAACAAGGGAGACCAGCAGTGGTTCAGCTGACCCATGGGGCAGCCGGCTCACTCTAGTTTACCTTGTCCCTTGTCATGAAAGCGCAGTCGATGTTGTGCAACGCCTGTGTGGGAGATCTCAAGTGTGTATGTCGATGGTAAGCTAGGGAGATCTCCCCCACACTTGTTCATGTACCTGGTGCTGTCTTCAAATAAAGTGGAAAAAAACAAAACTGGGACTCTACTGGTACAAGAACCAGGGAGCCTTTATTCAAATTCAAAATAAATTCACCATGAGACCTAGCTCAAACAAGGCTGGCATGCCTTGGCTTACCTTCCCATTTGAATCAAGCTCGATGACTTACCCCATTTGGATTTGAAATTCCTACAAGGGTTAGTCCGCATGTACAACCAATATCTGTGCAAGCATTAACTATAAGGTTCATCAATCAAACTCGACACCATGTCTTGTTTGATTGAAGAAGACAGTTTTAACCTAAGCACCATGCTTAATTTAAAACAACCTATGAAAGCACATAGCTAAACATGCACTCAAACCATAGCATTAGAAACATAGATAAAGGAAGCATGAAAGCATGATGAAGCATTTCCAAAGGGATATAAACATGAGCATAAGATGGCGAACAACGGGCAACCTCCCGGAAGGGCTTTGTTTAATGTCAAAAGCAGGACGTACCTAACTGGGCAAGAGGCAAGAGCTAACATCATCTCCAAACCAGGATAAGATTTGGTATGAGAGGAACTTTACTCGGGATGCTCACATACCTCCCCCATACTTGAAGTTTGCATTGCTGGGCAACAAAACTCAAGTGTGTGGAGATCAAGCTCCCCTTTGTAAGTGTTCCCTCACCAAAAACTTACCAAAGTGTTGTAGTTGATGTAGCTCACATGTTCTTAGGAATCACCTGTCCACCGTTCTTCTCAATCTCCACCTGAAAGGTTAGCAACCAAAAATACCCGAAGGACAACCTTATCCTAAAAACATGCTCTTACTTTTTATTTGAAAAGGGAAATAAAATCTAACCTAATCCAGGCTATCTCCTGGTAGTGCTTTGTTTTCGGTCATAAGCTCGACCATGGGAACTTCTTTCTGCAGCTATCATTGGTGATGTCGTTCCCGTCTCACCACCAATTGTTGATGTATCGGTGAAGCTTTAGCTGCAAGGTTAGTGCCACAGTGCATACACGAAATCTGCAATGCTTATGGTAAACATATGCATCTACAACCATCCTTCTAAACTTTTTACAGGAGAGGACCATAAGGTGGTTGTAGTCCTCGTGCGTGCTCAGTGCACTAAGCATGGCTGACTCTGGAGAGGCTTGATGCAAGCATGGTTCCTGCGGTGTATCAAGAATGAAGCTACCATGCTCATCAATGGAATCCTTTCCTTTGGACTCCAGAGTCAGTGCCTCACAGATTTCCATGGCTAATGATTTCTCCATCTCAAGAGATACATCATGGAAGCTCGATGTTGATTCTCGATCAAGGTCGAGAGCAACATCGTACTGACCAGCGGGAAGAGGCTCAAACTCGATTGAGGGTGATGAGGATCGTTCGCCTTCACAAAGGTGAAGAGGATCTTTCGAGTCGTACTCTTGAGGAGTAGAAAATTCTACAACCTCAATGACAACAGGCTCAGAGGATGCAAACGGAGATACATGCCTCATCTCCTCGAGTGGGTTTTGCTTGGGAAGAGGCTTCTCCATAGAATTCTCTGAAAACAAGGGAACGATGACAGAAGAGACTTCCCTAAGCTTTTCATCCAGGCTCCCTCGGGATGCATCGAGAAATTTTTCTGCTGGGGAGCCTAGGAGGAGATCAAGATCGAGGACATCAAAGATGTGGACGTCTAGATTAACCTTGATCTTGTCTACTACGAGCGGCACAACACATGCAACCCCCTGACACTCAAGAATATGTCCGGAGGGACAACTCTTGAGAAGTTTGTTGGATGGTCTTAGCGTAACGTCACCCAACAAAGTATGTGCTATGTGCCATGGCATAATGTTAACCTCCATAGTGGGGTTAAGATGGGCTTCTACGATAATTCCTTTTATGGAAAGAGAAATGATCGTAGAGGGTGAACAAATCCAAAGTGCTTCGAAAAAGTTTCCCACTCCAGTCGACCACTTCTTCTCCATGGCCTCCGTGATAGATGTTTCGTTTGGAGGATCAGGAGGTAAAGGAGGTACCGTAGGCCTAGGGGAAGGTTCTATCAAAAGATTTCTAGTTGGATGGATTTGGACAGAAGAGGGCTCCTTCCCTTGTTGGACATCTAAGCAATCCGAGGTGTTTCTGAAATTTTCAAATGGGTCATCCTCGAATTGATAGAGGAACTCTGGAGGCTGAATTTGTTCTTCCTCCATTGTTCCTGGTTCAGGTGAGGGCTCAACAGACGAATCTTGGGATGTGGAAGTCAAAGGCTCAGGTTCACCTGTTGAGAGACTCTCATGGATCGACTCTGATTTTTGGCAGCGTTCGTTATGGCAGGTAAGAAGGGAAGAGTTTTCTAAGAGGCTATCTAGGATTGCTCTTCCTTCCACTAGAGTTTTGTGTGCAAACGAACCTCCAGCAGTGATGTCAAGATCTTGGGCAGCGTCCATGTCTAAACCCATGCAAAATGCGTAAAGCAAGACATCATCGGGTAGAAATGAGCCAGGTCCAGATGCATAAAGGCGTATGAACCTAGCCCACACTGCTCCTATAGACTCCTCCTCTAATTGTTCGAACTCGAGAATATCCTCTGGGATAGAGGCCATATGAGTATACCATTGCATCGTCCTCTCCATGAGAGAGAATGAGTTGCAAAAGTTATCTCGAAGTTTGCCCCAATCACCATTTACACTTTTTACAGTGTCAGTGTACCATTGCTCCGCCCTTTCTGACAGAGAGAGAGAGAACAACTTCCACCTTATGGATTCCTGTGTCATGCCTGGGAGAACCACACGCGAACACAGTTCCTCGAATTCTTCCAAATGAAAGTAGGGGTCTTCATTGATCGCTCCAAAAAGGGTCGATCCTGAACCATGCCCATAATGTGGAAATGAAGTTCATGGTTGGCTGAAGACGTTGATGGATCATTGAACTCGTAAGTTGAGGTGGAGAGGTCGTAAAAGGATGGCCTCTCCATGGGTAACGAGGGTAAAGGTAGAATAAAGAAAAAAGAAAAGATACGAGGACCACTGGGTATGAAGATAGATACAGCAACCGTTCCCCGGCAACGGCGCCAGAAAGCTTGTTGGGTATTTTAGTGACACACGAATAAATCCGCAAGTGCACGGATACCGTTGTAGCTTTCACCTCAGAGTATTCCAAGGGTATCGAATCCAAGGGAACGTGTGTGTACTAACTTCGTACAGTCGGTCCAAGGACACACCCAGATAAAAGGCAAGGATAGAGAGGATTCCTAAAAATAGCACTATAGATGAGATTAAAGGTCGATCTCTAGATAGAACTTGGCTGAGGTACTGATAGCCCTGACTTAATAGGTGACTTCGGCACGCGGATCTATGTGGAAGGAGCTCTGACTATATCCAGCTGCGGAGGATCAACGAGGGCCAGAAGGGCTGTCACCACCTCCTCGACTGCCTCTACCTAACCTTGGGATAAGCCGAACGGATGATAACCAGTAGCGTGTCACAATGTCCACGCTGTGGTTACTGCCGTAGCCAACGGACTACGACACCCTGTACTGATAGAACTACGACCACGGAAGAGAACTGATCTCACTCACTAAAGGTACTACTAGCTTATGCTAAAGGCATACGAGAGAGCACTCGGTCCCGTGCTAAGCTTCCAACGTATACGAATGACTTGCAGCAGACGAACGTATAAACCCAAGATCTATGCACTAGCAGAGGAAAAAGGCTACTCATGCAACCTAGCATAAACTATTAGAAAGGAATCAAGAACATACTTTATTCTAATCAGAGCATGCAAGCATATCCACTTTAGTCTAAATGACGAACATGCATACAAACTGATATGAGCACATGTGAACCTATGCTACAAGATCGAAAGGTTGTGTTCACGAAGAACACTAGCCTCTAAATCAAGAACAAGCGAAGAACACAAGAACATATCACCTATACATGAATGCTACTTTAGTCTAAATAGGAAATGCGGAAATACTTACTTTACTCTAATTGAAGAACAAGCATCCATACAAATACAACTCTCTCTCACTCTCCCTACTCTGTAATCTACCAAGGAGAGGCCTCTCCTTTGAAGGGAAGCACTCATCCTTGGGTGAAGTGGTGTGTCTCTAAATGAGACCCTCCCCTTCTATTTATAGGCCAAGGGAGGTAGGAGTTTGCCTTGAGAGAGTGGCTTTCCTCCTTGCTTCTTGTGGGCCCAAGCATGATCCGGAGGTTTAAGGCGGTAACTGAGTGGATAACGCCCCAAACCGCCTCTAGGAGATCACCAGGAGTTGACACGTGGAAGCTGGGCTCGAGCGGCGCCAAGCCCAGGTCGGCCGAACCATGGGATCGGCCGACCCCCAATTGCCGCCAAATGGCCCCAACTTTCTCTGGGTCGCTCCTTGGTGGGTCCTTAGTCCTGTCCTAGGTGTACGCTCAAAACTAAGGCGGTTTGCCTCCTCTAGTGGGCCCTTTGATCTGTGTGCTCTCTTCTGATTGGCTGGAGTTGTGCTTCTTTGCTTGGTGGGTCTAAGGATCCATGTGACGCCTATGTGGCAACCTCTCATTGGTTGGTGCTGGGTTGCTTGGATCCATAGGGTGTGCTTTCTCTCATTTAATGAGCTAAAACACCTGCATTCAAATATTCTTCTACACTCGTGGAATTTTTCAGATATAATCCCTATCCTAGTGTGGATGATTAAATTTCATTTATTTATGCAGGAGTTGACGGTGTAAAAGTGGTACTTAGCAGCCGTCACCAAAAACCAGGTCCCAAACCACAGTTCCACCACTGTGGTCCACCCAAACCATCAACTAACCATGTGAGGGTCCAGGCCGCTCTTGACCGTGAGCACGACTGTTATAACAGTTTTTAACACTCTGCAGAGGTTGTACATCTTTACCCACGAGTCGTGTCCTTTCACCTGGGGGTAGCGAACCCTCCCCCTCCACACATGTTGCGATGTGTGAGCTACTCAATACACTACGAGGCCTTCTGTTGGTTCTCCAGCGTGCATTGACCCTCAGGCCCATACTGGCGCACCAGCGGTACACTGAGCCGCGCATTTATATCTGAGGTGCTGCATGCCCTCATACCCACTCAACGCAGACCGCTGGATTACCCAACAGGGTAGCCAAGACCGTAGCCCATCCAGTTCCCGTGGTTGTACGGTAAGTCCTAGGTGGTCACTCCATAGACCGGTCCTTATAAGATTGACTCAGGCAAGGCAAGCAACACACATCACAAGCCACCATCCAGACCACTTACCTGAGTCGCCTAGGGTGTTCTTGTTGCTAACCACAACCCACATTAACATGTTGCATAGTAATTAGTCAAATAAGGATTAAAACCAACACATGTTGAGCAAGCTAAGCATAAACTACCCATATAGGTAACCTGTAAAGGTAAGCAAGGAAATGATCATGAAACTCTAGTCAATAGTCCTTAATAGGATGCCCAACAAAATTAGACATCTAATGCAAGAAAACATAAATAAAGCAATGATTATGGTGTACAAAAGATAAAGGTATAAAATAGCAAGATGTCAAGGACACTTGCCCGTTTCCCGATGCTCCACTGCTCAGAGATGTTCCTTCACGCGCAGCAATCAACTGAAACAACACAATGCTACACTAAGAACAGAGCACCAGACAATAAAAGTATTTTTAATGGATATTTCGGAGAAATACCACATGTTGGAACTTAATCAAATTATGTTTAAATTATAACACGAGATAAACCTAGTCACATTTTGTTTGCAAAAGTTTATTAGAATTTATACCAATTAAGGATTAAATTTAGAAAACTATACATTATGTGAGAGCAACTAACGAATTTTTATGTGTCGAATTGAGCTAAACAAGTTATAAGTAGAACATATTTATGTTTGAATTAACCAAGTTAACATTTGTTTATGAAAAGGCGACGTTTAAACCTATATTTGATTTTATTCAAAAGAGGTTGTATTAGACATTAATCAAATTAATATTAACTTTAATTTTCAGAAACATGAAACATGGTGAATGTCAGTGCTAACACATACTCTATGACGAGACGAAACTAACGCAACTTAAATGAGCCAAAACGGAGTTAAAACGAGGAAGATATGAGCTTTGGAAGGTTGTAGGGGCCTATGTGATTTGTAGCTTTCAGGGGCTAGAACAGGAGATTCGCAAGACTCAGCGAATTTTGGTCGCGAAATGATCAAAACAGGGGGTTCTTCATGCAAAAGAGGCTCGGTTGGGTTGAACTGTGAAAGGTGGGATCTTCCTAAGGATTCATGTGAAAGATAGCCAAGACACAGAGATGCCGGCTGAGGTTTACGTATTTTGCAGGGGGCTTTGTGCAAAAGAGTAGCTGATTGGGCTGATGTGGTTGACGTGGCGCCACGTGGTGCGAGCTGGTTGGCCGGGTCTGCGCACGTGGCGCTGACGAGGCGGTAGACCGGCTGTAGACCGCGCTATGGACTAGGTCCACTGGTCTACGCTGGACCGGGTGAAGGGGTATAGGCCGGATTTGATCTGGGCCGTTCGTGTTGTGATGGACGGCTAGCGACGGGTTCAGCCGGGGGTCGCCGGAGGGCGGTGGCGCACGGTCGGACATGGCGGCACATCGCCGAAGATGGCAGGTCCGTGCGCTAGGGTGCACGGATTTGCGCAAGGTTTGGACCAGGAGGAAGAGGAGGGCGGGGCGCAGCTCACCCGGATGGTCTTGACGGCATTTTCGAGGCGAGGATAGAGGATGGTGGCGGGGGGCGGACGGGCATCGCGGTGTTCGCTAGGAACGGGTCTCCAGCCACGGTTTCGTGCTCCTTGGCGTCGTGGTGCCATACTGGTGGTCCTGCGACGAAGCGGGAGAAGGGGACGGGATGAGACACGGCGAGACGGTGACCGGAGAGGGCGGCGGACGGCGGCTCACCATGGGACTTCGGTGACAAGAACTTGGCAATGGCGGCACGTGAGTGAGAGAGAAGAAACGGGGGAGGAAAAAGGAGGCATCGGTGGTTCGGCTTGAAGGTTTTATAGGAAGAGAGATGAGGGGCGGCCGGGGATTGGGAGGTGCGCCGATGCCGGCCGTGATGAGTGGGGAGCACGAGCGCCTTCCATCCGGGGTGACGGCGCACCAGGACGGGATGAGGGCAAGGGGGAAGCATCGAGAAGGGGGCAGGTGGGACCAGGGAGCGAAGATTGGGGGGGCGGAGGCACGGGGATCCGGGCAGCGCGCCGTGGGTTTGACGGGGGGCGGCGGTGCTCTGTTTTGGAAAGGAGAGGGAGGTAGGGGATGACGGGTGGGGTCGGGACGTCAGCGAGATAGGGTGAAGGGGAGGCCGATGGGCCTAGATGGGCTGGCGGCTGGTTAGGAGCAGAGGTGGGCCGGCGGAGTGAAGCTGGGCTGTTGGCCCGAGAGAAGGTAGGGTGGGCTGGCTGTAAGAGAAAGGAGAGAGAGATGTTTGGGCCAGATTTTAGTGGAGATCAAGTCCAAGAATAGATATTTAGAGAGAGAAGAGAGAGATATTTGAACTTGGCTTGATTTTAGAGAGAGGGGAGACAGTCGTTGGCAGAGAGATAGGTCTTGTTTAAAGAAAAGATTGGGAGAGTTTTAGAGATAAAGATTAGAGGGATACAATGGTTATACTATAAACGAACCTATTCGAGCTTGAAAACTCAAATTCATTTTTCACACAATAAACATTATGCATTGCGGCATGAATGCAACAGACATATATTTATAACCTATGATTCATTTATTGATTATAGAAAATATTATTTATTTGAAATAATTGTACACACTCTCTATTTAATTCTAACAAATTTTAATAAAATTTGGAAATCCTAGCTAAAAATCCAAACTAGGGTGTTACAAATACTACCCCACTTAACAGGAATCTCGTCCCGAGATTTTGCAAAAAGTTCGCAAGAGGGAGAAGGTTAGCAATAGGGAGAGACAAGGTTGTTTGGTATTCATCTTGTTTTGCTCTTCACATCTTCATGTCACTCGTTGAGGATCACTCAAGTCTTGTTAAAAATACATCACGGAGATCTTTGGTGATTCCTTTATGATGATTTTTCTAAGCAACGATAACCATGCACCTTCTCCATGTGGTCTTCGTGTTGCTACCACTGTAGGGGTATCTTCCGACAAATTGTGCATGTAGAAACTCTTAGTGGCATAAGTTTGCTGAAGTTTCTCGATCTCTAGATTGGTTGGTAAAGATTCCTTCTTTCTTTATCCTCTTAGGTTTTACTAGCTTGCTTGGTGGCAATTCTTCAACGTTCACTTTGTCCTTCACAGGGAGAAGCGTGTTGGAGCTACCCCACTTAACAAGATTCCTCTTGATTCCATGTTGATTAGGATAGAGAGAGAACAATAGTTGAGGAAGAAAGACGTAAGGTTGGAGGGAGTAGAAGATTGGAAACCCAACCTACGATCTATACATACATACCTAACTGATGTCATTGTGGATGGCAGTCCAACAACACATCAACACTCATTACAAAGAGCCAAATCAAGCAGGGCACAATAACAAGCAAACAACAACAGACAAGAACACACTATCATGGCACGTGTCCTTATTATAGCACACTACCAATTAATACCTTAACATCGATGTCTATCGATAAAAGAAACTTAGGTAGGCTTCTTATAACTCATAAGACTTAAGACAAACGAGGGCTTATGGTTAGTGATCTTCAAATCATCAAGGCAGTGCGATGCTTCTAGCTTGATGGAGATTTCTTCATCTTCGATCTTGAAATTCTTCGAGTGATGGCTTGTTGAAGCCTGATCTTCGTGAGCATCTTCAGACACTTCTTTCTTGATCATAGGGGATGTTAGTGACTAAAGTTTATACAAGGATGAGGTAGGGACAAATTGTTTTCACAATAGAAAGGAATAGGAGGGATCAGAGTGCAAATCATGAGACAAAAAGTCAAGGATGTGAAATTTTTTTGAAAATAGATAGCAATATAACCTTAACGTTGACCATTTCTATCCAGGTTTGCGTCCTACAGTCGATATAGCTCTGATACCACTTCTGTAACACCCAGTTTTTAAAGGACAAACCGAATGCACCCTTTATGCATGCCCAGGATCAAATTCATACATAAATCACATCATCAGTGTAATATCACAACATATATCATTACAATGTTTAGATTTACAAAATGACCAGAGGGTAAAAACAGAAAATTACACATCGATATCTATCGCAGCAGAGTAGGCACCATCTTCTACAGGAACATCGACTGGGGGCACGCCAACCTAGAACTCCAGGTCTTCACGATGTAGCTCCTTCTATCTTCTGTCCATCTGAGCAACAGTGGGGAGAGAACAGCAGGTGTTGCAAGGGAAAACGGTGAGTACACCTGGAGGCGTGTACTCCGCAAGTGGAGGGAAAAGTATGCATAACATATAGGCTTATAACAAGGAAGGATTTATTTGGTGGACAGCGAAGCTCAAGTTTTAGTTCGTCAAATTTTAATTAAGCACCTAAGATTAAAGGTCTATAAGGCTTCCCAACCCATTCAAGGCACAGGCACCCACCTGTCCTGATCCTAAGGTTAAACCATCATATATCTGAAACCAGGTTCCAAACCACAGTTCCACCACTGTGATCCACCCAAACCACCAACTAACCATGTGAGGGTCCAGGCCGCTCTTAACCGTGAGCACGACTATTATAACAGTTTTTAACACTCTGCAGAGGTTGTACATCTTTACCCACGAGTCGTGTCCTTTCACCTGGGGGTAGCAAACCACCCCACACATGTTGCGATGTGTGAGCTACTCGGTACACAACGAGGCCTTCTGTTGGTTCTCCAGCGCGCATTGACCCTCAGGCCCATACTGGCGCACCAGCGGTACACTGAGCCGCGCATTTATATCCAAGGTGCTGGGTGCCCCCATACCCGCTCAACGCAGACCGCTGGATTACCCAACAGGGTAGCCAAGACCGTAGCCCATCCAGTTCCCGTGGTTGTACGGTAAGTCCTGGGTGGTCACTCCATAGACCGATCCTTATAAGATTGACTCAGGCAAGGCAAGCAACACACATCACAAGCCACCATCCATACCACTTGCCTGAGTCGCTTAGGGTGTTCTTGTTGCTAACCACAACCCACATTAACATGTTGCATAGTAATTAGTCAAATTAGGATTAAAACCAACCCATGTTGAGCAAGCTAAGCATAAACTACCCATACAGGTAACCTGTAAAGGTAAGCAAGGAAATGATCATGAAACTCTAGTAAACAGTCCTTAATAGGATTCCCAACAAAATTAGACATCTAATGCAAGAAAACATAAATAACCAAATGATTTTGGTGGACAAAAGATAAAGGTATAAAATAGCAAGATGTCAAGGACACTTGGCCGTTTCCCGATGCTCCACTGCTCAGAGACGTTCCTTCACGCGCAGCAATCAACTGAAACAACACAATGCTACACTAAGAACAGAGCACCAGACAATAAAAGTATTTTAGAAAAGCATACTATTAGCTAACGTGAGCTAGCTACGAACAAGAGAGCGCGTGAAAGGCTAAAGCAAGGCTACGGGTAGAAAGGCACAACTATCAGAGGGTTTACACGATTATGAACAAAGGGCTATATGCTAGATTTATTTTAATTAAAGAAATGTGTTTAATGGATATTTCGGAGAAATACCACATGTTGGAACTTAATCAAATTATATTTAAAGTTAAAACACGAGATAAACCTAGTCAAATTTTGTTTGCAAAAGTTTATTAGAATTTATACCAATTAAGTATTTAATTTAGAAAACCATACATTATATGAGAGCAACTAACAAATTTCATGTGTCGAATTGAGCTAAACAAGTTATAATTAGAACATATTTATGTTTGAATTAACCAAGTTAACATTTGTTTATGAAAAGACGACGTTTAAACCTATAGTTGATTTTATTCAAAAGAGGTTGAATTAGACATTAATCAAATTAATATTAACTTTAATTTTGAGAAACATGAAACATGGTGAACATCCATGCTAACATGTACTATATGACGAGACGAAACTAACGCAACTTAAACGAGCCAAAACGGAGCTAAAACGAGGAAGATATGAGCTTTGGAAGGTTGCAGGGGCCTATGTGCGATGATTTGTAGCTTTTAGGGGCTAGAACAGGAGATTCGCAAGACTCAGAGAATTCTGGTTGCGAAATGATCAAAACAGGGGGTTCTTCATGCAAAAGAGGCTCGGTTGGGTTGAACTGTGAAAGGTGGGATCTTTCTGAGGGTTCATGTGAAAGATAGCCAAGACACAGAGATGTCGGCTGAGGTTTACGTATTCTGCAGGGGGCTTTGTGCAAAAGAGCGGCTGACTGGGCTGATGTGGTTGACGTGGTGCCGTGTGGCGCGAGCTGGTTGGCCGGGTCTGCGCACGTGGCGCTGACGAGGCGGTAGACCGGCTGTAGACTGCGTTGTGGACTAGTTCCACTGGTCTACGGTGGACCGGGCGAAGGGGTATAGGCCAGATTTGATCTGGGCCGTTCGTGTTGTGATGGACGGCTCTGATACCAATTGAAGGACAGATTAGGTAACCAGAGAGGAGGGGAGTGAATGGGAGCCGATAAGAATTCTTGCTCAAAGAGATATACTCGACTATGCTCCGAAATCAACTCCAAGGATTCCCACACGAGGTTGCCAAGGTCACATAGTCACAACGGACTTACAAACCCTAGTAACAAGTCTCAACTTAACTCGAAGCGGAAGCACCACTCAAGAAGCGAAGCACTTAAACAATCTGCACCAACTGGGACGGACCGTCCGCCAGGAAGGTACGGACATTCCGTGGCTCTCGGTCAGACCGTCCGTGGGTCAAGGATGGACCGTCCGTATTTGCCACAAGAACCACCAGAAGCTCTACACCACAACTTGCCTGGCACGGACCGTCCGTTCACACCTCGCGGTCTGTCCGTCCGAACCATGCGGACTGTCTGACACTACAGTTCGGACCGTCCGAAAATCGAAACAGAAACCACCAGAAATGCTGCGACTCAACTCAACCGGTGCAGACCGTCCATCACTTCAGTATGGACCGTCCGACCCAGACGGACCGTCCGACCCTCTCTGGCATACCGTCCTTGAACTGACTCCAACAAAAACCAGATGCTTCAAACGATCAAACACCTCGTGCTCAGGAACATGACGAACATGCGATGAACAAAAGAGGGCGGTCCTTTAGTCCCGGGTGAACGAACCGGGACTAAAGGGGGGCCTTTAGTCATGGTTGGTAATACCAACCAGGACTAAAGGGGAGGGGGGCACGCCAGGGTCAAAAAAATATTTGAAAATCCTCGGGAGGCCCTCACACTGAAAACAACACGAACACGGGTGCTGGAAAACCAAAACCGGTCAGGCCGGTTTCTAAAATGTGAGGCTAGTACATTTGTACCGGTCGGAGCCACCGCCCGGTACAAATGTGTGCACATTTGTACCGGCTCGTGTTATGGCCCGGTACAGGTGTGCAACGGCTATTTTTTCTTCTTCTTCCCCCCTACCCGAGCCCCCTCCACACTCTTCTTCTTCCTCTCTCCAACTCGAGCTCTCCTTCCCCAATGGCACCCTAGAGAGTTTTTGCCCGATTTGCGACGATTTCTCCACGATTTGACTCATTGAAGCGCTGTAGAGGTTAGTTATGTCATCCTACCTTCATATACGGTTGGCATTTTAAGTAATATTCTTTGTACTTAGAGTATTTATTACATTCCTAAATGAGCTAAGAATTGTGTTTTTTTATTTAGATGCATATTGGTTTATGTTCTAA
This sequence comes from Cenchrus fungigraminus, assembly GCA_036936925.1. NCBI lineage: Eukaryota > Viridiplantae > Streptophyta > Magnoliopsida > Poales > Poaceae > Cenchrus > Cenchrus fungigraminus. The sequence continues at coordinate 52,611,003 of CM072778.1, read as the reverse complement.
TAGAAAGAAAGTGTCATGATAGATGTATGATATGTGTATGTGATGATAGATTTTTTTCGATTTATTTTTATATTTAAAATTAGTTTACTCAATTGATTTCATCATGAGCAAATTAGTTTCCTTATTAGAAAATTAGTTTTCATCATTAGAAAATTGGTATCTTTATTAGAAAAGTAGTTTCCTTATTACAATAAGTTTTCATCATTATAAAATTGATATCTGCAATAGAAAAGTTGTTTCCTTATTACAAAATTAGTTCTCATTATATTTGCATATATATACATATATATATTGATAAGAAAAAAATAATATTTCACAGTTTAGTCTTTCACTAGTATTTAATAATTAGGTATAATTGATATTAAATTTTAAATTTCATAGTTTAGTTTTTCACATTTTTTGCATAGTTTTTAATTTTTTGTACAAATTATTAAATAAAATTCTGTACATATTTTAGGTATAACAATGGCAAGTCACTTTTTTGGTCGTGGTGGCGGCTGTCGAGGTGGTCGTGGTCGTGGTCGTGGCCGCGGAGGCGATCGGGGACTACACATTGTTGACGACCGCCCACCGTTGCCTCGTCCTCCAGGAATACACTTCACCCATGGCGTCATTAACTTGCCTAATGGTGATCGACGTCAAGGATCTGCTCCAAACATAGTAATGTTCTTTCCCTCTATAAACCAGATTTTTATTACAAGAATACCAATTTTCATTTCATAACATCCAGAATATTGATCATATGAAGTGGTTCCGACATGTTCTCGATAAGATTGGTGCTACCCCTCCTGTTGTACAATGTGCGATTGTCGGTGCAAACAACACCATTCAATTAAAAATCTCTTTTGACATACTTGTTCGAGGACCATTTCGCTCCTCGCTGTCATCAGAACCGCCCACAATGCTATCGATTGTTGAGTGGGGTAGCCCTTCATCGTTTAAGAGGATTTTTGAAATGACTGTCGTGCAGAAGTGCTTAGAACAACTTAGCGCAAATGGGTTCTTTCTGCCAGATTACTCTTATTTTCTAATCAAGGCACTCGAGGAGGGAGAAAGTGTGACCACGACCACAGAGAGACTTTGTCGCCTGAATGAAGATGACATGGTATGGAGCATAGAATTATCATTGAGCATTTTTTAATTTAACTAGTTGTGCTACATTTTTTAACATTCGTATTTTTCTTAACTTTAGGATATCTTTGGTCAAACCTTTGCGGCAATGAGTTTGCATGCAATTCTAGAGCAAGCGTGCGATGTTTTGGGATTTTCTTACGAGGAACCATATCCGCATCGCACAAGAGGTGGGAAGTTCCAGGCTCATCTTTTATTTTGCCCGCCATATCAATTCAACTCTCCACTGTTTCAGATTTATGGAAGTCCATGTGACCGTTCATGTGAAGCTAAAGAGAGTGCACTAATTCATGCTCTAGCATATATTAGTGAAGTTCTGGACTTCAAAATTGGAGACTTCAACTATATGACTTACCTGTTAAAGAAAAATGGAGGATCAGTATGAAATATGTGTTTTGCGTGGATGTACCTTATGTTAAGACTTAAGTATTGATGTACCCTTTTAATTTCTGTGGATTTGAACTTGTTGCCTTTTAATTTCTGTGGATTTGAACTTGTTGTCTTTGTTAATTAAGACTTAAGTATTGATGTACCCTTTTATTTCTATGGTTTTGAACTTGTTGTGTTTGTTAAGATCGACTTAAGTATTGATGTACCCTCTTATCCCTTGAATGCCTTATTACTTGTGAGTTTTGAAATACGTGAAATCCATCCGAGATCGGGTTAACATGGTCTACAAGAGTGTCAAGCCACTGTATACTATTCACTAGTCAATTTTTGTAACTATATCTTAATAAAAATAGTAACCATATTATAATTTAAAATAATAATTTTACGTAGAAATATACACGATCCCTTGGACGATGCAGATGTAAAATAAGTTTCATAACTTTGTGATCATGTAACCAAGGAACTATTTTCAGTAGTCAATCGTATTATCTAGCCCCGATCCTCCCATTAAATAGTAACCATATCAATTTTTGTAGCTTCATTAAATATAATAAATGAACTACCAAATTAAAAGTAAACAAAATGAAATGCACATTTTCAACATGGTTTACAAGTGTCAAGCCACTATGTACTATTCACTAGTCAATTTTTGTAACTATATCTTAATAAAAATAGTAACCATAACAATTTTTTCAACTTCAATAAATATAAAATAATAATTTTACGTACAAATATACACGAGCAAGACCAAATCATGATTACCATATTAATAACATTAGATGTTGTACTTAAGGAGGATTTTGCATGAAAAGAAAAAAAATTATTTGCAGTGAAGCAAAAAATAATGCCCATTAGAAGATATTACTCGTTAATAATAATAAAGTTGTCATTTTGATTGTTGAATGTATTGTTGCCTAGTATATATGAAAAGTAAGAATACTAAGATTTTTCTGCTATTTTTTGCATTGTATAAAGTTTATAATAAATAAACTAGAAATTTAGGATATTTAGAGCTAATTAAATTTACAAAAATGAAAAGCACATTTGTACCGGGCCTCCTCTTGCCCCACTACAAATGTGCTTTTCATGATGGCACGAAACGAAAAGCACATTTGTACCGGGGCACAAGGCCACCCGGTACAAATGTGGTCATTTATACCGGGGATAGCTATGCCCCGGTACAAATGTGGTTGGGGTATTTATGCCCCTTCTCCTCCCCCCTTCTTCTCCCATTCTTCCACTTCTTCTTCCCCGCGCTGCCCGGCCGCCCTCCGCCTGCAGTCTGCCGTCGCCCGCGCCTTCTTCCGCCGCCCGCCCCGCCGTCGCCGGCCGTCCCCGCGCCGCCCGCCGTCCGCCCCCTCCCCACGCGGTCCGGATCCGCCCGCCCCCGGATCTGCCTGCCCGCCATGTCCCCGGCCGCCCGCCGTGCCCCGACGCGCCCGCCGCCGTCCTCGACGACGTCCCCGACGCCCGCGCGCCGTCCTCAACCCCATACGTCCCTGCCACCGCGCCGCCCTCCCCGCCGTCGCCGGTAGCGCACGCGCCTCCCGGTCCGGGCCGTCCCCCGCCTCGACACGCCGTCCCGCCGTCGACGCCGTCCTCGACGCCGTGTCCCCGTCGCCCGCGCGCCGTCCTCGACGCCGTGTCCCCGCCGCCCGCGCGCCGTCCTCGACGCCGTCCCCGCCTCCGACGACGTCCTCCACCCCGTCCCCGGCAGCTACCACGCCGCCGTAAGCGCCGCCGGCGTGATGCATTTGGGGGATGACGTCAGCCCGATGGTGCTGACGTCAGCCCCCCGTTTTTAAATGTGTTTTAGATTTAAATTTAGTTTTAAATTTCTGTTTAAAATTGTTTTAGAATTAGACTTTAATTAGATTTAGATTTAAATGTGTTTTAGATTTTGTTTTACATTTAAATCATATTTAGATTTTGTTATATATAGATTCAATTTATTTTAGATGTTATTTAGAATAAAAATTTAGAATTACATATAGCTAGACATCTAGTTACATTTAGAATTAGAATTAGATGTAAATGTTATTTATTATGTAATTTAAATTTAGATGCTTGAAACGTTCGACTTGCTCGACACTTTCAACTCGCTCGAAACGTTGTACTCGCTTAACACGCTCGAAATGCTCGCCACTCGCTCGACACTTTCAACACTCGCTCGACACGCCAAACACTCGCTCGACACTTTCAACACTCGCTCGACACGATAATACCGACTCGCCCGACATGCTCGACACGCTTGACACGACCCTACGTACCGACACTCCCGACTCACCCGACATGCTCAACTCGCTAGAAAATTAGTTACTTCATTAGAAAATTAGTTTGTTCAATAGAAAATCCATTTCATCACTAGAAAATTAGTTACCTCATTAGAAAATTAGTTTCTGCACTAGGAAATCTATTTCTTCACTAGAAATTTCATTTCTTCACTAGAACATTAGTTTCTTCAATAGAAAATTAGTTACTTCACTAGAAAATTCATTTCTTTATTGGAATATTAGTTTCTTCAATAGAAAATTAGTTTGTTCATTAGAAAATTTGTTTATTCACACGACAATTAGTTTCTTCATTTGAAAATTAGTTTCTTCATTAGAAAGTTAGTTTCTTCAATAGAAAATTAGTTTATTCAATAGAAAATTAGTTTCTTCATTAGAAAATTAGTTTCTTCACACGACAATTACTTTCTTCAATGGAAAATTAGTTACTTTATTAGAAAATAATGGTTATTTATTCTTGTTATTTAGTGACAATGGATCCAATAGCGGAGCAGCAACGCGAAGAGGCATTGTTAATGGACATAATTGCTAACAATCGTGGTTCGAACAATCCGGTTAATGAACAAGATCAGCGTGAGGCTGACAGCTACCTGAACATGTCTAGTGATGGCATCGATGCAGAAGAGCAACCAATTACCGAGACAAGAAACGATGGGCAACCATCAGAGGTATACTTAGTACAAACTAGTACCACATTACGCTTTAAGTTTAATTACTATATGTTAGTGGAGCAATCAGTAAATAGTCCTTAATTTTCCAGGAACCGTCATCGAGCAGCAAAAAGGCTCGTGGGATACGCGGTCCGAATAAGAAGCTAGAGGTTCGTTTCATCATCATAGAAGTTTCTGACGAAGGCATGCCATTAGCTCCACATGACAATGTCGTCAAGTTGACCAACCACATTGGGGCTCTTGTCAGGGATCACATCCCAATAAGCTTTCGATATTGGAAAGGATCTGAAGCTGTAGCTGAAGTTCAAAATGAAGACGAAGAGGCACAAGAAAATGCACATCAATATGTGGTCCCGGACACAGAGAAGAACATGATTTGGGCCGAGGTGCAATTACACTTCTCATTTCCAGAAGGTACAAATCTGGCAAATGTGCGGACTTGGGCATTGCAGAAGGGTGCAATAGCGTTTCAGTCGTACAAGAAGCGGCTGAACAAAGACTACATCAAGAAGGGACTTGCACCTGATTTCACAAAGAAAGGACTCGAAAAGTTACGAGATCACTGGGATTCTTTTGTGCAGTACAAGCAATCGCAAGAAGCCGCTAAGATGATTGAAACCAACACCATCAATGCATCAAAAAAGAGAGAATTTTATAAGCTTGGGTCTGGAGGTTACAATGTGGCTATGCCCAAATGGGATAAGATGGAACATGATTGTACTGCACGTGGACTCATACCGGCATCCATAGATTGGCCCGAACGAGCAAGGACTTATTATTATGCACATGGTGGCACGATCAATTCTGAAGATGGAACATTAGTACCAGGCGACCAAATGAGAGAGATTGCGGCAAGACTTGTTGAATTGATCTGCATGACTGCTGAAGGAACATTTGTGCCTGATCGAGAGAGAGACGAACTTACTACTGCAATAGGCACTAAAGAACACGGTGGGCGTTGCCGAGGCAAAGGTGCAGTTCCATGGAAACTCGCATGGCATTAGGAAATTGACTCCTATAAAAGTCACCAAAGGTCTAAGGACCAACAACAACGACAACTAAGAGAGATGCAAGATCGCTTAATCAGAACCGAGGCAAGACTGGAGCAAATCATTGACGAGCGTGTGGCTCTTGCTCTTAGCAAACAATCATCTCATCAGGAAGGTCCTACTGATGAAATGAGCCCAAGTGCTAAAGGGAAAAGTAGCGTCGCTTCAATAGAACATGCACCAACAACAACAGAAGCAGCACTAGCAGCAGCATTTGAAGTACCAAACCCAGGCTCACCAGAAAATCGACCACACTGGCCTGTGGATGACATCACCGTGAGGTCAGCGTGTGATCTTCTCGATGTTTGCAGAAACAAGAAGCTTCTGGTGGCTCATGGTGTCGCTGAGAAAACTGTAGAAGGGGATAGCATCACGGGCCACCATCGTGGAATTGAATATTACGCCAGAGTTTTTGTGGACCGAGTGGTCGATGGTTGGGCTGACCTGGAATTGGAGGTACCGGGGCCTAATGGGGAAGAGCTTCTTCAAGATGTTGTGCATACTTGGATTTTTTGCCTCAAAGCTCACATAAGGATTACGCAACAACCACCTTCTCCTCCAGCTGACGATCAACTACCGCACTCACGAGCCGCCATGCCTGAACGTGATGATCAACTACCGCATTCACCAGCTGCAAGGGCAGAGTGCAGCATGAGTCCTGTAGTTGACAGGGATCCAAGCCAGAGTCCACCTCCTTATCCACCTCCTGCACATGTTAAGGGCAAGGGCAAGGGCAAGCGACAAGCTCCTCCTCCTCCGCCTCCAAAGAAGGAGGAGAAACCCAAGCAGAAGAAGCCTCCGCCAAAACTTACTTATGACAAGACAGAGGAGGAACTTGACGAGTCAGTTCAGGCTGAATTGGATAGATAGAAATTCAAAGCTCCCAAGCCACCAGTTGAGAAACCAATTGACCGGGTCAAATTTCATCGTTTCATGAGGAAAATGGAGGAGGAAAGAAGAAGGAAACCAGATGATCATCCCAAGCCATTGAGTGACTACGACCGGCAAGTACTCAAGACTCAACGTGGGAAGAAGAAACCTTAATCTAAAGTTCCACAACTTGGTACCCAGTCGAAACAATCTATCCCCGACCTCAAGGTGCTTTCAACATTTGACCAGCAAGTGTCTGAATTTAACAAAGACACAGGTCTGATTGCAGCTCAAATTCGAGGGGAGGATGCAATCCCAACTCATGAAGGGACATATAGGACAACTAGATCACTTACACCATATGAGCAACAATTGCTTGATTTTGCCAAATCATCAGGTCTAACTACAGCACAACTTCTAGGGGAGGGGAAAATTGCAAAGCATAAAGGGGCAAATAGACCGGAGTATGTGCTTGGGCGTGAGCTTGTGTGGCTGCGATTGCTCCAGTATTTTCCAACAAGGATGTATGAATTGCACAAGTGGCACATGTTCCAAGCTACCGTCGGGATGGAGATGCTCTATGTTCGCATTGAGGACCATCATTATTTCCGTGGGCAACAGGTCTTCATTATTCCAATGGAGGAATTCTGAGTCCTATTCAATATGGATGCACTTGACGTCTCATTCGTCAGTTGCTGGACTCTGTAAGTGTTTATTCTACTATAAGTTAAAAATCAATGCTCTAGGCACTTTATACCATATCTAAACTTCTATATTTTTTGTGTCATACAGTTTTGAGATTGAAAGGACCTTGATGTCGCCTAGAGGGGGGGTGAATAGGCAAGACAGCCGAATTAAACTTTTCGTCCCCGAAAACTTGATCTGTCAGTGTCCACCGGTCAGACCGGTGGTGGTGACCGGTCAGACCGGTCACACACTGGGCTTCACAGGAGGCACCGGTCAGACCGATGCTTGTCACCGGTCAGACCGGTGTAGCACAGAGCACCTGCAAAAACAACTTCAAACTCCTCTTGACTTCTAGCACGAACCAAACTTGGTGAGTGGCCTTGGTAGATGACCACAAGCAAGGTAATGACCCCTGCACACACAAGTAGCACACCCAAGTAGATCGAAGCGGAAGCAAATCAAATATGCTAGAAAAACTACTTAGAGAGGCAAACCACACAAAGATGCAAGGATTTATTTCCCGAAGTTCACCGCCCACCAAGGAACGGCTACGTCTCCGTTGAGGAGCTTGTAAGGGAGAATTCCCACAACAAGCCAGGTCTCTTTCAACCTCTTTCCTCCTGTCCACTAAGGTGATCTTTTCCATGAAGAGGCAAGATCACAGCCCTCACAAACTTCCCACTGCTCACCACAACCTTGGGAGCTAGCCGGCGACGCCTAGCCGTCTAGGAGGCAAACCTCCAAGAGTAACAAATGCTTCAAAGCTTGTAGACGCGAAACCGAAGTGCTCAAGCTATGGAAATGCTCTTGTTAGCTCACAAAGTTGCTCTTGAGCTCACTCTCTCAACGCAACACAAAGAATATGGCTTGAATCCACAAATCTCACAAAGAGATGGTTGGGGAGAGCCACAAAGCTAAGGGCTTGCAAGAAAAGGCTTGGGACCTCAGTAGAACCACTAGAAACAGCCGCCTTCAACTGAAGAAGGCTTGGGGTATTTATACCCCTCAAAGGAGAAAACTAGCCGTTAGTCCTCGAGCGGCACCGGTCAGACCGGTGCCTCACACCGGTCAGACCGGTGTTCGAAAAACTAACCGTTGGCTAGCGACACCGGTTAGACCGGTCAGGCCCGAGTCACCCCCAAAACCCTTTCTATGATTCTAACACTTCACCAACGAGATTAAGTGGCTCAGGTTAGGTCAGGAGGGTTTGTTAGCACACTCTTAGGCTCTCAAGGCTAGATCTCACTTAGGTCAACTAATGAGTACTTTGACTTGGTCAACTCGCTAATGTTGCATCCCTCTTGATAGTACGGCATACCTATACTCAAGAATAAATAAAACACCTTGTCAACCTCTTGAGCTTGAATGTCTTCAATCTTGCCATACTTGAGCAATGTCCACTTGAGGGCTTTCAACTTAGCCTTTGACTTGAGCACGTCCATACTTGAGCTAGTGAATTAGGATCTTTCCATGTTGCATAAGAGTGAACGCTTGGATCCATAAGTCACTCCATATTGCCAATCTCAACATGTTGATGACTTGCATTGCTTCCCTCGGTTAAGGTTTGGATATGATACTTGGAGACCCCACGGATGCTAGAACTTCACCTTAGCAAAACACTAATGGCGCCTTAGCTACGACCCCAAAGATTGCTTAGTCCCTCGCCCTAAACATCTCGGTTGATCTCTTCATCACTTATCCAATCCACTTTTGAGTTCCACTTTGCTTCATCCATAATTACACTTCATTTGAAAACCCGCTTCAAATGCTTGATCTTGATTGACAACGGATGTGCAAGCTTCCAATTAAGGACCATAGCGTGTACACTCATCCTTGTCTCCTCTTTTAATCAACCCATGAAGACTTGCACTTATCTTAAAGAAATACCATCTTCTCTTTTATGATCCTTGTAATTTTTAATCAAGCTATGTCTAGTGTGGGAGACCATGAATTGACCTTCTCAATTTATCCCAATATTTATCTTCCTTTATTGCTTGATATTTGTCACATATGCATTAGGATCATCCATATATTTGTCTTCTCAAATGTGAGCCATATAATATTCATCCATTAAGTAAATACTCCAATAATGCTCATGAATATCTAAATAAAACCTGCTCACAATCTTACACAAAACATTAGTCCTTTAATCGCTTTGTCATTCAATTCACCAAAATCCACTTAGGGGCCTAGATGCACTTTCAGAGATGAAACGTACCAGGAGGAAAGGAATCATGAGTGTGGGCTACATGGTTCCTTTGATGATAACTGAGACCACTCTCAAACTTAATGAGAGGGAAACACTTAATCACATCATCAACTATCTAGACAAACACCATAATAAGGCTTGCATAGAGCTGCCATACAACTTCGGGTGAGCAATGTGTATCTCACCTCCTTATCTTTTTCAAAAATTACATTTCATATTTTAAGAAACTAATACTTCTCTGCATCTATGGACAGCTTCCACTGGTTTCCCTTTAGTTTTTGTATGACGCGAAGCAAGGTCTTTGTCTTCGACTCTTTGTACAAGACTACAGATAAAAATAGATATCAAGATGTCGTAGAGTTGATTAAAACTGCATGGACTTGTCTTTGTGAAAAGTACCCCGAAAAGTTCCGCAAAAACCCTTATGTTCACTATGATTGGCCAGTACGTGTCTTTGCTTATTCTTCAATTCTTACATTACAATAAAAAATTATTTCATGACTTGGTTTTCCCATATGTGCAGGTTATGATGCAGCCTTCTGGCAGCAATCTATGTGGATATTATGTGTGCGAGTTCATACACCGTCTTACAGCCTGTGCTGATGGTGGCAAATTTGAAGAGAAGGTGCGTGCACACACAATTGCGACTACATGTAGTTCTTATTAATTGTTCATATTCTCCGATCCGGTTCTTATTCTTTTGTTCATATTCTTTGGTAGATTTCCAGCATCAAGGAAACATTCCTCGAGGCAGAACAAATCCGATTGATACAAGAACAATTATGTGGATTTCTTCTAGACGAGGTTCTTAGTCTAGGGGAGAGTTTTATGCTGGCTTATCCTCCATTGTTAGTATACCAGCGACGACCGGGGAAGGGACAAGTCAGAACATGAAGGAAGCATCTGGAAGCAAAGACAAAGGCCAAGCATTTGGAAGCAAAAGTTAAACTGTGCTAACATTTCATCCAATGTATATTATTAATCTAAATTTCAGTGCGCACAAAATGCTAATGTATAATATTATTTCCAAAGTTCTTCAATTTCAGGATTTGAGATGATATATTCTACATGCATTCGTATATATTTATTTGTATAATATTAGAGATAATATTATACAAATAAATATATACGAATGTATGTAGAATATTATCTCAAATATAACATTTTATATGCCACACGACTTTATATTACAGCGTATTACGATTAGTATTAGTACTTTAAGCAAATACGTTAGAGAAAAGAAAAACATAAAACAAAAAAGACTCATTTGTACAGGGTGGTACCTCCACCCGGTACAAATGCCCCCTGCCACGTCACCGGGTGGAGGGCACATTTGTACCGGGCTGAGGCTCCGCCGCGCCCGGTACAAATGCTCTGCCACATTTGTACCGGATGGTTTGTACCGGTTCAATACCCGGTACAAATAAGGGTTTTGAACCGGTACAAAAGGCCGTTTTTCCAATAGTGTCAACATATGTTATTGAAAAGGAAAAAGTTTTTTTAGAACAAGGAGGTATTGACATGCAATCTACTCCTATTATTTGCAGGAGAAAAAGGGATAGCTCAAGTAGTACGAATTTTTGCTGCCGCACAAGTGAACCTTCTCCTTGGTTCTACAGCCGTGTTTGGTTGACCCTTAATTATGGGTATTAAATAATGTCAAATTTCAAAACTACCTTCACAACTCCGGACAAAATTGCGAGATGAATCTAATGAGGCCTTTGACCGCGTCATTAGACGATGTTTTCTGTAGCATTACTGTATCAAATCATGAATTAATTATGCTTATTAGATTCGCCACGCAAAGTTGCGCTCATCTGTGAAAAGGTTTTGCAAATAGATTTTATTTCATACTCAATGCATACAAGATTCCTTAGGTAAATTTTTTTACTGTCACCAAATAGGAGCTAGCAAGAGGCCAACAGCACAATAGCAGCGGAGGTGCCAAGGCAAGCAGCCACTACAGGCCTACCGCCTACAGCCCAGCGCTCAACCCAGCCCTCGCCATGGCTCCTCATCCTCTTCACTCTCTCCTCTCCTCCGGTACTCTCCCTACTCTCCCAATGGCTCGAGCTTCCCCTCCTCCGGTCCTCCCCTCCTACGGGCCGTCTCGCCTCAGCACCCACATGCGTACAACCCTCGCCATGGCTCTGCCACGGGGCATCTCACCGGCGCTCTCATGCGAGAAGCTTGTGCGCAGCTCCGCGCCTCTGTCAAGGGGCTATGCTGCGACGACACCTATGACGTGACCCCCTTGCCGGCGCGAGAAGCTCGTGGGCAGCTCCGTCAAGGGGCTACATTGCGACGGTGCCCGTGACATGACCCCCTCGCATGCGCTTGCATGCAAGAAGCTCGTGCACAGCTCCGTCGAGGAGCTCCACTGTGGCGCCCGTGGCAACGGGGCATGCTACAGCTCAGGATATTATGAGGTGAGTCTCAATAGTCAGGATTATGAGAAATTGGGGAAATTTTCTTGGATTTTTGGATCTAAATTTTGGGGAATTCGGGGATCGGCTGAGATTTGCAATTTCACTCCATCTCTAAGTTGAAGTCCTCCATCTAATTGCAGATCCCATTTACTTTGGTAATTTTGGTGGTCATATCGATCTGGCAGCCGTAGGCGACGGAGTGGCTGTTTTGCAGTCCAACCATGGGCTAGTTAGGGAGATTATTCTGTTCAGTTACCAGGTGGGGTCCCTGCTTGATCCATGTTTTATTGATATGGCCAACACGTCTCAATGCAGAAAATTCATTTTCGAATATGTGATTGGACTGATTTGTTCTAGACGGGATGCTTATTGCCAATCTCTAAAACCTATTCATACACTAAAACCTAATCATACACGATGTAGTGTAACTGTGTAAGTGTTACTGATCCATGTACATAGATTCCATGATTTACTTGCATGTATTTTTTTACCTCCTATTATCCATATGAAATTCATTCCACAAAAACCTTATGTTATCAAAGAACCATGGCCCATAAAAATTAAAATTACAAGGAGCACAGCGTAGTGTCACTACTGGATAAACAGGCATTTGTACCGGTTCATAACCCTCATTTGTACCGGGTATTGAACCGGTACAAAGCATCCAGTACAAATGTGGTGGAGTATTTGTACCGGGTGAGATACCCGATACAAATGCCTGACATTTGTACTGGGTGGAGCCTCGGCCCGGTACAAATGTGTCTTCCCACCTCCGACGTGGTAGGGGGGCATTTGTACCGGGTGGAGGTACCACCCGGTACACATGATGGTTTAATTTTTTTAATGTTTCTTTTCTCTAAAGTATTTGCTTAATGAACTAATACTAATCGTAATACATTGTAATATAAAGTCGTGTGGCATATAAAATGTTATATTTGAGATAATATTCTACATACATTCATATATATTTATTTGTATAATATTATATCTAATATTATACAAATAAATATATACGAATGCTTGTAGAATATATCATCTCAAACCCTGAAATAGAAGAACTTTGGAAATAATATTATACATTAGTATATTGTGCACGCTGAAATTTAGATTAATAATATACATTGGATGAAATGTTAGCAGAGTTTAATGTTTGCTTCCAGATGCTTGGCCTTTGTCTTTGCTTCCAGATGGTTCCTTCATGTTCTGACTTGTCCCTTCCCCGGTCGTCGCTCCCATACTAAGAATAGAGGATAAGCAGCATAAAACTCTCCCCCTGGACTAATAACCTCGTCTAGAAGAAATCCACATAGTTGTTCTTGAATCAATTGGATTTGTTCTGTCTCGAGGAATGTTTCCTTGATGTTGGAAATCTAGCAAATAATATGAACAAAAGAATAAGAACCGGATCGGAGAATATGAACAATTAGTAAGAACAACATGTAGTCCCAGTTGTATGTGCACGCACCTTCTCTTCGAATTTGCCACCATCAGCGCAGGCTGTAACACGGTGCATGTACTCGCACACATAATATCTGCATAGATTGGTGCCAGAAGGCTGCGTCATGTCTTGCACATATGGGAAAACCAAGTCATGAAATAAGTTTTTATTGTAATGTAAGAATTGAAGAATAAGCAAAGACACGTACTGACCAATCATAGTGAACATAAAGGCTTTTCTTGAACTTTCCGGGGTACTTATCACAGAGACAAGTCCATGCAGTTTTAATCAACTCTATGACATCTTGATATCTACTTTTATTTGTAGTCTTGTACAAAGAGTCGAAGACAAAGACCTTGCTTCGTGTCATACAAAAACTAAAGAGAATCCAGTGGAAGTTGTCCATAGATGAAGAAGTATTAGTTTCTTAAAATATGCAATGTAATTTTTGAAAAAGGTAAGGAGATGATATACACATTGCTCACACGAAGTCGTATGTCAGCTCTATGACAACCTTATCATGGTGTTTGTCTAGAACGTTGATGATATGATTAAGTGTTTCCCTCTCATTAAGTTTGAGAGTGTTCTGAGTTATCATCAAAGGATCCATGTAGCCCACACTCATTATTCCTTTCCTCCTATTCCGTTGCATCTCAAAATTGTATGACACAAAAAATATAGAAGTTTAGATATGGGATAAAGTGGATAGAGCATTGATATTTAACTTATAGTAGAATAAACACTTAAAGAGCCCAGCAATTGATAAATGAGACGTCAAGTGCATCCATCTTGAATAGGAACTAGAATTCCTTCATGGGAATAGCGAAGACCTGATGCCCATGGAAATAATGATGGTCCTCAGTGCGAACATAGAGCAAGTCCATCCCGCCGGCAGCTTGGAAGATGTGCCACTTGTGCAATTCATACATCCTCATTGGAAGATACTGGAGCAATCACGGCCACACAAGCTCACGCCCAGGCACATACTCCTATCTATTTGCCCCTTTATGCGGTGCAATTTCCTCCTCCCCTAGAAGTTTGCTGGAGTCAGACCCGATGATTTGGCAAAATCAAGCAATTGTTGTTCATATGTTGTAAGTGGTCTAGTTGCCCTATATGTCGCTTCATGAGTTGGGATTGCATCCTCCCCTCGAATTTGAGATTCAGTCAGACTTGTTTCTTTGTTAAATTCAGTCACTTGCTAGTCATATGCTGAAAGCACCTTGAGGTCGGGGATAGATTGTTTTGACTGGGTCCTAAGTTGTGGAACTTTAGATGCAATTTTCTTCTTCAAGCGCTGACTCTTGAGTACTTACCGGCCGTAGTCACTCAATGGCTTGGGAAGATCATCAGGTTTTTGACTTCTTTCCTCCATCATTTTCCTCATGAAACGATGAAATTTGACCGGGTCAATTGGTTTCTCAACTGGAGGCTTGGGAGCTTTGAATATCTGTCTATCCAATTCTGCCTGGACTGCCTCGTCAAGTTCCTCGTCTGTCTTCTCATAAGCAAGTTTTGGTGGAGGCTTCTTCTGCTTTGGTTTCTTCTGCTTCTTTGGAGGTGGAGGAGGAGGAGCTTGTCGCTTGCCCTTGCCCTTAACAGGTGCACGAGGTGGAGAAGGAGGTGGACTCTCGCTTGGATCCCTGTCACCTACAGGACTCATGCTGTGCTCTGCCCTTGCAGCTGGTGAATGCGGTAGTTGATCGTCGCATTCAGGCATAGCGGCTGGTGATGTAGGTGAGTCAGCTGGAGGAGAAGGTGGCTATTGCGTAATCCTTATGTGAGCTTTGGGCCAAAAAAATCTAAGTATGCACAGTATCTTGAAGAAACTCTTCCCCATTAGGCCCCGGTATCTCCAGCTCTAGGTCAGCCCAACCATCGACCACTCGGTCCACAAAAACTTTGGTGTAATATTCAATTCCACGATGGTGGCCCGTGATGCTATCCCCTTCTATAGTTTTCTCAGCCACGCCATGAGCCACCACAAGCTTCTTGTTTCTGCAAACATTGAGAAGCTCACACGCTGACCTCACGGTGATGTCATCCATGGGCCAGTGTGGCCGATTTTTTGGCGAGCCTGGGTTTGCTGCTTCAACTACTGCTGCTGCTTCTGTGGTTGTTGGTGCATGTTCTGTTGAAGCAACGCTGCTTTTCCCCTTAGCAGATGGGCTCATTTCATCAGTAGGACCTTGCTGGTGAGATGATTATTTGCTAAGAGTAAGAGCCACACGCTCGTCAATGATTTGCTCCATTCTTGCCTCGGTTCAGATTACGCGATCTTGCAACTCTCTTAGTTGTCGTTCTTGTTGGTCCTTAGACTTTTTGCGACTTTTATAGGAGTCAAATTGCTCATGCCATGCGAGTTTCCATGGAACTACACCTTTGCCTTGGCAACGTCCACCGTGTTCTTGAGTGCCTATTGCAGCACTAAGTTCATCTCTCTCTCTCGATCAGGCACAAATGTTCCTTCAGCAGTCACGCGGATCAATTCAACAAGTCTTGCCACAATCTCTCTTATTTGGTTGCCCGGTACTAATGTTCCATCTTCAGGATTGATCGTGCCACCATGTGCGTAATAATAAGTCCTTGCTCTTTCGGGCCAATCTATAGTAGTCGGTATGAGTCCACGTGCAATACAATCATGTTCCATCTTATCCCATTTGGGCACAGCCACCTTGTTACCTCCAGACCCAAGCTTATTTAATTCTCTCTTTTTAGATGCATTGATGGTTTTGGTTTCAATCATCTTGGCGGCTTCTTGCGATTGCTTGTACTGCACAAATGAATCCTAGTGATCTCACAACTTTGCAAGTCCTTTCTTTGTGAAATCGGGTGCAAGTCCCTTCTTGATGTAGTCTTTGTTAAGCCACTTCTTGTACGACTGAAAGGCTATTGCACCCTTCTGCAATGCCCAAGTACGCACATGTCGGGGTTCTCTACCGCCGACAGTAAATTTGTATCAGATCATGTGTCCGACCCGGATGGTTAGCACGAGAGAGACAAGGATTTATACTGGTTCGGGCCTCCATGGAGTAATACCCTACGTCCAGTGTCGGACTGCTGTGTTCTTATGCTAGGAACGTTCGTAGTAGGGGTTACAAACTGGTCGGGAGAGGGTGTCGAGCCCAAGTCCCTGTGGTGTTGAATGTGTCATTCATCAGTCCACGGTTGCCCTGATCTTCCTTTTATAGTCGCAAGGGTGAGAGCAAAAGGGATATACAAATGTGTGCTACAGTGCTATGTAGCTGGGAGGTCTTTCCCTACGTTGACGTCTACCAGGAGCCATTGAAGGGTGCTGAGCTGTGATGAGGCTTGCGGTCGCCGCGTGTCTAGGTGGTACTGTTCCTTTCGGGTACCTGGCGGCTTCTCCGACCTCTTTTGCGGGTGACTCAGCTCCCTTGTGTGTGTATTAGGCCTGCCACGTTACGGCCTAAATGTAGATAGGCGCCGCCCGTAGAGGGTGCTTGAGTGCTTCTGACGAGGTTGGCGTGCTGCAGAGGTTGGACGGGATGGTGCATTGGAGGCTGCACGGTCGAACAGTGCAGCATTACGGCTCCTGTCAGAGCTAGCCGCCCGTTCGTGCCGCCAGCTGGGGTGTTTTCATGGCGTGGAAAACTGGTGCCTTACGTGTATTTGCAGGGGAGCTCGAGCGTCGTGGCAGCACCACGTTCGTGTGGGGCCCCAGATCCTGCGCTCCGACCTCTGCGGGTGGGCCTCGCCTTGGTCGGAGATGGAAACTCCTCGTGCGAACGAGTAGTCGGAGGTGAGGCGGAGACTCCTAGTACGAGCAAGTTGTTGGAGGCGAGGCGGAAACTTGTCGTGCGAGGCGGAGACTCCTCGTGCGAGGCGGAGACTTGTCAGGGAAGCCACCTACTGGTCGGAGGTGGGACAGTCTTGTCAGTGAGACTCTTGACGAAGATCTGCATCCCTCTCTGTCCTGGATCTTAGCCTTGACATTGTCGATGGTGTCAGAAGACTCCCCCTCAAGGGTGATTATCTTGCCGTTTAAGGGGCCCTAATCTAGGCCCTCGTCAGTAGCCCCCGAACCTGGGGTGGGAGTCAAAGACTCGTTCACAGGTTTAAGAATAAAGAAGTGTCATGGTGGTTTTTCTCTTGAATTGCCCGGTGGGTGCGCGCGAGCGCATCCGCCGGATGTAGCCCCCGAGCCCACTAGTCAGTTGTAGACTCGCTTGTGGGGTTTTAATCTTGGAAGTATTGTTGCTGCTTCGAAATCTTCGGTCGGGATGAACATGGCAGTTGTAGGAGACATGACAGACGTGGCTGATATGACAGGTTGAAGAGATGGGGCTCGGTCGGTTCAGATTCAAGGGCCCACCAGTCATCGAAGCGTCACGCAGGGTTGCACCGGTTGCCTCGGGACGTGCGTGCTGAACAGGCGTCTTTTCAGCATGGTGGGGCCAACCATTTAAGGCCGATTCCCACGCCTTCTCCTTATTAACCGTGTGCCTGTTGGGGTTTCGAACCGTCCGCCCTCAATCTTCGCCATTGCTAGCATTGCTTGCCCCTCTGCTTTCCACATCCATAGTGCCGCCGCCGCTTCTTCCGTTCGCGCCGCACCCAGGAGCTTGCCGTCGCCATGTCGAACTGGTCTCGCTCCAATGTCTCCCGGTCGACCCTCCAGCGCCTCGTCACCACCGGGTAGTTGCACAACCTCACCGGTGTGGAAGAATGGAAGGTGCCCAAGGACGAATCCGTGCCGCGCCCGCCGAAGGGCTACTTCGTCTCGTTCGTGGCATTCCACGAGCGTGGTTTCTCCATCCCCGCTGGGTGGTTCATCCGTGCGGTGCTTTTCGAGTACGGGCTGCAGCATCAACACCTCAACCCGAACAGCGTCCAGCAGATGGCGGCGTTCGAGGCGTTGTGCGAGGGGTACCTGGGAATAGGTGCCCACTGGCATCTCTTCCGGTACTTCTTTATGTTCGCCCGCCTGAAGGATGGCCAACTCCCGGCGATGATCGGGTGCGCCAACCTCAGGATGAAGCAGGGCAGAGGTGACACATACATCCCCTCCTCCTTGACGAGCTCTAATAGGGGCTGGCACAAGGGCTGGTTCTATCTCAAGAACAATCCCGAGCACGCGCTGCTGGAGTTCATCGGCGTCGCTATCTCCGAGGCGCCGAAGAAGTGGAGCGCCGGTCCTCCGTCGGCGGAGCAGGAGAAGTTGCTCAAAGAGCACTGGGCGGTCCTGACCTGGCTCCGCAACGCCGGCGTCATCCCGCTCCGGAGGTGGCCCCTTCGTCTCTGCGAGATGACAGCCAACATGGGCCCCATTCGTGGGGTCCATGACAGCGACTGAGCTTCCCTCATTGGATGAGATCCATGAGAGCCATGTGTGGTTCGAGGACCGGTGGATGGTCGCTTCCTGGTGTGATGAGTGATTGACAACGTGGTGTGGACTGATTCTTGGCTAAGTATTGCAGGTGTAGGTTGCGGCTTGACTGGTGTTGGTGCAGGTGAAGAAGAAGCGCGAAAGGTCGTTGCTGGTGAGGCCTCCAAGTGTGGAGAAGACAAGTAGGCTTGGTTCGAGGGACCCGGTGGCCCGCGGGGTCAAGTGCGGGCCGCATAGTGGCAAGAACGGCAAGATGAAGTCATGGACGGTTTCTTGGTTGAGCCTCAAAACCAAGGTCGAGCCGGGACTACGTGGGAGCCGAGTCATGAGTGGTGATTGGCGGAGGCTACACCGAGTTCGCGGGGTTTCCGGTGGTTCACCAGAAAACCACTGGGTTCCTTGGTTGATCCACAAAGCCAAGACCGAAGAACCGAAGATGGAGGTGTAGCAGCTCCAGATCGGTCTGACCGGTGAGGAGCACCGGTCTGACCGGTGTGCGATGACACAGTCCGGAATCTTCGAAGCGGAGGACACGCGTCGGGATCGCAAGGCTTGCGTCGAGGCTAAGCAAGTTTGCGGTCGCTGGGCATCCGTCCGATAGAGCGAAGACAAAGATTTCTGAATTCGCCCTTGAGGGGCATGTATCCCTAGTTAGCTAGTAAGGGTATTTTCGTCTTTCGATTGCCTCCATATAACCCAAGTGGTGAGAGGATGGCAGCCATCTCTTGGAACCCTAGCTCATTTGGTTTTCCTATTTTCTCTTCCTATTTTCCTTAGGATTTTCATAGGACTAGCTTGAGAGCTTCATGGTGAGATCTTGTGAGAGGGAAGGACGATCGGGCGGCAAGCTAGACCTTGTATGAACCTCTTTGGTATGTATAGATGATTCGACGTGGTTCCTCAAGGCTTGGATGTGTCTTTCCCGTTTCTCCTTTTTGGTGATTTTCGGAGGCTTTTCTTGGCGAATTTCTTGTGGCGGTTTTGAGACCTTTCTCTTTGGGATTTGGTGGGGGATGTATGCATGAACCCCTCGTGGTTCTTTTCCCTTTGATTCCCCTCCCAAATCCGTGAGTAAAGGGGCTCAATTTTGGGGTTTTCGTGGTTCTAGGGTTCGTGGTGTTCTTGGCGGAAATCCTTCGATTCCTCTTTATTCAATGAGTTTTGGTGGACCAAATCTTGGCTATGGAGTGCCCATGAGGTGTTCCTACTATCCCCAAAGTCTTGTGCGAATCCGTGGAGCGAATCGGGAGATCGGGAGTTGGACTTGGGGGAGTTGACTCGCGGGCGCTGTTCATCCCGAGCTGCCCAGGCACGACCGGTCTGACCGGTGCTAGCCCTTGGTGGGTTTTTGTCTCGGGGAACAGCCTTGTCTGTGTGGTCTTGTCCCGTGGTCCTGCTGGTCAGTTCTTGGAGGGTTTGGAGTTGTCTTGCTAGGCTTTGTGAGGGGTTTTCCTTCTTGGCAGGTTGTTCTTTGGTGGTGGTGTTTGTTCCAGGGCCTAGAGGAGTCACTGAGGCTCCCTGGAACATTTGTTGTGCGGCTGCTGTAGCTACCGGCCTGACCGGCGCTGTCCACCGGTCTGACCAGCGCAGGCCATCGGTCTGACCGGTGTAGCACAGACAGCAAGCCGTGCAAGTTTCCGCTGTGTGTGTTGGTGAGTTTTGGCTCGGAAGGTTGTGTGTTGGTTCCTAGGACCAGTAGCACTCCAGTGGCTGCGTGGTCTTGACCAACTTGGGTAGTTGAGTCAGAGAAGTGTTTCGGAAGCCATGTTCATCTTGTTGGAGTTCCCATCTCCTTCGAGAAGAATTTTTATCGGCTCCCATTTACTCCCCCCTCTCTGGTTCGCCTAATCGGTCCTTCAATCTAGCGCCGTGTGGTGCTCGCCATCGGAAGGGTGTCGTACTCGTGGCTGCCGCCACGGCTTCTGCCCATGCTCCCCAACGAAGGAACCAAAAAAGTTGTAAGTGCTTGACCTCTTTCGACTAGTTTTCTGACCAGCCAGGGAGTCGTACTGGTTGCTTCTTCTCGGAGGCTTTGACTATTGTAGTGATGAGAGCCATGTGTGCTTCGAGGACCGGTGGATGGTCGCTTCCTGGTGTGATGAGTGATTGACAACGTGGTGTGGACTGATTCTTGGCTAAGTATTGCAGGTGCAGGTTGCGGCTTGACTGGTGTTGGTGCAGGTGAAGAACAAGCGCGAAAGGCCGTTGCTGGTGAGGCCTCCAGGTTTGGAGAAGACAAGTAGGCTTGGTTCGAGGGACCCGGTGGCCAGCGAAGTCAAGTGCGGGCCGCATGGTGGCAAGAACAGCAAGATGAAGTCGTGGACGGTTTATGGTTGAGCCTCAAAACCAAGGTCGAGCCCGGCCTACGTGGGAGCCAAGTCATGAGTGGTGATTGGCGGAGGCTACACCGAGTTCGCGGGGTTTCCGGTGGTTCACCAGAAAACCACTGGGTTCCTTGGTTGATCCACAAAGCCAAGACCGAAGAACCGAAGACGGAGGTGCAGCAGCATCGGACCGGTCTGACCGGTGGGTACCGGTCTGACCGGTGGAGAACACCGGTCTGACCGGTGTGCGATGACGCAGTCTGGAGACTTCGAAGCGGAGGACACGCGTCGGGATCGCAAAGCTTGCGTCGAGGCTAAGCAAGTTTGCGGTCGCTGGGCATCCGTCCGATGGTGCGAAGACAATGATTCCCAAAGTGCCCTTCAGGGGCGTGTATCCTAGTCTTAGGTTAGGGGTAGTTTCGTCTTTCGGTTGCCTCCATATAACCCAAGTGGTGAGAGGATGGCAGCCATCTCTTGGAACCCAAGCTCATTTGTTTTGCTATTTTCCTCTTCCATTTTCCTTTGGAATTTCTAGGACTAGCTTGAGAGCTTCATGGTGAGATCTTGTGAGAGGGAAGGATGATCGGGCGGCAAGCTAGACCTTGTATGAACCTCTTTGGTATGTATAGATGATTCGGCGTGGTTCCTCAAGGCTTGGATGTGTCTTTCCCGTTTCTCCTTTTTCGTGATTTTTGGAGCCTTTTCTTGGTGAATTTCTTGTGGCGGTTTTAAGACCTTTCTCTTTGGGATTTGGTGGGGGATTCATGCATGAACCCCTCGTGGTTCTTTTCCCTTTGATTCCCCTCTCAAATCCGTGAGCAAAGGGGCTCAATTTTGGGGTTTTCGTTGTCCTATGGTTTGTGGTGTTCTTGGTGGAAATCCTTCGATTTCTCTTGATTCAACGAGTTTTGGTGGACCATAACTTGGCTATGGAGTGCCCATGAGGTGTTTCTACTATTCCCAAAGTCTTGTGCGAATCCGTGGAGGGAATCGGGAGATCGGGAGTTGGATTTGGGGGAGTTGACCCGCGGGCGCTGTTCATCCTGAGCTGCCCAAGCGTGACCGTTCTGACTGGTGCTCTTGACCGGTCTGACCGGTGCTAGCCCCTGGTGGGATTTGTCTCGAGGAACTGCCTTGTTCGTGTGGTTTTGTCCCTTGGTCCTGCTGGTCAGTTCTTTGCTTGTTTGGAGTTGTTTTGCTAGGCTTTGTGAAAGGTTTTCCTTCCTTGCAGGTTGTGTTTTGGAGGTGGCCTTTGTTCCAGGGCCTAGAGGAGTCACTGAGGCTTCCTGGAACGTTTGCTGTGCGGCTGCTGTAGCCACCGGCCTGACCGGCGTTGCTCACCGGTCTGACCGGTGCCACCGGTCTGGCCGGCGCAGGCCATCGATCTGACCGGTGCAGCACAGGCAGCAAGCCGTGCAGGTTTCCGCTGTGCGTGTTGGTGAGTTTTAATTAGGAAGGTTGTGTGTTGGTTCCTAGGACCAGTAGCACTCCAGTAGCTACGTGGTCTTGACCAACTTGGGTAGTTGAGTCGGAGACGTGCTTGGTTGCCATGTTCGTCTTTCAAGAAGAATTTTTATCGGCTCCCATTCACTCCCCCCCTCTCTGGTTCGCCGTTCCGGTCCTTGAAGTGGTATCAGAGCCGGTTCGGGTCTTCATTGACTCTAACCAGTCTAAGATCCAAAGATGGCGTACTAGGAACGGGGTTCGGGTCCTCCGCACTTCGATGGGAAGAACTACCAGATGTGGCAGAGGCGGATGGCGGCGTTCCTCCGCGGAAAGGGTCAGATCCTTTGGGATGTTACGGTGAACGCAGCTTATGTTCATCCGATTAATTTCCTAGCTCCTGGATCGAGGGACATGCACGACGCCAACAATAAGGCAGT
This sequence comes from Cenchrus fungigraminus, assembly GCA_036936925.1. Classification (NCBI taxonomy): domain Eukaryota; kingdom Viridiplantae; phylum Streptophyta; class Magnoliopsida; order Poales; family Poaceae; genus Cenchrus; species Cenchrus fungigraminus. The sequence goes on along the minus strand of CM072778.1, from coordinate 52,588,281 downwards.
CGACTACTTGTTTCGTGCTCTGTGTCAATCCGAATTCGATCGGGTTCAGACAGAGGACCTAGCTTGTAGGATTTGGTTGGAGCTGAAGAATGCTCATGCTGGGAATGCTGAGGTTCAGGCACAGTTGTATGCGACCTACCGGAGAGAGTACGAGAACTTCACTCATCTCCCCGGTGAGTCGATTGATGCCTTGTTTCAGCGGTTCACGGTGGTTGTGAACAACATGAGGGCCAATGTCGACGTCCTCCCGTACGATGACCATGATAGAGCTGTGAAGCTCTTACACGCGCTAGATCGTACCCTGTGGGATGGAAAGGTCGAGGCCATTCTTGAGTCCGAGAAGTACACCACTCTGACGGTGAACGAGCTGTTCTCTAAGCTCAAGTCTGCTGAGGTTGATCCTGGTTTGACAGCCCGTCTCGAGATCCCGACTGACTCACATAGTCTTGTTCTTGTCGGTGGCTCAGGTGCTAAGTCTAACGCTAACCCATCCTCCAGGATGTTTGCTTTGTCCTCTTTGATGTCTTTGCCAGATGAGGAGTTCGACGTGCTTGGAGAGGACGAGCTGGCGCTGTTGACCAGGCGTTTCAAGAGGCTGCACGAGAACCAGGTGAACACGAGGAGGACGACACGGACATGCTTCCAGTGCGGCAAGCCAGGACACTTCGTCGCCAACTGTCCGGAGAAGATGGAGAACAAGGACGGCTACAAGCACCGGTCGAGCAAGGACGGTAAGCACCGATCAAGGTGCGATCACAAGCACAAGAACAAGCACAAGGACGAGCGACGATCGAGGAAGAAGGACGGCCGCGGTAGGAAGGCCCGAGCGATGGTCGGAGCGAGCGACGTCGACTCCAGCTCCGCCTACTCTTCCTCGAGCTCGAGCAGCAGTGAAGACGAAGGTGATCGGCGCAAGAACAAGAAGGCGTCCAAGAACTTGAGCGGGTTGAGCTGCTTTGCGGGAGATGGCTTCTGCGGCATGGCTCGTAGCTCCGGCAGCAAGAAGAGTCACCAGAGCGACTCAGACTCCGACTCCGAGGATGAGGTACGTGACGAGCTTCCCTTCTTGCGTGAGGAGAACGAGCGTCTTGGCAAGTTGTTTGATAACCGCGATGACATGCTTAGAGAGGCCAAGAAGATGAGGAAGATCTTAGAGCCTTGCTAGAAGATGCTAGGAACCGTGTGGCTGAGCTAGAAACCAAGAACCTAGATGCTAAGCTTGAGATTGATTCGCTTAAGGCTTCTCCTGTGGTTTCTGATGAGATTGATTGTTGTGATTGCTCTGTGTACCTAGCTGATCTTACTGCTCTTAAGGATAAGCATGCCTCTACTTGTGATGAACTAGATGTGCTTAGGGTTGAAGTGGCTGAGCTTAAGTCTAGACCTGCTTTACTAGGTGCTTGCACTTCTTGCCCTGTTTTGCATGGAAAGATTGATGAGATGCATGCTTACACTGTTTTGCTTGAGGCTAAGCTGAAAGAGCCTATTCCCACTTCTTGCTCTACTTGTGAATTGCATGCAGTTAAGAATTTGGAGCTTGCACATTATGTTGATCGCTTGCAGGAAGAGAATGATGAGCTGAGGAAATGTATGAGTTAGTTGTCGGGTCAGGAGCCTCAGCTTGGTATCATGATAGCGGCTTTCAAACGCTATGATGGTCAGGCACTTGGGGCTGACAAGCTTGGAGAGAACAGTGATGAGGGAGTTGAGAGAGTTGGAGAGATCCCTATCCCACCACCAAACAGACACAAGAACAAGTTTGAGCCCAAGCCTAACCATCTCAGAAACAAACTTGACACAACTCCAGATCCACCCATATTCCCTCACCCAACAAATGATTTCCAAAAACCGGTGAAGTTTGTGAGCCCAAAGGGAGGTGAGGAAGGAGAGAAGAAGGGTGAGAAGCCGAGTGAGCAGCCCCAACCCAAGCCTAAGCCTAAGCCATAGCCTATGGAGTTCCATTATGGGCATTGTGGGAGAGATGGTCACAAGGATGAGTTTTGCTTCAAGAGGAAGCGTGAGGAGAGAATGGCTAGAGAGTGGGCTAACAAGGACAGGTACCACCCCTCTAATGGTGTACCTGAGCCTTGTATGCAAATGCCCAGGGCCAAAGGGATTGTGAGGACGGTTCCGGCTTGGGGAGATCGGAAGGTGGCAGGTGGTGTTGCTGGCTGAGCACCACCGGTCAGACCGGTGCACTACACCAGTCAGACCGGTGCTGGTCTGGACAGACAGCGTGTTGGTTTCTGTGCTCGTGCGGATGCTCGGTTCGGTTCTGGTGGTCGTGGTTCTAGTGGTTGGTATGGAAGGTCTGCAGATGGTCAGTATGCTAGACGTTCTCCACCTCGTGCTCAATACGAGGGTGGGAGGAGTCGTAGCTTTGAGTTGGAGAGAAGGAACGGTCCACGGTCTTCCTTTCGTGGCTTTCGTCCTCCTCCAGCTAGAGAGGGTAGGTTCCCTCGTGGTGGTTACCATGGTGGTTTTCGTGGTGGTAGCTTTGGTAGGCGTGATGCTTTGGATTGTGCTAACCCCACTCTGGAGCAAATGGCTCGGCACTGGTTTTACTTGTTTGGTACTAACACCAGTGCTAAGTCGTTTGTTCACTCACGTGCTCGTTTTTGAGTTTCAGGTGGGAGACTTGAGGAACGTTTGGTTGATTGACTCCGGGTGCTCGAGGCATATGACCGGAGATAAGGGGTGGTTCTCAAGTCTCGTCCCGGTGGTGTCCAGGACATACATCACCTTTGGGGACAATGGGCGAGGGCGTGTGCTTTCAGAAGGTGAGATTAAGGTAAGTGACAAGGTCACTCTCAAGCATGTTGCTCTTGTTCAATCGCTGGGGTTCAATTTGCTTTCTGTGTCCCAGTTGTTGGATGAGGGCTTTGAGGTGTTGTTTCGGCCTGGTGGTTCTCGGATTTTAGATTCTCGAGGGGACCTAGTTTGCATGGTTGTTCCCGAGGGTCAAGTGTTCTGAGCGGATTTCTCTCAGTCTTCTGGTGTGGAGCGTTGCTTCTTGGCTGGTTCTTCGAGTGAGTTGTGGAAGTAGCATAGGAAGTTGGGTCACTTGTGCTTTGACCTTTTGTCTCGCTTGAGTAAACTCAATTTGGTCCGAGGATTGCCACGGTTGAGGTTTGAGAAAGAGTTGGTTTGTGCGCCGTGTAGGCATGCCAAGATGGTCGCCTCTTCTCACCTGCCTCTCACCGATGTGATGATTGAGCGTCCATGCGAGCTGCTCCATATGGACCTTGTTGGCCCAGCTCGTGTGCGATCTGTGGGTGGGAAGTGGTATGTCCTTGTTGTGGTGGACGACTACTCTCGGTATGCGTGGGTTTTCTTCTTGGAGGAGAAGGGGGAGACGTTTGGTTTTGTTCGAGATCTTGTCTTGAGGTTGAAGAACGAGAGGCACGGAGATGCCATACGAGCGATTCGCAGTGACAATGGCTCGGAATTCAAAAACTCTCGTTTCGAAACCTTTTGCCATGACTTGGGTCTTGAACACCAGTTTTCAAGTCCGTATACGCCTCCCGAGAATGGCGTGGTGGAAAGGAAAAACAGAACCTTGTGCGAGATGGCTCGGACGATGCTCGATGAGCATAGGACTCCGAGGAGGTTCTGGGCTGAGGCGGTCAATACCGCGTGCTTTGTCTCGAACAAGATTTTCCTTCGAGCATTCAAGAAGAAGACGTGCTATGAGATGATGCACGGTCGCACTCCCAATGTGAGTCACTTTCATGTGTTTGGATGCAAGTGCTTTATTCTGAAGAAAGGCAAGAATCTGGATAAGTTTGAGGCTTGGTCTATCGATGGTATTTTCTTTGGTTATGCTACTCATTCTAGAGCATTTCGTGTGCTCAATCTTGAAACTAACCAAATCGTGGAGACTTGCGAGGTTACCTTCGACGAGACACAGTCACGTAGCTCTCTTGTCTTTGAATGTGCAGGTGATGATGAACTTGGCGAGGAAATCTTTGAGGAGGAGGAGGAGCATGAACATGGATATGATGAAGATGGCGGTGTGGTGCCCGCGGCTGAGCATGTACCTACTACTTCGACTACAATCGAGAATGGGCCCTCTCCCATACCTACAACGACAAACTCAGATCAAGGCGAAGCTGCTGTTGAGGGGGAGGTAGCATCAAGGCGAGAACCTCCCCGGCGAGTGCAAGTGGATCACCCAGCTTCGAGGATCATTGGCGACCTCAATGAACGTACTACACGGTCAAGGGTTCGAAACAATTCTCACTTTGCTCATGCTGCTTTTGTTGCCACCTTTGAGCCCAAAGACATTGGACACGCGCTATCTGATCATAATTGGGTCAATTCGATGCATGAGGAGTTGGAGAATTTTGAGAGGAACCAAGTTTGGGAATTGGTTGACCAACCCCCAGGGTGTAAGCCGATTGGGACAAAATGGGTGTGGAAGAACAAAGAGGGAGAGAAAGGAGAAGTGGTGAGGAACAAGTCAAGGCTTGTTGCTCAGGGGTACAGTCAGAAAGAGGGGATCGACTACGAGGAGACCTTTGCCCCCGTAGCTCATTTGGAGGCGATTAGGATCCTTCTAGCCTTTGCCGTGGCTAAAGGGTTCAAATTGCACTAGATGGATGTGAAGAGTGCTTTCCTGAACGGTGTGTTGGAGGAAGAAGTGTATGTGAGGCAACCACCGGGGATTGAGAGTGAGAAGTACCCCCACCGGGTGTACAAGTTGAGGAAGGCACTGTATGGGTTGAAGCAGGCGCCTAGAGCTTGGTATGGTAGGTTGAGGGGGTTCCTGTTTGAGAGAGGGTTTGAGATGGGGAAGGTCGATCAGACCTTGTTTCTCCTCAGGCAGGGGCAGAGATATCCTGATTGTGCAGGTATACGTGGATGATATTGTCTTTGGTGGCTCTTCTAACTCTCTTGTTACAAGGTTTGCAGAAGACATGAGCAGGGAATTTGAGATGAGCATGATGGGTGAGTTGCAGTTCTTCCTCGGCCTCCAGATCAAGCAGTCGAAGGAAGGAACATTTGTGCACCAAGCTAAGTACACCAAGGACATTGTGAGGAAGTTCAAGATGGAGGACTCCAAGGCTATGGCGACGCCTATGAGTACGACTACAGCTCTTGATGCGGACGAGGAAGGTGAACACGTGGACCAGAAGGAGTACCGGAGCATGATCGGGTCACTCCTGTACGTGACGGCAACGAGGCCGGACATCCAATTCTCGGTATGTCTGTGCGCTCGTTTTCAAGCGTCTCCGAGGACTTCGCATCGGCAAGCAGTCAAGCGCATTTTCAGGTATTTGCGTCATACTCCCGACTTTGGCCTTTGGTACTCCGCGTCCTCTTCTTTGGCTCTCCATGGTTTTTCAGATGCGGATTTTGCCAGGTGTCAGTTGGATAGGAAGTCCACTTCTGGGACTTGCCATTTCTTGGGTTCTTCTTTGGTTTCTTGGTCTTCCCGCAAACAGTCGAGTGTTGCTCAATCCACTACCGAGGCAGAGTATGTGGCTGCAGCTAGTTGTTGCTCTCAGCTCCTTTGGATCACATACACCATGAGTGACTTTGGTGAGGAGTATAGCCATGTCCCACTTCAATGTGATAGCACCAGTGCCATAAGCGTTGCAAAGAACCCAGTGCTCCATTCCAAAACCAAGCACATAGAAGTGAGGTATCATTTCCTGAGAGACAACGTAGAGAAAGGGAAGATAGCTTTGATCCATGTACCCACACATGACCAGCTAGCCGATATTTTCACCAAACCCCTAGATCAAGCAACATTCACTCGTTTGCGGGGGGAGCTTGGTGTTTGTTTGATTTCTTGAGTTGGTGTGTGGGAGCTCCTTTATAGCATATGTATAGCCTTCCTTCGTGCATTTCTCGCATTTGACATGGCATTTGTAACATGATGTATAGGCATCTTTGTATCTTAGGTTGCATGCATCTTGTATCATATGCATTTGGTAGGAAAAGCTTCTCTCATATACATTGTTCACCATGATGTGCTATATATGATCTTGTGAGCTAGTTTGGTAAGCTATGGTTAGTTTGGCTTAGCTCTTGATGATCTTGATTTATGCCCATGGTTGATAGCTATGTTTTTTGAAAAATGAGATATGTATGCTCTCTTGTGAGTAAATGCCTTTATATGATCTTGACATGTTTTAGTGTCTTTGCTATGCTTAATTTGTGGTTGGATAGCTTATTTTGATCATATGGAGCCAAAGGCTCATTTGCCATCATGAATGTTTAGCCCCCATGCTTCATCTTGTGGAGGGGCATAAGTTCCTTTTTGTCGCAAAGACATTTCATGTACCAATTTCAAATCTGAAAATGAAATGTAAATTGCTTGGAAAATGTGCTCCCATGTCATATGTGCTTAATTTTAAATTTGCTTTGGGTGCTAAACCGTTGCATGATGCCTACCAATGAGAAGTCTCATATATAGAAGTAGGCACATGGCTCGGTGGCTTTGACATGACATGAGGTGCTTGTGGGTGTTTATGATGGTCTTATGCTTAGAATGGTTGTCCTAGCATGAAGTTTGTGTGGCTTTGCCACTTTGACATGTTTTGCTCATGTTTAGGACTTTGCTCATGACAGAGTGATTTTTCGCAAAATTGTTCAATTCTATCTTAGCTTCGTCCAATGGTTGTGAAACTTGGTGGTCATGTAGTTGAGATTCATACGAAGCTATAGAGTATCTAACTTGCTCATTTGGATGTGTGTATCACCTTGTGATGAATTTTGTCTATTTGAGAAGCTCTAGGTTGCATTTTTTGCATTTTTGGCTTGATTCATGCATTGTCAACAAGGGGGAGAAGTTTGAGCATGTTTTGGCCTACTGAATGCATCTAGAGGGTTTTCAGGTGGTTTCGAGCCATTTCTGGGCTCTGTTGTGCACTGGTCTGACCGGTGGTGTCGACCGGTCTGACCGGTCAGAGCTGAGCTGTTGCAGCTGCTCTGTTTCGTGAAGTGGTTCGCATGCATTCATCCAGGAGGAGTTTGCATTGGTTCAGGGGGAGCTTGCATGTGTGCAGGGGGAGCTCTTTGTGGTTTTCGAGCTTTGGATTAGTGGTTTGTGCTCTTTGCTTGAGCATGGTTTTGTCTCGGATGTGTCGAGCCGTTGCCCTTGCCTATGGGGTCCAAGACTTGTCTTCTTCAAGTGATCTTGCTCTTTGCCTTTCTTTTGGCTTTTGATCGCTTGTTGGAGTTTCTTTTAGTCATTTCTTTTCATTTTCATTTCTCTTTGGTTATCAAATGTGTGTGTTGTCAATGCACTCATCATGGGGGAGATTAAGAGCCATGTGTGGTTCGAGGACCGGTGGATGGTCGCTTCCTGGTGTGATGAGTGATTGACAACGTGGTGTGGACTGATTCTTGGCTAAGTATTGCAGGTGTAGGTTGCGGCTTGACTGGTGTTGGTGCAGGTGAAGAAGAAGCGCGAAAGGTCGTTGCTGGTGAGGCCTCCAAGTGTGGAGAAGACAAGTAGGCTTGGTTCGAGGGACCCGGTGGCCAGCGGAGTCAAGTGCGGGCCGCATGGTGGCAAGAACAGCAAGATGAAGTCGTGGACGGTTTCTTGGTTGAGCCTCAAAACCAAGGTCGAGCCGTGACTACGTGGGAGCCAAGTCATGAGTGGTGATTGGCAGAGGCTACACCGAGTTCGCGGGGTTTCCGGTGGTTCACCAGAAAACCACTAGGTTCCTTGGTTGATCCTCAAAGCTAAGACCGAAGAACCGAAGACGGAGGTGCAGCAGCATTGGACCGGTCTGACCGGTGTGCGACGATGCAGTCCGGAGACTTCGAAGCGGAGGACACGCGTCGGGATCGCAAGGCTTGCGTCAAGGCTAAGCAAGTTTGCGGTCGCTGGGCATCCGTCCGATGGTGCGAAGACAATGATTCCCAAAGTGCCCTTCGGGGGCGTGTATCCTAGTGTTAGGACTTAGGGGTAGTTTCGTCTTTCGGTTGCCTCCATATAACCCAAGTGGTGAGAGGATGGCAGCCATCTCTTGGAACCCTAGCTCATTTGTTTTGCTATTTTCCTCTTCCATTTTCCTTTGGAATTTCTAGGACTAGCTTGAGAGCTTCATGGTGAGATCTTGTGAGAGGGAAGGATGATCGGGCGGCAAGCTAGACCTTGTATGAACCTCTTTGGTATGTATAGATGATTCGGCGTGGTTCCTCAAGGCTTGGATGTGTCTTTCCCATTTCTCCTTTTTGGTGATTTTGGGAGCCTTTTCTTGCCGAATTTCTTGTGGCGGTTTTGAGACCTTTCTCTTTGGGATTTGGTGGGGGATGTATGCATGAACCCCTCGTGGTTCTTTTCCCTTTGATTCCCTTCTCAAATCCGTGAGCAAAGGGGCTCAATTTTGGAGTTTTCGTTGTCCTAGGGTTCGTGGTGTTCTTGGCGGAAATCCTTCGATTCCTCATGATTCAACGAGTTTTGGTGGACCATAACTTGTCTATGGAGTGCCCATGAGTTGTTCCTACTATCCCCAAAGTCTTGTGCGAATCCGTGGAGCGAATCGGGAGATCGGGAGTTGGATTTGGGGGAGTTGACCTGCGGGTGCTGTTCATCCCAAGCTGCCCAGGCGTGACCGGTCTGACCGGTGCTCTTGACCGGTCTGACCGGTGCTAGCCCCTGGTGGGATTTGTCTCGGGGAACTGCCTTGTTCGTGTGGTTTTGTCCCTTGGTCCTGCTGGTCAGTTCTTGGCTTGTTTGGAGTTGTTTTGCTAGGCTTTGTGAAAGGTTTTCCTTCATTGCAGGTTGTGTTTTGGAGGTGGTCTTTGTTCTAGGGCCTAGAGGATTCACTGAGGCTTCCTGGAACGTTTGCTGTGTGGCTGCTGTAGCCACCGGCCTGACAGGCGCAGCTCACCGGTCTGACCGGCGGAGGCCATCGGTCTGACCGGTGTAGCACAGACAGCAAGCTGTGCAGGTTTCCGCTGTGCGTGTTGGTGAGTTTTGGTTAGGAAGGTTGTGTGTTGGTTCCTAGGACCAGTAGCACTCCAGTAGCTACGTGGTCTTGACCAACTTGGGTAGTTGAGTCGGAGACGTGCTTGGTTGCCGTGTTCGCCTTGTTGGAGTTTCAATCTCTTTCGAGAAGAATTTTTATCGGCTCCCATTCACTCCCCCCCCTCTCTGGTTCGCCATTCCGGTCCTTCAAGTGATTCTCTTCATTCTCCTGTTCTCAGCTGAAGTGCTCCGACCTCATCCCCGCGAAGCCTCCCCTTCCCCAGGATGCGATTCTCAACCGCTCCAGGGTCGCTGCGGAGAGGCGGAGGGCCGAGCGCAGGGCCAGACACAAGGAGGCAGAGATTGCGAAGCCCGAGCGGAACGACCAGCGTGCCAAGCGCCGGAAACTGAAGGAGATCGCTATCATCTCGGATGAGGATCCCTCGCTGCCACCTCCATGGAGCGGTGACGACCTAAGCGCGGACGTTGATTGGAGTGGCTTGTCGGGGTTGCCCTCGTCTTCGTCACGCCAAGTCGCGGAGGTTAGCTTGAAGCGGCAGGCGAAGCCGGCCGCTTCCAAGAAGGGCGCGCGATCCGGCGGGCTCTCGGATGCTCGCCCTGCCTGAGAGGATCGGGGAACGATCCGTCCCCAGATAGCATCTGGTGGCCACCAATCTTCCGGGGAGCGGACGGACGCCCTGTGCCAGGACGATGCACCCAGACGGCCGGCGGGCCACAACTCATCGCGACGTCGTTCTTCAAGCGACGCCCCGCGCCGGGAGCCGGACTCACCGAGGAGGCGTTCGCCGCCCAAGGCGAGGTCGATGTCGCCGGTGCCTACGCCGGGCGTGCTGCAGGGGGGTAATACGAGCGCCCCCCACAGCGCCTTCAATCTTTAATCATCTGAGGCGGCGGGACACCAACCGTGTAGGTCCCAATTACCCCTGGCGGTGGCGGGAAGCTGTCCTCCGTCGCGGCGGAGGGTAAGAAATCAGCCCCCGAGTCGTCGGGGTGCCAGAGGCCGGCCCCCGGTTCGGTGGGGGCCAAGAGGCCAGCCCCCGAGTCGAGCGCAATCGACAGGCCCGTCAAGAGGGCCCGCATCAGATCTTCCATGTAAGCATCTGCGCACTGTGTCTTGTTGTTTTGTTGATCCCAGTCTTTGCTTGCTTCTTACTTCTATTGTTGTGTCAGCCGCGCAGACACCGGCGTGCTCAATCTCACGCCGCAGAAGCGCGCGGCGCTAGGCGCGCTTGAGCCCCTGTCCGGGCCTCGCCCGGCAACTCCCCCCGCCGCGTCGTCAGCGGGACAGACCGGGAGCGGGGTCGCCGAGGTGGCCGAGGCTGTTGCGTCGGCCGCACCCCCGCCGCCGTTGGAGGCCGGTGGCGTGGTCGGGGGGCCAGCAGCCCTCGAGCTGATTGAGCCCCCGGCAGTGATCGAGCCCCCGGTGGTGGCCGCCGTCGAGGGAGGTGACGTCTCACTGGCGGCTTCCGAGGAGAACGTGCCTCCAGCACCGCGGGCTGGTGGGAACGAAATTGAGGCACCTGCGGCACTCGAGGCGACCATGCCAGCGGCACCGCAGGCGGGTGGAGACAAGATGGAGGCACCGGCACCTCCCGAAGCGATTACCCGGCCCCGGGAGGTTGTCGACCTTGAAGACTCCAACCTCTCGGGCGGCAACACGGCCACCTTGGAGGCCAAGCTGGAGCGGTGCCTTGCAGGGCCAGAGGGGCCAGCGGCCTTTGCTCCCAGGACGTCCGCCTCCGAAGCTGCCGCTGCGGTCAAAGCGGTCGGGGCCGGTCATGAGGGGCCCGTGATCGGAGCGGCCGAGTCGGAGCTGCCGGGGCCAACCTCAATCGGAGTGGCCGGGGTCCTCGAGACCACAGCCGCGGTCGGGGTGGTCGAGGTCAATCTCGAGGAGCCTGTTACCGGAGCGGCCGCTGCAGAGTCGGCGGCCACTGCATCCTGAACCCCCGCCGTGATCGTGGAGGCACCTGATGTGAGCGTGTCGGCGTTGGCGTCACCTCGGCCCACTACTCCTGAAGTTGAAGTAGCGGTCACCGTAAGCCTGCCACGCCCAGACCCGCAAGAACGCGTCGTTCTCGCGGACGCGGCAGGCGGCGCCACCTCGGAGACCCAGGAGGTCGGGGAGAGCTCGGGCGGCCGCCCCTTCTCGAACGCGGGGCTGTTGACGGAGCCGCTGGAGTTAGGAGCGCGGACCTTCGACCTCGTGCGCTCTACTTGGACCGCGGCCCGCGAAGCGAATCCGCATGATGACAAGGACGAGGAGGCCGCTGCCCATCACCGCCTTGAGCGAGGCCTTGGGTGCGCGCAGAGGGCGTTCGACGAGCTCATCCTCCCTGCGACGACGGTGAGTCCCACTGAGCCCATCCTCGGTCTTATTTTCCCGTCTTTGCAAATGTTGCGGTAGATGAATCCCCTCCCGAAACAGATGCTCCTGGAGTGCGGCGCCAGGAAGGCGCGCGTCATCGAGGAGTTCCGGGCAGAGCGGTCCCAGTTGGAGATGTAGCTGGCGGTTGCTCGTCTGGCCGCCATCGGGGCGGTGCCGAGCGAGGCGTCGTCGAGGACCACGCTCGAGGCCGCCGTGAAGTCTGCGAAGGATCGCGCCACGGCTGCGCAGTCAGCCGCGGCTGCCGCCGTGACGGAGCGGGAGGCCCTTGAGGCGAGGCTGGTCCAAGCAGAGGTGACGACCGCGGAGCTGCGGGCCGCTGCGACGACTGCGAATGAGGCTGCTGAGAAGGACACGACCGCTATCGGTGCCGCTGATGCTGCCGCCCAGACCGCCGCCTAGGTCGCCGCCCAGGAGAAGACAGTGCTCGAGTCAAAAGTGGCCGAGCTGGAGCAAGATCTGGCCAACGCCGGAGTGGACCTCAGGACGGCAAACAAGTAGGTTTCCGACCTGGCCACCAAGCTCCAGGACGCTACCGACGAGGGGACCCGGCTTCGGAACGCCAACGCCAAGCTAGACTAGGACGTTGACGGTGAGTAGACTTGAATGCTTCCGGTTGGTGCAGCGCTTCTTCCTTCTCGTAGGTTTTTTGGCGGTGTTGACTTGTCTTCTGGCGGGTGCAGGGCTCCGCGTGGCTCACGCCGCGATGGTCGTGCGGCTCACAGAGGAGGCGAAGAAGGTGAACGACGCCGAGCTCAAGATCCTCGAGATGGGCGGAGCAGCCAAGAGGTTGTCGGAGCAGTTGGAGAGTAAGACCCTTTGGCCTTATCTTCGTTTTTTCTTCTTGCTCGCTTGCGTCACAACTGCTTTTACACCTTTCGGTTCTTCCTCAGAGGTCAAGGCCGAGCTCGAGGAATCCCAAAAAGCTCAACAAGTGACCGTGACAGAGCTCGAGCAATCCAAGAAGGCCCTACGCGAGGCAGAGGCGTTGCGCGAGAAGGACGTCCTGGACCGCGCCAAGTTTGGGCGGTTCATTGGTCGGAGCTTGTCGAATATCGGCGTCCCCGTCGGCCCAGACCATCCTAGAGCGCTCGTGGAACAGATCGAGCGTCTCCCGGGTGTGGTCAAGGAGCGAGAGTTGTCGACCGCTCGGAAGGTGGTGCACCGGGTGCTCGCCATGTTCGACTCGCACTACTAGGGGCTGGACCGCAAGGCACTGAGTGGTGGCTAGGCTCCCGGCTGCTCCGACGACCACTGCGACAAGCTCGAGGAGGACTGCACCGCCTTCGCCCGCGCCATGGCCGACGTTGCAATGAAGGACCTGGACCTGATTCCACAAGACACCAGAAGTCGAAGACAACTCCAGGCCTTCGAATTAGATGTATCATTTTATAACATAGGCAAATTAGAACATCTTGTATGTATGTTGCCATGAACAGTTTTATTTCGTCTAAAACTTGTCCGAACATGTTACTGCTCAAACGTTCTCGAGCACTAGGGGACGACTGCGGAACCAAGTAGCAGAACTAAGAGACTCAAGCCAATCGAACTTCACTCTGGAGCCACGGGGGCGTAGGAGTCGGGAAGTCCGGTCAACCCAAGCCACTAAACGATGCCACACGTTCGCAGCCCCCGAGTGCTCAGGGAAGTTCGAAAAGTAACTCACGTATTTTCCTCAAAATCATTTTAGGACGGAGCCCGAGCGGTTACCCGAGTACTTTTGAAAGAGGCCGGACGGAGACCTGTGGACCTAGACTACGCTCGCAAGTCTTCGCACCGTAGCCGCGGAGGCGTAGGTGCTAGGAGCTTTGAACGAGCGACAGCACCGAGCCACACGCAGATCACCATCTTTTCCTTTCATGAGTATGAGCGTTCTGCCAAAAAACCTCTCGCTCGTGCGATCGGTTACGACATGTTTGTCGAAAATTTTGTTTTTAAAAAAGGAAAACGAAAGGGGGGCATCGTGCCCTGGGTAGCCCCCGAGCGGTGAGCGTTTCTGCACAAGTGTAGGGACGCTCGCTGCTCAACCTTTGGAAACATTGCAGCACATAAGGAAGATGGCAACGCAGAAGTTTACGAACTCATAGATGTACGAACAAAAGCTTGCGCCATTTATTCATTGATCGTAAGACATAACGGGGAACATTAATCAAGGGTAAAAGCGTCGCAGATATTCTATGTTCCACGCGTTGGAGACGACTCGGCATCCTCATATCGGATCTTGTAGGTTCCAGGTCGGAGGACTTGGTCGATGATGAATGGCCCCTCCCACGCGGCACGAGCTTGTGCCGGTCCTTGCTGCCTTGGACTCGTCGGAGTACAAGATCTCCGACCTGGAACTCGCGGGTGCGCATGTTGCACTCGTGGTAGCGCCGCAGGGCTTGCTGGTACCGGGCAGAGTGCAGCAGCGCCATGTCGCGCGCTTCATCAAGCTGGTCGATAGCATCTTCGAGCGTGATTTGGTTGCCTTCCTCCGTGTACGGCCGGACCCGTGGCCAGCCGTAGTCGATATCTGTCAGGAGAACCGCTTCCGACCCGTGCACCATGAAGAAAGGAGTGAAGCCGGTGGCTCGACTAGGCGTGGTGCGTAGGCTCTAGAGGACAGATGGCAGCTCGGCCACCCACCTGGCTCGAAACTTCTTGAGGTGTTTGAAGATCCGGGGCTTCAATCCTTGCAGGATCATGCCATTGGCCCTCTCGACTTGCCCATTCGTCTTTGGATGCGCCAAAGCCGTCCAGTCCACGCGGATGTTATTGTCGTCACAGAAGTTGAGGAATTTCTTCCTCGTGAATTGGGTGCCATTGTCGGTGATGATGCAGTTGGGAATGCCGAAGCGATAGATGATGTCGGTGAAGAATGCGACGGCTTCCTCGGAGCGGACCTTCACGATGGGTCGAGCCTCGATCCACTTGGAAAACTTGTCAACGGCTACGAGCATGTGTGTGAAGCCCCCAGGCGCTTGTCGAAGTGGCCCCACCATGTCCAGGCCCCACACAGTGAAAGGCCATGTGATGGGATGGTTTGAAGCGCCTGCGCCGGGAGGTGAGTTTGTCGAGCGTAGAACTGGCACCCCTCGCAGCGTCGCATGATGTCCTTGGAGTCTGCCACGGCTGTGGGCCAGTAAAACCCTTGTCAGAAAGCTTTCCCGACAAGAGTTCTCGGACCAGCGTGATGTCCGCATGCGCCGGCGTGGATTTCTTGAAGCAGCTCCTTGCCTTGATCCCTTAAGACGCAACACATGACTATGCCTGCCGCGCCTCACTTGTAGAGCTCGCCATCAATGAGGACGAAAGCCTTAGCTCGTCGCGAGATGCGACGGGCCTCCGTCTGCTCGGAAGGCAGCTTCCCTTCGACAAGCCACTCGAGGATGGGGAGACGCCTGTCTGGATCTTCAAGGTTCGGCTCGGGCTGTTGATCGATCTCCTTGACCTCTGGCTCCTCAGGCTCTTGTGGCTGCTCTCCCTCGACCCGCACGGACGGTGTGTGCTGGTCGCTTGCGAACACACCGTGTGGCACGGGCTTGCGGCTTGATGCTGTTTTGGCGAGGATGTCAACAGCTTTGTTGTAATTACGCAGCACGTGATGAAGCTCGAGCCCATGGAATTTGTCCTCTAGCTCGCGCACGACCCGACAATATGACGCCATCTTTGGATCGACGCAGTTCTTCTCTTTCACGACTTGATCCACGACAAGCTCCGAGTCTCCTCTGATCTCGAGGCGGCAGATTCCGAGCTCGATCACGATTCAGAGGCCGTTAATGAGCACTTCGTACTCGGTGACGTTGTTGGAGGCGGGGAAATGCCGTCGAACCATGTACTACATGCGCATGCCCAAGGGCGAGATGAAGACGAGGCCTGCTCCCACTCCTTCCTTCATGACAGAGTTGTCGAAGTACATTATCCATGTCTCATGCTCGATGGGGGCTGGCAGAGTTTGAATTTCTGTCCATTCAGCGACAAAGTCCACCAACACTTGTGACTTAATGGAGCTGCGCGGCACATAAGTTATGTTTTGCCCCATCAACTCGAGATCCCACTTGGCTATCCTCCCCTCGGCCTCAGGGTTCTGGATCACCTCTCCGAGCGGGTACTTGGACACCACCGTGATCGGATGCACGTCGAAGTAGTGGCGAAGCTTGCGCTTGGTGATCAAGACAGCATATACTAGCTTTTGCATTTGCGAGTAGCGGGTTTTCAAGTCGGAGAGTACCTCGCTCACAAAATAGACTGGCCGCTGCACCTTGAGTGTCCTTCCGGGCTCTTCGTGCTTGACCACCAGCGCGACGCTCACCACCCAGGTTGTCGCAGTAATGTACAGGAGCATTGGCTCTTCCGGTGCCGGGGCTATGAGTATCGGTGGGCTCTTGAGAAGATTCTTGAGCGAGTCGGGTGCCTCTTGAGCTTCGGGTGTCCATGTGAAGTGGTCGGATTTCTTCATGAGGCGATATAGAGGCAAGCTGCGTTCTTCGAGCCGAGCGATGAAATGGCTGAGAGCCGTGAGGCAGCCCGTGACATGTTGTACGCCCTTCAAATTCTGGATCGGTCCAATGTTTGTGATAGCTGAGATCTTCTCGGGATTAGCTTCAATGCCGTGTTCCGACACGACAAAGCCAAGGAGCATGCCCCTCGGAACCCCGAAAATGCACTTCTCGGGGTTAAGCTTCACCCTGTGCTCTCTCAGCTTCGCGAACAGTTCCATGAGGTCCGGGACCAGATCACCTGTCTTCTTCGACTTGACAACAATGTCATCAACGTACACCTCGATGATTCGCCCTATGAGGTCTCCAAAGACGAGTCGCATGCATATCTGGAACGTGGTGCTTGCATTTTTTAGCCCGAAAGGCATCGTCTTGTAGCAGTTGGCGCCGAACGGAGTGATGAATGACGTCGGAAGTTGATCCGCTATGCACATCGCTATCTAGTGGTACCCGGAGTACGCATCGAGAAAACAGAGGGTTTCGCACCCAGCTGTCGAGTCGACTACCTAATCTATGCGAGGCAAAGGGAAGACATGCCTTGTTAAGGCCCGTATAGTCAACACACATCCTCCATTTCTTATTCTTCTTCTTTACAAGTACAGGGTTAGCAAGCCACTCGGGGTGGAATACTTCTCGGATGAACCCTGAACTAAGGTGCTTCTTGATCTCCTTGCCGATCGCCTTGCACTTCTCATCATTGAAGCGGCGGATGCGTTGCTTCACCGGTTTCGATCCCGGGTTGATGTTCAGTTTGTGCTCGGCAACCTCCCTCGGGATTCCCTTCATGTCGGAGGGTTTCCATGCGAACTCGTCGAGGTTCGCTTTGAGGAAGTCGACGAGCACGCTTTCCTATTTAGGATCGAGCACCGTCCTGATACTGAGTGTGCGGCCATCATCGAAGACGGTCGCATCCTTGATGTCCTTGGCGGGCTCGAAAGAGCAGGCCGCTCGCTTGGACGACTCGGGGATGTCCTGGTCCTCGGAGGGAGGCTCAGCGTGGAGCCTCTCGGACCGGATGAGCACTTCAGCGAACTGAAAGCACTCAGCATCGCATTCGAATGTGTGCTGGAACGTAGTCCCCACCGTGATGACCCCCTTCGGACCAGGGATCTTCAGCTTGAGGTACGTATAGTTCGGCAAGGCCATAAACTTCGCGTATGCCGGCCTTCCGAGGATGGCGTGATACATCCCCGAGAACCCCACCACTTCGAAGGTGAGGGTTTCCGTGCGGAAGTTCCGCAGACTCCCAAATGTGACGGGCAGATCGATCTGCCCGATTGGGAGTGCCTCGATTCCAGGGACGACCCCATGGAATGGTGTAGGCGTTGGGCACAGCTGAGAGCGTAGGATGCCCATGTCGTCGAGGGTCGACGCGTAGAGGACATTGATGCCGCTGCCCCCATCGATGAGGACCTTGTGGATGCGCTTAGTCTTGAACAAGGGTGCCACCACGAGAGGGTAGCATCCGGGCTGCGGCACGCGGTCGGGGTGGTCCGTGCGGTCGAAGGTGATCGGAGTCTCTGACCACTTGAGGTACGATGGCGTTGCGGACTCGGTGTTGTAGACCCCACATCGGATCAGCTTTTCTTGGCGTCTTGAGGGTCGCGTCGGGGTCCTGCCAAAGATCATGTGGACCACGCCGTCCTCGCCGGGGTTCCCAGGCCCCAAGTCGTCGTCGTCATTGTCGGGGATGGGCGCAGCCTTCTTCGGTGGGTCTGCTGCCTTGGGCTTGAGTGTGCTGTTGAGGTAGTTCTGCATCAAGTGGTAGTCCTTGAGCGCATGCTTGACGGGGACCTCATGGTGGGTGCACGGCGCCTCCAAGAGCCTCTCGAAATGGTCCTTTGGGGGACCAGCCTTCGGTGGATTGTTCTTGGGGTGTGAAGCCTTGCGCTCGACTGCTGCGACAAGGTTGTCGTCACGACGACGCTTGTCACCCTTCTTCTTCTTCTTGAAACGCGAGGAGGGCCCCTCGCCGTGATCCACGACCTGCTTCCCCTTGCCCTATGGGTGTTGAGAGTCGCCGCGACTGCCTCCTCGCCATCTGCATGGTTGGTCGCGATGTCGAGGAGTTCCCGAGTAGTTCGGGGAGTCTGGCGTCATAGTCGGTGAATGAGGGTGGTGCAGGTGGTGCCATTTTGGAACGCCGACATGGCGTCGTTGTCCGTCGCACCGGGGAGCTCGGTGCAGCGCTTGGAGAAGCACCGGATGTAGTCGCGCAAGCTGTCTCCTGGCTTCTGCTTGCAATTCCGCAGCTCCCACTGCTTGCCGGGGCGGGCGTACGTGCCCTGGAAGTTGCCGACGAAAGTTTGGCGTAGCTCCGTTCAGTCGTTGATCCTGCCATGGGGCAGGTGCTCGAGCTAGGTACGCGTGGAGTCGCCGAGGTAGAGCGGTAGGTTTTTGATGATGAAGAGGTCATCCGTCGCTCCACCCGCGTGACACGCGAGCCAGTAGTCTTCCAACCACACACTCGGGTTGGTCTCCCCGTCGTACCTAGGGATGTTTGTCAGAGCTCGGAAACGCGAGGGGAACTGCGCGTCCCGCACTTTCTGACTGAAAGCGCGCGGACCCCTCTGGTCCGGCGACCAGCGGCGATCACGGTCGTCGTCACTGTCGTAGCGCCCGCCGCGCCTTCGATCATCCTGTCGGCGCGGGCGGCGCTCGTCGCGGTGGTCGCGGTCGTCGCCGTAGTCGTAGTCGCTGTCGCCAGTAGCTCGGCGACGAGCCTCGATGGTGTCGCGGGCATCGCGGTTCGGCCCGAGGCGTTGCTTGACCGCTGAGCCACCGGCCTCCTCTCTGCGGCTTCGATGCCGCAGGGGGGATGGGTTCAGGCGGTGCACCGATTGTGCCGCTCTTGCTTCGCGCGCCGACCGCTGTTGCGCCGCTGAGCTTTCCGCCTGTTGCGCCGCTGCTGTTTCGAGGAGGGTTTTGAGTTGTTGTAGCACCCTCCTCTCCTCGGAGGTGGCTGCCTCGGGGCAGCCACGCAGAAGCATGGCAGCGGCCGCCAAGTTCTGCGATGCGTGTCTGAACATCGGCGGCTCGCTGCCGTCGGTGTCTTTATTGACGCGTCGGTTGTCGTCATGCGCGCATGCGTGTCGGTGGCGTCCGGGCGCGGGCTCTGGACCACGCGGGGTCCTGGCGGAGCACGCGCTACTCACTGTCTCCCTCGCGGCACTGTTCTTGCACTGGAACCTGCCGCGGGGCTTGCCGCGGGTCGTGCAGTCTCTCTTCCTCGTGCCGCGGGGCGCGTTGTAGGTCGTGGGGCGCCGGTTCCACCCCGAGAGCTTGATGGAGGTTCGCTAGCTCATCGTCGAGCTGGTGCTTGGCCTCGGCGAGATCGTCGAGGCGCGCCCGGCGTTGGGCATCCGTGGTGCGGTGGCGCGGTGCCTCCTCTAGCTCCGTGGAGCTGCTCGCGCTCCGTACTACGCATACGAAGCACTCGCGCGTAAAGTCCGGCACGGGTGCCGGTGGTTCCCGTCATGGCGCCGTAGCGCCTGGGGTAGTGTAGGACCCTCGTAACGCGTCCACGTAGGCCGTCACCGGGTCGTCCGGGTGGCCTGGCTGTCCGTGGGGGTACATGGCGGTGTACCGCTCCATGAACTCGCCCCAGGCCAGTGGCTCGGCCCCGCTGGCCTGGAAGGCAAGGTCGGTGAGGTAGTAGGCGGCGAGCCTAAAACGCTCCTGCGTTGGGTTCGGCCCCAACATGGACATGATCGTCTCGCCCGAGAAGCCTCGGACGAACGCTGCGCGCCCCACCGCCGTCGTCAAGGCGGTGGGGGTGAGCAGATCGGGCGAAGGTTGTTGACGGTTGTTAAGTCCCTATTTTCGACCCTCAACTTTGAACAAATTTCACTCCATCAAAGCTTGCATCATAGCTGTGGGGTTATAAACTAACGGATTCCACGAGCTTTGGTGAATATTTGGATGCAGGTCATAATGAGACATCATCGCACAAATAAAGCATCTTGACAAACAACTTCAAATGCTTACTTTGATAGAACCATTGCGAAGTTCTTGTCGAGATGATCGAAATGGAGTTTTGGTTCACCCAATTCGGAGTCCGGATGCAAAAATTATGCCTCACGGAAGATTGTGACACGAGACATGTCGGGGGATAGGTGCGGCCGAACCTAGTAGGCTCGGCCGGACCTATCAACCTCCTCCGATCAACACCAAACTTTGCCAAATGCCTCTACACTTAGCATAATATCCAAGGGGACCAAGTCCACAGGCCAGACACCACAAAAGTTGGTCCGGCCGCACCTCCTAGGTCCGGTCGCACCAACCAGGTCCGGCCGCACCACCCAAAATCCTCCTCTCGGGTCCACGGCACCAACAATCCCACAAACACACCTTGGATAGATGAGATACACCGGTGAATGGTCGGTTTGATCAAAAGGCTATGGTTGGAAGCACTTGGATCGATGGACCCACACTTAACCGCCACAACCGCCATCAAGGAGTGATCCTAGACGTCCCTCAACAGCGTCGGTGCATCACACGGCAATTGAGTAGGACCGGCCGCACCTCTAGGTACGGCCGCACCTATCAAACCCTAGGATTTCGCTCCACTAACTTGGGAATGGACCCAGGAGCGTTGATCAGGGCCGTGCACAATCAAAGGCGGCAAATCATAGGGCTGGCCGCACCTGGAGATACGGCCGCACCTCCTTGCTCGTCACTGCAGCTCCCTCTCGCCTACAAGTACCCCCTCCTGTAGGCACCGACCCAGAGGGCCTATATATAGAGCCTGGCACCACATAGAAGGACACAAGTGATTAGAAGCAGGTGGCGGAGCCCTACATAAGTTAGTATTCAGAGAGTAGGGAGAGAGAGTTGAGTGTTGGAGTAGAAGCTGGAGTGTCGGTCTTCTTCCCCTTCCTCTGCGGGTGCGGTACAACTACGGTCATCCACACCTAGGATATTTTGTAAGTTCGGATTCGTGAGTAACTAAGTCTCAAGTCATTTCATCGTTCGCTCTTAGGTTCTTCGATTGCATTTAGTAGTTTCTACTCATTGTGATTGCTTTGCTTTGAATTCGAGTAAAGTAGTGCTTGGTTAGTGTAGACGTGGTGTCTAGGCTTTCTAGTACCTTGGAATGCTTCCCGGTTCAACGGAATAGTTGTGGTACCCTAGGGAGGTGACAGCTCCGGACGGGCTTTGTAGTCCACCACGTTAGTTCCGGCAGGTAGGAGTTACGACATCAGAGCCCCCTTCTCATCCCTTTCCGTGGCTCTTTTCCCTCTGGCCCCAACGAGTGACAAGTTTTGCCTTGATTCCATCCATGACTTTCACGGGTCCCAAACTTCATCAGCTATCCCCTCCCTACCCGAAATCTACCCTTGCCTTTCTATCCTTCGTCACCATATCCCCCGGACGAATTAGTTCCCGTTCACAACACTTCTCGTTCCCTGTGGAAATCACTACCTTGGAATACTCCCGGGTGAAAGCTACAACGGTATCCATGCGCTTGCGGATCTATCTGTGATCGTGTAGTATACCAACAGGCTTTCTGGCACCGTTGCAAATCTAGTAACGACGTAAGAAGTGCCAACAAGCTTTCTGGCGCCGTTGCCGGGGAATGGTAGCTGTTCTGATCCCGAACCTAGTTCGTCCGTGTATCACCCCATTTATCACATGGATTCCAATCCAACCCTTTTCGATTTTGCCGCTCCAAAGGGCAATCATTTGGAGCCTCCACCTTCATCACATTCCATTGAAACAACTAGCTATGAGCTACATCCCGGCTTCATAGCTATGGTCCGAGAGCAAAGCTTCTCCGGAGATAAGGATGAAAGTCCTTATTCTCACCTGCGCGAGTTCGAACAACTTTGTTCGTGTCTTGTGATCGCAGGAATGAGTCAAGATACCTTGAAATGGAAACCCTTTCCGTTTTCATTAAAGGGGAGAGCAAAACAATGGTATTCGCTCAGTGTGAGAAGTATGGAGGGGGACTGGGAAAGTTTATGAAAGGCTTTTTGCCTAACATTCTTCCCGACTCCCCAAGTAGTGAAACTCCGACGAGAGGTCATCTGTTTTGAGCAACGGAAGACCGAATCTCTAGGAGATGCATAGGCAAGATTTACAAAAATCGTAGATTCTGGTTCAGACCGTAGTATCGCAGAGCCCGCTCTTTTGCAACATTTTCGCGATGGTCTTGGACCAGAGTCAGCAATTTTCTTATACTCTTCTTCCGGAGGATCTTTCACTCATTTCACCTTGTCTGAGTGTAAGGACATTCTAACAAAAATCCTTCAAAATACCCCTTACACGGGAGTTTATGATGAATTCCCAGATGAGGAAGAGATCACTCAGGAGGAGCACATGCCAAACACTCTCTCAGAACCGAAAACCATAGAGGAGGAACCCACTTTCCCAACTATCCAATCCGTAGAGGATTGCACTCTAACAAAAACATGGTTCACCGATGAACCATTCCAACCCTTGTGTGACTTCATCTATGAATACTATGATGAGTTATTTGATAAACATTGGACGGAGAAATCCTTCCTGAGAAGGGAAAGAGACTCAACTCACGAGAGAGAATTAGTAAACTTACCCAACCCAGAAGAGGTAAAAAGACGGAGAGAAAAGTTGGAATACATCTCCGCAATCAGTAGCCGGGAATGGTTGAGCGAAGCAGAAGGCATGGATCAAGTAATCCAGCTATATCCCGAGCTAAAGTCACTCTCATGCCAAGTAGGAAACCTCTCTTACCAGGATGTGTTATATGACCCTAGGGTCGGTATCAATATCATTCCTAAATCCTTAGTATTAGAGGCCTTTCCCAACGAACCCCTCTCTTTCTCTCAGAAGCATCTCTAATGGATTTCGGGTCAAACCATAGAGACTGAGGGAATCCTTAGAGTCGTCCGAACAAAGATTGGAGAGTATCAGATCTTCCTAGATTATCACATCTTTGACATCCCAAAAGGAGATCAGCCCTTCATTCTCATCAGAAGACCCATTGAAGGGGTATTGAGTAGTGTGCTCGACCGACCATGAAAAGCAGCCATATCATCTTGAGGTTCGAGATACACATCTCCAATGCCATAGACCTGTGGTCAAGCAAGAACATGTGTGGTCTATGGACATTCTTGAGGCATTGACTTTGGATTCAGAAAACAAACTCGAGCAGGAAAGTTTTATACTAGAAGGATCACAAATCCCATGCTCACATCAAAAGTTTCCAAAGTTATCAAGCCCCCTTTCCTATGACCTTTACGAAACCTACACCCTCCTCATTTTCCTTTTGCATGCTAACTTCGAAAGGGTGGTTGTAGATGCTTTTGTTTATCATAAACATTGCAAATTTTTGTGGTCGTACTAACCTTGCAGCTAGACCTACGATGGTTTCATCATCTCGATTGGCTGCAATATGAAGGTTCCTCATGGTCGAGCTTATGACCAAAAACAAAGCACTATCGGGAGATAGCCCGAATAATCATTTAGATTTCCTTTTCAAATAAAAGCAAGAGCATGTCTTTAGGATTAGTCGTCCTTTGGGTATTTTTGGTCGCTAACCGTCTCAGGTGGAGATTGAAATGACCGATGGATAGGCGATGCCTAAAAATATAAGAGCTACACCGACTGCAATGCCTAGGTAATTTTTGGTGAGGGAACATCATGAAGGAAGCTTGAACTCTGCACACTTGAGTTGTGTTGCCTAGCAATGCAAACTCCAAGTGTGGGGGAGATATGTGAGTATCCCGAGTAAGTTTCTCTCATACTAAATCTTATTTTGGTTTGAAGATGGTGTTGGTTCTTGCATCTTGCTCTCTTAAAAAAACACAAAAATATTTGAATTTGAATAAAGGCTTCCTAGCTCTTCGGCTAGCAGAGCCTCCCTTTTTGTTTCCATCTTTTTCTTTGAATAATAACACCAGGTACAAGAATAAGTGTGGGGGAGATCTCCCAAGCTCGTCGAAACACACAATTGAGATCTCCCACCAAGGTGCCGCACAACATCGACTACGCTAATACGACAAGGGATGAGGTAAGTGCACTAGAGCAACTCGGTCACCCCTGTGGTTTGGCCGAATCACCGTTTGTCTACCTCATTCCCCACTTTCTCCAATAGCGATGGTATGTGCACCCCTACCTCTTTACTTTTGGAAATAATGAGTTTAAATGAGCTTTAAATCCGATCATATAAATCAAACTCAATTGAATCCTCATGCACCCAATGCTCGACATGTTTCCTATGGTTGGCTTGCATAAGTTTTATTCCATACCTATTAGCATGATGCTTGTGAACAACATATCTTTAGGAAACCATGCCCATCTAAGTAGTTGATGTTTGAGATATGGTCCGATGAAATGATCTTTGTTCCAAATGTTTGAGTTCTTGGGAAATTTATTTGAAAATTTTGAAAACCCTTTGCGAAGCTCCTCTTTGATATGCCAAGTCCTACCAGAGCCATATGATGAGACATCTTGAAACCTCATACACATATGCTACTTGTCGTTGCGTTGAGCTTTGTCAAATTGTTGTGACCCTTGTGAGAATTCTTTTCATGCTTTCATTATCAAGATACATGTACACGCCAACATCCTCCTTGCTATGCTCAGTTGAGAGCTAGCATTGTACCATCTATCTATTCCACAAAATAAAGCTCCACACTATGTGTTGATCTCTCTCTCTCTCTCTCCAAGTTAATATTACAAAAGAGACATGGTTATAGAAAAAAAATATGGACACATGAAGGTCCAAGAAAAAAAAGAGAAAAAAAAGTTGGACACATGAAGGTCCAAGAAAAAAAAGAAAAGATTGCCATGTCCACAAAAGAGTTAAAGTAGAGAGAGAGGATCATGCAAAATGGAGTTACAAATCAGATGGTAATAACTAGCACCCATTCCGGGCCTAGTGTACACCTTACCATCGTCACAACGTTCATTATACATATGGTAATATCTAGCACCCATTCTGGGCCTAGTATCCACCTTACCATATCCATCATATCCCTACACATGCACATCTTGATCTGATTGTAGGATTTGATTTTCTCCTTGGATCCAGTTTTTGACTTTGCAATACATGTGATGCAAGTATGCCTCAGCTTTATACCCTACCCTAAGCTCCATATATAGCCATCATTAGAAGTAGGATAAGGAAAGACAAGTCTAATGCCTTGGTAAGGATTATACACATTGAGCGATTTGAGAAAATCAAATGAGGAGCCAAGCAAAGTTTATTTTGAAAACTTATTAAAAAATCCCAAGCTACTTGACATGAGGAGTAGAAGTGATTTGATTCAAGATCGTTCCATTCCTTAACTACCCAAGATGGCATGATAGGCACTTCAAAGTTCACAAGTGCAAGGTATGGTTCGGAATATCTCTTATGCTCGCTTCATACCTGTTGACGGCTATTAAGTACCACTTTTATGACGTTAACTCCTGCATAAAATAAATGGAAAGTGATCATCAATACTAGGATAGGGCTTTATACTGACAATTTCCACAAGTGTTGGTGTTTCTAGCTTTTGATGCAGGACAGACCAAAATACACATGAAATGATATAGCTGAGAGCTAGTGCATTAATGGCATGAATATGGCATCATCATAAACAGTCCCAAATGCCAATTTGGACTGCACCATTGTGACGGGTTCGTCAAGATGATCGAAATGGATATATCATTTGTCTACTTTGGAGTTCGGATGAAAGAGATATGCACAAGATATCACGTGGGCCCGGTAGGACCCACACCAGGCCACGTGGTGACGTGCTGCCACACAGGCGCCCACGTGGCCATGACACCTCATCGATCCAAAGAGGAACACTCTCGACCAATCAGGAGCCAGTACACGGATCCAAGGGCCCACTTCCCCACAGAAACGGGCTAGAAACGCCGCAAACACCCCCAAACCGACCTTGGGACCCACCTGACAGTCACCTGGACGAAAACCGACGCGAATGGAGTTGCCCGGGGATCGGCCGATCCCCAGTTCGGCCGAACCCATATGGAGGCCTCTCGCGTCGCCCTTCCACGTGTCGGCTTGTCGTGACGAGCCAAAGTCGGTGCCAGGTGTATGCCCGAAGATCCGCCCGAAAGCCTGCAGCTCCTTCTCATGGAAGATTCACCAACTTGGCCCCCACTCCTCTGCGCCACGTGTCACCACCTCATTGGTCCCTTGGTGGCGCCCAAGGTAGCCTAGGAAGCTCCTCTTGGCCTATAAATATGAGGGGAGGGGGTAAGAAATGAGACACACCACTCCATCCAAGGATGAGTGCTTCCCTTCAAAGGAGAGGCCTCTCCTTGGTAGATTGGAGAGTAGGAGAGTGAGAGAGGGATTTGTATCTCCATGTATGCTTCGTTCTTCATTTAGATTAAAGTGAGTATTTCTGCATTTCCTATTTAGACTAAAGTAGAATTCATGCATAGGTGAATAGTTCTTGTGTTCTTCACTTGTTCATGATTTAGAGGCTTGTGTTCTTAATGAGCTTAGCCTTTGATCTTCGGGTGTAGTTCATAAGTTGCTAATTCCGTTTGTATGCCTGCTAGTCCAATTAGAGTAAAGTGGATGCTCCTGCATTCTAGTTTAGACCAAAGTCCTTCCATGATCCTTGTATAGACAGCGGTTACCTGAGTGAGTTCTGGTCTCTCCCTCGTGGGTTCGTCGCTCTGTCTTCGTACGGAGTGCTATAGTGTTTCTACGGGCTAGCAGACGTAGCCGGGCTATTGTAGTAACCGGTGGTGTAGACATGGTGTCTAGACAATGGGTTATCCTTCGATTGCCCTGTATCCCACGGTTTGTCTTGGGGTAGGGCGCGGTGGTGACAGCCGTTGGACCCTTCGGAATCCCCCATGTCCGGATACAGGTGTAGGCAACCCATTGCCGTGAACCGACTGTTATAGCCAGGAGGGTCCGGTGTCCGAAACGACCAAGAGACTGTTCTCAACTCTGCCCACTATCACCGGGATCCTTTCCATCTCCATCTCAACTCTACAGAGTTGTGTCCTTGGACCATAGCTAGGCTAGGAGGTAGCACACATCGTTCCTTGGATTCGATACCCTTGGGAATACTCCTAAGGTGAAGTGCTATAATGGTGTATCCGTGCGCTTGCGGATTCGTTCGCACTCATCAGTGTACCCGGGTGTTTCTTACACGCTCACGCTAACCCGGTGCCATAGTGGTGAGGTTAAGAAATACCAACAAGCATTTCTGGCACTGTTGCCGGGGAACGGTTGCCGTATCTATCTTCGAACCTAGTGGTCCTCGTATCTATCTTTTTTGTTTTTCTTTGTTTCTACCTTTGCCCCCATTACCCATGGAGAAGCCATCCTTTCACGGCCTCTCCACCACATCCAATGAGTTCACTGATCTGTCAACTTCCACACCCATCTTTGGACTCAATCGTCCTGACATTATAGCCATGGTTCGGAGTCACGCCTTCTCGGGAGCAAATAATGAAGAACCTCACGATCACTTGCGAGAATTCGAGGATATGTGTTCACTCTTGGTTATCCCAGGAATGACGCAGGAAACCTTGAGATGGAAGTTGTTTCATTTCTCTCTCATAGGGATAGCGAAACAATGGTACATCCGTTCGGTAGGGAGCATGAGCGGTGATTGGGAGAAACTACGAGTTAACTTTTGTTCCTCGTTTTCCCTCCGGAAACGCATAAATTCTCTACCGATGGAAATCCTCGATTTTGAGCAACTAGAGAAGGAATCCCTTGGTGCAGCGTGAGCAAGATTTTTACACCTCCTGGCATTCTACCCACACTTGTCTATACCCGAGGGTGTATCTTTGTACATCTATTGCTCGTGTCTAGACATGAAGTCTACCTGGGAACTTGACATCATCGCCGGGGGCTCGTTTGAAGACAAGACAACAAAGGAAGGAAGGGAAATCCTAGATGGCCTCTTAGAAAACTCTTCCCTTCTTACCTGCCATAACAAACCCCGCCAAGAATCAAAGTCAATCCATGAGAGTCTCTCAGCAGCTGAGCCTGAGCCTTTGACTTCCACATCCCAAGATTCGCGTGTTGAAATCTCTCCCGGACCACAAACACCGAAGGGAGAAGAAATTCAACCTTCGGAGTTCACTTCCAAATTCGAGGACGATCATTCTAGATATCTTTTAGACACCTCAAATTCCTTTGTTGCCCAATCAGGGGAGGATCCTCACTCTATCCAAATCAATCAGTCCAAAAATCTCTCGACAGAACTCTCCCCTAGGCCTTCGGTACCACCTCTACCTCCTGATCCTCCTGACGAAGCATATCTTGAGGAGGCCACAAAGGAGGAATGGTCAGATGGAGTAACACGCTTTTCCGAAGCAATTTGGATTAGTTCACCTTCTTTGATCGTTCCTTGTTCAATTAGAGGAATCACCATAGAGGCCCATTGTAACCCCATCATGGAGGTTAACATCCTGCCATGGCTCTCAGCGGAAACTCTCTTGGGCAATGTTCCGCTAGCACCATCCGACATACTCCTCAAGAGCTGTCCCTTGGGACACATTCTTGAATGTCGGGGGATCGCAAGAGCCGTGCCGCTCATCATAGGCAGGATCGAGGCTATCTTAGACTTTCACATCTTCGATGTCCTCGATCTTGATCTACTCCTAGGCTCCCCAGTGAAGAAACTCCTCGATATAACTTTAGGGAGCCTAGATCATAAGCTTAGGGAATCCGCTTCTACCACTTCCATCACAGGTCTAGGCCCTCTGCTGATGAAGCCTCTTCCCAACCAAGACCCGCTCGAGAAGATGATGTATGTATCTCCGTTCGCATCACCCGAGTCTGTTCTCATAGAGGTTGTAGACTTCTCTACCCCTCAGGAGAATGACTCGGAAGATTCTCTTCACCTCTGTGAGGGCGAACGATCATCATCCCTCTCGACCGAGTTTGAGCCTCTTCCCGTTGGCCCGTATGATGTTGCTTTCGATCATGATCGAAAGTCGATATCGAGCTTTCATGATAAACCTCTTGAGATAGAGAACTCATGGGCCAAAGAATCTTGTGAGGCACTGACTCTGGAATTCATAGGTATAGGTTCCACAGACAAGCATGGTAGTTTCATTCTCGATACACCACATGAACCATGCTTGATCATGCCTATCCAGAGCCAGCCATGCTTAGTGCACCGAGCACACTTGAGGGCTGCAACTACCTTCTAGTCCTCTTTTGCAAAATGTTTAGAAGGTTGATTGTGGATGCATATGTTTACCATAAGCATATCAGATTTCATGTGTGCACTGTGGCGCTAACCTTGCAGCAAAAGCTTCACTGATACATCCAAGATTGGTGGTGAGACGGGAACGATACCACCAATGACAGCTGCAAGATGAAGTTCCCCTGGTCGAGCTTATGACCTTGCATAAACAAAGCACTACCAGGAGATAGCCTGGATTAGCATAGGTTTTATTTCCCCTTTCGAATAAAAGCAAGAACATGTTTTTAAGATGAAGTTGTCCTTCAGGTATTTTTGTCGCTAACCTTTCAGGTGGAGATTGGAAAGAACGATGGACAGGTGATGTCTAAAGAACATGTGAGCTACATCAACTACAACACTTTGGTAAGATTTTGGTGAGGGAACATTTACAAAGGAAGCTTGATCTCCACACACTTGAGTTTCGTTGCTTAGCAATGCAAACCCCAAGTGTGGGGGAGATATGTGAGTATCCCAAGTAAAGTTCCTCTCATGCCAAATCTTATCCTGGTTTGGAAATGATGCAAGCTCTTTCATCTTGCTGAATAGCTAGGTAAGTCCTGCTTTTGACATTAAACAAAGCCCTTTCGAGAGGTTGCCCGAGGTTCACCGTCTTGTGCTCATGCTTATGCCCCTTTTGATGTATAGCTTAATTATGCCTGCATGCCTCCTTATCTTTGTTCATATGCTCTGGTTTGAGTGGATGATGCATCGTACATTCATAGACTATTTTAAATTAAGCATGGTGCTTAGGTTAAAATTGTCTTCTTCAATCAAAACAAGACATGGTGTCGAGTTTTGATTGCTGAACCTTAGAGTGATATCTTCATAGATCTTAGTAGCATGTATATGGACTAACCCCTACAGGAAATCATCAAATCCGAATGGATAAGTCCTCGAGCTAGATTCAAATGGGAAGGTAAGTCAAGGTGTCGGATTCATGTTGCACAACATATGAACGAGGTACATATGACCTTTCAAAGGTCCAAGGTAAGTACATTCCCCTTTTGTTTATGAAGTGCGATATTTATCTAACCTTGTTTGAGCAAATGCCATGGTGACGATAAAAAAAAAGAAATATTTGCTTTCAAATAAAGGCTCTATGGTTCTCGAACCAGTAGAGTCCATCTTTTTGGTTTCCACTTTTGTTTGAAGAACAGCACCAGTACAAGTGCCAGTGTGGGGGAGTCCTTCGATCTCATCATCATCATATCCACTCGAGAACTCCCACACAAGGGCTGCACAACATCGACTACACCTTCATGACAAGGGCAAGGTAAACTAGAGTGAGCTGGCTACCCCACGGGTTAACCAAATCACCACTAGTCTACCTTGTTGCCCATATCCTTCAGGAGCGATGGTATGTGCACCCTTCATCTCACTCTCTCTACCTATGAGTTTGAATGCTTTTCAATGCTTATCCATAAATCAGACTCAAATAATGGTGCTCTGCTTACTCTACACGATTCCTGTGGTTGGCCTGCATATGTTTTATTCCTTACTCACTATCTTGATGCTTGTGAACAAATTTCATTAGGGAACTCATGTCTATCTAAGTAGTTGGTGTTTGAGATATGGTTTGATGATATGATCTTCTCTCTTAATGATTGAGTGCTTGGGAATTTTATTTGAAAAATCTGAAAACTCTTTGCAAAGCTCCTCTTTGATATGCCATAGTCCTACCAAAGCCATATGATGTTCTAGTTGAAAACCTTGTACTCATATGCTGCTTGTTGTTGCATTGAGCTTTGTCAAACTCTGTGACCCTTATGAGAATTCTTTTCATGCTTTCATGATCAATATTCATGTGCATACCACCATCTCCCCTTTGCTATGCTTCTACTATGGAAGTTAGCATTGAATCATTCATCTATTCACCTACATAAATGCTCCATCATATGCATTAATTTCTCTCTCCTCAAGTATTTTGTAAAAGAGGCATGGCTATCTTAAAAAAAACAAAAGGGACACATGAAGGTCCCTCAGTTATGCAAAAAAAAAAGAAGAGAAGAAAAAAATTGTGGGCACATGAAGGTCCACTAAAAAGGGAAAAGAGGATAGCCATGTTCTCATAATTCTTTCCATATGTACATGAGAGAGAATCTTGCAACGGAGTCATTCATCTCATTCATCAATTATGGTAATAACCAGCACCCATTCCAGGGCTAGTGACCACCTTACCATATCCACCACATTCATACACGTGCACATCTTGATCTGATTGTATGAATTGCTTCTCTCCTTGGATCCAGTTTTTGACTTTGCAATATATGTGAAACAAGTATGCCCAATCTTTTATCCTACCCTGAGCTCCACATATAGCCATCATTAGAAGTAGGATGAAGAAAGGCAATTCTAATGCCTTGGTGAGGACTTATACACATTGAGAGATCTGAGAGAATCAAATGAGGAGCTAAGCAAGGTTTGTTTTGAAAGCTAACTGCAAAACCCCAAGTTACTTGACATGATGAGCAGAAGTGATTTGATTCATGACCATTCCATTCCTCAACTACCCAAGGTGGCATGATAGACACTCCACATAGTTCGCAAGTACAAGGTATGGTTTGGAATATCTCTTATGCTCGCTTCATATCCCTGGATTCCATGTCCCACTTGATTTGTTCTCCCTTTACTCGGGACGAGCAAAGGTCAAGTGTGGGGGAATTGTTGATGGCTATTAAGTACCACTTTTATGCCATCAACTCCTGCATAAAATAAATGGAAAGTGATCATCAATACAAGGATAGGGCTTTATACTGACAATTTCCACAAGTGTTGGTGTTTCTAGCTTTTGATGCAGGACAGACCAAAATACACATGAAATGATATAGCTGAGAGCAAGTGCATTAATGGCATGAATATGGCAGCATCATAAACAGTCCCAAATGCCAATTTGGACTGCACCATTGTGACGGGTTCGTCAAGACGATCGAAATGGATATATCATTTGTCTACTTTGGAGTTCGGATGAAAGAGATATGCACAAGATATCATGTGGGCCCGGTGGGACCCACACCAGGCCACGTGATGACGTGCTGCCACACAGGCGCCCACGTGGCCATGACACCTCATTGATCCAAAGGGGAACACTCTCGACCAATCAGGAGCCAGTACACGGATCCAAGGGCCCACTTCCCCACGGAAACAGGCTAGAAACGCTGCAAACACCCCGAAACCGACCTTGGGACCCACCTAGCAGTCACCTGGACGAAAACCGGCGCGAACGGAGCTGCCCGGTGATCGGCCCATCCCCAGTTCGGCCGAACCCATATGGAGGCCTCTCGCGCCGCCCTTCCATGTGTCGGCTTGTCGTGACGAGCCAAAGTCGGTGCCAGGTGTATGCCCGAAGATGCGACCGAAAGCCTGCAGCTCCTTCTCATGGAAGATTCACCAACTTGGCCCCCACTCCTCTGCGCCACGTGTCACCACCTCATTTGTCCTTTGGTGGTGCCCAAGGCAGCCTAGGAAGCTCCTCTTGGCCTATAAATATGAGGGGAGGGGGTAAGAAATGAGACACACCACTCCATCCAAGGATGAGTGCTTCCCTTCAAAGGAGAGGCCTCTCCTTGGTAGATTAGAGAGTAGGAGAGTGAGAGAGGGATTTGTATCTCCATGTATGCTTCGTTCTTCATTTAGAATAAAGTGAGTATTTCTGCATTTCCTATTTAGACTAAAGTAGTATTCATGCATATGTGAATAGTTCTTGTGTTCTTCACTTGTTCATGATTTAGAGGCTTGTGTTCTTCATGAGCTTAGCCTCTGATGTTCGGGTGTAGTTCATAAGTTGCTAATTCCGTTTGTATGCCTGCTAGTCCAATTAGAGTAAAGTGGATGCTCCTGCATTCTAGTTTAGACCAAAGTCCTTCCATGATCCTTGTATAGATAGCGGTTACCTGAGTGAGTTCTGGTCTCTCCCTCGTGGGTTCGTCGCTCTATCTTCGTACGGAGTGCTATAGTGTTTCTACGGGCTAGCAGACGTAGTCATGATATAGTAGTAACCAGTAGTGTAGATGTGGTGTCTAGACAATGGGTTATCCTTCGATTGCCCTGTATCCCACGGTTTTTCTTGGGATAGGCCGCGGTGGTGACAGCTGTTGGACCCTTACGGAATCCCCCACGTCCGGATACAGGTGTAGGCAATCCTTTGCCGTGAATCGACTGTTATAGCCAGGAGGGTCCGGTGTCCGAAACGACTGAGAGACTGTTCTCAACTCTGCCCACTATCAGCGGGATCCTTTCCATCTCCATCTCAACTCTACAGAGTTGTGTCCTTGGACCATATCTAGGCTAGGAGGTA
The DNA here is from genome assembly GCA_036936925.1 of Cenchrus fungigraminus. Classification (NCBI taxonomy): domain Eukaryota; kingdom Viridiplantae; phylum Streptophyta; class Magnoliopsida; order Poales; family Poaceae; genus Cenchrus; species Cenchrus fungigraminus. Next base: position 52,555,010 of record CM072778.1, on the reverse strand, counting down.
GCACACACCTTTCCTTGGATTCGATACCCTTGGGAATACTCCTAAGGTGAAGTGCTACAACGGTGTATTCGTGCGCTTGCGGATTCGTTCGCACTCATCTGTGTACCCAGGTGTTTCTTACACGCTCACGCTAACCCGGCGCCATAGTGGTGAGGTTAAGAGATACCAACAATACCATAGGAATTTTTGTTTTCACCTTGGTCCTTAACCTTTACTCGAGGACGAGCAAAGGGCCAAGTGTGGGGGTGTGTTGACGGTCATTAAGTCCCTATTTTCGACCCTCAACTTTGAACAAATTTCACTCCATCAAAGCTTGCATCATAGCTGTGGGGTTATAAACTAACAGATTCCACGAGCTTTGGTGAATATTTGGATGCAGGTCATAATGAGACATCATAGCACAAATAAAGCATCTTGACAAACAACATCAAATGCTTAGTTTGATAGCACCATTGTGAAGTCCTTGTCGAGATGATCGAAATGGAGTTTTGGTTCACCCAATTCGGAGTCCAGATGCAGAAATTATGTCTCACGGAAGATTGTGACACGAGACATGTTGGGGCGTAGGTGCGGCCGAAACTAGTAGGCTCGGCCGGACCTATCAACCTCCTCCAATCAACACCAAACTTTGCCAAATGCCTCTACACTTAGCATAATATCCAAGGGGACCAAGTCCATGGGCCAGACACCACAAAAGTTGGTCCGGCCGCACCTCCTAGGTCCGGCCGCACCAACAAGGTCCGGCCACACCACCCAAAATCCTCCTCTCGGGTCCACGGCACCAACAATCCCACAAACACACCTTGGATGGATGAGATACACCGGTGAATGGTCGGTTTGATCAAAAGGCTATGGTTGGAAGCACTTGGATCGATGGACCCACACTTAACCGCCACAACCGCCATCAAGGAGTGATCCTGGACGTCCCTAAACACTGTCGGTGCATCACACGGCAATTGAGTAGGACCGGTTGCACCTCTAGGTACGGCCGCACCTATCAAACCCCAGGATTTCGCTCCACTGACTTGGGAACTGACCCAGGAGTGTTGATCAGGGCCGTGCACGATAAAGGCGGCAAATCATAGGGCCGGCCGCACCTGGAGATACGACCTAACCTCCTTGCTCGTCACTGCAGCTCCCTCTCACTTACAAGTACCCCCTCCTGCAACCACCGACCCAGAGGGCCTATATATAGAGCCTGGCACCTCATAGAAGGACACAAGTGATTAGAAGCAAGTGGCGGAGCCCTACATAAGTCAGTATTCAGAGAGTAGGGAGAGAGAGTTGAGTGTTGGAGTAGAAGCCAGTGTGTCGGTCTTCTTTCCCTAGTGTTGGAGTAGAAGCCGGAGTGTCGGTCTTCTTCCCCTTCCTCGGCGGGTGCGGTACAACTACGGTCATCCACACCTGGGATATTTTGTAAGTTCGGATTCGTGAGTAACTAAGTCTCAAGTCATTTCATTGTTCGCTCTTAGGTTCTTCGATTGCATTTAGTAGTTTCTACTCGTTGTGATTGCTTTGCTTTGAATTCGAGTAAAGTAGTGCTTGGTTAGTGTAGACGTGGTGTCTAATCTTTCCAATACCTTGGAATGCTTCCCGGTTCAATGGAATAGTTGTGGTACCCTAGGGAGGTGACAGCTCCAGACGGGCTTTGTAGTCCACCACGTTAGTTCTGGCAGGTAGGAGTTACGACATCAGAGCCCCCTTCTCATCCCTTTCCGTGGCTCTTTTCCCTTTGGCCCCGATGAGTGACAAGTTTTGCCTTGATTCTATCCGTGACTCTCACGAGTCCCAAACTTCATTAGCTATCCCCTCTCTACCTGAAATCTACCCTTGCCTTTCTATCCTTCGTCGCCATATCCCCCGGACGAATTAGTTCAAGTTCACAACTGTTAGAGGTTTAGATCTAGATAGCCCATAGGGGGGTTAACCCCAGTGGTTTATTTGTTCAGCGGGGTGGAATCTAGGGCTAAGAACTCGAAGGTTGCGCACGAGCACACGGAACACAGAGAACACGGCGAGTTTATACTGGTTTGGGCCTCCGGAGAGTAAAACCCTACATCCAGTTGCTGGTGTAGATTACTTGAGGATTGCGTCTTGTTACAAGGGGTCACCCTGCCCGCCTTATATTGGCCAGCAGACAAGGTCGGTTCCCAGACTCCTGGTCGGTTACTACCAGGAGACCTAAGTCTAGTTGATTACAACACTTGCCATATTCACCGATCTGCTTGGTCGGAATCCACTGTTGTCTTGTCTTGCACGCCAAGTCTCGATGTCGTTATGGATAAGGTCATCTAGAATCTTCTGGAAGGTCTTCAAGAGGTCGTGTGGGCTGCCAACTAGGTCGGTTGGGCCCACTGTTAGGTCGGCGGGTCTTCTGGTAGGCTGGACCCACTTGTCGGGGACAGCCGTGAGCCTGGTCGGTAGGGACCCAGGGGTACCCATGTCTCACAAGCCCCCGAGCGATGTGTAGGTGCAGCGACCTTAGAAGGTCATGATGAAGTCATAGAGCTATCGACAGGTCAAATAGCGTGCACATCGGTCCAAAAGAAAAAGAAAAAGAAAAAAGAAACAAATCAGCTTAGCAGCCGACCTGTTTGTAGTCTTGCGGAACGAAGAGAGGTCGAGTGACGACCTATAGGAAGCAGACTTCCAATAGATCGAAATGATGATGAAAAAAATTTAGAGGGCGTCAAGGATGCACTCATAGAGTAGTATCCGAGCATCGTGGCGGGCAGGATGGCCGGTATGATGATCCAAAAAAGAAAGAGAAAAAAGAAGGTCGAGTAACAACGTGATGAGAAACAGGTTTCTCAATCAGGCCGGTATGATGAAGAAAACAAGAGGGCATCGAAGACGCTCTCGTAGAGTAGTCCCCGAGCATTGAAGCAGGCAGCATGGCTGGTTTGATGCTCAAAAAAGAGAAGAAAACTGGGTCATGGTCTCGATCGAAACGAAGTGTAGAGACACCCAGATCTCTTAGCATAGCTGCAAAGAGTCTGGCAGGGCCGACCTCAAGGAGGCATTTGTAGGCGTGCCGACCTCAAAGAGGTCTTAAATCAATGATGTCCAGTATCCGAGGATACCTAGCAGGATCTTGAAAGGCGCGTCGCATGAAGAGGTCTTCTGTAGTGGTCGAAACGGTCAACGATGGGGTCGCAGGAAGATATTGATCTTGAATGAATGGAGTGTAGAGACACCCAGATATCCTGGATAGCTGCAAAGAGTCTGGCAGAGCCACTCGAAGCATGCCGACCTCAGGAAAGTCTCAAATCAAAAACGCCCAAGCACCCGGAGATACTTGGCAGGGCCATCAGGCGCGCACCCCACAGGGAGGCCTTTATTCCCGACGTAAATTCTTGGGTGTCCAGAGTAGGCTGGCAGGGCTATAAGAGCACACCGACCTCGGAAGGTCACGCATCCGGGGCGCCCAACTAGGTTGGCAGAGCCGTAGACATACCAAGGCATTGCAAGACCTAGGTATTAAGGCACGCCGACCTCCAGGAGGTCATTTTGGTGACCAGACGACCAGCATAGCAGCCGGCCATTCAGCAGAGCCATGGTACTAAGGTATTGACGACCTCAGAAATAGGCACACCGACCACGGGGGCCCGACAAAATCGTAGACGTGAAGCTTCTGGACTCCAGGCGCCCAGACAAATCTGCCAGAGCAGTGAGGCACGCCTACCTCGGAAGGTCTTCAATCGAACCCACGACCATTCTGCCTAGGAAACAGAAATATAGGCCGATTGGAATAGGTCCGTTTACGTGCAGAGCCATAGGATGCAAAGTTTGTAGAAGCTTGGAGCTAGAAGAATTCTTGCGAAGTAGAGGTGTCACCCCTACTCTTTGTACCGTGCCTCAGTGAAGAGTCATGGAGAGTTTGGAGGTGATGCTGTAGAGGCCCGAGGTGAAGCTGCAAGTTCTTGGTGAGCATGAGATGCTCACTGGGGGCTCGCGGCGCACGCCGAAGAGCAAGCTCGTATCTGCTTTCCATAGTCAGGCACAAAGTGTGACCTGCTATGTGAAGTGTCGTGCAGTTGTTCACCGCAAGGCCACCATCGAGGTCCTGAAGCTAGGAGAATCCTTGCGATGTGCTCTGCTATAGCAGGGAACACCTCTAGGATTGCTCTAAGTAGATCAGGTCTTCAAATATGTTTGTATCTTGTAACGGGTTCTGGATCCAATGAGGTCGCAAGCGACTTGTGTACCTTCGAAGTTCCCGTGTAATGTTCGCTCTCTTCTGTCATGTAATGGTCGTATTGACGAAATTATTCATCAAAGACCTAATATGAAATGATTTGGGGGCTTATCGACCTCATGGAGATCAATTTTCCTATCAGGACGAACTGATAGTTTTAGGGTGTTTACGACCAAAACTCGGGGTGTAGGTCGCCAATCTATCCATTAGGCATAGAGCCGTTGGCGTGAAATCCGGCGAGATCGTCTCCCGAAATTAGCAGCATATAGCCATTGCAGCGAGCTCGTTGTGGCGGCAGATCCGCGACGGGCATCTGTGGTGGGACCCTTATAAATAGAGCGGCGGGGACCGGTGTTGACCATCCCTTTCCATCTTCTTCCTCCTCTCGCCGCCTCCGCCGGAATCTTCTTGCCCTCACCGTCGCATCTGCGCATTCAACCGCCACCCTGAACCCCTAGCCTACCACCGCCGTCTGTAGCAGACCGCGCGCCGGTTCCGCCATCCACGCGCCGTGCCGCTTCCGCATGCACGTAAAAACCCTACTCAATTGTAGATCCAAACCTTCTCGTCCTCAAGAAATGGCGGCCGCTGCTTCCCAAATCCCGGACCCGCAGACGGTTTGGGAGCCCTCAGTGATAACCGAGGAGAGGATTCAGACGCTGGAGGATTGCGGGCTCCTGAGGTCCAAGGCGGAGGTGGAGTGGAAGGCGCCCACCAGCGAGGCATTCCCGACGGAGGATGACAAGGAGCAGGTCGTCTTCGCCTCCTTCTTCGAGCGTGGATTCAATGTGCCCGCCAGGGACTTCTTCAGAGGTCTTCTCTACTACTACAAGCTGGAGTTGGTACACCTCGTCCCCAACTCCATTACTGTAGTGTCATTGTTCGTATATTTTTGCGAGGCGTATCTAGGGATACCGCCCCACTTTTTCCTCTGGCGTTATCTTTTCAACGTCAAGTTCATCGGCAAGTGCACCGGCGTGGTAGGATCAGTTATATTCTGCCTGAGATCAGGTCTCAAGGCAGAATGGATAGATATGGACCTGCCTAACAACACCACTGGGTGGAGGTCAGAGTGGTTCTATATCACCGACCAGCGGCCGGCACTCCCAAAGAGGACCGAGCATAAGCCCGAGAAGATACCAGAGTGGGACCTGCCAGTCACCTCTCATGAGATGGATGACGTCAAGGAGTTGCTGACCCTGGTGAGCGACCTCAAGAAGAAAGGCTTGACGGGGGGCTCAGTGGCGATGTCATTCTGTCGCCGCCTGATTCAGCCGATCAAGGACCGGGTTCATCCGATGTACGAGTATTGGGGGCATTCGGACCGTACTCACGAGATCAACCGCAAGGTCTCCAAAGAGGAGATGGTGGCCAGGGTTACGCAGATCTACACCGGGCGTATCCGGAACAAGAAGTGCCCAAAGGCACACTCCCTGACCCGACCAGCTGACCCTGTAAGTCCTGAGACAACCAGGTCATTTCGGCTTAGTTAGTTGGTTGCTTCAATCTTATTCCTTGTTGCTTGTTTGTTGCAGGCTCGAGAGATGCAGTTCTGGTGTCCTGCTCCCTTGCCGAAGGGTGAGGAACCACGTCGGGAGCTAAGGTCGGAGGAGTACCAGCCTCCAGCAGCTGTGCTGCTGGAGAATTACCAATCAGATTCATCGGTTGGAGCTGATGAAGACAGCGACCAAGAGGTCGGTGGCGATGCAGCGAGCCGCCCCGAGGCGAGCAGCGCCACAAAGCCCGGGCGCATGACGAGGGCAGCGACAGCGAAGCAGTCGACCTCAAGAGCTGCCGGAAAGGTCGAGGCAGCGAAGACTGCCAAGCTTGAGGCTGACAAGAAGAAGAGGAAGAGAAGGGCGAGCCCTCCCCCAGTGATCCCCACCCCGGCGTTCAGAGAGGTCGAGGAAAGGGATGAAGCCACTGATGATCCGCCGGTCACTGATGATCATGCGGAAAGGAGGTCGCCAAGTCCCGTGACCAAGAGGCAACGGGAGCTGGAGCAGCAAGTGACAGAGGAAGACCTCCACCGTATGAGGGAGGCACAGCGAGCTGCCGCTGGTGTGCAGGCCAAAATGCCTGTCAAGATACGAGTTCGCCCCCTGAGGCCGAAATCGCGTGTGCTAGTGACTGTGAGGTAAGGCCTCAGTACTGAAGATGGTTCATTGCCAGCTATTGTTAGCTCTTCTATTATGTTGACGGAAATTACTGCAGGTCGGATGCCTAACCACAGAGTGCCGTGGGTGCTCAAGATTCACCCTCACGTACGAGGTGATCCGAGCTTGAGGTCGGGACTTAGGGCTCGGTCAGCGACGTAGGAATGTCGGCTCGTCCGCCTGTTATTGATGTGGACCCCATCAACTCGGTGCCCAGCACATCAGCTCAGGGCCCAACTGCGAACCCGGTTCAGATCGAACCGCCACAGGAGAACCCAGAAACAACCGGTGTGCAAGCACCGGGTTCGACGTCGACGGGGCCAAATTTGAAGCGCCATGACATTGATTGGAGTGGCACTCCCTGAGGGGTAGATGCCTTTGAAGATCAAGAAGACATGAAGGCGGTTCGATGAGCCATCTTGACGCTGAACGATGCCTTCGCGGTAAGTAGCTGTCTTGGTCTTTATGGAGTATTTTCGTCTTTGGGTTTGCTGTTGATGATCTGTCTCTTGTGTTTGAAGCAGTCGCTAGCCAACCGTGCGCAAGGCAGGGCCAACCAATGCCAAAACGCTACAGCCGCGCAGCTGCGAGTGACAGAGCTCGAATAGGAGCTCAAGCAGGTCCGTGAGGCGGCGGCGGCTGACAAGAGGAAGCTGGAAGACAAGCTAAAAGAAGAGAAGCGCAAGAATAGGGAGGTCGATATGTTGTTGAATACTGTGAGCACTGGTAAGACCAATTGCTTCACAGCTTCATCCATCCTTGTCTGATACAACTGAGGCTAGCACCTCACAACTCTTTGTTTATCGCAGATTTTCACAGGCGAGAGGAGGACCTCAAGAATGACTTGAAGAACACTAAGGAGAAGGTCCGAATCTTAGAGGTGAACCTTTGGGAAGCTGAAGCTGGCGGTGAAGAGCTGAAGCAGCTGATGAAGGCCACCATAGACAGTGAGTACGCCGTGTCCCAGAAGTTGGCTTATGAGAAGCGAGCTCGAAAGGACCTTGAGGTCAGTCTCGAGGTAGCTTTGCAGGCACTGCGGAATGACCAGGTGATCATTGCATGGCAAGAAGTGGAGCTGAACGACCTGAAGAATGCTGCCCACTATGTGGTGGATATGATGGAGGCACAGGTCGCTGGGGAAGAGCCCAAGCCGGCTATTGACTGACTTCTGGCTACACTAGAGAAGTTGGTCGACCTCTTGAAGGCGACGAGCTTGACAACGGCTACAGAGTCGCTAGTGCGAGTGAAGTCTCATCACCTCGACGTTGACATGGTCAAGATCGGAGAAGGCCCAGACGCGACAAAGGACCTTAAGGCCGTGGAGGACGAAGTACGGGAGGCCGCCATGAAGATAATGGAATCCATTGACTACGAAGGCGATGACGGTGAAGAGTAGTCGTAGTCTCAGAGCTGTACCCCCTCCTTCCTCTGGTCATGTAAACAATGATGATAACCTTCTTTTGGCCTGCACGACATACTTAGCTTATGTTTGCGCGAACTTGGTTGCCCTGAAGCAATATGTCTTTTTATACCCCACAAATCACTACTCACGGAGAGGCTGGCTTACCAATCACCACAGCTCAGTGGAGAGGCTTACGTGCAATCGGCGTGCGGGAAGGAGTCTGGGACTCAGGTTTTGCAACCTCACGACCAAGCAGGTTTGCAGCAACATAAAGTGAGTAGTCATGAGGGATGACGCCCTCAGGTCGATCGACCCTTGCATTGGCTTGTGCCAAGCCCCCGAGCATGTCGAGAGGGAGGAACAGAAAACTTCACCCTCAGGTCTTTCGACCCCTGTATTGGCTTTGGCCAAGCCCCCGAGCATGTCGAGGGGGAGGGTACATGACATGAAAGAAGAGAAGGTAGAGCTCGAGACACAGCAGATGACTGCTTTAATTAATATTTATTAAACTGAAAATACAAAGACGAGGAATACATAGCTGTAATAAAAACTATTCTACGGATAGAATCGTCGTAGGTGCTCCACGTTCCATGGGTTGGGTACTCCTTGCCCATCGCCCCACTGGAGGCGATATGTAGATGGACTGATAACTTCACTGACGATGAAAGGTCCTTCCCAAGGGGCAGACAACTTGTGCATGCCATCAGTCTTCTGGATACGTCGTAGAACTAGGTCGCCAATGTTGAAGGAGGTCTCCTTGATGTTGCGATCATGATAGTGACGGAGTTGCTGATCGTGGCGAGCTTGCCTCGTGACGACTTCCACTCGTTGTTCTTCGAGGCTGTCAAGGTCGACACGACGAGTCTGCTCAGCTTCTCCCTCCTCGTAGAACTGTATGCGTGGAGCTCCGAAGGTGACGTCAGTAAGCAGTATGGCTTCTGAGCCGTAGACTAGGAAGAAAGGCGAGAAGCCCGTAGCAGAGCTGACTTGGGTCCTTAGACCCCAGATTACGTGTGGTAGCTCAGCTAACCACCGGGTGGTGTAATTTGAAGCGTCATCAAAGATGCGATCTTTGAGAGCCTGAAGGACCATGCCATTGGCACATTCGACCTGGCCGTTGCACCGTGGGTGGGCGACCGAGGAGTAGTAGACGTCGATCATGTTCTCCTGGCAAAAATCGCAGAAGGCAGATCCTGTGAAGGCCGACCCGAGGTCGGTGATGATTCTGTTGGGCACACCGAAGCGATGTGTTATGTCTTGTATAAATTTTGCCGCTTCCTCCGACGTGACTTTGGTGACAGGTCGGACTTCAATCCACTTGGTGAATTTGTCGATGGCCACAATGATGTGCTTGTAGCCGCCGGGAGCGGTTCTGAACGGCCCTATGGAGTCAAGGCCCCACATGGCGAAGGGCCAAGATGGGGGAATCATGCGCAGGATCTGAGCTGGCAGATGCTGCTGCTTAGCAAAGAACTGGCATCCTTTGCACCTCTTGACGAGGTCTTTGGCGTCAGCCATGGCCGTGGGCCAGTAGAAGCCAGATCGATATGCTGCGTGGCAGCCACACTCACCGCTGTGAATCTCAGCCAGGAGCTGAAGACCTTCTGATCGCAAGATGCACTTCATCAAGACGCCGGTAGAGGCGGCTTTTCAGTAGAGGTCGTTGCCAATCACGACGTAGTTGGCACTACGTCGCGTGATGCGTTCTTGCTCAGCTTTGTCTTCTGGGACTTGCTGGTTGAGCAGGAAGGTTAGGAAAGGCTCGCGCCAGTCATCCTCTTTATCAGTCATCAGCACGTCGCGGGGAGGTGCTGTAGTTGGGTCGGGCTGTAGATGCTCCGGGTCATCTGAATCCAGTAGCTTGATTGACGGTTTGCGTAGGTCTTGGACAAACACACCCGCCGGGACTAGGGCTCGCCGGGAGCCTAGTTTGGATAGGACGTCGGCAGCCACGTTGTTGTTACGTGGCACATGTTGAAACTCGATCCCCTCGAAGTGGCCTTCGAGCTTGCAGATCTCCACGCAGTAAGCATCCATTGTGTCTTTGACACAATCCCACTCCTTGTTGACTTCCTCAATGACAACCTTAGAGTTGCTGTATGCTAGTAGTCGCTTGATGCCAAGGGACACTGCTATACGCAGCCCATGAATTAGAGCTTCGTATTCTGCTCCATTGTTGGAGGCCTTGTAGTGTATCTGCAGGACGTATTTGAGCTGCTCTCCCTGAGGAGAGATTAATAGCACTCCTGCTCCTGCACCTTGGTGGTTGAGGGCACCGTCGAAGTACATTATCCAGTGTTCAGGCCTTTCCTTGGGAGGGGCATCTGGATCTCTGTCCATTCTGACACGAAGTCAGCTAGGATCTGTGACTTGATCGCCTGCCGAGGGCAGAACTCAATGTCGAACTCTCCAAGCTCCACCGACCACTTGACAATGCGGCCGTTGGCATCGCGGTTGCAGATGATCTCTCCTAATGGGAATGATGACGGCACCTTAATCTTGTGGGCTTGGAAGTAGTGGCAAAGCTTTCTCGACGTGATTAGGAGTGCGTAGAGCAACTTCTGAGGCTGTGAATATCATGTTTTAGCATCAGCTAGGACCTCGCTCACGTAGTACACAGGTCGTTGAACAGGATAGGCCTGCCCTTCTTCTTCTCGTTCGGCGACGAGAACCGAGCTGACCACATTGGTGGTGGTGGAGATGTAGAGGAGGAGCGTTTCTCCTGGTATGGGTGGCGTCATGATCGGTGGTGCGATCAAGGACTCCGTGAGAGCCTCAAAAGCCTTCTGCGCTTCTTCGTGCCATACGAACTTATCTGCCTTCTTCAATAGCTTGAAAAAAGGCAGACCTTTTTCGCCAAGCTTACTGATGAAACGACCTAGAGCCGCCATCATACCTGTGAGCTTCATGATGTCTTTCTTACAAGATGGCTTGGCCATGTTGCGTATTGCGTCGACCTTGACGGGGTTAGCTTCGATGGCTTGGTGCCCCACCATGAAGCCCAGAAGCAATCCGGACGGGACACCGAAGACGCACTTGGTCGGGTTGAGCTTCCACTGGTAGGTGCGCAGATTGGAGAAGGTTTCGGCGAGGTCGTTGATGAGCTGATCTTGCACGGTGGTTTTTGACTACCACGTCATCGACGTATGCTTCCACGTTCTTCCCGATCTGAGACTTCAAGGACTTCTGTATCGCCTTCTGGTAGGTCGCGCCAGCGTTTTTGAGGCCAAAGGTCATGACCTTATAGCAGTAGATGCCATTGGGCGTTATGAATGTCGTCTTGTCTCGGTCATCGGGATTCAGGGCTATCTGATGGTACCCTGAATCGCAATCGAGGAAGCATAGTAGGACACTATTAGCCGTGGAGTCCACGACCTGGTCGATGCGAGGAAGAGGGAAAGGATCCTTCAGGTAGTGCTTGTTGAGGTCGGTGTAATCGATACACATCCTTAATCCTCCAGTCTTTTTGGGTACAAGGACCGGGTTTGCGAGCCAAACCGGGTGTTTACATTCTCATATGAATACTGCAGCTAAGAGCTTATAGACTTCTACTTCTATAGCTTGCTTTCTATCTTTTGCAAATTACCAGAGCTTTTGCTTGATAGGTCGTGCGGTCTTGCTTACTTCAAGGGCGTGCTTAGCCAGCTTCCTGGGGACACCGGGCATGTCAGACGGGCTCCATGCGATGATGTCAGCGTTGTCCCGGAGGAAACTAGTGAGCGCGAGTTCCTATTTGGGGTCAAGGTCGGCCCCTATGGTGACTTCCTTGGATGCGTCAGGCAGGCTGAGGCAACTTTCTTCACAGCAGGACTTGGGTCCAAGGCGGTGGCTGTACGCTTCTGTTCTGGCACTTCCAGAGTAGTTTGGTTGATTTTGGCTGCCTGGGTGACCATGACCGTAGCAGCGGCTTTGAAGGCAGAAACCTTGGCGAGGTTGATAGTGTCGCTCTTGCAGTTGTAGGAGACGAGGATGTCGCCGTAGACGGAAAGGATTCCATTTGGTGCTGGCATCTTCATGATGAGGTAGGTGTGATGCGGTATGGCCATAAACTTGGCCAACATGGGTCGACCAAGGATGGCATGGTAGGAGGAGCGGAAGTCCGTGACTTCAAATGCCAGGTACTCCGTGCGGAAGTTTTCCTGTTTGCCGAAGGTGACTGGCAGGCATACACGACCTATGGGGTATGCAGCCTTGCCGGGCACAACCCCATAGATGGGTTCATCACAGGCAGTCATCTTGGAGAAGTCGAAGCCCATCTTTCTCAGTGTTTCTATGAAGATGATGTTCAGGCTGCAGCCCCCGTCGACGAGGGTCTTAGGCAGGAACGCGCCGTCCACTATGGGGTTGACGACCAGCGGGTAATTCCCGGGGTCTGGTATATGCACCCAATGGTCTTTCCTGGAGAAAGTGATGGGGTACTCCGACCAACGCAGGGGTTGTGGGGTTTCAGTGTTGACTTGGCCAATCTCCCTTGCGTTTGATCGCTGCTGTCTGTTGCTTTTAGCTGCTTGGCGGCCACTGACGATGAAGTTGATCTGTCGGTTGGCGTTCTGGAACGCACCATTGGGATTGCCCCCTTTTGGTGGTGGTGGAGGAGAAGGCTCCTTGCGACGGTTGTCGTTACGGTTGTGGTCATCGTGGCGGCCGTCATCGCGCCGGTCATCGCAGTGCTCATCACGGTGGTCGTGGCGGTGGTCTTCTCGGCGATCGTCGCAGCGGTCGTCGTCACGTCGATCATCGCGGCCATAGTCGCGGTGATAGTCACGGCGATCCCTGTCATCATTACGACGGTAGGGTCAGCGATCGCGGTAATCATGTCGATCAGGTCGACGGTTACGGTTGTCGTAGCGACGACTGCTGTTCTGGTCGTCATTGTTGCCGCTCTTGGTTTTCTTGGGCTCTGGGGCTACACCTAGAGCACGCTTTAGCTGCTCGCACTCCCTCATGGTATGCTTGGCATCGCGGTGGAATTGGCACTGGTCGTCCATGACCATGTTGAAGTCACCTTCGAGGAAGGTGGAAGGTCTGGGTGGGTCGGCCGCGTAAACCTCGCCAGATTGCTTGCGCGACCTGCCGCCACCGTCATCATGATCTTCTCCTTTGAAGTCGTGCATCACCACATCTTGAGTGTCGACGAGCTTGTCGACGTAGGCCATGAGGTCGGCGATGGTGTAGGCGTTAGCTTCATGAATCTTCACGAAGAGTTTTATGTTAGTTACCCCCTTCTTGTAGTAGGCTATGACGTCTTCATCCTCAACACCCGCAAGGGTGTTGCGGTTCTCAAAGTAGCTGTTGGTGTACTCGCGGAGTGTTTCGTCCTTCCTCATCCGTACTCTGGCGAGGTGGTGAGTGTTCCCTGGGCGATTATAGGTCGCTTGGTAGTTGGTCGTGAAGAGTCGCGACAAGGTCGCCCAGGAGGTGATGCACTCTGCAGGGAGGTTATCGAGCCACAGGAGTGGCGCTTTGCCCATCACAAGAGGAAAGTATCCTGCCATGTGGTCTTCATTGCCTCCAGACGCCCGGGCAGCGATGCTGTACATCTTCAGCCAAATACTCGGGTCAGGGCGGCTGTCGTATTTTTCGATGGCTGGCTTGAAGTCCTTGGGGTATCTAATCGTTCGGAGATGTTGTGAGAACGCCGGGAAGTTGTTGACTGCTCCAGGGCTGGCTGATGGGGCGTAGGCCATCGGGATGACGTAGAGGTCGTTGGGAGGACCATTATCTTGGTCGTACTGGGCACGATGTAGGAGCTCTTGGTCGTGCATCTGCCGGAGGTCTGTTCCCTGGATGGGATTACTGGCGTTAAGGGGATCAGGGACCCCGTTGTCGCGGTCGTAGTTAGCACGACGTGCTATCTCCACTTCATCTCGTATGCGTTGACGTTGATTGCTCTGGGCGCGATTGGCTGGAGGAGGCTGGGCTCCAGCATTCTATCTTGCATTGCCGGCGACGTTCTGCTGCTGGGCGCCAGCGGCATTAGCGGCGTTATTGGCGATGTTGCCTGCAGCATTAGAGGCGGTGTTCGCTGGAGGGTTGGCTGCAGCATTAGCGGCTGGTGCATTGGCAGTAGCGTTGGCTGGTTGTATGACTTCATTCTCCCCACCTCCCTCTTCGGGCACGGGCTGAAGGGGGGCACCATTGCTTCGGTGACAGCGACGGGGCCGTTCCGACCTACTCCTGGAGTAGGAACTGGAGGCTGATCTGCTGTATCCTGGACCTCTTTCTTCGACCAGGGCAGTAGCGATGCGGATGTGAGCTTGTAGGCGCCGAGTTGCAGGACTGTCCTCAAGTTGTCCCAGCTCGGCGAGGGCCGCGCCTAGGTTAGCTTGGGGCGAGTTGTAGACTTCGTGACCATCTTGCTCAAAGTCCTTCAGGAGGTCTCTGGCACGCAGGCGGTGTCGACGGGGCTCGTCTTGATTGTGCTGCTGCTGGGGAGCAGCTGGAGCCGCAGGGGCGGCTGCACTATTAGGAACGTTGCCGGCAGGTTGGCCACCGGCACCTGGTACGACGTTGCCCGCGGGTTGACCTCCGGCTGCGGCGGCTGCATCTACTTCCTTCTAACGGCGCATGGCTCGTGCAGCATTGGTGTTTTCGCGCTGTATGCGCTGCTCGTCTGTCTCGCCAGCTTGAGGAGGTACGTCGGCGGAGACCACGAGGACCTCTCGGTCCGGGATCTCAAACACCTCACCCGGATAGTTGGGAGAGATGGTCGTTCGGGCGATCAGGAACGCGAGTCGATCCGGGGACGGCTTGCAGTTGATCTGGCGGCGGTGAGCCGTGATGAGAGGTCGTCGGAGCTTCTTGAGCACACGGCACTGGCGAGCCGTGTGTTTGGACTTCTCGTGGATAGGGCAAGGGTCATTGAGATGTCCTCTGCAGTTTCCACGAGGTGGGATCTTGGGTCCAGGTTCGATCTGGATCTTGTTCTTTATGAAGCGGGTCGCTACATGAGCTGCGTTCCGCAGACCAAGAGGCATGCGGGGTGAGGGTGAGGAGGTCCTGCGTGGGCGCTTGACGCGCTCACAGACCTTGATCGCGTCGGAGAGCATGTCTTCGACGCGATTGAGCCCCGTGATCAGGTCGTGAGGAGTGGGTGGGTGGGTTTCCTCCAGCAGATCGGATCCGACCTGCTGGTTGGAGGTGACCGCGTTGCCCTCGATGACGAGGCAGGCGGCTGGAGCGGTGGATTCCGCCAGCATAGAGCCAAAGCAGATGTCGACGGGATTGGCGAGGAAGTCCGCCATGCTCTCGGGGAAGATGACGCCGCTTGACGAAGCCATCGAGTTGCACAAAGAACCCTGGATTCACCCCTACCTGGCGCGCCAACTGTCAGAGGTTTAGATCTAGACAGCCCACAGGGAGGTTAACCCTAGTGGTTTATTTGTTCAACGGGGTGGAATCTAGGGCTAAGAACTCGAAGGTTGCGCACGAGCACACGGAACACAGAGAACACGACGAGTTTATACTGGTTCGGGCCTCCGGAGAGTAAAACCCTACGTCCAGTTGCTGGTGTAGATTGCTTGAGGATGGCGTCTTGTTACAAGGGGTCGCCCTGCCCACCTTATATTGGCCAGCGGACAAGGTCGGTTCCCGGACTCCAGGTCGGTTACGACCAGGAGACCTAAGTCTAGTTGATTACAACACTTGCCATATTCACCGATCTGCTTGGTCGAAATCCACCGTTGTCTTGTCTTGCACGCCAAGTCTCGATGTCGTTATGGATAAGGTCGTGTAGAATCTTCTGGAAGGTCTTCAAGAGGTCGTGTGGGCTGCCAACTAGGTCGGTTGGGCCCACTGTCAGGTCGGCGGGTCTTCTGGTAGGCTGGACCCACTTGTCGGGGACGGCCGTGAGCCTGGTAGGTAGGGACCCAGGGGTTCCCATGTCTCACAACAACACTTCTCGTTCCCCGTGGAAATCGATACCTTGGAATACTCCCGGGTGAAAGCTACAACGTTATCCGTGCGCTTACGGATCTATCTATGATCGTGTAGTATACCAACAGGCTTTCTAGTGCCGTTGCAAATCTGGTAACGATGTAAGAAGTGCCAACAAACGTGCACCCGACGACGGACTCCGCCGGCCCGGTGTAGACGAAGCCGAGGGAGCCGAAAAGCATGGTGGCCCCGGGAGTTAGCAAAACCCCGCGGCCTTCCATCCGGATCGTTGGTGAAGTTCAGCGAGACACACAATGTGCCCCTACCTGGCGCGCCAACTGTCGGGGTTCTCTTCCGCCGGCAGTAAATTTGTATCGGATCGTGTGTCAGACCCGGATGGTTAGCACGAGAGACACAAAGATTTATACTGGTTTGGGCCTCCGTGGAGTAATACCCTACGTCCAGTGTCGGGCTGCTGTGTTCTTATGCTAGGAACGTTCATAGTAGGGGTTACAAACTAGTCGGGAGAGGGTGTTGAGCCCAAGTCCCTGTGGTGTTGAATGTGTCATTCGTCAGTCCATGGTTGCCCTCATCTTCCTTTTATAGTCGCAAGGGTGAGGGGCAAAAGGGGTATACAAATGTGTGCTACAGTGCTATGTAGCTGGGAGGTCTTTAACTACGTTGATGTCTGCCAGGAGGCATTGAAGGGTGCTGAGCTGTGATGAGGCTTGCAGTCGCCGCGTGTCCAGGTGGTACTGTTCCTTTCGGGTACCTGGCGGCTTCTCCGACCTCTTTTGCGGGTGACTCATCTCCCTTGAGTGTGTATTGGGCCCGCCACGTTACGGCTTGAGTGCTTCTGACGGGGTTGGCGTGCTGCAGAGGTTGGACGGGACGGTGCATTGGAGGCTACACGGTCGAACAGTGCAGCATTACGGCTCCTGTCAGAGCTGGCCGCCCGTTCGTTCCACCAGCTATGGTGTTTGCATGGCGTGGAGAACTGGTGCCTTGCGTGTCGTTGTAGGGGAGCTCGAGCGTCGGGGCAGCACCACGTTCGTGTGGGGCCCCAGATCCCGCGCTCCGACCTCTGCGGGTGGGCCCCACCTTGGTCGGAGACGGAAACTCCTCGTGCGAACGAGTAGTCGGAGGCGAGGCGGAGAGTCCTCGTACGAGCAAGTTGTCGGAGGCGAGGCGGAAACTTGTCGTGCAAGGCGGAGACTCCTCGTGCGAGGCAGAGACTCCTCGTGTGAGGCGAAGACTTGCCGGGGAAGCCACCTACTGGTCGGAGGTGGGACAGTCTTGTCAGTGAGACTCTTGACGAAGATCTGCATCCCTCTCTGTCCTGGATCTTAGCCTTGACATTGTCGATTGTGTCAGAAGACCCCCCCCCTCAAGGGTGATTATCTTGCCTTTTAAGCGGCCCTAATCCAGGCCCTTGTCAGCACATTTGCCAGATTTGTACCCTCTGGAAATGAGATGTGTAATTGCACCTCGGCCCGAATCATGTTCTTCTATGTGTCCGAGACCACATATTGTTGTGCATTTTCTTGTGCCTCTTCATCTTCATTTTGAACTTCAGTTGCAGCTTCAGATCCTTTCCAATATCGAAAGCTTATTGGGATGTTATCCCTCACAAGAGCCCCAATGTGGTTTGCCAACTTGACGATATTGTCATGTGGAGCTAATGGCATGCCTTCGTCAGAAACTTTTGTGATGATGAAACGACCCTCTAGCTTCTTATTCGGACCGCGTATCCCACGAGGCTTTTTGCTGCTCGATGACAGTTCCTGGAAAATTAAGGACTATTAACTGATTGCTCCTATTAATTAAAAAGTAAACTTAAAGCGTAACGTGGTACTAGTTTGTACTAAGTATACCTCTGATGGTTGCCCATCGTTTCTGAAGGAACGGAACGGCAAACCAGAGAGGGGGGAGTGAATGGGAGCCGATAAAAATTTTATTCAAGAATTCGGCCTGTGAACCCAAAATCACTCGGAGACCTCCATGTACTTCTCTTGCCAAATCCACGTAGCCACTGAAGTGCTACTGGACCTAGGAGCAAGATCCAACCAACAACCGTTGAAAACTCACAGTGGAAAACAACACGAACACGGCTGCTGGAAGCCAAAGCCGGTCAGGCCGGTTTCTGAAACCGGTCAGACCGGTTCTCTAGGACTTAGCCTCTCACAGGTAGGGGAAACCGGTCAGAGCGGTTTGGCAAACCGGTCAGGCTGGTTTTGTCCAGGAAATCCCCAAAAGACCTACGAGACCAAGAAACAGCAAAACCACCTCAAGAACCTACCAAACTTCGAACAGGAAAAGCCATAGCTTGAAGGAAACTCTCCTGTCCAAAACTCCTCACGACAACCCACTAGGGCCAAACCGGTCAGACCGGTTTGTGAAACCGGTCAGGCCGGTTTTGATTGGACAATCGGGAAGAACTCAGCCCGCGGGAAAAACTCAACCTTCACCTTGCCCGATCTCCCGATTCGCTCCACGGATTCACACAAGACTTCGGGGATACTAGGAGTACCTCATGGGCTATCTTTGGCTAGAAGCTCGGTCCCCAAAACCTACTCAATCAAGAGGAATCGAAAGTCAACCCTCAAGAACACCTTTCCAAGAACTCCACCGAAAACCACCAAAACGAAGCCATTTTGTGGGGATTGTTGGGGCAAAATCACCAAGCAAAGAGGCAAAATGTCCTCATGTGTAACATCCAACAAGAATTCCGCAAAGAAACACCTCCAAAAGTTCACCATGAAATCGCCAAGAAAAGGCTCCGAAAATCACCAAAAACGGAAAATGGGAGAGACAATAAAAACCTTGAGGAATCACACCGAATCTTCTATACATACCAAGAAGGATTCATACAAGGTGTAGCTTGCCTCCCCATCATCCATCCCTCTTTAAAGATCTCACCATGAAGCTCTCAAGCTAGTCTAAGAAAATCCTAACGAAAGTAGGAAGGAAAATAGCAAAGGGAAATGAGCTAGGGTTCCAAGAGATGGCTGCCATCCTTTCTCTACTTAGTTTATATGGAGGCAACCGAAAGACGAAACTACCCCTATTACATAAACTAGGATACACACCCCGAAGGGAACTTTGGGAAACTTTCGTCATAGCACCATCGGACGGATGCCCGGTGACCGCACTTCGCTTAGCCTCGACGCAAGCCTTGCGATCCCGACGCCTGTCCTCCGCTTCGAAACACTTCGGTGCCCTGCGATCCCATACCGGTCAGACCGGTTTTGGCTTGACAGCCACACCGAGTCTTCGGCCTTGGCATTGTGGCTCAGCCAAGCAACCCAGTGGTTTTCTGGTGAACCACTACAAACCCCGCGAACTTGGTGTAGCCTCCACCAATCACCACTCATGACTTGGCTCCCACGAAGTCCCGGCTAGACCTTTGTTTTGAGGCTCAACCAAGAAACTGTCCACGACTTCGTCTTGCTGTTCTTGCCACCATGCGGCCCGCACTTGACCCCGCTGGCCACCGGGTGCCTCGAACCAAGCCTACTTGTCTGCTCCACACCTAGACGCCTCACCGGCATCGACCTTCGTGCTTGTTCTTCACCTGCACCAGCACCAATCAAGCTGCAACCTGCACCTGCAATACTTAGCCAAGAATTAGTCCACACAACATTGTCAATCACTCATCACACCAGGAAGCGACCATCCACCGGTCCTGGAACCACACAGGTCCTCAATCTCCCCCTTGATGAGTGCATTGACAACAGACACATTTGGTAACCAAAGAGAAAAGGAAAAAGAAAAGAAAGGAACAAAGAAACTCAAACAAGCGATCGAAAGCCAAACAAAGGCAAAGAGCAAGATCACTTGAAAGAGGAAAGTCTCGCTCCCCTTAGGCAAGGGCAACGACTCGACACAACTGAGATAAAAACAAGCTCACCACAAAGAAGCAAAGACTATCAAAGCAAAGCTCAAAACACATAAGAGCTCCCCCTGCACATATGCGCACTCCCCCTGTACTTGTGCCTGCACTGTGCACAAACCAGTCAGGCCGGTTTCCCAAACTTGTCAGACCGGATCCACCAATCCGGTCAGGCCGGTTTTCAAACCGGTCAGACCGATTAAACTCGGCAGAAGCTCACCCCCAAAAGCCAAAAATGCAAAAGAAATGCACAAGCTCCCCCTTGACAGTTGGGATAGGTACTAGGGATGCAATGCAACTTTTCTCAACCACCATTTCTCCCCCTTGTTGCCAATGCATGAATCAAGGCTCAAATTTGAAAAGATGCAACCTAGAGCTTCTCAAATAGACAAAATCCACCACAAGATGCTACATAAGTCCAAATGAGCAAGTTAGATACTCTATAGCTTCGTATGAACATAAGCTACAAGTTTACCAAGTTTCACAACCATTGGACAAAGCTAAGATAGAATTGAGCAATTTTGCGAAAAATCACCCTCTCATGAGCAAAGTCCTAAACACAAGCAAAACATGTCAAAATGGTAAAGCCACACAAACTTCATGCTAGGACAACCATTCTAAGCATAAGATCATCATAAACACCCTCAAACACCTCATGTCATGTCAAAGCCATCAAGCCATGTGCCTACTTCTAGATATGAGACTTCTCATTGGTAGGCATCATGCAACGGTTTAGCACCCAAAAGCAATTTAATTAAGCACATATGACATGGGAGCACATTTTCCAAGCAATTTACATTTCATTTTCAGATTTGTATTTGGTACATGAAATGTCTTTGCGACAAAACGGAACTTATGCACCTCCACAAGATAAAGCAAGCGGGCTAAACATTCATGATGACAAATGAGCCTTTGGCCCCATGTGATCAAAATAAATCATCCAAGCACAAATTGAGCATAACAAAGCCACTAAAATATGTGATGATCATATAAAGGCATTTCCTCACAACAGGACATACATGTATCATTTTTTCAAAAACATAGCGAACAACCATGGATATAAACCAAGATCATCAAGAGCTAAGCCAAACTAACCATAGCATATCAAACTAGCTCAAAAGATCATATTATAGCACATCATGGTGAACAATGTATATAGGAGAAGCTTTTCTTACAAAATGCATATGGTACAAATGCATGCAACCTAAGATACAAAGATGCCTATACATCATGATACAAAATGCAATGCATAAGCAAACATGCACAAAATGAAAGCTATATATATGTTACAAAGAAGCTCCCACACCCAACTCAAGAAATCAAACACACACCAAGTTCCCCCTGCAAATGAGTGAAAGTTGCTTGATCTAGGGGCTTGGTGAAGATATCCGCTAGCTGGTCATGTGTGGGTACATGGATCAAAGTGATTTTCCCTTTCTCAACATTTTCTCTCAGAAAATGGTATCTCACTTCTATGTGCTTGGTTTTGGAATGAAGCACTGGGTTCTTTGCAACGCTTATGGCACTGGTGCCATCACATAGAAGTGGAACATGGGTATACTCTTCACCAAAGTCACTCATAGTGTATGTGATCCAAAGGAGCTGAGAGCAACAACTAGCAGCGGCTACATACTCTACCTCCGTAGTGGATTGAGCAACACTCGACTGTTTGCGGGAAGACCAAGACACCAAAGAAGAACCCAAGAACTGGCAAGTCCCAGAGGTGGACTTCCTATCTAACCGACATCCGGCAAAATCCATGTCCGAAAAACCATGAAGCGCCAAAGAACAAGACGCGGAGTACCAAAGGCCAAAGTCAGGAGTGTATCGCAAATACCTAAATATGCGCTTGACTGCCTACCGATGCGAAGTCCTTGGAGATGCTTGAAAACAAGCGCACAGAAATACCGAGAACTGGATGTCCGGCCTTGTCGCCGTCAAGGACAGGAGTGACCCGATCATGCTTCGGTACTCCTTCTGGTCCACATGTTCACCTTCCTCGTCCGCATCAAGAGCTATAGTCGTACTCATCAGCGTCGCTATGGCCTTGGAGTCCTCCATCTTGAACTTCCTCACAATGTCTTTGGTGTACTTGGCTTGGTGTACAAATGTTCCTTCCTTCGACTGCTTGATCTGGAGGCCGAGGAAGAACTGCAACTCACCCATCATGCTCATCTCGAATTCCCTGCTCATGTCTTCTGCAAACCTTGCAACCAAAGAGTGAGACGAGCCACCAAAGATAATATCATCCACGTACACCTGAACAATCAGAATATCAATGCCCTGCCTGAGGAGAAACAAGGTCTGATCTACCTTCCCCATCTCAAAGCCCTTAGCAAACAGAAACCCCCTCAACCTACCATACCATGCCCTAGGCGTCTGTTTCAACCCATAGAGCACCTTTCTCAACTTGTACACCCAGTGGGGGTACTTCTCACTCTCAAACCCCGGTGGTTGCTTCACATACACCTCTTCCTCCAACACACCGTTCAGGAAGGCACTCTTCACATCCATATGGTACAATTTGAACCCTTTTGAGGACCGGAGCGTCCGAGGACCGGTGGATGGTCACTTCTCAGTGTGATGAGTGATTGACAACGTGATGTGGACTGACTCTTGGCCGAGTATTGCAGGTGCAGGTTGCGGCTTGATTTGTGTTGGTACAGGTGAAGAGCGAGCGCGAAAGGTCTATGCCTTGCGGGGCCTCCGAGGAATCCGGGGAGATCAAGTGGAAGCTGCAGCTGAGGGGGAGGTCGTCTCCAGACGAGAGGCACCGAGGCGCGTCCAAGTTGATCATCCTCCCTCGAGAATCATCAGCGACATCAACGAACGTACAACGCGGTCAAGGTCCAGGAATGTTTCTCACTTTGCTCATTCGGCTTTCGTTGCTACCTTTGAGCTGAAAGACATTGGACACGCTCTCTCTGATCCTAATTGGGTGAACACAATGCATGAGGAGTTAGAGAACTTTGAGAGAAACCAAGTTTGGGAGTTGGTAGAGCCACCAGCACATTGCAAACCTACTGGGACAAAATGGGTGTGGAAGAACAAAGAGGGTGAGAATGGTGAGGTGGTGAGAAACAAATCGAGGTTGGTTGCTCAGGGTTATAGTCAGAAGGAGGGGATAGACTATGAGGAGACATTTGCTCCTGTAGCCCGTTTGGAGGCAATTAGGATCATTCTAGCCTTTTCTGTGATTAAAGTGTTCAAATTGTACCAAATGGATGTGAAGAGTGTCTTCTTAAATGGGTTTTTGGAGGAGGAAGTTTATGTGAAGCAACCACCGGGCTTTGAGAGTGCCTAGTTTCCCCACTGGGTGTATAGGCTGAGAAAGGCGTTGTATGGGCTGAAACAAGCTCCCCGTGCTTGGTATGGCCGTTTGAGGGGGTTCTTGTTCAGCAAGGGGTTTGAGATGGGCAAGGTTAATAAGACTCTTTTTCTCCTCAGGCAGGGTGATGATATCCTAATTGTTCAGGTGTACGTGGATGATATTGTCTTTGGCGGCTCGTCTCACTCTTTGGTTGCAAGGTTTGCAGAGGATATGAGCAAATAATTTGAGATGTCCATGATGGGAGAATTGCAGTTCTTTCTCGGGCGTCAGATCAAGCAGGCGAAGGAGGGAACCTTTGTGCATCAAGCTAAGTACACGAAGGACATCCTCAAGAAGTTCAAGATGGACAACTCGAAGCCCCTATCGACACCGATGAGTACGACTACAGCGCTGGACGAGAACAAGGACGGAGAGCCTGTGGACCAGAAGGAGTACCGGAGCATGATCGGCTCCCTCTTGTACTTGACGGCGACGAGGCCGGACATCCAGTTTTCTGTGTGTCTGTGCGCTCGTTTTCAGGCGTCACCGAGGACTACACATCGGCAGGCCGTCAAGCGGATCTTCAGGTATCTTCGACACACTCCTGAGCTCGGTCTTTGGTACTCGGCGTCCTCTTCCCTTTCACTTCTTGGTTTTTCGGATGCCGATTTTGCGGGGTGTCGAGTCGATCAGAAATCGACTTCGGGTACTTGCCAGTTTATGGGTTCTTCGCTTGTTACTTGGTCATCTCGCAAGCAATCAAGTGTAGCTCAGTCTACCACAGAAGCCGAGTATGTCGCTGCCGCTAATTGTTGCTCCCAGCTGCTTTGGATCACGTACACTTTGAGTGACTTTGGTGAGGAGTGTTCCCATGTACCTCTCATGTGTGACAGTACCAGTGTCATAAGTGTAGCGAAAAATCCTGTGCTCCACTCAAGAACCAAACACATAGAAGTGCACTACCACTTTCTGAGAGACAATGTTGAGAAGGGAAACATAGACCTCATCCATGTCCCAACCGAAAAACAGCTCGCCGATATCCTGACAAAGCCATTGGATCAAGCTACATTTGCACGTTTGCGGGGTGAGCTTGGTGTGGTTTTTACTTTTTGAACTTTGGTTGGGGGATCTCTTGTACATATGCATGTTGCATGTTCATTTTTGTATCATATCATGCTTGCATCTTTGTATCATAGACTGCATTTGTGTCATATGCTTTAGAGATGAGGTTCTCCTATATACTTTGTTCACCATGATGTGCTATACATGATCTAGTGAGCTAGTTTGGTATGCTATGGTTAGTTTAGCTTAGCTCTGGATGATCTTGGTTTATGCCCATGGTTGCTAGCTATGCTTTTGAAAAATGCTACATGTATGCTCTCTTGTGGGTAAATGCCTTTATATGATCTTGACATGTTTCTGTGACTTTGCTATGCTTAATTTGTGATTGGATAGCTTATTTTTGATCATATGCGGCCAAAGGCTCATTTGTCATCATGAATGTTTAGCCCGCTTGTTTTATCTTGTGGAGGGGCATAAGTTCCTTTTTGTCGCAAAGACATTTCATGTACCTTTGTGAATCTGAAAATGAAATGTAAATTGCTTGGAAAATATGCTCCCATGTCATATGTGCTAAATTTTTTTACAGCTTCGGATGCTAAACCGTTGCATGATGCCTACCAATGAGAAGTCTCATACATAGAAGTAGGCACGTGGCTCGGTGGCTTTGACATGACATGAGATGCTTGAGGGTGTTTATGATGATCTTATGATTAAAATGGTTGCCCTAGCATGAAGTTTGTATGGCTCTGCCATTTTGACATGTTTTGCTCATGTTTAGGACTTTGCTCATGAGAGAGTGATCTTTTTGAAAAATTGCTCATGTTTATCTTAGCTTCGCTCAATGAATGTGAAACTTGGTAATCTTGTGGCTACTGTGCTTACGAAGCTATAGAGTATCTCACTTGCTCATTTGAACATGTGTAGCATCTTGTGTTGAATTTTGTCTATTTGAGATGCTCTAGGTTTCATTTTGGCTTGATTCATGCATTACCAACAAGGGGGAGGAAAGTACCCAATTGATGCATCCAGGGGGAGTTTTGCATCAAGGGGAAAGAAAAATTTGGGAGAATGCATTTGGTCAGGGGGAGCTTGCATTCATGCATTTGGGGCTCTTTTTCGCCTGATTTTAGTTGTGCTCGTTTGCCAATAGTGTCGAGCCCTTTTGCCTCACCTTGAGGAGTCGGCAAATTTTGGAGCATTTTGTCTCGGTTGTGTTGAGCCGTTGCCCTTGCCTTAGGGGACTAAGACTTTCTCTTTCAAGTGATCTTCTTTGGCTTTTGTTTGGCTTTTGATCACTTGTTTGAGTTTTTGGTTCGTTTCTTTTCTTTTTCTTTCTCTCTCTGAATTGGTTACTATGTGTGTTGTCAATGCACTCATCAAGGGGGAGATTGAGGACCGGAGCGTCCGAGGACCGGTGGATGGTTGCTCCTCAGTGTGATGAGTGATTGACAACGTGGTGTGGACTGACTCTTGGCTGAGTATTGCTGGTGCAGGTTGCGGCTTGATTTGCGTTGGTGCAGGTGAAGAGCGGGCGTGAAAGGTCTATGCCTTACGGGGCCTCCGAGGAGTGGAGAGACAAGTAGGCTCGGCTCGAGGGACCCGGTGGCCAGCGGGGTCAAGTGCGGGCCGCATGGTGGTAAGAAAAGCAAGACGAAGTCGTCGATCGGAGCCGGTGCAGGGTAGCGGCTCACAACCGGAGTCTGCACGTGGGGTTTGCGGCGGTTCACCACAAAACCGTCGGGTTACTTGGTTGAGCCACAAAACCAAGACCGGAGGCTCGGCGGGCGGAGACGGGATCCGGGCGCGCCGAGAAGCTCCGATTCCGGCGGACACGTGGCGGGATCGCAGGGCTTGCGTCGGGAGGACGCGGACTGCGGCAAAGGCGTGGCCGTGCGATGAAGAGGAGTGCTACATGACCTATTTGCCCCCTGAGGGGTTTGTGTCTCAACTAAAGTGCTAGGGGTAGCTTGGTCATTCGCCCAACCCAGAGGAACTCATATATATTAGCTCTAGGGTTTCTGGGCAAACCATCCATCCGAACTGCTTCCCATTTCTCTGCTCCATAGGTTTAGATTTTCTTCACCGTTTTGTAGAGAATCTGATCTCCGAGTGTATGGTAGCTTTCATGGTTGCGTTGATTTCCTTCTTGTAGCTCTTGTGATTTTCGTGTCCTTTTCGAGCTATTTTCGTTGGATTTTCATGCGCGGCTTGTTCCTTCGATTCTGAGGTGTTTGGGTTCGGATTTGTTTGTGGAGATCATGGATAGATGTCTCGTGCATCTTTGTGCTTGATCTTGACTCCTCAAACTCCGGATTTGGCCTCCGATTGAAGGATTTCGGTTGGAACCCTAGCTCTTTATGTGAGCTCGGTAGAATATCGATTCCTCTCGATTCAGTGGGTTTGTGACTACAAATTCGTAGGTATAGCATCTCCTAGAGGCGCTTCACCTTCACCTATGATTTGGTAGCAATCCCTTGGTTGATTCGAGAGATCAGGCAAAGGGAAGGAGGAGTTGACCTTCAAGAGGTCGAGCTCGGGCTGCTGTCTGTGCACCACGCGGACGGTCCGCACGCCCCTGGCGGACGGTCCGCGAGGAGGATTTCAGCCGGCAGTTCGTCGTGTTCTTCGCAAGTTCTTGCGTCGGTTTGTTTCGATCCGTTGAGTCGGGAGTTTTTGGTTGGAAGAGGTTGGTCGGACAGTCCGCCCGGGGTGGTCGGACAGTCCGCGAGGCTCAGATGGTCCGTGGGTAGGGTACAGACAGTCTGTTTTTCGAGGTGCATTACTGGTGGTTCGGGAGCTATTTGCGGATGGTCTGACTTGACCGTGCGGACAGTCCGCCCAAGCCCCGCGGACAGTTCGCCCCCTCCATGCAGACGGTCCGCCCCAGGCACTGCAGTTTGCCTTAGTCCTTTGCTTCTTGAGTTGCGGTTCCGTGTTGCTTTGAGTTGGGGTTTGCTCCTAGGGTTGGTAGGTCCGTTGTGGCTACACGACCTTGGCAAGCACGTGTGGGAATCCTTGGTTGTGAATTTGGGGCATAGGCCGAGTTCATCATACGGGAAGAATTTTTATCGGCTCCCATTCACTCCCCCCCTCTCTGGGTGCCTATCCGGTCCTTCACCTTTAGCCACGGAAAAGGCTAGAAGGATCTAAATCGCCTCCAAACGGGCTACGGGAGCAAAGGTCTCCTCGTAGTCGATCCCCTCCTTCTGACTATACCCTTGCGCCACCAACCTTGACTAGTTTCTCACCACTTCTCCATTCACACCCTCTTTATTCTTCCACACCCATTTTGTCCCGATAGGCTTACAACCTGGTGGAGGATCTACCAACTCCCAAACTTGGTTTCTCTCAAAGTTCTCCAACTCCTCATGCACTGCATTGACCCAATTAGAATCAGATAGCGCGTGTCCAATGTCTTTGGGCTCAAACGTGGCAACAAAAGTAGCATGGGCAAAGTGAGAGTTGTTTCGAACCTTCGACCGTGTAGTACGTTCATTGATGTCCCCGATGATCCTCGAAGCTGGGTGATCCACTTGAACTCGCCGGGGAGGTTCTCGCCTTGAAGCTACCTCCCCCTTAGCAATAGCTTCTCCTTGATCTGGGCTTGTCGTTGTGGGTGTAGGAGAGGGCCCGTTCTCGATCATAGTCGAAGTAGTAGGTACATGCTCAGCCGCGGGCACCACGCCACCATCTTCATCATCAACATGTTCATGCTCCTTCTCCTGAAAGATCTCCTCGCCAAGTTCATCATCACCTGCACAATCAAAGACCAAAGAGCTACGTGGTTGTGTCTCGTCTAAGGTAATCTCGCAAGTCTCCACGATTTGGTTAGTTTCCAAGTTGAGCACACGAAATGCTCTAGAGTGAGTAGCATAACCAAAGAAAATACCATCGACCGACCTAGCCACAAACTTATCCAGATTCTTACCCTTCTTCAAAATAAAGCATTTGCATCCGAAAACATGTAAATAACTCACCTTGGGAGTGCGACCATGCATCATCTCATAGCACATCTTCTTATTGAAAGCTCGGAGAAAAATCCTGTTCGAAACATAGCACGCGGTATTGACCGCCTCAGCCCAAAACCTCCTCGGAGTCCTATGCTCATCGAGCATCGTCTGGGCCATCTCAAACAAGGTTCTTTTTTTCCTTTCCACAACGCCATTCTGGGGGAGGGCGTATACGGACTTGAAAACTGGTATTCAAGACCCAAGTCATGGCAAAAGGTTTCGAAGCGAGAGTTTTTAAATTCCAAGCCATTGTCACTACGAATCGCTCGTATGGCATCTCCGTGACTCTCGTTCTTCAACCTCAAGACAAGATCTTGAAGAAAACCAAACGTCTCCCCCTTTTCCTCCAAAAAGAAGACCCAAGCATACCGAGAGTAGTCGTCCACCACAACCAGGACATACCACTTCCCACCCACAGATCGCACACGAGCTGGGCCAACAAGGTCCATATGGAGCAGCTCGCATGGACGCTCCGACATCACATCCGTGAGGGGCGGATGGGAAGAGGCTACCATCTTGGCATGCTTGCACGGCGCACACACCAACTCTTTCTCAAACTGCAACCGGGGCAATCCTCGGACCAAGTTAAGTCCACTCAAGCGAGACAAAAAGGTCAAAGCTTAATTGACCCAACCTCCTATGCCACTTCCACAACTCACTCGAAGAACCAGCCAAAAAGCAACGAGCCACACCACAAGACTGAGAGAAATCCGCTCGGAAAATTTGACCCTCGAGAACAACCATGCAAACAAGGTCCCCTCGAGAATCAAGGATCCGAGAACCACCAGGCTTAAACAACACCTGAAAACCCTCATCCAACAGGTGGGACACGGAAAGCAAATTGAACCCGAGCGATTGAACAAGAGCAACGCGCCTGAGAGTAACCTTGTCACTTATCTTAATCTCACCTTTTGAAAGCACACGTCCTCGCCCATTGTCCCCAAAGGTGATGCATGTCTTGGACACCACCGAGACGAGACTTGAGAACCACCCCCTGTCTTCGTTCATATGCCTCGAGCAACTGGAGTCAGCCAAACATTCCTCAAGTCTCCCACCTGAAATTCAGAACAGAGCACATGAGCGAACAAATGACTCAGCACTGGGGTTAGTACCAAAAGAGTAAAACCAGTGCCTAGCCATTTGCTCCAAAGTGGGGTTAGCACAATCAATACCATCACACCTATCAAAGCTACCACCACGAGGGAACCACCCCTGTCTAGCTGGAGAAGAACGAAAGCCACGAAAGGATGACCGTGTACCGTTGCTCCTCTGAAACTCAAAGTTGCGACTCCTCCCACCCTCGTATTGAGCAAGAGGTGGAGAACGCCTAGCAAACTCAACGCCACCAAACTCACCATGCCAACCTTTTGTACCACGACCAAAGGACCTGAACCGAGCCTTATCACGAGCATGAAAACCAAACTTGTCACCCTGCTGCCTCCAAACCGGTCTGACCGGTTCTGGAACTGGTCTGACCAGTTTCTCTGTACGAGCAGTCCAAACCAGTCTGACTGATTTCAAAACCGGTTTGACCGGATTAACTCGTCCAGCAGGGTCCCTTCCACCCAAAGCACTCTTGACGCCCCAAGCCGGAACTGTGCGAACAATGGCTTTACCCCTAGGTAGTGGCATACGAGACTCAGGCACACCATGAGAGGGGTGGTACCCGTCCTTGTTTGCCCACTCCTTAGCCACCCTCTCCTCTCGCTTCCTCTTGAAGCAAATCTCATCCTTGTGACCATCTCTCCCACAATAGCCACAATAAAACTGGATTGGTTTTGGCTTTGGTTTTGGTTGTGGTTCCTCACTTGGCTTCTCTCCCTTCTTCTCTCCAACCACATCCCTCTTGGGATTTACAGATCTCACCGGTTTTTGGAAGTTGTTTGTTTGGGGAGCAAACACTGGTGGATTTGGAGTTGTGTCAAGTTTGTTTCTGAGATGGTTAGGCTTAGGCTCAAACTTGTTCTTGTGGGTTGTTTGTGGTGGGATAGGGATCTCTCCAACTTTCTCATCTCTCTCACCACTGCTCTCTCCAATTTTGTCAGCCCCAAGTGCCCGACCATCATAGCGTTTGAAAGCCGCTATCATGATACCGAGCTGAGGCTCCTAACCCGACAACCAACTCAATCACTGCCTCAACTCATCATTTTCATCCTGCAAGCGATCAACATAATGTGCAAGTTCCAGATTTTTCACAGCATGCAATTCACAAGTAGAGCAGGAGGTAGGAATAGGAACTTTCAAATCAGCCTCAAGTGAAACAATGCGAGCACGCAACTCATCAATTTTCCATGCAACACAGGGCAAGATGTGCAAGCACCTAGCAAAGAGGGTCTAGATTGCAGCTCAACCAACTCAACCCTAAGCACATCTAGTCCCTCACACTTTGAGGCATGCTTTTCCTTAAGAGCAGTAAGATCAGCTAGGAAAACAGAGCAATCACCACAATCAACCTCATCAAAAACAACAGCTGAAGCCTTAAGCGAATCTATCTCAAGTTTAGCATCCAGGTTCTGTGTTTCTAGCTTAGCTACTCTGTTCCTAGCATCTTCTAACGAGGCCCTAAGCTCTTTCCTCATCTTCTTGGCCTCTCTAAGCATGTCATCGCGGTTATCAAGCAACTTGCCAAGATCCTCATTCTCCTGGAGCAAGACGGAAAGCTCATCACGTACCTCATCCTCGGAGTCAGAGTCCGAGTCATCCTTCTGACTCTTCTTGCTGCCGGAGCTGTGTGCCATGCCGCAGAAACCGTCTCGCGCGAAGCAGCTTAGCCCGCTCAAGTTCTTGGACCCCTTCTTGCTCTTGCGCCGATCACCTTCATCTTCGCTGCTACTGGAGCTCGAGGTAGAGTAGTCGAAGCTGGAGTCAACGTCGCTTGCTCTGACCATCGCTCGATTCTTCTTGCCATGACCATCCTTCTTCCTCGATCTCCCCTCGTCCTTGTTCCTGTGCTTGTGCTTGTGATCGCGCCTCGATCGGTACTTGTTCTCCGTCCTCGACCGGTGCTTGTAGGTGTCCTTGTTCTCCATCTTCTCCGGACAGTCAGCGACGAAGTGTCCTGGCTTGCTGCACTGGAAGCATGTCCGTGTGGTCCTCCTTGTGTTCACCCGGTTCTCGTGCAACCTCTCGAACCTCCTGGTCAACAGCGCCAGCTCGTCCTCTCCAAGCACGTCGAACTCCTCATCTGGCAAAGATATCAAGGAAGACAAAGAGTACATCCGAGGGGATGGGTTAGCGTTAGACTTAGCACTTGAGCCACCGACAAGAACAAGACTATGGGAATCAGTCAAGCTCTCAAGACAGGCTGTCACACCATGATCCACCTCAGCTGACTTGAGCTTAGAGAACATCTCGTTTACCGTTAGAGTGTCATACTTCTCAGACCCTAGAATGGCCTCGACCTTTCCATCCCAAATTGTACGATCCAGGGAGTGCAAGAGCTTCACAGCTCTGCCATGATGATCGTATGGGAGCACGGCCACATTGGCCTTGATGTTGTTCACAATCACTGTGAACCGCTGAAACATGCGTCAATTGACTCACCGGGGAGATGAGTGAAATTCTCATACTCTCTCCGGTAAGTCGCATACATCCGAGCCTGAACCTGAGCATTTCCAGCGTGAGCATTCTTCAACTGCTCCCAAATCCTACAAGCCAAGTCCTCTGTCCGAACCAGATCGATTTCGGATTGACACAGAGCACGAAACAAGTAGTCGACCGCCTTGTTGTTGGCGTCGTGCATGTCCCTCGATCCTGGAGCAAGGAAGTTAATCAGATGAACATAAGTTGTGTTCACCGTAACATCCCAAAGGATCTGACCCTTGCCGCGGAGGAAAGCAGCCATCCGCCTCTGCCACATTCGATAGTTCTTTCCATCGAAGTGCGAAGGACCCGATCCCTGTTGTTGGTACGCCATCTTTGGATCTTAGACTGGTAAGAGTCAATAAATACCCGTAACCGGATCTGATACCACTTGAAGGACCGGAACGACGAACCAGAGAGGGGGGAGTCAATGGGAGTCGATAAAAATTCTATTCAAGAATTCGGCCTATGAACCCAAAATCACTCAAAAGTCAACCCTCAAGAACACCTTTCCAAGAACTCCACCGAAAACGACCAAATCGAAGCCGTTTCGGGGGATTGCTGGATGAAAATCACCAAGGAAAGAGGCACAAGGTCTTCTATACATACCTTGAGGAATCACGCCGAATCTTCTATACATACCAAGAAGGATTCATACAAGGTCTAGCTTGCCTCCTGATCATCCATCCCTCTCTAAAGATCTCACCATGATGCCGTCAAGCTAGTCCTAGAAAATCCTAAGGAAAATAGGAAGGAAAATAGCAAAGAGAAATGAGCTAGGGTTCCAAGAGATGGCTACCATCCTCTCTCTACTTAGTTTATATGGAGGCAACCGAAAGACGAAACTACCCCTATTACGTAAACTAGGATACACACCCCCGAAGGGCACTTTGGGAAACTTTTGTCGTAGCACCATCGGGCGGATGCCCGGCGACCGCACTTCGCTTAACCTCAATGCAAGCCTTGCGATCCCGACGCGTGTCCTCCGCTTCGATACAATTCGGTGCCTTGCGACCCCAAACCAGTCAGACCGGTTTCACCAACCGGTCAGATCGGTTTTGGCCTGACAGCCACACCGAGTCTTCATCCTTGGCTTTGTGGCTCAACCAAGCAACCCAGTGGTTTTCTGGTAAACCACTGCAAACCCCGCGAACTTGGTGTAGCCTCCGCCAATCACCACTCATGATTTGGCTCCCACGAAATCCCGGCTCGACCTTGGTTTTGAGGCTCAACCAAGAAACCGTCCACGACTTCGTCTTGCTGTTCTTGCCACCATGTGGCCCACACTTGACCCCGCTGGCCACCGTGTCCCTCGAACCAAACCTACTTGTCTGCTCCACACCTGGAGGCCTCACCGACATCGACCTTTCGCGCTTGTTCTTCACCTACACTAGCACCAATCAAGCCGAAACCTGCACCTGCAATACTTTGCATCACCCGATCTCCCGATTCACCCAATGGATTGCAGCGAAACTTTGGGGATGCCTGGGTCACCTCATGGACGACCTCTCCCTCAAACGAATTCGACCAAAACGATCTCAATCTTGGGGAATCACAAATCTCGTGGCTCAACCTCAAGAACACAGGCTCCACCAAAAACCACCGAATCAGAGAGCTTTCCACGGGTTTGGAGGGGCAAGGTCACTAAGAAAAGAGGCACAAGGTCCTCATGTGTGACTCCCACAACAAATCCCGCAAAGAAAGGGCTCCAAAACACTACCACGAAAATCCCAAGAAATGGCTCCGAAAATCACTAAAAAGGGAAAACGGGACAGACAACAAAAGCATTGAGGAACCACGCCGAATCTTCTATACATACCAAGAAAGGTTCATACAAGGTCTAGCTTGCCTCCCAATCATCCATCCCTCTCTCAAGATCTCACCATGAAGCTCTCAAGCTAGTCCTAGAAAATCCTAAGGTAAATAGGAAAGGAAAATAGCAAAGGGAAATGAGCTAGGGTTCCAAGAGTTGGCTACCAACCATCCCACCAAGTGTTTATATGGGGGCAACCAAAAGACTAACCTACCCTTACAAGATAACTAGGGATACATGCCCCTCAAGGGAAAATTTGGAAGTCTTCAGATTAGCACCATCGGATGGATGCGCATCCACCGCAGGCCTACGTAGCTCCAACGCAACTCTTGCGATCATGCCGTGTGTCCTCCGCTTTGAAGCTTCTCGGCGGCTGCGACCCGGGCGGTCAGACCGCCCTACCTAGGCGGTTCAACCGGCCTGGGTGGCCGCACCTCCTCATCGAGTCTTCGGCCTCAGTTTTGTGGCTCAACCGAGTAACCCAGTGGTTTTCTGGTGAACCACTGCAAACCCCGCGAACTCGGTGTAGCCTCCGCCAATCACCACTCATGACTCGGCTCCCACGTCGTCCCGGCTCGACCTTAGTTTTGAGGCTCAACCAAGAAACCTTCCACGACTTCTTCTCGATGTTCTTGCTACCATGCGGTCCGCACTTGACCCCGTTGGCCACCGGGTCCCTCGAACCAAGCCTATTGTAACACCCAGTTTTTAAAGGACAAACCGAATGCACCCTTTATGCATGCCCGGGATCAAATTCATGCATAAAGTCACATCATCAGTGTAATATCACAACATATATCATTATAATGTTTAGATTTACAAAATGACCAGAGGGTCAAAACAGAAAATTACACATCGATATTTATCGCAGCAGAGTAGGCACCATCTTACACAGGAACGTCGACTGGGGGCACGCCAACCTAGAATTCCAGGTCTTCACGATGTAGCTCCTTCTTCTGTCTTCTGTCCATCTGAGCAGCAGTGAGGAGAGAACAGTAGGGGTTGGAAGGGAAAACGGTGAGTACACCTGGAGGCGTGTACTCCGCAAGTGGAGGGAAAAGTATGCATAACATGCAGGCTTATAACAAGGAAGGCTTTAATTGGTGGACTGCGAAGCTCAAGTTTTAGTTGGTCAAATTTTAATTAAGCACCTAAGATTAATGGTCTATGAGGCTTCCCAACCCATTCAAGGCACATGCACCCACCTGTCCTGATCCTAAGGTTAAACCATCATATATCTTAAACCAGGTCCCAAACCACAGTTCCACCACTGTGGTCCACCCAAACCACCAACTAACCATGTGAGGGTCCAAGCCGCTCTTAACTGTGAGCACGGCTGTTATAACAGTTTTTAACACTCTGCAGAGGTTGTACATCTTTACCCATGAGTCATGTCCTTTCACCATGGGGTAGCGAACCCCCCCACACATGTTGCGATGTGTGAGCTACTCGGTACACTACGAGGCCTTCTATTGGTTCTCCAGCGCGCATTGACCCTCAGGCCCATACTGGCGCACCAGCGGTACACTGAGCCGCGCATTTATATCCGCGGTGCTGCATGCCCTCATACCCGCTCAACAAAGACCGCTGGATTACCCAACAGGGTAGCCAAGACCGTAGCCCATCCAGTTCCCGTGGTTGTATGGTAAGTCCTAGGTGGTCACTCCATAGACCGGTCTTTATAAGATTGACTCAGGCAAAGCAAGCAACACACATTACAAGCCACCATCCAGACCACTTGCCTGAGTCACCTAGGGTGTTCTTGTTGCTAACCACAACCCACATTAACATGTTGCATAGTAATTTGTCAAATTAGGATTAAAACCAACCCATGTTGAGCAAGCTAAGCATAAACTACCGATATAGGTAACCTCTAAAGGTAAGCAAGGAAATGATCATGAAACTCTAGTAAATAGTCCTTAATAGGATTCCCAACAAAATTAGACATCTAATGCAAGAAAACATACATAAATCAATGATTATGGTGTACAAAAGATAAAGGTATAAAATAGCAAGATGTCAAGGACGCTTGTCCGTTTCCCGATGCTCCACTACTCAGAGACGTTCCTTCACGTGCAGCAATCAACTGAAACAACACAATGCTACACTAAGAACAGAGCACCAAACAATAAAAGTATTTTAGAAAAGCATACTATTAGCTAACGTGAGCTAGCTATGAACAAGAGAGCGCGTGAAAGGCTAAAGCAAGGCTACGGGTAGAAAGGCACAACTATCTGAGGGTTTACACGATTATGAACAAAGGGCTATATGCTTGATTTATTTTAATTAAAGAAATGTGTTTAATGGATATTTCGGAGAAATACCACATGTTGGAACTTAAAGAAATTATATTTAAAGTTAAAACACGAGATAAACCTAGTCACATTTTGTTTGCAAAAGTTTATTAGAATTTATACCAATTAAGGATTTAATTTAGAAAACTATACATTATGTCAGAGCAACTAACGAATTTTCATGTGTCGAATTGAGCTAAACAAGTTATAATTAGAACATATTTATGTTTGAATTAACCAAGTTAACATTTGTTTATGAAAAGGCGACGTTTAAACCTATAGTTGATTTTCTTCAAAAGAGGTTGAATTAGACATTAATAAAATTAATATTAACTTTAATTTTGAGAAACATGAAACATGGTGAACGTCAGTTCTAACACGTACTCTACGACGAGACGAAACTAACGCAACTTAAATGAGCCAAAACGGAGCTAAAACGAGGAAGATATGAGCTTTGGAAGGTTGCAGGGGCCTATGTGTGATGATTTGTAGCTTTCAGGGGCTAGAACAGGAGATTCGCAAGACTCAGAGAATTCTGGTCACGAAATGATCAAAACAGGAGGTTCTTCATGCAAAAGAGGCTTGGTTGGGTTGAACAGTGAAAGGTGGGATCTTCCTGAGGGTTCATGTGAAAGATAGCCAAGACACAGAGATGCCGGCTGAGGTTTACGTATTCTACAGGGGGCTTTGTGCAAAAGAGCGGCTGACTGGGCTGATGTGGTTGACGTGGCACCGCGTGGCGCGAGCTGGTTGGTCGGGTCTGCGCACGTGGCACTGACGAGGTGGTATACCGGCTGTAGACCGCGCTGTCGACTAGGTCCACTGGTTTACGGTGGACCGGGTGAAGGGGTATAGGTCGGATTTGATCTGGGCCGTTCGTGTTGTGATGGACGGCTGCCGACGGGTTCAGTTGGGTGGTCGCCGGAGGGCGGCGACGCACGGCCGGACATGGCGGCACATTGCCGGAGATGGCAGGTCTGGGCGCTAGGGTGCACGGATTTGCGCAAGGTTTGGACCAGGAGGAAGAGGAGGGCGGGGCGCAGCTCACCAGGATGGTCTTGACGGCGTTTTCGAGGTGATGACGGAGGACGGTGGCGGGGGGCGGACGGGCGTCCTGTTGTTCACCGGGAACGGGTCTCCAGCCACGGTTTCGTGCTCCTTGGCGTCGTGGTGCCATACTGGTGGTCCTGCGACAAAGGAGGAGAAGGGGACGGGATGAGACACGGCGAGACGGTGACCGGAGAGGGCGGCGGACGGCGGTTCACCGTGGGACTTTGGCGACAAGAACTTGGTGACGACGGCACGTGAGCGAGAGAGAAGAAGCGGGGGAGGAAAAAGGAGGAGTCGGTGGTTCGGCTTGAAAGTTTTATAGGAAGAGAGATGAGGGGCGGTCGGGGATTGGGAGGTACGTCGATGCCGGCCGTGACGAGCGGGGAGCACGAGCGCCTTCCATCCGGGGTGATGACGCACCAAGACGGGATGAGGGGCAAGGGGGAAGCGTCGTGAAGGCAGCAGGTGGGACCAGGGAGTGAAGATTGGGTGGGGCGGAGGAGCGGGGATCTGGGCGGGGCGCCGTGGGTTTGACGGGGGGCGGCGATGCTCTGTTTTGGAAAGGAGAGGGAGGTAGGGGATGACGGGTTGGGTCGGGACATCATTGAGACAGGGTGAAGGGGAGGCCGATGGGCCTAGATGGGCTGGCGGCTGGTTAGGAGCAGAGGTGGGCCGGCGGGGTGAAGCTGGGCTGTTGGCCCAAGAGAAGGTAGGGTGGGCTGGCTGTAAGAGAAAGGAGAGAGAGATGTTTAGGCCAGATTTTAGTGGAGATCAAGTCCAAGAACTGATATTTAGAGAGAGAAGGAGAGAGAGAAGAGAGAGATATTTGAACTTGGCTTGATTTTAGAGAGAGGGGAGACAGTCGTTGGCAGAGAGATAGGCC
This sequence comes from Cenchrus fungigraminus, assembly GCA_036936925.1. Lineage (NCBI taxonomy): Eukaryota > Viridiplantae > Streptophyta > Magnoliopsida > Poales > Poaceae > Cenchrus > Cenchrus fungigraminus. The sequence continues at coordinate 52,517,483 of CM072778.1, read as the reverse complement.
TTGTTTAAAGAAAAGATTGGGAGAGTTTTAGAGATAAAGATTAGAGGGATACAATGGTTAAACTATAAACGAACCTATTCGAGCTTGAAAACTCAAATTCATTTTTCACACAATAAACATTATGCATTGTGGCATGAATGCAACAGACATATATTTATAACCTATGATTCATTTATTGATTATAGAAAATATTATTTATTTGAAATAATTGTACACGCTCTCTATTTAACTCTAACAAATTTTAATAAAATTTGGAAATCCTAGCCAAAAATTCAAAATAGGGTGTTACAAATACTACCCCACTTAACAGGAATCTTGTCCCGAGATTCTGCAAAAAGTTAGCAAGAGAGAGAAGGTTAGCAATAGGGAGAGACATGGTTGTTTGGTATTCATCTTGTTTTGCTCTTCACATCTTCATGTCACTCGTTGAGGATCACTCAAGTCTTGTTAAAAATACATCACGGAGATCTTTGGTGAGTCCTTTATGATGATTTTTCTGAGCAACGATCACCATGCAACTTCTCCATGTGGTGTTCGTGTTGCTACCACTATAGGGGTATCTTCCGACAAATTGTGCATGTAGAAACTCTTAGTGGCATAAGTTTGCTGAAGTTTCTCGATCTCTAGCTTGTTTGGTAAAGATTCCTTCTTTCGTTATCCTCTTAGGTTTTACTGGCTTGTTTGGTGGCAATTCTTCAATGTTCACTTTGTCCTTCACGGGGAGACGCGTGTTGGAGCTGCCCCACTTAACAAGATTCCTCTTGATTCCATATTGATTAGGATAGAGAGAGAACAATAGTTGAGGAAGAAAGACGCAAGGTTGGAGGGAGCAGAAGATTGGAAACCCAACCTACGATCTATACATACATACCTAACTGATGTCATTGTGGATGGCAGTCCAACAACACATCAACACTCATTACAAAGAGCCAAATCAAGGAGGGCACAATAACAAGCAAACAACAACAGACAAGAACACACTATCATGGTACATGTCCTTATTATAGCACACTAGCAATTAATACCTTAACATCGATGTCTATCGATAAAAGAAACTTAGGTAGGCTTCTTATAACTCATAAGACTTAAGTCAAACGAGGGCTTATGGTTAGTGATCTTCAAATCATCAAGGCAGCGTGATGCTTCTAGCTTGATGGAGATTTCTTCATCTTCGATCTTGAAATTCTTCGAGTGATGGCTTGTTGAAGCCTGATCTTCGTGAGCATCTTCGGACACTTCTTTCTTGATCATAGGGGAAGTTAGTGACTAAAGTTTATACAAGGATGAGGTAGGGACAAATTGTTTTCACAATAGAAAGGAATAGGAGGGATCAGAGTGCAAATCATGAGACAGAAAGTCAAGGATGTGAATTTTTTTTGAAAATAGATAGGAATATAACCTTAACGTCGACCATTTCTATCTAGGTTTGCATCCTACAGTCGATATAACTCTGATACCACTTCTGTAACACCCAGTATTTAAAGGACCAACCGAATGCACCGTTTATGCATGCCTAGGATCAAATTCATGCATAAAGTCACATCATCAGTGTAATATCACAATATATATCATTACAACGTTTAGATTTACAAAATGACCAGAGGGTCAAAACAGAAAATTACACATTGATATCTATCGCAGCAGACTAGGCGCCATCTTCCACAGGAACGTCGACTGGGGGCACGCCAACCTAGAACTCCAGGTCTTCACGATGTCCATCTGAGCAGCAGTGGGGAGAGAACAGCAGGGGTTGTAAGGGAAAACAGTGCGTATACCTGGAGGCGTGTACTCCGCAAGTGGAGGGAAAAGTATGCATAACATACAGGCTTATAACAAGGAAGGCTTTATTTGGTGGACTGCGAAGCACAAGTTTTAGTTGGTCAAATTTTAATTAAGCACCTAGGACTAATGGTCTATAAGGCTTCCCAACCCATTCAAGGCACAGGCACCCACCTGTCCTGATCCTAAGGTTAAACCATCATATATCTGAAACCAGGTCCCAAACCACAGTTCCACCACTGTGTTCCACCCAAACCACCAACTAACCATGTGAGGGTCCAGGCCGCTCTTGACCGTGAGCACGTCTGTTATAACAGTTTTGAACACTCTGCAGAGGTTGTGCATCTTTACCCACGAGTCGTGTCCTTTCACCTGGGGGTAGCGAACCCCCCACACATGTTGCGATGTGTGAGCTACTCGGTACACTACGAGGCCTTCTGTTGGTTCTTTAGCGCGCATTGACCCTCAGGCCCATACTGGCACACCAGTGGTACACTGAGCTGGTGAAGGACCGAACTGGCGACCAGAGAGGGGGGAGTGAATGGGAGCTGATAAAAATTCTTCTCGAAGGAGATGGCTACTCCAACAAGACGAACACAGCTATCCAAAATACGTCTCCGACTCAACTACCAAAGTTGGCCAAGACCACGCAGCCACTGAAGTGCTACTGGTCCTAGGAACCAACAACCACCGAAACCTACTCGGGAACGCAGCGGAACAAGCAACTCGAGCAGCTACTGACCACACCGGTCAGATCGGTCACCTGCACCGGTCAGACCGTTCCAAGCCGGATCTTCCGGACTGAGCCGCCGGAACACCTGACACCTACCAGAGGCACACCGGGTCACCCGAGCAGAACCTAAGGAATTCCACAGAAGGCCCCTACACCGGTCAGGCCAGTGTAGCACGCCGGTCAGACCGGTCAAGCCAGGAAACCCCAAATCCGCCAAACAGACCTTCCGAGCTCCAAAACTGACCAAACTTGAAACAGCCGCAACACAAGACACCAGGGAACTAACCAAGACGTTCACCCGAGGCAAATACCACAAGGGCCTTGCACCGGTCAGACCGGTCACCTACACCGATCAGACCGGTCAAGCCTGGGCAGCTCGGGATGAATAGCAACTCGCGGGTCAACTCCCCCAAATCCAATTCTCGACCTCCCGATTTGCTCCACGGATTCGCACAAGACTTTAGAGATAGTAAGAACACCTCAAGCCTTGAGGAACCACGCCGAATCATCTATACATACCATGAAGGTTCATGCAAGATCTAGCTTGCCTCCCGATCATCCATCCCTCTCTCAAGATCTCACCATGAAGCTCTCAAGCTAGCCCTAGAAAATCTTAAGGAAAATAGGAAGGGAAAAATAGCAAAGGAAAATGAGCTAGGGTTCCAAGAGATATGGCTGCCATCCACCCCACCAAGTGTTTATATGGAGGCAACCGAAAGACGAAACTACCCCTAAGACCTAATACTAGGATACATGCCCCCGAGGGGCACTTTGGGAATCATCATCGTCGTACCATCGGACGGATACCTGGCGACCGCACCCTGTGTAGCCTCGACGCAAGCCATGCGATCCCGACGTGTGTCCTCCTCTTCGAAGTCTCCGGACTGCGTCGTCGCACACCGGTCAGACCGGTGTCCTCCACCGGTCAGACCGGTACCCACCGGTCAGACCGGTCCAGTGCTGCTGCCTCTGGTCTTCGGCCTTGGCTTTGTGGATCAACCAAGGAACCCAGTAGTTTTCTGGTGAACCACTGGAAACCCCGCAAACTCGGTGTGGCCTCCGCCAATCTCCACTCATGACTCAGCCCCCACGAAGTCCCGGCTCGATCTTGGCTTTGAGGCTCAACCAAGGAACCGTCCACGACTTCATCTTGCCGTTCTTGCCACCATGCGGCCCGTACCTGACCCCGTCGGCCACCGGGTCCCTCGAACCAAGCCTACTTGTCTCCTCCACACCTGGAGGCCTCACCGGCAACGACCTTTCGCGCTTGTTCTTCACCTACACCAACACCAGTCAAGCCGCAACCTGCACCTGCAATACTTAGCCAAGAATCAGTCCACACAACGTTGTCAATCACTCATCACACCAGGAAGCGACCATCCACCGGTCCTCGAACCACACAGGTCCTCAATCTCCCCCTTGATGAGTGCATTGACAACACACACGTTTGAGTAACCAAAGAGAAAAGGAAAAGAAAAGAAACGACCAAAGGAAACTCCCACAAGCGATCGAAAGCCAAGAGAAAGGCGAATAGCAAAATCACTTGAAGAAGACAAGTCTCGGTCCCCTTAGGCAAAGGCAACGGCTCGACACAACCGAGACAAAACAAGCTCAAGCAAGCAAAAATCCACCAAACTAAAGCTCGAAAAACACCACAAAGAGCTCCCCCTGCACACATGCAAGCTCCCCTGAACCAATGCAAACCACTTCGCAAAACAGAGGAGTTGCACCAGCCTTGCTCTGACCGGCCAGACCGGTCCACAGCACCGGTCAGACCGATGCCCAACATATGCACAGGCCACAGCACACCTGACCGGTCAGACCGGTGTCCTCGACCGGTCAGACCAGTGCCCAACAGAGTCCAGAAATGGCTCGAAACCACTCGGAAACCCTCTAGATGCATTCAGTAGGCCAAAACATGCTCAAACTTCTCCCCCTTGTTGCCAATGCATGAATCAAGCCAAAAATGCGAAAAATGCAACCTAGAGCTTCTCAAATAGACAAAATTCATCACAAGATTCTACACACATCCAAATGAGCAAGTTAGATACTCAATAGCTTCGTATGAACATCAACTACATGATCACCAAGTTTCACAACCATAGGGCGAAGCTAAGATAGAATTGAGTAATTTTGCGAAAAAACACCCTCTCATGAGCAAAGTCCTAAATATGAGCAAAACATATCAAAATGGCAAAGCCACTCAAACTACATGCTAGGACAACTATTCTGATCAGAACACCATCATAAACACCCTCAAGCACCTCATGTCATGTCAAAGCCACCGAGCCATGTGCCTACTTCTATGTATGAGACTTCTCATTGGTAGGCATAATGCAACGGTTTAGCACCCAAAGCTATATAAAATAAGCACAAATGACATGGGAGCACATTTTCCAAGCAATTTACATTTCATTTTCAGATTTGCATATGGTACATGAAATGTCTTTGTGACAAAAAGGAACTTATGCCCCTCCACAAGATAAAGCAAGCGGGCTAAACATTCATGATGGCAAATGAGCCTTTGGCCCCATATGATCAAAATAAGCTATCCAACCACAAATTAAGCATAGCCAAGCCACAAAAACATGTCAAGATCATATAAAGGCATTTACTCACAAGGGAGCATATATATGTCATTTTTTCAAAAACATAGCTAGCAACCATGGGCATAAAACAATATCATCAAGAGCTAAGCCAAACTAACCATAGCATACCAAACTAGCTCAAAAGATCATATATAGCACATCATGGTGAACAATGTATATAAGAGAAGCTTTTCCTACCACAATGCATATGATACAAAAGCATGCAACCTAAGATACAAAGATGCCTATACATCATGTTACAAAATGCAATGCAAATGCAAACATGCACAGAGGAAAGCTATACATATGCTACAAAGGAGCTTCCACACCCAACTCAAGGAATCAAACAAACACCAAGTCCCCCCTGCAAACGAGTGAAAGTTGCTTGATCTAGGGGCTTGGTGAAGATATCGGCTAGTTGGTCATGTGTGGGTACATGGATCAAAGCGATTTTCCCTTTCTCCACATTGTCTCTCAGGAAATGATACCTCACTTCTATGTGCTTGGTTTTGGAATGGAGCACTGGGTTCTTTGCAACACTTATGGCACTGGTGCTGTCACATTGAAGTGGGACATGGGTATACTCCTCACCAAAGTCGCTCATGGTGTATGTGATCCAAAGGAGCTGAGAGCAACAACTAGCAGCGGCTACATACTCCGCCTCGGTAGTGGATTGAGCAACACTCGACTGCTTGCGGGAAGACCAAGAAACCAAAGAAGAACCGAAGAACTGGCAAGTCCCAGAAGTGGACTTCCTATCCAACCGACACCCGGCAAAATCCGCGTCCGAAAAACCATGAAGAGGGAACAAAGAAGACGCGGAGTACCAAAGGCCGAAGTCGGGAGTATGTCGAAAATACCTGAAAATGCGCTTGACTGCCTGCCGATGCGAAGTCCTTGGAGACGCTTGAAAACGAGCGCACAGACATACCAAAAATTGGATGTCCGACCTCGTCGCCGTCAAGTACAGGAGTGACCCGATCATGCTTCGGTACTCCTTCTGGTCCACGTGCTCACCTTCCTCGTCCGCATCAAGAGCTGTAGTCGCACTCATAGGCGTCGCCATGGCCTTGGAGTCCTCCATCCTGAACTTCTGCACAATGTCTTTGGTGTACTTTGCTTGGTGCACAAATGTTCCTTCCTTCGACTGCTTGATCTGGAGGCTGAGGAAGAACTGCAACTCACCCATCATGCTCATCTCGAATGCCCTGCTCATGTCTCCTGCAAACCTTGCAACCAAAGAGTGAGACGAGCCACCAAAGATAATATCATCCACGTATACCTGAACAATCAAAATATCAACGCCCTGCCTGAGGAGAAAGAAGGTCTGATCTACCTTCCCCATCTCAAAGCCTTTAGCAAACAGAAACCCCCTCAACCTGCCATACCAAGCCCTAGGCGCCTGTTTCAACCCATAGAGCGCCTTTCTCAACTTGTACACCCAGTGGGGGTACTTCTCACTCTCGAACCCCGGTGGTTGCTTCACAAACACCTCTTCCTCCAACACACCGTTCAGGAAGGCACTCTTCACATCCATTTGGTACAATTTGAACCCTTTAGCCACGGAAAAGGCTAGAAGGATCCTAATTGCCTCCAAACGAGCTATGGGAGCAAAGGTCTCCTCATAATCGATCCCCTCCTTCTAACTATACCCTTGCGCCACCAATCTCGACTTGTTTCTCACCACTTCTCCATTCTCACCCTCTTTATTTTTCCACACCCATTTTGTCCCAATCGGCTTACAACCCGGTGGAGGATCTACCAACTCCCAAACTTGGTTCCTCTCAAAGTTCTCCAACTCCTCATGCATTGCGTTGACCCAATTGGAATCAGATAAGGCGTGTCCACTATCTTTGGGCTCAAAAGTAGCAACGAATGCAGCATGAGCAAAGTGAGAATTGTTTCGAACCCTCGACCGAGTAGTGCGTTCGTTCATGTCCCCGATGATCCTCGAAGCTGGGTGATCCACTTGAACTCGCTGGGGAGGTTCTCGCCTTGAAGCTACCTCCCCCTCAACAGCAGCTTCTCCTTGATCTGGGATTGTCGTTGTAGGTGTAGGAGAGGGCCCGTTCTCGATCGTAGTCGAAGTAGTGGGTACATGTTCAGCCGCGGGCACCACACCGCCATCTTCATCATCTCCATGTTCATGCTCCTCCTCCTGGAAAATCTCCTCGCCAAGCTCATCATCACCTGCACAATCAAAGACAAGAGGGCTACGTGGCTGTGTCTCGTCAAAGGTAACCTCGCAAGTCTCCACGATTTGGTTAGTCTCCAAATTGAGCACACGAAATGCTCTAGAATGATTAGCGTAACCAAAGAAAATGCCATCGACAGACCTAGCCTCAAACTTATCCAAGTTCTTGCCTTCCTTCAAAATAAAGCACTTGCATCCAAACACATGGAAATGACTTACCTTGGGAGTGCGACCGTGCGTCATCTCATAGCATGTCTTCTTCTTGAATGCTCGAAGGAAAATCCTGTTCGAGACATAGCACGCGGTATTGACCGCCTCAGCCCAGAACCTCCTCGGAGTCCTATGCTCATCGAGCGTCATCCGAGCCATCTCACACAGGGATCTGTTCTTCCTTTCCACTACGCCATTCTGGGGGCGTATACGGACTCGAAAACTGATGTTCAAGACCCAAGTCATGGCAGAAGGTTTCGAAATGAGAGTTTTTAAATTTCGAGCCATTATCACTGCGGATCGCTCGTATGGCATCTCCGTGCCTCTCATTCTTCAACCTCAAGACAAGATCTCGAACAAAACCAAACGTCTCTCCCTTCTCCTTTAAAAAGAAGACCCACGCATACCGAGAGTAGTCGTCCACCACAATAAGGACATACCACTTCCTACCCACAGATCGCACACAAGCTGGGCCAACAAGGTCCATATGGAGCAGCTCGCATGGACGCTCCGTCATCACATCGGTGAGGGGCGGATGGGAAGAGGCTACCATCTTGGCATGCCTACATGGCGCACAAACCAACTCTTTCTCAAACCTCAACCGTGGCAATCCTCGGACCAAATTGAGTTTACTTAAGCGAGACAAAAGGTCAAAGCTCAAGAGACCCAACTTCCTATGCCACTTCCACAACTCACTCGAAGAACTAGCCAAAGAGCAACATGCCACACCCGAAGAACCAGCCAAAAAGCAACGAGCCACACCCGAAGACTGAGAGAAATCCGCTCGAAAAACTTGACCCTCGGGAACGACCATGCAAACTAGGTCCCCACGAGAATCCAAAATCCGAGAATCACTAGGCCGAAACAACACCTCAAAACCCTCATCCAGAAGCTGGGAAACAGAAAGCAAATTGAATCCGAGCGATTGGACAAGAGCAACTCGCCTGAGAGTGACTTTGTCACTTATCTTTATCTCACCTTCTGAAAGCACACACCCTCGCCCGTTGTCCCCAAAAGTGATGTATGTCTTGGACACCACCGGGACTAGACTTGAGAACCACCCCTTGTCTCCGGTCATATGCCTCGAGCAATCGGAGTCAATCAACCAAACGTTCCTCAAGTCCTCCACCTGAAATTCAAAAACGAGCACGTGAGCGAACAAACGACTCAGCACTGAGGTTAGTACCAAAAGAGTAAAACCAATGCCGAGCCATTTGCTCCAAAGTGGGGTTAGCACAATCCAAAGCATCTCGCCTACCAAAGCTACCATCACGAGAACCACCACGAGTACCAAACCTAGGACCCATCCTACGATCACCACCTGAACTGAAACCACCACGGGGAAACCACTCCCGTCTCGTTGGAGGAGAACGAAAGCCAGGGAAGGAAGACCATGGACCGTTCATCCTCTCCAACTCAAAGCTACGACTCCTCCCACCATCGTATTGAGCACGAGGCGGAGAACGTCTAGCAAACTGAACACCACCAGACTCACCATGCCATCCACCTGTACCACGACCAAAAGAACTGAACCGAGCGTCGCCACGACCTCGAAAACCAAACTAGTTAGTGCCCAGACCTCCACCGGTCTGACCGGTCCCCCTGACCGGTCTGTCCGGTGCTGCACTGCCAGCAGTACCACCTACCATCTTTCGATCTCCCCAAGTCGGAACCATCCTCACAATTGCCTTGGCCCTGGGCATTTGCATACTAGGCTCAGGTACACCATTAGAAGGATAGTACATGTCCTTGTTAGTCCACTCCTTAGCCAACCTCTCCTCAGGCTTCCTCTTGAAGCAAAACTCATCCTTGTGACCATCTCTACCACAATACCCACAATGGAACTTCATGGGCTGTGTTTTAGGCTTGGATTGGGGCTGCTCACTTGGTTTCTCTTTCGGGTTCACCTCGCCCGGTTTCTCACTTTTCTTCCCAACGAAGTCATTCCCCAAATCACTCTTGAACTTGATGGGTTTTTGGAAATCATTTGTTGGGTGAGGAAATATAGGTGGGTCTGGGGTTGTGTCAAGTTTGTTTCTCAGTGGGTTTGGCTTAGGCGCATAGGCATTTTTGTGGAAGATTTTAGGTGGAGCTTGGATATCACCTATCTTCTCTCCTCCCTCACCACTGCACTCTCCAATCTTATCCGACCCAAGTGCTTGCCCATCATAGCACTTGTATGCCTCTATCATCATCCTAAGCTGTGGTTCATGACCTGACAACCAACCCATCATTTTCCTCAACTCATCGTTCTCATCCTGCAAGCGATCAACATAATGTGCAAGTTCTAGATTCTTCACAGTATGCAATTCACAGGTAGAACAAGAAGTGGGAACAGGAGCTTTCAACTCAGCCTCAAGAGAAACAATGTAAGCATGCATCTCATCAATCATTCCATGCAAAACAGGGCAAGAAGTGCAAGCACCTAGCAAAGTAGGTCTAGACTTAAGCTCAGCCAGTTCAACCCTAAGCACATCTAGTTCCTCACACTTGGAGGCATGCTTTTCCTTAAGAGCAGTAAGGTCAGCTAGGAAAATAGAGCAATCACAACAATCAACCTCATCAAAAACAACAGGTGAAGCCTTAAGCGAATCTATCTCAAGCTTAGCATCAAGGTTCTGTGCTTCTAGTTCAGCTACTCGGTTCCTAGCATCTTCTAGTGAGGCCCTAAGCTCTTTCCTCATCACGGTTATCAAGCAACTTGCCAAGCCGTTCATTCTCCTCACACAAGAAGGGAAGCTCGTCACGTACCTCATCCTCGGAGTCAGAGTCAGAGTCTCTTCGGTGACTCTTCTTGCTACCGGAGCTCCGTGCCATGCCGTAGAAGCCATCTCTCGCGAAGCAGCTCAGCCCGCTCAAGTTCTTGGATGACTTCTTGCTCTTGCGCCGATCACCTTCATCTTCGCTGCTACTGGAGCTCGAGGAGGAGTGGGCGGAGCTGGAGTCGACATCGCTTGCTCCGACCATCGCTCGGGCCTTCTTGCCATGGCCCCCCTTCTTCCTCGATCTCCCCTCGTCCTTGTTCCGGTGCTTGTGCTTGTGATCGCGCCACAATCGGTGCTTGTTCTCCGTCCTCGACTGGTGCTTGTAGCCATCCTTATTCTCCATCTTCTCTGGACAGTCAGCGATGAAGTGTCCTGGCTTGCCGCACTGAAAGCATGTCTGTGTGGTCCTCCTTGTGTTCACCCGGTTCTCGTGCAGCCTCTCGAACCGCCTGGTCAACAGCGCCAGCTCGTCCTCTCCAAGCACGTCGAACTCCTCATCTGGCAAAGACATCAAGGAAGACAAAGAGAACATCCTGGAGGATGGGTTAGCATTAGACTTAGCACCTGAGCCACCGACGAGAGCAAGACTACGGGAGTCAGTCGGGCTCTCAAGACGGGTTGTCAAACCACGATCGACCTCAGCTGACTTGAGCTTAGAGAACAGCTCGTTCACCGTCAGAGTGGTATACATCTCTGACTCAAGAATGGCCTCGATCTTTCCATCCCACATAGTACAATCCAGCGCATGCAAGAGCTTCACGGCTCTATCATGGTCATCGTACGGGAGGACGTCCACATTGGCCCTCATGTTGTTCACTACCACCGTGAACCGCTGGAACAAGGCATCAATTGATTCACCGGGGAGATGAGTGAAATTCTTGTACTCTCTCCGGTAAGTCGCATACAACCGTGCCTGAACTTCAGCATTTCTAGCGTGAGCATTCTTCAGCTCCTTCCAAATCCTACAAGCTAGGTCCTCTGTCTGAACCCGATCGAATTCGGATTGACACAGAGCACGAAACAAGTAGTCGACCGCCTTGTTGTTGGCGTCGTGCATGTCCCTCGATCCAGGAGCTAGGAAGTTAATCGGATGAACATAAGTTGTGTTCACCGTAACGTCCCAAAGGATCTGACCCTTTCCGCGGAGGAACACCGCCATCCACTTCTACCACATCTGGTAGTTTTTGCCATCGAAGTGCGGAGGACCCGAACCCCGTTCCTGGTACGCCATCTTTGGATCTTAGACTGGTTAGAGTCAATGAAGACCCGAACCCGCTCTGATACCACTTGAAGGACCGAACTGGCGACCAGAGAGGGGGGGAGTGAATTGGAGCCGATAAAAATTCATCTCGAAGGAGATGGCTACTCCAACAAGACGAACACGGCTATCCAAAACACGTCTCCGACTCAACTACCCAAGTTGGCCAAGACCACGCAGCCACTGGAGTGCTACTGGTCCTAGGAACCAACAACCACCGAAACCTACTCGAGAACGCAGTGGAACAAGCAACTCGAGCAGCTACTGACTACACCGGTCAGACCGGTCACCTGCACCGGTCAGACCGTTCCAAGCCGGATCTTCCGGACTGAGCCGCCGGAACACCCGACACCTACCAGAGACACACCGGGTCACCCTAGATCCTGAGCCGGGTCACCCGAGCAGAACCTGAGGAATTCCACAGAAGGCCCCTACACCGGTCAGGCCGGTGTAGCACGCCGGTCAGACCGGTCAAGCCAGGAAACCCCAAATCCGCCAAACAGACCTTTCGAGCTCCAAAACTGACCAAACTTGAAACAGCCGCAACACAAGACACTAGGGAACTCACCAAGACGTTCACCCGAGGCAAATCCCACAAGGGCCTTGCACCGGTCAGACCGGTCACCTGCACCGGTCAGACTGGTCAAGCCTGGGCAGCTCGGGATGAACAGCAACCCGCGGGTCAACTCCCCCAAATCCAAATCTCGATCTCCCGATTCGCTCCACGGATTCGCGCAAGACTTTGGGGATAGTAGGAACACCTCATGGGCACTCCATAGCCAAGATTTGGTCCACCAAAACTTGCTAAATCAAGAGGAATCGAAGAAATCCCACCAAGAACACCTCCAACCCTAGAGAGAGGAAAACCCCAAAATCGAGCCCCTTTACTCACTGATTTGGGAGGGGAATCAAAGGGAAAAGAACAACGAAGGGTTCATTCATACATCCCCCACCAAATCCCAAAGAGAAAGGTCTCAAATCCACCGCAAGAAAATCGCCAAGAAAAGGGTCCGAAAATCACCAAAAAGGAAAAACGGGAGAGACACCATCAAGCCTTGAGGAACCACGCCGAATCATCTATACATACCATGAAGGTTCATACAAGATCTAGCTTACCTCCCGATCATCCATCCCTCTCTCAAGATCTCACCATGAACCTCTCAATCTAGCCCTAGAAAATCCTAAGGAAAATAGGAAGGGAAAATAGCAAAGGAAAATGAGCTAGGGTTCCAAGAGATATGGCTGCCATCCATCCCACCAAGTGTTTATATGGAGGCAACCGAAAGACGAAACTACCCCTAAGGCTTAATACTAGGATACATGCCCCCGAGGGGCACTTTGGGAATCATCGTCGTCGTACCATCGGACGGATGCCCGACGACCGCAACCAACATAGCCTCGACTCAAGCCATGCGATCTCGACGCGTGTCCTCCACTTCAAAGTCTCCGGACTGCGTCGTCGCACACCGGTCAGACCGGTGTCCTCCACCAGTCAGACCGGTCCAGTGCTGCTGCCTTCGGTCTTCGGCCTTGGCTTTGTGGATCAACCAAGGAACCCAGTGGTTTTCTGGTGAATCACTGGAAACCCCGCAAACTCGGTGTGGCCTCCGCAAATCTCCACTCATGACTCGGCCCCCACGAAGTCCCGGCTCGATCTTGGCTTTGAGGCTCAACCAAGGAACCGTCCATAACTTCATCTTGCCGTTCTTGCCACCATGCGGCCCGCACCTGACCCCGTCGGCCACCGGGTCCCTCGAACCAAGACTACTTGTCTTCGCCACACCTGGAGGCCTCACCGGCAATGACCTTTCGCGCTTGTTCTTCACCTGCACCAAAACCAGTCAGGCCGCAACCTGCACCTGCAATACTTAGCCAAGAATCAGTCCACACAACGTTGTTAATCACTCATCGCACTAGGAAGCGACCATCCACCGGTCCTCGAACCACACAGGTCCTCAGCCGCGCATTTATATCCGAGGTGTTGCATGCCCCTATACCCACTCAACGCAGACCGCTGGATTACCCAACAGGGTAGCCAAGACCGTAGCCCATCTAGTTCCCGTGGTTGTATGGTAAGTCCTGGGTGGTCACTCCATAGACCGGTCCTTATACGATTGACTCAGGCAAGGCAAGCAACACACATCACAAGCAACCATCCAGACCACTTGCCTGAGTCACCTAGGGTGTTCTTGTTGCTAACCAGAACCCACATTAACATGTTGCATAGTAATTAGTCAAATTAGGATTAAAACCAACCCATGTTGAGCAAGCTAAGCATAAACTACCCATATAGGTGACCTCTAAAGGTAAGCAAGGAAATGATCATGAAACTCTAGTAAACAGTCCTTAATAGGATTCCCAACAAAATTAGACATCTAATGCAAGAAAACATAAATAAAGCAATGATTATGGTGTACAAAAGATAAAGGTATAAAATAGCAAGATGTCAAGGACACTTGCCCGTTTCCCGATGCTCCACTACTCAGAGACGTTCCTTCACGCGCAACAATCAACTGAAACAACACAATGCTACACTAAGAACAGAGCACCAGATAATAAAAGTATTTTGGAAAAGCATACTATTAGCTAACGTGAGCTAGCTACGAACAAGAGAGCGTGTGAAAGGCTAAAGCAAGGATACGTGTAGAAAGGCACAACTATCGGAGGGTTTACATGATTATGAACAAAGGGCTATATGCTTGATTTATTTTAATTAAAGAAATGTGTTTAATGGATATTTCGGAGAAATACCACATGTTGGAACTTACTCAAATTATATTTAAAGTTAAAACACGAGATAATTTAGAAAACTATACATTATGTGAGAGCAATTAATGAATTTTCATGTGTTGAATTGAGCTAAACAAGTTATAATTAGAACATATTTATGTTTAAATTAACCTAGTTAACATTTGTTTATGAAAAGGCGACGTTTAAACCTATAGTTGATTTTATTCAAAAGAGGTTGAATTAGACATTAATCAAATTAATATTAACTTTAATTTTGAGAAACATGAAACATGGTGAACATCGGTGCTAACACATACTCTACGACGAGACAAAACTAACGCAACTTAAACGAGCCAAAACGGAGCTAAAACGAGGAAGATATGAGATTTGGAAGGTTGCAGGGGCCTATGTGTGATGATTTGTAGCTTTCAGGGGCTAGAACAGGAGATTCGCAAGACTCAAGGAATTCTGGTCTCGAAATGATCAAAACAGGGGGTTCTTCATGCAAAAGAGGCTCGGTTGGGTTGAACTGTGAAAGGTGGGATCTTTCTGAGGGTTCATGTGAAAGATAGCCAAGACACAGAGATGCCGGCTGAGGTTTACGTATTCTGCAGGGGGCTTTGTGCAAAAGAGTGGCTGACTGGGCTGATGTGGTTGACGTGGCACCGCGTGGCACGAGCTGGTTGGCCGGGTCTGCGCACGTGGGGCTGACGAGGCGGTAGACCGGCTGTAGACCGTGTTGTGGACTAGGTCCACTGGTCTACGGTGGACCGGGCGAAGGGGTATAGGCCGGATTTGATATGGGCCGTTCGTGTTGCTTCATGCCGTGCACCACATTCTTTGTGCCCACACCTCGAGTGTGGTTGTTCTTGATGAATGGGATGGGGTCCTTTGTACCTTGTTCTTGCTTACCTAGACCCTTCCCATCCGCAAAGCCAAATTTCTTCATGTAGCTTGACCCAAAGCCTTTGGTATGGTTCTCAAACTCACCTCTCTTTGGTTCCTTCTTTTTCTCATCAATGAGGGAATTTGACAACCTAGCAATTTCTTTCTTCATAGCATTCATCCCAGCAATGTTAGTAGCATAAGCATTTATATCAATTTTATAGCACCGAGAACAACCATTGCTTGTTGAGGCTTCAGAGTTAGAGTGAGCATCATTAGAGGTTGTTGTAGCACTATTCTTGAGGTTGTCAAGTTGAACTTCAAGTGCTATGTGGCTAGTCCTTAAGCTTTCAAAGCTCTTTTGAAGTTCGAGCTTTTCACCCTCAAGTCTATTGCAAGCATCCTTAGCTAGGAAAGATTCCCTAGTTAATTCATCTACTATCAATTCCTCTTTAGCTTGGGATTTCTTGAGCCTAAGAATTTCTAGCTCCTTTTCCTTAAGCAAGTCCTCTTGCACCTTGAAACCCTTCTTTTCAATTACAAGGGCATTCTCAAGGGAAATGATTTTCTAAGGAGTCCCATCTAGAGTCCCATCTCTATTCTCTATTTCTTTCATTAGAAACATGATTTTCTTAGTTGCCTTTTTACCAAAACCATTTATCATTTTTTCAAATTCAAGATCACTTTCACTATCATCGTCTAGAGGCAAGGTGGGAGTGTCTACCTTAGAGCCCCTAGCCATGAGCCATGTGTGGGTGAAGTCATATTCATCATCGGTGAGATCTCCAAAGAGTGATGACTTGTTGATTGGTTCTCCAATAGATATAGTGGCAAGTCGCACTTCATCATCGGAGTCGGAGCTATCTTCATTTGAATCCCACTCATCACCCATGTGTGCTTCACCAACTTCCTTCTTCTCGTTCTTGTCATTCTTGTTGGTGTCCCTTCTTCTCACTTTGATGTTGGGGCACTCCGCAATGAAGTGACCCTCCTTGCCACACCCAAAGCATGGCCTCTTGGAAATCCTCTTGGTCTTGATCTTGTCTTTGTCTTTGTTCTTGTTGAAGAAGCCACTCTTCTTTATCACTTTGTTGAACTTTCTAATGAAGAGTGCCATTTGTTCGGGAGTCATGTTCTCATCACTATCTTCCTTGACCATGGTCTTGGAGGTTGATGAACTTGATTTCTTCTCCTTGCTAGATGCCTTGAGGGCTACCCCCTTGTTCTTCTGAAGTTGTTCATGCATCTTGGACATCTCTTGTGAAAGCTTTGACTCCTTGACGGTGATAAGATGTTCTTAATTCTTCCAATAACATCCATCAGAGTGAACTTATTGAAGCCTCTCTTCTCTCTTATATGTGTTGGGAGTTGCACATCCCTAGCCATGTATGCGGAGAGGATCTTATCAACCACTTCTCTTCTTCCCCATCTTGTGCTTCCAAGGGACTTGATCTTGTTGATGATCTTGTTCAAGCGATTGTACATGTCTTGTGGAGATTCATCTTCCTTGATAACAAAGCGGTTGAGCTCACTTTCCAAGGCATGTATTCTTCCTTCTCTTACTTGCTTTGTTCCTTCATGGTTGATGAACAAAGTGTCCCACACTTCCTTGGCGGACTTCAACCCATCCACCTTGTCATACTCTTCGGATGTGAGTGAACTCTTGATGATGTGAATGGCTTGATAGTTTCTTTGTATCTCATTGGCTTGATCTTGAGTTAGCATTGCATCACCACTAGGAAATGTAATACCCCTGTTCACAATAGTCCAAAGTGCGGGATTTACCGCCATCAAATACTCCTCCATCGAGTTCTTCCACTTGGAATAGCCGGTTCCATCAAATTGGGGTATCTTCCCAATGTGGCTAGAACCCGACGGATGGTTAAAAGATAAACGAGAGTAATCGAAAGAGGTTCTAGTGTAATCCCTTGATGATGACGGGCGCCGAGCGGAGCGGGTTGACCTTGCATCATCAAACTCATCATCCTCACTATCGGAGGTCTCCACACCATCTCCATGTGCTTGATGGCTTGTGCTTGCCGCAACGGCACCACCTCCTTGAGGTAGAACGGGAGGTGGACCACCAACATTGATGGTGTTGTCTCCTCCTTCGCGAGGAAGTGTTTGTTAAGCATTTGGGTCCGACATCTTCTTGACTCCAAGCGGTTAAGCTTCAAATGCGGAGCACTTGGCTCTAATACCAATTGAAAGGATCAAGATGTCGACTAGAGGGGGGTGAATAGTCAAACCTGAAATTTACAAACATTTCAAGCAGCTGTTAAATCAGGTCCAGAGTTTTAGGATATTTTTCCGGATACTCCGGGAAATCCAGAGAATCTGAGAAAATGTCCGGATTGTCCGGGCCTGCGAGAGGGGATTTAAATCGACAGAAATCAAACTTGCTCAAACATAGATCTACGAAAATAGGTTATGCAATGGGATGAGACAAGCCTGTTTATCCACCTAGAACCTGCAAGAACCTCGACACGGAGTAGATCGGCACCAAACCCTAGAAATGAGCTCAAGAGATATACAAGCATACAATAAGAGCAACAATCACAGAAGAGACACAAGGATTGGTTACCGGAGTTCAACCTCACACCTTGAGGTCTACGTCTCCGTTGAGGAACCCACAAAGGGTGGACCTTTACACCTAGGTCACTTTCCTCCCTCTAGCGACCAGAAAGATCGAGCTAGAGTTAATTACTCAATTTCGGGGTGATACAAACTTCCTTGGGCAGCCACAAACCTTTGGATGCTCCAAGGCAACGCCTAGCCGGCTAGGAGCTCAATGCTTCAAGAGTAACAAACACGAAATGTGCCAACCAAGCGAAGAACGAGGTGCTCTAGAGGTAGGAAATCAGCTCACTAGCACTCTCCAAGCTCTTGCTCTCAATCCCTCCTTAAATCCCCAACAAATCTCACCAAACCAAAGCCAAGGGGAGTAAAGAGGGGGAGAGAATGAGTTCTGAGTGTTGCAGGTCGAAATGGGCAAGAGTAAGAGAGAGGAAAGGGTGGAGGGGGCTTTTATACCCCCTCACACAGAAAAGAGCCGTTACAGCTCTAAGACCCGGAATGTCCGGGAAAACCCCGGAAACTCCGGGAAGTCCGGAGATTCCGACCTTCCAAGGTCAGCACCCAAAAAGTTAACCTCGTGAACGTGTTGGTGCAAAGGTGTCTCTCATAGGTTTTGTTTTGACAACTAGAGCACCTTTACAACTCTTGGAAGATACATTTCCTGTCCCTCTTTATAGTACGGCGTTCCTAGGACCCAAATTCAAAATATAAAATAAATTAGCCTTCATAGGAACCCTTTGTAGCATCACTTCCTTTTTGCTTGACGATGAATAACACATGATGCCACAATACAATTTTAATTCCAGCTCATACACTAGATAAATCATTAGCCACTTAACCGTGTGTCATTAAATCACCAAAACCCACTTAGGGGGCCAAGATACTCTTCAGAACCACTGCAAACCCCGCGAACTCGGTGTAGCCTCCGCCAATCACTACTCATGACTCGGCTCCCACGCCGCCCGGCTCGACCTTGGTTTTGAGGCTCAACCAAGAAACCATCCACGACTTCTTCTCGCTGTTCTTGCCACCATGCGGTCCGCACTTGACCCCGTCGGCCACCGGGTCCCTCGAACCAAGCCTACTTGTCCGCTCCACACCTGGAGGCCCACCGGCTTGGACCTTTCGCGCTTGTTCTTCACCTGCATCGACACCAATCAAGCCGTAACCTGCACCTGCAATCACTACAAGAAAATCGTTGACTAGTGACGCAACCACATTTTAGCGTCATTGATTTATGACGTTCCTAGCTGATCTCGTCATAATATTTCACTTCCGAGCAAATTTAGTGACAAAAAAATTTTTCGTCATTACGGTTGGTACTGTAGCCGGGCGTTCCCTGTTCCATGCTGTTTTGTGACGCCGTAAGCTCTGAAAAACGTCATAAACTAACATCGGTCCCACATGTAAGCATTATTTTAAAAACAGAGTCGTCATAAAATTTAGTAGGGTCCCACATGTAAGCATTCTTTCGAAATTAGAGTGTTCCAAGTCATCATAAAATTTTCCAGGGTCCCACATGTAAGCATTTTCGCCAGGTCAGCGGCGTCATAAACCAACTTTGGTCCCACATCTAAGCATTATTTTAAAATAGAGTGTTCCAAGTCGTCATAAAATTCAGTTGGGTCCCACATGTAAGCATTTTCGCCAGATCAGCAGAGGCTAGGTCACGAAATGTTGCAAAAATAATTTGCCATGGCATGGGTTCGAACTAGGGACCTGAAGGAACAAGACTGTGCTGTTTACCACTGCACCACTTCTTGGTTGTGCATGTTTTATGGGAAACTCAGCTAATAGTTCATGCGAATTCTTTACTGTGACCAGGTCCCACATGTAAGTTTCAGTTGAGTCTATAATTGCCTATCGAATGGTTGGTGAGACGCTTCACTCAGACTTCGCAAAGACTTTCAACTTCCGCTACGCAGATCTGCAACGGTGGCTTGTGGTAGGAATGGAGAATCCTAGCAGCGATGAGAGGGTGAGTTATGAGGCACCTCCCGGCTACCAGTACCTGAGTCAGCACGACAAGGTCAGTCTTCTGGTTTGAGCCACTACATTTTCTCCTACAACCTAGGGATGGAGATTTCTAGATTTGGGGATCTTGCGGATTGATGAGCATATACAAATACAATTGATTTGGATTTCTTTGTACCCTCATATTTGCACTTCGATTGGTGTTAGAAGTTGATAGGCTATTGACAATTCATAGGTGTTAGATTCAGTTAGTTTTCAATTTGCATCAGATTGATAGGTTGTTGTATTTTACTAGCTTCTGGAGGTGGCTCGGTCCACTGATTTCGTTACATCAGGCCCTCCTGATGCTGATCTTATCCTTGTGGATCGCTATAACAAGTGCGAGCATGGGTATGCTGTCCTTGTCAAGGAACCCTTGTGTAGCCTTGGGCGCCGGTATGGAATCTACAGTCAGGTAGACTTATAGTACTTGTACTCTTGATGTTACTGTTGCAAATGGATAATTGTATGAACATGTATGTAATTGGTGTCTACAGCCTGAAGAACAACGATGTGGGACGTTTATTTGGATTGATCCTCAATGGGATGCTAGGACTACTGCTGTTCTGGATAGGCTGACAAAGGTTGTTGAAAATGGTCGAGAGGAGGCAAGTGATTTGAAGGAAGAATGTGAAATTGCTAACAAGCAGCTTGAAGCTACTGCCGCTGAGTTGAAAAAGGTGAAGGCAAAGCTGGAACGGGTTGAGAAGGAGAAGGAATCGATTCTTTGCGAGTTAAATAAAAATAGGTAGTTACGATTATTATGAAACTTGTTGCTTGTTGATGTTTAACTACTGGTTGTTGCTCACTTCATAGTGATGAACGGCCCTAAATGACATGTAGTGTTATGAAACTTGTTGCTGCTGATGTTAACTTTAGATCATGCAAACGACAAAGGGAACAACAATGGGAAGGATCGCAAGAAGCTTGAAGCTACTTCTCCACAGAAGCTGCAGGATGGAGCTATGGAAGGAGAATCAACACCTACAAATGTAATTGATGTTTAGTTCTTGAGTGTTGAGAATGGTCATGAGTTGATGGAACTTGTTGCTACTTGGTGTTGTGAACTTTGTGGTCGTGAGTTGAGAAACTTGATGCTACTTGATCATAATTATGTTTGCTAGTTGGTGTTGTGAACTTTGTGGTCATGAGTTGATGTTTTGTTGGAAGGACCTTCCTGAGTAACGATTGCGAAACTGCTTATTTCCTACTGTCGTTTCAAGTCATCATAAAATGGAGGTCCCACATGTAACAATCGCAAAACTGCTTAGTTCTTGAGTGTTGAGAATGGTCATGAGTTGATGGAACTTGTTGCTACTTGGTGTTGTGAACTTTGTGGTCGTGAGTTGAGAAACTTGATGCTACCTGATCATAATATGATGTTTGTTGCTCGGTGGACAACAAAGGTCCGGTCTGTTGATGTTTTGCTGGAAGGACCTTCCTAAGTAACAATCGTGAAACTGCTTATTTCCTACTGTCATTCCAAGTCATCATAAAATGGAGGTACCACATGTAAGTTATGTAAGGTGAATCTTTAATATAAATCAATGACTTTTGATACGAGCAGATCTGCAATGGCTCGTGGCAGGAATGGCGGATCCTAGAGGCGACGGGAAGATGGTTCCGCCGCCACCTTCCAGCTACAAGAAGCTGAAACAGCTCGACAAGGTCAGTTCTTTGGTTTGAGCCACTATATTTTCCCGTATCGTCCTAGGGATTTCTAGATTTGGGGATCTAACGGATTGATGAGCATATACACTAGAATCAGATTTCATCGTACCCTCATATTTGCACTTCGTTTGGTGTTACTAGTTGATAGGCTATAGACAATTCATAGGTGTTAGATTCAATTAGTTTTCAGTTTGCATCGTTTGATGGATTGATAGGTTCTTGTATTTTACTAGCTTGTAGAGGTGCTTGAAGCCACTAAAGCTCGGCTGCAGGAGGTGAAGAGAGACCTACAAGAACAAGAAGGCAGAGAACTCATGGCGCAGCAAGAGGCTGTAAAATACAAGGAGCTATGTCAGCAAATTTTAAATACAACTATGCAAGAGATGAGGAAATTCAACGAGATGGCTGACCAATTGTTACATGAACAATTGCAACAGACCAACAACTATAAGGAGTTGTGTGCCCATATGTTACGGCGGGACAATGCCTTATTGAAAGAAATAGGTGAGATTCTTGACCAAGAGTCGAAAGACTTGGTACTGGACTGGAAGGCAAAACCAGAAGAGGAGGCAAGGTCATGGAAGGAAGAATGCGCAAAGGCTAACATCAAGCTTAAAGCAAGTACCACTGAGCTGGAAAACGTGAAGGGAAAGCTGAAACATGCCATCGATGTGATGGAAGTGTATAAGCAATCGGTTGAGCAGCTAGTTATCGAGATCGAGAAGGAGAAGCAATCGGTACAACAGAGTGTTATCCAGATGGAGAAGGAGAAGTAATGGATACTGCGCGAGAAAGATAAAAATAGGTAGTGTTTGATTATTATGAAACTTGTTCCTTGTTGATGTTTAATTACTGGTTGTTCCTCCTGGTGCTTATGTTTTCTTTAGGTCAGCCATGCGAAAACGGGATCAACAATGGGAAGGATCCTCAGAAGCTAACATGAAGCTTGAAGCTACTACCGCTGAGCTGCAGAAGGTGAAGGGACAGCTGCAGGATGGAGCTATGTAAGGAGAATCAACGCCTACAGATGTAAATTGATGATCAGTTCTTATCGTTATGATTACAAATGGGTGGTTATGAGTATTTTGAAAATTGTAATGATGATCATCCTATGATGTTTGCTACTTGGTGTTGTGAACTTTGTGGTCATGAGTTAAGAAACTTGTTGCTACTTCGTGTGATGATCATCCTATGATGTTTGCTACTTGGTGTTGTAACTTGTTGCTCTTGGTGTTGTGAACTTTGTGGTCATGAGTTGAGAAACTTGTTACTACCTGATCATAATATGATGTTTGCTGCTCGGTGGACGGCAAAGTTCCGGTCTGTAGATGTTTTGCTGGAAGGACCTTCCTGAGGAACGATCGCGAAACTGCTTGTTTCCTACTGTGGTTCCAACTCGTCATAAAATTTAATAAGGTCCCACAAGTCAGTCTGATAAAAAAACAGAGGAAAATTAAAAGGATACTATGTCAATAGCAGGGTCGAACCTGCGGCCAACGGCTATATTAACCGCGTACCCTGCAAGGGGCTTGCCAGAACGCTCTGTGGGTCGTTGTGGCAAATATCTAGCCTAGAGGCGTTGGTGTGCAGATCTACAACTCGTGGCAGGAATGGCGGATCCTCGCATCGAAGGGAGGAGAGTGAGCTACGGTCAGGTCAGTACCCTGTTTTGTGCCTCTGCTTTCCCCTTTCGTCAGAGGGAAGTGATATTTGGAATTGGGGATTTTGGTTGAAGCACGATTGTTGTTACAAGTTGATTGATAGGCTTTAATTTAGAAAGTGCAAAACTAAGCATTGATTTCAAGTTGCAATGAATTTTTTTGAAGCATCCGTGTAGTCCAGCATCTTCTTCCATTGGTAGTTACTGCTCGGAGACATCTTCCTGCAATAGTAGCCATTAGCATCCTAAAGACAAGTGCAAACACGGGTTGAGAGCTGTGGTGAAGTATGCTTGGACCTTTCTCAACCCTGGCCGCCGGTTTGCTGGCTGCCCAAAGGTAATGGCTAGTTGGCTACCTGCTTATGTGGTGCCTGTGGTCAACGACTATTGCTAATGGGTCATTTAATTTGCAGGAAGAAAAAGAGCAATGCGATTACTTCTGCTGGATTGATCCAGAATGGGATGAAAGGTCGTATGCTGTTATGCTGAAGCTCATGAAGAAGAAAGCGAAAGCTGAAGAGGATGCAAAGTAGTGGGAGGGGGAATTAGGAAAAGCTAACTGTGAGCTTAGAGAGATTAGGAATGAGCTCAAAATAGCGCGGCAAAAACTTCAGAAGGCTACCGCCGAGCTGAAGTCAATTGGGAATTATAGGCAGAATGTCAAACTCACGCATGTGCTGCTTGCTTTATTTGTTGTTTTCGCGGGAATGGCGGGATTGATGCTCGGTGGCAAGGCTAATTAGATGTGTCGATCATGTATTCTGCAAGTGTCACTTTGGTATTGTGAACAATGTGTCGATCATGTATTCTGAACATTGTGCCCTATGCTTCTGAGCATTGTACTGATGATGTATTGCCAAAATCGACCAAGAAATGCGCGGCAGTTAGTATCCACCACATTGTTCTGACCATTTAGTCCGACCTGTTCACATTTCCAAGAACGTAATTTCCGTTAGGTTCCCCAACAGTCATAATGAATTATTATTGTTATCCCGAAATCAACGGAGCAGCAGCGAAGGTTGTTTTGGGTGGCGAAGGAGTGGTGAATTTACTGTAAATGCGGAGAAAGGAACGGTGGATTTGTTGTAAATGGGGCATTGATCGACTTCTTCCGCCTGGGGTACAGAGAACATTTTTACAATTGCATCTCCTCCTCTCGGAAGGAAGATCCGTGAGAGTACAGTGCTCTCTTCCAAGTCTCTGTATCAATTTGAATGTGCATTTGACCTGGCACTCTGATGTTTGATCAAACTATTTTCAGGACGCCGGTAGGTCAGTAATCATGTCGTCGAGGCGGTTGCCGTTATCGCTGGTGGTGCTCCCTACAGAGGTGAACATTGACATCACCGGCCACCTCGCTGCGACCTCGGAGCGGGCCATGGACGACCTCCGTAGACTACGGGCGACCTGCCGAGAGATGCGTCGCGTGTGCAATAACGCGGCCGTTGGTCAGCGCGTGGCACTAGAGCGATTTGTCGTCGAGCTGCAGTGGAACGACCGCAAGGGCTATGACGCCCTCCTCGATTGCCTGACCCGCATAAGAAACCCGGAGGCATGTTTCCTCTCCGGGATGGACATCCTGTTCGGGGAAAACTACAGCTCCCGGTCATCCATCGCCAAGCTCGAGGAGGCCGCCCAGGCCGGGCACAATGTGGCAGCCTACATAGCTGCCATGGTCCTCTACAGGGCCAAAGGCGGCACTGGTGATGATGACACTGCGAGGCGGTACATCAAACAGGTCGAGGGTGACGAAGAATCGGCGGCCGCGACATCGATGATGATGCGGACGAACAAGGGTTGCCTGTGGTGCCGTGAGGCAGCCTCAGAGGTGATCCGGCGAGTGACATGGCGCCGACGTGCAACGCTGGCGCTGCCAGTGGCGCGCGGCAATCATCAGTGCGTAGGCCGCCTGTGCTTCAAGATGAGCTGGGAAGAATGGTCACATTTTTGTAACGAGGAATGTATAACTCACGCTGAATGTGATCTGTTCTTTAGCAAAATAATTAGATATCTGCATCCAAACAAATTACCCTGACATGTGAGAGTGATTTTGGATATATTTGTTTCTAGATCAATCCACTGATATCTGTTTCTATCTCTCTTCCTTGATTCCCGTGTAGCAATACTCGCACACGCATAGACGTGATGGAAACCAACTTAGTTGGAATAGTTCATCACAATTTAGAGAGGTGGAAATCAATATTGGACAATTAAAAAACAAATAATGTGATCTCACTATCTCAGAAACTACGAAATCCATAATCAGGTTTGCCCAATTCAAAACAAGCAACTTTTGCCAGGAAAGGAATGAAAATTTTTGTCCGATCTGTTAATGTTTCGTAAACCCAAACATCCGGTCCTGCCCGGGTTATATTGCCTATCTCACTGCATGCTTTCATTTTGTTGTTACCAAGCATGACTCGTCAACAAGGAAGAATGAAGCCATGGTTCAAACTCTAAGTCAGCTTGCTTGTCTTCACGATTCTTTCCTACTAACCAAGTCTTTGAAAAACAAATCTTTGCTAGATGGGGTAGTGTACACTAGATAGAGTAGACACCATCTTACTGAAAGCCAATTTGTTGCCCATCGCTTCAATTTGCCCTACCTAAGCCACGGCTCCATGTTCGAATTGTGCACGTTTTCGGCTCTCCGTAACAAGGATGATATCATATCTCACCTTGTCCATATTTAAAACAAGCATCTTCTTGCCATCAAATGATTAAAAATATTTCTCCGGTCTACCCAAACATCCGACCTCGTATACCAAAATAACCGGTCTCGTGGGAACTTTCGATCTCATCATGTTCAAGTGATCTTTGAAAAACAAATCTTTGCTAGCTGGGGTAGTGTACACTAGATAGAGTAGACACCATCTTACTGAAAGCCAATTTGTTGCCCATCGCTTCAATTTGCTCTACCTAAGCCACGGCTCCACGTTCGAATTGTGCACATTTTCGGCTCTCCGTAACAAGGATGATATCATATCTCACCTTGTCCATATTTAAAACAAGCATCTTTTTGCCATCAAATGATTAAAAATATTTCTCCGATCTACCCAAACATCTGACCTCGTATACCAGAATAACCGGTCTCGTGGGAACTTTCGATCTCATCATGTTCAAGTGAATTAAGTTTGCTCCAAGTTCAACGAGATTGCAAGTTACGCGCCTAGGCCATTTGCCTGACACGATCCCCCATGAGACCCTGCGCCTTTCCCTTGGCAAATGAGATCTATTAATATATACTACTGGAAAACACTTTTGCATCTCCTCCTCAACGAAAGAAAACCCCATCGGCATCTCCTCCTCTCGGCACTAGAAGGCCCCATCGGCATCGCCTCCTATCGGCGCAAGTATCGTCGTCCTCTCTCCCAATTCAATCGATTTCTTTGTTCTTTCGACCTTTTTCGCCTCTTTGAGCAAACTAATTTCTATGTGCATTTCAGAGCACCTCCCCCAATGGGCGGCGACAATCATCGCGTGCCTCCTGTGGAGCTCGCTCTCCTACCATCCACGAACACGAACATCCGGTCTGTTAATGCATCCCATACACAAACATCTGATTTAATGGCAGTAAACAGTTCATCTCTGCATGTTGAAGTGCTTGTAAATATAGTTTGCTCCAAATTCACTAAGATTACAAATTTACATAGTTCTTTTCTTTGCAAAAGACCATTACATTATTAGAGATCGAGGCGCCTCCTTGCATTAGCGTGATACAACTCCGGAAGAGACACCCCGACTTTCCCTGAAACTGAGATCTATTAATATACCGTACTCTCCCAACTCCCTCCATTGCCTTGTCTCAAACTCTCTTCCTCCAGAAAACCACAACCACCATGCCTTCTTCTCCGATTCGACTTCCCGCCTCCCCGTTCCCTTCCAACCCCTCCTCCATCGGGACACCACCCGACTCCCCCCAACCAAGCGCATGCGAGCCATCCGAGCCCTCCTTGAGTGAATCTGATGTAGAAGACATGGAAAGGCAGGAGAGCGAGGACAGTGAGGATGAGTACAACTATGTGGAAGAGGATGAAGAGGAAGAGGAAGAGGAAGAAGAAGAGGATGAGGAAGAGACATGGGCGGCCATTGAGAAGAAGCGATTGGCAGCCAAGAAGAGGAAGCGGGTGGAGGCCAAGAAGAGAAATCAACAGACGGAGGCATTTGTGAGGCAGCTTTTGAAGGATGACAAGGCCAGTAAGCTTGATTCGTTCAAGGACATGCCGTCGGTGAAGAAGAAGAAGGGTGCGGAGGAGGAGGAGGAGGAGGAGGTGGACTCGAAGTGGACCAAGAAGAAGATGGACCTCGGCGCTGGTCCTTCAAATGCCAGCCCCGCCAATCCTGGTCCCATGGCTCCCCCAGCCATTGAAGCTCCCTCGATGCCAGAGTCATCGGGGAACTCCTCGGAGGGGTCGTCTTAGATTACTCGGATTTGAATTTTCTTTTGCACTTTCAAATAGGTGGTCTTGTGGATGGAAAGATCAATTGTATGTTTTCTTTTGGATGGAAAAGATCGATCACCTGTTTTCCTGCTCTGTGAATCTTGTAGTGGTAGGAAAATCCCCTGTTATCCATGAAGAACATGGGTGTTCTTCTTTTCCATGATCGCCTTCCTTGCTTCAGTGGATTTCCCTGGTCATGATGCGTTGCCATAGTCTGAGATGTAATGTCTTGTCATGTGATATTTTATTCTTATCCCACCGCACCGCATTGCAGATACACACGTAAATGATGACCGATTTTACAAATTTACCGTTTGACTAAATTCACCATTTTGCCAAGAATATACATAACGTAAATGATGGTCACCTTGCCCAAATTATTCAACTTAAATGTGCACATACATGATACATCCCCATAGACCTACACCCGTATAGTGGCACTGGCACAGGCGCGCACAAACACACACCCAGCAACGAAATCTTCGGACTTGGCAACGAGGAAGACAACAGACACGGTCATGGAGATGGATACGGCACACGCCTATCCCGCCATACCTAATGCACGACAGAATGTAGCATAACGAGGATCCGCGCGGAGATATTCCTCCAATGCACGGTGCCTACCCCTCGACTTCATGGTACGTCCCGAGCGACCAATGCCAGAAGCATGCTGTAGGATGTCACGAAAACCCCACTGCCGGTTAGCAAGATTGCAGTAAGGGCACACACAGCGACCATGGCGAAGCACACGAGTGTAACCCTACTCCTGCAGCCAAGCCAAAGCATCTTTCTTCATCTCCTCCGTTTCTTCCTCGTCCGCTTCGTCCATGTCGTACAGATCATATGGATCCATGTATCCTGGCCGCTGTGGAGGTGGCACAGCATGGAAGTTGGCGGTTCCTCCGTTCGCATCAGAAGCCATCGTCCAACACACTCGCAAACAACATAAACATGATAAGGACTGACCAGAAACAATGATTGTATCCTGTAAAAACACGACGCGGAAGCTAAGAGCTCAACTCTTTTCACAGCGCGCAGAACCAAATAGAGAGGTCTGCTAGCACAATGTTTGGAGGGTGAAGAGGCGATGAGCAAAGGCCTTGGGGGCACGCCTATTTATCGAACCGTGACCGATACTAAGGCAGCGTGCACCTCGTGGCAGAGCATGCCCTCACGGGATTACAGTAGCCATGAAAATACGTGGGGTGCTCGGAATACGAAGGCCTACATTGCTGAGGAATCCTGTCACAAGTATAGGGCGGAATATGCAAGCTTTTTCCCATGTAGGCATGCGAAATATTTGGTGGGTACACAAGTGTGCTTTGGTCCAGATAAGAACGCAGAAGGAAGATCCTTATATCTGTATGACTTAAAAAAAATAGACGTGTAGGCATTATAGTGGGAGAAGCAGTTGTTAGGTTTTGTGATCTTCGACTGGAAACGCACCCAGCTTCTCTGAAGCGTGGGCCTCTTCCAGATATCCGTCTCCCGCCTATATTGTACGCCACCGGAATCCCACCCAAACTCACTGACAATATGGGGCCGCCATTGCACAGCCTCACTTGTCAGTGGCCCCGAAGCAAGTGCAGCTTACCAAATTTTCATTTCGCGGTCAGGAAGTCAAAAGCGAGATTTTCAAATTCTGTATTCCCTCTCCGCCCCGAAATAATAAATACTCTACTCCATTGCTACCGCGTTGCGCCACTAAACTCCCGCCTTCCATTTCCAAAAAGCATCACTCTGCTCAGCTAGATCTGCGGTGGCGGTCCGATGTCGCCGTCGCCTGTGGAGGGGGAGGGGTATCTCAGCAGATGGTGGGCGGCAGATATCGGTGTTCTGCTTGCGTCTGTTGTGCTGGCCAAGCTGAGCAGTTGAGCGAGGATACGGCGCAAGCACCGGCTCCCGATGCCCCCTCAATCCATGGGCCCTTGAATCTTGGAGCTTCACAACTGAGAATCTCATTTCCTTTTCTTTCTAGTCCCCTAGTAGTATTTTCATTGGCTTAGAAAGTAAATTGCTTCGTGTATTGTGTTAGTTCTGAGATTCTTCTCTTAACTTTGCCGCTCTAGATGAAGTCACTGATTTGGAACACAAGTTAATCGATGAGCCATGCGTTGAAAGTAAATTGCTTTGTGTATTGTGTTAGATTGGAGATTCTTCTCTTACCTTGGCCGCTCTAGATGCAGTTACTGATTTGTAACACAACTTAATAGATGAGCCATGCTTAGAAAGTAATTTACTTTGTGTATTGTCTTAGATTTCAGATCCTTCTCTTACCTTGACCGCTCTAGATCCAGTTCCTGATTTGTGGGCTTGCCCCCTCGGCCCATTATTTTTTACGAATTCAAAAATGATTTATTAAAAAAATGGGCCGTATCAAAAATGACGTCAGCAAATGGTGGGCTGGGTCCAATATCAGTTGGGCCTTAATCATTTTATGACGTCATCGAATATTGAATTCGATCCAACCAGTACTGGACCCAAAACAAATTAATGACGAATGCAATTATTGGGCTCGGCCATACTAACACCAGGCCTAAAACATTCTATGACGACCTCGATTATTGGGTCAGTCCAACTAGAATTAGGCCTAAAAGTGTCTATGATGACAACAATTATTGGGCTCCATCCAACCATAAATAGGCCTTACACATTCTATGACGCAAACAATATTGGGCTCCATCCAACCTTAATAAGGCCTAAAACCAATTTATGATGAAAGAAACATTGGGCTCAGCTTAACATTAAGTGGGCCAAATTCAATCTATGACGACAAGGTATTTGGACCTTGGCCCGTCAAAATATGGGCTGAATTCACTTAATGACGAAACGGTTTGTCATAAAACGCCGTGCCACATCAGATTTTGGTCCGACGTGGCATGTACCTTATGACGCCTTTGTGTTACGAATTTATACGCGTCATTAAACTCATGACGCTGAAAAATAAGGTCTCGTCATTAATCGTGGTTTGTGACGCTCGATTAATGACGGCGCATTTTCGTAACAACCAGCGTCATTAATCGCGGTTTATGACGAGAAACGGCTTTTTTTTGCATCACTAGTCGGCGTTTTTCTTATAGTGAATACTTAGCCAGGAGTCAGTCCACACCACGTTGTTATTCATTCATCACACCAGGAAGCGACCATCCACCGGTCCTCGAACCACACAGGCTCTCACAGGGTCCGGCATAGGACCTAATCCAACTGGATATGGCCAGGACGGTCCCAGAAACAACCGCCGAGGCAAGACCAGGTTCGACGTCGACGGCTCAGGATCAACAAGACCGGGAGGTCGACTGGTCCGGCAATCCCTGGGAGGAGGACAAATTTGATGACGATGAAGATCTCAGGGCATGCAGGAATGCCATCTTGACCCTCAGCAGCTCATTTCAGGTGAAGTTCTGCCCTTGAAATTGTTTATTGATATGTCAACCAAATTTTGTTAGTGGCCTAACTTTTTTCATAGTAGTCTTTTGCAGACCGTGCTAAGGGCAAGGCCAACCAATGCAGAAACGCCACAGCCGTGCACCTACGGGCACAGCAGCTCGAGCAAGAGCTCCACCGTGCCAAAGAAGAGGCGGCTGCTGAGAAGAAATGGCTCGAAGACGAGCTGGTTGCGGAGCGCCTTAAAGTCTGGGATGCCGACACTTTGCTAACGTCTATAAGCGCCGGTAAGACCAGGAGCTCACGACCCTTGTTACTTCACTGCTTGATGAAACCGAAGTTGTTGACGATGCCTTTTTTGCTGCAGAATTCCGCAGGGAGAAGGACAAACTGAAAAGCGACCTCAAGGGGGCCGAAGAGAAGGTTAGTGACCTCAAAAGGTCCTTGAAGGAGGCCAATGAGGGCACTGAGGCGCTCAAGAGAGACACCCAGGCCACCATCGAGAGTGAGTACATCATGGGTCAGAAGCTGACTTGCAAAAAGCAAGCTCGCAAAGACCTCGAGGTCAGTCTCATGGTAGCCTTGCAATCGTTACAGAATGACCAAGTGGCCATTGCAGGAATCGAAGTGGAGGTGAACGACCTGAAGAACACCGCCGACCATGTCATGGACATGGTGGTTCCTCAGGTGGTCGGGGAGGAGCCGAAGTCTATGATAGACCGGCTGATAGCCGCCCCGGCGAAGCTGACAGAGCTCATGAGAGCCACAAGTCTCACGGCAGCGGTGGAGGTTTTAGTGCGTGTGAAGTCCCACTTCCCAGAGGTCGACATGGCAAAGATCGGGGATGGCCCGAATGAAGAAAAAAGACCTCAAGGTCGTGGAGGCGGAGGTGCAGCCAGCGGCAGAGAAGGTCATGGACGCCATCGACTATGAGGGCGATGATGACGAGTAGCTATAGTTTTGAAGTTGTATCTTCTCGTTGGCCGGAGCACAACGCTCTCGTGCCATGTAAAAAGTACTGTGATTTTATTTTGCTCGTAATCATGCAGAACTTATGCTTGTACGAGCTTGGTAGACCTTAGGCATTGTGTTATTTTGTGCCCCGCTAACCACTTCTCACGGAGAGGACGGCTTACTGACCACATAGCACAGCGTGGAGGCTTACATATAGGCGGCGCGCGGGGCGAGTCTAGGACTTAGATTTTGCAATCACACGACCAAGCAGGCTTGCAGCAGCATGAAGTAAGCAATCATAGGAGATGAAGTCCTCAAGTCAGGTGACCCTTAGGTTGGCATGGCCAAGCCCCCAATCATATTAAGGGGGAGGAACAAAATTTCACCCTCAGGTCTTACGACCCTTATATTGGCTTTTGCCAAGCACCTGAACATGTCGAGGGGGAGGGAACATTACACAAAAAAAAGGAGAATAGAACTCAAAACACAGTAGATGACTGCTAGAAGTACAAAGGAGAATAGAACTCAAAACTAATATTTATTTAACTTAAAGTACAAAGACGAGGAATACATAGCTAGAATAAAAATATTCTACGGATAGAATCGGCGTAGGTACTCCATGTTCCAAGGGTTAGGAACCCCTTGGCCGTCGCCCAACTGAAGGCGATATGTAGATGGACTGACAACTTTGGTGACGATGAAGAGTCCTTCCCAAGGGGTAGACAACTTGTGCATGCCGTCGGTCTTCTGGATGCGCCGTAGGACGAGGTGGCTGTTGACGGTTAAATAACGCGTCGAGTTTCAACCGCAAGCGCACGGGTCGGTTGTAGCTCTTCCCACGAAGTATCCCCCCAAGGTTTGTCAATCCAAGGATCGGAAGCAAACTCCTAGGGTTCTCCATCTAATCTATCGATCTAATCTAACATGAAGCAAAGATTGCATAAAGGATTTAACATACAAATGTGGTAGGATGTAAGGATCACATCCACCTAGCCATAAAGGTAAACAACCAAAGGTGACAAACCAATCTAATCTTACAACATGAGAATGAGTCATCTTGACTCAACAGTACACGTTCGCTTGCCGCTTTCTCCTCCCTCGTACTGTCTTAGGACCTGTGTGGTTCGAGGACTGGTGGATGGTCGCTTCCTGGTGTGATGAGTGATTGACAACGTTGTGTGGACTGACTCTTGGCTAAGTATTGCAGGTGCAGGTTGTGGCTTGATTGGTGCTGGTGCAGGTGAAGAACAAGCGCAAAAGGTCGATGCCGGTGAGGCCTCCAGGTGTGGAGCAGACAAGTAGGCTTGGTTCGAGGGACCCGGTGGCCAGCGGGGTCAAGTGCGGGCCGCATGGTGGCAAGAACAGCAAGACGAAGTCGTGGACGGTTTCTTGGTTGAGCCACAAAACCAGGGTCGAGCCGGGACTTCGTGGGGGCCAAGTCATGAGTGGAGATTGGCGGGAGGCCACACCAAGTTCGCGGGGTTTCCAGTGGTTCACCACAAAACTACTGGGTTCCTTGGTTGATCCACAAAGCCAAGGCCTAAGAACAAAGTGTAGCAGCACTGGACCGGTCTGACCGGTGGGGAGCACCGGTATGACCGGTGTGCGATGACGCCTTCCGGATACTTCAAAGCAGAGGACACGCGACGGGATCGCAAGGCTTGCGTCGAGGCTAAGCGAAGTGCGGTCACCGGGCATCCGTCCGATGGTGCTACGACGAAGATTCCCAAAGTGCCCTTCGGGGGCGTGTATCTTAGTTTAATGTAATTGGGGTAGTTTCGTCTTTTGGTTGCCTCCATATAACCCAAGTGGTGAGAGGATGACAGCCATCTCTTGGAACCCTAGCTCATTTTCCCTTTGCTATTTTCCCTTCCTATTTTCCTTAGGATTTTCTAGGACTACCTTGAGAGCTTCATGGTGTGATCTTGAGAGAGGGATGGATGATTAGGAGGCAAGCTAGACCTTGTATGAACCTTCCTAGTATGTATAGATGATTCGGTGTGGTTCCTCAAGGCTTGATGTTGTCTCTCCCGTTTTCCCTTTTTGGTGATTTTCGGAGCCTTTTCTTGGCGATTTTCTTATGGTGGATTTGAGGCCTTTCTCTTGGGGATTTGGTTGGGGATGTATGCATGAACCCTTCGTGGTTCTTTTCCTTGTGATCGCCCTCACTAATCCGTGAGAAAAGGTGCTCGATTTTGGGGTTTTCTTAGGTTTCGGGAAAGTGGTGTTTTTGGTGGAAATCCTTCGATTCCTCTTGATTTAGCAAGTTTTGGTGGACCAAATCGTAGCTATGGGATGCCCATGAGGTACTCCTAGTATCCCCAAAGTCTTGTGTGAATCCGTGGAGCGAATCGGGGATCGGGAAGGTTGTTTGGAAGGGTTGACCCGCGGCTCGTTGTTCATCCCGAGCGCCCAGGCCTTGACCGGTCTGATCGGTGCCTCCCACCGGTCTGACCGGTGCTGCCCTTTGTTGGGTTTTGACTCTGGTGAATTGCTGGGTACGTATGGCTTTGGGCTGTGGTGCTCTTGGTCAGTTCTTGGCATGTTTCAAGGTGTTTTGCTAGGCTTTGTGAAGGTTTTTCCTTCCCTTCAGTTTGAGGTTTGGAGGTTGTTTTTGTTCCAGGACCTAGAGAAGTCACTGAGGCTCCCTGGAACGTTCCTGCGAATTTGCTGTTGCCCCCGGCCTGACCGGTAGTGATCACCGGTCTGACCGGCGAAAGCCATTGGTCTGACCGGTGTGGCACAAATAGCAAGTTGTGCAGATTTCTGTTGTGTGTTTTGAGTGTCTGTTTCGGTTGGTTGAGTGGTTTGCTCCTAGGGTCAGTAGCACTTCAGTGCCTACGTGACTTTGGCAAACTTGGGTAGTTCGAGTCGGAGAAGTGTTAGATAGGCCGTCTTCATCTTGTTGGAGAAGTCATCTCCTTCGAGAAGAATTTTTATCGGCTCCCATTCACTCCGCCCCTCTCTGGTCACCAGTTCGGTCCTTCAAGTGGTATCAGAGCCGGTTATCGGTCTTTCGGGACTCTAACCAGTCTAAGATCCAAAGATAGTGTGCCAGTAATGGGGATCGGGTCCTTCGCACTTCGATGGAAAGAACTACCAGATGTGGCAGAGGCGGATGGCTGGTTTTCTCCGCGGCAAGGGTCAGATCCTTTGGGATGTTACGGTGAACACAGCTTATGTTCATCCGATTAACTTCCTTGCTCCAGGATCGAGGGACATGCACGACGCCAACAACAAGGTGGTCGACTACTTGTTTCGTGCTCTGTGTCAATCCGGATTCGATCGAGTTCAGACAGAGGACTTGGCTTGTAGGATTTGGGAGCAGCTGAAGAATGCTCACGCTGGGAACGCTCAGGTTCAGGCTCGGTTGTATGCGACTTACTGGAGAGCGTACGAGAATTTCACTCATCTCCCCGGTGAGTCAATTGACACGATGTTCCAGCGGTTCATGGTGATTGTGAACAACATGAGGGCCAATGTGACCATGCTCCCGTACGATGATTATGACAAAGCTGTGTAGCTCTTGCACTCACTGGATCGTACCATTTGGGACGGAAAGGTCGAGGCCATTCTAGAGTCTGACAAGTATGAGACTCTGACAGTAGATGAGCTGTTCTCTAAGCTCAAGTAAGGTTGATCGTGGTGTGACAGCCCGTCTTGAGAGCCCAATTGATTCCCATAGTCTTACTCTCGTCGGAGGCTCAGGTTCTAAGTCTAATGCTAACCCATCCTCCCGGATGTACTCTCTATCTTCCTTGATGTCTTTGCCAGATGAGGAGTTTGACGTGCTTGGAGAGGACGAGCATGCGCTGTTGACAAGGAGGTTCGAGCGGATGCACGAGAACCGGGTGAACACAAGGAGGATCTCACGGACATGCTTCTAGTGCAGCAAGCCAGGACACTTCATCGTCGACTGTCCGGAGAAGGTGGAGAACAAGGACAACTACATGCACCAGTCGAGGACGGAGAACAAGCACCGATCGAGGCGCGATCACAAGCACAAGCACATGGATGAGCGAAGATCGAGGAAGAAGGATGGCCACAAAAGTGTTGACATTTCTTAACGTCATCACTAGGTTTGTATCCCTAGTAACGGCGCCAGAAATGGTGGACGACATTCCTTAACATCTTTGCTAAGTTCATGAGTTCCTAGCAACGATGCCAGAAATGTTCCGGTGGTAGTCCTAACGTTACAAAGAATCTGCAAGCGCACAGATATACCATTGTAGCATTTCCCCAAAGGAGTATTCCAAAGGGTATCGAATCCAAGGAAGGCATGGTTGGATTAACATGTGCAACACTATTGCAATGAGTATAGATCAATGACGAGAATAACTCAGAGCCCAAACACAGGGGTAAGATAGATAATGATGGGGTAGTGTGAACACACCCGAACTCATTCTCTCTATGGTACACTACGGCTTAGGAGGCAACATACGAGTTAGCTCGAGGTTCTAAGGTATTAAACATATAAAGTTAGTAGAAGCCAGTCAGTCACATAAGCATTGTATGAATATCAACTCAGCACCCAGGCACAAACGGGGAGCTAACCGCCCGCGTTGCTTCCGCACGACGTCGGTTGTTAGATCTTAGACTCCGACAGCGTAGCCGAACGTGGGGGATTACAAAGGGTCCAACGGCTGTCACCACCGCGGCCTACCCCTAACTATTCGTGGGATACACTCATATGCAACGCAGCTACTCAACCCAAGCACCATGCTTGCGTTGTTAACTAGACACTGGCCGGCCCGAGCTATTGTGACCCAGATCAGTGCCACCAGATAACTGGCCACTTACACCAGTACCGTAGCTTGAACTTGAACTTCATACAACACAGACACGTGATCTAACTGGATCAAACTAGGCTAGGCACACAAACGGATTCGTATTCTACTATGTCTACTCAACAGGATCAAAGGGTCCGTAGCTTGAACTCGAACTTCATGAAGAACGCGAGCCTCTAACTTATGAACAAACACCAAAGACATGAGTAAATCATTTGTCAAGTGGATCGAAAGGTCTTGTTCATCAAGAACACGAGCCTCTAAATGATGAACGAATGAAGAACACATGAACAAATCACTCATATATGCTAACACTACTTTATTTGAAATAGATGAATAACTGAAGTAGATCAAAGTCATACAATAAAATAAAGATACAAGAGAACTCATACCTAGATCCCAAAGTAGACTTCGAACCAGAAGTAGAACTACTCTAGCCTACCTCCTAGCCTTGGAAACCAAAAGTGAGAGAGGAGTTGGAAAGTGAGTTGGGTAAGAAAAGAGTCCCTTCACATCTATTTATAGGCCTAGGACAGCTTCGGGAGAATGGCGTGGGCACCGCTGGATTGGACCAAGGATTCATCAGGAAGCACTACGTGGCAGCTGCTCACTGGCGGCCACAAGGTCGGTTCGGCCGACCTGTGGGGTCGGCTGACCCCCTATGGGCCCTAGTGGCGCTGTGCTTTCTCGTGGTGGCTGTCAGGTGGGTCCTTAGGTCGGTCCCCAGTGTCCACCTGGTTTTGAGGCGGTTTGCCTGCCCGTGGGCCCTTCAATCCTTGTGATGTCCATGTGTCGCCCTCTGATTTGTTGGGGTTGCTTCCCTTGGATTGATGACATGGCTTGCATGCATGGGATCCTAGGTGGCAGCCCTTCCTTGGCTGAGGTGACGTGGCTTGGCCCATAGAAGGTGAGTTGTCACTTCTTTTATGCTTATTTTACCTATAATCACAAAAGCTCCAAAGACAAGGGAACTACATTATTCTTAACTAAATGCGTGTAAGAAATGTCTTTTGCTCCTTTATTCATGAGTATATTGAAGGCTAAAGTAGGTACTTAACAGCCGTCAAGAGCAAGAAGGCCCGAGCGATGGTCGGGGCGAGAGACGTCGACTCCAGCTCCGCCTACTCTACCTCGAGCTCGAGTAGCAGTGAAGACGAACGTGATCGGTGCAAGAGCAAGAAGGGGTCCACAAACTTGAGCGGGTTGAGCTGCTTCGCACGAGATGACTTCTGCAGCATGGCAAACAGCTCCAGCAGAAGAAGAACCAGAAGGACGGCTCGGACTCCGACTCCGAGGATGAGGTACGTGATGAGCTTTCCTTCTTGCGCCAGGAGAATGAGGAGCTTGGCAAGTTGCTTGATAATCACGATGACATGCTTAGAGAGGCTAAGAAAATGAGGAAAGATCTTAGGGCCTCGTTTGAAGATGCTAGAAACAGAGTAGCTGAGCTAGAAGCACAGAACCTTGATGCTAAGCTTGAGATAGATTCGCTTAAGGCTTCACCTGTTGTTTCTGATGAGGTTGATTGTGCTGATTGCTCTGTTTTCCTAGCTGATCTTATTGCTCTTAGGGAAACGCATGCCTCCAAGTGTGAGGAACTAGATGTGCTTAGGGTTGAAGTGGATGAGCTCAAGTCTAAACCTGCTTTGCTAGGTGCACTTCTTGTCCCATTTTGCATGAAAAAGCTTGCTGATTTGAAAGCACCTATTCCTACTTCTTGTTCTACCTGTGAATTGCGTGTTGTTCAGAATTTGCAGCTTTCCCATTATGTTGATCGTTTGCAAGATGAGAACGATGAGTTGAGAAAAAATGATGGGTTGGTTGTCGGGTCATGAGCCTCAGCTTAGGATGATGATAGAGGCGCACAAGCGCTATGATGGGCAAGCGCTTGGGTCGGATACGATTGGAGAGTGCAGTGGTGAGGGAGCTGAGAAGATTGGTGATATGCAAGCACCACCAAAAACCTTCCACAAAAAT
Source organism: Cenchrus fungigraminus (assembly GCA_036936925.1). Classification (NCBI taxonomy): domain Eukaryota; kingdom Viridiplantae; phylum Streptophyta; class Magnoliopsida; order Poales; family Poaceae; genus Cenchrus; species Cenchrus fungigraminus. Next base: position 52,478,876 of record CM072778.1, on the reverse strand, counting down.
GCCTTTGCTCCTAAGCCAAACCCAATGAGAAACCGACTTGACACAACCCCAGACCCACTAGTGTTTCCTCCCCAAACAAATGATTTCCAAAAACCCATCAAGTTCAAGGGTGACATGGGGAATGAGTTCTTTGGGAAGAAGGGAGAGAAACCTAGTGAGAAGAAATCAAAAGAGAAGCGAAGTGAGTAGCCCCAACCCAAGCCTAAGCCTAGGCCAATCCGCTTCCATTGTGAGTATTGTGGGAGGGATGGTCATAAGGATGAGTTTTGCTTCAAGAGGAAGCGAGAGGAGAGAATGGCTAAGGAGTGGGCTAACAAGGACATGTACCACCCCTCAAATGGTGTACCTGAGCCTCGTATGCAAATGCCTAGGGCAAAAGCCATTGTGTGTACGGTTCCGGCTTGGGGAGATAGAAGAGTGTGAGGTGGTGCTGCTTGCAAGTCTGGTTGCTGGACAGTTTGGTTTCTGTGCTCGTGAAGATGCTCGGTTCAGTTCCTTTGGTCGTGGTACAGGTGGTTGGCATGGTGAGTCTAGTGGTGTTGAGTTTGCTAGACGTTCTCCACCTCGTTCTCAATACGAGGGTGGGAGGAGTCGTAGCTTTGAATCTCAGGGTGGTTCCCTCGTGGTCGTTCTCGTGGTAGTTTTTGTAGTGGTAGCTTTGGTAGGCGTGATGGTATGGATTGTGCTAACCCCACTTTGGAGCAGATGGCTTGGCACTGGTTTTACTCTTTTGGTACTAACCCATGTGCTGAGTCGTTTGTTCGCTCATGTGCTCATTTTTTAATTTTAGGTGGGAGGCTTGGAGAACGTTTGGCTGATCGATTTCGGCTGCTCAAGGCATATGACCGGAAAAAGGGGGTGGTTCTCCAGTCTCACCCCAGTGGTGTCAAAGACATACATCACCTTTGGGGACAATGGGCGAGGACGTGTGTTGTCAGAAGGTGAGATTAAAGTAAGTGACAAGGCCACTCTCAGGCGTGTTGCTCTTGTTCAATTGCTTGGGTTCAATTTGCTTTCCGTGTCCCAGCTGTTGGATGAGGACTTTGAGGTGTTGTTTCGGCCTGGTGGTTCTCGGATCCTTGATTCTCGAGGGGACCTTGTTTGCATGGTTGTTCCCGAGGGTTAAATTTTTCGAGCAGATTTCTCTCGGTCTTCTGGTGTGGCTCGTTGCTTTTTGGCTGGTTCTTCGAGTGAGTTGTGGAAGTGGCATAGGAAGTTGGGTCACTTAAGCTTTGACCTTTTGTCTCGCTTGAGTAAACTCATTTTGGTCCGAGGATTGCCCCGGTTGCGGTTTGAGAAAGAGTTAGTGTGTGCGCCGTGCAGGCATGCCAAGATGGTAGCCTCTTCCCATCCACCCCCTCACCGATATGATGACGGAGCGTCCATGCGAGCTGCTCCATATGGACCTTGTTGGCCCAGCTTGTGTGCGATCTGTGGGTGGGAAGTGATACGTCCTAGTTGTGGTGGACGACTACTCTCGGTATGCCTGGGTCTTCTTTTTGGAGGAAAAGGGGGAGACATTTGGTTTTGTTCGAGATCTTGTCTTGAGGTTGAAGAACGAGAGGCACGGAGATGCCATACAAGCAATTCGTAGTGACAATGGCTCAGAATTTAAAAACTCTCGCTTCGAAACCTTTTGCCATGACTTGGGTCTTGAACACCAGTTTTTGAGTCCGTATACACCTCCCCAGAATGGCATGGTAGAAAGGAAAAACAGAACCTTGTGTGAGATGGCCCGGACGATGCTTGATGAGCATAGGACTACGAGGAGGTTCTGGGCTGAGGCGGTCAATACCGCGTGCTATGTGTTGAACAATATCTTTCTCTGAGCTTTCAAGAAGAATACGTGCTATGAGATGATGCACGGTCGCACTCCCAAGGTGAGTCATTTCCATGTTTTCGGTTGCAAATGCTTTATTCTGAAGAAGGGCAAGAATCTGGATAAGTTTGAGGCTAGGACGGTCAATGGTATTTTCTTTGGTTATGCTACTCATTCTAGAGCATTTCGTGTGCTCAAATTGGAAACTAACCAAATCATGGAGACTTGCGAGGTTACCTTCGACGAGACACAGCCACGTAGCTCTTTAGTCTTTGATTGTGCAGGAAATGATGACTTGGCGAGGAGATCTTTCAGGAGGAGGAGCATGAACATGGGGATGATGAAGTTGGTGGTGTGGCGCCCGCGGCTGAGCATGTACCTACTACTTTGACTACGATCGAGAACGGGCCCTCTCCTACACCTACAACGACAAACCAAGATCATGGAGAAGCTGTTGCTGAGGGGGAGGTAGCTTCAAGGAGAGAACCTCCCAGGCGAGTTCAAGTGGATCACCCAGCTTCGAGGATCATCGGGGACATCAACGAACGCACTACATGGCCGAGGTTCGGAACAACTCTCACTTTGCCCATGTTGCTTTTGTCGCTACGTTTGAGACCAAAGACATTGGACACATGCTATCTGATTCTAATTGGGGCAACGCAATGCATGAGGAGTTGGAGAACATTGAGAGAAACCAAGTTTGGGCATTGGTAGATCCTCCACCGGGTTGTAAGCCTATCATGACAAAATGGGTGTGAAAAAATAAAGAGGGTGAGAATGGAGAAGTGGCGAGAAACAAGTCGAGGTTGGTGGCGCAAGGGTATAGTCAGAAAGAGGTGATCAACTACGAGGAGACCTTTGCTCCCGAAGCCCGTTTGGAGGTGATTAGGATCCTTCTAGCATTTTTTGTGGCTAAAGGGTTCAACTTGTACCAAATGAACGTGAAGAGTGCTTTCCTGAATGGTGTGTTGGAGGAAGAGGTGTATGTGAAGCAACCACCGGGGTTTAAGAGTGAGAAGTACCCCCACTAGGTGTACAAGTTGAGAAAGGCGCTCTATGGGTTGAAACAGGCGCCTAGGGCTTGGTATGGCAGGTTGAGGGGGTTTCTTTTTGCTAAGGGCTTTGTGATGGGGAAGGTAGATCAGACCTTGTTTCTCCTCAGGCGTTGATATTCTAATTGTTCAGGTGTACGTGGATGATATTATCTTTGGTGGCTCTTCTCACTCTTTGGTTGCAAGGTTTGCAGAAGACATGAGCAGGGAATTCGAGATGAGCATGATGGGTGAGTTGCAGTTCTTCCTCAGCCTCCAGATCAAGCAGTCGAAGGAAGGAACATTTGTGCACCAAGCAAAGTACACCATGGGCATTGTGAGGAAGTTCAAGATGGAGGACTCCAAGGCCATGACGACGGCGATGAGTACGATTACGGCTCTTGATGCGGACGAGGAAGGTGAACACGAGGACCAGAAGGAGTACTGAAGCATGATGGGGTCACTCCTGTACTTGATGGCGACGAGGCTGGACATCTAATTCTCGGTACGTCTGTGCGCTTGTTTTCAAGCGTCTCTAAGGACTTCGCATCGGCAGGCAGTCAAGCGCATATTCAAGTAGTTGTGATACACTCTCGACTTCGGCCTTTGGTACTCCGCGTCTTCTTCTATGGCGCTTCATGGATTTTCGGACGCGGATTTTCCTGAGTGTCGGGTGGATAGGAAGTCCACTTCTGGAACTTGCCAATTCTTGGTTCCTCTTTGGTGTCTTGGTCTTCCCGCAAACAGTCAAGTGTTGCTCAATCCACTACCGAGGCAGAGTATGTAGCCGCTGCTTGTTGTTGCTCTCAGCTCCTTTGGATCACATACACCAAGAGTGACTCTGGTGAGGAGTATACCCATGTCCCACTTCTATTTGATAGCACCCGTGCCATAAGTGTTGCAAAGAACCCAGTGCTTCATTCCAAACCCAAGCATATAGAAGTGAGGTATCATTTTCTGAGAGACAATGTTGAGAAGCGAAAAAATGCTTTGATCCATGTACCCACACATGACCAACTAGGCTATATTTTCACCAAGCCCCTAGATCAAGCAACTTTCACTCGTTTGCGGGGAGAACTTGGTGTGTGTTTGATTTCTTGAGTTGGTTGTGGGAGCTCATTTGTAGCATATGTATAGCTTTCCTTTTGTGCATGTTTGCATTTGCATTGCATGTGTACCATGATGTATAGGCATCTTTGTATCTTAGGTTGTGTTGGGGTAAATATTTCACAACTAACCCCCCCCCCCTGTATCTTCGGCTCATCGGAGAAGATCGGGAAGCGTGTGGGCTTTTGTCTTGCCTATTTCAGGAAATGATGGCGGGTCAGCTAGCGAAGACCAAGCAAAGCTTGGAATCTTCGCTTTACGGAGAAGAGGCCCAGCAAGCGGAAGGCCAGGAGAAGGTTGGGATCTTTGCTCTAAGAGGACGAGGTCCGCGCACGAGGACACAAGAGAAGAGTCGCCGTGAGATCGAATCGAGGTTGAACGAAGATGTAACGCGAAGAAGAGTGGTTGAAAGAGGAAGCACGCGATCTTCGGGGAAACAATCTTCGCTTGATATGGCGGGCGATGACGGCGGAGGCACGGATGGTGACCAGAAAAGGGGTCACGGAGAGAAGAACATCGGTATGAAGTTCGCGAAGAGCGCGGAGGCAAACGAAGAGTGAACTGCCACAATGGCAGACATGTGGACAGACGAGGTGTAAAGTGATTGTCTATAAGGTCTGTGAGTACGGAGCCCTGCGAGGTTACCAAAATACCCCTAAGATGCTTCGCACAATGTGAAAAAGCAATGGTAGATGTTGTAAAGTGTAATTGATACGGGCCTATAAAAAGGACCCGACGGTAATGAAATAGGGGCGATTGGAAGGCGGCTGGATTGCATTACACCCAGTCGAGTTCAAGTTTCCTATTCTTCGGTGTCATAAGTGTTTCCCTTAGCTTCCTTTTTTATTAGTTCATTTCGACTGTTGGCCCCTCTTCGGGGAGGGTTTTCACCCCAACAGTTAAGGCGCCCACCGTGTTCCGTCCCAGCCATGCCACCGAAGAAGCAACCGAAGAACCCACAACCACATCCAAATAGAGCGACCGATGATCCGTCGGAAGCAGAGAGTGAAAACCCCAGAGAGAGACAGATACCAGATAACACAAACAGGACAAGGGACATGGTCCTAAGTCCACGAAACCATAGAGCGGAAGAAGATCAAGAGCAAGAAGCGGAAGATGTAGCGGAAGGAAACTTCGAGGTCGGGTTAGCAGATGTGGGAGTCGAAGATGAGGATATTGCTGCGCTGAGAAGAATTGAAGAAAGACTTGTTGCGAAGATGAGAGAAAGACCAATGTCATCGAACATTCGTACAAGAGCTCAGGTAGAGGCCGCCATACTCAGGGCGAAAGAAATACAGAATGAAGACCCAGCACAAGAAAAGGCAAGATACAATGAAATGTTGCAGCAAGTCAAGAAGAAGAGAATGCTACTGCAGCAATTGCGGGAAGACGAAGAGCAGCAGGCAATAAGAAACAAAACATTACAGCTACAAGAACAAATGGCAATCTTGCAAGCTCAGTTGAACTCTATCCAGCCACAAGAACAGACCCAGCAACCTCGCAAAGCACAGGGTCAGAGCAAAAAACGAAGACCCATAATTGTTGATGAAGAAACTTACGAAGAAGAAGAAGAGAATGAGGAAAGTTCCATATATTATGACTCAGAAGAAGAGGCGTATGTGGAACGTAGGCCACAAAAGAGGTACAAAGATGTGCTTTCAAGCAAAGCGAAGCCTGCTTCTCCTCTTTCGCTAGAACTTGAGAATGCTGATTGGCCGCCGAAGTTTAAATTACCGGCATCCTTGCCGGAGTTCGATGGTGAGTCTGACCCAAGATAGTTCGTCCAGAAATACACTGTTGCAATATCTTCGGGTGGGGGAGATGAGGTAGCAATGGCAAGGGCTATGATAATGGCCCTGAAAGGCTCGGCACAGCAATGGTACACTTCGCTGCCAAAAGGAAGCATCAGGTCATGGGAACAGCTTCGGCGAAGAAAAGAGAACAACTTCCAAGGGTATCAACCCCAAGATCTCACATCAGGAGATCTTCACCTCATAAAACAAAGAGACAAAGAACCATTACAAGAGTACATCAAGAGATTTGCCAAGGCCAGAGCTAAAGCACCACACGTAGAAGCAACAACTGTGATTGATGCAGCAATTGACGGACTCAAAGTAGGACCTTGTGGAGAGTATCTAGACCGAAGAAGACCCAAAACGGAGAAGCAGCTGTTTGACATAATGCAAGAATATTGCAAATCAGATAGAGGAAAATAGCGAAGAGTTGACGAATACAACAAGAGAAAGAATCAAGCGAAGCCTCAGCAAGAATGGGGAAATAGGGCCCAGAACAATCAGGGACCTTCGGCGAGGTCAAACTTTTACAACAAAAGCAGTGTGAACAATGTTTTAGGGAACAATTCGCAAATGGCATCTTCGGCTGCAACAGGAAGCAGAGGCCAAAACTCAGGCAGAGGCCCGCCACCTCAATCTGTGTGTTCCTTGCATGGCCTCAACAAGGGGCATTGGTCATATGAATGCATAACGCTACTTCGCAAGAAGCAGATTGGGGAAGACAAGAAGAGAACAGCGCAGAGCCAGGCGAAGACAGTCAATCACACATCATCAGCAGCACCCACGATGGCTCAGAGTTCAATGCAAAACTGGCAACAGTATATCCCACAACCATGCTTCCAACAAATGCCACTCTGTTGACGCTCCTTAGCCTCACTACTAGGTTTGCACTCACGGTGACGGCGCCAGAAATGCCTGCTGGCACTCGCAAGCGTCGCTACCAGGTTTATACCCCTCGTAATGGGACTAGGGAACATCTTTGGTAAAACACACGTCACAGAAAGGTCCGCAAGCGCATGGATTACCGTTGTAGAACTTCACCCGGTGGTATTCGGGTTATCGTATTTATATTTTCCCAAGGGAGGCACTACGGCAAAGATGATCGGATAAACGGTGGAGAGTAACGAGACTCGGTAAAGAGCTATAGCGGGGGTAACGAATAAAGATATTCAGGGATAACTTGATGCACACAAGGAGATCTTGATAAAGGGTTAGAGAGGACCTAGTGAGCTGGGAGGACAACGAGACGAGAAAGGATCCTAACACAATCTATCTATTCTTGCCAACTCTAGGTAAAGAACTAAGGCAAAGGATAACCAAGGCAAGCTAAACTCGTCAAGCTCTTCTAGTGCTACAGGGGCATGCAAAGCCGCGCTCTCGGACTGGGATGAGAAGGGAGAACGACGACGCGCTGAATCCAACCAGCCCGAACTAACGTGGTGGACTACTGAGACCGTCCGGAGCTATCACCTCCTTAGGGTACCACAACTATTCTGTTGAACGGGACACCAATCTAAGACTAAGGCAAGTTCTGAGCACCGCGCTCACAACGAACCAAAGAACCTTTCCCCGGATATCACGAAGGAAGTTCTCTCTCTACGGTGAAACACCGAAGATCAAGCGAAGAACGACCACAACACTATAGGGTTCAAGAGAGCTATGCTAACCAAGATTAAACTAACTTTAGTCTAAACCAAGAATAAAGCTTCTAGAGCAAAGTAAAAGCTGAATGTAATTGACTCGAAAGGTAAGATAGAAAGATAACTTGAATTGTACTTGAGTCTAAACAAAGAAAGGATACAAGAGTAGTACCGGAACCCTGAAGAAGACTCCTCCGGAACCCCGAGACTAGCTCGACTCGACTCTAACTCCCAAGCTACACTAATCCTACTCTAAGTGAACAAAAGAGAGAAATGGAGATGAACCTGCGTTGTGTGTCCATTCCAGCGAGTGGGAGGTGCCTTTTATAGGCAAGGGAGGTCGGTGGAGCGCAGGGGAGGAATATCCCAGGTGCGGCCGGCCCTGGGATGTGCCGCCTCTTGCCTTGGACGCCCCTGATCACTGCTAATGAGGCAGTTGTAGGTCGGCTCCTTGGGTCGGTTTCGCCTGGCACGCTAGTTGATAGGTGCGGCCGGCCCTACCTCGCGCCGTGTGATGCACCGACCGTGTTCGGGGACGCCTAGGAATTCCTCTGGATGACGGTTGTGGCGGTTGAGCGATCGGACAAGTGGACCCATTGATCCAAGTGATCCTAGCCTCCACCCTTTGATCGAACCGACGTTTCTTCAGTGAATCATGCTCGTCCAAGTTGTGCTCGAGGGAGAGGGGGTGCTCTGGACCAGAGACGCGTCACGAGGCAGGGCCGGCCACACCTGGCAGGGCCGGCCGCACCTGCTGGGCCGGCCGCACCTGCAGGGCCGGCCGGACCTGGTGGTTCGGCCGTGCCTTGCACGTGTGGTGTGTTAGTCCCAAATTCTCCCAAAATGTGTACCTGCCTATGAAATTCACAACACAACTCGTGGAACTTTATTAGTACTAAAAATGTGCATGAAACTTGTCATATACTCCTCTCGAACCTGAGGTTTTGACGGTCAAATTTTTGTTGTAAGGACAATCAACAAACTCCCCCAAGCAAAACGTTTGCTCGTCCTCGAGCAGAGCCTAGACTTGGCCTCGGTGGATCAGGAGTTGCATGATGTTACCACCCGGCAAGTACCTGTGTACAATTCCATGCTTTACTTGCTATTTGAAAAGATTGGTACAAGAGAAACTTAGCCTTATTTTACCTGTGGGGCTTGTAACTTTCCACCTTGCCTTCGGAGGTTGAAAGGTAGAATGGTTTTGACTTTGCATCACTTGCTCTTCTCTTTTCGGGATCCTATCTCAGAGTTTTGAAAATTTTGCAAAGAAAAACAAGGTTCCTCAGATGGTTCCCTCGATCGCTCAAGTGGTATTTGTTACCTCACCAAAGGCTTTTGAGCGAGCCTCAACTTCCTACTCTATGGCTTGTATGTGGAGCTTTGGGTAGGAAAAGTATGAGACTCACTTGTGCCACATGATGTTGTTGATCCAAAGACCGGATCCGAGAAGAAGCTAGTCATGCAACTTGATCGAGATGTGCAAGTGTGTGGAATATTTTTGTTTGTTTTTCTATGGACTCCTTGCTTTGAGATTCTCCTCTTGCTTTTATTTTGGAGGGAGGTCATGCTCATCATTTTTTTTCTATGCTCTTTGATTGGAGCACATATATTTTTTTCCTATGCTTTTTGAGCATATACTTTTTCTTTTGATGACCCCTCTCTCCTTTTGCAAGAATACAAGAAGAGAAATCCCTTTGGAACTTTGGAGTAATTATTTTTGGTGGGTGGATGGCATGTTTTGCGTAACTCCCGGTGTGGAAGTTAGCTTGTATATGTGAGTGTACGTGATCTCGATCATGGAAGCATGAAAAGATTCTACCAAGGATCACAACAATTTGGCAAAACTCAATGGGTCACAAGCAAGCATATGTAGAAGGTTTATACTTTGATATCGACATATGGCTTTGGTGGGTGATATGACCATTGAGGAACTTGTTTTGTTTTATTTTCAAAAGAAAATCATCCGAGATTTTCTCGGTACTATGAGATAGAGCAAGATCAACATTGTTTCACCATATCGTACTAGTCAACACCCTAGGTTTGGTCATAAGCATTTGCTTCCCACAAAGTTTTATTTCAGGCTCTTGTCTCAAAAATATACCAACAAATTCAAATGCTCGTAGAGCACAAAGTTGTACACTAGGTTCTTACAAAGTTTTAACATAGCAACTATTCATCATTTCCAAAGTGAGGATATAGATAAGATTTCTAGTGCACATGGTTGAAGCAAATATTTTTGTTGTTTTTCTTTTATTCAAATGTGGTAAACAAGATGTTGAAAATTAGTTGGGATTGACATACCTTCCTTGATTGAAAATGGGGTTTCCCCCAATCTAATTTTTGGCTACCTGGTTGGCGTGTCTTCATTTTGGTGATGAGTTGAGCACTTGGAAGCTTGTAGTGGTTGGCTTGATGGATTCGTGGAAAATCATAGGTACGGCCGTACCACTTGGTTCGGCCAGCCCTACTCCATTTGCTCCAAGCACTCATGTCCCAACTTCCTACCCACAGATCGCACACAAGCTGGGCCAACAAGGTCCATATGGAGCAGCTCGCATGGACGCTCCGTCATCACATCGGTGAGGGGCGGATGGGAAGAGGCTACCATCTTGGCATGCCTACATGGCGCACAAACCAACTCTTTCTCAAACCTCAACCGTGGCAATCCTCGGACCAAATTGAGTTTACTTAAGCGAGACAAAAGGTCAAAGCTCAAGAGACCCAACTTCCTATGCCACTTCCACAACTCACTCGAAGAACCAGCCAAAGAGCAACATGCCACACCCGAAGAACCAGCCAAAAAGCAACGAGCCACACCCGAAGACTGAGAGAAATCCGCTCGAAAAACTTGACCCTCGGGAACGACCATGCAAACTAGGTCCCCACGAGAATCCAAAATCCGAGAATCACTAGGCCGAAACAACACCTCAAAACCCTCATCCAAAAGCTGGGAAACAGAAAGCAAATTGAATTCGAGCGATTGGACAAGAGCAACTCGCCTGAGAGTGACTTTGTCACTTATCTTTATCTCACCTTCTGAAAGCACACACCCTCGCCCGTTGTCCCCAAAAGTGATGTATGTCTTGGACACCACCGGGACTAGACTTGAGAACCACCCCTTGTCTCCGGTCATATGCCTCGAGCAATCGGAGTCAATCAACCAAACGTTCCTCAAGTCCTCCACCTGAAATTCAAAAACGAGCACGTGAGCGAACAAACGACTCAGCACTGAGGTTAGTACCAAAAGAGTAAAACCAATGCCGAGCCATTTGCTCCAAAGTGGGGTTAGCACAATCCAAAGCATCTCGCCTACCAAAGCTACCATCACGAGAACCACCACGAGTACCAAACCTAGGACCCATCCTACGATCACCACCTGAACTGAAACCACCACGGGGAAACCACTCCCGTCTCGTTGGAGGAGAACGAAAGCCAGAGAAGGAAGACCATGGACCGTTCATCCTCTCCAACTCAAAGCTACGACTCCTCCCACCATCGTATTGAGCACGAGGCGGAGAACGTCTAGCAAACTGAACACCACCAGACTCACCATGCCATCCACCTGTACCACGACCAAAAGAACTGAACCGAGCGTCGCCACGACCTCGAAAACCAAACTAGTTAGTGCCCAGACCTCCACCGGTCTGACCGGTCCCCCTGACCGGTCTGTCCGGTGCTGCACTGCCAGCAGTACCACCTACCATCTTTCGATCTCCCCAAGTCGGAACCATCCTCACAATCGCCTTGGCCCTGGGCATTTGCATACTAGGCTCAGGTACACCATTAGAAGGATAGTACATGTCCTTGTTAGTCCACTCCTTAGCCAACCTCTCCTCAGGCTTCCTCTTGAAGCAAAACTCATCCTTGTGACCATCTCTACCACAATACCCACAATGGAACTTCATGGGCTGTGTTTTAGGCTTGGATTGGGGCTGCTCACTTAGTTTCTCTTTCGGGTTCACCTCGCCCGGTTTCTCACTTTTCTTCCCAACGAAGTCATTCCCCAAATCACTCTTGAACTTGATGGGTTTTTGGAAATCATTTGTTGGGTGAGGAAATATAGGTGGGTCTGGGGTTGTGTCAAGTTTGTTTCTCAGTGGGTTTGGCTTAGGCGCATAGGCATTTTTGTGGAAGATTTTAGGTGGAGCTTGGATATCACCTATCTTCTCTCCTCCCTCACCACTGCACTCTCCAATCTTATCCGACCCAAGTGCTTGCCCATCATAGCACTTGTATGCCTCTATCATCATCCTAAGCTGTGGTTCATGACCTGACAACCAACCCATCATTTTCCTCAACTCATCGTTCTCATCCTGCAAGCGATCAACATAATGTGCAAGTTCTAGATTCTTCACAGTATGCAATTCACAGGTAGAACAAGAAGTGGGAACAGGAGCTTTCAACTCAGCCTCAAGAGAAACAATGTAAGCATGCATCTCATCAATCATTCCATGCAAAACAGGGCAAGAAGTGCAAGCACCTAGCAAAGTAGGTCTAGACTTAAGCTCAGCCAGTTCAACCCTAAGCACATCTAGTTCCTCACACTTGGAGGCATGCTTTTCCTTAAGAGCAGTAAGGTCAGCTAGGAAAATAGAGCAATCACAACAATCAACCTCATCAAAAACAACAGGTGAAGCCTTAAGCGAATCTATCTCAAGCTTAGCATCAAGGTTCTGTGCTTCTAGTTCAGCTACTCGGTTCCTAGCATCTTCTAGTGAGGCCCTAAGCTCTTTCCTCATCACGGTTATCAAGCAACTTGCCAAGCCGTTCATTCTCCTCACACAAGAAGGGAAGCTCGTCACGTACCTCATCCTCGGAGTCAGAGTCAGAGTCTCTTCGGTGACTCTTCTTGCTACCGGAGCTCCGTGCCATGCCGTAGAAGCCATCTCTCGCGAAGCAGCTCAGCCCGCTCAAGTTCTTGGATGACTTCTTGCTCTTGCGCCGATCACCTTCATCTTCGCTGCTACTGGAGCTCGAGGAGGAGTGGGCGGAGCTGGAGTCGACATCGCTTGCTCCGACCATCGCTCGGGCCTTCTTGCCATGGCCCCCCTTCTTCCTCGATCTCCCCTCGTCCTTGTTCCGGTGCTTGTGCTTGTGATCGCGCCACAATCGGTGCTTGTTCTCCGTCCTCGACTGGTGCTTGTAGCCATCCTTATTCTCCATCTTCTCTGGACAGTCAGCGATGAAGTGTCCTGGCTTGCCGCACTGAAAGCATGTCTGTGTGGTCCTCCTTGTGTTCACCCGGTTCTCGTGCAGCCTCTCGAACCGCCTGGTCAACAGCGCCAGCTCGTCCTCTCCAAGCACGTCGAACTCCTCATCTGGCAAAGACATCAAGGAAGACAAAGAGAACATCCTGGAGGATGGGTTAGCATTAGACTTAGCACCTGAGCCACCGACGAGAGCAAGACTACGGGAGTCAGTCGGGCTCTCAAGACGGGTTGTCAAACCACGATCGACCTCAGCTGACTTGAGCTTAGAGAACAGCTCGTTCACCGTCAGAGTGGTATACATCTCTGACTCAAGAATGGCCTCGATCTTTCCATCCCACATAGTACAATCCAGCGCATGCAAGAGCTTCACGGCTCTATCATGGTCATCGTACGGGAGGACGTCCACATTGGCCCTCATGTTGTTCACTACCACCGTGAACCGCTGGAACAAGGCATCAATTGATTCACCGGGGAGATGAGTGAAATTCTTGTACTCTCTCCGGTAAGTCGCATACAACCGTGCCTGAACTTCAGCATTTCTAGCGTGAGCATTCTTCAGCTCCTTCCAAATCCTACAAGCTAGGTCCTCTGTCTGAACCCGATCGAATTCGGATTGACACAGAGCACGAAACAAGTAGTCGACCGCCTTGTTGTTGGCGTCGTGCATGTCCCTCGATCCAGGAGCTAGGAAGTTAATCGGATGAACATAAGTTGTGTTCACCGTAACGTCCCAAAGGATCTGACCCTTTCCGCGGAGGAACACCGCCATCCACTTCTACCACATCTGGTAGTTTTTGCCATCGAAGTGCGGAGGACCCGAACCCCGTTCCTGGTACGCCATCTTTGGATCTTAGACTGGTTAGAGTCAATGAAGACCCGAACCCGCTCTGATACCACTTGAAGGACCGAACTGGCGACCAGAGAGGGGGGGAGTGAATTGGAGCCGATAAAAATTCATCTCGAAGGAGATGGCTACTCCAACAAGACGAACACGGCTATCCAAAACACGTCTCCGACTCAACTACCCAAGTTGGCCAAGACCACGCAGCCACTGGAGTGCTACTGGTCCTAGGAACCAACAACCACCGAAACCTACTCGAGAACGCAGTGGAACAAGCAACTCGAGCAGCTACTGACTACACCGGTCAGACCGGTCACCTGCACCGGTCAGACCGTTCCAAGCCGGATCTTCCGGACTGAGCCGCCGGAACACCCGACACCTACCAGAGACACACCGGGTCACCCTAGATCCTGAGCCGGGTCACCCGAGCAGAACCTGAGGAATTCCACAGAAGGCCCCTACACCGGTCAGGCCGGTGTAGCACGCCGGTCAGACCGGTCAAGCCAGGAAACCCCAAATCCGCCAAACAGACCTTTCGAGCTCCAAAACTGACCAAACTTGAAACAGCCGCAACACAAGACACTAGGGAACTCACCAAGACGTTCACCCGAGGCAAATCCCACAAGGGCCTTGCACCGGTCAGACCGGTCACCTGCACCGGTCAGACTGGTCAAGCCTGGGCAGCTCGGGATGAACAGCAACCCGCGGGTCAACTCCCCCAAATCCAAATCTCGATCTCCCGATTCGCTCCACGGATTCGCGCAAGACTTTGGGGATAGTAGGAACACCTCATGGGCACTCCATAGCCAAGATTTGGTCCACCAAAACTTGCTAAATCAAGAGGAATCGAAGAAATCCCACCAAGAACACCTCCAACCCTAGAGAGAGGAAAACCCCAAAATCGAGCCCCTTTACTCACTGATTTGGGAGGGGAATCAAAGGGAAAAGAACAACGAAGGGTTCATTCATACATCCCCCACCAAATCCCAAAGAGAAAGGTCTCAAATCCACCGCAAGAAAATCGCCAAGAAAAGGGTCCGAAAATCACCAAAAAGGAAAAACGGGAGAGACACCATCAAGCCTTGAGGAACCACGCCGAATCATCTATACATACCATGAAGGTTCATACAAGATCTAGCTTACCTCCCGATCATCCATCCCTCTCTCAAGATCTCACCATGAACCTCTCAATCTAGCCCTAGAAAATCCTAAGGAAAATAGGAAGGGAAAATAGCAAAGGAAAATGAGCTAGGGTTCCAAGAGATATGGCTGCCATCCATCCCACCAAGTGTTTATATGGAGGCAACCGAAAGACGAAACTACCCCTAAGGCTTAATACTAGGATACATGCCCCCGAGGGGCACTTTGGGAATCATCGTCGTCGTACCATCGGACGGATGCCCGACGACCGCAACCAACATAGCCTCGACTCAAGCCATGCGATCTCGACGCGTGTCCTCCACTTCAAAGTCTCCGGACTGCGTCGTCGCACACCGGTCAGACCGGTGTCCTCCACCGGTCAGACCGGTCCAGTGCTGCTGCCTTCGGTCTTCGGCCTTGGCTTTGTGGATCAACCAAGGAACCCAGTGGTTTTCTGGTGAACCACTGGAAACCCCGCAAACTCGGTGTGGCCTCCGCAAATCTCCACTCATGACTCGGCCCCCACGAAGTCCCGGCTCGATCTTGGCTTTGAGGCTCAACCAAGGAACCGTCCATAACTTCATCTTGCCGTTCTTGCCACCATGCGGCCCGCACCTGACCCCGTCGGCCACCGGGTCCCTCGAACCAAGACTACTTGTCTTCGCCACACCTGGAGGCCTCACCGGCAATGACCTTTCGCGCTTGTTCTTCACCTGCACCAAAACCAGTCAGGCCGCAACCTGCACCTGCAATACTTAGCCAAGAATCAGTCCACACAACGTTGTCAATCACTCATCGCACTAGGAAGCGACCATCCACCGGTCCTCGAACCACACAGGTCCTCAGCCGTGCATTTATATCCGAGGTGTTGCATGCCCCTATACCCACTCAACGCAGACCGCTGGATTACCCAACAGGGTAGCCAAGACCGTAGCCCATCTAGTTCCCGTGGTTGTATGGTAAGTCCTGGGTGGTCACTCCATAGACCGGTCCTTATACGATTGACTCAGGCAAGGCAAGCAACACACATCACAAGCCACCATCCAGACCACTTGCCTGAGTCACCTAGGGTGTTCTTGTTGCTAACCAGAACCCACATTAACATGTTGCATAGTAATTAGTCAAATTAGGATTAAAACCAACCCATGTTGAGCAAGCTAAGCATAAACTACCCATATAGGTGACCTCTAAAGGTAAGCAAGGAAATGATCATGAAACTCTAGTAAACAGTCCTTAATAGGATTCCCAACAAAATTAGACATCTAATGCAAGAAAACATAAATAAAGCAATGATTATGGTGTACAAAAGATAAAGGTATAAAATAGCAAGATGTCAAGGACACTTGCCCGTTTCCCGATGCTCCACTACTCAGAGACGTTCCTTCACGCGCAACAATCAACTGAAACAACACAATGCTACACTAAGAACAGAGCACCAGATAATAAAAGTATTTTGGAAAAGCATACTATTAGCTAACGTGAGCTAGCTACGAACAAGAGAGCGTGTGAAAGGCTAAAGCAAGGCTACGTGTAGAAAGGCACAACTATCGGAGGGTTTACATGATTATGAACAAAGGGCTATATGCTTGATTTATTTTAATTAAAGAAATGTGTTTAATGGATATTTCGGAGAAATACCACATGTTGGAACTTACTCAAATTATATTTAAAGTTAAAACACGAGATAATTTAGAAAACTATACATTATGTGAGAGCAATTAATGAATTTTCATGTGTTGAATTGAGCTAAACAAGTTATAATTAGAACATATTTATGTTTAAATTAACCTAGTTAACATTTGTTTATGAAAAGGCGACGTTTAAACCTATAGTTGATTTTATTCAAAAGAGGTTGAATTAGACATTAATCAAATTAATATTAACTTTAATTTTGAGAAACATGAAACATGGTGAACATCGGTGCTAACACATACTCTACGACGAGACAAAACTAACGCAACTTAAACGAGCCAAAACGGAGCTAAAACGAGGAAGATATGAGATTTGGAAGGTTGCAGGGGCCTATGTGTGATGATTTGTAGCTTTCAGGGGCTAGAACAGGAGATTCGCAAGACTCAAGGAATTCTGGTCTCGAAATGATCAAAACAGGGGGTTCTTCATGCAAAAGAGGCTCGGTTGGGTTGAACTGTGAAAGGTGGGATCTTTCTGAGGGTTCATGTGAAAGATAGCCAAGACACAGAGATGCCGGCTGAGGTTTACGTATTCTGCAGGGGGCTTTGTGCAAAAGAGTGGCTGACTGGGCTGATGTGGTTGACGTGGCACCGCGTGGCACGAGCTGGTTGGCCGGGTCTGCGCACGTGGGGCTGACGAGGCGGTAGACCGGCTGTAGACCGTGTTGTGGACTAGGTCCACTGGTCTACGGTGGACCGGGCGAAGGGGTATAGGCCGGATTTGATATGGGCCGTTCGTGTTGCTTCATGCCGTGCACCACATTCTTTGTGCCCACACCTCGAGTGTGGTTGTTCTTGATGAATGGGATGGGGTCCTTTGTACCTTGTTCTTGCTTACCTAGACCCTTCCCATCCGCAAAGCCAAATTTCTTCATGTAGCTTGACCCAAAGCCTTTGGTATGGTTCTCAAACTCACCTCTCTTTGGTTCCTTCTTTTTCTCATCAATGAGGGAATTTGACAACCTAGCAATTTCTTTCTTCATAGCATTCATCCCAGCAATGTTAGTAGCATAAGCATTTATATCAATTTTATAGCACCGAGAACAACCATTGCTTGTTGAGGCTTCAGAGTTAGAGTGAGCATCATTAGAGGTTGTTGTAGCACTATTCTTGAGGTTGTCAAGTTGAACTTCAAGTGCTATGTGGCTAGTCCTTAAGCTTTCAAAGCTCTTTTGAAGTTCGAGCTTTTCACCCTCAAGTCTATTGCAAGCATCCTTAGCTAGGAAAGATTCCCTAGTTAATTCATCTACAATCAATTCCTCTTTAGCTTGGGATTTCTTGAGCCTAAGAATTTCTAGCTCCTTTTCCTTAAGCAAGTCCTCTTGCACCTTGAAACCCTTCTTTTCAATTACAAGGGCATTCTCAAGGGAAATGATTTTCTAAGGAGTCCCATCTAGAGTCCCATCTCTATTCTCTATTTCTTTCATTAGAAACATGATTTTCTTAGTTGCCTTTTTACCAAAACCATTTATCATTTTTTCAAATTCAAGATCACTTTCACTATCATCGTCTAGAGGCAAGGTGGGAGTGTCTACCTTAGAGCCCCTAGCCATGAGCCATGTGTGGGTGAAGTCATATTCATCATCGGTGAGATCTCCAAAGAGTGATGACTTGTTGATTGGTTCTCCAATAGATATAGTGGCAAGTCGCACTTCATCATCGGAGTCGGAGCTATCTTCATTTGAATCCCACTCATCACCCATGTGTGCTTCACCAACTTCCTTCTTCTCGTTCTTGTCATTCTTGTTGGTGTCCCTTCTTCTCACTTTGATGTTGGGGCACTCCGCAATGAAGTGACCCTCCTTGCCACACCCAAAGCATGGCCTCTTGGAAATCCTCTTGGTCTTGATCTTGTCTTTGTCTTTGTTCTTGTTGAAGAAGCCACTCTTCTTTATCACTTTGTTGAACTTTCTAATGAAGAGTGCCATTTGTTCGGGAGTCATGTTCTCATCACTATCTTCCTTGACCATGGTCTTGGAGGTTGATGAACTTGATTTCTTCTCCTTGCTAGATGCCTTGAGGGCTACCCCCTTGTTCTTCTGAAGTTGTTCATGCATCTTGGACATCTCTTGTGAAAGCTTTGACTCCTTGACGGTGATAAGATGTTCTTCAATTCTTCCAATAACATCCATCAGAGTGAACTTATTGAAGCCTCTCTTCTCTCTTATATGTGTTGGGAGTTGCACATCCCTAGCCATGTATGCGGAGAGGATCTTATCAACCACTTCTCTTCTTCCCCATCTTGTGCTTCCAAGGGACTTGATCTTGTTGATGATCTTGTTCAAGCGATTGTACATGTCTTGTGGAGATTCATCTTCCTTGATAACAAAGCGGTTGAGCTCACTTTCCAAGGCATGTATTCTTCCTTCTCTTACTTGCTTTGTTCCTTCATGGTTGATGAACAAAGTGTCCCACACTTCCTTGGCGGACTTCAACCCATCCACCTTGTCATACTCTTCGGATGTGAGTGAACTCTTGATGATGTGAATGGCTTGATAGTTTCTTTGTATCTCATTGGCTTGATCTTGAGTTAGCATTGCATCACCACTAGGAAATGTAATACCCCTGTTCACAATAGTCCAAAGTGCGGGATTTACCGCCATCAAATACTCCTCCATCGAGTTCTTCCACTTGGAATAGCCGGTTCCATCAAATTGGGGTATCTTCCCAATGTGGCTAGAACCCGACGGATGGTTAAAAGATAAACGAGAGTAATCGAAAGAGGTTCTAGTGTAATCCCTTGATGATGACGGGCGCCGAGCGGAGCGGGTTGACCTTGCATCATCAAACTCATCATCCTCACTATCGGAGGTCTCCACACCATCTCCATGTGCTTGATGGCTTGTGCTTGCCGCAACGGCACCACCTCCTTGAGGTAGAACGGGAGGTGGACCACCAACATTGATGGTGTTGTCTCCTCCTTCGCGAGGAAGTGTTTGTTAAGCATTTGGGTCCGACATCTTCTTGACTCCAAGCGGTTAAGCTTCAAATGCGGAGCACTTGGCTCTGATACCAATTGAAAGGATCAAGATGTCGACTAGAGGGGGGTGAATAGTCAAACCTGAAATTTACAAACATTTCAAGCAGCTGTTAAATCAGGTCCAGAGTTTTCGGATATTTTTCCGGATACTCCGGGAAATCCAGAGAATCTGAGAAAATGTCCGGATTGTCCGGGCCTGCGAGAGGGGATTTAAATCGACAGAAATCAAACTTGCTCAAACATAGATCTACGAAAATAGGTTATGCAATGGGATGAGACAAGCCTGTTTATCCACCTAGAACCTGCAAGAACCTCGACACGGAGTAGATCGGCACCAAACCCTAGAAATGAGCTCAAGAGATATACAAGCATACAACAAGAGCAACAATCACAGAAGAGACACAAGGATTTGTTACCGGAGTTCAACCTCACACCTTGAGGTCTACGTCTCCGTTGAGGAACCCACAAAGGGTGGACCTTTACACCTAGGTCACTTTCCTCCCTCTAGCGACCAGAAAGATCGAGCTAGAGTTAATTACTCAATTTCGGGGTGATACAAACTTCCTTGGGCAGCCACAAACCTTTGGATGCTCCAAGGCAACGCCTAGCCGGCTAGGAGCTCAATGCTTCAAGAGTAACAAACACGAAATGTGCCAACCAAGTGAAGAACGAGGTGCTCTAGAGGCGGGAAATCAGCTCACTAGCACTCTCCAAGCTCTTGCTCTCAATCCCTCCTTAAATCCCCAACAAATCTCACCAAACCAAAGCCAAGGGGAGTAAAGAGGGGGAGAGAATGAGTTCTGAGTGTTGCAGGTCGAAATGGGCAAGAGTAAGAGAGAGGAAAGGGTGGAGGGGGCTTTTATACCCCCTCACACAGAAAAGAGCCGTTACAGCTCTAAGACCCGGAATGTCCGGGAAAACCCCGGAAACTCCGGGAAGTCCGGAGATTCCGACCTTCCAAGGTCAGCACCCAAAAAGTTAACCTCGTGAACGTGTTGGTGCAAAGGTGTCTCTCATAGGTTTTGTTTTGACAACTAGAGCACCTTTACAACTCTTGGAAGATACATTTCCTGTCCCTCTTTATAGTACGGCGTTCCTAGGACCCAAATTCAAAATATAAAATAAATTAGCCTTCATAGGAACCCTTTGTAGCATCACTTCCTTTTTGCTTGACGATGAATAACACATGATGCCACAATACAATTTTAATTCCAGCTCATACACTAGATAAATCATTAGCCACTTAACCGTGTGTCATTAAATCACCAAAACCCACTTAGGGGGCCAAGATACTCTTCAGAACCACTGCAAACCCCGCGAACTCGGTGTAGCCTCCGCCAATCACTACTCATGACTCGGCTCCCACGCCGCCCGGCTCGACCTTGGTTTTGAGGCTCAACCAAGAAACCATCCACGACTTCTTCTCGCTGTTCTTGCCACCATGCGGTCCGCACTTGACCCCGTCGGCCACCGGGTCCCTCGAACCAAGCCTACTTGTCCGCTCCACACCTGGAGGCCCACCGGCTTGGACCTTTCGCGCTTGTTCTTCACCTGCATCGACACCAATCAAGCCGTAACCTGCACCTGCAATCACTACAAGAAAATCGTTGACTAGTGACGCAACCACATTTTAGCGTCATTGATTTATGACGTTCCTAGCTGATCTCGTCATAATATTTCACTTCCGAGCAAATTTAGTGACAAAAAAATTTTTCGTCATTACGGTTGGTACTGTAGCCGGGCGTTCCCTGTTCCATGCTGTTTTGTGACGCCGTAAGCTCTGAAAAACGTCATAAACTAACATCGGTCCCACATGTAAGCATTATTTTAAAAACAGAGTTGTCATAAAATTTAGTAGGGTCCCACATGTAAGCATTCTTTCGAAATTAGAGTGTTCCAAGTCATCATAAAATTTTCCAGGGTCCCACATGTAAGCATTTTCGCCAGGTCAGCGGCGTCATAAACCAACTTTGGTCCCACATCTAAGCATTATTTTAAAATAGAGTGTTCCAAGTCGTCATAAAATTCAGTTGGGTCCCACATGTAAGCATTTTCGCCAGATCAGCAGAGGCTAGGTCACGAAATGTTGCAAAAATAATTTGCCATGGCATGGGTTCGAACTAGGGACCTGAAGGAACAAGACTGTGCTGTTTACCACTGCACCACTTCTTGGTTGTGCATGTTTTATGGGAAACTCAGCTAATAGTTCATGCGAATTCTTTACTGTGACCAGGTCCCACATGTAAGTTTCAGTTGAGTCTATAATTGCCTATCGAATGGTTGGTGAGACGCTTCACTCAGACTTCGCAAAGACTTTCAACTTCCGCTACGCAGATCTGCAATGGTGGCTTGTGGTAGGAATGGAGAATCCTAGCAGCGATGAGAGGGTGAGTTATGAGGCACCTCCCGGCTACCAGTACCTGAGTCAGCACGACAAGGTCAGTCTTCTGGTTTGAGCCACTACATTTTCTCCTACAACCTAGGGATGGAGATTTCTAGATTTGGGGATCTTGCGGATTGATGAGCATATACAAATACAATTGATTTGGATTTCTTTGTACCCTCATATTTGCACTTCGATTGGTGTTAGAAGTTGATAGGCTATTGACAATTCATAGGTGTTAGATTCAGTTAGTTTTCAATTTGCATCAGATTGATAGGTTGTTGTATTTTACTAGCTTCTGGAGGTGGCTCGGTCCACTGATTTCGTTACATCAGGCCCTCCTGATGCTGATCTTATCCTTGTGGATCGCTATAACAAGTGCGAGCATGGGTATGTTGTCCTTGTCAAGGAACCCTTGTGTAGCCTTGGGCGCCGGTATGGAATCTACAGTCAGGTAGACTTATAGTACTTGTACTCTTGATGTTACTGTTGCAAATGGATAATTGTATGAACATGTATGTAATTGGTGTCTACAGCCTGAAGAACAACGATGTGGGACGTTTATTTGGATTGATCCTCAATGGGATGCTAGGACTACTGCTGTTCTGGATAGGCTGACAAAGGTTGTTGAAAATGGTCGAGAGGAGGCAAGTGATTTGAAGGAAGAATGTGAAATTGCTAACAAGCAGCTTGAAGCTACTGCCGCTGAGTTGAAAAAGGTGAAGGCAAAGCTGGAACGGGTTGAGAAGGAGAAGGAATCGATTCTTTGCGAGTTAAATAAAAATAGGTAGTTACGATTATTATGAAACTTGTTGCTTGTTGATGTTTAACTACTGGTTGTTGCTCACTTCATAGTGATGAACGGCCCTAAATGACATGTAGTGTTATGAAACTTGTTGCTGCTGATGTTAACTTTAGATCATGCAAACGACAAAGGGAACAACAATGGGAAGGATCGCAAGAAGCTTGAAGCTACTTCTCCACAGAAGCTGCAGGATGGAGCTATGGAAGGAGAATCAACACCTACAAATGTAATTGATGTTTAGTTCTTGAGTGTTGAGAATGGTCATGAGTTGATGGAACTTGTTGCTACTTGGTGTTGTGAACTTTGTGGTCGTGAGTTGAGAAACTTGATGCTACTTGATCATAATTATGTTTGCTAGTTGGTGTTGTGAACTTTGTGGTCATGAGTTGATGTTTTGTTGGAAGGACCTTCCTGAGTAACGATTGCGAAACTGCTTATTTCCTACTGTCGTTTCAAGTCATCATAAAATGGAGGTCCCACATGTAACAATCGCAAAACTGCTTAGTTCTTGAGTGTTGAGAATGGTCATGAGTTGATGGAACTTGTTGCTACTTGGTGTTGTGAACTTTGTGGTCGTGAGTTGAGAAACTTGATGCTACCTGATCATAATATGATGTTTGTTGCTCGGTGGACAACAAAGGTCCGGTCTGTTGATGTTTTGCTGGAAGGACCTTCCTAAGTAACAATCGTGAAACTGCTTATTTCCTACTGTCATTCCAAGTCATCATAAAATGGAGGTACCACATGTAAGTTATGTAAGGTGAATCTTTAATATAAATCAATGACTTTTGATACGAGCAGATCTGCAATGGCTCGTGGCAGGAATGGCGGATCCTAGAGGCGACGGGAAGATGGTTCCGCCGCCACCTTCCAGCTACAAGAAGCTGAAACAGCTCGACAAGGTCAGTTCTTTGGTTTGAGCCACTATATTTTCCCGTATCGTCCTAGGGATTTCTAGATTTGGGGATCTAACGGATTGATGAGCATATACACTAGAATCAGATTTCATCATACCCTCATATTTGCACTTCGTTTGGTGTTACTAGTTGATAGGCTATAGACAATTCATAGGTGTTAGATTCAATTAGTTTTCAGTTTGCATCGTTTGATGGATTGATAGGTTCTTGTATTTTACTAGCTTGTAGAGGTGCTTGAAGCCACTAAAGCTGGGCTGCAGGAGGTGAAGAGAGACCTACAAGAACAAGAAGGCAGAGAACTCATGGCGCAGCAAGAGGCTGTAAAATACAAGGAGCTATGTCAGCAAATTTTAAATACAACTGTGCAAGAGATGAGGAAATTCAACGAGATGGCTGACCAATTGTTACATGAACAATTGCAACAGACCAACAACTATAAGGAGTTGTGTGCCCATATGTTACGCCGGGACAATGCCTTATTGAAAGAAATAGGTGAGATTCTTGACCAAGAGTCGAAAGACTTGGTACTGGACTGGAAGGCAAAACCAGAAGAGGAGGCAAGGTCATGGAAGGAAGAATGCGCAAAGGCTAACATCAAGCTTAAAGCAAGTACCACTGAGCTGGAAAACGTGAAGGGAAAGCTGAAACATGCCATCGATGTGATGGAAGTGTATAAGCAATCGGTTGAGCAGCTAGTTATCGAGATCGAGAAGGAGAAGCAATCGGTACAACAGAGTGTTATCCAGATGGAGAAGGAGAAGTAATGGATACTGCGTGAGAAAGATAAAAATAGGTAGTGCTTGATTATTATGAAACTTGTTCCTTGTTGATGTTTAATTACTGGTTGTTCCTCCTGGTGCTTATGTTTTCTTTAGGTCAGCCATGCGAAAACGGGATCAACAATGGGAAGGATCCTCAGAAGCTAACATGAAGCTTGAAGCTACTACCGCTGAGCTGCAGAAGGTGAAGGGACAGCTGCAGGATGGAGCTATGTAAGGAGAATCAACGCCTACAGATGTAAATTGATGATCAGTTCTTATCGTTATGATTACAAATGGGTGGTTATGAGTATTTTGAAAATTGTAATGATGATCATCCTATGATGTTTGCTACTTGGTGTTGTGAACTTTGTGGTCATGAGTTAAGAAACTTGTTGCTACTTCGTGTGATGATCATCCTATGATGTTTGCTACTTGGTGTTGTAACTTGTTGCTCTTGGTGTTGTGAACTTTGTGGTCATGAGTTGAGAAACTTGTTACTACCTGATCATAATATGATGTTTGCTGCTCGGTGCAAAGTTCCGGTCTGTAGATGTTTTGCTGGAAGGACCTTCCTGAGGAACGATCGCGAAACTGCTTGTTTCCTACTGTGGTTCCAACTCGTCATAAAATTTAATAAGGTCCCACAAGTCAGTCTGATAAAAAAACAGAGGAAAATTAAAAGGATACTATGTCAATAGCAGGGGTCGAACCTGCGGCCAACGGCTATATTAACCGCGTACCCTGCAAGGGGCTTGCCAGAACGCTCTGTGGGTTGTTGTGGCAAATATCTAGCCTAGAGGCGTTGGTGTGCAGATCTACAACTCGTGGCAGGAATGGCGGATCCTCGCATCGAAGGGAGGAGAGTGAGCTACGGTCAGGTCAGTACCCTGTTTTGTGCCTCTGCTTTCCCCTTTCGTCAGAGGGAAGTGATATTTGGAATTGGGGATTTTGGTTGAAGCACGATTGTTGTTACAAGTTGATTGATAGGCTTTAATTTAGAAAGTGCAAAACTAAGAATTGATTTCAAGTTGCAATGAATTTTTTTGAAGCATCCGTGTAGTCCAGCATCTTCTTCCATTGGTAGTTACTGCTCGGAGACATCTTCCTGCAATAGTAGCCATTGGCATCCTAAAGACAAGTGCAAACACGGGTTGAGAGCTGTGGTGAAGTATGCTTGGACCTTTCTCAACCCTGGCCGCCGGTTTGCTGGCTGCCCAAAGGTAATGGCTAGTTGGCTACCTGCTTATGTGGTGCCTGTGGTCAACGACTATTGCTAATGGGTCATTTAATTTGCAGGAAGAAAAAGAGCAATGCGATTACTTCTGCTGGATTGATCCAGAATGGGATGAAAGGTCGTATGCTGTTATGCTGAAGCTCATGAAGAAGAAAGCGAAAGCTGAAGAGGATGCAAAGTAGTGGGAGGGGGAATTAGGAAAAGCTAACTGTGAGCTTAGAGAGATTAGGAATGAGCTCAAAATAGCGCGGCAAAAACTTCAGAAGGCTACCGCCGAGCTGAAGTCAATTGGGAATTATAGGCAGAATGTCAAACTCACGCATGTGCTGCTTGCTTTATTTGTTGTTTTCGCGGGAATGGCGGGATTGATGCTCGGTGGCAAGGCTAATTAGATGTGTCGATCATGTATTCTGCAAGTGTCACTTTGGTATTGTGAACAATGTGTCGATCATGTATTCTGAACATTGTGCCCTATGCTTCTGAGCATTGTACTGATGATGTATTGCCAAAATTTACCAAGAAATGCACGGCAGTTAGTATCCACCACATTGTTCTGACCATTTAGTCCGACCTGTTCACATTTCCAAGAACGTAATTTCCGTTAGGTTCCCCAACAGTCATAATGAATTATTATTGTTATCCCGAAATCAACGGAGCAGCAGCGAAGGTTGTTTTGGGTGGCGAAGGAGTGGTGAATTTACTGTAAATGCGGAGAAAGGAACGGTGGATTTGTTGTAAATGGGGCATTGATCGACTTCTTCCGCCTGGGGTACAGAGAACATTTTTACAATTGCATCTCCTCCTCTCGGAAGGAAGATCCGTGAGAGTACAGTGCTCTCTTCCAAGTCTCTGTATCAATTTGAATGTGCATTTGACCTGGCACTCTGATGTTTGATCAAACTATTTTCAGGACGCCGGTAGGTCAGTAATCATGTCGTCGAGGCGGTTGCCGTTATCGCTGGTGGTGCTCCCTACAGAGGTGAACATTGACATCACCGGCCACCTCGCTGCGACCTCGGAGCGGGCCATGGACGACCTCCGTAGACTACGGGCGACCTGCCGAGAGATGCGTCGCGTGTGCAATAACGCGGCCGTTGGTCGGCGCGTGGCGCTAGAGCGATTTGTCGTCGAGCTGCAGTGGAACGACCGCAAGGGCTATGACGCCCTCCTCGATTGCCTGACCCGCATAAGAAACCCGGAGGCATGTTTCCTCTCCGGGATGGACATCCTGTTCGGGGAAAACTACAGCTCCCGGTCATCCATCGCCAAGCTCGAGGAGGCCGCCCAGGCCGGGCACAATGTGGCAGCCTACGTAGCTGCCATGGTCCTCTACAGGGCCAAAGGCGGCACTGGTGATGATGACACTGCGAGGCGGTACATCAAACAGGTCGAGGGTGACGAAGAATCGGCGGCCGCGACATCGATGATGATGCGGACGAACAAGGGTTGCCTGTGGTGCCGTGAGGCAGCCTCAGAGGTGATCCGGCGAGTGACATGGCGCCGACGTGCAACGCTGGCGCTGCCAGTGGCGCGCGGCAATCATCAGTGCGTAGGCCGCCTGTGCTTCAAGATGAGCTGGGAAGAATGGTCACATTTTTGTAACGAGGAATGTATAACTCACGCTGAATGTGATCTGTTCTTTAGCAAAATAATTAGATATCTGCATCCAAACAAATTACCCTGACATGTGAGAGTGATTTTGGATATATTTGTTTCTAGATCAATCCACTGATATCTGTTTCTATCTCTCTTCCTTGATTCCCGTGTAGCAATACTCGCACACGCATAGACGTGATGGAAACCAACTTAGTTGGAATAGTTCATCACAATTTAGAGAGGTGGAAATCAATATTGGACAATTAGAAAACAAATAATGTGATCTCACTATCTCAGAAACTACGAAATCCATAATCAGGTTTGCCCAATTCAAAACAAGCAACTTTTGCCAGGAATGGAATGAAAATTTTTGTCCGATCTGTTAATGTTTCGTAAACCCAAACATCCGGTCCTGCCCGGGTTATATTGCCTATCTCACTGCATGCTTTCATTTTGTTGTTACCAAGCATGACTCGTCAACAAGGAAGAATGAAGCCATGGTTCAAACTCTAAGTCAGCTTGCTTGTCTTCACGATTCTTTCCTACTAACCAAGTCTTTGAAAAACAAATCTTTGCTAGATGGGGTAGTGTACACTAGATAGAGTAGACACCATCTTACTGAAAGCCAATTTGTTGCCCATCGCTTCAATTTGCCCTACCTAAGCCACGGCTCCATGTTCGAATTGTGCACGTTTTCGGCTCTCCGTAACAAGGATGATATCATATCTCACCTTGTCCATATTTAAAACAAGCATCTTCTTGCCATCAAATGATTAAAAATATTTCTCCGGTCTACCCAAACATCCGACCTCGTATACCAAAATAACCGGTCTCGTGGGAACTTTCGATCTCATCATGTTCAAGTGATCTTTGAAAAACAAATCTTTGCTAGCTGGGGTAGTGTACACTAGATAGAGTAGACACCATCTTACTGAAAGCCAATTTGTTGCCCATCGCTTCAATTTGCTCTACCTAAGCCACGGCTCCACGTTCGAATTGTGCACATTTTCGGCTCTCCGTAACAAGGATGATATCATATCTCACCTTGTCCATATTTAAAACAAGCATCTTTTTGCCATCAAATGATTAAAAATATTTCTCCGATCTACCCAAACATCTGACCTCGTATACCAGAATAACCGGTCTCGTGGGAACTTTCGATCTCATCATGTTCAAGTGAATTAAGTTTGCTCCAAGTTCAACGAGATTGCAAGTTACGCGCCTAGGCCATTTGCCTGACACGATCCCCCATGAGACCCTGCGCCTTTCCCTTGGCAAATTAGATCTATTAATATATACTACTGGAAAACACTTTTGCATCTCCTCCTCAACGAAAGAAAACCCCATCGGCATCTCCTCCTCTCGGCACTAGAAGGCCCCATCGGCATCGCCTCCTATCAGCACAAGTATCGTCGTCCTCTCTCCCAATTCAATCGATTTCTTTGTTCTTTCGACCTTTTTCGCCTCTTTGAGCAAACTAATTTCTATGTGCATTTCAGAGCACCTCCCCCAATGGGCGGCGACAATCATCGCGTGCCTCCTGTGGAGCTCGCTCTCCTACCATCCACGAACACGAACATCCGGTCTGTTAATGCATCCCATACACGAACATCTGATTTAATGGCAGTAAACAGTTCATCTCTACATGTTGAAGTGCTTGTAAATATAGTTTGCTCCAAATTCACTAAGATTACAAATTTACATAGTTCTTTTCTTTGCAAAAGACCATTACATTATTAGAGATCGAGGCGCCTCCTTGCATTAGCGTGATACAACTCCGGAAGAGACACCCCGACTTTCCCTGAAACTGAGATCTATTAATATACCGTACTCTCCCAACTCCCTCCATTGCCTTGTCTCAAACTCTCTTCCTCCAGAAAACCACAACCACCATGCCTTCTTCTCCGATTCGACTTCCCGCCTCCCCGTTCCCTTCCAACCCCTCCTCCATCGGGACACCACCCGACTCCCCCCAACCAAGCGCATGCGAGCCATCCGAGCCCTCCTTGAGTGAATCTGATGTAGAAGACATGGAAAGGCAGGAGAGCGAGGACAGTGAGGATGAGTACAACTATGTGGAAGAGGATGAAGAGGAAGAGGAAGAGGAAGAAGAAGAGGATGAGGAAGAGACATGGGCGGCCATTGAGAAGAAGCGATTGGCAGCCAAGAAGAGGAAGCGGGTGGAGGCCAAGAAGAGAAATCAACAGACGGAGGCATTTGTGAGGCAGCTTTTGAAGGATGACAAGGCCAGTAAGCTTGATTCGTTCAAGGACATGCCGTCGGTGAAGAAGAAGAAGGGTGCGGAGGAGGAGGAGGAGGAGGAGGTGGACTCGAAGTGGACCAAGAAGAAGATGGACCTCGGCGCTGGTCCTTCAAATGCCAGCCCCGCCAATCCTGGTCCCATGGCTCCCCCAGCCATTGAAGCTCCCTCGATGCCAGAGTCATCGGGGAACTCCTCGGAGGGGTCGTCTTAGATTACTCGGATTTGAATTTTCTTTTGCACTTTCAAATAGGTGGTCTTGTGGATGGAAAGATCAATTGTATGTTTTCTTTTGGATGGAAAAGATCGATCACCTGTTTTCCTGCTCTGTGAATCTTGTAGTGGTAGGAAAATCCCCTGTTATCCATGAAGAACATGGGTGTTCTTCTTTTCCATGATCGCCTTCCTTGCTTCAGTGGATTTCCCTGGTCATGATGCGTTGCCATAGTCTGAGATGTAATGTCTTGTCATGTGATATTTTATTCTTATCCCACCGCACCGCATTGCAGATACACACGTAAATGATGACCGATTTTACAAATTTACCGTTTGACTAAATTCACCATTTTGCCAAGAATATACATAACGTAAATGATGGTCACCTTGCCCAAATTATTCAACTTAAATGTGCACATACATGATACATCCCCATAGACCTACACCCGTATAGTGGCACTGGCACAGGCGCGCACAAACACACACCCAGCAACGAAATCTTCGGACTTGGCAACGAGGAAGACAACAGACACGGTCATGGAGATGGATACGGCACACGCCTATCCCGCCATACCTAATGCACGACAGAATGTAGCATAACGAGGATCCGCGCGGAGATATTCCTCCAATGCACGGTGCCTACCCCTCGACTTCATGGTACGTCCCGAGCGACCAATGCCAGAAGCATGCTGTAGGATGTCACGAAAACCCCACTGCCGGTTAGCAAGATTGCAGTAAGGGCACACACAGCGACCATGGCGAAGCACACGAGTGTAACCCTACTCCTGCAGCCAAGCCAAAGCATCTTTCTTCATCTCCTCCGTTTCTTCCTCGTCCGCTTCGTCCATGTCGTACAGATCATATGGATCCATGTATCCTGGCCGCTGTGGAGGTGGCACAGCATGGAAGTTGGCGGTTCCTCCGTTCGCATCAGAAGCCATCGTCCAACACACTCGCAAACAACATAAACATGATAAGGACTGACCAGAAACAATGATTGTATCCTGTAAAAACACGACGCGGAAGCTAAGAGCTCAACTCTTTTCACAGCGCGCAGAACCAAATAGAGAGGTCTGCTAGCACAATGTTTGGAGGGTGAAGAGGCGATGAGCAAAGGCCTTGGGGGCACGCCTATTTATCGAACCGTGACCGATACTAAGGCAGCGTGCACCTCGTGGCAGAGCATGCCCTCACGGGATTACAGTAGCCATGAAAATACGTGGGGTGCTCGGAATACGAAGGCCTACATTGCTGAGGAATCCTGTCACAAGTATAGGGCGGAATATGCAGGCTTTTTCCCATGTAGGCATGCGAAATATTTGGTGGGTACACAAGTGTGCTTTGGTCCAGATAAGAACGCAGAAGGAAGATCCTTATATCTGTATGACTTAAAAAAATAGACGTGTAGGCATTATAGTGGGAGAAGCAGTTGTTAGGTTTTGTGATCTTCGACTGGAAACGCACCCAGCTTCTCTGAAGCGTGGGCCTCTTCCAGATATCCGTCTCCCGCCTATATTGTACGCCACCGGAATCCCACCCAAACTCACTGACAATATGGGGCCGCCATTGCACAGCCTCACTTGTCAGTGGCCCCGAAGCAAGTGCAGCTTACCAAATTTTCATTTCGCGGTCAGGAAGTCAAAAGCGAGATTTTCAAATTCTGTATTCCCTCTCCGCCCCGAAATAATAAATACTCTACTCCATTGCTACCGCGTTGCGCCACTAAACTCCCGCCTTCCATTTCCAAAAAGCATCACTCTGCTCAGCTAGATCTGCGGTGGCGGTCCGATGTCGCCGTCGCCTGTGGAGGGGGAGGGGTATCTCAGCAGATGGTGGGCGGCAGATATCGGTGTTCTGCTTGCGTCTGTTGTGCTGGCCAAGCTGAGCAGTTGAGCGAGGATACGGCGCAAGCACCGGCTCCCGATGCCCCCTCAATCCATGGGCCCTTGAATCTTGGAGCTTCACAACTGAGAATCTCATTTCCTTTTCTTTCTAGTCCCCTAGTAGTATTTTCATTGGCTTAGAAAGTAAATTGCTTCGTGTATTGTGTTAGTTCTGAGATTCTTCTCTTAACTTTGCCGCTCTAGATGAAGTCACTGATTTGGAACACAAGTTAATCGATGAGCCATGCGTTGAAAGTAAATTGCTTTGTGTATTGTGTTAGATTGGAGATTCTTCTCTTACCTTGGCCGCTCTAGATGCAGTTACTGATTTGTAACACAACTTAATAGATGAGCCATGCTTAGAAAGTAATTTACTTTGTGTATTGTCTTAGATTTCAGATCCTTCTCTTACCTTGACCGCTCTAGATCCAGTTCCTGATTTGTGGGCTTGCCCCCTCGGCCCATTATTTTTTACGAATTCAAAAATGATTTATTAAAAAAATGGGCCGTATCAAAAATGACGTCAGCAAATGGTGGGCTGGGTCCAATATCAGTTGGGCCTTAATCATTTTATGACGTCATCGAATATTGAATTCGATCCAACCAGTACTGGACCCAAAACAAATTAATGACGAATGCAATTATTGGGCTCGGCCATACTAACACCAGGCCTAAAACATTCTATGACGACCTCGATTATTGGGTCAGTCCAACTAGAATTAGGCCTAAAAGTTTCTATGATGACAACAATTATTGGGCTCCATCCAACCATAAATAGGCCTTACACATTCTATGACGCAAACAATATTGGGCTCCATCCAACCTTAATAAGGCCTAAAACCAATTTATGATGAAAGAAACATTGGGCTCAGCTTAACATTAAGTGGGCCAAATTCAATCTATGACGACAAGGTATTTGGACCTTGGCCCGTCAAAATATGGGCTGAATTCACTTAATGACGAAACGGTTTGTCATAAAACGCCGTGCCACATCAGATTTTGGTCCGACGTGGCATGTACCTTATGACGCCTTTGTGTTACGAATTTATACGCGTCATTAAACTCATGACGCTGAAAAATAAGGTCTCGTCATTAATCGTGGTTTGTGACGCTCGATTAATGACGGCGCATTTTCGTAACAACCAGCGTCATTAATCGCGGTTTATGACGAGAAACGACTTTTTTTTGCATCACTAGTCGGCGTTTTTCTTATAGTGAATACTTAGCCAGGAGTCAGTCCACACCACGTTGTTATTCATTCATCACACCAGGAAGCGACCATCCACCGGTCCTCGAACCACACAGGCTCTCACAGGGTCCGGCATAGGACCTAATCCAACTGGATATGGCCAGGACGGTCCCAGAAACAACCGCCGAGGCAAGACCAGGTTCGACGTCGACGGCTCAGGATCAACAAGACCGGGAGGTCGACTGGTCCGACAATCCCTGGGAGGAGGACAAATTTGATGACGATGAAGATCTCAGGGCATGCAGGAATGCCATCTTGACCCTCAGCAGCTCATTTCAGGTGAAGTTCTGCCCTTGAAATTGTTTATTGATATGTCAACCAAATTTTGTTAGTGGCCTAACTTTTTTCATAGTAGTCTTTTGCAGACCGTGCTAAGGGCAAGGCCAACCAATGCAGAAACGCCACAGCCGTGCACCTACGGGCACAGCAGCTCGAGCAAGAGCTCCACCGTGCCAAAGAAGAGGCGGCTGCTGAGAAGAAATGGCTCGAAGACGAGCTGGTGGCGGAGCGCCTTAAAGTCTGGGATGCCGACACTTTGCTAACGTCTATAAGCGCCGGTAAGACCAGGAGCTCACGACCCTTGTTACTTCACTGCTTGATGAAACCGAAGTTGTTGACGATGCCTTTTTTGCTGCAGAATTCCGCAGGGAGAAGGACAAACTGAAAAGCGACCTCAAGGGGGCCGAAGAGAAGGTTAGTGACCTCAAAAGGTCCTTGAAGGAGGCCAATGAGGGCACTGAGGCGCTCAAGAGAGACACCCAGGCCACCATCGAGAGTGAGTACATCATGGGTCAGAAGCTGACTTGCAAAAAGCAAGCTCACAAAGACCTCGAGGTCAGTCTCATGGTAGCCTTGCAATCGTTACAGAATGACCAAGTGGCCATTGCAGGACTCGAAGTGGAGGTGAACGACCTGAAGAACACCGCCGACCATGTCATGGACATGGTGGTTCCTCAGGTGGTCGGGGAGGAGCCGAAGTCTATGATAGACCGGCTGATAGCCGCCCCGGCGAAGCTGACAGAGCTCATGAGAGCCACAAGTCTCACGGCAGCGGTGGAGGTTTTAGTGCGTGTGAAGTCCCACTTCCCAGAGGTCGACATGGCAAAGATCGGGGATGGCCCGAATGAAGAAAAAAGACCTCAAGGTCGTGGAGGCGGAGGTGCAGCCAGCGGCAGAGAAGGTCATGGACGCCATCGACTATGAGGGCGATGATGACGAGTAGCTATAGTTTTGAAGTTGTATCTTCTCGTTGGCCGGAGCACAACGCTCTCGTGCCATGTAAAAAGTACTGTGATTTTATTTTGCTCGTAATCATGCAGAACTTATGCTTGTACGAGCTTGGTAGACCTTAGGCATTGTGTTATTTTGTGCCCCGCTAACCACTTCTCACGGAGAGGACGGCTTACTGACCACATAGCACAGCGTGGAGGCTTACATATAGGCGGCGCGCGGGGCGAGTCTAGGACTTAGATTTTGCAATCACACGACCAAGCAGGCTTGCAGCAGCATGAAGTAAGCAATCATAGGAGATGAAGTCCTCAAGTCAGGTGACCCTTAGGTTGGCATGGCCAAGCCCCCAATCATATTAAGGGGGAGGAACAAAATTTCACCCTCAGGTCTTACGACCCTTATATTGGCTTTTGCCAAGCACCTGAACATGTCGAGGGGGAGGGAACATTACACAAAAAAAAGGAGAATAGAACTCAAAACACAGTAGATGACTGCTAGAAGTACAAAGGAGAATAGAACTCAAAACTAATATTTATTTAACTTAAAGTACAAAGACGAGGAATACATAGCTAGAATAAAAATATTCTACGGATAGAATCGGCGTAGGTACTCCATGTTCCAAGGGTTAGGAACCCCTTGGCCGTCGCCCAACTGAAGGCGATATGTAGATGGACTGACAACTTTGGTGACGATGAAGAGTCCTTCCCAAGGGGTAGACAACTTGTGCATGCCGTCGGTCTTCTGGATGCGCCGTAGGACGAGGTCGCTGTTGACGGTTAAATAACGCGTCGAGTTTCAACCGCAAGCGCACGGGTCGGTTGTAGCTCTTCCCACGAAGTATCCCCCCAAGGTTTGTCAATCCAAGGATCGGAAGCAAACTCCTAGGGTTCTCCATCTAATCTATCGATCTAATCTAACATGAAGCAAAGATTGCATAAAGGATTTAACATACAAATGTGGTAGGATGTAAGGATCACATCCACCTAGCCATAAAGGTAAACAACCAAAGGTGACAAACCAATCTAATCTTACAACATGAGAATGAGTCATCTTGACTCAACAGTACACGTTCGCTTGCCGCTTTCTCCTCCCTCGTACTGTCTTAGGACCTGTGTGGTTCGAGGACTGGTGGATGGTCGCTTCCTGGTGTGATGAGTGATTGACAACGTTGTGTGGACTGACTCTTGGCTAAGTATTGCAGGTGCAGGTTGTGGCTTGATTGGTGCTGGTGCAGGTGAAGAACAAGCGCAAAAGGTCGATGCCGGTGAGGCCTCCAGGTGTGGAGCAGACAAGTAGGCTTGGTTCGAGGGACCCGGTGGCCAGCGGGGTCAAGTGCGGGCCGCATGGTGGCAAGAACAGCAAGACGAAGTCGTGGACGGTTTCTTGGTTGAGCCACAAAACCAGGGTCGAGCCGGGACTTCGTGGGGGCCAAGTCATGAGTGGAGATTGGCGGGAAGCCACACCAAGTTCGCGGGGTTTCCAGTGGTTCACCACAAAACTACTGGGTTCCTTGGTTGATCCACAAAGCCAAGGCCTAAGAACAAAGTGTAGCAGCACTGGACCGGTCTGACCGGTGGGGAGCACCGGTATGACCGGTGTGCGATGACGCCTTCCGGATACTTCAAAGCGGAGGACACGCGACGGGATCGCAAGGCTTGCGTCGAGGCTAAGCGAAGTGCGGTCACCGGGCATCCGTCCGATGGTGCTACGACGAAGATTCCCAAAGTGCCCTTCGGGGGCGTGTATCTTAGTTTAATGTAATTGGGGTAGTTTCGTCTTTTGGTTGCCTCCATATAACCCAAGTGGTGAGAGGATGACAGCCATCTCTTGGAACCCTAGCTCATTTTCCCTTTGCTATTTTCCCTTCCTATTTTCCTTAGGATTTTCTAGGACTACCTTGAGAGCTTCATGGTGAGATCTTGAGAGAGGGATGGATGATTAGGAGGCAAGCTAGACCTTGTATGAACCTTCCTAGTATGTATAGATGATTCGGTGTGGTTCCTCAAGGCTTGATGTTGTCTCTCCCGTTTTCCCTTTTTGGTGATTTTCGGAGCCTTTTCTTGGCGATTTTCTTATGGTGGATTTGAGGCCTTTCTCTTGGGGATTTGGTTGGGGATGTATGCATGAACCCTTCGTGGTTCTTTTCCTTGTGATCGCCCTCACTAATCCGTGAGAAAAGGTGCTTGATTTTGGGGTTTTCTTAGGTTTCGGGAAAGTGGTGTTTTTGGTGGAAATCCTTCGATTCCTCTTGATTTAGCAAGTTTTGGTGGACCAAATCGTAGCTATGGGATGCCCATGAGGTACTCCTAGTATCCCCAAAGTCTTGTGTGAATCCGTGGAGCGAATCGGGGATCGGGAAGGTTGTTTGGAAGGGTTGACCCGCGGCTCGTTGTTCATCCCGAGCGCCCAGGCCTTGACCGGTCTGATCGGTGCCTCCCACCGGTCTGACCGGTGCTGCCCTTTGTTGGGTTTTGACTCTGGTGAATTGCTGGGTACGTATGGCTTTGGGCTGTGGTGCTCTTGGTCAGTTCTTGGCATGTTTCAAGGTGTTTTGCTAGGCTTTGTGAAGGTTTTTCCTTCCCTTCAGTTTGAGGTTTGGAGGTTGTTTTTGTTCCAGGACCTAGAGAAGTCACTGAGGCTCCCTGGAACGTTCCTGCGAATTTGCTGTTGCCCCCGGCCTGACCGGTAGTGATCACCGGTCTGACCGGCGAAAGCCATTGGTCTGACCGGTGTGGCACAAATAGCAAGTTGTGCAGATTTCTGTTGTGTGTTTTGAGTGTCTGTTTCGGTTGGTTGAGTGGTTTGCTCCTAGGGTCAGTAGCACTTCAGTGCCTACGTGACTTTGGCAAACTTGGGTAGTTCGAGTCGGAGAAGTGTTAGATAGGCCGTCTTCATCTTGTTGGAGAAGTCATCTCCTTCGAGAAGAATTTTTATCGGCTCCCATTCACTCCGCCCCTCTCTGGTCACCAGTTCGGTCCTTCAAGTGGTATCAGAGCCGGTTATCGGTCTTTCGGGACTCTAACCAGTCTAAGATCCAAAGATAGTGTGCCAGTAATGGGGATCGGGTCCTTCGCACTTCGATGGAAAGAACTACCAGATGTGGCAGAGGCGGATGGCTGGTTTTCTCCGTGGCAAGGGTCAGATCCTTTGGGATGTTACGGTGAACACAGCTTATGTTCATCCGATTAACTTCCTTGCTCCAGGATCGAGGGACATGCACGACGCCAACAACAAGGTGGTCGACTACTTGTTTCGTGCTCTGTGTCAATCCGGATTCGATCGAGTTCAGACAGAGGACTTGGCTTGTAGGATTTGGGAGCAGCTGAAGAATGCTCACGCTGGGAACGCTCAGGTTCAGGCTCGGTTGTATGCGACTTACTGGAGAGCGTACGAGAATTTCACTCATCTCCCCGGTGAGTCAATTGACACGATGTTCCAGCGGTTCATGGTGATTGTGAACAACATGAGGACCAATGTGACCATGCTCCCGTACGATGATTATGACAAAGCTGTGTAGCTCTTGCACTCACTGGATCGTACCATTTGGGACGGAAAGGTCGAGGCCATTCTAGAGTCTGACAAGTATGAGACTCTGACAGTAGATGAGCTGTTCTCTAAGCTCAAGTAAGGTTGATCGTGGTGTGACAGCCCGTCTTGAGAGCCCGATTGATTCCCATAGTCTTACTCTCGTCGGAGGCTCAGGTTCTAAGTCTAATGCTAACCCATCCTCCCGGATGTACTCTCTATCTTCCTTGATGTCTTTGCCAGATGAGGAGTTTGACGTGCTTGGAGAGGACGAGCATGCGCTGTTGACAAGGAGGTTCGAGCGGATGCACGAGAACCGGGTGAACACAAGGAGGATCTCACGGACATGCTTCTAGTGCAGCAAGCCAGGACACTTCATCGTCGACTGTCCGGAGAAGGTGGAGAACAAGGACAACTACATGCACCAGTCGAGGACGGAGAACAAGCACCGATCGAGGCGCGATCACAAGCACAAGCACATGGATGAGCGAAGATCGAGGAAGAAGGATGGCCACAAAAGTGTTGACATTTCTTAACGTCATCACTAGGTTTGTATCCCTAGTAACGGCGCCAGAAATGGTGGACGACATTCCTTAACATCTTTGCTAAGTTCATGAGTTCCTAGCAACGATGCCAGAAATGTTCCGGTGGTAGTCCTAACGTTACAAAGAATCTACAAGCGCACAGATATACCATTGTAGCATTTCCCCAAAGGAGTATTCCAAAGGGTATCGAATCCAAGGAAGGCATGGTTGGATTAACATGTGCAACACTATTGCAATGAGTATAGATCAATGACGAGAATAACTCAGAGCCCAAACACAGGGGTAAGATAGATAATGATGGGGTAGTGTGAACACACCCGAACTCATTCTCTCTATGGTACACTACGGCTTAGGAGGCAACATACGAGTTAGCTCGAGGTTCTAAGGTATTAAACATATAAAGTTAGTAGAAGCCAGTCAGTCACATAAGCATTGTATGAATATCAACTCAGCACCCAGGCACAAACGGGGAGCTAACCGCCCGCGTTGCTTCCGCACGACGTCGGTTGTTAGATCTTAGACTCCGACAGCGTAGCCGAACGTGGGGGATTACAAAGGGTCCAACGGCTGTCACCACCGCGGCCTACCCCTAACTATTCGTGGGATACACTCATATGCAACGCAGCTACTCAACCCAAGCACCATGCTTGCGTTGTTAACTAGACACTGGCCGGCCCGAGCTATTGTGACCCAGATCAGTGCCACCAGATAACTGGCCACTTACACCAGTACCGTAGCTTGAACTTGAACTTCATACAACACAGACACGTGATCTAACTGGATCAAACTAGGCTAGGCACACAAACGAATTCGTATTCTACTATGTCTACTCAACAGGATCAAAGGGTCCGTAGCTTGAACTCGAACTTCATGAAGAACGCGAGCCTCTAACTTATGAACAAACACCAAAGACATGAGTAAATCATTTGTCAAGTGGATCGAAAGGTCTTGTTCATCAAGAACACGAGCCTCTAAATGATGAACGAATGAAGAACACATGAACAAATCACTCATATATGCTAACACTACTTTATTTGAAATAGATGAATAACTGAAGTAGATCAAAGTCATACAATAAAATAAAGATACAAGAGAACTCATACCTAGATCCCAAAGTAGACTTCGAACCAGAAGTAGAACTACTCTAGCCTACCTCCTAGCCTTGGAAACCAAAAGTGAGAGAGGAGTTGGAAAGTGAGTTGGGTAAGAAAAGAGTCCCTTCACATCTATTTATAGGCCTAGGACAGCTTCGGGAGAATGGCGTGGGCACCGCTGGATTGGACCAAGGATTCATCAGGAAGCACTACGTGGCAGCTGCTCACTGGCGGCCACAAGGTCGGTTCGGCCGACCTGTGGGGTCGGCTGACCCCCTATGGGCCCTAGTGGCGCTGTGCTTTCTCGTGGTGGCTGTTAGGTGGGTCCTTAGGTCGGTCCCCAGTGTCCACCTGGTTTTGAGGCGGTTTGCCTGCCCGTGGGCCCTTCAATCCTTGTGATGTCCATGTGTCGCCCTCTGATTTGTTGGGGTTGCTTCCCTTGGATTGATGACATGGCTTGCATGCATGGGATCCTAGGTGGCAGCCCTTCCTTGGCTGAGGTGACGTGGCTTGGCCCATAGAAGGTGAGTTGTCACTTCTTTTATGCTTATTTTACCTATAATCACAAAAGCTCCAAAGACAAGGGAACTACATTATTCTTAACTAAATGCGTGTAAGAAATGTCTTTTGCTCCTTTATTCATGAGTATATTGAAGGCTAAAGTAGGTACTTAACAGCCGTCAAGAGCAAGAAGGCCCGAGCGATGGTCGGGGCGAGAGACGTCGACTCCAGCTCCGCCTACTCTACCTCGAGCTCGAGTAGCAGTGAAGACGAACGTGATCGGTGCAAGAGCAAGAAGGGGTCCACAAACTTGAGCGGGTTGAGCTGCTTCGCACGAGATGACTTCTGCAGCATGGCAAACAGCTCCAGCAGAAGAAGAACCAGAAGGACGGCTCGGACTCCGACTCCGAGGATGAGGTACGTGATGAGCTTTCCTTCTTGCGCCAGGAGAATGAGGAGCTTGGCAAGTTGCTTGATAATCACGATGACATGCTTAGAGAGGCTAAGAAAATGAGGAAAGATCTTAGGGCCTCATTTGAAGATGCTAGAAACATAGTAGCTGAGCTAGAAGCACAGAACCTTGATGCTAAGCTTGAGATAGATTCGCTTAAGGCTTCACCTGTTGTTTCTGATGAGGTTGATTGTGCTGATTGCTCTGTTTTCCTAGCTGATCTTATTGCTCTTAGGGAAACGCATGCCTCCAAGTGTGAGGAACTAGATGTGCTTAGGGTTGAAGTGGATGAGCTCAAGTCTAAACCTGCTTTGCTAGGTGCACTTCTTGTCCCATTTTGCATGAAAAAGCTTGCTGATTTGAAAGCACCTATTCCTACTTCTTGTTCTACCTGTGAATTGCGTGTTGTTCAGAATTTGCAGCTTTCCCATTATGTTGATCGTTTGCAAGATGAGAACGATGAGTTGAGAAAAAATGATGGGTTGGTTGTCGGGTCATGAGCCTCAGCTTAGGATGATGATAGAGGCGCACAAGCGCTATGATGGGCAAGCGCTTGGGTCGGATACGATTGGAGAGTGCAGTGGTGAGGGAGCTGAGAAGATTGGTGATATGCAAGCACCACCAAAAACCTTCCACAAAAATGCCTTTGCTCCTAAGCCAAACCCAATGAGAAACCGACTTGACACAACCCCAGACCCACTAGTGTTTCCTCCCCAAACAAATGATTTCCAAAAACCCATCAAGTTCAAGGGTGACATGGGGAATGAGTTCTTTGGGAAGAAGGGAGAGAAACCTAGTGAGAAGAAATCAAAAGAGAAGCGAAGTGAGTAGCCCCAACCCAAGCCTAAGCCTAGGCCAATCCGCTTCCATTATGAGTATTGTGGGAGGGATGGTCATAAGGATGAGTTTTGCTTCAAGAGGAAGCGAGAGGAGAGAATGGCTAAGGAGTGGGCTAACAAGGACATGTACCACCCCTCAAATGGTGTACCTGAGCCTCGTATGCAAATGCCTAGGGCAAAAGCCATTGTGTGTACGGTTCCGGCTTGGGGAGATAGAAGAGTGTGAGGTGGTGCTGCTTGCAAGTCTGGTTGCTGGACAGTTTGGTTTCTGTGCTCGTGAAGATGCTCGGTTCAGTTCCTTTGGTCGTGGTACAGGTGGTTGGCATGGTGAGTCTAGTGGTGTTGAGTTTGCTAGACGTTCTCCACCTCGTTCTCAATACGAGGGTGGGAGGAGTCGTAGCTTTGAATCTCAGGGTGGTTCCCTTGTGGTCGTTCTCGTGGTAGTTTTTGTAGTGGTAGCTTTGGTAGGCGTGATGGTATGGATTGTGCTAACCCCACTTTGGAGCAGATGGCTTGGCACTGGTTTTACTCTTTTGGTACTAACCCATGTGCTGAGTCGTTTGTTCGCTCATGTGCTCATTTTTTAATTTTAGGTGGGAGGCTTGGAGAACGTTTGGCTGATCGATTTCGGCTGCTCAAGGCATATGACCGGAAACAGGGGGTGGTTCTCCAGTCTCACCCCAGTGGTGTCAAAGACATACATCACCTTTGGGGACAATGGGCGAGGACGTGTGTTGTCAGAAGGTGAGATTAAAGTAAGTGACAAGGTCACTCTCAGGCGTGTTGCTCTTGTTCAATTGCTTGGGTTCAATTTGCTTTCCGTGTCCCAGCTGTTGGATGAGGACTTTGAGGTGTTGTTTCGGCCTGGTGGTTCTCGGATCCTTGATTCTCGAGGGGACCTTGTTTGCATGGTTGTTCCCGAGGGTTAAATTTTTCGAGCAGATTTCTCTCGGTCTTCTGGTGTGGCTCGTTGCTTTTTGGCTGGTTCTTCGAGTGAGTTGTGGAAGTGGCATAGGAAGTTGGGTCACTTAAGCTTTGACCTTTTGTCTCGCTTGAGTAAACTCATTTTGGTCCGAGGATTGCCCCGGTTGCGGTTTGAGAAAGAGTTAGTGTGTGCGCCGTGCAGGCATGCCAAGATGGTAGCCTCTTCCCATCCACCCCCTCACCGATATGATGACGGAGCGTCCATGCGAGCTGCTCCATATGGACCTTGTTGGCCCAGCTTGTGTGCGATCTGTGGGTGGGAAGTGATACGTCCTAGTTGTGGTGGACGACTACTCTCGGTATGCCTGGGTCTTCTTTTTGGAGGAAAAGGGGGAGACATTTGGTTTTGTTCGAGATCTTGTCTTGAGGTTGAAGAACGAGAGGCACGGAGATGCCATACAAGCAATTCGTAGTGACAATGGCTCAGAATTTAAAAACTCTCGCTTCGAAACCTTTTGCCATGACTTGGGTCTTGAACACCAGTTTTTGAGTCCGTATACACCTCCCCAGAATGGCATGGTAGAAAGGAAAAACAGAACCTTGTGTGAGATGGCCCGGACGATGCTTGATGAGCATAGGACTCCGAGGAGGTTCTGGGCTGAGGCGGTCAATACCGCGTGCTATGTGTTGAACAATATCTTTCTCTGAGCTTTCAAGAAGAATACGTGCTATGAGATGATGCACGGTCGCACTCCCAAGGTGAGTCATTTCCATGTTTTCGGTTGCAAATGCTTTATTCTGAAGAAGGGCAAGAATCTGGATAAGTTTGAGGCTAGGACGGTCAATGGTATTTTCTTTGGTTATGCTACTCATTCTAGAGCATTTCGTGTGCTCAAATTGGAAACTAACCAAATCATGGAGACTTGCGAGGTTACCTTTGACGAGACACAGCCACGTAGCTCTTTAGTCTTTGATTGTGCAGGAAATGATGACTTGGCGAGGAGATCTTTCAGGAGGAGGAGCATGAACATGGGGATGATGAAGTTGGTGGTGTGGCGCCCGCGGCTGAGCATGTACCTACTACTTTGACTACGATCGAGAACGGGCCCTCTCCTACACCTACAACGACAAACCAAGATCATGGAGAAGCTGTTGCTGAGGGGGAGGTAGCTTCAAGGAGAGAACCTCCCAGGCGAGTTCAAGTGGATCACCCAGCTTCGAGGATCATCGGGGACATCAACGAACGCACTACATGGCCGAGGTTCGGAACAACTCTCACTTTGCCCATGTTGCTTTTGTCGCTACGTTTGAGACCAAAGACATTGGACACATGCTATCTGATTCTAATTGGGGCAACGCAATGCATGAGGAGTTGGAGAACATTGAGAGAAACCAAGTTTGGGCATTGGTAGATCCTCCACCGGGTTGTAAGCCTATCATGACAAAATGGGTGTGAAAAAATAAAGAGGGTGAGAATGGAGAAGTGGCGAGAAACAAGTCGAGGTTGGTGGCGCAAGGGTATAGTCAGAAAGAGGTGATCAACTACGAGGAGACCTTTGCTCCCGAAGCCCGTTTGGAGGTGATTAGGATCCTTCTAGCATTTTTTGTGGCTAAAGGGTTCAACTTGTACCAAATGAACGTGAAGAGTGCCTTCCTGAATGGTGTGTTGGAGGAAGAGGTGTATGTGAAGCAACCACCGGGGTTTAAGAGTGAGAAGTACCCCCACTAGGTGTACAAGTTGAGAAAGGCGCTCTATGGGTTGAAACAGGCGCCTAGGGCTTGGTATGGCAGGTTGAGGGGGTTTCTTTTTGCTAAGGGCTTTGTGATGGGGAAGGTAGATCAGACCTTGTTTCTCCTCAGGCGTTGATATTCTAATTGTTCAGGTGTACGTGGATGATATTATCTTTGGTGGCTCTTCTCACTCTTTGGTTGCAAGGTTTGCAGAAGACATGAGCAGGGAATTCGAGATGAGCATGATGGGTGAGTTGCAGTTCTTCCTCAGCCTCCAGATCA
This sequence comes from Cenchrus fungigraminus, assembly GCA_036936925.1. Lineage (NCBI taxonomy): Eukaryota > Viridiplantae > Streptophyta > Magnoliopsida > Poales > Poaceae > Cenchrus > Cenchrus fungigraminus. The sequence goes on along the minus strand of CM072778.1, from coordinate 52,435,198 downwards.
AGCAGTCGAAGGAAGGAACATTTGTGCACCAAGCAAAGTACACCATGGGCATTGTGAGGAAGTTCAAGATGGAGGACTCCAAGGCCATGACGACGGCGATGAGTACGATTACGGCTCTTGATGCGGACGAGGAAGGTGAACACGAGGACCAGAAGGAGTACTGAAGCATGATGGGGTCACTCCTGTACTTGATGGCGACGAGGCTGGACATCCAATTCTCGGTACGTCTGTGCGCTTGTTTTCAAGCGTCTCTAAGGACTTCGCATCGGCAGGCAGTCAAGCGCATATTCAAGTAGTTGTGATACACTCTCGACTTCGGCCTTTGGTACTCCGCGTCTTCTTCTATGGCGCTTCATGGATTTTCGGACGCGGATTTTCCTGAGTGTCGGGTGGATAGGAAGTCCACTTCTGGAACTTGCCAATTCTTGGTTCCTCTTTGGTGTCTTGGTCTTCCCGCAAACAGTCAAGTGTTGCTCAATCCACTACCGAGGCAGAGTATGTAGCCGCTGCTTGTTGTTGCTCTCAGCTCCTTTGGATCACATACACCAAGAGTGACTCTGGTGAGGAGTATACCCATGTCCCACTTCTATTTGATAGCACCCGTGCCATAAGTGTTGCAAAGAACCCAGTGCTTCATTCCAAACCCAAGCATATAGAAGTGAGGTATCATTTTCTGAGAGACAATGTTGAGAAGCGAAAAAATGCTTTGATCCATGTACCCACACATGACCAACTAGGCTATATTTTCACCAAGCCCCTAGATCAAGCAACTTTCACTCGTTTGCGGGGAGAACTTGGTGTGTGTTTGATTTCTTGAGTTGGTTGTGGGAGCTCATTTGTAGCATATGTATAGCTTTCCTTTTGTGCATGTTTGCATTTGCATTGCATGTGTACCATGATGTATAGGCATCTTTGTATCTTAGGTTGTGTTGGGGTAAATATTTCACAACTAACCCCCCCCCTGTATCTTCGGCTCATCGGAGAAGATCGGGAAGCGTGTGGGCTTTTGTCTTGCCTATTTCAGGAAATGATGGCGGGTCAGCTAGCGAAGACCAAGCAAAGCTTGGAATCTTCGCTTTACGGAGAAGAGGCCCAGCAAGCGGAAGGCCAGGAGAAGGTTGGGATCTTTGCTCTAAGAGGACGAGGTCCGCGCACGAGGACACAAGAGAAGAGTCGCCGTGAGATCGAATCGAGGTTGAACGAAGATGTAACGCGAAGAAGAGTGGTTGAAAGAGGAAGCACGCGATCTTCGGGGAAACAATCTTCGCTTGATATGGCGGGCGATGACGGCGGAGGCACGGATGGTGACCAGAAAAGGGGTCACGGAGAGAAGAACATCGGTATGAAGTTCGCGAAGAGCGCGGAGGCAAACGAAGAGTGAACTGCCACAATGGCAGACATGTGGACAGACGAGGTGTAAAGTGATTGTCTATAAGGTCTGTGAGTACGGAGCCCTGCGAGGTTACCAAAATACCCCTAAGATGCTTCGCACAATGTGAAAAAGCAATGGTAGATGTTGTAAAGTGTAATTGATACGGGCCTATAAAAAGGACCCGACGGTAATGAAATAGGGGCGATTGGAAGGCGGCTGGATTGCATTACACCCAGTCGAGTTCAAGTTTCCTATTCTTCGGTGTCATAAGTGTTTCCCTTAGCTTCCTTTTTTATTAGTTCATTTCGACTGTTGGCCCCTCTTCGGGGAGGGTTTTCACCCCAACAGTTAAGGCGCCCACCGTGTTCCGTCCCAGCCATGCCACCGAAGAAGCAACCGAAGAACCCACAACCACATCCAAATAGAGCGACCGATGATCCGTCGGAAGCAGAGAGTGAAAACCCCAGAGAGAGACAGATACCAGATAACACAAACAGGACAAGGGACATGGTCCTAAGTCCACGAAACCATAGAGCGGAAGAAGATCAAGAGCAAGAAGCGGAAGATGTAGCGGAAGGAAACTTCGAGGTCGGGTTAGCAGATGTGGGAGTCGAAGATGAGGATATTGCTGCGCTGAGAAGAATTGAAGAAAGACTTGTTGCGAAGATGAGAGAAAGACCAATGTCATCGAACATTCGTACAAGAGCTCAGGTAGAGGCCGCCATACTCAGGGCGAAAGAAATACAGAATGAAGACCCAGCACAAGAAAAGGCAAGATACAATGAAATGTTGCAGCAAGTCAAGAAGAAGAGAATGCTACTGCAGCAATTGCGGGAAGACGAAGAGCAGCAGGCAATAAGAAACAAAACATTACAGCTACAAGAACAAACGGCAATCTTGCAAGCTCAGTTGAACTCTATCCAGCCACAAGAACAGACCCAGCAACCTCGCAAAGCACAGGGTCAGAGCAAAAAACGAAGACCCATAATTGTTGATGAAGAAACATACGAAGAAGAAGAAGAGAATGAGGAAAGTTCCATATATTATGACTCAGAAGAAGAGGCGTATGTGGAACGTAGGCCACAAAAGAGGTACAAAGATGTGCTTTCAAGCAAAGCGAAGCCTGCTTCTCCTCTTTCGCTAGAACTTGAGAATGCTGATTGGCCGCCGAAGTTTAAATTACCGGCATCCTTGCCGGAGTTCGATGGTGAGTCTGACCCAAGATAGTTCGTCCAGAAATACACTGTTGCAATATCTTCGGGTGGGGGAGATGAGGTAGCAATGGCAAGGGCTATGATAATGGCCCTGAAAGGCTCGGCACAGCAATGGTACACTTCGCTGCCAAAAGGAAGCATCAGGTCATGGGAACAGCTTCGGCGAAGAAAAGAGAACAACTTCCAAGGGTATCAACCCCAAGATCTCACATCAGGAGATCTTCACCTCATAAAACAAAGAGACAAAGAACCATTACAAGAGTACATCAAGAGATTTGCCAAGGCCAGAGCTAAAGCACCACACGTAGAAGCAACAACTGTGATTGATGCAGCAATTGACGGACTCAAAGTAGGACCTTGTGGAGAGTATCTAGACCGAAGAAGACCCAAAACGGAGAAGCAGCTGTTTGACATAATGCAAGAATATTGCAAATCAGATAGAGGAAAATAGCGAAGAGTTGACGAATACAACAAGAGAAAGAATCAAGCGAAGCCTCAGCAAGAATGGGGAAATAGGGCCCAGAACAATCAGGGACCTTCGGCGAGGTCAAACTTTTACAACAAAAGCAGTGTGAACAATGTTTTAGGGAACAATTCGCAAATGGCATCTTCGGCTGCAACAGGAAGCAGAGGCCAAAACTCAGGCAGAGGCCCGCCACCTCAATCTGTGTGTTCCTTGCATGGCCTCAACAAGGGGCATTGGTCATATGAATGCATAACGCTACTTCGCAAGAAGCAGATTGGGGAAGACAAGAAGAGAACAGCGCAGAGCCAGGCGAAGACAGTCAATCACACATCATCAGCAGCACCCACGATGGCTCAGAGTTCAATGCAAAACTGGCAACAGTATATCCCACAACCATGCTTCCAACAAATGCCACTCTGTTGACGCTCCTTAGCCTCACTACTAGGTTTGCACTCACGGTGACGGCGCCAGAAATGCCTGCTGGCACTCGCAAGCGTCGCTACCAGGTTTATACCCCTCGTAATGGGACTAGGGAACATCTTTGGTAAAACACACGTCACAGAAAGGTCCGCAAGCGCATGGATTACCGTTGTAGAACTTCACCCGGTGGTATTCGGGTTATCGTATTTATATTTTCCCAAGGGAGGCACTACGGCAAAGATGATCGGATAAACGGTGGAGAGTAACGAGACTCGGTAAAGAGCTATAGCGGGGGTAACGAATAAAGATATTCAGGGATAACTTGATGCACACAAGGAGATCTTGATAAAGGGTTAGAGAGGACCTAGTGAGCTGGGAGGACAACGAGACGAGAAAGGATCCTAACACAATCTATCTATTCTTGCCAACTCTAGGTAAAGAACTAAGGCAAAGGATAACCAAGGCAAGCTAAACTCGTCAAGCTCTTCTAGTGCTACAGGGGCATGCAAAGCCGCGCTCTCGGACTGGGATGAGAAGGGAGAACGACGACGCGCTGAATCCAACCAGCCCGAACTAACGTGGTGGACTACTGAGACCGTCCGGAGCTATCACCTCCTTAGGGTACCACAACTATTCTGTTGAACGGGACACCAATCTAAGACTAAGGCAAGTTCTGAGCACCGCGCTCACAACGAACCAAAGAACCTTTCCCCGGATATCACGAAGGAAGTTCTCTCTCTACGGTGAAACACCGAAGATCAAGCGAAGAACGACCACAACACTATAGGGTTCAAGAGAGCTATGCTAACCAAGATTAAACTAACTTTAGTCTAAACCAAGAATAAAGCTTCTAGAGCAAAGTAAAAGCTGAATGTAATTGACTCGAAAGGTAAGATAGAAAGATAACTTGAATTGTACTTGAGTCTAAACAAAGAAAGGATACAAGAGTAGTACCGGAACCCTGAAGAAGACTCCTCTGGAACCCCGAGACTAGCTCGACTCGACTCTAACTCCCAAGCTACACTAATCCTACTCTAAGTGAACAAAAGAGAGAAATGGAGATGAACCTGCGTTGTGTGTCCATTCCAGCGAGTGGGAGGTGCCTTTTATAGGCAAGGGAGGTCGGTGGAGCGCAGGGGAGGAATATCCCAGGTGCGGCCGGCCCTGGGATGTGCCGCCTCTTGCCTTGGACGCCCCTGATCACTGCTAATGAGGCGGTTGTAGGTCGGCTCCTTGGGTCGGTTTCGCCTGGCACGCTAGTTGATAGGTGCGGCCGGCCCTACCTCGCGCCGTGTGATGCACCGACCGTGTTCGGGGACGCCTAGGAATTCCTCTGGATGACGGTTGTGGCGGTTGAGCGATCGGACAAGTGGACCCATTGATCCAAGTGATCCTAGCCTCCACCCTTTAATCGAACCGACGTTTCTTCAGTGAATCATGCTCGTCCAAGTTGTGCTCGAGGGAGAGGGGGTGCTCTGGACCAGAGACGCGTCACGAGGCAGGGCCGGCCACACCTGGCAGGGCCGGCCGCACCTGCTGGGCCGGCCGCACCTGCAGGGCCGGCCGGACCTGGTGGTTCGGCCGTGCCTTGCACGTGTGGTGTGTTAGTCCCAAATTCTCCCAAAATGTGTACCTGCCTATGAAATTCACAACACAACTCGTGGAACTTTATTAGTACTAAAAATGTGCATGAAACTTGTCATATACTCCTCTCGAACCTGAGGTTTTGACGGTCAAATTTTTGTTGTAAGGACAATCAACAAACTCCCCCAAGCAAAACGTTTGCTCGTCCTCGAGCAGAGCCTAGACTTGGCCTCGGTGGATCAGGAGTTGCATGATGTTACCACCCGGCAAGTACCTGTGTACAATTCCATGCTTTACTTGCTATTTGAAAAGATTGGTACAAGAGAAACTTAGCCTTATTTTACCTGTGGGGCTTGTAACTTTCCACCTTGCCTTCGGAGGTTGAAAGGTAGAATGGTTTTGACTTTGCATCACTTGCTCTTCTCTTTTCGGGATCCTATCTCAGAGTTTTGAAAATTTTGCAAAGAAAAACAAGGTTCCTCAGATGGTTCCCTCGATCGCTCAAGTGGTATTTGTTACCTCACCAAAGGCTTTTGAGCGAGCCTCAACTTCCTACTCTATGGCTTGTATGTGGAGCTTTGGGTAGGAAAAGTATGAGACTCACTTGTGCCACATGATGTTGTTGATCCAAAGACCGGATCCGAGAAGAAGCTAGTCATGCAACTTGATCGAGATGTGCAAGTGTGTGGAATATTTTTGTTTGTTTTTCTATGGACTCCTTGCTTTGAGATTCTCCTCTTGCTTTTATTTTGGAGGGAGGTCATGCTCATCATTTTTTTTCTATGCTCTTTGATTGGAGCACATATATTTTTTTCCTATGCTTTTTGAGCATATACTTTTTCTTTTGATGACCCCTCTCTCCTTTTGCAAGAATACAAGAAGAGAAATCCCTTTGGAACTTTGGAGTAATTATTTTTGGTGGGTGGATGGCATGTTTTGCGTAACTCCCGGTGTGGAAGTTAGCTTGTATATGTGAGTGTACGTGATCTCGATCATGGAAGCATGAAAAGATTCTACCAAGGATCACAACAATTTGGCAAAACTCAATGGGTCACAAGCAAGCATATGTAGAAGGTTTATACTTTGATATCGACATATGGCTTTGGTGGGTGATATGACCATTGAGGAACTTGTTTTGTTTTATTTTCAAAAGAAAATCATCCGAGATTTTCTCGGTACTATGAGATAGAGCAAGATCAACATTGTTTCACCATATCGTACTAGTCAACACCCTAGGTTTGGTCATAAGCATTTGCTTCCCACAAAGTTTTATTTCAGGCTCTTGTCTCAAAAATATACCAACAAATTCAAATGCTCGTAGAGCACAAAGTTGTACACTAGGTTCTTACAAAGTTTTAACATAGCAACTATTCATCATTTCCAAAGTGAGGATATAGATAAGATTTCTAGTGCACATGGTTGAAGCAAATATTTTTGTTGTTTTTCTTTTATTCAAATGTGGTAAACAAGATGTTGAAAATTAGTTGGGATTGACATACCTTCCTTGATTGAAAATGGGGTTTCCCCCAATCTAATTTTTGGCTACCTGGTTGGCGTGTCTTCATTTTGGTGATGAGTTGAGCACTTGGAAGCTTGTAGTGGTTGGCTTGATGGATTCGTGGAAAATCATAGGTACGGCCGTACCACTTGGTTCGGCCAGCCCTACTCCATTTGCTCCAAGCACTCATGTCCCCTCCTGAAAACATCCTGCATAAAAATTTTGTCGAGGGGAGGTACGGCCGTACCTCTAGGTTCGGTCGTATCACCAAAAATCTCCAAAACTGTTTTTCTATGTCTTGTTTACTTACTAATGCAATGGTGAAATCAAATTTGAAATTTAAACATGCTTGATGCACGAAATAAAATGTTGGAAGGGAAATATGAGATAAATACCGGTTTACCTCACGGTGAGGGCTCGTAGTTTAGAGTCCGTGAGCGGGACTCCTCCATTTGCTCAATTGATTTTGGATTTGTCCGGTCCCGGAGTGGAAGACTCGGATGAAGCTCCCTTCACACGCCACACCCTCTTTGTTTTCTTCGGTGGCGCTGAAGTCGGTGAGGCTTTAGCGGGGGTGTTTTTGGTTTCCGTCTTCTTTTCCCCCTTAGCCTTGTTGATTGCCTTCGGCTTCTTTGGTTGGTGGCGCCCTTTGAATGCTTTGTCTTGCTCCCAATGCTTCCTCATTGTGGCAATGAGGCTATCCACATTGGGCTTGGTCGGGGCCACCTTCTCTTTCTTGTATTGGGGCCGTGGCTTCCTCCACTCTCTAGATTCCTCATCTTGCACTAGGTAACATTGCTCTTCTTTTGCTTGAAATTTGAATGTCATGTTTCTTCGCCCTATGCAGAATTGAATCTTTCCGGCTCTGACATCAATCCTTGCATTGACATCTCTTAGGAATGGTCGCCCAAGAATAAGCGGCATTTCTCCATCATCTTGTGTGTCGAGGACCACGAAATCCGCAGAGACGTAGGAGCCTTTGACACTCACCAAGAGATTTTCCACTATGCCCTCTGGATATTTAATCGATAAGTCGGCAAGTTGGACTGTCATCATTGTCGGAGAGAGAGCAGGATATCCTAACTCCTCAAACATGGCCTTGGACATGAGGTTGACACTCGCACCAAGGTTGCAAAGAGCATTCTTGATCTTTTGATAGTAGATCGTGCATGTGATGGCCGGATATCCATTGTCTTTCCTGTGCAAGACTGCTGATTCCTCCCGAGGGTCTTGGATTTGGTGTATGAGCTTCCCTACATGGTTAGGTGCATACATCCTCCTAGATGGCTTACCCCATCTGGTGGATACAATGCTAACATTCTCTCAGGTAGGCTCGGGTTGCCCTGGGATTCCACCCGACTCGGAAGAAGGTAAAGAAGCAGCAAGCTGAGCAAGTTGAGTTTCTATCATTTTATTAAAACTTAGCTGATTCTTCATAGTAGTAGTGAAGGATTCTATAGTGGAATTCAAATTTTCAAGAACTTTATCATTGGCGGCTAGCTTCTTGTTTAAGTTTTCATTAATTTTAGCTTGGTCAAAGACAAGAGCTCTAATGGAAGGCTGATTATTGAAATTGTTAGATTAATTACCTCCATTTTGATTGTTGAACAGGAAGTTGGGCCTCGAGTTCCACCCTTGATTGTAGTTGTTGTTGCGGAACCTGTTGTTGTTGCCATTGTTGATGAAGCTGGCTTCTTCCCTTGTCTCGGGACAATCATTTCCCGAACGACCCACATTACCGCAAACCTCGCACGTCATGCGAGCGTCCATAATCTTGGCGGTCTCCATATTGCTTGGTACCTCCAATTTCTTCATGAGGAGGTCCATCTTAGCGGCGAGCATGTCGATTCCATCGACTTGGTGTACACCGTGGTTACGGGGTTGGAGATGATCTCCATCCCAACCTTGATTTGCCACCATCTTCTCGATCAATTCCTTGGCGGCGGGTACTTGTAGCGAGAAGAAGGCTCCTCCAGCGGCTGCATCTAGGTGCTCACGGGCGGTACGCTTGAGCCCGTGGTAGAAGGTTTGAATTAAGAACCACCCCTGCATGCCATGGTGCGGGCACGCGGTGATGTACTCCTGGAAACGTTCCCATGCTTCCGGGATACTCTCATCATTCTGCTGCTGGAAGCCCGAAATTCTAGCGCGGAGGGCATTGGTTTTGCCCACCGGGAAGAACTTTGCGAGAAATGCCTTAGAGCACTTATCCCATGTGTTGATGGCATCTCGCTCTGCATAAAACCATTGCTTCGCCTTCCCAAGCAATGAGAATGGGAATAGGCGAAGACGAATTGCATTGTCCGTCACTCCACGGATAGTGAAAGTCCTACACACCTCTAGAAAATGCTGGAGATGTGCGTTGGCATCTTCATTCGGCTTGCCGCAGAATGGATTAGCTTGCACCATGTTGATCAACGCTGGCTTGAGTTCAAAGTTTCCGTCTCCCACCGTCACGTTCGGTCCGGTAGGGACATTGGTGTTGGAGGGAGGGGAAAACTCGCGGATCGTCCTCTCGGCCATGGGTGCTGACGAGGTGCTGTCTACGGGATCGACGGTGTTCGTCTCTTGACTCGAGAGAAACTACTGAGGAATGAGGACGTGAGGTCGCACTCTCCTCACAAGCGACTCCAGATTGTCGTGGAAATTGCATGGTAGGTCGAAACCGGCCATGCACTACTCTGCGTACACGAGAGTAGAGCAAGGGTAAACCCGCTTAAATAGCGGTTCACCGAACCTGGATAACTCTACCACTAAGTTTAAACGATACCTTATGCCTATTGCCTCCCCGGCAACGGCGCCAGAAATGCTTGTTGATGCTCCTTAGCCTCACTACTAGGTTTCCACTCACAGTGACGGCGCCAGAAATGCCTGCTGGCACTTGCTAGCGTCGCTACCGGGTTTATACCCCTCGTAATGGGACTAGGGAACGTCTTTGGTAAAACACACGTCACAGAAAGGTCCGCAAGCGCACGGATTACCATTGTAGCACTTCACCCGGTGGTATTCGGGTTATCGTATTTATATTTTCCCAAGGGAGGCACTACGGCAAAGATGATTGGATAAACGGTGGAGAGTAACGAGACTCGGTAAAGAGCTATAGCGGGGGTAACGAATAAAGATATTCGGGGATAACTTGACGCACACAAGGAGATCTTGATAAAGGGTTAGAGAGGACCTAGTGAGCTGGGAGGACAACGAGACAAGAAAGGATCCTAACACAATCTATCTATTCTTGCCAACTCTAGGAAAAAAACTAAGGCAAAGGATAACCAAAGCAAGATAAACTCGTCAAGCTCTTCTAGTGCTGCAGGGGCATGCAAAGCCGCGCTATCGGACCGGGATGAGAAGGGAGAATGATGACGCGCTAAATCCTACCGGCCCGAACTAAATTGGTGGACTACTGAGCCCGTCCGGAGCTGTCACCTCCTTAGGGTACCACAACTATTCCGTTGAACGGGACACCAATCTAAGACTAAGGCAAGTTCTAAGCACCGCGCTCACAACGAACCAAAGAACCTTTCCCCGGATATCACGAAGGACGGTCTCTCTCTACGGTGAAACACCGAAGATCAAGCGAAGAATGACCAGAACACTATGGGGTTCAAGAGAGCTATGCTAACCAGGATTAAACTAACTTTAGTCTAAACCAAGAATAAAGCTTCTAGAGCAAAGTAAAAGCTGAATGTAATTGACTCAAAAGGTAAGATAGAAAGACAACTTGAATTGTACTTGAGTCTAAACAAAGAAAGGATACAAGAGTAGTACCGAAACCCTGAAGAAGACTCCTCCGGAACCCCGAGACTAGCTCCACTCGACTACTCCCAAGCAACACTAATCCTACTCTAAGTGAACAAAAGAGAGAAATGGAGATGCTCTTGCGTTGTGTGTCCGTTCCAGTGAGTGGGAGGTGCCTTTTATAGGCAAGGGAGGTCGGTGGAGCGCAGGGGAGGAATATCCCAGGTGCGGCCGGCTCACTAGGTGCGGCCGGCCCTGGGATGTGCCGCCTCTCGCCTTGGACGCCCCTGATCACTGCTCCTGAGGCGGTTGTAGGTCGGCTCCTTGGGTCGGTTTCGCCCGGCACGCTAGTTGATAGGTGCGGCCGGCCCTACCCCGCGCCATGTGATGCACCGACTGTGTTCGGGGACGCCTAGGATTGCCTCTGGATGACGGTTGTGGCGGTTGAGCGATCGGACAAGTGGACCCATTGATCCAAGTGTTCCTAGCCTGCACCCTTTGATCGAACCGACGTTTCTTCAGTGAATCGTGCTCGTCCAAGTTGTGCTCGAGGGAGAGGGGGTGCTCTGGACCAGAGACGCGCCACGGGGCAGGGCCGGCCGCACCTGCCAGGCCGGCCACACCTGCAGGGCCGGCCGGACCAGGTGGTTCGGCCGTGCCTTGCACGTGTGGTGTGTTGGTCCCAAATTCTCCCAAAATGTGTACCTGCCTATGAAATTCACAACACAACTCGTGGAACTTTATTAGTACTAAAAATGTACATGAAACTTGTGATATACTCCTCTCGAACCTAAGGTTTTGACGGTCAAATTTTTGTTGTAAGGACCGTCAACACACTCCCACCTCCTCCGATGTTCAACCCACACATGATGCAACCACAACAGCAAAGCACTGCATCATACCATCCAAAACCAGAGCCTCCTCAGCAGGCACCTTCGCAAGCCAATCAAAACAGAGAAGACGAAGACCACTATCGAAGAATGAACATAATAAATGCTATCACAGGTGGTTGCAACTCACCCGAACACCTGACGAAGAGACAGAAGAGAGATCAGCAAAGAGAAGTGAGCCATGTATGTGCAGGGAAAGTTTTCAAAATAGAGTGGTCACACATTCCAATCACCTTCACAGAAGCAGATCTCAAGCTGAAAAGGTACCCTCACGAAGATCCTTTGGTCATCAGAGCAGTACTAGGGAAAAACACAAAGTACTTGTTGGGCAATGATGTGGGAGGCATCCTCGTAGATAACGGCAGCTCTGCAGACATCATAACTTATGAACTATTCAAGAGGATGGAGTTCAGAGATGATCAGCTTCAGAAAACTTCAAAGCCATTATATGGCTTCAGCAACAAGAAGGTTGAGGCTCTGGGAACAATTGAAATGAACGTAAGTCTTGGAACAGGAGCACTGATGAGAACAGAGATGGTGACCTTCGATGTGGTGGACATTCCATACGCATACAAAGCAATCTTCGGAAGGGGAATCATAAACAAGTTCGCAACAGTTATACACATGCCGTTCTTGTGTATGAAGATTCCAACTGCCAGCGGCATTCTCACAATTTACGGATATCAGGAAGATGCACATGACAGAGAATACAATGTGGGCAGCAATCAGAAACCGATTCACGTAGTCGGAAATAGGGAACACACATTAGAGAGCGAAGAAGAAGAAGAGCCCGAAGAGCTCGAAATGAAAAAGAGGCTTTGCCAAGATGAAAAGAAGAGAATGCAACCTCACGAGCACACAAAGAAGGTGCGTCTTTGCGAAGATGTTCATGACAAATTGGTCACCGTAGCAAGGGGGATGACCGAAGAAGAGGAGAATGCAATGATCACATGCCTTCGCAGCAATCAAGAAGTATTTGCCTAGAGCAAGAGGGATCTTAAGGGAGTACCTCGCGAAGTGATAGAGCACGCACTGCGCCTAGATCCAAAGATCCCACCAAAGAGACAAAAGCTTAGAGTCATCTCACCCCAGAAAGAATTGGCAGCGCAAAGTGAAGTAGAGAAATTGTTAGATGCTGGGGTCATCAGAGAAATACAGTTCACAACTTGGCTTTCCCACATAGTGATGGTGCCGAAGAAGAATGGAGGACAGAGAATGTGCATTGACTTCACACTTTTGAACAAGACTTGCCCAAAAGACGACTACCCTTTACCAAGAATCAACGTGTTGGTGGATGCAGCAGCAGGATGTGAGAGAATGTCCTTATTAGATTGCTTCTCTGGATATCACCAAATCTGGATGAAGAAGGAGGACGAAGACAAAACAAGTTTGATAATACCCTTCGGGGTATATTTCTTTGTCAGGATGCCCGAAGGCCTGCGCAATGCTGGCCCAACGTTTAATAGAATGGTGAAGATTGTACTTGGCCCGCAACTGAGAAGAAATGTGTCAGCTTATGTAGATGATGTGGTAATACACAGCAAAAAGAAAGATCAACACATCGAAGACCTCAGAGAAACCTTCGCGAACTTGAGGAAGTATGGCCTCATGTTAAATCCAGAAAAGTGTATCTTCGGGGTATCTAGGGGAAAGCTGTTAGGCTGTATGGTGTCCAAGTCGGGCATAGAAGCAAATCCAGAAAAGATAGAGGCAATACGAAACATGAGAACACCACAAACAAAAAGAGATATTCAGAAGCTTACGGGAAGAATAGCAGCACTGGGTCGCTTCATCGTGTGATCAGCAGAACGAAGCTTACCATTCTTTAAGTTGTTGTCTGCGAAGAACAAAATAACTTGGGGTCCCGAAGAGCAGGAAGCGTTTGAGCAGTTCAAGTCATACTTGGAGAATTTGGCAGTGCTAACGAGTCCAGGCGATAACGCGAAGTTGTTGCTGTACATAGCAACTTCCGCAAGTGCAGTAAGTGCAGCTCTTGTGGAGGAAAAATATGAAGAGGGGCAACTCAAATAGGTGCCAGTATACTTCGTCTCCAAGGCTTTATCAGGAGCGAAGAAGTTCTACTCTGAGCTGGAGAAAATGACATACGTAGTGGTAATGGCGGCAAGAAAGCTGAAGCATTACTTCCAGAGTTACTCAATCACTGTCCCAACATCATATCCTCTTCGCGAAATACTAGAGAACAAGGAATCTTCAGCACGGATAGGAAAATGGGCAACAGAGCTACCCCAATACGCCATAGAGTTCACAGCCAGAACAGCCATCAAGTCTCAAGTTCTAGCAGACTTCATTGCAGATTGGACACCAAGTCAAGGTGACAAAATGAACGAAGACAGGCCAGAAACACCATGGGTCATGTATTGTGATGGAGCTTACTGCGATGATGGAGCCGCATCTTCGGCAATCTTAATGTCACCATCAGGCATAAAGATGAGATACGCTGTGAGGCTCGACTTCGAAGGCAAGACAAATAATGTGGCAGAGTATGAGGGATTGTTGCTGGGACTTCGCAAGGCAAGAGCCATAGGGGCACGAAGAGTGATCATAAGCACAGATTCTGAGTTGATCACAAGGCAGATTGGCAAGTCATATAAAGCAAAACATGATGAAATGGCAAAATACTTGAAAACGGTGTGAGGCATGGAAAAATTCTTCTTCGGCTTCACGGTCAAGAAAATACCAAGAGATCAGAATAATGAGGCAGACATGCTAGCAAAGGCAGCAGCATAGAAAGAACCATTACCACCAGATGTCTTCTACGAAGTTCTGAAGTGCAAATCAGTAGACTGTGATGAAGCACTAGTGAGATATGTAAATGTGATATCAAGCGAAGATTGGAGGTCTTCAATAATGGCATTCTTGAGAGGACACTATGAACCACAGTCAAAAGAGGAGAATAAAAGAATGGCCTTGAGGGCAAGAACATATGAAATAAGAGGAGACAACTTGCACAAAAGCGGAGTGTGTGCACCACTACTCAAGTGCATCTCCACAGAAGAAGGAAAAGACTTGTTGCAGCAGATCCACTCTGGAATGTGTTCTTCTCACATTGGAACACGAAGATTAGTTGCGAAGGCATTCCGTCAGGGATTCTACTGGCCAACGGCAGTCCGAGATGCCGAAGATATAGTGCGAAGATGTGATAACTCTCAAAAGCATTACAGCTACACAAAAACTTCTCCATATGAGATACAATTGCTACCACCAGTTTGGCCCTTCGCAAGATGGGGAATTGACATTGTGGGGCAATTACCAACAGGACCAGGCAATTACAAGTACGCCATAGTGGCAGTGGAGTACTTCTCGAAGTGGATAGAGGCAAGAGCAGTGCAAAGAATCACTTCGCAGGTGATACAAAAAATTTTCTGGCAAAGCATCGTGTGCAGATTTGGAGTTCCTTACAAAGTAACAGTAGACAATGGCAAGCAATTTGATAGCACAAATTTCAGAAGATTTTGCTTCAACTTGGGCACTAAGCTATGCTTTGCTTCAATGTACCACCCAGAGTCCAACGGAGCAGTAGAAAGGGCAAATGGCATTATCTTCACCGGAATCAAAAAGAACTTGACAGGAATGGCTAGGGGGAAATGGGCCGAAGAGCTGCCTAGAGTGGTGTGGTCTCACAACACAACTACATCCAGAGCTTCAAACTTCACACCCTTCAGATTGGTGTACGGGGAAGAGGCTGTCATTCCCGAAGAGATAAAGTTGGGGTCATTGAGGGCAGACCAAGAACCACAAAGCGAAGAGGACGCAAATCTGGCAATCAATACAAGAGAAGAAGACAGGCTTCAAGCACTAAGCAACATAGAGAAATACCAAGATGAAACGAGGAAGTGGAGAAATAAGAAGGTTCGTGAACAAAAGATATCCACCAGAGACATGGTTCTCCGAAGAAAAACAAGAGGAGTGGGAAAACTGGAAGAAAAGTGGGAAGGCCCATTTTTAGTATCAGAAACAAGGCAGGGGGCTTACAGATTGCAAACCCTAGAAGGAGAAGAGGTCCCTTACTCATGGAATCAGCACAAGTTGCAGAAGTACTGGCTCTGAGAATAAGTGTATCGTATGTTAGATATTATCATTTTTTAGTTTCTCTTCATTTTCAGCTTTTGTAATCTTCATTTCAACTTGTTTTGCACTTTCAACTTTTGTAAATACGTAGTGAAGTCCGTACTCTTTTCCTCGCGGGGAGAGTCTTCGGTGATCTCAATGGGAGCACCGAAGATGCGAGGTTTTTAACGAGGCGGACTTGTGTAACATCCCCTTGAGAAATATAACAAGGGCTTCCCAAAAAAGACAGCTGTTATCTATCATCAGTCCCGAAGTGACAATCATCCGAAGAGATTGTCACTTTCGGGAAAACATTGCATAAGTAAGTGAACACATGCGCCTGGCCTCGTGAAGACAAGTCGCATTTAGTTCACTTAAGAAAAAAATTGATTGAGGGGGCGCATGTGGGAACTGTTCTGCAAAGGTCGCGAAGATGTTAAGGAGCATGCTACAATCTGTTCCAAAGAGGAGGGCATGACTCACTTAAAGGCCTACTTTCCGCGAACAAAAAGTCTTCGGCGGTCAATGCATGAAGCCCCTCAGTAAAATACTGTAGGGATAAGTCGACCTGTTAAGGGGCGTGGTCGCAAAATCATCCGCTTTATCACAAGCGAAGAAGCCTTCGGCGGTTAATGCGCGAAGAAAATTGCGAGGAAGGGCTGACGAGCCACCTCGAGGTCAAATTTTTATGAAGTTGAGCTATCATGCCACTTCGCATCTTTGGGCTACCATGCCACTTTGCATCTTTGAGTTATCATGCCACTTCTCACAGTGAAAATTCGTATGCAAGATAGTCTAACCATTCTATATGCAGGACTTGTTTTTACCTTACAAATGATACAGCACACGATCGAAAGAAAACGAGCTGCGAAGATCAAAACAGGAAAACAGCAAAGATCAAATGAACATGAAAAACAAGTAAATAAAACCATCATCTTCGCACAAATGCGATTACAATAAAGTCATGGCGTACATGTTTGTTGAAAAAATACATTACAGGCACAACAGCATAGTTCAAATGATTACAAGCATAGCAACACAAGCGTCGAAGATGGTTACATCGCAAAACAAATCAGCGAGGGCGCTGTACATATACTCATATTCTGCCTCTTCGGTGAGATCAATAACTTCAATCTTCGGGAGAACAAGTGGGTTCGAAGACGAAGATGTATCTCTGCGGGCAGGCACAACAGAAGATGATTCAGATCCTTGAATTCGGCGACATTGGGTACCATCGTGATAGAGACGGTTGCGAGTATATTCGAAGACATTTTTTGCGTCAAGATTCTTCTTCTCATATTTTTCTATCTTACGCGACATAAACACATCGAAGGGCACGTCGGGAAATTTCGAGTTAAACTTGCGCCAAATAGAGCCGGACATAAAATAATCACCGAAGTTAATAGTTACAGGACAAACATCTTCGGCAACTTGCGCAGGATACACCTCTGGCACCTGCGCAGAGTTGCAAATGTTTCAGACGAATTGTTCACAAAATACCCCAAGTGCCCGAACCACTAAGACTACACACTCCCTCACACCTCTGGGGCTCCCGAAGTGATGTCTGTAGTCCGAACTTCATGTGGAGAAGCAGCCTGAGTAGACGGCACAGCTGAAGACACCGCAGCAGAAGATGGACCACCACCACCTCCAGAAGATGCAGCAGTAGGCGAAGGTGTGGGCACAGAACCAGGCTGAAACAAATAAGGAAAAGTATAAAAACAAGAAATAAATAGGTTGAAAAAGTAAAAGGAGATCAACACAAGGCACAGTAATGCGAACCTTACGAAGCACACGCCGACCTTCAGCAACAGTCAGCCTGAAGCCAAACTTCTTGAAAACGGTTTGCATAAAGTTCTTGGCTATATTCTTGGGTAATACAGGGATCCTATCCACAGATGTTTCAGTTGGCCAAGTGAAACTGGCATCACGGAGCTGACGAAGATCACTCTTCGTAAGGCTAGGCTCGCCATCTCCGGAGGCTTTGAACAGAGAGTACACCACGTGGGAAAGGCTGCGGGTGGCAACAGCAGCCCCAAGTTCTCCGAAGGAGTGCCCAGCAGATGCGAGTGAGCTAACCCCGTTAGATAGCCAGTCAAAAACTTGACCTATAAACATTTCCTTGACATCATAAGGAGCAGGGCTAAGTCCGTAGTCAACCAGGAGATCATAAAGCTTCTTGCATAGAGGGGCAACATGACGTTCAATTTCATCGCAATAAGTCTCGTGCTCTGAAGTTAGGCTGTCATGTGACCGCCGAAGATCTGCGAGCTCGGCAACTTTAGCGCCATACAACTTCTGCAGGCCCTCAGCCTTTTTCTTCTCGTCCTCTGCACTAGAAGCCAAATGACGAAGTTCAATTAGTTGAACTTCTAATTCGGCGTTCTTCTTAGCCAGGTCATCCTTCTCCTTAGCAATATCAATGCATTTCTTCTTCTCAGCCTCTAGCGAAGATGAGAGGGAAACCTTTTCAGATTGTAGAGTTTTCACGACATCAATTTCCTTGTTAAGAGCTGTAGCAGATGTCCTCTCAGATAGCTGATGGGACCGAAGGTCAGAATGGCAGCGCCGTTGAGCAGCGCGACAAGCCAAAAAAGATTTCATGCTAAGATCTTGTGCTTGATACAGAATTTCTTTGGCACTTTTTTTGCCAAGTTCATCCTCCATAATAGGGAAGCCATAACTGTCACCAGCTTCTTGGAGCAGAGTACGCTCACGATCATCATTGCAAAATTGGAGCACCTTGCGCATGGAATCACCGAAGATGCGTGCGTTAGGTTTCATACCGAGACGCCGAGCAACAACACTAGGCGACTCGCTGCTGACGAAGACACCACCACTTCTAGTATCGCTCTCCGTCTCAGACGAAGAGCCATCTTGTTCCACACGAATCAAAGTCTTATGGTGAATAGACGATACAACTTTACTTCCACCAGGGGCTTCAGCAGGAGAAGGAATCACAACTTCGAAAGCTGAAGGAGGAGGTACAGGAGCCTTGTCTTTTGAGGATCGGGCGCGAGCGGCACAATCTTCGTTGCTCTCGGGTTCGGGCTCGCTATAATCAATGTCCAGGGGATCAGCAAGAGTGGCACCAGCAGCAGCAACACCAGGAGAAAGAGAAGTAATATCTACTATCTCTTCGGGTTGGTCAGTCGAAGGAACTTCAATGTTTGTGCCAGAACCAGCACCAACTTCGCCAGGACGCGTCTCAGTATCACTCTTCGAATGGTCGGACTCTTCGGGGCTGGATGACACAGCCTCGGAAGTCGACGGTTGGGTGGTTCTCTGACGCTTGGAAACATTTCGTCCGCCGCCGCGACCACGGCGCTTCCTAATAACCTTCACGCGCGCGGCAGGGGCTGCGACCTCGGAACTCCGTTGGCCACCTTTCTTCGCTGCTCGCTTCACTTGAGCTTCGCGACGAGCAACAGTAACAGAGCGATCGCCAGCATGAATACCAAAGAAAAAGAAGTGTCTCGAGTGCCACGAAGGCGTTCCTGAATCTCAGCATCTTCCTTCGAAGAAATAGGCCCAAGAATTTCATTCGCTCGAGCTTCAATTTCAGCAACGTTGATAGCTGCAAGGGAAGACATAAACAAGTATCAGTAAAATAAAAAAAATTTATATATACAAAAATATTAAGCTAAGAGCAGTAAGAAACAACGAAGGAAAAAAAGAGAGAGATGCATACCATTCTTCGTCAAGCCAAAGCTCCGAGCGAATTCAGGAATTTTGATGGCCGAAGCGAAGTCGTTCCAAGCAACGACAGACCATCCAGCGTGAACAGGGAATATCTTAGCACCAATGTATTCTTCAACCAGGTCACGAGTAGCGTAGGTCTTCACTAACTCCTGGAAAGCAACAAGAAATAGGCGATCTGCATCCCCATCCTCAAATTGAGTGCAAACAAGAGGGAGCTCTTCGTCATCAATAGTGTAATAGAACCAATAGTGATTCCAGTTCTCATCCCACTTGTTCTTGTAGGCAATGACAGGAACATCGGTGTCACCACGATATTTGAAGTTCAATCTTCAAAGGCTGATGATGAACGGTATGAACCCTGACGAAGTTAGCAGCAGTTGGACTCACAGACATTGTTTTGCTGGCCCACATATAAACACTAAGCCGAAGAATGACGTTAGGAGTGAGGTGGTGAAGATACATCCCAAAATTCCGAAGAATAGAGATAATAGCCCCGTCGAGAGGAAAACGAAGACTAGCAGTGAATAAATCCCGAAAAACAACTACTTCGTTGGGGGAGGAGTAGGAGTAGTCTCGGGACCAGGGGCTCGACCTTTTCCTTCCTTAATGAAGCCGGAAGTAACGAACTCCACTACAAGTGCTTCAGAAACCTTACTCCGACCAAAGACGAAGGTGGGGGCGCTTTGTCAGCCCTGGGAGCCATGGAAGCGAAGAAGAAAACAACACATGCATAAAAGTGAATAAGCAACTAAACTAGACAAAGAGATGGAAAAAGAGAAGAGAGTAGAAGACACTTACGAAGAGAAGGAAATGAAGGAAGTGAAGAAGTCCTTAGCTCTCGCGAAGTCAGAAGAAATCCTTAGCTCTCGCGAAGGCAAAGGTAAATCTGCAAACGTTTTACCGCGGTGAAAACAACTCCAGGCGGGGACAGGCTTCTATATAGACTGCCAAAAGCGGGAATCTCGGAGATCCTGTAGCGAAAGACGTGGCAAAAATCTAGGAGTTACGTTGGGACGTGGCGAAAATCACGGAGCTTCGCGGATAAACATGCAAAACAGTAAAAAGTAATAAATAAATAAATAATAATAATAATGAAAATAGGAAAACGAGAGGAAAAGAAGGGATATTTTCCAAAGACGAGCTGAAGAGGGGAGGCGCTTTGGAGCGAAACATTTCCACCCGTCACTAAGAAGGGTTGCTAGCTCGGCTCGTCTTCGATTGAAACCCTCACTAGCAAGGGGCTGAATGTTGGGGTAAATATTTCGCAACTAACCCCCCCCCCTGTACCTTCGGCTCATCGGAGAAGATCGGGAAGCGTGTGGGCTTTTGTCTTGCCTATTTCAGGAAATGATGGTGGGTCAGCTTGCGAAGACCAAGCAAAGCTTGGAATCTTTGCTATACGGAGAAGAGGCCCAGCAAGCGGAAGGCCAAGAGAAGCTTGGGATCTTCGCTCTAAGAGGATGAGGTCCGCGCACGAGGACACAAGAGAAGAGTCGCCGCGAGATCGAATCGAGGTTGAACGAAGATGTAACGCGAAGAAGAGTGGTTGAAAGAGGAAGCACGCGATCTTCGGGGAAACAATCTTCGCTTGATATGACAGGCGATGACGGCGAAGGCACGGATGGCGACCAGAAAAGGGGTCGCGGAGAGAAGAACATCGCTATGAATTTCGCGAAGAGCACGGAGGCAAACGAAGAGTGAACTACCACAATGGCAGACACGTGGACAGGCGAGGTGTAAAGTGATTGTCTATAAGGTTTGTGAGTACGGAGCCCAGCGAGGTTACCAAAATACCCCTAAGATGCTTCGCACAATGTGAAAAAGCAATGGTAGATGCTGTAAAGTGTAATTGTTACGGGCCTATAAAAAGGACCCGACGGTAATGAAATGGGGGTAATTGGAAGGCGGATGGGTTGCATTACGCCCGGTCGAGTTCGAGTTTCCTATTCTTCGGTGTCATAAGTGTTTCCCTTAGCTTCCTTTTTTATTAGTTCATTTCGGCTGTTGGCCCCTCTTCGGGGAGGGTTTTCACCCCAACAGGTTGCATGCATTTGTATCATATGTATTGTTGTAGGAAAAGCTTCTCTCTTATAGATTGTTCACCATGATGTGCTGTGGATGATCTTGTGAGCTAGTTTGGTATGCTATGGTTAGTTTGGCTTAGCTCTTGATGATCTTGATTTATATCCATGGTTGATGGCTATGTTTTTGAAAAATGCTACATGTATGTCTTCTTATGAGTAAATGCCTTTATATGATGTTGACATGTTTTAGTGGCATTATTATGCTTAATTTGTGCCTGGATAGCTTATTTTGATCATATGGGGCCAAAGGCTCGTTTGTCATCATGAATGTTTAGCCCACTTGCTTTATCTTGTGGAGGGGCATAAGTTCCTTTTTTGTCGCAAAGACATTTCATGTACCAATACAAATCTGAAAATGAAATGTAAATTACTTGGAAAATGTGCTTCCATGTAATATGTGCTTAATTAAATTTCTTTTGGGTGCTTAACCGTTGCATGATGCCTACCAATGAGAAGTCTCATACATAGAAGTAGGCACATGGCTCGGTGGCTTTGATATGACATGAGGTGCTTGAGGGTTTTTTATGATGATCTTATGCTTAGAATGGTTGTCCTAGCATGAAGTTTGTGTGGCTTTGCCATTTTGACTTGTTTTGGTAATGTTTAGGATTTTGCTCATGAGAGGGTGATTTTTTCGCAAAATTGCTCAATTCTATGTTAGCTTGGCCCAATGGTTGTGAAACTTGGTGATCTTGTAGCTGATTTTCATACGAAGCTATAGAGTATCTAACTTGCTCATTTGGACATGTGTATCATCTTGTGTTGAATTTTGTCTATTTGAGCAGCTCTAGGTTGCATTTTTTCCTAATTTTGGCTTGATTCATGCATTGTCAACAAGGGGGACATGGTTGTGAAGGAAAAGTGCTTCTAGATGCATTTAGAAGGTTTCCGAGTGGTTTCGAGCCATTTTTGGGCTCTTGCAGTTCCCAGGTGGTCACCGGTCTAACCAGTCGAGGTCACTGGTCTAACCAGTCAGGGTGCTGACCCTGTGCAGATGTTGGGAATCGGTTTGACTGGTGCTGTGGACTGGTCTGACCGGTCGAGCTGAGCTGATGCAGCTGCTCTGTTTTGTGAAGAGGTTTGCATGCATTCATCCAGGTGGAGCTTGCATGTGTGCAGGGGGGAGCTCTTTGTGGTTTTTGAGCTTTAGTTTGGTGGTGTTTTGCTCTTTGTTTGAGCTTGTTTTTGTCTTGGTTGTGTCGAGCCGTTGCCCTTGCCTAAGGGGACCGAGACTTGCCTTCTTCAAGTGATCTTATTCTTTGCCTTTCCTTTGCCTTTCGATCGCTTGTTGAAGTTTCTTTGTTCGTTTCTTTTCTTTTCCTTTTCTCTCTTTGGTTACCAAGTGTGTGTTGTCAATGCACTCATCAAGGGGGAGATTGAGGACCTGTGTGGTTCGAGGACCGGTGGATGGTTGCTTCTTGGTGTGATGAGTGATTGACAACATTGTGTGGACTGACTCTTGGCTAAGTATTGCATGTGCAGGTTGCGGCTTGATTGGTGCTGGTGCAGGTGAAGAACAAGCGCGAAAGGTCGATGCCGGTGAGGCCTCCAGGTGTGGAGCAGACAAGTAGGCTTCGTTCGAGGGACCCGGTGGCCAGCGGGGTCAACTGCGGGCCGCATGGTGGCAAGAACAGCAAGACGAAGTCGTGGACGGTTTCTTGGTTGAGCCACAAAACCAAGGTCGAGCCGGGGCTTCGTGGGGGCCAAGTCATGAGTGGAGATTGGCGGGAGGCCACACCAAGTTCGCGGGGTTTCCAGTGGTTCACCACAAAACTACTGGGTTCCTTGGTTGATCCACAAAGCCAAGGCCTAAGACCGAAGTGTAGCAGGACTGGACCGGTCTGACCGGTGGGTACCGGTCTGATCGGTGGGGAGCACCGGTCTGAGCTATGTGTGACGACACCTTCCGGATACTTCGAAGCGGAGGACACGTGTCGGGATCGCAAGGCTTGCGTCGAGGCTAAGCGAAGTGTGGTCGCCGGGCATCTGTCCGATGGTGCTATGACGAAAATTCCCAAAGTGCCATTCGGGGGCGTGTATCTTAGTTTAATGTAATAGAGGTAGTTTCATCTTTCGGTTGCCTCCATATAACCGAAGTGGTGAGAGGATGGCAGCCATCTCTTGGACCCTAGCTCATTTTCCCTTTGCTATTTTCCCTTCCTATTTTCCTTAGGATTTTCTAGGACTAGCTTGAGAGCTTCATGGTGAGATCTTGAGAGAGGGATGGATGATTGGGAGGCAAGCTAGACCTTGTATGAACCTTCCTGGTATGTATAGATGATTCGGCGTGGTTCCTCAAGGCTTGATGTTGTCTCTCCCGTTTTCCCTTTTTGGTGATTTTCGGAGCCTTTTCTTGGCGATTTTCTTGTGGTGGATTTGAGGCCCTTCTCTTGGGGATTTGGTTGGGGATGTATGCATGAACCCTTCGTGGTTCTTTTCCTTGTGATCGCCCTCACTAATCCGTGAGAAAAGGTGCTCGATTTTGGGGTTTTCTTAGGTTTCGGGAAAGTGGTATTCTTGGTAGAAATCCTTCGATTCCTCTTGATTTAGCAAGTTTTGGTGGACCAAATCGTAGTTATGGGATGCCCATGAGGCACTCCTGGTATCCCCAAAGTCTTGTGTGAATCCATGGAGCGAATCGGGAGATCGGGAAGGTTGTTTGGAAGTGTTGGATAGGCCGTGTTCATCTTGTTGGAGAAGTCATCTCCTTCGAGAAGAATTTTTATCGGCTCCCATTCACTCCGCCCCTCTCTGGTCGCCAGTTCGGTCCTTCAAGTGGTATCAGAGCCTGTTATCGGTCTTTCGAGACTCTAACTAGTCTAAGATCCAAAGATGGCGTACCAGTAATGGGGATCAGGTCCTTCGCACTTCGATGGAAAGAACTACCAGATGTGGCAGATCTTTGGGATGTTACGGTGAACACAGCTTATGTTCATCCGATTAACTTCCTTGATCTAGGATCAGGGGACATGCATGACGCCAACAACAAGGCGGTCGACTACTTGTTTCCATCTCTGTGTCAATCCGAATTCGATCGAGTTCAGACAGAGGACTTGGCTTGTAGGATTTGGGAGCAACTGAAGAATGCTCACGCTGGGAACGCTCAGGTTCAGGCTCGGTTGTATGCGACTTACTGGAAAAGGTACAAGAATTTCACTCATCTCCCCGGTGAGTCAATTGACACGACGTTCCAGCGGTTCATGGTGATTGTGAACAACATGAGGGCCAATGTGACCATGCTCTCGTACGATGATCATGACAGAGCTGTGAAGCTCTTGCACTCACTGGATTGTACCATTTAGGACGGAAAGGTCGAGGCCATTCCGGAGTCTGAGAAGTATGAGACTCCGACAGTAGATGAGCTGTTCTCCAAGCTCAAGTAAGGTTGATCGTGGTGTGACAGCCCGTCTTGAGAGCCCGACTGATTCCCATTGCTCTCGTAGGAGGCTCAGGTGCTAAGTGTAACGCTAACCCATCCTACCGGATGTACTCTCTGTCTTCCTTGATGTCTTTGCCAGATGAGAAGTTTGACGTGCTTGGAGAGGACGAGCAGGCGCTGTTGACAAGGAGCTTCGAGAGGATGCACGAGAACCGGGTGAACACAAGGAGGAACTCACGGACATGCTTCCAGTGCGGCAAGCCAGGACACTTCGTCGCCGACTGTCCGGAGAAGGTGGAGAACAAGGACAACTACAAGCACCGGTCGAGGATGGAGAACAAGCACCGATCGAGGCGCGATCACAAGCACAAGCACATGGACGAGCGAAGATCGAGGAAGAAGGATGACCACAGCAAGTGTTGACATTTCTTAACGTCATCACTAGGTTTGTATCCCTAGTAACGGCGCCAGAAATGGTGGACGGCATTCCTTAACATCTTTGCTAAGTTCGTGAGTTCCTAGCAACAATGCCACAAAGGTTCTGGTGGTAATCCTAACGTTACAAAGAATCTGCAAGCGCACGGATATACCATTGTAGCATTTCCCCAAAGGAGTATTCCAAAGGGTATCGAATCCAAGGAAGGCATAGTTGGATTAACATGTGCAACACTATTGCAATGAGTATAGATCATTGACGAGAATAAGTCCGAGACCAAACACAGGGGTATGATAGATAATGATGGGGTAGTGTGAACACACCCGAACTCGTTCTCTCTATGTTACACTACGGCCTAGGAGGAAACATACGAGTTAGCTCTAGGTTCTAAGGTACTAAACATATAAAGTTAGTAGAAGCCAGTCAGTCACATAAGCATTGTATGAATATCAGCTCAGCACCCAGGCACAAACGGGGAGCTAACCGCTCAAGACGCTTCCGCACGACGTCGGTTGTTAGATCTTAGACTCCTACAGCGTAGCCAAACGTGGGGGATTACGAAGGGTCCAACTGCTGTCACCACCGCGGCCTACCCCTAACTATCCGTGGGATACGCTCATATGCAACGCAGCTACTCAACCCAAGCACCATGCTTGCGTTGTTAACTAGACACTGGCCGGCCCGGGCTATTGTGACCCAGGTCAGTGCCACCAGATAACTGGCCACTTACACCGAGTACCATAGCTTGAACTCGAACTTCATACAACACAAACACGTGATCTAACTGGATCAAACTAGGCTAGGCACACAAACGGATTCGTGTTCTACTATGTCTATTCAACAGGATCAAAGGGTCCGTAGCTTGAACTCGAACTTCATGAAGAACGCGAGCCTCTAACTTATGAACAAACACCGAAGACATGAGTAAATCATTCGTCAAGTGGATCGAAAGGTCTTGTTCATCAAGAACATGAGCCTCTAAATGATGAACGAATGAAGAACACATGAACAAATCACTCATATATGCTAACACTACTTTATATGAAATAGATGAATAACTGAAGTAGATCAAAGTCATACAATAAAATAAAGATACAAGAGAACTCATACCTAGATCCCAAAGTAGACTTGGAACCTGAAGTAGAACTACTCTAGCCTACCTCCTAGCCTTGGAAACCAAAAGTGAGAGAGGAGTTGGAAAGTGAGTTGGGTAAGAAAAGAGTCCCTTCACATCTATTTATAGGCCTAAGACAGCTTCGGGAGAATGGCGTAGGCACCGTAGGATTGGACCAGGGACTCATCAGGAAGAACCACGTGGCAGCTGCTCACTGGCGGCCACAAGGTCGGTCCGGCCAACCTGTGGGGTCGGCCGACCCCCTGTGGGCCCCAGTGGTGCTGTGCTTTCTCGTGGTGGCTGTCAGGTGGGTCCTTAGGTTGGTCCCCGGTGTCCACCTGGTTTTGAGGCGGTTTGCCTACCCGTGGGCCCTTCAATCCTTGTGATGTCCATGTGTTGCCCTCTGATTCGTCGGGGTTGCTTCCCTTGGATTGATGACATGGCTTGCATGCATAGGATCCTAGGTGGCAGCCCTTCCTTGGCTGAGGTGACGTGGCTTGGTCCATAGAAGGTGGTTGTCACTTCTTTTATGCTTATTTTACTTACAATCACAAAAGCTCCAAGGACAAGTGGAACTATATTATTCTTAACTAAATGCGTGTAAGAAATGCCTTTTGCTCCTTTATTCATGAGTATACTGACGGCTAAAGTAGGTACTTAACAGCCGTCAACAGCAAGAAAGCCCGAGCGATGGTCGGGGCGAGAGACGTCGACTCTAACTCCGCCTACTCTACCTCGAGCTCGAGTAGCAGTGAAGACGAAGGTGATCGGCGCAAGAGCAAGAAGGGGTCCAAGAACTTGAGCGGGTTGAGCTGCTTCGCGCGAGACGGCTTCTGCAGCAAGGCAAACAGCTCTAGCAGAAGAAGAACCAGAAGGATGACTCAGACTCCGACTCCAAGGATAAGGTACGTGATGAGCATTCTGTGAGACATGGGTACCCCTGGGTCCCCACCGACCAGGCTCACGGCCGTCCCCGACAAGTGGGTCCGGCCTACCAGAAGACCCGTCGACCTGTCAGTGGGCCCAACCGACCTAGTTGGCGGCCCACACGACCTCCCAAAGACCTTCTAGAAGATTCCAGATGACCTTATCCAGAACGACCACATGACTTGGCGTGCAAGACAAGACATCGGTGGATCTCGACCAAAGCAGATCGACGGATATGGCAAGTGTCATAGTCAGCTAGATTTAGGTCTCCTGGTCGTGTCCGACCTGGAGTCTGGGAATTGACCTTTTCCGCTGGCCAATGTAAGGCGGACATGGCGACCCCTTGTATCAATACGCAATCCTCAAGCAATCTACACCAACAACTGGACGTAGGGTTTTACTCTCTGGAGGCCCGAACCAGTATAAATTCGCCGTGTTCTCTGTGCTCCATGCGCTCGTGCGCAACCCTCGAGTTCTTAGCCTTAGATTCCCCCTCGCCGAACAACTAAACCATAGGGATTAACACCCCGGTGGGCTGTCCAGATCTCACCATCTGACAGTTGGCGCGCCAGGTAGGGGTTGGTGTCCGAGGTTCTTCGTGCAACTCGATAGTTTCGACCAACGGCGTCATCTTCCCAGAGAGCATGGCGGACATCCTCGCCAATCCCGTCGACATCTGCTTCGGCTCCATGCCGGCGAAATCCACCGCTCCAGCCACCTGCCTCGTCATCGAGAGCAATGCGGTCACCTCCAACCAGCAGGTTGGGACAGATCTGCTGGCGGAAACCCACCCACCCACTCCTAGCGACCTAATCGCGGGGCTCGATCGTGTTGAAGGCATGCTCTCCGACACGATCAAGGTCTGCGAACGCGTCAAATGCCCTCGCAGGACCCCTCCGTCCTCATCCAACATGCCTCTTGGCATGCGGAACGCAGCTCATGCAGCGTCTCACTACATGAAGCGCAAGATCCAGATCGAATCTGGACCCAAGATCCCACATCGTGGAGACCACAGGGGTCACATCGACGACCCTTGCCCCATCCACAAGAATCCCAAACACTCGGCTCGCCAGTGCCGTGTGCTCAAGAAGCTTCGCCAACCTCTCATCGCGGCTCATCGCCACCAGATCAATCGCGAGCTGTCTCCGGACCACCTTGCGTTTCAGATCGCCCGTACAACCATCTCCCCGAACTATCCGGGAGAAGCGTTTGAGGTCCCAGACCGCGAGGTCCTGGTGGTCTCCGCTGATGTACCTCCTCAAGCTGGCGAGACGGACGAGCAACGTATCGAACGTGAAAATGCCAACGCTGCACGAGCTGCACGTCGTCAACAAGAAGTCGAAGCAGCCACAGCCAATGTGGGACAAGGCGCCGGCGACCAACCCGGAGGCAACGTCGTCAATGGAGCGCAAGCACCCGCGGCTCCAGCAGCTCCCCAATAACGCAACGAGCCTCGTCGAAACCGCATGTGCGCCAGAGACCTCTTGCGCGATTTCGAACAAGACGGCCAGGAAGTCTACAACTCACCTCAAGCCAACTTGGGCGCATCCCTTGCCGCACTTGGTCAACTTGAAGACACCCCTGCAATACGACGCCTTCAAGCCCACATTCGCGTCGCCACTGCTCAGGTTGAAGAAAGGGGTCCAGGGTACAGCAGATCGGCCGCAAGCTCCTACTCCAGGAGTAGGTCGGAACACCCTCGGCATCGACGTCACTCCAACACCAATGCTCCCCTTCAGCCTGTGGCCGAAGAGGGAGGTGGAGGAAACGAAGTGGTACAGCCGGTCAATCCCGCTGCCAATGCTGCCGCTAACGCCGCGGCCAACCCCGGTGCCAATGCTGCCGCTAACGCTGCAGCCAACCCTGCCGCTAACGCCGCAGGTAAGGTCGCCAACGATGCAGCTAATGCTGCTCGTGCTCAACAAAACGTCGGAGCCCAACCTCCACCAGTTCAGGCCAACCACGCCGAGGGAAGTCAGCGTCGACGCATACGAGATGAAGTGGAGATAGCACGTCGTGCCAACTACGACCGCGACCACGGGGTCCCTGACCCCCTCAACGCCAACAATCCAATCCAAGCAACGGAACTACGGAACATGCACGACCAAGAGCTCCTCCGACGTGCCCAGTACGACCAAGATAATGGTCCGCTAGACAACCTCTACATCATCCCAACAGCATACGCTCCATCAGCCAGCCTGGGAGCAGTCAACAACTTCCCGGCATTCTCACGTCGTCTCAGGACGATCAGATACCCCCAAAGACTTCAAACCAGCCATTGAGAAGTACGACGGTCGCTCCGACCCAAGTATTTGGCTCAAGATGTACAGCATTGTGGCACGTGCCTCCGGGGGTAATGAAGACCACATGGCGGGATATTTCCCCCTTGTGATGGGTAAAGCGCCACTCCTGTGGCTCGACAACCTTCCTGCAGAGTGCATCACCTCGTGGGCGACCTTGTCGCGTCTTTTCACGACCAACTACCAAGCGACCGACAACCGCCCGGGCAACACGCACCACCTCGCAAGAGTACGGATGCGGCGTGATGAAACTCTCCGAGAGTACACCAACCGCTACTTCGAAAACTGCAACACTCTCGCAGGTGTTAAAGACGAAGACGTCATAGCATACTACAAGAAGGGGATAACCAACATCAAGCTCTTCGAGAAGATCCACGAAGCTGACGCACATACCATCGGCGACCTCATGGCTTACGTCGACAAGCTTGTCGACACCCAAGACGCGGTGATGCACGACTTCAAAGGAGAAGACCACGACGATGGAGACAACAGGTCGCGCAAGCGATCTGGCGAGGCCTACGTAACCGATCCACCCCAACCTTCCACCTTCCATGAGGGCGACTTCAACATGGTCATGGATGACCAGTGCCAGTTCTACCGCGACGCCAAGCACACCATGAGGGAGTGCGAACAGCTCAAGCGTGCCCTAGGGGTTCCCCCAGAGCCTAAGAAGACCAAGAGCAATAGCAACGACGACCAAAATAGCGGCCGCCGCTACGACAATCGTAACTGTCGACCTGATCGACGTGATTACCGAGATCGCAGACCTTACCGTCGTAACGACGATAGGGACCGTCGTGATTATCGCCGCGATTATCGCCGCGACGACCGACGTGATGACAGACGTGACGATTACCGGTGGGAGGATCGCCGCGAAGACAACCATAACGACCGGTGGGAGGATCTCTGCAACGACCGCCGTGACGACCATCGTCGCGACGACAACCACAACCGCAACGACAACAACCGCAAGGAATGCTCTCCACCACCACCGCCAAAAGGGGGCAACCCCAACGGCGTGTTTCAAACCGCCCACCAAGAGATCAACTTCATAGTCGGCGGTCGCCAAGCGACCAAAAGCAACAGGCAGCTTCGATCAAACGCAAGAGAGATCGGGCACGTCAACACTGAAACTGCACAACCCCTGCGTTGGTTGGAATACCCAATCACTTTCTCCAGGAAAGATCATTGGGTGCATATACCTGACCCCGGGACCTACCCGCTGGTCGTCAACCCCATAGTAGATGGCACATTCCTGCCTAAGACCCTCATCGATGGGGGCAGCAGCCTGAACATCATCTTCACAGAGACATTGCGAAAGATGGATTTCGACTTCAACAAGATGACTACCTGCGACGAACCCTTCTACGGCGTGGTGCCCGGCAAGGCCGCATACCCCATAGGTCGTGTATGCCTACCGGTCACCTTCGGTACACAGGAAAACTTCCGAACAGAGTACCTGACGTTCGAGGTCGCGGACTTCCGCTCCTCCTACCATGCCATCCTTGGTCGACCTATGTTGGCCAAATTTATGGCTATACCGCACCACACCTACTTGATCATGAAGATGCCAGCGCCTAACGGAATCCTTTCCGTCTTGGGAGACATCATGGTCTCCTACAACTGCGAGAGTTCCACCGTTGAGCTCGCCAAAGACTCCACCTGCAAAGCCGCAGCTACGGTCATGGTCGCCTAGGCCGCCAAGATCGATCAAACTACTCTGGAGGTGCCAGAACAAAAGCGTACAGCTACAGCTTTGGACCCAAGTCCAGCTGTGAAGAAAGTTTGTCTCGGCCTACCCGACGCATCCAAGGAAGTCACCATTGGGGCCAACCTCAACCCCAAATAGGAACTCGTGCTCACCAGTTTCCTCCGGGACAACGCCGACATCTTCGCATGGAGCCCATCTGACATGCCCGGTGTCCCCAGGGAGCTGGCTGAGCACGCCCTTGAAGTAAACAAGACTGCACGACCTATCAAGCAAAAGCTCCAGCGATTTGCAAAAGATAGGAAACGGGCTATAGAAACCGAAGTCTGCAAGCTCTTAGCTGCAGGATTCATTTGCGAATGTAAACACCCGGTTTGGCTCGCAAACCCGGTTCTTATACCCAAGAAGACTGGAGGATTAAGGATGTGTATCGATTACACCGACCTTAACAAGCACTGCCCAAAAGATCCCTTCCCTCTTCCTCGCATCGACCAGGTCGTGGACTCCACGGCTGGTAGCATTTTACTATGCTTTCTCGACTGCTACTCAGGATATCATCAGATAGCTTTGAATCCCGATGACGAAGACAAGACGGCGTTCATAACGCCCAATGGCATCTACTGCTACAAAGTCATGACCTTTGGCCTCAAAAACGCGGGAGCAACATACCAGAAGGCGATACAGAAGTGCCTGAAGTCGCAGATCGGGAAGAACGTCGAAGCTTACGTCGATGATGTGGTCGTCAAGACCACCGAGGAAGACCAGCTGATCGCCGACCTCGCCGAGACCTTTGCCAACTTACGGGAAGTCCAGTGGAAGCTCAACCCGACCAAATGTGTCTTCGGTGTACCCTCCGGATTGCTCCTGGGCTTCATGGTCGGGCACCGAGGCATTGAAGCCAACCCCGTGAAGGTCAACGCAATACGCAACATGGCCAAGCCATATTGCAAGAAAGACGTCATGAAGCTCACAGGTATGATGGCGGCTCTAGGTCGTTTCATCAGCAAGCTCGGCGAGAAAGGTCTGCCCTTCTTCAAGCTATTGAAGAAGGCAGATAAGTTTGTATGGGATGAAGAAGTGCAGAAGGCTTTCGAGGCTCTAAAAGAGTCCTTGACCACACCTCCAGTCATGACACCACCTGTAGCAGGGGAAACCCTTCTACTCTACATCTCTGCCACCACTCATGTGGTCAGCACGGTTCTCGTCGCTGAACGAGAAGAAGAAGGGCAGGCCTATCCTGTTCAACGACCTGTGTACTATGTTAGCGAGGTCCTGGCCGACGTTAAAACACGGTATTCGCAGCCTCAGAAGTTGCTCTATGCACTCCTGATCACGTCGAGAAAACTGCGTCACTATTTCCAAGCCCACAAGATCATGGTGCCTTCATCGTTCCCTCTTGGAGAGATCATCCGCAATCGTGACGCCAACGGCCGCATCGTCAAGTGGTCGGTAGAGCTTGGAGAGTTCGACATCGAGTTCTGCCCCAGGCAGGTAATCAAGTCACAGATCCTCGCTGACTTTGTGTCGGAGTGGACAGATATCCAGATGCCCCCTCCCAAGGAGCGGCCTGAACACTGGATAATGTACTTCGACGGCACCCTCAACCTCGAAGGCGCAGGAGCAGGTGTGCTACTCATCTCTCCCCAGGGAGAGCAGCTCAAGTACGTCCTACAGATACACTACAAAGCCTCCAACAATAGAGCAGAGTACGAAGCTCTAATTCATGGGCTCCGTATAGCAGTGTCCCTTGGCATCAAGCGACTACTGGCTTTTCGCGATTCCAAGGTCGTCATCGAACAAGTCAATAAAGAGTGGGATTGTGTCATAGACACAATGGACGCATACTGTGCTGTGATCCGCAAGCTCGAAGGCCACTTCGAGGGGATTGAATTTCGGCACGTACCGCGAAACAACAACGTCGCCGCCGACGTACTCTCCAAACTAGGCTCCAAGAGGGCTCTAGTTCCGGCGGGTGTGTTCGTCCAAGACCTACGCAAGCCGTCGATCAAGTTATTGGATCCGGACAACCCAGACCAACTACATCCTGACCAAACCACAGCACCTCCCCGGGACGTGCTGATGTCAGAAAAAGAAGACGATTGGCGCGAGCCTTTCATAGCTTTCCTACTCGACCAACGAGTCCCAGAAGACAAAGCAGAATGAGAGCGTATCACACGACGAAGTGCTAACTACGCCGTGATTGGTACCGACCTATACAGAAAAGCCGCTTCCACTGGCGTCTTGATGAAATGTATTCTGCGATCAGAAGGTCTACAGCTCTTGGCTGAGATTCACGGTGGTGAGTGTGGCTGCCACGCGACTTCCACCAATCTGGTCGGTAAAGCATACCGATCTGGTTTCTATTGGCCCACGGCCATGTCTGACGCAAAAGACCTAGTAAAAAGGTGCAAAGGATGCCAATTCTTTGCCAAGCAGCAGCACCAACCAGCTCAGGTCCTGCGCACAATTCCCCCATCGTGGCCCTTCGCCATATGGGGCCTCGACTCTGTGGGACCGTTCCGAACCGCCCCAGGCGGCTACAGGTATATCCTCGTGGATGTCGATAAATTCACCAAGTGGATTGAAGTCCGACCTGTCACAAAAGTCAAGTCGGAAGAAGCGGCCAAGTTCATACAAGACATAACACATCGCTTCGGTGTGCCCAATAGGATCATCACCGACCTTGGGACAGCCTTCACAGGCTCTGCCTTCTAGGATTTCTGCCAAGATAACATGATCGACGTCTACTACTCTTCGGTCGCCCACCCTAGGTGCAACGGCCAGGTCGAACGTGCCAATGGCATGGTTCTTCAAGCCCTCAAAGATCGTATCTTTGCCGACGCTTCAAACTACGCTACACGATGGTTAGCCGAGCTACCACATGTAATCTGGGGCCTAAGGACTCAAGTCAGCTCTGCTACAGGCTTCTCGCCCTTCTTCTTGGTCTACGGCTCCGAAGCCATTCTACCTACCGACGTCACCTTTGGAGCTCCACGCATACAATTCTACGAGGAGGGAGAAGCCGAGCAGACTCGTCGTGTCGACCTTGATAGCCTCGAGGAACAAAGACTGGCCGCCGCCATGCGTCAAGCTCGTCACGACCAGCAACTTCGTCGATACCACGATAGCAACATTAAAGAGACATCCTTTAACGTCGGCAACCTAGTCCTAAGGCGTATCCAGAAGACAGATGGCATGCATAAGCTCTCTTCCCCTTGGGAAGGACCCTTCATTGTCACCGAAGTCATCAGCCCATCTACATACCGCCTCCAGTGGGGCGATGGGCAAGGTGTACCCAACCCTTGGAACATGGAGCATCTTCGACGATTCTACCCGTAGAATTTTTTTTAACAGCTACGTATTTTTCGTCTCTGTACTTTTTCAGCCTTAATAAATATTAGTTAAAGCAGTCATCTGCTGTGTCTCGAGTCTTACCTCCTCTCCTTCCATGTCATAAACCCTCCCCCTCGACATGCTCGGGGGCTTGGCTAAAGCCAATACAAGGGTCGTAAGACCTGGGGGTTAAATTCTTCTGTTTCTCCCCCTCGACATGCTCGGGGGCTTGGCTCAAAGCCAACCTAAGGGTCAATCGACCTGAGGACGACGTCCCTCATGACTACCTATTTTGTGTTGTGGCGAGCCTGCTTGGTCGTAAAGGTTGCAAAACCTGAGTCCCAGACTCCTTCCCGCGTACCGATCACACGTAAGCCTCCCCACTGAGCTGTGGAGGTCGGTAAGCCAGCCTCTCCGTGAGAAGTGGTTAGCGGTCTACAATACAAAGCAAGAAACTACAAGGCTACCAAGTTCGCGCAAACACACAATAAGTACATCATGCAGGCCATGAAGCAAGTTATCAAGCAATGTTTACATGACCAAAGGAAAAGGGGGGGTACAACTCGGAGACTACGACTACTCTTCACCATCGTCACCGACATAATCAAGAGCATCCATTACCACCGTAGCGGCATCGTGCACTTCAAGCTCCAAGGCTTTGAGGTCTTTCGTCATATCAGAACTCTCCCCGACCTTGACCATGTCAACCTCGGGGTAGTGCGACTTCACCCGCACTAATGCCTCCGTGGCCGCTGCCAAGCTTGTCGCCCTCAGCAGGTCGAGAAGCTTCTCGGGTATTTCTATGAGACAGTCAAGAGTAGACTTGGGTTCCTCCCCCTCGACCTGCGACACTATCATGTCCATAGCATAGTGGGTAGTGTTCTTCAGGTCGTTCAGCTCCACCTCTTGCCCTGCAATGGTCACTTGGTCATTTTGCAATGACTTCAAAGCTACCTCGAGGCTGACCTCGAGATCCTGCCGAGCCTGTTTCTCATAAGTCAGCTTTTGAGTTATGACCAACTCACTGTCTATTTTCTCCTTCATCACCCGCTTGAGCTTGTTGGCGCCAGCATCGGCCTCTCGCAGGGTTACCTCCAAGCTTCGAACCCTTTCTTTGGTGTTCTTCAGATCGTTCTTGAGGTCATCCTCACGCCTGTGAAAATCTACAACACACTGATGTACTCCAAAGATTACACCCCCAGCAGCACATTACAACAACAGTGAAAAACCAATAAGCAAAAATCCTTACCAGCGCTTGCGGTGTTAAATTGCGTATTGGCCTCCTGGGTCTTGCGCCTCTCCTCCGCCAGCTCGTCTTCGAGCTTCTTTTTGTCTGCCGCTGCCACCTCACGGACATGCTTGAGCTCCTGCTCAAGCTCGACCACCCGCAGCTGCGTCGCCGCAGCATTCCTCAGCAGGTCGGCCCTGCCCTTCGCACGATCAGCCAGCGACTGCTCTAAGGAACCAGGTCATCAAATACAAGTTTGAAATTACGTCTTCACAAATAGCGCAGGGGAAAGACTTACCGTCAACGCTTCGTTAAGTGTCAAGATCGCGTTCCGGACCGCCCGCATATCCTCATTATCGTCGAAGATATCCTCCTGCCAAGGAGTACCATTCCAGTCAATCTCTCTATGTCTCAACATTGGCCCTATCGATGGCGAACTCGGTACCTGCGCGCCAGATGTTTCTGGATTCTTTGGCGGCTGCTCGAGTTGAATCGGGTCCCCAGTAAGGTCCTGATCCGACATGCTGGGCACCACATCGATAGGGTCCACGTCGATGACGGGGGGGGGGAAGGTCGATGCCCCGACGTCGCCCACAGAGCTCTGTGCCCCAGCGTCAGCAGCAGGCGGTGGAGTTGCTGTCCTGGCGTCGTCAACTATGGTCCGAGCTTCGACCTCATGGTCATCCGACCTGGTTCGGGAAGGAGACCCTTGATCGCCCAGGGCACGCTGAGGCTGGAAAACCGGCCTGCCGCCGTCTTCATCAACAAAACGCAAAGAAAACAAACAACCAACATAGACCAAGACATGAGCAAGTTTCAGAAAAAGACCCTACCTCACAGTAGCTGGGGCGCGTAACTTAGGCCTGAAAGGCCGCACTTTCACCAGCACAAGCATCCTCGCCTGCGCTCCTGTAGCAGCCCACTGCGCCTCCATCCCTTGACGGAGGTCGTCCTCCGTCGTCTTCTGCGTCACTTCCCGCTGCCTCTTGGCCGCGGGACTCAACGACTTCCTCGCCGTCCGGTCTTCAACAACTGGCGGGTCATCGGTGACCTCATCTTCATCGGATTCAACCTCCCTGGTCGATGGTGTAGGAATCACCGGCGTCTCGACCGCCGGTGGAGGGCTCGTCTTCCTCTTCCTATTCCTCTTCTTCTTCTTCTCCGCCTCGAGCTTGGCGGTCTTCGCTGCTTCGACCTTCGCAGCAGTTGTCGAGACTGACTGCTTCGCCGCCGCAATCCTGGTCCTGCGCTTAGGCTTCATGGCGCTGCTCACCTCTTGCTGATTCGTGGCATCATCACCGACCTCCGGGTCAGTGTCTTCATCAGCTTCCACCGACGAGTCGGACTCGTAATTCTCCAGTAGCCTAGCTGCTGGAGGTTGATACTTATCCGACCTCAGCTTCCGACGAGGTTCTTCGCCTTCCGGAAGAGGTGCCGGGCACCAAAACTGCCTCTCCTGATCCTATGACAGATAAAGACCAAACGAGTAAGGACGACATACATAAAGAAACAGAGCAAACGACCTGTAAGTCCCAGGACTCACCGGGTCAGCTGGGCGACTCAACGAATACGCCTTCGGGCACTTCTTGATTCGTGCCTTCCTAGCGTAGATCTGAGAAACCCTGGCCGCCATCTCCTCCTTGGGGACCTTGCGATTTACCTCGCGAGTGGGGTCTGATTGCCTGCAGTACTCGTACGCCGGGTGCACCCGATCCTTGATCGGTTGGATCAGGCGCCGGCAGAAAGACCTAGCGACGGAACCTCCTGTCACACCCCTCTCCTTGAGGTCGGTGACCAGTGCAAGCACCTCCTTGACGTCGTCCGCCTCACGCGAAGACAGCCCCAGGTCCCACTCTAGAATCTTCACAAGCTTGTGCCCAGTTCGCTTCGGGAGCGCCGGCAACTGATCAGCGACGTAGAACCAATCCGACCTCCACCCAGCGGTGTTGTCCGGCAGGTCCGTGTCAATCCACTCTGACTTGAGGCCCGACCTCAAGGAGAACATCACAGCCCCTACAACACCAGCACGCTTGCCGGTGGTCTTCACACAGAAAAGATGCCTCCACAGAAGGAAGTGAGGCGATATCCCCAGATACGCCTCACAGAAATGAATAAACGTCGACACTACAGTGATGGAGTTGGGGACGAGGTGTACCAGCTCCAACTTGTAGAAGAAGAGAAGACCTCGGAAGAAATCCCCAGCGGGGGTATTGAACCCGCGCTCGAAGAAGGAACCAAAGACGACCTGCTCCCTGACGTCTTCCGTCGGGAAAGCCTCGCCCGTCGGCGCCTTCCACTCCACTTCCGCCTTAGGCCTCAACAGCCCGCGGTCCACCAGGGCTTGAATCTTCGCCTCCGTCGTCGTTGAAGGCTCCCACACCGTCCGCGGGTCTGGGATTGGACGATCCGGCACCGCCATTTCTCGACTTGGAATGGATCTGGATCTAAATGTCACCAGGGTTTTGATGCGCATGCGCGGCGGTGCAGGGCGCGGATGGCGGGGCTGGTGCGCGGCCGGCTAGAGATGGTGGCAGATTGGGGAAGTTAGGGCGGAGAATGGATGCGGAACCGTGGCGGCTAAGGCGTGGTGGCTCTGGCGGTGACGGTGACGGGAGGAAGAAGATGAAGCGTGCGGTCAACCGCGGTCTATGGCGGCCTATTTATACGGGTCCCACCGGGTCCGCCCGTTGCGGCTCCTTCCACTATACGGAGATCACCGCAACGGCTCCGTGCCGGTAATTTCGCGAGTTGATCACGCCGGATTTTGTGCCAATGGATAGTACAGCGACCTGTTTAGGTCGTGAGGAACGTCAAATTATCAGGTCGTCCTGATTTCACATTTTGATCTCCACAAAGTCGATAAGCCCCCAAAATCATGACATTTTGGTCTTTGATGAATCAATTCGTCAAATCGACGAGTGCATGACAGAAGAGAGCGAACATTACACGGGTCCTCCGAAGGTACACAAGTCGCCTGCGACCTTATTGGATCTAGAACCCGGCACAAAAATATAAACATACTCGAAGACCTGATCTACCTACAGCAATCCTTGAGGCGTACTCCGATACAGTAGAGCACGTCGCAAGAATTCTTCTAGCCTCAGGACCTCGATGGTGGCCTTGCAGTGAACAACTGCACAACGCTGCACGTAGTTGGGCACACTTTGTGCCTAACTATGGAATGCAGATACGAGCTTGCTCTTCGGCGCGGACTGCAGGCCCTCGACGAGCACCACATGGTTGTCGAGGACTTACAGCTTCACCTCGGGCCTCTACAGCATCACCTCCAAACTCTACCTGGTACCACGCAGAGGCACGGTACAAAGAGTGGGGGTGCTGCCTACATTTCGCAAGAGTTCTTCTAGCTCCAAGCTTCTACAAACACGACATCCTACAATCTGGTGGACGGACACATGCCCATGGCATGGCCTCAAAACTACTCTGCAGCTTCATCGCTCAGCAATGCTCAGTGCTTGCCTCCCTCAAGCTTCACGGTGCTATTTATAGCCAAAAGCCATGACCCTGGGTAGCTGGCGAAGTAATGACACTGAAACCACATGGGTCCAGTAGGCCTGTGGACATGTGAGTGATTAAAGGTGACGACTTTATACCTGTCTCACGACTTCTTTGTCGCTAGTGCATCAATGATGCCTGAGCCCGCCGTAGAATCACACGGCTACAGTGCGCTCCTTGATTCGTGGGCAGTTTGTCATTTTCTGGGTGCCAAGAGAATCTCCGACCACTGTTGACCTGTGACCCTGCAGTCTACAGAGCAAGACAACACAAACAGGACAAGGGACATGATCCTAAGTCCACAGAACCGCAGAAGCAGAGAAGATCAAGAGCAAGAAGCCGAAAATGTAGTAGAAGGAAAATTTGAAGTCGGCCTAGTGGACGCAGGAGTCAAAGATGAGGACATTGCTTCGTTGAGAAGAATCGAAGAAAGACTTATGGCGAAGATGAGAGAAAGAACAATGCCACCAAACATCAGAACAAGAGCTCAAGCAAAGGCTACCATCCTCAGAGCAACAGAAATACAAAACGAAGATCCAGCACAAGAGAAAGCCAAGTACAATGAAATGTTACAACAAGTCAAGAAGAAGAGAATGCTACTGCAACAATTGCAGGAAGACGATGAACAGCAGGCAATAAGAAGCAAAACATTACAGTTACATGAACAAATGGCAATTTTACAAGCCCAGCTGAACTCTATCCAGCAACAAGAACAGATCCAGCAACCTCGCAAAGCACAAGCTCAAAGCAAAAAACGAAGACCCATAATCCCCGACGAAGAGACTTACGAAGAAGAAGAAGAGAATGAGGAAAGCTCCCTGTATTATGACTCAGAAGAAGAGGCGTATGTGGAACGTAAGCCACAAAAAAGATACAGAGATGTGCTTTCAAGCAAATCAAACCCTGCTTCTCCTCTTTTGCTAGAACTTGAGAAGGCGGATTGGCCACCAAAGTTCAAGTTACCTGCATCCTTGCCGGAGTTCGACGGTGAGTCAGACCCAAGACAGTTTCTCTAGAAATACACTGTGGCAATATCTTCGGGTAGGGGAGATGAAGTAGCAATGGCAAGAGCTATGATAATGGTCTTGAAAGGCTCGGCACAGCAGTGGTACACTTCGCTGCCGAAAGGGAGCATTAGGTCGTGGGAACAACTTCGGCGAAGAATAGAGAACAACTTCCAGGGGTATCAATCCCAAGATCTCACATCAGGAGATCTTCACCTCATAAAACAAGGAGGTAAAGAGCCATTGCAAGAGTACATCAAGAGATTTGCCAAGGCCAGAGCTAAAGAACCACATGTAGAAGCCACAACTGTAACTGATGCAGCAATAGATGGACTCAAAGTAGGACCTTGTGGAGAGTATCTAGACCTAAGAAGACCCGAAATGGAGAAGTAACTGTATGACATAATGCAAGAATATTGCAAATCAGACAGAGGAAAACAGCGAAGAGTAGATGAGTACAACAAGAGAAAGAATCAAGCGAAGTCTCAGACAGAATGGGGAGGCAGGCCCCAAAACAATCAAGGACCTCCGGCAAGGTCAAACTTTTACAACAGAAGTAATGTGAACAATGTTTCAGGGAACAAATCGCAAATGGCATCTTCGGTGGCAACAGGAACCAGAGGCCAAAATTCTGGCAGAGGCCCACCACCTCAATCAGTATGTTCATTGCATGGCATCAACAAGGGACACTGGTCGTACGAGTGCAGAACATTACTTCGGAAGAAGCAGATTGAAGAAGATAAGAAAAGAACAACACAGAGTCAGGCGAAGACAGTCAACCACACATCATCAGCAGCACCTTTGATGGCTCAGAGTTCAATGCAAAATTGGCAACCATACATTCCACAACCATGCTTTCAGCAAATGCAATTACCAGCTCCACCAATGTTCAATCCAAACATGATACAACTACAGCAGCAAAGCACTGCGTTATACCAACCAAAGCCAGAGCCAGCTCATCAGGCACCTTCGCAAGCCAACCAGAGCAGAGATGATGAAGACCGCTACCGAAGAATGAACATAATCAATGCCATCACAGGTGGTTGCAGCT
Source organism: Cenchrus fungigraminus (assembly GCA_036936925.1). Lineage (NCBI taxonomy): Eukaryota > Viridiplantae > Streptophyta > Magnoliopsida > Poales > Poaceae > Cenchrus > Cenchrus fungigraminus. Next base: position 52,394,169 of record CM072778.1, on the reverse strand, counting down.
CACCTGAACATCTGATAAAGAGGCAGAAGAAGGAACAGAAAAGAGAAGTGAGCCATGTATGCGCAGGAAAAGTCTTCAAAACAGAGTGGTCTCATATCCCAATCACTTTCACAGAGGCAGATCTCAAGCTAAAGAGGTACCCTCATGAAGATCCTCTAGTCATCAGAGCAGTACTATGAAAGAACACAAAGTATTTGTTGGGCAATGATGTGGGAGGCATCCTCGTAGACAACGGCAGTTCCACAGACATCATAACCTATGAGTTATTCAAGAGGATGGAGTTCAGAGATGACTAGCTACAGAAAACTTTGAAGCCGCTATATGGCTTCGGCAACAAGAAAGTTGAGGCTCTAGGAACAATCGAAATGAATGTAAGTCTCGGCATAGGAGCGCTGATGAGAACAGAGATGGTGACATTCGATGTAGTGGACATTCCATACGCTTATAAAGCAATCTTCGGAAGTGGAATCATAAACAAGTTCGCAACAGTGATACACATGCCATTCTTGTGTATGAAGATTCCAACCGCCAACGGCATTCTCACAATATACGGAGATCAGGAAGATGCACATGACAGAGAATACAATGTAGGCAGCAACCAGAAACCGATACATGTAGTCGGAAATAGCGAAGACACATTATAGATCGAAGAAGAAAACGAGCTCGATTAGCTCAAAATGAAAAAGAGGCTTTGCCAAGACGAAAAGAAGAGAATGCAACCTCACGAGCACACGAAGAAGGTGCGTCTTTGCGAAGATGTTCATGACAAATTGGTCACCATAGCAAGGGGGATGACCGAAGAAGAGGAGAATGCATTGATCACGTGCCATCGCAACAATCAAGATGTGTTCGCCTGGAGCAAAAGGGATCTCAGGGGAGTGCCTCGCGAATTGATAGAGCATGCACTGCGCCTAGATCCAAAGATCCCACCGAAGAGACAAAAGGTCAGAGTCATCTCACCTCAGAAAGAATTGGCAGCGCAAAGCGAAGTAGAGAAGCTGTTGGACGCTGGGGTCATCAGAGAAATACAGTTCACAACTTGGCTTTCCAACATAGTGATGGTACCGAAGAAGAATAGGGGACAGAGAATGTGCATTGACTTCACGCTTCTGAACAAGGCTTGCCCAAAAGATGACTACCCTTTACCAAGAATCAATGTGTTGGTGGATGCAGCAGCAGGCTGCGAAAGAATGTCGTTGTTAGATTGCTTCTCTGGATATCACCAAATCTAGATGAAGAAGGAAGATGAAGACAAAACAAGTTTCATAACACCCTTTGGGGTATATTGCTTTGTGAGAATGCCCGAAGGCCTGCGCAACGCAGGCCCAACATTTAACAGAATGGTGAAGATTGTACTTGGCCCGCAACTGAGGAGAAATGTGTCAGCCTATGTAGATGATGTTGTTATACACAGCAAGAAGAAAGATCAACACATCGAAGACCTTAGAGAAACCTTCGCGAACTTGAGGAAATATGGCCTCTTGTTAAACCCAGAAAAGTGCATCTTCGGGGTATCCAGGGGAAAGCTGTTAGGCTGCATGGTGTCAAAGTCTGGCATAGAAGCAAATCCAGAGAAGATAGAGGCAATAAGAAACATGAGAACACCGCAAACAAAAAGTGATATTCAGAGGCTCACGGGAAGAATAGCAACATTGGGTCGCTTCATAGCGCGATCAGCAGAACTAAGCTTACCATTCTTTAAGTTGTTGTCCGCGAAGAACAAGATCACTTGGGATCCTGAAGAGCAGGAGGCATTTGAGCAGTTTAAAGCATATTTGGAGAATTTGGCAGTGCTAACGAGTCCAGGAGACAAAGCGAAGTTGTTGTTGTACATTGCAGCTTCAGCAAATGCAGTAAGTGCAGCTTTAGTGGAAGAGAAATATGAAGAGGGGCAACTCAAACAAGTGCCAGTATACTTCGTCTCCGAGGCTTTATCAGGAGTGAAGAAGTTCTACTCTGAGCTCGAGAAAATGACATATGGAGTGGTAATGGTGGCAAGAAAGCTAAAGCGTTACTTCCAGAGTTACTCAATCACCGTCCCAACATCATATCCTCTTTGCGAAATATTAGAGAATAAGGAATCTTCGGCATGGATAAGAAAATGAGCACCAGAACTATCCCAATACGCCATAGAGTTCACGACCAGAACAGCTATCAAGTCTCAAGTCCTAGCAGACTTCATTGCAGATTGGACTCCCAGTCAAAGTGACGAAATGAATGAAGACAAGCCAGAAACACCATGGGTGATGTATTGCAATGGGGCTTACTGTGATGATGGAGCTGCATCTTCGGCAATTTTAACATCGCCATCAGGCATAAAGATGAGATATGCTGTGAGGCTCGACTTCGAAGGCAAGACAAACAATGTGGCAGAATATGAGGGGTTGTTGCTAGGACTTCGCAAGGCAAGAGCCATAGGAGCACGAAGAGTGGTCATAAACACAGACTCTGAGTTGATCACAAGGCAGATTGGCAAGACATATAAAGCAAAACATGATGAAATGGCAAAGTACTTGAAAACAGTGTGAGGCATGGAAAAATTCTTCTTCGGCTTCACGGTCAAAAAAATACCAAGAGATCAGAACAATGAGGCAGACCTGCTAACGAAGGCAGCAGCACAGAAGGAACCACTACCACCAGATGTATTGTATGAAGTCCTGAAGTGTAAATCAGTAGACTGTGATGAAGCACCAGTGAGATATGTAAATGCGATATCAAGCGAAGACTGGAGGTCTTCGATCATGGCGTTTTTGAGAGGGCATTATGAACCACAGTCAGAGGAGGAGAACAAAAGAATGGCCTTGAGGGCGAGATCATATGAAATAAGAGGAGACAACTTGTAGAAAAGCAGAGTGTGTGCACCACTGCTTAAGTGCATCTCCACAGAAGAAGGGCGAGACTTGTTGCAGCAGATCCACTCTGGAATGTGTTCTTCTCACATTGGAACACGAAGACTAGTTGCGAAGGCATTCCGCCAGGGATTGTACTGGCCAACGACAGTCCGTGATGCCGAAGATATAGTGCGAAGATGTGATAACTGTCAAAAGCATTGCAACTACACAAAAACTTCTCCATATGAGATACAATTGTTACCACCAGTTTGGCCCTTCGCAAGATGGGGAATTGACATTGTGGGACAGTTACCAACAGCACCAGGCAATTACAAGTACGTGTTAATGGTAGTGGAGTACTTCTCGAAGTGGATAGAGGCAAGAGCAGTGCAAAGAATCACTTCGCAGGTGATACAAAAATTCTTCTGGCAAAGTATCGTGTGTAGGTTTGGAGTTCCCTACGAAGTAACAGTAGACAACGGCAAGCAGTTCGACAGCACAGATTTCAAAAAATTCTGCTTCAACTTGGGCACTAAGTTATGCTTTGCTTCAGTATATCGCCCAGAGTCCAACGGAGCAGTAGAAAGGGCCAATGGCATTATCTTCACCGGAATCAAAAAGAACCTGACAGGAATGGCTAGGGGGAAATGGGCCGAAGAGTTGCCTAGAGTTGTGTGGTCTCACAACACAACCACGTCCAGAGCTACAAACTTCACACCCTTCAGATTGCTGTACGGAGAAGAGGTTGTCATTCCCGAAGAGATCAAGTTGGGGTCATTGAGAGCATACCAAGAACCACAAAATAAAGAGGACGCAAATTTGGCAATTGATACAAGAGAAGAAGACAGACTTCAAGCACTAAGCAACATAGAAAAATATCAAGATGAAACGAGGAAGTGGAGAAATAAGAAGGTTCGGGAACAAAAGATATCCACTGGAGACATGGTTCTCCGAAGAAAAACAAGAGGAGTAGGAAAACTGGAAGAAAAGTGGGAAGGTCCATTTTTAGTATCAGAAACAAGGCAGGGGGCTTACAGATTGCAAACCCTAGAAGAAGAAGAGGTGCCTTACTCATGGAATCAGCACAAGTTGCAGAAGTACTGGCTCTGAGAATAAGTGTATCGTCTGCTAGATATCATCATTTTTTAGTTTTTCTTCATTTTGAACTTTTGTAATCTTCATTTCAACTTCTTTTGCACTTTCAACTTTTGTAAATATGTAGTAAAGTTCGTACTCTTTTCCTCGCAGGGAGAGTCTTCGGTGATCTCACAATGGGAACACCGAAGATGCGAGGTTTTTAACGAGGCGGACTTGTGTAATATCCCCTTGAGAAATATAACAAGGGCTCCCCAAAAAGATAGCCGTTATCTATCATCGGCCCCGAAGTAACAATCATCTGACGAGATTGGTACTTTCGGGAAAACATTGTAGAACTAAGTGAACACATGCGCCTGGCCTCGCGAAGACAAGTCGCATTTAGTTCACTTAAGAAAAAAAAATTTGATTGAGGGGGCGCATGTGGGAGCTGTTCTGCAAAGGTCGCGAAGATGTTAAGGAGCATGCAACAATCTGTTCCAAAGAGGAGTGCATGACTTGCTTAAAGGCCTACTTTCTGCGAACAAAAAGTCTTCGGCGGTCAATGTGCGAAGCCCCTCAGTAAAATGCTGCAGGGATAAGTCGACCCATTAAACGGCGTGGTCGCAAAATCATCCGCTTTATCACAAGCGAAGAAGCCTTCGGCGGTGAATGCGCGAAGCAAATTGTGAGGTAGGGCTGACGAGCCACCTCGGGATCAAATTTCTATGAAGTTGGGCTATCACGCCACTTCACATAACATTTCTATGAAGTTGAGCTATCACGTCACTTCACGTAGTCAAAATTTACATGCAAAATAGGCTAACCACTTCATGTGCAGGGCTTGTTTTTATCCTATAAACAATACATCGCACGATCGCAGGGAAACGAGATGCGAAGATTAAAACAGGAAACTGGGGGGAGGTGCTTTTCGAGCGCAGTTCCCATGTTTCAATCTTCGTAGGCAGGAAAATAGCAGAGGTCATATGAACACGAAAGAAAGCAGGCAAATACATCACGGGGCAAATTACAGACATCATCTTCGCAAGCGCGCGATTACAACTAAGTCATGTCATACATCTTTGTCAAAAAAAAATACATTACAAACACAGCGTTATAGTACAGCTACATAGTTTAAAAGATTACAAGCAGTCCGCATTACACAGCGAAGACAGATACAAAGCAAAACAAATCAGCGGGGGCGTTTGTACATATATTCATACTCCGCATCTTCAGTAAGATCAATAACTTCGATCTTCGGGAGGACAAGGGGGCTCGAAGATGAACGGGCGTCTTCGCGGGCAGACACAACATAAGATGATTCAGATCCATGAATCCGGCAGCGATGAGTGCCATCATGACAGAGACGGTTACGAGAATGTTCGAAAATGTTTTTCGCGTCAACATTTCTCTTCTCGTATTTTTCTATCTTACGCGACATGAAAGTATCGAAGGGTACGTCGGGTAACCTAGAGTTAAACTTGCACCATATTGAGCCAGACATAAAGTAATCACCAAAGTTAATAGTTACAGGACACACATCTTCGGCAACCTGCGCAGGATACACCTCCGGCACCTGCGCAGAGTTGCAAATGTTTCAGACGAATTGTTCACAAAATACCCCAAGTGCCCAAACCACTAAGACTACACACTCCCTCACACATCTGGGGCTCCCGAAGTGACGTCTGTTGTCCGAGCTTCATGCGGGGAAGCAGCTTGAGTAGATGGCGCAGCTGAAGACACCACAGCCGAAGAAGGATCACCCCCACCTCCAGAAGACGCAGCAGTAGGCGAAGGCGTGGGCACAGAACCAGGCTGAAACAAATAAGAAAAAGTATAAACGTAAGAAAGAGAGAGGTTGGAGAAGTAAAAAGAGATCAAGGCAAGATAGAGTAATAGGAACCTTGCGGAGCACACGCCGACCTTCGGCAATAGTTAACCCAAAGCCAAACTTCTTGAAGAAGGTTTGCATAAAGTTCTTAGCTATATTCTTGGGCAGGACAGGGATCTTCTCAACTGATGTTTCAGTTGGCCAAGTAAAGTTGGCATCACGGAGCTGACGAAGATCACTCTTCGTAAGGCTCGGCTCGCTATCGCCAGAGGATCTGAACAGAGAGTATATCGCGTGGGAAACGCTCCAGGTAGCAACAGCAGCTCCAAGTTCTCCGAAGGAGCGCCCAGCAGATGCAAGCGAACAAACCCCATTAGATAGCAAGTCAAAAACTTGCCCTATGAACATCTCTTTAACGTCATAGGGAGCAGGGCTGAGTCCGTAGTCCACAAGGAGATCATGAAGTTTCTTGCAAAGAGGAGCTACATGACATTCAATTTCATCACAATAAGTCTCATGCTCTGAAGTTAGACTTTCATGTGACCGCCGAAGATCAGCAAGCTCAGCAATCTTAGCGTCGTACAACCTTTGCAGACCTTCAGCCTTTTTCTTCTCATCCTCAGCACTAGAAGCCAAACGACGAAGTTCAGTTAGCTGGACCTCTAGTTCATCATTCTTCTTAGCTAGGTCATCCTTTTCCTCAGATTCAAGCGAAGATGAGAGAGAAGTCTTTTCAGATTGTAGAGCCTTCACTACATCAATCTCTTTATTAAGTGCAGTAGCAGAGGTCTTCTCAGAAAGCTGCCGGGACCGAAGGTCAGCAAAGCATCGGTGTTGAGCAGCACGACAGGACAAGAAGGATTTCATGCTCAGGTCTTGCGCTTGATACAAAATTTCTTTGGCACTTTCTTTGCCAAGTTCTTCCTCCATAATAGGAAAGCCAAAACTGTCACCAGCTTCCTGGAGCAAAGTACGCTCCGATCATCACTGCAAAATTGTAGCACCTTGCACATAGAATCGCCGAAGATGCGTGCGTTAGGCTTCATACCAAGACGCCAGGCAACAACACTAGGTGACTCACTGCTGACAAAAACACCACCACTGCGAGTATCACTTTCAGTCTCCGATGAAGAGCCGTCATCTTGTTCAACGCGAACTAAAGTTTTTTGATGAACAGCCGAAACAACTTTGCTGCCACCAGGAAGATTAGTAGCACGGGGCAACTCGACCTCAGCCGTAGAAGGTGGAGGGATCGGAGATTTTTCCTTAGCAGGTTTGACCTGAGGAGCACAATCTTCGTCGCTCTCAGGTTCATGTTCGCTATAGCTGATATCAAGAGGATCAGCAAGAGTGGCACCAGCAGTAGCGCCAGGAGAAACAGAAGTAATATCTACTATCTCTTTGGGTTGGTCAGCTGAAGGAACTTCAATGTTTGTACCAGAACCAGCACCAACTTCACCAGGATGTGTTTCAGTATCACTCTTCGAATGATCGGACTCTTCGGGGCTGGATGACACAGCTTCGGAGGTTGTCACTTGAGTGGTTCTCTGGCGCTTTGAAACATTTCATCCGCCACCGCGACCACGGCATTTCCTAATAACTTTCGCACGCACGACAGGGGCTGCGGCTTCGGAACTTCCTTGGCCACCTTTCTTCGCCGCCCGCTTCGCTTGTGCTTCGCGACGACCAACAGTAACAGGCCGATCACCAGCATGAATACCGAAGAAGAAGAAGAGACGATTGTCTCGAGTGCCACCAAGACGCTCTTGGATCTCAGCATCTTCCTTAGAAGAGATAGGACCAAGAATTTCATTAGCCCGAGCTTCGATCTCAGCAACGTTGATAGCTGCGAAGAAGAATAGAAACAAGTATCAGCAAAATAAAAGAAAAGTAAAAGGAAAAAATGATAGACTAAGCATAGTAAAAAACAACGAAGAAAGAAGAGACACATACCATTCTTCGACAAACCAAAGCTTCGAGCGAACTCTGGGACCTTGATGGGAGAGGCAAAGTCGCTCCAGGCAACAACAGACCAACCAACGTGAACAGGGAACACCTTCGCGCCTATGTATTCCTCAACTAGGTCGCGAGTAGCGTAGGTCTTCGCTAGCTCCTGGAAAGCAGTGAGAAAAAGACGATCTGCATCTCCATCTTCGTAAGCAGTACCAACGCCCTTGGGCAAATTCTCAAACTGTGTGCAAACAAGAGCGAGCTCTTCGTCGTCAATAGTGCAATAAAACCAATAGTGGTTCTAGTTCTCATCCCACTTATTCTTATAGCCCACAACAGGAGCATCGGCATCACCACGGTACATGAAGTTCAGAGAGGCAAATTGGGCTTCTTCGCGAACTAAAGCACCATCAACAAGACGTTCAATCTTCAAAGGCTGATGGTGAACAGTGTGGACCCTGACGAAGTTAGCAGCAGTAGGACTCACAAACATGGTCTTGCTGGCCCACATATAAACGCTAAGCCGAAGAACGGCGTTAGGTGTGAGATGGTGAAGATACATCCCAAAGTTGCGAAGAATAGAAACGATAGCGCCGTCAAGAGGAAAACGAAGTCCAGTAGTGAATAAATCACGAAAAACCACGACTTCTTTAGCGCGAGGTGTAGGAGTAGTCTCGGGACCAGGGGCTCGGCCTTTCCCTTCCTTGATGAAACCGGAGGTCACGAACTCCGCTAGAAGGGCCTCCGAAACTTTACTTCGCCCGAAGACGAAGGTGGGAGGCGCTCTATCAGCTTTAGGCGCCATGGGTGCGAAGAAACAAGGAAGCGAAGAAGGAAACTACACACACATGAAAGAAAATAATCAACTAAACAAGGCAAACGAATGTAAAAAGAGTAGAGAGCAGAAGACACTTACGAAGAGAAGGAAGTGAAGGATGAGAAGGAACCCTTAGCTCTCGTGAAGGCAAAGATCAATCAGCAAGGATTTTACCGCGGTGAAATCAACCTCAGGCAGGGACAGGTCTTTATATAGGCTGCCAGAGGAGGAAATCCCGGAGATCTTGCAGCGAAGAACGTGGCGAAAATCTAGGACTACCGTTGCGATGTGGCGAAAATCACGGAGCTTCATGGATAAACATGCAAAACAGTAAAAGTAAAATAATAATAATAATAATAATAATAAGAAGAAGAAGGGGGGGGGGTAAAATCCAAAGACGAGCTGTAGAAGGGAGGCGCTTTGGAGCGAAATATTTCCACCGGTCACGAAGAAGTTTTGCTAGTTCGGCTCGTCTTCGGTTGAAACCCTCACTAGCAAGGGGCTGAATGTTGGGGTAAATATTTCGCAACTAACCCCCCCTGTATCTTCGGCTCATTGCAGAAGAGTGGGGACTATTTTGGCTCGTGTGTTGACCGTTTCAGGGAATGATTGAAAGCCTGGCCAGCGAAGAGCAGGCGAAGTATCTTCGTTTGCGGGAACGTAGTTCACGCGCGAAGGTGGCGAGAAGCGGATGCGCGAAGATGGTCACCTTCGTCCGCGGGAGCGAAGTTCACACACGGAGGAAAACGAGGAGCAGACGCGATGAAGATGTTTCATCACCGGGCGAAGAAGAGACGTGAAAGAGCCAGAACAAGAGAGGCAACACGAAGAGCACATTAGAGAAACAACCCATGAGGACGGCAAAGAGTTAAGCACGAGGCAGAGTTTGCAGAAGGGAAGCGAAGAGGGCAAGTGTCGAAGTGGTCCTGAAGGTAGGTGAAGAGGAATGTCCTAGAGAAGAGACAGCAGGAGCTTTCAGCGAAGAGAAAGAGGCATGGCTAAAGATCAGAGCGCCACGAGGACAGACACGTAGACCGACAAGGTGTAGTGGGAATACCTGTAAAGCATGTGAGTACGGGCCCTGCGAGGTTACCGAAATACCCCTGAGATGCTTCGCACAATGTAAAAAAGCAATGGCAAGTGTTGTAAAGCGAAATTGTTACGGGCCTATAAAAAGGACCTGATGGTAATGAAATGGGGGCGATGGGAGAGCGACTGGTTGACATTACACCAAGTTGAGTTCGAGTTTTGCATTCTTCGGTGTTGTAAGTGTTTTCTTTTCCTTTCTTCTCCTCCTTTAGTTTGTTTCGACTGTTGGCCCCTCTTCGGGGAAGGTTTTCACCCCAACAAAAATGAGGAAAGATCTTAGGGCCTCGCTTGAAGATGCTAGAAACAAAGTAGCTGAGCTAGAAACACAGAACCTTGATGCTAAGCTTGAGATAGATTCACTTACGGCTTCACCTGTTGTTTCTGATGAGGTTGATTGTGCTGATTGCTCTATTTTCCTAGCTGATCTTATTGCTCTTAGGGAAATGCATGCCTCCAAGTGTGAGGAACTAGATGTCCTTAGGGTTGAAGTGGATGAGCTCAAGTCTAAACCTGTTTTGCTAGGTGCTTGCACTTCTTGTCCCGTTTTGCATGAAAAGCTTGCTGAGTCTCGTGCTCGTATTGTTTCGCTTGAGGCTGATTTGATAGCACCTATTCCTACTTCTTGTTCTACCTGTGAATTGCATGTTGTTCAGAATTTGGAGCTTTCCCATTATGTTGATCGTTTGTAGGATGAGAATGATGAGTTGAGAAAAAATGATGGGTTGGTTGTCAGGTCATGAGCCTCAGCTTAGGATGATGATAGAGGCACACAAGCGCTATGATGGGCAAGCGCTTGGGTCGGATACGATTCGAGAGTGCAATGGTGAGGGAGGAGAGAAGATTGGTGATATGCAAGCTCCACCAAAAACCTTCCACAAAAATGCCTATGCTCCTAAGCCAAACCCATTGAGAAACCGACTTGACACAACCCCAGACCCACTAGTGTTTCCTCCCCAAACGAATGATTTCCAAAAACCCACCAAGTTCAAGAGTGACATGGGGAACGAGTTCTTTGGGAAGAAGGGAGAGAAACCTAGTGAGAAGAAATCAAAAGAGAAGCCAAGTGAGCAGCCCCAACCCAAGCCTAAGCCTAGGCCAATCCGCTTCCATTGTGAGTATTGTGGGAGGGATGATCATAAGGATGAGTTTTGCTTCAAGAGGAAGCGAGAGGAGAAAATGGCTAAGGAGTGGGCTAACAAGGACAGGTACCACCCCTCAAATGGTGTACCTGAGCCTCGTATGCAAATGCCAGGGCAAAAGCCATTGTGCGTACGGTTCCGGCTTCGGGAGAAAGAAGAGTGTCAGGTGGTGCTGCTTGCAGGTCTAGTTGCTGGGCAGTTTGTTTTCGTGCTCGTGAAGATGCTCGGTTCAGTTCCTTTGGTCGTGGTGCAGGTGGTTGGCATGGTGAGTATGGTGGTGTTGAGTTTGCTAGATGTTCTCCACCTCGTGCTCAATACGAGGGTGGGAGGAGTCGTATCTTTGAGTCTCAGAGGAGCAACGGTCCACGGTCTTCCTTTCGTGGCTTTCGTTCTCCTCAAGCGAGACAGGGGTGGTTCCCTCGTGGTCGTTCCCGTGGTAGTTTTCGTAGTGGTAGCTTTTGTAGGTGTGATGGTATGGATTGTGCTAACCCCACTTTGGAGCAGATGGCTCGGCACTAGTTTTACTCTTTTGGTACTAACCCATGTGCTGAGTCATTTGTTCGCTCACGTGCTCGTTTTTGAATTTTAGGTGGGAGGCTTGGAGAACGTTTGGCTGATCGATTCCGGCTGCTCAAGACATATGACCGGAAACAGGGGGTGGTTCTCCAGTCTCAACCCGGTGGTGTCAAAGACATACATCACCTTTGGGGACAATGGGCGAGGACGTGTGTTGTCAGAAGGTGAGATTAAAGTAAGTGACAAGGACACTCTCAGGCGTGTTGCTCTTGTTCAATCGCTTGGGTTCAATTTGCTTTCCGTGTCCCAGCTGTTGGATGAGGACTTTGAGGTGTTGTTTTGGCCTGGTGGTTCTCGGATCCTTGATTCTCGAGGTGACCTTGTTTGCATGGTTGTTCCCGAGGGTCAAATTTTCCGAGCAGATTTCTCTCGGTCTTCTGGTGTGGCTCGTTGCTTTCTGGCTGGTTCTTCAAGTGAGTTGTGTAAGTGGCATAGGAAGTTGGGTCACTTAAGCTTTGACCTTTTGTCTCGCTTGAGTAAACTCAATTTGGTCCGAGGATTGCCCCGGTTGCGGTTTGAGAAAGAGTTGGTGTGTGCGTCGTGCAGGCATGCCAAGATGGTAGCCTCTTCCCATCCACCCCCTCACCAATGTAATGACGGAGCGTCCATGCGAGCTACTCCATATGGACCTTGTTGGCCTAGCTCGTGTGCGATCTGTGGGTGGGAAGTGGTACGTCATAGTGACAATGGCTCGGAATTTAAAAACTCTCGCTTCGAAACCTTTTGCCATGACTTGGGTCTTGAACACCAGTTTTCGAGTCCGTATACGCCTCCCCAGAATGGCATGGTGGAAAGGAAAAACGGAACCTTGTGTGAGATGGTCCGGACGATGCTTGATGAGCACAGGACTCCGAGGAGGTTCTGGGCTGAGGCGGTCAATACCACGTGCTATGTGTCGAACAGGATCTTTCTCCGAGCTTTCAAGAAGAATACGTGCTATGAGATGATGCACGGCCGCACTCCCAAGGTGAGTCATTTCCATGTTTTCGGTTGCAAATGCTTTATTCTGAAGAAGGCCAAGAATCTGGATAAGTTTGAGGCTAGGATGGTCGATGGTAGTTTCTTTGGTTATGCTACTCATTCTAGAGCATTTCGTGTGCTCAAATTGGAAACTAACCAAATCGTGGAGACTTGCGAGGTTACCTTCGACGAGACACAGCCACATAGCTCTTTGGTCTTTGATTGTGCAGGAGATGATGACTTGGCGAGGAGATCTTTCAGTAGGAGGAGCATGAACATGGGGATGATGAAGATGGTGGTGTGGCGTCCGCGGCTGAGCATGTACCTACTACTTTGACTACGATCGAGAACGGGCCCTCTCCTACACCTACAACGACAAACCAAGATCAAGGAGAAGCTGTTGCTGAGGGAGAGGTAGCTTCAAGGCGAGAACCTCCCCGGCGAGTTCAAGTGGATCACCCAGCTTCGAGGATCATCGGGGACATCAACGAACACACTACACGGTCGAGGGTTCGGAACAACTCTCACTTTGCCCATGCTGCTTTTTTCGCTACGTTTGAGCCCAAAGACATTGGACATGCGCTATCTGATTCTAACTGGGTCAACGCAATGCATGAGGAGTTGGAGAACATTGAGAGAAACCAAATTTGGGAGTTGGTAGATCCTCCACCGGGTTCTAAGCCTATCAGGACAAAATAGGTGTGAAAAAATAAAGATGGTGAGAATGGAGAAGTGGCGAGAAACAAGTCGAGGTTGGTGGCACAAGGGTATAGTCAGAAAGTGGGGATCGACTACGAGGAGACCTTTGCTCCCGTGGCCCGTTTGGAGGTGATTAGGACCCTTCTAGCCTTTTCCATGGCTAAAGGGTTCAACTTGTACCAAATGGACGTGAAGAGTGCCTTCCTAAACGGTGTGTTGGAGGAAGAGGTGTATGTGAAGCAACCACCGGGGTTTGAAAGTGAGAAGTACCCCCACCGGGTGTACAAGTTGAGAAAGGCACTCTATGGGTTGAAACAAACGCCTAGGGCTTGGTATGGCAGGTTGAGGGGGTTTCTCTTTGCTAAGGGCTTTGAGATGGGGAAGGTAGATCAGACCTTGTTTCTCCTCAGGTAGGGTGTTGATATTCTGATTGTTCAGGTGTACGTGGATGATATTATCTTTGGTGCCTCGTCTCACTCTTTGGTTGTAAGGTTTGCAGAAGACATGAGCAGGGAATTGGAGATGAGCATGATGGGTGAGTTGCAGTTCTTCCTCGGCCACCAGATCAAGCAGTCGAAGGAAGGAACAATTCTGCACCAAGCAAAGTGCACCATGGACATTGTAAGGAAGTTCAAGATGGAGGACTCCAAGGCTATGACGATGGCGATGAGTACGATTACGACTCTTGATGCGGACGAGGAAGGTGAACACGTGGACCAGAAGGAGTACCGAAGCATGATCGGGTCACTCCTGTACTTGACGGCGACGAGGCCGGACATCCAATTCTTGGTATGTCTATGCGCTCATTTTCAAGTGTCTCCAAGGACTTCGCATCGGCAGGCAGTCAAGCGCATATTGAGGTATTTGTGATACACTCCCGACTTCGGCCTTTGGTACTCCGCGTCTTCTTCTTTGGCGCTTCATGGATTTTCGGACGCGGATTTTGTCGGGTGTCCGTTGGATAGGAAGTCCATTTCTGGAACTTGCCAATTCTTGGGTTCCTCTTTGGTGTCTTGGTCTTCCCACAAACAGTCAAGTGTTGCTCAATCCACTACCGAGGCAGAGTATGTAGCCGCTGCTAGTTGTTGCTCTCAGCTCCTTTGGATAACATACACCAAGAGTGACTTTGGTGAGGATTATACCCATGTCCCACTTCTATGTGATAGCACCAGTGCCATAAGCGTTGCAAAGAACCCAGTGCTTCATTCCAAACCCAAGCATATAGAAGTGAGGTATCATTTTCTAGGAGACAATGTTGAGAAGCGAAAAATTTCTTTGATCCATGTACCCACACATGACCAACTAGCCGATATTTTCACCAAGCCCCTAGATCAAGCAACTTTCACTCGTTTGCGGGGAGAACTTGGTGTGTTTTTGATTTCTTGAGTTGGTTGTGGGAGCTCCTTTGTGGCATGTGTATAGCTTTCCTTTTGTGTATGTTTGCATTTGCATTGCATGTGTACCATGATGTATAGGCATCTTTGTATCTTAGGTTGCATGCATTTGTATCATATGCATTGTTGTAGGAAAAGCTTCTCTCTTATAGATTGTTCACCATGATGTGCTATGATGATCTTGTGAGCTAGTTTGGTATGCTATGGTTAGTTTGGCTTAGCTCTTGATGATCTTGATTTATATCCATGGTTGATGGCTATGTTTTTGAAAAATGCTACATGTATGTCCTCTTATGAGTATTATATGAGGTTGACATGTTTTAGTGGCATTGTTGTGCTTAATTTGTGCCTGGATAGCTTATTTTGATCATATGGGGCCAAAGGCTCATTTGTCATCATGAATGTTTAGCCCGCTTGCTTTATCTTGTGGAGGGGCATAAGTTCCTTTTTGTCGCAAAGACATTTCATGTACCAATACAAATCTGAAAATGAAATGTAAATTGCTTGGAAAATGTGCTTCCATGTAATATGTTCTTAATTAAATTGCTTTTGGGTGCTAAACCGTTGCATGATGCCTACCAATGAGAAGTCTCATACATAGAAGTAGGCACATGGCTCGGTGGCTTTGACATGACATGAGGTGCTTGAGGATGTTTATGATAATCTTATGCTTAAAATGGTTGTCATAGCATGAAGTTTGTGTGGCTTTGCCATTTTGACTTGTTTTGCTAATGTTTAGGACTTTGCTCATGAGAGGGTGATTTTTTCGCAAAATTGCTCAATTCTATGTTAGCTTAGCCCAATGGTTGTGAAACTTGGTGATCTTGTAGCTGATTTTCATATGAAGCTATAGAGTATCTATCTTGCTCATTTGGACATGTGTATCATCTTGTGTTGAATTTTGTCTATTTGAGAAGCTCTAGGTTGCATTTTTTCCTAATTTTGGCTTGATTCATGCATTGTCAACAAGGGGGAGATGGTTGTGAAGGAAAAGTGCTTCTAGATGCATTTAGAAGGTTTCCAAGTGGTTTCGAGCCATTTTTGGGCTCTTGCAGTTCCCAGGTGGTCACCAGTCTAACCGGTCGAGGTCACTGGTCTAACCAGTCAGGGTGCTGACCCTATGCAAATGTTGGGAATCGGTCTGACCGGTGCTGTGGACCGGTCTGACCGGTCGAGCTGAGCTGATGCAGCTGCTCTGTTTTGTGAAGAGGTTTGCATGCATTCGTCCAGGTGGAGGTTGCATGTGTGCAGGGGGAGCTCTTTGTGATTTTGAGCTTTGGTTTGGTGCTGTTTTGCTCTTTGTTTGAGCTTGTTTTTGTATCGGTTGTGTCGAGCCGTTGCCCTTGCCTAAGGGGACCGAGACTTGCCTTCTTCAAGTGATCTTATTCTTTGCCTTTCCTTTGGCTTTCGATCGCTTATTGAAGTTTCTTTGTTCGTTTCTTTTCTTTTCCTTTTCTCTCTTTGGTTACCAAGTGTGTGTTGTCAATGCACTCATCAAGGGGGAGATTGAGGACCTGTGTGGTTCGAGGACCGGTGGATGGTCGCTTCCTGCTGTGATGAGTGATTGACAACATTGTGTGGACTGACTCTTGGCTAATTATTGCATGTGCAGGTTGCGGCTTGATTGGTGCTGGTGTAGGTGAAGAACAAGCGCGAAAGGTCGATGCCAGTGAGGCCTCCAGGTGTGGATCAGACAAGTAGGCTTCGTTCGAGGGACCTGGTGGCCAGCGTGGTAAAGTGCGGGCCGCATGGTGGCAAGAACAGGAAGACGAAGTCGTGGACGGTTTCTTGGTTGAGCCACACAATCAAGGTTGAGCCGGGACTTCGTGGGGGCCAAGTCATGGGTGGAGATTGATGGAAGGCCACACCAAGTTCGCGGGGTTTCCAGTGGTTCACCACAAAACCACTAGGTTCCTTGGTTGATCCACAAAGCAAAGCCCGAAGACCGAAGTGTAGCAGCACTGGACCAGTCTGACCGGTGGGTCGGACTGGTCTAACCGATGGGTACCAGTCTGACCGGTGACGACACCTTCCGAATAGTTTAAAGCGGAGGACACACGTCGGGATCGCAAGGCTTGCGTCGAGGCTAAGCGAAGTGTGGTCGCCGGGCATCTGTCCGATGGTGCTACGACGAAAATTCCCAAAGTGCCATTCGGGGGTGTGTATCTTAGTTTAATGTAATTGGGGTAGTTTCGTCTTTCGGTTTCCTCCATATAACCCAAGTGGTGAGAGGATGGCAGCCATCTCTTGGAACCCTAGCTCATTTTCCCTTACTATTTTCCTTAGGATTTTCGAGGACTAGCTTGAGAGCTTCAGGGTGAGATCTTGAGAGAGGGATGGATGATTAGGAGGCAAGCTAGACCTTGTATGAACCTTCCTGGTATGTATAGATGATTCGGCGTGGTTCCTCAAGGCTTGATGTTGTCTCTCACGTTTTCCCTTTTTGGTGATTTTCGGAGCCTTTTCTTGGCGATTTTCTTGTGGTGGATTTGAGGCCTTTCTCTTGGGGATTTGGTTGGGGATGTATGCATGAACCCTTCGTGGTTCTTTTCCTTGTGATCGCCCTCACTAATCCGTGAGAAAAGGTCCTCGATTTTGGGGTTTTCTTAGGTTTCATGAAAGTGGTGTTCTTGGTGGAAATCCTTCGATTCCTCTTGATTTAGCAAGTTTTGGTGGACCAAATCGTAGCTATGGGATGCCCATGAGGTACTCCTAGTATCCCCAAAGTCTTGTGTGAATCCGTGGAGCGAATCGGGAGATCGGGAAGGTTGTTTGGAAGGGTTGACCCGCGGCTCACTGTTCATCTCGAGCGCTCAGGGCTTGACCGGCTGCCCTTTGTTGGGTTTTGACTCGGGTGAATTGCTGGGTACGTGTGGCTTTGGGCTGTGGTGCTCTTGGTTAGTTCTTAGCAGGTTTCAAGGTGTTTTGCTAGGCTTTGTGAAGGTTTTCCTTCCCTTCAGTTTGAGGTTTGGAGGTGGTTTTTGTTCCAGGACCTAAAGAAGTCACAGAGGCTTCCTAGAACGTTCCTGCGCATTTCCTGTTGCCACCAGCCTGACCGGCAGTGATCACCGGTCTGACCAGTGCCATCTGTCTGACCGGCGAAAGCCATCGGTCTGACCGGTGTGGCATAGACAGCAAGTTGTGCAGATTTCCGCTGTCTGTTTGGAGTGTTTGTTTCGGTTGGTTGAGCGGTTTGCTCCTAGGGTCTGTGGCACTTTAGTGGCTACGTGACTTTGGCAAACTTGGGTATTTCAAGTCAGAGAAGTGTTGGATAGGCTGTGTTCATCTTGTTGGAGAAGTCATCTCCTTCGAGAAAAATTTTTATCGGCTCCCATTCACTCCCCCCCTCTAGTCGCCAGTTCGGTCCTTCACTGTCACTACACGAAGATAATCATCACCGAACGACAACCACGGTCCGAGCACTACTACGATGTATCCATAAGAGAAAGACTAACCACCATGATTAGATCTATTCCTACTAAAGTCATATGCTAGCCTCACATATGGATAAAGCACGCATCGAAGTAACTCAAAGTAAAGACAAGATATGATTATATCACCATCGAATGTTGAATGTACAAACACATTGATGAATTCAAGGCGTGGCTATGGAACTCCACCATGGCTTCACTGATAGAGGGGGAGTGCCCGATCTTTCGGTG
The DNA here is from genome assembly GCA_036936925.1 of Cenchrus fungigraminus. Taxonomy (NCBI): domain Eukaryota; kingdom Viridiplantae; phylum Streptophyta; class Magnoliopsida; order Poales; family Poaceae; genus Cenchrus; species Cenchrus fungigraminus. The sequence goes on along the minus strand of CM072778.1, from coordinate 52,376,147 downwards.
AGTGGAGATAAATCTGATTTCGGCGGAAGGAGACCCTCACGATCCGACTACGACGAGCAAGCCCGAAGCGCCAATGCAATCGCTGAACCAACTCCCTGTGGTTACCGACCTTGTTGGAGCAAGATCGGCCTGATCACGAAGATCAATTCCTGTGCGCAATCGACGAACGAACAAGAATTCGAGGCGAGCAATCTTAATATCACTCGAAGGTGGAGTCTGCAATACACGAAGGCAGCGCTATGCGGCTGTTCGGTTGTAGCTAAAGCTAACTTGTAAAACAAACTCAAGTTTCTAAGCTGGCGGCTACTGAGTATATGAAGAGGGGTGTCCTAGGGTTTGGGGCAACATAGGGTGGGGCGCCCACAACCTGGGCCTAAGGCCCAGCAAACTGGCGACGCAGCACCTTGGCAGATTCTGGACGTCAACTTGTTTCGATGATTCCTATTGACTCAGGACGAATTTGGGCATGAGACCGGTGCCATTGGAAGCTCTATGAAATTTTGCTTCCAACCAATAAAGAACGTCCAAATCCGGCTTCGTATGCGACCTGGACGTCCGTTTTATTGCGCACTGCTCCTGGACTCCGAACTGGGCTCGAACTTGAATTGCTTTGGGCCTCCACCTTGGGGACTCGAACCGGATTAGCCTCGTGCCTCCTCTTTGACTTGGACACCTTTGTTGGACTTCTTCTCCTCCATTCCATGCACTAATCATGGTCGTATGCATGGGTCTCATGTCCTCATCATTCACCACGCAGGGCCAACCTTGGCGGCTAGGGCATGGCCTGGCCATCTCCTAGGCAACTTGAGGACTTGCGGCGGCCGTCGGCTTCCTCCGGTGCTTCTCCTTCGTGTTGGCGGCTCTCTGATGAATGGATGCGGTGATGCTTCGGGGTAAGAGCTACAAATAAACAGAGGAGGGTCTAGGCCAAAGGGGGGCGCGAACTTAGCCCGGAATGGGCTGGGCCGGCCGTCCTGGGCCCGTTTCGGCCCGGTTCGGCCCGATCTTCCTCCACGACGCTTCTCGTGTTTCCTTGAATTTATGCAGAACTTCTTGTGGGTCCTTGACGTCGATTTCCCTGCGGTATGGATAAGGGTACTTGGCATGCGAACTCCCGCATTTTCTGTTTAGGTCCTCAGAGTTTCACGGCTTCATGGTTCGGTCCTCGGGTCATTTGGAGTAATATTCACTTCGTGTCTTGACTTGTGCCGGGCTTCATGATCTTCTCATAAAGTGCTCGATGAACTTTATCCGGAAGTCATCATTTAGGCGCTTAAATCCTACGTAAACAACATACTCCAAAAACCACATACAAGTGTGAACTTGTTACATCATTAGTATTCCTAGTGGCGGGTTAGTTATAATTCAAAGCTCAAACCAAAGTGTAACAAGTGCTCTTGGTTGATGGAAATCGACTGGCAACAGTCGCCAACGTTGAAGGAGCACTCGACATTGCGACCATGGTAGCGACAGAGTTGCTGGTCGTGGCGAGCTTGCCGCATGACAGCTGCCACCCATTGTTCCTCGAGGCTGTCGAGGTCGACAAGACGAGTCTTATCGGCTTCACCTTCATCATAGAACTGTATGCGAGGTGCTCCAAAGGTGACGTCGGTAGGAAGGATGGTCTCCGAACCGTAGACTAGAAAGAAGGGCAAGAAGCCTGTAGCTGAGCTGACCTAGGTCCGGAGACCCCAGATCACGTGGGGTAGTTCGGTGAGCCAACAAGAGGCGTAATTTGATGCATCATCGAAGATGTGATCTTTTAGAGCTTGTAATACCATGCTGTTGGCACGCTTGACCTGGCCGTTGCACCGAGGGTGGGCGATCGACGAGTAGTAGACATCAATCATGTTGTCCTGGCTGTCCCAAAAAGCTGATCCTGTGAAGGCCGACCGGAGGTCGGTGATGATTCTGTTGGGCACATCAAAGCGATGTGTTATCTCTTTGATGAATTTAGCCGCTTCGTCCGACGTGACCTTGGTGTCAGGTTGGACTTCAATCCACTTGGTGACTTTATATACGGCGACAAGGATGTGTTTGTAACCACCAAGAGCAGTTTTAAACGGTCCTATTGGGTCGAGACCCCACATGGCGAAGGGTCAGGATGGTGGAATTGTGCGCAGGACCTGGGCGGGCAGGTGCTGCTGTTTGGCAAAGAATTGACATCCTTTGCACCTCTTAACGAGGTCTTCGGCGTCAGTCATGGCCGTGGGCCAGTAGAAACCAATTCGGTAGGCCTTGCCGACTAGATTGGCGGATGTTGCATGATAGCCACACTCGCCACTTTGGATTTCAGCCAAGAGCTGAAGACCCTCTGATCACAAGATGCACTTCATCAGTACGCCAGTAGAGGCTGCTTTTCTATATGGCTCTTCGCCTATGACGACGTAGTTAGCACTACGCCGAGTGATCTTTTCTCATTCTGTTTTGTCTTCTGGAACCCGCTGGTGGATCAGGAAAGCTAGGAAAGGCTCGCGCCAATCTTCTTCTTTTTCTGTCATCAACACGTCACGGGGAGGTACTATTGTTGGGTTAGGCTGACCTTGGTTAGGGCTATCCGGATCCAGTATCTTGATGGACAGCTTGTGTAGGTCTTGGACGAACACACTACCGGGACTAGAGCTCACTTGGAGCCTAGTTTGGATAGAACATCGGCGGCAACATTATTGTTGTGCGACACATGCCGAAACTTGATCCCCTCGAAGTGGCCTTCGAGTTTTCGAATCTCAACACAGTAAGCATCCATTGTGTCCTTGACACAATCCCACTCATTGTTGACCACTCTATGATGACCTTGGAGTCGCCATAAGCCAGCAGTCGCTTGATGCCAAGGGACACAGCAATTCGGAGCCCGTGGATCAGTGCTTCGTACTCCGCTCCGTTGTTGGAGGCCTTGTAGTGGATCTGAAGGACGTATTTGAGCTGCTCCCCCTGAAGAGAGATGAATAGCATGCCTACTCCGGCATCCTCAAGGTTGAGAGCACCATCGAAGTACATTACCTAGTGTTCAGGCCGCTCCTTGGGAGGGGGCATCTGGATTTCTGTCCACTCTGACACGAATTTAGCTAAGATCCGCGACTTGATTGCCTGCCTAGAGCAGAACTCGATGTCGAACTCGCCCATCTCGTTGATGCGGTCATTGGCGTCATAGTTGCAGATGATCTCCCCTAGCGCGAAGGAGGAAGGCACCTTGATCTTGTGAGCTTGAAAGTAGTGCCAGAGCTTCCTTGATGTGATCAGGAGCACATAGAGCAGCTTCTGAGGTTGTGTATAACGTGTCTTAGTGTCGGCCAGGACCTCGCTCACGTAATACACAGGTCGTTGGACAGGATAGAACCGCCCTTCTTCTTCTCGCTCGACGACGAGGACCGTGCTGACCACATTAGTGGTGGCCGATATGTAGAGGAGTGTTTCCTTTGGGATTAGAGGCGTCATGATTGGTGGAGAGGTCAGGGACTCCTTGGGGGCCTCGAAGGCTTGTTGTGCTTCTTCATCCCATACGAACTTATCCACCTTCTTCAATAGCTTGAAGAAGGGCAGACCTTTTCGTTGAGCTTGCTAATGAAATGACCTAGGGCCACCATCATGCTAGTGAGCTTCATGACGTCTTTCTCGCAAGATGGCTTGACCATGTTGTGAATCGCATCGACCTTGATGGGGTTGGCCTCGATGCCTTGGTGCCCCACCATGAAGCCCTGGAGCAATCCAAAGGGGACACCGAAGACACACTTGGTCGGGTTGAGCTTCCATTGGTAGGTGCGGAGGTTGGTGTTGGTATTTCTTAACGTCACCACTACAGCGCGGGGATAGCGTGAGCATGAGAATCACCTGGGTATACCTATGGGTACGCACGAATCCCCAAGTGCACAAATATACCGTTGTAGCACTTCACCTAAGGATTATTCCAAAGGGTATCGAATCCTAGGAACAGAAGGGGAGCTCTATGAATGACTATCCAAGGACACAGGATCCCTGCTGAGGTGGATCGGGAGATGAGGAGTCTCCTATGGGTATTGAATCTAGAAGGGCGCAAGCTCGTGATAAGGACACTCGCTTCGGGCACCAATTCCCTCCTGGCTATAACAATCGGTTCTGGTTGAAAGCTCTACGCCGTATCTAAATGTGGAGGAGTACAAAGGGTTCAACGGCTATCACTACTGCGGCCTACCTCAAGACAATCTGTGGGATACGGGGCAAACGAAGGATAATCCGCAGTCTAGACACCACGTCTACACTACCGATCACTACTATAGCATGGCTACATCTGACGTCCCGTAGCAACACTATAGCACTCTGTATAAATACGGAGCGACGAACCCGTGAGTACAGGCTAGGCCTCACTCATCATGGAATCAAATAGGCGACAGGATATATGAATGATACTTTGATCTAAATCAGATATGCATGAGCATCCACTATATTCTAATTGACGAACAATCACACAAACGGATAAACAACTTATGCAGCTTCTCCACAGGATCGAAAGGAATGGTTCAACTAGAACTCAAACCTAAGATCAAAACAGATGAAGAGCACAAGAACATATCACCAATGCATGAATGCTACTTTAGTCTAATTGGAATATACTGAAATACTCACTTTAGTCTAAATGAAGAACGACATCATCCACGAGGTACAAGGGGATGATGGATGATGAAAGGATCATCACCATCTCACCTCTACTCACTCACACACTCCCTCTCTACCTAGCACCACCTAGGCTAGATCCTCCACATACACACACACCCATGGTGAGGTGAGGTTTCACCTCAACCAAGAGGGGAGGAGAGGGGAGAAAGACACAAAGGTGAGAAGTTGCCTTCAAGTGTGTTGTTCTCTTCTCAGCCCTCCTCTATTCTATTTATAGGGGCTGGCTAACTTCATGAGACAACTCGAGCACCCCCAAAATGTGTCAAGGAGCCAACCAAGAGCCCACGTGTGGAAGGCCAGGATGAGCCGAGCCAGAGGCGGTTCGGCTGACCAGTGGGGTCGGCCGACCCCTGGGTGGGCCCTCTTGACTTGTGCTTTCTCCAGGTGGCTGTCAGGTGGGTCCTCAAGCGGTTCCAGGTGCCCACGTGGTTTTGAGGTGGTTTTTGAGCGTAGGTGGGCCATAGGATCCATGTGATGCACATGTGGCGGCTTCTGATTCGTCGGGTCTTCTTCCCATTGATTGATGATGTCATGGATCCACGGGATGCTTGTATGGCAGCCCCTTATTGGCTGAGCCTAAATTGCTTGGATCATGGAGGTGTGTTTTCTTCTCCTTTCTTGTGCTAAATACCTGCATTCATCTTTGCATTGCCACTAGTGGAATTTGACAGTATAAGCTCCTATTCTACTGTGGATGCATGGTTCTTGTGGTGAAATACAGGAGTTGACAGCCTTAAAATAGGCACTTAACAAGCGTCAACAACTCCCCCACACTTGAGCAAAAGGGAAGAGATCAAGCGGGTTCAACCAAAGGTACGAGACCGACATAAGAGTTATTCCGGGTCATACCTTGCTCTTGTGAACTCTGTGGATTGGCTACCATGTTACCTTGGGTAGTTGACACGAAGAACGGCCATGAATCAAGTCACTTCAGCACCTGATGGTAAGTACTTGGGTTTTCTGAAAAAAATAGGGAAACTTTGCTCCGCTTCCCTCTTTGATTCTCTCGGATCGCTCAATGTGTATATGTCCTCACCAAGGTATTGACCTGCCTTAAATTCATCCTACTCCTAAACATGGCTTATGTGGAGCTCAAGGTAGGATATGAATGATAAGACATACTTGCATCACATGTATTGCAAAGTCAAAGACCGGATCCAAAGAAGAAAACAATCCATACAATCAGATCTAGATGTGCATGTGCATGAGTATGATGGGTATAGTAAGGTGTATACTAGGCCCGAAATGGGTTCTAGATATTACTATACCTGATGAAATGTTATGGTGATGGTAAGGTGGACGCTAGCCCCAGAGTAGGTACTAGTTATTACCATCATATGATGATTGACTCCATTGCATGACTCTCTCTCTCTCATATATATAGAGTCTTTAAGAGAGTAAAGCTATCCCTTCTCTTCTTTCTTCTTCTTTTTTACGGGGACCTTCATGTGCCCAAACATTTATATATATGTATATATATATATATATTGGATAGCCATATCTCTTTTACAAATTATTTCAGGAGAGAGAAATCAATGCATATGATGGAACATTCCTGGGAGTGAATGGATGGATGGTACAATGCTAACTTCTAGTGTAGAAGCATAGCAAGGTGAAAATGGTGGTGTGCACATGAATCTTGATCATGAGAGCATGAAAAGAATTCTCAAAAGGGTCACATAATTTGACAAAGCTCAATACAATAACAAGCGGCATATGAGTATAAGGTTTTCGACTATATTTATCATATGGCTTTGGAAGGATTGTGGTAAATCAAAGAGGAGCATTGCAAGAGCGTCTCTTTTTTTTATAGGTAAACCCAAGACCATAAGACCATCAGAGCAAAGATCATATCATCAAGCCATATCTCACTTGTCAACCACTTAGATAAACATGTTGTCCTTATGACAATTTTGTTCACAAGCATCAAGGTTCTATACGGTGAATAAAACTTATGTAAGTCGACCATAGGCATGGAGCGAGCACAACCATGGATTTCATGAGTTGGTAGATAGAGGGTTTATAAACGAAGAGCATACCGAACTCAGGAATCATGTTCAAGTGGGATAGAGAAACAAACCAGTGCTGGCTGTACGGACCAGACGGGGTTTTCCGTGTGTGCAAGTATATGCGCCCCGCTCAGGTTATCTAAACTCGGTCGGTCGCTAGTGCTGTGTGAGCGAAGTGTAGGCATAAGGATCGTCGTGTTCGCGTTTGGAGAGTGCTGCTCTCCCCCACACTATTTTGTACCTAGGTGTTGTTCTTCAAGATAAAACAAAACAAAACAACTGACACACAGGGACTCGACTAGGTTACGTAACCGGTGGAGCCAGATTATTTTATTAAAGTTCTCTAATGAAATAGGCGCTTACACACATGATGAAAATAAAATCATTCGAAAAGGGAAATAAATGTAAAGAGGAATAAATAACACATAACTAAGCGCCAATGGGAAATAAAAAGGGGCACTGCCCTCTACTCGATAAAGAGGGATTCTAAACCCTCGGCCTCAACTAAATGCTCCAGCTTGGTGTTCAACTCCTCACTGGTCTTGAGAAAGAGCTTCTTGAGCTGCCAATACTCCGCTCGCTGCTGCTTCACAACCTTCACCAAAATGTCGTATTCAAGGTACAGATCGGCCAACTCATCTGCTAGTCTTTCTGCTGCGCGAACATGAATCTTCCTGTCGGGCAATGAGGCAAGGATATCGCCAAACTCCATCTTCCAGTGTGGCGGGTATGGCTTAGGCACCCCACAGCTGTCCTTCGGAGTTCTCAATCCAAAGATCTGGAACTTGGTCTGGGGCTGCGGGAACTCATCCCACACATCCTGCTTATATCTATGGTAGAAAGGCTCACTATCCTTGTTGAATAAGGACCCAAGATAGCGTTCTCCGGGCTTCAGCGGAGGGCCCAGATAATCATCATAGAGCACCTTCTTACTTGATCTAGGAGCTGGTTTTCTCCCGAGAACATGACCATCGAAGGTTGGGGGTCAGGATGAGCCACGCCTGGCTGTGGGCTCTATTGAGTCCCCATCAGCGCTTCTCATCTTCCACCCCGCTCTAGGGTTACCAAGTCGTCCTGTGTCCCCTCCAATGGGTGGAACTCCACGCCTCTGAAATCATCGATGAGGATGGAGCGAGGGGACTTCGGTCCACGAGAGTGTGCGACACTCTTGTCGGCCATGGCAGGCAGCGGTGTTCGAGAGGAGGGTTGAGCAGGGGGGATGGATTTTCAGCGCGACTCGAAAATTCACCACGCAGTGAGGAGAGGGTTCCTGGAGGACGAAGGAGTGTGCACGCGAAAGGAGAGAGGCGGCGGCGACCCTTCTGGGTCGGTCGACCTAGTGGGTCGGCCGAACCCATCTGCGCTCCGCTGAACCTCAGCTTCGGCCTACGGGCACTTGTGAGGCTCAGGGTCTCTAGGTCAGGTGGCCTACTAATTCTAAGGTCAGAAGCTTCGGAAAAAAGGTAGAGTGGGGCTAAGGGCATATAGTTGCCTTTGCCCCAACTCAACTTTACTCAAGCCTCTTTATATTCTATCGATGCAAATTGGGGGTCTCACCAAGACTCATACCTAGATGAAAAATGTTGTTGCCCTTTTATGCTTACGTTGTCCGTTTTCCTCATTCGTCTGCATGGTTAGTAATGAGCGAATACCCGAAGGATAATTTTTCCCGGAATGAAATATGGAATAAAGTTCATGGGAAGAATCTTATCTTGGGGTATCGTGTAGTGCTCTCCTACTCAACCACATATGTCCTCCTTGCAGATTCTCTTGGTGATAGTGTGTACGATAATTTTCTTTCCTGCAAGGTTAGTGCATGTGTACGATGCAAGCTGTATACATAGTATGATATTGATAATTCTCACAAACAATCCTAGGGGGACTATAATGGGTAACCTTAGGATCATTGTGCAGCTAGCAAAGCCACAGCACCACGGACGAGAGTCCACAGACATGATGAAGATGAGCACGAGAAGAGTGCTCTGAGAGTGGAAGCTCTTATCTCTGAGAAAAACATAACTCAAGAGTGCTCGGACCCGAGATTGTAAGAGTGAAGTTCTATGGGTCAGACGAACACTTTGAGTAATGAACCGAGAGTAATGAACCTATTGGTTCGTTCCCTCCCTAGATTGACTAAGATTTAGTCCTCACAAGTGTGAAATGAGACATAAGTCAACCTAAGCTTCCAAGGGGAACATAGGAAGTAAGAGTGCATTCATACTCCCATTGGGCATCGATCAAGTCAAGGAGTGAAGAGTGGAATTTTGGTTCACTTGACTAATCAACATCGATCATAATTGAGCTCAAGATAATGAAGTGGATTGCTCAATTTGATCGGTATAAAGTTGTCCTTCCTTAGCCCAAGAATGTGGAAGTTTATGGATCAAGGGCCAGTGTCTTGACTAACCCTTGGTGTGGCGGCACCTCAGATTGAGTCTTGAGATGAAGCACGGAGTATGCTATCGTAACCTCTCCCGGAAAGTCATAGTTAGGGTCGAAATAACCATTCTTGCCAGGAACGATTTTCCTTCCCAAACCACTTCTTTCCATCTCCCTCTGAAGGACCGAACTGGCTACCAGAGAGGGGGAGTGAACGGGAGCCGATAAAAATTCTTCTCGAAGGAGATGACTTCTCCAACAAGATGAACTCGGTCGGGTACCCAAAATCATACGCTCCGCACGCAACCTTCCGTTTGCCAAAATCGCGTAGCCACTGAAGTGCTACTGGTCCTAGAAACAAACACTACCTGCAGGCACAACTTCTACACACACATGACAGCGGAAACAACTCGGAAGCTACATGCCTGGAGGGGGCGGTTAGACCGGGTACAAGGGGGCGGTTAGACCGCCTCCACCTGGCAACTAAGAAATCCTTCGAAAGAATTCTTCCGAGCTCCAAAACTCTCCATGGTTTCAGCCACAGAATCCTCTGGTCAAGGCTAAGCTAGCTACCAGAAAATCTCGGTGAAAACAAGAACTTCACCCAGGGGCCTAGGGGCGGTTAGACCGGCTCATGGGCGCGGTCTAACCTCCTCTACCCAGCAAGAATCACAACCCAAGAACTCCTTGCAAACAGCACCAAAACGAGTCAAGATTTCACCAGAACGCTCCTCTGATCAAGGCGAACAAACTCACAGAGGAAATCCTGGCAAAACCGAAACTTCCACCTGGGAGGCCCAAGGCGGTTAGACCGCCTCCCTATGGCGGTTAGACCGCCCCTCCTAGAAAACCTGGCCGCGGGTCAACCATCAACTTCCCATCGCCCGATCTCCCGATTCACCCCACGGATTGCAGTGAAACTTCGGGGATACCTGGGTTACCTCCTGGGAAACCTCTCCACCAAAGGAATTCCACCGAAACGCTCTCAATCAAAGGGAATCGCGGATATTGGCCCTCTAGGTGATGAACTCAAGGAACTCCGAAAACCACCAAATCGAGACAGATTCAAGGGAGTTCTTGGGGAAAGGTCACCAAGCAAAGAGGCACAAGGTCCTCATACGTGACACCCACAAAGAAACTCGCAAGGAATCGCTCTCAAAACTCCACCACGAAAATCACAAGAAAGGGCTCCGAAAATCACCAAAAAGGAAAACGGGAGAGGCAACACAAGACCTTGAGGAACCACGCTGAATCATCTATACATACCATGAAGGTTCATACAAGGTCTAGCTTGCCACCTAGTCATCCATCCCTCTCTCAAGATCTCACCATGAAGCTCTCAAGCTAGTCCTAGAAAATCCTAAGAAAATAGGAAGGGAAAATAACAAAGGGAATGAGCTAGGGTTCCAAGAGTTGGCTGCCATCCATCCCACCAAGTGTTTATATGGGGGCAACCAAAAGACTAAACTACCCTTACTAAGCAACTAGGGATACAAGCCCCTCAAGGGCAATTTTGGAAGTCTTCAGTTCAGCACTATCGGATGGATGCGCATCCACCGCAAGCCTGCATAGCTCCAACGCAACTCTTGCGATCATGTCGCGTGTCCTCCGCTTCGAAGCTTCTCGGCGGATGCGACTCGGGCGGTCAGACCGCCCCCTTGGGTGGTTAGACCGGCCTGGGTGGCCGCACCTCCTCCTCGAGTCTTCAGCCTCGATTTTGTGGCTCAACCGAGTAACCCAGCGGTTTTGTGGTGAACCACTGCAAACCCCGCGAACTCGGTGTAGCCTCCCGCCAATCTCCACTCATGTCTCGGCTCCCACGTCATCCCGGCTCGACCTTGGTTTTGAGGCTCAACAAAGAAATCGTCCACGACTTCGTCTTGCTGTTCATGCCACCATGTGGTCCGTACTTGACCCGGTCGGCCACCGGGTCCCTGAAGGACCGAACTGGCGACCAGAGACGGGGGGAGTGAATGGGAGCCGATAAAAATTCTTCTCGAAGGAGATGGCTACTCCAACAAGAGTAACATGGCAAGCCAAATCACGTCTCCGACTCAACTACCCAAGTTGGCCAAGACCACGTAGCCACTGGAGTGCTACTGGTCCTAGGAACCAACAACTCAACCAACTGAACCAAACACCCCAAACCACAGCGGAAAACTGCATAGCCTTCTGTCTGTGCCACACCGGTCAGACCAATGGCTCCTGCCGGTCAGACCGATGGCATCGGTCAGACCGGTGGGCTCTGCCGGTCAGGCTGGTGTCGAACAAAAGGTGCACAGAAAAGTTCCAGGAGGCCTCAGTGACTCCTCTAGGCCCAGGAACAAAAACCCTTCCAAAACACAACCTGCAAGAGAAGAAAACCCTTCACAAAACCTAGCAAAACAACTCCAAACAAGCCAAGAACTGACTAGCAGCACCACGGGCCAAAACCACACGAACTAGGTAGTTCCCCGAGGCAAATCCCACAAGGGCCTTGCACCGGTCAGACCGGTCAAGAGCACCGGTCAGACCGGTCAAGCCTGGGTAGCTCGGGATGAACTGTTAGCCGCGGGTCAACTCCCCCAAAACCACTTCCCGATCTCCCGATTCGCTCCACGGATTCGCACAAGACTTTGGGGATACTAGGAGTACCTCATGGGCATCCCATAGCTACGATTTGGTCCACCAAAACTCGTTGAACCAAGAGGAATCGAAGGATTTCCGCCAAGAACACTACAAATCCTAGGACCAAGAATACCCCAAAATTGATCCCCTTTACTCACGGATTTGGGAGGGGAATCAAAGGGAAAAGAACCACTAGGGGTTCATGCATATATCCCCCACCAAATACCAAAGAGAAAGGTCTCAAATCCACCACAAGAAAATCGCCAAGAAAAGGCTCCGAAAATCACCAAAAAGGAAAAATGGGAGAGACACCATCAAGCCATGTGGAACCACGCCGAATCATCTATACATACCATGAAGGTTCATACAAGTTCTAGCTTTCCTCCCGATCATCCGTCCCTCTCTCAAGATCTCACCATGAAGCTCTCAAGCTAGTCCTAGAAATTCCAAAGGAATATGGAAGAGGAAAAAAGCAAAACAAAATGATCTAGGGTTCCAAGAGATGGCTGCCATCCTCTCACCACTTGGGTTATATGGAGGCAACCGAAAGACGAAACTACCCCTAAGGCCTAACACTAGGATACACACCCCGAGGGGCACTTTGGGAATCTTCGTCGTCGCACCATCGGACGGATGCCCAGCGACCGCACCCTGCGTAGCCTCGACGCACACCATGCGATCCCGACGTGTGTCCTCCGTTTCGAAGTCTCCAGACTGCGTCGTCGCACACCGGTCAGACCGGTGTCCTCCACCGGTCAGACCGGTCCCCACCGGTCAGACCGGTCCGGTGCTGCTGCCTCCGGTCTTCGGCCTTGGCTTTGTGGATCAACCAAGGAACCCAGTGGTTTTCTGGTGAACCACTGGAAACCCTGCGAACTCGGTGTGGCCTCCACCAATCTCGACTCATGACTTGGCCCCCACGAAGTCCTGGCTCAATCTTGGCTTTGTGGCTTAACCAAGGAACCGTCCACGACTTCATCTTGCCGTTCTTGCCACCATGCGGCCCGCACTTGACCCGGCTGGCCACCGTGTCCCTCGAGCCAAGCCTACTTGTCTTCTCCACACCTCGAGGCCTACCCGGCAACAACCTTTCGCGCTTGCTCTTCACCTGCACCAACATCAGTCAAGCCGCAACCTGCACCTACAATACTTAGCCAAGAATCAGTCCACACAACGTTGTCAATCACTCATCACACCAGGAAGCGACCATCCACCGGTCCTCGAACCACACAGGTCCTCAATCTCCCCCTTGATGAGTGCATTGACAACACACACGTTTTGGTAAACACAGAGAAAAGGAAAAGAAAAGAAACGACTAAAAGGAACTCCAACAAGCGATCGAAAGCCAAAGGAAAAGGCAAAGAGCAAGATCACTTGAAGAAGACAAGTCTCGGTCCCCTTAGGCAAGGGCAACGGCTCGACACAACCGAGACAAAAACAAAGCTCAAGCAAAGAGCGAAAGCCACCAAACCAAAGCTCGAAAACCACGAAGAGCTCCCCCTGCACACATGCAAGCTCCCCCTGAACCAATGGAACTCCCCCTGGACGTATGCATGCAAACCACTTCATGAAACAGAGCAGCTGCAACAGCTTTGCTCTGACCGGTCAGCACTCTGACCAGGGCCAGCACTCTGACCGGTCAGACCGGTGACCTTGACCAGTCAGACCGGTGGCACACAGAGCCCAGAAAAGGCTCGAAACCACCTGAAAACCCTCTAGATGCATTCAGAAGGCCAAAACATGCTCAAACTTCTCCCCCTTGTTGCCAATGCATGAATCAAGCCAAAAATGTAAAAAATGCAACCTAGAGCTTCTCAAATAGACAAGATTCATCACAAGATGCTACACACGTCCAAATGAGCAAGTTAGATACTCTATAGCTTCGTATGAACATCAACCACATGACCACCAAGTTTCACAAGCATTGGACGAAGCTAAGATGAAATGGTGCAATTTTGCGAAAAATCACCCTCTCATGAGCAAAGTCCTAAACATGAGCAAAACATGTCAAAATGGCAAAGCCACACAAACTTCATGCTAGGACAACCATTCTAAGCATAAGACCATCATAAACACCCACAAGCACCTCATGTCATGTCAAAGCTACCGAGTCATGTGCTTACTTCTAAAAATGAGACTTCTCATTGGTAAGCAACATGCAACGGTTTAGCACCGAAAAGCAAGTAAATTAAACACATATGACATGGGAGCACATTTTCCAAGCAATTTACATTTCATTTTCAGATTCATATTTGGTACATGAAATGTCTTTGCGACATAAAGGAACTTATGCCCTTCCCCAAGATGAAGCATGGGGGCTAAACATTCATGATGGCAAATGAGCATTTGGCCCCATATGATCAAAATAAGCTATCCAATCACAAATTAAGCATAGCCAAGCCACTAAAACATGTCAAGATCATATAAAGGCATTTACTCACAAGAGAGCAAACATATCTCATTTTTCAAACACATAGCTATCAACCATGGGCATAAATCAAGAGCTAAGCCAAACTAACCATAGCATATCAAACTAGCTCACAAGATCATATATAGCACATCATGGTGAACAATGTATATGAGAGAAGCTTTTCCTACAAAATGCATATGATACAAGATGCATGCAACCTAAGATACCAAGGTGCCTATACATCATGTTACACATGCCATGCCAAATGCAAGAAATGCACAAAGGAAAGCTATACATATGCTACAAAGGAGCTCCCACACCCAACTCAAGAAATCAAACAAACACCAAGTTCTCCCCGCAAATGAGTGAAAGTTGCTTGATCTAGGGGCTTGGTGAAGATATCGGCTAGTTGGTCATGTGTGGGTACATGGATCAAAGCTATCTTCCCTTTCTCCACATTGTCTCTCAGGAAATGATACCTCACTTCTATGTGCTTGGTTTTGGAATGGAGCACTGGGTTCTTTGCAATGCTTATGGCACTGGTGCTATCACATTGAAGTGGGACATGGGTATATTCCTCACCAAAGTCGCTCATGGTGTATGTGATCCAAAGTAGCTGAGAGCAACAACTAGCTACGGCCACATACTATACCTCGGTAGTAGATTGAGCAACACTCGACTGTTTGCTGGAAGACCAAGAAACCAAAGAAGAACCCAAGAACTGGCAAGTCCCAGAAGTGGGCTTCCTATCCAACCGACACCCGGCAAAATCCGCGTCTGAAAACCCATGAAGAGCCAAAGAGGAAGACACGGAGTACCAAAGGCCGAAATCGGGAGTATGACGCAAATACCTGAAAATGCGCTTGACTGCTTGCCGATGCGAAGTCCTCGGAGATGCTTGAAAACGAGCACACAGACATACCGAGAATTGGATGTCCAGCCTTGTTGCCGTCAAGTACAGGAGTGACCCAATCATGCTTCGGTACTCCTTCTGGTCCACATGTTCACCTTCCTCGTCCGCATCAAGAGCTGTAGTCGTACTCATAGGCGTCGCCATGGCCTTGGAGTCCTCCATCTTGAACTTCCTTACAATGTCCTTGGTGTACTTAGCTTGGTGCACAAATGTTCCTTCCTTTGACTGCTTGATCTGAAGGCCGAGGAAGAACTGCAACTCGCCCATCATGCTCATCTCGAATTCCCTGCTCATGTCTTCTTCAAACCTTGCAACCAAAGAGTTAGACGAGCCACCGAAGACAATATCATCCACATATACCTGCACAATTAGGATCTCTTTGCCCTGCCTGAGGAGAAACAAGGTCTGATCGACCTTCCCCATCTCGAAACCTTTCTCAAACAGGAACCCCCTCAACCTGCCATACCAAGCCCTAGGCGCCTGCTTCAACCCGTAGAGCGCCTTTCTCAACTTGTACACCCGGTGGGGGTACTTCTCACTCTAAAACCCCGGTGGTTGCCTCACATACACTTCTTCCTCCAACACACTGTTTAGGAAGGCACTCTTCACATCCATTTGGTGCAATTTGAACCCTTTAGCCACAGCAAAGGCTAGAAGAATCCTAATCGCCTCCAAACGAGCTACGGGAGGAAAGATCTCCTCGTAGTCGATCCCCTCTTTCTGACTATACCCTTGCGCCACCAACCTCGACTTGTTTCTCACCACTTCTCCTTTCTCTCCCTCTTTATTTTTCCACACCCATTTTGTCCCAATCGGCTTACAACCCGGTGGAGGATCTACCAACTCCCAAACTTGGTTTCTCTCAAAGTTCTCCAACTCCTTATGCATTGAATTAACCCAATTGTGATCAGATAATGTGTGTCTAATGTCCTTGGGCTCAGCATGAGCAAAGTGAGAATTGTTTCGAACCCTCGACCGTGTAGTGCGTTCGTTGATATCATCGATGATCCTCGAAGCTAGGTGATCCACTTGCACTCGCCGGGGAGGTTCTCGCCTTGAAGCTACCTCCCCCTCAACTTCAGCTTCTCCTTGATCTGGGATTGTCGTTGTAGGTGTAGGAGAGGGCCCGTTCTCGATCGTAGTCGAAGTAGTAGGTACATGCTCAACCACGGGCCCCACACCGCCATCTGCATCATCACCATGTCCATGCTCCTCCTCCTCAAAGATTTCCTCGCCAAGTTCATCATCACCTGCCATTCAAAGACAAGAGAGCTACGTGGCTGTGTCTCGTCAAAGGTAACCTCGCAAGTCTCCACGATTTGGTTAGTTTCCAAGTTAAGCACACGAAATGATCTAGAGTGAGTAGCATAACCAAAGAAAATACCATCAACAGACCTAGCCTCAAACTTATCCAGATTCTTGCCTTTCTTCAGAATAAAGCACTTGCATCCAAACACATGAAAGTGACTCACCTTGGGAGTGCGACCGTGCATCATCTCATAGCACGTCTTCTTCTTGAATGCTCGAAGGAAAATCCTGTTCGAGACATAGCACGCGGTATTGACCGCCTCAGCCCAGACCTCCTCGGAGTCCTATGCTCGTCGAGCATCGTCCGGGCCATCTCACACAAGATTCTGTTCTTTCTTTCCACCACGCCATTCTGGGGAGGCGTATACGGACTCGACAACTGGTGTTGAAGACCCAAGTCATGGCAAAAGGTTTCGAAATGAGAGTTTTTAAATTCCGAGCCATTATCACTGCGGATCGCTCCTATGGCATCTCCGTGCCTCTCGTTCTTCAACCTCAAGACAAGATCTCGAACAAAACCAAATGTCTCCCCCTTCTCCTCCAAAAAGAAGACCCACGCATACCGAGAGTAGTCGTCCACCACAACAAGGACATACCACTTTCCACCCGCAGATCGCACACGAGCTGGGCCAACATGGTCCATATGGAGCAGCTCGCATGGACGCTCTGTCATCACATCGGTGAGGGGCGGATGGGAAGAGGCTACCATCTTGGCATGCCTACACAGCGCACAAACCAATTCTTTCTCAAACCTCAACCGTGGCAATCCTCGGACCAAATTGAGTTTACTCAAGCGAGACAGAAGGTCAAAGCTCAAGTGACCCAACTTCCTATGGCACTTCCACAACTCGCTCGAAGAACCAGCCAAAAAGCAACGAGCCACACCTGAAGACTGAGAAAAATCCACTCAGAAAACCTGACCCTCGGGAACGACCATGCAGACAAGGTCCCCTCGAGAATCCAAAATCCGAGAACCACCAGGCCGAAACAACACCTCAAAACCCTCATCCAAAAGCTAGGAAACAGAAAGCAAATTGAATCCGAGCGATTGAACAAGAGGAACACGCCTGAGAGTGACTTTGTCACTGATCCTTATCTCACCTTCAGAAAGCACACGCCCTCGCCCATTGTCCCCAAAGGTGATGTATGTCTTGGACACCACCAGGACAAGACTTGAGAACCACCCCTTGTCTCCGGTCATATGCCTCGAGCAACCGGAGTCAATCAGCCAAACGTTCCTCAAGTCCTCCACCTGAAATTCAAAAACGAGCACGTGAGCGAACAAACGACTCAGCACTGGGGTTAGTACCAAAAGAGTAAAACCAGTGCCGAGCCATTTGCTCCAAAGTGGGGTTAGCACAATCCAAAGCATCACACCTACCAAAGCTACCACCACGAGAACCACCACGAGTACCACCACTAGGGAACCACCCCTGCCTCACTGGAGGAGAATGAAAGCCACGAAAAGGAGACCATGGACCGTTCCTCCTCTCTATCTCAAAGCTACGACTCCTCCCTCCCTCGTATTAAGCACGAGGTGGAGAACGCCAAGCAAACTGACCACCACTGAACTCACCATGCCAACCACCAGAACCACGACCACTAGAACTGAACCGAGCATCCTCACGAGTACGGAAACCAAACTGCTGTCTGCCCAGACCAGCACCGGTCTGATCGGTCACCCTGACCGGTCCGACCGGTGGTGCTCCGCCAGCAGCACCACCTGTCACCTTCCGATCTCCCCAAGCCGGAACCGTCCTCACAATCGCCTTGGCCCTGGGCATCTGCATACGAGGCTCAGGTACACCATTAGAAGGGTGGTACCTGTCCTTATTAGCCCACTCCTTAGCCATTCTCTCCTCACGCTTCCTCTTGAAGCAAAACTCATCCTTGTGACCATCTCTACCACAATACCCACAATGGAACTTTATGGGCTATGGTTTAGGCTTAGGCTTGGGTTGGGGCTGCTAACTCGGCTTCTCCCCTTTTTTATCTCCATCCTCACCTCCCTTTGGGCTCACAAACCTGACCGGTTTTTGTAAATCATTTGTTGGGTGAGGGAATATGGGTGGATCTGGAGTTGTGTCAAGTTTGTTTCTGAGATGGTTAGGCTTGGGCTCAAACTTGTTCTTGTGTGTGTTTGGTGGTGGGATAGGTATCTCTCCAACTCTCTCAACTCCCTCATCCCTGTTCTCTCCAAGCTTGTCAGCCCCAAGTGCCTGACCATCATAGTGTTTGAAAGCCGCTATCATGATACCAAGCTGAGGCTCCTGACCCGACAATCAACTCATACACTTCCTCAGCTCATCATTTTCATCCTGCAAGCGATCAACGTAATGTGCAAGCTCCAAATCTTAACCGCATGCAATTCACAAGTAGAGCAAGAAGTGGGAACATGTGCTTTCAACTGAGCCTCAAGTGAAACAATGTAAGCATGCATCTCATCAATCTTTCCATGTAAAATAGGGCAAGAAGTGCAAGCACCTAGCAAAGCAGGTCTAGACTTAAGCTCAGCCACTTCAACCCTAAGCACATCTAGTTCCTCACACTTGGAGGCATGCTTTTCCTTGAGAGCAGTAAGATCAGCTAGGAAAACAGAGCAATCAACACAATCAACATCATCAGAAACCACAAGTGAAGTCTTAAGTGAACCAATCTCAAGCTTAGCATCGAGGTTCTAGGTTTCTAGCTCAGCTACTCGGTTCCTAGCGTCTTCTAGTGAGGCCCAAAGCTCTTTTCTCATCTTCTTTGCCTCTCTAAGCATGTCATCGCGGTTATCAAGTAACTTGCCAAGCCGCTCATTCTCCTCGCGCAAGAAGGGAAGCTCATCACGTACCTCATCCTCGGAGTCAGAGTCCGAGTCGCTCTGGTGACTCTTCTTGCTGCCGGAGCTGCGTGCCATGCCGCAGAAGCCATCTCCCGCGAAGCAGCTCAACCCGCTCAAGGTCTTGGATGCCTTCTTGTTCTTGCGCCGATCGCCTTCATCTTCGCTGCTACTGGAGCTCAAGGAAGAGTAGGCGGAGCTGGAGTCGACGTCGCTTGCTCCGACCATCGCTCGGGCCTTCCTGCCACGGCCGCCCTTCTTCCTTGATCCTCACTCGTCCTTGTTCCGATGCTTGTGCTTGTGATCGCGCCTCGATCGGTGCTTGTCCGTCCTCGACTGGTGCTTGTAGCCATCTTTGTTCTCCATCTTCTTCAGACAGTCGGCGACGAAGTGTCCTGGCTTGCCACACTGGAAGCATGTATGTGTCGTCCTCCTTGTGTTCACCCAGTTCTCGTGCAGCCTCTCGAACCGTCTGGTCAACAGCGCCAGCTCGTCCTCTCCAAGCACGTCGAACTCCTCATCTGGCAAAGACATCAAAGAGGACAAAGCAAACATCCTGGAGGATGGGTTAGCGTTAGACTTAGCACCTGAGCCACCGACAAGAGCAAGACTATGGGAGTCAGTCGGGCTCTCGAGACGGGCTGTCAATCCACAATCAACCTCAGCTGACTTGAGCTTAGAGAACAGCTCGTTCACCGTCAGTGTGGTATACTTCTCAGACTCAAGAATGGCCTCGACCTTTCCATCCCATACGGTACGATCCAGCGCGTGCAAGAGCTTCACAGCTCTATCATGGTCATCGTACGGGAGGACGTCCACATTGGCCCTCATGTTGTTCACAACCACCGTGAACCGCTGGAACAAGGCATCAATCGACTCACCGGGGAGATGAGTGAAATTGTCGTACTCTCTCCGGTAGGTCGCATACAACCGTGCCTGAACCTCAGCATTCCCAGCGTGAGCATTCTTCAGCTCCAACCAAATCCTACAAGCTAGGTCCTCTGTCTGAACCAGATCGAATTCGGATTGACACAGAGCACGAAACAAGTAGTCGACCACCTTGTTGTTGGCGTCGTGCATGTCCCTCGATCCAGGAGCTAGGAAGTTAATCGGATGAACATAAGCTATATTCACCGTAACGTCCCAAAGGATTTGACCCTTTCCGCGGAGGAACACCACCATCTGCCTCTGCCACATCTCGTAGTTTTTGCCATCGAAGTGCAGAGGACCTGAACCCCGTTCCTGGTATGCCATCTTTGGATCTTAGACTGGTAAGAGTCAATGAAGACCCGAACCGGCTCTCATACCACTGGAAGGACCGAACTAGCGACCAGAGAGGGGGGGACTGAATGGGAGCCGATAAAAATACTTCTCGAAGGAGATGGCTACTCCAACAAGACGAACACGGCAAGCCAAATCACATCTCCGACTCAACTACCCAAGTTGGCCAAGACCACGTAGCCACTAGAGTGCTACTGGTCCTAGGAACCAACAACTCAACCAACTGAACCAAACACCCCAAACGCACAGCGGAAAACTGCACAGCCTGCTGTCTGTGCCACACCGGTCAGACCGATGGCTCCTGCCGGTCAGACCGATGGCACCGGTCAGACCAGTGGGCTCTACCGGTCAGGCCGGTGTCGAACAACAGGTGCACAGCAAAGTTCCAGGAAGCCTCAGTGACTCCTCTAAGCCCTGGAACAAAAACCCTTCCAAAACACAACCTGCAAGAGAAGAAAACCCTTCACAAAACCTAGCAAAACAACTCCAAACAAGCCAAGAACTGACTAGCAGCACCACGGGCCAAAACCACACGAACTAGGCAGTTCGCCGAGGCAAATCCCACAAGGGCCTTGCACCGGTCAGACCGGTCAAGAGCACCGGTCAGACCGGTCAAGCCTGGGCAGCTCGGGATGAACAGCGAGCCACGGGTCAACTCCCCCAAAACCACTTCCCGATCTACCGATTCGCTCCACGGATTCGCACAAGACTTTGGGGATACTAGGAGTACCTCATGGGCATCCCATAGCTACGATTTGGTCCACCAAAACTCGTTGAATCAAGAGGAACCGAAGGATTTCCGCCAAGAACACCACGAACCCTAGGACCAAGAAAACCCCAAAATTGAGCCCCTTTACTCACGGATTTGGGAGGGGAATCAAAGGGAAAAGAACCACGAGGGGTTCATGCATACATCCCCCACCAAATCCCAAAGAGAAAGGTCTCAAATCCACCACAAGAAAATCGCCAAGAAAAGGCTCCGAAAATCACCAAAAAGGAAAAACGGGAGAGACACCATCAAGCCTTGAGGAACCATGCCGAATCATCTATACATACCATGAAGGTTCATACAAGGTCTAGCTTGCCTCCCGATCATCCATCCGTCTCTCAAGATCTCACCATGAAGCTCTCAATCTAGTCCTAGAATTCCAAAGGAAAATGGAAGAGGAAAAAAGCAAAACAAAATGAGCTAGGGTTCCAAGAGATGGCTGCCATCCTCTCACCACTTGGGTTATATGGAGGCAACCGAAAGACGAAACTACCCCCAAGGCCTAACACTAGGATACACGCCCCCGAGGGGCACTTTGGGAATCTTCGTCATCGCACCATCAGACGGATGCCCGGTGACCGCACCCAGCGTAGGCTCGACGCACACCATGCGATCCCGACGCGTGTCCTCCGCTTCGAAGTCTCCGGACTGCGTCGTCGCACACCGGTCAGACCGGTCAAACCTACCGGTCAGACCAGTCCGGTGCTGCTACCTCCGGTCTTCGGCCTTGGCTTTGTGGATCAACCAAGGAACCCAGTGGTCTTCTGGTGAACCACTGGAAACCCCGCGAACTCGGTGTGGCCTCCGCCAATCTCCACTCATGACTTGGCCCCCATGAAGTCCCGGCTAGATCTTGGCTTTGTGGCTCAACCAAGGAACCGTCCACGACTTTATCTTGCCGTTCTTGCCACCATGCGGCCCGCACTTGACCCCGCTGGCCACCGAGTCCCTCGAGCCAAGCCTACTTGTCTTCTCCACACCTGGAGGCCTACCCGGCAACGACCTTTCGCGCTTGCTCTTCACCTGCACCAACACCAGTCAAGCCGCAACCTGCACCTGCAATACTTACCAAGAATCAGTCCACACAACGTTGTCAATCACTCATCACACCAGGAAGCGACCATCCACCGGTCCTCGAACCACACAAGTCCTCAGTCCCTCGAACCAAGCCTACTTGTCCGCTCCACACTTGGAGGCCCACCTCCATGGACCTTTCGCGCTTGTTCTTCACCTACACCGACACCAATCAAGCCGCAACCTGCACCTGCAATACTTAGCCAAGAGTTAGTCCACACCACATTGTCAATCACTCATCACACCAAGAAGCGACCATCCACCGGTCCTCGAACCACACATGCTCTCAATCTTCCCCGTGATGAGTGCATTGACAACACACACACATGTTTGGTAACAAGAGAAAAGGAAAAAGAAAAGAAACGACCAAAAGAACTTCAACAAGTGATCGAAAGCAAAAGGAAAGGCAAAGAGCAAGATCACTTGAAGAAGGAAAGTCTCGGTCCCCTTAGGCAAGGGCAACGGCTCGACACAACCGATACAAAAACAAGCTCACATAAGGAGCAAAGACCACCAAAGGCACACAAGGCCACAAACCACAAACTCACACAAGAGCTCCCCTGCACATATGCAAGATCCCCCTGAGCCAAAGCACACTCCCCCTGAACCAATGCAACAATGCAACATGGGAATGCAAACAAGGAGCAAAACCTGCTCACACCTGCCAGGGCGGTTAGACCGCATGCCCAGGCCGGTCAGACCGCCCCTCTGGGATCTGAACGCCTGTGGGGCGGTTAAACCTCCCCAAGAAACCGGCCCTGCACCAAACTTTTCCGAAACCCGCCCGAACCATTTTGAACACCTTCCAAATGGTCCCAAGTGCCCAAAACATGTCCAAACTTCTCCCTCTTGTTGACAATGCATGAATCAAGCCAAAATTCGTAAAAATGCAACCAAGAGCTTCTCAAATAGACAAAATTCACCACAAGATGCTACACATGTCCAAATGAGCAAGTTAGATACTCTATAGCTTTGTATGAACATTAGCTACAAGATCACCAAGTTTCACAACCAATGGGCAAAGCTAAGATAGAATTGAGCATTTTTGCGAAAAATTACCCTCTCATGAGCAAAGTCCTAAACATGAGCAAAACATGTCAAAATGATAAGACCACACAACCTTCATGCTAGGACAACCATTCTAAGCATAAGATCATCATAAACACCCTCAAGCACCTCATGTCATGTCAAAGCCACGGAGCCATGTGCCTACTTCTATATATGAGACTTCTCATTGATAGGCATCATGCAACGGTTTAACACTCAAAAGCAATTGAGTTAAGCACATATGACATGGGAACATATTTTCCAAGCAATTTACATTTCATTTTCAGATTTATATTTGGTACATGAAATGTCTTTGCGACGAATAGGAACTTATGCCCCTCCACAAGATAAAGCAAGTGGGCTAAACATTCATGATGACAAATGAGCCTTTGGCCCCATATGATAAAAATAAGCTATCCAGGCACAAATTAAGCATAACAATGTCACTAAAACATGTCAGGATCATATAAAGGCATTTACTCATAAGAGGACATAAATGTAGCATTTTTCAAAAACATAGCCATCAACCATGGATATAAATCAAGATCATCAAGAGCTAAGCCAAACTAACCATAGCGTACCAAACTAGCTCACAAGATCATCCATAGCACATCACGGTGAACAATGTATATGAGAGAAGCTTTTCCTACAACAATGCATATGATACAAATTCATGCAACCTAAGATACCAAGATGCCTATACATCATGGTACACATGCAATGCAAATGCAAACATGCACAAAAGGAAAGCTATACATATGCTACAAAGGAGCTCCCACAACCAACTCAATAAATCAAACACACACCAAGTTCTCCCCGCAAACGAGTGAAAGTTGCTTGATCTAGGGGCTGGGTGAAAATATCGGCTAGCTGGTCATGTGTGGGTGCATGGATCAAAGCAATTTTTTCCCTCTCAACATTGTCTCTTAGAAAATGATACCTCACTTCTATATGCTTGGTTTTGGAATGAATCACTAGGTTCTTTGCAATGCTTATGGCACTAGTGCTATCACATAGAAGGGGGACATGGGTATACTCCTCACCAAAGTCACTGATGGTGTATGTGATCCAAAGGAGTTGAGAGCAACAACTAGCTGCGGCAACGTACTTGGCTTCGGTTGTAGATTGAGCAACACTCGATTGTTTGCGGGAAGACCAAGACACCAAAGAAGAACCCAAGAATTGGCAAGTCCCAAAAGTGGACTTCCTATCCAACTAACACCCAGCAAAATCCGTGTCTGAAAAACCGTGAAGCTCCAAAGAAGAAGATGCGGAGTACCAAAGGCCGAAGTCAGGAGTATATCGCAAATACCTGAAGATGCGCTTGACTGCTTGCCGATGCGAAGTCCTTGGAGACGCTTGAAAACGAGCGCACAGACATACCGAGAATTGGATGTCTGGCCTCGTCGTCGTCAAATATAGGAGTGACCCGATCATGCTTCGGTACTCCTTCTGGTCCACGTCTTCACCTTCCTCGTCTGCATCAAGGGCCGTAGTCGTACTCATCAGCACCGTCATGGCCTTGGAGTCATCCATCTCGAACTTCCTCACAATGTTCTTGGTGTACTTGGCTTGGTGCACAAATGTTCCTTCCTTCGAATGCTTGATCTGGAGGCTGAGGAAGAACTGCAACTCACCCATCATGCTCATCTTGAATTCCCTGCTCATGTCTTCTGCAAACCTTGCAACCAAAGAGTTGGACGAGGCACCAAAGACAATATCATCCACGTACGCCTGAACAATTAGGATATCTTTGCCCTGCCGGAGGAGGAACAAGGTCTGATCTACCTTCCCCATTTCAAAGCATCTCTCAAACAGGAACCCCCTCAACCTACTGTACCAAGCTCTAGGCGCCTGCTTCAACCCATACAGCACCTTCCTCAACTCGTACACCCTGTGGGGGTACTTCTCACTCTCAAACCCTAGTGGTTGCCTCACATACACTTCTTCCTCCAACACACCGTTCAAGAAAGCACTCTTCACATCCGTTTGGTACAATTTGAACCCTTTAGCCACAGAGAAGGCTAGAAGGATCCTAATCGCCTCCAAATGGGCTACGGGAGCAAATGTCTTCTCATAGTCTATCCCCTCTTTTTGTGTGTACCCTTGAGCAACCAACCTTGACTTGTTTCTCACTACTTCTCCTTTCTCTCCCTCTTTGTTTTTCCACACCCATTTTGTCCCAATCGGCTTACAACCTGGTGGAGGCTCCGCTAACTCCCAAACTTGATTTCTCTCAAAGTTCTCCAACTCTTGAGCCACCGACGAGAGCAAGACTATGGGAATCAGTCAGGCTCTCAAGACGGGCTGTCACACCACGATCCACCTCAGCTGACTTGAGCTTCGAGAACAACTCGTTCACCGTCAGGGTGTCATACTTCTCAGACTCAAGAATAGCCTCGACCTTTCCATCCCATATTGTACGATCCAGCGAGTGCAAGAGCTTCACAGCTCTATCATGATCACAGTACAGGAGCACGGCCACATTGGCTCTCATGTTGTTCACAACAACCGTAAACCGCTGGAACAAGACGTCAATTGACTCACTAGGGAGATGAGTGAAGTTCTCGTACTCTCTCCGGTAAGTCGCATACATCCGAGCCTGAACCTGAGCATTTCCAGCGTGAGCATCCTTCAACTGCTCCCAAATCCTACAAGCTAAGTCCTCTGTCTGAACCCGATTGAATTCGGATTGACACAGAGCACGAAACAAGTAGTCGACCGCCTTGTTGTTGGCGTCGTGCATGTCCCTCGATCCTGGAGCAAGGAAGTTAATCGGATGAACATAGGTTGTGTTCACCGTAATGTCCCAAAGGATCTGTCCCTTGCCGCGGAGGAACGCAGCCATCCGCCTCTGCCACATCTTGTAGTTCTTCCCATCGAAGTGCGGAGGACCCGATCCCCGTTCCTGGTACGCCATCTTTGGATCTTAGACTGGTTAGAGTCCAGAAAGACCCGAACCAGCTCTGATACCACTTGAAGGACCGAACTGGCGACTAGAGAGGAGGGGGAGTGAATGGGAGCCGATAAAAATTCTTCTCGAAGGAGATGGCTACTCCAACAAGATGAACACGGCTAACCAAAACACGTCTCCGACTCAACTACCCAAGTTGACCAAGACCACGTAGCAACTGGAGTGCTACTGGTCCTAGGAACCAACAACCCAACCAACCGAAACAAACGCACCAAACACACACCGAAATTCTGCACAACTTGCTGCCTGAGCCACACCGGTCAGACCGATGGCCTACGCCGGTCAGACCGATGGCACCGGTCAGACCGGTGGACAGCGCCGGTCAGGCCGGTGGCTACAACAACTGCCCAGAAGTGTTCCAGGAAGCCTCAGTGACTCATCTAGGCCGTGGAACAAAAACCACCTCCAAAACTCAAACTGCAAGAGAAGAAAACCCTTCACAAACCAAGCAAAACTCCTTGAAACCTACCAAGAACTAACCAACAACGCCTCCACTTAAAGACACACGAATCAAACAGTTCACCCGAGGCAAATCCCACAGGAGCCTTGCACCGGTCAAACCGGTCACATGCACCGGTCAAACCGGTCAGGCCTGGGCAGCTCGGGATGAACAGCGAGCCGCGGGTCAACTTCCCCAAATCCATTTCCCGATCTCCCGATTCGCTCCACGGATTCGCGCAAGACTTTGGGGATACTAGGAGTACCTCATGGGCATCCCATAGCTACGATTTGGTCCACCAAAACTCGTTGAATCAAGAGGAATCGAAGGATTTCCACCAAGAACACCACTTTCCCGAAACCTAAGAAAACCCCAAAATCGAGCCCCTTTACTCACGGATTTGTGAGGGGAATCACAAGGAAAAGAACCACAAAGGGTTTATGCATACATCCCCCACCAAATCCCAAAGAGAAAGGTCTCAAAACCGCCACAAGAAAATCACCAAGAAAAGGGTCCGAAAATCACCAAAAAGGAGAAACAGGAGAGACACAATCAAGCCTTGAGGAACCACGCCGAATCATCTATACATACCAAGAAGGTTCGTACAAGGTCTAGCTTGCCTCCCGATCATCCATCCCTCTCTAAGGATCTCACCATGAAGCTCTCAAGCTAGTCATATGAAAAACCTAAGGAAAATAGGAAGGAAAATAGCAAAAGCAAATGAACTAGGGTTTCAAGAGATGGCTGCCATCCTCTGACCACTTGGGTTATATGGAGGCAACCGAAAGACGAAACTACCCCTATTATATTAAACTAGAATACATGCCACCGAAGGGCCTTTTGGGAAACTTCGTTGTAGCACCATCGGACGGATGCCCAGCGACCGCAAACTTGCTTAGCCTCGACGCAAGCCTTGCGATCCCGACGCGTGTCCTCCGCTTTGAAGTCTCCGGAACGCGTCGTCGCACACCGGTCAGACCGATGTCCTCCACCGGTCAGACCGGTACCCACTGGTCAGACTGGTCCAGTGCTGCTGCCTCCGGTCTTCGGCCTTGGCTTTGTGGATCAACCAAGGAACCCATTGGTTTTCTGGTGAACCACTGGAAACCCTGTGAACTCGGTGTAGCCTCCGCCAATCACCACTCATGACTCGGCTCCCACGAAGTCCCGGCTCGTCCTTGGTTTTGAGGCTCAACCAAGAAACCGTCCACGACTTCGTCTTGCTGTTCTTGCCACCATGCGGCCCGCACTTGACCCTACTGGCCACCGGGTCTGTCGAACCAAGCCTACTTGTCTTCTCCACACCTGGAGGCCTCACCGGTAACGACCTTTCACGCTTGTTCTTCACCTGCGCCAACACCAGTCAAGCCGCAACTTGCACCTGCAATACTTAGCCACGGGTCAGTCCACACCACGTTGTTAATCACTTATCACACCAGGAAGTGACCATCCACCGGTCCTCGAACCACACAGGTCCTCAAAAAATGCGGGTGAGGGCATTCGTGGGAGTCAAGCCGTCCGTCGTGAAGACCGGAGAACGACCGTGGAGGAGGAGCCGTTCGGGGAAGTCAAGCCGTCCGAGCGCCCGCTCTACTTCCTCTGCTTCCCGCTGCTCCGAGCCGTCTCCGCCGCCGTTCCTCGTCACCGCCACTTTTCCGCCACGCACTAGGACCACAGGTGAGCGTCGTGACCCCTCACCATGCTGTGGATCCCGACATT
Source organism: Cenchrus fungigraminus (assembly GCA_036936925.1). Classification (NCBI taxonomy): domain Eukaryota; kingdom Viridiplantae; phylum Streptophyta; class Magnoliopsida; order Poales; family Poaceae; genus Cenchrus; species Cenchrus fungigraminus. The sequence continues at coordinate 52,347,744 of CM072778.1, read as the reverse complement.
CGAGCCGTGGACAGGACCGAGCCTTATGTGCTCGCATGTTTGCCTATTTGCCCGCGCCACCGCGCGACCCACCGTCGTTTGAGTGCTGGCCTTCGAGCCATGCCGGCTGCTTATGCACATGCCGCTGCCTTCCTCAACGCGCGCGCCCCTTTGCTCGTAGCCCTATTCATTTCCTTTGTCCCGGTGTCGTGCGCTCGCCAAGCTTCGGTTCGCAGCAGCACTTCGCCGCCGGCGCACACATGCACGCGCACGCTCGAGGGGCCAAGACCCTGTTTTTCATGGCCGAACCTGCGCATGCACGCACGCAAGCATGGGACGCTGGTGCTATTGCTTCGGCCGCGCCGCCGAGCTGTCCTCGTCGCCCGGGGGCTTTGCTCCTTCCGCGCAATCTGCTCAGCCGGGAGCTCCGCCTCAAGGCCGGAAGCATGCACGTGCGAGGCTGGGCTGCCGCTTGGTCGCTTTGATCATATCCAAGACGTCCAGATCTCGAGCCCGTGAACATGTCCGCGTGACCGCGCCGTCACGGATCTCTGTTCCGTCCGCCGTGGCCGAGCCGCTCACGCACACGCGTACGCTTACGCGTGTGCGCACCCGTGCACGCGAGTCAGGGCGCCGGCGCCAGCGCAAAGCCAGTGCCGCTGGGCCGAACCTCGCCGTCTGGAGCGCGAGCACAGGACCCGCTTCGCCGCTCTGTGTTGTCTCGTCGTGCCGCCACCGTGGAGCCGGGATCCCGACCAAGGACGCTCCTTTTTCTTGCCTAGATGGAGCCCTAGGACGTCCTAAGTGCCGCCGTGTCACGTGTTGTCCTAGCACCGGACTACCTCACCGCCGGCACACCCTTTTCCAGCCGCCGCTCCTTTGGGGCACGCCGTCGAGCACTAGGCGGGAGTTCCAAAACCCCTCTGGGTTTAGCCGCACACACCCTCCTGCACGCCGACCTGCCCACACCGGATCCACCGGATCCCGTACGCCCGACCAGGCACAGCTGAGCCCCACCGCTGGTCGCACCGCACTGAACCACAGCCGATCCGATGGATCTCGTGCTGCTGACGAATCACTACTGCGCCACACCGCGGTCTGCGTCCTGCCAAGCCACACCGGATCCCTTCGGATCCCATGCACCCAGCCACATGGGCAGCCATGTGTGGCAACAGCTAGCTTATAGCTATCTATGTGGCAGCCAAGTCAGCACCAAGAGCCACCCTGTAGCCAGCTTATAGATAGATTAGAGCTAGCTAGAGTCAGCCTATAGACACTTTATAGTTATCTATATTGTGAATGCGTATTTTATTTTCGGAAATGTATTTTATCTTTGGAAAATTCTCGTAAATCCATTTTAGCTCCGAAAAATTTGAAACCTTTTCCAAAACTCTTCTAAAATCTTAAACTCCGCGATAGGATAGTGTTTGCTCTCTTTTGGCTCTTAATTGCTTTTCATATGGAGTTAATTGCAAATAGGACACGTCTTTATTTTAGTTACGTGATAATAGGAGTAGCTGGAGCCGGGGAGCTGAGCTCGGAGTACGACTACACCGACGACTACGTCGTCGATGACTACCCGATCGTAGGTTCATGCCCGACTGATTCTGATTACCTATTAGGCATTGCTATGTTGTATGCTAGCGCTTTACTTGAATTGCATGATGATGAACCTTGCATAGCCTTCTTTATTTATCCTGTCCTTGATTGCCCTACTACTACTATGTTATATAAGCGTGTATATACGCTGAGCTTCGCGATGCATGTGTTGGGATGGGTATAGTGGTTCTTGGCGTGTGTGGGGTAAAAATCGACAGGAGAAGGCGTTTGGGGTACTTTGGCGGGGGTGAGGTCGAAACAACCGATCTGGGATCGGGGATGGGGGTGCACTCCTCAGTTTATTCCCGCTCTTACGATTTTTGGAGCACATGTGTTGGGGTTTTACTTTACGCTTGGAGGACATGAGCTCGCCCCGGTATGAAACCGAGTGGGAAAACCACTTCACGGGACACGGGAGAAGTGGGAGTGAGCCCACCTTCTCTTAGTGCTACTCCCGTGTGGCCACACGGGAGAATTTCACAGTTACAGTGCAATCCCTTTCGCGAGGGATTGCTTTGAGGCCTGGATGCAGGATGGAACCGTAGCTACCGAGAGTTCGCGCGGTAGGATGGGTTCGGTCGTCCGTACACTGACCGGGTGCCATTCCGAGTTGACTACGACAACAACGCCGACGGGTGGTACGACTGAGGGATGCGTCGCTGCGCTCAAGGATGCCTGTGGGCGAGAAGAATAAAAGATGGTGACTCTTCTGGGATGCTAGCTACCGCTGCGTAGACTTTTCACTCTAATTCAGCCAAGAGGCTTGTAATGTTGTACTCCATAATGGACTTGTAAGAAATTATGTACTGATATTTGTGTGATGCGATGTATGGCTGTGATTTACCGTCTGTGATGCATTCTGTACGTGATAGCCACTCATCAAGGGACTATCGCAAGGGTACAGGGATTCGGATTTTCCTCACCGAAAATCCGTGGCTTTACACGTAGTTCCTCTCCAACTCAAAGTTGTGACCTCTCCCAGACTCGTATCGACCACGAGGAGGAAAACATCCAGCAAACTCAACACCACCAGACTCACCACGCCAACCACTAGTACCACGACCATCAGAATTGAAACCACTCGCATCGCCACATCGAAAACCAAATCACCCAGAATTCTGGGGCGGGGGCCGGTCTGACCGCCTAGACAGGCCGATCTAACTGTCCTCCTCTGGGCAGGGCCGGTCTGACCGCCCCTCAAGGCCGGTCTGATTGCCCTCTCCAGGAAACCCCCTCGGCTATGGGAACTCGCGTCTCCCAATGCCGGAATGCTTCTCACAATCGCCATACCCCTGGGGAGTTGCATACGAGGCTTAGGCACACCATGAGATGGGTGGTACCTGTCCTTGTTCGCCCACCCCTTAGCCATCCTCTCCTCACACTTCCTCTTGAAGCAAAACTCATCCTTGTGACCATTTCTACCACAATACCCACAATGGAACCGGATGGGTTTTGGTTTAGGCTTGGGTTGGGGCTGCTCACTTAGCTTCTCTCCCTTCTTCTCTCCAACCACATCTCCCTTTGGGATCACAAATCTCACCGGTTTTTAGAAGTTGTTTGTTTGGGGAGGAAACACTGGTTGATCTGGGGTTGTGTCAAGTTTATTTCGGAGATGGTTAGGCTTAGGGTCAAACTTGTTCTTGGGTGTTGTATGTCGTGGGATAGGAATCTCTCCAACTTTCTCATCTCTCTCACCACTGCTCTCTCCAATTTTGTCAACCCCAAGTGCTTAACCATCATAGCGTTTGAAAGTCGCTATCATGATACCAAGCTGAGGCTCCAGACCCGACAACCAACTCAAACACTTCCTTAATTCATCATTTTCATCCTGCAATCCATCAACATAATGTGCAAGTTCCAAATTCTTCACAGCATGCAGTTCATAAGTAGAGCAGGAAGTAGGAATAGGTGCTTTCAAATCTGCCTCAAGCAAAACAATGCGAGCACAAGACTCAACAAGCTTTCCATGCAAAACGGGACAAGAAGTGCAAGCACCTAGCAAAGTTCGCCTAGATTGCAGCTCAGCTAATTCAACCCTAAGCACATCTAGTTCCTCACACTTGGAGGCTTGCTTTTCCTTAAGAGCAGTAAGATCAGCTACAAAAATAGAGCAATCACCACAATCAACCTCATCAGAAACAATAGGTGAAGCCTTAAGCAAATCTATCTCAAGCTTAGCATCAAAGTTCTGTGTTTCTAGCTCAGCTACTCTGTTCCTAGCATCTTCAAGTGAGGCCCTAAGCTCTTTCCTCATTTTCTTAGCCTCTCTAAGCATGTCCTCACGATAATCGATCAATTTTCCTAAATCCTCATTCTCTTGGTGCAAGAAGGAAAGCTCATCACGTACCTCATCCTCGGAGTCAGAGTCCGAGTCGTCCTTCTGACTCTTCTTGCTGTCGGAGCTGTGTGCCATGCCACAGAAGCCGTCTCGCGCGAAGCTGCTCAACCAGCTCAGGTTCTTGGACCCCTTCTTGCTCTTGCGTCGATCACCTTCATCTTCGCTGCTACTAGAGCTCGAGGTAGGGTAGGCGGAGCTGGAGTCGACGTCTCTCGCCCCGACCATTGCTCGGGACTTCTTGCCGTGGTCGTCCTTCTTCCTCGATCTCCGCTCGTCCTTGTTCTTGTGCTTGTGCTTATGATCGCGTCTCGACCGGTGCTTGTTCTCCATCCTCGGCCGGTGCTTGTAGTTGTCCTTGTTCTCCACATTCCCCAGATAGTCGGCGACGAAGTGTCCTGGCTTGCCTCACTGGAAGCATGTCCGTGAGTTCCTCCTTGTGTTCACCCGGTTCTCGTGCACCCTCTTGAACTTCCTGGTCAGCAGCGCTAGCTCGTCCTCTCCAAGCACGTCGAACTCCTCATCTGGCAAAGACATCAAGGAAGACAAAGAGTACATCCTAGAGGATGGGTTAGCGTTAGACTTAGCACCTGAGCCTCTGACAAGAGCAAGACTACGGGAATCAGTCAGGCTCTCAATACGGGCTAACACACCACGATCCACCTCAGCCGACTTGAGCTTAGAGAACAGCTCATCTATCGTCAGAGTCTCATACTTCTCAAACTCAAAGATGGCCTCGGCCTTTCTGTCCCAAATGGTACGATCCAGTGAGTGCAAGAGCTTCACAACTCTGTCATGATCATCGTACGGGAGCACAGTCACATTGGCCCTCATGTTGTTCACAATCACCATGAACCGCTGGAACATCGTGTCAATTGGCTCCCCAGGGAGATGAGTGAAATTCTCGTACTCTCTCCGGTAAGTCGCATACAATCGAGCCCGAACCCGACTGTTTCTAGCATGAGCATTCTTCAGCTGCTCCCAAATCCTACAAGCCAAGTCCTCTGTCTGAACCCGATCGAATTCGGATTGACACAGAGCACGAAACAAGTAGTCGACCCCCTTGTTGTTGGCATCATGCATATCCCTTGATCCTGGAGCAAGGAAGTTAATCGGATGAACATAAGTTGTGTTCACCGTAACATTCCAAAGGATCTGACCCTTGCCGCGGAGGAAAGCAACCATCCGCCTCTGCCACATCTGGTAGTTCTTTCCATCGAAGTGCGGAGGACCCGATCCCCGTTCCTTGTACACCATCTTTTCATCTTACACTTGTTAGAATCTCGATAGATCTGTAACCAGCTCTGATACCACTTGAAGGACCGAACTGGCGACCAGAGAGGGGGGGAGTGAATGGGAGCCGATAAAAATTCTTCTCGAAGGAGATGACTTCTCCAACAAGATGAACTCAGTCGGGTACCCAAAATCACACGCTCCGCACGCAACCTTCCGTTTGCCAAAACCACATAGCCACTGAAGTGCTACTGGTCCTAGGAATGAACACTACCTGCAGGCACAACTTCTACACACACACAGCAGTGAAAACAACTAAGAAGCTACCTGTTGGGGGCGGTTAGACTGGGTATAGAGGGGTGGTTAGACCGCCTCCACCTGGCAACCAAGAAATCCTTCGAAAGACTTCTTCCGAGCTCCAAAACTCTCCACAGTTTCAGCCACAGAATCCTCTGGTCAAGGCCAAGCTAGGTACCAGAAAATCTCGGTGAAAACAAGAACTTCACCCAGGGGCCTAGGGGTGGTTATACCGGCTCACGGGGGCGGTCTAACCTCCTCTACCCAGCAAGAATCACGACCCAAAACTCCTTGCAAACAACACCAAAACGAGTCGAGATTTCACCAGAACGCTCCTCTTATCAAGGTGAACAAACTCACAAAGGAAAACCTGGCAAAACCGAAACTTCCACCTGGGATACCCAGGGTGGTTAGACTGCCTCCCTATGGTGGTTAGACCGCCCCTCCCAGAAAACCTGGCCACGGGTCAACCCTCAACTTCCCATCGCCCGATCTCCCAATTCACCCCACGGATTGCAGCGAAAGTTCGGGGATACCTGGGTTACCTCTTGGGCAACCTCTCCACCAAAGGAATTCCACTGAAACGCTCTCAATCAAAGGGAATCGCGGATCTTGGCCCTCTAGGTCATAAACTCGAGGAACTCCGAAAACCACCAAATCGAGACCGATTCAAGGGAGTTCTTGGGGCAAGGTCACCAAGCAAAGAGGTACAAGGTCCTCATACGTGACGCCCACCAAGAAACTCGCAAGGAATAGCTCTCAAAACTCCACCACGAAAATCACAAGAAAGGGCTCCGAAAATCACCAGAAAGGAAAACAGGAGAGGCAACACAAGGCCTTGAGGAACCACGCTGAATCATCTATACATACCATGAAGGTTCATACAAGGTCTAGCTTGCCACCCAATCATCCATCCCTCTCTCAAGATCTCACCACGAAGCTCTCAAGCTAGTCCTAGAAAATCCTAAGAAAATAGGAATGGAAAATAGCAAAGGGAAATGAGCTAGGGTTCCAAGAGTTGGCTGCCATCCATCCCACCAAGTGTTTATATGGGGTAACCAAAAGACTAAACTACCCTTGCTAAGCAACTAGGGATACAAGCCCCTCAAGGGCAATTTTGGAAGTCTTCAGTTTAGCACCATCGGACGGATGCGCATCCACCGCAAGCCTACGTAGCTCCAACGCAACTCTTGCAATCATGTCGCGTGTCCTCCGCTTCGAAGCTTCTCGGCGGCTACGACCCTTAGGCAGTTAGACCGGGCCAGGTGGTCTGACCGCCCCTCTTGGGCGGTTGAACCGGCCTGGGTGGCCGCACCTCCACGTCGAGTCCTCAGCCTCGGCCTCGGTTTTGTGGCTCAACCGAGTAACCCAGTGGTTTTGTGGTGAACTACTGCAAACCCCGCGAACTCGGTGTAGCCTCCCGCCAATCTCCACTCATGACTCGGCTCCCACGTCGTCCTGGCTCGACCTTGGTTTTGAGGCTCAACCAAGAAACCATTTGATAATCGGCTAAATCACTTCATATGACTCAATGAGTTCAACTAAACAGTGGTTGCAGCAGAGGATTGATCACTATCGGGCGCATAAGAATGATACGAGTGAAGCTATTGAGGATCCTGATGATTTGGGCAAGTTAGGACAAGGGTTTACGTCGGCGGATCCTCTTGAGGAGGTAGACATTGGTGATGGCACTGTACCTAGGCCGACATTTGTAAACAAGAATCTTGATCCTGCTTTTAAGCTTCTGATGTGAACCTGCTAGGGTTTGTGCCCGATCTTTCGATGAGATGCATGGGGGATAATTCGATTGGAGGAGATGATGTTCACGGCCCGACTACAACCTTTCCAAGGATGCGCCTTAGCAACCGATACACCACCTCCTTTGGCTGCCGCGATCTTGTGGAGCGCGTCACTCGGCCACTAGGGCACCCGTTCCTGCAAGCAATCGAAGAACTAGCAAGAACAAGTATAGAACAAGTACTGAATTTACTAGATGGGAATGAAGTATTAAATCTCAAACTCAATCACAAATATGGTGGGGTTCCGAAGATAGGAAGTCGGGCGGCTGATTCAGCACGCACGCTTCAGCAAGTAGCAATGGCTAAACTTGATCTAAACAAAACCCAATCAGTTTGTGGCGGCTATGGAGCTATATGAGAGGGTGGAGGACGACCTGGACGTGGTGGGGGTCGTCCTACAACCCTAGGACGCGCCCCTATGGGGCTACACTTGATACACGGCCCATTGGGCCGAATAAGGTGGCGCAGCACCTGGGACAGATTGACATCCGGTCATTGATTTGACAATTGCGACCGGCACAGAGCAGATATGGACATGAGTCCGGATCCATATGAAATTTTACTTCACCCTCGTTCCAGGGAGTACTTGAACGCCCCAATCCGACTCCGTATGCGACCGTGGCGTCCATCACAAGTTGGTGTTTTTCTGCAGTCCGAATCCAGCCTGCGCGAGTCCTTCTCCCTTTCGGTCTTGACCATGATTCCTAATCGAAAGAAGAGTGCACGTGTCTCCACAATCTAAATATGATGAACATGAACTCAGGAGTGAACTCACTTGTTGATTAAGTTGACGAGCACGGGCACGAGTAATAGGACCAGCAATAACTCGATTTTGTGTAGGCGTGGATGTATCGCTGGTGGTGATGTCCTCATCATCCTCCCGTTCTTGCATTTGAGTCGTCCTCGACTCAAGCTCATCGTCTTCTCCCAAATATGGCTTCAAATCTGCAATGTTAAATGTGGGACTAACCCCAAAATCTGCTGGCAGATCTAGTTTGTATGCATTGTCATTAATTCTCTCTAACACTTTAAAAGGTCCATCAGCCCTAGGTAACAATTTAGATTTGCGCAATTCAGGAAACCTTTCCTTTCTCAAATGCAACCACACTAAATCTCCAGGTTCAAACTTTATTTCCTTTCTACCTTTATCACCAGCAAGTTTGTACTTAGCATTCATACGCTCAATGTTCTCTTTAGTTGTTTCATGCAATTTTAACATCAATTCAGCACGTTTAGTAGCATCAAAATTAAGTTTCTCAGATGATGGCAAGGGCATTAAATCAATAGGGGCACGAGGTAAGAAACCATACACAATCTGAAATGGGCACATCTTTGTGGTAGAATGCATCGAACGATTATAAGCAAATTCAATATGAGGTAAACAATCTTCCCACATTTTAATGTTCGTCTTTAACACAGCCCTTAGCATAGTAGACAAAGTTCTATTCACAACTTCAGTTTGACCATCAGTTTGGTGGTGACATGTAGTTGAAAACAAAAGCTTAGTCCCCAATTTAGCCCACAATGCCTTCCAAAAATAGCTAAGAAATTTAACATCACGATCAGAAACAATTGTATTGGGCACACCATGCAAGCGAACAATTTTCGGAAAGAACAAATCAGCAATATGAGGAGCATCATCAGTTTTATGACATGGTATAAAGTGTGCCATCTTAGAAAATCTATCAACCACAACAAACACACTATCACGACCCTTCCTACTCCTTGGTAAACCCAACACAAAATCCATAGAAATATCTTCCCAAGGAGCATTAGGAACGGGTAAAGGCAAATACAAATCGTGTGCATTCAATCTTGACTTAGCCTTCTGACATGTAGTGCAACGAGCAACAAATCTCTCCACATCTGTTCTCATCCTTGGCCAAAAGAAGTGACCAGCAAGTATGTCCTCCATCTTTTTAACTCCAAAATGCCCCATCAAGCCACCTCCATGCGCTTCCTACAGCAACAATAAGCGAACGGAGCTAGCTGGAATGCATAGCTTGTTAGCTCTAAACACAAACCCATCACTCACGATGAATTTGTTCCATCCTTTCCCATCCTTGCAATGCAGCAACACATCTTTAAATTCAGCATCGTTAACATATTGGGCTTTAATTGTTTCTAATCCAAAGATCTTGTAATCAAGTTGGTTCAGCAAAGTATATCTCCTAGACAAAGCATCAGCAATGATATTTTCTTTCCCTCTCTTGTGTTTAATAACATAAGGAAAAGATTCAATAAATTCAACCCACTTAGCATGTCTACGGTTCAGTTTGCCTTGACTACGAATATGTTTCAAAGATTCATGATCAGAATGTATAACAAATTCTTTAGGCCACAAATAATGCTGCCATGTTTCCAATGTTCGAACAAGAGCATACAATTCTTTATCATAAGTGGAATAATTCAGAATAGGCCCGCTCAATTTTTCACTAAAATATGCATCTGGTTTACCTTCTTGTAATAAAACACCACCCAAACCAATTCCACTAGCATCACATTCAAGCTCAAAAGTTTTATTCAAATCAGGGAGTTGGAGAAGAGGTGTATGTGTCAACTTATCTTTCAACATGACAAAGGCGTTCTCTTGTTTATTACCCCAACTAAAAGGCACTCCCTTCTTTGTAAGCTCATCCAACGGTGCAGCAATGGTGCTAAAGTCCTTCACAAAACGGCGATAAAATCCAGCAAGTCCTAGAAAACTCTGCACCTGTGTGATAGTCTTCGGTACAGGCCAACCCTGTATAGCTTCAACCTTGGCTTGATCAACCTCAATTCCCTGTGGAGTCACAACATAGCCAAGAAAAGACACTCGATCAGTGCAAAAGGTGCACTTCTCAAGGTTACCAAATAAACGTGCATCCTGTAAGGCATTAAAAACAGCACGTAAATGATCAATATGTTCATCCATAGATTTGCTGTAGATCAATATATCATCAAAGTAGACTATGACAAATTTTCGAATGAAAGCACGCAAAACTTCGTTCATTAATCTCATAAAAGTGCTAGGTGCATTAGTTAACCCAAAAGGCATGACTAACCACTCATATAAACCGAACTTAGTTTTGAAAGTAGTTTTCCATTCATCTCCCAATTTCATACGAATCTGATGGTACCCACTACGTAAATCAACCTTAGAGAAAATAGTAGCACCACTCAATTCATCAAGCATGTCATCTAGACGTGGAATAGGATGTCGATATCGGATAGTGATATTATTAATAGCTCTACAATCAACACACATACGCCATGTTCCATCTTTCTTAGGTACCAAAATAACCGGAACAGCACAAGGACTAAGAGACTCACGCACATAACCTTTGTCAAGTAGTTCTTACACTTGTCGCTGAATTTCTTTTGTTTCCTCCGGATTTGTCCTGTATGGTGCACGGTTGGGCAAAGAAGCACCTGGAATAAGATCAATTTGGTGCTCAATCCCTCGTATAGGTGGCAGCCCTGCTGGTATCTCACTTGGAAAGACATCAGAATACTCCTGCAAAATGTTAGCAATAGCAGGAGGCAAGGAATGCGGCATATCTTGAACTGAAAACAAAGCATCCTTGCATACCAAAGCGTAGGCAACAGAAGTGGAAGCAATTAATTCATTAATATCAGATTTAGTAGCAAGCAAGCAATGCCCTTTCAATTTTATCCCATCTTCATTATTACCAACAGATTTGCTAATTTTATTGTTCTCAGTTTTAGCTTTTGCAGCTTTAGCAATGTCATCACGCACAATAGCCTCAGGAGACATAGGAAGCAAAGCAATTTTCTTATCATGGTACATGAGAGAATACTGATTTGATCTACCATGATGCAAACAATCAGTATCAAATTGCCAAGGTCTACCTAATAGAATGTGACAAGCTTCCATAGGCACAACATCACACTCCACAACATCATGATATGAACCAATAGAAAAATTAATTCGTACTAGCCTTGTTACCTTTACCTTACCACTGTTGTTCAGCCAACGAATGTAATATGGATGTGGGTGTGATTTGGTTGTAAGTGCAAGCTTCTCCACCATGTCACTGCTAGCCAAATTGTTGCAGCTACCTCCATCAATAATCAAGCGGCAAGAACGCTCTTTAATCACACACTTGGTTTGGAACAATGTATGCCGCTGATTTTGCTCCGCCTTCTCTATTTGTGCACTAAGCACACACTGCACAATGAGGCTCTCATAATGCTCAGCATCCTCTGTACCAATCTGTTCGTCTAATGGCTCCTCTCTACCTGCATCGTCAGTCGCAAGCAAAGCAAGTGTATCTTCATCAAAATCACTAGCAGAGGAATACCCACCATTATTTGTTACCACCATAACCCGCTTGTTGGGACAATCACGCTGCACATGCCCTAATCCCTTGCATCGATGGCACTGAATATCTCTTGCTCTACCTGTGGAGGCAACTGAAGAAGCACTAGCAGCTGGTTTTAGAGCAGATTTGGTTGCTGAATTTGTGGGAGTACCACATGTCTTGTCACTGGAGGGAGGTGGTGGTGGTGCTAATCGACTCGGTGAGGACGATGGGGGAGGTGCACGCCCACTAAAAGAAGTAGTCGTTCGCTGCCATGGTGTTGATTTCCCTGCAGAAATGTTAGACCTTGCACTGGCATGTCGTCCCTGCACTTCCCTTTCAGCTTTACAAGCAATATGAAAACAATCTATTACGTTAGTATACTCTCTGTATTCAACAATGTCCCGAATTTCTCTATTCAAACCGCCCACAAATCTAGCAATAGCAGGTTCATTTCCCTCCTCTATGTTACAACGCAACATGCCCATTTGTAATTCCTGATAGTATTCTTCTACACTTTTAGTACCCTGTCTCAATTGTTGTAACTTATGTAACAGATCACGTGCATAGTAAGAAGGAACAAATCTAGCCCGCATGACCCGTTTCAAAGCATCCCAAGTATGTGGTATATTATTAGGATTTTTCTTGCTATGTTCTATCCACCAAACAGAAGCAAAATCAGTAAACTCACTAGTAGCAGCCCTAACACGTGTTTTCTCAGGAAATTCATGACATTCAAATTTTTGATCAACAGCAATCTCCCAAGTAATGTAAGCATCAGGATCATATTTACCGGCAAAAGGAGGTATCTTAAATTTAATCTTACTAAAAGCATCATTATTAACATGTACCTCACGTCCTCGGCGGAATCCACCCATACCTCTACGATTAGTACGTAGCCGTCGTCGATCCCGGTCTTCTTGTTCTGTATCAGCAACATAGTCTTCCCAATTGTCCTCGAAGGACTCATCCTTCTTGTCATCTTTCTTGCCATCAGTCTTCTTGCTATCAGTCTTCTTGCTATCAGTCTTCTTGCTATTCTCATCATACCCACCATTGATTTTAGCATACATCTCATCAAACCTGCGCACAAAAGAAGAAAGACTCCTGTCCATACGAGCAACTGTCGCCTCCACCCCTGCAAGCTTGTTGTTGGTGTCAATCTGTGTGGTCTCCAATTGCCCGATCTTCTCATTCGTCGTGAGCAAGTCATTATCAATTCCTTCATTGTGGTCCTTCACCTTCTTTTCAAAGTATTGTATGATTCTCTTGGTGTGAGGAGACTGTGGAAAGGAGTTGTTGGATCCATCACTACCATCTCCTGGTCCTGTCATGGCTTGACAAACAGAAACAACAAGAAAACAAGTGAAGAAATAAAAGCCCTACAACTATTAGGATGTAGCTACTGTAAGGCACTCACTCTCAACCTATTATACAAGCTCTTACCAATTCTTACCGTGCTCGACAGGAGGGGACGGCCACCAACAAGTCTGCAAACCAGGAAGAAGTGTATCGGTGCCACGGCAACAAAACCTGTCAAGCTGTAGTCTAATATGTGGAGCTATAGGTGGGCTGAAACAAGGAATGACTAGCACCACAATAGTTAAAAAACAAGCTGAATAATTGTTCAACGGCGGTACTGTGCTGGTCCTAGGCTAAACCATGCTAGAGACGTGAGCCTAGGCACAAAGGTAGTCACCGACAAAGAGCAACTAGCACAGCACAAAAGAAAACACCAAATTCAGCCCCCTCTTTTTTTTTCTTCTTCTTCTCTTGTCCTTTTTTTTCTATCTTTCTTTGACTCTTTTTTTTTCCTCTTCTGTTTTTTTTTTGCTTTCACTTCTATTTTTTTTCTTTCTTTGACTTTTTCTTGCTGAATATCAGGACAAATCAATATAGAATGCGTATTGCATAGATTGCAGATCGCAGATCTCCAGGACAATTGCGGAGTGCTCAAAGGGAATTTTCTAACAAGGCCAAATCCGTTAGAAAGATAAAAAGATAACCTTTCCAGATTGTATTTAAACACTTGAATCAGACTTAAGATGGATCCGTGGTGACTAAAACATGATAGAACTCAAAACTCTAAAGAATTAGACACTAAGACCAGCAACTCGACACAACCGATGCAAGCAAAAACTCAACAAGCCCTAACTAAGTAGTACTAGTAAAGGCTCAAAGGGTTTATGGGACAGCGGGTAACCTAATCTATAATTTTTTTTGGCTTTTCTGGACTATAGGAAAAAAAATTAGCGATTGATGTGGAAGTCTCTCACCGAACAACCTTGCTCTGATACCAACTGATGTGAACCCGCTAGGGTTTGTGCCCGATCTTTCGATGAGATGCGTGGGGGATAATTCGATTGGAGGAGATGACGTTCACGGCCCGACTACAACCTTTCCAAGGATGCACCTTAGCAACCGATACACCACCTCCTATGGCTGTCGTGATCTTGTGGAGCGCGTCACCCGGCCACTAGGGCATCCGTTCCTGCAAGCAATCGAAGAACTAGTAAGAACAAGTATAGAACAAGTACTGAATTTACTAGATGGGAATGAAGTATTAAATCTCAAACTCAATCACGAATACGGTGGGGTTCCGAAGACAGGAAGTCGGGCGGCTGATTCAGCACGCGCGCTTCAGCAAGTAGCAATGGCTAAACTTGATCTAAACAAAACCCAATCAGTTTGTGGCGGCTATGGAGCTATATGAGAGGGTGGAGGACGACCTGGACGTGGTGGGGGTCGTCCTATAACCCTAGGATGCGCCCCTATGGGGCTCCACTTGATACACGGCCCATTGGGCCGAATAAGGTGGCGCAGCACCTGGGACAGATTGACATCCGGTCATTGATTTGACAATTGCGACCGGCACAGAGCAGATATGGACATGAGTCCAGATCCATATGAAAGTTTACTTCACCCTCGATCCAGGGAGTACTTGAACGCCCCAATCCGACTCCGTATGCGACCGTGGCGTCCATCACAAGTTGGTGTTTTTCTGCAGTCCGAATCCAGCCTGCGCGAGTCCTTCTCCCTTTCGGTCTTGACCATGATTCCTAATCAAAAGAAGAGTGCACGTGTCTCCACAATCTAAATATGATGAACATGAACTCAGGAGTGAACTCACTTGTTGATTAAGTTGACAAGCACGGGCATGAGTAATAGGACCAGCAATAACTCGATTTTGTGTAGGCGTGGATGTATCGCTGGTGGTGATGTCCTCATCAGATTCACTTAATAAAGTTATTAAAGAAGTATGTTGATTGTTTTGCTTGGACTTATAATGAAATGCCTAGTTTATGTCATGACTTAGTAGAACATCGATTACCTATTAAACCTGGTTTTAAGCCATATAAAGAGCCTCGTAGGAATTTTAATCCTGATACTTATGATCGAGTGAAAGAAGAAATCAATCGGTTGCTTGATGCTAAGTTTATTAGGCCTTGTCGATATGCTTGTTGGGGGTTCAAGAACCGGATGGAACCCATGTACACACCGAGAAAGAATTAACGAAAGAACGAATGACAAAGAATCTCTGAAAGCTTGTACTTCTCCTCAAAAGATGTGAACCCCTTTACACGTGCCCCCAGGCCCCCTTTTATAGGGAGACGACGGGACTTTTACATTCCGATCATACCCTCGAATCTAAAGAATATTCCAAATGGGAACATGTACATGAATGTCTTTTCCTATCCTGTGATTTGCGGGACTAACTTCAGATATTTACAAACTTGCCACCTATTCACACTCTAAACCCGGACCTTTGGCGCCACACCTTTGACTTAGTTCATTCGTGACTTTACCATCATTTACAAGAATCGATGAGTTCTTATTCCGGGCTTCGGAGGTCTGAACTCAACTCCGAAGTCGAGTTTCCCGAATTGCTATCTTCATCTGAAGCTTTCATTTTCCTAAAACAACACATAAATCTCAAGCTCACGTTACTTCGGTGATCATTTCTTCCAAAGGTCAGTAGCGGGTCAAAAAGTCTCTTATTCATGCTTTACATGGACTTTGGTTCATAAAAATAAAGTTGGACACTTCAGAAATCATTTACCAGCTCATGTCGCTCAACTCTTCACATTCATATCACAGAATTCCCGAGTATGCTTCTTTCTCCGAAGTTCCGAGGGTGATAGGTTTTAACCCAATTCCCCAACAGTAGCCCCTCGGGGAAGCGGGTTGACTCCAACGATCCGTTTCCACGAAAAACTTCCTCAATTAGGGTAAAAAATGTCTCCCTCGGAACATCAGAGTATACACGCGTCACCTTCCTAGCTATCCAACGGATATATCGAGGCATCTTCTTGGAACTGCCTCACCTCTCCCCTATAAATAGAGGCCTCAAGTGGTGAATTTATTTTACCGTTCATTGCTTTCTCACATTCTCGGAACTTTTTGGCTATTGCGGTTTAAGTTTCGTGCCCCGAAGTTTGGTGTTTCTGCGATCCTAGATCTCTGAAGGTAACTTCAACTTGTTACACTGTATCTTTGTGTATTTTATCTATTCCTTGTGTTTTTTTATCCCTTTTCGTTCTTAGTTTTTGAAGTTGCTTTTCTTGAGAAGGTGGCTCGGACTAAAAGCACTGCCCAACCCATGACTACCGAAGAATTGGCCGCAGCCGACATTCCTCCCAACACAGAGGGTACATCAGCGATGGCTACAGATTCTGTTGTTGAGGCTTCTTGATAGATGCTGATTTGGATCAGCACAAGGATGTCCCGATCTTCACGGCAGTAGGTTTTGTAACAAGATAACTTGCTGCAAGCAGCGGGTAAAGGCTTTATACCTGACAAAGGTTGGATGCGACCAAGCGTCGGGGAGAAAATCATAGAAACCATGAAGACTTCGATTCGATGTCCGAACGACCGCAAAACCACAAGCTGGAACTAATACACACAATACGGCGCAGCCGAACGGAAGCCGTATAGCACAAAGTAGGGGACCTCGGAGAGATCTCTTCACAAGTCCCCGAAGAACAAGGAAGAACAAGGGGTGTGCAAGGCACTCAGCAGCTCGGCTGCGACAAACCATATGAGGCTATCAATTCATGATTATCAACAGTTAGTTCTCAATGGTACATAGGGGGTATTTATACTAGGAACAACCCTCCTAGATGGTGTGAATTCGAGATGGAAATGAAAAGGCTAAGCTTGTGAAAAGGCTCCTCAGAAATCAACTCCCGGAGTGGGCTCGCATGGCTGTTGACCTTCTGTGTAGCCTCCACTAAATCTGTCATAACTCTTTATTGGGAAGTCCAATGGACATGTGGTTTCTTGCATTGGAAAGTTGACTTCAAGCACGTTCCATCAAGTGCTCGTGGAGCTCTAGAGACGTCACGACCAAAGAGTTATGGTCTATTCATAATGCAGGTCCGAACTGGTCCGAAGTGGAGATCTGAAGTGAACCTCCTGGATCCTTATTCCGAACGGGTGATTCTTGGTTTCCAAGCTTGTCCGAACAACCGTCCGAACGGAATCCTCCTGGATCCTTGTCCCAGGCGGGTGATTCTTGGTTTCCAAGCTTGTCCGAACAATCGTCTGAACAGAATCCTGCTGGATCCTTGGTTTGAGCTGGTGTTCCTTAGTCCGACTGTTTCTTGTCGTTTACTTCTTCTCCATGTTTAGTTGTACCGTCCTATTCATGTATATTCCTAAGGACAACCAAAATACAACATTTAGGTAGTATAACATTCTCATATGTTTTGGAATTAATTTTAGCAAGGAAAGAATTCACCTTTTGTTGGAGTTCCTTAGCATGTCTGCGTGTAATAGATCCTTGAAGTGCAGGAGATTGTGTATCTGATGCTTGTTCTTGTGTAACTCGTGGGATGTCCACATCATCCTCCCCCTCTTGAAAAGGAGTCGTCCTCGACTCTATTGTGTAAGTGTGTCTTGGCATGTGTACATCATCCTCCTTCTCTTGAAAAGGAGTCATCCTCGACTCTATTATGTAAGTGAGGCTTGGCATGTGCACATCATCCTCCTCCTCTTGAATAGGAGTCATCCTCGACTCTATTGATCCAAAAAATGGAGCTAGGTTGCCAACGTCGAGGAGTATTGTTGCATTGTACTTCCTTTGCATATGAATCTTCTTTTTCTTTCTAGGACACTCAACAACCCCTTCATGGTTGAAATGATTCAAATGAAGATTTGTTGGTGTCGTGACATTTATTTCCTCCAGTATTCCAAGGTGTTTTGATCTATAATGATACAATCCAAATAGTAGCTTTGCCATAGGAAAATACGAAGGATGGAAGTTTAATTCAGCTTTCACCTTGGATAGTTGTTTGACAATGATGGCTTCTAATGTCCATATGTAATGCTGATCTTTCTCTCCCTCTTGAGGAGAAGCTACTCCAAGCTTTTCATAACCTGAATAAAGATTGCGCAAAAGAGCAAAAGTATATGCATGATATATGAATAGGTCATTTGTTGTGTCATTGTCTTTGTTGCGCAAAACACCATTCTTAAGAAACGAAAAACTGCATAGAGTTGGTCCATCTGTCACAATTATCATGATGTTCACATCATTCTCCCTCCCTTGGAAAAAAGTCGACCTCAACTTTTAGTTATACCACAAATGATTGTTAGCTTGAAACATTGTATTAGCAACTTTCATCTTACCATGATGAAAAATCATGATTAACTTTTGTGTACCTGCAAATAATTTATAGGATGGGAGAACGAAAATTTCATGCAAACAACACAACTGATTTAACAGCTCCAATTTTATCATTCCAAGATCGAATTGTTCAAAACATTATGATGAATCATTCATAACAATCCCAAAATTTTTGTTGCACGATTTATGGATAGATTTAGTTGTATGCCTTTTAAAGTCAATGCCAATGGATGAGAACAAATGTTCAGCATGTCCACGGATTGCACTTCTTTGCCCATGAGTGTTTTCATTTGGTGGATTAGATGAACAAGGGAATGACATGGGAGGTTCTGAATTATTAGGATTTTATAATTGATTCATCTCATTTGGGAAATACAAATCACAAGAATTATCACACAACATGTTTGACTTCAAATCAACAACCTTGTCATTGGTTATGTAAATTGCACGAACATAAAAATTATTGACAACATGTTCTCCAATTAAAATAAATGTAAATTTGTAGCTATGAACAGTATACAAGGATCCTGAAGATGTTATCTCAGAAATATTTTCAAGCATATGGTTGACATCAATAGGCATAGCAAGCTTAGTATAAAACAAGGAGTTGGTAGGAGATCTTTTTTCAAAGAATTCAACAATAGGGTAAAGTTTATTAGATTGTAGAACATTGCAGGGATAGATCAAAGTACATATTTTATCATCACAAATTTTACAATCAAATTTATCAACATGTTGTTCAATCAAATCAGCACAAAGGTTTGGATTATGTTATATTGCTGAAACAATAATATCATGAGTATTCATTTCCATATCACCAAACTTATTTACATGCATAGTACTTGATATATGAGTGCAAAGTATCATGTAAATCAACTATATCAAAGCATAGAAAAGATCATATATGACTGAACAATGGTTATCAACTTGCAACCTTTCAGCAAATGTATGATCATGTGACACTACCAATCAGCACAAACGTTATGGTTAAATCTATTTAAAACATGTGCTTTATCACAATCACTCACCACAATATTTTGCATAATCAAATCCGAATCATTTTCAGTACCCTGTATAATTTGTGGTTGTGCTAGTATAATGGATGATGTTTCTAAAATCTTACCAATTGCCTCATCATCTTTCATGTTTTGGGCTACATACAACTGATTCGGTTGCTTGGCTACCTTCGCATCTCTCTCGATAAGTATGGTGACGTCATGAATAACCATATCTCTCTCATTTTTATTGCAAACCTGCACATTTGGAAAGAAAACACTAGCGGTAGAGATGAGAGGGTTAGTTTCAAAAATATCCTCACATGATTGGCATTCAAACTCTCTGTTGCTCTGTGGTGTATCCCTCACATTTTCATTGTTTGTACTCTCAAGGTCATAGTGGGTGGAATCACACAACTCACTTTTGATTTCACTCTCTCTCTCTCTCAATTTGGTTATGTGGCCCTCATTCTCATTTAGGTTTTGATGCACAAACACTTCAACATCTTGTGAAGAAACATATGCATATGTATCATACTTCACCAAGTTTTGTAAAGGCAATGGAGCAGTAGTTGTTGCAAAAGAACCAAGAATTAAATCTTCCTCAAATGCTGTTGAACTTGCATCAGTTTAATGAGAAGCATTTGCATTATTATTGCCTTCAATCTGATCCTTATGTTGCAAATACAATGAAATTTCTGTACCTTTGTCCATGGTCATCACCTGATCTTCTTCATTGAAAATTGGGGGCTGATCGTACTGCACCATATTATTTTCTTCAGTAATCTGCATCACATCAAAAGAGAAACTAGAAGAAGGCATTGTCATGTTAGTAGTAAATAATTTCACACAAGACTCCTCTTCTTGGCTCACTTTTTGTGTATCTCTCTCATATATGGTGGAATCTCTCGTATTTTCATGTTGAACTCTCACACTCAAGTTTTGTTGGTGGAACTCTTCCTCACATATGGTGGAATCTCTCTTCTTTCCATTTTGAACTCTCTCACTCAAATTTGGCTGGTGGCACTCCTTCTCACATGGGTGTTGCTGATCATAGGATCTTTGTGGTGTCTCTTGCTGAATTTTTCTTTTTGTGGACATACAATAATCTTCAGCACCAATCAACAAATGAGGGCGAGAAGTATGCCCACGAGCACCTTTCCCATGCTGTCCTCTATGGTCATGACAACCACGAGAGTTGGTTGGGCTATATTGTTGTGGAGCACGATGGCGTGGTGTAAATAGACGTTCATCGAGCATCCTCTCCATGGCTGCCACAAGTGAGTTTTCAAACTGATGTAACTCTGCTCGAGAGATTGGTGGTTCTTTTCCTCTATGTCTACCACCACAAAAACTTGGTTTGGATCCTGCCATGTTAGGATATTGCAAGAGAAAGTGGAATAGGAAAAATATGTGGAATCTCACAACCTCACCTCTTGCTTACCCAAGTTCTTACCTGTTCTCAGGGACTGTGAGTCTGCTAGTGTGGCGTAACCAAACATGTGATTAAGCGGTTGAAAGGATACAAGATGAGAGGTCCAGTTTTAGATTTTTGTGGAGCTATAGGCGGCTGATCAAGGGAGGCTATGGTACTATAACCAAGTGCAACAAACCGTCCAAACAAAATGTAAATGTTGTTGTCCAGAATCAACGCCAACTTGAGATATGAACATGAAACTTTTGATAAACAGATCCGCAACACAACCCCTTGCAACCCTTCAATTCTCTTTTCTTTCTTTTTTTTCTTCTTTCTCTCTTTCTTTAACACTTTTTTCTGATTTTTTTACTAACAGCAAACACAAAACAATCTACTAGTGGTGCAGATAAAAATTAAACAAGAGTACTGCGGAAGAACAAAGGCGGTGAATAGCAACACGATGAACGGAATGAACACAAAGTAACAGTACCAACTGCGACACATGGGTACCCCTAGGTCCCCACTGATTAGGCTCACGACCGTCCCTGACAAGTGGGTCCGGCCCACCAGAAGACTCGCTGACCTGACAGAGGGCCCACACGACCTCTTGAAGACCTTCCAGAAGATTTCCTAGACGACCTTATCCGATCCGGTCAGGTAACTTGGCGTGCAAGACAAGACACAAGACGTCGGCTGCGCCACCAGACAGTCTGAAGATCACGGGATTATGTTGTAATTTTCCTTAGATTGGTTTCCCTGTTGTAACCGACCTGGACTCTAGGTCCACCGACCTTGTCCGTCAGCCAATATAAGGCGGGCAAGGCCGAACCTCAGATCAAGTCGACCCAAGTCATCCACATCAATACAATCAAGAACTGGACGTAGGGTTTTACTCTCCGGAAGCCTGAACTAGTATAAACTCGCTGTGTTCTTTGTGTTCCGTGTGCTCATGCGCAACCTTCGAGTTCTTAGCCCTAGATTTCTCCCCGCCGAACAAATAATCCACCGGGGTTGACACCCCTATGGGCTGTGCAGATCTAAACATCTGACGGTTGGCGCGCCAGGTAGGTGGAAATCCCGGGTTCTTCGTGCAACTCGATGGCTTCACCAAGCGGCGTCGTCTTGCCTGAAAGCATGGCAGACTTCCTCGCCAATCCCTTCTACATCTGCTTCGACTCAATGCCGGCGGAATCCACCGATCCAACCGCCTGTCTCGTCACGAAGAGCACTGTGGTCACCTCCAACCAGCAAGTCGAATCCGATCTGATGGAGGAAACCCAGCCACCCACTCCTCGCGACCTGATCGCGGGGCTCGATCGCGTCGAGAACATGCTCTCTGACACGATCAAGGTCTGTGAGCGTGCCAAACGCCCTCGCAGGACCACTCCACCTTCACCCCGCATGCCTCTTGGCCTGCGGAACGCAGCTCATGCGGCGTCTCGCTACATGAAGAAGAAGATCCAGATCGAATCTGGGTCCAACACCTCATCTTGTGGAAACTGCGGAGGTCATCTCGATGATCCCTGCCCTGTCCATGAGAACTCCAAACACACGGCTCACCTCGTGGTCGCCAGATCAATCGTGCGCTGTCCCCGGACTGCGGCACGTTCCAGATCGCCCACACAATAATCTCACCTAACAACCCGAATGATATGTTCGAAGTCCCTGATCACGAGGTCCGTGCGGTCTCCGATGACGTACCTCCTCAAGTCGGCGAGACAGATGAGCAGCGCCAGCAACGGGAGAATGCCAACGCTGCGCGAGCACAACGCCGCCAGCAAGAAGCAGAAGCAGCCACAGCAGCTGCCCCGCAACAAGCCTCGGGTCAGCCCGCAGGCAACGTTGTTCCTAGCGCAGGTGGCCAGCCCGCAGGCAATGTCGTCCAGAATGTCGCAGCAGGACCTCTCCTTGCGGCCCCAGCTGCCCCTCAGCAGCAGCAGAACCTAGACGAACCTCGTCGACACCGCCTACATGCCAGAGACCTCCTGAAGGACTTTGAGCAAGATGGCCACGAAGTCTACAACTCGCCCCAGGCTAACCTAGGCGCGGCTCTTGCCGAGCTAGGATAGCTCGGAGACACTCCCGTGACCTGACACCTACAGGCCCACATACGCGTTGCCACCGCCCAGGTTGAAGAACGAATCCAAGGATACAGCAGGTCAGCCTCCAGCTCCTACTCCCGCAGTAAGTCGGCACAACCTCGTCGTCGCCACAACAACAACAACAACAACGCCCCTCTTCCGCCCGTGGCTGAAGAAGGGGGCGGAGAGAACGAAGTTGCGCAGCCAGCCAATGCCACTGCCAACATTGCGGGTAATGCTACCAACAACGCCGCCAATGCTGCTGGCAACCAGCAGCAGAACATCGCCGGCAACGCAGGGCAAAACGCTGGAGCTCAACCTCCACCAGTACAAACTGTACGCATCCTCTGGGGCAGCCAACAACAGCGTCAACACGTCCGGGACATAGCAGAGATCGAGCGTCGTGCTAACTACGACTGCGACAACGGGGTCCCTAACCCCCTTAATGCCAACAACCCCATCCAAGCTGCAGAGCTCCGCGAGATGCATGACACCGAACTCCGACGTCATGCCCAGTACGACCAAGACAACGGTGCTCCTGACGTCCTCTACGTCGTCCCTACGGCCCAAGCCCCAGGATCCAGTTCTAGGGCAATCAATAACTTCCCGGCCTTCTCACGTCATCTCAGGACGATCAGATACCTGAAAGACTTCAAGCCAGCCATAGAAAAATATCACGGTCGCTTCGACCTGAGTATTTGGCTCAAGATGTACAGTATTGCCACCCGGGCGTCCGGAGGCAATGAAGACCACATGGCGGGATACTTCCCTCTCGTGATGGGCCAAGCACCACTCCTGTGGCTTGACAATCTCCCCGCGGAGTGCATCACTTCGTGGGCGACCCTGTCACGACTCTTCACGACGAACTACCAAGCGACCTACAACCGCCCCGGCAACACTCACCACCTCGCCAAGGTACGGATGAGGAAAGGTGAAACTCTCCGAGAGTACACCAACCGTTTCTTCGAGAACCGCAACACCCTCGCCAGAGTCAAGGATGAAGATGTGATAGACTATATACAAGAAGGGAGTCACCAACCTCAAGCTCTTCGAGAAGATCCATGAAGCCGACGCTGAATCCATCGCCGACCTCATGGCCTACGTCGACAAGCTCGTCGATACCCAATATGCTGTCGTACATGACTTCAAAGGTGACAAAGCCGAGGACCACATGGACACCGACGGCGGCGGCAGGTCGCACAAGCGATCTGGCGAGGTCTACGCGACCGGCCCACCAAGACCTTCCACCTTCCTCGAGGGTGACTTCAATTGCACACTAGACGACTAGTGTCAATTCCACCGTGACGCTAAGCACACCATGAGGGAGTGTTAGTAGCTGAAGCGCGCCCTAGGCGTGCCTCCAGAGCCAAAGAAGGCCAAGAGGGGCAACAACAACGAACAGAACAACGACCGACGCTACGACAACCGCAACAGGCGATGTGATTACCACGACCGGCGACCTTACTGTCGCAATGACGACAGAGATCGCCGAGATTATCACCGAGATTATCGCCGCAACTATCACCGCGCCGACTACTACCGCGACGACCGCCCCGATGACCGTTGTGATGACCGGCGTGACGACCGCCGCGAGGAGCGACCTTACTACCATCACTATGACGACCATAACAATGACGGCAACCGTCGAAAGAAGCCAACTCCTCCACCACCACCTAAAGCGGGCAACCCCAATGGTGTATTTCAAAATGCCAACCGGCAGATCAACTTCATCATCCGTGGACGCCAAACAGCCAAAAGCAACAGACAACAGCGATCGAACGCAAGGGAGATTGGCCAGGTCAACACCGAAACTCCACAACCCCTGCGGTGGTCGGAGTTCCCCATTACTTTCTCCAGAAAAGACCACTGGGTGCACATACCCGACCCCGGGACCTACCCGCTGGTCGTCAACCCCATAGTGGACGGCGCCTTCCTGCCTAGGACCCTCGTCGACGGGGGCAGCAGCCTAAACATCATCTTCACCGAAACGATAAAGAAGATGGACTTCGATTTCTCCAAGATGACCGCCTGTGACGATCCCTTTTACGGGGTCGTGCTTGGCAAGGCTGCATACCCCATAGGCCGTGTATGCCTACAGGTCACATTTGGCAAAGAAGACAACTTCCGTACGGAGTACCTGACGTTCGAGGTCACGGATTTCCGCTCCTCTTACCACGCCATCCTCGGTCGACCTATGTTGGCCAAGTTTATGGCCATCCCGCATCACACCTACCTCGTCATGAAGATGCCAGCACCAAACGGAATCCTTTCCGTCTACGGCGACATCCTCGTCTCCTACAAATGCGAGAGCGACACTGTCGACCTCGCCAAAACATCTGCATGCAAGGCTGCAGCTATAGTCATGGTCGCTCAGGCCGCCATGATCGACCAAACCACTCTGGAGGTGCCAGAATAGAAGCGCACGGCCTCTGCCTTGGACGCAAGTCCCACGGTAAAGAAAGTCTGCCTCGGCCTACCCGATGCGTCCAAGGAAGTCACCATCGGGGCCGACCTCGACCCCAAATAGGAACTCGTGCTCACCAGTTTCCTCCGGGACAACGCCGACATCTTCGCATGGAGCCCATCAGACATGCCCGGTGTCCCTAGGGAGCCTGCTAAGCACACCCTTGAAGTAAGCAAGACAGCAAGACCCATCAAGCAAAAGCTCTGGCGATTTGCGAAAGATACAAAGCAAGCCATAGAAGTAGAAGTCTGTAAACTTTTAGCTGCAGGATTCATCCGAGAATGTAAACACCCAGTTTGGCTCGCAAACCCGGTCCTTGTACCCAAGAAAACTGAGGATTAAGGATGTGTATCGACTATACCGACCTTAACAAGCACTGCCCGAAAGATCCCTTCCCTCTTCCTCGCATCGACCAGGTCGTGGACTCCACAGCTGGTAGTGTCCTACTATGCTTCCTCGACTGCTATTCAGGGTGTCACCAGATAGCCCTGAATCCTGACGAACAAGACAAAACGGCGTTCATAACGCCCAACGGCATCTACTGCTATAAGGTCATGACCTTTGGCTTGAAAAACGTCGGTGCTACCTACCAGAAGGCGATACAAAAGTGCTTGAAGTCCCAGATTGGGAAGAACGTTGAAGCCTACGTCGATGATGTGGTCGTCAAGACCACTGAACAAGACCAGCTCTTCGCCGACCTCGCCGAGACCTTCACCAACCTACGCACCTACCAATGGAAGCTCAACCCGACCAAGTGTGTCTTCGGTGTCCCCTCTGGTTTGCTCCTGGGTTCATGGTGGGACACCGAGGCATCGAAGCTAACCCCGTTAAGATCGACGCAATCCGCAACATGGCCAAGCCATCTTGCAAGAAAGACGTCATGAAGCTCACTGGTATGATGGCGGCCCTAAGTTGTTTCATCAACAAGCTCGGCGAAAAAGGCCTGCCTTTCTTCAAGCTATTGAAGAAGGCAGATAAGTTCGTATGGGACGAAGAAGCATAGAAGGCTTTCGAGGCTCTCAAGGAGTCCTTGACCACGCCACCAATCATGACACCTCCAATACTGATGGAAACGCTCCTCCTCTACATCTCCGCCACCACTAATGTGGTCAGCACGGTTCTCATCACCGAACGAGAAGAAGAAGGGCAGGTCTATCCTATTTAGCGACCTTTGTATTATATAAGCGAGGTCCTGGCCGACGCTAAAACCGATAGAGGCAGAGTGCCCGATCTTTTGGTGAGTAGAGATAAATTCGATTTCGGCAGGAGACGACCCTCACGATCCGACTATGACGAGCAAGCCCAAAGCGCCAATGCAATCGCTGAACCAACTCCCTGTGGTTACCGACCTTGTTGGAGCAAGATCAGCCTGATCACAAAGGTCAATTCCTGTGCGCAATCGACGAACGAACAAGAATTTGAGGTGAGCAATCTTAATATCACTCGAAGGTGGAGTTCTGAATCACAGAGATCAGCACATATTTGTGCGTGGTCTGGTGTAGCTAAAGCTAGATGTAAAACAAAACTCAAGTTTCTAAGGCGGCAGCTACTGAGTATATGAGGAGGGGCGTCCTAGGGTTGGGGGCGACCTAGGGTGGGTTGCCCACAACCTGGGCCTAAGGCCCAACAAACTGGCGACACAGCACCTTGGCAGATTCTGGACGTCAACTTGTTTTGATGATTCCCGTTGACTCAGGATGAATTTTGGCATGCGACCAGTGCCATTGGAAGGTCTATGAAATTGTGGTTCGAACCATATAAAAACGTCCAAATCTGACTTCGTATGAGACTTGGGCGTCTGTTTTATTGCGCACTGCTCCTGGACTCCGAACTGGGCTCGAACTTGAATTGCTTTGGGCCTCCACCTTGGGGACTCGAACCGGATTAGCCTCGTGCCTCCTCTTCGATTTGGACACCCTTGTTGCACATCTTCTACTCCATTCCATGCACCAATCATGGTCGTATGCATGGGTGTCATGTCCTCATCATTCTCCCCCTTTTGAAGAAAAGTCGTCCTCGACGTCGATTGTGCTTGAAAACGATCCTTCACAACACAACGGAGAACGGGGTTGCGGAAATAAAGCAAACCAAAACAATTGTCAGGAGGAATGTGACCATGTTTCCAATTGTGTATCATGTCATGTCGCTTAAAATTGCCAGCATCTTTGAAGACTTCGTTATTGAAAGACACATGATGTTTGTCATTACTATCCTGCAAAAGATTAGTACCAACAAAGGACACAACAGGAATAGCTTGTTTATTGCAAGAAAATTTGGCACCAAAAATCATAGAGAGCGACCAGTAATGTTTCCCTTCTTGCGAAACAAAACTACGAGAGGAACATGTGAATATGTTTGTATGATGGTTACCCTCTAATCGATCGCAATCTTGCACAACAAAAGGAGAATTCAGATTTATACAAATGTAAACCCGATGTACCATATATTGTCCTTTGTTGTTATATTTGCCAATAACATGATATGAATGTCTAGACAGCCATGGCAAATCAGCATGTGCAAAAATTCTCTCTTCTAAACAATCTAGATTACACAAATCATCAAATTCAATGTAACCCAATGTATGTAAAGAAGACAACAATTGTATCTCATCATTTTTACTAGCAACATGCATAACATGGTTCTTTTCAGCACTAGCATGTAAAACTGAAGTAGTAGCACACTATTCATCTTTATCACAAGAAACATCAAGCAAATCACCATGTGACAAAGATAAATCAAGAGATCGTTCCACTATTAATTGCTCAACTAAAGCATGATTTGTGAAAAAATTCAGCACATTAACACAATTCTCACCTTCCGTGAGTGTAGCACCATGGACATTACCTATGTTCTCAGTAGGAGTATTAGGTGCATTGTGAAGTGATGGTAATGAATTTGCACATGAGGATGCGCCTGCAGGTTCGGCCGTCCTCTCGAGCGGTGTAGTGGTGGGCGTGGATGGTGCCGGGCTCTTGAGTACTATAGTGGTGGGAGTGGATGGCGCTGGGATAGCAGGCGTTGAGCTGGATGTCGAGCTTTGTCCTGCAAAAGAGTTAGAATATTGCTTCGTGCGACGTCCCTGCACATCACGTTCAGCTTGGCAAGCATATTCAAATAATGTGGTCATATCTGCATATTCCTTATGATCTAGTATGTCCCGAATTTCGCGGTTCAAACCACCACGAAAACGTGCCATAGCAGCATCGTTGTCCTCAATTAAACCACAACGAAGCATGCCTTTTTGTAATTCCTGGTAATAGACCTCTACAGATTGGGAACCTTGCTGAAAACGCTGCAGTTTAATAAGCAAATCTCGAGCATAATAAGAAGGCACAAATCTATGTCGCATAGCAGCTTTTAATTGATCCCAAGTGGTTGGAATTTTAGTGGGATGTCTTTTATTATAGTCACGGCACCACATTAAAGAAAAATCAGTAAACTCACTAATGACAACCTTAACTTGAGAATTAGCAGAAATATCATGGTATGAAAATTGTTGTTCAACTTCTAATTCCCAATCAAGATATGCAGCAGGATTATATTTGCCATTATAAGGTGGAATTTTAAATTTAATCTTAGGAAAAGAATCAATACCAGAATGGCGTGGCACATGGCGGCCTTGACCACGACTGTCCTTCTGCAATCCTCTGATCGTAGTGTGCAAACCATCGAGTTGTGCCACGACGGCGTCGAGTGTGGTCTGAGTAGACGTATGTGCGAGCTCGATCCGATCGAAACGCTCTTTCGATGAAGTGGTCATCGAATCTAGCCGTGTATGTATCGTCTGAATGTTCGCAGCAACTCCATCAACTCGTGTCCGCATGTCCTGCAACTGGTCATCCCTCTTGTCGTCGCCTACCATGGTTAGCGCAAACACAAAAACAAAATCGACGACAAAACAAGGGTGTATGTGCACGCAAAGGCGCTCAAACTAGGGCTATTGTCAAATTCTTATCCGTTCTTACCAAGCACACATGGGCAAACTGCAACCAACTGGTGCAACCTGCGAAAGATTGGAGGAGTGATTGCCTGGAGGGACAAAACTTGCTCGTCGTAGAACTCTGTGAAGTTCTGGGAAGGCTGCACTCAAATGAAGGATTAACACAATCAAACAATAATGCGAAGTTGAATTATAGTGCTAAACATGTCACAAAATCTGCTGGAAACAAGTGTAAAAGCAGAGGGGAAACAAGGGATCAAAACCTGAGAAGGGGATTTTCAGCGGAGGAACACGAACCAGAGAGGGGGTGTTGTTTCGCGAGCAGGGAGGGTAGGGCGCGCCTCACGGTGCCCACGGTGAAGGGGGGTCAGGCGCAGGAGGCCTCGGCAGGTTTCCACCGATCGGTTCCTTCTCCCTTCTGCTTTCTTTGTTTTTTTACTTTCCCTTTTTTTATTGCCTTTCCTCCTTTCTTTGGACTTTTTTATAACCAGCCTGAACAACACGGCAGGAAGAGGAAAACCGTCGGAAAGATGCCACGGCGCGCGACCCACGAGGCCATGAGCGTGAGGCGCGAGGGAGTCCTAATTCTTTTTTTTGCGTTTAACCGATCCAAATGGGGTATGCTGCACGCTCGACTCGCGAGCAGGTTTCGGCACGAGGAAAAAAAAACAGCGCGGGCGCGAGTGGGGCTGAGGCGTCACGCGGGGGGTTCGCGAGGGAGGAGGGTCCCGCGGGGCCACGTAGTCACGGCGTGAGGCGCTCGAGGTGTTTTGCATGGGGGAGGATTTTGGCGTGGGAAGAAAAAAAATGGCGCGTGATGGGGTGGTTCGCGTGATGGGAGTCCAGCGCGAGGGGGAGTCCCACGCGATGGTAGGTAGGCACGGCGCAAGGGATGGTAGGCACGGCGTGAGGGGTGTTTTGCCGTGGATGGGTAGCGAGCAGCAGAGAAAAAAAACAGCGGCGGCTAGGGTTAGAAGGAAAACAAGAAAACACAAGTAACCAGCAACAATTGACCGAAGTAAGCACACAAACTCAACAAAGTAGATTATTGAATGAAAGTGCGAGGCTAAAACGGGTTGCTGGGATAAGGATCTAACCTAGAACAAATTTTGTTTGGTTTTTTTGGACTATAGGAAATAAAAACACTTGATAAACTTACCGATCAACCTGGAAAACTCATACCACTTGATAGAGGCGGAGCGCCCGATCTTTCGGTGAGTGGAGATAAATCCTATTTCGGCAGGAGACGACCCTCACGATCCGACTACGACGAGCAAGCCCAAAGTGCCAATGCAATCGCTGAACCAACTCCCTGTGGTTACGAACCTTGTTGGAGCAAGATCGGCCTGATCACGAAGATCAATTCCTGTGCGCAATCGACGAATGAACAAGAATTTGAGGCGAGCAATCTTAATATCACTCGAAGGTGGAGTTCTGAATCATAGAGATCAGCACGTATTTATGCGTGGTCTGGTGTAGCTAAAGCTAGATGTAAAACAAAACTCAAGTTTCTAAGGTGGCGGCTACTGAGTATATGAGGAGGGGCATCCTAGGGTTCGCGGCGACCTAGGGTGGGGTGCCCACAACCTGGGCCTAAGGCCCAACAAACTGGCGACACAGCACCTTGGCAGATTCTGGATGTCAAATTGTTTTGACGATTCCCATTGACTCTGGATGAATTTTGGCATGAAACCAATGCCATTTGAAGCTCTATGAAATTGTGGTTCCAACCATATAAAAAACGTCCAAATCCGACTTTGTATGCGACTTGGGCGTCCGTTTTATTGCGCACTGCTCGTGGACTCCGAACTGGGCTCGAACTTGAATTGCTTTGGGCCTCCACCTTGGGGACTCGAACCGGATTAGCCTCGTGCCTCCTCTTCGACTTGGACACCCTTGTTGCACATCTTCTACTCCATTCCATGCACCAATCATGGTCGTATGCATGGGTGTCATGTCCTCATCAAAAACACGTTATTCACAGCCTCAGAAGTTGCTCTATGCACTCCTAATCACGTCAAGAAAGTTCCAGCACTACTTCCAAGCTCACAAGATCAAGGTGCCCTCATCCTTCCCGCTAGGGGAGATCATCTGCAACCGCGACACCAACGGCCGCATCGTCAAGTGGTCGGTTGAGCTCGGTGAGTTCGACATCGAGTTCTGCCCCTGGCAGGCAATCAAGTCATAGATCCTAGCTGACTTTGTGTCAGAATTGACGGAAATCTAGACGCCCCTCCCAAGGAGCGGCCTGAACACTAGATAATGTACTTCTACGGTGCCCTTAACCTCGAGGGTGCTGGAGCAGGTGTGCTGTTCATCTCTCCTCAGGGAGAGCAGCTCAAATACGTCCTGCAGATACACTACAAAGCCTCCAATAATGGAGTGGAGTACAAAGCTCTAATCCATGGGCTCCGAATTGCAGTGTCCCTTGGCATCAAGCGACTACTGGTGTATGGCGATTCCTAGGTCGTCATTGAGCAAGTCAACAAGGAGTGGGACTGTGTCAAAGACACAATGGATGCTTACTGCGCTGAGATTCGAAAGCTCGAAGGCCACTTCGAGGGGATCGAGTTCCAGCATGTGCCACACAACAACAACGTGGCTGCCGACGTCCTATCCAAGCTAGGCTCTAAACAAGCTCTAGTCCCAGTGGGTGTGTTCGTCCAGGACCTACGCAAGCCGTCGATGAAGTTGTTGGATCCGGACAATCTGGACCAAGTTCAGCCCGACCCAACTCCAGCACCTCCCCGTGACGTACTAATGACAGAAAAAGAGGATGATTGGCGCGAGCCTTTCATAGCCTTCCTACTTGACCAACGGGCTCCAGAAGACAAAGCAGAGCGAGAACGCATCATGCCGCGTAGTGCTAACTACATCGTGATCGGTAACGACCTCTATAAAAAAGCCGCCTCCACCGGTGTGCTGATGAAGTGTATCTTGCGATCAGAAGGTCTTCAGCTCTTGGCTGAGATCCATGGCGGCGAGTGTGGCTGCCACGCGGTGTCCGCCAACCTGGTCAGCAAGGCCTATCGATCTGGTTTCTACTAGCCCACGGCCATGACTGACGCCAAAGACCTCGTGAAGAGGTGCAAAGGATGCCAATTCTTTGCCAAACAGCAGCATCTGCCAGCTCAGACCCTACGCACGATTCCCCCATCATGGCCCTTCACCATGTGGGGCCTCGACTCCATAGTACCATTTAGAACCGCTCCGGGCGGCTACAAGCACATCCTTGTAGCCGTCGACAAATTCACCAAGTGGATTGAAGTCCGACCTGTCGCTAAGGTCACGTCGGAAGAAGCGGCAAAATTCATCCAAGAGATAACACATCGCTTCAGTGTGCCCAATAGAATCATCACCGACCTCAGGTCCGCCTACACAGGGTCAGCCTTCTGGGACTTTTGCCAGGACAGCATGATTGATGTATATTACTTGTCGGTCGCCCACCCCCGGTGCAACAGCCAGGTCGAGCGTGCTAATGGCATGGTTCATCAAGCTCTCAAAGATCATATCTTTGGTGATGCATCAAATTACGCTTCTCGTTGGCTAGCCGAGCTACCCCATGTCATCTGGGGTCTACGGACCCAAGTCAGTTCAGCTACGGGCTTCTCGCCCTTCTTTCTAGTCTATGGCTCAGAGGCCATCCTACTGACCGACGTCACCTTTGGAGCTCCACGCATACAGTTCTACGAAGAAGGTGAAGCTGAGAAAACTCGTCGCGTTGACCTTGACAGCCTCGAGGAACAAAGAGTGGCAGCCATCATGAGGCAAACTCGCCACAACCAGCAGCTCCGTTGGTATCACGATCGCAACGTCAAGGAGTGTTCCTTCAACGTTGGCGACCTAGTCTTAAGGCGTATCCAGAAGACCGACGGCATGCACAAGTTGTTCGCCCCTTGGGAAGGACCTTTCATCGTCACAAAAGTCATCAGCCCGTCTACATACCGCCTCCAGTGGGGCGACGGCCATGGGGTCCCTAACCCATAGAACGTGGAGCACCTACGCCGATTCTATCCGTAGAATAGTTTTCATTACAGCTATGTATTCCTAGCTTTTGTACCTTCAGTTAAATAAATATTAGTTTTAAGCAGTCATCTGCTGTGTCTTGAGTTCTATCCTCTTTTTTTCCATGTCATGTTCCCTCCCCCTCGACATGCTTGGGGGCTTGGCAAAAGCCAATACAAGGGTCGAAAGACCTGAGGGCCAAGACTTTAATCCTCCCCCTCGATATGCTCGGGGGCTTGGAAAAAGCCAACACAAGGGTCGTTCGACCTGAGGACATCGTCCCTCATGAATGTTTACTCTATGTTGTTGCGAGCCTGCTTGGTCGTGTGGTTGCAAAACCGGAGTCCTAGACTCTCCCCGCGCGCCAGCCACATGTAAGTCTCCCTGCTGAGCCGTGATGGTTGGTAAGCCAGCCTCTCCGTGAGTAGTGGTCAGTGGGGTATGTTAAGAACACAGTGCTTCAGGGCAACCAAGCTCGCACAAATATAAACTAAACACGTCATGCAGGCCAAAAGAAGATCACCATTGTTATTTACATGACTGGGAGAAGAGGGGGTACAACTCTGTGACTATGACTACTCTTCACCATCATCACCTTTGTAATCGATGGCATCCATTATCTTCTCAGCAGCCACCTGTACCTCTGCTTCTACGACCTTGAGGTCCTTCGTTGCATTCGGGCCTTTCCCGACCTTGGCCATGTCAACCTTGGGGAAGTGCGACTTCACACACACTAGCGACTCCGTAGCCGCTGTTAAACTTGTCGCCCTCAAGAGATCAACCAGCTTCTGGGGTGCAGCCAGAAGTCGGTCAATGGCTGGCTTGGGCTCCTCCCCAGCGACCTACGACTCCACCATGTCCATGACAAGGTCGGCGGCATTCTTCAGATCGTTCACTTCCACCTCAAGCCCTGCAATGGTCACTTGGTCATTCTGCAACGACTGCAAAGCTACCACAAGACTGACCTCGAGGTCCTTTCGTGTTTGTTTCTCATAAGCTAGCTTCTGGCATACGGCATACTCACTCTCTACGGCGGGCTTCATCACCTTCTTCAGCTCTTCACCCCCCGCATCGGCCGCCCACAGGTCTACCTCTAGGCTTCGGATTTTTTCCTTCGCAACCTTGAGGTCGTCCTTGAGCTTGTCTTTTTCTTTGTGAAACTCTGTGATACAAAGATATCGTCAGACACAGGACCCAGTTGGACAGTTCAGATGCACAAGGTTGTGGGTTGTTGGCCTTACCAGCACTCAAAGACATCAGCAATTCGTTGGCGTCCCGATTCTTGTGTTGTTCCTCCTTCAGCTCGTCTTCGAGCCTTTTCTTCTCAGCGACCGCCTCCTCCTTGACCCGCTTGAGCTCCTGCTCAAGCTGCTCCGCCCGCAGCTGCATGGCTGCGGCGTTCTTGCATTGGTCGGCCCTGCTCTTGGCACTGTCCGCCAGTAACTACTTCAAAGATATAAAACAAATCATTAATGAAATTTACATGATAATCTAACTACTCAACACGAGGGCAGTTACTTACCATGAACGCTTGGTTCAGCGTCAAGATGGCCCGGCGAACTTCTTTCATATCTGCATCATCGTCGAAGATGTCTCCCTCTCAAGGGGTGCCATTCCAGTTGATTTCCCCTCTCTTGAGGCCTTGAGCCGTTGACGACGAACCCGGCACTGCCCCGACGGTTGCTTCTGGTTCTTGCACTGGCTGCTCGATCTGTGGCTGGTCCGCTGCTGGGCCCTGAGCCGACATGGTCGGTACCGTGTTGATTCGCTCCACTTCAACAATGGGCGGGGGAGCTACTGCCCCAGTCCCCCAACGGAACTCTGGGTTCCGACCTCCTGCTCGGACGTCATCGTCTTCGCGAGAGAACCTTGAGCATCTGAGGTGCTCTGAGTTTTGGCGTCCGACCTACGATAGTTTCTTTGTCAGCATGCTTCGAACTCATGTCTAAAATTGATGTAATAAATTATGGTATTGGGGTCTTACCTCACCACCGTTGTTGCATGTAACTTCGGCTTCAGGAGCCAACCTCGCACTTTCACAGGCATGTTATCCTGAATGCTGGCTGCAGCCAGCTGTGCCTCCTTTATGCAGCGGATGTCCTCATCCGTCGTCTGCCTCTCCAGCTCCCGCTGCCTCTTAGTCGCGGGGCTCGGCGACCTTAGCGCTGCACGGTTATCTGCATCCGACAGCTCATCTATGGCTTCATCCTCCTCCTCAACGTCCTGTGACTTCGGGGTGGGGTCCATCTTCCTCTTCTTCTTATTCTTCTCGGCCTCGAGCTTGGCAGTCTTTGCTGCCTCGACCTTGCATCGGCCTTCGACCTAGATTGCTTCGCCGTCGCCGCCCTTGTTCGACGTCCCGGCTTTGTGGCACTGGATGCCTCAGGCCAGCTCGTCACATCGTCACCAGCCTCCAGGTCGCTGTCCTCATCCGCCTCCACAGATGAATTCGGCTGATAATTCTCTAGTAGTGCCGCTGCTGGAGGCTGGTAGTCCTGCGACCTCAACTTCCGACGTGGCTCCACGCCAGTCGGTAGAGGTGCGGGACACCAGTACTGCATTTCACGAGCCTGCAAAGACAGGAAACAAGGTCTAAGAGGTCTTCCTCTAAGGCAAAATAAAGGTAAATACTTCAAAACGAGCTAGTTGTCTCAGGACTTACTGGATCAGCTGGTCGGGTCAGGGAGTGTGCCTTTGGGCACTTCTTGTTCTGGATCCGCCGGGTGTACAGTTGAGTGACTCTGGTCACCATTTCATCTCTGGAGACCTTGCGGTTGACTTCGCGAGTAGGGTCTGACTGACCCCGGTACTCGTAAGTCGGATGCACCGGATCCTTGATCGGCTGGATCAGGCGACGACAAAAAGACATCGTCACCGAGCCTCCCGTCAGACCCTTCTTCTTGAGGTCGGCGAGGAGGGCGAGCAACTCCTTGAGGTCTTCCGTCTCATGGGAGGAGAGGGGCATATCCCACTTGGTTATCTTCTTGGGCCTGTGCCCAGTTCGCTTCGGGAGCGCTGGCTTCTGGTCGGCGATGTAGAACCACTTCAACCTCCACCCGGAGGTGTTGTCCGGCAGATCCATATCAATCCATTCTGCCTTCAGACCTGGTCGTCAGCAGAACATCAACGAGCCTACGACGCCAGTACGCTTGCCGGTGGTCTTGACGTTGAAGAAGTAGCACCACAACAGAAAATGGGGTGGTATCCCCAGATACGCCTCACACAGATGGATGAACGAGGATACTACAGTGATGGTGTTGGGAACGAGGTGTACCATTTCCAGCTTGTAGTAGTACAGAAGACCCCTGAAGAAGTCGCCGGCGGGCACATTGAACCCACGCTCTAAGAAGGACGTGAAGATGACCCGCTCCTTGTCGTCCTCTGTCGGGAACGCCTCGCCGGTGGGTGCCTTCCACTCCACTTCCGCCTTGGGCCTTAGCACCCGCGCTCCACCAACGCCTGGATCTTCTCCTCGGTGATCGTCGAGGGATCCCAAACCGTCTCTGGGGTGGGGATCTGGGAAGCTGCGGCCGCCATTTCTTTAAGATCTACGGATTTGGATCTAAATGTCACTAGGGTTTTCATGTGCATGCGGAGCGGCGCGGATCTGGGCTCTCAGTGGTGGCGGGTGGATTGCTATAGACGGCAGTGAGCTCCGGCTCCGAATGCGGCGGGGTCGGTGTGTAGGTGCGACGGCTATGGCAAGGTGGGTTCCGGCGGAGGCGGCGGGAGGAAGAAGATGATGGCAAGGGAGGGTCAACGCCCGTCCCCACGGCCGTATTTATATGGGCCCCGCCATGGATGCCTGTTGCGGATTTCTCGCCACAGCAGATCTGCTCCAATGGCTCTTTGCCACTGATTTCGCGAGACGATCTCTCCAGATTTCACGCCAACGGCTACTTGCGTAACGGATAGGCGGCGACCTAATACCCTGAGTTCAGGTCGTAAGTACAACAACGCTACTAGGTCGTCTTGACAGTGCATTCGATCTCATTGAGGTCGACAAGCCCCCAAATTGCAATATTTTAGATCTTTGATGAATAATTTCTTCAAAGCGACCATTACATGACAGAAGAGAGTGAACATTATACGGGAACTTCGAAGGTACACAAGTCGCCTACGACCTCATTGGATCCAGAACCCGTTACAAGATACAAACATATTTGAAGACCTAATCTACCTAGAGCAATCTTTGCCATGTTCTCTACTACAGCAGAGCACATCGCAAGAATTATTCTAGCTTCAGACCCCCAATGGCGGCCTCGCGGTGAATGCCTACACGACGCTGCGCATAGCAGGTCACACTTTGTGCCTGACTATGGAAAGCAGACACAGGCTTCCTCCCCGGCGTGTACTGCAAGCCCTCGACGAGCATCTCATGCTTACCAAGAATCTGCAGCATCACCTCGGGCCTCTACAGCATCACCTCCAAACTCTCCATGACTCTTCACTGAGGCACGGTACAAAGATTGGAGGAGACACCTACACTTCGCAATCATTCTTCTACCTCCAAGCTTCTACAAACTTTGCATCCTATGCTCTGGTGGACGGTCGCATGCCATTGGCATGGCCAAAATTCTACTATGTGGCTTCATAGCTCACCAATGCTCGGTGCTTGCCTCCTTCAGCCTTATGGTGCTATTTATAGCCGGAACCAGGCCTTATGCTGCCGGTGAAGTGATGACACTGTTACCACGTGATCGAGGGGTACTATAGACATGTGGAGAATTAAAAGCGATGTTCTTTTCCCCTACCTCACGACGAATTCATCGTTTGTGCATCAATGATGCCTGAGGTCGCTGCAGCATCACATGGCAACAGTACACCTTTGGTCAGTGGGCAGCTTGTCGTTTTCTGGGTGGCAAGAGAATCTCCGACCACTGTTGACTCGTGACCCCGCAGTCTACGGAAAAGACAAGACTGACTCTGCGTCAGATGGCTCTACGCCTCGCTATACCTATGGACGACGATGATGATCAAACACGGCATTTGCAGCTCTACATCTTCATTTGCACATGCTAGGCTCTGCGTCCTAGTGCACCCGCTAGGGCTCTACATATAAACGGACCTATTCCAATCAGCCTATATTTCTGTTTCCTGAGCAGAATGATTGTAGGTTCGATTGAAGACCTTCCGGGGTAGGCGTGCCTCGCTGCTCTACCAGATCTGTCTGGGCACCTGGAAATCAGAAGCTCCACATCTACGATTTCGTCGGGCCCCCGTGGTTGGTGTGCCTATTATTGAGGTCGTTAATACACCTTGGCTTCGATGGATGGCTGGCAGCTATGTTGGTCATCTGGGCACCAAAACGACCTCCTGGAGGTCGGCGTGCCTTTATACCTAGGTCTTGCAATACCTCGGTATATCTACAGCTCTACCAACCAAGTTGGGCGCCCTAGATGCGTGACCTTCTTGAGGTCGGTGTGCTTTGTATAGCTCTGCCAGCCTGCTCTGGACACCCAAGATTTTACGTCGGGAATGAAGGCCCCCCTGTGAGGTGCGTGCCTGATGGCCCTGCCAAGTATCTCCGGATGCTTGGGCGCTGATTGATTTGAGACCTTCTTAAGGTCGGCATGCCTAGGGTGGCTCTACCAGACTCTTCGCAGCTATGCAGGATATCTGGGTGTCTCCACACTCCATTCGTTCACAGATCTACATTTTCCTATGACTTCATCGTTGACCGTTTCGACCAACACAGAAGACCTCTTCATGTGACGTGCCTTTCAAGATCTTGCTGGGTATCCTCAGATACTGGGCATTATTAATTTGAGGCCTCTTCGAGGTCGGCACGCCTACAAGACCCCCTTCAGGTCGGCCCTGCCAGCCTCCTTGCAGCCATGCTAGGAGGTTTGGGTGTCTCTACACTTCGTTCGATCAAGACCATGACTCAGTTTTTTCTCTTCTCTTTTTTGAGCATCAAACCAGCCATGCTGCCTACTTCAACGCTCGGGGATTACTCTACGAGAGCGTCTCCGACGCCCTCTTGTTTTCTTCGTCGTACCGACCTGTCGAGAAACCTGTTTCTCATCAAGTTGTTACTCGACCTACTTTTTCTTCTCTTTCTTTTTTGGATCATCATACCGGCCATCCTGCCCGCCACGATGCTCGGATACTACTCTATGAGTGCGTCCTTGATGCCCTCTGAATTTTTTCAGTGTCGTTTCGATCTATTGGAAGTCAGCTTCCTATCGGTCGTCACTCGACCTCTCTTCATTCAGCAAGACTACAAACAGGTCGGCTGTTAAGCTGATTTATCTCTTTTTTCTTTTGGACCGACGTGCACGCTATTCGACCTGTTGATAGCTCTACGACTTCGTCATGACCTTTTATAGTCGCTGTGCCTACACATCGCTCGGGGGCTTGTGAGACATGGGTACCCCTGGGTCCCCACCGACCAGGCTCACGGCCGTCCCCGACAAGTGGGTCCAGCCCACCAGAAGACTCACTGACCTGACAGTGGGCCCAACCGACCTGGTTGGTGGCCCACACGGCCTCCTGAAGACCTTCCAGAAGATTCCCCAGACGACCTTATCCGATCCGGTCGGGTAACTTGGCGTGCAAGACAAGACACAAGACATCGGTTGCGCCTCGAGACAGTCCGAAAATCACGAGATTATGTTGTAATTTTCCTTAGATTGGTTTCCCTGTTGTAACCGACCTGGACTCTGCGTCCACCGACCTTGTCCGTCAGCCAATATAAGGCGAGCAAGGCCGAACCTCAGATCAAGTCGCCTCAAGTCATCCACATCAATACAATCAAGAACTGGACGTAGGGTTTTACTCTCCAGAGGCCCGAACCAGTATAAACTCGCCGTGTTCTTTGTGTTCCGTGTGCTCGTGCGCAACCTTCGAGTTCTTAGCCCTAGATTTCTCCCCGCCGAACAAATAAACCACTGGGGTTGACACCCGTGTGGGCTGTGGAGATCTAAACATCTGACACCAACAAAATGGCTATAGGATTTTTTTTGTATGGCTTTTAAGTGGACTATAGGACATGAACAAAAGATATAACATATAAGGGTGGGAGGGTGGGTAAAAACAAAACCTACCATGACAACTATAGCTCTGATTACCACTTGATAGGTGCCGATTTGGATCAGCACAAGGATGGCCCGATCTTCACGGCAGTAGGTTTTGTAACAAGATAACTTGCTGCAAGCAGCGGGTAAAGGCCTTATACCTGACAAAGGTTGGATGCGACCAAGCGTCGGGGAGAAAATCACCGAAACCACGAAGACTTTGATTCGATCTCCAAACGACCGCAAAACCACAAGCCCGAACTAATCCACACAATAC
This sequence comes from Cenchrus fungigraminus, assembly GCA_036936925.1. Taxonomy (NCBI): domain Eukaryota; kingdom Viridiplantae; phylum Streptophyta; class Magnoliopsida; order Poales; family Poaceae; genus Cenchrus; species Cenchrus fungigraminus. The sequence goes on along the minus strand of CM072778.1, from coordinate 52,307,372 downwards.
GGTGTAGCTGAACGGAAGCCGTATAGCACAAAGTAGGGGACCTTAGAGAGATCTCTTCACCAGTCCTCAAAGAACAAGGAAGAACAACGGGTGTGCAAGGCACTCAGCAGCTCAGCTGCGACAAACCTTATGAGGCTATCAATTCATGATTATCAACACTTAGTTCTCAATGGTACAAAGGGGGTATTTATACTAGGAGCAACCCTCCTAGATGGGTGTGAATTCGAGATGGAAATGAAAAGGCTAAGCATGTGACAAGGCTCCTCAGAAATCAACTCCCGAAGTGGTCTCGCATGGCTGTTGACCTTCTGTGCAGCCTCCACTAAATCGGTCATAACTCTTTATTGGGAAGTCCAATGGACATGCGGTTTCTTGCATTGGAAAGTTGACTTCAAGCACGTTCCATCAAGTGCTCGTGGAGCTCTAGAGACGTCACAACCAAAGAGTTATGGTTGATTCATAATGCAGGTCCGAACTGGTCCGAAGTGGAGATCTGAAGCGAACCTCCTGGATCCTTATTCCGAACGGGTGATTCTTGGTTTCCAAGCTTGTCCGAACAATCGTCCGAACGGAATCCTCATGGATCCTTGTTCCGAGTGGGTGATTCTTGGTTTCCAAGCTTGTCCGAACAATCATCCGAACAGAATCCTGCTGGATCGTTGGTTTGAGCTGGTGATCCTTGGTCTGACTGTTTCTTGTTGTTTACTTCTTCTCCATGTTTAGTTGTACCGTCCTCTTCATGTATATTCCTAAGGACAATCAAAGTACAACATTTAGGTAGTATAACATTCTCATATATTTTGGAATTAATTTTAGCAAGGAAAGAATTCACCTTTTGTTGGAGTTCCTTAGCATGACTGCGTGTAATAGTTCCTTGAAGTGCAGGAGCTTGTGTATCTGATGCTTGTTCTTGTGTAACTCGTGGGATGTCCACATCACTTCTCAAGCACCTGAAGCTCGTGAAGAAGGTGAATTGGATTCTGGTACTGGAGAGGACATTTCCAATGTACATGCAAGTGTTGATGAACTTGTCGCTCCTCAGGATTTCTACCCTCCTACTCTTGTTTTCGGCAAGTCCTTGGTTACTCCTGCCATTATCAAGGAGTATGAAGATGCTGGGTTTTTCCCTTCTGGTGATGGACGCTCTCCCACAGACGAAGAGATTCCTACCCCAGAGCTAGATGAAATTTTTGTCTTCAAGGATTTCTTTACTTCTAGTTTGAGATTTCCTTGCGATGGCCGCTTTCCTTCCATCCCTGACAGATTCTCTGTGAAGATGCATCAGCTCACGCCGAACTCTTTTATTGAGCTTTCCAAGTTCTTTTGGATCATGAGAACTTTTGATTACGAGATTTCTGCTGATATCTTCGCTCGGCTTTTCAAGCTTCATATGCAGAGAAAAGTCATCATGCTTAATGATGATAAGTTGTATGAGGCTCATTATGGGTGCTTCACCTTTAGCACCCACCGCAATAATGCAAATCAGAAGATTGAACGGATTCATCTTGCCCCCTGCAGTAACAACAAGTGGCCTGATAATTGGCTTCAACACTAGTTCTACATGAAGGTTGATATGGCGAAGGTGATAGACCGTACAGGGGCCTTCTATCCTTTCTATTGTCCCTTGGGACCCATGAATGCTATTTGTACGACAACTTTCAATCATTAGACTCCTGGTTTTAGCATATCTGAGAATAGATTTGGCTTTGCTTGTCGGATTCTTGGTGGTCGCGATGTTCTTGAAGAGTTTGTTGCTGCTCGGATATGGCCCTTGGCCCATGGTTGGAAACCTAACGAAATAGTTGAGCTATCTATTGAATGGGCTCCCAGTGCTATTCACTTTCCGAGATTCGGCCTGCGTCTTCGCAAAGGCCAGACTTTGGATGACTTTATTTCAGAAGTCGAAGCCAGAGTTTGTGAAATTGTTGGAGAGTTCACACTTAATGAATATAAGGCTTTCAAGTTTCTTGTGAAGCACAAGAAGAGAGTGAACCGAGTCTTCTCTGAGCTTGATGTTGACCTTGCTTTTCACTCGAGGCCACCTAGGCCGGACAAGAGATGCAACCTCCTGGGGCAACTGGCTCTGTGGCGATCGGGGCTCCCTCTAAGTCTCACAAGAGGAAGTCTTCAAGAAAAGGAAAACCTGAGGGAACCTCTAAAGCCGTTCCTATTGTTCAGCTGTCAAAGACCAAGGCTCTTGAATCCAGCAAGAAGAAAAGAAAAGCTTCCGAAGGTGTTTCCGGCGCTGAACTTGCGGCTGCTAGCCTAGCTGACTTAGGCAAGAAGAAGGCAAAGAAGGCTGTAAAGAAAGTTTTTGTGGCTATTGTTCGTCGTGTCGCCCCGGCCTTTTCTGACGAAGAAGTGGAAGATGAGCCTCGTCACCCAGGTTATTTTCCTTGTATTTGCTGTAGACTGAGATTGAGGGCCCATTTTGTTTGCACTCCTAGCTCAGAAAATGAGTTCGTTGATGTTGAAACTTTTTCAGATGCGCTGCCTGAAGCTCGACTGCTTCTCAAGAGCCCGTTACCACTGTTTCTTCTGGAGTTGATCCTCCCAGAACCCTTGCTGCTACTGATGAGGCTTCTCCGAAGTTTATTGAAGACTTGGAGCGTACCATGGATCGGAGTGGAAGATCCCTTAAAGAGCCATCTTTGATCAAGAATCGCGAAGATGTCCGTGAAGGGCAGGACCCTACTCCTGAAGTTGCAGCGTACAGCGATAGTTTCGGTATGTCTTTCAAGGGTAGGCTGTTAAGTGTTGGGGTCCGGTGGTTGGTAAAGATGATGATGCACATATGAGTGAGTGAACATATGAGTGAAACAGGAGGAGATGCTCCGAGGGAGATGCCTCTTCTTAGTGACAAAGCAATTGCTGCTCCTGAAGAACATATCTCCTGTTCTTATCAAAAACCTTTGGAGATTGCTGAAGTAGCTGATCAAGGATCCACAAAACTTTTTGACTCAGAAGGTTTGTTTTCTGGTCCTCGCTTCTCTTCTTTATTTATTCCTTCCTTTCTTGCGGAACTCATTATTTTATCTTTTTTCAGTTTTTGAAGCAACTCTCCGAAAACTTCCTGCCTCAGAACTTTCCAAGTTCAATGCTATTCTTGGTCTGAAAACAACTGTTGCTGGTAGATTGATTTCAGAGAAGTTCAATGAGAGCGAGCAGCGCACTTCGGACCTCAACAACGAAGTTCGTGATTTAAAGCATGATCTTGAGAAAAGTCAATCTTCAAACTGAGAGCTAGAAGCTCAAATCAAGGAATTGAAAGAGACCTTGAGAGTTTCCCAGCATGAGAAGAAGCTGCTTGATGCTGCTTATCTTGGATTAAAGAAGGAACACGACAATCCTAAGCAAGGTCGCAGTGATGATGATAAAATTATTGAAGATCTTCGGAAGGAAGCTGATGAGGGTACTACTGCTATAACTGAACTTCACGGAACGAACGCTAAACTTCTCAAACAAAATGCTAATCTTGCTACTGCTGTTAGTTTAAGAGAGACAAGAATCTTGGAACTTGAGAAGTTGCTTAACAAAAGGATTGAAGCTATGAACCAGGGAGCTGATGGCATAAGGAGAAGTTTCTAGTTTTTGTTCGAAAAATACATCGAGGCTCTTGGTCAGTTTGGTGCTCAGCCACACCCCTTTCCCGAAATCGAAGATGCTTCTGTAGTGATGGACTGGATGCTAATCGAGTTTAAAGCTCTTCCTGACGTGATATCTGGTACAATCGACTTCGCTGCTGTTTTTAGCGTTGAAAGTTTGCTGAAACTTCTCAAGAGTCATGACTGCGTTGATCTTGATAAATTCCGAGGTGCCCTTCAGAAGTTTCCCGACGCCGCCAGTACCTCACTTATCCGAAGCCATGAAGACGTGCGAGCTATTAAGATTAGATTTATGAAGGAATTCAGGATTGCTAGTGGCAAAGAGTTCGCGAAGAAGACTGCTCGCGACAAGCTTGAAGAGTTATCCTTTTCTTGGATCTTTGAGTTCTTCTTTTTGCTACTCTATTCTTATTTTGCTTATTGTGTCACTTTCTGACCCATTTGATTTTTGACCTTTTTCAGCTCATTAGGAAGGAAATGAGCGATGATATTCACGAAGCCCTACAAATGAGTTCAGAATCCGATGGTCGAGCGGGGGGAGATGGTGATGCCGAAGATGGCTCGAGCAGTAGCAGCAGCAGCAGCAGTGAAGACAATGATGGAGGAGATGGCAGCTCTGAGTGTCGTGCGGGTTCTCCGAAGGTGGTCATAGATGAATGAAGCAGGACTTGCTCGAATCATTGCTTTTGTTTTGAGGAACTATGAACTTTTGCATGCGTGGGTTGTAACCCACTATTCTGAACTTTATTCTATAAACTTTAACCTGCACAGGTCTTGGAAGGTGGGCCTGTGCAGCATGTGATGCCATTGTGGTTCCATCGCCAAGATATTGTAGTTAGCGGCGAATCGTGGTGTTTGTATAAAGAAGCTCATCCTGGTTGTCAGTTCCATGACTTTTGGCTCTTATGCTGCCAATATTTTTCGATGCGTAACTTTCAGCTAGGTTCTTTCTTTCTTTTCCGTGATGGTTATGCCCTTGCGACTGTGGCTTCAAGTTCCCGCACCTTCGTGAAGATTGAGCCCCCAAGCCCCGTTGGCAATGACTGCAATTTTGCTTATGCTTGTGATATTGCTGAAAGTAGAGGCTCTAAACCAGGGCATGTTGTTGAACTGCCCTTCTGATCTTGGCTCATCGAAGCTTTGTAATATACTTTAGAATTTTGCATGAAATAAAGGAAGTTAAATGGTTTTTAGAAAAAATGTCACCCTTCCCACCTTGCCGTTTTCATGCAAAATCTCATAAAAACTTGCTTCGTAAACTTCGCTTCCTTTCATTGCAAAACTTAGACTCAAAATACGAGTCGACAAAACTTGCTTCATGAGTTTTGTGGACTTGTGCCTATGTGGTGTTCTCGCCCAGGTTGATATCACAACTTTCAGTTGCTTCAACCTGATTTTCTTCTGGGCATGATCATTCTGATGGTGTTCACGAAGATCATGAATATTCTTAAATTTGCTCGTTAGGGTTCTTAGTTATTTGATTTTTTTACTCTTTGGAGAGAAATTTAGCCCCTTAGCCCACATATTGACATTCGCGGTTGTCTATTTTCTGAAATATTATCACATGGGTATCACCCTTTGATTCATTCATGAATATTCTATATCAGAATTTTCGAGTTTTCAGATTTCGCGGCCACAACTTATTGTTGTCTCGGGCCCCTTTTTCGTAATCGTCCCTTCACTCTGGGATGTATGCCACAACTTGTTGTTGTCTCAAGCCTTTTCGTAGGATGTCCCTTTACTCTGGGATCTAGGCCACAACTTGTTGTTGTCTCTGGCCTTTTCGTAGGATGTCCCTTTACTCTGGGATCTAGGCCACAACTTGTTGTTGTCTCTGGCCTTTTCGTAAGATGTCCCTTTGCTCTGGGATCTCAGCCATCACGGGGCCTATTTGTGGAATCATCCCCTCATTTTGGGATTTCGACCATCACGACCTTTTCATGAAGTCATCCCCTCGCTTTGGGATTTCCGCCATCATGGGGCCTTTCCATGGAATCATCCCCTCATTTTGGGATTTTGGCCATCACGGGGCCGTTTCATGGAATCATCCCCTCACTTTGGGATTTCGGCCATCACAGAGCCTTTTGTCATCTTATTCATCTCATTCGAAGATTCTTGACACATACGAATTGGGGGAAAACTCCTTTCATAGATGATAGAAAGAATATTTACATAGGATCCGCCTCGTTAAAAACCTTGCCCCTGATTTTGGGCCCCCTTTGCAATGAAAAGAGTATGGTCCTTTTTGATTGAAAAGTAAATGCATGAAGTAATTTTTTTGTCCCTGAAGCTACTTATAGTTCTGTAATTTGGGGTTTTACATTTTTTCTTGCGGAAATTTGAATCTACGAAAGAAATGCGGAAAATGAAATTTAACTAATCTTGCGACTTTCATGGGTAGTACCTTCGGAGACTGTCAGCATTCCATGAATGCGACAGTTCCTCACCAGTTTGGTCTGTTAAGGGAAAAGCTCCTGACATGTTTGTCTCTTTCACGATGTAAGGTTGTTGACAGTTAAATAACGCGTCAAGTTACGATCCGGAAGCACACGGGTCGGTTGTAGCTTTTCCCTTAGAGTATCCCCCAAGGTTAATCAATCCGTGGAACAAGTGGATTGCTATGCTCAACTAAGCACTAATGTTGTCGATTTAAAGCTCTTTATCAAATATGTATAAGTAAGGAACTTAATATAATCTATTCTAGATTCAAGAAAGCAAAGTAGAGAGCGATGGAATGAATATCTCAAGAACGTAGAATGCTTGTCCAAGGGATCTAGGATCACTTGAAGATGTAACCACCTAGCAAGAACAACCCGATCTAATCTATCTAAGGTAAAGGTGCACGGAGTCTAACCCTTTCCCTCTCGCATACTAGTCACTACACGAGGGTAATCCGTGATCGAACACCAAGTGCACAAGACGTTGATGTGTTCTAGGCATGCATGATCAAAAGTGTGAACCAAGCTCATTATGTTTTCCCTCCCGCGCACTGTCACTACACGACGGTAATCACATAAAGAACAAGAGGAACATGATACATGAAGCTACGAGCGATGCATCCCCAAAGCAAGCCAGCCGGCCATTATGAATAACACACCATCAACATGAGTATGATAGCAAAAAGATCCAAAACATAGGTTCGGTGATTACAACTCAAGATCCCCCTTCAACCCCTAGGACAAACAAGCACTTTACCACATAATGTTACACATTGTAGTGCTGATCATGATGTAGAATCCTCCGAAGTAGATGAAGGACAGGATTGCTCCCTTCGCGATCCAATCTCCTTCTTGTTCTCAGTCCTATGGCGGCGGAGCCTGGGCCGATCCGCATGGGCCGGTCGGCCCAGGGCCTTTTTGGCCCGCCTCGGGCCCAACTTTCTCGTGTGAGCTCCTTGATGCTTCCTAAGTTTTCACCCTGATGCATGCGGGCTTTTGACGTCATTTTCTCCACGGTTTAGATAAGGGCATTTGTCATGCAAGTTCCTGCATCTTCTGTTTAGGTCCCTGGAGTTTTACGGCTTCATGCTTTGGTCCTTGGGTCATGTGGAGTCATGTTCACTTCGAGTCTTGACTTGTGCCAGGCTTCATCCCTACGGAGGGTGGATATCATATAGGCTCATCCCACAAGTAAATAATCATGCTCCCAAATTTTGAATGAATCTCAGAAATTTTGAAATGAAGTGTAAGATGAAGAAAGAGCTAAACCAAGTTCAAAAATTTAAACCTCCTAGCATCTTGCTCATGAACTCTCATCTCTCAAGCCTATTTGTTCTCCTCCTTTCCCCTCTCAAAACTTTATATAAGTGGAAGGCTTTATCTAGAGCTTTGGGAAAAGTTTAGTCCTACCAAAATATTATAATCAGGATATTATCAAAACAAGACAAGCTTCTCATGGATTTACCGAGCCTCGTCAAAAGGGTCATTGGAAAATAATGTTTTCAAGGAGGGGGGAGAGATGAATACACACTTTTTGAGATAAGTGGACATGTGCAAATGGCAAAGAGTGATCCCGAGGCACAAACAAAGTCCTCGTTATCGGATTGCACATGGTTGGAAAGATGAGTATGGGTCTTGATCTTAAATCCTCTTGAAATTCCTAATGCATCTAGAGAGTCGGGGAGTTTATATATATATATATATATACACATATATTTTTTTCTTCTCTCTCTCTTTCTTCTTTGTTTTCATCATTTTTTCCTTTTCTTCTTTTTTTCTCCCTTTTTTTCTTTCTTTCTTTCTTTTTTTTACTCCCCTAAACTCTAGAGTACATTAGTACCTACCTTCTTGCCAGCTCCCCCCACGCTTAGACGATTGCATGTCCTCAGGCAAAGAGGTGACGAAGTTTTTGTGCCAAGGTAGGTACTAAAAATCCTAAATTTTCCTGGAGAGAATCACTTAAAATCTTACAGGGATCCTTCATGCACCCTTTATGTCGTCCTGGAGGTCTCCCAAAATGAAACTTTAATCTCTGGCACCTTCATTCTTGTGATCTTCCTCGAAATATTCATCCATACTCAAGAATTGGGTTGTGGTCAAGGAGGTAAAACACAAAAAGATATTTTGGGTTTGTGGGTGGATATACGGCGAAGTTTGCAAAATTTCCAATGTGGAAACTTACAATGCACGGATAGAAAAGGCTAGCAATAAGATAGATACAGAAAAATGGAATGACCAGCTTCTTAGTCTGGAACCAGACAAATCAAGCCTTGAATCAGTGCACCCAAAAATAAATCTTGTGCATTAAGTTTTTGCACTCAATTAAATATAAGGCTTTGGATAGGTTGAGCAACATGCAAGTGGTATTAATGACAAGGTTAGCATAACTTTTAAGAATGAAAATAAATCATCTTTAACCCATCCAAAATTGAGAGCGTAAGAAAAACTATGGGTCTTCATCTTTATCATATCCTCCACAAGGATTAAGCTAACATTTAAATTTAATTTCAGACTTGCATTAATGAGAGCATTAGCTTAATCATGCATAAAGCAAGCACAAAGACGAGCTTAACGGCAACGATCATCATATATCAACTTGGCAAAATTTTCCATCCGCACCAAAGGTCATGAGTAGGGGGCAAAATTTATTCACGATGATTTGAAGCAAACATTACTACTAACACGCATGCTGGAAATAAATAAAGTCGAAGGTTATTTACAAACTTACCTTGTTTTCGTCGCTTAGCCTTAATAGTATGGGTCACCATCCAAGGTGTAGACATCAATGTATTTAATGGGCACAACGTCAAGCTCCAAGAATACCTTGAGTCGTTGCCCATTCACAACATATTGATCTCCTTTGGCGTCCATGATTGTTACCGCTCCCGATGGTGACACTAAATGTACAACGTATGGTCCATCCCATTTGCTTTGCAATTTTCCTTTGCCAAAGACCTTGTATCGAGAATTGTATAGTAGGACCTTGTCTCCTTCCTTGAATTCCTTCTTATGCAATCTTTTGTCGTACCATCTCTTCATCCTTTCTTTATAGATGCTAGCGTTGTGATATGCATTCAATCTTAGCTCTTCAAGTTCACTTATTTGAATCCTCCGCTTTATTCATGCCGCATCAATATCAAGATTCATCTCCTTTATTGCCCAATAAGCCTTGTGCTCTAGTTCTACCGGCAAATGACATGTTTTTCCATAGACAAATTGACAAGGGGTCATACCTATCGGTGTTTTATGTGCAGTCCGGTATGCCCACAACGCTCCGTCTAGCTTCTTTGACCAATCTTTTCCTCCCTTAGTCACCGTCTTCATGAGGATGCCTTTGAGTTGCTTGTTCGATGTTTCCGCTTGGCTATTTGTTTGTGGATGATAGGCCGTAGACACCCTATGCTCGATTCCCAACTTTGCCAAGCATCTTTTAAAATCCTTGCCAATAAAGTGTGATCCACCATCACTTATTAAAATTCTAGGAACGCCGTATCGAGGGAATATCACCATCTTGATCATTTGAATGGCTTCTTCCGTAGATGCTTTCCTACATGGAATTGCTTCGACCCATTTTGGTACATAATCAACTATGACCAAGATGTTTTCCTATCCATTCGAGTTCACAAATGGTCCCATAAAGTCGATGCCCCAAACATCAAATAGATCAATTTGCAAATTATAATTCAGCGGCATTGCATTCCTTTGTGATATATTTCCACTCCTTTGGCATTCCGGGCAAGTTGCAACAAACCTTTTAGCATCCTCATGCATCTTAGGCCAATAGAATCCGCTTGCCCATACCTTTGCTTGGGTTCTAAAATGTCCATAGTGTCCTCCATATTCCGACGAGTGGCATTTCGTAGAATTTCTTCTCTTTCTTCCCGCGGCACACATCTTCTTAGCACTCCATCATCTCTACATCTATATAGGTATGGTTCATCCCAATAAAATTTTCTGCTTTCGGCAATTACCCTTCTTTTTGCATTTTTGTCCAAGTGATCTAATGGCATCTTCCGTAGGCATCTTATGATATCATGCATCCATCCTCCCCTATCAAGTATTCGATATGGATGGTCATCTATCATTCTATCTTCAATTAGCTCCATCCCATCATCTCCATGGTGCATCCTTGATAGGTGGTCGGCTACAACATTATCCGCCCCTTTTTTGTCTCTAATTTCCATATCAAACTCTTGCAATAATAGGATCCATCTAATCAAACGTGGCTTGGCATCTTTCTTGGACAAAAGGTACTTGATTGCAGCATGGTCCGTATACACGATCATCTTCGAGTTCACAATATAAGATCTGAATTTTTCAAATGCGAACACTACGGCAAGCAATTCCATCTCCGTAGTTGCATAATTCACTTGAGCTTCATTTAGAGTTTTACTTGCATAATAAATTGCGTGTACCTTCCCTTCCTTCCTTTGTCCAAGAACAGCTCCAACGGCATAATCACTTGCGTCGCACATTATCTCAAATGGTAGATTCCAATCGGGAGGTTGCATAATTGGTGCACTTATGAGAGACTGCTTCATCATCCAGAAAGCATGCAAGCATTCTTCATCAAATTCGTATTCCACATCTTTTTGGAGAAGTCGTGTCAATGGCTTGGTGATCTTTGAGAAATCCTTTATAAATCTTCTATGAAATCCGACATGCCCGAGAAAGCTTCTTAATGATTTGATATTTGTCGGAGGTGGCAAATTTTCAACTGTTTCAATCTTAGCTTTGTCCACCTCTATTCCTCTCTCGGATATTACATGTCCCAAGACTATCCCTTGTTTCACCATAAAGTGACACTTCTCCCAATTAAGCACTAGGTAAATTTCTCCACACCTTTCAAGGACTTTTTCCAATTTTTTCAAGCAACTTTGAAAACATGTACCATGCACCTACAAGTCATCCATGAATACCTCCATAATTTCTTCAATAAAATCCGAGAATATAGACGTCATGCATCTTTGAAAGGTAGCCGGTGCATTACATAAACCAAATGGCATTCTTCTATGTGCGAAATTTCCATATGGACATGTGAAGGTTGTCTTTTGTTGGTCATCCAGGTGAATGGGAATTTGCATTAACCCTGAGTACCCATCAAGGAAACAAAAGTAAGAATGTTTAGCTAACCTTTCAAGCATCTCGTCGATAAATGGTAACAGAAAGTGATCCTTCCTTGTTGCTTTGTTCAACTTTCTATAGTCAATGGACATTCTCCATCCGGTCACGACCTGTTGTGGTATCAACTCATGCTTCTCATTCTTCACAACGGTTATTCCTCCTTTCTTTGGTACACAATGCACCGGGCTCGCCCATTCACTATGTGGCACGGGGTATATTATTCCAGCATCCAACAATTTGATCACCTCCTTCTTCACCACCTCACGCATGGCATGACTCAATCTTCTTTGATGCTCGATAACGGGCTTGCATTATTCTTCAAGTGGTACGCGGTGGGTGCAAAAGGCCGGACTAATACCCTTCAAGTCGCTTATCGAGTACCCGATCACCTTCTTGTGTTTTCTCAATAAATTCAGCAGCTTATCCATCTCTTCCGGACTCAATTCATCGCTCACGATGACTGGGTATGTCTTATTGGCTCCCAAAAATTCATACTTTAGTCCCTTGGGAAGTGGCTTTAACTCAATATCGGGTGCTTCGGGTCCTTGTTGTTGCAAGTCTCCAATATCTTCATAATTTTCTTCGTCCAAGCTTCCATCTTGTGCCTTCAACTCATCGGTTGCTTCCGCTAGTTCTTTGTCTTGATCATCATACATAACATCATTCTCCATTGCTCGTTGGAGAGGATCCCTAAAAGTATCAACAAAACAAAGATCCTCTACCTCTTCGTTATCAAGAGGTCGAGGTAAAGCAATACGAGAAGCGGGTAGGAAATCATATGTGAATTTATTTCCATCTAGATCAATAGTAACTCTACCCTTTCAAGCATCAAGAATGGCATTGACCAACTTAAGAAAAGGCCTACCAAGAATTATATCATCATGTTCATCATGGCAAGCATCAGTTACGAAAAAGTCAGTTGGAAAAATTTTCCCCGAGGTAGCAACATCTAAATCTCTAAGCACACCCAAAGGTCTTGTCGTTCTACCATCTCCCATGATTAATTTTATTTGTGTCGGAGCAAGATTCAAAGTTTCACTAAAAAGTTCGTAATAAATTTTGGAAGACATGACACTAACATGAGCTCCTATGTCACATAAGGTTGTCAAATGTTTAGATCTGCACAGCCCAAAGGGGGTTAACCCCGGTGGTTTATTTGTTCGGCGGGGAGAAATCTAGGGCTAAGAACTCGAAGGTGAGGACCTGTGTGGTTCGAGGACCGGTGGATGGTCACTTCCTGGTGTGATGAGTGATTGACAACGTTGTGTGGACTGATTCTTGGCTAAGTATTACAGGTGTAGGTTGCGGCTTGACTGATGTTGGTGCAGGTGAAGAACAAGCGCGAAAGGTCGTTGCCGGTGAAGGACCGGATTGGCGACGAGGGGGGAGTGAATGGGAGTCGATAAAAATTTTTCCTCAAAAGAACTCAGCCTATATCCCAATCGCAACTCCGAGGGTCACAGGCGAACAAGCGGAAGCACACACAAACCTCTCTCGAGACCATAGGAACAAAGCTTGAAAGGCTAGGAAACAAAGCGGAAGCAAGCACGAAAGAGCTCGAGCAACAAAGAGGAAGGCTGAGACCTACCGGGTCAACCGGCCACAAGTGTCCGGGTCACCCTGAGGCATCCAGAGCCGCACTGGATCACCCGGCCACAAGTGTCTGGGTCAACCTACCCCCTTCGGGTCACCCGGCCACAAGTGTCCGGATCACCCGGGACAGCCCAGAAAACTGCCCGCGAATTCGCCCCAAACTTTCGATCAACGGATCTCCCAAACTACTTGGAGTCTTGAGACGAAATTTTGGGGAGATGATGAACACCCCAAGGGGAGGATATGCCCCAAAAATTTCGGCCTCTAACTCCCTACAACTCCCAGAATCACGAATCCTTACCAAGAACACTATGAACGAGGGTTCATCCGAAAATCAACGAATCGAAGGCCAAATCCGGTGTTTGAGGGGTCAAGATCATCCACAAAGAGGCACAAGGCACTCACCCATGATCCCCTCAAAGAAATCCGGAGAGAAACGCCCTCAAATCGACGAATCCAATGACGAACGAAAATCCCAAGAAAAAGGTTCTGAAAATCACCGAAAAAGAAAAACGCCGGGAGCAAAGGATTTGGCACGAGATTGAGAAGGGAGATTTCACTATGAATATCTTAGCCAAAGAGTTAGTCCACACCATGTTGTCAATCACTCATCACACCAAGGAGCGACCATCCACCGGTCCTCGGACGCTTCGGTCCTCAAGCTCCCCCTTGATGAGTGCATTGACAACACACATAGTCCCCAATTCATAAAAGAAAGAAAAAGAAAAGAAACGAACAAAGACCTCAAACAAGTGATCAAAAGCCGAACAAAAGCCAAAACAAGATCACTTGAGAGAGAAAGTCTCGGTCCCCTAAGGCAAGGGCAACGGCAGACAAAATGCTCAAAATGCTGACTCCTCAAGGTGAGGCAAAAGGGCTCGACACCATCGGCAAAAGAGCAAAGCACAAAGGAAATCCAGGTGACACAGAGAGCTCCCAAAGCATGAATGCAAGCTCCCCCTAAACAAATGCGTGCAAAACTCAAGTTCTCCCCCTGAACTGAGTATCCATCTTTTTCTCCCCCTTGATTCAAAAACTCTCCACAAAGTGCATTTCTCCCCATTGTTATGAATTGGATGCACATTTTCTCCCCCTTCTTGGTAATGCATGAATCAAGGCTAAAAAAAGCATGAGCTTCTCAAATAGACAATGAGCACAATAATATGCTAGAAATGAAACATAGAGCATACAAGAAAGCTCAAACATCCGTACAAGCATCGCCAATAAGAGAGCAAAGACATGTATACATATGACATGGCTAGCAACAAATTGAAGCATTTTCAACAAAAATTCCCTCTCATGAGCATAGGACCTCAACATGGCCAAAAAATGAGCACAAACAACATATAGCTCACAAACGTCATGCGAGGTCACAAGATCTTATCGAAAGGTCATCACAAACACCTACAAACTACCTCATGTCATGCCAAAGCCACCGAGCCATGTGTCTACTTCTAAACATGAGACTTCTCAATGGTAGACATCATGCAACGGTTTAGCACCCAAGATAAGGAATTTAAATCACATATGACATGGAAGCATTTTTCAAGCATAGACATTTCAAGATACGAATTTCATTTGCAAGATTAAGCATGGTACATGAAGTGCCTTTGCGGGAAAAAGAAGCTTAGGCTTCTCCACAAGGTAGCATGTAGGCTAAACATTCATGATAACAAATGGGTCTTTGACCCCAAATGAAAAGAGCATGATACCCAAACACAAATTAAGCAAGATATAGCCATATGAGCACAATTTTAGCATGAAAGGCATTCAACTCACAAGAGAGGATCATATATAGCATTTTCACAAAAATAAGCCATTCACATGCATACACATCCAAAGCTTGTCAAGAGCATAGCTACACATCATAAGAGCTCACAAGCACGATGATAAGTTCATATCCAACATATCACGGTGATCAATGTATATGAGAGAAGCACATCCTCCAAAGCGTATGATGCAAATGATATGTGACATGAATGGACCATGCAAGATGCATATGTACATGTGATCTCAAACCCAAGCTCAAAAAGGACAAAAGAGCACAAAACTCACAAGCTCCTCCTAAACACATGCACTGGGTCCAAAGAGCATACAAAGCTCACCCTAAATACATGCGCTAGGGCAAAGATCACACCAAGCTCACAGGCTCCCCTAAGTACATGCACTAGGGCCAAAGAGCATACAAAGCTCACCCTAAACACATGCGAAAGAGCAAAGAGCACAAAGAAGCCAAGTGGCTTTCAAAAGCACAAGAAAAAGGGAAAACTCACTATACATGTGTACAAAGGATTTCAAAAGCCATCCAAAGCGGTGTGGAGAACCATCTTGTCTTGATCACCTCACGGGCCAAAGATCAAGTACCATCGAGCTCATGTTCTCCAACCGCGTCTCCATAAAGGAGACAAAGAAGACTGAGCCTTGGATTGCAAAGGGTTAGAAAGCACATACTTGGGAATCCAATACTTGGTCACACGGGTAAGAGACACACTCAACTTATCAAGTGGGTTAGCATGATGCAAATGCTGGTTCGAATGAAAAGGATTTCGAACACTCTTAGAATCATGCCTCAAAGGAGCAACTCGTGAAGAAAACCGAGTGCTACCATAAGCAAAAAGGCAAAGATCCTTCGAGGTCGTAGGAGAAGAACCAACACGAACACCACAGAAAACATGTCGTGGACGAAAACAAGCACTAGAAGCATGTCCACGAGCATAGTCTAACTCACTAGAAAGAGTGTCATAAAACCCGTCATCAAAAAGTGCCTTCTTAGGCTCACAAGTGTTCATGCCATGAGAAGGGCTATGAACAACCAAAGGCCTAGAAGCTCAAGCTCGCCGCATTTTCCTTGCACGGCGGTAGCAAAATCTCTCTTGATGCCCATCCTTCCCACAAAGAGAGCAATGGTATAAAGGCCTATCGGGAGGCACAGTCCGAGTGGACGAATCACCAGTCTCTTGTAAGTGAGAAGTCCCTTGGGACTTAGAGCAAGAAGCATCAACCTCAACATTCGACTTGGTGCCAACATTAGAATCGCACGTGCCATGAGAAAGGCTACGTGGCTTCTTAAAAGCTTTGGCACGCACACGTCGCTCGTGCTTGACACGGTGAAAGCAAAACTCCACGGTATGCCCATCTTTCTTGCAAAAGGTGCAATGGAACTTGGGTTTGGAAGTATGAGTTCCAAAGAAATGGGAAGCACCCTTGTCATTCGAATCACCTTGGGCAACACCGGAAGAAGCAACAAGATTAGGAGTAGCTATGGGAGAGCTATCCAAAGCACT
Source organism: Cenchrus fungigraminus (assembly GCA_036936925.1). Taxonomy (NCBI): domain Eukaryota; kingdom Viridiplantae; phylum Streptophyta; class Magnoliopsida; order Poales; family Poaceae; genus Cenchrus; species Cenchrus fungigraminus. The sequence goes on along the minus strand of CM072778.1, from coordinate 52,291,328 downwards.
AGCACACTTACCACCATCCAAAGACTCACGCTCAAGAGAAGAAGTCAACTCCGATTGAGAAGAAGCTGTTTTGGAAGCATCAACATCAGAGTTACAAGAAAAGCGAGAATCCAAACCCTTGGCGCAAAGACTCTTGCACCTTGTGTGCAAAACCTCATTTTCAGATTTGAGGCGCTCACAAGTACCACATGTCATATTTCTTAAATTATCAATTTCCTCTTCAATGCATTTAGCATATGTGGTACGCAAGAGTTCATTTTCTTTCTCAAGGTTGGCACTCATCTCATTATGCTCAACCAACTTGGCGCTCATATCCTCGCACATCTTTTTCAAAGCCAAAACTTCACTTTCTAAATCAATGCAAGTGGTGCAAACGAAGTCACATGAACAAGCAACATCATTTACATCTCGCAAAGCATTATCATCATCACAAGAAGTATGGCAAGCACCCTCTACAAGCAACAAAGAGCACTTGCTACAAGGCATAGACTTTAACTCACAAATTTCAGCCCTAGCATGCTCAAGTTCATCTACACATGTGGTGTGAGTCAATTTTAGTTCATTTATTTCAGCAAGCAAAGACTCACAAGAAACACATGGCAATGAAGCACTTGTCTCCAACAAAGCAATCTTACATCTAGCCACATCAAAGATTTATATTCAAAGCAACACAAGAGTTGCACGACATAGAAGCATTAGATTTCAACAAGTCAATTTCAGATTGCAAGTTAGCAAGAGATGATCTCAATTCATCATTCTCAAAATCAAGATTATCACATGCTCTTCTAAGAGCTTCAACACGCTTTTTGTGACAACTAGTTTCATGTTTTAGCTTCTCATTTTCAGCACACAAGGCATCACAAGATTTGCATGGCAAAGGAGAGTTCTTAAGCTCAACAAGCATCTCGCCATAAGCACAAAGACGAGTGAACAAACCAATGATACCTTGGGAGAGCTTCACTTTGCTTCTCTTGATAAGCTTATCTTGGAGATCATGTTCTGGAGCCACCAAAAGCCGCATCAATGCCATTGCTTCCTTATCTTCCTTCAACTCCTCACACTTCCGTCTCCACTTGTGGTCATCTCCCGATGCAAACTCCAACACATCGATCTCTGAAGACAAAGACACACAAGAAGAAGTGTTTGGTGCCATACTCAAAGCACTGGTGAGGATTAGTTGAAAGCAAGCTCAAAGCGCACAAACCAAAGCCGCGAGCAAAAGCGCCCTTTTCTCTGTCGCCCTATGGATCACAAAGCCGGTTAAGGTGGAGTGATCCGTAACCAAGCTCTGATACCAATTGAAGGACCGGATTGGCGACCAGAGAGGGAGGGAGTGAATGGGAGCCGATAAAAATTCTTCCTCAAAAGAACTCGGCCTATATCCCAATCGCCACTCCGAGGGTCACACGCGAACAAGCGGAAGCACACACAAACCTCTCTCGAGACCTTAGGAACAAAGCTTGAAAGGCTAGGAAACAAAGCGGAAGCAAGCACGAAAGAGCTCGAGGAACAAAGAGAAAGGCTGAGACCTACCGGGTCAACCGGCCACAAGTGTCCGGGTCACCCTGAGGCATCCAGAGCCGCACCGGGACACCCGGCCACAAGTGTCCGGGTCAACCTACCCCCTTCGGGTCACCCGGCCACAAGTGTCCGGATCACCCAGGACAGCCCAGAAAACTGCCCGCGAATTTGCCCCAAACTTTCGATCAACGGATCTCCCAAACCACTTGGAGTCATGAGACGAAATTTTGGGAAGATGATGAACACCCCAAGGGGAGGATATGCCCCAACAATTTTGGCCTCTAACGCCCTACAACTCCCGGAATCGCGAATCCTTGCCAAGAACACTATGAACTAGGGTTCATCCGAAAATCAACGAATCGAAGGCCAAATTCGGTGTTTGAGGGGTCAAGATCATCCACAAAGAGGCACAAGGCACTCACCCATGATCCCCTCAAAGAAATCTGGAGAGAAACGCCCTCAAATCGACAAATCCAGTGACGAACGAAAATCCCAAGAAAAAGGCTCCGAAAATCACCAAAAAAGAAAAACGACGGGAGCAAAGGATTTGGCACGAGATTGAGAAGGAAGATTTCACTATGAATATCTTTGCCAAAGAGTTAGTCCACACCACGTTGTCAATCACTCATCACACCAAGGAGCGACCATCCACCGGTCCTCGGATGCTCCGGTCCTCAGCCGGGGAGGCCTCTAGGTGTGGAGAAGACAAGTAGGCTTGGTTCGAGGGTCCCGGTGGCCAGCGGGGTCAAGTGCGGACCGCATGGTGGCAAGAACGGCAAGATGAAGTCGTGGACGGTTCCTTGGTTGAGCCTCAAAGCCAAAATCGAGCCGGGACTTCGTGGGGGCCAAGTCATGAGTGGAGATTGGCGGAGGCCACACCAAGTTCGCGGGGTTTCCAGTGGTTCACCAGAAAACCATTAGGTTCCTTGGTTGATCCACAAAGCCAAGACCGAAGACCGGAGGTAGCAGCATCGGACCGGTCTGACCGGTGGAGGACACCGGTCTGACCGGTGTGCGATGACGCAGTCTGGAGACTTCGAAACGGAGGACACACATCGGGATCGCATCCGTCCGATGGTGCGACGACGAAGATTGCCAAAGGGCCCCTCGGGGGTGTATATCCTAGTGTCAGGCTTTAGGGGTAGTTTCGTCTTTCGGTTGCCTCCATATAACCCAAGTGGTGAGAGGATGGCAGCCATCTCTTGGAACCCTAGCTCATTTTGTTTTGCTATTTTCCTCTTCCATTTTCCTTTGGAATTTCTAGGACTAGCTTGAGAGCTTCATGGTGAGATCTTGAGAGAGGGATGGATGATTGGGAGGCAAGCTAGACCTTGTATGAACCTTCATGGTATGTATAGATGATTCGGCGTGGTTCCTCAAGGCTTGATGGTGTCTCTCCCATTTTTCTTTTTTGGTGATTTTCAGAGCCTTTTCTTGGCGATTTTCTTGTGGCGGATTTGAGACCTCTGTCTTTGGGATTTGGTGGGGGATGTATGCTTGAACCCTTCGTGGTTCTTGTCTCTTTTATTCCCCACCCAAATCCGTGAGCAAAGGGGCTCGATTTTGGGGTTTTCTCCTCTCTAGGGTAAGAGGCGTTCTTGGTGGTATTTCTTCGATTACTCTTGATTTGGCAAGTTTTGGTGGTCCAAATCTTGGCTATGGAGTGCCCATGAGGTGTTCCTACTTTCCCCAAAGTCTTGTGCGAATCCGTGGAGCGAATCGGGAGATCGAGATTTAGATTTGGAGGAGTTGACCCGCAGGTTGCAGTTCATCCCGAGCTGCCCAGGTCCGACCGGTCTAACCAGTGCCTGTGACCGGTCTGACTGGTGCAGAGCCCTTGTGGGTTTTTGTTCGGGTGAACGTCTTGGTGAGTTCCCTGGTGTCTTGTGTTGCGGCTGTTTTGAGTTGGGTGAAGTTTGGAGCTCGGAGGCTGTGTTTTGCAGATTTGGGGTTTCCTGGCTTGACCGGTCTGACCGACATGCTAGACCGGCCTGACCGGTGTAGGGGCCTTTCTGTGGAAGTCCTCAAGTTTTGCTCGGGTGACCCGGCTCAAGGTCCAAGGTGACCCGGTGCGTCTCTGGTAGGTGTCGGGTGTTCCGGCGGCTCAGACCGGAGGATCCGGCCAGGATCGGTCTGACCGGTGCAGGTGACCGGTCTGACCGGTGTGGTCTGTGGCTGCTCGAGTTGCTTGTTCCACTGCGTTCTCGGGTAGGCTTTGGTGGTTGTTGGTTCCTAGGACTAGTAGCACTCCAGTGGCTGCGTGGTCTTGGCCAACGTGGGTAGTTGAGTCGGAGACGTGTTTTGGATAGTCGTGTTCGTCTTGTTGGAGTATCCATCTCCTTCGAGAAGAATTTTTTATCGGCTCCCATTCACTCCCCCCTCTCTGGTCGCCAGTTCAGTCCTTCAATTGGTATCAGAGCTGGTTCGGGTCTTCATTGACTCTTACCAGTCTAAGATCCAAAGATGGCGTACCAGGAACGGGGTTCGGGTCCTCTGCACTTCGATGGCAAAAACTACCAGATGTGGCGGAGGCGGATGGCGGCGTTTCTCCGCGGAAAGGGTCAGATCCTTTGGGACGTTACGGTGAACACAGCTTATGTTCATCCGATTAACTTCCTAGCTCCTGGATCGAGGGACATGCACGACGCCAACAACAAGGCAGTCAACTACTTATTTCGTTCTCTGTGTCAATCCGAATTCGATCGGGTTCAGACAGAGGACCTAGCTTGTAGGATTTGGCAGGAGCTGAAGAATGCTCACGCTGGAAATGCTGAGGTTCAGGCACGGTTGTATGCAACCTACCGGAGAGAGTACGAGAATTTCACTCATCTCCCCGGTGAGTCAATTGATGCCTTGTTCCAGCGGTTCACGGTGGTTGTGAACAACATGAGGGCCAATGTGGACGTCCTCCCGTACGATGACCATGATAGAGCTGTGAAGCTCTTACACGCGCTGGATCGTACTATGTGGGATGGAAAGGTCGAGGCCATTCTTGAGTCAGAGAAGTATACCACACTGATGGTGAACGAGCTGTTCTCTAAGCTCAAGTCAGCTGAGGTCGATCGTGGTTTGACGGCCCGTCTTGAGAGCCCGACTGACTCCCATAGTCTTGATCTTGTCGGTGGCTCAGGTGCTAAGTCTAATGCTAACCCATCCCCCAGGATGTTTGCTTTGTCCTCTTTGATGTCTTTGCCAGACGAGGAGTTCGACGTGCTTGGAGAGGACGAGATGGCACTGTTGACCAGGCGGTTCGAGAGGCTGCTCGAGAACCAGGTGAACACAAGGAGGACAACACGGACATGCTTCCAGTGCGGCAAGCCAGGACACTTCGTCGCCGATTGTCTGGATATGATGGAGAACAAGGACAGCTACAAGCACCAGTCGAGGACGGACAACAAGCACCGATCGAGGCGCGATCACAAGCACAAGCATCGGAACAATGACGAGCGAGGATAAAGGAAGAAGGGCGGCCATGGCAGGAAGGCCCGAGCGATGGTCGGAGCAAGTGACGTCAACTCCAGCTCCGCCTACTCTTCCTCGAGCTCCAGTAGCAGCGAAGATGAAGGTGATCGGCGCAACAACAAGAAGGCATCCAAGAACTTGAGCGGGCTGAGCTGCTTCACGTGAGATGGCTTCTGCGGCATGCACGCAGCTCCGGCAGCAAGAAGAGTCACCAGAGCGACTTGGACACTGACTCCGAGGATGAGGTACGTGACGAGCTTCCCTTCTTGCGTGAGGAGAATGAACGGCTTGGCAAGTTGCTGGATAACCGTGATGACATGCTTAGAGAGGCAAAGAAGATGAGGAAAGAGCTTAGGGCCTCACTAGAAGATGTTAGGAACCGAGTAGCTGGGCTAGAAACCCAGAACCTTGATGTTAAGCTTGAGATAGATTCGCTTAAGGCTTCACCTGTGGTTTCTGATGAGGTTGATTGTGTTGATTGCCCTGTTTTGCATGGAAAGATTGATGAGATGCATGCTTACATTGTTTCTCTTGAGGCTCAGTTGAAAGCACCTGTTCCCACTTCTTTCTCTACTTGTGAATTGCATGCTGTGAAGCATCTGGAACTTGCACATTATGTTGATCGCTTGCAGGATGAAAACGATGAGCTGAGGAAGTGTATGAGTTGGTTGTCGGGTCAGGAGCCTCACCTTGGCATCATGATAGCGGCTTTCAAACGCCATGATGGTCAGGCACTTGGGGCTGACAAGCTTGGAGAGAACAGTGGTGAGGGAGTTGAGAAAGTTGGAGAGATCCCTATCCCACCACAAAACACACACAAGAACAAGTTTGAGCCCAAGCCTAACCATCTCAGAAACAAACTTGACACAACTCCAGATCCACCAATATTCCCTCACCCAACAAATGATTTCCAAAAATCGGTGAGATTTGTGAGCCCAAAGGGAGGTGAGGATGGAGAGAAGAAAGGGGAGAAGCTGAGTGAGCAGCCCCAACCCAAGCCTAAGCCTAAGCCACAGCCCATAAAGTTCCATTGTGGGTATTGTGGTAGAGATGGTCACATGGATGAGTTTTGCTTCAAGAGGAAGCGTGAGGAGAGGTTGGCTAATGAGTGGGCTAACAAGGACAGGTATCACCCTTCTAATGGTGTACCTGAGCCTCGTATGCAAATGCCTAGGGCCAAGGCGATTGTCAGGACGGTTCCGGCTTGGGGAGATCGAAAGGTGGTAGGTGGTGCTGCTGGCCGAGCACCACCGGTCATACCGGTTAGGGGGACCGGTCAGACCGATGCTGGTCTGGGTGACCGACAGTTTGGTTTCCGCGCTCGTGAGGATACTCGGTTCAGTTCTGGTGGTTGGCATGGTGAGTTCAGTGGTGGTCAGTTTGCTAGACGTTCTCCACGTCGTACTCAATATGAGGGTGGGAGAAGTCGTAGCTTTGAGATGGAGAGGAGGAACGGTCCACGGTCTTCCTTTCGTGGCTTTCGTTCTCCTCCAGTGAGGCAGGGGTGGTTCCCTAGTGGTGGTACTCATGGTGGTTCTCGTGGTGGTAGCTTTGATAGGCGTGATGCTTTGGATTGTGCCAACCCCACTTTGGAGCAAATGGCTCGGCACTAGTTTTAATCTTTTGGTACTAACCCCAGTGCAGAGTCGTTTGTTCGCTCACGTGCTCGTTTTTGAATTTCAGGTGGAGGACTTGAGGAACGTTTGGTTGATTGACTCTGGTTGCTCGAGGCATAAGACCAGAGACAAGGGGTGGTTCTCAAGTCTTGTCCCGGTGGTGTCCAAGACATACATCACCTTTGGGGATAATGGGTGAGGGAGTGTGCTTTTTGAAGGTGAGATAATAAGGATCAGTGACAAAGTCACTCTCAGGCGTGTTGCTCTTGTTCAATCGCTCGGATTCAATTTGCTTTCTGTTTCCCAGCTTTTGGATGAGGGTTTTGAGGTGTTGTTTCGGCCCGGTGGTTCTCGGATTTTGGATTCTCGAGGGGACCTAGTTTGCATGGTCGTTCTCGAGGGTCAAGTTTTTCGAGCGGATTTTTCTCAGTCTTCGGGTGTGGCTAGTTGCTTTTTGGCTGGTTCTTCGAGTGAGTTGTGGAAGTGGCATAGGAAGTTGGGTCACTTGAGCTTTTACCTTTTGTCTCCCTTGAGTAAACTCAATTTTGTCCGAGGATTGCCACAGTTGAGGTTTGAGAAAGAGTTGGTTTGTGCTCCGTGTAGGCATGCCAAGATGGTAGCCTCTTCCCATCCGCTCCTCACTGATGTGATGACGGAGCGTCCATGCGAGCTGCTCCATATGGACCTTGTTGGCCCAGCTCGTGTGCGATCTGCGGGTGGGAAGTGGTATGTCCTTGTTGTGGTGGACGACTACTCTCGGTATGCGTGGGTCTTCTTTTTGGAGGAGAAGGGGGAGACGTTTGGTTTTGTTCGAGATCTTGTCTTGAGGTTGAAGAATGAGAGGCACGGAGATGCCATACGAGCGATCCGCAGTGACAATGGCTCGGAATTTAAAAACTCTCATTTCAAAACCTTTTGCCATGAGTTGGGTCTTGAAGATCAGTTTTCAAGTCCGTATACGCCTCTCTAGAATGGCGTGGTGGAAAGAAAGAACAGAACCTTGTGTGAGATGGCCCGGACGATGCTCGACGAGCATAGGACTCCGAGGAGGTTCTGGGCTGAGGCGGTCAATACCGCGTGCTATGTCTCAAACAGGATTTTCCTTCGAGCATTCAAGAAGAAGACATGCTATGAGATGATGCACGGTCGCACTCCCAAGGTAAGTCATTTCCATGTGTTTGGATGCAAGTGCCTTATTTTGAAGAAAGGCAAGAATCTGGATAAGTTTGAGGCTAGGTCGGTCGATGGTATTTTCTTTGGTTATGCTACTCACTCTAGAGCATTTCGTGTGCTCAATTTGGAAACTAACCAAATCGTGGAGACTTGCGAGGTTACCTTCGACGAGACACAGCCACGTAGCTCTCTTGTCTTTGACTGTGTAGAGCATTTCGTGTGCTCAATTTGGAAACTAACCAAATCGTGGAGACTGGCGAGGTTACCTTCGACAAGATACAGCCACGTAGCTCTCTTGTCTTTGACTGTGCAGGTGATGATGAGCTTGGCGAGGAGATCTTTGAGGAGAAGGAGCATGGACATGGTGATGATGAAGATGGCGATGTGGTGCCCGTGGATGAGCATGTACCTACTACCTCGACAACGATCGAGAACGGGCCCTCTCCTACACCTACAACGACAATTCCAGATCAAGGAGAAGCTGCAGTTGAGGGGGAGGTAGATTCAAGGCGAGAACCTCCCCAGTGAGTTCAAGTGGATCACCCAGCTTCGAGGATCATCGGTGACATCAACGAACGCACTACACGGTCGAGGGTTCGAAACAATTCTCACTTTGCTCATGCTGCTTTTGTTGCTACTTTTGAGCCCAAAGACATTAGACACACATTATCTGATCACAATTGGATTAATTCGATGCATGAGGAGTTGGAGAACTTTGAGAGAAACCAAGTTTGGGAGTTGGTAGATCCTCCACCGGGTTGTAAGCCGATTGGGACGAAGTGGGTGTAGAAAAATAAAGAGGGAGAGAAAGGAGAAGTGGTGAGAAACAAGTCGAGGTTGGTGGCGCAAGGGTATAGTTAGAAAGAGGGGATCGACTACGAGGAGAGCTTTGCTCCCATAGCTCGTTTGGAGGCGATTAGGATCCTTCTAGCTTTTTCTGTGGCTAAAGGGTTCAAATTGCACCAAATGGACGCGAAGAGTGCTTTCCTAAACGATGTGTTGGAGGAAGAGGTGTATGGGAGGCAACCACCGGGGTTTGAGAGTGAGAAGTACCCCACCGGGTGTACAAGTTGAGAAAGGCGCTCTATGGGTTGAAATAGACGCCTAGGGCTTGGTATGGCAGGTTGAGGGGGTTCCTGTTTGAGAGAGGTTTTGAGATGGGGAAGGTAGATCAGACCTTGTTTCTCCTCAGGCAGGGCAAAGAGATCCTAATTGTGCAGGTATACGTGGATGATATTGTCTTTGGTGGCTCATCTAACTCTTTGGTTGCAAGGTTTGCAGAAGACATGAGCAAGGAATTTGAGATGAGCATGATGGGTAAGTTGCAGTTCTTCCTCGGTCTCCAGATCAAGCAGTCGAAGGAAGGAACATTCGTGCACCAAGCCAAGGACATTGTGAGGAAGTTCAAGATGGAGGACTCCAAGGCCATGGCGACGCCTATGAGTACGACTACAGCTCTTGATGCGAACGAGGAAGGTGAACACATGGACCAGAAGGAGTACCGAAGCATGATCGGGTCACTCCTGTACTTGACGGCGATGAGGCCGAACATCCAATTCTCGATATGTCTGTGCGCTCGTTTTCAAGCGTCTCCGAGGACTTCGCATCGGCAAGCAGTCAAGCGCATTTTCAGGTATTTGCGTCACACTCCTGACTTCGGCCTTTGGTACTCTGCGTCTTCTTCTTTGGTTCTTCATGGATTTTCGGACGCGGATTTTGCCGGGTGTCGGTTGGATAGGAAGTCCACTTCTGGGACTTGCCAGTTCTTGGGTTCTTCTTTGGTGTCTTGGTCTTCCCGCAAACAGTCGAGTGTTGCTCAATCCACTACCGAGGCAGAGTATGTGGCTGCAGCTAGTTGTTGCTCTCAGCTTCTTTGGATCACATACACCATGAGCGACTTTGGTGAGGAGTATACCCCTGTCCCACTTCAATGTGATAGCACCAGTGCCATAAGCATTGCAAAAAACCCAGTGCTCCATTCCAAAACCAAGCACATAGAAGTGAGGTATCATTTCCTGAGAGACAATGTGGAGAAACGGAAAATATCTTTGAACCATGTACCCACACATGACCAACTAGCCGATATCTTCACCAAGCCCCTAGATCAAGCAACTTTCACTCGTTTGCGGGGAGAACTTGGTGTTTGTTTGTTTTCTTGAGTTGGGTGTGGGAGCTCCTTTGTAGCATATGTATAGCTTTCCTTTGTGCATTTCTTGCATTTTGCATTGCATATGTAACATGATGTATAGGCTCTTTGTATCTTAGGTTGCATGCATTTGTATCATATGCATTGTGATAGGAAAAGCTTCTCTCATATACATTGTTCACCATGATGTGCTATATATGATCTTGTGAGCTAGTTTGGTATGCTATGGTTACTTTGGCTTAGCTCTTGATGATCTTGATTTATGCCCATGGTTGATAGCTATGTTTTTGAAAAATGAGATATGTATGCTCTCTTGTGAGTAAATGCCTTTGTATGATCTTGACATATTTTAGTGGCTTGACTATGCTTATTTTGTGGTTGGATAGCCTATTTTGATCATATGGGACCAAAGGCTCATTTGCCATCATGAATGTTTAGCCCCCATGCTTTATCTCGTGGATGGGCATAAGTTCCTTTTTGTCGCAAAGACATTTCATGTACCAAATATGAATCTGAAAATGAAATGTAAACTGCTTGGAAAATGTGTTTCCATGTCATATGTGCTTAATTTACTTGCTTTTGGGTGCTAAACCGTTGCATGTTGCTTACCAATGAGAAGTCTCATATTTAGAAGTAAGCACATGGCTTGGTAGCTTTGACATGACATGAGGTGCTTGTGGGTGTTTATGATGGTCTTATGCTTAGAATGGTTGTCCTAGAATGAAGTTTGTGTGGCTTCGCCATCTTGACATGTTTTGCTCATGTTTAGGACTTTGCTCATGAGAGGTTGATTTTTCGCAAAATTGCTCAATTCTATCTTAGCTTCGTCCAATGGTTGTGAAACTTGGTGATCATATAGTTGATGTTCATACGAAGCTATAGAGTATCTAACTTGCTCATTTGGACATGTGTAGCATCCTATGTTGAATTTTGTCTATTTGAGAAGCTCTAGGTTGCATTTTTTGCATTTTTGGCTTGATTCATGCATTGGCAACAAGGGGGAGAAGTTTGAGCATGTTTTGGCCTACTGAATGCATCTAGAGGGTTTCCGAGTGGTTTCGAGCCATTTTTGTGCTCTTGCAGTTCCCAGGTGGTCATCAGCCTGACCTGTGACCCGCACCGGTCTGACCGGTGTGGAGTGTCAGGGGCTGGGCGATCTATGGCACCGGTCTGACCGGTGCAGGGGACCGGTCTGACCGGTCAGAGCAAGGCTGAGGCAGCTGCTCTATTTTGCAATGAGGTTTGCATGCATTCGTCCAGGGGGAGTTGCATTGGTTCAGGGGGAGCTTGCATGTGTGCAGGTGGAGCTCTTTGTGGTTTTCGAGCTTTGGTTTCGTGGATCTCGCTCTTTGCTAGAGCTTTGTTTGTCTCGGTTGTGTCGAGCCGTTGCCCTTGCCTAAGGGGACCGAGACTTGTCTTCCTCAAGTGATCTTACTCTTTGCCTTCTCTTTGGCTTTCGATCGCTTGTTGGAGTTTATTTTGGTTGTTTCTTTTCTTTTCCTTTTCTCTCTAATTACCAAAACGTGTGTGTTGTCAATGCACTCATCAAGGGGGAGATTGAGGACCTGTGTGGTTCGAGGACCGGTGGATGGTCGCTTCCTGGTGTGATGAGTGATTGACAACGTTGTGTGGACTGATTCTTGGCTAAGTATTGCAGGTGCAGGTTGCGGCTTGACTGGTGTTGGTGCAGGTGAAGAACAAGCGCGAAAGGTCGTTGCCGGTGAGGCCTCCAGGTGTGGAGAAGACAAGTAGGCTTGGTTCGAGGGACCCGGTGACCAGCGGGGTCAAGTGCGGGCCGCATGGTGGCAAGAACGGCAAGATGAAGTCGTGGACGGTTCCTTGGTTGAGCCTCAAAGCTAAGATCGAGCCGGGACTTCGTGGGGGCCAAGTCATGAGTGGAGATTGGCGGAGGCCACACCAAGTTCGCGGGGTTTCCAGTGGTTCACTAGAAAACCACTGGGTTCCTTGGTTGATCCACAAAGCCAAGACCGAAGACCGGAGGCCGCAGCATCGGATCGGTCTGACCGGTGGGTCTGACCGGTGGAGGACACCGGTCTGACCGGTGTGCGACGATGCAGTCCAGAGACTTCGAAGCAGAGGACACGCGTCGGGATTGCATGGTGTGCGTCGAGGCTACGCAGGGTGCGGTCGCCGGGCATCCGTCCGATGGTGCGACGACGAAGATATCCAAAGGGCCCCTCGGGGGCGTGTATCCTAGTGTTAGGCTTTAGGGGTAGTTTCGTCTTTCGGTTGCCTCCATATAACCCAAGTGGTGACAGGATGGCAGCCATCTCTTGAAACCCTAGCTCATTTTGTTTTGCTATTTTCCTCTTCCATTTTCCTTTGGAATTTCTAGGACTAGCTTGAGAGCTTCATGGTGAGATCTTGAGAGAGGGATGGATGATCGGGAGGCAAGCTAGACCTTGTATGAACCTTCATGGTATGTATAGATGATTCGGTGTGGTTCCTCAAGGCTTGATGGTGTCTCTCCTGTTTTTCTTTTTTGGTGATTTTCGGAGCCTTTTCTTGGCGATTTTCTTGTGGCGGATTTGAGACCTTTCTCTTTGGGATTTGGTGGGGGATGTATGTTTGAACCCTTTGTGGTTCTTTTCCCTTTGATTCCCCTCCCAAATCCGTGAGCAAAGGGGCTCGATTTCGGGGTTTTCTTGTCTCTAGGGTTAGAGGCGTTCTTGGTGGGATTTCTTCGATTCCTCTTGATTTAGCAAGTTTTGGTGGACCAAATCTTGGCTATGGAGTGCCCATGAGGTGTTCCTACTTTGCCCAGAGTCTTGTGCGAATCCGTGGAGCGAATCGGGAGATCGTGATTTGGATTTGGAGGAGTTGACCCGCGGGTTACTGTTCATCCCGAGCTACCCAGGTCTGACCGGTCTGACCAGTGCCTGTGACCGGTCTGATCGGTGCAGAGCCCTTGTGGGTTTTTGTTCGGGTGAACGTCTTGGTGAGTTCCCTGGTGTCTTGGGTTGCGGCTGTTTTGAGTTGGGTGAAGTTTGGAGCTCGGAGGCTCCGTTTGGCAGATTTGGGGTTTCCTGGCTTGACCGGTCTGACCGGCGTGCTAGACCGGCCTTACCGGTGTAGGGGCCTTTCTGTGGAGGTCCTCAAGTTTTGCTCGGGTGACCCGGCTCAAGGTCCAGGGTGACCTGGTGCATCTCTGGTAGGTGTCAGGTGTTCCGGCGGCTCAGACCGGAGGATCTGGCCAGGACCGGTCTGACCGGTGCAGGTGACCGGTCTGACCGATGTGGTCTGTGGCTGCTCGAGTTGCTTGTTCCGCTGCGTTCTCGAGTAGGCTTTGGTGGTTGTTGGTTCCTAGGACCAGTAGCACTCCAGTGGCTGCGTGGTCTTGGCCAACGTGGGTAGTTGAGTCGGAGACGTGTTTTGGATAGTCGTGTTCGTCTTGTTGGAGTATCCATCTCCTTCAAGAAGAATTTTTTATCGTCTCCCATTCACTCCCCCCCTCTCTGGTCGCCAGTTCAGTCCTTCAGAAGGTTGCGCACGAGCACACGGAACACAGAGAACACGGCGAGTTTATAGAGGTTCAGGCCTCCGGAGAGTAAAACCCTACGTCCAGTTCTTGATTGTATTGACTTGGGTGGATTGCGACTTGGGATGACTTGGCCTCAGGGGTCCGGCCTTGTCCGCCTTATATTGGCTAACGGAGAAGGTCGGTGGGCCCTGAGTCCTGGTCGGTTACAATAGGGAAACCAATCTAAGGAAAGTTACAACATAATCCTGTGATCTTCGGACTGTCTGCAGGCACAGCCGACGTCTTCTGTCTTGTCTTGCACGCCAAGTTACCCGACCGGATCGGATAAGGTCGTCTGGGGAATCTTCTAGAGGGTCTTCAGGAGGTCGCGTGGGCCACCAACCAGGTCAGTTGGGCCCACTGTCAGGTCGGTGGGTCTTCTGGTAGGCCGAACCCACTTGTTAGTGACGGTCGTGAGCCTAGTCGGTGGGGACCCAGGGGCACCCATGTCTCACAAGCCCCCGAGCGATGTGTAGGCGCAGCGACCTTGAGAGGGTCATGACGAAGTCTTGAAGCTATCGACAGGTCGAATAGCGTGCCCGTCGGTCCAAAAAATGAAAACATAGCTAGCTTAGCAGCCGACCTTTTTGTAGTTTTTGTCGAATGTAGAGAGGTCAAGTGACGACCTATAGGAAACAGACTTCCAATAGATCGAAACGACGATGAAAAAATTTAGAGGGCATCAAGGACGCAATCATAGAGTAGTATTGGAGCATCGTGGCGGGCAGGATGGCTGGTATGATGATCCAAAAAAGAAAGAGAAGAAAAAGTAGGTCGAGTATCGACTTGATGAGAAACAGGTTTCTCAACAGGTCGGTGTTGGTATTTCTTAACCTCGATGCTAAGTTATGAGTCCCAAGGAACGATGCCAGAAATAACCAAATGGTAATCCTAACGATTACAAGAGTCTGCAAGCGCACGGAAGTACCATTATAGCATTTCCCCAAAGGAGTATTCCAAAGGGTATTGAATCCAAGGAAGGCGGGGCGGATTAACAAGTTCAACACTATTGCAATGAGTATAAATCACAGACAGAAACAAACCAAACACTCAAGTACAGGGGTAAGGTATGATAGATAGGATGGTAGTGTGAACACACAAACACACTCTCTCTAAAGGTCCTAGGCTTAGGAGGCAACATACGAGTTAGTTCTAGGTTCTAAGGTACTAAACACACAAAGTTAGTCAGACGAGTTAGATACACACTAACATTGCATAACTGTTGGCTCAAGCACCCAGGTACAAACGGGGACCTAACCTCCCATGTCGCTTACGCACGACTCCGGTCGTTAGACTTTAGACTCCTATAGCGTATCCGAACGTGGGGTTTCCAGAAGGGTCCAACGGCTGTCACCACCACGGCCTACCCCAAGACAAACCGTGGGATACACTCATAAGTAACGTAGCTACGCAACCCAAGCACCACGCTTACGTTGTTAGCAGGACCCTGACCGGCCTGGGCTATTGTGACCTAGGTCAGAGCCACCAGATAAACCTGCCAATTACACTGAGTACCGTAGCTTGAGCACGAACTTCATACAACACAAACATGGGATCTAACTAGATCAAACTAGGCTAAGTACACAAACCGATTTGTGCTTTCCTATGTCTATTCAACAAGATCAAAGGGTCGTGTTCGTGAAGATCACGAGCCTCTAACTTATGAACAAACACCGAAAACATGTGAAAGTCACTCATCAACTGGATCGAAAGGCCTTGTTCACCAAGAACAGGGGCCTCTAAATGATGAATAAGTGAAGAACACATGAACAAATCACCCATTTATACAAGCACAACTTTATATGAAATAGCTGAATAACTGAAGTAGATCAAAGTCATACAATAAAATAAAGATACAAGAGAACTCATACCTAGATCCCAAAGTAGACTTGGAACCTGAAGTAGAACTACTCTAGCCTACCTCCTAGCCTTAGAAACCAAAAGTGAGAGAGGAGGAGTAAGATGTGTTGGTAAGAAATGAACCCCCTCCCCTTCTATTTATAGGCCTGAGCACCGGCGCAAAGAGGAGTGAAACACCCCGGGGATGGCCTCTAGGACCAATGGACAAGCACCACGTGGAGGCCCTGGATCAGCCGACCCAAGGTCGGTTCGGCCGATCCAAGGGTCGGCCGACCCTAGGTTGGCCCCCCTCGGGGTGTGCTTCCTCGGGGTGGCTGCCCTGTGGGCCCTTAGGTCGGTCCCCTGTGTACACGTGCTCTTGAGGCGGGTTAGGTGCTCTGATGGGCCCATGGATCCATGTGAAGTCCACGTGTCACGCTCTGATTCGTCAGGGCTTGCCTCCCTTGGATTGGTGACATGGTTTGCATGCATGGCACCTGAGGTGGCAGCCACTCCTTGGTTGAGGTGACGTGGCATGAATCATAGAAGGTGAGTTTGCCACTTCTTTATGATTATTTTCCTGCAATCACATAATCTCCAAGGACAAGTGGAACTACATTTTTCTTAACTAAAATGCGTGTAAGAAATGCCTCTTGCTCCTTTATTCATGAGTAAATTGACGGCTAAAGTAAGCACTTAACAGCCGCCAACAACTCCCCCAAGCTAGCCTCTTGCTCGTCCTGAGCAAGACACTTAGGACTTAGGTTGGTTGATCAGGAGTTGCTACGATGTTGTATTCCTAGTTTATGACAAGCATACAGCTAGGTACTCTATCAAGGATTGAATGAGTTGGCATTAACCTTACCTTATGCTTGATTGATATGGGGCTTGTAGCTTCACCTGCCTTGGGCGGTTGAAAGATAGAACAGCTGTATAGAAATTACTAATCACAAGTTCCTTGATCAGTCGTCAATCCGGAGGTTTTACAAATTTTCACAAAGAAATCAAAGTTCCTCGAATGATACTCTCGGATCGCTCATTGTGTATGATTCCTCACCAAGGCATTGATTTGCCTTCTTTCACTGCCTACCCCTAATGAGCTGATATGTGGAGCTATAGGTAGGGAAAACATGTGGCATACCTGTTTCTCATATGTTGTCGATTCGAAAACCGGATCCTTGGGAGCAACAAGTCATACAACCTAATGAAGATGTGCATGTGTGTGTATATGGTGGATGGATGATGAACTCCTTTTTGCATATGATTCTCTCTTCTCCTTTTGAGATTTTTGAGACTTGGGCTATGTTTCTTTATTCTTTCTTTTTCGTTTTCTTTTCTTTTCTTTTCTCTCTTTTTTGAAATACATAGCCCATAGTCTTTGCTGCATCTATTTTTTTTGGAGAGAGAGTAATCATAGAACGATGCGCGGAGCTTTATTTGTGGAATGGATGGGGGATGGATGAAATGATGGGTGCCAACTTCCGGTGTAGAAGTTTAGCATATAGTGGCTGTGTACGTGATCTTGATCATGGGAGCATGACAAGTTTCTCGCCGAGGGTCACAACAATTCGACAAGACTCAATGAAGAAAACAAGTAGCATATGTGGAGGCTAAAAAAAGCTAGGATCTACATATGGCTTTGGATAGGAATTTCTCATCATTGAGGAACTTATCATTTTATCATTTTTCAAAAGAAAACTCCGGTTATCAAACATCACTTAGCACTAGCTCATGGCAACTCTATTATACCATATCATACCTCACAACAACCTAGGCAACGGTCATGCTTTTTGCTACCCACAAGTTTCAAGCTAAGGTTTGATCATGCAAGCCAACAAACTCAAAACTTAAATAGGGTACTAAGCTATAGCAAGGCATACAAAAGGAATAAACAGAGCAACTATTCATCATTTCAACCATGAAGAACAGAAAGCATTCTTACCGCGCACATGAAAGCAAACTAATTTAGGAAAGCAAATAAGTATTTTTGGTCTTTTTAATTTTGCAGATTTTTATGTGTTTTGAGCATATGAGATTCTGAAAATAAAGATACAAGTTACCTCAGAGTGGGGGTCCTCCCCCAAGCTAGCTTCAGGCTCACTACTATGGAGGGGGAAATCCCATCCACCGGTAGTAGGCCCTCTGCTCCTCCAGCTGTTGCTGTTGTGCCAGCTCGATGGCATGAAGTCTCTCACTAGACATCCGCTGCCAGTCCCGGGTGGACTCGACATGCTGGTGCACGGTCTCCTCCATGTCGCTGACTCGGGTGTTGAGCTCGCTCATCTGCTGAGTGAGGGTGGCCCCACGAGATGACGAGCGCAACCCAGACGACGAAGACGTCGCATCTCCGTAGGCAGTACGAGCAGGGATGGCCCACTCGCCACTACCCGCACTAGACCAAGCCGAGCTACTCGCACCTTGCTAGTACATGGGCTGGTCCCAACCGGGAGCATACCCGGGAGTAACCCCAGGCATGTACTCGGTAGAGGACCATGTACCGGACGGAGGTGTGGTAGGCTGAGGCTGAGGCGACGGCTACGAAGACGGCTGTGGTGGCGACTGCTGCGCTCTAGCTGCTCTCCTCGATGCACTCCTAGTAACCCTGTCACCAGAGACACTAGAACGACGAGGTTCCTCGAGAGGAACGGTCAGTGGCCCTTGGCCGTACAACCTGAAATCCGGGTTAGGTAACCGAATTTGGTTCGTATGGCCTGGGTAAAAGAAAACCAAAGAATCATCTAGACCCTTCTTGAGAATATGCCCCTGAGTTAAATAAGCCTCGTCAATTTGAGTCCGGGGATTAGCAATGGAGGGCACATTGGGCCCTTGCGTAATCCCAAGATTCGTGATGATGTGAGAAATCAAAGACGTACACTCAATAGAACCCGTCATCTTAAAATTGGTCAACCACTGCCAAATCATAGCTTGCACGGGAGAGATCTTGATTCGTCTAACTGCAGCATATAAGATATCATCTCGTCAGTGCGCACGGGTCGTACGTCATCCCTTGGAAAGAGAGTAACGGCGAGCCACTTGTGCCACAGTTGGAGAGTAGGATGCAAGATATTGTTGCACCGAGGTGACAACTTGCCGCGAATAGGCCGACCAGAGAGTTCCTCCCAAAAGCTTTCACGATTAAAACCGACGCAAGCTTGCTCAAGAGAAATAGCGCAACGACGATGAAAACCGAGGGTGCGACTAAGATCTTTCCATGAAACTCGATACGGAACTCCATGAAATCGAAATGAAATACCAGACGCATCCTCTTGAAGAGTGCAGAGGAACTGGATGGTGGTAGGTCTAGAACCAACCTCCTGAACTGGGACAAAACCTTCCCATCCTAGAGCTTGCCAAATGGAATCGAACTCGGAGTCCATACCTGTTTTCTCAAGAAGGTCTGGGTTGAACTCCTTGGTGTTGGCGAAGACTCGGTCCTTGATGAGAGCGTAGGCTTGTCTCTCGCGATCATTCCTCAAGTCGATGAAGGCGGCGTCGACGACGTACACTTCTTCGGCTTGTGGCGTGGGTAGCTCTTCCTCTCCCTCTTCTTCTCGGTTGGTTGACATTGGGCTTGGTGCAGCTTCGGAATAATGGGACGAGCTCCCGCCGTCACGTGAACGGCGTGAGCGAGTCAACTTCTGGAATGCGCCGGAGGCCCAACTCATCTTGCACAATAATCGGACAACACGAGAAACTCGGTGATGGGTTAGTGAAACCGAATGAAATCCTTACCGAGATTGCTCCGCTAATGATCAATAATTCAGCAACACTTGGAGAGATTACTTGGCACCTCAATCTTGAGCAAGAAATCCATGAAAACCAGAGAGTAAGAACAAGAGAGGGAGAGAGTGATGGAAATGGGTGAAGACACCCCTCAAACCCCCTTGTATTTATAGGCAATGGAGCCGGGCACCGAGACACGGGCCATGTGCAATGGCTAGGAGCCGTTGGAGGAAGAAGGGCCGAGGTAGCCGTTAGGCTGGGTCGGCCGAACCCACCTCGGGTCCACCCGCCTCCAGGCTTTTGCAACGGCTCTCTAATGGTCACTTGGTGGCCTGCCTAGGTGTACCGGTCCAAATTTGCCCGAGAACTTGCTCAAAGGAATTTTTAAGGATTTTCCAACTCAAAATTTTATTTTCAGAATTTTTATTCGAAAAGGGAAATTGGCTAGAAAAATTCTAGCATGCAGATGCAAGAATGGGAAATTCAATTATGCATTGGGAAAATTAAATTAAATTTTGGAAAGGGAAATATAAGATAAATACCATTTTTTACCTCTTGGCGAAAGGACTCATCATTTTAAGTCCGAGAGCGAGACTTTTTCTCGGCGATTAGTTCCACTCGTCACCCCACTCTCGAGAAGTGGAGGGGTGTGATCTCCGTACCTCCCGCCACACCTTCTGTGTTTTCTTTAACTTCCTTGGTGCGGTCAGAGGTTGCTTGAGCTGGGGTTGTGGCTCCGTCCATTCCCCAGTCTGCTCAACATTTCCTTGCACGGAATAACATTGCTCTTCTGTTGGTCGAAATCGGAACATCAAGTTCTTCTTCCTAATGCGGAAACAGATGGTTCCATTTTCCACATTGATCCTTGCCCGAGCGTCACTTAGGAACGGCCTCCCAAGAATGAGTGGCATTTCCGCATCATCTTGCATATCAAGGACCACGAAATCTGCGAAGATGCAAGAACCTTGGACAAATACCAGTAGGCTCTCCACAATCGCCTCCGGATACCGGATCGATGCATCAGCAAGTTTAACTGTCCTCGAGGTTGGAGTAAGAGTAGGATATCCTAATCTTTCGAACATCGCCTTGGACATAAGGTTAACACTTGCTCCAAGATCACAGAGAGCATTCCTAATTCTCTGATAGTATATTGTGCAAGTGATAGCCGAATAACCAGGGTCTTTCCTGTGCACAATTGCTGAAGTTTCCCATGGATGAAGAACCTGCTGTATGGGTCTCCCTGCATAGTCAGTAGCTCGTGCCCGCCCAGATGGCTTACCCCATCTGGTGGACACTGCACAAACATTCTCACAAGAAGACACTGGTTGCCCAGGAATCTTCTCGTCTTCAGCAGAGGGAACCAAAGCAGCTAACTGAGCCAACTGGGTTTCTATCATTTTATTAAAGCTCAACTGGTTCTTAAGAGTAGAAGAAAGGCTATCAATTTTAACATTAAGGCTTTCCAAAGCCTTATCATAGGCAGTTGTTTTCTTATTGAAACCATCATTAATCTTAGCTTGCCCGAAAACCAGATCTCTCAGGGAAGGTTGGTTTGGGTTGAAAGAATTACCTTGGTTACCTCCCTGATAATAAGGGCGTGATTGATTCCACGTTTGACCTCCTTGTGGACGATAACCATTGTTGTTGCCGTTCATGTACATCACGTCCTCCTGGGTAGTAGGGCAGTAATTCCCTGAATGCCCAGTGTCACCACAGACTTCGCAGGTCATGCGAGCATCCATAACATCAGTAGTGATGGCCATGGCAGCCTTCTCGCTGGTCAGAGCATCCATTCTCTTCAAAAGTAGGTCCATCTTGGCGTGCAGCATATCCGCTTCCTTGACGGTATGTGTACCCCTCTGACGTGGCTGGAGTCGATCATCACTCCACCCTTGGTTGGAGACCATCTTCTCAATGAGTTTAGTTGCTTCAGCGATAGTGAGAGAGAAGAAAGCCCCTCCAGTAGCAGCATCAATGTGGCCTCAGGCTTTCGGAGTCAGCCCATTATAGAAACTCTGAAGAATAAGCCAGTTGTCCATCCCATGATGGGGACAAGCCAGGATGTACTCCTGAAGCCTCTCCCAAGCTTCTGGATGGTTTCACTTGCTGCTTGCTGAAAGCTTGAAATTCTCCTCCGGAGGGCATTGGTCCTGCCCAACGGAAAGAACTTCGTGAGGAACGCTGCTGAGCACTTTGCCCAGGTGTCAATATCTGCACGGTTCGCATAGAACCACTGCTTCGCCTTTCCCAGAAGTGAGAAGGGAAACAGCCGCAGACGGATGGCATCTTCCTCCACTCCTCGTATAGTGAAGGTACTGCACAGCTCTAGGAACTGTTGCAAGTGGGTGCTCGCGTCTTCATTAGGCTTGCCACAGAATGGGCTAGCCTGTACCATCGTAATGAGGCCAGTCTTGATCTCGAAGTTTCTGTTCCCGGTGTTGATCTCGGGGCCAGTGGGCAACTGATCAGCAGAGGGAGCAGAGTACTCGCGAAGAGTCTTCTCTTGATTGGCCATAGGAGTTGATGTAGATGGCACAAAGGAAGCTGGGTCGACTTCCGTACGTACACGCTGGAAAGAACCGAAATGAGTTCTAGCTCTCCTTACGAGTGACTCATGATCTTCAGTGAAATTCGGCGGTAAGTCGAAACCAGTCATACACTACCTGTCTTCATCATCAATAGACGAAGAAGACAATCAAAGTTAGCCTGCATTGAGAACTGTTTCATTCCTGTCATGATTATAAACATTTGCAAAGTGTTGACATGTTATCCTCAGCCTTCCCCGGCAACGGTGCCAGAAATGCTTGTTGGTATTTCTTAACCTCGATGCTAAGTTATGAGTCCCTAGCAACGATGCCAGAAATAACCAAATGGTAATCCTAACGATTACAAGAGTCCGTAAGCGCACGGAAGTACCATTGTAGCATTTCCCCAAAGGAGTATTCCAAAGGGTATCGAATCCAAGGAAGGCGGGGCGGATTAACAAGTTCAACACTGTTGCAATGTGTATAAATCACAGACGGAAACAAACCAGACACTCAAGTACAGGGGTAAGGTATGATAGATAGGATGGTAGTGTGAACACACAAACACACTCCCTCTAAAGGTCCTAGGCTTAGAAGGCAACATACGAGTTAGTTCTAGGTTCTAAGGTACTAAACACACAAAGTTAGTCATACGAGTTAGATACACACTAGCATTGCATAACTGCTGGCTCAAGCACCCAGGTACAAACGGGGAGCTAACCTCTCGCGTCGCTGACGCACGACTCCGGTTGTTAGACTTTAGACTCCTATAGCGTATCCGAACGTGTGGGATTCCAAGAGGGTCCAACGGCTGTCACTACCGCGGCCTACCCCAAGACAAACCGTGGGATACACTCATAAGTAACGTAGCTACGCAACCTAAACACCACGCTTACGTTGTTAGCAGGACCCTGACTGGCCCGGGCTATTGTGACCTAGGTCAGAGCCACCAGATAAACCTGCCAATTACACCGAGTACCGTAGCTTGAGCACGAACTTCATACAACACAAACATGAGATCTAACTAGATCAAACTAGGCTAAGTACACAAACGGATTTGTGCTTTCCTATGTCTATTTAACAAGATCATAGGGTCTTGTTTGTGAAGATCACGAGCCTCTAACTTATGAACAAACACCGAAAACATGTGAAAGTCACTCATCAACTGGATCGAAAGGCCTTGTTCGTCAAGAACAGGGGCCTCTTAATGATGAATAAGCGAAGAACACATGAACAAATCACCCATGTATACAAGCACAACTTTATATGAAATAGCTGAATAACTGAAGTAGATCAAAGTCATACAATAAAATAAAGATACAAGAGAACTCATACCTAGATCCCAAAGTAGACTTGGAACCTGAAGTAGAACTACTCTAGCCTACCTCCTAGCCTTAGAAACCAAAAGTGAGAGAGGAGGAGTAAGATGTGTTGGTAGGAAATGAACCCCCTCCCCTTCTATTTATAGGCCCGAGCGCCGGCGCAAAGAGGAGTGAAACACCCCTGGGATGGCCTCTAGGACCAATGGACAAGCACCACGTGGAGGCCCTGGATCAGCCGACCCAAGGTCGGTTCGGCCGATCCAAGGGTCGGCCGACCCCAGGTGGGCCCCCACGGGGTGTGCTTCCTCGCGGTGGCTACCCTGTGGGCCCTTAGGTCGGTCCCCGGTGTACACGTGCTCTTGAGGCGGGTTAGGTGCTCTGATGGGCCCATGGATCCATGTGAAGTCCACGTGTCACGCTCTGATTCGTTGGGGCTTGCCTCCCTTGGATTGGTGACATGGCTTGCATGCATGGCACCTGAGGTGGCATGGTTTGCATGCATGGCACCTGAGGTGCCAGCCACTCCTTGTTTGAGGTGATGTGGCATAAATCATAGAAGCTGAGTTTGCCACTTCTTTATGCTTATTTTCCCGCAATCACATAATCTCCAAGGACAAGTGGAACTACATTATTCTTAACTAAAATGCGTGTAAGAAATGTCTCTTGCTCCTTTATTCATGAGTAAATTGACGGCTAAAGTAAGCACTTAACAGCAGTCAACAGTCGGTACGACGAAGAAAACAAAGTGGGCGTTGAAGACGCTCTTGTAGAGTAGTCCCCGAACATTGAAGCAGACAGCATAGCTAGTTTGATGCTCAAAAAAGAGAAGAAAACTAGGTCATGGTCTTGATCGAACGGAGTGTAGAGACACCCAGATCTCCCAGCTTGGCTGCAAGGAGGCCTCACGATGAACGCCTACACGACACTACGCATAGCAAGTCACACTTTGTGCCTGACTATGGAATGCAGACATGAGCTTGCTCTTCGGCGCGTTCTGCAAGCCCTCGACGAGCATCTCATGCTTACCAAGAAACTACAGCATCACCTCGGGCCTCTACAGCATCACCTCCAAACTCTCTATGACTCTTCACTAAGGCACGGTACAAAGAGTAGGGGAGACACCTACACTTTGCAAGCATTCTTCTAGCTCCAAGCTTCTACAATCTCTGCATCCTATGCTCTGGTGGACGGTTGCATGCCCATGGCATGGCTAAAATTCTACTCTGCGGCTTCATAGCTCAGCAATGCTTGGTGCTTGCCTCCTTCAGTCTTATGGTGCTATTTATAGCCAGAACTAGGCCCTGAGCGGCCGGTGAAGTAGTGACACTGTTACCACGTGATTGAGGGGTCCTGTAGACATGTGGATGATAACAAGCGATGTCCTTTTCCCCTGCCTCGCGAAGCTTTTGTCGCTTGTGCATCATTGATGCCTGAGGCCGCTACGGCGTCACATGGCTACAGTGCACCCTTGGTCAGTGGGCAGTTTGTCATTTTCTGGGTGGCAAGGGAATCTTCGAACACTATTGACCCGTGACCCTGCAGTCTACAGAAGAGATACGACTGCCCCTGCGTTAGATGGCCCTGCGCCTTGCTACATTTACAGACAACGATGACGACGATCAAATTCACCCGCTAGGCTCTGCGTCCTGGTGCACCCGCTATGGCTCTGCACGTAAACAGACCTATTCCAATCAACCCATATTTTTGTTCCCTGAGCAGAATGGTCGTAGGTTCAATTGAAGACCTTCCGGGGTAGGCGTGCCTCGTTGCTCTGCCAGATCCATCTGGGCGCCTGGAGTTCAGAAGCTTCACGTCTATGATTTCGTCAGGCCCCCGTGGTCGGTGTGCCTATATTAAGGTCATTAATAAACCTTGGCTCCGCTGGATGGCTGGCAGCTATGTTGGTCATCTGGGCACCAAAATGACCTCCTGGAGGTCGGCGTGCCTTTATACCGAGGTCTTGCAATACCTTGGTATGTTTACGGCTCTGCCAACCTAGTTGGGCGCCCTGGACGCGTGACCTTCTTGAGGTCGGTGTGCTTTTTACAGCTCTGCCAGCCTGCTATGGACACCCAGGATTTTACGTCAGGAATGAAGGCCTCCCTGTGGGGTGCGCGCCTAATGGCCCTGCCAAGTATCTCCGAATGCTTGGGCGCTTTTGATTTGAGACCTTCTTGAGGTCGACATGCCTCGGGTGGCTCTGCCAGACTCTTTGCAGCTATGCAGGATATCTGGGTGTCTCTACACTCCATACGTTCAAGATCAACATATTTTCATAACTTCATCGTCGACCAACTCCGGACATCACAACTTCAGCTACGACATCATTGACGACCTCTTCATGCGACGCGCCCTTCAAGATCATGCTGGGTAACCTCGGATACTGGATACAGTTGATTTGAGGCCTCTTTGAGGTCGGCACACCTACAAGGCCTCCTTGAGGTCGGCTCTGCCAGACTCCTTGCAGCCATGCTGGGAGATCTGGGTGTCTCTACACTCCGTTTGATCAAGAACATGACCTAGTTTTCTTCTCTTTTTTGAGCATCAAACCAGCTATGCTGCCTGCTTTAATGTTCGGGGACTACTCTACAAGAGCGTCTTCAACGCCCTCTTTGTTTTCTTCGTCGTACCGACCTGTTGAGAAACCTGTTTCCCATCAAGTCGATACTCGACCTACTTTTTCTTCTCTTTCTTTTTTGGATCATCATACCGGCCATCCTGCCCGCCACGATGCTCGGATACTACTCTATGAGTGCGTCCTTGACGCCCACTGAATTTTTTCATCATCGTTTCGATCTATTGGAAGTCTGCTTCCTATAGGTCGTCACTCGACCTCTCTACGTTCGACAAAAACTACAAACAGGTCGGCTGCTAAGCTTGCTATGTTTTCTTTTTTTGGACCGACGTGCACGCTATTCGACCTGTCGATAGCTTCAAGACTTCATCATGACCCTCTCAAGGTCGCTGCACCTAAACATCGCTCGGGGGTTTGTGAGACATGGGTACCCCTGGGTCCCCACCGACCAGGCTCATGGCCGTCCCTGACAATTGGGTCCGACCTACCAGAAGACCAGCCGACCTGACAGTGGGCCCAACCGACCTAGTTGGTGGCCCACACGACCTCCAGAACACCTTCCAGCAGATTCCCCAGACGACCTTATCCGATCTAGTAGGGTAACTTGGCGTGCAAGACAAGACAGAAGACGTCGGCTGCCCCTCCAGACAGTCCGAAGATCACGGGATTATGTTGTAACTTTCCTTAGATTGGTTTCCCTGTTGTAACCGACCAGGATTCAGGGCCCACCGACCTTGTCCGTCAGCCAATATAAGGCGGACAAGGCCGGACCCCTGAGGCCAAGTCATCCCAAGTCGCAATCCGCCCATGTCAATACAATCAAGAACTGGACGTAGGGTTTTACTCTCCGGAGGCCTGAACCCATATAAACTCGCCGTGTTCTCTGTGTTCCGTGTGCTCGTGCGCAACCTTCGAGTTCTTAGCCCTAGATTTCTCCTCGCCGAACAAATAAACCACCGGGGTTAACCCCCCTGTGGGCAGTGCAGATCTAAACATCTGATAGTTGGCGCGACAGGTAGGGGGAAATCCAGGGTTCTTCGTGCAACTCGATGGCTTCACCAAGCGGCGTCATCTTCCCGGAAAGCATGGCGGACTTCCTCGCCAATCCCATCGACATCTGCTTCAGCTCTACGCCGGCGAAATCCACCGTTCTAGCCGCCTGCCTCGTCATCGAGAGCACTGCGGTCACGGCCAACCAGCAGGTCGGGTCCGATATGCTGGCAGAAACCCACCCACCCACTCCACGCGACCTGATCACGGGGCTCGATCACGTCGAGGGCATGCTCTCTGACACGATCAAGGTCTGTGAGCGCGCTGATGAGGACATCACCGGCTTAGATACAACCATGTTTACTACTTTTGATTCCAAGGTGAACCAATTCCACATCATCATCTATACATCGCTGCGGCATTTTGGCCACCACGGATACATCAGTTGGTAATCAGAGCGAGGTTAATCGGTGAGAGTCATCCAATCCTTTGCTGTTTTTATTTTCCTATAGTCTAGAAAAGCCAAAAAAATAGTGGATTAGTTTACCTGCAGTCCTATAAACTTTTTGAGCCTTTACTAGTATTACTTAGTTAGGGCTTGTTGAGTTTTTGGTTGCACCGGTTAGTGTCGAGTTGCTGGTCTTAGTGTCTAATCCGTTAGAGTTTTGAGTTCTATCACATTTTGGTCACCACGATATCCAGCATCACTATATACATCAGTGCGGCATTTTTGTCATCACTGATCCATGTTAAGTCCGATTCAAGTGTTTAGATACAATCTGAAAAGCTTATGTTTTTACCTATCCAACAGATCTAGCCTTGTTGCAAAATTCATTTTGAGCATTCCGCAATTGTCCTGGAGATTGGTGATTTGTAATCTGTGTTGCAAATCTATTTGTGCTGATTTGTGTCAGTAAAGGAGTAACAAAAAAAGTGAAAGAAATAAATAGAAAAAAAGAAGAGAAAAAAGGAGAGAAAAGAGTTTGATCATGCTGCAGCATTTTTGTGAAAAGAAAGAAGAAAGAAAAAGAGAGGGAAAAAAGAGACAAGAAGAGGAAGAGAAAAAAAATTTGGGGGCTGAATCCTGTGTGTTCTTTGTGTTGTACTGGTTGCTCTTTGTTGGTGCCTACCTTTGTGTCTAGGCTCACGTTTCTAGCATGGTTTAGCCTAGGACCAGCACAGCACCACCGTTGAACGATTATTCAGCTTGCTTTTATAACTAACGTGGTGCTAGTCCATTCCATTTTTCAGCCCACCTATAGCTCCACATATTCGACTACAGCTTGACAGGTTTTGTTGCTGCGGCACCGATACACTTCATTCCAGGCTTGCAAACTTGTTGGTTGCCGTCCCCTCCTGTTGAGCAAGGTAAGAACTTGTAAGAGCTTGTTTGAAAAAGTTCAGTTTGAGAGAATTACACCCAGCCCACCGTAGTAGTTGACAGGAGAAAACATATTATTCTTGTGTTTCTTGTTTTCTACTAATCATGGCAGGTGTTACAAAGATTTTTGAGCAGTGGAAGCAAGACCCTCACATTCAAGATATCATTCAATACTTACCATTATATGCGGGTATATTTGATCCTCATGCTTACATTGATTGGGAACTTAAGGTAGATGCAGAATTTGATAATCATGACTTGACTGAACATCAAATGATCTTTGCTGCTTCAAGTGCTTTAACGAAATATGCTTTGACTACATGGAAATATATTTGTAGGCACAACAACATTCCACAAACTTGGAAAGATTTTAAAATGATATTTCGAGATGAATATGTCCCCGAGTATTATGCTGATTGTTTACTTGCAAAATTAGACAACTTGAAGCAAGGTAGTAGGACTGTCAAGCAATACTATCATACCTTCAAGATTTGTGTCATGTTTGGTGGATTAGATGAATGCATGGAGAATGTTATGAGTAGGTTTAAGAAAGGGCTCAATTCTGAAATTCAAACCTTGTTAGTTGGCAAATCATACGACAATACTGCTTCTTTATTTTGGCTTGCTGTGAGTGCTGAAAAGGAAATTTTATTGTCTGTGAATACCTGCAAGAATGATGAGGCCCATAATGTTGAAAATGTGTCCACTATAAATGCTATACAAGAGCAAGAAATTGTAGAACCTATTGCTGATATTAGTTTGTCACAAGATGAATTGCTTGTTGTTCCTTGTGATAAAGAGAACTTGTGTGTTGATGCTTCTTTTACTTCTATGCCACAAGTAGTTAATAAGAGTGATACTTTTTGTTTGGAACCATCCACATGTGCTGAAGCAAAGCTTTTTCTTCCTATTACTTGTGCTCAAGATGAACTGAAACTGATGTCTTCTCTCAATACTTTGGGTTATATTGAATTTGATATTCTTTGTGATCTAAAATGTTTAGAGGAGAAACTTTTTGCACATTCTGAATTTTCATGCTTGCCATATCATACATATCACTTTATTGGCAAGTATAATTGCAAAGGAGAGTATTTGGTGCATAAAGTTTATATTTGCTATAATCTGAATTATCCTTTTGGGCTACAACATACTGATCAAATACATGGTTGCACTAACACTAATGATGTTTTGCAAAGTTTCTCTAGTTTTTCTCTTAAGCAACAGGGTTAGCCCAAAGAAAGGGGATCATTGTTGGTTGTCACTTTGCAGCATACTATTCGCTTCGTGTTCGAATATCAAGGCAAGGACCTTTTGATGCCACCGGAGCAAGTCGAGGACAACTTACAGCCAAGAAGGGGAGAATGATGAGGGCATCACCGGCTCAGATACAACCATATTTACTACTTTTGATTCCAAGGTGAACCAATTCCACATCATCATTCTATTTAATACATTTGGTGAGTTTTTGCTGCACCATGATGTTTGTTCATTGTCATTTTCAGAAATACGTACTTGGATCAAAAATAGTGCTAGACACATATGGAAGGCATGGAGGACCAAAGGAGTTGATTGGGGACCAAGTCCAAGTGTTCCACACGTCCTCCACCAGGCCACCATGTCACTTTTGGCCCAAAGATCTAAAGAGATCAAGACCAACACGTTTTGGGCGCTGGATTCGGACTGCATGACTGGGCCAACTTGCAACGGACGCCACGACCTCATACGGACTCCGTTTGGGACGTTCTTTATATGGTTGGAAAGGAAATTTCATAGAGCTTCCAATGCAATCGTGCGTAGGTCTTGGACGAACACACCCGCCGGGACTAGAGCTCATTTGGAGCCTAGTTTAGATAGAACATCGGCAGCCACGTTGTTGTTACGTGGCACATTATGGAACTCGATCCCCTCGAAGTGGCCTTCGAGCTTTCGAATCTCACCACAGTAAGCATCCATTGTGTTTTTCACACAATCCCACTCCTTGTTGACTTGCTCGATGACGACCTTGGAATCGCCGTATGCCAGTAGTCGCTTGATGCCAAGGGACACTGCGATACGGAGCCCATGAATTAGAGATTTGTACTCTGCTCCATTGTTGGAGGCTTTGTAGTGTATCCGCAGGACGTATTTTAGCTTCTCTCCCTGAGGAGAGATGAATAGCACGCCTGCTCCGGCCCCTTCGAGGTTAAGGGCACCGTCGAAGTACATTATCCAGTGTTCAGGCCGCTCCTTTTTTGAGTAAATGTTCAGGCTGCTCCTTGGGAGGGGGCATCTGGATTTCCGTCCATTCTGACACGAAGTCAGCTAGGATTTGCGACTTGATCACCTGCCGGGGGCAGAACTCAATGTCGAACTCGCCGAGCTCAACTGACCACCTGATGATGCGGCCGTTAGCATCACGGTTGCAGATGAGCTCCCCTAGCGGGAAGGATGAAGGCACCTTGATCTTGTGGGCTTGGAAGTAGTGCCGGAGCTTTCTCGATGTCATCAGAAGTGCATAGAGCAGCTTCTGAGGTGGTGAATAACGTGTTTTAGCGTCGGCCAGGACGTCGCTCACGTAATACACAGGTCGTTGAACAGGGTAGGCCTTCCCTTCTTCTTCTCGTTCAGCGATGAGAACCGTGGTGACCACGTTAGTGGTGGCGGAGATGTATAGGAGGAGTGTTTCCTTCGGTATTGGAGGTGTCATGATTGGAGGTGTGGTCAAGGACTCCTTGAGAGCCTCGAAAGCCTTCTGTGCGTCTTCATCCCACACGAATTTATCTGCCTTCTTCAATAGCTTGAAGAAAGGTAGACCTTTTTCGCCGAGTTTGCTGATGAAACGACCTAGAGCCTCCATCATACCCGTGAGCTTCATGATGTCTTTCTTGCAAGATGGCTTTGCCATGTTGCGAATTGCGTCGATCTTGACGGCGTTAGCTTCGACGTCTCGGTGCCCCACCATGAAGCCCAGAAGCAACCCAGAGGGGACACCGAAGACGCACTTGGTTGGGTTGAGCTTCCATTGGTAGGTGCGTAGGTTGGTGAAGGTCTCGGCGAGGTCGGCGATGAGCTGATCTTGTTCAGTGGTCTTGACGACCACATCATCGACGTAAGCTCCCACGTTCTTCCCGATCTGGGACTTCAAGCACTTCTGTATCGCCTTCTGGTAGGTCACGCCGGTGTTTTTCAGGCCAGAGGTCATGACCTTGTAGCAGTAGATGCCGTTGAGCAATATGAACGCCGTTTTGTCTTGATCGTTGGGATTCAGGGCTATCTGGTGATACCCTGAGTAGCAATCGAGGAAGCATAGCAGGACACTGCCAGCCATGGGGTCCACGACCTGATCGATGCGAGGAAGAGGGAAGGGATCTTTCGGGTAGTGCTTGTTAAGGTCGGTGTAGTCGATACACATCGTTAATCCTCCAGTTTTCTTGGGTACAAGGACCGGGTTTGCGAGCCAAACTGGGTGTTTACAATCTCAAATGAATCCTGTAGCTAAGAGCTTACAGACCTCTACTTCTATGGCCTGCTTTCTATCTTTTGCAAATCGCCGGAGCTTTTGCTTGATAGGTCTTGCTGTCTTGCTTACTTCAAGGACGTGCTCAGCCAGCTCCCTGGGGACACCGGGCATGTCAGACGGGCTCCATGCGAAGATATCAGCGTTGTCCCGAAGGAAACTGGTGAGCGTGAGTTCCTATTTGGGGTCGAGGTCGGCCCCAATGGTGACTTCCTTGGATGCGTCGGGCAGGCCGAGGCAGACTTTCTTCACCGCAGGATTTGCATCCAGGGCAGTGGTTGTACGCTTCTGTTCAGGCACCTCTAGAGTAGTTTGGTCGATCTTGGCGGCCTGAGCGACCATGACCGTAGCTGCGGCCTTTCACGTAGACACCTTGGCGAGGTTGACAGTGTCGCTCTCGCACTTGTAGGAGACGAGGATATCGCCGTAGACGGAAAGGATTCCATTTGGTGCTGGCATCTTCATGATGAGGTAGGTGTGATGCGGGATGGACATAAACTTGGCCAACATAGGTCGACCGAGGATGGCGTGGTAGGAGGAGCGGAAGTCTGCGACCTCGAACGTCAGGTACTCCATGCGGAAGTTGTCCTCTTTGCCGAACGTGACCGGCAGGCATAAACGACCTATGGGGTATGCAGCCTTGCCGGGCACGACCCTGTAGAAGGGTTCGTCACAAGCAGTCATCTTGGAGAAGTCGAAGTCCATCTTCTTCAGTGTTTCGGTGAAGATGATGTTTAAGCTGCTGCCGTCATCGACGATGGTCCTAGGCAGGAAAGCGCCGTCTACTATGGGGTTGACGACCAGCAGGTAGGTCCCGGGGTCAGGTATGTGCACCCAGTGGTCTTTCCTCGAGAAAGTGATAGGGCACTCCAACCACCGCAGGGGTTGTGGAGTTTCGGTGTTGACTTGGCCGATCTCCCTTGCGTTCGATCGCTGCTGTCTGTTGCTCTTGGCTGCTTGGCGGCTACCGACGATGAAGTTGATCTGTTGGTTGGTGTTCTGAAACACACCATTGGGGTTGCCCGCTTTAGGTGGAGGTGGAGGAGAAGGCTCCTTGCGACGGTTGTCGTCATTGTTGTGGTCGTCGTAGCGACGCCGGTCGTCACGCTGGTCGTCACGGCGTTCATCACGGCGGTCATCGCGGCGGTCGTCGCGGCAGTAGTCATCATGACGATCATCACGGCGATAGTCACGGCGATAGTCATGGCGATCCCTATCGTCATTGCGACGGTAAGGTCGCCGGTCACGGTAGTCACGTCGATCAGGTTGACGGTTGCGGTTGTCGTAACGGCGGCTATTGTTCTGGTCATCGTTGCTGCCGCACTTGGTCTTCTTTGGCTCTGGGGGTACGCCTAGGGTGCGCTTCAGTTGTTCGCACTCCCTCATGGTGTGCTTGGCGTCCCGGTGGAATTGACACTGGTCATCCAGTGTACAGCTGAAGTCACCTTCAAGGAAGGTGGAAGTTCTGTGTGGGTCGGTCGCGTAGACCTCGCCAGATCGCTTGCACGACCTGCCGCCACCGTCAGTGTCCATGTGGTCGTCTCCTTTGAAGTCATGGACCACCGCGTCTTGAGTATCGACGAGCTTGTCGACGTAGGCCATGAGGTCGGTAATAGTGTCAGCGCCTGCTTCATGGATCTTCTCGAAAAGGTTGAGGTTGGTTACCCCCTTCTTGTAGTAGGCTATGACGTCTTCATCCTTGACACCGGTGAGGGTGTTGCGGTTCTCGAACAAGCGATTGGTGTACTCTCGGAGAGTTTCATCTTTCCTCATCCGCACTTTGGCGAGGTGGTGAGTGTTGCTGGGGCGGTTGTAGGTCGCTTGGTAGTTGGTCGTGGAGAGCCGTGATAGGGTTGCCCACGAAGTGATGCACTCTGCAGGGAGATTGTCGAGCCACAAGAGTGGCGCTTGACCCATCACGAGAGGAAAGTATCCTGCCATGTGCTCTTCGTTGCCTCCTGACACCCGGGCGACGATCCTGTACAGCTTGAGCCAAATACTCGGGTCGGAGTGACCGTCATATTTTTCGATGGCTGGCATGAAATCTTTCGGGTATCTGATCGTCCTGAGACGTCGTGCGAACGCCGGAAAGTTGTTGATTGCTCCAGAACTAGATCCTGGAGTGTAGGTTGACGGGATGACATAGAGGTCATCTGGAGCACCATTGTCTTGGTCATATTGGGCACGACGTAGAAGCTCGCGGTCGTGCATCTCGCGGAGTTCTGCTGCTTGAATGGGGTGATTGGCATCGAGGCGGTCAGGGGCCCCGTTGTCGCGGTCATAGTTAGCACGACGCTCGATCTCCGCTTCATCTCGTATGCGTTGATGTTGATTGCTCCGGGCGCGCGTCGCTTGTGCTGGTGGAGGTTGAGCTCCAGCATTCTGTCCTGCGTTGCCGGCGGTGTTCTGCTGGTTGGCGACGTTGCTGGCAGCGTTGCCGGTGGCATTGCCGGTAGTGTTGGCAGCGTTTCCTGCTGGATTGGCCACTGCGTTGGCAGCAGCGTTGACCGGCTGCACGACTTCGTTCTCCCCACCCCCTTCTTCAGCCACGGGCTGAAGAGGAGCATTATCATTATGGTGACGACGGCGGTGTCGCTCCGACCTACTCCTGGAGTAGGAACTCGAGGTCGATCTGCTGTATCCTGGACCTCTCTCTTCAACCTGGGCGGTGGCGATACAGATGTGAGCTTGTAGACGTCGAGTTGTAGGAGTGTCTCCGAGTTGTCCCAGCTCGGCGACGGCCACACCTAGATTAGCTTGAGGAGAGTTGTAGACTTCATGGCCATCTTGCTCAAAGTACCTCAGGAGGTCTCTAGCACGTAGGTGGTGTCGACGAGGCTCATCTTGATTTTACTGCTGCTGGGGAGCGGCTGGGGCCGCAGGGGGAGATCCCCCATTGGCGATGTTGCCTATAGGTTGGCCACCAGCACCGGGTACGACATTGCCCACGGGCTGACCCGGGGCTTGTTGTGGGGCAGCTGCTGCAGCTGCATCTGCCTCCTACTGACGACGCACAGCTCATGCAGCATTAGCGTTCTCTCGCTGTTGGCGCTGTTCGTCTGTTTCGCCGACTTGAGGGGGTACGTCGGCGGAGACCACAAGGACCTCTCGATCCGGGATCTCAAACATGTCGCCCGGGTTGTTGGGGGAGATGGTCGTATGGACGATCTGCAACGTGAGGCAGTCCCAGGACGGCACACGGTTGATCTGGCGGCGATGAGCCGCGATGAGGGGTCGGCGAAGCTTCATAAGCACACGGCACTGGCGAGCCGTGTGTTTGGAGTCCTCGTGGACAGGGCAGGGGTCGTCAAGATGACCTCTGCAGTTTCCATGATGTGGGGTCTTGGGCCTAGATTCGATCTGGATCTTGTTCTTCATGTAGCGAGATGCTGCATGAGTTGCGTTCTGTAGGCCAAGAGGCATGCGGGGTGAAGGTGGAGGGGTCCTGCAAGGGTGCTTGGCGTGCTCACAGACCTTGATCGTGTCGGAGATCATGCCCTCGACGTGATCGAGCCCCGTGATCAGGTCGCGAGGAGTGGGTGGGTGGGTTTCTGCCAGTAGATCGGACCCGACCTACTGGTTGGTGGTGACCGCAGTGCTCTTGATGCCGAGGTAGGTGGCTGGAACGGTGGATTCCGCCGGCATAGAGCCGAAGCAGATGTCGACGGGATTGGCGAGGAAGTCTACCATGCTTTCCGGGATGATGACGTCGCTTGGGGAAGCCATTGAGTTGCACGAAGAACCCTGGATTTCCCCCTACCTGGCACGCTAACTGTCAGATGTTTAGATGTGCACAGCCCACGGGGGGGTTAACCCTGGTGGTTTATTTGTTCGGCGGGGAGAAATCTAGGGCTAAGAACTCTGACTTGGCCCCCACGAAGTCCCGACTCGATCTTGGCTTTGAGGCTCAACCAAGGAACCGTCCACGACTTCATCTTGCCGTTCTTGCCACCATGCGGCCCACACTTGAACCCGTCAGCCACCGGGTCCCTCGAACCAAGCCTACTTGTCTTCTCCACACCTGGAGGCCTCATCGGCAACGACCTTTCGCTCTTGTTCTTCACCTGCACCAACACCAGTCAAGCCACAACATGCACCTGCAATACTTAGCCAAGAATCAGTCCACACAATGTTGTTAATCACTCATCACACCAGGAAACGACCATCCACCAGTCCTCGAACCACACAGGTCCTCAAGTCCGACCTGTCGCCAAGGTCACGTCGGAAGAAGCGGCAAAATTCATCCAGGAGATTACACATCGCTTCGGTGTGCCCAACAGAATCATCACCGACCTCGAGTCGGCCTTCACAGGGTCTGCCTTCTGGAATTTTTGCTAGGACAGCATGATCGATGTTTACTACTCTTCGGTCGCTCACCCACGGTGCAATGGCCAAGTCGAACGTGCCAACGGCTTGGTTCTTCAAGCTCTCAAAGATCATATCTTTGACGACGCTTCAAATTACGCTTCCCAGTGGTTAGCCGAGCTACCACACGTGATTTGGGGACTACGGACCCAAGTCAGTTTCGCCATGGGCTTCTCACCCTTCTTCCTAGTCTATGGCTCAGAAACCATCCTACCTACCGACGTCACCTTTGGAGCTCCACGCATACAGTTCTACGAAGAAGGTGAAGCTGAGAAAACCTGTCATGTCGATCTCGACAGCCTTGAGGAGCAAAGAGTGGCAGTCGTCATGAGGCAAGCCCGCCACGACTAGCAACTCCGTCGGTATCATGATCGCAACGTCAAGGAGTGCTCCTTCAACGTTGGCGACCTAGTCTTAAGATGCATCCAGAAGACCGACGGCATGCACAAGCTGTCCGCCCCTTGGAAGGACCCTTCATCGTCACAGAAATCATCATCCCGTCTACATATCGCCTCCAGTGGGGCGACGGGCAAGGAGTACCCAACCCATGGAGCGTGGAGCACCTTCGATGATTCTATTCGTAGAATAGTTTTCATTACAGCTATGTATTCTTCGTCTTTGTATTTTCAGTTCAATAAATATTAGTTAAAGCAGTCATCTGCTGTGTCTCGAGTTCTATCCCCTTTTCTTCCATGTCATGTACCCTACCCCTCGACATGCTCGGGGGCTTGGCAAAAGCCAATACAGGGGTCGAAAGACCTGAGGGTGAAGTTTCCTGTTTCTCCCCCTCGACATGCTCAGGGGCTTGGCAAAAAGCCAATACAAGGGTCGCTCGACCTAAGGACGTCATCCCTCGTGATTACTTACTCTATGTTGTGGCGAGCCTGCTTGGTTGTGTGGTTGCAAAACCCGAGTCCTAGACTCCTCTCCGCGCGCTGATCGCACGTAAGTCTCCCTGCTGAGCAGTGGTGATCGGCAAGCCAGCCTCTTTGTGAGTAGTGGTTAGCAGGGTATGATAAAAACACATTGCTTCAGGGCAACCAAGCACACGCAAACATAAACTAAGCATGTCAAGACGGCCCAAAGAAGATCATCATTGTTATTTACATGACTGGAGGAAGAGGGGGTACAACTCTATGACTACGACTACTCTTTACCGTTGTTGCCGTCGTAATCGGTGGCGTCCATTAACTTCTCGGCGGCCTCCCATACCTCATCCTCGACGACCTTAAGGTCCTTTGTCGCATCTGGGCCTTCCCTGACCTTGACCATGTCGACCTTGGGGTGATGCGATTTCACTTGCACCAGTGACTCCGTCGCCGCCGTCAAACTCGTCGCCCTCAAGAGATCGACCAACTTCTGGGGTGCAGCCAGAAGCCGGTCTATTGCAGGCTTGGACTCCTTCCCAACGACCTGTGGCTCCACCATGTCCGTCACATGGTCGGCGGCGTTCTTCAGGTCGTTCACCTCCACTTCAAGTCCTGCAATGGTCACCTGGTCATTCCGCAACGACTACAAAGCTACCACGAGACTGACCTCGAGGTCCTTTCGTGTTTGTTTCTCGTAAGCCAGCTTCTGGCTCATAGCATACTCACTGTCCACGGCGGCCTTCATCAGTTGCTTCAGCTCCTCACCCAACGCATCAGCAGCCCGTAGGTCTACCTCCAGGCTTCGGACTCTCTCCTTAGCAACCTTGAGGTTGTCCTTTTCTCTATGAAATTCTGCAACACAAGGAACTCGTCAGGTACAAGTCCCAGTTACACAAGCAAATGATACACAAGGTCGTGAAGCAGTTGGCCCTACCAGCGATCACAGTCGTCAACAGTGTGTCAGCGTCATGATTCTTGCGCTGTTCCTCCTTCAGCTCGTCTTCGAGCTTCTTCTTATCCGCAGCGGCCTCCTCTCGAACCCGCTTGAGCTCTTGCTCAAACTCCGTCACCCGCAGCTGCATGGCTGTTGCATTTCTACATTGTTCGGCCCTGCTCTGGGCACCGTTAGCCAGCGACTGCTTCACGAACACAAGACAGGTCGTCGACAACATTCACAAGATAAGTCGTTTACCAAAATCAAAGACAGCTGCTTATCGTGAAGGCGTGATTGAGTGTCAAGATCACCCGGCGGACCTCCTTCATGTCCTCGTCATCTTCAAAGATATCTCCCTCCCAAGGAGTGCCATTCCAGTCGATATCACGCCTCCCCAGGCCCAACCCCATCGATGTCGAACCCGGTACCTCCCCGCCGGCTGTTTCTGGGTCCTGCTGTGGCTGCTCGATTTGATCCTGGTCCACCGCCGGGTCCTGAGCCGACGTGCTTGGCACCGCATTGACCGGGTCCACTTCAATGACGGGCGGGGGAGCCGATGTTCCCACATCACCAATGGAACCCTGAGTTCCGACCTCATGCTTGGACGTCGTCGTCCTCGAGGGAGAACCTTGACCACCCGAGGTGTTCTGAGGTCTGGCGTCCGACCTGCAGTAATCCCTTCGTCAATATGCTTCGACCTCACAATGATTATCAATGAACAAGTCCAAGTCCTAGGGTCTTACCTCACGACCACTGTGGCGTGCAATTTCGGCCTCAGGGGCCAAGCTCGCACCTTCGTGGGCATCTTCGCATGAACACCAGCTGCAGCCAGCTGCACCTTCTTAATGCGGCGGAGGTCCTCCTCCATCACCTGCCTCTCCTGCTCTCGCCGCCTCTTGGTCGCGGGACTTGGCGACCTCGGCGCCGCACGGTCATCAATAACCGGCAAATCATCAGTAGCATCATCTTCGTCCTCGATGTCTCACGATGCCGAGGTGGGGATTGTCTCCCTTTTCCTCTTCTTTGCAGCCTCGAGCTTGGCAGT
Organism: Cenchrus fungigraminus; assembly: GCA_036936925.1. Taxonomy (NCBI): domain Eukaryota; kingdom Viridiplantae; phylum Streptophyta; class Magnoliopsida; order Poales; family Poaceae; genus Cenchrus; species Cenchrus fungigraminus. The sequence continues at coordinate 52,252,805 of CM072778.1, read as the reverse complement.
CTTCGGTGCCTCGACCGTCGCAGCAGCCCTCGAGCTTGACTGCTTCGCTGTCGCTGCCCTCATCTTGTGCCCCGGCCTTGTGGCACTGCTAGCCTCAGGCCGGTCCGCTACGTCATCACCGACCTCCGGGTCGTTGTCTTGATCAGCCTCCACCGACGAATCCGACAAGTAGTTCTCCAGCAGAGCAGCTGCTGGAGGCCAGTAATCTTGCGACCTCAACTTCTGACGTGGCTCCTCGCCGGTCGGCAAAGGTGCAAGACACCAGTACTGCATCTCCCGAGTCTACAAAGACAAGCAACAAGACATAAGAGGTCTTCCTCTAACTAAATAAAGCAAAGAAAACACGTCGAAACGACCTGGTTGTCTCAGGACTTACAGGATCAGCAGGTCGGGAAAGGGAATGCGCCTTCGGGCACTTCTTGTTCTGGATCCACCCGGTGTACAACTGCGTGACTCTGGCCACCATCTCATCCCTGGAGACCTTGCGGTTGACCTCGCGAGTAGGGTCTGACTGACCCCAATACTCGTAGGTCAGATGCACCCGGTCCTTGATCGGCTGGATCAGACGACGACAAAATGACATCACCATAGAACCCCTTCAGACCTTTCTTCTTAAGGTCGGCCACGAGGGGGAGCAACTCCTTAAGGTCTTCCATCTCACGGGAGGTGAGAGCTAGGTCCCATTCAGGTATCTTCTCGGGCCTGTGCCCGGTTCGCTTCGGGAGCGCTGGCTTCTGGTCGGCGATATAAAACCACTCCGACCTCCACCCGGCAGTGTTGTCCGGCAGATCCATGTCGATCCATTCTGCCTTAAGACCTGATCTTAAGCAGAACATCACCAATCCTACTACGTCGGTCCGCTCGCCGGTGGTCTTGACGTTGAAGAAGTAACGCCACAATACAAAGTGGGGCGGCATCCCTAGATACGCCTCGCACAGATGGATGAATGACGATACTATAGTAATGGAGTTGGGGACGAGGTGTACCAGCTCCAGCTTGTAGTAGTACAGCAGACCTCTGAAGAAGTCACCGGCGGGAACATTGAACCCGCGCTCGAAGAAGGAGGCGAAGACGACCTGCTCCTTGTCGTCCTCCGTCGGGAATGCCTCGCCGGTGGGCGCCTTCGACTCCACCTCCGCCTTGGACCTCAGCAGCCCACGATCCACCAGCGCTTGGATCTTCTCCTCGGTCATCACCGAGGGATCCCAGACCGTCATCGGGGACGGGATTTGGGGAGCCGCGGCCGCCATTTCTTCAAGACGAGTGGATTTGGATATAAATGTCACTAGGGTTTTTATGCACATACGGAGTGGCGCGGCACGCGGGTCGCGGTGGCGGCGCGCGGTCTGCTAGAGACGGCGGCGGTGAGCTCTGGCTTCGAGTATGGTGGGCTGGATGCGTGAACACGGTGGCTAGGGCAAGGAAGCTTCCGGCGGACGGCGAGAGGAGGAAGACAATGGAAAGGGAGGGTCAACGCCCGTCCCCTTGGCCGTATTTATATTGGCCCCGCCGCGGACGCCCGTTGCGGATCTATCGCCGCAGCGGATCTGTCACAACGGCTCAGCCGCTAATTTCACGAGACGATCTCGCCGGATTTCACGCCAACGGCTATTTGCCCAACAGATAGACTGGCGACCTACACCCTGAGTTTAGGTCGTACATACATTGATGCTACCAGGTCGTCTTGATAGAAAATTCGATCTCCATGAGGTCGATAAAGCCCCCAAATCACATCATTTTTTGGTCTTTGATGAATAATTTCTTCAAACCGACCATTACATGACAGAAGAGAGCGAACATTACACGAGAACTTCGAAGGTACACAAGTCGCCTGCGACCTCATTAGATCCAGAACCCGTTATAAGATAAAACATATTTGAAGACCTGATCTACTTAGAGCAATCTTTGCCATGTTCTCTGCTATAGCAGAGCACATCGCAAGAATTCTTCTAGCTTTAAGCCCCCAATGGTGGCCTCGCGGTGAACGCTTACACGACGGTGTGCATAGCAGGTCACACTTTGTGCCTGACTATGGAATGCAGATACGAGCTTGCTCTTTGGCGCATGCCGCAAGCCCTCGACGAGCATCTCATGCTTACCAAGAACCTGCAGCGTCACCTCGGGCCTCTACAGCATCACCTCCAAACTCTCCATGACTCTTCACTGAGGCATGGTACAAAGAGTGGGGGTGACACCTCTACTTCGCAAGTATTCTTCTAGCTCCAAGCTTCTACAAACTTTGCATCCTATGGTCTGGTGGACGGACACATGCCCATGGCGTGGCCAAATTTCTACTCTGTGGCTTCATAGCTCAGCAATGCTCGGTGCTTGCCTCCTTCAGCCCCATGGTGCTATTTATAGCCCAAGCCAGGCCTTGAGCGGCCGGTGAAGTGGTGGCATTGTTACCACGTGATCCAGAGGACCTGTAGGCATGTGGATGACTCAAAGCGATGTCCTCTTCCCTTGCTTTATGATGCCTTTGTCGCTTGTGCATCATTGCTCTTTGAGGCCGCTGCGGCGTCACATGGCTACAGTACACCTCTTGGTCAGTGGACGGTTTGTCGTTTTCTGGGTGGCAAGAGAATCTTCGACCACTATTGACCCATGACCCTGCAGTCTACGGAAAAGACAAGACTGACTCTGTGTCATCTGGCCCTGCGCCTCACTACATCTACGGACGACGATGACGATTAAGCGCAACATTTACGGCTCTACATCTTTATCGCACCCGCTAGGCTCTGCGTTCTGGTGCACCCGCTATGGCTCTGCAAGTAAACGGACCTATTCCAATCAACCTATATTTCTGTTTCCTGAGCAGAATGGTCGTAGGTTTGATTGAAGACCTTCCGGGGTAGGCGTGCCTTGCTGCTCTACCAGATCCATCTGGGCGCCTAGAGATCAGAAGCTTCACGTCTACGATTTTGTCAAGCCCCCGTGGTCGGTGTGCCTATTGCTGAGGTCGTCAATACCTTAGTGCCATGGCTCCGCTGGATGGCTAGCAGCTATGTTGGTCGTCTGGGCACCAAAACGACCTCCTTGAGGTTGGTGTGCCTTTATACCTAGGTCTTGCAATACCTCGGTATGGTTACGGCTCTGCCAACCTAGTTGGGCGCCCTGGATGCGTGACCTTCCTGAGGTCGGTGTGCTCTTGTAGCTCTGCCAGCATGTTCTGGACACCCAGGATTTTGTATACGGAATGAAGGCCTCCCTCTGGGGTGTGCGCCTAATGGCCCTGCCAAGTATCTCCGGGTGCTTGGGCGCTACTGAATTGAGACATTCCTGAGGTCGGCATGCCTCGAGTGGCTCGGCCAGACTCCTTGCAGCTATGCAGGATATCTGGGTGTCTCTACACTCCATTCGTTCAAGATACACACTTTCCTATGACTTCATCGTTGATCGTTTCGACCACTACAAAAGACCTCTTCATGCAATGTGCCTTTCAAGGTCCTGCTGGGTATCCTCAGATACTAGACATTGTTGATTTGAGGCCTCCTTGAGGTCGGCACGCCTACAAGGCCTCCTTGAGGTCAGCCCTGCCAGACTCCCTGCAGCTATGTAAGGAGATCTGGGTGCCTCTACACTTCGTTCGATCAATACCATGATTCAGTTTTCTTCTATTTTTTGAGCATCAAACCAGCCATGCTGCCTGCTTCAATGCTCGGGGACTACTCTACGAGAGCATCTTCGACGCCCTCTCGTTTTCTTCGTCGTACCGATCTGTTGAGAAACTGGTTTCTCATCAAGTTGTTACTCGACCTACTTTTTCTTCTTTCTTTTGGATCATCATACCGGCCATCCTGCCCGCCATGATGTTCGGATACTACTTTATGAGTGCGTCCTTGACGCCCTCTGAATTTTTTCATTGTCGTTTCGATCTATTGGAAGTCACCTTCTTATAGGTCGTCACTCGACCTCTCTACGTTCGGCAAGACTATAAACATGTCGGCTGCTAAGCTGATTTGTTCTTTTATTTTGGACTGACGTGCACGCTATTCGACCTGTCGATAGCTCTACGACTTCGTCATGACCTTCTAAGGTTGCTGCGCCTACACATCGCTCGGGGGCTTGTGAGACATGGGTACCCCTGGGTCCCCACAGACCAGGCTCACGGTCGTTCCCGACAAGTGGGTCCGACCTACCAGAAGACCCGCCGACCTGTCAGTGAGCCCAACCGACCTACTTGGTGGCCCACACGACCTCTTGAAGACCTTCCAGAAGATTCCCCAGGCGACCTTATCCAGAACGACTTTGAGACTTGACGTGCAAGGCAAGATAGCGGTGGATTCCGACAAGGCAGTCTGACGTATATGGCTATAGTTGTAATCAACTAGACTTAGGTGTCCTGGTCGTAACCAACCAAGAGTTTGGGAACCGACCTTGTCCGCTGGCCAATATAAGGCGGGCAGGGCGACCCCTTGTATCAATCACGCAATCCTCAAGCAATCTACATCGACAACTAGACGTAGGGTTTTACTCTCCGGAGGCCTGAACCAGTATAAACTCGTCGTGTTCTCTGTGTTCCACGTGCTCGTGCGCAACCTTCGAGTTCTTAGCCCTAGATTTCACCCCCGCTGAACAAATAAACCACTGGGGTTGACCCCCCTATGGGTTGTCTAGATCTAAACCTCTTACAGTGATGGATCCTCCCGCTGATGCATCCATGATCGTCCTTGATGCCATGGTAAGTCCTTGATGGAACTTTTGAACAAGATTTTCCTTCGGGAACTTATGATGTGGCACCGCCCAAGTGTACTCATTGAAGCGCTCGAAGGCTTCCGATATGGTCTCCGTAGGATATTGAGCAAAAGTAGCAATCTTATTGCGCAAGCTTTGAGTCTTACCCGGTGAGTAGTATTCCTTCATGAAAGCTCTCATCAAAGCTTCCCAATTATGCACCGTCTCCGCTGATTGAGTGTAGAACCATTGCAAAGCCTTTCCGAGTAGCGAGAACGGAAAGATCCTTGCCCTCATTTGGTTTTGAGTCACCCCGTCCATGTTGAATGTCTGACAAAGTTGAATGAACGCTTGGAGGTGAAGGTTGGGATCCTCTTTACCAGTGAAGGGTGAATGTTGCACCATGCAGATCATTGAGGTCTTGATTTCGAACGGCCTTCCGATCTCCGCGAGGTTCAAGATGGGTAGGTCGACGATGTCCGGGGTGCATAGCTCCCTGATCTTGTGCTCCAGCTGCGGTTGTTCTCACATCTGTTGCGGTTGAAGTTGATTTCCCCTAGGGTATGGAGGTGGTGATTCCTTTGGAGATTCCGACGATCCTTCGACCTCCGCTTTTGGATCTGCAAATTCCAGCTTTTTAGCTTGTGCTTCGCGTCTCCTTAGCCTGTAACGTTTTTCTGGATCATCCACAAAATTTTTGGGTTTGTTGGAGAGGTAGCCGTCCATCTCCTGTTAGGGTTAGCAATAAACAAAGTATATACAAAAACAAAAATAAAAAAACGAATCTAAGAAAACTAGGGTTAGTCGAAAACTAGATTAGATTGATTTTGAGGATGGTCAATAGTTAGTAGATGGAAAAAGAAAAACCAAAAGAAAACTGAAAATATTCACAAAAAGCAATAAAAGATTGAATCTTGATCACTTGTTCCCCGGCAACGGCACCAGAAAAGGGGCTTGTTGACGGTATATATGCGTATCAAACTTCGTTTGGATTGCAAGCGGACAAATCCTCTGTCATAGTCAAGGGACCCTTCTTCCTCTAAGTGTGAACCCAAGGTATCGAATCCGTGAAACAAATGTGTGATGCAAGAACCAATCTATTAAAGCCGAGAACACTTTGATCTTCAAAGGAAGTGCTTTTGCATCTAATCTAGAGAACACCAAGAAAATGAATCTAATCTAATGAAAACCGGAGGTAGCAAGAGATAGAGAGGGATAGGTAAAACCAATCTAGAGAGATTAGATCAAGCTCTTGTTGAAGTTCTAAGCAAAGATGAACAAAGCAAATTGAATCTCATAAAAAGCTTCTTTAAATCGCGGCTTCCGTTCCAACTCCGAAGACGCACCCCTATTCGTGCGGGTTAGCCTAGGGTGAGTCCAAAGGACAAGATGAAATCGCTTGGTAGGTTAGGCATGCACCTGTAGCCACCACGACTACAAGAACACCCTATGTGATCTATCTCGATAATAGATCATGAAGTGAGAAAAACCAATCGAAGACAAAGTCATAGAGAAAGCACTTGATCGCTAAGAATCGAATTGCAGTTTGATAATTCAACTTCATGAATGATACATGGACAAGATCACCACCGGGATCCTACCTTGATCTTGATCCTTGCTCCGGAGCTCCGACGTGGTCTTCCATGCAAGGTTCCCACGTCGGCTAGGGAAACCCTAGACAACTAGCACGACCCTCCTCTCCGAGATGTTGTCCCTCCAGCTTCTCTGCTCCTCGGCGGTGGATGACAAATTCATTGATGCGTGGATCTTGGCAGGGGGACTATAAATAGTCTGAGGATCATCTAGGTCAAAGGGGGCGGCGAATGGTGCCCGAAGTGGGCTGGGCCGGCTGGCCTGGGCCCACTTCGCAGCCTCCTTTGTCGTGAAAACTTCTCGTGTCTTCTGGAATGTTCTTCCTTCTGCATGTGGGCCCTTGGCGTCAGTTTCTCCGCGGTTTGGATAGGGCTCCTTGTCGTGCAAGCTTCAGCATTTTCTGTCCAGGTCCTCGGAGTTTTCTGCCTTCACGGGTTGGTCCTTGGGCTTCTTGGAGTCATGTTCACTTGATTGCTTGACTTGTGCTAGGCTTCATGGTCTTCTCATGAGGTGCTTGATGAACTTTACCCGGAAGTCTCGCATTTAACGCTAAATCCCTGCATAAACATTAAACTCCAAAACCGACATGCACCAACGAACATGTTATATCAAGGGGGTTAGTACCGATGGATAAGATATAAAATTGATGCCAACACGGAAGGTAAACTCATGGCTAGGTTGACGGAAATTCACCGTCAACACTCACATACACTTCTTTCTCCAACACACCGTTCAAGAAAGCACTCTTCACATCCGTTTGGTACAATTTGAACCCTTTAGCCACAGAGAAGGCTAGAAGGATCCTAATCGCCTCCAAACGGGCTACAGGGGCAAATGTCTCCTCATAGTCTATCCCCTCTTTTTGTGTGTAAGCCTGAGCAACCAACCTCGACTTGTTTCTCACTACTTCACCTTTCTCTCCCTCTTTGTTTTTGCACACATATTTTGTCCCAATCGGCTTACAACCTGGTGGAGGCTCCACTAACTCCCAAACTTGGTTTCTCTCAAAGTTCTCCAACTCCTCATGCATAGAATTTACCCAATTGTGATCAGAAAGCGCGTGTCCAATGTCTTTGGGCTCGAAGGTAGCAACAAAAGCAGCATGGGCAAAGTGAGAGTTGTTTCGAAACCTCGACCGTGTAGTGCGTTCGTTGATGTCCCCGATGATCCTCGAAGCTGGGTGATCCACTTGAACTCGCCAGGAAGGTTCTCACCTTGAAGCCACCTCCCCCTTAGCCACAGCTTCATCTCGATCTCGGCACGTCGTCGTAGGTGTAGGAGAGGGCCCGTTCTCGATCGTAGTCAAAGAAGTAGGTACAAGCTCAGCCGCGGGCACCACACCACCATCATTACCATCTCCAAGTTCTTGTTCCTCCTCCTGAAAGATCTCCTCGCCAAGTTCATCATCTCTTGCACAATCAAAGACCAAAGAGCTACGTGGTTGTGTCTCGTCGAAGGTAACCTCGCAAGTCTCCACAATTTGGTTAGTTTCCAAGTTGAGCACGTGAAATGCTCTAGAGTGAGTAGCATAACCAAAGAAAATACCATCGACCGATCTAGCCTCGAACTTATCCAAATTCTTGCCCTTCTTCAGAATAAAGCATTTGCAACCGAAAACATGGAAATGACTCACCTTGGGAGTACGACCACGCATAATCTCATAGCACGTCTTCTTCTCGAAAGCGCAGAGAAAAATCCTGTTCGACACATAGCACACGGTATTGACCGCCTCAGCCCAGAACCGCCTCGGAGTCCTATGCTCATCGAGCATCGTCCGGGCCATCTCACACAAGGTTATGTTCTTTCTTTCCACCACGCCATTCTGGGAAAGCGTATACGGACTCGAAAACTGGTGTTCAAGACCCAAGTCATGGCAAAAGGTTTCGAAGTGAGAGTTCTTTCCGAGCCATTGTCACTGCGAATTGCTCGTATGGCATCTCCGTGTCTCTCGTTCTTCAACCTCAAGACAAGATCTCTAACAAAACCAAACATCTCCCCCTTTTCCTCCAAAAAGAAGACCCAGGAATACCAAGAGTAGTCGTCCACCACAACTAGGATGTACCACTTCCCACCCACACATCGCACACGAGCTGGGCCAACAAGGTCCATATGGAGCAGCTCGCATGGACGCTCCGTCGTCACATCGGTGAGGGGTGGATGGGAAGAGGCTACCATCTTGGCATGCCTACACGGCGCACAAACCAGCTCTTTCTCAAACTTCAACCGGGGCAATCCTCCGACCAAGTTAAGCCTACTCAAGCGAGACAAAAGGTCAAAGCTTAAGTGACCCAACTTCCTATGCAACTTCCACAACTCACTCGAAGGACCAGCCAAAAAGCAACGAGCCACACCAGAAGACTGAGAAAAATCCGCTCAAAAAATTTGACCCTCGGGAACAACCATGCAAACAAGGTCCCCTCGAGAATCAAGGATCCGAGGACCACCAGACCTGAACAACACATCAAAACCCTCATCCAATAGCTGGGACACGAAAAGCCAATTGAACCCGAGCGATTGAACAAGAGCAACACACCTGAGAGTGACCTAGTCACTTACCTTAATCTCACCTTCTAACAACACACGTCCTCGCCCATTGTCCGCAAAGGTGATGTATGTCTTTGACACCACTGGGGTGAGGCTGGAGAACCATCCCCTGTCTCCGGTCATATGCCTCGAGCAATCGGAGTCGATTAGCCAAACATTCCACAAGCCTCCCACTTGAAATTCAAAAAGGAGCACGTGAGTGAGCAAACGACTCAGCACTGGGGTTAGTACCAAAAGAGTAAAACCAGTGCCGAGACATCTGCTCCAAAGTGGGGTCAGCACAATCCATTCCAACACATCCACCAAAGCTACCACCATGAGAACCACCACAGAGGAACCGCTCCTGTCTCGCTGGAGGAGTACGAGAGCCACGAAAGGAAGACCGTGGACCATAGCTCCTCTCCAACTCAAAGTTGCGACCTCTCCCAGACTCGTATCGACCACGAGGAGGAGAATGTCCAGCAAGCTCAACACCACTAGACTCACCACGCCAACCACCAGAACCACGACCACCAAAACTGATGATAGAGGCGGAGTGCCTGATCTTTCAGTGAGTGGAGATAAATCCGATTCGGCGGGAGTAGACCCTCACGATCCGACTACGACGAGCGAGCTTGAAGCGCCAACGCAATCGCTGAACCAACTCCCTGTGGTTACTAAACTTGTTGGAGCAAGATTGGCTTGATCACGAAGATCAATTCCTGTGCGCAATCGATGAACGAACAAGAATTTGAGGCGAGCAATCTTAATATCACTCGAAGGTGGAGTTCTGAATCACAGAGATCAGCACGTATTTGTGCGCGGTCTGATGTAGCTAAAGCTAGATGTAAAACAAAACTCGAGTTTCTAAGGCGGCGGCTACTAAGTATATGAAGAGGGGCGTCCTAGGGTTGGGGGTAACCTAGGGTGGGGAGTCCATAACCTGGGCCTAAGGCCCAACAAACTGGCGACGCAGCAACTTGGCAGATTCTGGACGTCAACTTGTTTCGACGATTACCATTGACTCAGGATGAATTTGGGCATGAGACTGGTTCCATTGGAAGGTCTATGAAATTGTGCTTCCAACCATATAAAGAACGTCCAAATCCGACTTCGTATGCGACCTGGGCGTCCGTTTTATTGCACACTGCTCCTGGACTCCGAACTGGCTCGAACTTGAATTGCTTTGGGCCTCCACCTTGGGGACTCGAACCGGATTAGCCTCGTGCCTCCTCTTCGACTTGGACACCCTTGTTGGACTTCTTCTACTGCATTCCATGCACCAATCATGGTTGTATGCATGGGTGTCATGTCCTCATCATTCTCCCCCTTTTGAAGAAAAGTCGTCCTCAACGTTGATTGTACTTGAAATTGAGCCTGCACAACACAAAGGCGAACGGGGTCGCGGAAATAAAACAAACCAAAAATATTGTGAGGTGGAATGTGATCATGTTTCCAATTGTGTATCATGTCATGTCGCGTAAAATTGCTAGCATCTCTGGAGACTTTGTTATTGAAGGACCGATTAGGTGACCTGAGAGGGGGGGGGGGACGTGAATGGGAGCCGATAAAAATTCTTCCCGTAGGATGAACTCGACCTATACCCCAAATTCACAACCAAGGATTCCCACACGAGCTTGCCAAGGTCGCGTAGTCACAACGGACCTACCAACCCTAGGAACAAACCCCAACTCAAAGCAACACGGAAGCGCAACTCAAGAAGCAAAGGACTTAGGCAATTTGCGGTGCCTGGGGCGGACCGTCCGCATGGACCAGGCGGACTGTCCGTGGAAGCCTAGCAGACTGTCCGCGGGATCACTGTGGACCGTCCGAAAAAGCCTCACGAACCACCAATACTGCACCTCGAAAAATGGACCGTCCGTCCTCTACCCGCGGACCGTCCGCGCTGGATGGACTGTCCGCGCTCTCCTCGCGGAGTGTCCGCCAAACCTCGTGCAACCAAAAGCAACCAACTCAACGGATCAAACCACGAACGCGCATGAACAAGCGACGAACTGGATGAACACTGGGCCACGCGGACTGTCCGCGCCTACCAGGCGGACTGTCCGCCAGGTGCGGACAGAGCAGCTCGAGCCCGAGTTGCTCAAGGTCAACTCCTCCTTCCCTTTGCCCGATCTCCCGAATCAACCAAGGGATTGCTACCAAATCATAGGTGAAGATGAAGCGTCTCTAGGAGATGCTATACCTACGAATTTGTAGCCTCAAACCCACTGAATCGAGATGAATCGAGATTCTAACGAGCTCACACAAAGAGCTAGGGTTCCAACCGAAATCCTTCAATCGGAGGCCAGATCCGGCGTTTGAGGAGTCAAGATCAAGCACAAAGATGCACGAGACATCTATCCATGATCTCCACAAACAAATCCGAACCCAAACACCTCGGAATCGAAGGGACAAGGCGCGCACGAAAATCCAACGAAAATAGCTCGAAAAAGACACGAAAATCACACAAGCTACAAGAAGGAAATCAACGCAACCACGAAAGCTTCCATACACTCGGAGATCAGATTCTCTACAAAACAGTGAAGAAAATCTAAACCTATGGAGCAGAGAAATGGGAAGCAGTCCGGATGGATGGTTTGCCCAGAAACCCTAGAGCTAAGATATATGAGTTCCTCTGGGTAGGACAAATGACCAAGCTACCCCTAGCACTTAAATTGAGATACAAACCCCTCAGGGGCGATATGGTCAAGTAGCACTTCTCTTCATCGCACGGCCACGCCGTTGCCGCAGTCCGCATCCTCCCGACGCAAGCCCTGTGATCTCGCCACATGTCCGCCGACATCAAAGCTTCTTGGCGCGCCCGGATCTCGTCTCCGCCCGCCGAGCCTCCCGCATTGACAACACACATAGTAACCAATTCAGAGAAAGATAGAAAAAGAAAAGAAACGAACCAAAAACTCAAATAAGTGATCAAAAGCCAAACAAAAGCCAAAGAAGATCACTTGACAGAGAGAGTCTCGGTCCCCTAAGTCAAGGGCAACAGCTCAACACAACCGAGACAAAATGCTCCAAAATTTGCCGACTCCTCAAGGTGAGGCAAAAGGGCTCGACACCATCGGCAAACGAGCGCAACTAAACTAAAATCAGGCGAAAAAGAGCTCCCAAATGCATGAATGCAAGCTCTCCCAAATGCATGAATGCAAGCTCACAAATTTTTCTTTCCCCTTGATGCAAAACTCCCCCTGGATGCATGAATTGGGTACTTTCCTCCCCCTTGTTGGTAATGCATGAATGAAGCCAAAATGGAACCTAGAGCTTCTCAAATAGACAAAATTCAACACAAGATGCTACACATGTCCAATTGAGCAAATGAGATACTTTATAGCTTCGTATGCACATTAGCTACAAGATTACCAAGTTTCACATCCATTGAGCAAAGCTAAGAAAAAAAAGGGCAATTTCTTCGAAAAATCACTCTCTCATGAGCAAAGTCCTAAACATGAGCAAAACATGTCAAAATGGCAGAGCCACACAAACTTCATGCTAGGACAACCATTCTAATCATAAGATCATCATAAACACCCTCAAGCATCTTATGTCATGTCAAAGCCACTAAGCCATGTGCCTACTTCTATGTATGAGACTTCTCATTGGTAGGCATCATGCAACGGTTTAGCACCCAAAACTATAAAAACTAAGCACATATGACATGGGAGCACATTTTCAAGCAATTTACATTTCATTTTCAGATTCATATTGGTACATGAAATGTCTTTGCGACAAAAAGGAACTTATGCCCCTCCACAAGATAAAGCAAGCGGGCTAAGCATTCATGATGACAAATGAGCCTTTGGCCCCATATGATCAAAATAAGCTATCCAACCACAAATTAAGCATAGCAATGCCACAAAAGTATGTCAAGCTCATATAAAAGCATTTACTCACAAGAGAGCATACATGTAGCATTTTTCAAAAGCATAGCTAGCAACCATGGGCATAAACCAAGATCATCCAGAGCTAAGCCAAACTAACCATAGCATACCAAACTAGCTCACAAGATCATGTATAGCACATCATGGTGAACAAAGTATATAGGAGAAGCTCATCTCTAAAGCATATGATACAAATGCAGTCTATGATACAAAGATGCAAGCATGATATGATACAGAAATGAACATGCAAGATGCATATGTACATGAGATCCCCCAACCAAAGCTCAAAAAGGAAAAACCACACCAAGCTCACCCCGCAAACGTGCAAATGTAGCTTGGTCCAAAGGCTTTGTTAGTATATCGGTGAGCTATTTTTTGGTTGGGACATGGATGAGGTCTATGTTTCCCTTCTCAACATTGTCTCTCAGAAAGTGGTAGCGCACTTCTATGTGTTTGGTTCTTGAGTGGAGCATAGGATTTTTTGCTACACTTATGGCACTGGTGCTGTCACACATGAGAGGTACATGGGAACACTCCTCACTAAAGTCACTCAAAGTGTACGTGATCCAAAGCAGCTGGGAGCAACAACTAGCGGCAGCGACATACTCGGCTTCTGTGGTAGACTGAGCTACACTTGACTGCTTGCGAGATGACCAAGAAACAAGTGAGGAACCCAGAAACTGGCAAGTACCCGAAGTCGATTTCCGATCGACTCGACACCCCGCAAAATCGGCATCCGAAAAACTAAGAAGCGAAAGAGAAGAGGACGCTGAGTACCAAAGACCGAGCTCAGGAGTGTGTCGAAGATACCTGAAGATCCGCTTGACGGCCTGCCGATGTGAAGTCCTCGGTGATGCCTGAAAACGAGCGCACAGACACACAGAAAACTGGATGTCCGGCCTCGTCGCCGTCAAGTACAAGAGGGAGCCAATCATGCCCCGGTACTGCTTCTGGTCCACGGGCTCTCCGTCCTCGTCAGCGTCCAGCGCTGTAGTCGTACTCATCGGTGTCGACAGGGGCTTCGACTCGTCCATCTTGAACTTCTTGAGGATGTCCTTCGTGTACTTGGCTTGTTGCACAATGGTTCCCTCCTTCGCCTGCTTGATCTGAAGCCCGAGAAAGAACTGCAATTCTCCCATCATAGACATCTCGAATTCTTTGCTCATATCCTCTGCCAACCTTGCAACCAAAGAGTGAGACGAGCCGCCAAAGACAATATCATCCACGTACACCTGAACAATCAGGATATCATCGCCCTGCCTGAGGAGAAAGAGAGTCTTGTCTACCTTGCCCATCTCAAACCCCTTGCTGAACAAGAACCCCCTCAAGCGGCCATACCAATCACGGGGAGCTTGTTTCAGCCCATACAACGCCTTCCTCAGCCTATACACCCGGTGGGGAAACTCAGCACTCTCAAAGCCCGGTGGTTGCTTCACATAAACTTCCTCCTCCAAAAACCCATTTAAGAAGGCACTCTTCACATCCATTTGGTACAATTTGAACCCTTTAGCCACAGAAAAGGCTAGAAGGATCCTAATCGCCTCCAAACGGGCTACAGGAGCAAATGTCTCCTCATAATCTATCCCGTCCTTCTGACTATAACCCTGAGCAACCAACCTCGATTTGTTTCTCACCACCTCACCATTCTCTCCCTCTTTGTTCTTCCACACCCATTTTGTCCCGATTGGTTTGCAATGTGGTGGTGGTTCTACCAACTCCCAAACTTGGTTTCTCTCAAAGTTCTCTAACTCCTCATGCATTGCGTTCACCCAATTAGGATCAGAGAGAGCGTGTCCAATGTCTTTCGGCTCAAAGGTAGCAACAAAAGCCGAATGAGCAAAGTGAGAAACATTCCTGGACCTTGACCTTGTCGTGCGTTCGTTGATGTCGCCGATGATTCTCGAGGGAGGATGATCAACTTGAACGTGCCTCGGTGCCTCTCGCCTGGAAACAACCTCCCCCTTAGCTGCAGCTTCCACTTGATCTTGCTGGATCGTAGTCAGTGTAGGAGATGGGCCATCCTGCATCGTAGTCATCGTAGTGGAAGTAGAGGGTACATGTGCCGCTGGAGCTTCACCATTGTCACCATCATCCTCTCCGGCATCACCCTCCTCATCCTCAAAGATCTTCTTGCCAACTTCGTCCTCACCTGCACACTCAAAGACAGACGAACTGCATGGCTGGGTCTCGTCGAAGGTTACCTCGTAAGTTTCCATGACTAGGTTAGTATCAAGGTTGAGCACACGGAATGCTCGAGAATGACTAGCATAACCCAAGAAAATCCCATCGGAGGACCTCGACTCAAACTTATCAAGCCTACCCTTCTTGAGAATAAAGTACCGACAACCAAAAGCCCTGAAATGGCTCACTCTAGGTGCTCGCCCGTGCATGAGCTCATAGCATGTCTTGTTCAAGAAGGTCCTGAGAAAAATCCGGTTCCCAACATTGCAAGCGGTATTCATCGCCTCATTGGTAGGCATCATGCAACGGTTTAGCACCCAAAGCAAAATAAATTAAGCACATATGACATGGGAGCACATTTTCCAAGCAATTTACATTTCATTTTCAGATTCATATTTGGTACATGAAATGTCTTTGCGACAAAAAGGAACTTATGCCCCTCCACAAGATCAAGCATGGGGGCTAAACATTCATGATGGCAAATGAGCCTTTGGCCCCATATGATCAAAATAAGCTATCCAACCACAAATTAAGCATAGCCAAGCCACTAAAACATGTCAAGATCATATAAAGGCATTTACTGACAAGAGAGCATACATATCTCATTTTTCAAAAACATAGCCATCAACCATGGGCAT
This sequence comes from Cenchrus fungigraminus, assembly GCA_036936925.1. Taxonomy (NCBI): domain Eukaryota; kingdom Viridiplantae; phylum Streptophyta; class Magnoliopsida; order Poales; family Poaceae; genus Cenchrus; species Cenchrus fungigraminus. Next base: position 52,237,300 of record CM072778.1, on the reverse strand, counting down.
AAATCAAGATCATCAAGAGTTAAGCCAAACTTAACCATAGCATACCAAACTAGCTCACAAGATCATATATAGCACATCATGGTGAACAATGTATATAGGAGAAGCTTTTCCTACAAAATGCATATGATACAAAATGCGTGCAATCTAAGATACAAAGATGCCTATACATCATGTTATATATGCCATGCCAAATGCAAGAAATGCACAAAGGAAAGCTATACATATGCTACAAAGGAGCTCCTACACAACCAACTCAAGAAAGCAAACAAACACCAAGCTCACAAACGGTCGGCTCCTCGAGGGGAGGCAAAAAAGGGCTCGACACCACCGGCAAAAGAGCAAAGGAGCACAAAACTCACAAGCTCCCCCTAAACACCTGCACTAGGGCCAAAGAGCATACAAAGCTCACCCTAAGCACACATGATAGGGCAAAGAGCACACTAGGCACACAGGCTCCCCCTAAACTCATGCATTAAGGCCAAAGAGCATACAAAGCTGACCTTACACACATGAGATAGGGCAAAGAGCAAAACGAACCAAGTGGCTTGACCAAGGCCACACACTTGAAGGTCACAAATTTACTTACCTTGATCACTTCTTCAGAAGTCACTCATCCTTGTCCACCATCCCCAAAAGTGATGTACCTCCATATCACCACCGGGGTATGAGGCCGGAGAACCACCCCCGATATCAACCAAATGTTCTCCGAGCCTCCCACCTACAACTCAAAACCAAGAGAGAGAGCGAGCAAATGACTCAACACTAGGGTTAGTACCAAAAGTGTCAAACCAGTGCCGAGCCATCTCCTCAAAAGTAGGGTTAGCAACATCCATCCTACCGCGCCTATCAAAACTGCGATCCATCCTGTCAAATATGGAACCACCATGGGAAAACCACACCCGTCTCACTGGAGGAGTACGAGTACCACAAAAAGGAAAACGTAGTTCGTAGCCCCTCTGAGACTCAAAGCTGCGACTTCTCCCAAACTCGTATTGATCACGAGGTGGAGAACGTCCAGCAAACTCAACACCACCAGACTCAAAGCGCCTACCATCTGTTCCACGATCGAAAGGGCTGAACCCTCTAGCATCACGGCCTTGAAAAACAAACTGTCCAGCACTCTGCCTAGCACCGGTCTGACCGGTCACCCTGACCGGTCTGGCCGATGGTCCTCGGCCAGCAACCTTACCTCCACCTGAAGCTCTCCTATCTCTCCATGCTGGAACCGTATGCACAACACCCTTTCCCTTAGGTAGTGGCATACGAGGCTCAGGCACACCATGAGAAGGGTGGTACCTGTCCTTGTTTGCCCACTCCTTAGCCATTCTCGCCTCTCTTCTTCTCTTAAAGCAAAACTCTCTCTTGTGACCATCCTTTCCACAAAACTCACAATGGAAACGGATTGGTCTTAGCTTAGGCTTGGGGTGAGGCTCTTCACAAGGCTTCTCACTAGGCTTCCCACTTGGTTTCTCATTAGGCTTTTCACTTGCCTTCAAACTTGGTTTTTCTCTCGGTTTAAGCAACTGGTTTGGCATGGGTGCAAACTTGTCTTTGGGTGTGGGTTGTGGTGGAACTGGAATATTCCCAAATTTCCCTTCTCTCTCACCACTGCTCTCGCCAAACCTATGAGATCCCAAAGCCCAACCATCAAAGCGCTTACAACCGGCAATCATCATACCAAGCTCAGGCTCATGACTGGACACCCAACTCAACACCTCACGCAACTTATTGTTCTCATCCTGCAAACGATCAACGCATTGTGCAAGTTCTGAATTCTTCACAGCATGCAAATCACAGGTAGAACAGGAAGTAGGAATAGGCACTTTCAAATCAGCCTCAAGAGAAACAATGCGAGAACGAAGCTCAGCAATCTTATCATGCAAAGCAGGGCAAGAAGTGCATGCACCAAGTAAAGTGGGTCTAGATTGCAGCTCAGCCAACTCAACCTTGAGCACATCTAGTTCCTCACACTTGGAGGCATCCTTTTCCCTAAGAGCAGTCAAATCAGCTAGGAAAACAGAGCAATCAGCACAATCAACTTCATCAGAAACAATAGGACTCGCCTTAAGCGAATCTATCTCAAGCTTGGCATCAAGGTTCTGTGTTTCTAGCTCAGCCATTCTATTCCTAGCATCTTCAAGCAAAGCCCTAAGCTCCTTCCTAAGCTTCTTAGCCTCTCTAAGCATGTGATCACGATTATCAAGCAAGTCAACCAACTCCTCATTCTCCTTGCGCAAAGAAGAGGGCTCATCACATACCTCATCCTCGGAATCTGAGTCTAGGGCGTCCTTCTGGCTTCTCTTGCTACTAGAGCTGCGAGCCATGCCGCAGAAATCGTCCTTGGAGCTTAGACCCATCACACAAAGGCCGTTGAGGTACTTGCCGAGGTTCTTCTTCTTGTCGCCCTCTTCGTCTTCATCACTCGAGCTTGATGATGTGTCCTCGGAGTCGGACTCAATGTCGCTCGATCTCTTCATCTTCTCTCGAGACCGCGTCATCTTCCCATGTCCATGATCCTTCTTCTTGGACTTCCTCCTCTTGTCCTTGAACTTGTGCTTGTCGTAGTTGCTCACTTTAGGACACTCGGCGAAAAAGTGTCCGGTCTTGCCGCACTTGAAACACACCCCCGAGTTCCTCCTTGAGTTCACTCGGTTCTCGTGCAGCCTCTCGAACCGTCTGGTCAACAGCGCCAGCTCATCCTCTCCTCCAAGCACGTCGAACTCCTCGTCTGGCAAAGACATCAAAGAGGACAAAGCAAACATCCTGGAGGATGGGTTAGCGTTAGTCTTAGCACCTAAGCCACTGACAAGAGCAAGACTATGAGAGTCAGTCGGGCTCTCCTGACGGGCAGTCATACCACGATCCAGCTCAGCTGACTTGAGCTTGGAAAACAACTCGTTCACGGTCAGGGTGTCATACTTCTCGGACTCAAGAATAGCCTCGACCTTCCCGTCCCATACGGTGCGATCCAACGAGTGCAAGAGCTTCACGGCTCTATCATGATCATCGTATGGGATCACGGCCACATTGGCTCTCATGTTGTTCACCACGACCGTAAACCGCTGGAAAAGGGCATCGACGGACTCGTCGGGGAGATGAGTGAAGTTCTCGTACTCTCTCCGGTAAGTCGCGTACATCCGAGCCTGAACCTGAGCATTCCCAGCATGAGCATCTTTCAACTGCTCCCAAATCCTACAAGCCAAGTCCTCTGTGTGAACCCGATCGAATTCGGACTGACACAGAGCACGAAACAAGTAGTCGACCGCCTTGTTGTTGGCGTTGAACATATCCCTCGATCCTGGAGCAAGGAAGTTAATCGGATGAACATAAGCTGTGTTCACCGTAACATCCCAAAGGATCTGACCCTTTCCGCGGAGGAACACCGCCATCCGCCTCTGCCACATCTGGTAGTTCTTCCCATCGAAGTGTGGATGACCCGAACCTCGTTCCTGGTACGCCATCTTTGGATCTTAGACTGGTAAGAGACAATGAAGACCCGAACCGGCTCTGATACCAATTGAAGGACCGAAACTGGTGACCAGAGAGGGGGGAGTGAATGGGAGCCGATAAAATTCTTCTCGAAGGAGATGGACACTCCAACAAGAAGAACACGGCAACCAAGCACGTCTCCGACTCAACTACCCAAGTTGGTCAAGACCACGTAGCCACTGGAGTGCTACTGGTCCTAGGAACCAACACACAACCTTCCGAACCAAAACACACCAATGCGCACAGCAGAAACTTGCACGGCTTGCTGCCTGTGCTACACCGGTCAGACCGATGGCTTGCACCGGTCAGACCGGTGACACCGGTCAAACCGGTGGACAGCGCCGGTCTGACCGGTGGCTATAGCAGCCACACAGCAAATGTTCCAGGAAGCCTCAGTGAGTCCTCTAGGCCCTAGAATAAAAACCACCTCCAAAACACAACCTGCAAGGAAGGAAAACCCCTCACAAAACCTAACAAAACAACACCAAACAAGCCAAGAACTGACCAGCAGGACCAAGGGACAAAACCACACGACAAGGCCGTTCCCCGAGACAAATCCCACCAGGGGCTAGCACCGGTCAGACTGGTCAAGAGCACCGGTCAGACCGGTCGCGCCTGGGCAGCTCGGGATGAACAGCGCCCGCGGGTCAACTCCCCCAAATCCAACTCCCGATCTCCCGATTCGCTCCACGGATTCGCACAAGACTTTGGGGATAGTAGGAACACCTCATGGGCACTCCATAGCCAAGTTATGGTCCACCAAAACTTATTGAATCAACAGGAATCAAAGGATTTCTGCCAAGAACACCACGAACCCTAGGACAACGAAAACTCCAAAATTGAGCCCCTTTGCTCATGGATTTGGGATGGGAATCAAAGGGAAAAGAAACACGAGGGGTTCATGCATACATCCCCCACCAAATCCCAAAGAGAAAGGTCTCAAAACCGCCACAAGAAATTCGCCAAGGCTCCGAAAATCACCAAAAAGGAGAAACGGGAAAGACACATCCAAGCCTTGAGGAACCACGCCGAATCATCTATACATACCAAAGAGGTTCATACAAGGTCTAGCTTACCGCCCGATCATCCTTCCCTCTCACAAGATCTCACCATGAAGCTCTCAAGCTAGTCCTAGAAATTCCAAAGGAAAATGGAAGGAGAAAATAGCAAAATAAAATGAGCTAGGGTTCCAAGAGATGACTGCCATCCTCTCACCACTTGGGTTATATGGAGGCAACCGAAAGACTAAACTACCCTTACTAGCTAACTAGGGATACATGCCCCTCAAGGGCGAATTTGGAAGTCTTTGTCTTCGCACCATCGGACGGATGCCCAGCGACCGCAAACTTGCTTAGCCTCGACGCAAGCCTTACGATCCCGACGCGTGTCCTCCGCTTCGAAGTCTCCGGACTACGTCGTCGCACACCGGTCAGACCGGTGCTCCTCACCGGTCAGACCGGTACCCACCGGTCAGACCGGTCAGACCCACCGGTCAGACCGATCCGATGCTGCTGCACCTCCCTCTTTGGTTCTTCGGTCTTGGCTTTGTGGATCAACCAAGGAACCTAGTGGTTTTCTGGTGAACCACCGGAAACCCCACGAACTCGGGGTAGCCTCCGCCAATCACCACTCATGATTCGGCTCCCACGTAGTCCCAGCTCTAACTTGGTTTTGAGGCTCAACCAAGAAACCGTCCATGACTTCATCTCGCCGTTCTTGCCACCATGCGGCCCGCACTTGACCCTGCTGGCCATCGGGTCCCTCGAACCAAGCCTACTTGTCTTCTCCACACCTGGAGGCCTCACCGGCAATGACCTTTCGCGCTTGTTCTTCACTTGCACCAACACTAGTCAAGCTGCAACCTGCACCTGCAATACTTAGCCAAGAATCAGTCCACATCACGTTGTCAATCACTCATCACACCAGGAAGCGACCATCCACCGGTCCTCAAACCACACATGGCTCTCACGGGCGCGTCGAGAATCTTCGATGCCGGTGGACACGTGGCGGGATCGCAGGGCTTGCGTCGGGAGGATGCAGACTTCGGCAAAGGCATGGCCGTGCGATGAAGAGGAGTGCTACTTGACCTATTTTCCCCTGAGGGGTTTGTATCTCAGTTTGAGTGCTAGGGGTAGTGTGGTAATTTGCCCAACCCAGAGGAACTCATATATATTAGCTCTAGGGTTTCTGGGAAAACCATCCATCTGGACTGCGTCTCATTTCCCTGCTCTATAGGCGTAGATTTTCTTCACCGTTTTGTAGAGAATCTGACCTCTGAGTGTATGGAAGCATTCATGGTTGCATCGATTTCCTTCTTGTGGCTCGAGTGATTTTCGTGTCTTTTACGAGCTATTTTCGTTGGTTTTTCGTGCGCGGCTTGTTCCTTCGATTCTGAGGTGTTTTGGTTCGGTTTTGTTTGTGGGGATCATAGATAGATGTATTGTGCATCTTTGTGCTTGATCTTGATCCCTCAAACTCTGGATTTGCCCTCTGATTAATGGATTTCGATTGGAACCCTAGCTTTTTCTGTGAGCTCGGTAGAATCTCAATTCCTCTCGATTCAGTGGGTTTGAGGCTTCAAATTCGTAGGTATAGCATCTCCTAGAAACGCTTCTTCTTCACCTCTGATTTGGTAGCAATCCCTTGGTAGATTCAGGAGATCGGGTAAAGGGAAGGAGGAGTTGACCTTGAGCAACTCGGAATCGAGCTGCTTTGTTCACACCTAGCGGACAGTCCACCTGGTAGGCGCGGACAGTCCGCGTGGGCTGGTGTTCGTCCAGTTCGTCACTTGCTCGTGCGCGTTCGTGGTTCGATCCGTTGAGTTGGTTGATTTTGGTTGCACGAGGTTTGGCGAACAGTCCGCGAGGAGAGCGCGGACAGTCCATCCGGCGCGGACGGTCCGCGGGTAGAGGACGGACGGTCCGTTTTTCGGGGTGTGCTACTGGTGGTTCGGGTGGCTTTTTCGGATGGTCCGTAGTGAACCCACGGACAGTCCGCCAGGCCACTGTGGACAGTCTGCCTAGTCCATGCGGACGGTCCGCCCCGGGCACTGCAGATTGACTAAGTCTGTTGCTTCTTGAGTTGCGCTTCCGTGTTGCTTTGAGTTGGGGTTTGTTCCTAAGGTTGGTAGGTCCGTTGTGACTACACGACCTTGGCAAGCTTGTGTGGGAATCCTTGGTTGTTAATTTAGGGCATAGGCCGAGTTCATCCTACGGGAAGAATTTTTATCGGCTCCCATTCACTCCCCTCCTCTCTGGTCGCCTAATCGGTCCTTCAATTGGTATCAAAGCCGGTTACAGATCTTCGTGATTCTAACCAGTCTAAGATCCAAAGATGGCGTACCAGGAACGGGGTTCGGGTCCTCCACACTTTGATGGTAAGAACTACCAGATGTGGCAGAGGCGGATGGCTGCTTTCCTCCGCGGCAAGGGTCAGATCCTTTGGGATGTTACGGTGAACACAGCTTATGTTCATCTGATTAACTTCCTAGCTCCTGGATCGAGGGATATGCATGACGCCAACAACAAGGCGGTCGACTACTTGTTTCGTGCTCTGTGTCAATCCGAATTCGATCGATTTCAGACAGAGGACTTGGCTTGTAGGATTTGGGAGCAGTTGAAGAATGCTCACGCTGGGAATGCTCAGGTTCAGGCTCGGTTGTTTGCGACCTACCAGAGAGAGTACAAGAAATTCACTAATCTCCCTGGTGAGTCCATCAACTCCATGTTCCAGTGGTTCATTGTGATTGTGAACAACATGAGGGCTAATGTGCCCGCGCTCCCATACGATGACCATGACCGGGCTGTGAAGCTTTTGCATTCTCTGGATCGTACCGTGTGGAGTGAGAAGGTCGAGGCCATTCTCGAGTCGGAGAAGTATGACACCCTCACGGTGGACGAGTTGTTCTCCAAGCTCAAGTCGTCCGAGGTGGACCGTGGGGTGCGAGCAAGGATCGAGAACCCGACTGACCCTCATAGTCTGACTCTCGTCTCTGGACCAAGGACTAATGCTAACATGTCTTTGAGACAATTCTCTTTGTCTTGTCTTGTGTCCATGCCAGATGAGGAGTTCGAGGTGCTGAGCGAGGAGGATATCGTGTTGCTGAGTAGGCGGTTCGAGCGCATGTACACGAACCGAAAGAACACTCGGAGGAGTTCGGGCATGTGCTACCGGTGCGGGAAGCACGGGCACTTTATCGCTGAGTGTCCGGAGGCCATGGAGGTCAAGCCCGAGCACAAGCACCGTCCGAGGACCGACCACAAGCACCGCTCGAGGGACGACCACAAAGGCAAGAACAAGTCCGAGCGGAGGCCGAGGAAGAGTGGCGGTCACAAGAAGAAGGAGCGAGCGATGGTTGCCGGTGCGAGCGACATCGACTCGAGCTCCTGCTACTCTTCATCAAGCTCAAGCGATGAAGAAGAGAACCGGAACAAGGGCAAGCAGTCGAGCAAGAACATCAACGGCCTATGCTTCGCCGCCCAAGGCTTTTGCGGCATGGCACACAGCTCCGGGTGCAAGAAGAGCAACAAGGACGACTCGGACTCCGACTCCGAGGATGAGGTAAACAATGATCCTGCCTTCTTGATAGCGGAGAATGCTAGGTTGACTGACTTGCTTGACAACCGTGATGATGTGCTTAGAAAGACCAACAAGGAGAAGAGGGAGTATAGGTCTTTCCTTGGAGAGGCTAAGGAGAAGGTGGTTGAGCTAGAGTCTTTGCTTGTTGATGCTAGGGCTCAAATAGATTCTCTGAAGTCTGCTCCTATTGTGACCGATGAACCTAAATGCACTGATTGTTCTATTTTCCTTGGGGATTTGACTGTACTTAAGAAAAAGTATGCCTCCAAGGTTGAGGAACTAGATGTGCTTAGGGTTGAGCTAGATGAGATGAAATCTAGGCCCTCCTTTCTTTGTGCTTGCACTTCTTGCCCTGTTTTGCATGAGAAACTAGATGTGTCTGTTGCTTCTGCTAGATCTCTAGAAGCTGCTTTGAAAGCTCCTATTCCTACATCATGCTCTACTTGTGAACTACATGCTGTGAAGAATTTGGAGCTTGCACACTATGTTGATCTTTTGCAGGATGAGAACGATGAGTTGAGAAAGTTGATGGGTTGGTTGTCTGGTCATGAGCCTCAACTCAAGATGATGATTGAGGCATACAAGCGCTATGGTGGGCAAGCGCTTGCGTCGGACAAGGTTGGTGAGGGAAGTGGTGAGAATTTGAGAAAGATCGGTGACATCCCAGAACCACCAAAAACCTACCACAAAAATGCCTATGCTCCTAAGCCAAACCCACTTAGGAACCGACTAGACACAACCCCAGCTCTACCCGTGTTTCCTCCACAAACCGACAACTTCCAGAAACCCATCAAGTTCAAGAGTGACTTGGGGAATGAGTTCTTTGGGAAGAAGGGAGAGAAACCGAGTGAGGAGAAGCCACAGCCCAACGAGAGCCCAAAACCAAAGCCAAAACCAAAACCCTTCCATTGTGAGCATTGTGGGAGGGATGGACACCTTCCTGGGTTTTGCTTCCGGCGGAAGCGTGAGGAGAGGTTGGCTAGGGAGATGGCCAACAAGGACAGGTACCGCCCTTCTCCTGGTGTGCCTGAGCCTAGGTTGGTGCCGAGAGGTGAGGGTGTTGTGCGTACCATTTACCCTCGAGAGAGGTGTGAGTTTGTGCCTCGAGGTGAGCCACCATAGAGAGATGGTGGTAGGCGTGTTGGATTCGGGCGTGGTGAGTTTGCTGGACGTTCCTTCACTCATGGCCAATACGAGTATGGGGGGAACGATCGCAGCTTTAGGTCCTAGAGGAGCTACAGGCCACGATCTCCACTTCGTGGTACGCGTAGTCCTCCAAGGGGACGTGTGGGTGTTCCACCTAGGAGAGATAGGATGGACTTTGCTAACCCCATTTTTGAGCAAATGGCACGGCACTGATTTGATTTCTTCTGTACTAACCCCAGTGCTGAGTCGTTTGCTCACTCTCGCTCTCGTTTTTGATTTTGCAGGTGGGAGGCATGGAGGGCTTTTGGTTGATCGACTCTGGTTGCTCTCGACACATGACCGGAGATCGACGGTGGTTCTCCAGCCTCACCCCGGTGATGACCAAAGAGTACATCACTTTTGGGGACAATGGGAAAGGTAGAGTGCTTTCAGTGGGCACGGTGAAGGTGAGTGAGTCTGTGACTCTTAGGCGCGTTGCTCTTGTCAAGTCTTTGGGGTTTAATCTTCTTTCGGTTTCCCAGCTTCTTGATGAGGGTTTTGAAGTCCGTTTCAAAATGGGCTCTTCTCGTGTTTTGGATTCTCGAGGTGATCTTGTGTGCACGATCATCCCCGAAAGTCAAATTTTCAGAGCCGATTTTTCTCAGTGTGTCGGCTCTGCTTGTTGTTTGGTTGCTGGTGTTTTCGCGGAGCTTTGGAAATGGCATAGGAGACTAGGTCACTTGAGTTTTGACTTGTTGTCACGCTTGAGTGGGCTAGGTTTGGTCCGAGGATTGCCAAAGTTGAAATACCAAAAGGATTTGGTATGTGCTCCATGTAGGCATCGTAAGATGGTCGCCTCCTCTCACCCGCCTCTGACATCCGTTATGACAGAGAGGCCATGCGAGCTGTTCCATATGGACTTGGATGGTCCAGCTTGTGTGTGCTCGGCGGGTGGGAAATGGTATGTCCTTGTGATAGTGGACGACTATTCTCGCTATGCTTGGGTCTTCTTTCTGGCTGACAAGGGGGAGACGTTTGGTTTTGTGCGGGACTTAATCTTGAGGTTGAAGAACGAGAGGCATGGAGATGCTGCTCGAGCTATTCGTAGCGACAATGGCACAGAATTTAAAAACTCTCGTTTCGAAACCTTTTGCCGTGGTTTGGGTCTCGAACATCAATTTTCTTCTCCCTATGTGGCTTGTCAGAATGGTGTGGTTGAGAGGAAGAATCGGTCCCTTTGTGAGATGGCTCGGACGATGCTCGACGAGCATAGGACTCCGAGGAGATATTGGGCTGAGGCGGTGAATACCGCTTGCCATGTTGGGAACCGGATTTTTCTCAGGGCCTTCTTGAACAAGACGTGCTATGAGCTCATGCACGGGCGAGCACCTAGAGTGAGCCATTTCAGGGATTTTGGTTGTCGGTGCTTTATTCTCAAGAAGGGTAGGCTTGATAAGTTTGAGTCGAGGTCCTCCGATGGGATTTTCTTGGGTTATGCTAGTCATTCTCGAGCATTTCGTGTGCTCAACCTTGATACTAACCTAGTCATGGAAACTTGCGAGGTAACCTTTGACGAGACCCAGCCATGCAGTTCGTCTGTCTTTGAGTGTGCAGGTGACGACGAAGTTGGCAAGAAGATCTTTGAGGACGAGGAGGATGATGCTGGAGAGGATGATGGTGATGATGGTGAAGCTCCAACGGCGCATGTACCCTCTACTTCCACTATGACGACTACGGTGCAGGATGGCCCATCCCCCACACCGACTACGATCCAGCAAGATCAAGTGGAAGCTGCAGCTGAGGGGGAGGTTGTCTCCAGGTGAGAGGCACCGAGGCGCGTTCAGATTGATCATCCTCCCTCGAGAATCATCGGCGACATCATCGAACGTACAACGCGGTCAAGGTCTAGGAATGTCTCTCACTTTGCTCATTCGGCTTTCGTTGCTACCTTTGAGCTGAAAGACATTGGACATGCCCTATCTAATCCTAATTGGGTGAACGCAATGCATGAGGAGTTAGAGAACTTTGAGAGAAACCAAGTATGGGAGTTGGTAGAGCCTCCACCACATTGCAAACCTATCGGGACAAAATAGGTGTGGAAGAACAAAGAGGGAGAGAATGGTGAGGTGGTGAGAAACAAATCGAGGTTGGTTGCTCAGGGCTATAGCCAGAAGGAGGGGATAGACTATGAGTAGACATTTGGTCCTGTAGCCCGTTTGGAGGAGATTAGGATCCTTCTAGCCTTTTTCGTGGCTAAAGGGTTCAAATTGTACCAAATGGATGTGAAGAGTGCCTTCTTAAATGGGTTTTTGGAGGAGGAATTTTATGTGAAGCAACCACCAAGCTTTGAGAGTGTTGAGTTTCCCCACCGGGTGTATAGGCTGAGGAAGGCGTTGTATGGGCTGAAACAAGCTCCCCGTGCTTGGTATGGCCGATTGAGGGGGTTCTTGTTTAGCAAGGGGTTTGAGATGGGCAATGTAGATAAGACTCTTTTTCTCCTCAGGCAGGGTGATGATATCCTAATTGTTCAGGTGTATGTGGATGATATTGTCTTTGGAGGCTCGTCTCACTCTTTGGTTGCAAGGTTTGCAGAGGATATGAGCAAAGAATTCGAGATGTCTATGATGGGAGAATTGCAGTTCTTTCTCGGGCTTCAGATCAAGCAGGCGAAGGAAGGAACCTTTGTGCATCAAGCCAAGTACACGAAGGACATCCTCAAAAAGTTCAAGATGGATGACTCGAAGCCTCTGTCGACACCGATGAGTACGACTATAGCGCTGGACGCGAACGAGGACGGAGAGCCTGTGGACCAGAAGGAGTACCGGAGCTTGATTGGCTCCCTCTTGTACTTGACGGCGACGAGGCCGAACATCTAGTTTCTGTGTGTCTGTGCACTCGTTTTCAGGCGTCACTGAGGACTTCACATCGGCAGGCCGTCAAGCGGATCTTCAGGTATCTTCGACACACTCCTGAGCTCGGTCTTTGGTACTCGGCGTCCTCTTCCCTCTCGCTTCTTGGTTTTTCGGATGCCGACTTTGCGTGGTGTCGAGTCGATCGGAAATCGACTTCGGGTACTTGCCATTTTCTGGGTTCTTCGCTTGTTTCTTGGTCATCTCGCAAGAATTCAAGTGTAGCTCAGTCTACCACAGAAGCCGAGTATGTCGCTGCCGCTAGTTGTTGCTCCCAGCTGCTTTGGATCACGTACACTTTGAGTGACTTTGGTGAGGAGTGTTCCCATGTACCTCTCATGTGTGACAGCACTAGTGCCATAAGTGTAGCCAAGAATTCTATGCTTCACTCAAGAACCAAACACATAGAAGTACGATACCACTTTCTGAGAGACAATGTTGAGAAGGGAAACATAGACCTCATCCATGTCCCAACCGAAAAACAGCTCCCCGATATCCTGACAAAGCCTTTGGACCAAGCTACATTTGCATGTTTGCGGGGTGAGCTTGGTGTGGTTTTTCCTTTTTGAGCTTTGGTTGGGGGGGGTCTCATGTTCATATGCATCTTGCATTTTCATCTTGTATCATATCATGCTTGCATCTTTGTATCATAGACTGCATTTGCATCATATGCTTTAGAGATGAGCTTCTCCTATATACTTTGTTCACCATGATGTGCTATACATGATCTTGTGAGCTAGTTTGGTATACTATGGTTAGTTTGGCTTAGCTCTGGATGATCTTGGTTTATGCCCATGGTTACTAGCTATGCTTTTGAAAATACTACATGTATGCTCTCTTGTGACTGCTGCTGTGCCTGCTCGATGGCGTGAAATCTCTCGTCAGACATACGCTGCCAGTCCCGGGTGGACTCAACGTGCTGGTGCACGGTCTCCTCCATGTCGCCAACTCGGATGTTGAGCTCGCTCATCTGCTGAGTGAGGGTGGCCCCACGAGATGACGAGCGCAACCCGGACGACGAAGATGTCGCATCTCCGTAGGCAGTACCGGGAGGGATGGCCTACTCACCACTGCCTGCACTGGCCCAAGCCGAGCTACTCGCACCCTGCTGGTACATGGGCTGATCCCAACCGGGAGCATATCCGGGAGAAACCCCACGCATGTACTCGGTAGAGGTCCATGTACCGGGCGGAGGTGTGGTAGGCTGAGGCTGTGGCTGAGGCTGAGGTGATGGCTGCGGAGACGGCTGTGGTAGCGGTTGTTGTGCTCTAGCTACTCTCCTCGATGTACTCTTAGTAACCCTGTCACCAGAGACACTAGAGCGACGAGGTTCCTCGAGAGGAACGGTCAGTGGCCCTTGGCCGGTCAACCTTAAATCCGGGTTAGGTAACCGAAATTTGTTTGTATGGCCCGGGTAAATGAAAACCAAAGAATCATCCGGACCCTTCATAAGAATATGCCCCAGAGTTAAATAAGCCTCATCAATCTGAGTCCGTGGATTAGCAATGGAGGGCACATTGGGCCCTTGCGTAATCCCAAGATTCGTGATGATGCGAGAAATCAAATACGTACACTCAATAGAACCCGTCATCTTAAAATTCGTCAACCACTACCGAATCATAGCTTGCACAGGGGAGATATTGATCTGTCTAACCGCGGCATATAAGATCATCATCTCGTCAGTGCGCACGGTTCGTACATCATCCCTTGGAAAGAGAGTGATGGCGAGCCATTTGTGCCACAGTCGGAGAGTGGGATGCAAGATATCGTTGCACTGAGGTGTCAACTTGCCGCGGATAGGCCGACCAGAGAGTTCTTCCAAAAAACTTTCGCGATTAAAACCGATGCAAGCATGCTCAAGAGAAATAGCGCAGTGACGATGAAAACTGAGGGTGCGACTAAGATCTTTCCATGAAACTCGATACAGAACTCCATGAAATCGAAATGAAATACCAGATGCATCCTCTTGAAGAGTGCAGAGAAACTTGATGCTGGTAGGCCTAGAACCAATCTCTTGAACCGGGACAAAACCTTCCCATCCTAGAGCTTGCCAAATGGAATCGAACTCGGAGTCCATACCTGTTTTCTCGTGAAGGTCCGGGTCGAACTCCTTGGTGCTGGCGAAGACTCGGTCCTTGATGAGAGCTTAGGCTTGTCTCTCGCGATCGTCCCTCAAGTCGATCAAGGCGGCGTCGACGGCGCACACTTCTTCGGCTTGTGGCGTGGGTAGCTCTTCCTCTTCTCTTCTTCACGGTCGGTTGACATTGGGCTTGGTGCAGCTTCGGAATGACGAGACGAGCTCCCCCCGTCACATGAATGACGTGAGCGAGTCAACTTCCGAAGTGCGCCGGCGGCCCAACTCATCTTGCACAACAATCGGACAACACGAGCAACTCGGTGATGGGTTAGTGAAACCAAATGAAATCCTTACCGAGGTTGCTCCACGAATGATCAATATTTCAGCAACACTTGGAGAGAAAACTTGGCACCTCAATCTCGAGCAGGGAATCCAGGAAAACCAAAGAGCAAGAACAAGAGAGGGAGAGAGTGATGGAAATGAGTGAATGGGTGAAGACACCCCTCAATCCTCGTGATATTTAAGGGCAATGGAGCCAGGCACCGAGACATGGGCCGTGTGTAACGGCTAGGAGCCGTTGGAGGAAGGAGGACCAAGGTAGTCGTTGGGCTGGGTCGGCCGACCCCACCTCGGGTCCGCTCGCCTCCAGATTTTTACAACGGCTCTCTAACGATCATGTGGTGGCCTGCCTAGGTATCCCGGTGCCAACTTGCCCAAAAACTTGCTCAAAAGAATTTTTATGGATTTTCCACTCAAAATTATATTTTCAGAAATTTTTATTCGAAAAGGGAAATTGGCTAGAAAAATTCTAGCATACAGATGCAAGAATGGAATATTCAAATATGCATTGGGAAAAATCAAATAAAATTTTGGAAAGGGAAATATGAGATAACTACCAATTTTACCTTTTGGCGAAAGGACTCTTCATTTTATGTCTAAGAGCGAGACTTTTCTCGGTGATTAGTTCCACTCATCACCCCACTGTAGGATCTAGGATACCAACTAGAGGGGGGGTGAATAGGCGGTTTAAAAACTAAAACCACAACACTAGAGAAATTTAATTAGAACCACAAGGAGGATTAAATTTCTAGCTACTCTATTCCTATGTTGCAGGTTTGCAACCTAAGGTGACAAGATACAATTCAATCTTTAGAAAGTAAAAGCTCAAAGTAAAGTACTTGAAAGAGAATTGAGCAAAGAATAACCGAGCACAAGAGACGAATTTATCCCGTGGTATCGATGACTTGCCGGTCACCCCTAATCCACGTTGAGGTGGATTCAATGTTCAACCGCTCCTCTATCAAGGCACCGCTTGATTTTGAGCCCGCTAGAACCAAAGAACCACTCCACACCTCGATTCCACTAGAGTTGCTCTCCACCGCTCCGGCGAGGTGAGCACAAGACCTCTCACACCAATCTTCCAAGGCAACTTCACAATCTTCTTGAAGTGCTCAATGGAATCACGAGCTCCAAGTTGTCTAGGAGGCGGCAACCTCCAAGAGTAATAAATCAACCCGCTCGCTTGATGTTTCCCTAGTACCACAAAGATCAACACCTTGATGCTATGCACTAGATGCTCTCAATCTCACAAAGAATGCAACCTCAAAGCAAAGTGAGTGAGGGAGGAGAGGGAGAGCTCAAGAATGCCAAATGAACATTTCAAAGTGCCAAGAGAGCCTCCCTAATCCCGTGGGTGGAGTATAAATACCCCCACTTCTCGGAACTAGCCGTTATGCACAAAAACGCGTATCTCGCGGACTGTCCGCGATGTCCTCACGGACTGTCCGCATTTGAATTCCAACAGTAAAAACGCGAAGTCAACAGCTGTCAGAGTTGCCCATTAGGCCGAGTGGACTGTCCGCCAGGGCCCCGCGGACTGTCCGCCGGTAGGCCGTGGACCGTCCGCCCGGTCCACCCGAGTTGCGCACCTTTCTGTTTGATTCGAGGTTAATTTCGGACCGTTCGCCGAAGACTTGCGGACTGTCCGCCCGAAAAGGATTTTTCTCGAAAAACTTTGTCAAAAACCTCAGATATTCAATAAACCTCAAGAGCCCGCGGACCGTCCGCCCCAAGGGCCCGGACTGTCCACCCCACAGCAGAAAACTGACTTTTCTCAAGATTTTCAACAAAACCTTTTTATCTTTTGAAAATGCCACTCATCTAAATGCAATGCATGCAAAAATATGATCCAAGTGGCACTATAGAGACGTCAAGCCAACCAAGTTGATCCCTCTCGATAGTACGGCTATCTATCCTATTAATCCGGTCATTTTGCATCCTCTAATCACCTCTTGACCGGTCAAAGGAAAAACCCTATATTATACCTTTGCCTTGAGCTTCCCATGGTCGAAGATATCCGTGATACTAACAACTTTGCCATGAAGCTCAATTCAACTCCAGGACTAACCTATACTCGTATACTCAATGAAATTGTTAGTCCACTAAGATTGTCATTAATTACGAAAACACAAATTAGGGGCCTAGATGCCTTCAATCTCCCCCTTTTTGGTAATTTATGACAACCCTTTGATAGGATTGATATATGAAAAGTGAGTTTTGGAAGCACTTACTCAATTTACCGAATTTATTAGATAGAGTGAATTCTTTCAAAACTCAATAAGTAGAGTGAAACTCCCCCTACATGTGTGCATACCATTTTGCATTTGATTTCCCACACATGTATAGATATAAAAATTTTGACGGAATTTGACCTACAAAAGAGAGACCGAGGCAACGCAAAATATACAAATATCCAAAGATGATTCAAAAACTTAAGGGTTAGCCTCAAATCTCCACAAGAACTAGAACAAGTCACAAGATAAGAGAATAAATTCACAAACATAGATCACCACATTCATGCACAAGTCCTAGTTCCATGCCACACAAATATTACAGACCAAGTTCATGCAAAGTACCACATAAATAAACATGCCAATGCAAGAGTTCAAAGTTTTATGCATGCAATGAAATGAGCTCCACCTAAAGATCACATCACTCCTCCAAATCATTCTCCCCCTTTGGCATCAAATACCAAAGATCTAGTCATCCTGAGGCGGCGGTGGAGGAGGATAGAATGGCGGATGGGGAGAGAACTCTGGCGGTGGAGCTGGTGCTGGGTACTAGTGGTAGAAGTGATCTCGGAAATCCCCAAAAGTTGTGTTCAATGTGTTGAAGTTGTTCTCAAGCTGGGTCTGTCAATCGGAGATTTGCTGGTACTGGTCAGAAGTGGATAACTCTGAAAATCTATCATTCAAAGCACTAAGGTCACTCTGAAGGCTTGTTTGCATGTTGTCCAACCTAGTCATTATGGGCTCATGCATGGTGTTATAGACATGATGACCAAAAGTGTTCAGGCTAGAGTCAATCTGCTGCTGAAACCCATGCTGCATAGTCTGAAATGTGTCATTCATCTGCTGCCCATATGCCTCAAAATGAGAGTTGAACCCGGATTGCATCTGCTGAAATTTGGTATTCATTGACCGCTGAATATTAGAGAAATAGGCATCAAAGTATCCAGCTGGAGGCTCCCACTGTGGCTGCATGGGATGAGCTGGAGGAGGAGGAGGTGGTGGCATACCATAAGCTTCATTATCCACATTAACATGTACCGTGTCATCAACATTGTCATGCTCATCTTCACTAGCATGTTCTTCAACATTTTGAGCCTCTACATTTTGCCCATACGGTGTCAATGGCCTGTTGAGAAATACCTTGAAGTTGTAGAAGGGCCGATAAACCTCATGCTTCACATCACAAGGACCATTGAACCCAGTTTTGACTTTGATCAAAGCCATGATGTAAGGAGCAAAATATATACTATCTCGCACAAGACGCTTCTTGACAATCATTTGCTCAAGAATAAGGAGCACAATATTGATCTGGGTCTCATTCATGATATGATTTATCACATTCCAATAATGCTCCCAGACCTTATCCTTGTTTCCACTCTTAGGCATAAAAGTGTGTCGTATAATGTTGTTGATGACAGCTGAATGGTGTCTAAGCCCTGTTGATAGCCAATTTGTTATAGTTGCAGCAGGAGTACCAGGCTCATAAAAGACAGCAGTGTTTTCAAGAATATCTTCATTATAGACATTGACACCATCACTAAAATATGCATAGTCAAGGTGATTTGCGGCTGCAAATTCCGCAAAAGTGGCTTCAACTTCCCTTTTTCCTGTCATCCATTTAATAGTTTCTCCATCAAAGTCCATCTCATAGGTGGCATAAAACTGTCTAATAATTGTGTCGTTCCAATCACACCTATGCTCAAGAAATGGTCTGAGACCTAAGATCTGAAGTTTGATTGCCACACCCTCTAATACTGTTTTAGACTCAAGATATCCAAAGTCGACCCTCTGATGAGCAAACACAGTGCAATCCATTAAGCTACTAAAGAAAGCTTGTTCTTGCACATTTGTACGGAAATATAGATTGTATGTGTCACGAGGCTCATTATATGCATTGGCATTCCTAGCAATAGCAAATTCCTTTTGGGTCCACTGTCTCCTAGGAATTGTGTAATTGAGCACATCAATAATGTCATCAATGTTACCTCCCCCTTGATTCATTACCTCCTCTTCATCTACCATGAATGATGCACTTTCATTTTCAGGCATGTAATCACTGTCATTGGGATTGTCAAGCTCTTCTTCTTCCTCAGGTGTAGCATCTCTACGCCGCCTTTTGGATGTGCCCACATCCTTGTCTTTCTTCTTTGAACCCACCTTCTTAGTGACTTTCTTAGTGACTGCAGCTATGGCCTTGCGAGCACTGTCATAAATCAAGTATTTGAATGAGTATCAACAATATAGAGCAATTATTAGTGGAATACAAGACCAATCCATAAAGTTACATGCCACACGTGTGGCTGCTAGGGCCGCGCGGACAGTTCGCGCAGAAGCGGCGGACAGTCCGCCTGGTCCGGGCTGGCGCACGCGGGTGAACAGTAGCGTCTGATCATTCAATCCCCATTACTCCACAAATACCAAGTGTTGATCCATCAATAATTAGCCATAGCACCACTAGAGTATCCCAAACACATTCACCAAGCCAAAAACTTGAATCCACGAACGAATTTTAGATCGAGAGAAGAAACCCTAAGCACCTTCTTGCTCAAAATCCGAGAGAGAGAGAGAGAGAGTTAATCGATGAAATACTCGGATGACATGGTGGAGAATCTCGCGGAGAGTCCGTGAATGTGCTCGGTCCGTCCGGGAAGTGCCCCAAACAAAATCCCCAAGGAGGGGTTCCTTTCTTGACCAAGAGCAAGAGAGAGAGGTGGAGAAGGAGCCTTGGTCGGGTTTGGGAGAAAGGAGGAGGGCCTATTGACTTAGTTGCTCGCGACCGCGGTCCCACCTGCGCGCGGCTCGCGCGGACAGTCCGCGGTGAATCGGCGAACAGTCCGCGAGGCACGCGGACGGTTCGGGACCCCGGCGCGGACGGTCTGTAAATTGCCCAAAAAACCTCCAGTAGCCTCCCGCGCCCCTGCGACCCGCGCGGACGGTCCGCGCTGCACCAGCGGATGGTCCGCCTGGTACCGCCGGACGGTCTGGCTCTCTTCCGTGGATAGTCTGTGTCCCCTTTTCGTTTCAACTTGTGATAGTTCAAGATAAAGATTGGAATGATGAACTTTTTGGGATCATTGCTCATAGAACATGAAGTGAACTTGTCACAAGATGCAATGCCATTAGAAAGCAAGACAATTATGTGAAAAACAAACTTCACAAAGGTTAGAGAGCATAAGACATAAAGTAAGCAAGAAATGATTACGATAGATAAAACAAAAATAAAACATGTAAAGAAACACGTGTGCTAGCTCTCAAGCCACATTTGAGAAGTCAATGACATTTAGCTCATTCCTCAATTTGCAAAAACGAGATTCATCCAAAGGCTTGGTAAATATATCCACTAATTGATCATCCATGCTCACTCCATCAATCTTGATATCCACTTTGCTCACATGATCTCTAAGAAAATGATGCCGGATATCAATATGCTTGGTTCTAGATGAAGGACCGAAACTGGCGACTAGAGAGGCGGGGAGTGAATGGGAGCCGATAAAAATTCTTCTCGAAGGAGATGGACACTCCAACAAGACGAACACGGCAACCAAGCACGTCTCCGACTCAACTAACCAAGTTGGCAAAGACCACGTAGCCACTGGAGTGCTACTGGTCCTAGGAACCAACAACCACCTACACCTACTCGAGAACGCAGCGAAACAATCAACTCGAGTGCCACTGGGCTACACCGGTTAGACCGGTGAGCAGCACCGGTCAGACCGGTCCCTGCTGGAACAGCCTGGTGAAACCTGAGAACTTCCACAGAAGGCCTCTACACCGGTCAGGCCGGTGTAGCTCGCCGGTCAGACCGGTCCAAGCCAGGAAATCCCAAATCCACCAAACAAACCTTCCGAGCTCCAAAACGAACCAAAATCGAAACAGTGGCAACACAAGACAACAGGGAACTCACCACGATGTTCACCCGAGGCAAATCCCACAAGGCCTCTGCACCGGTCAGACCGGTGAGCTGCACCGGTCAGACCGGTCAGGCTGGGCAGCTCGGGATGAACAGCGCCCGCGAGTCAACTCCCCCAAATCCAACTCCCGATCTCCCGAATCGCTCCACGGTTTTGCACAAGACTTTGGGGATAGTAGGAACACCTCATGGGCACTCCATAACCAAGATTTGGTCCACCAAAACTTGCTAAAACGAGAGGAATCGAAGAAATCCCGCCAAGAACTCCTCTAACCCTAGAGCCAAGAAAACCCCAAAATCGAGCCCTTTTGCTCACGGATTTGGGAGGGGAATCAAAGGGAAAAGAACCACGAAGGGTTCAAGCATACATCCCCCACCAAATCCCAAAGAGAAAGGCCTCGAATCCGCCACAAGAAAATCGCCAAGAAAGGGCACCGAAAATCACCAAATAGGAGAAACGGGAAAGACACATCCAAGCCTTGAGGAACCACGCCGAATCATCTTTACATACCAAAGAGGTTCATACAAGGTCTAGCTTGCCGCCCGATCATCCTTCCCTCTCACAAGATCTCACCATGAAGCTCTCAAGCTAGTCCTAGAAATTCCAAAGGAAAAAGGAAGAGGAAAAATAGCAAAACAAAATGAGCTAGGGTTCAAAGAGATGGCTGCCATCCTCTCACCACTTGGGTTATATGGAGGCAACCGAAAGACTAAACTACCCTTACTAGCTAACTAGGGATACATGCCCCTCAAGGGTGAATTTGGAAGTCTTTGTCTTCGCACCATCGGACGGATGCCCAGCGACCGCAAACTTGCTTAGCCTCGACGCAAGCCTTGCGATCCCAACGCGTGTCCTCCGCTTCGAAGTCTCCGGACTGCGTCGTCGCACACCGGTCAGACCGGTGCTCCTCACCGGTCAGACCGGTACCCACTGGTCAGACCAGTCAGACCCACCGGTCAGACCGGTCCGATGCTGCTACACCTCCGTCTTTGGTTCTTCGGTCTTGGCTTTGTGGATCAACCAAGGAACCCAGTGGTTTTCTGGTGAACCACCGGAAACCCCGAGAACTCGGTGTAGCCTTCGCCAATCACCACTCATGACTCGGCTCCCACGTAGTTCCGGCTCGACCTTGGTTTTGAGGCTCAACCAAGAAACCGTCCATGACTTCATCTCGACGTTCTTGCCACCATGCGGCCCGCCCTTGACCCCGCTGACCACCGGGTCCCTCGAACCAAGCCTACTTGTCTTCTCCACACCTGGAGGCCTCACCGGCAATGACCTATCGCGCTTGTTCTTCACCTGCACCAACACCAGTCAAGCCGGAACCTGCACCTGCAATACTTAGCCAAGAATCAGTCCACACCACGTTGTCAATCACTCATCACACCAGGAAGTGACCTTCCACCGGTCCTCAAACCACACATGGCTCTCAATCTCCCCCTTGATGAGTGCATTGACAACACACACATTTGGTAATCAAAGAGAAAAGGAGAAGAAAAGAAACGACTAAAAGAAACTCCAACAAGCGATCGAAAGCCAAAGGAAAGGCAAAGAGCAAGATCACTTGAAGAAGACAAGTCTTGGACCCCTTAGGCAAGGGCAACGGCTCGACACATCCGAGACAAACCATGCTCAAGCAAAGAGCACAAGCCACCAATCCAAAGCTCGAAAACCACAAAGAGCTCCCCCTGCACACATGCAAGCTCCCCCTGAACCAAAGCAACTCCCCCTGGACGAATGCATGCAACCCACAACGCACAACAGAGTAGCTGCTTCAGCTTTGCTCTGACCGGTCAGACCGGTCAACCTCACCGGTCAGACCGGTGGGCTAGATCGCCCAGCATCTGGATGCTCACACCGGTCAGACCAGTGGATGACACCGGTCAGGCCGATGACCATCTGGGAACTGCACGAGCTCAAAAATAGCTCGAAACCACTTGGAAACCTTCTAAATGCATGCAGTAAGCCAAAACAAGCTCAAACTTCTCCCCCTTGTTGACAATGCATGAATCAAGCCAAAAATGCAAAAAATGCAACCTAGAGCTTCTCAAATAGACAAAATTCATCACAAGATGCTACACATGTCCAAAGGAGCAAGTTAGATACTCTACAGCTTCGTAATGACATAAACTACATGATCACCAAGGTTCACAACCATTGGACGAAGCTAAGACAGAATTGAGCAATTTTGCGAAAATTCACTCTCTCATGAGCAAAGTCCTAAACATGAGCAAAACTTGTCAAAATGGCAAAGCCACACAAACTTCATGCTAGGACAACCATTCTAAGCATAAGACCATCATAAACACCCACAAGCACCTCATGTCATGTCAAAGTCACCGAGCCATGTGCCTACTTCTATATATGAGACTTCTCATTGGTAGGCATCATGCAACGGTTTAGCACCCAAAGCTATAAGAATTAAGCACATATGACATGGGAGCACATTTTCCAAGCAATTTACATTTCATTTTCAGATTCTTATTTGGTACATGAAATGTCTTTGCGACAAAAAGGGACTTATGCCCCTCCACAAGATCAAGCATGGGGGCTAAACATTCATGTTGGCAAATGAGCCTTTGGCTCCGTATGATCAAAATAAGCTATCCAACCACAAATTAGACATAGCCAAGCCACTAAAACATGTCGAGATGATATAAAGGCATTTACCCACAAGAGAGCATATATGAGACATTTTTGAAAATCATAGCCATCAACCATGGATATAAATCAAGATCATCAAGAGCTAAGCCAAACTAACCATATCATACCAACCTAGCTCACAAGATCATATATAGCACATCATGGTGAACAATGTATATAGGAGAAGCTTTTCCTACAAAATGCATATGATACAAAATGCATGCAACCTAAGATACAAAGATGCCTATACATCATGTTACATATGTCATGCCAAATGCAAGAAATGCACAAAGGAAAGCTATACATATGCTACAAAGGAGCTCCCACACACCAACTCAAGAAATCAAACAAACACTAAGCTCCCCCCGCAAACGAGTGAAAGTTGCTTGATCTAGGGGTTTGGTGAAAATATCGGCTAGCTGGTCATGTGTGGGTACATGGATCAAAGCTATCTTCCCTTTCTCTACGTTGTCTCTCAGGAAATGATACCTCACTTCTATGTGCTTGGTTTTGGAATGGAGCACTGGGTTCTTTGCAACGCTTATGGCACTGGTGCTATCACATTGAAGTGGGACAAGGGTATACTCCTCACCAAAGTCGCTCATGGTGTATGTGATCCAAAGGAGCTGAGAGCAACAACTAGCTACGGCCACATACTCTGCCTCGGTAGTGGATTGAGCAACACTCGACTATTTATGGGAAGACCAAGACACCAAAGAGGAACCCAAAAACTGGCAAGTCCCAGAAGTGGACTTCCTATCCAACCGACACCCGGCAAAATCCGCATCCGAAAAACCATGAAGAGCCAAAGAAGAGGACGCGGAGTACCAAAGGCCGAAGTCGGGAGTATGACGCAAATACCTGAAAATGCGCTTGACTGCTTGCCGAAGCGAAGTCCTCAGAGACGCTTGAAAATGAGCGCACAGACATACCGAGAATTGGATGTCTGGTCTCGTCGCCGTCAAGTATAGGAGTGACCCGATCATGCTCCGGTACTCCTTCTGGTCCACGTGTTCACCTTCCTCGTCCGCATCAAGAGCTGTAGTCGTACTCATAGGCGTCGCCATAGCCTTGGAGTCCTCCATCTTGAACTTCCTCACAATGTCCTTGGTGTACTTAGCTTGGCGCACAAATGTTCCTTCCTTCGACTGCTTGATCTGGAGGCCGAGGAAGAACTGCAACTCACCCATCATGCTCATCTCAAATTCCCTGCTCATGTCTTCTGCAAACCTTGCAACCAAAGAGTTAGTTGAGCCACCAAAGACAATATCATCCATGTATACCTGCACAATCAGGATATCTTTACCCTGCCTGAGGAGAAACAAGGTCTGATCGACCTTCCCCATCTCAAACCCTCTCTCAAACAGGAACCCCCTCAACCTACCATACCAAGCTCTAGGCGTCTGCTTCAACCCATACAGCGCCTTCCTCAACTTGTACACCCGGTGGGGGTACTTCTCACTCTCAAACCCCGGTGGTTGCCTCACATACACTTCTTCCTCCAACACACCGTTCAGAAAGTACTCTTCACATCCATTTGGTGCAATTTGAACCCTTTAGCCACGGAAAAGGCTAGAAGGATCCTAATCGCCTCCAAACGAGCTATGGGAGCAAAGGTCTCCTCGTAGTCGATCCCCTCTTTCTGACTATACCCCTGAGCAACAAGCCTTGACTTGTTTCTCACCAGTTCTCCTTTCTCTCCCTCTTTGTTCTTCCACACCCATTTTGTCCCAATTGGTTTACACCCCGGGGGAGGGTCAACCAACTCCCAAACTTGGTTTCACTCAAAGTTCTCCAACTCCTCATGCATCGATTTAACCCAATTATGATCAGATAGCGTGTGTCCAATGTCTTTGGGCTCAAAGGTTGCAACAAAAGCAGCATGAGCGAAATGAGAATTGTTCCGAACCCTCGACCGTGTAGTACGTTCATTGATGTCGCCAATGAACCTTGAAGCTGGGTGATCCACTTGCACTCGCCGGGGAGGTTCTCGCCTTGATGCTACCTCCCCCTCAACAACAGCTTCGTCTTGATGTGGGTTTGTCGTTGTAGGTGTGGGAGAGGGCCCGTTCTCGATCGTCATCGAAGTAGTAGGTACATGCTCAGCCGTGGGCGCCACACCGCCATCTTCATCATCTCCATGTTCATGCTCCTCCTCCTGAAAGATCTCCTCGCCAAGTTCATCATCACCTGCACACTCAAAAACAAGCTGACTACATGGCTGTGTCTCATCGAAGGTTACCTTGCAAGTCTCCACGATTTGGTTAGTTTCAAGATTGAGCATCCGAAATGCTCTAGAATGAGATGCGTAACCAAAGAAAATGCCATCGACAGACCTAGCCTCGAACTTGTCCAACTTCTTCCCTTTCTTCAGAATGAAGCATTTACAACCAAAGACATGGAAGTGACTCACCTTGGGTGTGCGACCGTGCATGAACTCATAGAATGTTTTCTTCTTGTGAACCCTAAGGTAGATCCTGTTCGACACATAGCATGCGGTATTGACCGCCTCAGCCCAGAACCTTCTCGGAGTCCTATGCTCATCGAGCATCGTCCGAGCAATCTCACACAAGGTTCTATTTTTCCTTTCCACCACGCCATTCTGGGGAGGCGTATACGGACTCGAAAACTGATGTTCAAGACCCAAGTCATGGCAAAAGGTTTCGAAATGAGAGTTTTTGAATTCCGAGCCATTGTCACTGCGGATCACTCGTATGGCATCTCCGTGCCTCTCGTTCTTCAACCTCAAGACAAGATCTCGAACAAAACCAAACATCTCCCCCTTCTCCTCCAAGAAGAAAACCCACGCATACTGAGAGTAGTCGTCCACCACAACTAGGACGTACCACTTCCCACCCGCAGATCGCACACGAGCTGGGCCAACAAGGTCCATATGGAGCAGCTCGCATGGGCGCTCCGTCATCACATCGGTGAGGGGCGGGTGAGAAGAGGCTACCATCTTGGCATGCCTACACGGCGCACAAACCAACTCTTTCTCAAACTTCAACCGTGGCAATCCTCGGACCAAATTGAGTTTACTCAAGCGAGACAAAAGGTCAAAGCTCAAGTGACCCAACTTCCTATGCCACTTCCACAACTCACTCGAAGAACCAGCCAAAAAGCAACGCTCCACACCAGAAGACTGAGAGAAATCAGCTCGGAACACTTGACCCTCGAGAACGACCATGAAAACTAGGTCCCCTCGAGAATCTAAAATCCGAGAACCACTAGGCCGAAACAACACCTCAAAGCCCTCATCCAACAACTGTGACACAGAAAGCAAATTGAACCCCAGCGATTGAACAAGAGCAACACGTCTGAGAGTGACCTTGTCACTTACCTTGATCTCACCTTCTAAAAGCACACGCCCTCGCCCATTGTCCCCAAAGGTGATGTATGTCCTGGACACCACCGGGACGAGACTTGAGAACCACCCCTTGTCTCCGGTCATATGCCTCGAACAACCGGAGTCAATCAACCAAACGTTCCTCAAGTCTCCCACCTGAAAATCAAAAGCAAGCACGTGAGTGAACAAACGACTCAGCACTGGGGTTAGTACCAAAAGAGTAAAACCAGTGCCGAGCCATTTGCTCCAAAGTGGGGTTAGCACAAACCAAATCATCACGCCTATCAAAACTACCACCACGAACACCACCACGGTAACCACCATGAGGGAACCAACCCTCTCTAGCTGGAGGAGGACGAAAACCACGAAAGGAAGACCGTGGACCGTTCCTCCTCTCCATCTCAAAGCTACGACTTCTCCCTCCCTCATATTGAGCACGAGGTGGAGAACGTCTAGCAAACTGACCACCTGCAAACTTTCCATGCCAACCACCAGAACCACAACCAACAGAACTGAACCGAGCATCCGTAGGAGCACGGAAACCGAACTGCTGTCTGCCCAGACCTGAACCGGTCTGACCGGTGGAGTACACTGGTTTGACTGGTGGTGCTCGGCCAGCAGCACCACCTGCCACCTTTCGATCTCCCCAAGCCGGAACCATCCTCACAATTGCCTTGGCCCTGGGCATCTGCATACGAGGCTCAGGTACACCATTAGAGGGGTGGTACCTATCCTTGTTAGCCCACTCCTTAGCCATTCTCTCCTCACGCTTCCTCTTGAAGCAAAACTCATCCTTGTGACCATCTCTACCGCAATACCCACAATGGAACTTCATGGGCTGTGGCTTAGGCTTAGGCTTGGGTTGGGGCTGCTCACTCAGCTTTTCCCCTTCTCTCCATCCTCACCTCCCTTTGGGCTCACAAACTTCACCGGTTTTTGGAAATCATTTGTAGGGTGAGGGAATATGGGTGGATCTGGAGTTGTGTCAAGTTTGTTTCTGAGATGGTTAGGCTTGGGCTCAAACTTGTTCTTGTGTCTATTTGGTGGTGGGATAGGGATCTCTCCAACTCTC
This sequence comes from Cenchrus fungigraminus, assembly GCA_036936925.1. Taxonomy (NCBI): domain Eukaryota; kingdom Viridiplantae; phylum Streptophyta; class Magnoliopsida; order Poales; family Poaceae; genus Cenchrus; species Cenchrus fungigraminus. The sequence continues at coordinate 52,209,580 of CM072778.1, read as the reverse complement.
TCAACTTCCTCACCACTGTTCTCTCCAAGCTTGTTAGCCCCAAGTGCCTGACCATCATAGCGTTTGAAAGCCTCTATCATGATACTAAGCTGAGGCTCCTGACCTAACAACCAACTCATACACTTCCTCAGCTCATCATTCTCATCCTGCAAGCGATCAACATAATGTGCAAGCTCCAAATTCTTAACCGCATGCAATTCACAAGTAGAGCAAGAAGTGGGAATATGTTCTTTCAGCTTAGCCTGAAGCGAAACAGTGTAAGCATGCATCTCATCAATCTTTCCATGCAAAACAGGGCAAGAAGTGCAAGCACCTAGCAAAGCAGGTCTAGACTTAAGCTCAGCCACTTCAACCCTAAGCACATCTAGTTCATCACAAGTAGAGGCATGCTTATCCTTAAGAGCAGTAAGATCAGCTAGGTACACAGAGCAATCACAACAATCAATCTCATCAGAAACCACAGGTGAAGCCTTAGGCGAATCGATCTCAAGCTTAGCATCAAGGTTCTGGGTTTCTAGCTCAGCTACTCGGTTCCTAGCATCTTCTAGTGAGGCCCTAAGCTCTTTCCTCATCGTCTTGGCCTCTCTAACCATGTCATCACGGTTATCTAGCAACTTGCCAAGACGCTCATTCTCCTCACGCAAGAAGGGAAGCTCGTCACGTACCTCATCCTCGGAGTCGGAGTCCGAGTCGCTATGGTGACTCTTCTTGCTGTCGGAGCTACGAGCCATGCCGCAGAAGCCATCTCTCGCGTAGCAGCTCAGCCCACTCAAGTTCTTGGATGACTTCCTGTTCTTGCGCCGATCACCTTCATCTTCACTGCTGCTCGAGCTCGAGGAAGAGTAGGCGGAACTGGAGTCGACGTCGCTCGCTCCGACCATCGCTCGAGCCTTCCAGCCGCGGCCGTCCTTCTTCCTCGACCGTCGCTCGTCCTTGTGCTTGTTCTTGTGCTTGTGATCGCGCCTCGATCGGTACTTGCCGTCCTTGCTCGACCGGTGCTTGTAGCCGTCCTTGTAGCCATCCTTGTTCTCCATCTTCTCCGGACAGTCGGCGATGAAGTGTCCTGGCTTGCCGCACTGAAAGCATGTCCGTGGATTCCTCCTCGTGTTCACCCGGTTCTCGTGCAGCCTCTCGAACCGCCTGGTCAGCAACGCCAGCTCGTCCTCTCCAAGTACGTCGAACTCCTCGTCTGGCAAAGACATCAAAGAAGACAGAGAGTACATCCCGGAGAATGCGTTAGCGTTAGACTTAGCCCCTTTGCCACCGACGAGAGCAAGACTATGAGAATCAGTCGGGCTCTCGATCTTGGCTGTCATACCACGGTCCAACTCAGCCGACTTGAGCTTCGAGAACAGCTCGTTCATGGTCAAGGTGTCATACTTCTCGGACTCAAGAATAGCCTCGACCTTTCCGTCCCATACGGTGCGATCCAACGAGTGCAAAAGCTTCACGACTCTATCATGATCATCGTATGGGAGCACGACCACATTGGCTCTCATGTTGTTCACCATGACCGTAAACCGCTGGAAAAGGGCATCAACAGACTCGCCGGGGAGATGAGTGAAGTTCTCGTACTCTCTCTGGTAAGTCGCGTACATCCGAGCCTGAACCTGAGCATTCCCAACATGAGCATCCTTCAACTGACTCCAAATCCTACAAGCTAAGTCCTCTGTCTGAAACCCGATCGAATTCGGACTGACACAGAGCACGAAACAAGTAGTCGACTGCCTTGTTGTTGGCGTCGAACATATCCCTCGATCCTGGAGCAAGGAAGCTAATCGGATGAACATAAGATGTGTTCACCGTAACGTCCCAAAGGATCTGACCCTTTCCGCGGAGGAACGCCGCCATCCGCCTCTGCCACATCTGGTAGTTCTTCCCATCGAAGTGCGGAGGACCCGAACCCCGTTCCTGGTATGCCATCTTTGGATCTTACACTGGTTAGAATCACGAAGAACCGTAACCGGCTCTGATACTAATTGAAGGACCGAAACTGGCGACCAGAGAGGGGGGGAGTGAATGGGAGCCGATAAAAATTCTTCTCGAAGGAGATGGACACTCCAACAAGACGAACACGGCAACCAAGCACGTCTCCGACTCAACTACCCAAGTTGGCCAAGACCACGTAGCCACTGGAGCGCTACTGGTCCTGGGAACCAACAACCACCTACACCCACTCGAGAACGCAGCGAAACAATCAACTCGAGTGCCACTGGGCTACACCGGTCAGACCGGTGAGCAGCACCAGTCAGACCGGTCCCTGCTGGAACAGCCTGGTGAAACTTGAGAACTTCCACAGAAGGCCTCTACACCGGTCAGGCTGGTGTAGCTCGCCGGTCAGACCGGTCCAAGCCAGGAAATCCCAAATCCACCAAACAAACCTTCCGAGCTCCAAAACGAACCAAACTCGAAACAGCGGCAACACAAGACAACAGGGAACTCACCACGATGTTCACCCGAGGCAAAGCCCACAGGGCCTCTACACCGGTCAGACCGGTGAGCTGCACCAGTCAGACCGGTCAGGCCGGGCAGCTCAGGATGAACAGCGCCCGCGGGTCAAATCCCCCAAATCCAACTCCCGATCTCCCGAATCGCTCCACGGTTTTGCACAAGACTTTGGGGATAGTAGGAACACCTCATGGGCACTCCATAGCCAAGATTTGGTCCAACAAAACTTGCTAAAATGAGAGGAATCGAAGAAATCCCACCAAGAACTCCTCTAACCCTAGAGCCAAGAAAACCCCAAAATCAAGCCCCTTTGATCACGGATTTGGAAGGGGAACCAAAGGGAAAAGAACCACGAAGGGTTCAAGCATACATCCCCTACCAAATCCCAAAGAGAAAGGCCTCGAATCCACCACAAGAAAATCGCCAAGAAAGGGCTCCGAAAATCACCAAAAAGGAGAAACAGGAAACACACATCCAAGCCTTGAGGAACCACGCCGAATCATCTATACATACCAAAGAGGTTCATACAAGGTCTAGCTTGCCGCCTGATCATCCTTCCCTCTCACAAGATCTCATCATGAAGCTCTCAAGCTAGTCCTAGAAATTCCAAAGGAAAAAGGAAGAGGAAAAATAGCAAAACAAAATGAGCTAGGGTTCAAAGAGATGGCTGCTATCCTCTCACCACTTGGGTTATATGGAGGCAACCGAAAGACTAAACTACCCTTACTAGCTAACTAGGGATACATGCCCCTCAAGGGCGAATTTGGAAGTCTTTGTCTTCGCACCATCAGACGGATGCCAGCGACCGCAAACTTGCTTAGCCTCGACGCAAGCCTTGCGATCCCGACGCGTGTCCTCCGCTTAGAAGTCTCCGGACTGCGTTGTCGCAAACCGGTCAGACCGGTCCGATACTGTTGCACCTCCGTCTTTGGTTCTTCGGTCTTGGCTTTGTGGATCAACCAAGGAACCCAGTGGTTTTCTGGTGAACCACCGGAAACCCCGCGAACTCGGTGTAGCCTCCGCCAATCACCACTCATGACTTGGCTCCCACGTAGTCCCGGCTCGACCCTGGTTTTGAGGCTTAACCAAGAAACCGTCCATGTCTTCATCTCGCCGTTCTTGCCACCATGCGGCCCGCACTTGACCCCGCTGACCACCGGGTCCCTCGAACCAAGCCTACTTGTCTTCTCCACACCTGGAGGCCTCACCGGCAACGACCTTTCGCGCTTGTTCTTCACCTGCACCAACACCAGTCAAGCCGCAACCTGCACCTGCAATACTTAGCCAAGAATCAGTCCACACCACGTTGTCAATCACTCATCACACCAGGAAGCGACCTTCCACTGGTCCTCGAACCACACATGGCTCTCACTAGAATGTTGAACCGGATTATTGGCAATCTTGATGACACTTTCATTATCACATAGGAGAGGAATTTCCTTGAATTTCACACCATAGTCTAGAAGTGTTTGCTTCATCCATAACAATTGAGCACAACAACTTCCCGTCGAGATATATTCCGCTTCGGCGGTGGAAAGAGCCACAGAATTTTGCTTCTTTGATGACCAAGATACAAGAGAACATCCAAGAAGTTGACAACCACCGGAAGTACTTTTTCTATGAACCTTGCAACCGGCATAATCGGAGTCCGAATAACCAACCAATTCAAATTGAGCACCCTTTGGATACCAAAGACCAATGTTAGGAGAATACTTCAAATATCTCATTATGCGCTTTACGGTGGTCAAATGACATTCTTTAGGTGCGGCTTGAAATCTAGCACACATGCAGACGCTAAACATGATATCGGGCCTAGATGCGGTAAGATAAAGCAAACTACCAATCATAGACCTATAAAGCTTAAGATCGACCGGTTTACCTCCCTCATCAAGATCAAGATGTCCATTTGTAGCCATAGGAGTCTTGATGGGTTTTGCATCTTCCATGCCAAATTTCTTCAAGATGTCCTTCACATATTTAGATTGGCAAACAAATGTACCCTCCTTCAATTGTTTGATTTGAAGACCAAGGAAGAAGCTCAATTCACCAATCATAGACATTTCAAATTCCCTAGACATCATTTCTCCAAATTCTTTACAAAAATCTTCATTTGTTGAACCAAAGATAATATCATCAACATAAATTTGACAAATAAAGATGTCATTTCCAATCTTCTTGGTGAATAATGTAGTATCAACCTTTCCAATTTTGAAGCCCTTAGAAAGAAGAAAGTACCTAATCCTTTCATACCAAGCACGAGGGGCTTGCTTCAACCCATATAGAGCCTTAGAAAGCTTATACACATGATTAGGCTTTGTAGGATCCTCAAAACCGGGAGGTTGCTCAACATATACTAGTTCACTAATTTTCCCATTCAAGAAAGCACTTTTGACATCCATTTGATATAGCTTGATACTGCCGGAACAAGCATAGGCAAGCAAGATTCTTATAGCTTCAAGTCTAGCAACGGGAGCAAAAGTTTCATCAAAATCCAAGCCCTCCACTTGAGTGTAGCCTTGAGCAACCAATCTAGACTTGTTTTTCACCACAATACCATCTTCATTTTCTTTGTTCCGGTAGACCCATTTGGTACCAATAACATTATGATCCTTTGGTCTTTCAACCAATTCCCAAACTTGATTCCTAGTAAAATTATTTAATTCTTCTTGCATGGAGATCACCCAATCCGGATCTTCAAGTGCTTCATCTACACGCTTAGGCTCATGAAAAGATACAAAAGAGTAATGTTGACAAAATGAAGCAACACGAGATCGAGTTTGAACACCCTTACTAATATCACCCATAATTTGGTCAATGGGGAGATCTTTGGCAACTTGATGGTGAACTCTAGGTTGATCAACCAGTTCTTGAGTTGATGTAGAAGGTGTAGTCATAGAGGCTATTTGATCATCTTCTTGAGGTGAGTCATTGTTGCTAGAATTACCCTCTTGTTGATCTTGATCATTTGTTGTGGAAGTAGATGGATTTGCTTGAATAGAAATTGATGGACCTTCATCATCATCTTCTTCTCTAGGCATGATGTCCCCAATAGCCATGGTCTTCATTGCCTTACTCAATTCTTCACCTCTCACATCATCTAAGTTTTCTTTCTCATCTTGAGAGCCCATAGTTTCATCAAATTGCACATCATAAGCTTCCTCAACAAATCCCTTGGATTTGTTGTACACTCTATAAGCCTTTTGATGAGTATCCAAGAAGAAATCCCTCATCACACTTGCTTTGGAACTTAGATAACCGAGAGCCTTTCCTCAAAATATAGCATTTGCAACCAAAGACCCGAAAATAAGAAATATTTGGCTTCCTTCCAATAAGAAGTTCATATGGTGTCTTGTTGAAGAATCTATGACAATATAGCCTATTTGAAGCATGGCAAGCGGTGTTGATTGCTTCGGCCCAAAAAGAATCCGAAACTTTGTACTCATCTAGCATTGATCTTGCCATCTCAATTAAGGTCCTATTTTTCCTCTCAACTACACCATTTTGCTCCAGTGTATATGTAGTTGAGAACTCATGCTTGATTCCTTTCTCATCACAAAACTCTTCAACATTTGTGTTCTTGAATTCACTACCATTGTCACTTCTCACTTTCTTCAATTTTTGTTCAAATTCATTTTCGGCCCTTCTCACAAAGGTCTTGAAAATGTCACAAGTATGCGATTTGTCATGAAGAAAGAATACCCATGTGTATCTTGAATAATCATCCACAATCACAAGACAATAGCTATTTCCACCAATACTTCTATAAGTAGTGGGACCAAATAAATCCATATGTAATAATTCTAATGGTCTTGTGGTTGACATAATGCTCTTGTTGGGATGTGAGTTGGCAACTTGCTTTCCGGCTTGACAAGCACTACACAATTTATCTTTCTCAAATTTGACATCTTTCAAGACAAGAACTAAGTCATGCTTCACTAATCGGTTAAGTTGTTTCATGCCCACAAGACCAAGTCTTCTATGCCATAACCAACCCATAGAGACCTTTGAGAATAAGCAAGTAGTCAAACTAGCCTTCTTAGATGAGAAATCCACTAGATATGAGCTCTCATGACGAAAACCCTTAAAAATAGAATCTTTCCCATCAAGTGAGGTGACCTCAAAATCATTGCTAGTGAAAGTGCATTTATAACTATTGTCACAAAGTTGAGCAATAGATAGCAAATTATAATTGAGAGAATCAACTACCAAGACATTAGAGAGATTGTAATCCTTAGAGATAGGTACTTCACCAATGCCTTTTACACCTCCCTTGCTATCATCTCCAAAGGTGATGTTGTCAAAGTCGGAAATATCTTCAACAAGATTAGAGAATATTTTTCTTTCGTCGGTCATGTGATTTGTACAGCCACTATCAATAACCCAATGTCTTCCTCCGGCTTTATAGTTCACCTACATAATAAATTACTTCCTTTTAGGTACCAATTTTTCTTGGGTCCTTCAATGTTAGTGACCAAAATTTTTGGCACACAAATGGTCTTCTTTTTATTACTACCAAGAGAGCGACCAACAAATTTAGCACAAACAACACCCTTAGAATCATTCTTAAGAACATAGGAAGGATCTAAGGATACGGTCTTTTTGCTCTTGCATTGGTGATTCACGTCAACTTTTGCCTTGCACTTATGACACATCTTGACTTCTTCTTGTTCCTCATATGTCACATTTGAAGTCACAAAAATTCCCTCCTTAGGAATGAAAGCCTCTTTTCCTTTCTTGGGCAAATAACCAAGCCCATTTCTCTCCAAGGTGAATTTTTGATTCGTCCAAATATGATTAAACCGGACATGACTTCCAAAATACCGTGCAAGATCATTGGACAAACACTCAATCTCCTTCTTCAAAGATTCATTTTCCAACAATAGGGATGAATCACAAGACATATCCTCACAAATGCAAGAGCTAGTGCTTGTGCTACAAGATGGGTTAGTTGCACATGAAGAATTATTCTATATATTACATTCAACACCTTGCTCATTTTTCCTTTGACTTCTTGTGCAAGGAGAGAGTTGTGAGCTTCCTTAAGCTCCTCATGCTTCTCTTTAAGAGTCCCCCACGAAGTGTTAAGTGTTTCATGGGAAATCTTAAGATTTTCATGGGTAGTATTTAGCTCCTCAAAAGAATTTTGAAGTGAAACATTTTTCACCTCCAAATCCCTCAACTTTGATCTCTCCATGCGCAATTTGTCATCGGACTTAATGACCATGGCAACTAGATCATCATAAGATAAAGCATTATCATCATCACTATCACAATCATCATCATCATCCTCAACTATTACCTTTGATTCACCTTTTGCCATGAGACAATATGGCTTGGAGAAGAGTGAAGGAGCTTCGTTGATGGCAACCCCGGCAAGACCCTTTGAAGGCTTGTCATCATCATCTTCATCGGAGCTTGCATTGGAATCCCACTCAACAAAGTAGGCTTGGCCATTCTTCTCCTTCTTGTAATATTTCTTCCTCTTATGCACATTTTTTTGTCTTTCTTCTTGCCATATTTGTCTTCTTTCTTGTTTGGACAATTAATTGATATATGTCTAATTTCACCACAATTGAAACAATCATTAGCCTCAAAAGGATTCTTCTTTGATGATTGTCCCTTCTTGCCAAACTTCTTCTTGTTCATAATTCTTTTGAGCCCTCTTACAATAAGAGCCATTTCCTCATCGGAGTCAATCTCTTGGTTCTCATCATCATTCTCTTCTTGAGTAACCTTGGCCTTGAGAGCAATGTTTTTCTTATCTTCACTAGTTGATTGACCTTGAACATCCTTTTGTGATTGCTTGAACAAGTCATGAGTTTGCACTTCACCAAGCACTTCCGTACGAGTCATTTTATTCAAATCGGACCTCACAAGCAAAGTCACAATTGTCTCATACTTCTCGGGAAGGCATCTAAGAAACTTATGAGAGAAGTCTTTGTTTGTATTATAAAAATCAAGACACTTGAGTTCATTCACAATATCATTCAACCGGTTGAACATGGTTGAAACATCTTCATCCTTCTTCATAGTGAACTCATTGAACTTGCCCTTGTACACATAGAGCTTTGCTTCTTTCACGGTGGATGTTCCTTCATAAATTTCCATAAGCTTCTCCCATATCTCATTTGCCTTTTCAAGTCCCTTCACTCTACTGAATTCACTAAGAGCGAGAGCATTGTAGAGTACACTCAAAGCTTGATCATTGAGTGCTTCATTTTTATCATCTTCGTCCGTCTTTTTCTTAGGATCCAATATGACATATCCTTCTATTACAATTCTCCACAAATTTCTTCCCAAGGCCTTGAAGTGAACTTCCATTCTTTTCTTCCAATAATCATAATTGTTCCCATCAAAGACCGGTGGCTTCCCAACATGAAACTTTTCCTATATAGCCATTTATCCTACTCCGAGATGGTTAAATCTCTCAAATAAGGAGTCCTCTGCTCTGATACCACTTGTAGGATCTAGGATACCGACTAGAGGGGGGTGAATAGGCAGTTTAAAAACTAAAACCACAACACTAGAGAAATTTAATTAGAATCACAATGAGGATTAAATTTCTAGCTACTCTATTCCTATGTTGGAGGTTTGCAACCTAAGGTGACAAAATACAATTCAATCTCTAGAAAGTAAAAGCTCAAAGTAAAGTACTTGAAAGAGAATTGAGCAAAGAAATAACCGAGCACAACAGACGAATTTTATCCCGTGGTATCGATGACTTGCCGGTCACCCCTAATCCACGTTGAGGTGGATTCAATGTTCAAGCTCCTCTATCAAGGCACCGCTTGATTTTGAGCCGGTTAGAACCAAAGAACCACTCCACACCTCGATTCCACTAGAGTTGCTCTTCACCGCTCCGGCGAGGTGAGCACAAGACCTCTCACACCAACCTTCCAAGGCAACTTCACAATCTTCTTGAAGTGCTCAATGGAATCACGAGCTCCAAGCCGTCTAGGAGGCGGCAACCTCCAAGAGTAACAAATCAACCCGCTCACTTGATGTTTCCCTAGTGCCACAAAGATCAACACCTTGATGCTATGCACTAGATGCTCTCAATCTCATAAAGAATGCAACCTCAAAGAAAAGTGAGTGAGAGAGGAGAGGGATAGCTCAAGAATGTCAAATGAACCTTTCAAAGTGCCAAGAGAGCCTCCCCAATCCCGTGGGTGGAGTATAAATACCCCCACTTCTCGAAACTAGCCGTTATGCACAAAAATGCGCAACTCACGGACTGTCCGCGATGTCCTCACAGACTGTCCGGGTTTGAATTCCAACGGTAAAAATGTGAAGTTAACGGTTGTCAGAGTTGCCCGTTGGGCCGGGTGGACTGTCCGCCGGTAGGCCGTGGACCCTCCGCCCGGTCCACCCGAGCTGCGCACCTTTCTGTTTGATTCGAGGTTAATTTCGGACCGTCCGCCGAAGACCCGCGGGCTGTCCGCCCGAAAAGGATTTTTCTCGAAAAACTTTGTCAAAAACCTCAGATATTCAATAAACCTCAAGAGCCCGCGGACCGTCCGCCCCAAGGGCCCGGACTGTCCGCCCCATAGCAGAAAACTGACTTTTCTCAGGATTTTCAACAAAACATTTTTATCTTTTGAAAACGCCACTCATCTAAATGCAATGCATGCAAAAATATGATCCAAGTGGCACTATAGAGACGTCAAGCCAACCAAGTTGATCCCTCTCGATAGTACGGCTATCTATCCTATTAATCCGATCATTTTGCATCCTCTAATCACCTCATGACCAGTCAAAGGAAAAACCCTATATTATACCTTTGCCTTGAGCTTCCCATGGTCGAAGATATCCATAATACTAACAACTTTGCCATGAAGCTCAATTCAACTCCGGGACTAACCTATACTCATATACTCAATGAAATTGTTAGTCCACTAAGATTGTCATTAATTACCAAAACACGAATTAGGGGCCTAGATGCCTTCACCACTCCTGAGAAGTAGAGGGGTGTGATTTCCGTACCTCCCGCCACACCTTTCGTGTTTTCTTTGACTTTCTTGGTGCGGTCAGAGGTTACTTGAGCTAGGGTTGTGGCTCCGTCCATTCCCCAATTTGCTCATCATTTCCTTGCACTGAATAGCATTGCTCTTCTATTGGTCGAAATCGGAACATCAAGTTCTTCCCAATGCGGAAACGGATGGTCCCATTCTCCACATTGATCCTCGCCCTTACGTCACTTAGGAACGGCCTCCCAAGAATGAATGGCATTTCCGCATCACCCTGCATATCAAGGACCACGAAATCCGCGAAGATGCAAGAACCCTGGACAAATACCAACAGACTCTCCACAATCCCCTCCGGATACCAGATCGATGCATCAACAAGTTGAACTGTCCTCGAGGTTGGAGTAAGAGCAGGATATCCCAATCTTTCGAACATAGCCTTGGACATGAGGTTGACACTCGCGCCAAGATCACAGAGAGCATTCCTAATTCTCTGGTAGTATATTGTGCAAGTGATAGCCGGATAACCAGGGTCTCTCCTGTGCACAATAGCTGAAGATTCCCATGGATCATGAACCTGCTGTATGGGTCTCCCTGCGTAGTCAGCAGCTCGTGCCCGCCCAGATGGCTAACCCCATCTGGTGGACACTGCACAAACATTCTCACAGGAAGACACGGGTTGCCCCGGAATCTTCCTGTCTTCAGTAGAGGGAACCAAAGCAGCTAACTGAGCCAACTGGGTTTCTATCATTTTATTAAAGCTCAGCTGGTTCTTAAGAGCAGAAGAAAGGCTATCAATTTTAACATTAAGGCTTTCCAAAGCTTATCATAGGCAACTGTTTTCTTATTAAAACCATCGTTGATCTTAGCTTGCCCGAAAACCAGATCTCTCAGGGAAGGTTGGTTCGGGTTGAAAGAATTACCTTGATTACCTCCCTGATAATAAGAGCGTGATTGATTCCACGTTTGACGTCCTTGTGGACGATAACCATTGTTGTTGCCGTTCATGTACATCACATCCTCCTGGGTAGTAGGGCAGTAATTCCCTGAATGCCCAGTGTCACCACAAACTTCGCAAGTCATGCGAGAATCCATAGTTTGAGTAGTGACAGCCATGGCAGCCTTCTCGCTGGTCAGATCATCCATTCTTTTCATAAGTAGGTCCATCTTGGCGTGCAACATATCCGCTTCCTTGACGGTATGTGTACCCCTCTGACGTGGCTGGAGTCGATCATCACTCCACCCTTGGTTGGAGACCATCTTCTCAATAAGTTTAGTTGCTTCAGCAATAGTAAGAGAGAAGAAAGCCCTGCCAGCAGCAGCATCAATATGACCTCGGGCTGTCAGAGTCAGCCCATTATAGAAACTCTGAAGAATAAGCCAGTTGTCCATCCCATGATGGGGACTAGCTAGGATGTACTCCTGGAGCCTCTGCCAAGCTTCTGGAATGGTTTCACTTGCTACTTGCTGGAAGCTTGAAATTCTCCCCCGGAGGGCATTGGTTCTGCCCAACGGAAAGAACTTTGCGAGGAACGCTGCTGAGCACTTTGCCCAGGTGTCAATATCTGCACGGTTCGCATAGAACCACTGCTTTGCCTTTCCCAGAAGTGAGAATGGAAACAGTCGCAGACGGATGGCATCTTCCTCCACTCCTCGTATGGTGAAGGTACTGCACAGCTCTAGGAATTACTGCAAGTGGGCACTCGTGTCTTCATTAGGCTTGCCACAGAATGGGCTAGCATGTACCATCGTAATGAGGCCAGTCTTGATCTCGAAGTTTTCGTTCCTGGTGTTGATCTCGGGGCCGGTGGGCACCTGATCAGCAGAGGGAGCAGAGTACTCGTGAAGAGTCTTCTCAGGGTTGGCCATAGGAGTTGATGTAGATGGCACAAAGGAAGCTGGGTCGACTTCCGTACGTACACGCTGGGGAGAACCGAAATGAGTTCTAGCTCTCCTCACGGGTGACTCAGGATCTTCAATGAAATTCGGCGGTAAGTCGAAACCAGTCATACACTACCTGTCTTCATCATCAATAGACAAAGAAGACAATCAAAGTTAGCCTGCGTTGAGAACTGTTTCATCCCTGTAATGATTATAAACATTTGCAAAGTGTTGACATGTTATCCTTAGCCTTCCCCGGAAACAGCGCCAGAAATGCTTGTTGGTATTTCTTAACGTCAATGCTAAGTTACGAGTTCCTAGCAACGATGCCAGAAATGACAAAATGGTAATCCTAACGATTACAAGAGTCCGCAAGCGCATAGAAGTACCATTGTAGCATTTTCGCAAAGGAGTATTCCAAAGGGTATCGAATCCAAGGAAGGCTGGGCGGATTAACAAGTTCAACACTATTGCAATGTGTATAAATCATAGACGGAAACAAACCAGACACTCAAGTACAGGGGTGAGGTATGATAGATAAGTTGGTAGTGTGAACACACAAACACACTCTCTCTAAAGGTCCTAGGCTTAGGAGGCAACATACGAGTTAGTTCTAGGTTCTAAGGTACTAAACACACAAAGTTAGTAAGACGAGTTAGATACACACTAGCATTGCATAACTGCTGGCTCAAGCACCCAGGTACAAACGGGGAGCTAACCACCCGCGTCGCTTATGCACAACTCCGGTTGTTAGACTTTAGACTCCTACAACATATCCGAACGTGGGGGATTCTAGAAGGGTCCAACGGCTGTCACTATCGCGGCCTACCCGAAGACAAACCGTGGGATACACTCATAAGTAACGTAGCTACGCAACCCAAGCACCACGCTTACGTTGTTAGCAGGACCCTAACCGGCCCGGGCTATTGTGACCCAGGTCAGAGCCACCAGATAAACCGGCCAATTACACCGAGTATCGTAGCTTGAGCACGAACTTCATACAACACAAACATGGGATCTAACTGGATCAAACTAGGCTAGGTACACAAACGGATTTGTGCTTTCCTATGTCTGTTCAACAAGATCAAAGGGTCGTGTTCGTGAAGAACACGAGCCTCTAACTTATGAACAAACACCGAAAACATGAGTAAGTCACTCGTCAACTGGATCGAAAGGCCTTGTTCATCAAGAACATGAGCCTCTAAATGATGAACAAGCGAAGAACGCATGAACAAAGCTCCCATGTATACAAGCACAACTTTATATGAAATAGCTGAATAACTGAAGTAGATCAAAGTCATACAATAAAATAAAGATACAAGAGAACTCATACCTAGATCCCAAAGTAGACTTGGAACCTGAAGTAGAACTACTCTAGCCTACCTCCTAGCCTCAGAAACCAAAAGTGAGAGAGGAGGAGTAAAGTGTGTTGGTAAGAAATGAACCCCCTTCCCTTCTATTTATAGGCCCGAGCACCGGCGTCAAGAGGAGCGAAACACCCCGGGAATGGCCTCTAGGACCAATGGGGGAGCACGACGTGGAAGCCCCTATGCGGGGGGCTCAAGGTCGGTTCGACCGACCTGTGGGGTCGGCCGACCCCCTGTGGGCCCCACTCGGGGTGTGCTTCCTCTGGGTGGCTGTCCTGTGGGCCCTTAGGTCGGTCCCCGGTGTACATGTGCTCTTGAGGCGGTTTAGGCGCTCTGGTGGGCCCATGGATCCATGTGAAGTCCACATGTCACGCTCTGATTCGTCGGGGCTTGCCTCCCTTAGATTGGTGACATGGCTTGCATGCATGGCACCTGAGGTGGCAGGCACTCCTTGGCTGAGGTGATGTGGCATGAATCATAGAAGGTGAGTTTGCCACTTCTTTATGCTTATTTTCCTGCAATCACATAATCTCCAAGGACAAGTGGAACTACATTATTCTTAACTAAAATGCGTGTAAGAAATGCCTCTTGCTCCTTTATTCATGAGTAAATTGACGGCTAAAGTAAGCACTTAACAGCCATCAACAATCACCAATCAGTCCTTGCGAACCATACCTCCTTCCTGGCCTTCACGATGTGATTTTTCGACTCCGTCGGCGTGTTCTGCATCACTCTGGGTGGCTACAAGCATATCTTGGTCGCGGTGGACAAGTTCACCAAATGGATAGAGGTCAAGCCTGTGTCCAGCGTTACATCAAGCGAGGTGGCCAAGTTCATTGAGGAGCTAACGCATCGTTTTGGCGTGCCCAACAGAATCATCACCGACCTTGGTTCAGCCTTCACGAGCTCTCAGTTCCGGGACTTTTGCCAAAACAACATGATCGACATCTACTACTCATCGGTGGCTCATCCATGATGCAATGGGCAGGTCGAGCGCGCTAATTGCATGGTCCTTCAAGCCATCAAGGACCATATCTTCGACAACGCGTCACCATATGCCACTCGGTGGCTATCAGAGCTCCGTCACATGATCAGGGGAGTCTGGACTCAGGTCAGTTCTGCAACGGGATTCTCTCCCTTCTTCTTGGTCTACAAGTCGGAAGCCATCCTCCCGACGGACGTTGCCTTCGGTGCTCCACGCATCCAGCACTACAACGAGGGGGAAGCGGAGAAGACTCGACGAGTCGACCTAGATAACTTGGAGGAGTACAGAGTGGCTGCCCTCATGCGACACGCCCGCCACGAGCAGCAGCTACATCACTATCACAACCGCAATGTCAAGGAGCCCTCCTTCAACTTCGGTGACCTAGTTCTCTAGCAGATCCGGAGTACCAAGGACATGCACAGGCTATCAGCACCATGGGAGGGGATTCACACAATAACTTTATGCCATCTTTCTAGCAGAGCCTATTCATGACACCACAAGCAACATATCCAAAACTCATATCAAGATCATGTCTAGATTTCAAACTACAACAAATCGAGCTCAGACTGAGATTCAATTTTAATTCAAACACTAAGCACAAAAGCACCATATAGCGTTTCTAGAAAAGGTAATACTCATCACAAGGATTCCAAAACATATTTATTTGCATTTTTCTTAATTTTCTACAATTTTCTAGATATTTTACAAGTTTCAGCCTGGAGACCCTAGATCTGGAAGATCAGTTTTCACAAACAAGTCCTCGGATTTCGCTGATAAGTCCTTAGAAAGAACTCAGGTCCTGCAATGCAGTCCCTGGGTGCACTGGCCGGCAGTGGGAGCCAAAATCTGGCGGGGGGAGGGCTCAGTCCGGCCGGGAAAGGGTGGGGGAGACACGAGTGATCACCTGGGGTTCGATTTTGGTTGTTGGTTGGGGCGGAGGAGTGGCCGACAAGCTTGGGCGGTAGGGCCAGGGAACAGCGACCATGGGAGCTCCATCTCCAGTGAACTACTTGGTAGAGGAGGCGGGCTGGTGGTCGGGGAAGTTGCTATGGGGGCTTTGTGGTGGCGGTGGTGGCCTTGGACGGGTAGGAGAGGGATCGGTAGGGGGGAGCTCGGCGTTTGGAAGTTGCTTCACCTTGAAGTCTTGGCCGCTGGGGTGAAGAAGGGGCTTGCACCCTGGGCCAAGCAATCGCACGACATTGGCTAGGAGTGCAGCAAGCGGGTGGCGCGACGCCTGGACCTCGGGTTCCTCCTTTTATGGGGGGCGGGGAACAACTTTTACATTGGCCGATTTTTGAGTTGCTATACAAAATTTTGTGATATAGGCATGCCAATGAAAGGATGTCCGAAGCTTTTAGTGTTTAACTCCTTAATCAGGGCTTAACCCATTGATTATTTAAAATTAAACACCAGGGTTGTTACAAAGATATTAACAGAAGTTCAAACAAAAATCAATCATGGTTATCAACAATGAAAAGCACTTACGTATAATGTGTCGCACGGGACACGGTTGTCCTCCTTGATCGTGGCAAGGTCCTGCTGATCCTTAGCAATGTCGTCTGCGAAGGGTGTCCCTTCGAAGTCGAGGTCTTCATTGTCGAGCAGATGCTCCACGTATCCCTCAAGGACGACCTGTTTACTTCTCCTCTCCGGCAGCGGCTCATCCAGCTGTAGCTGGTCCGGCTCCGGTCTAGCACGGTCACAACTGGCACCGCCTTGATCGGTACTGGCTGGTCCGTCTAGCCAACAGCGACCTTGGTCGGCGACGGCTGGGTTGATGAGGATATAGTCGGCCTCTCTACCATCGAAGCACTAGTAGAGCTATCTACCCCGCTGCTCTAACTTGATGTGGTTGTCCTGTGCAGTCGATCTGTGTCAAGGCCAGTGTGTGCAAGAAGCAAATATCAAGACGAAAGAAAGTGCTTGACTAACTTAGAGGTCTTCCTCAACTTCGGGCGGGGGTGGCCTGGTCGGTGTTGACGGCTATTATGTACCACATTTATGCCGTCAACTCCTGCATAAAATAAATGAAAAGTGATCATCAACACTAGCATAGGGGTTTATACTAACAATTTCCACAAGTGTTGGTGTTTCTATCTTTTGTTGCGGGACACATCGAAACGCACATGGAATGATACAATTGAGAGCAAGTAAACCCATGGCATAGATATGGCATCATCATAAACAACCTCAAATGCTAAATTCGTCTGCACCATTACGACGGGCTCGTCGAGATGATCAAAATGGATATATCATTTGCATACATCGGAGCCCGGATGAGAGAGATATGCATAAGACATCATGTGGGCCCGGTGGGACCCACACCAGACCACGTGGCGACGTGCTGCCACACAGGAGCCCATGTGTCCATGACACCTCATCGATCTAAGGAAACATACCTTCGACCAATCAAGATCCAGTACACGGATCCAAGGGCCCACTCCCCCACGGAAACAGGCTAAAAACACCGCAAACACCCCCATACCCACCTTGGGACCCACCTGGCAGCACCCACCTAGCAGTCACCCAGACGAAAGATGGCGCAAACGGAGCCGACTCAGGATCGGCCGACCCCACAGGTCGACCGACTGCACCTTGAGGTGGTTCGTCCCCATCTTCCACGTGTCGTCTCCCCAGTGGATCCTAAGGGCATTCGCAGGGGGCTTGGGGTGTCCTCACAAAGTTGCCCAGCCCCTGTAAATAGAAGAGAGGAGGGGTTAGAATAGAGACACACAACTCATTCCCTCCTCTCTCTCCCATTTTCTCTCTTGGAGAGGAGTCTCTCCTCTCCATGTGTAGGTGTGAGTAGGTGCTAGGTAGAGGGTGATGTAGGTGAGAAGCCCCACTTATTCTTCTTTAGAGCAAAGTGAGTATTTCTGTATTTTCCATTTAGACTAAAGTGATATTCATGCAATGGTGATATGTTCATGAGTTCTTCATCTGTTCATCATTTGGAGGCTCATATTCTTCGTGACTGTTGACGGCTGTTAAGTACCACTTTTATGCTGTCAACTCCTGCATAAATAAATGAAATTTAAACATCCACACTTGGATAGGGATTATATCTGACAAATTCCACGAGTGTAGATGAATATTTGAATGCAGGTGTTTTAGCTCATTAAATGAGAGAAAGCACACCCTATGGATCCAAGCAACCCAGCACCAACCAATGAGAGGTTGCCACATAGGCTTCACATGGATCCATGGACTCACCAAGTAAAGAAGCACAACTCCAGCCAATCAAAAGAGAGCACACAGATCAAAGGGCCCACCAGAGGAGGCAAGCCGCCTTAGTTTTGCGTGTACACCTAGGACAGGACCAAGGACCCACCAAGGAGCAACCCAGAGAAAGCTGGGGCCAATTGGCGGTGACTGGGGGTCGGCCGATCCCCTGGGTCGGCCGACCTGGGCCTGGCGCTGTTCGAGCCCAGCTTCCACGTGTCAACTCCTGGAGATCTCCTAGAGGCGGTTTCGGGCGTTATCCACTCAGTTACCGCCTTAAACCCCCGAATCATGCTTAGGCCCACAAGAAGCAAGGAGGAAAGCCACTCTCCCAAGGCAAACTCAAACCTCACTTAGCCCTATAAATAGATATGAGAGGGTAACAATAGGGAAACACAACTCCTCTCCTCCTCTCTCATTTTCTCTCTTGAGAGGAGAGGCTCTCCTCTCCTTCTAGAGTGTAAGTGTGGAGTAGTTGATTAGATCAAAGCTAGGGAGAGAGAGTGAGAGGTATGTACCGCTATGGATGCTTGTTCTTCCATTAGAGTAAAGTGAGTATTTCTACATTTTCTATTTGGACTAAAGTGCAAGTGATATGTTCTTTCTTCGCCTATTCATCATTTAGAGGTGCGTGTTCGCCTCCTCGATCTAGTTGATTAGGTGCACAAGTTTGTATCCCGTTTGTATGACTAGTCTATTAGAATAAAGTGGATATGCTTGAATGCTCTGATTAGAATAAAGTGTGTTCATGATTCCTTTCTAATAGTTTATGCTAGGTTGCATGAGTAGCCTTTTTCCTCTGCTAGTGCGTAGATCCTGTGTTTATGCGTTCGTCTGCTGCAAGTGGTTCGTATACGTTGGAAGCATAGTACGGGACCGAGTGCTCTCTCGTATGCCGTTTGTATAAGCTAGTAGTACCTATAGTGAGTGAGATCAGTTCTCTTCCGTGGTTGTATTTTTATTAGTACAGGGTGCCGTAGTCCGTTGGCTACGTCAGTAACCACTGCGTGGACGTTGTGACACGCTACCGGTTATCATCCGTTCGGCTTATCCCAAGGTTAGGTAGAGGCAGTCCAGGAAGTGGTGACAGCCCTTCTGGCCCTCGTTGATCCTCCGCGGCTGGATATAGTCAGAGCTCCTTCCACATAGAGCCGCATATTGAAGTCGCTTGTTAAGTCTGGGATATCGGTACCCTAAGCGAAGTTCTATTTAGAGATCTACCTTTAATCTCACCTATAGTGCCATCTTTAGGAATCCTCTCTATCCTTGTCTCTTATCTGGGTGTGTCCTTGGACCGGCTGTCCGAAGTTAGTACACACACGTTCCCTTGGATTCGATACCCTTGGAATACTCTGAGGTGAAAGCTACAACGGTATTCATGCGCTTGCGGATTTATTTCGTGTGTCGCTAAAATACCCAATAGTGGCATGACCCCTTTGATCCTGTTGATTAGGTGAATAGTTCTGCATTCCGTTTGTGTGAATTATCTCGTTAGATCTTGTTAAAGTACATTAATCTTTGGCAAGTCATTCTTCCTGTCACCTATATGATTCCATGATAAGTGAGACCAGTCTTGGACTCGCGGGTTCGTCGCTTCGTACTTGTACGGATTGCTATAGTGTTGTTACAGGTCGGCAGACGTAATCGTGCTATAGTAGTGATCGGTGGTGTAGACGTGGTGTCTAGACTACGGGTTATCCTTCATTTGCCCTGTATCCCATGGTTTGTCTTGAGGTAGGCCGCGGTAGTGACAGCCGTTGGACCCTTTGTACTCCTCCGCGTTCGGATACGGCGTGGAGCTTTCCGCCAAAACCAACTGTTATAGCCAGGAGGGAACTGGTGCCCGAAGCGAGTGGCTACGACGAGTCTGCTCCTCCTTTAGAATCAATACCCATAGGTAGCACTCATCATTTCCCTACCATAGCAGGGGCTTGGTGTCCTTGGACCATTCTGCTAGGATAGAAGGTAGTGCACATTGTTTCTTGGATTCGATACCCTTTGGAATACTCCTGAGGTGAAGTGCTACAGCGATATTTCTGTGCACTTACGGATTCTTTCGTACCCGTCGGTATACCCGGGTGGATCTTACGCTCACGCTAGGTGCGCAACTAGTGGTGATGTTAAGAAATATCAACAAGCATTTCTGGTGCTGTTGCCGGGGATATATAGACCTGGTGGAGACGCTAGCAAGTGTCAACAAGCATTTCCGGTGCCGTTGCCAGGGAACGGTTGTTGTATCTATCTTCGAACCTAGTGGTTCTCGTATCTTTTGTTTTTCTTTGTGTCTACCTTTACCCCCGTTACCCATGGAGAGGCCATCCCTTCACGACCTCTCCACTTCAACTTACGAGTTCAATGATCTATCAACATCTTCATCCAACCATGAACTCAACCCGGACCATATAGATATGGTTCAGGATAGACCCTTCTTTGGAGCGATCAATTAGGACCCCTACATTCATCTGAAAGAATTCAAGGATCTGTGTTCATGCTTGGTTATCCCAGGCATGACACAAAAAACTGTGAGGTGGAAGTTGTTTCCTTTCTCTCTCATGGGGAGAGCGGAACAATGGTACACTCACACTGTAGGGAGTGCGAACGGTAGTTGGGAAGAGCTTGGAGATGACTTTTGCAACTCGTTCTCTCTCATGGAGAGGACGGAGCAATGGTACGCTCGCATAACTTCTCTCCCAATGGACATTCTCGAGTTCAAGCAAGTAGAGGAGGAGTCTACAGGTGCAGCATGGGCTAGGTTCTTACGTCTTTTGGCTTCGAACCTAGACCTTTTGTCTCTTCCTGAAGATGTGTCTTTATACATCTTTTGCATGAGTCTAGACACGGATGCTGCCTTAGATCTCGATGAGACTGCCGGAGGTTCGCTTTTTCACAAAACTCCAGTGGAAGTAAGAGGAATCCTAGATTCCCTCATGGTGAGCTCTTTCTTCCCAACCAATCATAGCGAACCCTGCCAGTCTGAGTCAAGCTATGAGGATCTTCTAGCGACTGAATCCGATGCCTCACCTTCCACATCCTCTTATTCGGCCATAGAACCCTCACCTGAATCAGGAACCACGGAGGAAGAAGAAATTCAACCTCCAAAGTTCCTCTATCCATTCGAGGATGACCCTTCTAAAAATCTCAAAGACACCTTGAATTATTTCGTTGCCCAATTAGGGGAGGATCCTTATTCTATCCAAATCAATCATTCCAATAATCTCTCGATAGAACTTTCCCCTAGGCCATCGGTACCACCTCTACCTCCTGATCCTCCTGACAAAGCATATCTTGAGGAGGCCACGAAGGAGGAATGGTCAGATGGAGTGACGCGCTTTTCCGAAGCAATTTGGATTAGTTCACCTTCTTTGATCATTCCTTGTTCAATTAGAGGAATCGCTGTAGAGGCCCATTGTAACCCCATCATGGAGTTAACATTTTGCCATGGCACTTAGCAGAAACTCTTGTGGGCAATATTCCGCTAGCACCATCCGACATACTCCTCAAGAGCTGTCCCTTGGGGCACATTCTTGAATGTCGGGGGGTTGCATGTGCTGTGCCGCTTGTAGTAGACAAGATCAAGGTTAATCTAGACTTTCACATCTTTGATGTCCCTGATCTTGATCTACTCCTAGGCTCCCCGGTGAAGAAATTCTTCGATATATCTTTAGGGAGCCTAGATCATAAGCTTAGGGAATCCGCTTCCGCCACTTCTATCACAGGTCTAGGACCTCTGCTAGAGAAGCCTCTTCCCAAGCAAGACCCGCTCGAGAAGATCATGCATGTATCTCCGTTCACATCATCCGAGCCTGTTCTCATTGAGGTTGTAGACTTCTCTACTCCTCAAGGGAATGACTAGGGGGATTCTCTTGACCTATGTGAAAGCGAACGGTCATCATCCCTCTCGACCGAGTTTGAGCCTATTTGTTGGCACTTCTTACATCGTTACTAGATTTGCAACAGCGCCAGAAAGCCTGTTGGTATACTACACGATCACAGATAGATCCGCAAGCGCACGGATACCGTTGTAGCTTTCACCCGGGAGTATTCCAAGGTATCGATTTCCACGGGGAACGATAAGTGTTGTGAACCTGAACTAATTCGTCCGGGGGATATGGTGGCGAAGGATAGAAAGGCAAGGGTAGATTTTGGGTATAGAGGGGATAGCTGATGAAGTTTGGGACTCGTGGGAGTCACGGATAGAATCAAGGCAAAACTTGTCGCTCGTCGGGGCCAGAGGGAAAAGAGCCACGGAAAGCGATGAGAAGGGGGCTCTGATGTCGTAACTCCTACCTGCCGGAACTAACGTGGTGGACTACAAAGCCCGTCCAGAGCTGTCACCTCCCTAGGGTACCACAACTATTCCGTTGAACCGGGAAGCATTCCAAGGTACTGGAAAGCCTAGACACCACGTCTACACTAACCAAGCACTACTTTACTCGAATTCAAAGCAAAGCAATCACAACAAGTAGAAACTACTAAATGCAATCAAAGAACCTAAGAGCGAACGATGAAATGACTTGAGACTTAGTTACTCACGAATCCGAACTTACACAATATCCCAGGTGTGGACGACCGTAGTTGTATCGCACCCACCGAGGAAGGGAAAGAAGACCGACACTCTGGCTTCTACTCCAACACTAGGGAAAGAAGACCGACACTCTGGCTTCTACTCCAACACTCAACTCTCTCTCCCTACTCTCTGAATGCTAACTTATGTAGGCTCCGCCACTTGCTTCTAATCATTTGTGTCCTTCTACGAGGTGCCAGGCTCTATATATAGGCCCTCTGGGTCGGTGGCTGCAGGAGGGGGTACTTGTAGGCGAGAGGGAGGTGCAGTGGCTGGCAAGGAGGTGCGGGCGTGCCTCTAGGTGCGGCCTGCCTTGTGATCCACCGCCTATGGACTTGGACGACCCTGATCACTGATCCTGGGTCGGTTGCACGTCGGCTCCCAGCTCGGATTCGCCTGATTCACCGGTTCATAGGTGCGGCCGTACCTAGAGGTGCGGCCGGCCCTACCCAGTGGCCTTGTGATGCACCGATGGTGTTGAGGGACATCCAGGATCACTCCTTGGTGGCGGTTGCGGCGGTTAAGTGTGGGTCCATCGATCCAAGTTCTTCCAACCATAGCCTTTTGATCAAACTGACCATTCACCGGTGTATCTCATCCATCCAAGGTATGTTTGTGGGATTGTTGGTGCCGTGGACCCGAGAGGAGGATTTTGGGTGGTGCGGCCGGACCTGATTGGTGCAGCCGGACCTAGGAGGTGCGGCCGGACCAACTTTTGTGGTGTCTGGCCCATGGACTTGGTCCCCTTGGATATTATGCTAAGTGTAGAGGCATTTGGCAAAGTCTGGTGTTGATCAGAGGAGGTTGATAGGTCCGGCCGAACCTACTAGGTTCGGCCGCACCTACCCCCCCGACATGTCTCGTGTCACAATCTTCCGTGAGGCATAACTTCTGCATTCGGACTCCGAATTGGGTGAACCAAAACTCCTTTTCGATCATCTCGACAAGAACTTCGTAAAGGTGCTATCAAACTAAGCATTTGATGTTGTTTGTCAAGATGCTTTATTTGTGCTATGATGTCTCATTATGACCTGCATCCAAATATTCACCAAAGCTCGTGGAATCCGTTAGTTTATAACCCCACAGCTATGATGCAAGTTTTGATGGAGTGAAATTTGTTCAAAGTTGAGGGTCGAAAATAGGGACTTAACGACCGTCAACACACCCCCACACTTGGCCCTTTGCTCATCCTCGAGTAAAGGTTAAGGACCAAGGTGAAAACAAAAATCCCTATGGTATGAAGCGAGCATAAGAAATATTCTGAACCATACCTTGCACTTGTGAACTTTGAAATGCCTATCATGCCATCTTGGGTAGTTAAGGAATGGAATGATCTTGAATCAAATCACTTCTACTCCTCATGTCAAGTAGCTTGGGATTTTTTAATAAGTTTTCAAAATAAACTTTGCTTGGCTCCTCATTTGATTTTCTCAAATCGCTCAATGTGTATAATCCTTACCAAGGCATTAGACTTGCCTTTCCTTATCCTACTTCTAATGATGGCTATATATGGAGCTTAGGGTAGGGTATAAAGATGAGGCATACTTGCATCACATGTATTGCAAAGTCAAAAACCGGATCCAAGGAGAAAATCAAATCATACAATCAGATCAAGATGTGCATGTGTAGGGATATGATGGATATGGTAAGGTGGATACTAGGCCCAGAATGGGTGCTAGATATTACCATATGTATAATGAATGTTGTGATGATGGTAAGGTGTACACTAGGCCCGGAATGGGTGCTAGTTATTACCATCTGATTTGTTGTAACTCCATTTTGCATGATCCTCTCTCTCTACTTTAACTCTTTTGTGGACATTGCTATCTTTTCTTTTTTCCTTTTTTCTCTTTTTTTTCTTGGACCTTCATGTGTCCATATTTTTTTTCTATAGCCATGTCTCTTTTGTAATATTAACTTGGAGAGAGAGAGAGAGATCAATACATAGTGTGGAGCTTTATTTTGTGGAATAGATAGATGGTACAATGCTAGCTCTCAACTGAGCATAGCAAGGAGGATGTTGGCGTGTACTTGTATCTTGATCATGAAAGCATGAAAAGAATTCTCACAAGGGTCACAACAATTTGACAAAGCTCAATGCAACGACAAGTTGCATATGTGTATGAGGTTTTCAAGATGTCTCATCATATGGATCTGGTAGGACTTGGCATATCAAAGAGGAGCTTCGCAAAGGGTTTTCAAAATTTTCAAAGAAATTTCCCAAGCACTCAAACATTTGGAGCAAAGATCATTTCATCAGACCATATCTCAAACATCAACTACTTAGATGGGCATGGTTTCCTAAAGATATGTTGTTCACAAGCATCAAGATAATAAGTATGGAATAAAACTTATGCAAGCCAACCATATGAAACATGTCGAGCATTGGGTGCATGAGGATTCAATTGAGTTTGATTTATATGATCGGATTTAAAGCTCATTTAAACTCATGATTTCCAAAAGTAGAGAGGTAGGGGTGCACATACCATCGCTCTTGGAGAAAGTGGGGAATGGGGTAGACAAACGGTGATTCGGCCAAACCACAGGGGTGACCGACTTGCTCTAGTGCACTTACCTCATCCCTCGTCGTATTAGCGTAGTCGATGTTGTGCGGCACCTTGGTGGGAGATCTCAATTGTGTGTTTCGACGAGCTTGGGAGATCTCCCCCACACATATTCTTGTACCTGGCGTTATTATTCAAAGAAAAAGATGGAAACAAAAAGGGAGGCTCGGCTAGCCGAAGAGCTAAGAAGCCTTTATTCAAATTCAAATATTTTTGTATTTTTTTAAGAGAGCAAGATGCAAGAACCAACACCATCTTCAAACCAAAATAAGATTTAGTATGAGAGAAACTTACTCGGGATACTCACATATCTCCCCCACACTTGGAGTTTGCATTGCTAGGCAACACAACTCAAGTGTGCAGAGTTCAAGCTTCCTTCATGATGTTCCCTCACCAAAAATTACCTAAGCATTACAGTCGGTGTAGCTCTCATATTTTGGTCATTTCAATCTCCACCTGAGACGGTTAGCGACCAAAAATACCTGAAGGACGACTAATCCTAAACACATGCTCTTGCTTTTATTTGAAAAGGAAATCTAAATGATTATTCGGGCTATCTCCCGATAGTGCTTTGTTTCTGGTCACAAGCTCGGCCATGAGGAACCTTCATATTGCAGCCAATCGAGATGATGAAACCATCATAGCTCTAACTGCAAGGTTAGTACCAAAAATGACCACGAAATTTGCAATGTTTATGGTAAACAAAAGCATCTACAACCACCCTTTCGAAGTTAGCATGCAAAAGGAAAATGAGGAGGGTGTAGGTTTCATAAAGGTCATAGGAAAGGGGGCTTGATAACTTTGGAAACTTTTGATGTGAGCATGGGATTTGTGATCCTTCTAGTATAAAACTTTCATGCTCGAGTTTGTTTTCTGAATCCAAAGTCAATGCCTCAAGAATGTCCATAGACCACACATGTTCTTTCTTAACCTCAGGTCTATGACATTGGAGATGTGTATCTCGAACCTCAAGATGATATGGCTGCTTTTCATGGTCGAGCACACTACTCAGTACCCCTTCAATGGGTCTTCCGATGAGAATGAAGGGTGGATCTCCTTTTGGGATGTCAAAGGTATGATAATCTAGGAAGATCCCATACTCTCCAATCTTTGTTCGGATGACTCTAAGGATTCCCTCCGTCTCTATGGTTTGACCCGAAATCCATTGGAGACGCTTCTGAGAGAAAGAGAGGGGTTCGTCGGGAAAGGCCTCTAATACTAAGGATTTAGGAATGATATTGATACTGATCCTAGGGTCATAGAACACATCCTGGTAAGAGAGGTTTCCTACTCGGCATGAGAGTGACTTTAGCTCGGGGTATAGCTGGATTACTTGTTCCATGACTTCTATTTCTCTCAACCATTCCCGGCTACTGATTGCGGAGACATATTCCAACCTTTCTCTCCGTCTTTTCTCTTCCTCTGGGTTGGGTAAGTGGACTTCTTCTCCCTCTTGTGTTGAGTCTCTTTCCCTTCTCGGGAAGGATTTCTCCGTCCAATGTTTATCAAATAACTCATCATAGTGTTCATAGATGAAGTCACACGAGGGGTGATCGAACTCTCGATAAGGTTGGAATGGATCCCCTGTGAACCAAGTTTTGGTAAGAGGAGGATGGGTGTCTGTGGATATGAATTTTTTTAGGATAGGTTCCTCCTCTATAAACTCTGTTTCAGAGAGTGAATCAGAGTATGTTGATTCCTCGTCGAAGTCACATGAGTAATCAGCTGGGTACACACGGGAATAGAGGAGTGGTTCTTCATGCAAAAAGGTGCTAGTGGGTTTCCCTCTATGGGTTTTTGTTCTGAGAAAGCGTCGGGCTTGGGTTCATCTTCGTCGTCTGGGAATTCGTCAAAAATTCCTGTGTAGGGAGTGTTTTCTAGGATTTTTCCTATAACCACCTTCCCTTCACTAGGAGTCAAATGAGCGAACGAACCCCCAGATGAAGTATCCAAAAATTTGGCTGACTCGACATCGAGGCCCATTCTAAAATGTTGTAGAAGAATAGGTTCTGAGATCCCAAAGTCGGGTCCAGAGGCCAAAGAATTGGTGAATCGTGCCCAAGCGGTCCCTAGCGACTCCTTTTCTAGTTGTTTGAAAGAGAGGATTTCTAGCCGTAGGGTCACTACTCGAGATATAGGGAAGAAGGTCAGACAAAACTTTTCTCTAAGCTTTTCACAACTTGCCTCCACGCTTCCGACTGAGGAAGAGTACCATTTCTTTGCTCCTCCCATTAATGAAAACGGAAAGAGCTTCCATTTGAGGGTTTGTTGAGTCATTCCCTCAATTACGATTATCGAGCAAATTTGCTCAAATCCTCGCAAATGAAGGTATGAGCTCTCCTCTTTTGTTCCAGCGAATGAATTCTCTCGGACCAAGGCAATAAGAGCAGGGCGAAGCTCATAGCCACGTGTTTTGATGGGATGCGATGATGATGGAGGCTCCAATAAATCACACTTTGGAGCCGAAAAATCAAAAAGGGTTGGATTTGAATCCATGGGAAAGATGGGGTGGTACATGGACGTACTAGGTTCCGGATCAGAACAGCTACCGTTCCCCGGCACCGGCGCCAGAAAGCTTGTTGGCACTTCTTATGTCGTTACTAGATTTGCAACGGCGCCAGAAAGCCTGTTGGTATACTACACGATCACAGATAGATCCGCAAGCGCACGGATACCATTGTAGCTTTCACCCGGGAGTATTCCAAGGTATCGATTTGCACGTTGAACGAGAAGTGTTGTGAACCTGAACTAATTCGTCCGGGGGATATGGTGACGAAGGATAGAAAGGCAAGGGTAGATTTCGGGTAGAGAGGGGATAGCTGATGAAGTTTGGGACTCGTGAGGGTCACGGATAGAATCAAGGCAAAACTTGTCGCTCGTCGGGGCCAGAGGGAAAAGAGCCACGGAAAGGGATGAGAAGGGGGCTCTGATGTCGTAACCCCTACCTGCCGGAACTAACGTGGTGGACTACAAAGCCCGTCCGGAGCTGCCACCTTCCTAGGGTACCACAACTATTCCGTTGAACCGGGAAGCATTCCAATGTACTGGAAAGCCTAGACACCACGTCTACACTAACCAAGCACTACTTTACTCAAATTCAAAGCAAAGCAATCACAACAAGTAGAAACTACTAAATGCAATTGAAGAACATAAGAGCGAACGATGAAATGACTTGAGACTTAGTTACTCACGAATCAGAACTTACAAAATATCCCAGGTGTGGATGACCGTAGTTGTACCGCACCCGCCGAGGAAGGGGAAGAACACTGACACTCCGGCTTCTACTCCAACACTAGGGAAAGAAGATCGACACTCCGGCTTCTACTCCAACACTCAACTCTCTCTCCCTACTCTCTGAATGCTAACTTATGTAGGGCTCCTCCACGTGCTTCTAATCACTTGTGTCATTCTACGAGGTGCCAGGCTCTATATATAGGCCCTCTGGGTCGGTGGCTGCAGGAGGGGGTACTTGTAGGCGAGAGGGAGGTGCAGTGGCCGGCAAGGAGGTGAGGTCATGCCTCTAGGTGCGGCCGGCCCTGTGATCCAACCGCCTATGGACTTGGACGACCCTGATCACTGATCCTTGGTCGGTTGCACGTCGGCTCCCAACTCGGATTCGCCTGATTCACCGGTTCATATGTGCGACCGTACCTAGAGGTGCGGCCGGCCCTACCCAGTGGCCTTGTGATGCATCGACGGTGTTGAGAGACGTCCAGGATCACTCCTTGGTGGCGGTTGCGGTAGTTAAGTGTGGGTCCATCGATCCATGTGCTTCCAACCATAGCCTTTTGATCAAACCGACCATTCACTGGTGTATCTCATCCATCCAAGGTGTGTTTGTGGGATTGTTGGTGCCGTGGACCTGAGAGGAGGATTTTGGGTGGTGCGGCCGGACCTGATTGGTGCGGCCGGACCTAGGAGGTGCGGCCGGACCAACTTTTGTGGTGTCTGGCCCATGGACTTGGTCCCCTTGGATATTATGCTAAGTGTAGAGGCATTTGGCAAAGTTTGGTGTTGATCAGAGGAGGTTGATAGGTCCGGCCGAACCTACTAGGTTCGGCCGCACCTACCCCCCGACATGTCTCATGTCACAATCTTTCGTGAGGCATAGCTTCTGCATCCGGACTCCAAATTGGGTGAACCAAAACTCCATTTCGATCATCTCGACAAGAACTTTGTAATGGTGCTATCAAACTAAGCATTTGATGTTGTTTGTCAAGATGCTTTATTTGTGCTATGATGTCTCATTATGACCTGCATCCTAATATTCACCAAAGCTCGTGGAATCTGTTAGTTTATAACCCCACAGCTATGATGCAAGTTTTGATGGAGTGAAATTTGTTCAAAGTTGAGGGTCGAAAATAGGGACTTAATGACTGTAAACACTCTTCCTGCTGGCCCGTATCATGTTGCTTTCGATCATGACCGAGAGTCGATATCGAGCTTACATGATAAATCTCTTGAGATAGAGAACTCGTGGGCCATGGAATCTTGTAAGGCAACGACTTTGGGATTCATAGGTAAAGGTTTCACAGATAAGCATGGTAGTTTCACTCTTAATACACCACATGAACCACGCTTGCATCATGCCTATCCAGAGCCAGCCATGCTTAGTGCACCGAGCACACATGAGGGCTGCAACCACCTTCTGGTCCTCTTTTGCAAAATGTTTAGAAGGTTGATTGTGGATGCATATGTTTACCATAAGCATATCAGATTTTGTGCGTGCACTGTGGCACTAACCTTGCAGCTAAAAGCTTCACTGATACATCCAAGATTGGTGGTGAGTCAGGAATGACACCACCAATGATAGCTGCAAGATGAAGTTCCCATGGCCGAGCTTATGATCGTAATAAATAAAGCACTATCAGGAGATAGCCTGGATTAGCTTAGGCTTTATTTTCCCTTTTCAAATAAAAGTAAGAACATGGTTTTAAGATAAAGTTATCCTTCGGGTATTTTTGGTTGCTAACCTTTCAGGTCGAGATTGAAAAGAATGGTGGACAGATGATGCCTAAGAACATGTGAGCTACATCAACCACAACACTTTGGTAAGATTTTGGTGAGGGAACATTTACAAAGGAAGCTTGATCTCCACACACTTGAGTTTCGTTGCTTAGCAATGCAAACTCCAAGTGTGGGGGAGATATGTGAGCATCCCGAGTAAAGTTGCTCTCAAGCCAAATCTTATCCTGGTTTGGAGATGATGTTAGCCCTTGCATCTTGCCTGACTGGCTAGGTATGTCCTGCTTTTGACTTTAAACAAGGCCCTTCCGGGAGGTTGCCCGATGTTCACCGTCACATGCTCATGCTTATGCCCCTTTGAAAATAGCTTGATCATGCTTGCATGCTTTATTTATCTTTGTTCGTATAACCTGGTTTGAATGTATGCTCGATCGGCACGCATTCATAGGCCTTTTAAATTAAGCATGGTGCTTAGGTCAAAATGCCTTCTTCAACCAAACAAGACATGGTGTCGAGTTTTGATCGATGAACCTTAGAGTTATGCTTTCATAGATCTTTGTTGCATATATGTGGACTAACCCCTGTAGGAAATCATCAAATTCACCTGGGCGAGTCATGCATTGAGCTGGTTTTAAAAGGGAAGGTAAGTAAAGGTGACGGATTCATGTTGGACAACATATAAATGAGGTACATATGACCTCCTAAAGGTTCAAGGTAAGTATATTCCCCTCTATTTATGGAGTGCAATATTGGTCTAACCCTACTTGAGTAAATGACATGGTGATGATAAAAAAACAAAAACATTTTCTTTTAAATAAAGGCTCTATGGTTCTCGAACCAGTAGAGTCCATCTCATGTTCTCACTTGCTCGAAGAACAGCACCAGTACAAGCACTAGTGTGGGGGAGTTCTCTCAAGCTCATCATCATCATACCCACTTGAGAACTCCCACACGAGGGTTGCACAACATCGACTGCACCTTCATGACAAGGACAAGGTAAACTAGAATGAGCTGGCTACCCCACGGGTCAGCCAAATCACCACTAGTCTTCCTTGTTCCCCATATCCTTTAGGAGTGATGGTATGTGCACCCTTCATCTCACTCTCTACCTATGAGTTTGAATGATCTTCAATTCTTATCCAGTGAATCAAACTCAAAATAATGGTGCTCTGCTTGCTCTACATGATTCCTGTGGTTGGCTTGCATATGTTTTATTCCTTACTCATTATCTTGATGCTCGTGAACAAAAATCATTAGGGAACTCATGCTCATCTAAGTAGTTGGCATTTGCAATATGGTTTGTTGATATGATCTTCTCTCTTAATGCTTGAGTGCTTGGGAATTTATTTGAAAACCTTGAAAACCCTTTGCAAAGCTCCTCTTTGGTATGCCACAGTCCTACACAGCCATATGATGTTCTAGTTGAAAACATTATACTCATATGCCGCTTGTTATTGCATTGAGCTTTGTCAAATTGTTGTGACCCTTTTGAGAATTCTTTTCATGCTTTCATGATCAAGATTCATGTGCACACCATTTCCCCCTTGCTATGCTTCTACACTGGAAGTTAGCATTGTATCATCCATTTATTCCACCAAATAAAGCTCCATGCATTGTTCCATGATTTACCCCTCTCCAAATATCTCCAAAAGAGACTGGGCTATGCAAAAAGAAAAAAAAGGAAAGACATGCTCAAAACGCATGTTTCAAAAAAAAAAGAGATAGGTCATGTCTCAAATATTTCAATAAGGAGAGCAGAGAAAATCATGCAAAAAGGAGTTTCATAATTTAGATGGTAATAACTAGAACCCATTCCGGGCCTAGTATCCACCTTACCATACTCATCATACCCATACACGTGCATATCTTGATCTGATAGTATGATTTGATTTTCTTCTTGGATCCGGTCTTTGACTTTACAATATATGTGAAACAAGTATGTTTTATCTTTTACCATACCCTGAGCTCCACATATAGCCATCATTAGAAGTAGGATGAAGAAAGGAAATTCTAATGCCTTTGTGAGGACATATACACATTGAGTGATCTGAGAGAATCAGAAGAGGAAGCTGAGCAATGTTTGTTTTGAAAACTTATTGCAAAACCCCAAGCTACTTGACATGATGAGCAGAAGCGATTTGATTCATGACCGTTCCATTCCTTAACTACTCAAGATGGCATGATAGACACTCCACATAGTTCACAAGTGCAAGGTATGGTTAGGAATATGTCTTATGTTTGCTTCATACTTTTGGATATCATGTACCACCTTGATCTGACTCCCTTTACTCGGGATGAGCAAAGGTCAAGTGTGGGGGAGTTGTTGACGGCTGTTAAGTACCACATTTATGCCGTCAACTCCAGCATAAAATAAATAAAAAGTGATCATCAACACTAGAATAGGGGTTTATATTAACAATTTCCACAAGTGTTAGTCGTTTGTGGCCTCGCCGAGATCAGGAACTCGAAGGAGAGACACGTGGCACATAATTTAGATAGCTTCGGGCCGCGAGGTGCGTAATACCCTACGTCCTGTATGCTGTGTAGCTCTAGATTGACTGGGTGTGTTTACAAGATGATGCGGATGAAGAGATAGGGGTCCCTGCCTCGCCTTATATAGCCCGAGAGGCAGGGTTACAAGTCGGTTTGGAGGGAGGAGTACTAGTCGTACACAGCTAGGAGTACTCTTCGTGGATCCGGACATGTCTAGCTTCCTAACCGAGTACTAGTCCTCTGTATGCCTTGTGCTTCACGCCGCCTTGTGCCGTGCAGCCCAAGTCGTGTAGTCCCAGGGGCCCATGTAGTAGTCGGTCCTGGTACCCGCCTGAGTAGTGGGCCCAGGGATGTCCATACGACAAGACCCTGAGTACTTTGTAGTCGAGCAGGATGTTTTCAAGTAGTCTTGACGGCCTTGGCGAGTAGTCCTTGAGCGTCCCCAAGTTCTACAAGCCAAAAGTCCTCAATAATGCTTGAATTATCCCGAGGCTGGAAGGTACTTCAGCTGATCTTTGAGTAGTCTTGAAGTCTTCTCGAGTAGTCCTCAAGCATCCCCGAGTGCTTCTCTCGAAGGTCTTCAATAGTACTCGTGATGTCTTGATGAAGAACCATATGGAAAATGCGATTCGAAGAATCGCATTCCATATGGAATGTGGCCCCCGAGCCTTAGGTCGAATTGTAGATTCAAGCTGAGGGTCAATCTGAAGTTCTGTCAATCTTATTCCGAAAAATCCGGAGAAAAACCGAAGGACACGTGGCACGGAGCCCCCGAGCCTTGAGTCGAGTACTTCTCTCGAATTAAAGGGTCATTTGACTGTAGAATGAGTCCGGAGTAGAGTCTTGATCTGTTCTAGCCCACTAAATCTGTTGATTGTAGTCGAGCCCCTGAGATTGAGAGCATCGAGTACGGGAATACGAAGAGTCAGGCCACCGCCGCTGAGTCAGCCGCCTGATACTTATCCGCCCGTTCGGAAATGAGCCGCTAGGTGGCTTATAAATAATAGTGAACCCTTAGGGTTTTTCACTCCCAGCGGTTTGCATTCCTCTGAGATTAGATCCACAGCCCCCTGCACTTCTGCTGCCGCCGCCGCCGCGAAGTAGATTGGATCTACTTCTGTGCCGCCGCCGTAGTCCACCCTCCTCCGCAGCCCTCGAGCGAATGCGAGTGAAGACGCTCGTGACTCGAAGGATGAAGGGGTCTCTAGCGAAGAGCACCAAGACCGGCGCGTCGAAGAAGAGGAGTCGCGATGAAGCCCGGGATGCCGGCCAGTCATCGTCGTCGCTGCCCCCTTCCACTCCGCCGAATCCGGCGAAAGAGTGGAAGAAAGCGAAGCTGAAGACCGAGGACCTCCTCGCCCTGGTCAACAGCGGATTCCTCCGCGAGAAGGAGATGGATCTGTGGCGCACCGCCACCGGAGATCCGTACCCGATGGAGAAGAACCCGGATGAGATCCTGATGTTCGCGCGGTTCGTGGAGCGCGGACTCGCACTGCTGGCGAGTGACTTCTTCAAGGGGATGCTCCGGTACTACGGGATCGAGTACCTCAACCTCAATCCCAATGATATCTTCCACGTCTCCATTTTCGTGCACTTCTGCGAGGCGTTCGTGGGGATCAAGCCCCACTAGATCGTGTTCCGGAAATTCTTCCGGTTGAAGCCGCAGCCGAGGACGGACGACCCCCGAGTAGTTGGAGGCGCTGGGGTGCAGATGCGTGAAGACGCTGCTGGGTAGTACTTGCCGTACAAGCTGATCGACTCCAACCAGGATTGGAAGACGAAGTGGTTCTACATCAGCAACCACCACCCGGAGCTTCCGAAGCTGAGTGGCCGTCAACCGAAGCATGCGCCATGGTGAAACTTGGAGCCCACCATGCAAGAAGGCATCCAGCTACCTGCGTTGCTGGAGAAGATCAAGGCCTTAAGGGAGGCCGGACTGAGGGCCGAGCATGTGGCCTTTAGCTTCATAAAGAGAAGAGTGCAGCCGCTGACGGCGCGAGACCATCTCGGCTACGAGTACACTGGTGACGAAGATTCGTCGCGGATGCTAGGTGAAGAAGTCGACGATGACGTCATCATTGAACGGCTGGGGAAGGTCTTCAAGGACATGCCTGACTTCACGCCATGCCCTGTGCCGGAGTACTCCGCAGCACGCCCGCTGAACGAGGTTAGTAGTCGTGGCCAGAGCCCTCGAGTACTAATTGCCTATGTAGTCGTACTTAAGCTTGCTTGATCTTGTAGGGCGATCTGAAGAAGTTCATCTCCATCCCGCCCTTCCCCCCGCAGCCGAAGAAACAAGCCCAGGGGAAGCCGGAGCCCAAAGCAAAGGACCGCCGAGAGTTCGGCGAGGGTGATGATGCTGTCGTCATTGAGGACACCTCCGACGACGAGGATGAGGAGACACTGCAGCAGCGCTTCCAGCTCCGCTCTAGATTCAACCGAGCTGGGATGCCGCATGTGCCAGTGGTGGAGAAGCCATCCAGCCTTGAGGCAGACTTACCGCCGCCACCGAGGAAGCCCCGCAATGTGGCGCGCAAGCGCGTCATGAAGAAATTGAAGGTGTCTGAAGCTACCAGACAAGAGGTGAGTACCACGACTAGAGTAGTCGAGCACTAGTGATGAGTAGTCTGTTGCTAACTTTTTGACTTGTAATGTTGCAGGACATTCCTCCCTCGGACTTTGCTGTGCAGGATGAAGAAGAAGTCTGGGAGATGGTGGGGGCGACAGCTGGAACTACCAGCCCGCCTCCGGCTAGTGAAGATGTTGTGCCTGACGGAGCACGGGAACAAGTCGCGGCGGTGGAGAGCCATCCACAGCCATCAACTGAAGAAGTGCAGGACCCCCCTCCCACTGCAGCCGTGGCTGTTGAGCAGCTAGAGGAGAGGAAGCTAGAGCCTCCTGCTGAAGCGAGAAATGCCAGCGAGGCTGGCATTGTGGACATCGCCAGTCTGCTTGGCGCCCCGACCGTCACAGTTGTGAGGTCGACATTGTAAGTACTCTGTCTTTCTTGAAGAGTCGCTAGCTGTCAATTCCGTTTTGTTGACTGGAAAATCCGTAATGTAGGAAATCCACCGACTTGTCGTGGGATGAGGCGGAGGCTAGCACAGCTGCCGATGGTGAAAACCGCTCGGCGGAGGCACGAGAACCCATACCGCCACCACAAGCCGAAACCACAACTGAGCTGAGGCTTGAAGAAGCTGTCCTCGTGGAAGGTACGCATCCTTTTGCTACGAGTAATTATCGTATAGAGTAGTTGTATCCACCGCTGTTGCTGAATTGATCTGAACAGGACCACAAGCCGAAGGAGCGGTAATCCCTGAGGCAGTGGTCATGAAGGCGGCTACTATTGAGGCGGCGGCTACGGAGCCTGTTGCTGAGCCGGCTACCTCGACAACTCGCGGGCTGGCGACTTCGACAGCCCCCAGGCCAATGGTGGAGGCACAGGTGGACCCGCAGCCCGAAGCGGGAACTGAAGTCGCCGTCCGTGAGGCGATGGTGGAGGATGCGGCGTCGCTTCGCTCGGCGCCAATGCCAGAGACTGGGACCTCGAGCCACGGAGGTCTCGAGCTGCTGGACGATGATCTGATCGACCCGGCCTTCGTGTCTCTAAGCATGGAGTCGTGGCGGCGCACAGAGAACTGGATCAAGGTATGTTGCGAGTACCTTGAATTGTCTTGCATTGGTGAGTGCTGAGTACTGATTGAACTTTGGATCTTGCGCAGGGTCTGGTGGAGAGATCCCGCCAGAAAACCGAGCTCTTGAAGGGGTACGGAGATACAGTCCTCCGCGCCGAAGCTTTGGAGAAAGAGCTGGACAAGTCAAAGAAACACTCAGTGCTGCTCCAATCCAAGCTTGACGGCGCCTTTGCCCAGTACCACAACGAGGTACAAGAGATGCAGGCGAAGAGAGATGACTTGATCAAGAAGAACAAGTCGCTGCGCCAGAAAAACAAAGGTATGCCTTCCACCGCGACCACTGAGTACTTGTTACAGTGCTTGTGTGTAACTTGACACTGTTGACGAGTTGTCTGCAGATCTTGAAGCGAGGGTCAACCAGCTGAAGGCTTCCGAGACGGACCTCAAGAACATCGAGTACCGGGAGACCGACAAGAGAGAGGTACTTGAGTACGAGTACGCACAGTTGCGCCATGAGTGTATCAAGCACATGGAGCTCCGTGAAGCCTCCAATCTTGACCTTGTGCACTGTTACAAATCTCTGCAGAAGCTCAATGAAGACTGCGAGAAGATGCAGGGGCAACTGAAAGAACTTGAGGAAGCCGCACTGCCCATAGCAAGGCTGTTGGTCCCACATCCGGGCGGCCCAAGATAGCACCTCTGGTAGACAGGCTGAAAGAAGCCCCCGGGCGCCTGGCGATGTACGTCAAGCATTTGGTGAAGTCAATACCGAACCAGGTACTCACCTTCATGAAGTCATACTTCCCGAAGGCGTCGGTTGATGTAGTAGCTAGCGGCCTTGCGGCGAACTGCTCGGACAAGCAGTACAAGACCCTGTTGGAGGAGATGGCGCCTATCGCGGAGCAAGTCGCAGACAAGCTTAACCTTCAGTAGTTGTACCTGTAGAAGTAGCTCATGTACAGGTAGTTGATGTAAGACAAACAAATTAGTTAAGAACTTTTTTGAATGTCATTGAAGTTGGTCCCCTCTTTGCTGTGATGAGTACTCGTTGCCGCAGCTTGCATCAAAGCTTGCGGAGTACCAAGCCATTGAAGGGGTTGCGAGTAGTAGTACTCAATGGAATCCGCCTAGTTTAGGAGGTACAGTAAACAAGTTGAGTAGAAACAAACTTTATTACTGAGGAAAAAGTACACCTGGGTGGCCAGGGCCGTTCCAAGTGTGAAGTCGCCAGGACCCGCAGGCCACCTACAGCTAAGTAATTGCTAGGGTCCTTGGACCGCTTACAACAAAAGATCTGTTAGTAGCCGTTGTAGCTGGATCAGAGAAGTACATGGTCTGCAGACCGCCGCGCAAGCCCTTAGGCTATGAGCAGCCCTAGGATCCGTTAGTAGCCATTGACGCTGGATCTTGGGTAGAAGTAGTCCATAGACTAGTGCCTCGACCGAAAGGCCGCTTATAGCGAGGATTCCATGAGTAGCCGTGTAGGCTGGACCCATAAATAGGTAGTCGAGCGACTACGCGTAGAAGCGACACAGCTGGTCGACATTCCACGAGTTGCTGATGTCGTTGCCTTCAAGTGTCTGAAGACAATAGGAGCCCGGTCCGGTCACCTTGGAGACTGGGAAGGGACCTTCCCAGGGCGAGCTGAGCTTGTGTAGTCCTTCCATGTTCTGGATGCGACGGAGGACTAGATCGCCAACGTTGAAGGAGCGTTCCTTGACGTAGCGTCAGATACCCTCTAAGTACCTTGCTGACTGGACGAGGGCAGCACAGCGGGCTTCTTCAAGGCTGTCGATGTCAACCCGTCAACTGTCTTCTGAGATGCCTTCGTCATATTGTTCTACTACCGGGGATTCCCACATCACATCGGCGGGTAGAATAGCTTCGGAGCCGTAGACCAGGAAGTAGGGCGACTGTCCATTGGCTTGGTAGGTTGAGTACGAAGCCGCCAGAGTGCATTGGGTAGTTCCTTGATCCACTTGCCTCCTTTGGTGTTAGCTGCATCGTGCAATCGCTTCTTGAGGGCGTCGAGTACCATCCCGTTGGCACGCTCCACCTGGCCGTTAGCGCGCGGGTGAGCGACTGAGACATATCGGACGTCGATCCCGCTGTTCTTGCAGTACTCCCAGAACTGGTGGTTGTTGAAGTTGGAACCCAGGTCTGTGATGATGAGATGGGGTAGCCCGTAGCGATGCACGAGTTCATCCAAGAAGTCGAGTACTCTGTCGGCCCTTGGGCAGGTGACCGGCTTGACTTCGATCCACTTGGTGAACTTATCGATGGCCACCAGAACTCTGTTGAATCCTCCTGGCGCAGTTGGCAGAGGCCCAATCAAATCCTCCTGGCGCAGCTGGTCGAGGCCCCAGCAGGAAAAGGGCCAGGTCGGTGGTATGGTAACTAGCTTGTAGGTCGGGACGTGTTGCTGCTTGGCGAAGAA
Organism: Cenchrus fungigraminus; assembly: GCA_036936925.1. Taxonomy (NCBI): domain Eukaryota; kingdom Viridiplantae; phylum Streptophyta; class Magnoliopsida; order Poales; family Poaceae; genus Cenchrus; species Cenchrus fungigraminus. The sequence goes on along the minus strand of CM072778.1, from coordinate 52,171,055 downwards.
TTGGCATCCCTGGCACTTCCGGACGAGTTCTTCAGTATCACCCAGGGCTGTGGGCTAGTAGAAAGCCCGTCAGAAAGCTTTGCTCACCAGCGTACGAGAGGACGCGTGGTTGCCCCAGACACCCTTGTGGATCTCCTCCAAGATGTCCTTGCCTTCTTCCCGGGGTACACACTTCATGAGTACTCCAGAAGTCGCACCCCGCCTGTAAAGCTTGTCCCCGACTAGTACGTAGGTCTTGACTCGGCGGACGAGTTGCTCTGCCTCGTTCTTGTTGGAAGGAACCTTCTGCTCGCGAATGTAGTCGATTAAGGGTTGTCTCCAGTCCACGTCGATCATCATGACCTCCTGACTGGGCTGTGATGGTCCAGGGTCAGTGGTCGCTGGGGCCGGCTCCGGGATGGATGGAGTGTGAAGCGGGTACTTGAGCGTGAGTAGAACCAAGCTTCGACAAGATGTCCGCTGCAACATTATTGTCACGGACGACGTGGTGGAACTCGAGACCATAGAACTTGTTCTCGAGCTTGCGGACTTCTAGGCAGTAGGTGTCCATATTCTCCTTGTTGCGGTCCCAGGAGTCGTTGACTTGGTTGATGACCACAGCAGAGTCACCGTAGACTAGTAGTCGCTTGATGCCCAGTGAGATTACGAGTCGGAGCCCATGTAGAAGAGCCTCGTACTCGGCTTTGTTGTTTGAGACCTTCCAGAAGATCTGCAGGACGTACTTGAGTTGTTCGCCCTTTGGAGAGATCAGGAGTACCCCTGCGCCTGTGCCCTCGAGCTTGAGTGAGCCGTCGAAGTACATCACCCAGTGCTCTGGTCGCTCTGTTGGGGTGGGTAGTTGATTCTCCCGCCACTCTGCCATGAAGTCGACTAGTGCTTGGGACTTGATAGCGGTGCGTGGCTTGAAGTCGATGTTGAGGGCGCCAAGCTCGACCACCCACTTGCTGATTCTCCCGGTAGCATCTTGGTTGTGGAGTATGTCACCAAGCGGGTAGTCGGTGATGACGGTGATCGAGTACTCCTGGAAGTAGTGTCGTAGCTTCCGCGAGGTGATGAGTACTGCGTAGAGTAGCTTCTGGACCGGTTGGTACCGGGCCTTGGACTCGGACAGAACTTCACTGACGAAGTAGACAGGCCGCTGGACTGGGTAAGCGTGGCCATCTTCCTGCTGCTCGACAACGATGGCAGTACTGACCACATGAGTAGTCGCAACGAGGTAGAGCAGTAGCTGCTCCTGTTTGCGAGGGGCCGTGAGGACAGGTGGCTTTGACAGGAAATCTTTAAGTTGCGTCAGAGCTTGATCAGCCTCCGCGGTCCACACGACCTTCTCTTGGTGCTTAAGTAGCTTGAAGAAAGGTAGTCCCCGCTCTCCGAGCTTCGAGATAAATCTGTTCAGGGCCGCCATGCACCCGGTCAGCTTCTGGACATCCTTGATGCAGGTTGGAGCTTTCATATTGGTGATGGCGGAGATCTTCTCTGGATTGGCTTCGATGCCGCGATGGCTGATGATGAAGCCGAGTAGTTTCCCCGAAGGTACGCCGAAGACGCACTTGTTGGGGTTGAGCTTCCACTGGTACTCTCGGAGGGATGCGAAAGTCTCTTCAAGATCGACGATGAGCGCGTCAGAATTTCTGGTCTTGACGACCACGTCATCCACATAGGCTTCAACATTCTTGTTGAGTTGCTCCTTGAAGCTGGCCTGGATAGCTCGTTGGTAGGTAGCGCGGTGTTCTTCAACCCGAACGATATTGTCGTGTAGCAGTAGGCACCGAACGGGGTGATGAACGCGGTCTTCTCCTGGTCTTCTTCCTTGATTGCGATCTGGTGGTACCCGGAGTAGCAGTCGAGGAAGCAGAGCAGGTCGCAGCCCGCCGTGGAGTCGATGACTTGGTCAATCCGTGGCAACCCGAAAGGGTCCTTGGGGCAGTGCTTGTTGAGGTCGGTGTAGTTGACGCACATCCTCCACTCGTTAGTGTTCTTCTTGCGGACGAGGACAGGGTTGGCGAGCCACTCAGGATGGAAGACTTCTCGGATGAAGCCCACCGCGAGTAGTTTGGCGAGTTCCTTCTTGATGGCGTCCCGTCGGTCGTCAGTGAAACAGCGGAGGTGTTGTCGCTTGGGGGTAGCTTTAGGATCGACGTTGAGTGAGTGCTCGATCAGCCTCCTGGGCACTCCTGGCATGTCCACTGGCTTCCACGCGAAGATGTCCCGGTTAGCCCGAAGGAAGCTGACGAGCGCGTCTTCCTATTTAGGGTCAAGCCCCGCGCCGATCATGGTAGTCTTGCTGCTGTCGCCGGTCCCGAGGTCGATGGCCTTCACCTATACTTCCTCTGCTGGCTGAGGTTTGTTTGAGGTGTCGGTCTTCTCAGGTATCTCGAGTTCGGTTGACGCGAGCTTCTTTGATGCAGCATAGATCTCCATCATTGCGTTGGGTACTTGATTGGTTGCTGTGAGCTCCACGGCTTCGGTGTCGCAGTCGTAGGAAACCTTCAAGTCCCCTTGCAGCGTGAGTACTCCGGCAGGACTTGGCATTTTGAGTACCAAGTACACGTAGTGGGGAACCGCCATAAACTTGGCTAGAGCTGGTCTGTCGAGGATGGCGTGGTAGGAAGTTTCAAAGTCCGCAACCTCGAACTTGATGTACTTGGTGCGGTTGTTCTCCCTTGTCCCAAAGGTAACTGGCAGAACCACTAAGCCAAGTGGTATAGCCGCGTTGCCTGGGACGATGCCGTAGAAGGGCGACGTGCTTTTTGTGAGCATGTCGGTGATGTCGAGCTTCATCTTCTTCAAGGTCTTGGTGAATAGGACATTGAGTCCGCTTCCACCATCGATGAGTACCTTGGTGAGTCTGGAGCCCGCGACTACTGGGTTCAGGACGAGTGGAAAACGCCCTGGTTCCGAGAAGCTTGTCCATTGATCCACGCGGGAGAAGGTAATGGGTACCTCCAACCACCTGAGAGGTGTCGGCACCGCTGGTTCAATGCTCAAGACTTCCCTGAGGGTGAGCTTCTGAGCTCGCTTGGTGGGTAGTCCGCCGAAGAGGACGTTCACCGTCTTGTCGGGTTCTTGGAGTCGTTGTTGCCTTCGTCGACTTTCTTCTTGCCCTTCTTGTCGTGAGGAGGCCGTGGCTTAGGGATATCCTTGAGTGCTCGTCGGAGTTGGTAGCACTGATCGGTCGTGTGATTGCCGTCCAGGTGCCACGGGCACTTCTCTTTGAGCAAGTCTCTGAAGCCGTCGGAGGTCTTCTTGGAGTTGTCCTTCGTAGGGTGCTATATAGCCGTGACTATGTTATCTGGCTTGCGCTTGCGGTTAGGACCCGAGTAGTTGTTATTGTTGTTGTTGCGACCACCCTGGTCCTTGTTGTTGTTGCCGCCGCCCGTGTTGTTTTTGCTCTTGCCGTGAATGGAATCGTACTTGGCATTCGCCTTGTCCTCTTCGTCGGCCCATGAAGTGATCATGTCCTTGAGCTTGGTGATTGAGCTTGGGCGACGGCGACCGAAGTCTTCGAAGGTGCGATGGTGGTAGCGACCGTCTTGGAAGCAGACGATGACTTCTTTGTCGGTGACGTCGACTATGGTCGCACGCTTGTCGAAAAAGCGGTGCATGTGCTGGCAGAGTGTCTCGCCTTGTTCCTGCTTGACCATCGCCAGGTCCATGTGAGTACCCGAGCGTCCCATGGCACCCACGAAGTTGCTGGTGAACTGCGCCTTCAGCTAGTCCCACTCATCGATCGAGTTCTTGTCGAGCGACTCGAGCCATGTGAGTGGAGCCTGATCCAGACAGAAGGGGAAGTAGAGGCACTTGGTGTCGTTCTCGCCACCAGCATTCTCAATGGCCAGGGCGTAGCACCTGAGCCACTGGACTGGATCTTGCTTCGCGTCGTACTTGGTGATCCCGAGAGGCTTGAATTTCTCAGGAAGGAGCAGAGCGCGAAGTCGTGCAGAGTAGGCGGGGAAGCCGTCGTTGTCGCTGACTTCGGTAGTCCTCTTGGCGCGGCGTATTTTGTCGATCCTGTGGCGGGCGTCATAGCCGCCACGTGCGTTGCCGGTAGCGTGGCTGTTCGCATGGCCTCGGCCTCCGCGATCGCCGCCGCCACCAGCTCTTCTGCCGACGCCGTGGGAGGAGCTACCGCTGCTTCCGCCACCGCCACCGCCACTGCCGCTAGCACCACCATGCGAAGGTCCTCCTGCAGAGGCTCTAGAGCGATTGGGGGTTGGCTGCTGTTCGCCACGGACACGGTTGGGTCCGACTTTTGCTGGAGTGCGGCTGCGACTAGTGGCTTCATGATTCCCGTCTCCGGCGACCCTATTGTTGACCCGCATGAAGTAGGCGTCCTCAGCGAGTTTGGCGATGAGTTCGCCTGCACGGTGCCCCTGAGCCATTCGAGCTATTGTAGTGATGGACATGAGGCATTGCTCAGGGGTTGTGTGGACCCGGTTGGCGACTTGGTCCAAAGCTTCGTTGAGGTTCCGGATAGGGAGAGATTCCCGGAGCCACTGGCGTCGATCTGCTCGCTTCCTGTTGCGGTCGCGCCGAGCATTCTTGGCTTCGATGGTCTCCTCCGCAGGAGCATTGGTTGATGCCTCGTCCTCTGAGATGTTGTCAAGGTACTGGTCGGGTCGGCCCTCTGAGGTTCCAGCCTCCCCAGTCGCCATGAATACTTCACGGTCAGGCGTGCAGAGTCCGGAGTCGATAGTTGCCACCTCGGTTGGTGAGTACTCCTCTACGTTTGGAGTCAGCGGTGTCCCCTCCTAGAAGGGGAGTGTCTCGAGGTAGGCAACGCAGCGTGAGTTGTCCTCGATCAGGTCTGCGGGCTTGCGGTCGGGCCAGTAGACGAATCTGCCGGCGGGAGTTGAGGTGATGACCAAGCCAGCAGCAGGACCTGATAACGGCTCCTCGGTGGAAGTGAACTCGGGCTCGATCGGATCCGATCCAAAGTCGAACTCGTAGGAAGAGTCCGAGTTGTAGTCGGGGACGGCGCTGGAGTCCGAGGAGTACTCGGAGATGATCTCCTTGCTGGCCCGACGCGGGACGAGCGCATCCTCGTAGGCCGCAGTAGCATTGCAGAGGCCGTACGGGAAGTGCTCGTGGGGAAGAACCGACCCACACGATGGCTCGGGAGCCAGCTCGTGTGGTTCGATCCATGGTGACGTCGAGTTCGAGTTGGAGGTAGGTCCAATTTCGAAGTCGGCGACTTGGTTGTAGAGCGAAAATTTGTCGAATTTTTCAACGAGTTGACCCGTGATAGCTTCGGGAAGCGTCACGAGTCCGATCTTCGGGTCTGGGGTCATGGTGAGGTAGCGCTGGAATGATCTGGTGCCGTCAACAGTGCAGACCCAAGAGCCGAAGATGAAGGTGTCGCCGCGGTTGAAGGCGGCGGTTGGCTTGATGATGATGGAAACCATCGAGTTCGCCATGAGATCTTCGGCGAGATCCCCTACCTGGCGCGCCAGCTGTCGGTGTTTTAACCCGGCAACCTACCAAGGGGAGTACCCGAGGTAGACGTTTGTGGCCTCACCGAGATCGGGAACTCGAAGGAGAGACATGTGGCACACAATTTAGACAGGTTCGGGCCGCGAGGTGCGTAATACCCTACGTCCTGTATGCTGCGTAGCTCTGGATTGATTGGGTGTGTTTACAAGATGATACGGATGAAGAGATAGGGGTCCCTGCCTCGCCTTATATAGCCCGGGAGGCAGGGTTACAAGTCCGTTTGGAGGGAGGAGTACTAGTCGTACACGACTAGGAGTACTCTTCATGGATCCGGACATGTCTAGCTTCCTAACCGAGTACTAGTCCTCTGTATGCCTTGTGCTTCACGCTGCCTTGTGCCGTGCAGCCCAAGTCGAGTAGTCCTAGGGGCCCATGTAGTAGCCGGTCCTGGTACCCGCCTGAGTAGTGGGCCCAGGGATGTCCGTACGACAGTGTTGGTGTTTCTATCTTTTGTTGCAGGACACATCGAAACGCACAAGGAATGATACAATTGAGAGCAAGTAAACCAATGGCATAGATATGGCATCATCATAAACAACCTCAAATGCTAAATTGGTCTGCGCCATTGCAACAGGCTCGTCGAGATGATCGAAATGGATATATCATTTGCATACATCGGAGCCCGGATGAGATAGATATGCACAAGACATCATGTGGGCCCGGTGGGACCCACACCAGGCCACGTGGTGACGTGCTGCCACACAGGAGCCCATGTGTCCATGACACCTCATCGATCCAAGGAAACACACCTTCGACCAATCAAGAGCCAGTACACGGATCCAAGGGACCACTTCCCCACGGAAACAGGCTAAAAACACCGCAAACACCCCCATACCCACCTTGGGACCCACCTGGTTGTCACCCAGACGAAAGGCGGCGTAAACGGAGCCGACTCGGGATCGGCCGACCCCACAGATCGGCCGACCCCACCTTGAGGCGGTTCGTCCCCATCTTCCACGTGTCGTCTCCCCAGTGGATCCTAAGGGCATTCCCAGGGGGCTTGGGGTGTCCTCACGAAGTTGCCTAGCCCCTATAAATAGAAGAGAGGAGGGGTTAGAATAGAGACACACAACTCATTCCCTCCTCTCTCCCATTTGCTCTCTTGGAGAGGAGTCTCTCCTCTCCATGTGTAGGTGTGAGTAGGTGCTAGGTAGAGGGTGATGTAGGTGAGAATCCCCACTTGTTCTTCATTTAGAGCAAAGTGAGTATTTCTATATTTTCCATTTAGACTAAAATGATATTCATGCAATGGTGATATGTTCATGAGTTCTTCATCTGTTCATCATTTAGAGGCTCATGTTCTTCGTGATGTTGGGATAAAAACCTTCCCCGAAGAGGGGCCCACAGTCGAAACGAACCAAAGGAAAGAAAAATGCTTAAGCACCAAAGAACGTAAAACTCTTACTCGACTGGCCGTAATGAAACCCAGCCGCTCTCCAATCGCCCCCATTTCATTACCATCGGGTCCTTTTTATAGGCCCGTAACAATTACGCTTTACAACACTTGCCATCGCTTTTTCACATTGTGCGAAGCATCTCAGGAGTATTTCGGTAACCTCGCAGGGCCTATACTCACACACTTTACAGATGTTCACTTTACATCCTATCTGTCTACGTGTCTGCCTCCGTGGCGCACTGATCTTCGGTTTCGCCCCTTCTTCCTCGTTGAAGCCTTTTCCGCCTCTTCTTTGGGGCATTTTTCCTCGCCTGTCTTCGGGGTCACTTCGATGCTTGGCCTCTTCGCTCCTCTTTCATAAACTTCGCTCTGTGCTCAGTTCTTCGATCTCTTCGCGGGTTGTTTCTCACATGAACACTTCGTGCCTCTTTTCTTGTCTCAACTCCTTCGTGTCTCCTCTTCGTACGGACACGGCATACCTTAGCCACAACTGCTTCTCGTCATCTTCGCGAATTGATGCCTTCTCACTAGGCGAAGATCCCCAATGTTCTTCTCCGTGCGCCCTCTTCGCCCTGTTCTGATTAACTTCCACAGCAGTCTCTTCTTCGCACCTTCGCACGTGAACTCTGCTCCCGCGGACGAAGACACTGAGCTTCGGTGGCTGGCCAGGCTTCTGGTCATTTCCTGAAACAGCCAATGCACGAACCAAAATAGGCCCCGCTCTTCTCCGATGAGCCGAAGAAATATTTACCCCAACATTCAGCCCCTTGCTAGTGAGGGTTTCAACCAAAGACGAGCCGAACTAGCAAAACTTCTTCGTGACGGGTGAAAATATTTCGCTCCAAAGCGCCTCCCCTCTTCGGCTCGTCTTTAGATTTTACCCTTTTTTAATTTAATTTTTTTTCTTTTTAATGTTTTTACTGTTTTGCATGTTTATCCACGAAGCTCCGTGATTTTCGCCACCTCATACTGGAGATCCTAGATTCTCGCCACGTTTCTCGCTGCACGACCTTCGAGATTTCCTCCTTTGGCAGCCTATATAAGGTTCGTCCCTGCCCTTGGCTATTTTCACCGTGGTGAAACATCCTCTGCCTTCGCGAGAGCTAAAGCTTTGTAGGCCTGCTCCCGTGCCTTCGCTTCCCCGGTATCTTCTCCTCCTTTTCTTCTTTTGATCTCCTTATTTTGTATAACTTCTTATTGTCTTTTGTACTCGTGTAGTTTTCTTCTTCGCCTCCTTCCTTCTTCGCGCTCATGGCTCCCAAAGCTGATAGATCACCGCCCACCTTCGTTTTCTGGCATAGCAAGGTTTCTGAGGGTTTGTTGGCCGAATACGTGTCCTCTGGTTTCATCAGGGACGAAAAGGGCCGAGCCCCTGGTCCGGAGACCACTCCCACTCCTCAGCCCAACGAAGTGGTAGTTTTTCGTGACTTATTCACCGTTGGACTTCGCTTTCCTTTGGATGGGGCAGTTGTATCTATTCTCCGTAACTTCGGGATGTATCTTCACCATCTCACTCCTAATGCCGTTCTTCGGCTTAGCGTTTACATGTGGGCTTGCAAGACGATGGCAGTGGCCCCCTCTGCTGCCAATTTCGTGAGGGTGCATACCGTACATCACCAACCTCTGAAGGTGGATTGAGTCACTGATGGTGCTCTTGTTCGCGAAGAGGCCCAGTTTGCTTATCTCAACTTCAAGTAACGCAGTGATATCGATGTGCCTGTTGTATGTTACAAGAATAAGTGGGATGAAAACTGGAATCATTATTGGTTCTACTATACAGTTGAAGATGGGGAGCTTCCCCTTGTGTGCACTCAGTTTGAAAATCTTCCTAAGGGTGTCGGCACTACCTACGAAGATAGAGATACAGACCGCCTTTGCCTCATTGCTTTTCAAGAGCTGGAGAAGACCTATGCCACTCGCGACCTGGTTGAGGAGTATATTGGCGCGAAGGTGTTCCCTGTTCACGGTGGTTGGTCAGTTGCTGCGTGGAACAACTTCACTTCTCCCATCAAGATCCCAGATTTCGCTCGAAGCTTTCGCCTGGCGAAGACTAGTACCCTCTTCTTTTTTGTTGCTTCTTTCTGTACTTAGTTTATGTCCGTTTTCTTTGTTTTGTTTTATTTTATTGATATTTGTTTCTATCATTTTTTGTAGATATCCACGTTGCTGATATTGAAGCCCGGGCCAATGAAATTCTTGGGCCTATCTCCTCTAAGGAATATGCCGATATTCAAGAGCGTCTTGGCGGTACTTGAGACAATCGTCTCTTCTTCTTCTTCTGCATTCATGCCGGTGACCGTGCTATCACTATTGCGCGCCGTGCCTCTCAAGCGAAGCGTACGGCGAAGAAGGGTGACCAGGGAAGCTCCGAAGCTGTAACTCCTTCAGCCCGCCCGAAGGTTGCTAAGAGGCGCCGTGGTCGTGGTGCCGGGCAAAATGTTTCGAAGCGACGGAGAACTTCTTGCACAACGACCACCGAAGCTGTGTCGTCCAGCCCCGAAGAGTCTGGTAATTCAAAGAGTGACGCTGAAACCCATCCCTCCGAAGTTGCTGTGAGCTCTGGTACTAACATTGAGGCTCCTTCAGCTGACCATCCCGAAGAGATAATAGATATTGTCCCTCTTTCTCCCGGTGCTGCTACTGGTGCTACGCTTGCTGATCCTCTCGATATCAGCTATAGCGAACCTGAACCTGAGAGTGACGAAGATTGTGCTCCTTGGGTCAAACCTGCTAAGGAGAAGTCTCCAATTCCTCCACCTTCTATGGCTGAAGTTGAGGTGCCTTGTGCTGCTAATCTTCCTGGTAGCAGTAAAGTTGTTTCGGCTGTTCATCAGAAAACTTTAGCTTGCGTCGAACAAGAAGACGAATCTTTGTCGGAGACTGAGAGTGAGACCCAGAGTGGTGGTGTATTTGTTAGCAATGAATCTCCCAGTCTTGTTGCCTGACGTCTTGGCATGAAGCCTAGCGCTCGCATCTTCGGCGATTCTATGCGCAAAGTGCTTCAATTCTGCAGTGACGATCGCGAGCACACCTTTCTTCAGGAGGCTGGTGACAGCTTCGGCTTTCCGATCATGGAAGATGAACTCATGAAGGAGAGTACTGAAGAGATTTTATATCAAGCTCAGAATCTAAGTATGAAGTCCTTCTTGGCTTGCCGTGCTGCTCAACGTCGATGCCGCGCTGACCTTCGGTCCTGGCAACTTTCTGAAAGGACCTCTGCTACTGCGCTTAACAAGGAAATTGATGTGGTGAAGGCCATGCAGGTTGAAAAGACTTCGCTTTCTTCTTCACTAGAGTCTGAAAAGAAAAAGTGCCTTGAAGTTTCCAAGGAAAAGGATGATCTAGCTAGGAAGAACACTGAATTGGAGCCTCAATTGACTGAACTTCGTCATTTAGCCTCTACTGCGGAGACTGAGAAGAAGAAGGCCAAGGATCTGCAAAACTTGTATGATTCTAAAGTTGCTGAGCTTAATGAACTGCGGCAATCACATGCAACCCTTACTTTGGAGCACGAAACCAACTGCGATGAGATTGAACGCCATGTGGCGCCTCTTTGCAAGAAAGTTCATGATCTCCTCGTGGATTATGGTCTCACTCCTGCTCCATACGACGTCAAGGAGATGTTCATAGGTCAAGTGTTTGACTGGCTGTCTAATGGTGTTAGCTTGCTTGCATCTGCTGGGCGCTTTTTTGGAGAACTTGGAGCTGCTGTTGCTGCCCGGAGTCTCGCCCACGCGATATATTCTCTGTTCAGATCCTGTGGAGATGGCGAGCCTAGCCTTACTAAGAATGGTCTTCGGCAGCTTCACGATGCAAGCTTTGCTTGGCCAACTGAAACATCTGTTGAGAAGATCCCCGTGCTGCCCAAGAACATAGCAAAAAATTTTATGCAAACGTTCTTTAAGAAGTTTGGCTTTGGTTTGACCGTAGCCGAAGGTCGGCGTGTACTTCGCAAGGTTCGCCATGTTTCTTCTCCTTTTTGACTCTTTTGATTTCCTATTTAACTTTGTCTGACTTTTTTTCTTTTTTGTTTCAGGGTCCTCCAACAGCGCCTGGTTCTGTGGCCATACCTTCGCCTGCTCCTGCATCTTCTGGAGAAGGGGTGATCCTTCTTCAGCTGCAGAATCTTCGGCTGCACCTTCTACGCAAGCTGCTTCTCCTCATGAAGGCCGCACAACGGACATCACTTCGGAAGCCCCAGAGGTGTGAGGGAGTGCGTAGTCTTAGTGGTGTGAGCCCTTTGGGTATTTTGTGAACAATTCATCTGAAACATTTGCAACTCTGCGCAGGTGCCGGAGGTGTATCCTGCGCAGATTGCCGAAGATGTTTGCCCTGTAACTATTAACTTTGGCGATTACTTTATGTCTGGCTCAATTTGGCGCAAGTTTAGCTCTAAATTTCCCGACGTGCCTTTCGATGTGTTTATGTCGCGTAAGATAGAAACATACGAGAAGAAGAACTTCGACGCAAAGAATATCTTCGAACATTCTCGCAACCATCTCTGTCATGATGGCACCCATCGTCGTCAGATTCGTGGATCTGTATCATCTTCTGTTATGTCTGCCCACGAAGACGTACCTTCGTCTTCGAGCCCCCTTGTCCTCCCGAAGATCGAAGTTATTGATCTCACCAAAGATGCGGAGTATGAGTATATGTACAAACGTCCCCGCTGATTTGTGCTGCGATGTGTCTGTCTTTGAATTTTATTCTGCTGTACTTGTAATCATCTAAACTATGTCAATGTACTGAAATGTTGTGCCTGCAATCTATTTTTTTTATAAGAATTTATGTCATAACTTTATTGTAATCGCGTCTGCGCGAAGATGATGCTCTCGTCTGCTTGTTTTTCTGCTTCCGAAGATTGAAACATGGGAACTGCGCTCGAAAAGCACCTCCCCCCCAGTTTCTTGTTTTAATCTTCGCAGCCCATTTCCTTTCCATTCTTAAGCTGTCTCATTTATAAAATAAAACAAGTCATGCACATAAAATAGTTAGTCTATCTTGCATACAACTTTTGACTATGCGAAGCGGCGTGATAGCTCAACTTCAATTATTCTTTTAGAAATGTGACCCCGAGGTGGCTCGTCAGCCCTGCCTCGCAATTTGCTTCGCGCATTCACCGCCGAAGGCTTCTTCGCTTGTGATAAAGCTGATGACTTTGCGACCATGCTGCTTAACGGGTCGACTTATCCCTACAGCATTTTACTGAGGGGCTTCGCACATTGACCGCCGGAGACTTTTTGTTCGCGGAAAGTAGGCCTTTAAGCAAATCATGCGCTCCTCTTTGTAACAGATTGTTGCATGTTCCTTAACATCTTCGCGACCTTTGCAGAACAGTTCCCACATGCACCCCCTAAATCAATTTTTTTTCTTAAGTCAACTAAATGCGACTTGTCTTCGCGAGGCCAGGCGCATGTGTTCACTTACTTCTGCAATGTTTTCCCAAAAGTAATAATCTCTTCGGATGATCGTTACTTTGGGACCGATGATAGATAACAATGGTCTTTTTTGGGTAGCCCTTGTTATATTTCCCAAGGGGATATTACACAAGTCAGCCTCGTTAAAAACCTCGCATCTTCGGTGTTCCCGTTGCGAGATCACCGAAGACTCTCCCCGCGAGGAAAAGAGTACAGACTCCACTACATATTTACAAAAGTTGAAAGTGCAAGAGAAGTTGAAATGAAGATTACAAAAGTTGAAAATGAAGAGAAACTAAAAAAATGATAAGATCTAGTAAATGATACACTTATTTTAGAGCCAGTACTTCTGCAACTTGTGCTGATTCCATGAGTAAGGAAGCTCTTCTCCTTCCAGAGTTTGCAATCTGTAAGCCCCCTGTCTTGTTTCTGATACTAAGAATGGACCCTCCCACTTTCTTCTAATTTTCCTACTCCTCTTGTTTTTCTTCGGAGAACCATGTCTCCCATGGATATTTTTTGCTCGCGAACCTTCTTGTTTCTCCACTTCCTCGTTTCATCTTGATATTTCTCTATGTTGCTTAGTGCTTGAAGTATGTCTTCTTCTCTTGTATCAACTGCCAAATTTGCGTCCTCTTCGTTTTGTGGTTCTTGGTCTGCTCTCAGTGACCCCAATTTGATCTCTTCGGGAATGACCGCCTCTTCTCCATACATCAATCTGAAGGGTGTGAAGTTTGTAGCTCTAGAAGTAGTTGTGTTGTGAGACCATACAACTCTAGGCAGCTCTTCGGCCCATTTCCCCCTGGCCATTCCTTTCAAGTTCTTTTTGATTCCCGTGAAGATGATGCCATTGGCTCTTTCTACTGCTCCATTGGACTCTGGGTGATACACTGAAGCGAAGCATAACTTAGTGCCCAAGTTGAAGCAAAATCTTCTGAAATCTGTGCTGTCGAATTGTTTGCCGTTGTCTACTGTTACTTTGTAGGGAACTCCAAACCTGCACACGATACTTTTCCAGAAGAATTTTTGTATCACCTGCAAAGTGATTCTTTGCACTACCCTTGCCTCTATCCACTTTGAGAAGTACTCCACTGCCACTATCGTGTACTTGTAATTGCCTGGTGTTGTTGGTAACTGTCCCATAATGTCAATCCCCCATCTTGCGAAGGGCCAAACTGGTGGTAGCAATTGTATCTCATATGGAGAGGTTTTTGTGTAGTTGCAATGCTTTTGACAGTTGTCACATCTTCGCACTATATCTTCGGCATCACGACCTGCCGTTGGCTAGTAAAATCCCTGGCAGAACGCCTTCGCGACTAGTCTTCTTGTTCCAATGTGAGAAGAACACATTCCCGAATGGATTTGTTGCAACAGGTCTCGCCCTTCTTCTGTGGAGATGCACTTAAGTAGTGGTGCACCCACTCCGCTTTTATACAAGTTGTCTCCTCTTATTTCATATGATCTCGCCCTCTAGGCCATTCTCTTGTTCTCCTCCTTTGACTGTGGTTCATAGTGCCCTCTCAAAAATGCCATGATCGAAGACCTCCAGTCTTCTCTTGATATCGCATTTATGTATCTCACTGGTGTTTCGTCACAATCTACTGATTTACACTTCAGAACTTCGTAGAAGAGATCTGGTGATAATGGTTCTTTCTGTGCTGCTGCCTTCGCTAGCATGTCTGCCTCGTTGTTCTGATCTCTTGGTATTTTCTTGACTGTGAAACCGAAGAAGAATTTTTCCATGCCTCGCACAGTTTTCAAGTACTTTGCCATTTCATCATGTTTTGCCTTATATGTTTTGCCAATCTGCCTTGTGATGAGTTCAGAGTCTGTGTTTATGACCACTCTTCGTGCCCCTATTGCTCTTGCTTTGCGAAGTCCCAGTAACAATCCTTCATATTCTGCCACATTGTTTATCTTGCCTTCGAAGTCAAGTCTCACAGCATACCTCATCTTTATGCTTGATGGTGACATTAAGACTGCCGAAGATGCGGCCTCATCATCGCAGTAAGCCCCATCACAATACATCACCCATGGTGTTTCTGGCTAGTCTTCTTTTATTTCATCGCCCTGACTTGGAGTCCAGTCCACGATAAAGTCTGCTAGGACTTCCGACTTGATGGCTGTTCTGGCCGTGAATTCTATGGCATATTGGGATAGTTCTGTAGCCCATTTCCCTATTCTTGCCGAAGATTCTTTGTTCTCTAGTATCTTGCAAAGAGGGTACGATGTTGGGACTATAATTGAGAAACTCTAGAAATAATGCTTTAGCTTTCTTGCCGCCATTACCACTGTGTATGTCATCTTCTCGAGCTCGGAGTAGAACTTCTTCGCTGCTGATAAGGCCTCGGAGATGAAGTATACTGGCACTTGTATGAGTTGCCCCTCTTCGTATTTCTCTTCCACTAGAGCTGCACTTACTGCACTGGCTGAAGCTGCAATGTACAACAATAACTTCGCTTTGTCTCCCGGACTTGTTAATACTGCCAAATTTTCCAACTATGTCTTGAACTGCTCAAATGCCTCCTGCTCTTCTGGACCCCAAGTGATCTTGTTCTTCGTGGACAACAACTTGAAGAATGGTAAGCTTCGTTCTGCTGATCGGGCTATGAAACGACCCAATGCTGCTATTCTTCCCGTGAGCTTCTGAATATCTCTCTTCGTTTGTGGTGTTTTCATGTTTTTATTGCCTCTACCTTCTCTGGATTTGCTTGTATGCCAGACTTTGACACCACGCAACCAAACAATTTTCCCCTTGATACCTCGAAGATACACTTTTCTAGGTTTAACATGAGGCCATATTTCCTCAAATTCACGAAGGTTTCTCTGAGGTCTTCGAGGTGTTGATCTTTCTTTTTGCTGTGTATGACAACATCATCTACATAAGCTGATACATTTCTTCTCAGTTGCGGGCCAAGTACAATCTCTACCATTCTGTTAAATGTTGGGCCTGCGTTGCACAGGCCTTCGGGCATTCTCACGAAGCAATATACCCCGAAGGGTGTTATGAAACTTGTTTTGTCTTCGTCTTCCCTCTTCATCCAGATTTGGTGATATCCAGAGAAGCAATCTAACAAGGACATTCTCTCGCACCCTGCTGCTGCATCCACCAACACATTGATTCTTGGTAAAGGGTAGTCATCTTTTGGGCAAGCCTTGTTCAGAAGTGTGAAATCGATGCACATTCTTTGTCCCCCATCCTTCTTCGGTACCATCACTATGTTTGAAAGCCAAGTTGTGAACTGTATTTCTCTGATGACCCCAGCATCCAACAACTTCTCTACTTCGCTTTGCGCTGCCAATTCTTTCTGAGGTGAGATGACTCTGAGCTTTTGTCTCTTCGGTGGGATCTTTGGGTCTAGGCGCAGTACGTGCTCTATTACTTCGCGAGGCACTCCCTTAAGATCCTTTTTGCTCCAAGCAAATACATCTTGATTGTTGCGAAGGCATGTGATCAACGCACTCTCCTCTTCTTCAGTCATCCCCCTTACTATGGTGACCATTTTGTCATGAACGTCTTCACAAAGATGCACCTTCTTCGTGTGCTCGTGGGGTTGCATTCTCTTCTTTTTATCCTGGCAAAGCCTCTTTTTCATTTCGAGCTCTTCGGGCTCGTCTTCTTCTTCGCTTTCTAATGTGTATTCGCTGTTTCCGACTACGTGTATTGGTTTCTGGTTGCTGCCTACATTGTATTCTCTGTCATGTGCATCTTCCTGATCCCCGTATATTGTGAGAATGCCGTTGGTAGTTGGAATCTTCATACACAAGAATGGCATGTGTATCACCGCTGCAAACTTGTTTATGATTCCCCTGCCGGAGATTGCTTTGTATGCATATGGGATGTCAACTACGTCGAAGGTCACCATCTCTGTTCTCATCAGTGCTCCTGTTCTGAGACTTACATTCATTTCAATTGTTCCTAGAGCCTCAACTTTCTTGTTGCCGAAGCCATATAACAGCTTCGAAGTTTTCTGAAGTTGGTCATCTCTGAACTCAATCCTCTTGAATAATTCGTAAGTTATGATGTCTGCGGAACTGGCATTATCTACGAGGATGCCTCCCACATCATTGCCCAATAAGTACTTTGTGTTCTTTCCCAGTACTGCTCTGATGACTAGAGGATCTTCGTGTGGGTACCTCTTCAGCTTGAGATCTGCCTATGGGAAAGTGATTGGAATGTGTGACCACTCTGTTTTGAAAACTTTTCCTGCGCATACATGTCTCACTTCTCTTTGTTGTTCCTTCTTCTGCCTCTTCGTCAGATGTTTAGGTGAGTTGCAACCGCCTGTAATAGCATTGATTATGTTCATTCTTCTGTAGCGATCTTCGTCATCTCTGTTTTGATTGGCTTGCGAAGGTGCCTGATGAGCGGGCTCTGGTTTTGGCTGGTACGATGCGGTGCTTTGCTGCTGTAGTTGTATCATGTTTGGGTTGAACATCGGTGGAGGTGGGATTTGCATTTGTTGGAAACATGGTTGTGGAATATATGGTTGCCAGTTTTGCATTGAGCTCTGAGCCATCGAAGGTGCCGCTGATGATGTGTGAATGACTGTCTTCGCCTGGCTCTGTGTTCTTTTCTTATCTTCTTCAATCTGCTTCTTCCGAAGTAACGTTCTGCATTCGTACGACCAATGCCCTTTGTTGATGCCATGCAAGGAACATACAGATTGAGGTGGTGGACCTCTGCCAGAATTTTGGCCTCTGTTTCCTGTGGTTGCCGAAGATGCCATTTGTGAATTGTTCCCTGAAACATTGTTTACGTTACTTCTGTTATAGAAGTTTGGCCTTGTCGAAGGTCCTTGATTGCTTTGAGGCCTGTTTCCCCATTCCGGCTGAGACTTTGTTTGATTCTTTCTTTTGTTGTATTCATCTACTATTCGCTGTTTTCCCCTGTCTGACTTGCAGTATTCTTGCATTATGTCAAACAGCTGCTTCTCTGTTTTAGGTCTTCTTCGGTCAAGATACTCTCCGCAGGGTGCTACCTTGAGGCCATCTATTGCTGCATCAATTACTGTTGTGGCTTGTACGTGTGGTGCTCTTGCTCTAGCTTTGGCAAATCTCTTGATGTAATCTTGCAATGGTTCTTTGTCTCCTTGCTTTATGAGGTGTAGATCACCTGATGTGAGATCTTGGGGTTGATACCCCTGGAAGTTGTTCTCTATTCTTTGCCGAAGCTGTTCCCATGATCTGATGCTTCCTTTCGGTAGCGAAGCGTACCACTGCTGCGCCGAGCCTTTCAAAGCCATTATCATAGCTCTTGCCATTGCTACATCATCACCTCCGCCCGAAGATATCGCGATGGTGTATTTCTGGAGGAACTGTCTTGGGTCTGACTCACCATCGTACTCCGGCAAGGATGCAGGTAACTTGAACTTCGGTGGCCAATCAGCCTTCTGAAGCTCTAATGAAAGAGGGGAAGCAGGCTTCGCTTTGCTTGAGAACAAATCTCTATATCTTTTTTGTGGCCTACGTTCCACATATGCCTCTTCTTTAGAGTCATAATACAAGGAGCCTTCATCATTCTCTTCCTCTTCTTCGTAAGTTTCTTCTTCAGCGATTATGGGTCTTCGTTTTTTGCTTTGGCCTTGTGCTTTGCGAGGTTGCTGGGTCTGTTCTTGCTGCTGGATAGAGTTCAGCTGAGCTTGTAAGATTGCCATTTGCTCTTGTAATTGTAATGTTTTGCTTCTTATTGCTTGTTGTTCTTCGTCTTCCCGCAGTTGTTGCGGTAGCATTCTCTTCTTCTTGACTTGCTGCAACATTTCATTGTACTTGGCTTTTTCTTGTGCTGGATCTTCATTCTATATTTCTTTCGCCCTGAGGATGGCGGCCTCTGCTTGAGCTCTTGTTCGGATGTTTGCTGGCATTGTTCTTTCTCTCATCTTCGCAGCAAGTCTTTCTTCGATTCTTCTCAGCAAAGCAATGTCCTCATCTTCGACTCCTGCGTCCACTAAGCCGACCTCAAAGTTTCCTTTTGCTACATCTTCGGCTTCTTACTCTTGATCTTCTCTGCTCCTGTGGTTTTGCGGACTTAGGATCTTGTCCCTTGTCCTGTTTGTGTTGTCTGGTATTTGCCTCTCTCTGGGGTTTTCACTCTGTGCTTCCGACGAATCATCGGTCGCTCTATTTGGATGTGGTTGTGGGTTCTTCGGTAACTTCTTCGGTGGCATGGCTGGGACGAAACACGGTGGGCGCCTTGACTGTTGGGATAAAAACCTTCCCCGAAGAGGGGTCAACAGTCGAAACGAACCAAAAGAAAGAAAAACTCTTAAGACACCGAAGAACGTAAAACTCGAACTCGACTGGGCGTAATGAAACCCAGCCGCTCTCCAATCGCCCCCATTTCATTACCATCGAGTCCTTTTTATAGGCCCATAACAATTACGCTTTACAACACTTGCCATCACTTTTTCACATTGTGCGAAGCATCTCAGGAGTATTTCGGTAACCTCGCAGGGCCCATACTCACACACTTTACAGATGTTCACTTTACATCCTGTCGGTCTACGTGTCTACCTCTGTGGCGCACTGATCTTCGGTTACGCCCCTTCTTCCTCGTTGAAGCCTTTTCTGCCTCTTCTTTGGGGCATTTTTCCTCGCCTGTCTTCGGGGTCACTTCGATGCTTGGCCTCTTCGCTCCTCTTTCATAAACTTCGCTCTGTGTTCAGTTCTTCGATCTCTTCGCGGGTTGTTTCTCACATGAACACTTCGTGCCTCTTTTGTTGTCCCGGCTCCTTCGCGTCTCCTCTTCGTACGGACACGGCATACCTTCGCCGCAACGGCTTCTCGTCATCTTCGTGAATCGATGCCTTCTCACTAGGTGAAGATCCCCAACGTTCTTCTCTGTGCGCCCTCTTTGCCCTGTTCTGATTTACTTCCACAGCGGTCTCTTCTTCGCATCTTCGCGCGTGAACTCCGCTCCCACGGACGAAGACACTGAGCTTCGGTGGCTGGCCAGGCTTCTGGTCATTTCCTGAAACAGCCAATTCACGAACCAAAATAGGCCCCGCACTTCTCCGATGAGCCGAAGATACAGGGGGTTAGTTGCAAAATATTTACCCCTACATGTGACATGACTCCTTTGATCCTGTTGATTAGGTGAATAATTCTACCTTCCGTTTGTGTGAATTATCTCGTTAGATCTTGTTGGAGTACATTAATCTGTGGCAAGTCGTTCTTCCTGTCGCCTATATCATATCATGATAAGTGAGACCAGTCTTGTACTCGCGGGTTCGTCGCTTCGTGCTTGTACGGAGTGCTATAGTGTTGTTACGGGTCGGCAGACGTAACCGTGCTATAGTAGTGATCGGTGGTGTAGACGTGGTGTCTAGACTACGGGTTATCTTTCGTTTGCCCCGTATCCCATGGTTTGTCGTGAGGTGGGCCGCGGTAGTGACAGCCGTTGGACCCTTTGTACTCCTCCACGTTCGGATACGGCGTAGAGCTTTCGGCCAGAACCAACTGTTATAGCCAAGAGGGAACTGGTGCCCGAAGCGAGTGGTTACGACGAGTCTGCTCCTCCTTTACAATCAATATCCATAGGAAGCACCACATCATTTCCCTACCATAGCAGGGGCTTGGTGTCCTTGGACCATTCTGTTAGGATAGGAGGTAGTGCACATCGTTCCTTGGATTCGATAACCTTTGGAATACTCCTGAGGTGAAGTGCTACAGCGGTATTTTCGTGTGCTTCCGGATTCTTTTGTACCCGTCGGTATACCCGAGTGGATCTTACGCTCACGCTAGGTGCGCAACTAGTGGTGACGTTAAGAAATACCAAAAAGCATTTCTGCCACTGTTGCGGGGGATATAAACCTGGTGGTGACGCTAGCAAGTGTCAACAGTCGGCACCTTGAGCTCGGCCACGGCCTTGGCCTTTAGTGCTTCCCTGATGCACCGGGCGTCTTCATCGATGACCTTCTGCACCTCTTCCTTCTTCCGTTTGGTCTCCGGGCTCGGTGACCTTCGAGCACCCTCCTCAGAGTCGGTCGTGGACTCAGCGTCTGCGCCAGACGAAGCCTCCATTGACTTCGCGGCGGCCTCGCCCCTCTTCCTTTCCCCCTTCTTCTCCACCTCCAGTTTGGCGGTCTTCGCAGCCTCGGCCTTAGAGCCCAATTGTTTGCCAATGATACTCCTTGTTCGCCGAGTCGCCAACGACGTCGCTGGCGCTCACTCGGTAGCAGCAACCTCCTCATCATTGTCCGCCTCAACAGACGACTCAAACGCGTAACCCTCGGCGAGGTCGGCCGGTGGCGCCTTGAAGTTGTCCTTCCCCCACAGCTTGATCGGGGCGCAACACCGCCAGGTAATGTGCTAGACACAAAAACAACATCTCCCGATCCTAAAAATAGTAACTATGTCTCAGATACCTAGATTGCGAGCAGTTAGCCAGGTCGGCTCGAGTACTCACCGGGTCGGCTGGGTAGACCAGCAAATGCGCCTTTGGACAGACCTTGTTGTGGATTGTGCCGCAGAAGAACTGGCACACACGTGCCACCATCTCCTCCTTGGAGACCTTCCGGTTCACTTCCCGGGTTGGATCTGTCTGCCCCCAGTACTCATACGATTGGTGAACGCGGTGCTTGATCAGCTGTGCAAGGCGATGACTGAAGCTTATCACCACAACACCACCTGTCAGACCTGCTGCCTTCAGCTTGGTGAGGTCGGTGAGAAGAAGGTCGACCGCTTCCTGCTCGCGGGAAGTCGGCTGTATATCCCATTCAGGGATCCTCACGGGCATGTGGCTGGTCCTCTTGGGGAGCTCCGGCTTCTTGTTCGCAATGTAGAACCACTCGGGCTGTCACTTCTTGACGCTGTCCGGCAGCTCCATCATATCACGATGTAGTGGATCTTCAAGCCGTTGTGTAGGTTGAACCCAAGGCTCACGAAGACCATGGACTTCCCAGTCTTCTTCACTTTGTAGAAACACCGCCACAAATTGAAATGTGGTGGAATCCCAAAGTACGACTCGTAGAGATGAATGAAAGACAAAACGGCAAGAATCGAATTGGGGACGAGGTGTACCAATTCGATGTAGTAGTAGTGGAGCAATATGCAGAACAAGTTCCCTATAGGGAATCTGAATCCTTGCTCGAAGTATGATGCAAAGACCACCATCTTCGTGTCGTCATCTATGGGGAACACCTTGTAGGCGGCTGCCATCCACTCCAACTAGATCTTGGGCCCCAACAACCCGTGATTCACCAGGGCCTCGATTTGCTCCTCTGTCATCTCCGATGGCGACCACAGCGTCTCTGGATTGGGGATTGTCTGCTCCGCCATTTCCTCCTTCGCCAAAGCTGGTGAATCTAGATCTAATCAAGGCTAGGGTTTTGACACGCATATGGCAGCGGGTGCAAGTGAGATGCACTGTGGCAGCGGCGAGCCCTAGCGCGGTGGCGTGTTAACTCTCGGTGGTGTTGTAGCTACGGGAGCGTCCCTGGTGGCGGCGGTGGCGCGGCTAACCCTAAGGCATCGAGTGATGTGGTGAAAGGAGTGAGCACTGCTCGCTACCCTGCTTTATAATGTGGTCGCCAGCGGATCTAGTGGCCCCGCGCATAACACCTCTCCACGCCTACTGGCACTCCGCCAACGGATCTGTGACAACGACTCACTTTTATTCCCAGTGGCCTGTGCTTAATGGTCTTCTGCCCATTGGCGACCTCTTGGTCTGGTTGCTACCTTCTTAGGTCATCAAGGCCCAGCTACCTTTCAGGTCTTCCTGAATTTGATTTATGCAGTCGGTAATATGTTGTGCCACAGCACACACGTCGTGGCACAACCCTAGGTCGGAACAATTCCCCTTTGGTCTACTAAGGCTTCCACGAGGTTGGTGCACTATGACAGCCTTTCTAGGATCTTGGCAGCTATGCTTTGATACCTAGGCGTCTCTACATCGTCGTATAACCGCAAGATTGAACACTAAACAAATACACTGCTTTTTCAACTTCCAGGAATTTGGCGCTTGGCCAATTACGAGATACAAATACATTCATCCCCACGATGGAGATATTAGTGATCTTCATCTACCCTGTGCGACTTCTGCTATGCTTTCTGCCATAACATGCCAAATTGCAATTTTTCTTCTAGCTTCATGATCTCCATGAAGACCTCTTTGGGCATGGCTGATGGATCTTGTTGCTGGCCAGCTCTTTTCAGCGCCTCGTAATAACCTGCGGCCACCACTATCACCTTGAGGTTCTCCTAGATTCCTCGCTGAGTGTAGGAAAAGAAGATGATTCAGTTCTTAACGCTTTGCAAGTATTCTTCTAGCTCCAAGGTTCTATAATCTTATTCCCTGTACTCTAGTAAATGGACGCATCTCCATGGAGTGGAAGAATTACTACACCGAGCCCCCCATGATCCACAAAGGCTTGATTCACCTCAGGATTCATGCCCCTATTTATAGTTCAAGTCAGCCCTGGTTGTGCTCATCCTTATCTGACACTGTTTCCACGAGAAACACGGGCCTCTGTTCACCCAAGAGGATATGGCGCACCTTTCCCCTACATGACAACAGCTTGGTGTCCTTGTCTTTTCTGGTGGATAGAGGTTCCGTGACTCTACACTGCCCCGTGATTCAGGACATGAAGGGTTTTGGCGTTTGGCATTTTCCCCAGAGAATCCATTTATTTTGGCCTATTAGCTCAATGGTCGTAGCAATCTGTTTCCTAAGGCAGACCATCAAACCGGTCATATTGTCTGCTTTGCTGCTTGGGGGCAACTTCCAAAGTGCATCTTGCGAAGCCCTCTGATTTTTCTATGTCATTTCGACCTGTTGGGAGCCTGCTTCCGATAGCTCAGCACTCGACCTCCCTGCATTCATTGTTAAGGCCTCCCTGAGGTCGGCATGCCTCTACGACGTATCTGCACTGTTTGCCTGACCTACATCGAATCGATTGGTCTACAGTTTCGGCAGTGCGTTTTTTGCTCCAACCTCCCAGAAGCAAGCTCCTGACAGCTCGGCGTTCGACTTCGCACTGGTTGTAGACATTTCTTTTCTTTTGGATCGTTGTGCACCCTTACCGACCTATTGATATTGCCAAGACTTTAGCCTGTCTCTTCAAGCTTCGTCACGACTCCATTAAGGTCGCCGCGCCTACACGTCGATCAGGAGCTTGAGAGACATGGGTACCCATGGGTCCCCACCGACCAGGGTCTAAGCTCTCCCTGACAAGTGATTTCGTCCTACCAGATGACCCACTGACTTGGATGTGGGCCTAGAAGACCTTATCTGCGCCCCGAAAATAACTCCGAAGAAGGTGCAACACTTGGCTTGCACTCCAAGACGTCAGCCGCGCCGCCAACCAGTCTGGATATCACAGGATACTTTTGTAATCCATAGAGATAGATTCCCATGTTGTAACTGATCTGGATTCAGGTCCACCGACCTCGGAAACCCTAGTCCGCTGACTATATAAAGTGGCCTAGGGCGCCCTTCCGAGGACAAGTCATTTCTCCCGCGCAAGCAATACAACACCAACAACTGGACGTAAAGTTTTACTCTCAGGAGGCCTGAACTAGTATAAACCCTCGTGTGTCGTCTGATTCCGTGTGCAATCTTGTGTAAGGAATCAGATGCTCATAGCCTAAGAGGGGGAGGGGGTGAATTAGGCAACTTAAAACCTTAACCTATGGCTTCACTTCTTTTGTATAAAGTAAACTAGATCAAGTCTATCTAGATGTGCAATCTAAGGTTGATCTAGTGTTAAACCCTCATCCCAAAACAATTTTTGCAACCTATAGCCAATCCTAGCATGATACTACTCTAGGAAAGTAAAGGCAAGCAAGGATTGCAAGAGAGTAATGAGCAAACATAAAGAGGGATGAGAGGAGGCAAACTCTTGACACGAGATTTATCCCGTGGTATCGGTAGGCACTAAGCCACCACTAGTCCATGTTGTTGAAGCACTCACACAAGAGTATTGCTTCCCGATCACCAAGTCTCTCCCAAGAGCACCACTTGACCCGCCACAAAGGCTCGCCAGTTAGGCACTTGCCAAGCTCCCTTGGTCACCTTGATGTTGCCTCCACTAAGGAGCTTCTCCACTTAGGAAGGGGGTCTCCACGTCCCCCGCACAAAGTGTCCTCGCCACTCCACACCAAGCCGGATGGGTCGAAGACGATTGCCGGTGAGCCACTTAGGCCCCAAGGCTTCTGGCGCACCTTGTACAACTTGATTCACTCAAGAATCACCTCACAAGGTTGGCACAACCTTGCATTCACTCAGCTATAAGCTAAGCCTAGCACTAAGCACACACACAAAGCATGTGCAAGTCTATGGATGAGCAATTTAGCACTTTGATGGATTGGATATGATCTTCTAGGTGTCTTGCACTTCTCTGTATTTCCACACAATCCAGCAACCTCAAATGGTGGGGTGGAAGGGGTACAAATATCCCAAGGCAACAAAGTAGACGTTGGGCCAAAGCTGCAAAAGTAGTACCATCAGATGATCCGACGCTATGCTTTTTCCAGGCGTCGGTTCATCCGGTGCTACTAGTCATTGCCCTCCACTGCACATGACCGTTGACACAATTGATCCGACGCTTCATCTGACGCTCCGTCGGTTCATCCAGTGCTGAACACTTCGCGGCCAAAACCTTACTGTTTGCTTCTTCGAGACCGTCGGATGAACCGCTGCTCCACCGTCGGTTCATCCGGTGCTACTGCTCTAGTCTTGGCGCGACTCTATCTTGTTCAAACTTGGTCATCGGATAGACCGACGGTGCCCTCCAATGGACCGTCGGTTCATCTGACGCTTCTGACTTCCTTGCTTCGTCTCTTCTATTCATCCGACGCATGTAGAATGAGGACCATCGGTTCATCCGACGGTGCCAATTGATTCCAGCCTTTGCGCAGTGTACCAAGTGCTCCGACGCTAGCTTATAGGGTACAGTCGGTTCATCCGGTAGTGTGTTTTATTTGTTTTCTTGTGTCTTTGACTTGCTTCTTTGCTTCCTTTGATTGTGGTTGCATCCATGAGACCTAGATGTGTCTACAAGGACATGCTAGACAATATGGTTAGTCCCATTGCTTGTGTTAGCATGAATCACCAAAATCAACTCAAACAAATGGCAAATGGGGCCATGCTCGCTACAATCTCCCCCTTTTTGGTGATTTATGACAACACAAGCAAAGCAAGCATAAATTTGCAAAAAATTGACAAAATTGAACCATTTACACTTGCTTGGATGCTTACCATCATCCAAACTCCCCCCTAGATCAAACTTCCCCTTTTTGATCTTCTCTTCACTATGTTCACACATAGCTTGCCTCTTCCCACTTTGGAAACACTAGCTTGCTTTGGCCCCAAATTCTCCCCCTTTGGAATAAAATCTCCAAAAAGTATCCAAAACAAAAGGATCTCCAAAGGAAATTTAGCAAGTTCTTGCAAACATAGCTCAAAGAGAAATGTTAAATACAAGGGAGAAAGTCGCATGAACCATGATCCATATGTATGATATCAATGAAGATACCACATGTGCAAATAACTAAGGTGGATCACAAGCTCATGAGACTAGCATGATACAAACTAAGCTCCCCCTAGGTGTGTGCACAATATGATAGTGTGAAAATCAAGTGCACAACTACAAATACTTGTAATACAAGGAAGCTTAGAGCATATCATGCAAAGGAGGTAGCTTAAAGGACAAGAGATAAGACAAATGGGTTCTTGTACCATTACCACTTGTAGATGTCACTTGTAATCCTTTGATCATTGCATACCTCCGGAGGATGTTCCTCTCTACCTTGTTGGCACCACGTTGAGATGAGCCACTTGAAAATGATATCACTAGGAGGTGACACCACTTGAAAGAAGCTGCAAAGAAGACACTTGGGGTACCATAATGATTAGGAATGTATGAGTACATTGCCTTTGAACTTATATAGAGATATAAGCTCGCAAGGACATGACTCAATAGCATGAAGCTCATATTGCTATGTTCACTCTTTTAGAGATGTTAGATCACATTGAGAGTGAAATAGTATTCTCTTAGAATGAAGCACAACACCGGAATGCGTCACCAAAGGACTACACAACATAAGCTTGAAACAATGTTAGTCCCATAACCAAACCATAGGATGAGCTCCCCCTAAATGTGTGCATTTAGTGTTTTAATCACCAACCAATTGTATGCACATTGTTTATGACAACAAAAGGGAAGCTAACCCTATAGCTTGCTCATGATGCAAAGAGATATATATGAAAAACATGCACCATGCAAGAAACAAGTGTAGCTTTCCTACACACTAATTAAACCATGTAGGTTGCTCATGGGTTAGTACATGACACAAAAAACCTACCATATGTAAACAACTAGGCATAGCAACAAATGCAAACCTAGACAAGGCAATGGAGCTACAATGATACATGAGATAGGATCTAGTTTCCATTACCTCAACCGGGGAACTTGGGCAACACATGTCCAACTTGCAAGCTTGACTTCTAGGCTTGAATCTTCTCATCTTTTTTGTGCCAAGCCTCCCAAGTCCCCGACACTTATGGCCTTCAAGTGGCCTTTGGAACCCAAACCATATTGGTGATGACTTCCTTAGGCACCCTGAGGACCAGAGTGTCCGAGGACCGGTGGACGGTCGCTCCTTGGTATGATGAGTGATTGACAACATGGTGTGGACTGACTCTTGGCCGAGTATTGCAGGTGCGGGTTGCGACTTGATTTGCGTTGGTGCAGGTGAAGAGCGGGCGCGAAAGGTCTTAGCTTGTGTGGCCTCTGAGGAGTGGAGAGACAAGTAGGCTCGGCTTGATGGACTCGGTGGCCGAACGGGATCAAGTGCGGGCCGCATGGTGGCAAGAAAAGCAAGACGAAGTCGTGTACAGTTTCTTGGTTGAGCCTCAAAACCAAGGTCGAGCCGGGACGACGTGGCGGCCAAGTCATGAGTGGGATTGGCGTGGAGGCTGGACCGAGTCCGCGGGGTTTGCGGCGGTTCACCACAAAACCGTCGGGGTTACTTGGTTGAGCCACAAAACCAAGATCGGAGCCTCGACGGGCGGAGACGGGATCCGAGTGCACCGAGAAGCTTCGAAGCGGGCGACATGCGGCATGATCAAGGTGCTTGCGTTGGGAGGACGAGAAGGCGCGATGGATGCGCGGCCGTCCGATGGAGAACTTCATGTGTTGACCAAAATGCCCCTGTGAGGGCTTGTGTTGTAACTCCTAGTGTAGGGGCACTTCGGTCATTTTCGGAAGGCCTATATATAGGAGGAGTGGCTGAATTTCAGCCAACTCTTTGGCTAGTGGTGGGAGTGCTCTTTCATTTTGGGGTGCTCTTTGGCAGAGAAGGTGAGAGGAGAGAGTTGGCTCTTTGCTTGAGCTTTTTGCCATCCAAGGTTTGTGTTTCTTGTGAGTGGCTTGTAACCGGATATGGCTAAGATATTCATAGTGAAATCTTCCTTCTCAATCTCGTGTCAAATCCTTTGCTCCCGGCATTTTTCTTTTTCTACGATTTTCAGATGTATTTTTGGAAGAATTTTCGTTCATCAGATTTGAGTGTGTTTTGGTAGGGATTTCTTTGTGGGGATCGCTTATAGGTCTTGTGTGACCATTCTCCTGGTGATCTTTCGCCCACAAACCCCACGAATCGGCTCGGATTTGAAGTTCTTCCTCTCTACCTCTAGTTCTTGGTATTCATCACGAAATCCTCGATTCCGCGAGATTGAGTGGGTTTGAGGCCTTCTCTCTTTACGGATAGCTTCTTCTTGAGGCAAATCTACTTCCCCTAAAGTTTGGCTTCAATCCATTGGGTGAATCGGGAGATCAGTGATTTTGAGGAAAAAGCTCCCTTACTAGGGTTCACAGCCTAAATCAATTTTCTGGTGGTGATGGCTTGATCTTTTTGGGGAGATCTTTTGGGAAAAGCTTCTTTGTGTTGTTGAGAAGCTATGGTTTAATTTCCGTGATTTTAGGAAGTTGTTTGATCAAGTTTTGGATTTTCCTTCCTTCTCTCGTGGGCTGATTTCTGGAGGCTGCCGGAACTACCGACCCTGTGCAGGTGAGAGCCTGTGTGGTTCGAGGACCGGTGGATGGTCTCTTCCTGGTGTGATGAGTGATTGACAACGTGGTGTGGACTGAGTCTTGGCTAAGTATTGCTGGTACAAGTTGCGGCTTGATTGGTGTCGGTGCAGGTGAAGAACAAGCGCGAAAGGTCCATGCCGGTGGGCCTCCAGGTGTGGAGCGGACAAGTAGGTTTGGTTCGAGGGACCCGGTGGCCAACGGGGTCAAGTGCGGACCGCATGGTGGCAAGAACAACAAGACGATGTCATGAACGGTTTCTTTGTTGAGCCTAAAAACCAAGGCCGAGCCGGGACGACGTGGGAGCCGAGTCATCAGTGAAGATTGGCGGGAGGCTACACCGAGTTCGCGGGGTTTGCAGTGGTTCACCACAAAACCACTGGGTTACTCAGTTGAGCCACAAAACCGAGGCCGAAGACTCGACGAGGAGGTGTGACCACCCAGGTTGGTTCAACCGCCCAGGAGGGGCGGTCAGACCGCCTGGGCCGGTCTAATCGCCTAGGGGGGCGGTCTGACCGCCCGGGTCGCAGCCGCCGAGAAGGTTCGAAGTGGAGGACACACGGCATGATCGCAAGAGTTGCGTTGGAGCTACACAGGCTTGCAGTGGATGCGCATCCATCCAATGGTGCTGAACTGAAGACTTCCAAAATTGCCCTTGAGGGGCTTGTATCCCTAGTTGCTTAGCAAGGGTAGTTTAGTCTTTTGGTTGCCCCCATATCAACACTTGGTGGGGATGGCAGCCAACTCTTGGAACCCCAGCTAATTTCCCTTTGTTATTTTCCCTTCCTATATTCTTAGGATTTTCTAGGACTAGCTTGAGAGCTTCATGGTGAGATCTTGAGAGAGGGATGGATGACCGGGTGGCAAGCTAGACCTTGTATGAACCTTCATGGTATGTATAGATGATTCGGTGTGGTTCCTCAAGGCCTTGTGTTGCCTCTCCCGTTTCCCTTTTTTGGTGATTTTCGGAGCTCTTTCTTGTGATTTTCGTGGCGGAGTTTTGAGGGCGATTTCTTGCGGGATTCTTGTTGGGTGTCACGTATGAGGACCTTGTGCCTCTTTGCTTGGTGACTTTGCCCCCAAGAACTCCCTTGAATCGGCCTGGATTTGGTGGTTTTTCGAGTTGCTCGAGTTCATGACCTAGAGGGCCAAGATCCGCGATTCCCTTTGATTGAGAGCGTTTCAGTGGAATTCCTTTTGTGGAGAGGTTGCACAGGAGGTAACCCAGGTATCCCCGAAGTTTCGCTACAATTCGTGGGGTGAATTAGGAGATCGGGCGATGGGAAGTTGAGGGTTGACCCGCGGCCAGGTTTTCTGGGAGGGGCGGTCTAACCGCCCTGGGTCTCCTAGGTGGAAGTTTCGATTTCGCCGGATTTTCCTCTGTGAGTTTGTTCACCTTGATCAAAGGAGCATTCTGGTGTAATCTTTGCTCGTTTTGGTGTTGTTTGCTAGGAGTTTTTGGCTTGTGTTTCTTGCTAGGTACAGGAGGTTAGACCGCCCCTGGTAGTCGGTCTAACCGCCCCTAGGCCCTTGGGTGAAGTTTTGGTTTTCGCCAAGATTCTTTGGTAGCTAGCTAGGCCTTGACCAGATGATCCAGTGGGTGAAACCGTGGCTAGTTTTGGAGATCGGAAGAGGTTCTTCCGAGGATTTCTGGCCAACCCAGGAGTAGGCAGTCTAACCGCCCCCCATACCCGGTTAGATCACCCCTACTGGCCAGATAGCTTCCGAGTTGTTTCCGCTGCTGTGTGTGTAGGAGCTGTGGCTGCAGGTAGTGTTTGTTCCTAGGACCAGTAGCACTTCAGTGGCTACGTGGTTTTGGCAAATGGAAGGTTGCATGCGGAGCGTGTCATTTTGGGTACCCGACCGATTTCATCTTGTTGGAGAAGTCATCTCCTTCGAGAAGAATTTTTATCGGCTCCCATTCACTCCCCCCCTCCCCTTCTCTGGTCGCCAGTTCGGTCCTTCAGCAGGTAGTACCGATAACCTGGTTTTTGGCTGACAGAGAGCCTTTATCGATAGTACCGACCCTGGGCCGGTAGTACTGATAATCGGAATTACCAACCCTGTGCCAAAAGTACCGATAACCTGGTTTTTGGGTGCCAGTAAGCCCTTATCGGTAGTACCGACCTTAGGCCGGTAGTTCTGACATTTTCTGCTGTAGGTTTTCTGGCGCTAGCTCTTTCTCTCAGTTCCTTTTGTGCTTGCTTTTGCTTTGTTTCTAGGCTTCATCTAACTTGATCCTAGGGTCAGTAGGTCCGTTGTGACTACGTGATCTTGGCAAGTGTGTGCGGGATTCTTCGGAAGTGATTTTGGGGTATAGGCCGAGTTCTTGAGAAGAATTTTTATCGGCTCCCATTCACTCCCCCCCTTTCTGGTTGCCAATCCGGTCCTTCACACCCAAATGGGTTGGTTCCAACCACGCTTCGTCTTCATCTTCCCAACCTTGTGTACAACCACCTTGCCATTAGTCTTCTTCTTGATGACATAGGTGTTGCTCTTGGTCTTGTTCTTGCGGTTGGGCTTGGTGTAGATGAGGGAGCTCTTGATGGTGGGGTTCATCTTCTTCTTATCACCCTTGTCCATCTTCTTGACAAATTGAGGGCATTTGGAGAACTTGTGCCCTTCTCCATGACACTTGTAGAAAGTCACGGTTGCACCCTTCTCAAGCTTCTTCACCATGGGATCACGGTTATCTTGAGAAGGTTGAACGTTGCTCTTCATGTCTTGAGAGATGTCCACTTGTTCCTCATTGTTCTTGCCCTTGCCCATCAAGCTAACCAACTTCTCTCGGAGCCATTTCACTTCTTGCTTGAGCTCATCATTCTTCTTGCCTATGAGACAATCACATGTTTCTACAACAACATTCTCACTGCAAGATGGCGAGCAAGATTCATCAATTAAATCAATGCAAAAGGTTGAAGAATCTACCTTGGAGATAGGAATTGCACAAGGGATAGATGATTCATCAAGCTCAAAGGAATCACTTGTTTTAGTATCGTTGCTCTCAAGCTTAGATTTTAGCTCATCACACTCCTTCCTAAGCAATTTGAATTTGCACAACAAATGTTCATAATTTGTAGCAAGGGTTGCACTAAGATCATTGAGAGCATTGAGTTCTTTAATTTCATTAGCTTGTTTCTTAAGCATTCATTTTTCCTCATAGACTAGCTCAACAAGATCATCAAAAGAGGTGGTATTGGATTCGTCATCACTTACATTGCTTTCCGTACCTTGGGCCATAAGGCACATGTGTGGTGATGATGAAGGACATTGCATGAAGCGGGTGGTGAAGTTCTTTCTTGATTCATCACTTTAGCTACAAGAACTTGATTCTCCACCA
The DNA here is from genome assembly GCA_036936925.1 of Cenchrus fungigraminus. Lineage (NCBI taxonomy): Eukaryota > Viridiplantae > Streptophyta > Magnoliopsida > Poales > Poaceae > Cenchrus > Cenchrus fungigraminus. Next base: position 52,139,378 of record CM072778.1, on the reverse strand, counting down.
CTTGTCCACTCACGAACGGTGACAAGAGCTTCTTGCTTTGGCTTCCTCTCCTTGACCACCTTCTTCTTGGGCTTGTGCTTGATCTTGGTAAACTTGATGTGTTGATGATGACGCCCTTCTCTCAAGTGGACATTATAGCCGTACATGTTGATTTTCTTCACATACTTGAAGATCTTCTTCACGTACATTGCAACTATAGACTCGACCTCTTCATCACTTGAGGAGCTCATCGTCACCATCATCACTATCATCTTCGCTTGAGCTTCCATGGGTAGCCATCCTAGTCATCTCCTTCTCTTGTTGGCTTGAGAGAGCATGGCTTGTGGTTGGAGATGATGGTACTTGGGGCTTTTCTTGGGGCGCCTTCTTGGAGTTGGGCATGATTTGAAGCTCATGTGCCATGATCTTGCTCAAGATCTGAGATGGCTTCAATTCTTCGAGTTTCTTCTCATAGATGATGGCCTTTACCAAGTCATAATCAGGCTTCCGAAGACTTTGAAGGATCTTGCGGTTGATGTTCAAGTCCGTGATGTTCTTCACACCTAAAGCATTGATCTCATTGACAAGAACATTTAGGCGTGAGTACATAGATTCGGCATTTTCATTCTCAAGTTGCTCAAAGCTATTGAATTCCTCGAGGAGTCAACCGTAGCATTCATTAGCTACTTCTTTTGTGCCCTCATTTTACTCCTTGATGGTTTTCCATAGATCATAAGAATTTTCACAAGTAAAAACTCTACTGAAAACACCTACAACTAGAGAGGATAAAATGATACTCTTAGCAATCACATCAAATTGCTTTTCCTTCTTAGTACCATTTTTCACACCCTCATTGGTGACCCTCCAAACATCAAGGTCCTTTGCTTGGAGATAGGCCTCCATGAGAACCTTCCAACGAGGATAGCCCGTGCCATTTAAATGTGGAGCCAAACCTAAGGTATCCACCCCTTTCAAATCTCTATAGAGCAACTCACTAGGCGGTGAAGCCTAACCGTTCCAATGAGCCAATTTTCACAATTTGCCAATCGAATTGGCATTTCCTTGTGAAGGAAGTGAGTCCCGACTCTGATGCCACTTGTAAGGAATCAGATGCTCATAGCCTAAGAGAGGGAGGGGGTGAATTAGGCAATTTAAAATCTTAACCAATGGCTTCACTACTTTTGCATAAAGTAAACTAGATCAAGTCTATCTAGATGTGCAATCTAAGGTTCATCTAGTGTTAAACCCTCATCCCAAAACAAGTTTTGCAACCTATAGCCAATCCTAGCATGATACTACTCTAAGAAAGTAAAGGCAAGCAAGGATTGCAAGAGAGTAATGAGGAAATGTAAAGAGGGATGAGAGGAGGCAAACTCTTGACACGCGATTTATCCCGTGGAATCGGAAGGCACTAAGCCACCACTAGTCCACGTTGTTGAAGCACTCACACAAGAGTACTGCTTCCCGGTCACCAAGTCTCTCCCAAGAGCACCACTTGACTCGCCACAAAGGCTCGCCACTTAGGCACTCGCCAAGCTCCCTTGGTCACCTTGATGCCACCTCCACTAAGGACATTCTCCACTTAGGAAGGGGATCTCCACATCCCCCGCACAAAGTGTCCTCGCCACTCCACACCGGAGGGTCGAAGATGATTGCCGGTGAGCTACTTAGGCCCCAAGGCTTCTGGCGCACCTTGTGCAACTTGATTCACTCAAGAATCACCTCACATGGTTGGCACAACGTTGCACTCACTCAGCTCTAAGCTAAGCCTAGCACTAAGCACACACACAAAGCATGTGCAAGTCTATGGATGAGCAATTTAGCACTTGGATGGATTGGATATGATCTTCTAGGTGTCTTTCACTCCTCTGCACTTCCACACAATCTAGCAACCTCAAATGGTGGGGTCGAAGGTGTATAAATAGCCCAAGGCAACAAACTAGCCATTGGGCCAAAGCTGCAGAAAGTAGTACCATCGGATGATCCGATGCTATGCTTTTTCCTAGTGTCGGTTCATCCGGTGCTACTAGTCGTTGCCCTCCACTGCACATGACCGTTGACACAATTGATCCAACGCTTCATCCGACGCTCCGTCGGTTCATCCGGTGCTGAACACTTCGCGGCCAAAACCTTACGGTTTGCATCTTCGAGACCGTCGGATGAACCGCTACTCCACCGTCGGTTCATCCGATGCTACTGCTCTAGTCTTGGCGCGACTGTGTCTTGTTCAAAATTGGTCATCGGATAGACCGATGGTGCCCTCCAATGGACCGTCGGTTCATCCGACGCTTCTGACTTCCTTGCTTTGTCTCTTCTATTCATCCGACGCATGTAGAATGAGGACCGTCGGTTCATCCAACGGTGCCAATTGATTCAAGCCTCTAGCTTATAGGGTACCGTCGGTTCATCCGACGGTGTGTTTTCTTTGTTTTCTTGCGTCTTTGACTTGTTTCTTTGCTTCCTTTGATTGTGGTTGCATCCATGGGACCTAGATGTGTCTACAAGGACATGCTAGACAATATGGTTAGTCCCATTGCTTGTGTTAGCATGAATCACCAAAATCAACTCGAACAAATGGAAAATGGGGCCATGTTCACTACACCCTGGATAACCATCCGCGTTCTTAGTTCCTTGATCTCTCTTCAACTGCAAACCACTACGGTAGCCCCCTAGTGGATCTATCCAGGTCTCACCCCCTGACACGAAGATGTGTAGTTCATCTTCGTGAGCATTCGCCAGTTCCGCGTGCCGTCGGTGATCTCCCAGACGACCCGCACTGTCTCACCGCTCCCGCCGGCACCATCACCCATCACTACAAGAAAATCATTGACTAGTGACGCAACCACATTTTAGTGTCATTGATTTATGACGTTCTTGGCTGATCTCATCATAATATTTCACTTCCGAGCAAATTTAGTGACAAAAAAAATTTTCGTCATTACGGTTGGTACTGTAGCCGGGCGTTCCCTGTTCCATGCTGTTTTGTGACGCCATAAGCTCTGAAAAAACATCATAAACCAACATCGGTCCCACATGTAAGCATTATTTTAAAAACAGAGTGTTCCAAGTCGTCATAAAATTCAGTAGGGTCCCACATGTAAGCATTCTTTTGAAATATTTTAAAAACAAAGTGTTCCAAGTCATCATAAAATTCAGTAGGGTCCCACATGTAAGCATTCTTTCGAAATTAGAGTGTTCCAAGACGTCATAAAATTTTCCAGGGTCCCACATGTAAGCATTTTGGCCAGGTCACGAAATGTTGCAAAAACAACTTGCCATTGCAAGGGTTCAAACTAGAGACCTATAGGAACAAGACTGTGTTGCTTACCACTACACCACTTCTTGGTTGTGTTATGCTAACAAGAAACACTTTCCTTATGGTTGTCTCAGGTGAATCTTTAATATAAATCAGTAATTCGCAGGCAAAAAGCTTCACTGCCTTCGCAAAGACTCTCGACTTTTGCTACACGCAGATCTGCAACGGCTCGTGGTACGAATGGTGGATTCTTGTGACGATGAGAGGGTGGTTTATGTGCCACCTCCCGACTATGAGTTCATGAAACAGGACGACAAGGTCAGTCCTCTGGTTTGAGCCACTATATTTTCCCCTATCGACCTAGGGATGGGGATTTCTAGATTTGGGGATCTAGAGGATTGATGACCATAAACAATAGATTCAGATTTTATCATACACTTAGATTTGCATTGCAATTGGTGTTAGAAGTTGGTCGGCTATAGATAATCGGTGTTAGATTCAATTAGTTTTCGATTTGCATCATTTTATGAATTGATAGGTTCTTGTATTTTACTAGCATCTGGTGGTGGCTCGGTCCATTGATTTCGTTACATCGGAGCCTCCTGATGTGCATCTTATCGTTGTGGATCCTTATAACAAGTGCTAGCATGGGTATGCTCTCCTTGTCAGGGAAAGCTTCACCGCCCTTGGGCGCCGGTATGGAACCTGTGGTCAGGTAAACAATAACTTATAGTACTTGTACTCTTGATATTAGTGTTGAAAATGGACAATTTTATGAACATATATGTATTTGGTGTCTGCAGCCTCAAGGAAAACAATGTTAGACGTTTGTTTAGATTGATCCTAAATGGGATGGTAGGACTAAAGCTGTTCTGAATAAGCTAACACACAGGATAGCAAAAGCTGAAGAGGAAGCAAGGTCATGGAAAGAAGAATGCAGAAAGGCTAACATGAAGCTTGGAGATACTAAAAAATTGATGCTTGAAGATACTACCACTGAGCTTCAGAAGGTGAAGAAGGGTAAGCCAACAAAGCAAGAACTTGTCCAAGTGTTCATGGAAATGGAATCGAACAATAGGTAGTTACGATTATTGGAACAATTTTTAATGATGAATAACCATGACATGCCATCTTATGAAAGTTATTCCTGATGTTTTCTTCAGGTCACGTGAACGACCCTCAGAATTTATCGATTTAACTGAAGCTTGAAGCCGAGCTGCAGAAGGTTAATGGACAGCTGCATGAAGCCAGACATAATATTATAGAGCTATATGCGGGGAGAATTGTCGATCTATTGACGTCTTAAGAAACATGTTTCTACCTCATCATGTTATGATGTTTGCTCCTTGGTCGTGTAAACTTTTGTAGTGATGAGTTGCTTTGAGATGCCATCTTATTATGCCGATTTGCTTTGACCACTCTCACCATTCCGAGATAATTTTGTTGATGTTTTGCTGGTCCGGTCTATTGATGTTTTGCTGGAAGGACCTTCCTGAGTAACGATCGCGAAACTGCTTATTTCCTACTGTCGTTCCAAGTCATCATAAAATGGAGGTCCCACATGTAAGTATTTTTGCTAGGTCATGAAATGTTGCAAAAACAATTTACCATTGCAAGGGTTCGAACTAAATACCTATAGGAATAAGATCGTGTTTTTTACCACTGCACCACTTCTTGGTTCTGTCATTTTAAGAGGAAACCCTTTCCTTATGGTTGTGTAAGGTGAATCTTTAATATAAATCAGTAATTCACAAGCGAAACGCTTCACTGCCTTCGCAAAGACTCTCAACTTCTGCTACGTGCAGATCTGCAACGGCTCATGGCAGGAATGGCGGATCCTAGAGGCGACGGGAAGATGGTTCCGCCGCCACCTTCCAGCTACAAGAAGCTGAAACGGCTCGACAAGGTCAGTTCTCTGGTTTGAGCCGCTATATTTTCCCCTATCGTCCTAGGGATTTCTAGATTTGGGGATCTAACGGATAGATGAGCATATACATTAGAATCAGATTTCATCGTACCCTCATATTTGCACTTCGTTTGGTGTTACAAGTTGATAGGCTATAGACAATTCATAGGTGTTAGATTCAATTAGTTTTCAGTTTGCATCGTTTGATGGATTGATAGGTTCTTGTATTTTACTAGCTTGTAGAGGTGCTTGAAGCCACTAAAGCTGGGCTGCAGGAGGTGAAGAGAGGCCTGCAAGAACAAGAAGGTAGAGAACTCATGGCGCAGCAAGAGGTTGTAAAATACAAGGAGCTGTGTCAGGAAATTTTAAATACAACTATGCAAGAGATGAGGAAATTCAAGGAGATGGCTGACCAATTGTTACATGAACAATTGCAACAGACCAACAAATACAAGGAGATGTGTGCCCATATGTTATGCCAGGACAATGCCTTGTTGAAAGAAATAGGTGAGATTCATGACCAAGAGTCGAAAGACCTGGTACTGGACTGGAAGGCAAAACCTGAAGATGAGGCAAGTTCATGGAAGGAAGAATGCGCAAAGCCTAACATCAAGCTTGAAGCAACTACCAGTGAGCTGGAAAACATGAAGGGAAAGCTGAAACATGCCATCGATGCGATGGAAGTGTATAAGCAATCGGTTGAGCGCTAGTTATCGAGATCGAGAAGGAGAAGAAATCGATACAACAGAGTGTTATCTAGATGGAGAAGGAGAAGCAACGGATACTGCGCGAGAAAGATAAAAATATGTAGTGCTTGATTATTATGAAACTTGTTCCTTGTAGATGTGTAATTACTGGTTGTTCCTCATGATCATAATACGTAGTGTTATGAAACTTGTTGGTGCTTATGTTTTCTTTAGGTCAGCCAAGCGAAAAAGGGATCAACAATGGGAAGGATCCTCAGAAGCTAACATGAAGCTTGAAGCTACTGCCGCTGAGCTGCAGAAGGTGAAGGGACAGCTGCAGGATGGAGCTATGGAAGGAGAATCAACACCTACAGATGTAAATTGATGATTAGTTCTTATCGTTATGATTACAAATGGGTGGTTATGATTATTTTGAAAATTGTAATGATGATCATCCTATGATGTTTGCTACTTGGTGTTGTGAACTTTGTGGTCATGAGTTAAGAAACTTGTTGCTACTTGGTGTGATGATCATCCTATGATGTTTGCTACTTGGTGTTGTAACTTGTTGCTACTTGGTGTTGTGAACATTGTGGTCATGAGTTGAGAAACTTGAGGCTACCTGATCATAATATGATGTTTGCTACTCGGTGGACGACAAAGGTCTGGTCTGTTGATGTTTTTCTAGAAGGACCTTCCTAAGGAACGATCGTGAAACTGCTTATTTTCTACTGTCACGAAATGTTGCAAAAACAACTTGCCATTGCAAGGGTTCGAACTAGAGACCTATAAGAACAAGACTACGCTGTTTACCACTGTGCCGCTTTTGGTTGTGTCAATTTAATGGAAACAATGTCCTTATGGTTGGGCCAGATGAGTCTTTCATATAAATCAGAAACTCGCAGGCGAAACGCTTCACTGCCTTAGCCACTCTCGACTTTTGCTACGCGTAGATCTGCAACGGCTCGTGGCAGGAATGCCGGATCCTAGCAGCGATGGGAAGATGGTTGCGCCGCCACCTCCTGGCTACGAGAGGCTGAAACAGCCCAACAAGGTAAATTCTCTGGTTTGAACCACTATATTTTCCACTATCATCCTAGGGATTTCTAGATTTGGGGATCTAACGGATTGATGAGCTCATAGAATAGATTCAGATTTCATCGTACCCTCATTTTTGCACTACGATTGGTGTTACAAGTTGATAGTCTATAGACAATTCATAGGTGTTAGGTTAAGTTAGTTTTCAATTTGCATCGTTTGATGGATTGATAGGTTCTTGTATTTTACTAGCTTCAGGAGGTGCTTGATGCCACTAAAGCTGAGCTATAGGAGGTGAAGAGAGACCTGCCAGAACAACAAGGCAGAGAACTCATGGCGCAATAAGAGGCTGTAAATTACAAGCACTTGTATGAGCAATCGTTACACGACAACATTGCCCAGATGGAAGAGCTGGCCAAATTCAAGGAGATGTCTGACCAATTGTTACATGAACAATTGCAAGAGACCAATAAATACAAGGGAAAGCTGGAACATGCTATCCATGCGATGGAGGTGTATAAGCAATCGGTTGATTAGGTAATTAACGAGATGGAGAAGAACAAGCAATGGATACAACAGAGTATTGTCCAGACGAAGAAGGAGAAGCAACGGATACTGCGCGAGAAAGATAAAAATAGGTAGTGCTTGATTATTATGAAATTTGTTCCTTGTTGTGTTTAATTACTGGTTGTTGCTCCTGTGCACTTCATATTGCTGAATGGCCATGCCACGTAGTGTTATGAAACTTGTTACTGCTTGTGTTTTCTTTAGGTCAGGCAAGCGAAAAGGGATCAACAATGGGACGGATCCTCAGAAGCTAACATGAAGCTTGAAGCTACTGCCACTGAGCTGCAGAAGGTGAAGGGACAGCTGCAGGATGGAGCTATGGACGGAGAATCAATGTCAACAGATGGAAATTGATGATTAGTTCTTATCGTTCTGGTTACAAATGGGTGATTATGATTATTGTGAAAATTGTAATGATGATCATCCTATAAAGTTTGCTTCTTGCTGTTGTGAACTTTGTGGTCGTGAGTTGAGAAACTTGATGCTACCTGATCATAATATGATGTTTGCTGCTCGGTGGACTACAAAGTTCCAGTCTATTGATGTTTTGCTGGAATGACCTTCCTGAGGAACGATCGCGAAACTGCTTGTTTCCTACTGTGGTTCCAACTCGTCATAAAATTTAATAAGGTCCCACAAGTCAGTGTGATAAAAAAACAGAGGAAAATTAAAAGGATACTATGTCAATAGCAGGGGTCGAACCTGCGGCCAACGGCTATATTAACCACGTACCCTGCAAGGGGCTTGCCAGAACGCTCTGTGGGTCGTTGTGGCAAATATCTAGCCTAGAGGCGTTGGTGTGCAGATCTACAACTCGTGGCAGGAATGGCGGATCCTCGCATCGAAGGGAGGAGAGTGAGATACGGTCAGGTCAGTACCCTGTTTTGTGCCTCTGCTTTCCCCTTTCGTCAGAGGGAAGTGATATTTGGAATTGGGGATTTCAGTTGAAGCACGATTGTTGTTACTAGTTGATTGATAGGCTTTAGTTTAGAAAGTGCAAAACTAAGCATTGATTTCAAGTTGCAATGAATTTTTTTGAAGCATCCGTGTACTCCAGCATCTTCTTCCATTGGTAGTTACTGCTTGGAGACATCTTCCTGCAATAGTAGCCATTGACATCCTAAAGACAAGTGCAAACACAGGTTGAGATCTGTGGTGAACTATGCTTGGACCTTTCTCAACCCTGGCCGTCGCTTTGCTGGCTGCCCAAAGGTAATGGCTAGTTGGATACCTGCTTATGTGGTTCCTGTGGTCAACGGATATTGCTAATGGGTCATTTAATTTGCAGGAAGAAAAAGAGCAATGCGATTACTTCTGCTGGATTGATCCAGAATGGGATGAAAGGTCGTATGCTGTTATGGTGAAGCTCATGAAGAAGAAAGAGAAAGCTGAAGAGGATGCAAAGTAGTGGGAGGGGGGACTGCGAAAAGCTAACTGTGAGCATAGAGAGATTAGGAATGAGCTCAAAATAGCGTGACAAAAACTTCAGAAGGCTACCACCGAGCTGAAGTCAAATGGGAATTATAGGCACAATGTCAGACTCGTGCATGTGCTTCTTGCTTTATTTGTTGTTTTCACGGGAATGGTGGGATTGATGCTCGGTGGCAAGGCTATTTAGATGTGTGGATCATGTATTCTGCAAGTGTCACTTTGGCATTATGAACAATGTGTCGATCATGTATTCTGAACATTGTGCCCTATGCTTCTGAGCATTGTACTGATGATGTATTGCCAAAATCGACAAAGAAATGCGCGACAATTAGTATCCACCACATTGTACTGACCATTTAGTCCGACCTGTTCACATTTCCAAGAACGTAGTTTCCATTAGGTTCCCCAACAGTCATAATGAATTATTATTGTTATCCCGAAATCAAAGGAGCAGCAGCGAAGGTTGTTTTGGGTGGCGAAGGAGCTGTGAATTTACTGTAAATGCGGAGAAAGGAATGGTGGAGTTGTTGTAAATGGGGCATTGATCGACTTCTTCCGCCTGGGGTACAGAGAACATTTTCGCAATTGCATCACCTCCTCTCGGAAGGAAGATCCATGAGAGTACAGTGCGCTCTTCCAAGTCTCTATATCAATTTGAATTTGACCTGGCACTCTGATGTTTGATCAAACTATTTTCAGGACGCCAGTAGGTCAGTAATCATGTTGTCGAGGCGGTTGCCGTTACGCTGGTGGTGCTCCCTACCGAGGTGAACATCGACATTGCCGGCCACCTTGCTGCGATCTCGGAGCAGGCCATGGACGACCTCCGCAGCCTACGGGTGACCTGCCGGGAGATGCGTTGTGTGTGCAAGAACGCGGCCGTTGGTCGGCGTGTGCGCTAGAGCGATTTGTCGTCGAGGTGCAGTGGAATGACCTCAAGGGCTACGACGCCCTCCTCGACTGCCTGACCCGCATAAGAAACCCGGAGGCATGTTTCCTCTCCGGAATGGACATCCTGTTCAGGGAAAACTACAGCTCCCGGTCATCCATCGCCAAGCTCGAGGAGGCCGCCCAGGTCGGGCACAATGTGGCGGCCTACGTAGCTGCCATGGTCCTCTACAAGGCCAATGGCGGCGCTGGTGATGATGACACTGCGAGGCGGTACATCAGACAGGTCGAAGGCGGTACATCGATGATGATGCAAACGAACAAGGGTTGCCTGTGGTGCTGTGAGGCAGCCTCAGAGGTTATCCGACGAGTGATGTGGCGCCGACGTGCAACGCTGACGCCGCTAGTAGCGCGCGGCAATCATCAGTGCGCAGGCCCCCTGTGCTTCAAGATGAGCCGAGAAGAATGGTCACATTTTTGCAACGAGGAATGTAGAATTCACGCTGAATATGATCTATTCTTTAGCAATATAATTGGATATCTGCATCCACACAAATTAAACCCTGACATGTGAGAGTGATTTTGGATATATTTTGTTTCTAGATCAATCCACTGATATATGTTTCTATCTCTCTTCCTTGGTTCCCATGTAGTAATACTCGCACACGCATTGACGTGATGGAAACCAACTTCTGGTCTTCCCCCATTTATTTACCACGGCTGGTAGTTGGAATAGTTCATCGCAATTTAGAGAGGTGGAAAATCAATATTGGACAATTAAAAAACAAATAATGTGATCCAATTTTCACTATCTCAGAAACTACGAAATCTGCCATCAAGTTTGCCAAATTCAAAACAAGCAACTTTTGCCAGGAAAGGAATGAAAATTTTTGTCTGGTCTGTTAATGTTTCGTAAACCCAAACATCCGGTCCTACCCGGGTTGTATTGCCTATCTCATTGCATGCTTTCATTTTGTTGTTACCAAGCACGACTCGTCAACAAGGAAGAATGAAGCCGTGGTTCAAACTCTAAGTCAGCTGCTTGTCTTCACGATTCTTTCCTACTAACCAAGTCTTTAAAAAACAAATCTTGGCTAGATGGGGTAGTGTACACTAGATAGAGTAGACACCGTATTACTGAAAGCCAATTTGTTGCCCATCGCTTCAATTTGCTCTACCTAAGCCACGGCTTCACGTTCGAATTGTGCATGTTTTTGGCTCTCCCTAAGAAGGATGATATCGTAGCTCACCTTGTCCAAATTTAAAACAAGCATCTTTTGCCATCAAATGATTAAAAATATTTCTTCGGTCTATTCATGGTTCGTAAACCCAAATATCCGACCTCCTTTCGTGCCCTTCTTCTATTGCCTATCTCATAGCAAATGATTTAGTCTGGTCTGATAATGTTTTGTATACCAGAATAACCGGTCTCGTGGCAACTTTCGATCTCATCATGTTCAAGTGAATTAAGTTTGCTCCAAGTTCAACGAGATTGCAAGTTACGCGCCTAGGCCATTTGCTTGACATGATCCCCGATGAGACCCTGCGCCTTTCCCTTGGCAAATGAGATTTATTAATATATACTAGAAAACACTTTTGCATCTCTTCCTCAACGAAAGAAAACCCCATTGGCATCTCCTCCTCTCGGCACTAGAAGAACCCATCGGCATCGCCTCCTATCGGCGCAAGTACCGTCGTCCTCTCTCCCAATTCAATCGATTTCTTTGTTCTTTTGACCATTTCCGCCTCTTTGAGCAAACTAATTTCTTTGTACATTTCAGAGCATCTCCGCCAATGGTCGGTGACAATCATTGCGTGCCTCCTGTGGAGCTCACTCTCCTATCATCCACACCGGCTAAAGCTCTGGCGGGGCCGAGATGCGGCTACTGCGGCAGGACAGAAACACCGCAATGGATGGCTGGGCCGATGGGGCCCAGCACGCTCTATGCCGACTGCGGCCTTCGTCGCTGGCATGCCGGGCAGCGGTGGGACAGGCATTCTCTCCGGATCTATCAAACCACGATTCCCATCTCACCGTCACCAGCAGAAGCTGGCGCGGAGTGGGTGGAGTGCCCGAGAGGCTGGGCTGGTCGCACGTGGCAGCCGTGGCCCTCCACTTCGCCATTGATGTCAAGTACGCCCGCCGCTTCGACTGTCCCGGAGAGCTCAGGCGTACGGCCGTTCCCATCCCTACTCCACAAGCCGGCGGCGTTACCAGCCGCTCGGCCATTGATGTCAAGTGCACCTGCCCCTTCGACTGTCCCGGAGAGCTCAGGCGCACGGCCGTACCCGTCGCCACCAGAAGCTGGCATGCAGTGGGTGGAGTGCCCGATAGGCCAGGCTGGCCGCACGTGGTTCTCGTGGCCGTCGACTTTGCTACTGATGTCAAATTCGCCCGCCGCGCTGACTGTCCCGGAGAGCTCAGGCGCACGGCCATTCCCGTCCCTGCTCGACAGGGCGGCGGTGTTGCCAGCCGCTCGGCCATTGATGTTAAGTGCGCCCGCCGCGCCGACTATCCCGGAGAGCTCAGGGGCACGGCCGTTCCTGTCCCTGCTCGAAAGGCTGACGGCGTTGCCAGCTGCTCAGCCACCGATGTTGGAGTCAATCCTGCTCGACGGTGAGGCGGCGCCTTTGATCCTCGACGACCCAGACTGGATGAAAAGATAATTGCCAACAATAACAAGTGTCACTTTGCTGTAATGCTAATTAGTAGTTTTTGATTATGTTTGGTCCCTCCGTATTCGATTATGCTGATTGTCTGATCAGAGAACTCTGTTTCCTCCTACGGAGTACTTTGGATGGATGTTCGTTCGAAAAATGTGAACCTATTTTGCCAACAAATCAACAAATAATTTTGTTCGGTCTTGTCACTTCTTCTAAACAGTAACATCCGCCCGTTGCCATCCTCGTGCAACAACTCCCCATGGAAGGTGGTTGCCATCATCAAGAGATCCCAGACATGTTGGTCATACGGCGCGGGGACCCACACATCAGCCCCTGAATGGTGGAAGATGAATGGAAGCCACTCAAGAGTCAAGACTCAAGAGGCGCCCGTTGCTTACCTTCTCACCGAAGCGGCACAACTTCCCAGGCAAGGCGAGTAACTCCACATAAATCGCCATTCCTACCCCCCACCATCGGCGTCCTCGCCAGTTCCGAACCACTCTACCACTTCCCAAACACTCGCGCCTCACTCCCACGACCCGGCCGTCGCAATGAAGCAATCAGGCTCCCCGTCGCGCCGGCTCTCACCCTCGCCCTTCAAACGATCCTCCGGCGCCACATCCTCTTCGCGCGCCCGTGATTGGGTGCCGCCGCGTGACAGCCAGCACTTCGCTCGCATGTTCACGGAGGTGCTGTGGGGCCACATCCACGGCACACCGCCGCCGCGCTCCGACGCCACCAACGTCGACCCGCCGCCGTCGTGCTCCGACGCCGCCAACATCGACCCGCTGTCGCTCGTCGGCAGTTTCCCAAGAGCTGGTGGTGGCTCGCCGGCGGATTCCCAACCTCCTCCACCATCGCCACCGCCGCCCTCCGATGACACCAACGTCGACCCGCCGTCGATCGCCGGCGCTTTGCCAAGAGCAGTTGGTGTCTCGCTGGCGGATATCCAGCCTCCTTCACCGTCGCAGGCTCAGAAGCTTACATTTACGGTTACCCTTCCTGCTGGTGAGTATGACTCCAACTCTGACTCCGACTCACAAGCTAACACGGACTCGTTTGAGGACCGTTTCCACGGCTACATCCCTCCGGTCCCCCGGGGTGATGCTTTGCGCGTCTTCCGGCGCTTCAACGGCACGTACGGGTGCCCTGTTTGCCCCAACCTTATGCACCGGTGGCGCAAGCTGAATGAGGTCAAGGACCATGTCCTTGGGATGGCCAAGTCTGTGCCCCTGAGGCAGAACTACAAGAAGAAGTGGAGCCGCCACCGCGTCGTGGCCAGGAATGAGGGATGGATGGAGTAGATGGAGTGAGCGAGCCGTGCCGGTGGAAGATCTATGCTGTTATGTTACCTGTGATGCTAATTAGTATCTTTACATTTCGTTGGAACATTGTCTTATGTATGTGAACTTTGTGATGTTATGTTAGCAGTGATGTTAATTAGTATCGTTAGATTTCGTTGGAACATTGTCTTATGTATGTGGAAATTGTGATGTTTAATTAGTCACTTTAGAATGGACTCTGTTTCCTAATTTGGATGGATGTTCGTTCGAATAATGCGATCGTATTTTCCTAATAACAATTTAACGAACCATTTAGTCCGGTCTGGTCACTTTTGCAGATCAGTATGATCCAGCCGTTGTCATCCTATTTTGCCCACAAAATCAACACTGAATTTAGTCTGGTCTGGTCACCTTTTCTTATTAGTAACATCCGGCCGTAGCCTTCCTCGATAGGCCGAGGCGCCCGTTGCCTAATTTCCCATGGAAGCTTGCCACAACGCCCCATGGAAGGCGGTTGCCATCATCAAGAGGTTAGGGATGTATGGGTATACCCAGATGGTACCCACACGTCAACCACTCAAAATTTGATGATGAATAGCAGCCACTCGATCTAGAGGCTCATTGCTTAGCTTGTCACATAAGCTTGCACAACTTCTCATTGAAGCTGGCCATTGTATTCCTACCACCATCAGCGTCCTCGCAAGTTCCGAACCACTCTACCCATAGTTCTCTTCCCAAACACTCGCGTTTTAGTCCTACTGCCCGTCCAACTCAATGAAGCAATCAGTCTTCCCCAGACACAGAGAGCTCAGGCGCATGGCCGTACCCGCCCCTGCTCGTCGGTCCGGCGGCATTGCCAGCCTCTCGCCCACCGCCTCCTCGGGAGCCGAATCCGGGTCCTGGCCATCACTGCGCGGCCTCCACTTCATCCGCGCCTACTTAGAGTGGCAAGGGCATCAATTCCACGGTACGAAGCTGCCCCGCTGCGACGCCGCCAATGACGACCCGCCAATGAGCCGCTGGTACGTCGCCGGCAGATTCCCAGCCTCCTCCACCACTTGCAGAGTTGGACTCCGACTCCAATTCTGACTCCAACTCCAACACCCAAACTGACATAGACCATCTTAAGACCTTTGCTCTGCGAGTCTTCCGGCGCACTACCAACACCTACGGGTGCCCTATCTGCCCCAACCGTATGCACCGGTGGAGGAACCTGAATGAGATCAAGGACCACGTCCTTAGGATGGCCAGGTCTGAGGCCCTGAGGGAGGACAACATGAAGAATTGGAGCTGCCACCACGTCCTAGCCAGAAATGAGGGATGGATGTAGATGGAGTGAGCAAGCCGCGCTAGTGGAAGACCAATGCTGATATGTTATCTGTGATGTTAATTAGTATCTTTAGATTTCGTGGGAACATTGTCTTATGTATGTGAACATCGTGATGTTAATTAGTAACTTTACATTTCCATGAAACATGGTCTCATGTTTGTCCGGTCTGTTCGTGTTTCGTAGACAAGAACATCCGCTCATATTGTACTTACATGATCGTGTTTCCTAGCGTGACACATGATTTGGAGAGGTTGAAGATCAATATTGGACGATTAATAAGAAATAGCAATGTGATCGTTGCTCTGAGGACCTGTGTGGTTCGAGAACCGGTGGATGGTCGCTTCCTGGTGTGATGAGTGATTGACAACGTTGTGTGGACTGACTCTTGGCTAAGTATTGCAGGTGCAGGTTGCGGCTTGAATGGTGTTGGTGCAGGTGAAGAACAAGCACGAAAGGTCGTTGCCGGTGAGGCCTCCAGGTGTGGAGCAGACAAGTAGGCTTGGTTCGAGGGACTCGGTGGCCAGCGGGGTCAACTGCGGGCCGCATGGTGGCAAGAACAGCAAGACGAAGTCGTGGACGGTTTCTTGGTAGAGCCTCAAAACTAAGGTCGAGCCAGAACTTCGTGGGAGTCGAGCCATGAGTGGTGATTGGAGGAGGCTACACTGAGCCCTCGGGGTTTCCAGTGGTTCACCAGAGAACCACTAGGTTCCTTGGTTGATCCACAAAGCCAAGACCGAAGACCGAAGAGCAGCAGCATCAGGCCGGTCTGACCGGTGGGTACCGGTCTGACCAGTGTGCGACGACTCCTTCTGGATGCTTTGAAGCAGAGGACACGCATCGGGATCGCAAGGCTTGCGTCGAGGCTAAGCAAGTTTGTGGTCGCCGGGCATCCGTCCGATGGTGCTACGACGAAGATTCCCAAAAGGCCCTTCGGGGTGTGTATCTTAGTTTAATGTAATAGGGGTAGTTTTGTCTTTCAGTTGCCTCCATATAACCCAAGTGGTGGGAGGATGGCAGCCATCTCTTTAAACCCTAGCACATTTCCCTTTGCTATTTTCCCTTCCTATTTTCCTTAGGATTTTCTAGGACTAGCTTGAGAGCTTCATGGTGAGACCTTGAGAGGGATGGATGATTGGGAGGCAAGTTAGACCTTGTATGAACCTTCATGGTATGTATAGATGATTCAGCGTGGTTCCTCAAGGTGTTTTGTTGTCTCTCCCGTTTTACCTTTTTGGTGATTTTCGGAGCCTTTTCTTGGCGTTTTTCTTGTGGTGGATTTGAGGCCGTTTTCTTGGGTATGCATGAACCCTTCATGGTTCTTTTCCTTGTGACCCTCTCACAAATCCGTGAGAAAAGGTGCTCGATTTTGGGGTTTTCTTAGGTTTCGGGAAAGTGGTGTTCTTGGTGGAAATCCTTCGATTCCTCTTGATTTAGCAACTTTTGGTGGACCAAATCGTAGCTATGTGATGCCCATGAGGTACTCCTAGTATCCCCAATGTCTTGTGCGAATCTGTGGAGCAAATCGGTAGATCGGGAAGGTTGTTTGGAAGGGTTGACCCGCGGCTCACTATTCGTACCGAGTGCCCAGGCTTTGACCGGTCTGATCGGTGCATTCTACCGGTCTGATCGGTGTGGCCCTTTGTTGGGTGTTGGCTCGGGTGAACTGCTGGGTTCGTGTGGCTTTGGGCTGTGGTGCTCCTGGTCAGTTCTTGGCAGGTTTCATGGTGTTTTGCTAGGTTTTGTGAAGGTTTTTCTTTCCCTTCAGTTTGTGTCTTGGTGGTGGTTTTTGTTCCAGGGCCTAGAGGAGTCACTGAGGCTTCCTGGAACGTTTCGGTGCGTTTGCTGTTACCACCGGCCTGACCGGCAGTGTCCACCGGTCTGACCGGTGCCATCGGTCTGACTGGCGAGAGCCATCGGTCTGACCGGTGTGGCACAGACAGCGAGTCGTGCAGATTTCCGCTGTGCGTTTGGTGTGTTTGTTTCGGTGGGTTGAGTGGTTTGCTCCTAGGGTCAGTAGCACTCCAGTGGCTACGTGACTTTGGCAAACTTGGGTAGTTCGAGTCAAAGAAGTGTTGGATAAGTCGTGTTCGACTTGTTGTAGAAGTCATCTCCTTCGAGAAGAATTTTTATCAGCTCCCATTCACTCCCCCCCCTCTCTGGTCGCCAGTTCGGTCCTTCAAGTGGTATCAGAACCGATTACGGGTCTTTCGGGACTCTAACCAGTCTAAAATCCAAAGATGGCATACCAGGAATAAGGATCGGGTCCTCCGCACTTCGATGGGAAGAACTACTAGATGTGGTAGAGGCGGATGGCTGCTTTCCTCCGCGGCAAGGGTCAGATCCTTTGGGATGTTACGGTGAACACAGCTTATGTTCATCCGATTAACTTCCTTGCTTCAGGATCGAGGGACATGCACGACGCCAACAACAAGGCGGTCGACTACTTGTTTCGTGCTCTGTGTCAATCCGAATTCGATCGGGTACAAACAGAGGACTTGGCTTGTAGGATTTGGGATCAGTTGAAGAATGCTCATGCTGGAAACGCTCAGGTTCAGGCTCGGTTGCACGCGACTTACCAGAGAGAGTACGAGAATTTCACTCATCTCCCCGGTGAGTCAATTGATACCATGTTCCAGCGGTTCACGGTGATTGTGAACAACATGAGGGCCAATGGGGCCGTGCTCCCGTACGATGATCACGACAGAGCTGTGAAGCTCTTGCACTCTCTGGATCGTACAATTTGGGATGGAAAGGTCAAGGCCATTCTTGAGTCTGAGAAGTATGACACTCTGATGGTAGACGGGCTATTCTCTAAGCTCAAGTCAGCTGAGGTCGATCGTGGTGTGACAGCCCGTCTTGAGAGCCCGACTGATTCCCATCGTCTTGCTCTTGTCGGTGGCTCGGGTGCTAAGTCTAACGCTAACCCATTCTCTCAGATGTACTCTTTGTCTTCCTTGATGTTTTTGCCAGATGAGGAGTTCGACGTGCTTGGAGAGGACAAGCTGGCGCTGTTGACCAGGAGGTTCGAGAGGTTGCACGAGAACCGGGTGAACACAAGGAGGACCACACGGACATGCTTCCAGTGCGGAAAGCTAGGACACTTCGTTGCTGACTGTCCGGAGAAGATGGAGAACAAGAACGGCTACAAGCACCGGTCGAGGACGGAGAACAATCACCGATCGAGGCGCGATCACAAGCACAAGCACAAGAACAAGGACGAGCGGAGATCGAGGAAGAAGGACGGCCACGGCAAGAAGGCTCGAATGATGGTCGGAGCAAGCGACGTCGACTCCACCTCCGCCTACTCTACCTTGAGCTCCAGTATCAGCGAAGATGAAGGTCATCGGCGCAAGAGCAAGAAGGGGTCCAAGAACTTGAGCGGGCTGAGCTGCTTCGCGCGAGACGGCTTCTGCGGCATGGCACACAGCTCTGGCAGCAAGAATGTTGATGGTCATTAAGTTCCTATTTTCGACCCTCAACTTTGAACAAATTTCACTCCATCAAAGCTTGCATCATAGCTGTGGGGTTATAAACTAACACATTCCACAAGCTTTGGTGAATATTTGGATGCAGGTCATAATGAGACATCATAGCACAAATAAAGCATCTTGACAAACAACATCAAATGCTTAGTTTGATAGCACCATTGAGAAGTTCTTGTCAAGATGATCGAAATGGAGTTTTGGTTCACCCAATTCGGAGTCCGGATGTAGAAATTATGCCTCACGGAAGATTGTGACACGAGAGATGTCGGGGGGTAGGTGCGGCCGAACCTAGTAGGTTCGGCCGGACCTATCAACCTCCTCCGATCAACACCAAACTTTGCCAAATG
Source organism: Cenchrus fungigraminus (assembly GCA_036936925.1). Classification (NCBI taxonomy): domain Eukaryota; kingdom Viridiplantae; phylum Streptophyta; class Magnoliopsida; order Poales; family Poaceae; genus Cenchrus; species Cenchrus fungigraminus. The sequence goes on along the minus strand of CM072778.1, from coordinate 52,120,518 downwards.
CCTCTACACTTAGCATAATATCCAAGGGGACCAACTCCATGGGCCAGACACCACAAAAGTTGGTCTGGCCGCACCTCCTAGGTCCGGCCGCACCACCCAAAATCCTCCTCTCGGGTCCACGGCACCAACAATCCCACAAACACACCTTGGATGGATGAGATACACCGGTGAATGGTCGGTTTGATCAAAAGGCTATGGTTGGAAGCACTTGGATCGATAGACCCACACTTAACCGCCACAACCGCCATCAAGGAGTGATCCTGGACGTCCCTCAACACCGTCGGTGCATCACACGGCAATTGAGTACGACCGGCCGCACCTCTAGGTACGGCCGCACCTATTAAACCCTAGGAATTCGCTCCACCGACTTGGGAACCGACCCAGGAGCGTTGATCAGGGCCGTGCATGATCAAAGGCGGCAAATCATAGGGCCGGCCGCACCTGGAGATACGGCCGCACCTCCTTGCTCGTCACTGCAGCTCCCTCTCACCTACAAGTACCCCCTCCTGCAGCCACCGACCCATTGGGGCTATAAATAGACCCCGGCACTTCATTGAAGAACACACAAGTGATTGGAAGCAAGTGGCGGAGCCCTACACAAGTTAGAATTCAGAGAGTAGGGAGAGGGAGTTGAGTGTTGGAGTAGAAGCCGGAGTGTCGGCCTTCTCTTCATACCTCGGCGGGTGCGGTACAACTACGGTCGTCCACACCCGGGATATTTTGTAAGTTCTAATTCGTGAGTAACTAAGTCTCAAGTCATTCCATTGTTCGCTCTTAGGTTCCTCGATTGCGGTTTAGTAGTTCCTACTTCTCGTGATTGCTTTTCTCTAGCGCGGAGTAAAGTAGTGCTTGGTTAGTGTAGACGCGGTGTCTAGACTCTCCAGTACCTTGGTATGCTTCCCTGTTCAACGGAATAGTTGTGGTACCCTAGGGAGGTGACAGCTCAGGACGGGCTTTGTAGTCCACCACGTTAGTTCAGGCAGGTACGAGTTACGACATCAGAGCCCCCTTGTCATCCCTTTTCGTGCCTCTTTTCCGTCTAGCCCCGACGAGCGACAAGTTTTGTCTTGATTCTATCCGTGACTCTCACAAGTTCTTAGCTTCATCAGCTTATCCCCTCTCTACCCGAAATCTATCCTTGCTTTCCTATCCTTTGTCGTCATATCCCCCAGACGAATTAGTTCAGGTTCTCTACACTACTTGTTCCCGTGGAAATCGATACCTTCGAATACTCCTGGGTGAAAGCTACAGCGGTATCCGTGCGCTTGTGGATTTATCTGTGATCGTATAGTATACCAACAGGCTTTCTGGTGCCATTGTCGGGGATATAAACCTAGTGGTGACGGTAGCAAGTGTCAACAAGCTTTCTGGTGCCGTTGCCGGGGAGCGGTAGCTGTTTTGATTCTGAACCCAGTTCGTCCGTGTATCACCCCATTTATCACATGGATTCCAATCCAACCCTTTTCGATTTTGCCGCTCCAAAGGGCGATCATTTGGAGCCTCCACCTTCATCACATTCCATTGAAACATCAAGCTATGAGCTACGTCCCGACTTCATAGCTATGGTCCGAGAGCAAAGCTTCTCTGGAGATAAGGATGAAAGTCCTTATTCCCACCTGCGCGAGTTCGAACAACTTTGTTCGTGTCTTGTGATCACAGGAATGAGTCAAGATACCTTGAAATGGAAACTCTTTCCATTTTCATTAACGGGGAGAGCAAAACAATGGTATTCGCTCAGTGTGAGAAGTATTGAGGGGGACTGGGAAAGTTTAGGAAAGGCTTTTTGCCTAACATTCTTCCAGACTCCCCAAGTAGTGAAACTCCGACGAGAGGTCATCTGTTTTGAGCAACGGAAGACTGAATCTCTAGGAGCCGCATGGGGAAGATTTACAAAAATCGTAGATTCTGGTCCAGACCTTGGTATCGCAGAGCCCGCTCTTTTGCAACATTTTCGTGATGGTCTTGGACCAGAGTCAGCATTTTTCTTAGACTCTTCTTCCGGAGGATCTTTCACTCATCTCACCTTGTCTGAGTGTAAGGACATTCTAACAAAAATCTTTCAAAATACCCCTTACACGGGAGTTTATGATGAATTCCCGGATGAGGAAGAAATCACTCAGGAGGAGCAAATGATAAACACTCTCTCGAAACCCAAACCCATAGAGGAGAAACCCACTAGCACCTTTTTGCATGAAGAACCACTCCTCTATCCCCGTGTGTACCCAGCTGATTTCTCGTATAACTTCGACGAGGAATCAACAAACTCTGATCCACTCTCTGAATCAGAATTCATAGAGGAGGAGCCTATCCTAGAAAAATTCATATCCATAGACACCCATCCTCCTCTTACCAAAACTTGGTTCACAGGGGAACCATTCCAACCTTATCGAGAGTTTGATCACCCCTCGTGTGACTTCATCTATGAATACTATGATGAGTTATTTGATAAACATTGGATGGAGAAATCCTTCTCGAGAAGGGAAAGAGACTCAACACACGAGGGAGAAGAAGTCCGCTTACCCAACCCAGAGGAAGAGAAAAGGCGGAAAGAAAGGTTGGAATATGTCTTCGCAATCAGTAGCCAGGAATGGTTGAGAGAAATAGAAGTCATGGATCAAGTCATTCAGCTATATCCCGAGCTAAAGTTACTCTCGTGCCAAGTAGGAAATCTCTCTTACCAAGATGTGTTCTACGACCCTAGTGTCGGTATCAATATCATTCCTAAATCCTTAGTATTAGAGGCCTTTCCCAACGAACCCCTCTCTTTCTCTCAGAAGCGTCTCCAATGGATTTCGGGTCAAACCATAGAGACTGAGGGAATCCATAGAGTCGTCCGAACAAAGATTAGAGATTATCAGATCTTCCTAGATTATCACGTCTTTGACATCCCAAAAGGAGATCCGCCCTTCATTCTCATCGGAAGACCCATTGAAGGGGTGTTGAGTAGTGTGCTCGACCATGAAAAGCAGCCATATCATCTTGTGGTTCGAGATACACATCTCCAATGTCATAGACCTGAGGTCAAGCAAGAACATGTGTGGTCTATGGACATTCTTGAGGCATTGACTTTGGATTCAGAAAACAAACTCGAGCATGAAAGTTTTATACTAGAAGGATCACAAATCCCATGCTCACATCAAAAGTTTCCAAAGTTATCAAGCCCCCTTTCCTATGACCTTTACAAAACCTACACCCTCCTCATTTTCCTTTTGCATGCTAACTTTGAAAGGATGGTTCTAGATGCTTTTGTTTATCATAAACATTGCAAATTTTGTGGTCGTACTAACCTTGCAGCTAGACCTACGATGGTTTCATCATCTCGATTGGCTGCAATATGAAGGTTCCTCATGGTCGAGCTTATGACCAAAAACAAAGCACTATCGGGAGATAGCCCGAATAATCATTTAGATTTCCTTTTCAAATAAAAGCAAGAGCATGTCTTTAGGATTAGTCATCCTTCGGGTATTTTTGGTCGCTAACCGTCTCAGGTGGAGATTGAAATGACCGATCGATAGGCGATGCCTAAAAATATGAGAGCTACACTGACTGCAATGCCTAGGTAATTTTTGGTGAGGGAACATCATGAAGGAAGCTTGAACTCCGCACACTTGAGTTGTGTTGCCTAGCAATGCAAACTCCAAGTGTGGGGGAGATATGTGAGTATCCCGAGTAAGTTTCTCTCATACTAAATCTTATTTTGGTTTGAAGTTGGTGTTGGTTCTTGCATCTTGCTCTCTTAAAAAAACACAAAAATATTTGAATTTGAATAAAGGCTTCCTAGCTCTTCGGCTAGCAGAGCCTCCCTTTTTGTTTCCATCTTTTTCTTTGAATAATAACACCAGGTACAAGAATAAGTGTGGGGGAGATCTCCCAAGCTCGTCTAAACACACAATTGTGATCTCCCACCAAGGTGCCGCACAACATCGACTACGCTAATACGACGAGGGATGAGGTAAGTGCACTAGAGCAAGTCGGTCACCCCTGTGGTTTGGCCGAATCACCGTTTGTCTACCTTATTCCCCACTTTCTCCAAGAGTGATGGTATGTGCACCCCTACCTCTCTACTTTTGGAAATCATGAGTTTAAATGAGCTTTAAATCCGATCATATAAATCAAACTCAATTGAATCCTCATGCACCCAATGCTTGACATGTTTCATATGGTTGGCTTGCATAAGTTTTATTCCATACTTATTATCTTGATGCTTGTGAACAACATATCTTTAGGGAACCATGCCCATCTAAGTAGTTGATGTTTGAGATATGGTCCGATGAAATGATCTTTGCTCCAAATGTTTGAGTGCTTGGGAAATTTATTTGAAAGTTTTGAAAACCCTTTGCGAAGCTCCTCTTTGATATGCTAAGTCCTACCAGAGCCATATGATGAGACATCTTGAAAACCTCATACACATATGCTACTTGTCGTTGCATTGAGCTTTGTCAAATTGTTGTGACCCTTCTGAGAATTCTTTTCATGCTTTCATGATCAAGATACACGTACACGCCAACATCCTCCTTGCTATGCTCAGTTGAGAGCTAGCATTGTACCATCTATCTATTCCACAAAATAAAGCTCCACACTATGTGTTGATCTCTCTCTCTCCAAGTTAATATTACAAAAGAGACGTGGCTATAGCAAAAAAAATATGGACACATGAAGGTCCAAGAAAAAAAAGAAAAAAAACAGAGAAAAAAAAGTTGGACACATGAAGGTCCAAGAAAAAAAAGAAAAAGAAAAGATAGCCATGTCCAAAAAAGAGTTAAAGTAGAGAGAGAGGATCATGCAAAATGGAGTTACAACAAATCAGATGGTAATAAATAGCACCCATTCCGGGCCTAGTGTACACCTTACCATCATCACAATGTTCATTATACATATGGTAATATCTAGCACCCATTCTGGGCCTAGTATCCACCTTACCATATCAATCATATCCCTACACATGCACATCTTGATCTGATTGTATGATTTGATTTTCTCCTTGGATCCGGTTTTTGACTTTGCAATACATGTGATGCAAGTATGCCTCATCTTTATGCCCTACCCTAAGCTCCATATATAGCCATCATTAGAAGTATGATAAGGAAAGGCAAGTCTAATGCCTTGGTGAGGATAATACACATTGAGCGATTTGAGAGAATCAAATGAGGAGCCAAGAAAAGTTTATTTTGAAAACTTATTAAAAAATCCCAAGCTACTTGACATGAGGAGTAGAAGTGATTTGGTTCAAGATCGTTCCATTCCTTAACTACCCATGATGGCATGATATGCACTTCAAAGTTCACAAGTGCAAGGTATGGTTCGGAATATCTCTTATGCTTGCTTCATACCATAGGAATTTTTGTTTTCACATTGGTCCTTAACCTTTACTCGGGGACGAGTGTGTGGGGGTGTGTTGATGGTCGTTAAGTCCCTATTTTCGACCCTCAACTTTGAACAAATTTCACTCCATCAAAGCTTGCATCATAGTTGTGGGGTTATAAACTAACAGATTCCACGAGCTTTGGTGAATATTTGGATGCAGGTCATAATGAGACATCATAGCACAAATAAAGCATCTTGACAAATAACGTCAAATGCTTAGTTTGATAGGACCATTGCGAAGTTCTTGATGAGATGATCAAAATGGAGTTTTGGTTCACGTAATTCGGAGTCCGAATGCAGAAATTATGCCTCACGGAAGATTGTGACACGAGACATTTCGGGGGGTAGGTGCGGCCGAACCTAGTAGGTTCGGCCGGACCTATCAACCTCCTCCGATCAACACTAAACTTTACCAAATGCCTCTACACTTAGCATAATATCCAGGGGCACCAAGTCCATGGGCCAGACACCACAAAAGTTGGTCCGGCCGCACCTACTAGGTCCGGCCACACCACCCAAAATCCTCCTCTCGGGTCCACGGCACCAACAATCCCACAAACACACCTTGGATGGATGAGATACACCAGTGAATGGTCGGTTTGATCAAAAGGCTATGGTTGGAAGCACTTGGATTGATGGACCCACACTTAACCGCTACAACCGCCATCAAGGAGTGATCCTGGACATCCCTCAACACCGTCGGTGCATCACACGGCAATTGAGTAGGACTGGCCGCACCTCTAGGTACGGCCGCACCTATCAAACCCCAGGATTTCGCTCCACCGACTTGGGAACCGACCCAGGAGCGTTGATCAGGGCCGTGCACGATCAAAGGCGGCAAATCATAGGGCCGGCCGCACCTGGAGATACGGCCGCACCTCCTTGCTCGTCACTGCAGCTCCCTCTCACCTACAAGTACCCCCTCCTGCAGCCACCGACCCATTGGGGCTATAAATAGACCCCGGCACTTCATTGAAGAACACACAAGTGATTGGAAGCAAGTGGCGGAGCCCTACACAAGTTAGAATTCAGAGAGTAGGGAGAGGGAGTTGAGTGTTGGAGTAGAAGCCGGAGTGTCGGCCTTCTCTTCATACCTCGGCGGGTGCGGTACAACTACGGTCGTCCACACCCGGGATATTTTGTAAGTTCGGATTCGTGAGTAACTAAGTCTCAAGTCATTCCATTGTTCACTCTTAGGTTCCTCGATTGCGGTTTAGTAGTTTCTACTTCTCGTGATTGCTTTTCTCTAGCGCGGAGTAAAGTAGTGCTTGGTTAGTGTAGACGCGGTGTCTAGACTCTCCAGTACCTTGGAATGCTTCCCTGTTCAATGGAATAGTTGTGGTACCCTAGGGAGGTGACAGCTCCGGACAGGCTTTGTAGTCCACCATGTTAGTTCAGGCAGGTAGGAGTTACGACATCAGAGCCCCCTTCTCATCCCTTTCCGTGGCTCTTTTCCCTCTGGCCCCGATGAGCGACAAGTTTTGTCTTGATTCTATCCGTGACTCTCACGAGTCCTTAGCTTCATCAGCGTATCCCCTCTCTACCTGAAATCTACCCTTGCTTTCCTATCCTTCGTCGTCATATCCCCCGAACGAATTAGTTCAGGTTCTCTACACTTCTCATTCCCCGTGGAAATCGATACCTTGGAATACTCTTGGGTGAAAGCTACAGCGGTATCCGTGCGCTAGCGGATTTATCTGTGATCGTATAGTATACCAATAGGCTTTTTGGTGCCGTTGCTGGGGATATAAATCTAGTGGCGACGCTAGCAAGTGTCAACAAAGAAGAGCCAGAAGGACGACTCGGACTCCGACTCCGAGGATGAGGTACGTGATGAGCTTTCCTTCTTGCGCCAAGAGAATGAGGAGCTTGGCTAGTTGCTTGATAACCGCGATGACATGCTTAGAGAGGCTAAGAAGATGAGGAAAGAGCTTAGGGCCTCGCTAGAAGATGCTAGGAACAGAGTAGCTGAGCTAGAAACACAGAACCTTGATGCTAAGCTTGAGATAGATTCGCTTAAGGCTTCACCTGTTGTTTCTGATGAGGTTGATTGTGGTGATTGCTTTGTTTTCCCAGCTGATCTTACTCCTCTTAAAGAAAAGCATGCCTCCAAGTGTGAGGAATTAGATGTGCTTAGGGTCGAAGTGGCTGAGTTTAAGTCTAGACCTGCTTTGCTAGGTGCTTTCACTTCTTGCCCTGTCTTGCATGGAAAGCTTGCTGAGTCTCGTGCTTACATTGTTTCACTTGAGGCTGATTTGAAAGCACCTATTCCTACTTCCTGCTCTACTTGTGAACTACATGCTGTAAAGAATTTGGAGATTTCCCACTATGTTGATCGTTTGTAGGATGAAAATGATGAGTTGAGGAAGTGTTTGAGTTGGCTGTCGGGTTAGGAGCCTCAGCTTGGTATCATGATAGCGGCTTTCAAATGCTATGATGGTCAAGCACTTGGGGCTGACAAACTTGGAGAGAGCAGTGGTGAGAGAGATGAGAAAGTTGGAGAGATCCCTATCCCACCACAAACAACACACAAGAACAAGTTTGAGCCCAAGCCTAACCATCTCAAAAACAAACTTGACACAACTCCAGATCCACCTGTATTCCCTCCCCAAACAAACAACTTCCAAAAACCGGTGAGATTTGTAAATCCCAAGGGAGATGTGGTTGGAAAGAAGAAGGGGAGAGAAGCCAAGTGAGCAGTCCCAACACAAGCCTAAACCAAAACCCATTCGGTTTCATTGTGGGTATTGTGGTAGAGATGGTCACAAGGATGAGTTTTTCTTCAAGAGGAAGCCTGAGGAGAGCATGGCTAACGAGTGGGCAAACAAGGACAGGTACCACCCCTCAAATGGTGTACCTGAGGCTCATATGCAAATGCCCAGGGCTAAGGCCATTGTGCGTATGGTTCCGGCTTGGGGAGATCGGAGAGTTTCAGGTGGTGCTGCTGGCCGAGCACCACCGGTCAGGCTGATCAGACCGGTGCAGGTCTGGGTGCTGGGCAGTTCGGTTTTCGTGCTCGTGAGGATGCTCGGTTCAGTTCCTTTGGTCGTGGTACAGGTGGTTGGCATGTTGAGTCTAGTGGTGTTGAGTTTGCTAGGCGTTCTCCACCTCGTGCTCAATATAATGGTGGGAGGAGTCATAGCTTTGAGTCTTAGAGGAGCAACGGTCCACGGTCTTCCTTTCGTGGCTTTCGTTCTCCTCCAGCGAGACAGGGGTGGTTTCCTCATGGTGGTTTTCGTGGTGGTAGCTTTGGTAGGCGCGATGATATGGATTGTGCTAACCCCACTTTGGAGCAAATGGCTCGGCACTGGTTTTACTCTTTTGGTACTAACCCCTAGGGGTGGGCATTTTTTCACCAAAAATCGATCACCAAACCGAACCGAACCGAAACCAAACCAAAATGTCGGTTTTTCGGTTTTCGTTTTCGGCTTCGGTTTTATGTTTTGCCTGGTTCGGTGTTCGGTGTCGGTTTCTGTCTTCCGAGTGCACGAAACCGAACTACCGATAAAACTGAAGTTTTATTTAGCAGCGTCCGCATGCGATTCGCACAAGCTGGCCAACAGACAAGCACCGCAAGACAAAAGGCCTAGCAAGTCAGCAAAAAACAATTTTGGCCCAAGTGAGCCCATAAAATACCATGCAAGTCAACCATATCTAGAAGGTTGCCACAAGCTCCTCGACCAGACGTCCGTCGGCGACGGCGGGCAGATGCATGTTGTGCTTCCAGAGGTGATGCTGCGATCCCGCATCCACGAGGCTGACCTCCAGGATTCTCCGCTTCTGGATCCAACAAGGCGACGACAATAGGTGGGGAGCTACAGCCTAGCGAATCGACAACGACGGACAGCAGCCACCTGGCAAATCGGTGACGGCGGAGCGGCGGCGCCTGACTCCCCTGCTGGCCTGCTATCACTGCTTCCACGCGCATGAGTAAGTTTTGTTGGCCTTTTCAATCGATCTGTGATCTTGGTTCACTTTTGTGCGAGGAATCGAATTGGGAATAGAGGAAGGCAAAAAGTTTGGTGAAAACTTAACACCGAACCAAATAGACCGAAACCGAAATCGTCGGTTTTCAATTTCTTGGAACACCGATCGGTTCTTGTTTCTTGGAAAACCAAAATTTTAAACCACCAAATAACCGAACTGAAATGTCGGTTTAAACCGAATGCCCACCCCTACTAACCCACTGCTGAGTCGTTTGTTCGCTCGCGTCCTCGTTTTTGAATATCAGGTGGGAGACTTGAGGAACGTTTGGCTGATCGACTCCGGTTGTTCGAGGCATATGACCGGAGACAGGGGGTGGTTCTCAAGTCTCGTCCCGGTGGTGTCCAAGACATACATCACCTTTGGGGACAATGGGCGAGGACGTGTGCTTTCAGAAGGTGAGATTAAGTTAAGTGACAAGATCACTCTCAGGCATGTTGCTCTTGTACAATCGTTCGGGTTCAATTTGCTTTCCGTGTCGCAGCTGTTGGATGAGGGTTTTGAGGTGTTGTTTCGGCCTGGTGGTTCTCGGATTTTGGATTCTCGAGGGGATCTAGTTTGCATGGTCGTTCCCGAGGGTCAAATTTTCTGAGTAGATTTCTCTCAGTCTTCTGGTGTGGCTCGTTGCTTTTTGGCTGGTTCTTCGAGTGAGTTGTGGAAGTGGCATAGGAAGTTGGGTCACTTAAGCTTTGACCTTTTGTCTCACTTGAGTAAACTCAATTTGGTTCGAGGATTGCCACGGTTGAAGTTTGAGAAAGAGTTGGTGTGTGCGTCGTGTAGGCATGCCAAGATTGTAGCCTCTTCCCTTCCACCCCTCACCGATGTGATGATGGAGCGTCCATGCGAGCTGCTCCATATGGACCTTGTTGGTCCAGCTCGTGTGAGATCCGTGGGTGGGAAGTGGTACGTCCTAGTTGTGGTGGACAACTACTCTCGGTATGCTTGGGTATTCTTTTTGGAGGAAAAGGGGGAGACGTTTGGTTTTGTTCGAGATCTTGTCTTGAGGTTGAAGAACGAGAGGCACGGAGATGCCATACGAGCGATTCACAGTGACAATGGCTCGGAATTTAAAAACTCTTGCTTCAAAACCTTTTGCTATGACTTGGGTCTTGAACACCAGTTTTCGAGTCCGTATACGCCCCCCCCCCAAGAATGGCGTGGTGGAAAGGAAAAACAGAACCTTGTGTGAGATGGCCCGGACGATGCTCGATGAGCATAGGACTCCGAGGAGGTTCTGGGCTGAGGCGGTTAATACCACGTGCTATGTGTCGAACAGGATTTTTCTCTGAGCTTTCAAGAAGAAGACGTGCTATGAGATGATGCACGGTCGCACTCCCAAGGTGAGTCATTTCCATGTGTTTGGATGCAAATGCTTTCTTCTGAAGAAGGGCAAGAATCTGGATAAGTTTGAGGCTAGGTCGGTCGATGGTATTTTCTTTCGTTATGCTACTCACTCTAGAGCATTTCGTGTGCTCAATTTGGAAACTGACCAAATCGTGGAGACTTGTGAGGTTACCTTCGACGAGACACAGCCATGTAGCTCTTTGGTCTTTGATTGTGCAGGTGATGATGAACTTGGCGAGGAGATCTTTCAGGAGGAGGAGCATGAACATGAAGATGATGAAGATGGTGGCGTGGCGCCCGCGGCTGAGCATGTACCTACTACTTCGACTACGATCGAGTACGGGCGCTCTCCTACACCCACAATGACAAGCCCAGATCAAGGAGAAATTGTTGCTGAGGGGGAGGTAGCTTCAAGGCGAGAACCTCCCCAGTGAGTTCAAGTGGATCACCCCACTTCGAGGATCATCGGGGACATCAACGAACGCACTACACGGTCGAGGGTTCGAAACAATTCTCACTTTGCCCATGCTGCTTTTGTTGCTACGTTTGAGCCCAAAGACATTGGATACGCGCTATCTGATTCTAATTGGGTCAACGCAATGCATGAGGAGTTGGAGAACTTTGAGAGGAACCAAGTTTGGGAGCTGGTAGATCCTCCACCAGGTTGTAAACTGATCGGGACAAAATGGGTGTGGAAAAATAAAGAGGGTGAGAATGGAGAAGTGGTGAGAAACAAGTCGAGGTTGGTGGCGCAAGGGTACAGTCAGAAGGAGGGGATCGACTACGAGGAGACCTTTGCTCCCGTAGCCCGTTTGGAGGCAATTAGGATCCTTCTAGCTTTTTCTGTCGCTTAAGGGTTCAAATTGTACGAAATGGATGTGAAGAGTGCCTTCCTGAACGGTGTGTTGGAAGAGGAGGTGTATGTGAAGCAACCACCAGGGTTTGAGAGTGAGAAGTACCCCCACCGGGTGTACAAGTTGAGAATGGCACTCTATGGGTTGAAACAGGCACCTAGGGGTTGGTATGGCAGGTTGAGGGGGTTCTTGTTTGCTAAGGGCTTTGAGATGGGGAAGGTAGATCAAACCTTGTTTCTCCTCAGGCAGGGCATTGATATTCTGATTGTTCAGGTATACGTGGATGATATTATCTTTGGTGGCTCGTTTCACTCTTTGGTTGCAAGGTTTGCAGATGACATGAGCAGGGAATTCGAGATGAGCATGATGGGTGAGTTGCAGTTCTTCCTCGGGCTCCAGATCAAGCAGTCGAAGGAAGGAACATTTGTGCACCAAGCAAAGTACACCAAAGACATTGTGAGGAAGTTCAAGATGGAGGACTCCAAGGCCATGGCGACGCCTATGAGTACGACTACAGCACCTGATGCGGACAAGGAAGGTGAACACGTGGACCAGAAGGAGTACCGAAGCATGATCGGGTCACTCCTGTACTTGACGGCGATGAGGCCGGACATCCAGTTCGCCGTATGTCTATGCGCTCGTTTTCAAGCGTCTCCAAGGACTTCGCATCGGCAGGCAGTCAAGCGCATATTCAGGTATTTGCGATACACTCCTGACTTCGGCCTTTGGTACTCCGCGTCTTCTTCTTTGGCGCTTCATGGATTTTCGGACGCGGATTTTGCCGGATGTCGGTTGGATAGGAAGTCCACTTCTGGGACCTGCCAGTTCTTGGGTTCTTCTTTGGTGTCTTGGTCTTCCCGCAAACAGTCGAGTGTTGCTCAATCCACTACCGAGGCAGAGTATGTAGCCGCTGCTAGTTGTTGCTCTCAGCTCCTTTGGATCACATACACCATGAGTGACTTTGGTGAGGAGTATACCCATGTTCCACTTCTATGGGATAGCATCAGTGCCATAAGCGTTGCAAAGAACGCAGTGCTCCATTCCAAAACCAAGCACATAGAAGTGAGGTACCATTTTCTGAGAGACAATGTTGAGAAAGGGAAAATCACTTTGATCCATGTACCCACACATGACCAGCTAGCCGATATCTTCACCTAGCCCCTAGATCAAGCAACTTTCACTCATTTGCGGGGGAACTTGGTGTGTGTTTGATTTCTTAAGTTGGGTGTGGGAGCTCCTTTGTAGCATATGTATAGCTTTCCTTTTGTGCATGTTTGCATTTGCGTTGCTTTTTCTATCATGATGTATAAGCATCTTTGTATCTTAGGTTGCATGCATTTTGTAGGAAAAGGTTCTCCTATATACATTGTTCACTATGATGTGCTATATATGATCTTGTGAGCTAGTTTGGTATGCTATGGTTAGTTTGGCTTAGCTCTTGGTGATCTTGATTTATATCCATGGTTGATGGCTATGTTTTTGAAAATTGCTACATATATGTCCTCTTGTGAGTAAATGCCTTTATATGGTCATGACATGACTTAGTGGCTTTGTTATGCTCAATTTGTGCTTGGATGATTTATTTTGATCATATGGGGTCAAAGGCTCATTTGTCATCATGAATGTTTAGCCCGCTTGCTTTATCTTGTGGAGCGACATAAGTTCCTTTTTGTCGCAAAGACATTTCATGTACCAATATGAATCTGAAAATGAAATGTAAATTGCTTGGAAAATGTGCTCCCATGTCATATGTGCTTAATTTATATAGCTTTGGGTGCTAAACCATTGCATGATGCCTACAAATGAGAAGTCTCATACTCTGAGACATGGGTACCCCTGGGTCCCAACCGACCAGGCTCACGGCCGTCCCCGACAAGTGGGTCCGGCCTATCAGAAGACCCGCCGACCTGACAGCGGTCCCAACTGACCTAGTTGGTGGCCCACACGACCTTCTGAAAACCCTCCAGAAGATTCCCCAGGTGACCTTATCCGGAACGACTTCAAGACTTGGCGTGCAAGACAAGACATCGGTGGATTCCGACCAAGCAGATCGACAGATATGGCAAGTATTGTAAACAACTAGACTTAGGTCTCTTGGTCGTAACCGACCAAGAGTCTGGGCACCGACCTTGTCCGCTGGCCAATATAAGGCGGGCAGGGCGAGCCTTTGTACAATCACGCAATCCTCAAGCAATCTACACCAATAACTGGATGTAGGGTTTTACTCTCCGGAGGCCCGAACCAGTATAAACTCACCGTGTTCTCTGTGTTCCGTGTGCTCGTGCGCAACCTTCGAGTTCTTAGCCCTAGATTCCACCCCACCGAACAAATAAACCACCGGGGTTGACCCCCCTGTGGGCTGTCTAGATCTAAACATCCGACAGTTGGCACGCCAGGTAGGGGAGAATCCAGGGTTCTTCGTGCAACTCGATGGCTTCGACAAGCGGCGTCATCTCCCTGGAGAGCATGGCGGACATCCTCGCCAACCCCATCAACATCTGCTTTTGCTCTATGCCGGCGGAATCAACCACTCCAGCCGCGTGCCTCGTCATCGAGAACGCTGCGGTCACCACCCACCAGCAGGTCGGATCCGATATGCTGGAGGAAACCCACCCACCCACTCCTTGCGACCTGATCACGGGGCTTGATCGTGTCGAAGACATGCTCTCCGATACGATAAAGGTCTGTGAGCACGTCAAGCGCCCTCGCAGGACCTCTTCATCCTCATCCCGCATGCCTCTTGGTCTGCGGAACGCAGCTCATGTAGCGTCTCGCTACATGAAAGACAAGATCCAGATCCAATCTGGACCAGAGATCCCACATCGTGGAAACTGCAAAGGTCGCCTCGATGACCCCTGCCCCATCCATGAAGATTCCAAACACACGGCTCAACAGTGTTGTGTGCTCAAAAAGCTTCGCCGACCTCTCACTGCGGCTCACCGCCGTCGGATCAACCGAGAGCCATCCCCGGACCGCCTCGCATTCCAGATCGCCTGCACGACCATCTCCCCCAACTATTCGGGCGAGGTGTTTGAGATCCCAGACCGAGAGGTCCTCGTGGTTTCTGCTGACGTACCCCCTCAAGCTGGCGAGACGGACGAGCAGCGCATACAACGAGAGAACGCTAATGCCGCACGAGCTGTACGTTGCCAGGAAGAGATAGATGCGGCTGTAGCAGCCGCAGGTCAACCTGCAGGAAACGTCGTACCGGGCGCCGGTGGTCAACCTGTAGGCAACGTCCCTGATGGTGCAGCCGCCACTGCGGCCCAAGCTGCCCCTCAGCGACAGGACAACGAGCCTCGTCGACATTGTCTGCGCGCCAGAGACCTCCTGAGGGACTTCGAGCAAGATGGTCATGAAGTCTTCAACTCGCCTCAAGCTAACCTAGGTGCAGCCCTTGCTGCGCTGGGACAACTTGAGGACACTCCTGCAACTCGGCGTCTGCAAGCTCACATCCGCATCGCCACTGCTCAAGTCGAAGAAAGAGGACCAGGGTACAGCAGATCGGCTTCGAGCTCCTACTCCAGGAGCAGGTCGGAGCGACCCCTCTATCGTCGTCACCACAACGACAACGCTCCCCTTCCGCCCGTGGCCGAAGAGGGAAGAGGTGAAAATGAAGTCATGCAGCCGGTCAACCCTGCTGCCAACACCGCCGCCAACGCAGCGGCCAATCCAGCCGCTAACGCCACTGGCAACACCCCCGGCAATGGCCAAAACAATGCCGCCAATGCTGCTGGCGCCCAATAGCAGAACGTCACCGGCAACCCAGGACAGAATGCAGGAGCTCAACCTCCACCAGTACAAGCCAACCGCGCTCAAAGCAGTCAACGTCAGCGCATACGAGATGAAGTGGAGATAGCACGACGTGCCAACTACGACCGCGACCACGGGGCTCCTGATCCTCTCGACGCTAATCACCCCATCCAAGCTACAGAACTTCGGCAAATGCACGACCAAAAGCTCCTACGTCGCGCCCAGTACGACCAAGATAATGGTCCTCCCGACGACCTCTACGTCATCCCGATGGCCTACGCCCCATCAGCTAGTCCTGGAGCAATCAACAACTTCCCGGCCTTCTCACGATGTCTCAGGACGATCAGATACCCCAAAGACTTCAAACCAGCCATCGAAAAATATGACGTCCGCTCTGACCCGAGTATTTGGCTGAAGATGTACAGCATCGCCGCCCGGGCGTCTGGAGGCAACGAAGACCACATGGCGGGATACTTCCCCCTTGTGATGGGTAAAGCGCCACTCCTGTGGCTTGACAACCTCCCTGCAGAGTGCATCACCTCATGGGCGACCTTGTCGCGACTCTTCACGACCAACTACCAAGCGACCTATAATCGCCCAGGCAACACTCACCACCTTGCCAGAGTACGGATGAGGAGGGACGAAACTCTCCGATAGTACACCAACCGCTACTTCGAGAACCGCAACACCCTTGCGGGTGTTAAGGATGAAGACGTCATAGCCTACTACAAGAAGGGGGTAACTAACATAAAGCTCTTCGAGAAGATCCACGAAGCCGACGCCAACACCATCGCCGACCTCATGGCTTACGTCGACAAGCTTGTCGACACTCAAGATGCGGTGATTCATGACTTCAAAGGAGATGATCATGATGAGGGAGTGCGAGCAGTTGAAGCGCGCTCTAGGGGTACCTCCAGAGCCCAAGAAAACCAAGAGCAGCAACAAAGACGACCAGAACAGCAGCCGCCGCTACGACAACCGTAACCGTCGACCTGATCGACGTGATTACCGCGACCGGCGACCTTACCGTCACAACGACGACAGGGATCGCCGTGACTATCGCCGCGACTATCGACGTGATGACCGACGTGATGATCGCCGAGACGACTACCGCCGCGACGACCGTCGCGAAGACCACCGCAATGACCACCGTGACGAACGCCGCGACGACCGGCGTGATGATCACCGTCAGCATGATGATCGCGACCGCAAAGACAACCGTCGCAAGGAGCCCTCTCCTCCACCACCGCCAAAAGGGGGCAATCCCAATGGTGCGTTCCAGAACGCCAACCGACAAATCAACTTCATCGTCGGTGGCCGACAAGCAGCCAAGAGCAACAGACAGCAGCGATCAAACGCAAGGGAGATCGGCCAAGTTCGACATCGAGTTCTGCCCTCGACAGGCGATTAAGTCGTAGATCTTAGCTGACTTTGTGTCAGATTGGACAGAGATCCAGATGCCCCCTCCCAAGGAGAGGTCTGAACACTTGATAATGTACTTCGACAGTGCTCTTAACCTCGAAGGTGCAGGAGCAGGAGTGCTATTTATCTCTCCTCAGGGAGAGCAGCTCAAGTACGTCCTACAGATACACTACAAGGCCTCCAACAATGGAGCAGAATACGAAGCTCTGATTCATGGGCTCCGTATAGTAGTGTCCCTTGGCATCAAGCGACTACTGGCATATGGCGACTCCAAGGTCGTCATCGAGCAAGTCAACAAGGAATGGGATTGTATCAAAGACACAATGGATGCTTACTGTGCGGAGATCCGCAAGCTCGAAGGCCACTTCGAAGGGATCGAGTTTCAACATGTGACACGTAACAACAACGTGGCTGCCGACGTCCTATCCAAACTAGGCTCTAGGTGAGCTCTAGTCCCGGCGGGTGTGTTCGTCCAAGACCTACGCAGGCCGTCGATCAAGCTGTTAGATCCAGACAACCCGGACCAAGCACAGCCCGACGTAAACCCAGCACCTCCCCGCGATGTGCTAATAACAGAAAAAGAGGATGATTGGAGTGAGCCTTTCTTAGCCTTCTTGCTCGACCAGCGAGTCCCAGAAGACAAAGCTGAGCGGGAGCGCATCACGCGGCGTAGTGCCAACTACGTCGTGATCGGCAATGACCTCTATAGAAAAGCCCCCTCTACTGGCGTCTTGATGAAGTGCATCTTGCGATCAGAAGGTCTTCAGCTCCTGGCTGAGATTCACGGTGGTGAATGCGGCTGCCATGCAGCATCTGCTAATCTGGTCGGCAAGGCGTATAGATCTGGCTTCTATTGGCCCACGGCCATGTCTGATGCCAAAGACCTCGTCAAAAGGTGTAAGGGATGTCAGTTCTTTGCCAAACAGCAGCATTTGCCAGCTCAGATCCTGTGCACGATTCCCCCATCTTGGCCCTTCGCCATGTGGGGCCTCAATTCCGTAGGTCTGTTTCGAACCGCTCCAGGCGGCTACAGGCACATCCTTGTGGCCGTCGACAAATTCACCAAGTGGATTGAAGTCCGACCTGTCGCCAAGGTCACGTCGGAAGAAGCGGCCAAATTTATGCAAGACATAACACATCGCTTCGGTGTGCCCAACAGAATCATCACCAACCTCGGGACGGCCTTCACAGGGTCTGTCTTCTGGGATTTTTGCCAAGACAACACGATTGACGTCTACTACTACTCGGTCGCCCACCCCCGGTGCAACGGCCAGGTTGAGCATGCCAACGGCATGGTCCTTCAAGCCCTCAAAGATCGTATCTTTGATGACGCTTCAAACTACGCTACCCGGTGGTTAGCCGAGCTACCACACATAATCTGGGGTCTGTGGACCCAAGTCAGCTCTGCTACAGGCTTCTCGCCCTTCTTCCTGGTCTACGGTTCGGGGGCCATCCTACCTACCGACGTCACCTTTGGAGCTCCACGCATACAGTTCTACGAGGAGGGGGAAGCCGAGCAGACTCGTCGTGTCGACCTTGATAGCCTCGAGGAATAGAGAATGGCAGCCGTTATGAGGCAAGCTCGCCACGACCAGCAGCTCCGTCGGTATCATGATCGCAATGTCAAGGAGACCTCCTTCAATGTTGGCGACCTAGTTCTGCGACGTATCCAGAAGACCGACGGCATGCACAAGTTATCTGCACCTTGGGAAGGACCCTTTATTGTCACTGAGGTTATCAGCCCATGTACATATTGCCTCCAGTGGGGCGACGGGCAAGGAGTACCCAACCCATCGAACGTGGAGCACCTACGACGATTCTATCCGTAGAATAAGTTTTATTCAGCTATGTATTCTTCGTCTTTGTATTTTCAGTTCAATAAATATTAGTTAAAGCAGTCATCTGCTGTGTCTCGAGCTCTACCTTCTCTTCTTTCATGTCATGTACCCTCCCCCTTGACATGCTCGGGGGCTTGGCTAAAGCCAATACAAGGGTCGAAAACGACCTGGGGGTGAAGTTTTTTGTTCCTCCCCCTCGACATGCTCGGGGACTTGGCACCAGCCAATGGAAGGGTCGCCCGACCTGAGGACGTCTTACCTCATGATTTCTCACTTTATGTTGTTGCGAACTCGCTTGGTCGTAAGGTTGCAAAACCTGAGTCCCAGACTCCTTCCCGCGCGCTGATTGCACGTAAGTCTCCCTGCTGAGCCATGATAATTGGTAAGCCAGCCTCTCCGTGAGTAGTGGTTAGCGGGGTATACAAGAAAAAGACGTATTGCTTCAGGGCAACCAAGTTCGTGCAAACATAAGCTGAGTATGACATGCAGGTCAAAAGAAGATCATCATTGTTATTTACATGACTAGAGGAAAGAGGGGGTACAGCTCTAAGACTACGACTACTCTTCACCGTCGTCGCCCTCGTAATCAATGGCGTCCATTATCGCCATGGCCGCCTCCCGCACTTCTTCCTCCACGGCCTTGAGGTCCTTCGTCGCGTCTGGGCCTTCTCCGACCTTGACCATGTCAATGTCGGGCTGATGAGATTTTGCCCGTACCAGTGACTCCGTAGCCGCTGTCAAGCTAGTCGCCTTCAAGAGGTCGACCAACTTCTCTGGTGCAGCCAGAAGCCGATCAATGGCCGATTTGGGCTCCTCCTCGGCGACCTGCGTCTCCACCATGTCCATTACAAAATGGGCAGCGTTCTTCAGGTCGTTCAGCTCCACCTCTTGCCCTGCAATAGTCACTTGGTCATTCCGCAACGCCTTCAAAGCTACCTCGAGACTGACCTCAAGGTCCTTTCGAGCCCGTTTCTCATAAGCCAGCTTCTGAGACACGGCATACTCACTGTCTATGGTGCCTTTCATCAGCTGCTTCAGCTCCTCAGCACCGGCCTCGGCCTCCCGCAGGTTTACCTCCAGGCTTCGGACCTTCTCCTTAGTGTTCTTCAGGTCGTTCTTGAGGTCATCCTCCCGCTTGTGAAAATCTACGGTGTACAAGAAGTCGTGGAACTAACCCTCAGCAGTATAAATCAATGATGGACAAAGCTGTGAAGCAGTTGGTCTTACCAGTGCTCATGGTATTGAACAGCGTATCGGCCTCCCGATTTTTGCGCTTTTCTTCAGCTAGCTCGTCTTCGAGCTTCTTCTTGTCAGCCGCCGCCGCCTCACGAGCTTGCTTGAGCTCCTGCTCAAGCTTCACCACCCGCTGCTGCAGAGCTGCAGCATCCTTGAGCTGGTCGGCCCAGCCCTTGGCATGGTTGGCCAGTGACTGTTTTTAAAAACAAAATAGGTCATCAGCTACATTCAGAAAACAAGTCGTTTATTTAAACCAAGAACAGCTGCTCACCATAAGGGATTGGTTGAGTGTCAAGATCGACCGGCGGACCTCCTTCATATCCTCGTCATCTTGAAAGATGTCTCCTTCCCAGGGAGTGCCAGTCTAGTCAATGTCTTCCCGCCTCAAGCTTGGCCCCGTTGACGTCGGACTCATTGCCTGCACACCGGTTGTTTTTGGGTTCCCCTGTGGTGGCTCGATCTGAACCGGATCCACAGTCGGGCCCTGAGCCGATGTGCTGGGCATCGAGTTGATGGGGTCCACATCAATAACAGACAGCGGAGACAACGTCCCCACGTCATCGACCGAACCTTGAGTCCCAGCCTCAAGCTCGGACGATCTTGTCCGCGAGGGTGAATCTTGAGCACCCAAGGCGCTCTGAGGTTGGACGTCCGACCTAAAGTAATCTTCATCAACACAATAGAAGAGCTAATGATAGCTAAGCAAATGAACAAACTTAAGTGCTAAGACCTTACCTCACGGTAGGCGGTGCACGCAGCTTCGACCTCAGGGGCCAAACTCGTATCTTCACAGGCATCTTGGCCTGCGCACCAGCGGTAGCTCGCTGTGCCTCCCTCATACGGCGGAGGTCTTCTTCCGTCACTTGCTGCTCCAGCTCCCGTTGCCTCTTGGCCGCGAGACTCAGCGACCTCCTTTCCGCACGGTCATCAGTGACCGGCGGATCATCGGTAGCTTCATCTTCATCCTCCTCGACCTCCTTAGTCACCGTAGTGGGGATCGTCGGTGTGTGGACCGCCGGAGGAGGGCTCGCCTTCCTCTTCCTCTTCTTCTTGTTGGCCTCGAGCTTGGCAGTCTTGGCTGCCTCGGCCTTGGCAGCAGCCCTTGTGGTCGACTGCTTTGCTGTTGCCGCCCTCGTCTTGCGCCCGGGCTTTGTAGCGCTGCTTGCCTCAGGATGGCTCGCTACATCGCCACTGACCTCTTGGTCAGTATCTTCATCAGCTTCAACTGATGAATCTGATTGATAATTCTCCAGCAGCACAGCTGCTGGAGGCTGGTACTCCTCCGACCTCAGCTTCCTACGTGGTTCCTCACCCTTCGGTAAGGGTGCAGGGCACCAGAACTGCATCTCTCGAGCCTGCAACAAACAAGCAACAAGGAATAAGATCGACGCAAGCAACTAAACAAGCTACAACGACCTGGTAGTCTCAGGACTTACAGGGTCAGCTGGTCGAGTCAGGGAGTGTGCCTTTGGGCACTTCCTGCCCCGGGTACCCCTGGTGTAGATCTAGGACACCCTGGCCACCATCTCCTCCTGGGAGACCTTGCAGTTGACTTCGCGAGTAGGGTCTGACTGCCCCTAATATTCATATGCCGGATGCACCCGGTCCTTGATCGGCTGGATCAGGCGGTGACAGAATGACCTCGCCACCGAGCCTCCTGTCAGCCCCTTCTCCTTGAGGTTGCTCACCAGGGTGAGCAGCTCCTTCACATCGTCCAGCTCGCGGGAGGTCAGCTGCAGGTCCCACTCCGGTATCTTCTCAGGCTTGTCTCCGGTCCGTTTCGGAAGCGCCCACTGCTGGTCGGCGATGTAAAACCACTCCGACCTCCACCCAGTGGTGTTGTCCAGCAGGTCCATATCTATCCATTTCGCCTTGAGACCTTATCTCAGGCAGAACATAACCGATCCTACCACGCCAAGGCGCTTGCCCGTGCTCTTGACGTTGAACAGATAACGCCAGAGCTAGAAGTGGGGCGGTATCCCTAGGTATGCCTCACAAAAGTAGATGAACGACGACACCACATTTATGGAGTTGGGGACGAGGTGTACCAGCTCCAACTTGTAGTAGAAGAGGAGACCTCTGAAGAAGTCGCCGGCGGGCACGTTGAACCCGCGCTCAAAGAAGGAGGCGAAGACGACCTGCTCTTTGTCGTCCTCCATCGGGAAGGCCTCACCCGTGGGCGCCTTCCACTCCACCTCCGCCTTGGGTCTCAGGAGCCCGCGATCCACCAATGCTTGAATCTTCACCTCGGTCATCACCGAGGGCTCACAAACCGTCTGCGAGTCTGGGATTTGAGAAGCAGCAGCCGCCATTTCTTGTGGACAAGGAGCTTTGGATCTAAAGTTGACTAGGGTTTTCACGCGCATGCAGAGCGGCGCGGCGCGTGGATGGTGGAGCCGGCACGCGGTCTGCTACAGACGGCGGCGGGCTGGGGATTCACGGGTGGAGGATGGATGTGGAGCGCGCGGCGGCTAGGGCACGAAGATTCCGGCGGAGGCGGCGAGAGGAGGAAGAAGATGGAAAGGGATGGTCAACACTGGTCCCCGCTGTCCTATTTATATGGGTCCCGCCACGGGTGCCCGTTGCGGATTTATCGCCATAATGAGCTCGTCGCAACGGCTACGTGCCGCTAATTTCGCGAGACGATCTCGCCGGATTTCACGCCAACGGCTATATGCCCAACGGATAGATCGGCGACCTACACCCAGAGTTTAGGTCGTGAATACATCAAAGATATCAGGTCGTGCTGATAGACATTCGATCTCCATGAGGTCGATAAGCCCCCAAATTACGTCGCTTTAGGTCTTTGATGAATAATTTCTTCAAACCGACCATTACATGACAGAAGAGAGCGAACATTACACAGGAACTATGAAGGTACACAAGTCGCCTGCGACCTCATTGGATTCAGAACCCGTCACAAGATACAAACATATTTGAAGACCTGGTCTACATAGAGCAATCCTTGAGGTGTTCCCTGCTATAGCAGAGCACATCGCAAGAATTCTCCTAGCCCCAGGACCTCGATGGTGGCCTTGCGGTGAATGCCTGCACAACGCTGCATATAGCAGGTCACACTTTGTGCCTGACTATGGAATGCAGATACGAGCTTGCTCTTTGGCGCGGGCCGCAAGCCCTCGACGAGCATCCTATGCTCACCAAGAACTTGCAGCTTCACCTCGGGCCTCTACAGCATCACCTCCAAACTCTCCTTGATTCGTCGCTGAGGCACGGTACAAAGAGTGGGTGTGCTACCTCTACTTCGCAAGAATTCTTTTAGCTCCAAGCATCTACAAATTTTGCATCCTATGCTCTGGTGGACGAACACATGCCCATGGCATGGCTGCAATACTACTCTGCGGCTTCATAGCTCAACAATGCTCGGTGTTTGCCTCCTTGAGCCTTATGGTACTATTTATAGCCCGAGCCAGGCCTTGAGTGGCCGGCGAAGTGGAGACGCTGTTACCACATGGCCAAGAGGTTCTGTAGACATGTGTGTGAATAAAGGAGATGTCCTTTTTCCTGTCTCGCGATGTCTTTGTCGCTAGTGCATCAATGATGCCTGAGGCTGCTGTGATGTCACATGGCTACAGTGCACCTTGTGGTCATTGGGCGGTTTGTCATTTTCTCGGTGGCAAGAGAATCTCCGACCACTGTTGACCCGTGACCCTGCAGTCTACGGAAGAGATAGGCCTGACTCTGCGTTAGAGGGCTCTGCGCCTCATTACATCTACGGACGACGACAACGATAAAACGCACCCTTTTCGGCTCTGCGTCTTCATTGCACCCGCTAGGCTCTGCGTCCTGGTGCACCCGCTATGGCTCTGCATGTAAACGGACCTATTCCAATCAGCCTATATTTTTGTTTCCTGAGTAGAATGGTCGTAGGTTCGATTGAAGACCTTCCGGGGTAGGCGTGCCTCGCTGCTTTACCAGATCCGTCTGGGCGCCTGGACATCAGAAGCTTCACGTCTACGGTTTCGTCGGGCCCCTGTGGTCAGTGTGCCTATTGCTGAGGTCGTCAATACTTTAGCACCTTGGCTCCGCTGGATGGCTGGCAGCTATGTTGGTCGTCTAGGCACCAAAATGGCCTCCCTGAGGTCGGCGTGCCTTAATACCTAGGTCTTGCAATACCTTGGTATGTCTACGGCCCTGCCAACCTAGTTGGGTGCCATGGATGCATGACCTTCCTGAGGTCGGTGTGCTCTTGTAGCCCTGCCAGCCTGATCTGGACATTCAGGATTTTACATTGGGTATGAAGGCCTCCCTGAGGGGTGCGCGCCTAATGGCCCTGCCAAGTATCTCTAGGTGCTTGGGCGCTTTTGATTTGAGACCTTCTTGAGGTCGGCATGCCTCGGGTGGCTATGCCAGACTCCTTGCAGCTATGCGGGATATCTGGGTGTCTCTACACTCCATACGTTCAAGATCAATATCTTCCTGCGGATTCATCGTTGATCATTTTGACTACTACAGAAGACCTCTTCATGTGACGCATCTTTCAAGATCCTGCTGGGTATCCTCGGATACTGGATATAGTTGATTTGAGACTTCTTCGAGGTCGGCACGCCTACAAAGGCCTCCTCGAGGTCGGCCCTGCCAGACTCCTTGCAGCTATGCTCGGAGATCTGGGTGTCTCTACACTTCGTTCGATCAAGACCATGACCCTGTTATCTTCTCTTTTTTTAGCATCAAACCAGCCATGCTGCCTGCTTCAATCCTCGAGGACTACTCTACGAGAGCGTCTCCGACGCCCTCTTGTTTTCTTCGTCGTACTGACCTGTTGAGAAATCTGTTTCTCATCACGTCGTTTCTCGACCTCGTTTTTTCTTCTGTTTTTTTTTGGATCATCATACCGGCCATCCTATCCGCCACGATGCTCGGATACTACTCTATGAGTGCGTCCTTGACGCCCTCTAAATTTTTTCATCGTCGTTTCAATCTATTGGAAGTCTGCTTCCTATAGGTCGTCACTCGACCTCTCTTCGTTCGGTACAGACTACAAACAGGTCGGCTGCTAAGCTGATTTCTTTCTTTTCTTTTGGACCGACGTGCATGCTATTCAACCTGTCGATAGCTCTATGACTTCGTCATGACCTTTCTAAAGTCGCTACGCCTACACATCGCTCGGGGCATGTGAGACATGGGTACCCCTGGGTCCCCACTGACCAGGC
This sequence comes from Cenchrus fungigraminus, assembly GCA_036936925.1. Lineage (NCBI taxonomy): Eukaryota > Viridiplantae > Streptophyta > Magnoliopsida > Poales > Poaceae > Cenchrus > Cenchrus fungigraminus. The sequence continues at coordinate 52,095,552 of CM072778.1, read as the reverse complement.
TCACGGCCGTCCCCGACAAGTGGGTCCGGCCTATTAGAAGACCCGCCGACCTGACAGTGGGCCCAACCGACCTAGTTGGTGGCCCACATGACCTCCTGAAGACCTTCCAGAAGATTCCCTAGGCGACCTTATTCGGAACGACTTCAAGACTTGGCGTTTAAGACAATACATCGGTGGATTCTGACCAAGCAGATCGACGGATATGGCAAGTATTGTAAACAACTAGACTTAGGTCTCCTGGTCATAACCGACCAGGAGTCTGGGCACCGACCTTGTCCGCTGGCCAATATAAGGCGGGCAGGGCGAGCCTTTGTACAATCACGCAATCCTCAAGCAATCTACACCAATAACTGGATGTAGGGTTTTACCCTCCGGAGGCCCGAACCAGTATAAACTCGCTGTGTTCTCTGTGTTCCGTGTGCTCGTGCGCAACCTTCAAGTTCTTAGCCCTAGATTCCAGCCCACCAAACAAATAAACCACCGGGGTTGACCCCCCTGTGGGCTGTCTAGATCTAAACATCCGACACATACATAGAAGTAGGCACATGGCTCGGTGGCTTTGACATGACATGTGGTGCTTGAGGGTGTTTATGATGATCTTATGATTAGAATGGTTGTCCTGGCATGAAGTTTGTGTGGCTTTGCCATTTTGACATGTTTTGCTCATGTTTAGGACATTGCTCATGAGAGGGTAATTTTTCGCAAAATTGCACAATTCTATCTTAGCGATGCCCAATGGTTGTGAAACTTGGTGATCTTGTAGCTGATGTTCATACGAAGCTATAGAGTATCTAACTTGTTCATTTGGACATGTGTAGCATCTTGTGTTGAATTTTGTCTATTTGAGAAGCTCTAGGTTGCATTTTTCCTATTTTTGGCTTGATTCATGCATTGTCAACAAGGGGGAGATGGTTGTGAAAGAAAAGTGCTTCTGGATGCATTTAGATGGTTTTCAAGTGGTTTCGAGCCATTTATGGGCTCTGTTTGTCACTGGTCTGACCGATCAAGGTCACCGGTCTGACCGGTCAGGGTGATGGCCCTGTTCAGATGTTGGGCACCGGTCTGACCGGTGCAGTGGACCGGTCAGAGCTGACCTGGTGCAGCTGCTGTGTTTTGTGAAGAGGTTTGCATGCTTTTGTCCAAGGGGAGTTGCATTGGTTCAGGGGGAGCTTGCATGTGTGCAGGAGGAGCTCTTTGTGGTTTTCGAGCTTTGGTTTGGTGGTCTTTTGCTCTTTGCTTGAGCTTATTTTTGTCTCGGTTGTGTCGAGCCGTTGCCCTTGCCTAAGGGGACCGAGACTTGTCTTCTTCAAGTGATCTTGCTCTTTGCCTTTCTCTTGGCTTTCGATCGCTTGTTGAAGTTTTTTTGTTCGTTTCTTTTCTTTTCCTTTTCTCTTTGGTTACAAATTGTGGGTGTTGTCAATGCACTCATCAAGGGGGGAGATTGAGGACCTGTGTGGTTCGAGGACCGGTGGATGGTCACTTCCTGGTGTGATGAGTGATTGACAACGTTGTGTGGACTAACTCTTGGCTAAGTATTGCAGGTGCAGGTTGCGGCTTGACTGGTGTTGGTGCAGGTGAAGAACAAGCGCGAAAGGTCGTTGCCGGTGAGGCCTCTAGGTGTGGAGCAGACAACTAGGCTTGGTTCGAGGGACCCGGTGGCCAGCGGGGTCAAGTGCGGGCCGCATGGTGGCAAGAATAGCAAGACGAAGTCGTGGACGGTTTCTTGGTAGAGCCTCAAAACCAAGGTCGAGCCGGAACTTCGTGGGAGTCGAGTCATGAGTGGTGATTGGCGGAGACTACACCGAGTTCGCGGGGTTTCCAGTGGTTCACCAGAAAACCACTAGGTTCCTTGGTTGATCCACAAAGCCAAGACCGAAGACCGAAGAGCAGCAGCATCAGGCTGGTCTGACCGGTGGGGTACACCGGTCTGACCGGTGTGTAACGACGCCTTCCGGATGCTTCAAAGCGGAGGACACGTGTCGGGATCGCAAGGCTTGCGTCGAGGCTAAGCAAGTTTGCGGTCGTCGGGCATCCGTCCGATGGTGCTATGACCAAGATTCCCAAAAGGCCCTTCGGGGCTGTGTATCTTAGTTTAGTGTAATAGGGGTAGTTTCGTCTTTCGGTTGCCTCCATATAACCCAAGTGGTGGGAGGATGGCAGCCATCTCTTGGAACCCTAGCTCATTTCCCTTTGCTATTTTCCCTTCCTATTTTCCTTAGGATTTTCAAGGACTAGCTTGAGAGCTTCATGGTGAGATCTTGAGAGAGGGATGGATGATTGGGAGGCAAGCTAGACCTTGTATGAACCTTCATGGTATGTATAGATGATTCGGCGTGGTTCCTCAAGGTGTTTTGTTGTCTCTCCCGTTTTCCCTTTTTGGTGATTTTCAGAGCCTTTTCTTGGTGTTTTTCTTGTGGTGGATTTGAGGCCGTTTTCTTGGGGATTTGGTTGTGGATGTATGCATGAACCCTTCGTGGTTCTTTTCCTTGTGATCCCCCTCAGAAATCCGTGAGAAAAGGTGCTCGATTTTGGGGTTTTCTTAGGTTTCGGGAAAGTGGTGTTCTTGGTGGAAATCCTTTGATTCCCCTTGATTTAGCAAGTTTTGGTGGACCAAATCATAGCTATGGGATGACCATGAGTTACTACTAGTATCCCCAAAGTCTTGTGCGAATCCGTGGAGCGAATCGGGAGATCGGGAAGGTTGTTTGGAAGGGTTGACCCGCGGCTCGCTGTTCATACCGAGTGCCCAAGTTTTGACCGGTCTGACCGGTGTGGCCCTTTGTTGGGTGTTGGCTCGGGTGAACTGCTGGGTTCGTTGGCATGGGGTTGTGGTGCTCCTGGTCAGTTCTTGGCAGGTTTCAAGGTGTTTTGCTAGGTTTTGTGAAGGTTTTTCTTTCCCTTCAGTTTGTGTCTTGGTGGTGGTTTTTGTTCCAGGGCCTAGAGGAGTCACTGAGGCTTCCTGGAACATTTCTGTGTGTTTGCTATTCCACCGGCCTACCGATCTGACCGGTGCTATCAGTCTGATCGGCGAGAGCCATCGGTCTGACCGGTGTGGCATAGATAGCGAGTCGTGCAGATTTCCGCTGTGCGTTTAGTGTGCTTGTTTCGATGGGTTGAGTGGTTTGCTCCTAGGGTCAGTATCACTCTAGTGGCTACGTGACTTTGGCAAACTTGGGTAGTTCGAGTCGAACAAGTGTTGGATACGCCGTGTTCGACTTGTTGGAGAAGTCATCTCCTTCGAGAAGAATTTTTATCGGCTCCCATTCACTCCCTCCTCTGTGGTCGCCAATTCGGTCCTTCATGCTCACCTTGACCAAATTCAAAACAAGCATCCGGTTATTTCCAAACATCCGAAATGCTAATGCATCCCAAACCCAAACCATGTTTGTGATTTTGGTTATCGTTTGTTTGTTGATCAATCCCCTTGTTTGAAGTTGTTTCTGCTTTGTTTCCCTAACCATCTCTCTTCCTTGTCTCCCTATAAATGTTATTCTATTTTATCGCTCTCATAAACTATGAAATCATAGATCACCTTTGCCCAAAATCAAAACAAGCATATTTTACAGGTCCGAAAATATTTGCCCTTTCTGTATATTTTTCTAGACTGAAACATCCGGTCTGTTAATGCATCCCAAACTCGAACATCTGGTTTAATGGTAGTAAACAGTTCATCTCTGCATGTTGAAGTGCTTGTAAATATAGTTTGCTCCAAATTCACTAAGATTACAAATTTACATAATTCTTTTCTTTGCAAAAGACCGTTACATTACTAGAGATCGAGGCGCCTCCTTGCTTTAGTGTGATACAACTCCCGAAAAGATACCCCGACTTTCCCTGAAACTGAGATCTATTAATATACCGGACTCTCCTAACTCCCTCCATTGCCTTGTCTCAAACTCTCTTCCTCCAGAAAACCACAACCACTATGCCTTCTTCTCCGATTCCACTTCCTGCCTCCCCGTTCCCTTCCAACCCCTCCTCCATCGGGACACCACCCGACTCCCCCCAACCAAACGCATGCGAGCCATCTGAGCCCTCCTTGAGTGAATCTGATGTAGAAGACATGGAAAGGCAGGAGTGCGAGGACAGCGAGGACGAGTACGACTATGTGGAAGAGGATGAAGAGGAAGAGGAAGAGGAAGAGACGTGGGTGGCCATTGAGAAGAAGCGATTCAATGCCAAGAAGAGGAAGCGGGTGGAGGCCAAGAAGAGGAATCAACTTATGGAGGCGTTTGTGAGGCAGCTTTTGAAGGATGACAAGGCCGGTAAGCTTGATTCGTTCAAGGACATTCCATCAGCGAAGAAGAAGAAGGGAGGAGGAGGAGGTGGACTCAAATAGGACCAAGAAGAAGATGGACATCGGCGCTGGTCCTTCAAATGCCGGCCCGCCAATCCCGGTCCCGTGGCTCCCCCAACCATTGAAGCTCCCTCGATGCCAGAGTCATCGGGGAACTCCTCGGAGGGGTCGTCTTAGATTACTCGGATTTGGGTTTTCTTTTTCATGTTCAAATAGGTGGTCTTGTGGATGGAAAGATCAATGGTATGTTTTCTTTTGGATGGAAAAGATCGATCCCCTGTTTTCCTGCTCTGTGAATCTTGTAGTGGTAGGAAAATCCCCTGTATAACCTGTTATCCATGAAGAATATGGGTGTTCTTCTTTTCCATGATCACCTTCCTTGCTTCAGTGGATTTCCCTGGTCATGATGCGTTGCCATAGTCTGAGATGTAATGTCTTTTCATGTGATATTTTATTCTCCACCACACCGCATTGCAGATACACACGTAAATGATGACCGATTTTACAAATTTACCATTTGACTAAATTCACCGTTTTGCCAAGAATATACAGAACGTAAATGATGGTCACCTTGCCCAAATTATTCAACTTAAATGTGCACATACATGATACATCCCCATAGACCTACACTCGTACAGTGGCACTAGCACAGGCGCGCACAAACACACACCCAGCAACGAAATCTTCGGACTTGGCAACGAGGAAGACAACACACACGGTCAAGGCGATGGATACGGGACACGCCTATCCCGTCATACCTAATGCACGACGGAATGTAGCATAACGCGGATCCGTGCGGAGATATTCCTCCAATGCATGATACCTACCCCTCGACTTCATGGTACGTCCCGAGCGACCAATGCCAGAAGCATGCTGTAGGATGTCACGAAAACCCCACTGCCGGTGAGCAAGATTGCAGTAAGGGCACACATAGCGACCATGGCGAAGCACACGAGTGTAACCCTGCTCCTGCAGCCAAGCCAAAGCATCTTTCTTCATGTCCTCCATTTCTTCCTCGTCCGCTTCGTCCATGTCGTACAGATCATATGGATCCATGTATCCTGGCCGCTGCGGAGGTGGCACGACATGGAAGTTGGCGGTTCCTCCGTTCACATCAGAAGCCATCCTCCTACACACTCGCCAACAATGTAAACATGATAAGCACTGACCAGAAACAATGATTGTAACCTGTAAAAATACGACGCAGAAGCTAAGAGCTCACCTCTTTTCACAGCGCGCAGAATCAAATAGAGAGGTCTGCTAGCACAATGCGTGGAGGATGAAGAGGCGATGAGCAAAGGCCTTGGGGGCACGCCTATTTATCAAACCATGACCGATAATAAGACAGCGTGCACCTCGTGGCAGAGCATGCCTCACGGGATTACATTAGCCATGAAAATACGTGGGATGCTCGGAATACGAAGGCCTACACTGCTCAGGAATCCTGTCACAAGTATAGGGCGGAATATGCAGGCTTTTTCCCCGGTAGGCATGCGAAATATTTGGTGGGTACACGAGTGTGCTTTGGTCCGGATAAGAATGTAGAAGAAAGATCCTTATATCCGTATGACTTAAAAAAATAGACGTGTAGGCATTGTAGTGGGAGAAGCAGCTGTTAGGCTTTGTGATCTTCGACTGGAAACGCACCCAGCTTCACTGAAGCGTGGGCCTCTTCCAGATATCCGTCTCCCGCCTATATTGTACGCCACCAGAATCCCACCCAAACTCGCTGACAATATGGGGCCGTGATTGCACAGCCTCACTTGTCAGTGGCCCCGAAGCAAGTGCAGCTTACCAAATTTTCATTTCGCGGTCAGGAAGTCGAAAGCGGGATTTTCAAATACTATATTCCCTCTCCGCCCCGGAATAATAAATACTCTACTCCATTGCTATTGCGTTACGCCACTAAACTCCCGCCTTCCATTTCCAAAAAGCATCACTCTGCTCTGCTAGATCAGCGGTGGCGGTCCGACCTCGCCGTCGCCGGTGGAGGGGGAGGGTTATCTCAGCGAGATGGTGGGCGGCAGATATCGGTGTTCTGCTTGCGTCTGCTGTGCTGGCCAAGCTGAGCAGTTGAGCGAGGATACGGCGCAAGCACCGGCTCCCGATGCCCCATCAATCCATGGGCCCCTGAATCTTGGAGGTTCACAAGTGAGAATCTCATTTCCTTTTCTTTCTAGTCCCCTAGTAGTATTTTCGTTGGCTTAGAAAATAAACTGCGTCGGGTATTGTGTTAGTTCTGAGATTCTTCTCTTAACTTTGCCGCTCTAGCTCCAGTCACTGATTTGTAACACAAATTAATCGATGAGCCATGCGTTGAAAGTAAATTGCTTTGTGTATTGTGTTAGATTGGAGATTCTTCTCTTACCTTGGCCACTCTAGATGCAGTTACTGATTTGTAACACAACTTAATAGATGAGCCATGCTTAGAAAGTAATTTACTTTGTATATTGTCTTAGATTTCAGATTTTTTTCTTACCTTGACCGCTCTAGATCCAGTTCCTGATTTGTAACTTATTGTGCAGGGCCTAGCATCCCACTCCTGCATTGCTGAGATTCAATCACATGTCGTGGTATGTAACAGAACACATGATTATTCTGCTACTTTATTCTTAGGATTATTCTTAAGTTTATTTGCTTACTTCGTTTAAGGTTCATGTTTGACTTCTCCTTTCATTTTTAGGCTCAAATGTTGAGGATAATTCTTGCGGTTCAAATATCAAATTCCTGTCCCTCCAATGTGAAGTCAAAGCCATTCATTGATTACATGCCTCGAGATTATCCAGGTTTCGCTACATGCTCAAGACCTGAAGTTTCGTTGGGAGGGCTAGATGCAGCTGCTGACCTTGGTGAAATCTTTGTTGAACAGGACCAAGTTTTGACAGACTTGAAGATCAAGGCAGAAGCATCAGATGTAGCAATGAAAGTGCAGACTGATGAGATTGAGAGGTTGAAGAAACAAGTAGAAACTACTGAGACCCTCCTTCGTCAACTGCTAAGCTCGCGCCTTGGGTGAGGCCACTGTGTTTCTTAGTCTTCTGCTTGTGTCCTCCCAGCTAATTGTGCTGGTTTGTGAGTACTGAGCTTTGTTATCTTAGTGGGTTCTATTTCAAGACCAACTGTATTTGTGAGCATGGAGATATCATGTGTATTGGTTTGTGAGCTCCTACTGACAATCTACTTGTGGTTGTTCTGTGTTCATTGATAATAATGTGTCATGTGTGATCCGAAACATTTATTTGTATCAGTGGTATGGAAATATTATTTGTGATGTCAATTACTGAATTGATTAGCATGTAATATGAGATTGAATTATATTTAATTAAGCGTTACTTGGAGTGCAGCCCAAAATAACAGGGAAAAATATGTGGGCTTGCCGCCTCGGTCTATTATTTTTTTACGAATTCAAAATTGATTTATTAATAAAATGGGCCGTATAAAAAATGACGTCATCGATTGGTGGGCTGGGTCCAATATTAGTTGGGTCTTAATCATTTTACGACGTCATCGAATATTGAACTCGATCCAACCAGTACAGGACCCAAAACAAATTAATGACGAATGTAATTATTGGGCTCGGTCATACTAAAACCAGGCCTAAAATATTCTATGACGACCTCGATTATTGAGTCGGTCCAACCAGAATTAGGCCTAAAAGTATTTATGACGACAACAATTATTGGGCTTCATCCAACTATAATAAGGCCTTAAACAATCTATGACGCAAACAATATTGGGCTCCATCCAACCTTAATAAGGTCTAAAACCAATTTATGACGACTGAACCATTGGGCTCAGCTTAACATTAAGTGGGCCAAATTCAATCTATGACGACAAGGAATTTGGAGCTTGGCCCAACAAAATATGGGCTGAATTCACTTAATGACGAAACGGTTTGTCACAAAACGCCGTGCCATGTCAGATTTTGGTCCAACGTGACATGTACCTTATGACGCCTTAGTGTTATGAATTTATACGCGTCATTAAACTCATGACGCCGCAAAATAAGATCTCGTCATTAATCGCGGTTTGTGACGCTCGATTAATGACGGAGCGTTTTCGTAACAACCGGCGTCATTAACCGCGGTTTATGACGAAAAACGGCCTTTTTGCGTTACTAGTCGGCGTTTTTCATGTAGTGCTTGCCAGGTTTCTTCGGCGGCGACCCGAGAAGGGTCTTGACCTTGTCGTCGTTATCGGACATCAACGCCCACCGGACCGCCCGATCTCAATTCCAACGGTACTACTTCGCCAGCGATTGACTCCGGCCTCTCAACCGGCTCTGATGCCAATTGTTGAAGTTCCGGCAAACTCCGATCATCGGCGGACTGCAAAATACACACGCGAACAGGAGGAACACACGATGTTGCGCTGCAAACTGAACTGGCAGTTTTTTCTGTTGTGTATTGAGTACCCTAAATACAAGCTACTAAACTTCAACGCAAAGAATTCCTACAAGTGCGGCGAACTGATCAACAGCTCGCGCCATCCCACGATCCTACAACCACGACGCTCACTCCTACTGACCACACGCACGGCGTGCGTGGAGCTCTCCTACAGACCCACTCTGCCTTATCCGTGGTGAGCTGCTTATTCAACAAGGAAAGGAACGGTAACAACACAAGTTTAAACATCAACAATTCTGACATCGTTTGTCACACCATCATCACCATATTACTAAATTTTGTTAAGTATAAACTACATTAAAAAGAATTGTTCCTTACAAAGAATAATATCTACGAGATATAGTTTCATAAAATAGAAAAAACCTTCTACATTCTGGACGAAGTGGACGTGAACTCAGGCCTTGGGGTCCCTATCCAAACAATCCTCGACCTGCCCAGGTCACAATTCGTCATTCAACTAAAGATACGACTAGAGAAAAATCGCATAACTTTCCTACATGGGAGTTCCTATGCTGAATTTCCGGCTAAGACGTCCCATGGATTGCTCATCTTGACCATAATGCTCCTTGAATTTCGATAATGGTGCCTTTGCTACAGGGTCGCACGAGGGTCATACCATTGCTTCTTAGAAATTCTCTTTGTGGAAATGGAATCGAGTGGTCGTTGTATTGCTAAATTCTACTGAAAGATCTCTCAGGGTCTTCGTAAGTGTTGGAGATCCACAGTAGAAAACACCTGTAGGTTCATGGAATTTCTTATTAGTTGTCTACCTCTAAATAGCTAGGGGGTTCAATTTCAATCAAATGTGAGTCACCTATGCGCGAGTTCTTGTGGGTATTAGCCAAATCAGAGAACACCTTTCTCCAGTTTGGCCTTGCAAAATGCGTTCGGATCTGCAAAACCAACATTCAGAAAAGGACATATATAGCACATCTGAACTTAGTGAGGGAGAGCACGGATAAATTTCACCTTGCTGCCTGAGACAATATCCACACCATTCTTTGCGTGCTGAAGCGATTGGGCCATGGCAATCAGGGCTGATCTTGCGTCACCTTCCTCGTATACGCTGGTCAAGTAATTGTGCATCTCTATTACATTCTGTATGCACAGGCAGAGGATGAATTACTGTACAGTAGTAGATATAGATGGAACATAATGGGTGCCATGTTTACGGAAGACATCAGATTGGGAGTATGAGTATTACATCACGATCGCTCTCTGCAACATCGTTCATAACACCTTTGAACCATTCGAAGGAGCCTTGCTCTCTGGTGACCCAATAGAAGTAGGCTCTTCCCGGCCCATTGGTCTTAAAGCTGCAACCTAACTCTGTGTCATGTGTGCTCGGGACCTCCTGCTTCAATCCAGCTCAACTCAATTGAGACGCCGTGCGTTTGCAATCTTGTATGGTAAAAAGATTTGCAGTAGGTAGTGGAGCAAAGTTTACCTCGTTGGACTTTATGTTGTTTAGAAGATCCTTGAGGATGCTGATGAAAGGAGTTGCTCCAATTCCGAGCCCAATAAGCAAAAGAATGTTGTATTTCTTGTAATTTTGAGCCGGTGCACCATAAGGGCCATCTATGAAGACTTTTGGAAACCTAAATAAATAGGAACATGTCAGCTTGAACTATGCACATCTTTAAAAAATAGGTGCAAAGTTCTGATAAACATTTTGATTACGAAAATTGTGAAACCTGTTCATATAGTTGTTCTTTTCTGATACTTTTCAGAGTATACCGTTGCAAATTTTACTAAGAAAAGACCTCTATCTAGCTTATGAACAAATGAGGCATAATCACCTAGTGTCCTCCGCCAAGGCATCTGCCACAACAGTTGTTTCAAGTCTAGCTAGTGTAGCCTTCTTAGAAGTAACTTCTGCTTCACAAGCCTGCACCAATCAGAGTATTCCTTCATGATGTCTGAAAAAAAAAACCTATTTTTCCTTTCTGCTCAGCCAACATACCTTCCCAAACAGGTTCCTGAGTTCTGACGTCCAGTCACCTAATGTACGGATATGAACGCTCACGTAGTCGTCTCCAGGCGCTGAAGTGATGGAGAAGGGATGCCTGCAAATATTTGACAAATTTTAGGTCAGAGCCTTAGGAGCGTTGTGCCTCAGATGACGAAGACTGCCTTGGTACCATTCAAAAGGTGAAACGTCTGGGCATTTTACAAACAGGTACATCCCACTTTTGTACTTGAAGCCTAGTGGCTTCTTCATGTAAATCGAGAGCACGTTTCCTGGGTAAATTGCTGCCTGTGACACACATGTAAATTAAATTAATAGTAATTCCTGTTGTATTGAATAACTCTGGACATATTTAGAACAATCTGAAAAGAGATCATGCCACTTCTCTCTACCTTGATTATGCTCACACGATAATTTTTCTCACGAATTTTTCTGATACTTCTCTCGGAGGCATAGAAGAGGACAGGGACTGCCAAGTACATCCATGTCTGCAGACACGATCAATATCACAATTTCAATCTAAGAATGCACACACATCGAATTCAATAAAAAATACTGCTACTTGAACGAAATCTAAGAGAGGTTTTTTACGGTACGCAATACCACCCTATACCACCGGTTGAAAATGACTCGTATGTAATAAAAAAAGACTTATATGTAAGGATCCGACGGTTGAGATTAATTCTGTCCCACCGGTTTTTTAGTGTGGTATGGGTGGTATTCATAGGTGGTATGAGTAGAATATGGGTATTATCGGAAATATAAGAATAATATTGTTGTAATATATGAAATCAAGTCATTTTATGTAACCTTGGCAGCGGAAAAATATTTTCCAAATAATATACATCGAGCAAATTACCATTTTACCCATAGTAAAAAACTGAAAAAAAACCGATAGTACCACCGTACTACCGTTGTGTGGTATTATGTGTGTACCGTAAAAAACCTCATCTAAGATGGTTATCAGGGCAATACCGTTCTCTTGTACCACTGCTTGGTAAGGAATATGAAGTAGGAGTGCATCACCAGGAGGATATACGCGATGACCAGCAGGTGGTGGGCGTACCAGAAGGCGTTGAAGCCGGCCAGGTGGTGGAACGGCGACGGCAGCTTCACGACGCTCCTCCGAAAGGAGTGCGTCGCCAGCGTGAAGGAGAAGGACATGATCAGGATCAGGAGGATTCCTGTCCATCCGGGGATGCTCGTGAGCAGAATCGGCCATGTCGGCTGAACGTAGTTGAAGAAGGGCCCTAGCTTCTCCATGAACTTTTCCTTCGGGCACGAGACCACCCTAGGGAAGTCGCACAGTACGTGTTCAAGCGTATGCGTTGCAGATCCGATCGCGATTGCGACAGCAATAACCTGGACATCATCGTGACCATTGAAAACATGAGGAGACTATACGGAAGTCCAGCAGGAAATGTCAACTCGTCAGAGAGGGAAGCTCGTGTGTGTTCACCTTGTGGAAGTTTATGTTGTCGTCAAACGGCACGACCGTGCCGAGCGCGGTGGACCGAAGCCACGTCAGCGTGTTCCGGCACACCGGGAGCAGTATGAGCGCCATGTTGAGCTTGAGGGTCTCGGCAGCGCCCTTGGCGATGCAGACGCAGTAACCCATCACCTCAAAGACTGCACGCCTCCGGTACTGCACGAACTTGAATACGAAGAGGGCGATGTTGGCGATGCCCCAGAGCGAGAGCATCCATATCCTCTTCCAGTTCTCGTGGACGAAGTCGACGGTCTTGTTTATGCGCCTCTGCATCGGGCTCCGGTAGCCAGAAGGTACCATCGTCCTCGCAAGACTTGCCGATGCCATGTTCATCTTCTCAGGCGGTTCTGAGGCCGACACCATCTTGCGGAGCAGCGTTTCCAGTTGCCAAATCTGCATCGACAAATCGCATTGACTTGGTATATGCATATACTATTGCTGTTGGTAAGGGTTCTGTTTCTTTGTGTACCTCTATGTAACCACGGTCGTCTGGGTCCAGCTCTTCCATGATCAGTGAGGCGTAGGTTGCAGCATGCTTCTTCAGCTTGGCAAGCTTGTTTGCTGAGGCACTTAGCACTATGACCTCCTTGACCTCGTCTTCTGTGAGCTTTCCATCACCATTCTTGTCACACCTGGTTTGAACGCAAGGACCATTGAGAGCAAAGCAAAGCACCAAAATTCACTTAGAGGGGTTGAGGTATGATCGCAACCAGGAGGCTCAGATTCGATTCCTTTTTAGAGTGAATTATGGAGTTGGTTTTTAAAAAATTCGCCGGGAGAAGGATCCTTCTTCTTAATGAAAACCTAACGGTCTTATCCCACCAGCCTGGTCGAACATGGAAAAGAAGGTGAGCAATAGATCTTTACATGTCAAAGAATATGCGTAGCCGGGCATCAAAGTTCTGGTCTGTCATATCTTCCCAGAATTCCTTCAGTTGTTCCTTTGTTACACCATCATCCGGGTTAATATGTCTTCTCCTAGCCAATGCCGCAAACACCTCGCATGCAAAGTCCTTGGAATCGGCCATACCTTTAAGTGGAGCACCAGGTCAGGTCATGCATTGTACAAACCAAATGTATTTCATTGTTGCTTACGTCAAGTTTTCTGACTTTCACAGGAAATTTATACGGATGAACGGATCTTTAAACAATTTTGCTCTGATTGTTCAATGAAATTAAACGAATTTCCTGAAGGAACAGTTAGAATGATTCCATTTTATGATCACAAGATTAATGCTAGCCATGGGAATGGATGAAGAAGTTCTGAAAACAGAAAAAATGTATTGTTAACTTTTTAACCGACATATTAACTAGCTTTTGTCACAAAGTCTGGCATCGTTGCAAGGACAGAAACCATTTGACTACGCCATTCCCATTCTACCTGATAGAACAGATCTCACGAAAGCAGAGCACGGGGGCGAGAACGAGACTCACCGATGCATTTGCCGAAGTTCTCATTGTGCAGGCGGCCGTCGGTGCTCATGTCGTCGAAGCGCTTCTCGACGGACTTCCAGCCGTCCTTGCCCCCGCACGTCTTGTCGAGAAAGCGCAGGCCGCGCAGGCCCGACTGCGCGCTGGAGTGCGACCGCTTCAGGCCCCGCATCTCCGGCACCGCCGCCGACACCTTCGACGCCAGCCGCTTCATCCCCGACGCGATCCGCGACGGCTGCTTCCTCATCGGCGGTGGCGGCGGCGGGGGATCCCTGTCGCCCCAGCCTCCCGCGCCGCCGTACGTGGCCGACGACGCCATCTCCGGCGAACAGTCGAGCGTACCGCCGCGGCCGATGGCCTGTGCGTTCTTGCGCGCTCGCTCACTGCAGCGTGACCGCGGGTTCCATTCCGATCGCAAAGATTGGTCAGGTGTAAATTTGGCAAGGAGAACACATAGGAAGGGAAGGAAGAGAAATGTGGCGCACGCTGCGGAGATGCGCGCGCCAAATATAGCCGTTCGGGCCCCGGTTTTCTTAAAATTAATCATTTTTGTGCCCGGAAGAATTATTGTCCCGCTCATTTGTGCATGCGGTGCAGACTGGTTATAATTATACGATCACTGCAACTGCAGGTGGACAGGTGGTAAAAAAATGTTGCTACACTTGGCCTGGCATCATGTCAGATCAGGCAACGTGAGGAACTTTAATTTGTAAATTTGCGTGCATTTTCCTTTAGAAAAAATCGCTTTAGAGCAACTCCATGAACCTCTTCATCCAGTCTCAATTCGGTAAAAATAGCAAACATTGAAAAAAATCTCAATCCAACAGCCTCGCCATCCTCCGCCACACGCGATCCTGCTCGTCATCCGGAGCCCATCGCTCGGTACTTTTGGCTAGGCAATACGCTAGCTAGCCGCTCCCGTCTCTCGCGGGACCCCTCCACTCCCGCCGCCACCGCGGCCCCCGCCACAGCGCGCCGCCGACGTGGACGAGGAGCGAAGATGGGATGGAGCGCAGTGGAGTGGAGCTCACGACGACCGAGAGGGTGTAGGACGGTGGATCTTGCGACGACGGAATGGGCGCATGGCGGAGCAAAGCATAGAAGGGAGGGAGGGTTGACAGCGCATGGAGTGGAGCTACCGAGCTCGTGGCGGCGGACCTTGTGTCGACGGAGTGGGCGAACGGCGATGACTCTTGTGACAACGACACGAGTGCATGGCGGAGCGAAGCAGAGAAGGGAGGGAGAGGGTCGCCTGCGCGCGGAGTGGAGCTCTTGACGGCGAACCTTGTGGCGGCAGAGCGGTGAAGTGGAGGGGAGGGAGGGAGGTTGGCCGGCGCGGCGGATTTCAAGGAAGGGTCGTCGACGCACTCGGTAGAGGGGGCTGGGGCGGAACTTCTATTTGGTGAGCCAGAACTTCGATTCGTCGGCCGGAGCTTCGATTTGGCGAGTCGGAACTTCGATTCGTTGGCCGGAGCTTCGATTCGGCGAGCGGAGGATGAGTTGCCGGTGGGCAGAGGCGAATCTGCGACGACGTGATTGCTAGCAGCACCGCCAGACAGCGACATAGTGGGCTGTGGCAGTCGGGCCTTGAGGCGACGGGCTGGGGCGGCGAGACGAAGTGATGCGACGGTGGAGCAGCGCAGTGGGGCTCAGCGCAACAGGGTGTGGAGCAGTTGGCACTAGCAGGCAGCGACCAGCGGGGTGGCTAGCTGCTCCCTGCTCCGTGCCAGCTCGAACACCTGATGGATGAGGAGCAGAGAGCTGGGAGAAGATGGAGGGAATGGGAAATAGGATGAGTGGACCCGGTAGAGGTGGTTTTGAATATAAAGATCAAGTTCTACCTAGTCTTTTGGATTATCTCACAAATTTTGGTGGTTTTCTATTTTTACAAAGGTGTAAAATCTCTAAATTTAGATATAAAAATACAAAATCTGTTGGAGTTGCTCTTAAAAGCAGTCTAAGCAACTGGTGCTCGTTTAGTTTGATTTCCTCTCATCATGATTGTATGCGCCTTAGAGTTGCATTGCACTTTTGATCAAACTATCTAGCTTCGTATGAGGGCCATTAACAGGCGCACATTCGCTACGACGCACTGGTGACGAACGCGCAACACACCAAACATGGTGAGCCATCTCTCCTTTCTTTATATCTTCACTTCTTTCCTTCTCCACCATTCTTCTTCCTCCTTTCATCTTCTTCCTCGTCTAGCAACACCGAGCCACCCCGCCGCCGCTAGTCTCGACCACTGGCCCGCGGCCCACAACGTCCTCGCCGCCGTGCCACACCGCCTGCCTGCCACCACCACCCCTCAGCACCGCCCTTCCCAATCAAAATCTTCCTCACCCCCGACGCCGGCCCTTCCCACCTAATATTAGCTACCACCATCTAGCCGGCGGCGCCCTCATCGTCTGGCCTCGCCACCCACAACCCACAACCACCGTCAGCCATACCTTGAAGGTCGCCGACAATGGAGGCCCCCCACCACCCACACAGACACCGCGTGGAGACAATACGTTGAAGGGACGTATAACAATCCATCACACTGCGCAGGGGGCATGGGGTGACCGTGTTGGTTTTTTCTTTATATTTTCATTATATTCTATTTTTATATTTCTTTTTCTTTTTATATTTCTTTATTTTTAATTCTTCTTTCATTTTCTTTTTTATTTTTATTTTTCTTGTTTCTCATTTATTTCTTCTTTTTTATTTATTTATTTTTGTTTTCTATTTTTTGCTTACTTTTTTGTTTCTATTCTTATCTTTTTTATTTCTTCTTTCCTTTCTTTTTTATATTTTTCTCATGATGAAGATTTATTTACTTTCAATGATTTTTCCCTTGAGTGAATATTTGTTTCTGTAGCGAACATGGTCTCATATGCCATTAGTTCGAGTTTGATTTTGGTGATTCATGACAACATGATCAATGAGACTAACCATATTGTTTAGCATGTCCTTGTAAACATTTCTAGATCCTATGGATGTAAAAATACCACATGCCAAAATGAGAAGATAGTTTATTTTTCAAGGGTCAAAACCGAGCAAAGAAAGGAAAAGAAAAAACACCGTCGGATGAACCGACGGTACCTTGGAACAAGCGTCGGTGTATGCGTCGGAGTACTTGGGACACTGCGTGAAGTCTCAAGTCAGATGGCACCGTCGGATGAACCGACGATCCAATTCCTACATGCATCGAATGATTGGAAAAAGCAAAGCAGCAGAAGACAGTAGCACCGGATGAACCGACGATCTGGTTGGTTTGACATCGGTCTATCCGACGCCCAGTTTGAATCAAGACAGAGACGCGCTAAGAAAGATTCAGTAGCACCGGATGAACCGACACCATGGTCAGTGGAAGTGTCGGTCTATCCGATGGTCTCGAAGAAGCTAACAATAAGGTTTTTGCGAGGAGTTCTTCAGCACCGGATGAACCGACGGTGCGTCAGTGCAAGCGTCGGTTGAATTGTGTCAACGGTCATGTGCGATGGAAGGCAACGGCTAGTAACACCGGATGAACCGACACCAGGAAAAAGCATAGCGTCGGATCATCCGATGGTACTACTTTCTGCAACTTTGGCCCAACGGGTAGTTTGTTGCCTTGGGTTATTTATACCCCTTCCACCCCACCATTTGAGGTTACTGGATTGTGTGGAAGTGCAGAGGAGTGCAATACACCTAGAAGATCATATCCAATCCATCCAAGTGCTATATTGCTCATCCATAGGCTTTGCATATGTTTGGTGTGTGTGCTTAGTGCTAGTTTAGCTTAGAGCTGAGTGAGTGCATGGTTGTGCCAACCTTGTGAGGTGATTCTTGAGTGAATCAAGTTGTACAAGGTGCGCCAGAAGCCTTGGGGCCTAAGTGGCTCACCGGCAATCGTCTTCGCCCCTCCGGCTTGGTGTGGAGTGGCGAGGACACTTTGTGCGGGGGACGTGGAGACCCCCTTCCTAAGTAGAGAAGGTCCTTAGTGGAGGCGGCATCAAGGTGACCAAGGGAGCTTGGCGAGTGCCTAAGTGGCGAGCCTTTGTGGCGAGTCAAGTGGTGCTCTTGGGAGAGACTTGGTGACCGGGAAGCAATACTCTTGTGTGAGTGCTTCAATAACGTGGACAGGGGTGGCTTAGTGCCTACCGATACTGAAGAGTATCTTGACCCCCTAAGTGGGTTTTGGTGATTTAATGACACACATTTAAGTGGCTAATGATTTATCTAGTGTATGAGCAGGAATTAAAATTGTATGGTGGCATCATGTGTTATTCTTCGCCTATGCAAAAAGGAAGTGATGGTACAAAGGGTTCCTATGAAGGCTTATTTATTTTATATTTTGACTTTAAGTCCTAGGAACGCCATACTATAAAGAGGGACAGGAAATGTATCTTCCAAGAGTTGAAAAGGTGCTCTAGTTGTCAAAACAAAACCTATGAGAGACACCTTTGCACCAACACGTTCACGGGGCAACTTTTTGGGTGCTGACCTTGGAAGGCCGGAATCTCCGGGGTTTCCCCGGAGTCTCCGGACTTCCTGGAGTTTCCGGACTTTGCCCGGAGATTCTGGGTCTTAGAGCTGTAACGGCTCTTTTCTGTGTGAGGGGGTATAAAAGCCCCCTCCACCCTTTCCTCTCTCTCACTCTTGCCCATTTCGACCTGCAACACTCAGAACTCATTCACTCCTCTCCTTTACTCCCCTAGGCCTTGGTTTGGTGAGATTTGTTGGGAATTTAAGGAGGGATTGAGAGCAAGAGCTTGGAGAGTGCTAGTGAGCTGATTTCCCATCTCTAGAGCACCTCGTTCTTCGCTTGGTTGGCATATTTCGAGTTTGTTACTCTTGGAGCTTTGAGCTCCTAGCCGGCTAGGCGTTGCCTTGGAGCATCCAAAGGTTTGTGGAAGTTTGTATCACCCCGAAATTGAGTAAGTAACTCTACCTTGATCTTTGTGGTCGCTAGAGGGAGGAAAGTGACCTAGGTGTAAAGGTCCACCCTTTGTGGGTTCCTTAACGGAGACGTAGACCTTAAGGTGTGAGGTTGAACTCCGGTAACAAATCCCTGAGTCTCTATTGTGATTGTTGCTCTTGTTGTATGATTGTATATCCCTTGAGCTCTTTTCTAGGGTTTGGTGCCGATCTACTCCATGTTGAGGGTCCTGCAGGTTCTAGGTGGAGAAACAGGCTTGTCTCATCCCACTACATAACCTATTTTCGTAGATCTATGTTTGAGAAAGTTTGAATTTTGTCGAATTAATTTCCCCCTCGTAGGCCCGGACTATCCGGACATTTTCCCGGATTCTCCGTATTTCCCGGAGAATCCGGAAAAATATCCGGAAACTTCGGACCTGGTGTAACAGCTGCTTGAAAAGTGTGTAAATTTAAGGTTTGACTATTCACCCCCCCTAGTCGACATCTTGATCCTTTCAATAGGTATCAGAGGCAAATGCTCTGAATTTGAAGCTTAACCGCTTGGAGTCAAGAAGATGTCAGACCCAAATGCTCAACAAACACCGCCTCCCGAAGGAGGAGACATCACCAACAATGTTGGTGGTCCATCTCCCGTTCTACCTCAAGGAGGTGGTGCCGTTGGAGCAAGCACAAGCCATCAAGCACATGGAGATGGTGTGGAGACCTCAGATAGTGAGGATGATGAGTTTGATGATGCAAGGTCAACCCGCTCTGCTCGGCGCCCGTCATCATCAAGGGATTATACTAGAACCTCTTTCGATTACTCTCGCTTATCTTTTAACCATCGATCGGGTTCTAGCCACATTAGGAAGATACCCCAATTTGCTGAAATCGGCTATTCCAAGTGGAAGAACTCGATGGAGGAGTATTTGATGGCGGTGAATCCCGCACTTTGGACTATTGTGAACAGGGGCATTACATTTCCAAGTGGTGATGCGACGCTAACTTAATATCAAGCCAACGAGATACAAAGAAACTACCAAGCTATTCGCATCATCAAGAGTTCACTCACGTCCGAAGAGTATGACAAGGTGGATGCGTTAAAGTCCGCCAAGGAAGTGTGAGATACCTTGTTCATCAACCATGAAGGAACATAGCAAGTGAGAGAAGGAAGAATTCGTGCCTTAGAAAGTGAACTCAACCGCTTTGTTATCAAGGAAGACGAATCTCCACAAGACATGTACAACCGCTTGAACAAGATCATCAACAAGATCAAGTCCCTTGGAAGCACAAGATGGGGAAGAAGAGAAGTGGTTGATAAGATCCTCTCTGCTTACATGGCTAGGGATGTGCAACTTCCAACACTCATAAGAGAAAAGAGAGGCTTCAATAAATTCACACCGGCTGATGTAATTGGAAAAATTGAAGAACATCTTATCACCGTTAAGGAGTCAAAACTTTCACAAGAGATGTCCAAGATGCATGAGCAACTTGAGAAGAACAAGGGGGTAGCCCTCAAGGCACCTAGCAAGGAGAAGAAATCAAGTTCATCAACCTCCAAGGCCATGGTCAAGAAAGATAGTGATGAAAACATGACTCCCGAACAAATGGCACTCTTCATTAGAAAGTTCAACAAAGTGATAAAGAAGAGTGGCTTCTTCAACAAGAACAAAGACAAAGACAAGATCAAGACCAAGAGGACTTCCAAGAGGCTATGCTCTAGGTGTGGCAAGGAGGGTCACTTCATTGCGGAGTGCCCCAACATCAAAGTGAGAAGAAGGGACACCAACAAGAATGACAAGAACAAGAAGAAGGAAGTTGGTGAAGCACACTTGGGTGATGAGTGGGATTCAAATGAAGATAGCTCTGACTCTGATGATGAAGTGGGAATTGCCACTATATCCATTGGGGAACCAATTACCAAGTCACCACTCTTTGGAGATCTCACTGATGATGAAGTTGACTTCACCCACACATGCCTCATGGCTAGGGGCTCTAAGGTAGACACTCCCACCTTGCCTCTAGATGAAGATAGTGAAAGTGATCTTGAATTTGAAAAAATGATAAATGGTTTTGGTAAAAAATCAACTAAGAAAATCATGTTTCTAATGAAAAGAAATAGAGAATAGAGATGTGACTCTTGAAGTGCAAGAAGAACTCTTTAGACTTGAGCGAGAGAAAACCATTACCCTTGAGAATGCCCTTGTAATTGAAAAGAAGGGTTTCAAGGTGCAAGAGGACTTGCTTAAAGAAAAGGAGCTAGAAATTTTTAGCCTCAAGAAATCCCAAGCTAAAGAGGAGTTGATAGTAGATGAATTAACTAGGGAATCTTTCCTAGCTAAGGATGCTTACAATAGACTTGAGAGTGAAAAGCTTGAACTTCAAAAGAGCTTTGAAAGCTGAAGGACTAGTCACATAGCACTAGAAGTTCAACTTGACAATCTCAAAAATAGTGGTACAACAACCTCTAATGATGCTCACTCTAACTCTAAAGCCTCAACAAGTAATGGTTGCTCTCGGTGTTATAAAATTGATATAAATGCTTGTGCTACTAACATTGCCGAGATGAATGCCATGAAGAAAGAGATTGCTAGGTTGTCAAACTCTCTCATTGATGAGAAAAAGAAAGAACCAAAGAGAGGAGAGTTTGAGAGCCATACCAAAGGTTTTGGGTCAAGCTACATGAAGAAGTTTGGCTTTATGGATGGAAAGGGTCTAGGTAAGCATGAACAAGGCACAAAGGATCCTATCCCATTCATCAAGAACAACCACACTCGAGGTGTGGGCACAAAGAATGTGGTGCACGGCATGAAGCAATTGGGTGCCAAAGACAATGACAAGCAAGTCAAGTACAACACTCCTATCAAGTTCAAGAGCACTCAAGACACAACACAAGCACCACAATCAAAGGCAAAGGTTTCTCCAATCAAGTCAAACAAGAAGCCTAAGCCATATGCCTCACAAGACAACTTCTATGTCGATCATGTGTTGACTTGGGACCACAAGGGTAAGGTGGTTGCCAAGTATGTGGGACCCCGCACAAAAGGGACACTTGTCAAAAGGAATGTGTGGGTGCCCAAGGTTCCTGTGACTAACGCTCTAGGACACAAACCTACTTGGGTACCTAAAACAAAAGCATAATTTGTTTTGTAGGCGTACTCCTCCGGTGGATCCAAATGGGTGATTGATAGTGGATGTACAAATCATATGACCGGAGAGAAGAAGATGTTTTCCTCTTGTGACCTGATTAAAAATCCTACGGAAAGAATTGCCTTTGGAGGCAATGGTGGTGGAACAGTTGTTGGTCTTGGTAAAATTGCTATCTCAATCAATCATTCAATTTCCGATGTTTATTTGGTTGAATCTTTGGACTATAATTTGCTGTCCGTTTCACAACTTCGTGAGATGTCAATTGTTTGTTCACCAATGAGGGTGTGACCGCCTTTAGAAGGGGCGATGACTCCGTTGCCTTTAAGGGTGAACTCAAGGGAAGGCTTTACTTGGTGGATTTCACATCGGATAAAGCCCTACTTGATACATGCTTATTGGCAAAGTCTAGCTTGAGTTGGCTTTGGCATCGCCGGCTAGCTCACGTTGGGATGAACAATCTCAATAAGCTTCTAAATGGGGAACACATCCTAGGACTAACAAACGTTCATTTTGAGAAAAATAGAATTTGTAGTGCTTGTCAAGCCGGAAAGCAAGTTGGTGCTCCTCACCCCATCGAGAACGTGCTTACCACTACAAGGCCATTGGAACTACTTCACATGGATATCTTTGGTCCCGTGGCTTATGTTAGCATTGGGGGCAACAAGTAGGATTTTGTCATTGTTGATGACTACTCTCAGTACACTTCGGTATTCTTTATGAAAGACAAGAGTAAGGTTCATGAAATATTCAAGAAGTTTGCCACAAGAGCCCAAAATGAGTTTGAAGTGAAGATCAAGAGAGTAAGAAGTGACAATGGCACCGAGTTCAAGAACACCAACATTGAAGAGTATCTTGATGAAGAAGGCATTGGTCATGAGCTCTCCGTCCCATACACTCCACAACAAAATGGGATAGTGGAGAGGAAGAATAGAACTCTCATTGAAGCCGCAAGAACCATGCTTGATGAGTACAAGACTTCAGATAGTTTTTGGGCGGAAGCAATCAACACGGCTTGTCATGCTATCAACCGATTGTATCTTCACAAGCCTCGACACAAGACCGCCTATGAACTTCTAACCGGTAAAAAGCCTAACATGTCTTACTTTAGAGTTTTTGGTTGTAAGTGCTTCATTCTTAACAAGAAGCCCAAAAGTTCTAAGTTTGCACCTAAAGTTGATGAAGGTATTTTCCTTGGTTATGCCTCAAACGCTCATGGCTATCGTGTCCTCAACAAATGAAGAACCGAATTAGGCGACCAGAGAGGGGGGGGGGAGTGAATGGGAGCCGTTAAAAATTCTTCTCCGAAGAGTCGAACTCGACTATGTCCCAAATTCACAACCAAGGATTCCCACACGAACTTGCCAAGGTCGCGTAGTCACAATGGACCTACCAACCCTAGCAACAAGTCCAAACACAACCCAAAGCGGAAGCACAACTCAAGAGGCAAGGGACTTAGCCAACTGTGCCAGCCTAGGACTGAACGTCCGTGAGGAGGTCTCGGACCGTCCGTGGGCTACGGCGGACCGTCCGTGGAGCTAGGACGGACCATCCGTATTAAGCACCAGAACCTCCAGTAGTGCACCCGGCCTATACGGACTGTCCGACACAGCACGTCGGACCGTCTGACCCCGACGGACTGTCCGAGCCCTCTTGGTGGACCGTCCGTGAACTGCTTGCAAACAAAAGCAAGAACTCCAACTGATCGAACACCTCGAGCTCAAGAACACGACTAACTCGAGATGAACACAGATGCGCACGGACCGTCCGCGCCCTAGGGACGGACCGTCCGCGCCCTAGGGACGGACCGTCCGTCCTACTCACAGAACGTGAGTAGAACCGCGAGCATGAGGGTCAACCCTCCAATCCCTTCCACGGATCTCCCAAACGGCTGAAAGGATTGAGACAAGATTTGAGGGAGATGTGAAGTGTCCCTAGGGGATGCTATGCCCAAAAACTTGAGGCCTCAAACCAACAAAATCGCCAGGAATCGATCACGAACCGAGCTCTACCAAAAAGCTAGGGAACCACCCGAAATCCTCAAATCCAAGGCCAAATTCGGAGTTTGAGGGGTCAAGATCAAGCACAAAGATGCACAAGGCATCTATCCATGATCCCCACAAAGAAATCCGAACCCAAACACCTCAGAATCGGAGAACAAGCCACGCACGAAAATCCAATGAAAATAGCCCAAAAAAGACACGAAAATCACTCGAGCGACAAGAAGGAAATCGACGCAACCATGAAAGCTTCCATACACTCGGAGGTCAGATTCTCTACAAAACGGTGAAGAAAATCTAAGCCTATGGAGCAGGAAAATGAGAAGCAGTCCAGATGGATGGTTTGCCCTGAAACCCTAGAGCTATATATATGAGGTTCCTCTGGGTTGGGCAAATGACCAAGCTATCCCTACAACTTAAAATGAGATACACACCCCTCAGGGGCAATATGGTCAAGTAGCACTCCTCTTCATCGGACGGCCATGCCTTTGCTGCAGTCCGCGTCCTCCCGACGCAAGTCCTGCGATCCCGCCACGTGTCCTTAGACGCTCCGGTCCTCAACAAAACCACCGGTTGTGTTGATGTCACGTGTGATGTGACGTTTGATGAATCTAATGGCTCTCAAGTGGAGCAAGTTGATGAATTGTGTGTAGGCAAGGACATACCTGTAGAAAAGGCTATAAAGAAGATGGCCATTGGAGAAGTCAAGCCTCCAGAAGAAGATGATGAGGACTGCGATATTATAGAAGAATCACCAAGTGCAACTCCCGCTGCGAACCCCGGAGAGTCCGGAGAAAAACCCAGAGAATCCGGGATTCCCGGAAACTCTGGAGAAATCTCCGGAAACTCTGGACCCTCTGCTGGTGACTCTCAAGGTAGTCAAGAGAATGAGGATTTGATTCAACAAGAAGCCTCCGACCCACACCCAAGAGTTCGTCAAAGTGTTCAAAGAGATCATCTTGTTGACGATATTCTTGGAAGCATCCGTAGAGGGGTAACAACTCATTCAAGATTAGCAAATTTTTGTGAGCATTACTCATTTGTTTCTATGTTGGAGCCTCTCAGGGTTGAAGAAGCACTTGAGTTTGCTGATTGGGTGATGGCCATGCAAGAAGAACTCAACAACTTCACTCAGAATGAAGTCTGGTCCTTGGTGGAACGCCCCAAGCAAAATGTGATAGGTACAAAATGGGTATTCCGCAACAAGCAAGATGAGAATGGCATGGTAACCAAGAACAAAGCAAGATTGGTGGCAAAGGGGTACAGTCAAGTAGAAGGCTTGGACTTCGGAGAAACCTATGCACCGATGGCAAGGCTTGAAGCAATCCGTATACTCTTAGCCTTTGCCACCTACCATAACTGTAAGGTACATCAAATGGATGTGAAGAGTGCGTTCTTGAATGGCCCAATCTCCGAAGAAGTCTATGTTGAACAACCACCGGGCTTTGAAGATCCTCAATTCCCTAACCACGTCTACAAGCTCCATAAGGCGCTCTATGGACTCAAGTAAGCCCCACGAGCATGGTATGAATGGCTTAAGGAATTTCTCTTAAAGAAAGGCTTTGAAATAGGCAAAGCCGATCCTACTCTCTTCACTCGTAAACAAGGCAATGATTTGTTTGTGTGCCAAATATATGTCGATGACACTATATTTGGTTCTACTATCCAAGTTTGGGTTGATGAGTTTAGTAGGATTATGACCAAAAGATTTGAGATGTCTATGATGGGTGAGTCGAAGTTCTTTCTTGGATTTCAAAACAAGCAACTCAAAGAAGGCACCTTCATAAGTCAAACCAAGTACACTAATGATATGCTCAAGAAGTTTGATATGAACAATGCCAAGCCCATGAAAACACCTATGCCATCTAATGGACATCTTGATCTAAATGAAGAAGGTAAAAGCGTCGATCAAAAGGTATATCGCTCCATGATTGTATCTCTACTTTACCTTTGTGCATCTAGGCCCGATATCATGCTTAGTGTGTGCTTGTGTGCAAGGTTTCAAGCTAATCCTAAGGAGTGCCATCTAATGGCTGTTAAGAGAATCTTTAGATACTTGGTGCATACTTCTAACCTTGGTTTGTGGTATCCTAAGGGCTCCACTTTCGATCTACTTGGCTATTCTGATTCGGATTATGCCGGTTGCAAAGTAGATAGGAAGAGTACATCCGGGACTTGCCAATTCCTTGGAAGGTCCTTGGTGTCTTAGAGTTCCAAGAAACAAAACTCCATTGCCCTTTCCACCGCCGAGGCCGAGTATGTTGCAGCCGGCGCTTGTTGTGCTCAACTACTTTGGATGAGGCTCACTTTGAGAGACTTTGGTTGTAAGTTTAGCAAGGTGCCACTCTTGTGTGACAATGAGAGTGCCATCAAGCTAGCTAATAACCCCGTAAACCACTCAAGAACAAAGCACATAGACATAAGACACCATTTCTTGAGAGACCACGAAGCCAAAGGAGATATCACTTTAAGTCATGTGAGCACCGATAAGCAACTAGCCGATATCTTCACAAGGCCTCTTGATGAACTTAGGTTTTGTGCTTTGAGGAGTGAGCTAAATATCTTGGATTCTCGTAACTTGGCTTGAGATCATGCACATATTTGAGTGACCTAGAATAGGACTTTTGAAAAGAATGGATTTGCAAAAACTTGTGTTCTTTTGTTTTGAAATATTTGGATCTTATCTTGGTACAACACTTGGACTATTGTTCTCATTGCTTGATTGTGGCTAGTCTCGTGTTGATACTACCTAGGCTCACGTATATTACATGTATAATCATCCAAATCTATCCCAAATCAAATTCCTTGCAAATCTACTTGCTGGGTCTCAGGGGGAGCGGAAACTCCGGTTTCTCGGAGATTCCGGGGTTGGTCCGGACATTCCAGACTTTTAGGGTATAAATACCCTTTCACCACGGTTACTTCCTTTTTCACTCCTTTACCGTGTTGACCAGCCTCCCTTCTCTCCCGTCGCTCTCCCCCCTCTCTCACCCTATCACCCCTTAGGTGATTTTCCAATCCAACCAGCCAAATCAAGAGGGAGTGAGGGATTGAAGGCTACAAGGGGTGGAGAACAAAGATCTACACTGCATTTGAAGATTTGAAGCTTTTCCCCCTCTTTTCCCTAAGGTATCTCATGAAGACCTAACCCGATTTATCACCCTACTCGTATTCTTTCAATATCCTCTTAGGGAATAGTTCGAATAGGCTCTATAGGCTCTGGATCTGCAATATCTCTAGATTTCCATGGTGGATTTGTGCGGCATTGCAATTTAGGGTTTCGGCTGTGAAACCCGGAAACTCCGGAAAATCCAAGCCCAGACTCTCCGGAACCCCCAGAATTTCCGAACTTTTTCCCGGAGTCCGAGATTCATACTGGAACCACAAATTGCAGTGCTTTGCATCTCTTCCATTTCAATTCTCTCATGCCCATATCCTTCTATATCTTCAGATCATGAGGGTGAAAGTGAAGCGCGACACAGGTGAACCCGCTGCTCAAAGGCCGACTAAGGCTAGGCATGACCCTGCCTCTCTAAGAGTCGTGCAAGAGACCTTGGGACAAGAGTCCTCTCAGCGTAGTGCCAGGCCAAGAAGGAGTGAGCCACCTCCAACCTATGCTGAGGGCGGTGAAGAAGAGGAAGAGATTGAGGAGGAAGATGGGACTGAAAGTGATGATGATGAGGTTGAGGACGACATTTATGAGCAGCCCCCAGAGCCACCTCGTCGCCATGGAAAGGGGCCTGCAAAAGAGAAACCTCGCTTCAAACCCCATCCCAAGAAAAGACACAAAGCCCCATACATCCAACAGAGCAAACTGATTGAGCGTCCACCTCCCAAGCACAAGCAAGGCATAGCAGCCCACATCTGCCATAACACACCCCCAAGGCTTATCCCCACTCTCCCACAAAATGTCCAAGAGGTGAAGACACCCATAAAACTCAGAGAGCCCAGATCTGTCCTTGGATTTGCTAAGCATATGTTCCGTGACTACTCAAAGAATGCTCTTGCAGTTAGAGAGCAAAGAGAAGAGAATGTTTATCGCTATCTCAAGGGTGAAGGGCTAGAGGTAAGGTTTTGGTGTGATTTCCATAGAGACTTCTACCAAACCGTCATTAGAAATCCTAAGTTGGTTGCTAAGAATGCCGTGCCAATTGTAAAGATGAGGTACATTGATTGGAAGTACTATGAGGACCTCAACAATTCCGTGTTCAATGCCATGATTGAGAAGTGCAAGGAGGTTGGCTTGTATGACATCATGGGGTTTCGCTACAATTGGAACAAGGAAATCCTAGCTCAATTCCATTGCTCCTACTTCTACAACCCCTATGACAACACCATCACATGGACTACTCAAGGCAACAAGTGCACAATTGACTACATGACTTTCTCTAGGTTGTTGGGACTTGGCTCCAAAGATGAAGATCACACTCCAATTCACAATGAGAACAAGTACAAGCCAAGGGACCTCACCTACATGTTCCCAAGTCGTGTCTTGGCCATTGAGGGAAAAGCGGATCAACTCCTTCCATATTACTACTATCTCAATCAATTCTTCCGAGCCACCATTGATCCTAAAGGTGGAGATGCTACCGCTATTAGGTACTTTGCTCCCAATCTCCTCAATAGGATGGCACCGGATGAAGAAGGTTTTTGTATCTTTGACTTTATGTGGAAGGAGCTAAGGAGGTGTCACACCCGATTTTACAAGGAAAAGCGAATGCATCTCATATGTGCACCAGGATCAAGTTCACACACATATGATAGACGTCACGAGTGAATATCCATAGTACAACATTCAAAATGTACCAAGGTTTAACTTGATTATAATATCTTTATTACACTCAGACGGTAGACTCGAAGGTCTTTAACATCGAACAACGATAACTAAGACGATCAGCTCTGTCTTCAACTTCCACAGACACTTGACTGGGGGATCGCATGCCTCAGAACTCATCATAGTCGCTGTAGTACTCCTCACCGTTGTTCTCCTCTGAATAGCGGTAAGCAAGGGTGAGCACACTTATGGTTGGAGCTCAGCAAGTGGGGGAAGATGCAAGGCCACAAGGATAGGCTAAGGTTTTACAGCGGTTAGCATTTTATAAGTTGGTCAAATTTTATTTAACAAACGCCTAGTTACTAGATGTAAGTTCATACCAACCCACTTAAGCATTTAGAAAACATCTCATCTCAAAAACCCACAAGAAACCATGATTTGATTCCATCTTTAAGTTTGATTATCATGTGAGGGTCCAAGCTGCTTTTGACCGTGAGCACGGTTGATCGATCAGTTTTAACTCTACAGAGGTTGTACACTTTACCCACAGTTCGTGTTCCCCATGTTGCCCGAGTTAGCTAGACCCTTAAACACTTCCGAGGTGAGTGGCTAGGGGTCCACTACGAAGCCTTTACAAAGGAATGCAGAAGACCAACAACCCACGACAGTTACAGCAGCGGAGCTGACCATAACCCTCCCTAATGGTCAGCACCTTAGCAAAGCCTGCAACCCCAAAAGAATCGGGCTATACCCCTTCAACTCCGGCCCCCTGTGCTCCTTTCGGATAAGGCTATTAGTTAGTTCCACACGCCTAATTAATTGGCTAAGCCAGAACCATATAGACTGTGGTTGCACTGTTTTCTTGGGTGGTTCTCCATGTTCCGATTAAATTAAGGTCTTCTTGTATTAACCATGAGCAACATCATAAACATGCATAACTTTCATTTGTACAAAAGATTCATTTGCAACCATCCCAAGGTAAAGCAACTAAGCATTGTTTACCCAAAACATTTATTTAAACCAGGTTGTTCAAGGGTACAAGGATAAAGTCTAGTCATGTCCTTAAAAGGATTTCCCATCAAATTCATGCAATATCATAAAAGGTAAACTTAGTTGTCATGCGATTATATAGGATAAAATAGAATATGCAGGGGGAGAAGACCACTTGCCTTCCTCACCTAAAAACTCAAATTGCTCTTCCTCGAAAAGTTGTTCTTGATCAACACCAACGGGCTTTTCAGTTGACACAGGCACGATATCTACGAGCATACAAGAAAGCATACAATAAATAAAACATTGCATCAAACAGAACTAAAAGCTACAAACAAGCTGCTAAAACAAACTAGCTCGCTGAGACGATCGCATGGACACCAAGAACGCTACTAACGGATCTAAGACGGTAAAGATATGACCAAAACAAGGTCTAGAGGCTTAACTGCGAAGAAACAGGGCTTCCAGGGACTAAACTGAAAGAAACCAGGGGCTAAAACCTAATTACATTTCTAAACTGAAGGTTTACAACGCAAAAGAACCTATTAAGGACCTCGGGCATAAAAACCTAACAGATCAGGGGCTTAAACGAACAAAACAGGACCTAGATGTTAGGATCTTAGCAGGTGGGAGGGCACAGTTGTGATATTAGAAAACTACAGGGTTTCTTAAGCAAAAGGATGGCGAATGACTCTGGGTTGACCGGTACAAGCTCCGGTTGACTCCGGCTAGACTTGATCTGAGTCGCAGATCTGAGGACCTGTGTGGTTCGAGGACCGGTGGATGGTCGCTTCCTGGTGTGATGAGTGATTGACAACGTTGTGTGGACTGATTCTTGGCTAAGTATTGCAGGTGCAGGTTGTGGCTTGACTGGTGTTGGTGCAGGTGAAGAGCAAGCGCGAAATGTCGTTGCCGGGTAGGCCTCTAGGTGTGGAGAAGACAAGTAAGCTTGGCTCGAGGGACCCGGTGGCCAGCAGGGTCAAGTGCGGGCCGCATGGTGGCAAGAACGACAAGATGAAGTCGTGGACGGTTCCTTGGTTGAGCCACAAAGACAAGATCGAGCTGGGACTTCGTGGGGGCCAAGTCATGAGTGGAGATTGGCGGAGGCCACACCAAGTTTGCGGGGTTTCCAGTGGTTCACCAGAAAACCACTGGGTTCCTTGGTTGATCCACAAAGCCAAGGCCGAAGACCAGAGGCAGCAGCACTGGACCGGTCTGACCGGTGGGTACCGGTCTAAGCGATGGAGGACACCGGTCTGACTGGTGTGCGACGACGCAGTCCGGAGACTTCGAAGCGGAGGACACGCGTCGGGACCGCATGGTGTGCGTCGAGGCTACGCAGGGTGCGGTCACCGGGCATCCGTCCGATGGTGCGATGACGAAGATTCCCAAAGTGCCCCTCGGGGCTGTGTATCCTAGTGTTAGGCTTTAGGGGTAGTTTCGTCTTTCGGTTGCCTCCATATAACCCAAGTGGTGAGAGGATGGCTGCCATCTCTTGGTACCCTAGCTCAATTTGTTTTGCTATTTTCATCCTCCATTTTCCTTTGGAATTTCTAGGACTAGCTTGAGAGCTTCATGGTGAGATCTTGAGAGAGGGATGGATGATCGGGAGGCAAGCTAGACCTTGTATGAACCTTCATGGTATGTATAGATGATTCGGCGTGGTTCCTCAAGTCTTGATGGTGTCTCTCCCGTTTTTCCTTTTTTGGTGATTTTCGGAGCCTTTTCTTGGTGATTTTCTTGTGGTGGATTTGCGACCTTTCTCTTTGGGATTTGGTGGGAGATGTATGCTTGAACCCCTCGTGGTTCTTTTCCCTTTGATTCCCCTCCCAAATCCGTGAGCAAAAGGGCTCGATTTTGGGGTTTTCTCCTCCCTAGGGTTTGTGGTGTTCTTGGTGAGATTTCCTCGATTCCTCTTGATTTAGCAAGTTTTGGTGGACCAAATCTTGGCTATGGAGTGCCCATGAGGTGTTCCTACTATCCCCAAAGTCTTGTGCGAATCCGTGGAGTGAATCGGGAGATCAAGGTTTGGATTTGGGGGAGTTGACCCGCGGGTTGCTGTTCATCCCGAGTGCCCAGGTCCTGACCGGTCTGACCG
This sequence comes from Cenchrus fungigraminus, assembly GCA_036936925.1. NCBI lineage: Eukaryota > Viridiplantae > Streptophyta > Magnoliopsida > Poales > Poaceae > Cenchrus > Cenchrus fungigraminus. The sequence continues at coordinate 52,064,067 of CM072778.1, read as the reverse complement.
GTGCTGACCCCTGTTGGGTTTTTGCTTGGGTGAACGTGTTGGTGTGTTCCCTGGTGTCTGGTGTTGCTGCTGGTTCGAGTTTGTTTCAGTTTGGAGTTCAGGAGGTCAGGTTTGCAGATTTGGGGTTTTCGAGGCTTTGACCGGTCTGACCGGTGAGCTGAACCGACCTGATCGGTGCAGGAGCTTTCTGTGGAATTCTCCAAGTTTGGCGCGGGTGACCTGAGTCGAGGTCCAGGGTGACCCGGTGTGTCTCTGGAAGGTTTCGGGTGTTCCGACGGTTCAGTCCGGGAGATCCGACCAGGACCGGTCTGACCGGTGCAGGTGACTGGTCTGACCGGTGTGGTGTGTTGCTGCTCGAGTTGCTTGTTCCGCTGCGTTCTCGAGTAGGTTTAGGTGGTTGTTGGTTCCTAGGACCAGTAGCACTTCAGTGGCTGCGTGGTCTTGGCCAACTTGAGTAGTTGAGTCGGAGACGTGATTTGGCTGGCTGTATTCGTCTTGTTGGAGTAGCCATCTCCTTCAAGAAGAATTTTTATCGGCTCCCATTCACTCCCCCCTCTCTGGTCGCCAGTTCGGTCCTTCAAGTGGTATCAGAGCCAGTTCGGGTCTTCAATGACTCTAACCAGTCTAAGATCCAAAGATGGCGTACCAGGAGCGGGGTTCGGGTCCTCCGCACTTCGATGGCAAAAACTACCAGATGTGGCAGAGGCGGATGGCGGCATTCCTCCGCGGAAAGGGTCAGATCCTTTGGGATGTTACGGTGAACACAGCTTATGTTCATCTGATTAAATTCCTAGCTCCTGATCGAGGGACATGCACGACGCCAACAACAAGGCGGTCAACTACTTGTTTCATTCTCTGTGTCAGTCCAAATTCGATCGGGTTCAGATAGAGGACCTAGCATGTAGGATTTGGCAGGAGTTGAAGAATGCTCACGTTGGAAATGCTGAGGTTCAGGCACGGTTGTATGCGACCTACCGGAGAGAGTACGAGAATTTCACTCATCTCCCCGGTGAGTCAATTGATGCCTTGTTCCAGCGCTTCACGGTGGTTGTGAACAACATGAGGGCTAATGTGGACGTCTTCCCGTACGATGACCATGATAGAGCGGTGAAGCTCTTGCACGCGCTGGATCGTACCGTATGGGATGGAAAGGTCGAGGCCATTCTTGAGTCAGAGAAGTATACCATACTGACGGTGAACGAGTTGTTCTCTAAGCTCAAGTCAGCTGAGGTCGATCGTGGTTTGACGGCCCGTCTCGAGAGCCCGACTGACTCCCATAGTCTTGCTCTTATCGGTGGCTCAGGTGCTAAGTCTAACGCTAACCCGTCCTCCAGGATGTTTGCTTTGTCCTCTTTGATGTGTTTGCTAGACGAGGAGTTCGACGTGCTTGGAGAAGACGAGCTGGCGCTGTTGACCAGGCGGTTCGAGAGGCTGCACGAGAACTGGGTGAACACGAGGAGGACGACACAGACATGCTTCCAGTGCGGCAAGCCAGGACACTTTGTCGCCGACTGTCCGCAGAAGATGGAGAAGCACCGATGGAGGCGCGATCACAAGCGCAAGCATCGGAACAAGGACGAGCGAGGATCAAGGAAGAAGGGCGGCCATGGCAAGAAGGCCCGAGTGATGGTCGGAGCAAGCGACGTCAACTCCAACTCCGCCTACTCTTCCTCGAGATCCAGTAGCAGCGAAGATGAAGGTGATCGGCGCAAGAACAAGAAGGCATCCAAGAACTTGAGCGGGCTGAGCTGCTTCGCGGGAGATGGCCTCTGCGGCATTGCATGCAGCTCCGGCAGCAAGAAGAGTCACCAGAGCAACTCGGACTCTGACTCCAAGGATGAGGTACGTGACGAGCTTCCCTTCTTGTGTGAGGAGAATGAACAGCTTGGGAAGTTGCTGGATAACCGTGATGACATGCTTAGAGAGGCAAAGAAGATGAGGAAAGAGCTTAGGGCCTCACTAGAAGATGCTAGGAACCGAGTAGCTGAGCTAGAAACCCAGAACCTTGATGCTAAGCTTGAGATAGATTCGCTTAAGGCTTCACCTGTGATTTCTGATGATGTTGATTGTGTTGATTGCTCTGTTTTCCTAGCTGATCTTACTGCTCTGAAGGAAAAGCATGCCTCCAAGTGTGAGGAACTAGAAGTGCTTAGGGTTGAAGTGGCTGAGCTTAAGTCTAGACCTGCTTTGCTAGGTGCTTGCACTTCCTGCCCTGTTTTGCATGGAAAGATTGATGAGATGCATGCTTACATTGTTTCTCTTGAGGCTCAGTTGAAATCACCTATTCCCACTTCTTGCTCTACTTGTGAATTGCATGCTGTGAAGAATCTGGAACTTGCACATTATGTTGATCGCTTGCAGGATGAAAATGATGAGCTGAGGAAGTGTATGAGTTGGTTGTCGGGTCAGGAGCCTCAGCTTGGTATCATGATAGCGGCTTTCAAACGCTATGATGGTTAGGCACTTGGAGCTGACAATCTTGGAGAGAACAGTGGTGAGGGAGTTGAGAAAGTTGGAGACATTCCTATCCCACCACAAAACACACACAAGAACAAGTTTGAGCCCAAGCCTAACCATCTCAGAAACCCAACAAATGATTTCCAAAACCGGTGAGATTTGTGAGCCCAAAGGGAGGTGAGGATGGAGAGAAGAAAGAGGAGAAGCCGAGTGAGCAACTCCAACCCAAGCCTAAGCCTAAGACACAGCCCATAAAGTTCCATTGTGGGTATTGTGGTAGAGATGGTCACAAGGATGAGTTTTGCTTCAAGAGGAAGCGTGAGGAGAGAATGGCTAAGGAGTGGGCTAACAAGGACAGGTACCACCCTTCTAATGGTGTACCTGAGCCTCGTATGCAGATGCCCAGGGCCAAGGCGATTGTGAGGACGGTTCCGGCTTGGGGAGATCGAAAGGTGGCAGGTGGTGCTGCTGGCTGAGCACCACCGGTCAGACCGGTCAGGGTGACCGGTCAGACCGGTGCTGGTCTGGGTGGCTGGCAGTTTGGTTTCCGTGCTCGTGAGGATGCTTGGTTCAGTTTTGGTGGTCGTGGTTCTGGTGGTTGGCATGATGAGTTCAGTGGTGGTCAGTTTGCTAGACGTTCTCCACCTCGTGCTCAATACGATGGTGGGAGGAGTCGTAGCTTTGAGATGGAGAGGAGGAACGATCCACGGTCTTCCTTTCGTGGTTTTCGTTCTCCTCCAGCGAGGCAGGGGTGGTTCCCCAGTGGTGGTACTCGTGGTGATTCTCGTGGTGGTAGTTTTGGTAGGCGTGATGCTTTGGATTGTGCTAACCCCACTTTGGAGCAAATGGCTCGGCACTGGTTTTACTCTTTTGGTACTAACCCCAGTGCTGAGTCGTTTGTTCGCTCACGTGCTCGTTTTTGAATTTCAGGTGGAGGACTTGAGAAATGTTTGGTTGATTGACTCCGGTTGCTCGAGGCATATGACCGGAGACAAGGGGTGGTTCTCAAGTCTTGTCCCGGTGGTGTCCAAGACATACATCACCTTTGGGGACAATGGGCGAGGGCATGTGCTTTGTGAAGGTGAGATAAGGATCAGTGACAAAGTCACTCTCAGGCGTGTTGCTCTTGTTCAATCGCTCGGATTCAATTTGCTTTCTGTTTCCCAGCTTTTGGATGAGGGTTTTGAGGTGTTGTTTCGGCCTGGTGGTTCTCGGATTTTGGATTCTCGAGGGGACCTCATTTGCATGGTCGTTCCCGAGGGTCAAGTTTTCCGAGCGGATTTCTCTCAGTCTTCTGGTGTGGCTCGTTGCTTTTTGGCTGGTTCTTCGAGTGAGTTGTGGAAGTGGCATAGGAAGTTGGGTCACTTGAGCTTTGACCATTTGTCTCGCTTGAGTAAACTCAATTTGGTCCAAGGATTGCCACGGTTGAGGTTTGAGAAAGAGTTGGTTTGTGCGCCGTGTAGGCATGCCAAGATGGTAGCCTCTTCCCATCCGCCCCTCACCGATGTGATGACGGAGCGTCCATGCGAGCTGCTCCATTTGGATCTTGTTGGCCCAGTTCGTGTGCGATCTGCGGGTGGGAAGTGGTATGTCCTTGTTGTGGTGCACGACTACTCTCGGTATGCGTGGGTCTTCTTTTTGGAGGAGAAGGGGGAGACATTTGGTTTTGTTCGAGATCTTGTCTTGAGGTTGAAGAACGAGAGGCACGGAGATGCCATACGAGCGATCCACAGTGACAATGGCTCGGAATTTAAAAACTCTCGTTTCGAAACCTTTTGCCATGACTTGGATCTTGAACACCAGTTTTCGAGTCCGTATACGCCCCCCCAGAATGGCGTGGTGGAAAGAAAGAACAGAACCTTGTGTGAGATGGCCCGGACGATGCTCGACGAGCATAGGACTCCGAGGAGGTTCTGGGCTGAGGCGGTCGATACCGCGTGCTATGTCTCGAACAGGATTTTCCTTCGAGCGTTCAAGAAGAAGACGTGCTATGAGATGATGCACGGTCGCACCCCCAAGGTGAGTCACTTTCATGTGTTTGGATGCAAGTTTTTTATTTTGAAGAAAGGCAAGAATCTTGATAAGTTTGAGGCTTGGTCTGTCGATGGTATTTTCTTTGGTTATGCTACTCACTCTAGAGCATTTCGTGTGCTCAATTTGGAAACTAACCAAATCGTGGAGACTTGCGAGGTTACCTTCGACGAGACACAGCCACGTAGCTCTCTTGTCTTTGACTGTGCGGGTGATAATGAGCTTGGAGAGGAGATCTTTGAGGAGGAGGAGCATGGACACAGTGATGATGAAGATGACGATGTTGCGCCCGTGGCTGAGCATGTACCTACTACCTCGACTACGATCGAGAATGGGCCCTCTCCTACACCTACAACGACAATCCCAAATCAAGGAGAAGTTGCAAGTGAGGGGGAGGTAGCTTCAAGGTGAGAACCTCCCCGGCGAGTTCAAGTGGATCACCCAGCTTCGAGGATCATTGGTGACATCAATGAACGCACTACACGGTCGAGGGTTCGAAACAATTCTCACTTTGCTCATGCGGCTTTTGTTGCTACTTTTGAGCCCAAGGACATTGGACACGCATTATCTGATCACAATTGGGTCAATTCGATGCATGAGGAGTTGGAAAACTTTGAGAGAAACCAATTTTGGGAGTTGGTAGATCCTCCACCGGGTTGTAAGCCGATTGGGACGAAGTGGGTGTGGAAAAATAAAGAGGGAGAGAAAGGAGAAGTGGTGAGAAACAAGTCGAGGTTGGTGGCGCAAGGGTATAGTCAGAAAGAGGGGATCGACTATGAGGAGACCTTTGCTCCCGTAGCTCGTTTGGAGGCGATTAGGATCCTTCTAGCCTTTTCTGTGGCTAAAGGGTTCAAATTGCACCAAATGGATGTGAAGAGTGCTTTCCTGAACCGTGTGTTGGAGGAAGAAGTATATGTGAGGCAACCACCGAGGTTTGTGAGTGAGAAGTACCCCCACCGGGTGTACAAGTTGAGAAAGGTGCTCTATGGGTTGAAACAGGCGCCTAGGGCTTGGTATGGCAGGTTGAGGGGGTTCCTGTTTGAGAGAGGTTTTGAGATGGGGAAGGTAGATCAGACCTTGTTTCTCCTCAGGCAGGGCAAAGAGATCCTAATTGTGCAGGTATACGTGGATGATATTGTCTTTGGTGGCTCGTCTAACTCTTTGGTTGCAAGGTTTGCAGAAGACATGAGCAGGGAATTTGAGATGAGCATGATGGGTGAGTTGCAGTTCTTCCTCGGCCTCCGGATCAAGCAGTCCAAGGAAGGAACATTTGTGCATCAAGCCAAGTACACCAAGGACATTGTGAGGAAGTTCAAGATGGAGGACTCCAAGGCCATGGCGACGCCTATGAGTACGACTACAGCTCTTGATGTGGATGAGGAAGGTGAACACGTGGACCAGAAGGATTACCGGAGCATGATCGGGTCACTCCTGTACTTGACGGCGACGAGGCCGGACATCCAATTCTCGGTATGTCTGTGCGCTCGTTTTCAAACGTCTCCGAGGACTTCGCATCGGCAAGCAGTCAAGCGCATTTTCAGGTATTTGCGTCATACTCCCGACTTTGGCCTTTGGTACTCTGTGTCTTCTTCTTTGGCTCTTCATGGATTTTCAGACGCGGATTTTGCCGGGTGTCGATTGGATAGGAAGTCCACTTCTGGGACTTGCCAGTTCTTGGGTTCTTCTTTGGTTTCTTGGTCTTCTCGCAAACAGTTGAGTGTTGCTCAATCCACTACCGAGGCAGAGTATGTGGCCGCAGCTAGTTGTTGCTCTCAGTTCCTTTGGATCACATACACCATGAGCGACTTTGGTGAGGAGTATACCCATGTCCCACTTCAATGTGATAGCACCAGTGCCATAAGCGTTGCAAAGAACCCAGTGCTCCATTCCAAAACCAAGCACATAGAAGTGAGGTATCATTTCCTGAGAGACAATGTGGAGAAAGGGAAAATATCTTTGATCCATGTACCCACACATGAGCAACTAGCCGATATCTTCACCAAGCCCCTAGATCAAGCAACTTTCACTCGTTTGCGGGGAGAACTTGGTGTTTGTTTGATTTATTGAGTTGGGTGTGGGAGCTCCTTTGTAGCATATGTATAGCTTTCCTTTGTGCATTTCTTGCATTTTGCATGGCATATGTAACATGATGTATAGGCATCTTTGTATCTTAGGTTGCATGCATTTTGTATCATATGCATTTTGTAGGAAAAGCTTCTCTCATATACATTGTTCACCATGATGTGCTATATTTGATCTTGTGAGCTAGTTTGGTAAGCTATGGTTAGTTTGGCTTAGCTCTTGATGATCTTGATTTATGCCCATGGTTGATAGCTATGTTTTTGAAAAATGAGATATGTATGCTCTCTTGTGAGTAAATGCCTTTATATGATCTTGACATGTTTTAGTGGCTTGGCTATGCTTAATTTGTGTTTGGATAGCTTATTTTGATCATATGGGGCCAAAGGCTCATTTGCCATCATGAATGTTTAGCCCCCATGCTTTATCTTGTGGAGGGGCATAAGTTCCTTTTTATCGCAAAGATATTTCATGTACCAAATATGAATCTGAAAATGAAATGTAAATTGCTTAGAAAATGTGCTCCCATGTCATATGTGCTTAATTTACTTGTTGTTGGGTACTAAACCGTTGCATGTTGCTTACCAATGAGAAGTCTCATATTTAGAAGTAAGCACATGGCTCGGTGACTTTGACATGACATGAGGTGCTTGTGGGTGTTTATGATGGTCTTATGCTTAGAATGGTTGTCCTAGCATGATGTTTGTGTGGCTTTGTCATTTTGACATGTTTTGCTCATGTTTAGGACTTTGCTCATGAGAGGGTGATTTTTCGCAAAATTGCTAAATTCTATCTTAGCTTCGTCCAATGGTTGTGAAACTTGGTGATCATGTAGTTGATGTTCATACGAAGCTATAGAGTATCTAACTTGCTCATTTGGATGTGTGTAGCATCTTGTGGTGAATTTTGTCTATTTGAGAAGCTTTAGGTTGCATTTTTTTGCATTTTTGGCTTGATTCATGCATTGGCAACAAGGGGGAGAAGTTTGAGCATGTTTTGGCCTACTGAATGCATTTAGAAGGTTTTCAAATCGTTTCGAGCAAGTTCTGGGCTCTGTTGGGCACCGGTCTGACCGGTCAAGGTCACCGGTCTGACCAGTCAGGTGTGCTGGCCCTGTGCATATGTTGGGCACCGGTCTGACCGGTGACCTTGACCGGTCTGACCGGTCAGAGCAAGGCTGAGGCAGCTACTCTGTTTTGCAAAGTAGCTTGCATGCATTCATCCAGGGGGAGTTGCATTGGTTCAAGGGGAGCTTGCATGTGTGCAGGGGGAGCTCTTTGTGTTTTTTGAGCTTTGGTTTGGTGGTTTTCGCTCTTTGCTTGAGCTTGTTTTGTCTCGGTTATGTCGAGCCGTTGCCCTTGCCTAAGGGGACCGAGACTTGTCTTCTTCAAGTGATCTTGCTCTTTGCCTTTCCTTTGGCTTTCGATCGCTTGTTGGAGTTTCTTTTAGTCGTTTCTTTTCTTTTCCTTTTCTCTTTGGTTACCAAAACGTGTGTGTTGTCAATGCACTCATCAAGGGGGAGATTGAGGACTTGTGTGGTTTGAGGACCGGTGGATGGTCGCTTCCTGGTGTGATGAGTGATTGACAACGTTGTGTGGACTGATTCTTGGCTAAGTATTACAGGTGCAGGTTGCGGCTTGACTGGTGTTGGTGCAGGTGAAGAGCAAGCGCGAAAGGTTGTTGCCGGGTAGGCGTCCAGGTGTGGAGAAGACAAGTAGGCTTGGCTCGAGGGACCCGGTGGCCAGCGGGGTCAAGTGCGGGCCACATGGTGACAAGAACGGCAAGATGAAGTCGTGGACGGAGATTGGCGGAGGCCACACCAAGTTCGCGGGGTTTCCAGTGGTTCACCAGAAGACCACTGGGTTCCTCGGTTGATCCACAAAGCCAAGGCCGAAGACCGGAGGCAGCAACACTGGACCGGTCTAACCGGTGGAGGACACCGGTGTGACTGGTGTGCGACGACGGAGTCCGGAGACTTCGAAGCGGAGGACACGCGTCGGGATCACATGGTGTGCGTCAAGGCTACGCAGGGTGCTGTCGCTGGGCATCCGTCCGATGGTGCGACAACGAAGATTCCCAATGTGCCCCTCCGGGGTGTGTAACCTAGTGTTAGGCTTAGGGGTAGTTTCATCTTTCGGTTGCCTCCATATAACCCAAGTGGTGAGAGGATGGCAGCCATCTCTTGGTACCCTAGCTCATTTTGTTTTGCTATTTTCCTCTTCCAGTTTCCTTTGGAATTTCTAGGACTAGCTTGAGAGCTTCATGGTGAGATCTTGAGAGAGGGATGGATGATCGGGAGGCAAGCTAGACCTTGTATGAACCTTCATGGTATGTATAGATGATTCGGCGTGGTTCCTCAAGGCTTGATGGTGTCTCTCCCGTTTTTCCTTTTTGGTGATTTTCGGAGCCTTTTCTTGGCGATTTTCTTGTGGCGGATTTGAGACCTTTCTCTTTGGGATTTGGTGGGGGACGTATGCTTGAACCCCTCGTGGTTCTTTTCCCTTTGATTCCCCTCCCAAATCCGTGAGCAAAAGGGCTCGATTTTGGGGTTTTCTCCTCCCTAGGGTTTGTGGTGTTCTTGGTGAGATTTCCTCGATTCCTCTTGATTTAGGAAGTTTTGGTGGACCAAATCTTGGCTATGGAGTGCCCATGAGGTGTTCCTACTATCCCCAAAGTCTTCTGCGAATCCGTGGAGTGAATCGGGAGATCAAGGTTTGGATTTGGGGGAGTTGACACGCGGGTTGCTGTTCATCCCGAGTACCCAGGTCCTGACCGGTCTGACCGGTGCCCCTCATCGGTCTGACCGGTGCCAACCCCTACTGTGTTTTTGCTCGGGTTAACGTGTTGGTGTGTTCCCTGGTGTCTGGTGTTGCTGCTGGTTCGAGTTTCTTTCAGTTTGGAGTTCAGGAGGGCAGGTTTGCAGATTTGGGGTTTTCCAGGCTTTGACCGGTCTGACCGGTGAGCTGCACCGGCCTGACCGGTGCAGGAGCTTTCTGTGGAATTCTTCAAGTTTGGCGCGGGTGTCCCGGCTCGAGGTCCGGGGTGACCCATTGTGTGTCTGGAAGGTTTCGGGTGTTCCGGCGGTTCAGTCCGGGAGATCCTACCAGGACCGGTCTGACCGGTGCAGGTGACCGGTCTGACCGGTGTGGTGTGTTGCTGCTCGAGTTGCTTGTTCCGCTGTGTTCTCGAGTAGGTTTAGGTGGTTGTTGGTTCCTAGGACCAGTAGCACTTCAGTGGCTGCGTGGTCTTTGCCAACTTGAGTAGTTGAGTCGGAGACGTGATTTGGTTGGCTGTGTTCGTCTTGTTGGAGTAGCCATCTCCTTCGAGAAGAATTTTTATCGGCTCCCATTCACTCCCCCCTCTCTGGTCGCTAGTTCCCGGCCACGGTTTCGAGCAAGGATTGGCTCTACGCAAAGATGTGGACATGGCGAACTCATCCAGGGACCCTAGGAGGCGGCTCGAGTGGCCATGGCGGCGCACACTGAAAGGGGGCGGCGCGGCTATTCCGACGGGGCGGAGAAGAGGTGCTACGGCTCAAGGCGGAAGGGAAAAGCGAGGAGAGACGCGAGGCTCACCACACGACGAAGTTCGGTTGAAGAGACGACGTTGGAGAAGCTGCGGTGGTGAAGATCGACGACGGTGGTGAGTGCTTCGGGCGGCACTCCAAGGAAGAAGACGGGCATGCGGCTCGTTCCGGCTACGGTCCTGAGACAGAGAGGGCTCGATGAGATTCGTGCACGAAGGAGAAGAAAGAGAGAGGCGGGGAAAGGACTTCACCGGCGACGAGCTTCAGGCGGCCGGTAATGGCCCGGCGGCCGGAACTTCGAAGGGCGTCGGCGCGTGCGCGAGGTGAGGGGTGCGGAGCGAGAGCGGTCGGAAAGGGGGTGCACAGGGCTTCAAGCTCAGTTTATAAAGGGCAAAGGAGGGAGGGAGAGCGTCGGCCGGGGTGGAGAGACCATCAATGGCGATTGCGGTCGACGGACGTTTGAAAGGGGAGTGACTCCAGTGCTCCACTACGCCTTGAAGAAGGGGATTGAAGAGGTGGGATGCGAGGGCCGCGGGGAAAGGCGACCGGAAGTGGCTGGAGCGAACAGGGGAGGGGCTAGAGGTTGGGGACGGGGCTGACATGCGGGGCCGGGCTGTCAGCCGCTGGAAGAGAGGGAGGGGAGAGGGAGCTGGGCTGCCGGTTAGCTGGGCCGCACGTGGGAAACGGGCCGAGCGTGGGAAAGAAAAGGCCGGCGGCCTGCGCGGCTCGGGCTGAAGAAAGAGGCCTGCTGGGCTGTTTGAGAAAGAAAGAGAGAGAGATAGAAGGGCCGGTTGGGCTGGAAAGAAAGAGAGAAAAGGGGAGGGTTTAGGGGTGGTTTAAGGACTTTGATGATTTTGAAAACCACACAACATCACACAAAACCATGCAAGCCAAATTATGATGCACAAACACTTGCTACTCTAAAATTATTCAAATTTTGTTTAAATATTTGAAGGCTCGAATTTATTTGATAATTTATTTAATCCTTATAAAATTAAATCTAGAGCACCATGTTGCTTACATTGTTTTAGTGATGGAATTTTGGGTGTTACAAATCCTACCCCCTTAAAGAGAATCTTGTCCTCGAGATTCAGAGAGATTGGGAAACAACTGAGGAAACTCTGCCATAAGGTCATCTTCTCTTTCCCAAGTAGGCTCATCCTCTGAGTGGTGACTCCACTGAACCTTACACATTTTAATAACTTTGCTCCGAGTGACCCTCTGTGATGTGTCTAGGATCTTGATAGGGTGTTCTTTATAAGTCAAATCATCCTTTACGTCAAGATCTTCCAAAGGTAAATGCTCCACTCTAACCTCACTTGAACACTTCTTGAGTTGTGATACATGAAACACATCATGAACATCTGACAACCGTGCGGGTAGTTCCAAACGATATGCCTCCTCTCCTTTCCTTTCCAAGATCTGAAATGGTCCGATAAATCGAGGTGACAACTTCCCTCTAATCTTGAATCTTCGAAGGCCTCGGATAGGTGATACTCTGAGATACGCATAATCTTCTACTTCAAATACCACTTCCCTTCTTTTAGGATCAGCATAACTCTTTTGTCAAGATTGTGCAGTTTTGGGATTTTCCCAGATTATTTCAACTTGTCTCTCGGCTTCTTTTATAATCTCTGGTCCAAAGAGTTGACTTTCTCCTGTCTGACTCCAGTACAACGGTGTCTTGCACTTTCTTCCGTATAAAGCTTCAAAAGGGGCCATTTTAAGACTTGCTTGATAACTGTTGTTATTAGCAAATTCCGCATACGGCAAACTCTTATCCCAACTACCTCCATGTTTTAACGCACAAGCTCTCAACATATCTTCTAAAATTTGATTTGTTCTTTCAGTTTGACCATCGGTCTGAGGATGGTATGCCGAACTAAAATTCAACTTCATATCCATTGATTCATGCAACTTTTGCCAAAAACGTGAAGTGAATTGAGTGCCTCGATCGGATACTATCTTCTTCGGAACTCCATGCAAACACACTATCCTTGACATGTACAACTCTGCTAGCCTTGCTCCGGAGTAAGTTGTCTTAACGGGTATAAAATGAGCAACCTTGGTTAACCTGTCTACTATAACCCATATGGAGTCGTAACAATCTCGAGTACGAGGTAATCCAACAATAAAATCCATATCAATTTCTTCCCATTTCCACTCAGGTACCTTCAATGGCTGAAGCAAACCTGCTGGTCTCTGATGCTCTGCTTTTACTTTCTGGCAAATGTCACACAAAGCAACGTGAGCTGCAACGTCCTTCTTCATTCCATACCACCAGTATTTCTGTTTCAAGTCTTGATACATCTTAGTACTACCGGGATGAATAGAATAAGCTGAATCATGTGCTTCTTTTAATATAGTCTCACGAAGGTGATCAATCTCAGGCACACAAATCCGATTTCTGAACCAGATAGTCCCTTGGTCATCTCTTGTGAAATCTGGAACCTTTCCTGAATCAATCAACCTACCGTATTCCTTAATCTTTTCATCTGTCAACTGTCCTTTTTTGATCTCTTGTTCAAGTGTAGATTCTACTTCCAAAGTCAGGGTTTCATTTTGAGCAACGATTCCAAGGTTGAGCTGTGCCATTTCCCAACACAACTCTTGAGGCATTAATCGAGCTATAAGCATATTTGCTCGACCTTTCCTGCTCAAAGCGTCTGCTACCACACTCGCTTTGCCGGGATGATACTGAATATCCAGATCATAATCTTTGATTAATTCTAACCATCGACGTTGTCTAAGATTGAGATCTTTCTGAGTAAAGATATACTTCAAACTTTTATGATTAGTAAAGATCTGGCATTTATTTCCATTCATATATTGTCTCCAAATCTTCAGTGCGTGTACAACAGCAGCCAATTCTAGATCATGAGTGGGATAGTTTTGCTCATGCTTCCTCAATTGCCTAGAGGCATAAGCGACCACTTTTCCTTCTTGCTAACACACAACCAAGACCCTGAAGAGAAGCATCGCAGTACACATCAAAACCCTTGTGAATGTCAGGCATAATCAGTACGGGAGCGGTAGTCAGTCTTTTCTTCAGTTCCTCAAAACTAGCTTGACACTTTTCATCCCATTTAAATTCTTTTCCTTTCTCCAACAATGATGTGAGAGGTTTTACTATCTTTGAGAAACCTTTAATAAACCTACGGTAGTAGCCTGCCAATCCAAGAAAACTTCTGATTTCAGCCACATTCTTAGGCGGATTCCAGTTCAACACATCCTAAACCTTGCTTGGATCCACTGCAATTCCTCCATCAGTGATAACGTGTCCAAGGAAAGAAACTTCCTTCAACCAAAAATCACATTTACTAAACTTGGCGTACAACTGATGTTCGCAAAGCTTTTGCAACACAAGTCTCAAATGCTCTTCATGTTCTTTTTCATTCAGGGAGAACACCAAAATATCATCAATGAACACTACCACAAACTTGTCAAGGTACTCCATAAACACCTTGTTCATCAAGTACATAAAGTACGCTGGAGCATTTGTCAATCCAAAGGACATCACTGTGAACTCATATAGGCCATACCTAGATGTGAATGCAGTTTTAGGAATATCCTCTGGTCGAATTTTCAACTGATGGTACCCTGATCGTAGATCGATCTTAGAGAAAACTTTAGCACCTCTCATCTGATCAAACAAATCTCCGATCCTAGGTAGCGGGTATTTGTTCTTAATAGTGACTTCATTAAGAGATCGATAGTCTATGCACAACCTTCTAGAACCATCTTTCTTTTCAACAAAGAGAGTGGGGGCTCCCCACGGTGACAAACTAGGACGAATATAACCTTTACTTAACAATTCTCCTATTTGTTTCTTTAATTCAACCAAATCCTTAGCATTCATTCCATACGGTCTTTTAGAGATAGGAGCAGTACCAGGTAAAAGATCAATACTAAATTCAATGTCACGGTCAGGTGGCATACCTGGTAACTCATCTGAAAAAATGTCGGGGTACTCATTCACCACTTTGATATCCTCCAAAACTTTTCCTTTCATCGAATTCACTGTCCCACTTTCTGTTGGCGAGGGGGTAGCAACAAACTTAATCCTTTCTCCTTGCGGACTGGTTAAGATTACTGACTTCTCACGACACTGAATAACCCCATCACATACACGTAGCCAATCCATACCCAGAATCACATCTATACCCCAGGACTTTAGAACCACTAGATTGGTTAGGAAGTCTATTCCCATGATTTTAATATTTACTTGCAGGCATAAGTGACTGGCTTTCATTTCACCGCCCGGGGAACTAACAAGCAAAGGTGCCTTCATAAATCTCATAGGTATATCATGCTTTGCTACTAACTGATCAGTTATAAACGAATGCGATGCTCCAGAATCAAATAAAACTGTTGCAGGTACAGAGTTGACAAGAAACGTACCCAGCACAACTCCGGTAGCATCTTGGGCTTGTTCAACCGTCATATGATTCACTCACCCACGCATATAATTCTGTTGAGCCTTATTGCCTGAAGCATTAGAATTTCCAGTGCAAGCCTGTGATGATGGCTGACTAGGCTTCTGAACATTGCCTTTCTGTGGTGTCTGCATTCCATGCTTCGGACAGTTATTAGCTTAATGTCCCAATTCTCCACACTTGAAACAACCGTTTGGCTGAACTGGAGCATTGTTCCTCACAGGTGCACTAGAGACATTGCTGGAGTGATTCTGCTGCAGGTTAGGAGTGCGTGGTGTCTGCTGGTTGAAGCGCTGAGGTTGCTGGAATGAGCGCTGCAACTGCAGATTCTGACGATACTTTCCACACTGTCCACCAGAGCGGAACTGAGAACCTTGTGGAGAGCTATAGCGGGGGCGAGTGTTGCTGCTAGACTATCCCTGAGACTGGAACTTGTGCGTCTGCTCACCAAGTTCCTTGCGTTTACTTTCCAGGCCTATAGCCTTGTTCAGCAGTGTATGAAAGTTAGGAAATGTATGACTCTGCAACTGATAATTGAGTGGCCCAATCAAACCATCCAGGAAGCATTCTTGTCTCTTCCCATCAGTATTGATTTCATCAGGGCCATAGCGTGACAACTGAGTAAACTTGTCCAGATACTCATTTACTGACATATTTCCTTGCTTCAGAGCAAGAAACTCCCTTTGTTTAAGCTTGATCACACCAGAAGGAATGTGGTGTGCCTGAAAACTCTCCCTGAATTCCTGCTAAGTAATAGTGTTAGGTGCAGCATGTGCGATAGTATATGCATCCCACCAGTCAGCTGCTAATCCTTCCAAGCGGCCTGCAGCATATAAGACCATCTCAGGGTCATTGCATTGCACCATCTCCAGCTTCTTAGTAACCACTTTCAGCCAATCATCAGCATCCAAGGGATCAGTTGAGTGAGAAAATGCGGGAGGATGGTGGGTCATGAATTCCTTGTGCTTATCTCTGGGTTGCTGTGGAGCTGGTGGTGGTGGCTGGTTCTGCTGGGCCTACATGTTCTGAACAGTGGCAGTGAGGTTCTGGATTAGCTGCATCTGAGCTGCAAAGAACTGCCGCATTGTCGGATCCATTGCTTGATTGATTGGCGGGGGTCGTGCTTGATTTTGTTGATTGGCAATGCGAGCACGTAACACAGGTGGAATGTCTTGACCTCCTCCGGACCTGGTGTTTACCATCTCATTGTTAGAAAAATGTATTTCAGAGAGGAGTATTGAACTGATGCATAAAGAGATGAACTCAAAATGATAAAGCAATATGAGCTTCCAACTAAGACAGAATCTGTTGATCTCAATGAATCAGATGTAACTCTCTGTACCATTATCCAAAAATCATGAAATTTCACCAGGATGTGAAGTGCAAAATTACAAAACTAATCCAACTGGAATCACCTCAATCGGAGATCTATAACTCGAGATATAAATCGAACAATGCAACTGTGTCAGCAGAATTTACAGATTCTGATAGGCTCAATTCTTTGTGCATAACTCTCAGACTATATACTGTATGGTATTGAATTTTTGACAGAACATAATCCTCCAAATTTGTGAACTAACCCAACTGGATTTACTTCAAACGGAGTTCTGTAGCTCGAGATAAAATTAAAACATTGCTGCTGTGTCAGATAACTGCGAGAACAGATTTGCACCATTCCAAACTTGCATGATAGATAAAGTAGAAGATAACCAGATTTGGATCCAAACTAACTTTATTTAACTTAATAATTTCTTGTTGCATTGTGTCCATCACTCCACCATACAACTCACACAAGCAAAAATCCAAAACAAGCATGTGTTCAAGCAGCAGACATTATTACAAATGATCGTCCTCGCAGGAACGTTCTATTGAAACTTAGAAGGTAAAGGTAGGCATCCTAAGATCCTAGCCAAGGCGGGTGGTAGCTTCTGGTGCACCGTAGCGAAGCCTCTTGCGTGGTGGAGAGGCAGTAGAGCTGTACGGCATTGCCTCCTCGGGTGGCTGTTGACCTGCAAGCTGCGCCTCCAGTTGAGCGATCCTGGCATGTGCGTTCTGCGGCTCCTCATGGAACATGTCCAACTCAGCTATAGCACCTTCAAGATTCGTGTTAAGTGCAGCGGTCACCCGGGCAAGGATATCAAGACAGGCAGGTACCACCAGTAGTAGGTACCACAGTCTCCTCAGAACCATTCAGGCGACAAGGAACGTGGCGGAACTCGGAGTGGTGCAGCTGATCACGATATGTATGACAAAGCGACCAGAGAGCCCTCCTGGCAGCATCATTGACAACGGCCTCATCAGTGGAGAAATGGGTGGTGCTATGGTGCGATGAGCGGTTTCTCCATCCATTAGTTCCTATGAGAGGCACACGGATGTGGACATGACTTGTATAGTAATCTCTCAGACCAGGCTCACTGTAGTGCTTAGTGACACAGAGCGGCTTCATAGTGAAACCCAAATGCTGCAGCACTTCCTCCAGTAAGACACAAAACTAGCCATTCTCATCCTCATTAGTGTGCTTGTGGTACTCAGCCCCATGATAGCGAGGGTTATTATCTTCCTGTTCCTCTGGATCTTCTCCATCATTGTTATTATTGTCTTCATCATCATCTTCTTCACCACTATCATCTCCCGAGTCATCTGGATCTCCACCCATAGCATTAGGTGCGGGAGCAACTGGCGAAGGTGGTGGTGAATCATTGGCTGCATTGGGTGCTGGCGGAATCACAAGATCACTATCTGCATTAGCCTCCAAGATAGTACCATCGTATAGCTGAGGCTGCTCTTCTGGATCCTCCTCAACATCGACTTCCTATTGTACCTCCTCGGGGTCCTCTTCAATTTCAATCTCTGGCTGATGACGGGGAGCTAACTGCCCAACAGGGAAACGACCACCAGTGCTCTTACGGGGAGTCTGATAAGTCCTAGCCATCTGACAAAACAAAACTGAACTCAGTATGGAATAAATCAAAATGATAGAGTTTTAACAATAAACAAGAATAAATTAGATTTTTATGCGTAAATAAGATAATTTTGAATCATGACATGGCTTTATAGAACATGAATCCTTAATTTCGACCGTTTCTAGCTAAGGCTGTGCTTTGATACCACTTCTGTCACACCCGATTTTACAAGGAAAACTGAATGCATCTCATATGTGCGCCAGGATCAAGTTCACACACATATGATAGACGTCACGAGTGAATATCCATAGTACAGCATTCAAAATGTACCAAGGTTTAACTTGATTATAATATCTTTATTACACTCAGATGGTAGAATCGAAGGTCTTTAACATCGAACAACGATAACTAAGACGATCAGCTCCGTCTTCAGCTTCCACAGACACTTGACTGGGGGATCGCATGCCTCAGAACTCATCATAGTCGCTGTAGTACTCCTCACCGTTGTTCTCCTCTGAACAGCGGTAAGCAAGGGTGAGCACACTTATGGTTGGAGCTCAGCAAGTGGGGGAAGATGCAAGGCCACAAGGATAGGCTAAGGTTTTGCAGCGGTTAGCATTTTATAAGTTGGTCAAATTTTATTTAACAAACGCCTAGTTACTAGATGTAAGTTCATACCAACCCACTTAAGCATTTAGAAAACATCTCATCTCAAAAACCCACAAGAAACCATGATTCGATTCCATCTTTAAGTTTGATTATCATGTGAGGGTCCAAGCCGCTCTTGACCGTGAGCACGGCTGATCGATCAGTTTTAACTCTGCAGAGGTTGTACACTTTACCCACAGTTTGTGTTCCCCATGTTGCCCGGGTTAGCTAGACCCTTAAACACTTTTGAGGTGAGTGGCTAGGGGTCCACTACGAAGCCTTTACAAAGGAATGCAGAAGACCAACAACCCGCGACAGTTACAGCAGCAGAGCGGACCATAACCCTCCCTAATGGTCAGCACCTTAGCAAAGGCTGCTACCTGTTGACAGCTGTTAAACACCATATTTATAACCGTCAACCCCTGCATTTTTGCATGGTAAATATACATCTACATTAGAATAAGGGTTTATGCTAACAATTTCCGTAAGTTGTGATGTATATTTGAATGCAGGGAATTAGTATGAGAAATGGAGTAAAAGCACACCTTATCCTTCCACCTCATCAAGCCAAGCCTCTCCACCTCAGCCAATAAGAGGCTGCCATGCGAGCATCCCCTGGATCAATGATGTCATCAATCCAAGAGAAAGGACCTCGGCGAATCAGAACCGCCACATGTGCATCACATGGATCCATGGGCCCACCAGAGCGCCTAAACTGCCTCAAGTGCATGTGTACACCGGGGACCGACCTAAGGGCCCACAGGACAGCCACCCCAAGGAAGCACACCCCGAGTGGGGCCACCTGGGGGTCGGCCGACCCTAGGATCGGCCGAACCGACCTTTGTTCGGCTGATCCTGGGCCTCCACGTGGTGCTTGTCTATTAGTCCTAGAGGCCATCCCCGGGGTGTTTCGCTGCTCTTCATGCCGGTGTCCGAGCCTATAAATAGAAGTGGAGGGGGTAGGAATAGAGACACACACCTCTTCTCCTCATTTTGCCTTTGGGCTCCTACCCCTCTAGGAGAGGAGTGCCTTTGCATAGGATTAGTGCTGGCTTGCTAGTGCTTTAGAAATTATAAGGAAGGAGAGGGGTGACTTGGGGTAAGTGACATGGTGTTTGGCACCTCTCCCCAAGAACGCACCTCTACGGAAGCTTCTGTTCTTCATTTAGACTAAAGTGAGTATTTCGACATTCTCTATTTAAACTAAAGTGGTTCCCTACATAGGTGAATAGTTCTTGTGTTCTTCGCTTGTTCTTGGTTTAGAGGCTTGTGTTCTTCATGAGCCTAGCCTTTGGTCCTCTGGAACAGTTCACAAGTTGCTAATTCCGTTTGTATGCCTTTTAGTCCAACTAGAGTAAAGTGGATGCTCCTGTATTCTAGTTTAGACCAAAGTCCTTCCGTGATCCTTGATTAGATAGTGTTACCTGAGTGAGTTCTAGTCTCTCTCTTTAGTGGGTTCATCGCTCCGTCTTCGTACGGAGTGCTATAGTGTTGCTACGGGTCGACAGATGTGGCCGTGCTATAGTAGTAACCGGTGGTGTAGACGTGGTGTCTAGACGATGGGTTATCCTTCGATTGCCCTGTATCCCACGGTTTGTCTTGGGGTAGGCCGTGGTAGTGATAGCCGTTGGACCCTTACGGAATGCCCCACATTAGGATACAGGTGTAGGCAACCCTTTGCCATGAACCGACTGTTATAGCCAGGAGGGTCCGGTGTCCGAAACAGGAAGTTCCTAACCGAGAGATCGTTCCCAACTCTTCCCACTATCAGTAGGATCCTTTCCATCTCCATCTCGCCCTATAGGGTGGTGTCCTTGGACCATAGCTAGGCTAGGTGGTAGTACACACCATTTCTTGGATTCGATACCCTTTGGAATACTCCTTAGGTGAAGTGCTACAACGGTTGTTCCGTGCGCTTGCGGATTCTTTCGTACCCGTCGGTATACCCAGGTGGATCTTACACTCAGGCTAACAAGGCACCATTGGCTGTGACTTAAGAAATACCAACAAGCATTTCTGGTGCTGTTGTCGGGGACGGTTGCTGTATCTATCTTCGAACCTAGTGGTCCTCGTATTTATACTTCTCCCTCATTTTCTTCTTTCCTTTCAACTCCTTTGGTTCTTTTTACTTCCACCATGGAGCAACGATCAATTCATGACCTTTCCGCTCCTAGAGCTGAGTCATTTGAGCCTCCACAATCCGAACATCCCATTCACGCAGCCAGCTATGAATTCAGCCCTACCCTAATCGACCTGGTTCGGAGGACTTGCTCCTTTTCAGGGTCAATCAATGAGAACCCTTATGCGCACCTACGGGAATTTGAGATTGTGTGTTCAAGCTACGCTATCACCGGCATGACACCTGAAACCTTCAGATGGAAGTTGTTTCCCTTCTCTCTAACAGATAAAGGAAAACAATGGTACCACGATAATGTAGGAAACGCGCGGGGAAGTTGGGCTAAACTAGTGGGCGAGTTTTGCCAGATGTTTTTCCCTCCTCTTAGTGTTGCCACCCTGCATAAGGACATCCTCAGTTTCCAGCAAGGTGAGAGGGAATCCTTGAGCACGGCCGGGGAGAGATTCTCACATTTGATGAGCTCATGCTCGGTCTTGCATCTACCCGGGCACGTAATGCTTGAACACTTCTATATGGGTTTAAACAAAAGTTCAACCTCACAACTCGATGCATCTTCTAAAGGATCGTTTCCTCACCTACCTGTAAGTGAAGGGAAGGAAACCTTGGGGCGAATCCTACGAGACCGTCCTTTCACAACCGATCATGGGCCTCCACCAGAAGAGCGTACACCCGAACAAGGGGACGTTCTAGTAGCTGAAACCGATTCACCACCTTTCACATCTGCAAATCCAGCTCTAGAGGATCCTCCGGAACCATCAATGTCAGAGGACGAGACCACTCAGTCTCAGGAACCTCAGTTGGAATTTGAGGATGACCTTTTTGAAGATTATGGAAACACCTCAAATTACCAATGTAAAAGGAAATCGGTGACCCCAGTCACTCCCTAGATCCGGATGAGATTGCCTACTTCAAGGACACTGTTCGGGAGTTGACTGCTATCATGACCCAGGAGTGGTCGAAAGAGCTTGAGTGCTCGTCGAAGATCCTCCAGATTAGCTCACCTCATTCGACTTTCCCATGTATCGTGCATGGAAGGCAGATAAACGCTCTCTATAACCCACTAGTTGGAGCCAACATCATCTCAAGTGACCTAGCCATAGAATTCTTAGGAGATGAACCCTTAGCTCCCTCTAGAACGTCCATTATGGATCCTCACGGGGAAATCATGGAAGGGATAGGAATCCTCAGCCAGATACCTATTATCTGCAATGATGCCCAAATTATCCTCGATTTTCATGTTTTCGATATCAAAAGCTTCGATCTCATGATAGGGCTACCCATTGAGAAATTTCTCAAGGAAGTCCCAGCCCAAGGAAAACTAGACATCCGAATAGGGGAGGAAGTTCTGTCGGTTAGAATTGCCGGAGCCAAATATGCAGCCACAGATCCTCCTCCTGAGGAAGTAAAAGCAATTATCCCTGGACAGTTCCCAGAAGAATTCCTCGATGAGAATGCTGGACACTTTATAAAGGAAGAGGCAGAGCCCGACGAACCCATTGATATTTCAGACTGTGCAGTCCCTCCTAAACCCCCAATCGAACTCAAACCCCTACCTGAGGGACTTCGCTATGTTTTCCTCCATGGGGACACTGAGAACCCAGTGATCATAAGCGATAAACTCACGGAGGAGAAATCGAGGAGACTCATTGCCATCCTAGAAAAACATTGAGCTGTCTTCGGGTATTCCCTCCAAGATCTAAAGGGTATAAGCCCCTCTCTCTGCACTCATCGCATCCCTGTAGATTCGGAAATTCCACCCTCTTGAGAACCCCAAAGACGACTAAACAATGCAATGAGGGAGGTAGTTAAGAAGGAGGTCCTGAAACTCCTACACGCCGGAATCATCTACCCTGTGCCATATAGTGAATGGGTTAGTCCTGTTCAGTGTGTGCCCAAGAAGGGAGGGATGACAACGGTCACCAACGAGCAAGGCGAGCAATTCGCTCAGCGCCTCGCCACCGGATGGAGGATGTGCATAGACTATAGGAAACTCAATAAGGCCACAAGGAAGGATCACTTCCCGCTACCCTTCATTGATGAGATGTTAGAATGACTAGCAAACCACTCCTTCTTTTGTTTCCTTGACGGGTATTCAGGATACCACCAAATTCCCATCCATCCGGACGATCAGAGCAAGACCACCTTTACATGCCCTTATGGAACCTACGCTTATCGCAGAATGTCCTTCGGGTTGTGCAATGCACCCGCCTCTTTCCAAAGGTGCATGATGTCTATATTCTCTGATATGATTGAACAAATCATGGAGGTTTTCGTGGATGATTTCTCGGTCTATGGAAAATCCTTTTATGATTGCTTAGAGAATTTAGACAAGGTTTTGCAGCGATGCCGAGAAAAGGACCTAGTCTTAAACTAGGAGAAATGCCATTTTATGGTCCGCAAGGGCATCGTCCTAGGCCATTTAGTTTCTGAGCGTGGGATAGAGGTGGATCGAGCCAAAATCGAAGTCATAGAACACCTTCCACCACCCACTAATGTGAAAGGGGTCCACAGCTTCTTAGGCCATGCGGGGTTCTACCGTCGTTTCATCAAAGATTTTTCTCAAATCGCTAGGCCACTCACGAACCTGCTGGCCAAAGATGCTCCGTTTGAGTTTACAAAAGACTGTATGAAAGCCTTCCTCACTCTCAAGGAGGCTCTCATCTCAGCCCCGATCATCCAACCCTCAGATTGGACACTCCCTTTTGAGATCATGTGTGATGCTAGTGATTATGTTGTAGGGGCCGTGCTAGGCCAAACTAAGGACAAGAAACATCATGCGATTGCTTATGCCAGTAAGACTATGATTGGAGCGCAGCTCAATTACGCCACCACTGAAAAAGAGCTTCTGGCAGTTGTCTTTGCTCTAGATAAATTCAGGTCTTACTTGGTAGGAGCAAAGATAATCATCTACACTTACCATGCTGCATTGAAATATCTGCTTACTAGGAAAGATGCAAAACCTCGTCTCATCCGCTGGATTTTGTTACTCCAAGAATTTGACATTGAAATAAAAGATAAAAAGGGAGTAGAAAACTCTGTTGCAGATCACTTGTCGCGGATGCATGTCACTAACCTGCAGGACCCGCCAATTAATGATTATCTCCGCGACGACATGTTACTAAAGGTCACCGACTCAAGTCCCTGGTACGCGAATATTGTCAATTATATGGTTACACGATACATACCACCAGGGGCAGACAAGAATAAGCTGATACATGATAGCAAGAAGCATATGTGGGATGACCCGTATTTATATAGAGTTTGCAATGATGGGCTGTTACGAAGATGTGTGCCAGCACCAGAAGGATTGCAAATCATTGAAAAATGTCATGCAGGGCCCTACGGGGGGCACCACGGCGTCTTCCGCACGCATGCAAAAATATGGCAGAGTGGGTTCTTCTGGCCAACTATGTATGAAGACACCAAGGAATTCATTCGAAGATGTCATATGTGCCAAAAGCACGGGGGAATTACCACGCGAGATGCTATGCCCCTACATGACAATCTACAAGTGGAACTATTTGACGTATGGGGAATCGACTTTATGGGGCCATTCCCAAACTCTGAGGGCTGCGAGTACATCTTGGTGGCAGTCGATTACGTATCAAAATGGGTAGAGGCAATGGCTTGCCATTCAACAGACTCTAAACATGTTAAGAAGATGTTTCGCGAAGTCATTCTGCCTCGGTTTGGTGTACCGAGGTTGGTAATCAGTGATGGGGGTTCGCATTTCATTGACAAGAAATTCAAAGCCTTCCTGACAGATCTGGGGATACACCATAATATCGCCACTGCATATCATCCCCAAACCAACGGTCAGGCTGAAACGTCAAATAAACAAATCAAGAACATCCTGCAGAAAATAGTAACAGAAGCAGGTAGATGTTGGAAAAAGCATCTTCCCGACACATTATGGGCATACAGAACCACTTTCAAAACACCAATTGGGATGTCACCGTTTCAATTGGTCTACGGGAAGACATGCCACCTACCAGTGGAGACTGAACATAAAGCTTACTGGGCCATCAAGAGGTTCAATCTGAACTTTGCCAAAGCAGGGAGGCAAAGGCAGCAACAGATCTCAGAGCTGGAAGAATGGAGAGAAAAAGCGTACCACAGCTCCAAGATCTATAAAGAAAAGACCAAGAGGTGGCACGACATTAAGATCAGGAAGAAAGAGTTCACCGCAGGAGACAAAGTGCTGCTTTTCAACTCCAGAGTAAAGTTGTTTGGACATGGAAAACTGCGAAGTAAATGGGAAGGACCATTCACAGTCGTCGAAGTTGCACCACATGGAGCAGTGACCATCCAAAATGATGAAGGTGAAACCATCAAGGTAAATGGCCAATGCTTAAAGGTCTTCCTGGAGCCTGACAGAAGAGAATCTGAGATCATCAAGCTAGCAAAGGAACTGTAAGTTCCCAGCAACAATCTTCCACGACAACAGGTAAGGAACCAGTGTGGGGGAAATCTCTGACCACATAACTCATCATTAGGAAGCATGGAAGGTACGTACCCTCACTCCAACCAAATAAAAGCTACTCTTTCGTAATCTACGTTTTTTCTGCTTAACCTCAAGGTTCTGGCAGCTAGTATCATTCCCTGCTTATGTCTTGGCATTTACGAGCAAAATACCATTAGGGAACTCATGCTCATCTAAGTAGTTGGTGTTTGTGATATAGTTTTGATTATATGATCTTCGTTCTTAAGGTTTGAGTGCTTGGGAATTTTATTTGAAAAAACTTGAAAACTCTTTTGCGAAGCTCCTCTTTGATATGTCCCAGTCCTACCAAAGCCATATGATGTTTTTAGTAGGAAACCTTATACTCATATGCTGCTTTGTATTACATTAAGCTTTGTCAAATTCTGTGACCCGTTTGGGAATTCTTTTCATGCTCTCATGATCAAGATTCAAGTGCACACCACCATTTTCCCCTAGCTATGCTTCTACTTTGGAAGTTAGTATTGTATCATTCATCTATTCACCTACATAAATGCTCCATCATATGCATGGATTTCTCTCTCCTCAAATATTTTGTAAAGAGGCATGGCTATCCTAAAAAAAAGAAAAAAAGAGAAGAAAGAAAAAAAAGAAAAAAAAGAGAAAAAAAAGAGAATAGCATGCTCTCATAAGACTTCATATATATAAGAGAGAGAGAGAATCATGCAATGGAGTCATTCATCTCATTCATCATGTATGGTAATATCTAGAACCCATTCCGGGCACAGTATACACCTTACCATACCTATCATATCCATACAAGTGCACATCTTGATCTGATTGTATGAATTGCTTTTCTCTTGGATCCGGTTTTTGACTTTGCAATATATGTGATGCAAGTATGTCTTATCATTCATACCGTACCTTGAGCTCCACATAAGCTATAATTAGAAGTAGAATGAAGAAAGGCAATTCTAAAGCCTTGGTGAGGACATATACACATTGAGCGATCTGAGAGAATCAAACGAGGAGCTAAGTAAATGTTTTTGTTTTGAAAATTTATCACAAAACCCCAAGTTACTTGACTTGCCAAGCAGAGGTGACTTGATTCAAGGCTATTCCCTTCCTCAACTACCCAAGATAGCATGATAGACATTCCACAGAGCTCGTAAATCCAAGGTGAAAGTGGGGTATGACTCTTTGCTTACCATGTACCTTTGAGTTTTTATCCCACCTTGAACCTTACCCCTTCACTCGAGGATGAGCAAAGGTCAAGTGTGGGGGAGTTGTTGACGGCTGTTAAACACCATATTTATAACTGTCAACCCCTGCATTTTTGCATGGCAAATATACATCTACAGTAGAATAAGGGTTTATGCTAACAATTTCCATAAGTTGTGATGTATATTTGAATGTAGGGAATTAGTATGAGAAATGGAGTAAAAGCACACCTTATCCTTCCACCTCATCAAGCCAAGCCTCTCCACCTCAACCAATAAGAGGCTGCCATGCAAGCATCCCCTGGATCAATGATGTCATCAATCCAAGAGAAAGGACCTCGGTGAATCAGAAGCCACCACGCGTGCATCACATGGATCCATGGGCCCACCAGAGCGCCTAAACTGCCTCAAGTGCACATGTACACCGGGGACCGACCTAAGGGCCCACAGGACAGCCACCCCGAGGAAGCACACCCCGAGTGGGGCCACCTGGGGGTTGGCCGACCCTAGGATCAGCCGAACCGACCTTTGGTCGGCTGATCCCGGGCCTCCATGTGGTGCTTGTCCATTGGTCCTAGAGGCCATCCCCGGGGTGTTTCGCTGCTCTTCACGCTGGTGTCCGAGCCTATAAATAGAAGTGGAGGGGGTAGGAATAGAGACACACACCTCTTCTCCTCATTTTGCCTTTGGGCTCCTACCCCTCTAGGAGAGTAGTGCCTTTGCATAGGATTAATGCTGGCTTGCTAGTGCTTTAGAAATTAGGAGGAAGGTGAGGGGTGACTCGGGGGAAGTGCCATGGTGTTTGGCACCTCTCCCCAAGAACGCACCTCTACGGAAGCTTCTGTTCTTCATTTAGAATAAAGTGAGTATTTCGACATTCTCTATTTAGACTAAAGTGGTTCCCTACATAGGTGAATAGTTCTTGTGTTCTTCGCTTGTTCTTGGTTTAGAGGCTTGTGTTCTTCATGAGCCTAGCCTTTGATCCTCTGGAACAGTTCACAAGTTGCTAATTCCGTTTGTATGCCTTTTAGTCCAACTAGAGTAAAGTGGATGCTCCTGTATTCTAGTTTAGACCAAAGTCCTTCCGTGATCCTTGATTAGATAGTGTTACCTGAGTGAGTTCTGGTTTCTCTCTCTCGTGGGTTCGTCGCTCCGTCTTCGTACGGAGTGCTATAGTGCTACAGGTCAACAGACGTGGCCGTGCTATAGTAGTAACCGGTGGTGTAGACGTGGTGTCTAGACGACGGGTTATCCTTCGATTGCCCTGTATCCTACGGTTTGTCTTGGGGTAGGCCGCGGTAGTGACAGCCGTTGGACCCTTATGGAATGCCCCACATTCGGATACAGGTGTAGGCAACCCTTTGCTGTGAACCGACTCTTATAGCCAGGAGGGTCCGGTGTCCGAAATGAGAAGTTCCTAACCGAGAGATTGTTCCCAACTCTTCCCACTATCAGTAGGATCCTTTCCATCTCCATTTCACCCTATAGGGAGGTAGTACACACCGTTCCTTGGATTCGATACCCTTTGGAATACTCCTTAGGTGAAGTGCTACAACGGTATTTCCATGCGCTTGAGGATTCTTTCGTACCCGTCGGTATACCCAGGTGGATCTTACGCTCACGCTAACAAGGCGCCGTTGGCTGTGACTTAAGAAATACCAACACTACCCCAAAAGAACCGGGCTATACCCCTTCAACTTCAGCCCCCTGTGCTCCTTTTGGATAAGGCTATCAGTTAGTTCCACACGCCTAATTAATTGGCTAAGCCAGAGCCATATAGACTGTGGTTGCACTGTTTTCTTGGGTGGTTCTCCATGTTCCGATTAAATTAAGGTGTTCTTGTATTAACCATGAGCAACATTATAAACATGCATAACTTTCATTTGTATAAAAGATTCATTTGCAACCATCCCAAGGTCAAGCAACTAAGCATTATCTACCCAAAACATTTATTTAAACCAGGTTGTTCAAGGGTACAAGGATAAAGTCTTGTCATGTCCTTAAAAGGATTTCCCATCAAATTCATGCAATATCATAAAAGGTAAACTTACTTATCATGCGATTATATAGGATAAAATAGAATATGCAGGGGGAGAAGACCACTTGCCTTCCTCGCCTAAAAACTCAAATTGCTCTTCCTCGAAAAGCTGTTCTTGATCCACACCAACGGGCTTTTCAGTTGACATAGGCACGATATCTACGAGCATACAAGAAAGCATACAATAAATAAAACAATGCATCAAACAGAACTAAAAGCTACAAACATGCTGCTAAAACAAATGAGCTCGCTGAGACGATCGCATGGACACCAAGAACGCTACTAACGGATCTAAGACGGTAAATATATGACCAAAACAAGGTCTAGGGGCTTAACTGCGAAGAAATAGGGCTTCCAGGGACTAAACTGAAAGAAACCAGGGGCTACAACCTAATTACGTTTATAAACCGAAGGTTTACAATGCAAAACAACCTATTAAGGACCTCGGGCATAAAAACCTAACAGATCAGGGGCTTAAACGAAGAAAACAAGACCTAGATGTAAGGATCTTAGCAGGTGGGAGGGCACGATTGTGATATTAGAAAACTGCAGGGTTTCTTCAGCAAAAGGATGGTGAACGACTCTGGGTTGACCTCTACAAGCTCCGGTTGACTCCAGTTAGACTTGATCTGAGCCGCAGATCTCGTAGTGGACGACTGGGAACGTCCACAAGCGGTCGGCCGACAGTGGGCGGCGACGCACGGCGGCGCCGGCGGCGGAACTCGCCGGGGAAAACTCGAAAATGAGTTCCCGGCCACGGTTTCGAGCAAGGATTGGCTCTACATGAAGATGTGGACATGGCGAACTCATCCAAGGACCCTAGGAGGCGGCTCGAGTGGCCATGGCGGCGCACATTGAAAGAGGGTGGTGCGGCTATTCCGGCGGGGTAGAGTAGAGGTGCTACGACTCAAGGCGCAAGGGAAAAACGAGGACAGACGCGAGGCTCACCACACGATGAAGTTCGGTTGAAGAGATGACATTGGAGAAGCTGTGGTGGTGAAGATCGACGACGGTGGTGAGAGCTTCGGGCGGCACTCCAAGGAAGAAGACGGGAGTGCGGCTCGTTCCGGCTACGGTCCTGAGACAGAGAGGGCTCGATGAGATTCGTGCACGAAGGAGAATAAAGAGAGAGGCGGGGAAAGGACTTCACCGGCGACGAGCTTCGGGCGGTCGGTAATGGCCCGGCGGCCGGAACTTCGAAGGGCTTCGGCGCGTGTGCGAGGTGAGGGGTGTGGAGCGAGAGTGGTCGGAAAGGGCGTGCGCAGGGCTTCAAGCTCGGTTTATAAAGAGCAAAGGAGGGAGGGAGAGCGTCGGCCGGGGCGGAGAGACCATCAATGGCGATTGCGGCTGATGGACGTTTGAAAGGGGAGTGGCTCCAGTGCTCCACTACGCCTTGAAGAAGGGGATTGAAGAGGCGGGACGCAAGGGGGCGCGGGGAAAGGTGACCGGGCACGGCTGGAGCGAACAGGGGAGGGGCTGGAGGTTGGGGACGGGGCTGACATGCGGGGCCGGGCTGTCAGCCGCTGGAAGAGAGGGAGGGGAGAGGGAGCTGGGCTGCCGGTTAGCTGGGCCGCGTGTGGGAAACGGGCCGAGCGTGGGAAAGAAAAGGCCGGCGACCTGCGCGGCTCGGGCTGAAGAAAGAGGCCTGCTGGGCTGTTTGAGAAAGAAAGAGAGAGAGATAGAAGGGCCGGTTGGGCTAGAAAGAAAGAGAGAAAAGGGGAGGGTCTAGGGGTGGTTTAAGGACTTTGATGATTTTGAAAACCACACAACATCACACAAAACCATGCAAGCCAAATTATGATGCACAAACACTTGCTGCTCTAAAATTATTCAAATTTTGTTTAAATATTTAAAGGCTCGAATTTATTTGATAATTTATTT
Organism: Cenchrus fungigraminus; assembly: GCA_036936925.1. NCBI lineage: Eukaryota > Viridiplantae > Streptophyta > Magnoliopsida > Poales > Poaceae > Cenchrus > Cenchrus fungigraminus. Next base: position 52,034,270 of record CM072778.1, on the reverse strand, counting down.
AATCCTTATAAAATTAAATCTAGAGCACCATGTTGCATACATTGTTTTAGTGATGGAATTTTCGGTGTTATAGGAGGGCTATGAATGATCCCATGAAGCATTTGCCCTATGCCCCTTATCTCATGTACATGATTGAGAGAGTCACCAATGTCCGCTATCCAAAAGATGTGGTCCATGAGCCTTTCTGCCACCTCCGTAATCGAGCTAAGAAAGCTCCCAAACCTCCCAAGGCTCTGAAGTATGTTGGCTCCTCTAGTGCAGCATCTCGCCATGATGATATCCCAGCTGCTCCTTCTCCACCTAGGCCTCCCTGTCAACACCGTGGCTCCATGATCAAGCGTGTGCTCAAAAGCATTTTCAACATGTGCAAGACCATGGCTACGGAAACTAATGAGAACCGCCGGGACTTCATAGAGATCAAATCTCATCTTGGCCTTCCCACTGATCCCTACCTTGAGCTTCCCGTGTTTGATGATCCTTTCGTGGAGTGGGACGCCCAAGATGAAGAAGAAAGGCAAGAAGAGGAGGAGGAGGACAACAACAACAATGAAGAGGAGGACGATGAGGAGCACGATGGAGAGTCCGAGTGATCCAGCTGCTGCCTCACTTCCTTTTTGGCGCTTGATGCCAAAGGGGGAGTGACATTTATCTATCTTTGGTGTTAAACTTCATGGATTTGAATTTGGAACAATGGCTTGTAATAACTCTTTATCTCGTATGGGTGTAAGACTATGTGAGCTTGAGAATTATGTTTGTGTGCTTGTGGTTGCTTTCTCAGTTTTTATATTCTAAGGGTGCATATATGTTAGATTGAAAATTCTTGACGGCTGTTATTTTTAGTGGTGGTCAGAAATCTCGGAGAATCTGGACTTTCTCCCAGAGTTTCTGGTTTTCCCGGAGATTCCGAGTTTGGCCCGGATATTCCGGACTTCTGAGCACGAGGTTCTTTATGCTCCTTTTGAGTGCATGAACTGTCATATGCATTTCACTAATTATCTGTTGCACATCACAACTACCCCACTGATGTAATACTCTCATGCTTTCTTTCTTTCTGCAAAGTTGGTCCTAAAACGACCATTGATATTCAAAATCAATATGCACATATTAAGGGGGAGTATTACACATCGTCTTTTAATATTCATTGTTCATCTCTTGTATGACTTAAATGTGTTGTCATCAATCACGAAAAAGGGGGATATTGAAGAGTATCTTGGCCCCCTAAGTGGGTTTTGGTGATTTAATGACACACGTTTAAGTGGCTAACGATTTATCTAGTGTATGAGCAGGAATTAAAATTGTATGGTGGCATCATGTGTTATTCTTCGCCTATGCAAAAAGGAAGCAATGCTACAAAGGGTTCCTATGAAGGCTTATTTATTTTATATTTTGAATTTGAGTCCTACGAACGCCGTACTATAAATAGGGACAGGAAATGTATCTTCCAAGAGTTGAAAAGGTGCTCTAGTTGTCAACACAAAACCTATGAGAGACACATTTGCACCAACACGTTCACGGGGTAACTTTTTGGGTGCTGACCTTGGAAGGTCGGAATCTTCAGGGTTTTCCCGGAGTCTCCGAACTTCCCGGAGTTTCCGGACTTTGCCCGGAGATTCCGGGTCTTAGAGCTGTAACGGCTCTTTTATGTGTGAGGGGGTATAAAATCCCCCTCCACCCTTTCCTCTCTCTCACTCTTGCCCATTTCGACCTGCAACACTCAGAACTCATTCACTCCTCTCCTTTACTCCCCTTGGCCTTGGTTTGGTGAGATTTGTTGGGGATTTAAGGAGGGATTGAGAGCAAGAGCTTGGAGAGTGCTAGTGAGCTGATTTCCCATCTCTAGAGCACCTCGTTCTTCACTTGGTTGGCATATTTCGTGTTTGTTACTCTTGGAGCTTTGACCACTCCTAGCCGGTTAGGCGTTGCCTTGGAGTATCCAAAGGTTTGTGGCTGCCCAAGGAAGTTTGTATCACCCCGAAATTGAGTAAGTAACTCTAGCTTGATCTTTGTGGCCGCTAGAGGGAGGAAAGTAACCTAGGTGTAAAGGTCCACCCTTTGTGGGTTCCTTAGCGGAGACGTAGACCTCAAGGTGTGAGGTTGAACTCCGGTAACAAATCCCTGAGTCTCTATTGTGATTGTTGCTCTTGTTGTAGTATATCCCTTGAGCTCATTTCAAGGGTTTGGTGCCGATCTACTCCGTGTTGAGGTTCCTGCAGGTTCTAGGTGGAGATACAGGCTTGTCTCATCCCATTGCATAACTTTTTTTTCGTAGATCTATGTTTGAGCAAGTTTGAATTCCATCGATTTAATTTCCCCCTCGCAGGCCCGAACTATCCGGACATTTTCCCGGATTCTCCGAATTTTCCGGAGTATCCAAAAAAATATCCAGAAACTCCGGACCTAGTCTAACAGCTGCTTGAAAAGTGTGTAAATTTCAGGTTCGACTATTCACTCCCCCCTCTAGTCGACATCTTGATCCTTTCAGATACCACGGGATAAATCGCGTGTCAAGAGTTTGCTTCCTCTCATCCCTCTTTTCATTTCCGCATTACTCTCTTGCAATCCTTGCTTGCCTTTACTTTCCTAGAGTAGTATCATGCTAGGATTGGCTATAGGTTGCAAAACTTGTTTTGGGATGAGGGTTTCACACTAGATCAACCTTAGATTGCACATCTAGATAGATTTGATCTAGTTTATTTTATGCAAAAATAGTGAAGCCATAGGTTAAGGTTTTAAGTTGCCTAATTCACCCCTCCCCCTCTTAGGCTACGAGCATCTGATTCCTTACAAGTGGCGTCAGAGTCGGGACTCACTTCCTTCACAAAGAAACGCTAATTTGATTGGCAAATTGTGAAAACCGGCTCATTGGAACGGTTAGGCTTCACCGCCTAGTGAGTTGCTCTATAGAGGTATGAAAGGGGTGGATACCTTAGGTTTGGCTCCACACTTCGATGGCACGGGCTATCCTCTGTGGAAGGTTCTCATGGAGGCCTATCTCCAAGCAAAGGACCTTGATGTTTGGAGAGTCACCAATGAGGGCGTGAAAAATGGTACTTACAAGGAAAAGCAATTTGATGTGATTGCTAAGAGTATCATTTTGTCCTCACTAGATGTAGGTGTTTTCAATAGAGTTTTTACTTGTGATAATGCTTATGAGCTATGGAAAACCATCAAGGAGCAAAATGAGGGATCAGAAGAAGTAGCTAATGAACGCTACGGTTGCCTCCTTAAGGAATTCAATACCTTTAAGCAACTTGAAAATGAAAATGCCGAATCTATGTACTCACGCCTAAATGTTCTTGTCAATGAGATCAATGCTTTAGGTGTGAAGAATATCATGGACTTGAACATCAACCGCAAGATCCTTCAAAGTCTCTGTAAGCCCGATTATGACTTGGTAAAAACTATCATCTATGAGAAGAAGCTCGAAGAATTGAACCCATCTCAAATCTTGAGCAAGGTCATGGCACATGAGCTTCAAATCATGCCCAAGTCCAAGAAGGCGCCCCAAGAAAAGCCCCAAGAACCATCTTCTCCAACCACAAGCCATGCTCTCTCAAGCCAGCAAGAGAAGGAGATGAGCAGGATGGCTACCCATGGAAGCTCAAGCGAGGATGATAGTGATGATGGTGACGATGAAGGCTCCTCAAGTGATGAAGAGGTCGAATTGATGGTTGCCATGTACGTGAAGAAGATCTTCAAGTATGTGAAGAAAATCAACATGTACGGCTACAACGTCCACTTAAGAGAAGGGCGTTATCATCAACACATCAAGTTTACCAAGATCAAGCACAAGCCCAAGAAGAAGGTGGTCAAGGAGAGGAAGCCAAAGCAAGAAGCTCTTGTCACCATTCGTGAGTGGACAAGTGGTGGAGAGTCAAGTTCTTGTAGCTCAAGCGATGAATCAAGAAAGAACTTCACCACCCGCTTCATGTAAGGTCCTTCATCATCATCACACATGTGCCTTATGGCCCAAGGTATGGATAGCAATGTAACTGATGATGAATCCGACACCACCTCTCTCGATGATCTTGTTGAGCTAGTCCATGAGCAAAAAGGAATGCTTAAGAAATAAGCTAATGAAATTAAAGAACTCAATGCTCTCAATGATCTTAGTGCAACCCTTGCTACAAATTATGAACATTTGTTGTGCAAATTCAAATTGCTTAGCAAGGAGTGTGATAAGCTAAAATCTAAGCTTGAGAGCAACAAGACTAAAACAAGTGATTCCTTTGAGCTTGATGAATCATCTATCCCTTGTGCAATTCCTATCTCCAAGGTAGATGCTTCAACTTCTTGCATTGATTTAATTGATGAATCTTCCTCACCATCTTGCAGTGAGAATGTTGTTGTAGAAACATGTGATTGTCTCATAGGCAAGAAGAATGATGAGCTCAAGCAAGAAGTGAAATGGCTCCGAGAGAAGTTGGTTAGCTCGATGGGTAAGGGCAAGAACAGTGAGGAACAAGTGGACATCTCTCAAGACATGAAGAGCAACGTCCAACCTTCTCAAGATAACCGTGATCCCATGGTGAAGAAGCACTACAAGAAAATCGTTAATTAGTGACGCAACCACATTTTAGTGTCATTGATTTATGACATTCCTGGCTGATCTCATCATAATATTTCACTTCTGAGCAAATTTAGTGACAAAAAACTTTTGTCATAACGGTTGCTACTGTAGCCGAGCGTTCACTGTTCCATGCTTGTTTTGTGATGCCATAAGCTCCGCAATAGCGTCATAAACCAACTTTGGTCTCACATGTAAGCATTATTTTAAAAATAGAGTGTTCCAAGTCATCATAAAATTTAGTTGGGTCCCACATGTAAACAATTTTTCGAAAATAGAGTGTTCCATGTCGTCATAAAATTTTCCAGGGTTCCACATGTAAGCATTTTCACCATGTCAGCGGCATCATAAACCAACTTTGGTCCCACATGTAAGCATTATTTTAAAATAGAGTGTTTCAAGTCGTCATAAAATTAAGTTGGGTCCCACATGTAAGTATTTTTTCGAAAATAGATTGTTCCAAGTCGTCATAAATAGTTCTAGGGTCCCACGTGTAAGCATTTTCGCCAGATCAGCGGAGGCTAGGTCACGAAATGTTGAAAAATTATTTGCCATGGCATGAGTTCGAACCAAGGACCTAAAGGAACAAGGCTGTGCTGTTTACCACTGCACCACTTCTTGGTTGTGATACTTTTATTGGAAACTCTACTAATAGTTCATGCGAATTCTTTACTGTGACTAGGTCCCACATGTAAGTTTCAGTTGAGTCTATATTACGTATCGAATGGCTGGCGAGACACTTCACTCAGACTTCGCAAAGACTTTTGACTTCCGCTACGTAGATCTGCAATAGTTCGTGGTAGGAATGGTGGATCCTAGCGGTGAGGGGAAGATGGTTGCGCCGCCACATCCCAACAACAAGAGGATGAGACAGCAAGACGAGGTTGGTCCTCTAGTTTGAGCCGCTATATTTTCCCCTATCTTACTAGGGTTGGGAATATCTAGATTTGGGGATCTGGAGGATTGATGAGCATATATGGTAGATTTAGATTTCATTATCGTACCTTTAGATTTGCGCTTCGATAGGTGTTAGAAGTTGATAGGCTATAGACAATTCATGTTAGATTCAGTTAGTTTTCAATTTGCATCGTCTTACATTAGGTTTTGTATTTTAGTAGCTTCTAGATGTGCTTCAAGCCACTCGTTTTATGGATTTTTGTCGAGGTGCACAATTGATAGGATTGATAGGTCCATCGTTTTATGAATTGGTAGATTGAAGATACTATTTTGGAGCTGTAGACCAATGAAGGGACATCTGGATTCTGCCACGATTGTTAGCGTTTGCACAATTCACAGGTGTTAGATTCAGTTAGTTTCCAATTTGCATCGTTTGATGGATCGATAGGTTCATTTAGGACAACCATGCCCTTGCTGAGTTTATGTAGGTAGCAAACAACCAGGTTTTGTGGCGTGTGGTGGTTGTTTTACTGTACTCATACAATTGGGTTCAAGGGATTCAAGTTTTTTTATAGACTAAGATGAGTTTATTTTTCAGATCGAGATGAGTTTTCTCCAAGGATGAGTTTATTTCTACAAGAACATCTTAATGTTATTTTAGAAGATCCAGATGTCTCGTCTCGGGGGAGGACTCTCTTAGGATCTCCAAAGAGATTGAAAACATCATAGAACAACTAGCTGACAGAGAGAAAGAGCTTCAGTACACACCTAAGAACAAGAAAACTGAGGGCAGAGCTCATTCTTCTTACCATAGACATTGGAATAAATGCCTCAATAAATCGGTAGGACATTGAGTTTGTTTGGTCCGTCTTTTCTTTTAAATCTTCAAGAAGGTCATTGTTAGTTGGACTGAAACGGGTACCCTTGCCTATTAGTACCTGTTTAAGTCCAACAGACAATGAACTTCTTGAAAATTTAAAAGAAAAGACTGACCAAACAAAGTCAATATCCTACCCATTCATTGACACATTTATTCCAATGTCTATGGTAAGAAGAATGATCTCCGCCCTCAGTTTTCTTGTTCTTAGGTGTGTACTGAAGCTCTTTCTCTCTGCCTGCTAGTTGTTGTATCATGTTTTCAATCTCTTTGGAGATCCTAGAGAGTCCTCGCCCTGAGACGAGACATCGAGATCTTCTGAAAGAACTTTAAGGAATGCAAGAGAGGCCTGCAAGACCAAAAATTCACGGTAGGAGATGCAGAAGGTGAAAGAACAGCTGCAGGAGGCCAAACATGAGATGGTGTTATGATTATGAATGAGTAGTGATCATTATTGTGAAACTTGTATCATGATTGTGTTTTGGTGTTGGCTACCGGATCATCATATGTTGTTTGCTACTTGTTGGTGGACTGGTGGTGTGAACTTTGTGGTGATGAGTTGCTATGAAATGTCATCTTATTATGCCAATTTTGTTTAATCTATTCCAAATTGATTCGAGCATACTCACCATTCAGAATTCATACGCATTGCAACGGAGGTCATTGAGAAGCAATTAAGGACTGGCACCGGGCATTAACCGACGAACTTGTGTGCACACCCCCTCTGAACGGACATGTCGACCATTGTGAATTGCAATGCCTGGCCTTATTTACTCTCGGTCGCCGACATGTACCAAGTCAAAAGGTTGAAGTTGCACTGTGCGTCAAAGATGTGGGACATGGCAAGCGAGGAAACTGTGACTTCATTTCTATGATGGGCAATTCAGGATAACTGCACACAATTGCAGGACAAGTGCATGTCTCTCTTAGAGCGAATCTTTCCACACAGAATACTCACATATGATTGGGCGGTTGTATGCACTGATCATCCCGAATTTATGCACAATCTTCGTAGAAGATTACCTGAAGGGTTGTACTAGGGTCCCCTGTAGTTTTAATGTTTTGTTTAAGTGTTTTTAGTCATGTAGTTTTAATGCAATGGAGGTAGAGGAAGAACAATGGAGGTATGGTCATAATAGATAGAGAAGGGGTAAGTTATGATTGAGGAAACTCTGGCCTATTGATGTTTCGCAAGGAGGGCCTTCCTAGTGGTAAAAAGGGAGGAAAAGCTAAGATGCTGTTTGTTTGGATTGATCCTGAATCGGATGGTCCGTCCTTTTGATGGTTTGCAGGAAGGACCTTCCTGAGAAACAATTGTGTAACTGCTTGTTTCCAAGTGCCGACTATTCCACTTGGCCGGCCGCCGTGCACCCGGAAACTGAACATGTCTGCCCCTGCACAGGACGGAGCGGTTCTGGTAAGTTGGCGGGAGAAAAGCGCGCGCAAGAGCCAAAAAAAGTTTTCCTGCGGACAAGTGTATATATCTCATTTCTCTCGACGACGCGACGTACACTACTGCAACTCTGCAAGAGACTCGCCGGTACCACGCTCCTTTTCCTTGTGGCAAAGACTAGAGCTAGTGTCGGTGCTTAGATCTGCTGTTGCCCGTGGCGGGAATGGCGAATCCTAGCGGCCCTAGCGGCGAACGGAGAAGCAGGACTCGCTCCGGTCAGGTCAGTCCTCTGTTTAGCCATGCTACTTTGATCTGTCATAGTTAAGGGGAATTCTGGATTTGGGGATCTAGGTTAATAGACTATATTCATGTATTTTAAAAGTGTTTGGAGTAGACTCCGAAAGCTCCAGATCGCTGACGCCTGGTCCTCGTGAAGTTATCGTTGTAGATCCTAATGAAAACGAGTGGAAGGATGGGTTACCTATCCATCTGAGGTATGACTGGACAGGTGCCAACCCTGGGTGTCGATATGTATGCTGCTGTGAGGTAAACGATAACCTGTATCACTTCTAATAAATGTTGCTTCTGCTTTTGATGTTAGTGTGGTCAATCGCTAATTATATGAACAAAATCGGTGACTGCAGACTGATGGCATGAAGTGTGCGTCGTTTAGGTGGATAGATCCTGAATGGGATATTAGGACTCTAAAAGTTCTAGAGAAACTGATGGAAATGAAGGGAAAAGCAGAAGAGGAAGCAAGGTCGTGGAAAGAAGCATGTACAGCTGCTAAGGAGGAGGCCAATGTCAAAGCAGTTGAGCTGCAGACGATAACGTGATACTACGGGGAGGTAACCCATAACCTGTTTGAGACGAGAAAGAAAATGAGAAATGATGCTTTGTTGTCTCCTACAGAAAAGGGTGAAGCCAACACTACAAGAAAAACGGCGACTAGTGACACAAAAAATGGCCATTTCTCGTCATAAACCGCGATTAATGACGCCGGTTGTTACGAAAATGCTCCGTCATTAATCGAGCGTCACAAACCGCGATTAATGACGAGACCTTATTTCGTGGCGTCATGAGTTAATGACGCGTGGAAAATCTTCTATACAATGCGTCATAAGTTCGGTCCTGCAGCTTTGCCACGCTGGACAGAATCTGATGTGGCATCCGATGTGGAATGCCAATTGTGACAAATCGTATGCGTCATAAAATGAATTTGGCCCGTTTATAGCTGGGTTGAGCCCAAAACTGTTCCTGTAGGCTGGCGTTGTTCAAATAGTCCAAATATGATTTTGTTGGGCCCAATTGTAGCTTTTTTAGATGAAATTTGATTAGGGCGGGCCCGTTTTGGTTGGGTCGAGTCCAACAGGTGCACACATTGTTGCGGCCTTCTGTGTCACATTAATTTGAAAAAAAATTGACTTTTGGCTAAGCCCCTTGAAGGACAATATAAAATTAACTAATCATGCATCAGTATTAATGGATTCATTTCAATTCTAATCCTTTTTTTGAATAATTCCGATCTGGTTGGCAAAATAGTAATCAGCACATATTTCTTTATACAATAAAACAAACTATTTTTACTATCAAGCACGACCATGTTCATCACATATCACAAATTATTACAAGATAACAGTATCACAAGGAACATTGATTAACAAAGCTAAATCCAGTGCATAATCACAAGAGAAAGTGGAGACTTGATCTAATGATCTTAACCTCTTCATCTTTTACTGCTAAGCAGTAGACGAAGGAGGTCCTCACTGTCTTCGGTTAGTTTGTGCAACCTCTTAATCTCAGCAGACTGCATTTTCAGAGTTGATTCTAATTCTTCGGTCTTCTTCTTCAAGCTACATAACTCTTTTTGGTGAGCAACAAACCGTTGTCGAAGTTGTAGTCCATCCTGATTGGGAGCGTCAACTTGCTCTTCATCAACACTACTACATAAAGATTTGGTACCCATTCTTGAGTACTCGGCTGCCTCTGTTTTAATTTGTTCGGGAAGAAGCATCATTGACTTGGTAGCTTCCATCTAGCAACAGTGGATCCCAAGTCAGATTAGGACCTTGTAATTGATTCAAACTAAGGAAACAAAGGTGTTAAGTTTGTACCTTTGAGCAGGTCTGAACAGGAGCGACTTCAGATGTTGACCCTTTGGCCCGCTGAAACAAGTACAAGAACAAGAGGTAAGGGTTGAGATCATTCGCAATCAGAAACAAAGAAGGTGTTAAGTTTGTTACCTTGGAGTAGGTCTGAACAGGAGCGACTTCAGATGTTGACCCTTTTGCCCGCTGAAACAAGTACATGAACAAGAGGTAAGGGTTTAGATCATTCGCAATCAGAAACAAAGAAGGTGTTGAGTTTGTTACCTTAGAGCAGGTCTGAACAGGAGCGACTACAGATGTTGACCCTTTGGACCGCTGAAACAAGTTCAAGAACAGGAGATAAGGGTTGAGATCATTAGCAATCAGAAGAATAAGTTGACTTGGAAGAATCTCTTGCAATAGGGAACAGAAGATCCACAATCACCCAAGCATGCAACAACAATATTCAAAGGCAAAGAGCATGGGGAAGCAGTCCAACAATTTCATCTACAAATTTCTACAAACCACAAATAAGTTGACTTGGAAGAATCTCTTGCAATAGGGAACAGAAGATCCACAATCACCCAAGCATGCAACAACAATATTCAAAGGCAAAGAGCATGGGGAAGCAGTCTAACAATTTCATCTAGAAATTTCTACAAACCACAAATTAGTTGACTTGGAAGAATCTCTTGGAATAGGGAACAGAAGGTCCACAATCACCCAAGCATGCAACAACAATATTCAAAGGTAAAGAGCAAGGGGAAGCAGTCCAACAATTTCATCTACAAATTTCTACAAACCACAAATAAGTTGACATGGAAGAATCTCTTGCAATAGGGAACAGAAGATCCACAATCACCCAAACATGAAAGAATATTATAGAAAGCCAAAGAGCATGGGGAAGCAATCTAATTGAATCGATCAATACAGGGAGGAGACCGCAGACCTGACGAATAGGACGGGAAGAAGGTGCTGCTGCCGAGTGCCGTCTTGATTTAGTAGCCCGACCTTGCGCCTTCAGCACGATGTTCTGCGCAACTGTTGCAGATTTGCGGCCGCCAGGGTGAGCCTCGGGGGAGCCGATGGAGCAACGAGTTTGAACCATCTTGCAGCTTCAAGGACGTTGCCGAGGAAGGCCGCCGCTCGTAGAAGAGGAGGGCCACCGCTCGTAGCAGAGGAAGCAGTAGTCGGTAGCTAGGCCGCTGTTGCTGCTTCCGCCGCAGATCTAGGTCTCTTCGGCGGTCGAGGAGAAGATCCCCTGATTTTGGAAAATTACCAGGAGGGAATTGGGAGACCTGGTTTCCCTCTTTGTTTTATATATAAACGAGGAGGACCAGAAGGATGAGCGGGGAATTCAAAATTTCAAGTCCCGCCTTTGTGGTCCAGAGCGGGAAACGAAAGACTTTGGATCATGGACCCAAACGTCAGTGACCCAAATGAAAGACCGCTTGGGTGTCGGACCCAAACATCAGTGACCTTACGCAGAGAGGCAAGTTGTTGACTGGGTTGTCCGTGCCACCATGGATCATGGAATGGACAAACACACACAGGACTATACTCTACTTCATATTCACGTTAGACGGATGATCCGATTTTCGCATTACAAATGTACTCACTGCAACAAAATAACGTACCGTTTCAACTGTTTATTACATGACTAAAAACACTTATATAAAACATTAAAACTACAAGGGACCCTGGTACAATCCTTTAGGTAATCTTCTACGGAGATTGTGCATAAATTCAGGATGATCAGTGCATACAACCACCCAATCATATGTGAGTATTCCGCGAGGTAAGATTCGCTCTAAGAGAGACATGCACTTGTTCTGCAATTGTGTGCAGTTAGCCTGAACTGCCCATCGTAGAAATAAAGTCACAGTTTCCTCACTTGGCATGTCCCACATCTTTGACGCACAGTGCAGCTTCAACCTTTCGACTTGGTACATGTCGGCGACCAAGAGTAAATAAGGCCAGGCATTGGCAGTAGTGTCCCATAAATCAGCCTCCTCTGGGAGTGATCCTTCACTAGCATATTTAATCAGGACCGAGAAGCCATCAGGGTGTGTGTCAAAAATTGTAACAGTTTCAGAGCTAGACTCCACTCCTGGGCCGTAGAGCATTGCCTCCATCACACAAGATACTTTCGCCACATCAGCACGTATCGCTCGTATCACCCGACATTCTACACCTACGTGGAACACAACTTCCACAGGGGCTTGGGTTGCAACGCTTTCGCATATGCTTCTTTGCACTGATGGAGGAGGAACTTCAATGCAGTCATCCTCCAGTACTGAAACAACACATGATATGTGTATGCGATCTTCACAAAATGTCACGCGCTCAATGTCATGATGCTCCACCAGACATTCAAATCCTCTTTCTTGTAGATCCCGATTCATGAACCAAACTTCTTTTGTAACTTGAACTCGAAACGTATCATCGTCATCGTTTGGGTCTCCAGCCATCGCACGCAACAATACTCGCACCTATGTGGAAGCAGTCACAGGCTTGGCAAACAGTAACATAATGCGACCGTATCGCCATGTGTGAGTGTGTGTATTCATAGCAGCAACGAGACACGTACCATTTGGGATTTGTGCAGAGGAACGAGGACGACAGCAATGCCATCTGGAACATCCATCCACTGATGATCATTCATACCTGTAGGATAGCAACATAGCTTCCATTGACGGCCTCCCACCATGAACGTGCCGAATTCCTTGAACTTGCCCGCGGTTCCTTCTGCTGTCGCTTCCTGGCTTGAGACTGAGAAATCGACATGCATGGAAGGAATCATTTTAGCGTCTAAAGCCATTAACACAAATGGCCTGCAATGATCGTCTCGTGTCTAAACTGTCTCTTATTATAGTGGGAGTGAATGTGTCGTTCCGAAACGTTCGTGGACATCAGTTACCACCCGAATGGACGCGTCCCTTCAGTGCGGGTGTGGCCATGTTCGGGTCATGAACTTCCCAGTTCTAGTCCTTAAGTGCGATTCACAATGATCGACACGTCCATTCAGAGGGGGTGTGCACACAAGTTCGTAGGTTAACGCCCGGTGCCAGTGCTTAACTGCAATTCTCAATGATCGACACGTGGATCAACTTGTGAGAGCGTGTCGTTCCCAAACGCCCATTCGAGATGCCCTTCTGTGCTTATATGCATGTTAATATTACACACACACACAAACAAAAATAAAAAAAACATATATTGCTATTCCAATTCCAGCTTCTTCCGTTTTGGTCTTGTCGTGTCAACAAGTTCATGACGTTTCTCAGTCTCCAAGGCCTGCGGGAATCATCAAGTGCGAATCGAGACCATTCGTAGACCTTTATAGTCACGACTAACGCAGCGTACCTGATCGAGGAGGACTTGTCAAGTCATCCCGCACCCTGCGTGTTGCAACGCAAGGACCATCCGGTCCATCTGATTACAGCACTCAATCTTGTTCTCCAGATGCAATTGACACCTAAACCATTACATAAATAAACGCTAGAGAGTTGTCTTGTTGTTGATGCGGCATGAGCTGATGCAGTGAGACGGCCATTAGATGCAGCTGATGCGGCGTGATTTGTCCGCAGGACTTTCTTGTGCTCTAGAGAGGAAAGTCTGGAAGTAAAGACATACTACCTAGACACGTCGGGCTCATCTCGTGATACCCATCGTCCACACATGTAATCAATGCACGCCGCCGAAGATTCTGACCTAGATAGATTCCTATCACGCGTAGGCTTGACTATATTCCGAGCATCTCACGTTTTCCATAGTAACTTTAGCAATGCTACACCGAGCTCACGTGATCGCTGTAGTCCTCGATAAATAGGCGAGTGCAGCAGAGCGTTCTTGAAAGGCAAGGCCAACACTCATCGGTTCCCCGTCTTGCATTTCTCTACTTCAGTGGGATACAAGGGTGAGATCATTTTGTTGGCTAATCTTGTTTACTTTATGTATGCATGGTATCGAGACGGTCACATTGTTAGCTTATGTAGGGTTTGTTCTTCGTTTGTGTATGCAGTATGTGGGGAATGGCCAGGCAAGGAAGGGACGGAGCATGGAACTTGGAGGAGTCGGGGAAGGGGGAGCTGTCGGGCGCAATAGCACCTCACCGCCACCCGGTTCAGCCGCTGCCATCAGCACCGCAGTAGCACCCGGCCCCAATGGCACCTCCACTTCCGCTAGTATCGGCACCTCAGTAGCACCCGGCCCCAATGGCACCTCCACTTCCGCTGGCATCGGCACCTCAGCAACACCCGGGGTGATGCCACCTCCAGTTCAGCCGCTAGCAACGGCAGCTCAGGATCAGCTGAACCTCATGGCACCACCTTTTCGCCCATGGCCCAGGCCGCCACCTCTACTGTTGCCTGTTGAAATGCCACCCCCACGGCCAGTGCTCATTGAACAAGATGAATCACATGACCTGAAATGGTCTCTATTGCTTTGGCTTCAGCAGGGCGGGCCCGCCCGTGTTTATCACGAAGGAATGTGGGTGTGCCCTTTTTGCCATAGGGGTCACAAGCAATGGACCATTCGTGACCTGCTATTACACGCGCATAACATTGCCGTTTCGCCTGCCTGGATTTGGGATACAAGGGCGAGGCATCATGCTTTGGAGGAGTATCTGATCCAGGAGACACGTTTTGCTGCACTCCGTGCAGCGGCTAGATTTCCATGAGCCCGTGATGGTAGTAGTATGAGCCGTGATGGTAGATGCTAGTAGTATGTGGTGATGGTAGTAGTATGAGCAGTGATGGTAGATGCTAGTAGTATGTGGTGATGGTAGTAGTATATGAGCCGTGATGGTAGATGCTAGTCGTATGTGGTGATGGTAGTAGTATGAGTCGTGATGGTAGATGCTAGTAGTATGTCGTTCAGAGTATGTCGCTGTAGTTCGAACTATGGTGGATCCATCCATCCTCATGTGTAATCAATGCGTATGCATGCATTTGTGTCGTTTGTATTTGGATTGTGTTGTTTCTAATAAAAATGGTATTGTGTGTGTACTCTCTCGGTATAAATTCGTTGTATACGGAAAGTCCGTTCCATTGATTTCTTAAATACCAAAAGAACACAAACGAAAGTCCCGTTTGTAGTTTTCAGTCGGACCAGATTAAACTGTCACTGCTATGTAATGAGAAAACCAACATCTTACAAGGAAAAAACAGTAGTAGTAGTATTCAATCAGACCAGATAAACAGAAGGCGAATCTTCATTCTGCTTCTTCTACTCCTACTTCTACTAGTAGCAGTTACCACTAATCCACTAATCAAGGCGCCACTTCTTTGTTGATGGTGCACCCGGCGCCTTGTTGCAGCTGCTCACGGACGAGGATGTCGCTCTGTTGCCGCCGCCCGTGGAAGATGGTGGCGGACCTCCCAGGGCACCACCCTCGGATGAGGCCGTCCCTCCAATGCCGCCACCAGAGGATGATGTCGCCGCTCCATGGCGGCCGGTCGAGCACGGCCTTGGCACCGCTCCATGGCGGATGATGACAGCCGGTCGATGATTGCCTCTGCTCAGCGAGGATGGCAGAGATCGACTGCTGCCGACCGATGAGGATGAGAGAGGATGACGGCGCTTGGAGATTACATTTCCCCGGTGAGTGGCGGTGCTTCCGCGCCCCTGACCCCTGGCACCTCTTGCTGGCTTGCGAGGGGTGCGATGTTTCAGAGGCACATGATCTTGGATTTCATTTTGTTCCACAAACTCTGAATCATCAGAGGATGTGTCAACCACCACCCGAATGGGCCTCTGCTCTGCCTCCTCTTCATCAGACCACTGGAGATCCTCCCTTTCATCAGAAGAGGAGGAGGATGTGGCTTGCGCCGCACCTCTAGGAGACAATGGCTCCATGGGGAGAGGAAGGGAGCGCTATGCGAGGATGGGGTTTTTTGTTGGTTGCAAGAGTTGGGAGAGGAAGAGGGCACTGTGCGAGAATGGGGTTTTTTGTTGGTTGCAAGAGTGGGGAGATGAGAAGAGGGCGCTGGGAGGAAGGGGGATATTTATGGCCAGAGGAACTAATTCATTTTTGACCAAATTTATAGTAAATTGTGTTAACACTTATATCTTCATATAAACTTATCGGGAAGTGAGAATTGCATTCTTTTGTGGACGCAGGGAGTACGTTCTGAGGAAGGGGGAAAGACCGTTCAGCGGAATGTTAACGGACCGGAAGAAATAATAGTGGTCCAGAAGGTCCTTTTAGCAATACATCAGTATACCGGACCTTCTGGAGTACCTTTTTCACTCATTTGTCTTTGTTGGAGCTGTAAGTCCTCCATTATTCTACCACAACCTTGTTCTTTGGCTATCCTATCAATGATGCCTCGTCCCTGGGCAAATCTTATTCCAGACATTGTTGTGAGCGTCCCCAATAAGATCAGTGATGCAAGAGATTTCATCATGTTCAAAGCTGTCTGCAAGGGTTGGAACTGCGCTCGTTCAGGTGAGGCACGCCTGTTTGACCCTTGGTTTCTAAAATCTGAATTTATCAGTGAATCTGGAGCAGTGACATTCGCATCCGTCGCTGATATGCGGCTTTTTGAGGTCACCTTTCCTGCATTGGCTGGGAAAAGGACTAGATTGATTGCTTGAGGGTGATCTGGAAGCCTAGTCGCCTTAGATTGCAGAGATTGCTGCAACACGCTCATGCTGAATTCTTTGTCTCCTCGGAAGCACATTCGCCTTCCTCAACTTCCAAAATGGAGCCAAATGGCTACTCTCCAAGCTTGTATCTTGTGCCTTGAAACAACAGCTGGTGCAGAGTCATTTGTCGTGATTACTTTCGTTTGGCTAGAGAAATCTTTTGCAGCGCTTGGGTCATTGCCCGTTTCCATTTGGCATTTGGGTAGCCAATCCGACTAGACTGCACTACCTTCGAAAGATTTCTGGTGCAGTTCTTCTGAACACATGCGGATCTACTTGGGGCAAGATCTTCCAGCACCTCCCCATCCTGTTGGACTTCGGTTGTCATGGGTCATTGGCATGGGCAACTCTTCTCTACTCGAAGGTGAAGACCGATTGTTCTTTATTGTTCTGGAGGAGAAAGAAGCTGAGGTGGTAGAATTAACTTTGCGTTCATTCGTCGGGGACATTTGGTAGCCTATTCCCTGGGAGAGAGCTCCTGAGTTCCGGAATAAGATCATCTTGTTTGGTCCTGGCAAGTGCATTGTTACAGAAGAGCATGCCATTTTTGGTTTGGCTGACCTGAGGGCAAATCACATGTACTGACTACGAACTTATCATCACGATGAAAAGAATGAGTACTGGATCTACCAGCAGGGAATAGGTATTGATCCAGGCATCAGCACTACTCCGGCGATCCGCATTAAGCAGGTTCGTGGGGACTGGATTTGGTCACGAGGAACATGGCTGTTGCCTAGGTATCCGTAATGAGGAACTTCTATTGTGTACCACCTGTAATGCAATTTAATGTACAAATATCTATATTATCATCCTTCGTCAATTATTCCGTGCATATGTATGAGTTTCTACCACAATCACTATAGGGAACAAGCAGTTACGCATTCGATAATCAGGAAGGTCCTTCCCGCAAAACATCAACAGAGCGGACAAGTATCAAACATCATAAGATGGCATCTCACAGCTACTCATCACCACAAAGTTCACACCACCAACAAGTAGCAAATACCAAAATACAACCATGATTAGCACCTCTAAACCACCTACCTAGCAATAACACCACGAATCACATTATTCCTCATTATTGTCCTTGCTGAGCGACCTCTTATATGAGGCCTGTCTCAGCAATTCCCTCACCTTCTTCACCATAAGTGTTGCAGAATCCAGGAGCTGCTTGACCGTCTGCAGCTCAGTGGCAGTCTCTTGAATCTCCCTCTTAGCCTTTGCACATTCTTCCTTCACATCCTTGCCTCCCTTTCAGCTTTTAGGTACCTGATGGCTTCACCCTTTTCTGTAGGAGACAACAGAGCATCGTTTCTCATTTTCTTTCTCGTTTCAAATAGGTTATGGGTTACCTCCCCGTAGTATTGCGTTATCGTCTGCAGCTCAACTACTTTGACATTGGACTCCTCCTTAGCAGCTGTGCATGCTTCTTTCCACGACCTTGCTTCCTCTTCTGCTTTTCCCTTCATTTCCATCAGTTTCTCCAGAACTTTTAGAGTCCTAATATCCCATTCAGGATCTATCCGCCTAAACGACGCGCAGTTCATGCCATCAGTCTGCAGTCACCAATTTCATTCATATAATTAGCGATTGACCACACTAACATCAAACGCAGAAGCAACATTTATTAGAAGTGATACGGGTTATCGTTTACCTCGCAGCAGCATACATATCGACGCCCAGGGTTGGCACCTGTCCAGTCATACCTCAGATGGACAGGAAACCCGTCCTTGCACTCGTTTTCATTAGGATCTATAACGATAACTTCACGAGGACCAAGCGTCGGCGATCTGGAGCTTTCGGAGTCTACTCCAAACACCTTTAAAATACGTGAATATAGTTTGTTAACCCAGATCCCCAAATCCAGAATTCCCCTTAACTAGTATGACAGATCAAAGTAGCATGGCTAAACAGAGGACTGACCTGACCGGAGTGAGTCCTGCTTCTCCGTTCGCTGCTAGGGCCGCTACGATTCGCCATTCCCGCCACAGGCAATAGCAGATCTAAGCACCGACGCTAGCTCTAGTCTTTGCCACAAGGAAAAGGAGCGTGGTGCCGGCGAGTCTCTTGCAGAGTTGCAGTAGTGTATGCCGCGTCGTCGAGAGAAATGAGATATATACACTTGTCTGCGGGAAAATGTTTTTTGGCTGTCGCGCACGCTTTTCTCCTGCCAACTTACCAGAACCGCTCCGTGCTGTTGTTGGGGCAGACATGTCCAGTTTCCGGGTGCGCGGCGGCCGGCCACGTGGAATAGTCGGCACTTGGAAACAAGCAGTTACACAATTGTTTCTCAGGAATGTCCTTCCTGCAAACCATCAAAAGGACGGACCATCCGGTTCAGGATCAATCCAAACAAACAACATCTTAGTTTTTCCTCCTTTTTACTACTAGGAAGGTCCTCCTTGCGAAACATCAACAGGCCGGAGTTTCCTTAATCATAACTTCCCCCTTCTGTCTCTATTATCACCATACCTCCATTGTTCTTCCTCTACCTCCATTGCAACGCGTATGAATTCCGAATGGTGATCTTCTAAAAACACTTAAATAAAACATTGGAACTGCAATTGTCCCACATCTTTGACGCACAGTGCAGCTTCAACCTTTTGACTTGGTACATGTCGGCGACCGAGAGTAAATTAGGCCAGGCATTGTGATTCACAATGATCCTCGACACGTCCGTTCAGAGGGGATGTGCACACAAGTTCGTCGGTTAACACCCGGTGCCAGTCCTTAACTGCAATTCTCAATGACCTCCATTGCAATGCGTATGAATTCCGAATGGTGAGTATGCTCGAATCAATTTGGAATAGATTAAACCAAATCGGCATAATAAGATGACATCTCATAGCAACTCATCACCACAAAGTTCACACCACCAGTCCACCAACAAGTAGCAAACATCATACGATGATCCGGTAGACAACACCAAAACACAATCATGATACAAACAAGTAGCAAACATCATACGATGATCCGGTAGCCATCACCAAAGCACAATCATGATACAAACAAGTAGCAAACATCATACGATGATCCGATAGCCATCACCAAAACACAATCATGATACAAGTTTCACAATAATCATCACTACTCATTCATAATCATAACTCCATCTCATGTTTGGCCTCCTGCAGCTGCTCCTTCACCTTCTGCATCTCCTACCATAAATTTTGGTCTTGCAGGCCTCTCTTGCATTTCTTAAAGTTCTTTCAGAAGATCTAGATGTCTCGTCTCATGACGAGGACTCTCTAGGATCTCCAAAGAGATTGAAAACATTATAGAACAATTAGCAGAAAAAGAGAAAGAGCTTCAGTACGCACCTAAGGACAAGACAACTGAGGGCAGAGATCATTCTTCTTACCATATACATTGGAATAAATGCGTCTATGAATGGGTAGGATATTGAGTTTGTTTGGTCAGTCTTTTCTTTTAAATTTTCAAGAAGTTCGTTGTCAGTTTTCTTGTTCTTAGGTGTGTACTGAAGCTGTTTCTCTTTTTCAGCTAGTTGTTCTATCATGTTTTCAATCTCTTTGGAGATCCTAAGAGAGTTCTCCCCTGAGACGAGGCATCCAGATCTTCTAAAATAACATTAAGATGTTCTTGTAGAAATAAACTCATCCTTGGAGAAAACTCATCTCGATCTGAAAAATAAACTCATCTCAGTCTATAAAAAAACCTGAATCCCTTGAACCCAATTGTATGAGTACAGTAAAACAACCACCACACGCCACAAAACTTGGTTGTTTGCTACCTACATAAACTCAGCAAGGGCATGGTTGTCCTAAATGAACCTATCGATCCATCAAACGATGCAAATTGGAAACTAACTGAATCTAACACCTGTGAATTGTGCAAACGCTAACAATCGTGGCAGAATCCAGATGTCCCTTCAACGGTCTGCAGCTCCAAAATAGTATCTTCAATCTACCAATTCATAAAACGATGGACCTATTAATCCTATCCATTGTGCAGCTCGACAAAAATCCATAAAACGAGTGGCTTGAAGCACATCTAGAAGCTACTAAAATACAAAACCTACTGTAAGACGATGCAAATTGAAAACTAATTGAATCTAACATGAATTGTCTATAGCCTATCAACTTCTAACACCTATCGAAGTGCAAATCTAAAGGTACGATAATGAAATCTAAATCTACCAAATATGCTCATCAATCCTCCAGATCCCCAAATCTAGATATCCCCAACCCTAGTAACAGAGGGGAAAATATAGCGGCTCAAATTAGAGGACCAACCTCGTCTTGCTGCCTCATCCTCTTGTTGCTGGGATGTGGCGGCACAACCATCTTACCCTCACCGCTAGGATCCGCCATTCAGACCACGAACTATTGCAGATCTGCGTAGCGGAAGTCAAAAGTCTTTGCGAAGTCTGAGTGAAGTGTCTCGCCAGCCATTTGATATGTAATTATAGACTCAACTGAAACTTACATGTGGGACCTGGTCACAGTAAAGAATTCACATAAACTATTAGTAGTGTTTCCCATATACTTATCACAACCAATAAGTGGTGCAGTGGTAAACAGCACAACCTTGTTCCTTCAGGTCCCTGGTTCGAACCCATGCCATGGAAAATTATTTTTGCAACATTTCTATGCTTACACGTGGAACCCTGGAACTATTTATGACGACTTGGAACACTCTATTTTCGAAAAAATGCTTACATGTGGGACCCAACTGAATTTTATGACGACATGGAATACTCTATTTTAAAATAATGCTTACATGTGGGACCAAAGTTGGTTTATGACGCCGCTGACATGGCGAAAATGCTTACATGTGGGACCCTAGAAAATTTTATGACGACTTGGAACACTCTATTTTCGAAAAATGCTTACATGTGGGACCCTACTGAATTTTATGACGACTTGGAACACTCTGTTTTTAAAATAATGCTTACATGTGGGACCGATGTTGGTTTATGACGTTTTTTCAGAGCTTATGGTGTCACAAAACAGCATGGAACAGGGAACGCCCGGCTACAGTACCAACCGTAATGACGAAAAAATTCTTGTCACTAAATTTGCTCGGAAGTGAAATATTATGACGAGATCAGCCAGGAACGTCATAAATCAATGATGCTAAAATGTGGTTGCGTCACTAGTCAACGATTTTCTTGTAGTGCAACAGGCACCTAAAAGCTGAAAGCGAGGCAAGGATGTGGAAGGAAGAATGTGCAAAGGCTAACAGGGAGATTCAAGAGACTGCCGCTGAGCTGCAGACGGTCAAGCAGCTCCTGGATTCTACAACATTTGTGGTGAAGAAGGTAAAGGAATTGCTGAGACAGGCCTCATATAAGAGGTCACTTAGCAAGGACAACAATGAGGCATAATGTGATCCGTGGTGTTATTGCTAGGTAGACGGTTTAGAGGTGCTAATCATGCTTGTATTTTGGTATTTGCTACTTGTTGGTGGTGTGAACTTTGTGGTGTGAGTAGCTGTGAGATGCCATCTTATGATGTTTGATACTTGTCCGCTCTGTTGATGTTTTGCGGGAAGGACCTTCCTGATTATTGAATGCATAACTGCTTGTTCCCTATAGTGATTGTGGTAGAAAGTCATACATATGCGCGGAATAATTGATGAAGGCTGATAATATAGATATTTGTACATTTAATTGCGTTACAGGTGGTACACAATCGAAGTTCCTAATTATAGCTAGGCAACAGCCATGTTCCTCGCGACCAAATCTAGTCCCCACGAACCTGCTTAATGCGGATCGAAGGAGTGGTGTTGATGCCTGGAACCATACTTATTCCCTCCTGGTAGATCCAGTACTCATTCTTTTCATCGTGATGATAAGTTCGTCAGAAGTAAATGTGATTTGCCCTCAGGTCAGCCAAACCAGAAATGGCATGCTCTTCTGTAACAATGCACTTGCCAGGACCAAACAAGATGATCTTATTCTGGAACTCAGGAGCTCTCCCCTAGGGAATAGGCTGCCAAATGTCCTCGACGAATGAATGCAAAGTTAATTCTACCACCTTAGCTTCTTTGTCCTCCAGAACAACAAAGAACAATCGGTCTTCACCTTCGAGTAGAGAAGAGTTGTCCATGCCAATAACCCATGACAACTGAAGTCTAACAGGATGGGGAGGTGCTGGAAGATCTTGCCCCAAGTAGATCTGCATGTGATCTGAAGAACTGCACCAGAAATCTTTCGAAGGTAGTGTAGTCCAGTCGGATTGGCTACCCAAATGCCACATGAAAACGGGCAATGACCCAAGCGCTGCAAAAGATTTCTCTGGCCAAAAGAAAGTAATCACGACAAATGACTCTACACCAGCTGCTGTTTCAAGGCACAAGATACAAGATTGGAGAGTAGCCATTTGGCTCCATTTTGGAAGTCGAGGAAGGCGAATGTGCTTCCAGGAGACAAAGGATTCAGCATGAGCGTGTTGCACCAATCTCTGGAATCTAAGGCGACTAGGCTTCCAGATCTACAGCAACCAATCAATCTAGTCCTTATCCCAGCAAATGCAGGAAAGGAGACCTCAAAAAGCTGCATATCAGCGACGGATGCGAATGTCACTGCTCCAGATTCACCAATAAATTCAGATTTCAGAATCTAAGGGTCAAACCGGCGTGCCTCACCTGAACGAGCGCTGTTCCAACCCTTGCAGACAGCTTTGAACATGATGAGATCTCTTGCATCACTGATCTTATTGGCGACACTCACAACAATGTCAGGAATAAGATTTGCCCAGGGATGAGGCATCATTGACAGGATAGCCAAAGAACAAGGTTGTGGGAGAACAATGGAGGAGTTACAGCTCCAACAAAAACAAATGAGTGGAAAAGGTAGTCCAGAAGGTACGGTATACTGATGTATTGCTAAAAGGACCTTCTGGACTACTATTATTTCTTCTGGTTCGTTAACATTCCGCTGAACGGTCTTTCCCCCTTCCTCAGAACATACTCCCTCCGTCCACAAAGGAATGCAATTCTCACTTCCCAATAAGTTTGTATGAAGATATATGTGTTAACACATTTTACTATAAATTTGGTCAAAATTGAATTAGTTTGACCAGAACGGATCCCACATTACAGAAAACTACTCTAATCTTTTCGGGAGTAGTTTTTTCAATAATGGCTAAATGGGTTCCTCTGGCCATAAATATCTCCCTTCCAGCGCCCTCTTCCTCTCCCCACTCCTGCAACCAATAAAAAACCCCATTCTCGCACAACGCCATCTTCCTCTCCCAACTCTTGCAACCCACAAAAAACTCCATCCTCGCACAACGCTCTCTTCCTCTCCCCATGGAGCCATTATCTCCTAGAGGTGCGGCGCAAGCTACATCCTCCTCCTCTTCTGATGAAAGGGAGGATTCCCAGTGGTCTGGTGAAGAGGAGGCAGAGCGGAGGCCCATTCTGGTGGTGGTTGACACATCCTCTGATGATTCGGAGTTTGTGGAACAAAATGAAATCCAAGATCATGTGTCTCTGAAACATCGCACCCCTCGCAAGTCAGCAAGAGGTGCCAGGTGTCACGGGCGCGGAAGCACCGCCACTCGCCGGGGAACTGTCGTCTCCAAGTGCCGTCATCCTCTCTCATCCTCATCGATCGACGGCAGTTGATCTCTGCCATCCTCGCCGAGCAGAGGCCATCATCGATCGGCCGTCATCATCCGCCATGGAGCGGCTCCAAGGCCGTGCTCGACCGGCCACCATGGAGCGGCGACATCATCCTCTGGCGGCAGCATTGGAGCGACCGCCTCATCCGCGGGCGGCGCCCTTGGAGGTCCGCCACGATCTTCCACGGCCGGCGGCGACAGAGCGACATGCTCATCCGTGAGCAGCTGCAACAAGGCGCCGGGTGCACCATCGACAAAGAAGCGGCAATTTGATTAGTGGATTAGTGGTAACTGCTACTAATAGAAGTAGGAGTAGAAGAAGCAGAACGAAGATTCGCCTTCTGTTCATCTGGTCTGATTGAATACTACTACTACTATTTTTTCCTTGTAAGATGTTGGCTTTCTCATTGCGTAGCAGTGACAGTTTAATCCGGTCCGACTGAAAACTATAAACTGCACTTTCGTCCTGTGTTCATCCAATATTTAAGAAATCAATGGAACGGACTTTCCGTATACAACGAACTTATACCGAGGGAGTACACACACATTACCATTTTTATTAGAAATAACACAATCCAAATACAAATGACACAAATGCATGCATACGCATTGATTACACATGAGGATGGATCGATCCACCATAGTTGGAACTATAGCAACATACTCTCAACGACATACTACTAGCATCTACCATCACGGCTCATACTACTACCATCACGACATACTACTACCATCACGGGCTCATGGAAATCCAGCCGCTGCACGGAGTGTAGCAAAATGTGGGTCATGGATCAGATACTCCTCCAAAGCGCGATTCCTCGCCCTTGTATCCCAAACCCAGGCAGGCGAAACGATGATGTTATGCGCGTGTAATAGCAGGTCACGAATGGTCCAATGCCTTTGACCCCTGTGGCAAAAAGGGCACACCCACATACCTTCGTGATAAACATGGGCGGGCCTGCCCTGCTGAAACCAATGGAACACAGACCATTTCAGGTCATACGATTCATCTTGTTCAATGAGCACTAGTCGCGGGGGTGGCATTTCAACGGGCAACAACAGAGGTGGCGGCCTGGGCCGTGGGCGAAAAGGTGGTGCCATGAGGTTCAGCTGATCCTGAGCTGCCATTGCCAGCGGCTGAACTGGAGGTGGCATCACCCCCGGGTGTTGCTGAGGTGCTGATGCCAGCGGAAGTGGAGGTGCCATTGGGGCCTGGTGCTGCTGAGGTGTTGATACCAGCGGAAGTGAAGGTGCCATTGGGGCCGGGTGCTGCTGCGGTGCCGATGGCAGCGGCTGAACCAGGTGGTGGTGAGGTGCTATTGCGCCCGACAGCTCCCCCTTCTCTGACTCCTCCAAGTTCCATGCTCCGTCCCTTCCTTGCCCGGCCATTCCCCACGTACGGCATACACAAACAAAGAACAAACACTACATAAGCTAACAATGTTACCGTCTCGATACTAGACATACATAAAGTAAACAAGATTAGCCAACAAAATGATCTCACCCTTCTATTCCACTGAAGTAGAGAAATGCAAGATGGAGAACCGATGAGTGTTGGCCTTGCCTTTCAAGAACGTTGTGCTACACTCGCCTATTTATTGAGGACTACAGCGGTCACGTGAGCTTGGTGTAGCATTGCTAAAGTTACTATGGAAAACGTGAGATGCTCAGAATATAGTCAGGCCTATGCATGATATGAATCTATCTAGGTCAGAATCTTCAGTGGCGTGCATCGATTACATGTGTGGACGATGGGTATCACGGGATGAGCCCGACGTGTCTAGGTATGTGTTTACTTCCGGACATTCCTCTCTAGAGCACAAGAAAGTCCTGCGGACAAATCACGCTGCATCAGCTGCATCTAATGGCCGTCTCACTGCATCAGCTCATGCCGCATCAACAATGAGATAACTCTCTACCGTTTATTTATGTAATGGTTTAGGCGTTGCATCTGGAGAACAAGATTGGTTACTGTAATTAGATGGACCGGATGGTCCTTGTGTTGCAACACGTAGGGTGCAGGATGACTTGACAAGTCCTCCTCAATCAGGTACGCTGCGTGAGTCGTGACTGTAAAGGTATAGGAATGGTCTTGATTTGCACTTGATGATTCCCGCAGGCCTTGGAGACTGAGAAACGTGCTGAACTTGTTGACGCAACAAGACCAAAACAGAATAAGCTGGAATTGGAAAAGCAATATCTATTTTTTTGTATGTGTGTGTGTGTGTAATATTAACATGCATATAAGCACAGAAGGGCATCTCGAATGGGCGTTTGGGAACGACACGCTCTCACAAGTTGATCCACGTGTCAATCATTAAGAATTGCAGTTAAGCACTAGCACTGGACGTTAACTGACGAACTTGTGTGCACACCCCCTCTGAATGAACGTGTCGATCATTGTGAATCACACTTAAGAACTAGAACCAAGAAGTTCATGACCCGAACGTGGCCACTCCCACACTGAAGGGACGCGTCCATTCCGGGTGGTAACTAATGTCCACGAACGGATGTTTCAGAATGACACATTCACTACCACTATAATAAGAGATAGTTTAGGCACGAGATGATCATTGCCGGCCATTTGTGTTAATGGCTTTAGATGCTAAAATGATTCCTTCCATGCAAGTTGACTTCTCAGTCTCGAGCCAGGAAGCGAAAGCAAAAGGAACCGCGGGCCAATACAAGGAATCCGGTACGTTCATGGTAGGAGGCCGTCAATGGAAGCTACACTGCTATCCTACAGGTATGAATGATCATTAGTGGATGGATGTTCCAGACGGCATTGCCGTCGTCCTCGTTCCTATGCACAAATCCCAAATGGTACGTGTCTCGTTGTTGCTATGAATACACACACTCACACATGGCGATACAATCGCCTTATGTTATTATTTGTCAAGCCTGTGACTGCTTCACGTAGGTGCGAGTATTATTGCGTGCGATGGCTGGAGACCCAAATGATGATGATGATACGTTTCGAGTTCAAGCTACAAAAGAAGTTTGGTTCATGAATTGGGATCTACAAGAAAGAGGATTTGAATGTCTGGTGGAGCATCATGACATTGAGCACGTGACATCCAATGAAGATCGCATACACATATCATGTGTTGTTTCAATACTGGAGGACGACTGCACTGAAGTTCCTCCTCCATCAGTGCAAAGAAGCATATGCGAAAGCGTTGCAGCCCAAGCCCCTGTGGAAGTTGTCTTCCACGTAGGTGCAGAATGTCAGGTGATACGAGCGATATGTGCCGATGTGGCAAAAGTATCTTGTGTGATGGAGGCAATGCTCTACGGCCCGGAGTCTAGCTCTGAAACTGTTACAATTATTGACACACACCCTGATGGCTTCTCGGTCCTGATCAAATATGCTAGTGAAGGACACTCCCGGAGGAGGCTGATTTATGGGACACTCCTGCCAATGCCTAGCCTTATTTACTCTCGGTCGCCGACATGTACCAAGTCGAAAGGTTGAAGCTACACTGTGCGTCAAAGATGTGGGACATGGCAAGCGAGGAAACTGTGACTTCATTTCTACGATGGGTAATTCAGGCTAACTGCATACAATTGCAGGACAAGTGCATGTCTCTCTTAGAGCGAATCTTTCCTCACAGAATACTCACATATGATTGGGCGGTTGTATGCACTGATCATCCCGAATTTATGCACAATCTCCGTAGAATATTACCTGAAGGGTTGTACCAGGGTCCCCTTAGTTTTAATGTTTTGTTTAAGTGTTTTTAGTCATGAAATAAATAGTTGAAATGGTATGTTAATTTGTTACAGTGAGTACATTTGTAATGCAAATATCGGATCATCCGTCTAACGTGAATATAAAGTAGAGTATAGTCCTGTGTGTGTTTGTCCATTCCATGATCCATGGTGGCACGGACAACCTAGTCAACCACTTGCCTCTCTGTGTAAGGTCACTAACGTTTGGGTTCGACACCCAAGCGGTCTTTCGATTGGGTCACTGACGTTTGGGTCCGTGATCGAAAGTCTTTCGTTTCCCGCTCTGGACCACTGTTGACGGCTGTTAAGTATCACTTTTACACCATCAACTCCTGCATAAAATAAATGAAAAGTGATCATCAACACTAGAATAGGGCTTTATACTAACAATCTCCACAAGTGTTGGTGTTTATAGCTTTTGTTGCAGGGCACACCGAAATACGTGCTAAATGGTACAGTTGAGAGCAACTGATCTAATGGCTTATATAGGACGTCATCATAAACAACCTCAAATGCCAATTTCGACTGCACCATTGCGACGGGCTCGTCGAGACGATCGAAATGGATATATTATTTGCCTACATCAGAGTTCGTATGCACGAGATATGAAATAAACAAACAAAGGATATATGACGTCATCTGGGGCCCACACCTCATCACGCAGGACCCACCAGCGGGGCCCACACCTGGCACGGGTCCATGCCACATCAGCAGCATGGCGCGCATGCACAAGTGTGGCTGCAATGAGTATCTTCCCAGAAGCTTAGACCGCAAGATTCAGTAGCTTACGCAGGAAGGAAGCCGCCTCAAGCTCCTTCTCACACAAGATACAGCAACTTGGCCCCCACTCCTCAGCGCCACATGTCACCACCCTATGGGTGGCACCCATGGCAGCCATGGGGGCTCCTCCTACTCTCCTTGGCCTATAAATAGAAGTGGAGGGGGTAGAGAATAGGACACACAACTCCTCTCCTCCTCTCTCATTTTCTCTCTTGAGAGGAGAGGCTCTCCTCTCCTCCTTCTAGAGTGTAAGTGTGGAGTAGTTGATTAGATCAATGCTAGGGAGAGAGTGAGAGGTATGTACCTCTATGGATGCTCGTTCTTCAATTAGAGTAAAGTGAGTATTTTTGCATTTTCTATTTAGACTAAAGTGCAAGTGATATGTTCTTGTGTTCTTCGCCTGTTCATCATTTAGAGGCACGTGTTCTTCACGAACACGCCTCCTCGATCTAGTTGATTAGGTGCTCAAGTTTGTATCTCGTTTGTATGACTAGTCTATTAGAATAAAGTGGATGCTTGTATACTCTGATTAGAATAAAGTGTGTTCGTGATTCCTTTCTAATAGTTTATGCTAGGTTGCATGAGTATACTTTTTCCTCTGCTAGTGCGTAGATCCTGGGTTTATGCGTTCGCCTGCTGCAAGTCGTTCGTATATGTTGGAAGCATAGTACGGGACTGAGTGCTCTCTCGTATGCCTTTAGTATAAGCTAGTAGTGCCTATAGTGAGTGAGATCAGTTCTCTTCCGTGGTCGTAGTTCTATCAGTACAGGGTGTCGTAGTCCGTTGGCTATAGCAGTAACCACAGCGTGGACGTTGTGACACGCTACCAGTTATCATCCGTTCGGCTTATCCCAAGGTTAGGTAGAGGCAGTCCAGGAGGTGGTGACAGCCCTTCTGGCCCACGTTGATCCTCCGCAGCTGGATATAGTCAGAGCTCCGTTCCACATAGATCCGCATACCGGAGTTGCCTATTAAGTCAGGGCTACCGGTATCCTGAGCCAAGTTCTATCTAGAGATCGACCTTTAATCTCATCTATAGCGCTATCTTTAGGAATCCTCTCTATCCTTACCTCTTATCTGGGTGTGTCCTTGGACTGACTGTACGAAGTTAGTACACACACGTTCCCTTGGATTCGATACCCTTGGAATACTCTGAGGTGAAAGCTACAACGATATCCGTGCGCTTGTGGATTTATTTCGTATGACGCTAAAATACCCAACAACCACAAAGGCGGGACTTGAAATTTTGAATTCCCCGCTCCTCCTTCTGGTCCTCCTCGTTTATATATAAAACAAAGACGGAAACCAGGTCTCCCAATTCCCTCTTGGTAATTTTCCAAAATCAGGGGATCTTCTCCTCGACCGCCGAAGAGACCTAGATCTGCGGTGGAAGCAGCAACGGAGACCTAGCTACCCACGACGACTTCCTCTGCTACGAGCGGCGGCCTTCCTCTTCTACGAGCGACGGCCTTCCTCGGCAACGTCCTTGAAGCTGCAAGATGGTTCAAACTCGTTGCTCCGTCGGCTCCCTTGAGGCTCACCCTAGCGGCCGCAGATCTGCAACAGTTGCACAGAACATCATGCTGAAGGCGCAAGGTCGGGCTGCTAAATCCAGATGGCATTTGGCACCTTCTTCCCGTCCTATTGGTCAGGTCTGCGGACTCCTCCCTGTATTGATCGATTCAATTAGATTGCTTCCCCATGCTCTTTGGCTTTCTATAATATTCTTTCATGTTTGGGTGATTGTGGATCTACTGTACCCTATCGCAAGAGTTTGTTAGAAGTCATTTTATTTGAGGTTTGTAGTAATTTGTAGATGAAATTGTTGGACTGCTTCCCCATGCTCTTTGCCTTTGAATATTGTTGTTGCATGCTTGGGTGATTGTGGATCTTCTGTTCCCTATTGCAAGAGATTGTTCCAAGTCAACTTATTTAAGGTTTGTAGAAATTTGTAGATGAAATTGTTGGACTGCTTCCCCATGCTCTTTGCCTTTGAATATTGTTGTTGCATGCTTGGGTGATGATGGATTGGGTGTGATCGTTCATGTACCGCATTGAACTTAATAGATGAAATTGCTTCCGATTGCTAATGATCTCAACCCTTATCTCTTGTTCTTGAACTTGTTTCAGCGGGCCAAAGGGTCAACATCTATAGTCGCTCCTGTTCAGACTTGCTCCAAGGTAACAAACTCAACACCTTCTTTGTTTTCGATTGCAAATGATCTCAACCCTTAACTCTTGTTCATGTACTTGTTTCAGCGGGCAAAAGGGTCAACATCTGAAGTCGCTCCTGTTCAGACCTGCTCCAAGGTAACAAACTTAATAGCTTCTTTGTTTCCGATTGCGAATGATCTCAACCCTTACCTCTTGTTCTTGTACTTGTTTCAGCGGGCCAAAGGGTCAACATCTGAAGTCGCTCCTGTTCGGACCTGCTCCAAGGTAACAAACTTAACACCTTTGTTTCCTTAGTTCGAATCAATTACAAGGTCCTAATCTGACTTGGGATCCCTTGTTGCTAGATGGAAGCTACCAAGTCAATGCTGTAGTAGTGTTGATGAAGAGCGAGTTGATGCTCCCAATTAGGATGGGGTACAACTTCGACAACGGTTTGTTGCTCACCAGAAAGAGTTACGTAGCTTGAAGAAGAAGACGAAGAATTAGAATAAACTCTGAAAATGCAGTCGGCTGAGATTAAGAGGTTGCAGAAGCTAACCGAAGACAGTGAGGACCTCCTTCGCCTACTGCTTAGCAGTAAAAGATGAAGAGGTTAAGATCATTAGATCAAATCTCCACTTTCTCTTGTGATTATGACCTGGATTTAGCTTTGTTAATCAATGTTCCTTGTGATACTATTATCTTGTAATAGTTTGTGATATGTGATGAACAATATTATCATGCTTGATAGTAAACAACAGTTTGCTTTATTGTATAAATAAATATGTGTTGATTACTATTTTGCCAACCAGATCAGAATTACTCTAAAAAAGGATCAGAATTGAAATGAAATACATTAATACTGATGCATGATTATTTAATTTTATATTGCCCTTCAGTGGGCTTAGCCCACTTTTAATTGGGCCAAAAGTCAATTTTTTTTTCAAATTAACGTGACACAGAAGGTTGCAACAATGTGCGCACCTGTTGGACTCGACCCAATCAAAACGGGCCCACCCTAATCAAATTTCATCTAAAAAAGCTACAATTGGGCCCAATAAAATCTTTTTTGGGCTATATGAACAACGCCAGCCTACAGGAACAGTTTTGGGCTCAACCGAGCTACAAACGGGCCAGATTCGTTTTATGACGCATACGATTTGTCACAATTGGCATGCCACATCGGATGCCACATCAGATTCTGTCCAGCGTGTCAAAGCTGCAGGAACGAAGTTATGACGCTTTGTATTGACGATTTTCCACGCGTCATTAAACTCATGACGCCGCGAAATAAGGTCTCGTCATTAATCACGGTTTGTGACGCTCGATTAATGACGGAGCGTTTTCGTAACAACCGGCGTCATTAATCGCGGTTTATGATGAGAAACAGCTTTTTTTTTGCGTCACTAGTCAGCCTTTTTCTTGTAGTGAAGCTTGAGAACGGTGCAACCGTGCCTTGCTACAAGTGTCATGGAGAAGGGCACAAGTTCTACAAATGCCCTCAATTTGTCGAGAAGATGGACAAGGGCGAGAAGAAGAAGATGAACCCCACCATCAGGAGCTCCCTCATCTACACCAATCCTAACCGGAAGAACAAGACCAAGAGCAACACCTACGTCATCAAGAAGGAGACTAATGGTAAGGTGGTTGCACACAAGGTTGGGAAGATGAAGACGGAGCGGGGTTGGAACCAACCCATTTGGGTGCCCAAGCAAGTCATCACCAACATGAAGGGGCCTCAAATGGTTTGGGTTCCAAAGGCCACGTGAAGGCCCTGAGTGCGGGGACTTGGGAGGCTTGGCACAAAGAAGATGAGAAGACTCAAGCCTAGAAGCCAAGCTTTCAAGCCTAAAAGTTGTAGATTTATTCACAAGTAAACCAACAAAATTGGTTTGGCATTTTTCTGATTTTTCTACGATTTTCTACGAATTTTCCCAGTCACTGGACCTAGGGGTTAAAAGGTTAAGAATCCTTTTTACAGCAGGCACCCTAGAAAGATCTGAACCTTCACAAAAATGTCCTTGGTTTACAGATCGACCCCTAGAAAGATTCAAATCCTAGCAATGTGGCCCTCGGAGCAACCGGCGGCGCGGTGGTCGGAATTCCGGCGGCTCCGGCGGCGGGGTCGGTCGGGGAAAAGGTCAGGGGGAAGGGGAAGCTCACCACAGCTCAATTCTTGTGCTGAGTTGGGGCAGGGAGGCCACCGGAGGGCGCGGCCGGCGGAGTAGGGCGGCGGCGGCTGTAGGAGTAGCGGCTCCGGCGAGCTCATGGCTCGGCCCGGACCACAAGCGGTGGTGCAAGCTCTAGTAGATCCTAGAGGAGGGGCAGGGGTGGTCGCACGGCCGAGGGAGTGAGCGGAGGGGGTAGCTCGTCGGCGGCAGCTTCAATGGCAAACGGCGGCAATGGCGAGCTGTGGCGGAGGGCTGTGCACGCGAGAGGAGAGGACGGCTTTATAGCCAAGGTAGTGGGAGAGAGCTCCCTGCCTTCGCCTCGACGGAAATGCGGCGCGGTGGGGGACCGGACGGGCGCGGTGCATGGGGATGCGGGCGCGGCACGGCGCGGACAGGGGGGGTCTGGCGCCGGCGCGGCCGCGTGGCGACGCGGGGAAAATGGTCGAGGGGACCCGGAGCAGGGGCGCGGCCCACTCCTCGCTGCGCTTGGCAAGTGGCACGGACGGCCTCAGCGTCCGGGCCCCGGGCAGCAGCACGCGACGCGCGGGCGCCGGTCGGCACGCGGGGAGGCGCTCTGGAGCGGGGTGCCGGCGCGACGTCGCTGCTTACTCTTCTGTTTACACCTGTTTGACCGGCCATAACTCGAAATATTTGAACTAAAGTGCACTAAGAGCTAATAAGCAAAGTTGTAGAACAAGCTACCCTCTACAACTTCTAGAAAGGCTCATAGGGGTTTTGAGCAACGAATTTTGCATAAACTGCTGGCAAACTTCATGTCTTTCTTGGCTCGATCAAAAAGTACATGCTGGCGTTGACCGCATTTTTGCAGATCTTCCACTCAAAATCTTGAATGCCGCCAATTATGAAAATTGTGTCCCTCAAAAAGACGAAGAACTTTTATATTGGCTGAATTTGAAGTGTTTAAGAGAAAATTGGAGAACGCGGCAAAAGTTCTAGAGAGGATCAAAGACATTAGGGGTTTTTGACTAGTGTTTGGCTAGATCTTGACCAAGGTTGACCATTAGCGGGTGTTGACTCGATTAAGATGGTCATTAATGATTGTTGGCTAGGTTTTCGAGGTGATGACCCAGGTTGACCAAGGTTTGACCCAAGTCAACGTGTTTGACTCGGTTGATTAGGTCATTAGCACTAATTAACCCTTGATTAAAAACACGGGGTGTTACAGTGATCCACCTTAGTTATTTGCACATGTGGTATCTTCATTGATATCATACATATGGATCATGGTTCATGCGGCTTTCTCCCTTGTATTTAACATTTCTCTTTGATCTATGTTTGCTAGGACTTGCTAAAGTTCCTTTGGAGATCCTTTTGTTTTGACACCTTTTTGGAGATTTTATTCCAAAGGGGGAGAATGTGGGGGAATTTGAGCCAAAGCAAGCTAGTGGTGGCAAAGTGGGGGAGAAGCAAGCTATGTTTGAACATAGGAAGAGAAGATCAAAAAGGGGAAACTTTGATATAGGGGGAGTTTGGATGACGGTAAGCATCCAAGCAAGTGAAAGTGGTTCAATGTTGTCAATTTTTGCAAATTTATGCTTGCTTTGCTTGTGTTGTCATAAATCACCAAAAAGGGGGAGATTGTAGCGAACATGGCCTCATATTCCATTAGTTCGAGTTTGATTTTGGTGATTCCTGACAACATGATCAATGGGACTAACCATATTGTTTAGCATGTCCTTGTAGACATTTCTAGATCCCATGGATGCAAAAATACCACATGCCAAAATGAGAAGAGCAAAGAAAGGAAAAGAAAAGACACCGTCGGATGAACCGACGGTACCTTGGAACAAGCATCGGTGTACGCGTCGGAGTACTTGGTACACTGCGTGAAGGCTCAAGTCAGATGGCACCGTCGGATGAACCGACGATCCAATTCCTACATGCATCGGATGATTGGAAGAAGCAAAGCAGCAGAAGACAGTAGCATCGGATGAACTGACGGTCCGGTTGGTTCGACCGTCGGTCTATCTGACGCCCAGTTTGAATCAAGACCGAGACGCGCCAAGAAAGATTCAGTAGCACCGGATGAACCGACGCCGTGGTCAGTGGAAGTGTCGGTCTATCTGATGGTCTCGAGGAAGCTAACAGTAAGGTTTTTGCAAGGAATTCTTCAGCACTGGATAGACCGACGGTGCATCGGTGCAAGCGTCGGATGAATTGTGCCAATGGTCATGTGCGGTGGAAGGCAATGGCTAGTAGCACCGGATGAACCGACGCCAAGAAAAAGCATAGCGTCGGATCATCCGATGGTACTACTTTCTGCAGCTTTGGCCCAAACGGCTAGTTTGTTGCCTTAGGCTATTTATACCCCTTCCACCCCACCATTTGAGGTTGCTGGATTGTGTGGAAGTCCAGAGGAGTGCAAGACACCTAGAAGATCATATCCAATCCATCCAAGTGCTATATTGCTCATCCATAGGCTTTGCATATGCTTGGTGTGTGTGCTTAGTGCTAGTTTAGTTTAAAGCTGAGTGAGTGCAAGGTTGTCCCAACCTTGTGAGGTAATTCTTGAGTGAATCAAGTTGTACAAGGTGCATCGGAAGCCTTGGGGCCTAAGTACCTCACCGGTAATCGTCTTCAACCCTCCGGCTTAGTGTGGAGTGGCGAGGACACTTTGTGTGGGGGACATGGAGGACCCCTTCCTAAGTAGAGAAACTCCTTAGTGGAGGCGGCATAAAGGTGACCAAGGGAGCTTGGTGAGTGCCTAAGTGGCGAGCCTTTGTGGTGAGTCAAGTGGTGATCTTGGGAGAGACTTGGTGACCGGGAAGCATTACTCTTGTGTGAGTGCTTCAACAACGTGGACTAGGGGTGGCTTAGTGCCTACCGATACCACGGGATAAATCGCGTGTCAAGAGTTTGCTTCCTCTCATCCCTTTTTACGTTTCCGCATTACTCTCTTGCAATCCTTGCTTGCCTTTACTTTCCTAGAGTAGTATCATGCTAGGATTGGCTAAAGGTTGCAAAACTTGTTTTGGGATGAGGGGTTCACACTAGATCAACCTTAGATTGCACATCTAGATAGATTTGATCTAGTTAATTTATGCCAAAATAGTGAAGCCATAGGTTAAGGTTTTAAGTTGCCTAATGTCGGATGTTTAGATCTAGACAGCCCACAGGGGGGTCAACCCAGGTGGTTTATTTATTCGGTGGGGTGGAATCTAGGGTGAAGAACTCGAAGGTTGCACACGAGCACACGGAACACAGAGAACACGGCGAGTTTATACTGGTTCGGGTCTCCGGAGAGTAAAACCCTACATCTAGTTATTGGTGTAGATTGCTTGAGGATTGCGTGATTGTACTAAGGCTCGCCCTGCCCACCTTATATTGGCCAGCGGACAAGGTCGGTGCCCAGACTCCTAGTTGGTTACGACCAGGAGACCTAAGTCTAGTTGTTTACAATACTTGCCATATCCGTCGATCTGCTTGGTCGGAATCCACCGATGTCTTGTCTTGCACGCCAAGTCTTGAAGTCGTTCCGGATAAGGTCGCCTGGGGAATCTTCTGGAAGGTCTTCAGGAGGTCGTGTGGGCCACCAACTAGGTCGGTTGGGCCCACTGTCAGGTCGGCGGGTCCTCTGATAGGCCGGACCCACTTGTCGGGGACGGCTGTGAGCCTGGTCGGTGGGGACCCAGGGGTACCCATGTCTCACAAGCCCCCAGCGATGTGTAGGCGCAGCGACTTTAGGAAGGTCATGACGAAGTCGTAGAGCTATCAACAGGTCGAATAGCATGCACGTCGGTCCAAAAGAAAAGAAAGAAATCAGCTTAGCAGCCGACCTGTTTGTAGTCTGTAACGAACGAAGAGAGGTCGAGTGACGACCTATAGGAACCAGACTTCCAATAGATCGAAACGATGATGAAAAAATTTAGTGGGCGTCAAGGACGCACTCATAGAGTAGTATCCGAGCATCATGGCGGACAGGATGGCCGGTATGATGATCCAAAAAAGAAAGAGAAGAAAAAACGAGGTCGAGAAACGACGTGATGAGAAACAGATTTCCCAACAGGTCAGTACGACGAAGAAAACAAGAGGGCGTCGGAGACGCTCTCGTAGAGTAGTCCCCGAGCATTGAAGTAGGCAGCATGGCTGGTTTGATGCTCAAAAAAGAGAAGAAAATAGGGTCATGGTCTTGATCGAACGAAGTGTAGAGACACCCAGATCTTCGAGCATAGCTGCAAGGAGTCTGGTAGGGCCAACCTCGAGGAGGCCTTTGTAGGCGTGCCAACCTCGAAGAAGTCTCAAATCAACTATATCCAGTATCCGAGGATACCCAGCAGGATCTTGAAAGATGTGTCGCATGAAGAGGTCTTCTGTAGTAGTCGAAACGATCAACGATGAATCCGCAGGAAGATATTGATCTTGAACATATGGAGTGTAGAGACACCCAGATATCCTGCATAGCTGCAAGGAGTCTGGCATAGCCACCCG
This sequence comes from Cenchrus fungigraminus, assembly GCA_036936925.1. NCBI lineage: Eukaryota > Viridiplantae > Streptophyta > Magnoliopsida > Poales > Poaceae > Cenchrus > Cenchrus fungigraminus. The sequence goes on along the minus strand of CM072778.1, from coordinate 51,996,926 downwards.
AGGCATGCTGACCGCAAGAAGGTCTCAAATCAAAAGCGCCCAAGCACCCGGAGATACTTGGCAGGGCCATTAGGCGCACACCCCTCAGGGAGGCCTTCATTCCCAATGTAAAATCCTGAGTGTCCAGATCAGGCTGGCAGGGCTACAAGAGCACACCGACCTCAGGAAGGTCACGCATCCATGGTGCCCAACTAGGTTGGCAGGGCTGTAGACATACCAAGGTATTGCAAGACCTAGGTATTAAGGCACGCCGACCTCAGGGAGGCCATTTTGGTGCCTAGACGACCAACATAGCTGACAGCCATCCAGCGGAGCCAAGGTGCTAAGGTATTGACGACCTCAGCAATAGGCACACCGACCACAGGGGCCCGACGAAACCGTAGACGTGAAGCTTCTGATGTCCAGGCGCCCAGACGGATCTGGTAGAGCAGCGAGGCACGCCTACCCCGGAAGGTCTTCAATCGAACCTACAACCATTCTGCTCAGGAAACAAAAATATAGGCTGATTGGAATAGGTCCGTTTACATGCAGAGTCTAGCGGGTGCAATGAAGACGCAGAGCCGAAAAGGGTGCGTTTAATCGTAATGAGGCGCAAAGCCCTCTAACGCAGAGTCAGGCCTATCTCTTCCGTAGACTACAGGGTCACGGGTCAACAGTGGTCGGAGATTCTCTTGCCACCGAGAAAACGACAAACCGCCCAATGACCACAAGGTGCACTGTAGCCATGTGACATCGCAGCAGCCTCAGGCATCATTGATGCACTAGCGACAAAGACATCGCGAGACAGGAAAAAGGACATCTCCTTTTATTCACGCACATGTCTACAGAACCTCTTGGCCATGTGGTAACAGCGTCTCCACTTCGCCGGCCACTCAAGGCCTGGCTCGGGCTATAAATAGTACCATAAGGCTCAAGGAGGCAAACACCGAGCATTATTGAGCTATGAAGCCACAGAGTAGTATTGCAGCCATGCCATGGGCATGTGTTCGTCCACCAGAGCATAGGATGCAAAATTTGTAGATGCTTAGAGCTAGAAGAATTCTTGCGAAGTAGAGGTAGCACACCCACTCTTTGTACCGTGCCTCAGCGAGGAATCAAGGAGAGTTTGGAGGTGATGCTGTAGAGGCCCAAGGTGAAGCTGCAAGTTCTTGGTGAGCATAGGATGCTCGTCGAGGGCTTGCGGCCCGCGCAGAAGAGCAAGCTCGTATCTGCATTCCAGAGTCAGGCACAAAGTGCGACCTGCTATATGCAGCGTCGTGCAGGCGTTCACCGCAAGGCCACCATCGAGGTCCTGGGGCTAGGAGAATTCTTGCGATGTGCTTTGCTATAGCAGGGAACACCTCAAGGATTGCTCTATGTAGACCAGGTCTTCAAATATGTTTGTATCTTGTGACGGGTTCTGAATCCAATGAGGTCGCAGGCGACTTGTGTACCTTCGTAGTTCCCGTGTAATGTTGGCTCTCTTCTGTCATGTAATGGTCGATTTGAAGAAATTATTCATCAAAGACCTAAAGCGACATAATTTGGGGGCTTATCGACCTCTTGGAGATCGAATGTGCTATCAGGATGACCTGATATCTTTGATGTATTCACGACCTAAACTCAGGGTGTAGGTCGCCAAACTATCCGTTGGGCATATAGCTGTTGGCGTGAAATCCAGCGAGATCATCTCGCGAAATTAGCGGCACGTATCCGTTACGACGAGATCATTACGGCGATAAATCCGCAACAGGCACCCGTGGCGGGACCCATATAAATAGGACGGCGGGGACCGGTGTTGACCATCCCTTTCCATCTTCTTCCTCCTCTCTCCGCCTCCGCCGGAATATTCGTGCCCTAGCCGCCGCGCGCTCCACATCCATCCCCCACCCATGAATCCCCAGCCCGCCGCCATCTGTAGCAAACCGCGCACCGGCTCCGCCATCCACGCGCCGCGCCGCTCCACATGCGCGTGAAAACCCTAGTCAACTTTAGATCCAAAGCTCCTCGTCCTCAAGAAATGGCGGCTGCTGCTTCTCAAATCCCAGACTCGCAGATGGTTTGGGAGCCCTCGGTGATGACCGAGGCGAAGATTCAAGCGCTAGTGGATCGCGGGCTCCTGAGACCCAAGGCGGAGGTGGAGTGGAAGGCGCCCACGGGTGAGGCCTTCCCGACGGAGGACGACAAAGAGCAGGTCGTCTTCGCCTCCTTCTTTGAGCGCGGGTTCAACGTGCCCGCCAGCAACTTCTTCAGAGGTCTCCTCTTCTACTACAAGCTGGAGCTAGTCCACCTCGTCTCCAACTCCATAACTGTGGTGTCGTCGTTCATCTACTTTTGTGAGGCGTACCTGGGGATACCGCCCCACTTCTTGCTCTGGCGATATCTGTTCAACGTCAAGAGTACTGGCAAGCGCCTTGGCGTGGTAGGATCGGTTATGTTCTGCCTGAGATCAGGTCTCAAGGCGGAATGGATAGATATGGGCCTGTCGGACAACACCACTGGGTTGAGGTCGGAGTGGTTTTACATCACCGACCAGCAGCCGGCGCTTCCGAAACGGACCGGGCACAAGCCTGAGAAGATACCGGAGTGAGACCTGCAGCTGACCTCCCGCGAGCTGGACGACGTGAAGGAGCTGCTCACCCTGGTGAGCGACCTCAAGGAGAAGGGGCTAACAGGAGGCTCGGTGGTGAGGTCGTTCTGTCGCCGCCTGATCCAGCCGATCAAGGCATATGAATATTGGGGGTAGTCAGACCCTACTCGCGAAGTCAACCGCAAGGTCTCCCAGGAGGAGATGGTGGCCAGGGTGTCCCAGATCTACACCGGGGGTACCCAGGGCAGGAAGTGCCCAAAGGCACACTCCCTGACTCGACCAGCTAACCCTATAAGTCCTGAGACTACCAGGTCATTGTAGCTTGTTTAGTTGCTTGCGTCGATCTTATTCCTTGTTGCTTGTTTGTTGCAGGCTCGAGAGATGCAGTTCTGGTGCCCTGCACCCTTACCGAAGGGCGAGGAGCCACGCCGGAAGCTGAGGTCGGAGGAGTACCAGCCTCCAGCAGTTGTGCTGTTGGAGAATTATCAATCAGACTCATCAGTTGAAGCTGATGAAGATACCGACTAAGAGGTCGGTGGCGATGCAGTGATCCGCCCTGAGGCAAGCAGCACCACAATGCCCGGGCACAAGACGAGGGCGGCGACGGCAAAGCAGTCCACCACAAGAGCTGCTGCCAAGGCCGAGGCAGCCAAGACTGCCAAGCTCGAGGCCAACAAGAAGAAGAGGAAGAGGAAGGCAAGCCCTCCTCCGGCGGTCCGCACACCAACGATCCCCACTCTGGCGACCAAGGAGGTCAAGGAGGATGAATACGAAGCTACCGACGATCTGTCGGTCACTGATGACCGTGCGGAAAGAAGATCGCTAAGTCCCGCGGCCAAGAGGCAACGGGAGCTGGAGTAGCAAGTGACAGAAGGAGACCACCGCCGTATGAGGGAGGCACAGCGAGTTGCCGCTGGTGCGCAGGCCAAAATGCCTGTGAAGATACGAGTTCGGCCCCTGAGGCCGAAGCTGCGTGCACCGCCTACCATGAGGTAAGGTCTTAGCACTGAAGTTGGTTCATTTGCTTAGCTATCATTAGCTCTTCTATTGTGTTGACGAAGATTACTTTAGGTCGGACGTCCAACCTCAGAGCGCCTTGGGTGCTCAAGATTCACCCTCGCAGACAAGGTCGTCCGAGCTTGAGGCTGGGACTCAAGGTTCGGTCGGTGACGTCGGGACGTCATCTCCGCCGCCTGTTATTGATGTGGACCCCATCAACTCGATGCCCAGCACATCGGCTCAGGGCCCGACTGTGGATCCAGTTCAGATCGAGCCACCACAGGGGAACCTAGAAACAACCGGTGTGCAGGCACCGGGTCCGACGTCGACGGGGCCAAGTTTGAGGCGGGAGGACATCGACTGGACTGGGACTCCCTGGGAGGGAGACATCTTCGAAGATGACGAGGATATGAAGGAGGTCCGCCGGTCGATCTTGACACTCAACCAATCCCTTACGGTGAGCAACTGTTCTTGGTTTAAATAAACGACTTGTTTTCTGAATGTAGCTGACGACTTGTTTTGTTTTTAAAAACAGTCACTGGCCAACCGTGCCAAGGGCAGGGCCGACTAGCTCAAGGATGCTGCAGCTCTACAGCTGCGGGTGGTGGAGCTCGAGCAGGAGCTCAAGCAAGCTCGTGAGGCGGCGACGGCTGACAAGAAGAAGCTCGAAGACGAGCTAGCTGAAGAAAAGCGCAAAAATCGGGAGGCCGATACGCTGTTCAATACCATGAGCACTGGTAGGACCAACTGCTTCACAGCTTTGTCCATCATTGATTTATACTGCTGATCCACGACTTCTTGTACACCGTAGATTTTCATAGGCGGGAGGATGACCTCGAGAACGACCTGAAGAACACTAAGGAGAAGGTCCGAAGCCTGGAGGTAAACCTACGGGAGGCCGAGGCTGGTGCTGAGGAGCTGAAGCAGCTGATGAATGGCACCATAGACAGTGAGTATGTCGTGTCTCAGAAGCTGGCTTATGAGAAACAGGCTCGAAAGGACCTTGAGGTCAGTCTCGAGGTAGCTTTGAAGGCGTTGCGGAATGACCAAGTGACTATTGCAGGGCAAGAGGTGGAGCTGAACGACCTGAAGAATGCTACCCATTTTGTAATGGACATGGTGGAGATGCAGGTCACCGAGGAGGAGCCCAAATCGGCCATTGATCGGCTTCTGGTTGCACCAGAGAAGTTGGTCGACCTCTTGAAGGCGACTAGCTTGATAGCGGCTACGGAGTCACTGGTACGGGCAAAATCTCATCAGCCCGACATTGACATGGTCAAGGTCGGAGAAGGCCCAGACGCGACGAAGGACCTCAAGGCCGTGGAGGAAGAAGTGCGGGAGGCGGCCATGGCGATAATGGACGCCATTGATTACGAGGGCGACGACGGTGAAGAGTAGTCGTAGTCTTAGAGCTTTACCCCCTCATTCCTCTAGTCATGTAAATAACAATGATGATCTTCTTTTGACCTGCATGTCGTACTCAGCTTATGTTTGCACAAACTTGGTTGCCCTGAAGTAATACGTCTTTTTCTTGTATACCCCGCTAACCACTACTCACGGAGAGGCTGCCTTACCAATTATCACGGCTCAGCAGGGAGACTTACGTGCAATCAGCGCGCTGGAAGGAGTCTGGGACTCAGGTTTTGCAACCTTACGACCAAGCAAGTTTGCAACAACATAAAGTGAGAAGTCATGAGGTAAGACGTCCTCAAGTCGGGCGACCCTTCCATTGGCTGGTGCCAAGCCCCCGAGCTTGTCGAGGGGGAGGAACAAAAAACTTCACCCCCAGGTCGTTTTCGACCCTTGTATTGGCTCTAGCCAAGCCCCCGAGCATGTCGAGGGGGAGGGTACATGACATGAAAGAAGAGAAGGTAGAGCTCGAGACACAGCAGATGACTGCTTTAACTAATATTTATTGAACTGAAAAAACAAAGACGAAGAATACATAGCTGAATAAAACTTATTCTACGGATAGAATCGTCGTAGGTGCTCCACGTTCCATGGGTTGGGTACTCCTTGCCCGTCGCCCCACTGGAGGTGATATGTAGATGGGCTGATAACCTCAGTGACGATAAAGGTTCCTTCCCAAGGTGCAGATAACTTGTGCATGCCGTCGGTCTTCTGGATACGTCGCAGAACTAGGTCGCCAACATTGAAGGAGGTCTCCTTGACGTTGCGATCATGATACCGACGGAGCTGCTGGTTGTGGCAAGCTTGCCTCATAACGGCTGCCATTCTCTATTCCTCGAGGTTATCAAGGTCGACATGACGAGTCTGCTTGGCTTCCCCCCCCCTCGTAGAACTATATGCGTGGAGCTCCAAAGGTGACGTCGGTAGGTAGGATGGCCTCCGAACCGTAGACCAGGAAGAAGGGCGAGAAGCCTGTAGCAGAGCTGACTTGGGTCCACAGACCCCAGATTACTTGTGGTAGCTCGGCTAACCACCGGGTAGCGTAGTTTGAAGCTTCATCAAAGATACGATCTTTGAGGGCTTGAAGGACCATGCCGTTGGCACGCTCAACCTGGCCGTTGCACCGGGGGTGGGCGACTGAGGAGTAGTAGACGTCAATCGTGTTGTCTTGGCAAAAATCCCAGAAGGCAGACCCTGTGAAGGCCGTCCCGAGGTCGGTGATGATTCTGTTGGGCACACCGAAGTGATGTGTTATGTCTTGCATAAATTTGGCCGCTTCTTCCGACGTGACCTTGGCGACAGGTCAGACTTCAATCCACTTGGTGAATTTGTCGATGGCCACAAGGATGTGCCTGTAGCCGCCTGGAGCGGTTCGGAACAGACCTACGGAATCGAGGCCCCACATGGCGAAGGGTCAAGATGGGGGAATCGTGCGCATGATCTGAGCTAGCAAATGCTGCTGTTTGGCAAAGAACTGACATCCCTTGCACCTTTTGACGAGGTCTTTGGCGTCAGACATGGCCGTGGGCCAATAGAAGCCAGATCTATACGCCTTGCCAACCAGATTAGCGGATGCTGCGTGGCAGCCACATTGACCGCTGTGAATCTCAGCCAGGAGCTGAAGACCTTCTGATCGCAAGATGCACTTCATCAAGACGCCAGTAGAAGCGGCTTTTCTGTAGAGGTCGTTGCCAATCACGACGTAGTTGGCACTATGCCGCGTGATGCGCTCCCACTCAGCTTTGTCTTCTGGGACTCGCTAGTCGAGCAAGAAGGCTAAGAAAGGCTCGTGCCAATCATCCTCTTTTTCTGTCATTAGCACGTCGCGGGGAGGTGCTGGGTTTACGTCGGGCTGTGCTTGGTCCGGGTTGTCCGGATCTAACAGCTTGATTGACGGCCTGCGTAGGTCTTGGACGAACACACCCGTCGGGACTAGAGCTCGCCTAGAGCCTAGTTTGGATAGGACGTCGGCAGCCACGTTGTTGTTACGTGTCACATGTTGAAACTCGATCCCTTCGAAGTGGCTTTCGAGCTTGCGGATATCCGCATAGTAAGCATCCATTGTGTCTTTGACACAATCCCATTCCTTGTTGACTTGCTCGATGACGACCTTGGAGTCGCCATATGCCAGTAGTCGCTTGATGCCAAGGGACACTGCTATATGGAGCCCATGAATATGAGGCCTCGTAGTGTATCTGCAAGATGTACTTGAGCTGCTCTCCCTGAGGAGAGATAAATAGCACTCCTGCTCCTGCAGCTTCGAGGTTAAGAGCACCGTCGAAGTACATTATCTAGTGTTCAGGCCTCTCCTTGGGAGGGGGCATCTGGATCTCTATCCACTCTAACACAAAGTCAGCTAGGATCTGCGACTTAATCGCCTGTCGAGGGCAGAACTCGATGTCGAACTCTCGAACCTCCACTGACCACTTGACAATGCGGCCATTGGCGTCGTGGTTGCGGATGATCTCTCCTAGCGGGAATGATGATGGTACCGTGATCTTGTGGGCTTGGAAGTAGTGGCGAAGCTTTCTTGACGTGATCAGGAGTGCATAGAGCAACTTCTGAGGCTGTGAATAACGTGTCTTAGCGTTGGCAAGGACCTCTCTTACGTAATACACAGGTCGCTGAACAAGATAGGCCTGCCCTTCTTCTTCTCGTTCTGCGATGAGAACTGTGCTGACCACATTAGTGGTGGCGGAGATGTAGAGGAGGAGCGTTTCCCCTGGTATGGGTGGCGTCATGATTGGAGGCGTGGTCAAGGAATCTTTGAGAGCCTCGAAAGCCTTCTGTGCTTCTTCATCCCACACGAACTTATCTGCTTTCTTCAATAGCTTGAAGAAAGGTAGACCTTTTTCCCCGAGCTTGCTAATGAAACGACCTAGGGCCGCCATCATGCCTGTGAGCTTCATGACGTCTTTCTTGCAAGATGGTCTGGCCATGTTGCGTATTACGTCGACCTTGACGGGGTTAGCTTTGATGCCTCGGTGCCCCACCATGAAGCCCAGAAGCAATCCGGAGGGGCACCGAAGACGCATTTGGTTGGGTTGAGCTTCCATTGGTAGGTGCGCAGATTGGAGAAGGTCTCAGCGAGGTCGTTGATGAGGTGATCTTGTTCGGTGGTCTTGACGACCACATCGTTGATGTAAGCTTCCACGTTCTTCCCGATCTGAGACTTCAGGCACTTCTGTATCGCCTTCTGATAGGTCGCACCAGCGTTTTTCAGGCCAAAGGTCATGACCTTGTGGCAGTAGATGCCGTTGGGCGTTATGAACGCCGTCTTGTCTTGGTCATCGGGATTCAAGGCTATCCGGTGATACCCTAAATAGCAATCGAGGAAGCACAGTAGAACGCTGCCAGCCATGGAGTCCATGACCTGGTCGATACGAGGGAGAGGGAAGGGATCTTTCGGGCAGTGCTTGTTGAGGTCGGTGTAGTTGATACACATCCTTAATCCTCCAGTCTTTTTGGGTACAAGGACCGGGTTTGCAAGCCAAACCGGGTGTTTACATTCACGGATGAATCCTGCAGCTAAGAGCTTACAGACTTCTACTTCTATGGCTTGTTTTCTATCTTTTGCAAATCACCGGAGCTTTTGCTTGATAGGTCTTGCTGTCTTGCTTACTTCTAGGGTGTGCTCAGCCAGCTCCCTGGGGACACCAGGCATGTCAGACGGGCTCCATGCAAAGATGTTAGTGTTGTCCCGGAGGAAACTGGTGAGCGCGAGTTCCTATTTGGGGTCAAGGTCGGCCCCGATGGTGACTTCCTTGGATGCGTCGGGCAGGCCGAGGCAAACTTTCTTCACAGCAGGACTTGGGTCCAAGGCGGTGGTTGTACGCTTCTGTTCTGGCACCTCCAAAGTAGTTTGATCGATCTTGGCTGCCTGAGCAACCATGACCATGGCGGCAGCTTTGCAGGCAGAGACCTTGGAGAGATCGATAGTGTCGCTCTCGCAGTTGTAGGAGATGAGGATGTCGCCATGGACGGAAAGGATCCCATTTGGTGCAGGCATCTTCATGATGAGGTAGGTGTGATGCGGTATGGCCATGAACTTGGCCAACATAGGTCGACCAAGGATGGCATGGTAGGAGGAGCGGAAGTCTGCGACCTCGAACGTCAGGTACTCTGTGCGGAAGTTTTCCTTTTTGCCGAAGGTGACCGGCAGGCATACCCGACCTATGGGGTATGCAGCTTTGCCAGGCACGACCCCGTAGAAGGGCTCGTCGCAGGCAGTCATCTTGGAGAAGTCAAAGTCCATCTTTCTCAGCGTTTCTGTAAAGATGATGTTCAGACTGCTGCCCCCGTCGACGAGGGTCTTAGGCAGGAACGCGCCATCCACTATGGGGTTAACGACCAGCGGGTAGGTCCTAGGGTCAGGTATGTGCACCCAATGGTCTTTCCTGGAGAAAGTGAAGGGGTACTCTGACCAACGCAGAGGTTGCGGAGTTTCAGTATTGACTTGGCCGATCTCCCTTGTGTTTGATCGCTGCGTTCTCGATGACGAGGCACGCGGCTGGAGTGGTGGATTCCACCGGCATAGAGCCAAAGCAGATGTTGATGGGGTTGGCGAGGATGTCCGCCATGCTCTCTGGGAAGATGACGCCGCTTGTCGAAGGCATCGAGTTGCACGAAGAACCCTGGATTCTCCCCTACCTAGCGCGCCAACTGTCAGATGTTTCGATCTAGACAGCCCACAGGGGGGTCAACCCCGGTGGTTTATTTGTTTGGTGGGGTGGAATCTAGGGCTAAGAACTCCAAGGTTGCGCACGAGCACACGGAACACAGAGAACACGGCGAGTTTATACTGGTTCGGGCCTCCGGAGAGTAAAACCCTACGTCCAGTTATTGGTGTAGATTGCTTGAGGATTGCGTGATTGTACAAAGGCTCGCCCTGCCCGCCTTATATTGGCCAGCGGACAAGGTCGGTGCCTAGACTCTTGGTCGGTTACGACCAGGAGACCTAAGTCTAGTTGTTTACAATACTTGCCATATCCGTCGATCTGCTTGGTCGGAATCCACCGATGTCTTGTCTTGCACGCCAATTCTTGAAGTCGTTCTGGATAAGGTCGCCTGGGGAATCTTCTGGAAGGTCTTCAGGAGGTCGTGTGGGCCACCAACTAGGTTGGTTGGGCCCACTGTTAGGTCGGTGGGTCTTCTGATAGGCCGGACCCACTTGTCGGGGACGGCCGTGAGCCTGGTCGGTGGGGACCCAGGGGTACCCATGTCTCACACCTAATTCACCCCCTCCCCCTCTTAGGCTACGAGCATCTGATTCCTTACAGTTTCACCTCAATGAAATTTTTTTCCACATTGTCAGTGTTTAGACCCAGCTAGCTACCAAGCGGAGTACCCGTGGTAGTAGACGGTGGGTGTCAAGGGATTAGTCCTGCATAGATCCACGAGGGGGTAACCCAAGTGGTTTGTAGGTATTAGGCGATCTAGGAACTAAGGGGGCATTTGGTTGGTCGCACGCAGCTTGGCCAGGCTCCATGGATTCAGCAACCTTGTGATTAGATGCTTGCATGGGGGTTTCAACCAAGCTCACAACGTGCGAAAGGACCTCACGAGCCATGCTCCCGGGAAACGCACGGAGCAGCCGTTTCTCGTGAGCCAGGATCGCACGATGCAAGCACGCGTGCTAGGCCCATCATGCAGACTCACAAAAGCACATGCCGCATGCAATTGAAGAGCCAACCAATCAATATTTTGTGCCAGCCATGTTGTGTAGAGATGCGAACCAATCAATGCGTCCCTGCGTCTTGTGAGCCTGGCCGGCCAGAGCCTATACCGGTGGTACGAGCCAGGCTGCGGAGAATCGCAAACCAATTAGACCCTAAGAGCAGGGATGGATATGCAGGGATGCATGCGAAATTAGGCGAGACATGAGGGATTTAGACTGGTTCAGGCCTCTAGAGAGTAAAACCCTACATCCAGTTGGTGGTGTTGTATTGCTTGGTGGCAAGATGAAAGCCGCAGAACAAAGAATGCGTGTAGTGCGCATGGTGTAAGCCGTGTCCCTTGGGAGGACGCTCTAGGCTGCCTTATATACACTGGCGAGCTAGGGTTATGGTCGGTGGGCCCTAGACGCAGGTTCGTTACACTCTGGATAACTATCTCTACGGATTACAAAAAGTATCCCGTGATGCACGGAGTGGTGGGCGGCACAACCAACGTCTTGGAGTGCAAGCCAAGTCTCGCATCATCTTCAGAGCTGTTTTCGGGGCGCGGATAAGGTCTGCCGGGCCCACTAGCAGGTCGGCGAGTCGTCGGGCAGGTCAGACCCACCTGTCGGGGACGAATGAGACCCTAGTCAGCGGGGACCCAGGGGTACCCTTGTCTCTCAAGCCCCCAATCGACATGTAGGCGCGGCGACCTTGATTGAGTCATGACGAAGCATGAAGAAACAGGCTGAAGTCTTGGCACCATCAACAGGTCAATAAGGGTGCACAGCGATCTAGAAAAATGTCTTTAGTCACTGCGAAGTCGAACGCCAGTGTCGGAAGCAGGCTTCTGGGGGGTCAGAGCAGAAGACGAGCTGTCTAAATCATAGGTCCGCCGATCTGATGCCCGTTGAAAAGAACCTACGACATTTGGTTTTATGAGCACGATGCTATAACCAACTGAGCTAATAAGCCAAAACAAAGTGAATCTTCCGGAAAACACCAAACGCCAATTGCCTACGTGACCCGAGTCATGAGAACACTATGTGGTCACGGGAGTTCTATCCACTCGGATAAGACATGGCGTCAAGTTGTCATCAGGCAGGGGAAAGGCACACCAACCGTCAGGGCTGCAGCGAGGTCCGCCGACCTAGCAAAGATGACAACGGAGCAGCAGCGAGGTCCGCCGACCTTAAGCAGGTGATGATGGAGACGCCAGGACGTCCGCTGACCTGAAGTAGGTGACGACGGAGACGCCAGGAGGTCCGCCAACATGAAGTAGGCAACGACGGAGACACCAGGAGGTCTGCCGACCTAAAGTAGGTGACAACGAAGACGCCAAGATGTCCACCAACTTGAAGCAGGCGACGACAGAGCCATGGGAGGGGGGTCCACCAACCTGAAGAAGGCGACAACAGAGCGGCAGGATGGAGCCGCGGGAGGTTCGCTGACCTAAAGCAGGCAATGACAGAGATGCCGGATCAAGGAGCTGGACCTGTAAAACAAAGTAGATGTCAGGGCATTATATCAATCTATAATATAATGAAAATTCAGCCCGAGGTAGACATGTTCATGTTTTTTTGGAAAGCATTCCCCTTATCGTGCCAGACACACATTATGTAGACTCGAAAGTTCTGAAGCTAGAAAGTGTTTCACCACGCTAACCACTACTCCCGAACAGGATGACTTACCAACTACACTATTCAGCGTGGAGGCTTAGGTGTAGCCGGAGCGCAGGGGGAGTCTGAGACCAAAGTTTTGCAACCACACAACTACGAATACTCATAACAAGATTTTGACAGTTAAAGGGCAAACACACAGAAGTAAAACAAAATCCCTTAGGTCGGAGGACCCTTAGGTTGGCAGAGTCAAGCCTGCGAGCGTCTCGAGGGAGAGGGAAAGAACATAACACAGGAAGAAAAATAACAGAAAAATTATGTAGCACAGGTCGGCGAAAGTCACAGAGACATAGAGAAACCGAGACGGTCGACAAAAAATACTGAAGCCGTAACAAATTTAATTAAAAGTAGCACATAACTTGCGAAGCAGAAATAACATTGTCATCGACGCAAGATGGAGCTGCGCCGACCTGTTGAGATAGCCGGTGACGTGATCGACCTGAAATCGAGCCAATCTGAAGTATCGAGTCACCTCCCGTCCCAACCATCACGCTACATGAATAGCTCCCGATCTCCCCTACCTAGCGCTCCAACTATCAGTGATGTGTCCTGCACAGATCCACGAGGAGGGGGTGCCCAAGTGTTTTGTAGGTATTGGGAGATCTAGGAACTAAGAGCATGAATGGATATGCAGGGATGCACACGGAATCAGGCGAGACACGGGGGACTGGTTCAGGCCTCCGGGAAATTGATACCCTATGTCCAGTTGGTGGTGTTGTATTGCTGGGTGGCAAGATGAAATCCGCAGAACAAAGAATGCGTGTCATGTGTGTGGTGTATGCTGTGTCCCTTGGGAGGATGCCCTAGGCCACCTTATATAGACTAACAGGCTAGGGTTTACATGGTCAGTGGGCCCTAGACCTAGGTCAGTTACAATCTGGATAACTATCTGAGAGCCTGTGTGGTTCGAGGACCGGTGGATGGTACTCCCTGGTGTGATGAGTGATTGACAATATTGTGTGGATTGACTCTTAGCTAAATATTGTAGGTGTAGGTTGCAGCTTGATTGGTGTTGGTGCAGGTGAAGAACAAGCGCGAAAGGTCTATGCAGTGGGCCTCCAGGTGTGGAGCAGACAAGTAGTCTTGGTTCGAGGGACCCGGTGGCCAGCGGGATCAAGTGTGGGCCGCATGGTAGCAAGAACAGCAAGACGAAGTCATGTACGGTTCCTTGGTTGAGCCTCAAAGCCAAGATGGAGCCGAGACGACGTGGGGGGGGGGGCAAGTCATGAGTGGAGATTGGCGGGAGGCCACACCAAGTCCGCAGGGTTTCCAGTGGTTCACCACAAAACCATTGGGTTCCTTGGTGGAGCCACAAAGCCAAGACCGAAGACCGAAGCACTACAACACCAGGCAGGTCTGACCAGAGGGTTGGGCCGGTCTGACCGGTGAGGAGCACCAGTCTAACCGGTGTGCACCGTGGGCTTTCGGAGACTTCGAAGCGGAGGACACGCGTCGGGATCTTGCAAGGCTTGCGTTGAGGCTAAGCAAGGTGCGGTCATCGGGAATCCGTCCGATGGTGCTACGACGAGATTTCCCAAAGTGCCCTTCAGGGGTGTGTATCCTAGTATTATGTAATAGGGGTAGTTTCATCTTTCGGTTTCCTCCATATAAAGCAAGTGCCATGTCTTGGAACCCTAGTTCATTTGCTTCTCTAGTTTTTCCTATTTTTCCTTTTAGGTTTTCCATATGACTAGCTTAGAGCTTCATGGTGAGATCTTGAGAGAGGGATGGATGATCGGGAGGCAAGCTAGACCTTGTATGAATCTTTCATGGTATGTATACAAGGTTCGGCATGATTCCTCAAGTGCTCTTATTGTCTCTCCCGTTTTCCCTTTTTGGTGATTTTTGGAGCCTTTTCTTGGTAATTTTCTTTTCGTGGATTTGAGGCCTCTCCTTTGTGGTTTTGATGAGGGATGCACACATGAGACCCTTGTGGCTCTTTTCTTGGTGATCCCCCTCTCAAATCCGTGGGAAAAGGTGCTCGATTTGGGGTTTTTCCTTAGGTTTCGGGACGAGGTGTTCTTGGTGGAAATCCTTCGATTCCTCTAGATTTGGTGAGTTTTGGGGGCTCAAATCATGTCTATGGGATGCCCATGAGGTACTCCTACTACCCCCAAAGTGTCATGCAAATCCGTGGAGTGAATTGGGAGATCGGGAAGGACCTTTGGAGGAGTTGACCCGCAGCTCGTTGTTCATCCCGAGCTGCCCAGACTTGACCAGTCTGATCGGTGCTCGTGACCGGTCTGTCTGGTGCAAGGCTTTTGTGGGATTTGCCTTGGGTGAACATTTGGGTGTGTTGAGCTTTGTCCTGTGTTCCTCTAGGTCAGTCCTTGCCAAGATTCAAGTTGGTTTGCTAGAGTTTGTGGAGCTCCTTGTTTCCCTAGGGTTTGTGTTTTTAAGGTGGTTTTTGTTCTAGGGCCTAGAAGAGTCATTGAGACTTCCTGGAACGTTTCTGTGCAGCTGTTGTGACCACCGGTCTGACCGGCATAGTTCACCGGTCTAACCGGTGCCACCGGTCTGACCGGTGCGCTCCATCGGTCTGACTGGTGTAGCACAGGCAGTAGGCTGTGCAGTTTTTCCGCTGTGTGTTCTGTGTGGTTGAGTAGGTTGATAGTGTTGTTTGTTCCAGTCGGAGAAGTTTTTGGGTTGGCCGTGTTCATCTTGTTGGAGAAGACATCTCCTTCGAGAAGAATTTTTATCGGCTCCCATTCACTCCCCCCTCTCTGGTTTGCCATTTTGGTCCTTCAAGTGGTATCAGAGTTGGTTATGGGTCTTGATTGACTCTAACCAGTCTTAGATCCAAAGATGGCGTACTAGGAATGGGGTGGGTCCTCAGCATTTCGATGGGAAGGATTACCAGATGTGGCAGAGGCAGATGTCCGCTTTCCATCGCGGCAAGGGTCAGATCCTTTGGGATGTTAGGGAGAACACAACTTATGTTCATCTGATTAACTACCTTGCTCCAAGATCGAAAGATATGCACGACGCCAACAACAAGGAGGTCGATTGCATGTTTTGTGCTCTCTGCAAATCCAAATTCGATCGGTTTCAAGCAGAGGATTTGGCTTGCAATATTTGGGACAAGCTTGAGGTGGCTCACGCTGGGAACAATTAGGTTAAGGCAAGGTTGATTGCGACTTACCGTAGAGAGTACGAGAACTTCACTCATCTCCCCGGTGAGTCCATAGACACCATGTTCCAACGGTTCATGGTGATTGTGAACAATATGAGGGACAATGTGATTGTTCCCCCATACGATGATCATGATAGATCTGTGAAGCTTCTGCACTCGCTGGATCGTACCATGTGGGGTGCAAAGGTTGAGGCCATCTTGGAGTCGGGCACATATGAGACCCTCAGGGTGGACGAGCTATTTTCTAAGCTCAAGTCGACTGAGGTGGACCATGGGGTGACGGGTAAGATTGAGTGCCCGACTGACCCGCACAGTCTCGCTCTCGTCAGAGGCTCAGGTGCTAGGACTAACGCTAAACCGTCCTCTAGAATGTACCCTCTGTCTTCTTTGATGTCTTTGCCAGATGAGGAGTTCGACGTGCTTGGAGAGGACGAGCTGGCACTGTTGACCAGAAGATTCAAGAGGATGCACAAGAACCGGGTGAACTCAAGGAGGAACTCAAGGACATGATTTCGGTGCGTCAAGCAAGGACACTTCATCTCCGACTGTCCAGAGGATATGGAGGCTAGGAACAACTACAAGCACCAGTCGAAGACAGAGGGCAAGCACCGCTCAAGGTGTGAGCACAAGCACAAGAACAAGGACGAGCGAAGATCAAGGAGGAAGGACGACTACGACAAGAAGGCCCGAGCGATGGTTGGTGCGAGCGACGTTGGCTCCAGTTCCGCCTACTCCACCTCGAGCTCCAGTGGCAGTGAAGATGAAGGTGATCAGTGCAAGAGCAAGAATGCGTCCAAGAACCTCAGCGGTTGAGCTGCTTCACGCGAGACAGCTTCTGCAGCATGGAACACAGCTCCGGCAGTAAGAAGAGCTACAAGGACAACTCGGACTCAGACTCCGGGGATGAGGTACGTGATGAACTCTCCTTCTTGCGCCAAGAAAATGAGGAGTTGGTGCTTGATAACCGTGATGACACACTTAGAGAGGCTAAGAAAATGAGGAAAGAACTTAGGGCCTCACTTGAATATGGTAGGAATAGGGTGGCTGAACTAGAAACAAAGAACCTTGATGCTAAGCTTGAGATAGATTCGCTTAAGGCTGCTCTTGTTGTTTCTGATGAGGTTGATTGTGGTGATTGCTCTATTTTTTTAGCTGATTTGACTGCTCTTAAGGAAAAGCATGCCTCCAAGTGTGAGGAACTAAATGTGCTTAGGGTTGAGTTGGCTGAGCTGAAGTCTAGACCGGCTTTGCTAGGGGCATGCACTTCTTGTCCTGTTTTGCATGGAAAGCTTGCTGAGTCTCATTCTTGCATTGTTTCGCTTGAGGCTGAATTGAAAGCTCCTATTGCTACTTCCTGCTCTACTTGTGAATTGCATGTTGTGAAGAATTTGGAACTTGCACATTGTGTTGATCGTCTGCAGGATGAGAATGATGAGCTGAGAAAGTTGTTGGGTTGGTTGTCGGGTCAGGAGCCTCTGCTTGGTATCATGATTGCTGCCTTTAAGCGCTATGATGGTCAAGCACTTGGGGCTGACAAGATTGGAGAGTGTACTTGTGAGAGAGATGAGTGTTGATGGTTAACTATTGTATCAAAGTTCGTTTGAATCTGCAAGCGTATAGATCCCCGTCGTAGTCCTTTTTCCCTCGAGTATGGACCCAAGGTATCGAATCCGTGGAATGGTGTGTAACGCAAGATCCAATCTAATAAGCGGAAAACATGTTGATCTTGAGAAGGGTTTTTGCATCTAATCTATGGAAGCACCATGAAAACACATCTAATCTACTAAACACCGGAGGTAGCAAGAGAAAGAGAGGGGAGATAAAACAAATCTAGAGATGGGATCGGGTCTTTTGTTGAAGTTCCAAAACAAAGAAGAATAAAGCAAATGAATCTCATAAAAAACCTCTTTAAATCATGGCTTCCGTTCCAACTCCGAAGATGCTCGTCTTTCAAAACCTTCTTCTTGTCACGACGCGCCCCTATTCATGCGGGTTAGCCTAGGGCAAGTTCAAGATGAACAAGTTGAAAATCCTCGGTAGATCGGGTATGCACCTCTAGCCACCATGACTAGAAGAGCATCCAAAGCAATCTAGCTATAGACTAGATTGGGGAAGAAGCAAACCCAAGCGAAGACAAAATCGTAGTGAAAGCACTTGATCGCTAGAAATCGGATTCAATCTTGCAAATTCAACATGAAAGTATAATACATGGATAAGATCACCACCTGGATCCTACCTTGATCTTGATCCTAGCTTCTGGAACTCCGACGTGGTCTTCCATGCAAGGTTCCCACGTCGACTAGGGAAGCCCTAGTCAACTATCTCGAACCTCTCTTCTCCGGATTGGTGTCCCTCTCTTCTCTGCTCCTCGGCGGCGGATGATGAATGAATTGATGCGTGGCTCTTGGCACGGGGACAATAAATAGCCTGAGGGGGGTACTAGGTCAAAAGGGGCAGCGAACGGAGCCCAGAATGGGCTGGGCTGGCCGGCCTGGGCCGACCGGATTGGGCTCATTCTAGCCCATCTCACCTCCGTCTTGCTTCCCGAAGCATCACGCGGCTTCTTGAGTTTTTGCCAAACTACATGTGGGTCCTTGACGTCGTTTTCCCTGCGGTTTAGATAAGGGTGCTTGGCGCGCGAACTCCTAAATCTTCTGTTTAGGTCCTCGGTGTTTCACGGCTTCACGCTTTAGTCTTTGGATCACTTGGAGTCATGTTCACCTCATGTCTTGACTTGTGCCGGGCTTCATGATCAACTTTACTCAGAAGTCCTCATTTAGGTGTTCAATTCATGTGTAAACAATAAACTCCAAAAACCACATGGGAGTGCGAACTTGATATATTATGAGGGTTAGGATCGTTAATTTGGATATCAAATCAATGCCAACACCGAAGGTGAAAGGTGCCGATTTGGATCAGCATAAGGATGGCCCAATCTTCATGACAGTAGGTTCAATAACAAAGGATAAATTGCTATAGAATAGCAGGGATAACTAGCTTTATACTTGATAAAGGTTGGCTGTGATCAAACGACGGGGGGAGAGGCACCGAAACCGTGTAGGACTTCGACTCGATCTCCGAACAATCGCATAACCACAAGCCGGGACTAATCCACACAATACGGCGCAGCTGAGCGGAAATCGTAGAGCACGAAGTAGGGGACCTCAGAGAGATCTCTCACAATCCCAAGAAGAACTCACAAGAACAAAGGTGTGTAAGAACATTCAGTAGCGTGACTGTGATCAACCGTATGTGGTTAACAATTCATAATAATAAAAAACTTGGTTCTTGGTAGTACATAGGGGGTATTTATGCTAGGAACAACCCTCCTAGTTGGGTGTGAACTTGAGAGAAAAATGAAGAGGCTAAGTATGTGAAAAGGCTCCCCAGAAATCAACTCCCGAGGTGGACTCGTGTGGTTGTTGACCTTCTGTGCAGCCTCCACTAAATCGGTCATAACTCTTTATTGGGAAGTCAAATGGACATGCGGTTTCTTGCATTGGAAAACTGACTTCAAGACCGTTCCATCAAGTACTCATGGAGCTCGAGAGCTATCATGAGTGTAGACTTATGGTTGATTCTTTAAGCAGCTCCGAACTGGCTTGAAGTGGAGGTCCGAAGCGAACCTCCTGGATCCTTATTCCGAACAGGTGATTCTTTGTTTCCAAGCTTGTCTGAATAGTCATCTGAACGGAATCCTCTTGGATCCTTATTCCAAATGGGTGATTCTTGGTTTCCAAGCTGGTCCGAACGGAATTCTCCTGGATCCTTGGTTTGAGCTGGTGATTCTTGGTCCGACTGTTTCTTGTTGTTTACTTCTTCTCCATGTTTAGTTGTACCGTCCTATTCATGTATATTCCTAAGGACAACCAAAGTACAACTTTTAGGTAGTATAACATTCTCATATATTTTGAAATTAATTTTAGCAAGGAAAGAATTCACCTCTTGTTGGAGTTTCTTAGCACGACTGCGTGTAATAGGTCATTGAATCACTTGAGCTTGTGTGCCTCATACTTGATCTTGCGTAACTCATGGGATGTCCACATCATCCTCCCCTCTTGAAAAGGAGTCATCCTCGATTCTTCCACCCCAAAGAACGAAGAAAGATCGGCGACGTTGAAACTTGTACTGACACCATATGTACTTGGAAGATCAATTTCATATGCATTGTCATTGATCTTGCGAAGCACTTTGAATGGTCCATCAGCACGTGGCTGCAGCTTGCTCTTGCATTGGTCTAGGAAATGATCCTTGCGTAGGTGCACCCAAACCAAGTCTCCTTGTTCAAACACAATCTTCTTGCGACCCTTGTTGGCGTGCTTCTCATACATCTTGGTCATCTTCTCAATGTTGGATTTTGCTCGTTCATGGAGTTTCTTAAGAAATTCAGCACGCTTGCTTGCGTCGAAGTTCACACGTTCCTGCATAGGTAAAAGCTATAGATCGATGGGAGCAGTAGGGTTGAAGCCATATACAATTTCAAATGGACTAAATTTTGTTGTTGAATGTACCGCCCTATTGTATGCGAACTCCACATGAGGCAAGCTTTCTTCCCAAAGCCTCAAGTTCTTCTTGAGGACAGCCCACAACAATGTTGACAAGGTGTGGTAAACAACTTCAGTTTGCCCATCAGTTTGTGGGTGACAAGTTGTGGAGAACAACAATCTTGTCCCAAGTTTTCCCCACAAGGTCTTCCAAAAGTAGCTCAAAAATTTGGTGTCACGATCAGACACAATAGTTCGTGGAACACCATGTAAGCGCACAATTTCCCTGAAAAATAATTCAGCAATGTGTGATGCATCATCGCTCTTATGACAGGGAATAAAATGAGCCATTTTACTAAAACGATCATCCACAACAAAGATTGAATCTCTACCCCTCTTAGTTTGAGGTAAACCGAGAACAAAATCCATAGAAATGTCTTCCCATGGTACACTAGGAATAGGTAGAGGGGTGTATAAACCATGAGGGTTCAAACGGGACTTAGCTTTGTGGCATGTGACGTAGCGAAGATCAGATCGCTCCACATCTCTTCTCAGCTTTGGCCAAAAGAAGTGATCAGCCAGCACCTGCTCTGTCTTCTTGGCACCAAAGTGACCCATTAGTCCTTCAGCATGAGCTTCCTACAAAAGCAAAGGTCGAACAGAACAGTCTAGAATGCAGAGTTTGTTAGATCGAAACAAAAAGCCATCATGCAAATGGAATTTTTCCCAACCCTTGCCATCGTAACATTTAGAAAATGGTTCAGCAAAGTTTGAATCAGTTGCATACAAATTCTTAATACATTCCAAGCCAAGAATTTTTGCATCAAGTTGAGACAACAAAGCATGGCGTCGAGACAAAGCATCAGCAACAATATTATCCTTCCCTTTCTTGTACTTAACAATGTAAGGAAAAGATTCAATGAATTCACTCCATTTAGCATGTCTTTTGTTCAGTTTTAATTGGCCCTTTAAATGTTTCAAGGATTCATGACCAGAATGTATAATGAATTCTTTAGGCAAAAGGTAGTGTTGCCAAGTTTCCAAACTCCTCACAAGAGCATAAAGTTCTTTGTAATAGACTGAATAATTTAGAGTTGGACCACTTAGCTTTTCGCTGAAGTATGCAATAGGTCTCCCTTCTTGCATGAGCACGCCTCTAATCCCTACACCACTTGCATCACATTCAATTTCAAAAGTCTTAGCAAAATCTGGAAGTGCAAGGAGTGGGGCTGTTGTCAATTTCGTTTTCAGCTCTTCAAATGTTTTCTCTTGTGCTGCACCCCAATGAAATGGTACGTCCTTCTTTGTCAAATGTTTTCTCTTGTGCTGCACCCCAATGAAATGGTACGTCCTTCTTTCGTTGACTGGGGCAGCAATGGTACTGAAATCTTTAACAAACCGACGATAGAAGCCAGCAAGTCCAAGGAAGCTTCTCACTTGGCTCACATTTTGTGGAGGCAGCCATTCACGTATAGCCTTAATCTTCTCTTCATCAACATCCACGCCTTGAGCTGAAACAACAAAGCTAAGAAAGACTACCTTGTCGGTGCAAAAGGTGCACTTGGCAAGGTTAGCAAACAAGCATTCCTTCCGCAAAACAGCAAGCACACATTTTATATGTTCAACATATTCATCAAGAGACTTGCTGTAAATTAATATGTCATCAAAATAAACCACAACAAATTTGCCAATAAAAGACCTAAGCACGTGATTCATTAAACGCATGAAAGTACTAGGTGCATTGGTCAATCCAAAAGGCATCACCAACCATTCATATAGCACAAACTTGGTTTTAAAGTCGGTTTTCCATTCATCTTCTTCTCTCGTGCGAATTTGATGATAGCCACTTCTCAAATCAATTTTTGTAAAAATGATAGCACCACTAAGTTCATCAAGCATGTCATCAAGTCTGGGTATGGGATGTCTATACCTTATGGTGATGTTATTTATGGCTCGGCAATCAACACACATTCTCCATGAACCATCTTTTTTAGGAACTACAAGAACAGGAACAACACAAGGTGAAAGACTTTCTTTGGCATACCCTTTGTTGATGAGCTCTTGCACTTGGCGCTGAATTTCTTTGGTTTCCTCTGGGTTGGTTCGGTATGGTGCACGGTTGGGAAGTGAAGCACCAGGAACAAGGTCGATTTGATGTTTGATCCCTCTCTTGGGTGGCAGCCCTGGTGGTACTTCCTCCGGAAACACGTCTTCATATTCCTGTAACACATCAAAAATAGCACTAGGCAAAGTAGAGGGTAAGTCATTAGTGGAAAGAAAATTGTCCTTGCATAGGAGCACAAAGAACATGGCATTAGGTTCACTCAATTCTTTTAAATCCTCTTTCCTAGCCATCATAACTAATCCCTCTTTTCCCTTTGGCTCAGTTTTTTGCAGCTGTTTTTATCTGGCTGTGGAAACATTCCCTCACTATGTATGTGGCTCACTCGTAAGTGGTTCTCGCTCTCTCGCTGTTTTCTCTTCAGATCATCCTTGAAAATTTCCTCCGGCGATAAAGGAAGCAAAGTGAGGCACTCTCCTTTGTACATGAAAACAACCTTGTTGGTTCGACCACAAATCTGAACATCACGATCATATAACCATGGTCTTCCCAACAACAATTGGCATGCCTACATTGGCAACACATCACACTCCATATGATCACTATATTGCCCAATAGAGAAAGGGACATTCACAATGTTGCTCACACGCAGCGCACCGGACTCATTTAACCATTGCATCTTGTATGGAGAAGGATACCGCTATTGTTTTAACCCCAATCTCTCAACCAATTCTTGACATGGAATATTATTGCAGCTGCCATTATCAATAATGTTTCAGCATAGCTTGTCCTTGATCATGCATCGAGTGTGAAAAAGATTGTGTCGCTGATTATTTTCTTCTTTCACAGCAGAGACACTAAGCACTCGTTGAGAAATGAAGCAATTATTATCACCTTCATCAGGTTGAATCACTGTCTCATCATTCCTGATTTCTTCATCATATATTGGAGCACTTTCTTCATCACAATTCACCTTGCTCATTCACAATCATGGTCCTTTTACTAGGACACTCAGTAGCAATGTGCCCACGACCTTGGCACTTGTGACAAACATTGCCTCGGCTATGCGAAGATGATGCAACGGCTGATGTAGCTGAAGGGGCTGCTACACTTGTAGTAGGACGTCAATTTTCTTGCTGAATTGCAGGTGAAGAAGCACTAGAAAATGTGGTGTTTGCAGCACCAATGGATGGAGAGGACCTAGATGCAGCACCTTGAGATCGAACACCACCAACGGAGATACCGGGCTACTGCTGGCGCCATGGAGTTGAGATAGATCGACTCCCATAGGACCGCCCATGGCTTTCTTGCTGAATTTTCCTCTCGGTGCGCATAGCTTGATCAACAAAATCTTGCAAAGTTCGATATGGAAACATCTCCACAAAACTGGAAATGTCATCATTGAGACCATGCAAAAAATCTTGCCATTCTTGACTCTTCATCTTCTCTGATATCAGATCGAATCAAGAGCAACTCCATCTCTTTGAAATATTCATAAACTGATTTGGAACCTTGTTTCAATGTTTGCAACCTATTACGAAGGTCACGGTGATAGCTTGATGGAACAAAACGTCTCCTCATCACACGCTTCATTTCAGTCCATGTGTTGATATGATCACGTCCCAACGCAAGCTGATTTTCTTGTATCTGATTCCACCAAGTAAGAGCATAACTAGAGAATTCAACGGAAGCACGACTAACACGCCTTTGGTCAGAGAGATTATGCACTCTGAAAATCTGATCACACTGCTCTTCCCAGTCAAGATATGCATCAGCATCTTCCTTTCCTGAAAATTTTGGAACACTTAACTTGACACGAGCAATACTGTCCGGATCAGCCCCATGGCGACCACGATGATGTTCTCCATCATGGCCAGCACCACGACGATGACCTCGGTGACGTTCAAACCGCCCACCATTGGCAAAAGGATTCTCATCATCATCATACTCCTTCTCATGGCTGCCCTGAGATTCAACTTCATCATCAAAGCGAACACGGCGACCATGCTCACGATCACCTCCTGCACGCAGGTCCTCTGGACCAACACGCCTTTGACCACCACGACCATCACGACCACCTTCAAAATGGTCACGGAAACCACGCCCAAAACCAGAATTTTCATCACCGGATTCATCATGGTGATGTGGAGCTCTTCGTCTCGCAGCAGGAAGACGTTCATCGAGCATCCTCTCCATTACCTCCACAAGCAAGTTGGCCATAGTGCGCATCTCAGCTCGTGAGACAGGGGGCTCCTCATCTCCATGGTTCCCACCACGAACACTTGAATCAGAACCTACCATGTTAGCTCTAATGCAAGTAAAGTGGAATAGAACAAGTATATGGAATCACACAACCTCACCACTTACTTACCTAAGTTCTTACGCGTTCTCAAGGACTGTGAGTGTGCTTAAAGTGGCAGTACCGCAGCTGTGATTAAGCGATTGAAAGGATACAAGACGAGAGGTCCGATTTCAGATTTTTGTGGAGCTATAAGTGGCTAAGCAAGGGAAGGCTATGGTACTGAAACAAACCATCCAAAAAGATGTAAATGTTGTTGTTCGGTGCACCACAAACTTAATATATGAACATGAAACTTTTGATAACAGATTGGCAACACAACCCCTTGCAACCTTGCAATTCTCTTTTCTTTCTTTTTTTTCTCTTCTTTTTTTCTCTCTCTTTCTTTCACACTTTTTTTTGATTTTTTTTAACAGCAAACATAAACAATCTATTAGGGGTGTGCATAAAAATTAAACAAGAGTACAGCGGAAAACAAAGGCGGTGACTAGCAACATGATGAATGGAATGAACACAAAGTAATAGTACCAACAAAATGGCTATAGGATTTTTTTGTATGGCTTTTCAGTGGACTGTAGGACATGAACAAATATGTATATGATGGTTGAAACCAGTAACAAAATGTAAAGGGTGGGAGGATGGGTAAAAACAAAACCTACCATGACAACGATAGCTCTGATTACCACTTGATAAGTGCCGATTTGGATCAGCACAAGGATGTCCCAATCTTCACGACAGTAGGTTCAATAACAAAGGATAAATTGTTGTAGAACAGCGGAGATAACTAGCTTTATACCTGACAAAGGTTGGCTGTGACCAAACGACGGGGAGAGAGGCACCAAAACCGTGTAGGACTTCGACTCGATCTCCGAACGATCGCAGAACCACAAGCCGGGACTAATCCACACAATACAGCGCAGCAGAGCGGAAACCGTAGAGCACGAAGTAGGGGACCTCAGAGAGATCTCTCACAAGCCCAAGAAGAACTCGCAAGAACAAAGGTTTGTAAGAACACTCAGCAGTGTGGCTGCGATCAACTGTATGTGGTTAACAATTCATAATAATCAAAAACTTGGTTCTTGGTAGTACATAGGGGGTATTTATACTAGGAACAACCCTCCTAGTTGGGTGTGAACTCGAGAGGAAAATGAAGAGGTTAAGTATGTGAAAAGGCTCCCCAGAAATCAACTCCCGAGGTGGACTCGTGTGGCTGTTGACCTTCTGTGCAGCCTCCACTAAATCGGTCATAACTCTTTATTGGGAAGTCAAATGGACATGCGGTTTCTTGCATTGGAAAACTGACTTCAAGACCGTTCCATCAAGAACTCATGGAGCTCGAAATCTATCACGAATGTAGAGTTATGGTCGATTCTTTAAGCAGCTCCAAACTGGCTTGAAGTGGAGGTCCGAAGCGAACCTCCTGGATCCTTATTCCAAATGGGTGATTCTTGGTTTCCAAGCTTGTCCGAACAGTCATCCGAACGGAATCCTCCTGGATCTGTATTACGAATGGGTGATTCTTGGTTTCCAAGCTTGTCCGAACGGAATTCTCCTAGATCCTTGGTTTGAGCTGGTGATTCTTGGTCCGACTATTTCTTGTTGTTTACTTCTTCTCCATGTTTAGTTGTACCGTCCTCTTCATGTATATTCCTAAGGACAACCAAAGTATAACTTTTAGGTAGTATAACATTCTCATATATTTTGAAATTAATTTTAGCAAGGAAAGAATTCACCTCTTGTTGGAGTTTCTTAGCACGACTGCGTGTAATAGGTCCTTGAATCACTTGAGCTTGTGTGCCTGATACTTGATCTTGCGTAACTCGTGGGATGTCCACATCAGAAGGTAAACTCATGGCTAGGTTGACGGAAATTCACCATCAACAGCTCCCCCATGCTTAAACCTTGCTCGTCCTCAAGAACCTTGCTTAAACCTTGCTTAAGCCTTCAATGGATATCAGTGTTGCCTTTCATTGTTCATACCCTGCACTTGATGATACACGAGAAAACATAATGCTCTCTAAATTTATATTTGTTAAAGTACCTTAATGAAACCAGCCTTCATCCCTATAGAGAGTGGATATCAATTATGCTATTCCCACAAGTAATTAGTCAAGCTCCCAAATTTCAAATGAATCTTAGAAATTTTGAAGTGTAGAGCAAGATGAATATAAAAAGCTAAACCAAGTTCAGAAATTTAAACCTCCTTGCACCTTACTCATGTACTCTCATCTCATCTTGTCTCTCAAAGCCTATTTATTCTACTCCTTTCCCCTCTCAATATATATAAGTGGAAGGCTTTATCTAGAGCTTTAGGAAAAAGTTTAGTCCTACCAAGATATTATAATCGAGATATTATCAAAACAAGACAAGCTTCTCATGGTCTTACCGAGGCTCGTCAAAAAGGTCATTGGAAAAATAATGTTACAAGGAGGGGGGAGAGATGAACTCACACTTTTTGAGATAAGTGGACATGTGCAAATGACAAAGAGTGATCCCGAGGCAAAAACAAAGTCCTTGTTATCGGATTGCACATGGTTGGAAAGATGAGTATGTGAAGGACCGAACTGGCGACCAGAGAAGGGGGAGTGAATGGGAGCTGATAAAAATTCTTCTCGAGGGAGATGTCTTCTCCAACAAGATGAACACGGCTTAACCAAAACACTTCTCCGACTCGAACTACCCAAGTTTGCCAAGACCACGTAGCCACTGAAGTGCTACTGATCCTAGGAATAAAAAACCACCGAATCTGAGGCAATCTGATGACCTTCTTAGCAACTTCGGAATTCCTATGACAAGGGCTGCATTCAATGAATTCCTCCTTTTGCAGGATCTGGTTGCTGGTTTTCCCAGTCCCTCTCTGGATGTTGAAGATTCCTGGTCTTACATTTGGGGCAATAACCTTTATGCTGCTTGCAAATTCTATCAGAATATTTTCAGGGAAGTCCATCCAGAGAAGTCCATTACTTGGATTTGGAAATCCAAGTGTGTCCCTAAAATTAAATTCTTTGCTTGGCTCTTGCTAAATGATAGGCTCAATACCAGGAATATGTTGAAAAGGAGAAACAAAGTCCTGGATGAAGGTTATAACTGCCCTCTTTGCCTCTCTAGTGTGGAAGAGACTTTGGAGCATTTATTTTTTTGACTGCTCATCTGCTATCTCTAGTTGGTTTGCTTTGGGCATTTTGTGGGTAGATAATTCCAACATTCATCAAAGAATCTACATTGCCCGGCAACAGTTTGTGCAGCCCTTCTTCATGGAAATTTTCATGATTGGTGCTTGGTCTATTTGGAATGAAAGAAATGATTATATCTTCAACCATAGACCTCCTTGCCTGGCCCGATGGAAGGCCAGCTTCAAGACTGAAGTCAGAAATCATTTTATCAGGATCAAGAGTGAGCTGCACCAGTCCATTAGCAGTTGGCTTAATGCTTTGTAATTAGTTTGCCTAGCTTGCTTTTGTTTTTTGGGGTTTTGCTCTGTCCTCTCTCCCCTCCTCTATTTGGTGGGGTTGTTGGTAGGCGATCTCTCTCTTTTTTTCTTTCTACCCAATTTCTGGTTGCGTTCTTGTTGTAAGTCTTTTAACTCTTCCCTTTTAATTAACTTTGTTGCCGGGGGGCTTTGCCCGACAGTGTTTCGTCAAAAAAAACCACCAAAACCTACTCGAGAAAGCAGTGGAACAAACAACTCGAGCAGCACTCAGACCACACCAGTCAGACCGGTCACCACCACTGATCAGACTAGTCCTAGCCGGATCACCCGACACCCTCCAGAGACGCACAGGGTCACCCGAGACCCCCAACCGGATCACCCGAGCAAGACTTGACGATTTCCACAGGGAAGCTCCACACCAGTCAGACTGGTACAGCACACCGATCAAACCAGTCCAAACCTGGAAACCCCAAATCCAAGAAAACAACTCTTTGAGCTCCATCCAGCACCAAACTCGAAACAACAACAAGCCTAGAGACAAACAAGCTCCCTGGCACATTCACCCGAGTGAAAACCCAACACAGGGAAGCACCGGTCAGACCGGCGAGGAGCACCGGTCAGACCGGTCAAGGCCTGGGCACTCGGGATGAACAGCGAGCCGCGGGTCAACTCCTCCAAACAACCTTCCCGATCTCCCGATTCGCTCCACGGATTCGCACAAGACTTTGGGGACACTTGGAGTACCTCATGGGCATCACATAGCTACGATTTGGTCCACCAAAACTTGCTAAATCAAGAGGAATCGAAGGATTTCCACCAAGAACACCACTTTCCCGAAACCTAAGAAAACCCCCAAATCGAGCACCTTTTCTCACGGATTTGAGAGGGGGGTCACAAGGAAAAGAAACACGAAGGGTTCATGCATACATCCCCAACCAAATCCCAAAGAGAAAGGCCTCAAATCCACCACAAGAAAATCGCCAAGAAAAGGCTCCGAAAATCACCAAAAAGTTAAAACGGGATAGACAACAAAAGGCCTTGAGGAACCACGCCGAATCATCTATACATACCATGAAGGTTCATACAAGGTCTAGCTTGACTCCCAATCATGCATCCCTCTCTCAAGATCTCACTATGAAGCTCTCAAGCTAGTCCTAGAAAATCGTAAGGAAAATAGGAAGGGAAAATAGCAAAGGGAAATGAGCTAGGATTCCAAGAGATGGCTGCCATCATCTCACCACTTGGGTTATATGGATGCAACCGAAAGACGAAACTACACCTATTACATTAAACTAAGATACACGCCCCCGAAGGGCACTTTGGGAATCTTCGTCGTAGCACTATCGGACGGATGCCCGGCGACCACACTTCGCTTAGCCTCGACGCAAGCCTTGCGATCCTGTGAGACATGGGTACCCCTGGGTCCCCACCGACCAGGCTCACGGCCGTCCCCGACAAGTGGGTCCGGCCTACCAGAAGACCCGCCGACCTGACAGTGGGCCCAACCGACCTAGTTGGTGGCCCACACGACCTCCCAAAGATCTTCCAGAAGATTCCCAGACGACCTTATCCAGAACGACTTCAAGACTTCACGTGCAAGACAAGATAGTGGTGGATTCCGACAAAGCAGTCTGACGTATATGGCAATGGTTGTAATCAACTAGACTTTGGTTTCCTGGTCATAACCGACCAGGAGTCTGGGTGTCGACCTTGTCCGCTGGCCAATATAAGGCGGGCAGGGCGACCCCTTGTATCATCACGCAATCCTCAAGCAATCTACACCGACAACTGGACGTAGGGTTTTACTCTCCGGAGGCCCGAACCAGTATAAACTCGCCGTGTTCTCTGTGTTCCGTGTGCTCGTGTGCAACCTTCGAGTTCTTAGCCCTAGATTTCACCCCGCCGAACAAATAAACCACCGGGGTTAACCCCCCTGTGGGCTGTCCAGATCTAAACCTCTAACAGTTGGCGCGTCAGGTAGGGGGAAATCCAGGGTTCTTCGTGCAACTCGATGGCTTCACCAAGCGGCATCATCTTCCCTGAGAGCATGGCGGACATCCTCACCAATCCCATCGACATCTGCTTCGGCTCTATGCCGGCGGAATCCACCGCTCCAGCCACCTGCCTCATCATCGAGAGCATGGCGGTCACCTCCAACCAGCAAGTCGAATCCGATCTGCTGGTGGAAACCCACCCACCCACTCCTCGCGACCTGATCGCGGGGCTCGATCACGTCGAGGGCATGCTCTCCGACATGATCAAGGTCTGCGAGTGCGCCAAGCGCCCTCGCAGGACCACTCCACCTTCGCCCCGCATGCCTCTTGGCCTGCGGAACGCAGCTCATGCAACATCTCGATACATGAAGAGGAAGATCCAGATCGAATCTGGACCCAACACCCCATATCGTGGAAACTGCAGAGGTCATCTTGACGACCCCTGCCTTGTCCACGAGGACTCCAAACACACGGCTCACAAGTGCCGTGTGCTTAAGAAGCTTCGTCGACCCCTCATCGCGGCTCATCACCGCCAGATCAACCGTGCGCCGTCCCCGGATTGCCTCGCGTTCCAGATCGCCCGTACGACCATCTCCCCCAACAACCCGGGTGACATGTTCAAGATCCCGGATCGAGAGCTGCTCGTGGTCTCCGCCGACGTACCCCCTCAAGCAGGCGAGACGGACGAGCAGCGCCAACAGCGAGAGAATGCTAATGCCGCACGAGCTGTGCGCCGACAACAGGAAGCAGATGCAGCTGCAGCAGCTGTTCAACACCAGGCCCCGGGCAACGTCGTACCTGGTGCCGGTGGGCAACCCGCAGGAAACATTGCCGATGGAGGACCTCCCCCTGTGGCCCCAGCGGCCCCTCAGCATCAGCAAACTCAAGATGAGCCTCGTCGTCATCGCCTACGTGCCAAAGACCTCTTGAGGGACTTTGAGCAAGATGGCCACGGAGTCTACAACTCCCCTCAAGCTAATCTAGGTGCTGCCCTTGCCGAGCTAGGACAGCTTGCAGACACCCCTGCAACTCGACGTCTACAAGCTCACATCCGTATCGCCACCGCCCAGGTTGAAGAAAGAGGTCCAGGATACAGCAGATCGGCCTCGAGTTCCTACTCCAAGAGTAGGTCGGAGAGACCCCGCCGTCGTCACCATAACGACAACGCTCCCCTTCCGGCTGTGGCTGAAGAGGGAGGTGGTGAGAACGAAGTTGTGCAGCCGGTCAATGCTGCTGCTAACACATGAGCCAACCCAGCAGGTAACGCTGCTAATGCTGCTGGTAATGCCGCCGGCAACGCTGCTAATAACGCCGCCAACACAGCTGGCGCCCAGCAGCAGAACGCCACTAGCAACGTGGGATGGAACGCCGGAGCTCAACCTCCACCAGCACAAGCCACGCGCACCAGGAGCAATCAGCGCCAGCCCATACGAGATGAAGCAGAGATGGAGCGCCGTGCTAACTACGACCGTGACAACGGGGTCCTGGATCCCCTCAACGCCAACAACCCAATCCAAGCAGCAGAGCTCCGTGAGATGCACGATCATCAGCTTCTACGACGTGCCCAATACGACCAAGATAACGGTCCTCCTGACGACCTTTACGTCATCCTGTCAACCTACGCTCCAGGATCTAGTTCCGGAGCAATCAACAACTTTCCAGCATTCTCAAGACGTCTCAGGACGATCAGATACCCGAAAGATTTCAAGCCAGCCATCAAAAAATACGACGGTCACTTCGACCCGAGTATTTGGCTCAAGATGTACAACATCACTGCTCGGGCGTCAGGAGGCAACGAAGACCACATGGCTGGTTACTTTCCTCTCGTGATGGGTCAAGCACCACTCTTGTGGCTCAACAACCTCCCTGCGGAGTGCACCACTTCGTGGGCTACCCTATCATGGCTCTTCATGACCAATTACCAAGCAACCTATAACTGTCCTGGCAACACTCACCACCTCGCCAAAGTGCGGATAAGGAAAGACGAAACTCTCCGAGAGTACACCAACCGCTTCTTTGAGAACCGCAACACCCTCGCTGGTGTCAAGGATGAAGACGTCATAGCTTACTATAAGAAGGGGGTAACCAACCTCAAGCTCTTCGAAAAGATCCATGAAGCTGGCGCTGACTACATTGCCGACCTCATGGCCTACATCGACAAACTCGTCGATACCCAAGATGCGGTGGTACGCGACTTCAAAGGAGACAACCACATGGACACCGACGGTGGCGGCAGGTCGCGCAAGCGATCTGGTGAGGTTTATGCGACCGACCCACCACGACCTTCCACCTTCCTTGAAGGTGACTTCAACTGCACACTGGACGACTAGTGTCAATTCCACCGCGACGCCAAGCACACCATGAGGGAGTGCGAGCAACTGAAGTGCGCCCTAGGCATGCCTTCAGAGCCAAAGAAGACCAAGAGCGGCAACAACGACGACCAGAACAACGGCCGCCGCTACGACAACTGCAACAGTCGACCTGATCGACGTGACTACCACGACCGGCGACCTTACCGTCGCAACGACGACAGGGATCGCCGTGATTATCGCCGCGACTATCGCCGCGATGATCGACGTGATGATCGTCGTGACGACTACCGCCGCGATGATTGCCGTGATGACCGCCGCGATGAACGCCGCGACGACCGGCGTGACGACCGCCGGCGCTACGACGACCACAACAACGACGGCAATCGTCGTAAGGAGCCAACTCCTCCACCACCACCAAAAGCGAGCAACCCCAACGGCGTGTTTCAGAACGCCAACCGACAGATCAACTTCATCTTCGGTGGCCGCCAAGCAGTTAAGAGCAACAGACAGCAGCGATCGAATGCAAGGGAGATAGGCCAAGTCATTACCGAAACTCCACAACCCCTGCGGTGGTCGGAGTTGCCCATCACCTTCTCCAGGAAAGACCACTGGGTGCACATACCCGACCCCGGGACCTACCCGCTGGTCATCAACCCCATAGTGGACGGCGCCTTCCTGCCTAGGACCCTCGTCGACGGAGGCAGCAGCTTAAACATCATCTTCACCGAAACGCTGAAGAAGATGGACTTCGACTTCTCCAAGATGACTGCTTGCGACGAACCCTTCTACGGGGTCGTGCCCGGCAAGGCTGCATACCCCATAGGTCGTGTATGCCTGCCGGTCACATTCGGCAAAGAAGACAACTTCCGCACAGAGTACCTGACGTTCGAGGTCGCGGACTTCCGCTCCTCCTACCATGCCTTCCTTGGTCGACCCATGTTGGCCAAGTTCATGGCCATCCTGCATCACACCTACCTCATCATGAAGATGCCATCGCCAAACGGGATCCTTTCCGTCTAC
The DNA here is from genome assembly GCA_036936925.1 of Cenchrus fungigraminus. Taxonomy (NCBI): domain Eukaryota; kingdom Viridiplantae; phylum Streptophyta; class Magnoliopsida; order Poales; family Poaceae; genus Cenchrus; species Cenchrus fungigraminus. Next base: position 51,963,878 of record CM072778.1, on the reverse strand, counting down.
GGTGACATCCTCGTCTCCTACAAATGTGAGAGCGACACCGTCGACCTCGCCAAGGTGTCTGCATGCAAGGCCGTAGCTACGGTCATGGTCGCTCAGGCCGCCAAGATCGACCAAACCACCCTGGAGGTGCCAGAGCAGAAGCGTACGACCACCACTTTGGACGCAAGTCCCGCGGTGAAGAAAGTATGCCTCGGCCTGCCCGACGCGTCCAAGGAAGTCACCATCGGGGCCGACCTCGACCCCAAATAGGAACTTGCGCTCACCAGTTTCCTCTGGGACAACGCCGATATCTTCGCATGGAGCCTGTCTGACATGCCCGGTGTCCCTAGGGAGCTGGCTAAGCAGGCCCTTGAAGTAAGCAAGTGTTGGTATTTCTTAACGTCGATGCTAAGTTATGAGTTCCTAGCAACGATGCCAGAAATGACCGAATGGTAATCCTAATGATTACAAGAGTCCGCAAGCGCACGGAAGTACCATTGTAGCATTTCCCCAAAGGAGTATTCCAAAGGGTATCGAATCCAAGGAAGGCTGGGCGGATTAACAAGTTTAACACTATTGCAAGGAGTATAAATCATAGACGGGAACGAACCAGACACTCAAGTACAGGGGTAAGATATGATAGATAAGATAGTAGTGTGAACACACAAACACACTCTCTCTAAAGGTCCTAGGCTTAGGAGGCAACATATGAGTTAGTTCTAGGTTCTAAGGTACAAAGCATAAAAAGTTAGTCAAACGAGTTAGACGCACACTAGCATTGCAAGATTGCTGGCTCAAGCACCCAGGTACAAATGGGGAGCTAACCTCCCGCGTCACTTACGCATGACTCTGGTTGTTAGACTTTAGACTCCTACAGCGTATCCGAACGTGGGGGATTCCAGAAGGGTCCAACGGCTGTCACCACCGCGGCCTACCCGAAGACAAACCGTGGGATACACTCATAAGCAACGTAGCTACGCAACCCAAGCACCACGCTTACGTTATTAGCAGGACCCTGACCGGCCCGGGCTATTGTGACCCAGGTCAGAGCCGCCAGATAAACCGGCCAATTACACCGAGTACCGTAGCTTGAGCACGAACTTCATGCAACACGAACATGGGATCTAACTAGATCAAACTAGGCTAAGTACACAAACGGACTTGTGCTTTCCTATGTCTATTCAACAAGATCAAAGGGGCGTGTTCGTGATGAACACGAGCCTCTAACTTATGAACAAACATTGAAAACATGTATAAGTCACTCGTCAACTGGATCGAAAGGCCTTGTTCATCAAGAACATGAGCCTCTAAATGATGAACGAGCGAAGAACACATGAACAACTCACCCATGTATACAAGCACAACTTTATATGAAATAGCTGAATAACTGAAGTAGATCAAAGTCATACAATAAAATAAAGATACAAGAGGACTCATACCTAGATCCCAAAGTAGACTTGGAACCTGAAGTAGAACTACTCTAGCGTACCTCCTAGCCTTAGAAACCAAAAGTGAGAGAGGAGGAGTAAGGTGTGTTGGTAAGAAATGAACCCCCTCCCCTTCTATTTATAGGCCAGAGCACCGGCACAAGAAGGAGTGAAACACCCCGGGGATGGCCTCTAGGACCAATGGACAAGTGCCACGTGGAAGCCCAGGATCAGCCGACCCAAGGTCGGTTCGGCCGATCCTAGGGTCGGCCGACCCCCGGTAGCCCCCACTCGGGGGGTGCTTCCTCGGGGTGGCTGTCCTGTGGGCCCTTAAGTCGGTCCCCGGTGTACACGTGTTCTTGAGGCGGTTTAGGTGCTCTGGTGGGCCCATGGATCTATGTGAAGTCCACGTGTCACGCTCTAATTCGTCGGGGCTTGCCTCCCTTGGATTGGTGACATGCCATGCATGCGTGGCACCTGAGGTGGCTTTGCTTGCATGCATGGCACCTGAGGTGGCAGCCACTCCTTGAGGTGACGTGGCATGAATCATAGAAGGTGAGTTTGCCACTTCTTTTATGCTTATTTTCCTGCAATCACATAATCTCCAAGGACAAGTGGAACTATATTATTCTTAACTAAAATGCGTGTAAGAAATGCCTCTTGCTCCTTTATTCATGAGTAAATTGACGGCTAAAGTAGGCACTTAACAGCCGTCAACAACTCCCCCAAGCTAGCCTCTTGCTCGTCCCGAGCAAGATACTTAGGACTTAGGTTGGTCGATCAGGAGTTGCTACGATGTTGTATTCCTAGTTTATGACAAGCATACGACTAGGTACTCTATCAAGGATTGAATAAGTTGGCATTGATCTTACCTTACGCTTGATTGATATGGGGCTTGTAGCTTCACCTGCCTTGGGCGGTTGAAAGATAGAACGGTTGTATAGAAATTACTAATCACAAGTACCTTGATCAGTCGTCAATCCGGAGATTTTGCTAAATTTTCACAAAGAAATCAAAGTTCCTCGAATGATACTCTCGGATCGCTCAGTGTGTATGATTCCTCACCAAGGCATTAAATTGCCTTCTTTCTCCACCTACTCCTAATAAGCTGATATGTGGAGCTATAGGTAGGGAAAACATGTGGCATACCTGTTTCTCATATGTTATTGAGTCGAAAACCGAATCCTTGGGTGCAACAAGTCATACAACCTGATCAAGATGTGCATGTGTGTGTATATGGTGGATGGATGAAGAACTCCTTTTTGGATATGATTCTCTCTTCTCCTTTGAAATTTTTGAGACTTGGGCTATGTCTCTTTATTATTATTTATTATTATTTTTTTTCTTCTTTTCATGCTCTTGAGCATGTGCTGCTTCTTTTTTTCGCATAGCCCATAGTCTTTGCTGAATATTTTTTTGGAGAGAGAGTAATCATGGAACAATGCGCGGAGCTTTATTTGTGAAAAGGATGGGGGATGGATGAAATGATGGGTGCTAACTTCCGGTGTAGAAGTTTAGCATATAGTGGCTGTGTACGTGATCTTGATCATGGGAGCATGACAAGTTTCTCGCCGAGGGTCACAACAATTCGACAAGACTCAATGAAGAAAACAAGTAGCATATGTGGAGGCTAACAACAGCTAGGATCTACATATGGCTTTGGATAGAAATTTCTAATCATTGAGGAACTTATCATTTTATCATTTTTCAAAAGAAAACTCCAGATGTCAAACATCACTTAGTACTAGCTCATAGCAACCCTATTTTACCATATCATACCTCACAACAACCTAGGCAAAGGTCATGCTTTTTGCTACCCACAAGTTTCAAGCTGAGGTTTGATCGTACAAGCCAACAAACTCAAAACTAAGATAGGATACTAAGCTGTAAGCAAGGCATATAAAGGAATAAACAGAGCAACTATTCATCATGTCGACCATGAAGGATAGAAAGCATTCTTACCGCGCATGTGAAAGCAAACTAATTTTAAGAAAGCAGATAAATATTTTTGGTATTTTTAATTTTGCATATTTTTATGTGTTTTTAGCATATGAGATTCTGAAAATAAAGATACAAGTTACCTCAGAGTGGGGGTCCTCCCCCAAGCTAGCTTCAGGCTCACTACTGTGGAGGGGGAAACCCCATCCACCGGTAGTAGGCCCTCTGCTCCTCCAGCTGCTGCTGCTGTGCCAACTCGATGGCGTGAAGTCTCTCGCCGGAATCTCGACATGATGTCATAGGTGTAGGAGAGGGTCCGTCCTCGATCGTAGTTGAAGTAGTAGGTACATGCTCAGCCGCAGGCGCCACACCACCATCTTCATCATCTCCTTGTTCCTGCACTTCATCCTCAAAGATCTCCACGATTTGGTTAGTTTCCAAGTTGAGCACACGAAATCCTCTGGAGTGAGCCGACCTAGCCTCGAACTTATCGAGATTATTGCTCTTCTTGAGAATGAAACATTTGCAACCGAAAACATGGAAATGACTGACCTTGGGAGTGCGACCATGCATAAGCTCATAGCAGGTCTTTTTCTTGAAAGCTCGAAGGTAAATCCGATTCAACACGTAGCACGCGGTATTCACCGCCTCAGCCCAGAACCTCCTCGAAGTCCTATGCTCATCGAGCATCATCCGAGCCATCTCACACAAGGTCTTGTTCTTCCTTTCCACCACGTCATTCTGAGGAGGCGTATACGGACTCAAAAACTGGTGGTCAAGACCCAAGTCATGGCAAAAGGTTTCAAAGTGAGAGTTTTTAAATTTTGTGCCATTGTCACTACGAATCACTCGAATGGCGTCTCTGTGCCTCTCGTTCTTCAACCTCAAGACAAGATCTCGAACAAAACCAAATGTGTCCCCCTTGTCCTCCAAAAAGAAGACCCAGGCATACCGAGATTAGTTGTCCACCACAACCAGGACGTACCACTTACTACCCACCGAGCGCACACAAGTTGGGCCAACAAGGTCCATATGGAGCAGCTCGCATGGATGCTCTGTCATGACATCAGTTAGGGGTCGGTGGGAAGCAGTTACCATCTTGGCATGCCTGCATTGCGCACACACCAAATCTTTCTCAAACCGCAACAGGTGAAATCCTCAGACCAAGTTAAGTCCACTCAAGCAAGACAAAAGGTCAAAACTCAAGTGACCCAACCTCCTATGCCACTTCCACAACTCACCGGAAGAACCAGCCATAAAACACCTAGGAACACCTGAACATTGGAGAAAATCTGCATGGAAAATTTGACCCTCGGGAACGACCATACACACAAGGTCCCCTCGAGAATCAAGGATCCGAGAAGCACCAGACTTAAACAACACCTCAAAGCCCACGTCAAGAAACTAAGACACCGAAAGCAGATTAAAACCGAGCGACTTGACTAAGGCAACACGCTTCAGAACCAATTTGTCACTTACCCTCACTTCACCTTCCGAAAGTACACACCCTCATCCATTGTCCCCAATTGTGATGTACACTTTTGACACTACCAGGGTGAGGCTGGAGAACCACCCCCGATCTCTGGGCATATACCTCAAGCAACCGGAGTTGATCAGCCAAACGTTCCCCAAGCCTCCCGCCTGAAATACAAAAATGAGCACGTGAGTGAGCAAACGACACAACACTGAGGTTAGTACCAAAAGAGTAAAACCAGTGCTGAGCCATCTGCTCCAAAGTGGGGTTAGCACAATCCATCCTACCACTCCTATCAAAACTACGATCCATCCTACCAAGCCTATCAAAGTAGGAACCACCATGGGAAAACCACTCCCGTCTCGCTCGAGGAGTACGAGCACCACGAAAGGAAGACCGTGGTCCGTAGCCCCTCCGAGACTCAAAGCTGCGACCTCTCCCAAACACGTATTGATCACGAGGTGGAGACCGTCCAGCAAACACAACACCACTAGACTCACCACGCCTACCACCTGCACCATAACCAAAGGAATTAAACCAACCATCGTCACGAGCACGAAAACCAAACTGCCCAGCATTCTACCTAGCACCGGTCTGACCGGTGGTCCTCGACTAGCAAACTCGCTTCCACTCGAAGCTCTCCTATCTTCTCAAGCTGGAACCGTACGCAGGTAGTGGCATGCAAGGCTTAGGCACACCATGAGAAGGGTGGTACCTGTCCTTGTTTGCCCACTCCTTAGCCATTCTCTCCTCTCGCTTCCTCTTGAAGCAAAACTCCTCCTTATGACCATCCCTCCCACAATACTCATAATGGAAGCAGATCGGTCTAGGCTTAGGCTTGGGTTGTTGCTGCTCGCAAGGCATCTCTCTTTATTTCTCGTCCTCTTTCTCTGCAACACCCTTCCCCATAGAACTCACAAATCTCACCAGTTTTTGGAAGTTGTCTGCCTTAGGAGGAAACACTGGTGGATCAAGAGTTGTGTCAAGTTTGTTTAGGAGCTGGTTGGGCTTAGGTTCAAACTTGTTCTTGGGAGTGTTTTGTGGTGGAATAGGAATGTCCCCAATTCTCTCATTGTTGACGGTGAATTTCCGTCAACCTAGCCATGAGTTTACCTTCGGTGTTGGCATTGATTTGATATCCAAACTAATGATCCTAACCCTCATGATATATCAAGTTTGCACTTGCATGTGGTTTTTGGAGTTTATTATTTACGCAAGAATTGAGCACCTAAATGAGGACTTCCGGGTAAAGTTCATCGAGCACTTTGCGAGAAGATCATGAAGCCCAACACAAGTCAAGACACGAGGTGAACATGACTCCAAGTGATCCAAGGACTAAAGGATGAAGTCGTGAAACACTGAGGACCTAAGCAGAAGATGCATGAGTTCGTGCGCCAAGCACCCTTATCTAAACTGCGGGGAAAATGACGTCAAGGACCAACATGCAGTTCGGCAAAAACTCAAGAAGACGCGAGAAGCTTCGGGAAGCAAGATGGAGGCGAGATGGGCCAGAATGGGCCCAGGCCGGTCGGCCCAGGCGGGCCGGCCCAGCCCATTCTGGGCCCCGTTCACCACCCCGTTTGACCTAGTACCCCCTCAGGTATTTATAGTCCCCGTGCCAAGAGCCACGCATCAATTCATTCGTCATTCGCCGCAGAGGAGCAGAGAAGAGAGGGACACCATTCCGGAGAAGAGAGGTTCGAGATGGTTGACTAGGGCTTCCCTAGTCGACGTGGGAACCTTGCATGGAAGACCATGTCGGAGTTCCAGAAGCTAGGATCAAGATCAAGGTAGGATCCAGGTGGTGATCTTGTCCATGTATTATACTTTCATGTTGAAATTCGCAAGATTGAATCCGATTTCTAGCGATCAAGTGCTTTCACTAAGATCTTGTCTTCGCTTGGGTTTGCTTCTTCCCCAATCTAGTCTATAGCTAGATTGCTTTGGATGCTCTTGTAGTCATTGTGGCTAGAGGTGCATACCCGATCTACCGAGCATTTTCAACTTGTTTATCTTGAACTCGCCCTAGGCTAACCCGCATGAATAGGGGCGCGTCGTGACAGGACGAAGGTTTCGAAAGGTGGGCATCTTCGGTGTTGGAACGAAAGCCACGATTTAAAGAGGATTTTTATTAGATTCATTTGCTTTATTATTCTTTGTTTTGGAACTTCAATAAAGGACCCGATCCAATCTCTAGATTGGTTTTATTTCCCCTCTCTTTCTCTTGCTACCTCCGGTGTTTAGTAGATTAGATGTGTTTTCATGGTGCTTCCCTTCTCAAGATCAAAGTGTTTTCCGCTTATTAGATTAGATCTTGCATTACACACCGTTCCATAGATTCGATACCTTGGGTCCATACTCGAGGGAAAAAGGACTACGATGGGGATCTTTACGCATGCGGATCCAAACAAACTTTCATACAATAATTAACCGTCAACAAGCCCCTTTTTCTGGCGCTGTTGCCGGGGAACAAGTATTCAAGATTCAATCTAGTATTGCATTTGTAAATATTTGCAGTTTTTCTCTTGATTTTTCTTTGGCATCTCTTGATTTTGACCATCCTCGAAAACAATTATTCTAATCTAGTTTTTGCTAACCCTAGTTTTCTTTTACTTTTTTGTATATATTTGCTAACCCTAACAGGAGATGGACGGCTACATCTCCAACAAAAAAACATATATTTTGTGGATGATCTAGAAAAACTTCGCAGGAAAAGGTGACATGCAACACGAGCCAAGAAGATCTAAAAGCGGAGGCCGAAGATCGTCAGAATCTCCAAAAGAAACTCAACCTCCAAGCTCAAAAGGAGATCACCCTCACCCACCACTCATCCTAAGGAGATCGTTCCTTAAGACCATTGGAGCAGTAATCGACATCGACAAGGGGGAGATTAAGTTCGACATCAATGGCGTGAGGAGTGCATTCAAGTGAACCACGATTTGAGGTATGTAAAGTGGCCAATGTTAAGTACGTTCCACCTCATCATTGCATCATAAGGGAGGAGCCAAAGGAGAACGAAGCGAAGAAGACACAAAAGTTGTTACATCCGTCGAGACCAAGAATCAACGTCCGCCTATGAAGACCAAAAAGATGACTAAGCCGAAGAATAAACCTACACCAAAGCCAAGGATGGTGTAGAAGTGGGGTCCCCAAGATTGCAATGCCCACAAAGAGCGTTGATCCAAAGTCAAGAAGAGAAGAAGTCTAGCTATAGACTATAAACGAAGCGCTTGCGGGAGGCAACCCGTTCGTCGAGTTAAGAATAAGCTACCGGGAGGACAACCTTGAAGATTTTCGAGTTTTCAAGTAAGTCAGTCATAGAATTTGCTACGCAAGAACTATTATAAATTCCTAAGTGGTTGAACAATTTGTTTTTGAGATGTGATATTTTCTCAGTCATTTTATTTAGATTTTATTTCAATCATAAACCAATGACATGATCCATCCTATGATTTATTTGCATCTTTTTTGAAGAACTAGTACCAAAAATTCAAAACCTATCCAAGCCTTTCATCTTCTCCATGATGATAAGGTTGGCTTGTTTTACATGATAAAAAACACATGAGTAGAGCCTCGTTATGTTTCTTAATGTTTTTAATCTTTGACGCATGGTCGGACTTGTGTGAACCTAGGAAACTTGATTTTTGGTTTCATTCAACTTGACATCTATTGGTTTCTCTAGATTTAGAATTTTTCTAAGCCCCATTGACTTTATTTTTATTCAAAAATGTCTCTCATGTTTGGCCAAATTTAGTTACTAAATCCATACCCCCACGTTCAAGCCAGAGAAGCTTGCTATCAATTAATGAAAGCAAGCGATCCCGGTGCAACCAATATAAATGTAGTCAGAATGTTTTTGACTTACGATTATTTTTTATGCCTAAAAGCTCCTCTAAAATATATTTAAACTCATTGCTAGCTCTGAGTTAATTTTTTATTTCTGAAATTAGAGGAGCGATTAGCATCTAAACATGATTAAGGGGAGGTTCTTGAGCATGATTAACATATAGTGCTCCATGATGCATCGCGGGAAGGCATCCATCATTTGGCATCTTGGGCACATGCAAAGGACAATCATGAGGGGCAGCAATGACTTTGTTTTGCAGGAAATAAGTGAAAGCACACGAAGCATGGAAGACAAGAAGTGACACAAAGTGAAGGAGGGAGGCATTGATCTCATCATTCAAACCAAAGGAGTGGCCGAGAGCGTTTGGCCAATGGATTCTTGTGGAGCACGACGACGCAAGAAAACAAGGGAGAAAGAAGCATCTCGGATAAAACTAGAGCCGGGAAGACCAGGAGGCCCCCTAGGCCGATCAATCTATGCCGACCGGCCTGCCCCTTCCAAGCAGCCCCCAGTGCTCCCCTTCGTCTGTTAAGTAGTTCATCCATTTGCTAGTTCGTGTTCTTGAGTTCATAGCCCAGAAGTTCCTGAAACAACCCAGAAAAAATTTGTGCCTCTTCCTTCTCTAAAAAAAGTCCCCGAAAAATCATTACAATTCTTGCCCTTCCATATACTTTCTTTGTGCATTTTTCTACCAGCGAGAAATCCCGGGAGAGTTGTTTGTGAATTTGTGCAGCAAGACACAATGGGAAAAGCCATGAACATCGTCCTCTGAAGGAAGCTCGATCGTCATCATCGGAGGCGCCATCTAGCTCTTCGCGGAGGCACTCTATTTCCGAGCCCCTGCGAAGCATGGAGGAGGACGTGGCACCGTCAAGGAGTGACACACTGCTCCTTGGAGGCATGAGGAGTACAGGAAGCTTGTCCATGCGACACAAACCACAAGGGCACACGGAGGAGCCACCCATTCGACCTCGACGCTCAACTCGTTCATCTACTCCGCCACCATACACTCCGAGGCATTCCAAGATTATTTCATCATGAAGACGGAGGAGGAGAAGAAGAGGCTTGTTCGTCTTGAGAAGAGGCTTGTGCCAAATGTTGACTTCGACAACACCCTCCAAGTGTTGGGATTCTACTTGGATAATTATCAAATCTTGAGCAACCTTGGATGGGTGAAATTCTTTAATGGAGTTGGTGTAAGCACTCACAAGGAGTTTACCTTGGAAACTCTTATACATTAGAACCATGAAGGAGTGTGGTGCCTCTCATTTCGCCTTGAAGATAAAGAGCAACTAGTTCCTTATGGATATATTAGAGAGCTACTCGGCCCCAAGAAGGAAGCCCCGGAGCAAGTTGAAGTCCAAGAAAATATGTTAGACGGATTTTGAGTAATGATTTCAGTAGAATATTACAAGGAACCCAAAATTTCTCCTTGTTGGGACCTCTTTGGAAATCGAGTACATGAAGCGAGGAAAATATATTAGTGGAGGTGATAGGAGAAGACTTCTTGTACCAGTAAAGAAGAATAAAAGAGGAAGAATTGTTGAGGAAGGATCATCCACCGCAGCCCAAGATGAAGGAGGGGCTGCACATCAAGCTAATGAAGAACCACATGGAGGGATCCCGATGCCACCAGCTTATGGAGGAATACTAATGCCCCCACCATATTATGAAGTGTGCTGGTGCAAGCTTGGGGGAGTGGGGCAGCCATGCCACCACCTCCTCCATCATACATGGCGCCCAATGAAGCTTTCATGGTGCCTCATCCAAACCAATGCAAGTCAAATGGAAGAAGGGACCGGCGCAATCATACTACAAGCAAGAATACACCACGCAAGACCATCAATATCAACCACTGAAGAATGAAGAAGGAGGAAGAAGAGAAATAATGCTTTCAAGTTTGGTTCGATTTTCCCTTTCCTTTTCTTTATTTTTAGCTTATGTGCAAATTTGTGTGTGCGTAGCATTTTCTATTTTTATTTATTTTCAGCATATATGTTAGTAGTACTCCATGATGAATAAAGTTTGCTTTAAATCAACATGAATAAAGTTTGTCACCATGTTATCACCTTTGGTGAAGATAATAAGTTGATGTGATGTTGATATATGATAAAAGTTGCCGCTTTGCTCGTCTTTGTGCTTGATTTATGCATGATTAAGCTAATGCTCTCTATAAATGCAAATCTGAAATTAAATTAAATGCTAACTTAGTCCTTTGCGTAGGTTATGATAAAGATAAGACCCATAGTTTTCTTTTCATGCTCTCAATTTTGAATGGGTTAAAGATGATTTATTTTTGTTCTTAAAAACTATGCTAACCTTGTCATTAATACCACTTGCATCTTGCTCTACCTATCCAAAGCCGTATATTTGATTGAGTGCAAAACCTTAGTGTACAAGATTTATTTTTGGGTACATTGATTCAAGGCTTGATTTCTCTGTCCCGAGACTAAGAAGCTGGTCATTTCGTTTTTGCGTATGTATCTTAATGCTAGCCTTTTCTATCCGTGCATTGTAAGTTTCCACATCAGAAATTTTGCAAACCTCGCCGGATATCCACCTCCAAACCCAATATATCTTTTTGTGTTTACCTCCTTGACCACAACCCAATATTTAAGTATGTATGAATACTTTGAGGAAGATCACAAGAATGAAGGTGCCAAGGATTGAAGTATGAAGGACCGATTAGGCGTCCAGAGAGGGGAGGAGTGAATGGGAGCCGATAAAAATTCTTCTCGAAGGATGAACTCGGCCTATGCCCCAAATCCACAACCAAGGATTCCCACAAGAGCTTGCCAAGGTTGCGTAGTCACAACGGACCTACCAACCCTAGGAACAACTCTCAAACAAACCGGAAGCGAAAGCGCAACTGAAGAAGCAAGGGACTTAGCCGATCTTCCAGGCTCGGGGCGGACTGTCCGCATGGACCGGGCGAACTGTCCGTGAGGCCTAGGCGGACTGTCCGCGGGTCTGCGGCGGGCCGTCTGAAAATGGCCCCCGAACCACCAGTAGTGTACCCCGAAAAATAGACTGTCCGAACCTTGCCCGCGGACCATCCGTGGCGAAGAGACTGTCCGGGCTCTCCTCGCGGACTGTCCGCCAAACCCCGTGCAACCAAAAGCAACCAACTCAACGGATCGAACCAAGAATGCGCACGAACAAGCAACAAACTGGACGAATACTGGGCCACGCGGACTGTCTGCCCCTACCAGGCGGACTGTCCGCCCCTACCAGGCAGACTGTCCGCCAGGTGCGGACAGAGCAGCTCAAGCCCGAGTTGCCCAAGGTCAACACCTCCTTCCCTTTGCCCGATCTCCCAAATCAACCAAGGGATTGCTACCAAATCATAGGTGAAGATGAAGCGTCTCTAGGAGATACTATACCTACAAATTTGTAGCCTCAAACCTACTGAATCGAGAGGAATCTAGATTCAACCGAGCTCATATAAAGACCTAGGGTTCCAACCGAAATCCTTCAATCGAAGGACAAATCTGAAGCTTGAGGGGTCAAGAGCAATCACAAAGATGCACAATACATCTATCCATGATCCCCAGAAAGAAATCCGAACCCAAACACATCGGAATCGAAGAAGCAAGCCGCGCACGAAAATCCAACGAAAATAGCCCGAAAAAGACACGAAAATCACTCGAGCCACAAGAAGGAAATTGACGCAACCATGAAAGCTTCCATACACTCGGACGTTAGATTCTCTACAAAACGGTGAAGAAAATCTAAGCCTATGGAGCAGGGAAATGAGAAGCAGTCCGGGAGGGTAGTTTGCCCAGAAACCCTACAGCTATATATGTGGAGTCCCGCTGGGTTGGGCAAATGACCAAGCTACCCCTAGAACTTAAACTGAGATACAAACCCCTCAGGGGCAATATGGTCAAGTAGCACTCCTCTTCATCGGGCGGCCATGCCTTCGCCGTAGTCCGCGTCCTCCCGACGCAAGCCCTGCGATCCCGTCGCGTGTCCCTCAGCATCGAAGCTTCTCAGCACGCCCGGATCCCGTCTCCGCCCGGTGAGCCTCCGGTCTTGGTTTTGTGGCTCCACCAAGTAACCCGACGGTTTTGTGGTGAACCACCGCAAACCCCGCGTTCAGACTCCGGTCGTGAGCCGCTACCGTGCACCGGCTCCAGTCGACGACTTCGTCTTGCTTTTCTTGCTACCATGCGGCCCGCACTTGATCCCGTTCGGCCACTGGGTCCATCGAGCCGAGCCTACTTGTCTGTCCACTCCTCAGAGGCCCCGCAAGGCTAAGACCTTTCACGCCCGCTCTTCACCTGCACCAACGCAAATCAAGCCGCAACCTGCACCTGCAATACTCGGCCAAGAGTCAGTCCACACCATGTTGTCAATCACTCATCACACCAAGGAGCGACCATCCACTGGTCCTCAGACGCTCCGGTCCTCAATCTCCCCCTTGATGAGTGCATTGAGAACACACATAGTAACAAATTCAGAGAAAAGGGAAAAAGGAAAGAAACGAACGAAAAACTCACACAAGTGATCAAAAGCCAAACAAAAGCCAAAACAAGATCACTTGAGAGAGAAAAATCTCGGTCCCCTAAGGCAAGGGCAACGGCTCAACACAACCGAGATAAAATGCTCCAAAATTGCTGACTCCTCAAGGTGACGCAAAAGGGCTCGACACCATCGGCAAAAGAGCACAACTAAAATTCAGGCAACAAAGAGCTCCCAAAGCACATGAATGCAAGCTCCCCCTGAACAAATGCATTTCTCCCGATTTTTCTCCCCCTTGATGCAAAACTCCCCCTAGATATGAATTGGGTACTTTCCTCCCCCTTGTTGGTAATGCATGAATCAAGCTACAAATGTAAGCATGTGCTTCTCAAATAGACAAAGAGCACTACAACATGCTAAAAAGGAGACATAGACAAGCAAGATAGCCACATATTCAGTACAAGCCTCGTCAACAAGATAGAAAGGAACATATAAGCATGTGACATAGCCATGATCAAAATGAAGCATTTTCAACAAAATTTCCCTCTCATGAGCCTAGTACCTTAACATGACCAAACTGAGCACACACAACATATAACCCACAAACTTCATGCAATGTCACAAGTTCTCATCACAAGATCATCACAAACACCTACAAGCTAACTCATGTCATGTCAAAGCCATCGAGCCATGTGTCCACTTCTAGATATGAGACTTCTCAATGGTGAACATCATGCAACGGTTTAGCACCCAAGATAAGGAATTTAAAGCATATATGAAATGGAAGCACATTTTTCAAGCATAGGCATCTCACATACCAATTGCATGATTTAAAAATTAAGCATGGTACATGAAGTGCCTTTGCGGCAAAAAGAAGCTTAGGCTTCTCCACAGGATAGCATGTAGGCTAAACATTCATGATAACAAATGGGCCTTTGACCCCAAATCAAACGAGCATGATACCCAAGCACAAATTAAGCAAGATATAGCCATATGAGAACATTTTGAGCATGAAAGGCATCCAACTCACAAGAGAGGATGATATATAGCATTTTCACAAAAATAAGCTTTCACATGCATATACATCCCAAAGCTACCAAGAGCATAGCTATACATCACAAGAGCTTCACTAGCAAAGTCATAAGCTCACATCCAGCATATCATAGTGATCAATGTATATAGGAGAAGCACATCTCTAAAGCATATGATACAAATGCAGTCTATGATACAAAGATGCAAACATGATATGATACAAGAATGAAAATGCAAGATGCATATGTACATGAGATCCCCCAACCGAAGCTCAAAAAGGAAAAACCACACCAAGCTCACCTCGCAAACGTGCAAATGTAGCCTGGTCCAAAGGCTTTGCCAGGATATCGGCAAGCTGTTTTTCGGTTGGCACATGAATGAGGTCTATGTTTCCCTTCTCAACATTGTCTCTCAGAAAGTGGTAGCGCACCTTAATGTGTTTGGTTCTTGAGTGGAGCACAGGATTTTTGGCTACGTTTATGGCACTGTGCTGTCACACATGAGAGGCACATGGGAACACTCCTCACCAAAGTCACTCAAAGTGTAGATGATCCAAAGCAGCTGGGAGCAACAACTAGCGGCAGCAACATACTCAGCTTCTATGATAGACTGAGCTACACTTGACTGTTTGCGAGTGTTGACGGCTGTTAAGTACCACTTTTAGGCCGTCAATACCTGCATAGAATAAATGGAAAGTGATCATCAACATTAGAATAGGGGTTTATACTGACAATTTCCACAAGTGTTGGTGTTTCTATCTTTTGTTGCAGGACACATCGAAATGCACATGAAATGATGCAATTGAGAGCAAGTAAATTAATGGCATGAATACGGCATAATCATAAGCAACCTCAAATGCCAAATTTCTCTGCACCATTGCGACGGGCTCGTCGAGACGATCGAAACGGATATATCATTCGCATACATCAGAGCCCGGATGAGAGAGATATGCTCAGGACATCATGTGGGCCCGATGGGACCCACACCAGACCACGTGGCGACGTGCTGGCACACAGGATGCCATGTGTCCATGACACCTCATCAATCCAAGAGAAGCACTTCCCGATGAATCAGACGCCACCACGTGTTCAGCACAAGGATTGAAGGGCCCACAACCCAAGGAAACCTCCTCCAACCGACCCATACATCGGGAACCGCCTTGAGGACCCACCTAGCAGTCACCCAGACGAAAGGCGACGCGATCGGAGCCGATCCGGGATCGGCCGACCCCACCTTAAGGCGGTTCGCCTCTGTCTTCCACATGTCGTCTCCCCATTGGATCCTAAGGGCATTCCCGTGGTGCTTGGGGTGTTCTCGCGCAGTGACCCGGGCCTATAAATAGAAGGGGAGGGGGTAAGAATGAAGACACATCCCAAGTTCTCCCCTCTCTCATTTTCTCACTTGGAGGGGTGAGTTTTCACCTCTCCATGTGTAGATAGGTGTAGGTGCTATGTAGGTAGTGGTGTGGGTGTGACTCCCATTTATTCTTCATTTAGAGCAAAGTGGGTATTTCTGTATTTTCCTTTTAGACTAAAGTGATATTCATGCATGGGTGATATGTTCTTGAGTTCTTCATCTGTTCATCATTTAGAGGCTCGTGTTCTTCGTGACACGATCCTTTGATCTTGTTGACTAGATGAATAATTCTGCATTCCGTTTGTGTGAGTTATCTCATTAGATCTTATTGGAATACATTAATTGGCGCTTAGTCGTTCGACCTCGTGCCACCTCGGTTCAATGATGGGATAGGTCTAGCTGTACTCGCGGGTTCGTCGCTCCGTATTTATACGGAGTGCTATAGTGTTGTTACGGGTCGACAGACGTAGCCGTGCTATAGTAGTAATCGGTGGTGTAGACGTGGTGTCTAGACAACGGGTTATCCTTCGATTGCCCTGTATCCCACGGTTTGTCTTGGGGTAGGCCGCAGTAGTGGCAGCCGTTGGACCCTTATGGAACTCCCCACGTTCGGATACAGGTGTAGGCAACCATTTGCCGTGAACCAACTGCTATAGCCAGGAAGGTCCGATGTCCGAAGTGAGATCCTTTGCAGCTAGTACTCCCCTAGAACCGAGCGCCCCATCATCTATCTACCAAGCAGGGGCTTGGTGTCCTTGGACCGTTCTTCTAGTGTAGGAGGTAGAACATACCGTTCCTTGGATTCGATACCCTTTGGAATACTCCTGAGGTGAAGTGCTACAGCGGTATTTCCGTGCGCTTGTGGATTCTTTCGTACCCGTCGGTATACCCTGGTGGATTTTACACTCACGCTAACAAGGCGCCGTTGGCTGTGACTTAAGAAATACCAACAAGCATTTCTGGCACCATTGCCGGGGAACGGTTGCTATATCTATCTTCTAACCTAGTGATCCTCGTATGTATCTTTTTCGTTTTCTTCTACCTTTACCCCCGCTACCCTTGGAAGGTTGTCCTTGTAAACACCTTCCACCTTCGAGGAGTGAACCCTCAGAGCCACCCTTGTCAGAACTCATTCTTTCATCTGGCTGTCGGACTCACCCCTCTCTCATGAAGCTAATTCAGGATCTTTCCTTCTCGGGGTCAATTCATGAGAACCCCCTCGATCATGTGAGAGACTACGAGTGTCTGATTGAAACTCCGAGTGAAATTGAAGAATCATTGGATGCTCGGAAAAGGGAATCTTTCCCGCTATCCCTCTCTGGGAAGCACGGGATTGGCACCGTTATTTACGATGTGTCATCTCGTTGAGGATAAGGATTCTCAGTCTCGTGCAAGGTGAGAAGGAATCGCTAGGAATGGTATGGGATCACTTCGCCTTTTTGGCGGAAGATTGCCCAGTCCTCCACGTTCCCGATCGGAAGCTGCTTCAGCGCTTCTGGTATGGGTTACGGAAGGACGATGCCATGCGGCTTAATGCTCTCTCTGAAGGCTCTTTGTGCACTTGGACGCTGTTGAGGGAAAAGAGATCGTGGAAACACTCCAGGATTTCAGCTCCCCCTTGCATCACAGTCAATGAGGTGCCCATCAGAAGAAATGTTGAGCCACCTAGACTCATCATCAGCCGAGCTGAGGCTTTAAGCTCCGGTTGAAGATACCATTCCTGATTAGCATGAATCTAAGGTAAAGATTGTTTAGCGCAGAGTCTACCCTTGGGTTCCCTTCTCGTACCTTTTCTTTGACCTTCTCCCCCAGACCTTGTCTCGTGGGAGGATGGAGAGAGTAATTAGGAAAGGATGAATCATTCTCGGCCAGGATGACTTGTCTGATCCTAGTTATGACCTCCTAAGGAGAGTACGATTGGCCTATCATGTTCCTACATTGAGATTTGAGCTGAAGTGCCTTGCACTGAAGTTTCATATAAACTAAGACATCGGTCTCTGCTTTACAATCCAGTGGATTCATTTATCAGACCGAAGGAGCATGATCATTTACCGATCGAATGGAGTACACTCACTTCATATCTTAAGCCCATCGATCGATGCCGATCAGTCAGGAGAAGCTTAAACTTCATACTTTACGCTTGACTTGATCGATGCCCAATGGGAGTTGCACTTTCCAGCTTATCCATAACCTCCTATTAGAAGCTTAGGCTAGACTCGAGATGGCTCATCATTTTGATGAGAACATCAGTCCATCTACCTAAGGAAGGATGAGCTTAACCTCACCCTTCACCCGAACTCTAGCTCCTGAACGTACGTCGGCCATTCGAGTTTCTACTCTATCCTCTTTTGGAGTACGAGTATTTTCCTGAGCTCAGTTCAGTCGAAGATCAGTTGCGAGAGCGCTAGCCTCAGTGCTCAACCTTCCGTCTCCGAGGTTCACATTGGTGCTATAGCTTCTCGAGTCCCATGATCGCCCCAGGAGCTGTCTTAGCCTCCCCTGGAATGATCATGTCTGCTTTTAGCTTTGCTATCTTTTGGACTCGTGATCGTATATGGCACTGACCTTGCAGCTGGAGCTTCACTGATTCATCAATGATTGGTGGTGAGATGGGAAGGACACCACCAATGTGGCTGCAAGAGAAATCTCCCATGGTCGAGCTTATGACCATAATAAACAAAGCACTACCAGGAGATAGCCTGGATTAGCATAGGTTTTATTTCCCTTTCGAATAAAAGCGAGAACATGTTTTTGGCATAAGTTGTCCTTCGGGTATGTTTGGTCACTAACCTTTCAGGTGAGATTGAAAAGAACGATTAACAAATGATGCCTAATAACATGTGAGTTACATCAGCTGTAGCATCTTGGTAAGTTTTGGCGAGGGAATATTTGCAATAGCAAGCTTGATCTTCGCACACTTAAATTTTGTTGCCTGGCAATGCAAACTCTAAGTGTGGGGGAGGTATGTGAGCATCCCAAGTAAATTTCCTCTCATGCCAAACCTTATCCTGATGAGGAGAAGATGTAAGCTCTCCCATCTTGCCTGATTAGCTAGGTAAGTCCTGCTTTTGACTTTAAACAAAGCCCTTCCGGGAGGTCACCCGAGGTTCACCGTTATGCGCTCATGCTTATGTTCCCTTTGGAAATAGCTTGATCATGAATGCGTGCTTCATTTATCTTTGTTTGTATCCTCTGGTTTGAATGTACATGATATCTCATACATTCATAGACTGTTTTAAATTAAGCGTGGTGCTTAGGTTAAAATTGTCTTCTTCAGTCAAAACAAGACATGGTGTCGAGTTTTGATTAATGAACCGTAGAGTTATGCTTTCATAGATCTTGGTTGCATGTATGTGGACTAACCCCTGCAGAAATCATCAAATTCAAAAGGGTAAGTCATTGAGCTATATCTATTGGGGAAGGTAAGTTAAGGTGTCAGAGTAATTTTGCACAACATATGAAGGAGGTACATTTGGCCCTGTAAAGGTCTCAGGTAAGTATACCTTCTTTACCTATGAAGTGCATTGTTGATCTAACCCTGCTTGAGTAAATGACATGGTGATGATAAAAAAAACAAAAACAAAAAAAATATATATTTGCTTTTGAATAAGGGCTCTATGGTTCTCAAACCAGCAGAGTCCATTTTTTGTTTCCACTTTTGTTTGAAGAACAACACCAGGTACAAGAACAGGTGTGGGGGAGTCCTCTCGATCTCATCATCATCATATCCACTCGAGAACTCCCACACAAGGGATGCACGACATTGACTACACCTTCATGACAAGGGCAAGGTAAACTAGAGTGAGCTGGCTACCCCACGGGTAAGCCAAATCACTACTAGTCTTCCTTGTCTCCCATATCCTTGAGGAGCGATGGTATGTGCACCCTGCATCTCACTCTCTCTACCTTTGAGTTTGAATGATCTTCAATTCTTATCTAGTGAATCAAACTCAAATAATGGTGCTCTGCTTGCTCTACATGATTCCTATGGTTGGCTTGCATATGATTTATTCCTTACTCATTATCTTGATGCTTGTGAACAAATATCATTAGGGAACTCATGCTCATCTAAGTAGTTGGTGTTTGTGATATGGTTTGATGATATGATCTTCGCTCTAAATGTTTGAGTGCTTGGGAATTTTATTTGAAAACTTGAAAACCCTTTGCAAAGCTCCTCTTTGATATGCCGCAGTCCCACCAAAGCCATATGATGTTTTTAGTTGAAAACCTTATACTCATATGCTGCTTGTTGTTGCATTGAGCTTTGTCAAATTTTGTGACCCTTATGAGAATTCTTTTCGTGCTTTCACGATCAAGATTCATGTGCACACCACCATTTCCCCCTTGCTATGCTTCTACTCTGGAAGTTAGCATTGCACCATTCATCTATTCACCTACATAAATGTTCCATCGTATGCATTGATTTCTCTCTCCCCAAGTGTTTTGTAAAGAGGCATGGCTATCTAAAAAAAGGGGACACATGAAGGTCCCCGCTGTTATGAAAAAAAAGAAAAAAAAACTGTGGGCACATGAAGTTCCACTTAGAAAAAAAGAGAAGATGATAGACATGTTCTCATAAGACTTCATATATATGAAAGAGAGAATCATTCAATGGAGTCATTCATCTCATTCATCAAATATGGTAACAACTAGCACCCATTCCAGGGCTAGTGACCACCTTACCATATCCACCATATCCATACAAGTGCACATCTTGATCTGATTGTATGAATTGCTTTTTTTCTTGGATCCGGTTTTTGACTTTGCAATATATGTGAAACAAGTATGCTTTATCTTCTGTCCTACCCTAAGATCCACATATAGCCATCATTAGAAGTAGGATGAAGAAAGGCAATTATAATGCCTTGGTAAGGACATGTATACACATTGTGCGATCTGAGAGAATCAAATGAGGAGCTAAGCAAGGTTTGTTTTGAAAATTATTGCAAAAACCCCAAGTTACTTGAGATGATGAGTAGGAGTGACTTGATTCATGACCGTTCCATTCTTCAACTACCCGAGATGGCATGATAGACACTCCACATAGTTCACAAGTTCAAGGGATGGTTTGGGAATATCTCTTATGCTAGCTTCATACCTTTGGATATCATGTACCACCATGATCTGACTCCCTTTACTCGGGACGAGCAAAGGTCAAGTGTGGGGGAGTTGTTGACGGCTGTTAACTACCACTTTTAGGCTGTCAATACCTACATAGAATAAATGGAAAGTGATCATCAACACTAGAATAGGGGTTTATACTGACAATTTCCACAAGTGTTGGTGTTTCTATCTTTTGTTGCAAGACACATCGAAATGCACATGAAATGATGCAATTCAGAGCAAGTAAATTAATGGCATGAATATGGCATCATCATAAAAATCCTCAAATGCCAAATTGGTCTGCACCATTACGACGGGCTCGTCGAGAAGATCGAAACGGATATATCATTCGCATACATCGGAGCCCGGATGAGAGAGATATGCACAGGACATCATGTGGGCCCGGTGGGACCCACACCAGACCACGTGGCGACGTGCTGGCACACAGGATGCCATGTGTCCATGACACCTCATCAATCCAAGAGAAGCACTTCCCGATGAATCAGACGCCGCCACGTATTCAGCACAGGGATTCAAGGGCCCACAACCCGAGCAAATCGCCTCCAACCGACCCATACATCGGGAACCGCCTTGAGGACCCACCTAGCAGTCACCCAGACGAAAGGCGGCGCGATAGGAGCCGATCCGAGATCGGCCGACCCCACAGGTCGGCCGACCCCACCTTAAGGCGGTTCGCCTCCGTCTTCCACGTGTCATCTCCCCATTGGATCCTAAGGGCATTCCCGTGGTGTTTGGGGTGTTCTCGCGCAGTGACCCGGGCCAATAAATAGAAGGGGAGGGGGTAAGAATGAAGACACATCCCAAGTTCTCCCCTCTCTCATTTTCTCACTTGGAGAGGTGAGTTCTCACCTCTCCATGTGTAGATAGGTGTAGGTGCTATGTAGGTGGTGGTGTGGGTGTGACTCCCATTTGTTCTTCATTTAGAGCAAAGTGAGTATTTCTGTATTTTCCTTTTAGACTAAAGTGATATTCATGCATAGGTGATATGTTCTTGAGTTCTTCATCTTTTCATCATTTAGAGGCTCGTGTTCTTCATGACACGATCCTTTTATCTTGTTGACTAGATGAATAATTCTGCATTACATTTGTGTGAGATATCTCGTTAGATCTTATTGGAATACATTAATTGGCGCTTAGTCGTTCATCCTCACGCCACCTCAGTTCAATGAAGGGATAGGTCTAGCTGTACTCGCGGGTTCGTCGCTCCGTATTTATACGGAGTGCTTTAGTGTTGTTACGGGTCGACAGACGTAGCCGTGCTATAGTAGTAATCGGTGGTGTAGATGTGGTGTCTAGACAATGAGTTATCCTTCGATTGCCCTGTATACCACGGTTTGTCTTGGGGTAGGCCGCGGTGGTAACAGCCGTTGGACCCTTATGGAATCCCCCACGTTCGGATACAGGTGTAGGCAACCATTTGCCGTGAACCGACTATTATAGCCAGGAGGGTCCGGTGTCCAAAGCGAGATCCTTTGCAGCTAGTACTCACCTAGAACAGAGCGCCCCAACATCTATCTACCAAGCAGGGGCTTGGTGTCCTTGGACCATTCTTCTAGTGTAGGAGGTAGAACATACCGTTCCTTGGATTCGATACCCTTTGGAATATTCCTGAGGTGAAGTGCTACAGCGGTATTTCCGTGCGCTTGCGGATTCTTTCATACCCGGCGGTATACCCAGGTGGATCTTACGCTCACGGTAACAAGGCGCCGTTGGCTGTGACTTAAGAAATACCAACAGCGAGATGACAAAGTAACGAGCGATGAACCCAAAAATTGGCAAGTACCTGAAGTCGATTTCCCATCGACACGACACCCCGCAAAGTCAGCATCCGAAAAACCAAGAAGCGAAAGAGAGGAGGACGCCGAGTACCAAAGACCAAGCTCAGGAGTGTATCGAAGATACCTAAAGATCCGCTTGATGGCCTGCTGATGTGAAGTCCTCGGCGATGCCTGAAAACTAGCGCACAGACACACAGAGAACTGGATGTCCGGCCTCGTCGCCGTCAAGTACAGTAGGGAGCCAATCATGCTCTGGTACTCCTTCTGGTCCACGGGCTCTCTCTCCTCGTCCGCATCCAGCGCTGTAGTCGTACTCATCGGTGTCAACAGGGGCTTCGAGTCATCCATCTTGAACTTCTTGAGGATGTCCTTCGTGTACTTGGCTTGATGCACAAAAGTTCCTTCCTTCGCCTGCTTGATCTGAAACCCGAGAAAGAACTGCATTTCTCCCATCATAGACATCTCGAATTCTTTGCTCATGTCCTCTGCAAACCTTGCAAACAAAGAGTGAGACGAGCCGCCAAAGACAATATCATCCACATACACTTGAACAATTAGGATATTATCACCCTGCCTGAGGAGAAAGAGACTCTTATCTACCTTGCCATCTCAAACCCCTTGCTGAACAAGAACCCCCTCAACCTACCATACCATGCCCTGGGAGCTTGTTTCAGCCCATACAAGGCCTTCCTCAGCTTATACACTCGGTGGAGAAACTCAACACTCTCAAACCCAGGTGGTTGCCTCACATAAACCTCTTCCTCCAAAAACCCATTCAGGAAGGCACTCTTCACATCCATTTGGTACACCTTGAATCCTTTAGCCACAGAAAAGGCTAGAAGAATCCTAATTGCCTCCAAACGGACTACAGGAGCAAATGTCTCCTCATAGTCTATCCCCTCCTTCTGGCTATAACCCTGAGCAACCAGCCTCGATTTGTTTCTCACCACCTCACCATTCTCTCCCTCTTTGTTTTTCCACACCCATTTTGTCCCAATAGGTTTGCAGTTTGGTGGTGGCTCCAATTACTCCCACACCTGGTTTCTCTCAAAATTCTCTAACTCCTCATGCATGGCATTCACCCAATTAGGATCGGAGAATGCGTGTCCAATGTCTTTCGGCTCAAAGGTAGTAACAAAAGCCGAATGAGCAAAGTGAGAAGCATTTCTGGACCTTGACCTCGTCGTATGCTCGTTGATGCCACCGATGATTCTTGAGGACGGATGATCAACTTGAATGCGCCTCGGTGCCTCTCGCCTGGAGACGACCTCCCCCTCAACAGCAGCTTCCACTTGATCTTGCTGGATCGTAGTCGATGTAGAGGATTATCCATCCTGCACTGTAGTCATCGTAGTGGAAGTAGAGGGCACATGCGTGACTGGAGATTCACCATCATCACCATCATCCTCTCCAGCATCATCCTCCTCGTCCTCAAAGATCTTCTTTCCAACTTCGTCGTCACCTGCACACTCAAAGACAGACGAACTCCATGACTAGGTTTGTATCAAGGTTGAGCACACGATATGCTCGAGAATGATTAGCATAACCCAAAAAGATTCCATCGGAGGACCTCGACTCAAACTTATCAAGCCTACCCTTCTTGAGAATAAAACACCGACAACCAAAAGCCCTGAAATGGCTCACTCTAGGTGCTCGCCCGTGCATGAGCTGATAGCACGTCTTGTTCAAGAAGGCCTGAAGGAAAATCCGGTTCCCAACATGGCATGCGGTATGCACCACCTCTGCCCAATATCTCCTCGGAGTCCTATGCTCGTCGAGCATCGTCCGAGCCATCTCACAAAGGGAACAGTTTTTCCTCTCAACCACACCATTCTGACAAACCACATAGGGAGAAGAAAATTGATGTTCGAGACCCAAATCACGACAAAAGGTTTCGAATCAAGAGTTTTTAAATTTAGTGCCATTGTCGCTACGAATGGCTCGAACAGCACCTCCATTTCTCTCATTCTTCAACCTCAAGATTAGATCCCGGACAAAACCAAATGTCTCCCCCTTGTCAGCCAAAAAGAAGACCCAAGCATAGCGAGAATAGTTGTCCACTATCACAAGGATGTACCATTTCCCACCTGCTGAGCACACGCGAGCTGGACCAACCAAGTCCATATGGAACAGCTCGCATGGCCTCTCTGTCATAACGGATGTCAGAGGCAGGTGAGAGGTGGCGACCATCTTACCATGCCTACTTTGAGCACATACCAAGTCCTTTTGGTATTTCAACTTAGGCAATCCTCGGACCAAACCTAGCCCACTCAAGCGTGACAACAAGTCAAAACTCAAGTGACTTAGTCTCCTATGCCATTTCCAAAGCTCCGCCGAAACACCAGCAACCAAACAACGAGAAGAGCCGACACACTGAGAAAAATCGGCTCTGAAAATCTGACCCTCAGGGATAATCGTGCACACAAGATCACCTCGAGAATCCAAAACACGCGAAGTGCCTGTTTTGAAATGGACCTCAAAACCTTCATCAAGAAGCTGGGAAACCGAAAGAAGATTGAACCCCAAAGACTTGACAAGAGCAACACACCTAAGAGTCACAGACTCGCTCACCTTCACCACGCCCACAGAAAGCACTCTACTTTTCCCATTGTCCCCAAAAGTGATGTACTCTTTGGTCATCACCGGGGTGAGGCTGGAGAACCACCTTCGATCTCCGGTCATGTGTCGAGAGCAACCGGAGTCGATCAACCAAAAACCCTCCATGCCTCCCACTAGCAAAATCAAAAATGAGAACGAGAGTGAGCAAACGACTTAGCACTAGGGTTAGTACAAAATGAATCAAACCAGTGTCGTGCCATTTTCTCAAAAGTGGGGTTAGAAAAATCCATCCTATCTCTCCTAGGTGGAACACCCACACATCCCCTCGGAGGACTACGCGTACCACGAAGTGGAGACCGTGGCCCATAGCTTCTCTGGGACCTAAAGCTGCGATCGTTCCCCCCATACTAGTATTGGCCACGAGTGAAGGAACGTCCAGCAAACTCACCACACCCAAACCTAACACGCCTACCACCATCTCTTTGTGGTGGCACATCACGAGGCACAAACTCATGCCTCCCTTGACGCGGAATGGTGTACACAACACCCTCACCTCTAGGCACCATACGAGGCTCAGGCACACCACGAGAAGGGCGGTACCTGTCCTTGTTTGCCATCTCCCTAGCAAACCTCTCCTCACGCTTCCTCCTGGAGCAAAACTCAGCAAGATGCCCATCCCTCCCACAATGCTCACAATGGAAGGGGGTCGGTTTTGGCTTTGGCTTTGGGCTCTCTTTGGGTTGTGGCTTGTCCTCACTCGGTTTCTCTCCCTTCTTCCCAAAGAACTCCTTCCCTAAGTCACTCTTGAACTTGAAGGGTTTCTGGAAGTTGTTGGTTTGTGGAGGAAACACGGGTGGAGCTGGGGTTGTGTCTAGTCGGTTCCTAAGTGGGTTTGGCTTAGGAGCATAGGCATTTTTGTTGTGGGTTTTTGGTGGCTCTGGAATATCACCGATCTTTCCCTCACCACTGCACTCCCCAATCTTATCCGACCCAAGCGCTTGCCCATCATAGCGCTTGTATGCCTCAATCATCATCTTGAGTTGAGGCTCATGACCCGACAACCAACCCATCATTTTCCTCAACTCATCATTCTCATTCTGCAAACGATCCACATGGTGTGCAAGCTCCAAATTCTTCACAGCTTGTATTTCACAAGTAGAGCATGAAGTAGGAATAGGAGCTTTCAAAGCAGCTTCTAGAGATCTAGCATAAGCAAGCGACACATCTAGCTTCTCATGCAAAATAGGACAAGAAGTGCAAGCACCAAGCAAGGAGGGTCTGGATTTCATGTCATCTAGCTCAACCCTAAGCACATCTAGTTCCCCAACCTTGGAGGCATACTTTTCCTTGAGCACAGTCAAATCACCAAGAAAAGTGGAACAATCAGTGCATTCAGGTTCATCGGTCACAATAGGAGCAGACTTCAGAGAATCTATTTGAGCCCTAGCATCCACAAGGAAAGACTCTAGCTCAACCACCTTCTCCTTAGACTCTCCAAGCAAAGACCTATACTCCCTCTTCTCCTTGTTGGTCTTTCTAAGCACATCATCACGGTTGTCAAGCAATTCATTCAACCTAGCATTCTCCGCTACCAAGAAGGAAGGATCATTATTTACCTCATCCTCGGAGTCGGAGTCTGAGGCTTCCTTGTTGCTCTTCTTGCTTTTAGAGCTATGTGCCATGCCGCAAAAGCCTTGGGCAGCGAAGCACAAGCCGTTGATGTTCTTGCTTGACCGCTTGCCCTTGTGGCGGTTCTCTTCTTCATCACTTGAGCTCGATGAAGAGTAGAAGGAGCTTGAGTCGATGTCGCTCACTCCGGCAACCATCGCGCACTGCATCTTGTGACCGCCACTCTTCCTCGACCTCCGCTCGGACTTATTCTTGCCCTTGTGGTCGTCCCTCGAGCAGTGCTTGTGGTCGGTCCTCGAACGGTGCTTGTGCTCGAGCTTGACCTCCATGGCTTCCGGGCACTCAGGGATAAAGTGCACGTGCTTCCCGCACCGGTAGCACATGCCTAAGCTCCTCCGAGCGTTCTTCCGGTTCGTGTACATGCGCTCGAACCGCCTGCTCAACAACGCGAGATCTTCCTCACCCAGCACATCGAACTCCTCATCTGGCATGGACACAAGACAAGACAAAGAAAACTGTCTCGAAGACAGGTTAGTGTTAGTCGTTGGTCCAGAAACAAGAGCCAAACTATGAGGATCAATCGGGTTCTCGATCCTTGCTCGCACCCCACGGTCCACGTCGGACGACTTGAGCTTGGAAAACAGCTCGTCCACCGTGAGGGTCTCATACTTCTCCGACTCAAGAATGGCCTCGACCTTCTCACTCCACACGGTACGATCCAGAGAGTGCAGGAGCTTCACAGCCCTGTCATGATCATCGTACGGGAGCGCAGCCACATTAGCCCTCATGTTGTTCACAATCACAGTGAACCGTTGGAACATGGTGTCTATGGACTCACCGGGGAGATGAGTGAAGTTCTCGTACTCTCTCTGGTAGGTCGCGAACAACCGAGCCTGAACCTGAGCGTTCCCAGCGTGAGCATTCTTCAGCTGCTCCCAAATCCTACAAGACAAGTCCTCTGCCTGAACCCGATCAAATTCAGATTGACATAGAGCACGAAACAAGTAGTCGACCACCTTGTTGTTGGCGTTGTGCATATCCCTCGATCCTGGAGCTAGGAAGTTAATTGGATGAACATAAGTTGTGTTCACCGTAACATCCCAAAGGATCCTGACCCTTGCCGCGGAGGAAAGCAGCCATCCGCCTCCACACCTAGTAGTTCTTACCATTAAAGTGTGGAGGACCCGAACCCCGTTCCTGGTACACCATCTTTGGATCTTAGACTGGTTAGAATCATGAAGATCCGTAACCAGCTTTGATACCAATTGAAGGACCGATTAGGCGACCAGAGAGGGGGGGAGTGAATGGGAGCCGATAAAAATTCTTCCCGAAGGATGAACTCGGCCTATGCCCCAAATCCACAACCAAGGATTCCCACACGAGCTTACCAAGGTCGTGTAGTCACAACAGACCTACCAACCCTAGGAACAGTCTCAAACAAACCCCAAGCGAAAGCGCGGACTTAGCCAATCTGCGAGGCTCGGGGCGGACCGTCTGCATGGACCGGGCAAACCGTCCACGAGGCCTGGGAGGACTGTCTGTGGGTCTACGGTGTACCATCTGAAAATAGCCCCCGAACCACCAGTAGCGCACCCCGAAAAACAGACTGTCCGACCCCTACCTGCGGACGGTCTGCGGCGAAGAGACAGTCCGGCTCTCCTCGCGGACTATCCGCCAAACCCCGTGCAACCAAAAGCAACCAACTCAATGTATCGAACCAAGAACACGCACGAACGACGAACTGGACGAACACTGGGCCACGCGGACTGTCCGCACCTACCAGGCGGACTGTCCGCCAGGTGCGAACAGAGCAGCTCGAGCCCGAGTTGCTCAAGGTCAACACATCCTTCCCTTTGCCCGATCTCCCAAATCAACCAAGGTATTGCTACCAAATCATAGGTGAAGATGAATCGTCTCTAGGAGATGCTATACCTACGAATTTGTAGCCTCAAACCCACTGAATCGAGAGGAATCGAGATTCAACCGAGCTCATACAAAGAGCTAGGGTTCCAACCGAAATCCTTCAATCGAAGGGCAAATCCAGAGCTTGAGGGGTCAAGATCAATCACAAAGATGCACAAGACATCTATCCATGATCCGCACAAAGAAATCCGAAGCCAAACACCTCGGAATCGAAGGAACAAGCTGCGCACAAAAATCCAATGAAAATAGCACGAAAAAGACACGAAAATCACTCGAGCCACAAGAAGGAAATCAACGCAACCATGAAAGCTTCCATACACTCGGAGGTTAGATTCTCTACAAAACGGTGAAGAAAATCTAAGCCTATGGAGCAGGGAAATGAGAAGCAGTCCGGGAAGGTTGTTTGCCCAGAAACCATAGAGCTAAATATATGGAGTCCCTTTGGGTTCGGCAAATGACCAAGCTACCCATAGAACTTAAACTGAGATACAAACCCCTCAGGGGCAATATGGTCAAGTAGCACTCCTCTTCATCGGGCGGCCACGCCTTCGCCGCAGTCTGCGTCCTCCCGACGCAAGCCCTGCGATCATGCCGCGTGTCCCTCGACATCGAAGCTTCTCGGCACGCCCGGATCCCGTCTCCGCCCACCGAGCCTCCGGTCTTGGTTTTGTGGCTCAACCAAGTAACCCGACGGCTTTGTGGTGAACCGCCGCAAACCCCGCGTGCAAACTCCGGTCATGAGCCGCTACCCTACACCGGCTCTAGTCGATGACTTCATCTTGCTTTTCATGCCGCCATGCGCCCCGCACTTGATCCCGTTCGGCCACCGGGTCCATCGAGCCGAGCCTACTTGTCTCTCCACTCCTCGGAGGCCCCGCAAGGCTAAGACCTTTCGTGCCCGCTCTTCACCTGCACCAACGCAAATCAAGCCGCAACCTGCACCTGCAATTCTCGGCCAAGAGTCAGTCCACACCATGTTGTCAATCACTCATCACACCAAGGAGCGACCATCCACCGGTCCTCGGACGCTCCGGTCCTTAAAGTATAATTTTGGGAGATCACCAAGACGACATAAAGGTTATGTGAAGGATCCCTAGAAGATTTCAAGTGTTTCTCTCTAGGAAACCAAAGAACTTTTAGTACCTACCTTGGCACAAAAATCTTGCCACCTCTTTGCCCGAGGACGTGCAATCATCTAAGCATGGGGGGAGCTAACAAGGTGTTGGGGTAAAAACCGTCTCCCTAAGATGAGCGTGACTCATAAAAGAAGATGCATCACAAGGAGAAAAATAGACAAGTCAGGAGGGGGGGAGCCCCCCTCTCTCAACCCCCTTGGGTTGTTTATATAGCTAAGGGGTGGGATGGTATTTTAGCCCCAAGCCCCTGGTGGGTACAAATATTACATCCGAGCCCTAAAACTAGGATAGGGGGTACCTTGTGAATCATTTCCCCCAACATTCTAGCCCCTCAGCTACTTTGGTTTGGCTGGTACAACAAAGCAAAGTAGATGAAAACAAGGGAAAAATGATTCACTAAACTTTTTCTTCGGCCCGAGGACATGCCCTCGTGACCACCCGCCCGTACGCCTCGCTAAAAACGCCATTCTGAAAACCCAGTGGGAAAAAACAGAATGGAGAAAAGAGCACACACATCTCACAGGTCTACACATATGGAGTTATCAACTAGCCTAGCCAATGTCATCTTTGGTCTTCCTTTGACAATGAAAAGCTTCTTCTGTGGTGCCATCAACTTCGCCATTCTTGCCAAAAAAGATCTCCCCCACTTCATTCTTGCTTCATCTTCCCGAAGTTATTTCCCCCATGTAATCGAGGTAGCCGAAGTAGAGAAAGTCGTGTGATGCTTTCTTCATCGTCCTGAAGTCCTCTTGGGTCTTCGTTGACCCGCTTCGGGTCAGATGGGTGAATTGGTTCACCAAGATCCCTCCATATCCCCTCTTGGCTGAAGCTGGTGGCGAAGACCATGTGTCGTGGAAGTAGAAGTGTAGTTGATGTAATTTGGATTGATGCTGATGCGAAGATGAAACCAATGATTTCGTGGATAATGCATTTGTCGGTGGTAGAGACACAGCTTCCATATAACCTCTTCGCATGAAGCATTAACTGAAGAGATATTGAAGTCCACTTATGATAACCCGAAGAGCCATATCAATATAAACGAAGAGCCAATGCTGAAATACTCGAAGCACCGCGGCTAGCAATCCATTCTTCCGAAGATTAATTCATGATAATCCGAAAGGCCATAGAGACGACCGGAGAGCCAATATTGAAACATACGTAGAGCCTCGGCTAGCAATTCATTATTGCAAAGATTAATTCATGATAACCCGAAGAGCCACAGAGTTAACCGAAGAGCCATTGCTAGGACACCCGAAAAATTCAGCTAGAAGTTCATTTTTTCGAAGACCAATTTCCATAATAACTTGATTGTATTCGCAACATAATATCCTGAAAAAATTTTAAGACAAGGAACTACTTTGGAAGTAACATGTTTTTATGTCGAAGAGTTAGTGAAAATGTGATGTAGCATGATAATACAAATATGAGTTATGCATAACAAGTAGCTGGTCTGCCATGCAAGCCCCAGCTACACGAAGTGGCATGATAGCTCGACTTCGATTATCCTGCGAATAATATGACCTCGAGGTGGCTCGTCAGCCCTGCCTCGCATTTTGCTTCGTGCATTCACCGCCGAAGGCTTCTTCACTTGTGATAAAGCGGATGATTTTGCGACTACGCTGCTTAACGAGTCGACTTATCCCTACAGCATTTTACTGAGGGGCTTCGCACATTAACCGCTGAAGACTTTTTGTTCGTGGAAAGTAGGCCTTTAAGCGAATCATGCACTCCTCTTTGGAACAGGTTGTTGCATGTTCCTTAACATCTTCGCGACCTTTGCAGAACAGTTCCCACATGCGCCCCCTCAATCAATTTTTTTTCTTTAAGTGAACTAAATGCGACTTGTCTTCGCGAGGCCACGCGCATGTGTTCACTTACTTCTGTAATATTTTCCCAAAAGTAACAATCTCTTCGGATGATTGTTACTTCGGGACCGATGATAGATAACGATGGTCTGGATAGTAAATGTAGAAACATTCATTGCAATCATATTCAAATGATAATATTTGAACGAAATGGTAGTACGTATATAAAATTCTTGCCAAAAAAGTGAAGCTGAAATTGTACTGAAAAAGTAAAGCCTATCTTCGCTAGCTCATCTAAGTGCATGTGCATAGGGCCGAAGAAAAAGTTTAGTGAATCATTTTTCCCTTGTTTTCATCTACTTCGCTTTGTTGTACCAGCCGAACCAAAGTAGCTGAGGGGCTAGAATGTTGGGGGAAATGATTCACAAGGTACCCCTATCCTAGTTTTAGGGCTCGGATGTAATATTTGTACCCACCAGGGGCTTGGGGATAAAATATCATCCCACCCCTTAGCTATATAAACAACCCAAGGGGGTTGAGAGAGGGGGCTCCCCCCTCATGACTTGTCTATTTTTCTCCTTGTGATGCATCTTCTTTTATGAGTGTTGGCTCTTCTTAGGGACACGGTTCTTACGGTTTTTACACGGTGGGCGCCAGAAATGTTGGGGTAAAAACCGTCTCCCTAAAAGGAGCCAACACTCATAAAAGAAGATGCATCACAAGGAGAAAAATAGACAAGTCTGGAGGGGGAGCCCCCTCTCTCAACCCCCTTGGGTTGTTTATGTAGCTAAGGGGTGGGATGGTATTTTGGCCCCAAGCCCCTGGTGGGTACAAATATTACATCCGAGCCCTAAAACTAGGATAGGGGTACCTTGTCAATCATTTCCCCCAACACAAGGAGGTAGGTACAATGTAATCTAGAGTTCGAGGGGAGTATATATATAAAAAGAGAGAAAAAAGAAAAAAAGAGAAGAAAAAAAGAGAAGAAAGAAAAACAAGAGAGAAGAAAAATGTGTATATATATATTAAAAAAGAGAAAGAAAAAATATAAAATAAATAAAGCTCCCCGTCTCTCTAGATGCATTTGGAATTTCAAGAAGATTCAAGATCACACTATAAGAAAATCATTGATTAGTGACGCAACCACATTTTAGCGTCATTGATTTATGACGTTCCTGGCTGATCTCATTATAATATTTCACTTCTGAGCAAATTTAGTGACAAAAAAAACTTTCGTCATTACAGTTGGTACTGTAGCCGGGCATTCACTGTTCCATGCTGTTTTGTGACGCCATAAGCTTTGCCAAAACGTCATAAACCAACATCGGTCCCACATGTAAGCATTACTTTAAAAACATAGTGTTCCAAGTTGTCATAAAATTCAGTAGAGTCCCACATGTAAGCATTCTTTCGAAAATAGAGTGTTCCAAGTCGTCATAAAATTTTCTAGGGTCCCACAACTCGCGCATTTTCACCAGGTCACCGGAGGCCAGGTCACGAAATGTTGCAAAAACAATTTGACATTGCAATGGTTCGAACTGGAGACCTATAGGAACAAGACCGCGTTGTTTACCACTGCACCACTTCTTTGTTGTGTCAATTTTACGGGAATAATTTTCCTTATGCTTATAATTTTTGGATAATTCTTTATATTGACCAGGTCCCACAAGTAAGTTTCAGGTGAGTCTTTAATGGTTGGCGAGATGCTTCACTCAGACGGCCAGACTTCGCAAAGACTTTCGACTTCCACTACGTAGATCAGCAATGGCGGCTTGTGTTAGGAATGGAGAATCCTAGCGGCGATGAGAGGGTGAGTTATCCGGCACCTCCCGGCTACCACTACCTGAGTTAGCACGAGAAGGCCAGTCTTTTGGTTTGAGCCACTACATTTTCTCCTAACAACCTAGGGATGGAGATTTCTAGATTTGGGGATCTAGCGGATTGATGAGGATATACAAATACAATTGATTCAGATTTCTTTGTACCCTCATATTTGCACTTCGATTGGTGTTAGAAGTTGATAGGCTATTGACAATTCATAGGTGCTAGATTCAATTAGTTTTCAATTTGCATCATTTTATAGATAGATAGGTTCTTGTATTTTACTAGCTTCTGGAGGTGGCTCGATCCACTGGTTTCGTTACATCAAGCCCTCCTGATGTTGATCTTATCCTTGTGGATCGCTATAACAAGTGCAGCATGGGTATGCTATCCTTGTCAAGGAACCCTTGGGCACCCTTGGGCGCCGGTATGGAATCTGCGGTCAGATAAACAATAACTTTTTTAAATTTCAATAGACTTATAATACTTGTACTCTTGATGTCAGTGTTGCAAATGGATAATTGTATGAACACGTATGTATTTGGTGTCTACAGCTTGAAGAACAACAATGTGGGACATTTATTTGGATTGATCCTCAATGGGATGCTAGGACTTCTGCTGTTCTGGAGAGGCTGACAAAGATTGTTGAAAAAGGTCAAGAGGAAGCAAGTGATTTGAAGGAAGACTGTGAAATTGCTAACAAGCAGCTTGAAGCTACTGCCGCTGAGTTGAAAAAGGTGAAGGCAAAGCTAGAACGGGTTAAGAAGGAGAAGGAATCGATGCTTTGCGAGTTCAATAAAAATAGGTAGTTACGATTATTATGAAACTTGTTGCTTGTTGATGTTTAACTTCTGGTTGTTGCTCACTTCATAGTGATGAACGGCCATGAATGACATGTAGTGTTACGAAACTTGTTGCTGCTAATGTTTACTTCAGATCATGCAAACGACAAAGGGAACAACAATGGGAAGGATTGCCAGAAGCTAGCAAGAAGCTTGAAGCTACTTCTCCGCAGAAGCTGCATGATGGAGCTATGGAAGGAGAATCAATGCCTACAAATGTAAATTGATGATTAGTTCTTGAGTGTTGAGAATGGTCATGAGTTGATGGAACTTGTTCCTACGTGGTGTTGTGAACTTTGTGGTCGTGAGTTGAGAAACTTGTTGCTACTTGGTGTTGTGAACTTTGTGGTCGTGAGTTGAGAAACTTGATGCTACCTGATCATAATATGATGTTTGCTGCTCGGTGGACGACAAAGGTCCGGTCTGTTGATGTTTTGCTGGATGGACCTTCCTGAGTAACGATCGCGAAACTCATTAATTTCCTACTGTCGTTCCAAGTCATCATAAAATTGAGGTCCCACATGTAAGCATTTTCGCTAGGTCACGAAATGTTGCAAAAACAATTTGCCATTGCAAGGGTTCGAACTAAAGACCTATGGGAATAAGATCATGTTTTCTACCACTGCACCACTTCTTGGTTCTGTCATTTTAATAGGAAACACTTTCCTTACGGTTGTGTAAGGTGAATCTTTAATATAAATCAGTAATTCACAGGCGAAATGCTTCACTGCCTTCGCAAAGACTCTCGACTTTTGCTACGTGCAGATCTGCAACGGCTCATGGTAGGAATGGCGGATCCTAGAGGTGATGGGAAGATGGTTCCGCCGCCACCATCCAGCTACAAGAAGCTGAAACGGCTCGACAAGGTCAGTTCTCTGGTTTGGGCCACTATAATTTCCCCTATTGTCCTAGGGCTTTCTAGATTTTGGGATCTAACGGATTGATGAGCATATACACTAGAATTAGATTTCATCATACCCTCATATTTGCACTTCGTTTGGTGTTACAAGTTGATAGGCTGTAGACAATTTATAGGTGTTAGATTCAGTTAGTTTTCAGTTTGCATCGTTTGATGGATTGATAGGTTATTGTATTTTACTAGCTTGTAGAGCTGCTTGAAGCCACTAAAGCTAGGCTGCAGGAGGTGAAGAGAGACCTGCAAGAACAACAAGGCAGAGAACTCATGGTGCAGCAAGAGGTTGTAAAATACAAGGAGCTGTGTCAGGAAATTTTAAATACAACTATGCAAGAGATGAGGAAATTCAAGGAGATGCCTGACCAATTGTTAAATGAACAATTGCAACAGACAAACAAATACAAGGAGATGTGTGCCTATATGTTACGCCAGGACAATGCCTTGTTGAAAGAAATAGGTGAGATTCTTGACCAAGAGTCGAAAGACCTTGTACTGGACTGGAAGGCAAAACCTGAAGGGGAGGCAAGGTCATGGAAGGAAGAATGCGCAAAGGCTAACATCAAACTTAAAGCAACTACCACTGAGCTGGAAAACGTGAAGGGAAAGATGAAACATCCCATTGATGTGATGGAAGTGTATAAGCAATCGGTTGAGCTGCTAGTTATCAAGATCGAGAAGGAGAAGCAATCGATACAATAGAGTGTTATCTAGATGGAGAAGGAGAACCAACGGATACTGTGCGAGAAAGATAAAAAGAGGTAGTGCTTGATTATTATGAAACTTGTTCCTTGTTTATGTTTAATTACTGGTTGTTCCTCCTGATCATAATATGTAGTGTTATGAAACTTGTTGGTGTTTATGTTTTCTTTAGGTCAGCCAAGTGAAAAAGGAATCAACAATGGGAAGGATCCTCAGAAGCTAACATGAAACTTGAAACTACTGCCGCTGAGCTGCAGAAGGTGAAGGGACAGCTGCAGGATGGAGCTATGGAAGGAGAACCAGTGTCTACAGATGGAAATTGATGATTAGTTCTTATCGTTCTGATTACAAATGTGTGAGATTATTGTGAAAATTGTAATGATGATCATCGTATGATGTTTGCTTGTTGCTGTTGTGAACTTTGTGGTCGTGAGTTGAGAAACTTGATGCTACCTTATCATAATATGATGTTTGCTGCTCGGTGGACGGCAAAGTTCCAGTGTGTTGATGTTTTGCTGGAAGGACCATCCTGAGGAACGATCGTGAAACTGCTTGTTTTCTACTGTGGTTCCAACTTGTCATAAAATTTAATAAGGTCCCACAAATCAGTCTGATAAAAAAATGGAGGAAAATTAAAAAGATACAATGTCAATAGCAAGGGTCAAACCCGTGACGTTTGATCCTGAAAAGGGTACACAGAACCACGGAGACATAATGAAATTTGTGTATTTCCAAACTAAGTAGTTCTAGTTTACCAAGTGCAGCCAACAGCTATATCAACCGCGTACCCTGCAAGGGGCTTGCCAGCACGCTCCTGTGGGTCGTTGTGGCAAATATCTAGCCTAGAGGCATTGGTGCGCAGATCTACAACCCGCGGCGGGAATGGCGGATCCTCGCATCGAAGGGAGGAAAGTGAGCTACAGTCAGGTCAGTATCTTGTTTCGTGCCTCTGTTTTCCCCTTTCGTCACAGGGAAGTGAGAT
The DNA here is from genome assembly GCA_036936925.1 of Cenchrus fungigraminus. Lineage (NCBI taxonomy): Eukaryota > Viridiplantae > Streptophyta > Magnoliopsida > Poales > Poaceae > Cenchrus > Cenchrus fungigraminus. The sequence goes on along the minus strand of CM072778.1, from coordinate 51,927,147 downwards.
TTGGAATTGTGGATTTCAGGTGAAGCATGATTGTTGTTACAAGTTGATTGATAGGCTTTAGTTTAGAAAGTGCAAAACTAAGCATTGATTTCAAGTTGCAATGAATTTTTTTGAAGCATCCGTGTACTCCAGCATCTTCTTCCATTAGTAGTTACTGCTCGGAACATCTTCCTGCAATAGTTGCCATTGGCATCCTAAACACAAGTGCAAACACGGGTTGAGAGCTGTGGTGAAGTATGCTTCGACCTTTCTCAACCCTGGCCGCCGGTTTGCTGGCTGCCCAAAGGTAATGGCTAGTTGGATACCTACTTATGTGGTTCCTGTGGTCAACGGCGATTGTTAATGGGGCATTTAATTTATTTGCAGGAAGAAAAAGAGCAATGTGATTACTTCTGCTGGATTGATCTAGAATGGGATGAAAGGTCGTATGCTGTTATGGTGAAGCTCATGAAGAAGAAAGCAAAAGCTGAAGAGGATGCAAAGCAGTGGGAGAGAGAATTGGGAAAAGCTAACTGTGAGCTTAGAGAGATTAGGAATAAGCTCAAAATAGTGCGACAAAAACTTCAGAAGGCTACCGCTGAGCTGAAGTCAATTAGGAATTATAGGCACAATGTCAAACTCGCGCATGTGCTGCTTGCTTTATTTGTTGTTTTCGCGGGAATGGTGGGATTGATGCTCGGTGGCAAGGCCAATTAGGTGTGTCAATCACGTATTCTGCAAGTGTCACTTTGGTATTGTGAACAATGTGTCGATCATGTATTCTGAACATTGTGCCCTATGCTTCTGAGCATTGTACTGATGATGTATTGCCAAAATCGACCAAGAAATACGCGGCAGTTAGTATCCACCACATTGTATTGACAATTTAGTCCGACCTGTTCACATTTCCAAGAACGTAATTTCCGTTAGGTTCACCAGCAGTCATAATGAATTATTATTGTTATCTCGAAATCAACAGAGCAGCAGCGACAGTTGTTTTAGGTGGCGAAAGAGCGGTGAATTTACTATAAATGCGGAGAAAGGAACGGTGGATTTGTTGTAAATGGGGCATTGATCGACTTCGTCCACCTGGGGTACAAAGAACCTTTTTGCAATTGCATCTCCTCCTCTCAGAAGGAAGATTCGTGAGAGTACAGTGCTCTCTTCCAAGTCTCTATATCAATTTGAATGTGCATTTGACCTGGCACTCTGATGTTTGATCAAACTATTTTCAGGACGCCGGTAGGTCAGTAATTATGTCGTCGAGGTGGTTGCCGTTATCACTGGTGGTGCTCCCTACCGAGGTGAACATTGACATCGCCGGCCACCTCGCTGCGACCTCGGAGCGGGCCATGGACGACCTCCGCAGCCTATGGGCGACCTACCGGGAGATGCGTCGCGTGTGCAAGAACGCGGCCGTTGGTCGACGTGTGACACTAGAGTGATTTGCCATCGAGCTGCAGTGGAATGACCGCAAGGGCTACGGCACCCTCCTCTATTGCCTGACCCTCATATGAAACCCGGAGGCATGTTTCCTCTCCGGGATGGACATCCTGTTCGGGGAAAACTACAGCTCTCGGTCATCCATCGCCAAGCTCGAGGAGGCCGCCCAGGCCGGGCACAATGTGGCGGCCTACGTAGCCGCCATGGTCCTCTACAGGGCCAATGGCGGCGCCGGTGATGATGACACTGTGAGGAGGTACATCAGACAGGTCGAGGGTGAGGAAGAACCGGCGGCCGCGACATCAACGATGATGCGGACGAACAAGGGTTGCCTGCGGTGCCATGAGGCTGGCACCGCCAGTGGCGCGCGGCAATCATCAGTGCGCAGGCCGCCAGTGCTTCAAGATGAGCTGGGAAGAATGGTCACATTTTTGTAACGAGGAATGTATAATTCACACCGAATGTGATTTGTTCTTTAGCAAAATAATTGGATATCTGCATCCAAACAAATTAAACATTGACATGTGAGAGTGATTTTGGATATCTTTTGTTTCTAGATCAATCCCATGATATCTGCTCTGTTTCTATCTCTCTTCCTTGGTTCTCATGGTGCAATCTATACTCGCACATGCATTGATGTGATGGAAACCAACTTCTGGCCTTCCCCCATTTATTTACCACGGCTGGTAGTTGGAATAGTTCATCACAATTTGGAGAGGTGGAAAATCAATATTGGACAATTTAAAAACAAATAATGTGATCCAATCTTCACTATCTCAGAAACTACGAAATCCGTAATCAGGTTTGCCCAATTCAAAACTAGCAACTTTTGCCAGGAAAGGAATGAAATTTTTTGTCCGGTCTGTTAATGTTTCGTAAACCCAAACATCCGGTACTGCCCGGGTTGTATTGCCTATCTCATTGCATGCTTTCATTTTGTTGTTACCAAGCATGACTCATCAACAAGGAAAAATGAAGTCGTGGTTCAAACTCTAAGTTAGCTTGCTTGTCTTCACGATTCTTTCCCACTAACCACGTCTTGGAAAAACAAATCTTTGCTAGATGGGGTAGTGTACACTAGATAGAGTAGACACGGTCTTACTGAAAGCCTATTTGTTGCCCATCGCTTCAATTTGCTCTACCTAAGCCACGGCTTCACGTTCGAATTGTGCACTTTTTGGCTCTCCCTAAGAAGGATGATATCATATCTCACCTTGTCCAAATTTAAAACAAGCATCTTTTGCCATCAAATGATGAAAAATATTTCTCCGGTCTACTCATGGATCGTAAACCTAAAGATCCGACCTCCTTTCGTGCCCTTCTTCTATTGCCTATCTCATAGCAAATGCTTTAGTCCGGTCTAATAATGTCTCATATAACAGAATAACCGGTCTCGTGGCAACTTTTGATCTCATCATGTTCAAGTGAATTAAGTTTGCTCCAAGTTCAACGAGATTGCAAATTACGCACCTAGGCCATTTACCTGACACGATCCCCGATGAGACCCTGCGCCATTCCCTTGGCAAATGAGATCTATTAATATATACTGGAAAACACTTTTGCATCTCCTCCTCAACGCAAGAAAATCCCATCGGCATCTCCTCCTCTCGGCACAAGAAGACCCTATCGGCATCGCCTCCTATCGGCGCAAGTACCGCTGTCCTCTCTCCCAATTCAATCGATTTCTTTGTTATTTTGACCTTCTCCACCTCTTTGAGCAAACTAATTTCAATGAGCATTTCAGAGCATCTCCCCCAATGGCCAGCGACAATCATCGCGTGCCTCCTGTGGAGATCGCTCTCCTATCATCCACGCCGGCTTAAGCTCCGGCGGGGCCGAGATGCGGCGACTGCGGTAGGACAGAAATGCCGCAATGGATGGCCGGGCCGATGGGGCCCGGCATGCTCTGTGCCGACTGCGGTCTTCGTCGCTGGCATGCTGGGCAGCGGTGGGACAAGCGTTCTCGCCGGAGCAATCAAACCACAATTCCCGTCTCACCGTCACCACCAGAAGCTGGCGTGCAGTGTGTGGAGTGCCCGAGAGGCCGGGCTGGGCGCACATGGCAGCCGTGGCCCTCCACTCTGCCATTCATGTCAAGTGCACCCGCCACGTCAATTGTCCTGGAGAGCTCAGGCGCACGGCCGTTCCCGTCCCTTCTCTACAGGTCGGCGGCATTACCAGCCACTCGGCCATTGATGTCAAGTGCGCCTGTCGCTTCGACTGTCCTGGAGAGCGCAGGCACACGACCGTTCCCGTCCATGCTCCACAGGCCGGCAGCGTTACTAGCCGCTCGGCCATTGATGTCAAGTGTGCCCACCGCTTCGACTATCCCAAAGAGCTCAGGTGCACGGCCGTACCCGTCACCACCAGAAGCTGGCAGGCAGTGGGTGGAGTGCCCGAGAGGCCGGGCTGGCCGCACGTGGTTCTCGTGGCTGTCTGCCCCGCTACTGATGTCAAGTGCGCCCGCCACGCCGACTGTCTCGGAGAGAGGTCAGGCGCACGGCCGTTCCCGTCCCTGCTCGATAGGCCGCCAGCATTGCCAGCCGCTCGGCCATTGATGTCAAGTGCACCTGCCGCGCTGACTGTCCTGGAGAGCTCAGGGGCACGACCGTTCTCATCCCTGCTCGAAAGGCCGGTGGCATTGCCAGCCACTCAGCCACTGATGTTGGAGCCATTCCTGCTCGACGGCGAGGCGGAGCCTTTGATCCTCGACGACCCAGACTAGTTGAAAAGCTAATTGCCAACAATAACAAGTGTCACTTTGCTGTAATGCTAATTAGTAGTTTTTAATTAAGTTTGGTCCCTTCGTATTTGATTATGCTGATTGTAAGATCAGAGAACTCTATTTCCTCCTACGGAGTACTTTGGATGGATGTTCATTCGAAAAATGTGAACCTATTTTGCCAACAACTCAATAAATAATTTAGTCTGGTCTTATCACTTTTTCTTAATAGTAACATCCGCCCGTTGCCATCCTCGTGCCACAACTTCCCATGGAAGGTGGTTGCCATCATTAAGAGATCACAGACGTGTGGGTCATATGGTGTGGGGACCCGCACATCATCCCCTCAATGGTGGAAGATGAATGGAAGCCACAAAGGACTCAAGAGGCTCCCGTTGCTTACCTTCTCACCGAAGCGGCACAACTTTCCAGGCAAGGCGACTAACTCCACATAAATCGCCATTCCTACCCCTCACCATCGGCGTCCTCACCAGTTCCGAACCACTCTACCACTTCCCAAACACTCGCACCTCAGTCCTACTGCCCGACCGACAGAATGAAGCGATCAGGCTCTCCGTCGTGCCGGCTATCCCCCACCGATTCCCCGTCGCGTCGGCTATCCCCCACCGGTTCCCCGTCGTGCCGGCTATCCCCCACCGGCTCCCCGTCGCACCGGCTCTCACCCTCACCCTTCAACAGATCCTCCGGCACCACATCCTCTTCGTGCGCCCGTGACAGGGTGCCGCGGCGCGACGGCCAGCACTTCGCCCGCATGTTCACGTAGGTGCTGTGGGGCCACATCCACGGCAGACCGCCGTGAGGACCTATGTGGTTCGAGGACTAGTGGGTGGTCGCTTCCTGGTATGATGAGTGATTGACAACGTTGTGTGGACTGATTCTTGGCTGAGTATTGCAGGTGCAGGTTGCGGCTTGACTGGTGTTGGTGCAGGTGAAGAGCAAGCGCGAAAGGTCGTTGCCGGGTAGGCCTCCAGGTGTGGAGAAGACAAGTAGGCTTGGCTCGAGGGACCCGGTGGCCAGCGGGGTCAAGTGCGGGCCGCATGGTGGCAAGAACGGCAAGATGAAGTCGTGGACGGTTCCTTGGTTGAGCCACAAAGCCAAGATCGAGCCGGGACTTCGTGGGGGCCAAGTCATGAGTGGAGATTGGCGGAGGCTACACCAAGTTCGCGGGGTTTGCAGTGGTTCACCAGAAAATCAATGGGTTCCTTGGTTGATCCACAAAGCCAAGACCGAAGACCGGAGGCAGCAGCACCAGGACCGGTCTGACCAGTGGTTCTGACCGGTGGGTACCGGTCTGACCGGTGGGGGACACCGGTCTGACCGGTGTGCGACGACGCAGTCCGGAGACTTCGAAGCGGAGATCGCGCGTCGGGATCGCATGGTGTGCGTCGAGGCTACGCAGGGTGCGGTCGCCGGGCATCCGTCTGATGGTTCGACGATGAAGATTCTCAAAGTGCCCCTCGGGGGCGTGTATCCTAGTGTTAGGCCTTAGGGATAGTTTCATCTTTCGGTTGCCCCCATATAACCCAAGTGGTGAGAGGATGGCAGCCATCTATTGGAATCCTAGCTCATTTTTGTTTTGCTATTTTCCTCTTCCATTTTCCTTTGGAATTTCTGGGACTAGCTTGAGAGCTTCATGGTAAGATCTTGTGAGAGGGACGGATGATTGGGAGGCAAGCTAGACCTTGTATGAACCTTCATGGTATGTATAGATGATTCGGCGTGGTTCCTCAAGGCTTGATTGTGTCTCTCCCGTTTTCCCTTTTTGGTGATTTTCGGAGCCTTTTCTTGGCGATTTTCTTGTGGCGGATTCGAGGCCTCTCTCTTTGGGATTTGGTGGGGGATGTATGCTTGAACCCTTCATGGTTCTTTTCCCTTTGATTCCCCTCCCAAATCCTTGAGCAAAGGGGCTCGAATTTAGGGTTTTCTCCTCTCTAGGGTTAGAGGCGTTCTTGGTGGGATTTCTTCGATTCCTCTTGATTTAGCAAGTTTTGGTGGACCAAATCTTGGCTATTGGCCCATGAGGTGTTCCTACTATCCCCAAAGTCTTGTACAAATCAGTGGAGCGATTCCGGAGATCGGGAGTTGGATTTGGGGGAGTTGACCCGCGGGTTGCTATTCATTCCGAGAGCCCAGGCCTCACCGGTCTGACCGGTGCCTCTCACCAGTCTGACCGGTGTCGACCCCAGATGGGGTTTTGCTCGGGTGAACGTGTTGGTGAGTTCCCTGTTGTCTTGTGTGGCTGCTGTTTCGAGTTTGGTTTGGTTTGGAGCTCGGAAGGTCAGGTTGGTGGATTTGGGGCTTCCTGGCTTAGACCGGTTTGACCGGCGTGCTACACCGGCTTGACCGGTGTAGGAGCCTTCTGTGGAAGTTCTCAGGTTCTGTCAGGGTGCTCCAGCAGGGACCGGTCTGACCGGTGTGCGCGACCGGTCTGACCGGTGCAGTCCAGTAGCTGCTCGAGTTGGTTTTTCCGCTGCGTTCTCGGGTAGGCTTTGGTGGGTGTTGGTTCCTAGGACCAGTAGCACTCCAGTGGCTGTGTGGTCTTGGCCAACTTGGGTAGTTGAGTCGGAGACGTGTTTTGGAAGCCGTGTTCATCTTGTTGGAGTTCCCATCTCCTTCGAGAAGAATTTTTATCGGCTTCCATTCACTCCCCCCCTCTCTGGTCGCCAGATCAGTCCTTCAAGTGGTATCAGAGCCGGTTCGGGTCTTCATTGACTCTAACTAGTCTAAGATCCAAAGATGGCATACCAGGAACGAGGTTCGGGTCCTTCGCACTTTGATGGCAAAAACTACCAGATGTGGCAGAGGCGGATGGCGGCGTTCCTCCACGGAAAGGGTCAGATCCTTTGGGACGTTACAGTGAACACAACTTATGTTCATCCGATTAACTTCCTAGCTCCTGGATTGAGGGACATGCACGACGCCAACAACAAGGCAGTCGACTACTTGTTTCGTGCTCTGTGTCAATCCGAATTAGATCGGGTTCAGACAGAGGACCTAGCTTGTAGGATTTGGTTGGAGCTGAAGAATGCTCACGCTGGAAATGCTGAGGTTCAGGCACGGTTGTATGCGACCTACCGGAGAGAGTACGAGAATTTCACTCATCTCACCGGTGAGTCAATTGATGCCTTGTTCCAGCGGTTCACGGTGGTTGTGAACAACATGAGGGCCAATGTGGACGTCCTCCCGTACGATGACCATGATAGAGCTGTGAAGCTCTTGCACGCGCTGGATCGTACCGTATGGGATGGAAAGGTCGAGGCTGTTCTTGAGTCTGAGAAGTATACCACACTGACGGTGAACGAGCTGTTCTCTAAGCTCAAGTCAGCTGAGGTTGATCGTGGTTTGACAGCCCGTCTCGAGAGCCCGACTGACTCCCATAGTCTTGCTCTTGTCGGTGGCTCCGGTGCTTTGACTAACGCTAACTCATCCTCCAGGATGTATTCTTTGTCCTCTTTGATGTCTTTGCCAGACGAGGAGTTTGATGTACTTGGAGAGGACAAGCTGGCATTGTTGACACGGAGATTCGAGAGGATGCACGAGAGCCGGGTGAAGTCAAGGAGGAACTCGAGGGCGTGTTTCAAGTGCGGCAAGACCGGACACTTTTTCGTCGAGTGTCCGAAGGTGAACAACCACGACAATCACAAGTCCAAGGACAAGGAGAGAAGGTCCAAGAAGAAGGAGCATGAACATAGGAAGAAGACACGGACCCGAGAGAAGATGAAGAGATCGAGCGACATCGACTCTGGCTCTGAGGATGCGTCATCAAGCTCGAGTGAAGAAGAAGAAGAGGATAGCAAGAGGAAGGACAAGAAGAAGAAGAAGGACTTCGGCAAGTACTTCAACAGCCTCTGCTGTACCGCAAGCAAGACTCTGAGAAGCTACAACAAGAAGGATGGACTTTGCGGCATGGCGCGTAGCTCCGACAGCAAGAGAAGCCAGAAGAACGCCTCGGACTCAGACTCCGACTCCGAGGATGAGGTATGTGATGAGCTCTCTTCTTTGCGCAAGGAGAATGAGGAGTTGGTTGACTTGCTTGATAACCATGATCACATGCTTAGAGAGGCTAAGAAGCTTAGGAAGGAGCTTAGGGCTTTGCTTGAAGATGCTAGGAATAGAGTGGCTGAGCTAGAAACACAAAACCTTGATGCCAAGCTTGAGATAGATTTGCTTAAGGCTAGTCCTATTGTTTCTGATGAGGTTGATTGTGCCGATTGCTCTATTTACCTAGCTGATTTGACTGCTCTTAGAGAAAAGCATGCCTCCAAGTGTGAGGAACTAGATGTGCTTAGGGTTGAGTTGGCTGAGCTGCAATCTAGACCCACTTTGCTTGGTGCATGCACTTCTTGCCCTGCTTTGCATGAGAAGATTGCTGAGTTTCGTTCTCGCATTGTTTCGCTCGAAGCTGAATTGAAAGTTCCTATTCCCACTTCTTGCTCTACTTGTGAATTGTATGCTGTGAAGAATTTGGAACTTGCACAATGTGTTGATCGTTTGCAGGATGAGAACAATAAGTTGCGTGAGGTGTTGAGTTGGGTGTCCAGCCATGAGCCTCAGCTGGGTGTGTTGATTGCCGGCTTTAAGCGCTTTGATGGTTGGGCCTTGGGATCTGATAAGTTTGGTGAGAGTAGTGGTGAGAAAGAAGGGAAATTCGGGAATATTCCAATTCCACCACATCCCACACCTAAAGACAAGTTTGCACCCAAGCTAAACCAGGTGCTTAAACCGAAAGAGAAACCAAGTGAGAAGGCGAGTGAAAAGTCTAGGGAGAAACCAAGTGGAAAGCCTAGTGAGAAGCCTTGTGAAGAGCCTCATCCCAAGCCTAAGCCAAAACCAATCCGTTTCCGTTGTGAGTTTTGTGGGAAGGATGGTCATAAGAGAGAATTTTGCTATAAGAGAAAGAGAGAGGCGAGAATGGCTAAGGAGTGGGCGAACAAGGACAGGTACCACCCTTTTCATGGTGTGCCTGAGCCTCGTATGCCACTACCTAAGGGAAAGGGTGTTGTGCATACGGTTCCAGCATGGAGAGATAGGAGAGCTTCAGGTGGAGGCAAGTTTGCTGGCCGAGGACCACCGGCCAGACCTGTCAGGGTGACCAGTCAGACTGATGCTAGGCAGGGTGCTGGGCAGTTTGGCTTTCGGACCTGTGATGATGGTCGTTTCGGCTCTTTTGGTCATGATGCTGATGGTAGGCGCTTTGAGTCTGGTGGTGTTGAGTTTGCTGGACGTTCTCCTTCTCGTGGTCGATACGAGTTTGGGAGAGGTCACAACTTTGAGTCTCAGAGGGGCTACGGACCACGGTCTTTCTTTCGTGGTGCTCGTACTCCACCAGCGAGAAGGGAGTGGTTTTCCCATGGTGGTTCCAGGTTTGATAGGTTTGATAGGATGGATCGAAGTTTTGATAGGCGCGGTAGGATGGATGTTGCTAACCCTACTTTTGAGGAGATGGCTCGGCACTGGTTTGACACCTTTGGTACTAACCCCAGTGTTAAGACATTTGCTCACTCTCGCTCTTGGTTTTGAGTTACAGGTGGGAGGCTCGGAGAACATTTAGTTGATTTCGGGGGTGGTTCTCCGGCCTCATACCCCGGTGGTGTCAAGAAGGTACATCACTTTCGGGGATGGTGAACAAGGACAAGGAACTTCTGAAGGAATGATCAAAGTAAGTAAATTTGTGACCTTCAAGTGTGTGGCATTGGTCAAGCCACTTGGTTCGTTTTGCTCTTTACTCTATCTAGTGTGTGTAGGGTGAGCTTTGTATGCTCTTTGGGCCTAACGCATGAGTTTAGGGGGAGCCTTTGTGCTTCGTGTGCTCTTTGCTCTATCATGTGTGCTTAGGGTGAGCTTTGTATGCTCTTTGGCCCTAGTGCATGTGTTTAGGGAGAGCTTGTGAGTTTTGTGCTCTTTTGCTGGTGGTGTCGAGCCTTTTTGCCTCCCCTCGAGGAGCCGGCTGTTTGTGAGCTTTGTGTGTGGTTGGTTTCCTGAGTTGGTGGTGAAGCTCCTTTGTAGCATATGTATCGCTTTCCTTTGTGCATTTCTTGCATTTTGCATGGCATGTGTAACATGATATATAGGCATCTTTGTATCTTAGGTTGCATGCATCTTGTATCATATGCATTTTGTAGGAAAAGCTTCTCTCATATACATTGTTCACCATGATGTACTATATATGATCTTGTGAGCTAGTTTGGTATGCTATGGTTAGTTTGGCTTAGCTCTTGATGATCCTGATTTATGCCCATGGTTGAAAGCTATGTTTTTGAAAAATGAGATATGTATGCTCTCTTGTGAGTAATTGCCTTTATATGATCTTGACATGCTTTTGTGGCCTGGCTATGCTTAATTTGTGGTTGGATAGCTTATTTTGATCATATGGGGCCAAAGGCTCATTTGCCATCATGAATGTTTAGCCCCCATGCTTCATCTTGTGGAGGGGCATAAGTTCCTTTTTGTCGCAAAGACATTTCATGTACCAAATATGAATCTGAAAATGAAATGTAAATTGCTTGGAAAATGTGCTCCCATGTCATATGTGCTTAATTTACTTGCTTTTGGGTGCTAAACCGTTGCATGTTACTTACCAATGAGAAGTCTCATTTTTAGAAGTAAGCACATGGCTTGGTGGCTTTGACATGACATGAGGTGCTTGTGGGTGTTTATGATGGTCTTATGTTTAGAATGGTTGTCCTAGCATGAAGTTTGTGTGGCTTTGTCATTTTGACATGTTTTGCTCATGTTTAGGACTTTGCTCATGAGAGGGTGATTTTTCGCAAAATTGCTCAATTCTATCTTAGCTTCGTCCAATGGTTGTGAAACTTGGTGATCATGTAGTTGATGTTCATACGAAGCTATAGAGTATCTAACTTGCTCATTTGGATGTGTGTAGCATCTTATGATGAATTTTGTCTACTTGAGAAGCTCTAGGTTGCTTTTTTTGCATTTTCGGCTTGATTCATGCATTGTCAACAAGGGGGAGAAGTTTGATCATGTTTTGGCTTGCTGCATGCATTTAGAAGGTTTCCAAGCGGTTTCGAGCTAGTTTTGAGCTCGTGCAGTTTCCAGTTTTTCCCAGGTGGTCATCGGCCTGACCGGTGGGATGCACCGGTCTGACCGGTGTGAGTGTTAGGTGCTAGGCGATCTAGTCCACCGGTCTGACCGGTGAGGTGGACCGGTCTGACCGGTCAGAGCAAAGCTGTTGCAGCTGCTCTGTTTCATGAAGTGGTTTGCACGCATACGTCCAGGGGGAGTTGCATTGGTTCAGGGGGAGCTTGCATGTGTGCAAGGGGAGCTCTTTGTGGTTTTCGAACTTTAGTTCGGTGGCTTTCGCTCTTTGCTTGAGCTTTGTTTTTGTCTTGGTTGTGTCGAGCCGTTGCCCTTGCCTAAGGGGACCGAGACTTGTCTTCTTCAAGTGATATTGCTCTTTGCCTTTCCTTTGGCTTTCGATCGCTTGTTGGAGTTCTTTTTAGTCGTTTCTTTTCTTTTCTTTTTCGCGTTGATTCCCAAAACGTGTGTGTTGTCAATGCACTCATCAAGTGGGAGATTGAGGACCTGTGTGGTTCGAGGACCGGTGGATGGTCGCTTCCTGGTATGATGAGTGATTGACAATGTTGTGTGGACTGATTCTTGGCTAAGTATTGCAGGTGCAGGTTGCGGCTTGATTAGTGTTGGTGCAGGTGAAGAGCAAGCACGAAAGGTCGTTGCCGGGTAGGCCTCCAGGTGTGGAGAAGACAAGTAGGCTTGGCTCGAGGGACCCGGTGGCCAGCGGGGTCAAGTGCGGGCCGCATGGTGGCAAGAACGGCAAGATGAAGTGGTGGATGGTTCCTTGGTTGAGCCACATAGCCAAGATCGAGCCGGGACTTCGTGGGGGCCAAGTCATGAGTGGAGATTGGCGGAGGCCACACCAAGTTCGCGGGGTTTCCAGTGGTTCACCAGAAAACCACTGGGTTCCTTGGTTGATCCACAAAGCCAAGACCGAAGACCGGAGGCAGCAGCACCAGGACCGGTCTGACCGGTGGGTACCGGTCTGACCGGTGGGTACCGGTCTGACCGGTGGAGGACACCGGTCTGACAGGTGTGCGACGACGCAGTCCGGAGACTTCGAAGCGGAGACACGCGTCGGGATCGCATGGTGTGCGTCGAGGCTACGCAGGGTGCGGTCGCCGGGCATCCGTCCGAAGGTTTGACGATGAACATTCCCAAAGTGCCCCTTGTGGGCGTGTATCCTAGTGTTAGGCCTTAGGGGTAGTTTCGTCTTTCGGTAGCCTCCATATAACCCATGTGGTGAGAGGATGGCAACCATCTCTTGGAACCCTAGCTCATTTTTGTTTTGCTATTTTCCTCTTCCATTTTCCTTTGGAATTTCTATGACTAGCTTGAGAGCTTCATGGTGAGATCTTGTGAGAGGGAAGGATGATTGGGAGGCAAACTAGACCTTGTATGAACCTTCATGGTATGTATAGATGATTCGGCGTGGTTCCTCAAGGCTTGATTGTGTCTCTGCCGTTTTCCCTTTTTGGTGATTTTCAGAGCCTTTTCTTGGCGATTTTCTTGTGGCGGATTCGGGGCCTCTCTCTTTGGAATTTGGTGGGGGATGTATGCTTGAACCCTTCGTGGTTCTTTTCCTTTTGATTCCCACCCCAAATCAGTGAGCAAAGGGGCTCGATTTTGGGGTTTTCTCCTCTCTAGGGTTAGAGGCGTTCTTTGTGGGATTTCTTCGATTCCTCTCGATTTACCAAGTTTTGGTGGACCAAATCTTGGCTATGGAGTGCCCATGAGGTGTTCCTACTTTCCCCAAAGTCTTGTACGAATCTGTGGAGCGATTCGGGAGATCGGGAGTTGGATTTGGGGGAGTTGACCCGCGGGTTGCTGTTCATCCCGAGAGCCCAGGCCTCACTGGTCTGACCGGTGCCTCTCACCGGTCTGACCGGTGTCGACCCTAGTTGGGTTTTTGCTCGGGTGAACGTGTTGGTGAGTTCCCTGTTGTCTTGTGTGACTGCTGTTTCGAGTTTGGTTTGGTTTGGAGCTCGGAAGGTTAGGTTTGTGGATTTAGGGCTTCCTGGCTTAGACCGGTTTGACCGGCGTGCTACACCGGCCTGACCGGTGTAGGAGCCTTCTGTGGAAGTTCTCAGGTTCTGTCAGGGTGCTCCAGCAGGGACCGGTCTAACCGGTGTGCGCGACCGGTCTGACCGGTGCAGTCCAGTAGCTGCTCGAGTTGGTTTTTCCGCTGCGTTCTCGGGTAGGCTTTGGTGGGTGTTGGTTCCTAGGACCAGTAGCACTCCAGTGGATGCGTGGTCTTGGCCAACTTGGGTAGTTGAGTCGGAGACGTGTTTTGGAAGCCGTGTTCGTCCTGTTGGAGTTCCCATCTCCTTCGAGAATAATTTTTATCGGATCCCATTCACTCCCCCCCTCTCTGGTCGCCAGATCGGTCCTTCACGCCGCCGCACTCCAACGCCGCCAACGTCGACCCGCCGCCGCCGCCGCGCGCCGACGCCGCCAACGTCGACCCGCCCCCGCTCATCCCCGGTTTGCCAAGAGCCGGTGGTGGCTCACCGGCGGATTCCCAGCCTCCTCCACCGTCGCCGCCGCCGCCCTCCGATGACGCCAACGTCGACCCGCTGTCGATCACCGGTGCTTTGCTAGGAGCAGGTGGTGGCTCACCGGCAGATATCCAGCCTCCTTCACCCTCGCCGCCTTGGAAGCTTACGTTTACGGTTACCCTTCCTGCTAGTGAGTTTGACTCCGACTCCCAAGCTGACACAGACTCGTCTGAGGACCATCTCCACGGCTACATCCCTCCGGTCCCCCGGGGTGATGCTTTGCGCGTCTTCTGGCGCTTCAACGGCATGTACGGGTGCCCTGTCTGCCCCAACCTTATGCACTGGTGGGGCAAGCTGAATGAGGTCAAGGACCATGTCCTTGGGATGGCCAAGTCTGCGCCCCTAAGGGAGAACTACAAGAAGAAGTGGAGCCGCCACCGCGTCGTGGCCAGGAATGAGGGATGGATGGAGTAGATGGAGTGAGCGAGGTGCGCCGGTGGAAGATCTATGCTGTTATGTTATCTGTGATGTTAATTAGTATTTTTAGATTTTGTTAGAACATTGTCTTATGTATGTGAACTTTGTGATGTTATGTTATCAGTGATGTTAATTAGTATCGTTAGATTTCGTTGGAACATTGTCTTATGTATGTGGACATTGTGATGTTTAATTAGTAATTTTAGAATGGACTCTGTTTCCTACTTTGGATGGATGTTCGTTCGAATAATGCGATCGTATTTTCCTATTAACAAATCAATGAACCATTTAGTCTGGTTCGGTCACTTTTGCAGATCAGTAAGATCCGGCCGTTGTCATCCTATTTTGCCCACAAATTCAACACTGAATTTAGTCCAGTCTGGTCACCTTTTCTTATCAGTAACATCCGGTCGTAGCCTTCCTCGCCAGGTCGAGGCACTTGTTGCCTAATTTCCCATGGAAGCTTGCCACAATGCCCCATGGAAGGCGATTGCCATCATCAAGAGGTTAGGGACATGTGGGTATACCCAGATGGTACCCACAGGTCAGCCACTCAAAGCTTGAAGATGAATAGCAGCCACTCGATCTAGAGGCCCGTTGCTTAGTTTGTCACATAAGCTTGCTCAACTTCTCATGGAAGCTGGTCAATTTATTCCTACCACCATCGACGTCCTCGCCAGTTCCGAACCACTCTACCCATAGTTCTCTTCCCAAACACTCGCGTTTCAGTCCTACTGCCGGTCCGACTCAATGAAGAAATCAGTCTCCCCCAGGCACAGAGAGCTCAGGCGCATGGCCGTACTCACCCCTGCTCATCGGTCCTCCGGCATTGCCAGCCTCTCGCCCAACGCCTCCTCAGGAGCCGAATCTGGGTCCTGGTTGTCACCGCGCGGCCTCCACTTCATCCGTGCCTACTTAGAGTGGCAAGGGCGTCAATTCTACAGCACGGAGCTGCCCCGCTGCGACGCCGCCAACGTTGACCCGGCAATGCCCGGAGCCGCTTGTACGTCACTCTGTGCATCTTCCAGCGTACTACCAACACCTACGGGTGCCCTGTCTTCCCCAATCGTATGCACCGGTGGAGGAACCTGAATGAGATCAAGGACCACGTCCTTGGGATGGCCAGGTCTGAGGCCCTGAGGGAGGACAACGTGAAGAAGCGAAGCCGCCACCGCGTCCTGGCCAGAAATGAGGGATGGATGTAGATGGAGTGAGCGAGCCGCGCCAGTGGAAGACCAATGCCGATATGTTATCTGTGATGTTAATTAGTATCCTTAGATTTCATGGGAACATTGTCTTATGTATGTGATCAACATGATGTTAATTAGTAACTTTACATTTCCATGAAACATGGTCTCATGTTTGTCTGGCCTGTTCGTGTTTGGTAGACAAGAACATCCGCTCTTATTGTACCTACATGATCGTGTTTCCTAGCGTGCCACGTGAACAAGGAAAAAAACTATGGATGAAACTCTGGGTCTACTTGGTTGTCTTGACCATGTCTTGTTCCCATGTAGTGTACGCTAGGCAGAGTAGCCATGGTTTTACTTCAAACAAATTTGTTGTCTTACTTCATATCCAATGGCAGTGTACCATACCCCTCACTTCAACACTCTCTAGCTAAGCCACAGATATGTAAGGAGTAGTTAGAATAATGCACGTATCTGGAGAGGTTGAAGATCAATATTGGACGATTAATAAGAAATAGCAATGTGATCGTTGCTCACCTTGACCAAATTCAAAACAAGCATTCGGTTATTGCCAAACATCCGAAATGCTAATGCATCCCAAACCCAAACCATGTTTGTGATTTTGGTTTTCATTTGTTTGTTGATCAATCCCCTTGTTTGAAGTTGTTTCTGCTTTGTTTCCCTGACCATCTCTCTTCCTTGTCACCCTATGAATGTTATCCTATTTTATCGCTCTCATAAACTATGAAATCGTAGATCACCTTTGCGCAAAATCAAAACAAGCATCTTTTACAGGACTGGAAATATTTGTCCTTTCTGTATATTTTTCCTAGACCGAAAGATTCGATCTGTTAATGCATCCCAAACCCAAACATCCTGTTTAATGCCAGTAAACAGTTCATCTCTGCATGTTGAAGTGCTTGTAAATATAGTTTGCTCCAAATTCACTATGATTACTAATTTACATAGTTCTTTTCTTTACAAAAGACCGTTACATTATTAGAGATCGAGGCGCCTCCTTGCATTAGCGTGATACAACTCACGAAGAGACACCTCGACTTTCCCTGAAATTGAGATCTATTAATATACCGGACTCTCACAACTCCCTCCATTGCCTTGTCTCGAACTCTCTTCCTCCAGAAAACCACAACCACCATGCCTTATTCTCCGATTCGACTGCCCGCCTCCCCGTTCCCTTCCAACCCCTCCTCCATCGGGACACCGCCAGACTTCCCCCAACCAAGCGCATGAGAGCCATTCGAGCCCTCCTTGAGTGAATCTGATGTAGAAGACATGGAAAGGCTGGAGAGCGAGGACAGAGAGGACGAGTACGACTACGTGGAAGAGGATGAAGAGGAAGAGGAAGAGGTGGAGACCTGGGCGGCCATTGAGAAGAAGCGATTGGTGGCCAAGAAGAGGAAGCGGGTGGAGGCCAAGAAGAGGAGTCATCAGACGGAGGCGTTTGTGAGGCAGCTTTTGAAGGATGACACGGCCGGTAAACTTGATTCGTTCAAGTACATTCTGTCGGCGAAGAAGAAGAAGGGTGCGGCGGAGGAGGTGGACTCGAAGATGACCAAGAAGAAGATGGACGTCGGCGCTGGTCCATCAAATGCCAGACCCGCCAATCCCGGTCCCATGGCTCCCCCAGCCATTGAAGCTCTCTCGATGCTAGAGTCATCAGGGAACTCTTCGGAGGGGTCGTCTTAGATTACTCGGATTTGGGTTTTCTTTTTCATGTTCATATAGGTGGTCTTGTGGATGGAAAGATTGTTGACGGCTATTAAGTACCACTTTTATGCCGTCAACTCCTGCATTAAATAAATGGAAAGTGATCATCAACACTAGAATATGGGTTTATACTGACAATTTCCACAAGTGTTGGTGTTTCTATCTTTTGTTGCAGGACACATGTAAATGCACATGCAATGATACAACTAAGAGCAAGTAAACCAGTGGCATAGATATGGCATCATCATAAACAACCTCAATTGCCAAATTGGTTCGCACCATTGCAACAGGCTCGTCAAGATGATCGAAATGGATATATCATTTGCATACATCGGAGCCCGGATGAGAGAGATATGCACTAGACATCATGTGGGCCTGGTGGGACCCACACTAGGCCACGTGGCGACGTGCTGCCACACAAGCGCCCACGTGTCCATGACACCTCATCGATCCAAGGAAACACACCTTCGACCAATCAGGAGCCAATACACGGATCCAAGGGCCCATAACCACGAGATAACGGGCTAGAAACACCGTGAACATCCCCATACCCACCTTGGGACCCACCTGGCAGTCACCTGGACGAAAACCGACGCGATCGGGGCCACCCCTGGATCGGCCGACCCCCTAGGTCGGCCGACCCCACTCTGAGGCATGTCGCGCCGCCCTTGCACGTGTCAGGTTGTCGTGACGAACCAAAGGCGGAGCCAGGTGCTTGCCTGAATATTCCCATGGGATCCTGCAGCTCCTTCTCATGGAAGATACACCAACTTGACCCCCACTCCTCTTCGCCACGTGGCACCACCCTATTGGTGGTGCCCATGGCAGCCAAGGGGGCTCCTCCTACTCTCCTTGGCCTATAAATAGAAGTGGAGGGGGTAGAGAATAGGAACACAACTCCTCTCCTCCTCTCTCATTTTCTCTCTTGAGAGGAGAGGCTCTCCTCTCCTCCTTCTAGAGTGTAAGTGTGGAGTAGTTGATTAGATCAAAGCTAGGGAGAGAGTGAGAGGTATGTACCTCTATGGATGCTCGTTCTTCAATTAGAGTGAAGTGAGTATTTCTGTATTTTCTATTTAGACTAAAGTGCAAGTGATATGTTCTTGTGTTCTTCGCCTGTTCATCATTTAGAGGCACGTGTTCTTCACGAACACGCCTCCTCGATCTAGTTAATTAGGTGCACAAGTTTGTATCCCGTTTGTATGACTAGTCTATTAGAATAAAGTGGAATGCTTGCATGCTCTGATTAGAATAAAGTGTGTTCATGATTCCTTTCTAATAGTTTATGCTAGTTTGCATGAGTAGCATTTTTCCTCTGCTAGTGCATAGATCTTGGGTTTATGCGTGCGTCTGCTGTAAGTCGTTCGTATACGTTGGAAGCATAGTACAGGACCGAGTTCTCTCTCGTATGCCTTTAGTATAAGCTTGTAGTACCTATAGTGAGTGAGATCAGTTCTTTTCCGTGGTCGTAGTTCTATTAGTACAGGCTGCTGTAGTCCGTTGGCTATGGCAGTAACCACAACGTGGACGTTGTGACATGCTACCGGTTATCATCCGTTCGGCTTATCCCAAGGTTAGGTAGAGGCAGTCCAGGAGGTGGTGACAGCCCTTCTGGCCCTCGTTGATCCTCCACAGCTGGATATAGTCTGAGCTCCTTCCACATAGATCCGCGTACCAGAGTCGCCTGTTAAGTCTGGGCTATCGGTACCCTAACCAAGTTCTATCTAGAGATTGACCTTTAATCTCATCTATAGTGCTATCTTTAGGAATCCTCTCTATCCTTGCCTCTTATCTGGGTGTGTCCTTCGACCGACTGTACGAAGTTAGTGCACACACATTCCCTTGGATTCGATACCCTTGGAATACTCTGAGGTGAAAGCTACAACGGTAACCGTGCGCTTGCGGATTTATTCGTGTGATGCTAAAATACCCAACAAGCTTTCTGGCGCCGTTGCCGGGGAAAGGTTGCGGTATCTATCTTCGTATCCAGTGGTCCTCGTATCTTTTGTTTTCCTTTGTTTCTACCTTTACCCCCATTACCCATGGAGAGGCCATCCTTTCACGACCTCTCCACCTCAACTTACGAGTTCAATGATCTATCAACATCTTCATCCAACCATGAACTCAACCCCGACCTTATAGATATGGTTCCGGATAGACCCTTCTTTGGAGCGATCAATGAAGATCCCTACATTCATTTGAAAGAATTTGAGGATCTGTGTTCACACTTGGTTATCCCAGGCATGACACAGAAAACCGTGAAGTGGAAGTTGTTTCCTTTCTCTCTTATGGGGAGAGCAGAACAATGGTACGCTCACACTGTAGGGAGTGTGAACGGTAATTGGGACGAACTTCGTGATGACTTTTGTAACTCGTTCTCTCTCATGGAGAGAACGGAGCAATGGTACAATCGCATAGCCTCTCTCCCAATGGACATTCTCGAGTTCGAGCAAGAAGAGGAGGAGTCTACAGGTGCAGCATGGGCTAGGTTCTTACGTCTTTTGCCTTCTGACCTAGACCTTTTGTATCTTCCTGAAGATGTGTCTTTATACATCTTTCGCATGAGTCTAGACATGGATGCTGCCTTACATCTCGATGAGACCGCCAGAGGTTCGCTTATTCACAAAACTCCAATGGAAGTAAGAGAAATCCTAGATTCCCTCATGGTGAGCTCTTTCTTCCCCATCAATCATAGCGAACCCCGCCAATCTGAGTCGAGTCATGACGATCTTCTAGCGTCTGAATCCGATCCATCACCTTCCACATCCTCTTATTCAGCCATAGAACCCTCACCTAAACCAAGAACAATGGAGGAAGAAGAAATTCAGCCTCCAGAGTTCCTCTATCGATTCGAGGATGACCCTTTTGAAAATCTCAGAAACACCTCAAATTGCTTAGATATCCAACTAGGGAAGGAGCCCTCTTCTATCCAAATCCATCCAGCTAGAAATCTTTTGACAGAACCTTCCCCTAGGTCTACGGTACCTCCTTTGCCTCCCGATCCTCCAAATGAAACATTTATCATGGAGGCCATGGAGAAGAAGTGGTTGACTAGAGTGGGAAATGTTTCCGAAGCACTTTGGATTCGTTCATCATCTACAATCATTTCTTGTTCCGTAAGGGAAATTATCGTAGAAGCCCATCTTAACCCCACTATGGAGGTTAATGTCATGCCATGGCACATAGCGTATACTTTGTTGGGCAACGTTACGCTAAGACCATCCGACAAGCTCCTCAAGAGTTGTCCTTTCGGACACATTCTTAAGTGTCGGGGGGTTGCATGTGCTGTGCCACTCCTAGTAAACAAGATTGAGCTTAATATAGACTTCCACATCTTTGATGTCCTCGATCTTGATCTCCTCCTAGGCTCCCCTGTAGAAAAACTTCTCAATGCATCCCAAGGGAGCCTGGACGAAAAGCTTAGGGAATCCACTTCTGCCACCACTCCCTTGTTTTCAGAAAGTTCTATGGAGAAGCCTCTTCCCAAGCAAAACCTGCTCGAGGAGATGAGGCATGTATCTCTGTTCGCATCCTCCAAGCCTGTTGTCATTGAGGTTGTAGAATTTTCTACTCCTCAAGAGTACGACTCAGAAGATCCTCTTCACCTTTGTGAAGGCGAACGATCCTCATCACCCTCGATCGAGTTTGAGCCTCTTCCCATTGGCCCATATCATGTTGCTCTCGACCTTGATCGAGAATCAACATCGATTTTACACGATGAATCTCCTGAGACAGAGAATTCATGGGCCATGGAGATCGAGGCGCCGACTCTGGAGTCCAAAGGAAAGGATTCCATTAATGAGCATGGTAGCTTCATTCTTGATACACCACATGAACCATGCTTGCATCATGCCTCTCCAGAGTCATCCATGCTTAGTGCACTGAGCACGCACGAGGACTACAACCGCCTTATGGTCCTCTCCTATAAGAAGTTTAGAAGGATGGTTGTAGATGCATATGTTTACCATAAGCCTTGCAGATTTCGTGTAGGCACTGTGGCACTAACCTTGCAGCTGAAGCTTTGATGACACATCAACAATTGGTGGTGAGATGGGAATGACATCACCATTGATAGTTGTAGGAAGGAAGTTCCCATGGTCGAGCTTAGGACCATAAACAAAGCACTACCAGGAGATAGCCTGGATTAGGTTAGTTTTATTTCCCTTTTTCAAATAAAAAGCAAGAGCATGATTTTACGATAAGGTTGTCCTTCGGGTATTTTTGGTCGCTAACCTTTCAGGTGGAGATTGAAAAGAACGGTGGACAGGTGATGCCTAAGGATATGTGAGCTACATCAACTACAACACCTTGGTAAGCTTTTGGTGAGAGAACATTTACAAAAGGAAGCTTGACCTCCACACACTTGAGTTTTGTTGCTTAGCAATGCAAATTTCAAGTGTGGGGGAGGTATGTGAGCATCTCGAGTAAAGTTCCTCTCATACCAAATCTTATCTTGGTTTGGAGATGATGTTAGCTCTTGCCTCTTGCCCAGTTAGGTACATTCTGCTATTGACATTAAACAAAGCCCTTCCGGGAGGTTGCCAGATGTTCACCATCTTATGCTCATGTTTATGTCTCGTTGGAATAGCTTGATCATGCTTTCATGCTTTCTTTATCTATGTTGGTAATGCTATGGTTTGAGTGCATGTTTAGCTATGCGCATTCATAGGTTGTTTTAAATTAAGCATGGTGCTTAGGTTAAAACTGTCTTCTTCAATCAAACAAGACATGGTGTCGAGTTTGATTGATGAACTTTATAGTTAATGCTTGCATGGATATTGGTTGTATATGCAGACTAACCCTTGCAGGAATTTCGAATCCGAATGGGGTAAGTCATCGAGCTTGATTCAAATGGAAAGGTAAGCCAAGGCATGCTAGCCTTGTTTGAGCTAGGTCTCATGGTGAATTTATTTTTGAATTTGAATGAAGGCTCCTTGGTCCTTGAACCAGTAGAGTCCCTCTTTTGTTTTTTTCCCATTTTGTTTGAAGACAGCACCAAGTACAAGAACAAGTGTGGGGGAGATCTCCCAAGCTTATCACTGACATACACACTTGAGATCTCCCACACAGGCGTTGCACAACATCGACTGCGCTTTCCTGACAAGGGATGAGGTAAACTAGAGTGATTTGTCTGCCCCATGGGTCAGCTGATCCACCACTTGTCTTCCTTGTTTCTCATATTCTTCAGGAGCGATGGTTTGTGCACCCTTTATCTCACTCTCTTTGATTCACGAGTTTGCATAAGTTTCAATTCTTATATGCTAAATCAAACTCTTGGAATCGTGCTCTACCTGCTTTACATGTTTCCTATGGTTGGCTTGCATATGTTTTATTCCATGCTTATTATCTTGATGCTTGTGAACAAATATCATTAGGGAACTCATGCTCATCTAAGTAGTTGATGTTTGAGATATGGTTTGATGATATGATCTTCTCTCTAAATGTTTGAGTGCTTGGGAATTTTATTTGAAAACTTGAAAACCCTTTGCAAAGCTCCTCTTTGATATGTCAAATCCCTACCAAGGCCATATGATTAGTTATCATGAAAACCCTTCAATCATATGTTGCTTGTTATTGCATTGAGCTTTGTCAAATTGTTGTGACCCTTGTGAGAATTCTTTTCACGCTTTCACGATCAAGATTCATGTGCACTCTGTTTTCCCCTTGCTATGCTTCTACACTAGAAGTTAGCATTGTATCATCCATCCATTCCACAAAATAAAGCTCCATGTGTGGTGTGACCTCTCTCTCCAAAGTATCCATGAAAAAGGGCATGGGCTATGCAAAAAAAAAGAAAAAACACATGCTCAAGGCATGATAAAAGAAAGAAAGAAAGGATAGCCCATGTCCAAAATAAAGAAGGAAAAGGAGAGAGATGGAATTATGCAAAAAGGAGTTCTAATAAATTTGATGGTAATAACTAGTACCCGCTCCGGGCCTAGTATCCACCTTACCATATCCATCACATCTCATACATGTGCACATCTTCATCTAATTGTATGATTTGATTTTCTCCTTGGATCCGGTTTTTGACTTTGCAATATATGTGATGCAAGTATGCTTTATTATTATCCTACCCTGAGCTCCACATATAGCCACCATTAGGAAGTAGGATGAAGAAAGGCACTTCTAATGCCTTGGTGAGGACATATACACATTGAGCGATCAGAGAGAATAAAATGACGAGCTGAGCAAAGGTTTGTTTTGAAAATTTATTGCAAAACCCCAAGTTACTTGACATGGTGAGAAGAGGTGATTTGATTCATGACTGTTCCATTCCTCAACTACCCAAGATAGCATGATAGACACTCCACAGAGTTCACAAGTACAAGGTATGGTTTGGAATATCTCATACGCTCTCTTCGTACCTTTGGATATCATGTCCCACTTGATTTGTTCCCCCTTCACTCGGGACGAGCAAAGGTCAAGTGTGGGGGTGTTGTTGACAGCTGTTAAGTACCACTTTTATGCCGTCAACTCCTGCATTCAATAAATGGAAAGTGATCATCAACACTAGAATAGGGGTTTATACTGACAATTTCCACAAGTGTTGGTGTTTCTATCTTTTGTTGCAGGACACATGTAAATGCACATGGAATGATACAACTAAGAGCAAGTAAACTAGTGGCATAGATATGGCATCATCATAAACAACCTCAATTGCCAAATTGGTTCGCACCATTGCAACAGGCTTGTCAAGATGATCGAAATGGATATATCATTTGCATACATCGGAGCCCGGATGAGAGAGATATGTACTAGACATCATGTGCATATCTCATCGATGTGGCGACGTGCTGCCACACAGGCGCCCACGTGACCATGACACCTCATCTATCCAAGGACACACACCTTCGACCAATTAGGAGCCAGTACACGGATCCAAGGGCCCACGACCACGAGATAACGGGCTAGAAACACCGTGAACACCCCCATACCCACCTTGGGACCCACCTGGCACGTGTATGGATCGCGCCGCCCTTGCACGTGTCAGCTTGTCCTGACGAACCACAGGCGGTGCCAGGTGCTTGCCCGAATATTCCCGCGGGATCCTGCAGCTCCTTCTCATGGAAGATACACCAACTTGACCCCCACTCCTCTTCACCACGTGTCACCACCCTATTGGTGGTGCCCATGGCAGCCAAGGGGGCTCCTCCTACTCTCCTTGGCCTATAAATAGAAGTGGAGGGGGTAGAGAATAGGACACACAACTCCTCTCCTCCTCTCTCATTTTGTCTCTTGAGAGGAGAGGCTCTCCTCTCCTCCTTCTAGAGTGTAAGTGTGGAGTAGTTGATTAGATCAAAGCTAGGGAGAGAGTGAGAGGTATGTACCTCTATGGATGCTCGTTCTTCAATTAGAGTAAAGTGAGTATTTCTGCATTTTCTATTTAGACTAAAGTGCAAGTGATATGTTCTTGTGTTCTTCGCCTGTTCATCATTTAGAGGCACGTGTTCTTCACAAACACGCCTCCTCGATCTAGTTGATTAGGTGCACAAGTTTGTATCCCGTTTGTATGACTAGTCTATTAGAATAAAGTGGAATGCTTGCATGCTCTGATTAGAATAAAGTGTGTTCATGATTCCTTTCTAATAGTTTATTCTAGGTTGCATGAGTAGCCTTTTTCCTCTGCTAGTGCGTAGATCCTAGGTTTATGCGTTCGTCTGCTGCAAGTCGTTCGTATACGTTGGAAGCATAGTACGGGACCGAGTGCTCTCTCATATGCCTTTAGTATAAGCTAGTAGTACCTATAGTGAGTGGGATCAGTTCTCTTCTGTGGTCGTAGTTCTATTAGTACAGGGTGCCGTAGTCCGTTGGCTACGGCATTAACCACAGCGTGGACGTTGTGACACGCTACCGGTTATCATCCGTTCGGCTTATCCCAAGGTTAGGTAGAGGCAGTCCAAGAGGTGGTGACAGCCCTTCTGGCCCTCGTTGATCCTCCGCAGCTGGATATAGTCAGAGCTCCTTCCACATAGATCCGCGTACCGGAGTCGCCTGTTAAGTCAGGGCTATCGGTACCCTAAGCCAAGTTCTATCTAGAGATCGACCTTTAATCTCATCTATAGTGCTATCTGTAGGAATCCTCTCTATCCTTGCCTCTTATCTGGGTGTGTCCTTGGACCGACTGTACGAATTTAGTGCACACACGTTCCCTTGGATTCGGTACCCTTGGAATACTCTGAGGTGAAAGCTACAATGGTATCCGTGCGCTTGCAGATTTATTCGTGTGACGCTAAAATACCCAACAATGATAAATGGTATGTTTTCTTTTGGATGGAAAAGATCAATCCCCTGTTTTCCTGCTTTGTGAATCTTGTAGTGGCCGGAAAATCCCCTGTTATCCATGAAGAACATTGGTGTTCATCTTTGCCATGATCACCTTCCTTGCTTCAGTGGGTTTCCCTGGTCATGATGCATTGTCATAGTCTCAGATGTAATGTCTTGTCATGTGATATTTTATTCTTATCTCACTGCACTGCATTGTAGATACACACATAAATGATGACCAATTTTACAAATTTATCGTTTAACTAAATTCACCATTTTCCAAGAATATACAGAACCTAAATGATGGTCACCTTGCCCAAATTATTCAACTTAAATGTTCACATACATAATACATCCCCATAGACCTACACTCGAACAGTGGCACTAGCACTGGCGCGCACAAACACACACCCAGGAACGAAACCTTCGGACATGGCAACGAGGAAGGCAACAGACACGGTCATGGAGATGGATATGGCACACGCCTATTCTGCCATACCTAATGCACGACGGAATGTAGCATAATGAGGATCCGTGCGGAGATATTCCTCCAATGCACAATGCCTACCCCTCGACTTCATGGTACGTCCCGAGCGACCAATGCCAGAAGCATGCTGCAGGATGTCACAAAAACCCCACTGCCGGTGAGCAAGATTGCAGTAAGGGCACACACAGCGACCATGGCGAAGCACACGAGTGTAACCCTGCTCCTGCACCCGATCCAAAGCATCTTTCTTCATCTCCTCTATTTCTTCCTCGTCCGCTTCGTCCATGTTGTACAGATCATATGGATCCATGTATCCTGGCCGTTGCAGAGGTGGCACAGCATGGAAGTTGGTGGTTCCTCCATTCGCATCAGAAGCCATCCTCCTATACACTCACCAACAACGTAAACATGATAAGCACTGGTCAGAAACAATGATTGTAACCTGTAGAAACACGACGCAGAAGCTAAGAGCTCACCTCTTTTCACAGTGCGCAGAACCAAATAGAGAGGTCTACTAGCACAATGCGTGGAGGATGAAGAGGCGATGAGAAAATGCCTCGGAGGCACGCCTATTTATCGAACCATGACCGATCATAAGGCAGCGTGCACCTCGTGGCAGAGCATGACTCACGAGATTATAGTAGCCATGAAAATACGTGGGATGCTCGGAATACGAAGGCCTACACTGCTCAGGAATCCTGTCACAAGTATAGGGCGGAATATGCAGGCTTTTTCCCCGGTAGGCATGCGAAATATTTGGTGGGTACACGAGTGTGCTTTGGTCTGGATAAGAATGCGGAAGGAAGATCCTTATATCCATATGACTTACAAAAATAGACGTGTAGGCATTGTAGTGGGAGAAGCAGCTGTTAGTATTTGTGATCTTCGACTGGAAACGCACCCAGCTTCACTGGAGCGTGGGCCTCTTCCAGATATTCATCTCCCACCTATATTGTACGCCACCGAAATCCCACCCAAACTCGCTGATAATATGGGGCCGCGATTGCACGGCCTCACTTGTCAATGGCCCCGAAGCAACTGCAGCTTACCAAATTTTCATTTCGCGGTCAGGAAGTCGAAAGCGGGATTTTCAAATTCTGTATTCCCTCTCCGCCTCGAAATAATAAACACTCTACTCCATTGCTACCGCGTTGCGCCACTAAACTCCCTCCTTCCATTTCCAAGAAGCATCACTCTGCTCAGCTAGATCTGCGGTGGAGGTCCGACCTCGCCGTCGCCGGTGGATGGGGAGGGGTATCTCAGCGAGATGGTGGGCGGCAGATATCGATGTTCTGCTTGCGTCTGCTGTGCTGGCCAAGCTGAGAAGTTAAGTGAGGATACGGCACAAGCACCAGCTCCCGATGCCCCCTCAATCCATGGGCCCCTGAATCTTGGAGCTTCACAAGTGAGAATCTCATTTCCTTTTTCTTTCTAGTCCCCTAGTAGTATTTTCGTTGGCTTAGAAAGTAAATTGCTTCATGTATTGTGTTAGTTCTGAGATTCTCCTCTTAATTTTGCCGGTCTAGATCAAGTCACTGATTTGTAACACAAGTTAATCAATGAGCCATGCGTTGAAAGTAAATTGCTTTGTGTATTGTGTTAGATTTGAGATTCTTCTCTTACCTTGGCCGCTCTAGATGCAGTTACTGATTTGTAACACAACTTAATAGATGAGCCAAGCTTAGAAAGTAATTTACTTTGTTTATTGTGTTAGATTTCAGATCCTTCTCTTACCTTAACCGCTCTAGATCCAATTCCTAATTTGTAACTTATTCTGCAGGGCCTAGCATCCCACTCCTGCATTGCTGAGATTCAACCACGTGTCGTGGTATGTAACAGAACAGATGATTATCCTACTACTTTATTCTTAGGATTATTCTTAAGTTTATTTGCTTGCTTCGTTTAAGGTTCAAGTTTGACTTCTCCTTTCATTTTTAGGCTCAAATATTGAGGACAATCCTTGCGGTTCAAATATCAAATTCCTGTCCCTCCAATGTGAAGTTAAAGCCATTCATTGATTACATGCCTCGAGATTATCCAGCTTTCACTACATGCTCAAGACCAGCCTTTTCGTGGTTCACTTCGCTTCCAGCCAACTCTATTATCAAGTGGTCTGATTTGGAGCAATAGTTCCACAATTATTTCTTCTCTGGTATTCATGAGATGAAGATTACTGATCTGACCAGATGCAAACAAAGGAACGATGAAACTGTTGCTGGATTCGTTCAGAGATTCAGGGAGGTCAGAAACAAATGCTATAATCTGAACCTGGGAGACAAACAACTGGCTGAGTTGGCATTCCAAGGTCTCTTGCCAACTTTGAGGGAGAAATATGCATCACATGACTTCGAGAGTCTCAGCCAATTGGTTAGTCGGATGAGTCAGGAAACTGCAAAGTCCTATGAACCTACAAGGAACTTTCAAAACAAGGTCTCTTATGTGGATTACTCTGACTCAGAAGATGAAGATAACATGATAGGGCTTGCAGAGTGGGTCAAAGGCAAGAAGACGGTGTCCTGTCCCTTTGGTAAGAAGGAACCAGAAAAATTCGGCTTTGACATCACTAAGGCCGATAAGATATTTGATCTGTTGCTCCAGCAAGGACAGATCAAACTCTCCCAGTTCCACACCATACCATCTGCAGAAGAGCTCAAGAGAATGAAGTATTGCAAGTGGCGCAATGCAACGTCTCATGACACCAACGATTGCACGATCTTCAGACAGCAGATCCAATCAGCTATTGAGCAAGGGAAACTCAAGTTTGAAACCCCTACCAAAGCTGAAAAGCCAATGAAGATTGATCAGCACCCCATCCCAATTAATACAGTTGAGGTGTCTAGCAAAGACACATTACGTGTTAAGCTGCTGACGTCTAAATCAGCTCAAGATAAAGGAGTGGTCGATCCCAAGGTACAAGCAACCACTGCCGATGTCAAAGGAAAAGGGTTGCTACTTGAAGAAGAAGTCCTGAAGCCATGCCGACCTGTCACGTCCCAGATGCTGATCAACAAGTTCCAGCGTCGGCAGGAAAAGGGAAGAGAAAGAGAAGAATGGGCTCGACGCAACGAAGGACATTGGAAATGTCTGTTTTTCAAGTATTGCTGGGAAGAACGGATCAAGCTACCGATGGCAGAAAATTGTCCAGAGTGCAATGGGGCCTACAACAATAACAGTTCCTCCAAGAGGGTTTGCTTCGATGACAGAAGGCCTATGATTAGGGATCACCGCGAATTCATCAATCAATGGATCCCAGTTCATCAACGGCTGGGGGGCAAAGCCAGCATCTACGATCGGCTGGGGGGCAAGGCCAGCGTTCATGATCAGCTAGGAAGCCGAGTCAACAAAAGGTCAAACGATCGGCTGGAAGAGATGGCCGATTCTCTGGTCCCTGATGAAGATATCATGTGCCGAGCTCCCGAGTGTCGACGCACGCTGCAACTGGATGATGAAGAATCAAGCCGATCATATAAAAAGCCTAATCCATAATGGTGTCCAGACGGCTTGACCAAGTCCCAGAAAAGGAGAGTCCAGCACCTACGTCAGCTAGAACAACAAGAAGAAGCAGAGAGACACGTGTTGGATAAGAAGAAGGTTCGGTCTAAAGTATGGCATCCAAAGCCTAAGGCCGATGATGGGAAGCATGATAAACCACAAGCTGATATAAACATGGTTGTCCTCCTACCAAAAGAGTTCATGGCTCCAGTTGATTCGGATGTGTCCGATGAAGAACGTGGTATGGCTCAGTTAACACTAGAACCTACACAGGCTATCTTTGAAAAGCCAGAAGATGAGAAAAGACAACATTTGAAGGCATTGTTTCTCAAAGGCTTTGTCAATGGGAAACTAGTCACCAGGATGCTAGTAGATGGAGGAGCAGCAGTCAACCTGATGTCGTACACCATGCTGCGCAAGATTGGGAAGTCCGATGAAGATTTGAACCAAACCGACATGATGCTGGTGGACTTTGAAGGCAACGTCTCTCCGGCTCAAGGAGCAATCTGCGTGGAGCTCACCATCGGCAGTAAGACCCTTCCAACCGCTTTCTTTGTCATTAAAGGGAGGGGATCTTATAATCTACTGCTAGGTCAGGATTGGATACATGCCAACTGCTGCATACCGTCTACAATGCACCAATGCATCATCCAATGGATCAGAGATTCAGTGGAGGTGGTCCAAGGAGAAACCTCCTTGACAGTGGCAGCTACGGAAGCACAGGGATGGACCTATGATCGAGTGAGCTGCATATCTGGAAAAGCATGGGATACCAAGTATCTCAAAGTGTCTGATTTTGGACTAAAGCCGGTTCAAGCAGTCGGCTCTGATGACAAATTTTAATGGATCAGTTCATTGAAGATGAAGGGAAACTTGGGCATGGGTTTACATCGGCCGATGAATTGGAAAAGATAGATCATGGAGATGGAAGCAAACCAAGGCCGACATATATAAGTGCCAAGCTAGATGCAGAATACAAGGAAGAACTGATTGCATTGTTAAAAGATTCAAGGATTGTTTTGCCTGGGAATATTATGAGATGCCTGGTTTAGACCGATCCATTGTTGAGCATCGATTACCTATTAAACCAGGGTATCGACCCTTCCAGCAACATCCCAGGCAGTGTAATCCAAAGAATTATCCTGATATAAAAGTCGAGATAACAAAGTTACTCGAAGCTGGTTTCATTCGGCAATGTCGGTATGCTGAATGGATTTCTAATATAGTTCCTGTCTACAAGAAGAATGGCAAACTACATGTGTGCATTGATTTCAGGGACTTGAACAAAGCGACGTCGATGGGCGGATATCTGATGCCAGTAGCCGATAAATTGGTCAACGCTACCGTAGGGCACAAAGTCATCAGCTTTATGGATGGTAACGCAGGATACAATCAAATATTCATGGCCATAGAGGATATTACAAAAACTGCTTTCAGGTGCCTGTTGACGGCTGTTAAGTACCACTTTTATGCCGTCAACTCCTGCATAAACTAGATGGAAAGTGATCATCAGCACTAGGATAGGGCTTTATACTGACAATTTCCACAAGTGTTGGTGTTTCTAGCTTTTGATGCAGGACAGGCCAAAATACACATGAAATGATATAGCTGAGAGCAAGTGCATTAGTGGCATGAATATGGCATCATCATAAATAGTCCCAAATGCCCATTTGGACTGCACCATTGTGACGGGCTCGTCGAGACGATCGAAATGGATATATCATTTGTCTACTTTGGAGTTCGGATGAAAGAGATATGCACAAGATATCATGTGGGCCAGGTGGGACCCACACCAGGCCACGTGGCGACGTGCTGCCACACAGGCGCCCACGTGGCCATGACACCTCATCGATCCAAAGAAGCACACCTTCGACCAATCAGGAGCCAGTACACGGATCTAAGGGCCCACTTCCCCACAGAAACGGGCTAGAAACGTCGCAAACACCCCCAAACCGACCTTGGGACCCACCTGGCAGTCACCTGGTCGAAAACCGGCGCGAACGGAGCTGCCCGGGGGTCGGCTGATCACCAGTTCGGCCGAACCCATATGGAGGCCTCTCGCGCCGCCCTTCCACGTGTCGGCTTGTCATGACGAGCCAAAGTAGGTGCCAGGTGTATGCCAGAAGATCTGCCCGAAAGCCTGCAGCTCCTTCTCATGGAAGATTCACCAACTTGGCCCCCACTCCTCTGCGCCATGTGTCACCACCTCATTGGTCCCTTGGTGGCACCCAAGGCAGCCTAGGAAGCTCCTCTTGGTCTATAAATATGAGGGGAGGGGGTAAGAAATGAGCCACACCACTCATCCAAGGATGAGAGCTTCCCTTCAAAGGAGAGGCCTCTCCTTGGTAGATTAGAGAGTAGGAGAGTGAGAGAGCGATTTGTATCTCTGTGGATGCTTCGTTCTTCAATTAGAATAAAGTGAGTATTTCTGCATTTCCTATTTAGACTAAAGTAGCATTCATGCATAGGTGAATAGTTCTTGTGTTCTTCACTTGTTCATGATTTAGAGGCTTGTGTTCTTCATGAGCTTAGCCTTTGATCTTCTGGTGTAGTTCATAAGTTGCTAATTCCGTTTGTATGCCTACTAGTCCAATTAGAGTAAAGTGGATGCTCCTACATTCTAGTTTAGACCAAAGTCCTTCCATGATCCTTGTATAGATAGCGGTTACCTGAGTGAGTTCTGGTTTCTCCCTCGTGGGTTTGTCGCTCCGTGTTCGTACGCAGTGCTATAGTGTTGTTACGGGCTAGCAGACGTAGCCGTGCTATAGTAGTAACCAGTGGTGTAGACATGGTGTCTAGACAACGGGTTATCCTTCGATTGCCCTGTATCCCACGGTTTGTCTTGGGGTAGGCCGCGGTAGTGATAGCCGTTGGACCCTTACGGAATCCCCCACATTCGGATACAGGTGTAGGCAACCATTTGCCGTGAACTGACTGTTATAGCCAGGAGGGTCCGGTGTCCGAAACGACCGAGAGACTCTTCTCAACTCTTCCCACTATCAGCAGCATGCTCTCCATCTTCATCTCGTCCTATAGAGTTGTGTCCTTGGACCATAGCTAGGCTAGGAGGTAGTACACACCGTTCCTTGGATTCGATACCCTTGGGAATACTCCTAAGGTGAAGTGCTACAACAGTGTATCCGTGCGCTTGCGGATTCGTTCGCACTCGTCAGTGTACCCGGGTGTTTCTTACACGCTCACGCTAACCCGGCACCATAGTGGTGAGGTTAAGAAATACCAACAAGCATTTCTGGCGCCGTTGCCAGGGAACGGTTGCCGTATCTATCTTCGAACCTAGTGGTCCTCGTATCTATCTTTTCGTTTTTCTTTGTTCCTACCTTTACCCCCGTTACCTTTCAAGATATCCTTTTTCATTTTCTTTACTTCTACCTCTACCCCCGCTATCCATGGAGAAGCTTTCCTGTAAAAGCATCTCCGCCTCCAGGGATGAACCGCTAGAACCACCACCTTCTGTGCGCCTTATCCTTACATCTGGCTTTGAGTTCCTTCCTGACATTATAAAACTGGTTCAGTACGCTACCTTCTCTGGTTTACCACACGAGAACCCTTATTATCATCTACGTCGTCTCTACTTTTGCTGTTCTTGTCGTACCATTCCGGACATGACACTGGATACCATCAAGTGGAAGTTATTCCCATACTCTCTAGTAGGGAACGCGGAGCAATGGTACACTTACACTGTTGGTAGCGTGAACGATAGTTGGGAAGAGCTTAGAGATAAGTTTTGTCTTAAGTTTTTCCCTCCGTCTCGTCTCGCTGCTCTACAGGAGGATATCCGTTGTTTTCGGCAGAAAGAGAAGGAATCAATAGGTAAAGCTTGGTATAGATTTGCATGCTTAGCGAATTCTGGACCTCCCTTGTCGATACCTGACTATCAGTTGCTTCGCATCTTTTATGATGGTCTCGACGAGGACTCTACCTATTGTATCAACATAAAAAAGCCATTTCTCCATAGGAACCCATCTGAAGCTAGGGAATTCCTGGATGGTCTTCCCGGTTGCCCCCGCCCTTTTAATTCCAGACCCTACGGAGAGGAATCCAAGTCAAGCCATGAGAGCCCCTCAACAGCACAGTCCGAGCCTTTAACTTTCACACCCCAAGACTCGTATGTTGAGGCCTCTCCCGAATCGCGAACACCGAAGGAAGAAGAGATCCAACCTTCGGAGTTCACTTCCAAATTCGAGGATGATCATTCTAGATATCTTTTAGACACCTCGAATTCCTTTGTTGCCCAATCAGGGGAGGATCCTCACTCTGTCCCAATCAATTATTCCAAAAATCTCTCGACAGAACTCTCCCCTAGGCCTTCGGTACCACCTCTACCTCCTGATCCTCCTAACGAAGCATATCTTGAGGAGGCCACGAAGGAGGAATGGTCAGATGGAGTGACGCGCTTTTCCGAAGCAATTTGGATTAGTTCACTTTCTTTGATCATTCCTTGTTCAATCAAAGGAATCACCATAGAGGCCCATTGTAACCCCATCATGGAGGTTAACATCATGCCATGGCTCTTAGCGGAAACTCTCTTGGGCAATGTTCCGCTAGCACCATCTGACATACTCCTCAAGAGCTGTCCCTTGGGACACGTTCTTGAATGTTGGGGGATCTCAAGAGCCGTGCCGCTCATCATAGACAGGATCGAGGCTATCTTAGACTTTCACATCTTCAATGTCCTCGATCTTGATCTACTCCTAGGCTCCCCGGTGAAGAAATTCCTCGATATATCTTTAGGGAGCCTAGATCATATGCTTAGGGAATCCGCTTCTACCACTTCCATCACAGGTCTAGGACCTCTGCTGGTGAAGCCTCTTCCCAACCAAGACCCGCTTGAGAAGATGATGCATGTATCTCCGTTCGCATCACCCGAGCCTGTTCTCATAGAGGTTGTAGACTTCTCTACCCCTCAGGAGAATGACTCGAAAGATTCTCTTCACTTCTGTGAAGGCGAGCGATCATCATCCCTCTCGACCAAGTTTGAGCCTCTTCCCGCTGGCTCGTATGATGTTGCTTTCGATTATGATTGAGAGACGATATCGAGCTTTCATGATAAATCTCTTGAGATAGAGAACTCATGGGCCATGCAATCCTGTGAGGCACCGACTCTGGAATTCATAGGTGAAGATTTCGCAGACAAGCATGGCAGTTTCATCCTTGATACACCACACGAACCATGCTTGCATCATGCCTATCCTGAGCGAGCCATGCTTAGTGCACCGAGCACACTTGAGGGCTACAACTACCTTCTGGTCTACTTTTGCAAAATGTTTAGAAGGTTGATTGTGGATGTATATGTTTACCATAAGCATATCAGATTTCGTGTGTGCATTGTGGCACTAACTATGCAGCTAAAGCTTCACTGATACATCCAAGATTGGTGGTGAGACGGGAATGACACCACCAATGATAGCTGCAAGATGAAGTTCCCATGGTCGAGCTTATGACCGTAATAAACAAAGCACTACCAGGAGATAGCCTGGATTAGCATAGGTTTTATTTCTCTTCCGAATAAAAGCAAGAACATGTTTTTAAGATAAAGTTGTCCTTCGGGTATTTTTGGTCACTAACCTTTCAGGTGGAGATTGAAAAGAACGGTGGACAGCGATGCCTAGGAACATGTGAGCTACATCAACTACAACACTTTGGTAAGATTTTGGTGAGGGAACATTTACAAAGGAAGCTTGATCTCCACACACTTGAGTTTTGTTGCTTAGCAATACAAACTCCAAGTGTGGGGGAGATATGTGAGCATCCAGAGTAAGGTTCCTCTCATGCCAAATCTTATCCTGGTTAGGAAATGATGTAAGCTCTTTCATCTTGCTGATTAGCTAGGTAAGTCCTGCTTTTGACTTTAAACAAGGCCCTTTCGGGAGGTTGCCCGAGGTTCACCGTTACATGCTCATACTTATATTCTCTTTGAAAATAGTTTGATCATGCTTGCATGCTTCCTTTGTCTTTGTTCATATGCTCGGGTTTGATTGTATGTTCTAGGCAAACATTCATAGACTGTTTTGAATTAAGCGTGGTGCTTAGGTTAAAACTGTCTTCTTCAGTCAAAACAAGACATGGTGTCGAGTTTTGATTGATGAACCTTAGACTTATGTTTTCATAAGATCTTGGTTGCATGTATGTGGACTAACCCATGCAAAAAATCATCAAATCCAAATGAGTAAGTCATTGAGCTAGATTCAATTGGGAGGGTAAGTAAAGGTTTGGATTCATGTTGCATGACATACAAATGAGGTACATATGACCTCTCGAAGGTCTAAGGTAATTATATCCTCCTTTGTTTATGGAGTGCAATATTTATCTAACCCTGCCCGAGTAAATGACATGGTGACGGAAAAATAAAACAAACAAAAATATTTGCTTTCAAATAAAGGCTCTATGGTTCTCAAACTAGTAGAGTCCATCTTTTTGTTTCCACTTTTGTTTGAAGAACAGCACCAGTACAAGCACCAGTGTGGGGGACTTCTCTCAAGCTCATCATCAACATACCTGAGAGCCAGGTGTGGTTCGAGGACCGATGGATGGTCGCTTCCTGGTGTGATGAGTGATTGACAACGTGGTGTGGACTGATTCTTGGCTAAGTACTGCACGTGCAGGTTGCGGCTTGACTGGTGTTGGTGCAGGTGAAGAGCAAGCGCGAAAGGTCATTGCCGGGTAGGCCTCCACGTGTGGAGAAGACAAGTAGGCTTGGCTCGAGGGACCCGGTGGCCAGCGGGGTCAAGTGCGGGCCGCATGGTGGCAAGAACGGCAAGATGAAGTCGTGGACGGTTTCTTGGTTGAGCCTCAAAACCAAGGTTGAGCCGGGACTACGTGGGAGCCGAGTCATGTGTGGTGATTGGCGGAGGCTACACCGGGTTCGCGGGGTTTCCGGTGGTTCACCAGAAAACCACTGGGTTCCTGTGACAACCCGCCCGGGAAAATACCGTACTATCGCCTAAACCAATCCACTTTGGTCATTAAGCAATAATAAAGTATCATCCTGTCGTTAGTTGCGGGGTTAACGCCCGGTGAAATCACTTACATAGCAACAAGGATCGACATATATGCATTAAAACTCACGTGAAGGCGAGTCCAGAGTACAACACATGATTAACATCCCAAGCTACCCCGAAGGGTTTAATTATTACAAACCGAAGTTCTTTGACATGATAACGAAGTTCAGAGTTTTGAAAACAACGGAAATAAACTAAACGGCGCGAGGAGCATCACAGGAGGCCTGCCATGATGCCTTCAAACATCATCTTCAACCCACTCTAGCTCCCAGCCAGGCGGGATCTCTCCGGGCCACACATCACTAAAAGCATTACCTGAAACGACAGATTACAGCAAGGCTGAGTATACTAATACTCAGCAAGACTTACCCGTCGGTGATAACTACATCACCAACTCTAGACATGAAAGGCTTTTTGGCCACTGGGATTTCTTTAGCTGAAAAGCAACAAAGAGTATGTCCTTACTTTCAAGATTTTAGCACAAGTTCTAGTTGATTATTCTCTTCTAAATCAGCAAGCTATTGCAAGCATAAGTGGTGCAAAACAATTAATCAAGCCTAAATATTCATCAACTTCCATCATTAGGGATCTCATGGCCAGTAGGATAAGTAGTCTCAGATAACGGTGAGAGGCCGACAACCAGTTGATTTAAACCTTGCAAGGTAGACCTAAACACACGGTAGGGTGCCCCCGCGAGGACAACCACCAGGCGGTTCCCAAAACTCTTCGGATTGGGATCAGATGTTACAGTCTTAAGTACAAGGCTTACTGGGCTACGCCACCAAGGTCACCCAGCCTCACGCATGTACTCAGGTGGCGAGCCCGGGGCCGCAACCCTAAATTAGTAGCGCAGAGTTCCCGCACCGCCTCATTTAGGTACTAGGCTTACCGTGCCCATTTCCGGCAAGTGTTTAGTACGTTCAAACACTTAACCCACGAAAGCCATTGGGCCGGAGCCCACATCCCATGCTCTTACCACATGAGCAATCCATTTATAAAGATCTTATGATTCCAACATAAGAACCTATTCTCGCGAGTGACAAGCATCACTCGTCTTGTAACGGTCATATAGCATAGCAGCTACCGACCTATCATACTAGTAAAGACATAGGTACCTAAGGATCATGCATCTAGGGTTTCATTTCAACTCCTGAATGTAAATGCACAATCATCCACAGATAGTTGCATAAGATTTCAAAACACTTAGGTTAATGCACTGGGGCTTGCCTTCGTCAGCACAGTTAGCCTGAGGGTCCTCGGTGTCCTCGCTCACTTCCACTTACTGCAGCTCCGCGTCAGCTCCTCCTTCCTCGGCTTCTGGCACGAGAGCGTAGTTACCGTCAGGGAGTTCTACACGGAATGCAATGCAAGGTTGAGGTGGAGTGAGAGATTAATTATTTCATCCAACTCTTGTTGGCCATATTCACCTAGACAAACATTTAATTACTAATGTTTTTCATTGAAGGTATCATATGTGAAAGCTTATTAGTTTAATCCTTTTTAATAGTGACTGTGTACATATTTAAGCAAAAGACACTAATAAAATACACAACAACAGCAAGGGTGTAATTATAGACCCTAATTAAGCTAGGCAACAATTTAATAACGTTACAAGGAAACAAGGATGATTTTTCCTAATAAATTTTTAATAGGAAGCTTATGTGCACACCAACTTTTAATTGCAAAAACAAAATATAAAAACAAGGACAAGGGTCCTTGCTGGCCCTAATGATTTTAAGCATGCTACTGGACCAAGCTTAACTTTGAAAGAGCCACAAATTTAAATATACTCAAATAACATTTCCTAGCTACCAAAAATATGAGAAAAGCATAATTAAATAAATAAAATGCTTATGCACCCAAACTCATTCCTACAGCTTCTCTGGCCTAAAACAAGTCTAGGAAACCAGCATGTTCATCACAAACACATTTGAAATTTGAACTATGCATTTAAATGCAAATCTAATTATAAATCAAGATTAAATATTTTTAGCAGGGATAAAATCATGATAAAAACAGGAAGGCTGAATCTATGCATAACATGAACATAGCCACAAGTTGAGCACAAAAATTTATTTACTTTTTGCTACAAAAATAATTAAGACAGGCATGGCATAAATACAAAGTAATTCATATAAAAAGATCTACACAGTAACTTTGTGCAAATTTTTGCCCAGAGCCTACAAAAGATATAACTAGCAACATATCCATAGTTTAGCTCCATAGCCTCTCTAGCTTTTGAACTACAACAAAATGATGTCAAACTGAATTTGAATTTTCATTCAAAATCTATAAGTCAAAACTATGGTCATGCTTTGCAAAAGTTGTAGGTCTAGTCTCACTGAAACCAAAAAAATTGGTTTCGCATTTTTCTGATTTTTCTACACATTTCTAAGATTTTTCTAAGGCACTGGACTAATCTGCTAGAAAACTAAGTTTCAAATCCTTGCATCTAGGTCCCTGGGTTCACAACCATACCCTCGCGAATTAAAACCATGCCCTTGCCGGCGGTGGGGAGCTCGCCGGCAGCGAAGCACGGCCGGGGGTGGTCAACATGTGGCACAGAGATGCGATTGGGCTCACCGGGGTTCGATTGGTGGCGGCGGTTTGGCCGGAGGCGGCTCCGGCGAGCGGCGGCGGCGAGACCACGGCGGCGCTCCCGCCTCGGCTCAGATTCCGGCGAGAGGACGGGAAATGCAAGCGAACAAATGGCCGTGGGAGCTTCTCTAGGTCCTAGGGAAGGAGTGGAGTAGCTTGGCCGGCGGCGGCGAAGGGCGGACGGGCAACTTCACCGCGGTGGCGGCAATGGCGGACGAGCGGAGTGGTGTGCACGCGCGGGCGGGCAGGACTGCCTTTTATAGGTGGGCGAGCACACGAGGAGGAGTGTGGGTGTTGCCTCGGTGCCCGGGGAGGGGAATTAAGAGGAGGTGCACGGCGGCCGAGACGCACAGGGCCTCGCCAGCGGGGAACGCGGCGGGGGGTCCGGCCGGGGCGTCGGCGGACGGCCACGCACGGGTTTGAGCGCGCCCCGAGGGGTATTCGCTCGGGGGAAGCGCGGACACGATGATGGCGCCTCGGGTGCGCAGCCGACCGGCTGGGAGACCCGGACGTCGAGGGGGAGGGCGGCGGTACGCCGGCTGCCGCGTGGCGCGACGCGCCGACGCGCGCGCGCTCTGGACCCCGATGGCCCAAGTTCAATTTGAACTGCACATGTTTGAACGCTCCAAACTTTAAATTTCAAACATAAACTCAAGAACCTATAGATAAGACTTCTGTAGTTGGATCAATGCTCTACACAATTGGCCCTAGCCGAGCTCAAATTGATTTCGAATTGGGAAAGAAATCTGGATGCCAAGGTGGGAGAAAACTCGGCCCCGAGGAACAGTAGCTAGCAGGTTTGACTTGAATGTTTGGGGTATTTTTACTCCGAATTTCAAATGCCAACCTGAAGATGAAATGTGTGCCTCACAATTCTTCCGTATGATGACTCCATTGTATCTTGTACATTTTCACGGTGTGCCTTCGGGTCTTCCTCTCTTTTTGGTCTAACACTCTCATAGGATGCTCGATGAGCGAGAAATCAGGCTCAATCCAAGCAAAGAAATGAAGAGAAAGCACACCTCTATGATCCTAGCACTTCGGGGTCAGCCAATGAGGGGCTGCCATGCAAGCATCCCCTGGATCAATGACGTCATCAATCCAAGAGAGAGAGCCTCAGCGAATCAGAGACCGCCACGCGTGCATCACATGGATCCTATGGTCCACCAGAGCGCCTAAACCGCCTCCAACACACGTGTACACCGGGAACCGACCTCAGGGCCCACCAATCAGCCACTCAGAGAAAGCACAAGCCGAGGGGGCCCACGTGGGGGTCGGCCGACCCTGGGATCGGCCGAACCGACCTTTGGTCGGCTGATCCCGGGCCTCCACGTGGTGCTCGCCCATTGGTCCTAGAGGCCATCCCCGGGGTGTCTCGCTCTAATTGACGCTGATGCCCGGGCGTATAAATAGAAGAGGAGGGGGGGTAAGAATAGGACAACACACTTGAAGGCAACTTCTCACCTTAGCCTCTTCTCCTCCTTCTCATTCCCTCTTGGTGGAGGTGAAACCTCATCCCACCATGAGTGTGAGTGTGAGGAAGATCTAGCTTAGGTGGTGCTAGGTAGAGAGTGGAGTGTGTGGGTGAGTAGAAGGGAGATGCGATGATCCGTTCTTCGTTCATCATCCCTTTGTACCACGTGAGTGATGCTGTTCTTCATTTAGACTAAAGTGAGTATTTCGTTATATTCACATTAGACTAAAGTCACATTCATACATGGGTGATATGTTCTAGAGTTCTTCATCTATTCATCATTTAGAGGCTCGTGTTCTTCGTGACATGATCCTTTGATCTTGTTGACTAGATGATTAGTTCTGCATTCTGTTTGTGTGACTGCCTGTCGATTAGAATATAGTGAGTCTCCTGCATATCTGATTTAGACCAAAGTGTCATTCACATCTCTTCGTACTGTCTCGATTCCATGATGGGCAAGGTCTAGCTGTGCTTGCGGGTTCGTCGCTCTGTATTTCTACGGAGTGCTGTAGTGTTGTACGGGACGTCAGATGTAGCCGTGCTACAGTAGTAGTCAGTAGTGCAGACGTGGTGTCTGGACTACTGTTGACGTTCCTTAGCCTCACTACTAGGTTTGCACTCACGGCGACAGCGCTAGAAATGCTTATTGGCACTCGCTAGCGTCGCTACCGGGTTTATACCCCTAGTAATGGAGTTAGGAACGTCTTTGGTAAAACACACGTCACAGAAAGGTCCGCAAGCGCACGTATTACCGTTGTAGCACTTCACCCGGTGGTATTCAGGTTATCGTATTTATATTTTCCCAAGGGAGGCACTACGGCAAAGATGAACGGATAAACGGTGGAGAGTAACAAGACTCGGTAAAGAACTATAGCGGGGGTAACGAATAAAGATATTCAGGGATAACTTGACACAGGCAAGGAGATCTTGATAAAGGGTTAGAGAGGATCTAGCGAGCTGGGAGGACAACGAGACGAGAAAGGATCCTAACACAATCTATCTATTCTTGTCAACTCTAGGTAAAGAACTAAGGCAAAGAATAACCAAGGCAAGCTAAACTCGACAAGCTCTTCTAGTGTTGCAGGGGCATGCAAAGCTGCGCTCTCGGACTGGGATGAGAAGGGAGAACGACGACACGCTGAATCCTACCAGCCCGAACTAAGGCAAGCTAAACTCGACAAGCTCTTCTAGTGTTGCAGGGGCATGCAAAGCTGCGCTCTCGGACTGGGATGAGAAGGGAGAACGACGACACGCTGAATCCTACCAGCCCGAACTAACGTGGTGGACTACTGAGCCCGTTCGGAGCTGTCACCTCCCTAGGGTACCACAACTATTCTGTTGAACGGGACACCAATCTAAAACTAAGGCAAGCTCTGAGCACCGCGCTCACAACGAACCAAAGAACCTTTCCCCGGATATCACGAAGGAAGGTCTCTCTCCACTACTAAGCACAAACGTACTCGGTAGAAGATCAAGCGAAGAACGACCACAACACTATAGGGTTCAAGAGAGCTATGCTAACCAAGATTAAACTAACTTTAGTCTAAACCAAGAATAAAGCTTCTAGAGCAAAGTAAAAGCTGAATGTAATTGACTCGAAAGGTAAGATAGAAAGATAACTTGAATTGTACTTGAGTCTAAACAAAGAAAGGATACAATAGTAGTACCGGACCCCTGAAGAAGACTCCTCCGGAACCCCGAGACTAGCTCGACTCGACTCTAACTCCCAACTACACTAATCCTACTCTAAGTGAACAAAAGTGAGAAATGGAGATGCTCCTGCGTTGTGTGTCCATTCCAGCGAGTGCACTACGTGAAAAACTCACTTTGGTAACAGGCATAGATTGCCTTTAGTAACGGGCAAAGCGCCCGTTACCGATCAAGTGTTACAAATGAGCCAAGAAAGGTAACAGGCAGATGCCTTTTACTGATAACACATATTCGTAACGGGTATCAAACAACGACCGTTACCACAACTAGCCACCGGTCACGTGAAATGGCTATTTCTCTGGGCCCATAGGGAACTTTGGTAACGGGCACCAAAACAAAGCCCGTTACAATAACTCAACATCGGAGACACGTGCTGTGTACCTGCATCTCCTCTATCTCGACGAAATGAGACGCGTCTATTCCACGCGCGTCTCAGCACAACTAGGATTCGTAACGGGCATCAAACACCAACCGTTACCACAACTAGTCACCGGTCACATGAAAATGACTGTTTCTCTGGGCCCACAAGGAACTTTGGTAACGGTCACCAAAACAACAACCGTTACATTGTTGGCATGTTTGTAACGGGAGTTCCGAATGAAGCCCGTTACTCACTGATCAGTGTTTGTAACGAGCTTTAATTAACGCCCGTTACATATACGTAGGCCACCCCTACAGTAACCTACTGCCTGTTTGCCGGCTGCATCCTGGAACCAGCCAGGATTTGGAAGCCATCGGGGGATGCATCCTAGAACCAGCCAGGATATGACTAAATTCACAGAAATTAGATCCAGCATCCAAATTCACAGAAATCCACATAATTCACATGCATCATATGACAAAATTCAGCATCATGATCTCAAGTAAAGAAGCACCACTGGCTTGACAACAATATCACAACCATAGTTAACTAGCTTGACAACAATATCACAAAATTCATGGGACAAGGAGGAATGCAAAAATTTCCTATTCACCATATACAATATGAGCCCACACAGTTTCATCAGCATGAAAATTTCCGTCGACTGCAATCACTTGTT
This sequence comes from Cenchrus fungigraminus, assembly GCA_036936925.1. Classification (NCBI taxonomy): domain Eukaryota; kingdom Viridiplantae; phylum Streptophyta; class Magnoliopsida; order Poales; family Poaceae; genus Cenchrus; species Cenchrus fungigraminus. The sequence continues at coordinate 51,883,969 of CM072778.1, read as the reverse complement.
CCATGAGGAATGTGGCAATTCTATCACGAACATAGACCAGCGTGTAGTGGTGGAGAGGATGCTCATCTATCCCTAATCTCTGGATATAACAATGTCACCAGTCAGCACACATATATAGGTGGTTACCAAACATGTGCAGTGCTAATAAGCAAGAACTGTGCTCAGTTGCAGGTTTTACAAATGAAGATCCCAAGAAAGTACCTCCATATTTGGGCCTCTATCTTTTAATTTAAGCATGTGATAGGCACAATAGAAGCCACAGAGTTCGGATTCAGCAGGTTGTTGGTGGCACTGCAATAAATGTACAAAGAAAAATAGTGGTGATCGAGAAGAAATAAACTCAAGCTTTAGTACTAGCTTCCACAGGAGGAAATAAGTGGTATGTACCTTAACATCTTTGACATATTCCAAGGTGCTGCAGGGCAACTTCTTGTCGGCGCAGTAACGTTCCCAACCCCTACAACGAAACATATGCAACAATGGTTAGGGCACTATTAATTAATATACTCTGCACAGTTTGTTGAGGAACGTCCGCAGGTTAAGAAAGAAATAACTTACTCATTAACGATTAGTTTGAAAGGGGTAGTATCAGTCTTAATCATCTTGAATGAATCAAGATAGTAGACCTTCTGCTGCTTGGAACGATCACCACTGCAATCCAGTGGTTCGTATGAGATAAGCGGTAAGGATGAGTTTCTTTTTAGCATATAGTTTGAAGGCACTGCGCATATAGGACACAGAGAAAGCAAGAGTGTCATCCGTGCTGTTCAACGTTGTCGAGCAAAGGCATTCAGGATCAAGGAAGCCAAATGCAGCGCCCGTCTTCTCAACTTCTACAGCCATATTCCTATTAGTAAGAAAAAACAAAGTGTAAGGAGGCAAAATACATGGTAAAGATGATGTGAGGCAAAAAGCACATTTTGATAGAGAATGATTAGTGAGAAGCAGATTAAATTTTCAAGCAACTTACAGGATGAAGCAGCGGAGAAGTACCAGATCCAAAGCATCCAAGTTGAAGAGATCGTATAAATCACTGAGTGGCACAGGTATCTGCTCGAGTCCATTTGATGATTCGTCTCCTCTCTTAGGCCATGCATTGGTCCTAGGCCGAAGTGCGACCGTAATCGGAGAATCATCATTTGACTTAGCACGTTCCATGTAGAATTTGTGGAGATCTCTGGTACAAGGAGCAACATTTTTGAGATCATCACCACTGAGAAGGCTCTTTCCGAATTTGTAATTTGGGTTAACCATAGCCCAAGGATTCTTCTTGGTGTTTCTCTCAGATCGCTTTGGGTTAGTCATACCCCAAGGATTCTTCTTGGTGTTTCTCTCAGATCCCTTTGGGTTAGTCATAGCCCAAGGATGCTTCTCGGTGTTTCTCTCAGATTGCTTTCTAGTAGGCATCTTAGAGGTGTTATTTACAGCAATTTTCTTTTCCTGCTGCTTTGAGATGGCTGAAGACGGTTTCTTAAGGGCTTGATTGCCTACTGTAGGTGGTGTAGAGCTTTTATTTTTTGGCAAGTTTCTTTTCTTGCAGCTTTGAAATGGCTGAAGGTTTCTCAAGGGCTTTTCTTGCCTGCTGTACGTGGTGTAGAGATTTTATTTTCGGCAAGTTCCTTTCCTTGCTACTTCGAAATGGCTCAAGGTTTCTCAAGGGCTTTCTTGCCTAGTGGTGTCTCACCAGGAGCTATTACAGAGGTATTGGGCCCAGATGTACCTGCAGCTTTCTTCGAAATGTCATCGGTAGATTTATCAAGGGCTTTCTTGCCTAGTGGTGTCTCACCAGGGGCTATTACAGAGGTATTGGGCCCAGATGTACCTGCAGCTTTCTTCGAAATGTCGTCGGCAGATTTATCAGCACGAGCCAACATATCAATCTGGGCTCCTGCTTTGGCATGATTGTTTTGAGCACTTTCGTTTGGGGGTGTAGGTTTTGTTGTTTCATGAGGAGGAGAAGGAGGAGGAGGAGGTGGGGATGGAATATTTGGTGTATCTTGCGGATGTGGGGATGCAAGTTTTTCTGTTTTTTCAGGATGATGAGGAGCAGGTGGGGATGAAAGTTTTTCAGGACGAGGAGGAGGTCCGAATGGAACGTCTTGCGGATGTGGGGATTGAGGAGGAGGAGGAGGAGGAGGAGGAGGATGTGGGGAACCATGTGAGGAAGGAATCTGTCCCGTACCATGTGAACTACAAGGAATCTGTACTATATCCTGTGAAGGAGATTTATCTGTTGGTGCTCCCTTGATGTGAATCCGACACCTTCTCCACTGTAACCTCTGTCCTTTAGCTTGTCGGAGTGTCATCACCTCGTCATTAGGAGGGTATTCCACCAGTTCATCCGCAAAGATATCATATACAAAGAGCACTTCAACCACAACACAGTCTTCATGAATCGGGACTGTATGTAGCGTAGTCTGCTCTGGATGAACAAGACCAATTGCAGCCTCACATTGAAGACCCTGCCACATGATCCATAGGCCACAGTATGTGGGTTCAGTCAACATGCCTATAAGGTCTTGCTGTGTACGATCGTCACAGCGCACCTCCATTGTCAACTCTGCAGTGCCATCGATCAAACCTATATTATCTGCGGACGCACAGTTGCTCTTCAGTGTGGCGGGTGAAGGGCTTGCGCGATTGGACACTGGTGACAACACCACCTGGCGACAACACAACCTCTTTAGTAAACTGTTCTGCATCTGCATCTCAGCCACCAGTTCTTGCTTGATTTGTTCCTTTATATTTTCCGTATCAACTGATGCGTCGGTATTCGTCCTCTTCCTCTTCCTGTACATGGAAGCATGCTGAGGCCATCCATACTTCCAGCCCTAGTAGCTGGAGACACCACACGCGCGACCTGGTTGTTCAGGGCGGCCCAAGCACTGACTTAGCACATTATACTCCCTCTGCCCTGCCATTCCTGAAGATTCTGCACATGCATTCTTCTACTTGATGTCTGCAGCCACTTTTTCAGTTTCTTTGTGTTGAACACTATCACGGCAACACGGTCTTTAATCACTAGCTTACTCCTTGCTCGCAGCCAATTCTTGGAACGATCGTCAGGGTAGGCGTCATATGGGTTGGGGATCCCAGCTGCAGCTAATTGTCTATCCTCTTCCTCCCATTGTTCTAGTTTCACAGTATAACCAGCTGGACCCATGCTGTGCTCGCTTGTGTTCTGGCTTCGGAGTTCTTTGAACTTGACACTAGCAGATGAGGCTTGCTCGGTTTCCTCCTGTTTCATGAACTCCTTCCACTGTTCCGGGACGATAAACAGGTGCCTTGTAAATGGCTCAAGTCCTTTTTTGATAAAATCTCGCCTAAGCTGAAATCTGAATTGTCTCCATGCCTTTGCTGCCGTCTTCCAGAAAAGCTTGAATGCCTGCAGTTTCACGCCTTCCTGGAACGCCAAGTGTTTCTGCACATGCTTATCAAACAAGTCCCACTTTTCATCATTGCTTAGTTCTTTGAATTCTAGCAAGTGCAAAGGTATCTTTTGTCTAGCAACGAGCCCCGCAAGTGCCCTGAACCTGCGGTTTTGAGTCAATGGTACTGGCATCCCCCCTATGTCGACGTCAGTGACTATCATTGTGTCACTTGGCCACTTTGTGGATGCCCTTGGTGCTCTGCCTCGGCGCTGATCCCCACCCACCTGGTCTTGTTGTGCACTAGCAGTGCCATAACCCTCTTCTTCATCTTGTGGCCTAGGTCTATAGCCCTCGTCAAATTTATCTTGTGAATTAATAGTCAAGGGATTTTGAGAAAGGTCAGCTCAGTGTCCAAGAATAGCACAAAAAGCAGACCATACTGCTAGCTCTCCAGGAGACATGCTACAACAGGAGACAAGTAGAGCACATTTTTAGTTAACCATGCTTAGCAGCTAAGCATGAGAAAACACATAAGAAAACAATTACAGTAACTACTTTAGCCCACTATAATATCATTGGTTCTAAGGTAAACCATTAACATAAATGCAAAATTCAGTAACCAAAAAATTAGTTCAGGCAATGCGACCTTACCATTTTAAAGAGGAAGATGCAGGCTGCCTCTGTTGTTGATGAGGTACTTATTCAACTTGGAGAGAATGTGCACATGTACATAGGAACAAGAGTAAAACCAAATATAAGAGTCAATTTAAAGGGAAATGCTAAGTATGTATAGCATAAACAGCTAAATATTTCCACATGTACTTATACAAAGGAGCCACAGGGTATGCCGGGTATGCACCGGCATACCCTGCAATTCCCACTGAATTGTTGTTAATTTTACAATTATTACCGAGTTGGTAGAATGGATTTACCGAATTGTATAAGACATTTTTAGAGCAGCATACCATAAACTCAAATCCTAGATTCGCCACTGACCTTGTCACTGTCGGAGCGGAGGGATCTCTACTCCTCGTCGCTGCCTGCTCGCAGCCATGTCCTCGTCCTCGCGTCGACCTCGTGGCTGGATCCCTCCTCCTCCTCCTAGTCGTCGTCATCGCCGTCGTCGCTGGATCCCTCCTCTAGTCGTCGTCGTCACCACTGCTGGGTCCCTCCTCCTCCAGAGATCTCGCTGTCAGAGGTGTGGCGCGTGTCGTGCCGAGCGTGTTGTGGCGCGCGTCTCAACGAAGGGGTGTAGCGTGCATCGCGGCGTGGGGGGGAGGTGAGGGGGACGAAGGCGAGGGGGAGAAAGCGGCAGCGACGGCGCGAGGGGAGAGTGGGAGGAGACTGCGTGAGGGAGGTGTCCTTCCCTACTAACCTAGCATGAGTGGGCTTGTGTGGGCCTTAAAACGAGTAATGTAGTCAAGTACTACTCTGCTACAAGTATATCATAAACATGAGATAAAAAAAATCTAATTTTAAGAAATTTGGTTAAACAAGTGTGACTGTTGATATTTTATTCATATACTAAATTACCAACTATGAATTTTTCGTATTTTTTTACAAATTTTTAGGTGATGTTTATGGGCTCTAATATGACATGCATCACAAGTTCAAATCACCAAGCAAACAAGTGAGACTGTTGATATAGCATCACATGTTCACATATGACATGCATCACAAGTTCACATCACCAAGCAAACTAACTCATAACAAACATATTCACATCTGACATGCATCAGCAGGGCACATCACCAAAATAAGACTGCATCAGCTAGGCGCATCACCAAACTAGATTGTAGCTGCAAGGGAACTAGTTAGTTAGCTAGATGGCTTCTTTTGTGCTGCTGCCTCAAGTTCAGCTAGCCTTGTCTCTAGTTTTGCAACTCTTTCTGCCAGCTCAGCATTCTTCTTTAGAAGTTCAATCTCCTGCCTCTTTTGTGCGGCTTTGAGCTGCTCATCCTGCTTGTCGATTCCTTTCCAGATGTAGTCAATGTCATCCCGAGTAACAACACGTTCCTAAAACAAACGAAAAAATTATATTGATGCAAGCTTCATAACAGTTGTAACTTACAAGAAAGCTGTTTAGCTCTAACTGGTTTCAAAACTTGCCTGCTTCTCTTCAGCCGATTCCTTGAGCTTGTTGATTTCAGTCCAAATCCTGTCAATGTCATGTGCAGCAACTTCCTACAACAAATGGAAATTGATGCATTAGAACAATTGATCAGTGAAGATGTGAAGGTACAAGGACAAATCGTGCGTGATGGTTTCAGAACTTGCTTCATGGTCTTCAGAATCGTCGCCGGAGTTGTTGCCGTAGTCGTCGCCGGAGGAGTCCGCGCTCACCTCAATGCGCGTGGACCGCTTCTTCCTTCGCGTCGAGGAAAACAACCCTGCCTCTCCATGGCGGGCGTCGCTGGAGTCCACCAACTTGGCCCTTGCACGCGTGTACGGCTTCCTCCCCCGGGCTGACGAAGAACCAGCCTCTTCCATGGAGCATCGAGAAAGACGCACGGGGGCGGCGCGCTGGGACGGCTCCTCTTCGTCGCGGCGGAACCTCACTCTCTTGGCGGGGGCGGCAGACAGCACCGAGGAAGACGGACGGGGACGTGGCCGCGGGGCCTCCTCCTTGCAGAACCTCCCCCTAGAGTCGCGGGCCATCCCTGCGACGGAGACGAGGCTACGACGGAGACGAGGAAGGTGGAAGCCGGAGAAGGGGATAGAAGGCGGAAGGCGGGGCGGAGTGTTTATTAAAAAGGTTCGGATGCGCAAATGATACGATGATTAATAACCACCCGTCGCCAATGAAGGGGCGGGGCCGGGTCTATTCGAATGAAGAACAATTTGCTTTTCCCCTTTTAATCTGCAATCAAATTTTGTATCACGTATTTCTCCGTCATCCGTAATCCAAATTTGATGATATTTGTTTCTGAATTTTTCTAAAATCAACATCTATTCATTTATGACATTTTTTCGTATGTAATTCCATTTCTTGGATGTTGATTATACGCCTTATCTTGTTCCTTATAAGTACAACATAGAAATAATATTTGTTTTACACAACCATTACTAATGAAACTTTGCATTTCGTAATCTTATGGTGAACATAAGGTTATGTTAAAATTTCAAATGCATATGAGTTTGAACATGTTTTAAAGTGTGGAAAACTTCAATCTTGAAGTAACATTCTAAGAAACTATGTGAGAGATGTAGACATTTGTACACAAGTATAATCTTCCGTTTTCGAAACCATTTGAATTTTTGTAGACAACCTTAGGGACTTAAATTATGTTGCCAAGTCAATTTGTAGAATTTTTAGAACAAACTAAGACGTTATTATAATTATTATATTGTAAACAAGAGATAAAAAATCTAATTTTAAGAAATCTGGTTAAACAAGTGTGGCTGTTGATATTTTATTCAAATACTAAATTACCAACTATGAATTGTTCGTATTTTTTATGAATTTTTTGGTGCTGTTTATGTGCTCTAATATTTGAGGGAAGCAAGTTTCAATTCAGAAAAAATAGTGTCGGGCCCACGCGTCAGCGTCAGAAGCCTATATAAAAAAGATAACCATTGCCTGCCCGACCGACAAAGGCGATGCGGGTAGACTAACCCTCGTCACCAACAAGTGCTCCATTGTCCGACATGCCCCTGGCCGAATGAATATGCATCCGCCCCGACGACGCTGGTACACTAACCCTCGTCGCCAGCAAGTGCTCCATTGTCCGAAATGCCCCTGGCAGAATGAATATGCATCCGCCCTGGCGACGCTGGTACACTAACCCTCATCGCCAACAAGTGCTCCATTGTCCGAAATGCCCCTGGCCGAATGAATATGCATCCGCCCCGGCCCCGACCCCCTTCTTCTTCCCCGATCTGAGCTCCACCGCCGCCGCCCGCCCGTCCTTCCCCGCCGTTGCGCACATGTCGCACTACGCCGATTCGTCTGGAGGTGCACGTGCGAGGAGCAGGGTTCAAGGTTGCCGGAGTAGCCGCAATCACTCCATCGGCTTGGATCCAGTCGGTGAGCTATGCGGCTTTCCACTGGCCCCTTGCCCGGACTGTGGTATGGCTCGGGTGGTGGAGGGGCGGACACAGAAGGAAGGTGAAAACCACGGTCGTCTTTATTTCAAGTGTGCAAGGAACTCGGTGAGTAGTCTGCTGTGTCTCCCAAATCTGAGTTAGGGTTCTTATGTGCTTTTGATTCTGCAGTACACCAAGAATTGTGGATTTTATCGTTTCCACAAGGAGTATCTCCAGATGCTGAAGGATGCTGGCGTCATTGTTTTTCGACCGTCGAACTGGGCAGACGCAGTCGATGAAGTAGTTGATTGAGTGGAATGTCAAATTGGGAGCGGCGAGCAGAGGCAAGCACTGGAGGACAAGCAGAGGAAGAAAGCACTGGAGGAGAAGATGGACAATGTGATCTAGAAGATGAACTTGATTATTGTGGCTGTTGTTTGTGTAGTATTTGGATGTTTACTGGGGATGTATGCTGCAAAGAAGTAATTCTGATGTTAAAAGTGGTGCTTTTGCTTCATCTGTGTGGATGAAGAATGAAAAATTTGTCACAGATGACAAACTTAAATGTATGAATGAAGAATGGATGGAATGACAATTGGGTCACAAATCTTAATGTGTCACACATCACAAAATTCATCTGTGCTGACATTTCATTGCAGCACGAGGCAAAGGAGACGCGGATTAACACAAACAGAGTAACAAACTTCTGGTATAACTCTGGCATACACATTGCAATTCATTGTGAACTGCTGCCATATATAGACACAAACAGAGTAACAAACTTCTGGTATACACATTGCAATTCATTGTAAGCTGCTGCCATAGACATTGCAATGCGTTATAGGAGACATTGATTAATCTACCCGCGTCTCTTAGATCTACTATAGTTCAACAAACACACAGGAGGAACATATTAACAGAGGAACAAACACACAGGAGGAACACATTAACAGAGGAACAAATTAATTAAGCAGAGGTAGTCGCCACCGGAGGAGCCCCACCGTCGGAGTCGGAGCCGGAGCCGTCGAGGCTGCCATCATCACCGCCGTCGTCGTCGACGGGGGCGAGCACTCCTCTCTCAAGGTCCCCAGCCAAGATATTGATCTTGAGGGCGTAATCCTTCATGGTCCTCTACAGCAGATCATTGGGTACTGGGACCCCGAGATGAACGGCCACCCGTCGAAGCCTCACGAAAGTATCACGGAACAAGTTCACTGACCAAGTGGCTTCGTCAGCAGTTAGTGGAGGAGCAGAAACGGCCTCCACGGGCTGCGGCGCCAGCGCCTCCTCGGGCTCGTCGGGCGGGGAAGCCGGCACCTCAGGCTCGTCGCGCGGGGGCGGCGACACCTCCTCGGGCTCGTCGGGCGGGGGCGGCGGCACCTCCTCGGGCTCGTTGGGCGGGGGTGGCGGCACCTCCTCGGGCTCCTCGGGCGCCAGCGCCGTCCCCTCCTTGACGAGCCGACGGCGGCGGCTTTCGTCGTCATCCTCCTCCTCCCTCCCCAGCTTCTTGGATGGCTCGCTTGATGATGCCATGTGCGCGCTTGAGGAAGAAGAAGCTCTTGGATTCACTTCTTGGTGACCGAAGACGGTGGTGCTGGGGTTTTCTTGGTGCCGCGGTTGACGAAGTTCTTGGCCGGCCGGGGATTTATATTGACAAGACGGGGAACTGTTAGGCGGCCGGTCACGCGCCTCGGAACCCGTGTACGCTCAGGAGAGCTCTTGGCCACAAAAGAGACATGTGGTCACAAGGAGACGTGTGACTATTCATATTTTATTCAAAATACCAAATGCCCAACTATGAGTTGTTCGATTCTTAAAAAAAACTATGAATTGTTCGTATTTTTATTAATTTTTAGGTGCTGCTTTATGGGTCCTAATTTTTGGGGGAAGCAAGTGTCATTTCAGAAAAAAAAGTGTCGGGCCCACGCGTCAGCGTTAGCAGCCTAGTATAAAGAAGGTAACCATTGCCCGCCCGCGCACCAGCCAACAAAGCGACGCGGGTTTGCTAACCCGCGTCGGCAGTGACTATCCATTTTGCAAAATGAATATTCAACCGCCCCGGCCCATTCTGTCTCCCCTTCTTCTTTCTGAATGGATAAGCGCAGCACTTTCCTTAAAAAAAAGCATAGAGGAGGCGTGAGAGGAGGAGTGGAGACAGAGACGACGATGAGCACCGGCGAGGGGCCAAGCAGCGGACGACCCTGCGCACCCAGGATCGAGGAGAACCGGAACGCGAAGCGGTGCCGCAACTGGATCCACGCGCGTGCCGGCGAGATGGCGGTGAAGAGGGAGACGACGATGAGCGCCGGAGAGGGGCCAAGCGGCGGTGGAGTGAACCCAATGCCGGAGACGAGGGTCCTCGATTGGATCCTCTCGGGTTCCGACAAGGGGCCAAGCAGTGGCAAGGAGACGCGTGCCGGTGAGGAGGCAGCGAAGTGGGCGAGGCGCCTGCCTCACGTTTGCGAGCACAAGTGTCTGGCAATGACGAAGAGGGGTTGAGGGAGCGGCGAAGGTGGAGAGGACCTCATCTCTGACTCTGGCAACGACCACGATGACGGCGAGGCAAGTTTCTCTGAATCTCACTGCCTTTTTACTTGTTCTATAGATGGAGCTTGAGGTAGCTTGAGCTTGAGCTTGATAAAGTTAGTGCCTATGATGATGTCTTCCATGCTTGTCATGATCTTATACCAAGTTCTGAGGCAAATCAGTTCTGAACTAAGTTCTGCTTTTACTTGTCACACCCTGCTATGAAGCCTAGGATAATTTTCAAGTTCTTATATAATTTTCCTATGATGATTACTGTGCCTATACTGCTCCAAGTTCTGAGGCAAATTAGTTCTGAATTAACTATGTTATTCTTATACCATGTTTAACCCTGTTTCAGGCAAAACTCTATGAGTCGCGAGTAGAGCTTGAGTTACTTCTAAACCTTAATGTCTGGGATTATGTGAAACCTGAGTTTGAAAAAATCACGAAAGAAGAGAACATCCTCATCAAAAAGGCTAAGCACATAAGGAGGTACAAGTATACTACTGAACAAAATGTCGAGCCCATTGAAGATGCGCTCGAAGGGCTTCAAGAATCCTTGGTTGCTTACGAAGAGGCTGCAAAAAGAGCCAATCTTGATGGGGCATGAGGAAGTTCAAGCTTGTTGATGTGCAGGGTCAGATAGCCATACTTTTGTGGATGTTCAAGGGGCATGCTTTTGTTGATGTGTATGGTCAGATAGCACGACCATAGTAAATAATTAATGTGATGCACAAGTTAAGTCCTAGCCTGATGGATAAGTTAAGTTAACTGTTTGTAATAATTATTCTTTATTTCTGTGTACAAGTTATCTTCATCTATGTGGACAAGTTTATCTCTCTTATGATGTCTGTTTTGTCTCAAAAGATATACGTGTTGATTGTGCCTGTATGTCGAAATGGAAGCCATGAGAGATCGAGCTGACATGTCAATGAAGACAGACTCAAAGGAGACGAGGATTCACAAACCTCCGTCTCCTTTCTTCACAAAGGAGACACAGATTAACAAACCTCCGTCTCATTTGTTCACTGCCGCCGCGCTCCCGCTTCACGGCAGCGAAGAGTGCTATTAGACTTTAATTATTGAGCTCTCAGTCTAGTAACGGGCATCAAATGGTCATCAGTGACGGACACTAAAGCCGGTTACTGATACGCAGCGATTAGTAACAGACTTAAAGGGCCAGTTACCGATAGGGCATTGATCGGTAACGGATTTTACAAGCCCGTTACCAATATGTTTAACTTTTGTAATAGGCTCGCTTTAAAGTCCGTTACAAAGAATTAATGTAACGTGCGTTTAAGAAGCCCGTTACCAGAAGTCCACATTGGTAACGGGCATTGTGGAGGCCAACCCCGGGGTCGGCCTGCCGCGCTTATGGGTAACGGGCGTCAAACAACAACCGTTACAGATGTGGGTGCATGTAACGGGTGTTAAGGGCCCGTTACAAATGCTGCGTGACCTATTTGAGGTTTTCACGTAGTGGTGGGAGGTGCCTTTTATAGGCAAGGGAGGTCGGTGGAGCACAGGGGAGGGAAACCCTAGGTGCGGCTGGCTCTCTAGGCACGGCCGGCCCTAGGATGTGCCGCCTCTCGCTTGGACGCTCCTGATCACTGCTCCTGAGGCGGTTGTAGGTCGGCTCCTTGGGTCGGTTTTGTCTGGCACGCCAAGTGATAGGTGCGGCCGGCCCTACCCCGTGCCGTGCGATGCACCGACCGTGTTAGGGAACGCCTAGGATCGCCTTTGGATGACGGTTGTGGCAGTTGAGCAATCGGATAAGTGGACCCATTGATCCAAGTGATCCTAGCATTCACCCTTTGATCAAACCAACATTCCTCCAGTGAATCACGCTCGTCCAAGATGTGCTCGAGGGAGTGGGGGTGCTCTTGACTAGGGTCGTGCCACCGGGCAGGGCCGGCTGGACCTGGCAGGGCCGGCTGGACCTGGCAGGGCCGGCCGCACCTGCAAGTTCGGCCAAACTAGGTTGTTCGGCCGTGCCTGGCACATGTGGCATGTTAGTCCCAAATTCTCCCAAAATGTGTACTTGCCTATGGAATTCACAACACAACTCGTGGAACTTTATTAGTACTAAAAATGTGCATGAAACTTGTCATATACTCCTCTCGAACCCGAGGTTTTGACGGTCAAATTTTTGTTGTAAGGACCGTCAACAAACTCCCCCAAGCTAAACGTTTGCTCGTCCTCGAGCAAAGCCTAGACTTGGCCTCGGTGGATCAGGAGTTGCATGATGTTACCACTCGGCAAGTACCTATGCACAAATCCATGCTCCACTTGCTATTTGAAAAGATTGGTACGAGAGAGACTTAGCCTTGCTTTACCTGTGGGGCTTGTAACTTTCCACCTTGCCTTCGGAGGTTGAAAGGTAGAATGGGTTTGACTTTGCATCACTCGCTCTTCTCTTTTCGGGATCCTATCTCGGAGTTTTGAAAATTTTGCACAGAAAAACAAGGTTCCTCGGATGGTTCCCTCGATCGCTCAAGTGGTATTTGTTACCTCACCAAAGGCTTTTGAGCGAGCCTCAACTTCCTACTCTATGGCTTGTATGTGGAGCTTTGGGTAGGACAAGCATGAGACTCACTTGTGCCACATGATGTTGTTGAGCCAAAGACCGGACCCAAGAAGAAACTAGTCATGCAACTTGATCGAGATGTGCAAGTGTGTGGAATATTTTTGTTTATTTTTTCTAAGTTCTCCTTGCTTTGAGATTCTCCTCTTGCTTTTATTTTGTAGGGGGGTCATGCTTCATTTTTTTTATTTATGCTCTTTGATTGGAGCACATATATATATATTTTTTCTATGCCTTTTGAGCATATACTTTTTTTTCTTTTGATGACCCCTCTCTCCTTTTGCAAGAATACAAGAAGAGAAATCTCTTAGGAACTTTGGAGTATTTATTTTTGGTGGGTGGATGGCATGTTTTGCGTAACTCCCGGTGTAGAAGTTAGCTTGTATATGTGGGTGTACGTGATCTCGATCATGGGAGCATGAAAAGATTCTACCACGGGTCACAACAATTTGGCAAAACTCAATGGGTCACAAGCAAGCATATGTAGAAGGTTTATACTTTGATATCGACATATGGCTTTGGTAGGTGATATGACCATTGAGGAACTTGTCTTGTTTTATTTTCTCAAAAGAAATCATCCGAGATTTTCACCATACTATGAGATAGAGCAAGATTAACATTGTCGCACCATATCATACTAGTCAACACCCTAGGTTTGGTCATAAGCATTTGCTTCCCACAAAGTTTTATTTCAGGCTCTTGTCTCAAAATATACCAACAAATTCAAATGCTCATAGAGCACAAGGTTGTACACTAGGCTCTTGCAAAGTTTTAACATAGCAACTATTCATCATTTCCAAAGTGAGGATATAGACAAGGTTTCAAGTGCACATGGTTGAAGCAAATATTTTTGTTGTTTTTCTTTTATTCAAATGTGATAAACAAGATGTTGAAAATTGGTTTGGATGGACATACCTTCCTTGATTAAAAATGGGGTCTCCCCCAAGCTAATTTTTGGCTACCTGGTTGGTGTGTCTTCATTTTGGTGATGAGTTGAGCACTTGGAAGCTTGTAGTGGTTGGCTTGATGGATTCGTGGAAGATCATAGGTACGGCCGTACCACTAGGTTCGCCGGCCCTACTCCATTTGCTCCAAGCACTCGTGTCCCCTCCTGTAAACATCCTACACAAAAATTTTGTCGAGGGGAGGTACGACCGTACCTCTAGGTTCGGCCGTATCGCCGAAAATCTCCAAAACTATTTTTCTAAGTCTTGTTTACTTACTAATGCCATGGTGAAATCAAAATTGAAATTTAAATATGCTTGATGCACGAAATAAAATGTTGGAAGGGAAATATGAGATAAATACCGGTTTACCTCACGGTGAGGGCTCGTAGTTTAGAGTCCGTGAGCGGGACTCCTCCGTTTGCTCAATTGATCTTGGATTCGTCCGGTCCCAGAGTGGAAGACTCGGACAATGCTCCCTTCACACGCCACACCCTCTTTGTTTTCTTCGGTGGCGCTGAAGTCGGTGAGGCTTTAGCGAGGGTGTTTTTGGTTTCCGTCTTCTTTTCCCCCTTAGCCGTGTTGATTGCCTTCGGCTTCCTTGTTTGGTGTGCCCTTTTGATGCTTTGTCTTGCTCCCAATGATTCCTCATTGTTGCAATGAGGCTATCCACTTTGGGCTTGGTGTTGGCTACCTTCTCTTTCTTGTATTGGGGCTGTGGCTTCCTCCATTCCCTAGATTCCTCATCTTGCACTAGGCAACATTGCTCTTCTTTTGCTTGAAATTTGAATGTCATGTTCCTTCGCCCTATGCGGAATTGAATCTTTCCGGCTCCGACATCAATCCTTGCATTGACATCTCTTAGGAATGGTCGCCCGAGAATAAGCGGCATTTCTCCATTATCTTGTGTGTCGAGGACCACGAAATCCGCAAAGATATAGGAGCCTTTGACATTCACCAAGAGATTTTCCACTATGCCCTCTGGATATTTAATCGATGAGTCGGCAAGTTGGACTGTCATCGTTGTCGGAGAGAGAGCAGGATATCCTAACTCCTCAAACATGGCCTTGGACATGAGGTTGACACTCGCACCAAGGTCACAAAGAGCATTCTTGATCTTTTGATAGTAGATCGTACATGTGATAGCCGGATATCCATTGTCTTTCCTGTGCAAGACTACTGATTCCTCCCATGGGTCTTGGATTTGATATTTGAGCTTCCCTACATAGTTAGGTGCATACACCCTCCTAGATGGCTTACCCCATCTGGTGGATACAATGCTAACATTATCTCGGGTAGGTTCGGGTTGCCCTGGGATTCCACCCGACTCGGAAGACGGTAAAGAAGCAGCAAGCTGAGCAAGTTGAGTTTCTATCATTTTATTAAAGCTTAGCTGATTCTTCATAGCAGTAGTGAAGGATTCTATGGTGGAATTCAGATTTTCAAGAACTTTATCATTGGCGGCTAGCTTCTTCTTTAATTTTTCATTAATTCTAGCTTGGCCAAAGACAAGATCTCTAATGGAAGGCTAATTATTGAAATTGTTAGAATAATTACCTCCATTTTGATTGTTGAACGGGAAGTTGGGCCTTGAGTTCCACCCTTGATTGTTGTAGTTGTTGTTGCGGAACCCGTTGTTGTTGCCATTGTTGATGAAGCTGGCTTTGGGTGACCAAGGCGGTCTTTGGGATGTCACTCTCCCTAATCTTGAGTTGATGGTATCCTGACCTTAAATCCACCTTCGAAAAATACTTGGCTCCTTTCAGTTGGTCAAATAAATCATCTATTCTGGGGAGAGGATACTTGTTCTTGATAGTGACTTCGTTTAGCGAGCGATAGTCCATGCACATCCTCAAGCTTTTATCCTTCTTTTCTATGAGGAGCACTGGGGCTCCCCATGGTGATGAGCTTGGCCTAATAAACCCACTTCGCTGAAGTTCTCTTAGCTGCTTCTTTCACTCTGCCAACTCAGGGGCTGCCATCCTATAGGGTCTCTTGGCTATGGGAGAGGTTCCGGGAATAAGGTCAATGACGAACTCTATATCCCTATCTGGTGGTATTCCGGGGAGTTCTTCAGGGAACACATCTGGATATTCCCGCACTACTGGGACTTCTTCTATGGATTTGGCTTCCATGCTAAAAACCATTATGTCTGGTCTGCACCCTCGGGTGTGGCAGGTCACTTGTACTCTGTCTGGGTTGGTTAGGTGCACTACCTTATCGACACAACTTATAAGGCCATGGTGTTGGCTTAACCAATCCATCCCAAGAATCACATCTATCCCTTTGGACTTCAGTACTACTAGGTCTGCTAGAAACTCTACCCCACTTAAAATGATCCTTACCCGAGAACAACCCAGTTGACACCTAATGTCACCTCTGGGCGTATGGGTTACCAGGGGTGTTTTTAGTAGTACTGTAGGTATATTATGCTTTTCCACAAAACTTGAAGATATGAACGAATGTGATGCTCCTGAATCAAATAATATGGTTGCCAAGACTGAGCTGACCAGGAACTCACCGAGCACTACGCCTTGTGCCTCTTGAGCCTCTTGCGCATTGATGTGGTTGACGCGGGCTCGTCCATAAGACTGCTGGGGCTGCCTCATCTGCTGGTTGTTGTTGTTGCCGAAGTTGTTGCTGCGAACCGGCACGCAGTTGGCTCCAGATACAACCGGTCTCGGCCCGTTCACTGAGTTGGAGAAGGCTGAAGTTGTTGGCTTTTTGGCGTATGGGCAGTTGGCAATGAAGTGTTCGGTCTCACGGCAGTTGAAACATGCTCTGGTGTTGTTGTTGTTGGCAGTGACCTGGCTAGTGTTATTCTGTGGGGGCTTCATGGTGTTCTGGTTGTTGTATTGTTTGAACTAGGTTCTGGGGCCCTGAGAGCCCATGGCTTGTGACTGGGTTCTGTACTGCATGGGGGCTTGGAACCTAGACATGGGGTGACCAAAGTTTCTCTATCTCTGGGAACGTTCTTGCTGCTGAGCCTTGTTCTCCATGAATTTGCGCTTGTTTTCTTTCTTCTCTTCTGCCTTGGCTCTCTCTGTGAGGATGGCCATGTTCATGAGGGTATTGAAATCCGGATAGATCTGGGGGGTAAGCAGAGTCCTCAGTTCCGGGGTCAAGCCCTTCTTGAACATGCCCTGTTTCTTTGAGTCCTTATCCACTTCTTCAGGGGCATAGCGGGCTAACTCTATGAATTGGTAAGTGTATTCTTCTACGGACTTGTTGCCCTAGCGTAGTTCACGGAACTCGTCCGCCTTGCGCTTCAGTGTGGCTTCTGGGATGTGGTAGTGACGAAACTCCTCCACAAACTCATCCCAAGTGATTGTGGAGGGATCTTTGGCTGCTGCACAGTAGTTTTCCCACCAGGCTAAGGCTGTCCCAGTGAGCTGGTGGGTGGCCAGGAGAACCTTGTCCCGATCTTCAAAGTTGAATGGCTCCAGTTCCCTTAGGATGGCCCTCAGCCAGTCATCTGCATCCAAGGGATTCACGGACCCGCCAAAAGTGGGTGGCTTTGTCTGGAGAAATTCTATCAGCTTCTCATTCATGCCCAGAACACGGGGCCTTGGACGGTTGATGGCATTGGCTATGGCTTCCAGCAGCAGAGTCCGGTTGGCCAACACTTGCGCTAGGTCTACGGTAGGAGGTGGCGGTGGCTGGACTTGGTTTTCTCCTCCATCTTCGCCTTGATTCACTTCTTGGTCGTTAAGGCGCTCCCTTCGTTCGGCTTGAGATCCTTCCGCGTTTTGGTCCATACGACCGGAGCCTTGGAAGGTCCTGGCAGGGTGCCTTGAGACCATATGTAGAGGAGCGGGTTTCTATGAGATTTAGGTTTTATGTGATGTTTAAGTTGATTAAGACGGATTTCATTTTGAAAAGATAGGACCTACTCCTGCCGGCAAGCACACAACAAGCACATAGCAAACAAACAAGCACAGACAAACTTTATTTCAACCAAGAGAGGAGGTTACATCCCGAACTACTCGACTGATACAACGCTGACACACTACACGACTTGGTACTACGACAAAAGCTAAAGGTGCGACTCTAAGCTCGGACCAGCACGACTTCATTCCCTGGGCAAGGGCATCTGGGGCATGCTACTCGCGAGGCGAGCCATCTTCCGGGGTGGAGTGCACTTCCAGTGGAATGAGCAGCTCATCGTCATCCTCGCCCTCAAGGTTCCCATTCTCTTGGGGTTGTGCGTCAGTTTCTTCTCTTGCGGCCACTATTGGTTGCTCGGCGGCTACAGGTGGTGCTGGCGGGGTTTCAAGAGTTCCTCCCCATCCCACGAGGGGTGTCCCAAGTAGGACTTGTGCTTCTCCAATGGCTGGAACGGGTGTTCCATTGTTGGTCCATTCCTGCATGCGCTGATCTTGGATCCGCCTGAGGCTCTCATGGGCAACAGTTTCACTACTTATGGCGGCTGCGGTCCTTGCTTCAGCTTGAGCTACTCGAACTTGATGCATCCTTACTGTGACTTCTGCTTGCTCGGCCTGACTGATTTGCTCCCTCAGGAGTCTTCCTTACTCGCCAAAGAGTTGGTCCAGGGAGACGTGGTAGGCCACCACATGGTACAAAAGGTCTTCTTGGTGGCGGCGCCGTTCTAAGTTTCTCATGCGGGCTTGCCAAACTCGAGTCCTGATGGCGGGATGAAAAAGCCTCATCGGTGTGGAGACGAGGTGGTCCTCGTAGATTCGGCACAGGTAGCGGAGAGCTTTTCTGAGGGCCAAGGGGTAGGTGTCTCGGTGTCGAAACCCTGTGGCGGTCATGCGCCACGGCTCGATATTGGTGTAGCGGTTGCTTCTGGCGATGGAGAGGACCACCCTACAGCGAAGAGTGCCGAGTTGCTCGTACTCTCTGCTGTAGTACCTTGGGCGCTCAGTGATACCGAGGCGCTCCAGGGAGTTGATAAGAAGGCGAGCAAAACCAGGCTCCTCCTGGCACACGCCTTGGGTCCATCCATCTTCGACCATCTGAAAACAAGGGTAGAGTTGAACAAGTTGTGCAGAGGGTAGGGTACAAAAGATAGATGTTTTATTTTACAACAAGGTTGGGTACACTCCTCAGGGGTACACTTATTATTATTAGGTCGATAGCTCTAGCCCAGGCACTCCATTCTCCTCTCAGGGGGATTCTTCCTCAGACTGGATGCGACGCTTCTTTGGTGGGAGGTACTGTTCCAATATCTCGTCTTCGGTCTGGGTTCCCTTATCCCAATGGGTTTCTTCGGGTTCTCCATCGAGTAACCCAGCTTCTTCTCTTCTCTTGCGTTCCTTGAGAAACTCATCCCATAGGGTTTTGTTGAATTCTTCGGAGCGTTCCCTTTCCCTGGCGTAATCTCCCTGCAGATTAGCTAGGGAAGTTTCTGCTAGTCTTGTGTTTATCCTTTCTAATTCTATCCTTTGTTCTGCCTTTTCTGCCATGCTGATCTGGTGCTTCAGCTACTCGGCCTGTTCATGGTAAAGGTGGTCTAAGCCATTAAGGTAGATGGACAGGTGGGAGACTGTATCTTCTAGGTCTTCTTCTTCCCTTCCAAGTGTTCTCATCTGGGCAATCCATGAGCGTCCTCTACCTCCAGAGGGTGGGAAAATTACCATTGGAGTCCGTCGAAGATGTTGCCTATAGACCACTCGTAGGCGTCGCAGGGCTTTTCGAGTAGCCTTTGGGTAGGTGTCAGGGAAGCGAAATCCAGTGGTTGAGATGAACCAAGGATCTATGTCGGGGTAGAGTGTGCTCCTTCCCACGAAGACAATCACATCACACCGAAGGGTGCCTCTGCGTTCATACTCCCGATAGGTGTACTCCGGTGGGTCCACCACTCCGACACGTTCTAAGCTGAGTAGCAGTAACCTAGGGAGGCCAGGCTCTGCGGGGCAGACGCCTCCCCTCCTTTCCAAGTTAGCCATCTGGAACCAGGCAAGGGTCAGGGTAAGAGATTTGTGGAAAGATGAGCTAAGCAGGGAAAAGATTTAGAGAAAGGCTTAGAAAAGGTCTCGGGTCCTAGGGGTCGCGTCCTACGGCCAACCTACGGCTCTGATACCACCTGAAGCGTCCCCTCATCAGAGGTGACTAAATGTGATACAAATACCAGTCCCAGGAGGCTGGTAACACATTTATTACATCTGATGGTTCATTACCGTACAACACGTCGAGGCTGTGGGCACGGAAGCGCCACTGCCACAAGAAACAACATAAGGACTACTGTCGGTGTTTTAGACTAGCAACCTACCAAGGGGAGTACCCGAGGTAGATGAATGTGGCCTCGCCGAGATCGGGAACTCGAAGGAGAGACACGTGGCACACAATTTAGATAAGTTCGGGCCGCGAGGTGCGTAATACCCTACGTCCTGTATGCTGCGTAGCTCTGGATTGATTGGGTGTGTTTACAAGATGATGCGGATGATGAGATAGGGGTCTCTGCCTCGCCTTATATAGTCCGGGAGGCAGGGTTACAAGTCGGTTTGCCAGAGGAGTACTAGTCGTGTACGGCTAGGAGTACTCTACATGGATCCGGACATGTATAGCTTCCTAACCGAGTACTATTCCTCTGTAGGCCTTGCGCTCCACGCCAGCAGGTGCTGTGTTGCCCAAGTCGAGTAGTCCCAAGGGCCCACGGAGTAGCCGGTCCCAGTACCCACCTGAGTAGTGGGCCCAAGGATGTCCGTACGACAAGCCCCCGAGTACTTTGTAGTCGAGCAGGATGTCTTCGAGTAGTCTTGATGGCCTTGATGAGTAGTCCTTGAGCGTCCCCGAGTTCCACAAGCCGAAAGTCCTCAAGAGTGCTTGAATCATCCCGAGGCTGGAAGGTACTCCAGCTGATCTTTGAGTAGTCTTGAAGTCTTCTTGAGTAGTTCCCAAGCGTCCCCGAGTGCTTCTCTCGAAGGTCTTCAATAGTACTCGTGTTGTCTTGATGAAGAACCATATGGAAAATGCGATTTGGAGAATCGCATTCCATATGGAATGTAGCCCCCCGAGCCTTAGGTCGAATCACAAATTCAAGCTGATGGTCAATCTGAAGTTTTGCCAATCTTATCCCGAAAAATCTGGAGAAAAAACCGAAGGACACGTGGCACGGAGCCCCCGAGCGTTGAGTCGAGTACTTTCTCTTGAATTGAAGAGTCATCTTGACTGTAGAATGTGTCCTGAGTGGGATCTTGATCTGGTGTAGCCCACTGAGTCCGCCAGATGTAGTCGAGCCCCTGAGACTGAGAGCGTCGAGTACTGGAATATGAAGAATCAGGCTACCGCCGCTGAGTCACCCGCCTGGCGCTTATCCGTCCGTTCGGAATTGAGCCGCCAGATGGGATATAAATAAGCGGTGAGCCCCTTAGGGTTTTTGCATTCCCAGCAGTTGCATTCATAGATTAGATCTGAGAGACTGCCCCTGCTGCTCCTCTGCTACCTCCGCCACCGCGAGCGTAGATTAGATCTACTTGCGCCCGCCGCCGTAGTCCGCCCACCTCCATAGCCCCCGAGCGGATGTGAGTGAAGACACCCGTAACTTGGAGGATGAAGATGTCCCTGGTGAAAATCTCGAAGACCGGCGCGTCGAAGAAGAGGAGCCGCGATGAGGCCGGAGATGCCGGCCAGTCGTCGTCGTCGTCGCCTGCCTCCCCTCGCCCCAATCCGGCAAAGGAGTGGAAGAAGGCGAAGTTGAAGACCGATGACCTCCTCGCCTTGGTCAACAGCGGATTCCTCCGTGAGAAGGAGATAGATTTTTGGCGCACCGCCACTGGAGACCCGTAACCGATGGAGAAGAATCCGGACGAGATCCCGATGTTCGCGCGGTTTGTGGAGCGTGGACTCGCGCTGCCGGCCAGCGACTTCTTCAAGGGGATGCTCAGGTACTACGGTATCGAGTACCTCAACCTCAACCCCAACGAAATCTTCCACACTTCCATCTTTGTGCATTTCTGTGAAGCTTTTGTGGGGATCAAGCCCCACTGGATCTTGTTCCGGAAGTTCTTCCGGGTGAAGCCGCAGCCAAGCACAGATGATCCGCGGGTAGTCGGAGGCGCCGGGATCCAGATGCGTGAAGACGCCGCCGGCCAGTACCTGCCGTACAAGCTCATCGATTCCAACCAGGACTGGAAGGCGAGGTGGTTTTATATCACCAACCACCACCCCGAGCTGCCGAAGCCGAGCGAGCGTCAACCGAAGCATGCGCCGTGGTGGAACACAGAGTCCACCATGCAGGAGGGTATTCAACTACCCCCGCTGCTGAAGAAGATCAAGGCCTTGCAGGAGGCCGGACTGATGGCCGAGCACGTGGCCTTCAGTTTCATGAAGAGGAGGGTGCAGCCACTGATGGCACGAGACACCCTCGGGTACCAGTACACCGGCGACGAGGATACGTCCCGGATGCCTGGCTTCGAAGTCGAGGACGACGTCATTGTTGAGAGGCTGGGCAAAATCTTCAAGGATATGCCCTCGTACACACCGTGCCCGGTGCCAGAGTACTCCACGGCACGGCGGTCAAACCAGGTCAGTAGTCGTGACATAAGCCTCCGAGTACTGATTTGCTTGATGTAGTCGTACTCATGCTTGCTTGATGTTGTAGGACGATGTGGAGAAGTATGTCTCCGTCCCACCCTCCCCTCCGCGACTTGAGGGACAAGCGCAGGGGAAGGGAGAAACCAAGACGAAGGAGCGCCGCGAAGTCGGTGAAGGCGACAATGCCGTCGTCATTGAAGACAGCTCTGATGACGAGGATGAAGAGACGTTGCAGTAGTGGTTCCAGCTCCGCTCAAGGTTCAGCCGAGCTGGGATGCCGAACATCCCGGTCATCGAGAAGCCATCTAGCCTGGAGGCTAGCTTCCCGGCGCCGCCTAGGAAGCCGCGCAATGTGGCGCGGAAACGCGCCGTGAAAAAATTGAAGCTGTCAGAGGCCACCAGGCCAGAGGTGAGTAGCACGACTAGTGTAGTCGAGTACTGCCGATAAGTAGTCTGTTGCTGACAATATGACTTGTATTGCTGCAGGACATCCCCTCCTCAGATCCCGTTGATCAGGGTGATGAGGATGTCTGGGAGACAGTGGGGGTGGCAGCTGAAAGGAGCATTAACCCGCCTCCGGCTACTGAAGATGTCGTGCCAGAAGGGGCGCAACAGCAGGCGGGTTCCATGGAGCCGCAGGCGTCAGCTGAAGAAGCCCAAGATCCACATCCGGCTGCGACTGTGGAGCAGCCAGAGGGGACCCTTGTGGAGGCCGGAGCTACAAGCGAAGCTGGCATAGTTGATATCGCCAGTATACTGGGCGCTCTGACCGTGACCGTGGTGTGGTCAACTCTGTAAGTTCTCTGAACTCTCGAGTAGTCGTGCAGTTGACAAGTTTTATGTGGTTGACTGAATACTTCATGATGCAGGAAGTCCACGGACTTGTCATGGGATGGTGTGGAGACCAGCACTCCAGCCGATGGAGAAGATCGCTCGGCGGAGGTGCGCGAACCCACACCACCACCACCAGCTAGTGCCGCAGTAAAGCCAGCACTTGAAGAGGCCACCTTGGTCGAAGGTACACTTCCTGCCACCACGAGTAGTCATCATGGAGGGTAGTTGTTACTGACTTGTTGATTTGATTATGACAGGAGCACAGGCCGAGGGGGCCACGATCCCTGAAGCAGTAGCCATTGAGACTGTTGCTCAAGAGACAATGGCCGCAGAGCCAGTCGTTGAAGCGGCGACGACAGCAGCCCCTGAGCCGGGGACTACAGTAGCCCCCGAGCCGAGCGCGGAAGAGCGGGTTGATCCGCACCTTGAGACGAGTACTGAAGTCATCGTCCACGAGGCGGTGATAGAAGAGGCTGCGCCGCTTCGCTCGTCGCCCATGCCAGATACAGGATCTTCAAGCCACAGAGGTCTTGAGTTGCTGGACGATGATCTCATTGACCCGGCCTTTGTGTCGCTGGGCATGGAGTCGTTGCGCCGGACAGAGAACTGGATCAAGGTATGCTGCGAATACCTTGAGTTCACTTGCCTTCTGAATATTGAGTACTGATTAGCTGATGTGTCATGCGCAGGGCTTGGTGGAGAGATCCCGTCAGAAGACCGATCTTCTGAAGGGGTATGGTGACACGGTCCTCCGCGCCGAAGCCTTGGAGAAGGAGCTGGACAAGTCGAAGAAGCATTCAGCGCTGCTCCAATCTAAACTTGATGGTGCCTTCGCCCAGTACCACAACGAAGTACAGGAGATGCAGGTGAAGAGGGACGAACTAATCCGGACGAACAAGTCGTTGCGCCAGAAGAACAAAGGTGTGTCTTCCGCCAAAGTCACCGAGTACTTATTGTAGTACGTGTGAGTAGGCTGACCTTGTAATGAGTTGTCTGCAGATCTTGAGGCAAAGGTTGACCAGCTGAAGGCGTCGGAGACGAACCTCAAGAACATTGTGTACCGTGAAACCGACAAGAGAGAGGTACTTGAATATGAGTACGCTCAATTGCGCCATGAGTGTATCAAGCACATGGAGCTCCGTGAAGCCTCAGATCGTGACCTTGTCAATTGTTATAAATCTCTGCAGAAGCTTAATGAAGACTGCGAGAAGCTTCGAGGCCAGCTGAAGGAACTTGAGGAGGCCGCACTGCCCATTGCGAGGCTACTGGTGCCACATCCGGGCGGACCAAAGATAGCCCCACTGGTAGACAGGCTGAAGGAAGCCCCCGGGCGCTTGGCGACATACGTCAAGCATCTGGCGAAGTCCATCCCGAACCAGGTGTTGGCGTATAAGAAGTCGTACTTCCCAAAAGCACCTGTGGATGTGGTAGCCGGCGGTCTTGCGGCGAACTACAGCGATGAGCAGTACAAGGCTCTCCTTGAAGAGATGGCGCCCATTGCTGAGCAAGTGGCAGAGAAGCTGAATCTCTAGTAGATGTACCTGTAGAGGTAACTTAGGGTAGTTCATGTAAAACAAACAAAGTAGTCAAAGACTTGTTTGAAATATCAATGAAAGTTGTCCACTGCTTGTATATGTAATGAGTACTCGTGGCCGCCACTTGCAGCGAAGTGTGCGGAGTACCAAGCCGTGGGAGTAGTAGTACTCAGTATGCTCTGCCTAAGCAGGAGACACAGTAAACAAGTTGAGTAGAATCGAACTTTATTACTGATGAAAAAGGTACACCTGGGTGGCCAGGGCCATTTATAGGTGAGTAGTCACCAGGACCCGAAGGCCGCCAACGGCTGAGTGTTTGCTAGGGCCCTTGAGCCGCTTACAGCTGGAGATCCGTGAGTAGCCGTATAGGCTGGATCTAGAATATATGGTCTATAGACCGCCACCAGAGTCCTTTTGCTCTGAGCAGCCCAAGATCCGTTAGTAGCCGTTGACGCTGGATCTTGGAGAGGAGTAGTCCGGAGACTTGTGCTAGGACCGAGAGGCCGCTTACAGCGAAGAGTCCGTGAGTAGCCGTATAGGCTGGACCCGTAGAAGAGTAGTCGAGCGACTACGCGTAGAAGCGACACAGCTGGTCGACGTTCCACAAGTTGTTGATGTCGTCGCCTTCAAGTGTTTGGAGGCGATATGAGCCAGGTCCGGTCACCTTGGAGACTGAGAAGGGACCTTCCCATGGCGAGCTGAGCTTGTGTAGTCCGTCCGTGTTCTGGATACAACGGAGGACTAGATCGCCCACGTTGAAGGAGCGTTCCTTGACGTTGCGATCGTGATAGCGATGGATACCCTCTAGGTACCTTGCTGACTGGACGAGAACAGCGCAGCGGGCTTCTTCGAGGCTGTCGATATCAACCCGTCTACTGTCTTCTGAGATGCCTTCATCGTATTGTTCTACTACCGGGGATTCCCACATCACGTCGGCGGGTAGAATAGCTTCGGAGCCGTAGACCAAAAAGTAGGGCGACTGCCCTGTTGGCTTGGTCGGTTGAGTACGAAGCCCCCAGAGTGCATTGGGTAGTTCCTTGATCCACTTGCCCCCTTTGGTGTTAGCTGCGTCGTGCAATCGCTTCTTGAGGGCGTCGAGTACCATCCCGTTGGCGCGCTCAACTTGGCTATTGGCACGGGGGTGGGCGACTGAGACGTACCGAACGTCAATCCCGCTGTTCTCGCAGTACTCCCAGAACTGATGGTTGTTGAAGTTGGAACCCAAGTCTGTGATGATGCGATGGGGTAGCCCGTAGCGATGCACGAGTTCATCCAAGAAGTCGAGTACTCTGTCAGCCTTTGGGCAGGTGACCGGCTTGACTTCGATCCACTTGGTGAACTTGTCGATGGCCACCAAGACTCTGTTGAATCCTCCTGGCGCAGTTGGTAGAGGCCCAATCATGTTGAGCCCCCAGCAGGCAAAGGGCCAGGTCGGTGGTATGGTGACTAGCTTGTAGGCCGGGACGTGTTGCTGCTTGGCGAAGAATTGACATCCTTGGCACTTTCGGACGAGTTCTTCAGCGTCGGCCAGAGCTGTGGGCCAGTAGAAAGCTCGTCGGAAGGCCTTGCTCACCAGTGTGCGAGAAGACGCGTGGTTGCCGCAGACGCCTTTGTGGATTTCCTCCAAGATGTCCTTGCCTTCATCCCGGGGTACGCACTTCATGAGTACTCTAGAAGTGGCACCCCGCCTGTAGAGCTTGTCTCCGACTAGTACGTAGGTCTTGGCTCGGTGGGCGAGTTGTTCGGCCATGTTCTTGTCTGAGGGAACCTTCTGCTCGCGGATGTAGTCGATGAAAGGTTGTCTCCAGTCCACGTCGATCATTAGGACCTCCTGACCGAGCTGCGGTGGCACAGGGTCAGTGGTCGTTGGCGCCAGCTCCGGGATGGATGGTGTGTGAAGCTCGTGGACGAAGACTCTGACGGGTACTTGCGCGCGAGTAGAACCAAGCTTCGACAGGACGTCCGCTGCAACGTTGTTGTCGCGGATGACGTGGTGGAACTCGAGACCATAGAATTTGTTCTCGAGCTTGCGGACTTCAAGACAGTAGGCGTCCATTTTCTCCTTGTTGCGATCCCAAGACTTGTTGACTTGGTTGATGACCACTGCGGAGTCACCGTAGACTAGTAGTCGCTTGATGCCCAGTGAGATTGCGAGGCAGAGCCCATGCAGCAGGGCTTCGTACTCGGCTTCGTTGTTTGAGACCTTCCAGAAGATCTATAGGACGTACTTGAGTTGTTCGCCCTTTGGAGAAATCAGGAGCACTCCTGCACCTGCGCCTTCGAGCTTGAGTGAGCTGTCGAAGTACATCACCCAGTGCTCTGGTCGCTCTGTAGGAGTTGGTAGCTGATTCTCCCGCCACTCTGCCATGAAGTCGACTAGTGCCTGGGACTTGATGGCTGTGCGTGGCCTGAAGTCGATGTTGAGGGTGCCAAGTTCAATCGCCCATTTAGAGATTCTTCCAGTAGCATCTTGGTTGCGAAGTATGTCACCGAGCGAGTAGTCAGTGATGATGACGATCGAGTACTCCTGGAAGAAGTGTCGTAGCTTCCGCGAGGTGATGAGTACTGCGTAGAGTAGCTTCTGGACCGGCTGGTACCGTGCCTTGGACTCTGACAGAACCTCGCTAACGAAGTAGACTGGTCGCTGGACTGGGTAGGCGTGGCCTTCTTCCTGCTGCTCGATAACGATGGCAGTACTGACCACGTGAGTAGTCGCAGCGAGGTAGAGCAGCAACTGCTCCTTTTTGCGAGGAGCTGTGAGGACCGGTGGCTTGAATAAGAAGTCTTTGAGCTGCGTTAGAGCTTGATCAGCCTCCGCGGTCCACACGAACTTCTCTTGGTGCTTGAGTAGTTTGAAGAAGGGTAGTCCCTGTTCTCCGAGCTTCGAGATGAATCTGTTCAAGGCCGCCATGCACCCGGTCAGCTTCTGGACATCCTTGATGCAGGTTGGAGCTTTCATATTGGTGATGGCGGAGATCTTCTCGGGATTGGCTTCGATGCCGCGATGGCTGATGATGAAGCCGAGTAGTTTCCCAGATGGTACGCCAAAGACGCACTTGTTGGGATTGAGCTTCCATTGGTACTCTCGCAAGGATGCGAAAGTCTCTTCAAGATCGGCGATGAGCGTGTCGGAGTTTCTGGTCTTGACGACCACGTCATCCACATAGGCTTCGACGTTCTTGTTGAGCTGCTTCTTGAAGCTGGCCTGGATAGCTCGCTGGTAAGTAGCACCGGCGTTCTTCAACCCGAACGACATTGTCGTGTAGCAGTAGGTGCCGAACGGGGTGATGAACGCGGTCTTCTCCTGGTCTTCTTCCTTGATGGCGATCTGGTGGTAGCCGGAGTAGCAATCGAGGAAGCAGAGCAGGTCGCAGCCCGCCGTGGAGTCGATGACTTGGTCAATCCGTGGCAACCCGAAAGGGTCCTTGGGGCAATGCTTGTTGAGGTCGGTGTAGTCGACGCACATCCTCCACTCGTTTGTGTTCTTCTTGCGGACGAGGACGGGGTTGGCGAGCCACTCAGGATGGAAGACTTCTCGAATGAAGCCAGCCGCAAGTAGTTTGGCGAGTTCCTTCTTGATGGCATCCCGTCGATCGTCGGCAAAACGGCGGAGGTGTTGTCGCTTGGGGGTAGCTTTAGGGTCGACGTTGAGTGAGTGCTCGATCAGCCTCTTGGGCACACCTGGCATGTCCGCTGGCTTCCACGTGAAGATGTCTCGGTTAGCCCGAAGGAAGTTGACGAGCGCGTCTTCCTATTTCGGGTCGAGGCCCGCCCCGATCATGGTAGTCTTGCTGCTGTCGCTCGTCCCGAGGTCGATGGCCTTCACCTGTACTTCCTCTGTTGTCTGAGGCTTGTTTGCGGTGTCGGTCTTCTCAGGTATCTCGATTTCTGTTGGGGCAAGCTTCTTGGACGCAGCAAGGATCTCCATCATTGCGTTGGGTACTTGATTTGTCGCTGCGAGCTCCACAGCTTCGGTGTCGCAGTCGAAAGAAATCTTCAAGTCCCCTTGCAGCGTGAGTACTCCGGCAGGACTTGGCATTTTGAGTACCAAGTAGGTGTAGTGAGGCACCGCCATGAACTTGGTGATGGCTGGTCTGCCGAGGATGGCATGGTAGGAGGTCTCGAAGTCCGCAACCTCGAACTTAATGTACTCGGTGTGGTAGTTCTCCCTTGAGTCTCCGAAGGTAACTGGCAGGACCACTGAGCCCAGTGGTATAGCCACGTTACCAGGAACGATGCCGTAGAAGGGTGACGCGCTCTTGGTGAGCATGTCGGTGATGTCGAGCTTCATCTTCTTCAAGGTGTTGGTGAAGAGGACATTGAGTCCGCTCCCGTCGTCGATGAGTACCTTGTTGAGTCTGGAGCCCGCGACTACTGGTTTCAGGACGAGTGGGAAACGTCCTGGCTCAGAGAAGCTTGTCCATTGATCTACGCGGGAGAAGGTGATTGGTACCTCCGACCACCTTAGAGGTGTCGGCACCGCTGGTTCAATGCTTAAGACTTCTCGTCGAGTGAGCTTTTGAGATCGTCTGGTGGGTAGTCCGCTGAAGAGGACATTCACCGTCTTGTCGGGCTCTTGGAAGTCGCCGTTGCCTTCGTAGACTTTCTTTTTGCCCTTCTTGTTGTGAGGAGGCCGTGGCTCGGGAGTATCCTTGAGTGCTCGCCGGAGTTGGTAGCACTGATCGGTTGTATGATTGCCATCCAGATGCCACGGGCACTTCTCTTTGAGCAAGTCTTTGAAGCCGCCGGAGGTCTTTTTGGAGTTGTCCTTCGCAGGGTGCTGTATAGCCGCGACTGTGTTGTCTGGCTTGCGCTTGCGGTTAGGACCCGAGTAGTTGTTGTTGTTGTGACCCCCTTGATCCTTGTTGTTGTTATTGCCGCCAGTGGTGTTTTTGCTCTTGCCGCGAATGAAGTCGTACTTGGCGTTCGCCTTGTCCTCTTCGTCGGCCCATGATGTGATCATGTCCTTGAGCTTGGTGATGGAACTCGGGTGGCGGCGACCGAAGTCTTCGAAGGTGCGTCGGTGATAGAGCCCGTCTTGGAAGAGGTCGATGACTTCTTTGTCGGTGACGTCGACTACGGTCGCGCGCTTGTCAAAGAAGCGACACATGTACAGGCGGAGCGTCTCGCCTTGTTCCTGTTTGACCATCGCCAAGTCCATGCGGGTACCCGAGCGCCCCATGGCGCCCGCGAAGTTGCTGGTGAACTGAGCCCTCAGCTGGTCCCACTCATCGATCGAGTTCTTTGCGAGTGACTCGAGCCATGTGAGTGGGGCTTGATCCAGACAGAAGGGAAAGAAGAGGCACTTTGCGTCGTTGTTTCCACCAGCGTTTTTGATGGCCAGGGCATAGCACCTGAGCCACTGAACTGGGTCTTGCTTCGTGTCGTACTTGGTGATCTCGAGAGGTTTGAATTTCTCAGGAAGGAGCAGGTTGCGAAGTCGTGCAGAGTAGGCGGGGAAGCCGTCGCTGTCGCTTGCTTCAGTAGCCTTCTTGCAGCGGATCTCGTCGATCCTGTGGTGAGCATCATAGCCGCCGCGTGTGTTGCCGGTGGCGTGGCTATTCACGTGGCCTTGACCTCCGCGATCGCCGCCGCCACCAGCTCTTCTGCCGGTGCCATGGGATGAACTTCCGCCGCTGCTGCCGCCACCACCGCCGCCGCCGCGACTACCGCCGGCGCCGCCGCGATTACCGCCGGCGCCCGCCTAGCTGTTGCTGCCCCGTGAGGGTCCTCCTGCCGAGGCTCTAGAGCGGTTAGGATTTGGCTGGTGTTCGCCACGAACGCGGTTGCGTCCGCCGTCTGCTGGGCTGCGACTAGTGGCTTCGTGGTTTCCAGCGGGGGGAACTGGGGCGACCCTGTTGTCGACCCGCATGAAGTAGGCGTCTTCAGCAAGCTTGGTGATGAGTTCGCCTGCACAGTGCCCCTGAGCTGTTCGTGCTATCGTAGTGATAGACATGAGGCATTGCTCAGGGGTGGTATGCACCCAGTTTTCGACTTCATCCAGAGCCTTAGTGAGGTTCCGGATGGGAAAAGCTTCTCAGAGCCGCCTGTGCCGATCAGCTCATCTTCTGTTGCGCTCGCGCCGAGCATTCTTAGCCTCAGTAGTCTCATCTAGGCGTGCATTGGCTAATTCCTCGTCAGCTGAGATGTCGTCGAGGTACCGATCGGGCCGGCTTCCTGAGGTTCCAGTTTCCCCGGCCGCCATGAAGACTTCACGGTCAGGCGTGCAGAGGCCAGAGTCGGTAGTTGGGTGAGGGTGTGCTCATCTTCGTTTGGAGCCAGCGGGATCCCTCCTGGAAGGGGAGTGTCTCGAGGTAGGCAACGCAGCGCGAGTTGTCGTCAGTCAGGTCTGCGGGCTTGCAGTCGGGCCAGTAGACGAATCTGCCGGTGGGAGTAGATGTAATGACCAAGCCAACGGCAGGACCTGACAACGGCTCCTCGGTTGCGTTGAGCTCGGACTCGGACTCGATTGGGTCTGAGCCGAAATTGAACTCGTAGGAAGAGTCCGAGTTGTAGCCGGGTACGGTGTTGGAGTCGAGGAGTACTCGGAGACAATCTCCTTGTCGGCCCGACGTGCGGCGAGGGCTTCCGCGTGGGCCCTGCCAGAGTTGCAGATGCCGTACGGGAAGTACTCGTGGAGAAGGACCGTTTCACACGATGGCTCAGGAGCCGGCTCGCATGATTCGATCCATGGCGACGTCGAGTTCGAGTTGGAATCGGATCCAATCTCGAAGTCGGCGACATGGTTGTAGAGCGAAAATTCACCGAATTTTTCCACGAGTGGACCCGTGATGGCTTCAGGAAGCGTCACGAGTCCGGTCTCCGGGTCTGGGGTCATGGTGAGGTAGCGCTGGAACGATCCAGCGCCGTCAGCGGTGCAGACCCAGGAGCCGAAAACGAAGGTGTCGCCGCGGTTGAAGACGGCGGTTGGCTTGATGACGATTGAAGCCGTCGAGTTCGCCATGTGATCTTCGGTGAGATCCCCTACCTGGCGCGCCAGTTATCGGTGTTTTAGACCGGCAACCGACCAAGGGGAGTACCCGAGGTAGATGAATGTGGCCTCGCCGAGATCGGGAACTCGAAGGAGAGACACGTGGCACACAATTTAGACAGGTTCGGGCCGCGAGGTGCGTAATACCCTATGTCCTGTATGCTGCGTAGCTCTAGATTGATTGGGTGTGTTTACAAGATGATGCGGATGATGAGATAGGGGTCCCTGCCTCGCCTTATATAGTCCGGGAGGCAGGGTTACAAGTCGGTTTGCCAGAGGAGTACTAGTCGTGTACGGCTAGGAGTACTCTACATGGATCCGGACATGTATAGCTTCCTAACCGAGTACTATTCCTCTGTAGGCCTTGCGCTCCACGCCAGCAGGTGCCGTGTTGCCCAAGTCGAGTAGTCCCAGGGGCCCACGGAGTAGCCGGTCCCAGTACCCACCTGAGTAGTGGGCCCAGGGATGTCCGTACGACAACTACAGCCCACACTAGAACATTAAAGACTTCTAAAACATCATCAGAGTCTAGCGCCATGGAAGCTTCCTGTGGAGACCCTGAATCCACAGGCACAGGTTGGGTGCAGGACGGCAACCTACTCGACGTCTTCGGGGACAAAGTCGGGATCCTCGTCTGAAAAACAGTTAATTAAGCAAGGGTGAGTACATACGTACTCAACAAGTTCGACCCCACCCACGGAAGGGCTAATAAGCAGATCATGCACAGGATATATCAAGGATCAGGATAAGGTTTATTTTACAAACACATTTACTCATGCAGGGGTTTGTTTTCGAAAAGGTTTTCGCAAACAGTTTTTATTACCCAAGTAACTCAGTTGTTTTTGAGAAAACCAGTTGAGGACTACCGGACTCCCCGTCCGCAGTAGCCCAGGCACACAGCCACACACTTTTTCAGAAATCAACTCACGCCATGTAAATCATCCCAAACCCAAACACTAGTTTTGTGACCACACCGTGACTCGTCCAATACCGTGGACACGGCTATTCGAATAGGTTTTACACTCTGCAGAGGTTGTACACTTTACCCACAAGTAGGGTACCGCCACACGAACACCTTAGTGCCAGCGCGGATCCTATCAAAGCCATTACCCACCATAGCTAACCCTACTCGCCACCACAGAAGCAACCAAGGGGTAATCTCACATAACCAGGGCGTAACTCACACAGATCATACCCCTACTCCTTGATCTCCCGCTGCTCACCCGCACTCCTGATGGCAACTAGATTAACTAGTGGGATTTATGCTAAGCCGTTGCCACATACAACGGTCGAGTGGTTGTACGATAATTGGGCCAGGTGAGATGTCATGCAACCCGGTCCTTAACGACAAGATGGACATCTCCCAACACGCTCAACCACAAAGGTACGAGCTCACCCATACTCCTAACACACACGTCCATCCCGTCTACCCAGTTCTTTACTCATTTTCCCAAAATATCCCATTCCCATTTTTAAAGCACTCACACCATTTTAAAGAAATCGCTTAGGCCAAACAAGGTTCAATCATAGCAATCAAGGGTGGCTATCCTACCAGGTTTTTGCAGTAAAACAATATGCAATTTATAAAACGGGTCATAGGGTTGTATTTATAAAATTGGGACCAAAGCATGCATCAAAGGATGAGATTGAACTTGCCGTCTTCAAAGTCCTCGGGGAGTTCCTGCTCACGGTTTGGGATCTCGGTCTCCTGCTCGCAGTACTCGACTCCAAGCTCCGGCTCGCGGTACTCCTCCTCGTTCACTCCGTCGGCTATCGCACACACAAACCAGCACACAATCAATACGAGCACACAAAATTTACCGGCTGAGCTCGAGGGGAAATAAATAGAAAATGAGGGAATAAATAATATTTATGGGGAATGGATAAATGGCTCGGCGGAAATATAGATGAAAAGGCTGGGGCAAGAGCTGGGATTGATCGGGCGAAAACATGAAATGACGCGTTGAAGGCGTCATTAGGATTGATTGAGAGAGGTTAAGGACTTAGTTGTAGTTAGGTTTAATAGAAAAGGGACCCAATTGTAATACATATATAAGGTGAGGTTTAAATAAAATGGCCTAAGGACCTATCTGTAGTTGACTTGGAAAAGTAGGGGTTGGTTCGTAAATTGGTTTATTGGATAGGGTTTACTTGAAAGAAGAAAGAGAGAGAGGGAATAGCGAAGGGGGGGGGGCTCGGTGTAAAACGAAGGAAGGGAAGGGGCTCCCAGCAAAACCACCATCCCCTTCCTCCCCCTCGATTCAGAACAGAGAAGGGAGGGGGGCGGCTCTGGGGTGGCCGGCCGGCGGCGATTTCCGGCGAGCCGGGCCATGGCGACGGCTGGGAGTTGGGGAAAATGGAGAGGGTGACGAGGGGGATCGATTCCCCTACCCACCTCGGGCTGTGGTGGCGCGCAGAGACGGATCGACGGTGGCGGCAGAGAGGGGTGGCGTCGGCTATGGGGGTGGCGCTGGAAAGCTCGGGAGGGAGAGGGAGGTGGCTGTGGAGGTACGAGGCGGGGTAGGGAGCGTCGCCGGCCCTTTAATAGCCGCGGAAGGGCGGTATCTCGGCCGGCGCCTTGCACGCGGACCACGTGCGGCCGGCGGCGGCAATGGCGGTTCGGTGACCTCGGTCCGGCCGGGATTCGCAGCGAGGAGTGAATACGGCGCTGTGGGAGGTGACCCGTCGGGCAGTGGTGTTGCGCTGGCGTGCAGGCAGGCAGTTGCAGCGACGAGCGGTGGCGTGATGCTGGCGGCGGCTTACGGTCGTGGTGGTGCTCGGAGGTGACCGGTCGGGGCAGGTGGGAGTAATGGCGGCCTCAGCGTCGAGCGGCAGGGACGCGTCGCGTCACGGGCCTGCGCGGCGTGTAGCGCTGCGCCGAGCAGAGGGGAGGGACCGGGCGTACAGCCGCGCCGTGCCGAGCAGAGGCCGCGGGCCAGAGGAAGAAGGAAAGGAGGGAGGAGGGAAAAAGAAGAAGGAAAAAGGGAAAAAGAAAATAGGACAAAGGAAAAGGAGAAAGGAAAAGAGGAGAAAGGGTTAGAAAAATTAGGAAAAACCTAGGAAAAAATTAGGAGGGATTTTTGGTGGCACTTTTCCCAGGTTCGAGCACTCGCGGGGCTGACGCGGTGTCGGCGGTGAGGCTGGCGAAGCGGGTTGGCTGGCGGGACCGTGGCAGGCCCGGGATTCCCAGCGAGGAGGCCGACCGCGGCGCTGTGGCAGCGCTGTGCGACACGACGCGATGAGCGGCGGTGGCTCGAGTGGTAGCGTGCGGGATTGGCGGCGCCGGCGGGATTTCGCGGCGTGCGCACCGAGGGGAGGGATAAGAATTGATGATCGGGGTTTTGGGGGAAACGATCGAGCTCAGCGGAAGGGTTTTTTGAAAACACACGTGATTTAGCAGGTGATTTATTAGAGACTAAAACACGGGCGTTACATTTGCCCATCCCAGAGGAACACCATATATATAGCTCTAGGGTTTCTGGGCAAACCATCCATCAGGACTGCTTCCCATTTCTCTGCTCCATAGGCGTAGATTTTCTTCATTGTTTTGTAGAGAATCTGACCTCTGAGTGTATGGAAGCTTTCATGGTTGCGTCGATTTCCTTCTTGTGGCTCGAGTGATTTTCGTGTCTTTTTCGGGCTTTTTTTGTTGGATTTTCGTGCGCAACTTGTTCCTCCGATTCTAAGGCGTTTGTGTTCGGATTTCTTTATGGGGATCATGGATAGATGCCTTGTGCATCTTTGTCCTTGATCTTGACCCCTCAAACTTCGGATCTGGCCTTGGATTTGAGGATTTTGGGTGGTTCCCTAGCTTTTTGGTAGAGCTTGGTTCGTGATCGATTCCCGGTGATTTAGTTGATTTGGTGCCCCAAGATTTTGGGTATAGCCTCTCCTAGAGACGCTTCACTTGTCCGTAAAGTCTTGGTGTAATCCTTTGAGCCGTTTGGGAGATTCGTGGAAAGAGAGGTGGAGTTGACCTCGCGCGCGTGCTCCTCTTCGAGCTCTGCGAGGCCGACGGACAGTCCGTAGGGTCGCGAAGGACTGTCCGTGGTGGCTACAGTTCGTCGAGTTCATCTCGTGTTCTTGAGCGATCGCGTGCTGATCTTTCGGGGTGTTGATTTCCTTTTGCACCGTGTTTTGCGGACAGTTCGTGGTGTGAAGTCGGATGGTCCGTGGGATGTGCTTGAGGTGCAAGATTTCTTCTAAGGGGCACAGACGGTCCATTGTGCTGGGTCGGACAGTCCGCAGGGTTCATTCGGACGGTCCGTGTTGGCCGGGTTGTTTCTGGAGGTTCTGTTCCCCTTTTTCGGACAATCCGTCCATACCATACGGACGGTCCGTGTGGCTCGCGTACGATCCACCCACCTCTGGCGGACAGTCCGAGCTGGACCCCGCAGATTTGCCTAAGTCCCTAGGCCTTGTGTTGTGCTTCCGCTTTGGGTCGTATTGGGACTTGTTCCTACTGTTGGTAGGTCCGTTGTGACTACGTGACCTTGGCAAGCTCGTGTGGGAATCCTTGGTTTTGGATTTGGGACATAGGCCGAGTTCATCCTTCGGGAAGAATTTTTAATCAGCTCCCATTCACTCCCCCCTCTCTGGTCGCCTAATCGGTCCTTCAACGTCACGTTCAGCTTGTCAAGCATATTCAAATAATGTGGTCATATCTGCATATTCCTTATGATCTAGTACGTCCTGAATGTCGCAGTTCAAACCACCACGAAAACGTGCCATAGCAGCGTCGTTGTTCTCAAATAAACCACAACGAAGCATGCCCTTTTGTAATTCTTGGTAATCGACCTCTACAGATTAGGAACCTTCCTGAAAACGCTGCAGTTTAATAAGCAAATCTCGGGCATAATAAGAAGGCACAAATCTGTGTCGCATAGCAGCACTTAATTGATCCCAAGTGGTCGGAATTGTACTGGGATGTCTCTTTTTATGATCATGCCACCACATTAAAGCAAAATCTGTAAATTCACTAATAGCAGTTTGAACTTGAGAATTAGCAGAAATAACATGGTACGAAAATTGTTGTTCAACTTCTAATTCCCAATCAAGATATGTAGCAGGATCATATTTGCCATTTGTTGACGGTTCAAAACCGTGTTGAAGTTCACCGCAAGCATACGGGTGACTTGGTGCCTTTTTCACCAAGGGGGGTCCCTAAGGCTTGTCAATCCAAGGATCAGAAGCAAACCACCAAGGTTCTCTATCTAACCTACCGGTCTAACCCCTATGTGAAGCATTGATTGCATAAAGGTTAAACATACAAACATGAAAGGATGTATAGATCACATCCACCTAGCCATAAAGGTAAGCATCCAAAGGTAACCCTAGCCTATCGTCTTCTTGTTGCCGCTCCGGCTATGGTGACAAACCAATCTAATCCTACAACATGAGAATGAGTCATCGACTCAACATTACACGTTCACTCGCTGCTTTCCCCTCACCCGTACTGTCACTACGCGAGGATATTCATCACCAAACAATAAACCTCGGTCCGTGCACTACTGCGATGTATCTGCAAGAGATAGACTGACCACCATGATTACTCTATTCCTACTAAGGGCATATGCGAGCTACACATATGAATGAGGCACGCATCGAAGTAACTCAAAGTAAGGAAAATACATGATTTATATCACCATCGAATGTAGAGTGTACAATTGCCTTGATGGAATCAAGGCATGGGCTCCGGAACTCCACCATGACTTCACCACGCAGGGCCAACCATTGCGGCTAGGGCATGGCCTAGGCCATCTCCTAGGCAACTCGAGGACTTGCGACGGCCGTCGGCTTTCTCCCGGTGCTTCTCCTTCGTGTCGGTGGCTCTCTGATGAATGGATGGATGTGGCGGCCGTCGGAGGCAGAGACAATTTATCGAGGAGCACCTAGGTCAAAGGGGGGCGCGAACTGGGCTCAGAACAGGCCAGGCCGGCCGGCTTGGGCCGACCGACCCAGGCCCGTTTCGACCCCGTCTCGCTCCCCGACGCTTCTCGGTCAATTGTTGACTTGCCCCCTTCTGCATGTGGGCCCTTGACATCGTCTTCTCCACGATTTAGATAGAGCTCCTTGTCGCGCAAGCGTCAGCATCTTCTGTTCAGGTCCCTGGAGTTTTACGGCTTCGTGCTTCGGTCCCTGGGCCATTTGGAGTCATGTTCATCATGTGTCTTGACTTGTGCCGGGCTTCATGATCTTCTCTTGATGTGCTTGATGAACTTATCCTGAAAGTCTCCACTTTAACGTTAGTTTCTATTGACGGTGAATTTTCGTCAACCTAGCCATGAGTTTACCTTCGGTGTTGGCATCAATTTTATATCTTATCCATTGGTACTAACCCCCTTGATATAACAAGTTCGTTCGTGCATGTCGGTTTTGGAGTTTAGTGTTTATGCAGGAATTTAGCGTTAAAAGCAAGACTTCTGGGTAAAATTCATCAAGCACCGCATGAGAAGACCATGAAGCCCGGCACAATTCAAGCGATGAAGTGAACATGACTCCAAGAAGCCCAAGGACCAACCCGTGAAGATGGAAAACTCCGAGGACCTGAACAGAAAATGCTGAAGCTTGCGAGACAAGGAGCTCTATCCAAACCGCGGAGAAACTGACGTCAAGGGCCCACATGCAGAAGGGAGAACGTTCTAGAAGACACGGGAAGCATCACCAACAAAGGAGGCCGCGAGATGGGCCGAAGTGGGCCCAGGCCGGCCGGCCCAGCGCATTTCGGGCACCATTCGCCGCACCCTTTGACCTATACGATCCTCGGACTATTTATAGTCCCCCTGCCAAGAGCCATGCATCAACTCATTCATCATTCGCCGCCGAGGAGCAGAGAAGAGAGGGACACCATTCCAGAGAGGAAAGGATCGAGCTAGTTGTCTAGGGTTTCCCTAGCCGGCTGTTGACGGCTGTTAAGTACTGCTTTTACACCGTCAACTCCTGCAGAAAATAAATGAAAAGTGATTATCAACACTAGAATAGGTGTTTATACTGACAATTTCCAAAAGTGTTGGTGTTCCTTGCTTTCATTGCAGGATGTACCGAATTGCATACAAAACGATGTGATCACAGAGCAAGAGAACCAAAGACATAAAAGGGTGTCATTGGAAATAGTGCCAAATGACAAATTGGACTCCACCATTGCGACGGGCTCGTCGAGACGATCAAAATGGATATATTATTTGTATGCATCAGAGTCCGGATGAAGAAGATGTAGAAAAGACAAGGATTGTTGACGTCATCACGGGACCCACGGCGGCCGGTCGACGACCGCATGCCCGCCACGTGGCAGGCGACAACTGGCCGCAGGCGCTGCCGCGGCGCGTCAAGGCGCGTGCACGAGCCCGGCTCCGCCGCGTGGCGGCTGCCGGTTGGCCCGTCCCAGCGCCGCACCTCCACATGCACGCGGGCGCGCGGGGATTTTTCCCCCTGCCACGCGTCGCCGAGGGAGTGGCGCGGGCGGCTGCCGTGCGCGCGCGCCCGCGCGGGCCGCGAGTTGGACCCGGCCAGGGATGCGTGGCGACGCGGGATAGGCTGGCTGGAGGTCGGTTTGCTTGGGCCGCCGCTTTTCCTATTTTCTGTGCCATTTCAGCGACCCAGTCACCGGTTCAGCTCCAGTTCGGGCACCTAGGGTCCGGTTCTTGCCCGGTTTTCTTCTCCACCGCCTCAAGCACCTTCCAAAGCACGATATAGGGGCCAGGCGGCGCGTGGGGAGCGTAGGAAACAAGAGGAGAGGCCCTCTTCCCTTGCCTATAAATATGACGGGAGGGGGTAGAATTAGAGAACACATCCCAAGCTCTCCCCTCTGTCATTTCCTCACTTGGAGAGGTGAGTTCTCACCTCTCCATGTGTAAATAGGTGTAGGTGCTATGTAGGTGGTGGTGTGGGTGAGACTCCCATTTGTTCTTCATTTAGAGCAAAGTGAGTATTTCTGTATTTTCCTTTTAGACTAAAGTGATATTCATGCATGGATGACTTGTTCTTGAGTTCTTCATTTGTTCATCATTTAGAGGCTCGTGTTCTTTGTGACACGATCCTTTGATCTTGTTGATTAGATGAATAATTCTGCATTCCGTTTGTGTGAGTTATCTCGTTAGATCTTATTGGAATACATTAATTGGCGCTTAGTCGTTCGACCTCGCGCCACCTCGGGTCAGTGACGCGTGAGGTATAGCCGTACTCGCGGGTTCGTCGCTCCGTATTTATACGGAGTGCTATAGTGTTCCTACAGGTCGACAGACGTAGCTGTGCTATAGTAGTAATCGGTGGTGCAGACATGGTGTCTGAACTACGGGTTATCCTTCGATTGCCCTGTATCCCACGGTTTGTCTTGGGGTAGGCCGCGGTGGTGACAGCCGTTGGACCCTTATGGAATCCCCCACATTCGGATACAGGTGTAGGCAACCCTTTGCCGTGAACCGATTGTTATAGCTAGGAGGGTCCGGTGTCCGAAGCGAGATCCTTACAGCTTTACTCCCCTAGAACCGAGCACCCCATCATCTCTCTACCCTAGCAGGGGCTTGGTGTCCTTGGACCGTTCTTCTAGCATAGAAGGTAGTACACACCGTTCCTTGGATTCGATACCCTTTGGAATACTCCTAAGGTGAATTGCTAAAGCAGTATTTCCGTGCGCTTGCGGATTCTTTCATACCCGTCGGTATACCAGGTGGATCTTACGCTCACGCTAACAGGGGCCCATTAGTAGTGACTTAAGAAATACCAACAAGCATTTCTGGTGCTGTTGCCAGGGAACAGTTGCTGTATCTATCTTCGAACCTAGTGGTCCTCGTATGTATCTTTTTCGTTTTCTTCTACCTCTACCCCCGTTACCCTTCGAGATATCCTTTTCCGTTTTCTTTACTTCTACCTTTACCCCCGCTACCCTTGGAAGGTTATCCTTGTAAACACCTTCCACCTTCGAGGAGTGAACCCTCAGAGCCACCCTTGTCAAAGCTCATTCTTTCATCTGGCTGTCGGATTCACCCCTCTCATGAAGCTAATTCGGGATCTTTCCTTCTCGGGGTCAATTCATGAGGACCCCCTCGATCATGTGAGAGACTACGAGTGTCTGATTGAAACTCCGAGTGAAATCGAAGAATCATCAGATGCTCGAAAAAAGGGAATCTTTCCCGCTATCCCTCTCTGGGGAAGCACGGGATTGGCACCATTATTTACGACATGTCATCTCGTTGAGGATAAGGATTCTCAGTCTCGAGCAAGGTGAGAAGGAATTGCTAGGAATGGTATGGGATCACTTCGCCTTTTTGGCGGAAGATTACCCAGTCCTCCACGTTCCCGATCGGAAGCTGCTTCAGTGCTTCTGGTATGGGTTACGGAAGGACGATGCCATGCAACTTAATGCTCTCTCTGAAGGCTCTCTGTGCACTTGGACGCTATTGGGGGAAAAGAGATCGTGGATTGTCTCCGGGATTTCAGCTCCCTTTGCATCCTGGTCGATGAGGTGCCCGTCAGAGGGAATGTTGAGCCACCTAGACTCATCGTCAGCCGAACTGAGGCTTTAAGCTCTGGCTGAAGATACCATTCCTGAATAGCAGGAATCTAAGGGAAAGATTGCTTAGCGCAGAGTCTACCCTTGGGTTCCCCTCTCGTACCTCTTCATAGACCTTCTCCCCGAGGCCTTGTCTCGTGGGAGGATGGAGAGAGTAATTAGGAAGGGACGAATCATTCTCGATCGGCCGGGATGACTTGTTCGGTCCTGGTTATGATCCCCTAAGGAGAGTACGATAGGCCTATCATGTTCCTACGTCTCGACTCGAGCTGAGGTGCCTAGCACCAAGGTCACGTATGGGCTGAGACATCGGTCTCTGCTTTATAATCTAGTGGATTCATTTATCAGGCCGAAGGAGCACGATCATTTACCGATCGAATGGAGTACATTCACATCATATCTTAAGCCCATCAATCGATGCTGATTAGTCAGGAGAAGCTTAAACTTCATACTTTATGCTTGACTTGATCGATGCCCAATGGGAGTTGCACTTTCCAGCTTATCCATAACCTCCTATTGGAAGCTTAGGCTAGACCCGGGATGGCTCATCGTTTTGATGAGAACATCGGTCCATCGACCTAAGGAAGGATGAGCTTAAACTCACCCTTCACCCGGACTCTAGCTCCTGAACGTACGCCGGCCGTTCGAGTTTCTACTCTATCCTCTTTTGGAGGTCGAGTATTTTCCTGAGCCGAGTTCAGTCGGAGATCAGTTGCGAGAGCGCTAGCCTCAGTGCTCAACCTTCCGTCTCCGAGGTTCACCCTAGTGCTATAGTTTCTCGAGTCCCGTGATCGTCCCAGAGCTGTCTTAGCCTCCCTGGAATGATTATGTCTGCTTTTAGCTTTGCTATCTTTTGGACTCGTGTTCGTATATGGCACTAACCTTGCAGCTAGAGCTTCACTGATTCATCGATGATTGGTGGTGAGATGGGAAGGACACCACCTATGTGGCTGTGAGAGAAATATCCCATGGTCAAGCTTATGACCGTGATAAACAAAGCACTACCAAGAAATAGCCTGGATTAGCATAGGTTTTATTTCCCTTTCGAATAAAAGCAAGAACATGTTGTTGGCATAAGCTGTCCTTCGGGTATTTTTGGTCACTAACCTTTCAGGTGGAGATTGAAAAGAAAGATGGACAGATGATGCCTATGAACATGTGAGCTACATCATATGTAACACCTAAGGTAAGTTTTGGTGGGAGAATGTTTACAAAAGGAAGCTTGATCTCCACACACTTGAGTATTGTTGCCTAGCAATGTGAACTTCAAGTGTGGGGGAGGTATGTGAGCATCCTGAGTAAAGTTCCTCCTCTACCAACTCTTATCCTAGTGTGAAGATGATGTAAGCTCTTGTATCTTGCCCACTAGCTAGGTAAGTCCTGCTTTTGACTCTAAACAAAACCCTTCCGGGAGGTTGGCCGAGGTTCACCGTTATGCGCTCATGCTTATGTTCCCTTTGAAAATAGTTTGATCATGCTTGCATGCCTCCTTTATCTTTGCTCGTCTGCTCTGGTTTGAGTGTTTGAGGCATCATACATTCATAGGCCATTTAAATTAAGCGTTGTGCTTAGGTTATAATGCCTTCTTCAACCAAACTAGACATGGTGTCAAGTTTGATTGATGAACCGTAGAGTTATGCTTTCACAAGATCTTGGTTGCATGTATGTGGACTAACCCCTGCAGGAAATCACCAAATTCAAAAGGGTAAGTCATTGAGCTATATCTATTGGGGAAGGTAAGTTAAGGTGTCAGATTAATTTTGCACAACATATGAAGGAGGTACATTTGGCCCCGTAAAGGTCTCAGGTAAGTATACCTTCTTTACCTATGAAGTGCATTGTTGATCTAATCCAGCTTGAGTAAATGACATGGTGACGATAATTAAAGAAAAAAAAATCCAAAAATATTTGCTTTTGAATAAAGGCTCTATGGTTCTCGAACTAGTAGAGTCCATCTTTTGGGTTCCACTTTGCTTGAAGAACAATACAGGTACAAGAACAAGTGTGGGGGAGTCCTCTCGATCTCATCATCGACATATCTACTCGAGAACTCCCACACAGGCACTGCACAACATCGACTACGCCTTCATGACAAGAGCAAGGTAAACTGGAGTGACCTGACCGCCTTCTGGTCAGTCGAATCACCACTGGTCTCCCTTGATCTCTCATCCTGCAGAAGCGATGGTATGTGCACCCTCTACCTCACTCTCCGTTATCCATGAGTTTGATTGAACTTCAATTCATATCCTTTATATCAACTCAGTGGTTTGTGCTATGCTTGCTCTACATGTCTCCTATGGTTGGCTTGCATATGCTTTATTCCTTACTCATTGTCTTGATGCTTGTGAACGAACATCATTAGGGAACTCATGCTCATCTAAGTAGTTGATGTTTGAGATATGGGTTGATGATATGATCTTCGCTCTAAATGTTTGAGTGCTTGGGAATTTTATTTGGAAAATCTGAAAACCCTTTTGCAAAGCTCCTCTTTGATATGTCCCAGTCCCACCAAAGCCATATGATGTTTTTATTTGAAAACCTTATACCCATATGCTGCTTGTTGTTACATTGAGCTTTGTCAAAATTCTGTGACCCTTGTGAGAATTCTTTTCATTACTTTCATGATCAAGATTCATGTGCACACCACCATATTCCCCTTGCTACGCTTCTATAAAGGAAGACAACATTGTACCATTCATCCATTTCATAAAAATCAAGCTCCATATGTGGTGTGACCTCCCTCCAAAAGTGTCCTTAAAAAAGAGACATGGACTATGAAAAAAAAGAAAAAACAAAGAATGAAAAAAAGAGAGGAAAGAAAGAATAGCCCATGTCAGAATAAAGGAGAAAAAGGAGAGAGTTGGTCATGCAAAAAGGAGTTCCATAACATAGATGGTAATAACTAGTGTCCATTCCGGGGCTAGTGTCCACCTTACCATCAACTCACATTCATCATATATATGTATGGTAATATCTAGCACCCATTCCAGGCCTAGTATCCACCTTACCATACTCACCACACCCACACACGTGCACCTCTTGATCTGATTGTATGATTTGATATTCTCTGTGGATCTAGTTTTTGACTTTGCAATACATGTGATTCAAGTATGCCTTATCATTCATGCCTACCCTGAGCTCCACATAAGCCATAATTAGAAGTAGGATGAAGAAAGGCAATTCTAATGCCTTGGTGAGGACATATACACATTGTGCGATCTGAGAGAATCAAATGAGGAGCTAATCAAGGTTAATTTTGAAAATCATTGCAAAACCCCAAGTTACTTGACATGATGAGCAGGAGTGGCTTGATTCATGACCGTTCCA
Organism: Cenchrus fungigraminus; assembly: GCA_036936925.1. Classification (NCBI taxonomy): domain Eukaryota; kingdom Viridiplantae; phylum Streptophyta; class Magnoliopsida; order Poales; family Poaceae; genus Cenchrus; species Cenchrus fungigraminus. Next base: position 51,839,824 of record CM072778.1, on the reverse strand, counting down.
TTCTTCAACTACCCAAGATGACATGATAGACACTCCACATAGTTCACAAGTGCAAAGTATGGTTTGGAATATCTCTTATGCTAGTTTCATACCTTTGGATATCATGTACCACCTTGATCTGACTCCCTTTACTCGGGACGAGCAAAGGTCAAGTGTGGGGGAGTTGTTGATGGCTGTTAAGTACTGCTTTTACACCGTCAACTCCTACAGAAAACAAATGAAAAGTGATTATCAACACTAGAATAGGTGTTTATACTGACAATTTCCACAAGTGTTGGTGTTCCTAGCTTTCATTGCAGGATGTACCGAATTGCATGCAAAACGATGTGATCACAGAGCAAGAGAACCAAAGACATAAAAGGGCGTCATTGGAAACAGTGCCAAATGACAAATTAGACTCCACCATTGTGACGGGCTCGTCGAGACGGTCAAAATAGATATATTATTTGTATGCATCGGAGTCCGGATGAAGAAGATGTAGAAAAGACAAGGATTGCCGACGTCATCACGGGACCCACGGCGGCCGGTCGACGACCGCATGCCCGCCACGTGGCAGGCCACAACTGGCCACAGGCACTGCCGTGGCACGTCAAGGCGCACGCACAAGCCCTGCTCCGCCGCGTGGCGGCTGCCGGTTGGCCCGTCCCAGCGCCGAACCTCCACACGCGCGCGGGCGCGCGGGGATTTTCCCCCCTGCCACGCGTCGCCGTGGGAGTGGCGCGGGCGGCTGCCGTGCGTGCGCGCCCGCGCGGGCCGTGAGTTGGACCCGGCCAGGGACGCGTGGCGATGCGGGATAGGCTGGCTGGAGGTCGGTTTGCATCGGCCGCCGGTTTTCCTATTTTCTGTGCCATTTCAGCGACCCAGTCACCGGTTCAGCTCCAGTTCGGGCACCTAGGGTCCGGTTCTTGCCAGGTTTTCTTCTCCACCGCCTCAAGCGCCTTCCAAGGCACGCTACAGGGGCCAGGTGGCGCGTGGGGAGCGCAGGAAACAAGAGGAGAGGCCCTCTTCCCTTGCCTATAAATATGAGGGGAGGGGGTAGAATTAGAGAACACATCCCAAGCTCTTCCCTCTCTCATTTCCTCACTTGGAGAGGTGAGTTCTCACCTCTCCATGTGTAAATAGATGTAGGTGCTATGTAGGTGGTGGTGTGGGTGAGACTCCCATTTGTTCTTCATTTAGAGTAAAGTGAGTATTTCTGTATTTTCCTTTTAGACTAAAGTGATATTCATGCATGGGTGACTTGTTCTTTAGTTCTTCATTTGTTCATCATTTAGAGGCTCGTGTTCTTCATGACACGATCCTTTGATCTTGTTGATTAGATGAATAATTCTGCATTCTGTTTGTGTGAGTTATCTCGTTAGATCTTATTGGAATACATTAATTGGCGCTTAGTCGTTCGACCTCGCGCCACCTCGGGTCAGTGACGGGTGAGGTATAGCCGTACTTGCGGGTTCATCTCTCCGTATTTATACGGAGTGCTATAGTGTTGCTATGGGTCGACAGACGTAGCCGTGCTATAGTAGTAATCGGTGGTGCAGACGTGGTGTCTGAACTACGGGTTATCCTTCGATTGCCCTGTATCCCACGGTTTGTCTTGGGGTAGGCCGCGGTGGTGACAGCCGTTGGACCCTTATGGAATCCCCCACGTTCGGATACAGGTGTAGGCAACCGTTTGCCGTGAACCGATTGTTATAGCCTGGAGGGTCCGGTGTCCGAAGCGAGATCCTTACAGCTTTACTCCCCTAGAACCGAGCACCCCATCATCTCTCTACCCTAGCAGGGGCTTGGTGTCCTTGGACCGTTCTTCTAGCATAGAAGGTAGTACACACCGTTCCTTGGATTCGATACCCTTTGGAATACTCCTGAGGTGAAGTGCTACAGCGGTATTTCCATGTGCTTGTAGATTCTTTCGTACCCGTCGGTATACCAGGTGGATCTTACGCTCACGCTAACAAGGGCCTGTTAGTAGTGACTTAAGAAATACCAACACCGGCGTGGGAACCTTGCAAGGAAGACCACGTCGGAGTTCCAGGAGCTAGGACCAAGATCAAGGTAGGATCCCGGCGGTGATCTTGTCCATGTACCGTTGAGTATGTTGAATTATCAAGTTGCAATCTGATTTCTAGCGATCAAGTGCTTCTTCTACGATTTATCTTCAATTGGTTTTTCTTACTTTAAGATCTATTATCGAGATAGATCACATAGGGTGTTCTTGTAGCCGTGGTGGCTAGAGGTGCACGCCTGACCTACCAAGAGATTTCATCTTGTCCATTGGACTCGCCCTAGGCTAACCCGCACGAATAGGAGTGCGTTGTTACAGAACGGTGGCTCCAAAGGGTGGGCATCTTCGGAGTTGGAACGAAAGGCATGATTTAAAGAAGCTTTTTATGAGATTCAATTTGGTTTATTCGTCTTTGCTTGGAACTTCAACAAGATCTTGATCCAATCTCTCTAGATTTGTTTTACCTATCCCTCTCTATCTCTTGCTACCTCCGGTTTTCATAGATTAGATTCATTTCTTTTGGTGTTCTCTAGATTAGATGCTAAAGCAACAACCTTTCGAAGATTAAAGTGTTTGTGTCTTTATTAGATTGATTCTTTCATCACCCATTTGTTCCACGGATTCGATACCTTGGGTTCACACTTGAGGGAAGAAGGGTCCCTTGACTACGACGGAGGATTTGTCTCCTTCCAATCCAAATGAAGTTTGATACGCATTTACACCGTCAACAAGCCCCTTTTTCTGGCGCCGTTGCCGGGGAACAAGTAATCAAGATTCGATCTTTTATTGCTTTTTGTGAATATTTTCAGTTTTCGTTTGGTTTTTCTTTTTGCATCTACTAACTTTTGATCATCCTCAAAAATCAATCTAATCTAGTTTGACTAACCCTAGTTTTCTTAGATTTGTTTTTATTTTTGTTTTTGTATATATTTTGTTTATTGCTAACCCTAACAGGAGATGGACAGCTACCTCTCCAACAAACCCGAAAATTTTGTGGATGATCCAGAAAAACTTTACAGGCTAAGGAGACGTGAAGCACAAGCTAAAAAGTTGGAATTTGAAGATCCAAAAGCGGAGGTCGAAGGATCGTCGGAGTCTCCAAAGGAATCACCACCTCCAAGCCCTAGGGAAAATCAACTTCAACCGCAACCGATGGGAGAACAACCGCAGCCGGAGCGCAAGATCGGGGTACTATGCACCCCGGACATCGTCGACCTACCAATCTTTAACCTCGCGGAGATCGGAAGGCCGTTCGAGATCAAGACCTCAACAATCCACTTGGTGACACATTCACCCTTCACCGGTAAAGAGGATCCCAACCTTCACCACCAAGCCTTCATTCAACTTTGTCAGACATTCAACATGGAAGGGGTGACTCAAAACCAAATGAGGGCAAGGCTCTTTCCGTTCTCGCTACTCAGAAAGGCTTTGCAATGGTTCTACACTCAACCGGTGGAGACGGTGTAAAATTGGGAAGCTTTGATGATAGCTTTCATGAAGGAATACTACTCACCGAGTAAGACTCAAAGCTTGCGCAATAAGATTGCTACCTTTGCTCAATATCCTACAAAGACCATATCGGAAGCTTTTGAGCGTTTCAATGAGTACACTCAGGCGGTGCCACATCATAAGTTCTCGAAGGAAGATCTCGTTCAAAAGTTCTATCAAGGACTTACTATGGTGTCAAGGACGATCATCGATGCATCGGCGGGAGGATCCATCATCGAGCTTACACCGACCCAAGCTTTCACTTTATTCAAGAAGGTCACGGACAATGACACATGGGCGTCATCCAGACGCTTACTTCCGGTTCAACCCACGAGGAACGTCAAAGGAGTCTTGCAAGTGGAGAAGGAAGATCTACTCGAAGGAAAGATCGACTCGCTTATGAGGAGGTTGGAGAAGATGGAGATAGAGAAGAAAGAAGCTCAAGATATAAAGGCTGCCGAAGCAAGATCCACATGTGAAGAATGCAGGGAGTATGGCCATGTCCAAAAAGATTGCCCGGAGGAAGCCAAGATTCTCGACTACATGAGGAAGGGAGATTTGCCAAACTTCTGCTACGGGCAAGGTAGACCTCAATTTAATGCAAGTTCGTCCATTCCGAATTCGGTTCCTCTTCGTATGCAATTGAAGGACTTCATGGACGAGCAAGCTAAGATCAACAAGGACACCATCACTAATTCAAAGCCATAGACAAGGTGTTGGAGAACATCGATAGCAAGGTGATGGAGGTCGGAAGCTCCAACAATCAAGTGCTCAACATGATGAAGATGCTCGAGACACAAGTGGGACAACTTGTCGGGCGCCTATCCGCTAATGAAGGGAAGCTTCCTGGGCAACCTCAAGGTCCCGAGACGGCTAAGGGCATTCAAACTCGTTCGGGGAAGGAGACCGAAGATCCGGAGCATTCCGCGGGAGCTAGAAAGCCTAAACCATCTACCGAGGCGGAAGAATTTGCTAAGGAGAAGGTTATCGAAATCGTCACCGAAGAGCCCGAGTTTGAGTTGCCAGGAGAAGACACGAAGATACCGTAACTCAAGCCACGCTACTTCCAAGGTAAACTTGATAATCATTTTGAGAAGTTTGTGGAAGTTGTGCATAGGTTGAGCATCAACATGCCGCTATTGGACGTTGTTCCAGTTCCTACATATTCTCGCTACTTCAAAGATATACTTGCAAACAAGTATGAGATAGCAACACTCGGGGTGGATCACGTCAAGATGTCCGAGCAATGTAGCACCGCTATTGCAAACGGACTAGAGAAGCAAGGAGACCCCGGATGCCCGACGATTCCGTGTTCCATTGGTTCATTCAAGTTTGAGAAAGCATTATGCGACCTTGGAGCAAGTGTGAGTGTCATGCCAAGAGACGTGTTCGAGAAGCTACGCCTACCGGAGCTAGAGCATACGGCCATGTGTTTGGAGTTGGGTGACAACTCCATTCGCTATCCTTTGGGCATCACCGTGGATGTGCCCGTGAAGGTCGGACACCACTTCATCCCTGTCGACTTCGTGGTGCTCGAGATGGGAGAGAGGGAGAAGCCGCCGCTCATCCTTGGGAGGCCTTTCCTCAAGACCGTCGGAGCTACCATCGACGTCGGGAAGGGGGAGATCAAGTTCGACATCAACGGCGAGAGGAGTTCCTTCAAGTTTCGACCACGCTACGAGGTATGCAATATGATCAAAGTTGAATATATTCCACCTCATCGTCATGTTAGTAAGGAAGAGCCAAGGAAGAAGGAAGAGCCGGAGAAGAAGGAAGCGAAGGAAATCATGGAAGTTGTTGCATCCGTCAAGATCAAGGAACAAAAGCCGCCTGTGAAGACCAAAAAGATGACTAAGCCGGAGAATAAGCCTGCGCCCAAGATGGTGTGGAAGTGGGTACCCAAGATTGCAATGCCCACAACGAGCGTTGATCCGAAGTAAACAAGTGAAGAAGTCTGGCCATGGACTATAAATGAAGCGCTAGGCAGGAGGCAACCCGTTTCGTCGAGTCAAGAATAAGCTACCGGGGACAACCCGATCAAGAATTTTTGAGTCTTTCAAGTAAGTTGGTTTTAGAATTTGCTACGCAAGACATTCATTGACTTAAAGTGGTTGGATAATGTTTAGAGTTATAAATCTTGTTTGGATATTTTATCTGGATCACAAACCCTTTACATGAGCCATCCTATGTGTTATTTGCTTCTTTTTGAGAAACCAAAACCAAAAAAATTCAGAACCTACCTCAATCTTTCATCCTCTTCATGATGTTATGGTTGACTTGTTTTACATGTTAAAAACACACGAGTAGAGCCACGCCATGTACCTAGTTGATATTTAAATTTCAGCGTATGGTAGGACTCGTGTGAACCAAGAGACTTAACTTTTGGTTTGTTCAAAATTCATATCCTTGGTTTCTCTAGAGTTATAATTTTTCTAAGCCTCATTTAATTTTATTTCATTCAAAATCTCTCTCATTTAACCAAAATTAGAACCTAAACCTATGTCCCCATTATCAAGCCGGGAAAAGCTTCCTCTCAACTAATGGAAGCAAACGATACCGGTGAGACAGAAAGAAAAGTAGTTGGAAAACATTTCCGACTTACATTTGTTTTTTATGCTTAAAAACTCCTCTAATTATATTTGGACTCATTGCAAGCTCTGAGTTTGATTTTATTTTTTGAAATTAGAGGTTTGCTTAGCTTTAAAACATGATTAGAGGGAGGTATTTAAGTTAACTTAACCACACATGCACCATGATGCATCACGGGATCCCCTCCAACATTTATCATCAAAACACATGCAAAGGGCAAGCATGGGGGGCAGCCAAAGCTTTGTTTTACAGGAATCTCATGGAAGCATGTGAGGCAAGGAAGCATGGAAGTGACTCAAAGCAAAACAATCAAGTGGAAGGATCAATCATGCAAGCAAAGGAGTGGACGAGAGCATTTGGGCGGTGCAACCCCGTGGAGCACGCGGTCACAAAGCAACAAGCAAGCATGGAGTGCGCTGGAGAAAGCTGAAGTTGAGAGGGGTAGCGAGGACCCTAGGCCGGCCTCACCTCCATTTATACCCCCTGGTGCCCGTCTTCCTCAGGTAAGTCACTTGTCCAGCTCTTTGTTCGTGTTCCTGAGCTCTAAGTCCAAAACCTCCAGAGACATAGCTTCCCACTTCGAGCTTTGTTTCGTTCATCAAAATCCATCATAAGTCCACTAAAAGTCCATACTCCAATAATTTTTGTGTGCCTTGCTACCGGTTCAAAACCCCGGGTATAATTGTCTTCTTCATCCAAGCCATCATCAACAAGCTCCTCGAGGAGGCACTCGGTTTCCGAGTCTCCTCGGAGTACGGAGGAGGACACGACACCGTCGAGGAGGAACGACACCTTGCTCCTCGGTGGCATGAGGGCCACACGAAGCTCGTCTATGCGGTTCACCGAACCACAAGGACGTACGGAGGAGCCGCCCGTCCGACCTCGTCGCTCGACACGATCATCCGCTCCACCTCCATACGCTCCGCGATATTCCAAGTATGGGTTTATTATCAAGACGGAGGAGGAGGAGGAGAAGCTCACTCGCCTTGTGAAGAGGCTTGTGGCAAACGTCGACTTCGACGACCAAGCTCTCCAAGTGTTCAGTTTTCACACGGATATTTATTACTTGTTGGGACACGTAGGTTGGGTGCAATTTTCCAATGGAGTGTCGGCAAACACCCACAAGGAATTGGCCCTGGAAATTCTCATGACCATGGCGCCGATACTTGATGAAGGAGTGCCGAGTCTCTCATTCCGTTTGGAAGGAAATGAACAAGTGGTTCCCTATGAGTACATTAGGGAGTTGCTTGGTTTTCAAAAGGGAGCCTCGGAGCAAGTAGATCTGCATGGAGGTACATTGGAAGGTTTTTGGAGAATGATCACGGGAGAGGCTAACCGGCAAAGGAGTAGTATCCAGAACCCCATAATCAAGGTTTTTCACTCATGGATGTGCAAGAGGATTTTGGGGAGAATTAAGGAGACCAAGATAACTGACATGGAGTTGAATTGGCTTTACTCAGCTTTGATTGCTGGGTAGCCAATCGACCCCACTCACCTTATGATCAACCGGTGGTGTTGCGAAGCAACATTGTGATCCGGAGATATTGGTTCGGGGTGTTACCTCTCCATGTTGGCCATCTCATTGAGACTGGGAATTCCAAGAAACCCGGAGCATCTCCTAGTCGGGACTTCTCTAGGAATTGATTATTTGAAGCAAGGTAAATATATAAGTGGAGATGAGAGAGGAGGCTTCAAATAGGTCAAAGTGAATTTACCCCTGCCGGATGCAAGACTAAGACTTTTTCTTGAGGGGAAAGAAGATTGGTTAGAGAAAGGACTTCTTGTGCCGGCGAAGAAAAACAAGAGAGGACGAATTATAGAAGAAAGTTCTTCCGCAGCCCAAGAAGAAGAAGGTGCGCCCCAAAATTGTGTACCACCATATGGAGGAATTCCGGTGCCGCCAAGATACTACGGAGGTGTACCAATGCAAGCATGGGGGGAGTGGTGCAGCCATGCCCCCACCAAATTTTGCGGTACCCAACATAGCCTTTCCGGAATAATATGCACACCTCCCCCAACCACAACAAAGTGGGGCCATCATTGGAGGATATGCTGCAAGAAACATGCAAAATATTGTAGCCATCCAAACCAATGCAAATCAAATGGGTGAAGGAAATGCAATCATCACCTTTGAACTAGGCCACCTTCACCTAGCACCGTCGGAGCAATTCATAGGAGGAGCGGTGCAATCCTATTATGAGCAAGGGTACAACAATCAATATTACCAATATCAACCACCGACGGAAGATTAGAGAGAGGAGGAGCTTTTGTTTAATTTTACCTTTTCCCTTTTCTTTAATTTTCAGCTTGTATGTGCCTAAGTATGCGTAGTATCTTCAGTTTTTATTTATTTTCAGCATGTGTGTTAGTTTTTATTTTCATCATGAATAAAATCACCACCCTTTTTTTACCTTTGGCAAAGATAGAAAGTTTGTGCCATGTTGATATATGATGATAGTTGCCGCTTTGTTTATCTTTGTACTTGTTTTGTGCATGATTAAGCTAATGCTCTCTTAAAATACAAATCTGAAATTAATCTAAATGCTAGCTTAATCTTTTGCGGAGGTTATGATAAAAATAAAGACCCATAGTCTTTCATATGCTCTCAAGTTTTAGATGGGTTAAAGATGATTTATTTTTGTTCTTAAAAGTAATGCTAACCTTGTCATGAATACCACTTGCATGTTGCTCTACCTATCCAGAGCCATATATATATATGAGTGCAAAAACTTAGTATACATGGTTTAATTCAGGGCTTGATTTCTCTGCCCCGAGACTAAGAAGCTGGTCATTCCGTTTTTGTGTATCTATCTTTTTGCTAGCCTTTCTATCTGTGCATTGTGTATCCCCACATCGGAGATTTCACAAACCTCGCCGGATATCCAACCATAAACCAAAAATATCATCTTTTGTGTTTACCTCCTTGACCACAACCTATCATTTGAGTATGGATCGTCAACTCAAGGAAGATCGCAAGATGATGCCGAGATTGAAGATTTCAAGTATCTCTCCAAGGGAAAAAATATTTCTAGTACCTACCTTATCTCTATCACCTCTTTGCCCGAGGACGAGCAAATGTCTAAGCATGGGGGAGGAGGTAGGTACAATGCAATTTAGAGTTCAATGGGAGTAAAATAAAATTGTGTGTATAGAAAAAAGAGAAAAAAATGAAAAAGAAGAAGAAGAAGAAAGAGATAAAGAAAAAAATATGTATGAAAAAAAAAATATGAGTATGTATAAAAAATAAAATAAAGTGCACTCCCCGGTTCTCTAAGTGCATTAGGAATTTCAAAAGCTTCAAGATTAAAGATCCAAACTCATCTTTCCAACCATGTGCAATCCGATAACGAGGACTTCCTTTGTGCCTCAGGATCACTCTTTGCCATTTGCACATGTCCACCTATCTCAAAGTGTGTATTTTTCTCTCCCCCTCCTTGATATAACATTATTTTCCAATGACCTTTTTGACGTGTCTCGGTAAGACCATGAGAAGCTTGTCTTGTTTTGACAACATCTCATTTATAATACCTTAGTAGGACTAAACTTTTCTCAAAAAGCTCCACATAAAGCCTACCACATATATATATGTTTTAAGAGGGAAAGGAGTAGAATAAATAGGCCTGAGAGACAAGATGAGATGAGAGTTCATGAGCAAGATGCAAGGTGGTTTAAATTTTTGAAATTGGTTTAGCTATTTTTCATCTCTTTCTTTATTTCGAAATTTCTGAGATCCATTTGAATTTTGGGAGCATGTTTAATACTAGTGGGAAGAGCTTAATTAATATCCACCCTCCGTAGGGATGAAGGCTAGTACATTATGGAACTCTAACGAATTAAACTTTTGAGAGCATTATGTTTTCTCGTGTATGATCAAGTGCAGGGTTTGAGCAATGAAGGGCAACACTGATATCCATCAAAGGCTTACTCGAGGACGAGCAAGGTTTAAGCATGGGGGAGATGTTGATGGTGAATTTCCGTCAACCTAGCCATGAGTTTACCTTCGGTGTTGGCATCAATTTTATATCTTATCCATTGGTACTAACCCCCTTGATATAACAAGTTTGTTCGTGTATGTCGGTTTTGGGGTTTAATGTTTATGTAGGAATTTAGTGTTACAAGCAAGACTTCCGGGTAAAGTTCATCAAGCACCTCGTGAGAAGATCATGAAGCCCGGTACATGTCAACCAATGAAGTGAACATGACTCTAAGAAGCCCAAGGACCAACCCGTGAAGACGGAAAATTCCGAGGACCTGAACAGAAAATGCTGAAGCTTGCGAGACAAGGAGCTCTATCCAAACCGCGGAGAAACTGACGTCAAGGGCCCACATGTAGAGGAGGGAAACTTCCAGAAGACACGAGAATCTTGTACGACGAAGGAAGCCGCGAGATGGGCCAGAATGGGCCGGTCGGCCCAGCCAATTTCTGGGTCCATTCGTGCCCCCTTTGACCTAGACGATCCTCGGACTATTTATAGTCCCCCTTCCAAGAGCCACGCATCAACTCATTTGTCATTCGCCGCCGAGGAGTAGAGAAGAGAGGGACACCATTATGGAGAGGAGAGGGTCGAGCTAGTTGTCTGGGGTTTCCCTAGCCGGCGTGGGAACCTTGCAAGGAAGATCACGTCGGGAGCTAGGAGCAAGATCAAGGTAGGATCCCAGTGGTGATCTTGTCCATGTACCTTTGAGTATGTTGAATTATCAAGTTGCAATCCGATTTCTAGCGATCAAGTGCTTCTTCTACGACTTTGTCTTCAATTGGTTTTTCTTACTTTAAGATCTATTATCGAGATAGATCACATAGGGTGTACTTGTAGCCGTGGTGGCTAGAGGTGCACGCCTGACCTACCAAGAGATTTCATCTTGTCCATTGGACTCGCCCTAGGCTAACCCGCACGAATAGGAGTGCGTTGTGACAGAACGGTGGCTCCGAAAGGTGGGCGTCTTTGGAGTTGGAACGGAAGCCGCGATTTAAAGAAGCTTTTTATGAGATTCAATTTGGTTTATTCGTCTTTGCTTGGAACTTCAACAAGAGCTTGATCCAATCTCTCTAGATTGGTTTTACCTATCCCTCTCTATCTCTTGCTACCTCCGGTTTTCATAGATTAGATTCGTTTCTTTTGGTGTTCTCTAGATTAGATGCCAAAGCAACAACCTTTCGAAGATTAAAGTGTTTGTGGCTTTATTAGATTGATTCTTGCATCACACATTTGTTCCACGGATTCAATACCTTGGGTTCACACTTGAGGGAAGAAGGATCCCTTGACTACGACGGATGATTTGTCCGCTTGCAATCCAAACGAAGTTTGATACGTATTTACACCGTCAACAATTTCCTACGTAAACAATAAACTCCAAAATCGACATGCAAGAGTGAACTTGATACCTCCGGGGGGTTAGTACCATTTGTTAGAATATCAAATATGTGCAAATGTTGACGGTAAACTCATAGCTAGGCGTACCAAAATCGACCGTCAACATACCCCCATGCTTAAACCTTGCTCGTCCTCGAGCAAGTCCAAGATCTTTGCTTAACTTGGAAATCAGCGTTGCCTTTCAATGTCTTCCCTGCACTTAGTTATACACAACAGGACATGTTGCTCTCTCAAGTATTTAGCATTTAAGGTTCAAGTTTTGACCGGCTACTTCATTATGGAAGATAGACTATTATTAAAGAACATGCCACAATAACAAATATAGTGCTCTCAAACTTAAGCAGACTTCAAACCTTTATCTTGTTGCATCGTGAAGAGTTTTCAAAAAGTTGCACATCTAACATAAGTGAGGTTCTCTTGCAAAAGCTCATGGGAACACTGATCTCGTCAAGTCACTCAAGCCTACATTAAATTATTCTCAACCTATTCTACTCATATATGAAAGTGGAAAGGTTATGTGGAGCTTGGTAGGTAAAAACAATCCTAGCAAAACATTATACTTGAAATATTGTCAAACTAAGAGAAAGATCTATTGGAATTACCGAGACTAGTCAAAAAGGTCATGGAAAATAAATGTTGGAAAAAGAGAGAGATGGAACACACGCATTTAGAAAGGTGGACATGTGCAAGTGGCAAATGGGTGATCCCGAGACATGAATGAAGTTCTCGTTATCGGATTGCACATGGTTGGAAAAGATTGAGTATGGACTTGTCTTCAAAGCTCTCTTAATATTTAAATGAAGCTAAAAAGAACCGAGGAGCATTTTTATTTTTCTTCTTTTTTTTCCTTTTTTTTCATTCATCATTCATTTTTTTCTTCTTTTTTTATTCATCATTTTTTTAATGCTCCTCCGAACTTTTAAGCAACATAGTACTTGCTATAGCAGTCCTCCCCCATGCTTAAATGATTGCTCGTCCTCGAGCATAGAAGTGAGGGGACCTATGGCTGCTAGAGAAGTACGAAATCCTTGTGTTCCTCTATAAACCTTTTGAAATCTTAAGGGCATCCTCCATGTCGAAACTCCGCATGACTGCATTGATGAGTCCCTCCGTATGTTATATGTCTTGAAATCTTGCCAGAAAATCTTCAGAAAATTCATCTAAAGATCATCCATACTCAATTTGGGTTGTGGTCGAGGAGGTAATCACAAAAAGATGTTTTGGGTTTAGGGTGGATGCCCAGCGAAGTTTGTGAAATTTCCAATGTAGAAACTCACAATGCATGGACAAAAATGGCTAGCATGAAAAAGATACGCAAAGGAATGACCAACTTCTTAGTCTCGTACCACAGAAATCAATCCTAATCCAACTCATTAAGATATAAGTTTGCAAACTAAGGGTTATATCATGAAAGTACTTGTATGTGTATATGCTTTGGTAGGTAGAGCCTTGCAACAGATTCACAAATGTAGATAGCATAATGATTTTAAATAAAACAAGTGCAAGGCATAGGTCATCGGTAAACTTAAATCAAAGAGCAACATAGAGCATGTGGGTCTAAAAAATTAGTCATTTAACCTCCATAAATGAAAGAGCTAGTATTTAATCAATTTAAGTTCCTTTTAATAGAGAGCAAAAAGTCATGTCATATAAAACATCATGCAAGTAAAACAAAGCGGCAACTTTCATCACTTTTCCATAAGCAAGGCACAAAAGATAACATCGTAGTAAGCTCAAAAGTGATGGTAATTCATTTATTGAAAAAATAAAACTAACAAACCTAGGATGTCCTCCTAGTAGCCATGTTATTGATCGAGAGATAAATACAAATATTGTTTATGGTTGAAAGCATATATGTGCAAGCATTTAGAAGGTGATGAACAAAGATAAAGTTAAGGACGAGTTACCGTTCTTTTCGATGCTCGTAGTGAAGTGCAGCATGGCCTCCCCCATGCTTAAGCATTGTGCTTAGCATGGAAAAAGAATAATGAGCATATTGTGGTGAAGGTGATCCTTGAACTCCATGTGGCCTTTTTTCCTTTCGTCCTTCAAATCCTCCCCCATGCTTAGCATGTTGCTAAGTGTGGAAGAACTTGAATCGCTCGTAATCCCCTATTGCCATGTGTTTGAGAATCATCTTCATTTCCTTGCCTTTGTTAGCTCAGTTGTCCTTCAACTTCTTCTTATTATCATCAAGCCATTGATCCAATCCTTCATCATATCGTCGTCACCGACTTCCATCCTGTCCTTGTCGCTGCCTCATCTTCCACAGTTTTTCTTTTACTTACAGACAAGAACATGTACTGAAACACCCCTCCAAGTTGAAGTTCATGTAATTATCTTTCCAACGAGCCATCATTCGCATGAAACGGGTTCCGAACAAGAGAGTTGTGCCTATTTTACTCCGGCAATGCAATCTGTCCAAAGCTGATTTCAGACTGCGCACCGCTCAATGTTTCTGCCATATCTCCTTGTACGGGTCTTCAAAATTGATGATCCTTGATGCGTTGGAAAGATGGTTTGAAGGAGCTTCTGAAAATTAACTTTTCTTCCATTGTACATCTCTGAACATGTGCTCAAACTTAATGGAAACAGCGACTTCCATCTCAAGTCTTGTAGATGACTAATGATCTTGATTGCAATCGGTCAAGAACTCATGGGAACACTTCGTCATGCCTGCAAAACAAATCAAATGCACATTCTACCCCCGGAGTGATGGTCGGGAGTAGAAACAATTGCCAACAAACCAAATACATCCCTAAGATCTTAACTTGTGGCATAGCTCACCTAGTAAAGAGAAAAGCAAGAACCTAATAAGTGTACGTGCGTGTAGGTGAAAAATGAAAATGAAAGGAAAGGATATAAACAAAACAATGTTTACACCAAATTCTAAGCTCCATGCTTACAAAGTGGATGCCAAACATCTCCACTGCCATAAAGACTTATTAACCAGGGTCAAAACACCATGCTTATCCCAAGATTAACAATTCTTTATAGTCTAAGAGAAGTAGGGCGCATTGTGAAGTTTATAAACCAACCAATGCAATACAAATCAACAAGGCTTTAAAACTCAAATGATGATTGTCTGCAATCAAGTCTAAACACCACGCTTACACAAGATTGCAAAAGAAAATGCCTCGTGCGCACGAAGCACCATTATGGAAATAAAGCATTCATCAAAAACTTTCGCGAAAAAGCCAAGCTAGCCTATGCATGATAGAACAAAGGGGTTGATGTAAAATGCAAATGCAAAGGGGTTAGTAAAAAGGGCAGCAATGTTTGAAAAGGCTTTCGATGTCTTCCCTCAATAAAGACAAGCAAGTCACTTATAAGAGGTAGAGTCTTGTCAACAAAACCTTGTATCAAAAGACCTAATCAAACATGCTAACAAGGTTTTAAGGTAAGGCTTATGGGTATCCTATATTTTTTTGCTTAAGACAAAAATTTTGAAAAGATAAGTCGGGCGAAGAAATCCTATCTAAGGTGGTTTTGAAAAAGAAGAAAAGCAAGGGTTAGATAGATTTTCGGATGAAAAACAAACCTATAGTTTCAGGATTACTAAAGGTATGAGGTTTTCCCTAAGGGTTTAGGATGAGGCTAGTCATAATTTTAGTTAGAAAAGGGATAGAGATAGACTCGTTCGACCTGACATAAGTCGGTCCCTCATTTTTTTGGCTTGGGTTCTAGGTGTGGTTTGATAGGGAGGTTTAGGCAAAGATGTTTTTTTAAGGAGAAGGGTTGTAAAAGATGAGATGCAACATGCATCACAATGCAAAGGTGGAGAACAATGTGGAATGAAGTGCAACATGATATGAATGAACATAATGACATGACATGATATGGTGGTGATCTAAACCAAAAACAAAAGTTAGCCTAAGTTAACTAGCCACAAGTTTAGAATCAAAAGGGATCATGCTTCATATTTCTCTGTAAAAGACACAAATAAAAAGACTCTAAACACTAATAAGCACACAAAAATAAGGGGTCTACAAGTTTTCCAAAAATCAAGTAGAAAAGTGCTCACTCAATATCTATTAAAGCATATAAAATGTGGTTGTGACATTTATAAGAGCAATGGTACGATGTTACATGAAGTTTTCAAATAAAGAGCACAATGTAGACCATCATAGTTTATATAGGTATATAAAAAGATCGGGTTGCCTCCCGCAAAGCGCTTTATTTTAAGTCATAGAGCTCGACTTTATCACGTACCTTTTTATCGTCGTGAAGCCATGGTTCTTTGTGCGAGAATCCAAAGTAACCATGCAACTTGATGCTGCCTTATGAAATCGATCGTGGTTCGCTTCCAACATCATCATGTGTTGAGTGGTGCCTCTTGTCTTCATTCATCCATGCTCCGGAGGGTTTGTTTTAGTCCTTAGCTTCTGAATTTCATCATGTACGTGTTGTGGAACCGTTGCCCCATCTTTTCTTTATTGTCACCATGTCCATCTCCTCTATCTTGTCGTCATCGCCTTGTTGCTGCCTCTTCTTCGTGGATTAACCCCTGCATCCAGAACAGAACATATACCAAAATATAGTTCTATTCAAAAATTTATAAAATTACCTTTACAACGGGTACTCATTCATCTTAATCGGAGTCCGAATGAGGGAGCTATGGCTGTTTCACTTCAGCATTGCTTGCTGTCCAGAATTTCAGCACGTGCAACCTTCGGTGATTCGGCCATATCCGCTTGTAGGAACCTCCGATTGCCTTACCGCTCGATTCGTTGGAACGTAGACTTCATGGGGCTTTTGAAAATCCAAATATATCTTATGCATTCTACTGAGGCTCATGCAAACATCTTGAAGACACTATAATCCTTTCGTCCATCGATCCGGAGATGTACGCGTGATCTTTATAGTCTTTTAGGGCACCATGTCACGCATCCCTTGGCTTCAAAAATCATTACCATCGCTGCATGAGCATGATGGTAATGGAATCCTTCTCCATCGTGCTTGACATGGTCGTTTCCGAAACCTATAGCTCGAACAAGCAAACCTCCAAAAGACATTAGTCTAAAAACTTAATCGACACATAGGCATACCTTGTTCATCTTTGTTTGATTTGGGTGGGGGCTTGATAGTAGATGTTGGGCCACTAACCAAGGTTAGCACCTACCACTAAAGAGCAAATCTTTGCGTAGCCATCAACTTGGTTGAGCGAGGTTGGACTTGTCGAAGTCTGAATGTTGAAAACTTCTCGATCGCTTTGTGTCTAGGGTTTTACCTGCATTCAAGGACACAAACAAGAAACACATGGTATATGCAATAATAAAATTATGGTTAGTTAAAATAAAGATAGATCACCCTAGGGTTTGAGTTGCCGATCCCCGGCAACGGCGCCAGAAAAAGGGCTTGTTGACGGTTCAAAACTGTGTTGAAGTTCACCGCAAGCGTACGGGTGACTTGGTGCCTTTTTCACCAAGGAGGGTCCCCAAGGTTTGTCAATCCAAGGATCAGAAGCAAACCACCAAGGTTCTCTATCTAACCTACCGGTCTAACCCCTATGTGAAGCATTGATTGCATAAAGGTTAAACATACAAACATGAAAGGATGTATGGATCACATCCACCTAGCCATAAAGGTAAGCATCCAAAGGTAACCCTAGCCTATCGTCTTCTTGTTGCCGCTCTGGCCACGGTGACAAACCAATCTAATCCTACAACATGAGAATGAGTCATCGACTCAACATCACACGTTCGCTCGCCGCTTTCTCCTCCCCCGTAGTGTCACTACGCGAGGATATTCATCACTGAACGATAAACCTCGGTCCGTGCACTACTACGATGTATCCGCAAGAGATACACTAACCACCATGATTACTCTATTCCTACTAAGGGCATATGCTAGCTACACATATGAATGAGGCACGCATCGAAGTAACTCAAAGTAAGGAAAAGACATGATTTATATCACCATCGAATGTAGAATGTACAATTGCCTTGATGGAATCAAGGCATGGGCTCCAGAACTCCACCATGGCTTCACTACGCAGGGCCAACCATGGCGGCTAGGGCATGGCCTAGGCCATCTCCTAGGCAACTCGAGGACTTGCGGCGGCTGTCGGCTTCCTCCCGGTGCTTCTCCTTCGTGTCGGCGGCTCTCTGATGAATGGATGGATGTGGCGGCCATCGGAGGCAGAGACAATTTATCGAGGAGCACCTAGGCCAAAGGGGGCGCGAACCAGGCTCAGAACAGGCCAGGCCGGCTGGCCTGGGCCGACCAGCCCAGGCCCGGTTCGGCCTCGTCTCGCTCCCCGACGCTTCTCGGTAAATTGTTGACTTGCCCCCTTATGCATGTGGGCCCTTGACGTCGTCTTCTCCACGGTTTAGATAGAGCTCCTTGTCGCGCAAGCTTCAACATCTTCTGTTTAGGTCCCTGGAGTTTTACGGCTTCATGCTTTGGTCCCTGGGCCATTTGGAGTCATGTTCATCATGTGTCTTGACTTGTGCCGGGCTTCATGATCTTCTCTTGAAGTGCTTGATGAACTTATCCCGAAAGTCTCCTCTTTAATGTTAGTTTCCTACATAAACAATAAACTCCAAAATCGACATGCAAGAGTGAACTTGATACCTCCGGGGGGTTAGTACCATTAGTTAGAATATTAAATATGTGCAAATGTTGACGGTAAACTCATAGCTAGGCGTACCAAAATCGATCGTCAACACCATTATAAGGTGGAATTTTAAATTTAGTCTTAGCAAAAGAATCATTACCAGAATGGCGTGGCACGTGGCAGCCACGACCATGACTGTCCTTCTTCAACTCTATGATCATAGTGTGCAATGCATCGAGTTGTGACATGATGACATCGAGTGTGGTCTTAGTGGCCGTCTGACCTAGGTAAAGCTTATCGAACCGCTCCTTCGATGAAGTGGTCATCGAATCCAGTAGTGCATGTATCATCTGAATGTCCGTGGCAAGTCCATCAACTCGTATCCACATGTCCTGAAGCTAGTCATCCCTCTTGTCGTCGCCTGCCATGGTTACCACAAACACAAAAACAAAATCGACGACAAAACAGGGGTGTATTGGCTCACAAGTGTCTCAAACTAATGATGTTATCAAATTCTTATCTGTTCTTACCAAGGACACAGGGGCGAACTGCAACCAACTGGTGGAACCTGCAAAAGATTAGAGGACTGATTGCCTAGAGAAACAAAACCAGCTCGTCGTAGAACTATGTGGAGTTCTGGAAAGGCTGCACTCAATTGAAAGATTAGCACAATCAAACAATAATGCAAAGTTGAATTATAGTGCTAAACACGAACAAAAAGCTGCTGGAAACGAGTGCAAAAGCGGAGGAGCAAGGGCATGGGGGCGCGACGTGCGTGTGGAAGGGGGCTCGGTGTTGTCCCGAGAAAGAACGCGAACAGGGGGAAGGTGCGGCGCGCGTGGTAGAACTCCACGAGCAGGAAAGCCGTGGCGTGCATAGGGGGGCGGCATGCGTGAAGATACGGTGTCCTCATTCTCCCCGTTTTTTTACTTCCCTTTTTTGTGTGTGATTACTTTCCTTTTTTTTGACTTTCCTTTTTTTGACTTTCCTTCTCTCTCTTTTTTTTGATCACACAAGGTAGGAAAGAGGGGGGGAACCGATCGCACAGGGGTATACCGCGTGCACTACGCATGGCTCGCGACCAGGAGGTCAGCGCGAGGGGGGTTCGACACGCGAGGGGTGGGGGGTTTGGCGCGATGGGGGGGTCGGTGCGCGAGGGAGGGTTCGGTGCGCGCGAGATGAAACGGTGGGGTAGCGAGCAGGGAGCAAAGAAACAGCGGCTAGGGTTTAGAAGAAAAACGAAAAACAAAAGCTAGAACACAAGTAACCAGCAACAATTGAATGAACAAGCACACAAACTCAACAAAGCAAGTTATTGAATGAAGGTGCAAGGCTAAAATGGGTTGTTGGGACACGGATCTAACACTAGTAGAAATATGATCATCCATGACGTTTTGCTTGTGACGCTGGTTACTTTCGTCACATAATGTTATCTTTCTATGACGAAATTTTGATCTTCGTCATAAGTTACAAGTGATGAAGATTTGGCTTGAACATTAATGACGAAAATGAAAATAATGTCATAGAACACTAAAAGGAAATCGTCATAGATTGTGTTTTTGTATGGCGTATTGTAGTGATGAAACATAATCGTCATAGATTAGATTTTACATCGTCATCGCACACCTAATGATGAAACAAATTGGTCACACAGCTCCGGCTCGAAAGCAGCTTGGGCGTTGCCCAGACGGCCCGCTCTAATTTTTTTTTGCAAAGAGGGATAACGTTGAGATTTTGGGTCCCACCTGAGGTTCCCCCTGATGACGTTGTGCTGGTGTTAAATTTTATTTGGCAAAAGCTGCTCACACGGAGGGTTGAACTAACACCTAGTGGTGCACAACTAGGAGCTCAACCAATGCACTACGTGATCTTTCATGTTGAAGGAATGAAGTTTTTCTATTTGTAAGCTAAATAATAAATTATGTGTCCCTTAACTGAATGGATTAGACGTTATAGGCCGACCCATATGATCCCGCAAACATAGACCCCAATCACAAACGATCTTACGATGTGGCGGCGAGGGCAGAGGAGGCGTCGGGTGTTCCCCATTGACGTAGTAGTGGCGTTGCACTCGAAGTTCTCAAACTTTGAAATTTGAATTTTAAATTGTTCAAAAAGAGTGGGATGGAGAATTGAGAAAAATAAAGATTTTAGATCTTGATGAGTTTAAAATTTTGATTTTAGTGACTTTTCTGTTTGAAATCATTTCCTCAAATGAATTTCTATTTGAAGTTGTCAAAATTTGCATTTTAAAATTTAAATCATTCAAAAAGACTATGATGATAATATTAAAAAGATAAATCTCACGTGTTGATTAAACTCAACAGGGGTACATCGGTCCCACCAACACGCGGTGCTGCATGGCCCACATGGTCCTGATCTCCCTGCTACCTTCCAATCTTTTTTTGCAAATAAATAGCTACAATGGAGCTTTGAACCCATGACCAATTGTTAGATAGGTAGGGTCTTACCACTAGAGCACTCAACCTTTGTTGTGTAAGGTATGTAAGTTTTTGTACTTGTAACGGTTCAACACAACTAGGTGCCTAAAATTTTTGCTCCAATTCATTATATTAGTTTGCTCCAAAAATTATGAAATTTGTATGCTAACTTACTTTTAGTGTGTAGCATTTGCGATAAAATTTCTATGATATATGAATATGGTATTAGTGAGTTATCAATTATCTTGTAAAAATGCACAAAATATGCTTCTACTGAATTTGAACCATGGACCATGAGCATTAAAACCATTTGCTTTACCATTGAACTACAATAATTTTTGTGCTATTATATGTATATATATGAACCACATACGTTAGCTAGTAATGCACCTCCACCATCCACTCATGAAGTTCATTAAGAATTGTTGGACAAGTGTAGTTTTTTTTAATCTTTGACTAAAACTTGTAACTAGTCTTTCTCCCTCATACTAACTCGAAATGTGTTGATTCTTTTTTCTAAATGCTTCTAAAATCATTCTCTAGCATCTCATTAAAGTTTCAAAGGATGTCAACAAAGTCGTACTATACATCTTTCACAACCAAGAATATCTCTCACTTAGTCATGTAGGACTATGTGTGCCATGTATGGCTTTGCGATGGATGTGCAGTAAGAATTTGTCAAAATCACTTGAATTGTTTATGTGATGATTATACACCAAAATCATGTGTCTATGCAACATTTTAGATTTTTCTGACCACTTTATGATATTTGAACATTTATTCATTAGTAATTCAACAAATAATCACAATAATAGGTAAACTTGGTCAGAAAATTCCATAAATTCACACAACACCATATTTTAGCTCCATAACCATCCCATTAAAGTTTCAAATGATTTCGATAAATTGGTACTATACATACTTCACAACTACAAACATCTCTCACTTAGTCATATAGGACTATGTGTGCCATGGATGCCTTTGAGATGGATGTGCAACAACACTTTATCGAAATCACTTGAATTTTCTATGTGCTGATTATACACTGAAATTATGTGGCTATGCAACTTTTTAGATTTTTCTAGCCACTTTATGATATTTTAGCATTTCTTCATTACTAATTCAATAAATAATTACAGTAATAGGTAAATTTGATTAGAAAATTCCACATATTCATGCAACAACATGTTTTTGCTCCATAACCATACTACAAAAATTTCAAATGATTTCGATAAAGTGATACAGTATATTCTTTACAACTGCAAACATCTCTCACTTAGTCATATTAAAAAAATAAAAAGAAAGAAAACAGAAATAGTAAAACAGAAAGCAAAAAGCAAAAGCAAAGAGAATAGCCCATGAGAGCCGGCCCAATATCTCGCCCACCACTCTACACATTTAACCTAGCTCCACTGTCTCCGTTCGTCTCCCACACGCTGCCATCGCCCCCGCACAACCGCATCACATCGGCACTACACCTCACCACCCGTCGCGCCCTGCCTCCCGGCCGTCACTGGCGGCGGCAGCGTTAACCGGTCGAGCTAGTACTCCCGCCGCCAACACTCCCCTCTCGTCCCCGGCGGTGCCCTCGCCTCCGGAGCCGCCCCCGACGACCACGGCCGACGCAAAACGAGGAAACCTCCTACTCCGCCCACAACTCGCTGGGGGATCAGTGTGGCGATGAGTATCTTGGTTCCACCAGAGCATAGTGCGGGTGGGATTCGATTGGAGGAGGGCTGACAGCTGTGGCTATTCTGAATCTGGCCATTCGTCGGTAAGCCGTTTCAATTCTTTGGAACCTGGTGCCGCCTCGATTTGATTGGAGCCAGTGGGGGGAGCTATGTTGAAGTTGGCGGGGCATTCAGACCACAAATTCATCCTCGTAGCCTAGATGGGGGCAGATGATCTTTATCCGGGCAGTATAATCTTGTCAGGATATATCATCCATATTGCAATCTGGCATTCAGACTTTTGGTGTCAGGAAGCGTGGGTAAGTTCTTTATATCCTTCTTGCCTTTTCTTTGTCTGGATCAATGCTTCAGACAATCATAGTTCTTTTTATCCTTCTTGCCTTTTCTTTTAGTCTATCTCCTGTTGAGGAAAGTGCAATTTACTAGAGTTGCTAGAACAGCTGCAAATCGGAAGGGCGAAGTCAAAAACATTTCATAGCAAGGTGGAAGTCAAAGACTTTTTATAATTTGTTCTCTTGAGAGAGGCTTTGGTGTTCGTCATGGGTGTGATAGGAAGAATGCTACCAAGTATCGCACAAGGCAAGACTTGGTAGGTATGATCTTTGATGATGTACTGTTTTTATAACCCAATGCTTGAGTTTATAAGCTGTGCTCGCTGTAATAATTTTTAAGGATGTCTTTTTCCTGGGAACGTAAAGTGTAGTTTGCCTGTTAATGCATATGGTTGTATAGGACTTTAATCGGATGAAGAAAATCACATATGTTCTCACTGGGTGTAGTGCCAGGCTCCGGCTGTTAAGAACTAAGGATCTTGGATGGTATGTTGGTAATTTAGTTGAAAATCACATATGTTCTCACTGGGTGAGTCATTTGTTGAATAAGCAGTGGAAATCACACGGTGAGATAGATGTTCTAACTAAGGATTTTCTCCCCCTAACGTACCAAATAGAAAACTATTTTCTCCCTTTTGTCAATTGTATAACCAATTTTTTGCAGTTTTGATATTCCTATGATTATGTCAAATAAATTAAATATTTTATCCTTCTTTGTGTAAATAGCAGTGGTAGAGAACTACAATGAGGTCACTCAGGATTTTCTTCTCGTCATATACGTCACTGCTGAGATGTGCCTGCTACCAAAATTGCTATATGTTGGCGCAGAATTGGAGTTGTGCTATGCACTGTGCTCGGTAATGCCTACTTGCGTGCAATTTTGGCATTGCCTGGTTGTATATAGACCTGTACCTTATTTATTCTAGTTTCTAGAAACTGCATTAATCTTCGAGAGCTCCTATATCAGTTACCGTATAGTATTAACTCACGATCAATCTTGTTGATCAGCAATCATAATCAAGGATATTGGAAATGTAAACATAGTGTTTTGAGAGAAACTATGCAAGGAGCTTTGGCATCTGGTACCATGCAATATTTGTATCTAACATGAATGTTGCTGCTCTATTTACATGTACTGTAGGTTTAAATACTCCGTTAACTGCTCAAGCTGTTGATATCCCAAGAAAGCCAAAATTCATTGTTGCTCTGCCAAATGGAACTGCTGCTGATGGGGTAATGTTCTGCTTGACTGCTCTTGCAAACCCAATAATGCACTACTTGGCTGATCTTATATATGCTTGCCTTCACTGTGGGGATATTTTTTGTTGCTTGTTTATTCTCTATGAATTCATTTATCATGCGCACTCAGTAGCGCATTTGCTTTCTTATCGTTGTAAAGTTGGTGTATATTCTGTACCTCATGTAAAGTTGACTGCATCATGTTTATTAGTTAAAAATAGTTGTGTTCAGTAATAATATGATAATAAAAATAAATCAATCACTTTATTGCTTTATTTTCTGCAGGAATAAAGTTCCGCATTTGCCCTTTGGTGGTCACAGAGTCACTTTATCACAGTTGTCAAGCAGTGCCATGATACAAGTTGCTATCGTGAAGCCCACAATTCTTAGTGTCTGTATATGGGCTATTATAGTACATAGTTGGGTTGTAATAGATATTTCTATCTTTATATTTCTGTCTTTGGAACGAGTGCAATTTTTGTGGAGCACTGGATACTTGATGTGTTTATCTGTGAAATTGTTTGATCATTTCAATATTATTTGCAAATAGTAATGAAATCATGTGCATCTTTGTGATGAAATTGATAGTCTTCAGTGACGAATATATAATTATTTCTATGACGCATTGGTAATAACATATGTGACAAAAATCATAACCAATCATAGCATGCCACATGGCCCAATAAAAAGAGGACACGTGGTGGAACCTAATTTGGCCACGTGTCATTTAAAAATGCCACGTCAGCTGCCACGTCATTAAGCATGTCATCTGCCAGTGTGGCACACGCCGTTGAAACGCTTCCAAACGGTCGGTAATGACGAAAAATAGGACTATCGATGACGTAACCGGATCGTCACAGAAAACAAACACCGTTAACGCCGCCGTCAGGACGCCTGACAGACGGGAGATTATGACGAAAACGGTGTGTCATCCATGACCAAAAGCGATCGTCACAGATTGAATTCATTTCCATGACAACGTCTAATTCGTCACAGAATGGAGACACATCTGTGACGAAAATTACCATTTCGTCACCGATGACCAAATGTGACGCGACCATAGTGACGAAATCCAAATCGTCACAAACTCGTCACAAATGAACATCAGTGACGATTATGGCGTCTTCGGTGACGTTAGGTGAACGTCATCGATGACAACATCCCCACTAGTGTAACCTAGAACAATTTTTATTTGGGTTTTGTGGACTGTAGGAAATAAAATAAAAACACTCAATAAACTCACCGATCAACCTGGATAGCTAATACCACTTGATAGAGGCGGAGTACCCGATCTTTCGGTGAGTGGAGATAAATTCGATTCGGCAGGAGTAGACCCTCACGATCTGACTACGACGAGCAAGCCCGAAGCACCAATGCAATCGCTGAACCAACTCCCTATGGTTACCGACCTTGTTGGAGCAAGATCGGCCTGATCACGAAGACCAATTCCTGTGCACAGTAGAAGAACGAACAAGAATTCGAGGCGAGCAATCTTAATATCACTCGAAGGTGGAGTTCTAAATCACAGATGACAGCACGTATTTGTGCGTGGTCTAGTGTAGCTAAAGCTTGATGTAAAACAAAACTCAAGTTTCTAAGGTGGTGGCTACTGAGTATATGAGGAGGGCGTCATAGGGTTCGGGTCACCTAGCATGGGGTGCCCACAACTTGGGCTTAAGGCCCAAAAAACTGGCGACACAGCACATTGGCAGATTCTTGACTCCGAACGAATTTGGGCATGAGACTGGTGCCATTGGAGGCTCTATGAAATTGTGATTCCAACCATATGAAGTACGTCCAAAACCGACTTTGTATGCGACCTAGGCGTCACTTTTAGTGCGCACTGCTCCTGGACTCCGAACTGGGCTCAAACTTGAATTGCTTTGGGCCTCCACCTTAGGGACTTGAACCGGATTAGTCTCGTTCCTCCTCTTCGACTTGGACACCCTTGCTTGACTTCTTCTACTCCATTCCATGCACCAATCATGGTTGTATGAATGGGTATCATGTCCTCATCAATGGCTAGGGTCGTTACAGATAAGTAGTCACTAGGACCCGTAGGCCGCTTACAGCTAAGGATCTGTTAGGTAGCCGTTAAAGCTAGACCCTAGAGATGAGTAGTCAAGACACTACGAGTAGAACCTACACAGCTAGTCGACGTTCCACGAGTTGCTGATTTCCTCGCCCTGAAGAGTCTGAAGGCGATAGGAGCCTAGGCCGGTGACCTTGGATATAGAGAAAGGACCTTACCATGGCGAGTTGAGCTTGTGTAGTCCATCTATGTTCTGGATACGGCTGTGGACTAGATCACCCACGTTGAAGGAGCGTTCCTCGACGTTGCGATCGTGATAGCGTCGGATACCCTCAAGGTACGTTGCTGATTGGACAAGGGCGGCACAGCGGGCTTCTTCGAGGTCATCGATATCAACTCTTTTGTTGTCTTCTGTGACACCTTTGTCGTACTGTTCAACAGCTGAGGATTCCCACATCACGTCAGTGGGTAGTATAGCTTCAGAGCCGTAGACCAGGAAGTAGGACAACTGCCCCGTCGACTTCGTAGGTAAAGTACGAAGCCCCCAGAGTGCGTTGAGTAGTTCCTTGATCCACTTGCCTCTTTTGGTGTTAGCGACATTGTGCAGGTGCTTCTTTAGGGCATTGAGTACCATCCTGTTGATGCGCTCCACCAGGCCGTTAGCGCGCAGGTGAGCGACAGAAACGTACCGAATGTCGATCCCACTATTCTCGTAGTACTCCCAGAACTGGTTGTAGAAGTTGGAACCCAGGTCTGTGATGATGCGATTGGGTAGCCCGTAGCGGTGCATGATCTCATCCAAGAAGTCGAGTACTCTGTCGGCCTTTGGGCAGGTAACTGGCTTGACCTCGATCCACTTGGTGAACTTGTTGGTAGCCACCAGAACTCTGTTGAATCCTCCTGGGTCAGATGGTAGAGGCCAATCATATCGAGCCCCCAGCAAGCGAACGACTAGGTTGGCGGTATCGTGATGAGCTTATAGGATAGGACGTGTTGCTGCATGGCGAAGAACTAACATCCTTGGCACCTTCTGACTAGTTCCTCTACATCGGCTAAGGCTATGGGCCAGTAGAATGCTCGTCGGAAAGCTTTACTCACGAGAGTCCGCGAGGACGCGTGATTGCCGCAGACGCCTTTGTGAATCTCCTCCAAGATGTCCTTGCCTTCTTCCCGAGGTACACACTTCATGAGTACTCCAGAAATTGCACCTTGCCTGTAGAGCTTGTCCCCGACTAGTATGTAGATTTTGGCTCGTCGAACAACTTGTTCTACTGTGTTCTTGTTAGAGGGAACCTTCTGCTCCCTGATGTAGTCGATGAAGGGTTGTCGCTAGTCCACGTCGATCATCATGACCTCCTAACTAGGCTGAGGTAGCCCAGGATTAGTGGTCGGTGGTGCTAGTACCTGCTTTGGTATGGATGGCTTGTGTAGCTCGTGGACGAAGACTCCCACTGGTACTTGGGTGCGAGAAGATCCCAGCTTCGACAGGACGTCTGCTGCATCATTTTTGTCGCGGACAACATGATGGAACTCGAGACCATGGAATTTGTTCTTGAGCTTGCGGATTTCTAGGTAGTAGGCGTCCATGTTGTCTCTGTTGCGGTCCCAGGAGTCGTCGTTTTGATTGATCACCACAAGAGAGTCGTCGTAGACTAGTAGCTACTTGATACCTAGAGATATCACCAGACGGAGCCCGTGTAGTAGAGCTTCATATTCGGATTCATTATTCGAGATCTTCCAGGAGATCTGCAGGACGTACTTGAGTTGTTCGCCCTTTGGAGATATCAAGAGTACCCCTACGCCTGCGCCCTTGAGCTTCAATGAGCCGTCGAAGTACATCACCCAATGCTCTAGTCGCTCCGTAGGTGTGGGTAGTTGATTTTCCAGCCACTCCAACATGAAGTCAACTAGTGCTTGAGACTTGATGGCAGTGCGTGGCTTGAAGTCGATGTTGAGGGTGCCGAGCTTGACCACCCACTTGGAGATCCTCCCTGTGGCATCCCGGTTGTGGACTATGTCGCCAAGCGGGTAGTCGGTGACCATAGAGATCGATTACTCCTGGAAGTATTGTCATACCTTCCGCGAGGTGACGAGGACTGCGTAGAGTAGCTTCTGCACCAGTGGGTACCGGGTCTTGGACTTAGACAGAACCTCGCTGACGAAGTAGATGGGTCGCTGGACTAGATAGCCGTGGCCTTCTTTCGGCCGCTCGACGACGATGGCATTACTGACCATATGAGTAGTCACAGTGAGGTAGAGCAGTAGTTGCTCCTGTTCGTGAGGAGCTGTGAGGACCGGTAGCTTGGAAAGGAAATCCTTGAGCTGCAACGAGCTTGATCAGCCTCGAGGGTCCACGCGAACTTCTCTTGTCGCTTGAGAAGCTTTAAGAAAGGTAGCCCTTGAGAGCCTGTGTGGTTCGAGGACCGGTGGATGGTCGCTTCCTGGTGTGATGAGTGATTGACAACATTGTGTGAACTGACTTTTGGCTAAGTATTGCAGGTGCAAGTTGCGACTTAATTGGTGTTGGTGCGGGTGCAGGTGAAGAACAAGCGCGAAAGGTCTGTGCTGGTGGGCCTCCAGGTGTGGAGCAGACAAGTAGGCTTGGTTCGAGAGACCCGGTGGCCAACCGGGTCAAGTGTGGACTACATGGTGGCAAGAACAGCAAGACGAAGTCGTGTACGGTTTCTTGGTTGAGCCTCAAAACCAAGACCAAGTCGGGACGATGTGGGGGACCAAGTCATGAGTGGAGATCGGCGGGAGGCCACACCAAGTCCATGGGGTTTCCAATGGTTCACCACAAAACCACTGGGTTCCTTGGTTGATCCACGAAGCCAAGACCAAAGACCGAAGCGCAGCAACACTTGGCCGGTCTGACCGTGGGTACCAGTCTGACTGGTGAGGAGCACCGGTCTGACCGGTGTGCGATGACGGCTTCCAGAGACTTAAAAGCAGAGGACATGTGGCGGGATCGCAAGGCTTGCGTCGAAGCTAAGCAAGGTGCGGTCGCCGAGCATCCGTCTGATGGTGCTACGACGAGATTTCTTAAAGTGCCCTTCGGAGGCGTGTATCCTATTACTATGTAATAGGGGTAGTTTCATCTCTTGGTTGCCTCCATATAAACCAAGTGGAGAGAGGATGGCAGCCATCTCTTTGAACCCTAGCTCATTTGCTTTCTCATTTTCCCTTCCTATTTTCCTTCAGATTTTCATGGTGTGATCTTTAGAGAGGGATGGATGATTGGGAGGCAAGCTAGACCTTGTATGAATCTTTCTTGGTATGTATAGAAGGTTCGGCGTGATTCCTCAAGGCTATTTGTTATCTCTCCCGTTTTCCCTTTTTGGTGATTTCCAGAGCCTTTTCTTAGCGATCTTTGGTTGGTGGATTTTAGACCTCTCCTTTGCAGTTTTGGTTGGGGATGTATACTAGAGCCCTTCGTAGTTCTTTTCCTTGTAATCCCTCTCTCAAATCCATGGGAAAAGGTGCTCGATTAGCGTTTTTTCTTAGGTTTCGGGAAGTGGTGTTCTTGGTGGAAATCCTTCGATTCCTCTTGATTTAGCAAGTTCTGGGGGACCAAATCGTAGCTATGGGATGCCCTTGAGGTACTCCTAGTATCCCCAAAGTCTTGTGCGAATCGGGAGATCGGGAAGGTTGTTTGGAGGAGTTGACTCGCGGCTCGCTGTTCATCCTGAGTGCCCAGGCCTTGACCGGTCTGACCGGTGTGGCACTTCATTGGGTTTTGGCTCGGGTGAACACTCCAGGTTGGTGGTTTGTCTTTAGATTTGCAGCTGGTTCAAGTTTGGTGTTGTTTGGGCCTTGGAGCTTTGAGTTCTTGCACTTGGGTTTTCCAGCCAGGACCGGTCTGACCGGTGTGCCATACCGGTCTAACCGGTGTAGGGCTTTTCAGTGGAAAGTCACAAGTGCTACTCGGGTGATCCGGCTGGGTGACCTGGTTTGTCTCTGTTTGGTGTCTGGTGATACGGCTGCTCTGTTCGGGTGACCTGACCTGGACCGATCTGACCGGTGGCTGTGTTCCGCTGCATTCTCCAGTAGTTTCCGTGATTGTTTGCTCCTAGGGTCAGTAGCACTTCAGTGGCTAAGTGACTTTGGCAACCTTGGGTAGTTCGAGTTGGAGAAGTATTGGGCAGGCCATGTTCATCTTATTGGAGAAGTCATCTCCCTTGAGAATGATTTTTATCGGCTCCCATTCACTCCCCCCTCTCTGGTTCGCCTAATCGGTCCTTCAAGTGGTATCAGAGCCGGTTACGGGTCTTTCGGGACTCTAACCAGTCTAAGATCCAAAGATGCCGTACCAGGAGTGGGGACCGGGTCCTCCACACTTTGATGGGAAGGATTACCAGATATGGCAGAGGCGGATGTCCGCTTTCCTTCGCGGCAAGGGTCAGATCCTTTGGGATGTTACGAAGAACACAACTTATGTTCATCTGATTAACTTCCTCGCTCCAGGATCGAGAGATATGCATGACGCCAACAACAAGGCGGTCGACTACTTGTTTCGTGCCCTTTGCAAACCTGAATTTATCGGGTCCAGACAGAGGATTTGGCATGTAAGATTTGGGTCAAGCTGAAAGTTGCTCATGCTGGGAACAATCAGGTCAAGGAAAGGATGTTTGCGACTTACTGGAGAGAGTATGAGAACTTCACTCATCTCCCTGGTGAGTCCATAGACACCATGTTCCAGCGGTTCATAGTGATTGCGAACAACATGAGGGCTAATGTGACCGTGCCCCCGTACAATGATCATGACAGGGCTGTGAAGCTCCTGCACTTGCTGGATCGTACCGTGTGGGGTGGAAAGGTCGAGGCCATCTTGGAGTAGGGCTCGTATGACACCCTTATGGTGGATGAGCTGTTCTCGAAGCTCAAGTCGGCTGAGGTGGACCTAGTGGTAACAGCCCAGATTGAGAGCCCGACTGACTCACATAGTCTCGCTCTCGTCGGTGGCTCAGTTGCTAGGTCTAACGCTAACCCATCCTGCATGATGTACTCTCTGTCTTCCTTGATGTCTTTGCCAGATGAGGAGTTCGACGTGCTTGGAGAGGACGAGCTGGCGCTGCTGACAAGGAGGTTCGAGAGGATGCACGAGAACCAGGTGAACACAAGGAGGAACTCACAGACATGCTTTTGGGGCAACAAGAAGGGACACTTTGTTGCTGATTGTCCGGAGGTGATGGAGGCCAAGGACAACTACAAGCACCGGCCGAGGAAGGAGAGCAAGCACCTCTCAAGGCGCGACCATAAGCACAAGCACAAGCACAAGGATGAGAGGAGATCGAGGAAGAAGGACAGCCACGACAAGAAGGCCTGAGCGATGGTTGGTGCGAATGACATCGACTCCAGCTCCGCCTACTCTACCTTGAGCTCCAGTAGCAGTGAAGATGAAGGTGATCAGCGCAAGAGCAAGAAGGGATCCAAGAACCTGAGCGGCTTGAGCTGCTTCGCACGCGACGGCTTCTGCGGCATGGCACACTACTCCGGTAGCAAGAAGAGCCAGAAGGACGACTCGGACTCAGACTCCGGGGACGAGGTACGTGATGAGATCTCCTTCTTGCGCCATTAGAATGAGGAGTTGACCTCTTTGCTTGATAACCGTGATGACATGCTTAGAGAGACTAAGAAAATGAGGAGAGATCTTAGGGCCTCGCTTGAAGATGCTAGGAATAGAGTGGTTGAGCTAGAAACACAGAACTTTGATGCTAACCTTGAGATAGGTTCACTTAAGGCTGCTCCTGTTGTTTCTGATGAGGTTGATTGTGGTGATTGCTCTATTTTCCTAGCTGATTTGAGTACTCTTAAGGAAAAGCATACCTCCAAGTGTGAGGAACTAGATGTGCTTAGGGTTGAGTTGGCTAAGCTGCAGTCTAGGCCTACTTTGCTATGTGCTTGCACAACTTGTCCTGTTTTGCATGAAAAGCTTGCTGAGTCTCGTTCTCGCATTGTTTCACTTGAGGCTGAATTGAAAGCTCCTATTGCTACTTCCTGCTCTACTTGTGAATTGCATGCTGTGAAGAATGTGGAGCTTGCACATTATGTTGATCGTTTGCAGGATGAAAATGATGAGCTGAGAAAGTTGTTGGGTTGGTTGTCGGGTCAGGAGCCTCAGCTTGGCATCATGATAGCCGCATTCAAGCGCTATGATGGTCAAGCACTTGGGGCTGACAAGATTGGAGAGTGTAGTGGAGAGAGAGCTGAGAAGTTTGGAGAGATTCCCATTCCACCACAAAACACTCCCAAGAACAAGTTTGAACCTAAGCCCAACCAGGTCCTAAACAAACCTGACACAACTCCAGATCCACCCATGTTTCCTCCCAAAACAGACAACTTCCAAAAACCGGTGAGACTTGTGAGTCCCATGGGGAAAGGTGTTGCAGAGAAAGAGGGAGAGAAAATGAGAGAGAAGCCTCATGAGCAGCCACAACCCAAGCCCAAGCCTAGACCAATCCGCTTCCATTGTGAGTATTGTGGGAGGCATGGTCATAAGGAGGAGTTTTGCTTCAAAAGGAAGCGAGAGAAGAGAATGGCTAAGGAGTGGGCCAACAAGGACATGTACCACCCTTCTCATGGTGTGCCTTAGCCTAGCATGCCACTACCCAGGGCAAAGGCCATTGTGCATTCGGTTCCGGCTTGGGAAGATAGGAGAGTTTCAAGTGGAGGTGGTGCTGCTGGCCGAGGGCCAGCAGTCAGACCGGTGAGGGTGCTCGGTTAGACTAGTGCCAGGTAGGGGGCTTGTCAGTTTTTTTTTCGTGCCCATGATGATGGTAGGTTTAGTTCCTTCGGTCATGGTACAGGTGGTTGGCGTGGTGAATCTGGTGGTGTTGAGTTTGCTAGACGTTTTCCACCTCGTGCTCAATATGAGGTTGGGAGGAGTCGTAGCTTTGAGTCTCAGAGGCGCTACGAACCACGATCTTCTTTTCGTGGTGCTCGTACTCCTCCAGCGAGACAGGGTGGTTTCCTCATGGCGGTTCTAGCTTTGATAGGTATGACAGGATGGATTGTGCTAACCCCACTTTGGAGCAGATGGCTCAACACTGGTTTTACACTTTTGGTACTAACGCTAGTGTTGAGTCGTTTGCTCACTTGTTGGTATTTCTTAACCTCACCACTAGTGGCGCATCTAGCGTGAGCGTGTAAGGAACACCCGAGTACACTAACGGGTGCGAACGAATCCGCAAGCGCACGGATACTCCGTTGTAGCACTTCTCTTAAGGAGTATTCCAAAGGGTGCCAAATCCTAGGAACGGAAGGGGAGCTCTACGAATGACCATCCAAGGACACAGGATCCCTGCTGTTGTAGATTGGGAGATGAGGAGTCTCCTATGGGTATTGATTCTAGAAGGGCGCAAGCTCGTAAGATACTCGCTTTGGGCACCAGTTCCCTCCTGGATGTAACAGGTCGGTTCTGGCCGAAAAACTCTACGCCGTATCCGAACGTGGGGGAGTACAAAGAGTCCAACAACTGTCACTACCGCGGCCTACCCCTA
Organism: Cenchrus fungigraminus; assembly: GCA_036936925.1. Lineage (NCBI taxonomy): Eukaryota > Viridiplantae > Streptophyta > Magnoliopsida > Poales > Poaceae > Cenchrus > Cenchrus fungigraminus. The sequence goes on along the minus strand of CM072778.1, from coordinate 51,806,580 downwards.
ACTAACCGTGGGATACGGGGCAAACGAAGGATAACCCCCAGTCCAGGCACCACGCCTACACCGCCGATCACTACTATAACATGGCTATGTCTGACGTCCCGTAACAACACTGTAGAACTCCGTATAAATACGGAGTGACGAACCCGCGAGCACGAGCTAGACCTCAATCATCATGGAATCAAATAGGTGACAGGAGATATGAATGACACTTTGATCCAAATCAGATATGCATGAGCATCCACTATATTCTAATTGACGAGCAGTCATACAAACGGATAAACAACTTATGCATCTGCTCCACCGGATCGAAAGGAGTGGTTCAACTAGAACGCAAGCCTAAGATCAAGAATGGACGAAGAACACAAGAACATATCACCTACGCATGAATGCTACTTTAGTCTAATTGGAATATACTGAAATACTCACTTTAGTCTAAATGAAGAATGGCATCATCCACGAGGTACAAGGGGATGATGGCTGATGAACGAATCATCACCATCTCACCTCTACTCACTCACACACACTCCCTCTCTACCTAGCACCACCTAGGCTAGATCCTCCACACACACACACACCCATGGTGAGGTGAAGTTTCACCTCAACCAAGAGAGGAGGAGAGGGGAGAAGGAGACAAAGGTGAGAATTTGCCTTCAAGTGTGTTGTCCTCTTCTTACCCCCACTCTCTTCTATTTATAGGGGCGGGACAACTTCGTGAGGAACCGCGAGCACCCCCGGAATGTGACGAGGAACCAACCAGGGTGTTCACACATGGAAGGCCAGGATGAGCCGGCCCAAAGGCGGTTCAGCCGACCTGTGGGGTCGGCCGACCCATGGGTGGGCCCTCCTAGGTTGTGCTTTCTCCAGGTGGCTGTCAGGTGGGTCCTCAAGGCGGTTCCGGGTGCCCACGTGGATTGGAGGCGATTTGGACGCGTAGGTGGGCCATAGGATCCATGTGATGCTTACGTGGCGGTTCCTGATTCGTCGGGTCTTCTTCCCATGGATCGATGACATCGTGGATCCAGTGGACGCCTACATGGCAGCCTTTTATTTGCTGAGCCTGAATTGCTTGGATCATGGAGGTGTACTTTCTTCTCTTTTCTTGTGCTAAATACCTGCATTCATCTTTGCATTGCCACTAGTGGAATTCATTAGTATAAGCTCCTATTCTACTGTGGTTGCATAGTTCTTGTGGTAAAATGCAGGAATTGACGACCTTAAAATGGGTACTTAACAATCGTCAACATCATTCACGTGCTCGTTTTAGAATTTTAGTGGGGAGGCTTGGGGAACGTTTGGCTGATCGACTCCGGTTGCTCGAGGCACATGACCGGAGATCGGGGGTGGTTCTCCAGCCTCACCCCGGTGGTGTCAAAGACATACATCACCTTTGGGGATAATGGACGAGGATGTGTGTTATCGGAAGGTGAGATCTAAGTAAGTGACAAGTTTACTCTCAGGCGTGTTGCTCTTGTTCAATCGCTCGGATTCAATTTGCTTTCGGTGTCCCAGCTTTTGGATGAGGGCTTTGAGGTGTTGTTTAAGTCTGGTGGTTGTTGACGGTCCTTACAACAAAAATTGGACCGTCAAAACCTCAGGTTCGAGAGGAGTATATGACAAGTTTCATGCACATTTTTAGTACTAATAAAGTTCCACAAGTTGTGTTGTGAATTTCATAGGCAGGTACACATTTTGGGAGAAATTGGGACCAACACACCACACGTGCAAGGCACGGCCGAACCACCTGGTCCGGCCGGCCTGGCAGGTGCGGCCGGCCTGGCAGGTGCGGCCGGCCCTACAGGTGTGGCCGGCCCTGCCCTGTGGCGCGTCTCTGGTCCAGAGCACCCCCTCTCCCTCGAGCACAACTTGGACGAGCGCGATTCACTGAAGAAACGTCGGTTTGATCAAATGGTGGAGGCTAGGATCACTTGGATCAATGGGTCCACTTGTCCGATCGCTCAACTGCCACAACTGCCATCCAGAGGCAATCCTAGGCATCCCCGAACATAGTCGGTGCATCACACGGCACGGGGGTGGGCCGGCCGCACCTATCAACTCGCGTGCCGGGCGAAACCGACCCAAGGAGCCGACCTACAACCGCCTCAGGAGCAGTGATCAGGAGCGTCCGAGGCGAGAGGCGGCACATCCCAGGGCCGGCCGCACCTGGGATATTCCTCCCCTGTGCTCCACCGACCTCCCTTGCCTATAAAAGCCACCTCCCACTCGCTGGAACGGACACACAACGCAGGAGCATCTCCATTCCTCTCTTTTGTTCACTTAGAGTAGGATTAGTGTAGCTTGGGAGTTAGAGTCGAGTCGAGCTAGTCTCGGGGTTCCGGAGGAGTCTTCTTCAGGGTTCTGGTACTACTCTTGTATCCTTTTTTTGTTTAGACTCAAGTACAATTCAAGTTATCTTTCTATCTTACCTTTCGAGTCAATTACATTCAGATTTTACTTTGCTCTAGTAGCATTATTCTTGGTTTAGACTAAAGTTAGTTTAATCTTGGTTAGCATAGCTCTCTTGAACCCTATAGTGTGTGGTCGTTCTTCGCTTGATCTTCGATGTTTCATCGTAGAGAGAGACCTTCCTTCGTGATATCCTGGGAAAGGTTCTTTCGTTCGTTCTGAGCGCGGTGCTCAGAGCTTACCTTAGTCTTAGATTGGTGTCCCGTTCAACGGAATAGTTGTGGTACCCTAAGGAGGTGACAGCTCCGGACGGGCTTTGTAGTCCACCACGTTAGTTCGGGCCGGTAGGATTCAGCGCGTCGTCGTTCTCCCTTCTCATCCTAGTTCGAGAGCGCGGCTTTGCACGCCCCTGCAGCACTAGAAGAGCTTGTCGAGTTTAGCTTGCCTTAGTTATCCTTTGCCTTAGTTCTTTACCTAGAGTTGACAAGAATAGATAGATTGTGTTAGGATCCATTATCGTCTCGTTGTCCTCCCAGCTCACTAGGTCCTCTCTAACCCTTTATCAAGATCTCCTTGTGTGTGTCAAGTTATCCCCGAATATCTTTATTCGTTACCCCCGCTATAGCTCTTTACCGAATCTTGTTACTCAGCACCGTTTATCTGATCATCTTTGCCGTAGTGCCTCCCTTGGGAAAATATAAATACGATAACCCGAATACCACCGAGTGAAGTGCTACAACGGTAATCCGTGCGCTTGCGAACCTTTCTGTGACGTGTGTTTTACCAAAGACGTTCCCTAGTCCCATTACGAGGGGTATAAACCCGGTAGCGACGCTAGCGAGTGCCAGCAGGCATTTCTGGCGTCGTCACCGTGAGTGCAAACCTAGTAGTGAGGCTAAGGAGCGTCAACAAGCATTTCTGGTGCCGTTGCCGGGGAGGCAATAGGCATAAGATATCGTTTAAACTTAGTGGTAGAGTTATCCAGGTTCGGTGAACCGCTATTTAAGCAGGTTTACCCTTCCTCTACTCTCGTGTACGCAGAGTAGTTTATGACCGGTTTCGACCTACCGTCCAATTTCCACGACAATCCGGAGTCACTTGTGAGGATAGTGCGACCTCGCGTTCTCATTCCTCAGAAGTTTCTCTCGAGTCAAGAGACGAACACCGTCGATCCCGTAGACAGCACCTCGTCAGCACCCATGGCCGAGAGGACGATCCGCGAGTTTTCCGCTCCCTCCAACACCAATGTCCCTACCGAACCAAACGTGACGGTGGGAGATGGAAACTTTGAACTCAAGCCGGCACTGATCAACATGGTGCAAGCTAGTCCGTTCTGCGGCAAGCCAAATGAAGATGCCAATGCACATCTCCAGCATTTCCTGGAGGTGTGTAGGACTTTCACTATCCGTGGAGTGACGGACGATGCAATTCGTCTTCGCCTATTCCCGTTCTCATTGCTCGGGAAGGCGAAGCAATGGTTTTATGCGGAGCAAGATGCCATCCACACATGGGATAAGTGCTCTAAGGCATTTCTCGCAAAGTTCTTCCCGGTGGGCAAAACCAATGCCCTCCGCGCTAGAATTTCGGGCTTCCAGCAGCAGAATGATGAGAGTATCCCGGAAGCATGGAAACATTTCCAGGAATACATCACCGCGTGCCCACACCATGGCATGCAGGGGTGGTTCTTAATTCAAACCTTCTACCACGGGCTCAAGCGTACCGCCCGTGAGCACCTAGATGCAGCCGCTGGAGGAGCCTTCTTCTCGCTACAAGTACCCGCCGCCAAGGAATTGATCGAGAAGATGGTGGCAAATCAAGGTTGGGATGGAGATCGTCTCCAACCCCGTAACCGCGGTGTACACCAAGTCGATGGAATCGACATGCTCGCCGCCAAGATGGACCTCCTCATGAAGAAATTGGAGGCACCAAGCAATATGGAGACCGCCAAGATTATGGACGCTCGCATGACGTGCGAGGTTTGCGGTAATGTGGGTCATTCGGGAAATGATTGTCCCGAAACGAGGGAAGAAGCCAGCTTCATCAACAATGGCAACAACAACGGGTTCCGCAACAACAACTACAACAATCAAGGGTGGAACTCGAGGCCCAACTTCCCGTTCAACAATCAAAATGGAGGTAATTATTCTAACAATTTCAAAAATCAGCCTTCCATTAGAGATCTTGTCTTTGGCCAAGCTAAAATTAATGAAAATTTAAACAAGAAGCTAGCCGCTAATGATAAAGTTCTTGAAAATTTGAATTCCACCGTAGAATCCTTCACTACTGCTATGAAGAATCAGCTAAGCTTTAATAAAATGATAGAAACTCAACTTGCTTAGCTTGCTGCTTCTTTACCTTCTTCTGAGTCGGGAGGAATCCCGGGGCAACCCGAACCTACCCGAGAGAATTTAAAATCGGTGACCAAGAGAGGTGGTAAGACCACTCGGGATCCACCATATCCTAACCCCGCAGAGAAGAAACAGAAGGAAGTGATCACTGAAACAGAGGAAGAAAGGGACACCGAGAAGGTAGCTCCCGATGAAGAAAAGTTAAGGAAGACGGCACCCCATGAATTCTTCGACACCACACTACTCCCATTTCCCCGAAGAATCAAGAAGCCTACCGTGGATGAGCAATTCGGGAAGTTCGTTGAGGTAATCAAGAAACTCAATGTCAACATACCATTTCTTGAGGCTATGCAGGTACCGACCTACGCCAAGTACCTCAAGGACATCCTCAACAATAAAAGACCTCTACCTACCATAGATATGGTCAAGCTTACGGAGGAATGTAGTGTGGCCATTCTAACGAAGAAAGACCCCGGGTGTCCTACAATCAGCTACTCTATCGGGTCCGAACACTTTGAGAATGCACTTTGCGACCTTGGAGCCAGCGTTAGTGTCATACCTAAGGTAGTCTTCGACAAACTTAACTATACTTCCTTGTCGCCTACAACCATGTGCTTGCAGCTAGCGGATCAATCGGTCCGCTACCCGGCGGGGATAGCGGAGGACATTCTGGTTAGAGTTCAGGATTTCTTCGTACCTGTGGATTTCGTCGTCCTCGACATGGATGTCGATACAAGGACGCCTTTAATCCTCGGGAGACCTTTCTTGAGTACCGCCAATGCTAACATCGATGTAGGGGCCGGAGAAATCCGCCTTAACATCAACGGTGAGGAAGAACGATTCACCTTTAGACCAAAGGTGGAGCAATGCTCACAGGTACGAATATTCGAATGCAAAATTTCAAACTGTGTGCAGGAAGATAAGGTGGCCCCAACCAAGCCCAAGGTGGACAGTCTCATTGCCACGATGAGGAAGCATTGGGAGCAAGACAAAGCATTCAAAGGGTGCCACCAAACAAAGAAGCCAAAGGAAATCAACAAGGCTAAGGGGGAAAAGAAAACGGAAACCAAAAACACCCCCGCCAAAGCCTCACTGACTTCAGCGCCACCGAAGAAAACAAGGAGGGTGTAGCGTGTGAAGGGAGCATCGTCCGAGTCTTCCACTCCGGGACCGGACGAATCCAAGATCAATTGAGCAAACGGAGGAGTCCCGCTCACGGACTCTAAACTACGAGCCCTCACCGTGAGGTAAACCGGTATTTATCTCATGTTTCCCTTCTATCATTTTATTTCGTGCATCAAGCATATTTAAATTTCAAATTTGATTTCACCATTGCAGTAGTAAGTAAACAAGACATAGAAAAATAGTTTTGGAGATTTTTGGTGATACGGCCGAACCTAGAGGTACAGCCGTACCTCCCCTCGATGAACTTTTTGTGCATGATGTTTACAGAAGGGGACACGAGTGCTTGGAGCAAATGGAGTAGGGCCGGCCGAACCATGTGGTACGACCGTACCTATGATTTTCCACAAATCCATCAAGCCAACCACTACAAGCTTCCAAGTGCTAAACTCATCACCAAAATGAAGACACGCCAACCAGGTAGCCAAAAATTAGCTTGGGGGGAGACCCCATTTTCAATCAAGGAAGGTATGTCCATCTAAACCAATTTTCAACATCTTGTTTATCACATTTGAATAAAAGAAAACAACAAAAATATTTGCTTCAACCTTGTGCACTTGAAATCTTGTCTATATCCTCGCTTTGGAAATGATGAATAGTTGCTATGTTAAAACTATGCAAGAACCTAGTGTACGACCTTGTGCTCTATGAGTATTTGAATTTGTTGGTATATTTTGAGACAAGAGCCTAAAATAAAACTTTGTGGGAAGCAAATGCTTATGACCAAACCTAGGGTGTTGATTAGTACGATATGGTGAGACAATGTTGATCTTGCTCTATCTCATAGTATGGTGAAAATCTCGGATGATTTTCTTTCGAAAATAAAACAAGACAAGTTCCTCAATGGTCATATCACCTACCAAAGCCATATGTCGATATCAAAGTATAAACCTTCTACATATGATTGCTTGTGACCCATTGAGTTTTGCCAAATTGTTGTGACCCTTGGTAGAATCTTTTCATGCTTCCATGATCGAGATCACGTACACCCACATATACATGCTAACTTCCACACCGGGAGTTACGCGAAACATGCCATCCACCCACCAAAAATAAATACTCCAAAGTTCCAAAGATATTTCTCTTCTTGTAGTCTTGCAAAAGGAGAGAGGGGTCATCAAAAGAAAAAAAAGTATATGCTCAAAAAGCATAGAAAAAAAATGTGCTCCAATCAAAGAGCATAAAAAAAGATGAAGCATGACCCCCCTCCAAAATAAAAGCAAGAGGAGAATCTCGAAGCAAGGAGTACATAGAAAAACAAACAAAAATATTCCACACACTTGCACATCTCGATCAAGTTGCATGACTAGTTTCTTCTTGGATCCGGTCTTTGGCTCAACAACATCATGTGGCACAAGTGAGTCTCATACTTATCCTACCCAAAGCTCCACATATAAGCCATAGAGTAGGAAGTTGAGGCTCGCTCAAAAGCCTTTGGTGAGGTAACAAATACCACTTGAGCGATCGAGGGAACCATCCGAGGAACCTTGTCTTTCTTTGCAAAAATTTCAAAACTCCGAGATAGGATCCCGAAAAGAGAAGAGCGAGTGATGCAAAGTCAAAGCCATTCTACCTTTCAACCTCCGAAGGCAAGGTGGAAAGTTACAAGCACCACAGGTAAAACAAGGCTAAGTCTCTCTCGTACCAATCTTTCCAAATAGCAAGTAGAGCATGGATTTGTGCATAGGTACTTGCCAAGTGGTAACATCATGCAACTCCTGATTCACTGAGGCCAAGTCTAGGCTTTGCTCGAGGACGAGCAAACGTTTAGCTTGGGGAGTTTGTTGACGGTCCTTACAACAAAAATTTGACCGTCAAAACCTCGGGTTCAAGAGGAGTATATGACAAGTTTCATGCACATTTTTAGTACTAATAAAGTTCCACGAGTTGTGTTTTGAATTTCATAGGCAGGTACACATTTTGGGAGAAATTGGGACCAACACACCACACGTGCAAGGCACGGCCGAACCACCTGGTCCGGCCAGCCCTGCAGGTGCGGCCGGCCCTGCCCCGTGGTGCGTCTCTGGTCCAGAGCACCCCCTCTCCCTCGAGCACAACTTGGATGAGCGTGATTCACTGAAGAAACGTCGGTTTGATCAAATGGTGGAGGCTAGGATCACTTGGATAAATGGGTCCACTTGTCCGATCGCTCAACCGCCACAACCGCCATCCAGAGGCAATCCTAGGCATCCCCGAACATAGTCGTGCATCACACGGCACGGGGGTGGGCCAGCCGCACGTATCAACTCGCGTGCCGGGCGAAACCGACCCAAGGAGCTGACCTACAACCGCCTCAGGAGCAGTGATCAGGAGCGTCCGAGGTGAGAGGCGGCACATCCCAGGGCTGGCCGCACCTAGTGAGCCGGCCGCACCTGGGATATTCCTCCCCTGCGCTCCACCGACCTCCCTTGCCTATAAAAGCCACCTCCCACTCGCTGGAACAGACACACAACGCAGGAGCATCTCCATTTCTCTCTTTTGTTCACTTAGAGTAGGATTAGTGTAGCTTGGGAGTTAGAGTCGAGTCGGGCTAGTCTTGGGGTTCCGTAGGAGTCTTCTTCAGGGTTCTGGTATTACTCTTGTATCCTTTCTTTGTTTAGACTCAAGTACAATTCAAGTTATCTTTCTATCTTACCTTTCGAGTCAATTACATTTAGCTTTTACTTTGCTCTAGAAGCTTTATTCTTGGTTTAGACTAAAGTTAGTTTAATCTTGGTTAGCATAGCTCTCTTGAACCCTATAGTGTTGTGGTCGTTCTTCGCTTGATCTTTGATGTTTCATCGTAGAGAGAGACCTTCCTTCGTGATATCTGGGGAAAGGTTCTTTGGTTTGTTGTGAGCGTGGTGCTCAGAGCTTACCTTAGTCTTAGATTGGTGTCCCGTTCAATGGAATAGTTGTGGTACCCTAAGGAGGTGACTGCTCCGGACGGGCTTTGTAGTCCACCACGTTAGTTCAGGCCGGTAGGATTCAGCGCGTCGTCGTTCTCCCTTCTCATCCCAGTCCGAGAGTGCGGCTTTGCATGCCCCTGCAGCACTAGAAGAGCTTGTCGAGTTTAGCTTGCCTTGGTTATCCTTTGCCTTAGTTCTTTACCTAGAGTTGACAAGAATAGATAGATTGTGTTAGGATCCTTTATCATCTCGTTGTCCTCCCAGCTCACTAGGTCCTCTCTAACCCTTTATCAAGATCTCTTTGTGTGTGTCAAGTTATCCCCGAATATCTTTATTCGTTACCCCCGCTATAGCTCTTTACCGAATCTTGTTACCCTCCACCGTTTATCCGATCACCTTTGTCGTAGTGCCTCCCTTGGGAAAATATAAATACGATAACCCGAATACCACCGGGTGAAGTGCTACAACTGTAATCCGTGCGCTTGCGGACCTGTCTGTGGCTTGTGTTTTACCAAAGATGTTCCCTAGTCCCATTACGAGGGGTATAAACCCGGTAGCGACGCTAGCATGTGCCAGCAGGCATTTCTGGTGCCGTCGCCGTGAGTGCAAACCTAGTAGTGTGGCTAAGGAGCGTCAACAGTGGTTCTCGGATCCTTGATTCTCGAGGGGACCTCGTTTGCATGGTCGTTCCCGAGGGTCAAATTTTCCGGGAAGATTTCTCTCAGTCCTCTGGTGTGGCTTGTTGCTTTTTGGCTGGTTCTTCAAGTGAGTTGTGGAAGTGGCATAGGAGGTTGGGTCACTTGAGCTTTGACCTTTTGTCTCTCTTGAGTGGACTTAACTTTGTCTGAGGATTGCCCCGGTTGCGGTTTGAGAAAGAGTTGGTGTGTGCGCCGTGCAGGCATGCCAAGATGGTAGCCTCATCCCATCCACCCCTGACCGATGTCATGACAGAGCATCCAAGGGAGCTGCTCCATATGGACCACATTAGCCCAGCTTGTGTGCGCTCGGTGGGTGGTAAGTGGTACGTCCTGGTTGTGGTGGACGACTGCTCTCGGTATGCCTGGGTTTTCTTTTTGGAGGAAAAATGGGAGACATTTGGGTATGTTTGAGATCTTGTCTTGAGGTTGAAGAACGAGAGGCACAGAGACACCATTCGAGCGATTCGCAGTGACAATGGCTCAGAATTTAAAAACTCTTGCTTTGAAACCTCTTGCCATGACTTGGGTCTTGAACTTAAGTTTTCGAGTCCGTATACGCCTCCTCAGAATGGCATGGTGGAAAGAAAGAACAGAACCTTGTGTGAGATCACTCGGACGATGCTCGATGAGCATAGGACTCCGAGGATGTTCTGGGCTGAGGCGGTCAAGACCGCGTACTATGTCTCGAACAGGATTTTTCATCGAGCTTTCAAGAAGAAGACGTGCTATTAGATGATGCACGGCCGCAGTCCCATGGTGAGTCATTTCCATGTTTTCGGTTGCAAATGCTTCATTTTGAAGAAGGGTAAGAATCTAGATAAGTTTGAGGCTAGGTCGGTGTTGACGGCTGTTAAGTGCTTACTTTAGCCGTCAATTTACTCATGCATAAAGGAGCAAAAGGCATTTCATGCATGCATTTAGTTAAGAATAATGTAGTTCCACTTGTCCTTGGAGATTATGTGATTGCAGGAAAATAAGCGTAAAAGAAGTGACAAACTCACATTCTATGTTCCATGCCACATTACCTCAGCCAAGGAGGGGCTATCACCTAGGATTCCATCCATGCAAGCCATGTCACCAATCCAAGGGAGGCACACCTCGGCAAATCAGAGGGCGACACGTGGACGTCACATGGATTGAAGGGCCCACGGGCACCCAAACCGCCTAAAAATCAAGTGGACACGGGGAACCGATCGGAGGACCCACAAGACAGCCACCTGGAGAAAGCACACCCCGAGTGGGGCCCACAGGGGGTCAGCTGACCGCACAGGTTGGCCGAACCGACCTTGTGGCCTCCACTCAGGGGCTTCCACGTGGTGGCTCCTGGTTGGTCCCTCACTCTATCCCGGGGTGTTTGCAGCCATTCCACGTCGGTGCTCAGGCCTATAAATAGAAGGAGAGGGGGGTTCATTTCTTAGCAACTCACATTGCAACCCCTCTCTCACTTTTGGTTTCCAAGGCTAGGAGGTAAGCTAGAGTAGTTCTACTTCAGGATCCAAGTCTACTTTGGGACCTAGGTATGAGTTCTCTTGTATCTCTATTTTATTGTATGACTTTGGTCTACTTCAGTTATATAACTATTTCATATAAAGTAGTGTTAGCATGCATGAGTGATTTGTTCATGTGTTCTTCATTTGTTCATCATCTAGAGGCTCCTGTTCTTGATGAACGAGGCCTTTCGATCCAGTTGACGGATGATTTACTCATGTTCTCGTTGTTTGTTCATAAGTTAGAGGCTCGTGTTCTTCGCGAACACAATGCTTTGATCTTATGGAATAGACATAGTAGAACATGAATCTGTTTGTATGACTAGCCTAGTTTGATCCAGTTAGATCACGTGTTTGTGTTGTATGAAGTTCGAGTTCAAGCTACGGTACTCGGTGTAAGTGGCCAGTTATCTGGTGGCACTGACCTGGGTCACAATAGCCCGGTCTGGTCAGTGTCTAGTTAACAACGCAAACATGGTGCTTGGGTAGAGTAGCTGCGTTGCATATGAGTGTGCCCCACGGTTTGTCTTGAGGTAGGCCGTGGTAGTGATAGCTATTGGACCCTTTGTAATACTCCATGTTCGGGTACGCTATAGGAGTCTAAAGTCTAATAGCCGTCGTCGTGCGGAAGCGACGCTGGTGGTTAGCTCCCCATTTGTGCCTGGGTGCTGAGCTGATATTCATACAATGCTTGTGTGTCTAACTTGTATCTACTGAATTTGTGTGTATAGTACATTAGAACCTAGAACTAACTCGTATGTTGCCTCCTAAGCCGTAGTGTACCAATGAGAGAACGAGTTCAAGTGTGTTCACACTACCTCACTATTATCATATCATACATCTGTATTTGAGAACCTGATTTACTCCCGTCTATCATTGCAATAGTGTTGGTCTTGTTAATCCGACCTTGCCTTCCTTGGATTTGATACCCTTTGGAACACTCCTTTGGGGAAATGCTACAATAGTATATCCGTGCGCTTGCGGATTCTTTGTGATCGTCAAGATTACCATCGGACATTTCTGGCATCGTTGCTAGGAACTCACGAACTGAGCAATGACGTTAAGAAATGCCAACAAGCATTTTTGGCGCTATTGCCGGGGAAGGCATGAGAATAACATGACAACACCTTACATATGTTTATAATCGTGACATGGTAAAGAAATTCTCAATGCAGGCTAGCCTTGATTGTCTTCTTTGTCTTTGGATGATGAAGACAGGTAGTGCATGACTGGTTTCGACTTACAACCGAATTTCACTGAAGATCCTGAGTCACTCCTAAGGAGAGCTAGAATCCATTTCGGTTCTCCTCGGCGTGTACGTCCGGAAGTCAACCCAGCTTCCTCAGTACCATCCACATCAACTCCTATGGCAAACCCTAACGTCGAGAAGACTCTCTGCGAGTACTCTTCTCCCTCTGCTGATCAGGTGCCGACAGGCCCCGAGATCAACACTAGGAACGGAAACTTAGATATCAAGACTGGCCTCATTATGATGGTACAGGCTAGCCCATTTTGTGGCAAGCCAAATGAAGACGTGAGCGCCCATTTGCAACAGTTCCTGGAGCTGTGCAGCACCTTCACCATACGAGGAGTGGAGGAAGATGCTATTTGTCTGCGACTGTTTCCATTCTCACTTCTGGGAATGGCGAAGCAGTGGTTCTATGAGAATCGTGAGGAGATAAATACTTGGGAAAAATGCTCGGTGGCATTTCTCGCGAAGTTCTTTCCGTTGGGTAAAACCAATGCCCTACGGGGAAGGATTTCGAGTTTTCAACAAGCAGCAAATGAAACTATCCCATAAGCTTGGGAGAGGCTTCAAGAATATATCTTAGTCTGTCCTCATCATGGGGTGGACAACTGGCTTATTCTCCAAAACTTCTATAATGGGCTGACTCCGACAGCCCGAGGACATGTTGATGCTACTGCTGGTGGAGCTTTCTTCTCACTTACTATTGCTGATGCAACCAAAGTTATTGAGAAGATGGTCTCCAACCAAGGGTGAAGTGATGATCGACTCCAACCACGTCAAAGGGGTACACATACAGTCAAGGAAGCGGATATGTTTAACGCCAAGATGGCCCTATTGATGAAAAGAATGGATGATCTGGCCAATGAGAAAGCTGCCATGGCCACCACTACTCAAGCTATGGATTCTCGCATGACCTGCGAAGTCTGTGGTAACACTAGGCATTCAGGGAATTACTGCCCTGCAACTCAGGAGGGTGTGATGTTCATGAACGGCAATAACAACGGTTATCGTCCACAAGGAGGTCAAACGCGGAATCAATCACGCCCTTATTATCAAGGAGGTAGTCAAGATCACTCTTTCAACTCAAACCAACCTTCCTTGAGAGATCTCATTTTTGGGCAAGCTAAGATTAATGATGGCTTTAATAAGAAAATTACTGCCTATGATAAGGCTTTGGAAAGCCTCAGCATTAAAATTGATAGCATTTCTTCTGCTCTTAAGAACTAGCTAAGCTTTAATAAAATGATAGAAACCCAGCTGGCTCAATTAGCTGCTTTGGTTCCCTCTGTTGAAGACGGGAAGATTCCGGGGCAATCCGTATCTTCCTGTGAAGATGTTTGTGTAGTGTCCACTAGATGGGGTAAGCCATCTAGGCAGAAACATCCTACTGACTATGCAGGGAAGCCAGTACAGTAGGGTCTTGATCCATGGGAATCTTCAGCAATTGTACACAAGAGAGATCCTGGTTATCCGGCTATCACTTGCACGATATACTATCAGAAAATCAAGAATGCTCTCTGTGACCTTGGTGCAAGTGTTAATCTCATGTACAAGGTCGTGTCCGAACGATTGGGATATTTTGCTCTTACTCCAACCTCGAAGACATAACAACTTGCTGATGAGTTGGGCCTTCGGTGTATTCCGGAAGATGACTCGCTCACGCCGTTCGCGAGACGGACAGGGTTCATCTCGCCATTCCGGAGCTACACCAAGCCCGATGTCAACGGAGCATGAAGAAGAAGAGGTACAGTGTTGACGGCTGTTAAGTACCTAATTTAAGGCCGTCAATCCTTTCATTTCATCATGAGAATCATGCATCCACAGTAGAAAAGGGGTTTAAACTGACAATTTCCAGAAATGGCTGTATGAAGATGAATGCAGGTGTTTAGCATGAGAAATGAAGAGAAAGCACACCTCTATGATCCTAGCACTTCAGGCTCAGCCAATGAGGGGCTGCCATGCAAGCATCCCCTGGATCAATGACATCACCAATCCAAGAGAGAGAGCCTCGGCGAATCAGAGACCGCCACGTGTGCATCACATGGATCCTATGGCCCACCAAGCGACTAAAACGCCTCAAACACACGTGTACACCAGGAACCGACCTCAGGACCCACCAAGCAGACACTCAGAGAAAGCACAGGCCGAGGGGGCCCACCTGGGGGTTGGCCGACCCCAGGATCGGCCGAACCGACCTTGAGTCGGTTGATCCTGGCCTTCCACATGCTGGCTCCTGGTTGGCTCTTGGTCACATTCCGGGGGGTGCACAGGGTGTCCTCTTGCCAATGCCTTGGCCTATAAATAGAAGAGGAGGGGGGGGTAAGAAGAGGACAACACACTTGAAGGCAACTTCTCACCTTAGCCTCTTTCTCCTCTTCTCATTCCCTCTTGGTGGAGGTGAAACCTCATGCCACCATGAGTGTGAGTGTGAGGAGGATCTAGCTTAGGTGGTGCTGGGTAGAGAGGGGAGTGTGTGGATGAGTAGAGGTGAGGTGTGATGATCCGTTCTTCATCGACCATCCCTTTGTATCTCGTGAGTGATGTCGTTCTTCATTTAGACTAAAGTGAGTATTTCGTTATATTCCAATTAGACTAAAGTCGCATTCATACATAGGTGATATGTTCTAGTGTTCTTCGTCTATTCTTGATCATAGGCTTTATGTTCTAGTAACATAACCCCGTTTGATCTTGCGGAGGAGTTGCATAGTAGACTTATCCATTTGTGTGACTGCCTGTCAATTAGAATATAGTGAGTCTCATGTATATCTGAATTAGACCAAAGTGTCATTCATATCTCTTCGTATCGTCTCGATTCCATGATGGGCAAGGCTAGCCGTACTCACGGGTTCGTCGCTTCGTATTTATACGGAGTGCTATAGTGTTTCTATGGGACGTCAGACGTAGCCGTGCTATAGTAGTAGTCGGTAGTGTAGACGTGGTGTCTAGACTACGGGTTATCCTTCGATTGCCCTGTATCCCACGGTTTGTCTTGGGGTAGGCCGCAGTAGTGACAGCCGTTGGACCCTTACGGAATCCCCCATGTTCGGATACAGGTGTAGGCAACCATTTGCCGTGAACCAACTGTTATAGCCAGGAGGGTCCAGTGTCCGAAGTGAGATCCTTTGCAGCTTGTACCCCCTAGAACCGAGTACCCATAAGAGATTCCATACCTCTGACCTACCTCAGTAGAGATCCTGTGTCCTTGGATAAGTCACTCGTAGAGTACCCCATCCGTTCCTAGGATTCGATACCCTTTGGAATACTCCCGAGGGAGAAGTGCTACAACGGTGTATCCGTGCGCTTGCGGACTTGTTTGCACCCGTCAGTATACCCGGCTGATTCTTACACGCTCACGCTATCCCGGCGCCATAGTGGTGAGGTTAAGAAATACCAACATAGAGGAAGAGCTTCCTACGCTACAAGCCGAAGGAGTGTACGCCGCCGATGTCCCCTTCATCGACTTGAGGGACGACCGAGAGAGACAAGCCTACGCTGCCCTCAAGGATCGAGTCTTCTCCAACACTAGGGAGTTCGACCCGGCCCTTCTAGAAAAGACAGGTATGGACTCTGAGTTCGATTCCATTTGGCAAGCTCTTGGTTGAGAAGGTTTTGTCCCGGTTCAGGAGATCGGTTCTAGGCCTGTCACCATCCAGTTTCTCTACACTCTTCAAGAGGATGCAAACGATATTACATTTCGATTTTTTAGAGTACCATATCGGGTTTCATGGAAAGATCTTAGTTGCACCCTTAGTTTTCATCGCCATTGTGCTATTTCTCTTGAGCAAGCTTGTAGCGGTTTTACTCGCGAAAGGTTTTGGGAAGAACTGTCTGGTTGGCCTGTCCGTGGAAAGTTGACACCTCGGTGCAACGATATCATGCATCCCACTCTCCGACTGTGGCACAAGTGGCTCTTCATCACTCTCTTCCCAAGGGACGATGTTCGAACCGTGCGCACTGACGAGATGAGGATATTATACGCCACAATCAGACAGATCAAAATCTCCCCCGTTCAAGCTATGATTCGGCAGTGGTTGACGAACTTTAGGATGACGGGTTCTATTGAGTGTACGTCTTTGACTTCGCGCATCGTTATGAGTCATGGGGTTATGCAGGAGACTAACATTCCCTACATTGCTACTCCCTAGTCCTTGATTGACGAGGCATATTTGACTTAAGGGCATATTCTTAAGAAGGGTTTGGATGATTCTTTGGTTTTCTTTTACCCTGGCTATGCAAACCAAATTTGGTTACCTAACCCGGATTTCAGTTTGTACGGCCAAGGGTCACTGACCGTTCCTCTTGAGGAGCCTCGTCGTTCTAGTGTTTCTGGTGACACGATTACTAGGAGCGCATCGAGGAGAGCAGTCAGGGCACAAAAGCCGCCGCCACAGCCGTCTCTGTAGCCGTCGCCTCAGCCTCAACCGTCACCTCCGCCTGGCACATGGACCTCTACCGGGTACATGCCTAGGGTTACACCCGGATATGCCCCCGGATGAGATCAGCCCATGTACCAGCAGGGTGCGAGTAGCTCGGCTTGGGATAGTGCGGGTAGTGGCGATTGGGCCATGCCCACCGGTACCACCTATGGAGATGCGACATCTTCATCATCCGGGTTGCGCTCGTCATCTCGTGGGGTTACCCTCACTCAGCAGATAAGCGAGCTCAACATCGGTGTCGGTGATGTGGAGGAGACAGTGCACCAACATGCTAAGTCCACCCGGGACTGGCAGCGTATGTCAGGTGAGAGGCTTCACACCATAGAGCAGGCACAACAGCAGTAGCTGGAGGAGCAGAGGCCTTTCTACACATGGATGGGATTTCCCCCTCCACAGTAGTGAGCCTGAAGCTAGCTTGGGGGAGAACCCCACTCGGAGGTAACTTGTATCTTTAATTGTTTTTAGACCAAAAATATATATTTGCTTTCCAAATTAGTTTGCTTTCATATGCGCGGCTAGAATGCTTTTGTTCCCATGGTTGAAATGATGAATAGTTGCTCTGTTTATTCCTCTTGTGTGCCTTGCTTACAACTTAGTATCCAATTTAAGTTTTGAGTTAGTTGGCTTTCATGATCAAACCTTAGCTTGAAACTTGCCTAGGTTGTTGTGAGGTATGATATGGTGTAATAGAGTTGCTATGAGCTAGTGCTAAGTGATGTTTGATTTTCGGAGTTTTCTTTTGAAAAATGCTAAAATGATAAGTTCCTTAATGATGAGAAATTCCTACCTAAGGCCATATGTAGATTCTAGCACTTGTTAGCTTCCACATATGCTACCTGATTTCCTCATTGAGTCTTGTCGAATTGTTGTGACCCTCGGCGAGAAACTTGTCATGCTCCTATGATCAAGATCATGTACACAGCCACCATATGCTAGACTTCTAAACTGGAAGTCAGCAACCATCATTTCATCCATCCCACATCCATTCCACAAATAAAGCTTCGTGCATTCTTCATGATTCATCCCTCTCCAAAAATGTTCAAGAAAGGCTATTGGCTATGTGAAAAAGAAGAAAACATACAGGCTCAAAGGCATGTATACAAAAAATGAAGAGATAAAAAGACATAATCCAAGTCTCAAAAATCTCAAAAAGGAGAGAGGAGAAAATCATGCAAAAGAGGAGTTCATTCCGCATCCACCATATACACACACATGCATATCTTGATCAGGTTGTATGACTCGTTGCTTCCAAGGATCCGTTTTTCGACTCGACAATATATGAGAAACATGTATGCCACATGTTCCCCCTACCTACAGCTCCACATATAAGCTTATTAGGAGTAGGTGGTGAAAGAAGGCAAGTCAATGCCTTGGTGAGGAACCATACACATTGAGCGATCCGAGAGTATCATTTGGGAACTTTGATTTCTTTTTGAAAACCTGCAAAAAACCTCCGGATTGATAACTGATAAAGGTACATGCGATTGGCAACTTCTATATAACCGTTCTATCTCTCAACCGCCCAAGGCAGGTGAAGCTACACGCCCCATATCGATCAAGCAAAAGGTAAGATCAATGCCAACTCATTCAACTCTTGATAGAATACCTAGTTGTATGCTTGTGAAAAATTAGGAATACAACATCGTAGCAACTCCTGATCAACCAACTTAAGTCCTTAGTGTCTTGCTCGGGACGAGCAAGAGGCTAGCTTGGGGGAGTTGTTGACGGCTGTTAAGTGCTTACTTTAGCCGTCAATTTACTCACGAATAAAGGAGCAAAAAGGCATTTCTTGCATGCATTTAGTTAAGAATAATGTAGTCCACTTGTCCTTGGAGATTATGTGATTGCAGGAAAATAAGCGTAAAAGAAGTGACAAACTCACTTTCTACGGTCCATGCCACATCACCTCAGCCAAGGAGGGGTTGTCACCTAGGATTCCATGCATGCAAGCCATGTCACCAATCCAAGGGAGGCACACCCCGACAAATCAGAGGGCAACACGTGGACGTCACATGGATTGAAGGACCCACGGGCACTCAAACCGCCTCAAAATCAAGTGGACACTGGGAACCGACCTGAGGACCCACAGGACAGCCACCTGGAGAAAGCACACCCCGAATGGGGCCCACAGGGGGTTGACCGAACCCACAAGTCGGCCGAACTGACCTTGTGGCCTCCACTCAGGGGCTGCCACGTGGTGGCTCCTGTTTGGTCCCTCACTCCATCCCGGGGGTGTTTGGAGCCATTCCACGCCGGTGCTTAGGCCTATAAATAGAAGGAGAGGGGGTTCATTTCTTAGCAACTCACTTTGCAACCCCTCTCTCACTTTTGGTTTCCAAGGCTAGGAGGTAGGCTAGAGTAGTTCTACTTCCGGTTCCAAGTCTACTTTGGGATCTAGGTATGAGTTCTCTTGTATCTTTATTTTATTGTATGACTTTGGTCTACTTCAATTTTATAACTATGTCATATAAAGTAGTGTTAGCATGCATGGGTGATTTGTTCATGTGTTCTTCATTCGTTCATCATTTAGAGGCTCCTGTTCTTGATGAACAAGGCCTTTCGATCTAGTTGATGGATGATTTACTCATGTTCACGTTGTTTGTTCATAAGTTAGAGGCTCGTGTTCTTATGGAATAGACGTAGTAGAACATCAATCCGTTTGTATGACTAGCCTAGTTTGATATAGTTAGATCACGTGTTTGTGTTGTATGAAGTTGGAGTTCAAGCTATGATACTCGGTGTAACTGGCTAGTAGTCTGGTGGCACTGACCTGGGTCACAATAGCCCGGGCCAGTCAGTGTCTAGTTAACAACGCAAGCATGGTGCTTGGGTTGAGTAGCTGCGTTGCTTATAAGCGTGCCCCACGGTTTGTCTTGAGGTAGGCCGCGGTAGTGACAGCCGTTGGACCCTTTGTAATCCTCCACGTTCGGGTACGCTGTAGGAGTCTAAAGTCTAACAACCGTCGTCGTGCGGAAGCGACGCGGGTGGTTAGCTCCCCGTTTGTGCCTGGGTGCTGAGCTGATATTCATACGATGCTAGTGTGACTAACTTGTATCTACTAACTTTATATGTATAGTACCTTAGAACCTAGAACTAACTCGTATGTTGCCTCCTAAGCTGTAGTGTACCAATGAGAGAACGAGTTCAAGTGTGTTCACACTACATCACTATTATCATATCTTACCCCTGTATTTGAGAACCTGATTTACTCCCGTCGATGACTTATACTCATTGCAATAGTATTGGTCTTGTTAATCCGACCTTGCCTTCCTTGGATTCGATACTTTTTGGAATACTCCTTTGGGGAAATGCTACAATGGTATATCCATGCGCTTGCGGACTCTTTGTGATCGTCAGTATTACCATCGGACATTTCTGGCATCATTGCTAGAAACTCACGAACTTAGCAATGACATTAAGAAATGCCAACAATCGGCCAATGGTATTTTTCTTTGGTTATGCTACTCATTCAGAGCATTTCGTGTGCTCAACTTGGAAACTAACCAAATCGTGGAGACTTGCGAGGTTACCTTTGACGAGACACATCCACGTAGCTCTTTGGTCTTTGAGTGTGCAGAAGATGATGAACTTGGCAAGGAGATCATTCAGGAGGAGGAGCAAGAACATGGAGATGATGAAAATGGTGGAACTACGTGAAAACCTCAAATAGGTCACGCAACATTTTTAACGGGCCCTTAACACCCGTTACATACAACCACGTCTGTAACGGTTGTTGTTTGGCGCCCGTTACCCATAAGCACGGCAGGCCGAGCCCAGGGTTTGCCTCCACAACGCCCGTTACCAATATGTACTTCTGGTAACGGGCTTCTTAAACGCCCGTTACATGAATTCTTTGTAACGAACGTTAAAGCGAGTTCGTTACAAAAGTTAAACCTATCAGTAACGGGCTCATAAAATCCGTTACTAATCAATGCCTTGTCGGTAACGGGTTCTTTAAGTCCGTTACGGATCACTACCGTATCGGTAATCAGCTTTAGTGTCCGTTACCGATGACCATTTGACGCCCGTTACTAGACTGGGAGCTCAATAATTGAAGTCTAATAGCACTCTTCACTGTTGTGAAGCGGGAGTGCGGCGATAGGGGATTATTAGCCAAACTGGGGGTCTCCAATGCACTGGGGCAGTGATCCTGCATATATAGAATCTGTGCTACTATAAATTTTGTCTCCTTTGTGAACAAAGGAGACGGGAGTTTGTGAATCCATGTCTCCTTTGTGTCTGCCTTCAATGACATGTCAGCTCGATCACTCATTGCTTCCATTTCAACATATAGGCACAATCAACACATATATCTTTTGAGACAAAACATACATCATAAGAGAGATAACTTGTCCACATAGATAAAGATAACTTGTCCACAAGAATAAAGATAATTATTATAAACAGTTTACTTCATCTAGCTAGGACTTAACTTGTCCATCACATTTTTTACTATGGTCGTGCTATCTGACCATACACATCAACAAAAGCATGCCCCTTAAACATCCACAAAAGTATGGCTATTTGACCCTGCACATCAACAAGCTTGAACTTCCTCATGCCCCATCAAGATTGGCTCTTTTTGCAGCCTCTTCGTAAGCAACAAAGGATTCTTGAAGCCCTTCGAGCGCATCTTCAATGGGCTTGAGATTTTGTTCAGTCGTATACTTGTACCTCCTTATGTGCTTAGCCTTTTTGATGAGGATGTTCACTTTTTTCGTGATTTTTTCAAACTCAAGTTTCACATAATCCAAGACATTAAGGTTTAGAAGTAACTCAAGCTCTACTCACGACTCATAGAGTTTGAGTATTTTACATGTATGCCATTACAAAAGTTGCTTGCGACCTGTATGCCACTAAAAAATTCGCTCGTACCTGTGTGCCATCCACCTAAACTTCTTTGCCCTCTACGCCATTCCGTCCCAACTCCATCCATTTTCCACCGTTAAGTTGCCCGACATGTGGACTCGGCCAACAAAGATGACCAAAATGCCCCTGTCTAGTCTTCCTCCTTCCCGTCCTTTTCTTTGCCTCCCACGGTCGCACCACTACGCACGGCGCGACGGCGCAGTGGCCTGGAGCCCAGCAGCGTACCGCGACGGGAAGGTGGGAATCGCCCACCGCGGCGCCCCCTCCACGGACACCAGCACGCGCTCGGGCTCCCAGACGCCGCCCTCCGCTCAGCGCCGGGCGAGCGCGGACGCAGCGCCGGCGGACACCACCTCCCGGACCACCACCTTGCCGAGCCCCACGAGTGGGAGCACCTCCATGGCATCCGCCTTGAGCTCCTCGCTGGTGCCGCAGCTGGAGCCAAAGGAGACCTCGACGAGCGCGGGCGTCGGCCGCGGCGGCGTCCGAACCCACCAGCGCCTCGGCAGAGCCCGAGCCAGCCCATCACATGGTGTACGCCAGCGCGCGCACGGCCACTCAACTGGCCGCCTCGAGCCCGGTGAGGAAGTCCGGCATGACGGGGGCCTTGCGTAGGTCGACGACGTCCGGGACCGGGCAGAGCACACGGCGGCCGGACTAGGGACCCAGCGCCTCCACGAGGCCAGCCGAGGTGGGCACGCCGAGCACGGCCGCGACCATGGCGATGGGCGCGGCGTCGGGACATAAGAACAGGAGCGAATTTGCAAATTTAGCAGATTATGCCTAATAATCCAATTGAATGAAGGGCGTGGAAAATTGATCACGGGGCTGAGCAATTGAGCAGCAGCGTGACTCACCGCGAGCTCGCCGACATTGAAGAGGTCGTCGATGGAGTCGTGCCGCGTGGTGAGAAGCACGGCCGCGAATTGGCTGGCGGTGGTGATGAGCAGCGCAGCGACGATGAACTTGCGGAAGTGGTGGCTGATGACCTTTAGCTGCCTGCGGATGTCGAGGAGCTCCCTGAGGATGCTGTCAACGCTGACGCGTCCCTCCTCGACGTCCTCGAGCAGCGACCTCGCAAAGTCCTCGAGGCGGAGCCCCTGGAGGTGGCAGATGAGGCGGAACAGCACGCAGGATAGGAGGTACACGGCGCTGCGGTATGCGGCCTCGGCGGCGAAGCAGGGGGGGATGAGGGACGCGAGGAGGCGGAAGGAGAAGGCGAGGCACGCGGTGTAGTGGATCCAGACGCGGTCGCTCTTGGTGCGGAGCTTGTCAGAGGTAGAGGAGGCGGCGGCCGGGACGAGGACGGTGAGGGCGAGGAAGAGAAGCCAGGAGAGCACGAACTCGAGGGTGGCCACCCTCGTCCCGGGTTCGCCGCAGAGGCGCGAGAGGAAGGCGCGGCCGCGGCCGCGGCACGTTCGAGTAACGAAGGAGGGGCATTTCATAGACCAGAGATGTTGGGTCCACATGTCAGGCGACTTAACAGTGGAAAATGGATGGAGTTGGGACGGAATGGCATAGAGGGCAAAGAAGTTCAGGTGGATGACACACAGGTGCGAGCGAACTTTTTAGTGGCACACAGGTCGCAAGCAACTTTTGTAATGGCATACTGGTAAAAGACTCATAGAGTTTTGCCTAAAACAGGGTTAAACATGGTATAAGAATAACATAGTTAATTCAGAACTAATTTGCCTCAGAACTTGGAGCAGTATAGGCACAGTAATCGTCATAGGAAAATTGTATAAGAACTTGAAAATTATTCTAGGCTTCATAGCAGGGTGACAAGTAAAAGCAGAACTTAGTTCAGAACTGATTTGCCTCAGAACTTAGTATAAGATCATGACAAGCATGGAAGACATCATCATAGGCACTAACTTTATCAAGGTCAAGCTCAAGCTCCATCTATAGAACAAGTAAAAGGCAGTGAGATTCAGAGAAACTTGCCTCGCCCTTGGCGTGGTCGTTGCCAAAGTCAGAGATGAGGTCCTCTACACCTTCGCCGCTCCCTCGGCCCCTCTTCGTCGTTCCCAGACACTTGTGCTCACAGACGTGAGGCAGGCGCCTCACCCACTTCGCTGCCCCCTCGCCGGCACGCTCCTCCTTGTCGCTGCTTGGCCCCACATCAGAACACGAGAGGATCCAGTCGAGGACCCTCATCTCCGGCATTGTGTTCGCTCCACCGCCGCTTGGCCCCTCTCCGGTGCTCATCGTCATCTCCCACTTCGCCGCCATCTCGCCGGCACGTGCGCGGATCTAGTTGCGGCACCGCTTCACATTCTGGTTCTCCTCCCTGATCCCGGATGCGTGGGGTCGTCTGCTACTTGGCCCCTCGCCGGCGCTCATAGTCGTCGCCACACCTCCACTCACCCTAGTGAGAAATGAGTGAGGACCAGAGCGTCCAAGGACCGGTGGATGGTCGCTCCTTGGTGTGATGAGTGATTGACAGCGTGGTGTGGACTAACTCTTGGCTGAGTATTGCAGGTGCAGGTTGCGGCTTGGTTTGCGTGGTGCAGGTGAAGGACAAGCGTGAAAGGTCTACGCCTGTGTGGCCTCCGAGGAGTGGAGAGACAAGTAGGCTTGGTTCGAGGGACCTGGTGGCCGATGAGATCAAGTGCGGGCCGCACGATGGCAAGAAAAGCAAGACAAAGTCATGAACACGGAGCCGGTGCAAGGTAGCGGCCAAGTCATTGAACGGGGCAAGACCAAGTAAACCGTCCAGGAGCCGGAGGTGAAACGCTTGGCGGGCCCGATGCTTGGCGAGGTGAGGTTGTGCCTCGTATGCGGGGTTTTCGGTGGTTCACCAGAAAACCGTCGGGTTCCTCGGTTGCTCCACAACGCCGAGCTCGAGGGTTTGTTGGTTTGGCCACAAAACCAACACTAAGCCGGGATGACGTGGCTGCCTAGTCAAGAGGAGCTTGGCGTGGAGGCTGCACCGAGTTCGCGGGGTTTGCGGCGGTTCACCACAAAACCGTCGGGTTACTTGGTTGAGCCACAAATCCAAGACTGAAGGCTCGACGGGCAGAGACCGGATTCGGGCCCTCCAAGAAGCTTCGAAGCGGGCGACACGCGGCATGATCGAGGTGCTTTTGTTGGGAGGACGTGATGGCCTGATTGATGCGCGGCTGTCCGATGGAGAATTTCATGTGTTGACCAAAATGCCCCTGTGAGGGCTTGTGTTGTAACTCCTAGTGTAGGGGTACTTCGCATTTTCCAGAGGATGAACATATAGGAGGAGTGGCTGAATTTCAGCCATCTCTTTGGCTAGTGGTGGGAGTGCTCTTTCATTTTGGGGTGCTCTTGGGGAGATAAGGTGAAAGGAGAGAGTTGGCTCTTTGTTTGAGTTTTTTGCCATCCAAGATTAGTATTTCTTGTGAGTGGCTTTTAACTGGATTTGGCTAAGATATTCATGGTGAAACCTTCCTTCTCAATCTCGTGCCAAATCCTTTGCTACCGGTGTTTTTCTTTTTCTACGATTTTCGGGGTCCTTTTTGGAGGATTTTTGTTCGTCGCTCGATTCGTCGATTTGAAGGTGTTTCTCTCCGGATTTCTTTGAGGGGTTCATGGGTGAGTGTATTGTGCCTCTTTGTGGATGAGCTTGACCCTTCAAACGCCGGATTTGACCTTCGATTCGTTGATTTTCGGATGAACCCTAGTTCATAGTGTTCTTGGCCAAGATTCGCGATATCGGGAGTTGTAGGGAGTTAGAGGACAAAATTTTTGGGGCATATCTTCCCCTTGGGGTGTTCATTATCTCCCCAAAGTTTCGTCTCAAGACTCCAAGTGGTTTGGGAGATCCATCGATCGAAAGTTTGGTGCGGATTCGCGAGCGGTTTTCTGGGCTGTCCCGGGTGATCCGGACACTTGTGGCCGGGTGACCCGAAGGGGTGGGTTGATCTGGACACTTGTGGCCGGGTGACCCGGTGCGGCTCTGGATGCCTCAGGGTGACCCAGACGTTTGTGGCCGGATGACCCGGTAGGTCTCAGCCTTCCTCTATGTTGCTTGAGCTCTTTCGTGCTTGCTTCCGCTTTGCTTCCTAGGCTTTCAAGCTTTGTTCCTAAGGTCTCGAGAGAGGCTTGTGTGTGCTTTCGTTTGATCGAGTGTGACTCCCAGAGTAACGATTGGGAGATAGGTCGAGTTCTTTTGAGAAAGAATTTGTATCGGCTCCCATTCACTCTCCCCCTCTCTGGTCGCCAATCCGGTCCTTCAATTGGTATCAAAGCTTGGTTACAGATCACTCCACCTTAAACGGCTTTGTGATCCATAGGGTGACGGAGAAAAGGGCGCTTTTGCTCATGGCTTTGGTTTGCGCGCTTTGAGCTTTCTTTCAACTAATCATAAAAGGTGCTTTGAGTATGGCACCAAGCTCTTTTTCTTGTGTGTCTTTGTCTTCAGAGATTGATGTGTTGGAGTTTGCATCGGGAGATGACCACAAGTGGAGACGAAAGTGTGAGGAGTTGAAGGAAGCTAAGGAGGCAATGGCGTTGATGCGACTTTTGGTGGCTCAAGAAGATGATCTCCAAGACAAGCTTATCAAGAGAAGCAAAGTGAAGCTCTCCCATGGTATCATTGGTTTGTTCACTCGTCTTTGTGCTTATGGCGAGATGCTTGTTGAGCTTAAGAACTCTCCTTTGCCGTGCAAATCTTGTGATGCCTTGTGTGCTGAAAATGAGAAGCTAAAACATGAAACTAGTTGTCGAAATAAGCATGTTGAAGCTCTTAGAAGTGCATGCGACAATCTTGATTTTGAGAATGATGAATTGAGATCATCTCTTGCTAACTTGCAATCTGAAATTGACTTGTTGAAATCTAATGCTTCTTTGACGTGCAACTCTTGTGTTCTTTGGATATTAATCTTGATGTGGCTAGAAGTAAGATTACTTTGTTGGAGACAAGTACTTCATTGCCGTGTGTTTCTTGTGAGTCTTTGCTTGCTGATGGTGTGTGCATCGGGAGATGACCACAAGTGGAGGAGGAAGTGCAAGGAGTTGAAGGAAGATAAGGAAGCAATGGCGTTGATGCGGATTTTGGTGGCTCAAGAAGATGATCTCCAAGACAAGCTCGTGGAGAGAAGCAAGGTCAAGCTCACCCAAGGTATCATTAGCTTGTTCACCCGCCTTTGTGCCTATGGTGAGATGAATGTGGAGCTTAAGAACTCTCCTTTGCCTTGCAAATCTTGTGATGCCTTGTGTGTTGAAAATGAGAAACTAAAAATTGAAACTAATTGTCGCAACAAGCATGTTGAGGCTTTTAGAAGAGCATGCGACAATCTTGATTTTGAGAATGATGAATTGAGATCATCTCTTGCTAACTTGCAATCTGAAATTAATTTGTTGAAATTCAATACTTCTATGCCTTGCAACTCTTGTGTTGCTTTGAATGATGATCTTGATATGGCTAGGAGTAAGTTTGCTTTGTTAGAGTCAAGTGCTTCACTACCATGTGTTTCTTGTGAGTCTTTGCTTGCTGAAATTAATGAACTAAAATTGACTCACACCACATGTGTAGATGAACTTGAGCATGCTAGGGCTGAAATTTGTGATATGAAATCCATGCCTTGTAGCAAGTGCTCTTTGTTGCTTGTTGAGGATGCTTGCCATACTTCTTGTGATAAGGATGATGCTTTGTTAGATGTAAATGATGTTTCTTGTTCATGTGATTTCATTTGCACCTCATGCATTGATTTGGAAAGTGAAGTTTTGGCTTTGAAAAAGGTGTGCGAGGATATGAACGCCAAGTTGGTTGAGCAGGATGAGATGAGTGCCAACCTTGAGAAGGAAAATGAACTCTTGCGTACCACATATGCTAAATGCATTGAAGAGGAAATCGATAATTTAAGAAATATGACATGTGGTACTTGTGAGTGCCTCAAATCTGAAAATGAGGTTTTGCGCACAAGGTGGAAGAGTCTTTGTGCCAAGGGTTTGGATTCTCGCTTTTCTTGTCACTCCGATGTTGATGCTTGCAAAATAGCTTC
This sequence comes from Cenchrus fungigraminus, assembly GCA_036936925.1. Lineage (NCBI taxonomy): Eukaryota > Viridiplantae > Streptophyta > Magnoliopsida > Poales > Poaceae > Cenchrus > Cenchrus fungigraminus. Next base: position 51,779,045 of record CM072778.1, on the reverse strand, counting down.
TTCTCAATTGGAGTTGACTTCTTCTCTTAAGCGTGAGTCTTTTGATGGTGGCAAGTGTACTAGTGCTTTGGATAGCTCTCCCATAGCTACTCCTAAGCTTGTGGCTTCTTCCGGTGTTGCCCAAGGTGATTCGAATGGCAAGGGTGCTTCTCATTTCTTTGGAACTCATACTTCCAAACTGAAGTTCCATTGCACCTTTTGCAAGAAAGATGGGCATACCGTGGAGTTTTGCTTTCGCCGTGTCAAGCACGAGTGACGTGTGCGTGCCAAAGCTTTGAAGAAGCCACATAGCCTTTCTCATGGCACGTGTGATTCTAATGTGGGCACCAAGTCGAGTGTTGCGGTTGATGCTTCTTGCTCTAAGTCCCAAGGGACTTTTCACTTACAAGAGAATGGTGATTCGTCCACTCGGACCGTGCCTCTTGATAGGCCTGTGTAGCATTGCTCTCTTTGTGGGAAGGATGGGAATTAAGAGAGCTTTTGCTACCGCCGTGCAAGGAAAATGCGGCGAGGTTGTGCTTCTAGGCTTTTGATTGTTCATAGCCCTTCTCATGGCATGAACACTTGTGAGCCTAAGAAGACACATTTTGTTGACGGGTTTTATGACACTCTTTCTAGTGAGTTAGACCATGCTCGTGGACATGCTTCTAGTGCTTCTTGTGTTGGTCCACGACATGTTTCCCGTGGTGTTCGTGTTGGTTCTTCTCCTACGACCTCGAACGATCTTTGCCTTTTTGCTTATGGTAGCACTCGGTTTTCTTCGCGAGTTGCTCCTTTGAGGCATGATTCCAAGAGTGTTCAAAATCCTTTTCATTCGAACCGGCATTTGCATCATGCTAACCCACTTGATAAGTTGAGTGCATCTCTTACCCGTGTGACCAAGTATTGGATTCCCAAGTATGTGCTTGCTAACCCTTTGGGATCCAAGCTCGGTCTTCTTTGTCTCCTTGTGTGTAGGTATGGAGACGCGGTTGGAGAACATGAGCTCGATGGTACTTGATTTTTGGCCCGTGAGGTGATCAAGACAAGATGGTTCTCCACACCGCTTTGGATGGCTTTTGAAAGCCTCTCTACACATGTAAAGTGAGTTTTCTTTCTTCTTGTGCTTATGAAAACCACTTGGTTTCTTTGTGCTCTTTGCTCTTTCGCATGTGTTTAGGGTGAGCTTTGTATGCTCTTTGACCCTAGTGCATGTGCTTAGGTGAGCTTGTGAGCTTGGTGTGATCTTTGCCCTATCGCATGTATTTAGGGTGACCTTTGTATGTTCTTTGGCCCTAGTGCATGTGTTTAGGGGGAGTTTGTGAGTTTTGTGCTCTTTTGCCCTTTTTGAGCTTGGGTTGGGCATCTCATGTACATATGCATCTTGCATGGTCCATTCATGTCACATATCATTTTCAGCATCTTTGTATCATAGACTGCATTTGTATCATATGCTTTAGAGAATGTGCTTCTCTCATATACATTGATCACTGTGATATGTTGGATGTGAGCTTATGATCATGCTTGTGAGCTCTTGTGATGTATGGCTATGCTCTTGGTAGCTTTGGGATGTATATGCATGTGAAATGGCTAGTTTTTGAGAAAATTATTAGTCGAACCTCTCTTGTGAGCAGAATCCCTTACATGCTCATTTTGTGCTCAAATGGCTATCTCTTGCTTAATTTGTGCTTGGGAATCATCTCTTTTCATTCGGGGTCAAAGACCCGTTTGTCATCATGAATGTTTATCCTACATGTTACCTTGTGGAGGAGCCTAAGCTTCTTTTTACCGCAAAGGCACTTCATGTACCATGCTTAATTTTAAATCATGAAATTGGTATATTGAAATGCCTATGCTTGAAAAATATGCTTCCATGTCATATGTGCTTTAAATTCCTTATCTTGGGTGCTAAACTGTTGCATGATGTCTACCATTGAGAAGTCTCATGTTTAGAAGTAGACACATGGCTCAGTGGCTTTGACATGACATGAGATAACTTGTAGGTGTTTATGATGACCTTGTGATGAGAACTTGTGACCTTTCATGAAGTTTGTGAGTTATATGTTGTTTGTGCTCATTTTGGTCATGTTGAGGTCCTATGCTCATGAGAGGGAAGTTTTGTTGAACATGCTTCATTTTTATCATGGCTATGTCACATGCTTATATGTTCTTATCTATCTTGTTGGCAATGCTTGTACGGAATATATGGCTATCTTGCTTGTTCTATGTCTCATTTCTAGCATGTTGTAGTGGTCTTTGTCTATTTGAGAAATGTGCATCCATTTCAGTTTGCATATCAAGGGGAAGAGTTTTTGCATCAAGGGGGAAAATCTTTTTTTACAAATGGATACTCAGTTCAGGGGGAGAACTTGAGTTTGCACGGATTTGTTCAGGGGGAGCTTGCATTCATGCATTGGGAGCTCTTTGTGTCACCTGAAGGTGCTTTGTGCTTTGCTCTCTTGCCGATGGTGCCGAGCCGTTTGTCCTCCCCTCGAGGAGTCGGCGTTGTGAGCATTTTGTCTCAAATGTGTTGAGTCGTTGCCCTTGCCTTAGGGGACTGAGACTTTCTCATTCAAGTGATTGTGTTCTTGGCTTTTGTTTGGCTTTTGATCACTTGCTTGGGTTCTTTGTTCGTTTCTTTTCTTTTTCTTTCTTTTCTGGATTGGTGATTGTGTGTCAATGCACTCATCAAGGGGGAGATTGAGGACCAGAGCGTCCTAGGACCCGTGGATGGTCGCTCCTTGGTGTGATGAGTGATTGACAACGTCGTGTGGACTGACTCTTGGCCGAGTATTGCAGGAGCAGGTTGCGGCTTGGTTTGCGTGGTGCAGGTGAAGAACAAGCGCAAAAGGTCTATGCTTGTGTGGTCTCCGAGGAGTGGAGAGACAAGTAGGCTTGGTTCGAGGGACCTGGTGGCCGACGGGATCAAGTGCGGGCCGCACGGTGGCTAGAAAAAAGCAAGACGAAGTCATGAGCACGGAGCCGGTTCAAGGTAGCGGCCAAGTCATTGAACGGGGCAAGACCGAGTAGACCGTCCGGGAGCCAGAGATGAAAGGCTTGGCGGGCCCGATGCTTAGCGAGGTGAGGCTGTGCCTTGTATGCGGGGTTTTCGGTGGTTCACCAGAAAACAGTCGGGTTCCTCGGTTGCTCCACAAAGCCGAGCTCGAGGGTTTGTTGGTTTGGCCACAAAACCAACACCGAGCCTGGACGACATGGCCGCCTAGTCAAGAGGAGCCTGGCGTGGAGGCTACACCGAATCCGCGAGGTTTGCGGCGGTTCACCACAAAACCGTCGGGTTACTTGGTTGAGCCACAAAACCAAGACCGAAGGCTCGACGGGCGGAGACGGGATCCGGGCGCACCGAGAAGCTTCGAAGCGGGCGACAAGCGGCATGATCGAGGTGCTTGCGTTGGGAGGAGGCGATGGCCCAATGGATGTGCGGTCGTCCGATGGAGAACTTCATGTGTTGACCAAAATACCCCTGTCAGGGCTTGTGTTGTAACTCCTAGTGTAGGGGTACTTCGGTCATTTTCAGGAGGACCTATATATAGGAAGAGCGGCTGAATTTCAGCCATCTATTTGGCTAGTGGTGGGAGTGATCTTTCATTTTGTGGTGCTCTTGGGGAGAGAAAGTGAGAGGAGAGAGTTGGCTCTTTAATTGAGCTTTTTGCCATCCAAGATTTGTATTTCTTGTAAGTGGCTTGTAACGGGATTTAGCTAAGATATTCATAGTGAAATCTTTCTTCTCAATCTCGTGCTAGTTCCTTTGCTCCCGGCATTTTTCTTTTTCTGCAATTTTCGGGGTCCTTATTGGAGGATTTTTGTTCGTCGCTCGATTCGTCGATTTGAGGGCGTTTCTCTCTGGATTTCTTTGAGGGGGTCATGGGTGAGTGCCTTGTGCCTCTTTGTGGATGATCTTGACCCCTCAAACGCTGGATTTTGCCTTCGATTCGTTGATTTTCGGATGAACCCAAGTTCATAGTGTTCTTGGCCAAGATTCGCGATTTCGGGAGTAGTAGGGAGTTAGAGGACGGAATTTTTGGGGCATATCTTCCCCTTGGGGTGTTCATATGTCCCCAAAGTTTCGTCTCAAGACTCCAAGTGGTTTGGGAGATCCATCGATCGAAAGTTTGGGGCGGATTCACGAGCGGTTTTCTGGGCTGTCCCGGGTGATCCGGACACTTTTGGCCGGGTGACCCGGTGCGGCTCTGGATGCCTCAGGGTGACCCGGACGTTTGTGGCCGGATGACCTGGTAGGTCTCAGCCTTCCTCTATGTTGCTCGAGCTCTTTCATGCTTGCTTCCTAGGCTTGCAAGCTTTGTTCCTAAGGTCTCGAGAGAGGTTTGTGTGTGCTTCCGCTTGATCGAGTGTGACTCTCGGAGTAGCGATTGGGACATAGGCCGAGTTCTTTTGAGAAAGAATTTTTATCGACTCCCATTCACTCCCCCCCTCTCTGGTCGCCAATCCGGTCCTTCAATGAGGAAAGTGTCGTGTGCTGCGTTTTTTTTGAAGGAATGTGCTGCGCTTATCCATTCGGAAAGAAGAAGGAAAGTGCTGGGCTGAATATTCATTTTGCAAAGTGGATAGTCACTACCGACGCGGATTAGCAAACCCGCGTCGCCTTTGTCGGCTAGTGCGTGGGCGGGCAACGGCTACCTTTATACTAGGCTGCTGACGCTGACGCGTGGGCCTGACACTTTTTTTTTTGAAATGACACTTGCTTCCCTCAAAAATTAGGGGCCATAAAATAACACCTAAAAATTAATAAAAATGCGAACAATTCATAGTTAGGCATTTGGTATTTGAATAAAATATGAACAGTCACACATCTCCTTGTGACCACACGTCTCTTTTGTGGCCAAGAGCTCTCCTGAGCGTACACGGGTTCCGAGGCGCGTGACCAGCCGCCTGACGGTTCCCCGTCTCGTCACTATAAATCCCCGGCCAGCCAAGAACATCATCAACCGCGCCACCAAGAAAACCCCAGCACCACCGTCTCCGGTCACCAAGAAGTGAATCCAAGAGCTTCTTCTTCCTCAAGCACACGCATGGCATCATCAAGCGAGCCGTCCAGCAAGCGGGGGAGGGAGGAGGATGATGACGACGAAAGCCGCTGCCGTCGGCTCATCAAGGAGGGGATGGCGCCGGCGCCCGAGGAGCCCGAGGAGGTGCTGCCGCCCCCGACCGAGGAGGCACCGGCACCGCCGCCCGTGGAGACCGCCCCTGCTCCTCCACTAAATGTTGTGGACTTCTTGTGGTCAGCCAACATGTTCCTCGAAGCTTTCAGGAGGCTTCGACGGGTGGCCGTTGATCTCGGCCTCCCACGACCCAATGATCCGCTGCAGAGGACCGTGAAGGATTTCGCCTTCAAGATCCATATCTTGGCTGGGGACCTTGAGAGAGTCGTGGTTGGCCCCGTCGATGACGATGGCGGCGACGATGGCGGCTTCGGCTCCGACTCTGATGGTGGGGCTCCTCCGGTGGCGACTACCTCTGCTTAATTAATTTGTTCCTCTGTTAATATGTTCCTCCTGTGTGTTTGTTGAACTTGTGATGAACTAGTAGATCTAAGAGACGCAGGTAGATCAATCTGTGTCTCCTATAACGCATTGCAATGCCTATGGCAGCAGTTTACAATGAATTGCAATGTGTATGCCAGAAGTTTGTTACTCTATTTGTTTCTATATATCGCAGCAGTTTACAATGAATTGCAATGTGTATGCCAGAGTTATGCCAGAAGTTTGTTACTCTGTTTGTGTTAATCCGCGTCTCCTTTGCCTCATGCCGCAATGAAATGTCAGCACAGATGAATTGATGAATTTTGTGATATGTGACACACTAAGATTTGTGACCCAATTGTGATATATAACACATTGCAAATTTTTCATTCTTCATCCACACAGATGAAGCAAAAGCACCACTTTTAACATCAGAATTACTTCTTTGCAGCATACATCCCCAGTAAACATCTAAATACTACACAAACAACAGCCACAATAATCAAGTTCATCTTCCAGATCACATTGTCCATCTTCTCCTCCAGTGCTTTCTTCCTCTACTTGTCCTCCAGTGCTTGCCTCTGCTCGCCGCTCCCAATTTGACAATCCACCGAATCAACTACTTCATCGATCGTGTCTGCCCAGTTCGACGGTCGAAAAACAATGATGCCAACATCTTTCAGCATCTGGAGATACTCCTTGTGGAAATGATAAAATCCACAATTCTTGGTGTACTGCAGATCAAAAGCACATAAGAACCCTAACTCAGATTTGGGAAACACAGCACAGACTACTCACCGAGTTCCTTGCACACTTGAAATAAAGACGACCGCGGTTTTCACCTTGCTTCTGCGTCCGCCCCTCCTCCACCCGAGCCATACCACAGTCCGGGCAAGGGACCAGTGGAAAGCCGCTTAGCTCACCGACTGGATCCAAGCCGATGGAGTGAATGCGGCTACTCTGGCAACCTTGAACCATGCAACTGGCACGTGCACCTCCAGACGAATCGGCATAGTGCGACATGTGCGCGACGGCGGGGAAGGACGGGCGGGCGGTGACGGTGGAGCTCAGATCGGGGAAGAAGAAGGGGGCTGGGGCCGGGGCGGATGGATATTCATTCGGCCAGGGCCATTTCGGACAATGGAGCACTTGATGGCGAGACGAGTTAGTGTACCAGCGTCGCCGGGGTGGATGCATATTCATTCGGCCAGGGGCATTTCGGATAACGGAACACTTGTTGGCGACGCGGGTTAGTATACCCGCATCGCCTTTGTCGGTCGGGCAGGCAACGGTTATCTTTTTTATATAGGCTTCTAACGCTGACGCGTGAGCCCGACACTATTTTTTCTGAATTGAAACTTGCTTTCCTCAAATATTAGAGCCCATAAACAACACCTCAAAATTCATAAAAAAGACGAACAATTCATAGTTGGTAATTTAGTATTTGCATAAAATATCAACAGCCACACTTGTTTAAACAAATTTCTTGAAATTAGATTTTTTATCTCTTGTTTATGATATAATAACTATAATAACGTCAAATTGACTTGGCAACATAATTGGGGTCCCTAAACTTGTCGACAAAAATTCAAATGGTTTCGAAAAAGGAAGATTATACTTGTGTCCAAATGTCTACATCTCTCACATAGTTTCTTAGAATGTTACTTCAACATTGAAGTTTTCCACACTTAACAACATGTTCGAACTCATATGCATTTGAAATTTTAACATAACCTTGTGTTCACCATAAGATTACGAAATACAAAGTTTCATTATTAATGGTTGTGTAAAACAAATATTATTTCTATGTTGTACTTATAAGGAACAAGATAAGGCGTATAAACAACATCCAAGAAAAGGAATTACATACGAAAAAATGTCATAAATGAATAGATGTTGATTTTGGAAAAATTCAGAAACAAATATCATCATATTTGGATTACGGATGACGGAGAAATACGTGATACAAAATTTGATTGCAGTTTAAAAGGGGAAAAGCAAACTATTTTTCATTCGAATAGATCTGGTCCCGCGCCCTTCATTGGCGACGTGTGGTTGTTAATCCGCGTATCATTTGCGCCTCCGAACCTTTTTAATAAACGCTTCGCCCCACCTTCCGCCTTCTGTGCCCTTCTCCGGCTTGCGCTGAAGGACCGATTAGGCGACCAGAGAGGGGGGGAGTGAATGGGAGCCGATAAAAATTCTTCCCGGAGGATGAACTCGGCCTATGCCCCAAATCAACAACCAAGGATTCCCACACAAGCTTGCCAAGGTCACGTAGTCAGAGCGGACCTACCAACCCTAGGAACAAGTCCAAAGAAGTTGTAAAGAGGAAGCACAACACAAGAAGCAAAGGACTTAGCCAAATCTGCAGGTCAGAGACGGATTGTCCGTATGGGTCACGCGGACGGTCCGTCGCCTACGGCGGACCGTCCGTGGGTCAAGGACGGACCGTCCGTAAATGCCAACAGAACCACCAGAAACACACCGGCCAATACGGACCGTCCGATCAGACCTCCCGGACCGTCCGTCAGCCCTACGGACCGTTCGACATAGCACGTTGGACCGTCCGAGCTCGGCGGACCGTCCGTCACCACCCGGCGGACCGTCCGTCAAACACGGTGCAACAAAACTCAAACACCCCGACCGATCGAACAAGCGAGCTCACAAGAACACGATGAACTTGCGACGAACCTTAGCCTCACGGACCATCCGCGGACGCCTGGCAGACCGTCCGTCGTGCACGAACAGCATGAACAGAAGTGCGAACTCGAGGGTCAACCCTCCCTAGGCATCCATGGATCTCCCAAACGGCTGCATCGATTGAGACAAGATTTGGGGGAGATGTGAAGCGTCCCTAGGGGATGCTATGCCCAAAAACTTGAGGCCTCAAACCATCTAAATCGCCGGGAATCGATCACGAACCGAGCACAACCAAAAAGCTAGGGAACCACCCGAAATCCTCAAATCCAAGGCCGAATCTGGAGTTTGAGGGGTCAAGATCAAGTACAAAGATGCACAAGGCATCTATCCATGATCCCCACAAGAAAATCCGAACCCAAACACCCCAGAATCCAAGGAACAAGCTGCGCACAAAAATCCAACGAAAATAGCTCAAAAGGACACGAAAATCACACGAGCTACAAGAAGGAAATCGACGCAACCATGAAAGCTTCCATACACTCGGAGGTCAGATTCTCTACAAAACGGTCAAGAAAATCTACGCCTATGGAGCAGAGAAATGGGAAGTAGTCCAGATGGATGGTTTGCCCAGAAACCCTAGAGCTAATATATATGAGTTCCTCTGGGTTGGGCAAATGACCACACTACCCCTAGCACTTAAACTGAGATACAAACCCCTTAGGGGCAAATAGGTCAAGTAGCACTCCTCTTCATCGCACGGCCATGCTTTTGCCGCAGTCTGCGTTCTCCCGACGCAAGCCCTGCGATCCCGCCACGTGTCCGCTGGCATCGAAGCTTCTCGACGAGCCCGGATCCCGTCTCCGCCTGCCGAGCCTCCGGCCTTGGTTTTGTGGCTCAACCAAGTAACCCGATGGTTTTGTGGTGAACCACCGCAAACCCCGCGTGCAGACTCCGGTTGTGAGCCGCCACCCTGCACCGGCTCATGTCCACGACTTCGTCTTGCTTTTCTTGCCACCATGCGGCCCGCACTTGACCCCGCTGGCCACCGGGTCCCTCGAGCCGAGCATACTTGTCTCTCCACTCCTTGGAGGCCCCGCAAGGCATAGACCTTTCGCGCCCGCTCTTCACCTGCACCAACGCAAATCAAGCCGCAACCTGCACCTGCAATACTCGACCAAGAGTCAGTCCACACCACGTTGTCAATCACTCATCACAATGAGGAGCGACCATCCACCGATCCTCAGACGCTCCGGTCCTCAGTCTCCCCCTTGATGAGTGCATTGACAACACACATAGTAACCAATTCAGAGAAAGAAAGAAAAAGAAAAGAAACGAACCAAAAACTCAAACAAGTGATCAAAAGCCAAACAAAAGCCAAAGAAGATCACATGAGAGAGAAAGTCTCGGTCCCCTAAGGCAAGGGCAACGGCTCAACACAACCGAGACAAAATGCTCCAAAATTTTCCGACACCTCAAGGTGAGGCAAAAGGGCTCGACACCATCGGCAAACAAGCACAACTAAAATCAGGCGAAAAAGAGCTCTCAAATGCATGAATGCAAGCTCCCCCTGACCAAATGCATTCCCTTGATGCAAAACTCCCCCTGGATGCATGAATTAGGTACTTTCCTCCCCCTTGTTGGTAATGCATGAATCAAGCCAAAATGAAACCTAGAGCTTCTCAAATAGACAAAATTCAACACAAGATGCTACACATGTCCAAATGAGCAAGTGAGATACTCTATAGCTTTGTATGCACATTAGCTACAAGATTACCATGTTTCACATCCATTGAGCAAAGCTAAGATAAAAATGAGCAATTTTTCGAATAATCACTCTCTCATGAGCAAAGTCCTAAACATGAGCAAAACATGTCAAAATGGCAGACCCATACAAACTTCATGCTAGGACAACCATTCTAATCATAAAATTATCATAAACACCCTCAAGTATCTCATGTCATGTCAAAGCCACCGAGCCATGTGCCTACTTCTATGTATGAGACTTCTCATTGGTAGGCATCATGCAATGGTTTAGCACCCAAAGCTATAAAAATTAAGCACATATGACATGGGAGCACATTTTCCAAGTAATTTACATTTCATTTTCAGATTCACAATGGTACATGAAATGTCTTTGTGACAAAAAGGAACTTATGCCCCTCCACAAGATAAAGCAAGTGGGCTAAACATTCATGGTGACAAATGAGCCTTTGGCCCCATATGATCAAAATAAGCTATCCAACCACAAATTAAGCATAGCAAAGCCACAAGAACATGTCAAGATCATATAAAGGCATTTACCCACAAGAGAGCATACATGTAGCATTTTCAAAAGCATAGCTAGCAACCATGGGCATAAACCAAGATCACCCAGAGCTAAGCCAAACTAACCAGAGAATATCAAACTAGCTCACAAGATCATGTATAGCACATCATGGTGAACAAAGTATATAGGAGAAGCTCATCTCTAGAGCATATGATACAAATGCAGTCTGTAATACAAAGATGCAAACATGATATGATACAAGATGAAAATGCAAGATGCATATGTACATGAGATCCCCCAACCAAAGCTCAAAAAGGAAAAACCACACCAAGCTCGCCCCGCAAACGTCCAAATGTACCTTGGTCCAAAGGCTTTGTCAGGATATCGGCGAGTTGTTTTTCGGTTGGGACATGGATGAGGTCTATGTTTCCCTTCTCAACATTATCTCTTAGAAAGTGGTAGCGCACTTCTATGTGTTTGGTTCTTGAGTGGAGCACAAGATTTTTGGCTACGCTTATGGCACTAGTGCTGTCACACATGAGAGGTACATGGGAACACTCCTCACCAAAGTCACTCAAAGTGTACGTGATCCAAAGCAGCTGGGAGCAACAACTAGCGGCAGCGACATACTCGGCTTCTGTGGTAGACTGAGCAACACTTGACTGCTTGCCAGATGACCAAGAAACAAGCGAGGAACCCAGAATTTGGCAAGTACTCGAAGTCGATTTCCGATCGACTCGACACCCTGCAAAATCGGCATCCAAAAAACCAAGAAGCGAAAGAGAAGAGGACACCGAGTACCAAAGACCGAGCTCAGGAGTGTGTCGAAGATACCTGAAGATCCGCTTGACGGCCTGCTGATGTGAAGTCCTCGGTGACGCCTGAAAATGAGCGCACAGACACACAAAAAAACTGGATGTCCGGCCTCGTCGCCGTCAAGTACAAGAGGGAGCCGATCATGCTCCGGTACTCCTTCTGGTCCACGGGCTCTCCGTCCTCGTCCGCGTCCAGCGCTGTAGTCGTACTCATCAGTGTCGACAGGGGCTTCGAGTCGTCCATCTTGAACTTCTTGAGGATGTTCTTCGTGTACTTGGCTTGATGCACAAAGGTTCCTTCCTTCGCCTGCTTGATATGAAGCCCGTGAAAGAACTGCAATTCTCCCATCATAGACATCTCGAATTCTTTGCTCATGTCCTCTGCAAACCTTGCAACCAAAGAGTGAGACGAGCCGCCAAAGACAATATCATCCACGTACACCTGAACAATTAGGATATCATCGCCCTGCCTGAGGAGAAAAAGAGTCTTAGCTACTTTGCCCATCTCAAACCCCATGCTGAACAAGAACCCCCTCAAACGGCCATACCAAGCACGGGGAGCTTGTTTCAGCCCATACAATGCCTTCCTCAGCCTATACACCCGGTGGGGAAACTCAACACTCTCAAAGCCCGGTGGTTGCTTCACATAAACTTCCTCCTCCAAAAACCCATTTAAGAAGGCACTCTTCACATACATTTGGTACAATTTGAACCCTTTAGCCACGGAAAAGGCTATAAGGATCCTAATCGCCTCCAAACGGGCTACAGGAGCAAATGTCTCCTCATAGTCTATCCCCTCCTTCTGGCTATAACCCTGAGGAACCAACCTCGATTTGTTCCTTACCACCTCACCATTCTCACCCTCTTTGTTTTTCCACACCCATTTTGTCCCAATAGGTTTGTAGTGTGGTGGTGGCTCTACCAACTCCCAAACTTGGTTTCTCTAAAAGTTCTCTAACTCCTCATGCATTGCGTTCACCCAATTAGGATCAGAGAGGGTGTGTCCAATGTCTTTCGGCTCAAAGGTAGCAATGAAAGCCGAATGAGAAAAGTGAGAAACATTCCTGGACCTTGACCGCATTGTACGTTCATTGATGTCGCCGATGATTCTTGAGGGAGGATGATCAATCTGAACGCGCCTCGGTGCCTCTCGCCTGGAGACAACCTCCCCCTCAGCTGCAGCTTCCACTTGATCTCCCTGGATCGTAGTCGGTGTAGGGGAGGGGCCATCCTGCACTGTAGTCGTCATAGTGAAAGTAGAGGGTACATGTGCCGCTGGAGCTTCACCATCATCACCATCATCCTCTCCAGCATCATCCTCCTCGTCCTCAAAGATCTTCTTGCCAACTTCGTCATCACCTACACACTCAAAGACAGACGAACTGCATGGCTGGGTCTCGTCGAAGGTAACCTCGCATGTTTCCATGACTAGGTTAGTATCAAGGTTGAGCACACGGAATGCTCGAGAATGACTAGCATAACCCATGAAAATCCCACCGGAGGACCTCAACTCAAACTTGTCAAGCCTACCCTTCTTGAGAATAAAGCACCGACAACCAAAAGCCCTGAAATGGCTCACTCTAGGTGCTCGCTCGTGCATGAGCTCATAGCACGTCTTGTTCAAGAAGGCCCTGAGAAAAATGCGATTCCCAACATGGCAAGCAGTATTCACCGCCTCAGCCCAATATCTCCTCGGAGTCCTATGCTCATCGAGCATCGTCCGAGCCATCTCACAAAGGGACCGATTCTTCCTCTCAACCACACCATTCTGACAAGCCACATAGGGAGAAGAAAACTGATGTTCGAGACCCAAATAAAGACAAAAGGTTTCGAAACGAGAGTTTTAAATTCAGTGCCATTGTCACTACGAATAGCTCGAACAACATCTCCATTTCTCTCATTCTTCAACCTCAAGATTAGATCCCGAACAAAACCAAATGTCTCCCCCTTGTCAGCCAAAAAGAAGACCCAAGCATAGCGAGAATAGTCATCCACTATCACAAGGACATACCATTTCCCACCCGCCGAGCACACACGAGCTGGACCAACCAAGTCCATATGGAACAGCTCGCATGGCCTCTCTGTCATAACTGATGTCAAAGGCGGGTGAGAGGCGGCGACCATCTTACCATGCCTACACGGAGCACATACCAAATCCTTTTGGTACTTCAACTTTGGCAATCCTCGGACCAAACCTAGCCCACTCAAGCATGACAACAAGTCAAAACTCAAGTGACCTAGTCTCCTATGCCATTTCCAAACCTTCGCCGAAACACCAACAACCAAACAACGAGCAGAGCCGACACACTGAGAAAAATCGACTCTGAAAATTTGACCCTCGGGGCTGATCGTGCACACAAGATCACCTCGAGAATCCAAAACACGAGAAGAGCCCGTTTTGAAACGGACTTCAAAACCCTCATCAAGAAGCTGGGAAACCGAAAGAAGATTGAACCCCAAAGACTTGACAAGGGAAACCGAAAGAAGATTGAACCCCAAAGACCTACACTGAATCGACACGACCTAGTGGCTGTTTCACGCGCCGGGCAGAACGGATGCAGCGTAGCTGAGCCATGCATAACCGATCCGGTGGTTGTGACGTGCAGAATCGACACGACCAGATGCAGCATGGATTTTGCATTACCGACACTGTGCGTAACCAAGTCGTTGTTGCACCAAAAAGTATGGACGGTAACACAGTTACGCAGTGGCTGTTCCACCATGTAGCACGAATGGTGCATAACCGGCAACGAATCGACACGACCCAGTCGGTGTTGCATGCACCATGCAGAGTGGATGGTGTGTAGCTGAACTATGCGTAACCGATCTGGTGCAGGTGACTCGTAGAATCGACACGACTGGATGCAACATGGATGGTGCGAAACCTTTTCGGATGTAGGTTCTGTGCTCAATCGACATGACCGGATGCGTAAACCTAGTCGTTGATGCACCATACAGCATGGACGGTGAGCAACCTAACGATGTGTAACTGCATCCGTGTGTAACGCAGTGGCTATTCTGCCAAGTAGCATGGATGGTGCGTAGCCGAACCGTGCGTAGCCGATCTAGTGCAGGTAACGCGTAGATTCGAGATGACCGGACGCAGCATGGATGGTGCATAACATTTTAGGATGTAAGTCACGCGCTCAATCGACACGACCAGATGCAGCGTGGATTTTGCATTACCGACTCTGTGCGTAACCAAGTCAGTGTTGCACCATACAACATGAACAGTGTGTAACCTAACAGTATGTAACTGCATCTGTGTGTAATGCAGTGGCTGTACCACCAAGTAGCATGGATTGTGCGTAACCTACGCTGAATCGACATGACCTAGTGGGTGTTTCACACGCCGTGCAGAACGGATGCAGCGTAGCTGAGCCATGCGTAACCGATCCGGTGCTTGTGACGTGCAGAATCGACACGACTGGATGCAGCGTGGATTTTGCATTACCGACTCTGTGTGTAACCAAGTTGTTGTTGCACCATAAAGTATGGACGGTAACACAGTTACGCAGTGGCTGTTCCACCAAGTAGCACGAATGGTGTGTAACCTGCAATGAATCGACACGACCCAGTCAGTGTTGCATGCACCATGCAAAATGGATGGTGTGTAGCCGAACTGTGCGTAACCGATCTGGTGCAGGTTACGCGTAGAATCGACACAACTGAATGCAACATGGATGGTGCGAAACCTTTTCGGATGTAGGTTATGTGCTCAATCAACATGACCGGATGCGTAAACCTACTCATTGTTGCACCATACAGCATGGACAGTGCGCAACCTAACGATGTGTAACTGCGTCCGTGCTTAACGCAGTGGCTATTCTGCCAAGTAGCATGGATGGTGCGTAGCAGAACTGTGCGTAACCGATCTGGTGCAGGTAACGCGTAGAATCGAGATGACCGGATGCAGCATGGATGGTGCGTAACATTTTAGGATGTAAGTCACGCGCTCAATCGACACGACCAGATGCAGCGTGGATTTTGTGTTACTGACTCTGTGCGTAACCAAGTCAGTGTTGCACCATACAACATGGACGGTGTGTAACCTAATAGTGTGTAACTACGTCTATGCGTAATGTAGTGGCTGTACCACCAAGTAGCATGGATTGTGCGTAACCTACGCTGAATCGACACGACCCAGTGGGTGTTTCACGCGCCATGCAGAACGGATGCAGCGTAGCTGAGCCATGCGTAACCGATCCGGTGCTTGTGACGTGCAGAATCGACATGACCGGATGCAGCGTGGATTTTGCGTTACCGACTCTGTGCATAACCTAGTCGTTATTGCAACATAAAGTATGGACGGTGACACAGTTACGCAGTGGTTGTTCCACCAAGTAGCACGAATGGTGCGTAACCTGCACCGAATCGACACAACCCAGTCAGTGTTGCACGCGCCATGCAGAATGACTGGTGCATAGCCGAACCATGCGTAACCGATCTGGTGCAGGTGACGCGCAGAATCGACACAACCGGATGCAAGATGGATGGTGCGAAACCATTTCGGATGTAGGTTATGCGCTCAATCGACATGACCGGATGCAGCGTGGATTTTGCGTTAACGACTCTGTGGGTAACCAAGTCAGTATTGCACCATACAGCATGGACGGTCCGTAACTTAACGGCATGTAACTGCGTCTGTGTGTATTGCAGTGGCTATTCCACCAAGTAGCATGGATTGTGTGTAACCTACGCTGAATCGACACGACCCAGTCGGTGTTGCACGCGCCATGCAGAACGGATGCAGCGTAGCTGAAACATGCGTAACCGATCTGGTGCTTGTGACGTGCAGAATTGACACGACTGGATGCGACATGGATGTTTTGCAACCTTTTCGGATGTAACTTACGCGATCCATCGACACAACCGGCTGTAGCGTGGATTTTGCGTTACCGACTCTGTGCGTAACCAAGTCGGTGTTGTACCATACAGCATGGACGGTGACGTAGTTACGCAATGGTTGTTCCACCAAGTAGCACGAATGGCGCGTAACCTGCACTGAATCGACACGACCTAGACAGTGTTGCACACGCCACGCAGAATGGATGGTGCGTAGCCGAACCGTGCATAACCGATCTGGTGCATGTGATGCATAGAATCGACACAACGGATGGAACATGGATGGTGCGAAACCTTTTCGGATGTAGGTTATGTGCTCAATCGACATGACCGGATGCGTAAACCTAGTCGTTGTTGCACCATACAACGTGGACGGTGCGCAACCTAACGAAGTGTAACTGCGTCCGTGTGTAACATAGTAGCTATTCTACCAAGTGGCATGGATGGTGCGTAGCCGAACCGTGCGTAACCGATCTGGTGCAGGTAACGCGTAGGATCGAGACGACCGGATGCAGCATGGATGGTGCGTAACATTTTAGGATGTAAGTCACACGCTCAATCGACACGACCGGATGCAGTGTAGATTTTGTGTTGCCGACTCTGTGCATAACCAAGTCAGTGTTGCACCGTACAGCATGGACGGTGTGTAACCTAATAGTGTGTAACTGCGTCTGTGCGTAATGTCGTGGCTGTTCCACCAAGTAGCATGGATTGTGCGTAACCTACATTGAATCGACACGATCCAGTGGGTGTTTCACGCGCCATGCAGATCGGAAGAAGTGTAGCTGAGCCATGCGTAACCGATCCGGGGCTTGTGACGTGCGGAATCGACATGACCGGATACAGCGTGAATTTTGCGTTACCGACTCTGTGCGTAACCAAGTCGTTGTTGCACCATAAAGCATGGACGGTGACACAGTTACGCAGTGGCTGTTCCACCAAGTAGCACGAATGGTGCGTAACCTGCACTGAATCGACACGACCCAGTCGGCGTTGCACGCGCCATGCAGAATGGATGGTGTGTAGCCGAACTGTGCGTAACCGATCTGGTGCAGGTGACGCGTAGAATCGAAACGACTGGATGCAACATGGATGGTGCAAAACATTTTTGGATGTAGGTTATGCTCTCAATCGACATGACCGTATGTGTAAACCTAGTCGTTGTTGCACCATACAGCACGGACGGTGCGCAACCTAACGATGTGTAACTGCGTCCGTGCGTAACGCAGTGGCTATTCTGCCAAGTAGCATGGATGATGCGTAGCCGAACCCTGTGTAACCGATCTGGTGCAGGTAACGTGTAGAATCGAGACGACCGGATGCAGCATGGACGGTGCGTAACATTTTAGGATGTAAGTCACGCGCTCAATCGACACAACCGGATGTAGCGTGGAATTTGCGTTACCGACTCTGTGCGTAACCAAATCAGTGTTGCACCATACAACATGGACGGTTTGTAACCTAACAGTGTGTAACTGTGTCTGTGCATAATGCAATGGCTGTTCCACCAAGTAGCATGGATTGTGCGTAACCTACGCTGAATCGACACCACCCAGGGGGTGTTTCATGCGCCATGCAGAATGGATGCAGTGTAGCTGAGCCATGCGTAACCGATCCGGTGCTTGTGATGTGCAGAATCGACATGACTGGATGCAGCGTGGATTTTGCGTTACCGACTCTATGCATAACCTAGTCATTGTTGCCACATAAAGCATGGACGTGACACAGTTACACAGTGGTTGTTCCACCAAGTAGCACGAATGGTGCGTAACCTGCACTGAATCGACACAACCCAGTCGGTGTTGCACGCGCAAAGCAGAATGGACGGTGTGTAGCTGAACTGTGCGTAACCGATCTGGTGCAGGTGACGTATAGAATCGACACAAACGGATGCAAGATGGATGGTGCGAAACCTTTTCGGATGTAGGTTATGCGCTCAATCGACATGACCGGATGCAGCGTGGATTTTGCATTTCCAACTCTATGCGTAACCTAGTATTTGTTGCACCATACAGCATGGACGGTGCGCAACCTAATGATGTGTAACGGCGTCCGTGCGTAACGCAGTGGCTATTCCTCCATGTAGCATGGATGGTGCGTAACCTGCGTTGAGTCAACATGACCCTGTCGGTGTCGCACACGCCATGCAGAACGGATGGTGCATAGCCAAACCGTGCGTAACCGATCTGATTTAGGTAACGCGTAGAATCGAGACGATCAGATGCAACATGGATGGTGCTTAACATTTTAGGATGTAAGTTACACGCTCAATCGACACGACCGGATACAACGTGGATTTTGCGTTACCAACTCTGTGCGTAACCAAGTCATTGTTGCACCATACATCATGGACGGTGACGCAGTATGCAGTGGCTGTTCCACCAAGTACCACGAATGGTGCGTAACCTGCACTGAATCGACACGACCCAGTGTGTGTTGCACGCGCCATGCAGAATGACTGGTGCATAGCCGAACCGTGCGTAACCGATCTGGTGCAGGTGACGCGCAGAATCGACACGACCGGATGCAACACGGATGGTGCAAAACCTTTTCGGATGTAGGTTATGTGCTCAATCGACATGACCGGATGCAGCGTGGATTTTGCGTTACCGACTCTATGCGTAACCACGTTAGTATTGCACCATACGGCATGGACGGTCTGTAACCTAACGGCGTGTAACTGCGTTTGTACATATTGCAGTGGCTATTCCACCAAGTAGCATGGATTGTGCGTAACCTACGCTGAATTGACACGACTGAGTCGGCGTTGCAAGCACCATGCAGAACGGATGCAGCATAGCTAAAACATGCGTAACCGATCTGGTGCTAGTGACCTGCAGAATTGACACGACTAGATGCAGCATGGATGTTTCGTAACCTTTCGGATGTAAGTTACG
This sequence comes from Cenchrus fungigraminus, assembly GCA_036936925.1. NCBI lineage: Eukaryota > Viridiplantae > Streptophyta > Magnoliopsida > Poales > Poaceae > Cenchrus > Cenchrus fungigraminus. The sequence continues at coordinate 51,760,102 of CM072778.1, read as the reverse complement.
CGCTCAATCGACATGACTGGTTGTAGCGTGCATTTTGCGTTACCGACTCTATGCGTAACCAAGTCGGTGTTGCACCATACAGCATGGACGGTGACGCGGTTACGCAATGGTTGTTCCACCAAGTAGCATGAATGGAGCGTAACCTGCACTGAATCGACACGACCCAGTTGTTGTTGCACGTGCCATGCAGAATGGATGGTGCGTATCCGAACTGTGCTTAACCGATCTGGTGCAGGTGACGCGTAGAATCGACACGACTGGATGCAACATGTATGGTGCAAAACCTTTTTGGATGTAGGTTATGCGCTCAATCGACATGACCGGATGCGTAAACCTAGTCGTTGTTACACCATACAGCACGGACGGTGCGCAACCTAACGATGTCTATTTGCGTCCGTGCGTAACGCAGTGGCCATTCTGCCAAGTAGCATGGATGGTGCGTAGCCGACCCTTGCGTAACCGATCTGGTGCAGGTAACGTGTAGAATCGAGACGACCGGATGCAGCATGGACGGTGCGTAACATTTTAGGATGTAAGTCATGCGCTCAATCGACACGACCGGATGCAGCGTGGATTTTGCGTTACTGACTGTGTGTAACCAAATCAGTGTTGCACCATACAACATGGACTGTTTGTAACCTAACAATGTGTAACTGCGTCTGTGCGTAATGCAGTGGTTGTTCCACCAAGTAGCATGGATTGTGCGTAACCTACGCTGAATCGACACGACCCAGTGGGTGTTTCACGCGTCATGCAGAACGGATGCAGCGTAGCTGAGCCATGCATAACCGATCCGGTGCTTGTGACGTGCAGAATCGACATGACCGGATGCAGCGTGGATTTTGCGTTGCCGACTCTGTGCATAACCTAGTCGTTGTTGCACCATAAAGCATGGACGGTGACACAGTTACGTTGTGGCTGTTCCGCCAAGTAGCACGAATGGTTCGTAACCTACACTGAATCAACACGACCTAGTCGGTGTTGCACGCGCCATGCAGAATGGATGGTGCGTAGCCGAACTGTGCGTAACCGATCTGGTGCAGGTGACGCATAGAATCGACACGACTGGATGCAAGATGGATGGTGCGAAACCTTTTCGGATGTAGGTTATGCGCTCAATCGACATGACCGGATGCAGCGTGGATTTTGCGTTACAAACCCTATGCGTAACCAAGTAGTTGTTGCACCATACAACATGGATGGTGCACAACCTAACGATGTGTAACTGCGTCTGTGCGTAACGCAATGGCTATTCCTCCAAGTAGCATGGATGGTGCGTAACCAGCGATGAGTCGACATGACCCTGTCGGTGTCGCACGCGCCATGCGGAACGGATGGTGCGTAGCCGAACCGTGTGTAACCGATCTGATGCAGGTAACGTGTAGAATCAACATGATCAGGTGCAGCATGGATGGTGCATAACATTTTAGGATGTAAGTTACACGCTCAATCGACACGACCGGATACAACGTGGATTTTGCATTACCGACTCTGTGCGTAACCATGTCGTTGTTGCACCATACAGTATGGACGGTGACGCAGTAACGCAGTGGCTGTTCCACCAAGTAGCATGAATGGTGCGTAACCTGCACTGAATCGACACGAGCCAGTCGGTGTTGCACGCGCCATGCAAAATGGATGGTGCATAGCCGAACCGTGCGTAACCGATCTGGTGCAGGTTACGCGTAGAATCGACACGACTGGACGCAACATGGATGGAGCGAAACCTTTTCGGATGTAGGTTATGCGCTCAATCGACATGACCGGATGCAGCATGGATTTTGTGTTATAGACTCTGTGCTTAACCAAGTCAGTATTGCACCATACAGCATGGACAGTGCGTAACCTAACGGTGTGTATCTGCGTCTACGCGTATTGCAGTGGCTATTCCACCAAGTAGCCTGGATTGTGCGTAACCTACACAGAATCGACACGACCCAGTCGGTGTTGCACGCGCCATGCAGAATGGATGCAGCATAGCTGAACCATGCGTAACCGATTTGGTGATTGTGACGTGCAGAATTGACACGACTGGATGCAGCATGGATGGTGCACAACCTTTTCGGATACTGGTTACGCGCTCAATTGACATGACCTGATGCAGCATGGATTTTGTTTTACCGACTCTGTTTGTAACATAATCATTGTTGCACCATACAGCATGAACGGTGCACAACCTAACAATCTGTAACTGCGTCCATGTGTAACGCAGTGGCTATTCTGCCAAGTAGCATGGATGGTGCATAGCCGAACTTTGCGTAACCGATCTGGTGCAGGTAATGCGTAGAATCGAAACTACCGGATGCAGCATGGATGGTGCGTATCATTTTAGGATGTAAGTCACGCGCTCAATCGACAGGACCAGATGCGGCGTGGATTTTACATTACTGACTCTGTGCGTAACCAAGTTAGTTTTGCACAATACAACATGGACGGCGTGTAACCTAATAGTGTGTAATTGCGTCTGTTCGTAATGCAGTGGCTGTTGCACCAATAGCATGGACTGTGCGTAACCAATCTGGTGCAGGTGAGGTGTAGAATTGAGACGACCGGATGCAGCATGGATGTTTCATAACCTTTTCGGATGTAAGTTACACGCTCAATCGACACGACCGGTTGTAGTGTGGATTTTGCGTTACCGACTCTGTGCGTAACCAAGTCGGTGTTGCACCATACAGCATGGGCGGTGACGCGATTACGCAATGGTTGTCCCACCAAGTAGCACGAATGGCACGTTACCTGCACTGAATCAACACGACCCAATCGGTGTTGCACGCGTCATACAGAATGGATGGTGTGTAGCCGAACCATGCGTAACTGATCTGGTGCAGGTGACGTGTAGAATCGACACGACCGGATGCAACATGGATGGAGTGAAACCTTTTCGGATGTTGGTTATGTGCTCAATCGACATGACCGGATGGGTAAACCTAGTCGTTGTTGCACCATACAGCATGGACAGTACGCAGCCTAATGATGTGTAACTGCGTCCGTGCATAACGCATTGGCTATTCTGCCAAGTAGCATGGATGGTGCGTAGCCAAACCGTGATTAACCGATCTGGTGCAGGTAACGCGTAGGATCGAGACGACCGGATGCAGCATAAATGGTGCGAAGCATTTTAGGATGTAAGTCACACGCTCGATCAACACCACATGATGCAGTGTAGATTTTGCGTTACCGACTCTGTGCGTAACCAAGTCAGTGTTGCACCAGACAGCATGGATGGTGTGTAACCTAATAGTGTGTAACTGCGTCTGTGCGTAATGTCGTGGCTCTTCCACCAAGTAGCATGGATTGTGCGTAACCTACGCTGAATCGACATGACCCAGTGGATGTTTCATGCGCCATGCAGAATAGATGCAGCGTAGCTGAGCCATGCCTAACTGATCCGGTGCTTGTGACGTGCACAATCTACTCGACCGGATGCAGCGTGAATTTTGCGTTACCGACTCTGTGCGTAACCAAGTCATTGTCGCACCATAAAGCATGGACGGTGACACAGTTACGCAGTGGCTGTTCCACCAAGTAGCACCACTGGTGCGTAACTTGCACTGAATCGACATGACCTAGTCAGTGTTGCACGCGCCATGCAGAATCGATGGTGCGTGGCCGTACTGTGCGTAACCGATCTGGTGCAGGTCACGCATAGAATCGACACAACCGGATGCAACATGGATGGTGTGAAACCTTTTCGGATTTAGGTTATGCGCTCAATCGACATGACCGGATGCAGTGTGGATTTTGCATTACTGACTCTGTGCATAACCAAGTCAGTGTTGCACCATACAGCTTTTGACGGTTCGTAATCTAACGGCGTGTAACTACGTCTATGCATATCGCAGTGGCTGTTCCACCAAGTAGCATGGATTGTGCGTAACCTACGCTGAATCAACACGACCCAGTCAGTGTTGCACGCGCCATGCAGAACGGATGCAGCGTAGCTGAACCATGCGTAACCTATCTGGTGCTTGTGACATGCAAAATTGACACGACTGGATGCAGCATGGATGGTGCGTAACCTTTTCGGATACTGGTTACGCGCTCAATTGATGTGACCGGATGCAGCATGGATTTTGTGTTACCGACTCTATGCATAACCAAATCAGTGTTGCGCCATACAACATGGACGGCTTGTAACCTAACAGTGTGTAACTGCGTCTGTGCGTAACGCGGTGGCTGTTCCACCAAGTAGCATGGATGGTGCATAGCCGAATTGTGCGTAACCGATCTGGTGCAGGTAATGCGTAGAATCGAAATGACCCGATGCAGCATGGATGGTGCGTATCATTTTAGGATATAAGTCACGCGCTCAATCGACACGACCGGATGCGGCATGGATTTTGTGTTACCGACTCTGTGCGTAACCAAGTCATTGTCACACCATAAAGCATGGACGGTGACACAGTTACGCAGTGGCTGTTCCACCAAGTAGCACCACTAGTGCGTAACTTGCACTAAATCGACATGACCTAGTCAGTGTTGCACGCGCCATGCAGAATCGATGGTGCGTGGCCGAACTGTGCGTAACCGATCTGGTGCAGGTGATGCATAGAATCGACACAACCGGATGCCACATGGATGGTGTGAAACCTTTTCGGATGTAGGTTATGCGCTCAATCGACATGACCGGATGCAGCGCGGATTTTGCCTTACTGACTCTGTGCATAACCAAGTCAGTGTTGCACCATACAGCTTGGACGGTTCGTAACCTAACGGCGTGTAACTACGTCTGTGAGTATTGCATTGGCTGTTCCACCAAGTAGCATGGATTGTGCGTAACCTACGCTGAATCGACACGACCCAGTCGGTGTTGCACACGCCATGCAGAATGGATGCAGCGTAGCTGAACCATGCGTAACCTATCTGGTGCTTGTGACATGTAGAATTGACATGACTGGATGCAACATGGATGGTGCGTAACCTTTTCGGATACTGGTTACGCGCTCAATTGACGTGACCGGATGCAGCATGGATTTTGCTTTACCGACTCTATGCGTTACCAAATCAGTGTTGCACCATACAACATAGATGGTTTGTAACCTAACAGTGTGTAACTGCGTCTGTGCGTAACGCGGTGGCTGTTTCACCAAGTAGCATGGATGGTGCATAGCCGAACTGTGCGTAACCGATCTGGTGCAGGTAATGCGTAGAATCGAAACGACCGGATGCAGCATGGATGGTGCGTATCATTTTAGGATATAAGTCACGTGCTCAATCGACACGACCGGATGCGGCATGGATTTTGCGTTACCAACTCTGTGCGTAACCAAGTTAGTTTTGCACCATACAGCATGGACTGTGTGTAACCTAACAGTGTGTAACTGCGTCTGTTTGTAATGCAGTGGATGTTGCACCAATAGCATGGACTGTGCGTAACCAATCTGGTGCAGGTGACGCGTAGAATCGAGACGACCGGATGCAGCATGGATGTTTCATAACCTTTTCGGATGTAAGTTACGCGCTCAATCGACACGACCGGTTGTAGCGTGGATTTTGCGTTACCGACTCTGTGCGTAACGAAGTCGCTGTTGCACCATACAGCATGGGCGGTGACGCGATTACGCAATGGTTGTCCCACCAAGTAGCATGGATGGTGCGTAGCCGAACCGTGCTTAACCGATCTGGTGCAGGTAACGCGTAAGATCGAGACGACCGGATGCAGCATGACTGGTGCGTAACATTTTAGGATGTAAGTCACACGCTCAATCGACACGACCGGATGCAGTGTAGATTTTGCGTTACCGACTCTGTGAGTAACCAAGTCAGTGTTGCACCATACAGCATGGATGGTGTGTAAACTAATAGTGTGTAACTGCGTCTGTGCGTAATGCGGTGGCTCTTCCACCAAGTAGCATGGATTGTGCGTAACCTACGCTGAATCGACACGACCCAGTCGGTGTTGCACGCGCCATGCAGAACCGATGCAGTGTAGCTGAACCATGCGTAACCTATATGGTGCTTGTGACGTACAGAATTGACACGACTGGATGCAGCATGGATGGTGTGTAACTTTTTCAGATACTGGTTACGCGCTCAATTGACGTGACCGGATGCAGCGTGGATTTTGCGTTACCGACTCTGTGTGTAACCTAGTCGTTGTTGCACCATACAGCATGGACGTTGCGCAACCTAACGATGTGTAACTGTGTCCGTGCGTAACGCAGTGGCTATTCTGCCAAGCAGCATGGATGGTGCGTATCCCAACCGTAAATAACCGATCTAGTGCAGGTGACGCGTAGAATCGAGACGACCGGATGCAGCATGGATGTTTCATTACCTTTTCGGATGTAAGTTACGCGCTCAATCAACACAACCGGTTGTAGCGTGGATTTTGCGTTACCGACTCTATAAGTAACCAAGTCAGTGTTGCACCATACAGCATGGGTGGTGACGCAATTACGCAATGGTTGTCCCACCAAGTAGCACGAATGGTGCGTAACCTCCACTGAATCGACACGACCCAGTCGGTGTTGCACACGCCATGCAGAATGGATGGTGCGTAGCCGAACCGTGCGTAACCGATCTGGTGCAGGTGACGCGTAGAATCGACACGACCGGATGCAACATGGATGGAGCGAAACCTTTTCGGATGTAGGTTATGCGCTCAATCGACATGACCAGATGCGTATACCTAGTCGTTGTCGCACCATACAGCATGGACAGTGCGCAGCCTAATGATGTGTAACTGCGTCAGTGCGTAACGCATTGGCTATTCTGCCAAGTAGCATGGATGGTGCGTAGCTGAACCGTGCGTAACTGATCTAGTGCAGGTAACGCGTAGAATCGAGACGACCGGATGTAGCATGGATGGTGCATAACATGTAAGGATGTAAGTCACGTGCTCAATCGACACGACCGGATGCAGCGTGGATTTTGCGTTACAGACTCTGTGCGTAACCAAGTCAGTGTTGCACATACAGCATGGACGGTGTGTAACCTAACAGTGTGTAACTGCGTTTGTGCCTAATGCAGTTACTGTTCCACCAAGTAGCGTGGATTGTGCGTAACCAATCTGGTGCAGGTGACGAGGAGAATCGAGACGACCGGATGCAGCATGGATATTTTGTAACCTTTTCGGATGTAAGTTACGCGCTCAATCGACACGACCGGATGTAGCGTGGATTTTGCATTACCTACTCTATGCGTAACCAAGTCGGTGTTGCACCATACAGCATGGATGGTGACGTGATTACGCAATGGTTGTCCCACCAAGTAGCACGAATGGCGCGTAACCTGCACTAAATCGACACGACCCAGTCGGTGTTGCACGTGCCATGTAGAATGGATGGTGCGTAGCCAAACTGTGCATAACCGATCTGGTGCAGGTGACGTGTAGAATCGATACGACCAGATGCAACATGGATGGTACAAAACCTTTTCAGATGTAGGTTATGCGCTCAATCAACATGACCGGATGCGTAAACCTAGTCGTTGTTGCACCATACAGCATGGACGGTGCGCAACCTAACGATGTGTAACTGCGTTCGTGCGTAACGCAGCGACTATTCTGCCAAGTAGCATGGATGGTGCGTAGCCGAACCGTGCATAACCGATCTGGTGCAGGTAACGCTTAGAATTGAGACGACCGGATGCATTATGGATGGTGCATAGCAGAACCGTGCATAACCGATCTGGTGCAGGTAATGCATAGAATCGAAACGACCGGATGCAGCATGGATGGTGTGCATCATTTTAGGATGTAAGTCACGCGCTCAATCGACACGACCGGATGCGGCGTGGATTTTGCGTTACCGACTCTGTGCGTAACCAAGTTAGTTTTGCACCATACAGCATGGACGGTGTGTAACCTAACAGTGTGTAACTGCGTCTGTTCGTAATGCAGTGGTTGTTGCACCAATAGCATGGACTGTGCGTAACCAATCTGGTGCAGGTGACGCGTAGAATCAAGACGACCGAATGTAGCGTGGATGTTTCATAACCATTTCGGATGTAAGTTACGCGCTCAATCGACACGGCCGGTTGTAGCGTGGATTTTGCGTTACCGACTCTGTACGTAACCAAGTCGGTGTTGCACCATACAGCATGGGCGGTGACGCGATTACGGCATGGTTGTCCCACCAAGTAGCACGAATGGCGCGTAACCTGCATTGAATCGACACGACCCAGTCGGTGTTGCACGCACCATGCAGAATGGATGGTGCATAGCTGAACCGTGCGTAATCGATCTGGTGCAGGTGACGCGTAGAATCGACATGACCGTATGCAACATGGATGGAGCGAAACCTTTTCGGATGTAGGTTATGCGCTCAATCGACATGACCGGAAGCGTAAACCTAGTCGTTGTTTGACCATACAGCATGGATAGTGCGCAGCCTAATTATGTGTAACTGCGTCCGTGCGTAATGCATTGGCTATTCTGCCAAGTAGCATGGATGGTGCGTAGCCGAACCGTGCTTAACCGATATGGTGCAGGTAACGCGTAGGATCGAGACGACCGGATGCAGCATGAATGGTGCGTAACATTTTAGGATGGAAGTCACGCGCTTAATCAACACGACCGGATGCAGTGTAGATTTTGCGTTACCGACTCTGTGCGTAACCAAGTCAGTGTTGCACCATACAACATGGATGGTGTGTAACCTAATAGTGTGTAACTGCGCCTGTGCGTAATGCAGTGGCTGTTCCGCCAAGTAGCATGGATTGTGCGTAACCAATCTGGTGCAGGTGACGCGTAGAATCGAGACGACCGGATGCAGCGTGGATATTTCGTAACCTTTTCGGATGTAAGTTACGCGCTCCATCGACACGACCGGATGTAGTGTGGATTTTGCATTACCGACTCTGTGCGTAACCAAGTCGGTGTTGCACCATACAGCATGGACGGTGACGCGATTACGTAATGGTTGTCCCACCAAGTAGCACGAATGGCGTGTAACCTGCACTAAATGGACACGACCCAGTCGGTGTTGCACGTGCCATGCAGAATGGATGGTGCGTAGCCAAACTGTGCATAACCGATCTGGTGCAGGTGACGTGTAGAATTGACACGACCAGATGCAACCTGGATGGTGCAAAACCTTTTCAGATGTAGGTTATGCGCTCAATAAACATGACCGGATGCGTAAACCTAGTCGTTGTTGCACCATACAGCATGGACGGTGCGCAACCTAACGATGCGTAACTACATTCGTGCGTAACACAGTGACTATTCTGCTAAGTAGCATGGATGGTGCATAGCCGAACCGTGCATAACCGATCTGGTGCAGGTAACGCGTAAAATCGAGACGACCGGATGCAGTATGGATGGTGCGTAACATTTTAGGATGTAAGTCACGCGCTCAATCGACACGATGGATGCAACGTCGATTTTGCGTTACCGACTTTGTGCGTAACCAAGTCAGTGTTCCACCATACAGCATGGACGATGTGTAACCTAACAGTGTGTAACTGCGTCTGTGCGTAATGTCGTGGCTGTTCCACCAATTAGCATGGATTGTGCGTAACCTACGCTGAATCGACATGATCCAGTGGGTGTTTCACGCGCCATGCAGAATGGATGCAGCGTAGCTGAGCCATGCGTAACCGATCCGGTGCTTGTGACGTGCAGAATCTACTCGACCGAATGCAGCGTGAATTTTGCGTTACCGACTCTGTGCGTAACCAAGTCATTGTTGCACCATAAAGCATGGACGGTGACACATTTACGCAGTGGCTGTTCCACCAAGTAGCACGACTGGTGCGTAACCTGCACTGAATCTACATGACCTAGTCAGTGTTGCACGCGCCATGCAGAATGGATGGTGCGTGGCCGAACTGTGCGTAACCGATCTGGCGCAGGTGACGCATAGAATCGTCACAACCGGATGCAACATGGATGGTGTGAAACCTTTTCGGATGTAGGTTATGCGCTCAATCGACATGACCGGATGCAGCGTTGATTTTGCATTACCGACTCTGTGCATAACCAAGTCAGTGTTGCACCATACAGCTTGGACGGTTCGTAACCTAACGGTGTGTAACTACGTCTGTGCGTATTGCAGTGGTTGTTCCACCAAGTAGCATGGATTGTGCGTAATCTACGCTGAATCGACACAACCCAGTCCGTGTTGCACGCGCCATGCAGAACGGATGCAGCGTAGCTGAACCATGCGTAACCTATCTGGTGCTTGTGACGAGTAGAATTGACACGACTGGATGCAGCATGGATGGTACGTAACCTTTTCGGATACTGGTTACGCGCTCAATTGACGTGACCGGATGCAGCGTGGATTTTGCATTACCGACTCTGTGCATAACCTAGTCGTTGTTGCACCATACAGCATGGACCTTGCGCAACCTAACGATGTGTAACTGTGTCCGTGCGTAACCAAGTAGCATGGATGGTGCGTAGCCCAACCGTAAATAACCGATCTGGTGCAGGTAACGCGTAGAATCGAGACGACCGGAAGCAGCATGGATTGTGCGTAACATTTTAGGATGTAAGTCACGCGCTCAATTGACATGACCGGAGGCAGCGTGGATTTTGTGTTGCCGACTCTGTGCGTAACCAAGTCAGTGTTGCACCATACAACATGGACGATGTGTAACTTAACAGTGTGTAACTGCGTTTGTGCGTAATGCAGTGGCTATTCCACCAAGTAGCATGGATTGTGTGTAACCTACGCTGAATTGACACGACCCAGTCGGTGTTATACGCGCCATGCAGAATGGATGCAGCATAGCTGAACCATGCGTAACCCATCTGGTGATTGTGACGTGCAGAATTGACACGACTGGATGCAGCATGGATGGTGCGTAACATTTTCGGATACTGGTTACGTGCTCAATTCACATGACCTGATGCAGCGTGGATTTTATGTTACCGACTCTGTTCGTAACCTAGTCACTGTTGCACCATACAGCATGAACGGTGCGCGACATAACGATCTGTAACTGCGTCCGTGTGTAACGCAGTGCCTATTCTGCCAAGTAGCATGGATGGTGCATAGCCGAACTATGCGCAACCGATCTGGTGCAGGTAATGCATTGAATCGAAACGACCGGATGCAGCATGGATGGTGTGTATCATTTTAGGATGTAAGTCAGGCACTCAATCGACACGACCGAATGCGGCGTGGATTTTGCGTTACCGACTCTGTGCGTAACCAAGTTAGGTTTGCACCATACAGCATGGACGGTGTGTAACCTAACAGTGTGTAACTGCGTCTGTTCGTAATGCAGTGGCTGTTGCACCAATAGCATGGACTGTGCATAACTAATCTGGTGCAGGTGACGCGTAGAATCGAGACGACTGGATGCAGCATGGAAGTTTCATAACCTTTTCAGATGTTGGTTACGCGCTCAATCGACACGGCCGGTTGTAGCGTTGATTTTGCGTTACCGACTCTGTGCGTAACCAAGTCGGTGTTGCACCATACAGCATGGGCGGTGATGCGATTACGCAATGGTTGTCCCACCAAGTAGCACGAATGGCGCGTAACCTGCACTGAATCGACACGACCCAGTCGGTGTTGCACGCGCCATGTAGAATGGGTGGTGCGTAGCAGAACTGTGCGTAACCGATCTGGTGCAGGTGACGCGTAGAATCGACACGACCGAATGCAACATGGATGGAGCGAAACCTTTTCGGATGTAGGTTATGCGCTCAATCGACATGACCGGATGCGTAAACCTAGTCGTTGTTGCACCATACAGCATGGACAGTGCGCAGCCTAATGATGTGTAACTGCGTCCGTGCGTAACGCATTGGCTATTCTGCCAAGTAGCATGGATGGTGGTAGCCGAACCGTGCTTAACCGATCTGGTGCAGGTAACGCGTAGGATCGAGACGACCGGATGCAGCATGAATGGTGCGTAACATTTTAGGATGTAAGTCACGTGCTCAATCGACACGACCGGATGCAGTGTAGATTTTGCGTTACCAACTCTGTGCGTAACAAAGTCAGTGTAGCACCATACAGCATGGATGGTGTGTAACCTAATAGTGTGTAACTGCGTCTGTGCGTAATGCCGTGGCTCTTCCACCAAGTAGCATGGATTGTGCGTAACCTACGCTGAATCAACACGACCCATTAGGTGTTTCACGCGCCATGCAGAACGGATGCAGCGTAGCTGAGCCATGCGTAACTGATCCGGTGCTTGTGACGTGCAGAATCTACTCGACCGGATGCAGCGTGAATTTTGCGTTACCGACTCTGTGCGTAACCAAGTCATTGTTGCACCATAAATCATGGACGGTGACACAGTTACGCAGTGGTTGTTCCACCAAGTAGCACGACTGGTGCGTAACCTGCCCTGAATCCACATGACCTAGTCAGTGTTGCACGCGCCATGCAGAATGGATGGTGCATGGCCGAACTGTGCGTAACCGATCTGGTGCAGGTGACACATAGAATCGACACAACCGGATGCAACATGGATGGTGTGAAACCTTTTCGAATGTAGGTTATGCGCTTAATCGACATGATCGGATGCAGCGTGGATTTTGTGTTACCGACACTGTGCATAACCAAGTCAGTGTTGCACCATACAGCTTGGACGTTTCATAACCTAACGGTGTGTAACTACGTCTGCGCGTATTGCAGTGGCTGTTCCACCAAGTAGCATGGATTGTGCATAACCTACGCTGAATCGACACGACCCAGTCGGTGTTGCATGCGCCATGCAGAACGGATGCAGCATGGATATTTCGTAACCTTTTCGGATGTAAGTTACGCGCTCAATCGACACGGCCGGATGTAGTGTGGATTTTGCCTTACCGACTCTGTGCGTAACTAAGTCGGTGTTGCACCATACAGCATGGACGGTGATGCGATTACGCAATGGTTGTCCCACCAAGTAGCACGAATGGCGTGTAATCTGCACTAAATCGACACGTCCCAGTCAGTGTTGCACGCGCCATGCAGAATGGATGGTGCATAGCCAAACTTTGCATTACCGATCTGGTGCAGGTGACGTGTAGAATCGACACGACCGGATGCAACATGGATGGTGCAAAATCTTTTCGGATGTAGGTTATGCCCTCAATCGACATGACCGGATGCGTAAACCTAGTCGTTGTTGGACCATACAGCACGGACGGTGCGCAACCTAACAATGTGTAACTGCGTCCGTGCGTAATGCAGCGGCTATTCTGCCAAGTAGCATGGATGGTGCGTAGCCGAACCGTGCGTAACCGATCTGGTGCAGGTAACGTGTAGAATCGAGATGACCGGATGCAGTATGGATGGTGCGTAACATTTTAGTATGTAAGTCACGCGCTCAATCGACACGACCGGATGCAGCGTGGATTTTGCGTTACCGACTCTGTGCGTAACCAAGTCAGTGTTGCACCATACAGCTTGGACGGTGTGTAACCCAACACTGTGTAACTGCGTCTGTGCGTAATGTCGTGGCTGTTCCACCAATTAGCATGGATTGTGCGTAACCTACCCTAAATCGACACGACCCAGTGGGTGTTTCACGCGCCATGCAGAATAGATGCAGCGTAGCTGAGCCATGCGTAACCGATCCGGTGCTTGTGACATGCAGAATCGACACGACTGGATGCAGCGTGGAATTTGCGTTACCGACTCTGTGCGTAACCATGTCATTGTTGCACCATAAAGCATGGACGGTGACATAGTTACATAGTGGCTGTTCCACCAAGTAGCACGAATGGTGCGTAACCTGCACTGAATCGACACGACCCAGTCGGTGTTGCACGCGCCATGCAACATGGATGGTGCGAAACCTTTTCGGATGTAGGTTATGCGCTCAATCGACAGGACCGGATGCAGCGTGGATTTTGCATTACCAACTCTGTGCGTAATTAATCAGTGTTGCACCATACATCATGGATGGTGTGTAACCTAACGGCGTGTAACTGCGTCTGTGCGTATTGCAGTGGCTATTCCACCAAGTAGCATGGATTGTGTGTAACCTACACTGAATCGACACGACCCAGTCGGTGTTGCACGCGCCATGTAGAACGGATGCAGCGTAGCTGAACCATGTGTAACCGATCTAGTGCTTGTGACGTGCAGAATTGACATGACTCGATGCAGCATGGATGGTGCGTAACCTTTTCGGATACTAGTTACACGCTCAATTGACATGACCGGATGCAGCGTTGATTTTGCGTTGCCGACTCTGTGTGTAACCTACTCGTTGTTGCTCCATACAGCTTGGACGGTGTGCAACCTAACGATGTGTAACTGCGTCCGTGCATAACACAGTGGCTATTCTGCCAAGTAGCATCGATGGTGTGTAGCCGAACCGTGCGTAACCGATCTGGTGCAGGTAATGCACAGAATTGAGACGACCGGATGTAGCATGGATGGTGCATAACATTTTAGGATGTAAGTCACGCGCTCAATCGACACGACCGGATGCAGCGTGGATTTTGCGTTACAGACTCGGTGCTTAACCAAGTCAGTGTTGCACCATACAGCATGGACGGTGTGTAAACTAACAGTGTGTAACTGCGTCTGTGCGTAATGCAGTGGCTGTTCCACCAAGTAGCATGGATTGTGCGTAACCAATCTGGTGCAAGTGACGCGTAGAATCGAGACGACCGGATGCAGCATGGATATATCGTAACCTTTTCGGATGTAAGTTACGCGCTCAATCGACACGACCGGATGTAGCGTGGATTTTGCGTTACCGACTCTGTGCGTAACCAAGTCGGTGTTGCACCATACAGCATGGACGGTGACGCGATTACACAATGGTTGTCCCACCAAGTAGCACGAATGGTGCATAACCTGCACTAAATCGACACGACCCAGTCGGTGTTGCACGCGCCATGCAGAATGGATGGTGCGTAGCCAAACTGTGCATAACCGATCTGGTGCAGGTGACGTGTAGAATCGACACGACCGGATGCAACATGGATTGTGCAAAAGCTTTTCGGATGTAGGTTATGCGCTCAATCAACATGACCGGATGCGTAAACCTAATCGTTGTTGCACCATACAGCATGGACGGTGCGCAACCTAACGATGTGTAACTACGTCCGTGCGTAACGCAGCGGCTATTCTGCCAAGTAGCATGGATGGTGCGTATCCGAACCGTGCGTAACCGATCTGGTGTAGGTAATGCGTAGAATCGAGACGACCGGATGCAGTATGGATGGTGCGTAACATTTTAGGATGTAAGTCACGCGTTCAATCGACACGGCCGGATGCAGCATGGATTTTGCGTTACCGACTCTGTGCGTAACCAAGTCAGTGTTGCACCATACAGCATGGACAGTGTGTAACCTAACAGTGTGTAACTGCGTCTGTGCGTAATGTCGTGGCTGTTCCACCAATTAGCATGGATTGTGCGTAACCTACACTGAATCGACATGACCCAGTGGGTGTTTCACGCGCCATGCAGAACGGATGCAGCGTAGCTGAGCCATGCGTAACCGATCCGGTGCTTGTGACGTGCAGAATCAACACGACTGGATGCAGCGTGGATTTTGCGTTATCGACTCTGTCCGGAACCAAGTCGTTGTTGCACCATAAAGCATGGATGATGACATAGTTACACAATGGCTGTTCCACCAAGTAGTATCAATGGTGCGTAACCTGCACTAAATCGACACGACCCAGTCGGTGTTGCACGCGCCATGCAGAATGGATGGTGCGTAGCCGAACTACGTGTAACCGATCTAGTCCAGGTGACACATAGAATAGACACAACTGGATGCAACATGCATGGTGCGAAACCTTTTCGGATGTAGGTTATGCGCTCAATCGACATGACCGGATGTAGCGTGGATTTTGCGTTACAGACACTGTGCGTAACCAAGTCAGTGTTGCACCATACATCATGGACGGTGCGTAACCTAACGGCGTGTAACTGCGTCTGTGCGTATTGTAGTGGCTGTTCCACCAAGTAGCATGGATTGTGTGTAACCTACACTAAATCGACACGATCCAGTCGGTGTTGCACGCGCCATGCAGAACGGATGCAGTGTAGCTGAACCATGCATAACCGATCTGGTGCTTGTGACGTGCAGAATTGACACGACTGGATGCAGCATGGATGGTGCCTAACCTTTTCGGATACTAGCTACATGCTCAATTTACATGACCGGATGCAGTGTGGATTTTGTGTTACTGACTCTGTGCGTAACCTACTCGTTGTTGCACCATACAGCTTGGACGGTGCGCAACCTAACGATGTGTAACTGCATCCGTGCGTAACGCAGTGGCTATTCTGCCAAGTAGCATCGATGGTGTGTAGCTAAACCGTGCATAACCGATCTGGTGCAAGTAACGCGTAGAATCGAGACGACCGGATGTAGCATGGATGGTGCATAACATTTTAGGATGTAAGTCACGCGCTCAATCGACACGACCGGATGCAGCATGGATTTTGCGTTACCGACTCTGTGCGTAACCAAGTCAGTGTTGCACCATACACCATGGACGGTGTGTAACCTAACAGTGTGTAACTGCGTCTGTGCGTAATGCAGTGGCTGTTCCACCAAGTAGCATGGATTGTGCGTAACCAATCTGGTGTAGGTGACGCGTAGCATCGAGACGACCGGATGCAGCTTGGATGTTTCGTAACCTTTTCGGATGTAAGTTACGCGCTCAATCAACACGACCGGATGTAGCGTGGATTTTGCGTTACCGACTTTGTGCGTAATCAAGTCGGTGTTGCACCATACAGCATGGACGGTGACGCGATTACGCAATAATTGTCCCACCAATTAGCACGAATGGCGTGTAACCTACACTGAATCGACACGACCCAGTCGGTGTTGCACGTGCTGTGCAGAATGGATGGTGCATGCAACTTGAAAGCCTATCAATCAACTTGTAAACAATCGTGCTTCAACCGAAATCCCCAATTCCAAATATCACTTCCCTCTGAAGAAAGGGGAAAGTAGAGGCACAAAACAGGGTACTGACCAGACCGTAGCTCACTCTCCTCCCTTCGATGCAAGGATGCGCCATTCCCACCGCGGGTTGTAGATCTGCGCACCAACGCCTCTAGGCTAGATATTTGCAACAACGACCCACAGGACCATGTTGGCTCCCTTGCAGTGTACGCAGTTGGAGATATAGCCATTGGCCGCACTTGGTAAACTAGAACTACTTTGTTTGGATACACACAAATTTGATCATGTCTCCGTGGTTCTGTGTACCCTTTTCAGAATAAAACGTCGTGGGTTCGACCCCTGCTATTGACATTGTATCCTTTTAATTTTCCTCTGTTTTTTATCAGACTGACTTGTGGGACCCTATTAAATTTTATGATGACTTGGAACGACAGTAGGAAATAAGCAGTTGCACGATCGTTACTCAGGAAGGTCCTTCTAGCAAAACATCAACAGACTGGACCAGCAAAACATCAGCAAAATTAGTTACTCAGGAAGGTCCTTCCAACAAAACATTAACAAACCAGACCAGCAAAACATCAACAAAATTAATTCAGATTGGTGAGTATGCTCAAATGAATTTGAAATAGATTAAACCAAATCGGCATAATAACATGGCATCTCATAACAACTCATAACCACAAAGTTCACACCACCAAGTAGTAAACATCATAAGATGATAAGGTAGCAACAAGTTTCTTAAGATGGCATGTCATGGCCATTCATCATTACAATTTTCACAATAATCATAACTACCCATTTGTAATCATAACGATAAGAACTAATCATCAATTTCCATCTGTAGATGTTGATTCTCCTTCCATATCTCCATCCCGCAACTTCTGCAAAGAAGTAGCTTCAAGCTTCTTGTTAGCTTCTTGCGATCCTTCCCATTATTGTTCCCTTTGTCGTTTGCATGATCTGAAGTAAACATCAGCAGCAACAAGTTTCATAAGACTACATGTCATTCATGGTCGTTCATCACTATGAAGTGAGCAACAACCAGTAGTTAAATATCAACAAGCAACAAGTTTCATAATAATCGTAACTACCTATTTTTGTTGAACTCACACAACATTGATTCCTTCTCCTTCTCAACTCGTTCCAGCTTTGCCTTCACCTTTTTTAGCTCAGCAACAGTAGCTTCAAGCTGCTTGTTAGCAATTTCGCAGTCTTTCTTCAAATCACTTGCTCCCACTTGGCTTTTTTCAACAATCTTTGTCAGCCTCTCCAGAACAACAGAAGTCCTAGCATCCCATTGAGGATCAATCCAAATAAATGTCCCACATCATTGTCCTTCAGGCTACAAACACCAAATACATACATGTTCATACAATTATCCATTTGCAACACTAACATCAAGAGTACAAGTACTATAAGTCTATTGAAATTTAAACAAGTTATTGTTGACTAGACTGCATGTTCCAAACCGGCGCCCAAGGGTGCCTAAGGGTTCCTTGACAAGACAACATACCCATGCTCGCATTTGTTATAGCGATCCACAAGGATAAGATCAGCATTAGGAGGCACCGATGTAACAAAATCAGTGGACCGAGCCACCTCCAGAAGCTAGTAAAATACAAGGACCTACCAATCTATAAAATGATGCAAATTGAAAACTAACTGAATCTAACACCTATGAATTGTCAATAGACTATCAACTTCTAAAATCAAGTGCAAATCTGAAGGTACCAAGAAATCCGAATCAATTGTATTTGTATATGCTCATCAATCCGCTAGATACCCAAATCTAGAAATCTTCATCCCTAGGTCGTTAAGAGAAAATGTAGTGGCTCAACCAGAGGACTGACCTTGTCATGCTGACTGAGGTAGTGGTAGCCTGGAGGTGCTTGATAACTCACCCTCTCATAACCGTTAGGATTCACCATTCCTACCACGAGCCACCGTTGCAGATCTGCGTAGCGGAAGTCGAAAGTCTTTGTGAAGTCTGACCGTCTGAGTAAAGCGTCTCGCCAACCATTCGATAGGCAATTATATTAAAGACTCACCTGAAACTTATTTGTGGGACTTGGTCACTGTAAAGAATTCTCCAGAAATTAGAGTATAAGGATAAATTGTCCCATAAAATCGACACAACAAAAGAAGTGGTGCAATGGTAAACAACGCAGGCTTGTTCCTATAGGTCTCCGGTTTGAAACCTTGCAATGGAAAATTGTTTTTGCAACATTTCGTTACCCGGCCTCCGGTGACCTGGCGAAAATGCGTGAGTTGTGGGACCCTGGAAAATTTTATGACGACTTGGAACACTCTATTTTCGAAAGAATGCTTACATGTGGGACCCTACTAAATTTTATGACGACTTGGAACACTCTATTTTTAAAATAATGCTTACATGTGGGACCAAAGTTGGTTTATGACGCTATTGCGGAGCTTATGGCGTCATAAAACATGCATGTAATACAGAATGCTCGGCTACAGTTGTCAGAGGTTTAGGTCTGAGCAGTCCAAGGGGGGTTAACCTCGATGGTTTATTTGTTCGGCGGGGGGGGGTCGAGGGCTAAGAACGCGATGGTTATGCAATGGCACACGGAACAAGAGAGACACGGCGAGTTTATACTGGTTCGGGCCACCAGAGAGCAAAACCCTACATCCAGTTCTTGATTGTATTGCTTTGGATGGATTGCGACCTGTCCTCAGGGGAACGCCCTTGCCCGCCTTATATTGGCTGACGGACAAGGTCAGTGGACCTAGAGTCCCGATCGGTTACAACATGAAAACCTATCTAAGGTAAATTACAACATAATCTCGTGATCTTCGGACTGTCTGGTGGCGTAGCCGACGTCTTGTGTCTTGTCTTGCACGTCAAGTTTACTCGAACGGATCGGATAAGGTCGTCTGGGGGAATCTTCTAGAAGGTCTTCGGGGCCACAGATCAGGTCTGTTGGGCCTACTGTCAGGTCGGCGAGTCTTCTAATGGTCCGGCTCCACTTGTCGGGGACGGCCGTGAGCCTGGTCGGTGGGGACCCAGGGGTACCCATGTCTCACAAGTCCCGGAGCGATTTGTAGGCGCAGCGACCTGTAGGGGGTCATGACGAAGTCATGGAGCCATCGACAGGTCGAATAGCGTGCACGTTGGTCCAAAAGAAAAAAGAAAGAAATCAGCTTAGCAGCCGACCTGTTTGTAGTTTTGCCGAACACAGCGAGGTCGAGTGACGACCTATAGGAAGTAGACTTCCAATAGATCAAAACGACAAAGAAAAAATTAGAGGGCGTCAAGGACGCAATCGTAGAGTAGTATCTGAGCATCAGAGCGGGAAGGATGGCCGATGTGATCATCCAAAAAAGGAAAGAAAAAAATAATAGGTCAAGTATCGACTTAATGAGAAGCACGGTTCTCAACAGGTCGATGTGACGAAGAAAACAAGATGGCGTCGAAGACGCTCTCGTAGAGTAGTCCCTGATCATTGAAGCATGCAGCATGCCTGGTTTGATGCTCCAAAAAGAGAAGAAAACTATGTCGTGGTCTTAATCGAATGGAGTGTAGAGACACCCAGACCTCCTAGCATAACTTCAAGGAGTCTGGCAGGGACAACTTCAAGGAGGTCTTAAGGCATGCCGACCTCAAGGAAGCCTCAAGTCAATAGTGCCTAGTATCCGGGGATGTCTGGCAGGGCCATTAGGCGCACACCCCTCAGGGAGGCCTTCAGTCCTAATGCATGGGGTGGTGTCCAGAACAGGCTGGCAGGGCTTAGAAACGCACACCGACCTCAAGGAGGTCACGCATCCAGGGCGCCCAACTAGGATGGCAAAGCTGAAGACATACCGAGGTATAGCAAGACCTAGGTATCGAGGCACGCCGACCTTAGGAAGGTCATTTTGGTGCCCAGACGACCAGCATAGCTGCCAATCATCCAGCAGAGCCAGGGTACCGAGGCATTGACGACGTAAGTAGCGGGCACACCGGCCTCGGGGGCCTGACGAAATCACAGACTTTGATTGATCTGGACTCCAGGCACCAAGACGGACTGGTAGAGTAGCGAGGCACGCCTACCTCATGAAGGTCTTCAATCAAACCTATGACCATTCTACTCAGGAAACAGAAATATACGCTGATTGGAATAGGTCTGTGTACACTACAGAGCCCATGGGGTGCAACCAGGATGCAGAGCCTAGCGGGTGCAACAAAGATGCAAAGCCGTAAAGGGTGCAATTTATCATCGTCGTCGTCTGTAGTTGTATTCAGGCACAGAGCCATCTGACGCAGAGTCAGTCTTATCACCCCAAGTAGACTGCAGGGTCACAGGTCAACAGTGGTCAGAGATTCTCTTGCCACCCAGAAAACGACAACTAATCCTCTGACCACAGGTGTACTGAAGCCATGTGACGCTTCCGCAAGCATCAATGATGCATAGGTTTTGTCATGTAGGTAGGGGAAAGGCGCGCAAGGACGTTCACATGCACACAGTACCCCGCGACCATGTGGTAACAATGTTAAGCCATAGATGGCCACAGCTAGTGTTGGCCTTCACTATAAATAGCATCATAAAACTGAGGGCAAGGCACCGAGCATTGTAGAGCTACGAAGCCGCAGTGTAGTTATTTGACCATGCCATGGGCATGCGTCCGTCCGCCAGAGCATAGGATGCAAAATTTGTAGAAGCTTGGAGCTAGAAGAATACTTGTGAAGTTTGAAGGTCTCGATTATCTTCTTCTCCCGCGGCCAGCGAGGAATCAAGGAGAGTTTGGAGTTTATGTTGTAGAGGCCTAATGTGTTGCTGAAGGTTCTTGTTGTGTAATAGATACTCGTCGATGCCTTGCAGCATGCGCAAGGGGGGAAGTCTGTGTCTGCATTCCAAAGTCAGGCACAATGCATGACCTGCTAGGGGCAGCGTTGCGTAGGTGAACCCCAGGAGGTTTTCATGGAGGTCCTGAAGCTAGAAGAATTCTTGCGATGTGCTCTGCTATAGCAGAGAACATGACAAAGATTACTCTAGGAAGATCAGGTCTTCAAATATGTTTGTATCTTGTAACTGGTGCTAGGACCAAATAGGTCACAAATGACCTGTGTACTTGTGGAGGCACACATGTAATGTTCACTCTATTTTGTCATGAATAATGCAATGGTCGATTTGAAGATTATACTCTTCAAAGACCTATTGTGCCGAGATTTGGGGACTTACCAACCTCAAGGAGGTCAGGTTCACGATTCAGGACGACTTGAAAGAAACAGTAGTCTACCGACCGAAGCACAGGGCATTAGGTCGCCAATGAATCCATTGGGCTTAGAGCCGTTAGAGCCAAATCCAGCGATAATCACTCACGCGAAATAAGCGGCAAAGATCCATTGGCTCGGAGCCGTTACGGCGGTAATTCGGCAACGGGCAGCCACCATGGGGCCCATATAAATACAGTCGAGGGGGTGAAGCGTTGACTTCATCCCATCGTCTTCCTCCTTGCGCCACCGGAACTCACCGCACCATAGACACCAGATCCACACCGCATCAGCAAATGCCTGAGCCCGCCGCTGCCCTCAGCAATCCGCCCGCTGCCATCGCGAGCAACGCCCTGCACCCCTCCTCATGCACGTGAAGACCCTAGTGACATTTAGATCCAAATCGCTAGGGTTCGAGGGAGAAGAAATGACAGCGGTGGTGCCTTAGATCCCCGCCCCGGAGACGGTCTGGGACCCCTCGGAGGTGATCGAGGAGAAGATTCAAGCTTTGGTGGAGCACGAGCTGCTGAGGCCAAAGGCGGAGGTGGAGTGGAAGGCGCCTACCGGCAAGGCATTTCCGACGGAGGACGACAAGGAGCAGGTCGTCTTTACGTCCTTCTTCGAGCGCGGGTTCAATGTGCCCACTGGTGACTTATTCAGGGGGCTTCTGTACTACTACAGATTGGAGCTGGTACACCTCATCCCCAACTCTATTACTGTACTATCCTCCTTCATCCACCTCTGTGAGGCCTATATGGGGATACCACCGCACTTCTACCTGTGGCGGCTTCTTTCACTCCAAGAGGACTGGCAAATCGTCGGGCAGCGTCCTCGGCGCCGTAGGCTTCTACTTGAGACTAGGCCTCAAGTCTCATACATCGACATGGAGCTGCCCGACAACAACAGCAGCTGGAAGGTGAATTGGTTCTACATCGCCGACCAGAAGCCGGCACTGCCGAAGCGAACTAGGCTCAAGCCCATAAAGTTCCTAAAGTGGGACCTACCGCTGACCTCCTGCGAGACAGAAGATCTCAAGGGTCTCCTCGACATCCTTGCCAACCTCAAGAAGGAGGGACTTACAGGTGGAGCGGTGGTAATTAGCTTCAGCCAGCGACTTATTCAGCCGATCACAAGGATAGGGTCCACCCGGCTTACGAGTATTGGGGGCAGTTGGACCCCACTCGTGAAGTGAATCGCAAGGTCTCCAAGGAGGAGATGGTGGCAAGGGTGGTCCAGCTCTACAGCGGGAGAATCCACAATAGGACTTGCCCAAAGGCACATTCGCTGGTACGACCAGCAGACATAGTAAGTTCTGAAACTTTACTCGGTTAGCATCTTTTTGTCGATGTCATCAAGGAAGACCTCTCAGACTTGTATGTTTATTTTGCAGGAACGTGAGATGACGTGGAAGTGCCCAGCACCTCTACCCGAGGGCCAGGATCCATGTCGGAAACTGAGGTCGGAGGACTATCAACCTCCTGCCGCCAAGCTCTTGGAGAACTACCTATCAGACTCGTCTATCGAGGCTGATGGGGAAGACGACCTTGAGGTCGGGGCAGGGGGTACATGTGATGAGAAAGACAAACCAGCCGGCATCAGCAAGTGCTGCTAAGCCAGCACGTCGAATGTTGACGGTCCGTACAACAAAAATTTGACCGTCAAAAACCTCGGGATCGAGAGGAGTATATGACAACTTTCATGCACATTTTTAGTACTAATAAAGTTCCACGAGTTGTGTTGTGAATTTCATAGGTAGGTACACATTTTGGGAGAAATTGGGACCAACACACCACATGTGCAAGGCACGGACGAACCACCTGGTCCGGCCGGCCCTGCAGGTGCGGCCGGCCCTGCAGGTGCGGCCGGCCCTGCCAGGTACAGCCGGCCCTACCCCATGGCACGTCTCTGGTCTAGAGTACCCCCTCTCCCTCGAGCACAACTTGGACGAGCGCGAT
This sequence comes from Cenchrus fungigraminus, assembly GCA_036936925.1. Taxonomy (NCBI): domain Eukaryota; kingdom Viridiplantae; phylum Streptophyta; class Magnoliopsida; order Poales; family Poaceae; genus Cenchrus; species Cenchrus fungigraminus. The sequence continues at coordinate 51,736,152 of CM072778.1, read as the reverse complement.
TCACTGAAGAAACATCGGTTTGGTCAAATAGTGGAGTCTAGGATCACTTGGATCAATGGGTCCACTTGTCCGATCGCTCAACCGCCACAACCGCCATCCAGAGGCAATCCTAGGCGTCCCCGAGCATGGTCGGTGCATCACACGGCGCGGGGGTGGGGCAGCTGCACCTAGAGGTCCGGCCGCACCTATCAACTCGCGTGCCGGGCGAAACCGACCCAAGGAGCCGACCTACAACCGCCTCAGGAGCAGTGATCAGGAGCGTCCAAGGCGAGAGGCGGCACATCCCAGGGCCGGCCGCACCTTGGATATTCCTCCCCTGCGCTCCACCGACCTCCCTTGCCTATAAAAGCCACCTCCCACTCGCTGAAATGGACACACAACGCAGGAGCATCTCCATTTCTCTCTATTGTTCACTTAGAGTAGGATTAGTGTAGTTTGGGAGTTAGAGTCGAGTCGAGCTAGTCTCAGGGTTCCGGAGGAGTCTTCTTCAGGGTTCAGGTACTACTCTTGTATCCTTTCTTTGTTTAGACTCAAGTACAATTCAAGTTATCTTTCTATCTTACCTTTCGAGTCAATTACATTCAGCTTTTACTTTGCTTTAGAAGCTTTATTCTTGGTTTAGACTAAAGTTAGTTTAATCTTGGTTAGCATAGCTCTCTTGAACCCTATAGTGTTGTGGTCGTTCTTCACTTGATCTTCGATGTTTCATCGTAGAGAGAGACCTTCCTTCGTGATATCCGGGGAAAGGTTCTTTGGTTCGTTGTGAGCGCGGTGCTCAAAGCTTACCTTAGTCTTAGATTGGTGTCCTGTTCAACAGAATAGTTGTGGTACCCTAAGGAGGTGACAGCTTCGGACGGGCTTTGTAGTCCACCACGTTAGTTCGGGCCGGTAGGATTCAGCGCGTCGTCGTTCTCCCTTCTCATCCCAGTCCGAGGGCGCGGCTTTGCATGCCCCTGCAGCACTAGAAGAGCTTGTCGAGTTTAGCTTGCCTTGGTTATCCTTTGCCTTAGTTCTTTACCTAGAGTTGACAAGAATAGATAGATTGTGTTAGGATCCTTTCTCGTCTCGTTGTCCTCCCAGCTCACTAGGTCCTCTCTAACCCTTTATCAAGATCTCCTTGTGTGTGTCAAGTTATCCCCGAATATCTTTATTCATTACCCCCGCTATAGCTCTTTACCGAATCTTGTTACTCTCCACCGTTTATCCGATCATCTTTGCCGTAGTGCCTCCCTTGGGAAAATATAAATACGATAACCCGAATACCACCGGGTGAAGTGCTACAACGGTAATCCGTGCGCTTGCGGACCTTTCTGTGACGTGTGTTTTACCAAAGACGTTCCCTAGCCCCATTACGAGGGGTATAAACCCGGTAGCGACGCTAGCGAGTGCCAGCAGGCATTTCTGGCGCCGTCACCATGAGTGCGAACCTAGTAGTGAGGCTAAGGAGCGTCAACAAGCATTTCTGGCGCCGTTGCCAGGGAGGCAATAGGCATAAGATATCGTTGAAACTTAGTGGTAGAGTTATCCAGGTTCGGTGAACCGCTATTTAAGCGGGTTTGCCCTTGCTCTACTCTCATGTACGCAGAGTAGTGCATGACCGGTTTCGACCTACCGTCCAACTTTCACGACAATCCAGAGTCACTTGTGAGGAGAGTGCGACCTCGCATCCTCATTCCTCAGAAGTTTCTCTCAAGTCAAGAGACGAACACCGTCGATCCCGTAGACAGCACCTCGTCAGCACCCATGGCCGAGAGGACGATCCGCGAGTTCTCCGCTCCCTCCAACACCAATGTCCCTACCGGACCGAACGTGACGGTGGGAGACGGAATCTTTGAACTCAAGCCGGCGTTGATCAACATGGTGCAAGCTAGTCCGTTCTGCGGCAAGCCAAATGAAGATGCCAACGCACATCTCCAGCATTTTCTAGAGGTGTGCAGGACCTTCAATCTGCGCGGAGTGACGGACGATGCAATTCATCTTCGCCTATTCCCGTTCTCATTGCTCGGGAAGGCGAAGCAATGGTTTTATGTGGAGCGAGATGCCATCAACACATGGGATAAGTGCTCTAAGGCATTTCTCGCAAAGTTCTTCCCGGTGGGCAAAACCAATGCCCTCCGTGCTAAAATTTTGGGTTTCCAGCAGCAGAATGATGAGAGTATCCCGGAAGCGTGCGAACGTCTCCAAGAGTACATCACCGCGTGCCTGCACCATGGCATGAAGGGGTGGTTCTTAATCCAAACCTTCTACCACGGGCTCAAGCGTACCGCCCGTGAGCACCTAGATGCAGCCACTGGAGGAGCCTTCTTCTCGCTACAAGTACCTGCCGCCAAGGAATTGATCGAGAAGATGGTGGCAAATCAAGGTTGGGATGGAGATCGTCTCCAACCCCGTAACCGTGGTGTACACCAAGTCGATGGAATCGACATGCTTGCCGCCAAGATGGACCTCCTCATGAAGAAATTGGAGGCACCAAGCAATATGGAGACCGCCAAGATTATGGACACTCGCATGATGTGCGAGGTTTGCGGTAATGTGGGTCATTCGGGAAATGATTGTCCCGAAACGAGGGAAGAAGCCAGCTTCATCAACAGTGGCAACAACAACGGGTTTCGCAACAACAACTACAACAATCAAGGGTGGAACTCGAGGCCCAACTTCCCGTTTAACAATCAAAATGGAGGTAATTATTCTAACAATTTCAATAATCAGCCCTCCATTAGAGATCTTGTCTTTGGCCAAGCTAAAATTAATGAAAATTTAAACAAGAAGCTAGCCGCCAATGATAAAGTTCTTGAAAATTTGAATTCCACTATCGAATCCTTCACTACTGCTATGAACAATCAGCTAAGCTTTAATAAAATGATAGAAACTCAACTTTCTCAGCTTGCTCCTTCTTTACCTTCTTCCGAGTCGGGAGGAATCCCGGGGCAACCCGAACCTACCCGAGAGAATTTAAAATCGGTGACCACGAGAGGTGGTAAGACCACTCGGGATCCACCATATCCTAACCCCGCAGAGAAGAAACAGAAGGAAGTGATCACCGAAACAGAGGAAGAAAAGGACACCGAGAAGGTAGCTCCCGATGAAGAAAAGTTAAGGAAGACGGCACCCCATGAATTCTTCAACACCACACTACTCCCATTTCCCCGAAGAATCAAGAAGCCCACCGTGGATGAGCAATTCGGGAAGTTCGTTGAGGTAATCAAGAAACTCAATGTCAGCATACCATTTCTTGAGGCTATGCAGGTACCGACCTACGCCAAGTACCTCAAGGACAACCTCAACAATAAAAGACCTCTACCTACCACGGATATGGTCAAAGCTTACGGAGGAATGTAGTGCGGCCATTCTAAAGAAGAAAGACCTCGGGTGTCCTACAATCAGCTGCTCTATCGGGTCCGAACACTTTGAGAATGCACTATGCGACCTTGGAGCCAGCATTAGCGTCATGCCTAAGGTAGTCTTCGACAAACTTAACTATACTTCCTTGTCGCCTACAACCATGTGCTTGCAGCTAGCGGATCAATCGGTCCGCTACCCGGCGGGGATAGCGGAGGACATTCTGGTTAGAGTTCGGGAATTCTTCGTACCCGTGGATTTCGTCGTCCTCGACATGGATGTCGATACAAGGACGCCTCTAATCCTCGGGAGACCTTTCTTGAGTACCGCCAATGCTAACATCGATGTAGGAGCCGGAGAAATCCGCCTTAACATCAATGGTGAGGAAGAACGATTCACCTTTAGACCAAAGGTGGAGCAATGCTCACAGGTACCAATATTCGATAGCAAAATTTCAAACTGTGTGCAGGAAGAGAAGGTAACCCCGGCCAAGCCCAAAGTGGATAGCCTCATCACAATGATGAGGAAGCATTGGGAGCAAGACAAAGCATTCAAAGGGCGCCACCAAACAAGGAAGCCGAAGGCAATCAACACGGCTAAGCGGGAAAAGAAGACGGAAACCAAAAACACCACCGCCAAAGCCTCACCGACTTCAGCGCCACCGAAGAAAACAAAGAGGGTGTGGCGTGTGAAGGGAGCAACGTCCGAGTCTTCCACTCTGGGACCGGACGAATCCAAAATCAATTGAGCAAATGGAGGAGTCCCGCTCACGGACTCTAAACTACGAGCCCTCACCGTGAGGTAAACCGGTATTTATCTCATATTTCCCTTCCAACATTTTATTTCGTGCATCAAGCATATTTAAATTTCAAATTTGATTTCACAATTGCATTAGTAAGTAAACAAGACTTAGAAAAACAATTTTGGAAATTTTCGGTGATACGGCCGAACCTAGAGGTACGGCCGTACCTCCCCTCGACAAAATTTTTGTGCAGGATGTTTTCAGGAGGGGACACGAGTGCTTGGAGCAAATGGAGTAGGGCCGGCCGAACCAAGTGGTACGGCCGTACCTATGATTTTCCATGAATCCATCAAGCCAACCACTACAAGCTTCCAAGTGCTCAACTCATCACCAAAATGAAGACACGCCAACCAGGTAGCCAAAAATTAGCTTGGGCGAGACCCCATTTTCAATCAAGGAAGGTATGTCCATCCAAACTAATTTTCAAACATCTTGTTCACCACATTTGAATAAAAGAAAACAACAAAAATATTTTCTTCAACCATGTGCACTTGAAATCTTGTCTATACCCTCACTTTGGAAGTGATGAATAGTTGCCATGTTAAAACTTTGTAAGAACCTAGTGTACAAATTTGTGCTCTATGAGTATTTGAATTTGTTGGTATATTTTGAGGCAAGAGCCTGAAATAAAACTTTGTGGGAAGCAAATGCTTATAACCAACCCTAGGGTGTTGATTAGTATGATATGGTGAGACAATGTTGATCTGGCTCTATCTCATAGTATGGTGAAAATCTCGGATGACTTTCTTTTGAAAATAAAACAAGACAAGTTCCTCAATGGTCATATCACCTACCAAAGCCATATGTCGATATCAAGGTATAAACCTTCTACATATGCTTGCTTGTGACCCATTGAGTTTTGCCAAATTGTTGTGACCCTTGGTAGAATCTTTTCATGCTTTCATGATCGAGATCACGTACACCCACATATACATGCTAACTTCCACACCGGGAGTTACGCAAAACATGCCATCCACCCACCAAAAATAAATGCTCCAAAGTTCCAAAGAGATTTCTCTTCTTGTATTCTTGCAAAAGGAGAGAGGGGTCATCAAAAGAAAAAAAAAGTATATGCTCAAAAAGCATAGAAAAAAATATTTATGTGCTCCAATCAAAGAGCATAGAAAAAAAAGATGATGAAGCATGACCCCCCTCCAATATGAAAGCAAGAGGAGAATCTCAAAGCAAGGAGTACTTAGAAAAACAAACAAAAATATTCCACACACTTGCACATCTCGATCAAGTTGCATGACTAGTTTCTTCTTGGATCCGGTCTTTGGCTCAACAACATCATGTGGCACAAGTGAGTCTCATACTTATCCTACCCAAAGCTCCACATACAAGCCATAGAGTAGGAAGTTGAGGCTCGCTCAAAAGCTTTTGGTGAGGTAAAAAATACCACTTGAGCGATCGAGGGAACCATCCGAGGAACCTTGTTTTTCTTTGCAAAAATTTTCAAAACTCCGAGATAGGATCCCGAAAAGAGAAGAGCGAGTGATGAAAAGTCAAAGCCATTCTACCTTTCAACCTCCGAAGGCAAGGTGGAAAGCTACAAGCCCCACAGGTAAAACAAGGCTAAGTTTCTCTCGTACCAATCTTTTCAAATAGCAAGTAGAGCATGGATTTGTGCATAGGTACTTGCCGAGTGGTAACATCATGCAACTCCTGATCCACCGAGGCCAAGTCTAGGATTTGCTCGAGGACGAGCAAATGTTTAGCTTGGGGGACTTTGTTGACGGTCCTTACAACAAAAATTTGACCGTCAAAAACCTCGGGTTCGAGAGGAGTATATGACAAGTTTCATGCACATTTTTAGTACTAATAAAGTTCCACGAGTTGTGTTGTGAATTTCATAGGTAGGTACACATTTTCGGAGAAATTGGGACCAACACACCACACGTGCAAGGCACGGCCGAACCACGTGGTCCGGCCGGCCCTGCAGGTGTGGCCGGCCTGGCAGGTGTGGTCGGCCCTGTAGGTGCGGCCGGCCCTGCCCCATGGCACGTCTCTGGTCCAGAGTACCCCCTCTCCCTCGAGCACAACTTGGACGAGCGCGATTCACTGAAGAAACGTCGATTTGATCAAATGGTGGAGGCTAGGATCACTTGGATCAATGGGTCCACTTGTCTGATCGCTCAACCGCCACAACCACCATCCAGAGGCAATCCTAGGCGTCCCCGAGCATGGTCGGTGCATCACACGGCACGGGGGTGGGCCGGCCGCACCTAGAGGGCCGGCCGCACCTATCAACTCGCGTGCCGGGCGAAACCGACCCAAGGAGCCGACCTACAACCACCTCAGGAGTAGTGATTAGGAGCGTCCGAGGCGAGAGGCGGCACATCGCAGGGCCGGCTGCACCTGGGATATTCCTCCCCCGTGCTCCACCGACCTCCCTTGCCTATAAAAGCCACCTCCCGCTCGCTGGAAAGGACACACAACGCAGGAGCATCTCCATTTCTCTCTATTGTTCACTTAGATTAGGATTAGTGTAGTTTGGGAGTTAGAGTCGAGTCGAGCTAGTCTCGGGGTTCTGGAGGAGTCTTCTTCAGGGTTCCGGTACTACTCTTGTATCCTTTCTTTGTTTAGACTCAAGTACAATTCAAGTTATCTTTCTATCTTACCTTTCGAGTCAATTACATTCAGCTTTTACTTTGCTCTAGAAGCTTTATTCTTGGTTTAGACTAAAGTTAGTTTAATCTTGGTTAGCATAGCTCTTCTGAACCCTATAGTGTTGTGGTCGTTCTTCGCTTGATCTTTGGTGTTTCATCGTAGAGAGAGACCTTCCTTCGTGATATCCGGGGAAAGGTTCTTTGGTTCGTTGTGAGCGCGGTGCTCAGAGCTTACCTTAGTCTTAGATTGGTGTCCCGTTCAACGGAATAGTTGTGGTACCCTAAGGAAGTGACAGCTCCGGACGGGCTTTGTAGTCCACCACGTTAGTTCGGGCCGGTAGGATTCAGCGCGTCGTCGTTCTCCCTTCTCATCCCAGTCCGAGAGCGCGGCTTTGCATGCCCCTGCAGCACTAGAAGAGCTTGTCGAGTTTAGCTTGCCTTGGTTATCCTTTTCCTTAGTTCTTTACCTAGAGTTGACAAGAATACATAGATTGTGTTAGGATCCTTTCTCGTCTCGTTGTCCTCCCAGCTCACTAGGTCCTCTCTAACCCTTTATCAAGATCTCCTTGTGTGTGTCAAGTTATCCCCGAATATCTTTATTCGTTACCCCCGCTATAGCTCTTTACCGAATCTTGTTACTCTCCACTGTTTATCCGATCATCTTTGCCGTAGTGCCTTCCTTGGGAAAATATAAATACGATAACCCGAATACTGCTGGGTGAAGTGCTACAACGGTAATCTGTGCGCTTGTAGACCTTTCTGTGACGTGTGTTTTACCAAAGACGTTCCCTAGCCCCATTACGAGAGGTATAAACCCGGTAGTGACACTAGCGAGTGCCAGCAGCATTTCCGGCGCCATCACTGTGAGTGCAAACCTAGTAGTGAGGCTAAGGAGCGTCAACATCGAACAAGGGCGGCCGTTGGGAAGGTCGCAAAGTCGAAGGCAGATGCGGCGAAGACCGTGTAGCTGGAGGCTAAGAAGAAGAGGAAGAGGGGGAAGGCCCCGCCCCAGCAGCGCAGGGAGCCGAGGAGAAAGACAAAGCCGTCAACTCATCGACATCGGAAGAAGATGATCTTGTGGCACCAAGGTCGCCCAGTCCCGCCACGAAGCGACAACGGGAGAAGCAGACGAAGATGACGGAAGAAGACCTCTGCCGCATAAAAGAGACACAAGCCGCCAAGGCCGGGGTCCTGGCGAAAGTGCCAGTGAAGATACCAGGGCGGGTTTTAATACCCAGAGTACAAGGGAAGACAGCAGCGAAGTAAGACTTCTTTGCTTAGTTATTTCATTTTAAACTTTTGTAGGTCATTGTAGACTGACAGAACAATCTGTGTAGGTCTGACATTGCTTCACTGAGCACCTCATGTGGCCAGGCTTCCCCAGCTAAGATGATGACGTCGGAGCTAGAGGTCGGAGCGTAGAGCTCCACCAGCAATTTGGCTACGACGACCTCTCCAGCCGTCGCAGACCCCAAGCCGATCCACGCGGTGCGTGCCTCGACGGCTCAGGTCTGCCACCGAACCCGATCCAACTGGAGATGCCCAGGCCGGCCATAGAAACAACAACCGTGGCAAGACCGGGTTCGACGTTGACTGCTAGGGTTCGACGAAACCGGGAGATCGACTGGTCCGGCCCTCCGTGGGAGGTGAACATCATTGATGACGATGAAGACTTCAAGGCATGCAAAAATGCCATTTTAATGCTCAGCAGCTCGTTCCAGGTAAGTTACTGCTCTTGGAGTTATTTCAATATCTCTTCAATATTCAATTAGTGGCCTAACTTGGTCTTTCATTGGAGTCTTTGGCAGATCGAGCTAAGGGCAGCGCTGACTAGTGCTGAGATGCCACGGTGGCACACCTTACGGCGCAACAGCTCGAGCAGGAGCTTCAGCGCATCAAGGAGGAGGCTGCTGCGGAGAAGAAAAGGCTCGAGGACGAGCTGGCGGCGGAGCAGCTAAAGGTCCGGGATGCGGACACCTTGCTGATGTCTGTGAGCGCCAGTAAGACCAAGGGCTCTTCATTATCTTACTTTTTGCTTCATGGAACTGGAGTTTCCTGACATGCTTTTATTCGCTATAGAGTTCCACAGAGAAAAAGACAAGCTGAAGGATGACCTCAAGGAGGCCCAAGGGAGGATCAGGGACTTCAAAAAGACCTTGAACGAGGATGGCGAGGGTGCTGAGGCACTCAAGAGGGAGACCAAGGCCGCCACCGAGGGTGAGTATATCATGGGTCAAAAGTTGGCTTACGAAAAGCAAGCTCAAAAAGACCTTGAGGTCAGTCTCGTGGTAGCCTTGCAATCTTTACAGAATGACCAAGTGGCCATTACAGGACTTGAAGTGGAGATAAACAACCTGAAGAACGCAGCAGACCATGTCATGGACATGGTAGTTCCTCAGGCGGTCGGGGAAGAGCAAAAAGTCTTTGATAGACCGGCTGATAATCGCTCTAAAGAAGCTTACCGAGCTCCTGAAAGCCACAAGTCCGACGGCGGCCATAGAGTCTTTAGTTAGGGTGCAATCCCACTTCCCGGAGGCCGACATGGCGAAGGTCGGGGACGGTCCTAACAATAGAAAGACCTCAAGGCCGTGGAGGCAGAGGTGCAGCCGGCGGCAAAGAAGGTCATGGATGCCATTGACTACGAGGTGGGCGATGACGAGTAGATGTAGTATTTAAGTTGTACCTCCTCGTTGGCCGGAGCGCAACATTCACGTGCCATGTAAAAAGTACTATTGTCTGATTTTGTTTTAATCATGTAGTACTTTATGCTTATACAAGCTTGGTAGCCTTGAGGCATTGTGTTTTCTTGTGCCCTGCTAACCACTACTCATGGAGAGGATGGCTTACCGACCACATGGCTCAGCGTGGAGGCTTACATGTAGCCGACGCGCAGAGCGAGTCTAGGACTCAGGTTTTGCAAACACATGACCATGCAAGCTCGCAACAGCATGAAGTAGGCAATCATAAAAGGTGGTGTCCTCAGGTTGAGCGACCTTTAGGTTGGCATGGCCAAGCCCCCGAGCATGTCGAGGGGGTGGAATGAAACATTACCCTTAGGTCTTACGACCCTTGTGTTGGCTTTGCCAAGCCCCCGAGCATATCAAGGGGGAGGGAACATGACACAGGAATAAGGAGAGTAGAACTCAAAACTCAGCAGAAGACTGCTTAAAACTAATACTTATTTAACTTGAAGTACAAGGACGAGGAATACATAGCTCATATAAACTATTCTACGGGTAGAATCGACGTAGATGCTCCACGTTCCAAGGGTTACAAACTCCTTGGCCGTCACCCCATTGGAGGCGATATGTAGATGGGCTGATGACTTTGGTGACGATGAAGGGTCCCTCCCATGGGGCGGACAACTTGTGCATGCTGTCTGTCTTCTGAATTCACTGCAAAACGAGGTCGCAAACGTTGAAGGAGCACTCCTTGACGTTGCGATCATGAGAGCGACGTACTTGTTGGTCGTGGTGAGCTTGCTGCATGACAGCCGCCACCCTTTGTTCCTCGAGGCTGTCGAGGTCGACGTGATGTGTCTTCTCGGCTTCACCTTCATCCTAGAACTGTATGCGAGGTTCTCCAAAGGTGACATCGGTGGGGAGGATGGTGTTGGTATTTCTTAACCTCACCACTAGTTGCGCACCTAGCATGAGCGTAAGATCCACCTGGGTATACCAACGGGTACGAAAGAATCCGCAAGCGCACGGGAATACCGCTGTAGCACTTCACCTCAAGAGTATTCCCAAGGGTATCGAATCCAAGGAACGGTGTGTACTACCTTCTACTCTAGGAGAACGATCCAAGGACACAACTCTATAGGATGAGATGAAGATGGAAATGATCCTGCTGATAGTGGGCAGAGTTGAGAACAATCTCTCAGTTAGGGACTCTCATTTCGGACACCGGACCCTCCTGGCTATAACAGTCGGTTCACGGCAAATGGTTGCCTACACCTGTATCCGGACGTGGGGGATTCCGAAAGGGTCCAACGACTGTCACTACCGCGGCCTACCCCAAGACAAACTGTGGGATACAGGGCAATCGAAGGATAACCCGTCGTCTAGACACCACGTCTACACCACCGGTTACTACTATAGTACGGCTACGTCTGTCGACCCGTAACAACACTATAGCACTCTGTACGAAGACGGAGCGACGAACCCACGAGGGAGAGACGAGAACTCACTCAGGTAACCGCTATCTATACAAGGATCACGGAAGGACTTTGGTCTAAACTAGAATGCAGGAGCATCCACTTTACTCTAATTGGACTAGCAGGCATACAAACGGAATTAGCAACTTATGAACTACACCAGAAGATCAAAGGCTAAGCTCATGAAGAACACAAGCCTCTAAATCATGAACAAGTGAAGAACACAAGAACTATTCACCCATGCAAGGAGCCACTTTAGTCTAAATAGAGAATGCCGAAATACTCACTTTATTCTAAATGAATAACAGGAGCTTCCGTAGAGGTTCGTTCTTGGGGAAAGGTGCCAAACACCATGGCACGTCCCCGAGTCACCCCCTCACCTTCCTTCTAATCTCTAAAGCACTAGCAAGCCAGCACTAATCCTACGTAAAGGCACTCCGCTCCTAGAGAGGTAGGAGCCCAAAGGCAAAATGAGGAGAAGAAGTGTGTTTCTCTATTTCTACCCCCCTCTAATTCTATTTATAGGCCAGAGCATCGGCGTGAGAACACCCCAAGCACCCCCGGAATGCAACCAGGAACCAACCAGAGACCACCACGTGGAAGGCCGAGATGAACCGACATAATGTCGGTTCGGCCGATCCTAGGGGTCGGCCGACCCAGGGTGGCCCCACTCGCCTTGTGCTTTCTCCAGGTGGCTGGCAGGTGGGTCCCCAAGGCGGTTCCCGATGTATGGGTCAGTTGAAGGCAGTTTGCTCGGGTTGTGGGCCCTTGAATCCTTGTGCTGAACACGTGGTGGCGTCTGATTCGTCGGGAAGTGCTTCTCTTGGATTGATGAGGTGTCATGGACACATGGCATCCTGTGTGCCAGCACGTCCCACGTGGCCTAGTGTGGGTCCCACCGGGCCCACATGATGTCCTGTGCATATCTATCATCCGGGCTCTGATGTATGCAAATGATATGTCCATTTCGATCGTCTCGACGAGCCCGTTGCAATGGTGCAGACCAATATGGCATTTCAGGTTGTTTATGATGATGCCATATCTATGCCATTGGTTTACTTGCTCTCAATTGCATCATTCCATGTGCATTTTGATGTGTCCTGCAACAAAAGATAGAAACACCAACACTTGTGGAAATTGTCAGTATAAACCCATATTCTAGTGTTGATGATCACTTTCCTTTTATTTTATGCAGGTATTGACAGCCTAAAAGTGGTACTTAACAGCCGTCAACAACTCCCCCACACTTGACATTTGCTCGTCCCGAGTAAAGGGAGTCATATCAAGGTGGTACATGATATCCAAAGGTATGAAGCGAGCATAAGAGATATTCCAAACCATGCCTTGCACTTGTGAACTCTGTGGAGTGTCTATCATGCCATCTGTTGGGGGAAATGATTCACAAGGTACCCCCTATCCTAGTTTTAGGGCTCGGATGTAATATTTGTACCCACCAGGGCTTGGGGCTAAAATGCCATCCCACCCCTTAGCTATATAAACAACCCAAGGGGGTTGAGAGAGGGGACTCCCCCCTCCTCACTTGTCTATTTTTCTCTTTGTGATGCATCTTCCTTTATGAGTGTTGGCTCCTCTTAGGGAGACGGTTTTCACCCCAACATTTCTGGCACCCACCGTTTGTCGCTCCCTCGAACCACAAACCTACAGTTTTCAACACAGTTCGCAGGCCCTCCCTCCTCACATCTCATCTTTGAAGGAACTAAAACCATCAGCTCGCAAGGTTCCACGAAGAAAACCTCTTCGGTCAAAATAGAATCACGAAGATACCTCCTGTTCAGTCAAAATCGAAATTATCTTCAGTTCAGCTCGCAAATGTCCACCGAAGGTCCACCGAATGTTTTTTTGGTCCAACTCACGAAGAAAAACCGAAGACCAACACTCTTCGGCCCAAAGTCATCATGCAAACGAAGTTCGCTTCGGGCCCTTCAACTCATCGGATCAGCAGCTCGTGGAATCTCTTCGGGCTAGCTCCCGCTTCGGCCGGCCATGGTCGCGAAGCGAAGACCAGCACTTCGTGGAATATCTTCGGCCCAGCACCTGCTTCGGCCAGCCATGCTCGAGAAGCTCTGTTTCCAACTCTTCAACTCTTTGGAATCAGTAGCTCGGGTTCTCTTCGGCCCAGATTGCGAAGAGCAGACAAAAGCCCTATCTGGAGCGGTGAAATTTACTTCGGCCATCAAGAAGTCCCGTCTTCGGCTGAAGATCTGGAATTTTTTTTATATTTAATTTTCTTTGATTTTTCGAAAATAAATAGTCGGATTCAACATTGGCAGAAATAGCCACGAACCGCCGTTTGAAACGGCGGTTGGATCCCTGCCGCAGTTCCAAACGGCGGTAGGAACCTACCGCCGCCTCACACGGTGGTAAGTACCTGCCGCCGTTTCAAGTGGCGGTAGGATTGCAACAGTGGCGGCAGGGCCGGTATGGGTGGCGGTAGGCTGGCTGGCAGCTACCGCCAGTTGAAACGGCGGTTTCGTTAAGCCTACCGCCGATTCAACTGGCGGTAGGTTTTGTTTTCGGTTTTTTTCTTTTTTTGTTTTTAGTTTTTTGGTTTTTGTTTTTTCTCAATACTATAAATGTGAAATAACAGGCAACTGAATACGAAAATACATAAAATAATTAGAACAAACAAAGTACTGTACACGACAAGTGTCCAAATACAAATCTAAATACGACCGCGTTTCGTCGGTCGTGGCGGACCCTGTGCTCCTTCCTCCTCGCCGCTGCCGCCGCCCTCTGTGCAGCCCTCGTGTGCTGGGTCGGGTACGTGAGGGGGTCGCGTGGATGGCGATCGCATCCTCCGACCGCCGGCTCGGGAGGCGGTGTCACTAAGGGAGCACCTGAGCCCGACGGGACAGCCCCCCCTCCGGTCGCTGCCTGTGGAGTCGCCGAGCCCGACGGGACAGCCCCCCCTCCGGTCGGTGCCTGTGGAGTCGCCGAGCCCGACGAGGCCGCCCCCTGTCCGGTCGCCCACGCCTCCGCCTCCACCGACGCTGCCGCGTCCAACGCCTCGCCTGCACGCCGTGCCGAGTCGTGGAAGTCTTCCATCATCGCGCGCTACTGCTCCTCCGTCTGCTGCGTCAACTGCGTCGGCTGGGTCACGGGCGGGGCTCCTGTCAGCTGTGTACCACCGATCTCGTCGGCGCTACCGCCGAACAAGTCGGCCAACGGAAACTCCAGCGGTGGTGTGTCGCCACTGTAGTAGTCATCCGAAGCAGGTGTCTGAAACAGTGGCTGCTGCTGAACAGGTGGCTCAAACACTGGCTGCTGCTGCTGAACAGGTGGCTCAAACACTGGCTGCTGCAGAACTGGTGAAGCTGCTGTCCACGATGAAGGCCCCAGTCCCGTAGGTATCGGTGGTCTCTCTATAAAAATATTTGATCGTCATGGACCAAAATATGCCGTGGTCTCTCTAGATAATATAACTAGCAACAAAAAACATGTACCTGTGGCGTAGAAAGCACTCGGCTGCGGTAGGTACGGAGCGGACGCAGTGGGCGTGATCGGTGGACGTGTCGAGGACGAGGGTGCCTGGTACGAAGCTGAGGTGGAGGCACAGCTGCTGGAGGAGGAGGGGTGGCGGGGAAGGAGGTAACCCTCGTCGCCGCGGAAGTTCACCGCCTGCATGATCCACTGGCTCAGGCCCACCATCTTCTGCAGCTCTGTCCGTATCCGGTCCAATGACAACTGGTCCATCGTCGAGCCCACGTGCTGGGCCAGGTGGTACATCTCCCGAGCTGTGTCGTACTGTCAAGATCGGACGGATTGTTAGTTCAACGAAACTTTAGCGAATGTGACTTAATTCGAATTAATGCAAAAGAACTAACTAAGATGTTGTGGGACTGATCCCGTCGGTAGGGGTACGTCGACGCTGGCACGAGGTCGAGGCGAGGGTTCGGGGGGACGTAGGTCACGCGCGTCCGGGTCCTCGCCGTGTACCACTGCAGGTACGCTCTCCAAACGTCGTCGTCGTGTAAGCGCGGCTCGACGACGATGTTCTGTGCGGCGGTCGCCCACGCATCCAGGTACTGCTGCAGCTTCCCCAAAAAAGGGGCCAAAGTCCCCGACCCCTTCCTCGTCCACCTACAACAAGAAACAGCCAATTGGTCAGCAAACTAACTTTCTTCACTCGTCCAAAGAAACTATTTAAGTTTGCAATGAACATATAGGTGCACGGACGGGTCGACGGTGTGTGCGACGGGCACAGGCGAAGCCTGGTAGAGGCCGAACTGCCTCAGCACGCGCTCGACGTGGTACTCCTCGACGTACATGTCGTGGACGAGCGGCGTCTTCATCATCCAGAAGTCATGGTCCCGAAAGCACAGGGACGAGAGACCCTGCGGTGCACGCGCGGTGACCAAGGCGTCGGTGTACGACTGCCAGATAACCTCACGGTCGGTGAGGGTGTCGACCTCCTGGTCTGCTCCGTCCAAGAGAGCTGCAAACAAGAGAATGAGTTAGCTTGACGAATTGCATTACTTTCAGATAGCTAACGAACCAAGTTAGCTCGAAGTACGAACCTGGCGCTGGCACCACATCGACCCCATGGTCGGCCTGTCTGCTGGGTCGTGCCCCTCCTCCAGCTCGCGGTACGGCGATCGGTCGATCGATGGCCGACCGACGGGAAGCCGCTCGTAGCTCCACAGGTGCAGCAGAAACGGGCATCCGAGGAGGATCGACTGGGTGCCCGTCTTGGTGCACCCGGTGCACAGGCCCCTGTACGTCGCGGCCAAAACCGCAACGCCCCAGTTGATCTGGGGCATCTCCTCCACGGTGGCGTCGGCGATCCTCCGCGCGTGGGGGATCAGGAACCTCGACACCGCGTCCCCCTGGGACCCACAGAACATCACCTAGCCAAACAACCACAACAGGTACGCCTCCAAGTGCCTGTTGCTCGTCTGCTCGTCGGCGTCGTCCCTCATGAACGAGGCCTGAAAAAATTCAAAATTCAGTGAGAGGCTGCAAACCGATACTATGAAAAAACGATACGTAGAGGAATGTATGTTGTACTTGCGCAACCAAGCGCACGAGGGGCCGTGGGAGTTGGTGAAGTCAGGCACCTCTGGCGCGCCGGGACGGCGCACCACTCCGGCGAACCTCGCGAGGAGGACGTTGCGCCACGGCTCGGGGGGGTCAGCAGCCCCCATGGGCTCCCCTGAGCATGGTAGCCCGAAGAGGAGGGCCACGTCCTCCAAAGTCACCGCCATCTCCCCCTAGGGGAAGTGGAAGCTGTGCGTCTCGGGGCGCCACCAGTCCAGGAGCGCGCAGACCAGCTGGTAGTCGAAGCCAAAGCGCGACCTGCGCTCCACCGGTCGCAAAGCGGCCCGCATGAGGTCCCCCTCAACCAAGCGTGCTAGGGGAAGATGCCCTGCTGCGCGTAGCCTCCACCACAAAACGAAAATAAAAATTAATTACGAATTTAAATGAGGAAATACAAAGATACGAAGGTGTCATATTACATACTTCGGACACCAGCCAGGGTGAAGCGGCATGTAGTGCCCCGGGCCTCTAAAACACACGGTCCCTAGCTCTGCCCCGCAGATCGCGGAGTGGTTGGACCGGTGCGCCCTGTCTGTCCGCTCGTCGAAGAGCTCGGGCAGCACGTATGGCAGGGGCTCCCGAGGAGGACGAACAGCACCAACAGGGGGCTGCGGACCCACCGCCTGCTGCTGAGCCATAGCTGCAAAAAAATGAAATATAAAGTCACACATAATTTCAAAGCATTTCTATAATTTCTAAAGTATTTCTAGGAATTTCCAAAGTATTTCTACAATTTCTAAAGTATTTCTATAATTTCTAAAGTATTTCTAGGATTTTCCAAAGTATTTCTATAATTTCCAGAGTATTTCTAAGCAATTCCAAAGCATTTTCTACAATTTCTAAAGTATTTCTAGGAATTTCCAAAGCATTTCTACAATTTCTATAGTATTTCTAGGAATTTCCAAAGGATTTCTACAATTTCTAAAGTATTTCTACAATTTCTAAAGTATTTTTAAAAATTTCCAAACTATTTCTACAATTTCTAAAGTTTTTCTATATTTCCAAAGAATTTCTAGAAATTTCTAAAGTATTTCTATAATTTATAAACTATTTCTAAAGTATTTCTATAATTTCTAAACAATTTCTAGATTTTTCTAAACTATTTCTAGGATTTCTAAACTATTTCTATATTTTCTAAACTATTTCTAGATTTTTCTAAACTATTTCTAGGATTTCTAAACTATTTCTACCATATTTACTAAATATACGAGGAAAGTATTGGAAACATACCTGATGGACACCGAAGAAGGCCACCAAGGAGAAAGACAAGAGGAGAAGGGGGGAGGGGCAGCCGTCGCCGGCAGGGGCGTCGGCCCTTATATAGGCGCGGCCCAGCCGCCGGTTGGTTTGGCGGTAGTACCTACCGCCAGTTGATACGGCGGTAGGTGGCCAACGGTCGGTCGACCGTCGTTTCAAACGGCGGTTGGACTGCTGCCGTCGTTGGCCGTGGCGATAGGTGCCTGGCCAGCGGGCCACGTGGCGGATGTCCCAACCGCCGTTTCCGTTTGAAACGGCGGCTGGCAGGTACTTACCGCCGTTTGAGGCGGCGGTAGGTGCCTACCGCCTTTTGAAACGGCGGCAGGTATCCAACCGCCGTTTCAAACGGCGGTTCGTGGCTATTTCTGCCAATGTTGAATCCGACCATTTATTTTCGTAAAATCGAAGAAAATTAAATATAAAAACAATTCGAAGATGTTCGACTCTACTTGGGTTAAGTGCCGCCAAGTAAGATGACTTCGACCCAGCTCACGATTCTCTTCGGCCCTTCCAAAAAACAAGTTGCTTATATTTTATTCAGTCATGGCATTTCCAAAAAAAGGGTATTTTATTCAGCAAGATGCATAAATGGCCGCACGGGGCACATGTTGGCTGCATGGCTTCTTTATGTCATTCTTTGTTTCTTTCAGCACGTTTCAAATTTCGTTTCCATTGTTTTATTTCACCTTGTTTAATCGTTTATACATCGCCGAAGCTAACAAAGGTTCATCGGAACACTTTACAACATGTTTTGTATATCTTGTACTTACTTGCTCATAGCTGCTTTCTTTAGTTTACTTGGGTTATATTTCACTTTGTTCTTTATTCGTTAAATCGACTTTGATTATTTCTTTATCTTATCTAAATAATTGCTCATCGCTAAGATATATGTTTCTACTATATGCCGGTACCTTAGCAATTTTTCTGGACATTTGTATATCATCTAAGAAATCATTAGCCAAAATATATATTTTGTGCACAGTTATAACTCCTTGCAGATATTTTATTGTCATCTCTTGGCATGGATTTTAATGAGAGTGAATGCGCTAGTCTGTCATAGTCTGTTACCTACTTTTTATGTCATGTTCATTTTCAATTTAAATATACTATGGGTATCACCTACTTGGGATGTGAATTATTGCATCCTTCACTTCACGGAACCATCTCGGTGGGACTTCACGAGATCGGCTATCGCTCTTCGGAACATATTTCATTATTTGCAATTGATGAAGCAACAAATCTTCGCTCTTCAGAGTTAACCCTAAGAATGGCTTTGACCTTTTGAAATCACATTCAGACTTCGGACTCTGTTACACTTGAGCTGCAGTTCATGGACAGCCTTATGGCTCTTCGGATATTGCCTTATGACTTCGGATATTTTAGCCTAGCACTTCGGCGAAGTAACCGTGGACCAGCAGATATGGAGTTAGCAACTTCGGCGTCAATCATCTCGACCTACACACATCCTTCAACGAAGACGTCTAATTGGCTGTGGAACTAGGCCCAGACCACTCTGTATGGTGGATAGCTTCGTGGGAGATACTCATTATTTTACTTTCTCTGTTCGGCAAAGTGATGTCCGTTGTTGACAATGAACTCAGTCAAAAGGAGACTCAAGATTTCATTCGCTTCTCAATGATTTAAATTTTTTTTATTTCGCGATTCTCGACGGATTAAATATCTTAATTTGCATCTCAAGATTTCACGGCATTTTACTTTATCATCTCAAAGGACGCAAGGAGCTTTATTCTTCGGAACGGATGGAGACTTCAAGACTTATATTATTCAGCTTCGCGGGCACACACTTGAACGGATGGAGACAATCTGCATGCAAGCGAAACAGCGGGTGGAAGGTTACCAGATATTGGACAGAACTCTACGGCATGAAGCTACCTGTCGTTGCTTACTGGACATCTTTTGAACAAGGAAACAATCCAAGCCGAAGATATCCTCGCTACGGGCTTGCGAAGCAAACCGAAGAGCAAACCGAAGATACAATATCTTCGGCCAATCAAATTCGGTTATCCTGGTTTTTACGTGAAGATAATTTACCACCGGCCACGCTGTATGCTTCGGTGTTATCGTTGGGTAATCAAGTGCAAACACGCCGGCAAAGAGGCACAATTTTTTACTTCGCATAAGCAATCCAACCGATTGGGAATTGATCTTTACTCAGTGAAGTCAACTTCGTTCAAAGAAAAGCTTGGGAACAGCAACTAGCTCCGCATGTATACGCATAGCAGCTGGCAGAAAATCGCCTAGCAGGAGAGGATCATGCTGTTTGTAGAAGCAAAAGATAATAATTGGGCTTCGTGAACCATCATGTTCACCGCATCTGAAGACTTTTTTCCAGCCCAGCCAACTTATGGAAGCCCACCGAAGAACTCTACGGGCCACTTCATTCTTCTGGATTGCCCAACTTAACCTCTTCGCGCAAAGCCCACCTGCACATCTTCGGCCCAGCAGAAGACAACTCTCTTCGGGGGAGCCCAAGACAACTCTCCTTAAGAAACCCAGCCTAAGCTAGCTTGTGATTTCTCTTCAGGTCACAAGTTTACACCGAAGACCCCTACTCTTCGGATCAAGCTCCCACCTTTACTTGTTAAGCCTGCACCCGAAGGGAGGTTAACTCCATTTTAACTACCGCCATGATTGCACCTTATTTTATTTTATTTATATGTAAATGCTTTTTTTCAGCCACATGCAGTTTTATTCTACAGTCTTACAAGATAGCAAAGCACTATATTTATCTTCGGTATTATCAGTCACACAACGCCTTCGTTCGTGACATTGGCAAACCGTAGTACAAGTCCTTCGGGTTGGCGCGGCTTGCAGTGATCGAGTAGTTTTGTTGGGACACCGGCTATGGGCAAGCGAAGCTAGCCAGCTACATGCTGACGGGCAAAACAACTTCGCGCTGCTGGGGCTGGTGGCGACGAAAACATAGCAGCGGTAGCCATGCAAACTTGTTTATCTAAAATACCTCCGCGTGCATGTAGTGTTGGCGACCACAAGTGAAGCAAGGTTCTTGAACGAGTACGCGAAAGTATGTAAGAGCGAGGAGATAAGAAATCTCTGAAAGTCTGTTCTCGCCTTAAAACTTATGAATCCCTTTACACGTGCCCTCGAGCCCCTTTTTATAGGAAGACGAAGGGACTTTTACATTCCGATAATACCCTCGAATCTAGAGAATATTTCAAGTGTGAACATGTACATGAATGTCTTTTACATCCCGTGATTTGCAGGGCTAATTTCACATATTTACAAGCCGGCCACTTGTTCATACTTCAAACCCGGACTTTTGGAGCCTTGCCTTTGACTGAGTCTTCCCTTGACCTTCGACTCTCCATTCGCGAAAGTCACCAATCACCAAGACCCCCGAACTGAGTTTTCGCAGTCACAGCTGGAGTGGAGTTCTTTGATCCTGCAACTATCTCCGAAGTTTCTGTCGCCATAGTTTCCCGAATCTGCCAAGTTCCCGCTGTCCTGAAACAAGAAACAGACCTGCGACCCGGTGGTCATTCGGCGATTGTTTCGCACCAGTTTAGGGGTTAGAATCATACACAAATAATGAAAGGCAACTTTCTCCTTGACTCATTTCCGAACACTTTCACGAATTCGCCAAAGTTTCGGTTTCTCCGAAGTTTCGAGGGTGAAAGGTTTTTACCCAATTCCCCAACACTAGCCCCTCGGGGAAGCGGGTTGACTCCGACGATCCGTTTCCACGAACAACTCTCAGAATTTTGGTAAAAAACGTCACCCTCGGAACGTCGGAGTGTACACGCGTCCCCTCTAAAACGCGCAACGGTCATCTCGAGACAGAGAATTTCGGTAAAAAACGTCACCCTCGGAACGTCGGAGTGTACACGCGTCCCCCCTAAAACGCGCAACGGTCATCTCGAGACAGCTTCTTGAAACTACCCCCTTCCCCTATAAATAGAGGCTCGGCGCGGTAATTTTATTTCACCGCTTCGCCGTTTTCTCCGCACTTTTGAAGCATTCACAGAGCAAGGCTTTTCGTCTTAAGATGCCCGAAGTTCGGCGACTTCTTCAGTCTTCAAAGGTATTCTATTCGCCTTTCTTATATTTTCGAGCAATATCCAATTATTTTGTAGATTTTCATTTTTTGTAATTTGATATGTGTTTCGCATTTATTTTTCTTCCGAAAAGGTGGCTCGTACTAAAAGCACTGCTAGGCCAATGACTTCCGAGGAGCTAGCTGCCGCTGGTGTTCCACCGACGGGAGAAAATGCTCCCCCCAGTACAAATGACCCGGCTGCTGAAGCTGTTCGCGATTCCGACAGTCGCGAAGATGGAGAGATAAAATCCGGAAACAAATCCGATGGTGGTGAAGATCTCTCTAATGTTGAAGTTAACTTAAATGAGTTGATCTCCTCAAAAGGCTCATACCCTCCAGCCCTTGTCTTCGGGAGGTCCAAAGTTACCACCGAACTTATCAAAGAATATGAAGAGGCTGGTTACTTTCCTTCTGGTGACGGTCGTCCACCTTCTGAAGAAGAGACCCCTTCTCCTGAGGCAGATGAGATTGTTGTCTTCAGGGATTTTTTCATCTGTGGTCTCAGATTTCCGTGCGATACTCTTCTTCCTGCTATTCTCGAGAAATTCTC
Source organism: Cenchrus fungigraminus (assembly GCA_036936925.1). Lineage (NCBI taxonomy): Eukaryota > Viridiplantae > Streptophyta > Magnoliopsida > Poales > Poaceae > Cenchrus > Cenchrus fungigraminus. The sequence continues at coordinate 51,714,303 of CM072778.1, read as the reverse complement.
CGTGAAGATACACCAGTAACACCTAACTCTTTTCTGGAGCTCTCGAAGTTCTTCTGGATCATGAAGACTTTCAAGTGTACTGCCGGCGCTGATGTTTTCGCTCGTCTCTTCGAGCTTGTTATTGAGAAGGATATCCTGAAGCTCAGTGATGGAAACTTTTACGAAGCTGATTATGGTTGCTGCACCTTTAATACTCGAAGAAAGAACTCATTTCAGCATATTACTCGCATTCAGCTTGCCCCTTGCAGTAAGACCAACTTGCCCAAAGATTAGCGAGCCTATTGGTTTTACCTGAAGGTTGATATGTCAAAGATTCCTGTTGTCATTTCTTGAAATGTGCTGGACTGTGTAGCCCTTGAAGTGCTTCTCCATTTCTCTAACTTTCTCCAGATACTTTGCCAGAATCGGATTTCTTGCTTCACTTTCTTTCTCGATGTGTTCTTGAATCACTTTCGAGCCTGTTTTGATGATGAAAGTTTGTTGACCCAAAGCTTTCATTTTTCTCAAGGATAGTAGTAGAGCTTCATATTCTGTTGTGTTGTTCGTGGAATGGACGTCATCCGCGAAATCAAGCCGGGCAACATATCTTATCACGACTCCTGCTGGAGAGGTCACAATCGCTGCTATTCCAACCCCTCTATCACACCAAGCCCCATCACAATGCACCACCCATGGAGTGGTTATATCTTCGCTAGAGTCTTGAGATGGCGATGTCCAGTCTACGACGAAATCCGCTAGGACTTGTGATTTGATCGCGCTTCTTCTCTCGAAGTCTACAGTGTATTCTGATAGCTCGGCTGCCCATTTGACGATTCTGGTTGAGGCTTATTTGTTCATGAATAGGTCATTCAGTGGCTAATTCGTGATGACTCTTATTCTGTGTCCTTCGAAATAATGCCTCAATTTTCTTGCTGCCATAACAACTGCATATGCTATCTTCTCTAGTTCCAAATAGAAAAGCTTGGATCCTGAAAGAGCTTCCGAAGCAAAGTATACTAGGATTTATTTGAGCTTTCCTTCTTCTTCTTTTTCTTGCACCAGTACAACGCTTACGGCTGAGTTGGAAGCAGACAAGTACAGCAGAAGTGGCGATCTCGGCTCTAGGGGACATAGTTTCGTCATGTTTGACAAGTAGTCTTTGAGTTCTTGGAAGGCTTGCTTTTGAGATTCAGACCACTGAAAATTCTTGGAACTTCGGAGAACTTGGAAAAAAGGCAAACTTCTCTCTGCAGCTCTGGGTATGAATCTGTTGAGGGCAGCTACTCTCCCTGTTAGCTTTTGTACGTCTTTCACTAAAACGGGTTCTTGCATCTCAACTAGAGCCTTGATTTTGTCAGGGTTTGCTTCAATACCCTTTGTCAAAACCATGCAACCCAAGACCTTTCCCTTGTGAATGCCAAAAACACACTTGTCGGGATTCAATTTGAGATTTGCTGCTCTGAGATTCGCAAAGGTCTCTGTCAAATCGCCGATGTGATCACTTCTTTGAACGCTTTTGACGATTATGTCATCGACATATGCTAGAATGTTTCTCCGAAGCTGAGGATGAAGCACTATTGCTATCATTCGCAAAAAAGTGCATCCTGCATTTTTTAGGCCCTCCGGCATTCTTACGAAACAATAAGTTCCGAATGGTGTAATGAAACTTGTTTTTCCTCGTCCTCTCTTCGCACCCTGATTTGGTCGTATCCTGAGAACATGTCCAGGAGTGAAAGCATCTCGCTATTCGCAGCATCATCAACAACCTTGTCCACCCTTTCTAAGGGAAAGTCATCCTTCTTGAAAGCTTTATTCAGATCTGTGAAGTCCACGCACATTCTCCACTTCCCATTCTTCTTCTTTACTGGCACAGTGTTGGCCAACCAAACAGGGTACATGACTTCCCTAATCACTTTGGCGTCTTGGAGCCTCTGCACTTCGGCTTCCACTGCTTTGGCCATTTCTTCGGACATTTTTCTAAGTTTCTGTTTTTTCGGTGTTATTTTCTCATCTGTGTCCAGGACATGTCCGATAATGTCTCGGTCAACACCTTGCAAATCTTTTGCTGACCAAGCGAAAACATCTTTATTCTTGTTTAAGAACTCAACAAGCTCTTTCTCTTCTTCGGGGCGAGATGAGCCCCTATCACCACTGCTCTGTCTGGCATGTCATCTAGGTATACTTTCTTCGTTTCGCCATCAGCAGCTATCTCAACTTTTTCTTTATCTCTCCTGGCCTCAATATAGGGTTCTTTCTTTTCTTCGGTGGAGTTCAGGTGATGCACATTTCTTTGGCCCGGCGTGAAACCCTTCTCTATGTTTCTAGCTTCTTGCTGGTCACCGAACACTGTGATGACTCCCTTGGGTGCTGGGATTTTCATGCATAGAAACTGTTGCCTTATCACGGCGTCGAACTTGTTAATGAAGCCTCTGACGAAGATTGCGAAGTAGGGGTGATACATGTCGACCACGTCGAAAGTTAGAGTCTCGGTTCTAGCATTGTCCATATCTCCGAAGGATACTAGAAGAGCTATCTTTCCTGCTGGCTTGATTGGCTTTCCTCCGAAACCCAGTAATGGGTACTCTGGTGGCTGCAGCATGTGTGGACTCAAGCTCATTTTCTCGAAGGTTTTCATGAACAGAATATCCGCCGAACTTCCATTGTCCACCAGGACTTTTCTGATCACCCATCCGGCAATATTCACCTCGATGACCATGGCGTCATTGTGGTCAGTTGACTTCAACCTGAAATCTTGTTCGGTGAATGTTATCGGCACTTTGGCCCATTCTGGTCGCACCGCTGGACCGTCATTGATGACTGTGTTCACAGATCTGAAATAGTTGTTCCTCTGCCTCTTTGTTTCGAACTCCATAGCTGAGCCTCCAGTGATAGGCATGATAGTTCCGAAGAGAGGCAATGCTTTCGGATTACTGCCTCGCGAACTTGACTCTGGCTTTACAGAATTGGCTGGCGGTGGTGGCGACATTTCTTGAATTGGTTGTGGTTGCTGAATCATTTGGATTGCCTGAGATTGAGGAAAGAACTGTTGCGAAGGCTGTCATGACGACTGTGCCTGTTGGAATTGCTGAACTGGAATTGGGCTTGGCTGAGGAACCATGAGCTGCGGTTGCCAGAAGTTTTGACGGAACTGATTCGGCATTGTGGGGGCAATGTTCATCATGGTTTTCTCTTGTTGGATTCTTGCTATGTTTTTTCTAGTTTCTGGGCAAACTTCGGTGCTGTGACCTCTCCCATGATATCTGCAATAAAAGTATGGATCTCTTGCATCATGATTCTGAATCTTCGGAGGTCCTCTTCCTCTTCCCCTTCCTCTTGATGAAAAACCTCCTCTTGTGCTTGGTCTATTTTCTTGATTGAATTGAGGATTGTCCACATTGTTGATGTTTCGCGGAGTTTGGAACTGAGGTCTCCATGCTGTTCCTCTATTGCCTTGCCTTGCTTGGTTTCGCTCAGCGACTCTTTTTCGGTGGTCTTCATCAGACTTGATGTATTATTCTAGTTCGTCAAAGAGTTCTTCAATGCTCTGTGGTTCTTTTCTGGTTAAGTGCGAAGCTGTTGGTCCTGGAGTCAGACCTTTGATTAATGCTTGGATTGTTGTTTTGTCATCTGTCCCCGGAATTTGGGATTTTTGTTGCATGAATCTTCTCACGAAGCTCTGCAGTGGCTCCCTGTCTCTTTGCTTGCAACTGAAAAGGTCCGATGGCTTTGCAGATGTTTCATGAAACACTTGAAATGCCTGAATGAACTTTGTCTTGAGATCAATCCAGCTGCAGATTGAGTGTGGAGGCAACAAGGAATACCAGTTGAGGACTGGACCTTCACAAGCAATGATGAAAGATTTGGCCAGTGCAACATCATCTCCTCCTGCTGAATTTACAGTTGCTTCATAGCTCATAATGAATTGCCTAGAATGCCCATATCCATTGTATTTCGGGAGAGAAACTGGTTTGTACTTCGGTGGCCATGGTGCTGTTTGTAACCCTAGTGAAAGTGGTGATTCTGGATCTGCGAATGGCGAGATTCCATTGCCCGTGAAGAAGTTTTCTCTTGGAGTTCTTTTGTGCTGGCCAGAGTTCTGGTGTGGCGAATCGCGCCATAGTGAACTGTTCTCTTGCTCTTTCATTTCATCAATTTCTCTTTGCATTTTTTCTAGTCGTTCTTTTGCCTGGTTGAGTTTCTCCAGTTTCTCCGAATCTCTTCTTTTTGCTTCCAGCTGGTTCGCGAATCTCTCTTTCTCCTTCTGAAGCATCAGTACTTTTTGGTTCACTATTTCTAGTTCTATGTCCACAGCCTTGTCATCTTCCTCTTCAGCTTCTTCTTCAGTGAATGCTTCGAGAGTATGCGCAGTTTTCTCAGCTCGTGTCTTCTGGAGGGCTTCAAGTTTTGCTCTCCTTTCCTGGTCTGAGATCTGCGAATGTTCTGCAGTAAGAAAGTTTCCATTGTCTTCTTCAACATGATTGTCTTCCTGGTTAGCCTCAGCGGGTGTGTTCTTCTTGGACTTCTTCTGTGGAGGCATCGTGAGTTGTTTTTCGGTTAAGACCACGGTGGGCGCCAATGTTGGGGACTCCGAAAATCAGAAGGGGCCCCCGAACACAAGTGAAGCAAGGTTCTTGAACGAGTACGCGAAAGTATGTAAGGGCGAGGAGACAAGGAATCTCCGAAAGTCTGTTCTCACCTCAAAAGTTGTGAATCCCTTTACACGTGTTCTCGAGCCCCCTTTTATAGGGAGACGAAGGGATTTTTACATTCCGATAATACCCTCGAATCTGGAGAATATTCCAAGTGTGAACATGTACATGAATGTCTTTTACATCCCGTGATTTGCGGGGCTAATTTCACATATTTACAAGCCGGCCACTTGTTCATACTTCAAACCCGGACTTTTGGAGCCTCGCCTTTGACTGAGTCTTCCCTTGACCTTCAACTCTCCATTCGCGAAAGTCACCAATCACCAAGACCCCCGAACTGAGTTTCCGCAGTCACAGCTGGAGTGGAGTTCTTTGATCCTGCAACTATCTCCGAAGTCTGCCAAGTTCCCGCTGTCCTGAAACAAGAAACAGACCTACCACCGGATGGTCATTCGGCGATTGTTTGGCACCAGTTTAGGGGTTAGTGAATCATACACAAATAATGAAAGGCAACTTTCTCCTTGACTCATTTCCGAACACTTTCACGAATTCGCCAAAGTTTCGGTTTCTCCGAAGTTTCGAGGGTGAAAGGTTTTTACCCAATTCCCCAACATGTAGTAACTACCTTGCACCAGCTGCCAACCACTCTAGAATGTTTAGAAAAAGTGGCAGCACGCTTAGGCTAACTAAAAGGGTTTTTTAATGCCTTCGAAGATCGGCTCTCAATACATAGAACCGAAGAGGCTCGACAAGTAGTTTCTAATGTAATGCATTAATACTTTGTTTCGTAGACGGTCTCCTTTGGAACATTTTTCAAGTTTTACGCTCACTATAAGTTTTCATGCTAATGTTTTATTCAGTTAATTAATTTTTGTGTCTAAAAATTTGTTCTAGACAAGCTGTAGTATCTTGTTCATCAGTTTTGGGGAACACCTTCGGTAGGATCTCATGGTCATCATCGTCATAGACAATCTTCGGCTCTTGCCGCTGTAGTTACGAAGCCCAGTTCCAGTATCCAAACAAGTTTACAACGAAGACGCTGGCTTCGGCCATCAAAAGGCTTACAGGCTTTTCCAGTTTAAAGTTTCACAGTAGTAGCTTCATCGGAATATTCTATGGGTCATGAGCAATTGCAACAAGCTATTTAGAACATGCACTGTTTGTACCACATGCTTGCACGTGCACAGGTTGGTGTAGTCGGAGCACAAATGAACATGCACTGTTGTACAGTCACCCGAAGTTGTTTAATACTGCAGCTATAGTTGCATTAGAGCAACTCTAGCAGATGGAGTAAATTTGATCCCCTATATAAAGTTATTGGGGATGGAGTAAAAATATTTTCACCCCCAAAACACAATTTGCTCCAGCAGTTTCCCTATTCTCCGTCCCAACTCGTGGGTCCCACCAGCCACGTCATCTTCTCTTCAGCTTGCCCAAATCTTCGATCTTTCCCCCGTCGCCCGCCGCTCCCGTCCCGTGGGCGCGCGCCGTCGCGGGCAAGATCCTGCTCGCCGCGGCCACCACCACCTCCGGCCAACAAGCCCGCCGCCTCCGCGTCCGCAGCTCGAAGCCCAGCCCGTCGGGCCTCCCCAAGCCCGGCACCAGCACAACCAGGATGCACCCGCGCCGCGCTCCGCCTCGTCCGCTCGTCGCCGCGCCCGCCCGTCGTGCTCCTCGCCAACCGGCCGCCCGACGTGCCCCTCGTCCGCGACCTCTGCCGCCGCGGCCGCCCCACCATGATAATCGAGGAGATCGGCAGCGGGCACGGGCGCACGACGACGGAGGAGAGCGAGGGGGCGAGGGGCCTCCTGCTTGGGCCGGCCGTCGCGGTGGCGATCTTTCGCTGCATCCTTGGTGGAGGAAGCAAGCCACAGCCACGAGCCGGCGAGGCGGCGACGCGGATTCAAGGAGGCCATACTGAAAGGCGCTGGTCTGTTGACCATCCTGATACAAACTGGACATATTCTGCAACTCCTCGATCGAAGCCTGCAGCTCCTATTTCTGCTCAACAACGTGTACTTCCTGCGGCAGCAGATTCATGCAGCTACGTTCTTAGAAGAAGGCAGTATGACCGTACTACCACTCGCGTAGTCAGTGAAATAGTCATTAATCTGAATCCATATCATCTTCTGTTTTTGCTTTGAGTCAAGTGTTTTGAACCTGGGCTGTTTATTGATGGAGTTGTTTGTTCCATTTTAGTCATTGGTAATTTACATACCTGAGTGGTTTTTTCACCAGAGTTTATCTTTGTTCATCCCTCCAGAAAAGTAACACAAGGGATGTTTTGCTCAAAACCCTCTGGAATAAAGCTTTTTTTTTCCAAAGCTGATTCTGAAATGTTATTCTAAGAAAAAAATGTTTGAGGATTGCAAAGTAGCTGCTGATTCTGAAATTAAACTGAACCTAGTGTCAGTGCACACCAAGGGTCATCTTAAAATAGTTGTCTGCCAGTCGACAACAATATTATACATGCTGTTGATGTATGATAGTTACCCTCTCCCTACAGTTGAAACACAAAGACATTACATTTGCCACTAACAGAAAAACATGGGATTGTGTATTGATCACTGACAATATCAAGATCGCTGTCTTACTACCTGCTAGCTCACTGGAACACACGAGCATGGTATGTGATAGCTCACTGACCATATGACAGGATCACAGACAGTTCCATGTTCAGATAGAAAACACACCTTAATGACTGAAACTATTTCCCATACAATACAAGTACCCTTACAAACTGTATCCAACTTTGTATCATTTGGTCCTTTTGGGAATATCAAAATGCAAGAATTACAAATCAGTGCATATATTGTACTCTAAATGATACATCTGTCTTCTCCCATCATCTGTCTTCTCCCATCATCTGACAGCATCTTATCACTCTCAAGTAATTGCTTACTGGCTTACTGCAGTATCACTGAAAATTAGCAAGCCTGAAAATACATACACATGAGCTCTGTAAATAAGAACAGATAATTTGCATTTCTGGTGACACGTTTAGCATGAAGTGCAGAAAAAGGATAAATTGTCAAACAACTCCCACAATCTGATAGAAGAATTTTGATACTTGTCACATGCATAAATTCTTAAACAAAGCAGGATAATAACATGGCTGGCTATTTGATTACATTCTATCCATTTGCATTTCAAGATAGCCTTGACAGTATACACCTTCGATCAAGATAGTAGAACACATGCAACAGAGATATAAGTATATAACATTCATGTGACTGATCAGAAATGACAGGCAATTCAAAACTTCCACCATACATTCAGTTCTTCAGAATCCTGCTGAACCATTCGAAACAAGTGCATACGAACCAAACACTAGGACATCAGTCTGAAAGGAGGCAGCAGAATTGAATCGCTAGACCGGCACATCAAGTGAAATGTTGGCGCAGCAATGGCTACGAAACAAGGCTACTCAGTCCTCGAAAGCCTAGGGGGTCTCCTTGCGGATCTCTGCCTCCTCCTCTGCGGTGAAGTCGTTGGCGATGTGGAAGATCGACCGAATCTGCACCGGGGTCTTGCCCTTCATCATGTCGGCGACCTTCTGGCAGGTGGCTTCGAGGAGCCCCTTGATGTCGAGGAAGTTGGCGGCGACGATGAGGTCGTAAAGGGCGTCCAGGGTGGGGTCGTCGATGAGCTTGCGGTCCCACTCGGACAGCGTCTTCTCCGATGCCACGGTGTTGACGCTGCTGCTGCTGCCGGCACCGTCCGCGGCACCGTGGTGGGAGCCAGAGCTGGGCTTGGCGGCGGCGACGTGCTTGTCGCAGTACTTGATGACCGTGGCGAGGGATCTGGCGTCGACGTTGGGTACTGGGATGTTGCCGCCGGCGCAGCCATGGTCGATCATGTCGACCAGGAGCGGGGAGACCGACCCGGACGCGTTCGCGGGGGAGGCCGAGAGGGGGAGCAGGGAGATGGGGACGGGGACCCAGATGCGGCCGTCGCCGGCGACCTCGAGCACCTTGAGGAGAAGGCGTGGCACAGGGAGCTGCTCCGCCACGGTCCGTCGTCGCCGCCACCAGGAGCACGTCGCTCCGCGTCGCCACGCCCCCCGCACACCCACGCCGCCGCACCCACCAGCACGCTGGGTAGAGCGGGCACGACCATCTTCTCCGTCCTCTGCCCCCACTCCAGTACCCAGTTCAAGGCGCGGCACCGGCACCGAAGCTTCTCTGGGAGGAGATGTGAGGGCGGCACTACTGGGGCGGCGGGCGGGCGGTCGGGCGCGGCCGCCGCCGGCGTGGTGGTGATGTCCGCGTGGCTGTCGAGCCAGGAGCGGCACGTGCGGGCGTACGTGGAGCTCTACGCGGCGCGCGGGTGGGCGTGCCTCGTCTGCCACTCCGACTTCCCCACCGGGAGCGTGGGGGTGGCGGGTGACGGGACGGAGGGGGAGGAGGGCGGCGGCGCGGAGGCGGGCGGGCGGGGACGACGCGGCGGGGGTCGGCAGTGTGGGTGCCGCTGGGGTTGAGGGAGGCGGCGCGGACGGGGTCGCCGGCGGGATGGGGGCCGACGGCGTGGTCGGCGCCGGCGCGCCCGAGCGAGCCCCCCGCTGCTCCGGCGCGCGGGTTCGGGGCGGGCGGCCGGCGGTGGTGGTGGTGGTGGGGGAGGGGAGGGGGAAAGGAAGAGAGGGCCGGGGGAGACTGCTGCTACAGTGCTGCGCCTAGATAGGGGGTGGAGGAGAGATCCCCTCTATAGAGGGGATGGAGAGGTGTTTTTAGTCAATAGAGAAAAAAAGGGAGGGCTATAGGGAATCTGCTGGAGAAGATTTCATCCCCTATATGACTATTTTTTGCTATTGGGGAGGGGATAGAGAAGCTGCTGAAGTTGCTCTTAGGAACCATCATTGACACCACTTTATTGTTGCGATTTGTAAGCGGATAAAGGCCGCTCCCAGGCACATGCCTCTTCGGCCCATTTCGGCTAACCCTTAAAGATGGCCAAGCATGCGAAGGCCCAAAATCAGTCATTGGATCTTCGGTTATCAATGGATCTATGGCCTTTCGATTGTGACAATGGATTTCAATATTTCTTCCGTTAATAAAGAGGGTGCTTCTTTTGCTAAAAAAAAACTCCCGGGGAATTATATAATAACTTAAACTGCAAGCGTAAGTGAGCAAAATTCTCCATCCTAATGCCTCCCTTTATTTTACTATCCAAATGCATTTTTTAGTCTGCTCCCGAAGAGCTCGTAGTATCACTTCGTTCATATGGCATGATGATTTTATCACGACCTTTAAAAAAAATGAAAATGATATTTTTAATCTTGCTTCATTTAAAATCTTGCGAAGACATTTAGCTTGACGTTTTTTACAAGAAAGAGTATAGGTGTGCAGTTTTTCTTTCACTCGGCCCTATGCGCATGCACTTGGATGAGCTAGCGAAGATAGGCTTTACCTTTTTTCAGTACAGCTTCAGCTTCACTTTTTTTTAGCAAGATTTTAATATACGTACTATTATTTTGTTAAAATATTATCTTTTGAATATGATTGTAATGAATGTCTTTACATTTACTATCCAGACATCGTTATCTATCATCGATCCCGAAGTAACAACCATCCGAAGAGATTGTTACTTTCGGGAAAACATTGCAGAAGTAAGTGAACACATGCGCCTGGCCTCGCGAAGACAAGTCCGAAGAGATTGTTACTTTCGGGAAAACATTGCAGAAGTAAGTGAACACATGCGCCTGACCTCGCGAAGACAAGTCGCATTTAGTTCACTTAAGAGAAAAAAAAATTGATTGAGGGGGCGCATGTGGGAACTGTTCTGCAAAGGTCGCGAAGATGTTAAGGAACATGCAACAATCTGTTCCAAAGAGGAGTGCATGATTCGCTTAAAGGCATACTTTCCGCAAACAAAAAGGCTTCGGCGGTCAATGTGCGAAGCCCCTCAGTAAAATGCTGCACGGATAAGTCGACCCGTTAAGCGGCGTGGTCGCAAAATCATCCGCTTTATCACAAGTGAAGAAGCCTTCGGCGGTGAATGCGCGAAGCAAATTGCGAGGCAGGGCTGACGAGCCACCTCGAGGTCATATTATTCAGAGGATAATCGAAGTTGAGCTATCATGCCACTTCGTGTAGCTGGGGCTTGCATGGCAGACCAGCTACTTGTTATGCATAACTCGTATTTATATTATCATGCTACATCACATGTTCACTAACTCTTCGACATAAAAACATATTACTTCCGAAGTAGTTCCTTGTCTTAAAATTTTTTTAGGATAGTAGGTTGCAAATACAATCAGGTTATCATTGAAATTGGTCTTCGGAAAAATGAACTTCCAGCTGAATTTTTCGGGTCCCTAGCAGGAGCTCTTCGGTTATCTCTATGGCTCTTCGGGTTATCATGGATTAATCTTCGGAATAATGAATTGCTAGCCCAGGCTCTTCGTATATTTCAACATTGGCTCTTCGGTTATCTCTATGGCTCTTCGGGTTATCATGAATTAATCTTCGGAAGAATGGATTGCTAGCCGTGGGGCTTCGAGTATTTCAGCATTGGCTCTTCGGTTATATTGATATGGCTCTTCAGGTTATCATAAGTGGACTTCAATATCTCTTCTGTTAATGCCTCATGCGAAGAGGTTATATGGAAGCTGTGTCTCTACCACCGACAAATGCATTATCCACGCAATCATTGGTTTCATCTTCGCATCAGCATCAATCCAAACTACATCAACTACACTTCTACTTCCACTACACATGGTCTTCGTCACCAGCTTCGGCCAAGAGGGGCTATGGAGGGTTCTTGGTGAACCAATTCACCCATCTTGCCCGAAGCGGGTGAACGAAGACCCAAGAGGACTTCGGGACGATGAAGAAAGCATCACACGACTTTCTCTACTTCGGCTACGTCGACTACATGGAGGAAATAACTTCGGGAGGATGAAGCGAGAATGAAGTGGGGGAGATCTTTTTTGGCAAGAATGTCGAAGTTGACGGCACCACAGAAGAAGCTTTTCATTGTCAAAGGAAGACCGAAGATGACATTGGCTAGGCTAGTTGATAACTCCATATGTGTAGACCCATGAGATGTGTGTGCTCTTTTCTCCAATCTGTTTTTTCCCACTGGGTTTTCGGAATGGAGTTTTTAGCGAGGCATACGGGTGGGTGGTCACGAGGGCATGTCCTCGGGCCGAAGAAAAAGTTTAGTGAATCATTTTTCCCTTGTTTTCATCTACTTCGCTTTCTTGTACCAGCCAAACCAAAGTAGCTGAGGGGCTAGAATGTTGGGGGAAATGATTCACAAGGTACCCCCTATCCTAGTTTTAGGGCTCAAATGTAATATTTGTACCCACCAGGGGCTTGGGGCTAAAATGCCATCCCACCCCTTAGCTATATAAACAACCCAAGGGGGTTGCGAGAGGGGACTCCCCCCCCCTCACTTGTCTATTTTTCTCTTTGTGATGCATCTTCTTTTATGAGTGTTGGCTCCTCTTAGGGAGACGGTTTTCACCACAACACCGTCTTGGGTAGTTGAGGAATGGAACGGTCATGAATCCAATCACTTCCGCTCATCATGTCAAGTAACTTGGGGTTTTGCAATAAATTTTCAAAACAAATCTTGCTTAGCTTCCTCATTTGATTCTCTCAGATCACTCGATGTGTATATGTCCTCACCAAGGTAGAATTGCCTTTCTTCATCCTACTTCTAATGATGGCTTATGTGGAGCTCAGGGTAGGTATGAATGATAAGGCATACTTGCATCACATATATTGCGAAGTCAAAGACCGGATCCATGAGAAAAGCAATTCATACAATCAGATCAAGATGTGCGCGTGTATGGGTATGATGGGTATGGTAAGGTAGATACTAGGCCCGGAATGGGTTCTATATATTACCATACATGATGAAATGCTACGGTGGTGGTAAGGTGGACACTAGCCCCGGAGTAGGTACTAGTTATTACCATCTAAAATATGAAACTCCCTTTTGCATGATTTTCCCCTCTCTCATTCTTGAAATATTTGAGACATGTGCTATCTCTTTCTCTTCTCTTTTTTTTCATCATGCCTTTTGAGCATGTTTTTTTCATAGCCCAGTCTCTTTTGGAAATATTTGGAGAGGGGTAAATCATGGAACAATGCATGGAGCTTTATTTGGTGGAATAGATGGATGATACAATGCTAACTTCCAGTGTAGAAGCATGACAAGGAGAAATGGTGGTGTGCACATAAATCTTGATCATGGAAGCACGAAAAGAATTCTCATAAGGGTCACAGAATTTGACAAAGCTCAATGAAATAACAGGTAGCATATGAGTATAAGGTTTTCAACTAGAACATCATATGTCTTTGGTAGGACTGTGATATATCAAAGAGGAGCTTTGCAAAGGGTTTTCAAAATTTTCAAATAAAATTCCCAAGCACTCAAGCATTAAGAGAGAAGATCATATCATCAAACCATATCTCAAACACCAACTACTTAGACAAACATGAGTTCCCTAATGATATTTGTTCACATGCATCAAGGTAATGAGTAAGGAATAAAACATATGCAAGCCAACCACATGAATCATGTAGAGCAAGCAGAGCACCATTATTTGAGTTTGATTCATTGGATAAGGATTGAAGATCATTCAAACTCGTAGGTAGAGACAGTGAGATGAAGGGTGCACATACCATCACTCTTGAAGGACATGGGAATCAAGGAAGACTAGTGGTGATTTGGCTAGCCCGTGGGGTAGCCGGCTCACTCTAGTTTACCTTGCCCTTGTCATGAAGGTGTAGTCGATGTCATGCAGCCCATGTGTGGGAGTTCTCGAGTGGATTTGATGATGATGAGATCGAGAGGACTCCCCCACACTGGTGCTTGTACGGGTGCTGTTCTTCAAACAAAAGTGGAAACAAAAAGAGGGACTCTGCTGGTTCGCGAACCATAGAGCCTTTATTTAAAAGCAAATATTTTTGTTTTTGTTTTGTTTTTTTATCATCACCATGTCGTTGACTCAAGCAGGATTAGACCAATATTGCACTCCATAAATAAAGAAGGTATACTTACCTAAGACCTTTATGGGGTCAAATGTACCTCCTTCATATGTTGTACAAAGTAAACCTGACACCTTAACTTACCTTCCCAATGGATTTAGCTTAGTGACTTACCCTTTTGAATTTGATTTTCTGCAGGGGTTAGTCCACATACATGCAACCAAGATCTATAAAGGTATAACTCTAAGGTTCATCAATCAAAACTTGACACCATGTCTTGTTTTGACTGAAGAAGACAATTTTAACCTAAGCACCATGCTTAATTTAAAACAGTCTATGAATGTATGTCCAAAACATACAATCAAACCAAAGCATATGAACATAAATGAAGGAAACATGATTAAGCTGTTTTCAAAGGAATGCAAGCATGAGCATGTGACGGTGAACATCGGGCAACCTCCCGAAAGTGCTTTGTTTAAAGTCAAAAGCAGGACATACCTAGCTAGTCAGACAAGATGAAAGAGCTTACATCATTTCCAAACCAGGGTAAGATTTGGCATGACAGGAACTTTACTCGGGATGCTCACATATCTCCCCCACACTTGGAGTTTGCATTGCTAAGCAACAAAACTCGAGTGTGTGGAGATCAATCTTCCTTTGTAAATGTTCCCTCACAAAAATCTTACCAAAGTGTTGTAGTTGATGTAGCTCACATGTTCTTAGGCATCGCTGTCTACCATTCTTCTCAATCTCCACCTGAAAGGTTAGTGACCAAAAATACTCGAAGGACAACTTTATCTTAAAAACATGTTCTTGCTTTTATTCGAAAAGGGAAATAAAACCTATGTTAATCCAGGCTATCTCCTGGTAGTGCTTTGTTTATCACGGTCATAAGCTCGACCAGGGGAACTTCATCTTGCAGCTATCATTGGTGGTGTCATTCCCGTCTTACCACCAATCTTGGATGTATCAGTGAAGCTTTAGCTGCAAGGTCAGAACCACAGCACACACACGAAATTGGATATGCTTACAGTAAACATATGCATCCACAATCAACCTTCTAAACATTTTGCAAAAGAGGACAAGAAGGTGGTTGTAGCCCTCATGTGTGGTCAGTGCACTGAGCATGGCTGACTCTGAAGAGGAATTATGCGAGCATGGTTCATAGGGTATATCAAGGATGAAGCTGCCATGCTCGTCAATGGAATCCTTTCCTATGAATTCCAGAGTCGGTGCCTCACAAATTTTCATGGCCCATGAGTCCTCTATCTCAAGAGATTTATCATGAAAGCTCGATATCGACTCTCGATCGTGATCGAAAGCAACAAGATATGGTCCAGCAGGAAGAGGCTCAAACTCGGTCGAGAGGGATGATGATCGTTCGCCTTCACAGAAGTGAAGAGAATCTTCGGAGTCATTCTCATGAGGAGTAGGAAAGTCTACAACCTCAATGAGAACGGGCTCGGATGTTGTGAACGGAGATACATGCATCATCTTCTCGAGCGGGTCTTGCTTGGGAAGAGGATTTGCTAGTGGAGGTCCTGGACCTGTGATAGAAGTGGCGAAATAGGATTCCCTAAGCTTATGATCTAGGCTCCCTTGCGATTTATCAAGAAGTTCATCCAACGGGAAGCCTATGAGAAGATCGAAATCCATGATGTCATAGATATGAAAATCTAACCACACCTCGATCTCGTCTATGATGATCGGCACGTCCCTAGCAATCCCTCGACATGGGAAAAAGTACTTCCACTTGGGACTTCGGAAATATCTATCAGTCGGGGTGAGGGGCTGTTGGTATTTCTAAACGTCGATGCTAAGTTATGAGTTCCTAGCAATGATGCCAGAAATGACTGAATGGTAATCCTAACGATTACAAGAGTCTGCAAGCGCACGGAAGTACCATTGTAGCATTTCCCCAAAGGAGTATTCCAAAGGGTATCGAATCCAAGGAAGGCTGGGTGGATTAACAAGTTCAACACTATTGCAAGGAGTATAAATCATAGACGGGAACGAACCAGACACTCAAGTACAGGGGTAAGATATGATAGATAAGATAGTAGTGTGAACACACAAACACACTCTCTCTAAAGGTCCTAGGCTTAGGAGGCAATATACGAGTTAGTTCTAGGTTCTAAGGTACTAAGCATACAAAGTTAGTCAGACGAGTTTGATGCACACTAGCATTGCAAGATTGCTGGCTCAAGCACCCAGGTACAAACGGGGAGCTAACCTCCTGCGTCGCTTACGCACAACTCCGGTTGTTAGACTTTAGACTCCTACAGCGTATCCGAACGTGGGGGATTCCAGAAGGGTCCAACGGCTGTCACCACCGTGGCCTACCCCAAGACAAACCGTGGGATAGACTCATAAGCAACGTAGCTACGCAACCCAAGCACCACACTTACGTTGTTAGCAGGACCCTGACCGGCCCGGGCTATTGTGACCCAGGTCAGAGCCGCCAGATAAACCGGCCAATTACACCGAGTACCGTAGCTTGAGCACGAACTTCATTCAACACGAACATGGGATCTAACTAGATCAAACTAGGCTAAGTACACAAACGGACTTGTGCTTTCCTATGTCTATTCAACAAGATCAAATGGGCGTGTTCGTGATGAACACGAGCCTCTAACTTATGAACAAACACTGAAAACATGTATAAGTCACTCGTCAACTGGATCGAAAGGCCTTGTTCATCAAGAACATGAGCCTCTAAATGATGAACGAGCGAAGAACACATGAACAACTCACCCATGTATACAAGCACAACTTTATATGAAATAGCTGAATAACTGAAGTAGATGAAAGTCATACAATAAAATAAAGATACAAGAGGACTCATACCTAGATCCTAAAGTAGACTTGGAACCTGAAGTAGAACTACTCTAGCCTACCTCCTAGCCTTAGAAACCAAAAGTGAGAGAGGAGTAAGGTGTGTTGGTAAGAAGTGAACCCCTCCCCTTCTATTTATAGGCCAGAGCACCGGCGCAAGAAGGAGTGAAACACCCCGGGGATGGCCTCTAGGACCAATGGACAAGCGCCACGTGGAAGCCCAGGATCAGCCGACCCAAGGTCGGTTCGGTCGATCCTAGGGTCGGCCGACCCCAGGTGGGCCCCACTCGGGGTGTGCTTCCTCGGGGTGGCTGTCCTGTGGGCCCTTAAGTCGGTCCCCGGTGTACACGTGTTCTTGAGGTGGTTTAGGCGCTCTGGTGGGCCCATGGATGCATGTGAAGTCCACGTGTCACGCTCTGATTCGTCGGGGCTTGCCTCCCTTGGATTGGTGACATGGCATGCATGCGTGGCACCTGAGGTGGCCTAGCTTGCATGCATGGCACCTGAGGTGGCAGCCACTCCTTGAGGTGACGTGGCATGAATCATAGAAGGTGAGTTTGCCACTTCTTTTATGCTTATTTTCCTGCAATCACATAATCTCCAAGGACAAGTGGAACTACATTATTCTTAACTAAAATGCGTGTAAGAAATGCCTCTTGCTCCTTTATTCATGAGTAAATTGACGGCTAAAGTAGGCACTTAACAGCCGTCAACAACTATCCCAAGCTAGCCTCTTGCTCGTCCCGAGCAAGATACTTAGGACTTAGGTTGGTCGATCAGGAGTTGCTACGATGTTGTATTCCTAGTTTATGACAAGCATACGACTAGGTACTCTATCAAGGATTGAATAAGTTGGCATTGATCTTACCTTACGCTTGATTGATATGGGGCTTGTAGCTTCACTTGCCTTAGGCGGTTGAAAGATAGAACGGTTGTATAGAAATGACTAATCACAAGTACCTTGATCAGTCGTCAATCCGGAGGTTTTGCTAAATTTTCACAAAGAAATCAAAGTTCCTCGAATGATACTCTCGGATCGCTCAGTGTGTATGATTCCTCACCAAGGCATTAAATTGTCTTCTTTCTCCACCTACTCCTAATAAGCTGATATGTCAAGCTGTAGGTAGGGAAAACATGTGGCATACCTGTTTCTCATATGTTATCGAGTCGAAAACCGAATCCTCGGGAGCAACAAGTCATACAACCTGATCAAGATGTGCATGTGTGTGTATATGGTGGATGGATGAAGAACTCCTTTTTGGATATGATTCTCTCTTCTCCTTTGAAAATTTTGAGACTTGGGCTATGTCTCTTTATTATTATTTATTATTATTTTTCTTCTTTTCATGCTCTTGTGCATGTGCTGCTTCTTTTTTTCGCATAGCCCATAGTCTTTGCTGAATATTTTTTTGGAGAGAGAGTAATCATGGAACAATGCGCGGTGCTTTATTTGTGAAAAGGATGGGGGATGGATGAAATGATGGGTGCTAACTTCCGGTGTAGAAGTTTAGCATATAGTGGCTGTGTACGTGATCTTGATCATGGGAGCATGACAAGTTTCTCGCCGAGGGTCACAACAATTCGACAAGACTCAATGAAGAAAACAAGTAGCATATGGGGAGGCTAACAACAGCTAGGATCTACATATGGCTTTGGATAGGAATTTCTAATCATTGAGGAACTTATCATTTTATCATTTTTCAAAAGAAAACTCCGGATGTCAAACATCACTTAGTACTAGCTCATAGCAACCCTATTTTACCATATCATACCTCACAACAACCTAGGCAAAGGTCATGCTTTTTGCTACCCACAAGTTTCAAGCTGAGGTTTGATCGTACAAGCCAACAAACTCAAAACTAAGATAAGATACTAAGCTGTAAGCAAGGCATATAAAGGAATAAACAGAGCAACTATTCATCATTTCGACCATGAAGGACAGAAAGCATTCTTACCGCGCATGTGAAAGCAAACTAATTTTAAGAAAGCAGATAAATATTTTTGGTCTTTTTAATTTTGCAGATTTTTATGTGTTTTTAGCATATGAGATTCTGAAAATAAAGATACAAGTTACCTCAGAGTGGGGGTCCTCCCCCAAGCTAGCTTCAGGCTCACTACTGTGGAGGGGGAAACCCCATCCACCGGTAGTAGGCCCTCTGCTCCTCCAGCTGCTGCTGCTGTGCCAGCTCGATGGCGTGAAGCCTCTCGCCAGACATCCGCTGCCAGTCCTGAGTGGACTCGACGTGCTGGTGCACGATCTCTTCCATGTCGTCGACTCGGATGTTGAGCTCGCTCATCTGCTGAGTGAGGGTGGCCCCATGAGATGACGAGCGCAATCCGGATGACGAAGATGTCGCATCTCCGTAGGCAGTACCAGCAGGGACGGCCCACTCGCCACTGCCTGCACTAGCCCAAGCTGAGCTACTCGCACCCTGCTGGTACATGGGCTGGTCCCAACCGGGAGCATATCCGGGAGTAACCCCAGGCATGTACTCGGTAGAGGTCCATGTACCGGACAGTGGTGTAGTTGGCTGAGGCTGTGGCTGAGGCGACAGCTGCGGGGATGGCTGTGGTGGCGGTTGTTGTGCTCCGACTGCTCTCCTCGATGCACTCCTAGTTACCTTGTCACCAGAGACACTAGAACGACGAGGTTCCTCGAGAGGAACGGTTAGTGGCCCCTGGCCATACAACCTGAAATCCGGGTTAGGTAACTGGATCTGGTTTGTATGGCCCGGGTAAAAGAAAACCAAAGAATCATCCGGACCCTTCTTAAGAATATGCCCCTGAGTCAGATAAGCCTCGTCAATCTGAGTCCAGGGATTAGCAATGGAGGGCACGTTGGGCCCTTGCGTAACCCCAAGATTCGTGACGATGCGAGAAATTAGAGACGTACACTCAATAGAACCCGTCATCTTAAAATTCGTTAACCACTGCCGAATCATAGCTTGCACAGGGGAGATCTTGATCCGTCTGACCGCGGCATATAAGATCATCATCTCGTCAGTGCGCACGGACCGCACGTCGTCCCTTGGAAAGAGAGTGACGGCAAGCCACTTGTGCCACAGTCGGAGAGTGGGATGCAAGATATCGTTGCACCTAGGTATCAACTTGCCACGAACAGGCCGACCAGAGATCTCTTCCCAAAAACTCTCAGGATTAAAACCAGCGCAAGCTTGCTCAAGAGAAATAGCGCAGCAATGATGAAAACCGAGGGTGCGACTAAGATCTTTCCATGAAACTCGATACGGAACTCCATGAAATCGAAATGAAATACCGGACGCATCCTCTCGAAGAGTGCAGAGAAACTGGATGGTTGTAGGTCTAGAACCAACCTCCTGAACTGGGACAAAACCTTCCCATCCTAGAGCTTGCCAGATGGAATCGAACTCGGAGTCCATACCTGTTTTCTCAGGAAGGTCCGGGTCGAACTCCTTGGTGTTGGCGAAGACTCGGTCCTTGATGAGAGCGTAGGCTTGTCTCTCGCGATCGTCCCTCAAGTCGATGAAGGCAGCGTCGACGGCGTACACTTCCTCGGCTTGTGGCGTGGGTAGCTCTTCCTCTCCTTCCTCTTCACGGTCGGTTGACATTGGGCTTGGTGCAGCTCCGGAGTGACGCGACGAGCTCCCCTCGTCACGTGAACGGCGGGAGCGAGTCAACTTCCGGAATGCGCCGGAGGCCCAACTCATCTTGTACAACGATCGGACAACACGAGCAACTCGGTGATGGGTTAGTGAAACCAAAATGAAATCCTTACCGAGCTTGCTCCACCAATGGTCAATATTTCAGCAGCACTTGGAGAGAATACTTAGCACCTCAATCTCGAGCAAGAAATCCACGAAAACCAGAGAGCAAGAACAAGAGAGGGAGAGAGTGATGTAATGGGTGAAGACACCCCTCAAACCCCCTGGTATTTATAGGCAATGAAGCCGGGCACCGAGACATGGGCCGTGTGGAACGGCTAGGAGCCGTTGGAGGAAAGAGGGCCGGATTAGCCATTAGGCTGGGTCGGCCGACCTGTGGGGTCGGTCGAACCCACCTCGGGTCCGCCCGCCTCCAGCTTTTTGCAACGGCTCTCTAACGGTCACATGAGGGCCTGCCTAGGTGTCCCGGTCCAAACTTGCCCGAAAACTTGCTCAAATGAATTTTTAGGGATTTTCCAACTCAAAATTTTATTTTCAGAATTTTTATTGAAAAAGGGAAATTGCTAGAAAAATTCTAGCATGCAGATGCAAGAATGGAAAATTCAAATATGCATTGGATAAATTATATTAAATTTTGAAAAGGGAAATATGAGATAACTCACTAATTTTACCTTTTGGCGAAAGGACTTACCTTTTTAAGTCCGAGAGTAGGACTTTTCTCGGTGATCAGTTCCACTCATCACCCCACTCCCGAGAAGTAGGGGGGTGTGATCTCCGTACCTCCCGCCACACCTTCCTTGTTTTCCTTGATTTTCTTGGTGTGGTCAGAGGTTATGTGAGCTGGGGTTGTGGCTCCATCCATCCCCAAGTCTGCTCATCATTTCCTTGCACTGAGTAGCACTACTCTTCTGTTGGTCGAAATCGGAACATCAAGTTCTTCTTCCCAATACGGAAACGGATGGTCCCATTTTCCACATTGATCCTTGCCCGAGCGTCACTTAGGAACGACCTCCCAAGAATGAGTGGCATTTCCATATCATCTTGCATATCAAGGACCACGAAGTCTGCGAAGATGCAGAAACCTTGGACAAATACCAGTAGGCTTTCCACAATCCCCTCCGGATACCGGATCGATGCATCAGCAAGTTGAACTGTTCTCGAGGTTGGAGTAAGAGCAGGATATCCCAATCTTTCGAACATTGCCTTGGACATGAGGTTGACACTCGCGTCAAGATCACAGAGAGCATTCCTGATTTTCTGGTAGTATATTGTGCAGGTGATAGCCGGATAACCAGGGTCTTTCCTGTGCACAATTACTGAAGATTCCCATGGATCAAGAACCTGCTGTATGGGTCTCCCTGCATAGTCAGCAGTTTGTGCCCTCCCAGATGGCTTACCCCATCTGGTGGACACTGCACAAACATTCTCACAAGAAGACACGGGTTGCCCCGGAATCTTCCCGTCCTCAGCAGAGGGAACCAAAGCAGCTAACTGAGCCAACTGGGTTTCTATCATTTTGTTAAAGCTCAGCTGGTTCTTAAGAGCAGAAGAAAGACTATCGATTTTAGTGTTGAGGCTTTCTAAAGCCTTATCATAGGCAGCTATTTTCTTGTTAAAACCATCATTAATCTTAGATTGCCCGAAAACTAGATCTTTCAGGGAAGGTTGGTTCGGATTGTAAGTATTACCTTGATTACCTCCCTGATAGTAAGGGCGTGATTGATTCCACGTTTGACCTCCTTGTGGACGATAACCATTGTTGTTGCCGTTCATGTACATCACATCCTCCTGGGTAGCAGGGTAGTAATTCCCTGAATGCCCAGTGTCACCACAGACTTCGCAGGTCATGCGAGCATCCATAGCTTGAGTAGTGATGGCCATGGCAGCCTTCTCACTGGTCAGAGCATCCATTCTTTTCATGAGTACGTCCATCTTGGCGTGCAACATATCCGCTTCCTTGACGGTATGTGTACCCCTTTGACGTGGCTGGAGTCGATCATCACTCCACCCTTGGTTGGAGACCATCTTCTCAATAAGTTTAGTTGCTTCAGCGATAGTGAGAGAGAAGAAAGCCCCTCCAGCAGCAGCATCAATATGGCCCCGGGCTGTCGGAGTCAGCCCATTGTAGAAACTCTGCAGGATAAGCCAGTTGTCCATCCCATGATGGGGACAAGCCAGGATGTACTCCTGAAGCCTTTCCCAAGCTTCTGGAATGGTTTCATTTGCTGCTTGTTGAAAGCTTGAAATTCTTCCCCGGAGGGCATTGGTCCTGCCCAACGGAAAGAACTTCGCGAGGAACGCTGCTGAGTACTTCGCCCAAGTGTCAATATCTACATGGTTCGCATAGAACCACTGCTTTGCCTTTCCCAGTAGTGAGAATGGAAACAACCGCAGACGAATGGCATCTTCCTCCACTCCTCTTATAGTGAAGGTACTGCACAGCTCCAGGAACTGTTGCAAGTGGGCGCTCGCGTCTTCATTAGGCTTGCCACAGAATGGGCTAGCCTGTACCATCGTAATGAGGCCAGTCTTGATCTCGAAGTTTCCATTCCCGATGTTGATCTCGGGGCCAGTAGGCACCTGATCAGCAGAGGGAGCAGAGTATTCGCGAAGAGTCTTCTCTTGATTGGCCATAGGAGTTGATGTAGATGGCACAAAGGAAGCTGGGTTGACTTCCGTACGTACACGCTGGGGAGAACCGAAATGAGTTCTAGCTCTCCTTACGAGTGACTCAGGATCTTCAGTGAAATTCGGTGGTAAGTCGAAACCAGTCATACACTACCTGTCTTCATCATTGATAGACAAAGAAGACATTCAAAGTTAGCCTACATTGAGAACTGTTTTATTCCTGTCATGATTATAAACATTGCAAAGTGTTGACATGTTATCCTTAGCCTTCCCCGGCAACGGCGCCAGAAATGCTTGTTGGTATTTCTTAACGTCGATACTAAGTTATGAGTTCCTAGCAACGATGCCAGAAATGACCGAATGGTAATCCTAACGATTACAAGAGTCCGCAAGCGCACGGAAGTACCATTGTAGCATTTCCCCAAAGGAGTATTCCAAAGGGTATCGAATCCAAGGAAGGCTGGGCGGATTAACAAGTTCAACACTATTGCAAGGAGTATAAATCATAGACGGGAACGAACCAGACACTCAAGTACAGGGGTAAGATATGATAGATAAGATAGTAGTGTGAACACACAAACACACTCTCTCTAAAGGTCCTAGGCTTAGGAGGCAACATACGAGTTAGTTCTAGGTTCTAAGGTACTAAGCATACAAAGTTAGTTAGACGAGTTTGACGCACACTAGCATTGCAAGATTGCTGGCTCAAGCACCCAGGTACAAACGGGGAGCTAACCTCCCGCATCGCTTACGCACGACTCCGGTTGTTAGACTTTAGACTCCTACAGCGTATCCGAACGTGGGGGATTCCAGAAGGGTCCAACGGCTGTCACCACCGCGGCCTACCCCAAGACAAACCGTGGGATAGACTCATAAGCAACGTAGCTACGCAACCCAAGCACCACGCTTACGTTGTTAGCAGGACCCTGACCGGCCCGGGCTATTGTGACCCAGGTCAGAGCCGCCAGATAAACCGGCCAATTACACCGAGTACCGTAGCTTGAGCACGAACTTCATGCAACACGAACATGGGATCTAACTAGATCAAACTAGGCTAAGTACACAAACAGACTTGTGCTTTCCTATGTCTATTCAACAAGATCAAAGGGGCGTGTTCGTGATGAACACGAGCCTCTAACTTATGAACAAACACTGAAAACATATATAAGTCACTCGTCAACTGGATCGAAAGGCCTTGTTCATTAAGAACATGAGCCTCTAAATGATGAACGAGCGAAGAACACATGAACAACTCACCCATGTATACAAGCACAACTTTATATGAAATAGCTGAATAACTGAAGTAGATCAAAGTCATACAATAAAATAAACATACAAGAGGACTCATACCTAGATCCCAAAGTAGACTTGGAACCTGAAGTAGAACTACTCTAGCCTACCTCCTTGCCTTAGAAACCAAAAGTTAGAGAGGAGTAAGGTGTGTTGGTAAGAAATGAACCCCCTCCCCTTCTATTTATAGGCCAGAGCACCGGCGCAAGAAGGAGTGAAACACCCCGGGGATGGCCTCTAGGACCAATGGACAAGCGCCACGTGGAAGCCTAGGATCAGCCGACCCAATGTCGATTCGGCCGATCCTAGGGTCGGCCGACCCCAGGTGGGCCCCACTCGGGGTGTGCTTCCTCGGGGTGGCTGTCCTGTGGGCCCTTAAGTCGGTCCCCGGTGTACACATGTTCTTGAGGCGGTTTAGGCGCTCTGGTGGGCCCATGGATCTATGTGAAGTCCACGTGTCACGCTCTGATTCGTCGGGGCTTGCCTCCATTGGATTGGTGACATGGCATGCATGCGTGGCACCTGAGGTGGCCTAGCTTGCATGCATGGCACCTGAGGTGGCAGCCACTCCTTGAGGTGACATGGCATGAATCATAGAAGGTGAGTTTGCCACTTCTTTTATGCTTATTTTGCTGCAATCACATAATCTCCAAGGACAAGTGGAACTACATTATTCTTAACTAAAATGCCCGTAAGAAATGCCTCTTGCTCCTTTATTCATGAGTAAATTGACGGCTAAAGTAGGCACTTAACAGCCGTCAACAGGGTCATGTCACCCACCAGAGTGTCCAGAAGACACTCCGGTATGACGCAAGCTCCAGCAGTAGGGTCATGAACAGCATCTATGGTATTTCCCCTCATGGAGCAGTGTATGGTCGTGGAAATCGAGCTAACCCGAATTGCTTCGGAAGTAGGTTTTGATTCCTGATGCGACCAATCTACTATGGTCCCATGATTCCAAACTTCATCAAGGACCTCATAATGGTCTATCGATGTCATAGGATTCTCGTGCCTATAGTGATTCGAGGTATTTATAGTGTCTCTGGAAGAGTCATCCTCGAATACGTGAGAGAACTCCGAAGGTTGAATCTCTTCTTCCTTTAGTGTTCGTGGTTCTGGAGGAGGCTCTCTAGACGAATCATAGGATGTGCAGGGTCGAAGCTCAAATTCGTCTATTAAGAGACTCTCATGGATCGACTGTGATCCTTGGTGGGGTTCGTTGTGACTGGTATGGGAAGAAGAGTCTCCTAAGAAGAATTCTAGGATCTCTCTTCTTTCCATTGTGGATTCATGTGCAAACAAACCTCTAGCTAGAAGGTCGAGCTTAAATGCAGATTCCATGTCTAAACTCTCGTAAAAGATGCGCAATGATACATCATCGGGTATATACAAGTCTGAGCTAAGCTCCAGTAGGTGTGAGAACCTTGCCCAAGCTGCACTTATAGACTTAACCTCTAATTGGCCAAATTCACGGAATTCACACGGTAGCAACTCTGACCGTCCCAAAGGGGAGAACGAGTGACAAAAGTCATCTCGTAGTTCTTCCCAATTGTGTACACTCCCTATCGTGCGGGTGTACCACTGCTCCGTTCTGTCTACGAGAGAGAAAGGGAACAACTTCCACCTCAAAGATTCCTGTGTCATACCTGGAATTACAAAGCACGAACACAGTTCTTCAAACTCCTTTAAATGATCGTGGGGATCATCACTGATGGCTCCAGAGAATGGTCGATTCCGAACCATGGCTATAAAGCCGGGACGAAGTTCGCAGCTAGATGAAGAAGTTGATGGTTGCTCTTAGACGAACTCGCCCCTAGGGGTACAGAGGCTTTGATAGGAAGGCATCTCAATGGGTAGCGAGGGTAAAGGTAGAAGAAAACAAAAAAGGATATCTCGAAGGATAACAGGGGTAAAGGTACAAGAAAATGAAAAAGATAGATACGAGGACAACTAGGTTCGAAGATAGATACAGCATACAACAACCGTTCCCCGGCAACGGCGCCAGAAATGCTTGTTGGTATTTCTTAACTTCACCACTAGTTGCGCACCTAGCGTGAGTGTAAGATCCACCTGGGTATACCGACGGGTACGAAAGAATCTACAAGCGCACGGGAATACCGCTGTAGCACTTCACCTCAAGAGTATTCCCAAGGGTATCGAATCCAAGGAACAGTGTGTACTACCTTCTACCCTAGGAGAACGGTCCAAGGACACAACTCTATAGGATGAGATGAAGATGGAAAGGATCCTGCTGATAGTGGGTAGAGTTGAGAACAATCTCTCGGTTAGGGACTCTCGTTTCGGACACCGGACCCTCCTGGCTATAACAGTCGGTTCACGGCAAATGGTTGCCTACACCTGTATCCGGACGTGGGGGATTCCGAAAGGGTCCAACGGCTGTCACTACTGCGGCCTACCCCAATATAAACTTCGGGATACAGGGCAATCTAAGGATAACCCGTCGTCTAGACACCACGTCTACACCACCGGTTACTACTATAGTACGGCTACGTCTGTCGACCTGTAACAACACTATAGCACTCCGTACAAAGATGGAGCGACGAACCCACGAGAGAGAGACCAGAACTCACTCAGATAACCGCTATCTATACAAGGATCACAGAAGGACTTTGGTCTAAACTAGAATGCAGGAGCATCCTCTTTACTCTAATTGGACTAGCAAGCATACAAACGGAATTAGCAACTTATGAACTACACCAGAAGATCAAAGGCTAAGCTCATGAAGAACACAAGCCTCTAAATCATGAACCAGTGAAGAACACAAGAACTATTCACCCATGCAAGGAGCCACTTTAGTCTAAATAGAGAATGCCAAAATACTCACTTTATTCTAAATGAAGAACAGAAGCTTCCGTAGAGGTTCGTTCTTGGGGAAAGGTGCCAAACACCATGGCACATCCCCAAGTCACCCCCTCACCTTCGTTCTAATCTCTAAAGCACTAGGAAGCCAGTACTAATCCTACGCAAATGCACTCCTCCCCTAGAGAGGTAGGAGCCCAAAGGCAAAATGAGGAGAAGAAGTGTGTGTCTCTATTACTACCCCCTCTACTTCTATTTATAGGCCAAAGCATCGGCGCGGGAACACCCCGAGCACCCCCGGAATGCAACCCTTGTTCTTCTCACCCGGTGACGAGGATCATGCTGACCACATTAGTGGTCACGGATATGTAGAGGAGGAGTGTTTCCTTCGGGATTGGAGGCATCATGATCGGTGGAGAGGTGAGAGACTCCTTGAGCGCATCAAAGGCTTGTTGTGCTTCTTCATCCCACATGAACTTATCTGCTTTCTTCAATAGCTTGAAGAAGGGTAGACCTTTTTCGCCAAGCTTGCTGATGAAACTACCTAGGTTCGCCATCATGCCGGTGAGCTTCATGACGTCCTTCTTGCAAGATGGCTTGACCATGTTGCGAATCGCATCGACCTTGACGGGGTTGGCTTGAATGCCTCTGTGCCTCACCATGAAGCCTAGGATCAATCCAGAGGGGACACCAAAGACACACTTGGTGGGGTTGAGCTTCTATTGGTACATGCGAAGGTTAGCGAATGTTTCGGCGAGGTCAGCGATGAGCTGGTCTTCATGGGTGGTCTTAAAGACCACATCGTCGACGTAGGCTTCAATGTTTTTCCTGATCTGGGACGCCAGGCACTTTTGAATCACCTTCTGGTACATGGCACCAGCGTTTTTCAAGCCAAAGGTCATGTCTTTATAGTAGTAGATGCCATTGGGCATTATGAACGCCGTCTTGTCTTGATCGTCGGGATTCAGGGCTATCTGGTGATACCATGAATAGCAATCGAGAAAGCATAGCAGGATGCTGCCAGCTATGGGGTCCACGACCTGATCGATGTGAGGAAGAGGGAAGGGATCTTTCGGGCAATGCTTGTTGAGGTCGGTGTAATCGATACACATCCTTAATCCTCCAGTCTTTTTTGGTACAAGGACCGGGTTTGCAAGCCAAACCGGGTATTTACATTCACAAATGAATCCTGCAGCTAAGAGCTTACAGACTTCTACTTCTATAGCTTCCTTTCTATCTTTTGCAAAGCGACGAAGCTTTTTCTTGATAGGTCTTGCTGTCTTGTTGACTTCTAGGGCGTGCTCAACCAGCTCCCTAGGGACACCGGGCATGTCAGAAAGACTCCATGCAACTATGTCGGCATTGTCCCGAAGGAAACTGGTGAGCGCGAGTTCCTATTTTGGGTCCAGGTCGGCCCCAATGGTGACTTCCTTAGCTACATCGGGCAGGCTGAGGCAGACCTTCTTCACCAGGACAGGCGTCCAAGGTAGTTGATGTGCACTTCTGCTCGGGTACTTCCAGGGAAGTAGGGTCGATCTTGGAAGCCTGAGCGACCATGATCGTAGCTGTAGCCGTGCATGCAGAGGTTGCAGCGAGGTCGACGGTCTTGTCCCCGCACTTGAAGGATATTATGAGGTCACCGTAGACGGAGAGGATCCCATTTGGCTCTGGCATCTTCATGATGATGTACGTGTGGTGCGGGATGGCCATAAACCTAGTCAACATAGGTCGACCTAGGATGGCGTGGTACGATGAGCGAAAGTCGGCCACCTCGAATGTTAGGTACTCCGTGCGGTAGTTGTCTTCTTTGCCGAAGGTAACCGGCAGGCATACACGACCTATGGGGTATGCTGGCTTGCTGGGTACAACCCCATAGAAGGGTTTGTCGCATGCAGTCATCTTGGAGAAGACGAACTACACCTTCTTTAGCGTCTCGGTGAAGATGATGTTGAGGCTGCTGCCCGCGTCGACTAGGGTCCTAGGCAGGAAGGCTCCATCTACTATAGGGTTGACGACTAGCGGGTAGGTCCCGGGGTCCGGTATGTGTACCTAGTGATTGGCCCTGGAGAAAGTTATGGGGTACTCCGACCACCGCAGAGGTTGAGGTTCTTCCGTGTTGACGAGGCCAATCTCCCTTGAGTTGGAACGTTGTTGCCTGTTGCTCTTAACAGCATGGCGGCCGCCTACGATGAAGTTGATCTGTCGATTAGTGGTTTGGAATGCACCATTGGGATTGCCACCTTTAAGTGGTGGACGAGGAGTGGGCCCCTTGCGACGATCACCGTCGTCACGTCGATTGTCGCGGCGATCGTCATGGTGATCATCGCGGCGGTTGTCGCGGTGATTGTCTCTGTGATCATCACGATGATAAGGTCGCCGATCGCGGTAGTTGCATCGATCAGATCGACGATAGTGGTTGTCATAACGAAGGTTGTTGTAACAGTCATCACTACTTTTGGTCTTCTTCGATTCTGGAGGGACGCCTAGGGCGCGCTTTAGTTGTTCGCACTCACGCATGGTGTGCTTGGCATCAAGGTGGAACTGACATTGGTCGTCCAGCGTGCAGTTGAAGTCCCATTCGAGGAAGGTGGATCGTCTTGGAGCGTCGGTCGTGTAGACCTCGCCAGATCGCTTGCGTGATCTGACGCCGACGTCGGACGCCAGAGCTGTTGAAGCATCATCTGCTTTGTCGCCTTTAAAGTCATAGACGAGTGCATCCTTAGTGTCGACGAGCTTGTCGACGTAGGCCATGAGGTCGACAATAGTGTGGGTGTCGGCTTCATGGATCTTTTGGAAGAGCTTGAGGTTGGTGACACCTTTCTTGTAGTAAGCGATGACGTCTTCGTCTTTAACACCAACGAGCGTGTTATGGATTTCGAAGTAGTAGTTGGTGTACTCCCGGAGGGTTTCGCAGGTCTTCATCCGTACTCTAGAGACATGGTGTGTGGTTCTGGGGTGATTGTAGGTCGCTTGGTAGTTCGTTGTGAACAACCGCGATAGGCTTGCCCACGAAGTGATGCACTCCGCAGGAAGGTTGTTGAGCCACAAGAGCGGTGCTTGGCCCATCACAAGGGGGAAGTACCCTGCCATGTGATCTTCATTACCACCTGAGGCTTGAGTATGATGTACATCTTCAGCCAAATACTAGGGTCGGAGCGACCGTCGTATTTGTCGATGGTTGGCTTGAAGTCTTTCGGGTATCTCATCGTCCTGAGACATCGTGAGAAAGCCGAAAAGTTGTTGATTGATCCTGCACCCACGTCCTGAGCCATTAAAACGATGTAGAGGTTGTCAGGAGTGCTGTTATCTTGGTCATACTGGGCACGACGTCAGAGTTCTCGGTCGTGCATTGCGCGGAGCTTTGCTTCTTGGATGGGGTTGTTGGCGTCAAAAGGGTCCGGGGGACCATTGACGCGGTCGTAGTCGGTACGACGCTGAATTTCCTATTCGTATTGAGCAGGTCGGTGTTGATTTTGGCTGTCCCAGAGGACACGTGCAGCTCTTACTAATGGAGGTCGGACTCTAGCGTTCCATTGCCCGCAACGTTTTGTCTTGCGTTGCCAGCAGCATTGGGCTGTTGCACGACTTCGTTCTTGCCTCCACCCTCCTCAGCTATGGGCTGAAGGTGTGGATTATTGTTGTTGTTGTTGCGTGGTCGTGCTGACCTACTCCTGGAGTGCTGGCTTGAGGCCGACCTACTGTAGCCTTGGCTTCGTTCTTCGACCTGAGTGGTGGCGACGTGGATATGGGCCAAGAGTCGATGCATCGTGGGTGTGTCTTCTAGCTGGCCAATTTCGGCAAGACATGTCCGGCTTCCTCAAAGTCCCTCAGGAGGTCTTTGGCACGTAGACGACATCATTAAGGCTCATCTTGATGTTGCTGCTGAGCAATGACCTGACCCACAGGGGTTGGTCCAGCGGCGGCGTTGTGTGCGGCATTGCCTGCGGCTTGGCCGGCGGCATGTTGCGTGACATTGTGGATGGGCGCGGCAGCTGCTGCAGCTGCGACAGCTTGTTCTGCTTCTTGCTGACGATGTTGAGCTCTAGCAGCGTTGTCGTTCTCACGTTGTTCTTGTTGTTCTTCTGTCTCACCAATTGAGGAGGTACGTCGACGGAGACCACGAGAGACTCGCGATCTGGTACTCCAGCTGTGTTGTTGAAGTCGTTGGGCGTGATGACGGCGAGGGCGATCTGCAATGCATCGCAGTCCGGAGACGGAGTGCGATGGAAATGGCGACCTTGGGTCACGGCTGGAGGTCGGCGAAGCTTCTTCAGCACACGGCATTGGTGAGCCGTGTGTTTAGCTTTCTTGTGGACAGGGCAAAAGTCATCGAGAGGACCCCTGTGGTTTCCACAAGAGGTGGTGGTCGACCCAGATTGGATCTAGATCTTCTTCTTCATGTGGCCAGAGCCCACACTATTGACATTTCTTAACGTCATCACTAGGTTTGTATCCCCAGTAACGGCGCCAGAAATGGTGGACGACATTCCTTAACATCTTTGCTAAGTTCATGAGTTCCTAGCAACGATGCCAAAAATGTTCCGGTGGTAATCCTAACGTTACAAAGAATCTGCAAGCGCACAGATATACCATTCACTACGTGAAAAACTGACTTTGGTAACGGGCATTGATTGCCTTTAGTAACGGGCAAAGCGCCCGTTACCGATCAAGTGTTACAAATGAGCCAAGAAAGGTAACAGGCAGATGCCCGTTAGTGATAACACATATTCGTAACGGGCATCAAACAACGACCGTTACCACAACTAGCCACCGGTCACGTGAAATGGCTGTTTCTCTGGGCCCACAGGGAACTTTGGTAACGGGCACCAAAACAGAGCCCGTTACAGTAACTCAACATCGGAGACGCGTGCTGTGTACCTGCGTCTCTTCTACCTCGACGAAATTAGACCCGTCTATTTCGCGCGCGTCTCAGCACAACTAGGATTCGTAACGGGCATCAAACAACAACTGTTGCCACAACTAGTCACCGGTCACGTGAAATGACTGTTTCTTGGGACCCACAGGGAACTTTGGTAACGGGCACCAAAACAGAGCCCGTTACAGTAATTCAATATAGGAGACGCGTGCTGTGAAACTGCGTCTCCTCTGTCTTGACGAACGGGCCAAGTTCTGGGGCCCACCGGTCAGTATTGGTAATGGGCTTTTACGCTGCCCGTTACATTGTTGGCATGTTTGTAACGGGAGCTCCGAATGAAGCCCGTTATTCACTGATCAGTGTTTGTAACGAGGTTTAATTAACGCCCGTTACAGATACGTAGGCCACCACTACAGTAACCTGCTGCCTGCTTGCCGACTGCATCCTGGAACCAGCCAGGATTTGGCAGCCATCAGGGGCTGCATCTTGGAACCAGCCAGGATATGACTAAATTCACAGAAATTAGATCCAGCATCCAAATTCACAGAAATCCACATAATTCACATGCATCATATGACAAAATTCAGCATCATCATCTCACAAGTAAAGAAGCATCACTGGCTTGACAACAAAATCACAACCATAGTTAACTAGCTTGACAACAATATCACAAAATTCATGGGACAAGGAGGAATGAAAAAATTTCCTAAGAACCGTATACAATATTAGCCCACACAGTTTCATCAGCATAAAATTTTCTGTCGACTGTGATCACCTGTTCCATGAGGAATGTGGCAATTCTATCACGAACATAGACTAACGTGTTGTGGTGGAGAGGATGCTCATCTAGCCCTAATCTCTGGATATAACAATGTCACCAGTCAGCACACATATATAGGTGGTTACCAAACATGTGCAGTGCTAATAAGCAAAAACTGTGCTCAGTTGCAGGTTTTACAAATGAAGATCCCAAGAAAGTACCTCCATATCTGGGCCTCTATCTTTTAATTTAAGCATGTGATAGGCACAATAGAAGCCGCAGAGTTTGGATTCAGCAGGTTGTTGGTGGCACTGCAATAAATGTACAATGAAAAATAGTGGTGATCGAGAAGAAATAAACTCAAGCTTTAGTACTAGTTTCCACAGGAAGGAAATAAGTGGTATGTACCTTAACATCTTTGACATGTTCCAAGGTGTTGCGGGGCAACTTCTTGTCGGCGCTGTAACGTTCCCAACACCTACAATGAAACATGCAACAATGCTCGAGTCCGTTTGACGATTCTTCTCTTCTCTTAGGCCATGCGCTGGTCCCGGGCTGAAGTGCGACCGTAATCGGAGAATGATCATCTGACTTAACATGTTGCATGTAGAATGTGTGGAGATCTCTGGTACAAGGAGCAGCCTTTTTGAGATCACCACCACTGAGAATGCTCTTTCCGAATTTGTAATTTAGGTTAGTCATAACCCAAGGATTCTTGTTGGTGTCTCTCTCAGATCGCTTTGGGTTAGTCATAGCACAAGGATTCTTCGTGGTGTTTCTCTCAGATCGCTTTGGGTTAGTCATAGCCCAAGAATTCTTCTTGGTGTTTCTCTCAGATCGCTTTCTAATAGGCATCTTAGAGGGTTTATTTACATCAATTTTCTTTTCTTGCTGCTTTGAGATGGCTGAAGAAGGTTTCTTAAGGGCTTTCTTGCCTGCTGTAGGTGGTGTAGAGCTTTCATTTTTGGCAAGTTTCTTTTCTTGCAGCTTTGAAATGGCTGAAGGTTTCTCAAGGGCTTTCTTGCCTGCTGTACGTGGTGTAGAGATATTATTTTCGGCAAGTTTGTTTCCTTGCTGCTTTGAAATGGCTGAAGGTTTCTCAAGGGATTTCTTGCCTAGTGGTGTCTCACCAGGAGCTATTACAGAGGTATTGGGCCCAGA
Source organism: Cenchrus fungigraminus (assembly GCA_036936925.1). Lineage (NCBI taxonomy): Eukaryota > Viridiplantae > Streptophyta > Magnoliopsida > Poales > Poaceae > Cenchrus > Cenchrus fungigraminus. The sequence goes on along the minus strand of CM072778.1, from coordinate 51,680,725 downwards.
TGTACCTACAGCTTTCTTCGAAATGTCGTTGACAGATTTATCAGCACCAGCCAACACATCACTATGGTTGCCTGGTAACGGTGGTGTCTCACCAAGAGCTATTACAGAGGTATTAGGCCCAGATGTACCTGCAGCTTTCTTCGAAATGTCGTTCGCAGATTTATCAGCATGAGCCAACATATCAATCTAGGCTCCTGCTTTGGCATGATTGTTTTGAGCACTTTCGTTTGGGGGTGTAGGTTTTGTTGTTTCACGAGGAGGAGGAGGAGGAGGAGGTGGGGATGGAATATTTGGTGTATCTTGCGGATGTGGGGATGCAAGTTTTTCTGTTTTTTCAGGATGATGAGGAGGAGGTGGGGATGCAAGTTTTTCAGGACGAGGAGGAGGAGGTCCGAATGGAACGTCTTGCGGATGTGGGGATTGAGGAGGAGGAGGAGGATGTGGGGAACCATGTGAGGAAGGAACCTGTCCCATACTCTGTGAACTACAAGGAATCTGTACTGCAGCCTGTGAAGGAGATTTATATGTTGGTGCTCCCTTGATGTGAATCCGACACCTTCTCCACTGTAACCTCTGTCCTGCAGCTTGTCGGAGTGTCATCTCCTCGTCATTAGGAGGGTATTCCACCAGTTCATCCGCAAAGATATCATATACAAAGAGCACTTAAACCACAACACAGTCTTCATGAATCGGGACTATTTGTAGCGTAGTCTGCGCTGGATGAACAAGACCAATTGCAGCCTCACATTCAAGACCCCTCCACGTGATCCATAGGCCACAGTGTGTGGGTTCAGTCAACATGCCAATAAGGTCTTGCTGTGTACGATCATCACAGCGCACCTCCGTTGTCAACTCTGCAGTGCCATCGATCAAACCTATATTATCTGCGGACGCACAACTGCTCTTCAGTGTGGCGGGTGAAGGGCTTGCGCGATTGGACACTGGTGACAACACCACCTGGTGACAACACAACCTCTTTAGTAAACTGTTCTGCATCTGCATGTGCTGCATCTGCATCTCAGCCACCAGTTCTTGCTTGATTTGTTCCTTTATCTTTTCCGTATCAACTGATGCGTCGGTCTTCGTCCTCTTCCTCTTCCTGTACATGGAAGCGTGCTGAGGCCATGCATACTTCCAGCCCTGGTAGCTGGAGACACCACGCACGCGACCTGGTTGTTCAGGGCGGCCCAAGCACTGACTTAGCACATCATACTCCCTCTGCCCTGCCATTCCTGAAGATTTTGCACATGCATTCTTCTCCTTGATGTCTGCAGCCACTTTTTAAATTTCTTTGTTGTTGAACACTATCACAGCAACACGGTCTTTAATCACTAGCTTACTCCTTGCTCGCAGCCAATTCTTGGAACGATCGTCAGGGTAGGCGTCATATGGGTTGGGGATCCCAGCTGCAGCTAATTGTCTGTCCTCTTCCTCCCATTGTTCTAGTTTCACAGTATAACCAGCTAGACCCATGCTGTGCTCGCTTGTGTTCCGGCTTCGGAGTTCTTTGAACTCGACACTAGCAGATGAGGCTTGCTCGGTTTCCTCCTGTTTCATGAACTCCTTCCACTGTTCCGGGATGATAAACGGGTTCCTTGTAAATGCCTCAAGTCCTTTTCTGATAAAATCTCGCCTAAGCTAAAATCTGAATTGTCTCCATGCCTTGGCTGCCGTCTTCCAGAAAAGCTTGAATGCCTGCGGTTTCACGCCTTCCTGGAACGTCAAGTGTTTCTGCACATGCTTATCAAACAAGTCCCACTTTTCACCATTGCTTAGTTCTTTGAATTCTGGCAAGTGCAAAGGTATCTTTTGTCTAGCAACGAGCCCTACAAGCGCCCTGAACCTGCGCTTTTGAATCAATGGTACTGGCATCCTCCCTATGTCGACCTCAGTGACTATCATTGTGTCACTTGGCCACTTTGTGGATGTTCTTGGCGCTCTGCCTCGGCGCTGAGCCCCACCCACCTGGTCTTGTTGTGCACTAGCAGTGCCATAACCCTCTTCTTCATCTTGTGGCCTAGGTCTATAGCCCTCGTCAGATTTGTCCTGTGAATTAATAGTCAAGGGATTTTGAGAAATGTCAGCTCAGTGTCCAAGAATAGCACAAAAAGCAGACCATACTGCTAGCTCTCCCAGTAGACATACTACAACAGGAGACAAGTAGAGCACATTTTTAGTTAATCATGCTTAGCAGCTAAGCATGAGAAAACACATAAGAAAACAATTACAATAACTACTTTAGCCCACATGGTTCTATGGTAAACCATTAACATAAATCAGTTCAGGCAATGCGACCTTACCATTTTAAAGAGGAAGATGCATGCTGCCTCTGTTGCTGATGAGGTACTTATTCAACTTGGAGAGAATGTGCACATGTACATAAGAACAAGAGCAAAACCAAATATAAGATCAATCTAAAGGGAAATGCTAAGTATGTATACCATCAACAGATAAGTATGTCCACATGTACTTATACAAAGGAGCCAGAGGGTATGCCGGGTATGCACTGGCATACCCTGCAATTCCCACAAGTACAAGTATATTTATACACATTTATATAAAAAGAAAAGCATATGCACGCATATGTTGTATACTAGATTATCTGAACGCATGTGTGCTGCATACGCATGCTTGGCCTAATTGCATAAACTCGAGCAAATATACCAAATTACGTTGTAAATTTTACAGTTATTACTGAATTGTTGTTAATTTTACAATTATTACCGAGTTGGTAGAATGGATTTACCAAATTGTATAAGACATTTTTAGAGCGGAATACCGTAAACTCAAATCCTAGATTCGCCACTGACCTTGTCACTGTCAGAGCGGAGGGATCTCTACTCCTCGTCGCTGCCTGCTCGCCGCCACGTCCTCGTCCTCATGTCGACCTCGTGGCTGGATCCCTCCTCCTCCTCCTAGTCATCGTTGTCGCCGTCGTCGCTAGATCCCTCCTCTAGTCATCGTCGTCGCCGCCGCTGCTGGGTCCCTCCTCCTCAAGATCTCGCTGTCAGAGGTGTGGTGCGCATCGCGCCGAGTGTGGTGTGGCGCGCGTCTCAGCGAAGGGGTGTAGTGTGCGTCGCGGTGTGGGGGGAGGTGAGGGGGACGAAGGCGAGGGGGAGAAAGCGGCGGCGGCGGCGCGAGGGGAGAGTGGGAGGAGACTGCGTGAGGGAGGCGTCCTTCCCTACTAATCTAGCGCGAGTGGGCTTGTGTGGCCCTGAAAATGAGTAATGTAGTCAAGTACTACTCTGCTACAAGTATATCATAAACATGAGATAAAAAAATCTAATTTTAAGAAATTTGGTTAAACAAGTGTGGCTGTTGATATTTTATCATATACTAAATTACCAATTATGAATTTTTCGTATTTTTTACGAATTTTTAGGTGCTGTTTATGGCCTCTAATATGACATGCAACACAAGTTCACATCACCAATCAAACAAGTGTGACTGTTGATATAGCATCACATGTTCACATATGACATGCATCACAAGTTCACATCACCAAGCAAACTAACTCATAACAAACATATTCACATCTGACATGCATCAGCAGGGCACATCACCAAAATAAGACTGCATCAGCGGGGTGCATTCTTCTTTTGTAGCTGCAAGGGAACTAGTTAGCTAGATAACTTCTTTTGTGCTGCTACCTCAAGTTCAGCTAGCCTTGTCTCTAGTTTTGCAACTCTTTCTGCCAGCTCAGCATTCTTCTTTAGAAGTTCAATCTCCTACCTCTTTTGTGCGGCCTTAAGCTGCTCATCCTGCTTGTCGATTCCTTTCCAGATGTAGTCAATGTCATCCCAAGTAACAGCACGTTCCTAAAACAAAGGAAAATTATATTGATGCAAGCTTCATAACAGTTGTAACTTACAAGAAAGCTGTTTAGCTCTAACTGGTTTCAAAACTTGCCTGCTTCTCTTCAGCCGATTCCTTGAGCTTGTTGATTTCAGTCCAAATCCTGTCAATATCATGTGCAGCAACTTCCTACAACAAATGGAAATTGATGAATTAGAACAATTGATCAGTGAAGATGTGAAGGTACAAGGACAAATTGTGCGTGATGGTTTCAGAACTTGCCTCATGGTCTTTAGAATCATCGTCGGAGTTGTTGCCGGAGTCGTCGCCGGAGTTGTTGCCCGAGTCGTCACCGGAGGAGATGAGGTCTACCACCACTCTTTTGCCCGGGTCGTCGCCGGCGGAGTCCGCGCTCACCTCAAAGCGAGTGGACCGCTTCTTCCTTCGCGTCGAGGAAAAAAACCCTGCCTCTCCATGGCGGGCGTCGATGGAGTCTGCCAACCCTGCCCTTGCGCGCGTGTACGGCTTCCTCCCCCGGGCCGACGAAGAACCGGCCTCTTCCATGGAGCGCCGAGAAAGACGCACGGGGGCGGCGGGCTGGGACGGCTCCTCTTCGTCACCTCGGAACCTCACTCTCTTGGCGGGGGTGGCGGACAGCACCGAGGAAGATAGACGGGGACGTGGCCGCGGGGCCTCCTCCTTGCAGAACCTCCCCCTAGAGTCGCGGGCCATCCCTGCGACGGAGACGAGGAAGGCGGAAGCCGGAGAAGGGGATAGAAGGCGGAAGGCGGGGCAGAGCGTTTATTAAAAAGGTTCGGATGCGTAAGTGATACGCTGATTAACAACAACCCGTCACCAATGAAGGGGCGGGGCCAGGTCTATTCGAATGAAGAACAATTTGCTTTTCCCCTTTTAATCTGCAATCAAATTTTGTATCACGTATTTCTCCGTCATCCGTAATCAAAATTTGATGATATTTGTTTCTGAATTTTTCTAAAATCAACATCTATTCATTAATGACATTTTTTCGTATGTAATTCCATATTTTGGATGTTGTTTATACGCCTTATCTTGTTCCTTATAAGTACAACATAGAAATAATATTTGTTTTACACAACCATTACTAATGAAACTTTGCATTTCGTAATCTTATGGTGAACATAAGGTTATGTTAAAATTTCAAATGTATATGAGTTCGAACATGTTTTAAAGTGTGGAAAACTTCAATGTTGAAGTAAGATTCTAAGAAACTATGTGAGAGATGTAGACATTTGTACACAAGTATAATCTTCCGTTTTTGAAACCATTTGAATTTTTGTAGACAAACTTTGGGACCTAAATTATGTTGCCAAGTCAATTTGTAGAATTTTTAGAACACACTAAGACATTATTATAATTATTATATCGTAAACAAGAGATAAAAAATCTAATTTTAAGAAATTTGGTTAAACAAGTGTGGCTGTTGATATTTTATTCAAATACTAAATTACCAACTATGAATTGTTCGTATTTTTTACAAATTTTTTGGTGCTGTTTATGGGCTCTAATATTTGAGGGAAGCAAGTTTCAATTCAGAAAAAATAGTGTCGGGCCCACGCGTCAGCGTTAGAAACCTATATAAAAAAGATAACCGTTGCCTGCCCGACCGACAAAAGCGATGCGGGTAGACTAACCCGTGTCGCCAACAAGTGCTCCATTGTCTGAAATGCCCCTGGCCGAATGAATATGCATCCTCCCCGACGACGCTGGTACACTAACCCTCGTCGCCAACAAGTGCTCCATTGTCCGAAATGCCCCTGGCCGAATGAATATGCATCCACCCCAGCGACGCTGGTACACTAACCCTCGTCGCCAACAAGTGCTCCATTGTCCAAAATGCCCCTGGCTGAATTAATATCCATACGCCCCGGCCCCCGCCCCCTTCTTCTTCCCCGATCTGAGCTCCACCACCACCGCCCGCCCGTCCTTCCCTGCCGTCGCGCACATGTCGCACTACGCCGATTCGTCTGGAGGTGCACGTGCGAGGAGCAGGGTTCAAGGTTGCCAGAGCAGCCGCAATCACTCCATTGGCTTGGATCCAGTCGATGAGCTAAGCGGCTTTCCACTGGTCCCTTGCCCGGACTGTGGTATGGCTCGGGTGGTGGAGGGGCAGACGCAGAAGGAAGGTGAAAACCACGGTCGTCTTTATTTCGAGTGTGCAAGGAACTCGGTGAGTAGTTTGCTGTGTCTTTCAAATCTGAGTTAGGGTTCTTATGTGCTTTTGATTCTGCAGTACACAAAGAATTGTGGATTTTATCGTTTCCACAAGGAGTATCTCTAGATGCTGAAGGATGCTGGCGACATTGTTTTTCGACCGTCGAACTGGGAAGACGCGGTCGATGAAGTAGTTGATTCAGTGGAATGTCAAATTGGGAGCGGCGAGCAGAGGCAAGCACTGGAGGACAAGCAGAGGAAGAAAGCACTAGAGAAGAAGATGGACAATGTGATCTGGAAGATGAACTTGATTATTGTGGCTATTGTTTGTGTAGTATTTGGATGTTTACTGGGGATGTATGCGGCAAAGAAGTAATTCTGATGTTAAAAGTGGTGCTTTTGCTTCATCTGTGTGGATGAAGAATGAAAAATTTGTCACAGATGACAAACTTAAATATATGAATGAAGAATGGATGGAATGACAATTGGGTCACAAATCTTAATGTGTCACACATCACAAAATTCATCAATTCATCTGTGCTGACATTTCATTGCAGCACGAGGCAAAGGAGACGCGGATTAACACAAACAGAGTAACAAACTTCTGGCATACACATTGCAATTCATTGTAAACTGCTGCCATATAATGACACAAACAGAGTAACAAACTTCTGGCATACACATTGCAATTCATTGTAAGCTGTTGCCATAGACATTGCAATGCGTTATAGGAGACATGGATTGATCTACCCGCATCTCTTAGATCTACTAGTTCAACAAACACACAAGAGGAACAGATTAACAGAGGAACAAACACACAGGAGGAACACATTAACAGAGGAACAAATTAATTAGGCAGAGGTAGTCGCCGCCGGAGGAGCCCCACCGTCGGAGTCGGAGTCAGAGCCGGAGCCGTCGAGGCTTCCATCGTCGCCGCCGTCGTCGTTGACGAGGGTGAGCAGGCCTCTCTCAAGGTCCCCAGCCAAGATATGGATCTTGAAGGCATAATCCTTCACGGTCCTCTACAGCGGATCATTGGGTGTTGGGACCTCGAGATGAACGGTCACCCGTCGAAGCCTGTTGAAAGCTCCGCGGAACAAGTTGACTGACCAAGTGGCTTCGTCAGCAGTTAGTGCAGGAGCAGAAACGGCCTCCATGGGCTGCGGTGCCGGCGCCTCCTCGGGCGGGGGCGGCGGCACCTCCTCGGGCTTGTCGGGAGGGGACGGTGGCACCTCCTCGGGCTCGTTGGACGGGGGCGGCGGCACCTGCTCGGGCTCCTCGGGCGCCAGCACTGTCCCCTCCTTGATCAGCCGACGGCGGCGGCTTGCGTCGTCATCATCCTCCTCCCTCCCCCGCTTCCTGGACGGCTCGCTTGATGATGACATGCGCACGCTTGAGGAAGAAGAAGCTCTTGGATTCACTTCTTGGTTACCAGAGACGGTGGTGCTGGGGTTTTCTTGGTAGCGCGGTTGACGAATTTCTTGGCCGGCCGGGGATTTATAGTGACAAGACGGGGAACCGTCAGGCGGCCGGTCACGTGCCTCAGAACCCGTGTACGCTCAGGAGAGCTCTTGGCCACAAAAGAGACATGTGGTCACAAGGAGACGTGTGACTGTTCATTTTTTATTCAAATACCAAATGACCAACTATGAGTTGTTCGATTCTCAAAAAAAAACTATGAATTGTTAGTATTTTTATTAATTTTTAGGTGTTGTTTTATGGGTCCTAATTTTTTAGGGAAGCAAGTATCATTTCAAAAAAAATGTGTCGGGCCCTGAGGACCTGTGTGGTTTGAGGACCGGTGGATGGTCGCTTCCTGGTGTGATATGTGATTGACAACGTTGTGTGAACTGATTCTTGGCTAAGTATTGCAGGTGCAGGTTGTGGCTTGACTGGTGTTGGTGCAGGTGAAGAACAAGCGCGAAAGGTCATTGCCGGTGAGGCCTCCAGGTGTGGAGAAGACAAGTCGGCTTGGTTCGAGGGACCCGGTGGCCAGCGGGGTCAAGTGCGGGCCGCATGGTGGCAAGAATGGCAAGATGAAGTCGTGGACGGTTTCTTGGTTGAGCCTCAAAACCAAGGTCGAGCCGAGACTTCGTGGGAGCCGAGTCATGAGTGGTGATTGGCGGAGGCTACACCGAGTTTGCGGGGTTTCCAGTGGTTCACCAGAAAATCATTGGGTTCCTTGGTTGATCCACAAAGCCAAGACCGAAGACAGAGGTGCAGCAGCATCAGACCGGTCTGACCGGAGGACACGATCTGACCGGTGTGCGAGAACGTAGTCCGGAGACTTCGAAGCGGAGGACACGCGTCGGGATCGCATGGTGTGCGTCGAGGCTACGCAGGGTGCAGTCGCCGGGCATCCGTCCGTTGGTGCAACAACGAAGATTCCCAAAGTGCCCTTCGGGGGTGTGTATCCTAGTGTTAGGCCTTAGGGGTAGTTTCGTCTTTCGGTTGCCTCCATATAACCCAAGTGGTGAGAGGATGGCAGTCATCTCTGGGAACCCTAGCTCATTTTGTTCTGCTATTTTCCTCTTCCTTTTCCTTTAGAATTTCTAGGACTAGCTTGAGGGCTTCATGGTGAGATCTTGAGAGAGGGATGGATGATCGGGAGGAAATCTAGACCTTGTATGAACCTTCATGGTATGTATAGATGATTCGGCGTGGTTCCTCAAGGCTTGATATTGTTTCTCCTGTTTTTCCTTTTTGGTGATTTTCGGAGCCTTTTCTTGGCGATTTTCTTGTGGCGGTTTTGAGGCCTTTTTCTTTGGGATTTGGTGAGGGATGTATGCATGAACCCTTCGTGGTTCTTTTCCCTTTGATTCCCCTCTCAAATCCGTGATCAAAGGGGTTCGATTTTGGGGTTTTCTCCTCTCTAGGGTTAGAGGCTTTATTCGTGGGATTTCTTCGATTCCTCTTGATTTAGCAAGTTTTGTTGGACCAAATCTTGGCTATGGAGTGCCCATGAGGTGTTGCTACTATCCCCAAAGTCTTGTGCGAATCCGTGGAGCGAATCGGGAGATCGAGATTTGGATTAGGGGAGTTGACCCGCGAGTTGCTGGTCATCCTGAGCTGCCCAGGCTTGACTGGTCTGACTGGTGCATGTGACCGGTCTGACCGGTGCAAGGCCCATGTGGGATTTGCCTCGGGTGATCTGCCTAGTTCGTGTGGTTTTGGCCCATGGTGCTGCTGGTTAGTTCTTGGCTGGTTTCGAGTAGGTTTGCTCGGTATTGTGAGGTGTTCTTCTTTCCTTCGTGTTCGTGTTGGGAGGTGGGTTTTGTTCCAGGGCCTAGAGGAGTCACTGAGGCTTCCTGGAACGTTTTTGTGCGGCTGCTGTAGCCACCGGCCTGACCGGCACCGTCCACCGGTCTGACCGGTGTCACCGATCTGACCGGCGCAGGCCATCGGTCTGACTGGTGTAGCACAGGCAGCAGGCTGTGCAAATTTCTGTTGTGTGTTTGGAGTGTTTGATTCGGAAGGTTGTTTTGTTGGTTCCTAGGACCAGTACCACTCCAGTGGCTTCGTGGTTTTGGCCAACTTGGGTAGTTGAGACGGAGACGTGTTTCGGTTAGCCGTATTCATCTTGTTGGAGTAGCCATGTCCTTCGGGAAGAATTTTTATCGGCTCCCATTCACTCCCCCCTCTCTGGTCGCCATTTCGGTCCTTCAAGTAGTATCAGAGCCGGTTCAGGTCTTCATTGACTCTAACCAGTCTAAGATCCAAAGATGGCGTACCAGGAACGGGGTTCGGGTCCTCCGCACTTCGATGGCAAAAACTACCAGATGTGGCAGAGGCGGATGGCGGCGTTCCTCCACGGAAAGGGTCAGATTCTTTGGGACGTTACGGTGAACACGGCTTATGTTCATCCGATTAACTTCCTAGCTCCTGGATCGAGGGACATGTTCGACGCCAACAACAAGGCAGTCAACTACTTGTTTCATGCTCTGTGTCAATCCGAATTCGATCGGGTTCAGACAGAGGACCTAGCTTGTACGATTTGGGAGCAGTTGAAGGATGCTCACACTGGAAATGCTCAGGTTCAGGCTCAGATGTATGCGACTTACCGGAGAGAGTACGAGAACTTCACTCATCTCCTCGGTGAGTCTGTTGATGCCTTGTTCCAGCGGTTTACGGTTGTTGTGAACAACATGAGAGCCAATGTGGTCGTGCTCCCGTACGATGATCATGACAGAGTCGTGAAGCTCTTGCACTCGCTGGATCGTACAATATGGGATGGAAAGGTCAAGGCTATTCTTGAGTCCGAGAAGTATGACACCCTGACGGTGAACGAGCTGTTCTTGAAGCTCAAGTCAGCTGAGTTGGATCGTGGTGTGACAGCCCGTCTTGAGAGCCCGACTGACTCCCATAGTCTTGCTCTTGTCGGTGGCTCAGGTGCTAATTCTAACGCTAACTCATCCTCCAGGATGTTCTCTTTGTCCTCTTTGATGTCTTTACCAGACGAGGAGTTCGACGTGCTTGGAGAGGACGAGCTGGCGCAGTTGACCAGGCGGTTCGAGAGGCTGCACGAGAACCGGGTGAACACGAGGAGGACCCCACGGACATGCTTTCAGTGCGGCAAGCCAGGACACTTTGTCGCCGACTGTCCGGATAAGGTGGAGAACAAGGACGGCTACAAGCACCGGTCGAGGACGGAGAACAAGCACCGATCGAGGTGCGATCACAAGCACAAGCACTGGAACAAGGACGAACGGTCGAGGAAGAAGGGCGGCCATGGCAAGAAGGCCCGAGCGATGGTCGGAGGAAGTGACGTCAACTCCAACGCCGCCTACTCTTCCTCGAGCTCCAGTAGCAGCGAAGATTAAGGTGATTGGCGCAAGAGCAAGAAGTCATCCAAGAACTTGAGCGGGCTGAGCTGCTTCGCGAGAGATGGCTTCTGCGGCATGGCACGCAGCTCCGGCAGCAAGAAGAGTCACGAGAGTGACTCGGACTCCGACTCCGAGGATGAGGTATGTGACGAGCTTCCCTTCTTGCGTGAGGAGAATGAACGGCTTGGCAAGTTGCTTGATAACCGTGATGATATGCTTAGAGAGGCAAAGAAGATGAGGAACGAGCTTAGGGCCTCTCTAGAAGATGCTAGGAACCGAGTAGCTGAGTTAGAAACACAGAACCTTGATGCTAAGCTTGAGATAGATTTGCTTAAGGCTTCACCTGTTGTTTCTGATGAGGTTGATTGTGATGATTGCTCTGTTTACCTAGCTGATCTTACTGCTCTCAAGGAAAAGCATGCCTCCACGTGTGAGGAACTAGATGTGCTTAGGGTTGAAGTGGCTGAGCTTAAGTCTAGACCTGCTTTGCTAGGTGCTTGCACTTCTTGCCCTATTTTGCATGGAAAGATTGATGAGATGCATGCTTACATTGTTTCTCTTGAGGCTGAGTTGAAAGCTCCTGTTCCCACTTCTTGCTCTACTTGTGAATTGCATGCGGTTAAGAATCTGGAACTTGCACATTATGTTGATCGCTTGCAGGATGAGAACGATGACTTGTGAAAAATGATGGGTTGGTTGTCGGGTCATGAACCACAACTTAGGATGATGATAGAGGCATACAAGCGCTATGATGGGCAAGCGCTTGGTTCGGAGAAGATTGGAGAGTATAGTGGTGAGGGAGGAGAGAAGATTGGTGATATCCAAGCTCCACCAAAAACCTTCCACAAAAATGCCTATGCACCAAAGCCCAACCCACTGAGAAACAAACTTGACACAACCCCAGATCCACCCATATTTCCTCACCCAACAAATGATTTCCAAAAACCCATCAACTTCAAGAGAAGGGTGAGAAGCCTAGGGAGGAGAAACCAAAAGAGAAGCCAAGTGAGCAGCCCCAACCCAAGCCTAAACCACAGCCCATAAAGTTCCATTGTGGGTATTGTGGTAGAGATGGTCACAAGGATGTGTTTTGCTTGAAGAGGAAGCGTGAGGAGAGGTTGGCTAAGGAGTGGGCTAACAAGGACAAGTACCACCCCTCTAATGGTGTACTTGAGCCTCGTATGCAGATGCCCAGGGCCAAGGCGATTGTGAGGACGGTTCCGGCTTGGGGAGGTCAGAGAATGGCAGGTGGTGCTGCTGGCAGTGCGCCACCGGTCGGACCGGTCAGGGTGACCAGTCAGACCGGTGCAGACTTGGGCACTGGCCAGCGTGGTTTTCGTGGTCGTGGTGATGCTCGGTTGAGTTCCTTTGGTCGTGGTACAAGTGGTTGGCATGGTGGTTCTGGTGGTGTTTAGTTTGCTAGACGTTCTCCGCTTCGTGCTCAATACGATGGTGGGAGAAGTCGTAGCTTTGAGGTGGAGAGGAGGAACGGTCCACGGTCTTCCTTTCGTGGCTTTCGTTCTCCTCCAGCGAGACAGGGGTGGTTCCCTCGTGGTGGTACTCGTGGTGGTAGCTTTGGTAGGCGAGATGATTTGGATTGTGCTAACCCCACTTTGGAGCAAATAGCTCGGCACTAGTTTTACTCTTTTGATACTAACCCTAGTCCTGAGTCGTTTGTTCGCTCACGTGCTCGTTTTTGAATTTCAGGTGGAAGACATGAGGAACGTTTGGTTGATTAACTCCGATTTCTCGAGGCATATGACCGGAGACAAGGGGTGGTTCTCAAGCCTCGTCCCGGTGGTGTCCAAGACATACATCACCTTTGGAGATAATGGGTGAGGGCGTGTGCTATCTGAAGGTGAGATAAGGATAAGTGACAAAGTCACTCTCGGGCGTGTTGCTCTTGTTCAATCGCTCGGATTCAATTTGCTTTATGTTTCCCAGCTTTTGGATGAGGGTTTTGAGGTGTTGTTTCGGCCTGGTGGTTCTCGGATTTTGGATTCTCGAGGGGACCTAGTTTGCATGGTCGTTCCCGAGGGTCAAGTTTTTCCAGGATTGCCACGGCTGAGGTTTGAGAAAGAGTTGGTGTGTGCGCCGTGTAGGCGTGCCAAGATGGTAGCCTCTTCCCATCCGCCCTCACCGATGTGATGACGGAGTGTCCATGCGAGCTACTCCATATGGACCTTGTTGGCTTAGCTCGTGTGCGATCAGCGGGTGGGAAGTGGTATGTCCTAGTTGTGGTGGACGACTACTCTCGGTATGCATGGGTCTTCTTTTTGGAGGAGAAGGGGGATACATTTGGTTTTGTTCGAGATCTTGTCTTGAGGTTGAAGAACGAGAGGCACGGAGATGCCATACGAGCGATCCGCAGTGATAATGGCTCAGAATTTAAAAACTCTCGTTTCGAAACCTTTTGCCATGACTTGGGTCTTGACCACCAGTTTTTGAGTCCGTATACGCCTCCCCAGAATGGCGTGGTGGAAAGAAAGAACAAAACCTTGTGTGAGATGGCTCGGACAACGCTCGATGAGCATCGGACTCCGAGGAGGTCCTGGGCTGAGGCGGTCAATACCGCGTGCTATGTCTCGAACAGGATTTTCCTTCGAGTATTCAAGAAGAAGACGTGCTATGAGATGATACACGGTCATACTCCCAAGGTAAGTCATTTCCATGTGTTTGGATGCAAGTGCTTTATTTTGAAGAAAGGCAAGAATCCGGATAAGTTTGAGGCTAGGTCAGTCGATGGTATTTTCTTTGGTTATGCTACTCACTCTAGAGCATTTCGTGTGCTCAACTTGGAAACTAACCAAATCGTGGAGACTTGCGAGGTTACCTTCGACGAGACACAGCCACGTAGCTCTCTTGTCTTTGACTGTGCAGGTGATGATGAGCTTGGCGAGGAGATCTTTCAGGAGGAGTAGCATGAACATGGTGATGATGAAGATGGCGGTGTGGTGCCCATGGCTGAGCATGTACCTACTACCTCGACTACGATCGAGAATGGGCCCTCTCCTACACCTACAACGACAATCCCAAATCAAGGAGAAGCTGCAGTTGAGGGGAAGGTAGCTTCAAGGCGAGAACCTCCCCGGCGAGTTCAAGTGGATCACCCAGCTTCGAGGATCATTGGAGACATCAACGAACGCACTACTCGGTCGAGGGTTCGAAACAATTCTCACTTTGCTCATGCTGCTTTCATTGCTACTTTTGAGCCCAAAGACATTGGACACGCCTTATCTGATTCCAATTGGGTCAACGCAATGCATGAGGAGTTGGAGAACTTTGAGAGGAACCAAGTTTGGGAGTTGGTAGATCCTCCACCGAGTTGTAAGCCGATCGGGACAAAATGGGTGTGGAAAAATAAAGAGGGTGAGAATGGAGAAGTGGTGAGAAACAAGTCGAGGTTGGTGGCGCAAGGGTACAGTCAGAAGGAGGGGATCGACTACGAGGAGACCTTTTCTCCCGTAGCCCGTTTGGAGGTGATTAGGATCCTTCTAGCCTTTTCCGTGGCTAAAGGGTTCAAATTGTACCAAATGGATGTGAAGAGTGCCTTCCTGAACTATGTGTTGGAAGAGGAGGTGTATGTGAAGCAACCATCGGGGTTTGAGAGTGAGAAGTACCCCCACCGGGTGTACAAGTTGAGAAAGGCGCTCTATGGGTTGAAACAGGCGCCTAGGGCTTGGTATGGCAGGTTGAGGGGGTTTCTATTTGCAAAAGGCTTTGAGATGGGGAAGGTAGATCAGACTTTGTTTCTCCTCAGGCAGGGCGTTGATATTCTGATTGTTCAGGTATACGTGGATGATATAATCTTTGGTGGCTCGTCTCACTCTTTGGTTGAAAGGTTTGCAGAAGACATGAGCAGGGAATTCGAGATGAGCATGATGGGTGAGTTGCAGTTCTTCCTCGGCCTCTGTTGACGGCTGTTAAGTACTACTTTTATGCCGTCAACTCCTGCATAAAATAGATAGAAAGTGATCATCAACACTAGAATAGGTCTTTATACTGACGAGTTCCACAAGTGTTGGTGTTTCTAGCTTTTGTTACAGGGCACATTAAAATGCGCATTAAATGATGCAATTGAGAGCAAGTGCATTAATGGCATAAATATGGCATCATCATAAACAATCCCAAATGCCAATTTGGACTGCACCATTGTGACGGGCTCGTCGAGACGATCAAAACGGATATATCATTTGCATACATCGGAGCCCGGATGAGAGAGATATACACAGGACATCATGTGGGCCCGGTGGGACCCACGCCAGGCCACGTGGCGACGTGCTGGCACACAGGATGCCATGTGTCCATGGCACCTCATCAATCCAAGAGAAGCACTTCCCGACGAATCAGACACCGCCACGTGTTCAGCACAAGGATTCAAGGGCCCACAACCCGAGCAAACCGCCTCCAACCGACCCATACATCAGGAACCGCCTTGAGGACCCACCTGGCAGTCACCCAGACGAAAGGCAGCGCGATCGGAGCCGACCCGGGATCGGTAGACCCCACAGGTCGGCCGACCCCACCTTAAGGCGGTTCGCGCGCCATCTTCCACGTGTCGTCTCCCCATTGGATCCTAAAGGCATTCCTGTGGTGCTTGGGGTGTTCTCGCGCGGTGACACGGGCCTATAAATAGAAGTGGAGGGGATAAGAAATGAGACACACACTTCACCACCCATCCAAGCCTCCTCTCCTAGAGAGAGTGCTAGAGTAGAGAGGGAGAGGGAGAGGCATGTGCTTCTCCATGTCATTGTTCTTCATTTAGACTAAAGTGAGTATCTTTGTATTTTCTATTTAGACTAAAGTGTGTTCATACTTTTATGATATGTTCTTGTGTTCTTCATGCGTTCTTGATTTAGAGGCTTGTGTTCATCGTGAACACACCCCTTTGATCCTGTTGCATAGGTTCATAAGCTTTCATACTCATTTGTATGCATGTTCATCTTTTAGAATAAAGTGGATATTCATGCAAGTTCAATTAGACTAAAGTGGCATTCGTGATTCCTTTTGCTCATAGCTTCTATAGTTGAGTGAGATCAGTTCTCCTCCTTGTGGGTTCGTCGCTCTATATTTAATATAGAGTGCCGTAGGTTGCTACGCACCACGGGATAGCGTAGTCAGGCTACGGTAGTAATCAGTAGCACAGACGTAGTGTCTAGGCTAAGGGTTATCCTTCGTTTGCCCTATATCCCACGGATTGGTAGAGGTAGATCACAGGTGGTGACAGCCCTGTTGATCCTTTGGAATCTTCCACGTTCGAATATAGTGCAGGTTGAGGTTCGTCTTAGATCCATAGGCCGGAGTCTCCTGACAGATCAGGGGTTAGCCGGTGCCCGAAGCAAGTTCTCGAGAGATCGACCTTTAACCTTATCTGTAGAGCTATCCATAGGAATCCTCTCTCCCAGTGCCTCATATCGTGGTGTGTCCTTAGACCATTAGAACGAAGTTAGTGCACAACGGTATCCTTGGAATACTCTGAGGTGAAAGCTACAACGGTATCCGTGCGCTTGCGGATTTATTTCGTTTGTCGCTAAAATACCCAACAAGCTTTCTGGCGCCGTTGCCGGGGAACGGTTGCTGTATCTATGTTCCTACCCAGTGGTCCTCGTATCTTTCGTTTTTCTTTGTTTCTACCTTTACCCCCGTTACCCATGGAGAGCCCATCCTTTTAGGACCTCTCCGCCTCAACTTATGAGTTCAATGATCCATCAACTTCCACATCCGACCATGAACTTCATTTCCACATTATGGGCATGGTTCAGGATCGACCCTTCTTTGCAGCGATCAATGAAGACCCCTACTTTCATTTGGAAGAATTCGAGGAACTATGTTCACGTCTGGTTCTCCCAGGCATGACACAGGAATCCATAAGGTGGAAGTTGTTCCCCCTCTCTCTGTCAGAAAGGGTGGAGCAATGGTACACTGACACTATAAAAAGTGTAAATGGTGATTGGGGCAAACTTCGAGATAACTTTTGCAACTCATTTCTCTCGTGGAGAGAACGGTGCAATGGTACACTCATATGGCCTCTCTCCCAGAGGATATTCTCGAGTTCGAACAATTAGAGGAGGAGTCTATAGGAGCAGCATGGGCTAGGTTCATACGCCTTTGTGCGTCTGGACCCGGCTCATTTCTACCTGATGATGTCTTGCTTTACGCATTTTGCATGGGTTTAGACATGGACGCTGTCCAACATCTTGACATCGCTGCTGGAGGTTCGTTTGAACAGAAAACTCTAGTGGAAGGAAGAGCAATCCTAGACAACCTCTTAGAAAACTCTGTCTTCCCTACCGACCATAACGAACCCCACCAGGAATCAGATTCGATCCAAGAGTCTCTCAACAGCCGAACCTGAACCTACGGTTTCCACATCTCAATTTTCGACTGTTGAACCCTCACCTGAACCAGGAACAATGGAGGAAGAAGAAATTCAGCCTCCAGAGTTCCTCTATCGATTCGAGGATGACCCTTTTGAAAATATCAGAAACACCTCAAATTGCTTAGATGTCCAACTAGGTAAGGAGCCCTCTTTTGTCCAAATCCAGCCAGCTAGAAATCTTTTGACAAAACCTTCCCCTAAGCCTACGGTACCTCCTTTGCCTCCCGATTCTCCAAATGAAACATCTATCATGGAGGCCATGGAGAAGAAGTGGTTGACTGGAATGGGAAACTTTTCTGAAGCACTTTGGATTTGTTCACCCTCTACGATCATTTCTTGTTCCATAAGGCGGATTATCGTAGAAGCCCATCTTAACCCCACTATGGAGGTTAATGTCATGCCATGGCACCTAGCGTACACTTTGTTGGGCAACATTACGCTAAGACCATCCGACAAACTCCTCAAGAGTTGTCCCTCCGGACATATTCTTGAGTGTCGGGGGGTTGCATGTGCTGTGCCGCTCCTAGTAGACAAGGTCAAGGTTAATCTAGAATTCCACATCTTTGATGTCCTTGATCTTGATCTGCTCCTAGGCTCCCCTATAGAAAAACTTCTCGATGCATCTCGAGGGAGCCTAGATGAAAAGCTTAGGGAAGCCGCTTCTGCCACCACTCCCTTGTTCTCAGAAAGTTCTATGGAGGAGCCTCTTCCCAAGCAAAACCTGCTCGAGGAGATGATGCATGTATCTCCGTTTGCATCATCTGAGCCCGTTCTCATTGAGGTTGTAGATTTCTCTACTCCTCAAGAGTATGACTCGGGAGATCCTCTTCACCTTTGTGAAGGTGAACGATCATCATCACCCTCGATCGAGTTTGAGCCTCTTCCTGCTGGCCCAGATCATGTTGTTGTCAACCTTGATCGAGAATCAACATCGATCTTACACGATGAATCCCTTGAGATGGAGAATTCATGGGCCATGGAAATCTATGAGGCACCAACTATGGAGTCCAAAGGGAAGGATTCCACAGACGAGCATGGTAGCTTCATTCTCGATATACCACCTGAACCTTGCTCGCATCATGCTTCTCCAAAGTCAGTTATGCTTAGTGCACTGAACACACATGAGGACTACAACCGCCTTATGGTCTTCTCTTGTAAAAAGTTTAGAAGGTTGGTTGTAGATGCATATGTTTACCATAAGCATTGCAGATTTCGTGTATGCACTGTGGCACTAACCTTGTAGCTAAAGCTTCAATGACACATCAATAATTGGTGGTGAGATGGGAATGACATCACCATTGATAGCTGCAAGAAGAAGTTCCCAGGGTCGAGCTTATGACCGTAAACAAAGCACTACCAGGAGATAGCCTGGATCAAGTTAGATTTTATTTCCCTTTTCAAATAAAAAGCAGGAGCATGTTTTTAGGATAAGGTTGTCCTTCGGGTATTTTTGGTTGCTAACCTTTCAGGTGGAGATTGAAAAGAATGATGGACGGGTGATGCCTGAGAACATGCGAGCTACATCACTACAACACCTTTATAAGTTTTTGTTGAGAGAACATTTACAAAAGGAGGCTTGATCTCCACACACTTGAGTTTTGTTGCCTAGTAATGCAAACTCCAAGTGTGGGGGAGGTATGTGAGCATCCTGAGTAAAGTTCCTCTCATCCAAATCTTATCCTGGTTTGAAGATGATGTTAGCTCTTGCATCTTTCCCAGTTAGGTACGTCCTGCTTTTGACTTTAAACAAAGCCCTTCCGGGAGGTTGCCCGATGTTCACCCTGTTTGCTCATGTTTATGTCCCTTTGGAAATGCTTGATCATGCTTTCACTACGTGAAAAACTCACTTTGGTAACCAGCATAGATTGCCTTTAGTAACGGGCAAAGCGCCCGTTACCGATCAAATGTTACAAATGAGCCAAGAAAGGTAACGGGCCATATTCGTAACGGGCATCAAACAACAAGCGTTACCACAACTAGCCACCGGTCACGTGAAATGGCTATTTCTCTGGGCCCACAGGGAACTTTGGTAACAGGCACCAAAATAGAGCCAGTTACAGTAACTCAACATCGAAGACGCGTGCTGTGTACCTGTGTCTCCTCTATCTCGACGAAATGAGACGCGTCTATTCCACGCGCGTCTCAGCACAACTAGGATTCGTAACGGGCATCAAACAACAACCGTTACCACAACTAGTCACCGGTCACGTGAAAATGACTGTTTCTCTGGGCCCACAGGGAACTTTGGTAACGGGCACCAAAACAACAACCGTTACATTGTTGGCATGTTTGTAACGGGAGTTCCGAATGAAGCCCGTTACTCACTGATCAGTGTTTGTAACGAGCTTTAATTAAAGCCCGTTACAGATACGTAGGCCACCCCTACAGTAACCTGCTGCCTGCTTGCCGGCTGCATCCTGGAACCAGCCAGGATTTGGCAGCCATCAGGGGCTGCATCCTAAAACCAGCCAGGATATGACTAAATTCACAGAAATTAGATCCAGCATCCAAATTCACAGAAATCTACATAATTACATGCATCATATGAGAAAATTCAGCATCATCATCTCAAGTAAAGAAGCATCACTGGCTTGACAACAATTTCACAGCCATAGTTAATTAGCTTGACAACAATATCACAAAATTCATGGGACAAGGAGGAATGCAAAAATTTCCTATTCACCATGTACAATATTAGCCCACACAGTTTCATCAGCATGAAATTTTCCGTCGACTGCAATCACCTGTTCCATGAGGAATGTGGCAATTCTATCACGAACATAGACCAGCATGTTGTGGTGGAGAAGATGCTCATCTAGCCCTAATCTCTGGATATAACAATGTCACCAGTCAGCACACATATATAGGTGGTTACCAAACATGTGCAGTACTAATAAGCAAGAACTGTGCTCAGTTGCAAGTTTTACAAATGAAGATCCCAAGAAAGTACCTCCATATTTGGGCCTCTATCTTTTAATTTAAGCATGTGATAGGCACAATAGAAGCCGCAGAGTTTGGATTCAGCAGGTTGTTGGTGGCACTGCAATAAATGTACAAAGAAAAATAGTGGTGATCAAGAAGAAATAAACTCAAGCTTTAGTACTAGCTTACACGGGAGGAAATAAGTGGTATGTACCTTAACATGTTTGACATGTTCCAAGGTGCTGCAGGGCAACTTCTTGTCGGCGCAGTAATGTTCCCAACCCCTACAACGAAACATATGCAATAATGGTTAGGGCACTATTAATTAATATACTCTGCACAGTTTGTTGAGGAACGTCCGCATGTTAAGAAAGAAATAACTTACTCATTAACGATTAGTTCGAAAGGGGTAGTATCAGTCTTAATCCTCTTGAATGAATCAAGATAGTAGACCTTCTGCTGCTTCGGAACGATCGCCACTGCAATCCAGTGGTTCCTACTGAGATAAGTGGTAAGGATGAGTTTCTTTTTAGCATATAGTTTGAAGGCACTGCGCATATAGGACACAGAGAAAGCAAGAGTGTCATCCTTGCTATTCAACGTTGTCGAGTAAAGGCATTCAGGATCAAGGAAGCCAACTGCAGCGCCTGTCTTCTCAACTTCTACAGCCATATTCCTATTAGTAAGAAAAAACAAAGTGTAAGGAGGCAAAATACATGGTAAAGTTGATGTGAGGCAAAAAGCACATTTCGTTAGAGAATGATTAGTGAGAAGCAGATTAAATTTTCAAGCAACTTACAGGATGAAGTAGCGGAGAGGTACCAGATCCAAAGCATCCAAGTTCAAGAGATCGTACAAATCACTGAGTGGCACAGGTATCTGCTCGAGTTCGTTTGACGATTCGTCTCCTCTCTTAGGCCATGCATTGGTCCCGGGCCGAAGTGCGACCATAATCGGAGATTCATCATCTGACTTAGCACGTTCCATGTAGAATGTGTGGAGATCTCTGGTACAAGGAGCAGCCACCATTTTGAGATCATCATCACTGAGAAGGCTCTTTCCGAATTTGTAATTTGGGTTAACCATAGCCCAAGGATTCTTCTTGGTGTTTCTCTCAGATCGCTTTGGGTTAGTCATAGACCAAGGATTCTTCTTGGTGTTTCTCTCAGATCGCTTTGGGTTAGTCATAGCCCAAGGAAGCTTCTCGGTGTTTCTC
Source organism: Cenchrus fungigraminus (assembly GCA_036936925.1). NCBI lineage: Eukaryota > Viridiplantae > Streptophyta > Magnoliopsida > Poales > Poaceae > Cenchrus > Cenchrus fungigraminus. Next base: position 51,659,397 of record CM072778.1, on the reverse strand, counting down.
TCAGATCGCATTCTAGTAGGCATCTTAGAGGTTTTATTTATAGCAATTTTCTTTTCCTGCTGTTTTGAGATGGCTGAAGAAGGTTTCTTAAGGGCTTGCTTGCCTGCTGTAGGTGGTGTAGAGCTTTTATTTTTGGCAAGTTTCTTTTCTTGCAGCTTTGAAATAGCTGAAGGTTTCTCAAGGGCTTTCTTGCCTGATGTACGTGGTGTAGAGATTTTATTTTCGGCAAGTTTCTTTCCTTGCTGCTTTGAAATGGCTGAAGGTTCTCAAGGGCTTTCTTGCCTAATGGTGTCTCACTAGGAGCTATTACAGAGGTATTGGGCCCAGATGTACCTGCAGCTTTCTTCGAAATGTCGTCGGCAGATTTATCAAGGGCTTTCTTGCCTAGTGGTGTCTCACCAGGAGCTATTACAGAGGTATTGGGCCCAGAGTACCTGCAGCTTTCTTTGAAATGTCATCGGCAGATTTATCAGCATGAGCCAACATATCAATCTGGCTCCTGCTTTGGCATGATTGTTTTGAGCACTTTCGTTTGGGGGTGTAGGTTTTGTTGTTTCATGAGGAGGAGAAGGAGGAGGAGGAGGTGGGGATGGAATATTTGGTGTATCTTGCGGATGTGGGGATGCAAGTTTTTCTGTTTTTTCAGGATGACGAGGAGGAGGTGGGGATGCAAGTTTTCAGGACGAGGAGGAGGAGGAGGAGGAGGAGGATGTGGGGAACCATGTGAGGAAGGAACCTGTCCCGTACTCTGTGAACTACAAGGAATCTGTATTGTATCCTGTGAAGGAGATTTATATGTTGGTGCTCCCTTGATGTGAATCCGACACCTTCTCCACTGTAACCTCTGTCCTTTAGCTTGTTGGAGTGTCATCACCTCGTCATTAGGAGGGTATTCCACCAGTTCATCCGCAAAGATATCATATACAAAGAGCACTTCAACCACAACACAGTCTTCATGAATCGGGACTGTATGTAGCGTAGTCTGCTCTGGATGAACAAGACCAATTGCAGCCTCACATTGAAGACCCTTCCACGTGATCCATAGGCCACAGTATGTGGGTTCAGTCAACATGCCTATAAGGTCTTGCTGTGTACGATCGTCACAGCGCACCTCCATCGTCAGCTCTGCAGTGCCATCGATCAAACCAATATTATCTGTGGACGCACAGCTGCTCTTCAGTGTGGCGGGTGAAGCGCTTGCACGATTGGACACTGGTGACAACACAACCTCTTTAGTAAACTGTTCTGCATCTGCATGTTCTGCATCTGCATCTCAGCCACCAGTTCTTGCTTTATTTGTTCCTTTATCTTTTCCGTATCAATTGATGCATCGGTATTCGTCCTCTTCCTCTTCCTGTACATGGAAGCGTACTGAGGCCATGCATACTTCCAGCCCTAGTAGTTGGAGACACCACGCACGCGACCTGGTTGTTCAGGGCGGCCCAAGCACTGACTTAGCACATCATACTCCCTCTGCCCTGTCATTCCTGAAGATTCTGCACATGCATTCTTCTCCTTGATGTCTGCAGCCACTTTTTCAGTTTCTTTGTTGTTGAACACTATCACGGCAACACGGTCTTTAATCACTAGCTTACTCCTTGCTCGCAGCCAATTCTTGGAACGATCGTCAGGGTAGGCGTCATATGGGTTGGGGATCCCAGCTGCAGCTAATTGTCTGTCCTCTTCCTCCCATTTTTCTAGTTTCACAGTATAACCAGCTGGACCCATGCTGTGCTCGCTTGTGTTCCGGCTTCGGAGTTCTTTGAACTTGACACTAGCAGATGAGGCTTGCTCGGTTTCCTCCTGTTTCATGAACTCCTTCCACTGTTCCGGGACGATAAACGGGTGCCTTGTAAATGGCTCAAGTCCTTTTCTGATAAATTCTTGCTTAAGCTGAAATCTGAATTGTCTCCATGCCTTGGCTGCTGTCTTCCAAAAAAGCTTGAATGCCAACAGTTTCACGCCTTCCTGGAACGCCAAGTGTTTCTGTACATGCTTATCAAACAAGTCCCACTTTTCATCATTGCTTAGTTCTTTGAATTCTGGCAAGTGCAAAGGTATCTTTTCTCTAGCAACGAGCCCCGCAAGCGCCTTGAACCTACGCTTTTGAGTCAGTGGTACTGGCATCCCCCCTATGTCGACGTCAGTGACTATCATTGTGTCACTTGGCCACTTTGTGGATGTTCTTGGCGCTCTGCCTCGGCGCTGATCCCCACCCACCTGGTCTTGTTGTGCACTAGCAGTGCCATAACCCTCTTCTTCATCTTGTGGCCCAGGTCTATAGCCCTCGTCAGATTTATCCTGTGAATTAATAGTCAAGGGATTTTGAGAAAAGTCATCTCAGTGTCCAAGAATAGCACAAAAAGCAGACCATACTGCTAGCTCTCCCAGGAGACATGCTACAACAGGAGACAAGTAGAGCACATTTTATTTAACCATGCTTAGCAGCTAAGCATGAGAAAACACATAAGAAAAGAATTACAGTAACTACTTTAGCCCACTATAATATCATTAGTTTTAAGGTAAACCATTAACATAAATTCAAAATTCAGTAACCCAAAAATTAGTTCAGGCGATGCGACCTTACCATTTTAAAGAGGAAGATGCAGGCTGCCTCTGTTGCTGATGAGGTACTTATTCAACTTGGAGAGAATGTGCACATGTACATAGCAACAAGAGCAAAACAAAATATAAGAGTCAATTTAAAGGGAAATGCTAAGTATGTATACCATCAACAGCTAAGTATGTCCACATGTACTTATACAAAGGAGCCACAGGGTATGCCGGGTATGCACCGGCATACCATGCTATTCCCACTGAATTGTTGTTAATTTTACAATTATTACCGAGTTGGTAGAATGGATTTACCGAATTGTATAAGACATTTTTAGAGCGGCATACCATAAACTCAAATCCTAGATTCACCACTGACCTTGTCACTGTCGGAGCGGAGGGATCTCTACTCCTCGTCGCTGCCTGCTCGCCGCCACGTCCTCGTCCTCGCGTCGACCTCGTGGCTGGATCACTCCTCCTCCTCCTAGTCGTCGTCGTCGCCGTCGTCGCTGGATCCCTCCTCTAGTCGTCGTCATCGTCGCTGCTGCTGGGTCCCTCCTGCTCCAGAGATCTCACTGTCAGAGGTGTGGCGCGCGTCGCGCCGAGCGTGGTGTGGCACGCGTCTCAGCGAAGGGGTGTAGCGTGCGTCGCGGCGTGGGGGGAGGTGAGGGGGACGAAGGCGAGGGGGAGAAAGCGACGGCGGCGGCGCGAGGGGAGAGTGGGAGGAGACTGCGTGAGGGAGGCATCCTTCCCTACTAACCTAGCGCGAGTGGGCTTGTGTGGGCCTTAAAACGAGTAATGTAGTCAAGTACTACTCTGCTACTAGTATATCATAAACATGAGATAAAAAAATCTAATTTTAAGAAATTTGGTTAAACAAGTGTGGCTGTTGATATTTTATTCATATACTAAATTACCAACTATGAATTTTTCGTATTTTTTTACGAATTTTTAGGTGATGTTTATGGGCTCTAATATGACATGCATCACAAGTTCACATCACCAAGCAAACAAGTGTGACTGTTGATATAGCATCACATGTTCACATATGACATGCATCACAAGTTCACATCACCAAGCAAACTAACTCATAACAAACATATTCACATCTGACATGCATCAGCAGGGCACATCACTAAAATAAGACTGCATCAGCTGGGCACATCACCAAACTAGATTGTAGCTGCATGGGAACTAGTTAGTTAGCTAGATGGCTTCTTTTGTGCTGCTGCCTCAAGTTCAGCTAGCCTTGTCTCTAGTTTTGCAACTCTTTCTGCCAGCTCAACATTCTTCTTTAGAAGTTCAATCTCCTGCCTCTTTTGTGCCGCTTTAAGCTGCTCATCCTGCTTGTCGATTCCTTTCCAGATGTAGTCAATGTCACCCCGAGTAACAACACGTTCCTAAAACAAAGGAATAAATTATATTGATGCAAGCTTCATAACAGTTGTAACTTACAAGAAAGCTGTTTAGCTCTAACTGGTTTCAAAACTTGCCTGCTTCTCTTCAGCCGATTCCTTGAGCTTGTTGATTTTAGTCCAAATCCTGTCAATGTCATGTGCAGCAACTTCCTACAACAAATGGAAATTGATGCATTAGAACAATTGATCAGTGAAGAAGTGAAGGTACAAGGACAAATCGTGTGTGATGGTTTCGGAACTTGCCTCATGGTCTTCAGAATCGTCACCAGAGTTGTTGCCAGAGTCATCACCGGAGTTGTTGCCGTAGTCGTCGCCGGAGGAGATGAGGTCTACCACCACTCTTCTGCCCGGGTCGTCGCCGGAGGAGTCCGTGCTCACCTCAATGCGTGTGGACCGCTTCTTCCTTCACATCGAGGAAAAAAACCCTGCCTCTCCATGGCGGGCGTCGCTGGAGTCCGCCAACTTGGCCCTTGCGCGTGTGTACGGCTTCCTACCCCGGGCCGACGAAGAACCAGCCTCTTCCATGGAGCGCTGAGAAAGACGCACGGGGACGGCGCGCTGGGACGGCTCCTCTTCGTCGCCGCAGAACCTCACTCTCTTGGCTGGGGTGGCGGACAGCACCGAGGAAGACAGACGAGGACGTGGCCGCGGGGCCTCCTCCTTGCAGAACCTCCCCCTAGAGTCGCGGGCCATCCCTGCGACAGAGACGAGGCTGCGACGGAGACGAGGAATGCGGAAGCCGGAGAAGGGGATAGAAGGTGGAAGGTGGGGCGGAGCGTTTATTAAAAAGGTTCGGATGTGCAAATGATACGATGATTAACAACCACGCGTCGCCAATGAAGGGGCGGGGCCAGGTCTATTCGAATGAAGAACAGTTTGCTTTTCCCCTTTTAATCTGCAATCAAATTTTGTATCACGTATTTCTCTATCATCCGTAATTCAAATTTGATGATATTTGTTTCTGAATTTTTCTAAAATCAACATCTATTCATTTATGACATTTTTTCGTATGTAATTCCATTTCTTGGATGTTGTTTATACGCCTTATCTTGTTCCTTATAAGTACAACATAGAAATAATATTTGTTTTACACAACCATTACTAATGAAACTTTGCATTTCGCAATCTTATGGTGAACATAAGGTTATGTTAAAATTTCAAATGCATATGAGTTCGAACATGTTTTAAAGTGTGGAAAACTTCAATGTTGAAGTAACATTATAAGAAACTATGTGAGAGATGTAGACATTTGTACACAATTATAATCTTCCATTTTCGAAACCATTTGAATTTTTGTAGACAAGCTTAGGGACCTAAATTACGTTGCCAAGTCAATTTGTAGAATTTTTAGAACACACTAAGACGTTATTATAATTATTATATCGTAAACAAGAGATAAAAAATCTAATTTTAAGAAATTTGGTTAAACAAGTGTGGCTGTTGATATTTTATTCAAATATTAAATTACCAACTATGAATTGTTCGTATTTTTTACGAATTTTTTGGTGCTGTTTATGAGCTCTAATATTTGAGGGAAGCAAGTTTCAATTCAGAAAAAATAGTGTCGGGCCCACGCGTCAGCGTCAGAAGCCTATATAAAAAAGATAACCGTTGCCTACCCGACCGACAAAGGCGATGCGGGTAGACTAACCCTCGTCGCCAACAAGTGCTCCATTGTCCGAAATGCCCCTGGCCGAATGAATATGCATTCGCCCCGGCGACGCTGGTACACTAACCCTCGTCGCCAACAAGTGCTCTATTGTCCGAAATGCCCCTGGCCGAATGAATATGCATCCGCCCCGGTGACCCTGGTACACTAACCCTTGTCGCCAACAAGTGCTCCATTTTTCGAAATGCCCCTGGCCGAATGAATATCCATACGCCCCGGCCTCGGCCCCCTTCTTCTTCCCCGATCTGAGCTCCACCGCCGCCGCCCGCCCGTCCTTCCCCACTGTCACGCACATGTCGCACTACGCCGATTCGTCTGGAGGTGCACATGCGAGGAGCAGGGTTCAAGGTTGCTGGAGCAGCCGCAATCACTCCATCGGCTTGGATCTAGTCGGTGAGCTAAGCGGCTTTCCACTGGTCCCTTGCCCGGACTGTGGTATGGCTCGGGTGGTGGAGGGGCAGACGCAGAAGGACAGTGAAAACCACAGTCGTCTTTATTTCAAGTGTGCAAGGAACTCGGTGAGTAGTCTGCTATGTCTCCCAAATCTGAGTTAGGGTTCTTATGTGCTTTTGATTCTGCAGTACACCAAGAATTGTGGATTTTATCGTTTCCACAAGGAGTATCTCCAGATGCTGAAGGATGCTGGCCATTGTTTTTCGACCGTCAAACTAGGCAGACGCGGTCGATGAAGTAGTTGATTCAGTGGAATGTCAAATTGGGAGCGGCGAGCAGAGGCAAGCACTGGAGGACAAGCAGAGGAAGAAAGCACTGGAGGAGAAGATGGACAATGTGATCTGGAAGATGAACTTGATTATTGTGGCTGTTGTTTGTGTAGTATTTGGATGTTTACTGGGGATGTATGCTACAAAGAAGTAATTCTGATGTTAAAAGTGGTGCTTTTGCTTCATCTATGTGGATGAAGAATGAAAAATTTGTCACATATGACAAACTTAAATGTATGAATGAAGAATGGATGGAATGACAATTGGGTCACAAATCTTAATGTGTCACACATCACAAAATTCATCAATTCATCTGTGCTGACATTTCATTGCAGCACGAGGCAAAGGAGACGCGGATTAACACAAACAGAGTAACAAACTTCTAGCATAACTCTGGCGTACACATTGCAATTCATTGTGAACTGCTGCCATATATAGACACAAACAGAGTAACAAACTTCTGGCATACACATTGCAATTCATTGTAAGCTGCTACCATAGACATTGCAATGCGTTATAGGAGACATTGATTGATCTACCCGCGTCTCTTAGATCTACTATGGTTCAACAAACACACAGGAGGAACATATTAACAGAGGAACAAACACACAGGAGGAACACATTAACAGAGGAACAAATTAATTAAGCAGAGGTAGTCGCCGCCGGAGGAGCCCCACCGTCGGAGTCGGAGCCGGAGCCGTCGAGGCTGCCATCATCACCGCCGTTGTCGTCGACGAGGGCGAGCACTCCTCTCTCAAGGTCCCCAGCCAAGATATGGATCTTGAAGGCGTAATCCTTCATAGTCCTCTGCAGCAGATCATTGGGTGCTGGGACCCCGAGATGAACGACCACCCGTCGAAGCCTCACGAAAGCATCGCGGAACAAGTTCACTGACCAAGTGGCTTCGTCAGCAGTTAGTGGAGGAGCAGAAACGGCCTCCACAGGCTGCGGCGCCAGCGCCTCGTCGGGCTCGTCGGGCGGGGAAGCCGGCACCTCCTCGGGCTCGTCGGGTGGGGGCGGCGTTACCTCCTCGGGCTCATTGGGCGGGGGCGGCGGCACCTCCTCTGGCTCCTCGGGCGCCAGCGCCGTCCACTCCTTGACGAGCCGACGGCGTCGGCTTTCGTCATCATCCTCCTCCTCCCTCCCCCGCTTCCTGGATGGTTCGCTTGACGATGCCATGCGTGCGCTTGAGGAAGAAGAAGCTCTTGGATTCACTTCTTGGTGACCGGAGACGGTGGTGCTGGGGTTTTCTTGGTGCCGCGGTTGACGAAGTTCTTGGCCGACCGGGGATTTATATTGACAAGATGGGGAACCGTCAGGCGGCCGGTCACGCGCCTCGGAATCCGTGTACGCTCAGGAGAGCTCTTGGCCACAAAAGAGACATGTGGTCACAAGGAGATGTGTGACTGTTCATATTTTATTCAAAATACCAAATGCCCAACTATGAGTTGTTCGATTCTTAAAAAAAACTATGAATTGTTCGTATTTTTATTAATTTTTAGGTGCTGCTTTATGGGCCCTAATTTTTGAGGGAAGCAAGTGTCATTTCAAAAAAAAAGTGTCGGGCCCACACGTCAGCGTCAGCAGCCTAGTATAAAGAAGGTAACCGTTGCCCGCCCGCGCACCAGCCAACAAAGGGACGCGGGTTTGCTAACCCGCGTCGGCAGTGACTATCCATTCTGCAAAATGAATATTCAACCGCCCTGGCCCATTCCGTCTCCCCTTCTTCTTTCCGAATGGCTAAGCGCAGCACTTTCCTTAAGAAAAAAGCGCAGAGGAGGCGTGAGAGGAGGCGTGGAGACAGAGACGACGATGAGCGCCGGTGAGGGGCCAAGCAGCGGACGACCCAGCGCACTCGGGATCGAGGAGAACTGGAACGCGAAGCGGTGCCGCAACTGGATCCGCGCGCGTGCCAGCGAGATGGTGGCGAAGAGGGAGACGACGATGAGCGCCGGAGAGGGGCCAAGCGGCGGTGGAGTGAACCCAATGCCGGAGACGAGGGTCCTCGACTGGATCCTCTCGGGTTCCGACGAGGGGCCAAGCAGCGGCAAGGAGGAGCGTGCCGGTGAGGGGGCAGCGAAGTGGGCGAGGCGCCTGCCTCACATTTGCGAGCACAAGTGTCTGGCAACGACGAAGAGGGGTCGAGGGAGCGGCGAAGGTGTAGAGGACCTCATCTTTGAGTCTGGCAATGACCACGATGACGGCGAGGAAAGTTTCTCTGAATCTCACTGCCTTTTTACTTGTTCCATAGATGGAGCCTGAGCTAGCTTGAGCTTGAGCTTGATAAAGTTAGTGCCTATGATGATGTCTTTCATGCTTATCATGATCCTATACCAAGTTCTGAGGCAAATCAGTTCTGAACTAAGTTCTGCTTTTACTTGTCACACCCTGCTATGAAGCCTAGGATAATTTTCAAGTTCTTATATAATTTTCCTATGATGATTACTGTGCCTATACTGCTCCAAGTTTTGAGGCAAATTAGTTCTGAATTAACTATGTTATTCTTATACCATGTTTAACCCTATTTCTTGCAAAACTCTATGAGTCGCGAGCAGAGCTTGAGTTACTTCTAAACCTTAATGTCTGGGATTATGTGAAACCTGAGTTTGAAAAAATCACGAAAGAAGTGAACATCCTCATCAAAAAGGCTAAGCACATAAGGAGGTAAAGTATACTACTGAACAAAATCTCGAGCCCATTGAAGATGCGCTCGAAGGGCTTCAAGAATCCTTGGTTGCTTAAGAAGAGGCTGCAAAAAGAGCCAATCTTGATGGGGCATGAGGAAGTTCAAGCTTGTTGATGTGCAGGGTCAGATAGCCATACTTTTGTGGATGTTCAAGGGGTATGCTTTTGTTGATGTGTATGGTCAAATAGCATGACCGTAGTAAATAATTAATGTGATGGACAAGTTAAGTCCTAGCCTGATGGACAAGTTAAGTTAACTGTTTGTAATAATTATTCTTTATTTTTGTGTACAAGTTATCTTCATCTATGTGGACAAGTTTATCTCTCTTATGATGTCTATTTTGTCTCAAAAGATATATGTGTTGATTGTGCCTGTATGTCGAAATGGAAGCAATGAGAGATCGAGCTGACCTGTCAATGAAGACACACTCAAAGGAGACGAGGATTCACAAACCTCCGACTCAAAGGAGACGAGGATTCACAAACCTCCGTCTCCTTTCATCACAAAGGAGACACGGATTAACAAACCTCCGTCTCATTTGTTCACTGCCGCCGCGCTCCCACTTCACGGCAGCGAAGAGTGCTATTAGACTTTAATTATTGAGCTCTCAGTCTAGTGACGGGCGTCAAATGGTCATCGGTAACGGACACTAAAGCCGGTTACCGATACGCAGCGATCAGTAATGGACTTAAAGGGCCCGTTACTGATAGGGCATTGATCGGTAACGAATTTTACAAGCCCGTTACCAATACGTTTAACTTTTGTAACGGGCTCGCTTTAAGGTCCGTTACAAAGAATTAATGTAACGGGCGTTTAAGAAGCCCGTTACCAGAAGTCCACATTGGTAACAGGCGTTGTGGAGGCCAACCCCGGGGTCGGCCTGCCACACTTATGGGTAACGGATGCCAAACAACAACCGTTACAGATGTGGGTGCATGTAACGGGTGTTAGGGCCCGTTACAAATGTTGCGTGACCTATTTGAGGTTTTCACGTAGTGTTTCATGCTTCCTTTATCTATGTTGGTAATGCTATGCTTTGAGTGCATGTTTAGCTACGTGCATTCATAGGTTGTTCTAAATTAAGCATGGTGCTTAGGTTAAAACTGTCTTCTTCAATCAAACAAGACATGGTATCGAGTTTGATTGATGAACCTTATAGTTTATTCTTGCATGGATATTGGTTGTATATGCGGACTAACCCTTGCAGGAATTTTAAATCCAAATGGGGTAAGTTGTCGAGCTTGATTCAAAAGGGAAGGTAAGCCAAGGCATGCCAGCCTTGTTTGAGCTAGGTCTCATGGTGAATTTATTTTTTGAATTTGAATAAAGGCTCCCTGGTCCTTGAACCAGTAGAGTCCCTCTTTTGTTTTTTTCCCATTTTGTTTGAAGACAGCACCAGGTACATGAACAAGTGTGGGGGAGATCTCCCAAGTTTACCATCGAGATACACACTGGAGATCTCCCACATAGGTGTTGCACAACATCGACTGGGCTTTCTTGACAAGGGACAAGGTAAACTGGAGTGATCCGTCTGCCCCATGGGTCAGCTGAACCACCACTGGTCTTCTTTGTTTCTCATATTCTTCAGGAGCGGTGGTATGTGCACCCTTTTATCTCACTCTCCCTGATTTATGAGTTTGAATGAGTTTCAATTCTTATCTGCTAAGTCAACTCATGGAATCTTGCTCTACCTGCTTTACATGTTTCCTATGGTTGGCTTGCATATGTTTTATTCCATGATTTTTTATCTTGATGCTTATGAACAAATATCATTAGGGAACTCATGCTCATCTAAGTAGTTGGTGTTTGTGATATGGTTTGATGATATGATCTTCTCTCTCAATGTTTGAGTGCTTGGTAATTTTATTTGAAAACTTGAAAACCCTTTGCAAAGCTCCTCTTTGATATGCCAAAGTCCTACCAAAGCCATATGATGAGTTATCTTGAAAACCTTACACTCATATGCTGCTTGTCATTGCATTGAGCTTTGTCAAATTGTTGTGACCCTTGTGAGAATCCCTTTCATGCTTTCACGATCAAGATTTATGTGCACTCTGTTTTCCCCTTGCTATACTTCTACATTAGAAGTTAGTATTGTATCATTGATCTATTCCATAAAAATTAAGCTCCATGTGTGGTGTGACCTCTCTCTCCAAAGTATCCATGAAAAAGGGCATGGGCTATGCAAAAAAATAATGCTCAAGGGCATAGAAAAAAAACCATGCTCAAAGCATGAAGAAGAAAAAGAAAGAAAGGATAGCTCATGTCCAAAATAAAGAAGGAAAAGGAGAGAGATGTGATCATGCAAAAAGGAGTTCCAATAAATTTGATGGTAATAACTAGTACCCGTTCAGGGCCTAGTGTCCACCTTACCATAACCACAACGTTCATCATATTTATGATAATATCTAGCACTAATTCCGAGCCTAGTATCCACCTTACCATACCCATCACATCCATACATGTGCACATCTTGATCTGATTGTATGATTTGATTTTCTCCTTCGATCCGGTTTTTGACTTCACAATATATGTGATGCAAGTATGCTTTATCTTTTATCCTACCCTGAGCTCCACATATAGCCATCGTTAGAAGTAGGATGAAAGAAAGGCAAATCTAATGCCTTGGTGAGGACATATACACATTGAACGATCTGAGAGAATCAAATGAGGAGCTAAGCAAAGGTTTGTTTTGAAAATTTATTGCAAAACCCCGAGTTACTTGACATGGTGAGCAGAGGTGATTTGATTCATGACCGTTCCACTCCTCAACTACACAAGATTGCATGATAGACACTCCACAAAGTTCACAAGTACAAGGTATGGTTTGGAATATCTCTTATGCTCGCTTCATACCTTTGGATATCATGTTTCACCTTGATCCTTTCTCCTTCACTCGAGGACGAGCAAAGGTCGAGTGTGGGGGTGTTGTTGACGGCTGTTAAGTACCACTTTTATGCCGTCAACTCCTGCATAAAATAGATAGAAAGTGATCATCAACACTAGAATAGGGCTTTATACAGACAAGTTCCACAAGTGTTGGTGTTTCTGGCTTTTGTTGCAGGGCACATTAAAATGCGCATTAAATGATGCAATTGAGAGCAAGTGCATTAATGGCATAAATATGGCATCATCATGAACAGTCCCAAATGCCAATTTGGACTGCACCATTGTGACGGGCTCGTCGAGACGATCGAAACGGATATATCATTTGCATACATCGGAGCCCGAATGAGAGAGATATGCACAGGACATCATGTGGGCCCGGTGGGACCCACGCCAGGCCACGTGGTGATGTGCTAGCACACAGGATGCCATGTGTCCATGACACCTCATCAATCCAAGAGAAGCACTTCCCGACGAATCAAACACCGCCACGTGTTCAGCACAAGGATTCAAGGGCCCACAACCCGAGCAAACCGCCTCCAACCGACCCATACATCGGGAACCGCCTTGAGAACCCACCTGGCAGTCACCCAGACGAAAGGCGGCGCGATCGGAGCCGACCCGGGATCGGTAGACCCCACAGGTCGGCCGACCCCACCTTAAGGCGGTTCGTGCCCATCTTCCATGTGTCGTCTCCCCAATGGATCCTAAGGGCATTCCCGTGGTGCTTAGGGTGTTCTCGTGCAGTGACACGGACCTATAAATAGAAGTGGAAGGGGTAAGAAATGAGACACACACTTCACCACCCATCCAAGCCTCCTCTCCTAGAGAGAGTGCTAGAGTAGAGAGGGAGAGGGAGAGGCATGTGCTTCTCTATGTCATTGTTCTTCATTTAGACTAAAGTGAGTATCTTTGTATTTTCTATTTAGACTAAAGTATGTTCATACTTTTATGATATGTTCCTGTGTTCTTCATGAGTTCTTGATTTAGAGGCTTGTGTTCTTCGTGAACACACCCCTTTGATCCTATTGCATAGGTTCGTAAGCTTTCATACTCATTTGTATGCGCGTTCGTCTTTTAGAATAAAGTGGATATTCATGCATGTTCAATTAGACTAAAGTGGCATTCGTGATTCCTTTTGCTCATAGCTTCTATAGTTGAGTGAGATCAGTTCTCCTCCTTGTGGGTTCATCACTCTATATTTAATATAGAGTGCTGTAGGTTGCTACGCACCGCGGGATAGCGTAGTCAGGCTACGGTAGTAATCAGTAGCACAGACGTAGTGTCTAGGCTAAGGGTTATCCTTCGTTTGCCCTATATCCCACGGATTGGTAGAGGTAGATCGCAGGTGGTGACAGCCCTGTTGATCCTTTGAAATCCTCCACGTTCGGATATAGTGCAGGTTGAGGTTCCTCTTAGATCCGTAGGCCGGAGTCTCCTGACAGATCAGGGGTTAGCCGGTGCCCGAAGCAAGTTCTCGAGAGATCGACCTTTAACCTCATATGTAGAGCTATCCATAGGAATCCTCTCTCCCAGTACCTCATATCGTGGTGTGTCCTTGGACCATTAGAACGAAGTTAGTGCACACACGTTCCCCGGATTCGATACCCTTGGAATACTCTGAGGTGAAAGCTACAACGGTATCCGTGCGCTTGCGGATTTATTTCGTTTGTCGCTAAAATACCCAACAGCCTCCAGATCAAGCAGTCGAAGGAAGGAACATTTGTGCACCAAGCAAAGTACACCAAAGACATTGTGAAGAAGTTCAAGATGGAGGACACCAAGGACATGTCGACGCCTATGAGTACGACTACAGCTCTTGATGCGGACGAGGAAGGTGAACACGTGGACCAAAAGGAGTACCGAAGCATGATTGGGTCACTCCTGTACTTGACGGCGATGAGACCGGACATCCAATTCTCGGTATGTCTGTGCACTCATTTTCAAGCGTCTCCGGGGACTTCGCATCGACAAGCAGTCAAGCGCATATTTAGGTATTTGCGACATACTCCCGACTTCGGCCTTTGGTACTCCGCGTCTTCTTCTTTGGCTCTTCTTGGATTTTCGGACGCGGATTTTGCCGGGTGTCGGTTGGATAGGAAGTCCACTTCTGGGACTTGCCAGTTCTTGGGTTCCTCTTTGGTGTCTTGGTCTTCCCGTAAACAGTCGAGTGTTGCTCAATCCACTACCGAGGCAGAGTATGTAGCCGCTGCTAGTTGTTGCTCTCAGCTCCTTTGGATCACATACACCATGAGCGAATTTGGTGAGGAGTATACCCATGCCCCACTTCAATGTGACAGCACCAGTGCCATAAGTGTTGCAAAGAACCCAGTGCTCCATTCCAAAACCAAGCACATAGAAGTGAGGTATCATTTCTTGAGAGACAATGTGGAGAAAGGGAAGATAGCTTTGATCCATGTACCCACACATGACCAACTAGCTGATATCTTCACCAAGCCCCTAGATCAAGCAACTTTCACTCGTTTGCGGGGGGAACTTGGTGTTTGTTTGATTTCTTGAGTTGGGTATGGGAGCTCCTTTGTAGCATATGTATAGCTTTCCTTTTATGCATGTTTGCATTTGCATTGCTTTTTGTAACATGATGTATAGGCATTTTTGTATCTTAGGTTGCATGCATTTGTATCATATGCATTGTGATAGGAAAAGCTTCTCTTATATACATTGTTCAACATGATGTGCTATATATGATCTTGTGAGCAAGTTTGGTATACTATGGTTAGTTTGGCTTAGCTCTTGATGATCTTGGTTTATGCCCATGGTTGCTAGCTATGTTTTTGAAAAATGCCATATGTATGCTCCCTTGTGAGTAAATGCCTTTATATGATCTTGACATCTTTTTGTGGCTTGGCTATGCTTAATTTGTGGTTGGATAGCTTATTTTGATCATATGGGGCCAAAGGCTCATTTGTCATCATGAATGTTTAGCCCGCTTGCTTTATCTTGTGGAGGGGCATAAGTTCCTTTTTGTCGGAAAGACATTTCATGTACCAAATGCAAATCTGAAAATGAAATGTAAATTGCTTGGAAAATGTGCGCCCATGTCACTTGTGCTTATTTTATATAGCTTTGGGTGCTAAACCGTTGCATGATGCCTACTAATGAGACGTCTCATATATAGAAGTAGGCACATGGTTCGGTGACTTTGACATGACATGAGGTGCTTGATGGTGTTTATGATGATCTTATGATTAGAATGGTTGTCCTAGCATGAAGTTTGTGTGGCTTTGCCATTTTGACATGTTTTGCTCATGTTTAGGACTTTGCTCAAGAGAGGGTGATTTTTCGCAAAATTGCTCATTTCTATCTTAGCTTCGCCCAATGGTTGTGAAACTTGGTGATCATGTAGTTGATGTTCATACGAAGCTATAGAGTATCTAACTTGCTCATTTGGATGTATGTAGCATCTTATGATGAATTTTGTCTATTTGAGAAGCTCTAGGTTGCATTTTTTGCATTTTTGGCTTGATTCATGCATTGGCAACAAGGGGGAGAAGTTTGAGCATGTTTTGGCCTATTGAATGCATCTAGAGGGTTTCCGAGGGGTTTCGAGCTGTTTTGGGCTCTTGCAGTTCCCAGGTGGCCATCGTCCTGACCGGTGGATGTCATCGGTCTGACCGGTGTGACTGTCAGGTGCTGGGCGATCTGGTGCACCGGTCTGACCGGTGCAGGGGACCGGTCTGACCGGTCAGAGAAAAGCTGGTGCAGCTGCTCTGTTTTGTGAAGAGGTTTGCATGCATTCGTCTAGGGGGAGTTGCATTGGTTCAGGGGGAGCTTGCATGTGTGCAGGGGGAGCTCTTTGTGGTTTTCGAGCTTTGGTTTGATGGTTTTAGCTCTTTGCTTGAGCTTGTTTTGTCTCGGTTGTGTCAAGCCGTTGCCCTTGCCTAAGGGGACCGAGACTTGTCTTCTTCAAGTGATCTTGCTCTTTGCCTTTCCTTTGGCTTTCGATCGCTTATTGGAGTTTCTTTTGGTCATTTCTTTTCTTTTCCTTTTCTCTTTGGTTACCAAAATGTGTGTGTTGTCAATGCACTCATCAAGGGGGAGATTGAGGACCTGTGTCGTTCGAGGACCGGTGGATGGTCGCTTCCTGGTGTGATGAGTGATTGACAACGTTGTGTGGACTGATTCTGTGACAACCCGCCCAGGAAAATACCGTACTATCGTCTAAACCAATCCACTTAGGTCATTAAGCAATAATAAAGTATCATCCCGTCGTTAGTTGCCGGGTCAAGCTCGGTGAAATCACTTACATAGCAACAAAGGATCGACAATATGCATTAAAACTCACACGAAGGCGAGTCCAGAGCACAATACATAATTTAAATCCAAATCTGCCCCGAAGGGTTTAATTATTACAAACCGAGGTACTTGACATGATAAAAGAGGTTCAGAGTTCGAAAACAGCGGAAATCAACTAAGCGGTACGAATAAGCATCACAGGAGGCCTTCCATGATGCCTTCACTCGTCGTCTTCCACCCACTCCAGCTCCCAGCCAGGTGGGATCTCTCCGGTACTAGGCTTACCGGTCCCATTCCCGACAAGTGCTTAGTACTTTCAAACACTTAACCCACAAAAGCCATTGGACCGGAGCCCAAATCCCATGCTCTTACCACATGAGCAATCCATTTATAAAGATCTTATGATTCCAACATAAGAACCTATTCTCACGAGTGATGAGCATCACTCGACTTGTACCGGTCCTATAGCATGGCAGCTATTTACCTAGCATACTAGTAAAGGACAAAGGTACCTAGGATCATGCATCGAGGGTTTCATTCCAACTTGTGAATGTAAATGCACAAACATTCATAGATAATTACATAATTCCCAAAAATACTTAGGTTAATGCTCCGGTGCTTTCCTTCGTCAGCAACGCTAGCCTGGGGCTCCTCGGTGTCCTGGTTCACCTCCACCAAGTGCAGCTCCGCGTCAGATCCTCCTTCCTCAGCTTCCGGCACAAGCGAGTAGTTACCGTCGGGAAGTTCTACACGGGATGCATATGCACATTTATTGTGGTAAAATCAATTAAATGAAATGCCATGCACACATACAAACATGGAATGTAAGATTGACCAGAATCACCTTGACAAGCATATACTTAGTGTTTTCTTTCAATTTAAAGGAAGGTCATGTGGTGCTTTACTATTTAATCTTTTTGATAGTGACTGCGTATATATTTAATCCAATAAATCATTTTAATTTCCCAAAACAGCAAGGGTTGATTCTCAGCTCCTAATCATGCTACACAACACATACATAGGAGCACTAAGGGTGGTAGGGGTGGTTTTTCCCATTAAAACCTACTATGGAGCTTATTGTGCTTCTAATGTTTTTAATCATAAATTAAATCGTAAAACATGGTGAGTGGTGTTCCTGAAGAGCTATGGACCTAAACAAGCCACTGCACAAGATTTCACAATTAAATGAGCCATAAAACAAATATACCAAAAATGACATTTCCTAGCTACCAAAAATATGAGAAATGCACATAAAAATAAATAAAGTACTTCTGGAGCCAAACTCACTCCCACATCATCTCTGACTTAAAACAAGCCTAGGAAACCAACAAACACATCAAGAGCTATTTTAAATTTTGAACTAGGCATTTAAATGTAAATCTAAGCATAAAACAAGAATAAATACTTCTCACAGAGATAAAATCATGATAAATACAGGAAAAGTTAATTTAGTCATTTCATGATCATAGCCAGAAGTTGAGCACAAAAACTATTTATATTTTGCTACAAAAATCATTACGGCAGATATAGCATAAATGCAAAAAAAATCATATTAAAAGATCTGCTCAATAACTTTGTGCAAATTTTTGTCCAGAGTCTATACATGACATGTCTAACAACATAACCATGATTCAGCTCCATAGCTTATCTAGATTTTGAACTAAAGCAAAACTATGCCAAACTGAGTTTGAATTTTCATTCAAAATCTAGCAGTCAAAAGTATGGTCGTGCTTTGTAGAAGTTGTAGATCTAGTCACAAGGAAACCAAAAAAATTTGGTTTACATTTTTCTAATTTTTCTACGAGTTTCTATGGTTTTTCTAAGGTGCTGGACCTAGTTGCAAAGAAACTAAGATAAAGATCATTGCTAGCAGGTCCCTAGTTCACAACTATGCCCCTGGACTTCACATCCGTGCCTCGGCGGCGGGGTGAGCTCGCCGGCGGCGAACGGCAGGTGGGGCAGGCGAACAAGCGGCATGGGCGTGCGATTGAGCTCACCAGGAGTCGACTAGTGGTGGCGGATTGGCCGGAGAGGACGCCGGTGAGCGGCGGCGGCGCGGCCGAGGCGGAGCACCCGCCTCGGCACGAATTCCGGCAAGACAAGCCGCTGCTCAGGGCAACAAGTGATGGGGAGAGCTCGAGTGGGGTCTAGGGGTGAGGCTCGAGCGGTGGGACGACCGCCGGAGCGGACGGCGACGGAGTTTGCTCGTGGCGGCGTTAATGGCATCCGGCGGAGCGTGCGTGCACGCGAGCTGCGGCGGGGAGGGGCTATTTATAGCCGTGGAGTGCATGTGGGTGTAGAGGCTTCGCAGAGAAGGGATGCCCTGCGAATATGCCGTGGCTACGGCGGCCTTTCCTCGGCGGGCGTGCGCGACAGCGGAGGGTCCGGCTCGGCGGGCACGCGTGCGCGCCGCGTGGCCTACGCGGCTCCCCCGGCCGAGGCGCCGGCTTGGGACGCGCGCGGGCGGCTGACGCTAGTGCCGGGCGCACACAGTGCTCCCCGGTCGGGCCCCGGTACGGCGGCGCACGGCGGCGACGCGGCGGCGACGCGTGGCGCCCACGCGCGCGTGACGTCTTTGCCGACGCGCGCTCTGGCCCGGTCAAGCCCCGTGATGGTGTGTTTGACCGTGTTTTGCTCAAGAATTTGAATTCAAACTTCAAAATCCGTAGATAGGACATTTGTAGATGAGTCATTCCTCTACACTATAGGCACCAACAGAACTTAAATTGGATTTGAAATGAGGGAGAAATTTGAATGCCAACTTGGAGAAAAACTTGGCTCGGGTGAATAGTAAAATTGAGTTTGACTGGCAATTTTGAACCCTTTCCTCTCCAAATTTGAAATGCCACTCTGAAGATGAAATGTGTCCCATGAAATTCTGCACAACTTCTATTTCAACATTTTTTTAAGTGTTTAAGTGAATTTTTGAGAACATGGCGAAAGATCCAGCTCAATCCAAGCGTTTGCTTCCGTGATTATCTCTGTCTCAGGCACATGCACACCTTTCTTCAATTGGGTCACATGAAACACATTGTGAACTACAGAGAATTGATCCGGAAGTCAGACGCGATAAGCAACTGGCCCACATACTTCAATGATTTCATAAGGCCCAATATAGCGTGGAGCTAACTTTCCCTTAACACCAAACCTTTGCACACCTTTAGTTGGTGAAACCTTTAGGTATACATAACTACCAACTTCATATTGCCGGGGTGCTGTCCCTCTATCATGATAGCTCTTTTGCCTCATTTGAGCTAACTTCAAATTTTCTCTTATCACCTTCACCTTCTCTTCAGCGTCTTTGACTAAGTCCGGACAAAAGAGTGTCCTTTCACCGGCTTCTGACCAGTTCAAAGCGGTGCGGCATCTCAGCCCATAAAGGGCGTCAAATGGTGCCATCTTCAAACTAGCTTGATAACTATTGTTATAAGAGAATTCTGCCAAGGATAAACACTTGTCCCAACTCTTATCAAAATGCATGATGCTTGCCCGTAGCATGTCTTCCACAATTTGATTTACCCTTTCAGTCTGACCATCGGTCTGAGGATGATAACTTGAACTACGGATCAATTTGGTTCCTAAACATTCATGCAACTGCTCCCAGAAACGAGCTACAAATTGAGTACCTCGATTAGAAATTATGGTCTTGGGAATTCCATGCAAACATACTATTTGGTCCATATAAATCTCTGCATAGTCTTGTACTGAATAAGTGGTGTGAACTACGATGAAATGAGCAGTCTTGGTCAGTCGGTCCACTATAACCCAGATAGAGTACTTCTTTCTGGCAGTCAGGGGCAAACCCATAATAAAATCCATACTTATGTCATCCCACTTCCACAAAGGTATCGATAAAGGTTGGAGTACACCTGCCGACTTCAAGTGACTTGCTTTCACTCTATGACAAGTATCACACTCGGACACATACTTCGCTATGTCTACTTTCATATTTGACCACCAAAAATTTTCCTTCAGATCTTGATACATTTTAGTGCTTCCGGGGTGAATAGAGAATTTAGAAAGATGAGCCTCATCAAAGATTTCCTTCTTAATTTCCTGATCAGCAGGAATCACAAGACATTTCTCAAACCATACCACATCCTTCGAATCCCTATGGAAACAATTATACTTGGGGTCTCCTTCAGCTAATTTCTGTTTTATTAGCTGTATGCCCTCATCATTGCGTTGAGCCATGACGATTCTGTCATAAAGATTGGATTCTGCAGATATGGCATATAGATTTCCTTGCTCTACAACTTCCAAATGAAGCTTCCTCAAGTCCTCACATAAGGTGTCACTATACGGTTCCACCTCTAAACGGTTGTAGTGAACCTTGCGGCTAAGAGCATCCGCAACAACATTGGCTTTTTCGGGGTGATAGTGCACTTCTAGATCATAATCCTTAATTAACTCGAGCCATCTTCTTTGTCTCATATTTAGGTCTGATTGAGTGAAGATATATTTGAGACTCTTATGATCGGTGAAGATATTACAACGATTGCCCATCAGATAGTGTCTCCATATCTTGAGAGCATGAACAACCGCTGCTAGCTCTAAATCATGAGTGGGATAATTTACTTCATGGGTTCGAAGTGCCCGTGAGGCATAAGCAATGTCTCGGTTTTCTTGCATAAGAACACAACCGAGACCAGTGCCTGAAGCATCACAGAAGACTTCAAACGGTTTGGAATTATCCGGTTGTACTAGCACTAGTGCTGAAGTTAAGTGTTGCCTCAACGTGTGGAAAGCTTTCTCACATGCTTCACTCCACATAAATTTTACCCCTTTCTTTAGCAGCTCGGTCATAGGTTTGGCGATCCTGGAGAAGTCTGGGGTGAATCGACGATAATAACCCGCCAGACCTAGAAAGCTGCGAATTTGGTGTACGGACTTGGGTGGTCTCCAATCCATCACCTCTTGTACCTTGCTAGGATCTACAGAGATGCCATCTTTGGAAATAGTGTGTCCCAAGAATTTCACACTATCCAACCAGAATTCGCATTTTGAGAATTTAGCATAGAGTTTGTTATCTCTCAAACGTTGCAGAACAATTCTGAGATGTTCGGCATGTTCTTCCTCATTCTTGGAATAGATCAGGATATCATTAATAAAAACCACTACGAACTTGTCAAGCTCAGTCATGAATACGGAGTTCATGAGATACATGAAGTAGGCTGGGGCATTGGTGAGACCAAAAGACATCACCAGATACTCGTAGAGACCATATCGGGTGGAGAAAGCTGTTTTGGGAATGTCACAGGGTTGAATTTTTATTTGATGATAACCAGACCGGAGATCAATCTTGGAGAAAACCTTGGCTCCAGCCAATTGATCAAAAAGAACATCAATACGGGGAAGAGGATATTTGTTTTTAATGGTCACCGCATTGAGAGCTCTGTAGTCCACACATAACCTCAAACTACCATCTTTCTTTTTGACAAAGAGTGCGGGGAAACCCCAAGGAGAAGAACTTGGGTGAATGTAGCCCTTGTCTAGCAATTCTTGGAGTTGATTTGTCAATTCAGCTAGCTCTTTTAGTGGCATACGGTAAGGTTGCTTGGAAATGGGTGCAGTACCAGGTTGGAGTTCGATCACAAACTCGACATCCTAGTCTGGTGGCATGCCAGGCAATTCATTGGGAAAGACATCAGGGTATTCACACACCACTGGAATTTCTTCAAGGTGAAAGGTAATGGTCACATAGGCACAAGGGTCTGCACCGTCCTTAAAAGGTAAGTACAAGGTGGTGTGTCCGATGGTAGGTGAATTGATCGCTACAACTCTCCCCGAGATATCTAGAACCACCTTATGTCAGGTCATCCAATCCATACCCAAGATAACATCCATGCCCTCCAAACCTATGGCGATAAGGTGTGTCGGAAAGGTTTTACTACCCAATCCCAATTGTACCCCGCAGATTAAGGTACTAGAAGAGATTTTTCCACCTGGAGTGACAATTTTATAAGCCTCCTTAATGTATGAACCACTCAAACCCAATTTTTCTACCAATCTCCCACTAATAAAGCTATGAGTAGCTCCAGAATCGAACAATATCTTAATGGGGGTGTCATTCATAGAGAAGGTACCCGTAAGCACTGAAGCTCCCTATGGAATGTCACTCATAGTGGTGAAGTTCAGTTTTCCCTGCCGGACTTGCACCATTGGCTTCTTGGCTGAATTGACCGGCTTGGTCCCTGACCCTTGATTCTGCTGGTTGGGCTTAATCTGCTTGGGCTTTGGGCAGTCATTTATATAATGCCCAGGCTGTCCACAATTGTAACAACGGCATTCGCTGTTGTTGTGTGGGGGTGCGTTGGGCTTGGAAGCTTGCTGCTGGGTGTTGCGGAACTGGAAATTCCCCAAAGGTTTGTTCTGCGACGGCTTCATCGTCTAGCGTCCAGTTGAAGATGGCTGGGATGAGCTGGGAACATTCTTCTTCACAAAGCGAAACTTTTTGTTAGTCCCGCTGCCCGAAGCAAAACCAGCCTGCCTCTTCTTGTCTCTCTGGGCCTTTTACATAGCATCCTCTTGGGAAATAGACGTATTCACCAACTCATGGAAATTGTTGGGCTCTATCAAGTTCAGCCGTTCATACAATTCACCATCAAGGCCATCACGGAACCGTTCCATCTTCTTTGCATCAGTGTCCACATGATGCCCACCATACTGGCAAAGGCTATTGAACTTCTGTGCATAGTGATACACCGTGTTAGATCCCTGCCTAAGGGCCAGCAATTCCCTCATCTTCCTATCCATAAGTCCTTTAGGAATGTGATGGTTTTTAAAGGCTTGTTTGAATTCATTCCAAGTGACTACATGCACGGCCTGCTGCATGGTCTTGAAATGTTCCCACCACATCAAGGCCTCACCTCGAAGTTGCAAGGCTGCAAAGTTGGCCTTGCTTTCCTCTGAGCATGGTAGCACAAAGGCAGAAAACTTGGCCTCAATGGCCTTGATCCATGCCTCAGCTTCAAGGGGATCTTCCGCCTTAGTGAATGTCAGGGGCTTCATTCCGAGGAACTGAGCGTAGGTAGTGACATGGTTCGGCCCCTCATGATTAGCCCCATGTGGTGGCCTTTGGTTCAGCTATTGGGCTATCTGTTGCTTCGTCTGTAGGATCTGGCGCAGCACTTCGGTTTGAGTGGCCATAAATGCATCTGCCGGCGTCATGGGCAGTGGCAGCGGTAGGTCACCACTTCCCGACGCCTCAAAACCGTTAGGAGAGCTGCGTGTTGGTCCCACCATCTGAAAATGTGAGCTCTTGTTAGTCACATAGTCTTAGTATTGCTTGGAAAGAAATGACAAGTGTAGAATATGCATGACAAAAGCTCATTCATGCAAGTTTCTCAAAATTTGCAGCAACACGGTCATAAGCAAAAATTGTGTATCCATCTGCTCATACACCAAAAAATTTTCATTTGTGGTCAGTAGTGTAGACTTTCATAAGCTCCAGGGTTGGTGTTCGACTCTGAGCCAAAATCCAAAGTTCACATGCCTGAAGAATCCTATTGGCGAAGCTCTGCCTAGCTGCCCTGACAGCAGGCTGCGGCTCACCGAAATTTTTGTAACTCTCGGTACCCTCATGCAAAAATGCTGAATTTTGGTGAGCGCGAGCGTCATAAAATTCTGGATAAGTTTGGTATTCAACACGGGACTTGGATCTAACCACAACTAGCTTAAATAATTTGTTTTCAACGATCACTGCAGGGAAGGTGTTCAACCAAAGCATTACATGGATGCCAAGTTTTTGGGATCACCATCATACAACATGGGGTTACATTGCAGTCGTGCTGCACAAAAGAATGCTCCTAAGTTAGCCTACCACAAAAAACCAACCAAAAAGCGGCTACACACAGGAGTATATGTCATCCTACTACAACGCTATGGCAATCTAGTTGCCAACCGAAGCGTCACTGGCTGCAGGCGAAGTGGGTGGTGTCGGTGGAGGTGATCCCGCCTGACTCTCCTGGTCAAGGCCGGACTGTCCTTGCTGCTCCTCGGGAGGTGCCTCCACTGGGGGTGCCGGCTGCAGAGCCACGATGGCCTGCAACGCTGCCACCTGCACCTCTACCTCCTCCACCTGCTACTGCATCTCTGCTATGTTCTGAAGCAGTGTCAACCTCTCTATATCCCCGTGGTCAACGTGCTCCTGAAGGCCAGCGACATCTGCCTCCAGGTCAAGGATCCTCTGCAAGTGGTCACCTCTCTCCAGCTCCAACTGAAACCCCCTGGTACGGAGCCTGTCGTTGTCCTGCTGAGTCTGAAAGAGAGTGAAACCTTGCTGCTGGTAGGCCACGGAGAGACTGTGCCAGGCTACCCGAGCAGACTCCAGACACTGGCTCATCATCAGCTCAGTGGTGTTGCGCAGCGCCTAAAGTGTGAATACGGCGTCCAAGCAACGTGTCAGCGTCCGCGTGACGTCCAGCGGAACCGCGAGTAGAAGTAGCTCCTGTAGGTGGTCCACACGGTCCAGCCATGCTGGGTCATGCGGGTCCACTGCCGGAAACAGCCCAAACGGTGACAGGGCCACCACAGTCGGGTTGTGGTCACAGAAGTCCGTCAGCACCCATAGGGCAGCCGACTCGAGGGTCTCCTACCCACGAAGGCCCCAGTACATGAAGCTCAGGTCGAACTAGTCGGGGTGGTCTGGGTGAGGAGGCATGGTGACGGTCACCCTGCAACAGGGTACGCCCAGGTGCTCAAACTCAATCGCCTCGTAGGTGGGCGGAGTGGTGTAGCCTGCGGCGCTAAGTGCCTCCCACGCAAGGCGTGGAAAGCCCTCCCAATGCAACCCGTCGGTACGGATCGTACCATCAGCGCCAACCTCGAGAAAAATGGGGACAGCCATCTGTACAAAATGTAACGCATGTTAGACCTCAATAAGAGAGTAACATGTCAAATGGTGCAAAATTCTGGCAGCTGTGAATAAAAATTCATAACTCAAAAACCAGAACCCCAAAAATTCCGAAATTTTACCAGCAACTCAGTAAGGTTATGATACACATTTTTGGTATTCAAAGATTGAGCTAGATCAATTAGGAACAAGGTCAAAGGATGCACTGTTCAGAGTACTGTCCCCAGGAAAACAGCATGTCATAGGTTCACTAAATTGGGTATAACTTGAGATATACAGAAGCTATGACCATGAATTTTTGCGAGCCAAAACTAGATTAGATATGGAGCAACTTTGGTATAGGTCATCTAGTCCAATTATTTCTAGAACATGGTGCAAAAATTCAAGCGAACAGCCCTAACAGATTTTGGACAGCAACAACAACTAGACATGTGAGAGGCGATGCAAGAACACAAAAATCGCAAACTAGCAAAATTTCACCTTAGAGAGCACACAAATTATGTATGGGTCCATTTTTAAGTTTCCACGATTTTTAACATGATGCATGACGTCCTATTCGTCCTCACAAGGCGATCAAGCCAAAAATCGAAGTTGGTGCCGGTGGCAAGGCTTTTATTCTTTTTTTTTTGAGCAAAGGCAAGGCTTTTATTCGTCTCTCCCTATAATAACTAGTCGAGAACTATTCGATGCTCACTTAGCGACTAATGAAACATTGTTAGTGTACCTGCAGAAAAGAACCTTCCATGCCAGCACATCACGGAAGAGTTCCCATACATTACCGTTCACTATAGAAACGATATCCATGCATCAAGCCGCTGCATGGACAGCGTCCAACCTCAAACACTCTCCGTTTGAATGGAGTGCATCTTTGCCTCGCATATTCATAATGCAGAACGTCCACGTATGGCAAAACGTGGCGAGACATAGACGCGACGGTGGGTTCCCATTGGATTAGGTCCCATCCATCCCTCACATGACTTTCATGTGGTACCACCACGTATGGCAAAACGTGATGAACTAGTATGGTTGTGCAAGAAAGTAAGTTCTGACAAGAATAAAATATGCTGGAAGTTAGCAAAATAAACCATAGATTTGTAACCCACCTTAAAGAAGCCAAAAATTCCCTCTAGGGCCTCTCGGTCTATATCCATCCTTAACGGACCAACGTATTTTGCAAATACAAACAATCTTTGGCAAGTTTTATTGAAAAACTAGTGATTAAGGTTGTTAATTAAACTCCGGTGCATATAATCAATCTGGTACCAGCTGTGACAACCCGCCCGGGAAAATACGGTACTATCGCCTAAACCAATCCACTTTGGTCATTAAGCAATAATAAAGTATCATCCCGTCGTTAGTTGCCGGGTCAAGCCCGGTGAAATCACTTACATAGCAACAAAGGATCGACAATATGCATTAAAACTCACACGAAAGTGAGTCCAGAGCAAAATACATAATTTAAATCCAAATCTGCCCCGAAGGGTTTAATTATTACAAATCGAGGTACTTGACATGATAAAAGAGGTTTAGAGTTCGAAAATAGTGGAAATTAACTAAGTGGTA
The DNA here is from genome assembly GCA_036936925.1 of Cenchrus fungigraminus. Classification (NCBI taxonomy): domain Eukaryota; kingdom Viridiplantae; phylum Streptophyta; class Magnoliopsida; order Poales; family Poaceae; genus Cenchrus; species Cenchrus fungigraminus. The sequence continues at coordinate 51,632,789 of CM072778.1, read as the reverse complement.
CGAATAAGCATCACAGGAGGCCTTCCATGATGCCTTCACTCGTCGTCTTCCACCCACTCCAGCTCCCAGCTAGGTGGGATCTCTCCAGGCCACACATCACTAAAAGCATTACCTGAAATCAACAAATTATAGCAAGGCTGAGTATACTAATACTCAGCAAGTCTTACCCGTCGGGTGACAACTACATCACCAAACTCTAAACATGAGAGGCTTTTTGGCTAGTGGGTTCTTTGGCTGAAAAGCAACAAAAAGTGTGTCCTTACTTACAACATTTTAACTCAGGTTCTAGTTGATTACTCTTTTCTAAAAGAGCAAGCTATTGCAAGCATAAGTTGTGCAATACGATTAATCAAACATCAATATTGACAAGTATTCCATCATAAGGGATATCATGGCCAGTTGGATAAGTAGTCTCAGATAACGGTGAGAGGCCGACAACCGATTGATTTATAACCTTACAAGGTGGACCTAAACACACGGAAGAGTGTACTCACAAAGAGTCCACCAACCAGGCGGTTCCCAAAAATCCTCGGTTCAGGATAAAAGATCACAATCTTTGGTACAAGGCTATCTGGTACGCCTCACACTAGCGTCCAGCCTCACACATGCACCACCGGTAGCTAGCCGTGGGACGCATCCCAAGATTAGTGACGGTAAAATCCCTTACCGCCTCATTAAGGTACTAGGCTTACCGGTCCCATTCCCGATAAGTGCTTAGTACTTTCAAACACTTAACCCACGAAAGCCATTGGACCGGAGCCCAAATCCCACGCTCTTACCACATGAGCAATCCATTTATAAAGATCTTATGATTCCAACATAAGAACCTATTCTCGCGAGTGACGAGCATCACTCGACTTGTCACCGGTCCTATAGCATGGCAGCTATCAACCCAGCATACTAGTAAAGGACAAAGGTACCTAGGATCATGCATCGAGGGTTTCATTCCAACTCCTGAACGTAAATGCACAAACATTCATAGATAATTGCATAATTTCCAAAAATACTTAGGTTAATGCTCCGGTGCTTGCCTTTGTCAGCAACGCTAGCCTGGGGCTCCTCGGTGTCCTGGTTCACCTCCACCAAGTGCAGCTCCGCGTCAGATCCTCCTTCCTCAGCTTCCGGCACGAGCGAGTAGTTACCGTCGGGAAGTTCTACACGAGATGCATATGCACATTTGTTGTGGTGAAATCAATTAAATGAAATGGCATGCACACATACAAACATGGAATGTAAGATTGACCAGAATCACCTTGACAAGCATATATTTAGTGTTTTCTTTCTATTTAAAGGAAGGTCATGTGGTGCTTTACTATTTAATCTTTTTGATAGTGACTGCGTACATATTTAATCCAATAAATCATTTTAATTTCCCAAAACAGCAAGGGTTGACTCTCAGCTCCTAATCGTGCTATACAACACATACATAGGAGCACTAAGGGTGGTAGGGGTGGTTTTTCCCATTAAAACCTACTATGGAGCTTATTGTGCTTCTAATGTTTTTTAATCATAAATTAAATCGTAAAACATGGTGAGTGGTGTTCCTGAAGAGCTATGGACCTAAACAAGCCACAGCACAAGATTTCACAATTAAATGAGCTATAAAACAAATATACGAAAAATGACATTTCCTAGCTACCAAAAATATGAGAAATGCACATAAAAATAAATAAAGCACTTCTGGAGCCAAACTCACTCCCTCATCATCTCTGACTTAAAACGAGCCTCGGAAACCAACAAACACATCAAGAGCTATTTTAAATTTTGAACTAGGCATTTAAATGTAAATCTAAGCATAAAACAAGAATAAATACTTCTGACAGAGATAAAATCATGATAAATACAGGAAAAGTTAATCTAGTTATTTCATGATCATAGCCAGAAGTTGAGCACAAAAACTATTTATATTTTGCTACAAAAATCATTAAGGCAGATATAGCATAAATGCAAAACAAATGATATTAAAGGATCTGCTCAATAACTTTGTGCAAATTTTTGTCCAGAGTCTATACATGACATGTCTAGCAACATATCCATGATTCAGCTCCATAGCTTATCTAGATTTTGAACTACAGCAAAAGTATGCCAAACTGAGTTTGAATTTTCATTCAAAATCTAGCAGTCAAAAGTATGGTCGTGCTTTGTAGAAGTTGTAGATCTAGTCACAAGGAAACCAACAAAATAGGGTTTACATTTTTCTGATTTTTCTACGAGTTTCTAGGGTTTTTCTAAGGTGCTGGACCTAGTTGCAAAGAAACTAAGATAAAGATCGTTGCCAGCAGGTCCCTAGTTGACAACTATGCCCCTGGACTTCACATCCGTGCCCTCGGTGGCAGGGTGAGCTCGCCGGCGGCGAACGGCAGGCGGGGTAGGCGAACAAGCGGCATGGGCGTGCGATTGAGCTCACCAGGAGTCGATTGGTGGTGGCGGATTGGCCGGAGAGGGCGCCAGTGAGCGGCGGCAGCGCGGCCGCGGCGGAGCACCCGCCTCGGCAGAATTCTGGCGAGACAAGCCGCCGCTCAGGACAACAAGCGGTGGGAAGAGCTCGAGTGGGGTCTAGGGGTGAGGCTCGAGCGGTGGGACGACGACCGGAGCGGACGGCGGCGGAGTTTGCTCACGGCGGCACTAATGGCGTCCGGCGGAGCGTGTGTGCGCGTGAGCTGCGGCGGGGAGGGGCTATTTATAGCCGTGGAGTGCATGTGGGTGTAGAGGCTTCGCGGAGAAGGGATGCCCGGCGAATATGCCGTGGCTACGGCGGCCTTTCCTCGGCGGGCGTGCGCGACAGCGGGGGGTCCGGCTCGGCTGGCGCGCGTGCGCGCCGCGTGGCCTGCGCGGCTCCCCCGGCCGAGGGGCGGTACAGTGACGCGCGCGGGCGGCTGACGCCAGCGCCGGGCGCGCACAGTGCTCCCCGGCCGGGCCCCGGTACAGCGGTGGACGGCGGCGACGCGGCGGCGACGCGGCGGCGACGCGTGGCGCCCATGCCCGCGTGACGTCGCGCTGGCATGCGCTCTGGCCCGATCAAGCCCCGTGATGGTGTGTTTGACCGTGTTTTGCTCAAGAATTTGAATTCAAACTTCAAAATCCGTAGATAGGACATTTGTAGATGAGTCATTCCTCTACACTATAGGCACCAACATAACTTAAATTGGATTTGAAATGAGGGAGAAATTTGAATGCCAACTTGGAGAAAAACTTGGCTCGATGAATAGTAAAATTGAGTTTGATTGGCAATTTTGAACCCTTTCCTCTCCAAATTTGAAATGCCACTCTGAATATGAATTGTGTCCCCTGAAATTCTGCACAACTTCTAGTTCAACATTTTTTTAAGTGTTTAAGTGAATTTTTGAGAACATGGCAAAAGTTCCAGAGGTCAACTAGGGCATTTTAGGGTTTTGACTTGGCTTTGGGATATTTGACCATAGGTTGACCATTAAAGCTTCACTAGGGGTAATTAAAGTTAGTTTACTCCTAATTAGGTTTTCAAACACCTGGGGTGTTACAGATTCTTGGCTAAGTATTGCAGGTGCAGGTTGCGGCTTGACTGGTGTTGGTGCAGGTGAAGAACAAGCGCGAAAGGTCATTGCCGGTGAGGCCTCCAGGTATGGAGAAGACAAGTAGGCTTTGTTCGAGGGACCCGGTGGCCAGCGGGGTCAAGTGCGGGCTGCATGGTGGCAAGAACGGCAAGATGAAGTCGTGGACGGTTTCTTGGTTGAGCCTCAAAACCAAGGTCGAGCCGAGACTTCATGGGAGCCGAGTTATGAGTGGTGATTGGCGGAGGCTACACCGAGTTCGCGGGGTTTCCAGTGGTTCACCAGAAAACCATTGGGTTCCTTGGTTGATCCACAAAGCCAAGACCGAAGATGGAGGTGCAGCAGCATCAGACCGGTTTGACCGGTGGGTACCGGTCTGACCGGTGTGCGACGACACAGTTCAGAGACTTCGAAGCGGAGGACACGCGTCGGGATCGCATGGTGTGCGTCGAGGCTACGCAGGGTGCGGTCACCGGGCATCCGTCCGATGGTGCGACGACGAAGATTCCCAAAGTGCCCTTCGGGGGTGTGTATCCTACTGTTAGGCCTTAGGGGTAGTTTCGTCTTTCGATTGCCTCCATATAACCCAAGTGGTGAGAGGATGGCAGCCATATCTGGGAACCCTAGCTCATTTTGGTTTGCTATTTTCCTCTTCCTTTTCCTTTGGAATTTCTAGGACTAGCTTGAGAGCTTCATGCTGAGATCTTGAGAGAGGGATGGATGATCGGGAGGCAAGCTAGACCTTGTACGAACCTTCATGGTATGTATAGATGATTCGGCGTGGTTCCTCAAGGCTTGATAGTGTTTCTCCCCTTTTTTCTTTTTGGTGATTTTTGGAGCTTTTTCTTGGCGATTTTCTTGTGGCGGTTTTGAGGCCTTTCTCTTTGGGATTTGGTGGGGGATGTATGCATGAACCCTTCATGGTTCTTTTCCCTTTGATTCCCCTCCCAAATCCGTGAGCAAAGGGGCCCAATTTTGGGGTTTTCTCCTCTCGAGGGTTAGAGGCTTTCTTGGTGGGATTTCTTCGATTCCTCTTGATTTAGCAAGTTTTGGTAGACCAAATCTTGGCTATGGAGTGCCCATGAGGTGTTCCTACTTACCCCAAAGTCTTGTGCGAATCCGTGGAGTGAATCGGGAGATAGAGATTTGGATTTGGGGAGTTGACCCGCGGGTTGCTGGTCATCCCGAGCTGCCCAGGCTTGACCGGTCTGACCGGTGCATGTGACCGGTCTGACCAGTGCAAGGCCCCTGTGGGATCTGCCTCGGGTGATCTGCCTAGTTCGTGTGGTTTTGGCCCATGGTGCTGCTGGTCAGTTCTTGGCAGGTTTCGAGTAGGTTTGCTCGGTTTTGTGAGGTGTTCTACTTTCCTTCGAGTTCGTGTAGGGAGGTGGTTTTTGTTCCAGGGCCTCGAGGAGTCACTGAGGCTTCCTGGAACATTTCTGTGTGGCTGCTGTAGCCACCGGCCTGACCGGCACCGTCCACCGGTCTGACCGGTGTAGCACAGGCAACAGGCTGTGTAGATTTCCGTTGTGTGTTTGGAGTGTTTGGTTCGGAAGGTTGTTTTGTTGGTTCTTAGGACCAGTAGCACTCCAGTGGTTACGTTGTTTTGGCCAACTTGGGTAGTTGAGTCGGAGACGTGTTTCGGTTAGCTGTATTCATCTTGTTGGAGTAGCCATCTCCTTCGAGAAGAATTTTTATCGGCTCCCATTCACCCCCCCCCTCTGGTCGCCAATTCGGTCCTTCAGGCCCACGCGTCAGCGTCAGCAACCTAGTATAAAGAAGGTAACCATTGCCCGCCTACGCACCAGCCAACAAAGCGACGCGGGTTTGCTAACACGCGTAGGCCATGACTATCCATTTTGCAAAATGAATATTCAACCGCCCCGGCCCATTTCGTCTCCCCTTCTTCTTTCTGAATGGAGAAGCACACCACTTTCCTTAAAAAAAGCACAGCACACGACGCTCTCCTCATTTCTCACTAGGGTGAGAGGAGGCATGGAGACAGAGACGACGATGAGCGCCGGCGAGGGGCCAAGCAGCGGACGACCCCGCGCACCCAGGATCGAGGAGAACCGGAACGCGAAGCGGTGCCGCAACTGGATCCGTGCGCGTGCCAGCGAGATGGCGGCGAAGAGGGAGATGACGATGAGTGCCGGAGAGGAGCCAAGCGGCGGTGGAGTGAACCCAATGCCGGAGACGAGGGTCCTCGACTGGATCCTCTCGGGTTCCGACGAGGGGCCAAGCAGCGGCAAGGAGGAGCGTGCCGGCGAGGGGGCAGCGAAGTGGGCGAGGTGCCTGCCTCACGTCTGTGAGCACAAGTGTCTGGCAACAACGAAGAGGGGTCGAGGGAGCGGCGAAGGTGTTGAGGACCTCATCTCTGACTCTGGCAACGACCACGAAGACCGCGAGGCAAGTTTCTCTGAATCTCACTGCCTTTTTACTTGTTCTATAGATGGAGCTTGAGCTAGCTTGAGCTTTAGCTTGATAAAGTTAGTGCCTATGATGATGTCTTCCATGCTTGTCATGATCTTATACCAAGTTCTGAGGCAAATCAATTCTGAACTAAGTTCTGCTTTTACTTGTCACCCTGCTATGAAGCCTAGGATAATTTTCAAGTTCTTATATAATTTTCCTATGATGATTACTGTGCCTATACTGCTCCAAGTTCTAAGGCAAATTAGTTCTGAATTAACTATGTTATTCTTATACCATGTTTAACCCTATTTCAGGCAAAACTCTATGAGTCGCGAGCAGAGCTTGAGTTACTTCTAAACCTTAATGTCTGGGATTATGTGAAACCTGAGTTTGAAAAAATCACGAAAGAAGTGAACATCCTCATCAAAAAGGCTAAGCACACAAGGAGGTACAAGTATACTACTGAACAAAATCTCGAGCCCATTGAAGATGCGCTCGAAGGGCTTCAAGAATCCTTGGTTGCTTACGAAGAGGCTGCAAAAAGAGCCAATCTTGATGGGGCATGAGGAAGTTCAAGCTTGTTGATGTGCAGGGTCAGATAGCCATACTTTTGTGGATGTTCAAGGGGCATGCTTTTGTTGATGTGTATGCTCAGATAGCACGACCATAGTAAATAATTAATGTGATGGACAAGTTAAGTCCTAGCCTGATGGACAAGTTAAGTTAACTGTTTGTAATAATTATTCTTTATTCCTGTGTACAAGTTATCTTCATCTATGTGGACAAGTTATCTCTCTTATGATGTCTGTTTTGTCTCAAAAGATATATGTGTTCATTGTGCCTGTATGTCGAAATGGAAGCAATGAGAGATCGAGCTAACCTGTCAATGAAGACAGACTCAAAGGAGACGCGGATTCACAAACCTCCGTCTCCTTTCTTCACAAAGGAGACACGGATTAACAAACCTCCATCTCATTTGTTCACTGCCACCGCGCTCCCGCTTCACGGCAGTGAAGAGTGCTATTAGACTTTAATTATTGAGCTCTCAGTCTAGTAACAGGCGTCAAATGGTCATCGGTAACAGACACTAAAGCCGGTTACAGATACGGCAGCGATCAGTAACGGACTTAAAGATCCCGTTACCGATAGGGCATTGATCGGTAACAGATTTTACAAGCCCGTTACCAATACGATTAACTTTTAGAACAGACTCGCTTTAAGGTCCGTTACAAAGAATTCATGTAACGGGCGTTTAAGAAGCCTGTTACCAGAAGTCCACATTGGTAACGGGCATTGTGGAGGCCAACCCCGGGGTCGGCCTGCCGCGCTTATGGGTAACGGGCGCCAAACAACAACCGTTACAGATGTGGGTGCATGTAACGGGTGTTAAGGGCCTGTTACAAATGTTGCGTGACCTATTTGAGGTTTTCACGTAGTGATTGTAGCATTTCCCCAAAGGAGTATTCCAAAGGGTATCGAATCCAAGGAAGGCATAGTTGGATTAACATGTGCAACACTATTGCAATGAGTATAGATCAACGACGAGAATAAGTCAGAGCCCAAACACAGGGGTAAGATAGATAATGATGGGGTAGTGTGAACACACCCGAACTCGTTCTCTCTATGGTACACTACGGCTTAGGAGGCAACATACGAGCTAGCTCTAGGTTCTAAGGTACTAAACATATAAAGTTAGTAGAAGCCAGTCAGTCACGTAAGCATTGTATGAATATCAGCTCAGCACCCAGGCACAAACGGGGACCTAACCGCCCGCGTCGCTTCCGCACGACGTCAGTTGTTAGATCTTAGACTCCTACATCGTAGCTGAACGTGGGGGATTACGAAGGGTCCAACGGCTGTCACCACCGCGGCCTACCCCTAACTATCCGTGGGATACACTCATATGCAATGCAGCTACTCAACCGAAGCACCATGCTTGTGTTGTTAACTAGACACTGACCCGCCCGGGCTATTGTGACCCAGGACAGTGCCACCAGATAACTGGCCACTTATACCGAGTACCGTAGCTTGAACTCGAACTTCATACAACACAAACACGTGATCTAACTGGATCAAACTAAGCTAGGCACACAAACGGATTCGTGTTCTACTATGTCTATTCAATAGGATCAATGGGTCGTGTTCATGAAGAACGCGAGCCTCTAACTTATGAACTAACACCGAAGACATGAGTAAATCATTCATCAAGTGGATCGATAGGTCTTGTTCATCAAGAACAGGAGCCTCTAAATGATGAACGAATGAAGAACACATGAACAAATCACTCATATATGCTAACACTACTTTATATGAAATAGATGAATAACTGAAGTAGATCAAAGTCATACAATAAAATAAATATACAAGAGAACTCATACCTAGATCCCAAAGTAGACTTGGAACCTGAAGTTGAACTACTCTAGCCTACCTCCTAGCCTTGGAAACCAAAAGTGAGAGAGGAGTTGGAAAGTGAGTTGGGTAAGAAATGAGTCCCTTCACATCTATTTATAGGCCTAGGACAGCTTCGGGAGAATGGCATGGGCACCGCAGGATTGGACCAGGGATTCATCAGGAAGCACTACGTGGTAGCTGCTTACTGGCGGCCGACCTATGGGGTCGGCCGACCCCCTGTGGGCCCCAGTGGCGCTGTGCTTTCTCGTGGTGGCTGTCAGGTGGGTCCTTAGGTCGATCCCCGGTGTCCACCTGGTTTTGAGGCAGTTTGCCTGCCCGTGGGCCCTTCAATCCTTGCGATGTCCATGTGTCGCCCTCCGATTCGTCGGGGTTGCTTCCCTTGGATTGATGACATGGCTTGCATGCATGGCATCCTAGGTGGCAGCCCTTCCTTGGCTGAGGTGACGTGGTTTGGCCCATAGAATGTGAGTTGTCACTTCTTGTATGCTTATTATACCTACAATCACAAAAGCTCCAAGGACAAGTGGAACTACATTATTCTTAACTAAATGTGTGTAAGAAATGCCTTTTGCTCCTTTATTCATGAGTATATTGACGGCTAAAGTAGGTACTTAACAGCCGTCAACAACTCCCCCAAGCTAGCCTCTTGCTTGTCCCGAGCAAGGCATTAAGGACTTAGGTTGGTTGATCAGGCGTTGCTACGATGTTGTATTCCTAATCTATGACAAGCGTACTGCTAGGTATTCTATCCAGAGTTGAATGAGTTGGCATTGATCTTACCTTTCGCTTGATCGATACAGGGCATGTAGCTTCACCTTGCCTTGGGCGGTTGAAAGATAGAACGGTTATATAGAGATTGCTAATTACTTCTACCTTGATCAGTTATCAATCCGGAGGTTTTGCAAGTTTTCAAAAGAAATCAAAGTTCCTCAGATGATACTCTCGGATCGCTCAATGTGTATGGTCCCTCACCAAGGCATTGGTTTGCCTTCTTTCACAACCTACTCCTAATAAGCTTATATGTGGAGCTGTAGGTAGGGAAAACATGTGGCATACATGTTTCTCATGTGTTGTCGAGTCGAAGACCAGATCCTTGGGAGCAACAAGTCATACAACCTGATCAAGATGTGCATGTGTGTGTATATGGTGGATGGAGAAATGACTCCTTTGGCACGATTTTTCCTTCTCTCCTTTTTGATGATTTCGAGACTTGGGCTATGCTTATCTATCTATCTATCTATCTATCTATCTATCTATCTATATATATATATATATATTATGCATGCTCTTGAGCATGTATCTCTCTTTTTTTACATAGCCCATAGTCCTTCCTGAATATTTTTGGAGAGGGATAAAATCATGAAGAATGCTCGGAGCTTTATTTGTGGAATGGATGGGGGATGGATGGAATGATGATTGCTAACTCCCAGGGTGGAACTCTAACACATGGTAGCTGTGTACGTGATCTTGATCATAGGAGCATGACAAGTTTCTCGCCGAGGGTCGTGACAATTCGACAAGACTCAATGAAGAAATCAGGTAGCATATGTGGAAGCTAACAGCAGCTAGAATCTACATATGGCCTTGGATAGGAATTTCTCATCATTGAGGAACTTATCATTTTAGCATTTTTCAAAAGAAAACTCTAGGAATCAAACATCACATGGCACAAGCTCATAGCAACTCTATTGTACCATATCATACCTCACAACAACCTAGGCAAAGATCATGCTTTTTGCTACCCACAAGTTTGAAGCTATGGTTTGATCGTGCAAGCCAACTAACTCAAAACTTAAATAGGATACTAAGTTGTACGCAAGGCATACAAGAGGAATAAACAGAGAAACTATTCATCATTTCATCCATAGGAACGAAAGCATTCTTACCGGGCATATGAATAGCAAACTAATTTAGGAAAGCAAATAAATGTTTTTGGTCTTTTTAATTTTGCAGATTTTTATGTGTTTTTAGCATATGAGGTTCTGAAAATAAATGAAGATACAAGTTACCTCAGAGTGGGGGTCCTCCCTGAAGCTAGCTTCAGGCTCACTATTGTGGAGGGGGATATCCCACCCACCGAAAGTAAGCCCTCTGCTCCTCCAACTGCTGCTGCTGTGCCTGCTCGATGGCGTGAAGTCTCTCGCCAGACATACGCTGCCAGTCCCGGGTGGACTCAGCGTGCTGGTGCACAGCCTCGTCCACATCGCTGACTCAGATGTTGAGCTCGTTCATCTGCTGAGTGAGGGTAACCCCATGAGATGACGAGTGCAACCCGGATGACGAAGACGTCGCGTCTCCGTAGGTAGTACCGGCAGGTATGGCTCAATCGCCACTACCTGCACTGGCCCAAGCCGAGCTACTCGCACCTTGCTAGTACATGGGCTGATCCCAACCGGGAGCATATCCGGGAGTGACCCCAGGCATGTACTCGACAGAGGTCCATGTGGCAGGCGGAGGTGTGGTAGGTCGGGGCTGCGGCTGAGGTGACGGCTATGCTGGCGGCTGTTGTGGCGGTTGTTGTGCCCTGGCTGCTCTCCTCGATGCACTCCTAGTAACCCTGTCACCAGAGACACTAGAACGACGAGGTTCCTCGAGAGGAACGGTCAGTGGCCCTTGGCCGTACAACCTAAAATCCGGGTTAGGTAACCGAATCTGGTTTGCATAGCCTGGGTAAAAGAAAACCAAAGAATCATCCAAACCCTTCTTAAGAATATGCCCCTGAGTCAAATAAGCCTCATCGATCAAAGTCCAGGGATTAGCAATGTAGGGCACATTGGGCCCTTGCGTAACCCCAAGAGTCGTGACAATGCGCGAAATCAAGGACGTACACTCAATAGAACCTGCATCTTAAAATTCGTCAACCACTGCCGAATCATAGCTTGAACGGGGGAGTCCTTGATCCGTCTGACTGCGGCATATAAAATCATCATCTCGTTAGTGCACACGGGTCGGACATCATCCCTTGGAAAGAGAGTGATGGCAAGCCACTTGTGCCACAGTCGGAGAGTGGGATGCAGAATATCATTGCACCGAGGTGTCAACTTGCCACGAACAGGCCGACCAGAGAGTTCTTCCCAAAAACTTTCGCGATTAAAATCACTACAAGCTTGCTCAAGAGGAATAGCACAATAGTGATGGAAACCGAGGGTGCAACTAAGATCCTTCCACGAAACCCTATTCGGAACTCCATGAAATTGAAATGAAATACCAGATGCATCCTCTTGAAGAGTGCAGAGGAACTGGATGGTGATAGGCCTAGAACCGATCTCCTGAACCGGGACAAAACCTTCCCAACCAAGAGGTTGCTAAATGGAATCGAACTCCGAGTCCATACCTGTCCTTCCCAGAAGAGTCGGGTCGAATTCCCTTGTGTTGGAGAAGACTCAATCATTGAGGATGGCGTAGGCTTGTCTCTCTCGTTCGTCCCTCAAGTTGATGAAGGGGGTGTCAACAGCGTACACTTCTTCGGCTTGTGGCGTAGGGAGCTCCTCCTCTTCGTCTTCATGCTCTGTTGACATTGGGCTTGGTGTAGCTTCAGAGTGGCGAGATGAGCTTCCTCCATTTCGCGAACGGCGGGAGCGAGCCACCTTCCGGAACACACCAGCGGCCCAACTCATGGTGCACAATGAACAACACAAGCAACTCAGTTGATGGATTAGTGAAACAGAATGAAATTCTTACCGAGGTTGCTCTACCAATGATCAATATTCAGCAACAATTTGGAGAGGGTGTTGGTCACTTCAATCTCGAGCAAGAAATCCAAGAAAACCCAAGAGCCAAAGAGTAGAGAGGGGGAGTGTGATGAAAATGAGTGAATTGGTGAAGAATACCCCCAATCCCTCTTCTATTTATAAGCAAACGAGCCGGGCACCGAGACATGGGCCGAAGGCAACGGCTAGGAGCCGTTGGAGGCGGCGGGGCTCACCCGACCGTTGGGCTGGGTCGGCCGACCTGTGGGATCGCCCGACCCCACCTCGGCTATATTCGCCTCCAGCTTTTTTGCAACGGCTCTTTAACGGCTACCTGGCGTCCTGCCCAAGTGCCTCGGTCCAGATTCGCCCACAAAGTGGCTCAAAGAATTTTTTCAAGGTTTTCCCAAGTTCAAAAATTATTTTCAAAAATTTTTATTCAAAAGGGAAATTGGCTAGAAGAATTCTAGCATGCAGATGCAATGTTGGAAAAATTAAACATGCATTTGGGAAATTAAATAAAATTTTGGAAAGGGAAATATGAGATAAATACCAATTTTACCTTTTGGCAAAAAGGACTCACCATTTTAAGTCCGAGAGCGGGACTTTTCTCGATAATTAATTCCACTCGTCACACCACTCTCGAGAAGTAGAGGGGTGTGACTTCTGTACCTCCCGCCACACCTTCTTTGTTTTCTTTGGTTCTACCGATGTGGTCAGAGGTTGCTTGAGTTGGGGTCGTGGCTCCGTCCATTTTCCAATTTGCTCATCATTTCCTTGCACTGAATAGCATTGCTCTTCTGTTGGTCAAAATCGGAACATCGAGTTCTTCTTCCCAATGCAGAAACGGATGGTTCCATTTCCAACATTGATCCTCGCCTTTGTGTCACTTAGGAATGGCCTCCCAAGAATGAGTGGCATTTCCACATCATCCTGCATATCAAGAACCACGAAATCCATGAAGATGCAAGACCCCTGGACAAATACCAGTAAGCTCTCCACTATCCCCTCCAGATGCCGGATCGATGCATCAGCAAGTTGAACTGTCTTCGAGGTTGGAGAAAGAGCAGAATATCCCAATATTTCAAACATAGTCTTGGACATGAGGTTAACACTCACACCAAGATCACAGAGAGCATTCTTGATTTTCTGATAGTATATTGTGCAAGTGATAGCCGGATAACCAGGGTCTCTCCTGTGCACAATTGCTGAAGATTCCCATGGATCAAGAACCTATTGTACTGGCTTCCCTGCATAGTCAGTAGGTCGTGTCCACCTAGATGGCTCACCCCATCTGGTGGACACTACACAAACATTCTCACAGGATGATATGGGTTGCCCCAGAATCTTCCCGTCTTCAGCAGAAGGAACCAAAGTAGCTATCTGAGTCAGTTGGGTTTCTATCATCTTATTAAAGCTTAACTGGCTCTTAAGAGCACAAGAGAGGCTATCAACCATGGTGTTGAGGCTTTCCAGAGGCTTATCACAGGCAGCTAACTTCTTGTCGAAACTATCATTGATCTTAGCTTGCTCGAAAACAAGATCTTTCAAGGAAGGTTGGTTAGGATTGAAAGAATTACCTTGGTTACCTCCTTGATAATAAGGGCGTTGATTCCACGTTTGACCTCCTTGTGGATGATAACCATTGTTGTTGCCGTTCATGAACATCACATCCTCCTGGGTAGTAGGGCAGTAATTCCCCGAATGCCCAGCGTTGCCACAAACTTCGCAGGTCATGCGAGAGTCCATAGCTTGAGTAGTGGTGGCCATGGAAGCCTTCTCATTGGTTAGATCATCCGTTCGCTTCATTAATAGGTCCATCTTGGCATTCAACATATCTGCTTCCTTGACAGTATGTGTACCCCTTTGATGTGGTTGGAGTTGATCATCACTCCACCCTTGGTTGGAGACCATCTTCTCAATAAGCTGAGTTGCATTAGCAATAGTGAGTGAGAACAAAGCTCCTCTAGCAGCAGCATCAACATGTCCTCGGGCTGTCAGAGTCAGCCCATTATGGAAATTCTGCAGAATATGCCAGTTGTCCATCCCATGATGGGGACAGGCCAAGATATACTCATGAAGCCTCTCCCAAGCTTCTGGGATAGTCTCATTTGCTGCTTGCTGAAAACTTGAAATTCTTCCTCGTAGGGCATTGGTTTTACCCAATGGAAAGAACTTCGCGAGGAATGCTGCTGAGCATTTTGCCCAAGTATTAATATCCTCATGGTTCACATAGAAGCACTGCTTCGCCTTTCCCAGGAGCGAGAATGGAAATAGTCCCAGACGAATAGCATCTTCCTCCACTCCTCGTATGGTGGTGTTGTACAGTTCCAGGAACTGTTGCAAGTGGGCGCTCGCGTCTTCATTAGGCTTGCCACAAAATGGGCTAGCCTGTACCGTCATAATGAGGCCCGTTTTGATCTCGAAATTTCCGTTCCCCGTGTTGATCTCGGGGCCTATGGGCACCTGATCAGCAAAGGGAGCAGAGTACTCACGGAGACTCTTCTCGACATTGGGGTTGGCCATAGGAGTTGATGTAGATGGCACAAAGGAAGTTCGGTTGACTTCTGTACGTACACGTTGGGGAGAACCGAAATGAGTTCTAGCTCTCCTTACAAGTGACTCAGGATCTTCAGTGAAATTTGGCGGTAAGTCGAAACCAGTCATGCACTACCTATCTTCATCATCCAAAGACAAAGAAGACAATCAAGGTTAGCCTGCATTGAGAACTGCTTTACCCTGTCATGATTATAAACATATGCAAAGTGTTGTCATGTTATCCTTTAGCCTTCCCCGGCAATGGCGCCAGAAATGCTTGTCGACATTTCTTAACATCATCACTAGGTTTGTATCCCCAGTAACTGCTTTACCCTGTCATGATTATAAACATATGCTAAGTTCGTGAGTTCCTAGCAACGATGCCAGAAATGTTCCGGTGGTAGTTCTAACGTTACAAAGAATCCGCAAGCACACGGATATACCATTGTAGAATTTCCCCAAAGGAGTATTCCAAAGGGTATCGAATCCAAGGAAGGCATAGTTGGATTAACATGTGCAACACTATTACAATGAGTATAGATCAATGACGAGAATAAGTCAGAGCCCAAACACAGGGGTAAGATAGATAATTATGGGGTAGTGTGAACACACCCGAACTCGTTCTCTCTATGGTACACTACGGCTTAGGAGGCAACATACGAGTCTCTAGGTTTTAAGGTACTAAACATATAAAGTTAGTAGAAGCCAGTCAGTCACATAAGCATTGTATGAATATCAGCTCAGCACCCAGGCACAAACTGATGGGGACGTGGGTGCCCGATCTTCCGTCAGGTGAAAGATAACTCGTTTAGGGCGGATGTGACGCACCGATCCGGCTTCAGATCCAAAGACCTGGACCCCTGCAATCTTAGCACCACGATTCCTCTGGTTATCAACCGTGTCACAATCCGGTTGACCTCGCCGCGAAGGCTAATCCCTGCCTGCGAAACGAAGAACACAAGTAAGAACTCGAAAGAAGCAGCTCTCAAAATAGTGACTCTGCAGATGAATGATTAACACACGAAAGTTGGGGTTTCACAAACCGATAACGGCGACTGTTCGACGACAGAAAACTCTAAGCAAAACCCGCCTCTAAACCGGCGGCGGCTACTGAGTTTATGGAGAGGGAGGGTCGTCCTAGGGTTGTGGGAGACCAGGAGGGGGCACCCACGACTTGGGCCAAGGGCCCGACTCGATACACGGCCAAGTTGGCCCAAAATAGGTGGCGCAGCACCTTGTCGTGGTCACACAGCATGATCCACGCGACTTCTGGAGCTAGGACCAGAACCAAATCGACGGTGTCGTCGTCCTCTTTCCAACGAGTACTTATACGCCTCGTTTCGACGTCGTATGATGGAGTTATCGCCGAAACCGTGCGTAAGTGTAGGCTGAATCCGAGATGGACGTGGCAGCTGAGTCGGAGACGAAGTCCAACATGGGGAAGGTCGTGGCGTATGTGTGTTCAGCATGGTGATGTCCTCATCATCCCCCCCTTCTTGAATCTGAGTCGTCCTCGACTCCTTCACATCATCAATCTCCTGCAAAAGGTTAGGAACCGCACGATGCAAAGTACGAGATATAGACATAGGTGTATTGGCGAAAGAAACATCTCGGGTAAGCATAGTATAGCAAGGTGCATCAGGATTATCACAAAGTTCAGCTTGAGCAGATGTAGTAGCAAGGAAAGCACCCCCTTTTAATTTAATTCCTTCATGTTTAACATCAGACGATTCAGTGTCACTTGGTTCTTTCTTATTATTTTCAGCAAGGTCATTAAAATGTTTCCTAATAGCAGCAGGTGATAAAGGAAGCAAAGTAATGTCCTGGCCTTTATGTGTGAAGGTATATGTATTAGTTCTACCCTGATGTGCAGCATCTCTATCATATTCCCATGGACGTCCTAATAAAAGCGAACATGCTTCCATAGGTACGGCATCAAAATCAGCATAATCATGATAAGAGCCAACTGAAAAGTGTATGCGTGCGGAGTGAGTTACCTTCGCCTTACCAGAATTATTGAACCATTCAATGTTGTACGGAAAGCGTAAAGGTCGAGTTTCCAAACCAAGCTTGCGGATCAAATCTGAACTCACCAAGTTGTTGCAACTCCCAGTGTCAATAATGGTGAGAACACGTCGCTCCTGAACGACAAGAAACATGTGGAACAAGTTGTTGCGCTGGGCCTTCGTGTCGTCCTCATGTTGCTCCTGTGCGGAGAGCACACGCTGCACAAGAAGGCTAGGAAAGCCGGCGGATGCATCTTCGGAGTTAATGGCGTTCACCTTACTCGTATCCGAACCTGCAGCAGTGTTAGCGGCAAAAATATCATCATCTTCAACGTCACTAGTACTTACATAGCCATCTCCATCCGGTGAAGCGATGAAAGCACGAGTACTTGGACAGTCCTTGCTGATATGGCCCATCCCCTTGCAGCGGTGGCACACAATGTGGGCAGATTTACTCGAAGAACTCTTAGCGGAAGTAGGTTGGGTCTTGTTCTGCTGGACCTGCACATTAGACACTTTGCTCACCTCAGAAGAAGGCGTCGTAGCTGCTGGTGGTGTGGAAGAATAGGTAGTTAGCGATCGAGCTTCTGATGGCGTGAAGGTCGTAGGCGTGGATGAGCTCCTACGTCGTCCCTGCAATTCTTTTTCTGCGAGTATAGCAAGCTGGAACAACTGGTTGGTGGTAGTGAAAGTTTTATAGTCAACAATATCCTGAATTTCATGTCTCAAACCACCATAAAAACGACAAACTTTGTCCTCAGGATCCTCAACTACACCACAACGAATCATACCCTTCTGTAACTCAGCATAGTAATCCTGCACAGACATATCTCCCTGCTCTAAACGTTGTAATTTCTTACGCAAATCACGCTTATAAGAAGCAGGAACAAAACGATCACGCATAGCAATTTTAAGAGCATCCCAGGTAGTAGGTTGTATATTTAATGAAGCACATTCTTGCCACCAGATAATAGCAAAATCTTTAAATTCACTAGTGGCTTGTCTAACTTTATGACGATCAGGAACAAGGTGTGAAGCAAATTTTTGTTCTACGGTCATCTCCCAATCAAGATATTCCTCAGCATCATATCTCCCATAAAAAGTAGGTATGGCAAATTTAACTTGAGCATAAGGGTCATCGTTACCATAATTATGTTGAGAACCTTTACCTTTCATACCGCGAGTGTTGAATGCAAGAATGCGGCGTGCACGGTTCTCACTTGTCATCTTGTGGTCGACCGTACCATCAGGGAAATAAACAGTATCCTCAGGATGGTCAGCATCATCGAAGGTGTCCTCCTCGTCCTTAGTGCCATCATGCTTGGGAGGGTTGCTTTCAAGCTGCTCAATTCTTGTTGTCAGTGTGGAGACGCGCTTGTTCACACTCTCAACAGTATGGTTGTTGTTCTGGACCTCCTTAGTGAGCTTGCTCAACTCCTTCATGAAAAAGTCCTTCATCTCATTCTGCATCTCCTGCAATTGACTAGATAACACAGGAATATCGTCTGGCATGGTTAAGGATTAGTAAAGACCCGATGCACTATGTGGTGGTTGGCTAATGGAATCACACGCTCACACACGTCTTACCAAGTTCTTACCAGGTTCTTACCAATGCAAGCAAGGAATGGTACAACCGGTGGCTGGTCGTGATACCTGTGAGCACGTGGTACCAAGATTGCAAGGGTCCTTCGCTGTACTGATCCGAAGAATCTATATGTGGAGCTTAGGATGGCACAATATGTAGTATATGTGGAACAATTATCGAATACAGAGTAGCAAAGTTCAATAAGTATCCAAAGTACAAGTCACAATTGCTGGCTGAGACGTATCCTAGGCGTAGCACAACAAGTTGAACAAAGAACAATGGAAAAAGCTCAAAGAACTAGCAAAGAAGCAAGCAATGCACACGTTTTCACTATTTTTACTGATAGTGACCTCCAAGAAAGGAATCAAACAACCTGATCTTTTTCTGAATTTTTTACCACTGAACAATTATCACAAAAGATAGAAGCTCACAAAAATTCACCTTAAATAGAAGTGTATTGTGGCCTAGGGAAAAACAGCAAGGTTCACCGAAAACCCTAAATCAACTTGAATGAATTTTTTCTTTATCTTCCTGATTTTTTTTTAATTTTTTGAGAATGCCAGTTTGGACCCTACCCCAAATGGAGTCACGAATCTGCTGTAAAAATTGAGCTCAATCGGAGCACCGAGCGAAAAGTTATGCCCTGTTTACTGAAGGTACCTCAAGTTACGTTTTTAAGAGGCACAACTCGGCAGGAAATTCAGCGGCGGCTAGGGCAAAGCTTCCCTAGTATTTGCAATAGGTATTTGCCAGATGATGAAACAATGGGGGGCTACGATGCAAGGCAAAAAAACACAAGGCGGCTCGCAACCTATCTAGGGCTTGCACGGCGAGAATTCACACAAGGCGGCTAGCGAGGGCAAGTCGAGTAGTGTAGTGGCACGACTTGTAATCTGGATGACGGTGGATGGGATAGCGGCGGAAACAAACACAGCGACGGTGCAGTTGAACTATGACCAAGACAAAATCTAAACCAGCAACAAGACTCGACCACGGACACAAACTCAACAATGCGAAACTGAAACGAAATTGCAAGGCTAACACAAGGGTTCTAGGATAGCGGAATTTTTTTTGTAGGATTTTTGTGGACTATAGGACGAAGGCGAAATCTAAACTGGGAATAATCCTGACGGGAATACCTGAGTCTCTGATTACCACTTGATGGGGACGTGGGTGCCCGATCTTCCGTCAGGTGAAAGATAACTCGTTTAGGGCGGATGTGACGCACCGATCCGGCTTCAGATCCAAAGACCTGGACCCCTGCAATCTTAGCACCACGATTCCTCTGGTTATCAACCGTGTCACAATCCGGTTGACCTCACTGCGAAGGCTAATCCCTGCCTGCGAAACGAAGAACACAAGCAAGAACTCGAAAGAAGCAGCTCTCAAAATAGTGACTCTGCAGATGAATGATTAACACACGAAAGTTGGGGTTTCACAAACCGATAACGACGACTGTTCGACGACAGAAAACTCTAAGCAAAACCTGCCTCTAAACCGGCGGTGGCTACTGAGTTTATGGAGAGGGAGGGTCGTCCTAGGGTTGTGGGAGACCAGGAGGGGGCGCCCACGACTTGGGCCAAGGGCCCGACTCGATACACGGCCAAGTTGGCCCAAAATAGGTGGCGCAGCACCTTGTCGTGGTCACACAGCATGATCCATGGACTTCTGGAGCTAGGACCAGAACCAAATCGACGGTGTCGTCATCCTCTTTCCAACGAGTACTTATACGCCTCGTTTCGACGTCGTATGATGGAGTTATCGCCGAAACCGTGCGTAGGTGTAGGCTGAATCCGTGATGTACGTGGCAGCTGAGTCGGAGATGAAGTCCAACATGGGAAAGGTCGTGGCGTATGTGTGTTCAGCATGGTGATGTCCTCATCACAAACGGGGAGCTAATCGCCCGCCTCACTTCCGCACAATGTCGATTGTTAGATCTTAGACTCCTGCAGCGTAGCTGAACATGGGGGATTACGAAGGGTCCAACGGCTGTCACCACCGCGGCCTACCCCTAACTATCCGTGGGATACGCTCATATGCAACGTAGCTACTCAACCCAAGCACCATGCTTGCGTTGTTAACTAGACACTGACCGGCCCGGGCTATTGTGACCCAGGTCAGTGCCACCAGATAACTGGCCACTTACACCGAGTACCGTAACTTGAACTCGAAGTTCATACAACACAAACATGTGATCTAACTAGATCAAACTAGGCTAAGCACACAAACAGATTCGTGTTCTACTATGTCTATTCAACATGATCAAAGGGTCGTGTTCATGAAGAACACGAGCCTCTAACTTATGAACAAACACAGAAGACATGAGTAAATCATTCGTCAAGAGGATCGAAAGGTCTTGTTCATCAAGAACTGGAGCCTCTAAATGATGAATGAATGAAGAACACATGAACAAATCACTCATATATGCTAACACTACTTTATATGAAATAGATGAACAAATGAAGTAAATCAAAGTCATATAATAAAATAAAGATACAAGAGAACTCATACCTAGATCCCAAAGTAGACTTGGAACCTGAAGTTGAACTACTCTAGCCTACCTCCTAGCCTTGGAAACCAAAAGTGAGAGAGGAGTTGGAAAGTGAGTTGGGTAAGAAATGAGTCCCTTCACATCTATTTATAGGCCTAGGACAGCTTCGGGAGAATGGCGTGGGCACCACAGGATTGGACCAGGGATTCATCAGGAAGCACCACATGGTAGCTGCTCACTGGCGGCCACAAGGTCGGTTCGGCCGACCCCCTTTCGGCCCCAGTGGTGCTGTGCTTTCTCGTGGTGGCCGTCAGGTGGGTCCTTAGGTCGATCCCCGGTGTCCACCTAGTTTTGAGGCGGTTTGCCTGCCTGTGGGCCCTTCAATCCTTGTGATGTCCATGTGTCTCCCTCTGATTCGTCGGGGTTGCTTCTCTTGGATTGATGACATGGCTTTCATGCATGGGATCCTAAGTGGCAGCCCTTCCTTGGTTGAGGTGACGTGGCTTGGCCCATAGAAGGTGAGTTGTCACTTCTTTTATGCTTATTTTACCTACAATAACAAAAGCTCCAAGGACAAGTGGAACTACATTATTCTTAACTAAATGCGTGTAAGAAATGCCTTTTGCTCCTTTATTCATGAGTATATTGACGGCTAAAGTAGGTACTTAACAGCCGTCAACACACACGAGCTGAGTTCCGCAGGCCAAGAGGCATGCGAGGTGGAGGCGTAGTTGTCGTGCTAGAGTGCTTAACGCTTTCGCAGATCTTGATGGTGTTAGAGAGCATGCTCTCGACACGATTGAGCCCCATGATTAGATCGCGAGGAGTGGGTGGGTGGGTTTCCGTCAACAGATCGGATTCGACCCGTTGGAAGGAGGTGACCGCGGCGTTCTCGATGACGAGACAAGCGGCTAGAGCGGTGGATTCCGTCGGCATTGAGCCGAAGTAGATGTCGACGGGATTGGCGAGGTAGTCCGCCATGCTTGTAGGGAAGACAACACCGCGTGATGAAACCATCGAGTTGCACGAAGAACCCTAGATCTGCCCCTACCTGGCGCGCCAACTGTCAGAGGTTTAGGTCTGAGCAGTCCACAGGGGTGTTAACCCTGGTGGTTTATTTGTTCGGCAGGGGGAGATCTAGGGCTAAGAACACGATGGTTATGCAATGGTACATGGAACAAGAGAGACATGGGGAGTTTATGCTGGTTCAGGCCTCCGGAGAGCAAAACCCTACGTCCAGTTCTTGATTGTATTGCTTTGGATGGATTGCGAGCTGTCCTCAAGGGAACGCCCTTGCCTGTCTTATATTGGCTGACGGACAAGGTCGGTGGACCCAAGGTCTAGGTCAGTTACAACATGAAAACCTATCTAAGGTAAATTACAACATAATCCTGTGATCTTCGGACTGTCTGGTGGCGTAGCTGACGTCTTGTGTCTTGTCTTGCACGTCAAGTTTACCCGAACAGATCGGATAAGGTCGTGTGGGGGAATCTTCTGGAAGGTCTTCGGGGCCACATATCAGGTCTGTTGGGCTCACTGTCAGGTCGGCGAGTCTTCTGATGGTTGTTGAGGACGGTTGTGAGCCTGGTCGGTGGGGACCCAGGGGTACCCATGTCTCACAACAGTAGCAACCGTTATGATGAAAGTTTTTTTGTCACTAAATTTGCTTGGAAGTGACATATTATGACGAGATCAGCCAGGAACGTTAGAAATCAATGACGCTAAAATGTGGTTGCGTCACTAGTCAACATTTTTTTTGTAGTATCAAGAGTGCAATGTTTTATGCATGCAAAGAGTTGAGCTCCCCCTAACGATCACATCACTCCAAATTTTTCCCCCCCATTGGCATTAAGTACCAAAAGGTCTAGTCATCATGTGGTAGTGGTGGAGGAGGATAAATGGTGTAAAAATGATCACTGAAGCTTGTAAAGGTTGTGTTGAAAGTGTTGAAGTTGTTCTCTAGATGAGTCTGGCGGTCACTAAGTTGCTGGTATTGCTCATTGGAGGAGAGACCATCAAAACGAACATTTAGTGATTCCATGGCATCATGGAACGACTACTGCATTCTTTGAAGTTGAGTCATGACAGGCTAATAATATTGAGTGTTCATCTGGTGACTCATAGCCTGGAAGCGACTATCAAACTGCTCCTGAAAGCCCTGCTGCATATTCTGAAACCCAATAGCCATCTATGTCCCAAGTAACTGCCCAATGTCCTGACCCATACTCTGAAAGTAGGAAGTGAAATAGCCCTCTAGAGGGGTCCAATATGACTGTGGCTGCATAGGAGGAACTGGAGGAGGTGGGGGCATAGCATAAGCAGCATCATCCTCATGCACATTTCCATGGTCGGCCTCATCAACATTGTCATTCTCATTATTTTCAGCATTCTCATCATCTTCAGCATTCTCATCATCAACTTGAGCCTCTGCAGGAAATGGAGTCAATGGCTTGTTTAGAAAGTCTTTCATGTTATAGAAAAGTCAATAGAGTTCATGCTGAACCTCACAAGGACCAATGAATCCAGTTTTGGCCTTGATCATTAACATGACATAGGGAGCAAATTAGATGTTGTCTCTAAGGACTCGCATTTTCACAATCATTTGCTCAAGACTTCACAATAATAAAGCGGGTCTCATTCATGCCATGATTGATTACGTTCCAATAATGCTCACGGATCTTATCTTTGTTCCCACCCTTAGGCATGAAAGTGTGTCTGAGATATTGTTTATAGCAGCAGGATAATGCCTAAGCCCTGTCGGCTGTCCAAACACTCTAGGAATCCCAACATTAGGAGGCTCATAAAAAATCTGAGAATTTTCAAAGAACTTCATGTAAACATCACTACTATGTTCTCCATCAGTGAAATAAGCATAGTTCAGTTGATTAAGGGTGTGTTTGGCACAGCTCCACACAGCTCCAAATCCAAAAAACCAACTCCGCTCCAAATTTTTCCAGCCAAACACACCCAACTCCAGCAACTCCATCGCAGATCTGCTCCAAAAAAAATGGTGGCGCAGGCCCCAACTCCAAGGTTTTCGTGGAGTACCTCAGGGGGTGCTCCACCAACTCCATGTTTCCTGGAGTTAGGAGAAATTACCCACCATTGCCACTGGTAAGTGGAAAATGATCGGTTCGTTTCGTTTCTTTTCCTGTCGCTCTTCACCTCTTCCTCGCTCCCGCGCCCACTGGCTGCCATAGCTGCGCCCGCTGCCCCGGCGAGGATGCGTGCCTACCCCGGCAGCCGCGCCCGCCTGCCCCGGCGAGGTCGAGTACCCGTCGGCCGCCGCGGCCGCGCCTGCCCTGACTCGGCGTGGTCGCGTGCTCGCCATCCACCGTGCTTGGGTGGTGTCGCGGTCACTCCCACCCGGCCCTGCGGCTGGTGGTGGGGAGGCCGTGCGCTCACGCACCCCTACGGTGGGCGGCAGGGAGGCCCTGCCAGTGGTGCCCATGGCCCTTCGGATTGAGCCTACATGACATTGAATCGAGCTCTGCCCTACCGAATGGAGGCTCACCGGCGGTGCAACAACCTCTGCCCCGCTAGATTGAGGCTAGCCGGTCATGAATCGAGCTCCACCCTGCTAAATGGAAGCTTGCCGGCGGTGCATCGACATCTGCCCCTCCGATTGAGGTAAAGAGGCGGCACATTGAGGTCTACCCCTCCGATTGAGGCAAAGCGGTGACGCATCAAGCTCCTCCCCGTGTGGTTGCCGGTGCGGGAGAGGAGGGGTACGTGCAGCGGCTGGAGGCGGACGGCAGCTCGGGTGCTCGCCGGAGGGGTCACTGCAGTCTCAGTCCGGTCCTCCAGGGCGATAGGTCGTCCTCTTGGGGTCCCTGTGTAGTCACGAGAGGAGGAAGGAGTGTGAGAGGGTGCTCTAGTGTGGAGATCGAGGGTCGCGCGGGATGGCTCAATGGAGAGGAGGCGGCGGCGATTGACGACGAGGCGCGGCACGACGGCGAGCGAGGTTGAGCAGAGAGGCAAAGGCAGGGGAGGGAGCTCGATTCCGCTTGCTCGCCCTTGTGATGATGAGCTTTTTTTCTGACACGTGGGTCCACAAGGCAGTGAGAGGAAGGAAAAATATGGAGCAGCTCTACGGTGGAGTTGCATGGATCTGTGGATCTGGAGCTCATTTTTTAGAGTAGGAGCTGTATCAAACACGCCCTAACAACTGCAAACTCTGCAAAAGTAGCTGAAAATTCCCCCTTTCCTGTCATCCACCTTATGTTTTCATTTTCAAAGTCAATCGCATAAGTGGCATAGAATTGTCTAATTATAGTTTCATTCCAGTCACAACGGTGTTCAAGGAAGGATCTAAGACCTAAGTTCTCAAATTTAGTTGCCACCCCTGCTAAGACTGCCTTAGATGCAAGATAATTAAAATCAACTCTTCGATGAACAAAGACAGTGCAGTCCACCATGTGACCAAAGAAAGCATTTTCCTGGAAATACCAGCACCTCTCCCAAATACCTTGCCAATGGTCCTCCTAGCATTGTCACAAACATGTATTTGAATGAGAATTAACAACATATAGCAATAATATTTGATTGTATAATTGAATCCTTGAGACCCCTACTAAGGCTGCAACTGACAATAACTGGCGGACCGTCCGTCAGGGTGGGACGGACGGTCCGTCCACACTGCGCAGCGGTGACCATGAACAGTGGCGTCCAAACTTTTGATTCCCATATCTTCATGAATACCAAGTTTCAACCCACCAAAATTTAGCCATGGCATCACAAGACTATCCCAAACATATTCACCAAGCCCAAATTTCAATTCCATGAAACAATTTCAGATCGAGAGGTCAAACCCTAGTCACCTTATTGCTCAAAATCCGAGAAAAATATAGAGTGATTCGAAGAAATACCCGGATGACATGGTCGATAATCTCGCAGAGAGTCTGTAGACGTGCTCGGACGGTCCAGGGAATGCCCCAAACAAAATCCCCAAGGAAGGGCTCCTTTCTTGACTAAGAACAAGAGAGAGAGAGAGAGAGAGAGTTTTGAGAGGTGTTTGGTCGGGTTGGGGACGAAGGGATATGAGTTGGATAGATATGTCCCGCTGTGCTGGGTCCCACCTGTGTGTGTGCCTCACGGACGGTCCGTACCGTACTCACGGACGGTCCGTCACCCTATCACGGATGGTCCGTCGTCCATTCGTGAACAGTCTGTGATCCCTCGCCGGGCCTGCAGAGTTTTTGGAGGTTTCTACCTCTTAATACGGATGGTCCATATGCTCCCCACAGATGGTCCGTGGCTCCTTTTCTTTTTCAGCTCGAGAAACTTCAATTTTTGACAGTTTTGATGTATCCATTGGGGTCATTTCTCAAGATGCATGGAGAAGGTTTTTCAAGAAAGAAACATGCACTAAAACTAGTAAAAATAATGAGCACTAAGAAAAACATAACCAAGAATTTATATAAAAAACAAAGTTAAGAAAAACACATGTGCTAGTCCTCAAGCCACATTTGAGAAGCCAATGACATTGAGATCATTTCTCAATTTGCAAAACCGAGATTCATCCAACATATCCACTAATGGATCATCTGTGCTCACTCCATCAATCTTGATATCCCCCTTGCTCACATGATCCCTAAGAAAATGATACCGAATATCAATATGTTTGGTTCTAGAATGTTGAACCGAATTGTTGGCAATCTTGATGGCACTTTCATTGTCACATAGGAGAGGAATTTTCTTGAATTTCACACCATAATCTAGAAGAGCTTGCTTCATCCATAATAATTGAGCACAACAACTTCCCGCCGAGATGTATTCTGCTTCAGTAGTAGAAAGAGCCACGAAATTTTGCTTCTTAGAAGACCAAGATACAAGAGAGCAACTGAGCAATTGACAGCCACTGGAAGTGCTTTTTCT
The DNA here is from genome assembly GCA_036936925.1 of Cenchrus fungigraminus. Taxonomy (NCBI): domain Eukaryota; kingdom Viridiplantae; phylum Streptophyta; class Magnoliopsida; order Poales; family Poaceae; genus Cenchrus; species Cenchrus fungigraminus. The sequence continues at coordinate 51,606,246 of CM072778.1, read as the reverse complement.
ATCAACCTTGCAACTGGCATAATCGGAGTCCGAATAACCAACCAATTCAAATTGAGCACCCTTTGGATACCAAAGACCAATGTTAGGAGAATATTTCAAATAACTCATAATACGCTTCACGGCGGTCAAATGACATTCTTTAGGTGCGGCTTGAAATCTAGCACACATGCATACACTAAACATGATATTGGGCCTAGATGTGGTAAGGTAAAGCAAACTACTAATCATAGACCTATAAAGCTTAAGATCAACCGGTTTACCTCCCTCGTCAAGATCAAGATGTCCATATGTAGCCATAGGAGTCTTGATGGGTTTTGCATCTTCCATGCCAAATTTCTTCTAGATGTCCATCACATATTTAGATTAGCAAAAAAATGTGCCCTCCTTCAATTGTTTTATTTGAAGACCAAGGAAAAAGCTCAATTCACGAATCATAGACATTTCAAATTCCCTAGACATCATTTCTCTAAATTCCTTACAAAAATCTTTATTTGTTGAACCAAAGATAATGTCATCAACATAGATTTGACAAATAAAGATATCATTTCTAATTGCCTTGGTGAACAATGTAGTATCAACCTTCCCAATCTTGAAGCCCTTAGAAGAAGAAAATCCCTAAGCCTTTCATACCAAGCACGAGGGGCTTGCCTCAACCCATAGATAGGTTTAGAAAGCTTGCACACATGATTAGGCTTTGTTGGATCCTCAAAACCGGGAGGTTGCTCAACATATACTAGTTCACTAAGTTTTCCATTCAAGAAGGCACTTTTGACATCCATGTGATATAACTTGATATTGTGAGAACAAGCATAGGCAAGCAAAATTCTTATAGCTTCAAGTGTAGCTACGGGAGCAAAAGTTTCATCAAAATCCAAACCTTCCACTTGAGTGTAGCCTTCATCAACCAATCTAAACTTGTTCTTCACTACAATACCATCTTCATTTTCTTTATTCCGATAAACCCATTTAGAACCAATGACATTATGATTCTTGGGTCTTTCAACCAACTCCGAAACTTGATTCCAGGTGAAGTTATTTAATTCTTCTTACATGGAGATCACCCAATCCGGATCTTCTTCAAGTGCTTCATCTACACGCTTAGGCCCATGAAAAGATACGAAAGAGTAATGTTGATAAAATGAAGCAACCCGAGATCGAGTTTGGACACCCTTACTAATATCACCCATAATTTGATCAATGGGGTGATCTTTGGCAAGTTGTTGATGAACTCTTGGTTGATCAACCGGCTCTTGAGTTGATGTAGAAGGTGCAGTAGTAGAGGCCAATTGATCATCATTTTGAGGTGAGTTATTGTTGCTAGAATCACCAACTTGTTTATCTTGATCATTTGTCGTTGAAGTAGATGGATTTGCTTGAATAGAGATTGATGGTCCTTCATCATCATCTTCTTCTCTAGGAATGATATCCCCAATAGCCATAGTCTTTATTGCATTACTCAACCCATCACCACTCACATCATCTAAGTTTTCCTTCTCATCTTGAGAGCCCATAGTTTCATCAAATTGCACATCATAAGCATCCTCAACAAATCCCTTGGACTTGTTGTACACTCTATAGGCCTTGCAATTAGATGAATATCCAAGAAGAAATCCCTCATCACACTTGTTTTGGAACTTAGATAACCGAGAGCCTTTTCTTAAAATATAGCATTTGCAACCAAAGACCCAGAAATAAGAAATATTTGGCTTCCTTCCAATAAGAAGTTCATATGGTGTCTTCTTGAAGAATCTATGACAATATATCATGTTTGATGCATGGCAAGCGGTGTTGATTGCTTCGGCCCAAAAAGAATCCAAAACTTTATGCTCCTCTAACATTGATCTTGCCATCTCAATCAAGGTCCTATTTTTTCTCTCAACTACACGATTTTTCTCCGATGTGTATGTAGTTGAGAACTTGTGACACCCCAGGTTTTTAATTAGCATTATTAGTGCTAATGACCTAGTCAAACACGTTGACTTTGGTCAAACCTTGGTCAACCTGGGTCATCACCTCGAAAACCTATCCAACAATCACCCATGATCATCTTAATCGAGTCAACACACACTCTTGGTCAAAGATCTAGTCAAACCCTAGTCAACACCCTTGAAACCCTTGAACCTCTCTAGAACTCTTGCCGCGTTCTTCGAATTTCACCTAAACACTTCAAATTCTTCCAATATAAAAGTTGTCCAGTTTTTCGACGGACACAACTTTGCTTTTGGGCGGCATTTCAAATTTGGAGTGGAAAATGGTAAAAAACTTGGTCAACTATAGCTGAGTACTATTCACCGGTGCCATGAAAGACAGCCACTTTGCCAGCAGTTCATGCTCAAACTATTGCTCAAAACAGAGGTCGGCCTGTACAAAAATTGTTCTCCTATAGCCCTTCTTCAACTTTGCTTTTGGGTGAAATTGAACTTATATTCAAAAGTTTGAAGATTTGGTTCGTCAAAGTGGGGCAAATCAAATGGATCGGCATCCCTGGCGCTCTCGGCCGCGATCTCGCGCCAGGCGCGTCGGGCCCACGCCGTCACGCGGCAGCCGTCGCGCCGCCGCCGAGCTTCGGCGTCCGGGCCCCCTTCCCACCGGTTCGCCATATCCCGAGGCCGGCATCATCATTTGCCCGCGCCGCCCGAGCAAATCGCCCTGGGGGCACGTTCCTCCGCGCGTGGCATGTTTGCCAGCGCTGTGGCTGGGGTCCCCACCGCGCCGCCCACCGGCAGCTCGCCTGCGCAGGCTCCTGCCGCGCTCGGGCCCCCTCCTCTCCTCCTTTTCCTTCGAGGCAAAGCCTCAGCGCCCCCACGGCCTCGCTCGCCGTCTATAAAAGCCAGCCCTTCCTCCCCGCGCGCGTGCACGCCTCCGCCAGACCGCCATTGCCGCCGCCGCCGGTGAACCTTCCCCTCCGCTCACGCCCGTGGCCAACTAGCGACGCAAGGCTCCTCCCTAGCACCCACTAGAGCTTCCACAGCCGCGCATGGCCTAGCTCCGCCCTCACACTCGTCGGAAAACGAGCCGAGGCGGCCGCGCTGCCGCGACCTTGCCGCCGCCGCTCGCCGGAGCCACCTCCGGCCACGCCACCACCACCAATCGAACCACGGTGAGTTCAATCGCACATAGGTGTCATTTGTTGCCCTGCTCCGGCCGCCGTTCACCACCGGCGAGCTCACCCTCGCTGCCGGGGGCACGGATGTGAATTCCGATGGCATATCTGTGAACTAGGGACCTGCTGGCATTGATCTTTATCTTAGTTTCTTTACAACAAAGTCCAGCACCTTCCAAAATTCATAGAAACTCATAGAAAAATCAGAAAAATGTAAACATAATTTTTTTGGTCTCCTTTTGACTAGATCTACAACTTCTACAAAGCATGACCATACTTTTGACTGCTAGATTTTGAATGAAAATTCAAACTTAGTTTGACACACTTTTGCTGTAGTTCAAAATCTAGATAAGCTATGGAGCTAAATTTTTGTATATGTTGCTATATATGTCATGTGTAGGCTCTGGACAAAAATTGCACAAAGTTATTGAGCAGATCTTTTAATAGGATTTATTTTGCATTTATGCTATTTCTGCCTTAATGATTTTTATAGCAAGATATAAATAGATTTTTGTGTTCAACTTCTGGCTATGATCATAAAATGACTAGATTCACCTTTTCTGTATTTATCATGATTTTATATCTATCAAAAGTATTTATTCTTGTTTTATGCTTAGATTCATATATAAATGCCTAGTTCAAAATGTAAAATAGTTCTTGTTGTGTTTGTTGTTTTCCTAGGCTTGTTTTAAGTCACAGATGATGTGGGAGAGAGTTTGGCTCTAGAAGTCTGTTATTTATTTATATATGCATTTATCTTGTTTTGGTAGCTAGAAAATGCCTTTTTTGGTATATTTATTTTATGGCTCATTTAAAGGTGAATCCTTGATCAGTGGCTTTGTTTAGGTAAATAGAGCCTAAGATGCATCACCCACTATTTTTATGAATTATTTTGTGGTTAAAAGCTTTGGAATCAAAATAAGCTTCATAATAAGTTTAATTGGGAAAAATCACCCTTGCCTCACTTAATGACTTTATGAAAGTGTTGTGGAGCATGTTTAGGAGCTGAGAACCACCCTTGCTGTTTTTGTGGATTTGATTTGATTTATTTCCTTAAATATGTACACAGTCACTATCAAAAAGATTAAATCATAAAGCACCACATGTCATGCCTTTAATAGAAAGAATATGCTAAATATATGTTTGTCAAGGTGAATATGGCCAATCATGCACTCCATGTTTGTATGTGTTGCATAGCATTGTGTCTGATTAATTCCACTCCATTAAATCTTGCATATGCATCCCGTGTAGAACTTCCCGACGGTAACTACTCGCTCGTGCTGGAAGTTGAGGAAGGAGGAGCTGACGTGGAGCTGCAGTTCGTGGAGGTGAACGAAGACACCGAGGAGCCCCAGGCTAGCATTGCTGACGAAGGCAAGCACCGGAGCATTAACCTAAGTGTTTTTGAAATTATGCAACTATCTATGTATGTTTGTGCATTTACGTTCGGGAGTTGAAATGAAACCCTAGATGCATGATCCCTAGGTACCTTTGTCCTTTACTAGTATGCTAGGTCGATAGTTGCTATGCTATAGGACCGGTACAAGTCGAGTGATGTTCGTCACTCACGAGAATAGGTTCTTATGTTGGAATCATAAGATCTTTATAAATGGATTGCTCATGTGGTAAGAGCATGGGATTTGGGCTCCGGTCTAATGGCTTTCGTGGGTTAAGTGTTTGAACGTACTAAGCACTTGTCGGGAATGGGACCGGTAAGCCTAGTACCTTAATGAGGTGGTGAGGGATCTTACTATTACTAATCTTGAGATGCGTCTCATGGCTAGCTACCGGTGGTTCATGTGTGATTCTGGGTGCTAGTGTGAGGCGTGCCAAAGAGCCTTGTACCAAAGATTGTAAGATTCGATCCTGAGCTGAAGAGTTTTGGGAACCACCTGGTTGGTGAACTCTTTGTGAGGGCACTCTTCCGTGTGTTTAGGTCCACCTTGCAAGGTTATAAATCAATCGGTTGTCGGCCTCTCACCGTTATCTGAGACTACTTATCCAACTGGCCATGATATCCCTTATGATGGAATATTTGTCAATATTGATGTTTGATTAATTGTATTGCACAACTTATGCTTGCAATAGCTTTCTCATTTAGAAAAGAGTAATCAACTAGAACCTGAGCTAAAATATTGAAAGTAAGGACATACTCTTTGTTGCTTTTCAGCAAAAGAACCCACTGGCCAAAAAGCCTCTCATGTCTAGAGTTTGGTGATGTAGATGTCACCCGACGGGTAAGACTTGCTGAGTATTAGTATACTCAGCCTTGCTATAATTTTGTTGATTTCAGGTAATGCTTTTAGTGATGTGTGGCCTGGAGACATTCCACCCGGCTGGGAGCTGGAGTGGGTGGATGACGACGAGTGAAGGCATCATGGAAGGCCTCCTGTGATGCTTACCGCACCGCTTAGATAATTTCCGTTGTTTTCGAACTCTGAACCTCTTTTATCATGTCAAGTACTTCGGTTTGTAATAATTAAACCCTTCGGGGCAGATTTGGATTTAATCTATGTATTGTACTCTGGACTCGCCTTCGCGTGAGTTTTAATGCATATTGTCGATCCTTTGTTGCTATGTAAGTGATGTCATCGGGCTTGACCCGGCAACTGACGACAGGATGATACTTTATTATCGCTTAATGACCAAAGTGGATTGGTTTAGGCGATAGTACGGTATTTTCTCGGGCGGGTTGTCACAGAACTAATGCTTGATCCCTCTTTCATCACAAACTCTTTAACATTTGTATTTTTTAATTCACTACCATTGTCACTTCTCACTTTCTTTAATTTTTGTTCAAATTCATTTTCGGTCCTTCTCACAAAGCTCTTGAAAATATCACATGTATGAGATTTGTCATGAAGAAAGAATACCCATGTGTATCTTGAATAATCATCCATAATTACAAGACAATAGCTATTTCCACCAATGCTTCTATAAGTAGTAGGACCAAATAAATCCATATGCAATAATTCCAAAGGTCTTGTGGTTGACATAGTAATCTTGTTAGGATGTGTGTTGGCAACTTGCTTCCCGACTTGACAAGCACTACACAAGTTATCTTTCTCAAATTTGACATCTTTCAAGCCAAGAACTAGATCATGCTTTACTAGTCAGTTAAGTTGTTTCATGCCAACATAACCAAGTCTTCTATGCCATAACCAACCCATAGAGGCCTTTGAGAATAAACAAGTAGTCAAACTAGCCTTTTTGTATGAGAAATCCACTAGATACAAGCTTTCATGAAGAAGACCCTTAAAAATAGAAGTTTTCCCATCAAGTGAGGTGACCTCAAAATCGTTGCTAGTGAAGGTGCATTTATAATCATTGTCACAAAGTTGAGCAATAGATAGCAAATTGACATTGAGAGAATCAAATAACACGACATTAGAGAGATTATAATCCTTAGATATAGGTACATCACCAATGCCTTTTACACCTCCCTTGCTATCATCTCCAAAGGTGATGTTGTCAAAGTCGAAAATTTCTTCATCAAGATGAGAGAATACTTTTCTGTCACTGGTCGTGTGGTTTGTACAACCACTATCAGTAACCCAATGTCTTCCTCTAGCCTTGTAGTTCACCTACAAAAGAGATTACTTCTTTTAGGTACCCAAAGTTTCTCGGGTCCTTCAATGTTAGTGACCAAAACTTTTGGCACCCAAATTGACTTCTTTTTATCACTACAATAGAACAACTGTCAGAGGTTTAGGTCTGAACAGTCCACGGGGGGATCAACCCCAGTGGTTTATTTGTTCGGCGGGAGGAGATCTAGGGCTAAGAACTCGATGGTTATGCAATAGCACACGGAACAAGATGGACACGGTGAGTTTATACTGGTTCAGGCCTCCGGAGAGTAAAACCCTACATCCAGTTCTTGACTGTATTGCTTTGGATGGATTGCAACTTGGTCCTGGGAGGACGCCCTTGCCTGCCTTATATTGGCTGACGGACAAGGTTGGTGGACCCAAAGTCCAGGTCGGTTACAACATGGAAACCTATCTAAGCTAAATTACAACATTATCCCATGATCTTCGGACTGCCTGGCGGGGCAACCGACGTCTTTTGTCTTATCTTGCACGCCAAGTTACTTGAACGGATCGGATAAGGTCGTCTAGGGGAATCTTTTGGAAGGTATTCAGGGCCACAGATCAGGTCTGTTGGGCCCACTGTCAGGTCGGCGAGTTTTCTGATGGGTCGGACCCACTTGTCGGGGACGGCCATGAGCTTGGTCGGTGGGGACCCAGGGGTACCCATGTCTCACAAGCCCCTGAACGATGTGTAGGCGCAGCGACCTTGAGGGGATCATGATGTAGCCGTGAAGCCATCAACAGGTCAAATAGCATGCACATCGGTCCAAAAGAAAAAGAAAGAAATCAGCTTAGCAGCTGACCTGTTTGTAGTTTTGTCAAACGCAGCGAGGTCGAGTGACGACCTATAGGAAGTAGTCTTCAAATAGGTCGAAACGACGAAGAAAAAATTAGAGGGCGTCAAGGACGCATTGATAGAGTAGTATCCGAGCATCGGAGCGGGCAGGATGGGCGGTGTGATGATCCAAAAATGAAGAGAAGAAAGAATAGGTCAAGTATCGACTTGATGAGAAGCAGGGTTCCTAACAGGTCGATACGACGAAGAAAACAAGAGGACGTCGAAGATGCTCTCGTAGAGTAGTCCCCGAGCATTGAAGCAGGCAGCATGGCTGATTTGATGCCCAAGAAAGTGAACAAAACTAGGGCATGGTCTTGATCGAACAGAGTGTAGAGACACCCAAACCTCCTAACATAGTTGTAAAGAGTCTGGCAGGGCCGACCCCAAGGAGGTCTTAAGGCGTGCCGACCTCAAGAAGGCCTCAAGTCAATAGCGCCCAGTATCTGGAGATGCCTGGCAGGGCCATTAGGCGCGCAGCCCTCGGGGAGGCCTTCAGTCCTATTGCAAATGAAGATGTGGTGTCCAGAACAGGCTTGGTAGGGTGTAGAAACGCACACCGACCTCAAGGAGGTCACGCATCCATGGTGCCTAACTAGGTTGGCAGAGCCGTATCCATACCGAGGTATTGAGAAACCTAGGTATCAAGCCACGCCGACCTCAGGAAGGCCATTTTGGTGCCCAGACGACCAGCATAGCTACCAGTCATCCAACGGAGCGAGCTAAGGTATTGTTGCCCTAAGTAGCGGGCACACCGACCTCGGGGGCCCGATGAAATCGTAGACGTGAAGTACTTGATCTCCAGGCGCCTAGATGGACTGGCAGAGCAGCGAAGCACACCTACCTCATGAAGGTCTTCAATCGAACCTATGACCATTCTGCTTGAGAAACAGAAATATAGGCTGATTGGAATAGGTTTGTTTACACTGCAGAACCTAGGGAGTGCAACAAGGACGCATAGCCTTGCAGGCGCAAAGAAAGACGCAGAGCCGTAAAGGGTGTGATTTATCGTTGTTGTCCATAGTCGTAACAAGGCACAGGGCCATCTGACGTAGAGTCAGTCTTATCACCCAAGTAGACTGCAGAGTCACGGGTCAACAGTGGTCGGAGATTCTCTTACCACCCAGAAAATGACAACTGGTCCGCTGATCGTGGGTGCACTGTAGCCATGTGACACTGCCACAAAGATGCACAAATGTTTGTCATGTAGGTAGGGGAAAGACGCGCAAGGACGTTCACGTGTAGACTGTACCCCGCGGCCACGGGGTAACAGTGTCAGTATAAAGACGAGTTGAGCCAAGGATGGCTCTCCCTATAAATAGGGGCATAAGCCTGGGGGTAAGGCACCGAGCATTGTAGAGCTATGAAGCCGCAACGCAGAGATTTGGCCATGCCATGGGCACGTGTCCATCCACCAGAGCATAGGATGCAAAATTTGTAGAGGCTTGGATCTAGAAGAATACTTGCGAGATGAAGAAGACTCCACCAATCTCTATGCCCTCCCCCAGCGTCAGGTCTAGTAGGGGGCCAAAGATGATGCTGGAGAGGCCTGATGCGATGCTGAAGGTTCTTGGTGAGTAATAGATACTCGTCGATGCCTTGCAGCACACACCGGGGGGGAAGTCTGTGTATGCATTCCAAAGTCAGGCACAAAGCACGACCTGCTAGGCGCAGCGTCACGTAGGTGAACCCCGGGAGGTCTTCAAGGAGGTCTTGATGCTAAAAGACTTCTTGCGATGTGCTCTACTATAGAAGAGAACATGTCCAAGATTGCTCTAGGAAGATCAGGTCTTCAAATATGTTTGTATCTTATAACTGGTACTAGGACTAGATAGGTCGCAGACGACCTGTGTACCTGTGGGGGCACACATGTAATGTTCGCTCTCTTTTGTCATGTTTAACGTGAAGGTCAATTTGAAGAATATGTCCCTCAAAGATCTATTATGTCGAGATTTGGGGGCTTACCGACCTCAAGGAGGTCGAGTTTACGATCAGGACGACCTGAAAGGAATATTGTTGTACCGACCTAAGCACAGGGCACTAGGTCGCTAATAGATCCGTTAGGCTTAGAGTCGTTAGAGCGAAATCCAGAGATAACCACTCGCGCAAAATAAGCGGCAAAGATCCGTTGGCATAGGGCCGTTACGGTGTTAATTCTGCAACGGGCGGCCGCTGTGGGGCCCATATAAATACAATGGGGGGGTGAAGCGTTGACTTCATCCCATCATCTTCCTCCTTGCGCCACCAGAGCTCACTACACCGTAGCCACCGAGAACACAAATCCACGCCACCACAGCTAAGGCCTGAGCCCGCCGCCGCTCTCAGCAACCCGCCCGCCGCCACCACTAGCAACGCCCTGCGCCTCTCCGCATGCGTGTGTAGACCCTAGTGACATGCGCATCTACTACTGATCGGAGCTGGTACACCACGTCCCCGACTCCATTACTGTAGTCTCGTCCTTCATCCACCTCTGTGACGTGTACATGGGGATACCGCCACACTTCTTCCTGTGGTGGTACTTCTTTCATGTAAAGAGGATCGGCAAGTCATCAGGCGTCATCGGCTCCATCAGCTTCTGCTTGAGACCTGCTCTCAAGTCTCAGTTCATCGACATGGAGCTGTCGGACAACAACAGTGGTTGGAAGGCGATTGGTTCTACATCGCTGACCAGAAGCTGGCACTGCCGAAGCGAACTGGGCACAAGCCCGTGAAGTTCCCAGAGTGGGACCTACCACTGACCTGTCGTGAGAAAGAAGATCTCAAGGGTTTTCTCACCATCCTCATTGACCTCAAGGAGGCAGGTCTTATAGGCGGTGTTGTAGCGATCTCCTTCAGCCGGCGGCTCATCCAACCGATCAAGGATCGAGTACACCCAGCCTACGAGTACTGGGGGCAGTCAGACCCCACTTGTCAGGTGAACCACAAGGTCTCCAAGGAGGAGATGGTGGCTAGAGTGGTCCAGCTCTTCGCTGGGAGGATCCGCAATAGGACGTGCCCAAATGTGCATTCGCTGGTACAACCAGCAAACATCGTAAGTTCTGAAACTTTGCTCGGCTACATCTTTTTGTTGTTGTCATCAAGGAAGACCTCTTAGACTTGTTTATTGTGTAGGAATGTGAAATGACATGGTGGTGCCCAGCACCTCTACCCGAGGGCCAAGAGCCACGCCGGAAACTGAGGTTAGAAGACTATCAACCTCCTGCCGCCGAGCTCTTGGAGAATTACCTGTCGGACTCATCTATCGAGGCCGACGGGGAAGACGACTAGAAGGCCGGGGCAGGGGTAGAAGCGAACCGCCTACAGAAAGTGCTGCTAAGATGGCACGTCGATCAAGAGCGGCCATCGCGAAGGTCGCGAAGTCGAAGGTGGACGTGGCGAAGGCGAAGCTCGAGGCAGAGAAGAAGAAGAGGAAGATGGGGGAGAAACCCACCTGAACAGCACAGGATGCCAAGGAGAGAGAGGAGGTCGTCGACTCATCGTCGTCGGAAGAAGATGATCGAGTGGTGCCAAGGTCGCCCAGTCCCGGCACAGCGACAGTGGGAGGAGCAGATGAAGATGACAAAGGAAGACCTCCGCCGCATGAAGGAGGCACAAGCCGCCAAGGCCGGGGTCCAGGCGAAAGTGCCGGTGAAGATACCAGGTCGGGTTTTGAAACCCAAATTACGGGGCAAGACCGCAGCAAAGTAAGACTTCTATGCTTAGTCATATCATTATAAGCTTTTGGTATGTCTTTGTGTCCTGACAGAATGATCTGTGCAAGTCGGATGTTGCGTCACAGAGCACCTCGGGTGCCCAAGCTTCCCCAGCAAAGGCTACGACATCTGAGCCGGTGGTCGGAACGCAGAGCTCCACCAGTATGGCTACGATGACCTCTCTAGCCATCGCTGACCCAAGCCAATCAACGCGGTGCCTGCCTCGACGGCTCAGGGTCCAGCACCGGACCCGATCCAACTGGAAATGTCCAGGCTGGCCCCAGAAACAACCATCGAGGCAAGACCGAGTTTGACGTCAATTGCTGGAGATCGACGAGATCGGGAGAACGACTGGTCCGGCACACCCTGGGAGGCAGACAACTTTGACGATGATGAAGACTTCAAGGCATGCAAGAATGCCATTTTTACCCTTAGCAGCTCTTTCCAGGCGAGTTACTGCTCCTGGAGTTATGTCTGATATGTTTTCAATATGAAGTTAGTGGCCTAACTTGGTATTTTTGCAGTCTTTGGCAGATCGGGCAGGGCTGACCAGTGCAAAACTGCCATGGCGGCACACCTCAGGACGTAGTAGCTTGAACAAGAGTTGCAGCGCATCAAGGAGGAGGCTGCTGCAGAGAAGAAAAAGCTCGAGGACGAGCTGGCTGTGGAGCAGCTGAAGGTCCGGGATGGGGACACCTTGCTGAAGTCCATGAGTGCCGGTAAGACCAAAGGCTCCCCATTATCTTACTTTTTGCTTCATTAGACTGGAGTTGCCTGACCTGCTTTACTCGCTGCAGAATTCCACAGGGAAAAGGACAAGCTGAAGCACGACCTCAAGGAGGCCGAAGGGAGGATCAGGGACCTCAAAAAGACTTTGAAGGAGGCTGACGAGGGTGCTGAGGCACTCAAGATGGAGACCAAGTCGGCCACCGAGAGTGAGTATATCATGGGTCAAAAGTTGGCTTACGAAAAGCGAGCTCGAAATGGCCTTGAGGTCAGTCTCGTGGTAGCCTTGCAATCTTTATAGAATGAGCAAGTGGCCATTGCAGGACTCGAAGTGGAGTTAAACAACCTGAAGAACACAGCAGACCATGTCATGGACATGGTAGTTCCTCAGGTAGTCGGGGAAGAGCCAAAGTCTGTGATAGACCAGCTGATAGTCACTCCGGAGAAGCTCACCGAGCTCTTGAGAGCTACAAGTCTAATGGCGACCGTAGAGTCTTTAGTCAGGGTGAAATCCCACTTCCCAGAGGTCAACATGGTGAAGGTCGGGGACGGCTCCAATCAAGAAAAAGATGTTGAGGCTGCGGAGGCAGAGGTGTAGCCAGCGACGGAGAAGATTATGGAGTCCATCGACTACGAGGGCAATGATGACGAATAGATGTAATATTTAAGTTGTACCTCCTTGTTGGCCGGAGCACAACATTCCCGTGCCATGTAAAAGAGTACTTTGTCTGATTTTGTTTTAATCATGCGGTACTTTTTGCTTATAGAAGCCTGGTAGCCTTGAGGTATTGTGTTTTCTTGTGCCCCGCTAACCACTACACACAGAGAGGACGGTTTATCGACCACATGGCTCAGCGTGGAGGTTTATGTGTTGCCAGCGCGCGGGGCGAGTCTAGGACTCAGGTTTCACACAACCAAGCAAGCTCGTAGTAGCATGAAGTAGGCAATCATAAAATGGTGGCATCCTTAGGTTGAGCGACCCTTAAGTTGCCATGGCCAAGCCCCTGAGCATGTCGAGGGGGAGGAACGAAACATTACCCTTAGGTCTTTCGACCCTTGTGTTGGCTTTGCCAAGCCCCCGAGCATATTGAGGGGGAGGGAACATGACACAGGCAGAAAGGAGAGTCAAAACACAGCAGAGGGCTGCTAAAAACTAATATTTATTTAATTTAAAGTACAAGGACGAGGAATACATAGCTCGTATAAACTATTCTACGGGTAGAATCGATGTAGATGCTCCACGTTCCAAGGGTTAGGAACTCCTTGGTTGTCACCCCAATGGAGGCGATATGTACATGGGTTGATGACTTCGGTGACGATGAAGGGTCCCTCCCAAGGGGCGGACAACTTGTGCACGCCGTCGGTCTTCTAGATCCGCCGCAAGACAAGGTCGCCAACATTGAAGGAGCACTCCTTGACGTTGCGATCATGGTAGCGACGTAGTTGTTGGTCGTGGTGAGCTTGCCGCATGACAGCCACCACCCTTTGTTCCTCGAGACAACCGAGGTCAACGCGACGAGTCTTCTCGGCTTCACCTTCATCGTAAAACTGTATACGAGGTGCTCCAAAGGTGACATCTGTGGGGAGTATGTCCTTCAAACCATAGACCAAAAAGAAGGGTGAGAAGCCCGTGGCTGAGCTGACCTGGGTCCGGAGACCCCAGATCACGTGGGGTAGCTCGGTGAGCCATCGAGAGGCGTAATTTGATGCATCATCAAAGATGCGATCTTTTAAAGATTGTAGCACCATGCCATTGGCATGTTCGACCTGGTCGTTGCACCGAGGGTGGGCGACCGATGAGTAGTGGACATCAATCATGCTATCCTGGCAGAAATCCCAGAAAGTCGATCCTATGAAGGCCGACCCGAGATCGGTCAGGATTCTGTTGGGCACACCGAAGCGATGTGTTATCTCTTTGATGAATTTTGCCGCTTTGTCCGACGTGACCTTGGCGACAGGTCGGACTTCGATCCACTTGGTGAATTTATCATCAGCGACAAGGATATGTTTATAGCCACCAAGAGCGGTTTTAAACGATCCTATTGAATCCAGACCTCACATGGTGAAGGGCTAGGATGGTGGGTGCGCAGGACCTGAGCAGGCAGGTGCTGCTATTTGGCAAAGAACTAACATCCTTTGCACCTCTTGACGAGGTCTTTAGCGTCGCTCATGGCCGTGGGCCAATAGAAACCATATTGGTAGGATTTGCCGACCAGATTGGCAGATGCTGCGGGGCAGCCACATTCACCACCATGGATCTCAGCCAGGAGCTGAAGTCCTTCTGATCGCAAGATGCACAACACGCTAGTAGAGGCTGCTTTTATGTATAGCTCGTCGCCTATGCTGACGTAGTTAACACTACGCTGGCTGATCTTTTCTCTTTCTGCTTTGTCTTCTGGGACCAATTGGTGGACCAGGAAACGTAAGAAAAGCTCACGCCAATCGTCTTCTTTTTCTACCATCAGCAAGTCACTGGGAGGTGCTAGTGTTGGGTCAGGCTGACCTTGGTCCGTGTTGTCCAGATCCAATATCCTTATGGACGGCTTGCGCAGGTCTTGAACGAACACACCGGTCGGGACCAGTGCCCGTTTGGAGCCTAGCTTGGATAAGACGTCGGCGGCAACGTTGTTGTTGCGAGGAACGTTGTAAGATCCCTGATGTTTAAGAATCCTAAATTCATGTGTTAGCATCACCAAATCATGTTTAACTCAAACAGAAACACATTTGACAAAGTCAAACCTTAGTTCTTGGTCAAACTCCTTTAGAGCTCTATACTCTTTAATGGTTTTCCAGCACATTCTCCAAATTTCATAATAAAACTTCAAAATATGCCAACACGAAAGTTTTTCGTTGATTCTGGGAACACAACTTTCATAATTGGCGGACATTCAAATTTTGAGTGCAAATTTGCCAAAAACCGGGTTGAAGACATTATGAACAGTAAAACGGGGCCGAGAAAAACTGAAACTTCGCCACGTTTTTCCCGTCAAACCAATCATCAAAACATATGTCGCCCTTTGTAAAAGTTGTAGTCCTATAGTTCCTCTACAACTTTCGTATTTGGAGATTTTCAACTTTGTTTTGGAAATTTTGAGTTTTGCATTTCTGAAAAGCGCTGCAGAAAATAAAGTGGGCGTCGGCGTCGCCGCGCTCTTGCACGCGCGCACGCACCTGTCCTGCTCCGCCCACGTGTCGCCCGCGTGGCCCCCCGGCGTATGGACGCCTCGCGTCCGTCGCTGTGGACCCAC
This sequence comes from Cenchrus fungigraminus, assembly GCA_036936925.1. Taxonomy (NCBI): domain Eukaryota; kingdom Viridiplantae; phylum Streptophyta; class Magnoliopsida; order Poales; family Poaceae; genus Cenchrus; species Cenchrus fungigraminus. Next base: position 51,591,052 of record CM072778.1, on the reverse strand, counting down.
GCGCCGTGGACCCTCCGCCCGACCGCAAACCGTACGCCACGTCCACGCACTCAAGCGCCGGACCGCGCCACGCGCCGAGCACGACGGCTGCCAACCGCGACGCGCGTGCGCGTGCCCCGACGGGCCGGGCGCAAGGTTAAAAGGGGGAGTGCGAGGGCCAGCGCTCTTTTTCCTCAGTTGCCTCGCCGCGCTCGCCACCCTGCTCCGTCCCGAGCTCCGCCAGCATCTCCATGGCCGCCGCCGCCCGCCAAAGCATAGCATCGTCGAGCTAGCTCTTCCGCTCTTTCTCGCCGTCTCCTCTCCGTTCCTACACCTCCCTTAGGTCCTCCTGCAGCCTCATCCGTCACCGCCGCCTTGCATTTGGGCCGCCGCCGCCCGTACGCCGAGCTCTGGCAGTGGCAGCACCGTGGCCGCGTCGCGGTGGGCCGCTGGCGCCGCCCTGGGCCAAGCCGCGCTCTTTGCCACCTCCAGGTAGGTGCGTGCACCTTCCGAGCCCGCTCGCCAGCCAACTCCGGCCAGCCATCGCCGCCGGCAAGGCCCCACGGCTGCTGAGGACCACATTGCATTGATTGCAATTTGTCCAGGGAGTTTTCCGTAAACGAGCGACCCGGTTGTAATATAGAAATGTTAGCTCAAGGGTCTGAGTGTAAAAGAGTTCTTAGGTTTTCCCAGCAACTTCGAAAAATCATTAAAAATCGTAGGAAAATCAGAAAAATGCAAATCTAGTTTTGTTGGTTTCCTTGTGTTGAGTTCTATCTTTTCAAGAAAGGTTGTACAAGGTTTTTCTTTGTAGATTTTGAATGAAAAATTGAACTCAGTTTGAAGTGTTTTTGATGTAGTTTAAAATGTACTCATGATATGGAAGCGGACTTTGGATATGTTGTTCTTTATGCCATGTTTAGGATTGTGACCAAAGTTGACATAAGTTTGATATGTAGATTTGTAGTTATGATTAATGTAATATTGATGCTAGATTAATCTTGATGATTTTTATAGTCCCTTCAATAAACTTTTCTTTAAGCACAAGTACACCCTAGGGTTTTGTCATGATGAGTAGCACCTCTGGTATAATGGATATAATTTTAGGCTTTTGTTTGATTTATGTTTTGTATTTAATCTTATGTAGGATGTTAAATTAATAACTTGAAAAATAAATTAGATCTAAACCTGTGCTTTGGTCAGAGGCTTAGATTTGACCTAAATTAGTTGTAGAAGAAATTCGAGACCAGGTGTAGGATTTAATTGATTTATGCTAGGCTGAGTTTTGTCTTTTTCATATAAATTAATTTATATGTGATCTGGAGCTAAATTTTGGCATGTGAGCTTAGTTTAGGTATATGTTGTTGTATACCAAAGCTTAGGACCTTTGGAAGTTTATTTAATTTTATATGAATTTTTGATAAAAGGCTAGATAGATTTCAAGTAAATAACAAACTGTCAACTTTTTGTTTGTATTTTTGAAATGTTGTGATGTGGTTCTGTTCAAAACCATTAGGACACACCCCTTGCTGTTTTGTTAAGTTAATTAATTTATTTTGCCTAGGGTGTACACAGTCACCATCAAAGTTAACGTTTAATTAACCAACCACACCATCCATGTCCTTTAGGATAAGAGTATTATGTGATTAGATGAATGTGGCCAACTTGAGTTGGATTGGTGGTATTTATTCCCCTCACACCCTCGCTTAATGCATGTGCATGTTTAACGTGTAGAACTACCAGATGGAACGTACACACTAGTCCAGGAGGGAGAAGGTGCAGCCGAGGCTGAAGCGAACTTTACTTGTGTGTAGCAAGACCTGGGCCAAAGCCCAGAAGAGCCCAAGGTTGTAGTTGAAGAAGAGGAAGGCAAGCCCCGGACTACATTAACCCAAATTTTATAACTTGGCAATTTATTTTCGTATTTATGTTATGTATGTGCATTTAAGTTTCAGGAGTTGATTTGAAACCTTAGATGCATGATCCTTAGGTTACTATGCTCTTTTACTAGTATGATAGGTCGCTAGTGCCATGCTTTAAGGACACGGTACAAGTCGTGTGATGTCTCATTGCTCGCGAGATATAGGGTTCATATGTTGGAATCATAAGATAGGATTAAATGGACTCGCTCATGTGGTAAGAGCAATGGGATCGGTCTCGGCCGAGTAGTATGTGCTGGTTAATCTTTTGAAGGTACCAAGCACTTGTCAGGAATGGGACCGGTAAGCCTAGTACCTAATGAACCAGTGCGGGAACTTTATCGCAACAAATCTTGAGGTGCGCCTCCAGGCTTGCTCCCTGAAGTGCATGTGTGAGTCTGGACGTACTTTGTGGGGCGTACCAGTAAACATTGTACTTAGGACTATAGCTTCTGATCCTAAACCGAGGGAATGTCGGGAACCGCCTGGTCGAGGTATACCCCGCATTCGATTTTATTCGGTTTCTTGGGGTATACCTTCTTCTGTGTGTCTGGGTTTACCTTGAAAGGTTATAAATTCGATCGATCATCGGTCTCTCGCCGTTACATGAGACTGATTAACCACTGGCTACCCCATCTTGTATTATGGAACAGATGGATTAATTTTGATGCTTGAATAACATTGTTTGCACAACTGCTTGATTAGTTTAGGTACTTACCTAGAATGGTTAATATTCTAGAATTTAAGCTAAAACTTGGAAATAAGGATCAACTCTTAGTCACTTTTGGCAAAACAAACCCACCAGCGAAAAAGCCTTGCATGTCTAGCTTTATTTTATTTTGTCGGGAAAGTCTTGCTGAGTATTAGAATACTCAGCCTTGATTTCGATGTTGTTTTCAGGTATAAATGTTTGGCCTGTCCAAATTCCCCCTGGTTGGGAACTTGAATGGGAGAATGGTGATGACGAGGAGTGATATGCTATGGATGACCTCCCATGTGTATCATACGACTAGTTTATTTTTCTGCTATTTGAAACTCTAAACTTTTACTTTTATGCATGAAATATGGTTTGTAATAATTTAACCCTGTGGGTTGTTCTGTAATTTAAATTTATACTCTGGACCCGCCTTCGTGCGTGCTTTGTTGCGTACTATCGATCCTGTGTTGTAAGTGATTCACCGGCTTGACCCGGCAGATACGACATAATACTTCTTTGTTATTGCTTAATGGCCAAGTGGACGGGCTTCGGCAATAATACAGAATTATTTTGGGCGGGTTTGTCACAGCTGGCATCAGAGCGATTAGTACGCACCAGTGTATTAAAACTACCTTAATAACATGATTTTGGAATAAAACTTGCAAGATTAAGGTGTGTTTGCAAAATGCGTTAGGAAAGCTAAGGATGAACTAGTCTGAGAGACCCTAGAGAGATTTTGGTTTCATTCAGGTGGCTAGTACTCTATGTTTTATCTAAACTGACTTCCAGCAAACTGACTTCTAGCATATTTTATTATCTGTCAAAACTTACTTTCTCGCACAACCATACTAGTACACCACGTTTTGGTTTACGTGTGTGGTGCCACATGAAAGTCATGTGAGGGATGGATGGGACCTATTCCAAAGGGAACCCACCATCGTGTCTGTGTCTCGCCACGTTTTGCCATACGTGGACATTCCGTATCACAAAGATGCGAGGCAAGGATACACTCCATTCAAACGGAGAGTGTTCGACGCTGTCCATGCAACGGCTTTATGCATGGATGTCGTTTCTATAGTGAACGGTAATGTATGTGGACGATTTCGTGAGTGTTGGCACGAAAGGTTTGGGATGTTCTGTGATTTTCTGTAGGTACACTAACCACGATTCGTTAGGTACGGTAACTAAGAAACGAATAGCTTTCGACTAGTAATTTTAGGGAGAGACGTATCTATGCCTTGCCATCGACACTAATTTCGATTTTTAAGCTTAATTGCTTGTTGAGGACTTATAGGACGCTCTTGCATCATGCTAAAATTCATATTAAGAACTGAATAAAAATGTTATGCAAGTGTGTATGGTGATTGTTCTAAATTCTTCAACCTAAAAGAGATGCATCATCTAGGTTTCAAAAATCTGCCTAGTTCTGCATAGGTGTTGGCCAAACTTTTAGAGCCTTTTCTAAAAAGAATTTGAGTAGAGTTTATATACCAAAAATGGTCCTTAGGTATCTATCTACCTCCTGTAGAAATCTCAAGGTCACTAGATTTTTATTTTGGAAGTTATGCCCAAAACATTAGGTCTCTGTCCTGCTGAATTTCAGAACTAGTGATATCTGAAATTCAAATTTTTAGGTTATCTTCCCCTAGGATCTAGAGCAAACCTTGAATACCAAAAGTGTAGATCATCATGTTGCCTAGCTTCTGGCAAAAAGTCAGAATTTTTGGGCTACTGGTCTAAGAGTTATGAATTTTTATTCACAACTGCCAGTTTTTGCCTTGTTGGCGTACTAAACTCATTTTGGGGATTGACATGCTTTTGGAATATATTAGGCTACCCTAAGAGTAGGTATCGTGTGTGGCTAGAGCCTACATGGAAATCCCTAATGCAATGGTGATCCCCAAATTCTTAACTTTGAATGAAATCCTTTGGATATACCTTGTGGCAGCAATCTACGTATTGATTAAAGTTAGGCATTTTGTGATTACTTTAGGATCATGGGTTGAATACCACATTGGTTCATAATTTTTTGATGGCAATGCTCACAAAATTTCAGTATTTATGCATGAGTATAATGAACATTATCGAATTTTTGGTCCACACATGTCTGCTGTTTTTGACAGCTAGACAGAGGATGAGTTTTTGAATTTTTCAACCACTTTAACTTTGTAAATTGGCTCTGAGTTTAATACCAAAGTTGTGGCTTATGAAATTCTACACATGCTGACCAAAATTTAGAATTTTTTGACACATGAGCTGAGAGATATGAATTTATTTCTCAGAGCTGTTGCTGTCCAAATTCTGTAAATTTCCATTTGAAGTTTCCTTAGACATGCCTCCTTGTCATTTTGTTGGCAAGATTATGGATGTATATCTAAGGGAAGATCACATGGTTTCGATGGACGGAAACCCTCTCCTCAGTTACGGAGAAGTAGTTGATAGAGAGGCAAGTGGTAGCAATCCGCTATCGCCATCAAACTTGTGCTATACAGGTGGCTATTACCTCCCATTTGGTGTGGTGATTAATGCATGAGGCTAGCTCAGCTTGAATATGCTCTTTCTTAGCAAGTGCGTGATTAGCACCATGAGAGCATGGCCCAAGGACTGGGTACTAAATGAAATCACTTGATAGCTAGGATTTTTCCTCCAACAAAATCGTGATAAGATCTTCGTTTAGTTTCGTTGAATATTTGGGGCTAATTCAAGAATACCAACGTGGGTTCAAAATTTGTATTCGACATGCTCATCAAAATTTAGCCTCCTCACGTTTTTACTCTAAGAGTTGTGAACATGTTTGTGGACCTTGGCTTGCTGCCCAACCGCCAAGGCAGAGTAGAGATATTCGGATTCATGAGCATGATATCTTAATCGACGTGTTCACTTCCGTATCATGTGAAAAAAATTGCTTCCCATCACGTAGCCCTAAGAGTACCACTTGAGATAGGTAGCAAGACTATTCCTACCCATCTTATCACGTTGAATATGGAAGGGGTAGATGTTATCCTAGGCATGAATTGGCTGAGTCAACACAAGGTTATCTTGGATATTTCTGAAAGAATGATAGAAATCAATTCACCTATCGTTGGAAACTCAACTCTTTACTTTCCTTCCCAAGGCTATAAAGGTTCTTGTGCTTTCGCAGCAATAACTTCTCAACTTGAGGACATACCAGTGGTGTGTGAGTACACGGATGTCTTTCCTGATGATTTGCCTGGCATGCCACCAGATAGAGATATCGAATTTGTTATAGAACTTCAGCCTGGTACTGCCCCCATTTCTAAAAGACCATATCGAATGCCACCCAAAGAGTTAGCTGAACTAAAGAATCAACTTCAAGATTTGCTAGATAAGGGTTATATTCACCCAAGTTCTTCTCCTTGGGGTTGTCCAGCCCTATTTGTGAAAAAGAAAGATGGTAGCCTGAGGTTGTGTGTGGACTACCGACCTCTCAATGCGGTGATTATCAAAAATAAGTATCCTTTACCCCGCATTGATGTTCTCTTTGACCAGTTGGCTGGAGCCAAGGTTTTCTCAAAGATCGATCTTCGATCTGGCTATCATCAAATAAAAATCCGGCCTAGTGATATTCCAAAGACCGCATTCTCCACTCGCTATGGCCTATATGAATATCTGGTCATGTCCTTTCGTCTTACAAATGCACTGGCATACTTCATGTATCTTATGAACTCCGTGTTCATGATGGAGTTGGATAAATTTGTAGTGGTTTTCATTGATGACATCTTAATTTATTCCAAGAACGAGAAAGAACATGATGAACATCTTCGCATTGTTTTGCAACGTTTAAGAGATCATAAACTTTATGCTAAATTCTCTAAGTGTGAGTTCTGGCTGGATAGTGTAAAATTTTTGGGGCACACTATTTCCAGCAATGGCATATTTGTCGCTCCAAGTAAAGTTCAAGAAGTAATGGATTGGCAACCTCCTAAATCAGGTCATCAAATCCGTAGCTTTCTAGGGTTGGCTGGTTATTATCGCCGATTTATTCTGGATTTCTCTAGAATTGCAAAGCCTATGACTGAGCTATTATAAAAAGGAGTGAGGCTTGTGAAAAGGCTTTTCATACCCTAAGAGAACTTTTAACTTCAGCCCCAGTGTTAGCACAGCCTGACAACTCTAAGCCATATGAGGTCTATTGTGATGCTTCCGGCACTGGTCTTGGTTGTGTTCTTATGCAAGAAAACTGAGTCATTACCTATGCCTCACGGGCACTTCGACCTCATGAAAAGAATTATCCCACACATGATTTAGAGCCAGCAGTGGTCGTTCATGCCTTAAAAATTTGGAGGCATTATCTTATGGGAAATCGCTACAACATCTTCACAGATCACAAAAGTCTTAAATATATTTTTACTCAAGCTGATCTGAATATGAGGCAAAGAAGATGGCTAGAATTGATCAAAGATTATGATCTTGAGGTTCATTATCATCCGGGAAAGGGTAATGTAGTTGCAGATGCTCTTAGCCGCAAGGCTCACTGCAATTGCCTATCGGTAGAACCTTATAATGCCACTCTATGTGAAGAATTGAGTAAGCTTCACTTGGAAATTGTGGAGCAAGGAAGTCTAAATGCTATCTCCGCTGAGTCTAACTTATTTGATAAAATTGTCATGGCTCAACTTCGAGATGAGGGTGTTCAGTTAATAAAACAAAAATTATTGGAAAAAGACCCTAAATATGATTGTTTTCGTAAGGATTGGAAGGATATAGTTTGGTTTGGGCAACGCCTTGTAGTTCCTGATGATTGGGAACTTAAAAAGGAAATTTTGGATGAGGCTCATCTCTCTAAATTTTCTATTTATCCCGACAGGAGCAAAATGTATCAAGACTTGAAAGAAAACTTTTGGTGGTCCAACATGAAGGTAGAAATAGCGAAGTATGTATCAGAATGTGATACTTGCCAAAGAATTAAAGCAAGTCATTTGAAAACAGTCGGTACTATCCAACCTTTGCCCATACCTTCATGGAAGTGGGATGATATAAGTATGGATTTCGTGGTGGGATTGCCACTCACATCTAGAAACACACGATTCCGTCTGGTTTATTGTGGATAGATTGACAAAACTGCACACTTCATTGCGGTCAACACCAATTATTCTGCCAAGGATTATGCAGAAATTTATATTGATCGAATTATTCACTTGCACGGTGTTCCTAAGACTATCATTTCAAATAGAGGCTCTCTATTTGTGTCACATTTTTGGGAACAGCTACATTTGTGTCTTGGTACCAAAATTATACGCAGTTCAGCTTATCGTTCTTAGACTGATGGTCAAACTGAGAGAGTAAGCCAGATTCTAGAGGACATGTTGCGAGCATGTGTGATTTACTTTGATAAAAGTTAGGACAAGTGTCTTGCTTTGGCAGAATTCTCTTATAACAATAGTTACCAAGCTAGTTTGAAAATGGCACCTTTTGAGGCTCTCTATGGAAGGAGATGTCGAACTCCCTTGAACTGGTCACAAGCCGGTGAGAGGAAATTCTTTGGTCCAACCTTAGTTAAGGATGCCGAAGAGAAGGTGAGAGTAATCAAAGAAAATTTGAAGATAGCTCAAATGAGGCAAAAGAGCCATTATGACAAGGGAAAAGCACCTAGGCAATATAAAGTTGGTGATTTTGTGAACTTGAAAGTTTCGCCAACCAAGGGTGTACAAAGGTTCGGTGTGAAAGGGAAATTAGCTTCACGCTGTATTGGCCCTTATAAGATCACTGAAGTATGGGGACCAGCAACATATCGTATTCAGCTTCCTGAGCGACTCTCCGCCATCCACAATGTATTTCATGTGTCCCAAATAAGGAGATGTGCTCATGAACCGGCCACAGAAGTGATAAATGAAGCAAATGCTTGGATTGAACCCGACCTATCTCTTATTGAATATCCTTTCAGAATATTTGATATAAAGGAAAGAAAAACTCGAAGGCAAACTGTAAAGATGTATAAAATACAGTGAAGTCATCATACTGTAGAAGAAACTACATGGGAGACTGAACATTATCTCAATGAAAAATATCCGGATTTTCTTCAAGCTAGAAATCGTAAGTTCTTTTCCCTACCTTTGTCTTTTAAATCCGAATCTCGGGACGACATTCTTTTTAAGGGGGTAGGTTGTAACATACCTGATGTTTAAGAATCCTAAATTCATGTGTTAGCATCACCAAATCATGTTTAACTCAAACGTAAACACATTTGACAAAGTCAAACCTTAGTTCTTGGTCAAACTCCTAGAGCTCTATACTCTTTAATGGTTTTCTAGCACGTTCTCCAAATTTCATAATAAAACTTCAAAATCTGCCAATACAAAAGTTTTTTGTTGTTTTCGGGAACACAACTTTTATAATTGGCGGACATTCAAATTTTGAGTGGAAATTTGCCAAAAACCGGGTTGAAAACATTATGAACAGTAAAACGGGGCCGAGAAAAACTAAAACTTCGCAACGTTTTTCCCGTCAAACCAATCATCAAAACATATGTCGCCCTTTCTAAAAGTTGTAGTCCTATAGTTCCTCTACAACTTTCGTATTTGGAGATTTTCAACTTTGTTTTGGAAATTTCCAGTTTTGCATTTTTGAAAAGCGTTGCAGGAAATAAAATGGGTGCCGGCACCGGTGTTGCCGAGCTCTCGCGCGCACACACTTGTCCTGCTCCGCCCACGTGTCGCCTGCACGGCCTCTGGCATACGGACGCCTCGCGTCCGTCGGTGCGGACCTGCGTGTCGTGGACCCTCTGCCCGACCGCAAACCGTATGCCGCGTCCACGCGCTCAAGCGCCGGCCCGCGCCACGTGCCGAGAGCGACGGCTGCCAGCTGCGACGCGCATGCGCGTGGCCCGACGGACCGGGCGCGGGAATAAAAGGGGGAGCGCGAGGGCCGACGCTCTTTTTCCTGGCTGCCTCGCCGCACTCTCTGCCCTGCTCCGTCCCGAGCTCCGCCGGCATCTCCATGGCCGCCACCACCCGCCAAAGCAGGGCACCGCCAAGCTATCCCCTCTGCTCTTTCTCGCCGCCTCTTCTCCATTCCTACACCTCCCTTAGGTCCTCCTACAGCCTCATCCGTCATCGCCGCCGCCGCCCATACGCCGAGCTCCGGCGGGGGCAGCACCGTGGCCGCGCCACAGTGGGCCGTCGGTGCCGCCTCGGGCCAGGCCGTCGGTGCCGCCTCGGGCCAAGCCGCCGTCTCTGCCACCTCCAGGTAGGCGCACGCACCTTCCGAGCCCGCTCGCCGGCCAACTACGGTCGGCCATCGCCGCCAACGAGGCCCCACGGCCACCGAGGACCACATAGCATTGATTGCAATTTGTCCAGGGAGTCTTCTGTAAATGAGGGACCTGGTTGTAATATAGAAAAGTTAGCTCAAGGGTTTGAGTGTAAAAGTGTTCTTAGGTTTTCCCAGCAACTTCGAAAAATCATTAAAAATCATAGGAAAATCAGAAAAATGCAAATCTAGTTTTGTGGGTTTCCTTGTGTTGAGTTCTATCTTTTCAAGAAAGGTTGTACAGGGTTTTTCTTTGTAGATTTTGAATGAAAAATCGAACTCAGTTTGAAGTGTTTTTGATGTAGTTTAAAATGTACTCATGATATGGAAGCGAACTTTGGATATGTTGTTCTTTATACCATGTTTAGGATTGTGACCAAAGTTGACATAAGTTTGATATGTAGATTTGTAGTTATGATTTATGTAATCTTTATGCTAGATTAATCTTGATGCTTTTTATAGTCCCGTCAATAAACTTTTCTTTAAGCACAAGTACACCCTAGGGTTTTGTCATGATGACTAGCACCTCTGGTATAATGGATATGATTTTAGGCTTTTGTTTGATTTATGTTTTGTATTTAATCTTATGTAGGATGTTATATTAATAACTTGAAAAATAAATTAGATCTAAACCTGTGCTTTGGTCAGAGGCTTAGATTTGACCTAAATGAGTTGTAGAAGAAATTCAAGACCAGGTGTAGGATTTAATTGATTTATGCTAGGCTGAGTTTTGTCTTTTTCATATAAATTAATTTATATGTGATCTGGAGCTAAATTTTGTCATGTGAGCTTAGTTTAGGTATATGTTGTTGTATACCAAAGTTTAGGACCTTTGGAAGTTTATTTAATTTTATATGAATTTTTGATAAAAGGCTAGATAGATTTCAAGTAAATAACAAACTGTCAACTTTTTGTTTTTATTTTTGAAATATTGTGATGTGGTTCTGTTCAAAACCATTAGGACACACCCCTTGCTGTTTTGTTAAGTTAATTAATTTATTTTGCCTAGGGTGTACACAGTCACCATCAAAGTTAATGTTTAATTAACCAACCACACCACCCATGTCCTTTAGGATAAGAGTATTGTGTGATTAGATGAATGTGGCCAACAAGAGTTGGATTGGTGGTATTTATTCCCCTCGCACCCACGCTTAATGCATGTGCATGTTTAACGTGTAGAACTACCGGACGGAACGTACACGCTAGTCCAGGAGGGAGAAGGTGCAGCCGAGGGTGAAGCGAACTTTACTTGTGTGCAGGAAAACCTGGGCCAAAGCCCAGAAGAGCCCAAGGTTGTAGTTGAAGAAGAGGAAGGCAAGCCCCGGACTACATTAACCCAAATTTTATAACTTGGCAATTTATTTTTGTATTTATGTTATGTATGTGCATTTAAGTTTCAGGAGTTGATTTGAAACCTTAGATGCATGATCCTTAGGTTCCTATGCTCTTTTACTAATATGATAGGTCGCTAGTGCCATGCTTTAAGGACATGGTACAAGTCGAGTGATGTCTCATTGCTCGCGAGATATAGGGTTCTTATGTTGGAATCATAAGATAGGATTAAATGGACTCGCTCATGTGGTAAGAGCAATAGGATCAGTCTCGACTGAGTAGTATGTGCTGGTTAAGCTTTTGAACATACCAAGCACTTGTCAGGAATGGGACTGGTAAGCCTAGTACCTAATGAACCAGTGCGGGAACTTTATCGCAACTAATCTTGAGGTGCGCCTCCAGTCTTGCTCCCTGAAGTGCATGTGTGAGTCTGGACGTACTTTGTGGGGCGTACCAGTAAACCTTGTACTTAGGACTCTAGCATCAGATCCTAAACTGAGGGAATGACGGGAACTGCCTGGTCGAGGTTTGTTGGGGTATACCTTCTTCCGTGTGTTTGGGTTCACCTTGCAAGGTTATAAATTTGTTCGATCGTTGGTCTCTCGCTGTTACATGAGACTGCTTAACCACTGGCTACCCCATCTTGTATTATGGAACAGATGCATTAATTTTGATGCTTGAATAATATTGTTTGCACAACTACTTGATTAGTTTAGGTGCTTACCTAGAATGGTTAATATTCTAAAATTTGAACTAAAACTTGGAAATAAGGATCAACTCTTAGTCGCTTTTGGCAAAACAAACCCACTAGCCAAAAAGCCTTGCATGTCTAGCTTTATTTTATTTTGTCGGGTAAGTCTTGCTGAGTATTAGAATACTCAGCCTTGCTTTCGATGTTGTTTTCAGGTATGGATGTTTGTCCTGGCCAAATTCCCCCTGGTTGGGAACTTGAATGGGAGAATGGTGATGACGATGAGTGATATGCTATGGATGGCCTCCCATGTGTATCATACGACTAGTTTATTTTTCCACTGTTTGAAACTCTGAACTTTTACTTTTATGCATGAAACATGGTTTGTAAAATTTTAATCCTATGGGCTGTTCTGTAATTTAAATTCGTACTCTGGACCCGCCTTCGTGTGGGCTTTGTTGCATACTATCGATCCTGTCTTGTAAGTGATTCACCGGGCTTGACCCAGAAGATACGACATAATACTTCTTTATTATTGCTTAATGGCCAAGTGGACGGGCTTAGGCAATAATATGAAATTAGTTTGGACGGGTCTGTCTCGAACTCGCCCAGCTTGACCGACAACTTGACAATGCGGTCATTGGCGTCGCGGTTGCAGATGATCTCCCCCAGGGGGGGAGGAAGGCACCTTGATCTTGTGATCTTGAAAGTAGTGCCAGAGCTTCCTTGACGTGATCAAAAGTGTGTAGAGCAGCTTCTGAGGCTGTGAATAATGTGTCTTAGCATCGGCCAGGACCTCGCTTACGTAATACACAGGTCGTTGGACAGGGTAGACCTGCCCTTCTTCTTCTCGCTCGGCGACGAGGACCGTGCTGACCACATTAGTGGTTCCCAATATGTAGAGGAGGAGTGTTTCCTTCGGGATTGGAGGCGTCATGATCAGTGGAGAGGTGAGAGATTCCTTGAGTGCATCAAAGGCTTGCTGTGCTTCTTCATCTCACACGAACTTATCTGCTTTCTTCAATAGTTTGAATAAGGGCAAACCTTTTTCACCAAGCTTCCTGATGAAACAACCTAGGGCCTCCATCATGCCGGTGAGCTTCATGACGTCCTTTTTGCAAGATGGATTGACCATATTGCGAATCGGATCGACCTTGATGGGGTTGGCTTCAATGCCTCAGTGCCCCACCATGAAGCCCAGGAGCAATCCAGAGGGGACACTGAATACACACTTGGTCGGGTTGAGCTTCCGTTGGTAGGTGCGAAGGGTGGTGAACATTTCGACGAGGTCGGTGATGAGCTGATCTTCATGGGTGGTCTTGACGACTACATCATCGACGTAGGCTTCGACATTTTTCCCGATCTGGGACGCCAGGCACTTTTGAATCGCCTTCTGGTACGTGGCACCTTGTAGCAGTAGATGTCGTTGGGCGTTATGAATGCCGTCTTGTCTTGATCGTCGGGGTTTTGGGCTATCTGGTGATACCCTGAATAGCAGTCGAGAAAACATAGTAGGATGCTGCCAGCCATGGAGTCCACGACCCGATCGATGCGAGGAAGAGGGAAGGGATCTTTCGGGTAGTGCTTGTTGAGATTGGTGTAACCGATACACATCCTTAATCTGCAAGTCTTTTTAGGTACAAGGATCGGGTTTGCAAGCCAAACTGGATGTTTACACTCACGGATGAATCCTGCAGCTAAGAGCTTACACACTTCTACTTCTATAGCTTCCTTTCTATCTTTTGCAAAGCAATGGAACTTTTACTTGATAGGTCTTGCTGTCTTGTTGACTTCTAGGGCGTGCTCAGCCAGCTCCCTAGGGACACCGGGCATGTCAGAAGGACTCCATGCAAATATGTCGGTGTTGTCCCAGATAAAACTGCGTGTTCCTATTTTGGGTCCAGGTCGGCCCCAATGGTGACTTCTTTAGCTGTGTTGGGTTGGTCGAGGTAGACCTTCACCGCAGGACAGGCATCCGAGGCAGTTGATGTGCGCTTCTACTCAGGTACTTCTAGGGAAGTAGGGTCGATCTTGGCAGCCTGAGCGACCATGACCGTAGCTGCAGCTGTACACACAGAGGTTGCGGCGAGGTCAACCATTTCGTCCTCGCACTTGAAGGATATTATGAGGTCGCCGTAGACAGAGAGGATCCTGTTCGGCGCTGGCATCTTCATGACGAGGTAGGTGTTGTGCGGGATGGCCATAAACCTAGCCAACATAGGTCGGCGTAGGATGGCGTTGTAGGATGAGCGAAAGTCTGCCACCTCAAACGTCAGGTACTTCGTGCGGTAGTTGTTTTCTTTGCCGAAGGTAACCAGCAGGCACACACGACCTATGGGGTATGATACCTTGCCGTGTACGACCCTGTAGAAGGGTTCGTCACACGTAGTCATCATGGAGATGTCGAACTGCATCTTCTTCAGCATCTCGTTGAAGATGATGTTGAGGCTGCTGCCCCCGTCGACGAGGGTCCTAGGCAGGAAGGCTCCATCCACTATAGGGTTGACGACCAGCGGGTAGGTCCCAGGGTCTAGTATGTGTACCCAGTGGTCGGCCGTAGAGAAAGTTACGGGGAACTCCGACCACCGCAGAGGTTGAGGTTCTTCAGTGTTGACGAGGTCGATATCCCTTGAGTTGGAACACTATTGTCTATATCTCTTGACGGCACCCCGGCCACCTACGATGAAGTTGATTTGACGGTTGGCGGTTTGGAACTTCAGGCATCCAAGAAAGAAGTAAAGATCGAAATCGAAGCGTTATCATTGGGTTGACGATCAATTTATATTGACAAGCGCCATTGGGATTGCCACCTTTAGGTGGTAGAGGAGGAGTAGGCTCCTTGCGGCGGTCGCCGTCGTAACGTCGATCGTCCCGACGATCATCACGGCGATTGTCTCGGCGATCATCACGGCGATCGTTGAGGCGGTTGTCCTTGTTGTCATCTTGAAGATAAGGTCATCGGTCGCGGTAGTCGCGTAGATCAGATCGACGATAGCGGTTGTCATAACGACAGTTCTTATAACGGTCATCACTATTGCCGCTTTTCGTCTTCTTGGGTTCTGGAGGGATGCCTAGGGCGCGCTTCAGCTGTTCGCACTCATGCATGGTGTGCTTGGCGTCACAGTGGAACTGACATTGGTCGTCTAGCGTGTAGTTGAAGTCCCCTTCGAGGAAGGTGGACCGTCTTGGAGCGTCGGTCGTGTAGACCTCGCTAGATCGCTTTCGCGACCTGACATCAGCGTCGGACGCCAGAACTGTTGAAGCATCATCTGCTTTGTCTCCTTTGAAGTCGTGGATGACTGCATCCTGAGTATCGACAAGCTTATCGATGTAGGCCATAAGGTCGGCAATTGTGTGGGTGTCGTCTTCATGGATCTTCTCGAAGAGCTTGAGGTTGGTGACCCCTTTCTTGTAGTAGGCGATGACGTCTTCATCTTTGACACTGGCGAGCATGTTACAGTTTTAGAAGTAGCGGTTGGTGTACTCCCAAAGGGTTTCACCGGACTTCATCCGTACTCTGGTGAGGTGGTGTGTGTTGCTGGGGCGATTGTAGGTCGCTTGGTAGTTCGTTGTGAACAACCACGACAGGCTTGCCCACGAAGTGATGCACTCTACAGGAAGGTTGTTGAGCCACAAGAGCGGCACTTGGCCCATCACAAGGGGGGAAGTAACCTGCCATGTGATCTTCGTTGCCACCTGAGGCTTGAGCGGCGATGGTGTACATCTTGAGCAAAATTCTAGGGTCAGAGCAACTGTCGTACTTTTTGATGGTTGGCTTGAAGTCTTTCGGGTATCTCATTGTCCTGAGATGTCGTGAGAAAGTCGGAAAGTTGTTGATTAATCCCGCACCCACATCCTGAGCCATCGGGACGATGTAGAAGTCGTCAGGAGCGTTGTTGTCTTGGTCGTACTAGGCACGACGTTGGAGTTCTCGGTCGTGCATCACGTGGAGCTCTGCTTCTTGGATGGGGTTGTTGGCGTCAAGAGGGTCTGGGGGACCATTGACGCGGTCATAGTTGGCCCGACGCTGGATTTTCTGTTCGTCCCGAGCAGGTCGGTGTTGATTTTGGTTGTTCCGGAGGACACGCGCAGCTCGTACGGGCGGAGGTCGGAACCCAGTGTTTTGTCCTGCATTGATGGCAGTATTTTGTCTCGCGTTGCCAGTAGCGTTGGCAGCAACGTTGGGCTATTGCACAACTTCATTCTCGACTTCTTTCTCACCTCCACCCTCCTCGGCTATGGGCTGAAGGGGTGCATTGTTGTTGCGGTTGCTACGTGGACCTACTCCTGGAGTGCTGGCTTGAGACCGACCTGCTGTAGCCTTGGCTTCGTTCTTCGACTTGGGCAGTGGCGACGCGGATGTGGGCCATGAGCCGACGCATCGCGGGTGTGAAGGACCGAACTGGCGACCAGAGAGGGGGGGAGTGATTGGGAGCCGATAAAAATTCTTCTCGAAGGAGATGACTTCTCCAACAAGATGAACTCGGTCGGTTACCCAAAATCACACGCTCCGCACACGACCTTCCATTTGCCAAAACGACGTAGCCACTGAAGTGCTATTGGTCCTAGGAACAAACACTACCTGCAGGCACAGCTTCTACACACACACGGCAGTGGAAACAACTCAGAAGCTATCTGCCTGGGAGGGGCGGTCAAACTAGGTATGGGGGCGGTTAGACCGCCTGCTCCTGGGAACCAAGAAATCCACCAAAAGCCCTCTTCCGAGCTCAAAAACTCTCCACTGTTTCAGCCACAGGATCCTCTGGTCAAGGCCAAGCTAGCTACCAGTGAATCTTGGCGAAAACAAGATCCTCACCCAAGGGCCTAGGGGTGGTTAGACAGGCTACCTGGGGTGGTCTAACCTCTGTTGACGGTATATATGCGTATCAAACTTCATTTGGATTGCAAGCGGACAAATCCTCTATCGTAGTCAAGGGACCCTTCTTCCCTCAAGTGTGAACCCAAGGTATCGAATCCGTGGAACAAATGTGTGATGCAAGAACCAATCTATTAAAGCTGAGAACACTTTGATCTTCAAAGGAAGCTCTTATGCATCTAATCTAGAGAACACCAAGAAAACGAATCTAATCTAATGAAACCGGAGGTTGCAAGAGATAGAGAGGGATAGGTAAAACCAATCTAGAGAGATTGGATCAAGCTCTTGTTGAAGTTCCAAGCAAAGATGAACAAACCAAATCGAATCTCATAAAAAGCTTCTTTAAATCGCGGCTTCCGTTCCAACTCCGAAGACGCCCACCTTTTGGAGCCACCGTCCTATCACAACGCACTCCTATTCGTGTGGGTTAGCCTAGGGTGAGTCCAATGGACAAGATGAAATCTCTTGGTAGGTCAGGCGTGCACCTCTAGCCACCACGTCTACAAGAACACCCTATGTGATCTATCTCGATAATAGATCGTGAAGTGAGAAAAAACAATTGAAGACAAAGTCGTAGAGAAAGCACTTCATCGCTAAGAATCGGATTGCAATTTGATAATTCAACAACATGAATGATACATGGACAAGATCACCACCGGGATCCTACCTTGATCTTGCTCCTAGCTCCTGGAACTTCGACGTGGTCTTCCTTGCAAGGTTCCCACGTCGGCAAGGGAAACCCTAGACAACTAGCTCGACCCTCTCCTCTCCGGAATGGTGTCCCTCTCTTCTCTGCTCCTCGGCAGTGAATGGCAAATGAATTGATGCGTGGGTCTTGGCAGGGGGACTATAAATAGTCTGGGGGTTGTCTATGTCAAAGGGGGCGACGAATAGGCCCAGAAATGGGCTGGGTCGGCTGGCCTGGGCCCATTCTGGCCCATCTCGTGGCCTCCTTCGTCGGTGATGCTTCTCGTGTCTTCTGGAACTTTCCCTCCTCTGCATGTGGGCCCTTAGCGTCAGTTTCTCCACGGTTTGGATAGGTCTCCTTGTCGTGCAAGATTCAGCATTTTCTGTCTAGGTCCTCAGAGTTTTCTGCCTTCACGAGTTGGTCCTTAGGCTTCTTGGAGTCATGTTCACTTCATTGCTTGACTTGTGCCGGGCTTCATGGTCTTCTCACGAGGTGCTTGATGAACTTTACCCGGAAGTCTTGCATTTAACGTTAAATTCCTGCATAAACATTAAACTCCGAAACCGACATGCACGAATGAACTTGTTATATCAAGAGGGTTAGTACCATTGGATAAAATATAAAATTGATGCCAACACTGAAGGTAAACTCATGGCTAGGTTGACGGAAATTCACCGTCAACATCTCCCCCATGCTTAAACCTTGCTCGTCCTCGAGTAAGCCTTCGATGGATATCAGTGTTGCCCTTCATTGCTCAAACCCTGCACTTGATCATACACGAGAAAACATAATGCTCTCAAAAATTTAGTTCGTTAGAGTTCCATAGTGCACTAGCCTTCATCCCTACGGAGGGTGGATATTAATTAAGCATGCTCCCAAAATTCGAATGGATCTCAGAAATATTGAAATAAAGAACAAGATGAAAAAGAGCTAAACCAAGTTCAAAAATTTAAACCAACTTGCATCTTGCTCATGAACTCTCATCTCATCTTGTCTCTCAAGCCTATTTATTCTACTCCTTTCCCCTCAAAAACATATATATGTGGTAGGCTTTATATGTTGCTTTTGGGAAAAGTTTAGTCCTGCCAAGATATTATAATTGAGATATTATCAAAACAAGACAAGCTTCTCATGGTCTTACCGAGACTCGTCAAAAAGGTTATTGGAAAAATAATGTTATATCAAGGAGGGGGGAGAAAAATACACACACTTTGAGATAGGTGCACATGTGCAAATGGCAAAGAGTGATCCCGAGGAACAAAGGAAGTCCTCGTTATCGAATTGCACATAGTTGGAAAGATGAGTTTGGATCTTTAATCTTGAAGCCTTTTGAAATTCCTAATGCATTTAGAGAACCGGGGACTTCACTTTATTTTTTATACAGATTTTTTTCTTTCTTTTACACATATATATTATTATATTATTTTTTTCTTTATCTCTTTTTTTCTTTCTTTTTTTTATTACTCCCCTTGAACTCTAAATTGCATTGTACCTACCTCCTCCCCCATGCTTAGACGTTTGCTCGTCCTCGGGCAAAGAGGTGATAGAGATAAGGTAGGTACTAGAAAAATCTTTCCTTTGGAGAGATACTTGAAATCTTCAATCTTGGCACCATCTTGTGATCTTCCTCGAGTTGACGATCCATACTCACATGGTAGGTTGTGGTCAAGGAGGTAAACACGAAAGATGATATTTGGTTTTAAGGGTGGATATCCGGCGAGGTTTGTCGAACTTCCGATGTGGAGATACACAATGCACAGATAGAAAGGCTAGCAAAAAGATTGATACGCAAAAAACGGAATGACCAGCTTCTTAGTCTCGGGCCAGAGAAATCAAGCCCTAGATTAACTCACCCAAAAATAAACCTTGTATACTAAGTTTTTGCACTTAAATATATTTATATGGCTCTAGATAGGTAGAGCAACATGCAAGTGGTATTTATGACAAGGTTATCATTTTTAGGAACAAAAACAAATCATCTTTAACCCATCCAAAACTTGAGAGCATATGAAAAACTATGGGTCTTATCTTTATCATAACCTCCGCAAAGGATTAAGCTAGCATTTAGATTAATTTCAGATTTGTATTTTAAGAGAGCATTAGCTTAATCATGCATAAAGCAAGTACCAAGATAAACAAAGCGGCAACTATCATCATATATCAACATGGCATAAACTTTCTATCTTTGCCAAAGGTAAAAACAAGGTGGTGATTTTATTCATGATGAAAGTAAAACTAACACACATGCTGAAAACAAAAACTAAAAATACTACGCATACATAGTCGCAGACAAGCTGAAAATTAAATAAAAGGAAAATTAAACAAAGTAAATTAAGCTCCTCCTCTCTATAATCTTCCGTCGGTGGTTGATATTGGTAATCTTGATTATTGTACCCTTGCTCATAATAAGATTGCATCGCTCCTCCTATGAATTGCTCCGGCGGTGCTAGGTGAAGCCGACCAAGCTCAAAAGCGATGTTTGCATTTCCTTCACCCATTTGATTTGCATTGGTTTGGATGGCTGCAATATTTTGCATGTTTCTTGTAACATATCCTCCAATGATGGCCACACTTTGTTGTGGTTGAGTGAGGTGTGCATATTGCTCCGCAAAGGCTACATTGGGTACCGCAAAATTTGGTGGGGGCATGGCCGCACCACTCCCCCATGCTTGCATTGGTACACCTCCGTAGTGTCTCGGTGGCACCGGAATTCATCCATATGGTGGCACATAATTTTGGGGACCACCTTCTTCTTCTTGGGCTGTGGAGGAACCTTCTTCTACAATCCTTCCTCTCTTGTTCTTCTTCGCCGTCACAAGAAGTCCTTCCTCTAACCAATCTTCTTTCCCCTCAATAAATAATCTTAGTCTTACATCCGGAAGGGGTAAATTTACTTTGGCCACTTTGAAGCCTCCTCTCTCATCTCCACTAATGTATTTTCCTTGCTTCAAATAATCAATTCCTAGAGAAGTCCCGACTAGGAGATGCTCTGGGTTTCTTGTAATCCCCGGTCTCAATGAGATGGCCAACATGGAGAGGTAACACCCCGAACCAATATCTCCGGATCTCGATGTTGCTTCGCAACACCACCGGTTAATCATAAGGTGTGAGGGGTCGATTGGCTGCCCAACAATCAAAGCCGAGTATAGCCAATTCAACTCCATGTCGTTTATCTTAGTCTCTTTAATCCTCCCCAAAATCCTTTTGCGCATCCATGAGTGAAATACCTTGATTATGGGCTTCCGGATACTACTCCTTTGTCGATTAGCTTCTCCCGCGATCATTCTCCAAAATCCTTCCAATGTACTCCCATGTACTTCTACTTGCTCCGGGGCTTCCTTTTGAAAACCAAGCAACTCGCTAATGTACTCATAGGGGACCACTTGTTCATCTCCTTCCAAATGGAATGAGAGACTCGGCACTCCTTCATCAAGTATCGGCGCCATGGTCATGAGAATTTCCAGGGTGAATTCCTTGTGGGTGTTTGCCGACACTCCGTTGGAAAATTGTACCCAACCTAGGTTTCCCAACAAGTAATAAATGTCTGTGTGAAAGCCCAACACTTGGAGAGCTTGATCGTCGAAGTCGATATTTGCCACAAGCCTCTTCTCAAGGCGAATGAGCTTCTCCTCCTCCTCCTCCATCTTGATAATAAACCCATATACTTGGAATACTGCAGAGCGTATGGAGGTGGAGCGGATGATCGTGTCGAGTGACGAGGTCGGACGGGCGGCTCCTCCGTGTGTCCTTGTGGTTCGGTGAACCTCATAGACGAGCTTCGTGTGGCCCCTCATGCCACCAAGGAGCAAGGTGTCATTCCTCCTCGGCGGTGCCGCGTCCTCCTCCATGCTCCGGGGAGACTCGGAAACCGAGTGTCTCCTCGAAGAGCTTGTTGATGATGGCTTGGACGACGAAGAACCTTTTTTCTTGGAGAACAGACTTGTAGTTTTCTTCCACATGGTTGCTGCACTCTTTCTCACAAGTATATCCGGGGTTTTGAACCGGTAGCAAGGCACACAAACAAAGTATGGAAGGGTGGAATTTCTAGTGGAATTAGGATGGTTTTTGCTGGACGAATTAAAGCTCGAAGTGGGAAGCAATGTTTCTGGAGGTTTTGAACTTAGAGCTCAAGAACATAAACAGAGAGCTAGACGAGAGACTTACCTGGTGAAGGGGAGCACCAGGGGGCTTAAAAGGTGGTGAGGCCGGCCGGCCTGGGTCGCCTGCTGCTCCTCCCAGCCCCATGTTTCTCCAGTGCACTCCATGCTCCTTTGTTGCTTTGTGACTGCGTGCTCCACGGGGTTGCACCGCCCAAATGCTCTCGTCCACTCCTTTGCTTGCATGATTGATCCTCCCACTTGATTGCTTTGCTTTGAGTCACTTCCATGCTCCCTTGCCTCACATGCTTCCATGAGAATCCTACAAAACAAAGTCTTGGTTGCCCCCCCATGCTTGTCCTTTGCATATGCCTTGATGATAAATGTTTGAGGGGCATCCCGTGATGCATCATGGTGCATGTGTGGTTAAGTTAACTCAATTACCTCCCTCTAGTCATGTTTTTAATGCTAAGAACTCCTCTAATTTCGAAAAATAAAATCAAACTCAGACCTTGCAATGAGTTCAAATATAATTAGAGGAGTTTTTAAGCATCAAAAACAAATGCAAGTCAAAAATGTTTTCCGACTACTTTTATTTTGGTCTCACCGGTATTGTTTGCTTCCATTAGTTGAGAGCAAGTTTTTCCTGGCTTGATCATGGGGGCATAGGTTTAGGTTCTAATTTTGGCTAAGTGTGAGAGAGATTTTGAATTAAATAAAATTAAATGAGGCTTAGAAAAATTCTAACTCTAGAGAAACAAAGGATATGAATTTTAACCAAACCAAAAGTCAAGGTTCTAGGTTCACGCGAGTCCTACCGTACGCTGAAATTTAAATATCATCTAGGAACATAGCGTGGCTCTACTTGTGTGTTTTTAGCATGTAAAACAAGTCAACCATAACATCATGAAGAGGATGAAAGGTTGAGGTAGGTTCTGATTTTTTTTGGTTTTGGTTTCTCAAAAAGAAGCAAATAACACATAGGATGGCTCATGTAAAGGGTTTATGATCCAAATAAAATATCCAAACAAGATTTATAACTCTAAACATTATCCAACCACTTTAAGAGTCAATGAATGTCTTGCGTAGCAAATTCTAAAACCAACTTACTTCAAAAACTCGAAAAATCTTGATCGGGTTGTCCTCCTGGTAGCTTATTCTTGACTCGATGAACGGGTTGCCTCCCGCCTAGCGCTTCGTTTGTAGTCCATGGCTAGACTTCTTCACTTGCTCACTTCGGATCAACGCTCTTTGCGGGTGTTGCAATATTGGGTACCCACTTCCGCACCATCTTTGGTGCATGCTTATTCTCCGGCTTAGTCATCTTTTTGGTCTTCACAGGCCGCTTTTGTTCCTTGATCTTGACGGATGCAACAACATCCTTGATTTCCTTCGCTTCCTTCTTTTCTGGCTCTTCCTTCTTCCTTGGCTCTTCCTTACTAACACGACGATGAGGTGAAATATATTTAACTTTGATCATGTTGCATACCTTGGAGCGTGGACGAAACTTGAAGGAACTCCTCTCGCCGTTGATGTCGAACTTGATCTCCCCCTTCCCGACGTCGATGGTTGCTCCGAAGGTCTTGAGGAAAGGCCACCCAAGGATGAGCGGCGGCTTCTCCCTTTCTCCCATCTCGAGCACCATGATGTCGACGGGGATGAAGTGGTGTCTGACCTTCATGGGCACATCCACGGTGATGCCCAAAGGATAGCGAATGGAGTTATCACCCAACTCCAAACACATGGCCGTAGGCTCTAGCTCCGGTAGGCGTAGCTTCTCGAACACATCTCTTGGCATGACACTCACACTTGCTCCAAGGTCGCATAATGCTTTCTCAAACAACGGAACACGGAATCGTCAGGCACCCGGGGTCTCCTTGCTTCTCTAGTCCATTTGTAGCGAGAATATGTAGGAACTTGAAGGGCGAGAATATGTAGGAACGTGAAGGACGTCCAATAGCGGCATGTTGATGCTCAACCTACGCACCACTTCCACAAATTTCTCAAAATGATTATCAAGCTTACATCGTAAGTAGTGTGGCTTGAGTTGCGGCATCTTCATATCTTCTCCCGACATCTCAAACTCGGGCTCTTCAGTGACGATCTCGGTAACCTTCTCCTTAGCAAATTCCTCCGCCTCGGTAGATGGTTTAGGCTTTCTAGCTCCCGCGAAATGATCCGGATCTTCGGTCTCCTTCCCCGAACGAGTTTGAATGGCCTTAGCCGTCTCAGGACCTTGAGGTTGCCCCGGAAGCTTCCCTTCATTAGCGGATAGGTGCCCGGCAAGTTGTCCCACTTGTGTCTCGAGCATCTTCATCATGTTGAGCACTTGATGGTTGGAGCTTCCGACCTTCGTCACCTTGCTATCGATGTTCTCCAACACCTTGTCTATGGCTTTGAACTTAGTGACGGTGTCCTTGTTGATCTTATCTTGCTCGTCCATGAAGTCCTTTAATTGCATACGAAGAGGAACCGAATTCGGAATGGACGAACATGCATTAAATTGAGGTCTACCTTGCCCATAGCGGAAGTTCGGCAAATCTCCCTTCCTCATGTAGTCAAGAATCTTGGCTACCTCCGGGGAATCTTTTTGGACATGGCCATACTCCCCACACTCTTCGCATGTGGATCTTGCTTCAGCAGCTTTTAAATCTTGAGCTTCTTTCTTTTCTATCTCCATCTTCTCCAAGCTCCTCATGAGTGAGTCAATCTTGCCTTCGAGTAGATCTTCCTTCTCCACTCGCAAGACTCCTTTGATGTTTCCCGTGGGTTGAACCGGAAGTAAGCGTCTGGATGACGCTCATGTGTCATTGTCCGCGACCTTCTTGAATAGAGTGAAAGCTTCGGTCGGTGTAAGCTCGATGATGGATCCTCCCGCCGATGCATCGATGATCATCCTTGACGCCATGGTGAGTCCTTGATAGAACTTTTGAACAAGATCTTCCTTTGGGAACTTATGATGTGGCACCGCCCGAGTGTACTCATTGAAGCGCTCGAAAGCTTCCGATATGATCTCCGTAGGATATTGAGCAAAAGTAGCAATCTTATTGCGCAAGCTTTGAGTCTTACCCGGTGAGTAGTATTCCTTCATGAAAGCTCTCATCAAAGCTTCCCAATTTTGCACCGTCTCCGCCGGTTGAGTGTAGAACCATTGCAAAGCCTTTCCGAGTAGCGAGAAAGGAAAGAGCCTTGCCCTCATTTGGTTTTGAGTCACCCTGTCCATGTTTAATGTTTGAAAAAGTTGAATGAACGCTTGGAGGTGAAGGTTGGGATCCTCTTTACTGGTGCAGGGTGAATGTTGCACCATGCGGATTGTTGAGGTCTTAATCTCGAACGGCCTTCCGATCTCCACGAGGTTCAAGATTGGTAGGTCGACGATGTCTGGGGTGCATAGCTCCCCGATCTTGCGCTCCGGCTGCAGTTGTTCTCCCATCGGTTGCGGTTGAAGTTGATTTCCCCTAGGGTTTGGAGGTGATGATTCCTTTGGAGACTTCGACGATCCTTCGGCCTCTGCTTTTGGATCTGCAAATTCCAGCTTTTTAGCTTGTGCTTCACATCTCCTTACCCTGTAAAGTTTTTCTGGATCATCCACAAAATTTTCGGGTTTGTTGGAGAGGTAGCCGTCCATCTCCTGTTAGGGTTAGCAATAAACAAAATATATACAAGAACAAAAATAAAAACAAATCTAAGAAAACTAGGATTAGTCAAAAACTAGATTAGATTGATTTTGAGGATGATCAAAAGTTAGTAGATGCAAAAAGAAAAACCAAAAGAAAATTGAAAATATTCACAAAAAGCAATAAAAGATCAAATCTTGATCACTTGTTCCCCGGCAACGGCGCCAGAAAAAGGGGCTTGTTGACGGTATATATGCGTTTCAAACTTCGTTTCGATTGCAAGCGGGCAAATCCTCTGTCGTAGTCAAGGGACCCTTCTTCCCTCAAGTGTGAACCCAAGGTATCGAATCCATGGAACAAATGTGTGATGCAAGAACCAATCTATTAAAGCTGATAACACTTTGATCTTCAAAGGAAGCTCTTATGCATCTAATCTAAAGAACACCAAGAAAATGAATCTAATCTAATGAAAACCGAAGGTAGCAAGAGATGGAGAGGGATAGGTAAAACCAATCTAGAGAGATTGGATCAAGCTCTTGTTGAAGTTCCAAGCAAAGATGAACAAACCAAATCGAATCTCATAAAAAGCTTCTTTAAATCGCGGCTTCCGTTCCAACTCTGAAGACGCCCGCCTTTTGGAGCCACCGTCATGTCACGACGCACTCCTATTCGTGCGGGTTAGCCTAGGGCGAGTCCAATGGACAAGATGAAATCTCTTGGTAGGTCAGGTGTAGCCACCACGGCTACAAGAACACCCTATGTGATCTATCTCGATAATAGATCGTGAAGTGAGAAAAACCAATCGAAGGCAAAGTCGTAGAGAAAGCACTTCATCGCTAAGAATCGGATTGCAATTTGATAATTCAACATCATGAATGATACATGAACATGATCACCGCCGGGATCCTACCTTAATCTTGCTCCTAGCTCCTGAAACTCCGACGTGGTCTTCCTTGCAAGGTTCCCACGCCGGCTAGGGAAACCCTAGACAACTAGCTCGACCCTCTCCTCTCCGGAATGGTGTCCTCTCTTCTCTTCTCCTCGGCAGCGAATGCCAAATGAATTGATGTGTGGCTCTTGGCAGGGGGGCTATAAATAGCCTGGGGGTCGTCTAGGTCAAAGGGGGTGACGAATGGGCCCAGAAATGGGCTGGGCCGACCGGCCTGGGCCCATTCTGGCCCATCTCGTGGCCTCCTTCGTCGGTGACATTTCTCGTGTCTTCTGGAACTTTCCCTCCTCTGCATGTGGGCCCTTGGCATCAGTTTCTCCGCGGTTTGGATAGGGCACCTTGTCGCGCAAGCTTCAGCATTTTCTGTCCAGGTCCTCGGAGTTTTCTACCTTCACGGGTTGGTCCTTGGGCTTCTTGGAGTCATGTTCACTTCATAGCTTGACTTGTGCTAGGCTTCATGATCTTCTCACGAGGTCCTTGATGAACTTTACCCGGAAGTCTTGCATTTAACGCTAAATTCCTGCATAAACATTCAACTCCAAAACCGACATGCATGAATGAACTTGTTATATCAAGGGGGTTAGTACCAATGGATAAGATATAAAATTGATGCCAACACCGAAGGTAAACTCATGACAAGGTTGACGGAAATTCACCGTCAACAACCTCCTGTACCCAGCAAGAATCACAACCCAAGAACTCCCTACAAACAGCGCCAACACGAGCCAAGATTTCACTAGAACGCTCCTTTGATCAAGGCGAACAAACTCGCAGAGGAAAATCTGGCAAAACCAAAACTTTCACCTGGGAGACCTAGGTCGGTTAGACCGCCCCCCTATGGCGGTTGGGCCGCCCCTTCCAGAAAACCTGGCCACGGGTCAACCCTCAACTTCCCATCGCCCGATCTCCCGTTTCACCTCACGGATTGCAGCCAACCTTCGGGGATAGCTAGGTTACCTCCTGGGCAACCTCTCCACCAAAGGATATCCACCGAAACGCTCTCAATCAAAGGGGATCGCGAATCTTGGCCCTCTAGGTCATGAACTCGAGGAACTTCGAAAACCACCAAATCGAGGCCGATTCAATGGAGTTGCGGGGTAAGGTCACCGAACAAAGAGGCACACAGTCCTCATACATGACACCCAACAAGAATCACACAAGAAATTGCCCTCAAAACTCCGCCACGAAAATCACAAGAAAGAGCTCTGAAAATCACCAAAAAGGGAAAACAGGAGAGACATCACAAGGCCTTGAGGAACCACACCGAATCATCTATACATACCATGAAGGTTCATACAAGGTCTAGCTTGCCTCCCAATCATCCATCCCTCTCTCAAGATCTCACCATGAAGCTCTCAAGCTAGTCCTAGAAAACCTAATGAAAATAGGAAGGGAAAATAGCAAAGGGAAATGAGCTAGGGTTCCAAGAGTTGGCTGCCATTCATCCCACCAAGTGTTTATATGGGGGCAACCAAAAGACTAAACTACCCTTACTAGCATACTAGGGATACAAGCCCCTCAAGGGCAATTTTGGAAGTCTTCAGTTCAGCACCATCAGATAGATGCGCATCCACCGCAAGCCTGCGTAGCTCCAATGCAACTCTTGCGATCATGCCGCGTGTCTTCCGCTTCGAAGCTTCTCGGCGGCTGCAACCCGGGCGGTCAGACCGCCCCCTGGGCAGTTAGACCGGCCCAGGCGGTCAGACTGCCCTCCTGGGCGGTTGAACCGGCCTAGGTGGCCGCACCTCCTCGTCGAGTCTTTGGCCTCAGTTTTGTGACTCAACCGAGTAACCCAGTAGTTTTGTGGTCAACCATTGCAAACCCCACGAACTCGGTGTAGCCTCCCGCCAATCGCCACTCATGACTCGGCTCCCACGTCATCCCGGCTCGACCTTGGTTTTGAGGCTCAACCAAGAAACCGTTCACGACTTTGTCTTGCTGTTCTTGCCACCATGCGGTCCGTACTTGACCCCATCGGCCACCAGGTCCCTCGAACCAAGCCTACTTGTCCGCTCCACACCTGGAGGCCCACCAGCATGGACCTTTCGCACTTGTTCTTCACCTGCACCGACACCAATCAAGCCGCAACCTGCACCTACAATACTTAGCCAAGAGTCAGTCCATACCACATTGTCAATCACTCATCACACCAGGAAGCGACCATCCACCGGTCCTCGAACTACACATGCTCTCAATCTCCCTCTTGATGAGTGCATTGACAACACACACATATTTGGTAACAAGAGAAAAGGAAAAAGAAAAGAAATGACCTAAAGAACTTCAACAAGCGATCGAAAGCCAAAGGAAAGGCAAAGAGCAAGATCACTTGAAGAAGGAAAGTCTCGGTCCCCTTAGGCAAGGGCATCGGCTCGACACAACCAAGACAAAAACAAGCTCACACAAGGAGCAAAGACCACCAAAGGCACACAAGGCCACAAACCACAAACTCCCACAAGAGCTCCCCCTCCACATATGCAAGCTCCCCCTGAGCCAAAGCACACTCCCCCTGAACCAATGCAGCAATGCAACATGGGAATGCAACTTGCTCAATCTGCCCTGGGCGGTCAGACCGCCCCTCTCAGATCTGACCGCCTGGGGCGGTTAAACCGCCCCAAGAAACCGACCTGCACACAACCTTTTCCGAAACCTACCCGAACCACTTTGAACACCTTCCGAAAGCTCCCAAGTGCCCAAATCAAGTGCAAACTTCTCCACCTTGTTGGCAATGCATGAATCAAGGCAAAATTTGGAAATATTCAACCTAGAGCTTCTCAAATAGACAAAATTCACCACAAGATGCTACACATGTCCAAATGAGCAAGTTAGATACTCTATTGCTTCGTATGAACATCAGTTACAAGATCTCCAAGTTTCACAACCATTGGGCAAAGCTAAGATAGAATGGAGCATTTTTGCGAATAATTTCCCTCTGATGAGCAAAGTCCTAAACATGAGCAAAACATGCCAAAATGACAAAGCCACACAAACTTCATGCTAGGACAACCATTCTAAGCATAAGATCATCATAAACACCCTCAAGCACCTCATGTCATGTCAAAGCCACCGAGCCATGTGCCTACTTCTTTATATGAGACTTCTCATTGGTAGGCATCATGCAATGGTTTAGCACCCAAAAGCAATTCAATTAAGCATATATGACATGGGAACATATTTTCCAAGCAATAAATATCTCATTTTCCGATTTATACTTGGTACATGAAATGTCTTTGTGACAAAAAGGAACTTATGCCCCTCCACAAGATAAAGCAAGCGGGCTAAACATTCATGATGACAAATGGACCTTTGGCCCCATATGATCAAAGTAAGCCATCCAAGCACAAATTAAGCATAGCAATGCTACTAAAACATGTCATGATCATATAAAGGCATTTACTCACAAGAGGACATACATGTAGCATTTTTGAAGAACATAGATATCAACCATGGATATAAATCAAGATCATCAAGAGCTAAGCCAAACTAACCATATCATACCAAACTAGCTCACAAGATCATCCATAGCACATCATGGTGAACAATGTATATGAGAGAAGCTTTTCCTACAACAATGCATATGATACAAATGGATGCAACCTAAGAATCAAAGATGCCTATACATCATGATAAAAATGCAATGCAAATGCAAGAGTGCACAAAAGAAAAGCTATACATATGCTACACAAGGATCTCCCACAACCACTCAAGAGACCAAACACACAACAAGTTCTCCCCGCAAACGAGTGAAAGTTGCTTGATCTAGGGGCTTGGTGAAAATATCGGCTAGCTGGTCATGTGTGGTTACATGGATCAAGGTGATTCTCCCTTTCTCAACATAGTCTCCCATAAAATGATATCTCACTTCTATATGCTTGGTTTTGGAATGAAGCACTGGGTTCTTTGCAATGCTTATGGCACTGGTGCTATCACATAGAAGTGGGACACGGGTATACTCCTCACCAAAGTCACTCATGTTGTATGTGATCCAAAGGAGCTGAGAGCAACAACTAGCAGCGGCTACATACCCTGCCTCGGTGGTGGATTCAACAATGCTGGACTATTTGCGAGAAGACCAAGACACCAAAGAAGAACCCAAGAATTAGCAAGTCCCAGAAGTGGACTTCCTATTCAACTGACACCAGGCAAAATCCGCGTCTGAAAACCCATGAAGCGCCAAAGAAGAAGACGCAGAGTACCAAAGGCCGAAGTCGGGAGTGTATCACAAATACCTGAATATGCACTTGACTGCTTGCCGATGCGAAGTCCTTCGAGACGCTTGAAAACAAGCGCACAGATATACCGAGAATTGGATGTCCGGCCTCGTCGCCGTCAGGTACAGGAGTGAACCGATCATGCTTTGGTACTCCTTCTGGTCCACGTGTTCACCTTCCTTGTCCGCATCCAGGGCAGTAGTCATACTCATCGGCGTCGTCATGGCCTTGGAGTCCTCCATCTTGAACTTCCTCACAATGTCCTTGGTGTACTTAGCCTGGTGGACAAATGTTCCTTCCTTCGACTGCTTGATCTGGAGGCCGAGGAAGAACTGCAACTCACCCATCATGCTCATCTCGAATTCCCTGCTCATATCTTCTGAAAACCTTGCAACCAAAGAGTGAGACGAGCCA
The DNA here is from genome assembly GCA_036936925.1 of Cenchrus fungigraminus. Taxonomy (NCBI): domain Eukaryota; kingdom Viridiplantae; phylum Streptophyta; class Magnoliopsida; order Poales; family Poaceae; genus Cenchrus; species Cenchrus fungigraminus. The sequence continues at coordinate 51,560,316 of CM072778.1, read as the reverse complement.
GCAAAGATAATATCATCCACATACACCTGAACAATCAGAATATCAACGCCCTGCCTGAGGAGAAACAAAGTCTGATCTACCTTCCCCATGTCAAAGCCTTTCTCAAAGAGAAACCCCCTCAACCTGCCATACCAAGCCCTAGGCGCCTGTTTCAACCCATAGAGCGCTTTTCTCAACTTGTACACCCAGTGGGTGTACTTCTCACTCTCAAACCCCGGTGGTTGTTTCACATACACCTCTTCTTCCAACACACCGTTCAGGAAGGCACTCTTCACATCTATTTGGTACAATTTGAACCCTTTAGCCACGGAAAAGGCTAGAAGGATCCTAATCGCCTCCAAACGGGCTACGGGAGCAAAGGTCTCCTCGTGTCGATCCCCTCTTTCTGGCTATACCCCTAAGCCACCAACCTCGACTTGTTTCTCACCACTTCTCCATTCTCACCCTCTTTATTTTTCCACACCCATTTTGTCTCGATAGGCTTACAACTCGGTGAGGATCTACCAACTCCCAAACTTGGTTTCTCTCAAAATTCTCCAACTCCTCATGCATTGTGTGACCCATTTAGAATCAGATAGTGCGTGTCCAATGTCTTTGGGCTCGAACGTAGCAACAAAAGCAGCATGGGCAAAGTGAGAGTCGTTTCGAAACCTTGATTGTATAGTGTGTTCGTTGATGTCCCCGATGATCCTCGAAGCTGGGTGATCCACTTGTACTCACCGGGGAGGTTCTCGCCTTGAAGCTACCTCCCCCTCAGCAATAGCTTCTTCTTGATCTCGGCTTGTCGTTGTAGGTGTAGGAGAGGGCCCGTTCTTGATCGTAGTCGAAGTAGTAGGTACATGCCTAGCCGTGGGCGCCACACCACCATCTTCATCAACTACATGTTCATGCTCCTCCTCTTGAAAGATCTCCTCGCCAAGTTCATCATCTCCTACACAATCAAAGACCAAAGAGCTACGTGGTTGTGTCTCGTCGAAGGTAACCTCTCAAGTCTCCACAATTTGGTTAGTTTCCAAGTTGAGCACATGAAATACTCTAGAGTGAGTAGCATAACCAAAGAAAATACCATCGACCGACCTAGCCTCAAACTTATATTATCCAGATTCTTGCCCTTCTTCAGAATAAAGCATTTGCATCCGAAAACATGGAAATGACTCACCTTGGGAGTGCGACCTTGCATCATCTCATAGCACGGATTCTTCTTGAAAGCTCGAAGAAGGATCCTGTTCGACACATAGCATGCAGTATTGACCGCCTTAGCCCAGAACCTCCTCGGAGTCCTATACTCATCGAGCATCGTCCGGGCCATCTCACACAAGGTTCTGTTTTTCCTTTCCACCACGCCATTCTGGGGAGGCGTATACGGACTCGAAAACTGGTGGTTAAGACCCAAGTCGTGGCAAAAGGTTTCAAAGCGAGAGTTTTTAAATTCCGAGCCATTATCACTGCGAATTGCTCATATGGCATCTCCGTGCCTCTCGTTCTTCAACCTCAAGACAAGATCTCGAACAAAACCAAATGTCTCCCCCTTTTCCTCCAAAAAGAAGACCCAGGCATACCGAGAGTCATCGTCCACCACAACCAGAACGTACCACTTCCCACCCACAGATCGCACACGAGCTGGGCCAACAAGGTCCATATGGAGCAGCTCGCATGGACGCTTCGTCATCACATCGGTGAGGGGTGGATGGGAAGAGGCTTCCATCTTGGCATGCCTGCACGGTGCACACACCAACTCTTTCTCAAACCGCAACCGAGGCAATCCTCGAACCAAGTTAAGTCCACTCAAGCGAGACAAAAGGTCAAAGCTTAAGTGACCCAACCTCCTACGCCACTTCCACAACTCACTCGAAGAACCAGCCAAAAAGCAATGAGCGACACCAGAAGACTAAGAGAAATCCGCTCGGAAAATTTGACCCTTGGGAATAACCTTGCAAACAAGGTCCCCTCGAGAATCAAGGATCTGAGAACCACCAGGCTTAAACAACACCTCAAAACCCTCATCCAACAGCTGGGACATGGAAAGCAAATTGAACCCGAGCGATTGAATAAGAGAAACACGCCTGAGAGTGAACTTGTCACTTACCTTAATCTCACCTTCTGATAACACACGTCCTCGCCCATTGTCCCCGAAGGTGATGTATGTCTTTGACACCACCGGGGTGAGGCTGGAGAACCACCCCCTGTCTCCGGTCATATGCCTCGAGCAACCAGAGTCGATCAGCCAAACAGTCCTTAAGCCTCCCACCTGAAATTCAAAAACGTGCACGTGAGTGGGCAGACGACTCAGCACTGGGGTTAGTACCAAAAGTGTAAAACCAGTGCCGAGCCATCTACTCAAAAGTGGGGTTAGCGCAATCCATTCCATCACGTCTACCGAAGCTACCACCATGGGAACCACCACGGGGGAACCACCCCTGTCTCGCTGGAGGAGCACGAAAGCCACGAAAGGAAGACTGTGGACCGTAGTTCCTCTGAGACTCAAAGCTGCGACCTCTCCCGAACTCGTATCGACCACAAGGAGGAGAACGTCCAGCAAACTCAACACCAGCAGACTCACCACGCCAACCACCAGTACCACGACCACCAGAACTAAAACCACTCGCATCACCACCTCGAAAACCAAACCGCCTAGAATTCTGGGGAGGGCCAGTCTGACCGTCTAGCTAGGTCGGTCTAATCGCCCCCCTGGGCTGGGCCGATCTGACCGCCTGGCCAAGCCGGTCTGACCGCCCTCTCCAGAGAACCCCCTCAGGTGTGACAACTCGCATCTCCCCATACCGGAATACTTCTCACAATCGCCTTACCCCTAGGCTGTGGCATACGAGGCTCAGGCACACCATGAGATGAGTGGTACATGTCCTTGTTCGCCCACTCCTTAGCCATTCTCTCCTCTCGCTTCCTCTTGAAGCAAAACTCATCCTTGTGACCATCTCTACCACAATACTCACAATGGAACCGGATTGGTCTTGGTTTAGGCTTGGGTTGGGGCTGCTCACTTGGCTTCTCTTTTGGTTTCTCTCCCTTCTTCGCAAAGCTCAGTACCCATATCACTCTTCTTGCTGCCGGAGCTGTGTGCCATGCCGCAAAAGTCGTCTCGCGCGAAGCAGCTCAACCCGCTCAGGTTCTTGGACCCCTTCATGCTCTTGCGCCGATCACCTTCATCTTCACTGCTACTGGAGTAGGCAGAGCTGGAGTCGATGTCGCTCACTCTGACCATCGCTCGGGCCTTCTTGCCATGGCCGTCCTTCTTCCTCGATCTCCGTTTGCCCCTGTTCTTGTGCTTGTGCTTGTGATCGCGCCTCGGCCGGTGCTTGTAGTTGTCCTTGTTCTCCATCTTCTCTGGACAGTCGGTGACGAAGTGTCCTGGCTTGCCGCACTGGAAGCATGTCCGTGAGTTCCTCCTTGAGTTCACTCGGTTCTCGTGCATCCTCTCGAACCTCCTGGTCAGCAGCGCCAGCTCGTCCTCGGCAAGCACATCAAACTCCTCATCTGGCAAATACATCAAGGAAGACAAAGAGTACATCCTGGAGGATGGTTTAGCGTTAGTCTTAGCACCTGAGCCTCCGACGAGAGCAAAACTATGAGAGTCAGTCGGGCTCTCAATCCGGGCTGTCACACCACGGTCCACCTCAGCGGACTTGAGCTTAGAGAACAGCTCGTCTACCGTTAGAGTCTCATACTTCTCCGACTCCAAGATGGCCTCGACCTTTCCATCCCAAATGGTACGATCCAACGAGTGTAAGAGCTTCACAACTCTTTCATAATCATCGTACGGGAGCACGGTCACATTGGCCCTCAAGTTGTTCACAATCATCGTCAACCGCTGGAACATCGTGTCTATGGACTCACCAAGGAGATGAGTGAAGTTCTCGTACTCTCTCTGGTAAGTCGCAAACAACCGAGCCTGAACCTGACTGTTCCCAGCGTAAGCATTCTTGAGTTGCTCCCGAATCCTACAAGCCAAATCATCTGTCTGAACCCGATAGAATTTGGATTGACAGAGAGTGCGGAACAAGTAGTCGACCGCCTTGTTGTTGGCGTCGTGCATATCCCTCGATCTTGGAGCAAGGAAGTTAATCGGATGAACATAAGCTGTGTTCACCGTAACATCCCAAAGGATCTGACCCTTGGCACGGAGGAAAGCAGCCGTCCGCCTCTGCCACATCTGGTAGTTCTTTCTATCGAAGTGCGGAGGACCCGATCCCAAAAGACCCATAACCGGCTCTGATACCACTTGAAGGACCGAACTGGCGACCAGAGAGGGGAGGTGAATGGGAGCTAATAAAAATTCTTCTCGAAGGAGATGACTTCTCCAACAAGATGAACTCGGTTGGTTACCCAAAATCACACGCTCCGCACACAACCTTCCGCTTGCCAAAACCACGTAGACACTGAAGTGCTACTGGTCCTAGGAACAAAAACTACCTGCAGGCACAGCTTCTACACACACGGCATCGGAAACAACTCAGAAGCTATCTGCCTGGGAGGGGCGGTCAGACCGGGTATAGGGGGCGGTTAGACCGCCTGCTCCTAGCAACCAAGAAATCCACCAAAAGCCCTCTTCCGAGCTCAAAAACTCTCGACGGTTTTAGGCACAGGATCCTCTGGTCAAGGCCAAGCTAGCTACTAGTGAATCTTGGTGAAAACAAGAACTTCACCCAAGGGCCTAGGGGAGGTTAGACCGGCTACCAGCGGCGGTCTAACCTCCTGTACCCAGCAAGAATCACAACCCAAGAACTCCCTGCAAACAACACCAAAACGAGCCAAGATTTCACCAGAACGCTCCTCTGATCAAGGCGAACAAACTCACAGAGAAAAATCTGGCAAAACCAAAACTTTCACCTGGGAGACCCAAGGCGGTTAGACCGCCCCCCTATGGCGGTTAGACCGCCCCTCCAAGAAAACCTGGCCGCGGGTCAACCCTCAACTTCCCATCACCTGATCTCCTGATTCACCCCATGGATTGCAGCGAAACTTTGGGGATAGCTGGGTCACCTCCTGGGAAACCTCTCCACCAAAGGATATCCACCGAAATGCTCTCAATCAAAGGGAATCGCGAATCTTGGCCCTCTAGGTCATGAACTCGAGGAACTCTGAAAACCACCAAATCGAGGCCGATTCAAGGGAGTTGCTGGGGCAAGGTCACCAAACAAAGAGGCACAAGGTCCTCATACGTGACACCCAACAAGAATCCCGCAAGAAATCACCCTCAAAACTCCGCCACGAAAATCACAAGAAAGAGCTCCGAAAATCACCAAAAAGGGAAAATGGGAGAGATATCACAAGGCCTTGAGGAACCACGCCTGTTGGCGCTCCTTAGCCTCACTAGTAGGTTTGCACTCATGGCGACAGCGCTAGAAATGCCTGCTGGCACTCGCTAGCATCGCTACCAGGTTTATACCCCTCGTAATGGGTCTAGGGAACGTCTTTGGTAAAACACACGTCACAGAAAGGTTCGCAAGCGCACGGATTACCGTTGTAGCACTTCACCCGGTGGTATTCGGGTTATCGTATTTATATTTTCCCAAGGGAAGCACTATGGCATAGATAAACGAAAGCACGATAGAGAGAATCGAGATTCAGTAAAAGGAACTTATAGCGGGGGTAACGATAAAGTTATACGGGGGGTAACTTGACACGCGAGGAGATCTTGATAAAAGAACTAGAGAGGTCCTAGTGAGTTGGGAGGACAACGAGACGAGGAAGGATCCTAAGGCAATCTATCTATTCTTGTCAACTCCGGGAAAAGAACTAAGGTAAAGCAGAGCCAAGGTAAGATAGGATCAACAAGCCCTTCTAGTGTTGCAGAGGCATGCAAAGCCGCGCTCTCGGACTGGGATGAGAAGGGAGAACGACGACACGCTGAATCCTACCGGCCCGAACTAATGTGGTGGACTACAAAGCCCGTCTGGAGCTGTCACCTCCTTAGGGTACCACAACTATTCCGTTGAACGGGACACCAATCTAAGACTAAGGCAAGCTCTGAGCACCGCGCTCACAACAAACCAAAGAACCTTCCCTAAGGCCTTTAGGGAGAGGTCTCTCTCTCCGGTGAAACATCGAAGATCAAGCGAAGAACGACCACAACACTATAGGGTTCAAGAGAGCTACGCTAACCGAGGCAAAACTCACTTTAGTCTAAACCTAGAATAAAGCTTCTATTAGCTAAGTAAAAGCTGAATGTAATTGACTCGAAATGTAAGATAGAAAGATAACTTGAATTGTACTTAAGTCTTATAAAGGAAAGATACAAGAGTAGTACCCGAACTCTGAAGAAGACTTCTCCGGAACCACAAGACTAGCTCGACTCGACTCTAACTCCCAAACTACACTACTTCCTACTCTAGGATACAAAAGTGGACAATAGTGATACTCCTGCGGTGTGTCTTCTGTTCCAGCGAGTGGAGGGTCCCTTTTATAGCAGTTGGAGGTCGGTGGAGCGCTGAGGTGGCGGGAGCCAGGCACGGCCGCACCTCTAGGTGCGGCCGCACCTGTGATGTGCCGCCTTTCGTCATGGACGGTCCTGATGCTCGATCCTTGGTCGGTTGTGAGTCGGTATCCTGGGTCGGTTTCGCCGGATTCGCCGCTTCGTAGGTGCGGCCGTATCTCTTGATCCGGCCCTACCTACTCCAAGCCGTGTGATGCACCACCAATGATAGGGGATGCTCAGGATTGCTTCGAAATGGCGGTTGGTTGCATGTAGAGGTGGGCCCATGAATCCAAGTGCCTCTTTTCTACTCCTTTGGATCAAACCGACATAACCCCGGCACATCCCATCCATCCAAGGTGTGTTTGTGGAAGTGGTGGCCTCCTGGACTTGAGACGTGGCAGGGTGCAAGGCCGACCGCACCTGGTGGACCAGCCGGACTAGAAGGGCCGGCCGCACCTGCTGGTTCGGCCGTGCCTACTAGGTGTGCCTCGGTGACTCCTGATTTCTCCCAAATGTGTACCTGCATATAAAATTCACAACACAACTCATGGAACTTTATTAGTACTAAAAATATGCATGGAACTTGTCATATACCCTTCTCATTTTCGAGATTTTGACGGTCGGATTTTTGTTGTAAGGACCGTCAACAAACTCCCCCAAGCTAAACGTTTGCTCGTCCTCGAGCAAAGCCTAGACTTGGTCTTGGACGATCAGGAGTTGCATTGATGTTACCGCTCTGCAAGTTTCTATGCACAATTCCATACTCTACTTGCTGTTTGAAAAGGTTGGTACGAGAGAAACTTAGCCTTGTTTTACCTGTGGGGCTTGTAACTTCCCACCTTGCCTCCGGAGGTTGAAGAGTAGAACGGTTTTGACTTTGCATCACTCACTCTTCTCCCTTCTAGATCCTATCTCGGAGTTTTGAAATTTTTGCAAAGAGAGAGACAAAGTTCCTCGGATGGTTCTCTCGATCGCTTAAGTGGTGTTTGTTACCTCACCAAAGGCTTTTGAGCGAGCCTCACCTTCCTACTCTATGGTTTGTATGTGGAGCTTTGGGCAGGATAAGCATGAGACTTAGTTGTGCCACATGATGTTGTTGAGCCAAAGACCGGATCCAAGAAGAAACTAGTCATGCAACTCGATCGAGATGTGCAAGTGTGTGGAGTATTTTTGTTTGTTTTTTATGTACTCCTTGCTTTGAGATTCTCCTCTTGCTTTTGTTTTTGGAGGGGGGGTCATGCTTCATATTTTTCTTTCCTATGCTCTTTGATTAGAGCACATTTTTCTATGCTTCTTTGAGCTTTTTTTCAATGACCCCTCTAATACAAGACGAGAAATCTCTTTGGAACTTTGGAGTATTTATTTATTTTGGTGGATGGATGGCATGTTTTGCGTAACTCCCGGTGTAGGAGTTAGCATGTATATGTAGGTGTACGTGATCTCGATCATGGGAGCATGAAAAGGTTCTACCAAGGGTCACAACAATTTGGCAAAACTCAATGGGTCACAAGCAAGCATATGTGGAAGGTTTATATATTGACATCGACATTTGGCTTTGGTAGGTGATATGACCATTGAGGAACTTGTCTTGTTTATTTTTCTCAAAAGAAATCATCCGAGATTGTCACCGTACTATGAGATAGAGCAAGGTTAACATCGTCTCACCATATCGTACTAGTCAAAACCCTAGGATTGGTCATAAGCGTTTGCTTCCCACAAAGTTTTATTGCAGACTCTTGTCTCAAAGTATACCAACAAATTCAAATGCTCATAGAGTACAAAGTTGTATGCTAGTTTCTTGCAAAGTTTTAACATGGCAACTTTTCATTATTTCCAAAAGAGGGTGTATAGACAAGATTTCAAGCATATGGTGGAAGTAAATGTTTTTGTTGTTTTTCTTTTATTCCATATGATGTTGGGATTGGACTGGATGGACATACCTTCTTTGATTAAACAGGGGCTCTCCCCCAAGCTGATTTCCGATTACCTGGATGATATGTCCTTCCTTGTGATGATTAGTGGAGCACTTGGAGGCTTGATGCTGAAGTTGCCTGATAATTGTGTAATTTCATAGGTACGGCCGTTCCTGTTGGTTTGGCCGGCCGTACTACTTTTGTTCCAAGTGCTCACTTCCCCTCCTGCAAGTGTTTTGCACAAAAATTTTGTCGAGGGGAGGTACGGCCGTACCTCATGGTTTGGCCGTACCATGAAAACTTTCCAAAACAAACATTGGGTAACTGGTGAAACTCTGACTGAACTCCTAAACATTCTCACCGTTTGAAAGACTCTTTCCCCCTTGAAACCCATTTTTTTGTAAGATAGAAAGCTAACTAAATTAAATAAAAGAAACGAAAAAGAAGGGCTAGTTGGTCTTTACCTGGACGGGGGCCTCTCCCCCAAGCTGATTCGTAAACAGGACTAGTAACCGGGCGGTTGCTGGTATGGGTTCCATGAGACGAAAAGGCTGTGCACTGCTTGGAAACCCTCTTGTGTGGTTGAGGTTAGGGTGTAAAGCTGGCCGTCTGTTTCCTGCTGTCGTCTAGTGGTGTCCTGGAGGCCCTGTTCTATTCGCTCGGCACGGGCATCGATACTATGGAGGCGGTTGTCTATGTTGAAGAGGCCTTGATCAATGATTCCGTATTGCTCCTCATGGTAGCCGTATGGGTAGCTCTGAGGATAGCTTCCGCCGTAGGTTTGGTAGTCCCCAAAACGAGCTGACTGCGAGTGTGTTGAGCTGGAACAGATGGAGGCACTGGGGGGTTGGCTCCCGCTAGACTGCCGTTGCTAGCGGCTGCCAGAGGGTCCTGCCCAGTCGGGTGCCGGAGCTTGTTGCGTGGTTTTCTCCGGGATGAGGTTCTTGTCGCTCCTACGAGTGCGTGATCGGGTTGCTGGTCCGGGTCCTGAGATGCTATGTCTCGAAGGCCTTACTGTCTCCGCATCGTCCTCGGGTGTCAGGTTCAGGGTGTACTTCTTAACTCGGTATAAACCAAGCTCTGGACACGGGAGGACGATGGTGGTAGAGGAGTGGGGGTAAAGCATGACCAACTCCCCCTCCACACGCTTAAGCAAGTGGGCTTGCACGAAGTGATCCTCATCAAAGGTTTCACGGGGCGTCTCCAAGTAAGTGACCTGAGCTCCCTCAAGGGCTCCGAGGTACGTAGCAATCCGAGTCACCAAAGAGGTGATCTCGATTTTGCCAGTCCTCGAGGTCATGGTGCGCCAGTGCTCGACCATGGTGACGACAGGGGCAATCTTTATTTTGTGGATGATGGCAAACAAACATTGCAGCTCATCCACCCTAACCGTTCTAAACTCGACTCTTGGGGCAATCATGCCCGAAATGAGCCGATGGAGGAAACGAAGAGTAGGGTTGTGGATCAAGTTGATCCGAGGAGCGGGATTCAACCCTCTCCCCGAAATCTTTTTCCAGAACGTCTCTCTCGAAAAAGCCCTCATACCTCTATGCTTAGACCACTCAATCAAACAATTTGAATCAAAACCAAAAGCAACACTCAACTGATCCCAGGTTAAGTCGTACTCTCCGTTGAAGAGACGAAACTTAACGCCATTGCTATCAGCGCTCAAGGTTGAGAGAAACTCTAGGGTGAGAAATTTTGAACCCTCTTCCCAAGCATGCCAAAAATTTCCCCATCCTATGGCATCAAAAGCTGCCCCGAACTCTCCTATCATGCCGGTTTCATTAAGCAGGGTGTTATCATATACCTTTGTGTGTGCGAATTCCCGGTCCTTTAGTTGCTGAAATAATCTTCTCTCTTGATCGGTACGTAAGATGATCTGTGTTTCGGAGGTGAGGAAATGCGTCCTTTCCTCTGAACCCGAACCATCATAATGTACCGAGCTTGCAGACATGTCCTGGGCAGAACCCATGGACATATCGTCCTGATGCTCAAAACCTGGGGGCACTGATTGACCTTGCCACCCAGTGGAATGACCACTGCGGCTCGAGTCCGAGTCACTGGACCGGAACCGGATGTGTTTCCCTTTAACCACATTAGCGGCCTTGTGGAACCAAGACATCCTGCAAAAGGTTAGTGCCAAAAATACCCGAAGGATGAAGGTTAAGAGTTAGCCGTTCGAGGGTTAGTGGTCCAAAGGTTAGAGGTCCTTGTGGGGTAACGAAAACCTCCACAAAACTTGAAAGATTTGAACCACGAAGGACACGCTCTCGGAACTCCTCTTCACTAATTACGAACGGGCTTAAACGGGGGAGCAGAGGGAGCTAACTTCAGAATTTGATCGTGGTGCTTTGAGAAAGCACACGGGGGGTCTCCTTTTAGAGGTAGGCGAAAGGGGGCAGGTGCGGCCGCGCCTGCTCACCCGGCTGTGCCAACTAAAAATGAGGGACACCCTCAGTGCTTGATCAGGAGCCTAGGGATAGGTTGCGGCGATCTGGATGTGACGAGTTGGTGGATTTCATGGGTGCGGCCGCACCTACAGGGCCGGCCGGCCCTAGTGTCTCCACCAAAATCACTGCCGGGCACCTGCTATGCCCTCTGGTGCTTAGGATCCTCGAAATTTTTGTGCACTTAAATGTCTAAAAGCTGCTGGCTTTGCTACTAGTGGTGGGAACAAGTTACTGCAGATTGGACTTGATCCTACACGGGCTAGAGCACTGCCATGCAACTAGTGGGTGCTCCACGCACTCAACCAAGCAAAAGAGGTGGTGCGCTCGTGCCAAGTGGGCCGGCTGCACCGAGCAAAATGCTCGAAACTGCTCCCTAACCCTTCTAAATACTAAACCATGCAGTGGCTAAAAGAATTTCAAAAATTAAACATGCTTGATGCAGTAAACAAACTTAGGAAGGGAAACATGGGATACATACTGGTTTATCTCACGGTGAGAGCATCGAATTTATAGTCCTCGAGCTGGACTTGTCGATGATCATTTCTTCTTTGAGTGATTCTCTCGATTAGAGAGGTAGTTCACTAGAGCTCGGAAGAAAAACAAGAGATAGACAACTATCCTATCTATCCAAGATCGGGAATGGTCTTTGATTTCTTCGCCCTGGGATTCTTTTCTGACGGGCATAGCTAAAATCCTTTCTAGAAATTCTAGCCCCTCAGTTGGATTTTCGTGAAAAAGTGATCCCTTTGTGAGAGCAAGCAAGCGGAAAACATTATCTCGAATGAGGCCGTGCTGAAAATGTTGAATCAACACTATATCTGGAAGGCCATGATCGGGACAAACGTGTATGAGATCATAGAATCTAGTCCATGCTTGATTTAGGGATTCGGTCTTCTTCTGTTGGAAATTGATAATCTCTCCTCGAAGATTCATGAGGCGAGATAAGGGAAAGTACTTAGCGCAAAACTCGTCGCGCAAATTTCTCCAATTCGTGGTGACTTCCTTTTCTTGTTGGAAGTACCAAGCCCTTGCTTTTCCCGCTAGTGAGAATGGGAAAAGTCTAACTCTAAATTCGTCGGGAGAAAGATCGGAGTATGAACGAGTAGAGCACAATTGCTCGAGACTCCTCAAGTGATCGTATGGATTTTCTCCTTTGAATCCTGAAAAGGGATTTCTCTGGGCGATGGAAAGGAATTTTGGAGGAATCGCTCCCTTGGAAAAGAACCTTGGCTTGAGATTTCCATTTCCGACTGGGATTGACATCTTAGTCGGAGTGTGGGATTGATAAATAGAGAACTCAAGGTTGGCTTCTTTGGACATGAAAAAGATGGTTCTGTCTACGAGATCGACTGGGTTCGTCGTGATGAATTGAGAGAAACTTTTCAAAGGGTAGTGACACGAGGTCGGAATACCTTTCACAAGTGACTCTGAATAGATGTGAAGACGGGACGGAACTGTCGAAACCAGATACTACTCTGTACACTAGGAACGGAGTAGGGATAAACCCGCTAAGAGACGGTTCACCGAACCAAGATAACTCTACCGAAAAGATATCTAGTGCCTATTGCTTCCCCGGCAACGGCACCAGAAATGCCTGCTGTCACTCGCTAGCGTCGCTACCGGGTTTATACCCCTCGTAATGGGGCTAGGGAACATCTTTGGTAAAACACACGTCACAGAAAGGTCCGCAAGCGCACGGATTACCGTTGTAGAACTTCACCCGGTGGTATTCGGGTTATCGTATTTATATTTTCCCAAGGGAAGCACTATGGCATAGATAAACGAAAGCACGATAGAGAGAATCGAGATTCAGTAAAAGGAACTTATAGAGGGGGTAACGATAAAGATATACGGGGGGTAACTTGACACGCGAGGAGATCTTGATAAAAGAACTAGAGAGGTCCTAGTGAGTTGGGAGGACAACGAGACGAGGAAGGATCCTAAGGCAATCTATCTATTCTTGTCAACTCTGAGAAAAGAACTAAGGTAAAGCAGAGCCAAGGTAAGATAGGATCAACAAGCTCTTCTATTGTTGCAGGGGCATGCAAAGTCGCGCTCTCGGACTGGGATGAGAAGGGAGAACGACGACGCGCTGAATCCTACCGGCCCGAACTAACGTGGTGGACTACAAAGCCCGTCCGGAGCTGTCACCTCCTTAGGGTACCACAACTATTCCATTGAACAGGACACCAATCTAAGACTAAGGCAAGCTCTGAGCACCGCGCTCACAACAAACCAAAGAACCTCCCCTAAGGCCTTTAGGGAGAGGTCTCTCTTTCCGGTGAAACACCAAAGATCAAGCGAAGAACGACCACAACACTATAGGGTTCAAGAGAGCTACACTAACCGAGGCAAAACTCACTTTAGTCTAAACCTAGAATAAAGCTTCTATTAGCTAAGTAAAAGCTGAATGTAATTGACTCCAAATGTAAGATAGAAAGATAACTTGAATTGCACTTAAGTCTTATAAAGGAAAGATACAAGAGTAGTACCCGAACTCTGAAAAAGACTTCTCCGGAACCCCGAGACTAGCTCGACTCGACTCTAACTCCCAAACTACACTACTTCCTACTCTAGGATACAAAAGTGGACAATGGTGATACTCCTGTGGTGTGTCTTCTGTTCCAGTGAGTGGAGGGTCCCTTTTATAGCAGTGGGAGGTCGGTGGAGCGCTGAGGTAGCGGGAGCCAGGCACGGCCGCACCTAGGACCTGTGATGTGCCACCTTTCATCATGGACGTCCTGATGCTCAATCCTTGGTCGGTTGTGAGTCGGTATCCTGGGTCGATTTTGCCAGATTCGCCGCTTCGTAGGTGCGGCCGTATCTCTTGATCTGGCCGTACCTACTCCAAGCCGTGTGATGCACCGCTAATGATCGGGGATGCTCAGGATTGCTTTGAAATGCCCGTTGGTTGCATGTAGAGGTTGGCCCATGAATCCAAGTGCCTGTTTTCTACTCCTTTGGATCAAACCGACATAACCCCAGCACATCCCATCCATCCAAGGTGTGTTTGTGGAAGTGGTGGCCGCCTGGACTCGAGACGAGGCAGGGTGCAGGGCCGGCCGCACCTAGTGGACCAGCCGCACCAGCAGGGCCGGCCGCACCTGGCAGTTCGGCCGCACTAGCAGGGCTGGCCGCACCTGCTGGTCCGCCGTGCCTGCTAGGTGTGGCCCGGTGACTCCTGATTTCTCCCAAATGTGTACCTGCATATAAAATTCACAACACAACTCGTGGAACTTTATTAGTACTAAAAATATGCATGGAACTTGTCATATACCCTTCTCATTTCCGAGATTTTGACGGTCGGATTTTTGTTGTAAGGACCGTCAACAACGCCAAATCATCTATACATATCATGAAGGTTTATACAAGGTCTAGCTTGCCTCCCAATCGTCCATCCCTCTCTCAAGATCTCACCATGAAGCTCTGAAGCTAGTCCTAAAAACCTAAGGAAAATAGGAAGGGAAAATAGCAAAGGGAAATGAGCTAGGGTTCCAAGAGTTGGCTGTCATCCATCCCACCAAGTGTTTATATGGGGGCAACCAAAAGACTAAACTACCCTTACTAGCGTACTAGGGATACAAGCCCCTCAAGGGCAATTTTGGAAGTCTTCAGTTCAGCACCATCGGGCGGATGCGCATCCACTGCAAGCCTGCGTACCTCCAACGCAACTCTTGCGATCATGCCGTGTGTCCTCAGCTTCGAAGCTTCTCGGTGGCTGCGACCTGGGCGGTCAGACCGCCCCCTGGGAGGTTAGAACGGCCCGGGCGGTCAGACCACCCCTCCTGGGCGGTTAGACCAGCCTGGGTGGCCGCACCTCCTCATCGAGTCTTCGGCCTCAGTTTTGTGGCTCAACCGAGTAACCCAATGGTTTTGTGGTGAACGACTGCAAACCCCGCGAACTAAGTGTAGCCTTCCGCCAATCTCCACTCATGACTCGGCTCCCATGTCATCCCGGCTCGACCTTGGTATTGAGGCTCAACCAAGAAACCGTTCACGACTTCGTCTTGCTGTTCTTGCCATCATGCGGTCCGCACTTGACCCCGTTAGCCACCGGGTCCCTCGAACGAAGCCTACTTGTCCGCTCCACACCTAGTGGCCCACAGGCATCGACCTTTCGCACTTGTTCTTCACCTGTACTGACACCAATCAAGCTGCAACCTGCACCTACAATACTTAGCCAAGAGTCAGTCCACACCACGTTGTCAATCACTCATCACACTAGGAAGCGACCATCCACCGGTCCTCGAACCACACAGGCTCTCAGGGTGTATCTTCTAGCTGACCTGCTTCACAAGAGCCGCCCCTAAGTTGGCTTGAGGGGAGTTGTAGACTTCATGACTGGCTTCCTCAAAGTCCCTCAGGAGGTCTTTGGCACGTAGACGACGTCGCTGAGGTTCATCTTGATGCTGCTGCTGAGCAATGACCTGACCCGCAGGACGTGGCCCAACAGCGACGTTGTGTGCGGTGTTGCCTGCGACTTGGCCGATGGCATGAGGCGCGACATTGTTATTGAGCGCGGCGGCTGCTGCAACGATGGCTTGTTCTGCTTCTTGTAGTCGATGTGGAGCTCTGGCAGCGTTGGCGGTCTCACGTTGCTGTCGTTGTTCTTCTGTTCACTAGCTTGGGGAGGTACGTCTGCGGAGACCACGAGAGACTCGCGATCTGGTACCCCGGCCGTGTCGCAGAAGTCGTTAGGTGAGATGACGGCACGGGCAATCTAGAATGCACCGTAGTCCAGGGACGAAGTGCGATGAGTCTGGCGACCTTGGATCGCGGCTGGAGGTCGGTGAAATTTCTTCAGCACACGGCATTGGCGAGCCGTGTGTTTAGCTTTCTTCTGGATGGGGCAGAGGTCATCAAGAGGACCCTTGTGGTTTCCACAAGAGGTGGCGGTCAACCCAGATTGGATCTGGATCTTGTTCTTCATGTGGTCGGAGACCACACGAGCTGAGTTCCGCAGGCCAAGAGGCATGCGAGGTGGAGGCGCAGTAGTCCTGCTAGAGCGCTTGATGCTTTCATAGACCTTGATTGTGTCGGAGTGCATGCTCTCGACATGATTGAGCCCCGCGATAAGATCACGAGGAGTGGGTGGGTGGGTTTCTGCCAACAGATCGGATTCGACCTGCTAAAACGAGGTGGCCGCGGTGTTCTTGATGACGAGACAAGCAGCTGGAGTTGTGGATTCCGTCGGTATTGAGCCAAAGCAGATGTCGACGGGATTGGCGAGGTAGTCTGCCATGCTTGCAGGGAAGACGACACCGCATGATGAGGCCATCGAGTTGCACGAAGAACCCTAGATCAACCCTTACCTGGCGCACCAACTGTCAGAGGTTTAGGTCTGAACAGTCCATAGGGGGGTCAACCCTAGTTGTTTATTTGTTTGGCGACAGGAGATCTAGGGCTAAGAACTCTATGGTTGTGCAATGGCACACGGAACAAGAGGGACACGGCGAGTTTATACTGGTTTAGGTTTCCATAGAGTAAAACCCTACATCTAGTTCTTGACTATATTGCTTTGGATGGATTGCGACTTGGTCCTGGGAGGATGCCCTTGCCCGCGTTATATTGGCTGACGGACAAGGTCGGTGGACCTAGAGTCCAGGTCGGTTACAACATGGAAACCTATCTAAGGTAAATTACAACATAATCTCGTGATCTTCGGATTGTTTAGCGGCGTAACCGACATCTTGTGTCTTGTCTTGCACGTTAAGTTACCCGAATAGATCGCATAAGGTCGTCTAGGGCAATCTTCTGGAAGGTCTTCGGGGCCACTGATCAGGTCTGTTGGGCCCACTGTCAGGTCTGTGAGTTTTTTGATGGCCGGACCCACTTATCAGGGATGATCATGAGCCTGGTCGGTGGGGACCCAGGGGTACCCATGTCTTACAACGACCAAAAAATTTAGCACAAAGAACACCCTTATAATCTTTCTTAAGAACATAGGAAGGATCCAAGGATACAGTCTTCTTGCTCTTGCATTTGTGATTTACATCAACCTTGGCTTTGCATTTTGTGACACACCTTGAATTGCTCTTCTTCCTCAAATGTCACATTAGAAGTAACAAAGGTTGTCTTTTTAGGAATGAAAGCCTCCTTTCCTTGCTTCGGCAAGTACTCAATGCCATTCCTATCCAAGGTAAATTTTTGACTTGTCCAACAATGATTAAACCGAATGTGACTTCGAAACCACCTAGTTAAATCCTTGGACAAGCACTCAATTTCTTTCTATTTTCCAACAATAGAGATGTATCACATGAACACCCATCACTAATGCGAGAGCTAGCACTTGTGCTACAAGAAGGGTTAGTTGAACAAGATATACAAGAACCATCATTTAAGGTATCACACTCAACACCCATGCTCATTTTTCCTTTGACCTCTTGTGCACGGAGAGAGTTGTGAGCCTCCTTAAGCTCCTCATGCTTCTCTTTAAGAGTTCCCCATGAAGTATTAAGTGTGTCATGGGAAATCTTAAGATTTTCATGAATAGTATTTAGCTCCTCAAAGGAATTTTGAAGTGAAACATTTTTCAACTCCAAGTCCCTCAACTTTGATCTCTCCATGCACAATATGTCATCGGACTTAATGACCATGGCAACTAGGTCATCATAAGGTAGATCATTATCATCATCATCACTATCACTATCATCATCATCATCATCATCATCATCATCATCAACTATTACGTTTTATTCACCTTTTGCCATGAGACAATATGGCGTGGAGAAGAGTAAAGGATCTTCTTTGATAGCAATCCCGGCAAGACCCTTTGAAGGCTTGTCATCATCATCTTCATCGGAGCTTGCATCGGAATCCCACTCAACAAAGTAGGTTTGCCCGTTCTTCTCCTTCTTGTAATACTTTTTCTTCTTGTGCACATTTTTCTTGTCTTTCTTCTTGCCATATTTATCATCTTTCTTGTTTGGACAATTAATTGATATATGTCCAATTTCACCACAATTGAAGCAATCTTTGCCCTCAAAAGGATTCTTCTTTGATGATTGTCCCTTCTTGCCAAACTTCCTGTTCATAATTCCTTTAAGCCCTCTTACAACAAGAGTCATTTCCTCATCGGAGTCAATTTCTTAGTTCTCATCATCATTCTCTTCTTGAGTAACCTTGGCCTTGAGAGCAATATTTTTCTTCTCTTCACTAGTTGATTGACCATGGACCTCCTTTCGTGATTTCTTGAATATGTCATGAGTTAGTACTACACCAAGCACATCCGTAGCAGTCATGCTCTTCAAGTCGGACCTCACAAGCACAGTCACGATTGTCTCATATTTCTCGGGGAGGCATATAAGAAACTTGTGAGAGAAGTCTTTGTTTGGAACATCAAAATCAAGACACTTGAGCTCATTCACAATATCATTCAACCGGTTTAACATGGTTGAAACATCTGGATCTTTCTTCATAGTGAACACATTGAACTTGCCCTTGTACACATAGAGCTTTGTTTCCTTCACGATGGATGTTCCTTCATAGATTTTCATAAGCTTCTCCCATATCTCATTTGCCTTCTCAAGTCCCTTGACTCTATTGAACTCACTAAGAGGTAGAGCATTATAGAGAACACTTAATGCTTGATCATTGAGTGCTTCATTTGCATCATCATCGGTTGTCTTTTGCTTAGGATCCAATATGACATATCCTTCCTCTACAATTCTCCACAATTTTCTTCCCAAGGCCTTGAAATGAACCTCCATTCTTTTGTTCCAATAATCATAGTTATTCCCATCAAAGATCGGTGGTTTCCCAACATGAAACTTCTCCTCTTTAGCCATTTACCTACTTCGAGATGGTTAAATCCTTCAAATACAGAGTCCTTGACTCTCATACCACTTGTAGGACCTAGGATACCGACTAGAGGGGGGTGAATAGGTGGTTTAAAATCTAAAGCACAACACTATAGAAATTTAATTAGAACCACAAGGAGGATTAAATTTCTAGCTTCTCTATTCCTATGTTGGGGGTTTGCAACCTAGGGTGACAAGATATAATTGAATCTTTAGAAAGTAAAAGCTCAAAGTAATATACTTGAAAGGAAATTGAGCAAAGAATTGAATGAGCACAAGAGACAAATTTTATCCCGTAGTATCGATGACTTACCGGTCACCCCTAATCCACGTTGAGGTGCATTCAATGTTCAACCGCTCCTCTATCAAGACACCACTTGACCTTGAGCCGGTTAGGACCAAAGAACCACTCCACACCTCGATTCCACTAGAGTTGCTCTTCACCGCTCCGGCGAGGTGAGCACAAGACCTCTCACACCAATCTTCCAAGGCAACTTCACAATCTTCTTGAAGTGCTCAATGGAATCACGAGCTCCAAGCCATCTAGGAGGCGGCAATCTCCAAGACTAACAAATCAACCTGCTCGCTTGATGTTTCCCGAGTGCCACAATGATCAACACCTTGATGCAATACACTAGAAGCTCTCTATCTCACAAGGATGCTGAGAGCCTGTGTGGTTCGAGGACCGGTGGATGGTCGCTTCCTGGTGTGACGAGTGATTGACAACGTGGTGTGGACTGACTCTTGGCTAAGTATTGAAGGTGCAGGTTGCGGCTTGATTGGTGTCGGTGCAGGTGAACAACAAGCGCGAAAGGTCCATGCCAGGGGGCCTCCAGGTGTGGAGCGGACAAGTAGGCTTGGTTCGAGGGACCCGTTGGCTGACGGGCTCAAGTACGGACCGCATGGTGGCAAGAACAACAAGATGAAGTCATGGACGGTTTCTTGGTTGAGCCTCAAAACCAAGGTCGAGCCGGGACGACATGGGAGCCGAGTCATGAGTGGTGATTGGTGGAGGCTACACCGAGTTCGCGGGGTTTGCAGTGGTTCACCAGAAAACCACTGGGTTACTCGGTTGAGCCACAAAACCGAGGCCGAAGACTCGACGAGGACGAGCGGCCACGCAGGCCGGTTGAACCGCCCAAGAGGGGCGGTCAGACCGCCTGGGCCGGTCTAACCACCCAGGGAGGGCGGTCTGACCGCCTGGGTCGCAGCCGCCGAGAAGCATCAAAGTGGAGGACACGCGACATGATCGCAAGAGTTGCGTTGGAGCTAAGCAGGCTTGTGGTGGATGTGGCTTGTGGATGTGGAGCTATGCAGGCTTGCGTTGGATCTACGCAGGCTTGCGGAGCCATGAGTGCATCAAATGGATGGAGCTTCGTGAAGCCTCCGATCTTGACCTTGTGCGTTGTTACAAATCTCTGCAGAAGCTCAATGAAGATTGCGAGAAGCTCCGAGCGTCATTAAAAGAACTCGAAGAAGCCGCGCTGCCTATCGCAAGGCTATTGGTTCCACATCCAAGCGGTCCAAAGATAGCTCCTCTGGTGGACAGACTAAAAGAAGCCCCCGGGCGCTTGGTGACGTACGTCAAGCATCTGGCGAAGTCGATACCCAACCAGGTACTCACCTTCATGAAGTCTTACTTCCCAAAGGCGCCGGTGGATGTGGTGGCTGGAGGACTTGTGGCGAACTGAACAGACGAGCAGTACAAGGCTCTGCTGGAGGAGATGGCGCCCATTGCAGAACAAGTCGCCGACAAGCTAAACCTCCAGTAGATCTACCTGTAAGAGTAGTTGATGTATAGGAGTAATTGATTGTAAGATGAACAAGTTAGTTAAGAACTCGTTTGAATGTATGACAATCATTGCTCCTCAGTGATGTTATGAGTACTCGTTGCCGCGGCTTGCGACGAAGCCTGCAGAGTATAAAGTCGTTGAAGAGGCGATTAGTAGTAGTACTTAGTAGGGTCCGTCAAGTTAGGAGACCCAGTAAACAAGTTGAGTAGAATCAAACTTTATTACTGATGAAAGATTACACCTGGATGGATGTTGGTATTTGTTAAGCCTACAGAAATATTATGATGGATAATCCGCAAGCGCACGGATACCGGTGAGCACTTCACCTGGGAAGAGGGTTTTAAATATCGAATCCACAGGGAGAAGGGTAGAGTGATCTGAGATGTATAACTAATCCCTGAGTAGTTATCAAGGACTTGATAGAAAGAGAGATAAGGAAAACTTTAGATTATCTAGTTCTTACTCGCACAAGCTATGCTATTATTGTTCTTATGGGGTGATTGTCTAAAGGCACACTTAGGAAAGGGAAACTTCTGACAATCTATGGGCGGAGTCCTACGATTTCTATAGATGGGAGGTGGACTGCAAAGGATAGACGGGAACGAGGTCACTTCCCGCTTCTACCACACGATCCGGAATATAGAAGGCATTCACAAGCTAGCTAGTCTAAGCACCACGCTTATACTAAACATGCAACTTTAACTCGAGAGCGACATGAATTAAAGTACTCATAAAAGAGTTATGAACCGTAAGAACAATAATAACAATGTTACTCACTTGAATAAGAAGTTGATCTTTCCACAAGGTCTCAAGATCAGGCTCCAATGGAGTTGATCCCAGAGGAAGAAAATGAAGAGGAGGCACCGACAGGTCCGGGCCTTCCTTCAGTTCCGCCTCTACCGCTCTCTAATTCTCTCGAACAAGATTTGCTAGATCTGAATAGATCGTGGCTCTAATCTCTCAACTTGATACTAACTCTCCAACTCTAATTCTAGTCTAGAGCTTCTATCTCAGGTAGGCATTGATGATCTAGAATGAGTTGTTCCCCTACCCTGGGGTCAGGGGGCCTGTTTATATAGTCCTGAGGAGGTGCCTTGCCGCCGTAGGATCAAACCGACCTAATATACGGTTTAGATTGCTTCTCATAGGTGGTGGAAGAACATTCCAGAAGTAGGGCTGAATTGGTGCCGGGGGGTCCGGTCGGCCCCACCATGGGACCGGTCGGCCTATGGTGGGCCCCCTCGGGGTCTGCCTTGTCCAGGATGGTTCTTGCCCCTTCCAGATGCTTCTTTCTTGCAAGCCAAGTCACGTTGAGTTTGAGAGTGTTCTGGAGCCTTCTAGACTTATTTCCTTTCTTGTATTTCTGAATAGTCCCTGTAATTTTATGAATTCACCAAAACTCATGGAAATTGTCAGTGTAAACCCTAATAAGGTGATCTAATTATATTTTAGCCCTTTTTCCAGTAAATATAAGGGGAAATATTTATAGATAAAATGTGCCAACAATGGACAGGGCCGTTACAAATGAGTAGTCGCCAGGACCCGTGGGTCGCTTACAGCTAAGTAGTTGCTAGGGTCCTTAGACCGCTTACAGCTGGCCGTTAGATCCTGAGTCACTCGTAAGGAGAGCTAGAACTCATTTCGGTTCTCCCCAGCGTGTACGTACGGAACTCGACCCAGCTTCCTTTGTGCCATCTAAATCAACTCCTATGGCCAATCAAGAGAAGACTCTTCGCGAGTACTCTGCTCCCTCTGCTGATCAGGTGCCCACCGGCCCCGAGATCAACACTGGGAACGGAAACTTCGAGATCAAGACTGGCCTCATTACGATGGTACAGGTTTGTCCATTCTGTGGCAAGCCTAATGAAGACGCGAGCGCCCACTTGCAACAGTTTCTGGAGCTGTGCAGTACCTTCACTATACGAGGAGTGGAGGAAGATGCCATCCGTCTGTGGCTGTTTCCATTCTCACTTCTGGGAAAGGCAAAGCAGTGGTTCTATGCGAACCATGCAGATATTAACACCTGGGCAAAGTGCTCAGCAGCGTTCCTCGCGAAGTTCTTTCCGTTGGGCAGGACCAATGCCCTCCGGGGGAGAATTTCAAGCTTTCAGCAAGCAGCAAGCGAGACCATTCCAAAAGCTTGGGAGAGGCTTCAGGAGTACATCCTGGCTTGTCCCCATCATGGGATGGACAACTGGCTTATTCTTCAGAGTTTCTATAACGGGCTGACTCCGACAGCCCGGGGCCATATTGATGCTGCTGCTGGAGGGGCTTTCTTCTCTCTCACTATCGCTGAAGCAACTAAACTTATTGAGAAGATGGTCTCCAACCAAGGCTGGAGTGATGATCAACTCCAGCCACGTCAGAGGGGTACACATACTGTCAAGGAAGCGGATATGCTGCACGCCAAGATGGACCTACTTATGAAGAGAATGGATGCTCTGACCAGCGAGAAGGCTGCCTGGCCATCACTACTCAAGCAATGGATGCTCGCACGACCTGCATAGTCTATGGTGACACTGGGCATTCAGGGAATTACTGTCCTACTACCCAGGATGACGTGATGTACATGAACGGCAACAACAATGGTTATCGTCCACAAGGAGGTCAAACGTGGAATCAATCGCGCCCTTATTATCAGGGAGGCAACCAAGGTAATTCTTTCAACCCAAACCAACCTTCCCTGAGAGATCTAGTTTTCGGGCAAGCTAAGATTAACGATGGGTTCAATAAGAAAACAGCTGCCTTTGATAAGGCTTTGGAAAGCCTTGACATTAAAATTGATAGCCTTTCTTCTGCTCTTAAGAACCAGTTGAGCTTTAACAAAATGATAGAAACCCAAGTGGCTCAGTTAGCTGCTTTGGTTCCCTCTGCCGAAGACGGGAAGATTCCGGGGCAACCTATGTCTTCTTGTGAGAATGTTTGTGCAGTATCCACCAGATGGGGTAAGCCATCTAGGCGGGCACGAGCTGTTGAATATGTAGGGAGACCCATACAGTAGGTTCTCGATCCATGGGAATCTTCAGCAATTGTGCACAGGAAAGACCCTGGTTATCCGGCTATCACTTGCACAATATACTATCAGAAAATTAGGAATGCTCTCTGTGATCTTGGCGCGAGTGTTAACCTTATGTCCAAGGCGATGTTCGAAAGATTGGGATATCCTGCTCTTACTCCAACCTCGAGGATAGTTCAACTTGCGGATGCATAGATCCGGTATCCGGAGGGGATTGTGCAGAGCCTACTGGTATTTGTCTAGGGTTCCTGCATCTTCGCAGACTTCGTGGTCCTTGATATGCAAGATGATGCAGAAATGCCACTCATTCTTGGGAGGCTGTTCCTAAGTGATGGTCAGGCAAGGATCAATGTGGAAAATGGGACCATCCGTTTCCACATTGGGAAGAAGAACTTGATGCTCCGATTTCGACCAACAGAAGAGCAATGCTATTCAGTGCAAGGAAATGGTGAGCAAATTAGGGGATGGACGAAGCCACGACCCCAGCTCAAGCAACCTCTGACCGCACCAAGGAAGTCAAAGAAAACACGGAAGGTGTGGCGGGAGGTACAGAGATCACACCCCTCTACTTCTCGGGAATGGGGTGACGAGTGGAACTGATCGCCGAGAAAAGTCCCGCTCTCGGACTTAAAATGATGAGTCCTTTCGCCAAAAGGTAAAATTGGTAGTTACCTCATATTTCCCTTTCCAAAATTGAATTTATTTTTTTTTCCAATGCATATTTGAATTTTCCATTCTTGCATCTGCATGCTAGAACTTTTCTAGCCAATTTCCCTTTTTAAATAAAAATTCTGAAAATAGAATTTTGAGTTAGAAAATCCTTAAAATTCCTTTGAGCAAGTTTTTGGGCAAGTTTGGACCGACACCTAGGCAGGCCATCACATGACTGTTAGAGAGCCGTTGCAAAAGCCTGGAGGCAGGCGAACCCGAGGTGGGTTGGGCCGACCCCACAGGTCGGCCGACCCAGCCTAACGGCTAACTCGGCCCTCCTTCCTCCAACGGCTCCTGGCCGTTGCACACGGCCCATGTCTCGGTGCCTGGCTCCATTGCCTATAAATACCAGGGGGTTTGAGGGGTGTCTTCACCCATTGCATCACCCTCTCCCTCTCTTGTTCTTGCTCTCTGGTTTTTGTGGATTTCTTGCTCGAGATTGAGGTGCCAGGTAATCTCTCCAAGTGATTGCTGATTATTGATCATTGGTGGAGCAATCTCGGTAAGGATTTCATTCAGTTTCACTAACCCATCACCGAGTTGCTCGTGTTGTCTGATTGTTGTGCAAGATGAGTTGGGCCTCCGGCGCATTCCGGAAGTTGACTCGCTCACGACGTTCACGTGACGGGGGGAGCTCATCTCGTCATTCTGAAGCTGCAACAAGCCCAATGTCAACCGACCATGAAGAAGAGGGAGAGGAAGAGCTACCCACGCCACAAGCCGAAGAAGTGTACGCCGTCAACGCCGCCTTCATCGACTTGAGGAATGATCGCGAGAGACAAGCCTACGCTCTCATCAAGGACCGAGTCTTCGCCAACACCAAGGAGTTCGACTCGGACCTTCTCGAGAAAATAGGTATGGACTCCGAGTTCAATTCCATTTGGCAAGCTCTAGGATGGGAAGGTTTTGTCCCAGTTCAGGAGGTTGGTTCTAGACCTACCACTATCCAGTTCCTCTGCACTCTTCAAGAGGATGTGTCCGGTATTTCATTTCGATTTCATGGAGTTCCGTATCGAGTTTCATGGAAAGATCTTAGTCGCACCCTTGGTTTTCATCGTCACTGCGCTATTTCTCTTGAGGAAGCTTGCACCGGTTTTAATCGTGAAAGTTTTTGGGAGGAAATCTCTGGTCGGCCTATTCACGGCAAGTTGTCACCTCGGTGCAACGATATCTTGCATCCTACTCTCTGACTGTGGCACAAGTGGCTCGCCGTCACTCTCTTTCCAAGGGATGATGTACGACCCGTGCGCACTGACGAGATGATGATCTTATACACCGCGGTTAGACGGATCAAGGTTGCCCCTGTGCAAGCTATGATTCGGCAGTGGTTGACGAATTTTAAGATGACAGGTTCTATTGAGTGTACATCTCTGATTTGTCGCATCATCACGAATCTTGGGATTACGCAAGGGCCCAACGTGCCCTCCATTGCTAATCCCCGAACTCAGATTGACGAGGCTTATTTGACTCAGGGGCATATTCTTAAGAAGGGTCCGGATGATTCTTTGGTTTTCTTTTACCCGGGCCATACAAACCAAATTCGGTTACCTAACCCGGATTTCAGGTTGTACGGCCAAGGGCCACTGACCGTTCCTCTCGAGGAACCTTGTCGTTCTAGTGTCTCTGGTGACAGGGTTACGAGGAGCGCATCGAGGAGAGCAGCTGGAGCACAACAGCCGCCACCACTACAAGGTTTTCCCCCTATTGCAACACAACTCTTAGGCAACACCACAAATTTGGTTGAAATAGGGGGGTACTATGGCACCGAAACAATGATTTGGTTGTAATATGCGTGTCTATTGCTACACAAAATTTGAGTTGCAATATTTATTTTTTGTGTTGCAACAGGTTGACGCTAATGCACCCATTATGAGGATTTGTGTTGCATTTGGTTGGAAATACTGCTACCCCATTTCTGCGTTGCATTAGCATTTCGTGTGTTGCAATAGAAAGTTGCTATGGCCACCATACTAGGGTTGGTTGCATTTGAACGGCTATATCGCAACGTTTTATTTGGGTTGCAAATATATCTTTGCGTTGTTGCAATACATGGAGGGCTATTGCTTCGTTTCTAGCCTCAAGATACAATATCGTGTACGTATTGCCACGAAATTTAGTCGTTGCACTATTTTTTGTGGTCGTTGCAACTTTATCAAAATTATTGCAACGAGGTATTCCTTGGTTGCACTGTAATTTGTCTATCACGACGCTTATGCAGGAGATCAAAACGACGATCAGATGGGGAATCATCGGGACCGTTCCAAAATTCCAAGTCTTTGACGACATCGGTCTCCATCAAGATGTCGACGATGACGTCTAGGTCTCCATCTAGATCGATCTCCACGACGTACGTATAGATCTCCACGGCGATCAATCAACATCTGTGCGGTGCCACAGCCGGTACTGTTGTCTTGATCTCGTATATATCTTCCACTACTAGAAACTATTTAATCTGTGACGCATTCTCCGCGACATTTTCAGAAAACATCACGAAGAGCACTGCGTCTACGACGTATTCCTATTTTTCATCACGAATGTGCATTGATGGATAT
Organism: Cenchrus fungigraminus; assembly: GCA_036936925.1. Lineage (NCBI taxonomy): Eukaryota > Viridiplantae > Streptophyta > Magnoliopsida > Poales > Poaceae > Cenchrus > Cenchrus fungigraminus. Next base: position 51,533,646 of record CM072778.1, on the reverse strand, counting down.
TGAAGCCCAAAACATTACGACGATCTGTTAAATTCGTCGTGATTCTACGACGTATTTCTATTTTTCGTCACAGATGTGCATTGATGGATATTGAAGCCCAAAACATCGCGACGATTTGTTAAATTCGTCGCAATCCGGCCCACAACGCCGCAATGTTTGAGCAGATTCGTCGCGATCTGTAAATAAGAAATAGTCATATTATGGATAGAAAAAATTAAAAATTAAATTAAAAAAACAGAAAAATAAGGAGGGTCAAAGACTTGAACTCACAACCTCTTGATAACCTAGCACATTTATAAACCATTAAGCTACAAGTTGTCTTGTGCACAATTATGATTTTCAAGTCTTTTGAATATGATTCCGCCACCTCACCCCTAGATGCCGCCTCAGCACCACCTCCTTAGCCACACGCCAGCCCAAGACAAACGTCCCACGCTAGCCCAGCAGGCCTTCGGCGCCCAACAAACGGCCCACGCTGACCCAGTAGGCCTCCAGAATATAATCTGGCGCAAAAAATGGGGTGGAAGGGGGACTCGAACCCACAACCTGCGGGATGGGAGGGAGATGTGCTACCATTGAGCTACAAGTGTAGTTGTGTCTGTTTGCAGAAGTTTAATTACATATACGTTAAACAATTGTCAGTTAGGGTAGCATTTTATATCAAAACCGGCTCACAACACCACAACTCGGTAGCCCTACCTGCTGTGGGGCGCCAATAAAGTGGGCCAAAAAAACTATGCAGCAAGGGGGATTCGAACCCTGCACGCAGGATTCAAAATTGAGAGCCCTGCCATCAGACCAACTTCTTACTTGTGTTATGAACTGTTGTCTAGTTTTATAAATCATCACAAATAGAAAAAAACAAAATTGCTCCCGTCACCCGGCCACGTCGGCCCTCATCCGCCTGCCCACAGATTTAATCCGAAGCGGGGGCAAAAAAAGAGTACTATACATCCTTCACAATCGGGGACATTTCTCACAACAACATAAAGGGCAGAAATTCGTTTAGCATACAGAAAATGGTAAATCGATTTCACATATTCACACAACAACATATTTTGGATCCATAACCATCCCATAAAATTTTCAAATAATTTCAACAAAGTGTACTATACATCCTTCACAATCGGGGACATTTCTCACTTAGTCATATAGGACTATATGAGTATGCCTTTGTGATGGATGTGCAACAACACTTTATCATAATCACTTGAATTTTTTAAGTGATGCTTGTACACCAAAATCATGTGGCTATGCAAATTTTTAGATTTTTCTAGCCAATTTTCTGTCTAATGCAACACTAAAAAAGTGTTGCAATAGGCCTAAAATGGTTGCAATAGACACAATATCAGGAATTTAATTGGCAGAAAAATGTCTACTTGGGGATCGAACCTGAGACCTTTGGAACGAAAGTGACATGTGCAGACCACTAGGATAAGCATTAGTTTATATTGTATTAGGGTGTTTTATTTCTTTTTATTAATTGAACTGCAATAAATCTTTCAAAACAATCTTGAAAAAATATGTGGCTATGCATCATTTTCTTGGCTCCATAACCATCCTAAAAGTTTCAAATGATTTCAACTAAGTGATACTATACATCTTTCACAACTAGGAACATATCTCACTTAGCTACATAGGACTATGTGAGCCATATATGCCTTTGTGAGGGATATGCAGCAACACTTTGTCAAAATCACTTGAATTTTTTATGTGCTGCTTATACACTAAAATCATGAGGTTATGCAACTTTTCATATTTTTCTAGCCACTTTATTCTATTTTAACATTTATTTCTTTGTAATTAAATAAATAATTAGAGTAATAGCAAAACTTGATCGAAAAATTCCATAGATTCACACAACAACATATTTTGGCTCCATAACCATCCCATAAAAGTTTAAAACTATTTCGACAAAGTGATATTGTATATCTTTCACAACTACGAACATCTCACCTAGCTACATAGGACTATGTGAGTCACATATGCCTTTGTGAGGGATATGCATCAACTCTTTATCGAAATTCATCTAGATTGGGAGGAAGAACACATCAACAATTGATCTTTCTCTTTTTAATTCATAACTAGAATTTGTAGTTGGTATTTCACCCTCAAGAAAACTCAAAATTTGATGATTCTTTTTCATATATTTTTTTTTTGAAATCATGATTTTTCTTTAATAGTGTATGTTTCTATGTTAATTGCTATTTCTTGTATCTTTTTTATGGCTTGTTTTCTTCCACACAAATGGAGAATAGAAAAAAAAATATATTACAATTACTAATGTAACTTAATATTTCATATTCTCATGAAAAACAAGTTTGTCACAAAATTCGAGGTGCATATGGGTTTGAAAATGCAACGCTAAAGAATTGCAACGTCGAAAATTTGGTTATTTGAAAAACAAAAAAGTAAAGTTTTCTAAATATATTATTGTTTTCTGTCTAATGCAACGCTAGAAAAGTGTTGCAATTGGCCCAAAATGGTTGCAATAGACAAAATGCCAGGAAACTAAAATAACTTTAAATTGTCGTGTCACTCGGTCCCACCTTAGATTTAACTTGTTGGTTTATCGATTTGCAAAAAAATGTAGAAAAGACGAATAGTCAAACAAACGGAAAAAGTCAATGATGTCATATATTTAAGAACGGAGGTAGTAGTCTTCACCTAAATATTCCTAGCTTTTATAACGAACACACCTAGATAACATAGTGGTAAAGTAAGTTTTATGTGAACTTGAGCTCCAAGGTTCAAATCCTGTGGGCGTACTTTTTTTATTTTTAATACACGTTTTCAATATTTATTTTTTAGTTTCAAAATTTGATTTTCATTCTTTAATTTTTTTCTATATGTTGCTGCAATTATTTTAAGACATGAAGGTCTTCACAATCATTCCCCACTAGGTGAACTCACTATGTTCTATATAGCTAAGGGTATTTTAATATTTATCCTTTAGTAAATCATAAGATAATTACATTAATAAGTAAACTTGGTCTGAAATTTGCATAGATACACACAACATCATAGTTTGGCTCCATAAACATCCCATTAAAGTTTTAAATGATTTTGATAAAGTGTTACTATACATCTCATACGAGGATGAACATCTCTCGCTCATCTAGAGGGGCATGTGTGAGACCACGTACGACTTTGTGAGGCTGTGCATCACCACTTTCTCAGAATCAATTGAAACTTTTTTGTCAACACTTATACACGAAAAGGAGGTGTCCATCCAAGTTTTTTGAATTTTTTATGTAGCTTAGGGTATTTTAACATTTATTCTTTAGTAAATCATAAAATAATTATAGTAATAGGTAAACTTGGCCAGAAATTTGCATAGATGCATACACCATCATAGTTTGGCTTCATAAACATCCCATTAAAGTTTTAAATGATTAAGATAAAGTGGTACTAAACATCTCATACAAGGCTGAACATCTCTCACTCATCTATAGGGCATATGTGACACCATATATGACTTTGTGAGTATGTGCATCACCACTTCCTTAGAATCAATTGAAACTTTTTTGTCGACACTTATACACCAAGAGGAAGTGTCCCTCCAAGTTTTTTTAATTTTTTATGTAGGTTGGGGAATTTTAACATTTCTTCTTTAGTAAATCATAAAATAATTACAGTAATAGATAAACTTGGATAGAAATTTGCATAGATGCACACAACATCATAGTTTGGCTACATAAACATCCCATTAAAATTTTAAATGATTTCGACAAAGTGATACTAAACATCTCATACAAGAATGAACATCTCTCGCCCATCTATAAGGGCATGTGTGACACAATGTAGTTCAATTTGGAATTAACTGTGATCACCATGTAAAAATTCATTTAACAAATGGAAAATAGTAAATCAATTCCAAATATCTTTAAACTTATACAATACAACTTATATGTATTATAGACTTATAGTAATCATTCAGAAATCTCTCTATATATTATATCTCATCTCATCATTATCTCTATACTTTTATTATCTCTATTATTATATTATCTCTTCTCTATCTCTACTCCTAAAAAAGTATGAAGTGGAGAACTTTTTTTCGAACTTTCCACCGCCGCCACCTCCTCCACCATCTGCCTCCCCCCCACCGCAAAACGCCGTCCGCTGGAGACCCCGCACCCACCGAAGAAGGAGCCGCCGTCGCCGGTTCACTCATGCCCGTGATCCTCTATCCGCCGAATCCGCCATCACGCTCCTCTCCGCCACCACTGCCATCCTCGGTCCACCCGCGCCTGGGATCCGCCGCCGCCGTCTCCGGTCCTCTCTGCTGCCGCCGTCCTCGATGGCTCGATCCACCCACGCCTGGGATCCACAGTTCAGCGGAGTCACCGCCATCCTCGATCCACCTCGCACGCCGTGCACGGCACCCTGGTTCTCCGCGTCCGCCGAAACCCTAAGCCACTCGCCACCGAGAACAGCCGTCCCCCTGTAACCGGTCGGCGTCGCCAATCACCAAGGAACTCGATTTAATTTTGAGGTACTCGCTGATTAGGGTTTAGGTTTTGCCCGAATGCTGATTCTAGGGTTTATTGATTGATTGGTTGAATCAATTAAATTAATCAATTTAGATTACAAAAGTAAGTTTTGTGAAATCTAGGTTTTAGTTTTTTTATCTCATAATCAGTTTGTAAGATCAAGGTTAACCTTACCTATCCAGTTAGAGTGGCATATTTGTTCTAATTTTATTACTGGACATCTGTTCATGCTTAGGGGATTTAGGAATTTGGGAAGTAAATAGTAATCAAATATATAGTTGCTTGTAAATGCCAGTGCCAAAGTTACTTTGGTTAACTCTTAGTTAGCCATTTTATTTACTCTTAAGTTTGTACGACCGACAAACATGCTGCTTAGTTCATGTTAAGATTATTTAGTTGGATGCAATGGCAATCTAGAGTTTGTTATGTGCGTAGACCCGGCTACGATTGTTTATTTAGATTGCAACCAGTGACCATATCAGCTCGAGGGTGCATATAAACTGGAGCTTCATGTACTCATAAACCAATCATCTCCCAAAATTCACGTGGATTGATCAGTAATTTCCAGTAATCAATCATTAACAGATCGTGCGAGAACATGTCCGGCTTGGGTGATAAAAATTGGAACCTTGGGGTTAGTGTCCCACATGCATGAACTTCTTTTACCTGCAAACATAAGTGTTCATGTTTTCCTTATACTTATATGATTGGTTGCTATACCTGTGTACATCACAATTTTACCCTCATATAATTATCTGATATGGTTTAAACAACAGTTAAAATGGCTGTTCTGTATCGATCTTAAAACAAAGGCTTGATAAAGGCTGGCTGGTTTATTTCCTGTCACACATGTTAAGCCTTAAGCCTTAAACAATTTGATATGCTATTTAGCTATTTTCCATTGTTCAGTGAAATGTTTCTCATTGTTAATGTTCTTATGTCCATGCATTTCAGGTTAAGAAGCTTGCTTAGGATAATATCTTTGATATCGACATAAGGAGGTGAATTAGTTTTATTGTCTTTTATACTATGGTGTCCTCGTGCTGGTATAAGCTACCTATCAGATATTGTTTGATTCATTACCAGTTAAATTAATGATTCTCACAAAAGGATATTTGATTTCTTCTTTGATTTTGCGGATTGTTGCTACTAATTCGTTTCTGTTCTTTGTTAGTGTGCCTTTCCTTCATGCACTTATTCATTCCATGATCCTTCATGCACTTATTCGTCCGCAGCCAACAAGTAGTACTTTTGGAAAAGTACATAACTATTATTTGATGCTAGCTTAAAAATGTTGTTGATTCTTTTCAGGAGACTAAGCCATGTCGAATGGAGCAAACAGGTGATGCGAGCTCCTTGCATTGAAGTCGCCCTTTGCTGATCAAGTGTTGGGATCCTCTCGAAGTCACCATTTGCTGACCAAGATCTTCATTTCCTATCAAATTAGCCTACTATGTGTTGAAACAATGTCCCGTCCGAAACTTTTCAGTATTACAGTACTTCGTGTGTCATGTAATAACTCAGTGGATGGTTGAATGTTGTTTCATAAACTATAAATGCATAATTATATACCTGATGATGTTATTTAATGTTTCAAATTATTGCTTCTATATAAACGAGTGTGGCAAAGTACAACTTTCGTTGCAAAGGATAAATCATCCTATCACAACCCGTGTTTTTCGTTGCCAAAAATGAACGTGGCAATAGTAAGGTGCACTTGTAGCAACCCTGTATCATGGTGGTAACAGAGACATGAACTTTTGGCAACCAAACCATTTTCAACGTTGCAAATGATAAGTCATCCTTTCACAACCCTTATTTTTCGTTGCCAAAAAGAAACGTGGCAATAGTAAGTTCAACTTGTAGCAACCCTGTATCATGGTGGTAATAGAGACTTGAACTTTTGGCAACCAAACCATTTTTGAAGCAATAATAGAGGACACTTCTTACAACCAAATAACTTTCATGGTAATAGAGGTGGTTCCCCCTATAGCAACCAGAAACAGAGCGTAGCAATATAATACTTTGCAACGAAAGATTTTAGAAATTGCAACGCGTTGTGTACGATGCAATTGCACCTATGGCAACACCAGATGCGTCGCAATAGAATAATTTGCAACCAAAACGAGCACGGTCTAAAATGCTAGTTGCAACGCCGCATTGCGTTGCAATAGAAAAACTTTTGCAACCACAAAAAGACCACGGTTGCTACAGGCTAATGCAACGCGGCCTTTCGCATCACATGGTTGACGAAAAAAATTGGTTGCAATTGCGGCTATTGCAACCAAATATGGCATATTGCAACACATTTCGTGTGTTGCATTAGGGAGAAAATCTAGTAGTGCACCACAGCCGTCTCCACAGCTGTCGCCTCAGCCATAGCCTCAGCCTTCCACACCTCCGTCTGGTACATGGACCTCTACCGAGTACATGCCTGGGGTAACTCCCGGATATGCTCCCGATTGGGATCAGCCCATGTACCAGCAGGGTGCGAGTAGCTCATCTTGGGCTAGTGCGGGCAGTGGCGAGTGGACTGTCCCTGCTGGTACTGCCTACGGAGATGCGACATCTTCGTCATTCGAGTTGCGCTCGTCATCTCGTGGGGCCACCCTCACTCAGCAGATGAGCGAGCTCAACATCCGAGTCGGTGACATGGAGGAGACCGTGCACCAGCACGTCGAGTCTACCCAGGACTGGTAGCGGATGTCTGGCGAGAGACTTCACGCCATCGAGCTGGCACAGCAGCAGCAGCTGGAGGAGCAGAGGGCCTACTACCGATGGATGGGATTTCCCCCTCCACAGTAGTGAGCCTGAAGCTAGCTTGGGGGAGGACCCCCACTCTGAGGTAACTTGTATCTTTATTTTCAGAATCTTATATGCTAAAAACACATAAATCTGCAAAATTAAAAAGACCAAAAATATTTATTTGCTTTCCTAAATTAGTTTGTTTTCATATGCGCGGTAAGAATGCTCTTGTTCTCCATGGTTGAAATGATGAATAGTTGCTCTGTTTATTCCTTTTTGTATGCCTTGCTACAGCTTAGTACCTTATTTAAGTTTTGAGTTTGTTGGCTTGCATGATCAAACCTTAGCTTGAAACTTGTGGGTAGCAAAAAGCATGACCTTTGCCTAGGTTGTTGTGAGGTATGATATGTTATAATAGAGTTGCTATAAGCTTGTGCTAAGTGATGTTTGATATCCGGAGTTTCCTTTTTGGAAAATAATAAAATGATAAGTTCCTCAATGATGAGAATTTCCTATCCAAAGCCATATGTAGATCCTAGCTTTTGTTAGCCTCCACGTATGCTACTTGTTTTCTTCATTGAGTCTTGTCGAATTGTTGTGACCCTCGGCGAGAAACTTGTCATGTTCCCATGATCAAGATCACGTACACAACCACTATATGCTAAATTTCTACACCGGAAGTTAAGCACCCATCATTTCATCCATCCCCCATCCATTCCACAAATAAAGCTCCGTGCATCATTCCATGATTACTCTTTCTCCAAAAATATGCAGCAAAGACTATGGGCTATGTATATAAAAAAAGAGAAGAAAAGAAAAGAAAAGAAAAGAAAAAGAAAAAAAATAAAGAATAAAAAGACATAGCCCAAGTCTCAAAATTTTCAAAAGTAGAAGAGAGAATCATATGCAAAAAAGGAGTTCATCATCCATCCACCATATACACACACATGCACATCTTGATCAGGTTGTATGACTCGTTCCTCCCAAGGATCCGGTTTTCGACTCGACAACATATGAGAAACAGGTATGCCACATGTTTTCCCTACCTAAAGCTCCACATATCAGCCCATTAGGAGTAGGTGGAGAAAGAAGGCAATTTAATGCCATGGTGAGGAATCATGCACAATGAGCGATCCGAGAGTATCATTCGAGGAACTTTGATTTCTTTGTGAAAGTTTGCAAAACCTCTGGATTGACAACTGATCAAGGCACTTGTGATTGGTAATTTCTATACAACCGTTCTATCTTTCAACCGCCCAAGGCAGGTGAAGCTACAAGCCCCATATCAATCAAGTGAAAGGTAAGATTAATGCCAACTTATTCAATCCTTGATAGAGTACCTAGTTGTATACTTGTCATAAACTAGGAATACAACATCGTAGCAACTCCTGATCAACCAACCTAAGTCCTAAGTGTCTTGCTCGGGATGAGCAAGACGCTAACTTGGGGGAGTTGTTGACGGCTGTTAAGTGCTTACTTTAGCCGTCAATTTACTCATGAATAAAGGAGCAAGAGGCATTACTTACACGCATTTTAGTTAAGAATAATGTAGTTCCACTTGTCCTTGGAGATTATGTGATTGCAGGAAAATAAGCATAAAGAAGTGGCAAACTCACCTTCTATGATTCATGCCACGTCACCTCAACCAAGGAGTGGCTGCCACCTCAAGTGCCATGCATGCAAGCCATGTCACCAATCCAAGGGAGGCAAGCCCCGACGAATCAGAGCGTGACACGTGGACTTCACATGGATCCATGGGCCTACCAGAGCGCCTAAACCACCTCAAGAGCACGTGTACACTGGGGACCGACTTAAGGGCCCACAGGACAGCCACCTCGAGGAAGCACACCCCAAGGGGGCCCACCTGGGGTCGGCCGACCCTTGGATCGGCCGAACCGACCTTGGGTCGGCTGATCTAGGGCCTCCACGTGGTGCTTGTCCATTGGTCCTAGAGGCCATCCCCGGGGTGTTTCACTCCTCTTTGCACTGGTGCTCTGGCCTATAAATAGGAGGGGAGGGGGTTCATTTCTTACCAACACACTTTACCTCTCCTCTCTCACTTTTGGTTTCTAAGGCTAGGAGGTAGGCTAGAGTAGTTCTACTTCAGGTTCCAAGTCTACTTTGGGATCTAGGTATGAGTTCTCTTGTATCTTTATTCTATTGTATGACTTTGATCTACTTCAGTTATTCAGCTAATTCATATAAAGTTGTGCTTGTATACACGGGTGATTTGTTCATTTGTTCTTCGCTTGTTCATCATTTAGAGGCTCACGTTCTTGATGAATAAGGCCTTTGGATCCAGTTGACGAGGACCTTCCCCTTCGGCCTGCGACCGCCCGCCAACGTTTACGCTCGCCAGACGACCAAGACCTCCCAGATCCAATCTGGGCGGCGGCCCGTCGGCGACCTCAAGCCCGAGCCTCGCGCCCACCGCGATCCGCTCTACGTACCTTGCACCTACCACAAGGGCGCAAAGTATACCCTCCGTGGCTGCTGCTTGCGGAAGAAGATCGACCAAGAGCGGCTCTCCTGCATCACACGAACTCATGCGTCTCCGGACGGCGGCGAGTTCCAGAAGGTTTGAGTCCATGTCTCCCCCAATGACTCGGGTTCCATCTTCCGCCGGGTGCTCGTGGTTTCTGAAAACGAACCACCGCGCCACGGTGTGACGGACTCCGAGGAAGCGTCACGGATCCAGGGGAACGCCAACCACGCCCAGCGACGTGCGGAAGAGCAGCGCCGCGCGGTCTCTCCCTGCGCTCGAGACCTTTGTCTCGAGTTCGAGGAAGCGGGGCTACCGATGTTCAACAGCCCCCAGGCCAACCTGGGTGCTGCCATGGCACGCCTTCAGCTAGCCGACCTTTCACCCGAAGCCGAAGCAGCCATGGCCTACCTTCGCGTTGCCACGGCCCTGGTGGAGGAGAAAAGCGCGGCTGCCAAGTCCGCCGCATCTTCGTCGAGCCATCACTCGTGCAGTCGATCTAATCGATCTAAGCGCAGCAACCTCCCGCCCATCCAGGAGGAGGTCGACCTACACAACCTCGATCAACCCCGAGGTCGGGTTAACGGTGCCAAGGACGGCGACCTCCGCGACAACCTCGACAACAACAGGCGTGCCCGCTACGCCCGCGGCTACATTGACCAGCGTCACCGTCAGCACGAGGAGCGGGAGCTGTGACGTCGTGCAGAGTACGACCGCAGGTACGCCCCCCTGGTGCCGTCCACCGCATCATGGAGAGCGAGGAGCGCGACCGCCACGACGTAAAGAACAGGCATCGTGCAGAATACGAGGCGGACTATAGACATCCGGAGGTCATCGCCCCCAATCCAGATCGCCAGCCCCGATCCCAGGTCGTCGTCCCTGCGCAAAGCAGAGGCGGTGCTCAAGCCGGAGGTGGCACTGATGACATAGCCATCACCACTTTCCCCGCGTTGGCGCCTCGCCTCAGGTCGGTGGTCTACCCCGACAACTTCAAGACGAACATCTAGAAGTACGACAGCCGCTCCGACCCCAACATCTGGCTGTCGACCTATTACGTCGCTGTCAAGGCAGCCGGCGGCAACTTCGACTACATGGCGGCATACTTCCCACTAGTGATGGGCGATGCCCCGTCACTCTGGCTCAACAACCTTCCGGCTCAACTCCTGGGCCGACCTGTCTCGGGCCTTCACGTCCAACTTCCAAGCGACCTACAATTGCCTTGGAAACGCCTTCAACCAAGGGAGGATCATCATGAAGCCCAATGAGAGGCTCCGCGACTACACCAACCGGTTCTTCGAGAACCGCAACACCTGCGCTGGTGTCAGAGACGACCAGGTCGTTGAGAGCTACAAGAAAGGTGTCAAGGATCGCAAGATCTTTGAGAAGATCCACGAGTCCGGAGCCACCACCATCGCAGCCCTCACGGAGGTCGTCAACAAGCTTATCGACACCGACGAGGCAATGGTCAACCAGTTCGACTACGACGCCAAGCGCGACGCGGGCACGTCCGGCACCGCCGGAGATTCGAGCTCCAAGCTATGCAAGCGACCATCCAAGGTGCTTGCGACCGAGGGACGTCGACCTTCGACGTTCAACGTGGACGAGTTCAACGCGGCGCTCGACAGCCCCTGCGGGTTCCATGAGGGAGCCAGCCACACCGTTCGCAAATGCTCGCAGTTCAAGAGGGCGTTCCGCACTCCCGACGACACCAAGTGGCCAAGGAGCGATGGCGACCGATCCTCTTCACGCCGCTACAAAAACAACGGCCGCCGCGACGACCGACGTGACCGCCGTGATGATCGCGACAACCACCGCGATGACCTGCAGCCGGAGGCTCGCCGCGACGAGCGCGACCTACCTCCACCACCGAAGACAGGCAACCCTAACGAGTCCTTCCAGCCGGCCAACCGATTGATCAACATGATTGTCGGAGGTCTCAAGTCTCACATGAGCAGGAGGCGCTACCGCAAGGATAAACGCGAGGTCCACCTCATCCACACCCAGCCGACGCAGCCCCTGCATTGGTCTGAGCAGCCAATCACATTCTCCAGAGCTGATCACTAGGTCCACATCCTAGATCCTGGGTCTTACCCACTCGTCGTTGAACCTACGATGGAGGGAGCCCTGCTTCCCCAGACCCTCATCGATGGGGGGAGCGGGCTCAACATCATCTTTGTTGAGACACTGAAGAAGATGGGCTTCGACTTCAAGAAGCTGACGGCATGTGACGAGCCCTTTTTCGGCATCGTCCCCGGCAAGGCGGCCTACCCCCTGGGTCGGGATTCCCTCCCTATCACCTTTGGCACGGAGGATAACTTCCGCATGGAGTACCTCAACTTCGAGGTCGCCGACTTCAAGTCTTCCTACCATACGATCCTAGGTCGCCCGATGCTAGCCAGGTTCATGGCCATCCCGCACTACACCTACTTGGTGTTGAAGATGCCAGCTCTGAATGGGTTCTCTCCGTCTACGGCGACCTCATGGTCTCCTTCAGGTGCGACTCCGAGGCCCTCGACATCACCACGATGAACACCTGCGCTGACGCCTTAGCAGTCTTGGTCGCCGAGGCTGCGAAGGTCTCTCCGAGCAACCTGACTGTCCCAGAGTAGCAGCGTACCGACACCGCCCTAGACGCCACACCGTCGACGAAGAGAGTCCACCTCGGCCTGCCCGACCCAGAGAAGACGGTGGTCATCGGTGACAACCTCGGGGAGAAATAGGAACTCGCGCTCACCAGTTTCCTCCGGGATAACGCGAACATATTCGCATGGACCCCATCAGATATGCCGGGTGTTCCCAGGGAGCTGGCTGAGCACTCCTTGGATGTAAGCAAGACGGCCAAGCCTGTCAAACAGAAGCTGTGCCGCTTTGCGAAAGATCGCAAGGAGGTCATTAGGGTAGAGATAGTAAAGCTCCTAGCTGCCGGATTCATCCGTGAGTGTAAAAACCCAGTTTGGCTCGCCAACCCAGTGCTTGTACCCAAGAAAATTGGTCAATGGAGAATGTGTATCGACTACACCAATCCAACAGGCACTGCCCTAAGGACCCTTTCCCTCTTTCGCGCATCGACCAGGTCGTGGACTCCACGGCCGGAAGCGTCCTATTATGCTTCCTCGATTGTTACTCGGGGTATCACCAGATAGCCCTGAAGGTCTCCGACCAGGACAAGACGGCGTTCATAATGCTGCATGGCATCTACTGCTACACGACCATGACCTTTGGTCTCAAAAACGCTAGAGTGACCTACCAGAAAGCCATCCAGAAATTCTTGGAATCTCAGATCGGCGACAACGTGGAAGCTTACGTCGACGACGTGGTCATCAAGACCACGGTGGAGGACAACCTCATCACCGACCTTGCCCAGACATTCGCCAACCTCCGCCGCTACCGCTGGAAGCTTAACCCGGAGAAGTGCGTCTTCGGTGTACCATCTGGCAAGCTCCTAGTCTTCATGGTCTGCCACCGGGGCATCGAGGCAAATCCTACCAAGGTCAACGCTATTCGCAAGATGAAGCGACCTACCAGAAAGAAGGACGTCATGAAGCTCACAGGCATGATGGCCGCCCTAGGTCGTTTCATCAGCAAGCTGGGAGAGAAAGGCCTACCCTTCTTCAAGCTGCTAAAAAAGTCGGACAAGTTCGTCTGGACAGAGGAGGCTAACCAGGCCCTAGAGGAGTTCAAGACCTTCCTCATGACTGCCCTAGTGATGGTGCCCCCTGCTCCAAAAGAGACCCTGCTGCTCTACATCTCCGCATCCACCCAGGTCGTCAGCGCGGTTCTGGTGGCAGAGCGACCTGAGGAAGGCCAGCCCTATCCCATCCAGCGACCCGTCTACTACGTCAGTGAGGTCCTATCTGATAGCAAGAACAGGTACTCGCAGCCACAGAAGATGCTGTATGCCCTTCTCGTCACTTCGCGCAAGCTCCGGCACTACTTCCAGGCGCATAAGATCAAGGTCGTCTCGGCGTTCCCTCTAGGAGAAATCCTGCGTAGCCGTGACACCACTGGGCGTATCGTCAAGTGGTCCATCGAACTAGGTGAGTTCGACCTTGAGTTCTGCCCACGGCAGTCCATTAAGTCCCAGGTCATCGCTGACTTCATCTCTGAGTGGACAGAGACCCAGCAGCCCCCGCCGACGGAAAAAAACCCGAGCACTGGAAGATGTACTTTGACGGTTCCCTGAACCTCGAAGGAGCGGGAGCAGGCGTACTCTTCATCTCCCCTCAAGGTGATCACCTGAAGTATGTCCTGCAGATCCACTACAAGGAGTCCAACAACAGCGCCGAATACGAAGCCCTCATTCACAGGCTGCGCATTGCCGTCTCTCTGGGGATCAAGCGACTCATAGCCTATGGCGACTCCAAGGTCGTCATCGACCAATTCAACAAGGCGTGCGACATCAAGAAAGACACGATGGACGCATACTGTGCTGAGGTACGGAAGCTTGAAGCCCACTTCGAAGGTCTGGAGTTCCACCACGTCTGCCGTGACAACAACGTGGCGGCAGACGTTCTCTCCAAACTGCACTCCAAGCGCATCCTAGTCCCGGCTGGCGTGTTCGTCCAAGACCTGCGCAAACCCTCCATCAAGCTCCTCAGCGACCCAGAACCTCCAGCCGGTGATGCGCTTCCACAGGGCAGCCGTGACGTCCTCATCACCGAGGTCGAAGACGACTGGCGCCTCGACATCATCGCCTACATCCTCAAGCACCAGGTCCCTGAAGAGAAGGCATAACGCGAGAAGGTCACGAGGCATAGCGCCAACTATGTCGTTATCGGCACAGAGCTCTACCGGAGGTCCGCCTCCAGCGGCGTGCTAATGAAGTGCATTCTCCGATCTGAGGGCCTCAGGCTCTTACAAGAGATCCATGGTGGAGAGTGCGGTAACCATGCCGCCTCCGCCAATTTGGTGGGAAAAGCTTTCAGGTCGGGCTTCTACTGGCCTACCGCCATGGCCGACACGCAGGACCTTGTCCGGCGATGCAAAGGGTGTCAGTTCTTCGCCAAGCAACAGCACATGCCGGCTCAGGCCCTGAGGACAATTCCCCCGTCGTGGCCCTTCGCTGTATGGGGCCTCGACTCAGTAGGACCCTTCACAACCGCCCCTAGCGGCTACAAGCACATCATTGTGGTGGTGGACAAGTTCACCAAGTGGATCGAGGTCCGGGCTGTAGCCAGCGTCACGTCGAAAGAGGCGGCCAAGTTCATTGAGGAGATCACCCATCGCTTTGGGGTCCCCAACAGGATCGTCACCGACCTAGGCTCGGCCTTCACAGGGGCTGACTTTTGGGACTTCTGCCAGGACAACCTCATCGACGTCTACTACTCCTCGGTGGCGCACCCACGCTGCAATGGCCTGGTCGAACGCGCCAACAGTATGGTCCTTCAAGCTGTCAAAGATCGCATCTTCGACGACGCATCCCCCTACGCCACCAGATGGCTAGCAGAACTCCCTCACGTGATTTGGGGTCTCCGGACCCAGGTCAGCTCAGCCACGGGATATTCACTGTTCTTCCTGGTCTATGGGTCGGAGGCCATCCTCCCGACCGACCTCGCTTTCGGCGCCCCCCACATCCAACACTACAAAGAGGGCGTGGTGGAAGAGACGCGCAAGGTCGACCTCGACACCTCGAAGAGCACCATGTGGCCGCACTCATGCGGCACACCTGCCACGAGCAACAGATACATCGATACCACGACCGCAACGTGCGGGAACGATCCTTCAACGTCGGCGACCTGGTCTTGCGACACATCCAGAACACCAAGGACATGCACAAGCTCTCCGCCCCTTGGGAAGGCCCGTTCATAGTCAAGGAGGTCATTGGACCGGCGACCTACCACTTCGAGTGGGCTGATGGTCAGGACGTCCCGAACGTCTGGAACATTGAGCACTTACATCGCTTCTATCCTTAGAAGATCTGTATGAAAATAAAACGCTATGTACTCTCCCCTCTTGTAATTTACACTTAATAAAGATAAGATTCCCTTCGGCAAGTCTCCTGCCGACCTACACTTGGGTCTCTTTTTTACTTTCCGGTCACCCTTCCCCCTTGAACCGCTCGGGGGCTAGGTCTAAGCTAGGCCCGACACGCTTGGGGGCTTGGCTTCGCCAACCTAAGGGTCTCACGACCTGAAGGGGTTCTTTATGTTTTCCTTCCTCTAACGCATTACCTCTTAGCATAGCCCTTACTCTTTTTATGTGTGTTCTTAAGTCGTGTGGTTGCGAGACCTTGGGTCCAAGGCCCCCCTCTGCGCGCCGGCTGCACCTAAGCCTCCACGCTGAGCTGTGCAGTCGGTAAGCCGTTCCTCCACTGAGTTGGGTTAGCAGAGGGGACACGTTTCACAACCTTGCTTCTCTTGAGCTCTCATAACAGGCATTTTTGTTATCCAAAGGGGTCGTGTGCTTTAAGTAAAATTGCATCCTTTTCATTAAATGCAAGGTCTTTTTACATGGATAAGATAGGCCACAGGCCTAACCTACATCTACACCCTGATGCATCCTAAGCCTTGACTTTCAGAGGTCGGCCTTCTTAATGATCTCCTCCGCGGCGGCCTGGACGTCTTCACCGCTCACCAGCTCCGCCAAGTTGATGTCCTCTGCGACCTTCTACAGGTCGAATGACGGCTCGTGGAACTTCACCGTTGCCAAGGCTGCGGCCGCAGTGAGCTTGCTGGTGTCCAGCAGCAACATCCTCATTCGACCCTTGGCCTCGTCCAGGCGGTCAACAAGCTCCTTCGGCTCCGCCCCTTCCTCCTGAGGGACGTAGATGTCCATCAAGTATTGGGCGGCCTCCTTAAGGTCGGCCACCTTATGGTCGGCCAGCTGCTTCTCTAGACCTACAGCAAGGGCAAAAAGGCTTAGTTACATTCTCGACACCACGTCAGTAAAGCTCTTCAAGGGAACCATCGCTCACCTTCCCAGACCTCTTTGGTCCTCTCCTTGAGGACCTTCACTTGGTCCTTCGTCTCTGACAGCTCCTTCTTCAGGGCCTCCTCCGTCTCCTTGGCGCCTGGATGTGTCAAAGACAGAGACTGAGAAAGGACCTAACTATAAGAAGACAATACTCAAAGACCGAACAAACGTACCGTCAACGATGGCCTGGAGGTCGTCCGTGACGTCCTTCGCCTTCTGCTGTGCGGCCTCCAGCTCCTTCCTCAGGGTGGCCATGTCCTTCTCCGCATGGCGGGCCATGGCGGTCTTCACACACTGGACCTCCGCCGCGGCCTCGATCTTGACCTACAGCAAAGCTTCTCGGGCTGCGTCCGCCTCCGCGTGGGCATTGGCGTCCTCCCTCACCAGGTACGCACGGGCCTGCGCTCGTTTGGCGAGAGACTGCAACACAAAAAGACCAATACGACATCAAGACCTTGGAACGATTGAAGCAGAAGCTGATAGGGTCGATGTCAGGTACTCACCGAGAGCGTCCGCGCGATTGTCCGCTGCGCCGCCTTGAATTCATCAACGTCGCGGCGATCAGCGATGACGTCGTCCTCCCACGGGGTCCCGACGTAGAGGCACCTATCGTCCTCCTCTCCGGCTCCAGGCCCGCCCGCCCCTCCAACTTGTTGCTCCTGCACCGGTGGCGGGCCGGCCATACATAGGTCACTCTGGAGACCTTCAACCTAGTGAGCGCCGCTGGCGGTGACCTTCTCCACCTCCGACGCCGCCGCCCCTCCGGCCCCAAGGGCCTGGCTCGTAACGTCCGCGGCCGAGGCCGAGGCCGCCGGCGATTGCTCCACCGGCGCCCTCCCTCCCTTGTGCCCGAACGCCTCCTGGCCTGAGGCATTCTTGGCACTCTCTGATGTCGCCAGTGTCAACCTGCACACATACGACGACCTTCAATAACAAAGAAAGCCAGACCCTTAACACCAAAAGCGAAGTAGGCATGGACCCGGTGACTTACTTGCCGGCAGACCTCAACCCAAGCTTGATAGGCTTGGGCGGAGCCTTCTTGGCCCTCTTCTGCGACCCCGCGTCGCCCAGAACATTTGCACCTGACCTTGGGCACTCCCCTCCCCCTGCGACCTTGCGGGGTGTCTGCGCCACCTACCCGGTCGACGCGTCGGGCGACTTTGCGTCGTCCTCCACTTCGACGTCGATCATCTCGACGTCGGTGCTGGCCGTCGCCGTATCCGCTGACACAGCGGGGCCTGCCCTCTTCCTCTTCTTTTTCGACTCCGCCGCCTGGGTAGCGTCGATCGTCGCTGCGGCCTTGGACGTGGGTATCTTGTCCGCTGTCTGCCGCGTGCGTCGTGGTGGCGATGCAGCGACCTTCGCCGGTGCCCTCCTCACGACGGGTTCCTCATTGTCACTACCCACCAACAAGTCAGAGAAGTAGTCCTCGATGCACTACTGCGGAGGGGCCTGAACATCCCCCACAGCCCGGACCTTGAAGCTCTGGTCTTCCTCATTGCACAGCAGAGCCGGGCACCAATACATGCCCTCACGACCCTGAAAGCAGAAGACCAACATCAAAATCATTCACAAACTCAGATAACAGAAATCAAGGTCGATTTAGAGCTCGATGGCTTACGGCTTTGGTGGACCGGTACACGCTGAGCGCCTTAGGGCACGTCTGGTTCCGGATGCGCCTGGCGAATATGCTCTTCACCCACGCCACCATCTTCTCCTTGGAGACCTTGCACCGCACGACCCGGGTGGGGTCAGTCTGACCCTAATACTCGTAGGCCGGGTGTACCCGATCCTGGATGGGATGCAGCAACCGCCGGCTGAAGCTGATCGCCACAGCGCCGCCCATCAGCCCATCTGTCTTCAACCTCTCAAGGTCGTCCAGCAGCGGCTGCAGGTCGTCGGTCTCCCGCGACGTGAGTTGGTTGGACCACTCAGGCCTGGCCACGGGCGCGTACCCAGACCTGGTGGGGAGTGCCGGCATCAGGTTGTCGAGGTAGAACCACCCCTGCTTCCAGCCCGTGGTGTTGTCAGGCAGCACCAGGTCGATGTACACCGGCTTCATATACCGCGCAACAGGAACCCAACGCTGCCAATGACGTCGGACTTCCCCGTCTTCTTCAGCACGAAGAAGTGCCACCACAGGTGGAAGTGTGGTGGTATCCCCAAATACGCCTCACAAAGGTGGATGAAAGAAGAAACGATCATAATCGCGTTGGGGACGAAGTGCTAGGTCGATCCTGTAGAAGTACAGGAGCCCACGGAAGAAGTCCCCGATAGGGACCCTAAATCCGCGCTCGATGTGCGCAAGGAAGACGACAGTCTCGCCGGTCCCCTCGGTGGGGAATGCCTCGCCGACCGCCGGCCTCCAGGCCACCTCCGCCTTGGGCTTCAGCAGCCTGCGGGTCGCCAGGGCCTGGATCTGCTCCTCCGTCGCCACGGACGGCTCCCAGATGGTCTCCGGCGCCGGCGCGAGTTCAGGCTCCATCTCCTCCTCCTCTACTCTGATGGATCTTGCTCTAAACACCACGAGCGATTTCGTGCGCATGCGAGGGGTGCGCGGTGCGGCGGAGCGTTCTAAGCAGCCGCGGAACTCTAAGCTCTGAGCAGAAATAAAAGCGCATGGAGGTCCTGGCCCGCCTCTCGGCCTTATATAGCTGGGCCCCAGTGGTGCTGTGGGCCGCCGCGCCCAATGTCTCTTCAACGGACTTCGCGGCGAATCTGCGCTCGTCGGTTTTTGGTCAACACATTCAGCCGAGCGTGAACTCGTTATGCCCCACGTCTAAGCCCCCAACCCCGGTCCTTCTGATACTAACTTCAAGGTCATCATGACCCGCAGACGACCTATGGACCCCGTACATCGCCCCTACAAGGTCAACAAGGACCCGGCTACTTCCTAGGTCACCTCAGCCTACAAACGGCGGGTTCACACCACGTCTTCTAGGCCCAGCTACCTTCATGCCTTCTAGGTCGCTTCGACCTACAGCTACGGAAACTACCAACGGCCCCGTGCTTAAAGGCTCTACTACCCATTGGCGACCTCCTGGTCTTGACTACAGCTCCTTGCTGAGGCCCTACCGCCCTCTAGGTCGATTAGACCTACAGCTCTCAGGTTGACGCCCTGCGTTGTGCCACTGCACAGCGGCCGTGTTGACTCTGGTCGACACGGGACCTTCGTCGATATACAAAGCCTTCTGAAGGTCGGTGTGCTATTACAGCTCTGCTGGGACCTTGGCCATGCCATTGCTGCCCGGGCGCCTCTACACACACACTTAAGACGCTCTGTTTGTCATGCAAACACATGTATACAGCTTCGTAAGCTACAAAAGGACTTTGGACTATGGCCAATTACAAGATACAAACATATTAAAGGTCCTGATCTACCTTACATGGTGTCTGCGACGCAACCTAGACTGATGAAGTGCGTCGCAAGCTTTCTTCTAGCTTCAGGACCTACTTGGAGACCTCCACCGCCGCCGTTGTCGCAGCTGCCACACAGCCACCTCTACTCGAGCTCCAGAAGGTTTCCTGTGGTACCCACACTTATGTCTGGGCTGTTTCACAAGATTCCAAATGGAACCAGTGTCACCTCGGGCCTTCCCCGGTACAGCACGGTGATCTCCAGCATCACCTCGGGCCTCCGCTCACAAGGTCCGTCAAGGCATGTACTGCCCCATGCTGCACCTAGATTCCTTGCTGGGCGTAGGTGAAGCGGCTGATGGAGTTCTCCTAACTTCACAAGCATTCTTCTAGCTCCGAGTAGTGATGGCCTAGCTCTATGCTCTGGTGGACGGATGCAAGCCCAAGGCATGAAAAAATTACTACACAGCTTTGCCATGGTTCACTAGGCTGGTTCAAGCGACGAGCTCGGTGATGCGGTCACCTATTTATAGCCGTAGCACAGGGCCTTGGATCCTACCTGTGACTCAGCTGACGTGGCGTCCTTATTTGGTGACTGTTGCCACGTGAAACGCAAGGTCCCTGTTCACCTACAAAAGTGTCTGTGCGCTCTACATCTTGGCGCCCTTTGTCTTTTGTGGGTGAACACTACTTCGGCTCCATTTGGAGGCAGGGCCCGTGGCCGTATAGTGCGTCCGTGACCCAAGGCGCGACAACCTTTGGTGTCTGGCACTTTCCCCGAAGTTTACAGATGCTTTGTCGTATTCCAACACGATGGCAGAACATCAGATGGGAGCAGAAGGCCACAGGTTCTCTTTTTCTTCGTTTTTGGAGCATCAAAACCGGCCATTTTGGTCGCTTTACTGCTCGGGAGCTACTCCACGAGTGCGTCTTACGACACCCTCTTCCTTCCGCGTCGCATCAACCTACCGGAAGCCTACTTCCACTACTTCTCTGCTCGACCTACCTACGGTTGGCAGCGTGACCTTCCTGAAGGTCGCAGAAGCTCCTTTGTGCTACCTGACCCTGGTCTGGTCGGCGGTTCTTCAAGATCGACGCCTCGTCTTCACTTCGACCTTCTGTACCTACGCTCCAGAAGCTTGATGTTCGACTTTGTGTGTGCTAGAGGGGTTCTTTTTCTTTGGATCCACGTGCACCCTACACGACCTTGGTGACGCCATGACTTAGCCAAACCTCAACATGACTTCACCTCGGCCGCTACGCCTACACGTCGATCGAGGCTTGAGAGACATGGGTACCCATGGGTCCCCACCGACCAGGGTCCCAGAGGTCCCTGTCAAGTGGACCCGACCTGTCAGAAGCCCTGCCGACCTGCAAGTGAGCCCAAAGACCTTATCTACAACCCCGGCGACCTTGGAAGATTCCAGAAGACCTTATCCAGATCCCGGAGGATCCGCAGGACTTGGAGCGCAAGGCGAGCTACCAGACTTTGGCCTGGCGCCGCCAGTAGGTCCGCAGATCGCGGGATACTCCCTGTAATCAAGGCAGATGGCCTTCCCATTTTGTAACCGACACCGACGAGGGCCCACTGACCTCGAATGGAAGCCCTAGCCCGTTGACCATATAAGGCAGCCTAGAGCTCCATTCGAGGGGACTTCTCCTCTTTCGCATAATTTCACCCCATACTGGATGTAGGGTTTCACGCTCCGGAGGCCCGAACCAGTCTAAACCCCTGTGTCAATCGCCATTCTCGCCGTGTTCCGAGTTCCACACGTGAACTACCACCTACGCTCTTAGTTCTCGATCCTCCCACTCACCTACAAACTGCTTGGGTAGCCCCCCTAGCAGATCTGTCCAGGTCTCAACCCCTGACAACAATATATTTGTTGAAGTGCCTTGTTATAAAAATATTAGTGGGAACTTTGACATTGGTTGTCTGATTTGTGCACATATTGCAGGATCAAGTCTACTCAGGTGATCAGATCAGGCAGCATCATCACTTTGGAGTATTGGATGACAGCTATGTTCAGTACAATGATTTTTATTATATGTTCTGACCCTCTTGGTGTAAAGTTGAGTATTGCTCTGAAGAAGTTAAAAAGGTTGCAACTAGAGTTTCTGTTGTTAAAGTCACGCATGTCCCTGAGTGTTGCGCTTTGCCAGCTACAGTAACAAGCTACCTTTTGAATTAGTAGTATTTTAGCTTATAAATTAGAGTATGGTTTATTCGTGAAGCTGAGATGTCTATGATGTTCGGTTGTTGTCTTCGGTAATAAAATTATTGTGGTATAAGATTATATTTTTTTATTGAATATGCCATGTATCTTCGTTTTAAAAATATATATATATTTGTTTATTATGTCCAAGTATTTTCAATCCAATACTCTACGGCAAGCGTCTGTTCTAGCAGTTTGTCGTCGACACCTATGTGAAGATAGAAAGCTCGCGTCTTGACTACTACCGCTTCAATCAAGAAACAGTGAGGGCTGACTTATACCAGGGTTTGGTTGACAGCTACCGTACGGGCGTAGAAGACGCTAACGAGGTTGGGAAGCGTACGGTGCTATCACCGACGTTCATTGGTAGTCCTCGTGATATGCGGCAGCGGTACATGGACGCGATGGCTTTGGTACGAAAGTATGGCAAACCGGATATCTTCCTCACCATGACGTGCAATCAAAATTGGGAAGAGATAAAGAATGAGCTGTATCCAGGACAGCAGGCGCAGGACCATCCAGATATCATGTCTCGAGTGTTCAGGGTGAAGTTGGAGGAGCTGAAGAGGCGGTTGTTGCACAACGACATACTTGGCAAGGTATGTGCATACGTATATGTCGTTGAGTTCCATAAGAGGGGCTTGCCGCACGCACACTGGTTGCTGATAATGCAAAGGAAGTATAAGATCACGTGCCCTGAGCAGTACGACATGCTTATCTCTGTGGAGCTGCCAACCAAGAAGAAATTCCCTGAGCTCTATAAGATGGTGACGAAGCATATGATGCATGGGCCATACGGGGTGCTTAATAAAGAATGCCCGTGCATAAAGGACCGTCCTTCGTGCAAGAATTGTTACCCCCGACCATTCTGTGATTCAACATCGCAAGGCAAGGACTCGTACCCGATGTACAGGAGACGTGATGATGGTCATAGGGAAATGATTCGAGGTCACATGCTGGATAATCGATGGGTTGTTCCGTACAATCCGTACTTGATACGTACTTTCAACTGCCACATAAATGTTGAGGCATGCAGCAGCATTAAGTCTGTGAAATATCTTTTCAAGTACATCTACAAGGGCCATGATAGAACATTGGTTGCTGTTAGGGAAAATGGAAAAAAAGATGCCAAAGGAAATGTTGATGAGATCAAGGAGTACAGAAAGGCCCAGTGGGTGGGGCCTCCAGAAGAGATGTGGAGGATATACGGTTTTGACTTACACCAGTGTCACCCACCTGTGCTGGCACTGCAATGTCATCTTCCCGGCATGCATATGGTTTCGTTTCATAAACGGGACAAGGTTGAACGGGTTATAAAGCGTCCGCGTATTGAGGAGTCAAAGCTCACAGAATGGTTTAACTTCAACATGCATCATCTGGAAGCTCGCCACATCTTGTATCGTGACTTTCCAAAGTATTATACATGGAACACGAAAGATAAAGTTTGGCAACCAAGGAAAAACTCGGTGTACTAGGTCGGGAGACTCGTATCTGCGAATCCAGCGGAGGGTGAACGCTATTTTCTCCGGGTTCTCCTGAACAATGTTCCTGGAGCGACGTCGTGGTACGACCTCAGGACAGTTGATGGTGTGCATTATCCTTCGTTTCGTGATGCTGCAATGAGGCGAGGCCTGATCGAAGAAGACAAATCGCTTGATGAATGTCTTATTGAAAATAGCCTGTACCAGATGCCATCCTCACTATGTAGGTTGTTCGCTACAATACTGGTGTTTTGCGAGCCGAAAGATGTGCGAGGTTTGTTTACCAAACACTTCGATGCGATGGCAGAAGACTATAAGCGCAACAATCCAAACTTGAGCGCGGTGGAACAGATGGTTCTGGTTGACATCAGGAAAATGCTGCAATCTATGGGTGAGGACATAAAGTCGTTCCCTCTTCCACAAATCGACGATGCATGCGACGATGCTAGCGGGGTCCCTCGTGAGATATTTGAGGAGTCGAGCATTTAGCCGAATTCGGAAGATGTGAGACTAGCGGATATGCTAAACAAGGAGCAGAAGGCTGCTTACGATGACATTATGTCAACTGTCGGCACCGAACGAGGTGGCTTATTCTTTGTTGATGGACCTGGTGGCATAGGCAAGACATTTTTGTACAGAGCACTTCTAGGAACCATCCGCAGTCAGAACAAGATTGCAGTTGCTACGGCTACATCTGGTGTCGCAGCATCTATAATGCCCGGTGGGAGGACGGCACACTCGCGTTTCAAGATTCCCCTTACGCTTGATGAGAAGTGTTGTTGTAGCTTCACAAAATAGAGTGGAACCGCCAAGCTATTGCAGCAAGCATCTCTCATCATTTGGGACGAGGCGTCTATGACATAGAGGCAAGCCGTTGAGGCGCTCGACAACAACATGTGTGATATAATGGGACGGCTAGATCTTCCATTCGGTGGCAAGATGGTTGTCTTCGGTGGAGATTTTAGGCAGGTCCTCCCTGTTGTACGGAAAGGATCTAGGGCTCAGATTGTCAGTGCTTCTTTACGGAAGTCGTACCTTTGGGAGGACATGCGACATCTTAAGCTTGTGCATAACATGAGGGCCCAGAGTGACCGCCCGTTCGCGGATTATCTGCTGCGCATTGGTGATGGCATAGAGGAGGTTAACAAAGATGGTGATGTACGCCTTCCCGATGAAATATGTGTCCCCTACTCTGGGGATTCCGAGAAAGATCTTGACACGTTGATCGAGAGCATCTTTCCAGACCTCAATGCAAACATGACAAACAAGGACTACATCACCTCCAGAGCCATTTTATCAACATGTAATGATTGGGTGGATGATATTAATTTGAAGATGATCAACAAGTTCCAGGGTGGGGAGATCGTGTATCATAGTTTCGACGAAGTCGTGGATGATCCGCATAATTACTATCCAGAGGAGTTCCTTAACACACTGACTCCCAAATGTCTACCTCCACATGTCCTAAAGCTCAAGATCGGCTGCCCAGTAATATTGCTTAGAAATATAGACCCTGCAAACGGACTCTGCAATGGAACAAGGCTGATCGTTAGAAGGTGCCAAAGAAACTCAATAAATGCCGAAATTGTTTTGGGAGACCATGTCGGGAAGAGGGTTTTCCTTCCTCGGATACCCTTGTGCCCCTCTGATGATGAGATGTTCCTATTTCAATTTAAGAGGAAGCAGTTCCCTATTAGGCTCAGCTTCGCCATGACGATCAACAAGTCACAGGGCCAAACAATACCCAACGTAGGAGTGTATTTGCCAGCACCTGTGTTCGCCCATGGTCAGCTGTATGTTGCTATGTCTAGAGCAACAGCTAGAACGAACATTAAGATCCTCGCCCTCCCGCCTAACGCTGAGGCAGAAGAGGAAGAAGCTAGATGGCAGGAAGAGAAAGATGCAAAAAAGAAAGAGAAGGGCAATGGGAAAAAATGTTGTGGTCAAAAAACAAAAAAGATTACTACCAGTGAATGACACATATACGAAAAATATTATATACAGGGAGGTTTTGACACTGTAGCTGAGGTAATATAATATAATTCATGTCTAATTTGCAGTTTTCATTTACAATATTTTATTTGGAATATTAAGATACAATTTAATGTTTCTTGCTTTCTGTAGGTAAAAAAAATAAATGCTCCACCATATTGAGCATGGGAGTGTTGTTTCACTTGGACATGCTCTTCCTCAGTTCAATCCTTCAGGTAAAAACTTGGAATTGAGCGTTTTGTTTTAGTACAATTAATTAGACAGTCTCGAATTAGAAGTAGCACAATTGTTTGGTTCTAAAACGAATCATGCCTTTTTATTTCTTATAGGAATGAAATAGGAAGGTTATTTCATTTCTGGCTGTGCTTATGGGTTATGAACTGATGTCTGACACCCTAAACTTCTAAATGGTTTAGAAGTATGCTTGACCATCAGTATGCTTTTTCCATTTGTTACTAAATAGGGCAATTCTGATGTTATCTTCATTCCCAGATTCCGTGATGAGAGGGCAAAGCCAACTATACCCATTCACTCGAAGGAGCAAGGCCTATATGCTAGAAGGCTTGGTTTGGGAAGTTCAGCGAAAAACAATATTTTTGTGTCAGGAGATGACTTATGGTACAACAAGATTATTGACCCGTCAAGTGATTTCATCTTGGCACGGACTTATGTGTTCCGTGTATCATGCATCATTGCTCTATTCATCATTGCCTATTCATGGAGTTTATGTGTGAAGGAAAAAAAAAGAAAAGAGACAAGCAAGCTTGCATACCTTGAGAGTTTGTTTTAGTAGAGATACATTACACTGACTACTGTACAACCTATCGCATGATCGAGTGTGATGTTCCTCTGATTGATTGCATCTTCAGTTTTGACCACCAATATATACTGTATATTGCGATGTACAGTTTATCTGTAATCTGTAAAGATTGCTTTTTTATTAAACTATGCACCAAAATACAGTCGAATGGTTGAATATTGTGATGTGCCCTTTAAAAAAGGTCTATGTATTAATACTTTGCACCGATGACAATCAAATATGCATGTTATTTTTTTTAGAACCATTATCTCATTTTTATTCCGTAAGAGATAAGAGATATCCCCAATTATTGCTTTCATACTATATAACTTTATTAATTATTTTTTATTACATTATGCATAAATGGATGCCCGTAGCAACGCATATCTCGTTTAATTCAATGTGTATTGCAAAAATTATTTGTTGTCCGTAGCAACGCACGGGCACTATTCCTAGTAAGACTAAAACTTCGTTGTTCTTTTTTCCGCTCCCGCGGGTCAGCCCTCAGGCTGGTCGCACTGGGTACGCAACCCGTGTGGCATGCATCACTGCAGTACGCATTTGGCGTTAAAACGCCTGCACCGGCGTACTGCAGAGACAGCGCTACCTCCCGTTTTCCCTCCGGATGCACCATTCCTGGGGTGCGTCGCGGATGCGCCAAGCACGCCACCGTGGCGTGGGCCCCGCCGCAGCGCGCCAGCCCGCAACCACCCAACGCCGCCTTCTGTTGGTATTTCTTAACCTCACCACTAGTGGCGCGTCTAGCGTGAGCGTGTAAGGAACACCCGGGTACACTGACGGGTGCAAACAAGTCCGCAAGCGCACGGATACACCGTTGTAGCACTTCTCCCTCGGGAGTATTCCAAAGGGTATCGAATCCAAGGAACGGTTGGGTAATCTACGAGTGACTTATCCAAGGACACAGGATCTCTGCCAAGGTAGGCGAGAGGTATGGTATCTCTTGTAGGTACTTGGTTCTAGGGGGTACAAGCTGCAAAGGATCTCGCTTCGGACACCGGACCCTCCTGGCTATAACAGTCGGTTCACGGCAAATGGTTGCCTACACCTGTATCCGAATGTGGGGGATTCCGAAAGGGTCCAACGGCTGTCACCACCGCGGCCTACCCCAAGACAAACCGTGGGATACAGGGCAATCGAAGGATAACCCGTAGTCCAGACACCACGTCTGCACCACCGACTACTACTATAGCACAGCTACGTCTGACGTCCCGTAGCAACACTATAGCACTCCGTAGAAATACGGAGCGACGAACCCGCGAGTACAACTAGACCTTACCCATCATGGAATCAAGACGATACAAAGAGATATGAATGACACATTAGTCTAATTCAGATATGCAGAGTACTCACTATATTCTAATTGACAAGCAGTCACACAAACGGAATGCAGAATTATTCATCGAGCCAACAAGATCAAAGGATCGTGTCACAAAGAACACGACCCTCTAAATGATGAACAGATGAAGAACTCTAGAACATATCACCCATGTATGGATACGACTTTAGTCTAATTGGAATATAATGAAATACTCACTTTAGTCTAAATGAAGAACAGTATCACTCACGAGGTACAAAGAGATGATGAACGAAGAACGGATCATCGCATCTCCCTTCTACTCACCCACACTCTCTCCTCTCTACCTAGCACTACCTAAGCTAGATCCTCCTCACACTCATATTCCTGGTGGGATGAGGTTTCACCTCCACCAAGAAGGAATGAGAAGGAGGAGAGGAGGCTAAGGTAACAAGTTGCCTTTAAGTGTGTTGTCCTATTCTTACCCCCCCTCCCCTTCTATTTATAGGCACAGGCACCGGCGTCAAGTGGAGCGAGACACCCTGGGAATGGCTTCTAGGACCAATGGGCGAACACCACGTGGAGGCCCGGGATCAGCCGACCAAAGGTCGGTTCGGCCGATCCCTGGGTCGGCCGATCCCCACGTGGCCCGCCTCGGCTTGTGCTTTCTCTGAGCGGCTGACTGGTGGGCCCTGAGGTCGGTTCCCGGTGTACACGTGTGTTGAAGGCGGTTTAGGCGCTCTGGTGGGCCATATGATCCATGTGATGCATGCGTGGCGATCTCTGATTCGCCGAGGCTCTCTCTCTTGGATTGGTGACGTCAATGATCCAGGGGATGCTTGCATGGCCGCCCCTCATTGGCTGAGCCTGAAGTGCTAGGATCATAGAGGTGTGCTTTCTCTTCATTTCTTATGCTAAACACCTGCATTCATCTTCATACAGCCACTTGTGGAAATTGTCAGTTTAAAGCCCTATTCTAGTGCGGATGCATGATTCTCATGTTGAAATGCAGGGATTGACGGCCTTGAATTAGGTACTTAGCAGCCGTCAACACCTTCGCGCCCGTCTCTGCCACAGGCCGTCGTTCCGTCACCGCAGCGCCGCCCGATCGGCGGCGTCCTCATTGGGGAGCAGCAAGGGCGCCAGATCTCGACGATGAGCTCTCCACTCCGTGGCCACGCGTCCCGCCACCGACACCGTCGAGGTCGCTGAGGGGCCCGCCACCGAGGGGGAGGGAGAAGCAGGGGGGAGGGGGCGGGAGATGCGGCGTAGGGAAGGTGGAGCGCGCGCCGTCGGTGGAGCTCCGCCGCGCACGCGGCCCGCGCTCACACCCTCCTCCCCATGACCCGAGCGCCGCCATGGGTCCCCTGCTCCGCCAGATCAGAGCTTCGCCGGCGGAGGGAGCACAGGAGGCCGGCACCCGCCTCCTCGCGCCCACACAGCTCCGCCGCCGCTTCCCCTTCGCGGGAGGGAAGGGGAGCCGGCGAGCTCGTCATGGCCTCCACAGGCGTCGCCGGAGGAGGGGTCCGCCCTCGCTGCAACACCGACAAGCAGAGGGAGGGTGGCCTCCCGTTGCGCCGGATCTGGCCACCGCGGCGACGACCTGCTTCTCCTCGGCTTCCCCATCAACACCGCCCGCCTCGGCGCATCCTTCTCCGGCCTCCGCGCGCGCGCCGCCGTGGACGGGCGTCTCCGGCCGCTCCTCCACCGACGCCGACGCTGCTACCCCGCGCTCGTGCTCGCGGCTGGAGGAAAGGGAGAGGAGGTGGGCCGTGTCGGGGACCACGTCGGGGAGGAAGGAGCGTGGCCCCGCTTGCGCCGGGTTTGAGCCGCCGGAGGGAGGAGCCGACGCGCCGGCAAAGGACGGAGGGGGCGGGGCGCCATCGGAGAGAGTAGAGGAGGGGAGAGCGGACATGATGGAGACTGGAGTACTGGAGAGGGAGGATGGCGCCGGGTAGGTGGGGAGGAGAGAGAGTGGAGGGAGAGAGAGGAGGAAAAGGAGTATGATGTGTGGGTCCCACAGCAGGTTGTTGGTATGGAGCATGAGGTGTAGGGGACGACGAGTGCGGGAAAACTGGTACTGTAAAATCTAGATGACTAGGTAGGAATATTCCTTTTAGGGTATGCAAATGGAGTATGATGAGTGCGACCAACCTCACCCCCACACGTCCGCCCTCGCCCGGTCCCACCCTCCGCATCCTCCGTGTTGTGGCATCCCCTTCGTCTGCTCGTCCCAGCGTCACTGACCCCTCCGCCTCCGGGATATTTAATTATTTGCCATCCTAAGAAAGGTCGCTCCTTCAAAAGCCACTTTTAGAATTTAGCTTACACAATTGCCACCGGAGAGAAGTTTTAGCTACATATTTGCCATTTTGTCCTACGTGGCAGTCCAGAGCACCGCACCACGCTGGAATGATGATGCGAAATGACTCATGTGCCCCTAATCTTTCCCTCTCTCAAGCCACTGACGTGTGGGACCCACACGTCAGGACCTTCTTCAACCTCCGAACGGCCAGTCATAAGGCCGACGATGCCCACCATGGGAGCTTGCGCCTCCGTCACCCTAGGTCACCACTGCGACGTCGTCCTAGCTCCTACGCCGACCATGAGCTCTAGAGGCCGCGCCTGTCCGTGGGAGGCTCCAGCCGCCGCTTCCGTTCGTGGGATGGGGGAGTTGACCCGGAGCGCCACCACCACTCCCGTTCGTGGGATGGAGTCGATCTGGAGCGCCACCGCCGCTCGCGTTTGTGGGAGGGAGGAGCCGAACCGTAGTGCCTCCGCTGCTCCCGTTCATGGGAGGGTCCACGCAACAGGTGACCGGCTTCGGTGGCAAGCCACCTCGCCGCGGGGG
Source organism: Cenchrus fungigraminus (assembly GCA_036936925.1). NCBI lineage: Eukaryota > Viridiplantae > Streptophyta > Magnoliopsida > Poales > Poaceae > Cenchrus > Cenchrus fungigraminus. Next base: position 51,503,000 of record CM072778.1, on the reverse strand, counting down.
AGCGTGGTGGAGAGCTCCACGCCGCCGCCTTGGCCTCGACCGCTCGCCACCGAGGCGCTCAATCCCATTGCCCTGGGCCACGGCCGTGCCGCCCCGAGGAGGCTAGCGGGCTCGACTGGCGCCATGGGGAAGGCTTTCCCTACCCCGCTGCAGGCCATGCGCCCGTCCAAGGTTGAAGAAGGTCCTGACGTGTGGGTCCCACACGTCAGTGGACGGTGCAGAGGAGAGGACAGGTCTAGACGGCACGTGTGGGGAGCAGAAGGATAAGGCCAGGGGCAAAGGGGTCATTGCACGTCATGAATCCAGCGTGGCGAGGTGATTTGGACTGCCACGTAGGACAAAATGGCAAATGTGTTAGTAAAACCTCTCTCCAGTAGTAATTCTGTAAGCTAAATTCTAAAAGTGGCTTTTGAAGGAGCGGCCTTTCCTAGATGGCAAATAATTAAATATCCCTCCGCCTCCGCGCCGCCAACCCAATCTGAACGCGTCGCCTCTGTCCTGATCCCCAATCCCCATCTAGAATGCAAAGTAGGGATGGAAACGGATCGGATTCGCATGGAATCGGATTCGGATAGCACCTTTTACCACATTTTTACTCGAATACGAATACGGATTCGAATGTTCTCGAATACGAATACAAAACGGATGTCTCGAATTCGGAAACGCATTCGGATATTTACTCGATTTGGAAAACAACATTTACCAATTTTCTTTATTGATAATTTACAATTAAAAAATCATGTAAAGACTAAAGTATTAGTACATAATAGAGATAGCTCATTAAGAATATCATATTCATCCATATTTATTTTAATAATTAATCATATAATAAATAAAACTATTAATAAATACATATTTTTAATATATACATTTATCAAACAAATAATGAAAAATACATGAAAAATATTTTCATCAATACATAAATAAACTAGAGTAATTACTATTAAACTTTATATTAATGTTTTTTATTATTAAAATTAATTATATTGGTCAATAAATTTAAATACAACTTTTAAATTGTTTTATGGATGGAATAATTTTAAAATTAAAATTAATGTCATAATTATTAGTTATGGATATAATTTTTTTAATTATACACTATCTTATTAGTATTCAATTGAACATAATTTGTCATTAGTTATAGACATAACTTACAATTTTATATAGTCGAATACGGATATTGTCGAATACGCATGGAATCGGATAGAGAAAAAATCGACAAAAACGAATTCGGATGTATCCACTTTACTACCATATTTGAATTTGAATACGGTTACGGATATCCATATTTATGTTTTAGCAGATACGGATGTCGGATAATTCGGATTCCATTTCCATATTTCCATTCCTAATGCAAAGCGCGGAGGTGCTGCCCCTGCATCCTCGCTCGATTCTCCTGCCGCCATAGCCTCCCTCGGCTGTTAGATAATCCAAGCTCGGTTAGTTTGTTAGCAGATAGGTTCTAGAATAAAGGAGCTCAACTCTGTTTGAGCGCGTCTGTACAGGCCTTCGGGCTCTCTGTTTTCAGTTAAAAGTCCTAGTCTTTAGGGAGTTTTTTGTGGCGACGAATGGATCTTCAGGACGTGGGATGGCACGGCCGGTGACGAGGAGAATTTGTCGCTGCGTCATGGCTGTATGGGCCACTCTTTTCGCTTGTATTCAGCACTATATATTTTGGCAATAGAAGTTCAGAAAAGCCGGTTCGTTCGGCACCAAAGCTCCTTGTGTTCATCTGTACTCTGAAATATTCTTCAGTGTTCTTTGAGATACAAGTGTGTGTGCGTGTGTTCTTGAGGCCGCAGGGTGCTGAGCTTCTTCTCCGGCGACGGGCACCAGGAGTTGGCAGCAACACGTGGTATCAGAGCCGTTGAGACCCAGGGAACGCGATGTCCTCGCTGCCCAACTTCGGCGGGCACTCGAGGACGCCGCATGGAAGCCGGCGACAGTCGTCGTCGCCACCACGACGCAGGGGGCGCCCAAAGTGGCGCGACGACACTCTCGTCATCGAGCGGACGTTCGAGAAGCGCGTCAAGGACGTCAGGAGCGCCAAGTGGCCGGTGCTCACGAAGACAAACTACGGCGCGTGGTCGGCAATGATGCGCGTCATGCTCAAGGCGCGCAACCTCTGGGATGCCGTGAACATCGGCGATCCTGATGCAGATGAAGACCAGATGGCGCTGGAGGCCATCTGCAAGGGCATGCCTGAGGACATGGTGGAGGTCATGGCGAACAAGCCCAGCGCGCTGGCGGCGTGGAAAGACCTCAAGACGGCGAACCTCGGCGTGGAGCGGGTGCGCGTGGCGAAGGCGGCCACGCTCCGCAAGGAATTTGATTCTCTGTCCTTCAAGGATGGGGAGTCAGTCGACGAATTCTCCGTGCGGATCAACAAGATTGCGCAGTAGCTGCGCACTCTCGGCGCCGACATCGACGAGCCGGTTGTGGTGCGCAGGTTCCTGGCGGCGCTCCCCAAGCACTTCCACCAGATCGCCATGGCGATCGAGACACTCTTGGAGTAGGGGGAGGTGCCGGTGGAGGAACTCGTCGGGCGCCTCAAGGCAGCGGAGGAGCGGTACGGGCTCACTGGCGGCGGCGGCGTCGCGCAGCTCAACCTCACTGAAGACGAGCTGGTGGCGCGTCTGTCCAAGCGGCTGAGCCTCAACTCTGACAGAGGGTCATGGAGTTCAAGCGGCTCGGTAGGAGGATAGCAGCGTGGGCGCGGAGGCGGTCGTGGCGGCCGGGGTGGTCGACACAAGGGAAGCGACGGCGGCTCCAGCTCCGGCTTCGGGGAGAAGAAGGGCGACGGCGGCGCACACGGCGGGGACGGCGGCGCACGCGGCAGCAAACGCGACGTCGCACGCGATGAATGCCGCTATTGTGGCAACCGTGGCCATTGGGCCAAGGAATGCCCAAAACGGCGCCGCGATGCGGCCCATCTGGCCCAAGTTGAGGAGGAGCAGGAGGCTCATACCCTCCTGATGGCGTCGGCTGTGGAGGTCAACGCCAACCTTTCCTCCCCGACACGTCCGGCGGCGGCGGCGGCGATCCACATCAACGAGGAGAAACTCTTCGTCCAGCTCGGGGAGAGGAGCGACGGAGCAACCACCAGATGGATCCTCGATTCGGGTGCCACCAATCACATGAGTGGTGCCCGGTCGGCCTTTGCGGAGCTCGACGATGGCGTCCATGGCTCTGTGTGGTTCGGCGACGGGTCCATGGTAGAAATCGAGGGGCGCGGCACCGTGCTCTTCAAGTGCAAGACCGGCGAGCACCAGAAGCTGACGGGCGTCTACCACATTCCCAAATTGACAGCAAACATTGTCAGTTTGGGACAGCTAGAGGAGGCGCAGCACAAGATTGTGATGGAGAAGGGGGTGCTCAAGATTTGGGATCCATTGCGGCAGCTTGTGGCAGCGGTGCGGCGCGGGGCAAACCGGCTCTACGTCCTCGACGCCAACGTCGACAAGCCGGTGTGCCTGGCGCTGCACGGGGAGGAGGCAGCAAGGCGATGGCACACGAGGTACGGCCACCTCGGCTTCCAGGGGCTCCAGCGACTGTCGAAGGGGGAGATGGTGCGCGGGATGCCGAGGATCGATCAGGTCGACCAGGTCTGCGACGGGTGCCTTGTTGGCAAGCAGCGGCGGCTCCCGTTCCCGACGGCAAGCAAGTACAGGGCGGCGCGGCAACTGGAGCTAGTCCATGCCGACCTGTGCGGGCCGGTCACGCCACCAACGGCGGGCGGCAAGAAGCTGTTCCTGCTCGTCGTCGACGATATGAGCAGGTACATGTGGCTGGTACTCCTGGCCACGAAAGATGAGGCAGCCGCGGCAATTACCCGTCTTCAGGCGAGGGCGGAGGCGGAGGTCGGGCGCAAGCTGGGCACACTGCGCACCGACCGCGGCGGCGAGTTCACGGCACGGGATTTCAGCGACTACTGCGCCGGCCAGGGGATCCAACGCCATCTCACCGCGCCGTACACTCCACAACAGAACGGCGTGGTGGAACGGCGGAACCAGACCGTGCTCGGGATGGCGAGGTGCATGCTCAAAGCCATGGGTGTTCCCGGGCGGTTCTGGGGAGAAGCTGTGACCACAGCTGTGTTCGTGCTCAATCGTGCACCGACGAGGGCCCTGGTGGGCAAGACGCCGTACGAAGCCTGGTATGGACACAAGCCGACTGTTCATTTCCTTCGCACTTTTGGCTGTGTTGCGCATGTCAAGACGGCGGGCGGCCACCTGAGGAAGCTGGATGACAGAAGCACTCCCATGGTGCTCATTGGGTATGAACCGGGTACGAAGGCCTACCGGCTCTACAATCCGGCGACAGATCGAGTGCACGTCTCTCGGGATGTCGTGTTCGAGGAAGGGCGTGCCTGGAACCGGGAGCAAGACGGCGCGGGCGTGGGGAGCAGTGCGGGCGGCGACGACGAGCCGTTCGTCGTCGAGTACGAGTACGTCTACACGCCAAACGCGACGCCAACATCTGAAGCCGAGGCTGCGCCACGCGCGGCATCGAGTACGCCGAGCGCGACGTCAAGCGGGCCGAGCACGGTCCGGAGAACGACGACGACACCAGGTGTGCCCCTGGGCGCGACACCGAGCGTGTCCGCAGGCACGGGAGCATCACCAGGACAGGAGGAGGGAGCACCTGCGACCCCTACTCCAGCCACTGGGGTGGAGTTCGTGTCTCCGCCAAGTCACGGCGTCTTCGACGACAACGACAACGACCCTGACGTTCCTCTTCGTTTCCGGAGTCTGGATGACATCTTTGACGTCTATGATGAGCAGGAACAGCAGGAGCTCATGGTTGCTGTGGGTGAGGGGGAGCCTACTACTTTCGAGCAGGCAAGGCACAGCCAAAGCTGGATCACAGCCATGAAGGAAGAAATGGCATCCATCGAGGAGAACAACACATGGAAACTGGTGAGTCTTCCCCCTGGTCATAAAGCCATTGGTTTGAAATGGGTGTTCAAGATCAAGCGTGATGAAGAGGGGAACATAGCCAAGCACAAAGCTCGACTCGTTGCCAAGGGGTATGTGCAACAGCCAGGGGTTGACTTTGATGAAGTATTTGCTCCAGTAGCAAGGATGGAGTCTGTGAGGATGTTGCTTGCAGCTGCAGCTCAGGAAGGATGGTACGTGCACCACATGGATGTGAAATCAGCCTTTCTGAATGGAGAGCTCAAGGAAGAGGTTTATGTTCAGCAGCCACCTGGGTTGTAGCAGCTGGCCATGAGGGGAAAGTACTGAAGTTGAGTAAAGCCTTATATGGATTGAGGCAAGCTCCAAGAGCTTGGAATGCAAAGCTTGATAGCAGCCTGCAGGACATGGGGTTCACAAGGTGTGCTAGTGAGCATGGAGTGTATACCAGGGGGATTGGAGAAGCAAGAGTGGTGGTAGGAGTGTATGTTGATGATCTCATCATCACTGGAGCTTATCCAGCAGTTGTGGAGGCTTTCAAGGAGGAAATGAGGCAAACCTTTCGCATGAGTGATCTTGGTCTTCTCTCCTTCTATCTTGGAATTGAGGTGAAGCAAGGGAACAAGTGCATCACTCTGGGGCAAGCTGCATATGCAAGAAAGTTGCTTGAGAAGGCTGGTATGGAAAAATGCAACTCCTGCAGCACTCCAATGGAAGTTAGACTCCAGCTGTCAACAAGAAGCACATCAGAGGAGGTTGATGCAACAATGTACCATAGTTTGGTTGGCAGCCTGAGGTATCTGGTTCACACGCGGCCAGACATCTCTTTTGCAGTTGGGTATGTCAGCAGATTCATGGAGAAGCCAAGACAAGAACACCTTGCTGCAGTCAAGCACTTGCTGCGCTACATTTCAGGTACAATTGACTATGGCCTTGTCTATCCAAAGTTCACAAAAGGAAGTAACAGGCTCATAGGATACTCTGATAGTGATTTGGGGGGAGATGTGGATGAAAGGAAGAGCACTGCAGGGGTAATATTTTTTCTGGGAGAAATGGTGATTTCATGGCAATCTCAGAAACAGAAGACAGTGGCTCTTTCAACTTGTGAAGCTGAGTACATGGCAGGGGCAGCTGGTGCTTGTCAAGCCGTGTGGCTCAGGAGGTTGCTGGGCGACATTGCTGGTGCTGATGTCCAGCAACCAGTTCTGAAAATGGATAATCAGTCAGTGATTGCTCTGAGTAAGAATCCCGTCCTTCATGATAGAAGTAAGCACATCGATACTAAGTTTCATTTTATTCGAGAATGTGTGGAAAATGGGAAGATTTGCCTAGATTATGTGAGCACTCAGGAGCAGCTCGCTGACATTCTGACGAAGTCACTTGGGCGCGCAAGGTTCTGTGAACTTCGTGACAAGATTGGCTCGTCAAGTTGAAGTGAACCGAGCATGAATTAGGGGGAGATTGTTAGATAATCCAAGCTCGGTTAGTTTGTTAGCAGATAGGTTCTAGAATAAAGGAGCTCAACTCTGTTTGAGCGCGTCTGTACAGGCCTTCGGGCTCTCTGTTTTCAGTTAGAAGTCCTAGTCTTTAGGGAGTTTTTTGTGGCGACGAACGGATCTTCAGGACGTGGGATGGCACGGCCGGTGACGAGGAGAATTTGTCGCAGCGTCGTGGCTGTATGGGCCACTCTTTTCGCTTGTATTCAGCACTATATATTTTGGCAATAGAAGTTCAGAAAAGCCGGTTCGTTCGGCACCAAAGCTCCTTGTGTTCATCTGTACTCTGAAAAATTCTTCAGTGTTCTTTGAGATACAAGTGTGTGTGCGTGTGTTCTTGAGGCCGCAGGGTGCTGAGCTTCTTCTCCGGTGACGGGCGCCGGGAGTTGGCAGCAACATCGGCCCCGTATCCCTTACCTGCCGCCTCTCTCCCAATGCGCCGATTGGATCATGGCGTAGCGACGGCCAGTTCCACTCCGTCTCCTCCTCCATGCAATCCACCTCCTGCCTACACCACGGATGGTGCGTCAGCGGCGGTGGCCAAGATGGGGACTGCACCGAAGGAGCGTGTCAAGCTGCTACTATAGACCTGCCTACACCATGAACAGCGCGGCCGGACGAGGGGGGTGTTGTTGGAGCGTGTCAAGCTGCTACTGCTGTAGAATTAGGACGAGATGCTGCAGATGAGCGAGTGAGCGTGGGCATCTACCTCACCGTTGTGTAATGCAGAGCTCGCCAGCGAGTGCCCCAGCCAGCCGTAGACGACGCCCGGAAGATGTTGGTCACTGAATACTTAGTTTTTTTTTTCAGTTTAGCAAGTACCAACTGATGTTTGCTAGTCCGTTTTCTACTCACAGCGAAGACCCATATTTGAGGCATGCTTGATGTCGATAAGCCGTCAGGACCATTACGGGAAGAGGATTAGAGACGCCCTGTTCTTCCCGTCGAGGTGCTCACCCACTCAGTAATTTTTCCTTTCACTGCAAATTTGATCTAATGATTGTTTTCTAGCACTTAGAATGTGGTATTTCTAGCACTCGGAATCTATCACTAGGATCCATTGATATGTTGCATTCACATATTGTTTTCCTTCATGATGCCAGTGTGATTCACAGCTTTCTCAGGCCCTAGACTAATACTATGGACATCAAAAATTGGAGCAAAGGACTCTTTAATCCGTACTCCATTCAAGGATTGACTACTTAATGTTGCTCGGAAGAGAACTGATGAAGAGAAGGTTTCATCTGTGGTTAATGGGGACCTACTCTTGATGCCTATGTCTGTGTCAAAAAAAAAATCAAAAGATGACCTTTATGTCTGTCAAAAAATTCGAGAATTTGTGGGAGAAATTTTTACAGGTTTGTTGCTTATACACACCCATCATCTAATTTGTACTGATAAAGTTTATCTTATTATGTCTACCAGTACCATTATCATCTTGTATTGGTTCATTTAATTTGCTTGAAATAAATTAAAGGTAGTTAGAGAGATAGCACTCCAAAATACTGCCATGACATGGTAGTTTTTATTGATGTGTGATTATCATTTTTTTTCATGATTTGACTGAGTATATTTTTGGTACTTACTGCAATGGTTTACCATAACACAAAAGACATGCTTTACTGATTCTGGCAGACAACCTTTTACCACAATAAGTTCAGGCTATATGCAAGGTATGTTCCCCCATATATGGGATTTTTTCAATTGAATGTAATTGGACGCATGTAAGTTACGCCTTCCAGTTAGTATTTAGAAATGACCTAAAATTAGGAAAATCTGGGAAAAAACTTTTGTCCCATAGTTCCAACTGTCAGGACATATAAACATATTGAAGCTATTCTCTAATTACACATCAGCTTGAGTTCTGCATGATTTTTGTCTCTGGCATAAGGGATTCACCTAGGATTTCTTTCCTTTTCTCTCTCTCTGTTTTCATGTAAAATGTGAAATTGGTACTTAGTGGTGGCTTAACACAGATGCAGGGCTAGATATGTCTCGTAATTCTGAGTCCTTTGGTAGGGTGCATGTGATGGATATACATATCTGTAACATGTAGGAAATGGTTCCCTAACGAAAATTGAGTTATTCCAGGCTATTTAACTCGTGGTACTCACATGTATCATCAAGCAAATTGATTCTTTAGTTTTAGAAGAAGCAACAGTGATAAATCTACTTGGCGAAATGAATCATTATCCATCTGGGTCGTATTTTCTTCCTCAGGCCTGGTTATTATAGCATCGATGACAGCTTCATTCTTTACATATGAAATAAGAAAACCTGGTGTGTAAGAAATGCATTATTGAAGACAATGTTCTCTGTTTGCTAGAATTGGGCATGCAGATCAAATAGCAAACTCACAAAAACCAATTATGTATTGGATTTCTTGAAATTTGCAAAGGCCAAAGCCAATGATATCATTAGGGTTTTGAGGTTCATGCTTAGTTTAGCCTTCTATCCAGCAGTAATGACTACATGGTTTATTTCTTTCTTTCTTTTCAGGTTTTTTTGAAAGGAAACTATTTTCAGATTTACTTGAAAACTATGTGATGCTTAGGAATTTTCTCTATCCTGAAATGGTTCTTTCTGCATTGTTTCACACAAATGCACATTGAAGTTCTGTAAAGTACAAAGAGCTCTTGGTTAATATCAATTCACAGGTCATGGTCATTGCGAGGAATGGAGGGCAATGCCTTGTGGTAACTGGGCAGACGAAAGTAGGCACCTCTTCCATTTTCTTGATATTTATTTTCTAACCTCTGACTATTGTATTTTGTCGTGAAATTTAAATTGTAGATGCTAACAGATTTGTTGATATTTATTTATTATTATTATTATTAAAATAAGAGCGTATAATTTGTTGTAACAAATATAGGTTTTATGTCATCCTTTGGTTTCAGCCTTGCATGCTGACAGTTTTGCTTCTTAAATTAGATATATAGTTTTATTTATTATTTTTTTATATTTGGGTTTATTTTCACATTATTATTTTCTCGCTGAATACTTTGTGTATTTTGATATATATGTTCTGTTGCCCGTAGCAATGCACGGGCACGATCCTAGTAAAAAAAAGCAACAAGAAAACACAGTGGCAACAGGGGAGAAACATTCAGTGACGTACGTCACGTGACTTACCAGTCATTGACGTGTGGGCCTGCAGACCGTGGGGCCCACACGTCAGTGACTGGTAAGTCATGTGACTTACGGCACCGAGTCTCGCTCCGGCAACAGGTGCGGTCTCGAAGGCAACTTGACTCTGCGAGACCACCGCTGCGACTGGCCTGCGAGGCGATCGCCCAGTAACACGCCGTAATAATAAAATCAAGGCAAAATTTGCTACTGGACACTGATAAAACATGACTTTTGCCACAAACACTACAAAATTAGGTACATTTGCTGAAAGACACTATGGAGAATATAATAGTATTTTCAGCCCCAAACACTTCAATCTGGACAGTATACCCCTACCCTCAGGATCATCGCATCATCATGATCTTTGTAAAGAAAAAATAAGAAGAAAGAAAGGGAAAAGAGGAAGGAAATTTCCACTACGGGGACTTCGTGAGCACGGAGTCAGGGTCTCAAGGAAGCAGGCAAGCAGCGTGTCGTAGCTTGCTCAACGGGGCTACCAGTAGGATCATACCACCACAAGCACCGCCGCCCAGCAGACGCTCGATACGCGTGCCGCTCGTGGCCGCGTTGCCGCCGGTCGCAGCATGCGGGCCTTCGTGGTTGCCTGCCTGCCTGGGCTCGGCCGCTCACTGCCCCACCCGGAGCTCGACCACGCGCTGCCAGGACGAGCCTCCGTCGGAGCTCCGGTCTACTCCCTGCGCACGACGGGAAGGTCCTCCCCAAGGCCACCTGGTGATCTCCCGTCGGGGAAGAGCCGCGCGTCGGGAGCCGATGTAAGTACTCGTAATCGCTGGGGAGATCAACTCCAGCAACGTGAGGAAATTACAATGGAAATCAGGGATAGGATCTCGAACAGAGAGGGGCGACGAGCCCCTGCCTCTGAAGTTTATTGTCTTCTCAAGTAAGAAATGAGTTCATACCCTTCTCCATACAGAGCCAGCCTATATGCCAACTCAATCGCCATGTAGGGCCCACTCGTCATAGAGTATCTAGAAAACGTAAACGATAATGCTATACATCGGGCGTCCGTTGCGTCGAACGGCCCATCTGCCTGGAGCCCAAGTGCCTGATGATTTATTCTCATCCACACGCTTATCTACTCCCACCGACTGCTCATTAATTCTCATCCACATCTCCTAGCCGATATTTTTCGCCTCTCCATCGCTCTGCGGTGCGTCTACTCGCCGGACGCCGCCCTGGTAGAGCTGCTCGAGAACCGGCCGTGCTCCGCCGCGGCCCGGAGGATGCGCGTCAGCTGTTGCCAGCGGAGCTTGCTCAAGCCCCAATCGTGCTCCCCCGCGGCCCGGATCGAGGCGCGCCAGCCGCTGCTCTCCCGCGGAGGTGCTCGACGCCGGCCACGCTCCTCTGTTTCTCGAGGCGGGCGAGCTACCTCGGGCTTCCTCTGCCGTGTGGCAACCAGGTGGGAGCTGGTCGGCGGGCACCCCCATTCGGTCGGCGACGAGCCGCATCGGCTGCCACCTCGGAGCGCTGCCTGCCGCGGGTGCAGGGCACCACGCCCCGCGCACTGGATCTGCTGGCCGCGGGGTGCTGACTTCCGCCATGGGTGCGATCCTCGAACCTTTCCCTCCTCTGCCGGCCTTCCCCGTCGTCCTCGCCTCCGCAGGCGTTGCAATCGCCACCTTGAGATGTTGCAATCGTTGTCTATTGATGTTGCGATCGATGTTCTTTTTCATGCTGATGTTCTAATGTTCCAGCGTTTGAGATTTTTAGGATGTTGCAAACGTTGTCTACAGATGTTGCAATCACTGCCAATCGATGTTGCACATGTGTTCTCGACATGTTTCATAGCGTTTCATGCGATGTTGCAACAAGTTCTTGGCATGTTGTAGTCGTCGCCTTCATGAATGCAATCATTTCTCGTTTATGTTGCAAATCATTGTGCACCTGTCGCATCCGTGTTCTTCACATGTTGCGAGTGTTCCATGCGAATGTTTCAAAATTACATCTAAATTTTTCGATGTTGCAAACATTAATTTTCGATGCTGTAAATGTTGAGTCTCGATGTTGCAGACACGTGTTGTTGGGTGTTGCAGACATTAATTTTAATGTTGCAGATATTGAGTTTCGATGTTGCAGACATGTGATGTTGGGATTTGTGTCGAGGAGGAGAGCTCCTGATGTTGGATGTTGCATGCAACACGGGTCGCAACATGAGGGGAGGAGGGAGGAGGCCTGCTGATGTTTGGATATTGCACGCAACATGCTCGCAACATGGCTCGCAATGGCTCGCAACATGCTCGCAACATGGCCCTGAACATTTTTTTTGATGTTGTAAAAGTTTGTTTTGAATGTTGCGAAGACTCATTTCTATGTTACGAACATATTTTTGGATGTTGCGAAGCGTCCGATGGGAACTTTCCCATCGGACGTCCGGGCGCTTGTAAGCCCGAAACGTAAAATACAAGTATGTAACTCGAAAAAGAAAACATCTTTTGTTCTTCTTCTTCTGTCATGCTCACGTCATGACAATCGCCCCCCCCCCTTAAATGCTCGCTTGTCCCCAAGCAGCTGAAGATGGAAATCTCTTGGTGATGACATGCCAATCCTCCCACGTAGCTAATGCAGCAGGAAAGTGTGTCCACTTCACAAGCACCTGAGGAACTGCAACATTCCCCTTCTTCACCAGTCGACGATCCAAGATACTCTCTGGTTCAGTAGCAGTAGCGCTGAGATCAACCACTTTTGAAATGTCAGCAAACACTAGAGAGTAATCTGGTGTGAAAGGCTTCAATTGCGAAATATGAAAAACATTATGCACTTTGCTGTCTTCAGGCAGAGCCAATTTATAAGCAGTAGATCCTATCTTCTCCAGAATCTGATAAGGGCCCAAGAACTTGTATGACAACTTAGGGTATGGGCGGTTCACCACCGATGACTGAGCATAAGGTTGTAGTTTTAGCAACACTTTGTCACCCACTTCAAAAGTTCTGTCAGTTCTCAGTTTATCAGCTTGAAGCTTCATTCTGTTTTGTGCCACAGCTAGTCGTTCTTTGAGCATCACGGTATTTTCCTCCCTTTCTTGGATGAGGACAAACACAGTTTTGTCAATGGCTAGAGATGTTGATGACACACTTAGGATTCCCAAATTTGGCTCATAACCATATAGAGCTTTGAAAGGTGAACAACCCAAGGATGAGTGGAGAGAAGAATTATACCACAATTCTGCCAATGGGAGCCAATTTTTCCAGAGAGCAGGTGACTGTTGTACAGAACACCTCAGGTACATTTCAAGACACTGATTTACTCTCTCCATCTGACCATCGGTTTGTGGATGATAAGCTGTGCTATGGAGTAGCTTGGTGCCCAACCGAGAAAAGAGATCTTGCCACACCTTGCTCAAGAATACCCTATCTCTATCAGATACCATAGTCTTGGGAATACCATGTAGCTTAATCACTGAATCCAGTAAAAGCTTGGCCACTTGTAGAGATGTAAAAGGGTGTTTGAGGGGTAGGAAATGAGCATATTTTGTAAACCTGTCGACCACCACCAATATGACATTACTTCCTCCAGAGATAGGTAATTCCTCTACAAATTCCAGAGATAAGTCTTGCCAAGCACCCTGAGGGGTTGCAATAGTCCAGCAGGATGTGTATGCTCAGGTTTGGCATGCTGACAAATGTCACATTGCTTCACAAAATTCTCAATGTCTTGCCTCATACCTTTCCAGTAAAAATGATGTGTCACCTTATGATAAGTAGGCAGAATTCCAGAGTGTCCTTCAATTGGACTTGAATGTAATGCTGCAATCACTTTAGTGCGCAAAGCTGAATTGTCTCCCAGCCATACATAATCCTTGAGTCCATTTTCCAAGGAATAACCTTGATCATTAGGAGAATGAACAGTCAAGGATTTCAATAAATCTTGGGCCACAGGGTCAGAGTGATAAGAATTAATCACCTTAGTTAGCCAAACTGGTGTGGCTTCAAAAACAGCCTGAATAGCCAGCAAATGGGGCACTCTAGATAAAGCATCAGCTGCAACATTTTCCTTGCCCTTTCTGTACACAACTTTAAAGTAGAGACCCATCAACCTTGTCATAGCTTTGCGTTGTAATTCAGATTGCAGATTCTGTTCCATGAGATAAGAGAGGCTCTTAAGATCAGTTCTTATTGTGAATTCTTATCTCTGTAAATAAGGCCTCAACTTTTCAATAGCCATAATCAAAGCTAAGAATTCTTTCTCATAAATGGAAACATGCTGATGAGTTAGACCCAAGGCCTTGCTTAGATAAGCAACAGGTCTATCTTGTTGCATTAACACAACTCCCACACCTGTTGCACAAGCATCTGTTTCCACCACAAAAGGTAGTTTAAAATCTGGAAGAATTAACACTAGTGTCTGGGTCATAATGCGCTTCAGTTCTTGAAATGCTTTAGTAGCATTCTCATCCCAGTGAAATTGCTTTTTCTTTAACAGTTGGGTCAAAGGCTTTGCAATTATACCATAATTCTTAACAAATCTTCTGTAATATCTTGTAAGACCCAAGAATCCCCTCAATTTAGTAACTGTGGTTGGTTGAGGCTGATTCAACATTGCAGTTGTCTTAGAGGGATTTGTTGCAACTCCTTCTTGAGATATGATATGCCCCAAATATTCCACTTGAGTTTGAACAAATGAACATTTACTGCCTTTGAGATAGAACTGATGATTTCTCAACTGTTGCATAACAATCTGATATGCTCCAAGTGTGTCTCCAAAGTTGGACTATAAATGAGTATATCATCTAGGAATACTAAAGCAAACTTCCTCAAAAATGGCTGAAGTATGTCATTCATAACACATTGAAAAGTAGCAGGAGCATTAGTAAGTCCAAAGGGCATAACCTTGAATTGATAATGGCCTTAATGAGTCTTGAATGCTGTCTTGTACTCATCATCTTCATGCATCCTGATCTGATGATACCCAGCTGTCATATCCAATTTAGTAAAAAATTTGGACCCAACTAGTTCATCCAGAATCTCTTCAATCACAGGAAATGGAAATCTATTTTTGATGGTAAGAGAATTCAACTTCCTATAATCGACACAAAAACGCCAGCTTCCATCTTTTTTCTGCACCAAGAGGACAGGAGATGCAAAAGGCTTGTACTTGGAACAATAAGGCCAGCAGCCAACAATTCTTGTACTTGCCGTTCTATTTCATCTTTGTGAAAAGGAGAGTACCTATATGGTTTTGAATTGACTGGGATAGCATCAGGAAGAAGAGGTACAGTGTGATCATACACTCTCTTGGGAGGTAATCCTGAAGGTTTAGCAAACACATCAGCAAACTCATGCAACAGGGCTTCCACTTCAGGCAATTGTTTCTCTGGAAGAGCAACTTCATCAACAAAATTCACCATTGCTAGAGACCAGATATCATTGCCTTTGTGCATCTTGACTAACTGTTCAGCTAACAGTTCCTGCATAGATAGAGGTGCTGGTTGAATCCCCTTCAGCTTGATAGGCCTGCCCTTGTCCAAAAACTCCACAGCATAAGTATCCCAGTGACAATGCATTGGACTGTGAAGTTGCAGCCAATCGTAGCCGAATATAGCATCATATGCTCCAAGATCCAATACTTGCATTGAAGTAGTCAGGGTATAGCCTTGACACCACCATTCCAATTTAGGTACCACTTTGTCAGAGATTAAGATTTGTCCATTGGCTACTCTGACTTTCTTTGCTGGAGCAGTAATTGGTGTAATTCCCACTTTACTCAAGAAAGAGGGACTCACAAAACTATGTGAGCTGCCACTATCCAGCAATAAGAGCATCACTTTGTCCTTTACCAATGCCCTAATCTGAAGGACGTCTCCCTTGGTTGCGCCTGAAATTGCATTGAGGGACAAATTCTCCATGTCCTCTGTAAGCTCTTCCTCAACAGCCTTAGTCAAAGGTTGATCCAAATCATTAATTACCAGAGCATTCACTTGGGGTTGAGGTCTGTGTTTGCATGCTTTAGCATGAGCAGCATTGTAAGCTTCTCCACAATACATACATAAGCCATTAGCCTTCCTGAAATCCCTTAATTGTCTCTCCTTCCACAATGTAGAAGTAGGAGCTGGTTTAGCCTCAATCTTGGGAGTCAGATTGTTGTTTCTGGACCAATTGCTTGACTTACTGGATTGAAATTTATGGTTGTCTTGTAATTGTTGTTGTACCTTTGCAAACAAGATAGCTTTCTGCATAGTACTAGGAACCTGTGCTTGTACTCCCATTCTTAGCTCTGGCTTCAGCCCTTTTATAAACTGAGCCACAAAATAGACCTCCTGCAAACCCCCATTATGCATAGCAATCTGATATTGCAAATCCTGAAAGGTGGTAATATAATCCTCCAGAGTGCCTAGTTGTCTAAGGCTGATCAACTCATTGATAGCATCTTTGTGGTCATAGGTTCCAAACTGAGCTTCCACAGCAGTAATGAATTCCTGCCAACTCTCCAATACATTTTGCAACTTATAAACTTGTAACCACTTGCTTGCTGGTTCATCCATATGTAAGGATGCAGTTATGGCCCATAGTGTTTCAGGAACATTGCAGATTTGAAAGTAATTAAAACATTTATCCTTCCATATCATGGGATTATCACCAGAAAAATGAGGGAATGACAGTTTAGGTGCAAGATACTTAGAGAAATTACCAAATGCTGTGTCCTCTTGCACTAGCTGTTTTTGCTTGTACTGATGAGAAGGACCCTCCCCTGGTGATGAATACCCTGGAAATGAATTCTTCACACGAGCATCATCTTTCGATCTTTCCAGGTCTACAGTCAACCGAGAAACTGAGAGCCATGTGTGATTCGAGGACCGGTGGATGGTCGCTTCATTGTGTGATGAGTGATTGACAACGTGGTGTGGACTAATTCTTGGCTAAGTATTGCAGGTGCAGGTTGCGGCTTGACTGGTGTTGGTGCAGGTGAAGAACAAGCGCGAAAGGTCGTTGCCGGTGAGGCCTCCAGGTGTGGAGAAGACAAGTAGGCTTGGTTCGAGGGACCCGGTGGCCAGCGGGGTCAAGTGCGGGCCGCATGGTGGCAAGAACGGCAAGATGAAGTCATGGACGGTTTCTTGGTTGAGCCTCAAAACCAAGGTCGAGCCGGGACTACGTGGGAGCCGAGTCATGTGTGGTGATTGGCGGAGGCTACACCGGGTTCGCGGGGTTTCCGGTCGTTCACCAGAAAACCACTGGGTTCCTTGGTTGATCCACAAAGCCAAGACCGAAGAACCGAAGACGGAGGTGCAGCAGCATCGGACCGGTCTGACCGGTGGGTCTGACCGGTCTGACTGGTGGGTACCGGTCTGACCGGTGAGGACCACCGGTCTGACCGGTGTGCGACGACGCAGTCCGGAATCTTCGAAGCGGAGGACACGCGTCGGGATCGCAAGGCTTGCGTCGAGGCTAAGCAAGTTTGCGGTCGCTGGGCATCCGTCCGATGGTGCGAAGACAAAGACTTCCAAATTCGCCCTTGAGGGGCATGTATCCCTAGTTAGCTAGTAAGGGTATTTTAGTCTTTAGGTTGCCTCTATATAACCCAAGTGGTGAGAGGATGGCAGCCATCTCTTGGAACCCTAGCTCATTTGTTTTCCTATTTTCTCTTCCTATTTTCCTTAGGATTTCCGTAGGACTAGCTTGAGAGCTTCATGGTGAGATCTTGTGAGAGGGAAGGATGATCGGGCGGCAAGCTAGACCTTGTATGAACCTCTTTGGTATGTATAGATGATTCAGCGTGGTTCCTCAAGGCTTGGATGTATCTTTCTCGTTTCTCCTTTTTGGTGATTTTCGGAGCCCTTTCTTGGCGTTTTTCTTGGAGCGATTTCGAGGTCTTTCTCTTTGGGATTTGGTGGGGGATGTATGCTTGAACCCTTCATGGTTCTTTTCCCTGTGATTCCCCTCCCAAATCCGTGAGCAAAGGGGCTCGATTTTGGGGTTTTCTTGGCTCTAGGGTTAGAGGCGTTCTTGGTGGGATTTCTTCGATTCCTCTCGATTTAGCAAGTTTTGGTGGACCAAATCTTGGCTATGGAGTGCCCATGAGGTGTTCCTACTATCCCAAAAGTCTTATGCAAAACCGTGGAGCGATTTGGGAGATCAGGAGTTGGATTTGGGGGAGTTGACCCGCGGATGCTGTTCATCCCGAGAGCTCAGGTCACACCGGCCTGACCGGTGCCTCACACCGGTCTGACCGGTGCAGACTCTTGGTTGAGTTTTGCTCGGGTGAACGTCTAGGTGAGTTCCCTGTTGTCTCGTGTTGCTGCTGTTTCGAGGTTGGTTCAGTTTGGAGCTCGGTAGGTCTGTTTGGTGGATTTGGGATTTCCTGGCTTGGACCGGTCTGACCGGCGAGCTACACCGGCCTGACCGGTGTAGGGGCCTTCTGTGGAAGTTCTCAGGATTTGCCAGCAGGGACCAGTCTGACCGGTGCTGCTCACCGGCCTGACCGGTGTAGTCCAGTGGTGCTCGAGTTGCTTGTTCCGCTGCGTTCTCGAGTAGGTGTAGGTGGTTGTTGGTTTCTAGGACCAGTAGCACTTCAGTGGCTGCGTGGTCTTGACCAACTTGGGTAGTTGAGTCGGAGACGTATTTTGGAAGCCGTGTTCGTCTTGTTGGAGTTCCTATCTCCTTCGAGAAGAATTTTTATCGGCTCCCATTCACTCCCCCCCTCTCTGGTTCGCCTAATCGGTCCTTCAATTGGTATCAGAGCCGGTTCGGGTCTTCATTGACTCTTACCAGTCTAAGATCCAAAGATGGCGTACCAGGAACGTGGTTCGGGTCCTTCGCACTTCGATGGGAAGAACTACCAGATGTGGTAGAGGCGGATGGCGGCGTTCCTCCGCGGAAAGGGTCAGATCCTTTGGGATGTTACGGTGAACACAGCTTATGTTCATCCGATTAACTTCCTTGCTCGAGGATCGAGGGATATGTTCGACGCCAACAACAAGGCGGTCGACTACTTGTTTCGTGCTCTGTGTCATTCCGAATTCGATCGGGATCAGACAGAGGACTTAGCTTGTAGGATTTGGGAGCAGTTAAAGGATGCACATGCTGGGAATGCTCAGGTTCAGGCTCGGATGTACGCGACTTACCGGAGAGAGTACGAGAACTTCACTCACCTCCCCGGCGAGTCCGTCGATGCCCTTTTCCAGCGGTTTACGGTCGTGGTGAACAACATGAGAGCCAATGTGGCCGTGCTCCCACACAATGATCATGATAGAGCCGTGAAGCTCTTGCACTCGTTGGATCGTACCGTGTGGGACGGGAAGGTCGAGGCTATCCTTGAGTCCGAGAAGTATGACACCTTGACTGTGAACGAGCTGTTCTCGAAGCTCAAGTCGGCTGAGTTGGACTGTGGTATGACAGCGAAGATCGAGAGCCCGACTGAGTCTCATAGTCTTGCTCTCGTTGCTGGCAAAGGAGCTAAGTCTAAAACTAACGCATCCTCCCGGATGTACTCTCTGTCTTCTTTGATGTCTTTGCCAGATGAGGAGTTCGACGTGCTTGGAGAGGACGAGCTGGCATTGCTGACCAGGCGGTTCGAGAGGCTGCACGAGAACCGGGTGAACACGAGGAGGACAGCACGGACGTGCTTTCAGTGCGGCAAGCCAGGACACTTCGTCGCCGACTGCCCGGAGAAGACAGAGAACAAGGACGGCTACAAGGATGGCTACTGGCACCGGTCGAGCAAGGACGGTAAGTACCGATCGAGGCGCGATCACAAGCACAAGAACAAGCACAAGGACGAGCGACGGTCGAGGAAGAAGGATGGCCGCGGCAGGAAGGCCCGAGCGATGGTCAGAGCGAGCGACGTCGACTCCAGCTCCACCTACTCTTCCTCGAGCTCGAGTAGCAGCGAAGATGAAGGTGATCGGCGCAAGAACAAGAAGGCGTCCAAGAACTTGAGCGGGTTGAGCTGCTTCGCGGGAGATGGCTTCTGCGGCATGGCTCGTAGCTCCGGCAGCAAGAAGAGTCACCAGAGCGATTCGAACTCCAACTCCGA
Source organism: Cenchrus fungigraminus (assembly GCA_036936925.1). NCBI lineage: Eukaryota > Viridiplantae > Streptophyta > Magnoliopsida > Poales > Poaceae > Cenchrus > Cenchrus fungigraminus. Next base: position 51,483,472 of record CM072778.1, on the reverse strand, counting down.
GGATGAGGTACGTGACGAGCTTCCCTTCTTGCGTGAGGAGAACGAGCGTCTTGGCAAGTTGCTTGATAACCGCGATGACAAGCTTAGAGAGGCCAAGAAGATGAGGAAAGAGCTTAGGGCCACACTAGAAGATGCTAGGAACCGTGTGGCTGAGCTAGAAACCCAGAACCTAGATGCTAAGTTTGAGATTGATTCGCTTAAGGCTTCTCCTGTGGTTTCTGATGATGTTGACTGTGTTGATTGCTCTGTGTACCTACCTGATCTTACTAGTCTCAAGGATAAGCATGCTTCCACTTGTGATGAACTAGATATGCTTAGGGTTGAAGTGGCTGAGCTTAAGTCTAGACCTGCTTTGCTAGGTGCCTGCACTTCTTGCCCTGTTTTGCATGGAAAGATTGATGAGATGCATGCTTACACTGTTTCGCTTGAGGCTAAGTTGAAAAAGCCTATTCCTACTTCTTGCTCTACTTGTGAAGTGCATGCTGTGAAAAATCTGGAACTTGCACATTATGTGGATCGCTTGCAGGATGAGAATGATGAGTTGAGGAAAATGATGGGTTGGTTGTTAGGGCATGAACCTCAGCTTAGGATGATGATAGAGGCATACAAGCGCTATGATGGGCAAGCACTTGGTTCGGAGAAGGTTGGAGAGTGTAGTAGTGAGGGAGGAGAGAAGATTGGTGATATCAAAGCTCCACCAAAAACCTTCCACAAAAATGCCTATGCTCCTAAGCCCAACCCACTGAAAAACAAACTTGACACAACCCCAGATCCTCCCATATTCCCTCACTCCACAAATGATTTCCAAAAACCCATCAAGTTCAAGAGTGACTTGGGGAATGTGTTCTTTGGGAAAGAGGGTGTGAAGCCTAGTGAGGAGAAACCGGTTGAGAAGCCGAGTGGAGAGAAACCGAGTGAGCAGCCCCAACCCAAGCCTAAGCCTAAGCCACAGCCCATGAAGTTCCATTGTGGGTATTGTGGGAGAGATGGTCACAAGGATGAGTTATGCTTCAAGAGGAAGCGTGAGGAGAGAATGGCTAGAGAGTGGGCTAACAAGGACAGGTACCACCCCTCTGATGGTGTACCTGAGCCTCGTGTGCAGATGCCCAGGGCCAAGGCGATTGTGAGGACGGTTCCGGCTTGGGGAGACCGGAAGGTAGCAGGTGGTGCTGCTGGCCGAGCTACACCGGTCAGACCGGTGCACTACACCGGTCAGACCGGTGCAGGTCTGGACAGATAGCGGTCTGGTTTTCGTGCTCGTGAGGATGCTCGGTTTGGTTCAGGTGGTCGTGGTTCAGGTGGTTGGTATGGAAAGTCTGTAGGTGGTCAGTTTGCTAGACGTTCTCCACCTCGTGCTCAATACGGGGGTGTGAGGAGTCGTGGTTTTGAGATGGAGAGGAGGAACGGTCCACGGTCTTCTTTTCGTGGCTTTCGTCCTCCTCCAGCTAGAGAGGGTTGGTTCCCTCGTAGTGGTTACCATGGTGGTGTTCGTGGTGGTAGCTTTGATAGGCGTGATGATATGGTTTGTGCTAACCCCACTTTGGAGCAAATGGCTCGGCACTGGTTTTACTCTTTTGGTACTAACCCCAGTGCTGAGTCGTTTGTTCACTCACGTGCTCGCTTTTGAATTTCAGGTGGGAGACTTGAGGAACGTTTGGTTGATTGACTCCGGTTGCTCGAGGCATATGACCGGGGACAAGGGGTGGTTCTCAAGTCTCGTCCCGGTGGTGTCCAGGACATACATCACCTTTGGGGACAATGGGCGAGGGCGTGTGCTATTAGAAGGTGAGATCAAGGTAAGTGACAAGGTCACTCTCAGGCGTGTTGCTCTTGTTCAATCGCTGGGGTTCAATTTGCTTTCCGTGTCCTAGTTGTTGGATGAGGGTTTTGAGGTGTTGTTTCGGCCTGGTGGTTCTCGGATTTTAGATTCTCGAGGGGACCTAGTTTGCATGGTCGTTCCCGAGGGTCAAGTGTTCCGAGCTGATTTCTCTCAGTCTTCTGGTGTGGTGCGTTGCTTTTTGACTGGTTCTTCGAGTGAGTTGTGGAAGTGGCATAGGAAGTTGGATCACTTGAGCTTTGACCTTTTGTCTCGCTTGAGTAAACTCAATTTGGTCCGAGGATTGCCACGGTTGAGGTTTGAGAAAGAGTTGGTTTGTGCGCCGTGTAGGCATGCCAAGATGGTAGCCTCTTCTCACCCGCCTCTCACCGATGTGATGACTTAGCGTCCATGCGAGCTGCTCCATATGGACCATGTTGGCCCAGCTCGTGTGCGATCTGCGGGTGGGAAGTGGTATGTCCTTGTTGTGGTGGACGACTACTCTCGGTATGCGTGGGTGTTCTTTCTTGAGGAGAAAGGGGAGACGTTTGGTTTTGTTCGAGATCTTGTCTTGAGGTTAAGAAACGAGAGGCACGGAGATGCCATACGAGCGATCCGCAGTGACAATGGCTCGGAATTCAAAAACTCTCACTTTGAAACCTTTTGCCATGACTTGGGTCTTGAACACCAGTTTTCAAGTCCGTATACGCCTCCCCAGAATGGCGTGGTGGAAAGGAAAAATAGAACCTTGTGCGAGATGGCTCGGACGATGCTCGATGAGCATAGGACTCCGAGGAGGTTCTAGGCTGAGGCGGTCAATACCGCGTGCTATGTCTCGAACAGGATTTTCCTTCGAGTATTCAAGAAGAAGACGTGTTATGAGATGATGCACGGTCGCGCTCCCAAGGTGAGTCACTTCCATGTCTTTGGTTGCAAGTGCTTTATTCTGAAGAAAGGCAAGAATCTGGATAAGTTTGAGGCTAGGTCTGTCGATGGTATTTTCTTTGGTTATGCTACTCATTCTAGAGCATTTCGTGTGCTCAATCTTGAAACTAACCAAATCGTGGAGACTTGCGAGGTTACCTTCGACAAGACACAGCCACGTAGCTCTCTTGTCTTTGAATGTGAAGGTGATGATGAACGTGGTGAGGAAATCTTTGAGGAGGAGGAGCATGAACATGGAGATGATGAAGATAGCGGTGTGGTGCCCGGGGCTGAGCATGTACCTACTACTTCGACTACGATTGAGAACGAGCCCTCTCCCACACCTACAACGACAAACCCAGATCAAGGCGAAGCTGCTGTTGAGGGGGAGGTAGCATCAAGGCGAGAACCTCCCCGGCGAGTGCAAGTGGATCACCCAGCTTCGAGAATCATCAGCGACATGAATGATCGTACTACACGGTCAAGGGTTCGGAACAATTCTCATTTCGCTCATGCTGCTTTTGTTGCCACCTTTGAGCCCAAAGACATTGGACACGCGCTATCTGATCATAATTGGGTTAATTCGATGCATGAGGAGTTGGAGAATTTTGAGAGGAACCGAGTTTGGGTGTTGGTTGACCCTCCTCCAGGGTGTAAGCCGATTGGGACAAAATGGGTATGGAAGAACAAAGAGGGAGAGAAAGGAGAAGTGGTGAGAAACAAGTCAAGGCTTGTTGCTCAGGGGTATAGTCAGAAAGAGTGGATCGACTACGAGGAGACCTTTGCTCCCGTACCTCGTTTGGAGGCGATTAGGATCCTTCTAGCCTTTTCTGTGGCTAAAGGGTTCAAGTTGCACCAAATAGATGTGAAGAGTGCCTTCCTGAACGGTGTGTTGGAGGAAGAAGTGTATGTGAGGCAACCACCGGGGTTTGAGAGTGAGAAGTACCCCCACCGGGTGTACAAGTTGAGGAAGGCGCTGTATGGGTTGAAGCAGGCGCCTAGAGCTTGGTATGGTAGGTTGAGGGGGTTCCTGTTTGAGAGAGGGTTTGAGATGGGGAAGGTCGATCAGACCTTGTTTCTCCTCAGGCAGGGCAAAGATATCCTGATTGTGCAGGTGTACGTGGATGATATTGTCTTTGGTGGCTTGTCTAACTCTCTTGTTGCAAGGTTTGCAGAAGACATGAGCAGGGAATTTGAGATGAGCATGATGGGTGAGTAGCAGTTCTTCCTCGGGCTACAGATCATGCAATCAAAGGAAGGAACATTTGTGCACCAAGCAAAGTACACCAAGGACATTGTGAGGAAGTTCAAGATGGAGGACTCCAAGGCCATGGCGATGCCTATGAGTACGACTACAGCTCTTGATGCGGACGAGAAAGGTGAGCATGTGGACCAGAAGGAGTACCGGAGCATGATCGGGTCACTCCTCTACTTGACGGCGACGAGGCCGGACATCCAGTTCTCGATATGTCTGTGCGCTCGTTTTCAAGCGTCTCCAAGGACTTCGCATCGGCAAGCGGTCAAGCGCATTTTCAGGTATTTGCGTCATACTCCCAACTTCGGCCTTTGGTACTCCGCGTCTTCTTCTTTGGCTCTTCATGAATTTTCAGACGCGGATTTTGCCGGGTGTCGGTTGGATAGGAAGTCCACTTCTGGGACTTGCCAGTTCTTGGGTTCTTCTTTAGTGTCTTGGTCTTCCCGCAAACAGTCGAGTGTTGCTCAATCCACTACCGAGGCAGAGTATGTGGCCGCAGCTAGTTGTTGCTCTCAACTCGTTTGGATCACGTACACCATGAGTGATTTTGGTGAGGAGTATACCCATGTCCCACTTCAATGTGACAGCACCAGTGCCATAAGTGTTGCAAAGAACCCAGTGCTTCACTCCAAAACTAAGCACATAGAAGTGATTTATCATTTCCTGAGAGACAATGTTGAGAAAGGAAAAATCTCTTTGATCCATGTACCCACACATGACCAGCTAGCCGATATTTTCACCAAACCCCTAGATCAAGCAACTTTCACTCGTTTGCGGGGTGAGCTTGGTGTTTGTTTGATTTCTTGAGTTGGTGTGTGGGAGCTCCTTTGTAGCATATGTATAGCTTTCATTTGTGCATTTCTTGCATTTGGCATGGCATATGTAACATGATGTATAAGCATCTTTGTATCTTAGGTTGCATGCATTTTGTATCATATCCATTGTTTAGGAAAAGCTTCTCCTATGTACATTGTTCACCATGGAATGATATGTATGTCTTTGTGAGCTAGTTTGGTAAGCTATGGTTAGTTTGGCTTAGCTCTTGATGATCTTGATTTATATCCATGGTTGATGGCTATGTTTTTCAAAAATGTCACATGTATGCTCTCTTGTGAGTAAATACCTTTATATGATCTTGACATGTTTTCGTGGCTTGGCTATGCTTAATTTGTGGTTGGATAGCTTATTTTGATCATATGGGGCCAAAGGCTCATTTGCCATCATGAATGTTTAGCCCCCATGCTTAATCTTGTGGAGGGGCATAAGTTCCTTTTTGTCACAAAGACATTTCATGTACCAATTTCAAATCTGAAAATGAAATTTAAATTGCTTGAAAAATGTGCTCCCATGTCATATGTGCTAATTTTAATTTGCTTTGGGTGCTAAACCGTTGCATGATGCCTACCAATGAAAAGTCTCATATATAGAAGTAGGCACATGGCTCGGTGGCTTTGACATGACATGAGGTGCTTGTGGGTGTTTATGATGGTCTGATGATTAGAATGGTTGTCCTAGCATGAAGTTTGTGTGGCTTTGCCATTTTGACATGTTTTGCTCATGTTTAGGACTTTGCTCATGAAAGGGTAATTTTTCGCAAAATTGCTCAATTCTCTCTTAGCTTCGCCCAATGCTTGTGAAACTTGGTGATTTTGTAGTTGATGTCATTACGAAGCTATACAGTATCTAACTTGCTCATTTGGACATGTGTAGCATCCTTTGTTGAATTTTGTCTATTTGAGAAGCTCTAGGTTGCATTTTTTGCATTTTTGGCTTGATTCATGCACTGTCAACAAGGGAGAGAAGTTTGAGCATGTTTTGGCTTACTGCATGCATTTAGGAGGTTTCCAAGTGGTTTCGAGCTAGTTTTGAGCTCGGGCAGTTCCCAGTTTTTCCCAGGTGGTCATCGGCCTGACCGGTGAGGTACACCGGTCTGACCGGTGTGAGGTTCAGGTGCTGGGGCACACCGGTCAGACTAGTGTGGTTGACCGGTCTGACCGGTCAGAGCAAGGCTGAGACAGCTGCTCTGTTTTGCGAAGTGGTTTGCATGCATTCATCCAGGGGGAGTTGCATTGGTTCAGGGGGAGCATACATGTGTGCAGGGGGAGCTCTTTGTGGTTTTCGAGCTTTGGTTTGATGGTTTGTGCTCTTTGCTTGAGCATGGTTTTGTCTCGGATGTGTCGAGCCGTTGCCCTTGCCTAAGGGGTCCGAGACTTGTCTTCTTCAAGTGATCTTGCTCTTTACCTTTCTTTGGCTTTCGATCGCTTGTTGGAGTTTCTTTTAGTCGTTTCTTTTCTTTTCCTTTTCTCTTTGATTACCAAAATGTGTGTGTTGTCAATGCACTCATCAAGGGGGAGATTGAGAGCCATGTGTGGTTCGAGGACCGGTGGATGGTCGCTTCCTGGTGTGATGAGTGATTGACAACGTGGTGTGGACTAATTCTTGGCTAAGTATTGCAGGTGCAGGTTGCAGCTTGACTGGTGTTGGTGCAGGTGAAGAACAAGCGCGAAAGGTCGTTGCCGGTGAGGCCTCCTGGTGTGGAGAAGACAAGTAGGCTTGGTTCGAGGGACCCGGTGGCCAGCGGGGTCAAGTGCGGGCCGCATGGTGGCAAGAACGGCAAGATGAAGTCATGGACGGTTTCTTGGTTGAGCCTCAAAACCAAGGTCGAGCCGGGACTTCGTGGGAGCCGAGTCATGAGTGGTGATTGGCGGAGGCTACACCGAGTTCGCGGGGTTTCCTGTGGTTCACCAGAAAACCACTGGGTTCCTTGGTTGATCCACAAAGCCAAGACCGAAGAACCGAAGATGGAGGTGCAGCAGCAACGGACCGGTCTGACCGGTGGGTACCGGTCTGACCGGTGAGGAGCACCGGTCTGACCTCACCGGTCAGACCGGTGTGCGACGACGCAGTCCGGAATCTTCGAAGCGGAGGACACGCGTCGGGATCGCAAGGCTTGCGTCGATGCTAAGCAAGTTTGCAGTCGCTGGGCATCCGTCCGATGGTGCGAAGACAAAGACTTCCAAATTCGCCCTTGAGGGGCATGTATCCCTAGTTAGCTAGTAAGGGTATTTTAGTCTTTAGGTTGCTTCTATATAGCCAAAGTGGTGAGATGATGGCAGCCATCTCTTGGAACCCTAGCTCATTTGTTTTTCTATTTTCTCTTCCTATTTTCCTTAGGATTTCCATAGGACTAGTTTGAGAGCTTCATGGTGAGATCTTGTGAGAGGGAAGGATGATCGGGCGGCAAGCTAGACCTTGTATGAACCTCTTTGGTATGTATAGATGATTCGGCGTGGTTCCTCAAGGCTTGGATGTGTTTTTCCCGTTTCTCCTTTTTGGTGATTTTCGGAGCCCTTTCTTGGCGTTTTTCTTGGAGCGATTTCGAGGTCTTTCTCTTTGGGATTTGGTGGGGGATGTATGCTTGAACCCTTCGTGGTTCTTTTCCCTGTGATTCCCCTCCCAAATCCGTGAGCAAAGGGGCTCGATTTTGGGGTTTTCTTGGCTCTAGGGTTAGAGGCGTTCTTGGTGGGATTTCTTCGATTCCTCTCGGTTTAGCAAGTTTTGGTGGACCAAATCTTGGCTATGGAGTGCCCATGATGTGTTCCTACTATCCCCAAAGTCTTGTGCAAAACCGTGGAGCGATTTGGGAGATCGGGAGTTGGATTTGGGGAAGTTGACCCGCGGGTGCTGTTCATCCCGAGAGGTCAGGTCACACCGGCCTGACCGGTGCCTCACACCGGTCTGACCGGTGCAGACTCTTGGTTGAGTTTTGCTCGGGTGAACGTCTAGGTGAGTTCCCTGTTGTCTCATGTTGCTGTTGTTTCGAGGTTGGTTCAGTTTGGAGCTCGGTAGGTCTGTTTGGTGGATTTGGGATTTCCTGGCTTGGACCGGTCTGACCGGCGAGCTACACCGGCCTGACCGGTATAGGGGCCTTCTGTGGAAGTTCTCAGGTTTTGCCAGCAGGGACCGGTCTGACCGGTGCTGCACACCGGCCTGACCGGTGTAGTCCAGTGGTGCTCGAGTTGCTTGTTCCGCTGCGTTCTCGAGTAGGTGTAGGTGGTTGTTGGTTTCTAGGACCAGTAGCACTTCAGTGGCTGCGTGGTCTTGACCAACTTGGGTAGTTGAGTCGGAGACGTGTTTTGGAAGCCGTGTTCGTCTTGTTGGAGTCCTATCTCCTTCGAGAAGAATTTTTATCGGCTCCCATTCAGTTCCCCGTCTCTGGTTCGCCTAATCGGTCCTTCAGAAACCGTCTGGCTTGTATTCTCAATTTGCTTAGCCAACACTTGCTGATCCTTGACAATTTGTTCCATAACTGTGTTCCCCACATCAATTTGTGAAGCCATCTTATGTTGACCCCGATCCATGAGTTCCACCTTAGCAAACAACAGATCTATGGAGTTCATAACCTTACTCCACTTCGCATCATCCTTTTCAGCTTCTAACGCCATCGCTCCCAGTATGAGCTGCGTCTGAATCGAAGGTTTGGGGGGCTTGGGAGGTGCCGTGATGAATCCGCCGCAAACCGAACCGATGTGAATGGGAATTACAACACTCGTCCTAAGCAGTAGTGTATCGCGAAGAACAAGACGAACAAACCCGATTCGTTTATCAGCTCAAGGTCGACGGGATAAGTGGACTCACCACCGCAAAGAAGCTCCAACGCCGACGGGTCTACCGCCGCCCACGCCTCCAGAATCCACAAACACGGTCACTGGAACTCCGAATTTCGCCACCGCCGTACGCCGCCGACCGCAACAAAATTCCCCGCCACCGCAGCTCCGCTTGCCGAGAATCGCCACCGCAGCTCCGCTTGCCGAGAATCGCCGAAATCTGATACCACTGTAAGTACTTGTAATCGCTGGGGAGATCAACTCCAGCAACGTCGGGAAATTACAATGGAAATCAGGGATAGGATCTCGAACAGAGAGCGAGCCCCTGCCTCTGAAGTTTACTGTCTTCGCAAGTAAGAAATGAGTTCATACCCTTCTCCATACAGAGCCAGCCTATATGCCAACTCAATCGCCACGTAGGGCCCACTCGTCATAGAGTATCTAGAAAACGTAAAATACAAGTATGTAACTCGAAAAAGAAAACATCTTATGTGCTTCTTCTTCTGTCATGCTCACGTCATGACAACCGATGACCATCGCCACCTGGATTTTGCATGGTGGGGTACTGCCGTGCGAGACGGTGAGATTGCGAGCGGTTTTGTGTGAAAGTCTCAAAGAGGAGTCGGTCTGGGGATAGGATAAGGCAGCAAGGGTAGTATTGTCATTTCACATTGCTATACAATTAAATAAAGTGAGTAAAATAACCGGTGGAGTGTCCCTCAGCTAATGCACATAGTTTCCGGTGTCCTACGGTTAATAGCTCGTGGCAAGGACCACAATTTAACGGTGTCATGTGGCAAATTTTGCCTAAAACCAAAACCGCGTCTCGCCTCCACCTCCCTTTCCTCGCGCTCGTGCCCCGTCCCCCGCCTCGATCCAATCGGGGACGGGTCGAGGGGCAGGGGAATGTCGTCGACGTCGTCGTCGTCTTCGGCGGCAGTGCACCAGCAGCAACATCAGCACCACCGGCGCTGGGGCGGAGGGAGCGGGCTCGTGCCTCTCGCCGCGCTAATCAAGGAGGAGGCCCGCACCGAGCGACGCGCCGGCGCCGGTGGTGGGAGCAGGATCTGCGCGCGCGACGAGGACGCCGGCGGCTCCGGCGTGGCCGGGGAGGCGGCGGCGGAGGAGGAGGCGCGGAGGCAGCGCCCGCTGCTGCGGTACGGGTGCGCCGCGCAGTCCAAAAAGGGCGAGGACTTCTTCCTGCTGAGGACAGACTGCCCGCGCCCCTCCGCCTCTGCTTCCTCCTCTGCGGCCTCGCCGCACCCCACCTTCGCCGTCTTTGCCGTGAGTACCAACCCCCACCCATCTCTCCCCTCCGCTCTCTGGGGATCCATCTCTCTAGTCTTCGTCACTTAGTCAATTGAGTTGCAGCAGTAGCACCACACTGTTATTCATCTGTTGATTCGGAGCTCGGGAGTAGTTGAATACCGAGCTAGTGAACTTCGATTCGTTGGCCCTAACAACTGTGTTGCATTGGGAGCGTGGAGTTTGCTTTGCATCTATGACGGCGGTTGCTGATAATTTGCCCTCTGCTGCAAATCTTAGTAGGCCTGTTCGTGGTTTAGGACCTAGGGCATGGGATTATGATCTGAGAACTCGCAATTACGCACTTAATTGTTCCATGGGGTGGGCTATAAAGCTGAATGCTTGACTATGCAAGTGCCATGTGTAGACTGGAGTGTTGCCAAACGCTAATAGTATGTTTATCGGTCTTTAGGTGCTTGATGGCCATAATGGTAACGCCGCCGCAATATACACAAGGGACAATTTGCTCAACCATGTCCTCAGCGCGATGCCACGTGGGCTGTCCATGGAGGAGTGGTTGCACGTGTTGCCACGAGCACTGGTCGCTGGGTTTGTTAAGACGGACAAGGAGTTCCAGAGCAAAGGCATGATTCTGCAATCAGTGTCTTGCAATTGCTGCTGCCTTATAAGCTATCATGAATGCTGATGAATTCTCCTCTTTTGATGTTTACCAGGCCAAACATCTGGCACAACTGCTACGTTTGTGATAATTGATGGATGGACTATCACTGTTGCCTCTGTTGGCGATTCTCGCTGTATTTTAGATGCTCAAGGTGGAACTGTTTCTTTGCTTACTGTGGATCACAGACTAGAAGAAAATGTTGAGGAGTGAGTATTACTTTCTTTCAAAATTATGTTGATATGGTATTTTGCTGGTAAATTGCATGTTAACAAACTTTCCCATCGCTTGCTTACCCATGAATTGGAATTGCATGCATGCTCTGTTGGTTAACTAGCTGTATTTACTCAATTTCTAGTTGCTTTGAATGTCTACACATCTTCATGCAGCAAGTCCTCCCCTATTCTTAACAGGAAGTCCTGTTTTTATTTCCACAAAAAATAATTGGACCATGCCACCATTATTAATAGAAGTGACTAATTACTATATGAGCTTGTACCAATAATTAATATTAAAAAATAGAAAGCTTTTGTTTGCTACAGCCTTGTTTTAATGTTAGCCTTATTAACTCTAAAGGTAACACTTAATATTCTTTCATCGAGTACTAGTGTGGATATTATTGTTGACCAATTGTTGGCTTGAATAATATATTAGTAAATGGTTATTTTTGCTTTACTATAAAACTATAATGTAAAATAATGGCAGGAGGGAGCGTGTTACAGCAAGCGGAGGTGAAGTTGGAAGGCTTAGTGTTGTTGGTGGAGCTGAGGTATGCTCTCACTTATTGCATTTATTCTGTTAATATAATATGATTTTACATGCTAAATGCTATATGTATCAGACCATGCGTTGAATACTAGTAGCCTAACATTTTAAGGATTAGAAAACAACATAACAAATGTCCTACTCTGTTACAAGATTGGTCCGCTACGATGCTGGCCAGGAGGACTATGCCTATCAAGATCCATTGGAGATATTGATGTCGGTGAATTTATTGTTCCTGTTCCCTATGTGAAGCAAGTGAAGGTACTCTGTTATTTCTATAGAAGTGTCTGTAATTCTCTTACCTTTAATGTTTAGGCTTTCCACTCTCCATGTAGATGCTATCCATCAGTATGCTGATTGTTTTTGACTTGACTCATTCTTCTTTCCGCTAGTTGTCAAATGTTGGAGGAAGGCTTATCATTGCTTCAGATGGCATTTGGGATGCATTGTCCTCAGAGGCAGCTGCTAAGTCTTGCAGAGGTTTACCTGCTGAGCTTGCTGCAAAGCAAGTTGTTAAGGTGAATAGTTGACTACTAGGTTATACATTGTTCTGTAGCCTTGATTGTACTTATGGTTGCCAGAACCTTGCATCATGGGACATGTTATTCTTACCGACCACATGTATGCAATAATCGTTTAGGAGGCGCTCAGGACAAGAGGGCTAAAGGATGATACAACTTGCATTGTTGTTGACATAATCCCATCTGGTCAAACAATACGACCTGCTTCTCCGCCAAAAAAGATGAACAAGTTGAAGTCTTTAATCTTCAGAAAGAAAACAAAGGATCCTTCTCAGAAATTGACTAAGCAGCATTCAGGGGCTGGCGTCGTTGAAGAGATATTTGAAGAAGGTTCAGCCATGTTATCAGAAAGGTCGGTTCAATTCTCTCCCCAAATGTTGTCTCTACCAGTAAATGTGTTTTTCCACTAGCTCCTTTTTGAGAGGTTTGTGTAGCCGGGGTTGTTTTGTTTCGAAGTGGTTGCAGTATTTGTTGTGAACCATACAAATATACTTATATGGGACTAGGTTAGATCCTAGTAAACTATATTAGTTAGTCCATGTATCATGACAGCCAGTGCCTTTCATTCCCACCTCGTTCTGTCATTGCTCAACATATGGCTTGAACATGATCAACTCCAACAGCAGAATTTCTGGGTGTCCCGTCACCTAACCAGGAAGAAGCAAGGGAGGCAGAGGGAAGGGGAAGAATGGAAGGAAACCAACTGACAAGGTCTAGCAGCTGTCGGCTGCTGCCATTCCCGCGAGTCCCTCTAGTCTGCGGCGGTGGTGGCTGGTCTGAAAGGGAGCTGCGGCGGCGGCGTCTGCCACCAATCTGGCAGGGGAGCGGCGGTGGTGGCGGATCTGGGGTTGGGTGATGACAGCGGGCGGAGAGAGAGAGAGAGGGAGGGAGGGGGGAGGGTGAGTGGCCGGCTCAGCCTGGAAAAGAAGAAGAGATAGATTGCGTCGGTGGCAAAAGTGACGGAATGCTATTTTGAGTTGACAATTCATTTTTTCAATGGTATATTATATGGAATGGAATGGTGGACTTTTGGTGGTATTTCCGGAAGATAACGATCTTTGGATGCTATGTGACCAATTTTCCCTAAAGTAAATGCTGCCCATAGTTCTTATCACCTCATTGCTGCACCCCATGGTGCAATTTTTTTCTTCACATGCGTAATCCTATGCCATTAATGCTCAGGTGAGCAGATGGTCGAAGCTCACAAGGGCATCCAAGTGTATGAGGTAGAGTGGACCTTAAAGCTGGGTCCCCCACGATGATAAGGTCACCTTCGTTATGTATGAGGCCAGCACCTGATCTTAAGCTGGCCCTCACCATGAAAATCTTGTGTCGTTGCTGGAGAGCTGCGTGTATTTGCTGGTAGATTGGTAGTCCTCCAATGGGGTATTTTAAACAATTGTATTTTAAACCACGAGACCGGGTCCTAAGGTTGAGGTCGGTCTCAAGCTTTTCTTGCTTAAGGTCGGTTTTGAGGCCCCTGTGTAGTGTATATGGTCGGCCTTAGCAGGCTTATGACCTCTTTTCCAACAGTCCTGATGCCCTAAGCTCATTTCATCTACTGTACCTGCAGGTTAGGTCGTGATTCAAATGGTGGGTGTACATCGTCAAGCTTGTTTACATGCGCCATTTGCCAGGTAGATTTTAAACCAATTGAAGGCATATCAGTCCATGCCGGATCCATCTTCTCTTCGAGCTCTAAGCCATGGGAAGGTCCATTCCTCTGCTCAGATTGCCGCGATAAGAAGGACGCCATGGAAGGCAAACGGCCAAGTGGTGTCAAGGTTCTGTAGTGGACAGCAAGTTAGCAACCGATCACCACTGTAGCTTCCCGCAAAATCTATCTTTCTTTTCTTGGTGAGCATGGACCCTTGCAGCGTTACATAAATTTTCCTTAATTTTTAGGTGATTCAGATAATTTTAGGTGCATTTATTTTGTTTTACTATGCGAGGAACTAGCCGACTATGTAAGTAGCTCTTGCCAAAAGGAAATGTGAAGCGAGTGAATAGGGTATCCTTTCATTTTTCTCTCTTCTATGTTTTAGGAATTCAGTAACTGCCGCTCGCGAGGTGGGTATGATGGCTAATCTATTCTTTATTTGTAATATACTAGTAAGCCCACATAGTGAATACCACAATGTTGGAAGAAGTCTAAAAGATTGAGTTTGTCAATATATCCATGACACTAATCTCATCTGTCATTGAGGCAACGTTAGGAAGCAAGCGAAGTTAGTTGTAGCAACGTTAGTAATCTCATCTGTCATTGAGTTGTAGACACGTGTTTTTTTAAATATATAAAATAAAAAATTGACTACAAAACATATATGTTTGTTATTAGATTTTAAGCCGTAGGCATGTGCCAAACTCATGTGTTTTTTTTAAATACTAACAAAATGTGCGTGCGGCAAAAAAAAAACGTGTCTAAAAAAACCAATGTTGCAACAACAGCGTGGGGTGAGGAGAAAGCAACAGCTGCCTCTCGTGGCTGGGAAAAAATGGTGTTAGAGAATCGCTGGCCGACCTGGTTGGAAGCGCAATGGGAGCCCCCGTCGACAATAGTGTCTTGGCTCGACGTCAGGCGCTCGTAAAGAATCACATGTAGAAAGCCGCATCCTCAATAGGAAACGAGGTGTATGCTTGGATTGTGATTGACCGACGGGAGCAACGTGATTCACTGATAGGATAAACGTGATTCACGGCAGTATGCGTTGACGCTTGATGGAAAGAAATGGAACGTAGTGATGCGTGATTAGTGCAAACCCATATTGCCGCATGTTTCGTAGATTATAGTCATCCATATTATTCTTCAAAATCTCCTAAAAACATAATGGATTTGGCTTACCAATTATTCAAATAGTTGACGACAACGTGATTTGGTTACCAATTATTCCTCAAAATCTCTTCCAAAAAACACAACGTGATTTAGCTCACCAATAATTCAAACGATTGATGAAAGGGGGTTAGACCCATCAAAAGAATTCCCAAAATCCCTTCGAAAAACATAACATGATTTGGCTTAGCAATTATTCATATAGTTGATGAAAGGGGTTAGACCCATCGAAATTGTGATTGACGGGAGCAACGTGTTTGTGCATCGGAGGGTGCAGCATGCATGCATGGACGTGTGCTAGAAAGAAAGGAAAAGAATGCAAACCTTTGTTTTTTCTTTGGAAACTCAAATCAAGTCTTGTTTTTTTTAAACTCAAATCACGTCTTGGTTTAGGGATCGTGTTTTGGAAAGAAGTGCTCCGACCTCAATCGCTAAGCCTTTCCAACAAAAACACAATGTGATTTGGTTACCAATTGTATATCCTCTAAAATCAACACAACCTGATTTGGTTACCAATCCCTTAAAAACATGTCATGTTGCTTGTATCATTTTTCAAAACACAATATGATTTGGTTACCAATTATTCCCCAAAATCCCTTTTAAAAAACACAACGTGATTTCACATACCAATTAAAGCACAATGTGATTTGACTTACCAATTATTCAAACGGTTGACGAAAGAGGGGTTAGACCCATCAAAAGAACTTGTTCTTTATAGTATAGATTTAGAATAAAAAAATTGACTTTAAAACATATATTAGATTTCAACTTTAACAGAGTTCACGAAAATAACGCTACAAGGACTCAATTTATTCAACCTTTAACAATCTGTGATAATTAATTAACCGATTCATACAAGGACACGTCAAAAACTTCAACATTTCATCTTGGTCGCGAAAGACGTGACTCGCGATATATGAAATATAACACATACTTTAGGGAAGAGCATGAAGACTTCATTTTTAACTCTGTGTATGTTGTATTGAATAATGTATGCCGATCTTCCTCCTGTAGATCTTCATTATATTATGTCCTCTTTTTCTCATCCTCTGTCTGTCATTCACTATCAGCCTTTTCTTGTTTGGAGCTATCATGATCCTCTTCTTGATGTGATTCGTGCTACTCCAGATTGTTCTCTTTGCTGTCCTCTCTGCTAATCATCTCAACATCTACCTATGTTTCCTAGCTCAGTTGACACCTCATTGAGAACAAGTGGCGAAATCTCTCCTGCACTATGTTTGAATTAAGACATGACAGTTTGCTCTAGATGGAATATTAAACCAACTAATGTTGTTTTTATGCGAAAAAGGATCTATGAATAATTAATAATAGATTACAAATTACAGTAACATACAAACCTCCATTGTAACGTGCTCCATCTGCAGAATCAGATAATCACTACAAGAAAAACGCCGACTAGTGACGAAAAAAAGGATGTTTCTCGTCATAAACCGTGATTAATTGAGAGCCATGTGTGGTTCGAGGACCGGTGGATGGTCGCTTCCTGGTGTGATGAGTGATTGACAACGTGGTGTGGACTGATTCTTGGCTAAGTATTGCAGGTGCAGGTTGCGGCTTGACTGGTGTTGGTGCAGGTGAAGAACAAGCGCGAAAGGTCGTTGCCGGTGAGGCCTCCAGGTGTGGAGAAGATAAGTAGGCTTGGTTCGAGGGACCCGGTGGCCAGCGGGGTCAAGTGCGGGCCGCATGGTGGCAAGAACAGCAAGATGAAGTCATGGACGGTTTCTTGGTTGAGCCTCAAAACCAAGGTCGAGCCGGGACTTCGTGGGAGCCGAGTCATGAGTGGTGATTGACGGAGGCTACACCGAGTTCGCGGGGTTTCCGGTGGTTCACCAGAAAACCACTGGGTTCCTTGGTTGATCCACAAAGCCAATACCGAAGAACCGAAGACGGAGGTGCAGCAGCTCCAGACTGGTCTGACCGGTGGGTCTGACCGGTCTGACCGGTAGGTACCGGTCTGACCGGTAAGGAGCACCGGTCTGACCGGTGTGCGACGACGCAGTCCAGAATCTTCGAAGCGGAGGACACGCGTCGGGATCGCAAGGCTTGCGTCGAGGCTAGCAAGTTTGCGGTCGCTGGGCATCCGTCCGATGGTGCGAAGACAAAGACTTCCAAATTTGCCCTTGAGGGGCATGTATCCCTAGTTAGCTAGTAAGGGCATTTTAGTCTTTCGGTTGCCTCCATATAACCCAAGGGGTGAGAGGATGGCAGCCATCTCTTGGAACCCTAGCTCATTTGGTTTTCCTATTTTCTCTTCCTATTTTCCTTAGGATTTTCGTAGGACTAGCTTGAGAGCTTCATGGTGAGATCTTGTGAGAGGGAAGGATGATCGGGCGGCAAGCTAGACCTTGTATGAACCTCTTTGGTATGTATAGATGATTCGGCGTGGTTCCTCAAGGCTTGGATGTGTCTTTCCCGTTTCTCCTTTTTGGTGATTTTCGGAGGCTTTTCTTGCCGAATTTCTTGTGGTGGTTTTGAGACCTTTCTCTTTGGGATTTGGTGGGGGATGTATGCATGAACCCCTCGTGGTCCTTTTCCCTTTGATTCCCCTCCCAAATCCGTGAGCAAAGGGACTCGATTTTGGGGTTTTCGTGGTTCTAGGGTTCGTAGTGTTCTTGGCGGAAATCCTTCGATTCCTCTTGATTCAACGAGTTTTGGTGGACCAAATCTTGGCTATGGAGTGCCCATGAGGTGTTCCTACTATCCCTAAAGCCTTGTGCGAATCCGTGGAGCGAATCGGGAGATCGGGAGTTGGATTTGGGGAGTTGACCCGCGGGCGCTGTTCATCCCGAGCTGCCCAGGCGTGACCGGTCTGACCGGTGCTCTTGACCGGTCTGACCAGTGCGAGCCCCTGGTGGGTTTTGTCTCGGGGAACTGTTGTGTTCGTATGGTTTTGTCTCGTGGTCCTGCTGTCCAGTTCTTGGCCCGTTTGGAGTTGTCTTGCTAAGTTTTGTGAGGGGTTTTCCTTCTTGGCAGGTTGCTCTTTGGTGGTGGTTTTTGTTCCAGGGCCTAGAGGAGTCACTGAGGCTTCCTGGAACTTTGCTGTGCATCTGCTGTTCGCCACCGGCCTGACCGGCAGAGTCCACCGGTCTGACCGGTGCCATCGGTCTGACTGGCAGGAGCCATCGGTCTGACCGGTGTGGCACAGACAGCAGGCTGCTCAGTTTTCTGCTGTGCGTTTGGGGTGTTTGGTTCGGTTGGTTGAGTCGTTGGTTCCTAGGACCAGTAGCACTCCAGTGGCTACGTGGTCTTGGCCAACTTGGGTAGTTGAGTCAGAGACGTGTGTTGGAAGCCGTGTTCATCTTGTTGGAGTCTCTATCTCCTTCGAGAAGAATTTTTATCGGCACCCATTCACTCCCCCCCTCTCTGGTTCGCCGTTTCGGTCCTTCAAGTGGTATCAGAGCCGGTTACGGATCTTCGAATTCTAACCAGTCTAAGATCCAAGGATGGCGTACCAGGAACGGGGTTCGGGTCCTCCGCACTTCGATGGCAAAAACTACCAGATGTGGTAGAGGCGGATGGCGGCGTTCCTCCGCGGTAAGGGTCAGATCCTTTGGGACGTTACGGTGAACACAGCTTATGTTCATCCGATTAACTTCCTTGCTCCAGGATCGAGGGATATGTTCAAAGCCAACAACAAGGCGGTCGACTACTTGTTTCGTGCTCTGTGTCAGCCTGAATTCGATCGGGTTCAGACAGAGGACTTAGCCTGTAGGATTTGGGAGCAGTTGAAGGATGCACATGCTGGGAATGCTCAGGTTCAGGCTAGGATGTACGCGACTTACCGGAGAGAGTACAAGAACTTCACTCATCTCCCCGGCGAGTCCGTCGATGCCCTTTTTCAGCGATTTATGGTCGTGGTGAACAACATGAGAGCCAATGTGGCCGTGCTCCCATACGATGATCATGACAGAGCCGTGAAGCTCTTGCACTCGTTGGATCGTACCGTATGGGACGGGAAGTTTGAGGCTATCCTTGAGTCCGAGAAGTATGACACCTTGACCGTGAACGAGCTGTTCTCGAAGCTCAAGTCGGTTGAGTTGGACCGTGGTATGACAGTCAAGATCGAGAGCTCGACTGATTCTCATAGTCTTGCTCTCATTGGTGGCAAAGGAGTTAAGTCTAATGCTAACGCATCCTCCAGGATGTACTCTCTGTCTTCTTTGATGTCTTTGCCAGACGAGGAGTTCGACGTGCTTGGAGAGGATGAGCTGGCGTTGCTGACCAGGCGGTTCGAGAGGCTGCACGAGAACCGGGTGAACACGAGGAGGACAGCACGGACGTGTTTTCAGTGTGGCAAGCCAGGACACTTCGTCACCGACTGCCCGGAGAAGATGGAGATCAAGGACGGCTACAAGGACGGCTACAGGCACCAGTCGAGCAAGGACGCCAAGTACCGATCGAGGCGCGATCACAAGCACAAGAACAAGCACAAGGACGAGCGACGGTCGAGGAAGAAGGACGGCCGCGACAGGAAGGCCCGAGCGATGGTCGGAGCAAGCGACGTCGACTCCAGCTCCGCCTACTCTTCCTCGAGCTCGAGCAGCAGTGAAGATGAAGGTGATCAGCGCAAGAACAAGAAGGCGTCCAAGAACTTGAGCGGGTTGAGCTGCTTCGCGGGAGATGGCTTCTGCGGCATGGCTCGTAGCTCCGGCAGCAAGAAGAGTCACCAGAGCGACTCGGACTCCGACTCCGAGGATGAGGTATGTGATGAGCTCTCTTCTTTGCGCAAGGAGAATGAGGAGTTGGTTGACTTGCTTGATAATCGCGATCACATGCTTAGAGAGGCCAAGAAGATGAGGAAAGAGCTTAGGACCTCACTAGAAGATGCTAGGAACCGTGTGGCTGAGCTAGAAACCCAGAACCTAGATGCTAAGCTTGAGATTGATTCGCTTAAGGCTTCTCCTGTGGTTTCTGATGAGATTGATTGCTGTGATTGCTCTGTGTACCTAGCTGATCTTACTGCTCTTAAGGATAAGCATGCTTCTACTTGTGATGAACTAGATATGCTTAGGGTTGAAGTGGCTGCGCTTAAGTCTAGACCTGCTTTGCTAGATGCTTACACTTCTTGCCCTATTTTGCATGGAAAGATTGATGAGATGCATGCTTACACTATTTCGCTTGAGGCTAAGTTGAAACAGCCTATTCCCACTTCTTGCTCTACTTGTGAATTGCATGCGGTTAAGAATTTGGAGCTTGCGCATTATGTTGATCGCTTGCAGGATGAGAATGATGAGCTGAGGAAATGTATGAGCTGGTTGTCGGGTCAAGAGCCTCAGCTTGGTATCATGATAGCGGCTTTCAAACGCTATGATGGTCAGGCACTTGGGGCTGACAAGCTTGGAGAGAACAGTGGTGAGGGAGTTGAGAGAGTTGGAGAGATTCCTATCCCACCCCCAAACAGACATAAGAACAAGTTTGAGCCCAAGCCTAACCATCTCAGAAACAAACTTGATACTACTCCAGATCCACCCATATTCCCTCACCCAACAAATGATTTCCAAAAACCGGTGAAGTTTGTGAGCCCAAAGGGAGGTGAGGAAGGAGAGAAGAAGGGTGAGAAACCGAGTGAACAGCCCCAACCCAAGCCTAAGCCTAAGTCACAGCCCATGAAGTTTCATTGTGGGTATTGTGGGAGAGATGGTCACAAGGGCGAGTTTTGCTTCAAAAGGAAGCGTGAGGAGAGAATGGCTAGAGAGTGGGCTAACAAGGACAGGTACCACCCCTCTAATGGTGTACCTGAGCCTCGTAGGCAGATACCCAGGGCCAAGGCGATTGTGAGGACGGTTCCGGCTTGGGGAGACCGGAAGGTAGCAGGTGGTGCTGCTGGCCGAGCTACACCGGTCAGACTGGTGCTCTACACTGGTCAGACTGGTGCAGGTCTGGACAGATAGTGGTCTGGTTTTCGTGCTCGTAAGGATGCTTGGTTTGGTTCAGGTGGTCGTGGTTCTGGTGGTTGGTATGGAAAGTCTGCAGGTGGTCAGTTTGCTAGACGGTCTCCACCTCGTGCTCAATACGGGGGTGGGAGGAGTCGTAGCTTTGAGATGGAGAGGAGGAACGGTCCACGGTTTTCCTTTCGTGGCTTTCGTTCTCCTCCAGCTAGAGAGGGTTGGTTCCCTCGTAGTGGTTACCATGGTGGTGTTCGTGGTGGTAGCTTTGATAGGCGTGATGATTTGGTTTGTGCTAACCCCACTTTGGAGCAAATGGCTCGGCACTGGTTTTACTCTTTTGGTACTAACCCCAGTGCTAAGTCGTTTGTTCACTCACGTGCTCGCTTTTGAATTTCAGGTGGGAGACTTGAGGAACGGTTGGTTGATTGACTCCGGTTGCTCGAGGCATATGACCGGGGACAGGGGGTGGTTCTCAAGTCTCGTCACGGTGGTGTCCAAGACATACATCACCTTTGGGGACAATGGGCGAGGGCGTGTGCTATCAGAAGGTGAGATCAAGGTAAGTGACAAGGTCACTCTCAGGCGTGTTGCTCTTGTTCAATCGCTGGGGTTCAATTTGCTTTCCGTGTCCCAGTTGTCGGATGAGGGCTTTGAGGTGTTGTTTCGGCCTGGTGGTTCTCGGATTTTAGATTCTCGAGGGGACCTTGTTTGCATGGTCGTTCCCGAGGGTCAAGTGTTCCGAGCTGATTTCTCTCAGTCTTCTGGTGTGGAGCGTTGCTTTTTGGCTGGTTCTTCGAGTGAGTTGTGGAAGTGGCATAGGAAGTTGGGTCACTTGAGCTTTGACCTTTTGTCTCGCTTGAGTAAACTCAATTTGGTCCGAGGATTGCCACGGCTGAGATTTGAGAAAGAGTTGGTTTGTGCGCCGTGTTGGCATGCCAAGATGGTAGCCTCTTCTCACCCGCCTGTCACCGATGTGATGACTGAGCGTCCATGCGAGCTGCTCCATATGGATCTTGTTGGCCTAGCTCGTGTGCGATCTGCGGGTGGGAAGTGGTATGTCCTTGTTGTGGTGGACGACTACTCTCGGTATGCGTGGGTGTTCTTTCTTGAGGAGAAAGGGGAGACGTTTGGTTTTGTTCGAGATCTTGTCTTGAGGTTAAGAAACGAGAGGCACGGGGATGCCATACGAGCGATCCGCAGTGACAATGGCTCGGAATTCAAAAACTCTCACTTCAAAACCTTTTGCCATGACTTGGGTCTTGAACACCAGTTTTCGAGTCCATATACGCCTCCTCAGAATGGCGTGGTGGAAAGGAAAAATAGGACCTTGTGCGAGATGGCTCGGACGATGCTCGACGAGCATAGGACTCCGAGAAGGTTCTGGGCTGAGGCGGTCAATACCGCGTGCTATGTGTCGAACAGGATCTACCTCAGGGTTCACAAGAAAAAAACCTGTTACGAGTTGATGCACGGTCGCACACCCAAGGTGAGTCACTTCCATGTCTTTGGTTGTAAGTGCTTCATTCTGAAGAAAGGGAAGAAGTTAAAAAGTTCGAGGCTAGGTCTGTTGATGGCATTTTCTTTGGTTACGCATCTCATTCTAGAGCATTTCGTGTGCTCAATCTTGAAACTAACCAAATCATGGAGACTTGCGAGGTAACCTTCGACGAGACACAACCACGTAGTCAGCTTGTTTTTGAGTGTGCAGGTGATGACGAACTTGGTGAGGAGATCTTTCAGGAGGAGGAGCATGAACATGGAGATGATGAAGATGGCGGTGTGGTGCCCGCGGCTGAACATGTACCTACTACTTCGACGACGATCGAGAACGGGCCCTCTCCCACACCCACAATGACAAACCCAGATCAAGGCGAAGCTGCTATTGAGGGGGAGGTAGCATCAAGGAGAGAACCTCCCCGGCGAGTGCAAGTGGATCACCCAGCTTCGAGAATCATCGGCGACATGAATGAACGTACTACACGGTCGAGGGTTCGGAACAATTCTCATTTCGCTCATGCTGCTTTTGTTGCCACCTTTGAGCCCAAGGACATTGGACACGCGCTATCTGATCACAATTGGGTTAACTCGATGCGTGAGGAGTTGGAGAATTTTGAGAGGAACCAAGTTTGGGAATTGGTTGACCCTCCCCCAGGGTGTAAGCCGATTGGGACAAAATGGGTGTGGAAGAACAAAGAGGGAGAGAAAGGAGAAGTGGTGAGGAACAAGTCAAGACTTCTTGCTCAGGGGTACTCACAGAAAGAAGGGATCGACTACGAGGAGACCTTTGCTCCCGTAGCTCGTTTGGAGGCGATCAGGATCCTTCTAGCCTTTTCCGTGGCTAAAGGATTCAAGTTGTACCAGATGGATGTCAAGAGTGCTTTCCTAAATGGTGTTTTGGAGGAAGTAGTGTATGTGAGGCAACCACTGGGGTTTGAGAGTGAGAAGTACCCCCACCGGGTGTACAAGTTGAGGAAGGCGCTGTATGGGCTGAAGCAGGCGCCTAGAGCTTGGTACAGTAGGTTGAGGGGGTTCCTGTTTGAGAGAGGGTTTGAGATGGGGAAGGTCGATCAGACCTTGTTTCTCCTCAGGCAGGGCAGAGATATCCTGATTATGCAGGTATACGTGGATGATATTGTCTTTGGTGGCTCGTCTAACTCTCTTGTTGTAAGGTTTGCAGAAGACATGAGTACGGAATTTGAGATGAGTATGATGGGTGAGTTGCAGTTCTTCCTCGGGCTACAAATCAAGCAATCAAAGGAAGGAACATTTGTGCACCAAGCTAAGTACACCAAGGACATTGTGAGGAAGTTCAAGATGGAGGACTCCAAGGCCATGGCGACGCCTATGAGTACGACTACAGCTCTTGATGCGGACGAGGAAGGTGAACACGTGGACCAGAAGGAGTACCGGAGCATGATCGCGTCACTCCTCTACTTGACGGCGACGAGGCCGGACATCCAATTCTCGGTATGTCTGTGCGCTCGTTTTCAAGCGTCTCCGAGGACTTCGCATCGGCAAGCAGTCAAGCGCATATTCAGGTATTTGCGACGTACTCCCGACTTTGGCCTTTGGTACTCCGCGTCTTCTTCTTTGGCTCTTCATGGATTTTCGGATGCGGATTTTGCCGGGTGTCGGTTGGATAGGAAGTCCACTTCTGGGACTTGCCAGTTCTTGGGTTCCTCTTTGGTGTCTTGGTCTTCCCGCAAACAGTCGAGTGTTGCTCAATCTACTACCGAGGCAGAGTATGTGGCCGCAGCTAGTTGTTCCTCTCAGCTCCTTTGGATCACATACACCATGAGTGACTTTAGTGAGGAGCATACCCATGTCCCACTTCAATGTGATAGCACAAGTGCCATAAGCGTTGCAAAGAACCCAGTGCTCCATTCCAAAACCAAGCACATAGAAGTGAGGTATCATTTCCTGAGAGACAATGTAGAGAAAGGGAAGATAGCCTTGATCCATGTACCTACACATAACCAACTAGCCGATATTTTCACCAAACCCCTAGATCAAGCAACTTTCACTCGTTTGCGGGGGGAGCTTGGTGTGTGTTTGATTTCTTGAGTTGGTGTGTGGGAGCTCCTTTGTTGCATATGTATAGCTTTCCTTTGTGCATTTCTTGCATTTGCATTGCATTTGTGTCATGATGTATAGTCATCTTTGTATGATAGCTTGCATGCATTTTGTTTAATATGCATTGTGTAGGAAAGCTTCTCCTATATACATTGTTCACCATGGTATGCTATATATGATCTTGTGGGCTAGTTTGGTATGATTTGGCTTAGTGTGGCTTAGCTCTTGATGATCTTGGTTTATATCCATGGTTGATGGCTATGTTTTTCAAAAATCTCATATGTATGCTCTCTTGTGAGTAAATGCCTTTATATGATCTTGACATGTTTTTGTGGCTTGGCTATGCTTAATTTGTGGTTGGATATCTTATTTTGATCATATGGGGTCAAAGGATCATTTGCCATCATGAATGTTTAGCCCCCATGCTTCATCTTGTGGAGGGGCATAAGTTCCTTTTTGTCGCAAAGACATTTCATGTACTAAATATGAATCTGAAAATGAAATGTAAATTGCTTGGAAAATGTGCTCCCATGTCATATGTGCTTATTTTTATAGCTTTGGGTGCTAAACCGTTGCCTGTTGCTTACCAATGAGAAGTCTCATACATAGAAGTAAGCACATGGCTCGGTATGCTTTGACATGACATGAGGTGCTTGTGGGTGTTTATGATGGTCTTATGCTTAGAATGGTTGTCCTAGCATGAAGTTTGTGTGGCTTTGCATTTTGATATGTTTTGATCATGTTTAGGACTTTGCTCATGAGAGGGAATTTTTCGTAAAAATACTCAATTCTATCTTAGCTTCGTCCAACGGCTGTGAAACTTGGTGATCTTGTAGTTTTTGTCCATACGAAGCTATCGAGTATCTAACTTGCTCATTTGGACATGTGTAGCATCCTATGTTGAATTTTGTCTATTTGAGAAGCTCTAGGTTGCATTTTTTGCATTTTTTGCTTGACTCATGCATTGTCAACAAGGGGGAGAAGTTTGAGCATGTTTTGGCCTACTGAATGCTTTTGGAAGGTTTTCAGGTGGTTTCGAGCCATTTCTGGGCTCTGTTTGTCACCGGTCTGACCGGTTAAGTTCACCGGTCTGACCGGTGGTGTCAACCGGTCTGACCGGTCAGAGCTGAGCTGATGCAGCTGCTCTGTTTCGTCAAGTGGTTTGCATGCATTCGTCCAGGGGGAGTTGCATTGGTTCAGGGGGAGCTTGCATGTGTGCAGGGGGAGCTCTTTGTGGTTTTCGAGCTTTGGATTGGTGGTTTGTGCTCTTTGCTTGAGCATGTTTTGTCTCGGATGTGTCGAGCCGTTGCCCTTGCCTAAGGGGTCCGAGACTTGTCTTCTTCAAGTGATCTTGCTCTTTGCCTTTTCTTTGGCTTTCGATCGTTTGTTGGAGTTTCTTTTAGTCGTATCTTTTCTTTTTCTTTTCTCTTGGTTACCAAAACGTGTGTGTTGTCAATGCACTCATCAAGGGGGAGATTGAGAGCCATGTGTGGTTCGAGGACCGGTGGATGGTCGCTTCCTGGTGTGATGAGTGATTGACAACGTGGTGTGGACTGATACTTGACTAAGTATTGCAGGTGCAGGTTGCGGCTTGACTGGTGTTGGTGCAGGTGAAGAACAAGCGCGAAAGGTCGTTGCCGGTGAGGCCTCCAGGTGTGGAGAACACAAGTAGGCTTGGTTCAAGGGACCCGGTGGCCAGCGGTGTCAAGTGCGGGCCGCATGGTGGCAAGAACAGCAAGATGAAGTCATGGACGGTTTCTTGGTTGAGCCTCAAAACCAAGGTCGAGCCGGGACTACGTTGGAGCCGAGTCATGAGTGGTGATTGGCGGAGGCTACACCGAGTTCGCTGGGTTTCCGGTGGTTCACCAGAAAACCACTAGGTTCCTTGGTTGATCCTCAAAGCCAAGACCGAAGAACCGAAGACGGAGGTGCAGCAGCTCCAGACCGGTCTGACCGGTAAGGAGCACCGGTCTGACCGGTGTGCGACGACGCAGTCCGGAATCTTCGAAGCGGAGGACACGCGTCGGGATCGCAAGGGTTGCGTCGAGGCTAAGCAAGTTTGCCATCGCTGGGCATCTGTCCGTCGGTGTGAAGACAAAGACTTCCAAATTTGCCCTTGAGGGGCATGTATCCCTAGTTAGCTAGTAAGGGCATTTTAGTCTTTCGGTTGCCTCCATATAACCCAAGGGGTGAGAGGATGGCAGCCATCTCTTGGAACCCTAGCTCATTTGGTTTTCCTATTTTCTCTTCCTATTTTCCTTAGGATTTTCGTAGGACTAGCTTTAGAGCTTCATGGTGAGATCTTGTGAGAGGGAAGGATGATCGGGCGGCAAGCTAGACCTTGTATGAACCTCTTTGGTATGTATAGATGATTCGGCGTGGTTCCTCAAGGCTTGGATGTGTCTTTCCCGTTTCTCCTTTTTGGTGATTTTCGGAGGCTTTTCTTGGTGAATTTCTTGTGGTGGTTTTGAGACCTTTCTCTTTCGGATTTGGTGGGGGATGTATGCGTGAACCCCTCGTGGTTCTTTTCCCTTTGATTCCCCTCCCAAATCCGTGAGCAAAGGGACTCGATTTTGGGGTTTTCGTGGTTCTAGGGTTCGTAGTGTTCTTGGCGGAAATCCTTTGATTCCTCTTGATTCAACGAGTTTTGGTGGACCAAATCTTGGCTATGGAGTGCCCATGAGGTGTTCCTACTATCCCCAAAGTCTTGTGCGAATCCGTGGAGCGAATCGGGAGATCGGGAGTTGGATTTGGAGGAGTTGACCCGCGGGCGCTGTTCATCCCGAGCTGCCCAGGCGTGACCGGTCTGACCGGTGCTCTTGACCGGTCCGACCGGTGCGTGCCCCTAGTGGGTTTTGTCTCGGGGAACTGCTGTGTTCGTATGGTTTTGTCCTGTGGTCCTGCTGTCCAGTTCTTGGCCCGTTTGGAGTTGTCTTGCTAGATTTTGTGAGTGGTTTTCCTTCTTGGCAGGTTGCTCTTTGGTGGTGGTTTTTGTTCCAGGGCCTAGAGGAGTCACTGAGGCTCCCTGGAACTTTGCTGTGCATCTGCTGTTCGCACCGGCCTGACCGGCAGAGTCCACCGGTTTGACCGGTGCCATCGGTCTGACCGGCAGGAGCCATCGGTCTGACCGGTGTGGCACACACAGCAGGCTGCTCAGTTTTCCGCTGTGCGTTTGGGGTGTTTGGTTCGGTTGGTTGAGTCGTTGGTTCCTAGGACCAGTAGCACTCCAGTGGCTACGTGGTCTTGGCCAACTTGGGTAGTTGAGTCAGAGACGTGTGTTGGAAGCCGTGTTTATCTTGTTGGAGTCTCTATCTCCTTCGAGAAGAATTTTTATCAGCTCCCATTCACTCCCCCCCTCTCTGGTTCGCCGTTTCGGTCCTTCATTAATGACGCCGGTTGTTAAGAAAGTGCTCCGTTATTAATCGAGCGTCACAAACCGCGATTAATGACGAGACCTTATTTCGCGGGGTCATGAGTTTAATGACGCGTGCAAAATCGTCAATACAAAGCGTCATAACTTCGTTCCTGCAGCTTTGCCACGCTGGATATAATCTGATGTGGCATCCGATGTGCCATGCCAATTGTGACAAACCGTATGCGTCATAAAACAAATTTGGCCCGTTTGTAGCTGGGTTGAGCCCAAAACTGTTCCTGTAGGCTGGCGTTGTTCATATAGCCCAAAAAAGATTTTGTTGGGTCCAATTGTAGCTTTTTTAGATGAAATTTGATAAGGGTGGGCCCGTTTTGGTTGGCTCGAGTCCAACAGGTGCGCACATTGTTGCGGCCTTCTGTGTCACGTTAATTTGAAAAGTTGACTTTTGGCCCAATTGAAAGTGGGCTAAGCCCACTGAAGGACAACATAAAATTAACTAATCATGCATCAGTATTAATGGATTTCATTTCAATTCTGATCATTTTTTAGAATAATTCTGATCTGGTTGACAAAATAGTAATCAACACATATTTCTTTATACAATAAAGCAAATTTTTGTTTACTATCAAGCATGACCATATTGTTCATCACATATCACAAAATATTACAAGATAACAGTATCACAAGGAACATTGATTAACAAAGCTAAATCCAGGTCATAATCACAAGAGAAAGTGGAGATTTGATCTAATGATCTTAACCTCTTCATCTTTTACTGCTAAGCATTAGACGAAGGATGTCCTCATTGTCTTCGGTTAGCTTCTGCAACCTCTTAATCTCAGCCGACTGCATTTTCAGATTTGATTTTGATTCTTCAGTCTTGTTCTTTAAGCTACATAACTCTTTCTAGTGAGCAACAAACCGTTGTTGAAGTTGTGCCCCATCATGATTGGGAGCGTCAACTCGCTCTTCATCAACACTGCTAGATAAGGATTTGGTACCCATTCTTGAGTACTCGGCTGCCTTTGTTTTAATTTGTTCGGGAAGAAGCATCATTGACTTGGTAGCTTCCATCTAGCAATAGTGGATCCCAAGTCAGATTAGGACCTTGTAATTGATTCGAACTAAGGAAACAAAGGTGTTAAGTTTGTTACCTTGGAGCAGGTCTGAACAGGAGTGACTTCAGATGTTGACCCTTTGGCCCGCTGAAACAAGTACAAGAACAAGAGGTAAGGGTTGAGATCATTCGCAATCGGAAACAAAGAAGGTGTTAAGTTTGTTACCTTGGAGCAGGTCTGAACAGGAGTGACTTCAAATGTTGACCCTTTTGCCCGCTGAAACAAGTACATGAACAAGAGGTAAGGGTTGAGATCATTCGCAATCGGAAACAAAGAAGGTGTTGAGTTTGTTACCTTGGAGCAGGTCTGAACAGGAGTGACTACAGATGTTGACCCTTTGGCCTGCTGAAACAAGTACAAGAACAAGAGACAAGGGTTGAGATCATTAGCAATCGGAAGCAATTTCATCTATTAAGTTCAATGCGGTACATGAACGATCACACCCAATCCATCATCACCCAAGCATGCAACAAAAATATGGAAAGCCAAAGAGCATGGGTAAGCAATATAATAATTTCATCCTTTAATTTGTACAAACCTCAAATAAGTTGACTTGGAACAATCTCTTGCAACAGGGAATAGAAGATCCACAATCACCCAAGCATGCAACAACAATATTCAAAGTCAAAGAGCATGGGGAAGCAGTCCAATAATTTCATCTACAAATTTCTACAAACCTCAAATAAAATGACTTCGAACAAACTCTTGCGATAGGGTACAGTAGATCCACAATCACCCAAACATGAAAGAATATTATAGAAAGCCAAAGAGCATGGGGAAGCAATTTAATTGAATCGATCAATACAGGGAGGAGACCGCAGACCTGACGAATAGGAAGGGAAGAAGGTGCCGAATGCCATCTCGATTCAGTAGCCTGACCTTACGCCTCGATCATGATGTTATGCGCAACTATTGCAGATCTGCGGCCGCCAGGGTGAGCCTCGGGGGAGCCGACGGAGCAACGAGTTTGAACCATCTTGTAGCTTCAAGGACGTTGCCGAGGAAGGCCGCCGCTCGTAGAAGAGGAAGGCCGCCGCTCGTAGCAGAGGAAGCCGTCGTTGGTAGCTAGGTCGACATTGCTGCTTCCGCCGCAGATCTACTAGGTCTCTTCGGCGGTCGAGGAGAAGATCCCCTGATTTTGGAAAATTACTAGGAGGGAATTGGGAGGTCTAGTTTCCCTCTTTGTTTTGTATATAAACGAGGAGGACCAGAAGGAGGAGTGGAGAATTCAAAATTTCAAGTCCCGCCTTTGTGGTCCAGAGCGGGAAACGAAAGACTTTGGATCATGGACCCAAACGTCAGTGACCCAAACAAAAGACCGCTCGGGTGTCGGACCCAAACGTCAGTGACCTTACGCAGAGAGGCAAGTTGTTGACTGGGTTGTCCGTGCCACCATGGATCATGGAATGGACAAACACACACATGACTATACTCTACTTCATATTCACGTTAGACGGATGATCCGATTATTGCATTACAAATGTACTCAGTACAACAAATTAACGTACTGTTTCAACTATTTATTACATGACTAAAAACACTTAAACAAAACATTAAAACTATAGGGGACCCTGGTACAACCCTTCAGATAATCTTTTACGGAGATTGTGCATAAATTCGGGATGATCAGTGCATACAACCACCCAATCATATGTGAGTATCCCGTGAGGAAATATTTGCTCTAAGAGAGACATGCACTTGTCCTGCAATTGTGTGCAGTTAGCCTGAATTGCCCATCATAGAAATGAAGTCATAGTTTCCTCGCTTGCCATGTCCAACATCTACGCACAGTGCAGCTTCAACCTTTCAACTTGGTACATGTCGGCGACCGAGAGTAAATAAGGCTAGGCATTGGCAGGAGTGTCCCATAAATCAGCCTCCTCCGGGAGTGATCCTTCCCTA
The DNA here is from genome assembly GCA_036936925.1 of Cenchrus fungigraminus. Classification (NCBI taxonomy): domain Eukaryota; kingdom Viridiplantae; phylum Streptophyta; class Magnoliopsida; order Poales; family Poaceae; genus Cenchrus; species Cenchrus fungigraminus. The sequence goes on along the minus strand of CM072778.1, from coordinate 51,452,955 downwards.
GTATATTTGATCAGCACCGAGAAGCCATCAGGGTGTGTGTCAATAATTATAACAGTTTCAAAGCTAGACTCCACTCCTGGGCCATAGAGCATTGCCTCCATCACACATATACTTTCGCCACATCGGCACATATCGCTCATATCACCCGGCATTCTGCACCTACGTGGAAGACAACTTCCATAGGGGCTTGGGCTGCAGCGCTTTCGCATATGCTTCTTTGTACTGATGGAGGAGGAACTTCAATGCAGTCGTCCTCCAGTACTGTAACAACACATGATATGTGTATGCGATCTTCATTGGATGTCACATGCTCAATGTCATGATGCTCCACCAGACATTCAAATCCTCTTTCTTGTAGACCCCGATTCATCAAACAAACTTCTTTTGTAGCTTGAACTCGAAACGTATCATCTTCATCGTTTGGGTCTCCAGCCATCGCACACAACAATACTCGCACCTACGTGGAAGGAAGCAGTCACAAGCTTGACAACAATAATATAATGCGACTGTATCACCATGTGTGAGTGTGTGTATTCATAGCAGCAACGAGACATACCATTTGGGATTTGTGCACAAGAACGAGAATGACGGCAATGCCGTCTGGAACATCCATCCACTGTTGATCATTCAAACCTGTAGGATAGCAATGTGGCTTCCATTGACGGCCTCCTACCATGAACGTACTGGATTCCTTGTACTGACCCGCTGTTCCTTCTGCTTTCGCTTCCTGGCTTGAGACTGAGAAGTCGACTTGCACGGAAGGAATCATTTTAGCGTCTAAAGTCATTAACACAAATGGCCTGCAATGATCGTCTTGTGCCTAAACTGTCTCTTATTATAGTGGGAGTGAATGTGTCGTTCCGAAACGTCCGTTCGTGGACATCAGTTACCACCCAGAATAGTTCGGGTCATGAACTTCCCAATTCTAGTCCTTAAGTGCGATTCACAATGATCGACGCGTCCGTTCAGAGGGGGTGTGCACACAAGTTCGTCGGTTAACGCCCGGTGCCAGTCCTTAACTGCAATTCTCAATGATCGACACGTGGATCAACTTGTGAGAGCGTGTCGTTCCCAAATGCCCATTCGAGATGCCCTTGTGTGCTTATATGCATGTTAATATTACACACACACACACAAACACACACACACACAAAACATATATTGCTTTTCCAATTCCAGTTTATTCCGTTTTGGTCTTGTCGCGTCAACAAGTTCATCACGTTTCTCAGTCCCTTCCATGGCCTGCGGGAATCATCAAGTGCGAATCCAGACCATTCGTAGATCTTTACAGTCACGACTCACTCAAAGGACCTTGATGTCACCTAGAGGGGGGGGTGAATAGGCGAGACGACCAACTTTAACTTTTTGTCCCCGAAAACTTGAGCTGCTAGTGTCCACCGGTCAGATCGGTGGTTGTCACCCGTTAGACCGGTCACGTACTTCGCTTCGCAGGAGGCACCGGTCAGACCGTTGCCTAGCACCGGTCAGACCGGTGTAGCACAGAGCACCTGCAAAAACAACTTTAAGCTCCTCTTGACTTCTAGCACGAATCAAACTTGGTGAGTAGCCTTTGTAGATGATCACAAGCAAGGTAATAACCCCTGTACATACAAGAAGCACACCCAAGTAGATCGAAGCGGAAGCAAATCAAATATGCTAGAAAAACAACTTAGAGAGGCAAACCACAAAGAGATGCAAGGATTTGTTTCCCGAAGTTCACCGCCCACTAAGGAACGGCTACGTCTCCGTTGAGGAGCTTGTAAGGGATAATTCCCACAACAAGCTGGGTCTCTTTCAACCACTTTCCTCCTTTCCACTAAGGTGATCTTTTCCACAAAGAAGCAAGATCACAGCCCTCACAAACTTGCTGCTGCTCACGACAACCTTGGGAGCTAGCCGGCGACTCCTAGCCGTCTAGGAGGCAAACCTCCAAGAGTAACAAATGCTTCAAAGCTGGTAGATGCGAAACCGAAGTGCTCAAGCAATGGGAATGCTCTTGTTAGCTCACAAAGATGCTGTTGAGCTCACTCTCTCAACCCAACACAAAAGATATGGTTTGAATCCATAAATCTCAAAAAGAGAGGTTGGGGAGAGCCACTAAGGCTTTAAGGCTTGCAAGAATTGGCTTAGGAACTCAGCACAACCACTAGGAACAACAACCCTCCACTGAAGAGTGAAAGAGCATCTAGGCCCCTAATTATTTTAGTGATAATGACAAGTATAATTTGGGTATTTGATGGTTCAACGAAGTGTGTGCAGGGATAAAAAGAAATAAATGAGAATATTGAAAGGAAGGCCCTCAATTTCATATAAAAGGTGTTGAAGCTCAATCGGTGATTTAAATTTAATTTTCGGTTTGAATTTGAGTTTAGGAAACACCGTACTATAAAGAGGGACGTGATCGGTTGGTCGAGGCTTGCTACAAGTGTTTTTCTTGAGATCCTCTCATCCTTTCTTTTAGTGAAAATCACTAGAAAATGAATAGAAAAACCTCAGAAAAGCCTTAGAATAGCTTAACCTAGCCCTCACTGCCTGACCGGGTCAACCGGCCTAAGTGGCCGGGCGACCCGGGACGGCTCTGGAGGGAGCCGGGTGACCCGGCCACTTGTGGCCGGTTGACCCGGCCAGTCCGCAGGCTGGACATAACGGCTAGCTCGGGAGGCTTGGGTATAAATACCCCTTCTTCCTCCTCTCTAGGGTTCCGCCTCCCCTTCCATTGAAACACCTCCCAAGCTTGCTTCCCTCTCTCCCAACTCCCTTCCAAGCACTCCTAGCTAAGATTTCTCCTAGGGTTTGGGTGTGAGAGGCCTTTGAGGTGTAGGGTTAAGCCCCTTTGTGAGAGCTCTTCACTCCTTCCTCTCAAGAAGCACTTGTGGTGGCTTTGGTTGATCGATTCGCATTTGTTACTCTTGAAGCTTGCTTCTAGATGGTTAGGCGTCGCCCGTTGAGTGCCCTCTCCGTGTGGAGCACCCGGGATCGTTTGTATTACCCATCCTTTGTGGATTTCTCTTAGTGAGCACCAATTTTCCTTTGTGGGAATTGGGTGAGGAAAATAGGCTCTTGGTGATAGCCCTCCCTTCGTGGGATCCTCAACAGAGACGTAGCTTCCTTTGTGGGAGTGAACTTCGAATTAATTCGCTTGTCTCTTGCTTGTTTGAGTTCATCCTCTTTCTCTAACCCTAGAAGCTATATTTGGATTGATCTCTCTATTTGTGTTGTTGCTTGTAAAATCTTTGGTTGCAGGCGGAGACTACCTCATATACGCAAAGTTTGATTCATATACTTTCTGCAAATTCAAGTTTTCCATAGCCTATTGCACTCTATCTTTGCGCGCTGGTTGATCCAGCCCAAGTTCCAGGGTGACTCGGACCCCCCGGGTCATCCGGTCACTCGTGCCGGGTCATCCGATCCCTGATCCGCTGCTTAGTTTTTGCAGAATTTTAAAGTGATCCTATTCACCCCCCTCTAGGCATCACAAGGTCCTTTCAATTGGTATCAGAGCCTAATCCTTTGATTTAGGCTTAACCGCTAAGGGATCAAGATGTCGGGGAGTGGAGACAACCAAACCACCAGAGAGATCGCCGCCAAGGAAGCTCAAGAGAGAGAGCTCAAGGCAGCCCAAGTCGGTGACATCACCGGGAAGGCTCCAAGCCGTACACGATCCAACGTCGAGAGCTCCGACGACTCTTCATCTGACTCCGACTCGGACTCCGAATCAAGCGATGAAGACGTCAAGGATGGTGATGATGATGCGGCAAGGAAGGCAGCAAAGAAGAGAAGAAAGGCTAAGAAGAAGAAGAAGGCTAAGAAGATGGCCAAGAAACTCCTCAAGAAGATGATCAAGAAGGAGCAAGCGAAGTACACTCACTCCAGCTACTACGAAGTGCCCCACGACTACGCACAATTTTCGGGCAATCATCCTAACGAAAAGTTCTATTCCGTACATTTGGGAAAGCCTCCCCATTTCGATGGGAAAGACTATCCCAAATGGGCTTATGATATGCAAATGCACCTTTACGGGCTTCACCCTTCTCTTTGGAAGATTGTGTGCAGGTGTGACAATCCCCACCGAAGGAGAAGCCCTAACAATTGAGCATGAGCAAGACCTCCACCACAATGTACAAGCAACAAGAGTCATCACAAGATCCTTGTGTGCTCAAGAATTCAACAAGGTTCGGAACATCCAATTGCCAAGGTGATTTGGGATACACTCAAGGAAGCACATGAGGGAACCGATCATGTGAGACAAGGCAAAATTGATTTGATTCATGGAGAGCTTGAGCTATTCGTCATGAAGGATAGAGAAACCGTAAGAGAGATGTATGATAGACTCATGCTCCTTGTCTCGGACATCAAGGCACTAGGAAGTGATGATTGGGATGACTCCAAGGTCACAAAGAAGTTTCTAAGAGCTTTTACCCCGAAGAACCCAAGTCTTGCAACTATGATAAGAAGAGACCCAAACTACTACAACATGACTCCCAATCAACTTCTTGGTGAGATCTTGCATCAAGAGCTAGTTGATCAAGATGTTGAAAAGTCACTAAGCTTGAAGGTGAACAAGAGCTTGGCCCTCAATGCTAGCTCTAGTGAAGCGGTGGAAGTGAAGCAAAAGACTTCCAAGACCAAGAATGAAGAAACAAGTGAAGAAGGAAGCACGGATGAAGAAACCGCCTTTGCCAAAAGAAAGTACAAGAAATTCTTGAAGTCAAGGGCATCAAAGAAAGGCGGCGATGAAAGGAAGAAGAAGTCTCAACGCAAATGCTATGAGTGTGGAGAGTATGGACACTTCATTGCCGAGTGTCCCAACAACAAGAACAAGAATGAAGAAGAGAAGAAGTACAAGGAGAAGAGCAAAGAGTACAAGAACAAGTATCAAGGGCGTGCTCACGTGGGTCAACAATGGGACTCAAGTGATGAAGATGAAGAGCCAAAGAAGCAAGGCATGGCGACCATTGCCATGGCACAAGGATCATCTTCACTACGCCTCTTCAACAACTTCTCCGATGATGAGGACCACTCTCACTTTTGCCTCATGGCAAGGGGGAGCAAGGTACAAGAATCAACCACCTCATCCTCTCTCACCTCTTATTCATCCACACCTAGAGACATATATGATCTAGATATCGAAGAAGAAATTGAAGCCAACATGATAAAGCAATTTAGCAAAAAAGGCTATAAGGAAATAAAAAGGCTTTTGGAGAAATTAGAGAAAAAGAAAGTGTCTCTCCATGAGCAAGAAGACTTGCTTATCCTTGAGAAGGAAAGAAACCTTGCTCTAGAGAGACGCCTTGCCGAAGAAGCGGCTAAGGTGGAGAAGTTGACCACGGACTTGTCCTTGGCCATTGACTCCAACAAGAGGATGTCAAAGGATTACACCTTGGCAAATGAATCTTTAGTTTCCCTAAAGGCCACTCATAATGAGCTTCAAACAAGCTTCTCATTCTTGTCGGATAAACACAAAAATCTTGAAGCAAGCTATAGTGCTCTTTGGGAAAGCACCAAAGCCAATCCTAAGGCAACACTTGACTCTAATGCCTCTACTAGCAAAGCTTGTTCTATTTGCTCTAATGTTGATATAAGTGCTCTTAAGACTAACCATGCAAGGCTTGAAGAGACAATCAAGAGCAAAGACAAGGAAATAGTCCGGTTGAACATGTTGATCAATCAAGGTAAGAATGGTGCCAAGTCCACACCTAAGGTAGTTGACAAGCAAGGACTTGGGCACTACAAGAACAACAAGGTCAATGGTAGGGTGGTGGTGAAAGGGCATGAGATCCCCTTGTGGAACAAGGGAGGCTACCTCAACACTATTATGGACATTGCCCATGGAGTCACCACCTCTACCACAATAAAGGACAAGCCAAAGGTTGTGAACACCACAAAAGGAAATGATGGGGTTAATTCTCCATCAAAGGCATCGAAGAATGTGGTTGAACACAAGCCCTCTCCGAACTACACTTGTGACTATGTTCTGACCTTGGACCACAATGGTAAAATGGTGGTCAAGTATGTTGGGGCCTACACAAAGAAGGCTATGAGGAAGAGTGTGTGGGTTCCAAAAGTTTATGCTTCTAACCTCCAAGGACCCAAATCTTTTTGGGTACCTAAACCAAAAGCTTAAACTTGTTTTGTAGGCCTACTCCTTCGGTGGAAGCACTTGGTCAATTGATAGTGGTGCCACTAATCATATGACCGGAGATGAAGGCTTATTTGCATCCCTTGATCATTATGACACCCCTACAGAAACTATCATGTATGGAGACAATGGTCAAGGAGATGTTGTTGGTCTAGGTAAAATTGCTATCTCAACAACAAATTCAATTGAAGATGTTTATCATGTTGAAGGGTTAGGATACAACTTGTTGTCGGTTTCACAACTTTGTGAGAAAGGATACAATTGTGCCTTTACCCATGAGGGTGTGACTGTCTCTAGAAGGGAGGATTCCTCTATTATCTTTGCGGGTCATCTAAGGGGAAAGCTTTACTATGTGGATTTCACAAAAGTGAAGGTGGACCCGAAGGCTTGCTTAGTGGCAAAATCCGACTTGGGTTGACTATGGCTTAGCCGACTAGCCCATGTTGGCATGAGGAACTTGGCCAAACTTCAAAAAGATGAGCACATCCTAGGACTAACAAATGTTGTTTTTGAGAAAGATAGGTTGTGTAGTGCTTGTCAAGCCGGGAAGCAAGTTGGAGCGCATCATCCCGCCAAGAACATCCTATCTTCATCAAGACCATTGAAGCTTCTACACATGGACTTGTTTGGACAAATTGCCTACATAAGCATCGGTGGTAACAAATATGATCTAGTAATTGTTGATGACTTTTCCCGTTTCACTTGGGTATTCTTTTTGCAAGATAAGGGTGAAGCAAAGGGAGTGGTCAAGAAGTTCATTAGAAGAGTTCAAAATGAGTTCGAGCTCAAGGTTAAGAACATAAGAAGTGACAACGGCTCAGAGTTTAGGAACACTCAAGTTGAAGAGTTCCTCGATGAAGAAGGCATCAAGCATGAACTCTCTGCTCCATACACTCCTCAACAAAATGGCATTGTTGAGAGGAAGAACCGTACGTTGATTGAAGTGGAAAGAACAATACTTGATGAATACAAGACTCCAGACTCATTTTGGGCGGAAGCCATCAACACCGCATGCCATGCCGCCAACCACCTCTACCTCCACAAGTATTTGAACAAGACTCCCTACGAGATCATCGCTGGTAAGAAACCGAGTGTGCACCACTTTAGGGTCTTTGGGTGTAAGTGTTTCATACTTAACAAGAAACCCAAAGCCTCAAAGTTTGCATCCAAGGTTGATAAAGGTTTTCTCATTGGTTATGGAACTAACGAACATGCCTATCATGTTTTCAACAAAACCACCGGGTGTGTTGAGACCACGGTAGACGTGAAATTTGATGAATCCAACGGCTCTCAAGGAGAGCAAGTTAGTGAAAACCTTGTAGATGATGAAGAGCCCCCAAGTGTATCAATCTTTAGAATGGGGACCGGTGAAGTGATGCCTCGTGAAGTTCAAGTTCAAGCTCCAGTTGACACAAGCAATCAAGATCCTTCATCATCAACTAGAGTGGAACCACCAAGTTTTCAAGTTCATCAAGAAGAAAGTCAAGTTCATGGTGACGATCATGGACGGGGCTTTGATCAAGGGGGAGAACAAGGTGGTCAAGCTCAAGAAGAAGCCCCACAAGTTGAAGATGATGATGACGGACTCGTTCAACGTCAATCTCAAGAACCACACCCAAGAGTACATCAAATGGTTCAACAGGATCATCCCGTCGACAACATTCTTGTGAGCATCCAAAGAGGGGTAACAACTCGGTCAAGATTGTCAAATTTTTGTGCATTTTACTCGTTTGTTTCCTCTTTGGAACCTCTTAGTGTGGAACAAGCTCTTGAGGACCCGGATTGGATTATTGCCATAGAGGAAGAGTTGAACAACTTCAAGAGAAATGAAGTTTGGGAGTCCGTGCCAAGACCCAAGCAAAATGTGATCGACACCAAATGAGTTTTTAGGAACAAGCAAGATGAATTTGGTGTCGTCACAAAGAACAAGGCAAGGCTCGTGGGAAAAGGCTACACTCAAGTTGAAGGCTTGGACTTTGGAGAGACTTATGCTCCGGTAGCAAGGCTTGAGTCAATTCGTATCCTTTTGGCCTATGCTACTCATCATGATTTCAAGCTTCATCAAATGGATGTGAAGAGTGAATTCTTGAATGGACCACTCCAAGAAGAAGTTTATGTTGAGAAACCACCGGGCTTTGAAGATCCAAACTTCCCCAACCATGTGTACAAGCTCCATAAGGCGCTCTATGGGCTTAAGCAAGCTCCTAGAGCATGGTATGAATGCCTTAAGGATTTTCTACTCAAGAACGGTTTTGAGATTGGCAAAGCCGATTCTACTCTCTTCATTCAAAGAAATGGAAATGATATCTTTGTATGCCAAATTTATGTTGATGATATTATCTTTGGGTCTACTAATGATAAATTTTGTGAAGAGTTTAGTAGGATCATGACCAAGAGGTTGGAGATGTCTATGATGGGTGAATTGAAGTTCTTCCTTGGTTTTCAAATCAAGCAATTGAAGGAAGGGACTTTCTTGTGTCAAACCAAGTATGTGAAGGATATGCTCAAGAGGTTTGACATGGCCGATTCCAAGCCCATCAAGACTCCCATGGCATTAAATGGACATCTTGATCTCAATGAAGAAGGGAAGTCGGTCGACCAAAAGGTATTTCGTTCCATGATTGGCTCCCTCGTTTACCTTTGTGCATCTAGGCTCGATATAATGCTTAGTGTGTGCATGTGTACAAGATTTCAAGCCAATCCTAAGGAGTGTCATCTAATGTCCGTTCAGAGAATCTTTAGATATTTGGTACATACTCCTAACCTAGGCTTATGATATCCCAATGGATCCACTTTTGATTTACTTGGCTACTCCGATTCGGACTATGCCGGTTGCAAGGTAGATCGAAAGAGCACTACCGGGACTTGCCAATTTCTTGGTAGGTCCTTGGTGTAGTGGAGCTCAAAGAAGCAAAATTCGGTTGCTTTATCCACGGTCGAAGCCGAGTATGTGGCGGCCGGTGCTTGTTGTGCACAACTTTTGTGGATGAAGCAAACGTTGAGTGATTACGGTTGTGAGTTTAGTAAGATTCCACTCTTGTGTGACAATGAGAGTGCCATCAAGCTAGCAAACAATCCGGTCCAACACTCTAGAACAAAGCACATAGATATTCGACATCATTTCTTAAGGGATCATGAGGCTAAGGAAGATATTGCTTTACGTCATGTGAGCACCGAGAGGCAACTTGCCGATATCTTCACTAAGCCTCTAGATGAGCAAAGGTTTTGTGCTTTGAGAAGTGAGCTAAATATCTTGGATTCTCGTAACTTGGCTTGACTTATTGCACATACTTGATTGTGGCTAGATAGGAATGAAAACGATTTATTTGCTATTTTTTTGTATGAGTTTTATAAAAATTTGGATTTTAAGATCCTTGGATTGAATCTTAGCCCAAATGACTATGGTTATGGATTATTGATTGTGGCTAGTCACTTGAGGTTAAGGGTTTGTTATATGTACACTAGCTAAATCTCATTACCTATCTCAAATCTTGAAATATCCTATATCTCTTAAATCAAGTCTCTTATCTATCTATATCTAAATCTGCTCTTCTTGGGCTGGAACTGGGTGCGCCGGGTCAACCAGCATAGGTGACCGGTTCACCTAGGACGCCTCTGGAGACCGCCGGGTCGCCTGGACACTTCTGGCTGGGTCGCCCGGCCCTGGCGCTGGGCATATATAAGGCCCGCGGCCGGCGGCTCTTGAACCCTAACTCCACTCTCACTCACTCCAAACCGCCGCCGCCGCTGCCGCCCCTATCCGCCTCAAGGCGATTTCCAAGCTCTACCGTGGGATTCTTCCAAGTTTGGGGGCATTGGATTTGCCTCCTCTTGAAGAGCTTCTTCCTCCTCGGGTGTTCCGGAAACTTCGCGGGAATCCAACGGTAAAATCGATTCAAACTCCGAATTTCCCGATCTCTCAATGTGGTTCATTCTAGTTGATTTCCTTCGGTCAAAAGCTTCAATCTAGGCCGGCCTACTACAAATGATCTTGTCCGCCTTCATAGTGGAGATGAGCTAAAAGTGACCAAAATGAGATTTATGTATGATAGAGCCTATGGAAATATCAACTATGGTCATACAAGTGGACTCACCTCCTACTACAAGATGCTCAACCTCTTATTTAGGTACACTCTTACACCTAGAGGTGGTGATTCCGACAATATTATTCATAGAGCTAGAAACTTGCTTTATCAAATGGCTCCCGGTCAACCTAAGTTCAATGCTTGCCATTTCCTTTGGAATGAGATCATCATTTGCTCTCACACCTCATCTAGTGGTTGTCACTATGCACCGTACATCTTTTTGATGGTTAAGCATGCCACTAAACTTGATCTTAAGACGGACGTCACTCATGAGAACTACAAAACTAGCAAAGGCAAGCTTGTCCAAACTTTCAGACTTGGTAAGCATCAGACTAGTGTTGATGCTAGAGGACCTTATCCGGGCATTTATCCTATTGATGGACCTGTTGATGCGGGTGCCTCCTCCTCTCAAGCACCATGTTGACGGCTGTTAAGTACCGCTTTTACACCGTCAATTCCTGCATAAAATAATTAAAAAATGATCATCAACACTAGAATAGGGGTTTATACTGAGAATTTCCACAAGTGTTGGTGTTTGTAGCTTTTATTGCAGGATGCATGGAAATACGTGTTAAATGATGTATTCACAGAGCAAGAAAGCAAAGGCCTATATAGGGCGACATTGGAAATAGTGCCAAATGACAAATTGGACTCTACCATTGCGACGGGCTCGTCGATACGATCGAAACAGACATATCATTTGTATAGTTTGGAGCCCGGATGGAGAAGATATGAAAAGGATAAAATGATGATGCAGTGCTGACGTCACCTGGGGGCCCGCACTACAGTGCCATGCATGCGGTCCGTGGGGAATTAACCAGAGGCAGACACGTGCCGGCCGCCCATTGGCCGGCTGGCCCTCACGCGGATTGCCGTGCGCGCGCGCGGGGGGGGGGGCACCCGCCTGGCCACGCGACATGCCCCCATTGGCCACCAGCCGTTTGCCGCGGATCACCCCTGGGCGGGGCGTGCGGGATTCACCGGGCCTGCCACGCGTCAGCCATCCGCTGGCCGGCCGCTGGCCCCGTTGACGACGCGCGCGCGCGCGCCCGTGCGCGGGAAGGAGCTCGGCCGGGACGTGTGGCGCCGCGGCGTTGGTCCTGAGGTGAGGCGGTGGCGCGGCCCGCGGGGTCCGCCCCCGGTCTGCCTGGTCCGCCCGGCCGGCTCGCCCCTAGACCGCCCGGTTCGACCTCTTTTACACCGGTTCAGCGCCCAAACACCCCGGTTCTCCTCGGTCTTCTCCGGTTCTCAACTCCAGAAGGTCGGTTCTCACCTGGACACGTGGCAGCACAACACGGGACGCGCCCAGCAGCCTTAGGGGCTCCTCCTACCCTCTCTAGCCTATAAATATGAGGGGAGAGGGTAGAATTAGAGACACATCTAACCTCTCCTCTCCTCTCATTCCCCATGTAGGGTGTGTGTGTGTGGGTGCTAGGTGGAGAGGGAAGTGAAGGTGATGATGAAGGAGTTCTTCTTTGTTCTTCATTTAGAGCAAAGTGAGTATTTCTGTATTACCCTTTTAGACTAAAGTGATATTCATGCATGGGTGATATGTTCTTGAGTTCTTCATCTGTTCATCATTTAGAAGCTCGTGTTCTTCGTGACACGATCCTTTGATCTTGTTGACTAGATGAATAATTCTGCATTCCGTTTGTGTGAATTATCTCATTAGATCTTATTGGAATACATTCATTGGTGCTTAGTCGTTCGACCTCGTGCCACCTCGGGTCAATGATGGGCTAGGTCTAGCCGTACTCGCGGGTTCGTTGCTCCGTATTTATACGGAGTGCTATAGTGTTGCTACGGGTCGACAGACGTAGCCGTGCTATAGTAGTAATCGGTGGTGCAGATGTGGTGTCTGAACTACGGGTTATCCTTCGATTGCCCTGTATCCCACGGTTTGTCTTGGGGTAGGCCGTGGTAGTGACAGCCGTTGGACCCTTTCGGAATCCCCCACGTTCGGATACAGGTGTAGGAAACCATTTGCCATGAACCGACTGTTATAGCCAGGAGGGTCCGGTGTCCGAAGCGAGATCCTTTGCAGCTTGTACTTCCCTAGAACCGAGCACCCCATCATCTCTCTACACAAGCAGGGGCTTGGTGTCCTTGGACCATTCTTCTAGTATAGAAGGTAGTACACACAGTTCCTTGGATTCGATACCCTTTGGAATACTCCTGAGGTGAAGTGCTACAGCGGTATTTCAGTGCGCTTGCGGATTCTTTCGTACCCATCAGTATACCCAGGTGGATCTTACGCTCACGCTAGGTGTACAACTAGTGGTGAGGTTAAGAAATACCAACACACCACCACCAAGGCGAGTGCCAACTTTAGCCGTCAATATTCTCATGAAAATGAAGGTAAAGGCATTTCTTACACGCATTTTAGTTAAGAATAATGTAGTTCCACTTGTCCTTGGAGATTATTTGATTGTAGGTAAATTAGCACAAAAAGGAGTGAGAAAGCACACCCTATGATCCAAGCATCTCAAGCTCAACCAATTACAAGCAAGTACATGGATCCATGGGCCCACTCGTGAAGGAAACGTGACATAAATCATTGGAAGCACCTGTGTACCCACCAAGGGACCCACCTGGAAGCCACTGGAGAAAGTGGGCCCCGAGGGGAACCGACCTAGGGTCGGTCGACCCCTAGGTTGGCCGCACCCCTGGTGGGCCCCCTCGTGTCCAGCTTCAACGTGTAGTCTCCTGGTTGGCTCCTTAAGGCGGTGGATTGTGCGCCGGTGCTGCAAGAGGCCAGAACAGGGTGCCCACCTCCCCTATAAATAGAAGGGAAGGGGTCTCATTCTACACACACACCACTTGTTTCTAACTTAGGGTCACAACAATTTGACAAAGGCTCAATGAGAGGACAAGCAGTGTATGTGGAGGCTAACATGTGCTAGATTCTACATATGGCCTTGGAAGGGAAATGCTCATCATTGAGGAACTCGTCATTTTTAGTTTTTCAAAAGAAAACTCCAAAAATCAAGCATCACTTGGTACAAGATCATATAAACTCTATTCTACCATATCATATCTCACAACAACCTAGGCAAGGATCATGCTTTTCGCTACCCGCAAATTTCAAGCTAAGGTTTGATAATGCAAGCCATCAAACTCAAAACTTAGGTAGGATTCTAAGTTCTAAGCAAGACATAAACTAAGGTTAAATAGAGCAACTATTCGTAATTTCAACCATGGAAGCAAAGCATTCTTACTGCACATATGGAAATAAAGCAAAGCAAACAAATATTTTTGGTCTTTTTTTAGTTTTTTGTCAGATTTTTATGGGTTTTCATTATAGGTGATTCTGAAAACAAGGGAAGATACAAGTTACCTCAGAGTGGGAGTCCTCCCCCAAGATAGCTTCAGGCTCACTACTGTGGAGGTGGGTGATACCCTCTCCACACGTCGTAAGCGCTCTCTACTCTGCCATCTGCTGGATGGTGTCGATCCTCTAGCCAGTCAACTGCTGCCACGCTTGAGTTGCCTCAATGTGCGTGTTCAGTGACTCCTCCACACCCGTCACCTGGACGAAGAGCTCGCCGATCTGCTGCGTGAGATAAGCATCTTGGGCAGAAGTCGAAGAGTGTTGTCTGAAGGATGAAGTCAGGGAGGTCCACCAGAGCGGAACTAGTGGGCATAACCCACTGGTCTCTGCTCATGCTAGACTAGGTCGAGCTACTCGATTCCTGCTGGTAGGAAGGTTGGTCCCAACAAGGTGCATATCCGGGGGCAGCCCCAGGCATGTACCCAGCAGGGGTCCAATCTACCGGCGTAGGAGGGGTAGTAGGTCGTGGTTGAAGTGGCGGTTGTGGCTGCTGCTGTGGCACGACTGTCCTCCTCGAAGAGCTTCAGGTAGTCCTACCAGAAACACTAGCACGACGGGCTTCCTCTTGTGTAACAAGGGGAATGGTCAATGCCGGGGCATTATACAAGCAAAATACCGGGTTTGGTAACGAAATTTCATTTATATAGCCCGGAAAGAAGAAAATCGAGGAATCATTCGTGCCATTCTTGAGAATATGTCCTTGCATCAAGTATGCTTCATTAACGAGAGCTCCAGGAGTTGCAATGAAAGGAACTGGGTTCCCCTCTAGAATCTCGAGCCTTGAAGCAATATGAATGACCAAGGACGTACACACAATATGACCCGTCATCATGAAATTAAATAACCATTGCTGAATCATTGCCTTGACAGGGAAACCATGATCTTATTGACAACGACATATAGAATCATTAACTCGTCGATGCGCACAACTCGCACATCTTCCCGTGGAAAGAGAGTCATGGCAAGCCATTTGCGCCACAATCTAAGAGTTAGATTCTGGATATCGTTACACCGAGGTGCAAACTTGCACTAACAACTTGACCAGAAATTTGGCCCCAAAAAACATCTTGATTAAAACCGCAGCAAGCCTTTGTGTGAGAGAGAACACAACATGATTTGAACCCGAGGTGACGATTAAGATCTTTCCAAGAAATTCGGTACTCAATCCAAATCGGATCTTAATACCATCTGTCTCCTCGACAAGAGAGCAAAGGAACTGAATAGTGAGGGGCCGAGAGCCCAACTCCTCAACCAGTGCAAAATTGTCCCAACCAAGAGCATGCCAAATGGAAGTGAACTCAAAATCCATACCTATTTTCTCTAGAAGATCCGGATCGTAGCCACGTGTGTGGCCGAAGACTCGATCCTTCAAGATAGTACAAGCTTGTTCCTCCTGAGTGCCTTGCAAGTCGAGGAAGGGGGCAGCATTGATTACCTCCTCCACGGCTTGCGGTTCGGTTTGCTCTTCTTGCTGTTCTTCCACGTAGTCCATTGTTGATGGGCTTGGTGCCGGCTCGAAGGGTATGGATGAGCTTGTGCTAGCCCGCGAACGGGAGTGTCACCCTCTAGTAAATGCCGGAAGCCCAACTCATGCTTGCACAACAAATGGACAACAAACATCTCGGTGATGGATTAGGGTAACCAAATGAAATGCTTACCGAGTTGTCTCCACCAATATCTAATGCTTGTAGCAACACAATTAGAGAGAGTAATAGTACTTCCAATCCTTGACCAAGAATCCAAGAAAACCTAGAGAGACAAGAGTAGAGAGGGAGTGTGTGGTGAAAATGGATGAATGGGTGAAGAGCACCCTCTGTTGGGTCCAATTTATAGTACAAAGTGGGCATAACAGCCAGATTCCGACCAAGGGCAATGGTAATTAGCCGTTGGCGGGTCCCGAGAGCCGTTGGGGTTGGTGCGGCCGACCCAGGGGTCGACCGACCCCCCTGTGGACCCGCTCTGCCCCCCTTTGGATGGTAGCTCCCAAACGGCTATGTGATGTCATGCCTGGGTGCTTTGGCCAAAGTTTGCACAGAAAATTTGCCCAAATGATTTTGCAAAGGATTTTGAAACTCAAAATTTATTTTCAAAAATTTTATTCAGAAGGGAAATTGGCTAGAAAAATCTAGCACGCAAATGCAATGTTGGAAAAATCAAATATGCATGTGGAAAAATTAAATTAAATTTTGAGAAGGGAAATATGAGATAATACTAGTTTAACCTTTTGGTAGCAAGGACTCACAATTTTTAGTCTGACGAGCAAGACCCTTCTCTGCAGTTAATACCACTCGGCATCCCACTCTCGAGAAGTAGAGGGTGACGCCTTTTCAACCCTCCGCCATTCTTTCTTTGTTTTCTTTGATTTTGCTGGTGTGATTGAAAGTTGCTTTGACGGGGGTAAAGGCTCTGTTCTTCCCCCAAGCTGTTCAACATATGGGTGGACTGTATAACATTGCTCTTGTTGAGCCCGGAATCTGAATGTCAAACTCTTCCCCCCAACACGGAAGTGGATTATTCCAAATCCCACATTAATTCTGGCTTCGACATCACTAAGGAATGGTCACCCGAGAATAAGCGGCATTCCCACGTCATCTTGCTTATCAAGAATAATGAAATCCGCAAAGATGTAAGAATCCTTGACTTTCACCAAGAGATTCTCCACAATTCCCTTCAGGTGTCGGGTTGATGAGTCAGCAAGTTGCACTGTTGTCTGAGTAGGAGAAAGAGCCGAATATCCCAATTCCTCAAACATGGTCCTGGACATGAAATTCACAGTTGCCCCAAGATCACAAAGAGCATTCTTGATTCTGTGTTCACAAATAGTGCACAGAATGGTTGGATAACCAGGGCCTTTCCTGTGAAGCACTGTTGATTCCTCCCATAGGTCGTAAATTTTGTGTATGGGCTTCTTTGTAGGTTTAGGAGCAATTGTCCGCCTTGTTGGCTTACCCCATCTAGTGGACACAACAAACATTTTCACAAGACACGGGTTGCCCCGGGATCTTCCCATCATCAGCAAAGGGAACCAAAGAAGCTAGCTGAGCTAATTGCGGTTCAAGCATTTTGTTGAAACTCAGCTGATTCTTCAAGGTGGAAGAAAGACCATCAAGTTTGTTGTTGAGGTTCTCCAAAGTTTTATCATAGGCAGCTAACTTCTTATTAACATTGTCATTAACTTTAGCCTGCCCATAAACAAGATTTCTCAAGGAAGGCTGGTTTGGGTTGAAAGAATTATCTTGGTTGCCTCCTTGATAATAAGGGTGTTGATTCCACGATTGACCTCCCTGTGGACAATAACCGTCGTTGTTGTTGCCATTCACGAACATCACATCCTCCTGGGTTTCAGGGCAATAATTCCTGGAATGCCCAGTGTTTCCACAGACCTTATAGGTCATATGAGAATCCATGGGTAGAGTAGTGGTGGCCATGGAAGCTTTCTCATGAGCATAGTTATCCAATCTTTTCATCAGGAGATCCATTGTGTCGGTCAGCATATCTGCTTCCTTGAAAGTATGCGTACCCCTCTGACGTGGTTGGAGCCGATCATCTCTCCACCCTTAGTTACAAACCATCTTCTCAATTAATGTGGTTGCAGCATTGATACTCAGTAATAATAAAGCCCCTCCAACAGCAGCATCAATATGACCTCGGGCTGTCGGAGTCAGCCCATTATAAAAGCTTTTCAGAATGAGCCAATCTTCCATCCCATGGTGGAGGCAGGCCAGGATGCACTCCTGAAGCCTTTCCCTTGCCTCTGGAATAGATTTTGATGCTATTTGCAGAAAGTTTGTGATTCTCCCACGAAGGGCATTGGTTTTACCCAATGGAAAGAACTTCTTGAGGAACACCGCAGAACATTTGTCCCAAGTATTTATCTCCACACGATTCAAGTGGAACCACTGCTTCGCCTTCCCGAGTAGAGAAAATGGAAACAACCGAAGACGAATAGCATCTTCACTCACTCCTCTTATGGTGAAGGTGCTGCACAACTCTAGGAAGTGTTGCAAGTGGGCATTTGCGTCCTCATTGGCCTTGCCACAGAATGGGCTGGCCTGTACCATCGTAATGAGACCCGTCTTGATCTCAAAGCTTCCATTGTCCACTTCCACATCAAGGCCCTTGAGGACTGGAGCGTCCGAGGACCGGTGGATGGTCACTCCCTAGTGTGATGAGTGATTGACAACGTGGTGTGGACTAACTCTTGGCCGAGTATTGCAGTTGTAGGTTGCGGCTTGATTTGCGTTGGTGCAGGTGAAGAGCGGGCGTGAAAGGTCTTAGCCTGTGTGGCCTCCGAGGAGTGGAGAGACAAGTAGGCTCGGCTCGATGGACCCGGTGGCCGAACGAGATCAAGTGCGGGCCGCATGGTGGCAAGAAAAGCAAGACGAAGTCGTGAACATGAGCCGGTGCAGGGTAGCGGCTCACAACCGGAGTCTGCACACGGGGTTTGGTTGGTTCGCTCCACAAAACCAACACCGAGCTGGGACAACCGTGGCGGCCAAGTCATAAGTGGGAATGGCGTGGAGGCTGCACCTAGTCCGCGAGGTTTGCGGTGGTTCACCACAAAACCGTCGGGTTCCTTGGTTGAGCCACAAAGCCAAGACCGGAGGCTCGGCGGGTGGAGACGGGATCCGGGTGCGTCGAGAGACTTCGAAGCGGAGGACACGCGTCGGGATCGCAAGGCTTGCGTCGAGGCTAAGCGAGGTGCGGTCGCCAAGCATCCGTCTGATGGTGCTACGATGAGAATTCCTAAAGTGCCCTTCCGGGATGTGTATCCAAGTATTATGTAATAGGGGTAGTTTCGTCTTTTGGTTGCCTCCATATAAACTTAGAGGAGAGAGGATGGCAGCCATCTCTTAGAACCCTCGCTCATTTGCTTTCTTATTTTCCCTTCCTATTTTGCTTAGGATTTTCTATAGGACTAGCTTGAGAGCTTCATGGTGAGACCTTGATAGAGGGATGGATGTTGAGGAGGGAAGCTAGACCTTGTATGAATCTTTCATGGTATGTATAGAAGGTTCGGCGTGATTCCTCAAGTGTTCTTGTTGCTCCTCCCATTTATCTTTTTCAGTGATTTTCGGAGCCTTTTCTTGGGATTCTCGTGGGAAGTATTTGGAGGTGTTTCTTTGCGGGATTTGTTTTGGGAATCACACATGAGGTTGGTGTGCCTCTTTTCTTGGTGATCTTGCCCCTCAAATCCCATAGGAAGGCCTTCGATTTTGGTGGTTTTCGAGTTCTTCGTGTTCTTGAGGTAGAGGCACGAGATTTGCGATTCCGGGAGTTGTAGGGAGTTAGAGGCTGAAATTTTTGGGGCATGTCTTCCATTTTGGGTGCTCATCATCTCCCCAAAATTTCGTCTCAAGACTCCAAGTGGTTTGGGAGATCCATCGATCGGAAGTTTGAGGTTGTTTCTCAGGTTTCTCGGCTGTGCTGATTCACACCTGGTGGACCGTCCGCGAGGTCACCGCGGACCGTCCGCGAGGTGCCTGCCAGCCCGAATGTTCTTCGTGTTCGTGTGAGTTCTTGAGCGCCTTTCGTTCGATCCATTTTGTCAGTGAATTTTTGGTGCATGAAGTTTGCGGACGGTCCGTACTAGAGTGTCGGACGGTCCGTGACGAGGCGGATGGTCCGCGGGTCCATCACGGACGGTCCGTTTTTCTCGGTGCACTACTGGAGGTTCAGGTAGCAATTTCATATGGTCCGCCCCCTACCCGCGGACAGTCCGTGCCCTCCCCGTGGACAGTCCGCCCGGACACTGCGGACAATCCGCCTGGTGCTTTCCAGATTGCCTAAGTCCCTCACTTGTTGAGTTGTGCTTCCGCGTTGGATTCGTTTGGGAATTGTTCCCATGGTTGGTAGGTCCGTTGTGACTACGCGACCTTAGCAAGTTCGTGTGGGAATCCTTGGTTGTGATTTTGGGGCATAGTCGAGTTCGACTCTTCGGAGAAGAATTTTTATCGGCTCCCATTCACTCCCCCCTCTCTGGTCGCCTAATCGGTCTTTCAATTGGTATCAGAGCCGGTTACGGATCTTTATGATTCTAACCAGTCTAAGATCCAAAGATGACGTACCAAGAACGGGGTTCGGGTCCTCCACACTTTGATGTTAAGAACTACCAGATGTGGCAGAGGCGGATGGCTGCTTTCCTCCGCGACAAGGGTCAGATCCTTTGGGACGTTACGGTGAACACAACTTATGTTCATCCGATTAACTTCCTAGCTCCGTGATCAAGGGATATGCACGACGCCAACAACAAGGTGGTCGACTACTTGTTTCGTGCTCTGTGTCAATCCTAATTCGATCGGGTACAGACAGAGGACTTGGCTTGTAGGATTTGGGAGTAGTTGAACAATGCTCACGCTGGGAATGCTCAGGTTCAGGCTTGGTTGTTCTCGACCTACCGGAGAGAGGACGAGAACTTCAATCATCTCCCCAGTGAGTCCATAGACACCATGTTCCAGCGGTTCACTGTGATTGTGAACAACATGAGGGCTAATGTGGCCGCGCTCCCGTACGATGATCATGACAGGGCTGTGAAGCTCCCGCACTCTCTGGATCGTACCGTGTGGAGTGAGAAGGTCAAGGCCATTCTGGAGTCGGAGAAGTATAAGACCCTAATGGTGGACGAGCTGTTTTCCAAGCTCAAGTCGTCTGAGGTGGACCGTGGGGTGCGAGCAAGGATCGAGAACCCGACTGAACCCCATAGTCTGGCTCTCGTTTCCGGTTCCAGGACTAACGCTAACCCATCCTCTAGGATGTACTCCTTGTCTTCTCTTGTGTCCTTGCCAGATGAGGATTTTGACATGTTGGGTGAGGACGACCTAGCACTGTTGTCGAGAAGATTCGAGAGGATGCACGAGAATCGGATGAACTCAAGGAGGAACTCGAGGACGTGCTTCAAGTGCGGCAAGCCCGGACACTTTTTCACCGAGTGTCCGAAGTTGAACGACAACGACAAGCACAAGTCCAAGGACAAGAGGAGGCGGTCCAAGAAGAAGGATCATGGACATGGGAGGAAGGCACGGTCTCGAGAGAAGATGAAGAAGTCAAGCGACGTGGAATCCGACTTCGAGGACACGTCATCAAGCTCGAGTGATGAAGAAGAAGGGGGCGGCAAGAGCAAGAAGTTCAACGGCCTTTGTGTGATAGGCCTAAGATCCAAGGACGGTTTCTGCGGCATGGCTCGCAGCTCCAGCAGCAAGAGAAGCCAGAAGGACGCCTCGGACTCAGATTCTGAGGATGAGGTATTTGATGAGCTCTCTTCCTTGCGCAAGGAGAATGAGGAGTTGGTTGACTTGCTTGATAACCGCGATCACATGCGTAGAGAGGCCAAGAAGCTTAGGAAAGAGCTTAGGGCTATTCTAGAGGAAGCTAGGGAGAAGGTAGCTAAGCTAGAGTCAAAGAACCTAGAGGCTTAGCTTGAGATAGACTCGCTTAAGGCTGCTCCTATTGTCTCTGATGAGATTGATTGTGGCGATTGCACTATTTTCCTGTCTGACTTGACTTTGCTTAAGGAGAAGCATGCCTCGAAGCTCAAGGAACTAGATGTGCTTAGGGATGAGCTTGACGAGTTGAAGTCTAGATCTGCTTTGTTAGGAGCATGTACTACTTGCCCTAGTTTGCATGAAAAACTAGATGAATCTCGTGCTCGTATTGTTTCTCTTGAGGCTGCTTTGAAATCTCCTATCGTCAATGCTTGCTCTACTTGTGAGGTTCATGCGGTGCAAAATCTAGAGCTTGCGCAACATGTTGATGGGTTGCAGAATGAGACTGATGATTTGCGCAAGTTGATGAGTTGGTTGTCTAGTCATGAGCCTCAGCTTGGTATGATGATTGCAACATTTAAGTGCTTTGATGGTCAGGCGCTTGGGTCCGATAAGGCTGGAGAGTGTAGTAGTGAGAGAGAAGGGAAATTTGGGGAAACTCCAGTCCCACCACACACTACACCCAAGAACCAGTTTGCCCCCAAGACAAACCGGATGCATAAGCTGAGAGAGAAACCAAGTGAGTAAGGCAAAAGGCCTGAGAAGAAACCACAACCAACACCCAAGGCAAAACCAATCCGCTTCCATTGTGAGTATTGTGGGAGGGATGGTCACAAGAGAGAGTTTTGCTTCAGGAGGAAGCATGAGGAGAGGTTTGCTAGGGAGATGGCAAACAAGGACAGGTACCGCCCCTCTCATGGTGTGCCTGAGCCTCGTGTTGTGCCCCGGAGTGAGGGTGTTGCGCATACGGTCCCATCTTGGAGGGATCAAGGCTTTCGTACCCGATGTGCTGAGAGTTTTGGCTTTCGAGGTCGTGGTGTTGATCGGTTCGGTTCCTTTGGTCGTGGTGCAGGTGATGGGTATGTTGAGTCTGGCGGTGGTATGTTTGCTAGATGTTCTCCACCTCGTGATCAATACGAGATTGGGAGAGGTCGCAGCTTTGAGTCTCAGAGGGGCTACGGACCACATTTTTCCTTTCGTGGTGCTCGTACTCCTCTAGTGAGACGTGAGGTGATTCCCTGTGGTGGTTATAGCATTGGTAGGATGAATTTTGCTAACCCCACTTTTGAGCAAATGGCTCGGCACTGGTTTGACTCTTTTTGTGCTAACCCCAATGTTGAGTCAAGTGCTCATTCTCGCTCTTGGTTTTGATTTTGCAGGCGGGAGGCTTGGAGGACTTTTGGTGGATCGACTCCGAAGGCTAGCGGCACATGACTGGAGATCGAAGGTGGCCCTCCAGCCTCACCCCGGTGGTGTCAAAGGAGAACATCACTTTCGGGGATGATGGACGAGAGCGAGTGATCAAGGTAAGTAGATATGGAGACTTTGAGGTGTGTGGCTCTCATTAAGCCACTTGGTCTCTTTTGCTCTTTGCCCTATATCATGTATCTAGGGTGAGCTTTGCATTCTCTTTGGCCCTAGTGCATGTGTTTAGGGGGAGCTTATGAGCTTTGTGCCCTTTTGCTCATTTTTGAATTTGGGTTGGGGTCTCATGTACATATGCATGTTGCATTTTCATTATTGTATCATATCATGTTTGCATCTTTGTATCATAGACTGCATTTGTATCATATGCTTTAGAGATGTGCTTCTCCTATATACATTGATCACCATGATATGCTGGATGTGAGCTTATGACTTTGCTAGTGAAGCTATTGTGATGTATAGCTATGCTCTTGGTAGTTTTGGGATGTATATGCATGTGGAAGCTTATTTTTGTGAAAATGCTATATATGATCCTCTCTTGTGAGTTGAATGGCTTTCATGCTCAAATTGTGCTCATATG
Source organism: Cenchrus fungigraminus (assembly GCA_036936925.1). Taxonomy (NCBI): domain Eukaryota; kingdom Viridiplantae; phylum Streptophyta; class Magnoliopsida; order Poales; family Poaceae; genus Cenchrus; species Cenchrus fungigraminus. The sequence goes on along the minus strand of CM072778.1, from coordinate 51,430,133 downwards.
GCTATATCTTACTTAATTTGTGCTTGGGTATCATGCTCTTTTCATTTGGGGTCAAAGATCCATTTGTCATCATGAATGTTTAGCCTACATGTTACCTTGTGGAGAAGCCTAAGCTTCTTTTTGCCACAAAGGCACTTCATGTACTATGCTTAATTTGTAAATCATGAAATTGGTATGTGAGATGCCTATGCTTGAAAAATATGCTTCCATGTCATAAATGCTTTAAATTCCTTATCTTGGGTGCTAAACCGTTGCATGATGTCCACCATTGAGAAGTCTCATATCTAGAAGTGGACACATGGCTCGGTGGCTTTGACATGACATGAGTTAGCTTGTAGGTGTTTGTGATGATCTTGTGATGAGAACTTGTGACCTAGCATGAAGCTTGTGAGTTATATGTTGTTTGTGCTCAGTTTGGTCATGTTGAGGTCATATGCTCATGAGAGGGAAGTTTTTGTTGAAAATGCTTCATTTTGATCATGGCTATGTCACATGCTTATATGTTCCTTCCTATCTTGTTGGCGATGCTTGTACTGAATATGTGGCTATCTTGCTTGTCTGTGTCTCATTTTTACCATGTTGTAGTGCTCTTTGTCTATTTGAGAAGCACATGCTTGCATTTATAGCCTTGATTCATGTATTACCAACAAGGGGGAGAAATGTGCACCCAATTCATAACATGGGGAGAAGTGTGCATGTTTGGGGAGAAATGCACTTTGTAAGGAGAGTTGCATCAAGGGGGGGGGGAAAGATGGATACTCAATTCAGGGGGAGAACTTGAGTTTGCATGCATTTGTTCAGGGGGAGCTTGCATTCATGCTTGGGGAGTTTGGAGCATTTTGTCTCGGTTGTGTTGAGCCGTTGCCCTTGCCAATAGGGGATCGAGACTTGCTCTTTCAAGTGATCTTGTTTTGGCTTTTGTTTGGCTTTTGATCACTTGTTTGAGTCCTTTGTTCGTTTCTTTTCTTTTTCTTTCTCTTATGAATTGGTGACTATGTGTGTTGTCAATGCACTCATCAAGGGGGGAGATTGAGGACTGGAGCGTTCGAGGACCGGTGGATGGTCGCTCCTTGGTGTGATGAGTGTTTGACAACGTGTTGTGGACTGACTCTTGGCCGAGTATTGCAGGTGTAGGTTGCGGCTTGATTTGCATTGGTGTAGGTGAAGAGCGGGCGCGAAAGGTCTTAGCCTGTGTGCCCTCCGAGGAGTGGAGAGACAAGTAGGCTCGGCTCGATGGACCCGGTGGCCGAACGAGATCAAGGGCGGGCCGCATGGTGGCAAGAAAAGCAAGACGAAGTTGTGAACATGAGCCGGTGCAGGGTAGCAGCTCACAACCGGAGTCTGCACGCGGGGTTTGGTTGGTTTGCTCCACAAAACCAACACCGAGCCGGGACGACCGTGGCGACCAAGTCATGAGTGGGATTGGCATGGAGGCTGCACCTAGTCTGCGGGGTTTGCGGCGGTTCACCACAAAACCGTCGGGTTCCTTGGTTGAGCCACAAAGCCTAGACCGGAGACTCGGCGGGCGAAGACGGGATCCGGGTGCGCCGAGAGACTTTAAAGCGGAGGACACGCGTCGGGATCGCAAGGCTTGCGTCAAGGCTAAGCGAGGTGCGGTCGCCGGGCATCCGTCCGATGGTGCTACGACGAGAATTCCTAAAGTTCCCTTCGGGGGTGTGTATCCTAGTATTATTTAATAGGGGTAGTTTCGTCTTTCGGTTGCCTCCATATAAACATAGAGGAGAGAGGATGGCAGCCATCTATTGGAACCCTAGCTCATTTGCTTTCTTATTTTCCCTTCCTATTTTCCTCAGGATTTTCTATAGGACTAGCTTGAGAGCTTCATGGTGAGATCTTGAGAGAGGGATGGATGTTGAGGAGGCAAGCTAGATCTTGTATGAATCTTTCATGGTTTGTATAGAAGGTTAGGCGTGATTCCTCAAGTGTTCTTATTGCTTCTCCCGTTTCTCTTTTTCGGTGATTTTCGGAGCCTTTTCTTGGGATTCTCGTGGGAAGGATTTGGAGGTGTTTCTTTGCGGGGTTTGTTTGGGGAATCACACATGAGGTTGGTGTGCCACTTTTCTTGGTGATCTTGCCCCTCAAATCCCGTAGGAAGGCCTTCGATTTTGGTGGTTTTCGAGTTCTTCGTGTTCTTGAGGTAGAGGCACGAGATTTGCGATTCCGGGAGTTGTATGGAGTTAGAGGCCGAAATTTTTGGGGCATGTCTTCCATTTAGGGTGCTCATCATCTGCCCAAAATTTCGTCTCAAGACTCCAAGTGGTTTGGGAGATCCATCGATCGGAAGTTTGAGGTTGTTTCTCGGGTTTCTCAGCTGTGCTGATTGGCACCTTGTGGACCGTCCGCGAGGTCACCGCGTACCGTCCACGAGGTCACCGCGGACTGTCCGCGAGGTGCCTGATAGCCCGACTGTTCTTCGTGTTCGTGCGAGTTCTTGAGAGCCTTTCGTTCGATCGATTCTGTCGGTGGATTTTTGGTGCATGAAGTTTGCAGACGGTCTGTACTAGAGTGCCGGACGGTCCGTGACGAGGCGGACGGTCCGCGGGTCCATCACGGATGGTCCGTTTTTCTCGGTGCACTACTGGAGGTTCAGGTAGCAATTTCGGACGGTCCACCCCCTACCCGCGGACGGTCCACCCCCTACCCGCGGACAGTCCGCGCCCTCCTCGCGGACAGTCCGCCCGGACACTGCGGACAATCCGCCTGGTGCTTTCCAGACTGCCTAAGTCCCTTGCTTGTTGAGTTGTGCTTCCGCGTTGGATTGGTTTGGGACTTGTTCCTAGGGTTGGTAGGTCCGTTGTGACTATGCGACCTTGGCAAGTTCGTGTGGGAATCCTTGGTTGTGATTTTGGGGCATAGTCGAGTTCGACTCTTCGGAGAAGAATTTTTTTCGGCTCCCATTCACTCCCCCCCTCTCTGGTCGCCTAATCGGTCCTTCAGCCCTTAAGGACCTTGTCAACAGAAGGAGCAGAAAACTCATGGAGCGTCTTCTGGGCCATACCGGTTGAAGTGGATGGCAGTCGTAATGAACTCGAGTTTTCCTCACAAGTGACTCTAGATCTTCAGTGAAATTTGGCTGTAGGTCGAAGCTCGGCAATCTTCACCATCCAACGACAAAGAAGACAAATAAAGGTTGGCCTGCATTGAGAATTGCTCTATCCTTTCATGTTTAGTGACATGTGCAAAGTGTAATCATGTTTATCTTGTGCCTTCCCCGGCAACGACACTAAAAATGCTTGTTGGCATTTCTTAAGGTCGTTGCTAGTTCATGTGTTCCTAACAATGGTGCCAGAAATGTCCAGTGGTAATCCTAACGACCACAAACAAATCTGCAAGTGCACGGATATACCACTGTAGCATTTCCCCAGGGAAGAGAATATTCCCAGGGTATCGAATCTATGGAAGGCAATGGCAGATAACAAGATTACTATATTGCAGTGAATATAAGTGATGAGTAGGGGAAGAAACAAGTTCTCGCATGTAGGAGTAAAAATAGGTATATGATAAGGGTAGTGTGTCACACACAGGATTCACATCATGATAACTAGGCATAGGGAGGTAGACTAAGAGTTAGCTCTTGGTTCAAATGTACTAAACATACAAGGTTAGTAAGACAAGTTAGTCACACTCGTGCATTGCATGGATAAGCCGGTTTAGCACCCAGGTATAATGGAAGCTAACCTCCCGCGTTATTGAGAATCACATTGCGGTGGCTGGACCTTTACTAACTTTTATAGTGAATCCGAATGTGGGGGATTACTGGGGATCCAACGGCTGTCACTACCACGGCCTACCCCTGCCAAACTGTGGGAAACATCCCGTATCTAACAAAGCAGAGCAACCCAAGCACCATGCCTGTGTTGATGCTAGACTCCGGGCTGCCCAGGGCTGATGTGACCTAGACCGAAGCCACCAGATAACATGCCACTTAGACCAAGTACCGTAGCATAAACACTAACTCCATGTAACACAAAAGCATAAACTAACTAGATCAAACTAGGCTATGCACACGAACTGATATGATGTTTTCTATGTCTGATCAACAAAATCAAAGGGTCATGTTCGTGAAGAACACGAGCCTCTAAACTATGAACAAACACAAGAAACATGCTCAAGTGCCATTTCAATTGGATCAAAAGGTAGTGTTCATCAAGAACATGAGCCTCTAAATGATGAATAGGTGAAGAACACATGAACACATCAAGAACACATACAAGCACAACCATATATTAAAGTTTTATAAATGAAGTAAATCAAAGTCATACTAAGAAATAAAGATACATTGGAGTTCATACCTAGATCCAAAGTAGACTTGGAACCTGAATTGGAGCTCCTCTAGCCTAATCTACTTGCCTTAGAAACTAAAGGGAGACAGGTGAATCACAAGTGGTGTGTGTGTAGAATGAGACCCCTCCCCTTCTATTTATAGTGGAGGTGGGCACCCTGTTCTGGCCTCTTGCAGCACGGGCGTACAGTCCACCGCGTTAAGGAGCCAACTAGGAGACGACACGAGGAAGCTGGGCACGAGGGGGCCCACCAGGGCTGACCAAGGTATCAGCCAACCCTTGGTCGGTTCCCCTCTGGGCCTACTTCCTCCATTGGCTTCCAGGTGGGTCCCTTGGTGGGTACATAGGTGCGTCCAGTGATTTCTGTCATGTTTCCTTCACGAGTGGGCCCATGGATCCATGTACTTGTTTGTGATTGGTTGAGCTTGAGATGCTTGGATCATAGGGTGTACTTTCTCACTCCTTGTTGTGCTAATTTACCTACAATCAAATAATCTCCAAGGACAAGTGGAGCTACATTATTCTTAACTAAAATACGTGTAAGAAATGCCTTTACCTCCATTTTCATGAGAATATAAAAGGCTAAAGTTGGCACTTAACAGCTGTCAACAGCTGCAAATACCAAAGGAGGCAATTGGATCAAGGAGTTACCCAATGGACTCTGGGGGCTACATACCCAGCCTACCATACCAACAGGTCCATAGTTGACGGTCCTTACAACAAAAATCCGACCGTCAAAATCTCGGAAATGAGAAGGGTATATGACAAGTTTCATGCACATTTTTAGAGTCGAGTCGAGCTAGTCTTGGGGTTCCAGAGAAGTCTTCTTCAGAGTTCGGGTACTACTCTTGTATCTTTCCTTTATAAGACTTAAGTGCAATTCAAGTTATCTTTCTATCTTACATTTCGAGTCAATTACATTTAGCTTTTACTTAGCTAATAGAAGCTTTATTCTAGGTTTAGACTAAAGTGAGTTTTGCCTCGGTTAGCGTAGCTCTCTTGAACCCTATAGCGTTGTGGTCGTTCTTCGCTTGATCTTCGTCTAGGCACTTCGGTGTTTAGCCGTAGAGAGAGACCTCTCCCTAAAGGCCTTAGGGAAGGTTCTTTGGTTCGTTGTGAGCGCGGTGCTCAGAGCTTGCTTAGTCTTAGATTGGTGTCCCATTCAACGGAATAGTTGTGGTACCCTAGGGAGGTGACAGCTCCGGATGGGCTTTGTAGTCCACCACGTTAGTTTGGGCCGGTAGGATTCAGCGCGTCGTCATTCTCCCTTCTCATCCCAGTCCGGGAGCGCGGCTTTGCATGCCCCTGCAGCACTAGAAGAGCTTGTTGATCCTATCTTACCTTGGCTCTGCTTTACCTTAGTTCTTTTCCCGGAGTTGACAAGAATAGATAGATTGCCTTAGGATCCTTCCTCGTCTCGTTGTCCTCCCAACTCACTAGGACCTCTCTAGTTCTTTTATCAAGATCTCCTCGCGTGTCAAGTTACCCCCCGTATATCTTTATCATTACCCCCGCTATAAGTCCCTTTCACCGAGTCTCAATCCTCTCTACCGTTCTTTCGATTATCTATGCCATAGTGCTTCCCTTGTGAAAAATATAAATACGATAACCCGAATACCACCGGGTGAAGTGCTACAACGGTAATCCGTGCGCTTGCGGACCTTTCTGTGATGTGTGATTTACCGGGCATTTCTGGCGCTGTTGCGATTGCAGTAGCGACGCTAGCAAGTGTCAACAAGCATTTCTGGCACAGTTGCCGGGGAAGCAATAGGCACTAGATATCTTTTCGGTAGAGTTATCTCAGTTCGGTGAACCGTCTCTTAGCGGGTTTGTCCCTACTCCGTTCCTAGTGTACGGAGTAGTATCCGATTTCGGTAGTTCCGTCTCGTCTTCACATCTATTCAGAGTCACTTGTGAAGGGTATTCTGACCTCGTGTCACTACCCTTTGAAAAGTTTCTCTCAATTTATCACGACAAACCCAGTCGATCCCGTAGACAGAACCATCTTTTTCATGGCCAAAGAAGCCAACCTTGAGTTCTCTATTTATCAATCCCACACTCCGACTAAGATGGAAATCCCAGTCGGAAATGGAAATCTCAAACAAAGGTTCTTCTCCAATGGAACTATTCCTCCAAAATTCCTTTCCATCGCCCAGAAAAATCCTTTTTCAGGATTCAAAGGAGAAAATCCATACAATCACTTGAGGAGTTTCGAGCAATTGTGCTCTACTCGTTCATCCTCCGATCTTTCTCCCGACGAATTTAGAGTTAGACTTTTCCCATTCTCACTAGCGGGAAAAGCAAGGGCTTGGTACTTCCGGCAAGAGAAGGAAGTTACCACGAATTGGAGAAATTTGCGCGACAAGTTTTGCGCTAAGTACTTCCCCTTATCTCGCCTTGTGAATCTTCAAAGAGAGATTATCAATTTCCAACAGAAGGAGACCGAATCCCTAAATCAAGCATGGACTAGATTCTACGATCTCATACACATTTGTCCTAATCATGGCCTTCCAGATATAGTGTTGATTCAACATTTTCAGAACGGCCTCATTCTAGACAGTGTTTTCCGCTTGCTTGCACTCACAAAGGGATCACTTTTTCACAAAAATCCAATTGAGGGGCTAGAATTTCTAGCGAGGATTTTAGCTATGCCCGTCAGAAAAGAATCCCAGGGCGAAGAAATCAAGGACCATTCCCGATCTTGGATAGATAGGATTGTTGTCTATCTCTTGTTTTTCTTCCGAATTGTCAAGCAACTTCAGCATCAAGCTTCCAAGTGCTCCACTAAGCATCACGAGGAAGGACATATCATCCAGGTAATCGGAAACCAGCTTGGGGGAGAGCCCCTATTTAATCAAAGAAGGTATGCCCATCCAGTCCAATCCCAACATCATATGGAATAAAAGAAAAACAACAAAAACATTTGCTCTCACCATGTGCACTTGAAATCTTGTCTATACACCCTCTTTTGGAAATGATGAAAAGTTGCCATGTTAAAACTTTGCAAGAACCTAGCGTACAACTTTGTACTCTACGAGCATTTGAAATTGTTGGTATGTGTTGAAACAAGAGTCTAAATTAAAACTTTGTGGGAAGCAAATGCTTATGACCAAACCTAGGGTGTTGACTAGTATGATATGGTGCGACAATGTTAATCTTGCTCTATCTCTTAGTATGGTGAAAATCTCGGATGATTTCTTTTGAGAAAATAAAACAAGACAAGTTCCTCAATGGTCATATCACCTACCAAAGCCATATGTCGATATCAAAGTATAAACCTTCTACATATGCTTGCTTGTGACCCGTTAAGTTTTGCCAAATTGTTGTGACCCTTGGTAGAATCTTTTCATGCTCCCATGATCGAGATCACGTACACCCACATATACATGCTAACTTCCACACCGGGAGTTACGCAAAACATGCCATCCATCCACCAAAAAAATAAATACTCCAAAGTCAAAAGAGATTTCTCTTCTTGTATTCTTGCAAAAGGAGAGAGGGGTCAGCAAAAAAAAAGTGAAGCATGACCCCTCCTCCAAAATAAAAGCAAGAGGAGAATCTCAAAGCAAGGAGTACATAGAAAACAAACAAAAACATTACACACACTTGCACATCTCGATCAAGTTGCATGACTAGTTTCTTCTTGGATCCGGTCTTTGGCTCAACAACATCATGTGGCACAAGTGAGTCTCATGCTTATCCTACCCAAAGCTCCACATACAAGCCATAGAGTAGGAAGTTGAGGCTCAAAAGCCTATGGTGAGGTAACAAATACCACTTGAGCGATCGAGGGAACCATCCGAGGAACTTTGTCTCTCTTTGCAAAAATTTCAAAACTCCGAGATAGGATCCAGAAAAGAGAAGAGTGAGTGATGCAAAGTCAAAACCGTTCTATTCTTCAACCTCCAAAGGCAAGGTGGAAAGTTACAAGCCCCACGGTAAAACAAGGCTAATTTTTTCTCGTACCAATCTTTTCAATACCAAGTAGAGTATGGAATTATGCATAGAAACTTGCAGAGCGGTAACATCAATGCAACTCCTGATCGTCCGAGACCAAGTCTAGACTTTGCTAGAGGACGAGCAAACATTTAGCTTGGGGGAGTTTGTTGATGGTCCTTACAACAAAAATCCGACCGTCAAAATCTCAGAAATGAGAAGGGTATATGACAAGTTTCATGCACATTTTAGTACTAATATAGTTCCACGAGTTGTGTTATGAGGAGAAATCAGGAGTCACCGAGCCACTAATATAGTACTAATATATGCAGGTACGCAATTGGGAGAAATCAGGAGTCACCGAGCCACACCTAGCAGGCACGGCCGAACCAACAGGTGCGGTTGGTCCTGCTGGTGCGGCCGAACCAGCAGGTGCGGCCGGTCCACCAGGTGCGGCCGGCCCTGTACCCCACCACGTCTCGAGCCCAGGCGACCATCACTTCCACAAACATACCTTGGATGGATGAGATGTGCCGGGGTTACGTCGGTTTGATCCAAAGGAGGAGGAAAGAGGCACTTGGATCCATGGGCCCACCTCTACATGCAACCAACCGTCATTTTGAAGCAATCCTGAGCATCCCCTAGCATTGGCGGTGCATCACACGGCTTGGAGTAGGTACGTCCGGATCAAGAGATACGGCCGCACCTACGAAGCGGCGAATCCGGCGGAACCGACCCAGGATACCGACTCACAACCGACCAAGAATCGAGCATCATGACCGTCCACGACTAATGGCGGCGCATCGTAGGTGCGGCCGTGCCTGGCTCCCGCCTCCTCAGCGCTCCACCGACCTCCCACTGCTATAAAAGGGACCCTCCACTCGCTGGAACAGAAGACACACAGCAGGAGTATCACTATTGTCCACTTTTGTATCTTAGAGTAGGAAGTAGTGTAGTTTGGGAGTTAGAGTTGTGTCGAGCTAGTCTCGGGGTTCCAGAGAAGTCTTCTTCAGAGTTCGGGTACTACTCTTGTATCTTTCCTTTATAAGACTTAAGTGCAATTCAAGTTATCTTTCTATCTTACATTTCGAGTCAATTACATTCAGCTTTTACTTAGCTAATAGAAGCTTTATTCTAGGTTTAGACTAAAGTGAGTTGTGCCTCGGTTAGCGTAGCTCTCTTGAACCCTATAGTGTTGTGGTCATTCTTCGCTTGATCTTCATCTAGGCACTTCGGTGTTTAGCCGTAGAGAGAGAGAGACCTCTCCCTAAAGGCCTTAGGGAAGGTTCTTTGGTTCGTTATGAGCGTGGTGCTCAGAGCTTGCCTTAGTCTTAGATTGGTGTCCCGTTCAATGGAATAGTTGTGGTACCCTAGGGAGGTGACAGCTCCGGACGGGCTTTGTAGTCCACCACGTTAGTTCGGGCCGGTAGGATTCAGCGTGTCGTCGTTCTCCCTTCTCATCCCAGTCCGGGAGCGCGGCTTTGCATGCCCCTGCAGCACTAGAAGAGCTTGTTGGTCCTATCTTACCTTGGCTCTGCTTTACCTTAGTTCTTTTCCCGGAGTTGACAAGAATAGATAGATTGCCTTAGGATCCTTCCTCGTCTCGTTGTCCTCCCAACTCACTAGGACCTCTCTAGTTCTTTTATCAAGATCTCCTCGCGTGTCAAGTTACCCCCCGTATATCTTTATCATTACCCCCACTATAAATCCCTTTCACCGAGTCTCGATCCTCTCTACCGTTCTTTCGATTATCTATGCCATAGTGCTTCCCTTGGGAAAAATATAAATATGATAACCCGAATACCACCGGGTGAAGTGCTACAATGGTAATCCGTGTGCTTGCGAACCTTTCTGTGACGTGTGATTTACCGGGCATTTCTGGCGCCGTTGCGATTGCAGCAGCGACGCTAGCAAGTGTCAACATCCATCACCTTACTTCCTGGTCTACAGCTCCGAAGCTATCTTACCTACCGATGTCATATGGCAATCTCCAGCGGTTGAACAATACGAAGAAGGCGTAGCAGCTCAAACCAGGCAGACTGACGTCGATAGTCTTGAAGAAGCTCATTGTGTCGCACTCGTCCAGTCAGCCATATATGTTGAGGGGATTCGCCGCTATCACAATCGCAACATCAAAGAACGTTGTTTCAACATTGGTGATCTAGTCCTGCGTCGCATCCATAATACGACCGGACTACACAAACTCAACTTGCCATGGGAAGGGCCCTTCTCTGTGTCGAAGGTCACTGGACCTAGTTCATATCTCTTACAAACTCTTGAAGGTGAAGACATCAACAACTCGTGGAACATCGACCAACTGTGTCAGTTCTACCCATAATCTTCGACTACTTATCATGGTTTGCGACCCAAGCTTTTGGTCAACCTACGGGTCCTAGCGACTACCTAGCTGTAAGCGGATCACGGGTCCTAGAGACTACCTCTCAGCTGTAATCAGCCTTGTGCCTTTGCTATTATCGGCCCTTGGTCATACAGTTGTACTCTTATAACATATGATGCACCGTAATAAAGTTTGTTCCTTGTTCAAATTGTTATTGTGATCGGCATTGCTCCATGCCTACGCAAACAGGCTATCTTTTGTCTTCTAAAGACTACTCTTACGTTCTTCAAAACATAACCTACTACTAAGGCAGGTTTCCTATCGAGTACTACTACTCGCACTGTTTTCTTATAGCCAAGTACTCGGTGACATCACATACAAAAGGATACAGATAATTGAACACATACTCTTTTTAATTACTCTCCTAGTTATATCCTACTTGTTCATATTACACTTGTTCCCTACAATGTCTTTTCTATAGATACAATCAACACAGTTTCAAGTGTTGAGCCACGCCCTCTGCAACGGGTGCCGTCTCTTCCATCAGCACTCGGAACTTGTCGTTCGTGCAATCTGCGGCTAACCCTCTTGCGATGACTGTGACATCCGCCTTCGGGTAGAACGACTTGAGGAAACTAAACACCTGATTAGGAATCAACTTGGCTAGCCTCTGCACATACTCAAGAATCGTAGTCGGGGTCTCCTTCATACGCTCAACCAATGGTCACAGCTTCACACCGGCTACCCGAGGCACGAACAGATCCACCATGGGCTCTGTAGCATCTATCAACTCCTTGAGGGATTTCCATCAGTTCTCCTCGTTGACCCTCTTGAGTGACTGCATACACCTGAGAAGATCAGTTTTCTCCGGTGATGCGAAGCTCGACTTTGTTTATAAGTTCAAGTGTCCGCACCTTCAACTCCTGCTCGACTTCTTCACGGGTAGTCTTCTCGCGGTACACGATACACTTCAAGTTAGTCTACGAGGCTTTCAGCTACTCTACCGACTTCTCAAGCTCTGCAGGAACTGTGGGTCACACTACATCTAGAATTTCAAGAAAAACAAGTACTCGAGTAGCTGCAGCAAGACCATACCTTTATTCTTGTGGCGCAGTGTCTTGTTCTTGTTGATGAGTTAATCCTTGTGGGCCGTGATCTCCTGGATGGCATTCCAATGGTCAGCATCTGCACTATGCAGCTTCATCTAGAGGCGTGAGGCACGCTCTATCAAGTTCTTCAGCTTGGCCTCCAGCTCCTCTGCTTGGATTATACTGTCACCATACCCCTTCAACATCTCGAATTTCTTCTGGGACCGTTGAATCATGTCCTGCACCAAGATTTCCATATCACCGATGGATGCAAGACTACTACTACTATGGTAATTTCATCTTCATTGAGTACTCGGATGTTACCTTCATATATTCACCACTGCGACGGAAGGACTCCAGCTGTAGTGCAACGTACTCTGCATCCAACAAGTCATCCTCCAGCAACGACATGTCTTCACTTGTAGCACGGCTACTGGATCCTGCCGCAGACTCCATCACTGCGCTTCGCAGCAGCGTGGAGTCTTCAATATCTGCTTCTCGTACAACCATTTGCTTGTTCGGGCTCATCATCAAGACTACCAGTGCGTTCTTGTGATGCATGGGGGCTTCCTCCGGTGCATCCTCTGCTGGCGGAGGAGTAGCTTCTGGGTCTTCCTCCACAGCTGCGGCTAGTTCTGCTTCAATTTCCACCGAAGGATCCTCAGTGGGCTCGAGGGCTGCAGCATACGAGACTATCAACAACTCGACTACTATACTCTAGTGCAAGCACAAACCTTGTGTGGCGCTTGTCTCTGTCGACGTCTCATCCGTCGCCACTTCTTCCTGGCGAGGTGGAGCCCTTTCCCTGTCTTTAGTTGAGGGACCTTCGCCATCAACTGGAGTCTTCTCGGTAGCTTCCTCCTGGATAAGTCAGTCAATTTTCTGCACGCGGAACAATTTGTTGAGCACCTTTTCAAAATGTGACACCAATACGTACTCGAAGCTATTGGGTACTTATAATGTGGAGTGTGGCAAAACTCTTGAGGGACCTCTAGGGAGTCACGCCAACCCCCCAGCAACAATTGGAGCCTTCTCGACTACTTTTGGCTCCTTGGACGGGGCCGCAGTCATCATTGGCTCCACTTGTTGCTGTGCTAGGGCTGGCTTCATGATTTCAGCCTCAACATCATTGTTGGGCATATCACCAACGGGTGGGGATGCATCATCCACCACCTGAATGACCTCCATGGTTTACATAACTTCAAACTAAGCAGCCCATGGTGCTTGCTCAGTGCTTGGCACCTCCTGCGCACAAGACAACACAAACAAGTCATCAATATTGGAATTTCTTGTCGACTGCATGATTACCAATTCGAGAGTACTTATCTCTGGAAGGCTACCAGGAGATACCAAGATTTTCTTCATAGCACGCTTCTGCACCGTCATCTGACATCTCTTCAGCGGCTGCGGCAACACATCATCCCAAGTCTCCACTGGCCTCTTAGAAGAGCCAATAGGCATCCCAGCTCTACTAAACTGGGACACCAACTCAAAATGCTCAGCGAACGTCTCTTGATCGTCATCCTCATCTGATGACACATCCTCAATGGCTCCCTCCTCTTCAGGAGCGATAGCCGGCGCCTTTCCTCTTGCATCTTGCTCCACATGCGCCTGGTCTTGCGGCCCGGTTAGAGGGGGGGCATCGACACATACAACTCGACATCTTCCTGCAAGATACATACAAGGTTAGTGACTACAGGTTGACTACTAGAAAGTACTCGGGGGTTGTGGCCATGACAACTTATTGGTTTCAGTGGCCTATCCGCGCCATACTCAACCACGACAGCAGGCACACCAAGCTTCATATCTTTGAAGATCTTTTCTGGCCCCTCCATAATCAAGTCGTTGCTCATCTCGTCAGTGCTCAGCCTCAAGTTGTCATCCACCCTGATGTACTCATACCCGAGGTGATCCCTCTTCATCAGTGGCTACACCTGATATCGGGGTTTGATACCGCCAGTAAGTAAATTTTGGTATGTTCGTGCGTCAGATCCGGACGGTTGGGACTGACACAAGGATTATACTGGTTCGGGCACCACGGGGGAGGCCCTACATCCAGTCGGGGGAAGTGTTCTATATGCCCAGGGGGCTTGTAATAGGGAGTACAAGCTTAGGTCGAGAGAGGGAGCAGGTCCCAGGTCTCTTGAGGTGGTAGTGTTCGTGGTGTGATCGCGTGATCACTCTGGCTGTGTGTTGTTTTTTCGGTTGTCTGTTGTCCCATGGTGCGATGCCCTGTTCACGGTACCTCCTTCCCCTTTTATAGTTCAAGGGGTGCAGGTGTACAATGGGTAAGATGGTAAAATCGTGTCCTGCTACAGTGTTGTAACAGTGCCGTGGTGTGGACCTCGATCTTTGATTGGCGTCGTATGCCTGGCTAGACGCGGTAGTCCTCGTAGGGTAGCATAGGCGGCAGCCTATGTCCCGAGGCGGCTACCCTTTGACTTATGGTCTTGCGTGCGGGGTGGGTCGGAGGCTTCCCGTGCAAGCCCTGACCTTGCCTCTGGCAGTTACTTGGTCAGGACGCGTCGTCTGATGACTTATCTGCGAAGGATTCGCCCGTCCTTGGCCTCTGTGGGGCATTTTGGTTACGGGACATCCTCGCAGTGGCCCTCCCAGACCAGGGAAATCTCGTCATGACCAGACCGTGGAGATCCACCCGTCCTGTGACCCTGGCACGCCCCGGGTGGCGCGGAGCCGCTCCCCCACGTGGTAGCTCTTGTCAGAGGGGGCCCTGGTGCTTGGTCGCGAGTAGCAGGACCTTAGGTTGTGCGAGGAAGAACTCTCTCCTGAGGTAGCCATCAGGATGGGGCATCTCCTTAAGTCGTGCGGGGCGAACGCTTAAGTTGGAGCCGGGCCCATGGCAGCGATACGGGACCGATGCCGGCCGGTGATGATAGGCCTGCTTTACTGGAGTTGCTATTGGGCCGTTGTAGCTGTGGGCTGTCTTAGTCTTGTAGATGGGGGGAATGGGGGCTAAGTTTATTAAACCTGGTTTATCCCCTCATCAGTAGCCCCCGAGCCTATAGGGAAATGGTTGATTCACCCATAGGTCAGTGGCAGTGATGCTTCTGTGTTGACCTTCTTCTTCTGATTCGGTGGGGACGCACGAGCGCACCCGCAGGGTGTAGCCCCCGAGCCCGTAGTGGAGTCAAAAACTCTGTTGTGGGGTTCTGTTTAGTCACAGTGAGTACAGGCTCACCTTTTGATGACGACGTGGCCAGAAGGTGGGATTTGACCCGGCGTCGGGGAGCCGCGGCTGGCCTTAGTTGATGTGACGAGACAGGAGGCAGGCCATTACTCTGCTGCCACGCTGCCGAGCAGGGTAGGAAGCCAGTTGTGGCTTGCTTTGTAAGCTGCCCAATCTTCGCCACTGTTCCTCTCGTGAGGCTTGGCCGCCGCTGCCCAATAAAAGGAGCTCCACTTCGCCTTAGTGAGACTCCATAGTAGCCAGATGGAGAGGAAGAGAAACTTGCTGTCTCTACCATCGTGGGGGGTTCGGCCCCCCGACTGAAGTGCCAACTTTTGCCTCTTCTGATGTCGGAGGGAGTCCAGCAAGTGGAGAGGCGTCCGCGAGTTAGGTGATCCCTTTCCTAGGGTACTCTTACCTGTCATGGGTCAGGCACATACCCTTGGGAGAGGAAGTTCCTGTGCTCGCGTACCGAGGGCGAGGAAACTTTCGGCGCCTCGTCTGGTCACCCGCGTCCTTACCCGAAGCATTCTTCATCTGGCTTGAGGAGGATGCTTCATCGACATCATCATGAGCGCGCCGACAACATTCCGTGAGCGTGCTGCCTTTTTGGTGACAACTGTCCCTCATTCCGGTCCTAGGAGTTGGTCGGTGCTCCTCCATTGGCAACTGTCGGCGCTGCTACCACAAGTCTTGGATCTCCGAGAGTCCTTGTCCGCCACGCCGCGTTCGGTCTACTCTTGGGGAATCGCTCCTTTATGCCCCAATGTTCGCCCGAGGAAGGTGTCCGTCGTCAGGCGGAGTCCTGCGGTGCGGGACCGCGTTTTCTCCTACTTCTGGCGGCGGCTCGCTCAAGAACTGGGATGTCGTTCATGTGGCCCCTTGCCCGCATATTTTTGTTTTTTGGTCGCGTTGGCCACTTTCTAGTACCTTATGTGTTAAGGTTTGCGGAAGTGATTTTTCCCTTTGTAGGAAACCTGTAGCCAAGCTAAACGAAGTTCTATGACTGTCTTGTGTTATCTTGGAGATGTGCATCCAGGATTGGTGGCTTGCTTTTCTGGCTTACACTTTTCCTCACGCGTCCCCTTCGTCGGGGAGGAGGGGCGTGTATCGCTCAGGTTTTGCCCCGGCGGCCGAGTCACGATACTCGTCGAGCTACTGGCGATTTAGCTCAAGTGGCGCCCAAGTCTCTCTTGCGGGGTCCCGACAGGATCAACCGGTGATAAGCCTTGCATAACCCCTATGTTTATCTCATTTATTTCCAGAATCGTCCGATTGACTCCGGTGGCTCGTTGCCTGTTCACTTTTTCCCTCACGTGTCCCCTTCGTCAGCATGGCTTACCTCCGTGGCCGAGTCATGGTGCTCGTCGAGCTACTAGCGGGTTGGTTCGAGTAAGACCCGAGTCCCGTTAGCGGGGTCCCAACAGGATCAGCTGGTGATAGGTCTTATTAAACCCCTTCGAATATCTCATTTACTCCTGGAGTCGTTCGATTGACTCCGGCGACTCGTCGCCTCCCCTACGGTGGGGATTCCATGAGATTTTTTCGTCAAGGGCTCGAACACGAGCCGAAATTGCCGTGGTAGCCGTGTGCCTGGGTTTCGGCCGCTCGTGGGCCCATTCCTTTTCGTCCCTCACTCTGGTGACGGCGGTGGCTATTCGGAACCCTTTGCTGGGCCAGCCTTCGAGCCGCGCATCAGTTTCGGTTCACGAGATCCATCGATGGTTCGTATCTCTTAGGTTGCCACATCTTCGGGAAATGTCGGCGGGAGCGGACGGTTGCGCTCTCGGCTCGGGTGGGCCTATCGATCGTGGAGATCGTGGGAGGAGAGGGACAGTCGTGCCTCTTGGCCTTCGTTGGTCACCGCCCCCTTAAATCCCGCTTCTCCGGGTAGGTTCTCCGTCTTGGTTTCTCACAAGTTCCTACAATGGCTTTCGTGGTGAGGAATTTTGGCAGGAGTTCGCGAGGTTTACCTGGGTTTTCTCGTCGGTGATGGAGAGGGGAAAGCACGCTGCATCGGAGGAGGTGTCGCAGCCCCCGCCGCCACGCTGCCAGAGGTTGATTCTAACGTGTGTGGGGGATGGTGCTGGCTTTGCTCCATTTCTCCATATCCTTTGTGGTCATCACCAATTTTTCGCGTGTGCAGGATCCCTCATGGTGTTGCTGCCGATTCAGTTGTCGAGCTATCTTCCGGCGGGCTTGGTGCCAGCGTCGGCGGACCCTGCGACCGTAGCGCACCGGGATGACATCCATCGGTTGACGGAGCAGGTGCCAGAGATGGGAAGCCATCTGAAAGAGGCTTTGCATGCCCATCGTCAGCTTGAGGAGGTCCTGGCTGCCGCCCAGGTGGCGATCGGGGCTGCTGGGGCAGAGGTTGACGCGGCTCGTCTTGCTGCCGACAAGGCGGAGGCTTGTCGTGTTGGTAAGCGACCTGGGAGCTCCCCATTTCTTGATTGATCCTTGGGATCTTTCACTCATATATGCTAACACTACTTTATATGAAATAGATGAATAACTGAAGTAGATCAAAGTCATACAATAAAATAAAGATACAAGAGAACTCATACTTAGATCCCAAAGTAGACTTGGAACCTGAAGTAGAACTACTCTAGCCTACCTCCTAGCCTTGGAAACCAAAAGTGAGAGAGGAGTTGGAAAGTGAGTTGGGTAAGAAATGAGTTCCTTCACATCTATTTATAGGCCTAGGACAGCTTCGGGAGAATGGCGTGGGCACCGCAGGATTGGACCAGGGATTCATCAGGAAGCACCACGTGGCAGCTGCTCACTGGCGGACACAAGGTCGGTTCGACCGACCTATGGGGTCGGTCGACCCCCTGTGGGCCCCAGTGGCACTGTGCTTTCTCGTGGTGGCTGTCAGGTGGGTCCTTAGGTCGGTCCCCGGTGTCCACCTGGTTTTGAGGCGGTTTGCCTGCCCGTGGGCCCTTCAATCCTTGTGATGTCCATGTGTCGCCCTCTGATTCGTCGGGGTTGCTTCCCTTGGATTGATGACATGGCTTACATGCATGGGATCCTAGGTGGCAGCCCTTCCTTGGCTGAGGTGACGTGGCTTGGCCCATAGAAGGTGAGTTGTCACTTCTTTTATGCTTATTTTACCTACAATCACAAAAGCTCTAAGGACAAGTGGAACTACATTATTCTTAACTAAATGCGTGTAAGAAATGCCTTTTGCTCCTTTATTTATGAGTATATTGACGGCTAAAGTAGGTACTTAACAGCCGTCAACAACTCCCCCAAGCTAGCCTCTTGCTTGTCCCGAGCAAGGCACTAAGGACTTAGGTTGGTTGATCAGGAGTTGCTACGATGTTGTATTCCTAATCTATGACAAGCGTACTGCTAGGTATTCTATCCAGAGTTGAATGAGTTGGCATTGATCTTACCTTTCGCTTGATCGATATAGGGCATGTAGCTTCACCTTGCCTTGGGCGGTTGAAAGATAGAACGGTTATATAGAGATTGCCAATTACTTGCACCTTGATCAGTTATCAATCCGGAGGTTTTGCAAGTTTTCAAAAGAAATTAAAGTTCCTCAGATGATACTCTCGGATAGCTCAATGTGTATGGTCCTTCACCAAGGCATTGGTTTGCCTTCTTTCACAACCTACTCCTAATAAGCTTATATGTGGAGCTGTAGGTAGGGAAAACATGTGGCATACCTGTTTCTCATGTGTTGTCGAGTCGAAGGCCAGATCCTTGGGAGCAACGAGTCATACAACCTGATCAAGATGTGCATGTGTGTGTATATGGTGGATGGAGAAATGACTCCTTTGGCATGATTTTTCCTTCTCTCTTTTTTGATGATTTCGAGACTTGGGCTATGTTTCTATATATATATATTTTTTTTATTTCTTTATGCATGTTCTTGAGCATGTATCTCTCTCTCTTTTTTTTACATAGCCCTTAGTCCTTCCTGAATATTTTTGGAGAGGGATAAAATCATGAAGAATGCGTGGAGCTTTATTTGTGGAATGGATGGGGGATGGATGGAATGATGATTGCTAACTCCCAGGGTGGAAGTCTAGCACATGGTAGTTGTGTACGTGATCTTGATCATAGGAGCATGACAAGTTTCTCGCCGAGGGTCGTGACAATACAACAAGACTCAATGAAGAAACAGGTAGCATATGTGGAAGCTAACAGCAGCTAGAATCTACATATGGCCTTGGATAGCAATTTCTCATCATTGAGGAACTTATCATTTTAGCATTTTTCAAAAGAAAACTCCAGGAATCAAACATCACTTGGCACAAGCTCATAGCAACACTATTGTACCATATCATACCTCACAACAACCTAGGCAAAGATCATGCTTTTTGCTACCCACAAGTTTCAATCTAAGGTTTGATCGTGCAAGCCAACTAACTCAAAACTTAAATAGGATACTAAGCTGTACGCAAGGCATACAAGAGGAATAAATAGAGCAACTATTCATCATTTCAACCATAGGAACGAAAGCATTCTTACCGCGCATATGAAAAGCAAACTAATTTAGGAGAGCAAATAAATGTTTTCGGTCTTTTTAATTTTGCAGATTTTTATGTGTTTTTAGCATATGAGGTTCTGAAAATAAATGAAGATACAAGTTACCTCAGAGTGGGGGTCCTCCCCCAAGCTAGCTTCAGGCTCACTACTGTGGAGGGGGATATCCCATCCATCGAATGTAAGCCCTCTGCTCCTCCAACTGCTGCTGCTGTGCCTGCTCGATGGCGTGAAGTCTCTCGCCAGACATACGCTGCCAGTCCCGGGTGGACTCAGCGTGCTGGTGCACAGCCTCCTCCACATCGCCAACTCGGATGTTGAGCTCGCTCATCTGCTGAGTGAGGGTAACCCCATGAGATGACGAGCGCAACCCGGACGATGAAGACGTCGCGTCACCGTAGGTAGCACCGGCAGGTATGGCCCAGTCGCCACTACCTGCACTGTCCCAAGCCGAGCTACTCGCACCTTGCTGGTACATGGGCTGATCCCAACCGGGAGCATATCCAGGAGTGACCCCAGGCATGTACTTGGTAGAGGTCCATGTGTCAGGCGGAGGTGCGGTAGGCTGGGGCTGCGGCTGAGGTGACGGCTGTGGTGGCGGCTGTTATGGCGGATGTTGTGCCCTGGCTGCTCTCCTCGATGCACTCCTAGTAACCCTGTCATCAGAGACACTAGAACGACGAGGTTGCTTGAGAGGAACGGTCAGTGGCCCTTGGCCGTACAACCTAAATCCGGGTTAGGTAACCGAATCTGGTTTGCATAGCCAGGGTAAAAGAAAACCAAAGAATCATCCGGACCCTTCTTAAGAATATGCCCTTGAGTCAAATAAGCCTCATCGATCAGAGTCTGGGGATTAGCAATGTAGGGCACATTGTGCCCTTGCGTAACCCCAAGATTCGTGACGATGCGCGAAATCAAGGACGTACACTCAATAGAACCCGTCATCTTAAAATTCGTCAACCACTGCCGAATCATAGCTTGAACGGGGGAGACCTTGATCCGTTTGACTGCGGCATATAAAATCATCATCTCGTCAGTGCGCATAGGTCGGACATTATCCCTTGGAAAGAGAGTGATGGCAAGCCACTTGTGCCACAGTCGGAGAGTGGGATGCAGAATATCATTGCACTGAGGTGTCAACTTGCCGCGAACAGGCCGACCAGAGAGTCCTTCCCAAAAACTTTCGTGATTAAAATCACTACAAGCTTGCTCAAGAGGAATAGCACAACGGCGATGAAAACTGAGGGTGCAACTAAGATCCTTCCACGAAACCTGATACGGAACTTCATGAAATCGAAATGAAATACCAGATGCATCCTCTTGAAGAGTGCAGAGGAACTGGATGGTGATAGGCCTAGAACCGATCTCCTGAATCGGGACAAAACCTTCCCAACCAAGAGCTTGCCAAATGGAATCGAACTCGGAGTCCATACCTGTCCTTTCCAGAAGAGCCGGGTCGAACTACCTCATGTTGGAGAAGATTCAATCCTTGAGGATGGCGTAGGTTTGTCTCTCTCGTTCGTCCCTCAAGTCGATGAAGGGGGCGTCAACAGCGTACACTTCTTCGGCTTGTGGCGTAGGGAGCTCCTCCTCTTCGTCTTCATGCTCCATCGACATTGGGCTTGGTGTAGCTTCGGAGCGACGAGATGAGCTTCCTCCGTCTCGCGAACGGCGGGAGCGAGTCACCTTCCAGAACACACCCACGGCCCGACTCATGGTGCACAACAACAACACAAGCAACTCGGTTGATGGCTTAGTGAAACTGAATGAAATTCTTACCGAGGTTGCTCCACCAATTATCAATATTCCGCAACAATTTGGAGAGGGTGTTGGTCACTTGAATCTCGAGCAAGAAATCCAAGAAAACCCAAGAGACAAAGAGTAGAGAGGGGGAGTGTGATGAAAATGAGTGAATGGGTGAAGAATATCGATCGTGTGCTAGGAGCCGTTGGAGGCGGTGGGGCTCCGAGACATGGGCCGAAGGCAACGGCTAGGAGCCGGGCACCGAGACATGGGCCGAAGGCAACGGCTAGGAGTCCTTGGAGGCGGCGGGGCTCGCCCGACCGTTGGGCTGGGTCGGCCGACCTGTGGGGTCGGCCGACCCCACCTCGGGTCTGTTTGCCTCCAGCTTTTTACAACGGCTCTCTAACGGCTACCTGGTGTCCTGCCCAGGTGCCTCGGTCCAGATTCGCTCACAAAGTGGCTCAAAGAATTTTTCAAGATTTTCCCAAGCTCAAAGATTATTTTCAGAAATTTTTATTCAAAAGGAAAATTGGCTAGAAGAATTCTAGCATGCAGATGCAATGTTGGAAAAATTAAACATGCATTTGGGAAATTAAACAAAATTTTGGAAACGGAAATATGAGATAAATACCAATTTTACCTTTTGGCAAAAAGGACTCACCATTTTAAGTCCGAGAGTGGGACTTTTCTCGATAATTAATTCCACTCGTCACCCCACTCCTGAGAAGTAGAGGGGTGTGACTTCTGTAGCTCCCGCCACACCTTCTTTGTTTTCTTTGGTTTTACCGATGTGGTCAGAGGTTGCTTGAGCTGGGGTCGTGGCTCGGTCCATTCCCTGATTTGCTCATCATTTCCTTGCACTGAATAGCATTGCTCTTCTATTGGTCGAAATCGGAACATCGAGTTCTTCTTCCCAATGCGGAAACGGATGGTTCCATTTCCCACATTGATCCTCGCCTTTGCGTCACTTAGGAATGGCCTCCCAAGAATGAGTGGCATTTCCGCATCATCCTGCATATCAAGAACCACGAAATCCGCGAAGATGCAAGACCCCTGGACAAATACCAGTAAGCTCTCCACTATCCCCTCCGGATGCCGGATCGATGCATCAGCAAGTTGAACTGTCTTCGAGGTTGGAGAAAGAGCAGGATATCCCAATCTTTCGAACATAGTCTTGAACATGAGGTTAACACTCGCACCAAGATCACAGAGAGCATTCTTGATTTTCTGATAGTATATTTTGCAAGTGATAGCCGGATAACCATGGTCTCTCCTGTGCACAATTGCTGAAGATTCCCATGGATCAAGAACATGCTGTACTGGCTTCCCTGCATAGTCAGTAGGTCTTGTCCGCCTAGATGGCTCACCCCATCTGGTGGACACTACACAAACATTCTCACAGGATGATACGGGTTGCCCCGGAATCGTCCCGTCTTCAGCAGAAGGAACCAAAGCAGCTATCTGAGACAGCTGGGTTTCTATCATCTTATTAAAGCTTAACTGGCTCTTAATAGCATATGAGAGGCTATCAACCATGGTGTTGAGGCTTTCCAGAGCCTTATCATAGGTAGCTAACTTCTTGTTAAAACTATCATTGATCTAAGCTTGCCCGAAAACAAGATCTTTCAAGGAAGGTTGGTTAGGATTGAAAGAATTACCTTGGTTACCTCCTTGACAATAAGGGCATTGATTCCACGTTTGACCTCCTTGTGGACGATAACCGTTGTTGTTGCCGTTCATAAACATCACATCCTCCTGGGTAGTAGGGCAGTAATTCCCTGAATGCCTAGCGTTACCACAAACTTCGCAGGTCATGCGGGAGTCCATAGCTTGAGTAGTGGTGGCCATGGTAGCCTTCTCATTGGTTAGATCATCCATTCGCTTCATTAATAGGTCCATCTTGGCGTTCAACATATCTGCTTCCTTGACAGTATGTGTACCTCTTTGACGTGGTTGGAGTCGATCATCACTCCACCCTCGGTTGGAGACCATCTTCTCAATAAGCTGAGTTGAATTAACAATAGTGAGTGAGAAGAAAGCTCCTCCAGCAGCAGCATCAGCATGGCCTCGGGCTGTCGGAGTCAGCCCATTATAGAAATTCTGCAGAATAAGCCAGTTGTCCATCCCATGAGTACTCGCGGAGAGTCTTCTCGATGTTGGGGTTGGCCATAGGAGTTGATGTAGATGGCACAAAGGAAGCTGGGTCGACTTCCGTACGTACATGCTGGGGAGAACCGAAATGAGTTCTAGCTCTCCTTATAAGTGACTCAGGATCTTCAGTGAAATTAGGCGGTAAGTCGAAACCAGTCATGCACTACCTGTCTTCATCATCCAAAGACAAAGAAGATAATAAAGGTTAGCCTGCATTGAGAACTGCTTTACCCTGTCATGATTATAAACATATGCAAAGTGTTGTCAGTTATCCTTTAGCCTTCCCGGGCAACGGCACCAGAAATGCTTGTTGACATTTCTTAACGTCATCACTAGGTTTGTATCCCCAGTAACGGTTCTAGAAATGGTGGACGACATTCCTTAACATCTTTGCTAAGTTCGTGAGTTCCTAGCAACGATGCCAGAAATGTTCCGGTGGTTAACTAGACACTGACCCGCCCGGGCTATTGTGACCCAGGTCAGTGCCACCAGATAACTGGCCACTTACACCGAGTACCATAGCTTGAACTCGAACTTCATACAACACAAACACGTGATCTAACTGGATCAAACTAGGCTAGGCACACCAACGGATTCATATTCTACTGTGTCTATTCAACAGGATCAAAGGGTCATGTTCATGAAGAACACGAGCCTCTAACTTATGAACAAACACCGAAGACATGAGTAAATCATTCGTCAAGTGGATCGAAAGGTCTTGTTCATCAAGAACAGGAGCCTCTAAATGATGAACGAATGAAGAACACATGAACAAATCACTCATATATGCTAACACTACTTTATATGAAATAGATGAATAACTAAAGTAGATTAAAGTCATACAATAAAATCACTCATATATGCTAACAAATCATTCAGTCACTTAGTGCATTACAGATAGACATTACACCCAATATCACACATTACAATAAAGTTCTCAAGTCTAACACATAGATAAGATAGATTATAACAATCCAAGTCTCTCATGATACTTAAGATTAGGCAAAGTTCTCTCTACAAACATTAAGCTAGCCACTCATCCTTCTTCTTCTTATTCCTCCAGCCATCACAAAGCTTTAATGCTTATTCTTCATGTCCTGCAAGAACTCTTTGGCATCAAATTGAGTTATGAAGCAATTTGCCTAAAAGCCTATTTTTTTTACGTAAACAATGTGTGCAAGACTAGCATTCAGCATTCGTTCTATTGTTATTGACAAAAAATACCAAAAAGAAACGATGATTCTGTTATAAAAACTACAAACTAAATCAGCATATGAACTAGTTTATATTTGACCAAATAACAAGCTAAGCATATGAGCTAGTTTATGTTATAACAACCTACGATTAAGTTAACTCGCACTAAAAAATACATCATGTAGAGCGATACAGACCTAAACAAAATATGAGGAATTAACTATATGATGGTTCAAGGGGGGACTAGTTCACCTTCTTCTGCTACTTCCCCTTCTCATTGTCATACCGTGGCACCTTTCTAACTCGAAAGCCTGCTCCCCAGAGTTCGTGGCAATACGAACAACGGGATGGGTCGATGTCATCATCATAGCCACTGCTTCCACAGCAGGTGCACTTGTCCCCTCGCAAGCAAGCGGCAGGAAACTCTGGAGGTTCGATCTAATAGAAATAGTGCTTCAATCATTGTACCATAACAAGCGATATAGCACAAGAAACTAGAATCTACCAAAAAAGTACTCACAAATGCGTAAATTGAGATTGTTTCATGCATAAAAAACTAAGTTATCTAGCATCTGCAATATACCTACCAAAAGTGGATCTTTATCTAGTACCAGGGAACCAAGCAAAAGTGAATCTTCATCTAGCATCAGAGAACCAAGCAACAATTGAAGCTAGCAACAGTGATAACTTTTGAAGAATGTATTCAATCGTATTGACACAATTTCACTGGATAATATCCTAGCACAGAACAAAGTAGTGTTGTGTTTAAAGAAATTAGGAGTTTGCTTAGCGTCTTCACATAAAAAGAAATTCACTTAAATCCTAAAGATCAAAGTTGTACAGGACTACTAACAGAAATAGTGCTTGAATCATTGTATCATAAGAAGAAATTTGACACACACAACAAAAACCCCACTAGAACTAGCACAAGAAGAAAAACCCCAATTTCCTGTAGCACACTTACCTCATCCGCTTCTGCTGCCTTCTCTTCCCCCCTGCTTGGGCCTAGGGTGAATCCTACATTGCTTGGTGGCGCAGTAGGATCCTCGTGCTTCACGTCCTCATCGACCACCATGCGGGGTAGCGAGTGGCTGTACCGGCCTTCCGCGCAGCCGCCTGTAAATGTGCCCAGGGTGGTACAACGGCGGCGGGTTGAATACGGCTGCTGGATGATTGACGTGTCGCGGCTTCCTGATCGCCCCGCCGCGGATGAGGGGCGGCGGATTGGAGAAGGAAGTGGCGCCGCCGGCCCGCGTGTGGACGGAGGCACAGAGGTCGCCGGGGACCGCGTGAAGCGCCCATTTGCGTCGAGCGCTTGCCTCCTAGAGTTGTGCTCCCTCCGCTCAGCCATCGTCGTTGCTCCGCTCCTCTCCTTGCCTTGTTGCGGCAAGGGATGGGGCGAGATGGAGGCGGTGGCGGCGGCGGTTTTGCGCATCAAGATTCGACAATTTGGGAAAAGAAGGCGAATTGCTAGGCAGCGAGACCGTTTGCCTTCTATTCTTTGACAAATGGTCCCACAACGAAGGGCCCACACACCAGGTCCTCCGCGCTCGCCACAAAGTCTAGGTGGGTCCCACCTGTCGGCCCCAGATTCAGAAGTGTTTTAGACTTATTAAAGAGCAAACACATTTTTCCTTTTTAATCTCTGCATGAACCTTGTATCTAGTATTTCTCCCTCATATGAACTGCAAATTAGATCATTGTTTTTCCTAAAAATTCCTAAAATCATGCTGTATCAAGTTATCAACTTATCAAGGCTAATAATTTGAAAAACCTACTCTTGTCAGTCTGTTTGAACAATTTAACAAATTGAGAACAACAATCAATTTTTTATACACAAAATTAAGTCAACTTGTTAAGGCTAATATTTTGAAAAATCTACTCGTGTTGGATATGAACAACAAGTTACTCAATTCAATTTTCATATGATTTTTTAAAACACAACAAAACGACCAGTAAGATATTGAATACGCTGCTTGATCAAAAGTATAGTAAATTCATCAGAACGTATTCCAACCATGACAGATACAATAGGCCCAGTTACTGTAGTTTAATAGGGACACATAAATCCCCTGTTAAACTCCAGTGACTGCTGAAACTGCCTGTGTACATCTAGCAAAAGGACACTCAACCCGACTCAGGTGAGGTCAAAAACCCAACTGATGATACTTCATTCCTCGTCAGAGTCGGTGTAGTACTCTCCCCTCTGAAACTTCCGCTTGATCTCTTTGCCGAGCTACACTGCCATGGCTCGAAGCTGGCATGTAGAAAGGGAGTCAGTTACACAAAGAATCACAAAGCTGATATATTTGCATCACAATTAATTGCACAAGTAGAGTAATATATATTTGAGACAACGACACGTTATGCACATTAAATTATTGCTGCTGAACAATGGTGATGATTACTTAGTGAATGGTTGTCACGTAGCAAAAATTAACATTGTAGGAACATCACCTCGTCGCCAGACTTAGTTGGTTTTGTTGGGTCGTCGTCGTCGTCACTACCATCATCTATCATCACCGTGCACTTCATCTTCCTTGAGAAAACTACTTTGTACTTGGTGCCTTTAGACTGTATAAAAAGCAAAACTGGGTCTGAACCAATGGGTTTGCCACCAAATGTGCCAACCAAAAATCACGGCATGCCAAATCTTGGCATGACAAAAATATGAGCAAGAAGGGCTTGATTGGTTGAGTAACAAAGTTGCCAATCCAAAGGTCCCTAGATAATTTATCAGAACAAATTTGCACTTGAAAAATAACACACTTATCTGCTGCAACAATTATCTAGAACAAAATGTTACTGAATGGAGCTACTATTAGTGTAGTGTTACCTCATCCAAACGTGCTGGAAAGTCTTTCCAGTCTAAAAACTTCCCCTTTTCGTCATCATAAGCAGCCTCGGTGAAGATGTGGTGCCTCTTCTTTTTCTACAACAAAGCAATGTTTAGAATTTTTCATTTGCAGATTAAATTGTGCCAAGAATCACACTGTTATATTATTCTTGTGTCAAGAATCACAAAAGGAATAAAACAGATTGGCACATAGCAGCATTGTATAAAGATCTCGCAAGTAACATGCTTCAGTACATCTTAACATTACAGTGCTGAGATTTTTCATACATCCCTCATTAAGCTTTATCTAGTTGCATTTAATCAGTATATCCCTAATGAATCCAATCCAAAGAAAACCCCCTTCGAATCCACAAACCTAGCGGAATCAACAAGATCCCACCTTTCTTATCAAATCTAAAAATCTAAGCTCACCTTGTTTAAGGGGCGTGGTGGGCGTGGCGCGGCTCCGGCGACTCTGATGCCTAGCTACACTTGGGCCACCAGGGCGGTGCCGCCGTGGTGCATTGGTCCCGGAGCCGCCGGGGCAAGGATCGCGTTGATGCCATCGAGCCCTGGGGCAAGCTTCCGGGGGGCGATCTTCGTGCGCGCCATCAGGGCAATGGAATTGGGCGATGAAGCGGTGGCGGCGATGCGTCAGAGAGTGAGCAAGGTTAACCCTAGCGGTGGATGGGACACTTTGGGGGAAGAAGGCGAGTTGCTGCTAGTTTGCTAGGCGGTGAGACCGTTTGCCTTCTATTCGAGTAGTATAAAAGGGAAGTAGGGCCCACACGGAAACCCCACACAAAGTCTCGGTGGGTCCCACCTGTCGGTCCCAGATTGAAATGTGTTTTTGACTTATTGAAGAACAAGCACAATTTAACAAAATGACTACTGCAATCAATATTTTTAAAAGATGTGAAATGGAAAAGTGATAAGTACCAAAGCTTCGTATCTCATCAAGATTTACAATCTTTATTTAGGTGTTTTTGTCATTTTCAAATTTCTTGCTAGTAGTTGAGAATTATTGAAATTTAAAATTTGGATTGTTCAAGCATTGTCAAAGGGATTAATGACTTAAGTAACGTTTGTTGATGCTGATGAGTTGTACAACTTTGGTAATCATGACATTTTCATTTGAGATCATTTATTAACCCAAAAACAATGCGAATCTCTCAAATTTAAATAGATTGTAGACCTTTTACAATTAATTAAACTTTGGTATTTGATCACAATTCCATTTGTCATCATTTAGTGTATGAAAAATCTCGCTTGAAGTTGAGAATTATTGAAATTCACAATTTGGATTATTCAAACTCTGTGAAATTTAATGGATTTGTGACTTCAATACAATTTGTAGATGTTGATGAGTTCTACAACTTTCGTATTCACAACTTTTTAATTCGAAATCATGTATTGCCCAAAATAAATATGTGAATTTCTAAACTAATGAAATCAGTAATGTAAATAGTTGTAGGTAACTTGATTAGCGAAACGCACCAAAATAAAAGTTGTAGATGTCATAAGTTCTAAAACTATTGAATTCCCAACTTCCTCATTTAATTCCATTTCAACCATTGAAAGAAAATAAAAACGAAAGACGTGTTTGATCATAGTGGTTCCCACGAATGTGTCCCTTCCTCTTCCGGTTACATACAACAAACCCATTTCGGCTCTCTGACGCGTGGGTACACTGATCAAGATGGGGCCACGAGTCAGAGACTAAAGACATGAACGCGTCCCTTCGCATGCATAAACGAAGCGTGGCCGCCAGATTTCACCCCCACGCATCGCCCCATCACCCCGCTTCCTCCCTAATCTGTCCCATCAACTGCCGCTCTCGCCGCCCTAGCCTGCTGTCGCTGCCGCTCTTCCTCCATCGGCTAGATGGTTCGCTCCACCCGCTCTCACAGCTACGCAACCGAGTCCATCCCGGGCACCGCTGCCGCCATTCCCGCCGACACGCCTGCGGCCGCCATTGTTGGGCGGTCTGAAGTGCAGTACCACTCCACCAAGCAGAGGCGTGACGAGCGAGGAAGATTCGTCAGGGGCGATCGCACCAGGAACGCGCTCCAGAGGAGGACGAGGACGACGACTATCCCAAGGCGCAACCAGGAGGAAGATGAAGTGGCGGCGCCGGCCGCCGTCCTCGATGCCGACGAGGACGCTGAAGAGGTGGTGCCAGTCGTCATCAAGGATTCCGATGACGAACTGTTGGGCATCGCTCTGCCTCCCACCCCTCCGGTTAGTATCGATTTGGGAGTTTCTTGCTGGGAGGATAGATGTGGAGTATAGATGTGGAGTTGGGGTTTTCTACTGCAGCTATGGAATAATGTTTTTGTAGTTAACTCAGATTACTAGAAGTAGTTTAGAATGTTACAATGTTTAATTGAGCAATCACATTCAATCTTGTCTAAATATATAGCATGAGAATTCTTGTACATCAGATTGGAATTATTAGTGAAAAATTTAGTACTAATGCATAATTTTTTTAAATTTAGCACTGGAATTGTTTGAGGTTAATTTAGTTGTTGCATTCATGCATGTTTGAGATTCTAATACTGCCTTTGATTTTTTGTTAATGAAGACTCCTGAGCACGATCATGTCTTCGTGGTCAATGACAAGGTCTCAATTCATTGCACATTCTCGCATGACAGCGATGAGGAGACTGGAGATTCGCCAAAGCCGTCGAGGAGGGAGGTCAGATATGGCGCCCCTAGCTTAACAGTGCTAATTTCCGATTGTGATATATATATATATATATATGCTAACTCCTTGCCCCTCTGTCAACTAACAACTCAAGCGAAAGGGCGAGAATATTCGCGTCCTTCTGAAGCAGACGTATTTCGCTCCCTGAGTGCACGGATGTTGTGTGATTAGGCCGGCACTAATGAATGTAATTAGTGTATATAGTACTAATTTTGTGTGAAAACCTTGTGCTTTCTAATGCCTTTGTGTGTGGAAACCTTAGGCTTCTGCCTGATGGACATCTAATGTATTGTGTTTAATTAATTAGTGATGATTTTGTGTCCAAGACTTGTGCTTCTAACTGATAGACATCTAATATGCATGCAGAGTTTAGTATCGCTTTTGTGTGCAAGCTTTGTGCTTGAACCATTTTGTGAGTGCAAGCTTTGTGTTTAGTACTCTTCCCTCCTATTATTGTCAATTTTTCTTGATTGAAAATGCGTCTCGAGAAGGCAAATTATGTTGCCTACTCTTCCCTCCTATTATTGTCCAGCACTCACAATCTCTCATCCCACCCACATTCATATGTTATTTCAATCATGGCTACTTTGGACAGCCTGGAATTTGAAACAAACACATGACAAAAAAGATTAGTTCAAAATATAATACAATGACACTAAAAGGGCAAGTTCTCGAAAATGAAAACAATTGAGCCTGTTGGCCCACTGCATGCAGCAGGAGGGAAAACTCAGCACGTTTTTTTGCCAAAAAAAATTTCACAGCCCGCCTGATTAACCCCCAAGTTAAATATCGCCTCCGAACGTTTTCTGCCAAAAAAAATTCACATCCCGCCATTACCCCCCAGATTAATTATCGGGTCCTCATCCCACGTCCCCCTAAACCACGCGCGGCGGCGGCGACCATAGTTATAGAATCTGGTCTTCTCGGAAAGGCAACAACGAGGGGAACGTGGAGGCCGGAGGGGCAGGACGGTTCCTCTTTGCCCTAGCGCGTCGCGAGGCCATCCATGGCCAGCATTGGAAGACTTGTGGGACAACGAAATGGGCACGATGTCATCGAAGTCGATATTGACATTGAAGGTTTCAGGTGCGTATCAGCCGCCTCGCTCTACTCCTTCTTGATGAGTTTCCTGGCATTCAGGATAAAATTGTGTGCAGTAGTTACGTTGTTCCCTCCACGCAATCAATTTGATATACCTCTAATCCCATCTAGGGTTCTTGAGAGACATGGGTACCCATGGGTCCCCACCGACCAGGGTCTCGGAGGTCCCTGCCAAGTGGACCCGACCTGCCAGAAGCCCCGCCGACCTGCAAGTGGGCCTGGAGACCTTATCCACAACCCCGGCGACCTTGGAAGACTCCAGAAGACCTTATCTAGATCTCGGAGGATCCGCCGGGCTTGGGGCGCAAGGTGAGCTATCGGATTGCGGCTTGACGCCGCCGGTAGGTCCGCAGATCGCGGGATTCCCCTGTAATCAAGGCAGATGACCTTCCTAATTTGTAACTGACCCCGATGATGGTCCACCGACCTCGAATGAAGCCCTAGCCCATTGACCATATAAGGCGGCCTAGAGCTCCATTCGAGGGGACTCCCCTTCCACGTATAATTCCACCCCATACTGGACGTAGGGTTTTACTCTCCGGAGGCCTGAACCAGTCTAAACCCCCGTGTTCATCGCCATTCTCGCCGAGTTCCGAGTTCCATATGCGAACTACCACCTACGCTCTTAGTTCCCGATCCCCTCCAATTAACCTACAACCACTTGGGTCGCCCCCTTGCGGATCTGTCCAGGTCTCACCCCTTGACAGTTGGCGCGCCAGGTAGGGGCGATCGGGAACTCGCTGTGCAGCATGGTGGCCCGATCTGGTGTCGTCTTCCCGGCAAGCATGGCGGCCATCCTCGCCAACCCCGTGGAGATCTGCTTCGGCTCCTTCACGGCGACCTCGACTGTCCCGGTGGCCACGACCTCTCCAATAGCCGCTGCGCAGATCGCGACGGCGCCCGTCGCCACCCCCGTTTCCGATCTAGCGTCGGAGACCTACCCGCCCAAACCCTATGACATCGTTCAGGGAATGGAGCGTGTCATCAGCATGATGGAGGACAGTCTCCAGATCTGCGAAAGGGCCCAGCGCTCAACGTGGGGGGCGCCGCCCCTGGGACCTTCCCCTTCGGCCTGCGACCACCCAGCGACGTCTAAGCTCAACAGGCAATCGAGTCCTCCCAGATCCAATCTGGGCGGCGGCGGCCCTCTGGCAACCTCAAGCCTGACCTCCGCGCACGCCGCGATCCACTCGATGTACCGTGCACTTACCATAAGGGCGCACGACATACCCTCCGCGGCTGCCGCCTGCGGAAGCAGATCGACCAAGAGCGGCTTCCCCGTACCACGCGAACTCCCACATCTCCGGACGGCGGCGAGTTCCAGAAGGTCCGGGTCCACGTCTCCCCCAACGACTCGGGCCCCATCTTTCGCCGGGTCCTGGTGGATTCCGAGAATGAACCCCCACGTCACGGCGCGACAGATTCCGAGGAGGTGCGGCGGATCCAGGGAAACGCCAACCGCGCTCAGTGACGTGCGGACGAACAACGCCGCGCGGTCCCTCCCTGCACTCGAGACCTTCGTCTCGAGTTCGAGGAAGCGGGGCTACCGACGTTCAACAGCCCCCAGGCCAACCTAGGTGCTGCCATGACGCGCCTCCAACATGCCGATCCTACACCCGAGGCGGAAGCAGCTATGGCCTACCTTCGGGTCACCACGGCCCTGGTGGAAGAGAAGAGCGCGGCAGCCAAGTACGCCGCATCTTCGTCAAGCCGCCATTCGCGCAGTCGATCCAATCGACCAGCGCGTAGTAACCTTCCAACCATCCAGGAGGAGGTCGACCAAAACAACCCCGACCAACCTCGGGCGAAAGGTGCCAAGGATGGCGACCTCCGCGCCAACCTCGACAAGAACAGGCGCGCACGCGATGCCCGCGGCTACATTGACCAGCGCCACCGCGAGCGCGAGGAGCGAGAACTGCGACGTCGTGCGGAGTACGACCGCGAGTATGGCCCCCCTCGGCGCCGTCCACCGCATCATGGAACGCGAGGAGCGCGACTGCCACGACGTCGAGGACAGTCGTCGCGCTCAGTACGAAGCAGACTATGGCCATCCGGAGGAGGGCGCCCGGAATCCAGATCGCCAACCCCAGTCCCAGATCGTCGCCCCTGCATAGAGCAGAGGTGGTGCTCAAGCCGGAGATGGAGTTGACGACATAACCATCACAACCTTCCCCGTGCTGGCTCCTCGCCTTAGGTCGGTGGCCTACCCCGACAACTTCAAGCCCAACATCCAGAAGTACGACGGCCGCTCCGACCCTAACATTTGGCTGTCGACCTCTACGTCGCTGTCAAGGCGGCCGGCGGCAACTTCGACCACATGGCGGCGTACTTCCCACTGGTGATGGGCGACGCGCCGTCACTTTGGCTCAACAACCTCCCGGCTGGCAGCATCACCTCTTGGGCCGACCTGTCCCAGGCCTTCACATCCAATTTCCAGGCGACCTACAATCGCCCTAGGAACGCCTTCAACCTCGGAAGGGTCACCATGAAGCCCGACGAGCGGCTTCGCGACTACACCAACCGGTTCTTCGAGAACCGCAACCGGTTCAGGGATGACCAGGTCATCGACAGCTACAAGAAGGGTGTCAGAGATCGCAAGATCTTTGAGAAGATCCACGAGTCGGGGGCCACCACCGTCGCGGCCCTCATGGAGGTCGTCAATAAGCTCATCAACACCGATGAGGCGCTGGTCAACCAGTTTGACTATGACGCCAAGCGCGACGCAGGCGCCTCCGGCACTACTGGGGACTCGAGCTCCAAGTTGCGCAAGCGACCTTCAGAGGTGCTTGCGGCGGAGGCACGTCGACCTTCGACGTTCAACGTCGATGAATTCAATGCAGTGCTCGACAACCCCTGCGCGTTCCACGAGGGGGCCACCCACACCGTCCGCGAGTGCTCACAGTTCAAGAGAGCATTTCGTACCCCCGACGACCCCAAGCGACCTATAGGCAACGGCGATCGGTCGTCTTCACGTCGCTACAACAGCAACCGCCGTGATGATCGACGTGGCCGTGGCGACGACAACCGCCACTATGAGTGCCGCCGCGGCGAGCCGCAGCCAGAGGCTCACCGTGATGAGCGTGACCTGCCTCCTCCACCAAAGACGGGCAACCCCAACGGCCCCTTCCAGCAGGCCAAGCGGTCGATCAACATGATCGTGGGAGGCCTCAAGTCCCACGTGAGCAGAAGGCGCTACCGCAAGGACAAGCGCGAGATCCACCCCATTCATACCAAGCCATCACAGCCTCTACGTTGGTCTGAGCAGCCGATCACGTTCTCCAGAGCTGATCACTGGGTCCATATCCCAGATCCAGGGTCCTACCCACTCGTCGTCGAGCCTATAGTGGAGGGAGCCCTACTTCCCCAGACCCTCATCGATGGAGGGAGCGGGCTCAACATCATCTTCGTTGAGACCTTGAAGAAAATGGACTTCGACTTCAAGAGGGTGACAGCGTGCAATGAGCCTTTCTTTGGCATCGTCCCCAGCAAGGCGGCCTACCCCCTGGGTCGGGTCTCCCTCCCTGTGACCTTTGGCACGGAGGACAACTTCCGCACGGAGTACTTGAACTTCGAGGTCGCTGACTTCAAGTCCTCCTACCACGCGATCCTAGGTCGCCCGATGCTGGCCAGGTCATGGCCATCCCACACTACACCTACTTGGTGTTGAAGATGCCGGCTCCAAACGGGGTCCACTCTGTCTACGGCGACCTCATAGTCTCGTTCAAGTGCGACAATGAGGCCCTCGACATCGCCACAACGAATGCCTGCGTCGATGCCTCAGCCGTCATGGTCGCTGAGGCCGCAAAGGTCGCTCCGAGCGACCTAACCATCCCAGAGCAGTAGCGCACCGACACCGCCCTGGATGCCATGCCGTCAACGAAGAAGGTCCGCCTCGGCCTTCCCGACCCAGAGAAGACGGTGGTCATCGGTGACAACCTCGGGGAGAAATAGGAACTCGCGCTCACCAGTTTCCTCCGGGATAACGCGGACATATTCGCATGGACTCCATTGGATATGCCGGGTGTTCCCAGGGAGCTGGCTGAGCACTCCTTGGATGTAAGCAAGACGGCCAAGCCTGTCAAGCAGAAGCTGCGCCGCTTTGCGAAGGATCGCAAGGAGGTCATTAGGGTAGAGATAATAAAGCTCCTAGATGTCAGATTCATCCGTGAATGTAAAAACCCGGTTTGGCTCGCCAACCCGGTGCTTGTACCCAAGAAAACCGGTCAATGGAGAATGTGTATCGACTACACCGATCTCAACAGGCATTGCCCTAAAGACCCCTTCCCTCTTCCGCACATCGACCAGGTCGTGGACTCCACGGCCGGAAGCGTCCTGCTATGCTTCCTCGACTGCTACTCAGGATATCACCAGATAGCCCTGAAGGTCTCTGACCAAGATAAAACGACGTTCATAACGCCGCACGACATCTACTGCTACATGGCCATGACGTTCGGCCTCAAGAACGCCGGAGCAACCTACCAGAAGGCCATCCAGAACTGCTTAGAGTCTCAGATCGGCGACAACGTTGAAGCCTACGTCGACGACGTTGTTGTCAAGACCACGGTGGAGGACAACCTCATCGCCGACCTTGCCCAGACCTTCGCCAACCTTCGACGCTACCGCAGGAAGCTCAACCCAGAGAAATGCGTCTTCGGTGTACCATCTGGCAAGCTCCTAGGCTTCATGGTCAGCCACCGGGGCATCGAGGCGAACCCCACCAAGGTCGACGCCATCCGTAAGATGAAGAGACCTACCAGGAAGAAGGATGTCATGAAACTCACACGCATGATGGCCGCTCTAGGTCGCTTCATCAGCAAGCTAGGAGAGAAAGGCCTGCCCTTCTTCAAGCTGCTGAAAAAGTCAGACAAGTTTGTGTGGACGGACGAGGCTGACCAGGCACTAGAAGAGTTGAATACCTTCCTCACGACCGCTCCAGTCATGGTGCCCCCGACGCCAAAAGAGACCTTGCTGCTCTACATCTCCGCGTCCACCCAGGTGGTCAGCACGGTCCTGGTGGCAGAGCGACCTGAGGAAGGCCAGCCCTACCCCGTTCAGCGACCTATCTACTACGTCAGCGAGGTCCTTTCCGATAGCAAGATTAGATACTCGCAACCCCAGAAGATGCTGTACGCCCTCCTCGTCACTTCGCGCAAGCTCCGGCATTACTTCCAGGCGCACAAGATCAAGGTCGTCTTGAGTTTCCCCCTGGGAGAGATTCTGTGTAGCCGCGATACCATAGGGCGCATCGTCAAGTGGTCGGTCGAGCTCGGCGAGTTCGACCTTGAGTTCTGTCCACGACAGGCCATCAAGTCTCAGATCCTTGCGGACTTCATCTCTGAGTGGACGGAGACCCAACAACCCCCACCGGCGGAGAAGCCGGAGCACTGGAAGATGTACTTTGATGGTCCCCTGAACCTCGAAGGAGCGGGAGCAGGCGTACTCTTCATCTCCCCTCAAGGCGATCACCTGAAGTACGTCCTGTAGATCCACTACAAGGCGTCCAACAACGGTGCTGAGTACGAGGCCCTGATTCACGGGCTGCGCATCGCCGTCTCCCTGGGGATTAAGCGGCTCATTGCCTACGGCGACTCTAAGGTCGTCATCGACCAAGTCAACAAGACGTGCGACATCAAGAAGGACACGATGGATGCTTACTGTGCCGAGGTCCGGAAGCTCGAAGCTCACTTTGAAGGCCTGGAATTTCACCACGTCTGCCGTGACAACAACATGGCAGCAGATGTCCTCTCCAAGCTGGGCTCCAAGCGCGTGCTGGTCCCGGCCGGCGTGTTCGTCCAGGACCTACGTAAACCTTCCATCAAACTCCTCAACGACCCAGACCCGCTGCCCGGCGATGTACCCCCGCAAGGCAGCCGCGACGTACTCATGACCGAGGCTGAAGACGACTGGTGACTCGACTTCATCGCCTACATCCTAGAGCATCGGGTCCCTGAGGACAAAGCCGAGCGCGAGAAGGTCACGAGGCGCAGCGCCACTTACGTTGTCATCGGCACAGAGCTTTACAGAAGGTCCGCTTCCAATGGCGTGCTGATGAAGTGCATCCTAAGGTCTGAGGGCCTCGAGCTATTACAAGAGATCCACGGTGGTGAATGCGGCAACCATGCGGCCTTTGCTAACCTGGTGGGAAAAGCCTTTAGGTCGAGATTCTACTAGCCTACCGCCATGGCTGATGCACAGGACCTAGTCCGGCGATGCAAGGGATGCCAATTCTTCGGCAAGCAGCAGCATGTCCCAGCTCAGGCCCTAAGGACAATTCCCCCGTCCTGGCCCTTCGCTATATGGGGCCGGGATTCTGTAGGACCCTTCAGAACCGCCCCTAGCGGCTACAAACATATCCTCGTAGCGGTGGACAAATTCACCAAGTGGATCGAGGTCCGAGCCGTCGCCAGCGTCACGTCGAAGGAGGCGGCGAAGTTCATCGAGGACATCACTCACCGCTTCGGGGTCCAAAACAGGATCGTCACCGACCTAGGCTCATTCTTCACAGGAGCTGACTTTTGGGACTTCTGCCAAGATAATCTCATCGACGTCTATTACTCCTCGGTGGCGCACCCACGCTGCAACGGCCAGGTCGAGCGTGCTAACGGCATGGTCCTTTAGGGCGTCAAAGACCGAATCTTCGATGACGCCTCTCCATACGCCACCAGGTGGCTAGCGGAGCTCCCGCACGTGATTTGGGGTCTCCAGACCCAGGTCAGCTCAGCTACAGGATATTCACCATTCTTCCTGGTCTACGGGTCGGAGGCTATCCTCCCGACCGACCTTGCCTTCGGCGCCCCCCACATCCAACATTACGAAGAGGGTGTGGCAGAAGAGACGCGCAAGGTCAACCTCGACAGCATCGAGGAGCACCGCGTGGCCACGTTGATGCGGCACACCCGCCACGAGCAGCAGATACGTCGTTACCATGACCGCAACATGCGGGAACGATCCTTCAATGTGGGCGACCTAGTCCTGTGACGCATCCAAGACACCAAGGGAATGCACAAGCTCTCCGCACCTTGGGAAGGTCCTTTCATCGTGAAGGAGGTCATTGGACCGGCGACCTATCGCCTCCAATGGGCCGATGGCCAGGGCATCCTGAACGTCTGGAACATCGAGCACCTACGTCGCTTCTATCCTTAGAAGATCTGTACCAAAATAAAAGCTATGTACTCTCCCTCTTTGTAATTTCTAGTTAACAAAAATGAGATTCCCCTCGGCAGCTCTCCTGTCGACCTGCATCCGAGTCTCCCTTTACTTTATGTTCTGTCTGCCCTTCCCTCCCGAAACTCTTGGGGGCTTGGTCTAAGTTAGGCCCGACGCGCTCGGGGGCTTGGCTTCGCCAACCTAAGGGTCTCACGGCCTGAAAGGGTTTCTTATGTTCCATGTTTTTACGTGTTCTCCCCCTCTGCGTAGCCCTTACTCTCTTTGTGAATATTCCTAAGTTACTTGATTGTGAGACCTAGGGTCCAAGACCCCCCTCCGCGTGCTGGCTGTACCTAAGCCTCCACGCTGAGCCGTACAGTCGGTAAGCCGTTCCTCCATTGAGTTGGGTTAGTGGAGGGCGCACTTCGCAATTTCGTTACTTTTGAGCCTACATAACGAGCGTTTTCGCTATTCAAGTGGGACGCGTACTTTAGTTAAAGCTACATGTCTTTATTACGGCAAAAGTCTTTTTACATTGATAGGCCTTAGGCCTAAATCTGCATCTACGCTATGATACAGCTTAAACTTTGACTTTCAGAGGTCGAACTTCTTGATGACCTCCTCCGCGGCAGCCTGGATATCCTCGCGGTTCACTAGCTCGGACAGATCGATGTCTTCCGTGACCTTATGCAGGTTGAACGACGGCTCGTGGAACTTCACCGTCGACAACGCCGCGGCCGCAGCAAGCTTAGCGGTGTCCAGCAGCAAGATCCTCATCTGACCTTCAGCCTCATCTAGCCGGTCGTCCAGCTCCTTTGGCTCCGCCCCATCTTCTTGAGGGACGTAGATGTCCATCTGGTACTGGGCGGCCTCCTTGAGGTCGGTGAGTTGCTTCTCCAGACCTGCATAATCAACAGAAAGCTCGCTCATTTCCTCGGCGCAACCACGACAAAATAAAACCCTTGTGGAGAAAGGGCCGCTCACCTTCTCGGACCTCCGTGGTCCTCTCCTTGAGGATCCTCACTTGGACCTTGGTCTCTGCGAGCTCCGTCTTCGAGGCGTCCTCCGTCTCCTTGGCGCTTGGACACATCGAGGGTCGAAATCAAGAAAAGACCTAAAGAGACATGAAGATGACGCCCAGCGACTAAACAATGTACCATCAACCACG
The DNA here is from genome assembly GCA_036936925.1 of Cenchrus fungigraminus. Taxonomy (NCBI): domain Eukaryota; kingdom Viridiplantae; phylum Streptophyta; class Magnoliopsida; order Poales; family Poaceae; genus Cenchrus; species Cenchrus fungigraminus. Next base: position 51,390,737 of record CM072778.1, on the reverse strand, counting down.
GCCTGGAGGTCGTCCGCAGCGTCCTTCGCCTTCTGCTGGGCGGTCTCCAGCTTCTTCTTTAAGGAGTTCACCTCCTTCTCCGCCTGACGGGCCAGGGCCTCCTTCACGCGCTTGACCTCTTGCGCGGCTTCGACCTTGGCCTACAGCAGAGCCTCTTGAGCTGCGGCCGCCTTCGCGTGAGCATTGGCGGCCTCCCTCACCAGGGTCGCCCGGGCCTGCGCCCGCTCTGCAAGTGACTGAAAGACAAGAAAATGAACCTCACATCAAGGCCTCGAAAAATAGCAAGAGCAGACGTCAAAAAATCACCATAGAAGGTCCAAGCTCTTACCGAGAGCGTCCGCGCGATTGTCCGCGACGCTTCCTTGAAGTCGTCAACGTTGCGGCGATTAGCGATGACGTCGTTCTCCCAAGGGGTCCCAACGTACAAGCACCTATCATTGTCCCCATCGAGGCTGGGGCCGTCTACCTCCGCAGTCTGCGGCGGGGCGGACATGCACAGGTCGTCCTAGTGACCTTCAACGGGCGGAGCACCACTGGCGCCACCCTTCTCCGCCTCCGACGCCGCCATTCCCCCGGCCCCAAGGGCCTGCCTCGAGACGTCCCCAGTTGAGACCGCCGACGACTGCTCCACTGGCACCTCCTGCCCTTTGCGCCCAAACACCTCCTGACCCAAGGCATTCTTGGCGCCCTGCAACGTCGTCGGGGTCGCCCTGTGTACAAACAATGACCTTCATCAGCACAATAGCAGGGAATCTGGCATGTAAAGCAAAAACGGACATGGGCTTTGGGACTTACTTGCTCGCAGACCTTAGCCCAGGCTTGATGGGCTTGGGCGGAGCCTTCTTCACCCTCTTCTGCGACCCCGCGTCGCCCGGCGCGTCCGCGCTCGACCTTGAGCGCTCCTCCGTCTCGACGGCCTTGCGGGGCGTCTCCGTCGCCCACTCCGTCATCGCACTAGGCGACCTCGTGTCGTCCTCCTCCTCCTCGACGTTGATGGTCTCAACGTCGGAACTGGCCGCTGTCGTGTCCACAGACACAGCTGGGGCCACCCTCTTCCTCTTCTTCTTCGCCTCCGCCGCCTGGGTGGAGGCGATCGTTGCAGCGGCCCGGGACGCGGGCATCTTGCCCGCGGTCTACCACGTGCACTACGGCGGTGGCGCGATGACCCTCGGTGGCGCCCTCCTCACGGTGGGATCTTCGTCATCACTCCCTACCGATGAGTCGGAGAGGTATTCTTCAATGCATTGCTGCAGAGCGGTTTGCACCTCCCCCGCATCACGGACCTTGAAGCTTCGGTCCTCTTCGTTGCGCAATGGCGCCGGGCACCAGTATATACCTTCATGAAACTGAAAAAGGAGAAAGACCTACGTCAAAACTGTTCAAGTGTTCAGATGGCAAAGAACCAAGGTCAGAAACTTACAGCATCGGAAGGCCGGTACACACTGAGCGCCTTGGGGCATGCCCGGTTGCGGATGCGCCCGGCGAAGATGTTCTTCACTCGCTCCACCATCTCCTCCTTGGAGACCTTGCGCTGGATGACCCGAGTAGGGTCGGACTGCCCCCAGTACTCATAGGCTGGGTGTACCTGGTCTTGGATGGGCTGCAACAGCCGGCGGCTGAAGCTGATCGCTACTGTGCCACCGGTCAGCCCCTCCGTCTTCAACTTCTCCAGGTCTTCCAGCAGCAGCCGCAGCTCGTCCGTCTCCCGCGACATAAGCTGGTTGGTCCACTCCGGGAACGGCACGGGAGCGCGCCCCGACCTGGCGGGGAGCGCCGACACAGGGTTGTTGAGGTAGAACCACCCCTGCTTCCAGCCAGTGGTGTTGTCGGGTAGCACCAGGTTGATGTACTCTGGCTTCATGTACCGGCGCAGCATGAACCCGACGCTCCCCATGACCTCGGATTTGCCCGTCTTCTTTAGCTCGAAGAAATGCCGCCACAAATGGAAGTGCGGCGGTATCCCGAGGTAGGCCTCACAGAGGTGGATGAAGGATGAGATGATGGTGATGGCGTTGGGGATGAGATGTACCAGCTCGATCCTGTAGAAGTACAGCAGTCCGCGGAAGAAGTCGCCGGCCGAGACCCCGAACCCACGCTCGATGTGCGCCAGGAAGACAATGGCCTCACCAGTCCCCTCGGTTGGGAACACCTCGCCCGCCGTCGACCTCCAGGCCACCTCCGCCTTGGGCCTTAGCAACCCGCGGGTCCCCAAGGCTTGGATCTACTCCTCCGTCACCACGGACGGCTCCCAGACGGTCTCCGGCGCGGGCACTTGCGTGGGCTCCATCTTCTCCTCCTCTACTCCGGTGGACTTGGATCTAAACATGACAGGGGTCTTCGTTCGCATGCGAGGGCGCGCGGCGTGGCGGACCTAAGCACGGCGGCGCTGCTAATCTCACTGGAGCGATCGAGCCGCGGCGCAACCCTAAGTGCGAAGCGGAAATGAAAGCGAGTGGAGGTCCCCAGCCCGCGGATCAGCCTTTATAGTTGGGCCCCAGCGGCGTTGTGGGCCGTTGCGCCTAACGTCTCTCCAGTGGAAGTCACGGTGACCCAACGAATCCACACCCTCGCGAATCTATCTCTCAACGGCTCTCTCGGCCTAACGGAAAAAAGGCAGTAACGGCTAGTTCCGTACGGGAATCTGCGTCCGTTGGCCTCTGGTCGACGCCCCGGCGGACGTGGACTCGTTATGCCCCACAAATAAGCCCCCCAAATATGATACCTCTGATGACAAGTCCAAGATCGCCTCAGCCCTCAGACGACCTATGGACCAGCTCCGCCACCTCCAGGAGGTCGTCAAGAGCCCGACAGCTTCCTAGGTCGCCTCGGCTTTCAAACAGCGGATTCACACCACGTCTCCTAGGCCAAGCTGCTTATATGCCTTCTGGGTCGCTTCGACCTACAGCGGCCAATTCTACCAACGGCCCCGTGCTTAAAGGCTCTACTGCCTGTTGGCGACCTCCTGGTCTTATTCACAGCTCCATGCTGAGGCCCCGTTGCCTTCTAGGTCGATCAAGACCTACAACCTTCAGGTTGACGCCCTGCGTTGTGTCACTACACAATGGCCGTGTGGACCCAGGTCGGCTCGGGGCTTTTCGTTGATTGCTATGACCTTCTGAAGGTCGGCGTGCTCTCGCTGCCCTGCTGGGACCTTGGCCACGCTTTTGCCGCCCAGGCGCCTCTACACAACACTCAAGACTCATCGTTTGCCATGCAAACATGTGTATAATGGCTTCGTAAGCTACAAAAGACCATGGCCCATGGCCCATTACAAGATTCAAACACATTAAAGGTCCTGATCTACCTTACATGGTACTGACGACGCAACCTAGATTGATGAAGCGCGTCGCAAGCTTTCTTCTAGCTTCAGCACCTACTTGGAGACCTTCACCGCTGCCGTTGTCACAGCTGCCACACAGCCACCTCTATTCTAGCCCCAGAAGGTTTCCTGTGGTGCCCTCACTTTTGTTCGGGTTCTCCCACAAGATCCCAAATCGGGCAACCGTCACCTCAGGCCTCTCTCGGTATAGCACGGCGATTTCCAGCATCACCTCGGGCCTCCGCTCACAAGGTCCGTCAAGGCATGTATTGCCCCATGCTGCACCTAGATTCCTTGCTGGGCGCGGGTGGAGCGGCTGATGGAGTTCTCCCAACTTCGCAAGCATTCTTCTAGTTCCGGATGACAATACCCTAGCTCTACGCTCTGGTGGATGAATACAAGGCCAAGGCACCAAAAAATTACTAAGCTGCTTCGCCATGGTTCCTTTATCTGGTACAAATGGTGAGCTCCGTGGTCGCCTACTTATAGCCGCGAAGCTTGGCCTCGGATCCTGTCTGCACCTCAGCCGGCGTGGTGTCCTTATCCAGTCACTGTTACCACGTGAAGCACGAGGTCCCTGTTCACCCGTGGGAAGCATTTGGCGCATCTGACACCTACCTGGCAACATCATGACAAACCTTGTCTTTTGCGGATAGCGACTGCAGCTCTGCTCGGAGGCAGGTCCCATGACCGTACAGTACACCCATCGTGCATTACGCGACAAAGCTGCTGGCACCCGGCACTTTACTCGAAGACTCCAGACGTTTTGTCCTACTCAGTGGAGAGAGCATCTCAATGAAAGCAGAAGGCCATAGGTTCTCTATTTATTTATTCTTCGAGCATCAACCCGACCATCCTGGTCGCCTTACTACTCGGGGGCTACTCCACAGAGTGCATCTTACGACGCCCTCTTTTTTCTACGTCGCGACGACCTACTAGAAGCCCATTTGCACCACTCCCTTGCTCGACCTACCTTCGGTCGGCAAAGGGACCTTCCTCAAGGATACAACGATCTCTTCCTAATTACCTGACTCTAGTCAGGTCGGCGGTTCTTCCAAGACAGCACCTTGCCTTCACTTCGACCTTCTGAACCTGCGTTCCAGGAGCCCGATGTTCGACTTCGTGCGCGCTGAAGGGGATTTCTTCCTTCTTTGGATCACCGTGCACCCTACGCGACCTTGACGACGTCGTGCCTTCGCCTCACCTGGACATGACTTCTTCTCGGCCGCTACGCCTACACGTCGATCGGGGGCTTGAGAGACATGGGTACCCATGGGTCCCCACCGACCAGGGTCTCGGAGGTCCTTGCCAAGTGGACCTAACCTGCCAGAAGCCCCGCCGACCTGCAAGTGGGCCTGGAGACCTTATCCACAACCCCGGCAACCTTGGAAGACTCCAGAAGACCTTATCTAGATCTCGGAGGATCCGCCGGGCTTGGGGCGCAAGGCGAGCTATCGGATTGCGGCTTGACGTCGCCGGTAGGTCCGCAGATCGCGGGATTCCCCTGTAATCAAGGCAGATGGCCTTCCTAATTTGTAACTGACCCCGATGAGGGTCCACCGACCTCGAATGAAGCCCTAGCCCGTTGACCATATAAGGCGGCCTAGAGCTCCATTCGAGGGGACTCCCCTTCCACGCATAATTACACCCCATACTGGACGTAAGGTTTTATTCTACGGAGGCCTGAACCAGTCTAAACCCCCGTGTTCATCGCCATTCTCGCCGAGTTCTGAGTTCCATACGCGAACTACCACCTACACTCTTAGTTCCCGATCCCCTCCAATTAACCTACAACCGCTTGGGTCGCCCCCTTGCGGATTTGTGCAGGTCTCACCCCCTGACAGTTCTCACTTCTGAATGAATCGTTACCGCTGTCGTTCTTCTATATATTGGCGCATCTTATAAAAGTCGATCAGTCAGTTAGGCACCAGGGAAAATTCGATTAAGCCCGTGATGTGTTGTCTCATGTTTGTCCAATAATATCATTTGTTTTTATTTTAGAGTTCGAGGGCAATAAAGCCCCAGCCTTAATTAAAAGACATGAAGGTTTATCAATTTATAACGCTGAAACTGAAGCACTAGTGTCTCGCAGGACACTCCCTCACTCCAAAGGAACAGAAAATTTAGAAGATTACTCACTGATATTTGGGTTTCTAACACACACACCACTCGCCTGAACAGACGCACAACTCATTCTCTTCAGGTCAAACGCACAGGCAACATATTGCTGGTGGTCGTCTTCACTGGTGCCACCTCGTGCTTTTTTGTTCCTGGCAGATCAGCATGTGTCTCATTAGAAGCCCTCCATGCTTTGCCAAGCTTTGTTCTGAAAGCACAGTTCATTCCTTAGCTTCCAAATAGCCCACAGGCCAGCAGAAGCAATGGCATTTAGTTGCTAGAAAGTTTTTAATGGTCAACCAACACACACCAGGAGGGGAGAAATAGGGTCTCCCTGCCTTGGACCTTTACCAGGCTTAAAGTAGGAACTCTCCTCCCCATTCAGATTGATCCCTGCATAGCCACCTTTTACTAAGCTTTGTATCTGGATCATGTCCATCTCTGACTAAAACCCCTAGATGAAAGGATCTCAAACAGAAACTCCCAATTAACTCTATAATATGCTTTCTCGTAATCCAACTTCAATCTCAGACCTGGCTCCTTACTTTTGTTGAAAATATGAACTAACTCATGAGCCACCACTACACTTTCTAGAATGTACCTCCCTTTGATGACAGCACAATCTCATTTGATTTATCGACTAAAATTTACATTCCTATGAGGATACATGTGCGCATCATTTTATTTCTTTATTTTCAACATCCTTCTATTGTTTCGTCTTTTCCTTAATTAGAAATACGTGTTCATAGTTATATGCTCAAGTAGGTCTATCTCTATCCAAAAATTTGTAACAGAAACTAATTGTTGTTGTGAAACTCGCTGAGCTGAATAGGCATTGTGCTATTTGACCACTACATATTTGTTTTCCACATACTTCCTACTAGTATATATATACATATATGCATACACCATTATTAGTACTACGTCTTAATTTGTCCATGCTGCCGTATTAATATTTTTGTGCACGTGTAGAGACTTCGATTTGACAGGTGATTTGTGGACTGTACTAGTCGAAATCCATGGGGAAAAACCACAATACTTCACTTCTACATTGTACAAGGGTGTTATAGACTTTAGTGCCCTGACAGATATTAAAGAAATGTTTGGATTTGAGCAGCGGGACTACATCTACTACATGAAGAGAAATGAAGATTATACCTGTATAGCGAGTCCTATTGAAATTAAATCTAAGAAAGATTTACTGCAAATGCTTCAGTATGTGGAGTCAAGCAATGAGAGGAAATTAAGGTTGGTACTGGCAACAACTGCTGTTGATGCAGGGGGGTTAGTGTTACACCACTGAAACTTCAGAGGCGGCAGCGTGATCGTGATGATGACCCTGATTCTGATGATGAAGACTACTATGATCTTGATGAATACAAAATTTGGCTTGAAGAACAAGACAAGGACTGTGGTACGTATGTTGCTTGTGCTACACTAGCCACATGTAGCCTTGACTGCACATTATAGTCATACCAGTGTTTCTAATTAATTTGCAGACCTTCACGATGACTTCAGGGAAGATACAGTTAAAGCGTACACTAAATGGTTAACTAGTGTCGGATGTATCAAAGAAACTAGGGGAATCTCCCCTGCGCGTTGCTGCGGGAGTTAAGAAACAATGCAATGATCATAAGAGAAAATTTCATGATATCATCTCTACACGATAGTGTACCTTATTATAGAAAGATGAAATACCAGTGTATTGAGTATAGACAACTATTTTTTAAGACCAAAGTGCCAAGTTGTTTGAACTGAAGTATCTGAATCGAGTATAACGAAAAAAATTATTAAGCTTGCACATCTGTAACAGGAGGATTCTCCGCGCGTTGCCGCGGGAATACAATAGAACTTTTTACGTGTTTCTATGAGAATTAGAGATAATTGATGCAGAATTTACAGTCAATTTTAAAACTCTCATGATAAAAAGAACATATTCTTTTATTCATTCGGTCAAAAAAAAAGAACATATTCTAGTAGGTGATTCTTTTAGATGGAAGACATCGCCATATGACAAAGGCTTGTATAAAAAAAATGGTTTGTATTTGTATCATTGTTTATTCATAATGGATTGCTATCCCTACCCTCCTGCAAATTTTATAGGATTACATGGACAACATACGTCGGAGCATTAGATAAGAATAAATGTCTGGTGTATTGGAAAAATCATATCCACCTGATGATAAGGAAGGATAGAATATAAAAGGGAAAATGGTATTGAATTTTAAAGGCGAGATGTAGAAATCAAATATAATAAATTATTAATTTGGTTGATGTAAATGGGCCTGCACCAGGCATGTTGATGTAGCAGTTTCCATTTGTTCGCATGCCTAGGAGATGGATTCAGGCTTCTCAGTGGCGGTGATAGCGGTCATCGTCCCCTCTGCCAGTTGGCCTGGGTGAAGCTGCGCATGTTGGCAATGCAATAGTGTGTATCCTTCAGGCTTCAGTAGCGGTGGCAGCAGTCATCGTCTCCTCTGTCGCTTGGCCTGGGTGAAGCTGTGCATGTTGGCAATGCAATGGTGGCCCAGTGGACGAACTGCAACTGTAGACCTGCAGTGTGTAGTTCCAGTGGCAGACGCCCGCCTTGATCATTGAGCGCCTCCACCGCCCCTGATGCTCATTGCTACCATCGACGACACCGGACGTATCCTACTCCTGGGGTCTTGGGCTTTTGGCTAGAGAGCTCAGTTCGCCAGCAGCGTCGACGCCGCCGATCATGCGACGACAGTCGTCGAGGCTGCATGTGTGAGGCCCACCACCAAGTATGCCTTGCAGAACACGCGCGGTGATGCATCCATGGCCATCGGTGTCGAACACACAGAATGCCTCCATGAGGTCAGCGTTCGCGTCGCCCGGCTGCGGTGGCTGCGCGGCGAGCGCGGCCACGGCGTCGAGCTCGTCGTCGGAGGGCTCGGCGTGGCCCAAGCGCCGTAGCACGGCCTCCAGCTCATGTCGCGGGATCTGCAGCGGCGGCGATGGTGGTGATGCTGCTGTCAGCATCAGAAGCACGCCAGCAGGGAGCGCAGGAGTGAGCTTCGTTGAAGCTTGGTGGGCGATTGATTTTTGGGCTTCGTGCCTCGGACCTGTGGTGTCCCGTCGTTCCCGTCTCCGTCTCCCAGGGAGGCTTTGCTTTGATTTTATATATCTTTTGCAGGCGGGGGGCTGGGACAGTTTCCTTCCTTGGGACCACAACATTTATTTTGGATTGGAAACGAACGGAGAGGTCTCCTAACTCCTGAGCTACCAACGTGAATATACGATGCTTTAGTTCAGAAATCGACCGCTGGGTTTCGAAAGGCCTCAAATCAATTTTTGGTGACGTGGTGTTTCAGTTACCATAGGCATGGACCAATCAGAGGGCTGAGAACTCCTTAAGGATTGCTAGTGGGGAGCTCCTATATAGGAGTTATAGATTAGTAAATCCTTTTTCCTTATTGACAGCTTATTTGTGATGAAAAATTTGAACCTTCTAAGTGCATGTGTTTTCCATTTTTTCAGAGGCATATGATAAAGTTCAAGCTAAACCTACAAAAGTAGTCGTACCCCAACAAGATGAGAGCAATGACAGCAGCCTGACGCCGCCACCAGAAATGATGCCGCCACCACAACTTCCATCGCATGCTACGAAACCAAGGAAGACAAAAGGTTATAAAAGCTCTACACCTCGAGAAACTTCACTCTTTATTTTTCATTGGATTCTGCAACTGCTATTGTTCAGTAGTGAATGTTATTTTCTCTGGTGTGAATGCAAGTAGGTGGCAAGAATGTTGGCCGTGAAACCCTGAAAGGGTTGTCAATAGTTGCCAAGAGATCAAGATCTAGCTGCGAAAAGTTGAAAATCCAATTTTCATTAAAGTTGGGTGGTCCCTGTGGAGAAAACAGACGTACCTTTGTTGATGAGATTGTTGTACATACTAGGCTCAGGGCTCCACTAATTGGAGTCCAATATTGGAGTGAAGTGCTTCCAGTAGTCAAGAAAGAGATCGTAAAAACTGTAATGGTAAGTCAATGTCCATCGCATGCACCTTGTTAATTTAATATAGCAGATGCATTCCCTTTATTTTGTTCGTATCCAGTGTTATGATTGAATCATGCATGAATAACAAGTTTCCTTCCCACCAGGAAGGATGGGAATTTGAGGGCATTCAAAATCTAGAGGAAAAGATATTGAAGATTGCCCACGAACGCTACAAAGGTTGGCGAGGCGACTTGAGTGCTACATACAAGGCGTACAACAGTTATCCAGATAGAATGAGGCACAAGCCTGCTGACCTAAACATTGTGGAGTGGCACTATTTGTGCGACTACTTTGGAACAAAAACATTCAAGGTACAATTTTTTCTACTAAATTAAAGAACAACATTGTGAGTTATATAGAAGATAAGTTCAACCTTTCATCGCTTAACAGCACTGGTTCACTTCTTGCAGGAGCACAGCACCCAGAACACTGACAATCATGGCCGTCTGGTTAGCAACCATTCGGCAGGTTCGAAACCTTACTCTCAATGGAGTTGGGAAAAGGTAAAGATTGGTTACAATATTCTCATCTTTCACTATCTACATAAGAAAATCATATATTGACTCCATGTAATGATGCAATCGTAGCGAGATCCCGAAACTGGTGCTGAGCCACACCAGCTGGAACTTTAGAAGGTTACTCACTCTAGGGATGGAAATGGAGAAATGAGGTGGCTGAGACTATATATGTGAGTATAAATTTGATTGTAACCTTGTGTGCACATAACACTTGTTAAATTTTGAATCAAACCATAGGCACGATTTTCTATCTTACAATTTTTTCTTGCCCACAGCATTGTACAGTCAGGAAATTAGCTCGACTAGCAAATCCAGATGAGGGGGGTGAAGACACAAGTTCCAGTCCTCGAGATGAAGATGAAGAGAAATTTTTCCAGGAAACATACAGGGAAAGAACACATGTCAAATCCTTCGTGTCACGTGGCCTTGGTTACATGTCCACTCCAAGAAGCAACAAAGTGTATCAGGAGAGGTTGTTACATGAGAAGCTCGATAAGGTCGAAGCACAAGAATGTCAATTGGAAGAAATATTCAAGATGCATGAAGCTGACAAGGAACGTGAGAAAGAAGAATTTCAGAAAATGATGGAAAAGCAAATGCAGGAACAATTTGCAAAGATGATCGAGCCTATCAAACACTTGCTGCCATGTTCAGAGGTAACAAGATGATTGTACCTGTTGTGTTCATAACTTGGCCAATGCAGCTAATATCTTACCTTCCATCATTTCAAATAAGCAGAATACACCTCAATCCAACAACAGTATGGGTCAAGTTGACCCTAGGGTTGATGAGGATGGCATTGCTGCAAGAACATTAGTGCAGAGTCAAGAAACAACAAACACGGTAACGACAATACTTGGTTGTGATTGAGAAAATGCATATTTATGCCACTAATCTCTCGCCTGCCCTCTTTCACAATGTGCATACTCCCTCTGAAACCATCAACAATAGTTCTAATGAAGATGTACATACGAGGCCGGAGGAAAACATTCCTGCAACACTAGTAGTGCAGGATCATGTAACAACAACCCAGGTAACGACACCGAACAAGCTTTCCAATCATGATGCAATGCAAGGTGTCGTGCTTTTAATCACAACTGATATAGTTCCGATATAAAACTATACATTCCAGATGCATCCATCAAGCACCGAGACAAAAGATAAAGAAAATGTGCCACCTAACATCAGTCATACAAGTGCCAACATTACCAGGACACTGTTCACCGAGAAACATGATAATCGTTCTCCACCTTCTGCACCTACAAGATATATCGCTTCAAACACGCTGGTGAATCAGTCTAAGACACGATCAGGAAAGAAGAGAGCACATGAGGTACTAACTGAACTGTCTTTCTTAATGCCAATTATATTTTTCTACTCGCAATCCATATGATGCTGCATATTCTCATTACAAGACAAATTGGGTTCATATGATGTAATTCTCTAATTTCTTTACATTCAGAATGGCATGGAAAGAGAAGCTCTAGAGCCGAGAAAAGACTCAAGATCGGCCAACAAAATCCCTTCGACATCAAACAAGAAGCTCAAGCCTCCAAGCAAACCTCAGCTCCAGAAATGATGAAGATCTTCAACAATACTGGGTGGGAGTGATGCTAGGCTCTTTACAAACTTTGTTACTATTAATGTGAGTGATGGACAAGAGTGCAAAATGTAATGTGGTGAATTTTATTCTGTTATGTGAATAATTGTGGTCTTGAATGACATGAATGTACATTGGTTCCATCAATCTATGTTTCGAATATTTTTTGTTGCATTAAAGAATCCGAAATTGGGGACGGTGGGCATCCAGCATGTATCCTATGGCGACCAATATTTTGTTGTGATTTCCTCTATGCCAATAGTGACGAACCATAGTTCTTAGTGATATAGTACATGCATATGGCGACCAAAATTCATCTGATGCGGTATCACTAGAGCATATTGCGTCGACACATGCTTCGTTGCGATACCCCTACTCATATAGCGACGGTACTAATTGTTGCGATTTGGTTAAAGAACATTGCGATGGCCAATCTTTGGTTGCAAGACCATCTACGTGTATAGCGACGAAAATCAGTGTTGTGATTTTGTTCAAGCATCTGGTGACGACCAATCATCGGTTGCATGACCGGCAACGTGTATAGCGACGATAACTAGCGTTGCTATTTTGTTCAAGCATATGGCGACGACCAATAGTCTATGTGTATAATGATGATAATTGTCGTTGCGAATTGTTTCATTCTTATAGCGACGACGCATAGTTGGTTGCGTGAATCCCTTCGTGTATGGCGACGACACTTAGTGTTGCAATTTCGTTGGATCATATGATGATGAACCACATTTGTTGCATGACCCTCTTTGTATATGGCGACGGCAATTAGCGTCATGATTTGCTTCAAGCATAATGCGACGAACCATAGTTGGTTGCGTGAACCATGTGCTTTATAACGACGGTAATTAGTTGCATTTTGGTTCAGGCATACGGCGACGGATTACGACTTCGTTGTGATAGCCTACATAAAAATTGCAACGGCACGTATCGCATTGCGACACGATTCTTTCATTGTAATAGCGCTTGTTTGCAACAGAGCAAAGTGGTCGCAAAAAAACCTATCGCAACAACGCCTTTCGTTGCGATAATCTGTGTTGCAACGCCACTGGTCATCGCTACTTCACCTAATTGCAACGCCAGGCGCCGTTGCAACAATTGCTTTTTATTGCGACACTGTTTTGGAACCGTCGCAGCAACATATTGCGACGAACAAAATTGCGACGCCTGGCGACGGAATGAATCTGTCGTAATCTCTATGTATCACGACTAATAACCCCATATAGCAACCACTTGGAGGCGTCGCGAACTCCACCAATCGTTGTAGTGCTTTTAGGACATGCGTGACTGGCCCCTCGTGATAGGGGAAAGGTGCTTCGAGCATCTTCTAGAAATGATCCCTCAGAGGACCTACTCTGGGTTTGGGCGGCCGTTTCTCGGCCGCTGCCACTAAGTTGCCATTGCGAAGCTTTTGCTCCTCTTTCTTTTCGGGTCGGGCACTCAGAACCTCGCCCAGCTCCTCCTCCGGCTTCCTCTTGCTGAAGGCGACGGATTCCTCCCCATCGGCGTGGTTTGTGGCTAGGTCGAGGAGCTTCCAAATGGTGTTCGGCTTGACTCTCCCTATCTGATGGACAAGGGTCTCGCACATGGTTCCATCCTGGAAAGCCGTAATGACCTGGTTGTCTGCCGTGTTGGGGAGCTCAGCGCAACGCTTGGAGAAGCGACAGATATAGTCACGGAGACTCTCGCCCTTCTTTTGCCGGCAGTGGCGTAGCTCGTAGGCATTGCCGGGTCAGGCGTAGGTGCCCTGGAAGTTCCCTATGAAGGCATCTCGGAGCTACGCCTAGCTGTTGATCGTCCCTCGAAGGAGGTGCTCGAGCCAGGTTAGCACCGAGTGAGCGAGGTACATCGAGATGCTCTTAATGATGAACAGGTCATCCCTCACCCCACCGTTGTGGCAAATGAGGTGGTAATCCTCAAGCCACACACTTGGGTTGGTTTCACCGTCATACTTGGCGACCGTGGTCGGGGCACGGTAGCGGGCCGAGGGAACGGTGGCGAGCACATTCGCACCAAAAGGCCCGCGGACCCCGGGGGTCAGGCGTCGGGCTCCGGCTCCGGTCTTCGTCGCAATCGTAGCGGCCCCCGCGCCTCCGGTTGTACTCCCTGCGCGGTCAGCGTTTGCTGTCGGAGCCGCCGCTGGTCATAGTCCTCCCGCGAGTAGAGACAGTGCCCCGTGCGTCACAGTTGGAACCAAGTGTCTGCTTGACCGGCGAACGACCGCTCTCCGCGTGGTCCTGCTACCCCGATGGGCGTGAGGACCCGTGGCGAACGGACCGTTTGGGGGCTTGTGCCCGCGTGTCCCGCTGTCAGGATGCCGAGCTCTCCGCCTGCTGGACAGCCGCTGCGTCGAGGAGCATTTGGAGGTGCTGGCGAAGCTTCTTTTCTTCTAGGTTCGCCGGCTCGGGGCCAGTCCTGTGGTTTACGGCCACCGCGGTGAGGTTCAGAGAGGCTCGTTTGGCTATGGGCGTCCCGTGAATGTCGCCGTCGATCCGGTGGCGTTCTTTTGGGTGTTCCACACTGAGCTCGTGGTGGGGGCTTGCTCACTCCTCCTCAAGCTCTGTCTGGGTCTCATCGAGGTCGTTAAGACGGACACGCTGCCGCTCGCCAGTGGAAGTGTCAGATGAAGTCAGCTCACCTCCCGTGGAGCTTTCCCTAGTGTGTGCTAAGTGGACTGTGCCATCGTGCTGCTGGAGAACGAAGACCTTCTGTGTCGGGTCGTGGGGTGTTGTCGCCCCCGCTCGGAGAGGCATCCCACTGTCGACCTCCTCGAAGCTCCTCGTGGATGTTTCCGAGGGGGCCGGACCGTGGCCTGCTCCTGCGCTGAGGGCACCCGTCCCACCACAAAGCAGCCATGTCCGTCCCTCGAGATACATGGTGTCATAGCAGAGCTTGAACTCCTCCCAGGACAACATCTCCTCATCCTGCATCTGCAAAGCAAGCATGGTGGTAGTATATGCCACGAAGCGGAAAAGTTCTTGGGACGGGTTTGACCCTAGGTCGGCCGCCATGTCGTGGCCAATCAGGTACAGAACCCGATTGGTGATAGATTTCACCGACCGTGACTCCTCAGGCATGATCACTGCGGCTGTGTGTTGTTTTTTGATTGTCTGTTGTATGATAGTGCAATGCCCCGTTCATGGTAGCTACTTCCCCTTTTATAGTTCAAGGGGTGCAGGTGTACAAGAGGTAAGAAGGTAAAATCGTGTCTTGTTACAGTGCTGTAACAGTGCTGGAATTGTCGTCAAGACAGTGCCGCGGTGTGGACCTCGATCTTCGATTGGCGTCATACGCCTGGCTTGACGCGGTAGTCCTCGTAGGGCGGCGTAGGCAGAAGCCCCTGTCCCGAGGCGGCTGCCCTTTGACTTACGGTCTTGCGTGCGGGGTGGGTCAGAGGCTTCCCGTGCAAGCCCCGACCATGCCTCTGACAGTTACTTGGTTGGGACGCGCCGTCCAATGACTTATCTGCGAAGATTCGCCTGTCCTTGGCCTCTGTGGCGCATTTAGGTGACGCGACGTCCTCGTAGTGGCCCTCTTATGCCGGGGAAATCTCATCATGACCTGACCGCGGAGATTCGCCCACCCTGTGACCCAGGCACGCCCACGGGTGGTGCGACACGTGGCGGCTCTTATCAGAGGCGGCCGTGGTGCTTGGTCGCGGGTGGCAGGGCCTTAGGTCGTGGAGGCGGAACACTCTCCTGAGGTAGCCATCAGGCTGGGGCGTCTCCTTAAGTCGTGCGGGGCGAACGCTTAAGTCGGAGTCGGGCCCGTGGCGACGATACAGGACCGATGCCGGCCGGTGATGATGGGTCTACTTTGCTCGAGTTGCTATTGGGCCGTTGTAGCTGTGGGCCATCTTAGTCTTGTCGATGGGGGGATTAGGGGCTAAGTTGATTACCCCTGGTTTATCTCCTCATCACCCAACACTTCATAAAACTGAAGGCTACCCGTTTTGCTATCAGCCCTTGCTTCTTCAGAGCTGATATCTTCTCGAGGAGCTTGGGGAGATACACGCACTCCTCCATGGTCGGCTCATCTTTCTAGCACGAATCATGCTTGGGCGCATACATGCTGGGGTTCGGCAGAGCAAGGAGATGATTGTTCATGTAGAACCACTTGTACTTCCAGTCTTGGTTGGAGTCAATGAGCTTATAATCGAAGTATTGCTCATTCGCCTTCTCCCGCATATGGATTCCTGCCCCTCTGACTACTTCAGAGAAGTCCTTGTTGTGATGCGGCTTCACCTAATAGAACTTCCAGAACAATGCCTAATGGGGCTGGACCCCAAGAAGTGGACAAAGATAGAGGTGTGGAAGATACCATCGGAGTTCAGATGCACATGTTCGATCTTGTAGTACTCGAGCAGTCTGCAAAAGAAATTTGAAGTCGACAGGGCAAGTGCGCGGTCACAGAAGTGGGTGAACATTGGGATCTCCTCCGTATTCTTCTCCTGCGGCCATGGATATCCCGTGATGGTGTTCCACAAGTCTACATTTTGTTCTCTCAAATATCCGTGGTCGACCAAGGCTTAGATCTCGGCGCATTTCAACTTGGATTTCTTCTAGGCGCTGGCTTGGTTCGGCGGCACCATCAGATTCGATTTCGTGTACTTCGGTAGCAATGGAAACTAGGGGAGCTACTTCTTCTTCCCCCGACCGACACCCTTCTTCTTCTTTATCTTCTTTGATGATGGCCTACTCTTCATCCTTGTTGTCAGGAGCGTCTTCACTCACATTCGCTCGAGGGCTCCGATGGTGATGGGGAGCGGCGGCATGGTTGTTGACAGTGGCAGCGGCAGCGGCAGATGGAGGACATAGTTCTATTCGTCTAACGCAAGGAGGCGAATGGAAAACCATAAGGGTTATCTCCCTAGTATTTATAACTACACAATCACCCTTTAGTGTGGGTCGGTGTTTCAACTTCTACAGGCTCACGTCTCAAATATCGGGGGCTCGACTACACATTTGGGAGTTGGAAGATTTTCTTGGCTGCAATATGTTCATCACGACCACATTCTACAGTTAGTTGACCCTTTAATTCAAGAGAAGTACTCACTTCAAGGAGCTCACGCTCCCGGAGGTCCGTACGTAGGCGCAGGCCAACCTAGTGCACCTCCATGCGCGCCACGTCGTGCACTGCGTTGTCAAGCCGGCCAATCTCCTCATCAACACGGCCGGTGAGGTCAAGATCACCGACTTTGGCATCACCAAGGTCCTTTCCCAATTACAAGAAAAATGTCGATTAGTGACACAATTGTTTCATTGATTTATGATATTCCTGGCTGATCTCGTCATTAAATTTCATAGCAAATTTAGTGACAAAAAATGTCATCATAAAGGTTGCTACTGT
Organism: Cenchrus fungigraminus; assembly: GCA_036936925.1. NCBI lineage: Eukaryota > Viridiplantae > Streptophyta > Magnoliopsida > Poales > Poaceae > Cenchrus > Cenchrus fungigraminus. Next base: position 51,373,803 of record CM072778.1, on the reverse strand, counting down.
CGCTAGGCATTCCCTGTTACATGCTGGTTTTTTGACGCCATAAGCTCCGCAAAAACGTCATAAACTAACTTTGGTGCCACATGTAAAAATTATTTTAAAAATAGAGCGTTCCAAGTCGACATAAAATTCATAAGGGTCCCACATGTTAGCATTCTTTTAAAAATAGTGTTCCAAGTCGTAATAAAATTTTACAGGGTCCCACAAGTAAGCATTTGCTTAAAAATAGAGTGTTCCAGGTCACCATAAAACTTAGAATCATTCTCATCTAAAAAAAAGAACCCACAAGGCCACAATTTAGTGCGATAAGAAGGGAGGAAAATAAAAAGGAAACAAACATCAATAATTTCCATTGCAAGGGTTTAAACTAGAGACCTACAGGAACAAGACTATGCTGCTTACCATTGCACCACTTCTTGCTCGTGGTAGGAATGGCAGATCCTAGCGGCATTGGGAAGATGGTTGTGCCGTCACCTCCCGGCTACGAGAGGATGAACCAACACGATGAGGTCAATCCTCTAGTTTGAGCCGCTATATTTTTCCTATCATCCTAGGGATGGGGATTTCTAGATTTGGGGATTTGGAGGATTGATGAGCATATATACTAGAGCCTTTGGACAATTCATAGGAGTTAGATTCAGTTAGCTTTCAATTTGCATCATTTGATGGATTGATAGGTTCTTGTATTTTACTAGCTTTTGAAGGCACTTCAAGCCACTAAAGCTGAGGTGCAGAAGGTGAATAGAGACCTTCATGACCAATAGGTCAAAGAACTCACGACGCTGCAAGAGGCTGTAAAATACAAGGAGCTGTATGAGCAATTGTTACAGCAGGAGAAAGCCCTACGGCATGAGCATCTGCAATTGTTAGGGCAGGTGAATGCCCAGTTGCAAGAAACCAAGGAATGCAAGAGAGACCCGCAAGACCAAAAAGTCAAAGAACTCACGACCCTACAAGAGGCTGTAAGACTAATCGCAACAACACACTCTAAATGGTCCTGGACCCCTAAATATAGGGGTTTTCGTCAAAAAAATTAACTGCAGCCATAGCCACCAAACCGTCCTCCAAATTTTCCGGACACCACTCCCTCCCCCAAATTCCCCGGACCTCATTCCCTCCCCCAAATCATCACGTTCGTGACTTCCAACAAAAAGAAATCCCTTCTCCCCTCTGCACGGGCGAAGAAGTCGATGAACGCCCGGCCACCGCCCTCCTCGTCGTCGCTCCCCTCGGCCTTCATGCCTGCTAGTAGTCCAGCACCGCCTACACCTGCCTACCCTTGGACGATGGCGCCGGCGCCGACACCATGGCCACAAGGGCCGGGAGCACCATAGCTAGCAGCAACCTGAGTTCCCGCGGCTGCGCCGCCCACGCCTGTCCCTGAGTTCCCGGCCGCCGTGCCGACACTGAAGAAGAAGAAGTACCATAGCCACTGCTCCCCAAGCTCATGGAGGAGGGCCCTGTGGTGGACTCCTCTTCCCTCTGCTCCCTCTCCCTGGCGACACGGCACAGTGCAGGTGTGCAACTATAGCGAACATGGCCCCATTTGCCATTTGTTCGAGTTGATTTTGGTGATTCATGCTAACACAAGCAATGGGACTAACCACATTGTCTAGAATGTCCTTGTAGGCATTCTTAGGTCCCATGGATATTAACACAAGTTAACATACCATGCCCAAGTTAACATGTCATACCACTAGTTCACATACCATGCACATGTTAATTTGTTCATCAAAAATGAGGACTTAGTATATATTTTGATGCTATAAGTGATGGCATGTTAAGTATGTTAACTTGAAGCAATGACAAGTTGAAGACGTGAAGAAAAGGAAGAAAAAAGACATCGTCGGATGAACCGACGGTACCTTGGAACAAGCGTCGGTGTATGCGTCGGAGTACTTGGTACACTGCACAGAAGGCCAAACTCAATTGGCACCGTCAGATGAACCGACTGTCCTTATTCTAGTTGCGTCGGATGATTGGAAGGAGCAGAGCTGCAGAAGACAGTAGCACCGGATGAACCGACAGTCTAAGTGGGGACACCGTCGGTCTATCCGACACTTAATTTGAATCAAGACAGAGACGCGCCAAGACAAATCCAGTAGAACCGGATGAACCAACACCATGGTCAGAGGAACCGTCGGTCTATCTGATGGTCACGAAGAAGCTAACAGTAAGGTTTTGGGGAGGAGTCCTTCAGCACCGGATGAACCGACGCACCATTGGTGTATGGCGTCGGATCACTTGTGTAAGAGAACTGCAACAGCTAAGTGACATAGAGGGGGGCACCGGATGAACCGATGGCCCTGAAAAGCAAGTGTCGGTTCATCCAACGGTATGTTTTTCAGTAGCCATTAGCCAACGGCTAGCTTGGTGCCTTGGGCTATTTATACCCCCTCCACTCACCCATTTGAGGTTGCTGGATTGTGTGGAAGTGCAGAGGAGTGCAAGACACCTAGAAGATCATATCGAATCCATCCAAGTGCTAAATTGCTCATCCATAGACTTGCACATGCTTTGTGTGTGTGCTTAGTGCTAGGCTTAGCTTATAGCTGAGTGAGTGCAAGGTTGTGCCAACCTTGTGAGGTGATTCTTGAGTGAATCAAGTTGTACAAGGTGTGCCGGAAGCCTTGGGGCCTAAGTGGCTCACCGGCAATCGTATTCGACCCTCCGGCTTGGTGTGGAGTGGCGAGGACACTTTGTGCGGGGGACGTGGAGACCCCCTTCCTAAGTGGAGAAGCTCCTTAGTGGAGGCGGCATCAAGGTGACCAAGGGAGCTTGGCGAGTGCCTAAGTGGCAAGCCTTTGTGGCGAGTCAAGTGGTGCTCTTGGGAGAGACTTGGTGACCGGGAAGCAATACTCTTGTGTGAGTGCTTCAACAATGTGGACTAGGGGTGGCTTAGTGCCTACCGATACCACGGGATAAATCGCGTGTCAAGAGTTTGCTTCCTCTCATCCCTCTTTACGTTTCCACATTACTCTCTTGCAATCCTTGCTTGCCTTTACTTTCCTAGAGTAGTATCATGCTAGGATTGGCTATAGGTTGCAAAACTTGTTTGGGATGAGGGGTTCACACTAGATCAACCTTAGATTGCACATCTAGATAGATTTGATCTAGTTTACTTTATGCAAATTAGTGAAAGCCATTGGTTAAGTTTTTAAGAAGCCTAATTCACCCCCTCCCCCTCTTAGGCCACGAGCATCCGATTCCTTACAGCAACGAGAGGGCCTCCCCTGGAAAAGCTCTACCGGATGCTCGAGCGGTGTAGGGGACGTCACGGGCATCGTCTCATTGACTTCCTGCTCCTCGTAATGGAGCTCTACGGAGGAGGCGCTCCGGGGGAGGACGAGGACCGTCGGCGGCGTCCAACGTGCCGGCGGAGAAGGAGGGTTAGCGCCCCTCACTCCGGCGGAGGGCCGCCAGCCCCACGAACTTCAACACCGGCTTCATCTTGGCACAGAGCCACATCGACGGGGATAAGAGGGAAGGAGAGGAGCCAATATGCGCAGAGTTGGGGTGGGCCGGCGGGGTGCAACGGCAGACGGGGAGGCTCCCTGCGCCCACAGTGGCCAGCGGCCGGCCGAGGAGGCCTCCTGCGCCTACACTAGTGAGATGAGAGGCTGGGGACCAGTGCATATACGGCGACGCGCAGGGAGGCTGAAGAGGGCGCGAGCGGTGGCGCAGGGGACCAGCGCATCAGGCTGCGACGGCGGAGTGGAGGCGGGGCCGGCGTGGAGGAGTGGGAGGATGCTGGGATGGAGGCCACCGACGGAGTTAGGGGTAGGCAGGAGGAGCCACGGGAAGGGGGCGGACAACGGAGGAAGATTTGCGCTGGCAAGGGTGACTAGGCAGTGGTGGGGCCCATGGATGGAGGATGCAAATAGAGGCTATTGCTGCAACAAAATGCAATTTTGGGGACTGAATTTTGTAGGGGACACTTCAAATCTTCTTTTAGAGGACGATTTTTAGAGGGTATTGCTGCGGACAGTCTAAAATACCAGAACCTATATGTGCAATCATTACAATAGGAGAATGGCCTACAGTAGGAACATCTGCAATTCTTAGGGCAGGAGAAGGCATGGTGGCAAGAATCGATATCGTTACGTGAGGACAATATTGCCTTGTTGAAAGAGACTCACAAATGGATGGACCTGTCTAAGCAATTATTACAGGAGAATGCCCTGTTAGAAAGGAGAGCAATCGGACTCAGACAACCGATAAAGCATGTGTGGTATTATTGCTAGGTAGACGGTTCATAGGTGGTATCAGGCTTGTATTTTGGTGCTTCCTACTTGTTGGTGTGATCTTTGTGGTGATGAGTTTCTTGCTATGAGATGCCATCTTATTTTGCCGATTTGGTTTCATGTATTTCAAATTGATTCGAGCATACTCACCATTATGAATTCATACGTGTTGCATAACTGCGGAACAAGGCAAAAAAGAAGGTAGAGGGAGAACAATGGAGGTATCGTAATAATAGTGAGAGAAGGGGGAAGTTATGGACGAGGAAGGTCTGGTCTGTTGATGTTTTGTAAGGAGGACCATCCTGGGCAACAATTATGTAATTACTTGTTTCCAAGTGCTGCCTATTCCACGCCAGGTCACCAGACACGTCAGCCCCAACCACAACACATAGCAGTTCAGGTAAGTTCGCGGGAGAAAAGCTTGTGTTGCAGCCAAATAATAGTTTTCCCATAGCACGTTGCCCCCAAAGAGGAAAAAGGAGAACTGAGAGGCAAGTCACACCTACGGGTCATTTCGGCGGAGATTGGTGCTTTTCAATAGCAGGTCACTCCTACGGGCGCAACCTTCGGGATGGAGGAGGATGAAGGCTCTAAAGTTGGAATTCCTCCCAGCTACAAGAGGATGAAACAACACGACGAGGTTAGTCCTCTGGTTTTAGCCATTATATTTTCGATTGGTGTCAGAAGTTGATAGGCTATAGACAATTCATAGGTGTTAGGTTTAGTTAGTTTTCAATTTACATCATTTTATGGATTTATAGGTTCTTGTGTTTTGCTAGCTTCTCGCGGTGCTTCAAGGTACTAGTAGCGGCAGATCGGGGCCTCCTGATGCTGAATGAGATGCTAGGACTAAAGATATTCTAATGAACCTACCGGACGGGAAGGCAAAAGCTGAAGAGGAGGCAAGGTCTTGGAAGGAAGAATGCGCAAAGGCTAACATCAAGCTTGAAGCAACTGCTACTGAGCTGCAAAATGTGAAGGCAAAGCTGAAACAGTCTATCAATGTGATGGAGGTGTATAAGTAATCGGTTGAGCAGGTAATTGTCAAGATCGAGAAGGAGATGCAATCGGTACAATAAAGTATTGTCCAGATGGAGAAGGAGAAGCAATGGATATTGGACGATTTCAATAAAACTAGGTAGTGCCTGATTATTATGAAACTTGTTGCTTGTTGATGTTTCATTACTGGTTGTTGCTCCTGTGCACTTCATAGTGATAAACGGCCATGACATGCAGTGTTATGAAACTTGTTGCTGCTGATTTTTAGTTTAGGTCATGCAAGCGACAAATGGAAGAATAATGAGATGGATCCTCAAAAGCTAACATGAAGCTTGAAGCTACTGCTGCCGAGCAGCAGAAGGTGAAGGGACAGCTGCAGGATGGAGCTATGGAAGGAGAATCAATGTATACAAATGGCAATTGACGATTAGTTCTTATCGTTATGATTACAAATAGGTAGTTATGATTATTGTAAAAATTGTAATGATGAATGGCTATGACATGCCATCCTAAGAAACTTGTTGCTGCTGATGTTTTGCGAATGAGTGGAAGCAGTAGGCAGAGGTCCGATATATTGATGTTTTGGAAAAAGACCTTCCTGATGTAACAACTACATCTGTTTGTTCATGCCATCTTAATTGTTGCAGTTGATCCATTGCGAATGAGTGAAAGCACTTGAGGAAGATCTGACCTATTGATGTTTTGTGATAAGGACCTTCCTATGATGTAACAGCTACATCAGCCCAAACACAGCACAGAGTTGTTCTAGTAAGTTGACGGGAGGAAACCCGCGCTGCAGCCAAAAAAACTAGTTTTCCCGCAGTCCGCTGCCCCCAAAGGGGAAAAAGGAGAACCGACACGACATATATATCTCATTTCTCTAGTCCCAACATACACTATTGCAAGTGACTCGCTGGCACCACGCTCCTATTGGTTGTGGCAAAGACTATAACTAGTGTCAGTGCATAGATCTGCTCCTACCCGTGGTGGGAATGGCGAATCATAGCGGCGCATAGAGGTGCAGCACTCGCTCCGGTCAGGTCAGTCCTCTGTTTTTCCATGCTACTTTCACCTATCATCCTAGGTAAGGGGAATTCTGGATTTGGGGATCTGGGTTAAGATTCTACATTCCGATTTCGGAGTACCCTCTTGCATTTTGGTTGTTGTTAGAAGTTGATAGATTCATTTATGTCGTTAACTCCTGCATAAATGAAATAAAAATGAGCATTAACAATAGTGTTAGGAGTTATTACTAACAAATTCCACAAATGTTGGTGTTTCTCTCTTTTGTTGCAGGACACACCAAAATACGCATGAAATGATATAGTTGAGAGCAAGTGAACCAATGGCATGAATATGGCATCATCATAAACAGTCCCAAATGCCAAATGGGATTGCACCATAGCGACATGGATATATTAGTTGTATACTCTGGAGCTTGGATGAAGGAGATATGTGGGCCCGGTGGGACCCATACCTGGCCACGTGGTTTCATGTTGCCACATAGGATCTCAGGTGTCCCTGACACATCATCAATCCAAGGAAACACACCTTCGATCAATCAGGAGCCAGTACAAGGATAGAAGGGCCCACAACCTACCCAATCCACCTCAAAACACCGTGTACACCTGGAACCATCATAAGGGCCCACATAGCAGTCACCAGGACTAAAGGCAGTGGAAACGGGCCTACCCGGGGTTCGGCCGAACTCCCAGTTCGGCCGTAGCTTCCAAGGCATGGTTCCCAAGCTACTTGCATGTGTCGTCTCCTCATTGGTTCCTCAGTGCATTCCTCAGGTGCATTCGGCGATCCTCCATGACCCGCCCCCCTATAAATAGAAGGGGAGATGGCTCGTTTAGAGGACACACACTTCACAATCCAATTCTTCCTCCTAGCTAGAGTTAGAGTAGAGAGAAAGAGAGAGAGAAAGAGGGATAGAGAGAGAGAGGCATGTGCCTCTCCTATGTCGATGTTCTTCATTTATACTAAAGTCAGTACTTCATTGCTTTCTATTTAGACTAAAGTAGCATTCATGCATAGGTGATATGTTCTTGTGTTCTTCACGAACACAACCCTTTGATCTTGTAGCATAAGTTCATAAGTACTCATATCCATTTGTATGCATGTTCGTTGATTAGAATATAGTGGATATTCCTTCATGTCCTATTTAGACCAAAGTGACACTGTAGGTAGCATGAATGTCAATTGGGATGATCTTAGAGGCAAGTTTTGTCTTGAGTTTTTGCCTCCATCCCGTATCGCTGCTCTATGGGAGGATATTCGTTGTTTTCAGCAGAAACAGAAGGAGTCAATAGGTAGAGCTTGGTGAACTTTGGACCTTCCTTGTTGATACGCGAGTCATTGTTGCTTTGCAACTTTTATAACGGTCTTGACAAGGACTCTGCCCGCTATCTCGACACCGGAGAGTCATTTCTCCATTATGATCCAATTGAAAATTGGGAATTCCTAAATTGTCTCTCGGAGTTTGACCGTTTTGTGGGTAAGTACGAACCCCACCACGAGGAATCCAAGTCGAGCCATGGGAGTCCCTCAACAGTTTAGCCCAAGCTTTCATCTTCCATATCCCAAGACTTGTCTGTTGAAGCCTCACCCGAACTAAATACACCGAAGGAAGAAATTCAACCTTCGGAGTTCTCCTCCTGATTCGAGGACGATTTATCTGGAAACCCTTCAAACACCTCAAATTTCTTAGATGCTCAACTAGAGAAGAAGCCTTATTCTGTCCAGATCCATCCTTTAAGAAATCCTTTGACAGAACCTTCCCCTAGACCTACGGTACCTCCTTTGCCTCCTGATCCTCCAAATGAAACATCCATCATGGAAGCCATGGAGAAGAAGTGGTCAACTAGAGTGGGACACTTTTTGGAAGCACTTTGGATTCATTCACCCTCTACGATCATTTCTTGTTCCATAGGGGGAATTATCGTAAAGGCTCATGTTAACCCCATCATGGAGGTTAATGTCATGCCATGGCACTTAGACGATACTCTCTTGGGAAATCTTCTGCTAGGACCATCTAACACACTCCTCAAGAGTTGTCCCTTCGGACACATCCTTGAATGTTGGGTGGGGGGTAACATGTGTTGTACTGCTCCTAGTATACGAGATCAAGGTTAATCTAGATTTCTACATCTTTGATGTCCTCGATCTTGATCTCCTCGTAGGCTTCCCTATAGAAAAATTTCTCGATGTATCTCATGGCAGCCTAGATGAAAAGCTTAGGCAAGCTGCTTCTACCACCATTCCCTTACATTTAGAATGTTCTATGGCGAATCCTCTTCCCAAGCAAAACCCGACCGAGGAGACGATGCATGTATCTTCGTTCGTATCATCTGAGCCCGTTCTTGTTGTGGGTTGTAAAATTCTCTACTTCTCAGGAAGACGACTCAGAAGACCCTTGTTGATGGCCCTTAATGATCACTTTTAGCCGTCAACATTACTTAGAAAAAGAGGGGAACTAGCATCTCCTACTAACATCCTGTCTAGTTTCCATTCCATAAGCATTTCAAGGATGAGTAGCCGGAAACTGGGGTAAAGCAGGCAGAAGTACAAGACTTACACGAAGACCGACACACGGTGACTATGCATGGTGAAGAATGGACCCAAAGCATAAGCAAAACAAGTCAAATAAAGTGGGGCCCACAAGGGAGGCAGGCCATAGAAACCTAGGAGCCCACCAGCCAAAGGCGGTGGCGAAACGGGAACCGCCTCTACCACCCCTATATAAGGCGGTCTTCACCCCCTTCGCAACACACACCACACATGGGCTATCTCTCCCTCTCCATTTGTATTCTAGTGCGTAGTTCTAGGGCAGTGGAGCTTAGGCCTAGAGCTTTCTTGCAAGTATTGCAGAGCTTTCGCCTCGGGTCGGTTGGCTCCTACCTCCGGCCTACAGTATGGCTTTGTACTCTACTTGTATCTTTCGTATTTATACAAAGTTTGGTATTCATGCTATTCATATAGTATGCTATACTTTCTTATACGCTTTCATGTGCTATACTAGTATGCTTAGTATAGGTTTACCGTATTGTAATGGTGGGACGTGTGACTTCGGGCTTGCTCTAGCTCTATGCCTGTGGGTCATCAAGGATCGGGTTCCAAGGGGCTAGTAGTAGTGATCACGGTCGTGAGCGTGGTGCTCAGGTGCCCTAGGATCCACAATAGGTGACCATATTTCACGGTCTAAGGGGTAGTTGTACGGGTGGAGACAGCCCCGTACATCTCTTGTATTCACCCACATGAGTCTATGGTGTCGGAGTTCTGAAAGACATTTTCTCCTGGCAGACCAGGGGAGGTGTTCTCCTCGATGCATTATGATAGATCAAGACTACCTTATGATGTGTATGCTTGATAGTAGATAGGGAAGTAAGGACCTTTTATCGTGCCGACTCCTACTAACCCTAGTTGTTTCTTTCTTTCTTTTATCTTTATTCCTTTGAGATGATTCGCTGCGTGTGTCACATTACCCTCAATTATATACATCTATTGTCACTTACCTCTGTTATAATTTTTTGGCATGCTTTACTTATTCATATTGTCCTGGATAAGTACCCGATAATTCATATGATGAAATCCATATGCCACCTTCTATGGTAAAAGAATAAATAATGATACCCTTGGGAATACTCATGGGTCACTACAAGAAAATCGTTGACTAGTGACGCAACCTAGTTTTGACGTCATTGATCTATGACGTTCCTGGGTGATCTCGTCATTAAATTTCACTTGCGAGCAAATTTAGTGACAAAAAAAACTTTCGTCATAATGGTTGCTACTGTAGCTGGGTATTCACTGTTACATGTTTGTTTTATGACGCCATAAGCTCCGCAAAAATGTCATAAACCAACTTCGGTCCCACATGTAAGTATTATTTTAAAATTGAGTATTCCAAGATGTCATAAAATTCAAAAGTGTCCCACATGTAAGTATTCTTTTGAAAATAGAGTGTTCGAAGTCGTCATAAAATTTTGCAGGGTCCCACATGCAAGCATTTGTTTAAAAATGAAGTGTTCCAAGTTGGCATAAAATTAGAAAGGTTCCAGTCTCAAAAAGAAACAGCAGAGTGCCACAAAGACACAATTTTGTGTGATAAAAAAAGAAAGAAAATAAAACGAAAATGGTGTCAATAGCAAAGGTCGACCTATTACTTGATTTTTATAACTATTTAACTATTACTGAAAAAGAGAAAACAAAAGGCAGACTCGCACGACAGATGATGTTGTTGTTTTTTTGAGAAAGGCAATTTATAATTGTTAATGAAAAACGAAAAAAAAAAGGTCCGACCAGCCACCTCACCCAGCCGACTGAGTGAGAAAATGTAAATGGCAAAACACTGGTGTTGGTGGGAATCGAACTTCCAACCTCATAGATGAGAGCCAATTGTATTACCACTTCACTAGTCCCTCAATTGTGCTGTAGTTTTGCATTCAAACTCTTTTGTATCATCCGAACGCGTTACAGAAAACGAAAGGGAAAAGGAGCATAAAGAACACAAGGCGGATTCGAACCCCGAGACCTCCACTTTTCTTGGGTGGAAGCTTTACCACTGCAACAACAGTGACTTGTGTTTACAACAAGTCCTTTAGATACTAGTTATATTAATGATACATGTTAGCTACTCCGCGGCCCACGCCAAAGGCAATCCGTGTGCGGCTGGTCAGACCAATAAAGTTGTACCACGTGGCTGCTCTAAGATGAAGAACACATAAATAGTTCATATTTCTCTTTTTAATCTACAATTGAAATTTCTAACTAGTATTTCTCCCTCATAGTAACTCCAAATTAGATGTTTCTTTTTTCTGATTTTTTGTAAATTCACACTCCTTTGTTTAATGGTTTTTTCTTGCACATTAGCTATTATCTTCACTAGTAGGGGTGTTGTCATCGATGACGTTCACCTAACGTCACTGAAGACGCCATAATCGTCACTGATGTTCATTTGTGACGAGTTTGTGACGATTTGGATTTCGTCACTATGGTCGCGTCACATTTGGTCATCGATGACGAAATGGTAATTTTCGTCACAGATGTGTCTCCATTCTGTAACGAATTAGATGTCGTCATGGAAATGAATTCAATCTGTGACGATCGCTTTTGGTCATGTATGATACACCGTTTTCGTCATAATCTCCCGTCTGTCAGCCGTCCTAACGGTGCCGTTAACGGTGTTTGTTTTCTATGACGATCCGGTTACGTCATCGATAGTCCTATTTTTCGTCATTATCGACCGTCATCGATAGTCCTATTTTTCGTCATTATCAGTCGTATGCCACGCTAGCAGATGACGTGGCAGCTGACATGACATATGACGTGGCTGCTGACGTTGCATTTTTAAATGACACGTGGCCAAATTAGGTTCCGCCATGTGTCCTCTTTTTATCAGGCCACATGGCGTGCTATGATTGGGTAGGATTTTCATCACAGATGTTATTACCAATTCATCATAGAAATAATTATATATTGGTCACTGAAGACTCATCAATTTTATCACAAAGATGCACATGATTTCATTGCTATTTGCAAATAATATTGAAATGATCAAACAATTCCACAAATAAATAGAAACATCTATTACAACCAAAGTATGTACTATTATAGCCCATATACGGACACTAAGAATTGTGAGCTTCAGGATAGCAACTTGTATCATGGTACTGCTTGACAATTGTGAAAAAGTGACTCTGTGACCACCAAAGGGCAAATACGGATCTTTATTCCTGCAAAAAATAAAGCAATAAATTCATCTTATATACTTACAGGCTTATATCCATAATTACTGTGTCGGCCTGAAATAAATAAACATAGATAAAAATTGCATCTACATCTGCAAAAATATTTTTGCATTGAATCTAAATTATGCATATTGTACTAGAAATGGTAGATACCCATGCATTGTCCACAGTTAGGCTTATATTGCACCATTGCAAGAGTTCATATGGGCAAATGACAGCAATAGTATTTCACTATTATTTGAACACGAGATTATTTTGTAGTGGTTTAACTAAACAATTAGAAAGGAACTATACCTGCATGGTCAATTATTTTGAGATTACTGAACAATTAGAGACATTGTTGGGTGTTTGCATGTAAACTAAAGATCAAAATGATACTATGACAAGGAACTATACCTGCATGCTCACTGATCAACAAAGATATTGTCGGGTCCAAACTTTGCTTAAATCACTTGTGTTTTGTACTCTGCAACAGAAGGTCATAAATAAGTGACTGCTTCAGTTAATTCAACTAGAAACAAAAAATGGTAACACCAATTGGAAGGGCCAATGATAGCAATAGTATTCCATTAGTATCAAACAAACTGGTCTTAGAGCTAATTCAATCACACAAACTCATACATTGCATATAGAGCTAATTTCAAACAAAAGACTTTATCTGTACAAATATATAGAAGCAATCAATATTCCTTATTAAATGAGAAGAACATACATATCAAATGCAGCCCTCTATAATTCATTTCACAAACTAACTATAACTCATCTTAGGAGGCATGTATACTTGTCACACCAAATTTTTCAGAAATCAAATGGGCATATATTGAAAGAAAAAACATGAGCATATTATTGAAAGAACCACTGCCTGCATACCACATCTCACAGTAACCAGCACCAAGTCAATATATTAACAGAATCAGTTTACAAAAAGAAATTACAAGTATAGCTTCATCCTCTTAACTCCACTTTACTTATTTGCCTGTTCGTGTTGATATTCCCCATCAGATCCTCAAGAAGGAGGAAGCTACTTCACTCGAAGCACATAATCAGCAAGGACGCAAAGTGTGAAGGGGAGGAGGACGGAAGCTAGGATGCGATGCGAGCGCTGCAGACGACGGATGGACGAACAGAAAGATGGATGGAGCTGGACAAAGAGAGAAAGAAAGCAAGAAGCAACTAGCTGCAGGCACGCACGCGTGCGCAGGCAGGCTGCTGCTGGCGGCGACGGCGATGGTGACGATGACCACTGCCTGCACAGCAGCTGCAACTTATAGTCATCCTTCACTTCATTTTAAAAGCAGAAGCAGGGAGGGGTTGCTTTCTCCTGCTGTCCATGTCATGCATACACGGCATGCATCGCCTTCTCCTGCTTGTTGCTGCTGGCAGCCAGATTAAGTGGCATCAAATCGCGTGTTGCCAGGATTATGAACCCTAACCGGACTAATTCACTTGCAGGGCCACCACGTTCTCTCTTAGCTTGCTAGCTTGTTGCCTTCCTCGTCACTCGTCTACTCTAAAAAGTGTGCATCTACATGCAGCATCATTGTGTCATCGACACAATACTAGTGTCAACTTTATCGTCTTCTCCCCAGTCATTGGACTCCACTGCAAATTCTAAAAACAAAAGCAGTCCACACTAACATATCAGATATTGCTGACTGACTGACTGATAAAGAGAGAGTCCATCAGCAAGCAAGTTAATTGGAAAAAAAGTTCCTATATCTGTCTCTTTTATTAGGATCATCCATTCCAGATAAGTGTTCTGAAACCGATGGCGAAACAAGTGGTTAACTGCCAAAATGATAGCTGCATCTGTCCATCTACGCACTTGTGGAAATTCAAAGCAAGACTTGACAGTTCCAGACCTGCTGTGTGGATTTCTGCTTCGGCCCCAACCACTACCATCTTCAGATTTCAGAATGACACTGATGTTGCAGAATGCTCGGCAATGCTGCAGAATGCTCGGCAATCCCAACAGCAGAGTAAAACTCAGTGGCGGTACACCAACTTGGCATGGAGTGTCATGTAGGTCCTACTTCTAAAATGCACACATAGCTACACCATCTCTAGGCTCAAGAGTCAACATGGGTCCAAACCGGACCCGCGAGCAAATCTGTCACGCCACGCTGGACTACACGTGCCCCGGAGTTGTGAAATTTTGCACATATCCCCTCCAGTACACACGTACACATAGGGTCCTCCTGAGACTGGTTTTGGATATTCCATCGTTGATCCTATTCCATCCCAATCCTGCTTGCTTTTGTCGTCCCCATCGTCGCCGACGGAGGCAGGGGCCGTCCACCGGAGCTGGCAATCCTACTGCTGCCGAGCCGCGCTGCACTCGCGCAGCACGCCGCCGTGGCCCTGCTCTCCTTGCCGCCTTGGCTCTGCTCACAGCCGTGGCGCTGCTCGCCGCGTGGCGCTCGTGCTGGCCGTGGCCGCGACACGAGTGGTCGACCAGACGACGGCGGTGGTGGACCCGTACGGCTTGGCGGGGGCGCCTCCCGCTGCTCGTGGTGTCGTGGCGTGTGCGGTGGGCACGGCGCACGGCAGCACAGCGAGGGAGCACTGTGAGACGGCATGTACTGCAGCAACACGACGCGATGAGACTGGGGCGGGGCCTTGCTCCCAAATCACCAGTTGCAGCAGCAGCAACAACAAATCACGCAGCTACTTTTGAGTTAGCAACAAGTGAACAAATGTTATCACCAATCAACAACAGGGCAGCAAAGCTAAGAGTAAGTTTATATGCGGATGATGCAGCAATTTTCCTAAACCCTATCAAGGAGGAGGTCCATGTTATTTCTCAGATCCTGGACATTTTTGGACATGTTTCTGGGTTAGTTACCAACAGGTCAAAGTGCGCAGTGTTTCCTATCAGGTGTGAGGAGTGTGATGTCAATGAGATCATGGAAGGCTTCAGCTGTCCAATTGGCTCTATCCCATGCAAATATCTTGGACTACCTTTACATTTCCGGGCTCTACATAGAGTTGAAGTTCAGCCACTCTTTGATAAAATGGCAAACAGGCTGTCCACCTGGAAAGTTGAAAAAATGGGCAATCAAAAGAATTGATAAAATTAGAAGAGGGTTCTTATGGAAAGGAGCAGAACAGGCTCATGGAGGTCACTGTCTGGTTCGCTGGGCCAAAGTTCAGAAGCCAAAAAAGCTTGGAGGTCTTGGAATCCTGGATCTGGAGCTATTTGGTAGGGCACTGCGATTGAGATGGTTTTGGTACCAATGGACTGAGCCGGATCGGTCTTGGGTAGGCACTGAGGTTCCATGTAACGAAATAGATAAATAATTGTTCAGAGTCTGCACGACAGTCAATGTTGGCAATGGTCTCAAGGCCAAGTTTTGGGAGTCAGCTTGGCTTCACGGGCAGGCACCACGCGACATTGCACCGGGTCTGTACAAATTAGCATAGAGGAAAAATCAATGTGTCAAGAATGATCTTCTTAATAGCAACTGGACTAGAGGTTTATGGGAATGAACACTGCGGAACAGATGGCCGAAGTGGTGTCATTGTGGTCACTCGTTAGCGAAGTGCAGCTCTCTGATGCTGAAGATTCAATTCGTTGGACCTGGACTGCAAGCGGTCAGTATACAACCAAGTCTGCTTATGCAGCGCAACAAGTAGGTACCTTCTGCAGCTTTGATAGCATGGCAATTTGGAAGGCTAAGACAGAAGGAAAGCACCATTTTTTCGCCTGGTTACTGATACAGAAGAAATTGCTAACTGCTGACAAGCTTTTGGTAAGAAATTGGCCCTGTAACCCGGTCTGCCTGCTGTGTGATCAGGTTTTGGAATCAGCAGAGCACCTATGCTTGCATTGTGTGTTCTCTCAGGGAGTTTGGGCGCTCGTCGCGCGCTGGTATGATGGTTTGGTGCAGGTTCCTGACAGAGAGGTGACTATGGAATGTTGGTGGAATAACTCACTGCTTGGTCTGGCGCCGGCACAAAAAAAGGAGAAAGCTACAATCATGATCTATACTGCTTGGAATATCTGGAAAGAAAGAAATAGAAGGGTCTTTGAAGGTGTGGCATCATCTGAAGCTAGAACACTACAACTGGTAAAGAATGAGATGGCTCTCAGGCTGTCGGCCTGTGAGGCTCAGGCGCCTCCCGTGGTTCCTTAGTTTCCCATGTTAATCAACCTAGCAGTGTTTGAGCTTTTCTTTGTTTTATGTAATATCGACTTTGTAACAAACTGCTTTCTCCTCTACCTTATATGACATAGCAGTGCTCCTGCTACTTCTTCAAAAAAAATGTTCCTGTCTACTAGCTCTGTTCTATTGCAGCAGCATCATATAGATTGCAATGGCAATAGCCAAGCAGAGGAAGCACCAAGCAGGCAAGCAGAGCAGAGATGTTGAGAAAAAGCACGCAGCAAGATTGACATGTTCATGCGGAGAGGGAACATGAAGCAGACAGGAACAAAGAGGGAACAGGAAGCACCAAGATTGACACTCGATTTTTTTTACCAGCCGCGTGCACTAATCGTACCAATCCATCACCGATTCCATGAGTCTGGGTCAGATTCTCACCATACGACGGTGCATGGTCGACCTTACTCCGCAGTGTCGAAGCCATCGTCGGCCACCTCCGCCCGCGGACAGCTACGACACCGCCGCCATGGTTCTCCTTCGTCCCGTGTCGTGCCACAGACTGGTACAGTTCGCCGCAAGCCCGCAACTGTCTTCGTCCAGATTGCCTTTGCGGCGACGAAGTCGAAGAGGGAGAAAGGTGGGGGCAGGGGCGACGCGAATGGTGGCAGGACAGCACGAGGAGGGGCTGGGGGTTTTTCTGGAAAAATACACTCTGCCTGCTCCTACGTGGCGTGCCAGATTTGCTCGCGGGTCCTGTCCGGGACCGTTTGGACCCGTGTTGACGTCTAAGCCAAGATGATGTAGTCATGTGTACATTTTAGAAGTAGAGGGACCTATATGACACTTCATGCCAAGTTGGTGTACCGCCACTGAATTTTACTCCAACATAACCAACCCCAACTCCCATCTTGATCCCCGCAATCCTTCCCTTCCTCAAATTCCCCAGCAAGCACCAAGCAGTGGCGAGAAATAAAAAAGCAACAGGAAATTGTTGTTTTCTTTTCCTACATCTCTTAATTTCTTCTCTTAATTTCAAGAGCAACAACGTACGGAGACAAGAAGAAATCAAGAAGCACAGCAATCAATTATTACCTGGGTGAGGAGGGCGAGCTCCTCGACGCCGAAGGACCGGGCGGCGGCGAGGGTGTCGAGCGCGAGGTCGACGGCGGCGGCGTAGTGGGTGTGCCAGCAGCCTCGCTCGCCGTAGCCCGGCCGGGGCTCCCCCTTCTGCGGCACGAGGGACACCTGCCTGCTGTACAGGAACTGCAGCAGCAGCAGGAAGACCTCGTAGCTCACTGAGTTCACCTCGTAGCTCGATCTGGATCTGAGGAGAGGGTTGGGAAAGAGACAGGGGAGAGAGAGCGGGGGCGTCGTGGGAGGGAGGGGGTCCGCGGCGGCGGCGGCGTGCGAGCTGGGGGTGGGAGCAGCGTGCGAGCTGGGGCGTGGGAGCGGCGCCGTAGGGTCGAGGGCGGCGGTGGAGGGCAGGAGGGAGGAGCCGGCGTGAGGGTGTGCGGAAGGAGGGGGGCTAGGGTTTATTTGTAGCGCGGATCATCTCAACCGTCTGTATCATAGATGGACGGTCAGAAATGATTGGGCTATGTAAACTGAGTCCAAAAACATCCAAAAAAAAAGATCTGTGGGCCCTTTTAAGCAAATTTAACATTTATTTTCTTTTGATGATAGAATTATATTAAAGTTTAAGATATCAAAAATGATTTCAAATGAAAAAGTTATCAATACAAAAGTTATAGAACTTATCGAGATCTACAACTATTATTTTGGTCTTCTCCCCATCCAACTCTATTTGAATAATCCAAATTTTGAATTTCAAAAAATGACAACTAGATGCACGGTTTTCGAACACTAAATGATGTCAAATCAAAAAGTGATGAGTACCAAAATTTCATAACTCATCAAGATGTACAAATTTTATTTTGGTCATTTCTCCGTCCGACTCTGTTTAAACAATCCATATTTCGAATTTCAAAAAATGACAACTAGATGCAAGTTTTTCGAACACTATATGATGTCAAATCAAAAAGTGCTGAATACCAAAGTTTCATAACTCATCAAGATCTACAAACTTTATTTAGACCACTTTATCATTTGAGAAAGTGGTTATAATACTTAGTTCAAATTTGACAAACCTCTCACATAGTTTCTTAAACTATGTGAGTGAACATAGGATTAATGAGTGATGTACACTATCACTTTCTCAAATCGAAAAATGACCTAAATAAAGTTTGTAGAACTTGACGAGTTATGAAACTTTGGTATTCATCACTTCTTCAGATGAAATCTTTTCGGGTTTCAAAATTTGGTCTAAAATTGTCACTTTAAAAAACAATTCAAAATTTGAATTCTCCAACTTGATCATATGAAAAAAGACCAAACTCAACACATTATCTTGATAGAGCATGATTTTAGAAAATTTTAGGAAAAAGAATCATCCGATTTGGAGTTAGTATGAGGGAGAAAAACTAGTTACAAGTTATAGTCTAAGATTAAAAAAAGAAACCGCACTTGTTCATCCTAGTTCATCCATAGCTGTGAGATAGATGTGTTGAATTTTACCCCTGTTTCAATTCAAAATATAAAAAGAATTTGATGTTGGTTACAAAAGCAATATTGTGGATCTTTTCATGAAGGACAATATTGGTATTTTGAGTTTTCAAAGTTTTCATATAAAATTTAAAGTAATTTTGAATCTCCAAAATTTTAAAAAGTTTCAATGAAGATATAAAAGGAACCACATACACTAAAAGGACGCAAACCATGTTATAACTTAGTGGTATGTCCGTCCCTTCCCACCAAGAAGACCAGTGTTCAAATCCCCCTTTGCCCTCTTTTTTTACCGCGCTACTGTGGGCCGACTAGCCGCTACTGGGCCGAGCCCCGCCGCCACCGTCGCGCTACTGTGGGCCGACTGGCCGCTGCTGGGCCGAGCCGACGTGGCATGCCGTCGCGCTACTGTGGGCCGATGTGTTAGAAAGAGACTCATATAACAAACTTAAAAGCAAATACACATAACTACTAGAGGCATAGTGGTTTGGGATAGTTGGTTGGAATGCCAACAACCCAGGATCAAACCCTGGGTTTCACAACTTTTTTTAAAATCTTTTTCTGCGGACGTAGGCCGAGGCGCGGCCAGCCTGGGCGCGGCCAGCCTGGGTGCGGCCTGGCACGGCCAAGGCGTAGCCGGCCTGGGGCATGGAGCAGCTAGCCGCAGCCGGCTGGGGCTTAGCCGCTGCATGGCGTGGGAGGCTACAACATATCTAATGATCATGAATTTTTTTCACAAATCCTACACACTAAAAGTAAGTTAGCATACAAATTTCATAATTTTTTGAGCACAAAAACTAATGTAATGAATTATAATAAACTCTAGTTTACAATTGGAGCAAAAATTTTAGACTCCTAGATATGTTGAAACGTTACAAGTACAAAAATTTTCATTACTATAAGGGAGATGGATTTTTTTAAACAATATATTAATACCTTCGCGTCATAAGATCGTTCGTGATTGGGGCCTATATTTGCGGGATCATATGGGTTGGCCCATAACGTTTGATCCATGTAGTTAAGGGACCCACGATTTATTATTAAACTTACAAATAAAAAAACTTCATTACGTCAACATAAAATGTCGCGTAGTGCAGTGGTAGTGCTCCTTCCTATGCACCAGCAGGTCGTGGGTTCGATGCTCCGCGGGAGCAGTCTTTTTTGCCAAATACTATTTAACACAGGAGAAAGAATACTATTTAACACATGCGCAAGGAGTTCTGGCACATTGTGTTGTGCCCACTATACAAAAAAAGGTGGAGTGTGACCTTTTTTGCCAAATACTATTTAACACATGAGCAAGAATACTATTTAACACATGCGCAAGGAGTTCTGGCCCATTGTGTTGTGCCCACTATAAAAAAAAGTGGAGTGTGGCCCACGCATCGCACGCCGTCAAGTGGTACACAGGGGGGAACCTAGACACGTTATCTATGACGATCACTAAAATTGATCTGTGACCAATTTGTTTCTTCGTTAGATGTGCCAAACGAGGCAAATAAACTATGACGATGTCAAATCTAATCTGTGACCAATTTTTTCATCATTAGATGTGTCGAACGAGGCAAATAAACGATGATGATGTCAAATATAATCTATGATGATTATGTTTCGTCACAACATGAAAACGTAATCTATGACGATTTCCAGTTAGAGTTTTGTGACGATTGTTTTATTTTTGTCATTAATATTTAAGGCAAATCTTCATCACTTGTAACTTATGACGAAAACGAAAATTTCGTCACAGAAAGAGCCTATTCTGTGACGAAGTTTTGCATCGTCACGAGCAAAACGTCATGGATGATCATATCTCTACTAGTGCTTGTATATTTTATGATCTGATTACTTTCTTCCACCTAAATAGAAAAGTAAAAAAATCATGTTTTTCCATAAAAATTGCTAATATAACTTAATATTTTCTAATAGTAAGACAAACACAAGGTTGTGTTCAATTTTGAGATACATACACGTTTGAAATTTTTATGGAGTGTGTAAACTTCAAAGTTTGACTTGAGTTATAAGAAACTATGTAATGGAAGTACTCATATGAGAACACCTGTAATCTCAGTTTGTTAAAACCATTTGAATTTTTTATTGTGATATTGTAAAGTTAAAATATGTTTCCATACCAATTTTTATAATATTTTGAACACATTTACATTTATTATAATTATACTATGGTAATTTGAAGATTAACAGTTGAATTATTCCTAGCAAACAAATGATTTCTTCATCTATCTTTAGGTCTTGAGTTACAATGGAATATACGTGTCTAAATATATTTTTTCTCAAATTTTTTGAATCTTATGGATAGTACACATAGTTCAATTTTGTGTCTAAACAAGCAATAAAAATAGTTAATAATTTCATTAAATGGGCTTGAAATTTAGTTTGGGCCATATTCTGCTAAAGCTCAACTCACGCATGGTAGCTGAGGTAGTTGGGCTCCAGTACGCAAAAACGCTTGGCATTTGGGCTGGCACAAAAACATCTGCTTATAGCTGGGCCAAAATTGGGGCTGAAATAATATGTTTAGCTAGGCCCTTCGTGTACATGATAGGATGATCCGGCCTATCAGTACGTGACATGTACTCCTCCATGGAATAAAAAATATAAGATATGGCTGCCTGTCAACCGTTGGAAAGGGCTAAAGGGTCTGTGAATAATTAAACAATGTTACTTGTTGTATCATGAAAGGACATTTAACTAATGAAAATACTCACAATAAATATCTGCTCTTTTGATCATGAGTTAAAGAATACATAATATATCTAATATAGAATGAGTTGGATTTATTTCATAAATTCCGTTACAAATTGAAATGATTCCAATACGAATTTATATAGTGCTCTTTACAAGTTCTTCATAAAGTTCAGATCATAAAAATTGGAGTCTCAAATCGAAAGTTATGCTAAAAATACAATATGCAGAAAAGTATGCTCGAAGGATAATCCGATGTGCTGAACAATATACACATAGGATAATCCGATGTGTTGAAAAGTCTACTAAGAGGATAGTCCGAAGTGCTAAAAAGCATGCAAGAGCTGGTCGGTCAAATATATCTTCACTGACAAATATTGGATTTGTGTGGCTTTGATTTTGGCTTAGCCGGATGCAGATTGATAATATTATAATCTTCAGCAACCTGAGACCATAGAAGCATACAAGAGCAGGTCAGTCAAAAGTACTATTGCTCAACGGAGTTAGAAGATGAAAGATGGATTTTACCGAACAACCTCCTGACCACGACTTTTTCGCATGAGAATTGAAAATCTAAATCTCCAAATACAAATAGGATAGTAAGGGTAAGGTTGCATCCAAATTTGAGGTGTCCATGGGGTAGGAAAGTACTTGAGTGTGTACAAACTTTGATGTTTAAGTTGAGTTGTATGAAACAATGTGATGAACTATCTATTTTATGAACAATGTATACTCCAATTTTCACAAAATTTATGAAACTTTTTTTGTCAAGCTTGTACATTCATTAAATGATCCTATACCAATTTACATAATTTTTGGATAACTTTTAGATATTATTATCATTATTTTATAACAAGGTGAGTAGTAGAAGTTCGAGTTTTCCTTATAAGTCAATTGAATTTTTCCTCAATCTCCTAGATGTGTGATAGAATGGACCATAGACGCCTAAATATAGTTTTTTTTAAAAAATTTTGAATCTTATTAGAGGTACATATAAGTCAATTTGGAATTACTTTCGGTAAACATGCAGAAATTCATTTATATCATAGAAAATAACAAATCTACTTGAAAACTCTTGAAACTCCTAGGTGACAACTTATATGTTTGTATGTTACATTAGAAAAAATGTTTGAGGGTATGTAAGATAATATTTTTTCATGTTACTTTACAAGGGTGTATTAATTAGGTTTTATAAAAAAATAGAAAAATAACTTTATCGCATGAGAATTAGAAATCTAAATCTCCAAATACTAATAGGAGAGTAAGGGTAAGGTTGCATCCAAATTTTAGGTGTCCATGGGGTAGGAAGTACATGAGTGTGTACAAACTTCGATGTCTAAGTTGAGTTACATGAAACAATGTGATGAACTATCTAGTTTATGAACAATGTATACTCCAATTTTCACAAAATCTTATGAAACTTTTTTGTCAAGCTTGTACATTCATTAAATGATTCTATTCCAATTTACATAATTTTTGGAGAAATTTTAGGTATTATTATCATTACTTTATAACAAGGTGACTAGTACATGCTCGAATTTTCCCTATAAGTCAATTGAATTTTTAATCTATCTTTAGAAAATATGTTCAAATAGAACCTATGAATCTAAATATAACTATTGTGTAATTTTCTGAATCTTATTGGAGGTACACATAGTTCATCTTATAATTACTTTCAATAAACACGCAAAAATTCATTTAAATGATATAAAATACCAAATCTTTATAAAATATATTGAAACTGTTACACTACAACTAATATATAGTCTATTGTATTTATAAAATATATTCATGCATAAATGATTCATTTTTTTGAAACTTACTTCATAATGTGCTTTAAAATGGAAAAAGAAAACAAAAAAATAAACAGGGAACTTCGTAGAGAATCGGGTGCAAAGAAAAACTTATGGACTGCTTTTGGGCTCGGTTTACACGGCCCAATCGTTTCTGACCGTTTATTCGATCCTGACGGTTGAGATGATTTTTATCCAAATAAATAACCATCAACCCATCCACTCCTGAAACCCTAACTTAGTATCCTCTGCCTCCCTCTCCCTCTCCCTTCCTCAGATCCGCCCCCTCCTTGCTGCCCTGGAGCCACCACCGGCCGTGCGCCTTCCTCGCCTTTCCCTACCCTAGAGCCACCACCCTTGATGTCACACCCCTGGCCACCGGCAAATCACCAAGACGTGAGCAGACGCAAGGATCGATCACGGGAGAGGGGATTCAGAGCGAGGAGATATTCCTCTTCCGTTTCTCTGTTCTAATTCATAAAGTTCATAACGTTTCTGTTACAACAACTTGGCTTATAAGCCTCATACAACTCAGCTGCCCGTGGGCCCACATGAAAGCGTAAAAGAAAAGCATAAAGGAAACTAGTTGTCTTTAAGTTTGGAAAACGTATTCTTCAAACTGGGTCGCGCCTTTCTTCAGTTGGTGGCCGGTGTGACATCTCCCCCTCATAAAAGCAATTGGTTGCCCTTTTTGCATAAGTACTGCTCCAATGCCATCAGAGCAAGCATCTGTTTCAATTGTGAATGTCTCAGCAAAATTGGGTAGGGCAAGTACTGGAGTAGTCATCATGGCCGACTTGAGAGCCAGAAAAGCCTTCTCAGCCTGGTCAGTCCAGCAGAATCCCTTTTTCTTGAGTAACTGTGTGAGGGGTTTAGCTAGGATACCATAATTTTTCACAAATCTTCTGTAGTACCCCGTGAGCCCCAAAAAGCCCCTCAATTCAGTTACATTAGTGGGTCTTAGCCATCTAAGCATTGCTTCTGTTTTATCTGGTTCAGTAGCCACTCCTTTATCTGAGATTATGTGTCCCAAATACTCCATACTATCCTGAGCAAATGAACACTTGTTGAGCTTGAGATGTAATTTGTGGATCCTCAACACCTCCAGTACTTGTTGTAGGTGCTTTTCATGTTCCTCTAGGGAAGAGCTGTAGATGAGAATGTCATCCAAGAAAACCAAGACAAACTTTCTCAAGAATGGTTGGAGTAGGTCATTCATGAGACACTAAAAAGTTGATGGTGCATTAGTGAGCCCAAAGGGCATCACTTTGAACTGGTAGTGCCCTTGATGTGTCTTAAAGGTTGTTTTAAATTCATCCTCTAATTTCATTCTTACTTGGTGGTAACCAGATTTCATGTCCAAATTAGTGAAATATTTGGCCCCATGTAACTCTTCAATGATCTCTTCTATGATGGGCATGGGGAACTTGTTCTTGATTGTCAATTCATTCAATTTTCTATCATCTACACAGAATCTCCATGCACCATCTTTCTTCTGTACCAGCAACACAGGTGAGGGAAAAGGGCTAGAACTATGTGTGATGAGACCAGCAGCCAATAGCTATTGTACTTGACTTTCAATCTCATTCTTATGCTGAGGAGAATATCTGTAAGGCCTGCTGTTTACTGGAACTGCACCTGGCTGCAGAGGGATAGCATGATCATATACCCTGGATGGAGGTAAGGATTTGAGGTAACAACCACTGAATCGATGGAGGTATCTCTGCTTGCTTTTGCTCTTTCACAAATTCCATAATAGCAAAAGACCAGATATTATTCCCTTTTCCTGCCTTTCACAACTGCACAGGCTCTATAGGCTGCAATTGTGGTGACACTAGTTTCACTCCTTGTAATACAATAGGCTTGCGCTTGTGCTGGAACTCTATGGTTCTATTGTCCCAGTGACAATTCATAGGGCTGTGTTCCTTAAGCCAATCATATCCTAAAATGGCATCATATGCTCCCAGGTCTAGTACTCTCATGTTTCCAGTTAAAGTATGTCCCTGGCACCACCACTCTAGATTGTGGACCATTTTGTCAGATACCAGAATTTCACCATTGGCTAACCTCACTCTTTTAGGGGTTGTAGACAATGTGCCCAAACCAGCTTGTTTCACAAAGTTGGAGCTAACAAAAGAGTGAGAACTACCACTATCCAAAAGAGCTAACATGACTTTGTTTTTCACCAGAGCTCTGATTTTAATGCACTCATTTGCATCAGTACCTGCTATGGCATTCAGTGATAGATAACAGAATTCTTCAGCCATTATATCCTCCATGGCTAGCTGATTCAAGACCTCTTCAGAAATATTCTGATCTAGATCATTGATGGTCAATGCATTCACCTGGGCTTTAGCTTTCTTCTGACAAACCTCCCCATGAGCTGGGTCATACTTATCCACACAGAAATAACAAAGACCATTTGCTCGTCTATAATCTCTGAGTTGCCTCTCTCTCCACAGATTTGGATTAGCTCCTGGTGTCTTTGTGTCATTTTTGTTCTGACTCCCAGAGGCTTTGTATATTGCATTAGTCTTAGGTAGCTTATGTTTTCCTCTGTCCACAATCCTCTGCTGGATTTTAGCTAACAAAAAAGCTCTATCCAAATCCTCATGCACTTGAGATTGTACAATGTATCTGATCTCCTGCCTTAGCCCATTCACAAATTGAGAAGCAAAGAACAGCTCCCCATAACCATCATTATGCATGCAAACTTGGAATTGCAGTTCCTGAAAGCTCTTATAATAATCTTCTACAGAATTGATTTGCCTCAACTCTAGCAATTCAGTCAGTGCTTTCCTATAATCATCCTTCCCAAATCTTTCTTCCACAGCCAACACAAATTCCAGCCAAGTTGGGTTCCTCACCCTCTTCCTGTAGACTTGTAACCACTGGGCAGCAGCTCCCTCAAAGTGTACAGCAGCCATCCTTACCCAATGCCTGGGATCCAAGTCCACTAGTAAGAAGTAGTCAATGCACTTGTCTTTCCATATTGCTTGGCTTTCCCCAGTGAACTTGGGACAGAAGATCTTAGGTATATGGCTCTTGGGCAGAGAGGTTGGTGACTTTTGAGTGTTGTCTTTGCACTTAGTGTGCTCTTTGGTCTGAAAATGTTTTAGGACTGAAGACCCATCCGATTCCACATCACTGTCAGAGGGATTGCTCTCTTCAACACTCATTTTCTCAATAGTCAATTTCGCCATAGCTTTTCCTGTCTCTGCAATTTGCTGCGCCATCCTTTGCTGTTCTGCAGTTTGTTGAGCCACAGTCTATGTAGTCTTCTCAATCTGTATCTTCATATTTTGTTGCTGGATGCCCACATCAGTGACTCGCTCAAACAGCAAATCCAGACTCTCCATGATCTGGTCGAGCTTTGTGTCCGCTTTCTCAGCTTCCTCAGTCATGGCGTCGAGCACAAATTTCGTTTGCACAAAAGGCTTAGGAGGAGCCGTGGTTGATTGCTCGGCAAATCGATCTACTGTGGGAAGGAATTATGGGGACGACCTCACTGCAACGTGTTGTGGGATCTAGTACACCCAACGGATCCCGTTTCGCAGATCAAGACCGACATAATTACAGCAATCAAACGCACTTCTCGTACCTGAAGCGTGTCTGAACTCTGCTTGATGTCGATGAACGTAGTCGAACTTGTCACTTGAGGACCTGAGAAACACCCGATTCAACCTCTCGTCTTCAGGACTTCACCACGTCTTAGCCTCTTGATCTTCCTCCGTTCCGATGAGACAACTCAGGACCATGCCCTCGCCAGTTTGCTCACCAAGAACCTCACCGCCGCCTGAGACTGGGGACAACCAAGGGATTTTACACGCAGACCTAGCCGCGCAACCCGTGTTGATGCCAGTCTCCCGCCGTCGCCGCCGCACACAAATCCGCTCCGGCTCCCGGAATTTTACGCCCAGACTCGCTGGACAACCCTCGCCGTTGCGGATCCGATGCCCAATTCGAAGAAAATCCGACACAATCACAATAGGGCGAATGGGATTTTACACGGGTGAGCCGCTACCACTCGCTTGCTACCGGATCCACCGCCGCCGTTAAACGCCCCCGATTCAACAACTCAGAACACCGCCGCCAACACCGCCGGAGATAACTCGCCACGGCCGCCGGAGTGGAAGCGCGCGCCGAGGAAGATAACCCGAATCTGATACCAATTGTCACACCCCTGGCCACCGTCAAATCACCAGGACGTGAGCAGACGCAAGGATCGATCACGGGAGAAGGGATTCGGAGCGAGGATATATTCCTCTTCCGTTTCTCTGTTCTAATTCATAAAGTTCATAACGTTTCTGTTACAGCAACTGGGCTTATAAGCCTCATACAACTCAGCTGCCCGTGGGCCCACATGAAAGCGTAAAAGAAAAGCATAAAGGAAACTAGTTGTCTTTAAGTTTGGAAAACGTATTCTTTAGACTAGGTCGCGCCTTTCTTCAGTTGGTGGTCGGTGTGACACTCGACGTCCTCGCCTTCCCCACTCCCTCCTCACCTTCCCCGACCTGGAGCCACTACAGCAGTGTGGATCTCCGTCCAAGGCGGCGCGCTGGTGCTACTTGCGGTGGCCATGCGTGGTGGTCGGCGCCGTTACCAGCGCCAGATCCGACGGCAACCGCCAGCAGCTCGGTGCGCCTGGCTCTGCTACTTGCCTCGTCTTGTCGTGCTGCCCAATGGTGCAAGGATGCAACGACCCGCCTCTGCTCCTTCTCAAATCCAGCCCTGCTCCATCTTTGACCTCTGACCTTTGTTCCTCTCACAGACCACGACAATGGTGCGAGCTCCGGATCCGGAGGACGAGGGACCTTGAAGTGTTGTTCTACTTCGCTCACTGGTTTTGACCGGCAGGGTCATGAGGCCTGGCACCCCTTCGGTTGACATGGTTCCTTCCCTGCTTCCCCTATATCAGTTTCCGATTCAGGTAATGGTAAGGCCACCTGTAAATTTGAACCGACATCCGCTGAACATGGATGTGTTTTCTGTTTACCCATATGTGAGCAGACTGTTCTAGATTTCTGAAGTACTAGAGTGTTTGCCATTTGACCTGCTGATTTCAGATCCAAGCACGATTATTGAAGTTACACTAGCATGTGATATTTTTGTGGGAAGGAATTTAGACATGCTTGGTCTCTAGCTACATAGCAATTCTATTTTGTTCAAATAAAAATATTACTAATCATTAGTATAATATAATGAAATGGTGTACTATAGTCCTTCTATTATCTTTTTTGTTGAGGTATAGTTGTACTGCCTCTATTGTTCTGATATGATAAATAATACTTGAATTTGTGATGCAAGTCCACTCAGTGTTAGATGCTTGGCTAGTCCATATATGTCCTACATTGATATATTCAACTGTGTCCTACAATTATATTATCGCATATTAGATCAATTGGATTGTTAGTTGACTAATCAGTTAGTGATGTGTAGTGCTTTCCATGTACTAATCAATTGTACTTTATCTGTGAGACCACTTGGGGTAGAGAGAAAATGATGCCCATCGGCTACGCAGGTGTTGTTATGACCCGAGCAAGCAGAGGGAACAACCCTTGAGACTTCATAGTCTCTTGTTCGTTCTGCAAATTATAACGACCATATTTCTTTTTGAAAATATTTTTGAAGAAAATGATATTGTTTCTGTAAGTACTATACTTCCCTTTTTCAGTAAGGTATAACTAATACTTTGGTTTATTTGGTGTTGGAATACTCGGTTCATCATCTGCTTAATAGTTCTTCTCTTTCATTTCAAATGACGAGAAGTCCTGTTGTAACTTCCCGTGCATCTAGTGTTTACTTTGATGTTATTTTGAGGAATCATTCTTACTGCTCCCAGATATAAATTAATTCAGTGGTTTTACACACCCAAGGGCTACCAAAATAGCCTTTACAGAATCACAGTTTACATAGGAATTATTATATTCTAAAAATAGGCACCTTAATGCTTAATGCATTTTTTGTTCCAGTATTCCTTTTGCAGGGATCTTGAAAGCTGACGATGCATGATAGTCAGAAGAATGCTTGGATGGAAAACTGATGCACCATGATGAGAAGCATAGTTTGACTTAGTCTTTACATTGAATTGTGTTTATGTATTGATGAGGTGTATTTGTGAATACTTTTAAATATAAATAAATTTTTTTTGACAATTTAATTGATTGTTGAATGGGCTTAGCCCACATTGGACCCAAAAATATTGTGTTGTGATGTGCTATTGTTGAATGGGCTTGGCCCACATTGGATTAGAAACAATTGTGCAGTAATGGGCTAGGTGTAGCCAAATATGTGCAAAAATGGGCTGCTATTAAATTATTTTGGACCACAAAAGGCCCAACATAAATTAGGCCTAAACTAGTCTTAGTTGGGCTGGGTCTTAATTTATGACGAATCATTTTGTCACAAATGCGTTGCCATTAGGATGCCTTGTCAGATTTTTGTCCAGCGTGGCAACACTATAAGGTTTTGGGTCAAATGTAACGCTTCTGAATTGCAATGTCTAAAATTTGGTTGCTAGAGATGGTTGTATTGCAACCATTCTAAAAAATGGTAGTGATACGTGCCTTTAATACAATGGTTTTCAATTCGTTGCGAACCTTTGTTGCATTTGGTGCATGATATTGCAATGGTGAAAAATGGTTGCAGTAAAATTGATTTTGGTTGCAATTATGTAGTAGTACTGCAACCATGTTTGCGTTAGTTGCATTTGGTTGTGCCGATTGCTACGTTTGTTTTTGTGTTGCATAAAATTTCACAAGCGTTGCAAACGCTAGATGCTTAATGCAACGAGAACTTTGATAGGCGAAGCAAAGTGGTTCGCAATTGCAACACTGTTTTGGGGTTGCAACTGCTACAACTTATTGCAACGAGGACTCTAGAGGGTGAAGTAAAAGTGATTCTCAATTACAATGCTTTTTGGGAGTTGCAATTGTTACATGCTTATTGCAACGAGAACTTGTAGCCGAGGCTGATTTGGATTGGGCCTTGTATATGATATATTATGAAAAATACAATTCATAGTAAAAATAGAACTTGGCTAATTTTGAATTTTGATTTTATTCTAATTATTAATTTTCAGAAAGAAGTTTGAATTGGTGGGGAAACAATATGTCATTAGAGACAAAATAGAAAAAATAAAAAAAGCGCCATGGTATGGAATTGAACCAAGGACCTCAATACTACACTAGTATATGACTTACCACTACACCATTATAATGTTAGTGTTAGTTAGCATCGTTCAAGCCTTTTTCATGTTTCTATGTGGTCAGCTTACAGTAACCTTATAGATATTAAAATAGAAAAGTTACTTTACAGGATTCTATTAGTTAGTTACACTCAGTACGATTCAAATTTGAATTTCAAAAATTTATAAAGAAAAATCAATTTTGAAACCCTAGATGGTTTCAAACTATTTTTGTTTCTGTCTAATACAACACTG
Source organism: Cenchrus fungigraminus (assembly GCA_036936925.1). Classification (NCBI taxonomy): domain Eukaryota; kingdom Viridiplantae; phylum Streptophyta; class Magnoliopsida; order Poales; family Poaceae; genus Cenchrus; species Cenchrus fungigraminus. The sequence goes on along the minus strand of CM072778.1, from coordinate 51,343,209 downwards.
AAAATCTGTTGCAATAGGCCTAAAATAGTTGCAGTAGACACAATGCCAAGAAACCAAACAATTTTAAATTGTCACCGGCCGTGATTGCCATGTCACCCAGCCCCACCTTGAGGATGTGTTGATGCGCTCTAACCTTGAGGACGTGGTGATGCGGTCCTACCAACGGGTCCCCTCTCAAAAAATAGTAATTAAAAATTGTGTGGATTACGGTTTGAACTATGCACCTCCTACTTCAATAAAATCACTTTTACCACTACACTACATAATATTTTTTGTTTTTCTATTGCATTCAACATTTTTGTACTTGGTTTTACCACCGACCAAATGCGGCCGCGCTCGGCCGAGCCCTGGCCGGTCGTGGCACGCCGCGGCTGAGCCACTGCCGGCTACACCACGGCCCGGCCTGCCGTAGCCACCCTCTAGCCTCCCACGCCATGGCCCCGGCCGGCTGCAGCCTCCCACGCTACGCAACGGCTGAGCCCCGGACGGCCACACCCAGCCGCGTGGCGGTCGCGGCTGGCCGCACCGTAGCTGCAGCAATGCCGTGCTTGGCCGCACCCTGGCCGCGGCCGGCTGCACCAACGCCGTGGCTGGCCGCGCCCTGGCTGCACCAAGCCCGTGGCTGGTCGAGCCCCCACAATCTACTCATGAAGTTCATTAAGATTTATTGGACAACTCTTATTTTGGTCATTTGTTCATCCAACAAAATGGTAATACCATTGTTCACAAAATTTACATATGTCACTTATACTTATGAAATCATATGAATGAGATGTAAAATTTTTGTTTTTTGTCTAATGCAACACTGAAAAAGTGTTACGATAGGCCTAAAATGGTTGCAATAGACACAATACCAAGAATTTAATTGGCAAAAAAATGCTTGCTTGGGGATCGAACCTGAGACCTTCGGAGCAAAAGTGACATATGCAAACCACTAGGCATAAGCATTAGTTTATGTTGTATTAGGGTGTTTTATTTCTTTTTATTAATTGAACTGCAATAAATCTTTTAAGACAAATTTGAAAAAAAAATATGTGGCTATACAACACATTTTGGCTCCATAACCATCCCATAAAAGTTTCAAACGATTTCGACAAAGTGATACTATACATCTTTCACAACTAGGAACATATCTCAGTTAGTTACATAGGACCATGTAAGCTATATATGTCTTTATGACGGATATTCAGCAACTCTTTATCGAAATCACCTGAATTTTTTATGTGACTCTCATACACCAAAATCATGTGGCTACGTAACTTTTTAGATTTTTCTTGCCACTTTATGATATTGTCACATTTATTCCTTAGTAATTCAATAAATAATTACAGTAATAGCAAAACTTGATCAGAAAATTTCATAGATCCACACAACAACATATTTTGGCTCCATAACCATCCCATAAAAGTTTCAAACGGTTTCGACAAAGTGATACTATACATCTTTCACAGCTAGGAACATATGTCACTTAGCTACGTAGGACTATGTGAGCCAATATGTCTTTGTGAGGGATATTCAACAAATCTTTACGAAATCACTTGAATTTTTTATGTGACACTCATACACCGAAATCATGTGGTTATGTAACTTTTTAGAATTTTCTAGCCACTTTATGATATTTTCACATTTATTCCTTAATAACTAAATAAATAATTACAGTAATAGCAAAATTTGATCAGAAAATTTCACAACATATTTTGACTCAATCATCTCATAAAAGTTTCAAGCTATTTCGATAAAGTGATACTATACATCTTTCACAACTACAAACATCTCACTTACCTACGTAGAACTATGTGAGTCATATATGACTTTGTGAGGGTTATGCATCAACTATTTATCGAAATCACTTGAATTTTTTATATGATGCTTATACTCCAAAATCATGTGCCTATGCAACTTTTTAGATTTTTCTAGCCACTTTATGATATTTTAACATTTATTCCTTCATAATTCAATAAATAATTACAGTAATAACAAAACTTGATCAGAAATTCCATAGATTCACACAACAGTATATTTTGGATCTATAACCATCCATAAAAGTTTCAAACGATTTTGACAAAGTTATACTAATATCTTTCACAACTAGGAACATCTCACTTAGGTACACTTGAATATTCATGTATATTGTTTTATCTTTCACCGCCGCTGCCCTCGGAGCTCTTGCTCCTTCCCCATCCTCATGCCACCCAGCCACCTCGCCCAATCCACGTATTCCCCTGGACACCGCCTGTCGTTGCTAGAAGCTTCGCCTGCACCCGTGGACACCGCCACTGCCGGCGACTCCTTCCCCATCATCGCTCCGGCCAGCCACCTCCGGTGGGTACTTGAGGATTCTAGATTCTTTCATTTATTTTCCTTTTGGATTTCATTGGGATTTCCTTGATCTGTATTTCTATTGCCGGTTGACTGCAGGATGATGAGGGACTAAGCTGGAGATGGTGAATGTTGGGATGCACTAGTTCTTTGTTGAATTATGTCAGCAGACCGGATGATCAGAGTGTATATAGTGAATATGTATAGACTGCAGCGTTCTATCTTCTATCCATCAGATCTCTGTGTCAAGGGGGTTCTCACAGTTCTTTGTGTGGTTTTAGAAGGAGCAAATATTGATTTTACCGTGCTGGACATCAATACCATATATATGCAAGGATGGAATGGGTCAAGATGAGAATGGGCCGGGTGGACCCATTGGGTCACTGGCCCGACCCACAATAGCAAGGCAAATGGGCCACTGGATCGGCCTCAAATGAGAAACGATCCATTTAGAGCCAGAACCTGCTGACCCCGATGGGTGGATAGGGTCGGTCCGTGAGCCGTGAACACTCCCCCGTGCCTTCCCCCACACGACCCCAAGTGCGCCGCCAGGCTCCTCCGCTTCGGCACGGAGGCGAGTGAGCAGGCGGTGGCAGGCTCACCGTTCTCCCCCGGCAGCATCGACTCGACAGCTCGCCCTCCCCTCCGGCAGATCTCTCCTCTGGTAAGCTTCTCGTCTCTCTTTTCTTTTCCCTTTCCTAGTGTGGCCATCTCCTAGGGTTTATGATTTCAAGAAATTTGCTTGTGTAGCCATCCCCGTGTAGCACTACAAGAAAAATGCCGACTAGTGACGCAAAAAAGGCCGTTTCTCGTCATAAACCGCGATTAATGACGCCGGTTGTTACGAAAACGCTCCGTCATTAATCGAGCGTCACAAATCACGATTAATGACGAGACCTTATTTCCCGGCGTCATGAGTTTAATGACGCGTATAAATTCGTAACACTAAGGCATCATAAGCTACCTGCCACGTCGGACCGAGATCCATCGTGGCTCCGACGTGGCAGGCGGTTATGACGATTTCGGTTCGTCACAAATTGAGGCCCGGTCCGTGTAAGAGCCTTTGTGCGCCTAATATTGTTGGGCCAATTTTAGCCCATTTCAGGTTTTCGTGTTATTTGTTTTGGCCATTCCCGAAATGTTTGTTGCACAGTATATTGGGCTATTTTATTTTGGGTCCTAGCAATCTAACGAACTTGGCCCATATTGCATTATGCTTGGACATTTGATTTTGGGCATTATCCACAGGGCCTTTCCTGGGCCTCGGCCCATATTGCTTTTTTTTAGATCAGCCCATATTGCATTTCACAGGGCACTGTATACTTTTCTGGCTGCTGCTGATCGCCAGCACATAATCAGACAACAAAACAAAACATTTCCCACTTCCATATAATTCACACCACATTCAGGGAATAGTTCAACCAGTACAATTGTGCAATATACATCAAGTTAGCATCGAATCGAATCAACATACAACAAGTCATCGGCAACAAAAGTTCACCAGGACCACACTTCAGTTGAGAGGAGGATAAACCTGGCTGAAATTTATCAAGCCTTGGATCAGATTATGCATGTCAGTTGTGCTCTTCTTCAAATCTTCAAGTGCTTCTGTTTGAGACTTCAATGTTGTCTCCTGTTCTTGAGCCTTCAATCTCAGTTCGCTCATCTCGGCCTCCTGTTCAACAATCTTCTGCCGCAGTTGTGCCCCCCTTGCTTCTCATTATTAAGTCCAGCTCGTATTTCCTGAACCTGAAGTGCAGTAGTAACCCTAGTCTTTTTCATGGAGGGCGGGCGAATGCCAGCAACCTCCCGAAAAGTCCTAGATTGGACAACTTCCGCCACTGCTTCAGCAGCAGTCTTTCTTGGTTGGTCGCCTTGAGGTTCAGCGACAATTTGTTCCATGCGAGCCTAAAAAAGGAAATAAATAAAAGGTTTAAAATAAAATAGTCACACATGTTTCTAGTATTGTTGCAAAGAAAAATGCAAAAGCAGACAAGTACTTACAATGGCTGCCTGTACTGGAGCGGTGAAGCCATTCTTGCTGCAGTGGAAGGACTTGAAATAATCAAGTGGACTTAGCCCTTCTCCTTCAGCAGTATACTTCTGCCTCTAAATATGTTTCGAAAACAGGCATAATTATCAAAGTGCTAGCATTGTAAAATGGTTCATGAAATGAACTACAGAGCAAAAACATGACTTGTTCATCTGCTTACCACAAGATTAGCTTGTACAATGTAGCTTCGAGATCCCGTGCGCTGATGGTACTTGACCTTTCCTCGATTACCGGTGTTTGTACTACACCTCGCCTTTACAATAATAAGAACTCGTGTAAGAACAATATATAACTACATGAAAATGTGGTAGTGGCAAGTTGAAGTTCTATCATACCTTGTGCTCAGGGGAAGACCACATGTTAACCAATGCCTTCCATTGGGCGTCGGTCAGATTGGGCATAGGAGATTTAGTTGGGACTGCATTTGCTGGAACATCATTGAAGTACTTTTGCTTCAGGTGATACCTCGCCTGTCTCTGTATCGACTTCAGCATGTCAGTGCATGCCACCCTTACAGGCTCACTGATGGTGTCAATGTCGAATTGCCCATAGCACAAAACAATTATCAGAAAAATGGATGACAAGAATGGATGCAAAGAACTATGGTAGTAGATGAGTGGACATATGCACACTGCTTGTTTGCCCATGTAGTTCTTGAGATGGTCTTCAGTCTTTTCACCATCTTGCTGGTTCTTCTTTGGCTTGTAGTCCTTCCAGCTAGGAACGATCGGTATGTGCCCACGCACTATGATCCCACCTTCTGATGCAAACTTTGCAGCTTGCATTGGTGCCTCTGGGCGTTTGAGCCCTTCTTGAATGTGTATAGGGATCTTTCCATTTAAGCCTCGGCTAATTCGGTCCAGATCTCTGCCCAATCTTCTTGAATCCCGCGGCCCCCGTTGTGCTCTCGAAGGGTGTGCATCACCTAACAAGTTTGTTACAGCCGTACAAGTTAATAATTATTCGGTTGGTAATTAGGACATTCGAATATGAGATCAAATGACTTGCCTTCTGCAGTCGTCATGTCGATGATGTTCTCATCGTGGGTTGCTATTGCTTGGCCTTCAGTGGGCAATTCTTGTGTATCAAGAGTTTTCCCACTCCCATCAGCTAAAGCCAATTCCCTTGCCTTGGTCCTAGTCAGTCTAGGAGGCATTCTGGTAGGGTCATCCGGTGCTCGAATTCTCTTGGTCCCTCTTCCTCCACTGACAGGTATGCTATGAGTGACCTGATTACACAAAATTCAACAAAGAAAGAGAAGATCAGAAGCAATCCTACATAACTAGTACATGAAATGAGTTCTTGATAAGATTACCTCTTGTTGACATGTCTCTAGGTCAGATTCATGTTCATCAGAAGGGTTGTACTCCGGATCCGAATCTTGTATTGTTGGTACCCTTTCTGCTTGGTCGGTCAGCTGCTAAAAGTGCTTTCATTTTCTTGATGCCAAGACTAGAGAAGAAATTGTGATTCTTCAAAACATTCATGTCCCTCTGCCGCTCGTAATCACAACGCTCGTCTACTTCTGTTAGGAAAGCAGAGAAACTTCTGTAAGGTTGGCCTGCCACTATAAATAAAACTAGATCTAAACACTTCTATAAGAACCAGTAGGATGTTCCTAGCCGAAACAAGATCCTGAAAAAGATGTTCCTAGTCAAAATAAGATCCTGAGAAGAAGTATTGTAGACATGGGATCTGTCAGATCTAAAAACTTCTATAAGAACCAGTAGGATGTTCCTAGCCAAACAAGATCCTGAAAGGATGTTCCTAGTCAAAACAAGATCCTAAAAAGAACTAGTGTAGACATGGGATCTGCCACATGGGAAAACACGCAAGTACGAATCCACCGGGGAAGCTGAACCGAGGAGGAAAACATTGTACCTTGTTCTGGATATTTCCTTCGTACGACCTTCCCTCCTGGTGCCATTGTGTCGTTGCCGCTGCTACTACAGAGGCAGGTGGGAAAGGGGCTGAAGCTATGAGCGGTAGATTTGAGACGATGGAGGAGAGGAGGTGAATATTTGGGCTGCCGGCGAGGAGGGAAGGTGAAATGGGGGCGGAAAGATTTGAGATGGCGAGGAGAGGAGTAGAAGGGAGGGAAGGGACGGGGGCGGGGGTAATTTATCCATTTCGGTGGAGGGCCTTGTCAGATTACCAATATACCCTTTCATTATGGTGGTGACTGAAACGGGGTGCATTGGGAAGGGGGAAGCAAAAAGGACATTTAACATCTGCTTTGCCCGGGCGTCCGAAATTCCGAATATTTGAATCGCGCGCCGGTTTGTTCTGAGGGCTGGTCAGCGCTATATACTGGCGGCAAAGGATGTTCCTCTTATCAAGATACTACTACATAGGATATTCCTTGATTAGGAACTACTCATTTCATTTATGTACTGCTCCCCTTATATTGATCAACGCATCCCTTCCTTCGTCGATTCAATTCGCCTAGTACTACATGATCATGGGCACGTCACGTTGCATACTCCTCGATCATGCCCACATTGGAGATCAACACATCCCTTCCTTCGTCGATTCGATTCGCTTAGTACTACAAGATTATGAGCACGTCACGTTGCATACTCCTCGATCATGCCCACATTGGAGATCAACACATCCCTTCCTTCGTCGATTCGATTCGCTTAGTACTACAAGATTATGAGCATGTCACGTTGCATACTCCTCGATCATGCCCACATTGGAGATCAACACATCCCTTCCTTTGTCGATTCGATTCGCCTAGTACTACAAGATTATGAAAACGTCACGTTGCATACTCCTCGATCATACCCATGTTGGAGATCAACACATCTCCCTTCTTTCGTCGATTCGATTCGCTTAGTACTACAAGATTATGAGCACGTCACGTTGCGTACTCCTCGATCATGCCCACATTAGAGATCAACACATCCCTTCCTTCGTCGATTCGATTGGCTAGTAGTACAAGATTATGAGCACGTAGCATTGCATACTCCTCGATCATGCCCACATTGGAGATCAACACAACCCTTCCTTCGTCGATTCGATTCTTAGTACTACAAGATTATGAGCACGTCACGTTGCATACTCCTCGATCATAACCACATTGGAGACCAACACATCCCTTCCTTCGTCTATTCGATTCGCTTAGTACTACAAGATTATGAGCACGTCACGTTGCATACTCCTTGATCATGCCCACATTGGAGATCAACACATCCCTTGCTTCGTCGATTCGATTGGCTTAGTACTACAAGATTATGAGCACGTAGCGTTGCATACTCCTCGATCATGCCCACATTGGAGATCAACACAACCCTTCCTTCGTCGATTCGATTCTTAGTACTACAAGATGGAGGGCCTTGTCAGATTACCAATATTCCCTTTCATTATGGTGGTGACTGAAACGGGGTGCATTGGGAAGGGGGAAGCAAAAAGGACATTTAACATCTGCTTTGCTCGGGCGTCCGAAATTCCGAATATTTGAATCGCGCGCGGGTTTGTTCTGAGGGCTAGTCAGCGCTATATACTGGCGGCAAAGGATGTTCCTCTTATCAAGATACTACTACATAGGATATTCCTTGAGTAGGAACTACTCATTTCGTTTATGTAGTGCTCCCCTAATATTGATCAACACATCCCTTCCTTCATCGATTCGATTCGCCTAGTACTACATGATCATGAGCACGTCATGTTGCATACTCCTCGATCATACCCACATTAGAGATCAACACATCTCCCTTCCTTTGTCGATTGGATTCGCTTAGTACTACAAGATTATGAGCATGTCACGTTGCATACTCCTCGATCATGCCCACATTGGATATCGACACATCCCTTCCTTTGTCGATTCGATTCGCCTAGTACTACAAGATTATGAAAACGTCATGTTGCATACTCCTTGATCATACCCACATTGGAGATCAACACATCTCCCTTCCTTCGTCGATTCGATTCGCTTAGTACTACAAGATTATGAGCACGTCACGTTGCATACTCCTCGATCATGCCCACATTGGAGATCAACACATCCCTTCCTCTCATCAAACATTGGTATTGTGACATGATTCAAGGATTACATCGAAAATTACAAACAAAAGCATGCGTAGGGAGTGTTGGGTTCATTTTATGCATAGCACGACTCATGCATTGCGTGATGTCGAGGCCGTAGAACTCTCCGTTTTGGTTGTAGGAATCCCGCATTGATCCAAGCCATTAATCCAATCGGAGGATTCAATCGTATGGAAGTCGCAGTCTTCAACGTCATGACACAAGTACGATGTTCTATTCTGGAAACGAAGTGCTGGTACCTGTATCTCATTCTGCAACCCGGTACAAGAGTATTGGGAGTCTTCTGACTCCGGTACAATTTCATCTTGGTCAACAATTGTGAAGACCTGAGCACAAAGCCCAGGCAAAACGATTATTTATGGCTGGTTCGCACACGTGAAGAAAAATGTATTGTTCAACTCGAATACAACAATCAAATGGAATCAATGACAATAAAAGGAATGTTTAACATTCTACCTCTTTTTCGTTAGTGTTCGAAGGAGCTGATGTAACAGGATTGTGAAGTGGGTCATCAGGATTTGGAGCAGGAGCAGGAGCAGGAGAGCCTTCTTCGGTAGCAGGAGCAGGAGAGCCTTTTTCGGTAATAGGAGCAGGAGCAGGAGCAGGAGAGCCTTCTTCAGTAGCAGGAGCAGGAGCTGGAGCAGGAGAGCCTTCTGAGGTAGCAGGAGTAGGAGCTGGAGCTGGAGAGCCTTCTAAGGTAGCAGGAGCAGGAGAGCCTTTTAAGGTAGCAGGAGCTGGAGCAGGATAGCCTTCTGAGGTAGCAGGAGCTGGAGCAGGAGAGCCTTCTGAGGTAGCAGGAGCAGGAGAGCGTTCTGAGGTAGCAGGAGCAGGAGCAGGAAAGTCTTTCGACGTAGCAGGAGTTGGAGCAGGATCAGCTGCACGAGAGCCTTCCGAGGTAGCTGGAGCAGGATGTTCCGGACCATTTGCTGTTGCCGCCAAAGGATCTTCCTTATTCGTTTCCTCTGTTGCAATATCAGATAGAACCTTGAGTATTGTTGCATCTGCTTCCTTTTCTTCTTTGGAATCCTTTTCTGTCATCCATAGTGAACCAATTGCTGAACTGTGAGGCAGCTCATAGACTTCAGATGATTTACCCAAGTTAGCAGGAGGCATGAGTTGCAAGGGAGTCTGACCAATAGGTGCGAGTAGAGCGGGCGGTGGCGGTAAGCCGTTAACTTGGTGAAGGTGACTGAGTGAAGCATTCAAAAAATTCTCCATAGTGCGCTGGTGCTATGTTACAATTTGTGCTATCTGCTCCGAGTGTGCACGGTTTAAGTCCTCCTGCTGTGCCATCCTCATCTCCATCATTGACTGGAACTTTCTCTGGTCACGCTGATTTTCAAGGATCAGTTTCAGAAAGAAGGAAGAGTCCATTGGCTCACTGGTTGTTGCTGGAGTGACTGGAACTATTTCTGTTTTTTCAGTGGGTAGCGATGCACCATCATGTACTCGGAGATGTCTCACTGGAGACGCCTCATTACCTTCACTATCTGAGGAACAAATGTCATCAGGAGATGGCACAATTGTAGCCCTTAGGCCACGACGTCTGTCTCCTGGTCTCGCAGGCCTGTATTCCTTGAAATGTGTCTCGAACATCATGTACTCGGGACGCCAATCTTTGGGTCCGGTTTGCACCCTTTCCCCGTCTTCATCTACTCTAGTAACACTACTCAGCATGAAGGAGATCCAGTGAGCATATGGCATATTTCGAGCCACGGTCAACCCATCAAAGATAACATCTTCAATCTCGGCTAAAATGAAGTCCATGATGTCGAAGGGCCGGCCAGTCATGACGTGAAGGAGAAGCCACTGCTGAAGACTAGTGGTTGACTCTGCATTGCCAATCCGTGGTAACAATGTCTTCCGTAGTGCCCGGTGAACCACATTTGCCTCAGGGGTAAGCATGTCAGGCGTGCGATATGCTCGCCTACCTGTGAACGACTCAACAAAAAGTCCGGCCATCTCCTCGTCGGACGGGAACGACCCACCGAGCAAACTACGCCGAGGTGGTTCACGATCTCCGTAGATAATATTATGTAGGGATGTCTTATGGTCGTACTTTCCTATTTCAAAATCCCTCAATCCAAGTTTGTCAGCAATATGGTGTCGGAAAAGAGTATACTGGCGTCCCTGAAACATGAACATGATGTACTCCCTAGTATCGGCAATGTACACAGTAGCATAAAAAACTCTCACCCAATCCTCAACATACTTATGATGCATTGAGACCAAATCAGCCAATCCGGGATGATCATCGAAGTATGCCTTAACATCCCCTCCTGCGGCCAACGTCATATGATCCCAATTTATAACCCTGTGCTGGTACAGTTTCATGGGCAGGTATTTGTAGTTGTAATAGAAAGTTTGCTGAAGGACATTCCTAAATCTTGGTTCGACCCGTTTGTCCTTGGTTTTGTCCCACCACTGCTTCTCAGGCACCCATCATCATTTGGTAGGTGTGGTTGCGCAGGTCCATCATCTTAAGCGGCTCTTCCGGTGGTGGGTGAAGTTGTACCTGTTTCTCCTTCCTGGGATCTGGTGCAGGAAACTCTGATGGGCGGGGCAGGCGACGGCCCGTGGTTGACCCACCCCGTGTGCGGCAGGAAGGTGCCGCGGTTGACCCACCCTGTGTGCTGCAGGAAGGCACTGAGCTTGACCCACCCCGTGTGCGACAGGAAGGCAGCGAGGTTGACCCACCCCGTGTGCGGCGTGTAGGGGCAGAGGAAGAATCCCGTGCCGCAGGCCTGCACCTTAGCCTCGTCTGAGGACCAGACGTGCCTGCAGAAGTCAGCTGCGACTTTCGTTGTCGCTTCGCCGGAGGAGGATCAAGCGCCTTTCCATCTCTCTGGCCACCATCTCGGCCCATCTGTAATGAATTTCTCGAATTAGTGCCATTCCAAGAATTTGGCAGTGGATTGCGGTATCCGCTGGAGCCTGGAGGCGGACGCATACCTCTGATTTCAGCGACGGATTGAGGTATCCGCTGGAGGCTGCTGCAGGCGGCAGCGGCGGTGGCAGCGGCGGAACCCTACCAAGGGGTTGCGCCTCAAGTGAGGAGACAGTAAATGGGGGGATGGCGGGTCAGCACGAGTGACACGCCATTGGATAAAGCCATAAAGGTGTGTGTAGTGCGCTGTTGGTGCCCTATGACCAGGAAATGGGAAGCGCCTTTCGTACCAGCAGTTTACAAGGAAGTTCCTCTGTTCCGATGTATACCAGACCGGACCATCCTCTGGACGTATGTCGATGAGTATGAAAGTCATAACCGGATGGTCCTGTCGTACATAATGCAAAGAACTGGACAATCCATTTGCATACTTAATCGATCATGCCCACATTGGAGATCAACACATCTCTTCATTCGTCGATTCGATTCGCCTAGTACAACATGATCATGAGCACGTCACGTTGCATACTACTCGATCATGCCCACATTAGAGATCAACACATCCCTTCCTTCGTCGATTCGTTCGCCTAGTACTACATGATCATGAGCAGGTCACGTTGCATACTACTCGATCATGCCCACATTGGAGATCAACACATCCCTTCCTTCGTCGATTCGTTCGCCTAGTACTACATGATCATGAGCACATCACGTTGCATACTACTCGATCATGCCCACATTGGAGATCAACACATCCCTTCCTTCGTCGATTCGTTCGCCTAGTACTACATGATCATGAGCACGTCACGTTGCATACTATTTGATCATGCCCACATTTGAGATCAACACATCCCTTCCTTCGTCGATTCGGTTCGCCTAGTACTACATGATCATGAGCACGTCACGTTGCATACTACTCGATCATGGTCACATTGGAGATCAACACAGCCCTTCCTTCATCAATTGGTTCGCCTAGTACTATATGATCATGAGCACGTCACGTTGCATACTCCTCGATCATGCCCACATTGGAGATCAACACATCCCTTCCTTCGTCAATTCGATTCGCCTAGTACTACATGATCATGAGCACGTCACGTTGCATACTACTCGATCATGCCCACATTGGAGAGGATAAGAAATGGATATTTTCTAACCTACCATTCACGTAGCCCAACAGGACATTCCGTTGTTTTATAATACAACGTACCGGATAATCGGCATCCTCATGAGCGATCGTATATTTTGTAAAGACGCAACAGGAAGTTCTGATGCTACATAATATAGTGAACCGGATGGTAGGCACCTACGACAGGTTTAATATTCAGGAAAGTGCACTTCAACTACATATAAATTACATATAAATCATAAGGTCCACATGATTTCAGTTCGGATCGACTTAAACATTTACTGATTTGATATCCTAGTTGTCGTCACTTTCATCGGCAGCATTTTCATCTTCATCGACGTATTGCCATAGAGTGTCGTCATCCTCATCTTCAGAATTGAATCCATCCACATCAGACAGCTCCTGCTGGCGAATTGCGTCAACTTCAGTGGCTGCAACCACAGTCTCCTCACCAGTAATAGGCACCGGAACCTCCGAACCATCACCGAGACCATCATCAAGTATAACATCATGCAAGGTTTGGTCAATTTCATCATCTTGATATGCAAGTACCATGCCAGTGGGAGCTATGTCCTCCTCATTTTCATTATAGCTCCACAAATGCCTGTGCTCAAATTTTTGCACCACTCTCCATGGGTGTTGTAGTAGGGTGTCTGGCAAGTAAAAGACCTTCGTTGCTTGTTCAGCAAGAATGTAGGGATCATCTTGGTATCAGTAATCTTCAGTATTGACGCTTGTGAAGTAACCATCATTTCTAATCTTCGGTTCCTTCTTGGTCCCTTCCAGATCATACCAGTCAACCTGGAATAAAACAACAGTTTGATCTCTGTCAAGCCCCGAGTTGTACTGCAGCTCAATAATGTCTCTTAGTGAACCATAAAACTCAATTTCTGCAATGTCTTTATGTGATCCTGTAGTCATGATTCCACTGTTCTGTGTCTTCCTATTTGCCTCTCGGGCCTTGGTGTGGTACCGGACACCGCCTACAATACATGTTGTATAAGTTTTTCCTCACCGGTCTGGTTCAGCTGATAATGCATATAGGTTGTCGTCGCTCACTGGATTTTTTGTAATCTGTACAGAAGAGCCATAGTTTTTTTTAATATAGTCTTATGTAAAGGTCCTCACAAGGTAATATAAGCTAGCTATCAAACAAAAAAAAAATGAATACTAACATGCGATCTAAACCAGTGCCGAAATTCTGTAGCAATTCGACGATCAATATCCTCGTCCGACACACCTTTCGCTTTTAATTCATTCTTGAACATTCTGCAAAGCAGTACCATCTCAAAGTTAGAACGAAATAATTGTAGTTCTATCATTGCAATGGTGATTTACTTACTCGATATACGGCTTCACCTCTTCGCAATTGTTTAGCACATACCAAACCACCTTGTCGTACTTTGACCCAAGCCAACAAGTGGTCCCTGCTCCAAGTACTTGAACATTGTTATCGAAACAGGATGTTCCATCTACAGACAAATCAGCATTCTCTCTGTTATTTCCAACCTGATTGAATCGTGTGGCCACATCATCAGCCGCAAAGTACCTAGAGCAAAATGTCAAGGCCTCATTAGCAACATATGCTTTTGCAATGGATCCTTCAGGCCTAGCTTTGTTTCTCACTGAACGCTTCAATGTGCATAGCCTTCTTTCGATGGGATACATCCATCCATATTGTACTGGACCTCTCAGGATTGCTTCCTCAGGCAAATGGACAGCCAAGTGGACCATAACATCAAAGAAGGCAGGAGGGAAAATTTTCTCAAGCTTGCACAGAATTATTGGGATATCTGTTTTCAGTTTTTGCAAGACATACAACTTCAGAGTTTTACAACATAGTTGCCGAAAGAAGTTTCCTAATTCTGCAATAGCTGTGTATATCTCTTTGTCCCCTAAACCGCGAAGACAAGCCGGCAAAACCCTTTGGAGTAGGATATGACAATCATGAGTTTTCAGTCTTTGTAGTTTGCAACCATCTGCAGCAATACACCTAGCTAAGTTTGAAGCATATCCATCTGGGAACTTCACCGAACTTATAAAATCACAAAACAACTTCTGTTTCGTTTTTGAAAGTACATACGGAGCTTCTGGCATTTTGCATGACTCACCATCCTCAGTTGCCACCATGTGTAGATTTGATCTTACGCCCATCTCTTCCAAATCAACCCTAGCATTGATGGTGTCCTTTGTCTTCCCAGCAATTTTAAGCAACATTCCAATAAGGTTTTCACATATGTTTTTCTCAATGTGCATCACATCAAGGTTATGTGCCAACTTCAGAGATGATCAGTACGGCAAGTCCTACAAACAAACCCTTCGGCTCCAGCACTGTCCGGATTCCCGCTTCCTTTTCTTTCCTTAAGGTAGAGGATGCTTTCTTGGTCTAACGTCTTTAACCTTCTCCAGTTGCTGCTTCAGCTCCTCATGAGTAAACTACTCTGGCTTTTCTCGGTTTTCAACAGTACCATCAAAATCTGCTCTCTTTCTTCTCCATGGATGGTCAGTTGGAAGGAAACGACGGTGCCCAATGTAACATATCTTGTTGTTCAATCTCCTTGAGCAAGGATCCTTGTCGCAACGCACACACGCAAAATAGCCTTTCGTGACTCACCCAGACAACGTGCTCAATGCTGGATAATCATGTATGCACCAAAGAACCGCATCATGCAGTTTAAATCCTTTACCCTCAACAACATCGATTGCCCAGACACCCTTCCAAAGTTGCTGCAGCTCTTCGACGAGAGGTTCCATGAAGATATCAAAATCCTTTGATGGAGAACTCGGCCCAGGGATCAATAAGGCCATCATGAAGTTTGATTCTTCCATGCATACCCATGGTGGCATGTTATACGGCACAACAAATACTGGCCACATACTATATGAGTTGTTCATGTTGCCAAATGGATTGAAACCATCGGTTGCAAGACCAAGTCTAAGGTTCCTAGCATCTTTTGCAAATTTTTTCCATCTTTTATTGAATTCTTTTCATGCCTCACCATCAGCTGGATGGCTAAGCTCATTGTTCACTGGTTTTCACTTCGACTCGTGCCATCGTGCATCCTTTGCTATTTTTGATGAAAGAAACATCCTCTTGAGCCTGGAAATCAGCGGAAAATGCCTCAATACCTTTTGAGGAACGCGCTTGTTGGTGTCTGCATCCTTCCATCTTGAATCCGCTTCACAACATACTGGGCACACATCAAGTTTGAAATACTTCTCCTTGCGAAACAATATACAATTATTTTTGCAAACATGGATTTTTTCATAGCCGAGTCCCATGGAACGTATGTACTTCATTGCCGCATCGAAAGAGTCTGGAAGACACGCTTCTGGGAATCCTTTTTGTACCAAATTCATCGTTGCATTGAATGCGACGTTGCTCATCCGACTGAAAGACTTTATATGAAGTAACTTCGCAACAAATGTAAATTGTGCATATGAAGATGTCGGTGACACCTTACGGTTCAAATGTTCCTTTACAAATTCATACATTTTCTCACCGAGCACCTGACCCTTGCCCAAGTCAGCAATCAATTCAGACATCCCATCGTCTCCAGGGCCTTCATCCTTCTCCATACCCGATATGTATTGGTTTTCCTGGACCGTTTCCTGATCACCACCATCCCGTGGAGCTGCATTATCCACATCCCCCTCTGCATCCGGAAGAATTGTGTTATCCTGTACATTTGCATCATCATCAACCATATCCTCCAAAGCTTCTCCATGATGGATCCACCTAGTGTAAGTGGTTGCCATCCCACTCACAAGTAAGTGAACTCCAATTCGCTCTATAGTCCCTGTAGAGTTATTGAAGCATCGACGACACGGGCATAGTATTTCTTCGTCCTCAGCGTATCTTGTCCGAAGAAATGCCAAGAAATCCTGGACCCCTTTCTCATGATCGGTGGTAAAACCAGTACAATCGGTTATCCAGCGTCTATCCATCTGGAAAGTTTTTGGCGAATCCAACTCAAAATTACTGACCACAGAACGAATCAAAAAGGAGAACATTCTGCGAAATGAAATTTTCCGGATTGAACACAAAATTACTTACCAGATTGACACGCTGCTGCAGCAAGTATCACCCAGGTTGCGCCCGTAGGAGTGAGCAGCCGTTGGAAGTCGCAAATCACCACCGGAATGATCCGTTTTGGTAGCATACTCGCCTCTTCGTTCTTCATTTTCCCGTTTCAGGGCAGCGGGCTGCGGGAAAACTATTTTTTGCTACAGCATGGGCTTTTCTACTGCCAACTTATCAGAACAACCGCTCCGTGCTGTGGTTGGGGTGGAAAGTGTTTCTCATTAAATTGACACAACCAAGAGGTGGTGCAGTGGTAGATAGTGCTGTCTCGTTCCTATAGGTCTCTAGTTCGAACCCTTGCTATGGCAAATTGTTTTTGCAACATTTCGTGACCGACAGTAGGAAACAAGCAGTTTCGCGATCGTTACTCAGGAAGGTCCTTCTAGCAAAACATCAACAGAACGGACCAGCAAAACATCAGTAAAATTAATTCAGAATGGTGAGTATGCTCGACTCAATTTGAAACAGATTAAACCAAATCGGCATAATAAGATGGAATCTCATAGCACTCATCACCACAAAGTTCACATCACCAGCAAGTAGCAAACACAAAAATACAAACAAATTCATCACCACAAAGTACACACCACCTATGAACCGTCTAGCTAGTAGTAACACCATACATGTTTTATCGATCATCTGCAGCTCAGTCAGAGTTTGATTGCTCTTTCTTTCAATAGGGCATTCTTCGCTAACAATTGCTGAATCTCTTTCAGCTGGTCATTCTCCTGTCGTAACAATTGATTTATCTCTTTCAGTTGTTCATTCTGCTGCTGTAACGATTGTTCATACAGGTGCTTGTAATTTAGAGCCTTTTGCAGTGACTTGAGCTCGCTAACTTGTTCTTCCAGGTCTCTCTTCACCTTCAGCAGCTCAGCTTTAGTGGATTCAAGCACCTCCAGAAACTAGAAAAATACAAGAACTTATCAATCCATCAAACTATGCAAACTGAAAACTATCTGAATCAACTTCTAACACCAATTGCAATTCAAATCTGAGTGTACGATGAAATCAGCTCAGCTTCAGTGGATTCAAGCACCTCCAGAAGCTAGAAAAATACAAGAACCTATCAATCCATCAAACGATGCAAACTGAAAATTAACTGAATCAACTTCTAACACAAATTACAATTCAAATCTGAGTGTACGATGAAATATGAATCTATTGTATATGGTCATCCATCCTCTAGATCTCCAAATCTAGAAATCCTCATCCCTAGGTCGATAGGGGAAAATATAGTGGCTCAAACCAGAGGACT
This sequence comes from Cenchrus fungigraminus, assembly GCA_036936925.1. Classification (NCBI taxonomy): domain Eukaryota; kingdom Viridiplantae; phylum Streptophyta; class Magnoliopsida; order Poales; family Poaceae; genus Cenchrus; species Cenchrus fungigraminus. The sequence goes on along the minus strand of CM072778.1, from coordinate 51,325,432 downwards.
GACCTTGTCGTCCTGTTTCATGAACTTGTAGCCGGGAGGTGGCGCATAAACCACCCTCTCATCACCGCCAGAATCCGCCATTCCTACCATGAGCCGTTGCAGATCTGCGCGTAGCAAAAGTCGAGAGTCTTTGCGAAGGCAGTGAAGCGTTTCGCCTGCGAATTACTGATTTATATTAAAGATTCGAAAAAATGCTTACATGTGGGACCCAACTGAATTTTATGACGACTTGGAACACTCTATTTTTAAAATAATGCTTACATGTGGGACCACAGTTGGTTTATGACGCTGCTGACATGGCGAAAATGTTTACACGTGGGACCCTGGAAAAATTTATGACGACTTGGAACACTCTATTTTCGAAAAAAAGCTTACATGTGGGACCCAACTAAATTTTATGACGACTTGGAACACTCTATTTTTAAAATAATGCTTACATGTGGGACCGATGTTGGTTTATGACGTTTTTGCAGAGCTTATGGCGTCACAAAACAGCATGGAACAGTGAATGCCCGGCTACAGTACCAACCTTAATGACGAAAGTTTTTTTTGTCACTAAATTTGCTCGAAAGTGAAATATTATGACGAGATCAGCCAGGAACGTCATAAATCAATGACGCTAAAATGTGGTTGCGTCACTAGTCAATGATTTTCTTGTAGTGTAGCCATGAAGTCATCTCCTTTCTCTTAAACTGCTACGGGAACTGCTAGTAGGAGATGGCCTTATAGTGTCGCACAGAGTCCATTACAGGCTTACAGGCAACTAGATCTCTCTCTGATGGATTGTTGTGGTCACTGGTTCGAAATTGTGTTGAGTTCAACTGTTGGATTCAAGTAGGGAATATCTACGCAATCTGATTTATTGAGTTCAAATCTCTTGTTTTTGCAAGTCGTAATAATAAACTTCAAACAGTCAACCCACAGCCCCCCTTCCAGCAGTTAAACTTTTGACACAGGTTTACTTGTTGATGACTCTTTAAATTATTTATTATTACTTCTGCATTTGTTGAGTCTGCTTGAATTGTCTTCCAATAATTTACTGTTTAGTTAAGTTTCAGAAGTTCAGGTTGTCTTAATATCGAGGCCATAGGTAAGTGTTGTTTTTGGGTCGTCCCGTGGCCTCAAAACTTGGCCTTGAGGCCATAGGGGCCAGGTCCAAGGCCAGGTCCGGGCCGGCCCATTCTCATCCAGAGGAATGGGCAGCCTGGAATCAAACTCACATTTTTGGTAAACTCTGAATGCTAGGTTGAATGAATTTCAGATATCGAGACGATGGCATATTTAGTTGATACTATGAATGGACAAGCTGCTGGTAAATGTGAGTTGTTAGTTCTGGATGAATCCATGGCTCGAATTATTTGAATGCTTATGAACTGAATATTTGCTGCAAATATGCATTACTTTCTTTAGCTGTCAGAGACTAACCTCTTTGTTTCGGTGATGTAGTATATGACTCTTGAGATGACCCTGTTTGGAGCATATCAACTGCAAATTTAATTTATATTAGCTATCATTTCTATTTTTGAGATGTTCAGTACAAATCTTGGCATCTAAAGCATGTCATTTCAGGAGGAAGCTTGAGTTTGAGGAGGAGCATGCGCATGGTGGACGATGGTGAACATGAAGGCAACCTTTGCTACTGCAGTAGACATAGGCTATATATTTTGAACGAGTTCAAACTGTGCGCTAGATACATTATGTGTTATACCAATGGTCGTGTCCAAGTTTAGTTTGACATTGGGTGTGTTTCATTAAAAATTTGTACGAACAAATTATATTTCATTTTAATGGATGTCGATGCTTCATTCATTATGTATTTATCGTTTGTGATTATTCATTTAAGCTGCCAAACAAAGCGTCGCAACATGAATTATTAATATATTAATTTGGCGTTGCAATATATGGATCAAACCAAATTGCGTTGCAACAATTGCACAAATAACAACCACATTTAGTCATGGCAATATGTGTGATAATCGTGGCAATAGAAAAATTACCTCTTGCAACTTCAAAAAAGATGACAGTGGCAATAGAGGAATCTACCTATAGCAACCAGTGCGTAATGTGGCAATAGAGGACCTCTCTGTAGCAACCAACCTATGGAGACATTGCGATAACCTAAACCACCTATAACAACCATTTAGGTGATGTGGCAATAGAGAAGCCCTATTGCAATGCTTTCTCCACGTAGCAATAACCACTCTTGCAACACCTATGTTACGTTGCGACTGCATTGTGTTGCTACACAACCAGCGTGTTTCCATACATGTCACTAGCAACATCTAGTTCGTTGCAATTGATACTATTGCCACACTCATAGTGGTTGCAATTGCTTTTGTTACAACACTCACCAAATGTTGCAAAAGCGTCAAAAGTGTTGCAATAGATGGGTTGTGTGTCGCAACTAAAACGTAGCTCGTTGCATTATGCTATTGCTACAGTCACAAGTGCAACGACATTTAACCAAAAATTAAAGGTAGCAAAAGTACTATTGCTACCATTTTTGGGTCTTTTGCTACACTTTTTCGGCATTGAATTTGACCCAAAACCTTGTAGTGCAACCAATTTATGACGATGAGTGTTACGAAATTTTATGCGTCATTATATTAGTAACGCTACGAATTAAGGTCTCGTCACCAATCACGGTTTATGATGCTCGATTAATGACGAACCTTTTTCATAACATCTAGCGTCATAAACCACAATTTATGACGAGAAGCGTTTTTTTTGCGTCACTAGTCAATGTTTTTCTTGTACTGGGTGAAATGCTACAACTTCGTAAAAACTACAAAAACATCTATCTGTGCGCTTGCGAATACACCTTCACACAACAATAAAGGCTCGTCCTTGATAATGTTGTCGAGTTCCAACCCGGTAGCAATATCAACAACACCCGCTCACCTTTTTAATTAAATAATCTACCTTTGGTAATGTTGAGTGGGCGTTCTTGATATTGCTGCCGGGTCGGAACCCGACAACATCATCGAACCTGATTGGTGGGTGAAGGTGTATCCGCAAGCGCATAGATACATGTTTCTGTAGTTTTAACCAAGTTGTAGAATTTCACCCATGAGTATTCCCAAGGTTATTGTTATTTATTTTTTTACCAGAGAAGGCGGCATATGGATTATTGGGTACATATCTAGGACATTATGAATAAGTAAAGCATACCAAAGTATTATAACAGGGGTAAGTGATAATAGATGTATATATTTGAGGGTAATGTGACACACACACACACACACGAAATAACCTCAAAGGAATAAAGATAAAAGAAATAAAGAAACAACTAGGGTTAGTAGGAGCAGGCACGATAAAAGGTCTTTACTTCCTTATCTATTAGCAAGCATATACATCATAAGCTAGTCTACATCTATCCTATTGCACCAAGGAGAACACCTACCCTTGTCTACCAGGAGAGAATGCCTTTCAGAACTCCAACACCATAGACTCACGTGGGGGAATACAAGGGATGTACGGTGCTGTCACCACCCGTACACCTACCCCTCAGACCGTGGAATATGGTCATTGTTATGGATCCTACGACACCAGAGCACCACTCTCATGACCGTGATCTCCACTCTACACTATGCAAAAACCTCAAATAGGTCACGCAGCATTTGTAACAGGCCCTTAACACCCGTTACATGTAGCCACATCTGTAATGGTTGTTGTTTGGCGCCCGTTACCCATAAGCGCGACAGGCCGACCCCGGGGTTTGCCTCCACTACGCCCGTTACCAATGTGGACTTCTGGTAACGGGCTTCTTAAACGCCCGTTACATGAATTGGTTGTAACGGACGTTAAAGCGAGTCCGTTACAAAAGTTAAACCTATCGGTAACGGGCTCGTAAAATCCATTAACGATCAATGCCCTATCGGTAACGGGCTCTTTAAGTGAGTTACTGATCACTGCCGTATTGGTAACGGGCTTTAAAGTCTGTTATCGATAACTTTCGTACTAGAGACGCATGTTTGTTAGGATGCGTCTCCTCTGATGGCGACCTAATTGGATACGCTCATTTCTTAGGACTCGTCTCCTTTGATTGCCACCCAGGGTCGCCTTTTTTCTCACATCGAAGATGAGCACTGTTATTGTGCATCTCTGTCTTCTCCTTCCGACACCACTCGCTCTCTCTCCTCAGAAGGCCACTCCCATTTCGACAACAACACTCGCTCTCTCTCCTCAGAAGGCCAATCGCTCAATCTCTCTCCTCAGAAGTCCCCGCCGGTCTACCATTTTCGCCGCCGCCAGCTGCGCGCACTCTGAGGATCGCCCTCTCTCTCCTCAGAAAGCCGGCACTGCAGCAGGCCGGCCGGCCGCGTGCGCGACGGCGAAAGGGGCAACGGACGTCGACCGCGGTGTCATCCAAAGCAGACGCCTCCGTGTCCCCTCCCCCTCGGGCTCGACGCCGTCCTCTGCGCTGTCGCCGCGGCCGCGACGCCGCCTCCAATCCTCCTCCTCGGCCGCGCTCGCCTCATAGAAAGTCCTCGTCAAGGTGGAAATTAATTGCCCTCTTTTATTGAAATTCTTCATCTGTCCTAATCCTCTTATGTTATCGGTTTTTTTGTGTGATGAATTTTGCTCATTTGGTGTATGGAATGTAGATGGCGGCTGCTGCTCGGGCTTGGATGTACAGACAACCCCAAGAAGATTGGGAGAATTTCTTAAGCGGGGTCAATGGTTTTCTGAATCAAGCAGAGGCGAATATGAGAAACCGTGGTGTTCAGGCAATGCTTTGCCCCTGTATAGATTGTCTCAACCAGAAGAAATTCGGACAATAGGAAATCATTTTTCATCATTTGGTCACACGTGGTTTCGCAAAAAAATTACACGTGTTGGAATAAACTTGGTGAGGAAGGCCTTAATGAACTCGAAGCAGGCTGCCTAAATGAAGGTGAAGTGCGACACCATGCTTCCGACCATGATGAAGACCTTGATGAAGGTGGAGTTTTTGAGGAAAATGAACCATTCCCACCAAATGTGATGAGGCCTGAGGATATCACTGATCAAGAAGTTAGAGGCCTCAATGATGGTGAGGTGTTGCAACATGTGCACAATATTGATCAAATGTTGCGGGATGTTGAGTTTCAACGAGTGTACACACCTTCTGAATTTTCGAGGCTGAAGCAGTTCATTGAAGATTCAAAGAAACCCCTCTATCCTGATTGCCAGAAGTACTCTCGCCTTTCTGGTGATCTAAAACTTCTGCAACTTAAGGCGGATCATGGTTGGAGCAACAAAAGTTTGAAACATCTATTGGGTGTGCTTAGAGACATGCTACCTGAAGGAAACCAAATAGCCGAGTCTGTCTATGAGGCGAAGAAGATAATCTGTCCTCTGGGAATAGAGGTTGAAAAAAATCCTTGCATGCAAGAATAGTTGTGTATTGTTCCATGGAGATTATGCAGACCTTGACAAGTGCCCCAAGTGTGGCTGTGATCGGTACAAGAGGAAAAAGGATGGTGGAGATGATAATAATGCTGATGACGAGAATGAGCCCGTGGAGATCAGAGGCAAGAAGAAGAAGGCTAATAGAGGGGCTCCTGTGAGGGTGGCATGGTATTTTTGCATCATTCCTCGGCTGAGAAGATGGTTCGCAACACGAAAGGAGGCCCAACTCTTGCGTTGGCATGAGGAAGGCCGAAAGAAGCTTAAGGAAGAAGGCAAGTTTAGGCACCCCGCAGATGCAGCACAATGGGGTAACATTAATAACCACTTTTCGTGGTTTAACGAAGACATAAGGAGCATACGGTTTGCTATGAGCACAGATGGTGTGAACCCATTCGGTAACCAGAGCTCAACACATAGCACCTGGCCTGTCGTGTTGTCGCTGTACAACCTTCCACCCTGGCTATGCAAGAAACAGAAATATATGATGCTAACAATATTGGTCTCCGGGCCAAAGCAACCTGGCGACCGTATTGATGTCTACTTGAGGCCACTAGTTGATGACTTGAAGATACTGTGGAAGCCTGGTGTGAAGGAGGTTTGGCATGAGTTCAAGTGTGAGGAGTTCACAATGCGCGCCATGTTGTTCACCACCATCAACGACAACCCAACTCATCGCAACCTCTTTGGCCAGAGTAAAAGGAAAGGTGCAGCTTGTCCACACTACTTGGAAGATACTTGCGCAGTGTGGCTAAGACATTCAAAGAAATACGTATTTATGGGGCACCATTGTTTCCTCGGCAAGAAACATCCATACCGGGCCATGGATTGTCAGTTTAATGGGGAAAAGGAGAATCGAGAGACGCCGTTGCATGTGACTGGAGATCTGGTCCACATGAAAGTCAAGGACGTCAAAACTATCGAGGAGTTACCCAAACTGACTGAAAAAACCCTTGGCAAAAGAAAGAAACGAGATGGTGAAGAAGAAGAAGAAGAAGGAGTGTGGAACAAGAAATCAATTCTATGGGAGCTAGAGTATTAGCCGATGTTGGATGTGCGTCATTCGATTGACAACATGCACGTCAAGAAGAATGTGTGTGAAGCTACTTGTGGAACATTGCTACAACAGAAGTCCAAAGGAAAAGATCATAAAAATGCAACGGAGGATCTTAAAGATCTGGGCATTAGGCCGGAGCTCTATGGAGAGGAAAAAGAGATGGGGACGGACCTTCCCGTTGCTGCAACCACCTTGTCAAAGGCAGAGAGAAAAGCATTCTGTCAGTTTTTGCATGATTTGAAAGTACCTTCAGGCTACTCATCAAACTTCAAGAGGCTAGTGTCGGTGAAGGACATGAAAATGAATTTCAACTTGATGAAATCTCATGATTGCCATGTGTTGATGACAGCTCTTCTTCCTATTGCACTTAGAGGTATCAAGACAGAACTGGTTCGCGATGCGGTCACGAGCTTGTGTTTATTCTTCAATGCAATAGAACAGAAGGTGATTGATGAGGAAAAACTATTGGACTTAGAGAGGAGGCATTTCGAGAACCTATGCTTGCTTGAAGCTACCTTCCCACCATCATTCTTTGATCTCATGCTGCATCTAACAGCACACCTCGCGAGGGAGATCTGGTACCTTGGCCCATCTTACCTTCATCAGATGTTTCCATATGAGAGGTTCTTTGGATTCCTAAAATCATTGGTACATAACCGGTTATTTCCGGAGGGAGCCATTGTTCGTGGCTATGAGACCATCGAAGCAGTGGAGTGGTCCATGGGTTATATGGACCCCCAAAACCCCATTGGTGTGCCTCGCTCACGGCATGAAGGTAGGCTTTCAGGTGTTGGGACCCTGGGAAAAAGTCAGTCACTCCAGAACCATATGCCTTCCAAAAGGCTCATTTCACCGTGATACAACAGCTGCACCTGATTACACTGTTTGCCAATGAGCACAAGCGACAACTACGTCAAGACAACCCTGACCGTGCTAGGGCTTGGCTTGCAAAGACTTACATGCAAGGTTTCAGCAGGTGGCTCCGAGATTATGTCAAGACATGCATCAATGCTGTAATAACCGACGAGATAAGGAATCTAGCAGCGGGGCCATTGTTCACTGTTACAAAATACCAAGCTATGGATATCAATGGATACACGTTCTACACCATGGCTCAGGATAAAAAGAGCGTCTATCAAAATAGTGGTGTGCGTGTACGGGCTGTCATCGACGACAGTGATGATGATGATGACATGGAGACAGACACATATTATGGTCAAATAGAGGAGATATGGGAGCTTGATTATGTAGGATTGAAGGTAGCCTTGTTTCGGTGTAGATGGGTCACCAATAGGAAGAGAGATGTGAGCAAGGACAAATATGGTTATGTTAGTGTTGATCTCCGGGTCTTTGGTTACAAAAACGAACTGTTTGTCTTCGCCAACGATGTTGAGCAAGTGTTCTATGTACCTGACCTTGCAAAGAACAACTGGTCTGTGGTTCTGCCTAGAAAAAAAAGGATTGTTGGGGTTGAAAATGTTGTTGAGGAAGAGGAATACAACCAGTTTGACGAAATTCCATCCTTTGACACTTCATACAAGCCCCGACTCTTGGGAACTAACAAAACACCGTACTTGCGAAGCGACCATAGTGAAAAAAATCCATATACATAAATCAAGGAACAAAAATCAAGCCTGATTTCTGCTAAATCCTTTTTGTAATGCAGGATGTGTCTATTGGTGGAAATGGAATCCGTTTTGTAATATAAAGGATGTGATGTATTGGTGGAATTTGAATCCTTTTTGTAATATATAGGATGTGGTGAAATTTGAATCCTTTTTGTAATATATTCTGTTTATATTCTGCTTCAGTTCAGTAAGTATGTTGCAGGCTGCTGACATTATTATCATCAGTAACGGGCGTTAATATAAAAGAGACGAGGATTAGCCAACCCGTGTCGCCTTTGTTATCGGCAAGAGACGGGGATTAGCCAACCCGCGTCGCCTTTGTTATGGGCAAGAGATGCGAAATAACACACACAGATTACATCAAAAGAGACGCAGATTAGCCAACCCCTTCGGCTTGTTCTTCTTCATGCTTGCAAGTGAGCAGGTAAATCGTACAAATAATTGGACTTCACACAGATAATCACACAAGCATGTCTCTTAAGATGCAAAATCACACACACAGATTACAGTCATCATTGATACATCAGAAGGTTACAAAGCGGCCATGTATGTTCATCATCACTAGGCACTACCAGGATGAGGAACATGGATCTAAACTAAGAAAAAGAGATATACTTCCGTCGGCTTGTTCTTCTTCATGCTTGCAAGTGAGTAGGTAAATCATACAAAAAATTGGACTGCACACAGATAACCACACAAGTGGATAATCACACAAGCATGTCTCTTAAGATGCAAAATCACACACAGATTGCAGTCATCATTGATACATTAGAAGGTTACAAAGCGGCCATCTATGTTCATCATCACTAGGCACTACCAGGATGAGGAACATATATATATCTAAACTAAGCAAAAGAGATGCTCCCGGCGGCTTGTTCTTCTTCATGCTTACAAGTGAGGAAAATACAACAGAAGGGGAGAACATATCCCTTCAAAAATCCTCCTCCTCGAGGAGGGGAAGCAAAAGGAAACGTAAGTTTGACGAGATATGCTCCAGATTCTATGACTTTACCGTCGGCTTCTTCTTCATGCTTACAAGTGAGCACAAGAGAAAGATACAACGGATCAAGGGTGGAAAGATATCCCTTCGAAAATCCTCCTCCTGGAGGAGGAGGGAAAGCAAAAGGAAGCGCAAGTTTGAGGAGAAAGATACAACAGCTGGGTTCTGGGCTTCTATCCCCAGACCTTAGTAGTGATCTTTCCGTTGGCTTGTTCTTCCTGATGCCAGGAGGTTCTGGGCTACTTTCCCCTGACAGCTGATATATCACAAGGATTTTTCTAGCAGCTGTGCTGGAGGGATGAGCAACCCAATCACCCGTATCACAAGAATTCTTCTAGCAACTGAGAGAACAAGGAGGAGAAAGAAGAGAGAAAAGCAAAAGCTTGCGCCCTACAAGATCTATTCTTTGTGCCATAGCTAGATCTAGATGTAGAGAAGAATGAAGCAAGTGAGGAGGACCGATAGGCGTCGGTCCCTTTTTATAGAAAAAACAAGGAAGGGATAAGATCGGTTGTCAAAAAAAAGAGAGGAAGGGATAAGATCAAAAGCACAGGAAACGGGAAGGTTCCCAAGAAATTGATGCCAGATCCGGTCAAGGGGGAAATAGTCGCCCAATCAATGGCTGAGAGCAGAGGCAGTCATTCCAATGTAGAATTAAAGGATACGCGGATTAACCAAACGTCGTCTCCATTGTAGAATTAAAGGATATGCGGATTAGCCAAACGTTGTCTCCAATGGAGAATTAAAGGATACGCGGATTAGCCAAACGTCGTCTCCATTGCATACATAAACCGTGTTTGGAAACAAATATCCTATATCTTCTCATTCCAAAATAATTTAGATGCCTTGCCCTTTCATCTACCCGCGAAAAAACAGCAACTGCCTACTCTTCATCGTCACCATTCCCGGCCGGAGATGAATAGCATGCCGGAAAGAAGCAGGCGGCACCAGCCGTCGCTACTGGACCTCCCTCAAGACCTCCGCGTTGAGATTGCGGCGCGCGTCGGTGCGACCTCAGAGCGGCCCTTGGCTGACTTCCGCAGCCTACGCGGTACTTGCTCGACCATGCACCGCGTGTGCGGCCACCGCGACGTCGGCCGGCGTTTGTCGATAGAGTGGATAAGAGATGAGATTTCTTGGGTGCGGAACCCCACCGCCTACAAAGCCTTCCTTGCTATGCTGACCGATCTCGGGATTCTGGGGGCTTGCTTCTTCTCCGGGATCAAAGCCGTGTTCATGGAAAACAGGGAAAGCAATGATCTCTGGCGCGCCGCCGAGGGTGGTCACGATGCGGCGGCCTATCTATACGCCATCTTGCTCTATAGGGACAATGGCGGTGCCACCGCCGACGACACCGCGAAGCGGTACATGAGGCAGGTCGCGGGCGGCGGCAGCACGACGTCGAGATGGCTGAGCAACAAGGGGTGTCTGCCTTTGCGCGAGAAGGCCGCACATGCGATCCACTCCTTGACGTTGCACATTTGGGGTAAACCGCTGCCGCCTCCGGCATAGGCGCGCAGTGATTAGCCCTGCGCAAGCAACGGTGGCGGCTGCAACATGGATAAAGGATGGTTTGGAATTTCTCTGTTTTGCAGCGAAGACTGTAGGCTCCGCCGCGAAATGATGAAGTTCGAACGAAGTATTGGAATAGGAAATCAGTAGTGGATTACCTTTTGTATGTTGCTCGTGTTATCTGTGTAAATTTTTGGAAGCGCAGCAAAGCCGGCGCGGATTATCGGTCCCGTGTCGCCAATGACTGTGGGGCCCAGTTCTATTCGAATGAAGAACAGTTCGCATTTCTCCTTTTAATCTGCAATCAAATGTTGTAACATGTATTTCTATGTCGTAATTAGTCCAAATTTGATTTTTTTCTAAAATCACCATCTTTTCATTAATTTTATTATTTAGTGTATATTCCGTTTCTTGAATAATGTTTATATGCCTTATTTTGTTCTTTGTAAGTACAACAACATATAAATAATATTTGTTTTACACAACCATTAGTGATGAAACTTTGCATTTCGTAAGCTTAAGGTGAACACAAGGTTTTGTTAAGTTTTCAAATGCATATGAGTTCGAACATGTTGCAAAGTGTGGAAAACTTCAATGTTCAAGCAACATTCTAGGAAACTATGTGAGAGATGTAGACATTTGTACACAAGTATATTATTCCTTCATCGAGACCATTTGAAATTTTGAAGACAAGTTTAGGTACCCAAATTATGTTGTCAAGTCAATTTGTAGATTTTTTAGAGCACATTAGATGTTATTAGAATTATTATATCATTAACATGGGATGTAAAAACGAATTATATGAATTTTGGGCACACAAGTGTGACTGTTGATATTTTATTCAAATACTAAATGTCCAAATATGAATTGTTCATATTTTTATGATTTTTAGGTGCTATTTTATGGGCTCTAATATTTTAGGGAAGCAAGTTTCATTCCAAAAAAATAGTGACAGGCCCACGCGTGAGCGTCAGCAGCCAATATAAAAAGATAACTGTTGCCTGCCTGCCTGGACCCAACTGCCAAAAAAGGCGATGCAGGTTCGCTAACCCGCGATGACTATCCATTGTATCTAAGATCTAAGTCATCACAACAGATCTCCAGTTCATCACAACGAATCTCGAGTTCATCACAACAGGCTGAACACATATTATAGGAGACGCGGATGGATCTACTCGCATTTATTAGATCAAGTTCATGACATACAAAATCCAACAACCAAACTAATTAACTAAGCATTTCACGATCGACAAACAAACTAAGCAGTTCATGTCAACAACCTGACGAAGACACACACACACAAACATTATTACTATATATGGTAGAGAAGTCTATCAATTAGTCGGTCGCCATCGTCGGAGTCCCGCCGTCGTCGGAGTCCCGCCGTCGTCGCCGCCGTGGCTGCCGTCGGAGCCGTCGTCACCGCCGTGGCTGCCGTCGGAGCCGTCGTCGCCGCCGGAGCCACCATCATCGAAGTCGAAGTGGCGGCCAGCCCGCTTGACCACGGGGAGGTTCTCGAGCTTTTCAACCAACCCATGGATTCTGAAGGCGAGACACTTCACGCTCAGGTCCTTGTCCACTTCATGAGGCGCCTTGATGTCGAAGGCCTCGCCAACATCTTGAAGCTTGTTGAACGCGCTCTTGAGCAGGTCGACGGCGAACTTAGTGTCGTCGCCGAACGGTTCCTCGTCGGCGTCCTTCTTCTTGGTCGCTGTTGACATTTCTTAACGTCATCACTAGGTTTGTATTCCTAGTAACGGCGCCAAAAATGGTGGATGACATTCCTTAACATCTTTGCTAAGTTCGTGAGTTCCTAGCAATGATGCCAGAAATGTTCCGATGGTAATCCTAACGTTACAAAGAATCCGCAAGCACACGGATACACCATTGTAGCATTTCCCCAAAGGAGTATTCCAAAGGGTATCGAATCCAAGGAAGGCGTGGTCAGATTAACATGTGCAACACTATTGCAATGAGTATAGATCAATGATGAGAATAAGTCAGGTCCCAAACACAGGGGTAAGATATGATAAGGATGGGTAGTGTGAACACACCCGAACTCGTTCTCTCTATGGTACACTACGGCTTAGGAGGCAACATACGAGTTAGCTCTAGGTTCTAAGGAACTAAACATATAAAGTTAGTAGAAGCCAGTCAGTCACATAAGCATTGTATGAATATCAGCTTACCACCCAGGCACAAACGGGGAGCTAACCGCCCGCATCGCTTCCGCACGACGTCGGTTGTTAGATCTTAGACTCCTACAGCGTATGGGGGCTTACAAAGGGTCCAACAGCTGTCACCACCGCAGCCTACCCCTAACTATCCGTGGGATACGCTCATATGCAATGCGACTACTCAACCCAAGCACCATACTTGCGTTGCTAACTAGACACTGGCCGACCCGGGCTATTGTGACCCAGGTCAGTGCCACCAGATAACTGGCCACTTACACCGAGTACTGTAGCTTGAACTCGAACTTCATACAACACAAACACGTGATCTAACTGGATCAAACTAGGCTAGGCACACAAACGGTTTCATATTCTACTGTGTCTATTCAACAGGATCAAAGGGTCATGTTCATGAAGAACACGAGCCTCTAACTTATGAACAAACACCGAAGACATGAGTAATTCATTCGTCAAGTGGATCGAAAGGTCTTGTTCATCAAGAACAGGAGCCTCTAAATGATGAACGAATGAAGAACTCATGAACAAATCACCCATATATGCTAACACTACTTTATATGAAATAGCTGAATAACTGAAGTAGATCAAAGTCATACAATAAAATAAAGATAGAAGAGAACTCATACCTAGATCCCAAAGTAGACTTGGAACCTGAAGTAGAACTACTCTAGCCTACCTCCTAGCCTTGGAAACCAAAAGTGAGAGAGGAGTAGGAAAGTGAGTTGGGTAAGAAATGAGTCCCTTCACATCTATTTATAGGCCTAGGACAGCTTTGGGAGAATGACGCGAACACCCCGGGAATGGATCAGGAGCCGACCAGGAAGCACCATTTGGAAGGCTGAGATGAGCCGACACAAGGTCGGTTCGGCCGACCTGTGGGGTCGGCTGACCCCTTATGGGCCAACCTCGGCCTGTGCTTCTTCGTGGTTGCTGTCCTGTGGGTCCTTAGGTCGGTCCCTGGTGTCCACCTGGTTTTGAGGCGGTTTGCCTGCCCGTGGGCCCTTCAATCCTTGTGATGTCCATGTCTCACCCTCTGATTCGTCGTGGTTGCTTCCCTTGGATTGATGACATGGCTTGCATGCATGGGATCCTAGGTGGCAGCCCTTCCTTGGCTGAGGTGACGTGGCTTGGCCCATAGAAGGTGAGTTGTCACTTCTTTTATGCTTATTTTACCTACAATCACAAAAGCTCCAAGGACAAGTGGAACGACATTATTCTCAACTAAATGCGTGTAAGAAATGCCTTTTGCTCCTTTATTTATGAGTATATTGACGGCTAAAGTAGGTACTTAACAACCGTCAATAGTCGCCGGCTCCTTCCCCTTCTCCAACTTCCTCCGACGGCGGCTTTCGTCGTCGTCGTCCTCCCTTTGTCCCCACTTCGCCGGTGACGGGGACACTCGACGCCATCTTCTCCTTCATGATCTCTCGGTGACCGGAGATTTGTAGTGGTGGATCGCGAGGAGGAAGAAGAAGCGAAAGAGATGATAAGCTTATGGAAGAAGCAGGGGAAAGCAGGGGAGTTATATTGACAAGACGCGGAACCGTCAGGTGCCTCTCCCCCACCCACTACGCCTCGGGCTCCGTTTCGGGAGCAAAACCATCCAAAAACACGCGTCGCCTTTCAATTACACAGGAAGGTGAAGGGGCAGGAGAAATGGTGTCGGGCCCACTCGTTAGCGTTAGCAGCCAAACTGCAGCGCCTTTTCAATTTCCATATATTGGTTTAGATGGCCGAGTCGCCTTTTTCTCTTTCCAAACCCCGTCGCCTTCAATTTCAACCCTCGTCGCCTTTCAATTTCAACCTCATCGCCTTTCAATTTCCAAACCCCATCGCTTTTCTATTTCCTCCCCTTCTCCTTGATGGCTGCGATGTGCTTGATGCTGCTGCTACCAGATGATCTTATCACCCAGATCATCATCCACTCCATCAAGGATGAGCCCGTCATTCATTTTTTGATCCTTCGTAATCAGATCTATGGCACCTTCCAGCGCATCTGCGACTCCGATGAGGTACTATTGCATGTGTCGCTGCGTGACCTTCGTCAGGTGTGCAGGAATCGCTACGCCAGGTCATGCTTTCAGCGGTGCTTCCGCGAGGCCAATCATCCGGAGGCCTTATGCTTCGAGGGGATGGAGAGGTTGATGAGGCGGCGGAATCCCGATAAGGGTCTGAAGCTCGTCGGAGATGCCGCTGCTAAAGACTACGGTGTGAAGTACTTCTTAGCGATGCTGAAGTACCGTTGCAACCCTGTGGACCCCGAAGCCATGGCACTGCTCCACGAAATCAGCGGCGGCCCGTCGCCCCCTGACGGGCGGTGGAAGAACCACAACCTGCGGCGGTTGCGCTACCTCGTCAAACGGGATCTCCACAACATTGCGTGGTGGTACTGGCTTCGTGACGGCGACGACGACATTCTGTTGCTGCCCATCCAGAATCCCCACGTCTGCATTTGTGTCGCGGGATGTAGGCGCTACGGGCCGGAGACCTCAGAGATCATCCACTACTGCAGCGCCGAGTGTCGCATCCGTCATGAGTTCGACCTCTAGACGCGTAACTTCAGCGTCACCGTGGAGTACGCCGTCAGCAGAATGAACATTGGGATGTAGGCGCAAGCATCAATGAACATTATTTGTCTTGAATGTAAATTATTAGATATTACTAAACGCGGATTTGATTTTATAGGGATGTCGGCTTTTAATCGGTTTTTGATAGACAAGATTTGATTTGTCACGTTTGTGAGTCAAATCGAAGGTTGCGGTGGTCTCATTCGCCGCTGACGAGGCCCTCTTGGGTGTCAAAACCGCCAAAGCGGGCACGACAGGGGCAGCAGCGGGCGGCGGTGCCCTCTGCTTCCTCCTTTGTTCTATTGGAGAATGAAGAACAATTTATCCGTCTCGCGTCGCCGACGGCATTTCTTTTTGTAATCTGCAATCAAATTTTGTAACATGTATTTCTCCGACGTAATTAGTCCAAATTTGATTATTTTTTTCTAAAGTTTTGTAAAATCACCATATTTTCATTAATTTCATTGTTTAGTGTGTATTCTGTTTCTTGAACAATGTTTACATGCCTTATCTTTTTCTATGTAAGTACAACATATAAATAATATTTGTTTTCCACACCTCCTATAATGAAACTTTGCATTTTCGTAATCTTAAGGTGAACACAAGGTTTTGTTAAGTTTTCAAATGCATATGAGTTCGAATATGTTGCAAAGTGTGGAAAACTTCAATGTTCAAGGAACTTTCTAGGAAACTATGTGACAGATGTAGATATTTGTACACAAGTATATTATTCCTTCATCGATGTTATTAGAATTATTACACCATTAACTATGTGAAATTTTGAAGAAAAGTCTAGGTACCCAAATTATGTTGCCACGTCAATTTGTAATTTTTGTAGAGCTCACTAGATGTTATTAGAATTATTACACCATTAGCATGGATGTAAAAACGAATTCTTAGAACCTTGGGCACACAAGTGTGACTGTTGATATTTTATTCAAATACTAAATGTCCAAATATGAATTGTTCGTATTTTTATGATTTTGTAGGTACTGTTTTATGGGATCTAATATTTTAGGGAAGCAAGTTACATTGCAAAAAAATAGTGACGGGCCCACGCGTCAGCGTCAGCAGCCAAAATAAAAAGATAACTGATGCCCGCCCGCCCGGACCCAACTGCCAACAAAGGCGATGCAGGTTCGCTAACCCGCGTCGGCAATGACACTGGCCCACGTGTCAGCGCCAGCAGGCAAACCGTGCGCGGGCTGTTCAAAATTTCCCACCTATATTGACTATAATGCCCATGGAATTCCAATTCCACCAGAGAGCCGTTCCAGGGCACGCCAGTAATTTCCTTAAACACAGTTACACGCGCAGTTCCTCAGAGGACATATTCGGCTACTCGCTAGACAGATCCACAATGGTCGCACTCTCCCCACCGCCGGCCTGCTCCTTCTCCTGCTCTAGTCGTCACCGCCACTCTCCCCGCTCGCCTTCTCCGCTCTCTCCCCACCGCAGCACTGCTCTTCTCCGGCCCCACCACTCCCTGCGTGACGACGGTGACACGAGGACATGGTTACTGGCATGCGGACGACGTCCCGGCCAACCTAAAGATGGTAATGCGGATCCGTCATCCCCGGCCACGACGACGAGCCGGCCACCTCAGGCCATGAGCCGACGTGGATCCGGCCCCTCCAACCATCACGAGAACAACTACTTCATTCGCGACATAGGTTAGTCCTGCTTGAACCCCCAACGCCCTCTCTCTGCTCGGCCACCCAATCTGCTATATATTCATGTCAAGGTGGATTAGGGAGACATGCCTTAATAGTTCATTTTTAATTGATTGACTGTGGATTTGATGGATGGATTTTCTTGCTCCAAGTCTGTTTGAATAAATTGTTGCTAACAGATGAAGTTATATGAACTGTTGAAATTCATTTTCATGGTCCTGGTGCTACAATTTTTGCACTGTAAATTCATGAAAAGCATTGAGGATTAATGCAAACTTTAATTCTGCTATGCTTTGAATGTACCAGATCGACAGTTATGCTTTGGACCTGTTAGCATACTTTAATTCTGCTATGCTTTGAATGTACCAGATCGATAGTTATGCTTTGGACATGTTAGCATACTTTAATTCTGATGGCCACATAATGTCAGTGGGAAATGCATCGCAATGGTTTATAATGTAGTGATAACTAGACTGTCCTATGCTTTGTTGTGAGTGTTAATTGTTTCACTACTGTCATATATATTGTTATTGTTGGTGTCATGATGTGTTGTGAGTGTTGTTTCACTACTGTCATATATAATGTCATGATTGCTTTATCTTCTTGTTGCATGTACACATGGAACACACAATCCATTGCTGCTGAAGTTGGACTAGGAAGCAGTTGAAAGAATTTATTCTCTGCTTTGATATATAAGAATATTGTTGTGTCCCTGTCGAAATGGTTAGCACCTATCCCTGTATGCTAATTAAGTAAAATATGAACTGTGTATGTCTATGTTGATTTTATTTACGACTTGTAATGATTTCTAGTCTAATATCAGCTATTTTTCCTGTCAGAGAAAAAGAATTTATCTAATAAGAATTTTGTTTTGATTTTCAGTCTTGCTTATGTTGCTCTACTGACAACCTGACATATCATCTATGCAGTCTCCCACAACAACAAACTCCTCTACCTCCAGTGCACCATCACAGCCCATCGGCGGTGAACCTTCTTCACAGGATCACTCAGCACAGACTGCTGCGAGTAGTACTCGATCCCGCGGGTCAAGGACACAAACTAAATGGCCAGAAGACAAGTTGACTGCAACTGGACTTGATGCCAATTTTTGGCCTACCCCAGATGCTGCGAGGGATAGATTTGTATTGGTCTGTGGCCTCATTACTCGGGAGAGGGTGTCAATCAACAAGGTGGTTGATGATATCTCACCAATTGAGAAGGAACATCTATTCACAATTTTAGAGGAAAAGCTAGATTACCGAGCCAATCTGGAAGAATCTATTCGCAAGAAGGCAGTTAAGGCAGCTATATCAGAGATTGGAACTTTGCAACGGCGGTTCAAGGCCCATTTAAGAAAAAAATATGTGAGCGAAGAGGAGCCTCCCTTTGCGAAGCATGCCTTTTTGCAGCAACAAGACTGGGACATGTTTGTGCAGGAAACCAATTCTCCTTCATTTCAGCAATTGAGCCAGGAGATGAAACAAAAGAGAGCATTGCATAATAAGCCACACAAGACGGGCAGAAAAGGAAAGAGTGGGAGCAGGAGGATGCAAAGCTAGCTGCAGAAGGAAAACAGAACCCTTGGGACCAATTTCCTGGACGTTCGAGACCTTATCTGCGGGCAAGGGTTGGGAAGAAGAGGAAGAACACTAGTGAAGGAAGTGGGGACATAACATTCAGTAACCCTGCGGTGGTGGGGGTAGCAGATAGGGTGAAAACAATTGCAGCTCAGGGTAGCGATGGTTCTTTCTCTGGGGTTAGGGAGAATGATATCCTCACCGCAGCACTTGAGACTCCAGAGCATCGAGGTCGGGTCCGAGGCATGTCTAGTTCACTTGGCTGGGGTAAAGGGTTTGGTGAAGAGTTTGCTGGAATGTACAGGAAGAAGAGGAGGAACAAGAGGTCTGATGATATGATGGACATAACATTTAAAACAGTTGTCCATGCTCTAAGACTATCAGGCATTGAAATACCGAAAAATGTACTTCTTCCTTCCCAATTACCAGCGCCTGTCAGTAGCAGCGAGGAAGAAGACGTGCATGGCAGTGAGGAAGAAGATGCGCATGACAGCGAGGAAGAAGATGCGCATGACAGCGAGGAAGATGCACGTGGTAGAGAGCAAGACCATTGGAATGTCAACGAGGATGAAGCGAATCAAGTGCACAGTGATAGTCGATCACCTATGTTGATAAGCTGACAGAGCCAACCGCGTGCAAGCTTTTAGATGGCACCGGGATTAATGTGGAGCTCGCACTAGCGAAAGTCTTTCCATTTCAAAAGGCTTGCCATGCAGTACCGGTGCAGGATGGGTATGTTGTGGTGCAACCTACTTATGTGTGGGCCAATGCGGGTCACTACCCTCTGCCTGTACCAATTGATGGGGGTGACATAGCAACCCTAGCTGAGGCTCTCATTCAAAGGATCCAATGGCCAAAGGATAGGATCCTTATACCACCCAGGATGAGACATCCCAACCCTGAAGCCGCAACAGGTAGCAGGGGTACAACATCAGATGGAGGTACTGCAGCTCAGTGTCAGCAAGAGAAGGCTCAGCAGCAGCTGCTGCAACAGATCAGCAAAACTACGCAGCAGGAGCGTCGACAACAGCCGGAGGAGGCTAGGCAAACTCCGCCTAAGCAGCAGCTGCAACATGAGGATAAGCAACAGACGAAATAGCAGCCTCTACAGCAGCAGGAGGAGCCCAGGAAATCTCCCCCTAAGCAGCAGATGCAACATGTACAGCAGCCTCTACAACAGGAGGAGGAGCCCAGGCAATCTCCATTGCAGAAGGAGAACCAGGCCAAGAAACCTCTGTCTAAAGATGAGATTCTTAACTGTATTATTGGGACAGAATATGAATCAAAATACTATCCTGATGTACCTATGTTGTCAGAAGGAGACTTAGAGGCTGCTGGACCAAATTGTGCCAGGTTGCATGCTTACATCATGGAACACAGTAAGGATAAACTTGCCTTTCCAGCAAAGGTGGGTCAAGACTACTTTCAAGGTGGTGGTGCTTTAATGTTAAACATTGCATTCAGTGGCATGTATAACCTTATAACCCTGGCTTCTCTGGATGTTACCTTATTGAGGT
Source organism: Cenchrus fungigraminus (assembly GCA_036936925.1). Lineage (NCBI taxonomy): Eukaryota > Viridiplantae > Streptophyta > Magnoliopsida > Poales > Poaceae > Cenchrus > Cenchrus fungigraminus. The sequence goes on along the minus strand of CM072778.1, from coordinate 51,305,318 downwards.
TGTGGACATTGTAAGTCCCTTAAAACCTAAAAAGATATTTCTTTAATTTTGACCACAAAGTTCATGCATGCTAACAATTTGTTTTTTTGTAGGAAAATGATGGACAAGGCAGCGGAGATGCAGATCAGTGTTGGGTTTTTGGATCTAGATATTTTCACTTCCACAAATATTTCTCAGCATTCTGGCCTTGTAGTAAAAGCAATCGCAAATTCAATGAATAATGACTATGTGGTGGGTGCCTATGACACTGGCCACTGGGTAACACTGATCATCTGTATGAAGTTCAAAGAGGTTTGGTATCTAGATTCTTCTAAACAATATCCCACGCGAAAGTTCAAAGACCTCAAATCTGTTGTGGCCTAGTCAGTATCTTGTAGGTTTTGTTCACAAAAATTCAATCTCTTAGTGTTTCTAATCGGTATCGCTGATCATGCAGGGCCTTTGGTACATGTGCACAGAACGGAGTGAAGAAAGGAAAGAAAAAAAGCCAAAAGCCACAACACTCAAGCACAAACCAAATCTCGATGTAAGACCGAGGTTTTTTTATGGTCCCTTCTTACCTATTTGGTACTGCATTAACTTGTCATTTTGGTACCTCGATGCAGTGTGCTCAGCAGCCATGGCGGTCCTCTTTGTGTGGATTCCATGTGTCATTCAATATGTTAAGACTATTCAATGACATACCTGACATCAAGAAGGCTACTGTAAATAGATAATAATGCTCAACCTTGTCTCTGCTCATATTCTCCATTTGATTTTAGAAACTGATTTCTACTTGTATTCTCATAAATGATTGTATTTTGCAGGATTTCAAAGCTCCCGTAGATGTTTCTACAAAAGATCTAAAGCGGGTCTGGGAGATGCTGTGCGAGTACATTCTTAAGGAGACCATCTATAATGGTGCACCGTGAGTTCATTGTAGCCAGAAACTTGAAACTTGCTGCATTCAGTCTTCTTTAGTCAGGTGTTGTTGCCTGAGAAACCTGCTTGGCTTGCTTGGTTGGGGTTAGATGCTGCCTGGTTCAGGCAGTTTTTTCATGACTCCATCCAAACAAGCCCTGATGAGTAACTTGAAACTTGATGCGATCTTGCTTGTCTATAAATGTGATCTTGCTTGTCTATAAATATGATCTTGCTTGTCTATATCTGTGATGTGAGAATGTGTTTGTGATGTCTCCTTGCTATGGTGGCTGCCATATCCTGGCTGGTTCCAAGATGGCAGGATGGAGCCCCTGATGGCTACCAAATCCTGGCTGGTTCCAGGATGCAGCCGGCAAGCAGGCAGGTTACTGTAGGGGTGGCCTACGTATCTGTAACGAACGTTAATTAAAGCTCGTTACAAACACTGATCAGTGAGTAACGGGCTTCATTCGGAATGCTCGTTACAAACATGCCAACAATGTACCGAGCAGCGTAAAAGCCTGTTGCCAAAACTGACTGGTGGGCCCCAGAACTTGGCCCGTTCGTCGAGATAGAGGAGACGCGGGTTGACAGCATGCGTCTCCTTTAGTTGGGAGACAGGAGACGCGCGTGACAACAGATGCGTCTCATTTTGTCGAGACAGAGGAGATGCAGGTTCACAGCACGCGTCTCCGATGTTGCGTTCCTATAACGGGCTCTGTTTCACGTGGGCCCAGAGAAACAGCCATTTCACGTGACCGGTGACTAGTTGTGGTAACAGTTGTTGTTTGATGCCCATTATGAATCCAAGTTGTGCTGAGACGCGCGTGAAATAGACGCGTCTCATTTCGTCGAGACAGAGGAGACGCAGGTTTACAACACGGCTCTCCGATGTTGAGTTCCTGTAACAGGCTCTATTTTGCTGCCCATTACCAAAGTTCCTTATGGGCCCAAAGAATTAGCCATTTCACGTGACCGATGGCTAGTTGTGGTAACAGTCGTTGTTTGATGCCTGTTACGAATATGTGTTATCAGTAACGGGCATCAGCCCGTTACCTTTCTTCGCTCATTTGTAACACTTGATCGGTAACGGGCACTTTGCCCGTTACTAAAGGCAATCTATGCCCGTTACCAAAGTGAGTTTTTCACATAGTGCGAGCCCCTCTGGCTCCTGAGCCATGATGACCCACAGGCTTAAGGCTAGAGCAAGCCCGAAGGCACAACCCACCATTACAATAAGGTAAACCTATACTAAACCTACTAATATAGCATATGAAAGCGTATAAGAAAGTGTAGCATACTATATGAATAGCATGAATATCAAACTCTATATAGATATGAAAGATACATGTAGAGTACAAAGCCATACCGTAGGCCGGAGGTTGGAGCCAATCGACCCTAGGTGAAAGCTCCACACTACTAGCGAGAAAGCTCTAGGCTAGCTCCACTACCCTAGAACTAAGCTATAGAATACAAAGGGAGAGGGAGAGAGTGCCCTTGTGTGGTGTGTTGTGAAGGGGGGTGAAGGCCTCCTTATATAGGGGTGGTAGAGGCGGCTCCCAGGAGCTTTTGGCGCCAACTCCACCTGAAGGCATCTCGGCCCCTAATTCGTGTTTTGGTATTTAATGACAATCTTGTGTGGACTAACAATTTCATTGAGACTATGAGTATAGGTTAGTCCCGGAGTTGAATTGAGCTTCATAAGTCACTGGAGTTGGTGTGGATATATCGTGTAAGGAAAGCTCAAGGCAAAGGTATATGATAGGTTTTTTTTTCATTTTACCAGTCATAAGGTGATTAGAGGATGGAAAATGACCGGGTTGATAGGCCAGATGGCCATACTATCAAGAGGGATCAACTTCATTAGCTTGACGCTTCTATACTACCACTTTGGTCAAAAACTTGCATGTGTTGCATTTAGATGAGTGGCGATTCGAAAAAGAAGATTCATTGAAAACATTCTGAAAAAGTTGTTTTCTGCGTTTGGGACGGACAGTCCGTGACCCTCGGACGGACGATTCGTGGGCCCATGTGCTTGTTGAATATATGTGGGGACTTTTGTCAAAGTTTTCCGGAAAAATCATTTTTGGACGGATGATCCGTGAGGTCTACACGGACGGTCTGTATTAACATAAAAAAGGCAGAATAGCCAATTCAGTCCCCGAACTATCATTCAAAGCTCAATTTCATCCATGAACTATGAAAACGATCGTTTTGGTCCTGAAACTTTCGCATCTGGCTCAGTTTCATCCCTGAACTACGAAAATGGTCATTTTGGTCCTCAAACTATCGCATCCGACTCAAATTCGTCCCTGGCTGATAGCCAAATACCCTTTTTACCCTTCTCCTACTCCTACGCGTTGCTCGCTGCTAGCTGCTGGGGAACCCACTGCTCCCTCTGCTCCTCACTGTTGCTGTCGTCTCCGCGAAGGCCGGCCCCTGCAGTCTGGCGGCCTGCTGCCCTGCCAAATCCACCATGCTGGCACCTCCTCCTGCTTCGGCGGGCGCGGATCTTAAGCGCGGCCGTGGCGGAGGCAGTACATGGATGGGGCGTGGGCGCACTTGGCGAAGGAGGCGCGAGGCCCCTACTCCATCTCAGGGGAGGATGACCTACAGCTCCGATTCGCCAGCAACGAGCGTTGCATAGGGATAGAAGAAGGGTAAAAAGGGTATTTGACTATCAGCCAGGGATGAATTTGAGCCGGATGCGAAAGTTTCAGGACCAAAATGACCATTTTCATAGTTCAGGGACGAAATTGAGCCGGTTGCGAAAGTTTGACGACTAAAACGACTGTTTTCATAGTTCGGGGACGAAATTGAGCTTTGAGTGATAGTTCGAGGACTGAATTGGCTATTCTGCCCATCAAAAACTAACAGAAACGTCATCGAGGTCGGACGGACGGTCCGAGCAGGCCTGACGGACGGTCCATCAGTTGCTTACGGACGGTCTGTGAGGTGCTGGCGGATGGTCCGTCGGCTCCAATGGCTGAGCTTGACAGCCTGTTGACTTTGGATTTTACTGTTGGAATTCAAATACAGATGGTCCGTGGTGAGGTCACAGACGGTCCGTGAAAGCTGTGTTTTGAACTGTTTTGAACATAACAGCTAGATTCAAGGGAAGGGGTTATAAATACCCTATGCCCGGGATGGGAGAGCCTCTCTTGGCACTTTGAATGGTCTATTTGCAATAGTTGAGCTCTCCCTCTCCCCTGTGTCACTCACTTTGCTTTGAGGTTGCATCTGAAGGACCGAACTGGCGACCAGAGAGGGGGGAGTGAATGGGAGCCGATAAAAATTCTTCTCGAAGGAGATGACTTATCCAATAAGATGAACTCCGTCGGGTACTCAAAATCACACGCTCTGCATGCAACCTTCCGTTTGTCAAAACCACGTAGCCACTGAAGTGCTACCAGTCCTAGGAACAGACACTACCTGCAGGCATAGCTTCTAGACACACACGGTAGCGGAAACAACTCGGAAGCTCTCTGCCTGGAGGGGGCGGTTAGGCCGGGTATGGGGGTGGTTAGACCGCTGTTGACGGCTGTTAAGTACCACTTTTACACCATCAACTCCTGCAGAAAATAATTGAAAAGTGATCATCAATACTAGAATAGGTCTTTCTACTGACAAGTTCCACAAGTGTTGGTGTTTCTAGCTTTTGATGCAAGACAGGCCAAAATACACATGAAATGATATAGCTGAGAGCAAGTGCATTAATGGCATAAATATGACATCATCATAAACAGTCCCAAATGCCAAATTGTATTGCACCACTACGACCGGCTCGTCGAAATGATCGAAATGGATATATCATTTGCCTACTTTGGAGTTCGGATGAAAGAGATATGCACAAGATAAGATCACACTATATCATGGGCCCGGTGGGACCCACACCAGGCCACGTAGTGACATGCTGGCACACAGGATGCCATGTATCCATGACACCTCATCAATCCAAGAGAAGCACTTCCCGACGAATCAGACGCCGCCACGTGTCCAACACAAGGATTCAAGGGCCCACAACCCGAGCAAACCGCCTCCAAACCGCGTGGGCACCTGGAACCGTGATAAGGGACCACATATCAGTCACTGGGAGAAAGCACAACGCGAGACGTGGTGGGCCCAGGTCGGCCGAACCCTTGGATCGGCCGAACCGACCTTGCCACGGATCGCCATCTGCTTCCACGTGGTGCTCGGTTATTGGTCCTACAGTGGATTCCCAGGTTCCAAGCTGTTCTCTCGCCGGTGCCTTGGCCTATAAATAGAAGTAGAGGGGGTAAGAAAGGAGACACACTTCACCACCCATCCAAGCCTCCTCTCCTAGAGAGAGTGCTATAGTAGAGAGGGAGAGGGAGAGGCATGTGCTTCTCCATGTCATTGTTCTTCATTTAGACTAAAGTGAGTATCTTTGTATTTTCTATTTAGACTAAAGTGTGTTCATACTTTTATGATATGTTCTTGTGTTCTTCATGCGTTCTTGATTTAGAGGCTTGTGTTCTTCGTGAACACACCCCTTTGATCCTGTTGCATAGGTTCATAAGCTTTCATACTCGTTTGTATGCGCGTTCATCTTTTAGAATAAAGTGGATATTCATGCATGTTCAATTAGACTAAAGTGGCATTCGTGATTCCTTTTGCTCATAGATTCTATAGTTGAGTGAGATCTGTTCTCCTCCTTGTGGGTTCATCGCTCTATATTTAATATAGAGTGCCATAGGTTGCTACGCACCGCAGGATAGCGTAGTTAGGCTATGGTAGTAATCAGTAGCATAGACATAGTGTCTAGGCTAAGGGTTATCCTTCGTTTGCCCTATATCATAGTGTCTAGGCTAAGGGTTATCCTTCGTTTGCCCTATATCCCACGGATTGGTAGAGGTAGATCACAGGTGGTGACAACCCTGTTGATCCTTTGAAATCCTCCACGTTCGGATATAGTGCAGGTTGAGGTTCGTCTTAGATCCATAGGCCAGAGTCTCCTGACAGATCAGGGGTTAGCCGGTGCCCGAAGCAAGTTCTCGAGAGATCGACCTTTAACCTCATCTGTAGAGCTATCCATAGGAATCCTCTCTCCCAGTGCCTCCTATCGTGGTGTATCCTTGGACCATTAGAACGAAGTTAGTGCACACACGTTCCCTCGGATTCGATACCCTTGGAATACTCTAAGGTGAAAGCTACAACGGTATCCATGCGCTTGCGGATTTATTTCGTTTGTCGCTAAAATATCCAACAAGCTTTCTGGCGCCATTGCCGGGGAACGGTTGCTGTATCTATCTTCGTACCCAATGGTCCTCGTATCTTTTCATTTTTCTTTATTTTACCTTTACCCCCATTACCCATGGAGAGGCCATCCTTTCATGACCTCTCCACCTCAACTTTCGAGTTCAATGATCCATCAACATCTTCATCCAACCATGAACTTCATTTCCACATTATGGGCATGGTTCAGGATCGACCCTTCTTTGGAGCGATCAATGAAGGCCCCTACTTTCATTTGGAAGAATTCGAGGAACTGTGTTCACGTCTGGCTCTCCCAGGCATGACACAGGAATCCATAAGGTGGAAGTTGTTCCCCCTCTCTCTGTTCGAAAGGGCGGAGCGATGGTACACTGACACTGTAAAAAGTGTAAATGGTGATTGGGGCAAACTTCGAGATAACTTTTGCAACTCGTTCTCTCTCGTGGAGAGGACGGTGCAATGGTATACTCATATGGCCTCTCTCCCAGGGGATATTCTCGAGTTCGAACAATTAGAGAAGGAGTCTATAGGAGCAGCGTGGGCTAGGTTCATACGCCTTTGTGCATCTGCACCCGGCTCATTCTTACCCGATGATATCTTGCTTTACGCATTTTGCCTGGGTTTAGACATAGACGCTCCCAAGATCTTGACATCGCTGCTGGAGGTCCGTTTGCACACAAAACTCTAGTGGAAGGAAGAGCAATCCTAGACAACCTCTTAGAAAACTCTCCCCTTCTTACCTGCCATAATGAACCCCACCAAAAATCAGAGTCGATCCATGAGAGTCTCTCAATAGCTGAACCTGAGCCTTTGACTTCCACATCCCAAGATTCGTCTATTCGGCCCTCTCCTGAACCAGGTTCAATGGAGGAAGAAGAAATTCAGCCTGCAGAGTTCCTCTATCAATCCGAGGATGGCCCTTTTGAAAATCTCAGAAACACCTCGAATTGCTTAGATGTCCAACTAGGGAAGGAGCCTCAGCCCTCTTCTGTCCAAATCCAGCCAGCTAGGAATCTTTTGACAGAACCTTCCCCTAGGCCTACGGTACCTCCTTTGCCTCCCGATCCTCCAAATGAAACATCTAACATGGAGGCCATGGAGAAGAAGTGGTTGACTGGAGTGGGAAAGGTTTCCGAAGCACTTTGGATTCGTTCACCCTCTACGATCATTTCTTGTTCCATATAAGGAATTATCATAGAAGCCCATCTTAACCCCACTATGGAGGTTAATGTCATGCCATGCCACATAGCGTATACTTTGTTGGGCAACGTTACGCTAAGACCATCCGAAAAACTCCTCAAGAGTTGTCCCTCCGGACATATTCTTGAGTGTTGGGGGGTTGCATGTGCTGTGCCGCTCCTAGTAGACAAGATCAAGGTGAATCTAGACTTCCACATCTTTGATGTCCTCGATCTTGATCTCCTCCTAGGCTCCTCAGCAGAAAAACTTCTCGATGCATCCTGAGAGAGCCTGGATGAAAAGCTTAGGGAAGCCCATTCTGCCATCATTCCCTTGTTCTCAAAGAATTCTATGGAGAAGCCTCTTTCCAAGCAAAACCCGCTCAAGGGGATGGGGCATGTATCTCCGTTCCCATCCTCCGAGCTCGTTCTCATTGAGGTTGTAGATTTCTCTACTCCTCAAGAGTATGACTCGGAAGATCCTCTTCACCTTTGTGAAGGCAAACTATCATCATCACCCTCGATCGAGTTTGAGCCTCTTTCCGCTGGCCCATATCATGTTGCTCTCGACCTTGATCGAGAATGAACATTGATCTTTGACGATGTATCTCTTGAGATGGAGAAATCATTGGCCATGGAAATCTATGAGGCACCGACTCTGGAGTCCAAAGGAAAGGATTCCAATGATAAGCATGGTAGCTTCACCCTTCATATACCAGCTAAACCATGCTCGCATCACGCTTCTCCAGAGTCAGCTATGCTTAGTGCACTAGGCATGCACGATAACTACAACTGCCTTATGGTCCTCTTTTGCATTAAGTTTAGAAGGATGGTTGTAGATGCATATGTTTACCATAAGCATTGCAGATTTCGTGTATGCATTGTGGCACTAACCTTGCAGCTAAAGCTTCAATGACACATCAACAATTGGTGGCGTGACGGGAACGACATCACCATTGAAAGCTGAAAGAAGAAGTTCCCAAGGTCGAACTTATGACCGTAAACAAAGCACTACCAAGAGATAGCCTGGATAGCATAGGTTTGTTTTATTTCCCTTTTCAAATAAAAAGAAAGAGCATGCTTTTAGGATAAGGTTGTCCTTCGGGTATTTTTGGTCGCTAACCATTCAGGTGGAGATTGAAAAGAATGATGGACAGGTGATGCCTAAGAACATGCGAGCTACATCACTACAACACCTTTATAAGTTTTTGTTGAGAGAACATTTACAAAAGGAAGCTTTGTTGACGGTCCTTACAACAAAAATTTGACCGTCAAAACCTCGGGTTCGAGAGGAGTATATGACAAGTTTCATGCACATTTTTAGTACTAATAAAGTTCCACGAGTTGTGTTGTGAATTTCATAGGTAGGTACACATTTTGGGAGAATTTGGGACCAACACACCACACATGCAAGGCACGGCCGAACCACCTAGTCCGGCTGGCCCTGCAGGTGCGGCCGGCCCTGCCAGGTGCGGCCGGCCCTGCCCCGTGGCGCATCTCTGGTCTAGAGCACCCCCTCTATCTCGAGCACAACTTGGACGAGCATGATTCACTGAAGAAACATTGGTTCGATCAAAGGGTGGAGGCTAGGACCACTTGGATCAATGGGTCCAGTTGTCTGATCGCTCAACCGCCACAACCGTCATCCAGAGGCAATCCTAGGCGTCCCCGAACACGGTCGGTGCATCACACGGTGTGGGGTAGCGTCGGCCGCACCTAGAGGGCCGGCCGCACCTATCAACTAGCGTGCCGGGTGAAACTGATCCAAGGAGCCGACCTACAACCGCCTCAGGAGCAGTGATCAGGGGCGTCAAAGGCGAGAGGTGGCACATCCCAGGGTCGACCGCACCTAGTGAGCCGGCCGCACCTAGGATATTCCTCCCCTGCGCTCCACCGACCTCCCTTGCCTATAAAAGCCACCTCCCACTCGCTGGAATGGACACACAATGCAGGAGCATATCCATTTCTCTCTTTTGTTCACTTAGAGTAGGATTAGTGTAGCTTGGGAGTTAGAGTCGAGTCGAGCTAGTCTCGGGGTTCCGGAGGAGTCTTCTTCAGGGTTCCGGTACTACTCTTGTATCCTTTCTTTGTTTAGACTCAAGTACAATTTAAGTTATCTTTCTATCTTACCTTTCAAGTCAATTACATTCCGCTTTTACTTTGCTCTAGAAGCTTTATTCTTGGCTTAGACTAAAGTTAGTTTAATCTTGGTTAGCATAGCTCTCTTGAACCCTATAGTGTTGTGGTCATTCTTCGCTTGATCGTCGGTGTTTCACCGTAGAGAGAGACCTTCCTTCATGATATCCGGGGAAAGGTTCTTTGGTTCGTTGTGAGCGCGGTGCTCAGAACTTGCCTTAGTCTTAGATTGGTATCCCGTTCAACAGAATAGTTGTGGTACCCTAAGGAGGTGACAGCTCCGGACGAGCTCAGTAGTCCACCACGTTAGTTCGGGCCGGTAGGATTCAGCGCGCCGTTGTTCTCCCTTCTCATCCCAGTCCGAGAGCGCGGCTTTGCATGCCCCTGCAGCACTAGAAGAGCTTGACGAGTTTAGCTTGCCTTGGTTATCCTTTGCCTTAGTTCTTTTCCTAGAGTTGACAAGAATAGATAGATTGTGTTAGGATCCTTTCTCGTCTCGTTGTCCTCCCAGCTCACTAGGTCCTCTCTAACCCTTTATCAAGATCTCCTTGTGAGTGTCAAGTTATCCCCGAATATCTTTATTCGTTACCCCCACTATAGCTCTTTACCGAGTCTCGTTACTCTCCACCATTTATCCGATCATCTTTGCCGTTGTGCCTCCCTTGGGAAAATATAAATACGATAACCCAAATACCACCGGGTGAAGTGCTACAACGGTAATCCGTGCGCTTGCGGACCTTTGTGTGACGTGTGTTTTACCAAAGACGTTCCCTAGCCCCATTACGAGGGGTAAAAACCCGATAGCGACGCTGGCGAGTGCCAGCAGGCATTTCTGGCGTCGTCGCTGTGAATGCAAACCTAGTAGTGAGGCTAAGGAGCGTCAACAAGCATTTCTGGCGCCGTTGCCGGGGAGGCAATAGGCATAAGATATCGTTTAAACTTAGTGGTAGAGTTATCCAGGTTCGGTGAACCGCTATTTAAGCAGGTTTACCCTTGCTCTACTCTCATGTACGCAGAGTAGTGCATGACCGGTTTCGACCTACCGTCCAATTTCCACGACAATCCGGAGTCACTTGTTAGGAGAGTGCGACCTCGCGTCCTCATTCCTCAGAAGTTTCTCTCGAGTCAAGAGACGAACACCGTCGATCCCGTAGACAGCACCTCGTCAGCACCCATGGCCGAGAGGACGATCCGCGAGTTTTCCGCTCCCTCCAACACCAATGTCCCTACCGGACCGAACGTGATGGTGGGAGATGGAAACTTTGAACTCAAGCCGGCGTTGATCAACATGGTGCAAGCTAGTCCGTTCTGCGGCAAGCCGAATGAAGATGCCAACGCACATCTCCAGCACTTCCTAGAGGTGTGTAGGACTTTCACTATCCGTGGAGTGATGGACGATGCAATTCGTCTTCGCCTATTCCCGTTCTCATTTCTTGGGAAGGCGAAGCAATGGTTTTATGTGGAGCGAGATGCCATCAACACATGGGATAAGTGCTCTAAGGCATTTCTCGCAAAGTTCTTCCCGGTGGGCAAAACCAATGCCCTCCGCGCTAGAATTTCGGGCTTCCAGCGGCAGAATGATGAGAGTATCCCAGATGCATGGGAACGTTTCCAGGAGTACATCACCGCGTGCCCGCACCATGGCATGCAGGGGTGGTTCTTAATTCAAACCTTCTACCACGGGCTCAAGCGTGCCGCCCGTGAGAACCTAGATGCAGCCGCTGGAGGAGCCTTCTTCTCGCTACAAGTACCCGCCGCCAAGGAATTGATCGAGAAGATGGTGGCAAATCAAGGTTGGGATGGAGATCGTCTCCAACCCCGTAACCGCGGTGTACACCAAGTCGATGGAATCGACATACTCGCCGCTAAGATGGACCTCCTCCTGAAGAAATTGGAGGCACCAAGCAATATGGAGACCGCCAAGATTATGGACGCTCGCATGACGTGCGAGGTTTGTGGTAATATGGGTCATTCGGGAAATGATTGTCTCGAGACAAGGGAAGAAGCCAGCTTCATCAACAATGGCAACAACAATGGGTTCCACAACAACAACTACAATCAAGGGTGGAACTTGAGGCCCAACTTCCCGTTCAACAACCAAAATGGAGGTAATTATTCTAACAATTTCAATAATCAGCCTTCCATTAGAGATCTTGTCTTTGGCCAAGCTAAAATTAATGAAAACTTAAACAAGAAGCTAGCCGCCAATGATAAAGTTCTTGAAAATTTGAATTCCACCATAGAATCCTTCACTACTGCTATGAAGAATCAGCTAAGCTTTAATAAAATGATAGAAACTCAACTTACTAAGCTTGCTGCTTCTTTACCTTCTTCCGAGTCGGGTGGAATCCCGGGGCAACCCGAGCCTACCCGAGAGAATGTTAGCGTTGTATCCACCAGATGGGGTAAGCCATCTAGGAGTGTGTATGCACCTAACCATGTAGGGAAGATCATACACCAAATCCAAGACCCATGGGAGGAATCAGCAGTCTTGCACAGGAAAGACAATGGATACCCGGCTATCACATGCACGATCTACTATCAAAAGATCAAGAATGTCCTTTGTGACCTTGGTGCGAGTGTCAACCTCATGTCCAAGGCCATGTTTGAGGAGTTAGGATATGCTGCTCTCTCTCCGACAATGATGACAATCCAACTTGCCGACTTATCGATTAAATATCCAGAGGGCATAGTGGAAAATCTCTTGGTGAATGTCAAAGGCTCCTACGTTTTTGCGGATTTCGTGGTCCTCAACACACAGGATGATGGAGAAATGCCGCTTATTCTTGGGCAACCATTCCTAAGAGATGTCAATGCAAGGATTGATGTCGGAGCCGGAAAGATTCAATTCTGCATAGGGCGAAGAAACATGACATTCAAATTTCAAGCAAAAGAAGAGCAATGTTACCTAGTGCAAGATGAGGAATCTAGAGAGTGGAGGAAGCCACGGCCCCAATACAAGAAAGAGAAGGTGGCCCCGACCAAGCCCAAAGTGGATAGTCTCATTGCCACGATGAGGAAGCATTGGGTGCAAGACAAAGCATCAAAAGGGCGCCACCAACCAAAGAAGCCAAAGGCAATCAACAAGGCTAAGGGGGAAAAGAAGACAGAAACCAAAAACACCCCCGCCAAAGCCTCACCGACTTCAGCGCCACTGAAGAAAACAAAGAGGATGTGGCGTATGAAGGGAGCTTCATCCGAGTCTTCCACTCCGGGACCGGACGAATCCAAGATCAACTGAGCAAACGGAGGAGTCCTGCTCACGGACTCTAAACTACGAGTCCCTCACCGTGAGGTAAACCGGTATTTATCTCATATTTCCCTTCCAACATTTTATTTCGTGCATCAAGCATGTTTAAATTTCAAATTTGATTTCACCATTGCATTAGTAAGTAAACAAGACATAGAAAAACAGTTTTGGAGATTTTTGGTGATACGGCCGAACCTAGAGGTACGGCCGTACCTCCCCTCGACAAAATTTTTGTGCAGGATGTTTTCAGGTGGGGACACAAGTGCTTGGAGCAAATGGAGTAGGGCCGGCCGAACCAAGTGGTACGACCGTACCTATGATTTTCCACGAATCCATCATGCCAACCACTACAAGCTTCCAAGTGCTCAACTCATCACCAAAATGAAGACACGCCAACCAGGTAGCCAAAAATTAGCTTGGGGGAGACCCTATTTTCAATCAAGGAAGGTATGTCAATCCCAACTAATTTTCAACATCTTGTTTACCACATTTGAATAAAATAAAAACAACAAAAATATTTGCTTCAACCATGTGCACTTGAAATCTTGTCTATATCCTCACTTTGGAAATGATGAATAGTTGCTATGTTAAAACTTTGTAAGAACCTAGTGTACAACTTTGTGCTCTATGAGTATTTGAATTTGTTGGTATATTTTTGAGACAAGAGCCTAAAATAAAACTTTGTAGGAAGCAAATGCTTATGACCAAACCTAGGGTATTGACTAGTATGATATGGTGAGACAATGTTGATCTTGCTCTATCTCATAGTACGGTGAAAATCTCGGATGATTTTCTTTTGAAAATAAAACAAGACAAGTTCCTCAATGGTCATATCACCTACCAAAGCCATATGTCGATATCAAAGTATAAACCTTCTACATATGCTTGCTTGTGACCCATTGAGTTTTGCCAAATTGTTGTGATCCTTGGTAGAATCTTTTCATGCTTCCATGATCGAGATCATGTACACCCACATATACAAGCTAACTTCCACACCGGGAGTTATGCAAAACATGCCATCGACCCACCAAAAATAATTACTCCAAAGTTCCAAAGAGATTTCTCTTCTTGTATTCTTGCGAAAGGAGAGAGGGGTCATCAAAAGAAAAAGTATATGCTCAAAAAGCATAGGAAAAAAATATATGTGCTCCAATCAAAGAGCATAGAAAAAAATGATGAGCATGACCTCCCTCCAAAATAAGAGCAAGAGGAGAATCTCAAAGCAAGGAGTCCATAGAAAAACAAACAAAAATATTCCACACACTTGCACATCTCGATCAAGTTGCATGACTAGCTTCTTCTTGGATCCGGTCTTTGGCTCAACAACATCATGTGGCACAAGTGAGTCTCATGCTTATCCTACCCAAAGCTCCACATACAAGCCATAGAGTAGGAAGTTGAGGCTCGCTCAAAAGCCTTTGGTGAGGTAACAAATACCACTTGAGCGATCGAGGGAACCATCCGAGGAACCTTGTTTTTCTTCGCAAAATTTTCAAAGCACCGAGATAGGATCCCGAAAAGAGAAGAGCAAGTGATGCAAAGTCAAAACCATTCTACCTTTCAACCTCCGAAGGCAAGGTGGAAAGTTACAAGCCCCACAGGTAAAGCAAGGCTAAGTTTCTCTTGTACCAATCTTTTCAAATAGCAAGTAGAGCATGGAATTGGACACAGGTACTTGCCGAGTGGTAACATCATGCAACTCCTAATCCACCGAGGCCAAGTCTAGGCTTTGCTCGAGGACGAGCAAACGTTTAGCTTGGGGGAGTTTGTTGACGGTCCTTACAACAAAAATTTGACCGTCAAAACCTCGGGTTCGAGAGGAGTATATGACAAGTTTCATGCACATTTTTAGTACTAATAAAGTTCCACGAGTTGTGCTGTGAATTTCATAGGCAGGTACACATTTTGGTAGAATTTGGGACCAACACACCACACATGCAAGGCACGGCCGAACCACCTGGTCCGGCCAGCCCTGCAGGTGCGGCCGGCCTGGCAGGTGCGGCCGGCCCTGCAGGTGCGGCCGGCCCTGCCCCGTGGCGCGTCTCTAGTCCAGAGCACCCCCTCTCCCTCGAGCACAACTTGGACGAGCACGATTCACTGAAGAAACGTTGGTTCGATCAAAGGGTGGAGGCTAGGACCACTTGGATCAATGGGTCCACTTGTTTGATCACTCAACCGCCACAACCGTCATCTAGAGGCAATCCTAGGCGTCCCCGAACATGGTCGGTGCATCACACGGCGCGGGGTAGGGCCGGCCGCACCTATCAACTAGCGTGCCGGGCGAAACCGACCCAAGGAGCCGACCTACAACCGCCTCAGGAGCAGTGATCAGGGGCGTCCAAGGCGAGAGGCGGCACATCCCAGGGCCGGCCGCACCTGGGATATTCCTCCCCTGCGCTCCACCAACCTCCATTGCCTATAAAAGCCACCTCCCACTCGCTGGAATGGACACACAACGCAGGAGCATCTCCATTTGTCTCTTTTGTTCACTTAGAGTAGGATTAGTGTAGCTTGGGAGTTAGAGTCGAGTCGAGCTAGTCTCGGGGTTCCGGAGGAGTCTTCTTCAGCGTTCCGGTACTACTCTTGTATCCTTTCTTTGTTTAGATTCAAGTACAATTCAAGTTATCTTTCTATCTTACCTTTCGAGTCAATTACATTCAGCTTTTACTTTGCTCTAGAAGCTTTATTCTTGGTTTAGACTAAAGTTAGTTTAATCTTGGTTAGCATAGCTCTCTTGAACCCTATAGTATTGTGGTCGTTCTTCGCTTGATCTTCGGTGTTTCACCGTAGAGAGAGACCTTCCTTCGTGATATCCGGGGAAAGGTTCTTTGGTTCGTTGTGAGCGCGGTGCTCAGAACTTGCCTTAGTCTTAGATTGGTGTCCCGTTCAATGGAATAGTTGTGGTACCCTAAGGAGGTGACAGCTCCGGACGGGCTCAGTAGTCCACCACGTTAGTTCGGGCCGGTAGGATTCAGCACGTCGTCGTTCTCCCTTCTCATTCCAGTCCGAGAGCGCGGCTTTGCATGCCCCTGCAGCACTAGAAGAGCTTGACGAGTTTAGCTTGCCTTGGTTATCCTTTGCCTTAGTTCTTTACCTAGAGTTGACAAGAATAGATAGATTGTGTTAGGATCCTTTCTCGTCTCGTTGTCCTCCCAGCTCACTAGGTCCTCTCTAACCCTTTATCAAGATCTCCTTGTGTGTGTCAAGTTATCCCCGAATATCTTTATTCGTTACCCCCGCTATAGCTCTTTACCGAGTCTCGTTACTCTCCACCGTTTATCCGATCATCTTTGCCATAGTGCCTCCCTTGGGGAAATATAAATACGATAACCCGAATACCACTGGGTGAAGTGCTACAACGGTAATCCGTGCGCTTGCAAACCTTTCTGTGATGTGTGTTTTACCAAAGACGTTCCCTAGCCCCATTACGAGGGGTAAAAACCAAGTCGTGATGCTAGCGAGTGCCAGCAGGCATTTCTGGCGCCGTCGCCGTGAGTGCAAACCTAGTAGTGAGGCTAAGGAGCGTCAACAAGCTTGATCTCCACACACTTAAGTTTTGTTGCCTAGCAATGCAAACTTCAAGTGTGGGGAGGTATGTGAGCATCCTGAGTAAAGTTCCTCTCATCCAAATCTTATCCTGGTTTGGAGATGATGTTAGCTCAAGCCTCTTGCCCAGTTAGGTACGTCCTGCTTTTGACATTAAACAAAGCCCTTCCGGGAGGTTGCCCGATGTTCACCATCATTTGCTCATGTTTATGCCCCTTTGAAGATAGCTTGATCATGCTTTCATGCTTTCTTTATCTGTGTTTGTAATGCTATGGTTTGAGTGCATGTTTAGCTATGTGCTTTCATAGGTTGTTTTAAATTAAGCATGGTGCTTAGGTTAAAACTATCTTCTTCAATCAAACAAGACATGGTGTCAGGTTTTGATTGATGAACCTTATAGTATATGCTTTCATGGATATTGGTTGTATATGCGGACTAACCCTTGTAGGAATTTTCGAATCCAAATGGGGTAAGTCATCGAGTTTGATTCAAATGGGAAGGTAAGCCAAGGCATGCCAGCCTTGTTTGAGCTAGGTCTCATGGTGAATTTATATTTGAATTTGAATAAAGGCTCCCTGGTTCTTGAACCAGTAGAGTCCCTCTTTTGTTTTTCCCATTTTGTTTGAAGACAACACCAGGTACATGAACAAGTGTGGGGGAGATCTCCCAAGCTTATCATCGACATACACACTTGAGATCTCCCACACAGACGTTGCACAACATCGACTGCACTTTCATGACAAGGGACAAGGTGAACAAGAGTGAGCCGGCTACCCCATGGGTCAGCCGAACCACCACTAGTCTTCTTTGTTTCTCATATTCTTCAGGAGCGATGGTATGTGCACCCTTTATCTCATTCACTTTGATTCATGAGTTTGAATGAGTTTCAATTCTTATCTACTAAATCAAACTCTTGGAATCGTGCTCTACCTGCTCTACATGTTTCCTATGGTTGGCTTGCATATGTTTTATTCCATGCTTATCATCTTGTTGCATGTGAAAATATATCATTAGGGAACTCATGCTCATCTAAGTAGTTGGTGTTTGTGATATGGTTTGATGATATGATCTTCTCTCTAAATGTTTGAGTGCTTGGGAATTTCATTTTAAAAATTGTAAACCCTTTGCAAAGCTCCTCTTTGATATGCCAAAGTCCTACCAAAGCCATATGGTGAGTTATCCTGAAAACCTTATACTCATATGCTGCTTGTCATTGCATTGAGCTTTGTAAAATTGTCGTGACCCTTGTGAGAATTCTTTTCATGCTTTCATGATCAAGATTCATGTGCACCACCATATTCCTCTTGCTATGCTTTTGCACTGGAAGTTAGCATTGTACCGTCTATTCATTCCCTACAAATAAAGCTCCATGTGTGGTGTGACCTCTCTCTCCAAAAGTATTCTTGAAAAAAGAGACATGGGCCATGAAAAAAAAGAAAAAAAACCATGCTCAAAGCATGAGTGAAAAAAAAAATGCCTAAGGCATGAAGAAAAAAAGAGAGAAGGATAGCCCATGCCCAAAATAAAGAAGGAAAAGGAGAGAGATGTGATCACACAAAATGGAGTTCCAATAAATTTGATGGTAATAATTAGCACCCACTCCGGGCCTAGTATCCACCTTACCATCACCACAACATTCATAATATATATGGTAATATCTAGCACCCATTCTGAGCCTAGTATCCACCTTACCATATCCATCAAATCTCATACATGTGCACATCTTGATCTGATTGTATGATTTGATTTTCTCCTTGGGTTCGGTTTTTGACTTTGCAATATATGTGATGCAAGTATGCTTTATCTTTTATCCTACCCCGAGCTCCACATATAGCCAATCATTAGAAGTAGGATGAAAGAAAAGCAAATCTAATGCCTTGGTGAGGACATATGCACATTGAGCAATCTGAGAGAATCAAATGAGGAGCTGAGCAAATGTTTGTTTTGAAAATTATTGCAAAACCCCGAGTTACTTGACATGATGAGTAGAAGTGATTTGATTCGTGATCGTTCCATTCCTCAACTACCTAGGATAGCATGATAGACACTCCACAGAGTTCACAAGTATAAGGTATGGTTTGGAATATCTCTTATGCTCGCTTCATACCTCCGGATGTCATGTCCCACTTGATTTGTTCTCCCTTCACTCGAGACGAGCAAAGGTAAAGTGTGAGGGTGTTGTTGACGGATGTTAAGTACCACTTTTACACCGTCAACTCCTGCAAAAAATAAATGAAAAGTGATCATCAACACTAGAATAGGTCTTTCTACTGATAAGTTCCACAAGTGTTGGTGTTTCTAGCTTTTGATGTAGGACAGGCCAAAATACACATGAAATGATATAGCTGAGAGCAAGTGCATTAATGGCATGAATATGGCATCATCATAAACAGTCCCAAATGCCAAATTTGATTGCACCACTATGACTGGCTCGTCGAGACGATCGAAATGGATATATCATTTGCCTACTTTGGAGTTCGGATGAAAGAGATATGTACAAGATAAGATCACACTATATCATGGGCCCGGTGGGACCCACACCAAGCCACGTGGCGACGTGCTGGCACACAGGATGCCATGTGTCCATGACACCTCATCAATCCAAGAGAAGCACTTCCTGACAAATCAGACGCCACCACGTGTCCAGTACAAGGATTCAAGGGCCCACCACCCGAGCAAACCGCCTCCAAACCGCGTGGGCACCTGGAACCGTCATAAGGGACCACATATCAGTCACTGGGAGAAAGCACAACACGAGACGTGGTGGGCCCAGGTCGGCCGAACCCTTGGATCAGCCGAACCGACCTTGCCACGGATCTCCATCTGCTTCCACGTGGTGCTCGGTGATTGGTCCTACAGTGGGTAAATAGAAGTAGAGGGGGTAAGAAAGAAGACACACACTTCACCACCCATCCAAGCCTCCTCTCCTAGAGAGGGAGAGGGAGAGGCATGTGCTTCTCCATGTCATTGTTCTTCATTTAAACTAAAGTGAGTATCTTTGTATTTTCTATTTAGACTAAAGTGTGTTCATACTTTTATGATATGTTCTTGTGTTCTTCATGCGTTCTTGATTTAGAGGCTTGTGTTCTTCATGAACACACCCCTTTGATCCTGTTGCATAGGTTCATAAGCTTTCATACTCGTTTGTATGCGCGTTCGTCTTTTAGAATAAAGTGGATATTCATGCATGTTCAATTAGATTAAAGTGGCATTCGTGATTCCTTTTGCTCATAGCTTCTATAGTTGAGTGAGATCAGTTCTCCTCCTTGTGGGTTCGTCGCTCTATATTTAATATAGAGTGCTGTAGGTTGCTACGCACCACGGGATAGCATAGTCAGGCTACGGTAGTAATCAGTAGCATAGACGTAGTGTCTAGGCTAAGGGTTATCCTTCATTTGCCCTATATCCCACGGATTGGTAGAGGTAGATCGCAGGTGGTGACAACCCTGTCGATCCTTTGAAATCCTCCACGTTCGGATATAGTGCAGGTTGAGGTTCGTCTTAGATCCGTAGGCCGGAGTCTCCTGACAGATTAGGGGTTAGCCGGTGCCCGAAGCAAGTTCTCGAGAGATCGACCTTTAACCTCATCTGTAGAGCTATCCATAGGAATCCTCTCTCCCAGTGCCTCCTATCGTGGTGTGTCCTTGGACCATTAGAACGAAGTTAGTGCCACGTTCCCTCGGATTCGATACCCTTGGAATACTCTGAGGTGAAAGCTACAACGGTATCTGTGCGCTTGCGGATTTATTTCGTTTGTCGCTAAAATACCCAACAACCGCCTCCACCAGGTAACAAAGAATTCCTCCGAAAGACCTCTTCCGAGCTCCAAAACTCTCCATGGTTTCAGCCATAGAATCCTCTGGACAAGGCCAAGCTAGCTACCAGAAAATCACGGCAAAAACAAGAACTTCACCTAGGGGCCTAGGGGCGGTTAAACCGGCTCACGGGAGCTGTTTAACCTCCTATACCCAGCAAGAAACATAGGCCAAGAACTCCTAGCAAACAGCACCAAAACGAACCCCAATTTCACCAGAACGCTCCTTTGATCAAGCCGAACGAACTCACAGAGGAAAATCTGGCAAAATCAAAACTTCCACCTGGGAGACCCAGGGCGGTTAGACCGCCCCCTATGGCGGTTAGACCGCCCCTCCCAGAAAACCTGGCCGCGGGTCAACCCTCAACTTCCCATTGCCCGATCTCCTGATTCATCCCACGGATTACAGCAAAACTTTGGGGATACCTGGGTTACCTCCTGGGCAACCTCTCCACCAAAGGAATTCCACCGAAACGCTCTCAATCAAGGGGAATCGCGGATCTTGGCCCTCTAGATCATGAACTCGAGCAACTCGAAAAACCACCAAATCGAGGCCGATTCAAGGGAGTTCTTGGGGTAAAGTCACCAACCAAAGAGGCATAAGGTCCTCATATGTGACACCCAACAAGAATCCCGCAAGAAATTGCCATCAAAACTCCGCCACGAAAATCACAAGAAAGAGCTCTGAAAATCACCAAAAAGGAAAACGGGAAAGGCAACACAAGGCCTTGAGGAACCACACCGAATCATCTATACATACCATGAAGGTTCATACAAGGTCTAGCTTGCCATCCGGTCATCCATCCCTCTCTCAAGATCTCACATGAAGCTCTCAAGCTAGTCCTAGAAAAACTAAGGAAAATAGCAAACGAAAATAAAAAGAGAAATGAGTTAGGGTTCCAAGAGTTCGTTGACAACCATCCCACCAAGTGTTTATATGGGGGCAACCAAAAGACTAAACTACCCTTACTAGATAACTAGGGATACACGCCCCTCAAGGGCAATTTTGGAAGTCTTCAGATTAGCACCATCGGACGGATGCGCATCCACCGCAAACCTGCGTAGCTCCAACGCAACTCTTGCGATCATGTCGCGTGTCCTCCGATTAGAAGCTTCTCCGCGCCTACGACCTGGGCGGTCAGACCGCCCCCACTGGGCGGTTAGACCGGCCCAGGCGGTCTGACCGCCCCTCCTGGGTGGTTCAACCGGCTTGGGTGGCCGCTCGTCATCGTCGAGTTTTCAGCCTCAGTTTTGTGGCTCAACCGAGTAACCCAGTGGTTTTCTGGTGAACCACTGCAAACCCCACGAACTCGGTGTAGCCTCCACCAATCACCACGCATGACTCGGCTCCCACGTCGTCCCGGCTCATCCTTGGTTTTGAGGTTCGACCAAGAAATCGTCCACGACTTCGTCTTGCTGTTCTTGCCACCATGCGGTCCGCACTTGACCCCGTCGGCCACCGGGTCCCTCGAACCAAGCTTACTTGTCTGCTCCACACCTGGAGGCCCACTGGCATGGACCTTTGAGGACCTGTGTGGTTCGAGGACCGGTGGATGGTCGCTTCCTGGTGTGATGAGTGATTGACAACATTGTGTGGACTAACTCTTGGCCTAGTATTGCAGGTGCAGGTTGCGTCTTGACTGGTGTTGGTGCAGGTGAAGAACAAGCGCGAAAGGTCGTTGCCGGTGAGGCCTCCAGGTGTGGAGAAGACCTTCATGGTGAGCTTCGTGGTGAGATCTTGAGAGAGGGATGGATGATCGGGAGGCAAGCTAGACCTTGTATGAGCCTTCATGGTATGTATAGATGATTCGGCATGGTTCCTCAATGCTTGATTGTCTCTCTACCGTTTTGTCTTTTTGGTGATTTTCGGAGCCTTTTCTTGGCGAATTTCTTGTGGTGGATTTGAGGCCTTTCTCTTTGGGATTTGATAGGGGATGTATGCATGATCCCTTCGTGGTTCTTTTCCTTGTGATTCCCCTCCCATATCCGTGAGTAAAGGTGCTCGATTTTGGGGTTTTTCTAGGTTTTAGGATAGTAGTGTTCTTGGTGGAAATCCTTCGATTCCTCTTGATTCAACGAGTTTTGATGGACCAAATCGTAGCTATGGGATGACCATAAGGTACTCCTAGTATCCCCAAAGTTTTGTGTGAATCTGTGGAGCCAATCGGGAGATCGGGATTTGGATTTGGAAGGGTTGACCCGCGGCTCGCTGTTCATCCCAAGCGCCGAGGCCCTGACCGGTCTGACCGGTGCAGCCCCCTGTTGGGTTTTGGCTCGGGTGAATTGGCTGGTTCGTGTGGCTTTGGGCTGAGGTGTTTCTGGTCTGTTCTTGGCAGGTTTCAAGGTGTTTTGCTTAGGTTGGTGTAGGTTTTCTTCTCCTTCAATTTGAGGTTGGAGGTGGTTTTTGTTCCAGGGCCTAAAGAAGTCACTGAGGCTTCCTGGAATGTTTCTGTGCACTTGCTATAGCCACCGGCCTGACCGGCGCTGTCCACCAGTCTGACCGGTGCCATCGGTCAGACCGGCGAGAGCCATCGGTCTGACCGGTGTAGCACTGACAGCAGGTTGTGCAGATTTCCGCTGCGTGTTTGGAGTGTTTATTTCGGTTGGTTGAGTGGTTTGCTCCTAGGGTTAGTAGCACTTTCAGTGGCTACGTGACTTTGGCAAACTTCGGTAGTTCGAGTCGGAGAAGTGTTGGATAGGCCGTGTTCGACTTGTTGGAGAAGCCATCTCCCTTGAGAAGAATTTTTATCGACTCCCATTCACTCCCCCCTCTCTGGTTGCTAGTTCGGTCCTTAAAGTGGTATTAGAGAAGGTTACGGGTCTTTCGGGACTCTAACCAGTCTAAGATCCAAAGATGGCATACCAGGAACGGGGATCGGGTCCTCCGCACTTTGATGGGAAAAACTACCAGATGTGGCAGGGGCGGATGGCTGCGTTCCTCTGCGGAAAGGGTCAGATCCTTTGGGACGTTATGGTGAACACAGCTTATGTTCCTCCGATTAACTTCCTTGCTCCAAGGTCGAGGGACATGCACGACGCCAACAACAAGGCGGTCGACTACTTGTTTTGTTCTCTGTGTCAATCTGAATTCGATCGGGTCCAGATAGAGGACTTGGCTTGTAGGATGTGGGAGCAGTTGAAGTAAGCTCGCGCTGGAAATGCTCAGGTTCAGGCTCGGATGTATGCGACTTACCGGAGAGAGTACGAGAACTTCACTCATCTCCCCGGTGAGTCAATTGCCGCCTTGTTCCAGCGGTTCACGGTGATTGTGAACAACATGAGGGCCAATGTGGTCGTGCTCCCGTACGATGATCATGACAGAGCTGTGAAGCTCTTGCACTCACAATTTGGGACGGAAAGGTCGATGCCATTCTAGAGTCTGAGAAGTATGAGACTCTGACGGTAGATGAGCTGTTCTCTAAGCTCAAGTCGGCTGAGGTGGATCGTGGTGTGACAGCCCGTCTTGAGACCCCGACTGACTCCCATAGTCTTGCTCTAGTCGGTGGCTCAGGTGCTAAGTCCAACGCTAACCCATCCTCCCGGATGTACTCTTTTTCTTCCTTGATGTCTTTGCCAGATGAGGAGTTCGACGTGCTTGGAGAGGACGAGCTGGCGCTGTTGACCAGGTGGTTCGAGAGGATGCACGAGAACCGGGTGAACACAAGGAGGACCTCACAGACATGCTTCCAGTGCGGCAAGCCAGGACACTTTGTCGCCGACTGTCTGGAGAAGATGGAGAACAAGGGTGCCTACAAGCACCGGTCGAGGACGGAGAACAAGCACTGGTTGAGGCGCGATCACAACCACAAGCACAGGAACAAGGACGAGCGGAGATCGAGGAAGAAGGACGGCCACAGCAAGAAGGCCCGAGCGATGGTCAGAGCAAGCGACATCGACTCCAGTTCCGCCTACTCTACCGCGAGCTCCAGTAGCAGCGAAGATGAAGGTGATCGGCGCAAGAGCAAGAAGGCATCCAAGAACTTGAGCGGGCTGAGCTGCTTCGTGCGAGATGGCTTCTGCGGCATGGCACACAGCTCCGGCAGCAAGAAGAGCCAGAAGAACGACTCGGACTCTAACTCCGAGGATGAGGTACGTGATGAACTTTCCTTCTTGCGCCAGAAGAATGAGGAGCTTGGCAAGTTGCTTGATAAGCGATGACATGCTTAGGGAGGCTAAGAAAATGAGGAAAGAGCTTAGGGCCTCACTAGAAGATGCTAGGAATAGAGTAGCTGAGCTAGAAACACAGAACCTTGATGCTAAGCTTGAGATAGATTCGCTTAAGGCTTCACCTGTTGTTTCTGATGAGGTTGATTGTGGTGATTGCTCTGTTTTCCTAGCTGATCTTGCTGCTCTTAAGGAAAAGCATGTCTCTAAGTGTGAGGAACTAGATGTGCTTAGGGTTGAAGTGGCTGAGCTTAAGTCTAGACCTACTTTGCTAGGTGCTTGCACTTCTTGCCCTGTCTTGCATGGAAAAATTGATGAGATGCGTGCTTACATTGTTTCGCTTGAGGCTAATTTGAAAGCACCTGTTCCCACTTCTTGCTCTACTTGTGAACTGCATGCTATAAAGAATTTGGAGCTTCCCCATTATGTTGATCACTTGCAGGATGAAAACGATGAGTTGAGGAAATGCTTGAGTTGGTTGTCGGGTCAGGAGCCTTAGCTTGGTATCATGATAGCGGCCTTCAAACGCTATGATGGTCGGGCACTTGGGGGTGACAAAATTGGAGAGAGCAGTGGTGAGCGAGATGAGAAAATTGGAGAGATTCCTATCCCACCACAAACAACACACAAGAACAAGTTTGAGCCTAAGCCTAACCGTCTCAGAAACAAAATTGACACAACTCTAGACCCACCCGTGTTCCCTCCCCCAACCAACAACTTCCAAAAACCGGTGAGATTTGTGAACCCCAAGCGAGATGTGGTTGGAGAGAAGAAGGGAGAGAAGCCAAGTGAGCAACCCCAACCCAAGCCTAAACCAAAACCTATCCAGTTCCATTGTGGGTATTGTGGTAGAGATGGTCACAAGGATGAGTTTTGTTTCTAGAGGAAGCGTGAGGAGAGGTTGGCTAAGGAGTGGGCTAACAAGGATAGGTACCACCCCTTAAATGCTGTACCCGAGCCTCGTATGCAAATGCCCAGGGCCAATGCCATTGTGAGAACGATTCCGGCTTGGGGAGATCGAAGGGTGACAGGTGGTGCTGCTAGCCGAGCACCACCGGTCAGACCGGTTAGGGGGACCGGTCAGACCGGTGCAGGTTTGGGAGCTGGGCGGTTTGGTTTCCGTGTTCATGAGGATGCTCGGTTCAGTTCCTTTGGTCAAGGTACAGGTGGTTGGTGTGGTGAGTCTGGTGGTGTTTAGTTTGCTAGGCGTTCTCTACCTCGTGCTCAATACGATGGTGGGAGGAGTCATAGCTTTAAGTCTCAGAGGAGCAACAGTCCACGGTCTTCCTTTCGTGGCTTTCATTCTCCTCCAGCAAGACAGGGGTGGTTCCCTCGTGGTGGTTCTCGTGGTGGTTTTCGTGGTGGTAGCTTTGATAGGCGTGATGATATGGTTTGTGCTAACCCCACTTTGGAGCAAATGGCTCGGCACTAGTTTTACTCTTTTGGTACTAACCCCAGTGCTGAGTCGTTTGTTCGCTCACGTGCTCGTTTTTGAATTTCAGGTGGGAGACTTGAGGAACGTTTGGCTGATCGACTCCGGTTGCTCGAGGCATATGACTGGAGACAGGGGGTGGTTCTCAAGTCTTGTCCCGGTGGTGTCCAAGACATACATCACCTTTGGGGACAATGGGCGAGGGCGTGTGCTTTCAGAAGGTGAGATTAAGGTAAGTGACAAGGTCACTCTCTGGCATGTTGCTCTTGTTCAATCCCTCAAGTTCAATTTGCTTTCTGTGTCCCAGCTGTTGGATGAGGGTTTTGAGGTGTTGTTTCGGCCTGGTGGTTCTCGGATTTTGGATTCTCGAGGGAACCTAGTTTGCATGGTCGTTCCCGAGGGTCAAATCTTTCGAGCGGATTTCTCTCAGTCTTCTGGTGTGGCTCGGTGCTTTTTGGCTAGTTCTTCGAGTGAGTTGTGGAAGTGGCATAGGAAGTTGGGTCACTTAAGCTTTGACCTTTTGTCTCACTTGAGTTAACTCAATTTGGTCTGAGGATTGCCACGGTTGAGGTTTGAGAAAGAGTTGGTGTGTGCGCCGTGTAGGCATGCCAAGATGGTAGCCTCTTCCCATCCACCCCTCACCGATGTGATGACAGAGCCTCCATGCGAGCTGCTCCATATGGACCTTGTTGGCCCAGCTCGTGTGAGATCCGTGGGTGGGAAGTGGTACGTCCTAGTTCTGGTGGACGACTACTCTCGGTATGCTTGGGTCTTCTTTTTGGAGGAAAAGGGACAGACGTTTGGTCTTGTTCGAGATCTTGTCATGAGGTTGAAGAACGAGAGGCACGGAGACCTTTTGCCATGACTTGGGTCTTGAACACTAGTCTTGAACACTAGTTTTTGAGTCCGTATACGCCCCCTAGAATGGGGTAGAGGAAAGGAAAAATAGAACCTTGTGTGAGATGGCCCGGACGATGCTCGATGAGCATAGGACTCCGAGGAGGTTCTGTGTTGAGGTGGTCAATACCGCGTGCTATGTTTAGAACAGGATTTTTCTCTGAGCTTTCAAGAAGAAGACGTGCTATGAGATGATGCTCGGTCGCACTCCTAACGTGAGTCATTTCCATGTGTTTGGGTGCAAATGCTTTATTCTGAAAAAGGGCAAGAATCTGGATAAGTTTGAGGCTAGGTCGGTCAATGGTATTTTCTTTGGTTATGCTTCTCACTCTAGAGCATTTCGTGTGCTCAATTTGGAAACCAACCAAATCGTGGAGATTTGCGAGGTTACCTTCGACGAGACACAGCCACTTAGCTCTTTGGTCGTTGATTGTGCAGGAGATGATGAACTTGGCAAGGAGATCTTTTAGGAGGAGGAGCATGAACATGGAGATGATGAAGATGGTGGCGTGGCGCCCGCGGCTGAGCATGTACCTACTACTTCGACTACGATCGAGAACGGGCCCTCTCCTACACCCACGACGACAAGCCCAGATCAAGGAGAAGCTGCTGTTGAGGGGGAGGTAGCTTCAAGGCGAGAACCTCCCAGGCGAGTTCAAGTGGATCACCCAGCTTCGAGGATCATCGGGGACATCAACGAACGTACTACACGGTCGAGGGTTCGAAACAATTCTCACTTTGCCCATGCTGCTTTTGTTGCTACGTTTGAGCCCAAAGACATTGGACACGCACTATCTGATTCGAATTGGGTCAACGCAATGCATGAGGAGTTGGAAAATTTTGAGAGAAACCAAGTTTGGGAGTTGGTTAATCCTCCACCGGGTTGTAAGCCTATCGGGACAAAATGGGTGTGGAAGAATAAAGAGGGTGAGAATGGAGAAGTGGTGAGAAACAAGTCGAGGTTGGTGGTGCAAGGGTATAGTTAGAAAGAGGGGATCGACTATGAGGAGACTTTTGCTCCCGTAGCCCATTTGGAGGCTATTAGGATCCTTCTAGCCTTTTCCATGGCTAAAGGGTTCAAATTGTACCAAATGGCGTGAAGAGTGCCTTCCTGAATGGTGTCTTGGAGGAAGAGGTGTATGTGAAGCAACCAACGGGGTTTGAGAGTGAGAAGTACCCCCACCGGGTGTACAAGTTGAGAAAGGCGCTCTATGGGTTGAAACAGGCGCCTAGGGCTTGGTATGGCAGGTTGAGGGGGTTTCTCTTTGAGAAAGGCTTTGAGATGGGGAAGGTAGATCAGACTTTGTTTCTCCTCAGGCAGGGCGTTGATATTCTGATTGTTCAGGTGTACGTGGATGATATTATCTTTGCTGGCTCGTCTCACTCTTTGGTTGCAAGGTTTGCAGAAGACATGAGCAGGGAATTCGAGATGAGCATGATGGGCGAGTTGCAGTTCTTCCTCGGCCTCCAGATCAAGCAGTCGAAGGAAGGAACATTTGTGCACTAGGCCAAGTACACCAAGGACATAGTGAGGAAGTGCAAGATGGAGGACTCCAAGGCCATGGCGACGCCTATGAGTACGACTACAGCTCTTGATGCGGACGAGGAAGGTGAACACGTGGACCAGAAGAAGTACCGAAGCATGATCGGGTCACTCCTGTACTTGACGGCGACGAGGCCGGACATCAAATTCTCGGTATGTCTGTGCGCTCATTTTCAAGCGTCTCCAAGGACTTCGCATCGGCAAGCAGTCAGGCGCATATTCAGGTATTTGCGATACACTCCCGACTTCGGCCTCTAGTACTCCGCATCTTCTTCTTTGGCGCTTCATAGATTTTTGGACGCGGATTTTGCTGGATGTCAGTTGGATAGGAAGTCCACTTCTGGGACTTGCCAGTTCTTGGGTTCTTCTTTGGTGTCTTGGTCTTCCCGCAAACAGTCAAGTGTTGCTCAATCCACTACCGAGGCAGAGTATGTAGCCACTGCTAGTTGTTGCTCTCAGCTCCTTTGGATCACATACACCATGAGTGACTTTGGTGAGGAGTACACCCATGTTCCACTTCTATGTCACAGCACCAGGGCCATAAGCGTTGCAAAGAACCTAGTGCTCCATTCCAAAACCAAGCACATAGAAGTGAGATACCATTTTCTGAGAGACAATGTTGAGAAAGGGAAAATCGCTTTGATCCATGTACCCACACATGACCAGCTAGCCGATATTTTCACCAAGTCCCTAGATCAAGCAACTTTCACTCGTTTGCAAGGGGAACTTGGTGTGTGTTTGATTTCTGGAGTTGGGTGTGGGAGCTCCTTTGTAGCATATGTATAGCTTTCATTTTGTGCATGTTTGCTTTTGCATGGCATTTTGTATCATGATGTATAGGCATCTTTGTATCTTAGGTTGCATGCATTTGTATCATTTGCATTGTTGTATGAAACGCTTCTCCTATATACATTGTTCACCATGATGTGCTATATATGATCGTGTGAGCTAGTTTGGTATGCTATGGTTAGTTTGGCTTAGCTCTTGATGATCTTGAATATCCATGGTTGATTGCTATGCTTTTGAAAAATGATACATGTATGTCCTTTTGTGAGTAAATGCCTTTATATGATCATGACATGTTTTAGTGGCTTTGTTATGCTCAATTTGTGCTTGGATGATTTATTTTGATCATATGGGGCCAAAGGCTCATTTGTCATCATGAATGTTTAGCCCGCTTGCTTTATCTTGTGGAGGGGCATAAGTTCCTTTTTGTCACAAAGACATTTCATGTACCAATATGAATCCGAATATGAAATGTAAATTGCTTGGAAAATGTGCTCCCATGTCTTTTGTGCTTAATTAATATGCTTTTGGGTGCTATACCGTTGCATGATGCCTACCAATGAGAAGTCTCATACATAGAAGTAGGCACATGGCTCGGTGGTTTTGACATGACATGAGGTGCTTGAGGGTGTTTATGATGATCTTATGATTAGAATGGTTGTCCTAGCATGAAGTTTGTGTGGCTTTGCCATTTTGACATGTTTTGATCATGTTTAGGACTTTGCTCATGAGAGGGTGATTTTTCGCAAAATTACTCAATTCTATCTTAGCCTTGTCCAATGGTTGTGAAACTTGGTGATCTTGTAGTTGATGTTCATACGAAGCTATAGAGTATCTAACTTGCTCATTTGGACATGTGTAGCATCATGTGTTGAATTTTGTCTATTTGAGAAGCTCTAGGTTGCATTTTTCCTAATTTTGGCTTGATTCATGCATTGTCAACAAGGGGGAGATGGTTGTAAAGGAAAAGTGCTTCTGGATGCATTTAGAGGGTTTTCAGGTGGTTTCGAGCTTTTTCTGGGCTCTATTTGACACCGGTTTGACCGGTTAGAGTGCTGGCCCTGTTCAGATGTTGGGCACCAGTCTGACCGGTGCAGTGGACCGGTCTGACCGGTCAGAGCTGAGCTGGTGCAGCTGCTCTATTTTGAGGAGAGGTTTGCATGCATTCATCCAGGGGGAGTTGCATTGGTTCAGGGCGAGCTTACATGTGTGCAGGGGGAGCTCTTTGTGGTTTTCGAGCTTTGGTTTGGTGGTCTTTTGCTCTTTGTTTGAGCTTGTTTTTCTCTCGGTTGTGTCGAGTTGTTGCCCTTGCCTAAGGGGACCGAGACTTGTCTTCTTCAAGTGATCTTGCTCTTTGCCTTTCTCTTGGTTTTCGATCGCTTGTTGAAGTTTCTTAGTTAGTTTCTTTTCTTTTCCTTTTCTCTTTGGTTACCAAATGTGTGTGCTGTCAATGCACTCATCAAGGGGGAGATTGAGGACCTGTGTGGTTCGAGGACCGGTGGATGGTCGCTTCCTGGTGTGATGAGTGATTGACAACGTTGTGTGGACTAACTCTTGACCTAGTATTGCAGGTGCAGGTTGCGGCTTGACTGGTGTTGGTGCAGGTGAAGAACAAGCGCGAAAGATCATTGCCGATGAGGCCTCTAGGTGTGGAGAAGACAGGCTTGGTTCGAGGGACCCGGTGGCTAGCGGGGTCAAGTGCGGGCCGTATGGTGGCAAGAACAACAAGACGAAGTCGTGGACGGTTTCTTGGTTGAGCCTCAAAACCAAGGTCGAGCCGGAACTTCGTGGGAACCAAGTCATGAGTGGTGATTGGCGGAGGCTACACCGAGTTCGCGGGGTTTCCAGTGGTTCACCAGAAAACCACTGGGTTGCTTGGTTGATCCACAAAGCCAAGACCGAAGACCGAAGAGTAGCAGCATTAGGCCGGTCTAACCGGTGGAGGACACTGGTCTGACCGGTGTGCGACGACGCCTTCTGGATGCTTCGAAGCAGAGGACACGCGTCGGGATCGCAAGGCTTGCGTCGAGGCTAAGCAAGTTTGCGGTCGCCGGCCATCCGTCCGATGGTGCTACGACAAAGATTTCCAAAGTGCCCTTCGGGGGCGTGTATCCTAGTTTAATGTAATAAGGGTAGTTTCGTCCTTCGGTTGCCTCCATATAACCCAAGTGGTGAGAGGATGGCAGCCATCTTTTGGAACCCTAGCTCATTTCCCTTTGCTATTTTCCCTTCCAATTTTCTTTAGGATTTTTCTAGGACTAGCTTGAGAGCTTCATGGTGAGATCTTGAGAGAGGGATGGATGATCGGGAGGCAAGATAGACCTTGTATGAAGCTTCATGGTATGTATAGAGGATTGGGCGTGATTCCTCAAGGCTTGATTGTGTCTCTCCCGTTTTCTCTTATTGGTGATTTTCGGAGCCTTTTCGTGGTGATTTTCTTGTGGAGGATTTGAGGCCTTTCTCTTTGGGATTTGATAGGGGATGTATGCATGAACCCTTCGTGGTTCTTTTTCTTGTGATTCCCCTCCCAAATCCGTGAGTAAAGGTGCTCGATTTTGGGGTTTTCTTAGGTTTCGAGAAAGTGGTGTTCTTGGTGGAACTCCTTCGATTCCTCTTGATTCAATGAGTTTTGGTGGACCAAATCGTAGCAATGGGATGCCCCTGAGGTACTCCTATTATCCCCAAAGTCTTGTGTGAATCCGTGGAGCGAATCGGGAGATTGCGAAGTGGATTTGGGGGAGTTGACCCGCGGCTCTCTGTTCATCCCGATCTGCCCGGACCTGACCGGTCTGACCGGTGCATGTGACCGGTCTGACCAGTGCAAGGCTTCTGTGGGATTTGGCTCGGGTGAACTGCCTGGTTCGTGTGGCTTTGGGCTGTGGTGTTGCTGGTCAGTTCTTGCCAGGTTTCAAGGTGTTTTGCTTAGTTTTGTGGAGGTTCCACGTCCCCTTCAGTTTGAGTTTTGGAGGTGATTTTGTTCCAGGGCCTAGAGGAGTCACTGAGGCTTCCTGGAACTTTGTTGTGCACTTGCTGTAGCCACCGGCCTGACCGGAGCTGTCCACCAGTCTGACCAGTGCCATCGGTCTGACCGGCGAGAGCCATTGGTCTGACCGGTGTAGCATAGACAGCAGGCTGTGCAGATTTCCGCTACGTGTTTGGACTGTTTGTTTCGGTTTGTTGAGTGGTTTGCTCCTAGGGTCAATAGAACTTTCAGTGGCTACGTGACTTTGGCAAACTTCGGTAGTTCGAGTCGGAGAAGTGTTGGATAGGCCGTGTTCGACTTGTTGGAGAAGCCATCTCCTTCGAGAAGAATTTTTATCAGCTCCCATTCACTCCCCCCTCTTTGGTCGCCAGTTCGGTCCTTCAACCTTTCGGGCTTGTTCTTCACCTGCACCGACACCAATCAAGCCGCAACCTGCACCTGCAATACTTTAGCCAAGAGTCAGTCCACACCACGTTGTCAATCACTCATCACACTAGGAAGCGACCATCCACCGGTCCTCGAACCGCACAGGCTCTCAATCTCCCCCTTGATGAGTGCATTGACAACACACATGATTGGTAACCAAAGAGAAAAGGAAAAAAAATGACCAAAAGAACTTCAACAAGCGATCAAAAGCCGAAGGAAAGGCAAAGAGCAAGATCACTTGAAGAAGGAAAGTCTCGTTCCCCTTAGGTAAGGGCAACTGCTCGACACAACCGAGACAAAAACAAGCTCACACACGGAGCAAAGACCACCAAAGGCACACAAGGCCACAAACCACAACCTCACACAAGAGCTCCCCCTAAACATATGCAAGCTCCCCCCGAGCCAAAACACACTCCCCCTGAACCAATGCAACAATGCAACATGGGAATGCAAACAAGGAGCAAACTTTACTCACTCTGCCCAGGGCGGTCAAACCGCCTACCTGGGCCGGTCAGACCGCCCCAAGAAACCGGCCCTGCACCAAACTTTTCAAAACCTGCCCGAACCACTTTGAACACCTTCCAAATGCTCCAGGTGCCCAAAACATGCACAAACTTCTCCCCCTTGTTGACATTGCACGAATCAAGGCAAAATTCGAAAAATTGCAACCTAGAGCTTCTAAAATAGACAAAATTCACCACAAGATGCTACACATGTCCAAATGAGTGAGTTAGATACTCTATAGCTTTGTATGAACATATGCTACAAGATCACCAAGTTTCACAACCATTGAGCATTTTTGCGAAAAAAATACTCTCTCATGAGCAAAGTCCTGAACATGAGCAAAACATGTCAAAATGGCAAGGCCACACAAACTTCGTGCTAGGACAACCATTCTAAGCATAAGATCATCATAAACACCCTCAAGCACCTCATGTCATGTCAAAGCCACCGAGCCATGTGCCTACTTCTATATATGAGACTTCTCATTGGTAGGCATCATGCAACGGTTTAGAACCCAAAATCATATGAATTAAGTATAAATGACATAGGGACATATTTCCAAGCAATTAACATCTCATTTTCAGATTTATATTTGGTACATGAAATGTCTTTGCGACAAAAAGGAACTGATGCCCCTCCACAAGATAAAGCAAGCGAGCTAAACATTCATGATGACAAATGAGCCTTTGGACCAATATGATCAAAATAAGCTATCCAAGCACAAATTAAGCATAGCAATGCCACAAAAACATGTCAAGATCATATAAAGGCATTTACTCACAAGAGGACATACATGTAGCATTTTCCAAAAACATAGCCATCAACCGTGGATATAAACCAAGATCATCAAGAGCTAAGCCAAACTAACCATAGCATACCAAACTAGCTCACAAGATCATCCATATCACATCATGGTGAACAATGTATATAGGAGAAGCTTTTCCTACAAAATGCATATGGTACAAATGCATGCAACCAAAGATACAAAGATGCCTATACATCATGATACAAATGCAATGCAAATGCAAACATGCACAAAAGGAAAGCTATACATATGCTACTCGAGGAGCTCCCACACCACTCAAGAGACCAAACACACACCAAGTTCTCCCCGCAAACGAGTGAAAGTTGCTTGATCTAGGGGCTTGGTGAAAATATCGGCTAGCTGGTCATGTGTGGGTACATGGATCAAGGCAATTCTCCCTTTCTCAACATTGTCTCTCAGAAAATGATACCTCACTTCTATATGGTTGGTTTTGGAATGAAGCACTGGGTTCTTTGCAACGCTTATGGCAATGGTGCTATCACATAGAAGTGGGACACGGGTATACTCCTCACCAAAGTCACTCATGGTGTATGTGATCCAAAGGAGTTGAGAGCAACAATTAGCTGCGGCAACGTACTAGGCTTCGGTTGTAGATTGAGCAACACTCGATTGTTTGTGGGAAGACCAAGAAACCAAAGAAGAACCCAAGAACTAGCAAGTCCCAGAAGTGGACTTCCTATCCAACCGACACCCGGCAAAATCCGCGTCTGAAAAACTGTGAAGATCCAAAGAAGAAGACGCGGAGTACCAAAGGCTGAAGTCGGGAGTGTATCGCAAATACCTGAAGATGCGCTTGACTGCTTGCCGATGCGAAGTTCTTGGAGACGCTTGAAAACGAGCGCACAGACATACCGAGAATTGGATGTCCGGCCTCGTCACCGTCAAGTATAGGAGTGACCCGATCATGCTTCGGTACTCCTTTTGGTCCACGTGTTAACCTTCCTCGTCCGCATCAAGAGCTATAGTCATACTCATCGGCGTCATCATGGCCTTGGAGTCATCCATCTTGAACTTTCTCACAATGTCCTTGGTGTACTTAGCTTGGTGCACAAATGTTCCTTTCTTCGACTGCTTGATCTAGAGGTCGAGGAAGAACTACAACTCACCCATCATGCTCATCTCGAATTCCCTGTTCATTGTTGGTATTTCTTAACCTCGATGCTAAGTTATGGGTTCCTAGCAACGATGCCAGAAATAACCAAATGGTAATCCTAACTATTACAAGAGTCCGCAAGCGTACGGAAGTACCATTGTAGCATTTCCCCAAAGGAGTATTCCAAAGGGTATCGAATCAAAGGAAGGCTGGGTGGATTAACAAGTTCAACACTATTGCAATGAGTATAGATCATAGACGGAAACAAACCAGACACTCAAATACAGGGGTAAGGTATGATAGATAGGATGGTAGTGTGAACACACGAACACACTCTCTCTAAAGGTCCTAGGCTTAGGAGGCAACATACGAGTTAGTTCTAGGTTCTAAGGTACTAAACACACAAAGTTAGTCAGACAAGTTAGATACACACTAGCATTGCATGACTGCTGGCTCAAGCACCCAGGTACAAATGGGGAGCTAACGTCCCGCGTCGCTTACGCATGACTCCGGTTGTTAGACTTTAGACTCCTACAGCGTATCCGAACGTGGGGGATTCTAGAAGGGTCCAACGGCTGTCACCACCGCGGCCTACCCCATGACAAACCGTGGGATACACTCATAAGTAACATGCTACGCAACCCAAGCACCACGCTTACGTTGTTAGCAGGACCCTGACCGACCCGGGCTATTGTGACCCAGGTCAGAGTCACCAGATAAACCAGCCAATTACACCGAGTACCGTAGCTTGAGCACAAACTTCATGCAACACAAACATGGGATCCAACTAGATCAAACTAGGCTAGGTACACAAACGGATTTGTGCTTTCCTATGTCTATTCAACAGGATCAAAGGGTCGTGTTCGTGAAGAACACGAGCCTCTAACTTATGAACAAACACCGAAAACATGTGTAAGTCACCATGGCGTGGCACCGCCTGCGGCGAGCGTTGAGCTTGCTCGCAGATCTGGAGAGTGTCCTCCATCATACTGATGACACGCTCCATTCCCTGAACAATGTCATAGGGTTTGGACGGGTGGGTCTCCGTTGTTAGATCGGAAACGGGGGTGGTGATAGACACCGTAGCGATCTGTCCCGCGGCCGTCGAAGAGGTCGCGGTCGCCGGAACGGGTGAGGTCGCCGTGAAGGAGAAGAAGCAGATCTCCACGAGGTAGGCGAGGATGGCTGCCATGCTCGCCAGGAAGACGACACCAGATAGTGCCACCATGCTGCACAGGGAGTTCCCGATCGCCCCTACCTGGCACGCTAACTGTCAGGGGTTGAGACCTGGACAGATCTGCTAGGGGGCTACCCAAGCAGTTTGTAGGTGAGTGGGAGGATCGAGAACTAAGAGCGTAGGTGGTAGTTCACGTGTGGAACTCGGAACACGGCGAGAATGGCGATTGACACAGGGGTTTAGACTGGTTCGGGCCTCCAGAGAGTGAAACCCTACGTCCAGTATGTGGTGGAATTATGCGAAAGAGGAGAAGTGCCCTCGAATGGAGCTCTAGGCTGCCTTATATGGTCAACGGGCTAGGGCTTCCATTCGAGGTCAGTGGGCCCTCGTCGGGGTCGGTTAAAAAATGGGAAGGTCATCTGCCTTGATTACAGGGAGTATCCCGCGATCTGCGGACCTACTGGTGGCGCCAGGCCGAAGTCTGGTAGCTCGCCTTGCGCTCCAAGTCCTGCGGATCCTCCGGGATCTGGATAAGGTCTTCTGGAGTCTTCCAAGGTCGTCGGGGTTGTAGATAAGGTCTTCGGGCCCACTTGCAGGTCGGCGGGGCTTCTGACAGGTCGGGTCCACTTGACAGGGACCTCTGGGATCCTGGTCGATGGGGACCCATGGGTACCAATGTCTCTCAATTGTTTGTATGTTTCCTTTTCCAGTTCACTCTAGAAAATAATGATAAGATTACTTGATGTATTAAATAGTCATGAATCACTAAATGGAAAAAGAAATTAGAAAGCAACCTGCAGTTGCATGTTCTGCAAATTCAAAATTTCTTCGCCCCAATGATCACTTTGAGAGTTCTAAGAACAGAGAGGAGTACTAGTTTGTATTTTGAAGTTGTGTAGCGTATAGATTCAATGCTTAAAACACTTTAAAACATACCCTAAGTTTTGCACGGAGCTCCTCTATTTCATTCCTCTGGCGTTTTAATAACGCGGCGTCTGTCAAAATCTACAAATATATAACATAGGATTCTATGTGATTGTACCACGACAAATAGCAATAGTAATCTAGCTGGCAACAAAATTTGATATAACTCATTAATGCATTCACAATTTGTTACACGCAATGCTCTACTTGCAAATTGCAAGCTGCTTTTTGTCTCATCAGCATGGACCTACATACGAAATATAAAAGAAATAATTTATCAGGACATTAATAACAAAAGTAGTAAGTTCTAACAAAGGAATTTAGCCGGGGCTCAAGGAATTTCTTATCCCCTCGCCCTAGTGCCCTCACAAGAGCAGTTGGGGTTCTTGGTCTAGTTTTGGTCCTGGTTTCTTTGGAGTGAAACTAATCCTAGTTTTCCTTGTGTTTTTTTGTGCAGGTCTGCCCATAACAAAACTTGTTCTATAACTTTGGGTTTCTTTAAACCCCACTCTTCTTAATATATTGATATGCAGCTTGCCTGCGTGTTCGAGAAAAAAGTTATAAGACTATAATGAATAATGATTAATGTTTGTTGTTGGCTAATGATATGTCAAAATATTCACTTAGTTAACTAAATGTGAAAAGTTTGTAAAAGAAAAGGTGCACCTTTCAACTTAATGTCCACAATGCAACATCAAACAGTAAGCAAAATAAGCACATACTACAAATATGCAATAGAAAATGCTTCAGTCATCTTCATGATACAATTTTGCAGAAGTGAAACAAATAGTACATTTTTCTCCTTCCATCATCCAATAGTCCAAACAACATGAGAACTCGACTGATAGCAGATATAATGAGATATGGCATACCTGTGCAAGTGTTATATTACAGATGATAGCCGTGTTAGAATTTCCACCCAGAGCAGGCTGCAATAATATCATTGTCACTTTACTGTCACGCTATGGGACATGTCCGTTGAGAATAAAATCCATTACTAAAGCAGTCATGAAATTTTTTTATTACAACAAGTTAGGTTTCGTTAGTAAAAAGTAGATAATAACTTACCCTTGATGACCACCTATGCCTTCAATAAGTTTCTTTATAACTGTACCAAGAGTCATGAGACTTTTGTTAATATGAGAACCCTCCTTAAGCCTCACACCCTCTGCACCCGTCTTTGCAGCTCGTTCTGAGCCAGCTTAGTCGACAAGGTTCTGAAATGTGGATTGTTCACATAAATGTAAGAAAAACAAGAGACCTGAATCTACTCATTTTGTGCCTTTTTTAACTGTGCACAAGCTTAAGAGATCAAGTAGATATGATGATTCAGTACCAATCGACAAATACAATTGGCAATCTGAAATATTTGTAACAATATGGATAACCAATCTAAAGATAAACAACACATATTCCAATAGAAAAATCATTATTTACTATAGAGTGTAGTGGCAACTGCACATACCAATACAGATACCCGTACAGCATCACAAGAATCTTCAACTTCATTGTCGTTGCCTTTTTATCTGCTCTCAATTACCTGGACATTAATAGCATACGAATCAAAGTTGTGATCCCGTGGAAAATAATACAGAGGAATATAAGCATACCATGCGAAGTATAGTGTGAGAACGGCTGCTGTAAAGATTCATATTTGTCTCTCCAATATGCCGGTGAGCTGCAATTTTGAATACAATTTATAAATAAGAGTGAATTATAGATTAACTAAGCCACCAGACCTTCAAGAAAGATTACATTCTCCAAAAGACATAAAATTCATGAACAAGAGTGTCAATAATTTTGTAGAAATATAACGATGCAGAAATATCCATGAAAAAATGACATAATAGCACCTTGGGTTTGGATAGAGATGCCTTCTTCCCCTTTTCTGCACGACATTTCTGGTTACACGCTCCAGGGTGCACTCGCGAGCATTGCGACGAAGGGGTCCCCGCCGGCCACCGGCAGGTGGCTGCTGTTGGAGAGCCGCCGGCGGGTCTGGTGATGGTGGTGGTGCCGGGTTTGGGACAGCGGCGCGTGGAGGGGCGGCGGGAGCGGGAGCGGGAGCGCAGAGGAGGCCACTTTGGCACCACGACGGGGAGGCGCGTCTTGGTGGTGCTCCCAGGATAAGGGCAGGGTCGCCGCCGCTCTTGCTCACCGCGCCAGCGAACCGATGGAGATGGGGGCTGGGGCCCAAGCCTTTGGAGCGGTGCTGCAGGAGAGGAGAGGATAGGGACGCGACGGTGGAGCCAGGATGGAGAGAGAGAGAGAGAGAGAGAGGAGAATCGAGGGGAAAACCTCTCGTTTCGCCTTTGGCGCACGGAGGAGCGTGACGAGCGTGCGGATCCGGGGGCCACGGGGCCGCGGTGCTAGCAGTGAGCAACAGAGGCACCCACGGCGGCGGCGCTCCGACGCTCGGGTCCGGGGAGGCACAATGAGCTGCATGGCCCACAGCTACCGACCGTGGAGGCGGAGATGCCGGCCATGGCGTCGGGGCCGCGGAGGGAAGCCCACCGGCAGCGCGAGAGACGGCCGATGGCGGCGGCAGAGTGCGGATGGGGGAGCGTTCGGTGGGCCCGTGGGTATAGAGGGCGGGTACAGCAGACGAAGATGACAAAAACATTAGCTTTTCGGCAGAAACACTTCCCAAATTGCGATTTCTATGGTCGTTCCACCTTTTTGGTCATCATACAACCTTACGGGTGGGTCCGGCATGAGGGGTAAGGCGGGCCCGAATTGGGTGAGAAAAGTTTTCAATTGTCTTCGCTCCTTATAGTATAGATAATAATAATATAGAGCTAATCGACGTCATCCTCGAGATGGTTGGCAGTTTTAGGTTTATATGGCGATAGACGGGTTTGGGGACGTTGTTAGTCCCTCCGTGTCGAAATATTTGTCACCGCTGACTTTTCTTTCAACTTTGACCATTCGTCTTATTCAAAAAATTATCGCAAATGTGTAAAACGATAAGTCAAGCTTAAAATACCTACAATAATAAAGCATGTAGCAAGCAAAGTAAATGATACTTGCATAATTTTTAAATAAGACGAATGGTCAAAGTTGTGAAAAAAGTCAATGGCGACAAATATTTCATACGGAGAGATATTATTTATATATTTATATCTATATCTACACTTGTATTCTATACCTATATACTAGGATCGTGCCCGTGCGTTGCTACGGGCTAAAAAAATTAATATTGCAATATGTGAAGCACCCAACTGGACAATGATAATGTGAAAATAAGAATAAATATTACATTATTTTAGTTTGGTTATTGTATTTTCTTTAGATGCATATATGTTTTCGTGACTACGAAAAGAAATGATACACAGTACAAGAGGACATGACGAAAGGAACATGCTAGATTTTCAAAAGCTATTTCATTAATAAATTTATTATTGTACACCTTGCATATACATATTTTGTCAATACAATCAACTAAATTGTCATCATATATTGTATAACATATGGCATGATCCTGTGTGATGTTCTTCTGCTTGATTGCATCCTCAATTTTGTCAATCAGAAAAACGAAGACCCGCTTGTTCCATTGAGAGACCAAACCAAGCAACGGAAGATGATTAGCTATATATCAATATTAAAGAAGCTAATTCATTTGAATTTCATTATTATCAATTCAAAAAAGAACCTCTGTGACAAATGACCAGTGCACTAGCCAGGGTATCATGATGCGAAATTTCCTATACTAAACACTTGGCGGAAAGCAATGTCAGTGTACATGAGTGTCGCGTCTTCAAGCTATGGTTAGTAGTAAAACAAAATTAGGTTTTAATAATTAAGTAAATCTAGTGCACA
This sequence comes from Cenchrus fungigraminus, assembly GCA_036936925.1. Lineage (NCBI taxonomy): Eukaryota > Viridiplantae > Streptophyta > Magnoliopsida > Poales > Poaceae > Cenchrus > Cenchrus fungigraminus. The sequence goes on along the minus strand of CM072778.1, from coordinate 51,264,685 downwards.
GCAAATTAGAATAATTGCAATGATAGGATGCTTAATACCCTATACTTTTCTTTGTAGCATTGGACTGTAAGTCCACACATTGGAAATTAGTCTTGCTGCAATCTACAAAACAGCTACAAATCCAACACATTGGAAATCAGTCTTGCTGCAATCTGCAAAACAGCTACAGAGACAATGCAGAATATAATTATTCTAAAACACATATCGAGTAAGTTGGTGTGATGGCACAGATGATTATTGCAGGAACTAACACTTGCTTACAAAAATCTTGATCCAGCTCCCTCGGAATATATTATCACTACGTGAAAAACTCACTTTGGTAACAGGCATAGATTGCCTTTAGTAACGGGCAAAGCGCCCGTTACCGATCAAGTGTTACAAATGAGCGAAGAAAGGTAACGGGCTGATGCCTGTTACTGATAACACATATTTGTAACGGGCATCAAACAACGACCGTTACCACAACTAGCCACCGATCACGTGAAATGGCTGTTTCTCTGGGCCCACAGGGAACTTTAGTAACGGGCACCAAAAAAAAGCCCGTTACATCAAGTCAACATCAGACAGCCGTGCTGTAAACATGCGTCTCCTCTGTCTCGACCAAATGAGACGCGTCTTTTTCACACGCGTCTCAGCACTGCTAGGATTAGTAACGGGCATCAAACAACAATCGTTACCACAACTAGTCACCGGTCACGTGAAATGGCTGTTTCTCTGGGCCCACAGGGAACTTTGGTAACGAGCACCAAAGCAGAGCCCGTTACTGCGAACTCAACATCGGAGACACGTGCTGTGAACTTGTGTCTCCTCTGTCTCGACGAAATGAGACGCATCTATTTTCATGTGCGTCTGCTTTCTCTCGACTAAAGGAGACGCGTGCTGTCAACCCGCGTCTCCTCTATCTCGACGAACGGGTCAAGTTCTGGGGCCCACCGGTCAGTATTGGTAACGGACTTTTACGCTGCCCGTTACATTGTTGGCATGTTTGTAATGGACGTTCCGAATGAAGCCTGTTACTCACTGATCAGTGTTTGTAACGCGCTTTGATTAACGTCCATTACAGATACATATGCCACCCCTATAGTAACCTGCCTGCTTGCCGGCTGCATCCTGGAACCAGTCAGGATTTGGCAGCCATCAGCGGCTGCATCCTGCCATCTTGGAACCAGCCAGGATATGGCAGTCACCACAGCAAGGAGACATCACAAACACAAAAGCAAGATCACATTTATAGACAAGCAAGACCACATCAAGTTTCAAGTTACTCATCAGGGCTTGTTCGGATGGAGTCATGAGAAAACTGCCCGAACCAGGCAACATCTGACCCCAACCAAGCAAGCCAAGCAAGTTTCTCAAGCAACAACACCTGACTAAAGAAGACTGATTGCTGCAAGTTTCAAGTTTCTGGCTACAATGAACTCACGGTGCACCATTATAGAAGTTGCCCTTTCGGTCGATGGTCTCCTTAAGAATGTACTCGCACAGCATCTCCCGGACCCGCTTTAGATCTCCTATGGAAACATCTACGGCAACTTTGAAATCCTGCAAAATACAATCATTTATGAGAATGCAAGTAGAAATCAGTTTCTAAAATCAAATGGAGAATATGAGCAGAGATAAGGTTGAGCATTATTATCTACTTACAGCAGCCTTCTTGATGTCAGGTATGTCATCGAGTAGTCTTAACATATGGAATGCCACATGGAATCCACACAAAGAGGACCGCCATGGCTGCTGAGCACACTGCATCGAGGTACCAAAATGACAAGTTAATGCAGTACCAAGTAGGTAAGAAGGGACCATAAAAAAACCTCGGTCTTACATCGAGATTTGGTTTGTGCTTGAGTGTTGTGGCTTTTGGCTTTTTTTCTTTCCTTTCATCACTGTCCTGTGCATGATCAGCAAAGGCCCTGCATGATCAGCAATACCGATTAGAAACACTAAGTGATTGAATTTTTGTGAACAAAACCTACAAGATACTGTACCAAAGGCCCTGCATGATCAGCAATACCGATTAGAAACACTAAGAGATTGAATTTTTGTGAACAAAACCTACAAGATACTGACCAGTCCACAACAGCTTTGAGGTCTGCGAACTTTCGCGGGGGATGTTGTTTAGAATAATCTAGATACCAAACCTCTTTGAACTTCATACAGATGATCAGTGTTACCCAGTGGCCAGTGTAGTAGGCACCCACCACGTAGTCATTGTTCATTGCATTTGTGATTGTTTTTATTACAAGGCCAGAATGCTGAGAAATATTTGTGGAAGTGAAAATATCTGGATCTAAAAACCCAACACTAATCTGCATCTCCGCTGCCTTGTCCATCATTTTCCTACAAAAAATCAAATTGTTAGCATGCATGAACTTTGTGGTCAAAATTATTGAAATATCTTTTAAGGTTTTAAGGGACTTACAATGTCCACAACCTCAAGAAGGTAACATCCAGAGAAGCCAGGCTTATAAGGTTATACACACTACTGAATGCAATGTTTAACATTAAAGCACCACCACCTTGAAAGTAGTGTTGATCCACCTTTGCTGGAAAGGCAAGTTTATCGTTACTGTGTTCCATGACGTAAGCATGCAACCTAGCACAATTTGGTCCAACAGCCTCTAAGTCTGCTTCTGACAACATAGGTGCACCAGGCTTGTATTTTGGTTCCTGTTCTGTCCCAATAATATAGTTAAGAATCTCATCTTTAGACAGAGATTTCCTGGCCTGGTTCTCCTTCTGCAGTGGAGATTGCCTGGGCTCCTCCTCCTGTTGCAGAGGCTGCTGTACATGTTGCATCTGTTGCTTAGGGGGAGATTGCCTGGGCTCCTCCTCCTGCTGCTGCAGGGGCTGCTGTTTCGTCTGTTGCTTATCCTCATGTTGCATCTGCTGCATAGGCGGAGTTTGCTTGGGCTCCTCCGGCTGTTGTCGACGCTCCTACTTCGTAGTTTTGCTGATCTGCTGCTGCTGCTGCTACTGTTGAGCCTTCTCTTGCTGACACTGAGCTGTAGTACCTCCATCTGATGCTGTACCCCTGCTACCTGTTGCGGCTTCAGGGTTGGGATGTCTCGTCATGCGTGGTATAAGGATCCTATCCTTTGGCCATTGGATCCTTTGAACAAGAGCCTCAGCTAGGGTTGCTATGTCACCCCCATCAATTGGTACAGGCAGAGGGTAGTGACCCGCATTGGCCAACACATAAGTAGGTTGCACCACAACATACCCATCCTACACCGGTACTGCATGGCAAGCCTTTTGAAATGGAAAGACTGCACGTGGTTGGCTCTGTCAGCTTGTCTATTGTGTCCAGCATAGGTGATCGACTATCACTGTGCACTTGATTCGCTTCGTCCTCGTTGACATTCCAATGGTCTTGGTCTCTGCCACGCGCATCTTCCTCGCTGTCATGCGCATGTTCTTCCTCGCTGTCATGCACATCTTCTTCCTCGCTGCCATGCACGTCTTCTTCCTCGTTGCTACTGACAGGCGCTGGTAATTGGGAAGGAAGAAATACATTTTTCGGTATTTCGATGCCTGATAGTCTTAGAGCATGGACAACTGTTTTAAATGTTAGGTCCATCATATCATCAGACCTCTTGTTCCTCCTCTTCTTCCTGTATATTCCAGCAAACTCTTCACCAAACCCTTTACCCCAGCCAAGTGAACTAGACACGCCTCGGACCCGACCTCGATGCTCTGGAGTCTCAAGTGCTGCGGTGAGGATATCATTCTCCCTAACCCTAGAGAAAGAACCATCGCTACCCTGAGCTGTAAGAGTTTTCACCCTATCTGCTACCCCCACCACCACAGGGTTACTGAATGTTATGTTCCCGCTTCCTTCACAAGTATTCTTCCTCTTCTTCCCTGCCCTTGCCCACAGATAAGGTCTCGAACGTCCAGGAAATTGGTCCCAACGGTTCTGTTTTCCTTCTGTTGCATCCTCCTCCTGCCACTCTTTCCTTTTACCACTATAACCTTTTCTGCCTGTCTTGTTTGGCTTATTATGCAATGCTCTCTTTTGTTTCATCTCCTGGCTCAATTGCTGAAATGAAGGAGAATTGGTTTCCTGCACAAACATGTCCTAGTCTTGTTGCTGCAAAAAGGCATGCTTCACAAAGGGAGTCTCCTCTTCGCTCACATATTTTTTCTTAAATGGGCCTTGAACTGCCGTTGCAAGGTTTCAATCTCTGATATAGCTGCCTTAACTGCCTTCTTGCGAACAGATTCTTCCAGATTGGCTGGGTAATCTAGCTTTTCCTCTAAAACTATGAACAGATGTTCCTTCTCAATTGGTGAGAGATCATCAACCGCCTTGTTGATTGACACCCTCTCCCGAGCAATAAGGCCACAGACCAATACAAATCTATCCCTCGCAGCATCTCGGGTAGGCCAAAAATTGGCATCAAGTCCAGTTGCAGTCAACTTGTCTTCTGGCCATTTGGTTTGTGTCCTTGACCCGCGGGATCGAGTACTACTCGCAGCAGTCTGTGCTAAGTGACCCTATGAAGAAGGTTCACCGCCGATGGGCTGTGATGGTGCACTGGAAGTAGAGGAGTTTGTTGTTGTGGGAGACTGCATAGATGATATGTCAGGTTGTCAGTAGTGCAACATAAGCAAGACTGAAAATCTAAACAAAATTCTTATTAGATAAATTCATTTTCTTTGAAAGGTAAAATAGCTGATATTAGATTAGAAATCATTACAAGTCGTAAATAAAATCAGCATAGACATACACATTTCATATTTTACTTAATTAGCATATAGGGATAGGTGCTAACCATTTTGACAGGGACGCAACAATATGCTTATATATCAAAGCAGAGAATAAATTCCTTCAACTGCTTCCTTGTCCAACTTCAGCAGCGATGGATTGTGTGTTCCATGTGTACATGCAACAAGGGGATAAAGCAATCATGACATTATATATGACAGTAGTGAAACAACACTCACAAACACATCATGACACCAACAATAACAATATATATGACAGTAGTGAAACAATTAACACTCACAACAAAGCATAGGACAATCTAGTTATCACTACATTATAAACCACTGCGATGCAATTCCCACTGACATTATGTGGCCATCAGAATTAAAGTATACTAACAGGTCCAAAGCATAACTGTCGATCTGGTACATTCAAGCATAACAGAATTAAAGTATGCATTAATCCTCAATGCTTTTCATGAATTTACAGTGCAAAAATTGTAGCACTAGGAACATGAAAATGAATTTCAACAGTTCATATAACTTCATTTGTTAGCAACAATTTATTCAAATAGACTTGGAGCAACAAAATCCATCCATCAAATCCACAGTCAATCAATTAAAAATGAACTATCAAGGCATGTCTCCCTAATCCACATTGTCATGAATATATAGCAGATTTGGTGGCCGAGCAGAGAGAGGGCGTTGGGTTCAAGCAGGACTAACCTCTGTCGCGAATGGAGTAGTTGTTCTCGTGATGGTCAGGGGGGCCGGATCCATGTTGGCTCGTGGCCTGAGGTGGCCGGCTCGTCGTCGTGGCCGGGGATGACAGATCCGCGTCAACCGTCTTTAGGTTGTCTGGGAAGCCATCCGCACGCCAGTAACCACGTCCTCGTCACCGTCATCACGTAGGGAGCGGTGGGGCCAGAGAAGAGCAGGGCTGCGGTGGGGAGAGAGCGGCGAAGGCGAGTGGGGAGAGAGCGGTGAAGGCGAGCGGGGAGAGTGGCGGCGGCGGTGGGGAGAGTGCGGGCGTTGTGGATCTGTCTAGCGAGGAGCCGAATATGTCCCCTGAGGAACTGCACGCGTAACTGTGTTTAAGGAAATTACTTGCGTGCCCTTGAACGGCTCTCTGGTGGAATTGGAATTCCATGGGCATTATAGTCAATATAGGTGGGAAATTTTGAACAGCCCGCGCACGGTTTTCCTGCTGACGCTGACACGTGGGCCAGTGTCATTGGCGATGATGGTTAGTGAACCCGCATCGCCTTTGTTGGCAGTTGGGGCCGGCGGGCGGGCAGCGGTTATCTTTTTTTTGGCTGCTGACGCTGACGCGTGGGCCAGTCACTATTTTTTTCGAATGAAACGTGCTTCCCTAAAATATTAGAGCCCATAAAACAGCACCTAAAAAATCATAAAAATATGAACAATTCGTATTTGGACATTTAGTATTTGAATAAAATATCAACAGTCACACTTGTGTGCCCAAGATTCTTAGAATTCGTTTTTACATCCCATGTTAATGATGTAATAATTCTAATAACATCTAGTGTGCTCTAAAAAATCTACAAATTGACTTGGCAACATAATTTGGGTACCTAGACTTGTCTTCAAATTTTCAAATGGTTTCGATGAAGGAATAATATACTTGTGTACAAATATCTACTTCTCTCACATAGTTTCCTAGAATGTTCCTTGAACATTGAAGTTTTCCACACTTTGCAACATGTTCGAACTCATATGCATTTGAAAACTTAACAAAACCTTGTGTTCACCTTAAGATTACAAAAATGCAAAGTTTCATTACAGGAGGTGTGGAAAACAAATATTATTTATATGTTGTACTTACATAGAACAAGATAAGGCATATAAACATTGTTCAAGAAATGGAATATACACTAAACAATGAAATTAATGAAAATACGGTGATTTTAGAAAACTTTAGAAAAAAAGTAATCAAATTTGGACTAATTATGACGGAGAAATACATGTTACAAAATTTGATTGCAGATTAAAAAGAGAAATGTCGTCGACGACACGGGACAGATAAACTGTTCTTCATTCTCCAATAGAACAAAGGAGGAAGCAGAGGGAACCGCCGCCCGCCACCGCCCCCGCCGTGCCCGCTTCGGCGGTTTTGACACCCAAGAGGGCACCCTAGTCCTCGTCACCGGCAAATGAGACCACCACAACCTTCGATTTGACTCACAAACGTGACAAATCAAATCTTGTCTATCAAAAACTGATTAAAAATCGACATCCCGATAAAATCAAATCCGCGTTTAGTAATATCTAATAATTTACATTCAAGATAGATAATGTTCATTGATGCTTGCGCCTACATCCCGATGTTCATCCTGCTGACGGCGTACTCCACGGCGACGCTGAAGTTACGCGTCCAAAGGTTGAACTCATGACGGATGCGACACTCGGCGCTGCAGTAGTGGATGATCTCTGAGGTCTTCGGGCCGTAGCTCCTACATCCCGCTACCCAAATGTAGATGTGGGGATTCGGGACGGGCAGCAACGGAATGTCATCGTCGCCGTCACCAAGCCAGTACCACCACGCAATGTTCTCGAGATCCCGGTTGATGAGGTAGCGCAGCCACCGCAGGTTATGGTTCTTCCACCGCCCGTCAGGGGGCGACGGGCCACCACTGATTTCGTGGATCAGTGCCATGGCTTCGGGGTCCGCAGGGTTGCAACGGTACTTCAGCATCGCTAAGAAGTACTTTGCACCAGAGTCTTCAGCAGCGGCATCTCCGACGAGCTTCAGACCCTTATCGGGATTCCGCCGCCTCATCAACCTCTCCATCCCCTCGAAGCATAATGCCTCCGGATGATTGGCCTCGGAGACGCGCTTCTCAAAGCACGACCTGATGTAGCGATTCTTGCACACCTGACGAAGCTCACGCAGCGACACGTGCAGTAGTACCTCATCGGAGTCGCAGATGCGCCGGAAGGTGCCGCAGATTTTATTATGAAGGATCAGAAAACGAATGACGGGCTCATCCTTGATGGAGTGGATGATGATCTGGGTGATAAGATCATCTGGTAGCAGCAGCATCAAGCACACCGCAGCCATCAAGGAGAAGGGGAGGAAATAGAAAAGCGACGGGGTTTGGAAATTGAAAGGCGACGAGGTTGAAATTGAAAGGCGACGAGGGTTGAAATTGAAGGCGACAGGGTTTGGAAATAGAAAAAGGCGACTCGGCCATCTAAAACAATAAATTGAAATTGAAAAGGCGCCTCAGTTTGGTTGCTGCCGCTGACAAGTGGGCCCGACATCATTGCCCCTACCCCTTCACCTTCCCGCGTAACTGAAAGGCGACGCGTGGTTTTGGACGGTTTTGCGCCCGAAACGGAGCCTGAGACGCCGTAGTGGCACCAGTGGAGTAGTGGGTGGGGGTAGAGGCGCCTGACGGTTCTGCGTCTTGTCAATATAACTCCCCTGCCTTCCCTGCTTTCCCTTGCTTCTTCCATAAGCTTATCATTTCTTTTGCTTCTTCTTCCTCCTCGCGATCCACCACTACAAATCTTCGGTCACCGAGAGATCACGAAGGAGGAGATGGCGTCGAGTGCCCCGTCGCCGGCGAAGCGGGGACGAAGGGAGGACGACGACGACGAAAGCCACTGTCGGAGGAAGTTGGAGCAGGGGAAGGAGCCAGCGACCAAGGACGCCGACGAGGAACCATTCGTGACGACACTAAGTTCGCCATCGACCTGCTCAGGAGCGCGTTCAGCAAGCTTCAAGATGTTGGTGAGGCCTTCGACATCAAGGCGCCTCATGAAGTGGACAAGGACCCGAGCGTGAAGGGTCTCGCCTTCAGGATCCACGGGTTGGCTGAGAAGCTCAAGAACCTCCCCGTGGTCAAGCGGGCTGGCCGCCACTTCGACTTCGACGACGGCGGCTCCAACGGTGACGACGGCTCCGACGGCAGCCACGGCGGCGACGACGGCGGGACTCCGACGGCGGCGACCGACTATTGATAGACTCCTCTACCATGTATAGTAATAATGTGTGTGTGTGTGTTTGTGTCTTCGTCAGGTTGTTGGACATGAACTGCTTAGTTTGTTTGTCGATCATGAATTGCTTAGTTAATTAGTTTGGTTGTTGGATTTTGTATGTCATGAACTCGATCTAATAGACGCGAGTAGATCTATCCGCGTCTCCTATAATATGTGTTCTGTTGTGATGAACTGGAGATCTGTTGTGATGAAATGGAGATCTGTTGTGATGAATTAGATCTTAGAGACAATGGATAGTCATTGCCGACGCGGGTTAGAGACAATGGAGATCTGGTTATCTTTTTTATATTGGCTGCTGATGCTGACGCGTGGGCCCATCACTATTTTTTTGGAATGAAACTTGCTTCCCTAAAATATTAGAGCCCATAAAACAGCACCTAAAAAATCATAAAAATACGAACAATTCATATTTGGACATTTAGTATTTGAATAAAATATCAACAGTCACACTTGTGTGCCCAAAATTCCTATAATTCGTTTTTACACCCCATGGTAATGATATAATAATTCTAATAACATCAAATGTGCTCTAAAAAATCTACAAACTGACTTGGCTACATAATTTGGGTACCTAAACTTGTCTTCAGAATTTCAAATGGTCTCGATGAAGGAATAATGTACTTGTGTACAAATGTCTACATCTCTCACATAGTTTCCTGGAATGTTGCTTGAACATTGAAGTTTTCCACACTTTGCAACATGTTCGAACACATATGCATTTGAAAACTTAACAAAACCTTGTGTTCACCTTAAGCTTACGAAATGCAAAGTTTCATCACTAATGGTTGTGTAAAACAAATATTATTTATATGTTGTACTTACAAAGAACAAAATAAGGCATATAAACATTATTCAAGAAACAGAATATACACTAAACAATAAAATTAATGAAAACATGGTGATTTTAGAAAAATTTAGAAAAAAATATCAAATTTGGACTAATTATGACGAAGAAATACATGTTACAACATTTGATTGCAGATTAAAAGGAGAAATGCGAATTGTTCTTCATTCGAATAGAATTGGGCGCCACAGTCATTAGCGACACGGGACTGATAACCCGCGTCGGCTTTGCTGCTCTTCCAAAAATTTACACAGATAATACGAGCAACATACAAAAGCTAATCCACTACTGATTTCCTATTCCAATACTCCGTTCGAACTTCACCATTTTGCGGCGGAGCCTACAGTCTTCGCTGCAAAACAGAGAAATTCCAAGCCATCCTTAATCCACGCCGCAGCCGGCGCCGTTGCCTGCGCACGGCTGATCACCACGCACCTGTGCCGGAGGCGGCAGCGGCTCACCCCTAATGCACCAAGTCGAGGAGTGGATCGCACGCGCGGCCTTCTCGCGCAAAGGCAGACACCCCTCGTTGCTCAGTCATCTCGACGTCGTACTGCTGCCGCCCGCGACCCGCCTCATATACTGCCTCGCGGTATCGTCGGGGGCGGCACCGCCATTGTCCCTGTAGAGCAAGATGGCATATAGATAGGCCGCTGCATCATCGTGCCCACCCTTGGCGGCGCGCCGGAGATCATTGCTTTCCCTATTTTCCATGAACACGGCTTTGATCCCGAAGAAGAAGCAAGCCTCCGGATTCCCGAGATCGGTCAGCATAGCAAGGAAGGCTTTGTAGGCGGTGGGGTCCCACTGTCGGATGTTTAGATCTAGACAGCCCACAGGGGGGTCAACCCCGGTGGTTTATTTGTTCGGCGGGGTGAAATCTAGGGTTAAGAACTCGAAGGTTGTGCACGAGCACACGGAACACAGAGAACACGACGGGTTTATACTGGTTCGGGCCTCCGGAGAGTAAAACCCTACGTCCAGTTGTCGGTGTAGATTGCTTGAGGATTGTGTATTGTTACAAGGGGTCACCCTGCCCGCCTTATATTGGCCAGCAGACAAGGCCGGTGCCCAGACTCCTGGTCGGTTACGACCAGGAGACCTAAGTCTAGCTGATTACATCTCTTGCCATATCCGTCGATCTGCTTGGTCGGAATCCACTGTTGTCTTGTCTTGCATGCCAAGTCTCGAAGTCGTTATGGACAAGGTCATCTGGAATCTTCTGGAAGGTCTTCAGGAGGTCGTGTGGGCTGCCAACTAGGTCGGTTGGGCCCACTGTTAGGTCGGCGGGTCGTCTGGTAGGCCGGACCCACCTGTCGGGGACGGCCGTGAGCCTGGTTGGTGGGGACCTAGGGGTACCCATGTCTCACAAGGATGTGTAGGCGCAGTGACCTTAGAAGGTCATGATGAAGTCATAGGGCTGTCGACTGGTCGAATAGAGTGCATGTCGGTCAAAAAAAGAAAACATAGCAAGCTTAGCAGCCGACCTGTTTATAGTCTTGCCGAACGTAGTGAGGTCGAGTGACGACCTATAGGAAGCGGACTTCCAATAGATCGAAACGACGATGAAAAAATTCAGAGGGCGTCAAGGACGCACTCATAGAGTAGTATCCGAGCATCGTGGCGGGCAGGATGGCCGGTATGATGATCCAAAAAAGTAAAAAGAAGAAAAAGTAGGTCGAGTAACGACATGATGAGAAACAGGTTTCCCAACAGGTCAGAACGACGAAGAAAACAAGAGGGCATCGAAGACGCTCTCGTAGAGTAGTCCCCGAGCATTGAAGCAGGTAGCATGGCTGGTTTGATGCTCAAAAAAGAAAAAAAAACTTAGTCATGGTCTTGATCGAACGAAGTGTAGAGACACCTAGATCTCCCAGCATGGCTGCAAGGAGTCTGGTAGGGCCGACCTCAAGGAGGCCTTGTAGGCGTGCTGATCTCAAAGAGGCCTTAAATCAACAATGTCCAGTATCCGAGGATATCCAACAGGATCTTGAACGGCACATCGCCTGAAGAGGTCTTCCATAATGGTCGAAACGGTCAACGATGAAGCTATAGGAAAATGTTGATCTTGAACAAATGGAGTGTAGAGACACCCAGATGTCTTGCCTAGCGGCAAAGAGTTTGGCAGAGCCACCCGAGGCATGCCGACCTCAAGAAGGTCTCAAATCAAGAAGCGCCCAAGCACCCAGAGATACTTGGCAGGGCCATTAGGCGCGCACCCCACAGGGAGGCCTTCATTCTGTACGTAAAATCCTGGGTGTCCAGAACAGGCTGGCAGGGCTACAATAGCACACCGACCTCGGAAGGTCACGCATCGGGGGCGCCCAACTAGGTTGGCAGAGCCATAACGATACCAAGGTATTGCAAGACCTAGATATAAAGGCACGTCGACCTCAGGAAGGCCATTTTGGTGCCCAGACGACCAACATAGCTGCCAGCCATCCAGCAGAGCCATGGTACTAAGGTATTGACGACCTCAGCAATAGGCACACCGACCACGGGGGCCCGACGAAATCGTAGACGTGAAGCATCTGGACTCCAGGCGCCCAGACGGATCTGGCAGAGCAGCGAGGCACGCCTACCCCGGAAGGTCTTCAATCGAACCTACGACCGTTTTGCTCAGGGAACAAAAATATAGGCTGACTGGAATAGGTCCGTTTACGTGCAGAGCCATAGCGGGTGCACCAGGACGCAGAGCCTAGCAGGTGCAATGAAGACACAGAGCCGTAAAGGGTGTATAATTGTCGTCGTCGTCTGAAGATGTAATAAGGCGCAGAGCCCTCTGACGCAGAGTCAGGCCTATCCATCCGTAGACTGCAGGGTCACGGGTCAACAGTGGTCGGAGATACTCTTGCCACCGAGAAAACGACAAACCGCCCATTGACCAAAAGATGCACTGTAGCCATGTGATGCCGCAGCGGCCTCAGGCATCATTGATGCACTAGCGACAAAGACGTCGCAAGTCAGGAAAAAGGACATCATCTTTAATCATGCACATGTCTACAGGATCTCTAGGCCACGTGGTAACAGTGTCTCCACTTCACTGGCCACTCAAGGCCTAGTTTCGGCTATAAATAGCGTCATAAGGCTCAAGGAGGCAAGCACCGAGCATTGCTGAGCTATGAAGCCGCAGAGTAGCATTGTAGCCATGCCATGGGCATGTGTCCGTCCACCAGAGCATAGGATGCAAAGTTTGTAGGAGCTTGAAGCTAGAAGAAGACTTGCGAAGTAGAGGTGTCACCCCCACTCTTTGTACCTTGCCTCAGTGAAGAGTCATGGAGAGTTTGGAGGTGATGCTGTAGAGGCCCGAGGTGAAGCTGCAAGTTCTTGGTAAGCATGAGATGCTCGTCGAGGGCTTGCAGTCCGCGCCGAAGAGCAAGCTCGTATCTGCATTCCATAGTCCGGCACAAAGTGTGTCTTGCTATGTGCCGCGTCGTGTAGTTGTTCACCGCAAGGCCACCATCGAGGTCCTGAAGCTAGGAGAAGCCTTGTGATGTGCTCTGCTATGGCAGGGAACACCTCAAGGATTGCTCTAAGTAGATCAAGTCTTCAAATATGTTTGTATCTTGTAACGGGTTCTGGAACCAATGAGGTCGCAGGCGACTTGTGTACCTTTGAAGTTCCCGTGTAATGTTCGCTCTCTTCTGTCATGTAATGGTCGATTTGAAGAAATTATTCATCAAAGACCTAAAGTGACGTAATTTGGGGGCTTGTTGACCTCAGGGAGATCAAATGTCTTATCAGGACGACCTGATAGTTTTGGGGTGTACACGACCTAAACTCGAGGTGTAGGTCGGCAATCTATCCGTTGGGCATATAACTGTTGACATGAAATCTGGCGAGATCGTCTCACGAAATTAGCGGCATATAGCCGTTGCGGCGAGCTCGTTGCGGCGGTAGATCCGCAACGGGCATCCGTGGTGGGGCCCATATAAATAGAGCTGCAGGGACTGGTGTTGACCATCCCTATCCATCGTCTTCCTCCTCTCGCCACCGTCGCTGGAATCCTTCTTGTCCTTGCCGCTGCATCTCCGCATCCGTCCCCCACCCGTGAATCCCTAGGCCACCGCCGCCGTCTGTAGCAGACCGCGCGCCAGCTCCGCCATCCACACGTCACGCCGCTCTGCATGCGCGTGAAAACCCTAGTTAACTTTAGATCCAAACCCTCTCGTCCTCAAGAAATGGCGGTCGCGGCTCCCCAAATCCCGCCCTTGGAGACGGTTTGGGAACCCTCAGTGATGACCGAGGAGAAGATCCAGGCGTTGGTGAATCACGGGCTCCTGAGATCCAAGGCGGAGGTGGAGTGGAAGGCGCCCATCGGCGAGGCGTTTCCAACGGAGGATGACAAGGAACAGGTCGTCTTCACCTCCTTCTTCGAGCGCGGGTTCAATGTACCCGCCGACGACTTCTTTAGGGGTCTTCTTTACTACTACAAGCTGGAGCTGGTACACCTTGTCCCCAACTCCATTACTGTGGTGTCGCCGTTTATATATTTTTGTGAGGCGTATCTAGGGATACCGCCCCACTTTTTCCTCTGGCGACATCTCTTCAACGTCAAGTTCACGGGCAAGTGTACCGGTGTGGTAGGAGCAGTGATGTTCTGCCTGAGATCAGGTCTCAAGGCAGAATGGTTAGATATGGATCTTCCGGACAACAACACAGGGTGGAGGTCGGAAGGGTTTTACATCGCCGACCAGCTGCCGGCGCTCCCGAAGCGAACTGGGCACAAGCCCGAGAAGATACCAGAGTGGGACCTGCCGCTTACCTCCCGCGAGTTGGAAGATGTTAAGGAGTTGCTCCCCCTCCTCGCCGACGTCAAGAAGAAAGGCCTAACGGGGGATTCGGTGGCGATGTCAATTTGTCATCGCTTGATCTAGCCAATCAAGGACCGGGTGCATCCGACGTATGAATATTGGGGGCAGTCAGACCCCACTCGCGAGGTCAATCACAAGGTCTCCCAAGAGGAGATGGCGGCCAGGGTCACACAAATGTACACCGGGCGCATCCGGAACAAGAAGTGCCCGAAGGCGCATTCCCTGACCCGACCAGCTGACCCTGTAAGTCCTGAGACAACCAGGTCGTTGTAACTTACTTAGTTGCTTGCTTCAGTCTTATGCCTTGTCCCTTGTTGTTTCAGGCTCAGGAGATGCAGTTTTGGTGCTCTGCACTGTTACCGACCGGCGAGGAGCCGCGCCAGAAGCTGAGGTCGGAGGAGTACCAGCCTCCAGCAGCTGTGCCACTGGAAAATTATCAATCAGATTCGTCGGTTGGAGCTGATGAAGATAGCGACACGGAGGTCGACGACGTCATGGCGAGCCGCCCTGAGGCGAGCAGTGCCACAAAGCCCGGACGTAAGACAAGGGTGGCAACTGCGAAGCAGTCGACCTCGAGAGCTGCCGCGAAGGTCGGGGCAGCAAAGACTGCCAAGCTTGAGGCCGACAAGAAGAAGAGAAAGAGGAGGACGAGCCCTCCCCCGGTGATCCCCACCCCGGCATCCAGAGAGGTCGAGGAAACGGATGAAGCCACTGATGATCCGCCGGTCACTGATGATCATGCGGAAAGGAGGTCGCCAAGTCTCGCGACCAAGAGGCAACGGGAGCTGGAGCAGCAAGTGACAGAGGAAGACCTCCGCCGTACGAGGGAGGCACAGCGGGCTGCCGTTGGTGCCCAGGCCAAGATGCCTGTGAAGATACGAGTTCGGCCCCTGAGGCCGAAAATGTGCGCACCGGTTACCGTGAGGTAAGGTCTCAGTACTTAAGTTTGTCCATTGCTAGCCATTGTTAGGTCCTTTATTATGTTGACAAAAAATTACTGCAGGTCGAACGTCAGGCCTCAGAGCACCTCGGGTGCTCAAGGTTCACCCTCGCGGACGAGGTCGTCCGAGCAGGAGGTCGGGACTCAGGGCTCGGTCGGTGACGTGGGGACATCGGCTCCCCCACCTGTTATTGATGTGGACCCCATCAACTCGGTGCCCAGCACATTGGCTCAGGGCCCGACTATGGACCCGGTTCAGATCGAGCCACCACAGGAGAACCTAGAAACAACCGGTGTGCAGGCGCTGGGTTCGACGTCGACGGGGCCAAGTTTCAGGCGGGAAGACATTGACTGGAACGGCACTCCCTGGGAGGGAGATATCTTCGAAGATGATGACGACATGAAGGAGGTCCGCCGGTCGATCTTGATGCTTAATCAAGCCCTTACGGTAAGCAACTGTCTTTGAATTTTGGTAAACAACTTATCTTTGAGAATGCTGTCGACGACCTGTCTTGTGTTTTGCGAAGCAGTCACTGGCCAACCGTGCTAAGGGCAGGGCCGACCAGTGTAAGAATGCCGCAGCTATGCAGCAGTGGGTAGGGGAGCTCGAACAGGAGCTCAAGCAGGTCCGTGAAGCGGCGGTGGCTGACAAGAAGAAGCTAGAAGACGAGCTAAAGGAAGAGAAGCGCAAAAATCAGGAGGCCGATACATTGTTGAATACTGTGAGCACTGGTAAGACAAACTGCTTCACAACTTTGTCCATCCTTGTCTTGTACAACTGAGAGTTGCACCTCGTGACTTATTGTTCATCGCACATTTTCACAGGCGAGAGGACGACCTCAGGAACGACCTGAAGAATGCTAAGGAGAAGGTCTGAAACCTGGAGGTGAACCTGCGGGAGGCTGAGGCCGGTGCTGAAGAGTTGAAGCAGCTGATGAAAGGCACTGTAGACAGTGAGTATGCCGTGTCCCAGAAGCTGACTTATGAGAAGCGAGCTTGAAAAGACCTTGAGGTTAGTCTCGAGGTAGCTTTACAGGCGCTGCGGAATGACCAGGTGATCATTGCGAGACAAGAGGTGGAGCTGAACGATCTGAAGAACGCTGCCCACTATGTGGTGGATATGATGGAGGCTCAGGTTTCTAGGAAAGAGATCAAGCCAGCTATTGATCGACTTCTGGGTGCGCCTGAGAAGTTGGCCGACCTCTTAAAGGCGACGAGCTTGACAGCGGCTACGGAGTCACTGGTGCGAGTGAAGTCGCACCACCCTGAAGTTGACATGGTCAAGGTCGGAGAAGGCCCAGACGCGACGAAAGACCTCAAGGTCGTAGAAGACGAGGTTCGGGAGGCCGCCATGAAGATAATGGAGGCCATCGATTATGAGGGCGGCGATGGTGAAGAGTAGTCGTAGTCTTTAGAGCTGTACCCCCTCCTTGCTCCAGTCATGTAAATAACAATAATAATATTCTTTTGGCCTACATGACGTACTTAGCTTATGTTTGCATGAACTTGGTTGCCCTGAAGCAATATGTCTTTTTCATACCCCGCTAACCACTACTCACGGAGAGGCTGGCTTACCAATCACCATGGCTCAGCAGGGAGACTTACGTGCAATCGGCGCGCGGGAAGGAGTCTGGGACTCAGGTTTTGCAACCTCACAACCAAGCAGGTTCGCAACAACATAAAGTGAGTAGTCATGAGGGACAACGTCCTCAGGTCGAGCGACCCTTATGTTGGCTTGTGCCAAGCCCCCGAGCATGTCGAGGGGGAGGAACAGGAAACTTCACCCTCAGGTCTTTCGACCCTTATATTGGCTTTGGCCAAGCCCCCGAGCATGTCGAGGGGGAGGGTAGATGACATGAACGAAAAAAGGGTAGAGCTCGAGACACAGTAGATGACTGCTTTAATTAATACTTATTGAACTAAAAATACAAAGACGAGGAATACATAACTGTCATAAAAACTATTCTATGGATAGAATCGTCGTAGATACTCCACGTTCCATGGATTGGGTACTCCTTGCTTGTCGCCCCACTGGAGGCGGTATGTAAACGGGCTGATAACTTCCGTAATGATGAAGGGTCGTTCCCAAGGTGCTGATAACTTGTGCATGCCGTCGGTCTTTTGGATACGTCGTAGAACTAGGTCGCCAACGTTGAAGGAAGTCTCCTTGACATTGCGATCATGATACCGATGGAGTTGCTGGTCGTGGCGAGCTTGCCTCATAACGGCTGCCACTCTTTGTTCCTCGAGGCTGTCGAGGTCGACGCGACGAGTCTGCTCGGCTTCTCCCTCCTCTTAGAACTGTATACGCGGGGCTCCAAAGGTGACGTCGGTGGGTAGGATGGCCTCGGAGCCATAGACCAGGAAGAAGAGGGAGAAGCCCATGACAGAACTGACCTGGGTCCTTAGACCCCAGATCACATGAGGTAGCTCTGCTAACCATCGGGTGGCGTAATTTGAAGCGTCATTAAAGATACGATCTTTGCGAGCTTGAAGGACCATGCCATTGGCACGTTCGACCTGGCCGTTGCACCGGGGGTGGGCGGCCGAAGAGTAGTAGACATCAATCATGCTATCCTGGCAAAAATCCTAGAAAGTAGACCCTGTGAAAGCCGTCCCGAGGTCGGTGATGATTCTATTGGGCACACCAAAGCGATGTGTTATCTCTTGAATAAATTTTGCCGCTTCTTCTGATGTGACCTTGGCGACAGGTCGGACTTCAATCCACTTGGTGAATTTGTCGATGGCCACAAGGATGTGCTTGTAGCCGCCTGGAGCGGTTCTGAAAGGTCCTATGGAGTCGAGGCCCCACATGGCAAAGGGCCATGATGGGGGAATCGTGCGCAGGGTCTGAGCTGGCAGATGCTGCTGTTTAGCAAAGAATTTGCACCCTTTGCACCTCTTGACGAGGTCTTTGGCGTCAGACATGGTCGTGGGCTAGTAGAAACCAGATCGATATGCCTTGCCGACCAGGTTGGTGGATGCTGCGTGACAGCCACACTCGCCGCCGTGAATCTCAACCAGGAGCTGAAGTCCTTATGATCGCAAGATGCACTTCATCAAGACACCAATGGAGGCGGCTTTTCTGTAGAGGTCATTGCCAATCACGATGTAGTTGGCACTGCGTCGCGTGATGCGCTCCCATTCAGCTTTGTCTTCTGGGACTCGCTGGTCGAGTAGGAAGGCTAAGAAAGGCTCGCGCCAATCATCCTCTTTTTCTAACATCAGCACATCACGGGGGGGGTGCTGGTTCTGGATTTGACTGACCTTGATCCGGATTATCCGGATCTAGGATTTTGATCGACGGCTTGCGTAGGTCTTGGACGAACACACCGGCCGGGACTAGAGCTCGCCGGGAACCTAGCTTGGATAGTACATCAGCAGCCACATTGTTGTTGCGTGGCACATGCTGGATTTCGATCCCCTCGAAGTGGCCTTCGAGCTTACGAATCTCAGCACAGTAGGCATCCATTGTGTCTTTCACACAATCTCATTCCTTGTTGACTTGCTCGATGACGACCTTGGAGTCACCATATGCCAGTAGTCGCTTGATGCCAAGGGACACTGCGATTCGGAGCCCATGGATTAGCGCCTCGTATTCAGCTCCATTATTGGAGGCCTTGTAGTGTATCTGCAGGACGTATTTGAGCTGCTCTCCCTGAGGAGAGATGAATAGCACTCCTGCCCCTGCGCCTTCGAGGTTAAGGGCACCGTCGAAGTACATTATCCAGTGCTCAGGCCTCTCCTTGGGAGGGGGCATCTGGATCTCTGTCCACTCTGACACGAAGTCGGCTAGAATATGTGACTTGATCGCCTGTCGAGGGCAGAACTCGATGTCGAACTCTCCAAGCTCCACCGACCACTTGACGATGCGGCCGTTGGCGTCACGGTTGTAGATGATCTCCCCTAGCGGGAAGGATGACGACACCTTGATCTTGTGGGCTTGGAAGTAATGGCGAAGCTTTCTCGACGTGATCAGGAGTGCGTAGAGCAACTTCTGAGGCTGTGAATATCGTGTTTTACCGTCGGCCAGGACCTCACTCACGTAGTACACACATCGTTGAATAGGATAGACCTGCCCTTCTTCTTCCCGTTCAGCAACGAGAACCGTGCTGACCACATTAGTGGTGGCGGAGATGTAGAGGAGCGTTTCTCCTGGTATGGGTGGAGTCATGATTGGGGGCGTGGTCAAGGAATCTTTGAGAGCCTCGAAAGCCTTCTGTGCTTCTTCATCCCATACGAACTTATCTGCATTCTTCAATAGCTTGAAGAAAGGCAGACCTTTTTCGCCGAGCTTGCTGATGAAACGACCTAGGGCCGCCATCATGCCTGTGAGCTTCATGACGTCTTTCTTACAAGATGGCTTGGCCATGTTGCGGATTGCGTCGACCTTGACGGGATTAGCTTCGATGCCTCAGTGTCCCACCATGAAGCCCAGAAGCAACCCAGAGGGAACACCGAAGACACACTTGGTCGGGTTGAGCTTCCACTGGTAGGTGCGTAGGTTGGAGAAGGTTTCGGCAAGGTCGGCGATGAGCTGATCTTGGATGGTGGTCTTGACGACCACATCGTCGATGTAAGCTTCCACGTTCTTCCCGATCTGAGACTTCAGGCAGTTCTGTATCGCCTTCTGGTAGGTCGCACCAGCGTTTTTCAGGCCAAAGGTCATGACCTTATAGCAATACATGCCATTGGGCGTTATGAATGCTGTCTTGTCTTGGTCGTCGGGATTCAGGGCTATCTGGTGATACCCTGAGTAGCAGTTGAGGAAGCATAGTAGAACGCTGCCAGCCGTGGAGTCCACGACCTGGTCGATGCGAGGGAGAGGGAAGGGATCTTTCGGGTAGTGCTTGTTGAGGTCGGTGTAGTCGATACACATCCTTAGCCCTCCAGTCTTTTTGGGTACAAGGACCGGGTTTGCGAGCCAAACCGGGTGTTTACACTCTCGTATGAATCCTGCAGCTAGGAGCTTACAGACTTCTACTTCTATGGCCTTCTTTCTATCTTTTGCAAATCGCCGGAGCTTTTGCTTGATAGGTCTTGCGGTTTTGCTTACTTCAAGGGTGTGCTCAGCCAGCTCCCTGGGGACACCGGGCATGTCAGACGGGCTCCATGCAAAGATATCGGTGTTGTCCCAGAGGAAACTGGTGAGCGTGAGTTCCTATTTGGGGTCGAGGTCGGCCCCGATGGTGACTTCTCTAGTTGCGTCGGGCAGGCCGAGGCAAACTTTCTTCACAGCGGGACTTGCGTCCAAGGCGGTAGCTGTACGCTTCTGTTCTGGGACCTCCAGTGTAGTTTGGTCGATCTTGGCGGCCTGGGCGACCATGACCGTAGCGGCAGCTTTGCACGTAGAAACCTTGGCGAGATCGACGGTGTCGCTCTCGCAGTTGTAGGAGACGAGGATGTCGCCGTAGATGGAAAGGATCCCATTTGGAGCTGGCATCTTCATGATGAGGTAGGTGTGATGCGGTATGGCCATGAATTTGGCCAACATGTGTCGACCAAGGATGGCGTGGTAGGAAGAGCGGAAGTCTGCAACCTCAAATGTCAGGTACTCCGTGCAGAAGTTTTCCTGTTTGCCAAAGGTGACCGGTAGGCATACACGACCTATGGGGTATGCAGCCTTGCCGGTCATGACCCCATAGAAGGGTTCGTCGCATGCAGTCATCTTGGAGAAGTCGAAGTCCATCTTTCGCAGCGTTTCGGTGAAGATGATGTTCAAGCTGTTGCCCCCATCGATGAGGGTCTTGGGCAGGAACGCGCCATCCACTATGGGGTTGACGACCAACAGGTAGTTTCCGGGATCTGGTATGTGCACCCAATGGTCTTTCCTGGAGAAAGTGATCGGGTACTCCGACCAACGTAGGGGTTGCGGGGTCTCAGTGTTGACTTGGCCGATCTCCCTTGAGTTTGATCGCTGCTGTCTGTTGCTTTTAGCTGCCTGGCGGCCGCCGACGATGAAGTTGATCTGTCGTTTGGCATTCTGGAACGCACCATTGGGGTTACCCCGAGAAGGCTCCTTGCAACGGTTGTCGCTGCGGTTGTGGTCATCGGGGCGGCGATCATCGCGCCGGTCATCACGGCGCTCGTCATGGTGGTCGTTGTGGTGTTCTTCTCAGTGATCGTCGCGGTGGTAGTCGTCACGTCGATCATCGCGGCGATAGTCGCGGCGATAATCACGGCGATCTCTGTCGTCATTGCGACGATAGGGTCATCGGTCGCAGTAATCACGTCGATCAGGTCGACGATTGTGGTTGTCGTAGCGGTGGCTGTTGTTCTGGTCGTCGTTGTTGCCGCTCTTGGTCTTCTTGGGCTCTAGGGGTATGCCTAGGGCGCGTTTTAGCTGTTCGCACTCCCTCATGGTGTGCTTGGCGTCGCGGTGGAATTGGCATTGCTCGTCCATGACGATGTTGAAGTCACTTTCAAGGAAAGTGGAAGGTCGAGGTGGATCGGTCGCATAGACCTCGCCGGATCGCTTGCGTGACCTGCCTCCGCCATCTTCGTGGGCATCTCCCTTGAAGTCGTGTACCACCGCATCTTGAGTGTCGACAAGCTTATCGACGTAGGCCATGAGGTCGGCGATGGTGTGGGCGTCAGCTTCATGAATCTTCTCAAAGAGCTTCAGGTTAGTTACCCCCTTCTTGTAGTAGGCTATGACGTCTTCGTCCTTGACTCCCGCGAGGGTGTTGTGGTTCTCGAAGTAGCGGTTGGTATACTCACGGAGAGTTTCGTCGTGCCTCATCCGTACTCTGGCGAGGTGGTGAGTGTTGCCAGGACGATTATAGGTCACTTGGTAGTTGGTCGTGAAGAGTCGTGACAAGGTCGCCCAGGAGGTGATGCACTCCGCAGGGAGGTTGTCGAGCCACAGGAGCGACGCTTTACCCATCACAAGAGGAAAGTATCCTGCCATGTGGTCTTCGTTGCCTCCTGATGCGCGGGCCGCAATGCTGTACATTTTCAGCCAAATACTCGGGTCGGAGCGGCCGTCGTATTTTTTGATCGCTGGCTTGAAGTCCTTGGGGTATCTGATCGTCCTGAGACGTCGTGAGAATGCCGGGAAGTTGTTTATTGCTCCAGGACTGGATGACGGGGTGTAGGCGGTTGGGATGATGTAGAGGTCATCGGGAGGACCATTATCCTGGTCGTACTGGGCACGACGTAGGAGTTCTTGATCGTGCATCTGCCGGAGTTCTGTTGCTTTAATGGGGTTGTTGGCGTTGAGGGGATCAGGAGCCCCATTGTCGCGGTCATAGTTGGCACGTCGCTCCAGCTCTACTTCATCTCGTATGGGCTGGCGCTGATTGCTCCTGGCACACGCGGCTGGAGGAGGCTGAGCTCCGACGTTATGTCCTGCATTGCCGGTGACGTTCTGCTGCTGGGCGCCAGCAGCGTTGGCGACGTTGCCCGCAGCATTAGCGGCGGGGTTGGCCGCAGCGTTTGCTGGGCGGTTGGCTGCTGCATTGGCAGCAGCATTAGCTGGCTACATCACTTCATTCTCGCCACCTCCCTCTTCAGGTACGGGCTGAAGGGGAGCGCCATTGCTTCGGTGACGGCGACGGGGCCGTTCCGACCTACTCCTGGAGTAGGAACTGGAGGCCGATCTGCTGTATCCTGGACCTCTTTCTTCGACCTGGGCGGTGGCGATGCGGATGTGAGCTTGTAGGCGCCGTGTTGTAGGAGTATCCTCAAGTTGACCCAGCTCGGCAAGGGCCGCACCTAGGTTGGCTTGAGGCGAGTTGTAGACTTCGTGGCCATCTTGCTCAAAGTCCTTAAGGAGGTCTCTCGCACGCAGGCGGTGTCGTCGAGGCTCGTCGTGATTCTGCGGCTGTTGGGGAGTAGCTGGAGCCGCAGGGGCGGCTGCACCATCAGGTATGTTGGCTGCAGGTTGGCCACCAGCACCGGGTACGACATTGCCTGCAGGTTGACCTGCGGCTGCTGCAGCTGCATCTATCTCTTGTTGTCGACGTGTAGCTCGTGCGGAGTTAGCGTTCTCACGCTGTATGCGCTGCTCGTCGGTCTCACTAGCTTGAGGGGGTACGTCAGCAGAGACCACAAGGACCTCTCGGTCTGAGATCTCAAACACCTCGCCCGGGTAATTGGGAGAGATGGTCGTACGGGCGATCTGGAATGCGAGGTGGTCCGGGGACAGCTCGCGGTTGACCTGGTGGTGATGAGCCATGATGATAGGTCGTCGGAGCTTCTTGAGCACATGGCACTGGCGAGCCGTGTGTTTGGAGTCTTCATGAAGGTCCACGGTGTAGGATCTTGGGTCCAGATTCGATCTGGATCTTGTTCTTCATGTAGCGAGACGCTGCATGGGTTGCGTTCCGCAAACCAAGGGGCATGCGGGATGAAGACGGAGAGGTCCTGCGAGGGCGCTTGACACGCTCACAGACCTTGATCGTGTCAGAGAGCATGTCCTTAATGCGATCGAGCCCTGCGATCAGATCGCGAGGAGTGGGTGGGTGGGTCTCCATCAGCAGATCGGATTCGACCTGCTGGTTGGAGGTGACCGCATTGCCCTCGATGACGAGGCAGGCGGCTAGAGCGGTGGATTCTGCCAGCATAGAGCCGAAGCAGATGTCGACGGGATTGGCGAGGAAGTCCGCCATGCTCTCCAGGAAGATGACGTCACTTGGAGAAGCCCTCGAGCTACTCGAAGAACCCTGATTTCCCCCTACCTGGCGCGCTAACTGTCGGATGTTTAGATCTAGACAGCCCACAGGGGGGTCAACCCCGGTGGTTTATTTGTTCGGCGGGGTGAAATCTATGGTTAAGAACTCGAAGGTTGCGCACAAGCACACGGAACACAGAGAACACGGTGGGTTTATACTGGTTCGGGCCTCCGAAGAGTAAAACCCTACGTCCAGTTGTCGGTGTAGATTGCTTGAGGATTGCGTATTGTTACAAGGGGTCGCCTTGCCCGCCTTATATTGGCCAGCGGACAAGGTCGGTGCCCAGACTCCTGGTCGGTTACGACCATGAGACCCAAGTCTAGCTGATTACATATCTTGCCATATCCGTCGATCTGCTTGGTCGGAATCCACCGTTGTCTTGTCTTGCACGCCAAGTCTCGAAGTCATTATGGACAAGGTCGTCTGGAATCTTCTAGAAGGTCTTCAGGAGGTCGTGTGGGCTGCCAACTAGGTCGGTTGGGCCCACTGTCAGGTCAGCGGGTCGTCTGGTAGGCCGGACCCACCTGTCGGGGACGGCCGTGAGCCTGGTTGGTGGGGACCTAGGGGTACCCATGTCTCACACCCACACCCAAGAAATCTCATCTCTTATCCCCTCTATCGACAAACGTCGGCCGACGTTGCAGTGGCCGCACACGCGGCTCATGGTTGAGCAAGTACCGCGTAGGCTGCGGAGGTCAGCCAAGGCCCGCTCCGAGGTCGCACCGACGCACGCCGCAATCTCAATGCGGAGGTCTTGAGGGAGGTCCAGCAGCAATGACGGCTGGTGCCGCCTGCTTCTTCCCGGCATGCTATTCATCTCCGGCCGGGAATGGTGACAATGAGGAGTAGGCAGTTGCTGTTTTTTCGCGAGTAGATGAAGGGGCAGGGGATCTAAATTATTTTGGAAGGAGAAGATACAGGAGATTTGTTTCCAAACACGGTTTAAGTATGCAATGGAGACGACGTTTGGCTAATCCGCGTATCCTTTAATTCTCCATTGCAGACGACGTTTGGCTAATCGGCGTATCCTTTAATTCTACATTAGAGACGACGTTTGGTTAATCCGCGTATCCTTTAATTCTACATTGAAATCACTACCTCTGCTCTCAGCCATTGACTGGGCAACTGTTTCCCCATTAACCGGATCTGGCATCAATTTCTTGGGAACCTTCCCGTTTCCTGTGCTCTTGATCTTATCCCTCCTCTTTTTTTTTGACAACCGATCTTATCCCTTCCTTGTTTTTGCTATAAAAAGGCATCAATGCCTATCGGTCCTCCTCACTTGCTTTCTTCTTCTCTAAATCTAGATCTAGCTATGGCACAAAGAATAGATCTTGTAGGGCGCAAGCTTTTGCTTTTCTCTCTTCTTCCTCCTCCTCGTTCTCTTAGTTGATAGAAGAATTCTTGTGATATGGGTGACTGGGTTGCTCATCCCTCTAGCACAGCTGCTAGAAAAATCCTTGTGATATATCGGCTGTCGAGGGAAGGTAGCCCAGAATCTCCTGGCATCAGGAAGAACAAGCCGACGGAAAGATCAGGTCGGGGGAGAGAAGCCCAACCCCACTACTGTATCTTTCTCGTCAAACTTGCGCTTCCTTTTG
This sequence comes from Cenchrus fungigraminus, assembly GCA_036936925.1. Classification (NCBI taxonomy): domain Eukaryota; kingdom Viridiplantae; phylum Streptophyta; class Magnoliopsida; order Poales; family Poaceae; genus Cenchrus; species Cenchrus fungigraminus. The sequence continues at coordinate 51,239,078 of CM072778.1, read as the reverse complement.
CTTTCCCTTCTCCTCCAAGAGAAGAATTTTTGAAGGGATATGTTTCCACCCTTGATCCGTTGTATCTTTCTCTTGTGCTCACATGTAAGCATGAAGAAGAAGACGACGGTAAAGTCACAGAATCTGGAGCATATCTCGTTAAACTTACGTTTCCTTTTGCTTTCCCTCCTCCAGGAGGAGGATTTTTGAAGGGATATGTTCTCCTCTTCTGCTGTATTTTCCTCACTTGTAAGCATGAAGAAGAACAAGCCGCCGGGAGCATCTCTTTTGCTTAGTTTAGATCTATGTTCCTCATCCTGATAGTGCCTAGTGATGATGAACATAGATGGCCACTTTGTAACCTTCTGATGTATCAATGATGACTGTAATCTGTGTGTGTGATTTTGCATCTCAAGAGACATGCTTGTGTGATATCTGTGTGCAGTCCAATTTTTTTGTATGATTTACCTACTCACTTGCAAGCATGAAGAAGAACAAGCCGACGGAAGTATATCTCTTTTGCTTAGTTTAGATCTATGTTCCTCATCCTGGTAGTGCCTAGTGATGATGAACATAGATGGCCGCTTTGTAACCTTCTGATGTATCAATGATGACTGTAATCTGTGTGTGTGATTTTGCATCTTAAGAGAGATGCTTATCTGTGTGCAGTCCAATTTATTTGTACGATTTACCTGCTCACTTGCAAGCATGAAGAAGAACAAGCCGACGGGGGTTGGCTAATCCGCGTCTCTTTTGATGTAATCTGTGTGTGTGATTTCGCATCTCTTGCCCATAACAAACGTGACGCGGGTTGGCTAATCCTCATCTCTTGCCCATAACAAAGGCGACACGGGTTGGCTAATCCTCGTCACTTTTATATTAACGCCCGTTACTGATGATAATAATGTCAGCAGCCTGCAACACACTTACTGTACTGAAGCAGAATATAAACATAATATATATAGTATCTTAGGCAGAATATATTACAAAAAGGATTCAAATTCCACCACATCCTATATATTACAAAACGGATTCCATTTCCACCAATAGACACATCCTGCATGACAAAAAGGATTCAGCAGAAATCAAGCTTGCTTTTTCTTCCTTGATTTTTGTATACGGATTTTTTCACTATGGTCGCTTCGCAAGTACGGTGTTTTGTTAGTTCCCAAGAGTCGGTGCTTGTATGAAGTGTCAAAGGATTGAATTTCGTCAAACTGGTTGTATTCCTCCTCCTCAACAACATTTTCAACCCCAACAATCTTTTTTTTTTCAGGCAGAACCACATACCAGTTGTTCTTTGCAAGGTCAGGTACATAGAACACTTGCTCAACATCGTTGGCGAAGACAAACGGTTCGTTTTTGTAACCAAAGACCCGGAGATCAACACTAACATAACCATATTTGTCCTTGCTCACAGCTCTCTTCCCATTGGTGACCCATCTGCACCGAAACAAGGCTACCTTCAATCCTACATAATCAAGCTCCCATATCTCCTCTATTTGACCATAATATGTGTCTGTCTCCATGTCATCATCATCACTGTCGTCGATGACGGCCCGTACACACACACCACTATTTTGATAGACGCTCTTTTTATCCTGGGCCATGGTGTAGAACGTGTATCCATTGATATCCATTGCTTGGTATTTTGTAACAGTGAACAATGGCCCCGCTGCTAGATTCCTTATCTCGTCGGTTATTACAACATTGCTGCATGTCTCGACATAATCTCGGAGCCACCTGCTGAAACCTTGCATGTGCATCTTTGCAAGCCAAGCCCTACCACGATCAGGGTTGTCTTGACGTAGTTGTCGCTTGTGCTCATTGCACTATACCACAACCCCAATATACCAACTACAATATAGTCGGTATAAGCCTGTATGCCGACGCACCATCCGTCGGTATATAGTTATACCGACGGACACTATCAGTCGCTGTAACTGGCGTCGGTATATAGTTATAGTGACGAACATTGTTATACCGACGGATCGTTAGATGGTAGCAGGAGATATACCGACAGACACAAAAATAGCGACGGACTGTTGGTTACAGGTTTGTACCGACCAACAATTCGACGATATAAATTTCTATACCGACTAACAATCCAATGCTAATAATTCATATGAACCTACAAAATTATATATATATTAACCTTATTAACAAGCCGGTACCAATATTCGAAACATTACATATGAAACACAGAGCTGAAAATAGCTCATAGCTTTGGAAGCCCATAGACATCAAACACACAAGTGATCGAACATAGATAACTTAGTTTTCATTGAAGACAACAGCATTGTTCTAGCCACTTAGATAAGTCAATCTAACTAGATCATATGTTTGGCTTGTCACAACTCACACTTCAAGCAGACAGCCACATTTACAAAAGATATAGGAGGCAGCCAACATACACCAAACCAGTCTACACAGCCATAAGTTTGGGTTGTTACAACACACATGTGATGTTTTGGATACACAAACTCATCACATGACACATACAAAATGTCCAAAATCTGTCCAAAACAAAATAAGCTTGCTGCTGACACAATCAAGCATCACACTACCTGTAGGACCTCCCACCTGAAAAAAGTGAAAAGTGTAATTTGTTAAAAAAATGCATTGATCACTTGATCCAACCATCCAACAATAGTACTTGATCAAATCTCCCTCCATCATCATTCTAGTTGTTAACTCACTATACAAGGCATTTTATTGTGCTTTACTAGGAGGCAAAATAATAACTGATGGAGCCAGTTCTTGGCATTTTCTACAGAAGTAGCTGCTGCCTGAGAAAATATAGAGAGAAAGGAAGGGGAAAGACAGCTTTAATCCAGCATGTTGCTTGCCCATTGAATGGTTCAGAGATGGACCTACTGCTTAAGTTGCAGTAGAGGTTACGACTACACTTGGTCTACGTAACACGCAAGCAGCCCAACCCAAGCCTAAAAAGTTCAGAAAATTGGCACCATGTGTGCAGTTCATACAACTAAAGGTTACTAACAGAACCATCACTACAAGAAAGACAACCAGCTCAAATTGATATTGTATGCCCAAATTGAACCCTGCCATAAGCACTAGCCATCTCACTGTTTTGTCAATAGAGTTATTAGTCCTCACAAAATTAATCCACAACTACCTATTTAAATCACCAAGTGGTTCACAGCTAACATGGTCAATACATACAGCTACCCCAAAATTAATCCATAACAGAGGTATTTCAGCTAGCAACTACAGCACCAATGTGCACTACAGATCATTCCCAAAATTGTTTAGTTCTGATTTCATCCACAGTGACATAAAAAGTATGTAACTAATGTTTTATTTTCTCTTTCTAAAGTATATACTAGTAAAATAAAGAAATTGACATAGATAGAGGCTAATGAAAAAACCTAGTTAGCACAAATGATTATTTATGCGCAGTCAAAGTTAGACTTTGATTAACACATATACTAAGTGTTTTGTTCTCTATAATTATGCCACATAAGGTGATTCATTTTAAAACAATTAAACTAAAAATAAGCAGATTGTTGAAATTTTCAGAGTTTATGTGCAGGCCCTAAAAATTATACCCAATGTTTGCTATGAATAAGCCAAGGCCATCCCAAAATCCCATCTGTGCTTGGGAGATGGTCAGCAGGCTTTGCAGCATTCAGGGAGATGGTCCGTGGAGTATACTTTTAGTTGTTGTCCATCTTCATCTAGTGATTGCCTCAAAAAAATGTGACATCACATTAACAACACACAAGCAACCCAACCCAAGCCTAAAGTTCAAACAATGGCTACCATGTGTGGAGTTCATACAAGTAAGGTTACTTAGAGAACCACCACTAAATGAAATGCATCCAGCTCAAACTGATTTTGTATCCCAAAATTGAACCCTACCATAAGTACTAGCAAGCTCACTATTTTGTAACTAGGAAGTTACTGGTACAGAATTAATCCACCATAGACTACTTAAATCATCGACTGCTCACAGCTAACATGGGCAATACAACAAAAATATAAATTCAGAACATACCCTAGGAAGATTGTGATGCCTTGGTAACCTTCAACTGTAAGAAATATGGCCATGCAATTGACATCTTATGAGCATCAGTCATCGTCTCCACATCTCACATATATCGAGGATTTAAAGTTTGCAGCTACATGTTCTATTCCTGCAAACATAGTATGCATGAGATATATACATTAATAAGGAACTATTTGCAGAAGAATGAGTCTAGGAGTACAATATCTATGGATTTCATAAATTAGCTAATTCACATTTCAGATTGCTTAATGGAAATGCTCAATTCCAGTGATAAGATGGTAAATCCTACTACCCAGGGAGAAAAGTTAGGCAATCATCTCTAATGCATTTAGAGAGATGCAAAATAATGAGCTTTTCGACAGAAAATGCAAGACTAGCTAGAGCACATGCTAGTGAGTGTAATCAGAAAATAGTTAAGTGCCCTCCACTTTTCAGTTCATTCAATATGCAGGAATGGAAATTAACAAAATTTCTAAGTGTCCTCCACTTTTTTTTGTTCATCCATGTGAGACTAAAGACAGAATAGTTGAAACAGAAATACTACAGTAGATGGATCTGTACAACAAAGCTACCAAAATAGCAGTCTCAAGATTAACTGATAGATATTGATGTAGAGTAGCAGTTGGCTCTCTACAACGAAATGATGGATCTTGGCACAAAGGAAATGCTAGATCTTGCCATCTTGGCGCCGTGGGGGTGGCCGCCAAATCCCCTCACCTTAGTCGTCGCTGCGTCGCTTGGATTTGCCGTCGAGCAAGCCGGGGACTCCGTCGGGCGGCGGGCGGCGGCCGGCCGGGGGCGCAAGCCGGCGGTGGCCACGCTTGGGAGTGTGTGAGCGTGCCGTGCCATTGCCCCACCAGCAGCTTCGCCCTGATTCGCCGCTCGCCGAGCACGCCGCCGCTGCGCCGCTCCTCGTCGCAGCAGCCGGTTGCCGAGATCCGAAGGAGGACGAAGGAGAGAGAGGAGGGAGCGGCGGCGCACGCCCGGAATGGAGGACAGGAGGAGGATAGATGGTAGACGGCTAGCTGGGGACGACAGCGGTGTCGAGGCCTGCCCTCAGGCTCGCCGGCTCGGGGAGGCTGGCCGCAACCCGTGCGCCTGCGGGCGTGCGGCGGGCGCTGGGGGGCAGGGGCAGGGCCGCAGGGGTGGCTGGAGGGGAGGGGAATGAGTAGGGGGAGATAGGGTTTGTTATGGGCCTTTTGCTATTTGGGCTGTTTTTGAGCAAATTGGACCTAGTACATGTATACCGACGCACAATTCGTTGTTTATATTGAGTTGTGCCGATGGATGGTTCAAAGGTACATCGAAATTAATATACCGACTGATAGTTGCTTGGTATAACTTGATATACTCACGGACAGTCCGTTAATAAGCTATACCGACGAATGGTTGCTCGGTACTATCCTACTTATAACGACTAACATCCGTTGGTATAGAGGGGTTGTGGTATAGTATTCGCAAATGGTGTAATCAGGTGCAACTGTTGTATCACGGTGAAATGAGCCTTTTGGAAGGCATCTGGTTTCGGAGTGACTGACTTTTTCCCTAGGGTCCCAACACCTGAAAGCCTACCTTCATGCTGTGAGAGAGGCACACCAATGGGGTTTTGGGGGTCCATACAACCCATGGCCCACTCCACTGCTTCGATGGTCTCGTAGCCACGAACAATGGCTCCCTCCGGAAATAACCGGTTATGTACTAATGATTTCAGGAATCCATAGAACCTCTCATATGGAAACATCTGATGAAGGTAAGATGGGCCAAGGTACCAGATCTCCCTCGCGAGGTGTGCTATTAGATGCAGCATGAGATCAAAGAATGATGGTGGGAAGGTAGCTTCAAGCAGGCGTAGGGTCTCAAAATGCCTCCTCTCTAAGTCCAATAGTTTTTCCTAATCAATCACCTTCTGTTCTATTGCATTGAAGAATAAACACAAGCTCATGACCGCGTCGCGAACCAGTTCTGTCTTTATACCTCTAAGTGCAACAGGAAGAAGAGCTGTCATCAACACATGGCAATCATGAGATTTCATCAAGTTGAAATTCATTTTCATGTCCTTCACGGACACTAGCCTCTTGAAGTTTGATGAGTAGCCTGAAGGTACTTTCAAATCATGCAAAAACTGACAAGATTCTTTTCTCTCTGCCTTTGACAAGGTGGTTGCAGCAACAGGAAGGTCCGTCTCCGTCTCTGTTTCCTCTGCATAGAGCTCCGGCCTAATGCCCAGATCTTTAAGACCCTTCCTTGCATTTTTATGATCTTTTCCTTTGGACTTTTGTTGTAGCAATGTTCCACAAGTAGCTTCACACACATTCTTCTTGACGTGCATGTTGTCAATCGAATGACGCACATCCAACATCGCCCAATACTCTAGCTCCCATAGAATTGATTTCTTGTTCCACATTCCTTCTTCTTCTTCTTCACCATCTCGTTTCTTTCTTTTGCCAAGGGTTTTTTCAGTCAGTTTGGGTAACTCCTCGATAGTTTTGATGTCCTTGACTTTCAAGTGGACCAGATCTCCAGTCACATGCAACGGCGCCTCTCGATCCTCCTTTTCCCCATTAAACTGACAATCCATGGCCCGGTATGGATGTTTCTTGCCAAGGAAATGACGGTGCCCCATAAATACGTATTTCTTTGAATGTCTTAGTCACACTGCGCAAGTATCTTCCAAGCAGTGTGGGCAAGCTGCACCTTTCCTTTTTCTTTGGCCAGAGAGGTTACGATGAGCCGGGTTGTCGTTGATGGTGGTGAACAACATGGCGCGCATTGTGAACTCCTCACGCTTCAACTCATCCCAAACCTCCTTCACACCAGGATTCCATAGTATCTTCAAGTCATCAACTAGTGGCCTCAAGTAGACATCAATACGGTCGCCAGGTTGCTTTGGCCCGGAGACCAATATTGTCAGCATCATATATTTCTGTTTCTTGCATAACCAGGGTGGAAGGTTGTACAAGGACAGCACGACAGGCCAGGTGCTTTGTGTTGAGCTCTGGTTACCGAATGGGTTCACGCCATCTGTGCTCATAGCAAACCGTATGCTCCTTATGCCTTCGTTAAACCACGGAAAGTGGTTATTAATGTTACCCCATTGTGCTGTATCTGCGGGGTGCCTAAACTTGCCTTCTTGCTTAAGCTTCTTTCGGCCTTCCTCATGCCAACGCAAGAGTCGGGCCTCCTTTCGTGTTGCGAACCATCTTCTCAGCAGAGGAATGATGCAAAAATACCATTCCACCCTCATAGAAGCCCCTCTGTTAGCCTTCTTCTTCTTGCCTCTGATCTTGCCGGGTTCGTTCTCGTCATCAGCATTATTATCATCTTCACCATTCTTTTTCCTCTTATACCGATCGCAACCACACTTGGGGCACTTGTCAAGGTCTGCATAATCTCCACGGAACAATACACAACTGTTCTTGCATGCATGGATTTTTTCAACCTCTATTCCCAGAGGACAGATTATCTTCTTCGCCTCATAGACAGACTCTGCTATTTGGTTTCCTTCAGGTAGCATGTCTCTAAGCACATCCAATAGATGTTTGAAACTTTTGTTGCTCCAACCATAATCTGCCTTAAGCTACAGAAGTTTTAGATCACCAGAAAGGCGAGAGTACTTCTGGCAATCAGGATAGAGGGGTTTCTTTGAATCATCAATGAACTGCTTCATCCTCGCTAATTTGATCAACATTGTGCACACGTTGCAACACCTCACCATCATCGAAGCCCCTAACTTCTTGATCAGTGATATCCTCAGGCCTCATCACATTTGGTGGGAATAATGGTTTATTTTCCTCAAAAACTCCACCTTCATCAAGGTCTTCATCATGGTCGGTAGCATGGTGACGCACTTCACCTTCATTTAGGCAGTCTGCTTCGAGTTCATTAAGGCCTTCCTCACCATGTTTATTCCAACACGTGTAATTTTTTGTGAAACCACGTGTGACCAAATGATGAAAAATGATTTCCCGTTGTCCGAATTTCTTCTAGTTGAGACAATCTATACAGGGGAAAAGCATTGCCTGAACACCACGATTTCTCATATCCACCTCTGCTTGATTTAGAAAACCATTGACCCCGCTTAAGAAATTTTCCCAATCTTCTTGGGGCTGTCTGTACATCCAAGCATGAGCAGCAGCCGCCATCTGCATTCCATACACCAAATGAGCATAATTCCTCACACAAAAAAACTGATAACATAAGAGGATTAGGACAGCTAAAGAATTTCAATAAAAGGGGGCAATTAATTTCCACCTTGACGAGGACTTTCTACGAGGCGAGCGCGGCCGAGGAGGAGGATCGGAGGTGGCGGCGCAGCCGCCGCGACAGCACGGAGGACGGCGCTGAGCCCTAGGGGGATGGGACACAGAGGCATCTGCTTTGGATGACACCACGGTCAACGTCCGCTGGCCCCTTTCGCCGTCGCGCACGCGGCCGGCCGGCCTGCTGCAGCGCCGGCTTTCTGAGGAGATAGTGCGCGATCCTCAGAGCGCGTGCAGCTGGTAACGGCGAACGGGGCAGGCCGATGGGGACTTCTGAGGAGAGAGAGCGAGTGTTGTTGTCGGAACGGGAGTGGCCTTCTGAGGAGAGAGAAACGAGTGGCAATCAAAGGAGAAGATAGAGACTAGCAATAACAACGTGCGTCTCTGATGTGAGAAAAAAGGCGACCCTGGGTGGCAATCAAAGAAGACGAGTCCTAAGAAACGAGCGTATCCAATTGGGTCACGAGCAAAGGAGACGCATCCTAACAAACATGCGTCTCCAGTATGAAAGTTATCGGTAACAGACTTTATAGCCCGTTACCAATACGGTAGTGATCAGTAACGGACTTAAACAGCCCGTTACCGATAGGGCATTGATCGGTAACGGACTTTATCAGCCCGTTACCGATAGGTTTAACTTCTACAACAGACTCGATTTAACATCCGTTACAACAAATTCATGTAACGGGCATTTAAGAAGCCCGTTACCAGAAGTCCACATTGGTAACGGGCGTAGTGAAGGGAAAGCCCGGGGTCGGCCTGCCGCGCTTATGGGTAACGGGCGCCAAACAACAACCGTTACAGATGTAGGTGCAAGTAACGGGTGTTAAGGGCCCGTTACAAATGCTGCGTGACCTATTTGAGGTTTTCACGTAGTGTATCTTACCAGCACTACACTACAATGTACAGACTACACTACACCATCTTTTTTTAAAAAGTAAACTGGACAAATTCGTTGATCGAGGGTATAAGAATTCACCATCCCCACAGTATGCGATTTGCTCCATAATTAGATATCACATGGGAAAGAAGCTGAGCAGTGTTTTCATATGGATATGCTTCACTTGAGATGCGGAAAAGTGCACTATATTTGACATAAATCTTTTGAACTAACACATAATGTTACAAAAGCAGAAGTAATGGAATTAACTGCATAACTTCTACTACAATTTGGCAATTTATTCATGATGCCATTACTTGAATCAGGTTAGGTATTGCTCCTCACAAAATATTGTGACTGCCATTGGATCTCTAACAACAAAATATGAGAGGCTAATGTGAGCTGGTACTAAAAAAGGCCCATTTGCACAATAAAATTGTTTTTTCATGACTATGGAAAAAATAAAGAGGTTTAGGAGATTACCTGTGGGAATCTGGATAAGTTTAGAAACAATGAGAATTACCTCTCTTCTTCGTTGTCCTTGTATTGTAATGCAATATAAGCTATTGTAGGCTATAGCTTCATATGAGTGTATGACTCCTTGTTTGCATAATCTTGATCTCGTTGCAGCACATTTCCTGTTAGACTATGTTTGCCTCTCCCTCTTCAATTCACGTTCATCCTGAAGAAATATGAACATTCAATCAAATAAATAGGTCTGAAAATGTTCATAACTTTAGATAAGATGACAATTAAGAAACATTGTTGGCAGGATGCTGACATAAGATTCAGAAAATGCCATCCCTGCCGGTTGAGAAACTGAAAAAATGGGGGCAACTGACCTGAGCAACAAACGATATTGACAAAAGATTATATTTGGATCTCATGCATGCTGAATCTTGGCTTGGATTCTTGGCCTCAATTTGTGGTGTTAGTTACTTTCTCCTCCGAGGTAAGTATGAGGAACATTGATCATAACAGAGGTAGCAGTCCAAGCAATAGTAGAAACAAGGAAATATTTGGTCCTGAAGTAATCACAACAATTTTGCATGCAAGATTTGATTCAATTTCACAGTGATCGAGGGGATCAGACACGACGTAAGAATATAATGATATAAATATTTGATGCACCTTTGGGAGATCTAGTGTTCTGTTCTGTTCATCTCTGTCTGTTGCTCCTCAATTTTCATCATGTTGTCCTTCCATCTCTGCAAACATTACCTCAGCCCTCAGCTGCAGCCTGCATGCAAGATCAGAGAAGTCATAAGCCAACAAGAAAGTGGCGTGCAATATGATGGGCATGGTTTCTCAAGCATGTGATTTTCACCTCTTGTCCGTCGTGGGAGCCTGGGAGGCACATGATCGGCCTCCTCCACCACATACACGATGGGGAGCCCAGCATCAGGCTGCCCGGCGATAGCATATTATGCCTCGGCGAGCGACTACAGGTGACCGACCATGGCTTGAAAAGCGCGGTGTGAAGGTGTCATCAGTGGTGATGGAGGGGTAGGAGGTGGTGTCGTATTGCTTTGTCGCCCTGCGCCATGGACCTACCTCGAAAGGGAACCCGATCTCGGAGGTCGGTGACTGTCGGTGTCACACCAACGAGTACCTGAAGAAGGCGTATAAGAGCGAATGTGTTTTCTATAGCTAAAGTTGTAATAGACTAGTATGTGTCTTAAGTGAGTATGACGAGTGGGACCGTGTCCACTGAGGTGTTGACTTATAAGCCAAGTCATTGTAAGCAAAGACCATGAACAAGTTTATTCAGAAACTCTGAACTAAGACAAGGAACTCTTCCTTCGTTCTCGATCCCAATCCCTAGAGTCTGATTCCTTGCGTCCCTCACATCCCAGTGATCGTCGGTGGGCATGGGTGTGACACTTGGTATCAGATTCGGGTCTATCTCCTCGGCGCACGCTCCTCTACGGCGCGACTGCAATGAGCTCTTGTGGCGTTGGCGGTGGGGATTCGAGGTTAGCAATTCAGAGGTGATTGGAGGTGGGGAAGTAAGCGGAAACGAGTGGTTGCAGCTCATCTGTGTGAAATCCCACTCGCTTTTCCAATTGCATTGGTTTTCTTCTTTAAATTGGTGTTCGATTTCATGTAGGCGAGGGTTGTCCAGCAAGTTTGGGCGTAAAATTCTGGGAGCTGAACGAGATCCAAGCGCAGAGGCGACAGCGAGAGACCGGAATCGACTTGGGTTGCGCAGTGAGTCTGCGTGTAAAATCCCTCGGTCGTCGCTGGTCTCAGGTGGCGGTGTATGTTCACGGTGAGCGAACTGGCGAGGGTGCGAGCCTGAGCAGTCTTGTCGGAACTGGATGCGCAAGGGGTAGAGATTCGAGTTCCGGAAGGATTTGGGCAGGGGATTCATCATGGCACCACCAAAGCCTTCAGCTCAAACTAATTTCATACTAAAGGCCATGGAAGACGAAGCGGAAAAGGAGAACACGAAGTTGGACCAAATCATGGAGAGTATCAATCTCGTGTTCAGTCAGTTGACAGATGTGGGCGTTCAGCAGCAGCTAATGAAGAAGAAAATTGAGGCCAATACCCAAACTCTGGGGAAGCACACGGCTGATCAGCAGGTAATGGCTGAACCAATTGCTGCAACAGGGCAAGCAATGGCTAAAGTGACGGTGGGGCAATTCAAATATGAGGAGTCCCAAAACACTGACAGTGATACTACTTCTGAAGCATCCATAGAACTACAGCAATTTCAGAAGGGAAGAGATAAGGGAAGTGTTCAGCACAACAATTTTCCCAAGCACCATATGCCCAAGATCTTCTGTCCAAAGTTCAATGGGGAAAATCCAGTAGTGTGGAAGGATAAATTTATTGAATACTTTATTTTGGTGGATCTGGAACCTAAACATTGGGTTAGAATGGCTATTGTGTATTTTGAAGGAGCAGCTGCACAATGGCTGCAGGTGTATAGAAAGAAGAATAGAAATCCAACATGGCTACAATTTGTGATGGCTGTAGAAGAAAAATTTGGGAAAAATGATTACAGGAAGGCATTAACTGAGTTGTTGGAGCTAAAGCAAACTGGATCCATAGAGGAGTATTTCAGTGAATTTCAAGAGCTCCAATTCCAGTTGTGTATGCATAATGAAGGTTATGATGACTTATTCTTTGCATCACAATTTGTGAATAGCCTCAAAGAAGAGATCAAGTACTCTGTACAAGATCAAGTGCCTGAAGATATTGATAGAGCCCTATTACTAGCCAAGATTCAACAGAAATATGTGGAGAGAGGAAAGACAAAAGGGACTAAACAGAATGGTGCATACAAATTGTTTGGGACCCCTAATAAAGTTGAGGGCAAACAGACAACCACATGGGCAAATTTGTGGAGTGAAAGGCAATTGAGAGATTATAGAAAAGCTAATGGGTTGTTGATGGCACTTCTTAGTGTCGTTACTAAGATAGCAACGACGCCAGAAATGCCTGGTAAAACACACGTCACAGAAAAGGTCCACAAGCGCACGAATTACCGTTGTAGCACTTCACCCGGTTATATTCGGGTTATCGTATTTATATTTTTTCAAGGGAAGCACTACGACATACATAGTCGAATAATAAATTAGTGTAGAGTATCTAGACTCGGTTGAAAACTATGGCGGGGGTAACGGTAATGATATTCAATGGACACGCAAGGAGATCTTGATAAAAGGATTAGAGAGGACTTAGTGAGTTGGGAGGACAATGAGACGAGAAAGGATGCTAGTACAATCTATCTATTCTTGTCAACTCCGGGAAAAGAACCAAGGTAAGGTAGAGTCAAGGTAAGAGAAGATCGTCAAACTCTTCTAGTGCTGCAGGGGCATGCGAAGCCGTGCTCTCAGACAGGGATGAGAAGGGAGAACAACAACGCGCTCAATCCTATTAGCCCGAACTAACATGGTGGATTGCAAAGCCCATCCGGAGCTGTCACCTCCCTAGGGTACAATCTAAGACTAAGGTAAGTTCTAAGCACCACACTCACAACGAACCAAAGCACCTTCCCCTGGATATCACAAAGGAAGGCCTCTCTCTCCTACTAAGCACAAAAGCACTCGGTAGAAGGTCAAGCGAAGAACGACCACAACACTATAGGGTTCAAGAGAGCTAAACTCACCAAGACTAAACTCACTTTAATCTAAACCAAGAAATAAGCTACTAGAGCTAAGTAGAAGCTGAATATAATTGACTCGAAAGGTAAGATAGAAAGATAACTTGATATTAAATTCGAGTCTTACAAAGAAAGGATACAAGAGTAGTACAGGAACTCTGAAGAAGACTCCTCCGGAACCCCGAGACTAGCTCGACTCGACTCTAACTCCCAAACTACACTAATCCTACTCCATAGTGGAAATGAGACTTCAGGTGATGCTCCTGCTTTGTGTCTGTTGTTCCCATGAGTGTGGGGTGCCTTTTATAGTCTTGGAAGGTCGGTGGAGTGCTGTGGAGACTAGTTGTAGCTGCGGGCGCACCAAGAGGTGTGGGTGCACCTGTGATCCACCGCCTCTTGTCGTGGACGGCCTTGATCCTGGTCCATGGTCGGTTGCAAGTTGGTTCCCAGGTTAGTTGCTCGAAATTCCACCGGTCATAGGTGCGGGCGCACTTGACAAGTGACCGTGTGATGCACCAACAGTGTGGAGGAACGTCTAGGATTGCTCCTTGATGGCGGTTGTGGAGGTTGGGTTGCATGGATAATTGGACCCATGGATCCAAGTGCTTCCAAACTTGTCCCTTTGATCAAACCGATAAAAAACCAACGCTTCTAATTCATCCAAGATGTGCTTGTGGAATTGTTGATGTCCAGGATCCAAGACGTGGCATATGGCAGGTGCGGGCGCACCTGCCATGTGTGGCATGATGGTTCGTGGTTTTCTCTAAGTGTGTACCTACATATAAAATTCACAACACAACTCGTGGAACTTTATTAGTACCCAAAATGTGCATGAAACTTGTCATATACTCTCATTTCCGAGATAATGATGGTCGAATTTTCATTGTAAGGACTGTCAACAAACTCCCCCAAGCTAAACGTTTGCTCGTCCCCGAGCAAAGCCTAGACTTTGTCTCGGTGGATCAGAAGTTGCATCAATGTTACCACCTTGCAAGCACCTATGCACAACTCCATACTCTACTTGCTATTTGAAAGTATTGGTACAAAGAAAAAGAAAACTTAGCCTTGTTTTACCTGTGGAGCTTGTAGCTTTTCACCTTGCATTTGGAGGTTGTAGAGTAGAACGGTTTGACTTTGAATCACTCACTCTTCTCTTTTCAGGATTCTATCTCAGAGTTTTGAAATTTTTGCAAAGTAAAGACAATGCTCCTCGGATGGTTTACTCGATCGCTCAAGTGGTATTTGTTACCTCACCTAAGGCTTTTGATTGAGCCTCAGCTTCCTACTCTATGGCTTGTATGTCGAGCTTTGGGTAGGATAAGTATGAGACTTACTTGTGCCCCATAATGTTATTGAGCCAAAGACCAGATCCAAGAAGAAACTAGTCATGCAACTTGATCGAGATGTGCAAATGCGTGGAATATTTTTCTTTGGTTTTATATATACTCCTTGCTTGAGATTCCTTTCTTGCTTTTATTTTGGAGAGGGGTCATGTTGCTCTTTTTTTTCTATGCTCTTTAGAGCACATACATTTTTTTCTTTCTTTTTTTCGATGACCCCTTTCTCCTTTTACAAGAAGAGAAATCTCTTGGAACTTTGGAGTATTTATTTTTTTGGTGGATGGATGGCATGTTTTGCGTAACCCTCGGTGTGAGAGTTAGCATGTATATGTGGTGTGTATGTGATCTCGATCGTGGGAGCATGAAAAGGTTCTAGCAAGGGTCACAACAATTTGGCAAGACTCAATGGGTCACCAGTAAGCATATGTAGAAAGTATATACTTCGATAGCAACATATGGCTTTGGTAGGTAATTCGACCATTGAGGAACATGTCATGCTTTATTTTCTAAAAACAAATCATCCGAGATATTCACCATACTATGAGATAGAGCAAGATTAACATTGTCGCACCATATCATTCTAGACAACAACCTAGGTTTGGTCATAAGCATATGCTCCCACAAGGTTTTACTTCAGGCTCATGTTTCAAAACATAGCAACATATTCAAATGCTCATGGAGTACAAAGTTGGATACTAGGTTCTTGCAAAGTTTTAACATAGCAACCATTCATCATTTCCAAAATGAGGATGTGTAAACAAGATTTCAAAAGCACAAGGTGGGAGTAAACTAAACAAATCTTTTTGTTGTTTTCTTTTATTCAAAGGTGGTAAACAAGATGTTGAAATTGGTTTGGATGGACATACCTCGCTTGACGGAAGGGGGTCTCCCCCAAGCATGTTTTTAGCTACCTTGTCGGCATGTTCTCCAATTTTGTGATTAGTGGGGCACTTGGAAGCTTGAAGTATGCTGTCTTGACGAGTTCATGGAGGTTCACAAGTGCGGGCACACCACCAGGTGCGGGCGCACCTACTTCTTTTGCTCCAAGCGCTCATGTCCCCTCCTGTAAACATCGTGCACAAAAATTTCATCGAGGGGAGGTGCGGCCACACCGGGGTAGAACCGGCTGCACCACCAAAGATCTCCAAAACCATTTTCCTAACTCTTGTTTACTTACTAATGCAGTGGTGAAATCAAATTCAAAAACTAAATATGCTTGATGCAAGAAATAAAATTTGGAAAGGGAAACATGAGATAACTACCGGTTTACCTCACGGCGAGGGCTCATGGTTTGGAGTCCATGAGCAGGACTCCTCCGTAGTTTAGTTTGTCTTGGTCTCATCCAATCCTGGAGTGGATGACTCAGACAATGATTCCTTCACATGCCACACTTTCTTTGTTTTCTTTGGTGGCGTTGAAGTTAGTGAGGCTTTAGTCGTCTTCTTTTCCCCCTTAGCCTTCTTCGTTGCCTTCGATTTCTTCGCTTGGTAGCGTCCTTTGGTTGCCCTGTGTTGTGCCCCTCTCATCGTGATGATGAGGCTATCCATCTTGGGCTTGGTTGGGGCTACCTCAATTTTCTGCACACAGTTTGGATTTCTGCTATAGAATATTCGTATTTGCAATTATTGCTCCACCTTCGGCTTGAGAGCAAACTTTTCTTCCTTGCCATTGATGTTAAGGCTGATTTCTCCAACACCTACATTGATGTTAGCGTTCGCGGTGCTCAAGAAAGGTCTTCCGAGGATCAGGGGTGTCCTTGTGTCGACATCCATGTTGACGAGGACATCACCGGCTCGGATACAACCATATTTACTACTTTTGATTCCAAGGTGAACCAATTCCATATCATCACTCTATTCAATACATTTGACGAGTTGCTACTGCACCATGATGTTTGTTCATTGTCATTTTCAGAAATATGTACATGGATCAAAAATAGTGGTAGACACATATGGAAGGCATGGAGGACCAAAGAAGTGGATTGGGGACCAAGTCCAAGTGTTCCACAAGTCCTCCACCAGGCCACCACGTCACTTTTGGCCCAAAGCTGGAAAGAGATCAAGGCCAACACGTTTTGGGCGCTGGGTTCGGACTGCATGACTGGACCAACTTGCAACAGACGCCACGACCTCATACATACTCTATTTGGGAAATTCTTTATATGGTTGGAAAGATAATTTGATGGAGCTTCCAATGGAACCGGTTGCATGTGAAAATAATATTTGAGTCGACGGGAATCGTCAAAACAAGTGGACGTCCAAAATCTGTAAAGGTGCTGTCTCGCCCGGTTTTGGCCCGTTGGCCCATGTATCATGTCGGAGCCCATAGGGGCGCGTCCTAGGGTCGAAGCATGACCCCCACCAGGTTTTGGTCGTGCCCCTACCCACTCATATACCCCCATAGCCGCCACAAATAGGTCGGGTTTTGTTTTGTTGTAAGTTTAGCCATTGCTACTTCCTTGTAGACGCGTGTGTCGGCTAGACCACCCGTTCTACCTGATTCGGAACCCCAACTTTGTGATATCAGATTGGTTTCCATCTCCACATTTGCAATTGAGTTGCTTGTTATACTTGTTCTTCGATTGCTTGTAGGAACGGGTGCCCTAGTGGCGGTTGACGCACTCCACAAGATCGTTGCAGCCATAGGAGGTGGTGTATCGGTTGCTAAGGCGCATCCTTGGAAAGGTTGTAGTCAGGCCGTGAACGTCGTCTCCTCCAATCGAGTTATCCCCCTCACCACTCTTAGAAAGATCGGCCACAAAACCTAGCAGGTTCTCATCAGTTGGTATCAGAGCCAGGTTTATCGGTGAGAGACTATCAATCCATTGCTGTTTTTATTTTTCCTATAGTCCAGAAAAGCCAAAAAAAATAGTGGATTAGTTTACCTGCAATCCTATAAACTTTTGAGCCTTTACTAGTATTTCTTAGTTAGGGCTTGTTGAGTTTTCGGTTGCACCGGTTTGTGTCGAGTTGCTGGTCTTAGTGTCTAATCCTTTAGAGTTTTGAGTTCTATCACGTTTGGTCACCAGGAGATCCATTATCATCATATACATCGCTGCGGTGTTTTGGCCACCACGAATACATCTTAAGTTCGATTCATGTGTTTAAATACAATCTGGAAAGCTTATCTTTTTATCTTCCCAACAGATCTAGTCTTGTTGCAAAATTCGTTTTGAGCGTTCTGCAATTGTCCTGGAGATTGACGATCTGCAATCTATGAAACTCATCCTTTGCTGTGGATTTGTCATATTATTCAGCAAAAGAGATTAGTCTTGTGAAAAAAGTGAAAGAAAGAAAGAGAAATAAAAGAAATTAAAACAGAAAAAGAAGAAAAAAAGGAAAGAGAGGAGGAAAGGAAGTGGAAGAAAAATGGGCTGAATCTGTTTATTTTGTTTGTGTGGTGCTAGTTGCTCTTGGTCGGTGACTATCTTTGTGTCTAGGCTCACGTCTCTAGCATGGTTTAGCCTAGGACCAGCACAGTACCGCCGTTGAATGATTTGCTTTTATAACTAACACGGTGCTAGTCCATTCCTTGTTTTAGCCCACCTATAGCTCCACATATCCGACTGCAGCTTGACAGGTTTTGTTGGGCACCCATACACTTTCTTCGAGGTTGACGTCTTGTTGGTTGTCGTACCCTCCTGTTTTGCTTGGTAAGAACTTATAAGAGCTTGTTTTGAACAAGTTGAGTTTGAGAGAATTAGACCCGACACATCCTAGTAGTTGACAGGAGAAAACAAAATATTTTGTGTTTCTTGTTTTCTACTAATCATGGCAGGTGATATAGAGATTTTTGAGCAGCTGAAGCTAGATCCTCACAATCAAGGTATTATTCGGCACTTGCCATTATATGCTGGTATGTTTGATCCTCACGCCTACATTAAATGGGAGCTTAATGTAGATGCGGAATTTGATAAGTATGACTTGTCTGAACATCAAATGATTTTTGCTACTTATAGTGCTTTAACAAATTATGCTTTGACTACTTGGAAACATATTTGCAGGCACAACAGAGTTCCACAAACTTGGAAAGATTTTAAAATGCTTTTTCGTGATGAATATGTTCTTGAATATTATGCTGATTGTTTGCTTGCAAAATTAGACAACTTGAAGCAAGGTAGTAGGACTATCAAGGAATACTATCATACCTTTAAGATTTGTGTCATGTTTGGTGGATTACAAGAATGTCGGGAAGATAATATGAGTAGGTTCATGAAAGGACTCAATTCTGAAATTCAAACCTTGTTAGTTGGCAAATCATACGACAATATTGCTTCTTTTTTTGGCTTGCTGTGAGTGCTGAAAAGGAAATTTTATTATCTGTGGATACCTGCAACAATGATGAGGCCCATAATGTTGAAAATTTGTCCACTATGCATGCCATACAAGAGCAAGAAATAGTGGAACCTGCCGCTGATCTACTTTTGTCACAAGATGAATTAGTTGTTGTTCCTTGTGATAAAGAGGACTTGTCCGCTGATGCATCGTTTACTCCTATGCCACAACTAGTGAATATGTGTGATACATTTGAACCATATATATTGCTGAAGAAAAGCTTTTTCATCCTATTACTTCTGCACAAGATGAATCGAAATTGTTGTCTTCTTTTAATACTCTACTTTATATTAAATTTGATATTCTTTGTAATCTAAACAATTTAGAGGAGAAACTTTTTGCATATTCTAAGTTGAAATACTTGTCGAATCATACATATCACTTTATTGGAAATTATAATTGCAAAGGAGAGTATTTGGTGCATAGAGTTTATGTTTGCTCTAATCTGAAATATCCATTTGAGCTACAATATCATGATCAAATAGGGGGCTTCACTAACACTAATAATGCTTGCAAAGTCCTTCTAGTTTTTCTCTTAAGCAACAGGGTCAGCCCAAAGAAGGGGAGTATTGTTGGTCGTCACTTTGCAGCACACTATTCGCTCTGTGTTCGAATATCAAGGCAAGGACCTTTGGATGCCACCGGAGCAAATCGAGGACGACTTGCAGCCAAGAAGGGGAGAATGATGAGGACATCACCGGATCGGATACAACCATATTTACTACTTTTGATTCCAAGGTGAACCAATTCCATATCATCATTCTATTCAATACATTTGATGAGTTGTTGCTGCACCATGATGTTTGTTCATTGTCATTTTTAGATACGTACATGGATCAAAAATAGTGCTAGACACATATGGAAGGCATGAAGGACCAAAGAAGTGGATTGGGGACCAAGTCCAAGTGTTCCACACGTCCTCTACCAGGCCACCACGTCACTTTTGGCCCAAAGATGGAAAGAGATCAAGGCCAACACCTTTTGGGTGCTGAATTCGGACTGCATGACTGGACCAACTTGCAACGAATGTCACGACCTCATACGGACTCTGTTTGGGATGTTCTTTATATGGTTGGAAATATAATTTGATGGAGGTTCCAATGGCACTAGTCGCATGTCAAAATAATATTTGAGTCGACAGGAATGGTCGAAACAAGTGGACGTACAAAATCTATAAAGGTGTTGTGTCACCCAGTTTTGGCCCGTTGGCCTGTGTATCATGTCGGAGCCCATAGGGGCGCGTCCTAGGGTTGGAGCATGACCCCCACCAGGTCTTGGTCATGCCCCTACCCACTCGTATACCCCCATAGTCACCACAAATAGATCGGGTTTCGTTTTGTTGTAAGTTTAGCCATTGCTACTTCCTTGTAGACATGTGTGTCGGCTAGACCACCCGTTCTACCTGATTTGGAACCCCAACTTTGTGATATCAGATTGGCTTCCATCTCCACATTTGCAATTGAGTTGCTTGTTATACTTGTTCTTGCTTGTTCTTCGATTGCTTGCAGGAACGGGTGCCCAAGTGGCGGTTGACGTGCTCCACAAGATCACTGCAGCCATAGGAAGTGGTGCATCGATTGCTAAGGCACATCCTTGGAAAGGTTGTAGTCGGGATGTGAACATCGTCTCCTCCAATCGAGTTATCCCCCTCACCTTTCATCGAAAGATCGACCACAAACCCTAGCGGGTTCTCACCACATGTCAACGACCACAAAGTCCACGGGTACGAAAACTTCTCGGACTCACACCGAAATGTCTTCTGCGATCCCGACTGGGTAGCGGACTGACTGGTCCACTTGCTGCAAACACATTGTTGTAGAGGACAAGGAAGTATAGTTGAGCTTGTCAAAAACTACCTTGGGCATGACGCTAACGCTAGCTCTAAGGTCGCATAGTGCGTTCTCAAAGTATTGGGACCCGATTGAGCAGCTTATAGTGGGGCATCCGGGGTCCTTCTTCTTTAGGATGGCTGCACTACATTCCTCTGTGAGCTTGACCATGTCCATGGTCGGTAGAGGTCTTTTGTTGTTGAGGATGTCCTTGAGGTACTTAGCGTAGGTCGGCACCTGCATGGCTTCAAGGAACGAGATATTGACTTTGAGTTTCTTGATTACCTCAACAAACTTTGTGAATTGCTCGTCCATGGTTGGTCTCTTGTGTCAGTGTGGGAATGGAAGCAGTGTGGTGTCGAAGAACTCATGGGGTGCCGTCTTTCTTAAATTGTCCTCCTGGGGGCTGCCTTCTTAGTGTCCTCTTCCTCGTCGTCTGACTCGATGGTAGCTTCCTTCTGCTTCCTCTCTGCATGGTTAGGATATGGTGGATCCCGAGTGGACTTACCTCCCCTCGTGGTCACTGCATTTACATGTTCTCGGGTAGGCTCGGGTTGCCCCTGGATTCTACCCGATTCAGAAGAGGGTAAAGAAGCAGCAAGCTGGACGAGTTGAGTTTCTATCATTTTGTTAAAGCTTACTTGATTCTTCATAGCAGTTGTGAGATTTTCGAGAACTTTGTCATTAGCGGCCAATTTCTTGTTCAAATTTTCATTGATTTTAATTTGGCCTAAGACAAGATCTCTAATGGAAAGTTGACTATTGAAATTGTTAGAATAGTTACCTCCATTTTGGTTGTTGAATGGGAAGTTGGGCCTTGAGTTCCATCCTTGATTGTTGTAGTTGTTGTTGTGGAACCCGTTGTTGTTGTTGTCGATGAAACTAGCTTCTTCCCTTGTTTCAGGACAATCATTTCCTGAGTGGCCCATGTTACCACAAACCTCGCAAGTCATGCGAGCGTCCATGATCTTGGCGGTCTCCATGTTGCTTGGTGCCTCCATTTTCTTCATTAGGAGATCCATCTTAGCGGCGAGCATGTCGATTCCATCGACTTGGTGTACGCCGCGGGTGCGGGGTTGGAGACCATCTCCATCCCATCCTTGGTTTGCCACCATCTTCTTGATTAATGCTTTAGCAGCGGGAACTTGTAGCGAGAAGAAAGCTCCTCCAGCAGCCGCATCTAGGTGTTCACGGGCAGTACGTTTGAGCCCGTGATAGATGATTTGAATTAAGAACCACCCCTGTGTTGACGGCTGTTAAGTACCACTTTTATGCCGTCAACTCCTGCATAAAATAAATAAAAAGTGAGCATCAACACTAGGATAGGGCTTTATACTGACAATCTCCACAAGTGTTGGTGTTTCTAGCTTTTGTTGCAGGGCAATTCGAAATGCGTACTAAATGGTACAATTGTTAACGAGTAAAGCAATAGCATACAAAGGGCATCATCATAAACAAAATGGATTGCACCATTGCGACGGGCTCGTCGAGACGATGGAAACGGATATATCATTTGCATACATCGGAGCCCGGATGAGAGAGATATGCATAGGACATCATGTGGGCCCGGTGGGATCCACACCAGGCCAAGTGGCGACGTGCTGGCACACAGGATGCCATGTGTCCATGACACCTCATCAATCCAACAGAAGCACTTCCCGATGAATCAGACGCCACCACGTGTTCAGCACAAGGATTCAAGGGCCCACAACCCGAGCAAACTGCCTCCAACCAACCCATACATCGGGAACCGCCTTGAGGACCCACCTGGCAGTCACCCGGACGAAAGGCGGTGCGATCGGAGCCGACCCGGGATCGGCCGACCCCACAGGTCGGCCAACCCCACCTTTAGGCGGTTCGCGCCCATCTTCCACGTGTCGTCTCCCCATTGGATCCTAAGGGCATTCCCGTGGTGCTTGGGGTGTTCTCGCGCGGTGACCCGGGCCTATAAATAGAAGGGGAGGGGGTAAGAATAGAGGGACACACTTCACCACCCATCCAAGCTTCCTCTCCTAGAGAGAGTGCTAGAGTAGAGAGGGAGAGGGAGAGGCATGTGCTTCTCCATGTCATTGTTCTTCATTTAGACAAAAGTGAGTGTTGACGCGAAAATAGGACGTCACCCTTGCGCGCGACACACGTGACTCCCCGGTCTGTAGCGAGGCGTGCCAGCCAATCTGACTTGTTGATTGACAATCGAAAATCTAAAGAGATCGGCTAGAAAACCGATGGGTCTTCAGTAGTATGTGTATCTGCCAATCGGCCGATACAGTAAAATGGGATCGGCAGACTCGAAAGCAGCCGAAGTGTAAGTATGTGTAGAAAGATCGGCCAAGACAGCCGATCGTGACGTCAGCACTAGAATAAATCTAAGCCGGCTGTGAGAACAGATGATATTTAAGACAATAAAAGCCGACGAGATCTAGATCAAGCTAGATAGATGGGTGATAAAAGCTAAAATAACAAGAATTAAGGTAAAACTTGCTAATCTAGCAGATATCGATAAATTGTGAATAAAGAAATAGACGAAACCTCAGCGATGCGCTCGGAGGTTAAAGCCTAGGATTATTCGGTAAAACGGTACTTACAAGCTTGTCGGAGATTGATCGATGCAGCCTGACGAACTCGAAGAACGGCGTTTAGAAAAGAGAAAAAGGTACGAAGGCGAAGTCGCTGAAAAGTAGATGCAAGAATTGTAAAGGGGGTGCCCGGAGGCGGTTTTGATATTGATCATGTGATGATTCTATTACAATAGCCTAGGCTTATTTTATACCCTGGGCTCCTCTAGACTCCTGCAGCCGGAAGGGCTCAAAACTTCCTAATTAAAGACTCCTCACGAGTTACACAACTAACCGACACGAACTCCCCTAATTAGATGTCTAAATTAAAGGAAATGCTAAGATACATGGACTCTATTTTCCCTTACGTAGAATCCTTTCTAATAAAGCTTCCTCTGACTTATCCGGCAAGAGAGCAACGCGCAGGCGTAATCAACTAGGACTCCTTATGTGGCTTCTTTATTTTAATCACCTTTCCTTTTATGTGTGAATCTTCCCTTGCTTTTGCATTAAGCACCTGCATGTCCTGACGTCATCCTAGCTTCCTGCCCGGCCGATCGTCACTGCTAGCCGATCGTCACTGCTGGCCGATTCTTGCTAATATATTGGTGGCCTATCATCCTCACTGTTATCCAGGCGATTGTCTCGTGCATGCTCTCACAAACAATAGAAGCCTTGTACTTGTACGTGTCTTGACTATGCTAGCCTCTTTTCTCTCCTTTAGTGCTGATAACTCTCCAATGCATACACATATACGCCTGCATGTACTTGTCTCATGCATGTGTGCTGACTTCATCGACTAATATTTCCTTGCCCATCTCTTCTCCTGGTCCTTCTCTGCCGATTACCAAGCCAAGATTATTTTACTCTAGATTTGGTAAAAATCTGGTGTCAACACAAGCCCCCCCCCGTTTCGGAGTATGAAAGATTCATGCTTCGAAATTCCATAAATCCAGAACTTCCACCTTCTAACTGATGCAAACTGCTCTTACTACTTCAACCTTTTTAGAGTTGCTTTCTCACAGCCGATATCTATACAATATCTTGGCCAATATGAATGATTAAGGTAACTCTACTCCTCCTGGTCGATCTATCATTGCACCAAATTTGATCCATCGTCATAACATCTCAGATGGGCTCCTTGTGTAGCTGATCTTTAAATACTGATCTCTGTATTTGCGAGACTAGCTGATGTCGAATCTGGAACTCCTCAGAACAATGCTCCTCGTAAGCCAAAATGTTAAAATCTCTTTCTGGGATCGAAACCCGGTACAACTCTCTCGTTCCCGTAGGCTTACTACGGCATTAGTGGTAGCGGCAATACATCAGTTCCTTCTGCATCATTGACCACACCGTCTTTGCTCCTTTCACATCTTTATGATGAAGACCAGCTTCTGTAACATTTCTGTTGGCTGCCTTCGACATTGTCGTTTAGCTGTTCGATTCATCAAGCGATGTCGATACTACTAGTGTCTTCATCCACTCTCGTCACCAATCTTCCAAATATTTCTCAGCTGATATGCCATCGGCTTATCAGTAACCGAAAAATAATTCGGCTATTTCTCTATCGATGTTTTCACAGCGTCGCATTTGTTGTTAATTTTGTCCTGCTGCTCTTGAGTATATTCTTGATGACGGCTTCTGTCTTCAAATATGATTCCCATGCATCATGCATAACCTTGTATCCACTGGCATGCATTCAGAAAGGCACTGATCTTCTAGATGTCATACCCAGAACGTGCGCAGGTTTAACTACCGGGTTTATCGCCGATGCTGGAACTCTCTGAACACTTCCAAATGTCTAACACCTCTGTCACCCTTTGTAATATTTGAAGCAATCATCCCAGATCGTCGGCCAATAATAACTATTATTTCTGATCATCCATGTCGATTGAGGATCCCTTAGCCGCTTATCAGCTTTCTTGGATGGATCTTTCAAACAACCAACTATCTCTTTTCTCCAATCATCGGCAGGTATCTCCAAAGCAAGAATCGGCCGATAGCCCGATGCACCTTGAGCTAATCGATTAAACTTTTTGTTGTGGCACTTGGGGATATGCTCGAGTCTCACCGTCTTGAATTCTTTGAGTAATTGGAGGCACTCTTCATGATAAACCCCTTTTAGTACTGCCTGGTACTCAACTTGATTGTTCTTTGAAGTCTTCTCAATTGGAATAGAGAATTCATAACTTTCCTCCTGAGGCGAGATGAGGACACTCCCAATTCCAGCTCCTACTCCACATGATGCTCCATCGAAGAATATGGCCCATGATACGGGTTCAACGACTGCAATCTTGAGCCCACAATACCGAGTTACCAGATCGGCCATTACTTGTCCTTTGATTGCTTTGGCCGATTGAGAAGTTAAATCAAATTCCGATAGAGCCAAGCTCCACTTTCTGATTCTACCCTCAAAATAGGCAATGATAGAATGTGCTTGACCATGTCATCTTTGCAAACCACGATGCACTCGACAGTTAATAAGTAGACCCTTAACTTCGTGCATGAAAAGTATAAGCATAAGCATAACCTTTCTACTGTCGAATATCTCGTTTCTGCATCCAAGAGTCTCCTACTCACAAAGTATATGACTCACTCTTTTTCTTCAAACTCTTGTACAAGGGCCGATCCAATAGCCCACTCATTAGCCGATAAATATAATTTGAACGGCTTCTTGTCTTGAGGGGGCACTAGGACAGGAGGAGATTTTAGATACTGTTTGATGCTGCTCCAAAGCCTTTTGCTGCTCTTCTCCCCATATAAATTTCTGATCAGCCTTGAGCTTCAACAAAGGTGTGAACGGCTGAGTTCTCTCAGACAGATTAGATATAAATCTTCTGATAAAATTAATCTTGTCGATCAACGATTGAAGCTCTTTCTTGTTTGATGGTGCTTCAATCTTGTCAATTGCACTGATTGACTTCTGACCAACTTCAATTCTCCTTTCATGTATCAAGAAACCCAGGAATTGTCCAGCTGAAACACCAAAGGCACACTTGTTGGGATTCACATGCTTTCTCGTGCACTCCAGTGTTTTTCGTATATCGGCCATATGTTCTTTGTAGCTTTTTGACTTGACGACCACATCTTTAATGTAGATTTCAACTATCTTGTTGTCGAGCTCGTGGAATATACAATTCATGGCCCTTTGATATATATAGCTTCTGCATTTTTAATCGTCTATGAAGCTGATGACTTTGTGTCCTGCAGCAACATTTACCAATCCATCAGCTACTAGCATTGGATAGCCATCCATCGGCGTCGTCTTGTTCAAATTCCTTCCCCAAGATCTATTTTTTCTAGTTCATCGGCCAATGTGAATTCATGGCCAAGCTCTCCTTCATTTTTTATGAATTGATCCGTTAAGCCTTGTCATTTGAACCGACTGCTTTGAACCGGCTGTAGCTCGAAATCGGACACTTTGAGGTAATCAGTGTCCCAAGGTTTCCCTGATATGCAGCTCACTCGATTGTAGCTCCATCCTTGTGCTTTTGTTGCTGCCACTGCTAAGGAAGCCTCTCCTTTGACTACCTCAACTGAATCTTCAATCCATTGGATGATGCATTGTAGATGGTATGCAGCAATTGGTGCCCATCGTGAGCTCCACGCAGATTGCACCTTAGGCTGGAGAAACATTGTCTTCAAAGTCCACCAACATCATGTTTGTTTGAGTTAAGTCTTCATCAGACTTTCCAATCTTGCGCAATAAGGTGTATGACATCAGGTTGACTGTTGCCCCTCCATCTACTAGCATCCTGGTGACTGGTTTCCCGTTGACAAAACCTCTGAGAAACAAGGTCTTCAAATGTTGTCTTTTTTCATCTTCTGGCTTCTCGAAGACAGCGGGTGTAGGTTCCAATGTCAACTGAGCATCCCTAGTTCTTCATCGGACGCATCCGAATCAATTGGGGGCATAAACTCCTTTAGTAGAAGAACAACCATATTTATATCAGCTTTTGGCCCACTGTCTTTCTCATTATCGGCTTTAGGCTTAGGACACCATACTTGAGACCAAACTTTCTTCTTGTCCAGCACACACCTTTCTTTTTCTTCTTGCTGTTCCAATTGTCCTAGGCGCTGAACTTTTCTTTTCTGAGATTTGATCAAACCATCTGGACATCATTGTGGATTAAGCTTTTTGTATGATCGATTTGACCCTTCATCGTCCAATTGCATGGTGCATCGTCACTCAGGAGTTCGGCACTTGACATCCTCATCAGGAACCAAGGTTTTGGCTAATTCTTCTAGCCGATTGCTTGACTTTTCGTTGACTCGGCCTCCCAGCCGATCACGAATGTTGGCTTTGCCCTCCAGCCAATTGTAGATGCTGGCTTTGCCCCCTAGCCGTTGATGAACTGGGACCTGTTGATTAATGAATTCACAGTGATCCCCAGTCATAGGCTTTCTGTCATTGAAGCAAACCCTCTTAGATGAGCTGCCATTGTTGTAGACTCCGTTGCATTCTGGACAATTTTCCTCCGTTGGCAGTTTGACTCCTTTCTCCCAACAGTACTTGAAGAACGGACATCTCCAATGCCCTTCATTACGCCGTGCCCACTCTTCTCTCCCTTTTGCTTTCTCCTGCCGTCTCTGAAACTTCTTGATTAGCATCTGGGACGTGACAGGCTAGCATGGATTTATGTTTTCTTCTTCAAGCAAAAACCCTTTTCCTTGAACATCTGCAGTGGTTGCTTGTACTTTGGGATCAACAACTCTTTTATTTTGAGCCGATTCTGACGTCAGCAACCTGGTACGTGACGTGTCTTTGCTAGACACTTCAACTGTATTGGTTGGGAAAGGACGCTGATCAATCTTTATCGACTTTTCAGCTTTGGTAGGGGTTTCAAATTTAAGTTTCCCTTGCTCAATAGCTGATTGAATCTGTTGTCTGAAGATCTTGCAATTATTAGTGTCATGAGACGTCGCATTATGCCACTTGCAATACTTCGTCCTCTTGATCTCTTCTGGAGAAGGTATGGTATGGAACTGAGAGAGCTTAATCTGCCCTTGTTGAAGCAACAGATCAAATATTTTATCAGCCTTAGTAATATCAAAGCCGAATCTTTCTGGTTCCTTCTTACCAAAAGGACAGGATACAGTCTTCTTGTCTTTAACCGATTCTGCAAGTCCTACCATGTAATCTTCATCTTCTGAATCGGAGTAATCTATATATGACACTTTTGGAAATTCCCCCCGCTTGTGCAAATCTTCCAAGTATCTCTTTTCATCATTGCGTGTCAATTTTGGCATCCAATCCATTTTAATAGCGAGTAGCCGATTGATGGACACATTTCATCGCCTCTCTCTTACCATCGGCCAGAAGACGTAAAAAGATACTTGGCCGATTGGTTTTTTCTTTCTCTGGAGCTTTCACGGTTTGTACCAAAATCTTCTGGACTTCCTGACGCATATGGTTCCTTCCATTTACAATATGTACTCGACTTTGGTCTTTTAATTATGCAGATGAACCATAAGGTAGACCCTTGCTGCTTGCTAGTAGTCTTTGTGGTGGCATCTTGAATAACATGTAGCCGATATATTTCTCATCGGATTTTCTATAACCTCGCCACGCGATATGTTCCTCTTGTCCCCAAGCAAGCATTTAAAAATAATCCAGAGAATTATGTCCTCAACACGTAGTTACCTTGCATTTGTTTTGGTGCCAATTGATCTACTCCACTTGCCGTGTAGGGTAGTTATCAGTAGATACATACCGCATAGGGCGTTAGGCATTGTCGTAGACATGCCTGCTTGATGACGAGTCGGTACAGATCCGTCTGCTAACAATGTTGTTGTATTCGTCGGCAAGATCGTCGATGTCGAGCTTTTTGGCAAGGTCAGTGAAGGGAGGTCGTGCTCCATTGGCTGACTCTGTTGCTCTTCTACCAGCTAATCTTTGCTTCCATCGGCCATATTTTAAATAAAGCAGCCGATATATCTCTTATTTTGCAGTACCGGTTTTTATCAATAAATAATCTAAGATACTATGATGGAATAGCATGTAGCTAAAATATATATCTTTTTGGCTTTCCATCACGAGGCAACATAATGATAGGATCAAATGACATGTGCCCCATCATCTAGCCGATTGGAGGCATCAGCTTTAAAGTTTCGTACACCACTCTTGTCCTCCTGGATCCCATGGAAAATAAGTTCCAAGTGGCCAATGCTTCAAGGCAATGTATCTGTGTTTTTGATCGCTCGGCTCCCATGCAACATGAACTCCAATCAGCCAATACTTTTGCATAGTGATTTTTTGCTTTTGATCACCTGGCTCCCATGGAAAATGTACTCTAAGCAGCCGATCTTCAAGTGTAATATTTCTGGGCATCGAGTAATAAATCTGAGACCTTGTCTCCTGCCCTACTTCTGTAACCTTGTAATCAACGGCCTCTAAGTTTTTAATTTCCATACAACCCATCAATGTAGCTTTGGATGTTTCTTTTTGGCCGTTGACTATAACCATGTGTTCTAAACACAGATCGTTGCGAGCTGGAGCTCTCCCATCATGTTTTCTGGAATCAAGATCACTTTGTTTTTCTCTATCTTTGTAATTAGCTGGGATTCCATCTTCTTGGATTTCTTCAGATTCATGTTCTCCTCTATACTGACCTTCAAACTCCAACTTATCAACTGAGATCTGTATTGTCTGATATATTTCCTCAGTTATTTGGGAGCCTATTCCAAGATCAATCCTTATGTCTTGATTCTTCGGTGATTTCTGAAAAGTGAACTGTCTCTGAATATTCTCATCCCCTAGTTGACAACTTTCTTGATCCTGAGTGCTCATTCTGACCCCATTGTCATTTTTCATTGGTTGCACAAGCTCATTTTGAACTGATCGATCTATATCCAGCTGAAGTTGTGCTGACAAAGGAGGCATTTGATAAGCAATCAGTTGTGGACTCAATGCCTCTTGCTGTAAAGTTGACCCTTGTGACCAATAATTTCCTGGATGTTGTGGCTGAGCTGATAGCTGAGAAAATTGTAGCCCCCGGTCCAAGACTGTTGAACTATCGGTTGTGGCTGATAAGCTATCGGCTGTTGAACCGATACTTGTGGTTGGCATGCCATCGGCTGTACAGCTGACACTGGCAACTGATAACCTTCCGTTTGTTGTGATTGAACCGATGGTTGGACAGACTGCAGCCCTCCCGAGCCAAGATTGCAGAGCTATTGGTCGTGACTGTTGATCCATCAACTGCTCATCCATGGTTGGCGACTGATAAATTTCTAGCTGATAAGCCATTGGTTGATGGACCGACATCCGTGGTCGTTTCTCCATCGGCTGCAGAGCTGATTCTTGTGGTTGATAGCTTTGCGATTGCTGACTTAGATTTGACGGTCGAGCATATGACGCTATCTGTTGGGAACCATAGGGAACAGATTGCAAGCCTTGGGCAACACCTTGAACGCATGTCAATTCTTGAATTTGGGTAGTACCTGCAGGCGTATATCCAAGAGCATTGAACAAGTCCTCCTGTGCCAATGGCTGTGGCGTGTATCCAAGAGAGCGGAAGAAATCCACTTGTGGCAGCGGTAATGATCTGGAGGGAACTGGTGCAGTCTGAGGAACAGTCATCGGCTGATAGAAATTATCCTGATATGAGCATGGCGAAATTAAATAATCACCATAAGCCGATTCATCAGTTGTACTCATGCTCATCGTTGCATAATTCAACACTCCAGGATACATGCATGCCGATTCTTTGTAGCTTTTCTGCTGAATCGGACTGTAAGAAAATGCAGTATTAGCCGACATCAACAGCTGCTCATAATATGGCTCCACATAGTCTTGATGTTGAGTTGAACCGTGAGAGAACGCACTTTTAAGTGCATTGTTTACAATATCCATCAATGCTTCAGTTAGATTGTCCATCTCTTGATTGATCGTGGATATTGTCTTCGTGCTCACCAGACGATATGATAATAGGGATTTAATCTTCGGGTCCCACGAGGCGTACCAAAAGTGTGTTGACACGAAAATAGGACATCACCCTTGCGCGCGACACACGTGACTCCCCGGTCTGTAGCGAGGCGTGCCAGCCAATCTGACTTGTTGATTGACAATGGAAAATCTAAAGAGATCGGCTAGAAAACCGATGGGTCTTCAGTAGTATGTGTATCTGCAAATCGGCTGATACAGTAAAACGGGATCGGCAGACTCGAAAGCAGCCGAAGTGTAAGTATGTGTAGAAATATCGGCCAAGACAGCCGATCGTGACGTCAGCACTAGAATAAATCTAAGCCAACTATGAGAACAGATGATATTTAAGACAATAAAAGCCGATGAGATCTAGATCGAGCTGGATAGATGGGTGATAAAAGCTAAAATAACAAGAATTAAGGTAAAACTTGCAAATCTAGCTGATATCGATAAATTGTGAATAAAGAACTAGACGAAACCTCAGCAATGCGCTCGGAGGTTAAAGCCTAGGATTATTTAGTAAAACGGTACTTACAAGCTTGTCGGAGATCGATTGATGCAGCCCGACGAACTCGAAGAACGGCGTTGAGAAAAGAGAAAAAGGTATGAAGGCGAAGTCGCTTAAAAGTAGATGTAGTAAAGTAGATGCAAGAATTGTAAAGGGGGTGCCGAGAGGCGGTTTTGATATTGATCATGTGATGATTCTATTACAATAGCTGGGGCTTATATTTATACCCTGGGCTCCTCTAGACTCCTGCAGCTGGAAGGGCTCAAAACTTCCTAATTAAAGACTCCTGACGAGTTACACAACTAACCGACACGAACTCCCCTAATTAGATGTCTAAATTAAAGGAAATGCTAAGATAGATGGACTCTATTTTCCATTACGTAGAATCCTTTCTAATAAAGCTTCCTCTGACTTATCCGGCAAGAGAGCAACGCGCAGGCGTAATCAACTAGGACTCCTTATGTGGCTTCTTTATTTTAATCACCTTTCCTTTTATGTGTGAATCTTCCCTTGCTTTTGCATTAAGCACCTGCATGTCCTGACGTCATCCTAGCTTCCTGCCCGGCCGATTGTCACTGCTAGCCGATCATCACTGCTGGCCGATTCTTGCCAATATATTGGTGGCCGATCATCATCGCTGTTATCCAGGCGATTGTCTCGTGCATGCTCTCGCAAACAATAGAAGCCTTGTACTTGTACATGTCTTGGCTATGCTAGCCTCTTTTCTCTCCTTTAGTGCTGATAACTCCAATGCATACACGTATACGCCTGCGTGTACTTGTCTCATGCATGTGTGCTGACTTCATTGGATAATATTTCCTTGCCCATCTCTTCTCCTGGTCCTTCTCTACCGATTACCAAGCCAAGATTATTTGACTCTGGATTTGGTCAAAATCTGGTGTCAACAGTGAGTATCTTTGTATTTTCTATTTAGACTAAAGTGTGTTCATACGTTTATGACATGTTCTTGTGTTCTTCATGCGTTCTTGATTTAGAGGCTTGTGTTCTTCGTGAACACACCCCTTTGATCCTGTTGCATAGGTTCATAAGCTTTCATACTCGTTTGTATGCGCGTTCGTCTTTTAGAATAAAGTGGATATTCATGCATGTTCAATTAGACTAAAGTGGCATTCGTTATTCCTTTTTGCTCATAGCTTCTATAGTTGAGTGAGATCAGTTCTTCTCCTTGTGGGTTCGTCTCTCTATATTTAATATAGAGTGCCGTAGGTTGCTACGCACCGCGGGATAGCGTAGTCAGGCTACGGTAGTAATCAGTAGTATAGACGTAGTGTCTAGGCTAAGGGTTATCCTTCGTTTGCCCTATATCCCACGGATTGGTGGAGGTAGATCGCAGGTGGTGACAGCCCTATTGATCCTTTGAAATCCTCCACGTTCGGATATAGTGTAGGTTGAGGTTCGTCTAGATCCGTAGGTCGGAGTCTCCTGACAAATTAGGGGTTAGCCGGTGCCTGAAGCAAGTTCTCGAGAGATCCACCTTTAACCTCATCTGTAGAGCTATCCATAGGAATCCTCTGTCCCAGAGCCTCATATCGTGGTGTGTCCATGGACCATTAGATTGAAGTTAGTACACACACGTTCCCTTGGATTCGATACCCTTGGAGTACTCTGAGGTGAAAGCTACAACAGTATCCGTGCGCTTGCAGATTTATTTCATTTGTCACTAAAATACCCAACACCCTGCATGCCATGGTGTGGGCATGCAACAATGTACTCCTGGAGTCACTCCCAAGCTTCCGAGATACTCTCATCATTGTTTTGTTGGAAGCCTGAGATTGTAGCACGGAGGGCATTAGTTTTGCCCACTGGGAAGCATTTGGCAAGAAATTTGTTGGAGCACTTCTCCCATGTGTTGATGGTGTCGCGTTCAGCATAAAACCATTGCTTCGCCTTTCGGAGCAATGAGAATGGGAATAAGCGAAGACGGATTGCATCAACCGTTGCTCCGTGGTTGGTGAAAGTGCTGCACACCTCTAGGAAGTGCTGGAGATGCGCATTGGCATCTTCGTTAGGCTTCCTGCTGAACAGATTTGCTTGCACCATGTTGATTAGCGCCGGCTTGAGTTTGAAATTCCCATCTCCGATTGCCACATTCGGCCCAGTAGGGATGTTGGTGGAGGAGGTAGCGAAAAACTCGCGAATGGTCTTCTCGGCCATAGGTGCTGATGAGGATGAGATGCTGTCTATGGGATCGATGGGGTTCTTTGTGGTGTTTGTGAGACATGGGTACCCCTGGGTCCCCACCGACCAGGCTCATGGCCATCCCCGACAAGTGGGTCCGGCCCACCAGAAGACTCGCCGACCTGGCAGTGGGCCCAACAGACCTGATCTGTGGCCCACACGACCTCCCGAAGACCTTCTAGAAGATTCTCGAGACGACCTTATCCGATCTGTTCGGGTAAGTTGGCGTACAAGACAAGGCAGAAGACGTCGGCAGCACCGCCAAACAGTCTGAAGACCACAGGATTATGTTGTAAACTACCTTAGATAGGTTTCCATGTTGTAACCGACCTGGACTCCGGGTCCACCAACCTTGTTCGTCAGCCAATATATGGCGGGCAAGGGCGTCCTTCCGAGGACCACCTGTACCTTCATCTCCAATACAAACACCAAGAACTGGACGTAGGGTTTTACTCTCCGGAGGCCCGAACCAGTATAAACTCACTGTGTCCCCATTGTTTCGTGTGCTCTTACATAACCTTTGAGTTCTTAGCCCTAGATCTCCTCCACTGAATAAATAAACCACCGGGGTTGACCCCCCTACGGACTGCTCAGACCTAAACCTCTAACAATTGGCGCGCCAGGTAGGGGTTGCTCTAGGGTTCTTCGTGCAACTCGATGGCTTCACCAAGCGGCATCATCTTCCCTGCAAGCATGGCGGACTTCCTCATCAATCCCGTCGACATCTACTTCGGCTCGATGCCGGCGGAATCCACTGCTCCAGCTGCCTGTCTCATCATCGAGAATACTGCAGCCACTTTCTTCCAGCAAGTCGAATCTGATCTGTTGACGGAAACCCACCCACCCACTCCTCACGATCTAATCGCGGGGCTCAATCGCGTCGAGAGCATGCTCTCTGACACGATCAAGGCCTATGAAAGCGTCAAGCGCTCTCGCAGGACTACTAAGCCTCCACCCTGCATGCCTCTTGGCCTGCGGAACACAGCTCGTGCGGTCTCCGACCACATGAAGAAGAAGCTCCATATCCAATCTGGGTCGACCACCACCACTTGTGGAAACTGCAAGGGCCCCCTCGACAACCTCTGCCTTGTCCACAAGAAAGCCAAACATATGGCTCGTCAATGTCGTGTGCTGAAGAAGCTTTGTCGACATGCAACCGCGACCCAAGGTTGCCAGACCCATGGCGTCCCAGTTCCAGACTGTGATGCGTTCCAGATCGCCCGCGCCATCATCTCGCCCAACAACCTCTGCGACACGCCTGAGCCAGATCGTGAGGTTCTTGTGGTCTCCGCCGACGTACCTCCTCAAGTCGGTGAAATAGAAGAACATCGACAACAATGGGAGAATGCCAATGCTGCGCTAGCTCAGCGTCGTCAGCAAGAAGCAGATGCCGCAGCTGCTGCAGCTGCCGCACCCCAACACAACGCCGCTAGTCAGCCCGCAGGCAACATCGTGCAGAATGCCGCTGGTCAGCCTGCAGGAAACGTCGTAAAGAACGCCACCGCTGATCCACCTCCCGCAGCACCAGTCATCGCCCATCATCATCAGCAGCAAGACAAGCATAAGCGATGCCACCTACGTGCCAGAGACCTCTCCAGGGACTTTGAAGAAGCTGACCATGAAGTCTACAACTCGCCTCAAGCCAACCTGGGAGCAGCTCTCGCTGAGGCAGGGCAACTGGTAGACACACCTACGTTGCGTCGGCTCCTGGCCCACATATGCGTTGCCACTGCCCAGGTCAATGAACGAAGCCAAGGCTACAGCAGGTCCGCCTCAAGCCAACACTCCAAGAGTAGGTCGGCACGATCGCGTGGCAACCGCGATAACAACAACAACAACAACAACAACAACAACAACCCCCTCTTCAGCCCATATCTAAGGAGGGAGGAAGATAGAATGAAGTTGTGCAGCCGCCCAATGCCGCTGCCAATACCGCCGCTAATGCCACCACCAATAATGCTGCCAATGCCGCCAACGCTGCTGGCAGCCAGCAGCAAAATGTTGCCGGTAACGCAGGACAAAACGCCGGAGTCCGACCTCCATCTGTGCGAGCTACACGCATCCTCCGGGCTAGGCAACACCAACACCGACCTGTTCCGGACGAAGTGGAAATTCGACGTCGTGCCGACTACGACCGTGCCAATGGTCCCCCAGACCCTCTTAACGTCAACAACCCCATCCAAGAAGTAGAGCTCCGAGAGATGCATGACATCGAACTTCGACGTCGTGCCCAGTACGACCAAGATAACAGCGCTCCTGACGACCTCTACGTCGTTCCGACGGCCCACGATTCAGGATCCAGCTCAGGAGCAATTAACAACTTTCTGGCCTTCTCACAATGTCTCAGGACGGTGAGATACCCGAAAGATTTCAAGCAAGCAATCAAAAAATACGACAGTCGTTCCGACCCCAGTATTTGGCTCAAGATGTACAACATCGCCGCCCAGGCATCGGGAGGCAACGAAGACCACATGGCGGGATACTTCCCCCTTGTGATGGGCAAAGCGCCACTATTGTGGTTCGACAACCTTCCTTCGGAGTGCATCACTTTGTGGGCAAGCCTGTCGCGGTTGTTCACGACGAACTACCAAGCGACCTACAACCGCCCTGGCAACACTCACCACCTTGCTAAAGTCTGGATGGGGAAAGGTGAAACTCTCCGGGAATACACCAACCGCTTCTTCGAGAACCGCAATACGCTTGCCGGTGTCAAAGACGAGGACATGATCGCCTACTACAAGAAGGGAGTTACCAACCTCAAGCTCTTCGAGAAGATCCATGAAGCCGGCGCTAACACCATCGCCGACCTCATGGCCTACATCGACAAACTTGTCGACACTCAAGATGCAGTCGTCCACGACTTCAAAGGCGACAAAGCAAATGACGCTACGACATCTAATGTTGGTGGCAGGTCGCGCAAGCGATCTAGCGAGGTCTACGCGACCGACCATCCAAGACCTTCCACCTTCCTCGAAGGGGACTTCAATTGCACGCTGGACGACCAATGTCAATTCCACCGTGATGCCAAGCACACCAAGCGGGAGTGCGAGCAATTGAAGTGCGCCCTAGGCGTCCCTCCGGAGCCGAAGAAGACCAAGAGCGGCAACAACGATGAACGGAATAACGACCACCGCTGACAACCGCTACCGTCGGTCTGATCGACGTGACTACCGCGACGGCCGACCTTACCGTCGCAATGACGATAGAGATCGCCGCGATGACCGCTGCAATGATCGCCCTAACAACTACCGCCTCATTCACTGTGAAGATCGTTGCGAAGACCGGCGTGACGACGACAACAGCAGAAAGGAGCCTACTCCTCCCCCGCCACCTAAAGGTGGTAATCCTAATGGTGCGTTCCAGAATGCCAACCGACAGATCAACTTCATCGTCAGCGGCCGCGAAGCGGCCAAGAGCAACAGACAACAACGATTCAACGCAAGGGATATCAGCCTCGTCAACACGGAAACCCCACAACCTCTACGGTGGTCGGAGTTCCCCATCACCTTCTCCAAGAAAGACCGCTGGGTGCACATACCCGACCTTGGGACCTACCTGCTGGTTTTCAACCCCATAGTGGATGGAGCCTTCCTGCCTAGGACCCTCGTCGACAGGGGCAGCAGTCTAAACATCATCTTCACCGAAATGCTGAAGCAGATGGACTTTGACTTCTCCAAGATGACCATGTGCGACGAACCCTTCTACGGGTTCGTGCCTGGCAAGGCAGCATACCCCATAGGTCGTGTATGCCTACCGGTCACCTTTGGCAAAGAAGACAACTTCCGCACGGAATACCTGACGTTCGAGGTAGCGGACTTCCTCTCATCCTACCACGCCATCCTTGGCCGACCCATGTTGGCCAGGTTTATGGCCATCCCACACCATACCTACCTCATCATGAAGATACCAGGCCCGAATGGGATCCTTTCTGTCTACGGCGACCTCGTCATATCCTTCAAGTGCGAAAGCGACATTGTCGACCTTGCCGCAACATCTGCGTGCAAGGCTGCAGCCACAGTCATGGTCGCTCAGGCCGCCAAGATAGACCCTACTTCCCTGGAGGTACCGGATCGGAAGTGCATGTCAACTGCCCTGGACGCCAGTCCCGCGGTGAAGAAAGTTTGCCTCGGCCTGCCCGACGCAACCAAGGAAGTTAGCATCGGGGCCGACCTCGACCCCAAATAGGAACTCGCGCTCACCAGTTTCCTCCGGGACAACGCCGACATCTTCGCATGGAGTCCATCCGACATGCCCGGTGTCCCCTGGAAGCTGGCTGAGCACTCCCTTGAAGTAAGCAAGACAGCAAGACCTATCAAGCAAAAGCTCCAGCGCTTTGCGAAAGATAGAAAGGAGGCTATAGAAGTAGAAGTCTGTAAGCTCTTAGCTGCAGGATTCATCCGCGAATATAAACACCCGGTTTGGCTCGCAAACCCGGTTCTTGTACCTAAGAAATCTAGAGGATTAAGGATGTGTATCGATTACACTGACCTTAACAAGCACTACCCGAAGGATCCCTTTCCCCTTCCCCGCATCGACCAGGTGTTGACGGTCAACTTTAACACTCCTAGCCATGAGTTCACCTTCAATGTTGGCATTGATTTGATACCCGATCTAATGGTACTAACCCCCTTGATATAACAAGTTCGCTCTTGCATGTGGTTTTTGGAGTATGTTGTTTACGCAGGTTTTAAGCACCTAAATAAGTACTTCTGGGTAAATTTCATCAAGCACTTTATGAGAAGATAATGAAGCCCGACACAAGTCAAGACTCGAAGTGAACATGACTCCACATGACCCAAGGACCAAAGTATGAAGCCGTAAAACTCCAGGGACCTGAACAGAAGATGCTGGAATTTGCGCGACAAGTGCCCTTATCTAAACCCCCGCATGCATCGGGGTGGAAACTTAGGAAGCATCAAGGAGCTCACACGAGAAAGTTGGGCCCGAGGTGGGCCAAAAAGGCCCTGGGCCGACTGGCCCATGCGGATCGGCCTAGGCCGTTTTTTGCGCCGCCTCGGGCTCCCCTTTGACTTAGTACCCCCTCGGGCTATTAGTAGTTCAGAGGCAAAGAGCCACAGGGAGATTGATTCGTCATCCACCGATCGTGAAGGGAGCACTCGTGGCCTTCATCTACTTCGGAGGATTCTACACCATGACCAGCACTACAATGTGTAACATTATGGGGTAGAGTCCTTGTTTGTCCTAGGCGTTGAAGGGGGATCTTGAGTTGTAATCACCGAACCTATGTTTTGGATCTTTTTGCTATCATATTCATGTTGATGGTGCA
Organism: Cenchrus fungigraminus; assembly: GCA_036936925.1. Classification (NCBI taxonomy): domain Eukaryota; kingdom Viridiplantae; phylum Streptophyta; class Magnoliopsida; order Poales; family Poaceae; genus Cenchrus; species Cenchrus fungigraminus. The sequence goes on along the minus strand of CM072778.1, from coordinate 51,199,834 downwards.
TTAATCTTAATGGTCGGCTGGCTTGCTTTGGGGATGCATCGCTCGTAGCTTCATTATCGTGTTCCTTTTGTTCTTTATGCGATTACCGTCGTGTAGTGACCATGGTTTTTTTATGCAACCGAAAACGCAATTTATACCGCAGTTACCGTTTAAACCATTGAGGAACGGTTGCGGTTCCGTGCGGTTTGAACCGCTAGGGTTTTCAAAATTTCAAATTTAAAAAAATCCCCAAAAAATCCTAATAAACTCTTCAAGTTGCGATGATGCTAATGGTGTCAAATTTTTTCAAAAATTCTTTCATTTAGCATATTTTGCGATGATCCCGTCCGCCACCGCCAAACCACCCGTCGCGAGGTTCGAGCAGTATAAATCCAAACTGTTGCAGTAAACCGGTCAAACCGCCCGGTAAACCGATCCAATTTTCAGTCACTGGTTTAAATTCAAACCGGAGCGGTATAAATCCAAACCGTTGCGGTAAACTGCTCAAACCGCCCAGTAAACCGCCATGAACCGTTTGTGTAGGCCATTTTGATTTGAAATTTGAATTTGAGTGGTTTTTAGCGGTTACTGTTTTGCCTAAACGGTCGGTATAAAAAACCCATCCTGCTATGCTTCCTTGACTGAGATTCAAGGTATCACCAGATAGCCCTGAATCCCGACGACCAAGACAAGATGGCATTCATAACGCCCAATGGCATCTACTGCTATAAGGTCATGACCTTTGGCCTGAAAAACACTGGTGCCACGTTCCAAAAGGTGATACAGAAGTGCTTGGTGTCCCAGATCGGCGAAAACGTAGAAGCCTACGTCGACGACGTGGTCGTCAAGACCACACAGGAAGATCAGCTCATCACCGACCTCGCCGAGACCTTCGCCAACCTATGCACCTACCAATGGAAGCTCAACCCAACCAAGTGCATCTTCGGAGTCCCCTCTGGATTGCTCCTGGGCTTCATGGTGGGACACCGGGGCATTGAGGCCAACCTCGTCAAAGTCAATGCGATTCGCAACATGGTCAGGCCATCTTGCAAAAAAGACGTCATGAAGCTCACCGGTATGATGGCGGCCCTAGGTCGTTTCATCAGCAAGCTCGGCAAAAAAGGACTCCCCTTCTTCAAGCTATTGAAGAAGGCAGATAAATTCATATGGGATGAAGAAGCACAACAAGCTTTCGGGGCTCTCAAGGAGTCCTTGACCTCTCCACCGATCATGACGCCTCTAGTTCCGAAGGAAATGCTCCCCCTCTACATCTCGGCCACCACTAATGTGGTTAGCACGGTTCTCGTCGCCGAACGAGAAGAAGAAGGGCAGGTCTATCCTGTCCAACGACCTGTGTATTACGTAAGTGAGGCCCTGGCCGACGCTAATACACGTTATTCACATCGTCAGAAGCTGCTCTACGCGCTCTGGATCACGTCAAGTAAGCTCCGACACTACTTTCAAGCTCACAAGATCAAGGTGCCTTCCTCCTTCCCGCTAGGGGAGATCATCTGCAACCGCGACGCTAACGGCCGCATCGTCAAGTGGTCGGTTGAGCTAGGTGAGTTCGACATCGAGTTTTGCCCCAGGCAGGCGATCAAGTCGCAGATCCTAGCTGACTTTGTGTCAGAATGGACGGAAATCCAGATGCCCCCTCCCAAGGAGCGACCTGAACACTGGATAATGTACTTCGACGGTGCCCTCAACCTCGAGGGTGCCGGGGCAGGCGTTTTGTTCATCTCTCCCTAGGGAGAGCAACTCAAATACGTCCTACAGATCCACTACCAGGCTTCCAACAATGGAGCGGAGTACAAAGCTCTAATACATGGACTCCGAATTGCAATGTCCCTTGGCATCAAGCGACTCCTGGCTTATGGAGACTCCATGGTCGTCATCGAACATGTCAATAAGGAGTAGGATTGTGTCAAAGACACAATGGATGCTTACTGTGCTGATATTCGAAAACTCGAAGGCCACTTCGAGGGGATCGAGTTCCAGCACGTCCCGCGCAACAACAATGTTGCTGCGGATGTCCTATCCAAACTAGGTTCTAAGCGAACACTAGTCCCGGCGGGTGTGTTCGTCCAAGACCTACGCAAGCCGTCCATCAAGATATTGGATCCGGACAATCCGGACCAGGGTCCGCCCGACCCAATGCCAGCACCTCCCCGTGACGTGCTGATGACAGAAAAAGAAGATGATTGGCGCGAGCCTTTCTTGGCCTTCCTGGTCCACCAGCGGGCTCCTGATGATAAGGCAGAACGAGAAAGAATCACCCGGTGTAGTGCCAACTACGTCATTATCGGTGACGACCTCTACAGAAAAGCAGCCTCTACTGGCGTGCTGATGAAGTGCATCTTGCGATCAGAAGGTATTCAGCTCCTAGCTGAGATCCATGGTGGTGAGTGTGGCTGCCACGCGGCATCTGCCAATCTAGTCGGCAAGGCTTATCGATCTGGTTTCTACTGGCCCACGGCCATGAGTGACGCCAAAGACCTCGTCAAGAGGTGCAAAGGATGCCAAATAGCAGCATTTTCCAGCACAGACACTGCGTACAATTCCTCCATCCTGACCCTTTGCCATGTGGGGCCTCGACTCAATAGGACCATTTAGAACCGCTCCCGGCGGCTATAAACATATCCTTGTTGCTGTAGATAAATTCACCAAGTGGATCGAAGTCCGACCTGTCGGCAAGGTCACGTCGGATGAAGAGGCCAAATTCATCAAAGAGATAACCCACCGCTTTGGTGTGCCTAACAGAATCATCACCGACCTTGAGTCGGACTTTACAGGATCAGCCTTCTGGGACTTTTGCTAGGACATCATGATTGATGTCTACTACTCGTCGGTCGCCCACCCCCAGTGCAATGGCCAGGTCGAGCGTGCCTACGGCATGGTACTGCAAGCTCTCAAAGATCGCATCTTCGATGATGCATCAAATTATGCTTCGCGTTGGCTAGCTGAGCTTCCCCACGTGAGCTGGGGTCTCCAGACCCATGTCAGTTCAGCTACGGGCTTTTCGCCCTTCTTTTTGGTCTATGGCTCATAGGCCATCCTCCTCACCGACGTCACCTTTGGAGCTCCACGCATACAGTTCTATGATGAAGGTGAAGCCGAGAAGACTTGTCGCGTCGACCTCGACAGCCTCGAGGAACAAAGAGTGGCAGCTGTCATGCGGCAGGTTCGCCACGACCAGTAGCTTCGCCGTTACCATGATCGCAACGTCAAGGAGTGTTCCTTCAACATTGGCGACCTCGTCTTGCGATGTATCCAGAAGACCGATGGCATGCACAAATTGTCCGCCCCTTGGGAGGGACCTTTCATTATCACAGAAGTCATCAGTCCGTCTACATATAGCCTCCAATGGGGCGACGGCCAAGGATTTCCTAACCCTTGGAATGTGGAGCATCTGCGCCAATTCTATCCGTAGAATAGTATTTTATACCCAGTTATGTATTCTTCGTCTTTGTACCTTCGATTAAATAAATATTAGTTTCAAGCAGTCATCTGTTGTGTCTTGAGTTCTATTCTCCTTCTGTGTCATGTTCCTCCCCCTCGATATGCTCGGGGGCTTGGCCATGCCAACATAAGGGTCGCTAGACCTGGGGACGTCATTTCCTATGACTGTCTACTTCATGTTGATACGAGCTTGGTTGGTCGTGTGGTTGCAAAACCTGAGTCCCAGACTCGTCCCACGCGCCGGCTACACGTAAGCCTCCCTGCTGAGCTGTTGTGGTCGGTAAGCCGTCCTCTCCGTGAGATGTGGTTAGGGGGGCACATAATAACACAATACCTCAAAGCTACCGAGCTTGTATAAACATAAGTACCACATGATTAATGAGCAAAATAAGATCACAAGTACTATTTACATGGCACGAAATGTTGCGCTCCGGCCAACAAGGAGGTACAACTCTAAGGCTACAACTACTCGTCATCATCGCCTTCGTAATCGATGGCGTCCATGATTTTCTCTACTGCTGGCTGCACCTCCGCTTCTATGGTGCTAAGGTCTTTTGCAGCATCTTGGCCTTCCCCGACCTTGACCATGTCGACCTCTGGGAAGTGCGACTTCACCCGCACCAAAGATTCCATTATCGATGTCAAACTTGTGGCTCTCAGGAGATCCATCAGCTTCTGGGGCACGACCATGCGCCGGTCAATCACCGGTATGGGCTCCTCCCCGGCCACCTGAGGAACCACTATGTCCATAACGTGGTCGGCAGCGTTCTTCAGGTCGTTCACCTCCACTTCAAGTCCTGCAATGGCCACCTGGTCATTTTGCAATGATTGCAAGGCTACCACGAGACTGACCTCTAGGTCTTTTCATGCTTACTTTTCGTAAGACAGCTTTTGGCTCATAATGCACTCACTTCTGACGGCAGCCTCAGTTTCTCTTTTCAGCTCTGCAGCGCTTTCGTTAGCTTCCTTCAGGTCCTTCTCAAGGCTCTGATCCTCTCCTTGGCGCCCTTGAGGTCCTCCTTGAGCTTGTCCTTTTCCCTGTGGAATTCTGCTGCAAAAAGGATGTCGTCATCTGCATAGATTCAATTCAGCAATTCAGAAGTAAAGGTTGCGAGTGTTGGCACCCCGACCTTTACGTCGCTCCACCACTAGCTCGTCCTTGAGCCTTTTCTTCTCCGCAGCTGCCTCCTCCTTGGCCTGTTTGAGCTCATACTCAAGTTGCTGTGCATGCACATGCTTGGCCATGGCATTCCTGCATTGGTCGGCCCTGCCCTTGGCACGGTCTGCCAATGACTGCTTTCAAGACAAAAGTTAGGCTACTAACCAAATTCACCCGATGAATCAACAAATGAACTCAGGGGAAGCACTTTACCTTGAGGGAGACGTTGAGCGTCAAGATTGCATTCTTGACTGCCCGGAAGTCTTCGTTATCTTCAAAGATGTCCTCCTCCCATGGCGAGCCATTCCAGTCGATCTCCCGATCTAGCTGTTCCTGAGCCGTCGACGTCGAACCCGGTACTGCCCCAATGGTTGTTTCTGGGTCCTGCAGTGGTGGTTCAAGCTGATCTTGGTCTGCTGCCGGGTCCTGAGCCGATGAGGCTGGTACCGCGTTGATTGGCTCTGGGACTTCAACTGGCGGGGGAGTCGATGTTGCCAAGCCTCCAGTGGAACTCTGGGTTCCAACCTCTTGCTCGGACGTCGTCTTGGCAGGGGAGTCCTGGGCACCTGAGGTGCTCTGAGTCACAGCGTCTGGCCTGCATAAGTCAGTTCATCAGTATACATCAACCTCGTATAAACATAACATGTTGAAGTGGTACTGAGGTCTTACCTCGCTGCTGCCTTCACACGAGCTTTTGGCTTCGAGGGCCGACCTGGCACCTTCGTCGGCATCTTGGCCTAGATACCAGCCTTTGCAGCCTGTGCCTCCTTTACGCGGCGGAGGTCTTCCTCCGTCATCTTCATCTCCAGCTCTCACTTCCCCTTCGTGGCGGGACTTGGCGACCTTGGTGCCACAAGATCGTCCTCGCCTGATAGCGAGTCTATAGCTTCGTCCTTCTCCTCAACGTCCTGTGTCATCGTGGTCGGGCCCACCCTCCTCTTCCTCTTCTTCTTCTCGGCCTTGAGCTTTGCGGTCTTCGCCGCCTCGATCTTCGCTGCTTCGGCCTTTGACTTCGTCACCTTAGCGATGACCGCCCTTGTACGGCGCGCTGGCTTAGCAGTACCTGCTGCTGGCCGGCTCGTGGCGTCCCCACCGACCTCTTGGTCACTGTCTTCATCAGCTCCCACTGATGAGTTTGACAAATAATTCTCCAACAGCTCAGCAGCTGGAGGTTGATAGTCCTCCGACCTCAACTTCTGATGCGACTCCTCCCCACTACGTAGAGGCGCAGGGCACCAGTACTGCATTTCACATTCCTGCAAAATAGAAGATTCAAGTCTGAGAGGGCTTCCTCGATGACACAAAAAGCAAAGACATCAAAGACCTAAAGTCTCAGGACTTACGGCGTCGGCTGGACGGTTCAGCGAATGTGCCTTTGGGAACCTCTTGTTGTGGGATCCGCCCGATGTAAAGTTGTGTGACCCTGGTCACCATCTCGTCCTTGGAGACCTTTTGATTTGCCTCACGAGTAGGGTCCGATTGACCCCAGTACTCGTAGGCTGAATGCACCCGATCCTTGATCGGCTGGATGAGTCGACGATAGAAGGACATCGCCACCGTGCCGCTTGCAAGACCGGCCTTCTTGATGTCAGTGAGGATGACAAGCAACCCCTTGAGGTCTTCCCTCTCGTGGGAGGTCAGAGGCATATCCCACTCTGGGACCTTCATGGGCTTGTGCCCAGTTCGCTTCGGGAGCACCGGCCTCTGGTCGGCAATGTAGAACCAATCGACCCTCCAGCTGTTGTTGCTGTCCGGCAGTTCCATGTCGATGAACTCTGTCTTACGACCTGATCGTAAGCAGAACATGACAGAGCCTACGACGCCACCAGACTTGCCGGTCTTCTTGACGTTGAAGAAGTACCACCACAACAAGAAGAGTGGCGGTATCCCCATGTACGCTTCACAGAGATGGATGAAGGAGGACACTGTAGTAATGGAGTTGGGGACGAGGTGTACCAGCTCCAGCTTGTAGTAGTATAGCAACCCCTAAAGAAGTCACCGGTGGGAACGTTGAATCCGCGCTCGAAGAAGGACGCGAAGACGACCTGCTCCTTTTCATCCTCCGTCGGGAACTCCTCACCGGTGGGTGCCTTCCACTCCACTTCCGCCTTGGGCCTCAGCAACCCGTGGTTCACCAATGCCTGGATCTTCTCCTCGGTCATCTCCGAGGGATCCCAGACCATCTCTGGGGTGGGGATCTGGGATGCCATGGCCTCCATTTCTTCGCCCTTGCAATCTACGGATTTGGATCTAAATGTGATTAGGGTTTTCACACGCATGCGGAGCGGCGCGGAGGACTGCTCGCGGCGGCAGTGGGCGGATTGCTGCGGGCAGCGGCAAGCTCCAGCTCTAGCTGCGGCAGCGTGGATGCGAGAGCTTGGCAGCTATGGCGCGGGAGTACCAGCTGGGGAAGGAAGAAGAAAGGAAGGGGTGGAGTCAATGCTCCCCCCTCGGCTGTATTTATATGGGCCCCACGGTGGGCGCGCCGTAACAGCTCCGTGGCAATGGCTCGGTGCCGCTTATTTCACACGAGCTTATCTCGCCGGATTTTGCTCTAATGGCTCTGAGCCTAACGGATATATTTGCGACCTAATGCTGGCGCTTAGGTCGTAGAAACATTAATGCTATTAGGTTGTCCCGATAGAACACTTGACCTCCTTGAGGTCGATAAGCCCACAAATGATAACATTTGAGGTCTTTGATGAATAATTTATTCAAATCGACTATTACATGACAGAAGAGAGCGAACATTACATGTGTGCCTCCTAGGTACACAGGTCGCTGATGACCTATCTGGTCCTAGAACCAGTTACAAGATACAAACATATTTGAAGACCTGATTTACCTAGAGCAATTTTTGCCATGTTCTCTACTACAGCAGAGTACATCGCAAGAATTATTCTAGCTTCAGGACCCCAATGGAGGCCTTGCGGTGAACGCCTACTCGACACTACGCCTAGCAGGTCGTGCTTTGTGCCTGACTATGGAATGCAGACACAGGCTTCCCCCCAGGCGTGTGCTGCAAGGCATCGACGAGTATCTATTACTCACCAAGAACCAGCAACGTCACCTCGGGCCTCTACAACATCACCTCCAAACTCTCCTAGGCATAACACTGGGGGAAGGTGCAAAGATTGGAGGAGACACCTACACTTGGCAAGTATTCTTCTAGCTCCAAGCTTCTAACTTTGCATCCTATGCTCTGGTGGACGGCCACATGCCCCTGGCATGGCCAAACTTCTACTCTGCGGTTTCATAGCTCAGCAATGCTCGTTGCTTGCCCCCAATCTTATGCCGCTACTTATAGTGAGAGCCAAGACTTGGTTATGGCCGAAGGGGCCTTGACACTGTTACCACGTGATCACAGGTGTTGACGGTGTATTTTGGTACACCAAGCATGTTCATTACACTTTGGTTTGAGCTTGATTATGGAACTAACCCGCCACTAGGCACACTAATGATATAACAAGTTCATCTTTGTATGTGCTTTTGGAAGTGTTATGTTTTTGCAGGAAAACATGGACAAAAAGGACGGAGTCACCACAAGTTCGAAGGAGCAAATAAGGAGTCCCGTTCGTGTTCAAGTGCATGATGAAATCACTCCCAAGGGTGGCGAGGACCGAAGTGTTACAAAGGAACATCCCCGAGGATTGAAGCGTAAAAGACCGAACTTCATGCGCGAAGACCCTCTATCTTGGACGCGAGGATGACGTCGTCAAAATAATGCAATTGAAGGGGGCAAAGTGCAAAATGTCAAGAGGACCCACGGGAGCGAAGGGGTGACCGATCCGGGCCGGGATGGGCTTGGGCCGGTCGGCCCAGGCCGGCCGGCCTGGCCCATTCCAGAGGCGGTTCGGCCCCCCATTTCTTGAGCGTGAAGATGATGCAACCCTAAGTACATGGAGGCGCCGCCATTCGCAGAGAGAGAGCCATTCGCCCGAGAGGTCGTCCACAAGCTAGAGAGGAAGGAAAGGAGAGAGATCATTCGCGAGGAGGATCGCTCGACTCGAAGGAAGCACCCACAAGTGGAGGAGGACGTCGAGGCCCTGCCACGACAACCCCGGAGGAGAAGGAAGACACCGTCAGAAGCGTCACCATGATCAACGGTGCTATCCCTAGCACCTTGATGGGGTAGTCTTCTCATCTGTCCATGGGTTGTAAACGATCTTGAGATGTGTTGACACCGTTTTTTGGAAAAAATGGGTCAAGGAGGAGCAGCCGATGGAAACAGAGTGCAATCGGCCGATTGAAGAAAGAGAAGGGTGGTCAACAGAACTCGCCGATGGTAAGAGGAATTCAACTCTATCAAACAGACCAATGAGTCAACCAATCGGCCGATGGTCAACCGGGGGATCGGCCGATGGAAAGAAGAAGGCGGCAATTGGGAAGATACGCCAAAAGGAAAGCACGGTGGAGGCGGGTCAATCCACAATTGGCAACGGGTCAAGAGTCAGTTTTAGGAAGTTTTGACTCCTGCGAGAGTCCTTTTCTATTTTTAGTAGTATTTGTTTTCTTTAGATGCAAGTAAACAATGCTGTAATCAGCAAGGAGTCGGGTTGTCCTCAGGACATAAATAGCGACCCTGCGTGGTCGGGAAAAGGTGTACACACTAATATCAAACAAACCGCCTCCGGGCAAACCCTTTACTTTACAGCATCTACTTTTACAGCATCTACTTTCCGGCGACTTCGCCATTGCGATTTTCTCTTTTCTACAACGCCGTGCTTCGAGTTCGTCGGGCTGCATCAACTGATCTCCGGCAAGCTTGTGAGTACCATTTTACCGAATAACCCTAGGCTTTAACCTCCGGGCGCATCGCTGAGGTTTCGTCTAGTTCTTTATTCACCCCTTACCGATATTAGCTAGATCTGCAAGTTTTCGTACCAATTCTTGTGGTTTTAGCTATTATCACCATTATCTCACTCGATCTAGATCCTATCGGCTTCTAACGTCACAGCCGATTCTGACCTACTCGAGTGCTGACGTCACGATCGGCCGATTCTAACCGATCTACCTACTCACGCACCTACGCTTCGGTCGCCTTTGAGCCGGTCGATCCCGCTTTACTCGTATCGGCCGATTGGCTGGTACACGTGTCGCTAATAGGCCATCGGTTCTCTAGCCGATCCTTAATCTTTTTCCATTGTCAATCAACAGGTCAGATTGGCTGGCACGCCTCGCTACAGACCGGGGAGTCACGTGTGCTGCGCGCGGAGGTGACGTCCTATTTTCGTGTCAACACACTTTTGGCACGCCCAGTGGGACACGAAAAAAATCAACAATGACGAAGAACATGAAGGGTGGTACTTCTGAGATTGATCTGAACAACGTCCAAGCAATCACCAAGGATCAGCTGAAAGATGCAGACAAAGCTGAGTTCGAAGCTCACATGAGGCATTATGAACAGCTTTGCCTGGCATCATACGGTCAGACTAAAGGTGGAGTCTTCAAGAAGAATCCTTTACCAACACCTAAGCAAGTCACCTTCTCAGCCGATCCTGAAGGGCTTCAAGACATGATGACTAAGGCGATGCATCAAACAATGATTGATCAATCTAAGGTTTTCGCCAATACTATTCAGAATAGTATAATTGAAGCACTCAAGAAAGGAGCAGAAGGAGGGTATCTGGGACCTGCATACTTCCAACCAAATTGAACTCCTCCGATGTTCCCACATAACCAATCGGCTTCCTCGCCGATTGATGATCCAACAATAGGGGTTTCACCGTCCCCACAGATCAATGCAACTGCTCCTGGATCTTCATCGGACTCCCAGCCGATTCAGAATCAAGGTGTTGGAGATAAAACTAAAGATCCTGCCGTCACAATGCCAGTGGTTCAAACTCACCCAACACAGTCTAACGTCCAGGATCAGACTTTCTCAGTGCAGAATCAGCATCAAAAATATCCTGTAATGAGAGATCAAGATGGAAAGCTAGCAGGATGGGGTTTGCCTCATGATCATTTTGAGACCAACATCTCAAATTTCTTCGAACCTCAGCCTGAAGAACTTTCAGAAGTGAAGTACCCACAGTCTTATCAAGCTATGTTTGGAGGTACTCCAGGAACTCTGCACATGAATGGGGATGGAGTAGAGTTCGTCTACTTCAATCACGGGAGCAAAGCTTTTGAAAGAGTCAAGATTAGTCCAGCTCATGCTCATATGGTCGTACCAACAGAGAGAAAAGCTCCCGTGCTTCCTCAGAAACCAACTCCTGTTCAACCTCAGAAATCGGCTCAGCAGCCTATATTAGGGATGCCTGTACAAACTGCTCCATTACAACAGTCAACGCCAATGCAGCCTGTCTTGACTCCGGCTAATACAGTGTCCCATACAAGATCATCGTCTCAGCAGCCGATCAACCAAGGGGTGACAAGACAACCAATAATTCCACAGGTGGATCCTGCACAAGTGATGCAAATACTCCTAAATCAATTGGCTATCTCAAGCCAGTTGAATTCGCATCAGCCAGCCCCATCGGCTAGTCAGCCGATCGGACAAACCCCACTTGTGACAGGACAGTTAAACACTCAAGGTTCTGCTGGAGCAGGAACATCAATGGCACCAAATCCACAGCCAAGAGCCCTAGAAGATCAACCTCCAGAGACTCCATCAGCTGAGATCCAGGTAATCGAACAAGTATCTGCTGAGTTGAAGTCTCATGTGAAGCAGGAGTTGATGGATCACTTCTCGGAGATACTGCAGAAGTAATATGGGATAAAACCCAAGCAGCAGTCCTGCATGTACAGGACACCGTATCCATTTGGCTACGATCAGATACCGTTCCCTCCGAGATTCAAAGTGCCAGACTTCACCAAGTTCTCTGGGCAAGATGAAACATCCACAATGGAGCATATCACTCGATTCATCATACAATGTGGAGAAGCGGGGAACGTTGATGCACTCAGGATACGGTTGTTCTCTTCATCTCTATCAGGACCGGCATTCTCATGGTTCACTTCATTACCAGCGAACTCCATTATTAAGTGGTCCGATTTGGAACAACAGTTCCATAACTATTTCTTCTCTGGCATCCATGAGATGAAGATTACTGACCTGACCAGGCTCAAGCAAAGGAATGATGAAACAATTGCTAGATTCGTTCAGAGATTCAGAGAAGTCAGGAACAAGTGCTATAGTCTGAATCTGGGAGATAAACAATTGGCTGAGTTGGCTTTCCAAGGTCTCTTGCCAACCTTGAGGGAGAAATATGCATCACATGACTTCGAGAGTCTCAGCCAATTGGTTAGCAGGATGAGTCAGGAAACTGTAAAGTCCTATGAGCCTAGAAGAAACTTTCAGAAGAAGTTGTCTTATGTGGATTATTCTGACTCAGAAGATGAAGACAATATGATAGGGCTCGCAGAGTGGGTCAAAGGGAAAAAGATAGTATCCTGCCCCTTTGGAAAAAAGGAACCAGAAAAATTCGGCTTCGATATCACCAAGGCCGATAAGATATTTGATCGGTTGCTTCAACAGGGGCAGATCAAACTCTCCCAATTCCATACCATACCATCTGCAGAGGAGTTGAAAAGGATGAAGTATTGCAAATGGCACAATGCAACGTCGCATGACACCAATGATTGCAAGATCTTCAAACAACAAATTCAATCAGCTATTGAGCAAGGGAGGCTTAAGTTCGAAACCCCTACCAAAGCTGAAAAGCCGATGAAGATTGATCAGCACCCCTTCCCAACTAACACAGTTGAGGTGTCTAGCAAAGACACATCACGAGTTAAGTTGCTGACATCTGATTCGGCTCAAAATAAAGGAGCCGTCGATCCCAAGGTGCAAGCAACCACTGCTGACGTCAATGGAAAAGGGTTGCTACTTGAAGAAGGAGACTTGAAGCCGCGCCGACCTGTCACATCCCAGATGCTGATCAGCAAATTCCAGCGTCGGCAGGAGAAAGCAAAAAGAAGAGAAGAGTGGGCACGGCGCAATGAGGGACATTGGAGATGTCCCTTCTTCAAGTACTACTGGGAAGAAGGGATCAAGCTACCGACGGCAGAAAATTGTCCAGAACGCAACGGGGCTTACAACAACAACAGCTCATCCAAAAGGGTTTGCTTTGACGACAGAAGATCTGCACCCAGAGATCACCGTGAATTCAACAATCAACGGGTCTCAGTCCATGATCGACTGGGGGGCAAGGCTAGCGTCCACGATCAGCTGGGGGCAAGGCCAACGTTCATGATCGGCTGGGAGGCCGAGTCAATAGAAAGTCAAATAATCGGCTAGAAGAGATGGCTGATTCCTTGGTCCCTGATGAAGATATCATGTGCCGAGCTCCTGAACGTCGACACACGCTACAACTGGATGATGAAGGGTCAAGCCAAGCGCGTAAGAAGCCCAATCAAGAATGGTGTCCAGATGGCTTGACTAAGTCCCAGAAAAGGAGAGTTCAGTGCCTACGTCAGCTAGAACAGCAAGAAGAAGCGGAGGAACGCGTGCTGGACAAGAAGAAGGTTCAGTCTAAAGTTTGGCATCCAAAGCCCAAGACCGATGGTGGAAAAGATGACAAAGCACAGGCTGACATAAACATGGTTGTCTTCTTACCAAAAGAGTTCATGACTCTAGTTGATTCGGAAGTGTCCGATGAAGAACTTGGCATGGCTCAATTAACACTGGAACCTACGCAAGCCATCTTTGAGAAGCCAGAAGATGAGAAGAGACAACACTTGAAGGCTTTGTTTCTCAAAGGATTTGTCAATGGGAAGCCAGTCACCAAGATGCTAGTGGATGGAGGAGCAGCAGTTAATCTAATGCCATACACTATGCTACGCAAGATTGGGAAGTCTGATGAAGACTTGACCCAGACCGACATGATGCTGGTGGACTTTAAAGGCAACGTCTCTCCGGCTCAAGGTGCAATCTGCGTGGAGCTCACCATCAGCAGTAAGACCCTTCCAACCGCTTTCTTTGTCATTAAAGGGAGGGGATCTTATAATCTACTGCTGGGTCGGGATTGGATACATGCCAATTGTTGCATACCATCTACAATGCATCAATGCATCATCCAATGGATTGGAGATTTAGTGGAGGTGGTCCGAGGAGAAACTTCCTTGACAGTGGCAGCTACAGAAGCACAAGGGTGGACCTATGATCGAGTGAGCTGCATATCAAGAAAAGCATGGAATACCAAGTTTCTCAAAGTGTCCGATTATGGATTAAAGCCGGTTCAAGCAGTCGGCTCTGATAACGAGACTTAATCAGTTCATTAAAGATAAGAAAGAGCTTAGGCGCGGAATCACAACAGCCGATGGATTGATCGCCCAAGTATATCAACAATTGTATGAGCCGATTGCCATATCGAGCCTATCGGCCGATTGGATTTTCGAGCTATAGCCAATTGCAAATGTAATCGTTTCTAGTAGAATAGCCAATATCTGTAAAGAATCGCCTTTAGTACAAGAAATGTAAAAACCGATGTACAATTATATATTCGGTTCTGGCCGATGCATATATCACCCTCAGAATAAATGCATGTTCATATCTTCTATTTTTGGATTACAATGATATTACAACTCAGATCCGAAGCTTACAAAGTGGTGTTATATCCAGTATGATGAGGATATGGAATCGATGAATAGAAGAAAAAACACCGCGAAGAGGAAACGGAAGACTAAGATCTTCACCCGATTCTGTAATCTTCCGTCGAGAGGAGCCCGAGTTGATGACCAAGATGGCCGTTCCTTTGGCACGCTCTTCCTCTGATAAATGTGCAGCAAGACACCCTACCTGTTTCCTTCTCCTAAAGCCAGATCCTCACAAGGATTCTTCTAGCTATTGTGCCTCCTGGATTTTCGAAAGGAGGCAAAGAAGAAGAGGGGTCGCTACACTACTTGACAAGAATTCTTCTAGCTATGAAAGAGAAAGAGTAAAAGGGAACAGTCATACAACAAGAGTCTATAATCTATCTGAGTTGGCTGCGCCATGGCCGATGAGTGTGGGTTCTTCCCATCGAGCTTCAGGCCTATTTATAGTCCCAGATAGTGGAAGAGATAACTACAAGAGGGAATTGAAAAAGGGAAATGAAGGGCATCCAATGCAGTCAAAGCAAGAACAGTTTCCCCGTGAAAGTCTCAGACTGAGCAATAGGCAGGCATGCAGTGATGCATTTCCCAAAAATCAGGGGTTGGCTTTGAAGGGAGATTAAATAACAATATGTGGCCGCATTCTGTACTCCAGAAGAGGAGGCTATCAGGATTCCTCTCCCTCAACATTTCTAGCAACGACGACAAGCTTTAATGTGTTATCTGGTTACAAAGATGCTTCAAGAAGAAACTTGTCAAGGAGTGGAAATAATTATGCTTTCCTGAAAACTCTCTCAGAGGAACATGCCTCTCATTCCTAACAGAAAGACTATTTGGTTCATGGGCAAAGGATTGTGATGCGACATGAAAGCAAGCTGCATTTTTATAGTAGAGAAGTTGAACCAAATCATAAAAGAGCACCTACAAGTTTGGGTGGAAATTCATCACCAGAAAATGGTGCATTAAATCCATCAAATGCTAATCAAGAGGTGGTGGTTTTATTCATAAAGGCCGATTGCATCGGCTGATGGTACATCAGAATTTAAAGGAGGCTCTTTGCTTTGTCTAGCTCTGCCCTGACTTGGATTATCTCTTCACCCACACGATCCAGTTCCTGAAGGAGGGCAATCCTCCTGGCTTCAAGGACTTCCAGCTTCTTCTTGTCGTTTGCAATCACAGACGGAGGCCACGTTCTTGTCCAGATGGTGGGGTTGGCCGATTCACACCGAAGGCATTGATGGTCGACATGATCTTTTCCATAGTATCACGATTTGGGGACTGAGAAAAGGAAGAAACATCAGGGAAAGAGATCGTGAGAATGAAGAAAAGTGAAAGAGAACCAACCTGATTCACAGAGGAGGAAGAAGAAGAGGAAGCCATCACAAAAGAAAGATAACAGTTCAAAGGACTAAAGGGATCTAGGTATCTTATAAAGGCCGAGTAGAACGTTCGGTCAAAGCAATCAATACGGAGCGTTGGAAGTTGGCCAGTAAAGGCCAATCACAGTTTAGAAAATTACAAATAGAAGTTTAAACTATGCCTAAAAGATGGATGGCATTGATGAGGTCCAGACGCAATTGATCGACCGCCTCTATCTCCTGGCGATCGGCATCGGCCGAACCAGGAATCGGCTGCTCTTGTTCACGGAGAACTTGGGCTTGACGTGCAGTAGAATCCCTCTGTTCTCGCATGACAGCGATGGTGCCTGGAAGATCTGCAAGCTTTTGCTCTTCAGCTGCCAAGTCTTGCTCGACCTGACCAAGTTCTTTCATCAGTTCAACACGACACTTCTTCAAACGATCAATGCTGTTGACAATATCAGAATGAGAGGAAGTCAGGAATTCAATCCTGTTGTCCAGATCGGCCATGCTACTGTCCAAATTCTCCCTGTCCTGTGTAAGTTGCTCTTGACGCTTCCTTTCATCCAGCCGATCTTGAGCTTCCTGGACTACGAGCTGCCAATTCTCGATGAAAGCAACTTGGAGCATCTTCGCCTTGAGGTCTTTAGGCAACTGGCTTTGAATCTGCTTGAAAATAATCCTGATCGGCTCAGCATCTTGCACAAGTTGGCCGATGTCTTGGTTCAGTAGTGGAAGTACCTCAATTAGTTTGGCCTTCACATCATCAGAAAGAGAAGCTGCTAATGCACCCTGAACAACAAGAGACGAGGTTGGTGGGACCTGCAAAGGAAGTAAAATGAGCAAAAGGATTGAAAGAAGTAATCTGAAAAGATCAAAAAATTTACCTCTGCAGCAAGAGTTGTCTGCACTTCAATAATCGGATTTTCGGCCTATTCTGATTCAGGGACCTCAGCAACTGGCGATAGTGGTTGATCACCAGCCTTTTGTTGGGCATCATCAGAAAGGTTTTGGGTCTCAACCGACGTCTCAACAACATCCTGAAACAAAGACAAGGAATTAAGGATAGGGGGAATAAGAGAGTGATTAATAAAGATTCTACCTTAATTGACTCTTCAATCTGAAGCTCCACCCGTTCAGGAGAGTTCTGAAGTTGGTCAGTAGAAGTATCAACCCTTTGATGAATTTCAGTTGACGGAATCAAAACATCATCAACCGGGGTTTCTTCCAAGACCTTGTCCTGACCAAGATCGGCAGTAGTGGTTTGTTCTGACTGGCCGGTCAATCCCGAAGACTACACAAAAGGCAGATTAGTTAAAGGAATAATAAAAGAAAAGGAAGGGGTGAAAGGTGTTGATACCTCAAAGGCACTCGCCAGCTTTTCGGCCATGTCAGGAATATTAACGACCACAGTATCAATCTTCCTCTTCGTTTTACGGGCAAGAGTCTTGCTAGTTACACCTTTCCTCTTAAGCGTTGACAAGGGTAAATTGTCTGGAACAGGATTAGTCTTGGGACCCTGCATGACTGAAGAAATCGAAGGGGCCTTGTGACCAATATACGGTAGCCGCCTTGGTGGCCAATATTGAATCGGCTTGCCACTTCTACTGACAGAAGGGGGCTCTGAAGTTTCAGGCTGAAGAAAAAGGATGAAGGAATTAGGGCACAGTCAAGCAAGTGCACAAACTAAATAAAGGAGAGTTACCTCATCAGTCGATGCATGATACGCAGGGTCCAACTTCTCACAATAGATCCTTGAGGAAACACAGAAGAGATGATCGCACCATTCCGCCCACCAAATGTTGAAGAGGGGAGAAGTGAAGCTAGAAAACCTCCAAGAATCCAAATCAACAGTGGCAAAGTCAGGAACCCGATCCAAGAGACGCTGATAATAAGTACCACTAGGAATAATCTCCCGTGGCTTAATCAAATCAGAGAAATAAAGGCCAATCGGCAACTGGCCAAACCCCAACTTGCGAGCACACACTGAAGGATTATAAAATTCGTAAGTGGCCGATGGATCCTTTCTAAAGACACAAGAAGGGAGGAACCCTGATTTAATAATTTCCACAAAAGCGATTCTGTCTTCATCATCTTTGTGGATATCATCAAAGTTGAATGTGGTCTCAAAATAAGTATCATCATCTCTATATGCAAACCAGATGACAGATTCTGGATTAAAGCCAAGATAAAAGCTTCTAAAGTGCTCTGCTATGCGAGAAGGAGTTCTCTTGTGTCCTGGGAATACAGAAACCGCTTCTCCAAAATTCATGCATCGGTGTCTAACAATCGGAGTACCATCGGGCTGATCTCCTGGAAAACACATATCAAAGATATTTTGTTCCAATCTATCTCGGAGGTGGAGATTCAGCCACATGTTGATGAACCACCAAGGACCACCTGGGGTGCCAATTGGAGAGTTGGTTGATAAACTGACTGATACTTGATGAAGGAGATTGTAAACCGCACCTAAGAGATACTTTCCAAGGGGGATGCAATTGCCAGCAGCCAACTGTTCAGCCACTATCTGATAATTGGCAGTGGGGCCAAAGGTTTTGCCACAGAAGACAAATTTCTCAAGCCACATGTTCAGAAAAGCAAAATGTTCCCTGTGACCCACAGTTCCCTCTTTCTTGTGCTCAGTAATATAGCCAGACCATCCACCTATGTTCTTGGTTGTCAGCTGGTGAGAAGGTTTATCATTACGACGGCTAAAGAGAGCATCTGGGGAGGAGATATCTAAACCAGTCAGCAGGAGAACGTCGGCCAAGGTTGGAGCCATCGGCCCATAGCCAAACAAAAAGGTGTTAAGCGCATCAGACCAGAAATAAGAGGCAGCTATCAGAACAGATTCGTTCCGAGACATCTCGGACAAAGATAAAGTGATGCATTAAATGATTTTGTATTGCTCCCAAGATTCCCTGTTCTTCACAGAAAATCTACGGTACCAATCTCTCCATCCTTTGACATAACCTGTCCAAGACCTGAAGCAACCGTCCCAATCAGCTAGATTCAAAGAGGCATGCTTGAAGGGGATTCGGCCAGTTTCAAAGTTAATCATTTCAGTAGGGTCAGCATCACCCATCGGGCCAAGAAAAGCAAGTCCGGGTTTGTCACAAACTGGGATGATGAGATTGGATCTAAGCTCCTAAAGAAATAAATAAAATCTGGGCTTCAGACAAAACAGAGTGGCGGCGTTTTGAGTAAATAAAGGCAAAAGAACAGAAGAAATATCGGGGGAATTGAAGAGAGAGACGCCTTCGGAGGCACAGAGGCAGAGTGATAACCTCCGGCGGAACTTGAGGACGCCATGGATCAGCGAAAGCTTTGGAGCTTAGGGTTCGTCGTTTGAAAGCTTGAGTTTTTCGGAGCAACAAAGATTTGGGGAGAAAAGAAGAGTTGAGGTAGTTGTATTTATGGACCCTAAAGATTTGTTTGGATTCTTCGGCCGACTTCGAACCAAGGGAGATAACGGATTCGAGGAAATTTCGGAGCAAAAGATTATTTACTCCGAAACTGGGGGGCATGTGTTGACACCGTTTTTTGGAAAAAACGGGTCAAGGAGGAGCAGCCGATGGAAACATAGTGCAATCGGCCGATTGAAGAAAGAGAAGGGTGGTCAACAGAACTCGCCGATGGTCAGAGGAATTCAACTCTATCGAACAGACCAACGAGTCAACCAATCGGCCGATGGTCAATCGGGGGATCGGCCGTTGGAAAGAAGGCGGCAATTGGGAAGATACACCAAAAGGAAAGCACGGTGGAGGCGGGTCAATCCACGATTGGCAACGGGTCAAGAGTCAGTTTTAGGAAGTTTTGACTCCTACGAGAGTCCTTTTCTATTTTTAGTAGTATTTGTTTTCTTTAGATGCAAGTAAACAGTGCCGTAATCGGCTAGGAGTTGGGTTGTCCTCAGGTTATAAATAGCGACCTTGTGTGGTCGGGAAAAGGTGTACACACCAATATCAAACAAACCGCCTCCGGGCAAACCCTTTACTTTACAGCATCTACTTTACAGCATCTACTTTTACAGCATCTACTTTCCGACGACTTCGCCATTGCGATTTTCTCTTTTATACAACGCCGTGCTTCGAGTTCGTCGGGCTGCATCAACTGATCTCCGGCAAGCTTGTGAGTACCGTTTTACCGAATAACCCTAGGCTTTAACCTCCGGGCGCATCGCTGAGGTTTCATCTAGTTCTTTATTCACCCCTTACCGATATTAGCTAGATCTGCAAGTTTTCGTACCAATTCTTGTGGTTTTAGCTATTATCACCATTATCTCACTCGATCTAGATCCTATCGGCTTCTAACGTCGCAGCCGATTCCGACCTACTCAAGTGCTGACGTCATGATCGGCTGATTCTAACCGATCTACCTACTCACGCACCTGCACTTCGGTCGCCTTTGAGCTGGCCGATCCCGCTTTACTCGTATCGGCCGATTGGCTGGTACACGTGTCGCTAATAGGCCATCAGTTCTAGCTGATCCTTAATATTTTTCCATTGTCAATCAACAGGTCAGATTGGCTGGCACGCCTCGCTACAGACCGAGGAGTCACGTGTGCTGCGCGCAGAGGTGACATCCTATTTTCGCATCAACAAGATGTAATCACAACTTTTATGGTTTCAATCTATCATCTAGTGTTGAAGATGCTTTCATGTTTAAGGTTAGATACCATGCCTTGTCGGGAGTATAGATCTCATTTCTCCCTTAGAACCCTTCAATACGCCGTGATCATCATAGGTCTAGTCACGAATACCCCCGCGTAGTGACAGTACGGGGGGAGGGAAAGGGCGAAACCGTGGTCACAACCCCCGGTAGATTAGATCGGTTTTCATATCTCTAAGGGTTGCATGTTCAAGTATCGTAGACCCTTGGGCAAGTGTCTTTTATTTATCTTGTGAGTTTTATCATCCTCTCTAGTGTAGCGTAGTAGTTCTCTAGATTAACCGTAGTTTAGGGTTTGGATAAGTTAGTTAGGTAGTGCTAGATCAAACGCTTGTAATCCCCTTGCTCCGCGGATTGACAAGAACCTATGGAATCCCCGTGGTGAAAAAGGTGTAGGTCCGTACGCTTGCGGATCGTAGGTGGATACGAGTTTTATCCGTCAACAAGCCCCTTTTTCTGGCGCCGTTGTCGGGGAGCAAGCCAGTTTGCATCGTTGGGTTTTGCATTTATTTTTGTATTTGTTTATCATTTATTGCTAACATCTAACCCCTATTACCTAGAAAACCATTTTGTTTTGTTTTTGTTTTTCTATTTTGTTGTCTAGATGGCGTTCGCCAACCACCCCGTGGAAGAACCAGAGAAATCGTTACGGGATTACGCTAGTCCTCGATGTGAAGACATAAAAGTACAAGAGTCGGATTCGAAGCTCGAAGCGACCAAGTATGAAATCAAGGCTAGGATCATCGAGATGGCGGCGGCAACCCCATTTGGAGGGATGGAGATGGAGAACCCATATAGACACATAAAGCATTTCACGACGTTGTGCAACACGGTGCGTCAAGAAGGAGTTCCCGATGAATGGTTCAAGTGGAATCCCTTTCCCTACTCACTTGCCGGCGAAGCAAAGACGTGGTACTCGTTTGCGTACTTTGAAGTTGAAGGGAATTGGAACAAGCTGATGAAGAAATTTTATGAGAAGTTTTTTCCAATAAGCAAGGTTTAACATCTAAGGAGGCAAGTGATCACCTTCACGCAAGGAGAAGAGGAAGGGATAGACCAAGCTTGGAATAGATTTAATAAATTGATGGAACAAGGACCAAGACTCGGCTTCTCCGGTGACGTACTCTTGCATACATTTTTCTTTTCCCTAACCCCTAGCTGCATGGAACATGTTCAAATGTGTGCAGGTGGGGATCTCATGGAGAAAACACTCACGGAAGCCGCTCAACTTTTACAAAAGATTAGCAAAGCGGCGGCCATGCGAAGAGATTGGGAAACACGACTTTCGGGAGAGCCGGAACGCGATTCGAGGATGAAGACATGTGCTGAAATTTCCAAAAAGGCAGCCCCGGAACACAAGAAAGAGGAGCTAATCCCGGAAAAGCTTGAAGAAGTACACACCGAGACAAGAATTACCCCAAGTGTTGACTTCGCCAAGTCAAATGAAACAAACAAGAGGAGTATGTCAAACGCGAAGCCACTAAGGGAGTTCGAGCAAATGGATTGGGTTCCAATTGATTATGGAGAGGTATTTGACAAGAGAAGATGGTTCCCTAACCAAAAGGGGATGGCAAGAGCATTGGAAGTGGATTTCCCACCGGAAAAGCAAGCGGAAAGTTCGTATGATCTTGAAATCACCGGTGAGATCTTTCAAAAGCTCTTTAGTGATGATGAAGTGGATCCGGATCACATAGCCGAGGTGAAGAGAATAATGGGAATCAAGCTGGAAGCATCACCATAAGCTCGCCTCGCCGAAGTTTATGCAATAGGATCCGATCAAGAGGAGAAGACGACACCACACTTGAGTTGCGAGATCAATGGAATTCAATGCAAGGCTTTATGCGACATCGGAGCTCAAGTAAGTGTCCTATCCTCCAAGATTTACGATAAAGTTCAAGACCATAACCTAGACTTAGCTCGAACTTCAACAAAGTTAATCATGGGAGATGGAAGAACTATTAAACCTCTAGGTATTGCTTGCAACATTAATGTAATCATCTCTAGAAAGTGCATACCAACCAACTTCTTTGTTATAGACGCCTATTATGATATTCATGATCACATAATCTTAGGTAGGCCTTTCTTTAAGTTGGTTGATGCCGTGTTGGATGCCGGAGAAGGCAAAGTAACAATAAACCTTAATGGAGATAAGTACACATATAGTTTTCTTCGCGCTTCAAGTCATGCTTCACCTTTTCCTCCTGAGGATGAAGAAGAAGAGGAGGTAGGTAGTCTTTGTTTTGTTGAAACCCTTAGAGACCCGCTGCAAAGAGCGATGGAGAATCAATCCAATGATCAACAAGATGAGGAACTAGAGGAAGCAACGAAAGGATTAGAACCACAAGATTGAAGCGTGGAAGAAGAAAAATTCGAAGACATAGGAGACACTAAACCCGAAGAGCCACAAGTGCCCGAGGTGGATCTCAAACCTTTGCCCAAAGGATTAAAGTACGAATTTTTGGGCCCAGACAAGACTTATCCAGTCATTGTGAGCGACGAATTGAGTCCTGAAGAAAATGAGAAGTTGCTGAGTTTATTTAAAAAGCACAAGAAGGTGATTGGATATTCAATTAATGATCTCAAGGGACTTAGCCCAGCCTTTTGCACTCATCGTATACCAATGGAAGACCAATGTAAGCCCGTAGTGGACCATCAAAGGAGGTTGACCCATGCCATGTGAGAGGTAGTTAAGAAAGAGGTTATCAAGTTACTTGATGCCGAAATCATCTACCTGGTGCCGCATAACGAGTGGGTGAGCCCCGAACATTGTGTGCCGAAGAAAGGAGGTTTGACCGTGGTGAAGAATGAGAAGAACGAATTAATACCTCAAAGAACCGGGACCGGATGGTAGATGTGTATCGATTATCGAAAGCTAAATAAAGCAACGAAGAAATATCACTTCCCCTTACCGTTCATTGACGAGATGCTCGAGAGGTTAGCAAACCACGCATATTTTTGCTTTCTCAATGGATACTCGTGGTTCAAGCAAATTCCTATTCACCCGGATGATCAACACAAGACAACATTTACTTGCCCTTATGGAATGTTTGCATATAGAAGGATGCCCTTCGGTTTATGCAACGCTACGACCTCTTTTCAATGTTGCATGATGGCGGTATTCTCTGCATTTATCGAGGAAATTGTCGAAGTGTTCATGGATGATTTTTCCGTTTGTGGGAAGACATTCGTGGATTGCTTGGCAAACTTAGACAAGGTTCTCACGAGGTGTGCGGAGGTCGACCTAGTGCTAAATTGGGAAAAGTGCCACTTCATGGTAAAGCAAGGCATAGTGCTCGAACATGTTATATCCGAGAGAGGAATTGAAGTGGATAAAGCCAAGGTGGAGACGGTTGAGCAACTCCTGCCTCCAACGGATGTTAAGTCTTTGAGGAGCTTTCTAGGCCACGCCGGATTTTATCGAAGATTCATTAAGGACTTCTCAACGATCACTAAACCTTGAACTCAACTTCTTCAAAAAGATGTGGCTTTTGACTTTGATGAGAAGTGCCTAGCGGCATTCCGGACCTTGAAGAACGCTTTAGTGAGTGCTCCCATCATTCAACCTCTAGATTGGAGCCAACCTTTTGAGATCATGTGCGATGCAAGTGACTATGCCGTAGGGGCGGTTTTAGGTCAAAGAAAGGAAGGCCGAGTTCACGCCGTATACTACGCTAGTAAAACTCTCAGTGAGGCACAATTAAATTATGCCACTACGGAAAAAGAGTTGCTAGAGGTGGTGTTTGCTTTCAAAAAATTCAGATCCTACATCGTGAACTCGAAAGTCATTGTCTAGACTGATCACGCGGCCATCAAGTATCTTTTGGCTAAGAAGGATGCTAAACCAAGATTGATTCGTTGGATCCTTCTTCTCCAAGAGTTCGATGTTGAAATTTGTGATAAAAAGGGGGTGGAAAAAGTTGTAGCCGATCATTTGTCTAGGATGAACCATGGACAAGATGACAAAGAGCCCATAGAGGATAAGATGAGAGATGACCGCCTCTACCGAATACTCGACAAGGATATTGGATGATTGATATCATTCGAGCAATTCGGAGAATGCCTCTTGATCACCTAGATAAAAACACTCAAAGGAGGATAATCTCTGAAAGCCAAAAATATTTTTGGGATTCACCTTACCTCTTTAAGCTTGGGAATGATGGAGTAATGAGAAGATGTGTACCAAGAGAAGAAAGGCAAGAAATTTTGAGGAAGTGTCATTCGGCGGAGTACGGTGGACACTATAGCCATTTTCGAACACAAGCAAAAGTATGGTCCAGCAGATTCTTTTGGCCAGAGATGCATGAAGATACTAAAAGATATGTTGCATCATGCCCCGAATGCCAAAGGATCGGAAACATATCTCAAAGGAATGCTATGCCCTTGAATTACAATCTACAAATCGATTTATTCGATGTTTAGGGAATTGACTTCATGGGGCCTTTCAAAAACTCACATGAATTTAAGTACATCCTAGTTATGGTTGACTATGTATCCAAGTGGGTAGAGGCCATCCCATGTCGTAAAGCTTCTACGGAAGAATCCATCGCAATGATTAAGAGTGTGATTTTCCCTCGCTTCGGTACCCCGAGAATCTTGATAAGCGATGCAGGAACTCACTTCACCGGGAAGAACTTCAAGAAGTGCTTGGCCAAGTTGGGAATTGAACATAGAGTGTCTACGGCTTATCACCCACAAACCAATGGACAAGCGGAAACATCGAATAGGCAACTAAAGAGCATCCTTAACAAGACTATAGAGAAGGGAGGCAAGGATTGGTCAAAGAAGTTGGACGGAGCTTTGTGGGCGTATCAAACGGCATTCAAGACACCGATAGGTATGACCCCGTATCAATTTGTTTATGGCAAAACTTGTCACCTTCTGGTTGAGCTAGAACACAAGGCATATTGGGCAATAAAAGAGATGAACCTCGATCTAGACGCTGCGGTAGTAAAACGGAGAATCCAAATTAGCGAGCTAGAGGAGATGAGGTTGAAAGCTTATGAAAACGCAAGCATCTACAAAGAGGGAATCAAAACATGGTACGACAAAAGATTAAAGAAGAAGGAGTTTAAAGAAGGAGATAAGGTCCTCCTATACAATTCGAGATTCAAAACTTTCGGAAAGGGAAAATTGCAAAGCAAGTGGGATGGACCTTACACTGTTCATTCGGTGCTCTCCAATGGAGCGGTTACCATCATGGATATGAAAGGAGATCAATTCGTGGTGAATGGTCAACGACTTAAGGTGTATTTCGAACCCGATGTCGTGACCCTTCACCATATTGATATTTTTATCATGGAGGATGAGCTCGAACGTCAAGCCTAGGACGTAAAACAAGGTGAGCATTTTGTAAATAGCTCTTATTTTATTTTTCTGGAGTTTCTCGCGAAGTTTTACCAAGCCAACTTTTCTACATGGGCTAATAATTAAAAAATAGTGGAGCACACGAAAAACTGGACCGAACCGGCCCGGAACCAGGGCAGGCCGACCGGCCCGGTCCGATCAGCCCAGGGGCCCAGGGTGGCGGTTCACCCCTGTTTTTCTCTAGGACGCGCGTCTTCGACTTCCTTGTTTGGTCAGAAAATTTTAGGGAAGTCAAAAAAAGGAAAAAATGGGTTCTAGGGCATTCCTTCTCGGACTATTTAAAGGAACGAGATTGGAGCTCGGGAATCCATCCCAATTCACATCCTTTTGCACCCAAGCAGCAGCCATGACTTCCCCAAGGAGCGAGGAGATCAAGCTAGGTGCCGAGAAGCCTTTGAAGCCGAAGGAGGCGAAGCGATGCGAGCTCAAGCCTACAATCGAGATCAAGAGGACCGCCCGCATCCGTTGCGGAGGACGTGTCCCGACCAGGCTGATTGCATCTCGCCACCATGTTAAGGAGGAGGTCTTAACTCCCGTCCGAAGATCGGAGCGACTCCGGGGCATGAAGAGGAAAGACTACAAGGAGGAGTCGCCCGAGCCGAAGGATTACGGGGGGAGTGATTACTCCGATGACTGCAGCCCGAGCTCGTGGGTAGCCGCCGGAAGGGACGACAATGACCTCTTCTATTGGGAGGAGGTGCCTAAAGAGAAGACTCCCGAAGGTCCAAATGTCGGCGGAGATCCTGATGACGGCGGCGACGGCGACAACGGCGACGACCCCGGTGACGACGACCCATTCGGGATGCATCCATTATGTTGTGCGGCTTGCCGTCACTCCATCTCGGACCTCTACACGTCGGTCGAGGAGTGTTTCCAAGCTATGGAGGTGATGAGGCAGAGAATGGAGGATTTGGAGCGAGTAGTCGACGACAACTACAAGTTCCTTAATAGGAACGTGAGGAAGCTATTCGGGATGGTCGGCAACATGAAGAAAAGGTGGTGCAAGGACTGTGGGAAGTTCCACTAGATGGTTAGAGTTTTCCCCCTTAGGATTTTTGTAAAATACGACGAGGACGTCATATGATTTTAGCGTGGGGGAGAGCTAGCTAGCTAGATCTTTAAAATTTTTGCCTTAGTAAGTTTAGTTTGGTTTGGCTTAGAGTTTGCGAGAGTTTGTGAGTTACATTTTTAGCTGTGTTTTTAAATTTTCAGTTTGAAGTGTGTTAATTTAGTGTTCAAGTCAAAAAATAAAAAAAAAAGTGTCTTTTAATTTTTGTATCATGCGATGCTCTTTCTTTCTTTACTTGTATGTTTTCCTAATTTTTGATATATGAGCATGAGCATTTGGCTTGAAACATTTACTGTGGTGCTTAGTGGAGTTTTCACCTTTAAAAGTGGCCACACTATACTTTGATCTAGAACCTTGTTTTTTTTTTTGGGAACATAGCTTCATTCATTGATCAAACCGCATTGTTACAATCAACTAGCAGGCTCGCCTGCAAGAAGCTAGGGGGTTGATTAACCCAGACATGAGCTAGACTAGTGTGAGGAGTGTTGCTAGCACAAACATGAGCAGCTACATTGGCTGACCTACGCACATGAGTAACAAGAAAAGAAGAGAAGGTCACCGAAATCTCTTGTACATCCTGTAGGATTGCTGATATCTCTGATCTGCCCTCCTTCCTTGCTCGCCACAAGGAGATCAGTTCCTGGGAGTCCGTCTCCATAATGATTCCTTCCCGTGTACCTTGGGGGATTAGACGAACTCCATCTCTGAATGCCTCTGCTTCCGCAACCAGAGCCGAAGCAACCGTGGGCAGCCGGCATGCTGATGCTTTGATGAAAGAACCGTCAGCATCGCGAACAACAGCTCCCGTGGCTCCCGTGCAATCAATCGCATAGAACGCACCATCTGTATTGACTTTGATGTGGTCGACAGGTGGCTTTTCCCACAGCTCTTTCTTCTGAACCACAGATCCAGTGGACTGTTGTCCGTCCGACAACAGCTGAAGGCAAACGTCCATAGCCCACTCGATAGCCAGTCTTGGTTCGATCACCGTTTTGCCATGCCTTCTGTCATTGTGACTGTTCCATAAAGACCACATGCCACACATTATTACTCCTCGATTCGCCACAGAACAAAAAGAGTCATCCAGAAGGTCTGCTACCCAAGTTCGGTGGCAAAGTCTTGGGAGTTTTATACCAGTAAGCTCCAACAATTTTGCCCAGAAAAGTCGGGCATAAGTACATTCCACCAGAGCATGGAAAGTTGTTTCCTCATCTGCTCCACAAATGTCACAGGCTGCAATTCGCTCAATGTGTCTATGATGGAGATTAGCCTTGGATGGCATATAGTCGTGTAAAGCTTTCCACCAAAAAACATGAACTTTTGGGGGAACTTTAGCAGCCCAGACTTTCTTCCATAGAGGATTGTTGTTCCCCCTCGAATGCGAAGAGCGCCCAGCTTTGAAATCCCTTTCTTGAGCCTCCTTTTCAGCTAGGATACGGTAAGCAGAACGCACCGTGTACAAGCCATGGCGCTCAGCTTCCCAAGCCCAAAAATCCTCCCCTGCTTTACCCAAAGGAATGTGCAAAACTGCCTGTGCATCAAGGGGGAGTAAATTCTGAGCTAGTATTTGCTCATTCCAAGAAACACCATCTAGCTCTATCAGATCACTGACCATTTTTGCTGACCCACCATCTATCTGACAGAGTGGTTTGCGCCCAATAGCCTCTGGAATCCAACGGTCAGCCCAAATATTAGTGGATTTGCCATCGCCAATTCTCCTGATCAGACCGGCCTCTAGGGCCTTTCTCCCAGCCAAAATAGCCCACCACGTGTGTGACGAGTTTTTCTTGGCTCTTGCTGTCAGAAAATCACCCTGATGGAAATACTTCCCTTTTAGAACTCTGGTGCACAAAGCATCCGGGTTAGTCATCAACCTCCAACCCTGTTTGCCAAGCATAGCAGTGTTGAAAAGCTTGATATCCTTGAACCCCATTCCACCATGACATTTAGGAAGAGTAAGCTCAGTCCATCGCCTCCAGTGCATTCCACGTTTGTCAGACTTGCTACTCCACCAATAATTGGAAGTGACTGAAGTAATCTTTTTGCATGTTGCTGGTGACAAGATGAAGCAGCTCATAGAGTATGTGGGGATTGCTTGTGCCACTGATTTTATCAAAGTTTCCCGACCAGCGCCACTTAACAGTTTCTCTCCCCAACCTCCCATCAGGTCACCAATTTTTCCAGGTATATGCTCGAACGCCTCTTTGGTACTACGACCAATTGCAGTTGGAAGTCCCAAGTACTTCTCAGACAAGGCCTCTGTCATGATACCTGTAGCTGTTTTCATTTCTTCCTTCATCTGGTCATCACAATTGGAGCTGAAGAAAATTGCCGACTTGGCCATATTCACCATTTGCCCCGAGCCAACCTGATAGGACTGCAAAATATCCCTTAACCGCTGCCCACCTCTTCCACTGGCTTGTGTAAAAATGAGAGAGTCATCAGCGAAGAGGAGGTGTGAAACCCAGGGAGCATGGATCCCCACCCGAACACCTTTGGCCAGAAACTGTGGACCTGTATGTTTAAGCATGCAAGACAATCCTTCAGCACAAAGGAGAAACAAGGACATCAAACTCTTTACTGCTCAGGGGGATACAAGGCCAGATGAGGTGCTGCGCTATGTCCCTAGAAAGGTAACAGATGACATGAATGATTTTCTGTGTAGACCTTTCACGGCTGTAGAGGTGGAGAAAGCCTTGTTTGCTATGAAGCCAAACAAATCGCCAGGCCCTGATGGCTTCACGGCAGGGTTCTATCAGAAGCATTGGTCGTTGGTGAAGGAAGATATTTGCTGTGCGGTGCTTGGCTTTCTTAATGGGGGGAATATGCCGGAAGTTGTGAACAACACAGTTCTCGTCCTAATTCCGAAGGTCAGGAACCCACAGGAGCTTACACAGTTCCGGCCAATCGCATTGTGTAATGTTCTTTATAAGATCTGTTCGAAGGTGATTGCAAATAGACTCCGAGGAATGCTGGATGAAATCATCTCGGAGGAACAGTCAGCTTTTGTACCGGGCAGGCTTATCACAGACAATGTTCTGGTTGCATATGAATCAATTCACTATCTCAAGAATAAGAAAGGAAAGACAGGAGCTTGTGCCATTAAACTTGACATGGCCAAGGCTTATGACCGTGTTGAGTGGCAGTACCTACGCGGTATTATGCTTTAGTTGGGTTTCAGGGAGGAATGGGTGGCCCTCATAATGAGATGCGTAGAGTCGGTGTCTCTTTCGGTGAGGGTGAATGGCCACTTCTCACAAATGTTTAAACCAACTCGGGGTATTAGACAAGGTGATCTAGAACCTTGTTTCGGTTGTGCTAAGTTTGATGCTAATGTTGGAGGAGTTTAATTCTGAAAATTATATGAAAACCCTTGTAATAAAGGTTAGCGAAAGCTCTTTTTCCAAGTTGAGAGACAAAGAAAAATCCTATACAAGGCCAACTCAATATCCGCTCCACCATAAGTGCGGTTGGCATGATGGGTTGGGCTAGGATCCTTCTCTCTTGGAAGTTTTAATTTCGAGCAATGATCATGTCCTTGTATATATCTTTTATTGCTAGCCTCGTCATGCATTCGGTAACGAGACTCTCATGTCGAAAGTCCCATACATCGCCGAATTCCATACCCAAACCATAATATCTATTTTGTACATCATATTCCTTGAACACAACCTATGTTCGAAGTTTCGTCTCGTCTCTAGCATGGTTTTCATTTAAAATTCAGATTGTATTTATGCAAGAAAAGATGAGCAAAGAGCTTCAGAAGAGAGGTAAAGATGTCAAGAGAGAGAGATAAGTAAAGAAAAAAAATATATGTGTATGGAGAGAAAAAGAAAAAAAGAGAGAGAGAAAGAAAAGAAGAAAAAAAAGAAAGAGAAAGAAAGAAAGAGGAAAGGCAAGAAAGATATAAAGAGGGATGAATCAAGTGAAGATCAAATAAAGTGTAAGGAAGGATGCCACGTTGTTGATTAAGAGACGAATCTTCCATTTTTCCAACCATGTGCAATCCGACAACGAGGACGTCATCGGTGCCTCGTAGTCTTATTTTCTTTTGCCCTTGCACATGTCCACCATTCTATATCTTCTTATCCTTGACATCCCCACATCATGGTTTAATTCTCATGATCATTGGCTTTGAAAGGTAAACAACCATTAGAGGAATTTCTTAGCTTGACAATACTTGTGCTGATTTCACTAGCCATACCTATAGCTCCACCTTATATGATATATGAGAGACTTATGTAGGAGGTAAGAGTTTATGAATTGTTTAGGATAGCCACTTCATATGAGCGACATGTGAGAACTTGGAGAAAGGTTTTTGTCTAATACTTGTTGTAGGAATTTTATTTTTGAAAAATCATGAAAACCCTCCGATGGAAGTAAAGAAGTAAGCATGTCTGGGATTGAGGACCTCGAGTGAAATGTATGAGTTGTGGGGTAAATCTCAATTTGGTAAAAATTCTAAACGCCCATGTTTATGTATCATGATCATTTCTTCATGTTTATTGTATTAAAGATAAAGGATTGACTAACTTGTGAAGGAAGAACTAGCGGAGTATGTTTTCAACGCCATGGACAAAAGTTCTTTTGCAAGGAACTTGCTCGAGGACGAGCAAGATCTAAGCGTGGGGGAGATGTTGACGGTGTATTTTGGTGCACCAAGCATGTTCATTACACTTTGGTTTGAGCTTGATTATGGAACTAACCCGCCACTAGGCACACTAATGATATAATAAGTTCATCTTTGTATGTGCATTTGGAAGTGTTATGTTTTTGCAGGAAAACATGGACAAAAGGACGGAGTCACAACAAGTTCGAAGGAGCAAATGAGGAGTCCCGTTTGTGTTCAAGTGCATGATGAAATCACTCCCAAAGGTGGCGAGGACCGAAGTGTTACAAAGGAACATCCCCGAGGATTGAAGCGTTAAAGACCGAACTTCCTGCGAGAAGACCCTCTATCTTGGATGCGAGAATGACGTCGTCAAAATCATGCAATTGAAGGGGGCAAAGTGCAAAATGTCAAGAGGACCCACGTGAGCGAAGGGGTGACCGAACCGAGCCGGGATGGGCTTGGGCCAGTCGGCCCAGGCCGGCCGGCCTGGCCCATTCCCGAGGTGGTTCGGCCCCCCATTTCTTGAGCGTGAAGATGATGCAACCCTAAGTACATGGAGGCGCCGCCATTCATAGAGAGAGAGCCATTCGCCCGAGAGGTCATCCACAAGCTAGAGAGGAAGGAAAGGAGAGAGATCATTCGCAAGGAGGATCGCTCGACTCGAAGGAAGCACCCACAAGTGGAGGAGGACGTCGAGGCCCTGCCACGACACCCCCGGAGGAGAAGGAAGACACCGTCAGAAGCGTCACCATGATCAACGGTGCTATGCCTAGCACCTTGATGGGGTAATCTTCTCATTTGTCCATGGGTTGTAAACGATCTTGAGATGTAATCGCAATTTTTATGGTTTCAATCTATCATCTAGTGTTGAAGATGCTTTCATGTTTAAGGTTAGCTACCATGCCTTGTCGGGAGTATAGATCTCATTTCTCCCTTAGAACCCTTCAATACGCCGTGATCATCATAGGTCTAGTCACGAATACCTCCGCATAGTGACAGTACAGGGGGAGGGAAAGGGCGAAACCGTGGTCACAACCCCCGTAGATTAGATCGGTTTTCATATCTCTAAGCGGTTGCATGTTCAAGTATCGTAGACCCTTGGGCAAGTGTCTTTTATTTATCTTGTGAGTTTTATCATCATCTCTAGTGTAGCGTAGTAGTTCTCTAGATTAACCGTAGTTTAGGGTTTGGATAAGTTAGTTAGGTAGTGCTAGATCAAACGCTTGTAATCCCCTTGCTCCGCGGATTGACAAGAACCTAGGGAAACCCTGTGGTGAAAAGGTGTAGGTCTATACGCTTGCGGATCATAGGTGGATACGAGTTTTATCCGTCAACAAGAGGGTATTGTGAGCATGTGGACAAATAAAAGCGAGATTCTTTCCCCTACCTCGCGACAAACTTGTCGTTATTGCTTCAGTGATGCCTGAGGCCACTGCAGTGTTACATGGCTACAGCACACTAGTGGTCAGGAGGTACAGTTGTCATTTTCTGAGTGGCAAGGGAATCTCTGACCACTGTTGACCCGTGACCCAGTAGTCTACTGAGAGCCATGTGTGGTTCGAGGATCGGTGGATGGTCGCTTCCTGGTGTGATGAGTGATTGACAATGTGGTGTGGACTGATTCTTGGCTAAGTATTGCAGGTGCAGGTTGCGGCTTGACTGGTGTTGGTGCAGGTGAAGAACAAGCGTGAAAGGTCGTTGCCGGTGAGGCCTCCAGGTGTGGAGAAGACAAGTAGGCTTGGTTCGAGGGACCCGGTGGCCAGCAGGGTCAAGTGCAGGCCGCATGGTGGCAAGAACGGCAAGATGAAGTCATGGACGGTTTCTTGGTTGAGCCTCAAAACCAAGGTCGAGCCGGGACTACGTGGGAGCCGAGTCATGAGCGGTGATTGGCGGAGGCTACACCGAGTTCGCGGGGTTTCTGGTGGTTCACCAGAAAACCACTGGGTTCCTTGGTTGATACACAAAGCCAAGAACGAAGAACCGAAGACGGAGGTGCAGCAGCATCGGACCGGTCTGACCGGTGGGTCTGACCGGTCTGACCGATGGGTACCGGTCTGACCGGTGAGGAGCACCGGTTTGACCGGTGTGCGACGACGCAGTCTAGAGACTTCGAAGCGGAGGACACGCGTCGGGATCGCAAGGCTTGCGTCGACGCTAAGCTAGTTTGCGGTCGCTGGGCATCCGTCCGATGGAGCAAAGACGAAGACTTCCGAATTCGCCCTTGAGGGGCATGTATCCCTAGTTAGATAGTAAGGGTATTTTAGTCTTTAGGTTGTCTCCATATAACCCAAGTGGTGAGAGGATGGCAGCCATCTCTTGGAACCCTAGCTCATTTTGTTTTTCTATTTTCCCTTCCTATTTTCCTTAGGATTTCAATAGGACTAGCTTGAGAGCTTCATGGTGAGATCTTGTGAGAGGGAAGGATGATCGGGCGGCAAGCTAGACCTTGTATGAACCTCTTTGGTATGTATAGATGATTCGGCATGGTTCCTCAAGGCTTGGATGTGTCTTTCCCGTTTCTCCTTTTTGGTGATTTTCAGAGCCCTTTCTTGGCGATTTTCTTGGAGCGATTTCGAGGTCTTTCTCTTTGGAATTTGGTGGGGGATGTATGCTTGAATCCTTCGTGGTTCTTTTCCCTTTGATTCCCCTCCCAAATCCATTTGCAAAGGGGCTCGATTTTGGGGTTTTCTTGGCTCTAGGGTTAGAGGAGTTCTTGGTGGGATTTCTTCGATTCCTCTCGGTTTAGCAAGTTTTGGTGGACCAAATCTTGGCTATGGAGTGCCCATGAGGTGTTCCTACTATCCCCAAAGTCTTGTGCAAAACCGTGGAGCGATTTGGGAGATCGGGAGTTGGATTTGGGGGAGTTGACCCGCGGGCGCTGTTCATCCCGACAGCTCAGGTCACACCGGCCTGACCGGTGCCTCACACCGGTCTGACCGGTGTAGACTGTTGGTTGAGTTTCGCTCGGGTGAACATCTTGGTGTGTTCCCTGTTGTCCCGTGTTGCTGCTGTTTCGAGTTTGGTTCGTTTTGGAGCTCAGTAGGTCTGTTTGGTGGATTTGGGATTTCCTGCCTTGGACCGGTCTGACCGGTGAGCTACACCGGCTTGACCGGTGTAGGGGCCTTCTGTGGAAGTTCTTAGATTTTGCTAGCAGGGACCGGTCTGACCGGTGCTGCTCACCGGCCTGACCGGTGTAGTCCAGTGGTGCTCGAGTTGCTTGTTCCGCTGCGTTCTCGAGTAGGTGTAGGTGGTTGTTGGTTCCTAGGACCAGTAGCACTTCAGTGGCTGTGTGGTCTTGGCCAACTTGGGTAGTTGAGTCGGAGCGTGTTTTGGAAGTCATGTTCGTCTTGTTGGAGTTCTCATCTCCTTCGAGAAGAATTTTTATCGGCTCCCATTCACTCCCCCCCCCCCTCTCTGGTTCGCCTAATCGGTCCTTCAATTGGTATCAGAGCCGGTTCAGGTCTTTATTGACTCTAGCCAGTCTAAGATCCAAAGATGGCGTACCAGGAACGGGGTTCGGGTCCTCCGCACTTCGATGGGAAGAACTATCAGATGTGGCAGAGGTGGATGGCGGCGTTCCTCCGCGGAAAGGGTCAGATCCTTTGGGATGTCACGGTGAACTCAGCTTATGTTCATCCTGTGAACTTCCTTGCTCCAGGATCGAGGGATATGCACGATGCCAACAACAAGGTGGTCGACTACTTGTTTCGTGCTCTGTGTCAGTCTGAATTCGATCGGGTTCAGACAGAGGACTTAGCTTGTAGGATTTGGTTGGAGCTGAAGAATGCTCATGCTGGGAATGCTGAGGTTCAGGCACGGTTGTATGCGACTTACCGGAGAGAGTACGAGAACTTCACTCATCTCCCCGGTGAGTCTATTGATGCCTTGTTCCAGCGGTTCACGGTGGTTGTGAACAACATGAGGGCCAACGTCGACATCCTCCCGTACGATGACCATGATAGAGCTGTGAAGCTCTTACACGCGCTGGATCGTACCGTGTGGGATGGAAAGGTCGAGGCCATTCTTGAGTCCGAGAAGTATACCACTCTGACGGTGAACGAGCTGTTCTCGAAGCTCAAGTCTGCTGAGGTTGATCGTGGTTTGACAGCCCATCTTGAGAGCCCGACTGACTCCCATAGTCTTGCTCTCATCGGTGGCAAAGTGGCTAAGTCTAACGCTAATGCATCCTCCAGGATGTACTCTCTGTCTTCTTTCATGTCTTTTCCAGACGAGGAGTTCGACGTGCTTGGAGAGGACGAGTTGGCGTTGCTGACACGGAGATTCGAGAGGATGCACGAGAACTGGGTGAACTCAAGAAGGAACTCGAGGATGTGCTTCAAGTGTGGCAAGACCAGACACTTTTTCGCTGAGTGTCCGAAGGTCAACAACCACGACAAGCACAAGTCCAAGGACAAAGGAAGAAGATCCAAGAAGAAGGAACATGAACATGGGAGGAAGACACGGACCCGAGAGAAGATCAAGAGATCGAGCGACATCGACTCTGACTCTGAGGACGCGTCATCAAGCTCGAGTGAAGAAGAAGAAGAGGACAACAAGAGGAAAAACAAGAAGAAGAAGAAGAAGAAGAAGAAGAAGGACTTCGGCAAGTACTTGAACGGCCTTTGCTGTACTGCAAGCAAGACTTCGAGAAGCAGCAACAAGAAGGATGGTCTTTGCGGCATGGCACGCAGCTCCAGCAGCAAGAGAAGCCAGAAGAACGCCTCGGATTCAGACTCCGACTCCGAGGATGAGGTATGTGATGAGCTCTCTTCTTAGCGCAAGGAGAATGAGGAGTTTGTTGACTTGCTTGATAATCGCGATCACATGCTTAGAGAGGCTAAGAAACTTAGGAAGGAGCTTAGAGCTTTGCTTGAAGATGCTAGGACTAGAGTGGCTGAGCTAGAAACACAGGTTCTTGATGGCAAGCTTGAAATTGATTCGCTTAAGGCTAGCCCTGTGGTTTCTGATGAGGTTGATTGTGCTGATTGCTCTGTTTTCCTAGCTGATTTGACTGCTCTTAGGGAAAAGCATGCCTCCAAGTGTGAGGAACTAGATGTGCTTAGGGTTGAGTTGGCTGAGCTGCAATCTAGACCCACTTTGCTTGGTGCATGTACTTCTTGCCCTGGTTTGCATGAAAAAATTGCTGAGCTTCGATCTCGCATTGTTTCGCTTGAGGCTGATTTGAAAGTGTCTATTCCTACTTCTTGTTCTACCTGTGAATTGCATGCTGTGAAGAATTTGGAACTTGTACAATGTGTTGATCATTTGCAGGATGAGAACAATAAGTTGCGTGAAGTGCTGAGTTGGTTGTCTAGTCAGGAACCTCAGCTTGGTATGATGATTGCCAGTTATAAGCGCTTTGATGGTTGGGCTTTGGGATCTGATAAGTTTGGTGAGAGCAGTGGTGAGAGAGAAGGGAAATTTGGGAATATTCCAGTTCCACCACAACCCACACCCAAAGACAAGTTTGTACCCAAGCCAAACCAGTTGCTTAAACTGAGAGAAAAACCAAGTGAGAAGGCTAGTGAAAAGCCTAGCGAGAAACCTAGTGAGAAGCCTTGTGAAGAGCCTCACCCCAAGCCTAAGCCAAGATCAATCTGTTTCCATTGTGAGTTTTGTGGAAAGGATGGTCACAAGAGAAGGTTTTGCTACAAGAGAAGGAGAGAGGCGAGAATGGCTAAGGAGTGGGCAAACAAGGACAGGTACCACCCTTCTCATGGTGTGCCTGAGCCTCATATGCCACTACCTAAGGGAAAGGGTGTTGTGCATACGATTCCAGCATGGAGAGATAGGACAGCGTCAGGTGGAGGCAAGTTTGCTGGCCGAGGACCACCGGCCAGATCGGTCAGAATGACCGGTCAGACCGGTGCTAGGTAGAGTGCTGGACAGTTTGGTTTCCGGGGCCGTGATGCTAGAGAGTTCATCCCTTTTGGTCATGGAACAGATGGTAGGCACTTTGAGTCTGGTGGTGTTGAGTTTGCTGGACGTTCTCCACCTCGTGATCAATACGAGTTTGGGAGAGGTCGCAGCTTTGAGTCTCAGAGGGCCTACGGACCACGCTTTCCCTTTCGTGGTACTCGTACTCCTCCAATGAGACGGGAGTGGTTTTCCAATGGTGGTTCCAGGTTTGACAGGATGGATCGCAGTTTTGATAGGCGCGGTAGGATGGAGGTTCTAACCCTACTTTTGAGGAAATGGCCCGGCACTGGTTTGACACCTTTGGTACTAACCCCAGTGTTGAGTCATTTGCTCGCTCTCGCTCTTGGTTTTGAGCTGCAGGTGGTATGCCCGGAGAACATTTGGTTGATATCGGGGGTGGTTCTCCGACCTCATACCCCAGTGGTGACATGGAGGAACATCACTTTCGGGGATGGTGGACAAGGACGAGTGACTTCTGAAGAAATGATAAAGGTAAGTGAATTTGTGACCTTCAAGTGTGTGGCCTTGGTCAAGCCACTTGGTTCGTTTTGCTCCATGCCCTATCTCATGTGTGTAAGGTGAGCTTTGTATGCTCTTTGACCTTAATGCATGAGTTTAGGGGGAGCCTGTGTGCTTAGTGTGCTCTTTGCTCTATCATGTGTACTAAGGGTGAGCTTTGTATGCTCTTTGGCCCTAGTGCATGTGTTTAGGGGGAGCTTGTGAGTTTTGCGCTCCTTTGCTCTTTTGCCAGTGGTGTCGAGCCCTTTTTTGCCTCCCCTCGAGGAGCCGGTCGTTTGTGAGCTTGGTGTGTGGGAGATCCTTTGTAGCATATGTATAGCTTTCCTTTGTGCATTTCTTGCATTTGGCATGGCATATGTAACATGATGTATAGGAATCTTTGTATCTTAGGTTGCATGCATTTTGTATCATATGCATTGTTTAGGAAAAGCTTCTCCTATATACATTGTTCACCATGGTATGATATATATGTCCTTGTGAGCTAGTGTGGTAAGCTATGGTTAGTTTGGCTTAGCTCTTGATGATCTTGGTTTATATCCATGGTTGATGGCTATGTTTTTGAAAAATGTCACATGTATGCTCTCTTGTGAGTAAATGCCTTTATATGATCTTGACATGTTTTAGTGGCTTGGCTATGCTTAATTTGTGGTTGGATAGCTTATTTTGATCATATGGGGCCAAAGGCTCATTTGCCATCATGAATGTTTAGCCCCCATGCTTGATCTTGTGGAGGGGCATAAGTTCCTTTTTGTCACAAAGACATTTCATGTACCAATTTCAAATCTGAAAATGAAATGTAAATTACTTGGAAAACGTGCTCCCATGTCGTATGTGCTATTTTTAATTTGCTTTGGGTGCTAAACCGTTGCATGATGCCTACCAATGAGAAGTCTCATATCTAGAAGTAGGCACATGGCTCGGTGGCTTTGACATGACATGAGGTGCTTGTGGGTGTTTATGATGGTCTAATGATTAGAATGGTTGTCCTAGCATGAAGTTTGTGTGGCTTTGCCATTTTGACATGTTTTGCTCATGTTTAGGACTTTGCTCATTAGAGGGTAAATTTTCGCAAAATTGCTCAATTCTATCTTAGCTTCGCCCAATGGTTGTGAAACTTGGTGATCTTGTAGTTGATGTCATTACGAAGCTATAGAGTATCTAACTTACTCATTTGGACATGTGTAGCATCCTATGTTGAATTTTGTCTATTTGAGAAGCTCTAGGTTGCATTTTTGGCTTGATTCATGCATTGTCAACAAGGGGGAGAAGTTTGAGCATGTTTTGGCTTGTAGCATGCATTTAGAAGGTTTCCAAGTGGTTTCGAGCTAGTTTTGAGCTCGGGCAGTTCCCAATTTTTCCCAGGTGGTCATCGGCCTGACCGGTGAGGTACACCGGTCTGACCGGTGTGAGGTTCAGGTGCTGAGCGATCTAGCACACCGGTCTGACCGGTGTGCTTGACCGGTCTGACCGGTCAGAGCAAAGCTAAAGCAGCTGCTCTGTTTTGCGAGGCGGTTTGCATGCATTCGTCCAGGGAGAGTTGCATTGGTTCAGGGGGAGCTTGCATGTGTGTAGGGGGAGCTCTTTGTGGTTTTCGAGCTTTAGATTGTTGGTTTGTGCTCTTTGCTTGAGCATGGTTTTTGTCTCGGATGTGTCGAGCCGTTGCCCTTGCCTAAGGGGTCCGAGACTTGTCTTCTTCAAGTGATCTTGCTCTTTGCCTTTCTTAGGCTTTCGATCGCTTGTTGGAGTTTCTTTTAGTCGTTTCTTTTCTTTTCCTTTTCTCTTTGATTACCAAAACGTGTGTGTTGTCAATGCACTCATCAAGGGGGAGATTGAGAGCCATGTGTGGTTCGAGGACCGGTGGATGGTCGCTTCCTGGTGTGATGAGTGATTGACAACGTGGTGTGGACTGATTCTTGGCTAAGTATTGCAGGTGCAGGTTGCGGCTTGACTGGTGTTGGTGCAGGTGAAGAACAAGCGCGAAAGGTCGTTGCCGGTGAGGCCTCCAGGTGTGGAGAAGACAAGTAGGTTTGGTTCGAGGGACCCAGTGGCCAGCAGGGTCAAGTGCGGGCCGCATGGTGGCAAGAACGGCAAGATGAAGTCATGGACAGTTTCTTGGTTGAGCCTCAAAACCAAGGTCGAGCCGGGACTACGTGGGAGCCGAGTCATGGGTCGTGATTGGCGGAGGCTACACCGAGTTCGCGGGGTTTCTGGTGGTTCACCAGAAAACCACTGGGTTCCTTGGTTGATCCACAAAGCCAAGACCGAAGAACCGAAGACGGAGGTGCAGCAGCATCGGAACGGTCAGACCGGTGGGTACCGGTCTGACCGGTGAGGAGTACCGGTTTGACCGGTGTGCGACGACGCAGTCCGGAGACTTCGAAGCGGAGGACACGCGTCGGGATCGCAAGGCTTGCATCGAGGCTAAGCAAGTTTGCGGTCGCTGGGCATCCGTCCGATAGAGCAAAGACTAAGACTTCCGAATTCGCCCTTGAGGGGCATATATCCCTAGTTAGCTAGTAAGGGTATTTTAGTCTTTAGGTTGTCTCCATATAACCCAAGTGGTGAGAGGATGGCAGCCATCTCTTGGAACCCTAGCTCATTTTGTTTTCCTATTTTCCCTTCCTATTTTCCTTAGGATTTCCATAGGACTAGCTTGAGAGCTTCATGGTGAGATCTTGTGAGAGGGAAGGATGATCGGGCGGCAAACTAGACGTTGTATGAACCTCTTTGGTATGTATAGATGATTCGGCGTGGTTCCTCAAGGCTTGGATGTGTCTTTCTCGTTTCTCCTTTTTGGTGATTTTCGGAGCCCTTTCTTGGTGATTTTCTTGGAGCGATTTCGAGGTCTTTCTCTTTGGGATTTGGTGGGGGATGTTTGCTTGAACCCTTCGTGGTTCTTTTCCCTTTGATTCCCCTCCCAAATCCGTGAGCAAAGGGGCTCGATTTTGGGGTTTTCTTGGCTCTAGGGTTAGAGGAGTTCTTGGTGTGATTTCTTCGATTCCTCTCGGTTTAGCAAGTTTTGGTAGACCAAATCTTGGCTATGGAGTGCCCATGAGGTGTTCCTACTATCCCCAAAGTCTTGTGCAAAACCGTAGAGCGATTTGGGAGATCGGGAGATGGATTTGGGGGAGTTGACCCGCGGGCGCTGTTCATCCCGACAGCTCAGGTCACACCGGCCTGACCAGTTCCTCACACCGATCTGACCGGTGCAGACTCTTGGTTGAGTTTCGCTCGGGTGAACGTCTTGGTGTGTTCCCTGTTGTCCCGTGTTGCTGCTGTTTCGAGTTTGGTTCGTTTTGGAGCTCAGTAGGTCTGTTTGGTGGATTTGGTATTTTCTGGCTTGGACCGGTCTGACCGGTGAGCTACACCGGCCTGACCGGTGTAGGGGCCTTCTGTGGAAGTTCTCAGATTTTGCCAGCAGGGACCGGTCTGACCGGTGCAGCTAACCGGCCTGACCGGTGTAGTCCAGTGGTGCTCGAGTTGCTTGTTCCGCTGCGTTCTCGAGTAGGTGTAGGTGGTTGTTGGTTCCTAGGACCAGTAGCACTTCAGTGGCTGCGTGGTCTTGGCCAACTTGGGTAGTTGAGTCGGAGACGTGTTTTGGAAGCCGTGTTCGTCTTGTTAGAGTTCTCATCTCCTTCGAGAAGAATTTTTATCGGCTCCCATTCACCCCCCCCTCTCTGGTTCGCCTAATCGGTCCTTCATCTACAGAGAAGATAAGACTGACTCTGCGTCAGATGGCCCCGCGCCTCACTACATCTACGGTCGACGACGACGATAAAGTTGCACCCGCTAGGCTATGTGTCGTGGTGCACCCGCTATGGCTCTGCACGTAAACGGACCTATTCCAATCAGCCTATATTTCTGTTTCCTGAGCAGAATGGTCATAGGTTCGATTAAAGACCTTCCGGGGTAGGCGTGTGAAGGACCGATTAGGCGACCAGAGTGGGGGGGGGAGTGAATGGGAGCTGATAAAAATTCTTCCCGAAGGATGAACACGACCTATACCCCAAAATCACAACCGAGAATTCCCACACGAGTTTGCCAAGGTCGCGTAGTCACAACGGACCTACCAACCATAGGAACAAACCCCAACTCAAAGCAACACGGAAGCGCAACTCAAGAAGCAAAGGACTTAGGCAATCTGCTGTGCCCGGGGCGGACTGTCCGCATGGACTGGGCGGACCGTCCGCGGGGCTCAGGCGGACTGTCCGCAGGTACGGCGCGGACCGTCCGGAAAGAGCACCCGAACCTCCAGTAGCACACCCCGAAAATCGGACTGTCCGCCGCCTACCCGCGGACCATCTGCAGCCCAAGGACTGTCCGCACCCTCCTTGCGGACCGTCCGCCAAACACCTTGCAACTGAAAACCCCCGACTCGACGGATCGAGACACGAGCTCGCAAGAACACGCGAAGAACACGACGAACACCCGGTCAGTAGGCACCTCGCGGACCGTCCGCGAGCTCCTGGCGGACTGTCCGCCACGCGCGGACAAAGCAGCCCGAGCTCGACCTCTACAAGGTCAACTCCAACACCCCTTCACCCGATCTCCCGAATCAACCAAGGGATTGCTACCAAATCATAGGTGAAGATGAAGCGTCTCTAGGAGATGCTATACCTACGAATTTGTAGCCCCAAACCCACTAAATCGAGAGGAATCGAGATTCTACCGAGCTCACACAAAGAGCTAGGGTTCCAACCGAAATCCTTCAATCGGAGGCCAAATCCGGAGTTTGAGGGGTCAAGATCAAGCACAAAGATGCACAAGACATCTATCCATGATCCCCACAAACAAATCCGAACCAAAACACCTCAGAATCGAAGGAACAAGCCGCGCACGAAAATCCAACGAAAATAGCTCGAAAATCACACGAGCTACAAGAAGGAAATCAACGCAACCATGAAAGCTTCCATACACTCGGAGATCAGATTCTCTACAAAATGGTGAAGAAAATCTAAACCTATGGAGCAGAGAAATGGGAAGCAGTTCGGATGAATAGTTTTCCCAGAAACCCTAGAGCTAATATATATGAGTTCCTCTGGGTTGGGCGAATAACCAAGCTACCCCTAGCACTTAAGTTGAGATACAAACCCCTCAGGGGCAAATAGGTAAAGTAGCACTTCTCTTCATCGCACGACCACGCCTTTGCCGTAGTCCGCGTCCTCCCGACGCAAGCCCTGCGATCCCGCCACGTGTCCGCCAGCATCGAAGCTTCTCGGCGCGCCCGGATCCCGTCTCTGCCCGCCGAGCCTCTGATCTT
The DNA here is from genome assembly GCA_036936925.1 of Cenchrus fungigraminus. Classification (NCBI taxonomy): domain Eukaryota; kingdom Viridiplantae; phylum Streptophyta; class Magnoliopsida; order Poales; family Poaceae; genus Cenchrus; species Cenchrus fungigraminus. The sequence goes on along the minus strand of CM072778.1, from coordinate 51,156,928 downwards.
GGTTTTGTGGCTCGACCAAGTAACCTGACGGTTTTGTGGTGAACCGCCGCAAACCCTGCGTGCAGACTCCGGTTGTGAGCCGCTACCCTGCACCGGCTCCGATCGACGACTTCGTCTTGCTTTTCTTGCCACCATGCGGCCCGCACTTGACCCCGCTGGCCACCGAGTCCCTCGAGCCGAGCCTACTTGTCTCTCCACTCCTCGGAGGCCCCGCAAGGCATAGACCTTTCGCGCCCGCTCTTCACCTGCACCAACGCAAATCAAGCCGCGACCTGCACCTGCAATACTCGGCCAAGAGTCAGTCCACACCACATTGTCAATCACTCATCACACTGAGGAGCGACCATCCACCGGTCCTCGGACGCTCCGGTCCTCAATCTCCCCCTTGATGAGTGCATTGACAACACACATAGTAACCAATTCAGAGAAAGAAAGAAAAAGAAAAGAAACGAATCAAAAACTCAAACAAGTGATCAAAAGCCAAACAAAAGCCAAGGAAGATCACTTGAGAGAGAGAAAGTCTCGGTCCCCTAAGGCAAGGGCAACGGCTCAACACAACCGAGACAAAATGCTCCAAAATTTGCTGACTCCTCAAGGTGAGGCAAACGGGCTCGACACCATCGGCAAACGAGCACAACTAAAATCAGGCGAGAAAGAGCTCCCAAATGCATGAATGCAAGCTCCTCCTGACCAAATACATTCTCCCTTCCCCTTGATGCAAAACTCCCCCTGGATGCATGAATTGGGTACTTTCCTCCCCCTTGTTGGTAATGCATGAATCGAGCCAAAATGAAACCTAGAGCTTCTCAAATAGACAAAATTCAACACAAGATGCTACACATGTCCAAATGAGCAAGTGAGATACTCTATAGCTTCGTATGCACATTAGACACAAGATTACCAAGTTTCACATCCATTGAGCAAAGCTAAGATAAACATGAGCAATTTTGCAAAAAGATCACTCTCTCATGAGCAAAGTCCTAAACATGAGCAAAACATGTCAAAATAGCAGAGCCACACAAACTTCATGCTAGGACAACCATTCTAATCATAAGATCATCATAAACACCCTCAAGCATCTCATGTCATGTCAAAGCCACCGAGCCATGTGCCTACTTCTATGTATGAGACTTCTCATTGGTAGGCATCATGCAACGGTTTAGCACCCAAAGCTATAAAAGATTAAGTACATATGACATGGGAGCATATTTTCCAAGCAATTTACATTTCATTTTCAGATTTACAATGGTACATGAAATGTCTTTGCAACAAAAAGGAACTTATGCCCCTCCACAAGATAAAGCAAGCGGGCTAAACATTCATGATGACAAATGAGCCTTTGGCCCCATATGATCAAAAGAAGCTATCCAACCACAAATTAAGCATAGCAAAGCCACAAAAACATGTCAAGCTCATATAAAAGCATTTACTCAGAAGAGAGCATACATGTATCATTTTTCAAAAGCATTGCTACCATTCATGGGCATAAACCAAGATCATCCAGAGCTAAGCTAAACTAACCATAGCATACCAAACTAGCTCACAAGATTATGTATAGCACATCATGGTGAACCAAGTATATAGGAGAAGCTCATCTCTAAGGCATATAATACAAATGCAGTCTATGATACAAAGATGCAAGCATGATATGATACAGAAATGAACATGCAACATGCATATGTACATGAGATCCCCCAACCAAAGCTCAGAAAGGAAAAACCACACCAAGCTCACCCCGCAAACGTGCAAATGTAGCTTGGTCCAAAGGCTTTGTTAGGATATCGGCGAGTTGTTTTTCGGTTGGGACATGGATGAGGTCTATGTTTCCCTTCTCAACATTGTCTCTCAAAAAGTGGTAGCGCACTTCTATGTGTTTGGTTCTTGAGTGGAGCATAGGATTTTTGGCTACACTTATAGCACTGGTGCTGTCACACATGAGAGGTACATGGGAACACTCCTCACCAAAGTAACTCAAAGTGTACGTGATCCAAAGCAGCTGGGAGCAACAACTAGCAGCAGCGACATACTCGGCTTCTGTGGTAGATTGAGCTACACTTGACTGCTTGCGAGATGACCAAGAAACAAGCGAGGAACCCAAAAACTGGCAAGTACCCGAAGTCGATTTCCGATCGACTCGACACCCCGCAAAATCGGCATCCGAAAAACCAAGAAGCGAAAGGGAAGAGGACGCCGAGTACCAAAGACCGAGCTCAGGAGTGTGTCGAAGATACCTGAAGATCCGCTTAACGGCCTGCCGATGTGAAGTCCTCGGCGACGCCTGAAAACGAGCGCACAGACACACAGAAAACTAGATGTCCGGCCTCGTCACCGTCAAGTACAAGAGGGAGCCGATCATGCTCCGGTACTCCTTCTAGTCCACGGGCTCTCCGTCCTCGTCCGCGTCCAGCGCTGTAGTCATACTCATCGGTGTTGACAGGGGCTTCGAGTCGTCCATCTTGAACTTCTTGAGGTTGTCCTTCGTGTACTTGGCTTGATGCACAAAGGTTCCCTCCTTCGCCTGCTTGATCTGAAGCCCGAGAAAGAACTGCAATTCTCCCATCATAGACATCTCGAATTATTTGCTCATATCCTCTGCAAACCTTGCAACCAAAGAGTGAGACGAGCCGCCAAAGACAATATCATCCACATACACCTGAACAATTAGGATATCATCGCCCAGCCTGAGGAGAAAAGGAGTCTTATCTACCTTGCCCATCTCAAACCCCTTGCTGAACAAGAACCCCCTCAAACGGCCATACCAAGCACGGGGAGCTTGTTTCAGCCCATACAACGCCTTCCTCAGCCTATACACCCTGTGGGGAAACTCAGCACTCTCAAAGCCCGGTGGTTGCTTCACATAGACTTCCTCCTCCAAAAACCCATTTGAGAAGGCACTCTTCACATCCATTTGGTACAATTTGAACCCTTTAGCCACGAAAAAGGCTAGAAGGATCCTATTTGCCTCCAAACGGGCTACAGGAGCAAATGTCTCCTCATAGTCTATCCCCTCCTTCTGACTATAGCCCTGAGCAACCAAACTCGATTTGTTTCTCACCACCTCACCATTCTCTCCCTCTTTGTTCTTCCACACCCATTTTGTCCCGATAGGTTTGCAATGTGGTGGTGGCTCTACCAACTCCCAAACTTGGTTTCTCTCAAAGTTCTCTAATTCCTCATGCATTGTGTTCACCCAATTAGGATCAGAGAGGGCGTGTCCAATGTCTTTCGGCTCAAGGGTAGCAACAAAAGCCGAATGCGCAAAGTGAGAAACATTCCTGGACCTTGACCTTGTCGTGCGTTCATTGATGTCGCCGATGATTCTCGAGGGAGGATGATCAACTTAAATGCGCCTCGGTGCCTCTCGCCTGGAGACAACCTCCCCCTCAGCTGCAGCCTCCACTTGATCTTGCTGGATCGTAGTCGGTGTAGGGGATGGGCCATCCTGCACCGTAGTCGTCATAGTGGAAGTAGAGGGAACATGCGCCGCTGGAGCTTCACCATCATCCTCTCCAGCATCATACTCCTCATCCTCAAAGATCTTCTTGCCAACTTCGTCGTCACCTGCACACTCAAAGACAGACGAACTGCATGGCTGGGTCTCATCGAAGGTTACCTCGCAAGTCTCCATGACTAGGTTAGTATCAAGATTGAGCACGCGGAATGCTTGAGAATGACTAGCATAGCCCAAGAAAATCCCATCGGAGGACCTCGACTCAAACTTATCAAGCCTACCCTTCTTGAGAATGAAGCACCGACAACCAAAAGCCCTGAAATGGCTCACTCTAGGTGCTTGCCCATGCATGAGCTCATAGCACGTCTTGTTCAAGAAGGCCCTGAGAAAAATCCGGTTCCCAACATGGCAAGCGGTATTCACCGCCTCAGCCCAATATCTCCTCAGAGTCCTATGCTCATCGAGCATCGTCCGAGCCATCTCACAAAGGGAACGATTTTTCCTCTCAACCACACCATTCTGACAAGCCACATATGGAGAAGAAAACTGATGTTCGAGACCCAAATCACGGCAAAAGGTTTCGAAACGAGAGTTTTTAAATTCTGTGCCATTATCACTACGAATAGCTCGAACAACATCTCCATGCCTCTCGTTCTTCAACCTCAAGATTAGATCCCGCACAAAACCAAACGTCTCCCCCTTGTCAGCCAAAAAGAAGACCCAAGCATAGCGAGAATAGTCGTCCACTATCACAAGGACATACCATTTCCCACCCACCGAGCACATACGAGCTGGACCAACCAAGTCTATATGGAACAGCTCACATGGCCTCTCTGTCATAACAGATTTTAGAGGCGGGTGAGAGGAGGCGACCATCTTACCATGCCTACACGGAGCACATGCCAAATCCTTTTGGTACTTCAACTTTGGCAATCCTCGGACCAAACCTAGCCCACTCAAGCGTGACAACAAGTCAAAACTCAAGTGACCTAGTCTCCTATGCCATTTCCAAAGCTCCGCCGAAACACCAGCAACCAAACAACGAGAAGGGCCGATACACTGAGAAAAATCGGCTCTGAAAATCTGACCCTCGGGGATGATCGTGCACACAAGATCACCTCGAGAGTCCAAAAGACGAGAAGAGCCCATTTTGAAACGGACTTCAAAACCCTCATCAAGAAGTTGGGAAACCGAAAGAAGATTGTACCCCAAGGACTTGACAAGAGAAACACGCCGAAGAGTCACAGACTCACTCACCTTCACTGTGCCCACTGAAAGCACTCTTCCTTTCCCATTGTCCCCAAAAGTGATGTACTCTTTGGTCATCACCGGGGTGAGGCGGAGAACCACCGTCGATCTTCGGTCATGTGTTGAGAGAAATCGGAGTCGATCAACCAAAAACCCTCCATGCCTCCCACCTGCAAAATCAAAAACGAGAGCGAGAGTGAGCAAACGACTCAGCACTGGGGTTAATACAGAAGGAATCAAACTAGTGCCGTGCCATTTGCTGAAAAGTGGGGTTAGCAAAATCCATCCTATCTCTCTTAGGTGGAACACCCACACGTCCCCTTGGAGGACTACGCGTACCACGAAGTGGAGACCGTGGCCCGTAGCTCCTCTAGGACCTAAAGCTATGATCGTTCCCCCCATACTCGTATTGGCCACGAGCGAAGGGACGTCCAGCAAACTCACCACGCCCGAACCCAACACGCCTACAACCATCTCTCTATGGTGGCTCACCTCGAGGCACAAACTCACGCCTCTCTCGAGGGTAAATGATACGCACCACACCCTCACCTCTCGGCACCAACCTAGGCTCAGGAACACCACGAGAAGGGCGGTACCTGTCCTTGTTGGCCATCTCTCTAGCCAACTTCTCCTCACGCTTCCTCCTGAAGCAAAACTCAGCTAGGTGGCCATCCTTTCCACAATGGTCACAATGGAATGGGATGGGTTTTGGCTTTGGGTTCTCTCGGGGCTGAGGCTTCTCCTCACTCAGTTTCTCTCCCTTCTTCCCAAAGAACTCGTTCTCCAAGTCACTCTTGAACTTGATGGGTTTCTGGAAGTTGTCGGTTTGTGGAGGAAACACAGGTGGAGCTGGGGTTGTGTCTAGTCGGTTCCTAAGAGGATTTGGCTTAGGAGCATAAGCATTTTTGTGGTAGGTTTTGGTGGTTCTGGGATGTCACCGATCTTTCCCTCATTCTCACCACTTCCCTCACCAACCTTGTCCGACCCAAGCGCTTGCCCATCATAGCACTTGTATGCCTCAATCATCATCTTGAGCTAAGGCTCATGACCAAACAACCAACACATCATCTTTCTCAACTCATCGTTCTCATCCTGCAAACGATCAACATAGTGTGCAAGCTCCAAATTCTTCACAGCATGTAATTCACAAGTAGAACATGATGTAGGAATAGGAGCTTTCAAAGCAGCTTCTAGAGATCTAGCATAAGCAGTAGACACATCTAGTTTCTCATGCAAAACAGGACAAGAAGTGCAAGCACCAAGCAAGGAGGGCCTAGATTTCATCTCATCCAGCTCAACCCTAAGCACATCTAGTTCCTCTACCTTGGAGGCATACTTTTCCTTAAGCACAGTCAAATCACAAAGGAAAACAGAACAATCAATGCATTCAGGTTCATCGGTCACAATAGGAGTAGACTTCAGAGAATCTATTTGAGCCCTAGCATCAACAAGCAAAGACTCTAGCTCAACCACCTTCTCCTTAGCCTCTCCAAGCAAAGACCTATACTCCCTCTTCTCCTTGTTGGTCTTTCTAAGCACATCATCATGGTTGTCAAGCAAGTCATTCAACCTAGCATTCTCCTCTATCAAGAAGGCATGATCATTGTTTACCTCATCCTCGGAGTCGGAGTCCAAGTCGTCCTTATTGCTCTTCTTGATCCCGGAGCTGTGTGCCATGCCGCAAAAGCCTTGGGCGGCGAAGCACAGGCCGTTGATGTTCTTGCTCGACCGCTAGCCCTTGTTCCGGTTCTCTTCTTCATCACTTGAGCTCAATGAAGAGTAGCAAGAGCTCGAGTCGATGTCGCTCGCTCCGGCAACCATCGCCCGCTCCTTCTTCTTGTGACCACCACTCTTCCTCGGCCTCCGCTCGGACTTGTTCTTGCCCTTGTGGTCATCCCTTGAGCGGTGCTTGTGGTCGATCCTCGGATGGTGCTTGTGCTCGGGCTTGACCTCCATGGCCTCCGGGCACTCAGCGATAAAGTGCCCATGCTTCCCACACCGGTAGCACATGCCCGAACTCCTCCGAGCGTTCTTCCAGTTCGTGTACATGCGCTCGAACCGCCTGCTCAGCAACGCGAGATCCTCCTCGCCCAGCACGTCAAACTCCTCATCTGGCATGGACACAAGACAAGACAAAGAGAAATGTCTCAAAGACATGTTAGCGTTAGTTCTTGGTCCGGAATCGAGAGCCAGACTATGAGGGTCAGTCGGGTTCTCGATCTTAGCTCGCACCCCACGGTCCACCTCGGACGACTTGAGCTTAGAGAACAACTCATCCACCGTGAGGGTCTCATACTTCTCCGACTCAAGAATGGCATCGACCTTCTCACTCCACACGGTACGATCCAGAGAGTGCAGGAGCTTGATAGCCCTGTCATGATCATCGTACGGGAGCACAGTCACATTAGCCCTCATGTTGTCCACAATCACGGTGAACCGCTGGAACATGGCTTCTATGGACTCACCGGGGAGATGAGTGAAGTTCTCGTACTCTCTCCGGTAGGTTGCAAACAGCCGAACCTGAACCAGAGCGTTCCCAGCATGAGCATTCTTCAGCTGCTCCCAAATCCTACACGCCAAGTCCTCTGTCTGAACCCGATCGAATTCGGATTGACACAGAGCACGGTACAGGTAGTCGACCGCCTTGTTGTTGGCGTCGAACATGTCCCTCGATCTTGGAGCAAGGAAGTTCACAGGATGAACATAAGCTGTGTTCACCGTGACATCCCAAAGGATCTGACCATTGCCACGGAGGAAAGCAGCCATCCGCCTCTGCCACATCTGGTAGTTCTTACCATCAAAGTGTAGAGGACCCGAACCCCGTTCCTAGTACGCCATCTTTGGATCTTAGACTGGTTAGAATCACGAAGATCCGTAACCCGCTCTGATACCAATTGAAGGACCGATTAGGCGACCAGAGAGGGGGGGAGTGAATGGGAGCCGATAAAAATTCTTCCCGAAGGATGAACTCGACCTATACCCCAAAATCACAACCGAGGATTCCCACACGAGTTTGCCAAGGTCGCGTAGTCACAACAGACCTACCAACCCTAGGAACAAACCCCAACTCAAAGCAACACGGAAGCGCAACACAAGAAGCAAAGGACTTAGGCAATCTGCTGTGCCCGGGGCAGACTGTCCGCATGGACTGGGCGGACCGTCCGCGGGGCTCAGGCGGACTGTCCGCAGGTACGGCACGGACCGTCCGGAAAGAGCACCCGAACCTCCAGAAGCACACCCCAAAAATCGGACTGTCTGCAGCCCAAGGACTGTCCGCACCCTCCTTGCGGACCGTCCGCCAAACACTTTGCAACTGAAAACCCCCGACTCGACGGATCGAGACACGAGCTCGCAAGAACACACGAAGAACACGATGAACACCCGGTTAGTAGGCACCTCGCGGACCGTCCGCGAGCTCCTGGCGGACTGTCCGCCACGCGCGGACAGAGCAACCCGAGCTCGACCTCTACAAGGTCAACTCCAACACCCCTTCACCCGATCTCCCGAATCAACCAAGGGATTGCTACCAAATCATAGGTGAAGATGAAGCGTCTCTAGGAGATGCTATACCTACGAATTTGTAGCCCCAAACCCACTGAATCGAGAGGAATCGAGATTCTACCGAGCTCACACAAAGAGCTAGGGTTCCAACCGAAATCCTTCAATCGGAGGCCAAATCCGGAGTTTGAGGGGTCAAGATCAAGCACAAAGATGCACAAGACATCTATCCATGATCCCCACAAACAAATAGGAACCAAAACACCTCAGAAATGAAGGAACAAGCCGCGCACGAAAATCCAATGAAAATAGCTCGAAAAAGACACGAAAATCACACGAGCTACAAGAAGGAAATCAACGCAACCATGAAAGCTTCCATACACTCAGAGATCAGATTCTCTACAAAATGGTGAAGAAAATCTAAACCTATGGAGCAGAGAAATGGGAAGCAGTCCGGATGGATAGTTTGCCCAGAAACCCTAGAGCTAATATATATGAGTTCCTCTGGGTTGGGCGAATGACCAAGCTACCCCTAGCACTTAAGTTGAGATACAAACCCCTCAGGGGCAAATAGGTCAAGTAGCACTCCTCTTCATCGCACGGCCACGCCTTTGCCGCAGTCCGCGTCCTCCCGACGCAAGCCCTGCGATCCCGCCACGTGTCCGCCGGCATCGAAGCTTCTCGGCGCGCCCGGATCCCGTCTCCGCCCGCCGAGCCTCCGGTCTTGGTTTTGTGGCTCAACCAAGTAACCCGACGGTTTTGTGGTGAACCGCCGCAAACCCCGCATGCAGACTCCGGTTGTGAGCCGCTACCCTGCACCGGCTCCGATCGACGACTTCGTCTTGCTTTTCTTGCCACCATGCGGCCCGCACTTGACCCCGCTGGCCACCGGGTCCCTCGAGCCGAGCCTACTTGTCTCTTCACTCCTCGGAGGCCCCGCAAGGCGTAGACCTTTCGTGCCCGCTCTTCACCTGCACCAACGCAAATCAAGCCGCAACCTGCACCTGCAATACTCGGCCAAGAGTGAGTCCACACCACGTTGTCGATCACTCATCACACTGAGGAGAGACCATCCACCAGTCCTCGGACGCTCCGGTCCTCAGCATGCCTCGCTGCTCTGCCAGATCTGTCTTGGTGTCTGGAATCCAGATTCATCACGTCTACGATGTCGTCGGGCCCCCGAGGTCGGTGTGCCTATTACTGAGGTCGTCAATACCTTAGTACCCTGGCTCTGTGTTGGGTATTTTAGCGTCACACGAATAAATCCACAAGCGCACGGATACCGTTGTTGCTTTCACCTCAGAGTATTCCAAGGGTATCGAATCCAAGGGAATGTGTGTGTACTAACTTCGTACAGCCGGTCCAAGGACACACCCAGATAAGAGGTAAGGATAGAGAGGATTCCTAAAGATAGCACTATATATGAGATTAAAGGTCGATCTCTAGATAGAACTCGGCTTAGGATACCGATAGCCCTGACTTAACAGGCGACTCCGGTATGCGGATCTATGTGGAACGGAGCTCTGACTATATCCAGCTGCGGAGGATCAACGAGGGCCAGAAGGGTTGTCACCACCTCCTGGACTGCCTCTACCTAACCTAGGGATAAGCCGAATGGATGATAACCGGTAGCGTGTCACAACATCCACGCTGTGGTTACTGTCGTAGCCAACGGACTACGGCACCCTATACTGATAGAACTATGACCACGGAAGAGAACTGATCTCACTCACTATAGGTAGTACTAGCTTATGCTAAAGGCATACGAGAGAGCACTCGGTCCCGTACTAAGCTTCCAACGTACACGAACGACTTGGAGCAGACGAACGCATAAGCCCAGGATCTACGCACTAGCAAAGGAAAAAGGCTACTCATGCAACCTAGCATAAACTATTAGAAAGGAATCACGAACACACTTTATTCTAATCAGAGCATGCAAGCATCCACTTTATTCTAATAGACTAATCATACAAACGGGATACAAACTTGTGCACCTAATCAACTAGATCGAGAGGGTGTGTTCGTGAAGAACACGCGCCTCTAAATGATGAACACGCAAAGAACACAAGAACATATCACTCAAGTATGAATAACACTTTAGTCTAAATAGAAAATGAGGAAATACTTACTTTACTCTAATTGAAGAAAAAGCATCCATACAAATACAACTCTCTCTTACTCTCCCTACTCTCTAATCTACCAAGGAGAGGCCTCTCCTTTGAAGGGAAGCTCTCATCCTTGGGTGAAGTGGTGTGTCTCATTTCTTACCCCCTCCCCTTCTATTTATTGGCCCGAGTCACTACGCGAGAACACACCAAGCACCACGGGAATGCCCTTAGGATCCAATGGGGAGACGACACATGGAAGACGGGTGTGAACCACCTTAAGGTGGGGTTAGCCGACCTGTGGGGTCGGCCGATCCCGGGTCGGCTCCGATCGCACCGCCTTTCGTTTGGGTGACTGCCAGGTGGGTCCCTAAGGCAGTTCCCGATGTATGGGTCGTTTGGAGGCGGTTTGCTCGGGTTGTGGGCACTTGAATCCTTGTGCTGAACATGTGGCGGTGTCTGATTCGTCGGGAAGTGCTTCTCCTGGATTGATGAGGTGTCATGGACACATGTCATCCTGTGTGCCAGCACGTCGCCACATGGCCTGGTGTGGGTCCCACTGGGCCCACATGATGTCCTGTGCATATCTCTCTCATCCGGGCTCAGATGTATGCAAATGATATATCCATTTCGATCGTCTCGACGAGACCGTCACAATGGTGCAGTCCAAATGGGCATTTGGGATTGTTTATGATGATGCCATATTCATGCCATTAATGCACTTGCTCTCAGCTATATCATTTCATGTGTATTTTGATGTGTCCTGCAACAAAAGATAGAAACACCAACACTTGTGGAAATTGTCAGTATAAACCCCTATTCTAGTGTTGATGATCACTTTTCGTTTATTTTATGCAGGAGTTGATGGTGTAAAAGCAGTACTTAACAGCCATCAACAACACCCCCACACTTGACCTTTTCTCGTCCTCGAGTGAAGGGAGAACAAATCAAGGTGGTACATGATATCCAAAGGTATGAAGCAGGCATAAGAGATATTCCAAACCATACCTCGCACTTATGAACTCTATGGAGTGTCTATCATGCCATCTTGGGTAGTTGAGGAACGGAATGGTCATGAATCAAATCACTTCTACTCATCATGTCAAGTAACTTGGGGTTTTTGCCATAAATTTTCAAAACAAACCTTGCTTAGCTCCTCATTTGATTCTCTCAGATCGCTCAAAGTGTATACGTCCTGACCAAGGCATTAGATTTGCCTTTATTTCATCCTACTTCTAATGATGGCTATATGTGGAACTCAGGGTAGGATAAAGATAAAGCATACTTGCATCACATATATTGCAAAGTCAAAGACTGGATCCAAGGAGAAAATCAAATCATACAATCAGATCAAGATGTGCATAGGTGTGGATGTGATGGATATGGGAATGGGTGCTAGACATTACCATATAAATGATGAATGTTGTGGTGATGGCAAGGTGGACACTAGGCCCGGAACGGGTACTAGTAGTTACCATCAAATTTATTGGAACTCCTTTTTTGCATGATCTCATCTCTCTCCTTCTTTCTCTTTTTTTCTTTTGGACATGGGCTATTCTTTCTTTCTTTTCCCTTTCTTTTTATTTTTTTTCTTTTTTTATTTTAACTAGCCCATGTCTCTTTTTTCAGATACTTTTTGAGAGAGAGATCACATCACATATGGAGCTTTCTATTGTGGAATGGATGGATGATACAATGCTAACTTCCAGTGTAGAAGCATAGCAAGGGGAAAACGGGGTGCACATGGATCTTGATCATGAAAGCATGAAAAGAATTCTCACAAGGGTCACAACAATTTGACAAATCTCAATGCAATGACAAACAGCATATGAGTATAAGGTTTTCAAGATAACTCATCATATGGCTTTGGTAGGACTTGGCATATCAAAGAAGAGATTTGCAAAGGGTTTTCGATTTTTTCAAATAAATTCCAAAGCACTCAAACATTTAGAGGGAAGATCATATCATCAAACCATATCTCAAACATCAAATACTTAGATGAGCATGAGTTCCCTAATGATATTTGTTCACAAGCATCAAGATAATAAGCATGGAATAAAACATATGCAACCCAACCATAGGAAACATGTAAAGCAAATAGAGCACAATTCCATGAGTTTGAATTTAGCAGATAAAAATTGAAACTCATTCAAACTCATGAATCAAAGAGAGTGAGATAAAGGGTGCACATACCATCACTCCTGAAGAATATGAGAAACAAGGAAAACCAGTGGTGGTTCACCTGACCCATGGGGCAGCCGGATCACTCTAGTTTACCTTGTCCCTGGTCATGAAAGCGTAGTCGATGTTGTGCAACGCCTGTGTGGGAGATCTCAAGTGTGTATGTCGGTGATAAGCTTGGGAGATCTCCCCCACACTTGTTCATGTACCTGGTGCTGTCTTCAAATAAAGTGGGAAAAAAACAAAAGAGAGACTCTACTGGTTCAAGAACCAGGGAGCATTTATTCAAATTCAAAATAAATTCACCATGAGACCTCGCTCAAACAAGGCTGGCATGCCTTGGCTTACCTTCCCATTTGAATCAAGCTCGATGACTTACCCCATTTGGATTTGAAATTCCTGCAAGGGTTAGTCCGCATGTACAACCAATATCCATGCAAGCATTAACTATAAGGTTCATCAATCAAACTCGACACCATGTCTTGTTTGATTGAAGAAGACAGTTTTAACCTAAGCACCATGCTTAATTTAAAACAACCTATGAAAGCATGTAGCTAAACATGCACTCAAACCAAAGCATCACAAACATAGATAAAGGAAGCATGATAGCATGAGCAAGCTATCAAAAGGGACATAAACAAGAGCAAAAGATGGTGAACCTCGGGCAACCTCCCGGAAGGGCTTTGTTTAAAGTCAAAAGCAGGACTTTCCTAGCTAGTTGGGCAAGATGCGGAAGCTAACATCATCTCTAGACCAGGATAAGTTTTGGCAGGTGAGGAACTTTTATTCAGGATGCTCACATACCACCCCCACACTTGAAGTTTGCATTGCTAGGCAACAAAACTCAAGTGTGTGGAGATCAAGCTTCCTTTCGTAGATGTTCTCCCACCGCAAACTTACCAAGGTGTTGCAGGTGATGTAGCTCACATGTTCTTAGGGCACATGTCCACCATTCTTTTCAATCTCCAACTGAAAGGTTAGCAACCAAAAATACCTGAAGGACAACTTTATCCTAAAAACATGCTGTTGCTTTTTATTGAAAAAGGAAAACAAACCTATGTTAATCCAGGCTATCTCCTGGTAGTGCTTTGTTTTTGGTCATAAGCTCGACCAGGGGAACTTCATCTTGCAGCTATCATTGGTGATGTCATTCTCGTCTCACCAACAATTGTTGATGTTTCATTGAAGCTTTAGCTGCAAGGTTAGTGCCACAGTGCATACACGAAATCTGCAATGCTTATGGTAAACATATGCATCTACAACCATCCTTCTAAACTTTTTATAGTAGAGGACCATAAGGCGGTTGTAGTCCTCATGCGTGCCTAGTGCACCGAGCATAGCTGACTCTGGAGAAGCATGATGTGAGCATGGTTCATGTGGTGTATCAAGAATGAAGCTACCATGCTCATCAATGGAATCCTTTCCTTTGGGCTCCAGAGTCAGTGCCTCGATCTCCATGGCCCATGAATTCTCCATCTCAGGAGGTTCATCATGTAAGATCAATGTTGATTCTCGATCAAGGTTGAGAGCAACATGATATGGGCCAATGGGAAGAGGCTCAAACTCGATCGAGGGTGATGAGGATCGTTTGCCTTCACGAAGGTGAAGAGGATCTTCCGAGTCGTAGTCTTGAGGAGTAGAAAATTCTACAACCTCAATGACAACGGGCTCGGAGGATGCGAACGGAGATACATGCCTCATCTCCTCGAGCGGGTTTTGCTTGGGAAGAGGCTCCGCCATAGAACTTTCTGAGAGCAAGGGAGTAGTGGCAGAAGCAGCTTCCCTAAGCTTTTCATCTAGGCTCCCTCGAGATGCATCGAGAAGTTTTTCTGCAGGGGAGCCTAGGAGGAGATCAAGATTGAGGACATCAAAGATGTGGAAGTCTAGATTAACCTTGATCTTGTCTAATACGAGCGGCACAGCACATGCAACCCCCCGACACTCAAGAATATGTCCAGATGGACAACTCTTGAGGAGTTTGTCAGATGGTCTTAGCATAACGTTGCCCAACAAAGTATACACTATGTGCCATGGCATAATGTTAACCTCCATAGTGGGGTTAAGATGGGCTTCTACGATAATTCCCCTTATGGAACAAGAAATGATCGTAGAGGATGAACAAATCCAAAGTGCTTCAAAAAAGTTTCCCACTCCAGTCGACCACTTCTTCTCCATGGACTCCATGATAGATGTTTCGTTTGGAGGATCGGGAGGCAAAGGAGGTACCATAGGCCTAGGGGAAGGTTCTGTCAAAAGATTTCTAGCTGGTTGAATTTGGACAGAAGAGGGCTCCTTCCCTAGTTGGACATCTAAGCAATTCGAGGTGTTTCTGAGATTTTCAAAAGGGCCATCCTCGAATTGATAGAGGAACTCTGGAGGCTGAATTTCTTCTTCCTCCATTGTTCCTAGTTCAGGAGAGGGCTCAACAGACAAATCTTGGGATGTGGAAGTCAAAGGCTCAAGTTCAGCTATTGAGAGACTCCCATGGATCGACTCTGATTCTTGGCGGGGTTCGTTGTGGCAGAAGGGAAGAGTTTTCTAAGAGGCTGTCTAGGATTGCTCTTCCTTCCACTAGAGTTTTGTGTGCAAACGAACCTCCAGCGGCGATGTCAAGATCTTGGGCGGCGTCCATGTCTAAACCATGCAAAATGCGTAAAGCAAGATATCATCGGGTAGAAATGAGCCGGGTCCAGATGCACAAAGGCGTATGAACCTAGCCCACGCTGCTCCTATAGACTCCTCCTCTAATTGTTCAAACTCGAGAATATCTCCTGGGAGAGAGGCCATATGAGTATACCATTGCACCGTCCTCTCCACGAGAGAGAATGAGTTGCAAAAGTTATGTCGAAGTTTGCCCCAATCACCATTTACACTTTTTATAGTGTCAGTGTACCATTGCTCCGCCCTTTCTGTCAGAGAGAGGGGGAACAACTTCCACCTTATGGATTCCTGTGTCATGCCTGGGAGAACCAGACGCGAACACAGTTCCTAGAATTCTTCCAAATGAAAGTAGGGGTCTTCATTGATCGCTCCAAAGAAGGGTCGATCCTGAACCATGCCCATAATGTGGAAATGAAGTTCATGGTTGGATGTGGAAGTTGATGGATCATTGAACTCATAAGTTGAGGCGGAGAAGTCGTAAAAGGATGGCTTCTCCATGGGTAGCAGGGGTAAAGGTAGAAACAAAAGATACGAGGACCACTGGGTACGAAGATAGATACAGCAACCGTTCCCCGACAACGGCGCTAGAAAGCTTGTTGGGTATTTTAGCGTCACACGAATAAATCCGCAAGCGCACGGATACCGTTGTTGCTTTCACCTCAGAGTATTCCAAGGGTATCGAATCCAAGGGAACATGTGTGTAGTAACTTCATACAGTCGGTCCAAGGACACACCCAGATAAGAGGTAAGGATAGAGAGGATTCCTAAAGATAGCACTATAGATGAGATTAAAGGTCGATATCTAGATAGAACTCGGCTTAGGATACCGATAGCCCTGACTTAATAGGCGACTCCGATATGCGGATCTATGTGGAATGGAGCTCTGACTATATCCAGCTGCAGAGGATCAACGAGGGCCAGAAGGGCTGTCACCACCTCCTGGACTGCCTCTACCTAACCTTGGGATAAGCTGAACGGATGATAACCGGTAGCGTGTCACAACGTCCACGCTGTGGTTACTGTCGTAGCCAACGGATTACGGCACCCTGTACTGATAGAACTACGACCACGGAAGAGAACTGATCTCACTCACTATAGGTACTACTAGCTTATGCTAAAGGCATACGAGAGAGCACTCGGTCTCGTACTAAGCTTCCAACATACACGAACGACTTGGAGCAGACGAACGCATAAGCCCAGGATCTACGCACTAGCAGAGGAAAAAGGCTACTCATGCAACCTAGCATAAACTATTAGAAAGGAATCACAAACACACTTTATTCTAATCAAAGCATGCAAGCATCCACTTTATTCTAATAGACTAATCATACAAACGGGATACAAACTTGTGTACCTAATCAACTAGATCGAGAGTGTGCGTTCGTGAAGAACACGCGCCTCTAAATGATGAACACGCGAAGAACACAAGAACATATCACTCAAGTATGAATAACACTTTAGTCTAAAAAGAAAATGCGGAAATACTTACTTTACTCTAATTGAAGAACAAGCATCCATACAAATACAACTCTCCCTTACTCTCCCTACTCTCTAATCTACCAAGGAGAGGCCTCTCCTTTGAAGGGAAGCTCTCATCCTTGGGTGAAGTGGTGTGTCTCATTTCTTACCCCCTCCCCTTCTATTTATAGGCCCGGGTCACTGCGCGAGAACACCCCAACCACCACGGGAATGCCCTTAGGATCCAATGGGGAGACACCACGTGGAAGACGGGCGTGAACCGCCTTCAGGTGGGGTCGGCCGACTTGTGGGGTCGGCTGATCCCGGGTCGGCTCTGATCGCGCCACCTTTTATTTGGGTGACTGCCAGGTGGGTCCCTAAGGCGGTTCCCGATGTAATGGGTCATTTGGAGGCGGTTTGCTCGGGTTGTGGGCCCTTGAATCCTTGTGTTGAACTCGTGGCGCCGTCTGATTCGTCGGGAAGTGCTTCTCCTGGATTGATGATGTGTCATGGACACATGGCATCCTGTGTGCCAGCACGTCGCCACATGGCCTGGTGTGGGTCCCACTAGGCCCACATGATGTCCTGTGCATATCTCTCTCATCCGGGCTCCGATGTATGCAAATGATATATCCATTTCGATCGTCTCGACGAGCCTGTCACAATGGTGTAGTCCAAATGGGCATTTGGGATTGTTTATGATGATGCCATATTCATGCCATTAATGCACTTGCTCTTAGCTATATCATTTCATGTGTATTTTGATGTGTCCTGCAACAAAAGATAGAAACACCAATACTTGTGGAAATTGTCAGTATAAACCCCTATTCTAGTGTTGATGATCACTTTCCATTTATTTTATGTAGGAGTTGACAGTGTAAAAGCAGTACTTAACAGCCGTCAACACTCTGCTAGATGGCTAGTAGCTATGCTGGTCGTCTGGGCACCAAATTGACCTTCCTGAGGTCGGCGTGCCTTAATACCTAGGTTTTGCAATACCTCCGTATGGTTACGGCTCTGCCAACCTAGTTGGGTGCCCTAGATGCGTGACCTCCTTGAGGTTGGTGTGTGTTTGTACGCCCTGCCAGCCTGGTTTGGACACCCATGATTTTGCGTAGGGAATGAAGGCTTCCCTGTGGGGTGCGCGCCTAATGGCCCTGCCAAGCATCTGTTGACGGTTAATAGTTGTATCAAAGTTCGTTTGGATTTGCAAGCGGACAAATCCTCCGTCGTAGTCAAGGGACCCTTCTTCCCTTAAGCGTGAACCCAAGGTATCGATTCCGTGGAACAATGTGTAACGCAATATCTAATCTAATAAGCAGAAAACACTTTGATCTTGTAAGGGGTTTTTGCATCTAATCTATGGAAGAACCATGAAAACACATCTAATATACTAAACACCGGAGGTAGCAAGAGAAAAAAAACCAATCTAGAGATTGGATCGGGTCTTTTGTTGAAGTTCCAAACAAAGAAGAATAAAGCAAATGAATCTCATTAATAGCCTCTTTAAATCGTGGCTTCCGTTCCAACTCCGAAGACGCCCGCCTTTCGGAACCTTCGTCCTGTCACAACGCACCCCTATTCATACGGGTTAGCCTTGGGCGAGTCCAAGAAGAACAAGTTCAAAACGCTCGGTAGATCAGGTATGCACCTCTAGCCACCATGACTACAAGAGCACCCTAAGCAATCTAGATATAGACTAGATTGGGGAAGAAGCAAACCCAAGCGAAGACAAACTTGCAGAGAAAGCACTTGATCGCTAGAAATCGGATTCAATCTTGCAAATTCCACATGAGAGTATAATACATGGACAAGATCACCACCGGGATCCTACCTTGATCTTGATCCTAGCTCCGGGAACTCCGACGTGGTCTTCCATGCAAGGTTCCCACGTCGGCTAGGGAAGCCCTAGTCAACCATCTCGACCCTCTCTTCTCCGAAATGGTGTCCCTCTCTTCTCTGCTC
This sequence comes from Cenchrus fungigraminus, assembly GCA_036936925.1. Classification (NCBI taxonomy): domain Eukaryota; kingdom Viridiplantae; phylum Streptophyta; class Magnoliopsida; order Poales; family Poaceae; genus Cenchrus; species Cenchrus fungigraminus. The sequence goes on along the minus strand of CM072778.1, from coordinate 51,138,361 downwards.
CTCAGCGGCGGATGACGAATGAATTGATGTGTGGCTCTTGGTAGGGGGACTAACATCTAGGTCAAAGGGGGTGCCGAACTGACGCCAAAATGGGCTGGGCCGCCAGCCTAGGCCGACCGTCCTGGGCCCATTTTGGCCCGGTTCGGCCCCGGTTTTCTTCCCGTCGCTTCTTGTGTCTTCTGGAACTTTCCCCCTTCTGCATGTGGGCCCTTGACGTCAGTTTCTCCGCGGTTTGGGTAGAGCTCCTTGTCGCGCAAGCTTTAGCATTTTCTATCCAGGTCCTCGGAGTTTTCTGCCTTCATGGTTTGGTCCTTGGGCCTCTTGGAGTCATGTTCACCTCGTGTCTTGACTTGTGCCGGGCTTCATGACCTTCTTGCAAAGTGCTCGATGAACTATACCCGGAAGTCCTCGTTTAGGTGCTTAATCCCTGCGTAAACAATAAACTCCAAATACCACATGCGAGTGCGAACTTGACATATCATGAGGGTTTGGATCGTTAGTTTGGATATTGAATCAGTACCAACATTGAAGGTAAACTCATGGCTAGGTTGACGGAAATTCACCGTCACCGTCAACAACTCCCCATTCTGTACTTGTTCTTTAATTTTATAAAATGAGTTTTGGTGCTGTGGGTATCTCCCCCACGGTTTGTGCTAAAAAAACAGCTCCCCATGCTTAAACCTTGCTCGTCCTTGAGTAAGCCTTCAATGGATATCAGCGTTGCCTTTCATTGTTCATACCCTGCACTTGATCATACACGAGAAAACATAATGCTCTCTAAATTTGTATTTGTTAAAGTTCCATAGTGTACTAGCCTTCATCCCTACGGAGGGTGGATATCAATTAATCTCTTTCCACAAGTAATTAGTCATGCTCCCAAATTTCAAATGAATCTCAGAAATTTTGAAGTGTAGAGTAAGATGAATAAAAAGAGCTAAACCAAGTTCAAAAATTAAACCTTCTTCCATCTTGCTCATGAACTCTCATCTCATCTTGTCTCTCAAGCCTATTTGTTCTACTCCTTTCCCCTCTCAAAATATATATAAGTGGTAGGCTTTATATGGAGCTTTTGCGAAAAGTTTAGTCCTACCAAGATATTATTATTGAGAAATTATCAAAACAAGACAAGCTTCTCATGGTCTTACCGAGACTCATCAAAAAGGTCCTTGGAAAATAATGTTGTTTCAAGGAGGGGGAGAGAGAAAAATACACACACTTGAGATAGGTGGACATGTGCAAATGGCAAAGAGTGATCCCGAGGCACAAGCAAAGTCCTCATTATCAGATTGTACATGGTTGGAAAGATGAGTATGGGTCTTGATCTTGAATCCTCTTGAAACTCCTAATGCATCTAGAGAGCCGGGGAGCTATATATATATATATATATATATATTTCTCTCATATTTTTTTCCTTTTTTCATACTTCTTCTTTCTCTTTTTTTCTTCTTCTTTTTTTCTTCTCTTTTTTTATTTTTATTTTTTATATACTCCCCTTGAACTCTAGATTACACTGTACCTACCTCCTTGGCAGCTCCCCCCATGCTTAGACGATTGCACGTCCTCGGACAAAGAGGTGGCAAAATTGTTGTGCCAAGGTAGGTACTAAAAGTTCTTTGTTTTCCTGGAGAGAAACACTTGAAATCTTGTAGGGATCCTTCACGCAACCTTCATGTCGTCTTTGAGGTCTCCCAAAATTATACTTCAATCCTTGGCACCTTCATTCTTGTGATCTTCCTCGAAATATTCATCCATACTCAAATGATAGGTTGTGGTCAAGGAGCTAAACACAAAAAGATATAATGGGTTTTATGGGTGGATATCCGGTGAGGTTTGTGAAATTTCCGATGTGGAAATTCACAATGCACGGATAGAAAAGGCTAGCAATAAGATAGATACGCAAAAACGGAATGACTAGCTTCTTAGTCTCGGGCCAGAGAAATCAAACCCTGAATTAACTCACCCAAAAATAAATCTTGTATACTAAGTTTTTGCACTCAAATAAATTCCAGACTTTGGATAGGTAGAGCAACATGCAAGAGGTATTAATGACAAGGTTAGCATAGTTTTAAGAACAAAAATAAATCATCTTTAACTCATCCAAAATTGAGAGCATGAAAAGAAAACTATGGGTCTTATCTTTATCATAACCTCCGCAAAGGAATAAGCTAGCATTTTCAGATTTGTATTTTAAGAGAGCACTAGCTTAATCATGCATAAAACAAGTACAAAGATGATGAAAGCGGCAACTTTCATCATATATCAACATGGCATCAACTTATTATCTTCACTAGAGGTGATAACATGGTGGCAAACTTTATTCATGTTGATTTAAAGCAAACACTACTACTAACACACGTGCTGAAAATAAATAAAAATAGAAAATGCTACGCACACACAAATTTGCATAAAAGCTGAAAATAAAGAGAAGAGAAAAGAGAAAATCGAACCGAAGTTGAAGGCATCATTACTATTTTTCTTCTTCCTCCTTCTCCATTCTTCATCTTCCGGTGGTTGATATTGATGGTCTTGCGTGGTGTATCCTTGCTTGTAGTGTGATTGCGCCGGTCCCTTCTTCCATTTGACTTGCATTGGTTTGGATGAGGCGCCATGAAAGCTTCGTTGGGCACCATGTATGGTGGAGGAAGTTGTGGCATGTCTGCCCCACTCCCCATGCTTGAATCGGCACACTTCATAATATGGTGGAGGCATTAGTATTCCTCCATAAGGTGGTGGCATCGGGATCCCTCCATGTGGTTGTTTATTAGCTTGATGTGCAGCCCCTCCTTCATCTCAGGCTGCAGAGGATGACCCTTCTTCAACAATTCTTCTCCTTTTATTCTTCTTTGCCGGCACAAGAAGTCCTTCCTCTAACCAATTTTTATCTCCATTCAAATAATCTCAGCCCCATGTTGGAAAGAGGAACATCAACTTGCACCCTCTCCTCTCATCTCCACTAATATATTTTCCTTGATTCATGTACTCGACCCCAAAGAAATCCCAACAAGGAGAAATTTTGGGTTCCTTGTAATCTTCTCCCGAAATCATTCCCCAAAAATCCTTCTAACATATTTTCTTGGACTTCAACTTGCTCCGGGACTTCCTTCTTGGGACCGAGTAGCTTTATAAGGAACTAGTTGCTCTTCATCTTCAAGGCAATATGAGAGGCACGACACTCCTTCATCAATTACTGGTGCTAATGTATAAGAATTTCCAAGGCAAGCTCCTTGTGAGTGCTTACACCAACTCCATTAAAGAATTTCACCCATCCAAGGTTGCTCAAGATTTGATAATTATCCAAGAAGAATCCCAACACTTGGAGTGTGTTGTCATCGAAGTCAACATTTGGTACAAGCCTCTTCTCAAGACGAACAGGCCTCTCCTCCTCCTCCTCCGTCTTCACGATGAATCCATTGGAACGCCTCGGAGTGTATGGTGGTGGAGCGGATGAACGAGTTGAGCGTCATGGTGGAACGGGTGGCTCTTCCGTGTGCCCTCGCGGTTCGGTGTACCACATGGACGAACTTTGTGTACTCCTCATGCCACCAAGGGGCAACGTGTTGCTCCTCGGTGGTGCCACGTCTTCCTCCATGCTTCGGGGAGACTCGGAAATCGAGTGCCTCCTCGAAGAGCTTGATAATGGCACCTTTGATGATGATGAACGTGTCTTCTTGGTGAAGACATTGGTGGCTATCTTCCACATTGTTGCTGCACTAACTCACAATGAGTACACCGGGGGTTTCTTGCTGGTGGGATAAACACACAAGGGAAGCGTATGGAGTGATGGAAATTACGGTGAATTTTGGTGAGTTTTTGGAGGGTGGTGTGTTTGGTGCACAAGAGATGAAGGATATATGCCCATAGGGTATATGGATACATGCAACCGCCTATCATGGTGAAGCTAAACCAATCTATTGAGAGGGTGTGAAAAGATATGTTGAGGGGGGTCTTGGGGAGTAGTGAGATCTATACTCCCGAAAAGCATGGTGGCTAGCCTTAATCATCAAGGCATCATCAACATGGACAATAGATTGAAAATCACACAAATGAGTCGCCCATGACAAGATCCTACACCCCCATGGAGCTCGAATTTTTCTAGGTTGTTTCTGGAACTTATGGGCTATGAACTCAAGAACACGAATTAACAAATGCATAAAATACTTACCAGGCGAAGGGGAGCACCGGGGGCCATAAGTGGAGGCTAGGCCGGCCGGCCTAGGCTGATCGGCCTAGGGGCCCTCCTACTCCATTTGCTTTGATCTTTCTCCGAGATACTTCTTGCTCCCTTCTTGCCTTGTGTCCGCGTGATCCACGAGATTCCTCCACCCAAATGTTCACAACTACTCCTTTGCTTGCGCGATTAAGGGTCCCACCTCCATTATTTTACTTCATGTCACATCTTGTTCTGTTGCCACTTGTGCTTCCACCAATTTCCTACAAAACAAAGCCCTTGCTCCCTCCCCCATGCTTGTCCTTTGCATGTGCCCAATATGCCAAATGATGGATACGTTGGGCACTATATGTTAATCAAGCTCAAAAACCTCCCTTAATCATGTTTAGATGCTAATCACTCCTCCAATTTTGAAACTTTAAAAATTAACTTAGAGCTAGTGATGAGTCCAAATATATCATTAGAGGAGCTTTTAGGCATCAAAAACAATTATAAATTTTATTTTGGTTGCACCGGGATCGATTGCTTTCATTATTGATAGCAAGTTCCTCCGGCTTGACCGTGGGGGTATAGGTTTAGGTTCTAATTTTGGCCAAACATGTGAGAGAGATTTTGAATAAAAATAAAGTCAATGGGGCTTGGAATTCTAAATCTAGAGAAACCGATGGATGTCAAGTTCAATGAAACCAAAAATTAAGTTTTCTAGGTTCACACAAGTCCTACCATGCGTCAAAGATTAAAAACATTAAGAAACATAGCAAGGCTCCACTCGTGTGTTTTTATCATGTAAAACAAGCCAACCTTAACACCATGGAGAGGATGAAAGGTTGGGGTAGGTATTGAATTTTTGGTACTAGTTTCTCAAAAATAAGCAAACAAAACTTGGGATGGCTCAAGTCATCGGTTTATGATCAATATAAAATTCAAATAAAACGACCAAGCAATTATAATGTCTCCAAAAATTGTTCAACCACATAAGAGTTTATGGTATGTATTGCGTAGCAAATTTAAGAGCAACTTACTTGAAAAACTTGAAAACTTCTTTGGGTTGCCCTCCCGGTAGCTTGACTCTTCAACGGGTTGTCCTACCGGTAGCTTATTCTTGACTCGACGAACGGGTTGCCTCCCGCAAGCACTTCATTTATAGTCTATAGCTAGACTTCTTCTCTTCTTCACTCCCGATCAACACTCTTTGCGGGTGTTGCAATCTTGGGGACCCCACTTCTACACCATCCTTGACTTTGGTGTAGGTTTATTCTTCGGCTTAGTCATCCTTTAGGTCTTCACAGGCGAGCGTTGATTCTTGGTCTTGAGGGATGCAACAACTTTTGCGTATTCTTCGCTTCATTCTCCCTTGACTCCTTCCTTCCGATGCGACCATGAGGTAGAATGTATTTAATATTGACCATTTTACATACCTCAAATCATGTTTGACTTGAATGCACTCCTCACGCCATCGATGTCGAACTTGATCTCCCCCTTGCCGACATCGATTGCTCCGACGGTCTTGAGGAACGATCTCCCCAGGATGAGTGGCAGATGAGGTTGATCTCCTTTCGATCTCGGAGATGGAGTTTCTCTTGTATATTCCGATGATGTTCGGCCTCCACTTTTAGATCTTGTGTTGCATGTCACCTTTGCCTGCAAAATTTTTTTCTAGACCATCCACAATATATATGTTTTTTATTGGAGATGTAGCCGTCCATCTCCGATTAGGGTTAGCAATAAACAAAATAAAGAAAATGAAAAGAAAACTAGGGTTTAGCAAAACCCTAGATTAGATTTTTTTTTTGAGGATGGCCGAAATCAAGAGATGCAAAAGAAAAATCAAGAGAAAAACTGAAAATATTCACAAACGCAATACTGGATTGAATCTTGATTACTTGTTCCCTGGCAACGGCACCAGAAAAAGGGGTTTGTTGACGGTTAATAGTTGTATCAAAGTTCGTTTGGATTTGCAAGCGGACAAATCCTCCGTCGTAGTCAAGGGACCCTTCTTCCCTTAAGTGTGAACCCAAGATATCGAATTTGTGGAACAATGTGTAACGCAAGATCTAATCTAATAAGCGGAAAACACTTTGATCTTGAAAAGGGTTTTTGCATCTAATCTTTGGAAGAACCTTGAAAACACATCTAATCTACTAAACACTGGAGGTAGCTAGAGAAAAAAAACCAATCTAGAGATTGGATCGGGTCTTTTGTTGAAGTTCCAAACAAAGAACAATAAAGCAAACCAATATCATTAATAGCCTCTTTAAATCATGGCTTCCGTTCCAACTCAGAAGACGCCCACCTTTCGAAACCTTCGTCCTGTCACGACGCACCCCTATTCATGCGAGTTAGCCTAGGGTGAGTCCAAGAAGAACAAGTTGAAAACGCTCGGTAGATCGGGTATGTACCTCTAGCCACCATGACTACAAGAGCACCCTAAGCAATCTAGCTATACACTAGATTGGGGAAGAAGCAAACCCAGGCGAACACAAAGTTGTAGAGAAAGCACTTGATCGCTAGAAATCGGATTCAATCTTGCAAATTCAACTTGAGAGTATAATACATGGACAAGATCACCACCGGGATCCTGCCTTGATCTTGATCCTAGCTCCGGGAACTCTGACATGGTCTTCCATGCAAGGTTCCCACGTCGGCTAGGGAAGCCCTAGTCAACCATTTCGACCCTCTGAGGATCAGAGCGTCCGAGGACTGGTGGATGCTCACTCCTCAGTGTGATGAGTGATTGACAACATGGTGTGGACTGACTCTTGGCCGAGTATTGCAGGTGCAGGTTGCGGCTTGATTTGCGTTGGTGCAGGTGAAGAGCGGGCCCGAAAGGTCTTTGCCTTGCGGGGCCTCCGAGGAGTGGAGAGACAAGTAGGCTCGGCTCGAGGGACCCGGTGGCCAGCGGGGTCAAGTGCGGGCCGCATGGTGGCAAGAAAAGCAAGACGAAGTCATCGACTGGAGCCGGTGCAGGGTAATGGCTCACGACCGGAGTCTGCACGCGGGGTTTGCGGCGGTTCACCACAAAACTGTTGCGTTACTTAGTTGAGCCACAAAACCAAGACCGGAGGCTCAGCTGGCGGAGACGGGATCCGGGCGCGCCGAGAAGCTTCGATGCCGGCGGACACAAGGCGGGATCGCAGGGCTTGCGTCGGGAGGACGCGGACTGCGACAAAGGCGTGGCCGTGCGATGAAGAGGAGTGCTACTTGACCATATTGCCCCTGAGGGGTTTGTATCTCAGTTTAAGTGCTAGGGGTAGCTTGGTCTTTTGCCCAACCCAGAGGGACTCATATACATAGCTCTAGGGTTTCTGGGCAAACCATCCTTCCAGACTGCTTCTCAGAGTGTATGGAAGCTGTGACAGAACCGCCCAAGATAATTCCGTATTATTGCCTAAACCACTCCTTATGGTCATTAAGCAATAATACAGAGGTATCCTGTCGTCTCTGCCGGGTCAAGCCCGGTAAATCACGAGTAACCTGGATCGCAACATTCATACATCAAAACTCACACGGAGGCGAGTCCAGAGATTACATCATCACAAATTATATTACATCAAATCCCTTAAGGGTTATTTTATTACAAACCAAGTTCATTCCATAAAAGTAAATGGTTCAGAGCTTAATACACACAGCGGAAATAAAATACTACACGTCATAAGTAACATCCAAGGAGGCCATCCGAGATGTCACTAAGCACTGTCCTCCTCCCACTCGATCTCCCAATCGGGTGGGAACGATCCAGGGCATGGAAACCCATCGTTCACATCACCTGTAAACATCAACAACAACAAGGCTGAGTATACTAATACTCAGCAAGACTTATCCGACGGTGATATTATTCACCGAACCCCTAGACATGAAAGGCTTTTTGGCTAGTGGTTTATTTTGCTGAAAAGTAACAAAGAGTATGTCCTTACTTTCAAGTTTTAGCTCACAATTCTAGTTATTTAATCATTACTAGATTGGCAACTACTGCAAGCAAAGTTGTGCAATACAATTAAGCAATATCCAAAATTAATTCTCAATTTCATCATAAAGGGAAATGAGTTGTATAGTTAAGCAGTCCCGGATAACGGTGAGAGGCCGACGATCGATCGATTATTAACCTTGCAAGGTGGACCTAAACACACGGGAGATGCACACCCCAAAAAGACAACTAAAACCAAGGGGGGTGGAGCATGCACCAACCAGGCAGTTCCCATCATTCCACGGTTCGGGAGCAGAGCTCACAGTCTTGGTACAAGGTGGGAAGGTCACGGACTCCGCCGCCCAACCACGCACATGTACCGCATGGGCTAGAACATGGGGGCCCTCCCAAAGATTAGTGGTTCAAGTTCCCTTGCCGATTCCCGAAGGTACTAAGCTTACCGGTCCCATTCCCGACAAATATTTAGTACGTTCAAAAGCTTAACCAGTGACACCCACTGACCGGAGCCGATCCCAAGCTCTTACCACATGAGCATATCAGATTAAATCTCATGTTTCCAACATAAGAACCTATAGCTCGTGAGTGAATGATTTCACTCGACTTTTACCGGGTCCTTAGAGCATGGCAACTATCGTCATATCATACTAGTATTAGAGCATAGGAACCTAGGATCATGCAGCTAGGGTTTCAATTCAAATCCTGAACGTAAATGCACAAACATCCATATATATAGTTGCATAAGTTATAAATTGGGAAATATGCTTCGGTGCTTGCCTACACTAGCACAGTCAGTGGTGAAATCCTCCGAACTTTGGTTCGGGCCTTGTTGCACTTCCACTACGTTCACTCCTGTGTTAGCGAGGTCCTCGTCAGCTTCCGGCACTAGCTCGTAGTTTCCGTCTGGGAGCTCTACACGATATGCATATGCATGAGATTGGTGTGTTCAAAATAAAATAAATTCAGTTCTGAATTTAATCACAACAATGAGGTGTTTTGATGGACCACAATCATCATGAGGATTAATATATTCAGCATACTCTTCCGGAAATTATCGATGTGTTGAAGCTTATTAAATTCTTTTCCTCGATAGTGACTGTGTACATATTTATTATCATTAAACTAAATTTACTTCACCAAGGACAGGTTGCTGCCTCGGGATTCAATTTGGTCGAATTCAATCATATAAACTTGCATTGCATGAAGGTGATGGCGAGTTTTCAATTTATTCCCTTTATTGAGTGTGATTTGCTTCCAAAAATTTATTCCGATAAATATATATATAAACTGAACAAAACACATCTCAGCCATGAACTTGATACATTGAGCAAGCCACTGCCCAAAAACCAACTTATGCCATCAACTAGTGCTAGCATGAAAAATCACACAAAACTATGTCTAGTATATTCAATTTAAATCACACATGAATAAATATACATCCTTTTGATCTGAAACTTCACACATGGATATATGGCAGCATAAATATCAGAGACATGCACTTACTCAGCAAAGAATCTTAAAGAAACTACACTCATGAATAAAACCTTAATAAACAATGGCAATTTATTTGACTAAGCTAAACATGTCAAAATCATGCATACTGTTTAACAGGAGTACATCATTATGAAACAGAGCTGTGGCAAAAAGATTGTCATTAAATGATGAACAGATTAATTTATAAAATTCAAAAATAGAGGCACTAGCATACATGAAAATAAAACATAAGTAAAGATACACATGATAACTAAGTGCCATCTTTCTACCAGAGATCACTCATGATCATACCAGCAACATATCCAAAATTTGGCAATAGATCACTTTTGGAATTTGAATTATTTCAAATCCAGCCAAACTGATCAATTTGCATTAGTTTAAAAACTACTCAGAAATTTGAAAACATCCTTTGTATAAAAGTTGCATCTAGTCATAAAGAGCACAGCAAAATTGAGTTTACATTTTTACCATTTCTCTGTGATTTATTGTGAATTTTGCAAGATCTCATATTTCAAACCTAGATCTATAGAATCCTTTTACAGTTTAGCCCCTGGCATCTTACAGCTAGGCGCCTAGGAAAACTTCAATGGTTACAAATCTACCCTTGGCGGCTCAGGGGAGCTCGCCGGCGGCTCGCCGGCGGCCGGACTAGGTCGGGTGACTAGCTAGGGTGGCGCGTGTGCTCACCAGAGACCGATTGACGGTGTCGGGGTCGACAGGGAGAGCACCGGTGATCGCCGGCGGTGAAGGGGGCGGTGCTGCAGCCGCGACGGCTCGGTCTCCGGCGAAAACGCGGCACAGGAGAACAATGTGAGTCTCGGGGAAGGTGCTACGGGACCTAAGGGAGGTGCTGTGGTGGTCAGCCGGCGGCGGTGAAGCTCAGGCGAGCGAGGTCCATGGCGGCGGCGCAATGGCGGACGGCGGAAAAGGGGAAAGCTCGCGCGGGCGCTCCGGGGGTTCCTTTTATAGGCGACACGGCTTGGAGGAGGGTCCAAGGCTCCCTTGCGACGAATAAGCCTGCCCGTGCGGCTGTGGGCCAGTGCCGGCCTCGGCGTCCGTGGCGGCGGCGCATGGCGGCGCGCGCGCGTGGCAGCTAGGCGGCTAGAGCGCATAGGCGCTCGAGGGCCTAGCTCGGGAGGTGGCGCAGCACGAGTAGCTGACGGCGGCGGTGATGCGACGAGTCGACGGCGCCGCTGACCTCCCTCTCCCGGTGTGCGTTGCACAGGGTTCCCACGGCGGCGATGGCCGGCGCGTGTCGACGCACTTCGCGGAGGGGAGAGGAGAGAGGATGGGGAAACCGGGGGCGACGCGTGGTTTTGGCAGCTGACGTGGCAAGTGCGGTGACGGCGTGACGGCAGGGCCCATCGAGGCGACGGCCAGGGCATGGACGCCGGGGCGCATCAGCGGCGCGGCGTCGCACGCAGAGCGCGCGCTCTGGAGCGCCGGGCGCCCGAAACGTTTCAACGAAGGTCTGTTTGACTGCTTCAAACTAAAAATTTTTGAACTAAACTTTGAATTCGCCAAAAACAAAAGTTGCTGTTTTTCTCGGCCTGGTCAGACAGGTGCCCTGAGCGTTGACTGAATTTTTGAGGCTTTTCCACTTCGAATCTAACTTTTATATTGGCATAATTTGGAGTACTTAAGAAAAATTTTGAGAACAAGCTAGAACACTATGGAGAGGTGTAGGCATCTAAGTGTTTGACTTAGGGTTTGAAGGGGTTGACCCATAAGTGGGGTTTTGACCAAGGTAACCAATGTTTAGTGCTACTAATGATGATGATTACTATTGCCCAAATATCCAGGATGTTACAGCCTACCCCCCTTAAGAGGAATCTCGTCCTGAGATTCGGAAATTAAAAACAAAGGTAGGGTAAAGTTCTTACGGTTTCGAGCTTGTAGGAATCCAGGATATTTGGTGTTGAGGAAATGTTCAGTTTCCCATGTGGCCTCTTCTTCTGTATGATGGCTCCTTTGTATCTTGTACATCTTTACAGTTTGCCTTTGAGTTTTCCTCTCCTTGCGATCCAATATCTGCATAGGGTGTTCGATTAGAGAAAGATCAGGTTCTATCCACGCATTTGCTTCTTGAATGATTTCAGTTTCCGGCTCGTGGACACACTTTCTCAGTTGAGACACATGAAAGACGTCATGGACAGCAGAGAGCCGATCCGGAAGCCGGATACGATAAGCAACTGGTCCACATATTTCAGTAATCTCATATGGGCCAATATAGTGTGGGGCTAATTTCCCTTTTACTCCAAATCTTTGTACACCTTTGGTTGGTGAAACTTTCAAGTATACCCTTTCGCCAACTTGATATTCTCTCAGCGCCTTTCCTTCATCATGATAACTCTTTTGTCTCATCTGTGCGGCTTTAAGATTTTCCCGCATCACCTCTACTTTTTCCTCCGCTTCTTTAACTAATGCTGGGCCAAAGAACTTCCGCTCTCCCGCTTGAGACCAATTTAAAGGAGTTCGACACCTCCGTCCATAAAGAGCTTCGAAGGGTGCCATTTTCAAGCTAGCCTGGTAGCTATTATGTGACAACCCGCTCAGGAAAATACCGTACTATCACCTAAACCAATCCAATTAGGTCATTAAGCAATAATAAAGTATCATCCTGTCATTAGTTGCCGGGTCGAGCCCGGTGAAATCACTTACATAGCAACAAAGGATCGACAAATATGCATTAAAACTCACGCGAAGGCGAGTCCAGAGTACAACACATGATTAAAATCCAAATCTGCCCCGAAGGGCTTAATTATTACAAACCGAAGTACTTGACATGATAATGAAGTTCAGAGTTCAAAAACAACGGAAATTAACTAAGCGATGCGATAAGCATCACAGGAGGCCTGCCATGATGCCTTCATTCATTGTCGTCCACCCACTCCATCTCCCAGCCAGGCGGGATCTCTCCAGGCCACACATCACTAAAAGCATTACCTGAAACCAACAAATTACAGTAAGGCTGAGTATACTAATACTGAGCAAGTCTTACCCGTCGGTGACAACTACATCACCAACTCTAGAAATGACAGGCTTTTTGGCTAGTGGGGTTCTTTTGCTGAAAAGCAACAAAGAGTATGTCCTTACTTTCAATATTTTAGCTCAAATTCTAGTCGATTACTCTTTTCTACATGAGCAAGCTAGTGCAAGCATAAGTTGTGCAATTCAATTAATCAAACATAAATATTCACAAAGTTCCATCATTAGGGATATTATGGCCAGTTGGATAAGTAGTCTCAGATAACGGTGAGAGACCGACAACCGATTGATTTAAACCTTGCAAGGTAGACCTAAACACACGGTAGGGTGTACTCACTAAGAGCCCACCAACCAGGCGGTTCCCAAAACTCTTCAGCTCAGGATCGAATCTTACAGTCTTTGGTATAGGCTATCTGGCATACCATGCAAGGCACCCAGAATCACACATGCACCACCAGTAGCTAGCCGTGAGACGCATCCCAAGATGAGTAATAGTAAGATCCCTCACCGCGTCATTAAGGTACTAGGCTTACCGGTCCCATTCCCGACAAGTGCTTAGTACTTTCAAACACTTAACCCACGAAAGCCATTGGACCGAAGCCCACATCCCATGCTCTTACCACATGAGCCATCCATTTATAAAGATCTTATGATTCCAACATAAGAACCTATTCTCGCGAGTGACAAGCATCACTCGACTTGTAACGGTCCTATAGCATAGCAGCTACCGACCTAGCATACTAGTAAAGACATAGGTACCTTGGGATCATGCATCTAGGGTTTCATTTCAACTCCTGAACGTAAATGCACAAACATCCATAGGTAGTTGCATGAATTTACAAAAACACTTAGGTTAATGCACCAGAGCTTGCCTTCGTCAGCAAAGTTAGCCTGGGGCTCCTCGGTGTCCTCGTTCACTTCCATGTACTGCAGCTCCGCGTCAGCTCCTCCTTCCTCGGTTTCCGGCACGAGCGAGTAGTTACCGTCAGGAAGTTCTACACGGAATGCATATGCAGGGTTATTGCGTGGAGTGAGAGATTAATTATCACATCCAACTCTTGTTGACCATATTCACCTTGACAAACATTTAATTAGTATTTCTTTCCATTAAGGTCATGACATGTGGAGGTTTATTACTTTAATCTTTTTGACAGTGACTGTGTACACATTCAAGCAAATAAAGCCATTTAATTTCACAAATCAGCAAAGGTGGATCCTCAGCTCCTAAATAAGCTACTCAACATTTTAATGAAGTCATTTAGGGAGCAAGGATGGTTTTTCCCAATTAAACCTATTATGAAGTTTATTTGGATTCCAAAGCTTTTAATTACAAAATAAATTATAAAAACAGGGGGAGGTGCATTGCATGCCCTAATGACCTAAACAAAGCCACTGGTCCAAGATACACTTTTAAAAGAGCCACAAAACAAATATACCAAAAATAACATTTCCTAGCTACCAAAAATTATGAGCAATACATAAATAAATAAATAAAGCATCTCTGCAGCCAAACTCACTCCTACATCATCTCTGACCTAAAACAAGCCTAGGAGACTAATAAACACATCAAGATCCAATTTAAAATTTGAACTAGGCATTTAAACGTAAGTCTAAGCATAAAACAAGAATAAATACTTCTGACAGAGATAAAATCTTAGTAAATTCAGGAAAGTTGAATCTAGTCATATCATGAGGATAGCCACAAGTTGAGTACGAAATTCAATTTACATTTTGCTACAAAAATCATTAAGGTAGAAATTACATAAATGCAAAGTAAATTATATTAAAAGATCTGTTAAATAACTTTGTGCAAATTTTTGTCCAGAGCCTACATATCACATATCTAGCAACATATCCAAAATTTAGCTCCATAACTTTTCCAGATTTTGGAATACAGCAAAAGTGTGTCAAACTGATTTTGAATTTTTCTTCAAAATCTATAAGTCAAAGGTATGGTCATGCTTTGTAGAAGTTGTAGATCTAGTCTCAATGAAACCAACAAAATTAGGTTTGCATTTTTTTGATTTTTCTACGGATTTCTATGATTTTTCTAAGTGGCTGGACTAAGTTACAAGGAAACTAAGATTACTTTTGTTGCAAACAAGTCCCTGGTTCACAACCATACCCCTGGATATTCACAACCGTGCCCTTCTGGCGGTGGTGAGCCTGCCGGTGGCGAACGGCAGCCGAAGGAGATGAACAAATGGCGTGGATGTGCAATTGGGCTCACCAGGGGCTGATTGGTGGCGGCGGTGTGGCCGGAGACGGCTCCGGCGAGCGGCGGCGGCGAGACCACGGCGGCACGGCTGCCTCGGCTCGAAATCCGACGAGGGGAGGTGCAATGCGGGGCAACACGTGGCTGTGGGAGCTTCACTGGAACCTAGGGGAGGTGCTCGACGGCTTGGCCGGCGGCGGGAGTTGGCGGAGGATGGTGCTCACCGCGGTGGCGGCAATGGCGGTTCGGCGGCGGTGCGTGCGCGCGCGGGGAGAAACGGGGTGTTGCTTTTATAGGCGGGCGAGGCAGTGGGGGTGTGGGAGAGCTTCTCCTAGAAGCAAGGGAGGAGAGGGGAGGGAGGACGGCTCGGCAGGCGAGGTGCCGGCGGCGATGGCGGGCGGGGGGGTCCTGCCAGGCGAGGGCGGAGGCGCCACGCGCGGCGGGACGCGTCCCCAGGTGGATTTCCGCTCGGGCGGCGCGCGGGTGCGATGATGGCCTCCTCGGGCGCGCGGCCGGCAGGTAGGGGGGGTCCGGACGCCGAGGGGCAAGCGGCGTACGCCGGCCGCCGCGTGGCGGCGCGGGCGCGACGCGCCGGCGCGCGGGCGCGGCCCAGAGCGCGACGTCGCCGATTCAAATTGAATTTGCCCAAGTTTGCACGCCTCAAACTCGAATTTTTCTGTTGAAACTTCAAAATCGCCAAAAAGAGGAATTGTAGAGGGGACATAGGAGATCAACTTTTGTGCAGGTCGACCCATGTTTCGAGCCACGGTTTGAGCATGAACTGCAGGCAAAGTCGCTGACTTTCATGGCGCCGAGGAATAGTAAAATGAAGTTTGACTTGGGTTTTTGAACTATTTCCCCTCCGAATTTCAAATGCCACCTTAAAGATGAATTGTGTCCCACGAAATTCTGCACAACTTTTATATTGGTAGATTTTTGAGTGTTTAGACAAAAATTGGAGAACGTGGCCAAAGTTCTAGGACAACGTGTGGACCTCAAGGGGTTTGACCACTTTGACTAGGGTTTTGACCATGGTAAAGGATGTTGACTTGCTTAAGGTGCTCAAGGGTGATTGTTGGCTGGGTTTTCGAGGTGATGACCCAGGTTGACCAAGATTTGACCAAAGTCAACAAGTTTGACTAGTCACTAGTGTTAATTAAAAACCTGGGGCGTCACAGCCTACCCCCCTTAAGCGGAATCTCGTCCCGAGATTCGATTCTAAAGAACAAGGTAGGAAAAGGAACTTACGGTTTCGAGATTGTAGAAAACCCGAGTACTTGGTGTTGAGATAATTTTCCGTCTCCCAAGTCGCTTCTTCTTCCGTATGATTACTCCATTGTATCTTGTACATCTTTACGGTATGTCTTCAGGTCTTTCTCTCCTTTTGGTCTAAAACCCTCATAGGATGCTCGATGAGCGAGAAATCCGGCTCAATCCAAGCATTTGCTTCCGTGATCACCTCGGTCTCAGGCACAGGCACGCCTTTCTTCAATTGGGTCACATGAAACACATTGTGGACTGCGGAGAACCGCTCCGGAAGTCGAATGCGATAAGCCACTGGCCCACATACTTCAATGATTTCATAAGGTCCAATATAGCGTGGAGCTAACTTTCCCTTAACATCAAACCTTTGCACACCTTTTATTGGTGAAACCTTTAGGTATACATAATTACCAACTTCATATTGCTGAGTGCTGTCCCTCTATCGTGATAGCTCTTTTGCCTCAATTGAGCTAACTTCAAATTCTCCCTTATCACTTGCACCTTCTCTTCAGCGTCCTTGACTAAGTCCGGACCAAAGAGTGTCCTTTCTCCAGCTTCTGACCAGTTCAAAGGGGTGCGGCATCTCCGTCCGTAAAGGGCGTCAAACGGTGCCATCTTCAAACTAGCTTGATAACTGTTGTTATATGAGAATTCTGCCAAGGACAAACACTTGTCCCAACTCTTATCAAAATGCATGATGCTTGCCCATAGCATGTCTTCCACAATTTGATTTACCCTTTCGGTCTGACCATCGGTCTGCGGATGATAACTCGAACTACGGATCAATTTGGTTCCCAAACATTCATGCAATTGCTCCCAGAAACGAGCTATAAATTGAGTACCTCGATCCGAAATTATGGTCTTGGGAATCCCATGCAAGCGGACTATTTGGTCCATATAAATCTCTGCATAGTCTTGAACTGAATAAGTGGTGTGAACTGCGATGAAATGAGCAGTCTTGGTGAGTCTGTCAACTATAACCCAAATAGAATCCTTCTTTCTGGCAGTCAGGGGCAAACCCACAATAAAGTCCATACTTATGTCATCCCACTTCCACATAGGTATCGACAAGGGTTGAAGTACACCTGCCGATTTCAAATGGCTTGCTTTCATTCTATGACAAGTATCACACTCTGACACATACTTTGCTATGTCGACTTTCATATTGGACCACCAGAAATTTTCTTTCAAATCTTGATACATTTTGGTGCTTCCGGGATGAATAGAGAATTTGGAACGATGAGCCTCATCAAAGATTTCTTTCTTAATTTCCTGGTCAGCAGGAATCACAAGATGTTTCCCAAACCACACCACATCCTTTGAATCCCTCTTGAAACAAGTGTACTTGGGGTCTCCTTCCGCTAATTTCTGCTTTATTAGCTGTATGCCCTCATCATTGCGTTGAGCAGTGACAATTCTGTCATAAAGATTAGATTCTGCAGCTATGGCATATAGATTTCCTTGTTCTACCACTTCCAAATGAAGCTTCCTCATGTCTTCACATAAAGTGTCACTATACGGCTCCACCTCTAGATGGTTGCAGTGCACATTGCGGCTAAGAGCATCCGCAACAACATTGGCTTTTTCGGGGTGATAGTGCACTTCTAGATCATAATCCTTAATTAACTTGAGCCATCTTCTTTGTCTCATATTTAGGTCTGATTGAGTGAAGATATATTTGAGACTCTTGTGATCGGTGAAGATATTGCAACGATTGCCCATCAGATAGTGTCTCCATATCTTGAGGGCATGAACAACCGCTGCTAGCTCTAGATCATGAGTGGCATAATTTATCTCATGGGGTCGAAGTGCTCGTGAGGCATAGGCAATGACTCGGCCCTCTTGCATAAGAACACAACCGAGACCAGTGCCTGACGCATCACAGAAAACTTCAAACGGTTTGGAATTATCCGGTTGTACTAGCACTGGGGCTGAAGTTAAGTGTTGTCTCAACGTGTGGAAAGCTTTCTCACATGCTTCACTCCACATGAATTTTACCCCTTTCTTGAGCAGTTCGGTCATAGGTTTGGCGATCCTGGAGAAGTTCGGGATGAATCGGCGATAATAACCCGCCAAACCCAGAAAGCTGCGAATTTGGTGTACGGACATGGGTGGTTTCCAATCCATCACCTCTTGTACTTTAGTAGGATCTACAGATATGCCATCTTTGGAAATAGTGTGCCCCAAGAATTTCACACTATCCAACTAGAATTCGCATTTGGAGAATTTAGCATAGAGTTTGTGATCTCTCAGACGTTGTAGAACAATTCGAAGATGTTCGGCATGTTCCTTCTCATTTTTGGAATAGATTAGAATGTCATCGATAAAGACCACTACGAACTTGTCAAGCTCCATCATGAATACGGAGTTCATGAGATACATGAAATAGGTGAGGGCATTGGTGAGACCAAAAGACATCACCAGATACTCGTAGAGACCATATCGGGTGGAGAAAGCAGTTTTAGGAATGTCACAAGGTCGAATTTTGATTTGATGATAACCAGACCGAAGATCGATCTTGGAGAAAACCTTGGCTCCAGCTAATTGATCAAAAAGAACATCAATGCGGGGAAGAGGATATTTGTTTTTAATGGTCACCGCATTGAGAGGTCTGTAGTCAACACATAACCTCAAACTACCATCTTTCTTTTTGACAAAGAGTGCGGGGCATCCCCAGGGAGAAGAACTTGGGCGAATGTAGCCCTTATCTAGCAATTCTTGAAGTTGATTTTTCAGTTCAACTAGCTCCTTGGGGGGCATACGGTAAGGTCTTTTCGAAGTGGGTGCAGTGCCAGGTTGGAGTTCAATCACAAACTCGACATCCCGGTCTGGTGGCATGCCAGGCAATTCATCGGGAAAGACATCTGGATATTCGCAAACTACTGGAATTTCTTCAAGGTGAGAGGTAATGGTCACATAGGCGCAAGGGTCTGCACCGTCCTTAAAAGGTAAGTACAGGGTGGTGTGTCCGATGGTAGGTGAATTGATCGCTACAACTCTACCCGAGATATCTAGAACCACCTTATGTCGGGTCATCCAATCCATACCCAAGATAACATCCATACCCTCTAAGCCTATGATAATGAGGTTTGATTGAACAGTCTTACTTCCCAATTTCAATGGTACTCCAAAGGTTAAGGCGTGAGAAGAGATTTTTCCACCCGGAGTGACAATTGTATAAGCCTCCTTAACATGTGAACCACTTAAACCCAATTTTTCTACCAAGATTCCACTAATAAAGCTATGAGTGGCTCCAGAATCGAACAATATCTTAATGGGGGTGTCATTGATAGAGAATGTACCCGTAAGCACTGAAGCTCCCTCCGGAATGTTACTCATAGTGGTGAAGTTCAGTTTACCCTGATAGAATTGCACCATCGGCTTCTTGGCTGGATTGACCGGCTTGGTCCCGGAACCTTGATTCTGCTGGTTGGGTTTAATCTGCTTGGGCTTTGGGCAGTCACTTATATAATGCCCCGACTGTCCACAATTGTAACAACGGTGTTCACCAGTGTTGCGCGGGGGTGCGTTGGGCTTGGAAGCTTGCTGCTGAGTGTTGCGGAACTGGAAGTTCCCTGAAGGTTTGATCTGTGATGGCTTCATCGTCCAGCGTCCAGTTGAAGATTGCTGGGACGAGTTAGGAACATTCTTCTTCACAAAGCGAAACTTTTTGTTAGTCCCGCTGCCCGAAGCAAAACCAACCTACTCTTCTTGTCTCTCTGGGCCTTTTTCATAGCATCCTCTTGGGATATAGCCTTGTTCACCAACTTATGGAAGTTGTTGGGCTCGATTAAGTTCAGCCGTTCGTACAACTCACCATCCAGGCCATCACGGAACCTCTCCATCTTCTCTGCATCGGTATCCACATGATGCCCACCATACTGGCAAAGGCTATTGAATTTCTCTGCATAGTGATACACAGTGTCGGCTCCCTGCCTGAGGGCCAGCAACTCCCTCATCTTCCTATCCATTAGTCCCTTAGGAATGTGATGGCTTTTGAAGGCTTGCTTGAATTCATTCCAAGTGACAGCATGCTCGGCCTGCTGCATGGTCTTGAAATGTTCCCACCACATCAAGGCCTCACCTCAAAGTTGCAGCGCTGCGAAGTTGGCCTTGTTTTCCTCTGAGCATGGCAGCACAAAGGCAGAGAACTTGGCCTCAATGGCCTTAATCCACGCCTCAGCTTCAAGGGGGTCTTCCGCCTTAGTGAAGGTCGGGGGCTTCATCCCGATGAACTGAGCATAGGTGGTGACATGATTCGGCCCCTCATGATTTGCCCCATGTGGTGGCCTTTGGTTCAGCTGCTGGGCTATCTGTTGCTGCGTCTGTAGGATCTGGCGCAGCACCTCGGTCTGGGTGGCCATGAATGTCTCCGACGGCGTCATGGGCGGCGGCGGTGGTAGTTCACCACTACCCGACGCTCCAAAACCATTGGGAGAGCTGCGTGTTGGTCCCACCATCTGAAAATGTGAGCCTTTATTAGACACATAGCCATAGTCTTGCTTAGAAAGAAATGACAAGTGTAAAACATGTATCACAAAAGCTCATTCGTGCAAGTTTTCCAAAATTTGCAGCAACACGGTCATAAGAAAATTTTCATATCCAACAGCTCAGTCACTGAAAAATTTTCACTTTCTGGTCAGTAGGTGTAGAATTTCATGCGCTTCAATGTTGGTATTCAACTTTGCGGCGAAATTCCAAGTTCGCATGCCCGAAGAACCCGATTTGCGAAACTCTGCCTAGCTGCCCTGGCAGTAGGCTGAAACTCGCCGAAATTTCCGTAAATCTCAGTACCCTCATGCAAAAATGCTGAATTTTGGTGAGCACGGTCATCACAATATTTCGCACAACTTTGGTATTCAACGCATGAGAAGATTCCGACGTTCAATCGCTCGAAAAATTTCATTTCTAACGCTCTGTCTAACTGTTTGGACAGCAGCCAGAACTGGATTAAAAATTGCATAACTCTCAGTAGGAAAGTGCACAAATGCTGAATTTTGGCGAGCGCGATCATCACAAAATTCTGGACAAGGTTGGTATTCAACACAGGACTCGAATCTGACCACAACTAGCTTAACATTTTCTTTACAACGATCACTGCAGGAATGGTGTTCAACCAATGGATGCCAAGTTTTTGGGATCACCAACATACAACATGGGTTACATAGCAGTCGTGCTGCACAAAAGAATACTCCTAAGTTAGCTTACCACAAAAACCAACCGAGCGGCTACACACAGGAGTATACGTCACCCTACTACAACACTATGGCAACCTAGTTGCCAACCGAAGCGTCACTGGCGGCAGGTGAAGCGGGTGGGGTCGGTGGAGGTGGTCCCGCCTGACTCTCCTGGTCAAGGCCGGACTGTCCCTGCTGCTCCTCAGGAGGTGCCTCCACTGGGGGTGGTGGCTGCAGATCCACAATGGCCTGCAGTGCTGCTACCTGCACCTCTGCCTCCTCCACCTGCTGCTGCATCTCTGCGATGTTCTGCAGCAGTGTCAACCTCTCGATGTCTCCGGCGTCCACGTCCTCCTGAAGGGTAGTGGTCTGCGCCTCCAGGTCAAGGATCCTCTGCAAGTGGTCGCCTCGCTCCAGCTCCAACTGGAACCTCCTGGTACGAAGCCATTCGTTCTCCTGCTGGGTCTGAAAGAGAGTGAAGCCCTGCTGCTGGTAAGCCGCTGAGAGACTGTGCCAGGCCAGCCGAGCAGACTCCAGCCGCTGGCTGATCATCAACTCGGTGGTGTTGCGCAACGCCTGAAGTGTGAACACGGCGTCCAAGCAACGTGTCAGTGTCCGCGTGACGTCCAGCGAAATCGCGAGCAGAAGCAGCTCCTGTAGGTGGTCCACACGGTCCAGCCACGCTGGGTCGTGTGGGCTCACTGCCGGAAACAGCCCAAACGGTGAGAGGGCCACCGCAGTCGGGTTGTGGTCGCAGAAGTCCGTCAGCACCCATAGGGCAGCCAACTTGAGAGACTCCTACCCACAAAAACCCCAGTACACGGAGCTCAAGTCGAACCAGTCGGGGTGGTCCGGGAGAGGTGGCACGGTGACGGTCACCCTGCAACGGGGCACGCCCAGGTGCTCGAACGCGATCGTCTCGTAGACGGGCGGAGTAGTGTAGCCTGCGGCGCTGAGTGCCTCCCACGCAAGGTGTGGAAAACCCTCCCAGTGCAGCCCATCAGTACGGACCGTACCGTCAGCTCCGTACTCGAGAAACACGGGGGCAGCCATCTGTACAAAAATGTAACGCATGTTAGAACTCAAAGAGAGAGCAAAATGTCAAATGGTGCAAAATTCTGGCAGCTGTGAATAAAAATTCATAACTCAAAAACCAGAACCCCAAAAATTCTCAAATTTCACCATTAACTCAGTAAGGTTTTTATGCACATTTTTGGTATTCAAATGTTGGGCTAGATCAATTAGAAACAAGGTCGAAAGATGCAATGTTCAGAGTACTGTCCTCAGAAAAACAGCATGACCTAGGTTCACTAAAATGGGTACAACTCGAGATCTACAGAAGCTATGACCATGAATTTTTGCGAGCAAAAACTAGATTAGATATGGAGCAACTTTGGTATAGATCATCTAGTCCAATTATTCCTAGAACATGGTGCAAAAATTTAAGCTAGCAGCCATACAGATTTTTGGACAGCAACAACATCCTATACGTGTGAGAGGCAAAGCTAGAACACAAAAATCGCACACTAGCAAAATTCTTCCTTAGAGAGCACACAATTCCTGTTTGGGTCCATTTTTAAATTGTTTCGATTTTTAACATGACGCAAAACGTCCTATTCGTCCTCACACGGCGATCAAGCCAAAATCGAAGTTAGTACCGGTGGCAAGGCTTTTATTCGTCTCTCCTTATAATAGCTAGTCGAGAACTATTCGATACTCACTTAGCGACTAACGAAACATTGTTAGTGTATCTGCAGAAAAGAACCTTCCGTGCCAGCATGTCATGGAAGCGTCCACATACAGTACCGTTCGCTATAGAAACGGTATCCATGCGTCAAGCCGCTGCATGGACAGCGTCCAACCTCAGACACTCTCCTTTTGAATGGAGTGCATCCTTACCTCGCATATTCACAATGCGGAATGTCCACGTATTGCAAAACGTGGCGAGACACAGATGTGGCGGTGGGTTCCCTTTGGATTAGGTCCCATCCATCCCTCACATGACTTCCATGCGGTACCACCACGTATGGCAAAACGTGATGAGACACAGACGCGACGTGGGTTCCCATTAGAATAGGTCCCATCCATCCCTCACAGGACTTTCCTGTGGCACCACCACGTATGGCAAAACGTGATGAACTAGTATGGTTGTACAAAAAGTAAGTTCTGACAAGAATAAATGTGCTAGAAGTTAGCAAAATAAACCATAGATTTGTAAGCCACCTGAAAGAACCCAAAATTCCCTCTAGGGCCTCTCGGTCTAGATCCATCCTTAACGGACCAACGTATTTTGCAAATCCAAACAATCTTGGCAAATTTTATTCAAAAACCAGTGATTAAGGTTGTAAATTAAACTCTGGTGCACATAATCGCTCTGGTACCAGCTGTGACAAACCGCCCAGGAAAATACCGTACTATCGCCTAAACCAATCCAATCTGGTCATTAAGCAATAATAAAGTATCATCCCGTCATTAGTTGCCGGGTCGAGCCCGGTGAAATCACTTACATAGCAACAAAGGATCGACAAATATGCGTTAAAACTCACGCGAAGGCGAGTCCAGAGTACAACACATGATTAAAATCCAAATCTGCCCCGAAGGGCTTAATTATTACAAACCGAAGTACTTGACAGGATAATAAAGTTTAGAGTTCAAAAACAGCAGAAATTAACTAAGCGGTGCGATGAGCATCACAGGAGGCCTGCCATGATGCCTTCATTCATTGTCGTCCACCCACTCCAGCTCCCAGCCAGGCGGGATCTCTCCAAGCCACACATCACTAAAAGCATTACCTGAAACCAACAAATTACAGCAAGGCTGAGTATACTAATACTTAGCAAGTCTTACCCGTCGGTGACAACTACATCACCAACTCTAGACATGAGAAGCTTTTTGGCTAGTGGGGTTCTTTTGCTGAAAAACAACGAAGAGTATGTCCTTACTTTCAATATTTCAGCTCAAATTCTAGTCGATTACTCTTTTCTACATGAGCAAGCTAGTGCAAGCATAAGTTGTGCAATTCAATAATCAAACATAAATATTCACAAAGTTCCATCATTAGGGATATCATGGCCAGTTGGATA
Organism: Cenchrus fungigraminus; assembly: GCA_036936925.1. Lineage (NCBI taxonomy): Eukaryota > Viridiplantae > Streptophyta > Magnoliopsida > Poales > Poaceae > Cenchrus > Cenchrus fungigraminus. The sequence goes on along the minus strand of CM072778.1, from coordinate 51,114,051 downwards.
AGTAGTCTTAGATAACGGTGAGAGGCCGACAACCGATTGATTTAAACCTTGCAAGGTAGACCTAAACACACGGTAGGGTGTACTCACCAAGAGCCCACCAACCAGGCGGTTCCCAAAACTCTTCAGCACAGGATCGAATCTTACAGTCTTTGGTACAGGCTATCTGGCATACCACGCAAGGCACCCAGAATCACACATGCACCACCGGTAGCTAGCCGTGAGACGCATCCCAAGATGAGTAATAGTAAGATCCCTCACCGCGTCATTAAGGTACTAGGCTTATCGGTCACATTCCCGACAAGTGCGTAGTACTTTCAAACACTTAACCCACGAAAGCTATTGGACTGGAGCCCACATCCCATGCTCTTACCACATGAGCCATCCATTTATAAAGATCTTATGATTCCAACATAAGAACCTATTCTCGCGAGTGACAAGCATCACTCGACTTGTAACGGTCCTATAGCATAGCAGCTACCGACCTAGCATACTAGTAAAGACATAGGTACCTAGGGATCATGCATCTAGGGTTTCATTTCAACTCCTGAACGTAAATGCACAAACATCCATAGGTAGTTGCATGAATATACAAAAACACTTAGGTTAATGCACCGGAGCTTGCCTTCGTCAGCAAAGTTAGCCTGGGGCTCCTCGGTGTCCTCGTTCACTTCCACGTACTGCAGCTCCATGTCAGCTCCACCTTCCTCGGTTTCCGACACGAGCGAGTAGTTACCGCCAGGAAGTTCTACACGGAATGCATATGCAGGGTTATTGCGTGGAGTGAGAGATTAATTATCACATCCAACTCTTGTTGACTATATTCACCTTGACAAAAATTTAATTAGTATTTCTTTCCATTACGGTCATGACATGTGGAGGTTTATTACTTTAACCTTTTTGATAGTGACTGTGTACACATTCAAGCAAATAAAGCCATTTAATTTCACAAATCAGCAAGGGTGGATCCTCAGCTCCTAAATAAGCTACTCAACATTTTAATGAAGTCATTTAGGGAGCAAGGATGGTTTTCCCCAATTAAACCTATTATGAAGTTTATTTGGATTCCAAAGCTTTTAATTACAAAATAAATTATAAAAACAGAGGGAGGTGCATTGCATGCCCTAATGACCTAAACAAAGCCACTGGTCCAAGATACACATTTAAAAGAGCCACAAAACAAATATACCAAAAATAACATTTCCTAGCTATCAAAAATTATGAGCAATACATAAATAAATAAATAAAGCATCTCTGCAGCCAAACTCACTCCTACATCATCTCTGACCTAAAACAAGCCTAGGAGACTAACAAACACATCAAGATCCAATTTAAAATTTTAACTAGGCATTTAAACGTAAATCCAAGCATAAAACAAGAATAAATACTTCTGACAGAGATAAAATCATGGTAAATGCAGTAAAGTTGAATCTAGTCATATCATGAGCATAGCCACAAGATGAGCACAAAAATCTATTTACATTTTGCTACAAAAATCATTAAAGTAGAAATTGCATAAATGCAAAGTAAATTATATTAAAAGATCTGTTAAATAACTTTGTGCAATTTTTTGTCCAGAGCCTACATATGACATATCTAGCAACATATCCAAATTTTAGCTCCATAACTTTTCTAGATTTTGAACTACAGCAAAAGTGTGTCAAACTGATTTTGAATTTTTATTCAAAATCTATAAGTCAAAGGTATGGTTATGCTTTGTAGAAGTTGTAGATCTAGTCTCAATGAAACCAACAAAATTGGGTTTGCATTGTTCTAATTTTTCTACGGATTTCTATGATTTTTCTAAGTGGCTGGACTAAGTTGCAAGGAAACTAAGATTACTTTTGTTGCAAACAAGTCCCTGGTTGACAACCATACCCCTGGATATTCACAACCGTGCCCTTCCGGCGGTGGTGAGCCTGCCGGCGGAGAACGGCGGCCGGAGGAGATGAACAAACGGCACGGATGTGCAATTGGGCTCACCAGGGCTGATTGGTGGCGGCAGTGTGGCCGGAGACTGCTCCGGCGAGCGGCGGCGGCGAGACCGCGGCGGCACGGCCGCCTCGGCTCGAAATCCGGCGAGGGGAGGTGCAATGCGGGGCAACACGTGGCTGTGGGAGCTTCACTGGAACCTAGGGGAGGTGCTCGAAGGCTTGGCCGGCGGCGGGAGTTGGCGGAGGGTGGTGCTCACCGCGGCGGCGGCAATGGCGGTTCGGCGGCGGTGCGTGCGCGCGCGGGGAGAAACGGGGTGTTGCTTTTATAGGCGGGCGAGGCAGTGGGGGTGTGGCGCGCGCGGATGAGAGGGGAGGGAGGACGGCTCGGCAGGCGAGGCACCGGCGGCGATGGCGGGCGGGGGGTCCGGCCAGGCGAGGGCGGAGGCGCCACGCGCGGCGGGACGCGTCCCCAGGTGGATTTCCGCTCGGGCGGCGCGCGGGCGCGATGATGGCCTCCTCGGGCGCGCGGCCGGCCAGTAGGGGGGGTCCGGACGCCGAGGGGCAGGCAGCGTACGCCGGCCGCCGCGTGGCCGCGCGGGCGTGACGCGCTGGCGCGCCGGCGCGGCCCAGAGCACGACGTCGCCGGTTCAAATTGAATTTGCCCAAGTTTGCACGCCTCAAACTCGAATTTTTCAGTTGAAACTTCAAAATCGCCAAAAAGAGGAATTGTAGAGGGGACATTGGAGATCAACTTTTGTGTAGGTCGACCCATGTTTCGAGCCACGGTTTGAGCATGAACTGCAGGCAAAGTCGCTGACTTTCATGGCGCTGAGGAATAGTAAAATGAAGTTTGACTTGGGTTTTTGAACTATTTCCCCTCCGAATTTCAAATGCCACCTTAAAGATGAATTGTGTCCCACGAAATTCTGCACAACTTTTATATTGGCAGATTTTTGAGTGTTTAGACAAAAATTGGAGAACGTGACCAAAGTTCTAGGACAACGTGTGGACCTCAAGGGGTTTGACCACTTTGACTAGGGTTTTGACCATGGTAAAGGATGTTGACTTGCTTAAGGTGCTCAAGGGTGATTGTTGGCTAGGTTTTCGAGGTGATGACCCAGGTTGACCAAGATTTGACCAAAGTCAACAAGTTTGACTAGTCACTAGTGTTAATTAAAAACCTGGGGCGTCACATATTATTATATGAAAACTCCGCTAAGGCTAAAGATTGGTCCCAACTCTTATCAAAATGAATGATGCAAGCTCGTAGCATGTCCTCCACAATTTGATTGACTCTTTCTGTTTGCCCATCTATTTGAGGTTGATACGCCGAACTACGGATCAACTTCGTTCCTAAAGACTCTTGTAGTTGTTCCCAAAAATGAGCTATAAATTGAGGGCCTCTATCCAAAATGATAGTCTTTGGAATCCCGTGTAAACGTATGATGCGATCAAGACAAAGATCTGCATATTTCTTAGCCGAATAAGTGGTGTGAACGGCAACAAAATGCGCAGTCTTAGTCAGTCGATCCACAATAACCCAAATGGAGTCGTGATTCCTGGGAGTAAGTGGTAGTCCAACAACAAAATCCATACTGATGTCATCCCATTTCCAAGAAGGTATGGGTAATGGGTGGAGTTTACCCGCAGTCTTCAAATGACTCGCTTTTACTCTCAAGCACGTATCACACTCCGAAACGTATTTGTCTATCTCCACTTTCATGTTGGACCACCAAAAGTTCTCTTTCAAATATTGGTACATCTTGCTACTTCCGGGGTGAATCAAAAATTTAGAGAGGTGAGCCTCATCAAAAATTTCTTTGCGGATAGTAGCATCTTCGGGATCAACAAGACGTTGCCCAAACCAGATTGTACCCTTCTCATCTTGGCGAAAACAAGCATATTTGGGATCATTCTCGGATAGTTTCTGCTTTATGGTTTTAACACCCTCATCACTAGGCTGAGCCGCGATGATTTTATCATACAAGGTAGCCTCAATGCTAATTGCATTTAATTCCCCTTGCGGAACAATTTCCAAAGCCAATTTCCTTAGTTCTTCACATAATGTGTCGTTGTAAGATTCCACTGTTAAGCAGTTGCAGTGAGCCTTGCGGCTGAGAGCATCTGCAACAACATTGGCTTTGCCGGGGTGGTAGTGTACCTCCAAGTCGTAGTCCTTAATGAGTTTAACCACCTCCACTGCCACATATTCAAGTCGGCTTGAGTAAAAATATACTTGAGGCTTTTATGGTCGGTGAAAATATTGCAGCGGGTCCCCATAAGGTAATGACTCCAAATTTTGAGAGCATGAACAACCGCTGCTAGCTCCAGATCATGGGTTGGGTAATTCAGCTCATGAGGTCGAAGTGCTCTTGAAGCATAAGCAATGACCCTATTTTCTTGCATGAGAACACAACCGAGACCAGTACCCGAGGCGTCACAATACACGTCATATGGCTTGGAATTGTCAGGCTGAGCCAAAACGGGTGCTGATGTCAGGTGTTGCTTCAAGGTGTGGAAGGCTTTTTCACATTTCTCATCCCACACGAATTTTACCCCTTTCTTCAACAATTCGGTCATAGGTTTGGCCACTCTGGAAAAATCTTGGACAAAGCGACGATAATACCCGGCTAACCCAAGAAAGCTTCGAATTTGATGGACAGACCTAGGTGGCTTCCAATCCATTACTTCTTGTATTTTACTTGGGTCCACGGATATACCCTCACTAGAGATGGTGTGTCCCAAAAATTTAACACTATCTAGCCAAAACTCACATTTGGAGAATTTGGCATAAAGCTTGTGATCTCTCAAACGTTGTAGAACAATGCGAAGATGTTCAGCATGTTCCTTTTTGTCCTTGGAATAGATCAGAATATCATTGATGAAAACAACCACAAATTTATCCAATTCGGTCATGAATACAGAATTCATGAGATACATGAAGTAGGCAGGTGCGTTGGTAAGGCCGAAGGACATGACAAGATATTCATATAATCCATATCGGGTGGAAAAGGCAGTCTTGGGAATATCGCAAGGTCGGATTTTAATTTGGTGATATCCTAACCTAAGGTCGATCTTGGAAAAGACTTTGGCTCCAACTAGCTGATCAAATAAAACATCAATGCGGGGTAGGAGATATTTATTTTTGATGGTCACCGCATTGAGAGGTCGGTAGTCCACACACAACCTCAAGCTACCATCTTTCTTTTTGACGAAAAGACCAGGACATCCCCAAGGTGAAGAACTCGGGCGAATGAAACCCTTGTCCAACAATTCCTGAAGCTGGGACTTCAACTCAGCCAGTTCCTTGGGTGGCATACGGTAGGCTCTTTTTGAAACAGGTGTTGTACCGGGCTGAAGTTCAATGACAAATTCAATGTCCCGGTCGGGTGGCATACCAGGTAGGTCATCAGGAAAGACATCAGGATACTCACAAACTACTGGAATATTTTCCAAGTGCGAAGTTATGGTGACAAAAGCACTAGGATCCACGGATTCTCTCAAGGGTAAGCAGAGTGTGGAAGTCCCGACAATTGGTGAATTAATTTCTATTCTTCTTTCAGCGATATCCAGGGTCACTTTATGTTGGGTCATCCAATCCATCCCCAAAATGACATCTATCCCATCTAAGCCCAAGGTGATAAGGTTTGTACGAATAACCTTACTACCTAGTTTCAGTGGTACTCCAGCGCTGATAGTGTTGGAAGAAATGTTTCCTCCCGGTGTAGCAATCTTATAGATATCCTTAACCCGAGCCGTATCTAATCTTAACTTGCTTTGTGTTTTCTCATTAATAAAGCTGTGGGTAGCACCAGAATCAAACAATATCTTAATAGGTTTGCTTCGGATAGAAAATGTACCCGTCATGACTGCTGCTCCCTCTGGAATTCCCACCATGGTAGTGAAGTTGAGGCGGCCTTGCTTAACCTGCACGGTCTGCCTCTTTCCCTTGTCCTTGTTGTCCTGGTTAGAACCACGTCCTTGGTTCTGCTTCTTTGGGTGGGGACAATCATAGGCATAGTGCCCAACGTTCCCACAGTTGTAGCATTTGTTGTCCCTGTTGTTCCGGGCAGGTGGTGGAGCATTGTGCCTGGCATTCTGCTGCTGGGAAGTAGAAGAACGTTGACCTCCCCACTGTTGCTTTTGGGGTGGCCTGGCCACCCACCTCCCAGATTTCTGGTTCCCCTAGGAATCCTGGTTAACCTTCTTCACCAATCAGATTTTTCTATTAGGCGCGTTGTTAGAGGTGAACGCAGTCTTTCTCTTCTTTGCCTTCTGGGTCCTCTTCATAGCATCTTCCTGGGAGATGGCTAAATCCACCAGCTCATGGTAGGTCTCGGTCTTGATAGGATTTATACGCTCATACAGCTCTTCATCAAGACCGCGACGGAAGCGATCCATCTTTTTCTCATCCATATCAACATGGTACCCGCCATACTGGCAAAGGTTGTTAAACTTCTGTGCATACTCAAACACAGAGTAAGACCCTTGCTTCAGTGCCAGTAGTTCGTTCAGCTTCCTCTCCACCATTCCCCTGGGAATGTGGTGTTCCTTGAATGCTCTTTTAAATTCATCCCAAGCAACGACATGCCCGGCCTGCTGCATCATCTTGTAGTGGTCCCACCAGATAAGTGCAGGACCACGGAGTTGCAGTGCTGCAAAGCTAGCCTTGCGTTCCTCCGAGCATGGTAGAGTCAGCACATCAAGCTTAGCCTCGATGGCACGGATCCAAGCGTCAGCTTCCAAGGGCTCATCCGCTTTAGAAAAGACCGGTGGCTTCAAGACAGTGAAGTGATCCCACCTAGCCACACGGGGCTGATCATCACGTTCACCCTGGGGTGGCTGCGGGGGCTGCTGGTGTTGCATCAGGTAGCGCCACCAAGAAGGCCTCCATAGGAGTCATGTTCGGTGGCGGTGGCGGTGGCGGATCGTTGCTGCCACTAGCACCACCGAAACCGTTCGGATGACCGCGGGTTGGTCCCACCATCTGAAATTTGGAACTTGTATTAGCCACATATTCATAAACTTGCTGATATAAAAATAAACAAGGAGAACATGTGGATCAAAATTCCAAACATTGCAACAAAATTTGCAGACGGGGCAGCCGCGCTTCTTTTGAGCGAAAATTTCGTAACTCTTTACTCGAATATCGAACGATGCTCATCTTTGGTCAGAATAAGTGCGATTTCGTACTGTCCAACTTGTTATTCAACTGAACCATGAATTTTGAGCTTAACGTGTTCGAAAAATTCACTTTTTGTTACTCTGTTTGTGCTGTTTGGCAGAAAACCGAGGTTCACCAAAACGTCCATAACTTTCAATTTATAAGAGCAATAAGGCTGAAATTTTGTGAGCACGCAAGACATGAGATTTCACACAACTTTGTTATTTATATTACAGCCCAGATCTGATCACAACATGGTTCACATTACACATTAATTAAGCTACTGCAGAAGGTCTTACAACTTACATACAACACTTGCATACATATGCTAGACTTCTTGGTTCACAAACATAGGGGGTTATTGTGTAGCATCTAGCTACACAAGGGTTACTCTGTATACGCTAGCCTATCCCATCCGCTGACCAAAAACTAGGCTACCCGTCGGAGTATCAGTCGCTGCGTCGAATCTCCTAGAAGTCGTCTAAGTTCCCCACCGAGGAGTCACAACCCACTGAGGAGTCAGGGGTCCTGGGGGCTCCCGTCCCGGAGTTCTGTGCACCATCCTCACTGTCCATCCCTGACTGGGCGTCCTCCTCATCGCCCTCCATTGCTCCAGGTGGTGGTGGTGGGGCTGGCTGCTGCATCGCAATGATCGTGTCGTTGGCAGCCTGCAAGTCAAGGTCGAGCTACTCCAACTGCTCGCCCATCTGTGCCAGTGCCTGGATGTGCTGCATACGCTCATCCCTCAGCTGCTGCAACTCTACCTGCATCTCTATCCGCTGCTCCTGTAGTCCAACCATGGTCTGTAAGCGGGTGGCAAGCTGATCCAACAACTGCGCATCACAAGCTCTCCACTGGGCCTCACGGGTCTCCAACTCAACGACCCTCTGCTGTGACATCACGAGGTCCCTCTCCATATCCATGTAGCCAACAGAGATGGCGTGCAGGTGAGCAGTACGCTCACCCAACACCCCAGAGACAGTGTGCGCAGCCATAGTCATGTCAGTGGTGGAAACGCTGCGAAGATCCTGGAGGCGGTACAGTGCGCTCACATACCGCACCAACCCCTGCACGGTCTCAAGTGGTGTAGTGTGGTCGATGAGTGACGCCACGTTCCCCACGCGCTCATGCCACGCGGGGTCCTCAGGGTCCTCTGTCGGTAGCAGACCCAACGGAGTCAGGAACACCTCAAGCGGGTGCTGATCGCAGAAGGCGTTCAGCACTCGCAGAGCAGCCACCTCGAGTGTCTCCAGCAAGCGGACGCTCACCACCTCCATGCCCAGGTCCAGCCACTCCGGGTGGTCTGGGTGAAGCGGCACAGTCACCAGAACACGGCAGCTAGGAATCCCCAACTGCAGGGACTCAGTCGCCTCGTACGTGGGTGGTGTCGCGTAGCCGGAAGTGCGAAGAGCATCCCACAAGACGCGGGCAAAACCCTCCAGGTGCAGCCCGTCTGTGCGGACCGAACTGTCTGGCCCAACCTCCCAGAAGAGCTGTCCAGTCATCTGTATCAACAAAAACTCCCACGAATCAGTGTGAGTTCAAAAGATAGCAGATTCTGTACAATGCATAAAAATACGCATAACTCATAAACTGGTAGGGAAAAACGCTAAATTTTTGTCAGCAGCTCAGTGATGTTATGGAGTACATAATTGGTATACAATGGTTGAGCCAAAAACAAAAGGATCTAGCCCAAACAATTCAAAATGCAGCTTGCTGTTCACCAGAAAATTCAGCAGACCAACATTCACCAATTTGCCCATAACTCAAAATTTACTTATCCAAAAATTCTGAATTTTTGACAGAAGATAAATAATAAGATTTGTGACAACTTTCATATCTAACTTTTCTTCAAAAGATTCTGCTATCAAGGTCGAAAAATTCATGCAAACAGAGGCACCAAAACTAGATAGACAGGAAAAACAGCAGGTGTGTAGGAATGAGTAGGAAATGTATTGGTTGATTTATTTAAACAATTTACACAATTGATTTACTTAATTAATCAAGTCTTTTAGCATGATGCAAAAGCATCTTACTTTTCCTCACAAGGAAAATCCATGCCTAAAATCGAAGTTAGTGCCGGTGGCGAGGCATACATACGTCTCTCCCTATAATAACTAGACGGAAGCTATTCGTTCTAAGCGTAACGAATCGCAATTAGTGTACCTGCAGAAAATCACAGAACATCCCGAACCTTTCGTGCCTGCACTCACGAAAGCATCCACATACATTACCGTTCACTATAGAAACGACATCCATGCATAAAGCCGCTGCATGGACAGCGTCCAACCTCAGACACTCTCCGTTTGAATGGAGTGCATCCTTGCCTCGCATTTTTGTAATACGGAACGTCCATGTATGGCAAAACGTGGCGAGACACAAACACGACGGTGGGTTCCCTTTGTAATAGGTCCCATCCATCCCTCACATGACTTCCATGTGGCACCACACACGTATAGCAAACATGGTGTACTAGTATGGTTGTGCGAGAAAGTAAGTTTTGACAGATAATAAAATGTGCTGGAAGTCAGACTAATAAACCATAACTTACTAGCCACCTGAAAGTACCCGAAAATCCCTCTAGGGCCTCTCGGACTAGATAGTCCTTAGCGTTCCTAACGCATTTTGCAAACACCTTAATCTTGCCAAGTTTTATTCCAAAAACATGTTATTAAGAGTGTTTTAAATCCCTGGTGTACGAATGAAGCTCTGGTACCAGCTGTGACAGAACCGCCCAAGATAATTCCGTATTATTTCCTAAACCACTCCTTTTGGTCATTAAGCAATAATACAGAGGTATCCTGTCGTCTCTGCCGGGTCAAGCCCGGTAAATCACGAGTAACCCGGATCGCAACATTCATACATCAAAACTCACACGAAGGCGAGTCCAGAGATTACATCATCACAAATTATATTACATCAATTCCCTTAAGGGTTATTTTATTACAAACCGAGTTCATTACATAAAAGTAAATGGTTCAGAGTTTAATACACACAGCGGAAATAAAATACTACACGTCATAAGTAACATCCGAGGAGGCCATCCGAGACGTCACTAAGCACTGTCCTCCTCCCACTCGATCTCCCAATCGGGTGGGAACGATCCAGGGCACGGAAACCCATCGTTCACATCACCTGTAAACATCAACAACAGCAAAGCTGAGTATACTAATACTCAGCAAGACTTATCCGACGGTGATATTATTCACCGAACCCCTAGACATGAAAGGCTTTTTGGCTAGTGGTTTATTTTGCTGAAAAGCAACAAAGAGTATGTCCTTACTTTCAAGTTTTAGCTCACAATTCTAGTTATTTAATCATTACTAGATTGGCAACTACTGCAAGCAAAGTTGTGCAATACAATTAAGCAATATCCAAAATTAATTCTCAATTTCATCATAAAGGGAAATGAGCTGTATAGTTAAGCAGTCCCGGATAACGGTGAGAGGCCGACGATCGATCGATTATTAACCTTGCAAGGTGGACCTAAACACACGGGAGATGCACACCCCAAAAAGACAACTGAAACCAAGAGGGGTGGAGCATGCACCAACCAGGCAGTTCCCAGCATTCCTCGGTTCGGGAGCAGAGCTCACAGTCTTGGTACAAGGCGGGAAGGTCACGGACTCCGCCGCCCAACCACGCACATGTACCGCATGGCCTAGAACATGGGGGGCCTCCCCAAGATTAGTGGTCCAAGTTCCCTTGCCGATTCCCAAGGTACTAAGCTTACCGGTCCCATTCCTGACAAATGTTTAGTACGTTCAAAAGCATAACCAGTGACACCCACTAACCGGAGCCGATCCCAAGCTCTTACCATATGAGCATATCAGATTAAATCTCATGATTCCAACATAAGAACCTATAGCTCGCGAGTGAAGGATTTCACTCGACTTTTACCGGGTCCTTAGAGCATGGCAACTATCGTCCTATCATACTAGTATTAGAGCATAGGAACCTAGGATCATGCAGCTAGGGTTTCAATTCCACTCCTGAACGTAAATGCACAAACATCCATATATATAGTTGCATAAGTTAGAAATTGGGAAATATGCTTTGGTGCTTGCCTTCACTAGCACAGTCAGTGGTGAAATCCTCCAAACTTTGGTTCGGGCCTTGTTGCACTTCCACTGCGTTCACTCCTGCGTTAGCGAGGTCCTCGTCAGCTTCCGGCACTAGCTCGTAGTTTCCGTCCGGGAGCTCTACACGATATGCATATGCATGAGATTGGTGTGTTCAAAATAAAATAAATTCAGTTCTGAATTTAATCACAACAATGAGGTGTTTTGATGTACCACAATCATCATGAGGGTTAATATATTCAGCATACTCTTCCGGAAATTATCGATGTGTTGAAGCTTATTAAATTCCTTTCCTCGATAGTGACTGTGTACATATTTATTATCATTACACTAAATTTACTTCACCAAGGACAGGTTGCTGCCTCGGGATTCAATTTGGTCAAATTCAATCATATAAACTTACATTGCATGAAGGTGATGGCAAGTTTTCAATTTATTCCATTTATTGAGTGTGATTTGCTTCCAAAAATTTATTCCCATAAATATAAATATAAATATAAACTGAACAAAACACATCTCAGCCATGAACTTGATACATTGAGCAAGCCACTGCCCAAAAACCAACTTATGCCATCAACTAGTGCTAGCATGAAAAATCACACAAAACTATGTCTAGTATATTTAATTTAAATCACACATGAATAAATCTACATCCTTTTGAGTTGAAACTTCACACAGGGATATATGGCAGCATAAATATCAGAGACATGCACTTACTCAGCAAAGAATCTTAAAGAAACTACACTCATGAATAAAACCTTAAGAAACCATGGTAATTTATTTGACTAAGCTAAACATGTCAAAATCATGCATACTATTTAACAGGAGTACATCATCATGAAACAGAGCTGTGGCAAAAAGATCGACATTAAATGATGAACAGATTAATTTATAAAATTCAAAAACAGAGACACTAGCATACATGAAAATAAAACATAAGTAAAGATACACATGATAACTAAGTGCCATATTTCTACCGAAGATCACTCATGATCATACCAGCAACATATCCAAAATTTGGCAACGGATCACTTCTGGAATTTGAATTATTTCAAATCTAGCCAAACTGATCAATTTGAATTAGTTTAAAAACTACTCAGGAATTTGAAAACTTCCTTTGTATAAAAGTTGCATCTAGTCATAAAGAGCACAGGAAAATTGAGTTTGCATTTTTAGCATTTTTCTGTGATTTATTGTGAATTTTGCAATATCTCAGATTTCAAACCTAGATCTATAGAATCCTTTTACAGTTTAGCCCCTGGCATCTTACAGCTAGGCCCCTAGGAAAACTTCAATGGTTACAAATCTACCCTTGGCGGCTCAGGGGAGCTCGCCGGCGGCCGGACTAGGTCGGGTGACTAGCTAGGGTGGCGCGTGTGCTCACCAGAGACCGATTGGCGGTGTCGGGGTCGACGGGGAGAGCACCGGTGATCGCCGGCGGCGAAGGGGGCGGTGCTGCAGCCGCGGCGGCTCGGTCTCCGGCGAAAACGCGGCACGGGAGAACAATGTGAGTCTCGGGGAACCTGCTACGGGACCTAGGGGAGGTGCTGTGGTGGTCAACCGGCGGCGGTGAAGCTCAGGCGAGCGAGCTCCATGGCGGCAGCGCAATGGCGGATGGCGGAAAAGGGGAAAGCTCGCGCGGGCGCTCCGGCGGTTCCTTTTATAGGCGTCACGGCTTGGAGGAGGGTCCAAGGCTCCCCTGGGACGGATAAGCCTGCCCGTGCGGCTGTGGGCCAGTGCCGGCCTCGGCGTCCGCGGTGACGGCGCATGGCGGCGCGGCGCGTGGTAGCTAGGCGGCTAGAGCGCATAGGCGCTCGAGGGCCTAGCTCGGGAGGTGGCGCGGCACGAGTAGCTGATGGCAGCGGTGATGCGACGAGTTGACGGTGCCGCTGACCTCCCTCTCCCGTCGTGCGTTGCACAGGGTTCCCACAGCGGCGATGGCCGACGCGTGTCGATGCGCTTCAGCGGAGCGCGCACTCTGGAGCGCCGGGCGCCCGAAACGTTTCAACGAAGGTCTGTTTGACCGCTTCAAACTAAAAATTTTTGAACTAAACTTTGAATTTGCCAAAAACAAAAGTTGTAGCCCACCTAATCAGCTTCAACTTTCACAAAGGTCAACCTATGAAATTTTGTCTAGATTAGCCAGAATTTCAACTCCAAGTTGCTGTTTTTCTCGGCCTGGTCAGACAGGTGCCCTGAGCGTTGACTGAATTTTTGAGGCTTTTCCACTTCGAATCTCAAATGCCACCAATTAGATGAAATGTGTCCCATGAAAAACTGGACAACTTTTATATTGGCATAATTTGGAGTACTTAAGAAAATTTTTGAGAACAAGCTAGAACACTATGGAGAGGTGTAGGCATCTAAGTGTTTGACTTAGGGTTTGAAGGGGTTGACCCATATGTGGGGTTTTGACCAAGGTAACCAATGTTTAGTGCTACTAATGATGATGATTACTATTGCCCAAATATCCAGGATGTTACAGAAGCTTTCATGGTTGTGTCGATTTCCTTCTTGTGGCTCGAGTGATTTTCATGTCTTTTTCGGGCTATTTTCGATGGATTTTCGTGCGCGCCTTGTTCCTTCGATTATGAGGTGTTTGGGTTCGGATTTCTTTGTGGGGATCATGGATAGATGTCTCGTGCATCTTTGTGCTTGATCTTGACCCCTCAAACTCCGAATTTGGCCTCTGATTGAAGGATTTCGGTTGGAAACCTAGCTTTTTGTGTGAGCTCCGTAGAATCTTGATTCCTCTCGATTCAGTGGGTTTGAGGCTACAAATTCGTAGGTATACCATCTCCTAGAGACGCTTCATCTTCACCTATGATTTGGTAGCAATCCCTTGGTTGATTCGGGAGATCGGGCAAAGGGAAGGAGGTGTTGACCTTGAGCAACTCGGGCTCGAGCTGCTATGTCCGCACCTGGCGGACAGTCCGCCTGGTGGGCGCGGACAGTTCGTGTGGGTCAGCGTTCCTCCAGTTCGTCACTTGTTCGTGCGTGTTTGTGGTTTGATCCGTTGAGTTGGTTGCTTTTGATTACACAGCGTTTGGCGGACAGTCCGCGAGGGGAGCGCGGACAGTCCATCCGGCACAGACGGTCCGCGGGTAGGGTACGAACGGTCCGTATTTCGGGGTGTGCTACTGGTGGATCGGGAGGCTTTTTCGGACGGTTCGCAGTGAACCCGCGGACCATCCGCCAAGCCCCCGCGGACAGTCTGCCTGGCCCATGCGGACGGTCCGCCCCAGGCACTGCAGATTGCCTAAGTCTCTCGCTTGTTGAGTTGCGCTTTTGCTTGGGATTTGTTTGAGACTTGTTCCTAGGGTTGGTAGGTCCATTGTGACTACGCGACCTTGGCAAGCTCGTGTGGGAATCCTTACTTGTGAATTTGGGGCATAGGCCGAGTTCATCCTTCGGGAAGAATTTTTATCGGCTCCCATTCACTCCCCCCTCTCTGGTCGCCTAATCGGTCCTTCACCCTCTCCTCTCCGGAATGGTGTCCCTCTCTTCTCTGCTCCTCGGCGGCGGATGACGAATGAATTGATGCGTGGCTCTTGGCACGGGGACTATAAATAGCCCGAGGGTCATCTAGGTCAAAGGGGGCACCGAACTGACACCAGAATGGGCTGGGCCGGCCGGCCTGGGCCGACTGGCTTGGGCCCATTTTGTCCCGGTTCGGCCCCGGTTTTCTTCCCGTCGCTTCTCGTGTCATCTGGAACTTCCCCCTTCTGCATGTGGGCCCTTGGCGTCAGTTTCTCCGCGGTTTGGGTAGGGCTCCTTGTCGCGCAAGCTTCAGCATTTTCTGTCTAGGTCCTCGGAGTTTTCTTCCTTCACGGTTTGGTCCTTGGGCCTCTTGGAGTCATGTTCACCTCGTGTGTTGACTTGTGCCGGGCTTCATGACCTTCTTGCAATGTGCTTGATGAACTATACCAGGAAGTCCTCGTTTAGGTGCTTAACCCTGCTTAAACAATAAACTCCAAATACCACATGCGAGTGCGAACTTGACTTATCATGAGGGTTAGGATTGTTAGTTTGGATATTAAATCAATACCAACATTGAAGGTAAACTCATGGCTAGGTTGACGGAAATTCACCGTCAACCGCATCTCCGGGTGCTTGGGTGTTGCTGACTTGTGACCTTCCTGAGGTCGGCATGCCTTGGATGGCTCTGCCAGACTCTTTGCAGCTATGCAGGATATCTAAGTGTCTCTACACTCCATTTGTTCAAGACCAACATCTTTCTACGGCTCCATCTCGACTGTTTTGGACACCATAATTTCGGCTGTGACAGGAATGAAGGCCTCTCCAACGGGTGCACGTCTAATGACCCGGCCTGGCATCCCAGGGTACTGGGCGCTATTGAGTTGAGGCCTCCTTGAGGTCGGCACGCCTATAAGACCTCCTCGAGGTCGGCCCTGCCAGACTCCTTGCAACAATGGCAGGAGGTCTGGGTGTCTCTACACTCCATTCGATCAAGACCATGACCTAGTTTTCTTCTCTTTTTTGAGCATCAAACCAGCCTTGCTGCCTGCTTCAATGCTCGGGGACTACTCTACGAGAGCGTCTTCGACGCCCTCTTGTTTTCTTCATCGTACCGACCTGTTGGGAAACCTGTTTCTCATCAAGTCGTTGCTCGACCTACTTTTTCTTCTCTTTCTTTTTTTGGATCATCATACCAGCCATCCTACCCGCCATGATGCTCGGATACTACTCTATGAGTGCGCCCTTGACGCCCTCTGAATTTTTTCATCATCGTTTCGATCTATTGGAAGTCTACTTCCTATAGGTCGTCACTCGACCTCGCTTCGTTCGGCAACACAACAAACAGGTCGGCTGCTAAGCTGATTTCTTTCTTTTTTTTTGTTTTGGACCGACGTGCATGCTATTCGACCTGCCAATAGCTTCAAGACTTCGTCATGACCTTCTCGAGGTCGCTGCGCCTACACATCGCTCGGGGCTTGTGAGACATGGGTACCCTTGGGTCCCCATTGACCAGGCTCATGGCCGTCCCCGACAAGTGGGTCCGGCCCACCAGAAGACTCGCCGACCTGATAGTGGGCCCAACAGACCTGATCTGTGGCCCACACGACCTCCCGAAGACCTTCTAGAACATTCCCCAGACAACCTTATCTGATCCGTTTGGGAAACTTGGCGTACAAGACAAGGCAGAAGACGTCGGCAGCGCCGCCAGACAGTCCGAAGACCACGGGATTATGTTGTAAACTACCTTAGATAGGTTTCCATGTTGTAACCGACCTGGACTCCGGGTCCACCGACCTTGTCCGTCAGCCAATATAAGGCGGGCAAGGGCGTCCTTCTGAGGACCACATGTACCTTCATCTGCAATACAAACACTAAGAACTGGACATAGGGTTTTACTCTCTGGAGGTCCGAACCAGTATAAACTTGCCGTGTCCCCATTGTTCCGTGTGCTCTTGCATAACCTTCGAGTTCTTAGCCCTAGATCTCCTCCCCTGAACAAATAAACCACCGGGGTTGACCCCCAGTGGACTGCTCAGACCTAAACCTCTGACAGTGTCTGAGAGATACTTCTGAGGGATAAGGGTACGAGGTCGAACCTCTGCTCATAAGTGATTCTAGGTTGTCTTGAAAGTTGGACGGAAGGTCGAAATCAGTCAGGCACTACTCTGCACCCACGAGAAAAGAGCAAGGATAAACCCGCTTAATAGCGGTCCACCGAACCAAGATACTTCAACCAATTTATTAAACGATATCTAGTGCCTATTGCTTCTGCGGCAGCAGCGTCAGAAATGCTTGTTGGCACTTCTAAGTGTTGTTACTAAGATAGCAACACCACCAGAAATGCCTAGTAAAACACATGTGACAGAAAAGGTCCGCAAGCGCATGGATTACCGTTGTAGCACTTCACCCGGTGGTATTCAGCTTATCGTATTTATATTTTCCCAAGAGAAGAACTAGGGCATAGATAGTCGAATAATAAATTAGTGTAGAGTAGCGAGACTTGGTAGAAAACTATGGCGGGGGTAACGGTAATGATATTCAATGGACACGCAAGGAGATCTTGATAAAAGGATTAGAGAGGACTTAGTGAGTTGGGAGGACAATGAGACGAGAAAGGATGCTAGTACAATCTATCTATTCTTGTCAACTCCGGGAAAAGAACCAAGGTAAGGTAGAGTCAAGGTAAGAGAAGACCGTCAAGCTCTTCTAGTACTGCAGGGGCATGCGAAGCCGTGCTCTCAGACAGGGATGAGAAGGGAGAACAACGACGCGCTCAATCCTATCAACCCGAACTAACATGGTGGATTGCAAAGCCCGTCAGGAGCTGTCACCTCCCTAGGGTACCACAACTATTCTGTTGAACGAGGAACAATCTAAGACTAAGGTAAGTTCTAAGCACCACGCTCACAACGAACTAAAGCACCTTCCCCTGGATATCACAAAGGAAGGCCTCTCTCTCCTACTAAGCACAAAAGCACTCGGTAGAAGGTCAAGCGAAGAACGACCACAACACTATAGGGTTCAAGAGAGCTAAACTCACCAAGACTAAACTCACTTTAATCTAAACCAAGAAATAAGCTACTAGAGCAAAGTAGAAGCTGAATATAATTGACTCGAAAGGTAAGATAGAAAGATAACTTGATATTAAATTTGAGTCTTACAAAGAAAGGGTACAAGAGTAGTACAGGAACTCTGAAGAAGACTCCTCCGGAACCCCGAGACTAGCTCGACTCAACTCTAACTCCCAAACTACACTAATCCTACTCCAAGGTGGAAATGAGACTTCAGGTGATGCTCCTGCTTCGTGTCTGTTGTTCCAGCGAGTGTGGGGTGCCTTTTATAGTCTTGGAAGGTCGGTGGAGTGCTGTGGAGGTAATGGAAACTAGAACCCATCTCATGTGTCATTGTAGCTCCATTGCCTTGTCTAGGTTTGCATTTGTTGCTTTGCCTAGTTGTTTACATATGGTAGGTTGCTTGTGTCATGTGCTAACCCATGAGCAACCTACATGGTTTGATTAAGTGTGTAGGAAAGCTACACTTGTTCTTGCATGATGCATGTTTTCATATATATCTCTTTGCATCATGAGCAAGCTATAGGGTTAGCTTCCCTTTTGTTCTCATAAATAATGTGCATACATTTGGTTGGTGATTCAAACACTAAATGCACACATTTAGGGGGAGCTCATCTTGTGGTTTGACTATGGGACTAACATTGTTTCAAGCATATTTTGTGTAGTCCCTTGGTGACGTGTTCTGGTGTGGTACTTCATTCTAAGAGAATGCTATTTCACTCTCAATGTGATCTAACAACTCTAAAAGAGTGAGTATAGTAATATGAGCTTCATGCTATTGAGTCACGTCCTTGCGAGCTTATGTCTCTATATAAGTTCAAAGGCAATGAACTCATACATTCCCAATCCTTGTGGTACCCAAGTGTCTTCTTTGCTAGCTCCTTTCAAGTGGTATCACTTCCTAGTGATATCATTTCCAAGTGGCTCATCTCAGTGTGGTGCCAACAAGGTAGAGAGGATCTACCCCCGGAGGTATGCAATGCTCAAAAGAGTACAAGTGATATCTACAAGTGGTAATGTAACAAGAACCCATTTGTCTTATCTCTTGCCTTTTAAGCTACCTCCTTGCATGATATTCTCTAAGCTTCCTTGTCTTACAAGTATTTGTAGTTGTGCACTTGATTTTCACACTATCATATTGTGCACACACTTAGGCGGAGCTTAGGTTGTATCATGCTAGTCTCAAGAGCTTGTGATCCACCTTAGTTATTTGCACATGTGGTATCTTCATTGATATCATACATATGGATCATGGTTCATGCGGATTTCTCCCTTGTATTTAACATTTCTCCTTGAGCTATGTTTGCTAGGACTTGCTAAATTTCCTTGGAGACCTTTTGTTTCGGACCTTTTTGGAGATTTTATTCCAAAGGGGGAGAATGTGGGACCAAAGCAAGCTAATGTTTCCAAAGTGGGAAGAGGCAAGATTTGTGTGAACATAGGAAGAGAAGATCAAAAAAGGGGGAAGTTTGATCTAGGGGGAGTTTGGATGATGGTAAGCATCCAAGCAAGTGTAAGTGGTTCTAATTTTGTCAAATTTTGCAAATTTATGCTTGCTTTGCTTGTGTTGTCATAAATCACCAACAAGGGGGAGATTGTAGCGAACATGGCCTCATTTGCCATTTGTTCGAGTTGATTTTGGTGATTCATGCTAACATAAGCAATGGGACTAATCATATTTTCTAGCATGTCCTCGTAGACACATCTAGGTCCCAGGGATGCAACCACAATCAAAGAAGCAAAGAACCAAGTCAAAGATGCAAGAAAACAAAGAAAAGACACCGTCGAATGAACCGATGGTACCCTAGGAAGAAGCGTCGGTACACTTGGTACACTGCGCAGCAGGCCAAACGAAGTTGACACCGTCGGATGGTCCGACGGTCCAGTTTCCAGTTGCGTCGGATGATTGGAAGGAGAAGAGCTGCAGAAGACAGTAGCACCGGATGATCTGATGGTCTAAGTGGGGACACCGTTGGTCTATCCGATGCCTGGTTTGAATCAAGACAGAGACGCATAAAGACAGACTCTTCAGCACCGGATGAACCGACACCTTGGTCAGAGGAAGCGTCGGTCTATCCGACGGTCTCAAAGAAACCAACAGAGACGTTTTGGCGAGAAGTCCTTCAGCACCGGATGAACTGACGCACCGTCGGTGTATAGCGTCGGATCAATTGTGTTAGAGAACCTCAACGGCTAAGTGACGTGGACAGGGGCACCGAACCGATGGCCCTAAAAAGATAGCATCGGTTCATTCGACGCTACCTTTTTCAGTAGCCGTTAGCCAACAGCTCCTTGAGTACCTTGGGCTATTTATACCCCCTCCACTCACCCATTTGAGGTTGTTGGATTGTGTGGAAGTGCAGAGGAGTGCAAGACACTTAGAAGATCATATCCAAGCCATCCAAGTGCTAAATTGCTCATCCATAGACTTGCACATGCTTTGTGTGTGTGCTTAGTGCTAGGCTTACCTTAGAGCTGAGTGAGTGCAAGGTTGTGCCAACCTTGTGAGGTGATTCTTGAGTGAATCAAGTTGTACAAGGTGCGCCGGGAGCCTTGGGGCCTAAGTGGCTCACCGACAATCGTCTTTGACCCTCCGTCTTGGTGTGGAGTGGCGAGGACACTTTGTGCGAGGGACGTGGAGACCCCCCTCCTAAGTGGAGAAGCTCCTTAGTGGAGGCGGCATAAAGGTGACCAAGGGAGCTTGGAGAGTGCCTAAGTGGCAAGCCTTTGTGGCGAGTCAAGTGGTGCTCTTGGGAGAGACTTGGTGACCAAGAAGTAATACTCTTGTGTGAGTGCTTCAACAACGTGGACTAAGGGTGGCTTAGTGCCTACCGATACCACGGGATAAATCGTGTGTCAAGAGTTTGCTTCCTCTCCTCCCTCTTTACGTTTCCGCACTACTCTCTTGCAATTCTTGCCTGCCTTTACTTTCCTAGAGTAGTCTCATGCTAGGATTGGCTATAGGTTGCAAAACTTGTTTTGGGATGAGGGTTTCTCACTAGATCAACCTTAGATTGCACATCTTATAGATTTGATCTAGTTTATGTTATGCAAAGTAGTGAAGCCATAGGTTAAGGTAATTAAGTTGCCTAATTCACCCCCTCCCCCTCTTAGGCTATGAGCATCCGATTCCTTACAAGTGGTATCAGAGCCGGGACTCACTTCCTTCACAAGGAAACTCCAATTCGATTGGCAAATTGTGCAAACCGGCTCATTGGAACGGTTAGGCTTCACCGCCTAGTGAGTTGCTATATAGAGTTATGAAAGGGGTGGATACCTTAGGTTTGGCTCCACATTTCAATGGTACGGGCTATCCTCAGTGGAAGGTTCTCATGGAGGCCTATCTCCAAGCAAAGGACCTTGATGTTTGGAGAGTCACCAATTAGGGCATGAAAAATGGTACTAAGAAGGAAAAGCAATTTGATGTGATTCCTAAGAGTATCATTTTGTCCTCACTAGATGTAGGTGTTTTCAATAGAATTTTTACTTGTGATAATGCTTATGAGCTATGGAAAACCATCAAAGAGCAAAATGAGGGCTCAAAAGAAGTAGCTAATGAACACTACGGTTGCCTCCTTGAGGAATTCAATAGCCTTAAGCAACTTGAAAATGAAAATGCCGAATCTATTTACTCACGCCTAAATGTGCTTGTCAATGAGATTAATGCTTTAGGTGTGAAGAACATCACGGACTTAAATATCAACCGCAAGATCCTTCAAAGTCTTCGGAAGCTCGATTATGACTTGGTGAAAGCCATCATCTATGAGAAGAAGCTCAAAGAATTGAAGGCATCTCAAATCTTGAGCAAGATCATGGCACATGATCTTCAAATCATGCCCAAGTCCAAGTAGGCGCCCCAAGAAAAGCCCCAAGAACCATCTTCTCCAACCACAAGCCATGCCCTCTCAAGCCAACAAGAGAAGGTGATGAGTAGGATGGCTACTCATGGAAGCTCAAGTGAAGATGATGGTGATGATGGTGACGACGAAGACTCCTCAAGTGATGAAGAGACCGAGTCCATGGTGGCCATGTACGTGAAGATCTTCAAGTATGTGAAAAAAATCAACATGTACGGCTACAACGTCCACTTGAGAGATGGGCATCATCATCAACACATCAAGTTTACCAAGATCAAGCACAAGCCCAAGAAGAAGGTGGTCAAGGAGAGGAGGCCAAAGCAAGAAGCAATTATCACCGTCCGTGAGTGGACAAGTGGTGGAGAATCAAGCTCTTGTAGCTCAAGTGATGAATCAAGAAAGAACTTCACCACCCGCTTCATGCAAGGTCCTTCATCATCACCACACATGTGCCTTATGGCCCAAGGTATGGAGAGCAATGTAAGTGATGATGAATCCGACACCACCTCTCTTGATGATCTTGTTGAGCTAGTTCATGAGCAAAAAGGAATGCTTAAGAAACAAGCTAATGAAATTAAAGAACTCAATGCTCTCAATGATCTTAGTGCAACCCTTGCTACAAATTATGAACATTTGTTGTGCAAATTCAAATTGCTTAGCAAGGAGTGTGATGAGCTAAAATCTAAGCTTGAGAGCAATGAGACTAAAACAAGTGATTCCTTTGAGCTTGATGAATCATCTATCCCTTGTGCAATTCCTATCTCCAAGGTAGATGCTTCAACTTCTTGCATTGATTTAATTGATGAATCTTGCTCGCCACCTTGCAATGAGAATGTTGGTGTAGAAACATGTGATTATCTCATAAGCAAGAAGAATGATGAGCTCAAGCAAGAGGTGAAATGGCTCCGAGAGAAGTTGGTTAGCTTGATGGGCAAGGGCAAGAACAATGAGGTACAAGTGGACATCTCTCAAGACATGAAGAGCAACGTCTAACCTTCTCAAGGTAACCGTGATCCCATGGTGAAGAAGCTTGAGAAGGGTGCAACCGTGACTTGCTACAAGTGTCATGAAGAAGGGCACAAGTTCTACAAATGCCCTCAATTTATCAAGAAGATGGACAAGGGCGAGAAGAAGAAGATGAACCCCACTATCAAGAGCTCCCTCATCTACACCAAGCCCAACCGCAAGAACAAGACCAAGAGCAACACCTACGTCATCAAAAAGAAGGCTAATGGCAAGGTGGTTGCACACAAGGTTGGGAAGATGAAGACGGAGCGGGGTTGGAATCAACCCATTTGGGTGCCCAAGGAAGTCATCACAAATATGAAGGGGCCTCAAATGGTTTGGGTTCCAAAGGCCACGTGAAGGCCGTGAAGATCGGGGACTTGGGAGGCTTGGCACAAAGAAGTTGTGAAGATTCAAGCCTAGAAGCCATGCTTGCAAGTTGGATATGTGTTGCCCAAGTTCCCCGGTTGAGGTAATGGAAACTAGAACCCATCTCATGTATCATTGTAGCTCCATTGTCTTGTCTAGGTTTGCATTTGTTGCTTTGCCTAGTTGTTTACATGTGGTAGGTTGCTTGTGTCATGTGCTAACCCATGAGCAACCTACATGGTTTGATTAAGTGTGTAGGAAAGATACACTTGTTCTTGCATGATGCATGTTTTCATATATATCTCTTTGCATCATGTTCAAGCTATAGGGTTAGCCTCCCTTATGTAGTCATAAATAATGTGATTACATTTGGTTGGTGATTCAAACACTAAATGCACACATTTAGGGGGAGCTCATCCTATGGTTTTACTATGGGACTAACATTGTTTCAAGCTTATTTTGTGTAGTCCCTTGGTGACGCGTTCTGGTGCGGTACTTCATTCTAAGAGAATGCTATTTCACTCTCAATGTGATCTAACAACTCTAAAAGAGTGAATATAGTAATATGAGCTTCATGCTATTGAGTCACGTCCTTGCGAGCTTATGTCTCTATATAAGTTCAAAGGCAATGAACTCATACATTCCTAATCCTTGTGGTACCCAAGTGTCTTCTTTGCTAGCTCCTTTCAAGTGGTGTCACTTCCTAGTGATATCATTTCCAAGTGGCTCATCTCAATGTGGTGCCAACAAGGTAGAGAGGATCTACCCCCGGAGGTATGCAATGCTCAAAAGAGTACAAGTGATATCTACAAGTGGTAATGTAACAAGAACCCATTTGTCTTATCTCTTGTCTTTTAAGCTACCTCCTTGCATGATATGCTCTAAGCTTCCTTGTCTTACAAGTATTTGTAGTTGTGTACTTGATTTTCACACTATCATATTGTGCACACACTTAGGGGGAGCTTAGGTTGTATCATGCTAGTCTCATGAGCTTGTGATCCACCTTAGTTATTCGCACATGTGGTATCTTCATTGATATCATACATATGGATCATGGTTCATGCGGATTTCTCCCTTGTATTTAACATTTCTCCTTGAGCTATGTTTGCTAGGACTTGCTAAATTTCCTTGGAGTCCTTTTGTTTTGGACCTTTTTGTTGATTTTATTCCAAAGGGGGAGAACGTGGGACCAAGGCAAGCTAATGTTTCCAAAGTGGGAAGAGGCAAGCTTTGTGTGAACATAGGAAGAGAAGATCAAAAAAAGGGGTAGTTTGATCTAGGGGGAGTTTGGATGATGGTAAGCATCCAAGCAAGTGTAAGTGGTTCTAATTTTGTCAAATTTTGCAAATTTATGCTTGCTTTGCTTGTGTTCTCATAAATCACCAAAAAGGGGGAGATTGTAGCGAACATGACCTCATTTGCCACTTGTTCGAGTTGATTTTGGTGATTCATGCTAACACAAGTAATGGGACTAATCATATTGTCTAGCATGTCCTTGTAGACACATCTAGGTCCCAAGGATGCAACCACAATCAAAGAAGCAAAGAACCAAGTCAAAGACGCAAGAAAATAAAGAAAAGACACCGTCGGATGAACCGACGGTCCCCTAGGAAGAAGCGTCGGTGCACTTGGTACACTGCGCAGCAGGCCAAACGAAGTTGACACCGTCGGATGATCCGACGGTCCAGTTTCCAGTTGCGTCGGATGATTGGAAGGAGAAGAGCTGCAGAAGACAGTAGCACCGGATGATCCGACGGTCTAAGTGGGGACACCGTCGGTCTATACGATGCCTGGTTTGAATCAAGACAGAGACGCACCAAGACAGACTCTTCAGCACCGGATGAACCGACGCCTTCGTCAGAGGAAGCGTCGGTCTATCCGACGGTCTCGAAGAAACCAACAAAGACGTTTTGGCGAGAAGTCCTTCAGCACTGGATGAACCAACGCACCATCGGTGTATAGCGTCGGATCAATTGTGTCAGAGAACCTCAACGACTAAGTGACGTGGACAGGGGCACCAAACCGATGGCCCTGAAAAGATAGGATCGATTCATCTGACGCTACCATTTTCAGTAGCCGTTAGCCAACGGCTCCTTGAGTACCTTAGGCTATTTATTCCCCCTCCACTCATGCATTTGAGGTTGCTGGATTGTGTGGAAGTGCAGAGGAGTGCAAGACACTTAGAAGATCATATCCAAGCCATCCAAGTGCAAAATTGCTCATCCATAGACTTGCACATGCTTTGTGTGTGTGCTTAGGGCTAGGCTTAGCTTAGAGCTGAGTGAGTGCAAGGTTGTGCCAACCTTGTGAGGTGATTCTTGAGTGAATCAAGTTGTACAAGGTGCGCCGGAAACCTTGGGTCCTAAGTGGCTCACCGGCAATCGTCTTCGACCCTCCGGCTTGATGTGGAGTGGCGAGGACACTTTGTGCGGGGGACATGGAGACCCCCTCCTAAGTGGAGAAGCTCCTTAGTGGAGGCGGCATCAAGGTGACCAAGGGAGCTTGGTGAGTGCCTAAGTGGCAAGCCTTTGTGGCGAGTCAAGTGGTGTTGTTGGGAGAGACTTGGTGACCAGGAAGCAATACTCTTGTGTGAGTGCTTCAACAACGTGGACTAGGGGTGGCTTAGTGTCTACCGATACCATAGGATAAATCGCGTGTCAAGAGTTTGCTTCCTCTCATCCCTCTTTACGTTTCCGCGTTACTCTCTTCCAATTCTTGCTTGCCTTTACTTTCCTAGAGTAGTCTCATGCTAGGATTGGCTATAGGTTGCAAAACTTGTTTTGGGATGAGGGTTTCTCACTAGATCAACCTTAGATTGCACATCTAGAAAGATTTGATCTAGTTTATGTTATGCAAAGTAGTGAAGCCATAGGTTAAGGTAATTAAGTTGCCTAATTCACCCCCTCCCCCTCTTAGGCTACGAGCATCCGATTCCTTACACTTTATTAGTACTCAAAATGTGCATGAAACTTGTCATATACTCCCATTTCCGAGATAATGATGGTCGAATTTTTGTTGTAAGGATGATCAACAAACTCCCCCAAGCTAAACGTTTGCTCGTCCTCGAGCAAAGCCTAGACTTGGTCTCGGTGGATCAAAAGTTGCATCAGTGTTACCACCTTGCAAGCACATGTGCACAACTCCATACTCTACTTGCTATTTGAAAGTATTGGTACGAAAAAAAAGAAAACTTAAGCCTTGTTTTGCCTGTGGGGCTTGTAGCTTTTCACCTTGCCTTTGGAGGTTGTAGAGTAGAACAGTTTGACTTTGAATCACTCACTCTTCTCTTTTCAGGATTCTATCTCAGAGTTTTGAAATTTTTGCAAAGTAAAGACAATGTTCCTCAGATGGTTTACTTGATCGCTCAAGTGGTATTTGTTACCTCACCTAAGGCTTTTGATTGAGCCTCAGCTACCTACTCTATGGCTTGTATGTGGAGCTTTGGGTAGGATAAGTATGAGACTTACTTGTGCCCTATTGACGGTGAATTTCCATCAACCTAGCCATGAGTTTACCTTTGGTGTTGGCATTGATTTGATATCCAAACTAATGATCCTCACCTTCATCATATATCAAGTTCACACTCGCATGTGGTTTTTGGAATTTATTGTTTAGCAGGGTTTTAACGCTAAAAGGGAGACTTCCCGGGAAAGTTCATCAAGCACTTTGTGAGAAGATCATGAAGCCCGGCACAAGTCAAGACACGAAGTGAACATGACTCCAAGTGGCCCAAGGACCGAAACGTGAAGGCAGAAAACTCTGAGGACCTGGACAGAAAATGCTGAAGCTTGCGGGACAAGGAGCCCTATCCAAACCGCGGAGAAACTGACGCCAAGGGCCCACATGCAGTAGGTGGAAAGTTCCAGAAGACACGAGAAGTGACCGGGAGGAAGCCGGGGCTGAACTGGGCCGAAATCGGCCCAGGCCGGTCGGCCCAGCCCATTCCGGGCCCGGTTCGGTGCCCCCTTTGACCTAGCTGATCCTCGAGCTATTTATAGCCCCCCTGCCAACAGCCACGCATCAATTCATTTGTCATCCGCCACCGAGGAGCAGAGAAGCTAGAGGGACACCATCTCGGAGAGGAGGGTCGTGCTAGTTGTCTAGGGTTTCCCTAGCCGATGTGGGAACCTTGCATCGAAGACCACGTCGGAGCTCCAGAGCAAGGATCAAGATCGAGGTAGGATCCCAGTGGTGATCTTGTTCATGTAATCATTCATGGTGAAGTTTTAATAGTGAATCCGATTTCTAGTGATCAAGTGCCTTCTCGATGATTTTGTTCTCCCTTGGTTTTGCTTCTTCCTCAATCTATACTTAAGATAGATTGCATAGGGTGCTCTTGTAGCCGCGGTGGCTAGAGGTGCATACCGGACCGACCAAGTGTTTTCAACTTGTTCTTCTCGAACTCGCCCTAGGCTAACCCGCACAAATAGGAGTGCGTTGTGACAGGACGGTGGCTCCAAAAGGCGGGCGTCTTCGGAATCGGATCGGAGGCCACGGTTTAAAGATGCTTTTTATGAGATTTGCTTTTCTATCTTCATCTATCTTGTTTGGAGCTACAACATAAGCATGATCTAGACTCTCTAGATCGGTTATCTCTTTGCTTTCTCTTGCTACCTCTTGTGTTTAGTAGATTAGATTAGATGTGTTTTCTTGATGATCTCTTAGATTAGATGCAACTTGTTTCTTCAAAAGAAAGAGTTTCCTTGCCTTACTAGATTGAATCCTTGCGTTGCACATTGTTCCACGGATTCGATACCTTGGGTTCTCACACTTAAGGGAAGAAGGGTCCTTTGACTACGACGGGGGATTTGTCTGCTTGCAAATCCAAACGAACTTTGGTACGACAATCAACCGTCAACATGCCCCATAATGTTGTTGAGCCAAAGACCGGATCCAAGAAGAAACTAGTCATGCAACTTGATTGAGATGTGCCAATGTGTGGAATATTTTTCTTTGGTTTTGTATATACTCCTTGCTTGAGATTCATTTCTTGCTTTTATTTTGGAGACGGGTCATGTTGCCCTTTTTTTCTATGCTCTTTTGAGCACATACATTTTTTTGCTTTTTTCTTTCTTTTTTCGATGACCCCTTTCTCCTTTTACAAGAAGAGAAATCTCTTGGAACTTTAGAGTATTTATTTTTTGGTGGATGGATGGCATGTTTTGCGTAACCCTCGGTGTGAGAGTTAGCATGTACATGTAGTGTGTATGTGATCTCGATCGTGGGAGCATGAAAAGGTTCTACCAAGGGTCACAACAATTTGGCAAGACTCAATGGGTCACAAGTAAGCATATGTAGAAAGTTTATACTTCGATAGCAACATATGGCTTTGGTAGGTAATTCGACCATTGAGGAACATGTCATGCTTCATTTTCTCAAAACAAATCATCCGAGATATTCACCATACTATGAGATAGAGCAATATTAAAATTGTCGCACCATATCATACTAGACAACAACCTAGGTTTAGTCATAAGCATATGCTCCCACAAGGTTTTACTTCAAGCTCATGTTTCAAAACATAGCAACAAATTCAAATGCTCATGGAGTACAAAGTTGGATACTAGGTTCTTGCAAAGTTTTAACATAGCAACCATTCATCATTTCCAAACTGAGGATGTATAAACAAGATTTCAAAAGCACAAGGTGGGAGTAAACTAAACAAATCTTTTTGTTGTTTTCTTTTATTCAAAGGTGGTAAACAAGATGTTGAAATTGGTTTGGATGGATACCTCGCTTGATGGAAGGGGGTCTCCCCCAAGCTAGTTTTTAGCTACCTTGTCGGCATGTTCTCCAATTTTGTGATTAGTGGGGCACTTGGAAGCTTGAAGTACATTGTCTTGACAAGTTCACGGAGGTTCACAGGTGCGGGCACACCACCAGGTGCGGGCGCACCTACTTCTTTTGCTCCAAGCACTCATGTCCCCTCCTGTAAACATCCTAGACAAAAATTTCATCGAGGGGAGGTGCGGCCGCACCGGGGTAGAACCGACCGCACCACCAAAGATCTCCAAAACCATTTTCCTAACTCTTGTTTATTTACTAATGCAGTGGTGAAATCAAATTCAAAAACTAAATATGCTTGATGCAAGAAATAAAATTTGGAAAGGGAAACATGAGATAATGACGGTCGAATTTTCGTTGTAAGGATCGTCAACAGTTGTGTTATCAATGTGGGGAGAAATTTGAACCTGGACATGTTGAAGTGTGCCAGAAGAAAACCAAAACACAACTAAACACTTTGGCCATAAATGATTGGGGCCCAAATTATCTGAGGAAGTGTTGAATCAGCTCGCAGTGAAAGATGCTCTATAGGAAGAATGCTTTCACTTGTCTATAAATGCTATATCTGGCACTGAGGGAGCAGATTGCATTAAGATTAGATCCTTGGTCAAGAATAATGTAATGTTGATCCTCATGAACAATGGCAGCTCTCATTCACTTATTAGCACAGAATTTGTGACTAAAGTTGGGCTACAAGTTGTACCAACTAAGTCAAGGAGAGTGAAGCTTGCTAATGGTGAGATACTCATATCTGATAAGATGGTACCTAATCTGGAATGGTGGTGTCAAGGACACACACTCACTATAACCATGAGAGTATTGGATATAGGGGCTTATGATGCAATCCTGGGGTATGACTGGCTTAAACTTCATAGTCCCATGACTTGTCATTTGGAGGACAGAATTCTAGAGTTCAAGGATGAAGGAGAAATATCAAGATCCAAGGGATCTAGCCAGCTACATGAAAAGTGGAGGCTATGACAGCTAAACAATTGTGGAAAGCATGCAAAGGCAATGATGTATGGCATTTGTCATAGTGGAAACAATACCACCATTAGCAACATGTGATGTACTAGAGTCCATCCAACAGATACTACAGCAATACAGTGGGTTATTTTCAGATCCCAAAACTCTTCCACCACAAAGAATATATGAGCATGCCATCCCACTACTGCTTGACACAACTCCAGTAAACTCCAGACCTTACAGATACTCTCCACTGCATAAAACTAAAATTGAGAAGCAAGTTAAAGAACTATTGGAAGCAGGGCTTATCTGTCATAGCACTAGTCCTTTTGCTTCACCTGTATTGTTGGTACAAATGAAGGATGGAACTTGGCGGTTTTGTGTGGACTATAGAAGGCTGAATGCTATTACAGCGAAAAATAAGTTCCCTATGCCTATCATAGATGAAATACTTGATGAATTAGCAGGAACAAGATATTATATATGAAGTCTGGGTACCATCAAGTGAGGATGAAGTTAGAGGATGAGTATAAAACAACATTTAAGGATCATCTTGGGCATTATCAGTTTAAGGTTATGCCCTTTGGCCTGACTAATACTCCTTCAACATTCCAATGTCTGATGAATGAACCGCTGCAGCCATTCTTGAGAAAATTTGTGATGGTATTCCTGGATGACATTCTCATATATAGTCCCACTTTGGAGCAACATGAGAACCATCTACAACAGGTGTTGGAGGTATTGTAGGCTAATCAGCTTTTCGTTAAATTCTCTAAATTCTCATTTGCTCAGCATAGTCTGGAATATTTGAGTCACGTTATTTCAATAGAGGGAGTGACCACAGATTTAGCCAAAACAAAGGCAATGTTGAAATGGCCCCAACCTACTAACGTAACTGAATTGAGGGGTTTTTTAGGTCTCACAGGCTATCTATACTATAAGGAGCGAAAACAAATAAAACCTTTTCTCACCCAAATCAGGCCCATCTTACCCCTCATGTCGGACCCACCCGTCACGTTGCATGATGACCAAAAAGGTGAAACAACCATAAAAATTGCAATTTGGAGAACGTTTCTGCCAAAAACGAAAAGATTTTAGTACCTGACGTCACCTTACCCACCCGCGTACCCACGTCGGGCCCACCCCACCCCGTGCCATCAAAATTTGTTTAGATTCGTAATTTCAAGATTGGAAGCTCTTGATTATGATAACGACTCGAGCTTGGATTGGAGGCACCGGGTTCTAATTGACAACGAACACCTTACGTACCATCCCCAACCTACTTCCTATTTTGTCATTTGTGCTTATCACCGAAAGGACACAATAAGTTGAAATCAATTGGCCAATCAATTAGCTGCGTGTTTAATTAGGAATCAGATTTCAATGTGCATTCGTCAAGAAGCCAATCACCTATTGTAATCCATTTCCAAAGCTTTGCACGCCTTTTACTAAAATGCACAAGCTGGTTCAAAGCCACTCTATGAGGATCGCTTTTCCTGAAAGTAGTACCAAATAGACCCGATAGGTTCTACGATCAAGTTCAACTCCTAACATTATTTTTGTTCTGCCACGTGCATGTCGCACGTGCATCGGCCCGCTTTACCCTCACGCCGGACCTACCTGTGATATTTTTTAGAAGTGGATAGGGTGGAAAAACTATGGAAGGACCGAAAAATCACAATTTGGATAGCGTTTCTGTCAAAAACGTAATGTTTTCTCACCCACCCCGCGTCTACCTACCCCTGTACCCGTTTTGGACCCACCACCCGCCTCCCACCGTACGTTGATCCGCATGTCAAATTAAAAAAACACAGTAGTCTGCTTGATAGATTGCTCCCGTGCTTCGGCACCAACCGCCCAGACCGCAGCCGTCGGCTGCCGGCTGCTGTGGCGCTGCGTGTGCGCGCGCAGGTTGCCGTGCACAGTGCGCCTACGCCAAGGGCGCCGCCCTCGCCATCTGCCTCTGGCTCGCCGTCCAACCTCCCCGTCGGCCGCCGCTGCCGGCCTGGCGCCATTAGGGTTACAGTGGAAAGTGCGTGAATCGATTGAGGAACGAGGTAGAGGAGGACGGAAACAGGAGCAGCAACTATGCTCGGAGAGTAGGGAGTTGACCGACTGGGCCAATTGGGCTGTTGGGCCAGCACGGGAGTTGGCCGGCTGGGCCACTTGGTTGTGCATGGGCCTAAATCAGCCCGTCTGGCTTTGTATGCCAAACAATTATAAGGTCATTGAGAATTTTGCCACTTATTACATCAACATGCAAATGTTGCAAAGACTACGTTATTAAACTTTTAATTGCAAACTACATCGCGCTATAGCCCCACCGCTGTCGCATGCTGCCGATGCCCCGAGCACCACCCGTCGGAGAGGGGAGGCCGAGTGGGAGGGCGGAGGACGGAGATGGAGAGAGCAGAGGGTGCTGCTGCTCCAGCTCCACGGCGGCGCCTAGGCCCTCTCACAACGAATGCGGCGGGTGAGCTGGATGTCCTTGGGCATGATAGTGACACACTTGGCATGGATGGCGCAGAGGTTGGTGTCCTCGAAGAGCCCGACAAGGTAGGCCTCGGCCGCCTCCTGCAGTGTGGTGACGGCGGAGCTTTGGAAGTGGAGGTCGGTCTTGAAGTCCTGCACGATCTCCCGCACCAGGCACTAGAACGGCAGCTTGCGGAACAGCAGCTCTGTGCTCTTCTGGTACTTGCGGATCTCCCGGAGTGCGACGGTGCTAGGTGGAAGCGGTCGGGCTTCTTCACTCCGCCGGTCGCTTAGGCCGATTTGCGTGCCGCCTTCGTCGCCAGCTGCTTCCTCGATGCCTTGCCGCCGGTGGACTTCCTTGCCGTCTGATTGGTGCGTGCCATTTGTGGAGTCGGAGGAAGGAACGCTAGGGATTGCTATGTGCGGCGGCAGTGGACACAACGGAGGAGCCACGGGCGGTGAGCTAGCCAGTAGCGACCGCGTGCGCATGCTCGTGCGAGTTGGGTGCGGCGGCCGGGAGGATAGGAGGAAATGAGATGGATGAGTGAACTGCTGCTCTGTTTATATACCTAGGGTTAGGAGTGTTTGTTGGGTTGGGCTGAAAGTATTGGTTTTTGGGCTGAATTCGATTAGTTCATAAGAGATTTTTGGCATGCGAATATGTTTCAGGATTTTCATATACGCGAGATCGAGACCGTCTCCAAACAATTCATGTATTTTGAATCGGACAAAGACAACACTGCAAAGAAAAAAACCAAGACTCTCGCAGTCTTCTCAAAATACCCGAACGGCAGACTATATAACAAAACCACCTATAAGGTGAGAAACACAAATCTTCGATTTCGTCTATATCTCGTTCTACAATCCTCTATCTTCATCACCACGTTGCTACTTTGAACCTGAAGATGAAGCGCGACACAATGGAGGTTCGTATGTTACTGTAATTTGTTTATCATAAATCTTTTTTTTACACAAAACAAAATTGATTGGTTTAATATTACATCTAGAGCAAGCTGTCATGAGTTAATTCAAGTGCAGGGAGAGATTTCGCCACCTGTTCTCAATGAGGTGTCAAGCAGACAGGAAACACAAGTACATGTTGAGATGATTAACAGGGAGGACATCCAAGTCATCAATCTGGAGTTGGACGAATAACATCAAGAAGAGATGACGATAGCTCCAAATAAGAAAATGTTGACATTGAATGTCAGTCGGAGGACGAGAAAGAAGAGGACCAAGAATATTATGATGAAATCTTAGGGGAGAAGAGCTGCATACATTATTTAATACAACATACGCAGAGTCTAAATTGAAGTCTTCATATTCTTTCATAAAGTACGTGTTTGATTACATATATCACAGGTCATATCTTTATCGACCATGATGAAAACTTTATCTTGATAGCATAGCTAAAATATAAGATTGAACCTTTATGCCTTTGGATCCAAAGTTATTATTGATATTGTATCTCGAGTATGAAAATAATTGTTCCATTATATCAATTTATGACAGGTTCATTTTGAAATATAGCATACCTGTAAATATTGATACTCTTTGTTGTAAAGTTGGACAAACTTAAATAGTTTAACATAGGACAAACTTAAGTAGACACTTATTTGGGGACAAAGGGAGTACTTAATAAGTTTTAGTTGAAAAAAGAAATTGATACTACTATACATGTTCCGTGAAAAATAACAAGTATTCAATAATAATTTTCTAAAAACACGTGCGTGTCGCACGTGCACCTTACTAGTTACAAAAAATTGTGAGACATTATGGTATGATTGCCAAACCTTTGACTCAACTGTTAAAGAAGAAAAGTTTTTGCTGGACTAAATCTGCAACTAAGGCATTTCTAGCACTCAAATCAGCTATGATGACTACTCCTGTGTTAGCACTGCCAAACTTTAAGGAAACATTCACAATTGAAACAGATGCTTGTAATAATGGTATTGGGGCTGTATTAACACAAAAAGGATAGCCAGTAGCATTTCTAAGTAAAGATCTTGGTGAAAAACATAAACACCTTTCTATCTATGCGAAGGAATTTCTGGATCTCATAATGGTTGTAGATAAATGGAGGCAATATATAATATATCCAGCATTAGGAGTTTGTGATTAAAACAGACCACCAATCTCTAGCTTACTTCAATGAGCAGAACCTACACTCTGACATGCAGAGAAAGATTGTCTATACTAAGGGCAAAGACAATTTAGCAGCTGATGCACTTTCAAGAGTAGGACATATGATGGCCATTCAAGCTGTCTCAGAGGTTCAACCTGCTTGGATCCAGGAAGTGATCAACTCATATCAAACTAACCAAGAGGCTCAGCGTCTCCTGGCTGAGTTGGCTGCAGAGGGTTTTGCCGTGGATCATGTACTCATCAAACAACAAGAAAGAATTTGGATTGCAAATAACTCAGCACTACAAACCAAGTTAATTTCAGCTTTCCATTCTAGTGCCATTGGCGGTCACTCTGGCATCAAGGCTACTTATACTCGGCTTACTCAGCTCTTCTGCTGGAAGGGGATGAAACAAGATGTGGAGAACTTTGTGCACCAATGCTTGATATTGTCGGTGTTTTATATCGGCAACCTACCGAGGGGGTTACCCAAGGGAGATGATTGTGGCCTCGTCGAGATCGGAAACCCAAAGGAGAGACATGTGGCACACAGTTTAGACAAGTTCGGGCCGCAATGTGCGTAATACCCTACGTCCTGTATGCTGTGTAACTCTTGATTGATGGGGTGTTGTTTACAAGATGATGCGGATAGAGAGAGAGGGTCCCTGCCTCGCCTTATATTCACCGGGAGGCAGGGTTACAAGTCGGTTTAGGTAGAGAGTTCTAGCCGTACATGGTAGGAGTACTCTACACGGGTTCGGTCATGCCTATCCTTCTTAATATAACCGAGTACTAGTCCTCTGTTGCCTTCTAGCCCACGCCGTCTTGCACCGTGGCCCCCAAGTTGGGTAGTCCCGGGAGCCCACATAGTAGTCGGAGCCAGTACCCGCCTAGGTAGTGGGCCCTGGGATGTCCGTACGACAAGCCCCCGAGTATTTTGTAGTCGAGTGAGATGGCTTCGAGTAGTCTTGATGGCCTCCGCGAGTAGTCCTTGCGCGTCCCCGAGTTCTACAAGCCAGAAGTTCAAGTCTTCTCGAGTAGTCCCCAAACGTCCACGAGTGCTTCTCTCGAAGGTCTTCAATAGTACTCATGATGTCTTGATAGCAGTACGTGAAAAACTCACTTTGGTAACGGGCATAGATAGACTTTAGTAACGGGCAAAGCGCTCGTTACCGATCAAGTGTTACAAATGAGCGAAGAATGGTAACAGGCTGATGCTCGTTACTTATAACACGTATTCGTAACGGGCATCAAACAATGACCGTTACCACAACTAGTCACCGGTCATGTGAAATGGCTGTTTCTCTGGGCCCACAGGGAACTTTGGTAACGAACACCAAAACAGTGCCCGTTACATAAACTTAACATCGGAGACACGTGTTGTGAACCTGCGTCTCCTCTGTCTCGACGAAATGAGAAGCGTCTATTTCACGCGCGTCCCCTGTCTCTCGACTAAAGGAGATGCGTGCTGTGTACGCGTGACTCCTCTGTGTCAACTAAAGGAGACGCTTGCTGTGAACCCGCGTCTCCTCTATCTCGACGAAAGGGCTAAGTTGTGGGGCCCATCGGTCAATATTGGTAACGGGCTTTTATACTGCTATTGACAGCTGTTAAGTACCGCTTTTACACCGTCAACTCCTGTATAATATAAATGAAAAGTGATCATCAATGCTAGAATAGGGGTTTATACTGACAATCTCCACAAGTGTTGGTGTTTCCAGCTTTCATTACAGGATGTACCGAATCACACGTTAAACGATGTATTCACAGAGCAAGAGAACCAAAGACTTAGATAGGGCACCATTGGAAACAGTGTCTAATGCCAAATTGTACTACACCATTGCGACGAGCTCGTCGAGACGATCAAAATGGATATATCATTTGCCTACTTTGGAGTTCGGATGAAAGAGATATGCACAAGATACCATGTGGGCCCAGTGGGACCCACACTAGGCCACGTGGCGACGTGCTGCCATGTAGGAGTCCACGTGGCCATGACACCTCATCGATCCAAAGAAGCACACTCTCGACCAATCACGAGCAAGCACACGGATCCAAGGGCCCACAACCACGAGATAACTGGCTAGAAACACCATGAACACCCCCATACC
This sequence comes from Cenchrus fungigraminus, assembly GCA_036936925.1. Taxonomy (NCBI): domain Eukaryota; kingdom Viridiplantae; phylum Streptophyta; class Magnoliopsida; order Poales; family Poaceae; genus Cenchrus; species Cenchrus fungigraminus. Next base: position 51,077,635 of record CM072778.1, on the reverse strand, counting down.
CACCTTGGGACCCACCTGGCAGTCACCTGGACGAAAACCAGCGCGATCGGGGCTACCCCGGGATTGGCTGACCCCCCAGGTCGGCCGACCCCACTCTGAGGCCCCTCGCGCCGCCCTTCCACGTGTCGGCTTGTCGTGACGAACCAAAGGCGGTGCCAGGTGCCTGCCCGAATATCCGTTCAAAATCTTGCAGCTCCTTCTCATGGAAGATTCACCAACTTGGCCCCCACTCCTCAGTGCCACATGTCACCACCTCATTGGTCCCTTGGTGGCGCCCAAGGCAGCCTAGGAACTTGTCTTGGCACTATAAATAGAGGTGGAGGGGGCTAGAATAGAGACACATCCCATTCCTCCTCCCTCTCTCATTTTCTCTCTTGGAGAGGACTCTCTCCTCTCCATGTGTAGGTGTGAGTAGTGCTAGGTAGAGGGTGATGTAGGTGAGAAGCCCCGCTTGTTCTTCATTTAGAGCAAAGTGAGTATTTCTGTATTTCTCATTTAGACTAAAGTGGTATTCATGCATAGGTGACATGTTCTTGAGTTCTTCATCTGTTCATCATTTAGAGGCTCATGTTCTTCGTGACACGACCCTTTGATCCTGTTGACTAGGTGAATAGTTTTGCATTCCGTTTGTGTGGATTATCCTGTTAGATCTTGTTGGAGTACATTAATCTATGGCAATTCGTTCTTCCTGTTGCCTATATGATCCCATGATGATCGAGGCCTAGTTCTGCTCGCGGGTTCGTCACTCCGTACTTGTATGGAGTGCTATAGTGTTGTTACGGGTTAACAGACGTAGTCGTGCTATAGTAGTGATTGGCGGTGTAGGTGTGGTGCCTGGACTGCGGGTTATCCTTCGTTTGCCCTGTATCCCACGGTTAGTTAAGGGTAGGCCGCGGTAGTGACAGCTGGTGGACCCTTTGTACTCCCCCACGTTCGGATACAACGTAGAGTTTTCGGCCAGAACCGACATGTTACATCCAGGAGGGAACTGGTGCCCGAAGCGAGTATTCCTATCCTGAGCTTGCACCCTTCTAGAATCAATACCCATAGGAAGCACCTCATCATCCCCTTACCATAGCAGGGTTTGGTGTCCTTGGACCACTCTGCTAGGATAGAAGGTAGTGCACGTCGTTCCTTGGATTCGATACCCTTTGGAATACTCCTTAGGTGAAGTGCTACAATGGTGTATCTGTGTGCATGCGGACTCGTTCGCACCCGTCAGTATACCCAGGTGGATCTTACGCTCACGCTAGGTGCGCAACTAGTGGTGACGTTAAGAAATACCAACAAGCATTTCTGGCACCGTTGCGGGGGAACGGTTGTTGTATCTATCTTCGAACCTAGTGGTCCTCGTATCTATCTTTTTCGTTTTCTTGAATTCTACCTTTACCCCCGCTACCCATTGAGATGCCTACCTGTCAAAGCCTCTCTACCCCTAGGGGCGAGTTCGTCTTAGAGCAACCATCAACTTCTTCATCTAGCTGTGAACTTTGCCCCGGCTTTATAGCCATGATTCGGAATCGACCATTCTCTGGAGCCATCAGTGATGATCCCCATGACCATTTAAAGGAGTTCAAAGAACTGTGTTCGTGCTTGGTAATCCCAGGTATGACACAGGAAACATTGAGGTGGAAGTTGTTCCCTTTCTCTCTCGTAGACAGAGCGGAGCAGTGGTACACCCGCACGATAGGGAGTGTAGACAATTGGGAAGAACTACGAGATGACTTTTGTCACTCGTTCTCCCCTGTTGAATGCTCAGAGTTGCTACCGTGTGAACTCCGTGAATTTGGCCAATTAGAGGGTGAGTCTATAGGTGCAGCTTGCGCTAGGTTCTCACACCTATTGGAGCTTAGCTCAGACTTGTCTATACCTGATGATGTATCATTGTGCATCTTTTATGAGAGTTTTGACATGGAATCTGCATTTGAGCTCGACCTTCTAGCTGGAGGTTTGTTTGCACATGAATCCACAATGGAAAGAAGAGAGATCTTAGAATTCTTCTTAGAAGACTCCTCTTCCCATACCAATCACAACAAACCCCACCAAGAATCAGAGTCGATCCACGAGAGTCTCTTAATAGATGAATTTGAGCTTTCATCTTGCACATCCTATGATTCATCTAGAGAGCCTTCTCCCGAACCGCGAACACCGAAGGAAGAAGAAATTCAACCTTCGAAGTTCACTTCCAAATTCGAGGATGATCATTCTAGATATCTTTTGGACACCTCAAATTATTTCGTTGCCCAATCAGGGGAGGATCCTTATTCTGTCCAAATAAATCATTCCAAAAATCTCTCAACAGAATCTTCCCCTAGGCCCACGGTGCCACCTCTACCTCCTGATCCTCCGGATGAAGTATATCTTGAGGAGGCCACGAAGGAGGAATGGTCAGATGTAGTGACACGCTTTTCTGAAGCAATTTCGAATAGTTCACCTTCTTTGATCGTTCCTTGTTCAATTAGAGGAATCGCCGTGGAGGCCCTTTGCAACCCCATCATGGAGGTTAACATTTTGCCATGGCTCTTAGCGGAAACTCTCTTGGGCAATGTTCCGCTAGCACCATCCGACACACTCCTCAAGAGCTATCCCTTGGGACACGTTCTTGAATGTCGAGGGATCACAAGAGCCATGCCGCTCATCATAGACGGGATCGAGGCTAGCTTGGACTTTCACATCTTCAATATCCTCGATCTTGATCTACTCTTAGGCTCCCCGGTGAAGAAATTCCTCGATATATGTTTAGGCATCCTAGATCATAAGCTTAGGGAATCCGCTTCCGCCACTTCCATCACAGGTCTAGGACCTCTGCTGGCGAAGCCTCTTTCCAAGCAAGACCCGCTCAAGAAAATGATGCATGTACCTCCGTTCGCATCATCCGAGCCTGTTCTCATTGAGGTTCTAGACTTCTCTACTCCTCAAGGGAACGACTCGGAGGATTCTCTTCACCTCTGTGAAGGTGAACGATCATCATTCCTTTGGACCGATTTTGAGCCTCTTCCCGCTGGCCATATGATGTCGCTGTTGACGGCTGTTATGTACCTAATTTAAGGCCGTCAATCCCTGCATTTCATCATGAGAATCATGCATCCACACTAGAATAGGGGTTTAAACTAACAATTTCCATAAGTGGCTGTATGAAGATGAATGTAGGTGTTTAGCATAAGAAATGAAGAGAAAGTACACTTCTATGATCCTAGCACTTCAGGCTCAGCCAATGAGGGGCTGCCATGCAAGCATCCCCTGGATCAATGACATCATCAATCCAAGAGAGAGAGCCTCGGCGAATCAGAGACTGCCACGCGTGCATCACATGGATCCTATGGCCCACCAGAGCGACTAAACCGCCTCCAACACACGTGTACACCGGGAACCGACCTCAGGGCCCACCAAGTAGCCACTCAGAGAAAGCACAGGCCGAGGGGGCCCACCTGGTGGTCGGCTGACCCCAGGATCGGCTGAACCGACCTTGGCTCGGTTGATCCCCGCCTTCCACGTGTTGGTTCCTGGTTGGCTCCTGCTCACATTCCGAGGGTGCACGGGGTGTCCTCTCGCTGATGCCTTGGCCTATAAATAGAAGAAGAGGGGGTGAGAATAGGACAACACACTTGAAGGCAACTTCTCACCTTAGCCTCTTCTCCTTCTTCTCATTCCCTCTTGGTGGAGGTGAAACCTCATCCCACCATGAGTGTGAGTGTGAGGAAGATCTAGCTTAGGTGGTGCTAGGTAGAGATGGGAGTGTGTGGGTGAGTAGAGGGGAGGTGCGATGATCCGTTCTTCATCCATCATCCCTTTGTATCTCGTGAGTGATGCCGTTCTTCATTTAGACTAAAGTGAGTATTTCGTTATATTCCAATTAGACTAAAGTCGTATTCATACATGAGTGATATGTTCTAGAGTTCTTCATTTGTTCATCATTTAGAGGCTCGTGTTCTTCGTGACACGATCCTTTGATCTTGTTGACTAGATGAATAGTTCTGCATTCCGTTTGTGTGACTGCTTGTCAATTAGAATATAGTGAGTCTCTTGCATATCTGAATTAGATCAAAGTGTCATTCATATCTCTTCGTATCGTCTTGATTCCATGATGGGCAAGGTCTAGTTGTACTCGCGGGTTCGTCGCTCCGTATTTATACGGAGTGCTATAGTGTTGCTACGGGACGTCAGACGTAGCCGTGCTATAGTAGTAGTCGGTAGTGCAGACGTGGTGTCTGGACTACGGGTTATCCTTCGATTGCCCTGTATCCCACGTTTTGTCTTGGGTAGGCCGCGGTAGTGACAGTCGTTGGACCCTTTCGGAATCCCCCACGTTCGGATACAGGTGTAGGCAACCATTTGCCGTGAACCGACTGTTATAGCCAGGAGGTTCCGGTGTCCGAAGCGAGATCCTTTGCAGCTTCTACCCCCCTAGAACCGAGTACCTACAAGAGATACCATACCTCTCACCTACCTCAGCAGAGATCTTGTGTCCTTGGATAAGTCGCTCGTAGAGTACCCCATCCGTTCCTAGGATACGATACCCTTTGGAATACTCCCGAGGGAGAAGTTCTACAACGGTGTATCCGTGCGCTTGCGGACTCGTTCGCACCCGTCAGTATACCCAGGTGATTCTTACACGCTCACGCTATCCCGGCGCCATAGTGGTGAGGTTAAGAAATACAAACAAGCATTTCTGGCGCTGTTGCCGAGGAACAGTTGTCGAGAATCTACAAACCCGACTGTCCTCGTATCTTTTGTTTTTCCTTTTTGTTTCTACCTCTACCCCCGTTATCCCAGGAAGGTTATCCTTGTACACACTTTCCGCCCATCATGAGTGCTGCCAGGCCCGGTGCTCCTGCAGCACTTCCGGCTTGGTTTGCTAAAGGATAGTGGCATGATGCTTGATGCCGTTTCGGGAGGTGCCTTTGTGCTCTTAGAGCCGGAGCGAGGAAAGGAAATTCTAGGAGAACTCCGAGATTTCAGCTCCCCGCCCGTCCTGAGCGACGAGGTAGCCAACCATGGTAATGTAGAGTTGCCTAGATCCATCTTCGAGAGAGCTCGAGCTTACATACCAACCTTCTCTACACTCTGGTCGAAGATATCATTCTTGACTAGCAGGAATCTATGGGAAAGAGCACCTAGCGTGAGTTCTGCCCTTAGGTTCCCCTATCGTTTCTTCTCTTAAAACCCGACTATTGACGGTCCTTACAACAAAAATTTGACCGTCAAAATCTCGGGTTCGAGAGGAGTATATGAAAAGTTTCATGCACATTTTTAGTACTAATAAAGTTTCACGAGTTGTGTTGTGAATTTCATAGGCAGGTACACATTTTGGGAAAATTTGGGACCAACACACCACACGTGCAAGGGACGGCCGAACCACTTGGTCCGGCTGGCCCTGCCGGTGCGGCCGGCCCTGCCCCGTGGTATGTCTCTGGTCCAGAATACCCCCTCTCCCTCGAGCACAACTTGGACGAGCAAGATTCACTGAAGAAACATCAGTTTGATCAAATGGTGGAGGCTAGGATCACTTGGATCAATGGGTCCACTTGTCCGATCGCTCAACCGACACAACCGTCATCCAGAGGCAATCCTAGGCATCCCCAAACACAATCGGTGCGTCACACGGCGCGGGGTAGGGCCGGCCGCACCTAGAGGGCCGGCCGCACCTATCAACTAGCGTGCCGGGCGAAACCGACCCAAGGAGCCGACCTACAACCGCCTCAGGAGCAGTGATCAGGGGCGTCCAAGGCGAGAGGCGGCACATCCCAGGGCCGGCCGCACCTAGTGAGCCGGACGCACCTGGGATATTCCTCCCCTGCACTCCACCGACCTCCCTTGCCTATAAAAGCCACCTCCCACTCGCTGGAATGGACACGCAACGCAGGAGCATCTCCATTTCTTTCTTTTGTTCACTTAGAGTAGGATTAGTGTAGCTTGGGAGTTAGAGTCGAGTCGAGCTAGTCTCGGGGTTCCGGAGGAGTCTTCTTTAGGGTTCCGGTACTACTCTTGTATCCTTTCTTTGTTTAGACTCAAGTACAATTCAAGTTATCTTTCTATCTTACCTTTTGAGTCAATTACATTCAGCTTTTACTTTGCTCTAGAAGCTTTATTCTTGGTTTAGACTGAATTTAGTTTGATCTTGGTTAGCATAGCTCTCTCGAACCCTATAGTGTTGTGGTCGTTCTTCGCTTGATCTTCGGTGTTTCACCGTAGAGAGAGACCTTCCTTCGTGATATCCGGGGAAAGGTTCTTTGGTTTGTTGTGAGCGCGGTGCTCAGAGCTTGCCTTAGTCTTAGATTGGTGTCCCGTTCAACAGAATAGTTGTGGTACCCTAAGGAGGTGACAGCTCCAGATGGGCTCAGTAGTCCACCATGTTAGTTCGGGCCGGTAGGATTCAGCGCGTCGTCGTTCTCCCTTCTCATCCCAGTCCGAGAGCGCGGCTTTGCATGCCCCTGCAGCACTAGAAGAGCTTGACGAGTATAGCTTGCCTTGGTTATCCTTTGCCTTATTTCTTTACCTAGAGTTGACAAGAATAGATAGATTGTGTTAGGATCCTTTCTCGTCTCGTTGTCCTCCCAGCTCACTAGGTCCTCTCTAACCCTTTATCAAGATCTCCTTGTGTGTGTCAAGTTATCCCCGAATATCTTTATTCGTTACCCCCGCTATAGCTCTTTACCGAGTCTCATTGCTCTCCACCGTTTATCCGATCATCTTTGCCGTAGTGCCTCCCTTGGGAAAATATAAATATGATAACCCAAATACCACCAGGTGAAGTGCTACAATGGTAATCCGTGCGCTTGCGGACCTTTCTATGACGTGTGTTTTACCAAAGACGTTCCCTAGTCCCATTACGATGGGTATAAACCCAGTAGCGACGCTAGCGAGTGCCAGCAGGCATTTCTGGCACCGTCGCCGTGATTGCAAACCTAGTAGTGAGGCTAAGGAACATCAACAAGCATTTCTGGTGTCGTTGACGTGGAGGCAATAGGCATAAGATATCGTTTAAACTTAGTGGTAGAGTTATCCAGGTTCGGTGAACCGCTATTTAAGCGGGTTTACCCTTGCTCTACTCTCGTGTACGTAGAGTAGTACATGACCGGTTTCGACCTACCGTCCAACTTCCACGACAATCCGGAGTCACTTGTGAGGAGAGTGCGACCTCGCGTCCTCATTCCTCAGAAGTTTCTCTCGAGTCAAGAGACGAAGACCGTCGATCCCGTAGACAGCACCTCGTCAGCACCCATGGCCGAGAGCACGATCCGCGAGTTTTCTGCTCCCTCCAACACCAATGTCCCTACCAGACCGAACGTGATGGTGGGAGACGGAAACTTTGAACTCAAGCCGGCATTGATCAACATGGTGCAAGCTAGTCCGTTCTGCGGCAAGCCGAATGAAGATGCCAACGCACATCTCCAGCATTTTCTGGAGGTGTGTAGGACTTTCACTATCCGTGAAGTGACGGACGATGCAACTCGTCTTCGCCTATTCCCGTTCTCATTGCTCGGGAAGGCGAAGCAATGGTTTTATGCGGAGCAAGATGCCATCAACACATGGGATAAGTGCTCTAAGGCACTTCTCGCAAAGTTCTTCCCGGTGGTCAAAACCAATGCCCTCCGCGCTAGAATTTCGGGCTTCCAGCAGCAGAATGATGAGAGTATCCTGGAAGCATGGGAACGTTTCCAGGAGTACATCACCGCGTGCCCTCACCATGGCATGCAGGGGTGGTTCTTAATTCAAACCTTCTACCACGGGCTCAAGCGTACGGCCCGTGAGCACCTAGATGTAGCCGCTGGAGGAGCCTTCTTCTCGCTTCAAGTACCCACCGCCAAGGAATTGATTAAGAAGATGGTGGCAAATCAAGGTTGGGATGGAGATCGTCTCCAACCTCGTAACCGCGGTGTACACCAAGTCGATGGAATCGACATGCTCGCCGCTAAGATGGACCTCCTCATGAAGAAATTGGAGGCACCAAGCAACATGGAAACCGGTAAGATTATGGACGTTCGCATGACGTGCGAGGTTTGCGGTAATGTGGGTCATTCGGGAAATGATTGTCCCGAAACAAGGGAAGAAGCCAGCTTCATCAACAATGGCAACAACAACGGGTTCCGCAACAACAACTACAACAATCAAGGGTGGAACTCGAGGCCCAACTTCCCGTTCAACAATCAAAATGGAGGTAATTATTCTAACAATTTTAATAATCAGCCTTCCATTAGAGATCTTGTCTTTGGCCAAGCTAAAATTAATGAAAATTTAAACAAGAAGCTAGCCGCCAATGATAAAGTTCTTGAAAATTTGAATTCCACCATAGAATCCTTCACTACTGCTATGAAGTATCAGCTAAGCTTTAATAAAATGATAGAAACTCAACTTGCTCAGCTCACTGCTTCTTTACCTTCTTCCGAGTAGGGTGGAATCCCGGGGCAACCCGAACCTACCCGAGAGAATTTAAAATCGGTGACCACGAGAGGTGGTAAGACCACTCGGGATCCACCATATCCTAACCCCGCAGAGAAGAAACAGAAGGAAGTGATCACCGAAACAGAGGAAGAAAAGGACACCGAGAAGGTAGCTCCCGATGAAGAAAAGTTAAGGAAGACGGCACCCCATGAATTCTTTGACACCACGCTACTCCCATTCCCCCGAAGAATCAAGAAGCCTACCGTGGATGAGCAATTTGGGAAGTTCGTTGAGGTAATCAAGAAACTTAATGTCAACATACCATTTCTGGAGGCTATGCAGGTACCGACCTACGCCAAGTACCTCAAGGACATCCTCAACAATAAAAGACCTCTACCTACCACGGATATGGTCAAGCTTACGGAGGAATGTAGTGCGGCCATTCTAAAGAAGAAAGACCCCGGGTGTCCTACAATCAGCTGCTCTATCGGGTCCGAACACTTTGAGAATGCACTATGCGACCTTGGAGCCAGTGTTAGCGTCATGCCTAAGGTAGTCTTCGACAAACTTAACTATACTTCCTTGTCGCCTACAACCATGTGCTTGCAGCTAGCGGATCAATCAGTCCGCTACCCGGCGGGGATAGTGGAGGACATTCCGGTTAGAGTTCGGGATTTCTTCGTACCCGTGGATTTCATCGTCCTCGACATGGATGTCGATACAAGGACGCCTCTAATCCTCGGGAGACCTTTCTTGAGTACCGCCAATGCTAACATCGATTTAGGAGCTAGAGAAATCCGCCTTAACATCAACGGCGAGGAAGAACGATTCACCTTTAGACCGAAGGTGGAGCAATGCTCACAGGTACGAATAATCAATAGCAAAATTTCAAACTGTGTGCAGGAAGATGAGGTGGCCCCAACCAAGCCCAAAGTGGATAGCCTCATTGCCACAATGAGGAAGCATTGGGAGCAAGACAAAGCATTCAAAGGGCGACCAAAGGCAATCAACAAGGCTAAGGGGGAAAGAAGACGGAAACCAAAAACACCCTCGCTAAAGCCTCACCGACTTCAGCACCACCGAAGAAAACAAAGAGGGTGCGGCGTGTGAAGGGAGCATCGTCCGAGTCTTCCACTCCGGGACCGGACGAATCCAAGATCAATTGAGCAAACGGAGGAGTCCCGCTCACGGACTGTAAACTACGAGCCCTCACCGTGATGTAAACCGGTATTTATCTCATATTTCCCTTCCATCATTTTATTTCGTGCATCAAGCATATTTAAATTTCAAATTTGATTTCACCATTGCATTAGTAAGTAAACAAGACTTAGAAAAGCAGTTTTGGAGATTTTTGGTGATACGGCCGACCCTAGAGGTACGGCCGTACCTCCCCTCGACAAAATTTTTGTGCAAGATGTTTTCAGAAGGGGACACGAGTGCTTGGAGCAAATGGAGTAGGACCGGCCGAACCAAGTGGTACGGCCGTACCTATGATTTTCCACAAATCCATCAAGCCAACCACTACAAGCTTCCAAGTGCTCAACTCAACACCAAAATGAAGACACGCCAACCAGGTAGCCAAAAATTTGCTTGGGGGAGACCCCATTTTCAATCAAGGAAGGTATGTCAATCCAAACAAATTTTCAACATCTTGTTTATCACATTTGAATAAAAGAAAACAACAAAAATATTTACTTCAACCATGTGCACTTGAAATCTTGTTTATATCCCCTCACTTTGGAAATGATGAATAGTTGCTATGTTAAAACTTTGCAAGAACCTAGTGTACAACTTTGTGCTCTATGAGTATTTGAATTTGTTGGTATATTTTGAGACAAGAGCCTGAAATAAAACTTTGTGGGAAGCAAATGCTTATGACCAAACCTAGGGTGTTGATTAGTATGATATGGTGAGACAATGTTGATCTTGCTCTATCTCATAGTACGGTGAAAATCTCGGATGATTTTCTTTTGAAAATAAAACAGGAACAGGTTCCTCAATGGTCATATCACCTACCAAAGCCATATGTCGATATCAAAGTATAAACCTTCTACATATGCTTGCTTGTGACCCATTGAGTTTTGCCAAATTGTTGTGACCCTTGGTAGAATCTTTTCATGCTCCCATGATCAAGATCACGTACACCCACATATATAAGCTAACTTCCACACTGGGAGTTACGCAAAACATGCCATCCACCCACCAAAAATAAATACTCCAAAGTTCCAAAGAGATTTCTCTTCTTGTATTCTTGCAAAAGGAGAGAGGGGTCATCAAAAGAAAAAAAAAGTATATGCTCAAAAAGCATAGAAAAAAATATATATGTGCTCCAATCAAAGAGCATAGAAAAAAAATGATGAAGCATGACCCCCCTCCAAAATAAAAGCAAGAGGAGAATCTCAGAGCAAGGAGTATTTAGAAAAACAAACAAAAATATTCCACACACTTGCACATCTCGATCAAGTTGCATGACTAGTTTCTTCTTGGATCCGGTCTTTGGCACAACAACATCATGAGACACAAGTGAGTCTCATGCTTATCCTACCCAAAGCTCCACATATAAGCCATAGAGTAGGAAGTTGAGGCTCGCTCAAAAGCCTTTGGTGAGGTAACAAATACCACTTGAGCGGTCGAGGGAACCATTCGAGGAACCTTGTCTTTCTTTGCAAAAATCTCAAAATTCTGAGATAGGATCCAGAAAAAAGAAGAGCGAGTGATGCAAAGTCAAAACCATTCTACCTTTCAACCTCCGAAGGCACGGTGGAAAGTTACAAGCCCCACAGGTAAAATAAGGCTAAGTTTCTCTTGTACCAATCTTTTCAAATAGCAAGTAGAGCATGGAATTGTACACAGGTACTTGCCGGGTGGTAACATCATGCAACTCCTGATCCACCGAGGCCAAGTCTAGGCTTTGCTCGAGGACGAGCAAACGTTTAGCTTGGGGGAGTTTGTTTACGGTCCTTACAACAAAAATTTGACCGTCAAAACAAGGAGTATATGACAAGTTTCATGCACATTTTTAGTACTAATAAAGTTCCACGAGTTGTGTTGTGAATTTCATAGGCAGGTACACATTTTGGGAGAATTTGGGACCAACACACCACACGTGCAAGGCACGGCCGAACCACCTGGTCCGGCCGACCCTGCAGGTGCGGCCGACCCTGCCCCGTGGCATGTCTCTGGTCCAGAGTACCCCCTCTCCCTCGAACACAACTTGGACGAGCAAGATTCACTGAAGAAATGTCGGTTTGATCAAATGGTGGAGGCTAGGATCACTTGGATCAATGGGTCCACTTGTCCGATCGCTCAACCGACACAACCGTCATCCAGAGGCAATCCTAGGCGTCCCCGAACACAGTCGATGCATCACACGGCGCGGGGTAGGACCGGCCGCACCTAGAGGGCCGGCCGCACCTATCAACTAGCGTGTCGGGCGAAACCGACCCAAGGAGCCGACCTACAACCGCCTCAGGAGCAGTGATCAGGGGCGTCAAAGGTGAGAGGCGGCACATCCCAGGGCCGGCCGCACCTGGGATATTCCTCCCCTGCACTCCACCGACCTCCCTTGCCTATAAAAGCCACCTCCCACTCGCTGGAATGGACACACAACGCAGGAGCATCTCCATTTCTCTCTTTTGTTCACTTAGAGTAGGATTAGTGTAGCTTGGGAGTTAGAGTCGAGTCGAGCTAGTCTCGGGGTTCTAGAGGAGTCTTCTTCAGGGTTCCGGTACTACTCTTGTATCCTTTCTTTGTTTAGACTCAAGTACAATTCAAGATATCTTTCTATCTTACCTTTCGAGTCAATTACATTCAGCTTTTACTTTGCTCTAGAAGCTTTATTCTTGGTTTAGACTAAAGTTAGTTTAATCTTGGTTAGCATAGCTCTCTTGAACCCTATAGTGTTGTGATCGTTCTTCGCTTGATCTTCGGTGTTTCACTGTAGAGAGAGACCTTCCTTCGTGATATCCGGGGAAAGGTTCTTTGGTTTGTTGTGAGCGCGGTGCTCAGAGCTTGCCTTAGTCTTAGATTGGTGTCCCGTTCAATGGAATAGTTGTGGTACCCTAAGGAGGTGACAGCTCCGGACGGGCTCAATAGTCCACCACGTTAGTTCGGGCCGGTAGGATTCAGCGCGTCGTCGTTCTCCCTTCTCATCCCAGTCCGAGAGCGCGGCTTTGCATGCCCCTGCAGCACTAGAAGAGCTTGACGAGTTTAGCTTGCCTTGGTTATCCTTTGCCTTAGTTCTTTACCTAGAGTTGACAAGAATAGATAGATTGTGTTAGGATCCTTTCTCGTCTCGTTGTCCTCCCAGCTCACTAGGTCCTCTCTAACCCTTTATCAAGATCTCCTTGTGTGTGTCAAGTTATCCCCGAATATCTTTATTCGTTACCCCCGCTATAGCTCTTTACCGAGTCTCGTTACTCTCCACCGTTTATCCGATCATCTTTGCTGTAGTGCCTCCTTGGGAAAATATAAATACGATAACCCGAATACCACCGGGTGAAGTGCTACAATGGTAATCCGTGTGTTTGCGGACCTTTCTGTGACGTGTGTTTTACCAAAGACGTTCCCTAGTCCCATTACGAGGGGTATAAACCCGGTAGCGACGCTAGCGAGTGCCAGCAAGCATTTCTAGCGCCGTCGCCGTGATTGCAAACTAGTAGTGAGGCTAAGGAACGTCATCACCGACCTTCGAGACTTAGTCTCGAAGGAAGGAGGGAAGGAGTAGTGAAAGAAGGGTAGTTGTTCCCGGCAAAAACGATTATCTCAACTTCGACTACAACTTTCCGGGAGAGGTTACGATGAATGTTTTGTGCTTCATGTCAAGGCTCAACCTGAGGTGCCGCCACACCAAAGGTCAGGCCAAGACACTGGCCCCAGGCTCATAAAACTCTACACTTTTGGCCTTGGAAAGCACAAATTTTATACCAATCCAGTTGAGCAACTTATCTCGTCATCATGACCCCAGCTAGGACCGATGCCGATCGAGTCAAGTAGGCATAAATCTCACTCTTACACCTTGACTTGGTCGATGCCCCGCGGGAGTGTGGTTGCATCTCTATCTTTTGCACTTCCGTTGGAAGCTTGGGTTGGCTTACATGTCATCCTCACACTAGTGAGGGTGAGAACCTTTGGCAACCTAAGGAGAGAATGAACTGGCAAGTTTGTTCCTCTTGATCTATAGCTCGAATGTTCTTTCGACCCATGGAGTCTTACTCACTAGATCTGGGGTCCGAGCATTTTTGAGCCATGTTTCCAAAGGTGAAAGTTCCACTCTCAGAGCACTTTTGGCTGTAAGCCGGAACTTGTGCTCATCCGCATCACCTCTGTCATCTCTCGTCCGTAGTGCTGTAACCTTGCTAGCTGCACGACCCTCCTAAGGGTACCCATCATAGTTCCCTTAGGATGGTTGTGAAGACTATCACCGCGACATCCTGAACAGCTTGCAGTGTATACATGCACTAGCCATGTAGGAAGGAAACGGGCTCCATCATAAGAAACCCGCTGGGGGAACCATGAATTGGAATAAGAAGGTACCTTGGAAAAGGGGGAAGATCTAGAAGAGGCAGCAACATCTTTTGTACTTGGGAATGAGTCCAGGTGAACCCCCTGTGTTGCGCTGTTTATGCGGGAAGAGGTTTGAGTAAAGCTAAAAGAGGAGTGAAGGCATTTATGCCCAAAACCTTATCCTAGCTATTACTGGAGCCTCCGATCTCAAAACCTGCGGGACACCTGGCCCTGAAACCTTGAGCCCTACTAGAACCCACATGCCAAAGGGGAGGCCCAGCGGGGCCCATATGGGTTCGACCGACCCACTAGGTCGACCGACCCAATAAGGGCGCCGCCGCCTCTCCCTTTTCGTGTGTGCCTCCCTTCGTCCCCCAGAGACCTCCTCATCGCCATGTGACGGACTTTGAGCCACGCAGAAGCTCCATCCCCCTGCTCCTTCCTCCTCACAGCCACCGCACCACCGGCCATGAGTAGCCGGGATGCACAACCTTGTCGGTTGAAGGCCCCGTCCCCCTTTGAAGGGGAGAAGTCCTTTTTCTTCAGTGACCTAGGGAGTGACAAGTTGGATCCATGGGACGGATCTCAGGATGATATGATGACTCCGGAACGGGGGAGGAGGATGAGAAGCCCAACTGGAGACTCGATAGAGCCCCCAGCTAGGCGCGGCTCATCTTCACCCCCCACTTTTGCTGGTCATTGTTCCCGATTTACCGCCCTAGGGAAGAAACCAGCCCCTGGTTCTAGCAAGAAGGTGTTCTACGATGACTGGCCAGGCCCACCGTTGAAGCCCGGAGAGCGCTACGCAGGATCGCACTTTAGCAAGGATGGTGAGCCTTTCTGCCACAAGTATGAGCAGGATGTTTGGGACGAGTTTCCGCAACCCCAGACCAGGTTTCACATCTTTGGGGTGAGGACCCCGAAAGACAGCTGCGGAGTGCCAAAGCTACACCCACCGCGCTGGGAGACAGAACTTGAGGACATCCTGGCTTCGTTACCTAACAGAAGGAGTCTCCAAACAAGCAAGGTGGTGGACAGATTGGTAGATGTGTACCTCGAGTACGATGCCTTGGTGAAGGTTGTGAAGAAGCAGCGAGAAGAGTATCGGCAGCTCAGGCATCTTCTCCTCGAGACCAGCAAGGAGATGAATGCCATGCTGCAGCGCCTGATCAAGGCAGAGGGTTTGGAAGCCCTCTTTGCGGAGTAGAGGGCTGCGCCCACTTTTCGTTTTCCATAGGCGCTTAGTTAGGTTTAGTTTATTTCCTTCCATATTTATTTCCCTTTCAATTTTTATTTCCATCATGTGTGTAAGCACCTATTTCCTTATGAACTTGAATAAAATAATCTGGCTCCACCGGTCATATAACTCGGTCGAGTCTAATGTGTGTTAATTGTTTTTGTTTCTGTTAGTCTTGAAGAACCGCACCCAGGTACAAGATAGTGTGGGAGAGAGCCGCACTCTCCAAACACAAACACGATGGATATTTGCACCCACACCATACTCGCACAGCGCGTACGACCACTCATGCTTAGAAAACCCGAACAGAGATGCATTCTTGCGCATCACAAAAACCCCATCCTGTCTGCATCAACAACCAGCGCTATTTTGCATCTCTACCTCATTTAACCATGATTCTTGAGTTCGTTATGCCCTTTTATAAAATCCTTTATGAACAAACTCGAGAAATCTATGGTGATGCTTACTCCGTACCTATGGTTGGCATGCATAAGTTTCATTCCTCGTTGTTACTCTTGAGGCTTGTGAACCGTATCTTCATAAGGACAACATGTTCATCTAAGTAGTTGACAAGTGAGATATGGCTTGATGACATGATCTTAGCTCTGAAGGTTTTAGTTCTTGGGTTTATTAAAAAACACTCTTGCAAGCTCCTCTTTGATATGCCACAGTCCTACCAAAGCCATATGATGTTATTAGTCGAAAACCTTATACTCATATGTTGCTTGTTATTGCATTGAGCTTTGTCAAACTCTGTGACCCTTATGGGGATTTATGTGCACACCACCATTTCCCCCTTGCTATGCTTCTACTCTGGAAATTAGCATTGTATCATTCATCTATTCACCTACATAAATGCTCCATCATATGCATTGATTCCTCTCTCCTCAAGTATTTTGTAAAAGAGGCATGGCTATCTAAAAAATGAGGACACATGAAGGTCCCTCAGTTATGCAAAAACAAAAAAGTGGGCACATGAAGGCCCACTAAAAAGAGGATAGCCATGTTCTCATAAGACTTTTCATAAATATAAGAGAGAGAGAATCATGCAATGGAGTCATTCAGCTCATTCATCAAATATGGTAATAACTAGCACCCATTCCGGGGCTAGTGGCCACCTTACCATATCCACCACATTAATACACGTGCACATCTTGATCTGATTGTATGAATTGCTTTTCTCTTGGATCCGGTCTTTGACTTTGCAATACATGTAATGCAAGTATGCTTTATCTTCTATCCTACCTTGACCTCCACATATAGCCATCATTAGAAGTAGGATAAATAAAGGCAATATAATGTCTTGGTGAGGACATATACACATTGAGTGATCTGAGGGAATCAAATGAGGAAGCTAAGCAAGGTTTGTTTTGAAAATCATTGCAAAACCCCAAGTTACTTGACATGATTGAGCAGAGGTGATTTGATTCATGATCGTTCCATTCCTCAATTACTCACGATGGCATGATAGACACTCCACAGAGTTCACAAGTGCGAGGTATGATTTGGAATATCTCTTATGCTCGCTTCATATCTCTGGATATCATGTCCACCTTGATCTGACTCCCTTTACTCGGGACGAGCAAAGGTCAAGTGTGGGGGTATTTGTTGACGGCTGTTAAGTACCGCTTTTACACTGTCAACTCCTGCATAATATAAATGAAAAGTGATCATCAACGCTAGAATAGGGGTTTATACTGACAATCTCCACAAGTGTTGGTGTTTCCAGCTTTCATTACAGGATGTACCGAATCACGCGTTAAATGATGTATTCACAGAGCAAGAGAACCAAAGACTTATATAGGGCGCCACTGGAAATAGTGTCAAATGCCAAATTGGACTCCACCATTGCGATGAGCTCGTCGAGACGATCAAAATGGATATATCATTTGCCTACTTTGGAGTTCGGATGAAAGAGATATGCACAAGATATTGTGACGCCCCAGGTTTTTAATTAGCATTATTGGTGCTAATGACCTAGTCAACCAGGTCAAACACGTTGACTTTGGTCAAACCTTGGTCAACCTGGGTCATCACCTCGAAAACCTAGCCTACAATCACTAATGATCATCTTAAGCAAGTCAACACGCATTAGTGGTCAAACCCTAGTCAAATGTTGGTCAAACCCCTAAAGCTTTGAACCTTTCCTAGAACTTTTGCCGCGTTCTCCGAAGTTCACTTACACACTTCAAAATCAGCCAATACAAAAGTTGTTCATCTTTTTGAGGGACACACTTTTCATAATTGGCGGCATTGGAAATTTTGAGTGGAAAATGTGCTAAAACTCGGTCAACGCCAACATCAGCATTTTTACCGAGCCATAAAAGACAGCAACTTCACCAGCAGTTCATGCTCAAACCTTTGATCAAAAGATATGTCGGCCTTTACAAAAAATGATCTCCTATAGTTGTTTTACAACTTTACTATTCAAAGTTTTTCAAGTTTGGTTTGAAAGTTTTGAGCAAAATTTGGTCAAACATCGGTAAACCGAATGGGAAGTGGCGACGTCGCGCCCACGCCGCCATGCGGCGTTCTCCCGCCTCGGCGTCCGGGTCCCTAGCCGGCCCACGTCTCCCAAGGCCACCGCACCATCTTGGCCGCCCGCCGCCCGAGCAAATCGAATTGGGGCTCGCGCTTCGCCACGCGTCGCACGCGCCGCGCGCCCGCGCTGTGCCCCTGTCGCGCCGCGCGCTGGTCCTGTCTCCCGCACGCGTTGCCGCGGCCGGGCCCCCTTCCTCGCCTCCTCTGCTTTGTGGCGAAGCATAGCCTCCCCTGCACGCTCGCCCACGCCTATAAAAGCAGCCCCGGTGCTCCTCCTCGCGCGCGTGACCAGCCGTCGCTCCACCATTGCCGCCGTCGTGACGAGCTCCCCCTCCGCTCGCTCCCGGCGCCGCCCGACGCTCCTAGCACCTCCCCTAGGAACCACTAGAGCCTCCCCACTCGCTCGTTGCTCGGCCGTGCCCCTCACCTCGCCGGAATCCAAGCCGCAGCGGCCGCGCCGCCACGGACTCGCCGCCGCCGCTCACCGGCGACGTCTCCGGCCGAGCCACCGCTACCAATCGACGTGTGGTGAGCTAAATCGAACATTGGTGCCATTTGTTGCCCACCTCCGGCCCCACATCGCCGGCGGTGAGCTCGCTCCGCCGCCGAGGGCACACCTGTGAACATTTTTGTGCTCGGGGGCATTTATGTTAGAAGCAAGGGCATATCTGTGAAGAATAAAAACTTTCCAGGGACCCCGCAGCAAAAAGATTCTTAGTTTCTTTTAAGTTAGATCCAGCATCTTGTAAAATTCGTAGCAAATCACAAAAATATCAGAAAAATGCAAAATCAATTTTGTTGGTTTCCTTGTGACTAGATCTACAACTTTTGCAAAACACGACCATACTTTTGACTGATAGATTTTGCATGAAAAATTGAAATCAGTTTGACCAAGATTTGCTGTAGTTCAAATTATACAAGTGATCTGAAGCTGAATTTTGGATATGTTTCTAGATATACCATGTTTAGACTCTACACCAAAAATTGCACAAAGTTACTAAGCAGATCTTTTAATATGATTTATTTTGTATTTATGATGAATCTGCTTAAATGAATTTTATAGCTTAAAATAAATATATTTTGTGCCCAACTTCTGGATATGATCTTTTTATGCCTAAATACACCCCTGGTGAATTAATCATGATTTTATAGCTACCAGAAATATTTATTCTTGAAATATGCTTAGTTTTAAATGTAATTGCATAGTTCAAGATCTAGAGTAGCCCTTGCTACATTTATTGTGTGAATAGCCTTGTTTTGAGTCAGATAACAAGTGGGAGAAAGTAGGATCCATTTGTTTCTTAATTATTTTTATAAGCATTTCTCATGTTTTGGTAGCTAAAAATTGTCATTTTTGGTATAATTAATTCATAGCTCATTTAAGTGTGCACTTGTGTTCAGTGGCTTTGTTTAGAGCTAAAAAGCTTCAGAAGTGCCATCTACAGCATTTTATGAATTTAATGATGAATAAAAACAATGGAGGCCAATTTAAGCTTAATGTTAAAGTTAAATTGGAAAACCACCAACACCACACCTAAAGACCCTATGGTTGTGATGTGAAACATTATAAGAAAGTTGAGACCACTCCCTTGCTGTTTTGTGAATTTAAATTAATTTATTGCATAAATGTGTACACAGTCACTATCAAAAAAAATAAATAATGAAGCACCGCCTAAAATTACTTTAATAGAAAGAATATCCTAAGTATATGTTTGTCAAGGTGAATATGACAATACACCCCATGGTTGTCATGTGTTGTTTTGTAATTAATTAAATTAAAACCGCCAATTAAATCTTGCATATGTATCCTCGTATAGATCTTCCCGACGGTAGATACACACTCGTGCCGGAAGGAGGAGACGAGGGCGCTGACGGTGAGCTGCAGTACGTGGACGTAGCTCAGGACCTGGACCAAAGTCTAGAAGGGCCCAAGGCCAACCTTGTCGACGAAGGCAAGCCCCGGATCATTAACCCTTCTTTTTAAAATTATGCAATTACCTTTGCTATGTTTGTGCATTTACGTTTCAGGAGTTGAATTGAAACCCTAGATGCATGATCCCTAGGTACCTATGCTCTTTTACTAGTATGCTAGGTCGATAGCTGCTATGCTATAGGACTCGGTAAAAGTCGAGTGATGTTCGTCACTCGCGAGAATAGGTTCTCATGTTGGAATCATAAGATCTTTATAAATGGATTGCTCATGTGGTAAGAGCATGGGATTTGGGCTCCGGTCCAGTGGCTTTCGTGGGCTGAGCTTTTGAACGTACTAAGCACTTGTCGGGAATGGGACCGGTAAGCCTAGTACCCGATTGAGGCGACAAGGGATTTGCTGTTACTAATCTTGAGTAGTCACCTGCCCGACTTGCAACCGGGAGGTGGGTACATGTGTGAGGCTGGATGTACTGTGTGGGGGCATACCAGATAGCCTTGTACCCGGGACTGTAATCCTTATCCCGAACCGAAGATCGACGGGAACCGCCTGGTCGGTGCCAACTTTGTGAGGGCACCGCTCCGTGTGTTTAGGTTTACCTTTCAACCGTTATCTGAGACAGCTTAATCAACTGGCCATGATATCCCTTAATGATGGAACTATGTGAATATTGCTACATGGATTAATTGTATTGTACAATTATTGATTGCAATAGTTGGCTTACTTAGAAATGGTAAGTAACTAGAATTTGAGCTAAAATATTGAAAGTAAGGACCTACTCTTTGTTGCTTTTCAGCAAAAGAACCCACCAACCAAAAAGCCTCTCATGTCTGAAGTTTGGTGATGTAGTTATCACCTGACGGTTAAGTCTTGCTGAGTATTAGTATACTCAGCCTTGCTTTATAAATGTTATTGCAGGTGATGTTGTTTGGCCTGGAGAGATTCCACCCGGCTGGGAGCTAGAATGGGTGGATGACGACGAGTGATGGCATCATGGATGGTCTCCTGTGATGTCTATCATATCGCTAGTTTATTTTTCTACTGTTTTCGAACTCTGAACCTTTACTTATCATGTCATGAACCATGGTTTGTAATAATTAACCCTTAGGGGTAAATTGGATTTAATTTGTGTAATGTACTCTGGACTCGCCTTCGTGTGAGTTTTAATGCATATGTTCGATCATCTGCGTGTTATCCAAGTGATTTACTGGGCTTTGACCCGGCGATTTACGACGGGATGGTACTTTATTATCGCTTAATGACCAAAGTGGATTGGTTTAGGCGATAGTACGGTATTTTCTCGGGCGGGTTGTCACAGATATCATGTGGGCTCGGTGGGACCCACACCAGGCCACGTGGCGACGTGCTGTCACGCAGGAGTCCACGTGGCCATGACACCTCATCGATCTAAAGAAGCACACTCTCGACGAATTAGGAGCAAGCACGCGGATCCAAGGGCCCACAACCACGAGATAACTGTCTAGAAACACCGTAAACACCCCCATACCCACGTTGGGACCCACCTGGCAGTCACCTGGACGAAAATCAGCACGATCGGGGCTACCCTGGGATCGGCCGACCCCCAGGTCGGCCGACCCCACTCTGAGGCCCCTCGCGCCACCCTTCCACATGTCGGCTTGTCGTGACGAACCAAAGTCGGTGCCAGGTGCCTGCCTGAATATCCGTTCGAAATCTTGCAGCTCCTTCTCATGGAAGATTCACCAACTTGGCCCCCACTCCTCAGCGCCACGTGTCACCACCTCATTGGTCCCTTGGTGGCACCCAAGGCAGCCTAGGAACTTGTCTTGGCACTATAAATAGAGGTGGAGGGGGCTAGAATAGAGACACATCCCATTCCTCCTCCCTCTCTCATTTTCTCTCTTGGAGAGGACTCTCTCCTCTCCATGTGTAGGTGTGAGTAGTGCTAGGTAGAGGGTGATGTAGGTGAAACGCCCCGCTTGTTCTTCATTTAGAGCAAAGTGAGTATTTCTGTATTTCTCATTTAGACTAAAGTGGTATTCATGCATAGGTGACATGTTCTTGAGTTCTTCATCTGTTCATCATTTAGAGGCTCGTGTTCTTCGTGACACGACCCTTTAATCCTGTTGACTAGGTGAATAATTCTGCATTCCATTTGTGTGGATTATCCCATTAGATCTTGTTGGAGTACATTAATCTGTGGCAATTCGTTCTTCCTGTCGCCTATATGATTCCATGATGATCGAGGCCTAGTTCTGCTCGCGGGTTCGTCACTCCGTAGAAGTACGGAGTGCTATAGTGTTGTTACGGGTTAACAGACGTAGTCGTGCTATAGTAGTGATTGGCAGTGTAGGCGTGGTGCCTGGACTGCGGGTTATCCTTCGTTTTCCCCGTATCCCATGGTTAGTTAGGGGTAGGCCGCGGTAGTGACAGCCGTTGGACCCTTTGTACCCCCCCCCCCCCACGTTCGGATACGGCGTAGTTTTCGGCCAGAACCGACTTGTTACATCCAGGAGGGAATTGGTGCCCGAAGCAAGTATTCCTATCACAAGCTTGCGCCCTTCTAGAATTAATACCCATAGGAAGCACCTCATCATCCCCTTACCATAGCAGGGGTTTGGTGTCCTTGGACCACTCTGCTAGGATAGAAGGTAGTGCACGTCGTTCCTTGGATTCGATAACCTTTGGAATACTCCTTAGGTGAAGTGCTACAGCGGTGTATCCATGCGCTTGCAGACTCGTTCGCACCCGTCGGTATACCCAGGTGGATCTTACGCTCACGCTAGGTGCGCAACTAGTGATGACGTTAAGAAATACCAACAACTGCCCGTTACATTGGTGAAATGTTTGTAACGGGCGTTCTAAATGAAGCCCGTTACTCACTGATTAGATTCTGTAACGAGCTTTAATTAACGCCCGTTACATATACGTAGGCCACCCCTACAGTAACCTGCCTGCTTGCCGGCTGCATCCTGGAATCAGCCAGGATTTGGCAGCCATCAGGGGCTGCATCCTGCCATCCTGGAACTAGCCAGGATATGACAAAATTCATAGAAATTGGATCCAACATCCAAATTCACAGAAATCCACATAATTCACATGCATCATATAACAAAATTCAGAATCATCATCTCACAAGTAAGGAAGCATCACTGGCTTGACAACAATATCACAACCAAGTCCACTAGCTTCACAACAATATCACAAAATTCATGGGACAAGGAGGAATGCAAAAATTTCCTAAGAACCATATATAATATTAGCCCAAACAGTACCACGAGCATGAAATTTTCCTCCGACTGCAATCACACGTTCCATGAGGAATGTGGCAGTTCTATCACGAATATAGACCAGCGTGTTTTCGTGGAGACCATGCTTCGGTTGCTCAAATTTCTAGATATAACAATGTCACTAGTCAGCACACATATATAGGTGGTTACCAAACATGTGCAGTGCTAATAAGCAAGAATTGTGCTCAGTTGCAAATGTAACAAATGCAGATCCCAAGAAAGTACATGTTCCCTCAATTTATCTTTTACTTTAAGCATGTTATAGGCACAATAGAAGCCGTAGAGTCTAGAATGAGAAGGTTGTTGGTGGCACTACAATAAATGTACAAAAAAATTAGTGGTGATCGAGAAGAAATAAACTCAAGCTTTAGTACTAGATTCCATAGGAAGGAAATAAGTGATATGTACCTTAAGCTCATTGTCATGTTCCAAGGTGCTGCGGGGCAACTTCTTGTCAACACAGTAACTATCCCAAGCCCTACAACGAAACATGCAACAATGGTTAGGGCACTATTAATATACTCTGCAGAGTTTGTTGAGGAAGTTTACAGGTTAAGAAAGAAAGAACTTACTCATTAATGCATTTTTTCAAAAGGGAAATATCAGTCTTAATAAGGCTCTTCAATGAATCAAGATACAACACCCTCTTCTGCTTCAGAAGGATCACCACTGCAATCCAGTGGTTGTCGCTGAGATAAGCGGAAAGGATGAGTTTCTTTTGAACATATAGTTGGAAGGCACGCTTCATATAGGACGCAGCGAAATCAAAAGAGTGAGCCTTGCTCAACATTGTCAAGTTAAAGCATTCAGGATCAAGGAAGCCAACTGCAGCACCCGTCTTCTCAATTTCTATAGCCATATTCCTATTAGTAAGAAAAAACAAAGTGTAAGGAGGCAAAATACATGGTAAAAATGATGTGAGGCAAAAAAAACAGATTTCGATAGAGAATGATTAGTGAGAAGCAGAATAAATTTTCAAGAAACTTACAGGATGAAGCAGCGGATAAGTGTCACATCAAAAGCATCCAACCTGAAGAGATCGTACAAATCACTGAGTTGCACAGGTATCTGCTGGAGTTCGTTTGACGATTCTTCTCTCTTAGGCCACCAGATGGTCCCGGGCTGAAGTGCGACCATAATTGGAGAATTATCTTGTGCCTTACAACGTTGCATGAAGAATGTGTGGAGATCTCTGGTACAAGGAGCAGCCACATTGAGTACAGCAGCACTGAGAATGCTCTTTCCAAATTTGTAATTTGGGTTAGTCATAGTCCAAGGATTCTTCTTGGTGTTTCTCTTAGATCGCTTTCTAGTAGGCATCTTAGAGCTTGTATTTTCGGTAATTTTCTTTTCCTACTGCTTTGAGATGGCTGAAGAAGGTTTCTCAAGGGCTTTCTTGCCTATTGTAGGTGGTGTAGAGCTTTTATTTTCGGCAAGTTTCTTTTCTTGCTCCTTTGAAATGGCTGAAGGTTTCTCTAGGGCTTTCTTACCTAGTAACGGTGGTGTCTCACCAGGATCTATTACAGAGGTATTGGGCCCAGATGTACCTGCAGCTTTCTTCAAAATGTCGTCGACAGATTTATCAGCATCAGCCAACACATCACTCTGGTTGCCTGGTAACAGTGGTGTCTCACCAGGAGCCATTACAGAGGTATTAGGCCCAGATGTACCTGCAACTTTCTTCGAAATGTCGTTGACAGATTTATCAGCATCAGTCAACACATCAATATGGGCTCCTGTTTGGCATGATTGTTTTGAGCACTTTCGTTTGGGGGTGTAGGTTTTGATGTTTCATGAGGAGGAGAAGGAGGAGGAGGAGGAGGAGGAGGAGGAGGAGGTGGTGGTGGGGATGGAATATTTGGTGTATCTTGCGGATGTGGGGATGCAAGTTTTTCTTTTTCAGGACGAGTAGTAGGAGGTGGGGATAGAATATTTGGTGTATCTTGCGGGTGTGGGGATGCAAGTTTTTCTATTTTTTCAGGATGACGAGGAGGAGAAGGAGGTGGGGATGGAATAATCTTTGGTGAATCTTACGGGTGTGGGGATGCAAGTTTTTCAGGACGAGGAGGAGGTGGGAATGGAATGTCTTGCGGATGTGGGGATTAAGGAGGAGGAGGTGGTGGGGAACCATGTGAGGAAGGAACCTGTCCTGTACTCTGTGAACTACAAGGAATCTGTACCGTAGCCTCTGAACGAGATTTATATGTTGGTGCTCCCTTGACGTGAATGCGACAGCTTCTCCACTGTATCCTCTGTCCTACAGCTTGTCCGAGTGTCGTCACCTCATCATTATGAGGGTATTCCAGCGCTTCATCCACAAAGACAGTATATACATGCAGCACTTCGACCACAACACAGTCTTCATGAATCGGGACTGTTTGTAGCGTAGTCTGCTATGGATGAACCACACCAATTGCAGCCTCACATTCAACACCCCTCCACATGATACATAGGCCACAGTGTGCGGGTTCAGTCAACATGACTATATGGTCTTCTTGTGTACGATCGTCACAGTGCACCTCCGTCAACTCTGCAGTGCCATTGATCAAACCTATATTATCTGCGGACGCACAGCTGCTCTTCAGTGCGGCGGGTGAAGGGCTTGCGCGATTGGACACTGGTGACAACACCAACTGGTACCCTTCTCCCAGCAAGGCAAGCAAATCGTTCTGCATCTCAGCCTTGAGTTCTTGCTTGATTTCTTCCTTTATCTTTTCCTTATCAACTGATGTGTTGGTCCTCATCCTTTTCCTCTTCTTGTACATGGAAGCATGTTGAGGCCATGCATACTTCCAGCCCTGGTAGCTGGAGACACCACGCACGTGACCTGGTTGTTCGGGGTGGCCCAAGCACTGACTTAGTACATCATACTCCCTCTGCCCTGGAAGATTCTGCACATGCATTCTTCTCCCTGATGTCTGCAGCCAATTTTTCAATTTCTTTGTTGTTGAACACTATCATGGCAGCACGGTCTTTAATCACTAGCTTACTCCCTGCTCGCAGCCAATTCTTGGAACGATCGTCAGGGTAGGCGTCATATGGGTTGGGGATCCCAGCTGCAGCTAATTATCTGTCCTCTTCCTCCCATTGTGGTAGTTTCACAGTATAACCAGTTGGACCCCTGATGTGCTCGCTTGTGTTCCGGCTTCGAAGTTCTTTGAACTTGACACTAACAGATGAGGCTTCCTCGGCTTCCTCCTGTTTCATGAACTCCTTCCACTGTTCAGGGTCGATAAACGGGTGCCTTGTAAATGGCTCAAGTCCTTTTCTGATAAAATCTCGCCTATGCTGAAATCTGAATTGTCTCCATGCCCTGGCTGCTGTCTTCTAGAAAAGCTTGAATGTCTGCGGTTTCACGCATTCTTGGAACTTCAGGTGTTTCTGCACATGCTTATCAATCAAGTCCCACTTTTCATCATTGCTTAGTTCTTTGATTTCTGGCAAATGCAAAGGTATCTTTTGTCTAGCAATGAGCCCCGCAAGCGCCCTAAACTTGCGCTTTTGTGTCAATGGTACTGTCATCCCCCCATGTCGACCTTTGTGACTATCATTGTGTCACTTAGCCACTTTGTGGATGTCCTTGGCACTCTGCCTCAGCGCGGAGCCCCACCCACCTGGTCTTGTTCTTCACTAGCAGTGCCATAACCCTCTTCTTCATCTTGTGGCCCAGGTCTGTAGTCCTCGTCAAATTTATCCTGTGAATTAATAGTCAAGAGATTATGAGAAAGGTCAGCTCAGTGTCCAAGAATAGCACAAAAAGCATACCATACTGCTAGCTCTCCCAGGTGAAGGACCGATTAGGCGACCAGAGAGGGGGGTGAATGGGAGCCGCTAAAAATTCTTCTCCAAAGAGTCGAACTCGACTATACCCCAAAATCACAACCGCGGATTCCCACACGAGCTTGCCAAGGTCATGTAGTCACAACGGAAGCCAATCCCAAACGGAAGCGCAACTCAGGAAGTAAAGGACTTAGGCAATCTGCAGTGCCCTGGGCGGACCGTCCGCATGGAGGGGGCGGACCGTCCGCGGGGGCCAGGTGGACCGTCCATGAGTTCACGGCGGACTATCCGAAAATGCCTCCTGAACCACTAGTAGCACACTGCGAAATACGGACCGTCCATACCCTACCCGCGGACCGTCCGCCACGCAAGGACCGTCCGCACTCTCCTCGCGGACCGTCTGCCAAACTCCTTGCAACCGAAAATCACCAACTCGACGGATCGAACGAAAAGCAAACAAGAACTCGCGACGAACACGACGAACTACTGGCTGAAAGCCTCCTCGCGGACTGTCCGCCAGGGGCGCAGACAGCGGCCCGAGCTTGACCTCTTGAAGGTCAACACCTCCTTCCCTTTGCCCGATCTCCCGAATCAACCAAGGGAAAACTACCAAATCATAGGTGAAGATGAAGCGTCTCTAGGAGATGTTATACCTACGAATTTGTAGCCTCAAACCCACTGAATCGAGAGAAATCGAGATTCTACCGAGCTCACACAAAGAGCTAGGGTTCCAACCGAAATTCTTCAATCGGAGGCCAAATCCGGAGTTTGAGGGATCAAGATCAAGTACAAAGATGCTCAAGACATTTATCCATGATCCCCACAAGGAAATCCGAACCCAAACACCTCAAAATCGAAGGAACAAGCCGTGCACGAAAATCCAACGAAAATAGCCCAAAAAAGACACGAAAATCACTCGAGCCACAAGAAGGAAATCAACGCAACCATGAAAGCTTCCATACACTCAGAGGTCAGATTCTCTACAAAATGTTGGAGAAAAATCTAACCTAAAGAGCAGGGAAATGAGAAGCAGTTCGGATGGATGAGTTGCCCTGAAACCCTAGAGCTATATATACGAAGTCTCTCCGGGTTGGGCAAATGACCAAGCTACCCCTAGAACATAAATGAAGATACACACCCCTCAGGGGCAAGATGGTCAAGTAGCGATCTTCCTGTTGACACCGTTTTTTGGAAAAACAAGTCAAAAGAAGATAAGGAGTAGCCGATGAAAGAGCAATATAATCGGCCGATTGAAGAAAGAGAAGGTGGTCAACAAAAGCTCGCCGATGGTCAAGGCAGTCCAACCAGATCCATGTGGGTAAACCTGATCGGCCGATTGTTAATCAAGGAATCGGCCGATGGAGAGGAAAGCGGCAATCAAGAGATACGCCAAAGGGAAGACATGGTGGAAGCGAGTCAATCTACAATTGGCAACGGGTCAAGAGTCAGTTTTAGGAGAGTTTAACTCTTGCATGATTCTTTTTCTATTTTTTCTAGTGTTCGTTTTCTTTAGATGCAAGTAAACAGTGCCGTAATCGGCTAGGAGTCGGGTCATCCTCAGGACATAAATAGCGACCCTGCGTGGTCGGAAAATCTGTACACACCAATATCAAACAAACCGCCTCTGGGCAAACCCTTTACAATTTACAGCATCTACTTTTCGGCGACTTCACCATTGCGTTTTTCTTTTCTTCAACATCGTCCTTCAAGTTCGTCGGGCTGCATCGATCGATCTCCGACAAGCTTGTGAGTATCGTTTTACCGAATAATCCTAGGATTTAACCTCCGGGCGCATCGCTGAGGTTTCGTCTAGTTCTTTATTCACCCTTTACCGATAATAGCTAGATCTGTAAGTTTTCGTACCAACTCTTGTAGTTTTAGCTTTTATCATCAATTTATCCAGCTCGATCTAGATCTCGTCGGCTTCCACTATCACAACCGATCCGGACTCGTTCAAGTGCTGACGTCACGATCGGCTGATCCAGCTGATCCCTTATATACATACTTGCACTTCGGCTGCTTTCGAGCCTGCCGATTCTGCTTCTCTGTATCGGCCGATTGGCATATACACGTACTGTTGAAGATCCATCGGTTCTCTAGCTGATCCTTAATATTTTCCATTGTCAATCAACAGGTCAGATTGGCTGGCACGCCTCGCTACAGACCGGGGAGTCACGTGTGTTGCGCGCAGAGGTGACATCCTATTTTTGTGTCAACACACTTTTGGCACGCCTAGTGGGACCCGAAAAAGTCAACAATGTCTAAGAACACGAAGAATTTCGAAGTTGACCCGAGCAACATTCAATCAATCACCAGAAATCAGCTGAAGGATGCAGATAAAGCGGAGTTTGAAGCACATATGAAGCGGTATGAAGAGTTATGCTTGGCTTCATATGGTCAGACCAAGAGTGGGATCATCAAGAAGAATCCTCTTCCAGGGCCTCAGCATATCACCTTCTCAGCTGATCCTGAAGGACTTCAAGACATGATGAATAAAGCTATGCATCAAACTATGATCAATCAGTCAACAGTCCTCGCCAATACCATTCAGAACTGTCTGACTGAAACACTCAAGAAAGGAATAGAAGACGGATATGTGGGACCTGCATACTTTCAACCAGGATGATCTCCTCTGATGTTCCCAAAAGCTCAATCGGCTTCTCAGCTAATTAATGATCCAATAGTAGGGATTACACCATCTCCACAGATCAATGCAACTGCTCCTGATACATCATCGGATTCTCAGCTGAATCAGAATCAGAATGTTGGAGATGCACCTAAAGACGCACTTGTTGGGGTTGAGCTTCCATTGGTACTCCCGCAGAGATGCGAAAGTCTCTTCAAGATCGGCGATGAGCGTGTCTGAGTTCCTGGTCTTGACGACCACGTCATCCACGTAGGCTTCGACGTTCTTGTTGAGCTGCTCCTTGAAGCAGGCCTGGATGGCTCATTGATAGGTAGCGCCGGCGTTCTTCAACCCGAACGACATCGTCGTGTAGCAATAGGCGCCAAACGGGGTGATGAACGCGGTCTTCTCCTGGTCTTCTTCCTTGATTGCAATCTGGTGGTACCCCGAGTAGCAGTCGAGGAAGCAGAGTAGGTCATAGCCCACCATGGAGTCGATGACTTGATCAATCCGTGGCAGCCCGAAGGGGTCCTTGGGGCAGTGCTTGTTGAGGTCGGTGTAGTCGACGCACATCCTCCACTCGTTGGTGTTCTTCTTGCGGACGAGGATGGGGTTGGCGAGCCACTCAGGATGGAAGACTTCTCTGATGAAGCCAGCTGTGAGTAGTTTGGCGAGTTCCCTCTTGATGGCGTACCATCGGTCGTTGGAGAAGCGGCGGAGATGTTGTCGCTTGGGTATAGCTTTAGGGTCGACGTTGAGTGAGTGCTCGATCAGCCTCCTGGGCACACCTGGCATGTCCGCTGGCTTCCACGCGAAGATGTCTCTATTAGCCCAGAGGAAGCTGACGAGCGCATCTTCCTATTTAGGGTTGAGTCTCGCGCCGATCATGGTAGTCTTGCTGCTGTCGCCGGTCCCGAGGTCGATGGCCTTCACCGGTACTTCCTCTGTTGGCTGAGGTTTGTTGGAGGTGTCGGTCTTCTCAGGAATCTCGAGTTCGATTGGAGCGAGCTTTTTTGATGTAGCAAAGATCTCCATCATCGCGTTGGGTACTTGATTAGTTGTTGTGAGCTCCACGGCTTCGGTGTCGCAGTCGTAGGAAATCTTCAAGTCCCCTTGCAGCGCGAGTACTCCGGCAGGACTTGGCATCTTGAGTACCAAGTATACGTAGTGGGGGATCGCCATGAACTTGGCAAGAGCTGGTCTGCCGAGGATGGCATGGTATGAAGTCTCGAAGTCCACAACCTCGAACTTGATGTACTCAGTGCGGTAGTTCTCTCATGTCCCGAAGGTAACTGGCAGGACCACTGAGCCGAGTGGTATAGCCGTGTTGCCTGGGACGATGCCGTAGAAGGGCGAAGTGCTCCTGGTGAGCATGCCGGTGATGTCGAGCTTCATCTTCTTCAAGGTCTTGGTGAACAGGACATTGAGTCTGCTTCCACCGTCGATGAGTACCTTGGTGAGTCTGGAGCCCGCGACTACTGGGTCCAGGACGAGTGGGAAACGTCCTGGCTCGGAGAAGCTTGTCCATTGATCTGCGCGGGAGAAGGTGATGGGTACCTCCGACCACCTCAAAGGTGTCGGCACCGCTGGTTCAATGTTTAGTACTTCAATGTTGGCGCCTTCAGCTGGTCCCACTCATCGATCGAATTCTTGTCGAGTGACTCAAGCCACGTGAGCGGAGCTTGGTCCAGGCAGAAGGGAAAGTAGAGGCACTTTGTGTCATTGTTGCCACCAGTGTTTTCGATGGCTAGGGCATAGCATCGTAGCCATTGTACTGGGTCTTGCTTCGCGTCGTACTTGCTGATCCCGAGCGGCTTGAACTTCGAGGGGAGTAGTAGAGCGTGAAGTCGAGAAGAGTAGGCGGGGAAATCGTTGTTGTCGCTGACGTTGGTAGTCTTTTTGGCGTGGCGGGCATCGTAGCCGCCACGTTCGTTGCCGGTGGCGTGGCTGTTCGCGTGGCCTCGGCCTCCGCGATCACCGCCGCCACCGCGTCTTCTGCCGTCGCCGTGGAAAGAACTGCCACTGCTGCCGCCGCCGCCACTTTGTGAAGGTCCTCCCCCCGAAGCTCTAGGGTGATTGGGGGAGGGCTGGTGTTCTCCACAAACACGGTTGGGGCCGACATCTGCCAGGGTGTGGCTACGGCTGGTAGCTTCTTGATTCGCGGCTCTGGCGATCCTGTCGTCGACCCGCAGGAAGTAAGCCTTCTCTGCGAGTTGGGCTATGAGGTCGCCCGCCTGGTGCCCTGAGCTGATCGAGCTATCCTGTTGATGGACATGAGGCATTGCTCAGGGGTCGTGTGGACTCGGTTGGAGACTTCGTCCAGGGCGTCGTTGAGGTTGCGGATGGGTAGAGCTTCCCGAAGCTACCGGCGTCGATCTGCTCGCTTCTGGTTGCGGATGCGCCGGGCATTCTTGGCGTCGGTAGTCTCATCCGCGGGTGCGTCAGCTGTCACCTCGTCGTATGAGATGTCGTCGAGGTACCGGTCAACTCGATTTTCTGATGTATCGGCTTCTGTAGTTGCCACGAATACCTCGCGGTCAGGTGTGTGGAGGCCAGAGTCGGTAGCTGCCACCTCGGTTGATGGGTACTCCTCTGCTATGAGAGTTAGAGGTGTTCCCTCCTGGAAGTGTAGTGTCTCGAGGTAGGCGACGCAACGTGAGTTGTCGTCGGTTAGGTCTGCGGGCTTCTGGTCGGGACAGTAGACGAATCTACCGGCTGGAGTAGACGTAATGACCAAGCCAGCAGCAGGGCCTGACAATGGCTCCTCAGTAGAGTTGTGCTCAGGCTCGGGCTCGATCGGATCCAATCCGAAGTCGAACTCGTAGGAGGAGTCTGAGTTGTAGTCGGGGACGGTGTTGGAGTCCGAGGAGTACTTGGAGACGATCTCCTTGCCGGCCCGACGCGGGATGAGCGCGTCCGCGTAGACCGCGCTGGCGCTGCGGAGGCCGTACAGGAAGTGCTCGTGGGGGAGGACTGGCCTACGCGATGGCTCGGGAGCCAGCTCGCGTGGCTCGATCCAGGTCGTCGTCGAGTTCGAGTTGGAAGTGGATCCGATCTCGAAGCCGGCGGCTTGGTTGTAGAGCGAAAATTCGTCGAATTTCTCAACGAGTTGGCCCGTGACAACTTCGGGAAGCGTCACGAATCTGGTCTTTGGGTCCGGGGTTATGGTGAGGTAGCGCTGGAACGAGCCAGCACCGTCAGCGGTGCAGACCCAGGAACCGAAGGTGAAGGTGTCGCCGCGGTTGAAGGCGGCGGTTGGCTTGATGACGATTGAAGCCGTCGAGTTCACCATGAGATCTTCGGTGAGATCCCCTACCTGGCGCACCAGCTGCCGGTGTTTTAGACCATCAACCTACCAAGGGGAGTACCCGAGGTAGATGTTTGTGGCCTCGCCGAGATCGAAAACTCAAAGGAGAGACACGTGGCACACAATTTAGACAGGTTCGGGCCGCGAGGTGCGTAATACCCTACGTCATGTATGCTGCTTAGCTCTGGATTGATTGGGTCTTGTTACAAGATGGTGCGGATGAAGAGATAGGGGTCCCTGCCTCGCCTTATATAGTCCGGGAGGCAGGGTTACAAGTCGGTTTAGGGAGGAGAGTACTAGTCGTACACGGCTAGGAGTACTCTACATGGATCCGGACATGTCTAGTTTCCTATCCGAGTACTAGCCCTCTGGTCGCCTTGTGCTCCACGCCGCCTTGCACCGTGTAGCCCAAGTCGAGTAGTCCCGGGGGCCCACGCAGTAGTCGGTCCAGTACCCGCCTGAGTAGTGGGCCCTGGGATGTCCGTACGACACCAACCCTCAGGGATAGAGCCAGGCCAGATAGGATTACATGAAAACAACAAGTAAAGCAAGGCTGAGTATACTAATACTCAGCAAGACTTACCCGACAAAAATAAAAAAAGACTAGACATGCAAGGCTTTTTGGCAGTTGGGTTTGTTTTGCCAAAAGCGACTAAGAGTTGATCCTTATTTCCAAATTTTAGCTCGAATTCTAGTATATTATCCATTCTAAGTAAGCACCTAAACTAATCAAGCAGTTGTGCAACCAATATTATTATTCAAGCAACAAAATTTAACCAGCTATTCCATAATACAAGATGGGGTAGCCAGTGGTTAAGCAGTCTCATGTAACGGCGAGAGACCGACGATCGATCGATTAAATCCTTGCAAGGCAAACCCAAACACACGGTAGAAAGTATACCCCAAGAAGCTAAATAAAATCGAATGCGGGGTATACCTCGACCAGGCGGTTCCCAGCGTCCCTCAGTTTGGGATCAGATGCTACAAACTCTGCTACACGGTTATCTGGAGGGTTTATACCGACCAGTCCGGACTCACACACTATACCACAGGTAGCTAGCCTAGAGACGCAACTCAAGCGGGTAGCTATAAACATCCCGCCCCGGTTCAGAAGGTACTGGGCTTACCGGTCCCATTCCCGACAAGTGCTTTGGTACGTTCAAAAGCTTAACCAGCACATACTACTCGGTCGAGACCGATCCCATTGCTCCTACCACATGAGCAAGTCCATTTAATCCTATCTTATGATTCCAACATAAGAACCCTATATCTCGCGAGCAATGAGACATCACTCGACTTCTACCGAGTTCTTAAAGCATGGCATCTACCGAGCCTATCATACTAGTAAAAGAGCATAGGAACCTAAGGATCATGCATCTAACGTTTCAAATCAACTCCTGAAACTTAAATGCACATAACATAACATAAAAGCGAAAAGTAAAGATGTGAGTTTAGCAAAAAGGTTAATGCACTCCAGTGCTTGCCTACCTCTACTTCAGCTACAGCCTTGGGCTCTTCTGGACTTTGGTCCAGGTCTTGATGCACGACAGTCTGATTCACCTCTCCACTAGCTGCTCCCTCCTGCTCCTGAGTGAGCGAGCAAGTCCAGTCCCGTCTGGTAGATCTACACGTTCATATGCATATGCATTAGGTGAGGGTGTGAGAGGTTAATTAAAGGTTAACTTTGATGGTGACTGTGTACATATTTAAGTAAATTAACTCACTAAACTTCACCAAACACTATGGGGTGTGTTTTAATGATTATAAACAGGAACAAACATGAAAATCTTAATTAAACTTAAATAATAAATATAAACCTAGTTATTCAACTCCTAGCTAGACATTCATCCAACACTAATATAAAATTAAGTACACATGCATTGGTCCTAAATTTTGGTACACAGCAACATATACCTAAACTAAGCTCACATGCCAAAATTTAGCTTCAGATCACATATAAGTTAATTTATATGAAAAAGACAAAATTCAGCCTAGATTCACTTAATTAAATCTTATAAAAAGATTTACTAATCTTTTTTATCTCAACTTTCTCCTACAAGCCATATATGTCAAATCTAAGCCTCTGACCAAAGCATAGATGCAGATTCAAATTATTTTTCAAATTTTTAATTTAAACTCCTACACAAAATTAAATCCAAAACATAAACTAAAGCACATCCTAAAATCCCATCTACTTTACTAGGGGTACATCCTATCATAACAAAGCCCTGGGGTGTATTTGTGCTTTAGAGAAAATTTATTTAAAGGAGCTATAAAAAGCACCAAGATTAATCTAGCATAAAGCTTTCATAAATCATAACTGAATATCTACACATCAAACTTCTGTCAACTTTGGTCACAAATCTAAACATGCCATAAATAACAACATATCCAAAAGTTACTTCCATAACATGAGTATATTTTAAACTACAACAAAAACACATCAAACTGAGTTTGAATTTTCATTTCAAAACTGTACAGAAAAACCCTATACAACCTTTCTAGAAAAGGTAGATCTCAACCCAAAGAAACCAACACAATTGGATTCTCATTTTTATGATTTTGCTACAATTTTAATGGATTTTCGAAGTTGCAGCCTAAACCCTAAAGAATCATATTACAACCAATTCCCTGGATTCGCAGATAGGTCCTCAGAAATTACAACTAGGTCCTCAGATGAGAATCCCAATCACAAACAGGTCCCCAGGCGCCATGGTCGGTGATGGCTCACAAGGGTTCCGTTCTGGGACTTGGACGGGGAAAGGGCGTGGTCGGCGGGCGCCGGCGGCGGACGGCCACCAGGGAGGCCGCTGCGGCTCGGTTTCCTGGCAAGTCGTCGGTTCTGCGGGGTAATGGCCTGCTTGTGGAGTTCTAGGGAGTAGATGGGACGGCCCTGGGGTGCTTCGCGGGCGGCGCGGGCGAGCCGAGGAAAGAGCTCAGGCAGGAGGCGGCCATTGGCGTCGGCGGAGCGGACAGGGAGTCCTGCGGCTCTGCTCGTGGCTGCGAACAGAGAGGCGAACTAGGAGGTGTCGGCCAGGGGATGTCCTGCTTGCGCGGTGGAAACAACTGGTGTGGCCAGCTGCCTTGAAGCGGCGGCACGGGGTGCAGAACGCCGGTGTGTGTCGCGTGCATGGCGCAGGGCCGTCGGCCGGCCTTCCTGGGCACGGCACACTGGCCTATGGGCCTTCGGAAACTTCACGGTGCGTGCAGGTCCACCACGAAGGCGTCGAAGAGTCCGTACGACGAAGGGCTAGCCAAGCCACGCGTGTCGCGCGGCTGACGTCGCGCGCGGGACCCGGGCGCGGCGACGCCGGCGCTCTGCGCCTGATCTTATTTCATTTAGCGCCTTTCAAAAATGCGTTACTCCTTTTTCCTTAATAGAACTCAAAAATCTCCAAAAACAAAAGTTGTAGAGCAACTATAGGGCTACAACTTTTACAAAGGGTGGCCTATGTTGTGATGCTTGGTTTAATGGGAAAAACGTGGCAAAGTCGCTGATTTTCTCAGCCCCGATTTACTATTCACAGGGACTTCAACTCGATTTTTGGCCAATTTGCACTCAAAATTTGAATGTCTGCCAATTATGAAAGTTGTGTTCCTAGAAACAACGAAGAACTTTTATATTGGCAGAATTTGAAGTTCTATAGTGAAATTTGGAGAACGTGCTAGAAAACCATTTCAACATTATAGAGCTCTTAAGGGGTTTGACCAAGATTTGAGATTTTGACCAAGGGTTCTTTTGCAAAGTTGATCAAAACTAATTTAAGCATGCTTTGGGACTAATCACACTTGATTATTAAGACTAATTAGTTTGCTTAGGTTAACTAAACATCAGGGATGTTACAGCCTACCCCCTTAAAGGAATCTCGTCCCGAGATTCGACAACAAGGCTAGATAAGACTCTTTAGCGAAAGATAAAGAGTTACATGATGATAACTAACAGAGAAAAGCTAAACTCTTCAAGGTTTAGAGCTCAGAATAATGGTAGATACATGAGTCTCTTCTCACAACTTCAACGTCGCTCATGAGGAAGCGGGCGTTGCATGTACACATGAATAGCTAAGAGCATGCCAATGTTGATTGCAATGTCGATCCAGATTACTACTAGATTCCAATCCTCAAATTCACTTATCTCCTGAAAAGGGGTCATGATTGATGGTGTAGGATCGGAGCTTTCTTGTGGCCTTCTGCTGGAACTTCAACTTTGATGTTGCTGGAGTTGATCTTCGAGTGCTCAAGCTTTAGGAACTGTCTTGGATTGATGTGGATAGCTTGAGTAACACTACTCTCCTTTTGGGTCACCAAGGATGATGGGGAAGATGCTTGCTTGACGATGAAAGCCGCAAACGGTGAAGATGGTTGGTGTGAGCGCCGAAGGAGCAGCCGTAGGTAAAGAGGGTGATGGAGGTTTAAAGCTCGAGTGGAGGTCTGGCTCGGAGGTTTGACCGTGATGTTGGGGAAAAACGAGAAGCACTCAAGGTATCCTTAATTCAGAATCGGGATTGCATCAAGAAAACTTATCGAAGGAATTGCCAACCTTTTGTTTTCTTATATCCCGCTTCCATTGACTTGGAAGAAACGTGCCAAAAGGAGCACAGATCACTGATCACTCGAAAACTCCTCGTATCTTGACTTTTGGTGAACCTTAAATGCTCATGAAAAATTTCTGCATATACTCCTTCACTTTAACTCAGTTGAGTTGATAGTGGGTGAACTTTGTGATTGGGACGGGAGAAGACCCAGTCGAAAAGTTTTCATAAAGATCTCTATAAGGAATGGAAATCTTAGTAAACGAACATACTAAGATTGCTAAAATTATTTTAGGAGAGTAACAAGGGTTCGATGATGGATTAAGGGTTCCACCATCGTGGATCTGATGTCGGTTCATAAGAACAGTCAAGGATGGCAAAGTCATAGAGAGCAGTTGCAAGGGATTTTTCACAGATATTTAGTGGGAAAGGTATGAAAAGACAAGCTAGTCCTAGATTCACTTCTTATTGGTTTGGCCTTTGCATTGAAAAGTGCTCAAGGTGATGCAGGTCGGTCTCTACTCCAGATTCTTTCTGGAATTCTACTCAACCTTGGGTAGAGAATTTACAAGTCCCTGTGGTGGGGCTGCTACTGCTGTTGATTCAAAAGAATTTGATGCAGCATAACTGCTGGGGGCAGCCAGAGAGCTTTCATTGGTGTCATGTTCAGTGATGGTGGTGGTGGATCGATGCCACTTGCATCACCAAAATCACCAGGAGTGTTGCGTGTCATTCCTACCATCTGAGAGCATGAGCTTTCATTAAACACATATTCATAATCTTGTTTACACATAGGTAAACAAGTAGCACATGTACGACGAAAACTCAAACTGCAAGAATTTCAGATTCGGGACAGCCGCACTACTCTTAAGTAATATACTAATAACTTTCAGCTCAACAATCAAACCTTGCTCAACTTGGTCAGTAAGAGTGTAGGTTCGTGTGCTACCACATTTGTATTCAACATGGAGCCAAAAGCTAAGGTTATCATGCCCCAAAATTTCAGTTACCGCAGTTTTATTTTGGCTGTTTTCAGCAGGCCGAGAGACGCGAAAAAGTTCATAACTCTCGGTGTAGAAATGAAATGATGCTGAAATTTTACGAGCACACAGAAAGGAAGGTTTCTAGCAACTTTGGTATTCAAAGGCTGAGCTAAAACTGTTTGGAAAAATGGTCAAAACAACCAAAGTTCAGTCTGCTGTAGACTAGGAATTCATTAGAACAGCACTTCACTAAAAAGAGCATAACTTGAGATTTACAAAACCTATGATCATGAATTTTTTACAGCACTAACTAGACTATAAAAAGAGTGTTTTTGGTATTCAAAGGTCAAACCAACTCAGATTGGAAAAGGGTCTAACTGATCAAGTTTTAGAGTGCTATTGCCCCGAAATTTTCAGCAGGACAGAGCTTCACTAAAAAGATCATATCTCAAAAATTGAGAACCCTATGACCATGAGATTTTGACAGCACAAAGTAGGCTACATATGGAACATTTTTGGTATAGATTGTCTAGGCAAAATCTATTTGGAACAAGGTGTAAAAATTCGAGTTTTCAGCCTTAACACCTTTTTGACAGAATTTTCAGCATGATCTAGGTTTAGTGATTTGAGCATAGCTTCAGTTTTATTCATCCTAAAATCATGAAAAATTCATGAAGTAAGCTTAGCTAGCTGATGAACAATTTTCATAAAGAACACCTAGCCAATAACTTTCTAGATAATCCTTAGAAAAATTAGGACAGCAACTAGTTATAACTTTGATTATAACACATCAATTTATCAAACTAGCATGAATTGGTCCTTAAGGGAAAAATAATTTAGCTAGAGACCACACAAAAGGTGTATTAGAGTCATTTTAAGTTTGGTAGCTTTTAGCATGATGCAAGAGCGTCCTATAAGTCCTCACCAAGCAATTAAGCTTAAAAATCGAAGTTAGTGCCGGTGGCAAGGCATATATACGTCTCTCCCTATATTAGCTAGTCGAAAGTTATTCGTTTCTTAATTACCGTACCTAACAACCGTGGTTAGTGTACCTGCAGAAAATCACAGAACATTCAGAACCTTTCGTGCCAGCACTCACAAAAGCGTCCACATACAATACCGTTCACTATAGAAAGGGCATCCATGCATAAAGCCACTGCATGGACAGCGTTTAACCTCAGATACTCTCCGTTTGAATGGAGTGCATCCTTGCCTCGCATCTTTGTGATACGGAACGTCCACGTATGGCAAAACGTGGCAAGACACAGACGCGACGGTGGGTTCCCATTGGATTAGGTCCCATCC
The DNA here is from genome assembly GCA_036936925.1 of Cenchrus fungigraminus. Classification (NCBI taxonomy): domain Eukaryota; kingdom Viridiplantae; phylum Streptophyta; class Magnoliopsida; order Poales; family Poaceae; genus Cenchrus; species Cenchrus fungigraminus. The sequence continues at coordinate 51,038,241 of CM072778.1, read as the reverse complement.
ATCCCTCACATGACTTCCATGTGGTACCATCACGTATGGCAAAATGTGACGAGACACAGATGCGACGTGGGTTCCCATTGGAATAGGTCCCATCCATCCCTCACAGGACTTTCCTGTGGCACCACCACGTATGGCAAAACGTGATGAACTAGTATGGTTGTGCAAGAAAGTAAGTTTTGACAAGAATAAAATGTGCTGGAAGTCAGTTTAGATAAACCATAGAGTACTAGCCACCTGAAAGAACCCAAAAATTCCCTCTAGGGCCTCTCGGACTAGTTTCATCCTTAACGTTCTACTCACTTTGCAAGATTCTTATTCTTGGCAAATTTTATTCCAAAAACAAGTTATTAAGGTATTTTTAATACTCTGGTGCATCTCATCACTCTGGTACCAGCTGTGACAGAACCGCCCAAAATAATTTCGTATTATCGCCTAAGCCGGTCCACGTGGCCATTAAGCAATAATAAAGAACTATTCTGTCGCCTCTGCCGGGTTATGCCCGGTGAATCACTTACTACAGGATCGTGATATGCGCAAAGCCCACACGAAGGCGGGACCAGAGTACAAGTTCAATATTACATAAAAGTTCAAAAAGTTACATTATTACAAACCAGGTTTTCATAAATAAAAGTAAAAGTGTTTCAGAGTTTAAACAGCGGAAATAAAACTAGCGGAAGATACACATGGGAGGCCATCCATAGAGTATCACTCATCATCATCGTTCTCCCACTCAAGTTCCCAACCCTCAGGGATAGAGCCAGGCCAGATAGGATTACCTGAAAACAAGTAAAGCAAGGCTGAGTATACTAATACTCAGCAAGACTTACCCGACAAAAATAAAATAAGACTAGACATGCAAGGCTTTTTGGTTGTTGGGTTTGTTTTGCCAAAAGTGACTAAGAGTTGATCGTTATTTCCAAATTTTAGCTCCAATTCTAGTATATTATCCATTCTAGGTAAGCACCTAAACTAATCAAGCAGTTGTGCAACCAATATTATTGTTCAAGCATCAAAATTTAACCAGTTGTTCCATAATACAAGATGGGGTAGCCAGTGGTAAAGCAGTCTCATGTAACGGCGAGAGACCGACGATCGATTGATTAAATCCTTGCAAGGCAAACCCAAACACACGAAAGAAAATATACCCCAAGAAGCCAAATAAAATCGAATGTGGGGTATACCTCGACCAAGCGGTTCCTAGCGTCCCTCAGTTTGGGATCAGATGCTACAAACTCCGGTACACGATTATCCGGAGGGTTTATACCGACCAGTCCGGACTCACACACTATACCACAGGTAGCTAGCCTGGAGACGCAACTCAAGCGAGTAGCTATAAAGATCCCGCCCCGGTTCAGAAGGTCCTAGGCTTACCAGTCCCATTCCTGACAAGTGCTTGGTACGTTCAAAAGCTTAACCAGCACATACTACTCGGTCGAGACCGATCCCATTGCTCCTACCACATGAGCAAGTCCATTTAATCCTGTCTTATGATTCTAACATAAGAACCCTATATCTCGTGAGCAATGAGACATCACTCGACTTCTACCGAGTTCTTAAAGCATGGCATCTACCGATCCTATCATACTAGTAAAAGAGCATAGGAACCTAAGGATCATGCATCTAAGGTTTCAAATCAACTCCTGAAACTTAAATGCACATAACATAAAAGTGAAAAGTAAAGATGTGAGTTTAGCAAAAAGGTTAATTTCAGCTACAGCCTTGGGCTCTTCTGGACTTTGGTCCAGGTCTTGATGCACGACAGTCTAGTTCACCTCTCTACTAGCTGCTCCCTCCTCCTCTTGAGTGAGCGTGTAAGTCCCGTCCGGTAGATCTACACGTTCATATGCATATGCATTAGGTGAGGGTGTGAGAGGTTATTTAAAGGTTAACTTTGATGATGACTGTGTACATATTTAAGCAAATTAACTCACTAAACTTCACCAAACAGTATGGGGTGTGTTTTAGTGATTATAAACAGGAACAAACATAAAACCTTAATTAAACTTAAATAATAAATATAAACTTATTTATTCAACTCCTAGCTAGACATTCATCCAACACTCATATAAAATTAAGTACACATCCATTGGTCCTAAATTTTGGTACACAGCAACATATACCTAAACTAAGCTCACATGCCAAAATTTAGCTTTATATCACATATAAATTAATTTATATGAAAAAGACAAAATTCAGCCTAGATTCACTTAATTAAATCTTATAAAAAGATTCACTAATCTTTTTGATCTCAACTTTCTCCTACAAGCCATATATGTCAAATCTAAGCCTCTGACCAAAGCATAGATGCAGATTCAAATTATTGTTCAAATTTTTAATTTAAACTCCTACACAAAATTAAATTGAAAACATAAACCAAAGCACATCCTAAAATCCCAACTACTTTACCAGGGGTACATCTTATCATAACAAAGCCCTGGGTGTATTTGTGCTTTAGAGAAAATTTATTTAAGGGGGCTATAAAAAGCATCAAAATTAATCTAGCATAAAGCTTTCATAAATCATAACTGAATATCTACACATCAAACTTCTGTCAACTTTGGTCACAAATCTAAACATGCCATAAATAACAACATATCCAAAAGTTACTTCCATAACATGAGTATTTTTTAAACTACAACAAAAACGCATCAAACTGAGTTTGAATTTTCATTTCAAAACTGTACAGAAAAAATCTATACAACCTTTCTAGAAAAGGTAGATCTCAACCCAAAGAAACCAACACAATTGGATTCACATTTTTATGATTTTTCTACGATTTTAATGGATTTTCGAAGTTGCAGTCGAAACCCTAAAGAATCTTATTACAACCAATTCCCTGGATTCGTAGATAGGTCCTCAGAAATTACAACTAGGTCCTCAGACGAGAATCCCAATCACAAACAGATCCCCAGGCGCCGTGGCCGGCGATGGAGGTCAAAATCCGGTGAGCTCGTCGCCGGGATGGACCGGGGAAGTGGTGGGGAGTGACGAGGGGCTCACCAGGGTTCCGTTCTGGGACTTGGACGGGGAAAGGGCGTGGCCGGCGGGTGCCGGCGGCGGACGGCCGTCGGGGAGGCCGTTGCGGCTCGGTTTCCTGGCGAGTCGTCGGTTATGCGGGGCAATGGCTTGCTTGTGGAGTTCTAGGGAGTAGATGGGATGGCCCTTGGGTGCTTCACGAGCGGCGTGGTCGAGCTGAGGAAAGAGCTCAGGCGGCGGCGGCCATTGGCGTCGGCGGAGCGGACAGGGAGTCCTGCGGCTCTGCTCGTGGCTGCGAACAGAGGAGAGGCGAACTAGAAGGTGTCGGCCAGGGGATGTCCTGCTCGCGCGGTGAAAACACTGCCTTGAAGCGGCGGCACGGGGTGCAGAACGCCGGCGCTTGTCGCGTGCATGGCGCAGGGCCGTCGGTCGGCCTTCCTGGGCGCGGCGCACTGGCCTATGGGCCTTCGGAAACTTCAAGGCACGCGCAGGTCCACCACGGAGGCGTGGAAGAGTCCGTACGCCGAAGGGCAGCCAGGGGACGACGCGTGCCGCGCGGCCGACGTCACGCGCGGGACGCGGGCGCGGCGACGCCGACGCTCTGCGCCTGATCTTATTTCATTTAGCGCCTTTCAAAAATGCATAACTCCTTTTTCCTTAATAGAACTCAAAAATCTCCAAAAACGAAAGTTGTAGAGCAACTATAGGGCTACAAGTTTTACAAAGGATGACCTATGTTTTGATGCTTGGATTAATGGGAAAAAGTGGCAAATTCGCTGATTTTCTCGGCCCGATTTACTGTTCACAGGGACTTCAACTCGATTTTTCGCCAATTTGCACTCAAAATTTGAATGTTTGCCAATTATGAAAGTTGTGTTCCCAGAAACAACGAAGAACTTTTATATTGGCAGAATTTGAAGTTCTATAGTGAAATTTGGAGAACGTGCTAGAAAACCATTTCAACATTATAGAGCTCTTAAGGGGTTTGACCAGGATTTGAGATTTTGACCAAGGGTTCTTTTGCAAAGTTGACCAAAACTAATTTAAGCATGTTTTGGGACTAATCACACTTGATTATTAAGACTAATTAGTTTGCTTAGGTTAACTAAACATCACGGATGTTACACTCTCCGTCCTCGTCCGCATCCAGCGCTGTAGTTGTACTCATCGGTGTCGACAGGGGCTTCAATTCGTCCATCTTGAATTTTTTGAGGATGTCCTTCGTGTACTTAACTTGATGCACAAATGTTCCCTCCTTAGCCTGCTTGATCTGAAGCCCGAGAAAGAACTGCAATTCTCCCGTCATGGACATCTCGAATTCTTTGCTCATGTCCTCTGCAAACCTTGCAACCAAAGAGTGAGACGAGCCGGCAAAGACGATATCATCCACATACACCTGAACAATTAGGATATCATCACCCTGCCTGAGGAGAAAAAGAGTCTTCCCACACTCATAAGGAGAGTTGTTTCTAATATAAATCCACCAGTTTTGATAATCATGAATTTTCATCATATTTAGGTCAAATTGTGGAGGGAAAAGTCCAAAATACCCTCAAGTCTAAATGTGTTATTATTTTTTTTAGCATTTTGATAACCTCAAATGAAAAAAAAAACTCAGAACTAGAAAGTTGTAGATCTGGTCGAGATCTACAACTTTCTAATTTTTAGGTTTCTTATATTTCATGTTGTGTATTATTTGTATTATTTTTTAGCATCTCAACGATTGAAAAATTAAAAATAATACACAACATGAAATGAAAAACCTGAAAACTAGAAAGTCGTAGATGTCGACGAGATCTACAACTTTCTAGTTCTGTGTTTTTCATTTGAGGTTGTCAAAATGCTCAAAAAAATAATAATAACACATTTAGACTTAAGGGTATTTTGGACTTTTCCCTCCACAATTTGACCTAAATCTGATGAAAATGGCATGAAGGGCAAAAAAGTTTCAGCCAGTGACACACAGGTAGGGATGAAAACGAATCGGATACGAACGGATACCGCGGATACAGATTCTCAAGCTGAATTCTCGGATCGAATTCGGATACGGATAGTATATTTTGTATGGAATAGTGATATTTATCGTATTTGGATTGTAGGAATTCAACTTTGAATTTCCGGATACTAATGTGGTACGAATAGTTACGGATATTAAATATTCGGATTCGGTCTTACCATTTGAGTGTCTGACCCGACGGTCGGTCGGATAATACTCGCACCACTTTCATTCCTACACACAGGTGCTTGAACTTTTAAGTGGCATATAGGCCACGAAGAACTTTTCTAATAGCATACAGGTAAAAGCCTCTTATATTAGTGACGGGTCGAAATAAGAAATCACTAATTACAATTTATGACACTCGATTAGAGACAAAAAAAATTAAACATCCTACGTCACAAATCACGATTTATGACGTAAAAACACGTTTACAACGTTTTTCGGTTCATCACTAGTTGGCATTTTTCTTCATCCAGAGAATTGACTGGTATAAATGAGTGGATTTGAAATAAAACATCAACGAAGAAGAGAGGATCGCATTACACGAAGGGACTCATGAATAATTAATCATTCCAATTCACAAACATGATTGATACCAACTAGCTCTACACAGACTACCAACTTACCGCTTGTACCTGCAACCCCTGCAACCAAAGTTCTTTTTTAACCGCTGGTACCTGCAACCAAAGGATAAAAAACAGCGCTACTCCAAAGTTCTTTTTTAACCGCTGTTTTCTTTTATCCGCTGGTTGAGTACAATTACAAGCACACGGCATCAACCTTATACTTCATCTTTGGCCGGGGCAGCAGCTTTTCTCAGATTGTTGTACATGTCATGGCAAAAGTAAGAAAAATCAGCCATATTTCTGAAGAGCTCTGGCAGGTGTGTCCGCAGGTTTGCAAGTGATTTCTCCCTCACTTGTCTTGCTTGCCTAAGGTGGTGCCCTTCCTCCTCCCTCAGCCTAATTTCTAATTCCTCAATCACACGTTTCCTGTCCTCGACAGGATCTATGCTTTGAGCTTCAGCTGCTTCAGGGTTCCCATCCTCACCTAAGGCTGCCCGTCTTTCCGTGTACTTTTGATGCCAGTCTTCAAACTGCACCCTCTTTCGAGTCAGATCCCTGCGAGTTTCATCACATCTCCTCCTTAGGTTTACTTCCTCCTCCTGGAGGTGTACGATATTGCTTATGACTTCAGCAAAGGTTTTGATGGCAGTTTTTGCAAGCTCAATTGGAAGCCTTTCAAGTTCGTCATGCCAAGCATGCAGCAGGTTCTTGATAGGTGGATCTACCAGCCTCGGAGGGGAAGAGACCTTCTCCTTTATATTGCTCTCGATGGGGATGAGATTAAGCTTCAGCCAAGCATTGAGTGCTCTGATGTATGCTTTTTGATTGTTCATCAGTTTCTCAAACTGCATGTGCCACTCCCTAACAATGTCCCGTAGCTCACACGTCTGGTTGTAATGCAAATCAGTTGTCTCTCTTGGAACAGGAGGAATCTCAAAACCTCTGATTCCTGAAATGATCATGAACTGACTTCTATGATGACGGTGCATAGCACTCCACATTTTGGCCATCCTGCAATAGGTAAATATGGGGGAGAAATGGTAAGAAAAATGTTCCAAAGATGGCCAGGACTCTAGAACAGCGACCAATTGTACATCACACTTTGTCTCACTCGATAAGATAAATCTTTACAAAAGATGCAAAGCCATTTCATTGTTTACTGTGGTCATCACAAGGATCATGAATTTACTAATTTGTGATCACTTGCTGATTAAATACATAATATGATACTTTTGACATTGGCTAAAGTCTAAAGAGGAACCTGCTTTTTATAAGATTCCACATTTTCTATCCGCAGAAAAACAATAATACACATATTATGAAAAGTTGGAAAAAAGTTCAAATTTCTACCCTGAACTATGACTGAAGTCTACATAACCCCCTAAAACTGTTTATTTAACCCTTCAGTTTCTAAAACCAGCTTATTTTCACATTTAGCAGCAATCAAAGCCGATTTTGCCCACATGGATAATAAATTTTGCTTATTTCGAAGACCGGGATGATGGACACAACATGAGTCATTATCCACATGCCCTCTCCCTCTCAATTCCTTCATCTGCTCCTACCTACTAGTAAGAGCAAGCTCCAAGTCAAGCACCACTAGCATAGCAGCAACCAGAACTAAATATCCATCTCTGTCTTCTAATTCCCTCTAATGAGCAAACAATCTAATCCATGGAGGTCTAGGACACCATCAAATGCACTCCTCTCCATCACACATCTGCTGTACATATGTGTCCAATTATGGCAGCTTTAGTATCACTTTACTCTTCCATTTCGCCTCTCTGATTTCCTTTTTTTCTCGAACACGCAGGAGAGCTGCGTATCAATATATTAGGAAGAAAAGATGGGTGAGAAAGAACACCCAGATTACACAGGTTTTGATTTGATTGGAGGGGGGAAAACAAAAACCTAACTAAAAACCCCCAAAACACAGTCGCACTAATACCCTTGATACAAAGACAAGACCCCAAGACCAGTACTGACTAAACTAACTCGACGGGAGCTGGGCGAGGATGTGGTTAACTCCTCGAGCTCTAGTGAATCCCCAAAAGTCAAGCTCCTCCCTGATGGAAGAAAGAACTCCATCCAGGTTTGGCAGGGCTCCATCAAACACACACCTGTTGAGGTGATTCCACAGCGACCAAGCCACCAAGATAATAACTGAGTTAAGACCCTTTTTAATTGGTCCATCCACCCTGCTGGCCACGTTTTCCCACCAATCGTCCAGGGAGTTTTCATCAGGGTTTGGGGCAAGAGCCTGCAGACCCAGGCCCTGCAGAACATTGAACCACACCTGCCTTGCAAAAACACAATGGAGCCAGCAAGTGGTTTATTGTCTCCTTTACTTGATCACAAAAAAGACAATGTTCCGGGTGAGGCAGTCCCTTCCTGGTGAGTCGATCGGCCGTCCAGCACCTATTATGTGCAAGTAGCCACATGAACAATTTACATTTTTCAGGGGCCCAACTTTTCTAGATGCCTTCCCATGGTCTGAATTGCACAAGCTCCAATGAACATTGCTTCATAAGCTGACTTGGCTGAATACCTTCCTGAGGCCTTCCCATGGTCTGAATTGCACAAGCTCCAATGAACATTGCTTCATAAGCTGACTTGGCTGAATACCTTCCTGAGGCAGAGAATTGCCAAAGGTGGGTGTCCTCTATATCTGGTTGTGACACAACCTCCGAGAGCAGGTGCCAAAGACCCAGATACTCAGCTAGGACGTTCACAGATAGAGCCCTTCTTATGTCAGAAATCCACCTCCTATCAAATCCACCTTCATACACTGTTCTTTTTCTTGCTCTACTCGAAATTGTGCCAAAAAGGTGAGGCACCATCTTGTCCAAACTCTGCCCATGCAGCCAACGATCTATCCAAAATAAGGTGTTCATGCCATTGCCAACATGAGAGATGACAGCCACCTAAAGAAGAATTCGGCTGACTGATGAACCTGAATTGGGAGGAAGGCCCAAGGATTACTAGGTTCAGTTTAATGCAGCCAAAGCCACCTCAATCTAAGGGCCCAGCCTAGCTGCTGCAGCTGCGAAATGCCAAGTCCTCCCAATTCCTCAGGACGAGTAACCTTTGGCCAAGCCAACAGACAATGCCCCCCTTTTATATCTTTCCTTCATTTCCAAAGAAAGCCTATCCTAAGTTTGTCAATAGCTTTAAGAGCCCAGGAAGGGAGGTCTAGAGCCATTGCCAAGTAGATGAGCATGGAGGTGAGCACAAACTGGACCAGGATTTTCCTCCCAGCCTTTGTTAGCAGATCAGCCTCTCTGATTTCCTCTCTCCGCCAAAGCAACCCAGCAGCTTAAGCTCCAAGCCGAACCGGTCTTCTACTTCACACAAGCAAGCAGCAAAGCGGCCAAGCCCCAAGGCCAGCTCATGTGCTTCTCTCATTTGAGACCACGGACTAAAAAGACACTCTTTGGTACAAGATAACCTTTCTCGGCTCCAATAAAATAAGGTACTGCTCAGCTGTTGTCCACCTCATCCAAAACCGGTTTTGATTGGTGCTAAAGGTCAAAAATGAGCTGGTTTTAGAAACTCAGGGGGCTAAGTAAATGGTTTTATAATTATGGGGGTTATGTGGACTTTGGACATAGTTCTGGTAGTAATTTGGACTTTTTCCTATGAAATTTAAACTGAGTTATCTGTGTACGCAGAAATTTATCATACTATATCAACCAACAAATCAGATTGTTTACTAGTATGCTTGATAGAAAACCTGACTTATCTGTGTACACAGAAATTTATCATACTATACCAACCAACAAATCAGATTGTTTACTAGTATGCTTGATAGAAAACTGTTAGAATAGACAGCCCATATTGGGCGTGTGATAGTCAGCCCATATTGGGCGTCAGGCCCATTGGCCTTGTACATTGTAACCCTAGCCTAATTGGCTATATAATGAAGGTCACCCCCCCTGATTAGGGTGTGCGGTGTTTCTACATGGTATCAGACTAATCACCGATCCCTTCTTCCTTCCGCTGCTCCTCTGCTCGTGCGCCCTTTCCCCTGCCGCACGCCACCGCACCACCAGGCCCGCACGTCGCGCCGCCACCACGCGCTCGCCCGCCCAGGTCGCGGGCGTCGCTCGGCCGCGCGACCTCGCGCCGCCACCGCGCGATTCCGCGTCTCCACCACGCACGGCCCCCGCGCCGTCGCCGCGCGACTCCGCGCCGCCGCCGCACGATCCCCCGCGCGGGACTTCCCCGCATCCGCGACGCCCTCCGCCCGCGATTCGCGTCTTCGCGGGTCCCGGGCCGTGAGTCCTTCGCGCGCCGCCTCTCAGGTCGCGATCGGCGCCGTCCGGACGCCGCGCCCCTCGCTCCGCCCCTATCTGCTCGGGTTGCGCCATGACGTCTTCTACGACCTCCTCGGCCACGTCCGGCGTTCTGGGCTCCGGAACCGCTGGTGCTTTTGGCGATGGCGTTGCTGCACCCTTCTTCGCCGCCTACGCCGCCGTCAACGTGAAGCAGCACGTCCCGATCAACCTCAGCCTCGAGCGTCCCAACTACTCCAAGTGGGAGGCCTTCTTCACCGCTCTCTGCGGCAAGTACGGACTGCTCGGCCACATCGACGGCACAGTGGCAGCGCGCCTGGCTGACCCATCGTGGTCTCAGCCCGACGCTTGCGTCCGCGGCTGGATGTACGGCTCCGTCGACGACGCCGTCCTCGACCTCGCCATGGAGCCTGCTCAGGACGCCCGCGCGCTGTACGTCTCCATCGAGGCGCTGTTCCAGGCGAACAAGGAGTCTCGCGCCATCGTCCTCGAGCAGGAGTTCCACAACCTGTCCCAGGGCGACCTCTCGGTCGACGCCTACGCCCAGCAGCTCAAGCGCACCGCCGATGCGCTTCGGGAGGTTGGCCACACCGTCTCCCCCGCGCAGCTTGTCCTCAACCTTCTGCGCGGCCTCAACGCCCGGTTCGCCACCACCGCCGACATCATCGCCAACACCACGCCGCTCCCTGACTTCAAGTCCGCCACCAACATGCTTCGTGTCAAGGAACTCCGTCTCGGCACCGAGCACAAGGCGGCTTCGGCCTCCGCCCTGGTCCTCTCCACCGCCTCCTCCTGCACGTCGCCTTCCTGCCACTCCAACTCCTCCACCTCCAATAGTGGGGGCGGCGGTAAGGGCAAGAGGGGCAAGGGCAAGGGCGGTCGAGGTGGTAATGGTGGCAGCGGCAGCGGCAACGGCAACGGCGGTCGTCGCAACCAGCAGCAGGGCGGCGGACGCCAGGCTTCCTCGCCCGCTGGTCCTTGGGTCTGCTACAACCCTTGGGCCGGCCCGTGGGCCTCCCCGGGCGGCCAGTGGCCTCCTCAGCAGCAGCAGTGGACGCCACCAGCACCGCCCCCACAGCAGGCACACACCGCCTTTGCGCCGTCACAGTTCTCCGCCGCCGGCCCTCCTCCAGGTGGCTGGAACGCGTCCGGCCTGATCGCTGCCCTCAACCAGCTGGCGGTGCAGGGGTCCTCTCCTTGGGTAATGGACAGCGGAGCGACATCCCACATGTCCTCCAACGACGGTATACTTCTCTCCCGTCTCCCGTCACCACCATCTTCCATTATTGTTGGTAACGGGCAATCCATTCCTATTTCCGGTCGTGGCACTTCCTCTTTACATATAGCTGATCGTCCCTTTCATCTTGATAATGTTCTTGTCGCTCCTCAGCTTACTCGTAATTTGCTATCTGTTCGACAGCTTACTCGCGACAATAACTGTTCTATTGAGTTTGACGCCTCTGGTTTTTCTGTTAAGGATCTCCAGACCAAGACGGTCCTCCTTCGGTGCAATAGCAATGGGGACCTCTACACCATTCCACATCGCATGCCTCCTCGTTGTCATGTCGCTGTCGTCTCCCCGGAGCTTTGGCATTCTCGTCTCGGTCATCCAGCACCAGCAGCCGTCCAGACTCTAAATAAACTTTCAGCTATCCAGTGTAATAAAGCAGCTCGCCGCATTTGTCATGCCTGTCAGCTAGGCAAACACGCTAGGCTGCCATTTGCTAGTTCGGTTTCTAGTACTTTAGCACCATTTGAACTCCTTCATTGTGATGTCTGGACCTCCCCAGTTTTGAGTATTTCTGGTTATAAATATTATCTTGTGATAGTTGATGATTTTACACATTACTGTTGGACTTTTCCTTTGCGCCATAAATCTGAAGTTCACGAGCATATTGTCCAGTTCATAGCTTACGCTCACACACAATTCAGCTATCCTGTGCGCTGTTTTCAGGCAGATAATGGCACGGAGTTCCTCAACAATGCCACTGCTACCTTCCTGGCTGGCCGCGGCATCCTTCTCCGCACTTCGTGCCCCTACACATCCGCCCAAAACGGCAAAGCTGAGCGGATGCTTCGCACACTGAACAATGCTGTTCGGACACTTCTGATACATGCCGCTATGCCTCCCCCTTACTGGGCCGAAGCTCTTTCCACCGCCGTGTTTCTTATCAACCGGCGGCCTTCATCGTCCATCCACAACGGTATTCCCTATCATCTCCTTTATCGCAAGATGCCAGACTACTCACTCCTTCGAGTTTTTGGTTGCCTGTGCTATCCGAACCTCAGTGCCACGACCCCCCACAAATTGTCTCCTCGCTCAGCAGCGTGTCTTCCTCGGTTACCCTCCTTCCCAGAAGGGCTACCGATGTCTTGATCTTTCCACTCGCAAGATCATCATCTCTCGCCACGTTGTTTTTGATGAGACTCACTTTCCGTTTGCGGCTTCCAAGCCTCGACCGGACTCGTTTGATTTTTTGTTACAGGACATACTCCCCGCGCCTGCCCCGTCTACCTCAGACGCTCGGCACACGCGGACCTCGGTCGTGCCAGCCTCTTCCATCTTGGACGACGCCGGCGACCCCGTCGGGCTGGACCCGGCCATCCTGTGGCATGGTGCTGCCTACCAGCTGCCCCAGGCGCCCCAGCCGGCTGCACCCGTACCTTCGGCTCCTGCACCAGCTGGCACCGGTGCCGGCGTCCTGGGAACCGGGCCTCGGCGCTTCGGTCTTCACTACAGCAGGCGTCCGCCTCCAGCTCCGGCTTCACAGCCGCCGCCGGAAGCTCCACCGGCCCCAGAGCCGCCGGTCGTGTTGCCCGCGGCTCCGGCACCTCCCGCGCCTCCTGTACGGGAGACTCGTTCCCAGACGGGCTCCCTGCCACCGCCTATACAGCGATACGGCTTCACCGCGACCAGCTCGGCGTCCCCGCTGCCTGACAACACTCGCGCCGCGCTCGCCGATGCGAATTGGCGCGCGGCGATGGCTGAAGAGTACAAGGCGCTCGTCGACAATGGCACCTGGCGTCTTGTTCCTCGACCGCCTCGTGCCAACGTCATCACCGGCAAGTGGGTCTTCAAGCACAAGTATCGTGCTGACGGCTCCCTGGCTCGTCATAAGGCCAGGTGGGTCGTTCGTGGTTTCTCGCAGCGATACGGCATCGACTACGACGAGACGTTCAGCCCGGTTGTCAAACCAGCCACCATCCGGGCTGTTCTCAGCATCGCCGTTTCTCGCTCCTGGCCGATCCATCAGCTGGACGTGAAGAACGCCTTTCTTCACGGCCATCTGAACGAGACGGTCTACTGCCAGCAACCGCCTGGCTTCGTTGACTCGGCCGCCCCCGACCACGTCTGTCTCCTGCAAAAGTCCTTATATGGGCTCAAGCAGGCGCCCCGGGCGTGGCACCAGCGTTTCTCTGGCTTCGTTCAGCGGACTGGCTTCACCGCGTCGACCTCCGACACATCTCTCTGTCTACAAAGAGGGCGCCGACGTCGCCTACCTGCTGCTCTACGTCGACGACATCATTCTGACAGCCTCGTCGCCTCGGCTTCTTCGTCGCATCACCGAGCTTCTTCACTCCGAGTTCGCCATGACAGATCTCGGGGATCTTCATCATTTCCTCGGGATCTCTGTTACGCGTTCCTCCGACGGCCTCTTCCTCTCCCAGCGTCAGTATGCTGCGGATCTGCTCCAGCGCGCCGGCATGGCTGAGTGTCACTCTACGGCGACTCCTGTTGACACTCATGCCAAGCTGTCGGCTATGGACGGCGCTCCGGTGGCAGATGCCACTCAGTACCGCAGCCTCGCCGGAGCTCTACAGTACCTCACGCTGACTCGTCCGGACCTCGCCTATGCAGTTCAGCAGGTGTGTCTCTTCATGGACGACCCGCGAGAGCCTCATCTTGCGATGCTCAAGCGTGTCCGCGGTATGTCAAGGGCACCCTCTCCACCGGGCTTCACATCGGCACAGGCAGCATCACCAGCTTGACAGCCTACTCCGATGCTGATTGGGCGGGCTGTCCAGACTCTCGGCGCTCCACTTCAGGATACTGCGTCTTCCTCGGCGACAACTTAGTCTCTTGGTCCTCCAAACGACAGACTACGGTCTCTCGTTCGAGTGCGGAGGCTGAGTATCGTGCTGTTGCGCACGCTGTGGCTGAGACCTGTTGGCTTCGTCAGTTGCTCCAGGAGCTCCATGCACCCATCTCTTCGGCGACGATCGTCTACTGCGACAATGTCAGTGCTGTCTACATGACCGCCAACCCTGTCCATCATCGTCGCACGAAGCATATTGAGATCGACATTCACTTCGTCCGTGAGAAGGTTGCTTTGGGACAGGTCCGGGTGCTCCATGTTCCATCGTCTCACCAGTTCGCGGATATTATGACCAAAGGGTTACCTGTACAGTTGTTTACTGACTTTAGGTCCAGTCTTTGTGTTCGTGACACTCCCGCTTAGACTGAGGGAGGGTGTTAGAATAGACAGCCCATATTGGGCGTGTGATAGTCAGCCCATATTGGGCGTCAGGCCCATTGGCCTTGTACATTGTAACCCTAGCCTAATTGGCTATATAATGAAGGTCACCCCCCCTGATTAGGGTGTGCGGTGTTTCTACAGACGAAGTAACCTTTGGCCAAGCCAACAAACAATGCCCCCCTTTTATATCTTTCCTTCATTTCCAAAGAAAGCCTATCCTAAGTTTGTCAATAGCTTTAAGAGCCCAGGAAGGGAGGTCTAGAGCCATTGCCATGTAGATGAGCATGGAGGTGAGCACAAACTGGACCAGGATTTTCCTCCCAGCCTTTGTTAGCAGATCAGCCTCTCTGATTTCCTCTCTCCGCCAAAGCAACCCAGCAGCTTAAGCTCCAAGCCGAACCGGTCTTCTACTTCACACAAGCAAGCAGCAAAGCGGCCAAGCCCCAAGGCCAGCTCATGTGCTTCTCTCATTTGAGACCACAGACTAAAAAGACACTCTTTGGTACAAGATAACCTTTCTCGGCTCCAATAAAATAAGGTACTGCTCAGCTGTTGTCCACCTCATCCAAAACCGGTTTTGATTGGTGCTAAAGGTCAAAAATGAGCTGGTTTTAGAAACTCAGGGGGCTAAGTAAATGGTTTTATAATTATGGGGGTTATGTGGACTTTGGACATAGTTCTGGTAGTAATTTGGACTTTTTCCTATGAAATTTAAACTGAGTTATCTGTGTACGCAGAAATTTATCATACTATACCAACCAACAAATCAGATTGTTTACTAGTATGCTTGATAGAAAACCTGACTTATCTGTGTACACAGAAATTTATCATACTATACCAACCAACAAATCAGATTGTTTACTAGTATGCTTGATAGAAAACCACTGTTGAGTAGTGACTAGTTTGCACATTACAAACATGACATCCAAGAGGAAAACCTTGATATCATTTTTTGGACAGTATGGGTAATGCTTTATGTACCAGAAAAATCAGAGTTGAGTGATATTATAGGACACCTGTAAGTATTGCATTTTACAATGTAACAAAAGTGTATCTGAAGGCAAATCTTCAGTTGTTATTACTTCTAAATGTAAGTAGTATAAGTCTAGCAGCTCAGGTATTTTTACTAGTTTTTATTCCTATTTTACCCCCTATTATTAGCCACCATATTACCCCTTGGTGGCAGCGTATATATGTACCCCAAGACCATGTGGACTGTGGTGAATGGAAAAAAGATCCTTTTGGGCTATAACAATTGATATCAAGAACTCTATCCTTCCCACCCCATCCTCTCTCGTGCTCCACCCCTGCAAAACCCTACCCCAGAACCACTCTGACGGCAGCACACCACTCCAGCCCAGATCCGGCCAGCCACATGACCGGGGAACGCGAGGCCTTCTCCGAGCTCGACACAGGCGTCGTCGGCACGGTGAAATTCGGCGACGGCTCACGCGTGGAGATTCACGAGCGCGGCACCATCATCTTCAAGTGCCAGAACGGCGAGCACCGCGCCCTCACATAACTGTACTCCATCCCCAAGCTCAGGAGCAACATCATCAGCATCAAGCAACTTGACGAGCGAGGTTGTCAAGTGCTCATCAACGACGGCTCCACCAACCGCTTGTACAAGATTGACCTTCGGCTCACCCAGCCCGTGTGCCTGGCGGCGCATGACGACGACGAGGCATGGCTCTGGCACGCCCGATTCGAGCACCTCAGCTTCGACGCGCTGAGGAACTTGGCGCGCCATGAGATGGTGCGCGGTCTGCCTAGGATCGAGCACGCCGAGGAGCTGTGTGACAGCTGCCTCGCTGGGAAACAGAGGCAGCGGTCATTCCCAAAGACAGCGACGTACCGCGCCGACGACCAGCTAGAGCTCATCCATGGGGACTTGTGCGGGCCGATCACGTCGGCCACCACAGCGGGAGGCGCTTCTTCCTCCTGCTAGTCGACGACTACAGCCGCTACATGTGGCTACACCTGCTGTCCAGCAAGGCTGAGGCGGCGGCGGCTATTCGACAGTTCAAGGCGGCGGTCAAGACGAAGACCGGGAAGAAATTGAAGGTGCTCCGCACAGATCGAGGGGGTAAGTTCAATTCGATTGAATTAGGCCTGTATTGTGCAGAGGAAGGGTGCAGAGGCACCGGACGGCACCATACTCGTCGCAACAGAACAGCGTGCTCGAGAGGCGCAACCAGACCATCGTCGGCATGGCACGCAGCATGCTCAAGGCGAAGAGCGTGCCGGCGACGTTTTGGGGCGAGGCAGTGAGCACGACGGTGTTCATCCTGAACCGCTCGCCGACTAAGAGCTTGAAGGGGATGACCCCCTTAAAGGCATGGCACGGCCGGAAGCCGGACGTGTTGTTCCTGCGCACGTTTGGGTGCGTGAGACACGTGAAGGAGACGAGGACAAGCCTCACGAAGTTGGCGGATAGGAGCACCACGATGGTGTTCCTTGGCTACGAGGCGGGGAGCAAGGCGTACCGCCTCTACGATCCACGTGTGCGGTGAGTCTACATCTCACGCGACGTGGTGATCGACGAGAAGAATGCATGGCGCTGGGAGGAGCGTGGTGACGGGGAAGATGTCAGTGGGAGCACGTTGAGCAGCTCCTTCACCATCGAGCACTGGGTGACCCGTGAAGTAGAGGAAGTGCAGGCGGAGGGGGATATAGGGGCGGTGACTGCAGCAGAGGAGCCCGACGCGCCCGCTGGAGCAGAGGAGCCGGGATCGCCTGTTGGATAGGGATCACCGGCGCCGGGAACACCTGCCACCTCTTCTTGCGCCGCTGCTGCCTAGACTCCTCGAGTCGCTGCCGGTTACGAGGGGTGTGAGTAGAAACGAGGCGACGTGTGCTATCGTGAGGTCTGGGCCACCCGAAGGCGGTGATGCGAGGCTTGACAGGCGTGTGGCGTCATGCGTGCGTACTGGGAGAGTGGGAGGAGGCGGGAGAACAGGATGGGAATAGTAAGGTTGATGTGTGTTACATGTGTAGGGTTTTTAATGGACTTGAGCCGCTCAATGTTTTCTTGGCCAAGGGAGGCACTACTGCTGGGGCTGTTGTATGAGGAAGATTGAATGTGTTACACTCTACATCCCAGCAACAAAAAAGGAAAAAAAACATATACACTTATCGCGTCTAAACAGCCTGGGCGCTAGGAAATGGCCCTGGCACACGCCTAACGCCTAGCGATTTCTTGAACCTTGACCATAACAACATCCCAAAAGAAAAGTAATAATATTGAGTTGCATGCACCAACCAGTTCAACCCAAAAGCTTAAGCTGATGAGGAAAGGTGGGCAATTCACTTATACTCCAACACTCCCCCTCATGTGCAGGCTCCCCCATGCCGCATACGTGGATATTGGAGTGAGCTGTAATTATTTTAATTAATGTGCCCGCCAGGACTCGTACTCGAGACCTCTAGCTGTGATACCATATTGAGTTGCATGCACCAACCAGTTCAACCCAAAAGCTTAAGCTAATGAGGAAAGATGGGCAATTCACTTATACTCAACACTTATGTCTTACTATGTGTTTTCCTTTTTGCTGTAGTGTTCAATTAGTCATAAGAAAACTATAGCATCATCTTATCGAGCAGTAAAGTAACATAAGTTTCAATAGGCTAGTGACAAGAACTACGTACGAAGAGCACAAAACAAGGTAACAGACAAACAGACAGGTCCATATCATTTATACAAATTGGAAGTAACCTGAAATGTATACCAGAGGCATGCTACAACAAAATTAAGAGAACCACTTGCTGAAAAAGGATACTCACCCAGCAACAAGGTCCACTAACTTTGGGAGTAGCTGTCTATCCCGAAGCCGATTTATTTCTGAAACTGTTGAATCCATGGATTGCATATCTACGATGTACCTTGTGTGTAGGTGGCTAACGGCAGCTTTTGTCTTCTCCATGGTTTCAAGTTTAACACCCCGTTTCTTTTGCTTCTGCAATAGAGTCACCTTCTTTTGATAATCGATTTTCATAAGTTCCCCAGCCTAATTCGACATATGCAGGAATGGCAAAGCAGAAAACACAGGGTTGTTAGTAATTGAAGAAAACAATAACATTAGCAAGCATGGAAAATGAGCCATAGCTAAACATTTTGCATATTAGGGGATACTAAAAGAAAAGAAAGGTCTAAATTTTCTTGGGAAGCTGCAGAATGTGATACATTGTTAGCAATACTTAAATAACTCAAAATATGAGTTGCAACAGGTATATTACAGTAATAACTAGTCTATATTCCAAAAGTTCAAGATTAGGCTAACAGTATGGATGTAACTGCAGTCTGCAGAGATGTTTAAATTATGAATATCAAATGAAAAAATATTAGGTGCTCCAACATACTGCATTTACAATGTAAAACGAAAAGAGGCTAGAGGCAGAGACAATTTTGAAAGCAATACCACCAGAATTCTGGTAACAAATTAATTGAATATATATATTACCTTCACTTCATCGTACAGTTTTTTCTCCCAAGCAAGCATTCTATCTAGAACCGCAGCATGAGTTTCAAATCTATCATCAATCTCAAAATTATCATTCAGGTCATCATGATCAGGTAAGTTCTTGAAGGAGCGGTTCCATGTGATAACATGCATAATTTTTGTAGAGTGATCAATATGTCCTAAGAAAACATCAAGAAAAAACGTTAGGAAAGTGCATGTTCGACATGACACTGCACATGCGTAAATGCATTAGAAAGAATGTTAAATGGAAAATTCATAACACGAAAACTAAAGCTCAGTCAAAAGTGGAGTGCTCAAAAGGGGAGAAAGGAAGGTACATGTATGTCTTTATATTGCATCTTCATATCAATTTACATGATGTATTGACTTCTTCAACATGTTCTCTTTGGGTGCTTCAGATAGCTGATTCTTAGTTGTACAGATAATGCAAAGAGGATCATGGTGCAGTCGCAAAGGCCACCGGCTGGGGAGCTCCCACCCAGGGTTCATTCCCTGGGTGCTGCACAATTTGTGGAAAAATTAAAAAAAAAATCCCCCCGCCGGTCCAGTGTGCCAAAGCACTGCAAGAGACAGCCCAGGTCGGCCTGAGGACCGTGTGTGGCCCAGGCAGGAGTCTCACGGGTTATGTTTCAGTGTCAGGGTTCGGGGATTTTCTTGGCCTGCGCCTTCTTCTTACATGCAAGGCCCGGGGGGGGGGGGGGGGGGGGGCTGGCCCCTCGCAGGTCGAGTTGGACAGATAATGGCTGACACCAGAAGTTTCTAAAAACTGACAGTATGGTGTCAAAATATTTAAAATCTAACTTGGAAGCACAAAGGCAAGCAAAATGTTGGGAAATGCAAGGCATAGAATTCATATTTTACAAACATCAGGGGGCAAACTAATTTTGACTAACTCCTGCCTGACTACCTTGCCAATGCACACAATGGGCTTTTACTTGCTCCCAAAAAGGGTCCATGAGAGTATGGATTCAATCTGGGGCAAGTTCTTTTGGCAAGGAGCCAAGGAAGAATTTAAGTATCACATGACCAAATTGGATACGATCAACAGACCTAAGGATCAAGGGAGCCTTGGGATTATTAACACACATATCATGAACGAATGCCTGCTGGTTAAATGGATTTGGAAAATTGTTAAAGGCTCTAACGAAACCTGGTACAAACTTCTCTGAGCCAAATACAAGCCAGACGGCAATTTCTTCAATTCTAAGAATCGTGGAACCTCTCAGTTTTGGCAAGGTTTGCATAAAGTGAAGCACCTTTTCAAGTGGGGGGCTGAGTATAAAGTGAAGAGTGGGGATCAGACTCTCTTCTGGGAGGACGTCTGGTTGGGCAGCACTCCCTTAAAAACTCAGTTCCCAGACTTGTACAAGTTCTGTGATGACCCAGAGGCTCTAGTAGCAGATTATTTTGGCACAGATGGCTGGGAGATTGGGCTCAGGAGAAGACTGACTGTAGGCGAGGCGGAGCAAAGGAATGCCCTGCTAGAAAAGCTACACGAACTGGTACTTGACCCTGCCAACAGAGATGAGGTGGTTTGGGCTTTAGAAAAGTCTAAGAATTTCACAACTAAATCTCTGTATAGGTTCATCACCCACAGGGGTGTGGGTGTGGCCAATGCAAAAAAACATATGGAAGACTAAAGTCCCCTTTAAAATTAAAGTCTTTCTGTGGCAATTGTCAAATAATAAGCTACAAACGGCAACAGAGCTGAAAAAGAGGGCCTGGAAGGGTAGTACTCAGTGCTGCGGGAGTCCGTACATTTGTTGTGCAAAATGCTTTTCCATCGAGTTGCAATTGATATGGTGTTACAGTTGCAATTGCTCTAGTCAACCTGTTGCAATTGGTTGAAACTGTGGGGTTTGTGCATTTGCTGTACAGATTGCGCTTTGTTGCATTTTAGTCTCACCCGGTTGGCTAGGGAAAATCCATTCTACTCCTGGGTGTAGTTACTCTCACGTTCAAAAAAGCACTTTGCGTATGTGTACATACCCATTTATCAATTGGAGTATGTAAACATACCTAAAATAGATTTATCAAAGTGATAACCATGAAAAAATTTGAGTGGAACTGATATATATGTATAGGAAAAACGCGTCATATATATATATATATATATGGAAAATCCATTCTACACGCGCGTGTAGTTACTCCTACCTCCAAACCGCATGATATACATTGAATCTGACCGAAATAAAAGTATGTACGCGTAGTATGTGATTATACTAGACTATTCGTGGTGGTATGTAAGGTGAGTATGTCATCATACATAGAGTATGTGGACATACTAATTTTTATATACTAGTAATAAGGTATAATAGAAATATATTAAAAACTAGAGATGCTTTTGAAATTTTTCGTATATATCCCTTTGGGTTATCCTAGAATTAGTATGTAAACATACTCAAAATAATAAATAGGTATGTAGACATACCCAGGTGGTATTTTGATGATGAGAGTAGCTACACGCGTGTGTAGATAAAACTCGTCCTATATATATATATATATATATACTAAAATGCACCCAGGTGCATTTTGTATAGCAAATGCACAGACCCTGCAGTTGCAACTTCGTAGCTGAACCAATTGCAACTCGACGCGAACCAATTGCAACTAGACCCAACCGAGCTGCAACTAGGCGTGAACCAGTTGCAATTACGCACGAACCAATTGCAACCAAGAGACTAACCAATTGCAACAGTGACACTACACTAATTGCAACTCGACGGAACTAATTACAACGAATCTGACTTCGTTGCAACTGGATACGAACCAATTGCAACTAGACTCCTAGTTGCAACCCGACGTGAACAAATTGCAACCAGAATGAGCTCAGTTGCAACTAGTCAAGAACTAGTTGCAACAAGGGTGGGTGCATTCTCTATACAGAATGCACCCAGGTGCACTATAGCAAAACAAGATACATATGATTTGAGCATCTAAGAGCATCTCCAAGAGTTTGCCAAATTTTACTTGACAAATCTTGTGTTTTGCCAACTTCTAAAAAGATATGCCAAGTAAAAAATGAGCTCATTTCGAACAGTTTGGCATAATTCACTTGCCAAATCCAAATCTAACTTACATCAGGAACCTGAGAGAAAAAATTATGGTTATGCCCTTCCACCTCTTGAAAACTTGTATCAGGAATCCTTCTCTATTCTTTATTTCTTTTTTCACCCTCCCATCCGTCTTGGCCATGCCGATGCCAACCGCAATCGGCACGTGTATATTTCCGCGTGGGGAGGTGAGTTTTGCCAAGTTTCTATTTTTGCCAAGTTGGTTTGCCAAACTGTTGGAGGCTAATATTTCTTGTTTTGCCAAAATTAAATGGATGCCAAGTTAATTTGCCAAACTGTTGGAGATGCTCTAACCAACAGATTTATCCAATTTCCAATCAACGGTGTTGGCAGTGGCAACCAGAGATGGAATGGCGACAATGCTTAAGGGAAAATACCGGTTGTCTACACCATCCTATCTGGGCTTCATGCAACATTTTACCACAATTACTGTGGGTTTATGTAGTTGGTTCATAACGTCATGAGCGCACGCCTGGGTCGACACTGGGCCTATTGGGCCTCCATTTGGATTAGGGTTAGGGATAGAATTGGCCTGGCGCCTCTCTTTTCTCTTTTCCTTTTCTTTAGGTGCTTGCCTGTCTTCAATGACTTTTCCATGCCGTGTAAACCTCTCTATATAAAGAGAGGAGATGTATCAATTGAAATAAAGTAAGAATTATCAGGAGAGATCCTCATCTACCTCTGAGCCTTGAGATTGGGTGCAACCGTCGCCGACGTACCCGATCTCAAGTGTCCGGTTACCCCTTGCAATCCTCTAATCCCTCCCGTTCTGCACGGCCACCAGATCTAGGCTGTGACAATTGGTATCAAAGACAGCTCTTGCCATTTTGATGGCTGACGACAAGAAGATTGTAGATCTGGCGACGATAATTGACAATATTATCAAGCAGATCTCTGACATAGCTGAGCAGCTGAAAGCCCTGGCAAAGAAGATGGAGCATGAGCGTAGGGATGCGGCGGCAATACGGCTGCAGGCAGCAGCATGTGGGTTCCTAGCACGGTTGTTAGTTCGCCGCGCAAAGCAGGATGTGATGTTCAGCGGTGATTGTGATGTTCAGCGGTGATTTGGCTGGTGCCAAGCCAGCAACCTTTGTTGCGCCGTCATCCATGTCCTCCTTGCCCCTTCAGTTCACCAGGCTGCGTTCCCTCGACGATGCTGCATGGCAGCGCAATCATGGTACGGCTATGCATTTCAGCACCGGAGTATCCCTATCATAGGGTGGTTTCGGAGATCGAACCCAGAGCAGATTCTCATGGGCTGCTGTTCGGCAGTCATGCAAATCTCGTGTCATCATGTGGCTAATTCTTCTGCAGGTCATGGTTTGTGGCTAATTCTCCACCAGGAGTCACCAGTTTGTGGCTATGCATGTAAACACGGTGGCATGCACAAGCTAGTACTACTTCTATGGGATCCAAGTGGGATAATGTCATATCTGCAGTTTGCTTCTTTCTGTTGCCATTAACAAGTTATGCACGAGGAAGGCCATCCATGGATAGCTTTGGTGCAGAAAATCAAGTCATCCGTATTTACCGTGGCAAGTTTGTTTCTATGAGATCCAGGAGGACAGGTACGGGTGTTGCAGGAAAGTCATCCTCAGATGGCTATACTGCTGTGTGCGTGTATCCAAGCTGTTTTCTGAATGATCGGTTCCAGCATGCCTATACGCATGCAGTTCAGCTTTCTGGAGAGTCAGCTGCAGCAAGCCTGTTTGCATGGCTTCTATCCCTTCGTGATTCTGGATGGGGGCCACCTACAATTGGAGATGTGCAACCAACAAGACGTCGGGGTTTATTTTGCATTATAGTTTTGAACAGGTTAATAAGCCGACATGCAAAAGGCTTGTTTCCAAGTTATAGGTTTGTGTCAGTTATATGCTGCAGCTCGAGGACGAGCTGCTCAAAAAGGGAGAGAGTAGTGTCATGGGCGCTCGGCTGGGTCGACGCTGGGCCTATTGGGCCTCCATTTGGGTTAGGGTTAGCAATAGAATATCTTTCTCAGTTGCCAAGTAAACCTCTCTATATAAAGAGAGGAAATGTATCAATTGAAATCAAGTAAGAATTATCAGGAGAGATCCTCATCTACCTCCGAGCCTTGAGATTGGGCACAGCCGTCACCGACGTGCCCGATCTCAAGTGTCCGGTTCTGCATCTGTTTACCCCTTGCAATCCCCTAATCCCTCCCGTACTGCATGGCCACCAGATATAGGTTGTGACAGAAATTAATGAAACCTACATATTAATATGTTACGGAAATTTGTGTTGAAAACAAAAAAAAAAACAGGGCACAAGCCTTTGGCTATAGTAATTAAACGGTAATCAGTGACTAGATCACGAACAAAATAACCAGCCTCCACTTATAGTCTTTCATTACATTGCTCAATGAATTAATTATGAACCATGCATCATACACGCCATGAGGCAAAGGCTTTTAAACCAAACAACCTGAGAATTGCCCCAACATGTAAACATGGTATAACAGAAAAATATTAGGCTCAAAGTAATGTGTCTAAAGAATTTTAAAGCGTTAATTTGAATTGAATTAATTACCACCAGAGATTTCTGACACATTGAATTTCAGTCCACTAATTATTTCAAGGTTAATAATATAGCAGCGCGAACTGGATGAATGTGTTTAATGAGGTGAATGTAACCACCTCAAACGTTTTGTCCAGTGTTGCACACTACAGCAAGAAAGTGGGTTACATCACAATATTTTTCAGAAATATTTTGTATTCACATAACGCAATAAAGCTTCAGTAATCAGCTTGGACCAAAGACAAAGATGACATTTCTGGCGAGCTTGCACTAAAATCAGGTATTCTATGGTTTATATAAACCAGGTCAAATACAATAAAAGTTGAAGGGACTACAGTTAGAAAAACAAAAGGGCCCTAGTCATGTCCAGTACACATAGAAAAAGATCAAATATTCAATCAAAGTCATAGTGACACTACAAGCTAAAGGGAAGAATTGTAGTCTTCACATTTTGATATTCTCAGAATATGATAACTTTACCACACTATATTTCCTGACCCAATGGGTGTAAAGATCAGGAAACAAATTGAGCAGCAACACTTGCCTCGGCTATCAGCATGGTTGGAATGATAGTGCATTCGGGTGGCCTCCAGTTTCTTTGACACATCATGCGCACTCTCTGAAGCTCTAAGGAAGTGATCATCAAGCTGAGAAACAATCTGTAGCAAGCTAGCAGTTCCTGATGCAACCATTATCTTCTCCTTCCGCGTTTCAACCGCACCCATTGACGAGGCATGCTGATAGTGTACAGCCAGCGGTTGACCAGGTACCTTGGGTGGCTTCCTAACAATAGGTTTCGATGGCGGTAGGTTAGCCACCATCTCCTCAATTGCTTTCTCCTTCTCTGCAGCCATCTGTGGTGGCCATTCCTCGGTAGTAGCTGGCTCACTAACAGCTAGTTTTGCCGCAGGCAGCTTCACCTCACCCACTGGCTCCTTCTCATGTCTTTCCATCCAAGTTTCATCAGCGGGCTGCTCTAGGGTGGGTGGTGGCGTGGGAGTTGGGCCAAAAAAGTAATCCCAGGTCGACTCTGGCACCGGAGGCGGTGGCGTTGTGGTGGCAGGCGTTGGTGGGGTTTGGTTCAGCCGTGGTGGTGGTGGCGGTGTCACTGGAGAAGATCCCACACTATCCATCACAACCCGCTTCGCTGGCTGTCCATGCACCATGCTGTCCACGCTAACATCATCATGCTCATGGTGACTGTCGTCATCATCACTGTCGTCTTCGTCGTCATCATCAGTATCAGTCCTGATATGTCCATCATCTTCCTCCTCCTCATCCTCCTCTCGGATAGCAGAACCGGCAGGAGCGCGGTTCTTGGCGCCGGCCATCTGGTCTGGCATAGGGATGTTGGGGGTGGAGGAGGATCGTTGGAGGCTGGAGTGGGAGAAGTCGGGGAATGGCGGCGGTGGTGCTGTGATGACAGATGCGGTAGAGGGGCCAGGCGGCGCGGAGACGGATGCCGCCGCTGCCGCGGCGGTGGCTGCAGCGTGGTGGGAATGGGAAGCCACCAGGCTAGGGTCGGGCGCCTCGCCGTGGGCGAAAT
The DNA here is from genome assembly GCA_036936925.1 of Cenchrus fungigraminus. Classification (NCBI taxonomy): domain Eukaryota; kingdom Viridiplantae; phylum Streptophyta; class Magnoliopsida; order Poales; family Poaceae; genus Cenchrus; species Cenchrus fungigraminus. Next base: position 51,012,291 of record CM072778.1, on the reverse strand, counting down.
CGGATAGCGCGCCACCGGTGCTCTTGAGGCGGACGGTGTAGCCGGTGTGGGCGGCGGCGAAGGCGTTCCGCGCCACCACGGCGTCCGCCATCAGCCGCTTCCGGTCCCGGCACCGGCACACGGCCTCCTCCTGGTCGATCTTGGACTGCCCGCACCCCATCGAGGGCGGCCGGCGGCGACTCGACGGGGTTCTTCCGATTCTTGGGGGTGGGATTAGTGCTAGGGTTTGATGCGGTGGCGGCACTGTCGGGAGGGGAGAGTAGAGAGCCTATGGCGTTGGATGCACGGTGGATGCCGTGCAGGAGACGCAGGCCTGCAGCTGGGGAACATACGTCCGGGCCCTAGCATCAGACGTCTTGCGGCCGTTGGATTTAAAGCAACTCACTCATCAGCCGTCAGATCGAAAAGTGCAGCGACCCATGTTGTAAGCATGTTACGAGCTATTGCGAGCCATGTTGCGAGCATGTTGCGTGCAAGATCCAAACGTCAGCGGGCCTCCTCCCTCCTCCCCTGGCATAACACCCAAGTGACCCATATTGCGACCATATTGCGACCCGTGTTACGTGCAACATCCAACATCAGGAGCTCCTCCTCCCTCCTCCTCCTCGACACAAATCCCAACATCACATGTCTGCAACATCGAAACTCAACATCTGCAACATTTGCTAAATCACAGTGAAACATTAAGATGCATATGTCACAACATATTAGAGTAGCAGATGAAACATGGAAAACAAATATTGCAACATCATCAAAACAAATAGTGAAACATCTCAAATCACTTCATGCAACATCGAAAAGCACTAGATGAAACATCTCAAATCACTTCATGCCACATCAAATAGCACTTGATGAAACATCTCAAAATGCTTCATGCAAAATGAAAAGTTAACTGATAAAACACCGGAAACCAATTGTTGAAACATGTATAAAGTTTTGCAACATCTAGAAAATTATGTTGCAACACAATGGAATGCCTAATGCAACATGCTCCCTTGCCTGAGCCGCCGCCAGCCACTCCCTCGTCGCACCCCTGGCCATGGCCGGAACACGGCGCACCCTCCCCCTGCGGCGCCTTCTCTCCCGACCCCGGCGCGGAGCTCGCCGGTGTGGCCGCCCCTCCTCGCCGCGGGGGAGCAACAGCCGGCGGCGCTCGGCCACCGTGGTGGAGCAGTGCTGGTGTAGCTCACCCCGCCCCTTGTCACCACGAGGAACGAGTCGCAACCGCCGGCGCTCACTCGCCCCTCCTCGCCATGGGGAGCGGCCCCTTACCCTCGCTCTGGATGCGCCGCCTGGCCGCGGGAAGCGGTGGCTCCTGCACGCGGCTGCGGGAGAGCGTGTTGTCGGTGTTTTAAACCGGCAACCTACCAAGAGGAGTACCCGAGGTAGATGTTTGTGGTCTCGCCGAGATCGGAAACTCGAAGGAGAGACACGTGGCACACAATTTAGACAGGTTCAGGCCGTGAGGTGCGTAATACCCTACGTCCTGTATGCTGCGTAGCTCTGGATTGATTGGGTGTTGTTACAAGATGATGCGGATGATGAGATAGGGGTCCCTGCCTCGCCTTATATAGTCTGGGAGGCAGGGTTACAAGTCAGTTTAGGGAGGAGAGTACTAGTCGTACACGGCTAGGAGTACTCTACATGGATCCGGACATGTCTAGTTTCCTATCCGAGTACTAGCCCTCTGGTTGTCTTGTGCTCCACGCCGCCTTGCACCGTGTAGCTCAAGTCGAGTAATCCCGAGGGCCCACGCAGTAGTCGGTCCAGTACCCGCCTGGGTAGTGGGCCCTGGGATGTCCGTACGACAAGCCCCCGAGTACTTTGTAGTCGAGCAGGATGTCTTCGAGTAGTCTTGACGGCCTTAGCGAGTAGTCCTTGAGCGTCCCCGAGTTCCACAAGTCGAAAGTCCTCAAGAATGCTTGAATCATCCCGAGGCTGGAAGGTACTCCAGCTGATCTTTGAGTAGTCTTGAAGTCTTCTCGAGTAGTCCCCAAGCGTCCCCGAGTGCTTCTCTCGAAGGTCTTCAATAGTACTCGTGATGTCTTGATGAAAAGCCATATGGAAAATGCGATTCGAAGAATCGCATTCCATATGGAATGTAGCCCCCGAGCCTTAGGTCGAATTGTAGATTCAAACTGAGGGTCAATCTAAAGTTTTGCCAATCTTATCCCAAAAAATCCGGAGAAAAAACCGAAGGACATGTGGCACGGAGCCCCCGAGCCTTGAGTCGAGTACTTCTCTCGAATTAAAGGATCATCTTGACTGTAGAATGTGTCCGGAGTGGATCTATGATGTATTGAAGTCTACTGATTCCAGTGATTGAAGTCGAGCCCCCGAGATTGAGAGCCACGAGTACTGGAAGATGAAGAGTCAGCCCGCCTGCGCTGAGTCAGCTGCTTCGAACCGAGCCGCTCAGCGGCTTATAAATAAGAGGGCAACCCCTTAGGGTTTCCTCACTTCCAGCAGTTGCAATCTTGGCGAATAGATCTGTAGAGCCCTCATCTCCACTGCCGCCGCCGCTTAGTAGATTAGATCTACTTCAGCGCCGCCGCCGTAGTCCGCCCCCCTACAGCCCCCGAGCGAATGCGAGTGAAGACACTCGTGACTGGAAGGATGAAGGCGTCACCGGCGAAGAGCACGAAGACGGGCGCATCGAAGAAGAGGAGCCGTGATGAGGCCGGCGATGCCGGTCAGTCGTCGTCGTCGTCGTCGCCCTGCTCCGCTCCGCCGAATCCGGCGAAGGAATGGAAAAAGGCGAAGCTAAAGACCGAGGATCTCCTCGCCCTCGTCAACAGCGGGTTCCTCCGTAAGAAGGAGATGGACCTGTGGCGCGCCGCCACCGGGGATGGGTACCCCATGGAGAAGAACCCCAATGAGGTCCCGATGTTCGCGCGGTTCATGGAGCGCGGACTCGAACTCCCCGCGAGCAACTTCTTCAAGGGGATGCTCCGGTACTATGGGATCGAGTACCTCAACCTCAACCCAACGGTATCTTCCACACCTCCATCTTTGTCCATTTCTGCGAAGCGTTCATGGGGATCAAGCCCCACTGGATCTTGTTCCGCAAATTCTTCCGGGTGAAGCCCCAGCCGAGCGCAGATGACCCCCGAGTAGTCGGAGGTGCTGGGGTGCAGATGCGTGATGACACCGCCAGGCAGTACTTGCCCTACAAGTTGATAGACTCCAATCAAGATTGGAAGGCACGATGGTTCTACATGAGCAGCCACCACCCGTCGCTGCCCAAGCTGAGTGGGTACCCACCAAAGCATGCGCCATGGTGGAACACAGAATCCACCATGCAAGAAGGCCTCCAGCTGCCCGCACTGCTGGAGAAGGTGAAGGCCCTGAGGAAGGCCGGACTGAGGGCCGAACATGTGGCCTTCAGTTTCATGAAGAGGAGGGTGCAGCCGCAGATGGCGCGAGACCACCTCGGCTACGAGTACACTAGAGCCACAGATCCCTCGCGGATGCCTGGCGAGGAGATTGATGATGACGTAATCATCGAGAGGCTGGGAAAATCTTCAAAGATATACCCCCGTTCACGCCTTGTCCTGTAGAGGAGTACTCCGCGTCGCGTCCACCAAATGAAGTTAGTAGTCGTGACCATAGCCCCTGAGTACTAATAGTATGAGTAGTTGTACTGAAGCTTGCTTGGTCTTGTAGGAGGATCTCAAGAAGTACATCTCCAAGCCGCCGTCCCCCCCCCACAAGCTGAGAAGCAACCTCAAGGATCGGCGAAGCCGAAGACCAAGGAACGCCGGGTAGTCGGCGAAGACGATGACACGGTCTTCATTGAAGATACCTTGGATGACGAAGATGAAGAGACGCTGCAGCAACGCTTCCAACTTCGATCCAGATTCCGGCGGGCTGGGATGCCTGATGTACCCATTGAAGAGCCGCCGGCGAACCTGGAGGAAGACGTGTCGCTCCTGCCAAGGAAGCCACGCAACACAGTGCGCAAGCGTGCTGTGAAGAAGCTGAAGGTGTCTGAAGACACCAGGCCAGAGGTAAGTACATCAACTAGTGTAGTCGGGTACTCATCAAGTAGTCTAGACTTGACGACTTGATTTGTTTGTTCCAGGACATCCCCTCCTCAGAGGTCGCTTCCCAAGATGTTGATGGTTGAAACGCGTAACGAACTTTGATCCGCAAGCGTACGGACCACTAGCCTTTTTAACCATGGGGTGATTCCCTAGGTTCTTGTCAATCCGCAGAGCAAGGGGATCACTAGCATTTGATCTAGCACTAATCTAGTTGATGCAAACCTTTGGATGAGAGATTAATCTATAAACTAAAGACAATCTAATCTATGAACCAAGACAAGTCAAAACCAATATATTCTAGGTCAAACGAGAGACGTGAGATACACAAGTTATGGAGAACATTTGCCCATGGAGTCTAGGGTACTTGAAGATGCAATCACCTAAACGTGATAAAACCGATCTAATCTATCTAAACATGTGACCACGGTTTAGCATTTTCCCTCCCCCCGTACTGTCACTACGCGAAGGTAATCTTTGTTAAACCTATTGATGATCACGGTATGTTGACGCGATCCACGGGAGCGACCCGAAAAGCATGGCGGCCAAACCTTTAGCATTAAGCATCATCAACAAAGGAACAATATATTATGATCTAAACAAGAGTTGGTGACTACATATCAAGATCCATTACAACTCCATGGACAAACAATGAATCTACTCCATCACGATGCTAATCATGGTACCGTTGTGGTAGATGCATCCGATGAAGATTAGTCCTCGCCGTCCTCCAACTCTGGCGGCGCCGCGGCAGGCCTCGGCGTCCTCCTCCTTGTGGTGATCTCCGGCGGCTCTCCGATGAATGGATGTCAATGGGTAAAAATCTTGGGGTGCCTAGGGGGTTGTATTTATACCCTTGGGGTGCCTTGGGGCGTGCTCCACCTTGCCTTGCACGAGATCCTCCTTGGGAGAGAAGCAAACTTGGTTTCCATAAAATCAGCCTCGTCCAGATTTTCCTGATTCGCAACCCTTCCTTGCTGGCACCATATCTCCCACGTCCGGACTCCAAATAATGCAAATTCGGTGTCCAGGTTGTGTGCCACAAAATTATCTTCAACTTTGGTATTCATTGCTTTCCTTGGAAACGAAGATAAGATCCTCAAACAGCCTCGGAAGATAATCTGTCTGATTTCGGACTTGTCTGCGCAGCTGGCATTTCGGGGGCCATATCTCCTAGCTCCTTGACCCAAATTGGACCTTCCATATGTCCAAATCGAAGCTATCGTCGAGGCCCACAACTTTGGTAGTCAAACTTTTGCAATTAGAGGCCGTTTATGTCTCTGAATCTGTACCGGAAGATCATGCTGTTCTGGGCTGCGAGAATATCTCTCGGGCTGAGTTGATCTCGTTGGTAAACCTCCTAGTCCTCGGAGTTTTACGTGTTGATGCTTCGGTCCTTGGGTCATTTGGAGCCGTGTTCACTTCATGTCTTGACTTGTGACGGGCTTCATGATCTTCTCATAAAGTGCTTGATGAACTTATCCCGAAAGTCTCCTCTTTAACGTTGATTTCCTGCGTAAACAATAAACTCCAAAAACCACATGCAAGTGTGAACTTGTTACATCATTAGTATGCCTTGTGGCGGGTTAGTTATAATTCATAGGTCAAACCAAAGTGTAACAAGTGCTCTTGGTTGACGTAAATCGACCGTCAACACAAGACGAGGAGGGAGATTGGGATACTCTGGGGGCGGCAACTGAGAGAAGTAACAGCTCGCCTCCAGTTGTCGAAAGTACTGTGCCTGGCGAGGCATAGGAGCAGGCGGTGACCGTGGAGTCAAACCCGCAGCCGTCAGCTGAAGAAGATCAAGGCCCTCCTGCTGCGGCTGTGGCCGTTGAGCAGCCAGAGGAAAGGGAGCAGGAGCCTCCCGTGGAAGCTGTAACTGCCGGGGAACCCGACATTGTAGATATAGCCAGTTTGCTAGGTGCCCCGACCGTCACGGTGGTGCGATCAACGCTGTAAGGACCCGAATACGTCGAGTAGTCATTGAGACGTTTGTTGAGTGACTGACATAGTACTTCATGATGCAGGAAATCCACTGACTTGTCGTGGGATGGAGAAGAGGCTAGTGCTCCCGTCGATGGTGAAGACCACTCGACGAAAGCACGGGAACCTATGCCGCCACCACAAGACGGAGCCGGAGCTGAGCGGATGCTTGAAGAGGCTACCCTTGTGGGAGGTATGTATCCTGCTGATCTGAGTACTTGTCGAGTAGAGTAGCCGTTGGAGCCATATGTTACTGACGCAATCTTCGACAGGGCCGCAAGTTGAAGAAGGAGTAATCCCTGAAGCGGTGTCCATGGAGACGGCTACTGTAGTCGCAGCGGCTGCAGAGCCGGTTGTCGAGCAGGCGGCAACTACAGCCCCCGAGCCCAGGGTGGAGATACAAGTTGATCCACAGCTGAGAGACATGGGTACCCATGGGTCCCCACCGACCAGGGTCCCAGAGGTCCCTGTCAAGTGGACCCGACCTGTCAGAAGCCCCGCCGACCTGCAAGTGGGCCCGAAGACCTTATTCACAACCCCGGCAACCTTGGAAGACTCCAGAAGACCTTATCCAGATCCCGGAGGATCTGCAGGACTTGGAGCACAAGGCGAGCTACCAGACTTCGGCCTGGCGCCGCCAGTAGGCCCGCAGATCGCGGGATACTCCCTGTAATCAAGGCAGATGGCCTTCCCATCTTGTAACCGACCCTGGCAAGGGCCCACTGACCTCGAATGGAAGCCCTAGCCCGTTGACCATATAAGGCGGCCTAGAGCTCCATTCGAGGGGACTCCCCCTTCCTCGCATATGTCCACCCCATACTGGACGTAGGGTTTCACTCTCCGGAGGCCCGAACCAGTCTAAACCTCTGTGTTCACGCCATACTCATCGTGTTCCGAGTTCCATATGTGAAGTACCACCTACGGTCTTAGTTCCCGATCCTCCCATTCACCTACAAACTGCTTGGGTAGCCCCCTAGCAGATCTGTCCAGGTCTCACTTCTGACAGTTGGCGCGCCAGGTAGGGGCGATCGGGAACTCGCTGTGCAGCATGGTGGCGCGATTTGGTGTCGTCTTCCCGACGAGCATGTCGGCCATCCTCGCCAACCCCGTGGAGATCTGCTTCGGCTCCTTCACGGCGACCTCACCTGTTCTGGCGGCCGCGACCTCCTCGGCGGCCGCAGGACAGGTCGCTACGGTGTCTGTCACCACCCCTGTTTCCGATCTAACAACGGAGACCCACCCGCCCAAACCCTATGACATTGTTCAGGGAATGGAGTGTGTCATCAGCATGATGGAGGACACTCTCCAGATCTGCCAGCAAGCTCAACGCTCGGCGCAGGCGGCGCCACACCATGGGATCTTCCCCTTCGGCCTGCGACCTCTCAACGAAATGAGACGCATCTGTTTCCACGCGCGTCTGCTGTCTCTCAACTAAAGGAGACGCGTGCTTTCAACCCGCGTCTCCTCTATCTCGACGAACAGGACAGGTCTTGGGGCCCACCGGTCAGTGCTGGTAACGGGCTTTTACACTACCCGTTACATTGTTGGCATGTTTGTAACGGGCTTTCCGAATGAAGCCCGTTACTCACTGATCAGTGTTTGTAACGAGCTTTAATTAACGCCTGTTACAGATTCGTAGGCCACCCCTACAGTAACCTACCTGCTTGCCGGCTGCATCCTGGAACCAGCCAGGATTTGGCAGCCATCAGGGGCTGCATCCTGCCATCCTGGAACCAGCCAGGATATGGCAGCCACCACAGCAAGGAGACATCACAAACAGATTCTCACATCACAGATATAGGCAAAGCAAGATCACATTTATAGACAAGCAAGATCACATTTATAGACAAGCTAGGATCACATCAAGTTTCAAGTTACTCACATCAGGGCTTGTTTGGATGGAGTCATGAGAAAACTGCCTGAACCAGGCAGCATCTTACCCCAACCAAGCAAGCCAAGCAGGTTTCTCAGGCAACAACACCTGACTAAAGAAGACTGAATGAGTTTCAAGTTTCTGGCTACAATGAACTCACGGTGCACCATTATAGAATTTGCCCTTTCGGTCGATGGTCTCCTTAAGAATGTACTCGCACAGCATCTCCCAGACACGCTTTAGATCTTCTGTGGAAACATCTACAACAGCTTTGAAATCCTGCAAAATACAATCATTTATGAGAATACAAGTAGAAATCAGTTTCTAAAATCAGATGGAGAATATGAGCAGAGACAAGGTTGAGCATTATTATCTACTTACAGCAGCCTTCTTGATGTCAGGTATGTCATCGAGTAGTCTTAACATATGGAATGCCACATGGAATCCACACAAAGAGGACCGCCATGGCTGCTGAGCACACTGCATCGAGGTACCAAAATGACAAGTTAATGCAATACCAAATAGGTAAGAAGGGACCATAAAAAAACCTCGGTCTTACCTCGAGATTTGTTTTGTGCTTGAGTGTGGCTTTTGGCTTTTTTTCTTTCCTTTCGTCACTCCGTCCTGTGCATGATCACCAAAGGCCCTGCATGATCAGCAATACCGATTAGAAACACTAAGAGATTGAATTTTTGTGAACAAAACCTACAAGATACTGTACCAAAGGCCCTGCATGGTCAGCAATACCGATTAGAAACACTAAGAGATTGAATTTTTGTGAACAAAACCTACAAGATACTGACCAGTCCACAACAGATTTGAGGTCTGAGAACTTTAGCGGGGGATGTTGTTTAGCAGAATCTAGATACCAAACCTCTTTGAACTTCATACAGATGATCACTGTTACCCAGTGGCTAGTGTAGTAGGCACCCACCACGTAGTCGTTGTTCATTGCATTTGCGATTGCTTTGGTAACAAGGCCAGAATGCTGAGAAATATTTGTGGAAGTAATAAAACTTGGATCTAAAAACCCAACACTGATCTGCATCTCCGCTGCCTTGTCCATCATTTTCCTACAAAAAATCAAATTGTTAGCATGCATGAACTTTGTGGTCAAAATTAAAGAAATATCTTTTTAGGTTTTAAGGGACTTACAATGTCCACAACCTCAAGAAGTAACATCCAGAGAAGCCAGGGTTATAAGGTTATACACGCTACTGAATGCAATGTTTAACATTAAAGCACCACCACCACCTTTAAAGTAGTGTTGATCCACCTTTACTGGAAAGGCAAGTTTATCCTTACTGTGTTCCATGACGTAAGCATGCAACCTGGCACAATTTGGTCCAGCAGCCTCTAAGTTTGCTTCCGACAACATAGGTGCACTAGGCTTGTATTTTGGTCGTTCCTGTTCTATCGTAATAATACAGTTAAGAATCACATCTTTAGACAGAGGTTTCCTGGCCTGGTTCCCCTTCTGCAATGGAGATTGCCTGGGCTCCTCCTCCTGTTGTAGAGGCTGCTGTACATGTTACATCTGCTGCTTAGGGGGAGATTGCCTACGCTCCTCCTGCTACTGCTGGAGAGGCTGCTGTTTCGTCTGTTGCTTATCCTCATGTTGCAGCTGCTGCTTAGGCGGAGTTTGCCTGGGCTCCTCCGGCTGTTGTCGACGCTCCTGCTGCGTAGTTTTGCTGATCTGCTGCTGCTGCTGCTGTTGAGCCTTCTCTTGCTGACACTGAGCTGCAGTACCTCCATCTGATGCTATACCCCTGCTACCTGTTGCGGCTTCAGGGTTGAGATGTCTCTTCATAGGTGGTATAAGGATCCTGTCCTTTGGCCATTGGATCCTTTGAACGAGAGCCTCAGCTAGGGTTGCTATGTCACCCCCATCAATTGGTACAGGCAGAGGGTAGTGACCCTCATTGGCCCACCCATAAGTAGGTTGCACCACAACATACCCATCCTGGACCGGTACTGAATGGCAAGCCTTTTGAAATGGAAAGACTTTCGTTAGTGCGAGCTCCACATTAATCCCGGTGCCATCCAAAAGGCTGCACGCGGTTGGCTCTGTCAGCTTATCTATTGTATCCAGCATAGGTGATCGACTATCACTGTGCACTTGATTCACTTCGTCCTCGTTGGCATTCCAATGGTCTTGCTCTCTGCCACACGCATCTTCCTCGCTGTCACGCGCATGTTCTTCCTCGCGGTCATGCGCATCTTCTTCCTCACTGCCATGCACGTCTTCTTCCTCACTGCTACTGACAGGCGCTGGAAATTGGGAAGGAAGAAGTACATTTTTCGGTATTTCGATGCCTGATAGTCTTAGAGTATGGACAACTGATTTAAATGTTATGTCCATCATATCATGAGCATCAGACCTCTTGTTCCTCCTTTTCTTCCTGTACATTCCAGCAAACTCTTCACCAAACCCTTTACCCCAGCCAAGTGAACTAGACACGCCTCGGACCCGACCCCGATGCTCTGGAGTCTCAAGTGCTGCAGTGAGGATATCATCCTCCCTAACCCCAGAGAAAGAACCATCGCTACCCTGAGCTGCAAGTGTTTTCACCCTATCTGCTACCCCCACCACCGCAGGGTTACTGAATGTTATGCCCCCGCTTCCTTCACTAGTATTCTTCCTCTTCTTCCCTACCCTTGCCCGCAGATAAGGTCTCGAACGTCCAAGAAATTGGTCCCAAGGGTTCTGTTTTCCTTCTGCAGCTAGCTTTGCATCCTCCTCCTCCCACTCTTTCCTTTTACCACGATAACCTTTTCTGCCCGTCTTGTGTGGCTTATTGTGCAATGCTCTCTTTTGTTTCATCTCCTGGCTCAATTGCTGAAATGAAGGAGAATTGGTTTCCTGCACAAACATGTCCCAGTCTTGTTGCTGCAAAAAAGCATGCTTCACAAAGGGAGTCTCCTCTTCGCTCACATATTTTTTTTCTTAAATGGGCCTTGAACCGCTGTTGCAAGGTTCCAATCTCTGATATAGCTGCCTTAACTGCCTTCTTGTGAACAGATTCTTCCAGATTGGCTGGGTAATCTAGCTTTTCCTCTAAAACTGTGAACAGATGTTCCTTCTCAATTGGTGAGAGATCATCAATCGCCTTGTTGATTGACACTCTCTCCCGAGCAATGAGGCCACAGACCAATACAAATCTATCCCTCGCAGCATCTGGGGTAAGCCAAAAATTGGTATCAGGTCCAGTTGCAGTCAACTTGTCTTCTGGCCATTTGGTTTGTGTCCTTGACCTGCGGGATCGAGTACTACTCGCAGCAGTCTGTGCTGAATGACCCTGTGAAGAAGGTTCACCGCCGATGGGCTGTGATGGTGCACTGGAGGTAGAGGAGTTTGTTGTTGTGGGAGACTGCATAGATGATATGTCAGGTTGTCAGTAGAGCAACATAAGCAAGACTGAAAATCTAAACAAAATTCTTATTAGATAAATTTGTTTTCTCTGACAGGCAAAATAGCTGATATTACACTAGAAATCATTACAAGTCGTAAATAAAATCAGCATAGACATACACAGTTCATATTTTACTTAATTAGCATACAGGGATAGGTGCTAACCATTTTGACAGGGACACAACAATATGCTTATATATCAAAGCAGAGAATAAATTCCTTCAACTGATTCCTTGTCCAACTTCAGCAGCGATGGATTGTGTGTTCCATGTGTACATGCAACAAGAGGATAAAGCAATCATGACATTATATATGACAGTACTGAAACAACACTCACAACACATCATGACACCAACAATAATAATATATATGACAGTAGTGAAACAATTAACACTCACAACAAAGCATAGGACAGTCTAGTTATCACTATATTATAAACCACTGCGATGCAATTCCCACTGACATTATGTGGCCATCAGAATTAAAGTATGCTAACATGTCCAAAGCATAACTGTCGATCTGGTACATTCAAAGTATAGCAGAATTAAAGTATGCTAACATCCTGAATGCTTTTCATGAATTTACAGTGCAAAAATTGTAGCACCAGGAACATGAAAATGAATTTCAACAGTTCATATAACTTCATCTGTTTGCAACAATTTATTCAAACAGACTTGGAGCAACAAAATCCATCCATCAAATCCACAGTCAATCAATTAAAAATGAACTATTAAGGCATGTCTCCCTAATCCACCTTGACATGAATACATAGCAAATTGGGTGAACTACATTATAAACCACTGCGATGCGATTCCCACTGACATTATGTGGCCATCAGAATTAAATTATGCTAACAGGTCCAAAGCATAACTGTCGATCTGGTACATTCAAAGCATAACAGAATTAAAGTATGCTAACAGGTCCAAAGCATAACTGTCGATCTGGTACATTCAAAGCATAGCAGAATTAAAGTATGCATTAATCCTCAATGCTTTTCATGAATTTACAGTGCAAAAATTGTAGCACCAGGAACATGAAAATGAATTTCAACAGTTCATATAACTTCATCTGTTAGCAACAATTTATTCAAACAGACTTGGAGTAACAAAATCCATCCATCAAATCCACAGTCAATCAATTAAAAAAGAACTATCAAGGCATGTCTCCCTAATCCACATTGACATGAATATATAGCAGATTTGGTGGCCGAGCAGAGAGAGGGCGTTGTTGGGGGTTCAAGCAGGACTAACCTCTGTCGCGAATGAAGTAGTTGTTCTCGTGATGGTCGGAGGGGCCGGATCCACGTCGGCTCGTGGCCTGAGGTGGCCGGGGATGACGGATCCGCGTCAACTGTCTTTAGGTTGGCCGGGAAGCCGTCCGCACGCCAGTAACCGCGTCCTCGTCACCATCGTCACGCAGGGAGCGGTGGGGCTGGAGAAGAGCAGGGCTGCGGCGGGGAGAGAGCGGCGAAGGCGAGCGGGGAGAGAGCGGGGAGAGTGGCGGCGGCGGTGGGGAGAGTGCGGGCGTTGTGGATCTGTCTAGCGAGGAGCCGAATATGTCCCCTGAGGAACTGCGCGCGTAACTGTGTTTAAGGAAATTACTGGCGTGCCCTTGACGGCTCTCTGGTGGAATTGGAATTCCATGGGCGTTATAGTCAATATAGGTGGGAAATTTTGAGCAGCCCGCGCACGGTTTGCCTGCTGACACTGACGCGTGGGCCAGTGTCATTGGCAACTATGGTTAGTGAACCCGCATCGCCTTTGCTGGCAGTTGGGTCCGGCGGGCGGGCAGTGGTTATCTTTTTATTTTGGCTGCTGACGCTAACGCGTGGGCCAGCCACTATTTTTTTCGAATGAAACGTGCTTCCCTAAAATATTGGAGCCCATAAAACAACACCTAAAAAATCGTAAAAATACGAACAATTTGTATTTGGACATTTAGTATTTGAATAAAATATCAACAGTCACACTTGTGTGCCCAAGATTCTTAGAATTCGTTTTTACATCCCATGTTAATGATGTAATAATTCTAATAACATCTAGTGTGCTCTAAAAAAATCTACAAATTGACTTGGCAACACAATTTGGGTACCTAGACTTGTCTTCAAAATTTCAAATGGTTTTGATGAAGGAATAATATACTTGTGTACAAATATCTACATCTCTCACATAGTTTCCTAGAATGTTCCTTGAACATTGAAGTTTTCCACGTACACTTTGCAACATGTTCGAAGTCATATGCATTTGAAAACTTAACAAAACCTTGTGTTCACCTTAAGATTACGAAAATGCAAAGTTTCATTACAGGAGGTGTGGAAAACAAATATTATTTATATGTTGTACTTACATAGAACAAGATAAGGCATATAAACATTGTTCAAGAAACAGAATATACACTAAACAATGAAATTAATGAAAACACGGTGATTTTAGAAAACTGTAGAAAAAAAAAAATCAAATTTAGACTAATTACGACAGAGAAATACATGTTACAAAATTTGATTGCAGATTAAAAATAGAAATGTGAGGACCTGTGTGGTTCGAGGACCGGTGGATGGTCGCTTCCTGGTGTGATGAGTGATTGACAACGTTGTGTGGACTGATTCTTGGCTAAGTATTGCAGGTGCAGGTTGCGGCTTGACTGGTGTTGGTGCAGGTGAAGAGCAAGCGCGAAAGGTCGTTGCCGGGTAGGCCTCCAGGTGTGGAGAAGACAAGTAGGTTTGGCTCGAGGGACCCGGTGGCCAGCGGGGTCAAGTGCGGGCCGCATGGTGGCAAGAACGGCAAGATGAAGTCGTGGGTGGTTCCTTGGTTGAGCCACAAAGCCAAGATCGAGCCGGGACTTCGTGGGGGCCAAGTCATGAGTGGAGATTGGCGGAGGCCACACGAAGTTCGCGGGGTTTCCAGTGGTTCACCAGAAAACCACTGGGTTCCTTGGTTGATCCACAAAGTCAAGGCCGAAGACTGGAGGTAGCAGCACTAGGACCGGTGGGTACCGGTCTGACTGTTGGAGGACACCGGTCTGACCGGTGTGCGATGACACAGTCCGGACACTTCGAAGCGGAGGACACATGTCGGGATCGCATGGTGTGCGTCGAGGCTACGCAGGGTGCGGTCGCCGGGCATCCGTCCGATGGTTCGACGATGAAGATTCCCAAAGTGCCCCTCGGGGGCGTGTATCCTAGTGTTAGGCCTTAGGGGTAGTTTCGTCTTTCGGTTGCCTCCATATAACCCAAGTGGTGAGAGGATGGCAGCCATCTCTTGGAACCCTAGCTCATTTTGTTTTGCTATTTTCCTCTTCTATTTTCCTTTGGAATTTCTAGGACTAGCTTGAGAGCTTCATGGTGAGATCTTGTGAGAGGGAAGGATGATTGGGAGGCAAGCTAGACCTTGTATGAACCTTCATGGTATGTATAGATGATTCAGCGTGGTTCCTCAAGGCTTTGGTGTCTCCCGTTTTCCCTTTTTGATGATTTTCGGAGCCTTTTCTTGGCAATTTTCTTATGGCGGATTCGAGGCCTTTCACTTTGGGATTTGGTGGGGGATGTATGCTTGAACCCTTCGTGGTTCTTTTCCCTTTGATTCCCCTCCCAAATCCGTGAGCAAAGGGGCTCGATTTTGGGGTTTTCTCCTCTCTAGGGTTAGAGGCGTTTTTGGTGGAATTTCTTCGATTTCTCTTGATTTAGCAAGTTTTGGTGGACCAAATCTTGGCTATGGAGTGCCCATGAGGTCTTCCTACTTTCCCCAAAGTCTTGTGCGAATCCGTGGAGCGAATCGGGAGATCGAGATTTGGATTTGGGGGAGTTGACCCGCGGGTTCCTGTTCATCCCGAGCTGCCCAGGCTCACCGGTCTGACCGGTGCCGGCCCTTTGTGGGATTTGCCTCGGGTGAACTGCCTGGTTCGTGTGGTTTTGGCCCGTGGTGCTGTTGGTTAGTTCTTGGCAGGTTTTGTGGAGTTTTGCTAGGCTTTGTGTAGGGTTTTCTTCCCTTGCAGGTTGTGTTTTGCAGGTGATTTTGTTCCAGGGCCTAGAGGAGTTACTGAGGCTTCCTGGAACATTTTCTGTGCGGCTGCTGTAGCCATCGGTCTGACCGGTGCAGCACAGGCAGCAAGCCGTGAAGATTTCCGCTGTGCATTTTGGGCATTTGGTTCGGTCGGTTGAGTTGTTGGTTCCTAGGACCAGTAGCACTCCAGTGGCTACGTGGTCTTGGCCAACTTGGGTAGTTGAGTCGGAGACGTGATTTGGTTGGCCGTGTTCGACTTGTTGGAGTAGCCATCTCCTTCGAGAAGAATTTTTATCGGCTCCCATTCACTCCCCCCCTATCTGGTCGCCAGTTCGGTCCTTCAAGTGGTATCAGAGCCGGTTTGGGTCTTTATTGACTCTAACCAGTCTAAGATCCAAAGATGGCGTACCAGGAACGGGGTTCGGGTCCTCCGCACTTCGATGGCAAAAACTACCAGATGTGGCAGAGGCGGATGGCGGTGTTCCTCCGCGGAAAGGGTCAGATCCTTGGGACGTTACGGTGAACACAACTTATGTTCATCCGATTAACTTCCTAGCTCCTGGATCGAGGGACATGCACGATGCCAACAACAAGGCGGTCGACTGCTTGTTTCGTGCTCTGTGTCAATCCGAATTTGATCGGGTTCAGACAGAGGACCTAGCTTGTAGGATTTGGTTGGAGCTGAAGAATGCTCACGCTGGAAATGCTGTGGTTCAGGCACGGTTGTATGCGACCTACCGGAGAGAGTACGAGAACTTCACTCATCTCCCCGGTGAGTCGATTGATGCCTTGTTCCAGCGGTTCACGGTGGTTGTGAACAACATGAGGGCCAATGTGGACGTCCTCCCGTACGATGACCTTATAGAGCTGTGAAGCTCTTGCACGTGCTGGATCGTACCGTATGGGATGGAAAGGTCGAGGCCATTCTTGAGTCTGAGAAGTATACCACACTGACGGTGAATGAGCTATTCTCTAAGCTCAAGTCAGCTGAGGTTGATCGTGGTTTGACAGCCCGTCTCGAGAGCCCGACTGACTCCCATAGTCTTGCTCTTGTCGGTGGCACAGGTGCTAAGTCTAACGCTAACCCATCCTCCAGGATGTTTGCTTTGTCCTCTTTGATGTCTTTGCCAGACAAGGAGTTCGACGTGCTTTGAGAGGACGAGCTGGCGCTGTTGACCAGATGGTTTGAGAGGCTGCACGAGAACCGGGTGAACACGAGGAGGACGACACGGACATGCTTCCAGTGCGCCAAGCCAGGACACTTCGTCGCCGACTGTCCAGAGAAGATGGAGAACTAGGACGGCTACAAGCACCGGTCGAGGACGGACAAGCACCGATCAAGACACGATCACAAGCACAAGCATCAGAACAAGGACGAGCGAGGATCAAGGAAGAAGGGCGGTCATGGCAGGAAGGCCCGAGCGATGGTCAGAGCAAGCGACGTCGACTCCAGCTCCGCCTACTCTTCCTCGAGCTCCAGTAGCAGTGAAGATGAAGGTGATCGGCGCAAGAACAAGAAGGCATCCAAGAACTTGGGCGGGCTGAGCTGCTTCGCGGGAGATGGCTTCTGCAGCATGGCACGTAGCTCCGGCAGCAAGAAGAGTCACCAGAGCGACTCGGACTCTGACTACGAGGATGAGGTACGTGACGAGCTTCCCTTCCTGCGTGAGGAGAATGAGCGGCTTGGCAAGTTGCTTGATAACCGCGATGACATGCTTAGAGAGGCAAAGAAGATGAGAAAAGAGCTTAGGGCCTCATTAGAAGATGCTAGGAACCGAGTAGCTGAGCTAGAAACCCAGAACCTTGATGCTAAGCTTGAGATTGATTCGCTTAAGGCTTCACCTGTGGTTTCTGATGATGTTGATTGCGTTGATTGCTCTGTCTTCCTAGCTGACCTTACTGCTCTCAAGGAAAAGCATGCCTCCAAGTGTGAGGAACTAGATGTGCTTAGAGTTGAAGTGGCTGAGCTTAAGTCTAGACCTGCTTTGCTAGGTGCTTGCACTTCTTGCCCTGTTTTGCATGGAAAGATTGATGAGATGCATGCTTACATTGTTTCTCTTGAGGCTCAGTTGAAAGCATCTGTTCCCACTTCTTGCTCTACTTGTGATTGCATGCGGTTGAGAATCTGGAACTTGCACATTATGTTGATCACTTGCAGGATGAAAATGATGAGCTGAGGAAGTGTATGAGTTGGTTGTCGGGTCAGGAGCCTCAGCTTGGTATCATGATAGCGGCTTTCAAACGCTATGATGGTCAGGCACTTGGGGCTGACAAGCTTGGAGAGAACAGTGGTGAGGGAGTTGAGAGAGTTGGAGAGATCCCTATCCCACCACCAAACACACACAAGAACAAGTTTGAGCCCAAGCCTAACCATCTCAGAAACAAACTTGACACAACTCCAGATCCACCCATATTCCCTCACCCAACAAATGATTTCCAAAAACCGGTGAGGTTTGTGAGCCCAAAGGGAGGTGAGGATGGAGAGAAGAAAGGGGAGAAGCCGAGTGAGCAGCCCCAACCCAAGCCTAAGCCTAAGCCACAACCCATAAAGTTCCATTGTGGGTATTGTGGTAGAGATGGTCACAAAGATGAGTTTTGCTTCAAGAGGAAGTGTGAGGAAAGAATGGCTAAGGAGTGGGCTAACAAGGACAGGTACCACCCTTCTAATGGTATACCTGAGCCTCGTATGCAGATGCGGACATGGCGATTGTGAGGTCGGTTCCGGCTTGGGGAGATTGAAAGGCGGCAGGTGGCACTGCTGGCCGAGCACCACCGGTCAGGGTGACCGGTCAGACTGGTGCAGGTCTGGGTGGCCGGCAGTTTGGTTTCTGTGCTCCTAAGGATGCTCGGTTCAGTTCTGGTGGTCGTAGTTCTGGTGGTTGGCATGGTGAGTCCAGTGGTGGTCAGTTTGCCAGGCGTTCTCCACCTCGTGCTCAATACGAGAGAGGGAGGAGTCGTAGCTTTGAGATGGAGAGGAGGAACGGTCCACGATTTCCCTTTCGTGGCTTTCGTTCTCCTCTAGCGAGGCAGGGGTGGTTCCCTAGTGGTGGTACTCGTGGTGGTAGCTTTGGTTGGCGTGATGCTTTGGATTGTGCTAACCCCACTTTGGAGCAAATGGCTCGGCACTGGTTTTACTCTTTTGGTACTAACCCCAGTGCTGAGTCATTTGTTCGCTCACGTGCTCGTTTTTGAATTTCAGGTGGAGGACTTGAGGAACGTTTGGTTGATTGACTCCGGTTGCTCGAGGCATATGACCGGAGACAAGGGGTGGTTCTCAAGTCCTGTCCTGGTGGTGTCCAAGACATACATCACCTTTGGGGACAATAGGCGAGGGCGTGTGCTTTCTGAAGGTGAGATAAGGATCAGTGACAAAGTCACTCTCAGGCATGTTGCTCTTGTTCAATCGCTCGGTGTCGTACGGACATCCCTGGGCCCATTACACAGGTGGGTAGTGGGACCGACTACTCTGTGGGCCCCTGGGACTACCCGACTTGGGCTACACGGCACCTGCTGGTGTGGAGCGCAAGGCTTACAGAGGATTAGTACTCGGTTAGGAAGCTAGACATGTCCGGATCCATGTAGAGTACTCCTAGCCGTACACGACTAGTACTCCTCTGGCAAACCGACTTGTAACCCTTCCTCCCAGACTATATAAGGCGAGGCAGGGACCCCTATCTCTTCATCCGCATCATCTTGTAAACACACCCAATCAATCCAGAGCTACGCAGCATATAGGACGTAGGGTATTACGCATCTAGCGGCCCGAACCTGTCTAAATTGTGTGCCGCGTGTCTCTCCTTCGAGTTCCCGATCTCGGCGAGGCCACAAACGTCTACCTCGGGTACTCCCCTTGGTAGGTTGCCGGGTTAAAACACCGACAGCTGGCGCGCCAGGTAGGGGCTGTCGCCGAAGATCTCATGGCGAACTCGACGGCTTCAATCGTCATCAAGCCAACCGCCGCTTTCAACCGTGGCGACACCTTCATCTTCGGCGCCTGGGTCTGCACCGCTGATGGCACTGGATCGTTCCAGCGCTACCTCACCATGACCCCAGACCCGGAGACCGGACTCGTGACGCTTCCCGAAGCCATCACGGGTCCACTCGTCGAAAAATTTGGCGAATTTTCTCTCTGCAACCAAGTCGCCGACTTTGAGATTGGATCTGACTCCAACTCGAACTCGACATCACCATGGATCGAATCATGCGAGCCAGCTCCTGAGCCATCGTGTGAAATGGTCCTCCTCCACGAGCACTTCCCGTACGGCCTCTGCAACTCTAGCAGGGCCCACGCGGAAGCCCTCGCAGCACGTCAGGCCGGCAAGGAGATTGTCTCCGAGTACTCCTCGGACTCCAACGCCGTACCCAGCTACAACTCGGACTCCTCCTACGAGTTCGATTTCGGCTCGGACCCAATCGAGTCCGAGTCCGAGCTCAACGCAACCGAGGAGCCGCTGTCAGGTCCTGCCGCTGGCTTGGTCATTACATCTACTCCCGCCGGCAGATTCGTCTACTGGCCTGATTGCAAGCCCGCAGACCTGACTGACGACAATTTGCGCTGCGTCGCCTACCTCGAGACACTCCCCTTCCAGGAGGGGACCCCGCTGGCTCCAAACGAAGACGAGCACACCCCCACTGAGGTGGCGACTACCGACTCCAGCCTCTGCACTCCTGACCGTGAAGTCTTCATGGCGGCCGGGGAAACTGGAACCTCAGGAAGCCGGCCCGATCAGTACCTTGACGACATCTCGGACGATGAGGAATCAGCCAACGCACCCCCCAACGAGACTACCAAAGACAAGAATGCTCGGCGCGACCGCAACAGGAAGCGGGCCGATCGACGCCGACGCCTCCGGGAAGCTCTCCCCATCCGGAACCTCAATGAGTCTCTGGATCAAGTCGCCTACTGGGTGCACACTACCCCTGAGCAATGCCTTATGTCTATCACCATGATAGCACGGCAGGCCCAGGGGCACCGCGCAGGTGACGTCATCGCCAAGCTTGCTGAGGACGCCTACTTCATGCGGGTCAACAACAGAGTTACTCCCTCTGGAAACCACGAAGCCACTAGTCGCAGCCGCACCCCAGCAGACAACGGACACAACCGTGTCCGTGGCGAACACCAACCAACACCCAACCGCTCTAGAGCCTCTGCAGGAGGACCCTCGCATGGTGGCCACAGCGGTGGGGGCGGTGGCGGCGGGGGCAGCAGCGGTGGCAGTTCCTCCCATGGCGGCGGCAGAAGAGCTGGTGGCAGCGGCGACCACGGAGGCCGAGGCCACGCGAACAGCCATGCCACCGGCTATACTCACGGTGGCTACGATGCCCGCCACAAGATCAACGAGATCCGCCGCGCCAAGAAAGCTACTGAAGTCAGCGACAGCGACGACTTCCCCGCCTACTCTGCATGACTTCGCGATCTGCTTCTCCCTGAGAAATTCAAGCCTCTCGGAATCACCAAGTACGACGTGAAGCAAGACCCAGTTCAGTGGCTCAGGTGCTATGCCCTATCCATTGAAAACGTTGGTGGCAACAACGACACAAAGTGCCTCTACTTCCCTTTCTGTCTGGATGAGGCTCCACTCACTTGGCTCGAGTCACTCGATAAGAACTCGATCGACCAGTGGGACCAGCTGAAGGCTCAGTTCACTAGCAACTTCGCGGGCGCCATGGGGCGCTCGGGTACCTGCATGGATCTGGCGATGGTCAAACAGGAACAAGGCGAGACGCTCCGTCAGTACATGCGACGCTTTTTCGACAATGTCGTTCAGGTTGAAGAACGTCGGCACCACCTGCCAGCGAGCTATCCAGGCCTGCTTCAAGAAGCAGCTCAACAAGAACATCGAAGCCTATGTGGATGACGTGGTCGTCAAGACCAGGAACTCCGACACGCTCATTGCCGACCTTGAAGAGACCTTCGCATCCTTGCGAGAGTACTAGTGGAAGCTCAACCCCAACAAGTGCGTCTTCGGCGTACCATCTGGAAAACTACTCGGCTTCATCATCAGCCATCGCGGCATCGAAGCCAACCCTGAAAAGATCTCCGCCATCACCAATATGAAAGCTCCAACCTGCATCAAGGATGTCCAGAAGCTGACCGGGTGTATAGCGGCCCTGAACAGATTCATCTCGAAGCTTGGAGAACGGGGACTACCCTTCTTCAAACTACTCAAGCACCAAGAGAAGTTCGTGTGGACCGAGGAGGCTGTCAAAGCCACCGGTCCTCACGGCTCCTCGCAAAAAGGAGCATCTACTGCTCTACCTCGCTGCAACTTCTCATGTGGTCAGTACTGCCATTGTAGTCGAGCGGCAGGAAGAAGGCCACGCCTACCCAGTCCAGTGACCAGTCTACTTCGTCAGCGAGGTTTTGTCAGAGTCCAAGGCACGGTACCAGCCGGTCCAGAAACTACTCTACGCAGTACTCATCACCTCGCGGAAGCTACGACACTACTTCCAGGAGTACTCGATCGTCGTCATCACCGACTACCCGCTCGGTGACATATTCCGCAACCAAGATGCTACTGGAAGAATCTCTAAATGGGCGGTCGAACTTGGCGCCCTCAACATCGACTTCAGGCCACGCACAACTATCAAGTCCCAGGCACTAGTCGACTTCATGGCAGAGTGGTGGGAGAATCAGCTACCAACTCCAACAGAGCGACCAGAGCATTGGGTGATGTACTTCGACGGCTCACTCAAACTCAAGGGCGCAGGTGCAGGGGTACTCCTGATTTCTCCAAAGGGCGAACAACTCAAGTACGTCCTGCAGATCTTCTGGAAGGTCTCAAACAATGAAGCCGAGTACGAGGCCCTACTGCACGGGCTCCGCCTCGCAATCTCATTAGGCATCAAGCGGCTACTAGTCTACGGCGACTCCGCAGTGGTCATCAACCAAGTCAACAAGTCTTGGGATCGCAACAAGGAGAACATGGACGCCTACTGTCTGGAAGTCCGCAAGCTCGAGAACAAGTTCTATGGTCTCGAGTTCCACCATGTCGTCAGCGACAACAACGTTGCAGCGGACGTCCTGTCGAAGCTTGGTTCTACTCACGCACAAGTACCCGTCGGAGTCTTCATCCACGAGCTTCACACGCCATCCATCCTGGAGCCGGCGCCAACGACCACTGACCCTGTGCCATCGCAGCCCAGTCAGGAGGTCCTAATGATCGACGTGGACTGGAGACAACCCTTCATCGACTACATCCGCGAGCAGAAGGTTCCCTCCGACAAGAACATGGCCAAACAACTCGTCCGCCGAGCCAAGACCTACGTACTCGTCGGAGACAAGCTCTACAGGCGGGGTGCCACTTCTGGAGTACTCATGAAGTGCATACCTCGGGATGAAGGCAAGGACATCTTGGAGGAGATCCACAAGGGCGTCTGCGGCAACCACGCATCTTCTCACACGCTGGTGAGCAAAGCCTTTCGACGAGCCTTCTACTGGCCCACAGCTCTGGCCGACGCTGAAGAACTTGTCAGAAAGTGCCAAGAATGTCAATTCTTTGCTAAGCAGCAACACGTCCCGGCCTACAAGCTAGTTACCATACCACCAACCTGGCCCTTTGCCTGCTGGGGGCTCGACATGATTGGGCCTCTGCCAACTGCGCTAGGAGGATTCAACAGAGTCTTGGTGGCCATCGACAAGTTCACTAAGTGGATCGAGGTCAAGCCAGTCACCTGCCCAAAGGCCGATAGAGTACTCGACTTCTTGGATGAACTCGTGCATCGCTACGGGCTACCTCATCACATCATCACAGACTTGGGTTCCAACTTCAACAATCACCAGTTCTGGGAGTACTGCGAGAACAGCGGGATCGATGTCCGGTACGTCTCAGTCGCCCACCCGCACGCCAACGGACAAGTCGAGCCCGCCAACGAGATGGTACTCGACACCCTCAAGAAGCGATTGCACGACGCAACTAACACCAAAGGAGACAAGTGGATCAAGGAACTACCCAACGCACTCTGGGGGCTTCGTACTCAACCTACCAAGCCAACAGGGCAGTGGCCCTACTTCCTGGTCTACGGCTCCGAAGCTATTCTACCCGCCGACGTGATGTGGGAATCCCTGGCAGTAGAACAATACGACGAAGGCATCTCAGAAGACAGCAGACGGGTTGATATCGACAGCCTCGAAGAAGCCCGCTGCGCTGCTCTGGTCCAGTCAGCAAGGTACCTAGAGGGTATCCGTCGCTATCACAATCGCAACGTCAAGGAACGCTCCTTCAACGTCGGCGATCTAGTCCTCCGTCGTATCCAGAACATGGACGGACTACACAAGCTCAGCTCACCATGGGAAGGTCCCTTCTCAGTCTCCAAGGTGACCGGACCTGGCTCATATCACCTCCAAACACTTGAAGGCGACGACATCAACAACTCGTGGAACGTCGACCAGCTGTGTCGCTTCTACGTGTAGTCGCTCGACTACTCATTTACGGGTCCAAGTCTACACAGCTACTCACGGACTCTTCGTTGTAAGCGGCCTCTCGGTCCTAGCACTAGTCTACGGACTACTCTTCTCCAAAATCCAGCGTCAACGGCTACTAACGGATTTTGGGCTGCTCAAAGCAGAAGGACTCTGGCGGCGGTCTACAGACCATGTACCCTAGATCCAGCCTATACGGCTACTAACGGATCTTCAGTTGTAAGTGGCTCAAGGGCCCTAGCACCACTTAGCCGTAGGCGGCCTACGGGTCCTGGCAACTACTCATCTGTATACGGCTCTGACCATCCAGGTGTACTTCTTCATCAGTAATAAAGCTTGATTCTACTCAACTTGTTTACTGTGCCTCCCAACTAGGCAGAATCTACCGAGTACTACTACTCACCACATCTCCCATGGCTTGGTACTCTGCACACTTCGCTGCAAGTGGCGGCAATGAGTACTCATTACAATACAAGCAGTGGGCGAACTTCATTAATATTTCAAGCAAGTCTCTGATTACTTTGTTTGTCTTACATCAACTACTCTAAGCTACCTCTACAGGTACATCTATTGGAGATTCAGCTTCTCCGCCACCTGCTCCGCGATGGGCACCATCTCTTCCAGGAGAGTCTTGTACTGCTCATCGGAATAGTTCGCCGCAAGACCACCAGCTACCACATCCACCGGTGCCTTTGGGAAGTACGACTTCATGTATGCCAGCACCTGGTTCGGGATAGACTTCTCTAGATGTCTGACGTATGTCGCCAGGCGCCCGGGGGCTTCCTTCAGCCTGTCTACTAGAGGGGCTATCTTGGGTCCGCCCGGATGTGGCACCAGCAGCCTAGCGATGGGTAGCGTGGCTTCTTCGAGTTCCTTCAGCTGACCTCGAAGCTTCTCGCAGTCTTCATTGAGCTTCTGCAGAGATTTATAACAATTGACAAGGTCACGGTCTGAGGCTTCACGAAGCTCCATGTGCTTGATACACTCATGGCGCAATTGAGCGTACTCATGTTCAAGTACCTCTCTCTTGTCGGTTTCGCGGTACACGACGTTCTTGAGGTTCGTCTCAGATGCCTTCAGCTGGTCGACCTTTACCTCAAGATCTGCAGACAACTCGTCACAATGACAGACTACTCACAAGTACTACAATAAGTACTCAGCGACCTTGGTGGAAGACACACCTTTGTTCTTCTGGCGCAACGACTTGTTCTTCCGGATCAGTTCGTCCCTCTTCGCCTGCATTTCCTGTACTTCGTTGTGGTACTGAGCGAAGGCGCCGTCAAGCTTGGATTGGAGCAGCGCTGAATGCTTCTTTGACTTGTCCAGCTCCTTCTCCATGGCTTCGGCGCGGAGAACCGTGTCACCATACCCCTTCAGAAGATCGGTCTTCTGACGGGACCTCTCCACCAAACCCTGCGCAAGACACAGAAGCTGGTCAGTACTCAACACTCAGCAAGGGAAGCAAACTCAGGTACTCGCAGCATACCTTGATCCAGTTCTCTGTCCGGTGCCACGACTCCATGCCCAGCGACACAAAGGCCGGGTCAATGAGATCATCGTCCAACAACTCAAGACCTCCCCAGCTTGAAGATCCTATCTCTGGCATGGGCGCCGAGTGAAGCGGCGCAGCCTCTTCTATCACCGCCTCGCGGACGACGACATCAGTACTCGCCTCGAGGTACGGGTCAACCCGCTCTTCCGCGCTCGGCTCGGGGGCTACTGTAGTCCCCGGCTCGGGGGCTGTTTTTGTCACCGCCTCAACAACCGGCTCCGTGGACTCCGTCTCCACAGCAGCCGTCTCCATGGCTACCGCCTCAGGGATCGTGGCTCCCTGGGCTTGTGCTCCTGTCACGATCAGTACATGAAGCCAAGTCAACGACTACAACTACCCTACATGACGACTACTCGTGGTAGCAGGATGAATACCTTCAACCAAGGTGGCCTCTTCAAGTACCGGCTCCACTGCGGCTCCAGCTTGAGGTGGTGGCGTGGGTTCGCGCACCTCTGCCGAGCGGTCTTCTCCATCGGCTGGAGTACTGGCCTCCCCACCATCCCACGACAAGTCCGTGGATTTCCTGCATCACGAAGTGTTTAGTCCACCACACAAAGCTTGTCGACTACATGACTACTCGAGAGTTCAGAGAACTTACAGAGTTGACCGCACCACGGTCACGGTCGGAGCGCCCAGTATACTGGCGATATCAACTATGCTAGCCTCGCTTGTAGCTCCGGCCTCCACAGGGGTCTCCTCCGGCTACTGAAGATGTCGTGCCAGAGGGGGCGCAACAGCAGGCTGGCTCCGTGGAGGCGGGCTAATGCTCCTTTCAGCTGCTGCTCCCACTGTCTCCCAGACATCTTCATCACCCTGATCAACGGAATCCGAGGAGGGGATGTCCTGCAGCAATAAATGTCATATTGTCAGCACCAGACTACTTATCGGCAGTACTTGACTACTCTAGTCGTGCTACTCACCTCTGGCCTGGTGGTCTCTGACAGCTTCAATTTCTTCACGACGCGTTTCCGTGCCACATTGCGCGGCTTCCTAGGCGGCGCCGGCAAGCTAGCCTCCAGGCTAGATGACTTCTCAATGGCCGGGATGTTCGGCATCCCAGCTCGGCTGAACCTTGAGCGGAGCTGGAACCACTGTTGCAGCGTCTTTTCATCCTCGTCATCGGAGCTGTCCTCAATAACGACAGCGTCGTCGCCTTCACTGACTTCGCGACGCTCCTTCGCTTTGGTTTCCCCCTTCCCCTGCGATTGTCCCTCAAGTCGCGGAGGGGAGGGTGGGGCGAAGACGTACCTCTACACATCGTCCTACAACATCAAGCAGGCCTGAGACAACTACTCCAAGCCAATTAGTACCCAGGGGCTTATGTCACGACTACTGACCTGGTTTGGCAGCCGTGCCGCGGAGTACTCTGGCACCGGGCATGGTGTGTACGGGGGCATATCCTTGAAGATCTTGCCCAGTCTCGATGATGACATCATCGTCAATTTCTTCGCCGGGCATCCGGGACGTATCTTCGTCGCCGGTGTACTGGTACCCGAGGGTGTCTCGCGCCATTAGTGGCTGCACCCTCCTCTTCATGAAACTGAAGGCCACATGTTCGGCCCTCAGTCCGGCTTCCCGCAAGGCCTTGATCTTGTTCAGCAGCGGGGGTAGTTGAATACCCTCCTGCATGGTGGGCTCCGTGTTCCACCATGGCGCATGCTTTGGTTGACACCCGCTCGGCTTCGGCAGCTCGGGGTGGTGGTTGGTGATATAAAACCACCTCGCCTTCCAGTCCTGGTTGGAATCGATGAGCTTGTACGGCAGGTACTGGCCGGTGGCGTCCTCACGCATCTGAATCCCAGTGCCTCCGACTACTCGCGGGTCATCAGTGCTCGGCTGCGGCTTCACCCGGAAGAATTTCCGGAACAAGATCCAGTGGGGCTTAATCCCCACAAAAGCTTCGCAGAAATGCACAAAGATGGAAGTGTGGAAGATTCCGTTGGGGTTGAGGTTGAGGTACTCGATACCGTAGTACCTGAGCATCCCCTTGAAAAGTCGCTGGCCGGCAGCGCGAGTCCACACTCCACGAACCGCGCGAACATCGGGATCTCATCCGAATTCTTCTCCATCGGGTACGGGTCTCCAGTGGCGGTGCGCCAAAAATCTATCTCCTTCTCGCGGAGGAATCTGCTGTTGACCAGGGCGAGGAGGTCCTCGGTCTTCAACTTCGCCATCTTCCACTCCTTTGCCGGATTGGGGCGAGGGGAGGCAGGCGGCGACGACGACGACTGGCCGGCATCTCCGGCCTCATCGCGGCTCCTCTTCTTCGACGCGCCGGTCTTCGAGCTTTTCGCCGGGGACGTCTTCATCCTCCAAGTTACGGGTGTCTTCACTCGCATCCGCTCGGGGGCTATGGAGGTGGGCGGACTACGACGGCGGGCGCTAGTAGATCTAATCTACGCTCACGGCGGCGGAGGCAGCAGAGGAGCAGAAGGGGCAGTCTCTCAGATCTAATCTGTGGGAATGCTGTCGTTGGGAGTACAAAAAAACCCTAAGGGTTTCACCGGCTATTTATAAGCCACCGGGCGGCTCAGTTCCAAACGGGTAGATAAGCGCCAGACGGGTGACTCAGCAGGGGCAGCCTGACCTTTCACATTCCAGTACTCGACGCTCTCAGTCTCGGGGGCTCGACTACATCCGACGGATTCAGTGGGCTACATCAGATCCAGATCCCACTCAGGACACATTCTATAGTCAAGATGACCCTTCAATTCGAGAGAAAGTACTCGACTCAAGGCTCGGGGGCTCCGTGCCACGTGTCCTTCGGTTTTTTCTCTGTATTTTTCGGGATAAGATTGGCAGAACTTTAGATTGACCCTCAGCTTGAATCTGCGATTCGACCTAAGACTCGGGGGCTACATTCCATATGGAATGCGATTCTCCGAATCGCATTTTCCATATGGTTCTTCATCAAGACAACACGAGTACTATTGAAGACCTTCGAGAGAAGCACTCGGGGACGCTTGGGAACTACTCGAGAAGACTTCAAGACTACTCAAAGATTAGCTGGAGTACCTTCCAGCCTCGGGATGATTCAAGCATTCTTGAGGACTTTCGGCTTGTGGAATTTGGGGACGCTCAAGGACTACTCGCCAAGGCCGTCAAGACTACTCGAAGACATCCTGCTCGACTACAAAGTACTCGGGGGCTTGTCGTACGGACATCCCTAGGCCCATTACACAGGTGGGTACTGGGACCGACTACTCCGTGGGCCCCTGGGACTACCCGACTTGGGCTACACGGCACCTGCTGGCGTGGAGCGCAAGGCTTAAAGAGGATTAGTACTCCGTTAGGAAGCTAGACATGTCCGGATCCATGTAGAGTACTCTTAGCCGTACACGACTAGTACTCCTCTGGCAAACCGACTTGTAACCCTGCCTCCCGGACTATATAAGGCGAGGCAGGGACCCCTATCTCTTCATCTGCATCATCTTGTAAACAAACCCAATCAATCCAGAGCTACGCAGCATACAGAATGTAGGGTATTACGCATCTAGCTGCCC
The DNA here is from genome assembly GCA_036936925.1 of Cenchrus fungigraminus. Lineage (NCBI taxonomy): Eukaryota > Viridiplantae > Streptophyta > Magnoliopsida > Poales > Poaceae > Cenchrus > Cenchrus fungigraminus. Next base: position 50,983,502 of record CM072778.1, on the reverse strand, counting down.
GAACCTGTCTAAATTGTGTGCCGCGTGTCTCTCCTTCGAGTTCCCGATCTCGGCGAGGCCACAAACGTCTACCTCGGGTACTCCCCTTGGTAGGTTGACGGGTTAAAACACTGACACTTGGGTTCAATTTGCTTTCTGTTTCCCAGCTTTTGGATGAGGGTTTTGAGGTGTTGTTGCGGCCTGGTGGTTCTCGGATTTTGGATTCTCGAGGGGACCTTGTTTGCATTGTCGTTCCCGAGGGTCAAGTTTTCCGAGCAGATTTCTCTCAGTCTTCAGGTGTGGCTCGTTGCTTTTTGGCTGGTTCTTCGAGTGAGTTGTGGAAGTGGCATAGGAAGTTGGGTCACTTAAGCTTTGACCTTTTGTCTCGCTTGAGTAAACTCAATTTGGTCCGAGGATTGCCACGGTTGAGGTTTGAGAAAGAGTTGGTTTGTGCGCCGTGTAGGCATGCCAAGATGGTAGCCTCTTCCCATCCGCCCCTCACCGATGTGATGACGGAGTGTCCATGCGAGCTGCTCCATATGGACCTTGTTGGCCCAGCTCGTGTGCGATCTGCGGGTTGGAAGTGGTATGTTTTGCAGGTGATTTTGTTCCAGGGCCTAGAGGAGTCGCCGAGGCTTCCTGGAACATTTTCTGTGCGGCTGTTGTAGCCATCGGTCTGACTGGTGCAGCACAGGCAGCAAGCCGTGTAGATTTCCACTGTGCGTTTGGGGTGTTTGGTTCGGTCGGTTGAGTTGTTGGTTCCTAGGACCAGTAGCACTCCAGTGGCTATGTGGTCTTGGCCACCTTGGGTAGTTGAGTCGGAGACGTGATTTGGTTGGGCGTGTTCGACTTGTTGGAGTAGCCATCTCCTTCGAGAAGAATTTTTATCGGCTCCCATTCACTCCCCCCTCTCTAGTCGCCAGTTCGGTCCTTCAAAATGCCATCGGCGACGCAGGACGGATAAACTGTTCTTCATTCTCCAATAGAACAAAGGAGGAAGCAGAGGGCACCGCCGCCCGCCGCCGCCCCCGCCGTGCCCGCTTCGGCGGTTTTGACACCCAAGAGGGCATCCTAGGCCTCGTCGGTGGCAAATGAGACCACCACAATCTTCGATTTGACTCACAAACGTGACAAATCAAATCTTGTCTATCAAAAACCGATTAAAAATCGACATCCCGATAAAATCAAATCCGCGTTTAGTAATAGATAATGTTCATTGATGCTTGCGCCTACATCCCGATGTTCATCCTGCTGACGGCGTACTCCACGGCGGCGCTGAAGTTACGCGTCCAGAGGTCGAACTCATGACGGATGCGACACTCGGCGCTGCAGTAGTGGATGATCTCTGAGGTCTCCGGCCCGTAGCGCCTACATCCCGCTGCCCAAATGCAGACGTGGGGATTCTGGACGGGCAGCAACGGAATGTCATCGTCGCCGTCACCAAGCCAGTACCACCACGCAATGTTTTCGAGATCCCGTTTGACGAGGTAGCGCAGCCGCCGCAGGTTGTGGTTCTTCCACCGCCCGTCAGGGGGCGACGGGCCGCCGCTGATTTCCTGAAGCAGTGCCATGGCTTCGGGGTCCGCAGGGTTGCAACGGTACTTCAGCATCGCTAAGAAGTACTTCGCACCGACGTCTTCAGCAGCGGCATCTCCGACGAGCTTCAGACCCTTATCGGGATTTCGCTGCCTCATCAACCTCTCCATCCCCTCGAAGCATAATGCCTCCGGATGATTGGCCTCGCGGAAGCGTCGCTCAAAGCACGACCTGACGTAGCGATTCTTGCACACCTGACGAAGCTCACGCAGCGACACGTGCAGTAGTACCTCATCGGAGTCGCAGATGCCCCAGAAGGTGCCGCAGATTTGATTACGAAGGATCAGAAAACGAATGACAGGCTCATCCTTGATGTAGTGGATGATGATCTGGGTGATAAGATCATCTAGCAGCAGCAGCATCAAGCACAACACGGCCATCAAGGAGACGGGGAGGAAATAGAAAAGGGACGGGGTTTGGAAATTGAAAGGTGATGAGGTTGAAATTGAAAGAAGACGAGGGTTGAAAGTGGAGGCGACGGGGTTGAAATTGAAAGGCGACGAGGGTTGAAATTGAAGGCAACGGGGGGGGGGGGGGGTTGTTCCCAAAATAAAAAAATAAACGGAAATTGAAAAGGCGCCGCAGTTTGGCTGCTGCCGCTGACGAGTGGGCCCGACATCATTGCCCCTGCCCCTTCACCTTCCCGTGTAATTGAAAGGCGACGCATGGTTTTGGACGGTTTTGTGCCCGAAACGGAGCCCGAGGCGCAATTGAGTGGCACCAGTGGAGTAGTGGGTGGGGGCAATGGCGCCTGACGATTCCGCGTCTTGTCAATATAACTCCCCTGCCTTCCCCTGCTTTCCCCTGCTTCTTCCATAAGCTTATCTGGCTTCTTCTTCCTCCTCGCAATCCACCACCACAAAATCTTCGGTCACCGAGAGATCACGAAGGAGGATATGGCGTCGAGGGGCCCGCCGTCGGCGAAGCGGGAACGAAGGGAGGACGACGACGACGAAAGCCGCCGTCGGAGGAAGTTGGAGAAGGGGAAGGAGCCGGCGACCAAGGACGCCGACAAGGAACCGTTCTTCGACGACACTAAGTTCGCCGTCGACCTGCTCAGGAGCGCGTTAAGAAAGCTTCAAGATGTTGGCGAGGCCTTCGACATGAAGGCGCCTCATGAAGTGGACAAGGACCCGAGCGTGAAGGGTCTCGCCTTCAGGATCCACGGGTTGGCTGAGAGGCTCGAGAAGCTCCCCGTGGTCAAGCGGGCTGGCCGCCACTTCGTCTTCGATGACGGCGGCTCCGACGGCGACAACGGCTCTGACGGAAGCCACGGCGGCGACGACGGCTCCGACGGCAGCCACGGCGGCGACGACGGCGGGACTCCAACGGCGGCGACCGACTAATTGATAGACTCCTCTACCAATTAGTAATAATGTGTGTGTGCTTTTGTGTCTTCGTCAGGTTGTTGGACATGAACTGCTTAGTTTGTCTGTCGATCATGAACTGCTTAGTTAATTAGTTTGGTTGTTCGATTTTTGTATGTCATGAACTCGATCTAATAGATGCGAGTAGATCCATCCGCGTCTCCTTTAATATGTGTTCTGTTGTGATGAACTGGAGATCTGTTGTGATGAACTGGAGATCTGTTGTGATGAATTAGATCTTAGAGACAATGGATATTCATTGCCGACGCGGGTTAGCCTGCCGACGCTGACGCGTGGGCTAGTGTCATTGGCGACGATGGTTAGTGAACCCGCATCGCCTTTATTGGCAGTTGGGTCCGGGCGGGCAGGCAACGGTTATCTTTTTTATATTGGCTGCTGACGCTAACGCGTGGGCCCGTCACTATGTTTTTGGAATGAAACTTGCTTCCCTAAAATATTAGAGCCCATAAAACAGCACCTAACAATCAAAAAAATACGAACAATTCATATTTATACATTTAGTATTTGAATAAAATATCAAGAGTCACACTTGTGTGCCCAAAATTCTTATATTTCGTTTTTACACCCCATGGTAATTATATAATAATTCTAATAACATCAAATATGCTCTAAAAATCTACAAATTGACTTGACAACATAATTTGGGTACCTAAACTTGTCTTCAAAATTTCAAATGGTATCGATGAAGGAATAATATACTTGTGTACAAATGTCTACATCTCTCACATAGTTTCCTAGAATGTTGCTTGAACATTGAAGTTTTCCACACTTTGCAACATGTTCGAACTCATATGCATTTGAAAACTTAACAAAACCTTGTGTTCACCTTAAGCTTACGAAATGCAAAGTTTCATCACTAATGGTTGTGTAAAACAAATATTATTTATATGTTGTACTTACAAAGAACAAAATAAAACATATAAACATTATTCAAGAAACGGAATATACACTAAATAATAAAATTAATGAAAAGATGGTGATTTTAGAAAAATTTAGAAAAAAAAATATCAAATTTGAACTAATTACGACGAAGAAATACTTGTTACAACATTTGATTGCAGATTAAAAGGAGAAATGCGAACTATTCTTCATTCGAATAGAACTGGGCCCCACAGTCATTAGCGACACGGGACTGATAACCCGCGTCGGCTTTGCTGCTCTTCCAAAATTTTACACAGATAATATGAGCAACATACAAAAGCTAATCCACTACTGATTTCCTATTCCAATACTCCGTTCGAACTTCACCATTTCGCAGCGGAGCCTACAGTCTTCGCTGCAAAACAGAGAAATTCCAAGGCATCCTTTATCCACGCCGCAGCAGCCGCCGTTGCCTACGCACGGCTGATCGCCGCGCACCTGTGCCGGAGGCGGCAGCGGTTCACCCTAAATGCGCCAAGTCGAGGAGTGGATCGCACACGCGGCCTTCTCGCGCAAAGGCAGACACCCCTCATTGCTCAGCCATCTCGACGTCGTACTGCCGCCGCCCGCGACCCGCCTCATGTACCGCTTCGCGGTGTCGTCGGCAGCGGCACCGCCATTGTCCATGTAGAGCAAGATGGCGTATAGATAGGCCGCCGCATCGTGCCCACCCTCGGCGGCGCGCCGGAGATCATTGCATCCCCTGTTTTCCATGAAGACGGCTTTGATCCCGGAGAAGAAGCAAGCCTCCGGATTCCTGAGATCGGTCAGCATAGCAAGGAAGGCTTTGTAGGCGGTGGGGTCCCACACCCAAGAAATCTCATCTCTTATCCCCTCTATCGACAAACGCCGGCCGACGTCGCCGTGGCCGCACACGCGGCGCATGGTCGAGCAAGTACGGTGTAGGCTGCGGAGGTCAGCCAAGGGCCGCTCCGAGGTCGCACCAACGCGCGTCGCAATCTCAATGCGGAGGTCTTGAGGGAGGTCCAGCAGCGACGACGGTTGGTGCCGCCTGCTTCTTCCCGGCATGCTATTCATCTCCGGCCGGGAATGGTGACGATGAGGAGTAGGCAGTTGCTATTTTTTCACGGGTAGATGAAGGGGTAGGGGATCTAAATTATTTTGGAAGGAGAAGATACAGGAGATTTGTTTCCAAACACGGTTTAAGTATGCAATGGAGACGGCGTTTGGTTAATCTGCGTATCCTTTAATTCTCCATTGCAGACGACGTTTGGCTAATCTGCGTACTATCCTTTAATTCTACATTGGAGACGACATTTGGTCAATCCGCGTATCATTTAATTCTACATTGGAATCACTGCCTCTGCTCTCAGCCATTGACTGGGCAACTGTTTCCCCATTGACCGGATCTGGCATCAATTTCTTGGGAACCTTCCCGTTTCCTGTGCTCTTGATCTTATCCCTTCCTCTTTTTTTTGACAACCGATCTTATCCCTTCCTTGTTTTTGCTATAAAAAGGCACCGACGCCTATCGGTCCTCCTCACTTGCTTCCTTCTTCTCTAGATCTAGATCTAGCTATGGCACAAAGAATAGATCTTGTAGGGTGCAAGCTTTTGCTTTTCTCTCTTCTTCCTCCTCCTTGTTCTCTCAGTTGCTAGAAGAATTCTTGTGATATGGGTGATTGGGTTGCTCATCCCTCTAGCACAGCTGGTAGAAAAATCCTTGTGATATATTTCCTTGTGATTTGGCATCAGCTGTCGGGGAGAGAGTAGCCCAGAACCTCCTGCATCAGGAAGAACAAGCCGACGGAAAGATCACTGAGGTCTGGGGAGAGAAGCCCAACTCCACTACATCTTTCTCGTCAAATTTGCACTTCCTTTTGCTTTCCCTTCTCCTCCAGGAGGAGGATTTTTGAAGGGATATGTTTCCACCCTCTGCTGTATCTTTCTCTTGTGTTCACTTGTAAGCATGAAGAAGAAGCCAGAATCTGGAGCATATCTCGTCAGGAAGAACAAGCCGACGACGGCCTCCTTTCTCTTCACCTCCGACGATCGACCGACGGGCAGGGAAGGAGCAAGATCGAACTTTGAGCCTCAACATCGCCAAGTCAGCACCCACCACCGTAGTGGTCTTCTACCTCTGGCTGGCCGGAGATTCAGCTGGAGCCGGACGCGAGTTCGAGGCTGCTGAGCTGGCCAAGATTCCCGAGGCCTCCCTATCTGATGTACCAATGATGACTGTAATCTGTGTGTGTGATTTTGCATCTCAAGAGACATGCTTGTGTGATTATCTGTGTGCAGTCCAATTTTTTGTATGATTTACCTACTCTCTTGCAAGCATGAAGAAGAACAAGCCGACGGAAGTATATCTCTTTTGCTTAGTTTAGATCTATGTTCCTCATTCTGGTAGTGCCTAGTGATGATGAACATAGATGGCCGCTTTGTAACCTTCTGATGTATCAATGATGACTGTAATCTGTGTGTGTGATTTTGCATCTCAAGAGACATGCTTGTGTGATTATCTGTGTGTAGTACAATTTTTTGTATGATTTACCTACTCACTTGCAAGCATGAAGAAGAACAAGCCGACGGGGGCTGGCTAATCCGCGTCTCTTTTGATGTAATCTGTGTGTGTGATTTCGCATCTCTTGCCCATAACAAAGGTGACGCGGGTTGGTTAATCCTCGTCTCTTGCCCATGACAAAGGCGACGCGGGTTGGCTAATCCTCGTCTCTTTTATATTAATGCCCGTTACTGAACTGAAGCAGCCTGCAACATACTTACTGAACTGAAGCAGAATATAAACAGAATATATATAGTATCTTAGGCAGAATATATTACAAAAAGGATTCAAATTCCACCACATCCTATATATTACAAAAAGGATTCAAATTCCACCAATACATCACATCCTTTATATTACAAAACAGATTCCATTTCCACCAATAGACACATCCTACATTACAAAAAGGATTCAGCAGAAATCAGGCTTGCTTTTTCTTCCTTGATTTCTGTATATGGATTTTTCACTATGGTCGCTTCGCAAGTACGATATTTTGTTAGGTCCCAAGAGTCGGGGCTTGTATGAAGTGTCAAAGGATGGAATTTCGTCAAACTGGTTGTATTCCTCCTCCTCAACAACATTTTCAACCCCAACAATCCTTTTTTTCCAGGCATAACCACAGACCAGTTCTTCTTTGCAAGGTCAGGTACATAGAACACTTGCTCAACATCGTTGGCGAAGACAAACGGTTCGTTTTTGTAACCAAAGACCCGGAGATCAACACTAACGTAACCATATTTGTCCTTGCTCACAGCTCTCTTCCCATTGGTGACCCATCTACACCGAAACAAGGCTACCTTCAATCCTACATAATCAAGCTCCCATATCTCCTCTATTTGACCATAATATGTGTCTGTCTCTATGTCATCATCATCATGACTGTCGTCGACGACGGCCCGTACATGCACACCACTATTTTGATAGACGCTCTTTTTATCCTGGGCCATGGTGTAGAACGTGTATCCATTGATATCCATTGCTTGGTATTTTGTAACAGTAAACAATGGCCCCGCTGCTAGATTCCTTATCTCGTCGGTTATTACAGCATTGCTGCATGTCTCGACATTATCTCGGAGCCACATGCTGAAACCTTGCATGTGCATCTTTGCAAGCCAAGCCCTACCACGGTCAGGGTTGTCTTGACGTAGTTGTCGCTTGTGCTCATTGGCAAATGGTGTAATTAGGTGCAGCTATTGTATCACGGTGAAATGAGCCTTTTGGAAGGCATCTGGTTCCGGAGTGACTGACTTTTTCCCCAGGGTCCCAACACCTGAAAGCCTACCTTCATGCCGTGAGCGAGGCACACCAATGGGGTTTTGGGGGTCCATATAACCCATGGCCCACTCCACTGCTTCGATGGTCTCGTAGCCATGAACAATGGCTCCCTCCAAAAATAACCGGTTATGTACCAATGATTTCAGGAATCCATAGAACCTCTCATATGGAAACATCTGATGAAGGTAAGATGGGCCAAGGAACCAGATTTCCCTCGCGAGGTGTGCTGTTAGATGCAGCATGAGATCAAAGAATGATGGTGGGAAGGTAGCTTCAAGCAGGCATAGGGTCTCGAAATGCCTCCTCTCTAAGTCCAATAGTTTTTCCTCATCAATCACCTCCTGTTCTATTGCATTGAAGAATAAACACAAGCTCGTGACCGTGTCGCGAACCAGTTCTGTCTTGATACCTCTAAGTGCAACAGGAAGAAGAGCTGTCATCAACACATGGCAATCATGAGATTTCATCAAGTTGAAATTCATTTTCATGTCCTTCACCGACACTAGCCTCTTGAAGTTTGATGAGTAGCCTGAAGGTACTTTCAAATCATGCAAAAACTGACAGAATTCTTTTCTCTCTACCTTTGACAAGGTGGTTGCAGCAACGGGAAGGTCCGTCCCCATCTCTATTTCCTCTGCATAGAGCTTCGGCCTAATGCCCAGTTCTTTAAGATCCTCCCTTACATTTTATGATCTTTTCCTTTGGACTTCTGTTGTAGCAATGTTCCACAAGTAGCTTCACACACATTCTTCTTGACGTGCATGTTGTCAATCGAATGACGCACATCCAACATCGGCCAATACTCTAGCTCCCATAGAATTGATTTCTTGTTCCACATTCCTTCTTCTTCTTCTTCTTCTTCACCATCTCGTTTCTTTCTTTTGCCAAGGGTTATTTCAGTCAGTTTGGGTAACTCCTCGATAGTTTTGACGTCCTTGACTTTCAAGTGGACCAGATCTCTAGTCCCATGCAACGGCGCCTCTCGATTCTCCTTTTCCCCATTAAACTGACAATCCATGGCCCGGTATGGATGTTTCTTGCCGAGGAAACGATGGTGCCCCATAAATACGTATTTCTTTGAATGACTTAGCCATACTGTGCAAGTATCTTCCAAGCAGTGTGGGCAAGCTGCACCTTTCCTTTTACTCTGGCCAGAGAGGTTGCAATGAGCCGGGTTGTCGTTGATGGTGGTGAACAACATGGCGCGCATTGTGAACTCCTCACGCTTGTACTCATCCCAAACCTTCTTCACACCAGGGTTCCACAGTATCTTCAAGTCATCAACTAGTGGCCTCAAGTAGACATCAATACGGTCGCCAGGTTGCTTTGGCCCGGAGACCAATATTGTCAGCATCATATATTTCTGTTTCTTGCATAGACAGGGTGGAAGGTTGTACAACGACAGCATGACAGGCCAGGTGCTATGTGTTGAGCTCTGGTTACCGAATGGGTTCACGCCATCTGTGCTCATAGCAAACTGTATGCTCCTTACGTCTTTGTCAAACCACGGAAAGTGGTAATTAATGTTACCCCATTGTGCTGCATCTGCGGGGTGCCTAAACTTGCCATCTTGCTTAAGCTCCTTTCGGCCTTCGTCATGCCAACACAAGAGTTGGGCCTCCTTTCGTGTTGCGAACCATCTTCTCAGCCGAGGAATGATGCAAAAATACCATGCCACCCTCACAGGAGCCCCTCTGTTAGCCTTCTTCTTCTTGCCTCTGATCTCGCCGGGCTCGTTCTCGTCATCAGCATTATTATCATCTCCACCATCCTTTTTCCTCTTGTACCGATCATAGCCACACTTGGGGCACTTGTCAAGGTCTGCATAATCTCCACGGAACAATACACAACTGTTCTTGAATGCATGGATTTTTCAACCTCTATTCCCAGAGGACAGATTATCTTCTTCGTCTCATAGACAGACTCTGCTATTTGGTTTCCTTCAGGTAGCATGTCTCTAAGCACATCCAATAGATGTTTGAAACTTTTGTTGCTCCAACCATGATCTGCCTTAAGCTGCAGAAGTTTTAGATCACCAGAAAGGCGAGAGTACTTCTGGCAATCAGGATACAGGGGTTTCTTTGAATCTTCAATGAACTGCTTCAGCCTCGCTAATTCAGAAGGTGTGTACACTCGTTGAAACTCAACATCCCGCAACATTTGATCAACATTGTGCACACGTTGCAACACCTCACCATCATCGAAGCCCCTAACTTCTTGATCAGTGATATCCTCAGGCCCCATCACATTTGGTGGGAATAAGGGTTCATTTTCCTCAAAAACTCCACCGTCATCAATGTCTTCATCATGGTCGGTAGCATGGTGTCGCACTTCACCTTCATTTAGGCAGTCTACTTCGAGTTCATTAAGGCCTTCCTCACCATGTTTATTCCAACACGTGTAATTTTTTGTGAAACCACGTGTGACCAAATGATGAAAAATGATTTCCCGTTGTGCGAATTTCTTCTGGTTGAGACAATCTATACAGGGGCAAAGCATTCCTGAACACCACGGTTTCTCATATCCGCCTCTGCTTGATTTAGAAAACAATTGACCCCGCTTAAGAAATTCTCCCAATCTTCTTGGGGCTGTCTGTACATCCAAGCCCGAGCAGCAGCCACCATCTGCATTCCATACATCAAATGAGCATAATTCCTCACACAAAAAAAAACGATAACATAAGAGGATTAGGACAGCTGAAGAATTTCAATAAAAGGGGCCAATTAATTTCCACCTTGACGAGGACTTTCTACGAGGCGAGCGCGGCCGAGGAGGAGGATCGAAGGCGGCGGCGCGGCCGCGGCGACAGCGCGGAGGACGGCGCCGAGCCCCAGGGGGAGGGGACACTGAGGCGTCTGCTTTGGATGACGCCGCGGTCAACGTCCGCTGGCCTCTTTCGCCGTCGCGCACGCGGCCGGCCGCCCTGCTGCAGCTCCGGCTTTCTGAGGAGAGAGAGCGCGATCCTCAGAGCGCGCACAGCTGGCGACGGCGAACGGGGCAGCCCGGCGGGGACTTCTGAGGAGAGAGAGCGAGTGTTGTTGTCGGAACGGGAGTGACCTTCTGAGGAGAGAGAAACGAGTGGTGTCGGAAGGAGAAGACAGAGACGAGCAATAACAATGTGCGTCTCCGATGTGAGAAAAAAGGCGACCCTGGGTAGCAATCAAAGGAGATGAGTCCTAAGAAACGAGCGTATCCAATTGGGTCGCGAGCAAAGGAGACGCATCCGAACAAAGATGCGTCTCCAGTACGAAAGGTATCGGTAATGGACTTTATAGACCGTTACCAATACGACAGTGATCAGTAACGGACTTAAACAGCCCGTTACCGATAGGGCATTGATCGGTAATGGACTTTACCAGCCCGTTACCGATAGGTTTACCTTTTGTAATGGACTCGATTTAACGTCCATTACAACGAATTCATGTAACGGGCGTTTAAGAAGCCCGTTACCAGAAGTCCACATTGGTAACGGGCGTTGTGGAGGCCAGCCCCGGGGTCGGCCTGCCGCGCTTATGGGTAACGTGCACCAAACAACAACCGTTACAAATGTGGGTGCATGTAACGGGTGTTAAGGGCCTGTTACAAATGTTGTGTGACCTATTTGAGGTTTTCACGTAGTGCGACGAGGTAATGGTCAACCAGTTCAACTACGACGCCAAGCGCGACGCGGGCACGTCCGGCACCGCCAGAGATTCGAGCTCCAAGCTACGCAAGCGACCTTCCGAGGTGCTTGCGAACGAGGGACGTCGACCTTCGTCGTTCAACGTGGACGAGTTCAACGCGGCACTCGACAGCCCCTATGGGTTCCATGAGGGAGCCACCCACACCGTTCGCGAATGCTCGCAGTTCAAGAGGGCCTTCTGCACTCCCGACGACCCCAAGCGGCCAAGGAGCGATGGCGACCGATCCTCTTCACGCCGCTACAACAATAACGGCTGCCACGACGACCGATGTCACCGCCGTGATGGTCGCGACAACCGCCGCGACGACCTGCAGCCGGAGGCTCGCCGCGACGAGCGCGACCTACCTCTACCACCGAAGACAGGCAACCCCAATGGGCCCTTCCAGCCGGCCAACCGATCGATCAACATGATCGTCGGAGGTCTCAAGTCTCACGTGAGCAGGAGGCGCTACCGCAAGGATAAGCATGAGGTCCACCTCATCCACACCCAGCCGACGCAGCCTCTACGTTGGTCTGAGCAGCCGATCACGTTCTCCATAGCTAATCACTGGGTCCACATCCCAGATCCTGGGTCTTACCCACTCGTCGTTGAACCTACGGTGGAGGGAGCCCTGCTTCCCCAGACCCTCATCGATGGGGGGAGCGGGCTCAACATCATCTTCGTCGAGACACTGAAGAAGATGGGCTTCGACTTCAAGAAGCTGACGGCGTGCGACGAGCCCTTTTTCGGCATCGTCCCCGACAAGGCGGCCTACCCCCTGGGTCGGGTCTCCCTCCCTGTCACCTTTGGCATGGAGGATAACTTCCGCACAGAGTACCTCAACTTCGAGGTCGCCGACTTCAAATCTTCCTACCATGCGATCCTGTGTCGCCCGATGCTAGCCAAGTTCATGGCCATCCTGCACTACACCTACTTGGTGTTGAAGATGCCAGCTCCGAATGGGGTTCTCTCCGTCTACAGCGACCTCATGGTCTCCTTCACGTGCGACTCCGAGGCCCTCGACATCGCCACGACGAACGCCTGCGCTGATGCCTCGGCAGTCTTGGTCGCCGAGGCCGCGAAGGTCTCTCCGAGCGACCTGACTGTCCCAGAGCAGCAGCGCATCGACACCGCCCTATTAGACGCCATGCCATGGACGAAGAGAGTCCGCCTCGGCCTGCCCGACCCAGAGAAGACGGTGGTCATCGGTGACAACCTCGGGGAGAAATAGGAACTCGCGCTCACCAGTTTTCTCCGGGACAACGCAGACATATTCGCATGGACCCCATCGGATATACCGGGTGTTCCCAGGGAGCTGGCTGAGCACTCCTTGGATGTAAACAAGACGGCTAAGCCTGTCAAACAGAAGCTGTGCCGCTTTGTGAAGGATCGCAAGGAGGTCATTAGGGTAGAGATAGTAAAGCTCCTAGCTGCCGGATTCATCCGTGAGTATAAAAACCCGGTTTGGCTCACCAATCCGGTGCTTGTACCCAAGAAAACCGGTCAATGGAGAATGTGTATCGACTACCGCTGGAAGCTTAACCGGTCAATGGAGAATGTGTATCGACTGCCCTAAGGACCCCTTCCCTCTTCCGCTCATCGACCAGGTGGTGGACTCCACGTCCGGAAGCGTCCTGTTTTGCTTCCTCGACTGTTACTCGGGGTATCACCAGATAGCCCTGAAGGTCTTCGACCAGGACAAGACGGTGTTCATAAAGCCGCATGGCATCTACTGTTATACGACCATGACATTAGGTCTCAAGAACGCTGGAGCGACCTACCAGAAGGTCATCCAGAAATACTTGGAATCCCAGATCGGCGACAACGTGGAAGCATACATCGACGACGTGGTCGTCAAGACCACGGTGGAGGACAACCTCATCGCTGACCTTGCCCAGACCTTCGCCAACCTCCGCCGCTACCGCTGGAAGCTTAACCCGGAGAAGTGCGTCTTCGGTGTACCATTTGGCAAGCTCCTAGGCTTCATGGTCAGCCACCGGGCCATCGAGGCGAATCCTACTCAGGTCGACGCTATTCGCAAGATGAAGCGACCTACCAGAAAGAAGGACATTATGAAGCTTACAGGCATGATGGCCGCCCTAGGAAGTTTCATCAGCAAGCTGGGAGAGAAAGGCCTGCCCTTCTTTAAACTGCTAAAAAAGTCGGACAAGTTCATCTGGACAGAGGAGGCCGACCAGGCCCTAGAGGAGTTGAAGACCTTCCTCACAACGGCCCCAGTGATGGTGCCCCCCGCTCCAAAAGAGACCCTGCTGCTCTACATCTCCGTGTCCACCCAGGTCGTCATTGCGGTTCTGGTGGCAGACCGACCTGAGGGAGGCCAGCCCTATCCCGTCTAGCGACCCGTCTACTACGTCAGCGAGGTCCTATCTGATAGCAAGATCAGGTACTCGCAGCCACAGAAGATGTTGTATGCCCTTCTCGTCACTTCGCGCAAGCTCCGGCACTACTTCCAGGCGCATAAGATCAAGGTCGTCTCGGCCTTCCCTCTAGGAGAAATCCTGTGTAGCCGCAACACCTCTGGGCGTATCGTCAAGTGGTCCATCGAACTAGGTGAGTTCGACCTTGAGTTCTGCCCACGGCAGGCCATTAAGTCCCAGGTCATCGCTGACTTCGTCTCTGAGTGGACAGAGACCCAGCAGCCCTCGCCGACGGAAAAACCCGAGCACTGAAAGATGTACTTTGACGGTTCCCTGAACCTCGAAGGAGCGGGAGCAGGTGTACTCTTCATCTCCCCTCAAGGTGATCACCTGAAGTATGTCCTGCAGATCCACTACAAGGCGTCCAACAACGGCGCCGAGTACGAAGCCCTCATTCACGGGCTGCGCATCGCCGTCTCTCTGGGGATCAAGCGACTCATAGCCTACGGCGACTCAAGGTCATCATCGACCAAGTCAACAAAGCATGCGACATCAAGAAAGACACGATGGACGCATACTGCGTCGAGGTACGGAAGCTTGAAGCCCACTTCGAAGGTCTGGAGTTCCACCATGTCTGCCGTGTCAACAACGTGGCGGCGGACGTTCTCTCCAAACTGGGCTCCAAGCGCGCGCTAGTCCCGGCTGGCATGTTCGTCCAAGACCTGCGCAAACCCTCCATCAAGCTCCTCAGCGACCCAGAACCTCCAGCCGGTGACGCACTTCCGCAAGGCAGCCGTGACGTCCTCATGACCGAGGTTGAAGATGACTGGCACCTCGACATCATCGCCTACATCCTCGAGCACCGGGTCCCTGAAGAGAAGGCGGAACGCGAGAAGGTCACGAGTGTTGACGGTCCTTACAACAAAAATTTGACCGTCAAAACCTCGGGTTCGAGAGGAGTATATGACAAGTTTCATGCACATTTTTAGTACTAATAAAGTTTCACGAGTTGTGTTGTGATTTTCATAGGCAGGTACACTTTTTGGGAGAAATTGGGACCAACACACCACACGTGCAAGGCACGGCCGAACCACCTGGTCCGGCCGGCCCTGCAGGTGCGGCTGGCCTGGCAGGTGCGGCCGACCCTGCCAGGTGCGGCCGGCCCTACCCCATGGCACGTCCCTGGTCCAGAGTACCCCCTCTCCCTCGAGCACAACTTGGACGAGCGAGATTCACTGAAGAAACGTCGGTTTGATCAAATGGTGGAGGCTAGGATCACTTGGATCAATGGGTCCACTTGTCTGATCGCTCAACCGCCACAACCGCCATCCAGAGGCAATCCTAGGCGTCCCCGAACATAGTCGGTGCATCACACGGCACTGGGGTGGGCCGGCCGCACCTATCAACTCGCGTGCCGGGCGAAACCGACCCAAGGAGCCGACCAACAACCACCTCAGGAGCAGTGATCAGGAGCGTCCAAGGCAAGAGGCGGCACATCACAGGGCCGGCCGTGCCTAGGGTTGCAGCCACACCTGGGATATTCCTCCCCTGCGCTCCACCGACCTCCCTTGCCTATAAAAGCCACCTCCCACTCGCTGGAACGGACACACAACGCAGGAGCATCTCCATTTCTCTCTTTTGTTCACTTAAAGTAGGATTAGTGTATCTTGGGAGTTAGAGTCGAGTCGAGCTAGTCTCGGGGTTCCGGAGGAGTCTTCTTCAGGGTTCTGGTACTACTCTTGTATCTTTCTTTGTTTAGACTCAAGTACAATTCAAGTTATCTTTCTATCTTACCTTTCGAGTCAATTACATTCAGTTTTTACTTTGCTCTAGAAGCTTTATTCTTGGTTTCGACTAAAGTTAGTTTAATCTTGGTTAGCATAGCTCTCTTGAACCCTATAGTGTTGTGGTCGTTCTTCGCTTGATCTTCGGTGTTTCATCGTTGAGAGAGACCTTCCTTCGTGATATCCGGGGAAAGGTTCTTTGGTTCGTTGTGAGCGCGGTGCTCAGAGCTTACCTTAGCCTTAGATTGGTGTCCCGTTCAACAGAATAGTTGTGGTACCCTAAGGAGGTGACAGCTCCGGACGGGCTTTGTAGTCCACCACGTTAGTTCAGGCCGGTAAGATTCAACGCGTCGTCGTTCTCCCTTCTCATCCCAGTCCGAGAGCGCGGCTTTGCATGCCCCTGCAGCACTAGAAGAGCTTGTCGAGTTTAGCTTGTCTTGGTTATCCTTTGCCTTAGTTCTTTACCTAGAGTTGACAAGAATAGATAGATTGTGTTAGGATCCTTTCTTGTCTCGTTGTCCTCCCAGCTCACTAGGTCCTCTCTAACCCTTTATCAAGATCTCCTTGTGTGTGTCAAGTTATCCTCGAATATCTTTATTCGTTACCCCCGCTATAGCTCTTTACCGAGTCTCGTTACTCTCCACCGTTTATCCGATCATCTTTGCCGTTGTGCCTCCCTTGGGAAAATATAAATACGATAACCCGAATACCACCGGGTGAAGTGCTACAACGGTAATCCGTGCGCTTGCGGACCTTTCTGTGACGTGTGTTTTACCAAAGACGTTCCCTAGTCCCATTACGAGGGGTATAAACCCGGTAGCGACGCTAGCGAGTGCCAGCAGGCATTTCTGGCGCCGTCGCCGTGAGTGCAAACCTAGTAGTGAGGCTAAGGAGCGTCAACAACGAGGCGCAGCGCCAACTACGTCATTATCAGCACAGAGCTCTACCGGAGGTCCGCCTCCAGCGGCGTGCTGATGAAGTGCATTCTCCGATCTGAGGGCCTCAGGCTCCTACAAGAGATCCATGGTGGAGAGTGCGGTAACCATGCCGCCTCCGCCAATTTGTTGGGAAAAGCTTTCTGGTCAGGCTTCTACTGGCCTACCGCCATGGCCGACGCGCAGGACCTTGTCCGGCGATGCAAAGGGTGTCAGTTCTTCGCCAAGCAACAACACATGCCGGCTCAGGCCCTGAGGACAATTCCCCTGTCGTGACCCTTCGCTGTATGGGGCTTCGACTCAGTAGGACCCTTCAGAACTGCCCCTAGCGGCTACAAGCACATCATCGTGGCGGTGGACAAGTTCACCAAGTGGATCGAGGTCCGGGCCGTAGCCAACGTCACGTCTAAAGAGGCGGAAAAGTTCATTAAGGATATCACCCATCGTTTTGGGGTCCCCAACAGTATCGTTACCGACCTAGGCTCGGCCTTCACAGGGGCTGACTTTTTGGACTTTTGCTAGGACAACCTCATTGACGTCTACTACTCCTCGGTGGCGCACCCGCGCTGCAATGGCCAGGTCGAGCGCGCAAACGGTATGGTCCTTCAAGCTGTCAAAGATCGCATCTTCGACGACGCATCCCCCTACGCCACCAGATGGCTAGCGGAACTCCCTCACGTGATCTGGGGTCTCCGGACCCAGGTCAGCTCAGCCGCGGGATATTCACCGTTCTTCCTGGTCTTTGGGTCGAAGGCCATCCTCCCGACTGACCTCGCTTTCGGCGCCCCCCGCATCCAGCACTACGAAGAGGGCGCGGCGGAAGAGACGCGCAAGGTCGACCTCGATAGCCTCGAAGAGCACCGTGTGGCCGCACTCATGCGGCACACCCACCACGAGCAGCAGATACGTCGCTACCATGACCACAATGTACGGGAACGATCCTTCAACGTCGGCGACATGGTTTTGCGATGCATCCAGAACACCAAGGACATGCACAAGCTCTCCGCCCCTTGGGAAGGCCCGTTCATAGTCAAGGAGGTCATTGGACCGGCGACCTACCGCCTCCAGTGGGCTGATGGTCCGGGCATCCCCAACGTCTGGAACATCGAGCACTTACGTCGCTTCTATCCTTAGAAGATCTGTATCAAAATAAAAAGCTATGTACTCTCCCCTCTTGTAATTTACACTTAATAAAGATAAGATTCCCTTTGGCAGGTCTCCTGCCGACCTACACTTGGGTCTCTTTTTTACTTTCCGTTCACCCTTCCCCCTCGAAGCGCTCGGGGGCTTGGTCTAAGCTAGGCCCGACATGCTCGGGGGCTTGGCTTCGCCAACCCAAGGGTCTCACGACCCGAAGGGGTTCTTTATGTTTTCCTTCCTCTAACGCATTACCTCTTAGCGTAGCCCTTACTCTTTTTATGCGTGTTCTAAATTCGCGTGGTTGCGAGACCTTGGGTCCAAGGCCCCCCACCACGCGCCGGCTGCACCTAAGCCTCCACGCTGAGCCGTGCAGTCGGTAAGCCGTTCCTCCACTGAGTTGGGTTAGCGGAGGGGACACGTTTCGCAATCTCGCTTCTCCTGAACTCTCATAACAGACGTTTTTGCTATCCAAAGGGGTCGTGCGCTTTAAATAAAATTGCATCCTTTTCATTAAATGCAAGGTCTTTTTGCATGGATAAGATAGGCCACAGGCCTAACCTACATCTACACCCTGATGCGTCGTAAGCCTTGATTTTCAGAGGTCGACCTTCTTGATGATCTCCTCCGCGGCGGCCTGGTCGTCTTCACCGCTCACCAGCTCGACCAAGTCGACGTCCTCTGCGACCTTGTGCAGGTCGAATGACGGCTCGTGGAACTTCACCGTCACCAAGGCTGCGGCCGCAGCGAGCTTGCTGGTGTCCAGCAGCAACGTCCTCATTCGACCCTCGGCCTCGTCCAGGCGGTCAACAAGCTCCTTCGGCTCCGCCCCTTCCTCCTGAGGGACGTAGATGTCCATCAAGTATTGGGCGGCCTCCTTAAGGTCGGCCAACTGCTTCTCTAGACCTACAGCAAGGGCAAAAAGGCTCAGTTATATTCTCGACACCACGTCAGTAAAGCTCTTCAAGGGAACCATCGCTCACCTTCCCGGACCTCCTTGGTCCTTTCCTTGAGGACCTCCACTTGGTCCTTCATCTCCGACAGCTCCTTCTTCAGGGCCTCCTCTGTCTCCTTGGCCCTTGGATGTGTCAAAGACAGAGTCTGAGAAAAGACCTAACCATAAGAGGACAATACTCAAAGACCGAACAAACGTACCGTCAACGACGGCCTGGAGGTCGTCCGTGGCATCCTTCGCCTTCTGCTGTGCGGCCTCCAGCTCCTTCCTCAGGGCGGCCATGTCCTTCTCTGCCTGGCGGGCCATGGCGGTCTTCACACGCTGGACCTCCACCGTAGCCTCGATCTTGACCTGTAGCAAAGCTTCTCGTGCTGCGGCCGCCTCCGTGTGGGCATTGGCGCCCTCCCTCACCAGGTACGCCCGGGCCTGCGCCCATTCGGCGAGAGACTGCAACACAAAAAGACCAATACGACATCAGGACCTTGGAACGATTGAAGCAGAAGCTGATAGGGTCGATGTTTGGTACTCACCGAGAGCGTCCGCGCGATTGTCCATTGCGCCGCTTTGAATTCATCAACATCACGGCGATTAGCGATGACGTCGTCCTCCCACGGGGTCCCGACGTAGAGGCACCTATCATCCTCCTCTCCGGCTCCAGGCCCGCCCACCCCTCCGGCTTGTTGCTCCTGCACCGGCGGCGGGCCGGCCATACATAGGTCACCCTGGAGACCTTCAACCTGCTGAGCGCCGCCGATAGTGACCTTCTCCGCCTCTGATGCCGCCGCCCCTCCGGCCCCAAGGGCCTGGCTCATAACGTCCGCAGCCGAGGCCACCGGCGATTGCTCCACCGACGCCCTCCCTTGTGCCAGAACGCCTCCTGTCCTGAGGCATTCTTGGCACTCTCTGACGTCGCCGGCGTCGACCTGCACACATACGACGACCTTCAACAACAAAGAAAGCTAGACCCTCAACACCAAAAGCGAAGTAGGCATGGACTACGGACTTACTTGCTGGCAGACTTCAACCCAAGCTTTATGGGCTTAGGCGGAGCCTTCTTGGCCCTCTTGTGCGACGACGCGTCGCTCGGAACGTCTGTGCCTGACCTTGGGCGCCCCTCTCCCCCTGCGACCTTGCAGGGTGTCTGCGTCGCCCGCTCGGTCGACGCGTCGGGCGACTTTGCGTCGTCCTCCTCTTCGACGTCAATTGTCTCGACGTCGGTGCTGGCTGTCGCTGTATCTGTCGACACAGCGGGGCCTCTCCTCTTCCTCTTCTTCGTCTCTGCCGCCTGGGTGGCGGCGATCGTCGCTGCGGCCTTGGACGCGGACATCTTGCCCGCGGTCTGCCGCGTACGTCGTGGCGCCGGTGCGGCGGCCCTTGTTGCCGCCCTCCCCGCGGCGGGCTCCTCATCGTCACTACCCACCGACGAGTCGGAGAGGTAGTCCTCGATGCATTGCTGCGGTGGGGCCTGGGCGTCCTCCGCAGCCTGGACCTTGAAGCTCCGCTCCCCTTCGTCGTGCAGCGGAGCCGGGCACCAGTACATGCCCTCACGACCCTGAAAGCAGGAGACAAACGTCAAAATCATTCACAAACTCAGACAACAGAAATCAAGGTCGATTCAGAGCTCGATGACTTACGGCTTCGGTGGGCCGGTACACACTGAGCGCCTTAGGGCATGTCCGGTTGTGGATGCGCCCGGTGAATATGCTCTTCACCCGCGCCACCATCTCCTCCTTGGAGACCTTGCGCCGCACGACCCGAGTGGGGTCGGTCTGACCCCAATACTCGTAGGCCGGGTGTACCCGATCCTGGATGGGCTGCAGCAACCGCCGGCTGAAGCTGATCGCCACGGCGCCGCCCGTCAGCCCATTTGTCTTCAACCTCTTCAGGTCGTCCAGTAGCGGCTGCAGGTCATCGGTCTCCCACGACGTGAGTTGGTTGGACCACTCAGGCCTGGCCACGGGCGCGTGCCCAGACCTGGTGGGGAGTGCCGGCGCTGGGTTGTTGAGGTAGAACCACCCCTGCTTCTAGCCCGTGGTGTTGTCAGGCAGCACCAGGTCGATGTACACCGGCTTCATATACCGGCACAACGTGAACCCGACGCTGCCAACGACGTCGGACTTCCACGTCTTCTTCAGCTCGAAGAAGTGCCGTCATAGATGGAAGTGCGGTGGTATCCCCAAATACGCCTCACAAAGGTGGATGAAAGAAGAAACGATCGTAATCGCGTTGGGGACGAGGTGTACCAGGTCGACCCTGTAGAAGTACAGGAGCCCGCGGAAGAAGTCCCTGGTAGGAACCCCAAATCCGCGCTCGATGTGCGCGAGGCAGACGACGGTCTCGCCGGTCCCCTCGGTGGGGAACGCTTCGCCGACCGCCGGCCTCCAGGCCACCTCCGCCTTGGGCTTCAGCAGCCCGCGGGTCGCCAGGGCCTGGATCTGCTCCTCCGTCACCACGGACGGCTCCCAAATGGTTTCCGGCGCCGACGCGAGTTCGGGCTCTTGAAGGACCGAGTAGGCGACCAGAGAGGGGGGGAGTGAATGGGAGCCGATAAAAAATTCTTCCCGAAGGATGAACTCGGCCTATGCCCCAAATCCACAACCAAGGATTCCCACACGAGTTTGCCAAGGTCGCGTAGTCACAACGGACCTACCAACCCTAGGAACAAGTCCCAAACCAATCCAACGCGGAAGCACAACTCAACAAGCGAGGGACTTAGGCAATCTGGAAAGCACCAGGCGGACTGTCTGCAGTGTCCGGGCGGACTGTCCGCGAGGAGGGCGCGGACTGTCTGCAGTGTCCGGGCGGACCGTCCGAAAATGCTACCCGAACCTCCAGTAGTGCACCGAGAAAAACGGACCATCCGTGATGGACCCGCGGACCGTCCGCCTCGTCACGGACCGTCCGGCACTCTAGTACGGACCGTCCGCAAACTTCATGCACCAAAAACCCACCGACAAAATGGATCGAAAGAAAGACGCTCAAGAACTCGCATGAACACGAAGAACAGCCGGGCTGTCAGGCACCTCGCGGACGGTCCGCGGTGACCTCGCGGACGGTCCACCTGGTGCGAATCAGCACAGCCGAGAAACAACCTCAAACTTCCGATCGATGGATCTCCCAAACCACTTGGAGTCTTGAGACGAAATTTTGGGGAGTTGATGAGCACCCTAAAGGAAAGATATGCCCCAAAAATTTCGGCCTCTAACTCCCTACAACTCCCGAAATCGCAAATCTCGTGCCTCTACCTCAAGAACATGAAGAACTCGAAAACCACCAAAATCGAAGGCCTTCCTACGGGATTTGAGGGGCAAGATCACCAAGAAAAGAGGCACACCAACCTCATGTGTGATTCCCAAAATAAATCTCGCAAAGAAACACCTCCAAAAGCTTCTCACGAAAATCCCAAGAAAGAGCTCCGAAAATCCCCAAAAAGGGAAAACGGGAGAGACAACAAATAGCCTTGAGGAATCACGCCGAATCTTCTATACATGCCAAGAAAGATTCATACAAGGTCTAGCTTGCCTCCCGATCATCCATCTCTCTCTAAAGATCTCACCATGAAGCTCTCAAGCTAGTCCTATGGAAAATCCTAAGGAAAATAGGAAGGGAAAATGAGAAAGCAAATGAGCTAGGGTTCCAAGTGGTGGCTGCCATCCTCTCTCCACTAAGTTTATATGGTGGCAACCGAAAGACGAAACTACCCCTATTACATAATACTAGGATACACGCCCCCTAAGGGCACTTTGGGAATTCTCGTCATAGCACCATAGGACGGATGCCCGGCGACCGCACCTCGCTTCACCTCGACGCAAGCCTTGCGATCCCGACACGTGTCCTCCGCTTCGAAGTCTCTCGGCGCGCCCGGATCCCGTCTCCGCCCGCCGAGCCTCCGGTCTTGGCTTTGTGGCTCAACCAAGGAACCCCGACGGTTTTGTGGTGAACCGCCACAAACCCCGCGGGCTCGGTGCAGCCTCCACGCCAATCCCACTCATGACTTGGTTGCCACGTCGTCCCGGCTCGACCTTGGTTTTGAGGCTCAACCAAGAAACCGTACACGACTTCGTCTTGCTTTTCTTGCCACTATGCGGCCCGCACTTGATCCCGTTCGGCCATCGGGTCCATCGAGCCGAGCCTACTTGTCTCTCCACTCCTCGGAGGCCACACAGGCTAAGACCTTTCGCGCCCGCTCTTCATCTGCACCAACGCAAATCAAGCCGCAACCTGCACCTGCAATACTCGGCTAAGAGTCAGTCCACACCACGTTGTCAATCACTTATCACACCAAGGAGCGACCATCCACCGGTCCTCAGACGCTCCGATCCTCAATCTCCCCCTTGATGAGTGCATTGACAACACACATAGTCACCAATTCATAAAAGAAAGAAAAAGAAAAGAAACAAACAAAGAACTCCAACAAGTGATCAAAAGCCAAAACAAAAGCCAAAACAATATCACTTGAAAGAGCAAATCTCGGTCCCCTAAGGCAAGGGCAACGGCTCAACACAACCGAGACAAAATGCTCAAAAATGCCGACTCATCAAGGTGAGGCAAAAGGGCTCGACACCATCGGCAAAAGAGCAAAGCACACAGCAAATTCAAGCGACACAAAGAGCTCCCCCTGAACAAATGCGTGCAAACTCAAGTTCTCCCCCTGAACTGAGTATCCCTCTTTTTCTCCCTCATGATGCAAAACTCTCCCCCTTGTTATACAAAGTGCATCTCTTCCCATGTTATGAATTGGAGACATAATTCTCCCCCTTGTTGGTAATGCATGAATCAAGCCAAAATGAAAACATGCAACCTAGAGCTTCTCAAATAGACAAGATTCAACACAAGATGCTACACATGTCTAAATGAGCAAGTTAGATACTCTATAGCTTCGTATGAACATCAGCTACAAGATTACCAAGTTTCACAACCATTGGGCAAAGCTAAGATAGAATTGAGCAATTTTGCGAAAAATCATTCTCTCATGAGCAAAGTCCTAAACATGAGCAAAACATGTCAAAATGGCAAAACACACAAACTTCATGCTAGGACAACCATTCTAATAATAAGATCATCATAAACACCCTCAAGCATCTCATGTCATGTCAAAGCCACCGAGCCATGTGCCTACTTCTATGTATGAGACTTCTCATTGGTAGGCATCATGCAACGGTTTAGCACCCAAAGCTATAAAAATTAAGCACATATGACATGGGAGCACATTTTCCAAGCAATTTACATTTCATTTTCAAATTCATATTGGTACATGAAATGTCTTTGTGACAAAAAGGAACTTATGTCCCTCCACAAGAAAAAGCAAGCGGGCTAAACATTCATGATGACAAATGAGCCTTTGGCCCCATATGATTAAAATAAGTTATCCAACCACAAATTATGCATAGCCAAGCCACAAAAACATGTCAAGATCATAAAAAGGCTTTTACTCACAAGAGAGCATACATGTAGCATTTTCAAAAGCATAGCTAGCAACCATGGGCATAAACCAAGATCATCCAGAGCTAAGCCAAACTAACCATAGCATACCAAACTAGCTCACAAGATCATATATAGCACATCATGGTGTCCAATGTATATAGGAGAAGCTTTGAAGGACCGAAACTGGCGACCAGAGAGGGGGGAGTGAATGTGAACTGATAAAAATTCTTCTCGAAGGAGATGGCAACTCCAACAAGATGAACGCGGCAACCAAGCACGTCTCCGACTCAACTACCCAAGTTGACCAAGACCACGTAGCCACTGGAGTGCTACTGGTCCTAGGAACCAACACACAGCCTTCCAAACCAAAACACACCACAACGCACAGCGGAAACCTGCATGGCTTGCTGCCTGTGCTACACCGGTCAGACCGATGGCCTGCGCCGGTCAGACCGGTGGACAGCGCCGGTCAGGCCGGTGGCTACAGCAGCCGCACAACAAATGTTCCAGGAAGCCTCAGTGACTCCTCTAGGCCCTGGAACAAAACCACTTCCAAAACTCGAACTGCAAGGGAAGGAAACCCTACACAAAACCTAGCCAAACTCCTCGAAACCTTCCAAGAACCGACCAGCAGCAACTCAGCCCAAAGACACACGAACCAGGCAGTTCACCCAAGACAAATCCCACAAAGGCCTTGCACCGGTCAGACCGGTCAAGAGCACCGGTCAGACCGGTCACGCCTGGGCAGCTCGAGATGAACAGCAGCCCGCGGGTCAACTCCCCCAAATCCAACTCCCGATCTCCCGATTCGCTCCACGGATTCGCACAAGACTTTGGGGATAGTAGGAACACCTCATGGGCACTCCATAGCCAAGATTTGGTCCACCAAAACTTGCTAGAACGAGAGTAATCGAAGGATTTCCACCAAGAACACCTCTAACCCTAGAGCCAAGAAAACCCCAAAATTGAGGCACTTTACTCACGGATTTGGGAGGGGAATCAATGGGAAAAGAACCACGAGGGGTTCATGCATGCATCCCCCACCGAATCCCAAAGAGAAAGGTCTCAAAACCGCCACAAGAAATTCGCCAAGAAAAGGCTCGAAAAATCACCAAAAAGGGAAAACGGGAAGAACACAATCAAGCCTTGAGGAACCACGCCGAATCATCTATACATACCATGAAGGTTCATACAAGGTCTAGCTTTCGCCCGATCATCCTTCCCTCTCACAAGATCTCACCATGAAGCTCTCAAGCTAGACCTAGAAATTCCAAAGGAAAAATGGAAGAGGAAAATAGCAAAACAAAATGAGCTAGGGTTCCAAGAGATGGCTGCCATCCTCTCACCAGTTGATTTATATGGAGGCAACCGAAAGACGAAACTACCCCTAAGGCCTAATACTAGGATACACGCCCCCGAAGGGCCTTTTGGGAAACTTTGTCGTCGCACCATCGGACGGATGCCCAGCGACCGCAAACTTGCTTAGCCTCGACGCAAGCCTTGCGATCCCGACACGTGTCCTCCGCTTCGAAGTCTCCGGACTGCGTCGTCGCACACCGGTCAGACCGGTGCTCCTCACCGGTCAGACCTGTACCCACCGGTCAGACCCACCGGTCAGACCGGTCCGATGCTGCTGCACCTCTGTCTTCGGTCTTGGCTTTGTCGATCAACCAAGGAACCCAATGGTTTTCTGGTGAACCACTGGAAACCCCGCGAACTCGGTGTAGCCTCCGCCAATCTTCACTCATGACTTGGCTCCCACGTAGTCCCGGCTCTTCCAAGAAAACGTCCATGACTTCATCTTGCCGTTCTTGCCACCATGCGGCCTGCACTTGACCCCGCTGGCCACCGGGTCCCTCGAACCAAGCCTACTTGTCTTCTCCACACCTGGAGGCCTCACCAGCAACGACCTTTCGCGCTTGTTCTTCACCTGCACCAACACCAGTCAAGCCGCAACCTGCACCTGCAATACTTAGCCAAGAATCAGTCCACACCACGTTGTCAATCACTCATCACACCAGGAAGCGACCTATCACCAGTCCTCGAACAACACAGGCTCTCAATCTCCCTCTTGATGAGTGCATTGACAACACACACATTTTGGTAACCAAAGAGAAAAGGAAAAGAAAAGAAACGACTAAAAGAAACTCCAACAAGCGATCGAAAGCCGAAGGAAAGACAAAGAGCAAGATCACTTGAAGAAGACAAGTCTCGGACCCCTTAGGCAAGGGCAACGGCTCGACACATCCGAGACAAAACATGCTCAAGCAAAGAGCAAAAGCCACCGACCCAAAGCTCGAAAACCACAAAGAGCTCCCCCTGCACACATGCAAGCTCCCCCTGAACAAATGCAACTCCCCCTGGACGAATGCATGCAAACCTCTTCACAAAACAGAGCAGCTGCCTCAGCTTTGCTCTGACCGGTCAGACCGGTCAACAGCACCGGTCAGACCGGTGCCCAACATCAGAACAAGAGCCAGCACTCTGACCGGTCAGACCGGTGACCTCAACCGGTCAGACCGGTGCACAACAGAGCCCAGAAATGACTCGAAACCACCTGGAAACCTTCTAGATGCATTCAGTAGGCCAAAACATGCTCAAACTTCTCCCCCTTGTTGACAATGCATGAATCAAGCCAAAAATGCAAAAAATGCAATCTAGAGCTTTTCAAATAGACAAAATTGAACATAGAATGCTACACATGTTCAAATGAGTAAGTTAGATACTCTACAGCTTCATAATGACATCAACTACATGATCACCAAGTTTCACAACCATTGGGCGAAGCTAAGATAGAATTGAGCAATTTTGCGAAAAATCACCCTCTCATGAGCAAAGTCCTAAACATGAGCAAAACATGTCAAAATGGCAAAGCCACCCAAACTTCATGCTAGGACAACCATTCTAAGCATAAGACCATCATAAACACCCACAAGCACCTCATGTCATGTCAAAGCCACCGAGCCATGTTCCTACTTCTATGTATGAGACTTCTCATTGGTAGGCATCATGCAACGGTTTAGCACCCAAGGCTATATAAATTAAGCACAAAAGACATGGGAGCACATTTTCCAAGTAATTTACATTTCATTTTCAGATTCATATTTGGTACATGAAATGTCTTTGCGACAAAAAGGAACTTATGCCCCTCCACAAGATCAAGCATGGGGGCTAAACATTCATGATGGCAAATGAGCCTTTGGCCCCATATGATCAAAATAAGCTATCCAACCACAAATTAAGCATAGCCAAGCCACTAAAACATGTCAAGATCATATAAAGGCATTTACCCACAAGAGAGCGTATTTGAGACATTTTTGAAAAACATAGCCATCGACCATGGATATAAAATAAGATCATCAAGAGCTAAGCCAAACTAACCATAGCATACCAACCTAGGTCACAAGATCATATATAGCACATCATGGTGAACAATGTATAAAGGAGAAGCTTTTCCTACACAATGCATATGATACAAGATACATGCAACCTAAGATACAAAGATGCCTATACATCATGTTACATATGCCATGCCAAATGCAAGAAATGCACAAAGGAAAGCTATACATAAGCTACAAAGGAGCTCCCACACACCAACTCAAGAAATCAAACAAACACCAAGCTCCCCCCGCA
Source organism: Cenchrus fungigraminus (assembly GCA_036936925.1). Taxonomy (NCBI): domain Eukaryota; kingdom Viridiplantae; phylum Streptophyta; class Magnoliopsida; order Poales; family Poaceae; genus Cenchrus; species Cenchrus fungigraminus. The sequence goes on along the minus strand of CM072778.1, from coordinate 50,955,911 downwards.
AACGAGTGAAAGTTGCTTGATCTAGGGGTTTGGTGAAAATATCGGCTAGCTGGTCATGTGTGGGTACATGGATCAAAGCTATCTTCCCTTTCTCTACGTTGTCTCTCAGGAAATGATACCTCACTTCTATGTGCTTGGTTTTGGAATGGAGCACTGGGTTCTTTGCAACGCTTATGGCACTGGTGCTATCACATTGAAGTGGGACATGGGTATACTCCTCACCAAAGTCACTCATGGTGTATGTGATCCAAAGGAGCTGAGAGCAACAACTAGCTGCGGCCACATACTCTAACTCGGTAGTGGATTGAGCAACACTCGATTGTTTGCGGGAAGACCAAGACACCAAAAAGGAACCCAAAAACTGGCAAGTCCCAGAAGTGGACTTCCTATCCAACCGACACTCGGCAAAATCCGCATCCGAAAAACCATGAAGAGCTAAAGAAGAGGACGCGGAGTACCAAAGGCCGAAGTCGGGAGTATGACGCAAATACCTGAAAATGCGCTTGACTGCTTGCCGATGTGAAGTCCTCGGAGACGCTTGAAAACGAGCGCACAAACATACCGAGAATTGGATGTCCGGCCTCGTCACCGTCAAGTACAGGAGTGACCCAATCATGCTTCGGTACTCCTTCTGGTCTACGTGTTCACCTTCCTCGTCCGCATCAAGCGCTGTAGTCGTACTCATAGGCGTCGCCATAGCCTTGGAGTCCTCCATCTTGAACTTCCTCACAATGTCCTTGGTGTACTTAGCTTGGTGCACAAATGTTCCTTCCTTCGACTGCTTGATCTGGAGGCCGAGGAAGAATTGCAACTCACCCATCATGCTCATCTCAAATTACCTGCTCATGTCTTCTGCAAACCTTGCAACCAAAGAGTTAGACGAGCCACCAAAGACAATATCATCCACGTATACCTGCACAATCAGGATATCTTTGCCCTGCCTGAGAAGAAACAAGGTCTGATCGACCTTTCCTATCTCAAACCCTCTCTCAAACAGGAACCCCCTCAACCTACCGTACCAAGCTCTAGGCGCCTGCTTCAACCCATACAGAGCCTTCCTCAACTTGTACACCCGGTGGGGGTACTTCTCACTCTCAAACCCCGGTGGCTGCCTCACATACACTTCTTCCTCCAACACACCGTTTAGGAAAGCACTCTTCACATTCATTTGGTGCAATTTGAACTCTTTAGCCACGGAAAAGGCTAGAAGGATCCTAATTGCCTCCAAATGAGCTACAAGAGCAAATGTCTCCTCGTAGTCGATCCCCTCTTTCTGACTATACCCTTGCGCCACCAACCTCGACTTGTTTCTCACTACTTCACCTTTCTCTCCCTCTTTGTTTTTCCACACCATTTTGTCCCAATCGGCTTACACCCCGGTGGAGGGTCAACCAACTCCCAAACTTGGTTTCTCTCAAAGTTCTCCAACTCCTCATGCATCGAATTGACCCAATTATGATCAGATAGCGCGTGTCCAATGTCTTTGGGCTCAAAAGTAGCAACAAAAGTAGCATGAGCAAAGTGAGAATTGTTTCGAACCCTCGACCGTGTAGTACGTTCATTGATGTCGCCGATGATCCTCAAAGCTGGGTGATCCACTTGAACTCGCCGGGGAGGTTCTCGCCTTGAAGCTACCTCCCCCTCAACAGCAACTTTGCCTTGATCTGGGTTTGTCGTTGTAGGTGTGGGAGAGGGCCCGTTCTCGATCGTAGTCGAAGTAGTAGGTACATGCTCAGCCGTGGGCACCACACCACCATCTTCATCATCTCCATGTTCATGCTCCTCCTCCTGAAAGATCTCCTCGCCAAGTTCATCGTCACCTGCACACTCAAAAACAAGTTGACTACGTGGCTGTGTCTCGTCGAAGGTTACCTCACAAGTCTCCACGATTTGGTTAGTTTCAAGGTTGAGCACACGAAATGCTCTAGAATGAGATGCATAACCAAAGAAAATGCCATCGACAGACCTAGCCTCGAACTTATCCAACTTATTTCCTTTCTTAAGAATGAAGCATTTACAACCAAAGACATGGAAGTGACTCACCTTGGGTGTGCGACCGTGCATCAACTCATAGCATGTTTTCTTCTTATGGACCCTGAGGTAAATCCTGTTGGACACATAGCACGCGGTATTGACCGCCTCAGCCCAGAACCTTCTCGGAGTCCTATGCTCGTCGAGCATCGTCCGAGCCATCTCGCACAAGGTTCTGTTTTTCCTTTCCACCACGCCATTCTGGGGAGGGGTATATGGACTCGAAAACTGGTGTTCAAGACCCAAGTCATGGTAAAAGGTTTCGAAACGAGAGTTTTTGAATTCTGAGCCATTGTCACTGCGGATCACTCGTATGGCATCTCCGTGCCTCTCGTTCTTCAACCTCAAGACAAGATCTCGAACAAAACCAAACGTCTCCCCCTTCTCCTCCAAGAAGAAAACCCACTTATACCGAGAGTAGTCGTCCACCACAACTAGGATGTACCACTTCCCACCCGCAGATCGCACACGAGTTGGGCCAACAAGGTCCATATGGAGCAGCTCGCATGGACGCTCCGTCATCACATCGGTGAGGGGCGAGTGAGAAGAGGCTACCATCTTGGCATGCCTACACGGCGCACAAACCAACTCTTTCTCAAACCTCAACCGTGGCAATCCTCGGACCAAATTGAGTTTACTCAAGCGAGACAAAAGGTCAAAGCTCAACTGACCCAACTTCCTATGCCACTTCCACAACTCACTCGAAGAACCAGCCAAAAAGCAACGAGCCACACCCGAAGACTGAGAGAAATCCGCTCGGAACACTTGACCCTCGGGAACGACCATGCAAACTAGGTCCCCTCGAGAATCCAAAATCCGAGAACCACCAGGCCGAAATAACACCTCAAAACCCTCATCCAACAACTGGGACACGGAAAGCAAATCGAACCCCAGCGATTGAACAAGAGCAACACGCCTGAGAGTGACCTTGTCACTTACCTTAATCTCACCTTCTGAAAGCACACACCCTCGCCCATTGTCCCCAAAGGTGATGTATGTCTTGGACACCACCGGGACGAGACTTGAGAACCACCCCTTATCTCCGGTCGTATGCCTCGAGCAACCGGAGTCAATCAACCAAACGTTCCTCAAGTCTCCCATCTGAAATTAAAAAACGAGCACGTGAGTGAACAAACGACTCAGCACTGGGGTTAGTACCAAAAGAGTAAAACCAGTGCCGAGCCATTTGCTCCAAAGTGGGGTTAGCACAAACCATATCGTCACGCCTATCAAAGCTACCACCACGAAAACCACCACGGGAGCCACCACTAGGGAACCATCCCTGTCTAGCTGGAGGAGAACGAAAGCCACGAAAGGAAGACCGTGGACCGTTCCTCCTCTCCATCTCAAAGCTACGACTCCTCCCACCCTCGTATTGAGCACGAGGTGGAGAACGTCTAGCAAACTGACCACCTGCAGACTTTTCATGCCAACCACCAGAACCACGACCTCCTGAACCAAACTGAGCATCCCCACAAGCACGGAAACCGAACTGCTGTCGGCCCAGACCAGCACCGGTCTGACCGGTGGAGTGCATCGGTCTGACCGGTGGTGCTCGGCCAGCAGCACCACCTGCCACCTTTCGATCTCCCCAAGCCGGAACCGTCCTCACAATCACCTTGGCCCTGGGCATTTGCATACGAGGCTCAGGTACACCATTTGAGGGGCGGTACCTGTCCTTGTTAGCCCACTCCTTAGCCATTCTCTCCTCACGTTCCTCTTGAAGCAAAACTCACCCTTGTGACCATCTCTCCCACAATAGTCACAATGGAACCGTATGGGCTTAGGCTTAGGCTTGGGTAGGGGCTGCTCACTTGGTTTCTCCTCACTCGGCTTCTCACCTTCTTTCCCAACGAACACATTCCCCAAGTCACTCTTGAACTTGATGGGTTTCTGGAAATCATTTGTGGGGCGAGGAAATATGGGAGGATCTGGGGTTGTGTCAAGTTTGTTTCTCAGTGGGTTGGGCTTAGGAGCATAGGCATTTTTGTGGAAGGTTTTTGGTGGAGCTTGGATATCACCAATCTTCTCTCCTCCCTCACCACTACACTCTCCAATCTTATCGGACCCAAGCGCTTGCCCATCATAGCGCTTGTATGCCTCTATCATCATCCTAAGCTGAGGTTCATGACCCGACAACCAACCCTTCATTTTTCTCAAGTCATCGTTCTCATCCTGCAAGCGATCCACATAATGTGCAAGTTCCAGATTCTTCAAAGCATGCAACTCGCAAGTAGAGCAAGAAGTGGGAATAGGTTCTTTCAGCTTAGCCTCAAGCGAAACAGTGTAAGCATGCATCTCATCAATCTTTCCATGCAAAACAGGGCAAGAAGTGCAAGCACCTAGCAAAGCAGGTCTAGACTTAAGCTCAGCCACTTCAACCCTAAGCACATCTAGTTCATCACAAGTAGAAGCATGCTTATCCTTGAGACTAGTAAGATCAGCTAGGTACACAGAGCAATCAACACAATCAACATCATCAGAAACCACAGGTGAAGCCTTAAGCGAATCGATCTCAAGCTTAGCATCAAGGTTCTGGGTTTCTAGCTCAGCTACTCGGTTCCTAGCATCTTCTAGTGAGGCCCTAAGCTCTTTCCTCATCTTCTTGGCCTCTCTAAGCATGTTATCACGATTATCAAGCAACTTGCCAAGACGCTCATTCTCCTCACGCAAGAAGGAAAGCTCGTCACATACCTCATCCTCGGAGTCGGAGTCCGAGTCGCTCTGGTGACTCTTCTTGCTGCCGGAGCTGCGTGCCATGCCACAGAAGCCATCTCCCGCGAAGCAGCTCAGCCCACTCAAGTTCTTGGATGACTTCTTGTCCTTGCGCCGATCACCTTCATCTTCACTGCTACTCGAGCTCGAGGAAGAGTAGGCGGAGCTGGAGTCGACGTTGCTCGCTCCGACCATCGCTCGGGCCTTCCTGCCGCGGCCGTCCTTCTTCCTCGATCGTCGCTCGTCCTTGTGCTTGTGATCGCGCCTTGATCGGTACTTGCCGTCCTTGCTCGACCGGTGCTTGTAGCCGTCCTTGTAGCCATCCTTGTTCTCCATCTTCTCCGGACAGTCGGCGACGAAGTGTCCTGGCTTGCCGCACTGAAAGCATGTCCGTGGATTCCTCCTTGTGTTCACCCGGTTCTCGTGCAACCTCTCGAACCGCCTGGTCAGCAACGCCAGCTCGTCCTCTCCAAGCACGTCGAACTCCTCGTCTGGCAAAGACATCAAAGAAGACAGAGAGTACATCCTGGAGGATGCGTTAGCGTTAGACTTAGCACCTTTGCCACCGACGAGAGCAGGACTATGAGAGTCAGTCGGGCTCTCAATCTTGGCTGTCATACCACGGTCCAACTCAGCTGACTTGAGCTTGGAAAACAGCTCGTTCACGGTCAGGGTGTCATACTTCTCGGACTCAAGAATAGCCTCGACCTTTCCGTCTCATACGGTGCGATCCAACAAGTGCAAGAGCTTCACGGCTCTATCATGATCATCGTATGGGAGCACGATCACATTGGCTCTCATGTTGTTCACCACCACCGTAAACCGCTGGAAAAGGGCATCGACGGACTCGCCGGGGAGATGAGTGAAGTTCTCATACTCTCTCCGGTAAGTCGCGTACATCCGAGCCTGAACCTGAGCATTCCCAGCATGAGCATCCTACAACTGCTCCCAAATCCTACGAGCTAAGTCCTCTGTCTGAACCCGATCGAATTCGGACTGACACAGAGCACGAAACAAGTAGTCAACTGCCTTGTTGTTGGCGTCGAACATATCCCTCGATCCTGGAGCAAGGAAGTTAATCGGATGAACATAGCTGTGTTCACCATAACGTCCCAAAGGATCTGACCCTTTCCGCGGAGGAATGCCGCCATCCGCCTCTGCCACATCTGGTAGTTTTTGCCATCGAAGTGCGGAGGACCCGAACCCCGTTCCTGGTACGCCATCTTTGGATCTTAGACTTGTAAGAGCCAATGAAGACCCGAACCGGCTTTGATACCAATTGAAGGACCGAAACTGGCGACCAGAGAGGGGGGGGAGTGAATGGGAGCCGATAAAAATTCTTCTCGAATGAGATGGCGACTCCAATAAGATGAACGCGGCAACCAAGCACGTCTCCGACTCAACTACCCAAGTTGACCAAGACCACGTAGCCACTGGAGTGCTACTGGTCCTAGGAACCAACACATAGCCTTCCAAACCAAAACACACCAAAACGCACAGCGGAAACCTGCACGGCTTGCTGCCTGTGCTACACCGGTCAGACCAATGGCCTGCGCCGGTCAGACCGGTGACACCGGTCAAACAGGTGGACAGCGCCGGTCAGGCCGGTGGCTACAGCAGCCGCATAGCAAACGTTCCAGGAAGCCTCAGTGACTCCTCTAGGTCCTGGAACAAAACCACTTCCAAAACGCGAACTGCAAGGGAAGGAAACCCTACACAAAACCTAGCCAAACTCCTCGAAACCTTCCAAGAACTGACCAGCAGCAACTCAGCCCAAAGACACACGAACCAGGCAGTTCACCCAAGACAAATCCCACAAAGGCCTTGCACCGGTCAGACCGGTCACGCCTGGGCAGCTCGGGATGAACAGCAGCCCGCAGGTCAACTCCCCCAAATCCAACTCCCGATCTCCCGATTCGCTCCATGGATTCGCACAAGACTTTGGGGATAGTAGGAACACCTCATGGGCACTCCATAGCCAAGATTTGGTCCACCAAAACTTGCTAGAACGAGAGGAATCGAAGGATTTCCACCAAGAACACCTCTAACCCTAGAGCCAAGAAAACCCCAAAATTGAGCCCCTTTACTCACGGATTTGGGAGGGGAATCAAAGGGAAAAGAACCACGAGGGGTTCATGCATGCATCCCCCACCGAATCCCAAAGAGAAAGGTCCCAAAACCACCACAAGAAATTCGCCAAGAAAAGGCTCGGAAAATCATCAAAAAGGGAAAACGGGAAGAACACAATCAAGCCTTGAGGAACCACGCCGAATCATCTATACATACCATGAAGGTTCATACAAGGTCTAGCTTTCGCCTGATCATCCTTCCCTCTCACAAGATCTCACCATGAAGCTCTCAAGCTAGACCTAGAAATTCCAAAGAAAAATGGAAGAGGAAAATAGCAAAACAAAATGAGCTAGGGTTCCAAGTGATGGCTGCCATCCTCTCACCACTTGGGTTATATGGAGGCAACCGAAAGACGAAACTACCCCTAAGGCCTAATACTAGGATACACACCCCCGAAGGGCCTTTTGGGAAACTTTGTCTTCGCACCATCAGACGGATGCCCAGCAACCGCAAACTTGCTTAGCCTCGACGCAAGCCTTGCGATCCCGACGCGTGTCCTCCGCTTCGAAGTCTCCGGGCTGCGTCGTCGCACACCGGTCAGACCGGTCTGATGCTGCTGCACCTCCGTCTTCGGTCTTCAGTCTTGGCTTTGTGGATCAACCAAGGAACCCAATGGTTTTCTGGTGAACCACTGGAAACCCCGCGAACTCGGTGTAGCCTCCGCCAATCTTCACTCATGACTTGGCTCCCACGTAGTCCCGGCTCGACCTTGGTTTTGAGGCTCTTCCAAGAAACCGTCAATGACTTCATCTTGCCGTTCTTGCCACCATGCGGCCCGCACTTGACCCCGCTGGCCACCGGGTCCCTCGAACCAAGCCTACTTGTCTTCTCCATACCTGGAGGCCTCACCGGCAACGACCTTTCGCGCTTGTTCTTCGCCTGCACCAACACCAGTCAAGCCGCAACCTGCACCTGCAATACTTAGCCAAGAATCAGTCCACACCACGTTGTCAATCACTCATCACACCAGGAAGCGACCAACCACCAGTCCTCGAACCACACAGGCTCTCAAGCTTTTCCTACCACAATGCATATGATACGAATGCAGTCTATGATACAAAGATGCAAGCATGCTATGATACAAAAATGAACATGCAACATGCATATGTACATGAGATCCCCAACCCAAACTCAAAATGGGCAAACGAGCACAAAGCTCACAAGCTCCCCCTAAACACATGCACTAGGGCCAAAGAGCATACAAAGCTCACTCTAGCCACATGTGAGAAGGCGAAGAGCAAAAGAGATCAAGTGGCTTGACGGAAGCCACACAACTCAAAGTCTCGAATTTACTTACCTTGATCACTCACTTTCATCCATCGTCCCCGAAAATGATGTTCTCCTTTGACATCACCAGGGTGAGGCTTGAGGACCACCTTCGATCTCCGGTCACCATCCTCCGGAGTCGATCCACCAAAAGTCCTCCAAGCCTCCCGCCTGCAAAATCAAAACCAAGAGCGAGAGCGAGCAACCGACTCAACACTGGGGTTAGCACCAAAAGAGTCAAACCAGTGCCGAGCCATTTGCTCAAAAGTGGGGTTATCAAAATTCATCCTATCAAAGCTATGACCACCACGGGGCATCACCTCACGTCTCGCTGGAGGAGTACGAGCACCACGAAAGAGAAAGCGTGGTCCATAGCCCCTCTGAGACTCAAAGCTGCGACCTCTCCCAAACTCGTATTGATCACGAGGTGGAGAACGTCCAGCAAACATACCACCGCCAGACTCAACATACCCATCACCTGCACCACGACCAAAGGAACCAAATCGATCAACACCACGACCCCAAAAGCGGAAACTCTGAGCCCCTCGGGTAGGAAAGCCCCGATCCCTCCAAGATGGGACTGTATGCACAACATCCTCACCCCGAGGCACAACACGAGGCTCAGGCACACCGCGAGAAGGGCGGTACCTGTCCTTGTTTGCCATCTCCCTAGCATACCTCTCCTCACGCATCCTCCTGAAGCAAAACTCTCTCTTGTGACCATCCCTCCCACAATGCTCACAATGGAAGCGGACTGGTTTTGCCTTGGGTGTTGGTTGTGGTTTCTTCTGAGGCTTTTTGCCTTGCAGACTCGGCTTCTCACTTGGTTTTTCTCTCGGCTTATGTGCCTGGTTTGGCTTGGGGGCAAACTGGTTCTTCGGTGTAGTGTGTGGTGGAACTGGAGTTTTCCCAAACTTCCCTTCTCTCTCACCACCGCACTCCCCTACCTTATCCGACCCAAGCGCCTGACCATCAAAGCGCTTAAACGCCGCAATCATCATACAAAGCTGAGGCTCTTGAGTCGACAACCAACTCAACAAGTTTCGCAAATCATCATTCTCAGTTTGCAGGCGATCAACACATTGTACAAGTTCCAAATTCTTCACAGCATGCAATTCACAAGTAGAGCAGGAAGTAGGAACAGGAACTTTCAAATCAGCCTCAAGCGAAACAATGCGAGAGCGAAACTCATCAATCTTTTCATGCAAAGCAGGGCAAGAAGTGCATGCACCAAGCAAAGTGGGTCTAGATTGCAGCTCAGCCAATTCAACCCTAAGCACATCTAGTTCCTCACACTTGGAGGCATGCTTTTCCGTAAGAGCAGTCAAATCAGCTAGGAAGACTGAGCAATCACCACAATCAACCTCATCAGAAATAACAGGATTGGCCTTAAGCGAATCTATCTCAAGCTTGGCCTCAAGGTTTTTGGTTTCTAGCTCAGCTACTCTATTCCTAGCATCTTCAAGCGAAGCCTTAAGCACTTTCCTAAGCTTCTTGGCCTCTCTAAGCATGTGATCGCGGTTATCAAGCAAGTTAACCAACTCCTCATTCTCCTTGCGCAAGGAAGAGAGCTCATCACATACCTCATCCTCGGAATCTGAGTCCGAGGCGTCCTTCTGGCTTCTCTTGCTGCTGGAGCTGCGAGCCATGCCGCAGAAATCATCCTTGGAGCTTAGGCCCATCACACAAAGGTCGTTGAACTTCTTGCTGAGGGTTTTCTTCTTCTTGGTCTTGCTGCCCTCTTCTTCTTCATCACTCGAGCTTGATGACGTGTCCTCGGAGTCGGATTCGACGTCGCTCGACTTCTTCATCTTCTCTCGAGACCGTGCCTTCCTCCCATGTCCATGATCCTTCTTCTTGGACCTCCTCCTCTTATCCTTGGACTTGGGCTGGTCGTCGTCGTTCAACTTTGGACACTTGGCGAAAAAGTGTCCGGTCTTGCCGCACTTGAAGCACGTCCTCGAGTTCCTCCTTGAGCTCATCCGGTTCTCGTACATCCTCTCGAATCTTCTCGACAACAGTGCTAGGTCATCCTCGCCCAACACGTCAAAAACCTCATCTGGCAAGGACACAAGAGAAGACAAGGAGTACATCCTGGAGGATGGGTTAGCACTAGTCCTTGAACCAGAAACGAGTGCCAGACTATGGGGGTCAGTCGGGTTCTCGATCCTTGCTCGCACCCTACGGTCCACATCGGACGACTTGAGCTTGGAAAACAGCTTGTCCACCGTGAGGGTGTCATACTTCTCCGACTCGAGAATGGCCTCGACCTTCTCACTCCACACGGTATGATCCAGAGAGTGCAGGAGCTTGATAGCCCTGTCATGATCATCGTACGGGAGCGTGGCCACATTAGCCATCATGTTGTTCACAATCACAGTGAACCGCTGGAACATGGTGTCAATAGACTCACCAGGGAGATGAGTGAAGTTCTCGTACTCTCTCCGGTAGGTTGCAAACAACCGAGACTGAATCTGAGCGTTCCCAGCGTGAGCGTTCTTCAACTGCTCCCAAATCCTACAAAAGCTAAGTCCTCTGTCTGAACCCGATCGAATTCGGATTGACACAGAGCACGAAACAAGTAGTCGACCGCCTTGTTGTTGGCGTCATGCATATCCCTCGATCCTGGAGCAAGGAAGTTCACAGGATGAACATAAGCTGTGTTCACCGTGACATCCCAAAGGATCTGACCCTTGCCGCGGAGGAAAGCAGCCATCCGCCTCTGCCACATCTGGTAGTTCTTACCATCAAAGTGTGGAGGACCCGAACCCCGTTCCTAGTACGCCATCTTTGGATCTTAGACTGGTTAGAATCACGAAGATCCGTAACTGGCTCTGATACCAATTGAAGGACCGATTAGGCGACCAGAGAGGGGGGGAGTGAATGGGAGCCGATAAAAAATTCTTCCCGAAGGATGAACTCGGCCTATGCCCCAAATCCACAACCAAGGATTCCCACACGAGCTTGCCAAGGTCGCGTAGTCACAACGGACCTACCAACCCTAGGAACAAGTCCCAAACCAATCCAACGCGGAAGCACAACTCAACAAGCGAGGGACTTAGGAAATCTGGAAAGCACCAGGCGGACTGTCCGCAATGTCTGGGCGGACCGTCCGAAAATGCTACCCGAACCTCTAGTAGTGCACCGAGAAAAATGGACCATCCGTGACGAACCCGCGGACCGTCCGCCTCGTCACGGACCGTCCGACACTCTAGTACGGACCGTCCCCAAACTTCATGCACCAAAAACCCACCAACAAAATGGATCGAAAGAAAGACGCTCAAGAACTCGCATGAACACGAAGAACAGCCGGGCTGTCAGGCACCTCGCGGACGGTCCGCGGTGACCTCGCGGACGGTCCACCAGGTGCGAATCAGCACAGTCGAGAAACCCGAGAAACAACCTCAAACTTCCGATCGATGAATCTCCCAAACCACTTGGAGTCTTGAGACGAAATTTTGGGGAGATGATGAGCACCCTAAAGGAAAGATATGCCCCAAAAATTTCGGCCTCTAACTCCCTACAACTCCCGGAATCGCAAATCTCGTGCCTCTACCTCAAGAACATGAAGAACTCGAAAACCACCAAAATTGAAGGCCTTTCTACAGGATTTGAGGGGTAAGATCACCAAGAAAAGAGGCACACCAAACTCATGTGTGATTCCCAAAACAAATCCCATAAAGAAACACCTCCAAAAGTTTCTCACGAAAATCCCAAGAAAGAGCTCCGAAAATCACCAAAAAGGGAAAATGGGAAAGACAACAAATAGCCTTGAGGAATCACGCCGAATCTTCTATACATGCCAAGAAAGATTCATACAAGTTCTAGCTCGCCTCCCGATCATCCATCCCTCTCTAAAGATCTCACCATGAAGCTCTCAAGCTAGTCCTATGGAAAATCCTAAGGAAAATAGGAAGGGAAAATGAGAAAGCAAATGAGCTAGGGTTCCAAGTGGGGGCTGCCATCATCTCTCCACTAAGTTTATATGGAGGCAACCGAAAGACGAAACTACCCCTATTACATAATACTAGGATACACGCCCCCGAAGGGCACTTTGGGAATTCTCGTCGTAGCACCATCGGACGAATGCCCGGCGAACGCACCTCGCTTCACCTTGACGCAAGCCTTGCGATCCCGACACGTGTCCTCCGCTTCGAAGTCTCTCGGTGCGCCCGGATCCCATCTCCGCCCGCCGAGCCTCCGGTCTTGGCTTTGTGGCTCAACCAAGAAACCCCGACGGTTTTGTGGTGAACCGCCGCAAACCCCGCGGACTCGGTGCAGCCTCCACGCCAATCCCACTCATGACTTGGCTGCCACGTCATCCCGGCTTGACCTTGGTTTTGAGGCTCAACCACGAAACCGTACACGACTTCGTCTTGCTTTTCTTGCCACTATGCGGCCCGCACTTGATCCCGTTCGGCCACCGGGTCCATCGAGCCGAGCCTACTTGTCTCTCCACTCCTCGGAGGCCACATAGGCTAAGACCTTTCGCGCCCGCTCTTCACCTGCACCAACACAAATCAAGCCGCAACCTGCACCTGTAATAGTCGGCCAAGAGTCAGTCCACACCACGTTGTCAATCACTCATCACACCAAGGAGTGACCATCCACCGGTCCTCGGACGCTCCGGTCCTAAGCTCCATCTCCTCCTCCTCTACTCTGATGGATCTTGGTCTGAACACCACGAGTGATTTTGTGCGCATGCGACGGGTGCGCGGCGTGGTGGATCTAAGCGCGGCGACACCGCTGATTTCGCTGGAGCGTTTGAAGCAGCGGCGGAACCCTAAGCTCTGAGCGGAAATGAAAGCGTGTGGGGGTCCCGGCACACTGCTCGGCCTTATATAGTTGGGCCCCAGTGGCGCTATGGGCCGCTGTGTCCAACGTCTCTCTGGCGGATTTTGCGGCGACCCATCGGGTCCTTGCCAAACGGACCTCCACGTCAACGGCTCTTTCGGCGATTCTTGGTCAACATCCAGACGGTCGCGGACTCGTTATGCCCCACATCTAAGCCCCCAAACCCTGATACTTCTGATACTAACTTCAAGGTCGCCACGACCCACAGACGACCTATGGACCCGGTACGCTTCCTCTACTAGGTTGACACAGACCCGACAGCTTCCTAGGTCGCTTTGGCCACCAAACGACGGGTTCACACCACGTCTCCTAGGCCCAGCAGCCTTAATGCCTTCTAGGTCGCCTCGACCTACAGTGGCGGAAACCATCAACAGCCCTATGCTTAAAGGCTCTACTGCCCGTTGGCGACATCTTGGTCTTGACTACAGCTCCTCGCTGAGGCCCTGTCGCCTTCTAGGTTGCCTGGACCTACAACTCTCAGGTTGACGACCTGTGTTGTGCCACTGCACAGCAGCCGTGTTGACTCAGGTTGGCACAGGACCTTCGTCGATATACAAGGCCTTCTGAAGGTCGGCGTGCTGTTATAGCCCCGCTGGGACCTTGGCCATGCCATTGCGGCCCGGGTGCCTCTACGCAACACTAAAGACGCACTGTTTGTCATGCAAACATGTGTATAAAAGCTTCGTAAGCTATAACGGACTTTGGCCCATGGCCAATTACAAGATACAAACATATTAAAGGTCCTGAACTTCCTTACATAATGTCTACAACTCAACCTAGACTGATGAAGCGCGTCGCAAGCTTTCTTCTAGCTTCAGGACCTACTTGGAGACCACCACCGCCGCCGTTGTCGCAGCTGCCACACAGCCACCTCTACTCCAGCTCCAAAAGGTTTCCTGTGGTACCCACACTTACGTCTGGGCTCTCCCACAAGATTCCAAATCGAACCAGCATCACCTCGGGCCTCCGCTCACAAGGTCCGTCAAGGCATGTACTGCCCCATGCTGCACCTTGATTCCTTGCTAGGCACGGGCGAAGCGGCTGATGGAGTTCTCCCAATTTCACAAGCATTCTTCTAGCTCTAGACATTGATGGCCTAGCTCTACACTCTGGTGGACGGGTGCAAGCCCAAGGCACGGAACAATTACTACACAGCTTCACCATGGCTTACTCAGCTGGCTTGAGTCCCTTGCTCGGTGATGTGGGCACCTCTTTATACCCGCAGCTCAGAGCCTTGGATCCCATCCGCAACTCAGCTGGTGTGGCGTCCTTATCCGGTCACTGTTGCCACGTGAAGCGCGAGGTCCCTGTTCACCCGTGGAAGCATTGGCGCGTTTATCCTCTACCTGACGACATCCTGGCGCTTCTTGCCTTTTGCAGGCAGGCAGTGACTGCAGCTCTCTTGGGTGTAGGCCCGTGACCGTATAGTGTACTTGTGACTCAGGTCACGACAGCCACCGGCGTCTGGCGCTTTACTCGAAGATTCCAGGTGTTTTGTCGTATTCATTCAGATCGTCAGAGCATCACGAGGGAAGCAGAAGGCCGTAGGTTCTCTATTACTTTGTTTTTCGAGCATCAAACCGACCATTCTGGTCGCCTTACTGCTCAGGGGCTACTCCACGAGTGCGTCTTGCGATGCCCTCTTCTTCTACGTTGCATCGACCTACTGGAAGCCTGCTTCCACTACTCCTCTGCTCGACCTAACTACGGTTGGCATGACGACCTTCCTAAAGGTCGGAGATGTTCATTTGTGTCACCTGATCCAAGGCAGGCCGGCGGTTCTTCATGATCGATGCCTTGCCTTCACTTCGACCTTATGGACCTATGCTCCAGGAGCTCGATGTTCGACTTCACGCGTGTTGCGGGTTTTCTTTCTTTGGATCCCCGTGCACCCTACACGACCTTGACGACGCCACGACTTCGCCAAGTCTCAACATGACCCCCACCTCGGCTGCTACGCCTACACATCGATCAGGGGCTTGAGAGACATGGGTACCCATGGGTCCCCACTGACCAGGGTCCCAGAGGTCCCTGTCAAGTGGACCCGACCTGTCAGAAGCCCCGCCGACCTGCAAGTGGGCCCGAAGACCTTATCCACAACCCCAGCGACCTTGGAAGACTCTAGAAGACCTTATCCAGATCCCGGAGGATCCGCAAGACTTGGAGCGCAAGGCGAGCTACCAGACTTCGGCCTGGCGCCGCTAGTAGACCCGCAGATCGCGGGATACTCCCTGTAATCAAGGCAGATGGCCTTCCCATCTTGTAACCGACCGCGACGAGGGCCCACTGACCTCGAATGGAAGCCCTAGCCCGTTGACCATATAAGGCGGCCTAGAGCTCCATTCGAGGGGACTCCCCCTTCCTCGCATAATTCCACCCCATACTGGACGTAGGGTTTCACTCTCCGGAGGCCTGAACCAGTCTAAACCTCTGTGTTCATCACCATACTCGTCATGTTCCGAGTTCCATACGTGAACTACCATCTACGCTCTTAGTTCCTGATTCTCCCATTCACCTACAAACTGCTTGGGTAGCCCCCTAGCAGATCTGTCCAGGTCTCACCCCCTGACAACAGCCCGGTTCGAGTACTGAAGTTGTTGTTCGTGAGACGATGATAGAGGATGTAGCGCCACTCTGGTCGGCACAGATGCCGGAGACTGGGACCTCGAGCTGCGGAGGCCTCGAGTTGCTGGACGATGAGCTGATCGACCCAGCCGTCGTGTCCCTGAACATGGAGTCATGGTGCCGCACAGAGCAGTGCGTCAAGGTATGCTGCGAGTACCCTGAGTAGTCTTGTAGTAATGAGTACTGAATGCTGATGAAGCTCTGACCCTGTGCAGAACCTTGTGGAGAGATCCCAAAAGAAGACCGAGCTCCTGAAGGGATATGGTGGCATAGTCATCCGCGCTGAAGCTTTGGAGAAGGAGTTGGACAAGTCGAGGAAACACTCTGCGCTGCTCCAATCCAAGCTTGACAGCGCCTTCGCCCAGTACCATAACGAAGTAAAAGATATGCAGGTGAAGAGGGATGAGCTAACCAGGAAGAACAAATCGCTTCAGCAGAAGAACAAAGGTATGCCTTCCGCCGCAGTGCTTGAGTACTTATTGTGTTGCTTATCTGTAGTTGGACGCTGTTGGCGAGTTGTCTGCAGAGCTTGAGGCTACCATCGAGCGACTGAAGGCTTCTGAGACAGACTTCAAGAACATTGTGTTCCGGGAGAAAGACGCCCGAGAGGTAGCCGAGTATAAATACGCGGAGATGCGCCATGAGTGCATCAAATGGATGGAGCTTCGTGAAGCCTCCGATCTTGACCTTGTGCGTTGTTACAAATCTCTGCAGAAGCTCAATGAAGATTGCGAGAAGCTGCGGGCGTCACTGAAGGAACTTGAAGAAGCTGTGCTCCCCATTGCAAGGTTGTTGGTCCCACATCCGGGCGGGCCGAAGATAGCTCCTCTTGTGGACAGAATGAAGGAAGCCCCCGGGCGGTTGGCGACGTACGTCAAGCATTTGGCGAAGTCGATACCCAACCAGGTGCTCGCCTTTATGAAGTCTTACTTCCCCAAGGTGCCTGTGAATGTAGTGGCTGGAGGTCTTGCAGCGAACTGCACGGACGAGCAGTACCGAGCTATGCTAGAGGAGATGGTGCCCATTGAGGAACAAGTCGCCGACAAGCTGAACCTCCAGTAAATGTACCTGTAGAGTTAGCTGGTGTACAGGAGTAGTTGATTGTAAAATGAACAAGTCAGTTAAGAACTCGTTTGAATGTAATTGAAGTTGTTTCACTTCTGAGATGCTAAGAGTACTCGTTGCTGCGGCTTGTAGCAAAGCCTGCGGACTACCGGGTCGTTGGAGAGGCGATGAGTAGAAGTACTCAATAGGGTCCGTCTAGTTAGGAGACACAATAAACAAGTTGAGTAGAATTAAACTTGATTACTGATTGAAAGATTACACCTGGATGGCCAGGGCCGTTACAAATGAGTAGTCGCCAGGACCCGTAGGTCGCTTACAGCTAAGTAGTTGCTAGGTTCCTTAGACCGCTTACAGCTGGAGATCCGTTAGTAGCCGTTGAAGCTGGATCGAAGGAGTGATGGTCCTTAGACCGCTGCCAAAGCCCTTAGGCTGTGTACAGCCCAAGATCCTTGAGTAGCCGTTGACGCTGGATCTTGGATGTGAGAAGTCCGTAGACTAGTGCTAGGACCCGAGGGCCGCTTACAGCAGGAGTCCGTGAATAGCCGTATAGGCTGGACTTGTAGATGAGTAGTCGAGTGACTACGCGTAGAAGCGACATAGCTGGTCGACATTCCACGAGTTGCTGATGTCTTCGCCTTCAAGTGTTTGGAGACGATAGGAGCCCGGGCCGGTCACTTTGGAGACTGAGAAAGGACCTTCCCAGGGCGAGTTGAGCTTGTGTAGTCCATCCGTGTTCTGAATACGACGGAGGACTAGATCGCCGACGTTGAAGGAGCGTTCCTTGATGTTGCGATCGTGGTAGCGTCGGATACCCTCCAGGTACCTTGCTGATTGGACGAAGGCGGCACAGCGGGCTTCTTCGAGGCTGTCGATGTCAACCCGTCTGCTATCTTCTGAGATGCCTTCGTCATATTGTTCTACCGCCGGGGATTCCCACATCACATCGGTGGGTAGTATAGCTTTGGAGCCGTAGACCAGGAAGTAAGGCGACTGTCTAGTTGGCTTGGTAGGTTGAGTACGAAGCCCCCAGAGTGCATTGGGTAGTTCCTTGATCCATTTGCCCCCTTTGGTGTTGGCAGCATCGTGTAGTCGCTTCTTGAGGGTGTCGAGTACCATCCCATTGGCGCGCTCCACCTGGTCGTTAGTGCGTAGGTGGGCCACTGAGACGTATCGAACATCGATCCCGCTGTTCTCGTAGTACTCCCAGAACTGATGGTTATTGAAGTTGGAGCCCAGGTCTGTGATGATGCGATGGGGTAGCCCGTAGCAATGCACGAGTTCATCCAAGAAGTCGAGTACCCTGCGGCTTTTGGGTAGGTGACCGGCTTGACTTCGATCCACTTGGTGAACTTGTCGATAGCCACCTGAACTCTGTTGAATCCTCCTGGCGCAGTTGGCAGAGGCCCAATCATGTCGGGCCCCCAGCAGGCAAAGGGCCAGGTCGGCGGTATCGTGACTAGCTTGTAGGCTGGGACGTGTTGCTGCTTGGCGAAGAATTGGCACCATTGGCACCTTCTGATGAGTTCTTCTGCGTCGCCCAGAGCTGTAGGCTAGTAGAAAGCTCGTCGGAAGGCCTTGCTCACCAGCGTGCGAGAGGACGCGTGGTTGCCGCAAACGCCTTTGTGAATCTCCTCCAAGATGTCCTTACCTTCGTCCCGGGGTACACACTTCATGAGTACTCCAGAAGTCGCACCCCGCCTGTAGAGCTTGTCTCCGACTAGTACGTAGGTCTTGGCTCGCCGGACGAGTTGTTCTGCCTCGTTCTTGTCAGAGGGAACCTTCTGCTCGCGGATGTAGTCGATGAAGGGTTGCCTCCAGTCCACGTCGATCATCATGACCTCCTGACTGGGTTGCGACGGCCCAGGATCAGTGGTCGTTGGCGCCGGCTCCGGGATGGATGGCATGTGAAGTTCATGGACGAAGACTCCAGCTGGTACTTGAGCGCGAGTAGAACCAAGCTTCGACAGGACGTCCACTGCAATGTTGTTGTCGCGGACAACGTGATGGAACTCGAGTCCATGGAACTTGTTCTCGAGCTTGCGGACTTCTAGGCAGTAGGCGTCCATGTTCTCCTTGTTGCGGTCCCAGGAGTCGTTGACCTGGTTGATCACCACAGCGGAGTCACCGTAGACTAGTAGTCACTTGATGCCCAGTGAGATTGCGAGTCGAAGCTGAGGACCTGTGTGGTTTGAGGACCGGTGGATGGTCGCTTCCTGGTGTGATGAGTGATTGACAACGTTGTGTGGACTGATTCTTATCTAAGTATTGCAGGTGCAGGTTGTGGCTTGACTGGTGTTGGTGCAGGTGAAGAACAAGCGCGAAAGGTCGTTGCCGGTGAGGCCTCCAAGTGTGGAGAAGACAAGTAGGCTTGGTTCAAGGGACCCGGTGGCCAGCGGGGTCAAGTGCGGGCCGCATGGTGGCAAGAACAGCAAGATGAAGTCGTGGACGGTTCCTTGGTTGAGCAACAAAGCCAAGATCATGTCAGGACTTCGTGGGGGCCAAGTCATGAGTGGAGATTGGCGGAGGCCACACCAAGTTCACGGGGTTTCCACTGGTTCACCAGAAAACCACTGGGTTCCTTGGTTGATCCAAAAAGCCAAGACCGAAGACCAGAGGCAGCAGCATCAGACCGGTCTGACCGGTGGGTCTGACCGGTCTGACCGGAGGAGGACACCGGTTTGACCGGTGTGCGACGACGCAGTCCGGAGACTTCGAAGCGGAGGACACGTGTTGGGATCGCAAGGTGTGCGTCGAGGCTACACAGGGTGCGGTCGTCGGGCATCCGTCCGATGGTGCGATGACAAAGATTCCCAAAGTGCCCCTCGGCGGCGTGTATCCTAGTGTTAGGCCTTAGGGGTAGTTTCGTCTTTCGGTTGCCTCCATATAACCCAAGTGGTGAGAGGATGGCAGCCATCTCTTGGAACCCTAGCTCATTTTGTTTTGCTATTTTTCCTCTTCCATTTTTCCTTTGGAATTTCTAGGACTACCTTGAGAGCTTCATAGTGAGATCTTGAGAGAGGGATGGATGATCGAGAGGAAAGCTAGACCTTGTATGAACCTTCATGGTATGTATAGATGATTCGGCGTGGTTCCTCAAGGTTTGATGGTGTCTCTCCCGTTTCCCCTTTTTGGTGATTTTCGGAGCCTTTTCTTGGCGATTTTCTTGTGGCGGTTTTAAGACCTTTCTCTTTGGGATTTGATGGGGGATGTATGCATGAACCCTTCGTGGTTCTTTTCCCTTTGATTCCCCTCCCAAATCCGTGAGTAAAGGGGCTCAATTTTGGGGTTTTTTTGTCCTAGGGTTAGTGGTGTTCTTGGTGGAAATCCTTCGATTCCTCTTGATTCAATGAGTTTTGGGGGGCCAAATCGTAGCTATCGGATGCCCATGAGGTACTCCTAGTATCCCCAAAGTCTTGTGCGAATCCGTGGAGCGAATCGGGACATCGGGAAGTTGATTTGGGGAAGTTGACCCGCGGCTCGCTGTTCATCCCGAGCTGCCCAGGCTTGACCGGTCTGACCGGTGCTCGTGACCGGTCTGACCGATGCAAGGCCCTTGTGGGATTTGCCTTGGGGAACTGCCTAGTTCGTGTGGTTTTGGTCTGTTGTGTTGCTGGTCAGTTCTTGGCAGGTTTTGAGTTGTTTTGATAGGTTTTGTGTAGGGTTTTCTTCCCGTGCA
Source organism: Cenchrus fungigraminus (assembly GCA_036936925.1). Classification (NCBI taxonomy): domain Eukaryota; kingdom Viridiplantae; phylum Streptophyta; class Magnoliopsida; order Poales; family Poaceae; genus Cenchrus; species Cenchrus fungigraminus. The sequence goes on along the minus strand of CM072778.1, from coordinate 50,935,549 downwards.
GGTTGTGTTTTGGAGGTGTTTTTGTTCCAGGGCCTAGAGGAGTCACTGAGGCTTCCTAGAACTTTGTTGTGCACCTGTTGTTCTCCACCGGCCTGACCGGCAGAGTCCACCGGTCTGACCGGTGCCATCGGTCTGACCGGCAGGAGCCATCGGTCTGACCGGTGTGGCACAGACAGCAGGCTGTGTAGTTTTTCGCTGTGCGTTTGGGGTGTTTGGTTCAGTTGGTTGGGTTGTTGGTTCCTAGGACCAGTAGCACTTCAGTGGCTACGTGGTCTTGGCCAGCTTGGGTAGTTGAGTCGGACACGTGATTTGGTTAGCCGTGTTCGTCTTGTTAGAGTAGCCATCTCCTTCGAGAAGAATTTTTATCGGCTCCCATTCACTCCCCCCTCTCTGGTCGCCAATTCGGTCCTTCAAGTGGTATCAGAGCCGGTTCGGGTCTTCATTGACTCTAACCAGTCTAAGATCCAAAGATGGCGTACCAGGAACGGGGTTCGGGTCCTCCGCACTTGGATGGCAAAAACTACCAGATGTGGCAGAGGCGGATGGCGGTGTTCCTCCGCGGAAAGGGTCAGATCCTTTGGGACGTTACGGTGAACACAGCTTATGTTCATCCGATTAACATCCTAGATCCTGGATCGAGGGACATGCACGACGCCAACAACAAGGCGATCGACTACTTGTTTCGTTCTTTGTGTCAATCCGAATTCGATCAGGTTCAGACAGAGGACCTAGCTTGTAGGATTTTGCAGGAGCTGAAGAATGCTCACGCTAGAAATGCTGAGGTTCAGGCACGGTTGTATGCGACCTACTGGAGAGAGTACGAGAATTTCACTCATCTCCCCGGTTGGTCAATTGATGCCTTGTTCCAGCGGTTCACGGTGGTTGTGAACAACATGAGGGCCAATGTGGACGTCCTCCCATACGATGACCATGATAGAGCTGTGAAGCTCTTGCACGCGCAGGATCGTACCGTATGGGATGGAAAGGTCGAGGTCATTCTTGAGTCAGAGAAGTATACCACACTGACAGTGAACGAGCTGTTCTCTAAGCTCAAGTCAGCTGAGGTCGATCGTGGTTTGACGGCCTGTCTCGAGAGCCCGACTGGCTCCCATAGTCTTGCTCTTGTCGGTGGCTCAGGTGCTAAGTCTAACGTTAACCCATCCTCCAGGATGTTTGCTTTGTCCTCTTTGATGTCTTTGCCAGACGAGGAGTTCGACGTGCTTAGAGAGGACGAGCTGGCGCTGCTGACCAGGCGGTTCGAGAGGCTGCATGAGAACCGGGTGAACACGAGGAGGATGACACGGACATGCTTCCAGTGCGGCAAGCCAGGACACTTCGTCGCCGACTGTCCGGAGAAGATGGAGAACAAGGACGGCTACAAGCACCGGTCGAGGACGGACAACAAGCACCGATCGAGGCGCGATCACAAGCACAAGCATCGGAACAAGGACGAGCGAGGATCAAAGAAGAAGGGCGGCCACGGCAAGAAGGCCCGAGCGATGGTCGGAGCAAGTGACGTCGACTCCAGCTCTGCCTACTCTTCCTCGAGCTCCAGCAGCAGTGAAGATGAAGGTGATCGGCGCAAGAACAAGAAGTCATCCAAGAACTTGAGCGGGATGAGCTGCTTCACGGGAGATGGCTTCTGCGGCATGGCACGTAGCTCCGGCAGCAAGAAGAGTCACCAGAGCGACTCGGACTCTGACTCTGAGGATGAGGTACGTGATGAGCTTCCCTTCTTGCACGAGGAGAATGAACGGCTTGGCAAGTTGCTCGATAACCGTGATGTCATGCTTAGAGAGGCCAAAAAGATGAGGAAAGAGCTTAGGGCTTCATTAAAAGATGCTAGGAACCGAGTAGCTGAGCTAGAAACTCAAAACCTTGATGCTAAGCTTGAGATAGATTCGCTTAAGGCTTCACATGTGGTTCTGATGAGGTTGATTGTGTTGACTACTCTGTTTTCCTAGCTGATCTTACTGCTCTCAAGGAAAAGCATGCCTTCAAGTGTGAGGAACTAGATGTGCTTAGGGTTGAAGTGGCTGAGCTTAAGTCTAGACCTGCTTTGCTAGGTGCTTGCACTTCTTGCCCTGTTTTGCACGGAAAGATTGATGAGATGCATGCTTACATTGTTTCTCTTGAGGCTCAGTTGAAAGCACCTATTCCCACTTCTTGCTCTACTTGTGAATTGCATGCGGTGAAAAATCTGGAACTTGCACATTATGTTGATCGCTTGCAGGATGAAAATAATGAGCTGAGGAAGTGTATGAGTTGGTTGTCGGGTCAGGAGCCTCAGCTTGGTATCATGATAGCGGCTTTCAAACGCTATGATGGTCAGGCACTTGGGGCTGACAAGCTTGGAGAGAACAGTGGTGAGGGAGTTGAGAAAGTTGGAGAGATCCCTATCCCACCACAAAACACACACAAGAACAAGTTTGAGCCCAAGCCTAACCATCTCAGAAACAAACTTGGCACAACCCCAGATCCACCCATATTCCCTCATCCAACAAATGATTTCCAAAAACCGATGAGATTTGTGAGCCCAAAGGGAGGTGAGGATGGAGAGAAGAAAGGGGAGAAGCTGAGTGAGCAGCCCCATCCCAAGCCTAAGCCTAAGCCACAGGCCATAAAGTTCCATTGTGGGTATTGTGGTAGCGATGGTCACAAGGATGAGTTTTGCTTCAAGAGGAAGCGTGAGGAGAGGTTGGCTAAGGAGTGGGCTAACAAGGATAATGGTGTACCTGAGCCTCGTATGCAGATGTCCAGGGCCAAAGCGATTGTGAGAACGGTTCCGGCTTGGGGAGATCGAAAGGTGGCAGGTGGTGCTGCTGGCCGAGCACCACCGGTCAGACCGGTCAGGGTGACCGGTCAGACCGGTGCTGGTCTGGGTGGCCGGCAGTTTGGCTTCCGTGCTCGTGAGGATGCTCGATTCAGTTCTGGTGGTCGTGGTTCTGGTGGTTGGCATGATGAGTTCAGTGGTGGTCAGTTTGCTAGACGTTCTCCACCTCGTGCTCAATACGAGGGTGTGAGGAGTCGTAGCTTTCAGATGGAGAGGAGGAACGGTCCACGGTCTTCCTTTTGTGGCTTTTGTTCTCCTCCAGCGAGGCAGGAGTGGTTCCCTAGTGGTGGTAGTCGTGGTGGTACTCGTGGTGGTAGCTTTGGTAGGTGTGATGCTTTGGATTGTGCTAACCCCACTTTGGAGCAAATGGCTCGGCACTGGTTTTACTCTTTTGGTACTAACCCCAGTGCTGAGTCGTTTGTTCGCTCACATGCTCGTTTTTGAATTTCAGGTGGAGGACTTGGGGAACGTTTGGTTGATTGACTCCGGTTGCTCGAGGCATATGACCGAAGACAAGGGGTGGTTCTCAAGTCTCGTCCCGGTGGTGTCCAAGACATACATCACCTTTGGGGACAATGGGCGAGGGCGTGTGCTTTCTGAAGGTGAGATAAGGATTAGTGACAAAGTCACTCTCAGGCGTGTTGCTCTTGTTCAATCGCTCGGATTCAATTTGCTTTCTGTTTCCTAGCTTTTGGATGAGGGTTTTGAGGTGTAGTTTCGACCTGGTGGTTCTCAGATTTTGGATTCTCGAGGGGACCTTGTTTGCATGGTCGTTCCCGAGGGTTAAGTTTTCCGAGCGGATTTCTCTCAGTCTTCAGGTGTGGCTCATTGCTTTTTGGCTGGTTCTTCGAGTGAGTTGCGGAAGTGGCATAGGAAGTTGGGTCACTTGAGCTTTGACCTTTTGTCTCGCTTGAGTAAACTCAATTTGGTCCGAGGATTGCCACGGTTGAGGTTTGAGAAAGAGTTGGTTTGTGCGTCGTGTAGGCATGCCAAGATGGTAGCCTCTTCCCATCCGCCCCTCACCGATGTGATGACGGAGCGTCCATGCGAGCTGCTCCATATGGACCTTGTTGGCCCAGCTCGTGTGCGATCTGTGGGTGGGAAGTGGTATGTCCTTGTTGTGGTGGATGACTACTCTCGGTATGCGTGGGTCTTCTTTTTGGAGGAGAAGGGGGAGACGTTTGGTTTTGTTCGAGATCTTTTCTTGAGGTTGAAGAACGAGAGGCACGGAGATGCCATACGAGCGATCCGCAGTGACAATGGCTCGGAATTTAAAAACTCTCATTTCGAAATCTTTTGCCATGACTTGGGTCTTGAGCACCACTTTTCGAGTCCGTATACGCCCCCCCCAAAATGGCGTAGTGGAAAGGAAGAACAGAACCTTGTGTGAGATGGCTCGGACCATGCTCGATGAGCATAGGACTCCGAGGAGGTTCTGGGCTGAGGCGGTCAATACCGCGTGCTATGTCTAGAACAGGATTTTCCTTCGAGCATTCAAGAAGAAGACGTACTATGAGATGATGCACGGTCGCACTCCCAAGGTGAGTCACTTTCATGTGTTTGGATGCAAGTGCTTCATTCTGAAAAAAGGCAAGAATCTGGATAAATTTGAGGCTAGGTCAGTCGATGGTATTTTCTTTGGTTATGCTACTCACTCTAGAGCATTTCGTGTGCTCAACTTGGAAACTAACCAAATCGTGGAGACTTGCGAGTTTACCTTCGACGAGACACAGCCACGTAGCTCTCTTGTCTTTGACTGTGCAGGTGATGATGAGCTTGGCGAGGAGATCTTTGAGGAAGAGGAGCATGGACATGGTGATGATGAAGATGGCGATGTGGTGCCCGTGGCTAAGCATGTACCTACTACCTCGACTACGATCGAGAACGGGCCCTCTCCTACACCTACAACGACAATCCCAGATCAAGGAGAAGCTGCAGTTGAGGGGGTGGTAGCTTAAAGGCGAGAACCTCCCCAGCGAGTTCAAGTGGATCACCCAGCTTCGAGGATCATCGGTGACATCAACGAACGCACTACACGGTCGAGGGTTCGAAACAATTCTCACTTTGCTCATGCAGCTTTTGTTGCTACTTTTGAGCCCAAAGACATTGGACATGCATTATCAGATCACAATTGGGTTAATTCAATGCATGAGGAGTTGGAGAACTTTGAGAGAAACCAAGTTTGGGGGTTGGTAGATCCTCCACCGGGTTGTAAGCCGATTGGGACGAAGTGGGTGTGGAAAAATAAAGAGGGAGAGAAAGGAGAAGTGGTGAGAAACAAGTTGAGGTTGGTGGCGCAAGGGTATAGTCAGAAAGAGGGGATCGACTACGAGGAGACCTTTGCTCCCGTAGCCCGTTTGGAGGCGATTAGGATTCTTCTAGCCTTTTCTGTGGCTAAAGGGTTCAAATTGCACAAAATGGATGTGAAGAGTGCTTTCCTGAACGGTGTGTTGGAGGAAGAAGTGTACGTGAGGCAACCACCGGGGTTTGAGAGTGAGAAGTACCCCCACCAGGTGTACAAGTTGAGAACAGCGCTCTATGGGTTGAAACAGGCGCCTAGGGCTTGGTATGGCAGGTTGAGGGGGTTCCTGTTTGAGAGAGGTTTTGAGATGGGGAAGGTAGATCAGACCTTGTTTCTCCTCAGGCAGGGCAAAGAGATCCTAATTGTACAGGTATACGTGGATGATATTGTCTTTGGTGGCTCGTCTAACTCTTTGGTTGCAAGGTTTGCAGAGGACATGAGTAGAGAATTTGAGATGAGCATGATGGGTGAGTTGCAGTTCTTCCTCGGCCTCCAGATCAAGCAGTCGAAGGAAGAAACATTTGTGCACCAAGCAAAGTACATCAAAGACATTGTGAGAAAGTTCAAGATGAAGGACTCCAAGGCCATGGCGACGCCTATGAGTACGACTACAGCTCTTGATGCGGACGAGGAAGGTGAACACGTGGACCAGAAGGAGTACCGGAGCATGATCGGGTCACTCCTATACTTGACGGCGATGAGGCCGGACATCCAATTCTTGGTATGTCTGTGCGCTCGTTTTCAAGCATATCTGAGGAGTTCGCATCGGCAAGCAGTCAAGCGCATTTTCAGGTATTTGCGTCATACTCCCGACTTCGGCCTTTGGTACTCCGCGTCTTCTTCTTTGGCTCTTCATGGATTTTCGGACGCGGATTTTGCCGGGTGTCGGTTAGATAGGAAGTCCACTTCTGGGACTTGCCAGTTCTTGGGTTCTTCTTTGGTTTCTTGGTCTTCCCGCAAACAGTCGAGTGTTGCTCAATCCACTACCGAGGCAGAGTATGTGGCCGCAGCTAGTTGTTGCTCTCAGCTCCTTTTGATCACATACAACATGAGCGACTTTGGTGAGGAGTATACCCATGTCCCACTTCAATGTGATAGCACCAGTGCCATAAGCGTTGCAAAGAACCCATTGCTCCATTCCAAAACCAAGCACATAGAAGTGAGGTATCATTTCCTGAGAGACAATGTGGAGAAAGGGAAAATATCTTTGATCCGTGTACCCACACATGACCAACTAGCCGATATCTTCACCAAGCCCCTAGATCAAGCAACTTTCACTCGTTTGCTGGGAGAACTTGGTTTTTGTTTGATTTCATGAGTTGGGTGTGGGAGCTCCTTTGTAGCATATGTATAGCTTTCCTTTGTGCATTTCTTGCATTTTGCAAGGCATATGTAACATGATGTATAGGCATCTTTGTATCTTAGGTTGCATGCATTTGTATCATATGCAGTGTGTAGGAAAAGCTTCTCTCATATACATTGTTCACCATGATGTGCTATATATGATCTTGTGAGCTAGTTTGGTATGCTATGGTTAGTTTGGCTTATCTCTTGATGATCTTGATTTATGCCCATGGTTGATAGCTATGTTTTTGAAAAATGACATATATATGCTCTCTTGTGAGTAAATACCTTTATATGATCTCGTCATGTTTTTGTGGCTTGGATATGCTTAATTTGTGGTTGGATAGCTTATTTTGATCATATGGGGCCAAATGCTCATTTGCCATCATGAATGTTTAGCCCCCATGCTTTATCTTGTGGAGGGGCATAAGTTCCTTTTTGTCGCAAAGACATTTCATGTACCAAATATGAATCTGAAAATAAAATGTAAATTGCTTGGAAAATGTGCTCCCATGTCATATGTGCTTAATTTACTTGCTTTTGGGTGCTAAACCGTTGCATGTTGCTTACCAATGAGAAGTCTCATATTTAGAAGTAAGCACATAGCTCGGTGGCTTTTACATGACACGAGGTGCTTGTGGGTGTTTATGATGGTCTTATGCTTAGAATGGTTGTCCTAGCATGAAATTTGTGTGGCTTGCCATTTTGTCATGTTTTGCTCATGTTTAGGACTTTGCTCATGAGAGGGTGATTTTTCGCAAAATTGCTCAATTCTATCTTAGCTTCGTCCAATGGTTGTGAAACTTGGTGATCATGTAGTTGATGTTCATACGAAGCTATAGAGTATCTTACTTGCTCATTTGGACATGTGTAGCATCCTATGTTGAATTTTGTCTATTTGAGAAGCTCTAGGTTGCATTTTTTGCATCTTTGGCTTGATTCATGCATTGGCAACAAGGGGGAGAAGTTTGAGCATGTTTTGGCCTTCGGAATGCATCTAGAGGGTTTTCAGGTGGTTTCGAGCTTTTTTCTGGGCTCTGTGTGTCACCAGTCTGACCGGTCAAGGTCACCGGTCTGACCGGTCAGAGTGCTGGCCCCTGTACAGATGTTGGGCACCAGTCTGACCGGTGCAGTTGATCGGTCTGACCGGTCAGAGCAAAGCTGAGGCAGCTGCTCTATTTTGCGATGTGGTTTGCATGCATTCGTCCAGGGGGAGTTGCATTAGTTCAGCGGGAGCTTGCTTGTGTGCAGGGGGAGCTCTTTGTGGTTTTCGAGCTTTGGTTTGATGGTTTAGCTCTTTGTTTGAGCTTGTTTTTGTCTCGGTTGTGTCGAGCCGTTGCCCTTGCCTAAGGGGACCGAGACTTGTCTTTTTCAAGTGATCTTGCTCTTTGCCTTTCCTTTGGCTTTCGATCGCTTGTTGAAGTTTCTTTTGGTCGTTTCTTTTCTTTTCCTTTTCTCTTGGGTTACCAAAACGTGTGTGTTGTCAATGCACTCATCAAGGGGGAGATTGAGGACCTGTGTGGTTCGAGGACCGGTGGATGGTCGCTTCCTGGTGTGATTGACAACGTTGTGTGGACTGATTCTTGGCTAAGTATTGCAGGTGCAGGTTGCGGCTTGACTGGTGTTGGTGCAGGTGAAGAACAAGCGCGAAAGGTCGTTGCCGGTGAGGCCTCCAAGTGTGGAGAAGACAAGTAGGCTTGGTTCGAGGGACCCGGTGGCCAGCGGGGTCAAGTGCGGGCCGCATGGTGGCAAGAACGGCAAGATGAAGTCGTGGACGGTTCCTTGGTTGAGCCACAAAGCCAAGATCGTGCCGGGACTTCGTGGGGGCCAAGTCATGAGTTGAGATTGGCGGAGGCCACACCAAGTTCGCGGGGTTTCCAGTGGTTCACCAGAAAACCACTGGGTTCCTTGGTTTATCCACAAAGCCAAGACCAAAGACCGGAGGCAGCAGCATCGGACCGGTCTGACCGGTGGGTACCGGTCTGACCGGTGGAGGACACCGGTCTGACCGGTGTGCGACGACACAGTCCGGAGACTTCGAAGCGGAGGACACGCGTCGGGATCGCATGGTGTGCGTCGAGGCTACGCAGGGTGCGGTCGCCGGGCATCCGTCGGATGGTGCGACGATGAAGATTCCCAAAGTGCCCCTCGGGGGCGTGTATCCTAGTGTTAGGCCTTAGGGGTAGTTTCGTCTTTCGGTTGCCTCCATATAACCCAAGTGGTGAGAGGATGGCAGCCATCTCTTGGAACCCTAGCTCATTTTGTTTTGCTATTTTTCCTCTTCCATTTTTCCTTTGGAATTTCTAGGACTAGCTTGAGAGCTTCATAGTGAGATCTTGAGAGAGGGATGGATGATCGGGAGGAAAGCTAGACCTTGTATGAACCTTCATGGTATGTATAGATGATTCGGCGTGGTTCCTCAAGGTTTGATGGTGTCTCTCCCGTTTCCCCTTTTTGGTGATTTTCGGAGCCTTTTCTTGGCGATTTTCTTGTGGCGGTTTTGAGACCTTTCTCTTTGGGATTTGATGGGGGATGTATGCTTGCACCCTTCGTGGTTCTTTTCCCTTTGATTCCCCTCCCAAATCTGTGAGTAAAGGGGCTCAATTTTGGGGGTTTTTTTGTCCTAGGGTTAGTGGTGTTCTTGGTGCTCGTGACCGGTCTGACCAGTGCAAGGCCCTTGTGGGATTTGCCTCGGGGAACTGCCTAGTTCGTGTGGTTTTGGTCTGTGGTGTTGCTGGTCAGTTCTTGGCAGGTTTTTAGTTGTTTTGATAGGTTTTGCGTAGGGTTTTCTTCCCGTGCAAGTTGTGTTTTGGAGGTGTTTTTGTTCCAGGGCCTAGAGGAGTCACTGAGGCTTCCTGGAACTTTGCTGTGCACCTGTTGTTCTCCACCGGCCTGGCTGGCAGAGTCCACCGGTCTGACCGGTGCCATCGGTCTGACCGGCAAGAGCCATCGGTCTGACCAGTGTGGCACAGACAGCATGCTGTGCAGTTTTCCGCTCTGCGTTTGGGGTGTTTGGTTCAGTTGGTTGGGTTATTGGTTCCTAGGACCAGTAGCACTTCAGTGGCTACGTGGTCTTGGCCAACTTGGGTAGTTGAGTCGGAGACGTGATTTGGTTAGCCGTGTTCGTTTTGTTGGAGTAGCCATCTCCTTCGAGAAGACTTTTAATCGGCTCCCATTCACTCCCCCCCTCTCTGGTCGCCAGTTCGGTCCTTCAGGAGCCCATGTAGCAGAGCTTTGTACTCGGCTTCGTTGTTCGAGACCTTCCAGAAGATCTGCAGGACGTACTTGAGTTGTTCGCCCTTTGGAGAGATCAGGATGTCTTCCAGAAGATCTGCAGGCCTAGATGGCTCGTTGGTAGGTAGCGCCGGCGTTCTTCAACCCGAACGACATCGTCGTGTAGCAGTAGGCGCCAAACGGGGTGATGAACGTGGTCTTCTCCTGGTCTTCTTCCATGATTGCGATCTGGTGGTACCCCAAGTAGCAGTCGAGGAAGCAGAGCAGGTCACAGCCCGCCGTGGAGTCGATGACTTGATCAATCCGCGGCAACCCGAAGGGGTCCTTGGGGCAGTGCTTGTTGAGGTCGGTGTAGTCGACGCACATCCTCCACTCGTTGGTGTTCTTCTTGCGGACGAGGACGGGATTGGCGAGCCACTCAGGATGGAAGACTTCTCTGATGAAGCCAGCCGCGAGTAGTTTGGCGAGTTCCTTCTTGATGGCGTCCCGTCGGTCGTCAGCGAAGAGGTGGAGATGTTGTCGCTTGGGTGTAGCTTTAGGATCGACGTTGAGTGAGTGCTCGATCAGCCTCCGGGGCACACCTGGCATGTCCGCTGGCTTCCATGCGAAGATGTCTCGGTTAGCCCGAAGGAAGCTGACGAGCACGTCTTCCTATTTAGGGCCGAGTCCCGCGCCGATCATGGTAGTCTTGCTGCTATCGCCGGTCCCGTGGTCGATGGCCTTCACCTGTACTTCCTCTGTTGGCTGAGGTTTGTTGGAGGTGTCGGTCTTCTCAGGAATCTCGAGTTCGGTTGGAGAGAGCTTTTTTGATGCAGCGAAGATCTCCATCATCGCGTTGGGTACTTGATTAGTTGCTGCGAGCTCCACGGCTTCGGTGTCGCAGTCATAGGAAATCTTCAAGTCCCCTTGTAGCGCGAGTACTCCGGAGGGACTTGGCATTTTTAGTACCAAGTACACGTAGTGGGGGATCGCCATGAACTTGGCGAGAGCTGGTCTGCCGAGGATGGCGTGGTATGAAGTTTCAAAGTCTGCAACCTCAAACTTGATGTACTAAGTGCGGTAGTTCTCTCGTGTCCCGAAGGTAACTGGCAGGACCACCGAGCCGAGTGGAATAGCCGCGTTGCCTGGGATGATGCCGTAGAAGGGTGACGTGCTCTTGGTGAGCATGCCGGTGATGTTGAGCTTCATCTTCTTCAAGGTCTTGGTGAGTCTGGAGCCCGTGACTACTGGGTTCAGGACGAGTGGGAAACATCCTGGCTCAAAGAAGCTTGTCCATTGATCCGTGCGGGAGAAGGTGATGGGTACCTCTGACCACCTGAGGGGTGTCGGCACCGCAGGTTCAATGTTCAAGACTTCGCGCAGAGTGAGCTTTTGCGCTCATTTGGTGGGTAGTTGTTGACGGTTTAAAATCGTGTTGAAGTTCACCGCAAGCTGAGGACCTGTGTGGTTTGAGGACCGGTGGATGGTCGCTTCCTGGTGTGATGAGTGATTGACAACGTTGTGTGGACTAATTCTTGGCTAAGTATTGCAGGTGCAGGTTGCGGCTTGACTGGTGTTGGTGCAGGTGAAGAACAAGCGCGAAAGGTCGTCGCCGGTGAGGCCTCCAGGTGTGGAGAAGACAAGTAGGCTTGGTTCGAGGGACCCGGTGGCCAGCGGGGTCAAGTGCGGGCCGCATGGTGGCAAGAACGGCAAGATGAAGTCGTGGACGGTTCCTTGGTTGAGCCTCAAAGCCAAGATCGAGCCGGGACTTCGTGGGGGCCAAGTCATGAGTGGAGATTAGCGGAGGCCACACCAGGTTCGCGGGGTTTCCAGTGGTTCACCAGAAAACCACTGGGTTCCTTGGTTGATCCACAAAGCCAAGACCGAAGACAGAGGTGCAGCAGCACTGGACCGGTCTGATCGATGGGTACCGGTCTGACTGGTGGAGGACACCAGTCTGACTGGTGTGCGACGACGCAGTCCGGAGACTTCAAAGCGGAGGACACGCGTCGGGATCGCATGGCGTGCGTCGAGGCTACGCAGGGTGCGGTCGCCGGGCATCCGTCCGATGGTGCGACGACGAAGTCTCCCAAAAGGCCCTTTGGGGGCGTGTATCCTAGTTTAATGTAATAGGGGTAGTTTCGTCTTTCGGTTGCCTCCATATAACCCAAGTGGTGAGAGGATGGCAGCCATCTCTTGGAACCCAGCTCATTTCCCTTTGCTATTTTCCCTTCCTATTTTCCTTAGGATTTTCTTGGAGTAGCTTGAGATCTTCAAGGTGAGATCTTGAGAGAGGGATGGATGATTGGGAGGCAAGCTAGACCTTGTACGAACCTTCATGGTATGTATAGATGATTCGGCGTGGTTCCTCAAGGCTTTGTTGTGTCTCTCCTGTTTTCCCTTTTTGGTGATTTTCGGAGCCTTTTCTTGGCAATTTTCTTGTGGCGGTTTTGAGACATTTCTCTTTGGGATTTGGTGGGGAATGTATGCATGAACCCCTCGTGGTTCGTTTCCCTTTGATTCCCCTCCAAAATCCGTGAGCAAATGGGCTCGCTTTTGGGGTTTCCTCCTCTCTAGGGTTAGAGGCGTTCTTGGTGGGATTTCTTCGATTCCTCTTGATTTAGCAAGTTTTGGTGGACCAAATCTTGGCCATGGAGTACCCATGAGGTGTTCCTACTATCGCCAAAGTCTTGTGCGAATCCGTGGACCGAATCGGGAGATTGAGATTTGGATTTGGGGGAGTTGACCCGCGGGTTGCTGTTCATCCCGAGAGCCCAAGTCTTGACCGGTCTGACCGGTGCCTCTCACCGGTCTGACCGGTGCCGACCCTTGGTTGGGTTTTGCTCGGGTGAACGTCTTGGGGAGTTCCCTGGTTCCTTATGTTGCTGCTGTTTCGAGTTTGGTCAGTTTTGGAGCTCGGAAGTTCTATTTGGCGGATTTGGGCTTTCCTGGCTTAGACCGGTCTGACCGGCAAGCTACACCGGCCTGACCGGTGTAGGAGCCTTCTGTGTAATTCCTCAAGTTTTGCTCGGGTGACCCGGCTCAGGGTCCAGGGTGGCCTGGTGTGTCTCTGGTGGAGTTCGGGTGTTCCGGCAGCCTAGTTCGGAAGATCTGGACAGGACCGGTCTAACCGGTGTAGGTGACCGGTCTGACTGGTGTGGTCAGTAGCTGCTCGAGTTGCTTGTTCCGCTGCGTTCTCGAGTAGATTTCGGTGGTTGTTGGTTCCTAGGACCAGTAGCACTCCAGTGGCTACCTGGTCTTGGCCAACTTGGGTAGTTGAGTCGGAGACGTGTTTTGGTTAGCCGTGTTCATCTTGTTGGAGTAGCCATCTCCTTCGAGAAGAATTTTTATTGGCTCCCATTCACTCCCCCCCCCCCTCTCTGGTTCCCAGTTCGGTCCTTCAAGTGGTATCAGAGTCGGTTCGGGTCTTTCGGGACTCTAACCAGTCTAAGATCCAAAGATGGCGTACCAGGAACAGGGATCGGGTCCTCCGCACTTCGATGGGAAGAACTACCAGATGTGGCAGAGGCAGATGGCTGTGTTCCTCCGCGGCAAGGGACATATCCTTTGGGACGTTATGGTGAACACAACTTATGTTCATCCGATTAACTTCCTTGCTCCAAGATCGAGGGACATGCACGACGCCAACAACAAGGCGGTCGACTACTTGTTTCGTGCTCTGTGTCAATCCGAATTCGATCGGGTTCAGACAGAGGACCTAGCTTGTAGGATTTGGGAGCAGTTGAAGGATGCTCACGCTAGAAATGCTCAGGTTCAGGCACGGATGTATGCGACTTACCGGAGCGAGTACGAGAACTTCACTCATCTCCCCGGTGAGTCAATTGATGTCGTGTTCCAGCGGTTTACGGTTGTGGTGAACAACATGAGAGCCAATGTGGCCGTGCTCCCGTACGATGATCATGACAGAGCCGTGAAGCTCTTGCACTCACTAGATCGTACAATATGGGATGGAAAGGTCGAGGCTATTCTTGAGTCCGAGAAGTATGACACCCTGACGGTGAACGAGCTGTTCTCGAAGCTCAAGTCAGCTGAGGTGGATCGTGGTGTGACAGCTCGTCTTGAGAGCCCGACTGACTCCCATAGTCTTCCTCTCGTTGGTGGCTCAGGTGCTAAGTCTAACGCTAACCCATCCTCCAGGATGTTCTCTTTGTCCTCTTTGATGTCCTTGCCAGATGAGGAGTTCGACGTGCTTGGAGAGCACGAGCTGGCGCTGTTGACTAGGCGTTTCGAGAGGTTGCACGAGAACCGGGTGAACACAAGGAGGACCACACGGGCATGCTTCCAGTGCGGCAAGCCAGGACACTTCGTCGCCGACTGTCCGGAGAAGGTGGAGAACAAGGACGGCTACAAGCACCGGTCGAGTACGGACAACAAGCACCGATCGAGGCGCGATCATAAGCACAAGCATCGGAACAAGGACGCGAGCGGGTCGAGGAAGAAGGGCGGCCATGGCAAGAAGGCCCGAGCGATGGTCGGAGCAAGCGACGTCAACTCCAGCTCCGCCTACTCTTCCTCGAGCTCCAGTAGCAGCAAAGATGAAGGTGATCCGCGCAAGAACAAGAAGTCATCCAAGAACTTGAGCGGGCTGAGCTGCTTCGCGAGAGATGGCTTCTGCGGCATGGCACGTAGCTCCGGCAGCAAGAAGAGTCACGAGAGTGACTCGGACTCCGACTCCGAGGATGAGGTACGTGACGAGCTTCCCTTCTTGCGTGAGGAGAATGAATGGCTTGGCAAGTTGCTTGATAATCATGATGACATGCTTAGAGAGGCAAAGAAGCTGAGGAAAGAGCTTAGGGCCTCACTAGTAGATGCTAGGAACCGAGAAGCTGAATTAGAAACACAGAACCTTGATGCTAAGCTTGAGATAGATTCGCTTAAGGCTTCACCAGTTGTTTCTGTTGAGGTTGATTGTGGTGATTGCTCTGTTTTCCTAGCTGATCTTACTGCTCTTAAGGAAAAGCATACTTCCAAGTGTGAGGAACTAGATGTGCTTAGGGTTGAAGTGGCTGAGCTTAAGTCTAGACCTGCTTTGCTAGGTGCTTGCACTTCTTGCCCTGTTTTGCATGGAAAGATTGATGAGATGCATGCTTACATCATTTCTCTTGAGGCTGAGTTGAAGGCTCTTATTCCCACTTCTTGCTCTACTTGTGAATTGCATGCTGTAAAGAACCTGAAACTTGCACATTATGTTGATCGCTTGCAGGATGAGAACAATGACTTGAGGAAAATGATGGGTTGGTTGTCGGGTCATGAACCACAGCTTAGGATGATGATAGAGGCATACAAGTGCTATGATGGGCAAGCGCTTGGGTCGGATAAGATTGGAGAGTGCAGTGGTGAGGGAGGAGAGAAAATAGGTGATATCCAAGCTCCACCTAAAACCTTCCACAAAAATACCTATGCACCTAAGCCAAATCCACTGAGTAACAAACTTGACACAACCCCAGATCCACCCATATTTCCTCACCCAACAAATGATTTCCAAAAACCCATCAAGTTCAAGATTGACTTGGGGAATGAGTTCGTTGGGAAAAAGGGAGAGAAACCGGACGAGGTGAAACCAAAAGAGAAACCAAGTGAGCAGCCCCAACCCAAGCCTAAACCACAACCCATAAAGTTCCATTGTGGGTATTGTGGTAGAGATGGTCACAACGATGAGTTTTGCTTCAAGAGGAAGCGTGAGGAGAGGTTGGCTAAGGAGTGGGTTAACAAGGACAAGTACCACCCCTCTAATAGTGTACTTGAGCCTCGTATGCAGAAGCCCAGGGCCAAGGCGATTGTGAGGACGGTTCCGACTTGGGGAGATCGAAGAACGGTTGGTGGTGCTGCTGGCAGTGCACCACCGGTCAGACCGGTCAGGGGGACCGGTCAGACCGGTGCAGACCTGGGCACTGGCCAGTTTGGTTTTCGTGGTCGTGGAGATACTCGGTTCAGTTCCTTTGGTCGTGGTACAGGTGGTTGGCATGGTGGTTCTGGTGGGGTTCAGTTTGCTAGACGTTCTCCACCTCGTGCTCAATACGATGGTGGGAGGAGTCGTAGCTTTGAGTTGGAAAGGAGCAACAGTCCACGGTCTTCCTTTCGTGATTTTCGTTCTCCTCCAGCGAGACAGGGGTGGTTTCCTCGTGGTGGTACTCGTGGTGGTTCTCGTGGTGGTAGCTATGGTAGGTGAGATGCTTTGGATTGTGCTAACCCCACTTTGGAGCAAATGGCTCGGCACTGGTTTTACTCTTTTGGTACTAACCCCAGTGCTGAGTCGTTTGTTCGCTCACGTGCTCATTTTTGAATTTCAGGTGGAAGACTTGAGGAATGTTTGGTTGATTGACTCCGGTTGCTCGAGGCATATGACCGGAGACAAGGGGTGGTTCTCAAGTCTCGTCCCGGTGGTGTCCAAGACATATATCACCTTTGGGGACAATGGGCGAGGGCGTGTGCTATCAGAAGGTGAGATAAGGATAAGTGACAAAGTCACTCTCAGGCGTGTTGATCTTGTTCAATCGCTTGGATTCAATTTGCTTTCTGTTTCCCAGCTTTTGGATGTGGGTTTTCAGGTGTTGTTTCGGCCTGGTGGTTCTCGGATTTTGGACTCTCGAGGGGACCTAGTTTGCATGGTCGTTCCCGAGGGTCAAGTCTTTTGAGCGGATTTCTCTCAGTCTTCTGGTGTGGCTCGTTGCTTTTTGGCTGGTTCTTCGAGTGAGTTGTGGAAGTGGCATAGGAAATTGGGTCACTTGAGCTTTGACCTTTTGTCTCGCTTGAGTAAACTCAATTTGGTCCGAGGATTGCCCCGATTGAAGTTTGAGAAAGAGTTGGTTTGTGCGTCGTGTAGGCATGCCAAGATGGTAGCCGCTTCTCATCCGCCCCTCACCGATGTGATGACGGAGCGTCCATGCGAGCTGCTCCATATGGACCTTGTTGGCCCAGCTCGTGTGCGATCTGTGGGTGGGAAGTGGTGTGTCCTGGTTGTGGTAGAGGACTACTCTCAGTATGCGTGCGTCTTCTTTTTGGAGGAGAAGGGGGAGACGTTTGGTTTTGTTCGAGATCTTGTCTTGAGGTTGAAGAACGAGAGGCACGGAGATGCCATACGAGCGATCCACAGTGACAATGGCTCGGAATTTAAAAACTCTCGTTTCGAAACATTCTGCCATGACTTGGGTCTTGAACACCAGTTTTCGAGTCCGTATACGCCCCCCCAGAATGGCATGGTGGAAAGGAAGAACAGAACCTTGTGTGAGATGGCTCGGACCATGCTCGATAAGCATAGGACTCCGAGGAGGTTCTAGGCTGAGGTGGTCAATACCGCGTGCTATGTCTCGAACAGGATTTTCCTTCGAGCATTCAAGAAGAAGACGTGCTATGAGATGATGCACGGTCGCATTCCCAAGGTAAGTCATTTCCATGTGTTTGGATGCAAGTGTTTTATTCTGAAGAAAGGCAAGAATCTGGATAAGTTTGAGGCTAGGTCAGTCGATGGCATTTTCTTTGGTTATGCTACTCACTCTAGAGCATTTTGTGTGCTCAATTTGGAAACTAACCAAATCATGGAGACTTCCGAGGTTACCTTCGACGAGACACAGCCACGTAGCTCTCTTGTCTTTGACTGTGCAGGTGATGATGAGCTTGGCGAGGAGATCTTTGAGGAGGAGGAGCATGAACATGGAGATGATGAAGATGGTTGTGTGGTGCCCACGGCTGAGCATGTACCTACTACGTCGACTACGATCGAGAACGGGCCCTCTCTTACACCTACAACAACAATCCCAGATCAAGGAGAAGCTGCAGTTGAGGGGGAGGTAGCTTCAAGGCGAGAACCTCCCCGGCGAGTTCAAGTGGATCACCCAGCTTCGAGGATCACCGGGGACATCAACGAACGCACTACTCAGTCAAGGATTCGAAACAATTCTCACTTCGCTCATGTTGCTTTCGTTGCTACTTTTGAGCCCAAAGACATTGGACACACCTTATCTGATTCTAATTGGGTCAACGCAATGCATGAGGAGTTGGAGAACTTTGAGAGGAACCAAGTTTGGGAGTTGGTAGATCCTCCACCGGGTTGTAAGCCGATCGGAACAAAATGGGTGTGGAAAAATAAAGAGGGTGAGAATGGAGAAGTGGTGAGAAACAAGTCGAGGTTGGTGGAGCAAGGGTATAGTCAGAAGGAGGGGATCGACTACGAGGAGACCTTTGCTCCTGTAGCCTGTTTGGAGGCAATTAGGATCCTTCTAGCCTTTTTTGTGGCTAAAGGGTTCAAATTGTACCAAATGGATGTGAAGAGTGCCTTCCTGAACGGTGTGTTGGAAGAGGAGGTGTATGTGAAGCAACCACCGGGGTTTGAGAGTGAGAAGTACCCCCACCGGGTGTACAAGTTGAGAAAGACGCTCTATGGGTTGAAACAGGCGCCTAGGGCTTGGTATGGCGGTTTGAGGGGGTTTCTGTTTGCTAAAGGCTTTGAGATGGGGAAGGTAGATCAGACTTTGTTTCTCCTCAGGAAGGGTGTTGATATTCTGATTGTTCAGGTATACGTGGATGATATTATCTTTGGTGGCTCGTCTCACTCTTTGGTTGCAAGGTTTGCAGAAGACATGAGCAGGGAATTCGAGATGAGCATGATGGGTGAGTTGCAGTTCCTCCTCGGCCTCCAGGTCAAGCAGCCGAAGAAAGGTACATTTGTGCACCAAGCAAAGTACACCAAAGACATTGTGAGGAAGTTCAAGATGGAGGACTCCAAGGCCGTGGCGACGCCTATGAGTACGACAACAGCCCTGGATGCGGATGAGGAAGGTGAACATGTGGACCAGAAGGAGTACCGAAGCATGATCGGGTCACTCCTGTACTTGACGGCGACGAGGTCGGACATCCAATTCTCGGTATGTCTGTGCGCTCATTTTCAAGCGTCTCCGAGGACTTCGCATCGGCAAGCAGTCAAGCGCATATTCAGGTATTTGCGACACACTCCCGACTTCAGCCTTTGGTACTCCGCGTCTTCTTCTTTGGCGCTTCATGGATTTTCAGACACGGATTTTGCCGGGTGTCGGTTGGATAGGAAGTCCACTTCGGGGACTTGCCAGTTCTTGGGTTCTTCTTTGGTGTCTTGGTCTTCCCGCAAACAGTCGAGTGTTGCTCAATCCACTACCGAGGTAGAGTATGTAGCCGCTGCCAGTTGTTGCTCTCAGCTCCTTTGGATCACATACATCATGAGCGACTTTGGTGAGGAGTATACCCATGTCCCACTTCAATGTGATAGCACTAGTGCCATAAGCGTTGCAAAGAACCCAGTGCTCCATTCCAAAACTAAGCACATAGAAGTGAGGTATCATTTCTTGAGAGACAATGTGGAGAAAGGGAAAATCGCTTTGATCCATGTACCCACACATGACCAACTAGCCGATATCTTCACCAAGCCCCTAGATCAAGCAACTTTCACTCGTTTGCGGGGGAAACTTGGTGTTTATTTGATTTCTTGACTTGGGTGTGGGAGCTCCTTTGTAGCATATGTATAGCTTTCCTTTGTGCATGTTTGCATTTGCATTGCATTTTGTATCATGATGTATAGGCATCTTTGTATCTTAGGTTGCATGCATTTGTACCATATGCATTGTGGTAGGTAAAACTTCTCTTATATACATTGTTCACCAAGATGTGCTATATATGATCTTGTGAGCTAGTTTGGTAAGCTATGGTTAGCTTGGCTTAGCTCTTGATGATCTTGGTTTATGCCCATGGTTGCTAGCTATGTTTTTGAAAAATGTCATATGTATGCTCTCTTGTGAGTAAATACCTTTATATGATCTTGACATGTTTTTGTGGCTTGGCTATGCTTAATTTGTGGTTGGATAGCTTATTTTGATCATATGGGGCCAAAAGCCCATTTGTCATCATGAATGTTTAGCCCGCTTGCTTTATCTTGTGGAGGGGCATAAGTTCCTTTTTGTCGCAAAGACATTTCATATACCAAATGCAAATCTGAAAATGAAATGTAAATTGCTTGGAAAATGTGCTCCCATGTCACTTGTGCTTATCTTGTATAGCTTTGGGTGCTAAACCGTTGCATGATGCCTACCAATGAGAAATCTCATATATAGAAGTAGGCACACGGCTCGGTGGCTTTGACATGACATGAGGTGCTTGAGGGTGTTTATGATGATCTTATGATTAGAATGGTTGTTCTAGCTTGAAGTTTGTGTGGCTTTGCCATTTTGACATGTTTTACTCATGTTTAGGACTTTGCTCATGAGAGAGTGATTTTTCGCAAAATTGCCCAATTCTATCTTAGCTTCACCCAATGGTTGTGAAACTTGGTGATCATGTAGTTGATGTTCATACGAAGCTCTAGAGTATCTAACTTGCTCATTTGGATGTGTGTAGCAGCATCTTGTGATGAATTTTGTCTATTTGAGAAGCTCTAGGTTGCATTTTTTCGATTTTAGGCTTGATTCATGCATTGGCAACAAGGGGGAGAAGTTTGAGCATGTTTCAGCCTACTGATTGCATTTAGAGGGTTTTCGAGTGGTTTCGAGCCATTTTTGGGCTCTTGCAGTTCCCAGATGGTCATCGGCCTGACCGGTGATGGGCACCAGTCTGACCGGTGTAACTGTCAGGATCTGGGCGGATCTGGGGCACCGGTCTGACCGGTGCAGTGGACCGGTCTGACCGGTCAGAGCAAGGCTGGTGCAGCTGCTCTGTTTTCTGAAGTGGTTTGCATGCATTCGTCCAGGGGGAGTTGCATTAGTTTAGGGGGAGCTTGAATGTGTGCAGGGGGAGCTCTTTGTGGTCTTCGAGCTTTGGTTTGGTGGTTTGCGCTCTTTGCTTGAGCTCGTTTTTGTCAAGGTTGTGTCGCGCCGTTGCCCTTGCCTAAGGGGACCGAGATTTGTCTTCTTCAAGTGATCTTGCTCTTTGCCTTTCCTTTGGCTTTCGATCGCTTGTTGGAGTTTCTTTTAGTCGTTTTTTTTCTTTTCCTTTTCTCTTTGGTTACTCAAACGTGTGTGTTGTCAATGCACTCATCAAGGGGGAGATTGAGGACCCGTGTGGTTCGAGGACCAGTGGATGGTCGCTTCCTGGTGTGATGAGTGATTGACAACGTTGTGTGGACTGATTCTTGGCTAAGTATTGCAGGTGCAGGTTGCGGCTTGACTGGTGTTGGTGCAGGTGAAGAACAAGCGCAAAAGGTCGTTGCCGGTGAGGCCTCCAGGTGTGGAGAAGACAAATAGGCTTGGTTCGAGGGACCCGGTGACCAGCGGGGTCAAGTGCGGGCTGCATGGTGGCAAGAACGGCAAGGTGAAGTCATGGACGGTTCCCTGGTTGAGTCTCAAAGCCAAGATCGAGCCGGGACTTCGTGGGGGCCAAGTCATGAGTGGAGATTGGCGGAGGCCACACTAAGTTCGCGGGGTTTCCAGTGGTTCACCAGAAAACCACTGGGTTCCTTGGTTGATCCACAAATCCAAGACCGAACGCGGAGGTGCAGCAGCACTGGACTGGTCTGACCGGTGGGTACTGGTCTGACTGGTGGAGGACACCAGTCTGATTGGTGTGCGACGACGCAGTCCGGAGACTTCGAAGCGGAGGACACGCGTCGGGATCGCATGGCGTGCGTCGAGGCTACGCAGGGTGCGGTTGACGGGCATCCGTCCGATGGTGCGACGACGAAGTTTCCCAAATGGCCCTTCGGGGGTGTATCCTAGTTTAATGTAATAGGGGTAGTTTCGTCTTTCGGTTACCTCCATATAACCCAAGTGGTGAGAGGATTGCAGCCATCTCTTGGAACCCTAGCTCATTTCCCTTTGCTATTTTCCCTTCCTATTTTCCTTAGGATTTTCAGGGACTAGCTTGAGAGCTTCATGGTGAGATCTTGAGAGAGGGATGGATGATTGGGAGGCAAGCTAGACCTTGTATGAACCTTCATGGTATGTATAGATGATTCGGCGTGGTTCCTCAAGGCTTTGTTGTGTCTCTCCCGTTTTCCCTTTTTGGTGATTTTCGGAGCCTTTTCTTGGCGATTTTCTTGTGGCGGTTTTGAGACCTTTCTCTTTGCGATTTGGTGGGGGATGTATGCATGAACCCCTCGTGGTTCTTTTCCCTTTGATTCCCCTCCCAAATCCGTGAGCAAATGGGCTCGCTTTTGGGGTTTTCTCCTCTCTAGGGTTAGAGGCATTCTTGGTGGGATTTCTTCGATTCCTCTTGATTTAGCAAGTTTTGGTGGACCAAATCTTGGCCATGGAGTGCCCATGAGGTGTTCCTACTATCCCCAAAGTCTTGTGCGAATCCGTGGACCAAATCTTGCTCGGGTGAACGTCTTGGTGAGTTCCCTGGTTCCTTGTGTTGCTGCTGTTTCGAGTTTGGTCAGTTTTGAAGCTCGGAAGGTCTGTTTAGCGGATTTGGGGTTTCCTGGCTTAGACCGGTCTGACCGGCAAGCTACACCGGCCTGACCGGTGTAGGAGCCTTCTGTGGAATTCCTCAAGTTTTGCTCGGGTGACCTGACTCCAGTGGCTACGTGGTCTTGGCCAACTTTGGTAGTTCAGTCGGAGACGTGTTTTGGTTAGCCGTGTACATATTGGTGGAGTAGCCATCTCCTTCGAGAAAATTTTTTATTGACTCCCCTTCACTCCCCTCCCCCCCTCTCTGGTCGCTAGTTCGGTCCTTCACAAGTGTTCGGGTAACTTGGTGCCTTTTTCACCAAGGAGGGTCCCCAAGGTTTGTCAATCCAAGGATCGGAAGCAAACCGCTATGGTTCTCTATCTAACCTACCGGTCTAACCCTATGTGAAGCGTTGATTGCATAAAGGTTAAACATACATGAAAGGATGTATGGATCACATCCACCTAGCCATAAAGGTAAACATCAAAAGGTAACCCTAGCCTATCGCCTTCTTGTTGCCGTTCTGGCCAAGGTGACAAACCAATCTAATCCTACAACATGAGAATGAGTCATCGACTCAACATTACACGATCGCTCGCCGCTTTCTCCTCCACCGTACTGTCACTACGCAAGGATATTCATCACCGAACGATAAACCTCGGTCCGTGCACTACTACGATGTATCCGCAAGAGATAGACTAACCACCATGATTACTCTACACCTACTAAGGGCATATGCTAGCTAAACATATGAATAAACATGCATCGAAGTAACTCAAAGTAAGGAAAAGACATGATTTATATCACCATCGAATGTCGAGTGTACAATTGCCTTGATGGAATCAAGGCATGGGCTCCGGAACTCCACCATGGCTTCACCACACAGGGCCAGCCATGGCGGCTAGGGCATGGCCTAGGCCCTCTCCTAGGCAACTCGAGGACTCGCGGCGGCCGTCGGCTTCCTCCCGGTGCTTCTCCTTCGTGTCGGCGGCTCTCTGATGAATGGATGGATGTGGCGGCCGACGGAGGCAGAGGCAATTTATCGAGGAGCACCTAGGTCAAAGGGAAGCATGAACCGGGATCAGAACAGGCCAGGCTGGCCGGCCTGGGCCGACCGGCCTGGGCCGACCGGCCCAGGCCCGTTTCAGCCTGGTTCGGCCCCGTCTCGCTCCCCGATGCTTCTCGGTCAATTGTTGGCTTGCCGCCTTCTGCATGTGGGCCCTTAACGTCGTCTTCTCCACGGTTTAGATAGAGCTCCTTGTCGCGCAAGTTTCAGCATCTTCTGTTCCGGTCCCTGGAGTTTTACGGCTTCATGCTTCGGTCCCTGGGCCATTTGGAGTCATGTTCATCATGTGTCTTGACTTGTGCCGGGCTTCATGATCTTCTCTTGAAGTGCTTGATGAACTTATCCCGAAAGTCTCCTCTTTAACGTTAGTTTCCTACGAAAACAATAAACTCCAAAATCGACATGCAAAAGTGAACTTGATACCTCCGGGGGGTTAGTACCATTAGTTAGAATATCAAATATGGGCAAATGTTGACGGTAAACTCATAGCTAGGTGTACCAAAATCGACCGTCAACATACCCCCATGCTTAAACCTTGCTCGTCCTTGCGCAAGTCCAAGATCTTTGCTTAACTTGGAAATCAGCGTTGCCTTTCAATGTCTTCCCTGCACTTAGTTATACACAACAAGACATATTGCTCTCTCAAGTATTTAGCATTTAAGGTTTAAGTTTTGACCGGCTACTTCATTATGGAAGATAGACTATTATTAAAGAACATGCCACAATAAAACAAATATAGTGCTCTCAAACTTAAGCAAACTTCAAACCCTTACCTTGTTGCATCGTGAAGAGTTTTCAAAAAGTTGCACATCTAACATAAGTGAGGTTCTCTTGCAAAAGCTCATGGAAACACTCATCTCGTCAAGTCACTCAAGCCTACACTAGATTATTCTCAACCTATTCTACTCATATATGAAAGTGGAAAGCTTATGTGGAGCTTGGTAGGTAAAAACAATCCTAGCAAAACATTATACTTGAAATATTGTCAAACTAAGAGAGAGATCTATTGGAATTACCGAGACTAGTCAAAAAGACCATGGAAAATAAATGTTGGAAAGAGAGAGATGGAACACACGCATTTAGAAAGGTAGACATGTGCAAGTGGCAAACGGGTGATCCCGAGACACGAATAAAGTTCTCGTTATCGGATTGCACATGGTTGGAAAAGATTGAGTATGGACTTGTCTTCAAAGCTCTCTAAGATTTTAAATGAAAGCTAAAAAGAACCGAGGAGCATTTTTATTTTTCTCTTTTTGTTTTCTTATTTTTTTTCTTTCTTATTTTTTTTTCTTTCTTACCTTCATTTTTTCTTCTCTTTTTTTATTTTTTATTCATCATTTTTTATGCTCCTCCGAACTTTTAAGCAACATAGTACTTGCTATAGCAGTCCTCCCCCATGCTTAAACGATTGCTCGTCCTCGAGCATAGAAGTGAGGGGACCTATGGCTGCTAAAGAAGTACAAAATCCTTGTGTTCCTCTATAAATCTTTTGAAATCTTCAAGGGCATCTTCCATGTCAAAACTCTGCATGGTCTTGGGTGTATTGATGAGTCCCTCCATATGTTATGTCTTGAAATCTTGCCAGAAAAACTTCAGAAAATTCATCAAAAGATCATCCATACTCAATTTGGGTTGTGGTCAAAGAGGTAATCACAAAAAGATGTTTTGGGTTTAGGGTGGATGCCCAGCGAAGTTTGTGAAATTTGCAATGTAGAAACTCACAATGCATGGACAAAAATGGCTAGCATGAAAAAGATACGCAAAGGAATGACCAGCTTCTTAGTCTCGTACCACAGAAATCAATCCTAATCCAACTCATCAAGATATAAGTTTGCAAACTAAGGGTTACATCATAAAAGAACTTGTATGTGTATAGGCTTTGGTAGGTAGAGCCTTGCAAGAGATTCACAAATGTAGATAGCATAATGATTTTAAATAAAACAAGTACAAGGCATAGGTCATCGGTAAACTTAAATCAAAGAGCAACATAAAGTATGCGGCTCTTAAAAATTAGTCATTTAACCTCCACAAATGAAAGAGCCGGTATTTAATCAATTTAAGTTCCTTTTAATAGAGAGCAAAAAGTCATGTCATATAAAACATCATGCAAGTAAAACAAAGCGGCAACTTTCATCACTTTTCCATAAGCAAGGCATACAAATGATATCATCGTGGTAAGCTCAAAAGAGATGGTGATTCATTTATTGAAAAATAAAACTAACAAACCTAGGTTGTCCTCCTAGTAGCCATGTTATTGATCGAGAGATAGAAACAAAGGTTGTCTATGGTTGAAAGCATATATGTGCAAGCATTTAAAAAGAGATGAACAAAGATAAAGTTAAGGGTGAGTTACCGTCGTTTTCGATGCTCGACGTGAAGTGCAGCGTGGCCTCCCCCATGCTTAAGCATTGTGCTTGGCATGGAAAAAGAATAATGAGCATCTTGTGGTGAAGGTGATCCTTGAACTCCATGTGGCCTTTTTTCCTTTCGTCCTTCAAATCCTCCACCATGCTTAGCAAGTTGCTAAGTGTGGAAGAACTCGAATCGCTCGTAATCCCCTATTGTCATGTGTTTGAGAATCATCTTCATTTTCTTACCTTTGTTAGCTCAGTTGTCCTTCAACTTCTTCTTATTATCATCAAGCCATGGATCCAATCCTTCAACATATCGTCATCACCGACTTCCATCCCGTCCTTGTCGCTGCCTCATCTTCCACAGTTTTTCTTTTACTTCCAGAACAAAACATGTACTGAAACACCCCTCCAAGTTGAATTTCATGAAATTATCTTTCCAACGAGCCATCAATCGCATGAAACGGGTTCCGAAAAAGAGAGTTGTGCCTATTTTACTCCGGCGATGCAATCTGTCCAAAGCTGATTTCAGACTGCGCGGCGCTCAATGTTTCTGCCATATCTCCTTGTACGGGTCTTCAAAATTGATGATCCTTGATCTGTTGGAAATATGGTTTGAAGGAGCTTCTGAAAATTAACTTTTCTTCCATTGTACATCTCTGAACATGTGCTCAAACTTTGATGGAAACAGCGACTTCCCTCTCAAGCCTTGTAGATGACTAATGATCTTGATTGCAATTGGTCAAGAACTCATGGGAACACTTCGTCATTCCTGCAAAACAAATCAAATGCACATTCTACCCCCGGGGTGATGGTCGAGAGTAGAAACCATTGCCAACAAACCAAATACATCCCTAAGATCTTAACTTGTGGCATAGCTTACTTAGTAAAAAGAAAAGAGAAACTAATGAGTGTACGTGCGTGTAGGTGAAAAACTGCAAATGAAAGGAAGGGATAAAAACAATGACAATGTTTGCACCAAGTTCTAAACACCATGTGTTACAACTAGATTGCTTTATTTTCTATATAACCATAAAGATTTAACCAAGGTCAAAACACCATGTTCATTCCAAGGTTAATAATTCTTCATGTCGCAAGAAAGTTAAAGCGCATTGCAAAGCTTATAAACCAACCTAAGCAATGTGAAAGCAAGGTTCATAAAACTGAATGATGGTGGTCTCCAATCATGTCTAAACACCATGTTTACACAAGATTGCAAAAGTAGATATGCTTGATCAAAGCATTATCATAAACATGAAAGCATCTATCATAAAGCTTCATGAAAGGACCTAGCTAACATAAGGTGGATGATGACAATGAGGTGGATGCAAAATGCAAATGCAAGGGGTTAGTAAAAGGGCCAACAATGTTTGAAAAAGGCTTTCGATGTTGTTCCTCAATAATGACAAGCAAGTCACTTTATGAGAGGTAAAGTCTTGTCAACAAAATCTTTTTATCAAAAGACCTAATCAAACATGCTAACAAGGTTTTACGGTAAGGCTTATGGGTATCCTATATTTTTGGCTTAAGACAAGAATTTTGAAAAGATAAGTCGGATGAAGAAATTCTATCTAAGGTGGTTTTGAAAAAGAACAAAAGAAAACAAGGGTTAGATTTTTTGATGCAAAGCAAACCTATGGTTTTAGGATTACTAAACGTATGAGGGGTTTTTCCTAAGGGTTTAGGATGAGGCTAGTCAAAATTTTAATTAGAAAAGGAATAGAGATAGACTTGGTCGGATTGACACAAGTAGATCCTTCCTTTGTTGGCCTAGGTTCTAGGTGTGGTTTGATAGGAGGGTTTAGGCAAAGGTGGTATTTTTTTCACAAAAAGAGTTTTAAATATGGTATGCATCATGCAACAAAATACAAGGGTGGAGAACAATGCGGAATGAAGTGCAAAATGATATGAATGAACAAAAAGGTAAGACATGATATGGTGGTGATCTAAACCAAAAACAAAAGTTAGCCTAAGTTAACTAACCACAAGTTTGGAATCAAAAGGGACCATGCTTCATATTTCTCTCTAATAAGACACAAATAAAAAGAATCTAAACACCAATAAGCACACAAAAATAAGGGGTCTACAAGTTTTCCAAAATCAAGTAGCAAAGTGCTCACTCAATATCTATTAAAGCATACAAAATGTGGTTGTGACATTTATTAGAGCGATGCTACGATGTTACTTGAAGTTTTCAAATAAAGAGCACAATGTAGACCGTCATAGTTTATATAGATTTATGAAAAGATCGGGTTGCCTCCCGCAAAGCGCTTCATTTTAAGTCTTAGAGCTCGACTTTTTCACGTACCTTTTTATTGTTGTGAAGCCATGGTTCTTTGTGCGAGAATCCAAAGTATCCATGCAGCTTGATGTTGCCTTATGAAATCGGTCGTGGTTCGCTTCCAACATCATCATGTGTTGAGTGGTGCCTCTTGTGTCTTCATTCATCCATGCTCCGGAGGGTTTGTTTTAGTCCTTATCTTCTGAATTTCATCATGTACGTGTTGTGGAACCGTTGCCCCATCTTCTCTTTATTGTCATCATGTCCATCTCCTCTATTTTTGTCGTCATCGCCTTGCTGCTGCCTCTTCTTCATGGATTTACCCCTGCATCCAGAACAGAACATATACCAAAATATAGTTCTATTGAAAAGTTTATAAAATTACTTTTCCAACGGGTACTCATTCGTCCTAATCGGAGTCCGAATGAGGGAGCTATGGCTGTTTCACTTCAGCATTGCTTGCTGTCCAGAATTTCAGCACGTGCAATCTTCGGTGATTCGGCCATATCCGCTTGTAGAAACCTCCGATTGCCGTGCCTCTTGATTCGTTGGAATGTAGACTTCATGGGGCTTCTGAAAATCCAAATATATCCAATTGTTTTCTGCTGAGGTTGTGCAAAGCATCTTGATGACATCATTATCCTTTTGTCCATCATCCGGAGATGTACGTGTGGTCTTCATCTTGTAGTCTTTTAGGGCACCATGTCACGCACCCCTTGGCTTCAAAAGTCATTACCATCGCTGCATGAGCATGGTGGTAATGGAATCCGTCTATATCGTGCTTGACATGGTCGTTTCCGAAACCTATAGCTCGAACATACAAACCTCCAAAAGAAATTAGTCTTAAAAACTTAATCGACACATAGGCATACCTTGTTCATCTTTGTTTGCTTTGGGTGGGGGCTCAATAGTGATTGTTGGGCCACTAACTAAGGTTAGCACCTACCACTAAAGAGCAATTCTTTGCATAGCCATCAACTTGGTTGAGCGAGGTTGGACTTGTCGAAGTCCGAATGTCGAAAACTTCTCGATCGCTTTGTGTCTAGGGTTTTACCTGCATTCAAGGACACAAACAAGAAATATAGGGTATATGCAATAATAAAATTAGGGTTAGTTAAAAAGAAAGATAGATCTCCCTAGGGTTCGAGTTGCCGATCCCCAGCAACGGCGCCAGAAAAAGGGGCTTGTTGACGGCTCAAAACTGTGTTGAAGTTCACCGCAAGCGTACGGGTGACTTGGTGCCTTTTTCACCAAGAAGGTTCCCCAAGGTTTGTCAATCCAAGGATCGGAAGCAAATCGCTAAGGTTCTCTATCTAACCTACCGGTCTAACCCTATGTGAAGCGTTGATTGCATAAAGGTTAAACATACATGAAAGGATGTATGGATCACATCCACATAGCCATAAAGGTAAACATCAAAAGGTAACCCTAGCCTATCGTCTTCTTGTTGCTGTTCCGGCCAAGGTGACAAACCAATCTAATCCAACAACATGAGAATGAGTCATCGACTCAACATTACACGTTCGCTCGCTGCTTTCTCCTCCACCGTACTATCACTACGCAAGGATATTCATCACCGAATGATAAACCTCGGTCCGTGCACTACTACGATGTATCCGCAAGAGATAGACTAACCACCATGATTACTCTACTCCTACTAAGGGCATATGCTAGCTACACATATGAATAAACACGCATCGAAGTAACTCAAAGTAAGGAAAAGACATGATTTATATCACCGTCGAATGTCGAGTGTACAATTGCCTTGATAGAATCAAGGCATGGGCTCCGGAACTCCACCATGGCTTCACCACGCAAGGCCAACCATGGCGGCTAGGGCATGGCCTAGGCCATCTCCTAGGCAACTCGAGGACTCGCGGCGGCCGTCGGCTTCCTCCCGGTGCTTCTCCTTCGTGTCGGTGGCTCTCTGATGAATGGATGGATGTGGCGGCCGACGGAGGCAGAGGCAATTTATCGAGGAGCACCTAGGTCAAAGGGGAGCGCGAACCGGGCACAGAACAGGCCAGGCCGGCCGGCCTGGGCCGACTGGCCCAGGCCCGGTTCGGCCCCGTCTCGCTCCCCGACGCTTCTCGGTCAATTGTTGGCTTGCCCCCTTCTGCATGTGGGCCCTTGACGTAGTCTTCTCCACGGTTTAGATAGAGCTCCTTGTCGCGCAAGCTTCAGCATCTTCTGTTCAGGTCCCTAGAGTTTTACGGCTTCATGCTTCGGTCCCTGGGCCATTTGGAGTCATGTTCATCATGTGCCTTGACTTATGCCGGGCTTCATGATCTTCTCTTGAAATGCTTGATGAACTTATCTCGAAAGTTTCCTCTTTAAAGTTAGTTCCTACATAAACAATAAACTCCAAAATCGACAAGCAAGAGTGAACTTGATACCTCCGGGGGGTTAGTACCATTAGTTAGAATATCAAATATGTGCAAATGTTGACGGTAAACTCATAGCTAGGTGTACCAAAATCGACCGTCAACAGTAGTCCACTGAAGAGGACGTTGACCGTCTTGTCGGGTTCTTGGAAGTCGTCGTTGCCTTCGTTTAGTTTGGTTTGCCCTTCTTGTCGTGAGGGTGTTGTGGCTCAGGAGTCTCCTTGAGTGCCCGCCGAAGCTGGTAGCACTGTTCGGTAGTGTGGTTGCTATCCTGATGCCCCGGGCACTTCTCCTTGAGCAAATCCTTGAAGCCACCGGAGGTCTTCTTGCTGGTATCCTTCATAGGGTGCTGAACAGCTGCGACAGTGTTGTCTGGCTTGCGCTTGCGGTTAGGACCCGAGTAGTTATTGTTGTTGTTTTGTTATTGTTGTTGCGACCCCCTTGATCCTTGTTGTTCTTGCCGCCCGTGTTGTTCTTGCCTTTGCCGCGATTGGAGTCGTACTTGGCGTTGGCCTTGTCTTCCTCATCGACCCATGAAGTGATCATGTCCTTGAGTTTGGTGATTGAACTTGGGCGACGACGACCGAAGTCTTCAAAGCTGCGGCGGTGGTAGAGGCCGTCCTGGAAGCAGTCGATGACTTCTTTGTCGGTGACGTCGACTACGGTTGCGCGTTTGTCAAAGAAGTGACGCATGTACTGGCGGAGCGTCTCGCCTTGCTCCTGCTTGATCATCGCCAGGTCCATGCGAGTGCCCGAGCGCCCCATGGCGCCCGCGAAGTTGCTGGTGAACTGCGCCTTCAGCTGGTCCCACTCGTCGATCGAGTTCTTGTCGAGCGACTCGAACCATGTGAGTGGAGCCTGGTCCAAACAAAAGGGGAAGTAGAGGCACTTGGTGTCGTTGTCGCCACCAGTTTTCTCAATGGCCAGGGCATAGCACCTGAGCCACTGGACTGGGTCTTGCTTCGCATCGTACTTGTTGATCCCGAGAGGATTGAACTTCTGGGGAAGTAGCAGAGCACGAAGTCGTGAGGGGTAGGCGGGGAAGTCGTCGCTGTCGCTGACGTCGATAGTCTTCTTGGCGTGGCGTATCTTGTCGATTTTGTGGCGGGCGTTGTAGCCGCCACGTTCGTTGCCGGTGGCGTGGCCTCAGTCTCCGCGATCGCCGCCGCCACCGTGTCTTCTGCCGGCGCCGTGGGAGGAGCTACCGCTGCTGCCACCACCGCCGCCGCTAGCGCCGCCCAGTGAAGGTCCTCACCGTGTAGCTCTAGAGCGATTGGGGGTAGGCTGGTGTTCACCGCGAATGCGGTTGGGTCCGACTTCTGCCGGAGTGCGGCTGCGGCTGGTGGCTTCTTGGTTTGCAGCTCTGGCCATCCTGTCGTCGACCCGCATGAAGTAGGCATCCTCCGCTAGTCTGGCTATGATGTCGCCCGCACGGTGCCCCTGAACCGCTCGCCCTATCCTGTTGATGGACAGAAGGCACTGCTCAAGAGTAGTGCGGTTCCTGTTAGAGATTTCGCCCAGAGCATTGTTGAGGTTGCGGATGGGTAAGGCTTCCCGAAGCTGCCGGCGTCGGTCTACTCGCTTCTTGTTGCGGTTGCGTCGGGCGTTCTTGGCCTCAGTAGTCTCATCCGGGGGTATATTGGCTAACGGACCTGTGTGGTTCAAGGACCGGTGGATGGTCGCTTCCTGGTGTGATGAGTGATTGACAACGTTGTGTGGACTGATTCTTGGCTAAGTATTGCAGGTGCAGGTTGCGGCTTGACTGGTGTTGGTGCAGGTGAAGAGCAAGCGCGAAAGGTCGTTGCCGGGTAGGCCTCCAGGTGTGGAGAAGACAAGTAGGCTTGGCTTGAGGGACCCGGTGGCCAGCGGGGTCAAGTGCGGGCCGCATGGTGGCAAGAATGGCAAGATGAAGTTGTGGACGGTTTCTTGGTTGAGCCTCAAAACCAAGGTCGAGCCGGGACTTCGTGGGGGCCAAGTCATGAGTGGAGATTGGCGGAAGCCACACCGAGTTCGCGGGGTTTCCAGTGATTCACCAGAAAACCATTGGGTTCCTTGGTTGATCCATAAAGCCAAGACCGAAGACCGGAGGCAGCAGCACCAGGACTGGTCTGACCGGTGGGTCTACCGGTCTGACCGGTGGAGGACACCAGTCTGACCGGTGTGCGACGACGTAGTCCGGAGACTTCGAAGCGGAGGACACGCGTCGGGATCGCATGGTGTGCGTCGAGGCTACGCAGGGTGCAGTCGCCGGGCATCCGTCCGATGGTTCAACGATGAAGATTCCCAAAGGGCCCCTCGGGGGCGTGTATCCTAGTATTAGGCCTTAGGGGTAGTTTCGTCTTTCGTTTGCCTCCATATAACCCAAGTGGTGAGAGGATGGCAGCCATCTCTTGGAACCCTAGCTCATTTTGTTTTGCTATTTTTTCCTCTTTCATTTTCCTTTGGAATTTCTAGGACTAGCTTGAGAGCTTCATGGTGAGATCTTGTGAGAGGGAAGGATGATCGGGCGGCAAGCTAGACCTTGTATGAACCTTCATGGTATGTATAGATGATTCGGTGTGGTTCCTCAAGGCTTGGTGGTGTCTTTCCCGTTTCTCCTTTTTGGTGATTTTTGGAGCCTTTTCTTGGCAAATTTCTTGTGGCGGATTCGAGGCCTTTCTCTTTGGGATTTGGTGAGGGATGTATGCTTGAACCCTTCCTGGTTCTTTTCCCTTTGATTCCCCTCCCAAATCCGTGAGCAAAGGGGCTCGATTTTGGGGTTTTCTCCTCTCTAGGGTTAGAGGCGTTCTTGGTGGGATTTCTTCGATCCCTCTTGTTCTAGCAAGTTTTGGTGGACCAAATCTTGGCTATGGAGCACCCATGAGGTGTTCCTACTATCCCCAAAGTCTTGTGCAAATCCGTAGAGGGAATCGGGAGATCGGGAGTTGGATTTGGGGGAGTTGACCCGCGGGCGCTGTTCATCCCGAGAGCTCAGGTCACACCGGTCTGACCGGTGCCTCTCACCGGTCTGACCGGTGCCGACCCCCAGTTGGGTTTTGCTCGGGTGAACGTTTTGGTGAGTTCCCTGTTGTCTTGTGTGGCTGCTGTTTCGAGTTTGGTTCGGTTTGGAGCTCGGAAGGTCAAGCATGTGGATTTGAGGCTTCCTGGCTTAGACCGGTCTGACCGGCGAGCTACACCGGCCTGACCGGTGTAGGAGCCTTCTGTGGAAGTTCTCAGATTTTGCCAGGGTGCTCCAGCAGGGACCGGTCTGACCGGTGCTGCTCACCGGTCTGACCGGTGCAGTCCAGTGGTGCTCGAGTTGCTTGTTCCGCTGCGTTCTCGAGTACGTGTAGGTGGTTGTTGGTTCCTAGGACTAGTAGCACTCCAGTGCTACGTAGTCTTGGCCAACTTGGGTAGTTGAGTCGGAGACGTGTTTTGGAAGCCGTGTTCGTCTTGTTGGAGTTTTCATCTCCTTCGAGAAGAATTTTTATCGGCTCCCATTCACTCCCCCCTCTGTGGTCGCTAGATCGGTCCTTCAATTGGCTGAATCCTCGTCGTCTGACATATCCTGAGGTACCAATCAACTCGGGCCTCTAAGGTTCCGGCCTCTGTAGTTGCCACAAATACTTCGCGGCCAGGTGTGCAGAGGCCAGAGTCAGTGGTTGCCACCTCGGTTGGTGAGTACTCCTCTGCTGTGGGAATCAGAGGTGTTCCCTCCTGGAAGGGGAGTGTCTCGAGGTAGGCGACGCGGCGTGAGTTGTCGTCGGTTAGATCTGCGGGCTTCTGGTCGGGCCAGTAGACGAATCTTCCGGCATGAGTAGACGTGATGACCAAGCCAGCGACAGGACCTGACAACGGCTCCTCGGTGGTGTTGGGCTCGGACTCGGGCTCGATCGGATCCAATCTAAAGTCGAACTCGTAGGAGGAGTCCGAGTTGTAGTCGGGGACGGCGCTGGAGTCTGAGGAGTACTCGGAGACGACCTCCTTGCCGGCCCGACGTGGGATGAGCGCGTCCGCGTAGGTCGTGCTGGCGCTGCGAAGGCCGTACGGGAATTGCTCATGGGGAAGGACCGGTCCACACGATGGCTCGGGAGCCAGCTCGCGTGGCTCGATCCAGGTTGTCGTCGAGTTCGAGTTGGAGGTGGATCTAATCTCGAAGCCGGTGTCTTGGTTGTAGAGCAAAAATTCGTCGAATTTCTCGACGAGTTGGCCCGTGACAACTTCGGGAAGCGTCACGAGTCCGGTCTCCGAGTCCGGGGTCATGGTGAGGTAGCGCTGGAACGAACCAGCGCTGTCAGCGGTGCAGACCCAGGACCCAAAGGTGAAGGTGTCGCCGCGGTTGAAGGCGGCGGTTGGCTTGATGACGATTGAAGCCGTCGAGTTCGCCATGAGATCTTCGGCGAGATCCCCTACCTGGCGCGCCAGCTGTCGGTGTTTTAGACCGGCAACCTACCAAGGGGAGTACCTGAGGTAGATGTTTGTGGCCTCGCTGAGATCGGAAACTCGAAGGAGAGAGACGTGACACACAATTTAGACAGGTTCGGGCTGCGAGGTGTGTAATACCCTACGTCCTGTATGCTACGTCGATCTGGATTGATTGGGTGTTGTTACAAGATGATGCAGATGAAGAGATAGGGGTCCCTACCTCGCCTTATATAGTTCGGGAGGCAGGGTTACAAGTCGGTTTAGGGAGGAGAGTTCTAGTCGTACGCAGCTAGGAGTACTCTACATGGATCCGGACATGTCTAGTTTCCTATCCGAGTACTAGCCCTCTGGTTGCCTTGCGCTCCACACTGCCTTGCACCGTGTAGCCCAAGTCGAGTAGTCCCGGGGGCCCACGCAGTAGTCGGTCTAGTACCCGCCTGGGTAGTGGGCCCTGGGATGTCTCGCGGTTTCACGAGCGCGTGTAGTCGAACTTACGCAGGCATGGTGTGCATGGCTGGTGTGGACCCTGAGTGGTCACACAACATGGCACATGCGTGACGTTACAAATGGTATCAGAGCCGACTCTCGCGGTTTCACAAGCGCGTGTGGTTGCAGTTGCGCAGGCATGGTGTGCATGGCTGGTATGGACCCTGAGTGGTCACACAGCATGACACATGCGCTGGCACTGGAATCACGGACGTGGCCGAGAGAGGATGTTCCTGACTTGTGGTTGATCGACGAGGACGTCAATCTTCTAAGGGAGGTGTATGTGACATCTCGACCCAAGACTTAATAGGATTGATAACGATACTCATACCAACAAGTTGTAACTTCTTTTCCGGAAGCCCATCTCGAAAGAACTCCAAGGTTAAGCGTGCCTGGCCTGGAGCGATGGGTGACCGACCGGGAAGTCCTTCTCGGGTGCGCATGAGTGAGGACAAAGTACGCAGAAAAGACATGTGTTGATCTGTGAGGATATTCTTGGGGTCCTAGAGAGCTGCCAGGCGTAGGTGGGCCCGGCCTTGGATAGGCGGGACGTTATAGGGTCGTAGTGATTGTGGGCCTCTTTGATCTTGTAGATGGGGGGATTAGGGGCTAAGTTAATTACCCTTGGTTTATCCCCTCGTCACTATCTTCCATAACTTACCCTGCTGGGGGTATTTTTGCGACCTCCAAATACTTTTGGTCTGTCAAGTGAAGACTTGTTGTGCTCCTTCGTGGGTGGGTGAACGATGGCGGCATTGTCGTCGCTTCCTTCTTGAGGGTATCGTTTTGCAGGACCTATTCACTCGGCTTCTGCTGCTTCCAGGGTTTTCGACAAGCGGTGATGTGCGTGTGTCCTTGGTGCACCTTTCTTGCAGGCACTTATCGCATTAGGTTGTTTCTTTGTGGTGGTGGTGTGGTGATCTCTTTGTTTCTGTTGTTCTATGCTTTGCTTTCTTGTTCAAATTGTCGTTCTTGTATTTATGTGCTTTAGGATGTTATGTATAAACTTGTGTCTGTTCTTTGCTTGTTTTTCTGAATAAGCTCACCGACATGTCAGGGGGGAGCCCGGCCTCGTCCACCTCGACACCGGGTGTCGACAGCGCGCTCGCACCAGATGCAGATACAGCGCCCACGACGCCGTTCGCCGTCACGACGCCGGGCGCCCACACACCGCTGACTGTGCACACGACGCCAGTGCACGTGGAGTATGCGACACCACCACCCGATGCCTTCGACCTGGTGGATGTTGATCACGACGACGACGAACCGGTTCGCTTCCGCACACTCAACGACGTGGGTGTTAAAGGTACGCCACCAGGCCTTGCTAATCGTGATCTTGAGGGTGGGCAGTTGTTGTTGACCAGTGTGGAGGAGCCGGCGACGTTCAGAGAAGCAGAGCAACATGAGTGTTGGCAGGAGGCGATGCAGGAGGAGATGAAATCAATCAGAGATAATAACACCTGGGAACTGGTTGACCCTCCTGCTGGGTACAAGCCAATCGGCTTGAAGTGGGTATTCAAGGTGAAGCGTGATGAAAATGGGAAGATTGTGAAGTATAAGGCCCGATTAGTTGCAAAGGGATATGTGCAACGTCCAGGAGTTGATTTTCAGGAAGTCTTTGCTCCAGTTGCAAGATTAGAATCTGTCAGAGTGCTTCTGGTGGTTGCAGCCCAAGAAGGGTGGGAGGTACATCACATGGATGTTAGAAGTGCGTTCCTGAATGGAGATCTGGCTGAGGAAGTTTATGTGTCACAGCCAGCAGGCTTTGTTGTGCAGGGAGCTGAGCACAAGGTACTGAAGCTTAGGAAAGCATTGTATGGGCTCAGACAGGCTCCAAGAGTCTGGAATGATAAGCTGGACAGAAGCCTGATTTCACTGGGCTTCATGAGGAGTACAGCAGAGCATGGTGTTTACACCTGAGGCATTGGAAAGAACAGACTGATCGTTGGTGTGTATGTAGATGACTTGGTTATTACAGGACATTCTGGGATCAGTCAGTTCAAGAATGAGATGTTAAAGCTGTTCAAGATGAGTGATCTGGGTGTGTTATCCTACTATCTTGGGCTTGAAGTGAAGCAAACAGTAGAAGGGATCACAATTGGACAGTCAGCATCTGCAACAAAGCTAGTTGAGAAGGGTGGTTTGCAGGGGTGCAATCCTTGTACAGCACCACTAGGACTAAGGCTGAAGTTGAGTAAAAAAAGTGACACACCTTTGGTGAATGCCACTGATTACAGAAGTTTGGTTGGGGGGCTGAGGTACTTGGTGAACACTCGGCCATATTTAGCTTTTGCTGTTGGATTTGTGAGCAGATTCCTGGAACAACCACATGAAGATCATTGGGTTGCTGTGAAACATATCTTGAGGTACATTGCAGGTACTTTGGATTATGGTTTGTGTTACAAGAGAAGACAGAACCCAAGTAGTGGAGGCCGGCTGATTGGTTTCACTGATAGTGACTATGCCGGTGATGTTGATGACAGGAAAAGCACAACTGGTGTGCTATTTTGTCTTGGAGACAGCCCCATCACATGGACTTCCAGCAAACAGAAGATTGTAGCTCTTTCATCATGTGAGGCTGAGTATGTAGCAGCAGCAAGTGGGGCGTATCAGGGTGTTTGGCTTGCTCGGCTACTGAAGGACATTGGGAGTTCAGAGTCGAAGGTGCCAGTAATCAGGGTAGACAACAAGTCTGCCATCGATCTTAGTAAGAATCCCGTCCATCACGACAGAAGCAAACATATCGAGGTGAAGTATCACTACATCAGAGAATGCGTGGAGGGCGGGAAGATCGTCCTTGAGCAGATCTCCACCAAGGATCAGCTCGCGGACATCATGACGAAATCACTCGGTCGGGTACTCTTCCAGGAGCTGCGTGACCGTATTGGGATCGTCAACATCAAGACCCGGACTAGATCGTGTGGAGCGCGTCTTCAAGAGTAGAGCGCGTCGCGTCCGTGGGGTTGTGGGATGGCACGATCCATTGATCGGCTTGCCGCGCTTCTAGGAGAGTCAGTTATTTTCTCTTCAGTTAGCTTGTATTTAGGTGACTGAAATACATTCAGAAAAGGCTGCCAAGTTTTGTTGCAGCGCAAGACTGTGTCTTCTTCATGCTCGCGTGTGTTGCATGTGTTGCAGGGGCTGCAGGGAGTTCGCCGGCGTTTCGAGGTCGCCGGAACTCCAACATAGGAATTGTTCTAAAGTTGCATCTCGATAAACTCTCTTATCTTTAGAAAAACGTGCTTTGCACGTCAAAAAAGTTATAATTTTTTCTGTCCATAGCGACACACGAACCTGGTACGTATGGAGCAATCCAATCGTCACGGTAACGGAACACAACGGGGTGCCGGGGTGTCACGCTCCGTTCCTGACTTCCCGTGCACCCAGTCGCACGTTGGCCCTCGTGGCCCGCCACGGAACAACGAAACTTTGCCAAAAAAGCATAGAGGAGATCAGAAAGGAAAAAGGCTTTTACCTACATGTCATTATAAAAGTTTGCTATGACCTGTGTGCCACTGGGAAATTTGACTACACCTGTGTGCCACTCATCAAAATTTCTTTGCCAGTGAGCCATTCCGTCTGCAGTCCGTGAGATTACCTCCGTTTGTGACCCCTGACAGGTGGGACCCAGCATGCGAAAGGACCTTCTTGCCCCTACTCACTCTGATTCTCCTCCCCTGCTCTCCTCCCCTACTTCACACCAAGGTCTAAAGACGGCAGGGCCCCAAAGACTTTTGTGATCGTTGCTTTAGACTCCGCCGTTTTGGGTTCCCGCACGTTCGCGGCGGCGGCGGCACCCTCCAGGGTGACGGTGCCGAGCTTCGTGGCCAGCTCGTCGACGCCGACGTCGGCCTTCGCGGCGGCCTCAGACTGGTGGAGGAGCCAGACGGTGATGCCGGCAAATTCGACGATGCCGATGTAGCGGTCGATCCAGGTAACGTCCTCAGGCGCGTCGACGTTCCAGACGGGGGCGCTGGTGATCATGTTGCGGGACAGGATGTCAACGACCTTGGCGAGTGTGGCGTCGGAGGGGATCTCCACTAGCTACGCGCCGTCGAAGGCGTGCGGGTAGGAGGGGCATGACTGGCTGCGCCGTCCTCGGGGGCATCGTGCCCCTGCTACAAGAAACTCGTCGTCGTGAGGAGCAGCGGCGAGGACGTCAAGGAGCTCGGCCGTGCGCGCGCTCGCGGCGGGGGCAGCTCGCCCGCGCGCGCTCTCGAGGCGGCGGGGGCAGAGCACGCCTGCGCGCACCCACAACGGCGGGGCAGCTCGCCCGTGCACACCGCGGCGGCGGGGGCAGCTCGCCCGTGCACGCCCGCGGCGGCGGGGGCAGCTCGCCCGTGCACGCCCGCGGCGGCGGGGGCAGCTTGCCCGTGGGCACGCTCGAGGCGGCGGGGTCAGAGCTCGCCCGTGCGCGCGCTCGCGGCGGCGGGGGCAGCTCGCCCGTGCACGCGCTCGCGGCCCGAGGTAGAGCTCCTCTTTTGCGTCTCCTCCATGGCCAGCCCACGTCTCCCGCCTTCCGGTGCTCCTCTAGGCGGGGCATAGTGGAGATAGGAGATGAGCAGGTCCACATGTCAGGTGATTTTAACAGCGAAAACTGAACGGCACTGGACGGAATGGTTAGTGGGTCAAAGAAGTTTGAGTAGATGACATAAAGGTAGGCACAAATTTTTGGATGGCACATTTCACCGAAACTTTTATAATGACACATGGGTAAAAACCTCCGAAGGGGAAGGAGAGCCCACCACCTTGCCCAGCGGATCTTCCCCCTTGCCCGCTAGCAGCCGCAATCTCTCCCTCCCCGGCGCGGAGGACTAGCGGCGCTCTCGATTCAATCCGCGTGCGGACCCAAGATGGCGGCTGGGTCGGACTGAGCCCAAGCGGAAAGGCTAGAGGCGCGGCCCCGCCGTCGCGCGATGGCGAGGCGGACGGGCGGGTGCGCCGGCAACTTCCTGCTGCCGTTGTTGCTCCTGGCAGGTGCGCCTCCTACCTCCACTCCGATCCGACAACACCGGGAAAAGCATACCCTTCCGCACGGGTTACTCTGCCGATTAGGGTGGGGTGTTCTGTGGCGCCGTGCGTCGATTTTTGCTGCCGTGATGTCTAGTTGCGAGCGTTTTTTTGTGTTGCGTGGCAAGATTTATAGGTTTTTTTTTTGAGCATGGCAAGATTAATAGGTTGACAAGGTAAACTGTCTGCTAGGTAAGCCATTGACGACACCCTGATGGTTCTTGCAAAAATGGGGAACTCGGTGCCTATTGGAGAGAGCACTATTCTTTTCATTTTAGCACCATTTAATTTACTTTGATAGTTCAATTAGGCAATCTATCTGTGTATTGCCCTTTCTGAAATGGCTCATGTTCTGAAACATTTGACGTGCATACATTGCCTATTCTGAAATGTAAGGTTTTTAATTTTGCCCAAAGTCAAACTTCTTTATTTTTGAACAAGTTTGTAGAAAAATACACCAACATCTGCAACATCAAGATAGTTTCATAAAATCTATGCTGATATATTTGATAGTGCATTTACTGGGTATGATGTTACTCCCTCCGTTAACAAATGTAAGGACTTCTAGCATTTGATACAAACCCACCCTCCTTTTGTTGACTCTTTGATCAGTTCTCCTAATAAGATATGCAGCAGATATGTCCAATCAATGAATGAGCTCAAGGAAAGTTTATCTATGTAGAAGCAACCCACTAAGAAGTATTTATTGTTATTTCTCTCTTCCTTCTTTCAAACAGCCACATCATCTTGGTTGTTGTAACCATCTGATCAGTGCACATTTTTTATCCATTAGATACATGTCTATAATTAACCAAAGTGTGACTCTTTTATCCATTGGTTTCTTCTTCTCTATTCATTAATTAACCAAAGTGTGACTCAAAAGTCTATAGTTTTTATCGAAGAGGTCGCTCACATGGCTTTCAACCTATTGTCTACAAGTGCACCATTTATATGAACAATTAAACAACCATATTGGTTCATAGTTTATCAAAAATGTCTCTCAAATCCCACAACAATGCGTGGGGAATCACCTAGTTATTTTTTGGTATTTACACAACTAAACATAAAATATGGAGCTTCAAAGGTTGTAGGAAGATTGTAGAACCGGATGTGGGGAAAAAAGGGGACATGGTAGAAAAGTGGCGAGTCTTTTTCAGAACATACATATCTGTTTTACTAAAAAAAAACATACATATCTGTCCCCACCTCTTGGTCTGTGCTTTACTTATAGAACCAGTGACTCGAAAGTAGTATAGATATAAATGTTCGAAGGCTTTCAACTTATAAGTATGGGTATTTCCGGTGGACTATCTAGTTAAATTATTTCTCTGTCTCGATGCGAGCAGGTCCTAGCTGAATTGGTTAGATCAGTTCCGGATTTGACTCTCGGTGGGAGTGAATTGTAGGTTGGGGTTAAAAAAATTCCCTAGTCTGTCACCTCGTAAACCAGAGTATAGGTCATGGCCCAGCCTAGGTTGCATCTATGGTTGGTTTGGACCCTCCTACCTGGGGGCTGGGGTAGTTGTAGTGATTAGGACTGGGCATTTGGCTAAACCGAACCGATTGGTTCCTGGAAAACATGGAACCGATTGGTTCCTGGCGAAACTTGGAACCGAGCAAACTCGGTCTCGGTTAGTTTGGCTCGGGTCTGGTTATAATCGAAGTAACTGAGCTACCA
This sequence comes from Cenchrus fungigraminus, assembly GCA_036936925.1. Classification (NCBI taxonomy): domain Eukaryota; kingdom Viridiplantae; phylum Streptophyta; class Magnoliopsida; order Poales; family Poaceae; genus Cenchrus; species Cenchrus fungigraminus. The sequence goes on along the minus strand of CM072778.1, from coordinate 50,893,831 downwards.
GTAAACAAACCGATAAAAAAGCAAGCTACCAGTAAACAAACCGATAAAAAAGCAAGATGTAACATTGCCCGTAATTTTCTTTCTTGGCGTGATAAAGATCCAAACCAAAAAATTGGATGTATTATTGCAGCAATTTTCTCGTGGAGACAAAAATCCAAACTGAATAAAATAGCACATCCATCAACACGTTGTTCTAAGGTGAAAAAGTTTCCATCCAACAAACAACAAATATCAACAACAACAAAAACAACATAGCCTTTTGTCTCAAGCAAGTTGGGGTAGGTTAGAGATGAAACCCGAAACAAACAAGTGTAGGGGAAACATAAAAAATCCACAAGATAGCAGGTAGAGTTAAAAGTAAACAGAGAGAAAAACAGAGGTCATGGTTCAAGTGCGTTGATTGCTAGTCTCCAAGCACTCCTATCCATAGCTATCTCTTTGGAGTTGTTCCACTCAAGATCTCTCTTAACCGCCTTGTCCCAAGTCAGTTTAGGTCGACCTCTACCTCTTTTTACATTATCGACCCGCTCTAGAACCCCACTATCCACGGGGAAAAATAATCGATCCATGCAAGCAGGGACTACACCAGTTCAATCTGACTAAGAATACAAGATTGAAGAGAGCACACACAAGACAAATATGCCAAGGCAGGAAGAAGTAGCAACCGCTGACTTGCAGTCACTCACACAACAACATTAGCGTGTCGCTCATCGCCGTGAGACTCTGTGCATCTGCTAGTGTTGTTCCTAGTGTTCATCAAGATCGATGGATTAAGTGATGGTCATTTGGAGTAACAAACAAATATTGCATTGGAAATCGTTTAGAGTTATCACAAGCAAGCAGTCAAGACCACCAGGAAACAGGGACACAAAACAAGACACAAGTGACGGGACTCCAGAATAATAAAAAATTGTTAGGCCGATCCACATAGGGCTCGATGGTCCTTGGGTGAAGGAAGAAGCCGTCGCTGGATCTTGGATGGAGGAGGCGCAATTGCTGCAGCCTGCAACGCTCGGACGCGTCGCCGGCGTCACTGCATGAGAGTGAGGGAGAAGAAGAGGCCGAGGTTGGCAGGTGGCTGGCGACAGCAGTGGAGGGAGGGGCACGGGGAGGAGTCGTCGCCAGATAATTGGAGGAAGGGGAAAGCCAGCGGCAGATGAGGAACAATGTTGTGCGGCCGTGCGTCAATGCAAAACTGAGAGCTGACGGGTGAAATCCTGAAGGGATAAGGTGGTCCGGTGGTGGGAACGATTAGTTATTGGGCTGGGCTAGCATCTGCTATTGGGCCTTTGTGGCATATTCGGTCGATTTGGTTTTCTCGGTTAACCAACGTTGGGAACCAAATAAGCCGGCCTAAATTCGGTTAGTTGCATATGGGAACTGAATTTAGGACCGAATATTTCGGTTTTGTTTCCAGTTCTTTCAGTTCGGTTTTCAGTTCTCGGTTAATTATGCCCACTGTTAGCGGTGGTCGCCATCTCAGTGGTAGTCTCACAAGGGTAACTGACACTTGTGTAAGGGTGGGGCATATGTTCGGGGGTTTTCTCACCCTGCGCGAGGTCTTCTCTAAGCAAAACCCTAGGTCTGTCTTACCCCCGCAGGTCAAGTTTTATTATTTCTCTGTCTGATTGACCTCTGGGTTCCGCCCTCTATGAACCCTAGGAATGTGACCTGCCAAGGCGCAACAAGATCCTTTGGCCTGCTGACCTTATGCCCTTAGGGCTCAGCATTGCTTCTGTGACTGTGACGATGATGGCTGATTGGAAGTGATACTACCCCTTTTGGCTTTGTGACCTCTTCACCTTGTGATTATGGGCCATTGAAGCTATGTGTTGCTTTAGAAGACTACCTTCCTGATTTCCATGACCTTGAAATGATGTTCACATCCTTTGTCTTTGTCTGTTTGTTTCCCCTGTTTTACATCGTAGCATAGCAATTGCTTAAGGTTACTATTTTCAGCACATATGTTTCCTTTTGATCTTGCTTTTAACTTTGAATCTGTGTTTGCAGCTTCCTTGCTTGATTGGAACTTAATTTCTCTAATTAATATGATCATATTCTTTGCTATTCGATTTGTTGCTCCAACAAGAGGTATGTCTGTGATGACTGGTATCTTTTATTTGTGCATTGGTCAAGTGTCAATTATATTAGTTCAATAAAGCTAGACTGCAGTTCTGATTGGATTGTGTACCATTTGAAGAACTAATTTCGTGCTGCTAAACTGAAAAAATTGTTACATGTGGTTCACCAACTGGATCTAGTGCCATGTTATTAAGTATTTAATTGGCTGATTTTACTGTCTTGATGTGATACTTGATAACATGGATTTGATTTCCCCATCAATATTTAGGGATCCTAATTTATAAACAACCAGGAGTACTACCATGTGTTTCTGTTTGTTGATAGTGCAGGTTTTTTTTTTTTTGAATTTTACTATCAAAATTTGATGTGTTCATTTGTGTAATCTAAAGGTTGCTGTTTTATTTCTTTTGATTTATGTACTACTTGCCAAGGTGAGTTCCTTGAACTCACAGCTCACTAACACAAACACAGCAGGAGGTAGGGGATGAGTAGATCACACTGAAATTCATTCAATTGATGATGCTGAACTGAGTTGAGCTGCAGCTGCTCATCTACTCTTTATAGAGCTCAAAGTCAAACCTAGGTACAAACTATAATGAGTACTTGTACCAACTACTAGTGCTACTATGTAGAATACATGGCAGGTCTTGCTCCTGTACTTTTCACACTGCTGCCATATATGGTTGGCAGTAGTCTGTAGCATTAGAGAAGCTCTACCAACTCTATTGACTTTGCTAAGTAAAAGAGATAGCTTAAGAGCTGAGCAATTAACCATCAATCCTTCACCTAATTGTGACACTCTTGCTTGATCTCTTCAACTCCAATCTTGTTCCTCAGCTCCTGGAACAAAAGACGCCCAAGAGGTGTGGTGAGGATGTCCCTGAGCTGTCGAGTAGTCTCGACATACTCGAGCTTGATGCGTCCTCCATCGACACAATTTCGGATGAAGTGAAAGATGGTGTCGATGTGCTCGATGCGAACGTGGAGGATAGGACATCCTTGCCAAAGAAACGGCAGACTTGTTGTCCACCAGTAGAGCCGGCGCGCGGAGCTTATCTCTGGTGAGCTCTTGTAGCAGCTGCTCCAACCACTCCCCTTGTCAGCACATATGTAATCTACCTCACAGGTAGATAGGGCCACAACCTTATGCTTCTGAAACTTTCTGGAGACTGGGCACGATCCGAGGTAGTTGATGTCGGCGGAGGTGCTATAGCGAGAGTTAGCGCCGTGAAGGAGGTTGAGGACGAAGGTGCCATTCTCAACAGGCTGGCCGACGTCACAAAGTGCATCAACAACCTTCTTCATCGCCTTCCCGTAATCCTCAACGGACATGTCTCCCTGAGCAAGGTGTGGAAGGCGTGACTCAGGAAGATGGCGTGAGGCTCCTTGTTTGCCTGTAAGTAGGTGGTGATGGCTGTCCAGAGCTGGTGCGTAGTCTGGTTGGCTTCCATGGCAAAGCCAAGGACAGAGTCGGAAACGGAACTGTACAGCCAGCTGCAGACGTAGCCTAATTTCGAGCCTTGGTGCGCGGGTCAGGGGAGGTGTGCCGTCGATGTGTGCGAGAAGCTCGAACTTCCCGCACATCGCCTCGAAAGAAGGAGCTCCACTTTTGGTTCAAAAAGGACACCGTGACAGAGGACATCAACAAATGGGGTTGGGGGGTTGCAGTCGGCTAGGGGGGCGGCACGCAGAGGTTGGGAGGGCGTGCCCTAGATGGGCGGCGCAAGGAGGGGAGGCTCCGCGGCCTGGAGGAGGCGACAATAGGGGGTGGGTGGGCGCATGTGCGGAGTCGCATGCGCAAGTTAGTGCAGCGGAGGGGAGTTGGTAGTCGCATGGCCGGACGTAGAGGTTGGTCTGGACTCGTGATACCATGTAGAGAATTGGGAAACACCACACACCCAAGGTTGGGGGGGGGGGCGGGTTTGACCTTTCATTATATAGGCCATAGGGGCTTGGGTTACTACAGTATATGTGTAACAAAGAGTTTCCGAGTTATAACAACCTTGGAGTTGTAGTAGCTAGTAGTCACGTCAAGCTTGTCACCACTAAAGTCCTTTTTTTCTTAAAAAAATAAAGCAAAGCACTGCTAGGTCACCATGTAAATATCCTTGCAGTAAGCATAGCAAGCAGCACTGTCAAACAATCCATTGAAAGTCTCCATTTCAACTCGTTTGACTGCCACTCCCTACAGCTGACGTTTGCTCGTCGTCGGGCTTCACCCTTCCACCGCTCTGAGCTTGCGTGGACCTCTGCTCTGCAGCGGCCAGTTTATCTAACTGTGCAATCACTGTAGCAACTAGCCCTTCCTTGAGTTGATTCTGGCTCCGCCATTGCCGCTTGGTGTAGAGCATGTGCTCTATCGCGCACTTGGTGAAGCCGAGGGACATGAGGTTGGTGTCTAGTTTCATGTTCCATGCGCATTGCGCTTGTCGTAGGTCGTAGAGCTCCTTGTGCAGGCGGAAGACCTTGTGCTTCTTGCCGACGACAATGAATCTCGGTGGCAGCTGCACGTGCACGTCCTCCACGAGCTCTCCGTTTTGGAAGGTTGACTTCATGTCCATGTGGTGCACCTTCCACTCCTTGGTGGCCGCGAGCGCGAGCAGAAGGCACACAAACTCCATGTGTGCGACCGGAGCAAAGACTTCCACTGCACGAAGCCCTTCACCACCAGTCGTGCCTTGTATTTCACCATGTTGCCGTTCTTCACCTCAAACACCACTTGAGCCCAATTGGTTGGCAAAGCAACAAGCTCCCTAAGTCTTGTCCTAGATCGAATCTATCTCCCTGATCATCGCTTGTCGCCATAGGTGATCTTGCTGTGCCTTCTTGAACGTGGCTGGCTCCTCAGCGTTACCAAGATGCAGCTAATGATCGACCAACTCTCGGTCTGCCAAGCCGTGAACTTCTTCGCCACCGATGTAGTTGTCTAGGGTGCAAAATCAGAGCGGCTTGCCGTCGTTTCCTATGTCAAGGTGTGGGGACACCACTGACGGCGGAGTGACATAGTGTGCCTCATTGTTGGGCATTGTTGGTGTCGCGGTTCCGCTAACCTGTCCTCCGACGGCTTCTCATTCTCCTGGAGCAGGGAAATCCTCCCCCTAGGGTAGGCGGCGGCGTGGCTTTCCTTATTCGTGGAGAAACCACCTCCTAGAGATGGAGTTGTGGCTTCCCCTGTTCTCGAAATACGGGAGGCCTCTTCTTGATTTTCCGTCGCCGTTTCATGCTCGCCGCCGGCCACCTCTTCATACTCAATGGTAAGTGGCTCCCTCCACCTCCGACCATCTCTTTGTTGGACTCCAAGTTCTAGCATGCCACCTCATTGAAGACGACATCTTGCGACACCACGATTCGCTGCGCCTACGGATAGGCCTTGCTTCCATTCTCGTAGCCCAGGAATACCCTTGGTGTGCTCCTATCATCGAGTTTCTTCAGCCTTTGTCCTTGTCACCTTCACGTGCCCGACACAACTAAATGCCTAAAGGGATGTCGGGCTTGCACATATGTGATGCCTCGAAGGGTGACATGCCCCAAGCACTTCGTCGGCGAGTGGTTCAAGATGAACGCCACCAGAACGCTGCCAACACCTTTTTACCCTCGAGCATACTCCTCGCCATGTCGACGATCGTATGGTTGTGCCTTTTCACAATGTGTTGGCCCAAAATGACTTTCTCAATTTCCCAACAAAGTATCCAGGGATACATATAGTCTTAGCAGGGGTATTTAGGTAAATAGTAAATAATTAGAGGGAGCTACTAGACTTAACCTTCATTCTCCCCCTAAGTCTAGCAGCTATTACAAAGATAGAGCTATTACATAGATAGATAAGCCTATTGAACTAGGTCTTGAAAGGTAGCTGCACCATTCCGATCCTTGAGCGAAGTTCTTGGAACTTGATTCGCTCGAGAGACTTGGTGAGGAGGTCAGCAAGCTGACCCTTGGTGTAGATGTAGTATGCCTTCACGCTCCCTTCCTCCAGACAGTCCCAGATGAAGTGATACTTCACTCGAATGTGCTTGCTGCGATCATGGAAGACTGGGTTCTTTGACAACGCAAGAGCAGACTTGCTGTCCACCCTGAGATCAACTGCTTCAGCTTCTTTGCCAAGGAGGTCACTGAGCAGCCGAGCAAGCCAGAGCACCTGAGTAGAAGTAGAGGAGGCAGCAATGTACTCGGCTTCACAGCTTGAGAGAGCTACCACCTGCTGCTTCACCGATTGCCAGCTGATGAGGCTCTTGCTGAGGAAGAAGAGCATCCCACTTGTACTCTTGTTGGTGTCAATGTTGCTGGTGTGGTCGCTGTTGCTGTAGCCGATGAAGGAGGAGATGAAGGTCGCCTTCCATATGAGCGATATGGGGCCTCTCTCCTACATGGGAATCGAGGTGCATCAGGACAGCACCGGGACTACCCTTCGACAGACGGCCTACGCCAAGCGCGTCCTGGAGCTGGTTGGGCTCATCGACTGCAACCCAGTCCTCACTCCGATGGTGACAGTACGGCTGAGGAAGTGGACGCCACATACAACCGGTGGCTTGTGGGGAGCCTGCGCTTGCACGTCCTTGTCCTTGGAGCCGGTAATGATCAAGTCGTCGACGTAGACGCCCACCAGCAGGACAGCCATTCTGGCCCTGCCGGCAGATGACCGCCTCGTGTGGGCTTTGCTCGAATCCCATCTTCTTCAAGGTGGCGTCCAACGTCTCGTTCCACGCCCGCGGTGCCTGCCGCAGGCCGTAGAGTGCCTTGCGCAGGTGCAACACCTTGCCTTCCTCGTCGGGGATCACAAATCCCGGCGGCTGGTGGACGTAGACCTCCTCCTTTAAGTCGCTGTTGAGGAACGCAGACTTGACGTCCATGTGGTGGACGCACCAGCCCTCCTGAGCTGTTAGTGCGAGAAGGCACACAGAATCCATCCGCGCAACAGGGGCGAACCCGTCATCGAAGTCGACCCCCTCCTGCCGCACGAAGCCGCGTGCCACTAGTCGTGCGCGCTTGATCACCGTGCCAACTTCATCCTTCTTCACTTTGAACACCCACTTAAGGGTGATTGCTCGATGTCCGGGTGGAAGATCAACCGGCTTCCAGGTTTTGTTCTTCTCGACCGCGTCCATCTCCTTCATTGCGGCGCGCCAAGCCGCGTGTCCCTCCGCCTCGGTGAAGGAGCGAGGCTCACTGTCGTCGAGTGCGAGATGGAGCTCCACCCTTGGATCGTGCGGTATAGTCCTCGGCACCAGCTGGTCGCCAAGGATGTCCTCCATGGTACGATATCGGAGGGGCTCGCTGTCGTGGAACACGTCGATGCGTTCCTCGGCGTGGGAGAGAGGAGTGACGAACGACACCGGACTGTGTTCGCCATGAGCAAGTGTTGCTGCAGCACTCGGCGGAGTAGCAGTTGACGTCGCGGTGTGCGGTGTGGCCGGCGGCGGCGGTGGTGGTGTGGAACTCGCCGCAGCTGGTGTACTTGCTGCAGCCAGTGTACTTGCTGGACCTGGTGGAGTAGAAGTCACTCCGGTCGGTGTCCCTGCTGCAGCCGTTGTTCTCGCCGCGGTCGGTGTTGACGAGTAGCCCGCCACGGGCCTGGGTACTAGGTGAGGCATGCTCGGCGAAGTAGAGCTGCCCAGTCCCCTAGTCCCCTCGTAGTGGACGTAGTCGACAGTGAAGTTGTACGTCGGAGTCGTGCCGTCATCCACCATCTTGCCCCATGTCCAGCCTCGCCCTTCATCGCGCTCCTTCATCGTAGCCGATGAACACACATGGAGTGCTCTGATCGTCGAGTTTTCCGACGTGGTTGAGCTCCGTCACGTAGACGAGGCAGCCAAACACGTGCAGGTGTCCTACTGCCAGCTTGCGTCCATGCCAAGCCTCGTATGCAGTCATCCCGTCGAGAGCCTTGGTGGGGGAACAGTTGAGAATGTACACCACCGTCAACACCGCCTCTCCCCAGAACTTGGCCGGCTTCACTCGTTGCTTGAGGAAAGCCCGGGTCGTGGCCACCACTGTCTGGTTGCGCCGCTCGACGATGCCGTTCTGCTGCGGACTGTACGGCGTGGAGAAGTGTCACTGGATCCCCTCATCGGCGCAGTACGAGGCGAACTCGGTTGACGTGAACTCGCCGCCGTTGTCCGTGCGCAGCACCCGGAGCTTGCGCCCGCTCTCATTCTCCGCGGCTGCCTGGATGTGCTTGATGGCGTCTGCCGCAGCTCCATTGGTCCTGAGGAGGACCACCCACATGTACCGGGACACATCGTCGACAAGTAGAAGGAAGTAGCGTCGTCTTCCCGGTGTGGCCAGCGTCACTGGCCCATAGAGATCGCCGTGCACGAGCTCGAGCCGCTCCTTGGCTCGGAAGCTCGCCTAGCGAGGGAAGGAGAGGCGCTTCTGTTTCGTCAAGACGCAGGTGTCGCAGAGCTGCTCGACGTGGTCCACGCTCGGCATGCCCCACACCATCTCCTTGGTGTCGAGCTGCCGCAAAGCTTCGAAGTGAAGGTGCCCAAAGTGCTCGTGCCACCTCCAAGCTTCGTCGTCGCGACGAGCTGTAAGGCACAAAGGCTGCTCCACCTTCCCGTCGAGGACGTAGAGGTAGTTGCTCCCCCTAGCCACCTTAGCCAGAAGAAGCTGTTGTCGGTCCCAGATGCGCAACACGTCGTCCTTTATCTCCACACACAAACCGTTCGCGTCCAGCTGTCCAAGGCTGATGATGGAGTTGCGTAGCGCGAGGATGTAGAAGACCTCTGTGAGAAGCCGGTGCTCGCCGTACTTGGCGGCGAGGATGACGGAGCCGATGCCCTTTACGTCCACGCCTGATGAGTCGCCGAACTTGAAGTAGCCGCACACGTTGGTGTTCAGGTCGGAGAAGAACTCCTGACGCCCGGTTATGTGGTGTGTCGCACCGCTGTCGAGGAACCAGCCGTCAATCTTGTCATCGCTCGAGCTGTCGCCGAGGAAGACGCGTGCGCGCGGCTCGTTGATGTGGAGAGCCGTCGCGGCCGATGCTATTGGGAGCTGCTCGATGCTCCCGTGGACCAGTAACAGAGCTGACTCGTCATCTCATCGCAGCCTGCGCGACGTGAGCCTGGCCGTGCCTCGGCTGGCGGCAGTCCCTGGCCCAGTGGTCCGCCCTACCGTAGTTGCGACAGGTGTCGTCTCGCGGCGGCCTGCGCTCGCCGCCGGCGGCGCGCTCACCGCCTCCACGTGCAACGCCTGCAGCGTCGCGTCGCGCCGCGCCGTACCACCGGCGCCTCCTCGCACCTCACACTCGGCACATCCACGCGCCTTGGGCGCTCTGCACGGAGGGCGCTTGCGGCCGCCAGAGGAGGGAGAAGGCTCTCCCTTCTAGTAGACTGTGCTCTGTGGCGTAGTGAAGCCTGCACCAGTAGCAACTGTCTATGCTGCAGCCGCCAACGCCTCCTCATCAACGGCCTTGAACCTCCCTGCAACCTCCTCGATCGTCAAGGTTGAGATGTCAAGCATCGTCTGGATGGAGATCTTCAGCTGCAGGTACTTGGCCGGAGAACAGCGGAGGAACTAGGCGACAGCTCGCTCCTTAGTGATGTCGTAATCACCGAGCCGCTCCAGCCGCTACCTCAGGCCGGTGAGGCGGAGATTAAAGTCGTCGACGTCCTCACCCGGCTTGAAAGCAAAGTGATCCCACTCCTGTCGAAGCTTCTGCAGCATGGACTTGCGGACGCGATCACTGCCAATCCGGGCAGTGGCAATGGCATCCCAGGCGTCCTTAGCCGTAGGCTTACCTGAGAGGGTCAGCACCATCTCAGGCGGGACTGCAGAAAGCAGCGCCTCCAGCGCCCGCCGGTCCTCGTGACGGCTCGCGCCGCCCAAACGCATGATGTTCCACATCCGCTGCGCCTCGAGCTTCACCTTCATCATCGATGACCACTCGACGTAGTTCGTCTTTGTCAAGACGGGCCACTGTGTGTTGCCGTAGTCCCTGATGACAGTCTGGATCACCCTCGGGGGTGCACCACCGCGGTCGTACTCGAGGTCGGCGCCGTGGTCGGAGCCGAGGTGCAGGTTGTCGATCCACCGGTCCACGTGCTCGCTTCGCTGTGTCCCAGCGTCGACGGCGCTATCTGCGCCGCCCGCCGACCTGGGAGGATCGCACTGCGCGACGTCGCCGGCCGGTGGTGCCTGTGCAGCAGGTCCTCCGCGTCACACCGCGCCATCTCGCGGGTCGCATCCGCCTTCTCACGCAGCCGATGCGCTGCCATCTGCCGGTGGGACGCCCCCGCCTAGGCGCGACGGGCTTCGGACGCTGCGAGCTTTGCACGTGCTGCAGCCGCATGCTGTCGCTCGTCCATGCCACGCTCCTCCGCTGTGGCAGCCTGCGCCTGACGGGCTGCTCGAGCACATAGGTCTGCTGCCCGGAGTCGCTGCGTGCGCACCTCCACTTCCTCCTCAAGCCGCTCCGCCTTACGCAGCAATTCCTCTGCCTCCGCACGTTGCAGCACGCTCGAAGTAATCGAGCGGGTGCTGCTGGAGGAGACCCACGAGCGTAGGAATGGAGCCTCGTCGCCGGCCAGCGGTGGTGGCGCACGGCCTAGCAGATCCACGACGGCCCTGCCGCCCGCGCTCTGCGCATCGCCGCCACCTACGCCCTGCGCACCCGCCTGGCTGAGACCGTCCATGCCTCGGTTCGACCTCCTGGAACTAGCCATGGACGAGAGAGTTGAAGAAGAGGGGAAATCGCCGCCTTGCTCGCGTGCGCACGCCCCCGCGCACACTCACGGCCCGTCACCCGCGCCTCCGCCTTACTCCGCCTCGCCGGGGAAACTCCTCGCCGCTCGGATCGAGTCGCGCCGCGCCGGAGTTGGGCTCCCAGCCCGAGTCAACGCACGTCGGTCGGCCGTCGATTCGCCGTGCCTCCGCCCGATCCGCGCACACCCGCGCCGGATCGGAGTAGGAGACGTGTAGAGGAAGCGATCCCATCACCGTCGTCAAGCTCCACTGGCTGCCGTGCTCCATTGTCAGTGATCGGGATCCAGTGTTCACCAGTTCACTGTGGACAGAGCTCTTTGCACTCTCCAGCGTCAAGCTCCGCCTCACCTCCGCGTTCCGGCCACAAACTGATGGACAATCGGAGGTGACCAATTGGGTGGTCGGTGTCTACTTCCGTTGTCTTGCTGGCGATCGTCCGCGCAGCTGGCTTCGGTGGCTGCCATGGGTGGAATACTGCTACAACACCTCTTACCAGTCCTCCTTGCAAACAACGTCGTTCAAGGTTGTCTTTGGACGGGATCCGTCGACGCTAGCATCTTACCAGCTGGACGTGGCATACGTCATGGCCTTGGACAAACAGCTTCAGCCCCGGGATGAGTTCCTGGGTGAGATTCGGGAGCGCCTGCTGCAAGCCCAAGAATTCATGAAGTCCTACGACAAGGGCCGCAATGATTTGGAGTTCGCAGTTGGGCGATTGGATATGGCTTCGGCTTCTTTAGCGATCCGCAGCGGTAATCAAGGACAAGGTGGCTGCCAAGCTTGCGCCACGCTACTATGGGCCGTACCAGGTGTTGGAATGTGTCGGGCCGCTCGCCTACCGCCTTCGTCTTCCCGCCAAAGCTCGCATTCATGATGTGTTCCATGTTGCCTTCCTCAAGAAGTTTGAAGGTGATGCTCCAGCTGTGGCGCCTCTGCCACCAGTGGTGCAGTGGGTCGGCCATGACGCAGTGGATGCAACTTGGGAGGAGCTCACTCAGTTCAAGGAAGCATACCCAGATTTCAAGCTCGAGGATGAGCTTTTCTGTAAAGGGGTGGAAGTGTTAGACTGACTCCAGCAGTTTGGACGATCTGCATCTTCTCTATGCAGCAGGGAGAGAAGAAAACACTACTGCCAGAAGCAGAGCACTCCAGCAGCATGCGAATCCCCTCGCGTATCCTGCTCCGGTGGTTGGCCCCCCTGCGCGAGGGGAGCCGCCGCGTCGAGGGGAGCTGCCGCGCGGCCGCGCGGTCGCGCCTCGACCTTCAAGCCAGCGAAGGTGGCCGACTGGCCTTCCTCGGTGAGGCCGTCCGTGAGAGCTGCGGCGCAGACGCGGCCTACCTCGGCGAGGCTGCTCGCGGGGATGGGAGGCCGCCGCTCCCCGGCGAGGCCGCTCGTGGAGACACGGCTCCCCTGCGCGAGTCGCCTGCAAACTTCCACGACGAGGAGGCCACCCGCTGTAGCTCTACCCCGCTAGGACGAAGAGGGCGCGGCGGCGCCTCTGCGTCGACGGAGATCCGCCCCCGCCTGCGACGATGGCGAGATCCGCGCTACTTCCTCGTCCTGTCCCTGCTCGCTGTCGTCTCCGACGTGTCTTCCCCGGATATCGCCCCCGTGGGACGCAGCCATGCCCACCTCCCCGCCTTCCGGCGCCGCAGTAGCCGCGTCACGGTTTGACGGCCACGTCAAGCCGCTCGGCGCTGGCAGCAGTGCCCCGCCATCGGTTAGCTCCCGTGCCGCGGCCGCTGCCATGCCGGCGTGGGCGACCTTGCCCAACCACGACATCGCCTTCGACTCCTCGTGGGGCCTCCTCGACGACCTAGAGATACTCGTCAAGCGCCTCCGCTCGAAGCAGCAACGGAAGGGCTCCATTGACAGGAGCGTCAGCGTCGGCGCGGGCAACAACAACTTCGACTCCTCCGAGGCCGGGTGGTCCAGGGAGATCTTTGGCGCGCTTGATTCAGCATCCAGCGCAGCGCCGTGGGACGAGACGGAGATCCACCCTCGCCTGCCACGACGGCGAGATCCGCCCCCGCTTGCAAACTTGCTCGACAAGAGGGCGCGGGGTGGTCGGAGGGAGAGGGCGCGGGGGAGAGGATGGAGGGCTGTAGGGGAGAGGGCGCGGGGTGGTCGGAGGGGAGAGGACGGTTGGAGCTGTGCGCGATGAAGAAAGGAGAGAGAAGCCTCCAGATTCCCTGAGAATGCAAGTGAGGCGGAGTCCAACCGCAAAATGTAGACGGTGATGCAGACTCTGCTGGAGGATGAACAGTGCGACTTCATTCTGCATTTTGCAGATGCAGATCGTGGTACAGACTCTGCTGGAGTCAGTCTTATGGACACCTTCTGGCAAGAAGGCCTCGGCGTCCAGCAGTAGTTAGGATTTTTCAATTAGGAGTTTTTGGTTTGTTAGGCTGGTTTAGTTGGCCGGCTAGATATTAGGGAGTTGGTTTAGCAATATTTAACTCTACCTCTTGGCAGGGATAGAGATTAAGCAGTAGTTTATCCCTAAGACTCAGAGCCTCTCGAGGAGAGGGCGAGTAGGATTGTAAACTATCTGCCATTGTTATCAGATTGATAAATAGCCCATATCATTGCAACTTTTTGATGAAAATTGCTTCTCCTAGTCGTATTACTTACAAACTGCATACACTGATTATCTATGCACATCCTAAACAACAAATGTTTTTTGTTTCTCATTTCAAAGGGTTTCGCACTTGGAGGCTCTACCTTCTGTTGTGGTGTACGTTTATTTACTCATTGCTTGCTATTTTCGCACAAGTTACGTTTCATCTAATCTGGTGCATTGAGGGAATGGGATGGTCTGTGGCTCATTCTTGGTGGGCACAGCTGGTCGGTTTAGGAAGGTAAATAACTTCGCATCAGTCCTTTTCTTCATGTTAATTCTGTATTCTCGTGTATGTGCACAGATCCATCTGTCCACCTGTTTGTAGATTCTTCCTGTGCAGGTGTCTTGTTGCAGCTAATCATGCATGTTAATGTAGGGGCCAGCCTTTGGAATCACCATCAGTTATCAACTTTCTAGCCTTACAGCTATCTGCTGCAGTCCTTGCTTTGGTTGAAATCCTTGGAAGCAGGCTTCATCAAGATTCATGTTGGCTGAACTTCTGTTTTGGATTTGAGCAAATAGGTCTGTTTTCTATTCTAAGCTACGGGAAAATTTACGGAAACATTAGACCTTGAATTATTTCTCCAATTTATTCTTTATGGTTTAAAATTTACGGAAAAATCAAGGTTGGGTCTCTTGCTGCTTCATTAACTTTATTTGTTTTCTAAACTGCCAGTTGTGATCAATGTACAAAAGGATTGTCTGTTGTAGAATAGTACTAAAATGTAGATAAAATAAATGTGTTAGTGTTAGCAAGCTGTATAGGATGGCCCTATGGGCCCTGGGTTTCCCTGCCGCCAGCCCCCTGTTGGGTTGTGCGCCTGCCCTTAGGGGCTTATATAGATCGATATGGATAGGCAAGGATCACCGTAGGATTACTGTAGTCTAGGTCATCTTTGCCTATATATGTACACTGAGCCTTCAGCTCTCAATAATCAACCTATTATTTCAAAACCATATTGCTTTCATGGCATCACGAGTTAGGGTTTTGATCCCTCTCTCCCTTCTGGCTGCACCCCTCGCGCCTCCTTGGCTGCGCCCATGCGCGCCGACCGGCAGCGCGTATAGGCCGCGCGCGATCCTCCTAGGACGTGTCGCCGCCATCTTCCTGGCTGCGCCGCCGCCTTTCCAGGACGCGCCGCCACTTTCGGGCCGCACTGCCCCTAGGCCGCGCCGCCCTTCCCCTGTCGTGCCGCCGCCCCGCCCTTCCCCGGTCGCTCCGCCGCCCCGTCGTCTCTGTGCGCCGTCCGCATGGCCGGGTCCAAGACCGCCTCCCAGCTAGCCTCTGTCGCAAAGGGTAAGCAGCTCACCTCGAAGGAAATCCAGGCCAGCCGTGACGCTGCCCTCGAAGACGCCTGCAAAGTAGAGGACGAGGCCGCCGCTGCCACCTAGGAGCGTGACGCCTCTGCCGAGCGGGCTCGCGATGCTCTCAAGCGCGCGGCCCAGGCGCGCGCCGACGTTGCTCTCGGCGAACCTGACGCCGCTAAGGACGCGACGTCGACAGGGATGCCGTGTCCCACGTCAACGACATCGCGGCTCCCGACGACGCCTTCCATCAGGCGATGCTGGCGCACGAGGCTGCCGCCGCCGTCCACCTGCATCATCACGCCGCCAGTGTCCAGAACATCCGCAACTTGGTGCACGTCATCCTCGACCTCACCGACGACAACTACAAGCGGTGGCGCGATCAGCTTCTCGTCGTTGGCAAGTACTTCCTAGAGGATCATATCCTCCAGGACACCCCTGCACTTGGCCTCTCGGATTGGCGCTGCATGGATTGCGTCGTCAAGTCCTGGATCTCTAGCACCACCTCCACCGACCTGGTAGAGGCCGTGATGGCCCGCGACGCCACTGCCTGTGACGTCTGGCTCGCGCTCGAGGATCTCGGCAATAAGGAGACTCGCGCCCTCCACCTCGACGCCAAGTTTCGCCACTTCTGCCAAGGCGATCTGTCCATCACCGACTATGCCGGCGCTTCAAGAACATGGCGGGCGCTCTCGGCGACCTCGGCGGGGACCGCACACTGGTGCTCAATGTCATCCGCGGCCTCGCTGATCGTTTCGAGGCCGTCGGGCGTCTTTTGCGCCTCTCCCGGGACTTCCCTACGTTCTTGGAGGTTCTCTCGGCCATGATTCTGGAGGAACTCACCATGGGCCAGCGCCCCTCGACGCCCTCTACCGCCCTGCTGGCCTCCGACGACAAGCATTCCACCGGTGGCCACTCATCTTCGTCTAGCCGGTCACCTGCCAAGCAGCAGCAGCAGAACAACACCGGCAACAAGGGCTCCAACTCCCGGAGCTCCTCGCAGTGACCTCCCTCTTACCGACGCAGCAAGCGCGCCGGGAAGGGGCTCAGCAACGCAGCTTCGGCTCCGCTCCGCCTAGTGCGCCGCCCTCCGTTGCTAGCTCCGGCGGGGCTGGTGGCTCCTGGCTGTCTACACAACACCCTTCCTGCATGTCACAGCCACTGGCGCTACTGCCTTGTCACCCTCTTTGTATCTTAATAATGTTCTTGTTTCACCACAACTTACTAAGAATCTTTTCTCAGTTTGCCAATTTACCATTGACAACAATTGTTCTGATGAGTTTGACCCATATGGTTGCTCTGTGAAGGATATGCTGACACAGAACGTGATCGTAAGGTTCAATAGCTCCGGGTCCCTGTACCCCCTGCGCCTTCCTACCGCCGCACAGTCCCTCGTCGCCGGCCCTGCATCGTCTCTTTTGCATCGTTGTCTCGGTCACCCTGGTCACAAGGCTTTGTCCAAGCTTGCGCCCGCCATTCCTTCGTGCATTATGGATGCTGGTCCCTTAGTGTGTCATGCTTGTCAGCTCGGTAGACATACCCGTCTACTGTTTCATATGTCATCATCTCGAGCTACAAGTAATTTTGATCTTATTCACTGTGATTTGTGGACACCCCCGGTCATTAGTGTTTCTGGTTATAAATATTATTTGGTTATTCTCGATGATTGCTCACATTTTCTGTGGACATTTCCTCTCCCGCTTAAATCTGACACTTTCTCAACACTGTCTCAGTTTTTCGCCTACGTACGTACCCAGTTCGGCGCATCTGTCAAGGCTGTTCAGTGCTACAATGGATGTGAGTTTGACAACTCTAGCTCCCACACGTTCTTCCTCACGGCGTTCAACTGTGTATGTCCTGTCCCTACACCTCCGCCCAGAACGGTAAAGCCGAGCGCATCATTCGTTCCCCAAACAACATGGTTCGCTCTCTCTTGTTTTAGGCTGATGCTTTACACACTGCTACCCACCTCCTTAACATTCTCCCAACCAAAACCCTGTGCTTCTCTGCACCGCACTTTGCCCTCTTTGGCACTGCGCCGGTGTACGATCACCTGCGCGTTTTTTGGTTGCGCTTGTTACCCCAACCACTCCGCCACCGCTCCGCACAAGCTTGCTCCTCGGTCGGCCCTATGTGTGTTTCTAGGGTATTCCACTCATCACAAAGGGTACCGGTGCCTTGATCGCTCCAGCAATCAGGTTATCATCTCTCGTCATGTCAAATTCGACGAGTCCACCTTCCCCTTTGCTGTGCACTCCACCTCACCGGTTGCCACGGATTTTGACTTCCTGGACGATGCTACTAACCCTGTGACGTCGCCTATTGGCCCGTCACAGCTTCTACCTGCAGGTCCTTCGTCCCTACAGATGCCGCTCGCCGCACCACCTGCGGCCGCCGCACCTTCGACACTTGCTGAGCCCGCGCCACGCATGGCCCTGTCAACTCCATCACCTGCAGTTTCCGCACCACGCGCGCCCCCGGCTTCTCGTCACCTGGCGCGGCCCTCGCCTCCTCGACGCTTGCGCCATGTGTGGCTCCGTCGCCCTCGACGCCTGCGCCACACGCGTGCCCCCCGGCAATCCTCCGCCTGGGTTCCCGGTGCGCCCCTGCCGCCTAGTGTACAGCCGCCGTGTTCCTGAGGCCACGTCCGCCTGGCTTCTTGGTGCGCCCCTCCGCCTCTCCTGCACTGGCCACGACACCTGCTCCAGCCCTGCCTGCCGTGCTCCCGCGTGGTCCCGTGCCCATTCCTCATGTGGTCAATCAGCACCAGATGGTCACCAGGGCAAAGCAGGGCCTCTGCTTCCCGACAGCGTACACAGCTGCCCCCCGTCGCTCGTCCCCAAGTCGTACAGCGCGGCTCTGGCAGATCCGAACTGGCGGGCTGCCATGGAAGAGGAGTACAATGCCCTGGATTTGGTTGATCGCCCCTGAGGGACGAATGTCGTCTTCGGCAAATGTATCTTCAAGCACAAGTTTCACGTGGACGGTTCCCTTGGGCGCTATAAGGCTCGTTGGGTCCTTCGTGGATTCACCCAGCAACCATGCATCGACTTTGATGAGACCTTCAGCCCTGTGGTCAAGCCTGCCACCGTGCGCACGGTCCTGTCACTTGCTTTGTCCCGGCAGTGTTCAGTTCAATGCTCGACATGAAGAATGCTTTTCTCCATGGGATCTTGATTTGAGATCGTGTATTGCTCTCAGTGAGCAGGATTTGAGGACTCTTCCCGCAGGTCTTGTCTGTCGTCTCAACAAGTCCCTATACGGTTTGAAACAGGCACCTCGAGCATGGTACAATCGCTTCGCCACCTTCCTGTTGCAACTTGGTTTTGTGGAGTCCAAGGCTGACACCAGCCTGTTTGTGCTCCGTCGTGGGACTGACATGGCCTATCTGCTCCTCTACATCGACGACATTGGTTTGGCAGCTTCCTCCATGGGACTTCTCCAACGCATCATCTCAGCTTTGCAGTAGGAATTTTCCATGAAGGATCTTGGCCAGCTTCACCGCTTCTTGGGCATGCACGTACAACGCCAGTCTGATGGTCTTCTTCTCTCCCAGCACCAGTACATGTTGGACATTCTGAACCGAGCTGGCATGGCCGATTGCAAGTCCTGCTCTACTCTGAGGCGATTGACTTTCGCAGCCTCACTGGGGCTTTGCATTGCAGTACCTCACCTTAACTCGGCCGGACATCGCCTATGCCGTTCAGCAGGTCTGCCTCCACATGCATGCTCCGCGAGACACTCACCTGGCTACCTTGAAGCGGATTCTTCGCAATGTTCGCGGCACTCTTCACCTGGGCCTTCACATTCGCCCCTCCAGCATTGACACCCTTGTGGCATACTCGGATGCAGATTGGGCGGGCTGCCCCGACACACGCAAGTCCACCTCGGGCTACACTGTGTTCCTCGGTGACAACCTCATCTCGTGGTCGTCCAAGCGCCAGGTGACTGTCTCTCGTTCAAGTGCTGAAGCTGAGTACTGCGCCGTCGCCAATGCTGTGGCCGAGACCACATGGCTCTGACAGCTTCTAATTGAGCTTCATACCCCTCTCCGCCGTGCTACAGTTGTTTTCTGTGATGACATCAGCGTCGTTTACATGTCCAGCAATCCAGTTCAGCATCAACGCACGAAGCACATCGAGATTGATCTCCACTTCGGCTGCGAACATGTTGCCCTCGGTCATGTCAAAGTCCTGCATGTTCCCACATGATGTCAGTACGCCGACATCTTCACCAAAGGCCTTCCATCGTCGGTCTTCACGGAGTTTCGGTCCATTCTCAACATCGCTGGTGACGACGATTCGCGCGCCGACCGGCTGCGTTCAGGCCGCGCGCTTCTCCCAGGCCGGCCACCGCCATCTTCCAGGCCGTGCCGCCGCCTTCGGGCCGCACCGCCCCCAGGCCGTGCCGCCCTTCCCCCGGCCACGCCGCCGCCCCGTCGTCTCTTTGCGCCGTCCGCATGGCCGGGTCCAAGACCGCCTCCCAGCTAGCCACTGTCGCAAAGGACAAGCAGCTCACCCCGGAGGAAATCCAGGCCCGCCGTGACGCTGCCCTCGAAGACGCCCGCAAAGCAGAGGATGAGGCCGCCGCTGCCGCCAAAGGAGCGCGACGCCTCCGCCGAGCGGGCTCGCAATGCTCTCCAGCGCGCGACCCAGGCGCGCGCCGACGTTGCTCTCGGCGATTGTTGCCTATACATGTACACGAGCCTCCGGGTCTCCATAATCAATCTATTATTTTCCAGCCATATTGCTTTCAGTTAGGGGTGCTGTAGGTATTAATCATTTTGAAAACCTACAACATACAAAATGAGAACACCTTTGTACTCCTATAAAATGTCAAACAGATAAGAATTGAGAGCGTAGTGCATTAAAATGACTTGTGCAATAATTAGTTCAGACTTCAGACTGTAAAACCAGTGATGTTATGATAGATATATTTTGCTGTGGAGTGGGTGTCTGGTGTCTTATAAATGTTTTGCTCTTCTCCTTAATGCAATGATACACAGTTCTCTTGCGTATTCAAGAAAAAAGGATATATTCAAAAAGATGATTGAGAAATGATATGATCTCATTTTGTAAGATAGTTCCCATACTGTATGCCATAAGAATTGTTGGCACAGTAGTTCGCAACATATTGTGTAGTGTCCATTGAAAAAGCATTTACTCTGTGCAGGTTACCATTTGCGGGTAGCATGCTGTTTTTTACTGCCTGCCGCCCAGTTAGTTGTCAGTATTAGTCATCCTTCATGGATTTCTTTACCATTCTTTGTATTTAGCTGCATTGGCCTTGTGGATTGGTCATTAACAAGCAACTTTCTTGGTCTTTTCCGGTAAGCTCCTTGATGTGAGCATTGGTTTATTATCTTAGTACATGTGCTCTTTAGGGTATTAATTTTATTTTCAATGTTTTATGAAGATGGTGGAGGTTACTTGAGATATACTCGGTGTTTAGTATTCTTCTGCTTTATATCTATCAGTTGCCTGTGAAGTTTCCCTATTTTGTTCTAGCATTTGCTGACTTTGTTGGGCTGTTCAAAGTTTCCTCGAAATCAGAATGGCCTGAGCTGTCTTCTGGTATTTCCCTTCTGGTGTATTATTTCATGGTAAGCAGCTAAAACATCAATTTCTGCAGCATGCACAATGTGAAGGATGATATTCATGTTCTATGCTTTAGCTTGTGGAGGATTTGTGTAGATAATATAGGCGGATGAAATTGTTATAACTTATTGGGATGAGCTGTCCAGTAGATGAATTTATTGGGATTAATAATGTTCACATATTGAAGTATCTTTGTTCTGCCCTGATGCTGTTGTAGCCCTTAATCCATTATATTGAGCATTATGCAGAGGAGTATTCACAGTAGCATCATTGTCCATTTCTTTCTTGAAAACCTAGACTACTGTGAATCCTCTATTCATTTACAAATTAGTCATAACTTAAAGTAAGATTTAAAGTGGAATAAATTATACTTGTGAGATCAACTGCACTGTTGGTTGTGGTAGTAATGTGGGAAAGGGCATAAAACTTCTCTGAGTGCCTTGTCAGGTGTTGTCCAAATTATGGCATTTAGTATTCAGTCGAGTAATGCAGTGGACCTTATGATATAATGGATTGATCATTTGACCAAATTGAACTGAAGTAATAATGCATTGTGTATCACTACAAATTATCAAGCGTTGCACTTTATTAGTTTAAAGTAGCAGTCAACTATCATCACAATTTTGCCATTAAGTGGAAGCTTTGCTAAAATTCTAATTTTGAGTACACAAAAACCTCTTCCTTCTAATACTGGCTCTTGTCCCCTTACTGTAGTTGTCATCGTTGAAACAAGACATACATGAAATGGATTTGTTTATATCTCGAGAAGATGACAGCTTAACGGAAGACCTACTGCCTTCTAGAAATCCTTTTTTCAGTCGTCAATCTCGGTATGCAAACAATTGTGTTCCCGTTAATGTGCTGAGTTGATTTCACATGTGGACTTGCCTCACTTGTTATCTTATAACACCACAGAAAAAGGAAATTAGAGATTAGCGCAGCTCAGGATTGTTAGCCCAAAGAATCTTTTCCATTCACCACACCCACTAAAGGGGTCCTTGGGTACATATATATAGGCTGCCAACCAAGAGGTACCTTGGTGGCTAAGCATAGGAGGTAAAATAGAATAAAACTACTAAAAGACCTAAGCTACTAGACTTACTACTAACAAGGATTGTGACTGCTATATGACATCGCAATCACACTTTTGTTGATAAACACCATCAATACATTTGAATTGTTATTTCGTAGCTGAGATATTTGCGAACTTTTATATGAAATGGATGTGACTAACCTTGGATAGATGGAACAGAGAGATAGAGAGCGCACAACTCATCTGTAGAGATGGCCATGTATATATAGAGCCATACAGGAATATAGAGAGACACTAGGAATATAGAAAGCCTCCTGAGAATATAGAGAGCCTTTATCCATTTAACACCCACCTTCAAACTCAAGGTGGAAGCTGAGGTTCCGAAGCATTGAGTTTGAGCAAGTGAAGCCGATGTTGCTCTCGAGTTTGTGCTTTAGTAAAGAAATCTGATAACTGCAGTTTAGAGGGCACATACTGCAGAGCAATGGTTTTCTGATGACAATGATACCGAGTAAAGAAAGCATCAACTCCAATGTGCTTCGTAAGTAGTAGTAGCAAATGCTCGAAGTAGTAGTAGCACAGATTTGCCGCCGCTGCTCCTGCACCGGGCGCGGCCGCCGCTTCCTCTGGTCCGCCGCCGGGTGCGCCCCCTCCCTCTCTCGCCGCCTCCTCTGGCCCGCCGTCGGGCGGACCCCCTCCCTCCTCCGGTCTGCCGCTGGATCTCGCCGCAGCCGCTGACGCCCTTCGCACGGGCGCTGGCGCATGGGACCTGGGCATGGGTGCGGACGGCGCGGACCCTGCCAACGCCGCTGCAGCACGCGCGGGTGCAGGTGTGGGTGACCCTCCGCCGGCCTTCCCGCATCTCTTTGCTCCACTCCTCGCCGACCGGATCCCTTCCCTCTGAGGGCTGGGCATGCCCCCATGGATGCGTCATTCGCCACCCGCTGCCTATCTCCGGAGCAAGCACTCACAGGCGCCACTATCGCCAACGGCGCCCTCGTTGCGGCCCTTGCTACGGTGAAGATCGAGGCTGCCACGACAAGGAGCGGGTTCGCGCGGCTGATGCTCTCATTCGCCGGGTCGCCGAGGCGGAGCACTTCCTCGCCTCCCTCGGGCAGCCCGTTGCCCCTGCCATCGAGCACATCGCCTCCTCTTCCCACCAGTCCCCGACTTCTGCTCCTGTCCCGCAGAGTGCTGGGCCCCGACTCGACCTTGCTGACCCTACCTATAGTCGCCTACCTCCACCTTCAGGCCGCGGGTGTCTCACACATCAAGAACCTGGTCTCTGTCGTTCTCCACTCTGTGGCCACCTCCTGGCAGGACCAGGTCCTCCTTGCGCTTTGCCGCTACGCCCTCGACGACTACGTCCTCTTCGACACGACGATCGAGGCGCGAGACGTGGCGTGGCTGCGCTCGACAATGTCGCCATGTCCTGGATCTTTGGGACCATGTCCCCAGATCTGCAAGACGTCGTAAGGACTCACGGCGGCACCACGCACCAGGCCTGGCTGGCGCTCAAGGGACAGTTCCTCGGCAACACTAAGGCTCGGGCGAGTACTGTAGGAAGATGAAGAGCAAGGCTGATGCTCTTCACGACCTCGGGTACCCAGTACCTGACCGGGTCTTGGTGCTCAATGTCTTGCGGGGTCTCAACAACACGTTTGACCACCTGCGGACATGGATCACCCGCGAGAATGATCATCAATAAAAATGACATAATATTTGTGACCACCCTTTGTAGCAAAAGGAGCAGGACCCCATACATCTGAATGAATAAGATCAAAAGGTCTAGCAGACTGAGAAACACGAGAAGGATATGGGAGCTGTATCTGTTTTCCAAGTTTGCAGCCCTTACAATGGAAGCTAGACTTAAGAGATGTATGACCCAAACAACCTTTATTTATTAAAGTAGTCAAGCGAGACCCACAAAGATGACCAGGCCTATGATGTCACATGGCGAAGGACGACGTGAATGATGATGCAGCGGATGACACACGGGCAGAAGATTGAGGAAGACGCAAGGTGTCGAGAATGTAGAGGATAGGGGCACCTCTACGGTGATGGCCAGTCCCAATCAGAGCCCCGGTTCGACAATCCTGAATAAAGCAAGATGATCATTAAATCCAACAAAACAGTTGTGATCAGTTATCTGACCAACTGAAAGAAGATTCATAGACAACCGAGGTACAAGAGAGACATCAGGCACAGAAAAATTAGATGTGCAAAGAGAACCCTGATGAGTGATAGGACAAGTACCATCTGCTGTTTGAACGGAAGTGCCATCAGTAACTGGCTTGCTAGCAATAAGCTGGGTTCTATAAGATGTCACATGAAAAGAAGCCCCTGAATCAAGAACCCAAGAAGACCGAGGAGCAGTGATAGGTGAAGCAGCAGCAACAGATACTGAGCCTCTAGGATCATTGTTAGCATGATCTGGCAAACAAGGAATGATTTCACATTTGCGAGGCTTGCTGAGGGCATGAAGCAACTTTTGGAGCTTCTAGTGGTTTAAGTACAGTTCTGAGATAGCAGGATTAGATTATGTGATGGTGGTGTTTGTGTTTGCATGTGTTTGCGGGAGTCTATGTATGACTCTTCTTCTATTAATACAATGATACGCAGTTCTCCAGCGGGTTCGAGAAAAAAAATTTAGAACCGGGAACAAGATGCATGGTAGGTCGCCGATTCAGTTGGGATCTTTATTCGTTTGTTGCCACTTGATTAGGACTTCCATAAGCACAGACAATTCTAAGCCTTCTTGCTATCTCACACTCAACACCTCCCTAGATGCTTCAGTTATAGCTAATATTATTCGCATAACAATCTGTTCAATGTGGTTGGTGCGAAATCTGTCCTATTGTAAAGAGATTGCTTCTGCCTGTTGACTTCTACATCACAAGGAATCGTGCCTTGTGCATAAACTGACCTCAAGGGATCAAAACCATGAAAAACTGCGGTCTCCCTGCGTGCCTCAGCTATTCAGCCATAAACCGGAGAAAAGCGGGTTGTTCTCTTCTCTGTGCTGGTGCCACGAAAACTGAAGAAAACCAGTGCATTGCCTGCGCACTAGCTGTCGGCCAATCCCACTTGCACCTTATCCTTTGCTGCTGCCTGCTGGACCCACCCAGGAGCATGCTTGCTCCCACACGCTCAGTATCTTGCTAGCACTGCAGCCTGGCCCCACTGCTTGCTTCCCATGCATGCGCTCCCTGCTTCATATGTGTCAGTTTGATCAGCAGGCCGATCAAGGCTGTAGTCCAGCTGCTTATCACCAAATGGATATTGCCTACAGCAGGAGGGCTTGCATAGCTTGCCTGTTTGATGACTGATGTGCTCGGTGAAGCCCAACACATCAGTGATGGCCAGCCTAAGTGCCTCTCCAATTGTTGAAGCTAAAAAGGAAACAAGGAACACACATCAGTTTCCTAGATTTGTCCCAAAAGGCTCTTATAATGCATGTGGGTAAGAGGCCCAAGATGATACAGCTTTCGACATCAGCATGACATCACCAATGCCATTGAATGTTGAGAGCTTGCATACCTTCGATCATATGTATCAATGGGCTCTTCAACATAGTACAATTCCAAAGCCTCAGCCTTGCAAAGTGGGCGCTCCATTGTGGGGTGGTCTGAGCATCTGCCTCCAAATTGCTCGTGGCCACTCCCGGTAGAGAAACTACCGGCATGCTCTAGGTTGGCACTTGAGGAAGCTCTAGCTAGATACAACGGGAGGTGGAGGTTAGAGGCCGGACTAGGAGGGAGATGGCCCATCTCTCTCTCGACCACTAGGAACCACAGCCGCCAAGGTCAGATCAATGGAGTGCTTCGAAGGAGGCCTTGTTGAGTCACTGGTTGGGAGATGAAGGATGGGTAATTGTCGAGATCCATGTCGTGTATCGAGTCATTGTCTACTAGGTGACGAGAGAGGGAGCGAGAGCGAGAAGATGTAGAAGAGGAGACTGGTATTGGGTCCTCGTGTTGGAACGGAAAAGGGAGAGGATTTATGAATTCACAGTGTCTTTTATATTTACAACTCGTACCAACACACCGGCAGTTTTTCAAAAGTCGAGTTCCCACCCTCCGAAATCAACCTATGCGATGCATCCAGAGTCGCAGATCTGCACAGATGGCTTCCGTCTCGTCCTCACCTCTCCCCACCAGCCCCCCGTCGGCGCTCACGTTCGATGGCCAACTCCTCCCCGCCGTCCACCACCCTGAGCTCGGCGGGCGCTCCTACCTCCCTTTCTGCCTCCTTGCCTGCGACCCCCTCTGACGCTCAGGCCTGGCGCACCAAGGTGTTGTGCTGATCCCAGGAGTCACCGCCGACTGGCAAGTCCACTCGCGCTCCTTCCCCTTCCTTCAGGGAGGTGCTTGTGGTGGGAGTGGCGGCAAGTGATAAGACCAGCGCTGCGGCTTGGTCCATATGGAATCACCGTAATTGTTGTGTATATGATGGGGTTCTGCCGAATTTAAATGTGGTTCTGGTTTCAGTGAAAGAAGAACATGGGGAATCAATCTCCTTGCTCAAGAGCCAGCCAATACGTGAGTTCTTTTAGTGGTCTTGGTTCAAGCCTTTGGCAAGATAGAAAGAGATTTTCCTCCTGATGTAAAAGTTTGTGTGTTTGTGCGCGCGCGGCCGGGCATGTATGGGTTTCTAAACCAACTCATTTATTCTTCTTAATATAATGGTACACAGTTCTGCGTGTTCGCGGAAAATAAAGAAGTCACCTGTGCGGGCAAGGGAGACTACGGGAGTTAGTGTTGGAGTATAAGTGAATTGTCTACCTTTCCTCATCAGCTTAAGCTTTTGGGTTGAACTGGTTGGTGCATGCAACTCAATATGGTATCAAAGCCAGAGGTCTCGAGTTCGAGTCCTGGCGGGCGTGTTAATTAAAATAATTACAGCCCACTCCAATATCCATGTATGCGGCCTGGGGGAGCCTGCACGTGAGGCGGAGTGTTGGAGTACAAGTGAATTGTCTACCTAAGCTTTTGGGTTGAACTGGTTGGTGCATGCAACTCAATAGTTAGGAGTGCTGTGGCCGGCCGGCACCGTGTCTTTTTTTTGTGTTTTCTGAACTTAACGAGTGCTAAGCTTGCCAGTGTGGCACTAAATGCTGATGGAATTGGTGAGGGGCATGACTGGATGAGTACTAGTCTTTTCGGTTCCAGCGACAAGTTTTCGTGTACGCTAGCAAACACAATTAAGCACCATATAATACTGACAGGAGGGAGTAGAAGGGTCAAACTAGATATTTGAAAAGTAGAGGGACCCAAGTGAACACATTTAAAAGAAATATGGAGGCTTAAGCCAAAAAGTTCCCCTTTGTAACTTGACAGTGTCTTAACTTTTGACTCAATGTTGATGCAGCAAGTTATCTAATCGTGTTTCCATTATTTTAGCCAACAGAAACATGTCATCTGCAGAATCTAGGCGTGTAATTGCTAGGGTTATCCATGAACCCTTTTTAATTTAACCAATAATAGTAGTTTTACAAAAGTTATCTTCTAAAAAAACTAGTGCTATTAGTTGAAACTAAAGAGGGTCAGTGGATAACCCTTAGGCTCATCAATTTGCATCCGTAACAGAGTGTTCTAATTGGCTTCTGTGAGCTGCATAACTTCTGTGTTGTTTGTTTGTGACTGCTAGTACTCTAGTCTAGATTTACCACATCAAATAATTGTCGCTTATTATCTTTTCTCTACCTCAGATATAGCAAAAGGCATACTAACATATTACTGAGGGGATCGGTTTTCAGAACATTCAGTATCAACTTCTTCACTTATGGATTCCCGGTATTTGTCCCTAATCTTTTGTTTCTCTCTCTACCTTTCCATTCACTGTCGTAGACTTTGACATTTTTGTTATGATTGCCTGGGCCAACCATTCCTCCTTTTTGTGACATATACCTAAAGTTACTGATGAGTGATGATGGGAGAACATAGTCAGGATCAAACATATGGATTGAAGGAACACATATGACAAATTGTTACTTTGGATGAACAAACAGAAGTCTCGACACAGTCAGCTGTGGTGGTATATGTAGCCAATATGGGCCAGTCTATATAGGCTAGTCTATATGGGCCATACATGACAACCCCCACAACCCCCCGCCCCCCACCCCCCTCAAACTGTAGAAAGGTAGGATTTGGTGTAACTGAATGGATGTATTGCATTGAGGCCTCGGCCGGTATATATTAGAGTACAAGGCTTGGGATGCAAGGCAACCCCAGATACATATGGCAGTCTCGATACGTATATCTACAACTACCAAATATACTCTAACATCCCCCGCAGTCACTGCGGGAGCACCGCAGACGGTGAGACTAGAGAAGAAGCCGAAGGCGAGGGCCGACAGACCGACATCCCCCCGTAGTTGGAATGTGGTGCGGTGTAGACGCTGCGACTGGAGCGAAAACCGGCGAGTTAACTCATGCGGATGGTAGCCCTTTGTGCCGAAGTCGATGAAGCAGAACTTGATGGTGAATAGCCGTGGTCGAAGATGCCGTGCGTAGTGTAGCTGTGGTCGACGTGGAGCTGTCGAGGTTGCCGAGGGTAAGGTGCCGCACAGGAAACCGCGGGCGCTCGAGGAGGCGTCGTGAGCACGGTGGCGCGAAGGGGAAGCCACCAAGGATGAAGACGGCGACGCGTTGAGGCAGTCGAAGAGGGGGTCGATGCCGAAGTCGATGCAGTCAGGAGCCAATGGGCGAGACATTCCCGGGTTTCCCACGCCCGGAAACGCCTCGGGGACGATGGCGTACACCGGTGTTGCCAATACCGGACGTGCAAGGGAGGGTGCACCACCAGGTGCCGTCGTCTGAGGGGCCCGCAAAGAAGGCCTCCACGACACTCGCAGGCGTAGCGCAAGGCCTGATGCTCCGGATGACGCGACGGCGGAGCTCGAAGGAGATGGCGAAGAACTCGAACAGCTTGTTGAAGACCATGCGCGCGCAAGGCGCGCACTGACGTAGTCGTAGACGAAGTCGAGGATATAGTCGACGGCGATGAAGATGCAACAGCGGAGCACTAGGGAGTACGGCACTACTACCCGAAGAGGCAACGCAGCCGCAACCCTCGTGTCGGTGGAGGTGCACGCGTACTGAAGACACCCATCGTGAATCTGTATGTGTCGCGACCGCACGCTAATTCGCTGATCGGGCCGTGGGTGCACGTACGAGACGACGGATGACGAAGCTGCGCAGATTGGAACCATGGCGGAGAAGTCGGGGACGACCGGCGTGGAGACCGTGTTGCGGAGGAGCCTGGCGGCGCTGCGGGAGGGGCCCCTATGCGCACCACACGCCAGCCCGAGCGACACGGGTGAAGAACAACCGGTGATGATGTCGAAGAGAAGCACGCGGTCGACAAGCGGTGGGCGACTCAATCTCGATCAGTGATGGAGCAAAAATCAGAGAAATTACCAAAAAAAAAATCAGCAGCATCTCGTGTAGAACCTCGGGTGCACATAGCAGGAATCCCTCATCCCATCTATCTCTTCCATCTCGTGTGTTCTCACGGTCAACAACACGCGCAAGACAACGAGAAGAAACAGAGGAAGAGAGAGAGAGCCTGGCACGACGATGGATGGAGCGGTAGGGATGGGCAATCTCCCCAGGGGCGTGCTAGGAGACCGTCGAGGGGGCGGCCTTGATGGGCGCTGTGGGAGACGGCTGACGGCGTGAGGAAGGTAGGGGCATGGCCGGCGGCAGCAGAAGATTAGCCTAGGATCTCATACCCTAATCTCGTGATACCATGTAGAAAGGTAGGATTGGTGTAATTGAATGGATGTATTGCATTGAGGCCTCGGCCGGTATATATTAGAGTACAAGGCTTGGGATGCAAGGCAACCCGGATACATATGACAGTCTCGATACGTATATCTACAACTACCAAATATACTCTAACACAAACTCAAGGCGGAGGTGGAGGACTAGAAGCATTGACTTTGAGCAAATGAAGTTGACAATGCTCTTGAGTTTGTGCTTTGGTGAAGAAATCTGCTACTTGCAACTCTGATGGCACATGCTAAAGAGAAATTGTCTGTTGATGACAATGGGACCGAGTAAAAGAGGCATCAACACCAATACGTTTTGTGAGTTCATGCTTCACATGATCATTAGCAATCTGTATGGCTCCGGTATTATCACAAAGGAGAGGTGTGAGGGTATCACAAGAAATACAAAAATCAGCTAGCAGCCATCGAAGCCACAATCTTTGAAGTGGTAGTAGCAAGTGCTCGAAGTTCTTCTGTACTTGATCAAGATACAACTGACTGCTTCTTGGACTTCCAAATAAGAAAACTAAGAAGGATACAATAACCGGTGACTGAGTGGAGTCACTCGACCGAGTCTGAGTAAGCATGAAGATGAGTGGACTATCTGTTAGTATAAGTCTAGTAGCTTAGTAGGTATTTTAGTAGTTTTCATTTCTTTTTTACCCATAGGATTAGCCACCGTGCTACCCCTTGGTGGCAGCCTATATATGTACCCTAAGACCCCCCTTTGTGGGGGTGGTGAATGGAAAAGATCCTTTTAGGGCCAACAATTGGTATCAAGAGCTCTATATTTCCCACCTCCTCCTCCCCCGTCCTCCACTCCAGCCCAAACCCTAGCTGGCACGGGCCCACCAGGCGGCGGTGTACCCTATCGCCGGCCAGATCTAGCCGGCGGCGGGTTCTCTCGGCCTCCCTGCGCATGGATACGGTGCGAGCGTGCGCAGATCGAGCAGGGGCGCAGCGGAATCGCGCGCGCCGGCGGAGGATCGAGGCACGACGGCGGAGGCTGCATGTAGGTGTAGGCCTGCGGTGTGTGGGAGTTGTGCGGCGGCCTGTGGACCTGGCGGATGGGCGGCGGCTCAACGGGTGCGGCGCGTGCTGCAGGGCAGATCCAGGTGGGATTCCGCGTCAGCTGCTTGCGGGGTAGGGCCCCTACGCGGGCGCGTGAGAGGAGGCGTGTCGGGCGGCTCCCAAGGGCGGATCGAGAGCGACCGGGCGTTAACCCAGGCGGCGGCAGCGCTCTCCGCGCGAATCGGAAGGCGGAGGCGGGCGGCGTAGGAGCACAGCGGCACGGGACCAGGGGCTCCTGCGCGCGGCTCGTAGGCAATGGGCGCGGACGACCGGGAGGCAGAGGGCTCTAGCGGCGCATGGTGGGTGAGCGCGGGCGCGAGGAGCAGATGACGCGCGGCGCATGAAGCAGGGCTGCGTGCGGGTTGCTGGGGTCAAGAAGGGCGGAGGAAGCAGCGGGAGACAGTTTTCTGGACGCGGGCATCTGCAGTTCCCACCGGCTTCTTCCAGGATACAGGCGGCGTCGTTTGGGAGCATAGCAGCGAAGGGAGCAGCAAGGGCAGCGGCTTCCTCTCCAACTTCTTCCTCGATTCCGAAGGCATCTCCCTGTCCCTCTCCGTGGCAGCGGGCGGCACCGGCGCGCAGGGCGCGGCCGGTGCGTCTTCGACGACCGGCACGACTCTGGCGGTCTCCGTACACACATGTCTCTTCTCGTGGCTCGGTGGCGTCCACCACGAGGAGGGTAGCGGCGAAGGAGGACGAGGTGGTGGCAGCAAGACGCGCAGAGCGCCGTGCGGCGCATTGGGAGGAGCAGCGAGCGGAGCTGCTAGTGGAGGCAGAGGAGCAGCAGAGTGCGGCGGCACATGAGGAGGCTGAGGTTGAGGCAGCAGCCGAGCGGCGTCAGGCGCGACGCAAGGCTGTTGCACGCAAGGAGGAGCGGCGTATGGTTGTCGAGCACGAGTCAGCAGCACAACGACACAAGGTGCAAGCAGAACATAGCGGACACATCCAAACACTCGAAGGTGATCATAGCATGAAGGTCATGCTCAGGGGCTGGGGCCTGTGGGCGGCGGTCACCACCGGGCCGACGAATGAGCAGGAGGACCTCCTGGCGATGGAGGCGATCGTCAAGGCTCTCCCGCCGGAGCTGGTGACGCTGCTGGGGGTGTTGGTGCCAACACTGGCCTCCAGCTCTGCCAGTGCGAGGCCGGGGCCGTGCCGTGGCTGTAGGGTTCCCAATGGGCCTTTCTGAGGCCTTCGGGCGTGGCATGTCAGCGCTGGCATTGTTGCCGGCGAGAAAGGAGGGTGTGAAGATAGAAGAAGATAGAACTCAAGGTCTTTTTTGCATAGTTGGTCCATATGATGCCATGTTGGCGTGCCACATCAGATTTTTTTTGGGGTATGGACCCAAATGGCACAACTTAACAAGTTTAGTGTATCAGATTTCAATTTTGCAAGTTCGTGGACCTAAGTGGCACCTCGGGACAAGTTCGAGGGTCGCTAGTGTATTTAACTTTTTTTTGTTAAGCTAAGCGGACAAGTCTGGGTGCATTTGTGTCTTGGCTTTGTGTTCCAAGGATTTGTTAGCTGATTATTTTAGTGCCTCCCCTCTTTGAATGAGTGATATCAGTCTCATTCCAAGGCATCCAAATATGCGGTTGTCTTATTGCTATGTCTTCTCTCCTTTTTGCCTATGGCAATGGCCCCTGCTCATGCAAGGAAAAATATGTTTGATTATTGCAGGTCCTGCTGCTTGCCCTTTGCTTCTGGAGTTTCAACTTCACTAGCATTTGTGCTTTTGGTCTCCTAGCATATGTTGGATACATTCTATATGCTTTCCCTTCCTTGTTTGAAATGCATCGGTTGAATGGATCACTTCTAGTGTTTATTCTGCTCTGGGCAGCCAGCACATATGTCTTCAATGTGGCATTTACGTTCTTCAACAAAAGATTTCAAAAGGTATTGCATTTAGCTACAAATCCACCAGTAGTTATTTTATTTGTCAATAGTTATGAGAAGTTGTCAAATAAATGTTGCAGGATATGAAAGTTTGGGAGACTGTTGGTCTTTGGCACTATTCTATTCCCGGATTATTTTTACTTGCCCAATTCTGCCTTGGAGTCTTTGTAGCACTGTGCAATCTTGTTAACAATTCTGTTTTCCTTTACGTGAATCCTAAGGGTGGTCCTTCATCAAGTGATGATCACCTCATTGATGGTATGTCTTATCATATTGTCATGAACATTATTTTTCTGCCATAATTGTTTAGCACTATGAATAAACTGTATCAAATTCTGTAGATTTCTTATACTTTGTTTTTAAGTTTCAGTATCTGTTTGGAAGTCATGCATTCCTTACCCTGTCATTATTGCATCGTTTCTAATTTTGTGATTTTTGAGAGTTTACTGCAAAGGGATTGCACAGGAGCTCTAGTGCTGTTACTGCCCTATGTTTTATATTGCAAAGTTACCGTATGATATTGATTTCTGTTCTGATTTTTTGTGTCCTGTTCTTTGCAGAGAATGAAGATACAATTGTTCTGATTGTCGCAACACTAGCATGGGGTCTTCGCAAGCTTTCACGTGCAATAACTTTAACATTACTCTTTTTGCTTGTGATGAAACGGGGATTTATTCATGCTGTTTACAGTATGGTGAAACATTCCTTCTCTATGCTGTCTTTCTAGATTTATGGTATTATTTATATGTTGTCCTATAAAATGTGAAAAATATTGATCCAGCACTAATTTATGCAATTCATTTTAGAATCTTAAAATGTGAAAAATGGTCCTTCTCCATGAACAGCTCATGTTCTGTTCTGAGTGGCTACTGGCATGCATACCACATATATTTTTTCGAACACGCAGGAGAGCTGCGTATCATTGTATTGATAGAAGAAGAAAAGTCTAACATAGACTTGACAAAGTGAAAAAACTCTGAACTCACTCCAACTCACACCAACCCACCCACACACCTGACTCCAAAGGACAAACAAGTATCCCACAGTGCCAGGACCACATATATGTCAACTGTGATGTCATAGCATATGCTCTTATGGTTTATTTTTTTGTTATCCCAGGATTCCCAACCCTTAAGTGCAACTTGTAAGTTGTAGGCTCTCACCATGCAAAATGGTCCTATTCTTCCAAGTATTTGTCTTCTGTGTCCTTTAACATTGTTATTCTATTCTTTATGTATCCTCTCATTTGTGTTTACCAAGTCAGGCCTGCAAAAAGTGCAATGTTCTGCATTGTTACATTTATGTTTGTAGTTGGTTCTTCATCTTACTAATCACTTTGCGGAACCTAAAAGTAATTCATTTCTGTTGGTAATATACTTGATCTGTACCATTTCTAACTAGCTTACTTCTGTCTCAGTGTGCTTTTTCCTGGTGTTTTTGGTGAATCATTCAATTGACAAGAGACTGCGCCAGATCTTAGTACTGTTCTGCGAGGTTCATTTTTCAATACTGTACATTCTTCAGCTTGAGCTAGTGTCCAGTGCTCTGGTGCGCAGTGGTTCATTAACAATGGCAGTACTGTCACAGTTAGGTGCGCACTCTTATTTTTGGTGCTGTATCCATTTCTACCCCTGTGTGTCATTTATACCGTTAATGGCTACTGAGTGATATTTACGATAAAGCCGTTAACCTAGGTCTGTCGAAGCACACAGCAAGGCAATTCACCTCAAACCGCATATCAGGCAATGTGATGGGTTTCTGCCAGAGGAGCGAAGGCTCTGCGGCATGCTTATCCACCCAAGCATGGCTTATAAAGGAAAAACAAAGAAAAAAATGTAAAATGTACTAGGCCTGAATAAGCTTTTTGACAGAGTGGAATGATCCCAAATCGCCTAATTTTGGGTTTATCTCCATCTTATCTAGAAACTTTACCATGATTCTGAAAGTCGTAAAGACCTGAGACATGAACCTCATGGTCGGGCATGAAGATAGGAAAGTAGAAGCTGTTACAGTAGAATGACCAGATGACTGTATTGCCTATGTTAGGGTTACATATACAAGGGCCTAATGGGCCAAAGGCCTACACGGGCCTGAATATACATACACTAACACCCCCCTTCAAACTAAAGGTGGCTGTGAAATTACAGAGTCAGATACATTTAGTTTGAACACATGAAACTGATGTTGATCCTTAGTCTGAGCCTTGGTGAAGAAATCAGCAAGCTGAAGTTCAGAAGGTGTGTACTGAAGGTCAACAGTAAACAACTGACAATGTGATCTTATGAAGGAGGCATCAACACCAATATGTTTAGTGAGTTCATGCTTGACGGGATTGTTGGCAATTTGAATAGCACTAGTGTTGTCACAGCGGAGAATAGTGGGATGAGAAGAATCAACACCAAAATCAACCAACAGCCAACGAAGCCAAATAATTTCTGCAGTTGTTGTGGCAAGAGCTCTTACTTCAGCTTCAGCACTAGATCGAGAAACTGCGGTTTGCCATTTGGACTTCCATGCCACTGGCGAGCCACCAAGAAAAATACAATAGCCAGTGACAAAGCGTCTATCAACAGGATCGCTTGCCCAAGTAGCATCTGAATAAGCATGAAGTGTTGGTGGACTTGAGTTGCCATAAAGGAGACGACGAGAGGCCGTACCTCTCAAGTACCGCAACACCCTAAGCAAGTGAGCATAGTGAACTGTGGTGGGACAGCTCACAAACTGAGTGAGAATGCGTACTGCATAGGCAATATCCGGTCTGGTAGCAGTGAGGTAGACAAGATTGCCAACCAAATGACGCTACCTTGTCGGATCAGCAAGAGGAGAACCATCTGATGACTTCAAATGAAGATGAAGTTCCATAGGAGTAGCAGCAGTCCGAGTATCAGTAAGGCCAGAACGATCAAGAAGATCGCGAATGTATTTGGCCTGAGAAAGATAGTAACCATCAGCAGTTGATTCAACTTCAATGCCCAGAAAATAGCTGAGAGGACCCAAGTCAGACATCATGAATTGGTCACAAAGGTGGGCTTTGACAAAAGCAATGTAGTCCGGATCATCCCCAGTGATCAGCATATCATCAACATAAAGCAAAATTAAGGTACGTCCACAAGAGGAGGTGTGAACAAAGAGAGCAGGATCATGGTCACTGGGAGTGAAACCTGCGGCAATAACCACCGAACTGAAACGTGCAAACCATGCACGAGGGGCCTGCTTGAGACCATAAGTGCACGCATCATATGACAAACATATCCAGGAGAAAGCTGAACCCCTGGTGGTGGATTCATATAGACATTTTCTTGCAAATCACCATGAAGGAAAGCATTCTTAACATCCATTTGAGAGATTTTCCATGAATGACTGGCAGCCACAGCAATTAAGGTACGGACGGTGGTCATATGGGTAACAGGAGCAAATGTCTCCTCATAATCATGACCATGGGATTACTGAAAACCTCGAGCAACCAGACGGGCTTTGTACCTCTCAATGGAGTCATCAGCTTTGGTCTTAAGTTTGTAGACCCATTTACAGGTGATGGGAACAACATGGGGAGGTAATGGAACAACCTCCCAAGTACCAGTCCGGTGCAAAGCTTGTAATTCAGCAGACATAGCATCACACCAAGTAGGAATTTGAAGAGCTTCCTGATAAGAAGATGGCTCACAAACTACACCAGCAGTGGGAAAACCATACCGATCAGGAATCTGAATAGCAGAACGATCCCTAAGATTATAATGTGAGCCAGAAGAAGAATCAGCCAAGGGAGGAGTGGTGATAGAAGGAGGTGCACGGGGACGACGGTGATAATGAAAAGGAAAAGGAGTGACAGAGGGAAGTGGAGGTGGTGGTGTGGATTCAGGTGGGCTAGATGGTGTGGAAACAGGCGGTCGAGTTGTTTCAGATGAATTGTCAAAATCATAAGGTGGTAGAAACAGAAAAGAGGGAGGTGCATTACATGATGACGGAGGAGTGGACGAGTGAAAATAGGGTTTGTTTTCAAGAAAAGTGACATCACGAGTGAAGTGAATACGGCGAACAGAGGGGTCATAACATCGGTAGCCTTTATGCTCAAGAATGTAACCAAGAAAGACACTCATTTTGTGGACTGAGTAGAAGGAAGGAGAACATAAGATGTGCAACCAAAGACACAAAGATGAGCATATTTAGGAGGGGACCCATGCAAGACTTCTCCAGGACTTTTCCCTTGAAGACGAGTGGAGGGCTGGAGATTGATGAGATAAACAGCAGTAGAAACAGCTTCAGCCCAAAAGTGAGTTGGCACAAAAGAAGAAAGGAGAAGAGTCCGTGTAGTTTCAAGAATATGACGATGTTTACGCTCAGCCACTCCATTTCGAGCATGAGCACCAGGACAGGAGAGCTGAGGCAAAGTTCCTTCAGAAGAAAGAAATTCACGAAAAGCATTGGATAGATAACAACTCCCCCCCCCCCCCCCGAGTCATATCGAAAAATGCGAATAGAAGAGGTAAAATGAGTATGAACCATCTGAGCAAAGGATATATAAATAGACAACAACTCAGAACGATGCTTCATGCAATAAATCCAAGTGTAGCGAGAATAATCATCAATGAAAATGACATAATACTTGTGACCACCTTTGGAAACAAAAGGAGCAGGGCCCCATACATCAGAGTGTACAAGAGCAAAAGATTGAGTAGTTTTAGAGTCACTAGAAGGATAGGGGAGTTGAATATGTTTCCCAAGTTTACAGCCAGTACATTCAAAAGAAGAATCAACAGTGACATGAC
This sequence comes from Cenchrus fungigraminus, assembly GCA_036936925.1. NCBI lineage: Eukaryota > Viridiplantae > Streptophyta > Magnoliopsida > Poales > Poaceae > Cenchrus > Cenchrus fungigraminus. The sequence continues at coordinate 50,856,977 of CM072778.1, read as the reverse complement.
CAAGGACCCCTGCTTAGCTAAGGTAGATAGACGTGAGCCACACAAGTGACCTAAGCGGTGATGTCATTGAGGAAAGGTGGCTGTAGCAAAAGCGGAAGATGACGATGGAGAAGATGCTGGTGTCGATGTAGAAGGTGGCAGCTGAAGATGATCAAGGGTGTAGAGACCGGATGAGCTCTTATGGCGATGGCAAGTAACAAGAAGAGCTCGGGTGCGCCGATCCTGAACAAAACTAGAAGTGTCATAAAAAATAACAACACAATTCAGATCAGCAAGTTGTCCAACAGAGATGAGATTCATGGAAAGTGTTGGTGCAAGAGAAACATCAAAGACAGAAAACTGAGAGCTGTTCAGATTGCCTTGATGGGTAACATGGCAAAGATTACCATCAGCAGTCTGAACAGGACGAGAATGTTTAAGAGGCCGACAAGAATCCAAGACAGAGGAATTTGAAGTCATGTGAAAAGAGGCGCCCGAATCCAACACCCAAAAATTTGTACCTGACTGTGATGTCGAGGACAAGGAAGCATGGGACGTATAAGCACTGAGTGGAGCAGGCATAGTACTGCTGGGTTGCTGTTGGAACTGAGGAACACTTCCTGCTGATTGTTGTGGTGCTAAGTGTTGGGGGAACAGCTAGTACTGAGGCACTGATTGAAACTGAGGCATTGCAGCTGGGTGCTGAAAACTGAATTTAGGGCCCTGATGTGCTGGAAGGTGCTGCATGTGATCCTCTACGGGAAGCACGTTTGTCTCTCATTTCAGCAAGGAGGTGAGGATACTTCTTGAAACACCGATGGGTGGTCTTCCCACAGTGACTGCAAGGAGTCTTCTGAGAAGGCTTCTTAGAACAGGTGGCTGCGGCAACTTCACCTTCAACAGCCAAGGGAAGAACAGCTAGAACAGAGTGCTGCTCAGACACCACAGAGTGTACAGCAAGAGATTTAAGCCGGGTTTCCTCAGCCATGAGAGTAGTTTATATGAGTGTGGCCCATATGGCCTGTGTAGTATAAGGCCCATGTACAACTAACTATAATCCCACCCTTCTAGGGTTGGAGGAATACACTGGAAATTATTCTCCAATATGGTATCAGACTAGTTCTCTCATCCTCTCTGTCCCACTAGCAGCAGCCGCCGCCGCCCTTCTCCTCCCCCCTTTCCCCTCCTATTCCTCCTACGCCGCGGCCGTCCGTGCCCCTGCTTTCCGGGCCGCGGGTGAGCACCCACCGCCACCCCTGCCTCCTCTTCATGCGGACCCGACCACCGCCGCTGCAACCCTGGCTGCCGCAGCCCTGGGCGCGGGCACGGGCGGGAATGCGGCCGCGGAAGTCGCGGGCGCCGATGCTGGGCCCTGGGCGCGGGCGCTCCTCCTGCACCACGGATTGCTGGGCCCCGGCTTGACCAGGCTGACCCCATGGTCACCTACCTCCACCTTTAGGCCACCGGGGTCCCGCACATCAAGAACTTGGTTTCCGTTGTGCTCGACTCCACCTCTACCTCCTACGCACGTGGTCCTCCTCGCGCTCCGCCGCTACGCTCTCGACGGCCACGTTCTCTTCGACACGCCGATCGAGGCGCGAGACCTGGTGTGGCTGCGTCGCGACAGCATCGCCATGTCTTGGATCGTTGGGACCATCTCCCTAGATCTGCAGGATGTCATCAGGACTCACGGCGGCACCGCGCACCAGGCCTGGCTGGCGCTCGCGGGCCAGTTCCTCGGCAACGCCGAGGCCCGGGCTCTCTAGCTCGATGCGGATTTCCGTTCCTTCGAGCAGGGCGTGCTTTCCGTGGGCGAGTTCTGCCGGAAGATGAAGAGCAAGGCCGATGCCCTCCGCGACCTCAGGTACTCGGTGGCTGACCGAGTCTTGGTGCTCAATGTCCTACGTGGTCTCAACAGCAACTATGACCACCTGCGGACATGGATCACCCGCCAGAGGCCCTTTCCCACCTTCCTGCAAGTCCGGGATGACCTCGCCCTCGAGGAGCTTACCCGGGGCTTTCACGTGCCCGACTCGACCTCGTCCTCCACCTCCACCTCCTCCGTGGCGCTCGTGGCTACACCACCGACGTCTTCCGCCTCGCCTTCTGGCTCTCTCCTTGGTGCTCCTCCCCCCGGGCCGAGCAGGGGTGGGGGGGGCGGGGTGGGCGCCACGACCGCCAGGGTGGGCGGGGTGGTAGTGCTGGTGGGGGCCGTCGGAACAGCACAGCTCCGACTCCGGCTCCGGCTCCTACCCGCGCCCCTGTTCCTGGAGGTACGCCCTGGCCATCCTTCCACAACCCATGGTTAGGGCGCATCTCGATGTGGCCCTTTCAGGGTCAGGGTGGGGGGCCTCGTCCCCAGCTCCAGCCGGCCGCCATGTTCACCGGTGGAGCTTCCTCGCTCGCGCCCGCGTGGTCTGTGCCCACTCAGCCCAGCCAACCTCTCACCTGGGCTGGGGGGTGGGATCAGGCTGCCCTGGCGCAATCCTTCAGCACCGTCGGGCTGACATCGCCTGCCAGCATCGAGTGGATCGCCGACTCAGGGGCCTCCTTCCACACCACTCCCGATGCTGGTATACTCTCCTCTGTCCGACCCCCACCTTCTTCCTATCCTTCCATCATGGTAGGTGATGGGTCCTGTCTACCTGTCACCTCCGTGGGTTCTTGTCCTGGTCCTTTTCGTCTTTCCTGTGTCCTTGTTGCTCCTCAGATGGTTCACAACCTTCTTTCCATTCGCCAATTCACTGCTGACAATTCCTGTTCTGTTGAATTTGACACTTCTGGTCTTATTGTGAAGGATTTGGCTTCTTGGCGTCCGCTCCTTCGGTGTGATAGCTCGGGGCCCCTTTACACTCTTCGCCTTCCGACTTACGCTACTCCATCTTCTCCATCGACTTCTTCGTCAGCTGCCTTTGCCGCGGCTCCGTCTTCCACTACCTGGCACTGCCGTCTTGGTCATCCCGGCCGAGATGTTTTGGCTCAGATCAGTCGCAGTGCAGATGTCTCATGTACTAGGACTCCTACTGAGCACCTCTGTCATGCGTGCCAGCTAGGTCGTCATGTTAGACTTCCTTTTTCTTCTTCTTCTTCGCATGCGACGCATGCCTTTGATCTTATTCACGGGCGCGAGTTCGATAACAACACCTCCCGCTCCTTCTTCCTCTCCCGGGGTGTCCAGCTGCGCATGTCTTGCCCGTACACTTCTCCACAAAACGGCAAGGCTGAGCGGATGATTCGCACCACGAACGATATCATGCGCACCCTTCTGATCCAGGCCTTCCTGCCTCCGCGCTTCTGGGCGGAGAGTCTCCACACCGCCACCTACTTGCTCAACCGTCTTCCTTCCATTACCTCCCCAGCTCCCACCCCTCACCATGCTCTCTTCGGTACCCCTTCTCGCTACGATCACCTTCGTGTCTTCGGCTGTGCCTGTTACCCTAACATCACAACCACTACTCCTCACAAGCTGGTGCCCCGCTCGACACGTGTGTTTCTCGGTTACTCCCCTGACCACAAGGGGTACCGTTCTTTCGACCTCACCTCTCGCCGAGTCCTCATTTCCCGACACGTGTTCGACGAGTCGGATTTCCCCTACTCTACCTCCTCTACTACTCCTGATCCTGAGCTGGCGTCCTTTTTTCTGACCCGGTGGTTCAGCCACCTATTTCCGTTTTTCCCTTTTCTGCAAGCTTTCCCGGTGCACCGTCTCCGGTGCCCTCTCCCGCGCAAAGCGCGGCCCCGGCACGCTCTGCTGCACCACGCGTGGCCCCGGTGCCCAGCCTGCGCGGCCCCAGCACCCTCTTCCGCACCACGCGTGGCCCCGGTGCCAACTCCCGCACCACGTGCGGCCCCGGCACCCTCTGTTGTGCCACGTGTGGCCCCGGTGCCCCTGCCTGCGCTACGCGCGGCCCCGGAGGTGCCCGCGGACTATGCGCCCGCTGTGCGCTATGTCTACGGGCGCCGCTCGACGGCTCCACCTCCACTGCCACCTTCGCAAAGCTGTCGCCGCCTCCACTGCAGCCGTCTCCACCTCCACCACCGCCGCCGCCTCCACCACGCCGCTGTCGTGTAGAGCCCGCCGTGTACCACCCGCCTGTCATCTATCGGGCTCCTCGACACACTCATCCCATGGTGACTCGGCAGGCAGCTGGGGTCCTTCGGCCGGCGACTCTCTCCGCCACCAAGGGAGAGCCAGGGATCTCTCCGATTCCTTCTTCGGTCCGTGAGGCTCTAGCGGATCCTCACTGACGTCGTGCGGTGGAAGAGGAGTACGGGGCTCTTCTTGCCAACCAGACGTGGGACCTCGTGCCGCATCCGTCTGGTCGCAATGTGGTGACTGGCAAGTGGATCTAGACGCATAAGCGTCGGGTTGATGGTTCTTTGGAGTGCTATAAGACTCGCTGGGTTCTCCGGGGTTGCAGTCAGCGGCCTGGTGTTGATTATGATGAGACCTTCAGTCCAGTGGTGAAGCCTGCTACAGTGCGTATGGTTCTCTCACTTGCTCTCTCTCGCTCGTGGCCTGTTCACCAGCTGGATGTGAAGAATGCTTTCCTCCATGGCACCTTGTCAGAGAGTGTACTGCAGTCAGCCTGCAGGCTTTGTGGACTCCAGTCGTCTGGATTTGGTCTGCCAGCTCAACAAGTCTCTCTATGGTCTGAAGCAGGCTCCCGGGGCTTGGAACTTTTGGTTTGCCACGTTCTTGCTCTCACTGGGGTTCGTCGAGGCCAAGTTTGACACTTCTTTGTTCATCTATCACCATGCGGATGGGAATGCCTACCTACTCCTCTATGTTGATGACATTGTCCTGACAGCCTCCAGTCCACAGTTGCTTCAGCGCATTATCTCCTCTCTGCAGCAGGAGTTTGCTATGAAGGATCTTGGCCAGCTTCACCACTTCTTGGGTGTCACTGTTGAGCCCCGCCAGTCTGGTCTTCTTCTTCACTAGCGACAGTATGCCCTTGATATTCTGGAGCGGGCTGGGATGACAAATTGCAAGCCTTGTTCTACTCTGTTGATACTCAGGCGAAGTTGTCTGCTGCTCAGGGTGCTCCCGTGGCTGATCCTACGGCCTACCAGAGTCTTGCTGGAGCTTTGCAGTACCTCACTTTCACCCGGCCGGACCTCACAAGGATAGCTCCTTGAAATAGCGCATCATAGGCTGACTTTGAAGTGTACTGGCTTGATCCTGATAACCTTCAGATGTGTTTGTCAGGGTATCCTGTTCGAGCACCACATCAGCCATGATGTCCCAAAGCTCCAGGTGTTCCATCAGGGCCTCCACAAAAATGTTGCCTTGTATATCCTCCAGCCATTGGTCAATGGTCAGAGCCTGCTGAACTGTATGCCTATTGATTCTTCGCTTAGGTACAAACATGTATTGGTCAATGGGCGAGCTCCTGAATTTTTTAAAATTCACCCACCAATCTCTCCAAAACAGTGTGTTTGCACCATCCCCGATTTCTCTGCAAACTACCAGTGAGAGGTGGGACTCCACCCCTCGACCTGAAGTGGCAAGCTTGCCCATGTTTGTTTGGTTCTGATTTTTGCAGCCAATGCCATCTTACCCTTAGCGCAAGACTCAGGGGGACTTTATGTCTGATATTCCTAGTCCACCTAGCTCCTTTGATTGACACACTTTAGGCCATGCCATGAGACAGTGACCTCCATTGGCTTCCTTGCGACCCTGCCACAGAAAACCTCTTCTAATTTTGTCAATGGCCTTAATGAGGCAGGTCAGGTTTCTGTCATTTCATTAAGAAGAAAACATACAAAATGTACAAGGAAATGGAAGAGGTTGAAAAACCCGATTGTTTTTATCTGCTGTTATTTTTCCTTCAGATGAAGTGCTTATATGTTACATGGTGAACCATGTTCATAAAAAATGACATGCTGTTCTTTTGAAGTGAATGATCAATTTCCTATCATAATCTGCTCCCTGATACATATTGCAGGTCTCTCAAATAATGCCACAACAAAGGACTTCGTTCAGATAGGCTCAATAGTGTGCTTCTGCGCTGTGCATAGTCATGGTTTTAAGATGCTCTTTTCACTATCAGCGGTTCTGCGGCACACACCTTCTCCACCTGTTGGATTTACGATTCTTAAGGCTGGTTTGAACAAGTCAGTTCTACTATCAGTTTATAGTTCGCAAAATTCACGGAATGATGAAGACCGCCGTAATTTACATGGTATAACTGCCTTGTAAAGTTTTTGCAATTTGGTGATACTTGTAAAATTGCAAAAAAAGTTATACAAGGCTAAGTTTCCAAGAGGGATTTGTATGGGAACTTTTATCATTCTCTAATACAATGAAACACAGCTCTCCTATGCTTCCCCCCCAAAAAAAAAAAAAGTTTTTGCGATTGGGAGCCAACACACCCAAAACTAGCAAAATGTGCATTGGGTCGCGTGCCAACACTCCCATCTTTATGCAAAAACTTTTGGTACATCTAAACACATCTTCCAGAACGCAGGAAGTTTGCATTTGGTGGTAAAGGAAGTTTGCAAAATCTTTTTGCAAACTTTGCAATCTAAACACAGCCTGAAACATGTAACATTTATAGTTCACCTCAAATATTATCCTTTGGCCATTAATCCTGAACCACATGGTGAGAGTTTGGAATGATACACAGCTATCCTGCATGTTCCAGAAAGAAGAATATTTTTCCTGCAGTGAAAGGTTAACATTTTTTTCATATAAAAATTTGGTCACATTAGAACTTTCCTTTTGTTCACCATTTTATAATATCCTTTTCAATAAGATTTGCATTTCTTACACTTTTTATAGGTTTGTCTTATTTGGATAACTAAAACTCCATATTGGCCTAGTAGAGGCACTATATTTAAAAAAAATCTATTAGAATTTTGGAAGATGTTTATGTTTTTCTCAAATACAACATGGTTAAGTTCCAGCTTCATTTACCTATTCTTCGTTCAGAAAATAAATAGAATTTCAATTTGATTGTTAGCTACAATGGAGTGTGTCGGTAGTGCCTTTTCTTTGTTTTTCTTTCTTGTGGGTCTGTTGGGCTCCATTTTTCATACAAGCGCAAATCCAAACAAGATGTATGTGAGAGCATCTAGGGTGTCTGCCTTTTTACTTTCTAGTAGGGACGTCTGATTACATGCAGATTTGGATACAAGGTTGGTGCCATTTTGAAAATCCATAACATGTTTTTTCCTTTTTCTGTTCTTTTGCAGAGAAAAAAATTGCATCATATCTCAGTAAAATTGGTCAGAAATTTCTGTCAGTGTACCGTTCATATGGAACTTATGTGGCTTTTTTGACAATTCTTCTGACTCTATACTTAGTGACCCCTAATTATATATCATTTGGTTACCTGTTTTTCCTTCTATTTTGGATAATTGGAAGGCAGCTTGTGGAAAAGACAAAAAGGCGACTGTGGTTTCCGCTAAAAGTATATGCTGCGGTGGTTTTTATCTTTACCTACAGCCTGAGTGTTTCACCGATCTTTGCAGATTCTATCTCAAAGTTTGTTAAACTATATCCTGATTTGGGATTTGACCCTGAAGCTTCTTTGTTGGAAAATGTTTGGCAATCATTGGCTGTTCTTGTGGTAATGCAACTTTACAGCTATGAACGAAGGCAAAACAGTGACAAGAACTTTGGTGTATCTGATGCTTCGGAATCTGGACTTCTGGGTTTCCTAAGAAGATTTCTAATTTGGCACAGTGATAAGATATTATCAGTTAGTGTCTTTTATGCTTGCCTGTCATCCGTCAGTTTATCTGGTCTAATTTACCTGTCAGGCCTCATTGTGTTTTGTATTTTACCAAAAGTTTCTCGAATTCCTTCAAAGGTTTACCTTGTCTACACTGGTTTACTTGCTGCATCTGAATATTTTTTTCAAATGGTGTGCAAACCTTCACGAATGTGTCCTGATCAGCACTTGTATGGCTTGTCTTTGTTTCTTGGTCTGAAATATTATGATTCTGGGTTTTGGGGTATTGAATATGGGCTTAGGGGAAAAGTTTTGGTGATTGTGGCCTGCACCATTCAGTATAATGTTTTCCATTGGCTAGATTTGATGCCAACATCTCTGGTACATACTGGTAAATGGGAAGAGCCCTGCCAGCTGTTTATCTCATCCAATTCACCTTATGGTCCTGTGAGAAGCAATGAAGGAAGTCATTCATCAAATAGGTTTACTTTGTTGTTTTCTAAAGTTCAAGGTCTTATAGTTAGCAGCTCCAGTTCATCTCTGGGTCCAGGCATTACTTACCAGAAATTAGAGTATGTTGATAATGCCATCAAAGGTTCAGATGAGGACAAAAGATACTCGTTTGCAAAGATTTGGGGATTGTCAAAAGAAAGCCACAAGTGGGACAAGAAAAGAATTATTTCTCTGAAAAGAGAAAGGTTTGAAACTCAGAAAATAACATTCAAATGTTACATGAAGTTCTGGATAGAAAATCTTTTCAAACTGCGAGGTCTGGAAATTAACATGGTTGTGTTATTATTGGCAAGCTTTACATTGTTGAATGTTGTATCGATCTTCTATATCATGTGCCTCGTAGTCTGCATTCTTATGAACAGAGTTCTAATCCAGAAAGTGTGGCCCCTTTTTGTATTTCTGTTTGCTTCTGTCTTAATACTCGAATATTTTGCTCTTTGGAACAATGTTATGCCTTGGTTTCATGATATTAATGACATTGAAGTCAATTGCCGTGAGTGCTGGAAGAATTCAAGGATTTTCTTTGACTACTGCTCAAAATGCTGGCTCGGTATGTCATTGGGCCTTTCATTGCTGTAACTCAACGCTATTAGATGTTATATTACAGTTCCTCTTAAATCAGAAATTTACTAACTATTTTTGCATCTACATGTTGCAGGGGTAATTGTGGATGACTCTCGATTGCTGATTAGCTATTACGTTGTGTTTATAGTTTCCTGTTTTAAGCTTCGCTCAGACCGCTTCTCAGGCTTCTCAGACTCAGACACATATCGCCAAATGATGTCCCAAAGGAAAAATGCAGTAGTTTGGAGGGACCTCTCACTGGAAACAAAAAGCTTTTGGACATTTCTTGACTATGTACGGCTTTATGCTTATTGCCATTTATTAGACATAGTTTTGGCATTAATTGCTATCACCGGTACACTAGAGTATGATGTTCTGCACCTTGGCTACCTTGGATTTGCTTTGGTTTTCTTTAGAATGAGACTTGAAATATTGAAGAAGAAGAATAAGATTTTCAAGTATTTAAGGATATATAATTTTGCTCTCATTGTTTTGTCACTTGCCTATCAGTCTCCTTATGTTGGGCAGTTTAGTTCTGGCATGTCTAATAAAATTGACTACCTGTATGAAATAATTGGATTCTACAAATATGATTACGGTTTTAAGATAACATCACGGTCAGCTTTTGTTGAAATAGTGATCTTCCTATTGGTGTCTGTTCAATCCTACATCTTTAGCTCTGGTGAGTTTGATTATGTGTCAAGATACCTTGAAGCAGAGCAAATTGGTGCTATGGTCCACGAGCAGGAAAAAAAAGCATTAAAGAAAACCGAGCAGCTGCAGCATCTTCGCAGGTCTGAGGAGCATAAACGTCAGCGGAACATGCAAGTGGAGAGGATGAAGTCTGAGATGCACAATTTACAAAGTCAGCTTGACAGAATGAACTCTTTCACACCAATAAATGATACCTCTCACACTGAGGTCCTGAGGCGGAGGAGGAATACTAAGCTGTATAGTGATACTGATACCCTACATGAAGATAATGAGACTGGATCACCAACAAAGAAAGATAAGATTGGAAGCACAGGATCAGCAGAGTCCTTTGAATTTTCTATAGCAGATACACAAAACATGAGAAATCTGATGTTCCAGCACTCATCTGATACTATGAGGTCACCAATCAGGGGGAGAAGTGATGAATTTTTGGTCGCTGATAATATTGGAAATTCCCTGGGTTCAACACTTGAGATCACTGAGTTTGAGGAGAGTGATGAAAAAGTTAATTATAATTTATCCAAATGGGAGAAGGCAAGGGGACAACCTAAGGAAAACCCACTAAAATCAGCTGTACAATTGATTGGTGATGGTGTCTCCCAAGTTCAGTCATTTGGAAATCAGGCAGTTACAAATATTGTTAGCTTCTTGAACATTGATCCAGATGAACCACACTCCAGCGAGCATCCTGCAGAAGGTGACATTCATGATGTTGTTGAAAGTCAGACAGAAACACAAGATGGGCAGCTGCTGAGAACACATTCAGTTTCAGACACCTCAGGGACTAAAGTAAAATCAAGCATGCCAATTGGTGTGATCTTTCGGTATATATGGTATCAGATGCGAAGTAATTATGATTATGTTTGCTATTGCTGTTTTGTTCTGGTTTTTTTGTGGAATTTTAGTTTGCTATCCATGGTGTACCTCGGGGCACTTTTCTTATATGCTCTGTGCGTGAACTATGGCCCAAGTTACTTGTTTTGGGTCATCATTCTCATATACACTGAGCTCAACATTCTGTCACAGTACATATATCAGATTATCATTCAGCACTGTAGTTTGAATATACATTTACCTCTTCTCCAGAGATTAGGTTTCCCTGTCGATAAAATAAAGGCATCGTTTGTTGTCAGCATATTGCCTCTCTTTTTAGTCTATATATCCACTCTCTTGCAGAGCTCTATTACTGCCAAAGATGGTGAATGGGTTCCGGTAACAGAATTCAGTTTTCTCAGCACAAGAAACAGCATTGAAGTGAAACACTGTATCCCTTACAGTTGGAGAGAGAGGCTGAAAAGTTTGCACTTGCCTGTAATGAATCTCTTAAGGATGGTCATTAGAGGCTTATCTAGATATTGGATGTCATTAACACATGGAGCAGAATCGCCACCATATTTTGTGCAAGTTACGATGGAGGTGTACCATTGGCCAGAAGATGGAATCCAGCCAGAGAGGATAGAGTCAGCCATAAATAGGGTGCTTGCTATTTCCCATGAAGAAAGATGCCAGGCTAACTTGTCTGCCTCTTGCCACTGTTGTAGCGATGTCCGGATTCAAAGTATTGAGAAAAGCAAAGAAAATTCTAATATGGCTCTTGCTGTACTAGAAGTTGTTTATGCTGCTCCTTTAGAATGCCAACCAGAAGGATGGTACAAATCACTCACTCCAGCAGCTGATGTAGAAAGGGAGATTCATGAGTCACAGAAAGCTGGACTTTTCGATGAAATAAATTTTCCTTATCCAATTGTCTCAGTGATTGGTGGGGGTAAAAGAGAGATCGATCTTTATGCATATTATTTTGGTGCTGACCTGGCAGTTTTCTTCCTTGTTGCGATGTTCTATCAATCTGTCCTAAAAAATAAGAGTGAGTTTTTGGAAGTTTACCAGCTGGAGGATCAGTTCCCAAAAGAGTTTGTATTCATCTTAATGGTGAGCACACCTTCCCATTAACACTGTTATTTGTACTTACAAGCTAATTTGGCTCCCTTAGTAACTGTACTCCCTTTCTTGCAGGTTCTCTTTTTCTTAATAGTGGTTGACCGCATAATATACCTATGGTCCTTTGCCACTGGGAAGGTTGTTTTCTATCTTTTTAACCTTGTGCTTTTCACATATTCAGTCACTGAATATGCTTGGGGAATGGAGCTAGCTCACAGGGATGTTGGAGGACTTGTACTACGTGCTATCTACCTTACTAAATCAATTTCCCTAGCACTGCAGGCACTACAGATAAGAAATGGCATTCCAAACAAGAGCAACTTATATAGACAATTCTTGACTAGCAAAGTAACCCAAGTCAATTACTTGGGCTTCCGGCTGTATCGAGCTTTACCATTCTTGTATGAATTGCGGTGTGTGCTTGATTGGTCTTGCACAACCACCTCACTAACAATGTATGATTGGCTAAAGGTACGCATTGGTTGTCAATATTCTTTTGTGGTTACATGGTTAATCATTACTTTTTTTATTTGCATATAAGCCCTGATACAAAACTTAAAGTATTTTGAACCACTATATGTGTCTTAGTATGCTGTGGATGATGCAGTTAATTAACTTCTTGAAGCATTTCCCATGCAAATGGTTCCTTTTCCCACATATTTGTTTTAGCAATTTTGACATTAAAAGTAGCACATTTATTGATTAAATTACGAATTAGGCGGAATAGCCAATTCAGTCCCCGAACTATCACTCAAAGCTCAATTTCGTCCCTGAACTACGAAAACGATCGTTTTGGTCCTCAAACTTTCGCATATGGCTCAGTTTCGTCCCTGAACTACAAAAACGGTCGTTTTGGTCCTCAAACTTTTGCATCCGATTCAAATTCGTCCCTGGCTGAAAACCAAATACCCTTTTTACCCTTCTCCTACCCCTACGCGTTGCTCGCTGCTAGCTGCTGGGGAACCCGCTGCTCCCTCTGCTCCTCTCTGTCGCTGTCGTCTCCGCGAAGGCCGGCCCCTCCAGTCTGGCCGCCTGCTGCCCTACCAAATCCACCACGTTGGCACCTCCTCCTGCGTCGGCGGGCGCGGATCTTAGGCGCGGCCGCGGCGGAGGCAGGCCATGGATGGGGCGTGGGCGCGCTCGGCGAAGGAGGCGTGAGGCCCCTGCTCCATCTCAGGGGAGGACGACCTACAACTCCGATTTGCCAACAGCAAGCGGTGCGTAGGGATAGGAGAAGGGTAAAAAGGGTATTTGGCTATCGGCCAGGGATGAATTTGAGCCGGATGCGAAAGTTTGAGGACCAAAATGACTATTTTCGTAGTTCAGGGACGAAATTGAGCCGGTTGCGAAAGTTTGAGGACTAAAATGACCGTTTTCGTAGTTCAGGGACGAAATTGAGCTTTGAGTGATAGTTTGGGGACTGAATTGGCTATTCTGCCTACGAATTACAAATAACTGAAAAAACTTTATTACTATCTTATTGCTATATAAAGGACCCAAAGGGGTCAGATGGGTCATTCCCCTAGCTTCTCTTTCTCCTCTCCTTTTCTGGAAACCCCATTTCCAATAATTTTTTTTATTTATCCATTACAGTATTATTTTTGTTGCTACATTAAATGTTGCAATATGATACTTCTATTCATCTGAACAGTTGGAGGACATATATGCGAGCTTGTTTCTTGTGAAATGCGATGCAATTTTGAATAGAGCAAATCATCGACAAGGAGAAAGACAAACAAAACTGACAAAGTTCTGTAGTGGGATATGCTTATTCTTTGTACTTATCTGTGTTATTTGGGCTCCTATGTTGGTATGTGCATACGACAATCTTCCCCGATAGTTACATTTATTTGTCTTTTTTATTCATTTACAGTCACAGTTCCTTTTATTTACAGTTGCATTTCCTTTTCCATGACAACACAAACACTAGTTGTTTAACTGGATACTTGTTACATCTGTATTTTTATTTTTATAGTTCTAACAAACCATAGAGGACTATCCCTCATTTTGTTCCTCAAATATACTTTCCATTGAGTTGAGAAAACAGGATATACCTCTGTAACATCCATTATCTACCATATGATTCAATTGTGCATTCAAATTTTGTTCTTGTATACCCAGTCTAACTTGTATAAGCTCTTGCAATGTTTGACGATGCTTCTTTGTCTTCCAAATATTTCAGATTTACAGTAGTGGTAATCCTACAAATATTGCCAACCCTGTTATTGATGTAAGTATTAAGATTGATATAAAGGCACTTGGTGGAAGATTAACCTTATTTAAGACCACCGCTTGTGAAAAAATACCATGGAAGTATTTGAAGGCCTATGGTGATGTTGATCCTCTAGGTTACCTAGGGGCATATAATGTCGATGACATTCAGCTGATTTGCTGTCAACCTGATGCATCAACAATGTGGTTGATACCTCCTCCAGTCCAAAGCAGATTTATCCAATCCCTTGGGAAAGAAACAGTTTTTGAAAAGATGGAACTTATTTTAAATTGGGATTTTCTCAGAGCTAGACCAAAAGGGAAGGAATTAGTGCGATATGAATCCCCATTTGAACACTGCCCGAGTGTAGATGATGTTAAACAAGTGCTTAATAGAACAAAAAACAGCTTCAGCATAATTGATGCTTACCCTAGGTACTTCCGGGTTACTGGATCTGGTGAAGTTCGGCGACTAGAAGCAGCGGTATGCAGCAAAATTCTGGACTTACATTTTTTGTTAGCTTTCCATAACAAAAGCTAAATTGTTTTGTTATATCCGTACTGCAGATAGATTCAGTAAGTGGTGAACTGCTATTGAACAATGGTACTCCTCCTTGGTGGTCATTCTCTACAAACCCCTCAGATTTTGCAGGCTGTCAAGGTTTGAATGGTCCGATGGCCATAGTTGTGTCTGAGGAGACACCTCGTACGTATCTATCATTGATATCAAATTTGATGAGTTCCCTGCCAACTCTAGCATGTCCAATAATAGCTGATAAAATTATTTATAAGTTAGCATTGTTTCAAGCTTGATCGTTTAACAAATGCAAATATCTAGTAATGCTTAACCTTTACTCGTCTCTGGCATTGCCTCAAACTTGTATCTGTTATACTGACAGTTGCATATGTTTTCTTGCACTTTCGATTTGTGCTGTAACTTTTAAAAAAATAGCACCACATCTAAACTTTCATAGTTACAATGAGTTCGTAAATTTGGGCTTATTTGATTTAGGTGCGATGACAAACCCACACAAAAGGTGATACAATGGTTTTTATTGTTGGCAGAGATCTAACTTAGCTTTCTGTATATTTCAGTTTTTTAATTTATTTATTATTTTTAATTGATTTCCATTATCATATGAAACTCAATTGTTTGCTAAATAGTTTAGTTATAATTCTATCAGAACAAGGGAAGTTATTTCTCTACTCTTGTAAGTTTCTGTTTGTACTGTGGAGCTAAGGTTCCGACATCGAATGTAGAAGGTGGAGTTGATGTCGAGGAGCAGGAGGACCAGAGAAAGATGTTCTGGACCGAGACTGCTTGAGCATGCAAGTTGAGGAGGACGGAAGCCTCCTGCTGGAACAGCGTGTCCTGGAGGGGAATCTCGCCATCTTCTGAGGCGTTGTTGTAGGGTCGCTGTCTGGAAGGTCATTGCGAGGTGACTCGGCTGCGGTGGCTTCTCTCTGGGCGTTGGTGGCTTTACGATCGGCTTCAATGGCATCTGACAAGGCAGCGTCACGGGTCTCCTGAGCTGCGTGTGCACGCTCCACGGGAATTGCATCTGCACCAGGAAGGGTGGGAGCGGCGGGGGCTTGGTGTTGGCGTCGTCGACAACGGAGAAAGGCATGGTGCAGGGCTGTGCGGGCACGAGGAGGGCAGCACCGGCGGGCAGCGCAAGGGCATACTAGGAGCACGCCCATTAGGAAAGGCGCACTAGAAGCAGCGCCAGTGGGTAAGGGCTTGCTAGAAGCAGCGCCAGCAGCAGAATAGGTTACATACATAGGGGTGAGATCTTGGGACTAAAGGAAAGCCGTAATCATTATCTCCTCAGGACTCTCTAACCAACTATTAACTCCACAATACAAAACATAGGGCCGATTGGCCAGCTATACAAGCCAGGCCTGGGCCCACACACATGTTCAGGCCGGCTAATAAGCCAGGCGCATGACCCTAAACACACAGGCACATACATCAACTGTCTAACATTTAGCTGCTATCATTGTCCTGCTAACAATTTACATATATTTTTTCTGTTCAGAGGGCATTATTGGTGAGACACTCAGCAAATTCAGCATATGGAGTTTATACATTACTTTTGTTTTAGCTGTTGCAAGATTTATTAGGCTGCAGTGCTCAGACTTGAGAATGAGAATACCATATGAGAATCTTCCATCTTGTGACAGGTATTTCAGATGTGTGAGAATGTTACTTTATTTTGTGGGTATCAAGAGAGCTTTATAAGTAAACAACTGTGGAAAAAGGTCAAAATTTGAACAAGTATCTGTGTAACATTTGGTGTCATGTTTTGGGGAAAGAATCTATCTCTAATTCTACCATCAATTTTTTTCCTATGTTGGTTTGTCCAACTAATTCCAAAATTCCTCCAGAACATGCTGATGCTGGGGGCCAACATCTCAAAAATGTACGACCCCCATTTTTCTTTATCCTCATCCAGTTCGCCTTCCATTTTTTCTATTTGGGAACACTAGAGCCTCATTGTTTTTATTTTTAAACTGGAACACAAAAGCCTCCTTGGGGGTTATAGGAATTATGAAGGATTCATTTCCTGTAGGAAAGTTTCCTATCAACCCATTTGGAACAACGGATTGGGACTCACAATCTTATTAAACTTATTTTGGACTAGCTTGTTGTATAGGAATATTGGAGTATTTCTAGATGAGGTCCATCCTCATAGATAAAAGTCTAACTGATCCATTTCTGCAAATGATCATTTGGTTTCTCTATCCTTCATTACCCAATTGCATTCTGCAAAGTCTTGGTTTTTTCTATTCTTTGCAATTGAAATAGGCCCTAGACAACCACAGTAATAAGAGGAAGTTTCATACTTACATCAGATGCTAAATTTTTCACATTGTTGTTTCAACTGCTGGCACTATAAGTTGCTTGTGCTTGAAATTATCATTGTGAGATCAATTGCACAGGGAGCATGAGGGCACAATTGTGGAGGCAAATCTTAGCACCATCCACAATGGCAAGCTGTCTCTGTAACTATCATATGTTTTTCGGTGTCCTGTTATTCCAGCTGTCTCTGTTGTCACTAGTCTTTGGTGCTGCCATGTATTGCTGCAACACACCCTCCCCTTGACTGAATCAGTTCACCCAGAACCACAGATGTGACTGCAGATGGCATCTGTTCACAGTTCACACCTTGTAGCAGCATATGTTAGATTCTATGGGTGATGTCAGATAATTTGCCACAAAAGGCCAAAACTATGCCCTAATTCAAAAGTTCAGGCATATGGATAGCTCTGAAGCCCTAAATGTACTGTTGTGCAAATTTATGCTGCTGGAATGATAAATCTGAAATCCAATTTTTTCGCGTTCCACCAAACAAACTGAACAGGCTCCAAAACAAAAATTAAATGGTCACAGTACAAATACACACACATTTTTGGAATGTTTTTTGTTGCTGATGTTTGTTTTTCTAGGATTAAGAATGATATACCTGCCTTTTGTAGGCTACTCGACATCTGTGAAGGCATTTATGCAGCAAGAGCTGAAGGCGAGTTAGAAGTGGAAGAAGTCCTATATTGGACATTGGTGAACATATACAGATCACCACATATGCTCCTTGAGTACACAAAACCTGACTAGAGCCTCTTGTCCTTGAAAGGAAGTGATTTCACAAATATTCTCCAAGTACTGTACTAGTCAACTAACATTCTTTCCTTTGATATGACAAGGAAGCTAGCTTCATAGTCCTCTCCCCTTCTGGTTTCACGTTTCATAGAACAAGATCATGCAAATAGGCCTTGTAGTTATCCGTTTATTTTTCCTAACATTGTATTTGTTTGGTTCACAGTTGTATTTGTTTGGAAAATTTATACATCAGAGTTTGATTGTAAAAGTTATCTCAAGCTACCAAAATATGTTAGAAATCGTAAAGAAAGGATCCATGCCATGATCTAGCAACACAAAATGTCTTCAGATATATTTGCGTGATCTTCAGATCTTAGCTCATTTACCCAGGCATGCCAAGATTTTCTGATTTTATGTTTATGCGCCTGTTAAATTCATGTTGACCGTTGCTCAATATGTTTCTGTTGATTTTGCTGTTCATATATACATCTCAATACGAGTGCAGGCGTTTTTGGGTGCTTCAATACTATCCATGGTTCATATGTAAATGTTGAGACATGGAGCTGTAGCCGCCACTTGAAATATCCAAGGTTGATGTGTATCTAGTTTGGATTAGTTGATGCAACTCTGTATTTACACTTAATAATAGTCAAATGGTTGTAGATTGCAGTGCCTCTTATTTGTACATTCTGTTGGAGGTTCAGGTGGTCTGGTTGGAGGTTTTCATTTTGAGATACTGCGTTATTTCGTATGCATGCTGCGAGCTCTGTTGAAACGTGAAATCGTCTACCGATGTTTATGGAACAAATAACTTTCATTAAACTTTTACTGATCTGAACCACTGATGGTGGATGCGTGCTGGTGCTGCCCATGGGTTTCATTCTTGGGTTACTAATCGCGTGGAAGAATTATCCAATGATTTCCCCAAGAAAAAGTTCATGAAAGGTTGAATTATCCCTGATTGGTACGAAGAAACTTGACAATTTTATGGAACTTAGTGTGCTCATTATTCTGGTTTGTTGAATCTTATTCTGAAATAAGAACATTTAATTTGATTTTACGTCGCATTGGTAATCTCCAATTACATCTGTTTGGATGGTCTGTGAAAGATCGGAATATGCCACGACCGGTGCGGAGGACTAGGGCAAACGACGGCAGCGGAGGACTATGGCAAACGGCAGCGGCGGAGCACGGGCTCGAGCGGCGGCGTGGAGGTGCAGCGTGCTCGAGCTCCTGCCACTCCTCCCTAGCCTGTTTATCTCGCGACGTCGTGCTCGCACGGCTGTCGGCGCATGGAGGGGCCCTCACGGGTGGCTGCGCGGTGGTGCAGGAAGGGCCCCGCGGCCGGTCTGCGCGGGAGAGTGAGAACTTCGATTGGCCGGCGACGGTGGAGGACTCGAGCACTAGTTGGCTACGGCGGCGCTGGAGAGGCCGACTTTCAAGCAGCCTTGGTTGCGAGGAGAGTTGGAGCTTTGGCTGTAGACGGTGGAGGGGGTCACGGGGCGGCCGATGGCGGAGGGAGACCCGAGCTCCGTGCGGGGAGCTCGCCTGAGTTGGAGTGGCGGCGACCCAACTAGAGCAAGGGCGAGGGAGCTCCGTTCCTCCTGGACGCGCGCAGAGCAAACGACACAACAGGAGAGTAGGGGCCTCCCTACCCACCCGCGGGGGAAGGGGCTCGAAGGGTGGATTTGGGTGCCCCCCCGCTACAATTGGTGTCCAAGTAGGGGCTTTGCTGCTGTTGCTCTAACAGCGCAGGGAGGGTGTGATTTCATGTGGAGGTGCATGGAATCCCCCCCACCCTCTTGCCGATCCCAAATCTGATTCGCGGGTATTATATCACCCACCCCCCACCCACCCACCCCCCCCAACCCCACTCCACCAACACGTATATTGTCAAGGTAAATTTGTTGCTACTTTGCATCAATTTAATGATTGATGTTGCACTTTGCTAGTGCAGAAGGTCAACAAGCTAGTCACATTGGCATCTGCATGAGCTGCATGGTTTTTTTTTGGGGTTATATTTTTGTAACTCGTGCTCTGTTATTGTGGCAATAGCTACCATGTGTTGTGTAGCGTGTGTTATTTGTGCTTGTGATCTTAAAACTGAAAGGACCTTGATGTCGCTTAAAGCGGGGTGCATAGGTGTGACGACCAACTTAAACTTCTCGTCCCCGAAAACTTGAACTGCCAGGCTTCACCGGTCAGACCGGTCCCTGGCTCTGCTCAGCAAGTGGTACCGGTCAGACCGTTGCCCTCCACCGGTCAAATCGGTGGGCCACAGAGAACCTGCAAAAACAGCTTCAAGCTCCTCTTGACTTCTAGCACGAACCTAACTTGGTAAGTGGCCTTGGTAGATGATCACAAGCAAAGGTAATGAGCCCTGCACACACAAGTAGCACACTCAAGTAGATCGAAGCGGAAGCAAATCAAATATTCTAGAAAGCAACTTAGAGAGGCAAATGTAACATCCCGGATGTTTAAAAATCCTAATGTCAAGTGTTACCACTACCAAATCATGTTTAGTACAAATTGACACACAATTGACAAAGTCAAACCCTAGTGCTTGGTCAAACTCCTTAGAGCTCTATACCCTTTAATGGTTTTCTAGCGCGTTCTCGAAATTTCATAATAAAATTTCAAAATCGGCCAATATAAAGTTCTTCGTTGTTTCTGGGAACACAACTTTCATAATTGGCGGACATTCAAATTTTGAGTGCAAATTAGCCAAAAACAGTGTTAAAGCTCCAATGAATAGTAATCAAGGCTGTGGAAAATGTGTAACTTTGTCACATTTTTCCCGTCAAACAAATCACCAAAACATAGGTCACCCTTTGTAAAAGTTGTAGCCCTATAGTTGCTCTACAACTTCCGTTTTTGGAGATTTTCAAGTTCCTTTCAAGAATTTGGAGTTTCTCATTTTTGAACTCGGCTAAATGGAATAAAACAAATGTCAATCGCCGGCGTTACCGCGCTCCCGCGTCGCGCCCCGTGTCGCCACGCGTCTCCTCCGCCTGTCTCCGGCATACGGACGCCTCGAGTCGTCTGTGGTGGACCATGCACGTGCAGTGAGGCCTCCACCCGCCCGCCGAGCCGCGTACACCGCGCCCAGGAAGCCGCAGGCCGACCGTCGCCTGTTCACGTTCCACGCGTCGCGGTCCGCCGTCGCCACTCATCCGGTTGGTCACTGTGCCGGCGGTCACGCTATCAAAACGAGGGGCAAGGACTCCCCTCGAGTGTCTCCTTCACCTCCTCGTTGTCCCCTCCTCTTCCGCAGCGATACGAAGCGAGCCGAGCAGCACCGACTCTGCCCCTGTCCGCTCCGCCATTGCCGCGCCATCGCCGAGCTCCCTCCCCCACTCTTCACCACCGAGCTCCTGGTCCTCAAGCATGTCTCCTCCCGTCACCTGAAGCTCCCCACGAACCTGCGTCGCCAAGGCACGCTGGAGTTTCCCCGGCATTAGGCGGAGTGTCTCCTGACCTCCGGACCACCACAAAATCGAGCCAAGGTGAACCCCTCGTCACTCCCCACCACTTCCCCGGTCCATCCCGGCGACGAGCTCGCCGGATTTTGACCTCCATCGCCGACCATGGCGCCTGGGGACCTGTTTGTGATTGGGATTCTCATCCGAGGACCTAGTTGTAATTTCCGAGGACCTATCTGCGAATCCAGGGACTTGGTTGTAATAAGATTCTTTAGGGTTTTGGCTACAACTTCAAAAAAATCATTAAAATCGTAGAAAAATCAGAAAAATGAAAATCCAATTGTGTTGGTTTCGTTGTGAGGAGATTTACATTCTCTAGAAAGGGTGTATAGGGGTTTTCTGTATAGATTTGAAATGAAAATTCAAACTCAGTTTGATGTACTTTTGTTGTAGTTCAAAATGTACTCATGCTATGGAGATGAAATTTTAATATATTATTCTTTATGCCATGTTTAGATTTGTGACCAAATTTGACACACGTTTGATGTGTAGATTTATAGTTATGATTTTTGTAAGCTTTATGTTAGTTTAAGCTTGATGCTTTTTATAGTCCCCTCAAGAAATCTTTTCTTCAAGCACCAATGCACCCTAGGCCTTTGTCTTGATGAATAGCATCTCTGGAAAAAAATAATTATGATTTTAGGATTTTGTTTGAATGATGTTTTGTTTTTAACTTTGTGTAGGGTGTTCAATTGATAACTTAAAGAATATGATAGATCCACTTTTGTGTGTTGGTCAGGAGCTTAGATTTGTCATGAATGATCTGTAGGAAAAATTTGAGGTCAAAAAGATTAGTAAATCTTTTTGTAGGATTTAATGAAGTTAAGCTAGGCTGAAATTTGTCTTTTTCATATAAATTAATTTATATACAATCTGAGGCTAATTTTTGGAAATTAAGCTGAGTTTGGTCATATGCTGTTGTGTGCAAAGTTTTAGATCAATTGGAGTTATATGTCAATTAATATGAATTTTGGATGAATGGCTAGCTAGGAATTGAATAAATAGGTTTATGTTTATTATTTAAGTTTAATTAAGTATTTCATGAAGTAATTCTGTTTGTATGCTTTTAACACACCCCCATACTGTTTGGTGAAGTTTAGTAAGTTAACTTGTTTAAATGTGCACACAATCACCATCAAAGTAGTAGTTAGTTCACCCTCACATCACACCCCCTACTTTTTGAGAGAGTTAATAATTCTTTAGATGAATGTGGCCAACAAGAGTTGGTTTGGTGGTAATTCTCCCACCCTCACCATAATCTAATGCATATGCATGTGTACGTGTAGATTTACCGGATGGTACTTATACGCTTACCCAGGAGGGAGAAGGTGCGGTTGATGGAGAAGTGAACGAGTTGGGTACTCACCAAGACCTGGACCAAAGTCTAGAAGAGCCCAAGGCTGTTGCTAACATAGAAGAAGGCAAGCACCGGAGTTGCATATAACCTTTTTTGATAAAATCTCTTAACTTTTACCTTTTTAGTATTTATGTTTTACTTTGTGCATTTAAGTTTCAGGAGTTGTTTTGAAACCTAGATGCATGATCCTTAGGTTCCTATGCTCTTATACTAGTATGTTAGGACGCTACTGCCATGCTTTAAGGACACGGTACTAGTCGAGTAATGACTCATTGCTCGCGAGATATAGGATGCTTATTTTGGAATCATAAGTTGGTTAAATTGACTTGCTCATGTGGTAAGAGCAATGGGTTCGGTCTCGACCGAGTAGCATGGTGCTGGTTTAAGCTATTGAACGTACCAAGTGCTTGTCGGGAATGGGACCGGTAAGCCTAGTACCTAATGAACCTGTGCGGGGACTTTATCGCTACTACTCTTGAGATGCGTCTCCCGGTTTGATTCCGGTCTTGCAAGTGTGAGCCTGGACGTGCCGTGTGAGGGCGTTCCAGTAACCTTGTACTTAGGACTGTGGCGCCTATCCCTAATCTGGGGAATGACAGGAACCGCCTGGTCGGGGTACACCTCACATTCACTTTTATTTGATTTCTTGGGGTCTACCTTCTTCCGTGTATGTTAGGTTTACCTTGCAAGGATATAAATCGATCGATCGTCGGTCACTCGTCGTTATCTGAGTCGGCTTGACCACTAGCTACCCCATGTATTTATGGAACAGTTGGATTAATATTGTTGTCTGATTAATGTTGTTTGCACAAACATGCTTGTTTAGTTAGGTGCTTACCTAGAATGGTTAACATATTAGAACTTGAGCTAAAATTGGAAAGTAAGGATAAACTCTTAGTCGCTTTTGGCAAAACAAAACCACCAGTCAAAAAGCCTTGCATGTCTAGTTGTACTTTCTTTTTGTCAGGTCAGTCTTGCTGAGTATTAGCATACTCAGCCTTACTTAATTTGTGGTTTTCAGGTAACTCCATCTAGCCTGGTTCTATTGCAGATGGTTGGGAGCTTGAGTGGGAGCAGGATGACGATAAGTGATATATTATGGATGGCCTCCCATAAGTATCTGACGTGTAGTTTTATTTTCCGTTGTTTAAACTCTGAAACACCTTTACTTTCATGTATGAAAAACCTGGTTTGTAATAATGTGACTTGTGTACTTTTTTTATAATGTTGAACTTGTACTCTGGTCCCGCCCTCGTGTGGGCTTTGCGCATATCAGCAATCCTGTTGTAAGTGATTCACCGGGCATGACCCGGCAGAGGCGACAAAATACATCTTTGTTATCGCTTATGAGCCAAGTGGACCGGCTTAGGTGATAATACGGATTTATTTTGGGCGGTTCTGTCACAGTTGGTACCAGAGCGATGATATGCACCAGAGTATTAAAAATACCTTAATAACTTGTTTTTGGAATAAAATTTGCCAAGAATAAGAATCTTGCAGAGGCCATAGAGGGAATTGTTGGGTTCTTTCAGGTGGCTAGTACTCTATGGTTTATCTAAACTGACTTCCAGCACATTTTATTATCTATCAAAACTTACTTTCTTGCACAACCATACTAGTTCATCACGTTTTTCCATACGTGATGGTGCCACATGAAAGTCATGTGAGGGATGGATGGGACCTATTCCAATGGGAACTCACTGTCGTGCCTGCGTCTCGTCACGTTTTGCCATGCGTGGTGGTGCCACATGAAAGTCATGTGAGGGATGGATAGGACCTATTCCAAAGGGAACCCACTGTCGCGTATGTGTCTCGCCACGTTTTGCCATCTGTGGACGTTTCGTATTACAAAAATGCAAGGCAAGGATGCACTCCATTCAAACAGAGAGTATCTGAGGTTGGACGCTGTCCATGCAGCGGCTTTATGCATGGATGCCGTTTCTATAATGAACGGTAATTTATGTGTACACTTTCGTGAGTGCTGACACGAAAGGTTCTGAATGTTCTGTGATTTTCTACAGGTACACTAACCACAGTTGTTAGGTACGGTAATTAAGAAATGAATAGTTTTCGACTAGCTATTATAGGGAGAGACGTATATATGCCTTGCCACCGGCACTAACTTCGATTTTAAACTTAAATGCTTGGTGAGGATTTATAGGACGCTTTTGCATCATGTTAAAAGCTACCAAAACTGAAAATGATCCTAATACACCTTTTTATGTGGTCTCTAATTGAATTATCATTCTTAAGGACCATTCATGATAGATTGATGAATTGAGGTGTTAATCAAAGTTATGACTAGTTGCTGTCCAAATTTTCTAAGGATTATCTAGAAAATTTCTGACTAGGTGTTCTTTAGGGAAGTTGCTCATCAGCTAGTTAAGCTTCTTCCATGATTTTTTCATGATTTTAGGATGAATATAACTGAAGTTATGCTTAAAATACTAAGCCTAGGTCATGCTGAAATTCTGTCAAAATCATGAGTAAGGCTGCAAACTCGAATTTTTACATATAGTTCCAAACAGATTTTGCATAGACAATCTATACCAAAAATGTTCCATATATAGCCTACTTTGTGGTGTCAAAATCTTATGGTCATAGGGTTCTTAATTTTTGAGATATGATCTTTTTAGTGAAGCTCTGTCCTGCTGAAAATTTTTGGGCAATAGCACTCTAAAACTTGATCAGTTAGACCCTTTTCCAGTCTTTAATTGGTTCAACCTATGAATACCAATTTTGTACTCCATAACCTTACCGCGTACATGGTAAAATTTTAGAATTTTTGGATAAGCAGAATTTCAGTTATGCTAAATTGGGTAACTGCCTGCCTGCTGAATTTTCTGGGCAATAGCGATCTGAGTTTTGGCCCAATCCTCCGTCTTCCCATCAGTTTTAGCCCAAACTTAAAATACCAATATTGTGCCCACTCACCTAAGAAATAATCTGGAAAACTTTGAGAACTTTTGGGCTAATAGTTTTTGAGGTACAATTCTTTTTCTCCACCTTTGTGTTCCTTCTTATGCTGCAAAGTTCAAGCATGGATCAAACTGTCTTCGTCAACTTTGTATGGTTATGTGATTTGGATCACCGACCTCGCTCTTGATTTAATCATCCTTTCCAATGCACCTGAGCTATTCCCATCTAACTTGGATTTTTTGGCCTTGGGAAGAAGAAGGCTACGCCTTGCCCAAGGTGATCGAAAGCACTACACCATTGCAAAAGGTCTTGAAGAAATAAAAGAGGTGCTTGAGCTTAGACTCAAAGATGATTGATCATGAAGAAGAGTAAAGAGAAATAAGAGAACAATTCACTAGTTAGCCATTGCATCTATTTTTGGTTTTTTTCATCAATGTAATAGCTGGAATGTGTTCTTGGAATGTGTTCAGTTGTCACCCTATGGTTATGGGAGCTTGGCCCAAACACTTGGTACTAGATGTAATCATTTGATAGCTGCGAACTTTCGGCATCAAAATCATAATAAAATTTTTAATCTAGTTTACTTTTAATTCTGGGCTGTGCACTGAACACCAAAGTTGTTTAGAATTTCGTATTCTATATGCTCGTAAAATTTCAGCATTATTGCAGTTTTTGAGCTGGGAGTTATGAAATTTTTAGTGACCCTCGGCCTGTTGTCTAACAGCCATGACTAAATCAAGAGCGATATCTGAATTTTTCAGGCATGTTAGCCTCAGATTTTGACTCTAAGTTGAATACCAAAAATGCTCCTTAGGTATCTATCTACCTCCTGTAGAAATCTCAAGGTCACTAGATTTTTAGTTTGGGAGTTATGCCCAAAACATTAGGTCTCTGTCCTGCTGAATTTCAGAACTAGTGATCTCTGAAATTCAAATTTTTAGGTCATCTTCCTTTGGGATCTAGAGCAAACCTCGAATACCAAAAGTGTAGATCATCATGTTGCCTATCTTCTGGCAAAAATTCAGAATTTTTGGGCTACTGGTATAAGAGTTATGAAGTTTTATTCATAACTGCCAGTTTTTGCTTTGTTGGTGTATTAAACCCGTTTCGGGGATTGACATGCTTTTGGAATATGTTAGGCTACCCTAAGAGTAGGTATCATGTGTGTCTAGAGCCTACATGGAAATACCTAATGCAATGGTGATCCCCAAATTCTTAACTTTGAATGAAATCCTTTGGATATACCTTATGGCAGCAATCTGCGTATTGATTAAAGTTAGGCATTTTGTGATTACTTTAGGATCATGGGTTGAATACCATATTGGTTCATAATTTTGTGATGAAAATGCTCACAAAATTGCAGCATTTATGCATGATTATAATGATCATTATCAAATTTTTTGGTCCACACATGTCTGCTGTTTTTGACAGCTAAACAGAGGATGTGTTTTGAATTTTTTTCAACCACTTTAACTTTGGAAATTGGCACTGAGTTGAATACCAAAGTTGTGGCTTATGAAATTCTACACATGCTGACCAAAATTTAGAATTTTTCGACACTTGAGCTGAGAGATATGAATTTATTTCTCAGAGCTGTTGTTGTCCAAATTCTGGAAATTTCCATTTGAAGTTTCCTTAGACATGCCTACTTGTCATTTTGTTGGCAAGATTATGGATGTATATCTAAGGGAAGATCACATGGTTTCGATGGACGGAAACCCTCTCCTCAAGTTCCGAAGAAGTAGTTGATAGACAGGCAAGTGGTAGCAATCCGCCATCGCCATCGAGCTTGTGCTATACAGGTGGCTATTACCTCCCATTTGGTGTGGTGATCAATGCATGAGGATAGCTCAGCTTGAATATGCTCTCGCTTAGCAAGTGTGTGATTAGCACCATGAGAGCATGGCCCAAGGACTGGGTACTAAATGAAATCACTTGATAGCTAGGATTTTTCTTTAGCAAAATCGTGATAAGATCTTCGTTTAGTTTCCTTGAATATTTGAGGCTAATTCAAAGAATGAGGAAGAACATGTTGAACATCTTCGTATTGTTTTGCAACGTTTAAGAGATCATAAACTTTATGCTAAATTCTCCAAGTTCTAGTTCTGCTGGATAGTGTAAAATTTCTGGGGCACACTATCTCCAGCGATGGCATATCTGTCGATCCAAGTAAAGTTCAAGAAGTAATGGATTGACAACCTCCTAAATCAGTTCATCAAATCCGCAGCTTTCTAGGATTGGCTGGTTATTATCGCCGATTTATTCCAGACTTCTCTAGAATTGCAAAGCCTATGACTGAGCTGTTAAAGAAAGGAGTGAAGTTTGTGTGGAGTGAGGCTAGTGAGAAGGCTTTTCATACATTAAGAGAACATTTAACTTCAGCGCCAGTGTTAGCACAGCCTGACAACTCTAAACCATATGAGGTCTATTGTGATGCTTCGGGCACGGGTCTTGGTTGTGTTCTTATGCAAGAAAACCGAGTCATTGCCTATGCCTCACGGGCACTTCGCCCTCATGAAAAGATTTTATCCCACACATGATTTAGAACTAGCAGCGGTTGTTCATGCTTTGAAAATTTGGAGGCATTACCTTATGGGAAATCGCTGCAATACCTTCACTGACCACAAAAGCCTCAAATATATTTTCACTCAGTCTGATTTGAATATGAGGCAAAGAAGATGGTTAGAACTAATCAAAGATTATGATCTTAAGGTTCACTACCACCCTGGGAAGGCTAATGTAGTTGCAGATGCTCTTAGCCGCAAGGCTCACTGCAATTGCCTATCAGTAGAGTCTTATAGTGACACTTTATGTGAGGAATTGAGAAGGCTTAACTTGGAAATTATAGAACAAGGAAGCCTAAATGCTATCTCCGCTGAGTCTGATTTATTTGATAGAGTTGTCACGGCTCAACTTCAGGATGAGGGCATTCAATTGATAAAACAGAAATTGTTGGAAAAAGACCCTAAATATGATTGCTTCCGTAAGGATGAGAAAAATATAGTTTGGTTTGGGCAACGCCTTGTAGTTCCTGATGTTTGGGAACTTAAAAAGGAAATCTTTGATGAGGGTCATCTCTCTAAATTCTCTATCCATCCTGGAAGTAGCAAAATGTACCAAGATTTAAAAGAAAATTTTTGGTGGTCCAATATGAAGGTGGATATAGCAAAATATGTATCAGAATGTGATACTTGTCAAAGAATTAAAGCAAGTCATTTGAAAACTTCCGGTACTCTCTAACCTTTGTCCATACCTTCATGGAAGTGGGATGACATAAGCATGGATTTTGTGTCGGGATTGCCACTCACTTCTAGAGACCATGATTCCGTTTGGGTTATTGTTGATAGGTTGACAAAAATTGCACACTTCATTCCAGTCAACACCAAATATGACGCCAAAGATTATGCGAGTCTTTATATTGAGCACATTGTTCGCTTGCATGGTGTTCCTAAAACCATAATTTCAGATAGAGGCTCTCTTTTTGTGTCACGTTTCTGGGAACAATTACATTTGTCTCTTGGCACAAAAATCATACGTGGTTCAGCTTATCGTCCTTAGACTGATGGTCCAACTAAGAGAGTAAACCAAATTCTAGAGGACATGTTGCGAGCTTGCGTTATTCACTTTGATAAAAGTTGGAACAAGTGTATCGCCTTGGCTGAATTTTCTTATAACAATAGCTACCAAGCTAGCTTGAAAATGGCACCTTTTGAGGCTCTTTATGGACGGAGATGTCGCACTCCCTTGAACTGGTCGTAGGCCGGTGAGAGGAAATTCTTTGGTCCAGCCTTAGTTAAGGATGCCGAAGAAAAAGTGAGGGTAATCAGAGAAAATTTAAGAATAGCCTAAGAAACGCAAAAGAGCTATTATGACAAAGGAAAGGCACGTAGGGAATATAAAGTTGGCGATTTTGTATATTTGAAAGTTTTGCCAACTAAGGGTGTCCAAAGGTTCGATGTGAAAGGGAAGCTAGCTCCACGCTATATTGGCCCTTATGAGATCATTCAAGTCTGTGGACTAGTGGCATATCGTATTCAGCTTCCTGAGCGGTTCTCTGCCGTCCACAATGTTTTTCATGTATCCCAATTAAGGAGATGTGCTCATGAACCGGCCAGAGAAGTGATCGAAGACACAAATGCTTGGATTGAACCGGACCTATCTGTTGTTGAACATCCTTTGAGGATTCTTGATGTAAAGGAAAGAAAAACTCGAAGGCAATCCGTAAAGATGTATAAAATACAATGGAGCCATCATCTTGTAGATGAAGCTACTTGGGAAACTGAACATTATCTCAATGAGAATTATACGGGTTTTCTTCAATCTAGAAACAGTAAGTCAAACCCTAGTTCTTGGTCAAACTCCTTAAAGGTCTATACCCTTTAATGGTTTTCTAGCGCGTTCTTGAAATTTCATAATAAAACTTCAAAATAGGCCAATATAAAAGTTTTT
Source organism: Cenchrus fungigraminus (assembly GCA_036936925.1). NCBI lineage: Eukaryota > Viridiplantae > Streptophyta > Magnoliopsida > Poales > Poaceae > Cenchrus > Cenchrus fungigraminus. Next base: position 50,827,568 of record CM072778.1, on the reverse strand, counting down.
CGTTATTTCCGGGAACACAACTTTCATAATTGGCAGACATTCAAATTTTGAGTGCAAATTAGCCAAAAACAGTGTTAAAGATCTCATGAATAGTAATCAAGGCTGTGGAAAATCTGTAACTTTGTCATGTTTTTCCCGTCAAACAAATCATCAAAACATAGGTCACCCTTTGTAAAAGTTGTAGCCCTATAGTTGCTCTACAACTTTCATTTTTGGAGATTTTCAAGTTCCATTCAAGAATTTGGAGTTTCTCATTTTTGAACTCGGCTAAATGGAATAAAACAAACGCCAGTCGCCGGCGTCGCCGCGCTCCCGCGACGCCTCCGCCTGTCTCCGGCGTACAGACGCCTCGAGTCGTTCGTGGTGGACCACACACGCGCAGTGGGGCCTCCGCCCACCCTCCGAGCCGTACACCGCGCCCAGGAAGCCGCAGGGCGACCGTCGCATGTTCCCGTTCCACGCGTCGCGGTCCGCCGTCGCCACTCGTTCGGTTGGTCACTATGCCGGTGGTCACGCTGTCAAAACGAGGGGCAAGGACTCCCCTCGAGTGTCTCCTTCACCTTCTCGTTGTCCCCTGCTCTTCCGCAGTGATACGAAGCGAGCCGAGCAGCACCGGCTCTGCCATTGCCACGCCGTCGCCGAGCTCCCTCCCCCACTCCTCACCACTGAGCTCCTGGTCCTCAAGCATGTCTCCTCCCGTCACCTGAAGCTCCCCACGAACCTGCGTCGCCAAGGCACGCCGGAGTTTCCCAGGCATTGGAGCCGAGGCAGCCGTTCCGCCGCGGCCCAGACGCCGGCCATTGCCGGAGTGTCTCCCGACCTCCGGACCACCACAAAATCGAGCCAAGGTGAACCCCTCGTCACTCCCCACCACTTCCCCGGTCCATCCCGGCGACGAGATCGCCGGATTATGACCTCCATCACCGGCCATGGCGCCTGGGGACCTGTTTGTGATTGGGATTCTCGTCTGAGGACCTAGTTGTAATTTTTGAGGACCTATCTGTGAATCCAGGGACTTGGTTGTAATAAGATTCTTTAGGGTTTCGGCTGCAACTTCAAAAAAATCATTAAAAATCGTAGAAAAAACAGAAAAATGAAAATCCAATTGTGTTGGTTTCCTTGTGAGGAGATATACATTCTCTAGAAAGGGTGTATAGGGTTTTTCTGTATAGATTTGAAATGAAAATTCAAACTCAGTTTGATGTACTTTTGTTATAGTTCAAAATGTACTCATGCTATGGAGATGAAATTTGAATATGTTATTCTTTATGCCATGTTTAGATCTGTGACGAAATTTGACACACGTTTGATGTGTAGATATATAGTTATGATTTTTGTAAGCTTTATGTTAGTTTAAGCTTGATGCTTTTTATAGTCCCCTCAAGAAATATTTTCTTCAAGCACCAATGCACCCTAGGCCTTTGTCAGGATGAATAGCATCTCTAGAAAAATAATTATGATTTTAGGATTTTGTTTGAATGATGTTTTATTTTTAACTTTGTGTAGGGTGTTAAATTGATAACTTGAAGAATATGATAGATCCACTTTTTTGTGTTGGTCAGGAGCTTAGATTTGTCATGAATGATCTGTAGGAAAAATTTGAGGTCAAAAAGATTAGTAAATCTTTTTGTAGGATTTAATGAAGTTAAGCTAGGCTGAAATTTGTCTTTTTCATATAAATTAAATTATATACTATCTGAGGCTAATTTTTGGAAATTAAGCTGAGTTTGGTCATATGCTGCTGTGTGCAAAGTTTTAGATCAATTGGAGTTATATGTCAATTAATATGAATTTTGGATGAATGGCTAGCTAGGAATTGAATAAATAGGTTTATGTTTATTATTTAAGTTTAATTAAGTATTTCATGAAGTAATTCTGTTTGTAAGCTTTTAACACACCCGCATACTGTTTGGTGAAGTTTAGTAACTTAACTTGTTTAAATGTGCACACAATCACCATCAAAGTAGTAGTTAGTTCACCCTCACATCACACCCCCTACTTTTTGAGAGAGTTAATAATTCTTTAGATGAATGTGGCCAACAAGAGTTGGTTTGGTGGTAATTCTCCCACCCTCACCATAATCTAATGCATATGCATGTGTACGTGTAGATTTACCGGACGGTACTTATACGCTCACCCAGGAGGGAGAAGGTGCGGTTGATGGAGAAGTGAACGAGTTGGGTACTCACCAAGACCTGGACCAAAGTCTAGAAGAGCCCAAGGCTGTTGCTAACATAGAAGAAGGCAAGCACCGGAGTTGCATATAACCTTTTTGGATAAAATCCCTTAACTTTTCCCTTTTCAGTCTTTATATTTTACTTTGTGCATTTAAGTTTCAGGAGTTGTTTTGAAATCTAGATGCATGATCCTTAGGTTCCTATGCTCTTATACTAGTATGTTTGGACGCTAGTGCCATGCTTTAAGGACACAGTACAAGTCGAGTAATGACTCATTGCTCGCGAGATATAGGATACTTATGTTGGAATCACAAGTTGGTTAAATTGACTCGCTCATGTGGTAAGAGCAATGGGTTCGGTCTGGACCGATGTTAGGACACTTGTGCCATGCTTTAAGGACACGGTACAAGTTGAGTAATGACTCATTGCTCGCGAGATATAGGATGCTTATGTTGGAATCATAAGTTGGTTAAATTGACTCGCTCATGTGGTAAGAGCAATGGGTTCGGTCTCGACCGAGTAGCATGGTGCTGGTTTAAGCTATTGAACGTACCAAGTGCTTGTCGGGAATGGGACCGGTAAGCCAAGTACCTAATGAACCAGTGCGGGGACTTTATGAAGGACCGATTAGGCGAACCAGAGAGGGGGGGAGTGAATGGGAACCGATAAAAATTCTTCTCGAAGGAGATGAGAACTCCAACAAGACGAACATGGCTTCCAAAACACGTCTCCAACTCAACTACCCAAGTTGGTCAAGACCACGCAGCCACTGAAGTGCTACTGGTCCTAGGAACCAACAACCACCTACACCTACTCGAGAACGCAGCGGAAAAACCAACTCGAGCAGCTACTGGGCTACACCGGTCAGGCCGGTGAGCAGCACCGGTCAGACCGGTCCCTGCTGGCAAAATCTGAGAACTTCCATAGAAGGCCTCTACACCGGTCAGACCGGTGTAGCTCGCCGGTCAGACCGGTCCAAGCCAGGAAATCCCAAATCCACCAAACTGACCTACCGAGCTCCAAACAGGACCAAACCCGAAACAGCAGCAGCACAGGACAACAGGGAACTCACCAAGACGTTCACCCGAGTAAAACTCAACAGAGAGTCTGCACCGGTCAGACCGGTGAGAGGCACCGGTCAGACCGGTGTGACCTGAGCTCTCGGGATGAACAGCGCCCGCGGGTCAACTCCCCCAAATCCAACTCCCGATCTCCCGAATCGCTTCACGGTTTTGCACAAGACTTTGGGGATAGTAGGAACACCTCATGGGCACTCCATAGCCAAGATTTGGTCCACCAAAACTTGTCAAAACAAGAGGAATCGAGGAAATCCCACCAAGAACGCCTCTAACCCTAGAGCCAAGAAAACCCCAAAATCGAGCCCTTTTGCTCACGGATTTGGGTGGGGAATCAAAGGGAAAAGAACCACGAAGGGTTCACACATACATCCCCCACCAAATCCCAAAGAGAAAGGCCTCGAAATCGCTCCAAGAAAATCGCCAAGAAAGGGCTCCGAAAATCACCAAAAAGGAGAAACGGGAAAGACACATCCAAGCCTTGAGGAACCACGCCGAATCATCTATACATAGCAAAGAGGTTCATACAAGGTCTAGCTTGCCGCCCGATCATCCTTCCCTCTCACAAGATCTCACCATGAAGCTCTCAAGCTAGTCCTATCAAAATCCTAAGGAAAATAGGAAGGAAAATAGGAAAACCAAATGAGCTAGGGTTCCAAGAGATGGCTGCCATCCTCTCACCCCTTGGGTTATATGGAGGCAACCGAAAGACTAAAATACCCTTACTAGCTAACTAGGGATACATGCCCCTCAAGGGCGAAATCGGAAATCTTTGTCTTCGCACCATCGGACGGATGCCCAGCGACCGCAAACTTGCTTAGCCTTGCGATCCCGATGCGTGTCCTCCGCTTCGAAGATTCCGTACCGCGTCGTCGCACACCGGTCAGACCGGTGCTCCTCACCGGTCAGACCGGTCAGACCCACCGGTCAGACCGGTCTGGAGCTGCTGCACCTCCGTCTTCGGTTCTTCGGTCTTGGCTTTGTGGATCAACCAAGGAACCCAATGGTTTTCTGGTGAACCACCGGAAACCCCGCGAACTCGGTGTAGCCTCCGCCAATCACCACTCATGACTCGGCTCCCACGTAGTCCCGGCTCGACCGTGGTTTTGAGGCTCAACCAAGAAACCGTCCATGACTTCATCTTGCCATTCTTGCCACCATGCGGCCCGCACTTGACCTCGCTGGCCACCGGGTCCCTCGAACCAAGCCTACTTGTCTTCTCCACACCTGGAGGCCTCACCGGCAACGACCTTTCGCGCTTGTTCTTCACCTGCACCTGCACCAGTCAAGCCGCAACCTGCACCTGCAATACTTAGCCAAGAATCAGTCCACACCACGTTGTCAATCACTCATCACACCAGGAAGCGACCATCCACCGGTCCTCGAACCACACCTGGCTCTCAATCTCCCCCTTGATGAGTGCATTGACAACACACACATTTTGGTAACCAAAGAGAAAAGGAAAAGAAAAGAAACGACTAAAAGAAACTCCAAACAAGCGATCAAAAGTCAAAGAAAGGCAAATAGCAAGATCACTTGAAGAAGACAAGTCTCGGACCCCTTAGGCAAGGGCAACGGCTCGACACATCTGAGACAAAACCATGCTCAAGCAAAGAGCACAAGCCAACAATCCAAAGCTCGAAAACCACAAAGAGCTCCCCCTGCACACATGCAAGCTCCCCCTGAACCAATGCAACTCCCCCTGGACGAATGCATGCAAACCACCTCGCAAAACAGAGCAGCTGCTTCAGCTTTGCTCTGGACCGGTCAGACCGGTCAACCACACCGGTCAGACCGGTGTGCTAGATCGCCCAGCACCTGAAGCTCACACCGGTCAGACCGGTGTACCTCACCGGTCAGGCCGATGACCACCTGGGAAAAACTGGGAACTACCCGAGCTCAAAACTAGCTCGAAACCACTTGGAAACCTTCTAAATGCATTCAGTAGGCTAAAACATGCTCAAACTTCTCCCCCTTGTTGACAATGCAAGAATCAAGCTAAAAATGCAAAAAAAAAAGCAACCTAGAGCTTCTCAAATAGACAAAATTCAACAAAGGATGTTACACATGTCCAAATGAGCAAGTTAGATACTCTATAGCTTCGTAATGACATCAACTACAAGATCACCAAGTTTCACAACCATTGGACGAAGCTAAGATAGAATTGAGCAATTTTGCGAAAATTCACCCTCTCATGAGCAAAGTCCTAAGCATGAGCAAAACATATCAAAATGGCAAAACCACACAAACTTCATGCTAGGACAGCCATTCTAATCATAAGACCATCATAAACACCCACAAGCACCTCATGTCATGTCAAAGCCACCGAGCCAAGTGCTTACTTCTAAAAATGAGACTTCTCATTGGTAAGCAACATGCAACGGTTTAGCACCCAAAAGCAAGTAAATTAAGCACATATGACATATGAGCACATTTTCCAAGCACTTTACATTTCATTTTCAGATTTATAAATGGTACATGAAATGTCTTTGCGACAAAAAGGAACTTATGCCCCTCCACAAGATGAAGCATGGAGGCTAAACATTCATGATGACAAATGAGCCTTTGGCCCCATATGATCAAAATAAGTTATCCAACCACAAATTAAGCATAGCCAAGCCACAAAAACATGTCAAGATCATATAAAGGCATTTACTCACAAGAGAGCATACATATGAGATTTTTCAAAAACATAGCCATCAACCATGGAGATAAACCAAAATTATCAAGAGCTAAGCCAAACTAACCATAGCTTACCAAACTAGCTCACAAAGACATATATATCATTCCATGGTGAACAATGTATATAGGAGAAGCCTTTCCTAAACAATGCATATGATACAAAATGCATGCAACCTAAGATACAAAGATGCCTATACATCATGTTACATATGCCATGCCAAAATGCAAGAAATGCACAAAGGAAAGCTATACATATGCTACAAAGGAGCTCCCACACACCAACTCAAGAAATCAAACACACACCAAGCTCCCCCCGCAAACGAGTGAAAGTTGCTTGATCTAGGGGTTTGGTAAAAATATCGGCTAGCTGGTCATGTGTGGGTACATGGATCAAGGCTATCTTCCCTTTCTCTACGTTGTCTCTCAGGAAATGATACCTCACTTCTATGTGCTTGGTTTTGGAATGGAGCACTGGGTTCTTTGCAACGCTTATGGCACTGGTGCTATCACATTGAAGTGGGACATGGGTATACTCCTCACCAAAGTCACTCATGGTGTATATGATCCAAAGGAGCTGAGAGCAACAACTAGCTGCGGCCACATACTCTGCCTTGGTAGTGGATTGAGCAACACTCGACTGTTTGCGGGAAGACCAGGACACCAAAGAAGAACCCAAGAACTGGCAAGTCCCAGAAGTGGACTTCCTATCCAACCGACACCCGGCAAAATCCGCGTCCGAAAATCCATGAAGAGCCAAAGTAGAAGACGCGGAGTACCAAAGGCCAAAGTCGGGAGTATGTCGCAAATACCTGAATATGCGCTTGACTGCTTGCCGATGTGAAGTCCTCGGAGACGCTTGAAAACGAGCGCACAGACATACCGAGAATTGGATGTTCGGCCTCGTCGCTGTCAAGTAGAGGAGTGACCCGATCATGCTCCGGTACTCCTTCTGGTCCACGTGTTCACCTTCCTTGTCCGCATCAAGAGCTGTAGTCGTACTCATAGGCGTCGCCATGGCCTTGGAGTCCTCCATCTTGAACTTCCTCACAATGTCCTTGGTGTACTTAGCTTGGTGCACAAATGTTCCTTCTTTTGATTGCTTGATTTGTAGCCCGAGGAAGAACTGCAACTCACCCATCATGCTCATCTCAAATTCCCTGCTCATGTCTTCTGCAAACCTTGCAACAAGAGAGTTAGACGAGCCACCAAAGATAATATCATCCACGTACACCTGCACAATCAGGATATCTCTGCCCTGCCTAAGGAGAAACAAGGTCTGATCGACCTTCCCCATCTCAAACCCTCTCTCAAACAGGAACCCCCTCAGCCTACCATACCAAGCTCTAGGCGCCTGCTTCAACCCATACAGCGCCTTCCTCAACTTGTACACCCGGTGGGGGTACTTCTCACTCTCAAACCCCGGTGGTTGCCTCACAAACACCTCTTCCTCCAACACACCATTCAGGAAAGCACTCTTCACATCCATCTGGTACAACTTGAACCCTTTAGCCACCGAAAAGGCTAGAAGGATACTAATCGCCTCCAAACGAGCTACAGGAGCGAAAGTCTCCTCGTAGTCGATCCCCTCTTTCTGACTATACCCCTGAGCAACAAGTCTCGACTTGTTCCTCACCACTTCTCCTTTCTCTCCCTCTTTATTTTTCCACACCCATTTTGTCCCAATCGGCTTACACCCTGGAGGAGGGTCAACCAACACCCAAACTTGGTTCCTCTCAAAATTCTCCAACTCCTCATGCATCGAATTAACCCAATTATGATCAGATAGCGTGTGTCCAATGTCTTTGGGCTCAAAGGTGGCAACAAAAGCAGCATGAGCGAAATGAGAATTGTTCCGAACCCTCGACCGTGTAGTACGTTCATTCATGTCGCCGATGATTCTCGAAGCTGGGTGATCCACTTGCACTCGCCGGGGAGGTTCTCGCCTTGATGCTACCTCCCCCTCAACAGCAGCTTCGCCTTGATCTGGGTTTGTCGTTGTAGGCGTGGGAGAGGGCCCGTTCACGATCGTCGTCGAAGTAGTAGGTACATGTTCAGCTGCGGGCACCACACCACCATCTTCATCATCTCCATGTTCATGCTCCTCCTCCTGAAAGATCTCCTCGCCAAGTTCGTCGTCACCTGCATACTCAAAAACAAGCTGACTACGTGGTTGTGTCTCGTCGAAGGTTACCTCGCAAGTCTCCACGATTTGGTTAGTTTCAAGATTGAGCACACGAAATGCTCTAGAATGAGATGCATAACCAAAGAAAATGCCATCGACAGACCTAGCCTCGAACTTGTCCAACTTCTTCCCTTTCTTCAGAATGAAGCATTTACAACCAAAGACATGGAAGTGACTCACCTTGGGTGTGCGACCGTGCATCAACTCGTAACAGGTTTTCTTCTTATGAACCCTGAGGTAGATCCTGTTCGACACATAGCACGCGGTATTGACCGCCTCAGCCCAGAACCTTCTCGGAGTCCTATGCTCGTCGAGCATCGTCCGAGCCATCTCGCACAAGGTCCTGTTTTTCCTTTCCACAACGCCATTCTGGGGAGGCGTATACGGACTCGAAAACTGGTGTTCAATACCCAAGTCATGGCAAAAGGTTTCGAAGCGAGAGTTTTTGAATTCCGAGCCATTGTCACTGCGGATCGCTCGTATGGCATCTCCGTGCCTCTCGTTTCTTAACCTCAAGACAAGATCTCGAACAAAACCAAACATCTCCCCTTTCTCCTCAAGAAAGAACACCCACGCATACCGAGAGTAGTCGTCCACCACAACAAGGACATACCACTTCCCACCCGCAGATCGCACACGAGCTGGGCCAACAAGGTCCATATGGAGCAGCTCGCATGGACGCTCAGTCATCACATCGGTGAGAGGCGGGTGAGAAGAGGCTACCATCTTGGCATGCCTACACGGCGCACAAACCAACTCTTTCTCAAACCTCAACCGTGGCAATCCTCGGACCAAATTGAGTTTACTCAAGCGAGACAAAAGGTCAAAGCTCAAGTGACCCAACTTCCTATGCCACTTCCACAACTCACTCGAAGAACCAGCCAAAAAGCAACGCTCCACACCAGAAGACTGAGAGAAATCAGCTCGGAACACTTGACCCTCAGGAACGACCATGCAAACAAGGTCCCCTCGAGAATCTAAAATCCGAGAACCACCAGGCCGAAACAACACCTCAAAGCCCTCATCCAACAACTGGGACACAGAAAGCAAATTGAACCCCAGCGATTGAACAAGAGCAACACGCCTGAGAGTGACCTTGTCACTTACCTTGATCTCACCTTCTGATAGCACACGCCCTCGCCCATTGTCCCCAAAGGTGATGTATGTCTTGGACACCACCGGGACGAGACTTGAGAACCACCCCTTGTCTCCGGTCATATGCCTCGAGCAACCGGAGTCAATCAACCAAATGTTCCTCAAGTCTCCCACCTGAAATTCAAAAGCGAGCACGTGAGTGAACAAACGACTCTGCACTGGGGTTAGTACCAAAAGAGTAAAACCAGTGCCGAGCCATTTGCTCCAAAGTGGGGTTAGCACAAACCAAATCATCACGCCTATCAAAACTACCACCACGAACACCACCACGGTAACCATTATGAGGGAACCAACCCTCTCTAGCTGGAGGAGGACGAAAGCCACGAAAGGAAAATCGTGGATCGTTCCTCCTCTCCATCTCAAAGCTACGACTCCTCCCACCCTCTATTGAGCACGAGGTGGAGAACGCCAAGCAAACTGACCACCTGCAAACTTTCTAGACCAACCACCAGAACCACGACCACCAGAACCAAACCGAGCATCCTCACGAGCTCGAAAACCAGACCGCTGTCTGCCCAGACCTGCACCGGTCTAACCGGTGTAGTGCACCGGTCTGACCGGTGTAGCTCGGCCAGTAGCACCACCTGTTGCCTTCCGGTCTCCCCAAGCCGGAACCGTCCTCACAATCGCCTTGGCCCTAGGCATCTGCATTCGAGGCTCAGGTACACCATTAGAGGGGTGGTACCTGTCCTTGTTAGCCCACTCTCTAGCCATTCTCTCCTCACGCTTCCTCTTGAAGCAAAACTCATCCTTGTGACCATCTCTCCCACAATACCCACAATGGAACTTCATGGGTTGTGGCTTAGGCTTGGGTTGGGGCTGCACACTTGGTTTCTCACCCTTCTTCTCTCCTTCCTCACCTCTCTTTGAGCTCACAAACTTCACCGGTTTCTGGAAATCGTTTGTTGGGTGAGGGAATATGGGTGGATCTGGAGTAGTGTCAAGTTTGTTTCTGAGATGGTTAGGCTTGGGCTCAAACTTGTTCTTGTGTCTGTTTGGTGGTGGGATAGGGATCTCTCCAACTCTCTCAACTCCCTCACCACTATTCTCTCCAAGCTTGTCAGCCCCAAGTGCCCAACCATCATAGCGTTTGAAAGCCGCTATTATGATACCAAGCTGAGGCTCCTGACCCGACAACCAGCTCATACATCTCCTCAGCTCATCATTCTCATCCTGCAAGCGATCAACATAATGCGCAAGCTCCAAATTCTTAACCGCATGCAATTCACAAGTAGAGCAAGAAGTGGGAATATGCTCTTTCAACTTAGCCTCAAGCGAAACAGTGTAAGCATGCATCTCATCAATCTTTCCATGCAAAACAGGGCAAGAAGTGCAAAGCTCCTAGCAAAGCAGGTCTAGACTTAAGCTCAGCCACTTCAACCCTAAGCATATCTAGTTCATCACAAGTAGAAGCATGCTTATCCTTAAGAGCAGTAAAAGCAGCTAGGTACACAGAGCAATCAACACAATCAACATCATCAGAAACCACAGGAGAAGCCTTAAGCGAATCAATCTCAAGCTTAGCATCTAGGTTCTGGGTTTCTAGCTCAGCCACACGGTTCCAAGCATCTTCTAGTGAGGCCCTAAGCTCTTTCCTCATCTTCTTGGCCTCTCTAAGCATGTGATCACGATTATCAAGCAAGTCAACCAACTCCTCATTCTCCTTGCGCAAAGAAGAGAGCTCATCACATACCTCATCCTCGGAGTCGGAGTCCGAGTCGCTCTGGTGACTCTTCTTGCTGCCGGAGCTACGAGCCATGCCGCAGAAGCCATCTCCTGCGAAGCAGCTCAACCTGCTCAAGTTCTTGGATGCCTTCTTGTTCTTGCGCCGATCACCTTCATCTTCGCTGCTACTCGAGCTCGAGGAAGAGTAGGCGGAGCTGGAGTCGACGTCGCTCGCTCTGACCATCGCTCGGGCCTTCCTGCCGCGGCCGTCCTTCTTCCTCGATCGTCGCTCGTCCTTGTGCTTGTTCTTGTGCTTGTGATCGCGCCTTGATCGGTACTTGCCATCCTTGCTCGACCGGTGCCTGTAGCTGTCCTTGTAGCCGTCCTTGTTCTCCGTCTTCTCCGGGCAGTCGGCGACGAAGTGTCCTGGCTTGCCGCACTAAAAGCACGTCCGTGCTGTCCTCCTTGTGTTCACCCGGTTCTCGTGCAGCCTCTCGAACCGCCTGGTCAGCAACGCCAGCTCGTCCTCTCCAAGCACGTCGAACTCCTCGTCTGGCAAAGACATCAAAGAAGACAGAGAGTACATTCTGGAGGATGTGTTAGCGTTAGACTTAGCTCCTTTGTCACCAACGAGAGCGAGACTATGAGAATCAGTCGGGCTCTCGATCTTGGCTGTCATACCACGGTCCAACTCAGCCGACTTGAGCTTCGAGAACAGCTCATTCACCGTCAAGGTGTCATACTTCTCGGACTCAACAATAGCCTCAAACTTCCCGTCCCATACGGTACGATCCAACGAGTGCAAGAGCTTCACGGCTCTATCATGATCATCGTATGGGAGCACGGCCACATTGGCTCTCATGTTGTTCACAACGACCGTAAACCGCTGGAAAAGGGCATCGACGGACTTGCCGGGGAGATGAGTGAAGTTCTCGTACTCTCTCCGGTAAGTCGCGTACATCCGAGCCTGAACCTGAGCATTCCCAGCATGAGCATCCTTCAACTGCTCCCAAATCCTACAAGCTAAGTCCTCTGTCTGAACCCGATCGAATTCGGGCTGACACAGAGCACGAAACAAGTAGTCGACAGCCTTGTTGTTGGCTTCGAACATATCCCTCGATCCTGGAGTAAGGAAGTTCATCGGATGAACATAAGTTGTGTTCACCGTAACGTCCCAAAGGATCTGACCCTTTCCACGGAGGAACGCTGCCATCCGCCTCTGCCACATCTGGTAGTTCTTCCCATCGAAGTGCGGAGGACCCGAACCCCGTTTCTGATACGCCATCTTTGGATCTTAGACTGGTAAGAGTCAATGAAGACCCGAACCGGCTCTGATACCAATTGAAGGACCGATTAGGCGAACCAGAGAGGGGGGGAGTGAATGGGAGCCGATAAAAATTCTTCTCGAAGGAGATGAGAACTCCAACAAGACGAACACGACTTCCAAAACACGTCTCCGACTCAACTACCCAAGTTGGTCAAGACCACGCAGCCACTGAAGTGCTACTGGTCCTAGGAACCAACAACCACCTACACCTACTCGAGAACGCAGCGGAAAAACCAACTCGAGCAGCTACTGGGCTACACCGGTCAGGCCGGTGAGCAGCACCGGTCAGACCGGTCCCTGCTGGCAAAATCTGAGAACTTCCATAGAAGGCCTCTACACCGGTCAGGCCGGTGTAGCTCGCCGGTCAGACCGGTCCAAGCCAGGAAATCCCAAATCCACCAAACTGACCTACCGAGCTCCAAACAGGACCAAACCCGAAACAGCAGCAGCACAGGACAACAGGGAACTCACCAAGATGTTCACCCGAGCAAAACTCAACAGAGAGTCTGCACCGGTCAGACCGGTGAGAGGCACCGGTCAGACCGGTGTGACCTGAGCTCTCGGGATGAACAGCGCCCGCGGGTCAACTCCCCCAAATCCAACTCCCGATCTCCCGAATCGCTTCACGGTTTTGCACAAGACTTTGGGGATAGTAGGAACACCTCATGGGCACTCCATAGCCAAGATTTGGTCCAACAAAACTTGTCAAAACAAGAGGAATCGAGGAAATCCCACCAAGAATGCCTCTAACCCTAGAGCCAAGAAAACCCCAAAATCGAGCCCCTTTGCTCACGGATTTGGGTGGGGAATCAAAGGGAAAAGAACCACGAAGGGTTCACACATACATCCCCCACCAAATCCCAAAGAGAAAGGCCTCGAAATCGCTCCAAGAAAATCGCCAAGAAAGGGCTCCGAAAATCACCAAAAAGGAGAAACGGGAAAGACACATCCAAGCCTTGAGGAACCACGCCGAATCATCTATACATAGCAAAGAGGTTCATACAAGGTCTAGCTTGCCACCCGATCATCCTTCCCTCTCACAAGATCTCACCATGAAGCTCTCAAGCTAGTCCTATCAAAATCCTAAGGAAAATAGGAAGGAAAATAGGAAAACCAAATGAGCTAGGGTTCCAAGAGATGGCTGCCATCCTCTCACCCCTTGGGTTATATGGAGGCAACCGAAAGACTAAAATACCCTTACTAGCTAACTAGGGATACATGCCCCTCAATAAGAAAATAGTTGCCTATGATAAGGCTTTGGAAAGCCTTAACGTTAAAATTGATAGCCTTTCTTCTGCTCTTAAGAACCAGCTGAGCTTTAACAAAATGATAGAAACCCAGTTGGCTTAGTTAGCTGCTTTGGTTCCCTCTGCTGAAGACGGGAAGATTCCGGGGCAACCCGTGTCTTCTTGTGAGAATGTTTGTGCGGTGTCCACCAGATGGGGTAAGCCATCTGGACGGGCACGAGCTGTTGACTATGCAGGGAGACCCATACAGCAGGTTCTTGATCAATGGGAGTCTTCAGTAATTATGCACAGGAGAGACCCTGGTTATCCGGCTATCACTTGCACAATATACTATCAAAGAATTAGGAATGCTCTCTGTGATCTTGGCGCGAGTGTTAGCCTCATGTCCAAGGCGATGTTCGAAAGATTGGGGTATCCTGCTCTTACTCCAACCTCGAGGACAGTTCAACTTGCTGATGCATCGATCCGGTATCTGGAGGGGATTGTGGAGAGCCTACTGGTATTTGTCCAGGGTTCTTGCATCTTCGCAGATTTCGTGGTCCTTGATATGCAAAATGATGCGGAAATGCCACTCATTCTTGGGAGGCCGTTCCTAAGTGATGCTCGGGAAAGGATCAATTTGGAGAATGGGACCATCCATTTCCGCATTGGGAAGAAGAACTTGATGTTTAGATTTCGACCAACAGAAGAGCAATGCTATTCAGTGCAAGGAAATGATGCGCAGACTGGGGAATGGACGGAGCCACAACCCCAGCTCAGGCAACCTCTGACCGCACCAAGGAAGTCAAAGAATACATGAAAGGAAGGCCGAGTTCATGCCATATACTACGCTAGTAAAACTCTCAGTGAGGCACAATTAAATTATGCCACTACGTAAAAGGAGTTGCTAGCAGTGGTTTTCGCTTTCGAAAAATTCAGATCTTACATCGTGAACTCGAAAGTCATTGTCTACACCGATCACGCGGCCATCAAGTATCTTTTGGCTAAGAAGGACGCTAAACCAAGATTGATTCGTTGGATCCTTCTTGTCCAAGAGTTTGATGTTGAAATTCGTGATAAAAAGGGGGTGGAAAATGTTGTGGTCGATCATTTGTCTAGGATAAACCGTGGACAAGATGACAAAGAGCCCATAGAGGATAAGATGAGAGATGACCACCTCTACCGAATACTCGACAAGGATACTTGGATGATCGATATCATTCGAGCAATTCGGAGAATGCCTCTTTATCACCTAGATAAAAACACTCAAAGGAGGATAATCTCTGAAAGCTGGAAATATTTTTGGGATTCACCTTACCTCTTCAAACTTGGGAATGATGGAGTAATGAGAAGATGTGTACCAAGGGAAGAGAGGCAAGAGATTTTGAGGAAGTGTCATTCGGCAGAGTACGGTGGACACTATAGTCATTTTCGAACACAAGCAAAAGTATGGCCCAGCGGATTCTTTTGGCCGGAGATGCATGAGGATACTAAAAGATATGTTGCATCATGCCCCGAATGCCAAAGGACCGGAAACATATCTCAAAGGAATGCTATGCCCTTGAATTACAATCTACAAATCGATTTATTCGATGTTTGGGGAATTGACTTCATGGGGCCTTTCAAAAACTCACATGGATTTGAGCACATCCTAGTTATGTTGACTATGTATCCAAGTGGGTAGAGGCCATCCCATGTCGTAAAGCTTCCACGGAAGAATCTATCGCGATGATTAAGAGTGTGATTTTCCCTCGCTTCGGTACCCTGAGAATCTTGATAGGCGATGGAGGAACTCACTTCACCGGGAAGAACTTCAAGAAGTGCTTGGCCAAGTTGGGAATCGAACATAGAGTCTCTACGGCTTATCACCCACAAACCAATGGACAAGCGGAAACATCGAATAGGCAACTAAAGAGCATCCTTAACAAGACTATAGAGAAGGGAGGCAAGGATTGGTCAAAGAAGTTGGATGGAGCTTTGTGGGCACATCGAACGGCATTCAAGACACCGATAGGTATGACCCCATATCCATTTGTTTATGGCAAGGCTTGTCACCTTCCGGTTGAGCTAGAACACAAGGCATATTGGGCAATAAAAGAGATGAACCTCGATCTAGACGCCGCGGTAGTTAAACGAACAATCCAAATTAGCGAGCTAGAGGAGATGAGGTTGAAAGCTTATGAAAATGCAAGCATATACAAAGAGAGAATAAAGAGATGGTATGATAAAAGACTTAAGAAGAAGGAGATAAGGTCCTCCTATACAATTCATGATTCAGAACTTTCGGAAAAGGGAAGTTGCAAAGCAAGTGGGATGGTTCATTCGGTGCTCTCCAATGGAGCGGTTACCATCATGGATATGAAAGGAGATCAATTCATGGTGAATGGTCAACGACTTAAGGTGTATTTCGAACCCGATGTCGTCCCCTTTCACCATATTGATATTTTCATCATGGAGGATGAGCCCGAACGTCAAGCCTAGGACGTAAAACAAGGCGAGCATTTTGTAAATAACTCTTAATTTATTTTTCTGGAGTTTATCGCGAAGTTTTACCAGGCCAACTTTTCTACATGGGCTAACAATCAAAAAATAGTGGAGCACGCGAAAAACCGGACCGAACCGGCCCGCGAACCAGGGCAGGCCGGTCGGCCCGATCCGATCGGCCCAGGGTCCCAGGGTGGCGGTTCGCCCCCATTTTTCTCTGGGACGCGCGCTTTCGACTTCCATGTTTGGTCAGAAAATTTTAGGGAAGTCAAGAAAAGGAAAAGATGGGTTCTAGGGCATTCCTTCTCGGACTATTTAAAGGAACGAGACTGGAGCTTGGGAATCCATCCCAATTCACATCCTTTTGCCCCCAAGCAGCAGCCATGACATCCCCAAGGAGTGAGGAGATCAAGCTAGGCGCCGAGAAGCCTTTGAAGCCGGAGGAGGCGAAGCGATGCGAGCTCAATCCTACAATGGAGATCAAGAGGACCGCCCGCATCCATTGCGGAGGGCGTGTCCCGACCGGGCTGATTGCATCTCGCCACCATGTCAAAGAGGAGGTCTCAACTCCCGTCCGAAGATTGGAGTGACTTCGGGGCATGAAGAGGAAAGACTACAAGGAGGAGTCGCCCGAGCCGAAAGACTACAGGGGGAGCGATTACTCCGACGACTGCAGTCCGAGCTCGTGGGCAGACGCCGGGAGGGACGACAATGATCTCTTCTATTGGGAAGAGGTCCCTAAAGAGCTGACTCCCGAAGGACCAAACGGCGGTGGTGATCCCGACGACGGCGGCAACGGCAACAACGGCGACGACCCCGGCAACGACGACCCATTCGGGATGCATCCGTTATGTTGTGCGGCTTGCCGTCACTCCATCTCGAACCTCTACGCGTCGGTCGAGGAGTGTTTCCAAGCTATGGAGGCGATGAGGTAGAGAATGGAGGATTTGGAGCGTGTAGTCGATGACGACTACAAGTTCCTTAATAGGAACGTGAGGAAGCTATTCGGGATGGTCGGCAACATGAAGAAAAGGTGGTGCAAGGACTGTGGGAAGGTCCACTAGATGGTTAGGGTTTTCCCCCTTAGGATTTTTGTAAAATACGACGAGGACGTCGTATGATTTTAGCGTGGGGGGAGATCTAGCTAGCTAGATCTTAAATTTTTTTGCCTTGGTAAGTTTAGTTTGGTTTGGCTTAGAGTTTGTAAGTTAAATTTTTTAGGTGTGTTTTTAAATTTTCAGTTTGAAGTGTGTTAATTTAGTGTTCGAGTCGAAAAATCAAATAAAAAGTGTCTTTTAATTTTTGTCTCATGCGATGCTTTTTCTTTCTTTACTCGTATGTTTTCCCTTAATTTTTTATATGTGAGCATGAGCATTTGGTTTGAAACATTTACCGTGGTGCTTAGTGGAGTTTTCACCTTTAAAAGTGCCCGCACTATACTTTGATCTAGAACCTTGTTTCGGTTGTGCTAAGTTTGATGCTAATGTTGGAGGAGTTTAATTATGAAAATTATATGAAAACCCTTGTAATAAAGGTTAGCGAAAGCTCTTTTTCCAAGTTGAGAGACAAAGAAAAATCCTATACAAGGCCAACTCAATACTCACTCCACCATAAGTGCGGTTGGCATGATGAGTTGGGCAAGGATCCTTCTCTCTTGGAAGTTTTAATTTCGAGCAATGATCATGTCCTTGTGTATATCTTTTGTTGCTAGCCTCGTCATGCATTCGGTAACGAGACTCTCACATCGAAAGTCTCGTACATCGCCGAATTCTATACCCAAACCATAATATCTCTTTTGTACATCGTATTCCTTGAACACAACCTATGTTCGAAGTTTCGTCTCGTCTCTAGCATGGTTTTCATTTAAAATTCAGATTGTATTTATGCAAGAAGAGATGAGCAAAGAGCTTCGGAAGAGAGGTAAAGATGTAAGAGAGAGAGATAAGTAAATAAAAAATATATGTGTATGGAGAGAAAAAGAAAAAAAAGAAGAAAAGAAAAAAAAAGAAAGAAAGAAAGAAAGAGGAAAAGCAAGAAAGATATGAAGAGGGATGGATCAAGTGAAGATTAAATAAAGTGTAAGGAAGGATGCCACGTTGTTGATTAAGAGACGAATCTTCCATTTTTCCAACCATGTGCAATCCGACAACGAGGACATCATCAGTGCCTCGTAGTCTTATTTTCTTTTGCCCTTGCACATGTCCATCATTCTATATCTTCTTATCCTTGACATCCCCACATCATGGTTTAATTCTCATGATTATTGGCTTTGAAAGGTAAACAACCATTAGAGAAATTTCTTAGCTTGACAATATTTGTGTTGATTTCACTAGCCATACCTATAGCTCCACCTTACATGATAATATGAGAGACTTGTGGGAGGTAAGAGTTTATGAATTGTTTAGGATAGCCACTTCAAATGAGCGACATGTGAGAACTTGGAGAAACATTTTTGTCTAATACTTGTTGCAGGAATTTTATTTTTTTTTAAAAATCATGAAAACCCTCCGATGGAAGCAAAGAAGTAAGCATGGCTGGAATTGAGGACCTCGAGTGAAAGGTATGAGTTGTGGGGTAAATCTCGATTTGGTAAAAATTCTAAACGCCCATGTTTATGTATCATGATCATTGCTTCATGTTTATTATATTAAAGATAAAGGATTGACTAACTTGTGAAGGAAGAACTAGCGGAGTATGTTTTCAACACCATGGATAAAAGTTCTTTTGCAAGGAACTTGCTCGAGGATGAGCAAGATCTAAGCGTGGGGGAGATGTTGACGGTGTATTTTGGTACACCAAACATGTTCATTACACTTTGGTTTGGACTTGATTATGGAACTAACCCGCCACTAGGCACACTAATGATATAACAAGTTCATCTTTGTATGTGCATTTGGAAGTGTTATGTTTTTGCAGGAAAACATGGACAAAAAGGACGGAGTCACAACAAGTTCAAAGGAGCAAATGAGGAGTCCCGTTCATGTTCAAGAGCATGATGAAATCACTCCCAAAGGTGGCAAGGACCGAAGTGTTACAAAGGAACATCCCCGAGGATTAAAGCGTAAAAGACCGAACTTCATGCGAGAAGACCCTCTATCTTGGACGTGAGGATGACGTCACCAAAATGATGCAAGTGAAGGGGCAAAGTGCAAAATGGCAAGAGGACCCACATGTGCGAAGCGGCGACCGAACCAGGCCGGGATGGGCCTGGGCCAGTCGGCCCAGGCCGGCCGGCCTGGCCCATTCTGACGTCGGTTCGGCCCCCCATTTCTTGAGTGCGAAGATGATGCAACCCTAAGTCCGTGTGGGCACCGCCATTCGCAGAGAGAGCCATTCGCCCGAGAGGTCGTCCACAAGCTAGAGAGGAAGGAGAGGAGAGAGATCATTCGCGACAAGGATCGCTCGACTCGAAGGAAGCAACCACAAGTAGAGGAGGATGTCGAGGCCCTGCCACGACACCCCCGGAGGAGAAGGAAGACACCGTCGGAAGCGTCACCATGATCAATGGTGCTATGCCTAGCACCTTGATGGGGTAATCTTCTCATTTGTCCATGGGTTGTAAACGATCTTGAGATGTAATCGCAACTTTTATGGTTTCAATCTATCATCTAGTGTTGAAGATGCTTTTATGTTTAAGGTTAGCTACCATGCCATGTCGGGAGTATAGATCTCACTTCTCCCTTAGAACCCTTCAATACGCCGTGATCATCATAGGTCTAGTCACGAATACCTCCGTGTAGTGACAGTACGGGGGGAGGGAAAGGGCGAAACCGTGGTCACAACCCCCGGTAGATTCGATCGGTTTCATATCTCTAAGCAGTTGCATGTTCAAGTATCGTAGACCCTTGGGTAAGTGTCTTTTATATATCTTGTGAGTTCCATCACCCTCTCTAGTGTAGCGTAGTAGTTCTCTAGATTAACCATAGTGTAGGGTTTGGATAAGTTAACTAGGTAGTGCTAGATCAAACGCTTGTAATCCCCTTGCTCCGCGGATTGACAAGAACCTAGGGAATCCCTGTGGTGAAAAAGGTGTAGGTCCGTACGCTTGCAGATCGTAGGTGGATACGAGTTTTATCCATCAACATCGATCGATCGTCGGTCACTCGCCGTTGTCTGAGTCGGCTTGACCACTAGCTACCCCATGTATTTATGGAATAGTTGGATTAATATTGCTACCTGATTAATGTTGTTTGCACAAACATGCTTGTTTAGTTAGGTGCTTACCTAGAATGGTTAACATATTAGAACTTGAGCTAAAATTGGAAAGTAAGGATCAACTCTTAGTCGCTTTTGGCAAAACAAAACCACCAGCCAAAAAGCCTTGCATGTCTAGTTGTACTTTCCTTTTGTCGGGTCAGTCTTGCTGAGTATTAGCATACTCAGCCTTGCTTAATTTGTGGTTTTCAGGTAACTCCATCTGGCCTGGTTCTATTCCAGATGGTTGGGAGCTTGAGTGGGAGCAGGATGATGATGAGTGATATATTATGGATGGCCTCCCATAAGTATCTACCGTGTAGTTTTATTTTCCGTTGTTTAAACTCTGAAACACCTTTACTTTCATGTATGAAAAACCTGGTTTGTAATAATGTGACTTGTGTACTTTTTTTGTAATGTTGAACTTGTACTCTAGTCCCGCCCTCGTGTGGGCTTTGCGCATATCAGCGATCCTGTTGTAAGTGATTCACCGGGCATGACCCGGCAGAGGCGACAAAATACATCTTTGTTATCGCTTATGAGCCAAGTGGACCGGCTTAGGTGATAATACAGATTTATTTTGGGCGGTTCTGTCACAGCAAACCACAAAGAGATGCAAGGATTTGTTTCCCGAAGTTCACCTCCCACTAAGGAAAGACTACGTCTCCATTGAGGAGCTTGTAAGGGAGAATTCCCACAACAAGCCGGGTCTCTTTCAACCACTTTCCTCCATTCCACTAAGGCGATCTTTTTCACGAAGAAGCAAGATCACAGCCCTCACAAACTTCCCGCTGCTCACCACAACCTTGGGAGCTAGCCGGCGACACCTAGCCATCTAGGAGGCAAACCTCCCAGAGTAACAAACGCTTCAAAGCTTGTAGACGCGAAATCGAAGTGCTCAAGCTATGGGAATGCTCTTGTTAGCTCACAAAGGTGCTCTTGAGCTCACTCTCTCAACCCAACACAAAAGATATGGCTTGAATCCACAAATCTCACAAAGAGAGGTTGGGGAGAGCCACCAAGGCTTAGGGCTTGCAAGAATTGGTTTAGGATCTCAGCAAAGTCACCAAGAACATCAGCCCTCCACTGTAGGAGGCTTGGGGTATTTATACCCCTCAAAGAAGAAAACTAGCCGTTAGCTGTTGGGCGGCACCGGTCAGACTGGTGCCCCTGACCGGTCAGGCCCGAGACACCCCCAAAACCCTTTCTTTGACTCCAACACTTCACCAAAGAGATGAAGTGGCTTAGGTTAGGTTAGGTGGGTTAATTAGCACACTCTTAGGCTCTCAAGGCTATTTCTCACTTAGGTCAACTAATGAGCACTTTGACTTTGGTCAACTCGCTAATGTTGCATCCCTCTTCATAGTACGGCATGCCTATACTCAAGATTAAATAAAAACACTGAGACAACCTCTTGAGCTTGAATGTCTTCAATCTTGCCATACTTGAACAATATCCACTTGAGGGCTTTCAACTTAGCCTATGTCTTGAGCACATCCATACTTGAGCTAGTGACTTAGGATCTTTCCATCTAGCATAAGAATGCACACTTGGATCCACAAGTCACTCCATATTGCCAATCATAACATGTAGATGAGTCGCATTGCTTCCCTCGGTTAAGGCTTGGATATGATACTTCGAGACCCCACGGATGCTAGAACTTCACCTTAGCAAAACACTATTGGCGGCTTAGCTAAGACCCCAAAGATTGCTTAGTCCCTCACTCTAGTCATCTCGGTTTATCTCTTCATCACTTACCCAATTCACGTTGAGTTTAGCTTTGCTTTATCTAAAATTATCCTTTACTTGAAAACCCGCTTCAAATGCTTGTTCCTGATTGACAACGAATATGCAAGCTTCCAATTAAGGACCTTAAAGTCTACACTCATCCTTGTGTCCTCTTTTATTTACCACATGAAGCCTTGCATTTAATCTAGATAGAACTTATATATTTGTCTTCTCCAATGTGAGCCATATAATATCCATTCACTAATAAATATTCCAATAATAACTGATGAATACATAATTAAAACCTGCTCACAATCTTAGACAAGTATGTTAGACCTTTAATCGCTTTGTCATTCAATTCACCAAAATCCACTTAGGGGCCTAGATGCACTTTCAAAAACAAAAATCAGGTTGGTTGTTATTTTTACACACTGTTGGATGCGCAATTTTGTATTCCTATTGTCACTTACATGTTGTAATTCAAAAGTTGCTACCATCAAAACAATGTTATTATTAATGAGAAGTTTTTTTTTTGCGATTGGACATGCCTTAGGGGCGGATTTGACCTAAATGAAGAGCCAATTGATATTGCTGACATTCCACGAAAGACTAGTTCCTTGACTTTGCCTAGTGCCATATTACTCACTACAAGAAAAACACCGATTAGTGACGAAAAAACATTGCTTCTCATCATAAACCGCAATTTATGATGCTGGTTGTTACGAATACTCTTCGTCATTAATCGATCGTCACAAATCGTGATTAGTGACGACCCCTTACTTCCCCGCGCCACTAATATAATGACGCATGAAATTTCGTAACACATGTCGTAATAAACTGCATGCTACATCGGACCAAAATCTGAAGTGGCACTACTGTTTGTTATGAAGTGTTTCGTCATTAAGTGAATTAGGCTCAGTTACTGTTGGGCCACGCGCAAAAAAGTTGTCATCATAGATTGAATTAGGCTCACTTAATATTGTTGTGAGCCCAATAGTTGCGTTCGTCATAGATTGTCTTAGGTCCTATTCTGGTTGGATCGAGCCCAATAATTGATGTCATCATTAAATTGTTGTAGGCCCACTACTGGTTGGAGTGAGTCCAATATTCGTTGACGTAATAGATTGCTTTAGGTCCTATTAATGTTGGACCGAACCCAATAATAGCTGACACCATTTTTTTATTTTGGCTCAGTTCTTTTTGGATCATTTTTTGCATTGTAAGAAAACAAAATAATGGGTCGTGGGGGCAAGCCCAGGTAATTTTTGGGCCCATTATTTTGGGCTGCAGACCAGGTAGCGCTTAATTAAAATATAATTCAATCTCATATTACATGCTAATCAATTCGGTAGTTGACGTCACAGGTAATATTTCCATGCCACTGACACTAATAAATATTTCGCATCACACACGTCACTGTTGACAGCTGTTAAGTACTACTTTTAGCCATCAATATTCTCACATAAATGGAGGCAAAAGAATTTCTTGCACACATTTTATTAGGAATAATGTTGTTCCACTTGTCCTTGGAGATTATTTGATTGTAGGAGAAATGAGCATGAAAAGGAGTGAAGACTCACCTTCTATGGTGTGAGCAACGTCACCTCAGCTATGGAGATGGCTGCCACACAAGATCTTAGATGCCAACCACATCACCAATCCAAGGGAGGCAAGCATCAACAAATCAGAGAACGACATGTGGACGTCACATGGATTGAAGGGTCCACCAGGGACCCAAACTTACTCCAAACTCTGCATGCACCTGGAACCGCCTTAGGGGCCCACATATCAGTCACTGGGAGAAAGCACAATGCAACACATGGAGCCCCAGGATCGGCCGAACCGACCTTGGGTTGGCTCATGCTGGCCTTCCACGTGGTGCTTCCTCAATGGTCCCTAAGTGCATCACGTGGTGTTTTGGAGGCATTTTGTGCTCGGAGACAGGATGTCCTTGGCCTATAAATAGAAGGGGAGGGGGCTCATTTCCACACACCCTCACTTGATTCGCTTCTCTCACTTTTAGTTTCCAAGGCTAGGGAGTAGGCTAGAGTAGCTCTTATTCAGGTTTCAAGTCTACTTTGGGATCTAGGTAGGAGTTCTTTTGTATCTTTATTTCTTTGTATGACTTTGATTTACTTCGTTTGTCTATCTATTTCATATAAAGTTGTGTTGGTATGCATAGGTGATATGTGTTCTTTGTTTGTTCATCATTTAGAGGCAGGAGTTCTTCATGAACTCGACCCTTTGACCCAGTTGAACAAGTGTAAGAAAGGTTATATCCGTTTGTATGACTAGCCTCAGTTTGATCTAGTTAGTTTACACATTTGTGTTGCATGAGGTTTGTGTTTATGCTACGGTACTCGGTCTAAGTGGCCAGTTATCTGGTGGCTTCGACCTGGGTCACAACAGCCCGTGTCGGTCGGAGTCTAGCAACAACACAAACATGGTGCTTAGGTTGCATAGCTACGTTAGGGATGAGCTTGACCCCGATATAAATAGAGGTAGGCCACGGTAGTGACAGCCGTTTGACCCTATGTACTCCTCTGCACAGGGTATTGCTATAGAAGTTCGTAAATGTAGCCTTCTGTTGATGTAAAAATCAGACGTGATCCCTGCCAATTTCGCTACTCAACGTGACATTGAGATTTTTCCAAAATCTTGTGTCAACACCTTCGCTTGTATGTTGAGCATCGCGGGGCTACCTCCCTGTTTGTACCTGGGAGTTGGACATACGATCATGCAATGCTATGTATAGTATAGTACCTTAGAACCTAGAGCTAACTCCGTGCAGTCCTCCCTACGCCTAAGTGTTTCTTAGAGATGAACTAGTGTGTGTCAAATTACCTTATCCTATCTGAAGGACCGGATTGGGCAACCAGAGAGGGGGGTGAATGGGAGCCGATAAAAATTCTTCTTGAAAGAGATAGCTTCTCTAGCGAGATGAACACGACCGAAATTCCAAAATCACTTCCGCCTCAAACTCCTTAAGTTTGCCAAGACCACGTAGCCACTGAAGTGCCACTGGTCCTAGGAACAAAACACACCCCCTACCGAAACAACCACACACAACACGCAGCGGAAAAACTGCATGGCTTGCTGCCTGTGCTGCACCAGTCAGACCGATGGGGTGCGCTAGTTAGACTGGTGACGCCGGTCAGGCTGGTCAGCTACATAGGTCAAACCGGTGGACACAACAACCGCACAGTACCGTCCCAGAAAGCCTCAAAGACACCTCTAGGCCCTGGAACAAAAACCAACTCAAAAAAACGAGCCGAGGGAAACCAGAAGCACCACAAACCAAGGCAAACCAACACGATTCTTGCCAAGAACGGACCCAAGGAACCTCACAGCAACTACCAACAGAACTAGCTGTTCACCCGAGCCAAAAGCCCACAAGGGCCAGCACCGGTCAGACCAGTCATGCCTGGGCTGCTCGGGATGAGCTCCACCCGCAGGTCAACTCTAAGAATCAAGCTCCGAAAATCACCGAAAAAGAAAATTGGGATCCACAAGCAAATCACAAGGGGGCACAAAGATGAACTCCAAACCTTCCATTCACTAAGAGGAAAGATTCTTTACAAAGAGGCTAGAAACCTCCCATCATCCTACCCACTTGAAGATTTGCATGAAGCACTAGCTAGCCCTACGAAGGAAGAAGAAAGGGGGGAAAACACAGGAGCAAATGAACTAGGGTTCCAAGAGATGGCTGCCATCCTCTCTCTAGCAAGTTTATATGGAGGCAACCAAAAGACTAAAATACCCCTATTACATAATAGTAATCTACACGTCCCCGAAGGGCACTTTGGGAATTTTCATCTAATCACCATCTGACAGATGCGCATCCACCGCAAGCCCGGTTCACCTCCACGCAAGCCTTGCGATAATGCCGCGTGTCCT
This sequence comes from Cenchrus fungigraminus, assembly GCA_036936925.1. Lineage (NCBI taxonomy): Eukaryota > Viridiplantae > Streptophyta > Magnoliopsida > Poales > Poaceae > Cenchrus > Cenchrus fungigraminus. Next base: position 50,801,775 of record CM072778.1, on the reverse strand, counting down.
CTACTTCGAAGTCTTCGAAAGCCCACGGCGCACACCGATCAGACCGGTGTTCCTCACCGGTCAAACCGGTCCACCGGTTAGACTGGCCAGGTCCACCGGTCAGACCGGCCCAGTGCTGTCTGCCGTGCGCGCTTCGGTCTTCGGTCTTGACTTTGTGGCTCAACCAACAAACCTAGTGGTTTTGTGGTGAACCACTACAAACCACGCGGACTTGGTGCAACCTTCACGCCAATCTCACTCGTGAGTTGGCCGCCACGGTCATCCCGGCTCGGTCTTGGCTTTGAGGCTCAACCAAGGAACCGTACACGACTTCGTCTTGCTCTTCTTGCCACCATGCAGCCCGCACTTGATCCCGTCGGCCACCGGGTCCCTCGAACCAAGCCCACTTGTCTCTCCACACCTGGAGGCCACAACGGTATAGACCTTTCATGCTTGTTCTTCACCTGCACCAGCTCAAATCAAGTCGCAACCTGCACCTGCAATACTAGGCCAAGAGTCAGTCCACACAATATTGTCAATCACTCATCACTAAGGAGCCACCATCCACTAGTCCTCGGACGTACACAGGTCCTCAATCTCCCCCTTGATGAGTGCATTGATAACACACACAATCACTAAGATAAGAGAAAACGAAAACGAAAAGAAACGAATAAAAGAACTCAAACAAGCGATCGAAAGCCAAACCAAAGGCAAAGAAGAAGATCACTTGAAAGAGGAAAGTCTCGGTCCCCTTAGGCAAGGGCAATGGCTCGAAACAATCGAGACAAAACAAGCTCACAACAAAGGAGCAAAACCACCAAAACAAAACACGAAAACACACAAGAGCTACCCCTGCACACATGCAAGCTTCCCCTAAACAAATGCAACTCCCCCTGGACCAATGCATGCCAAACTTTCCATGAAACAGACCAGCTTCACAAGCTCGACTCTGACCGGTCCGACCAGTCCAAAGCACCGGTTAGACCGGTGACAATTTGCACAGGGATCCAACTCCTAACCGGTCAGACCAGTGACCATGATCGGTCAGACCGGTGACCATACAGTGCCCAGAATTTGCTCGAAACCGCCTGAAAACCTTCTAAATGCATCCATAAGCACTTTTCCTTCACAAACTTCTCCTCCTTGTTGCCAATGCATGAATCAAGACAAAAATTGGAAATATACAACCTAGAACTTCTCAAATAGACAAAATTCACCACAAGATGTTACAAATGACACTACTAGGAATCAAGCCTTGGCCAACGCCTATTTTTGGTTGCAATATGGCTATTTTGGTAGCAACTGGAATCAGTTTCAATGAAGTCTGGTGGTCAACAGATTGTTGCAATTGGAACGGTGCAATAGCCTCAGGCAGCAACTTAATTGTGGCGTTGCAATAGATTTTTCTATTGCAATGAGCAAAAATAAAGCCTACGGTAACCAATATTTGGTTGCAAGAACAAATATTGAACGAAAAAGCCTATTCAACCAATACTTGGTTGCGAGAATAAATATTGCAACGATTAGATTGGTTGCCTAAGGTTCTATTGCGATGAAACACTTGGCTGCAATATTTCATGATTGCCACGAACGAATGTGTTGCAATCGAAAAGCATTGCCACTCCAAAACTACATGGGCATATGGTCATATTACCATGAAGGGTGATCCATTGCATTATAATGCTTTTGCAACTTATCAGATATGGTGGCAATAGATGATATGGTAATGTAACGAAGTAGTCTTTGAGGTAATATACGTATGTTGCAACGAATTTGTGTTGTTAGAGGTCACATGCAACAAACAATTATCGGTGGCAATAGATGAAATGATAATGCAACGAACTAGTCTTCAAGGTAATATATGGAAGTAGCAACGAACTTGAGTTGGTGGTAATAGAGGGCACATGCAACAAACAATTGTTTGTGGCAATAGATGATATGATAATGCAACGAACTAGTCTTCGAGGTAATATATGGAAGTTGCAACGAATTTGAGTTGGTGGTAATAGAGGGCACATGCAACAAACAATTGTTTGTGGCAATAGATGATATGATAATGCAACACATAAAGTTCGTCGCAATAATGCATATTGCAATCAAAATCAATGGTTGCCTATTATTCTATCACAATGAGGGGGATTTGAATAGTAGTTTATAAATTATTTTCAAAGCATGCACATCACATATAACAATTGATACATTCATTAATTAAAATTTTCTCAAACCAAAGTAACACAGAATGACCAGAATTCTGCTTAAAAGAACATGACCACAACTAACAAAATGAAGACATCATATTTAACTAAGTTCACAACATTGTTTAGCATACAGTAAATCGATCTAAAAATGAGTTCGCTGGTTGCTCCATCGCCCATTGCCCATCAGCTACACCATCATAAATAAGCATCTTTGTAACTTGTCATTCTTGTTGGCCGGCCATCAACATTAAGCCATAGAAGCTATCTCTAATTGTTTTGACTGTCTGAGTTTCTCTGCGATTCATGAAAACATATATGATTAAATTCATGGAGTAATTAGCAAACATAGAACAAGAGCAATTGAGATAAAACAATTAAGGAGATATTTTCAGAAAAGAAGGGGGATAATTGATCATTGTTTATGCATTGATCACTTGTCTATATTTTCAGAAAAGAAGGTGAGTCAAAAGCTTTTCAAAAAAGAAAGCAACAAAAGGAGAGATAGAAGTAATTAACGGCAATCTACAGTAGCCCAAGTGTTATTGAAGTTTAACCAAACACAAATTCATCAGCCTAGATAAATGAATTGTACATTACCAAAAGCCAAATAACAGGAACTAGGGAATGAACCATTTTATGGTTTCTCACAGGCAATGCTTTTGACATCATGTAGGGATTGCAGTCTACCAATTCCAATTTCAAACAATTTCAATAGATCATCTATTCCTCGAGCTAATATTGTTTCCTCTATCATATCTATAAATGAGTCACTGAAGATTATTACAAGTTCACGACAAGTCAACAGCTGATCTCAATGACATGGTAAACATCACATGCAGATCAAGTTATGAGGATTCAAATCAAAATGTTATTCATACCTGTTGATTCTTTTTCTGATTACGAGTCCTCAATGCTGATCTGAACTAACAAAATTCATTGTTGATCTAGCAGTAGCATTAGTTTTTGAAAAAATACTCCTAGCTGAAGTACTCTTTGCTTTCATGCAACAACTTCCTTTTTTGTAGTAATCACGCTTTGTGGTTTGGTAGTCTACCACAAAGAAACTTTGGTGTAAAAAATGCATTTCATTTGGAAGCATGTGTGGGAATCAGCCTGTAGAACAGAATTACCTGTACAACATCAGTTTTTGAAAAAATATTCCTAGCTGAAGTACTCTTTGCTTTTATGGTCCGAGGTGCAATAATTTCCTTTTCTGTAGTCATCACATTTTGTGGATCAGTAGTCTGCCACAAAGAAACTTTGGTGTAAACAAAATGCATTTCATTTGGAAGCATGTGTGGGGATCAGCCTGTAGAACATTACCTGTACAACATCAGCCTCTAAGTGTGGTGGTGTGATGAAGTTCTGGTCAGTAGGTCCATTTGATTCCAGTGTGGGGATCATGGTTCCAGACAAAGCCTGTGTAGGACAAAAGGGAAGAGAAATTAGAGGAATACAGGGCTAAAACAATAGTTGAAACATGTTTCAAAGGGGATACATGTTGCAAAAGCTGACATAATTCTACCCTCATTTCATCCATTTGTTTCTTACTTTCTTCCTTATCTTTTTCCCTTGCTGAAACTTCATTTGCAAGTTGTTCTTTTAGTTCTTGAACCTCTTCTTGGTGCTGCATTCTTTCTTTTTGGGCATCCAATTCAGCGCGAGTTGCATCTTCTTCTCTTTGTTTCACTAGAGCTCTTCGCGTTGGATATGTCGCCATGTATCCACGTCCATGAGACTTGTATGATTTTATTCCAAGAGTTTTTGAGTAGTTGACTTGGAAAACTAAGTTTTCCTCCTCAGGCATAAGGAAAGGCCTATCCTTCCCTCTTTTTGCATTAGTAACTTTGATGCAAGCTTTTTCCTAGGTGTAACATGTCAAAGAAATTAGGAGCATGTCAGATTAAATAGTTCCAAATTTTAAGGTAAAAATGTTGTAATTGTAATGATGCAAACATACACAATGACTCACATAAACATCCCTAGCTTCATCAGTTGACCATTCCCCATTTCTATTGGTGTGAGTAGTCATCCAAAGTTGCAGATCGGTGGGTTGTTGACCATTAGCACGGTTTGTCTAAGGTGCCAAAAAATGTAGCATTAGGTGATGACCATACATTTCAGAAAGTAATCTGCACGTACATTAGTTAATGTAGTTATTACCTGTTCGAAACGAATCTGGGAAAATGGTTTCGCTCCCATGACATGCTTAGTCTTTTGTTTCTTTCGGGTCCCGGAATTTTTTGTGCTAATTTTCTGCAAAAGGTGTATGAGCAAAGCGCTGTCAATTGCATTACAAAACTGAAATTACTAACAAATTTGGTTACAAACGAACCTGGAAGCTCTCACATCCAAAATACTGGATCAAGTAGTACCACTCCACGATGTCTAAGTCCTCAAGCTTATTCTTCATACGTTCAGCATCAGTGGAGTATGCCTTGTATGTAGAACTAAATGAAGCTCTCCATCCTCTGTACCTCTCTTGGGCAACTTTCAATATCTTTTCACTAGCATCTTCAACCGCGTCTAAGTCCCAAATTTTCTGTTTCAATGTAATGACCAATATAACAGTACATTAGAGGCATTGAATTCATTAGATTTTGGCTAAAGCTCAGAATTTACTTACCATCATATCTTTTACTATTGATTCTTTTACAACTTCCTTGACTTTCTTCCAAGATTTCACTCCTATAAGTGGAGTCTTTTTTCCTAGTGAACACTACAATCTCATCCACAAATGTACGACTGTTGTCACCACAAACTCCTCCCATCAAGGCATCAAATTCAATTTTTAATTTCTGAGTTCCGCTCCTGATTCTCTTAGCAGCTGCTTTATAACCTTTGAGACATCCACGTCGACGGGTTTTGGATCCACCTAATTCACATTTGAGACAAATATAACAACTATGATCATCAAAAGAGTTTACAACGTACATTTTAAAAATAAGAGAGAAAAGCATATACCAATCCCTTCTTTTGGTTTTCTTGCATGAGATGGCCTATTATTATTGTTTGCTGTCCTCCTTTCCTGATTTCCCTCACCTCCCTCACCTTCAGACAGTTGATCATCTTCCTGTAATAATGATACTACACTCAACCAAAAAAAACAGCATATATCAATTAATTTATTCAATGAACAAGTATTTGATGATGTGATGAAAGAAATTTATTTATGCATATGGCGACGCCAGCCTGTGTGCCTGAGCCATTCCTTGTATGCATCGATTGTTTCGTCCCTGAAGTCATCCCTAAAGTTTGTGAATCATGATTCCCCAAATGCAATTGTCAAAACAACATTATATCTGATCCTAACCAATTTAATGAGTTATGCAAATAATGAGTATACCTATTTCTAGGTCTTCCTCTTGCATTTGTACTAACCAAACCTTGTAGGCATCAAGCTGCCTATCTGTACTAGTATCAGCATGTCTTCGCTCCCCACCCCCCCCCCCATTGTTTAATTTGGTGTTATGCTGACATTACCCTCGACTTCGGGCTCCTTTGACATTATCAACTTGATTTAATTAAAAACTACAATTTAATTTGGTTGAACAAGGGCATGCAACAACAAAGTCTAGTATAAAAGAGTGAATTCAAAACTGTATATGACTAAACTAACTATAAACATGCAAAAAAACAAAGTCTCTGATCATCAGATATTATCAACCTGATTTCCTTTTCATTAGCATTGTCATGTAGCATTTTTTCTGCGTGCCGTGAATATTCAATGGGCTCAATTGTAGCTATATTGGCTCCGCAACGCTTCTTGTAGTATAAATAGTCCCTTAATCCATAGCCAAACTGTTCCTTGAAATATGTCAGGTTGTGAAATGTGAGATGAACTCTATCGACCTCAAAGTTGATAAATTCATTGTCCTCGTCAGCATGCCCCTTCAATTGGAAATAAATTGTCCACATTTCATTCGTCAATGGTTCACTGCATATAAAACGTAGAAACATTAGTACGTCCTGCTTATTATATTATGTGTTATCATATGATCTAATTATAAAACTATAATTAAATTTGGTTTAATAAGGACATGCATGAAGCAATAAAGTTTAGTATAAAAGTGAATTTATATCTAAACAAACTATAAAAATGTGTGTCATCAAACTGCCTTAAAGGTACATGTTAGTATGTAAAAGTAGATTATCAGTAGATGTAATACATCATTCATGAACCAGACCTTGATTTATTTACCAAAAAAGCTTAAATGGGACAGCCGCACAACATACTTTCCTTAGCAATAAAGTCGGGTGTGTGGAGTATTATCATACATGACAAATTGTCTACCAAATATTTCAGATTCTTCAATACCCAAAGCACAATCAACAAAAGTAAAAAGAAAAAATTACGAAATGTTTTCACAAATAACATACAGTAGGCACATGCAAGGTGAAATTCACAGAGAATAACCATGCAGTTAATTAAACAAATACATGCTGACCCTAACTTGTCGTTAAGGCTGATTTCTGACCGATTTATGCATGCATGAACATATCTGGTCAATTATTATTTCTGAAACAAAAAAAGAGTGCTAACTCTAACCTGTCATCGTCAAGGCTTGATGATAGTCTCAAGATCTGCGAGGCTAGAAACGAAAAAATGCTAACCCTAACCTATCATAATCGCCAAGGCAAGAATACATGCCCAAGACCAAGAACAACTAGGGGCAATCCAAATGAACATAGCTAGCAGATTTATTTAGTACCTCGTTTCTAGGAAGCGTATTACCCCTGAGCCATCATCGCCAAGTTCGTCATCAGTTTCATCGTGTTGATGTGGGCGCATCTCCTCTAATGATTCAGGCGTGGAGGAAGGAGGCTCAGCGAAGCTGACGCTTCTGCGTGTGGCGCTGATCGAAGATGCACCAGTTTTCTTCATGGTGTCCAACCGTGGTGGTGTGCCGTCTTCGTCGCCGTCATGGTGGAAGGGGGTGGGCCGGGATTTGAGGAGTGGCGGCGTCGCCGTCACTTGACCTAACTAGGGAAGACAACGAGTCGAGGTGCTGGCGTGGTTTGAGGAGTTGTGGCAGCAGGCGAGTGAATGAAAAGGCCCACGAGGCCATGACGGTGCATGGTACGTGGGTGTTAGGCGCGCTAATTAGGCATCCAAACAATGCTTTGGCGGGCTGTAAAAAAACAGAGGGAAAATTGAGTACGGGACTTGGTATCTCTATACTTATATTATTACTCCTAAAAAGTACGAAGTTAAGACAAAAACTTGGTCGTCCTTCTTCCGCTCTCCCGTGCGTCCGCGCCGCGCATCCGCCCTCCTCCGCGCGTCCCCCCTCCCCCCAATCCCGGGCGTCCGCGTTCAAAAGAAAAAAAACATGCATCTGCCCCATCCTCTGCTCCCTCCCTCGATTCCTCGCCGCCACCCTCCGCGTCCTCCCCCAATCTCGCGTCCGCACCTCCGCTCCCTCCCTGGATTCCTCGCCACCACCCTCCGCGCCCTCCCCCAATCCCGCCTCCACGCCTCCCATCCCTTGCCGCCACCCTCCGAGCATCCGCGCCCTCCCAATCCCTCGCATGTCAAACCCTAACCGCCGCCGTCGCCCTCTGTCATCCACTCCCTAGCAACCCTTCAAGCCGTCACTTGGTCGATCTAAGTCACCACTACCGCTACCTCCTCCCGGCGCCCAAGGTGTCGGCGTCCACCTTCTACGACCACAGCAGCGACCCCTGGTTCAAGGAGCGGTACGGCGGAGAGCCGGCGCAGGGGTCCGCGGCGGCGAGGCCCGCAGCTGCCGCCAGGGTCATCCTGCCCTACGGGAAGCGGCACGGTCTTCGTGCCGCGCCGGCCGGAGGACTTCGGCGATGGCGGCACCTTCCTGGAGATCCACGTCACGCAGCACCCGCTCGGCATGGGCCGCCGCGACGACAAGGGCGAGTCAAAGATCATCGCGCTGACGGTCAACGCGCGCGGCAGCGTCGCCATCGACGCCGTTGTCAAGCAGGGTGAGAACACCGGTAAGATCGTCTACTCCAAGCACAGCGACCTCGTGCCGAAGATCGCAACGTCCGATTCCCAGGCGTTGGTCGATGTTGACGATTGATTGTCGTATCAAAGTTCATTTGGATTTGCAAGCGGACAAATCCCCTGTCGTAGTCAAGGGACCCTTCTTCCCTTAAGTGTGAGAACCCAAGGTATCGAATCCGTGGAACAATTTGCAACGCAAGGATTCAATCTAGTAAAGCAAGGAAACTCTTTCTTTTTGAAGAACCAAGTTGCATCTAATCTAAGAAAACGCATCTAATCTAATCTAATCTAATCTAATCTAATCTAATCTAATCTACTAAACTCAAGAGGTAGCAAGAGAAAGCAAAGAGATAACCGATCTAGAGAGTCTAGATCATGCTTATGTTGTAGCTCCAAACAAGATAGATGAAGATAGCAAAGCAAATCTCATTAAAAGCATCTTTAAACCGTGGCCTCTGTTCTGATTCCGAAGACGCCCGCCTTTTGGAGCCACCATCCTGTCACGACGCACACCTATTCGTGCGGGTTAGCCTAGGGCGAGTTTGAGAAGAACAAGTTGAAAACACTTGGTCGGTCCGGTATGCACCTCTAGCCACCACGGCTACAAGAGCACCCTATGCAATCTACCTTAAGTATAGATTGGGGAACAAGCAAAACCAAGGGAGAACAAAATCATCGAGAAGGCACTTGATCGCTAGAAATCGGATTCACATAAAGAACTTCACCATGAATGATTACATGAACAAGATCACCACCGGGATCCTACCTCGATCTTGATCCTTGCTCCGGAGCTCCGACGTGGTCTTCCATGCAAGGTTCCCATGTCGGCTAGGAAACCCTAGACAACTAGCACGACCCTCCTCTCCGAGATGGTGTCCCTCTAGCTTCTCTGCTCCTCGGCTGCGGATGACGAATGAATTGATGCGTGGCTCTTCGCACGGGGGGCTATAAATAGCCCGAGGATCAGCTAGGTCAAAGGGGGTGCCGAACCGAGCCCGGAATGGGCTGGGTCGACTGGCCTGGGCTGGCCGGCATGGGCCCATTTTGACCTAGTTCAGCCCCGGCTTCCTCCCGGTCGCTTCTCGTGTCTTCTGGAACTTTCCACCTTCTGCATGTGGGCCTTTGGCGTCAGTTTCTCCGCGGTTTGGGTAGGGCTCCTTGTACCACAAGCTTCAGCATTTTCTGTCTAGGTCCTTGGAGTCTTCTGCCTTCACGGTTCGGTCCTTGGGCCACTTGGAGTCATGTTCACTTCGTGTCTTGACTTGTGTCGGGCTTCATGATCTTCTCACAAAGTGCTTGATGAACTTTCCCGGGAAGTCTCCCTTTTAGCGCTAAAACCCTGCGTAAACAATAAACTCCAAAAATCATATGCGAATGCGAACTTGATATATCATGAGGGTTAGGATTGTTAGTTTGGATATCAAATCAATGCCAACACCGAAGGTAAACTCATGGCTAGGTTGACGGAAATTCACCAGCTCCCCCATGCTTAAACCTTGCTCGTCCTCGAGTAAGCCTTCGATGGATATCAATGTTGCCTTTCATTATTTAAACCCTGCACTTGATCATACATGAGAAAACATAATGCTCTCTAAATTTACATTTGTTAAAGTTCCATAGTGTACTAGCCTTCATCCCTACGGAGGGTGGATATCAATTAAGCTCTTCCCACAAGTAATTAATTACTCCCAAAATTTAAATGAATCTCAGAAATTTTGAATAAAGTACAAGATGAAGAAAAGAGCTAAACCAAGTTCAAAAATTTAAACCACCTTGCATCTTGCTCATGAACTCTCATCTCATCTTGTCTCTCAAGCCTATTTGTTCTACTCATTTCCCCTCTCAAAATATATATAAGTGGAAGGCTTTATATGGAGCTGTTGGGAAAAGTTTAGTCCTACCAAGATATTATAATCGAGATATTATTAAAACAAGACAAGCTTCTCATGGACTTACCGAGACTCGTCAAAAAGGTCATTGGAAAAATAATGTTACAAGGAGGGGGAGAGATGAACACACACTTTTTGAGATAAGTGGACATGTGCAAATGGCAAAGAGTGATCCCGAGGCACAAACAATGTCCTCGTTATCGGATTGCACATGGTTGGAAAGATGAGTATGGGTCTTGATCTTGAATCCTCTTGAAACTCCTAATGCATCTAGAGAGCCGGGGAGCTTTATTATTATTTTTTATTTCTTCTTTATATATATATACACCCTTTTTTTCTTTTTCTTTCTTCTCTTTTTTTCATACTTTCTTCTTTCTCTCCTTTTTTTTCTTTTTTTCTTTTTTTTCATATACTCCCCTTGAACTCTAGATTACATTGTACCTACTCCTTGGCAGCTCCCCCCATGCTTAGATGATTGCACGTCCTCGGGCAAAGAGGTGGAAAATTTTTGTGCCAAGGTAGGTACTAAAAGTTATATGTTTTCCTGGAGAGAAACACTTGAAATCTTCTAGGGATCCTTCACGCAACCTTGTCGTCTTGGAGGTCTCTTCATTCTTGTGATCTTCCTCAAAATATTCATCCATACTCAAATATTGGGTTGTGGTCAAGGAGGTAAACACAAAGAAGATGTATTGGGTTATAAGGGTGGATATCCGGTGAGGTTTGTGAAATTTTCGATGTGGAGATACAAAATGCACGGATAGAAAGGCTAGCAATAAGATAGATACGCAAAAACGGAATGACCAGCTTCTTAGTCTCGGGCCAGAGAAATCAAGCCCTGAATTAACTCACCCAAAAATAAATCTTGTATATACTAAGTTTTTGCACTCAAATAAATATAAGGCTTTCGATAGGTAGAGCAACATGCGAGAGGTATTAATGACAAGGTTAGCATTACTCTTAAGAACAAAAATAAATCATCTTTAACCCATCCAAAATTGAGAGCATGAAAAGAAAACTATGGGTCTTATCTTTATCATAACCTCCGCAAGGGATTAAGCTAGCATTTAAATTAATTTCAGATTTGTATTAAAGAGAGCATTTAGCTTAATCATGCATAAAACAAGTACAAAGATGAGCAAATAGGCAACGGCCATCAAATATCAACTTGGCACAATTTTTCATCCATATTAATTATCATAAAACGATGGTGAAATTATTCATGGTGATGGAAAACAAAAACTACTACTATCACACACATGCTGAAAATAAATAAAATAGAAAATGCTCGCACACACAAATTTGCACATAAGTGAAAAATAAAGAAAAGGAGAAGGGAAAATCAAACCGAATTGGAAGCATTATTTCTTCTTCCTTCCTTCACTCTTCCTCCAATGGTTGATCCTTCGTCTTTTATGATGAAAACAAGTTTGGAGTGCCTCGGAGTATATGGTGGCGGAGCGGATGAACGAGTTGAGCGTTGAGGTCGAACGGGCGGCTCCTCCGTGTGCCCTTGCAATTTGTCCCACATGGACGAATTTCGTGTACTCCTCATGCCTCCAAAGTGCAGCGTGTCGTTCCTCGACGGTGCCACATCCTCCTCCATGCTTCGCGGGGACTCGGAAATAGAGTGTCTCCGCAAAGAGCTAGATGGCACCTCCGACGATGATGATCATGTCCTCCTTCCGAGGATGATGTTCATGGCCTTTTTCATCGTGCCTTGCTGCACAAATTCACAAACAACTCTCCCGGGGGTTTCTTGCCGGTAGAAAAACGCACAAAAAAGTATATGGAAGGGCAAGAATTGTAACGAATTTTTGGGGATTTTTAGAGAAGGAAGTGAGGCACGAATTTTTCTGAGTGGTTCGCAAGGTCTCTGGACTATGAACTTGGGAGCATGAACTTAAAATTGAGCGAGAGACTTACCTGAGGAAGATGGACGTTGGGGGCCACAAAAAGAGGCCAGGCCGACCAGACCAAGCTGGCCGGCCTAGGGTCTCTGCTGCCCCATTTGCCTTAGTTTTTCCCTGAGATGCTCCTTGCTCCCTTATTGCCATGTGTTCTCATGCTCCACAAGAATCCACCGTCCGAACACTCTCGGCCACTCCTTCGTTTTTTAATGATGAGATCAATGCCTCCCTCCTTTACTTTGCGTCACTTCTTATCTTCCATGGTTCATGTACTTTCACTTATTTCCTGCAAAACAAATTCTTGTTGCCCTCCCCCATGCTTGTCCTTTACATGTGCCCAAGATGTTTTGATGATAGAGCCTTCCCGTGATGCATCATTGAGCACAAGGTGTTAAATAAACCTCAAATCCTTCCCTTGATCATGTTTAGATGCTTATTACTCCTCTAAATTTCATAAATTAGGAATTAATTCAAAGCAAGCAATGAGTCCAAATATATTATTAGAGGAGTTTTTAAACATCAAAAACAATTTGTAAGTCAAAAACTTTTCGACTACCTTTATTTTGGTTGCACCGGGATTGTTTGCTTTCATTAATTGATAGCAAGCTCCTCCGGCTTGACTGTGGGGTTATGGGTTTAGGTTCTAAATTTGGCCAAACATGAGAGAGAGATTTTGAATAAATAAAAATAATGGGTCTTGAAAAAAACTCTGGCTCTAGAGAAATCGGTAGATGTTAAGTTAGATGAAACCAAAAATCGAATTTCTTAGGTTCACGCGAGTCTAGCATGCGTCAAATGATTTAAAAACATTAAGGAACATAGCGAGGCTCTACTCATGTGTTTTTAACATGCAAAACAAAATTCAACCTACCATCATGGAGAGAATGGAAGGCTCAAATAGGATCTGAATTTTTGGTTCTATTTTCTCGATAAGAGGCAAATAAAACATGGGATGGCTCATGTCATTGGTTTAAGAAAGACAAATTCAAATATAATGACCGAGCAAAGAAAATGTTCTCTAAAAACTTGTTCAACCACTTAAGAGTTAATAAAATGTCTTGCGTAGGAAATTCTATGACCAACTTACTTGGAATTCGGAAATTTTTCGGGTTGCCCTCCCGGTAGCTTTTATTCTTGACTTGACGAACGGGTTGCCTCGCGCTTCGTTTATAGTCCTTAGCCAGACTTTTTCTCTTCTTCACTTCGGATCAACGCTCTTTTGTGGGCATTGCAATCTTGGGTACCCACTTCCGCACCATCTTGGACGCAGGCTTATTCTTCGGCTTAGTCATTTTTTTGGTCTTCACAGGCTGGCTTTGTCTTTGGTCTTGACGGGTGCAACAACTTCCTTGATCTTTGTTTCCTTCTTCTCCGGCTCTTCCTTAATAAAGCGACAATGAGGTGGAACAAATTTAACATTGAACGTGTTGCATACCTCGAGACGTGGTTGAAACTTGAATGCACTTCCCTTGCCGTAGATGTCGAACTTGATCTCTCCAACTTTTACGGGTGCATCTTCAGCGATTCCCACGGGATAGCGAATAGAGTTGTCTCCCTACTCTAGACACATGGCCATAGGCTCGAGCGGTAGGCGTAGCTTCTCGAACACGTCTCTCGGCATGACTCCCACACTTGCTCCAAGGTCGCATAATGTCATCTCGTGCTTGTTGGCAAGCATGTCTTGGAAGTAGTGTGGAGGCATCTTCATGTATTGGCTCGGCATCTCAAACTTCGCATCTTCGGTAGTGATCTCCTTCTCCTTAGTGTGATCCTCCGTCTCTCCCAAATGAGTTTGAATAGCCATTGCCGTCTCGAGACCTTGGGGTTGTCCCGGCAATCTTCCTTCGTTACCCATCGGGCGCCCGACAAGTTGTCCCACTTGCGTCTCCAGCATCTTCACCATGTTGAACACTTGATGCATAGAGCTTCTGACCTCCGTCACCTTGTCACCTATATTCTCCAATACTTTGTCCATGGCCTTGAACTCGTCCATGAAGTCCTTCACTTGTATACAAAGTGGAACTGGATTTTGAATGGACAAACTTGCATTAAATTGAGGTTTACCTTGCCCGTAGCGGAAGTTTGGTGAATCTCGTTTACTCATGTAGTCGAGCACCATTGCTTCCTCCGGACAATCTCCTTGGATGTGGTCGTACTCCCCACAATCCTCGCATGTGGATCTTGCTTCGGTTGCCTTTAGGTCTTGAGCTTCTCTCTCTATCTCCATCTTCTCCATCCTCCTCTTAAGTAAACAGATATGCCATTCAAGGAGTTCGGCTCGCATGTATTCATTGAAACGCTCCAAAGCTTCCGCAATCGTCTCCGTTGGGAATTGAGTAAATGTGTCAATCTTGTTGCGCAAACTCCGAGTCTTGGCCGGCGAATAAAATTCCTTCATGAAGTCCCTCATCAACGCTTCCCAATCTTGTTTCGACTCCACCGGTAGAGTGTGGAACCAACGCAAAGCTTTTCCAAGTAGTGAGAACGGAAAAAGGCTTGCCCTCACTTGATCTTGAGTCACCCCATCCTCATCGAAAGTTTGACATAATTGAACAAATGCTTGGAGGTGAAGGTTTGGATCCTCTTTACCAGTGAAAGGCGAGTGTTGCACCATGCGGATAGTGGAGACCTTGATCTTGAACGGCCTTCCGGCGTCTTGACGGTTTATGATAGGTAGATCAACGATGTCCGGGGTGCATAGCTCCCCGATCTTGTGCTTCGGTTGCGGTTGTTCTCCCATGGGTGGCGGTTGAGGTTGATCTTCCTTTGGACTTGGAGGTGGAGTTTCCTTTGGAGATTTCGGTGATCCTTCGGCCTCGGCTTTTGGATCTAGGGTTTCCAATCCTTTAGCTTGTGTTGCACGTCTCCTTTGCCTGTAAAATTTTCCTGGACCATCCACAAAAGAAAGTTTGGGTTTCTTGGAGAGGAAGCCATCCATCTCCGGTTGGGGTTAGCAAAAAAATCTAAAAAAAGAAAAATTAGGGTTAGTCAAGAACTAGATTAGATTAATTTTTTTCTTTTTGAGGATGATCAAAATTAAGAGATGCAAAAGAAAAATCAAAAGAAAAACTGAAAATTATTCACAAGAAAGCGATACTAGATTGGATCTTGATTGCTTGTTCCCCGGAAACGACGCCAGAAAAAGGGGCTTGTTGACGATTGATTATCGTATCAAAGTTCGTTTGGATTTGCAAGTGGACAAATCCCCTGTCGTAGTCAATGAACCCTTCTTCCCTTAAGTGTGAGAACCCAAGGTATCGAATCCGTGGAACAATGTGCAACGCAAGGATTCAATCAAGTAAAGCAATGAAACTCTTTCTTTTGAAGAACCAAGTTGCATCTAATCTAAGAAAACGCATCTAATCTAATCTAATCTACTAAACTCAAGAGGTAGCAAGAGAAAGCAAAGAGATAACCGATCTAGAGAGTCTAGATCATGCTTATGTTGTAGCTCCAAACAACATAGATGAAGATAGCAAAGCGAATCTCATTAAAAGCATCTTTAAACCATGGCCTCCGTTCTAATTCCGAAGACGCCCGCTTTTTGGAGCCACCGTCCTGTCACGACGCACCCCTATTCGTGCGGGTTAGCCTAGGGCGAGTTCGAGAAGAACAAGTTGAAAACACTTGGTCAGTCCGGTATGCACCTCTAGCCACCGCGGCTACAAGAGCACCCTATGCAATCTATCTTAAGTATAGATTGGGAAAGAAGCAAAACCAAGGGAGAATAAAATCATCGAGAAGACACTTGATCGCTAGAAATCGGATTCACATAAAGAACTTCACCATGAATGATTACATGAACAAGATCACCACCGGGATCCTACCTCGATCTTGATCCTTGCTCTGGAGCTCCGACGTGGTCTTCCATGCAAGGTTCCCACGTCGGCTAGGAAACCCTAGACAACTAGCACGACCCTCCTCTCCGAGATGGTGTCCCTCTAGCTTCTTTGCTCCTTGGCGGCGGATGACGAATGAATTAATGTGTGGCTCTTGGCAGGGAGGCTATAAATAGCCCGAGGATCAGCTAGGTCAAAGGGGGCGCCGAACCGGGCCCGGAATGGGCTGGGCCGACCGGCCTGGGCCGGTCGGCCTAGGCCCATTTCGGCCCAGTTAGGCCCTGTCTTCCTCCCGGTCGCTTCTCGTGTCTTCTGGAACTTTCCACCTTCTGCATGTGGGACCTTGGCGTCAGTTTCTCTGCGGTTTGGGTAGGGCTCCTTGTCCCGCAAGCTTCAGCATTTTCTGTCCAGGTCCTCGGAGTTTTCTGCCTTCACGGTTCGGTCCTTGGGTCACTTGGAGTCATGTTCACTTCGTGTCTTGACTTGTGCCGGACTTCATGATCTTCTCACAAAGTGCTTGATGAACTTTCCCGGGAAGTCTCCCTTTTAGCGTTAAAACCCTGCGTAAATAATAAACTCCAAAACCACATGCGAATGCTAACTTGATATATCATGAGGGTTAGGATTGTTAGTTTGGATATCAAATTAATGCCAACACCGAAGGTAAACTCATGGCTAGATTGACGAAAATTCACCGTCAACAGTCGACGGCGAAGAGGACCAGAAGGAGATTGAGGGGACCATGGAGCGGACCAAGGCTGCCTTGGAGAAGGTTGTCAACGTCCGCCTCTTAGCTGCGTAGCCCAAGAATGTGCCCACACATGATTCTGAGTCCAAGTTTATCAAGTATAAGCCGTCCCAGCAATCCGCTGTCTTCAATTCAGGCGCCAAGGAGAGGATCATTAGGATGTCGGACATGGGGGTTGATCCTCTTGAGCCGCCAAAGTTCAAGCACAAGCGGGTGCCTCGGGCGTCTGGGTCACCACCTGTGCCAGTGATGCACTCGCTACCACGGTCAGTTACAGTGAAGCATCAGGTGCTGGGATCGTGTGGCAGACGCCGGCCAACCCGCCTGAGCCGCATGACTACGTCATCCGCAACGGCAAGTAGCCTCCTCTCTTCTTCCATGGTGCCGCGCCGTACGGGGAGTTCCTGGCACTAAAACCCTAACCCCTCTCTTGCTAGCGATTGGCCGGTCCCCTCTGCAGATCGGCGCTACGTGAGACCTTGCTACTTTTATCTCCCATGTAATTCCGAAGCGTCACTTCCTGTACTTATAGCAACGCTTATGTGGAAGATACAAGGTGTTTCCCCCCCGTTTTGAACTGCTTAGGTTGAGGTCATCAGGTGTTATAGTTGTGGATAATGGGACTAGATAATCGCTCATACTATCACACACATGCAATTTCTAAAGGTGTAGTGTTATGTTTTCTTGAAGAACTACTATTCTTTTAATTGCGACACAAAAAGAAAACTGTACACAGGTGAGTATCTCCGGTTCCCCTGCTGTGCCAGATACTTTGTACTTCAACCAGTGTTCAGGGCTCAGGGCTTAGTAGAAATGCTTGTTTAATTTGATTCGCTTTGCTCTAAAGATGGATAAGAGCAGAAATGCATTACTTTCTCTGTGGATCTAAGCACTTTTTTCTTCAAATTTCTGATTCATTCTTTGTCTGATTTGCAGGTGAAGAACAGATGGGCTGGAAAGACCATTGTGGACCTCTTCACTGATGAGTTCAAAGGGCGGTCTCGCGAATATTATGTATGATTCATGCCATAACTCCCCTTGGACTTGTTGTATCCTACCACTTAATTTGATTTATTTGCACCTATTTATCCTTACATCATTTCCTAATTGTAGAAATACATCCATCAGAGGTTTGCTACTGAAGGAAGTTTCTGTCATTTCTTGAATTCCATCATCTTGAATTGTGCACATTCTTCCATGATTTAACCCACTTACTTCACAGAGAGATTGTTGTATTCTTCTTACTCCAGTACCATTTGCATTGCAGCATGTAACTAAAAGGTGAAATTGCTAGGTTCGTGCAGTGAAATGAGGTAGGCTTCAGGTGGATGGGCAAATGGTTCACACCGACTATATTGTGAAGTCATCACAGAAGATAAGCCACTTCTTGCACCGGTAAGTCATTTTAGTAAATTTTGAAAGTATTGCCCCCACTGGATAAATGTCTGATAATTTGGCTTCAAAATTTAACATAGATTGCTGCATACAACAATCCAGGAGCAGCCAAAATACTTACAATGTACTACACATATATTATCCTACATGCTTGTACCATAAAAAAGCCAAGTAAATCGACAAGCAACTACCATATATTTTTGGTTCATATCTCAGTTTTCTGTTGGCATTATTTAGCTAAAGTATAATCTCGCCACAAAGTGTTAGTTGTACTTTATGAAAGTCTAATGACAACTAAGTTAACGATGGCATTTAGTTATAACTTATAAGATCATGTGCTATATTACCTTTATGTATTTCTCTTGTCAACCGTATGCTTCCTGTGGCATGCCACGATCCCACATGCTTCTGTTTTCCCAGTTTCAATTTTTATTTTTTAATGCAGGCTTCTCATGGTGATATCTCTTCCAGGCATGAGCCACCTGCCTTGGCTGGTGATATTTCAATACTTCAGAATGAAGTTGATGTTGTAACTATTTGCAATCCAGCTTCTGTTCTAGTAAGTTTATATTCATAATGCACGTGAAAGTTATTATACTAAAGTATGATAAATATACAGATCCAGTCTTATTATTAGCACCACCCTATGTTTTTCTAAGTTTTTCCTTTTGAAATCTAAAGAATGTCCTTCCTTTCTTATTCTTATTAATCAAAGCCTATCTGTCAACATGCCACATGTTTGTTAAATTTGTCACCTGAACTAAAATACACTGTAGCAACACAGATTGGTGTTGGGTATTATCAGGTTGATGAAATATTAATGTTCAATTCTATGTTCAGGTCTGTAAGAACATAATAAGCAATTATGGTTCGTTAAAAAGGGTATAGCTTAGTCGACATGGAAATAGTTTTATTTTAGTAAATGAAACATTCTAAGAGTTGGGATTACCAGTTCTTGTAAAATAGTGATGCATTGCAAAGGGATCAGGGTTCATGCTTAAGCTTTTGAACCTTTTGTGTGCACTTAGATTCAACTTTAGCTGTGTCTTTGTTATTTCAAGTAGAAATCTGCATCACACTCTTGTTTATTGTCCATGGGTTCCAATCATATGGTCTGATGTACCTGGTGACATATGTGCAGTGTAAATCACAATTATTCCTTTTTGTGTTTGTGAATAAATACTATTGTGTTTATATATATTGCATAACAGTAGGATTTTTCTTAGGTCTGGATATATATATATATGCAAATATAAATTTTAGTATTAACTGATCTCCTCCACCCATTTGCTTCCAGCAGCATTCCCCTTTACCGGTCAATTGCCTGCTACCCGTTCCACTTGCGGCAGCATCTTGGCCTGTCAGTTGCCTGCTGCAATAAGCGGCGTGCTTCCTAGCTGCACAACACCCTTTATCCTGCAATTAAAAATCCATGCAGACTGCATTGGTGTGTAAAACCTCTTGGTTAATGTCAGTGAACTTATGCCTTGCCAGCGTACTTATATTATTGCTTTTTATGAACCGATGGAATAATGACATGATGCGATCCATGCCATAATGATTTTCTGTGAAATAGATGTTTGTTTTTCTTTTTTGCATTAAAATTTCAGCCTTTTAGTGGGTTTGCAAAGAAAAAAGCGGGAGAAAGAAATGTTTGTGTTGTTATAAGTTCTCATTTAGTCCATGGAAGAAATGATAAGTAGTTAAGTTTGTCATTTGATATACATTTTCGAAAGGAACCACCAAATGTAACAATTTATATTTACTTTTAGTGTGGCCAAAATAATCTGTTATGCCATAATTTTTGTGATTTGTACATGCCTAGGAATGACAAAATTGATTACCAAAATTGATTGCTTTTCTTAATAAACATGAATTTTTTTAATTGACCTGAATGAGGCCCATTTTTTGCATAAATGTTTATCCCTTTCTAACCGTTATGGTTGATGAAGGGTTGTTATGCCAATTTTTGCAGGTAAGACAATAAACAAGAAAAAAATGGTGTTTGGTCTCATTTCCCATCAGTCCATCCCTTTTACATTCACCACAACAAGAGTGTTAATTTATTTTTTGGTCTCTAATTTACATGTTCTCTTACCAATGTGTTTGTTGGCAACAATGCGGTGTTCCTGAATGGTTGATTTGGACACACTATTATGCATTGTGTTGAACACAGAAATTTTTAGTTAAAATATTTACGGTGAAATGATTTTTATGGATAATTTTCTGATGCCTTAGCAATGTCACATTAGTGGATATATAAGATTATGTTCACTACACCTAGCTTACCTGATGTTGATATCAATTCATTTACTTGGAAATTGTGTTTGTTGTGATCTGCATCCCAAAAGATAGTCCCTCTACTCTCGCCCGTAGCAACACACGGGTCTAGTATGTTCATAGTAACGAATTTTTCATATGTGAAATTACACTTAAACGAAATTTTCATATGTGAAATTACAAAATAACGAAATTGTCATATGTAAAAGTCCACGCAAAAAAATTTACTTTCTTACAAAGTCGAATATCATTGTCCAATGAAAAGGCATGACAAACGAAAACAAGAGTGAAGGCCAAACTTTGAATATTAAGTTGTGCCATGTTTTGTCTCGTGAACTCGAGCATAAACGTAACCCTAAAATAGACTATGATACATTAGGCCCACCAGTCATGTCCTTGCTCGCACAATGCCTTTGAGTTCCAACGGCATCATCGTGAGGAACACGAGAAGGAGAGCGAGTTCCGTGGAGGAGCCCGAGCACCGGAGTGAGGAGTTGTGTGAGAGCAAGATCCACCAGTGCCTAGCTAGACACGAGAAGGAAGATATGCCGACGATGCTGGAGTTCATCTTAGATAATAGCCCAAACCCCGACCATAGTGAGTAGACCCTCCAACTATACCTATATAGATAGCTCTTAAGGGCATCCGCAATGTGTGAGCAGTGACAGATCGGAGCTTGTAGACTAAATACGCAGGGGCGAAACTGTGTGAACCTCTTTCACATTAGATGCAATAGCTTTTCAATAGAATATACTAGCTGAGATTAGAATGAAAAATAGAGGATGTGGGCCTAAACTTGTTATGAGCCATTGCTAATCAGAGCTTTGCTTGTTGAATAAGTTGGTGTATGTAGAGCCAGTAACCATTACGACAAGAAAATTAAACTACATACCGACATATCCATTATGAGTCTCTCATGTCTCTATATGATATATGGTAACACCATATGTCAGTGATACTCATGTATCAATTAGGAACATAGGTGTACACTTTCTAGAAGGCCATACTCATAACCCTAACTAGTTGTTAGAGCAAAGGCTACATACTTTGTGTTGATACACACATATATAGCTGAACACTTCTTATAAGGCCATTATGCCTTCTAGAAGATACAAACATATATAGGTGTACTCACTAGGTACAAATTCAAGTTTATATAATTAAAAAATACCATAGGACAAGAAAAAAAGAGAGGGAAATTTAAAATGTGATTTAATAGGGTAAATGTTATTATGAAAATATGAATTTAAAAAAATGGTATGGGCTATGGGTATAATGAAAAAAAGAGGATTTGTTTAGATGACAAAAAAATTGTGCTATGGGGTTGTAGGGCCAAGCCAGACCACAACAGGCTCAACCGGCGAGCGTGAAGCCTAGCGAGCGGGAGCCCGAGTGGGCCGGCCAGCCCATTAAGCCCATAGCACGTGAAGCAAGTAGTGATGGATGATTCAATTCGAAGTTCGAGAGTGCAAACACGCCTCCACTTTTAAGCAGTGATACGCCATCCTCAGTTTCCGGGGTGGTACTAAACGGAGATGAGTGCGACGCCGCTGCAAACAAGACTAATGGGCCGGTGAGAGGAATAAAATGACTAATGGGCCGACCCAAGTCGTATATAAACCTAGAGCGTTCCGATCCCAAATCCCCTCCAGCTCCCCCATCCCCCTCGGCGGCTCCGACGCCTCCACTTCGAGATGGCGACCGGCGCGACTTCCCTGGCGAGTGGCGACAGCGGCTGGAGTGGCCACATCGGCGATTCCCAGGCGAGCAGCAGATGCGGACGGAGGGGCCGCAACGCCGCAACGCAGGCGAGCAGCGACGGCGGAAGGAGGGGCCACATCGAGGGTTTCCAGGCGAGCAGTGGTGGCGGACGGAGGGGCCGCATCGAGGGTTTCTAGGCGAGCGGCGGCGGCGGAGGGAGGGGCCACAACGCCGCCACGCAGAAGCGTGATGCACGCGGGTGTTGGTATTTCTTAACCTCACAACTAGTGGCGCATCCAGCGTGAGCGTGTAAGGAACACCCGGGAACACTGACAGGTGCGAACGAATCCGCAAGCGCACGGATACACCGTTGTAGCACTTCACGCAAGGAGTATTCCACAGGGTATTGAATCCAAGGAATGGTAAGAGCTACCTCCTAGCCTAGCTATGGTCCAAGGACACCACTTTATAGGATGAGAAGAAGATGGAAAGGATCCCATTGAGTAGGCCTGCTAATGGGGACTAACCCGCCCCAAACCCGCCCCAACCCGCAGCTAGTAATATGATGGCGGGTTAGTCAACCCACTCACTCCGAAGAAGTGAACAACCCACCCCGCCCCACCCCGTCTGTGCGGGTTTACTATCAACTGTCGCTGTCTCAGAACAGTTGTTGCCCCGGCGGGTTAAAAAATCACCTGCAGTTCATCGTTGTCCATACGAGTTACACCAGAACAGAGTTGAAAATCTCACCGCCAAATTACTGGAATCCATCTGAAATTACACATTACAGGGGGAAACTAAAAATTAAACAAAACATGAGAAGTTAAATCACTAAAATTCCTATCCATTTTTTTGATAACCAAGTCCAGTAGTAGGATGAGCAGTGCTGTAGTGCAGCACAATGCTATCAGAAACCTGAAGTAGCAGTCAGCAAAGCACATCAGCAGAAGACTTTGTGGGTCATTTTAATTTTTTATTTTTACTATTTCAGTTGACCCTTTTCCCCCCTGGGAGATGGGAATACCCATCTTCAGAATACCCATGGTTTCTTTTACAAAGAAAGCACAAGTAACAGATCGTAGGGAATTGGAGAGATAAGGGAAGGACGTGCACCTTGATTAATTGAAGGGACCTGATGCAGGTTTAATTCTAGGAACGGGATCTGTAGGCATGCTGGGTTGGAGGCCCTCGTCTAGTACAAACAGAGAGGACAGCTGAAACGGCATGCATGAGTATGCTCAGAAGCAGAAATCCAAGTTCCCTGATGCATGGTCTTTAAGTCTATCCTCACTTCCAGAAAGCGAAAACAGAGACAGTGAAGACACAACAATAGCTGAAAATCTCATTCCCAAATTAATACAATCCATCTCAAATTATATGGAAAAAACTGAAAATAAAGCTCCTATCCATTTTTTTGATAACCAAGTCCAGTAGCATGATGAGCAGTAGTGCAACACAATGCTATCAGAACTTGAAGTAGCAATCAACAAAGCAAGCCATCTTCCTTTATCAGCACTCTGCAAATAAGCAGTGCAGTCAGTAATAGCAAGCATGAATGTGTCTCAAATAAGCATGCAAGATTATCAGGAATGGCTTTTTGCATAATAGAACTGATCTCAAATAGGTGAAGATCTTGAACACTACACATTAACCTATACATTACAGATAAGTAATTATATTAAAATCATACATGAAATGCAGAAAAAGAACTACAACAATGAAACGGGAAAGAACTATTGGAAAGTGAAAAGATTCAGAAAAATAGCTTGGACAGCTACACTAAATTTCCCACAACTTGCATATTCAGAGATGTACCTTCAGTAGCCATTTAGACTTCTCATAACTCCCCAACTACCTACTGGACTGCACGTAGAGATCACCATGTCAGATCGGTGCAGATGCAATATTTGATTAAATGTCAGATAATGAAAATTACCTTGATTTGGTGGATATTTGTCTAACCAGTCATTGCCGCAAACCAATGCTTCAAGTGTTTGTGGTGTCATGGAGCTTCGGTTATCACCAAGGATTCGACCGCCTAGGCTAAAAGCAGACTCCGAAGAAACAGTACTCACTGGAATCGCTAAAAAATCTCGGTCCACAGCTGATAACACAGGGTATTTGTTCGAGTTTGTCTTCCACAATGTTAAAATTTCAAAATTTTCATTTTCTCGCACTAATTCTTCCTCCAAGTATGCATCAAGCTCAGATCTCCCAATTCGAGTCCCTTGCCTCTGAGAGCTAAATTGAGCAAATTCTTGTTCCAATCTTCTCTTGCCAAGCAGCACCACTGGTGAACGGTTCATCACACTACTAGACACACTAGCTTGAGATGTTGTATTTATATCAGCTCTAACGATCTCTTCATATTTTCTGTAATATTTGTAGAGGCATTCTCTAGCCAAATTTTTGCTCAAGTTAACATCAATTAAATTCTCACACACTTTCTCATAGAAGAAGTCCAGGTAATCAAAATTTTGTCTTGGATCAAGAATGGCAGCAATGACAAGCAACATGTTAAAATTGCGATTCCAGTACTTATCGAACTTCTTGTCCATTGCTCTAGCTAAGACTTCTATAACCTGATCAACTCTCCGTTCGTGAGTTCTTAGAGTTTGATGTACTAACAACACGTTGTCCAGAAATTTATGTGATGTAGGATATCTATCAGCCGAGAATGCCAGTGTAGCCACTTCTTACCAATTTAATGAGGATGAAGCAATGCTGTTACCAATTTGTTCATATAACTAGAGATTTATGCTTCTTAAAAAATAAAAAGAATGAACTGATGATTTTTATTTGTAAAGATAAAGAAAAATACCCTGTCATGTATGCAGCGTGTTTTTATCAAGATATGTAAATGTTCAGATTTGCATGACATACGGAACATATATCTGATAAGATTTCTTTCATGAAAACTATTATTATTTAGATTCTTAGTGATAATTTATTTCCTCCAGTAACTGAGATGCACAATCGTTTACCAGAGATGCAACTAGATTAATCCAAGTTCACCAGACAGGCTACTAGATTAATCCAAACTAGAGCCTGAGGCGCGCCTCTGGCGCGCCAATTTCTCGCGTCAAGCGGCTCACTTCAGAATCCGTGCGATGCAAGCTCACGTCAAGCGGCTTAAGCACAAGGTGACAAGGCCGCCGAGTAGGATCGGGTGCATATCACTCTCCTCACGGTGACTTCTCGCTCAGAAACAACTGCCTGACACTTGCAATAAAATCCTTATGTTCTTTGCCGTCGATGTCGTTTGTGTATCGCTCGCTGAGGTCAAGATGTATTCCTCCCATCACGTGTTCATCCCACTCGTCGAGCAAACTGTGCACCGGCCGGCCACGAGTGCCATCAACAAACTTCATGTCTGATATACATTTAGTTCTGCTATAAGTCCTATTAAATGGCTCTAGTTTTCTTGTTTAACAGAGAATGTTTTAATGATTTAATCTCTTCTACAAGTTAGTATGCCAAGATGTATGATTCTCTGTCTTCATTATGGTAATAAATACACTTAAACAGGCTGCCATTTCTGAGTTGGTTTTTTGGTTTTCACGTGTTATTTCTCCATAATTCATACCAACATATCAACAAGCAAGTGGTAGCAAATAGCTCCTGAGAAAACAGAACGGGGGACCAAACATTCAGAATGTATTGGTCTCAGCCGAACGGCTATGATTATGAATAGGGAAAGTTTTCTTTTGCTAACAACAGGTGACTTGCATTCCGAGTCGACATCCGGATTTTTGTTCTTGGATGGGCACAATTCAGGTGAGTCTGCTTGTACTTTGGTTGGTGCTCTTAGCGACAACTTGCCAGCCTTCTGTTGCTCTTCCAGTATTTTCTGCAAATCTTGTGTGTTTCTCTACCCGGAGCTACAACTGCCTTTGCACCTGATGGTGAAAATTATTGTGTTTAAAAGCTCACAGTAGACAATTAGATCTTTTATGTATTCACTGATGTGCATAAGTTGGCCAATTCCAGGATAGTAATATCAGACTGAAGAACAGAATACAGATGGCAAGTATGTCCAACTATCCAAGTACATGGTATTCTAGAACTGAAACCATCTACTCCAGACTAATTCCTAGTATAAATTTTGATATATTTATTTCAGGCATATGATCTCACAATATCGTGAGGCGTGATAACTATGGATCATCTGATACTCACCTCTAACTGTTCATGAAGCTGTTTCTGAACCTCCATTTGCATCCATACAGCTTCTGCCACTTGTAAATTCCTACTAAACATGTTAAGGAAAGAATTGTAAAATTCTAAAATTGTGATGCCTATATGCATGTTCCCCTACTTAAGCAATTAGATGACTCACTTTGTTTTGCTTGAATCACTACTGCTGCTGCACGATTGTGCTTTATTATCCTCTGAGGAAGCCTTTTTATCTACACAGTAATCATTTAGGATGACATTTTTTCAGAAAAACTGCTATTATAAAGAAGTAGGCATTGAGCACCAACTACAACTAATTTTAGCTTACCTTCTTTAGACTCAGGAAGATATTTCGCAAGCCAATACCTCTACATGACAAAGTGTAGGGGAAAATGTAAGTTAAAACCAAAACATAGGAATATTTATTTTCGGTGAATAGAAGCCTACACTTGTACAATGAATTTAAAAAATTGCACATAATTAATTAGTGATGTATCCCAGCAAAGGTTGAAATTAAGCCACTACATGAATATAGCGACAAGCAATTACTAAGCACAATATTGCAGTAGCAACTAATATGACAGGTCCAGGCAATGCAAGTAGGATGGACGACTCTTGACGTAAGCGGCAATGCAAGTAGGATGGACGACTCTTGACGTAAGCATTTCAAGAAAATGTTCAACTTTTACAGGGATGCTTACATATGACTTTAAATATAAATTTGAAATTTTGAGAGATCAAGCACTACCTCTTTAAGTCTGCAAAAGTAAGCATTTCAAGAAAATGTTCAACTTTTACAGGAATGCTTACATATAGCTTTAAATATAAATTTGAAAATTTGAGAGATCAAGCACTACCTCTTTAAGTATGCAAAAGAAAAAAAAACTATGCACATCTATATATGTGCTACTACATATGAAAAATGAAGAGGTAAATCCGTGAATGGGAGAGAACAAAGCTATGAAAGCAGCAAAACCATTATATTAATAAGAAACCTTGTCTCTTCTGCAAGTTCATATGACTATATGAGTGTGACATACTAATATGCAGAGAACAAACTGTTCCTATATTACAAAACACTATGCACAGTTAAATATTCACAAGCACAAATTCTGCTCATCAATTTGGCAAGTAGTATCATCACAAGGGAGCAAAATTATAGAAACATTTGCTTGCATAATCATCCTGCCTATAGCACAATCCATGTGAATGAGATAAACATTCTTATTTTTAGGGGTAAAAGAAGAAATGACATTGTCCCTACCGCTTTTGGGACTACTGGAGTCGGGTCATAGATTGTTTCGTTTTCCTCTTCCCCTGTGTAACCCCCTGTGTTCTGTTTAGCTAGCTTCAGGTTAGCTCGGTGCCTAGGGGTTTATGTGGGTCAGTCTTTCTTCTCTTCAGTCCTTTGGCTTGTACCAGACTTGAAAATTCTCGTTATCTTGGTAATGAGAATGGAGCGTGCCTCGTTTCGAAAAAAAGAAGAAATGACAACTGTTTTTACTCTTTTTTCCCTGCTGTGGAAAAGAACACAAGGAAAGAGGTTTGAGAGGAAAACTAAAGAGAAATGATTTACCTGATTTGGAGATGCCTAATCCTAAAGCAAAGCCAACTGTATCTTCTGTACTGCACTCTACAGAATGTACTTGGAGAACTGTAAGTCAACCATGTCAGCTGTCTTATTAGAAGCTTTTCCCAAGGAATGGTCCAAGACGTAGTCTCCCATAATCACACCATGCATCTAAGCTAAAAAATGAAAATAGAAAAGAATGTAATACCACTCAGGTCATTCACCAAAGCTAAGCCAAAATATTTTCTTTCTATCATTGAATAAAGCATAATTTTCTCAAATAATTCTATATCAACAATAACTGAAAGTGACTTGGCAGCCTAGCAAGGTAGGTACATTGATTACCGACACAATAACAAGTAAATACAGGTTACTAAGAAGCTAACCATCTCAAGTTCAAAATCAAGCTTCTGAGGGGGACCGAAATAAGGAGTGGAGTTTCCTGTTTCGTGTCCTTGTCCTCTAAAAACATAGAAATGGTCAAATGAAAGAGCAACATATAGCATACGAAATAGAGATTTCAAACTGGAAACAACAGATAAAACTCTTTCGGCCAAATGTTTATGCACACCTGGGTCGAATGACATCTGTTCCATACTAAATGCCTTAATGACATACAAAGGTGACATGAAAGAAAATTCATTTGTATTAAACATTACTTGTAATAAGAGATTTCTCATGGATATCTGTAACTTCATCATAACAAATACAACTGCTCTTAGTTTCTTAGGTGCCTATTTCGTCGAACACATTCAAGGCGTCCATGAAAGCGTGCTCATTGGGGTCCAGGGAGCACACGGGAAAACAATGAGACGGTCCAAAGGGGGAGGATGGAGGAACGCACCTTGCTGGGAGGGGCAGAGCTGTGGACGCGGAGCTAAGTGGCAATAGGAGCTCAAGATCATGGGCTGCAGGAAGATGACGAGGTTGAAGATGCGAACGACCAGGGCCGTAAAGCCGTTGTGCTGCCGTTGCTTGTGCCCACGCGCTGCCGCCGCGTACCCGCCTACCTACGCTGTCGTTGCGACAGTGGTTGTGCCTTCGCCGGCGACAGTAGTCCCCGTAAGGCCGCTCGCCAGCCGCCGTGCACCACCACCTCCAGCAGCCGCTGCCTCCGCACGGCGGCACGCGATTGACGTCGTCGAACCGCGTTTGGTCGCGCACGAGGAAGGGAACGCGCGCTGCGCCGGCCGGGTGGCCCGAGCCGGTTGTGTTCGGACTGCCTGCCATGGAAGCCGAAGAAGCCGGCGAAGAAGGAAGGGAGTCGGGGATGAAGCCGTACACACTGGTCAACGTCCGCGCCGCCTGCGTCGATTCGCCGCCTCCGGTGCCGGATCCGCGCGGATGGAAGGGTGCGGGGGCAGGCCGCCTGCTGGATCTAGCCGAGGGTCGCGCCGCCGCCGGGGTGGGCCCGCGCCGCTGCTGCTGCCGCTCGGATCCACGCGGGACCGCGCATGGGAGGAGCAGGGGAGGAGCTCCGGTTGGCGTATGTGGCCGGAGACGCCGGAGTCACGAGTCAACACCGCCGACTAGTGGGCTCGCGCCGCCGGCTAGGGTTTCGGATGGAGAGGAGCACGGGGGGTGGGAGAGAGTGGAGGAGAACAACGAGAGGGCACAGTCTGCAAAGGGCAAGCAGCAGGGTGGGCGGCGCGGCGCAGCGTCGCGCCCGACGGGGGTAGTGCGGAGCAGCGGAGCAAGGAGATAGGGACGGGGAGAGAGAGGGGATCGGGATAAGGACGCGTGGGGGCGGCGGGGCGGTGGGGGGGCTTTTTTGCAAAAGCGACGGCGGGCGTTTTTCTGCAAAATGGACGCGAAATCGGAATTTCGTCTTCTTGGTGGACAAATATCTTGGAACACGAGGTGTTTTATGCAAGAAATTCGAACGCATTTGCTGTAGCGGGAGGGGCCTCTAGGGACCTGATACGAATTAACGGGAAGGTGGAGGGCTTTTTCGCAAACTTTCACGCGTCGCTGGCCCAACACAGGCCGCCGGATCGGACTGATCGGACGGTCGCGAAACAGGGGTGACGTGGCCGGCATCCCCGGGCGCGGCAAAGGCCACCGGTTAATAGGTTTAGATTCGATAGTACGAGTATGTCATGAAAACTAATATTGTTTAGATTCATAGTGATAATTTATTTCCTTCAGTAACTGAGATGCACGATCATTTACCAGAGATGCAACTGGATTAATCCAAGTTCACCAAACAGGCTACTAGATTAATCCAAATTAGATAGTACGAGGATATACTCATTGTTGGCTGGTCGTCGATGCTGTTTTGGAGCATCCTTCCCCCCAGATTCATGCGTCAATTCTTGAAGCTAGCAATATTTTCTTTCCTTGCACTATCATTTGTGTGGATAACAATACTATTAAGGATGACACCAATTCTGCTTGGATCATTGTGCAGGTCTGATGAAGCCTCCTAGTGTAGCTGCCTCTCCAGGAAGAACCAGGAACGAGCAAGCTGCATGTGCGACGCCCGAACCTAGATGAAGACACAAAAATTCCAACCTCTGTTAGTTTTTCAGGCAGCCAAGTATTCAGATCCAATTGTGATAAGATCTTGGGCCTCAGAGGAAACTGGTGGAACATCTTAATTTTTCACTCTGCATGGCCTCAGATGCATCTAAAAAAGTATATAGAGAAGATGCTTTACCTGTTGCAAAGTTACCTATTGGAAAGTTTCTACTGGAAAGCAATGTTGGCACAGTGTCACCTTGTAATTGGCAATTTCGACCACAATGTTACATATATTTGACCATAAAAATAAGTATTTTAATCTTCGTCGGGTGTCGAAGAAAACATGATAAATCTGTTTGAACTCCTAAATGTTGAACAAACATATATATCTGTCTCCTCCAGTTCGTAAAAGCCATTTCACGTGCATATATATGGTTTGATTTGTGGTCATATCACTTCAATTATTATCCTCACTGTAACACATTATTATAATTTTTATCCACCACTTGCTTTTCCTCTTAGCACAACCACGATATCTTTAATCTGGTGAATTGTAAGGACCCACCTTGAAAGAGGATGGAACCGAAACCTTCTCTGACACGATCCTTCAATATAGAATCTGCCCATCTTTTTTCCCGCATGTGAAAATAAAAACAACGGAACTCTCACATGTGAAAAAAAACAACGGAACTCTCAGTGCACGTAAAAAAGAAATAAAAACCAACGGAACAAAAGAAAAAAAAACCAAGAGAAGCGGACCGAGAGGTGGCGTGTGGGTCGCAAGAAAATCGGACGGAGCGAGCGTTGGTGGGATCGGGAGGCAAACGGGCAGTGCGGGGTAGACTCGGGTACCCCTGGGTACCAAACAGCGGTGTCGAGTCTAACCCTTGCTTCAGGATAACACTAGCAGCAGCAGAAGCCTGCCGCCGCGAGCCAAGAAATGGAAGCCGCGGCAGCAGCCATGGCGGCGCTCCCAGCGCCTCCCTGCACTTCCTCCTCTCCTTCCTCCGTATTCCTTACCCCCAGCTCAACCGCTGACAGGAGGAAGGAGCCAAGGGCGGTGGCCGTCCGTGCATCTGCGGCGACAGCGGCCCGACTGTCGCTCTCCGCTGGGTGGGACCCGTCCGGGCGTTCAGCAGCCAGGCCGGCGGCCAGAAAGGCGCGACTCGAGGAGCTCGACACAACCAACATGCTCCTCCGCCAGCGCATCGTCTTCCTCGGCTCCCCGGTTAGCTTCTTTAATTCATTTCCTGCCCAAAAAGGCACTCTCTATATTCTTCGGCGCTGATTGGAGTCTTGTAATTCTATTCACATGTAATTGTGCTACACCTGTATTTTCTTGTGCACATCTGTGTTAAATAAGCACTATCGTTAAGCAAGCAATAAAATATCAAAATATAGTAGTGATTGGAGCAAACAAAATGAACGATTTTCATATCTGCATCAAAATTTGAGGACATAAGTTCAGATCAAAGCAAATTCATAGATATCAGCACTCAAATCTGAGGCAAAAAACTCAGATTGAAGCATCGACAGATAGGATAGATTCTGTGGGTACCAAATGGCAGATATTGCATCCAGACAACCACAAATATGAGGAGTCAATTGCAGATGCAAATACTCATTTACACGAACAAGCAAAGAACTAACCAAACAAATGAATTAAATCAGGCATCAAATTCAGATCTGGACTGGACTGTTGGAGGAAGATGAAGCACAATGCTGTTTCTTTGGTTCCTCATGGCCTTTGAACTCGCTACTTGTTCATTCCCAAATCTTGCTATTGGAAGGAATCGGATGCTCGTAGCCTAAGATGGGGAGGGGGTGAATTAGGCAACTTAAAAGCTTAACCTATGGCTTCCACTACTTTGCATAAAGTAAACTAGATCATTTATATCTAGATGTGCAATCTAAGGTTGATCTAGTGTGAAACCCTCATCCCAAAACAAATTTTGCAACCTATAGCCAATCCTAGCATGATACTACTCTAGGAAAGTAAAGACAAGCAAGGATCGCAAGAGAGTAACGCGGAAACGTAAAGGGGGATGAGAGGAAGCAAACTCTTGACATGCGATTTATCTCGTGGTATCGATAGGCACTAAACCACCCCTAGTCCATGTTGTTGTAGCACTCCACAGAAAAGTATTTCTTCCCGGTCACCAAGTCTCTCCCAAGAGCACCACTTGACTCGCCACGAAGGCACATGCCAAGCTCCCTTGGTCACCTTGATGCCATCTCCACTAAGGGGCTTCTTCACCAAGGAAGGGGGTCTCCACGTCCCCCGCACAAAGTGTCCTCGCCACTCCAGACTAAGCCGGATGGTCGAAGACGATTGCCGATGAGCCACTTAGGCCCCAAGGCTTTCGGTGCATCTTGTACAGCTTGATCCACTCAAGAATAACCTCACAATGTAGGCACACCTTGCACTCACTTAGCTCAAAGCTAAGCCTAGAGCTAAGCACACACACAAAGCATGTGCAAGTCTTTGGATGAGCAATTTAGCACTTGGATGGCTTGGATATGATCTTCTAAGTGTCTTGCACTCCTCTGCACTTCCACACAATCCAGCAACCTCAAATGAGAGAGTGGAGGGGGTATAAATAGCCCAAGGCGTCCAAAGAGCCGTTGGCTAAAAGTTGCAAAAACTCATACCATCGGATGAACCGATGGTCCCTTTTTCACCACCGTCGGTTCATTCGGTGCCCCTCCACGTCATCTAGCCGTTGCACTTGACACAAATCATTCGTCGGATGAACCGCTGATGTACCACATGTGCCGTCGGTTCATCCGGTGCTTAAGAGCTCTGACTCCTCCAAATGTCTCTTTTAGCTAACTTGACGCCGTCGGATGAATCGTTGCTACCACCGCCGGTTCATTCGGTGCTTAAGCCTCTGCAACTCGCTGCTCTCTGTCACTCCATGGGTCGTCAGATGAACCGCTGCCTCCTCGTCGGTTCATCCGGTGCTACTGTCTTCTACGAGCTAACCGTTGCTTCTCCTCTTGAGTTCATCCGACGCATGTAGAAATTGGACCATCGGATCATCCGACAGTGTCTTTTGCTGTTTTTTTTGCGTCTTCAACTTGCCATCACTCGAACTTAACATGCCATCACTTGATCTTAACATACCATCACTTATAGTGGGATGAGCTATGCATATGTTACCTTGCTCATGGTATGTTAACTTCGCTTAACTTGGTATGACATGTTAACTTCGCGTGGTATGTTAACTTGTGGTAATATCTATGGGACCTAGGAATGCCTACAAAGACATGCTCAACAATATGGTTAGTCCCATTGATCATGTTGTCATTAATCACTATTGAGTTGCATGCACCAACCAGTTCAACCCAAAAGCTTAAGCTGATGGGGAAAGGTGGGCAATTCACTTATACTCCAACACTCCCCCTCACGTGCAGGCTCCCCCAGGCCGCATACGTGGATATTGGAGTGGGCTGTAATTATTTTAATTAACGCGTCCGCCAGGACTCGAACTCGAGACCTCTGGCTCTGATACCATATTGAGTTGCATGCACCAACCAGTTCAACCCAAAAGCTTAAGCTGACGGGGAAAGGTGGGCAATTCACTTATACTCCAACAATCACCAAAATCAAACTCGAACAAATGGCATATGAGGCCAGGATCGCTACAGCTATTCCACCAGCTTGGAGCATGAGATGGAACGAGGGCTAGGGGAGGTGGGATGAGCTTGACGGTTTCCGTTGGTGGTGAGTTGGCGACAGTCTATTCCATCGCATATTCTGGATTTGGAGGGCACAAGGAAGGGGGTATAGAGGGGGAGCCACCGTTGTTGCCATGGGCGACGACCAGAGGTAGGGGAACAAGGCAAAGCTAGCCCGACATCTGTCATTTTTCCTTATGTCGCCTCAGGACCAGATTTTTTTTTTATCTGATTGGCTCAAAACAGAGGTAAATTTAGTTGTCTCACCCGTCACCTAAACAACTTTTTTCCAAGGATATGGTGTATTACTTTCCAGACTTGTATTTTACAACAGTTTTAGCCTGAAAAATGGCCATCCAAACATGCCCTAGTACTGTTCTTACAATTTTTGCTTACTTAGCCGCATCCGATTTCCTGTTTGTAAATGCCGCTCTGGGAAAAGTCAAAACATTTGAATTTCATTTTGTGGTTCACGCTAGTTAATGATGTTGACCATACTAAAAATAGCCAAGCTGAATATGTTTGTATACATCACAAAAGGAATTCCCTTGCAAGACAGCAAGACAAGGACGTTACATACGTATGATCGTACAACATGGTTAGTTTCAATGCTTCAATGACGAACATACATATAAATATTGAAGATATTGAAGTCATGGTTAAGTTACATATGTAGTCATACTTGGTATGACCGTCATGTACCTCACAAACTTATGGTCATTGCGGAAACCTAATTAAATGATATGAACTACTTCCTAGGTTACAGTCTATTGTTCCTGAACATTGGTCTTTCAACATATATCTGCAATAGTGTTATTTGTATGGGATTCCTGAATGAAGTGCGTGTTTATTGATTGGGATTGTTAGAATGAAAGACTTTGGACATCGCTTTTTTGTTGGAACTCATTTACATTTATTTTTTTATTATTCACGCTTGCATTTGTTAGCAAATTGATTCCAGGGAGTTTTTCTTTGTTCCATCAGTGTGATCAAAATAGGCATCGAACTGAATATTTATCGATCTGTTGGAACGGCTTATGATGTGTAGGTGGATGATACAAGTGCCGATCTTATTATCAGCCAGCTCCTACTATTGGATGCAGAGGACCAAACTAAAGACATTAAATTGTTTATCAACTCACCTGGAGGTTCCATAACAGCAGGTTTGTTTTTTTACTTAGCCATTGCAAGAGCTTATGCTGGTGCTCTTTGTGTGAAGGGATGAATTTTCAGATTTAATTTGATGCACTGCAATAAACTGGCATTATTGTCTTGTCGGGCTTGGTCCGTTGGGTCCAGTGTTTTTAAAGGCGATAAGGTGACCTTGGACATCTGTGCACACCTAGGTGACAAGGCAGTTGGTTTATCAAGGCAAGCTGGGGCCAGTTGGATGCCTAGTTGACGCCTTTGAAACAATGGTTTGGCCACGTGACTGGATCATCAGTGTGATGAAGGGTTATGTACATCCCCTTGATCCTTTCAAATTACTCCAATTGCAAAACTATCCAACCACTCTATATCCACAGATACTATGGAGTTGTACAATTAGGGCCCTGTTTGGATCCACCCAACTAAAGTTTAGCTAACTAAACTTTGGTGCCTTGTTTTTACCTAGCTAAATTTTAGCTATGGTTGTTTGGATCCACCAGCTAACTGATTGTTGAAGAGATGTTTGCCTATCCTACCCTGACTCCCACCTCTCATCAATCTTCTGTCTCCCTTACTGGGTTTCCCAAGGAAGGTGGATGAGCAATTCGGTTGTTTACCAGTTTAGCTGGGTTCAAGCATCTGAAATATTTTAGCTGCAGGTAAAGTTTAGCTGGGTCTTGTTTGGATCCGTAGCAGATAAATTTAGCCAGCTAGAATTTTGTTGGTGGATCCAGACAAGGCTTAGAGTTAATAAAGGTAGTGCTATGGATTTAATGAGGGGTGGCGGCTAGGGCTGGCGCAAGTGGGAGAGGGGACGACACAGGGAGGGGTGGCACAGGAGTCAGGGAGGCAGGAGGCATGAGAGAATTCTCTTCCTTCTTGATTTCCAGAATTACAATTCCCTCACTTTTATAGGGACCTATGACTTGACTATAGCTTCAGATTTAGATTCCTTATAGATTGGATCCAATCTTTCCTAACAAAAACGTTTTCCTCTTATCTCTAAACTGCGTAACCTAACTTTCCAGACTCTAAAACTTCCTAAACTCTTGAAGATACTTGCCGGTGGGACCGCCCTGATCCTAGGGCGCCTGCTCCTCCTCATCGCCCAACAGGGCGCCTGCTGCTCTGGCGTGCCTCCGGGCTTCCCCCAAGGGGCCGGCCGGGTCCTCTAGGGCCATAACAATTCCCGCCGGATTTATGAGCAGTGTGTCCTCACGCTGCAGCGGCATCCATCCCTCAACTCCTGCTGGTGGAAATGGATCTCCTAGTCGATGTGCTGCAACTGTCATGTGTGGAACTCCCACTGATGGCGATGTTGTGTCGTGTGCAGTCAACATGGAAGTGGAAGTAGTAGCGCAGGTTGCCGATGTAGCCGTGGATGGTGAAGTCTTGGGTGGGCAGCAGGTGGCGGCTTCTCTTGATCATTGGCTGCTCCCGGTGCCGCTATTGCTTGTCGAGGAACGCCTCAATCGAGTGTAACCGCCGTCGGAGGTGGATGTCTGATGAAGATGCGAGTCTGTAGTCATACACCTGGGGCTGTGAAGTCCAGCACCTCTCCAAAGAGCACGGCCAAGGCGTCACACGGTAGTGGTGATATCTCCGGTGTTTTTGTGTCGTTATTGAATCCAACGTAGATGTGTCCTGCAATGAGGAACTCGCAACCTGCTAGGTTCATAAAGATAGCGTCAGTCTGTACTAGCGTTCCTTGAGGCCACTACTGTGTCAGGATATCATCATGGAAGGGAAGGAGCGGGCTGCTGCTGAGCTTGCCATCGTATGGCTTCCAACTGCGAGTAAACGTAGGTGCCTCCACTTCCCCGTTGCGACGACGAGCTAGGTTGCCATCGTATGGAGTGGGGGTCGAAGAAGATGACCCCATCGTCCATGGTCCAAGCATAAGCTGTTTGGTATGATGTTATTGCTCGCTCGACATTGGGGGCCAATTCGGGCTCCTCCCGAACTGCTCGTCGTATGTCTTTGAAGACTGCCAAGCGTGGGGAGATTGCGTCGAATGCGCTCCCGTGCATGGCTCTCTCGATGTTGGCGCATGTTGTGGCCGAGGGACCCGTCTTGGGAGCCCGTGCTTGTGCGTCTGCTGTAGTTGCTGTAGGTGCTGGTGGTGAAGTTTGTCGTGGAGCTGGAAGAACCACTTGTCTCTGCATGGCTGGTGCTGATGGTGGTAGAAGTCCTGCAAACTGTATAGTGCGACCCCCTGCCTGAAACTCATGGTGAGTGTCGAAAAGTCCCAAGTGATTGGGGCCCAATGATGCCAACCATGGAGTACCGAGGATGACATTTGTCCTGCAGTCCACTGTGGCGATGTAAGCATCGAGGATGAAGACTTCCCGATCCAGGCGGATGGGCAGGTCACGGCATAGGCCGCAGGTGCAGACGCTAGAGCCGTCACCAATGGTGATGCTGATGTCAATGCGTCGCTCCAGGATCCCTGTATAGCTGGCAAAGGTGAGGTCGATGACGTTGTGCGTGGCTCCTGTGTCTCCTGTGTCGATGAGCACGTGTGCGTCCTCCCCCAGGATGGCGGCCACCAGGTGCATGGTGCGGCAGCCCTGGAGAAGCCTCTCCTGTCCAGCGGTGATCATCATCAGGGATGCCTCGTTGTCGTCAATGTCGTTGACGATGGTGATCTCGAACAGCTGCTTGCACTTGTGCCCCCTGTTGAATTGTTCACAGTTGAAGCATAGGCCCAAGCGCCTCCGCTCCACCACCTCATCTGGCGTCAGGCACTTGAAGGTGTGGGTGTTTAGTGGGGTCGGTGGTGCTGTCGGCGACTCGGCATTGTTGATGCTGTAGGGTGTAGTCGATGTAGGGGTACTCTTCCATGTAGTCGAGGTACGCGGTAGGGTGCTCCATGCTGTAGATGATGACGATGCCCCTTTAGGGAGCTCCGCCACTACGGACGGCCTCCTCTTTATGACAATTCCGTCGGCCCCGGGCGGATGCCTCCCTGGCGCGGGCACGGCCGCGGGGGACCCTCCTCCTGGTACGGGGGCTCTGCCCTACGGCCTGCAGGCCGCGGGAGTACCTCCTTCCCTCCTCTACGGCATGCAGGTGCACCCTCCTCCCTCCTACGGCGTACCTCCATTCCCCTTCGTCACTTCTGATGCCACTGCCGCAGCCCTTCATGCTTTGGGCGGCAGCGTGCGTGGTCCTCTGGGCATCGGTGCTGCCTCTCCTTTCCCCGAGCTCAGCATGCCCCCCATGGATGCGCCGTTCTCCTCCGCCGCTGCGCCGGCGCTCGCAGCCCCTTCCTTCTCAGGCGCGGGTGCGGCGACTGCTGCTGCCGAAGCTACCCTTGCGGCTGTCCTGGCTGAGGCCCAGGCTGCGTGCGCGCACTCTCTGCTCATGAGCGCGCCGCCCCTCGCTGTGCCTTCTGTCCCGGCCGCTATCGTCGCGTCGCCCGCCGCCGGTGCCGATGGGCACACCGCGGGCGTGGCAGCCCTCTCAGCTCCGCCCGCGGGAACTGCTGTCCCACTTCCTCCGCACGCGGCCGCCAGCTCCTCTGCCTATGGCGCGGCCACCGCCTGGCCCGGCTCCGCGACGAGCGGAGCCCCGCTGTCAGCTGCGGCCTTCCTGCATGAGACCGCCGCCGCTGCCCTCGACGCCCAGGGTGCTTTCCTAAGGGGCTTGACGCCTGCCTGCGGTCGCGCCCTCCCGCACGTGTCCCCTCCTCTGTCGGGCGCCGGCGTTGCTCCCCCTCTGGCCGGTGCCGCTCTCTACGGTGCTCCCGGCCCTGCTTCCTCCGACGTCCCTGTTCCTTCCCCCGGGCCGAGCGGGGGTGGCGGAGGTCGCGGTGGGCGTCGTCGGCGGAGGGGGCGTCGTCCGTGCACAACTCCTCCTGCTACAGCCAGTGTGCCCTGGCTCTTCTTCAGCGACCCATGGTCAGGGCACATCTCGCCTACTCCCACTCCGCCTCCGGCGCAGGCATTCAGCACCATGGGGGTGACACCACCTGTCCGCACAGAGTGGATCGCCGACTCGGGTGCCTCCTACCACACCACCCCTGATGCTAGCCTCCTTTCTTCTGTCCGACCCCCACATCCCTCTTATCCGTCTTCGATCATGGTTGGTGATGGGTCTTGTCTTCCTGTCACCTCCGTGGGTTGTGCTCCAGGTCCCTTTCGTCTTCCCAATGTCCTCGTTGCTCCTCAGATGATCCATAACCTTCTTTCCATTCGTCAGTTCACAGCTGACAATTCTTGTTCTGTTGAATTCGATCCCTCTGGCCTTACTGTGAAGGATTCTGTGTCTGGGCGTCCGCTCCTCCGGTGTGATAGCTCGGGACCCCTTTACACCCTTCGCCTTCCTGCTTCCGCTACACCACCTTTACCCTCTTCCCCGTCAGCTGCCCTTGTCACCAGTCCCTCTTCCACTACCTGGCACCGCCGGCTTGGTCACCCCGGCCGCGACACCTTGGCTCAGCTCAGTCGTAGTGCACAACTTCCTTGCACTCGGGCTTCTGATGAGCATCTCTGCCATGCGTGCCAGTTGGGTCGCCATGTTCGCCTTCCTTTCTCTTCTTCGCATGCGACGCATGCCTTTGATCTTGTTCACTGTGATCTGTGGACTTCTCCTGTTCCTAGTCTTTCAGGCTACAAGTACTACCTGGTAGTGGTCGATGATTTCTCTCACTACTCCTGGACTTTCCCTTTGCGTGCCAAGTCTGACACCTTCCCCACCCTCCTCCACTTCTTTGCCTGGGTGTCCACTCAGTTCGGCCTCACCGTTAAGGCCGTCCAGTGCGACAACGGTCGTGAGTTCGATAACAACACCTCTCGCTCCTTCTTTCTCTCCCGAGGTGTTCAGTTGCGTATGTCTTGTCCGTACACTTCCCCACAGAACGGCAAGGCTGAGCGCATGATTCGGACCACGAACGATGTCATGCGCACTCTTCTGATCCAGGCCTCCCTGCCCCCGCGCTTCTGGGCAGAGAGCCTTCACACCGCCACCTACCTTCTCAACCGTCTTCCTTCCACTGCTTCACCTGCTCCGACTCCTCACCACGCTCTCTTCGGTACCCCTCCCACCTACGCACACCTTCGTGTCTTCGGGTGCGCTTGCTACCCGAACCTTGCTGCCACTGCTCCTCACAAGCTTGCACCTCGCTCGACACGTTGTGTGTTCCTTGGTTACTCCCCGGACCATTAGGGGTACCGTTGCTATGATCTCGCCTCTCGTCGGGTTCTTATATCCCGACATGTTGTGTTTGACGAGTCGGACTTCCCCTTCTCCTCCACCTCCACACCTTCTCCTGATCCCGACCTTGAGTCCATGTTTTCTGACCCGGTGGCTCAACCACCTGTTTCTGTTTTTCCCTTTTCAGCAGGTCCTTCTGTTCCACCACTAGCTCCGGCGCCTTTAGCTGCGCCACGCGCGGCGCTTGAGCCTCTTCTTGCACCACCCGCTGTTCCGGTGCCCTTTGTCGCACCCGACGCGGGCTTGGTGCCTCTGGCCGCGCCACGCGCCGCCCCGACACCCTCTGTCGCGCCCCTGGAGCCTCCCGCCGCGCCACGCGCGGCCCCGGCGCCTTCTGTCGTGCCCATGGAGCCTCCCGCCGGGCCACGCGCGGCCCGGGCGCCTTCTGCTACGCCTAGCACCGTTCCGGTTCCTCCTGTCGCGCCACGCGCGGCCACGACGACACCTGCACGCTACGCCGAGCCGGTGCAGGTGTACCGCAGCCGTCCGGTGCTTCCACAGATGCCCGCTCCTCTGCCGCCGGTCCCGGAGGTGCCCGTGGACTATGCGCCCTCTGTGCGCTATGTCTACGAGCGCCGCTCGACGGCTCCGCCTCCTCCACCTCCACCGGAGTCGTCTCCACCTCCACCACCTCCACCGGAGCTGACACCGCCTCAACCTCCGCCACCGCCGCATCCACCACGCCGTTCTCGGGTCGAGCCGGCCGTGTACCACCCGCCGGTCATCCATCTGGATCCTCGTCACATCCATCCCATGGTGACCCGGCAGGCGGCCGGGGTTCTTTGGCCGCGGGCTCTCTCCGCCACTGAGGGGGAGCCGCGGCTCTCTCCGATCCCGACGTCGGTTCGTGAGGCTCTGGCAGATCCAAACTGGCGTCGTGCGATGGAAGAGGAGTATGGAGCTCTTCTTGCCAACCAGACTTGGGACCTTGTGTCGCGTCCGTCTGGTTGCAATGTGGTGACCGGCATTTGGATTTGGATGATCAAGCGACGGGCTGATGGTACTCTGGAGCGCTATAAGGCGCGGTGGGTCCTTCGGGGGTTCACTCAGCGTCCTGGTGTGGACTATGATGAGACTTTCAGTCCAGTGGTGAAGCCTGCTACAGTGCGCTCTGTTCTCTCTCTGGCTCTCTCTCGCTCTTGGCCGGTGCACCAGCTCGATGTCAAGAATGCATTTCTTCATGGCACTCTGACCGAGACACTCTACTGCAGCCAGCCAGCAGGATTTGTGGACTCCAGTCGTCCGGATTTGGTCTGCCGGTTGAACAAGTCTCTCTACGGTATGAAGCAGGCTCCTCGGGCATGGTACTCTCGGTTTGCCA
Source organism: Cenchrus fungigraminus (assembly GCA_036936925.1). Lineage (NCBI taxonomy): Eukaryota > Viridiplantae > Streptophyta > Magnoliopsida > Poales > Poaceae > Cenchrus > Cenchrus fungigraminus. The sequence continues at coordinate 50,760,276 of CM072778.1, read as the reverse complement.
CCTTCTTGCTGACACTGGGGTTTGTTGAGGCCAAGTCAGATACTTCGTTGTTCATATATCACCATGCTGATGGGGTTGCCTACCTCCTCCTCTACGTTGATGGCATTGTTCTGACTGCCTCTAGTCCACAGCTGCTCCAGCGGATTATCTCTTCTCTTCAGCAGGAGTTTGCTATGAAGGATCTGGGCAAGCTTCACCACTTCTTGGGCGTGACAGTTGAGCCCCGTCAGGCTGGTCTTCTCCTTCACCAGCGTCAGTATGCCCTTGATATCCTGGAGCGTGTTGGGATGACTGATTGCAAGTCTTGCTCCACTCCTGTTGACACTCAGGCGAAGCTGTCTGCTACTCTGGGTGATCCTGTGGCTGATCCTACTGCTTATCGGAGTTTTGCTGGAGCCTTACAGTACCTCACTTTCACCAGGTCGGACCTCACCTACGCTGTCCAGCAGATCTGTCTCCATATGCATGATCCTCGGGAGTCACATCCTGCTGCGCTGAAGCGGCTTCTTCGCTACGTCCGAGGCACGGTTGACTTCGGCTTGGTCCTCCACCGGTCTCCTTCTGCTGAGCTGGTCGTCTACACTGACGCTGACTGGGCGGGGTGCCCGGATACGCGCCGCTCTACCTTAGGTTATGCCGTCTTCCTCGGCGGCAACCTGATCTCCTGGTCGTCCAAGCGACAGCCGGTTGTCTCCCGCTCGAGTGCTGAGGCGGAGTACCGGGCTGTTGCTAACGGCGTGGCTGAGGCGTCCTGGCTCCGGCAGCTCTTGGCTGAGCTTCACAGCCCGCTCGCCAAGAGCACGCTTGTCTACTGCGACAACGTCAGCGCCGTGTACCTCTCCACCAACCCGGTTCAGCATCAGCGGACGAAGCATGTGGAGATAGACTTGCATTTCGTTCGTGACCGGGTGGCTATCGGCGATGTTCGGGTTCTCCATGTACCGACCACCTCCCAGTTTGCTGACATCTTCACCAAGGGTCTTCCCTCCTCGACTTTCTCGGAGTTTCGGTCCAGCCTCAACGTAGCCAGTGGCTAGTTGTGGCTGCGGGGGGCCTTGTGTGTGAGTTTCTTTCTTTGTTGGCCAGTCTTGTACACCGCTGCGCCGGTAGTCCAGACTGCGGGGGGGGGGTGTTAGAGTATATGTGTGTATATGTGAGTGTGGCCCATATGGCCTGTGTATAGCCCATATAGAGGCCCATGTATAGCTGACTATATACCCACCCTTCTAGGGTTGGAGGAATACCACAACAATTATTCCCCAATTACACTCTTGTATGCTTGGGCGATGTTGGCACAAATCACACCAGCTACACTCAGGTGAGTTCCTAGAACACCTAGAGATCAAGGCTAGAGGAGAAGAACTTGAGCTCAGATCACACACACACACGGCAGAGCTTGTGCTGCTACTGCCAGTATTCTGAATGTGGCAAATGAACTGCCTTTTCCATTCTGCATTGCTCTCTCTTATAGAGCTCTAAGTCAACTATGGTACAAAATACACTCATACCTTCTACCAACTATTGGTACAGCTACTTGTACTCCCTACTAGTACTCTACTTAGCTATATACATGACTAAGCAAGGGCATGCCTGCCCTGTACACTTGAGTATCCTGCTGCCAATACTTGGCTATGACAGGACGCTACAGGAGTTCTAACAGCTCCTTTGACTTTTGCTAATGGAGAGCAAGGAGAGGCTGGACAATTACACAACAGGCGAGCGCCACAGCCTGCTTCATGTCCCTTGGGTCTAGCTCGACGTCGGTGCAGAGGGGTTCGCCTAACCTGGTGGTGTACATATTCACCTGCTGCTCCTCTCCAATGTGAAAACCACAACTTCAATTTTTTTAATGGACACGTTTTGTAGAAATGACATCCAAAAAAAACATATTGAACTTATAATATACTTATAGACACTTGTGATAGTGTGGTTACTGTATAAAATATGTATGTTTCTAATCTATTAACAAAACAGTAATCTGATAATGACACAGACTTCATAATGAAGGAGTATTAGTTTATGACAATTACACAGACTTCATAATCCGTACAACTACTACACTAATTCACATCAACTTCACTATTTAAGTTTATGATCTCACATTATGTATGATTTACTTTTCTAATCAACCAACCTAGTTCAGCTGATAGGAGGTGTGGATTTATACTTCCACCACTCAGATTCATGTTCTCCTTGGGCTCGTCACTTGACTTTGGGTGCCTATTTCTTAATTAATTTTGGTGCCTGTGCTCCGATATAAGATAATTTGTATATCTCAAGCTGCAGACCAACTACACTAGGTTCACTGTATGTTCTTTTTGAAGAGCCCTGAGGATATGATACATATTCAGTGTCATGGTTTTGTATCATAAACACATCAGGGACTGCTGGTTTATTAATGAATTATAATTTCTTAAAATGCACATATTTGAGATAGTTCACTGGCGAGAGATTTTTTATATGGTCACATGTCAGAGATGGGAACAAACTATGGCAAATAGAAAAGAGCCAATAGTCCAAAAGAGCAAACAAAGTAATTGTCTGTGCTTTGTGCTTCAGTTTGTGGCTTAGAATTGTTGCGAAGGCATTATGGAAACCACCTTGCTACTCCATTGTTAATTGCAATATTTGAATGCTCTGCAGATACAACAGATAGTGCAGAAACATTCATACTCAGCCCTGAACAAAATCATCATGGGGTTTTGGTGTTTTTGCCCCTCTTTTCATTGCTAATGGTGATTTTCCCCCTATTTTTTAAGCTTTGTGAATTTGCCCTCGCTTTTTCAAAACGAAGCTCCAGTTTGCCCCTGCTCCGCTAAAAACAGTTTTTTTTTTTTGACAACAAACTTTTCATTAATAATTAACAGCAAGAAGCTGTTTGAACCATTACAGAACTAATGGTTACAAGTTGGAGTGCACATAGTAGAGGGCACCCATGATCATGGCTACAATTAGTACATAAGGATGGTTGAGCAACATGGTGAAACCGAAGATGATGAAAAGCTCTTGTTGCTAGTGAATGCGCCATGTGGTTGTGATTTCTTGAAATCTTGAGAACCTTGTAGGAATCCTGTAGGGAGGCAACAATTGATTGGTTATAAGGTTTAATTCTCCAATCAGGTGGTTCAGAGGGGCGTTCTCCATTGATGCAATTGACTAGCAAGATTATCAGTAAAGAAGTTGATGTTGCGAAGACCCATTTGCCTGCACAAAGAAATGGCCAAAGCAAGTGCTGCTGATTCTGCCATGATCACAGATGTTGATTCCTGCAGAGAAGCTGTGATGAAAATACTAAAAGGAGGGTTTGTGTCAGGATTAACAATGAAAATCCCCAGCCCAGCAGGTCTGGGATGTCCTCCAGAAAGAGCAGCATCAGTATAACATCTGAAACCCTGCAATTGAGTAGGAGAATGAACCAAGAACTGGTCTGTCCCTGTTGGGTTGATGGATGTGGAGTTGGGGTTGCTGAGTTGTGTGAGCACGCTGGTGTCCTCCCCCCATTGGAAATGGGCTGCTGCCGCCTGATGTACCTGCAGAGGGGACCAAGTCTTCCTTTGGAAGTGTTGATCATTTCTAGCTTTCCGAATGTACCAAAGGAGAAGAAGAGTTTTAGTTAAAACATGCTCAGTAGGATTAGGAGGAAACAAGTGAGGGATAATATGCTGAACACCATCTAAGTCAGGGTTGATTAAATGGGGAGAAACAGGAGTATTAGAAGAGGCCCAAACTTGTTGAGGTAAAGCACACAAAAAGAAAAGGTGTGCATCATTTTCAATGGCTCCACAATAGGTGCAATGTTTATCAATGTGGGAGGTAAACCGCCTTGCTCTTTCGGCAGTGGCAAGAGCCAAATGAATAAGGCGCCAAGCAAAAGTTTTCAAAAGAGGAGGAATAGTTTTACCTTTCCAAATTTTCTGGAGAATGTTGTCAGCCTGTGGGGAGATGCTTCTGGAGCAAGAAGTTGGCAGGGCATGTTGCTGCTGTTGCTGTAAATGTGAATAGATAGCTTTGGAGGTACATTTACCATTGGTTGCTGGAGCCCATCTTAGCACATCCTCATTTGTGGAGGCTACAACAGGTATAATTGTGATTGTGTTCACTGTTTGTGGAGAAAAGGTGGTGGAGAGAAGTTGATGGTTCCAGTCCTGAGTTCCCTGCAGCCATAAGTCAGATACCAAAGAAGGTAATGGTAAATTAGTCACAGGTAGAATAAGACTGTCATGTATATTTGTCCAAGATTCAATCCAAGGTGTTGACCATATGGATGAGTTTCCTGCATGAATTTGTAGGATAGCATTGGCATGTAAATGGGGCTTGACCTGTAGAATAGATGACCTAGATGACCAGTAAACAGAGCGAGGCCCAGTAGTAGGGGCTGTCCAAAAGAGGTGGTGGGATAATATTTAGCTTTGAGGATGGCAGAAAGAAAAGGGTTTTTATCAGTAACAACATTCCAGGCAGATTGAATAATTAAGCTTTTATTGATTAATTCCAAAACCTTCTGATGATAGAATTAATTTTGTCAATGAAAGATTTGGAAAAAAAGGCACTGGACATGTAATAAACAGGAATGGAAGACAGAACAGAGTTGATATATTGCAGTCTACCAGCATGATTTAATTTATTAGCCTTAAGAGTACCAAACTTAGCAAAGAACTTAGAATAAATGAAATTATAAGCTTTGTTCCTGTCTTTGTGAGAAAAGATCATATGGTGGCCTAAATGCATGGTATTAGGTTGGAGAGTAGGAATAGGAAAAATACCTTGGATTTGAGTTTTGATGTGTTGAGGAACATTGTGGCTAAAGTAGATAGAAGACTTGTTTAAGTTTGGTGTTTGACCTGATTGGTGGCAGAAGTCTTGATTGCTTGAGCCTCCTCTGTTGCCTGTCCACAAAGAATGAGATCATCTGCAAAAAGAAGTGAGTGTATTGGAGGAGCTCCTCCCAAAATAACCCCCTGAAGATTAAAATTGTGAAGAGCCTCCTGTAATCTCAGAGAAAGTTCATTAATAGCAATAACAAAAAGATAGGGGGAGAGAGGGCCTCCCTGTCTAAGACCTCTCTGAGGATGAAAATATTCAGTTGGTTCATCATTAACTAAGATAGATAAGGAAGAAGTGGATATGCAAGTGTGAATGAGATGAATGAAGTGATCATTGAAACCCAACCTGGTCAAAGCTGCAGTGATAAAGTGCCATTCCAATCTGTCAAAGGCTTTAGCTAGATCAATTTTAAGAAGGAAAGCATGGAATTGCCAACTTTTAAGATTGAAAGAGTGGATGATTTCTTGGGTTATGATAACATTTGAAGAGATATGTCTGTTAGCAATGAAGGCTGATTGAGCTTGGGAGATAAAGTTTGGGAGGTGTGGTTGAACCCTGACAGCTAGAGATTTGACAATAAGTTTGTAGATGACATTACACAGACCTATAGGTCTATAGTCTTGAGGAGTGGAAGGATTAGGTTTTTTAGGAATAAGAGTGATAAAGGTTTGATTAAGCTCTGAAGGTAAAATAGCATTCTTGTAAAAATCAGTGACCAGATGATGAATGTCATGTTTTGCCCAGGTCTAGGAAGCTTTGTAGAAGGCTGCATTAAGTCCATCTGGTCCTGGGGCAGCCTTGCTCCTCATTTTGGTGATGATGGCTTGAAGCTCTTTGAGATCAGGGATGGAGTAAGTATAGTTGAATAGTGCAGTATTTGAATGTGGCGACTGGTCAGTTGTGATATGTTGAGAAGTGGGATTGGTTGGTTGGGAGTGAGGTGGATCTGGAAGAGAGTTGACAGAAGAGGGAGGGAAAGGAGGGAGAGGAGAAGAGATTGTGGAGGTTGGAGTGTGCTGATGAGGAGAAGAATGGTTTGTATGAGGGTGAGTGGTTGGCTGATTGGGTTGAGGGGATGATGAAGTGAAGATGGATTGAAAGTAATTGGTGAGAGTGCAAGAAATCTTGGCTGGTGTAGTAGAATAAGAGCCATCAGGGTTGAGGAGATGGGAAATTCTATTTTTTCGATTCCTTTTGATAATAGCTAGATGGAAAAATTCAGTGTTTCGATCACCTTTGACAGCCCATTTCTTCTTGACTCTCTGTATGTGATAAGCTTCTTTGGCTAGGAGAGATTGATGCTGTTGCTGAAATTGATGTTGAAGGGTGTGGTTTTGATTGGAAGGGTGCAGGGATTGCTGAGCAAGAATCTGTGCTTTAATGTTAGCTAACTGATCACTGTTTTTGGGTTTCTTCTTTCGCCATTTCTTTACATCTGCAGCCAGGAAACGAGTTTTATGAGAGAAAGGACGATTAGAAGAACGTTGCCAGCTGAGATGAGCGGTTTCTTGGAAATCTTGCTCCATGAGCCACCAGTTCTCAAACCTAAAAGGTTTGTTTGGACGTTGTCATTGCGCACAGAGAAGCAGCAGGATGGGGGCATGGTCGCTGTACATCATAGGAAGATGGTAGACAGTGGTCGAGGGGAATGCTCTACACCATTTTGCATTGCCTAAACATCGATCAAGTCTTTCATAAGTAGGCATGGAAGTGAATCTTTTGTTGGACCAAGTATAAGGACCATTATAACCGAGATCGAAAAGCCCACATTGCTTAACATACATACAGAAAGCATTCATACGATTAATATCAACACAATTTGGACCTAACTTCTCATTAGCATGCATGATTTCATTTAGATCTCCCATACATAACATAGGTAGAGTACTATTAAGGGTGCCTTTGGTTGGGCTTTTAGCTGCTTTTGCTTTTGCCAAAAGCGAACAGCCCAACCAAAGGGGTTGGCTGTCACTCAAAGCCACAGCCAAAAGCAGCTTTTGCGTAGTACAAACTTGAAAGCAGGCCCCCCTGCTTTCAGCTTCTTTTGGGTCACAAAATTACCCACCTGCCACTGGTTATGTAGGTACCGGTTCGTTCTTTTCTTTCTCTCCCGTCACCCACTCCCCGCGCACACCTCACGCCACCGCCGCCAGCTCGAGCTTTGCCACCGGCCCGAGCTCTGCCGCCGGCGAGCATAGCCCCCTCCCTTTGGTTCAGTTTGAGGTGGTGCTCTCCAGTACCTCACCCTTACTCGGCCTGACGTGCAGTACGCTGTTCAGCAGGTGTGCCTCTTCATGCATGCCCCGCGTGAGCCTCACCTCGCGCTGGTCAAGCGCATTCTCCGCTACGTCAAGGGCACACTCTCCTCCGGCCTCCACATCGGCACAGGTCCCATCCAATCCTTGACCGCATATTCAGATGCGGATTAGGCTGGGTGTCCGGACTCTCGACGCTCGACCTCTGGCTTCTGCGTCTTCCTCGGCGACAACCTGATTTCTTGGTTTTCCAAGCGCCAGACCATGGTGTCCAGGTCTAGCGCTGAGGCCGAGTATCGAGCTGTTGCTCACGCTGTCGCCGAGTGCTGTTGGATCCGCCAGCTGTTGCAGGAACTCCACGTTCCCCTCACCTCGGCCACGGTTGTCTTCTGTGACAACGTGAGTGCCGTCTACATGACAGCGAATCCAGTTCACCATCGGCGCACGAAGCATATCGAGATCGACATTCACTTCGTCCGCGAGAAGGTGGCATTGGGAGAGTTTCGGGTCCTCCATGTCTCGTCCTCTCACCAGTTCGCGGACATCATGACCATGGGCCTTCCGGTTCAGCTCTTTTCTGAATTTCGGTCCAGTCTTTGCGTTCGTGATCCTCCCGCTGCGACTCTGGACGTGTATTAGAGATATTGTAGATATCTTAGCTGATTATAGCTTACCTTGTATAGCTGATAGGCTTACCTTGTATACTTGATTGTATTCTTGTACTCTAAGCCATCTTGGCTATATAATGAAGGTCACCCGCCCCCCCCCCCCCCTCATTAGGGTGTGTGGTGTTTCCCCATTCTTTGCCTTTCTACACTCAGCAACAAATACTTTCTGTATAGACACATACTCTCCTTGTGCTGTCTGTATTAAAGTATTGTGAAATGACATAAGAAATCATGGGTGCTTACCTGCTTAGGATTTTTTTTCCTCAGAACACGCAAAAGATCTGCATGTCATTATATTAAGAAGAAGATAGGGGATGAACCCTTACAACACACACCACCACTCACAAAATTATAAAAGCAACAAACATGCCTGTCACTAGGGATGCAAGTTGGGATTATAATGGGTCATTGGGTCGACCCAAAATATTGATAAACTGAACTAGGGTGGCATTCCACGTAATTAATTTTGGAGAGGAAATGAACTAGAGTGGCATGCTATCGTAATTAATCAGCTGACCAAAAAAACACCATTGGGTACCCACTTGAATCCCTACCTATCACTAACGATAATACCACCATGACCAGCACCAACCTACTCTTGTACAAGTACCGAGGTAAGAAATACCTCTGGCCCCAGCCAAACCCCAGATCTGCATCTCCTCACTAGCGAGCAATAGGTTCTATCTAGGCTCAGAGAAACAACATTTAATGCACATCTATTCCAGTGGTTCCATAAGGTCCAGGTGCCTGGAATAATCAAGGAATTGAGGCCTTTCTGTTATTTTGCTCCAACTCCAGAAACCACTCTTTCCCACCAATCATTGAAGAAGTCCTCAACAATCAGTGGAGCAAGGTGCTACAGGCCAACTCTCTTTAAAAATTTAAACACGCTTAGCCTGACAGTGGTGTCAAGGCCAGTGCCAGTTACGAGGATGGGGTTAGTCAAAAGTCCTCACTCTTCACCCTTGAACTAGTCATGAGCGGTCAAACTCCAAACTTTTAAGAGCGTGTCCTGAAACATCAAAGCATGAAGCTTCATCAGATAACAATACGGTAATACAGGCGTGATACGGCTTGTTGGCTGGTAAACACTAACAGCAATGGCAGATTGATCAGGCCTACTCGCCCTCCCTTGGAGGCTCTGAGTTTAGGGTTGATCTTCTGCTTAGATTATTTCTTAGGCGCACAGACCTTTAAGTAGCACACAAATCTCCTAGCTAACAACCAAATCTAACTAACCAACTCTCCTATTGGCCAGCGGCCAAGCTTATCCAAGGTAAATCCTAACAAACTCTAGCCACTATCAGGCGCCTGATCCTTCAGGTTCCTGCGCCTGAACTGCCTACCAAACATGGAGTCCATAACAGGCGTTTAAGAAAACCAATATTTTAAATCTTCGGTGGACTCCTTTTGGTCTCCTCTAAATCTTGTAAGTTCTTTGAGACCCAGGTTATTCTGGGTTGGTCTAAACCTTGCCTATAAGGTAAACTAAGTGAAAGTAGTAGTTCCTTGTCAACATTACAAATTATTTCTTCCTCTTAATTTCATATTTAGTGTGGTTCGGGTCTCTGTTATAACATAAGACACATCAATTTACAGGTATGGGAGTATATGATGCTATGAAATTTTGCAAGGCTGACATCTCAACTGTTTGCTTTGGATTGGCGGCTTCCATGGGTGCATTTTTACTTGCTGCTGGGACAAAGGGTAAGAGATATTGCATGCCAAATGCGAGGATTATGATCCATCAGCCATCAGGTGGTGCTGGTGGGAAAGTAAGTAACACTTGTTTACTTTTTGTTGCTTTGTGCTATTTGTTTCTTGTAAGATATGCTGTCTTACCTGTTTCTATTTAATTGAGTCAGGATATAACATTGAGCTCAAATTTGTAGCATCTTTAAAAACTTGACCGGCGGGGCAAAGACCGCCTCCACGGCATTGCACTAAGAAGAAATCTCAGCCAATCCGGCCAAGAAAACCCCACAAACCCCGGCTTCACCCTATAGGACCACACTATAACCTGGGCCGACCACGACCAACTAGGCTGGCGGCCACTGCAACTACCCCCTGGTAGGAGGGCCCAAACCAACCATAGGTGCCACAGGCTGGCGCCCTGCCACTATTTTTTGGGTTGCCAACGAGGGGATTTTTTTTTTGTGCCACCAACTTTTACTTGATGTTCTTTTACCACTACCTCTTTTTTATGCTTACACTCTGCAGCTCTTGCTGTGTTTCATCTGTAGCCTAACCAACTTGCACGGGGCTAAACAGCTTTGTTGCTGCTACGACTAAGGCTTTTTTTTTTTTTTTGCTTCGCATGGAAAGGCATGTTACCTTGTTAGAATTTGCTTTGATACAAAAATAGGGGATTTGGTGTATTCAAATATCACAATCATCCCAAATTACAATTGTGCACCATATTACGTGGATGATAGATTTGTGAGTGCAATAGTGATAAATGAACTCCTTATTAGCTCAATTGTGAAAATGGAGACTTACACTGAAATAAAGATGTCGAAATCAGAGGAAAATACCCTAAGAACTGAGATTGGAACCTGCATTCTAGGACCCAAAATCTTCCATTATAGTCACCAGTTTGGTTTCGGACCCATGTCAAATATCTATGCTTGCAATGCACACTGTGCAGCTTTTCTAACTTTAGTATGTAAAAAATAGTGACTGATTTATGGATTTACCTGCATGTACTGGTAGGTCACAGAGATGGGACTACAAATAAGAGAGATGATGTACGAGAAGATTAAGGTCAATAAAATATTGTCGAGAATTACTGGAAAACCTGAAGAGCAGGTACTTCAGAATTTCTTGCATGATGCTTGCTTTTTGTATAGCACCAAATTTTTTATTGCGGACGTTTACTGATTGCCATTTCTTGTAGATTGATGAGGACACGAAGTTTGATTATTTCATGAGTCCTTGGGAAGCCAAGGATTATGGGATAGTCGACAGCATTATAGATGAGGGTAAACCAGGGTTGGTGGCTCCCTTGGCAGGTGCTGTGCCACCACCAAAATCACGTGTGTGGTACTTGTGGAAGGCTTCGGGGCCGACTAGGAAAATCATGAAGGATTTGCCATCAGAAGAAAAACTTATTCTCAATGTTAATGGTAGTGCAACTGGAGATGACGGTAAAATCATGGAGGCCTCGGCAACTTGATGCCTGCCCTAGCTTACAGTAATCCAACGGAAGATGGCTTCGCTATGGCCGAAGGTGATAGTAGGATGATGTATACAGAATAAAGGCTACTGCTCTACCTGTTTGCCAGATCATTGGTTGATTACATATTATGGACAACGTGTTAGTTGGTAGTGTAGAGAAAGGATGTTTGAGGAGATGAAATGCAAAAAAAAATGTTTTGTATGCTGCATTATAGTCTATTGTTCTTTCCTTGCGATGCACCATTTAACAACACAAGGATTTGATTTCATCTTGTTGCATTGTTTCCTGTTCTTTCCTTGCGATGCACCATTAGTTCAAAACACCAGGGTTTGGTTATCAAATCAAATATAGTTACCATTAACGAGAGTCAGGTTCAAATAATTTAAGGATTGTAGAGACTATAACATCAAAGTAGAATGCACTAAATTGAGCTTATTACCAGTTCCAGGAAGAGTACACCAAAAGAAATAAACTCTTACTAAAAAAAGCGAATCGCATCTCACGTATTTCATATTAACAAAACTCATACAGTAATGTTTAACTTTTCCGGAGATATTACTTATAGAAATATTTCAATAATACTTTTGCAATACTACTGGAAAATTGTCAGATTCAGAAACAAAAATTGAATAGAGAATCGACAGAGTACCGAGGAAGAGACCAGCAGACTCCCCCGGGTTAGCCGTGATCCCTATCTCATGGTTCCTTCCATCCGTGTAGTCTCTGTCTCTAGGGATGAAAGTGATACAGATATTATCCGTATACTACCAGACCAAGATGATCAAGTACTCAAATGTTAAGATTGTATCCGAATCTGAACATTTAATATCCATAATTATTCGTACCGTATTAGTATTCGGATATTCAAAGTTGGATTTCTAAGATCTAAATATGATGAATATCAATATTAGACACATCATATATTGTTTGAATCCGAATTCGATCTGAGAATTCAATCCGAAAGAGAAAAACTATCTGTGTTTGTATCCGTTCGTATCCGATCTGTTTTCATCGTTATGTGTCTCTATCGGTGTCGGTGACTACACATATTGAGGACCTGTGTGCGTTCGAGGACCGTGATGGTCGCTCCATAATGATGAGTGATTGATAATGTGGTGTGGACTGACTCCTGGCCTAGTATTGCTGGTGCAGGTTGCGGCTTGATTTGCTTTGGTGCAAGTGAAAAACAAGCGCGAAAGGTCTATGCCTGTGTGGCCTCCAAGGTGTGGAGAGACAAGTAGGCGTTCGAGGAACCATGTGGCCGACGGGATCAAGTGCGGACCGCATGGTGGCAAGAAGAGAAAGACGAAGTCGGGACCATTGAGTCGGCGCAGGGTAGGGGCTAACAACCGAAATCTGCGCACGGGGTTTGCAGTGGTTCACCACAAAATCACTGGGTTCCTTGATTGAGCTACAAAACCAAGACCGAGCCGAGACCACCGTGGCGGCCAAGTAATGAGTGGGATTGGAGTGGAGGTCGCAGTGGTTTGGCCACAATACCACTGGGTTCCTTGGTTGATCCTCAAAGCCAAGACCGAAGGCTCGGCGCGACAGAGTCTGCATTGGGCCGGTCTGAGAGGTGGACCTCACCGGTCTGACCGGTGGACTGGTTTGACCGGTGGCAGCCGTGGGCGTCGAGAAGCTTCGAAGCGGAGGACATGCGGCATGATCGCAAGGCTTGTGTGGAGGTTAAGCGGGCTTGCGGTCGATGCGCACCCGTCTGATGGAGATTCAACGCGATTACCCAAAGTGCCCTCGGTGGGCATGTATCTTACTTTCATGTACTAGGGGTAGTTTAATCTTTTGCCTTTGCCCATATATCGTCTTTGGAGGGGTGTGGATGGCAGCCATCTCTTGGAACCCTAATCATTTTGGACCCTTTGTTTTTCCCCTTCTCTTAGTTTTCCATAGGCTAGCTCGTGCTCTATGGCAAATCTCAAGTGGGTAGGATGATGAGAGGTTACTAGCCTCTTTGTAAATAATCTTTCCTCATGATGTATGGAAGGTTTGGAGTTCATCCTCTTATTCCCTTACTTGTGGATCCCTTTTTCTTTTTTGGTGATTTTCGAAGCCCATTTCGGTGGATTTTTGTGGGGAGGATTTGGAGGCATTTTTTTGCGGGATTTGTTGGGAATCACACCTGAGGTTGGTGTGCCTCTTGTCTTGGTGCTTGAAAGTCCTTGGTGGTTTTCGTCTTCTTCGTGTGCTTGAGGTAAAGGCATGAGATTTGCGATTCCTCCTTTTCTAGAGAGTTTTGGGGGTTGAGATTCGAGCTAGAGTTCACCCATGAGGTGTTCCAACCTTCCCCAAAGTTTCCCTTGAATCCGTGGAGAGAATCAGGAGATCGGTGGATTTGACCTTCCCCAAAGTTTCTCTTGAATCCATGGAGAGAATCGGGAGATCGGTTGATTTGATTCTTGGAGTTGACCCGCGGGTGGAGTTCATCTCGAGCTTCCCAGACCTGACCGGTTAGACCGGTGCCGCCAACCGGTCAGACCGGTGCCAGGCCCCTATGGGATTTGCCTCGGGTGAAAGTTTGGTTGTGTTGGGTTTTGTCCTGAGTTGCCCAGGGTAATTTCTTGCCAAGTTTCAAGTTGGTTTGCTAGGTTTTGTGGAGAAACTGGTCTGACTGGTGTAGAGAACCGGTCTGACCGGTGTCGTCGGTCTGACCGGTACCAGTTACCGGTCTGGCAGCAAGCTGAGCAGTTTTCCACTGCGGTTTGTGTGTGGTTGCTTTGGTTGGATGATGAGTCCGACCCACACTACAAGAAAATCGTTGACTAGTGACACAACCACATTTTAGCGTCATTGATTTATGACGTTCTTGGCTGATCTCGTCATAATATTTCACTTCTGAGCAAATTTAGTGACAAAAAAAACTTTCTTCATAACGGTTGCTACTGTAGCCGAGCGTTCCCTGTTCCATGCTTGTTTTGTGACGCCATAAGCTCCGCAATAGCATCATAAACCAACTTTGGTCCCACATGTAAGCATTATTTTAAAAATAGAGTGTTCCAAGTCGTCATAAAATTCAGTTGGGTCCCACATGTAAGCATTTTTTTCGAAAATAGAGTGTTCCAAGTCGTCATAAAATTTTCCAGGGCCCCACATGTAAGCATTTTCGCCATGTCAGCGACGTCATAAACCAACTTTGGTCCCACATGTAATGATTATTTTAAAATAGAGTGTTCCAAGTCGTCATAAAATTCAGTTGGGTCCCACATGTAAGCATTTTTTTGAAAATAGAGTGTTCCAAGTCGTCATAAATAGTTCCGGGGTCCCACGTGTAAGCATTTTCGCCAGATCAGCGGAGGCTAGGTCACGAAATGTTGCAAAAATAATTTGCCATGGCATGGGTTCGAACTAGGGACCTGAAGGAACAAGGCTGTGCTGTTTACAACTGCACCACTTCTTAGTTGTGCGAGTTTTATGGGAAACTCAACTAATAGTTCATGCGAATTCTTTACTGTGACCAGGTCCCACATGTAAGTTTCAGTTGAGTCTATAATTACGTATCGAATGGCTGGCGAGACACTTCACTCAGACTTCACAAAGACTTTTGACTTCCGCTACGCAGATCTGCAATAGTTCGTGGTAGGAATGGCGGATCCTAGCGGTGAGGGGAAGATGGTTGTGCCGCCACATCCCAGCAACAAGAGGATGAGACAACATGACGAGGTTGGTCCTCTGGTTTGAGCCGCTATATTTTCCCCTATCTTACTAGGGTTAGGGATATCTAGATTTGGGGATCTGGAGGATTGATGAGCATATATGGTAGATTTAGATTTCATTATCGTACCTTTAGATTTGCACTTCGATAGGTGTTAGAAGTTTATAGGCTATAGACAATTCATGTTAGATTCAGTTAGTTTTCAATTTGTATCGTCTTACAGTAGGTTTTGTATTTTAGTAGCTTCTGGATGTGCTTCAAGCCACTCGTTTTATGGATTTTTGTCGAGGCGCACAATTGATAGGATTTATAGGTCCATCGTTTTATGAATTGGTAGATTGAAGATACTATTTCGGAGCTGCAGACCGTTGAAGGGACATCTGGATTCTGCCATGATTGTTAGCGTTTGCACAATTCATAGGTGTTAGATTCAGTTAGTTTCCAATTTGCATCGTTTGATGGATCGATAGGTTCAGTTAGGACAACCATGCCCTTGCTGAGTTTATGTAGGTAGCAAACAACCAGGTCTTGTGGCGTGTGGTGGTTGTTTTACTGTACTCATACAATTGGGTTCAAGGGATTCAGGTTTTTTTATAGACTGAGATGAGTTTATTTTTCAGATCGAGATGAGTTTTCTCCAAGGATGAGTTTTTTCTACAAGAACATGTTAATGTTATTTTAGAAGATCTGGATGTCTCGTCTCGGGGGAGGACTCTCTTAGGATCTCCAAAGAGATTGAAAACATCATAGAACAACTAGCTGATAAAGAGAAAGAGCTTCAGTACACACCTAAGAACAAGAAAACTGACGGCAGAGCTTATTCTGCTTACCATAGACATTGGAATAAATGCGTCAATAAATGGGTAGGACATTGAGTTTGTTTGGTCCGTCTTTTTCAGTCCAACTGACAACGAACTTCTTGAACATTTAAAAGAAAAGACTGACCAAACAAATTCAATGTCCTACCCATTCATTGACGCATTTATTCCAATGTCTATGGTAACTAGAATGAGCTTTGCCCTCAATTTTCTTGTTCTTAGGTGCGTACTGAAGCTCTTTCTCTTTTTCTGCTAATTGTTCTGTGATGTTTTCAATCTCTTTGGAGATCCTAAAGAGTCCTCGTCCTGGGACGAGACATCCAGATCTTCTGAAAGAACTTTATGAAATGCAAGAAAGGCCTGCAAGACCAAAACTTCACTGCAAGAGATGCAGAAGGTGAAGGAACAGCTGCAGGAGGCCAAACATAAGATGGAGTTATGATTATGAATGAGTAGTCATGATTATTGTGAAACTTGTATCATACTTGTATTTTGGTGTTGGCTAATGAAAACGAGTGCAAGGATAGGTTGCCTGTCCATCTGAGGTATGACTGGACAGGCGCCAACCCTGGGCGTTGATATGTATGCTTCTGCGAGGTTAACGATAACTTGTATCACTTCTAATAAATGTTGCTTCTGCGTTTGATGTTAGTGTGGTCAATCGCTAATTATATGAACGAAATCAGTGACTGCAGACTAATGGCATGAAGTGCGCATCGTTTAGGTGGACAGATCCTGAATGGGATATTAGGACTCTAAAAGTTCTAGAGAAACTGATGAAAATGAAGGGAAAAGCAGAAGAGGAAGCAAGGTCGTGGAAAGAAGCATGTACAGCTGCTAAGGAGGAGGCCAATGTCAAAGCAGTCGAGCTGCAGACGATAACACGATACTACGGGGAGGTAACCCATAACCTATTTGAGATGAGAAAGAAAATGAGAAACGATGCTCTGTTGTCTCCTACAGAAAAGGGTGAAGCCAACAGGTACCTAAAAGCTGAAAGCGAGGCAAGGATGTGGAAGGAAGAATGTGCAAAGGCTAACAGGGAGATTCAAGAGACTGCCTCTGAGCTGCAGACGGTCAAGCAGCTCCTGGATTCTACAACAGTTGTGGTGAAGAAGGTGAAGGAATTGCTGAGACAAGCCTCATATAAGAGGTCACTCAAGGACAACAATGAGGCATAATGTGATTCGTGGTGTTATTGGGTAGACGGTTCAGAGGTGCTAATCATGCTTGTATTTTGGTATTTTCTACCTAACCATCTTATGATATTTGCTAATTGTTGGTGGTGTGAACTTTGTGGTGATGAGTAGCTGTGAGATGCCATCTTATGATGTTTGATACTTGTCCGCTCTGTTGATGTTTTGAGGGAAGGACCTTCCTGATTATCGAATGAGTAACTGCTTGTTCCCTATAGTGATTGTGGTAGAAACTCATACATATGCACTGAATAATTGACGAAGGCTGATAATATAGATATTTGTACATTGAATTGCGTTACAGGTGGTACACAATCGAAGTTCCGCATTAGGGATAGCTAGGCAACAGCCATGTTCCTCGCGACCAAATCTAGTCCCCAAGAATCTGCTTAATGCGGATCGCAGGAGTAGTGTTGACGCCTGGAACAATACCTATTCCCTACTGGTAGATCTAGTACTCATTCTTTTCATTGTGATGATAAGTTCGTAGGAAGTAAATGTGATTTGCCCTCAGGTCAGGCAAACCAGAAAAGACATGCTCTTCTGTAACAATGCACTTGCCAGGACCAAACAAGATGATCTTATTCCGGAACTCAGGAGCTCTCTCCAAGGGAATAGGCTGCCAAATGTTCCCGACGAATGAATGCAAATTTAATTCTACCACCTCAGCTTCTTTCTCCTCAAGAACAACAAAGAACAATCGGTTTTCACCTTCGAGTAGAGAAGAGTTTCCCATGCCAATAACACATGACAACCGAAGTCCAACAAGATGGGGAGGTGCTGGAAGATCTTGCCCCAAGTAGATCCGCATGTGTTCAGAAGAACTGCACCAGAAATGCGATGCAAAAGATTTCTCTAGCCAAAAGAAAGTAATCACGACAAATGACTCTACACCAGCTGCTGTTTCAAGGCACAAGATACAAGCTTGGAGAGTAGCCATTTGGCTCCATTTTGGAATTCGAGGAAGGCGAATGTGCTTCCGAGGAGACAAAGGATTCAGCATGAGCGCGTTGCACCAATCTCTGCAATCTAAGGCGACTAGGCTTCCAGATCCGCCGCAACCAATCAATCTAGTCCTTTTCCCAGCCAATGCAGGAAAGGAGACCTCAAAAAGCCACATATCAGCGACGGATGCGAATGTCACTGCTCCAGATTCACCGATAAATTCAGATTTCAGAATCTAAGGGTCAAACGGGTGTGCCTCACCTGAACGAGCGTAGTTCCAACCCTTGCAGACAGCTTTGAACATGATGACATCTCTGGCATCACTGATCTTATTAGCGACACTCACAACAATGTCAGGAATAAGATTTGCCCAGGGACGAGGCATCATTGAAAGGATAGCCAAAGAACAAGGTTGTGGGGGAACAATGGAGGAGTTACATCTCCAACAAAGACAAATGAGTGGAAAAGGTAGTCCAGAAGGTCCGGTATACTGATGTATTGCCAAAAGGACCTTCTGGACTACTATTATTTCTTCCGGTCCGTTAACATTCCGCTGAACGGTCTTTCCCCCTTCCTCAGAACGTACTCCCTCCGTCCACAAAAGAATGCAATTCTCACTTCCCGATAAGTTTATATGAAGATATAAGTGTTAACACAATTTACTGTAAATTTGGTCAAAATTGAATTAGTTTGATTAGAACGGATCCCACATTATAGAAAACTACTCTAATCTTTTCCAGAGCAGTATTTTCAATATGGGGCTATTGTGTTTCTACCCCTACTTTGAATGCCAATTGTGATTTTACCCCCATTTTGTTCGTCAGTGCATTTTTACCCTCAGTTTATGGAAACGAAGCTTCTGTTTACCCCCATTCTTGACTCCGTTGATGGCTGGTTGAATAAAGGACTGAAAAAAATAAAAGAACTCTTCCCAATATGGCGAAAAGACATGAATACCCCTTATCCATATCATCCCACTGCTATCGCTTTCACCTTCCTCTGGCTGTCATTCTCATCTCCAAACCCTAGCACCTGAGGAGTCGGCGTAGGAGGCGTGCTCACTAGGCGAGCAGACCAGGCGGCACGGCCCCATGCGACTGGGCCAGGGCGCGGCCCTGCGATGCGCGCAGGGGCGCGGCCCGACGCGGAAGGCAGCGGCGCCGCCTCGCGACGCACGACCCCACCAGCGACGCGTGCGGGCGCACCTGCGGGCGCTCGGGCAGGCGTGGGGACCAGGCGCGCGGCTGCCCTACGGCCTGCAGGGGTTAGGAGCGAGAGCAAACAGGTAAATTCAAGTTCCTGTGACCCGAATCTTCGATTTGATTTCGATTCAACTTAGAGGTCGAATTAGCTTTGATATTTAGGGCGATTCTAGCTGACCAATCTGTGATTTGTAGGCCAAATCACATGGAAGAGGAAGGGGAAGGGGAAGGGCAAGTGCAAGTGAAACAAGAACAGAAAGTGCTGGAGAAGGTAGAGGAAGGGGGAGGGGAAGGGGAAGAGGAAGAGGAAAAGGGAGGCTGGCTACATTATTAGGAATGTGATGTGTTGCTAATGGACATGTAATATTGCAATATTGGTTGCTTTTGTTGGATGTGATCTGGTGAAATCTGTGTACTAGCTATTGCTTTTGTTGGACATGTATGATGGGATGCTATGTAATATATGCATATGGTTTGGACCTACTTTTGTCCTGTTATGCTGTCATTTTTTTTCAAAGTCAAGTTGGCAAGGTGCTGTTTTTAATTATGGAAATGCACCAAATATTATTTGCAAGTTTCAGGTAATATGTGTTGAATTGTATATAAATACATGTGGTAAAATAGGGGTAAGATCACAATGTTCTAATAAAAGTAGGGGCATATTCGCAAGGGTAAATCTGTCTTTTGTCGACATTTTTAACACCGTTACATGCTGTTCACGGAGTAGGGGTAAACTGAAGCTTCGTTTTCAAAAAGTAGGGGTAAAAATGCACTGACGAACAAAATGGGGGTAAAATCACAATTGGCATTCAAAGTTGGGGCAGAAACGCAATAGCCCCTTTCAATAATGGCTGAATGGGTTCCTCTGACCATAAATATCCCAGTCTGGCATCCAACAAAAGCCCCCTTCTCTCCCAGCGCCCTCTTCCTCTCCCCACTCTTGCAACCAACAAAAAACGCCATTCTCGCACAGCGCCCTCTTCCTCTCCCCACTCTTGCAACCAACAAAAAACCCCATTCTCGCACAACGCTCTCTTCCTCTCCCCATGGAGCCATTGTCTCCTAGAGGTGCGGCGCAAGCCACATCCTCCTCCTCTTCTGATGAAAGGGAGGATCCCCAGTTGTCTGATGAAGAGGAGGCAGAACGGAGGCCCATTCGGGTGGTGGTTGACACATCCTCTGATGATTTGGAGTTTGTGGAACAAAATGAAATCCAAGATCATGTGCCTCTGAAACATCACACCCCTCGCAAGTCAGCAAGAGGTGCCAGGGGTCAAGGGCGCGGAAGCACTGCCACTCGCCGGGGAACTGTCGTCTCCAAGCACCATCATCCTCTCTCATCCTCATCGGTCTGCGGCAGTCGATCTCTGCCATCCTCGCCGAGCAGAGGCCATCATCGACCGGCCGTCATCATCTGCCATGGAGCGGCGCCAAGGCCGTGCTCGACCGGCCGCCATGGAGCGGCGATATCATCATTTGGCGGCGGCATTGGAGGGACGACCTCATCCGCGGGTGGCGCCCTGGGAGGTCCGCCACCATCTTTTACGGGCGGCGGCAACAGAGATACATCCTCGTCCGTAAGCAGCTGCAACAAGGCACCGGGTGCACCATCGACAAAGAAGCGGCGCCTTGATTAGTATATTAGTGGTAACTGCTACTAGTAGAAGTAGGAGTAGAAGCAGCAGAACGAACATTCGCCTTCTATTCATCAGGTCTGATTGAATACTACTACTATTACTGTTTTTTCCTTGTAAGATGTTGGTTTTTTCATTGCGTAGCAGTGACAGTTTAATCCGGTCCGACTGAAGACTACAAACCGGACTTTTGCCCTGTGTTCATCCGGTATTTAAGAAATCAAGGGAACAGACTTTCCATATACACCAAATTTATACCAAGGGAGTACACACATTACCATTTTTATTAGAAACAACACAATCCAAATACAAACGACACAAATGCATGCATACGCATTGATTACACATGAGGGTGGATCGATCCACCATAGTGGGAAGTACAGTGACATACTCTGAATGATATACTACTAGCAATCTACCATCACGCCTCATACTACTGCCATCACGACATACTACTACCATCACGGGCTCATGGAAATCCCGCCGCTGCTCGGAGTGCAGCAAAACGTGTCTCCTGGATCAGATACTCCTCCAAAGCGCGATGCCTCGCCCTTGTATCCCAAAGCCAGGCAGGCGACACAGCGATGTTATACGCGTGTAACAGCAGATCACGAATGGTCCATTGCCTGTGACCCCTATGGCAAAACGGGCACACCACCCACATACCTTCGTGATAAACACGGGCGGGCAAGCCAAAGCAACACATACCATTTCAGGTCATGCGATTCATCTTGTTCAATGAGCACTGGCTGCAGGGGTGGCATTTCAACATGAAACAACAGAGGTGGCGGCTTGGGCCGTAGGCGAAAAGGTGGTGCCATGAGGTTCAGCTGATCCTGAGCTGCCATTGCCAGCGGCTGAACTGGAGGTGGCATCACCCCCGGGTGTTGCTGAGGTGCCGATGCCAGCGGAAGTGGAGGTGCCATTGGGGTCGGGTGCTGCTGAGGTGCCGATACCAGCGGAAGTGGAGGTGCCATTGGGGCCGGGTGCTGCTGCGGTGCCGATGGCAGCGACTGAACCGGGTGGTGGTGAGGTGCTATTGCGCCCGACAGCTCCCGCTTCCCCGACTCCTCCAAGTTCCATGCTCCGTCCCTTCCTTGCCCGGCCATTCCCCACGTACTGCATACACAAACGAAGAACAAACCCTACATAAGCTATCAATGTGATCATCACGATACCATGCATACATAAAGTAAACAAGATTTGGCAACAAAATGATCTCACCCTTGTATCCCACTGAAGTAGAGAAATGCAAGACGGGGAGCCGATGAGTGTTGGCCTTGCCTTTCAAGAACGCTGTGCTACAGCTGCACTCGCCTATTTATCGAGGACTACAACGGTCACGTGAGCTCGGTGTAGCATTGCTAAAGTTACTATGGAAAACGTGAGATGCTCGGAATATAGTTAGGCCTACGCGTGATAGGAATCTATCTAGGTCAGAATCTTCAGTGGCGTGCATCGATTACATGTGTGGACGATGGGTATCACGAGATGAGCCCGACGTGTCTAGGTATGTGTTTACTTCCGGACTTTCCTCTCTAGAGCACAAGAAAGTCATGTAGACAAATCATGCCGCATCAGCTGCATCTAATGGCCGTCTCAACTGCATCAGCTCATGCCACATCAACAGCGATACAACTCTCTACCGTTTATTTATGTAATGGTTTAGGTGTCAATTGCATCTGGAGAACAAGATTGGGTGTGCTGTAATCAGATGGACCAGATGGTCCTTGCGTTGCAACACGCAGGGTGTGGGATGACTTTACAAGTCCTCCTCGATCAGGTACGCTGCGTGAGTCGTGACTGTAAAGGTCTATGAATGGTCTGGATTCACACTTGATGATTCCCGCAGGCCTTGGAGACTGAGAAACGTGATGAACTTGTTGACCCGACAAGACCAAAACGGAATAAGCTGGACTTGGAAAAGCAATATATGTTTGTGTGTGTGTGTAATATTAACATGCATATAAGCACAGAAGGGCATGTCGAATGGGTGTTTGGGAACGACACGCTCTCACAAGTTGATCCATGTGTCGATCATTGAGAATTGCAGTTAAGGACTGGCACCGGGCGTTAACCGACGAACTTGTGTGTACATCCCCTCTGAACAGACGTGTCGATCATTGTGAATCGCACTTAAGGACTAGAACCGAGAAGTTCATGACCCGAACGTGGCCACACCCACACTGAAGGGACGCGTCCATTCTGGGTGGTAACTGATGTCCACGAATAGACGTTTCGGAATGACACATTCACTCCCACTATAATAAGAGACAGTTTAGGCACGAGACGATCATTGCAGGCCATTTGTGTTAATGGCTTTAGACGCTAAAATGATTCCTTCCATGCAAGTCGACTTCTCAGTCTCAAGCCAGGAAGCGAAAGCAGAAGGAACCGCGGGCCAGTACAAGGAATCCGGTACGTTCATGGTGGGAGGCCGTCAATGGAAGCTACGTTGCTATCCTAGAGGTATGAATGATCATCAGTGGATGGATGTTCCAGACGGCATTGCCGTCGTCCTCGTTCCTGTGCACAAATCCTAAATGGTACGTGTCTCGTTGCTGCTATGAATACACACACTCACACATGGCGATGCGGTCGCATTATATTATTGTTGTCAAGCCTGTGACTGCTTCCTTCCATGTAGGTGCGAGTATTATTGTGTGCGATGGCTGGAGACCCAAACGATGAAGATGATACGTTTCGAGTTCAAGCTACAAAAGAAGTTTGTTTCATGAATCGGGATCTATAAGAAAGTGGATTTGAATGTCTGGTGGAGCATCATGACATTGAGCACGTGACATCCAATGAAGATCGCATACACATATCGTGTGTTGTTACAGTACTGGAGGACGACTGCATTGAAGTTCCACCATCAGTACAAAGAAGCATATGCGAAAGCGTTGCAGCCCAAGCCCCTGTGGAAGTTGAGTTTCATGTAGGTGCAGAATGTCGGGTGATACGAGCGATACGTGTCGATGTGGCGAAAGTATCTTGTGTGATGGAGGCAATGCTCTACGGCCCAGGAGTGGAGTCTAGCTCTGAAACTGTTACAATTATTGACACACACCCTGATGGCTTCTCGGTCCTGATCAAATATGCTAGGGAAGGATCACTCCCGGAGGAGGCTGATTTATGGGACACTCCTACCAATGCCTGGCCTTATTTACTCTCGGTCGCCGACATGTACCAAGTCGAAAGGTTGAAGCTGCACTGTGCGTCAAAGATGTGGGACATGGCAAGCGAGGAAGCTGTGACTTCAGTTCTACGATGGGCAATTCAGGCTAACTGCACACAATTGCAGGACAAGTGCATGTCTCTCTTAGAGCGAATCTTTCCTCACGGAATACTCACATATGATTGGGCGGTTGTATGCACTGAACATCCTGAATTTATGCACAATCTCCGTGGAAGATTACCTGAAGGGTTGTACCAGGGTCCCCTGTAGTTTTAATGTTTTGTTTAATTGTTTGTAGTCATGTAATAAACAGTTGAAATGGTACGTTAATTTGTTGCAGTGAGTACATTTGTAATGCTATAATCGGATCATCCGTCTAACGTGAATATGAAGTAGAGTATAGTCTTGTGTGTGTTCGTCCATTCCATGATCCATGGTGGCACGGACGACCCAACCAACAACTTGCCTCTCTGCGTAATGCCACTGACGTTTGGGTCCGACACCCAAGCGGTCTTTCGTTTGGGTCACTGACGTTTGGGTCCATGATCCAAACTCTTTCGTTTCTCGCTCTGGACCACAAAGGCGGGACTTGAAATTTTGAATTCCCTGCTCCTCCTTTTGGTCCTCCTCGTTTATATATAAAACAAAGAGGGAAACCAGGCCTCCCAATTCCCTCCTGGTAATTTTCCAAAATCAGGGGATCTTCTCCTCGACCGCTGAAGAGACCTAGTAGATCTGCGGCGGAAGCAGCAACGATGACCTAGCTACCGATGACGGCTTCCTCTGCTACGAGCAGCGGCCTTCCTCTTCTACGACTGGCGGCCTTCCTCGGCAACGTCCTTGAAGCTGCAAGATGGTTCAAACTCTCTGCTCCATCGGCTCCCCCGAGGCTCACCCTGGTGGCCGCAGATCTGCAACAGTTGCGTAGAACATTGTGCTTAAGGCGCAAGGTCGGGCTGCTAAATCGAGACGACATTTGGTACCTTCTTCCCTTCCTATTCGTCAGGTCTACGGTCTCCTCCCTGTATTGATTGATTCAATTAGATTGCTTCCTCAAGCTCTTTGGCTTTCTATAATATTCTTTCATGTTTGGGTGATTGTGGATCTACTATACCCTATCGCAAGAGTTTGTTCGAAGTCATTTTATTTGAGCTTTGTAGAAATTTGTAGATGAAATTATTGGACTGCTTCCCCATGCTCTTTGCCTTTGAATATTGTTGTTGCATGCTTGGGTGATTGTGGATCTTCTATTCCCTATTGCAAGAGATTGTTCCAAGTCAACTTATTTGAGGTTTGTAGAAGTTAAAGGATGAAATTATTATATTGCTTACCCATGCTCTTTGGCTTTCCATATTTTTGTTGCATGCTTGGGTGATGATGGATTGGGTTTGATTGTTCATGTACCGCATTTAACTTAATAGATGAAATTGCTTCTGATTGCTAATGATCTCAACCCTTATCTCTTGTTCTTGTAGTTGTTTCAGCGGGCCAAAGGGTCAACATCTGTAGTCGCTCCTGTTCAGACCTGCTCCAAGGTAACAAACTCAACACCTTTCTTTGTTTCCGATTGCTAATGATCTCAACCCTTACCTCTTGTTCATGTACTTGTTTCAGCGGGCAAAATGGTCAACATCTGAAGTCGCTCCTGTTCAGACCTGCTCCAAGGTAACAAACTTAACACCTTCTTTGTTTCCGATTGCGAATGATCTCAACCCTTACCTCTTGTTCTTGTACTTGTTTCAGCGGGCCAAAGGGTCAACATCTGAAGTCACTCCTGTTCAGACCTGCTCCAAGGTAACAAACTTAATACCTTTGTTTCCTTAGTTCGAATCAATTACAAGGTCCTAATCTGACTTGGGATCCACTGTTGCTAGATGGAAGCTACCAAGTCAATGATGCTTCTTCCCGAACAAATTAAAACAGAGGCAGTCGAGTACTCAAGAATGGGTACCAAATCCTTATGTAGTGGTGTTGATGAAGAGCGAGTTGACACTCCCAATCAGGATGGGGTACAACTTCGACAACGGTTTGTTGCTCACCAGAAAGAGTTATGTAGCTTGAAGAAGAAGACCGAAGAATCTGAATCAACTCTGAAAATGTAGTCAGCTGAGATTAAGAGGTTGCAAAAGCTAACCGAAGACAGTGAGTACCTCCTTCGTCTACTACTTAGCAGTAAAAGATGAAGAGGTTAAGATCATTAGATCAAATCTCCACTTTCTCTTGTGATTATGACCTGGATTTAGCTTTGTTAATCAATGTTCCTTGTGATACTGTTATCTTGTAATAGTTTGTGATATGTGATGAACAACAATATGGTCGTGCTTGATAGTAAACAATAGTTTGCTTTACTATATAAAGAAATATGTGCGGATTACTATTTTGCCAACCAGATTGGAATTATTCTAAAAAAATGGATCAGAATTGAAATGAAATCCATTAACACTGATGCATGATTAGTTAATTTTACGTTGTACTTCAGTGGGCTTAGCCCACTTTTAATTGGGCCAAAAGTCATTTTTTTTGCAAATTAACGTGACACAGAAGGCTGCAACAATGTGCGCACCTGTTGGACTCGACCCAACCAAAACGGCCACCCTAATAAAATTTCTTCTAAAAAAGCTACAATTGGGCCCAACAAAATCTTTTTTGGGCTATATGAACAACCCCAGCCTACAGGAACAGTTTTGGGCTCAACCCAGCTACAAACGGGCCAAATTCATTTTATGACGCATACGGTTTGTCACAATTGGCATGCCACATCGGATGCCACATTAGATTATGTCCAGCGTGGCAAAGCTACAGGAATGAAGTTATGACGCTTTGTATTGACGATTTTGCATGCGCCATTAAACTCATGACGCCGCGAAATAAGGTCTCATCATTAATCGTGGTTTGTGATGCTCGATTAATGACAGAGCGTTTTTGTAACAACCGGCATCATTAATCGCGGTTTATGACGAGAAACGGTCTTTTTTTTGTGTCACTAGTCGGGGTTTTTCTTGTAGCGCCAGGCAAGGATTGGATTATGGAAAGCCTGATGCACCGATTACGCAGTTTAGCATCGCACACCAGGTAAGATGACCCTCACGATCCGAATACGACGAGCAAGCCTGAAGCGCCAATGCAATCACTGAACCGCAACTCTGGTGGGCCCCCTCGGGGAAAGGCCCAATCACCCCAAAAGACTAGTCTGATAGGGGAAGGGTGGCTCTCCATTTTAAGGTGGCTTCCTCCTCCCAAGCTAATCAAGGTGGGATAAGGAGGCTCACACGGTCGACGCTCGACTACAACTGAGCTACCACCATATTGCGTCTTTGCCAACGGGTAATGGTGGAGGATGTCCTCATCATTCTCCACTTCTTAACAAGGGCCGAGCTCTGATACCAAATGATGAGTCCGGCCCAGGCAAGGATTGGATTATGGAAAGCCAGATGCACCGATTACGCAGTTTAGCATCGCACACCAGGTTAGACGACCCTCACGATCCGCCTACGACGAGCAAGCCCGAAGCGCCAATGCAATCGCTGAACCGCAACTCTGGTGGGCCCCCTCAGGGAAAGGTGTGACAACCCGCCCAGGAAAATACCATACTATCGCCTAAACCAATCCACTTTGGTCATTAAGCAATAATAAAGTATCATCCCGTCGTTAGTTGCCGGGTCGAGCCCGGTGAAATCACTTACATAGCAACAAAGGATCGACAAATATGCATTAAAACTCACGCGAAGGCGAGTCCAGAGTACAACACATGATTAAAATCCAAATCTGCCCTGAAGGGCTTAATTATTACAAACCATTGTTCATGACATGATAAGTGAAAGTTCAGAGTTTTAAAACAGCGGAAAAATAAACTACAAAACGATAGATATCACAGGAGGCCGTTTGTGATGTCGTCACTTGTCTTCATCCACCCATTCCAGCTCCCAGCCGTGTGGAATCTCACCAGGCCAACCACCTGCAACAACATTTACAATGCAAGGCTGAGTATACTAATACTCAGCAAGACTTAACCGTCGAGTGATAACTACATCACCAAACTCTAGACATGAGTGGCTTTTTGGCCGGTGGAGTTCTTTAGCTGAAAAGCAACAAAGAGTATGTCCTTACTTTCAATATTTTAGCTCAAATTCTAGTTAATTATCATTTCTACGTAAGCCATCTATTGCAATCAAAACTTGCACAATACAATTAATTCACGCAGTAATATTCACAAATTCCATCATTAAGGGATATCATGGCCAGTTGATTAAGCAGTCTCAGATAACGGTGAGAGGCCGACAATCGATTGATTTATAACCTTGCAAGGTGAACCTAAACACACGGTAGCGTGCCCTCACATTGGACAACCGCCAGGCGTTTCCCAAAACTCTTCAGCTCAGGATCGAATCTTACAGTCTTTGGTACAGGCTATCTGGCATACCCCGCGAGGCACCCAGAATCACACATGCACCACCGGTAGCTAGCCGTGAGACGCATCTCAAGATGAGTAATAGTAAGATCCCTTACCACCTCATTAAGGTACTAGGCTTACCGGTCCCATTCCCGACAAGTGCTTAGTACATTCAAAAGCTTAGCCCACGAAAGCCACTGAACCGGAGCCCAAATCCCATGCTCTTACCACATAAGGAATCCATTTATAAAGATCTTATGATATCAACATAAGAACATATTCTCGCGAGTGACGAACATCACTCGACTTCTACCGGTCCTATAGCATAGCAGCTATCGACCTAGCATACTAGTAAAAGAGCTTAGGTACCTAGGGTTCATGCATCTAGGGTTTCACTTCAACTCCTGAAACGTAAATGCACAAACATAGCAAGGTAATTACATAATTTTTAAAAGAGGGGTTAATGATCCGGGGCTTGCCTTCGCTGGCAAGGTTGGCCTTGGGCCCTCCTGGACTTTGGTCCAGGTCTTGAGCTACGTCCATGTACTGCAGCTCACCGTCAGCACCTTCGTCTCCTCCTTCCGGCACGAGCGTAAAGCTACCGTCGGGAAGATCTACACGAGGATGCAAATGCAAGATTTAATTGATGGTTTTAATTTAATTGATTATAAAGCAACACATGACAACCATGGGGTGCATGGTTGACCACATTCACCTAGATAAACACACATTTGATATATTCTTTCTATTAAAATAGCAACACATGGTGTTTGATCATTTATTCCTTTCAATAGTGACTGTGTACACATTTATATAAATAATTTAATTTAATTTCACAAACAGCAAGGGGTGGTGGTACTTAGCCTCTTAGCATGATTTACCACACAAACATAGGGTCATTAGGTGTGTGTTGGTGATTTTCCAATTTAATTCCATATCAAACCTTAATTTGTTCCCATTGCTTTTATTCATACAATAATTCCTTAAAATTTAGTGGGTGTGTTCTCCAAGCTCTACAACTCTAATCAAAGCCACTGAACACACATGCACACTTAAAAGAGCTATGAAATTAACTATACCGAAAATAACAAAATCTAGCTACCAAAACATGAGAAATGCATATAAAAATAAATACACAATAAATAGATTCCAACTTTCTCTCACTGAGTCTCTGACTCAAAACAAAGCTAGGAAAGCAACAAGCACATCAATAGCTACTCTAGATCTTGAGCTATACAATTACATTGAAAATAAGGCATAAAACAAGATTAAATAATTCTGGAAGATATAAAATTGTGATTAACTTACCAGAGGTGCATTTAGGCATACAAAGATCACATCCAGAAGTTGAGCACAAAAATATATTTATTTTTAGCTACAAAAATCATTAAGGCATATTCAGCATAAATACAAAGCAATTCATAATAAAAGATCTACACAGTAACTTTGTGTAATTTTTGGTACAGAAGCTAGGCATGACATGACCCACAACATATCCAAAATACAGCTACAGATCACATGTGGATTTTGAACTACAACAGATCTAGGTTTAACAGTTTTCTATTTTTCATACAAAAACTAGCACTCAAAAGTATGGTCAGGCTTTGTAAAAGTTGTAGAGTTATTCACAAGAAAACCAACAAAATTGAGTTTGCATTTTTCTGATTGTTCTACCATTTTCTACGGATTTGCTAAGATTCAGCAAAAACACACTAGAGATTAAAGAATCTATTTGCATGTGAGTCCCTGGATATTTTTGAGTATTCACAAAACTGCCCTTGCTTTACATAAAAGACCCTGGAGAAAGAATGGACCTTGCAATTGGGTCCCCAGGGGCGGTCGGCGGCGGTCCGGCCAAATTCCGGCGAGGTCGCGACCGGAGCTGGCCGGGGAAGAGGCGGGGACGGGGCTAGGGTCCACCTGTGACCGATTCGTGTTGTTGGCTGGGCCTAGGGGAGCTCCGGCGAGCTTGGACGACGGCGCCCCGCTGTTGCAACCGCTGCGGCTTGAACTCCGGCGACGGGGCTGCGCGGCCTGGACAACACGCGGCACGGGGAGGTGTTGTAGACCCTAGGGAGGAGGTTGAGGCGGTTGGGTGGTGGTGGTAAGGTCTGGAGGTGAGAGCTTGCCGCGGAGGCGCCAATGGCGGGGCGGCGACGGGCGTGCTCACGCGAGGGGGCACGGCGGGCTGTTTTTATAGCCAGGGAAGTGGGAGAGGGAGCCCTGCCTTCGTCGAGAAGGGAAAAATTGGAGCGGTGGGGGACCGACACGGCCGGCGCGTTGGAAGGCGGGCCGGCGCAGTGACAGGGGAGGGGGGCCGGCGCGCTCGCGGCGCGTGGCGTCGTGGCAGGCCAGGGGGCTGCGAGGGGGGGGGGGACGGGCAAGGACGGGGCGCGATGATGGTGTCTCGCCTCAGGCGCTGTGGGTCGGAGGGGCCCGGATGCCGAGGGACGGCGGCGGCCGCGTGGCATCGGCGCGGCGGCGCGACGTCGCTAGTTCCCGGCGCCAGAGCGCCGGTCCAAACTCAGCTGCGCCTGTTTGACCAAGATTCTTTCAAAATTTTTGAACTGTGCTAAAAAATCTCCAAAAACGAAAGTTGGAGAACAAAACTAGGAGAACATTTTTCGTAAAGGCCGACCTATGTTTTGATCAATGGTTTGAGCATGAACTGCAGGCAAAGTTGTTGTCTTTCGTGGCACTGATGAATAGTGTTTAGCTACAGTTGACCGAGTTTTTCACCAATTTCCACTCAAAATCTCAAATGCCGCCAATTATGAAAAGTGTGTCCCTCGAAAAGACGAACAACTTTTATATTGGCCGATTTTGAAGTGTTTAAGTGAAATTCGGAGAACGCGACAAAAGTTCTTGGAGGGTTCAAAAGACAACAGGGGTTTTGACCAACAATTGACTAGGGTTTGACCAAGGTTTGACCACAAGGGTGTGTGGACTTGATTAAGACGGTCATTAGCGATTGTCGGCTAGGTTTCCGAGGTGATGACCTAGGTTGACCAAGGTTTGACCGAAGTCCACGGGTTTGACTCGGTTGATTAGGTCATTAGCACTAATGAAGCTAATTAAAAACTTGGGGCGTCACAGCCTACCCCCCTTAAAAAGAATCTCGTCCCGAGATTCGAAATTCCAAGGACAAGGTAGGGGCGGATGGTTTTCTAAGATTTCTGAATTACCCCGGGGAGCAATCACGATGTGATTATAGGTCAAAGAGTATAACCATCATCGGTTCAAGGTTAGCCCATAAGAGTAGCCAAAGGTGACAAGTCATGGAGAGCTTTTGCAGGGAGTTTACTTGCGGATGCAAGCGGGGAAAGTATGAAGAGATGAGTTGGTATAGGAATTTCAGAATAATCTTGCCCACATGTTATTTAACTTGTGAATTGGGGTGATATCGATTCATTACATTAATGGTGCAATGGTTTTAAAAGTTGGGTGTGATGCACATGTTTATGAAAGCATGATGCACATGTTCATGCGGTATGGTGCTCATGATGCATTTTAGCACAACCCAGTTACCCATGGAATGAGTCAGTGACGGTGATGACAATCACAGAGTTGAGAAGGAGTATGAGTGTGGCGAGTCGCATTCTCACAACCAAGATACCTAGCGCGCTCCTAGTGGTAATCATATGGCTGCAACGCACATGATGCCCTAGGTTCCGTCGCGGCACCTTTGGCTATGGGACAACAACATCACCAATCATATGAAGGATAGAGAAGGAATATTGAAATCTTCCATGCGTATGCACGTTAGTTCACCCAAGGTTCCCAAATGCAAGTGCTATGCAAATGCATACCCGACAAGTGACTTTTTTTTTAATTCAAAATGTTGTGACCAAGACCAAGAAGAATAAGTCATGATTGAAAGATCGAAGTAATCATGACAAGGATGTCAATACAAAGAATAGCTTAGTGCTCCAACATGTATAAACTCAAGGGGGCTTTGGAAGGAATACATGTCGATGGAGACAACATGTTGACAGGAGAAGATTACAACTGAAGATTGAGCTCTAAGATCAAGACATTACCCAACTAACATGGTAGAACAGAAAAAGTTCTTTCCTCATGCTGGGCAAAAACTGGGGTAGTCATGTGTACAAAGGTACAATTGTATGTTAGAACTCGAAGCGAGCAGCCATACATAATGACATAAAGTTCTGGCAGTTGTGAACAAAAATTCATAACTTAAAAACCAGAGCCCCAAAAATTTCCAAATTTTTACCAGCACATCAGCGAGGTTATGAAGCACCTTTTTGGTATTCAAAGGTTGATCTAGGAAGGTTAAGAAGATGCTCAATTTAATCGAAATTTGAGAGTAGGTCCTCAGGAAAACAGCATGATAGGGGTTCACTAAACTGAGCATAACTTGAGATATACAAAAACTATGACCGCGAATTTTTGCGAGCAGAAACTAGATTAGACATGGAGCAACTTTGGTAGAGATCACCTAGGCAAATTGATTCTTGAACAAGGTGCAAAAATCAAGCAAACAGCCCTATCAGATTTTTGGACAGCAACACATCTACACACGAGAGGCTATGCAAAGAGAAATCACACTAGCAAAATTTCCTTAGAGAGCACATAAAACATGTGTGGGTTCAGTTTTAAGTTTTCACGATTTTTAACATGACGCAAGATGTCCTATTCGTCCTCACAAGGCAATCAAGCCGAAAATCGAAGTTAGTGCCGATGGCAAGGCATATACACGTTTCTCCGTATAATAACTAGTCGAGAACTAGTCGATACTTACTTAGCGACTTACGAAACGTTGTTAGTGTACCTGCAGAAAAGAACCTTCCGTGCCAGCACGTCACGAAAGCGTCCACATACAGTACCGTTCGCTATAGAATGGTATCCATGCGTTTTTCGCTGCATGGACAGCGTCCAACCTCAGACACTCTCCTTTTGAATGGAGTGCATCCTTGCCTCGCATATTCACAAAGCGAAATGTCCACGTATGGCAAAACGCGGCGAGACACAGACGCGATGGTGGGTTCCCTTTGGATTAGGTCCCATCCATCCCTCACATGACTTCCATGCGGTACCAACACGTATGGCAAAACGTGATGAGACACAGACGCGACGTGGGTTCCCATTAGAATAGGTCCCATCCATCCCTCACAGGACTTTCCTGTGGCACCACCATGTATAGCAAAACGTGATGAACTAGTATGGTTGTGCAAGAAGTAAGTTCTGGCAAGAATAAAATATGCTGGAAGTTAGCAAAATAAACCATAGATTTGTAAGCCACCTGAAAGAACCCAAAAATTCCCTCTAGGGCCTCTCGGTTTAGATCCATCCTTAACGGACCAACGTATTTTGCAAATCCAAACAATCTTGGCAAATTTTATTCAAAAACCAGTGATTAAGGTTGTTAATTAAACTCTGGTGCATATAATCGCTCTGGTACCAGCTGTGACAACCCGCCCAGGAAAATACCGTACTATCGCCTAAACTAATCCACTTTGGTCATTAAGCAATAATAAAGTATCATCCCGTCGTTAGTTGCCGGGTCGAGCCCGGTGAAATCACTTACATAGCAACAAAGGATCGACAAATATGCATTAAAACTCACGCGAAGGCGAGTCCAGAGTACAACACATGATTAAAATCCAAATCTGCCCTGAAGGGCTTAATTATTACAAACCATTGTTCATGACATGATAAGTGAAAGTTCAGTTTTAAAACAGCGGAAAAATAAACTACGAAATGATAGACATCACAGGAGGCCGTCTGTGATGTCGTCACTCGTCTTCATTCACCCATTCCAGCTCCCAGCCGGGTGGAATCTCACCAGGCCAACCACCTGCAACAACATTTACAAAGCAAGGCAGAGTATACTAATACTCAGCAAGACTTAACCATCGGGTGATAACTACATCACCAAACTCTAGACATGAGAGGCTTTTTGGCCGATGGAGTTCTTTTGCTGAAAAGCAACAAAGAGTATGTCCTTACTTTCAATATTTTAGCTCAAATTCTAGTTAATTATCATTTCTACGTAAGCCATCTATTGCAATCAAAAGTTGCACAATACAGTTAATTCACGCAGTAATATTCACAAATTCCATCATTAAGGGTTATCATGGCCAGTTGATTAAGCAGTCTCAGATAACGGTGAGAGGCCGACAATCGATTGATTTATAACCTTGCAAGGTGAACCTAAACACACGGTAGGGTGCCCTCACATTGGACAACCACCAGGCGTTTCCCAAAACTCTTCAGCTCAGGATCGAATCTTACAGTCTTTGGTACAGGCTATCTGGCATACCCCGCGAGGCACCCAGAATCACACATGCACCACCGGTAGCTAGCCGTGAGACGCATCTCAAGATGAGTAATAGTAAGATCCCTTACCGCCTCATTAAGGTACTAGGCTTACCGGTCCCATTCCCGACAAGTGCTTAGTACGTTCAAAAGCTTAGCCCACGAAAGCCACTGGACCGGAGCCCAAATCCCATGCTCTTACCACATGAGCAATCCATTTATAAAGATCTTATGATATCAACATAAGAACCTATTCTCGCGAGTGACGAACATCACTCAACTTCTACCGATCCTATAGCATAGCAGCTATCGACCTAGCATACTAGTAAAAGAGCTTAGGTACCTAGGGTTCATGCATCTAGGGTTTCACTTCAACTCCTGAAACGTAAATGCACAAACATAGTAAGGTAATTGCATAATTTTTAAAAGAGGGGTTAATGATCCGGGGCTTGCCTTCGCTGGCAAGGTTGGCCTTGGGCCCTCCTGGACTTTGGTCCAGGTCTTGAGCTACGTCCACGTACTGCAGCTCACCGTCTGCACCTTCGTCTCCTCCTTCCGGCACGAGCGTAAAGCTACCGTCGGGAAGATCTACACGAGGATGCAAATGTAAGATTTAATTAACGATTTTAATTTAATTGATTATAAAGCAACACATGACAACCATGGGGTGCATGGTTGACCACATTCACCTAGATAAACACACATTTGATATATTCTTTCTATTAAAATAGCAACACATGGTGTTTGATCATTTATTCCTTTCAATAGTGACTGTGTACACATTTATATAAATAATTTAATTTAATTTCACAAACAGCAAGGGGTGGTGGTACTTAGCCTCTTAGCATGATTTACCACACAAACATAGGGTCATTAGGTGTGTGTTGGTGATTTTCCAATTTAATTCCATATCAAACCTTAATTTGTTCCCATTGCTTTTATTCATACAATAATTCCTTAAAATTTAGTGGGTGTGTTCTCCAAGCTCTACAACTCTAATCAAAGCCACTGAACACACATGCACACTTAAAAGAGCTATGAAATTAACTATACCGAAAATAACAAAATCTAGCTACCAAAACTTGAGAAATGCATATAAAAATAAATACACAATAAATAGATTCCAACTTTCTCTCACTGAGTCTCTGACTCAAAACAAAGCTAGCAAAGCAACAAGTACATCAATAGCTACTCTAGATCTTGAGCTATGCAATTACATTGAAAATTAGGCATAAAACAAGATTAAATATTTCTGGAAGATATAAAATTGTGATTAACGCACCAGATGTGAATTTAGGCATACAAAGATCACGTGCAGAAGTTGAGCACAAAAATCTATTTCTTTTTAGCTACAAAAATCATTAAGTCAGATTCAGCATAAATATAAAATAATTCATAATAAATGATCTACATAGTAACTTTGTGCAATTTTTGGTACACAAGCTAGAAATGACATAGCTCACAACATATCCAAAATGAAGCTACAGATCATATGTGGATTTTGAACTACAACAGATCTAGGTTTCACAGTTTTCTATTTTTCATGCAAAAACTAGCACTTAAAAGTATGGTCATGCTTTGTAAAAGTTGTAGAGTTATTCACAAGGAAACCAAAAAAATTGAGTTTGCATTTTTCTGATTTTTCTACGATTTTCTACGGATTTTCTAAGCTTCTAAAAAAACACACTAGAGATTAAAGAATCTATTTGCATGTGAGTCCCTGGATATTTTTGAGTATTCACAAAACTGCCCTTGCTTTACATAAAAGACCCTGGAGAAAGAATGGACTTTGCAATTGGGTCCCCAGGGGCGGCCGGCGGCGGTCCGGCCAAATTCCGGCGAGGTCGCGACCGGAGCTGGCCGGGGAAGAGGCGGGGAAGGGGCTAGGGTCCACCTGTGACCGATTTGTGTTGTTGGCTGGGCCTAGGGGAGCTCCGGCGAGCTTGGACGGCGGCGCCCCGCGGTTGCAACCGCTGCGGCTTGAACTCCGGCGACGGGGTGGCGCGGCCTGGACAACACGCGGCACGGGGAGGTGTTGTAGACCCTAGGGAAGAGGTTGGGGTGGTTGGGTGGTGGTGGTACGGTCTGGAGGTGAGAGCTTGCCGCGGAGGCGCCAATGGTGGGGCGGCGACGGGCATGCTCACGCGAGGGGGCACGGCGGGCTGTTTTTATAGCCAGGGAAGTGGGAGAGGGAGCCCTGCCTTCGTCGAGAAGGAAAAAATTGGCGCGGTGGGGGACCGGCACGGCCGGCTCGTTGGAAGGCGGGCCGGCGCAGTGATAGGGGAGGGGGGCCAGCGCGCTCGCGGCGCGTGGCGTCGCGGCAGGCCAGGGGGCTGCGAGGGGGGGCCGGGCAAGGACGAGGCGCGATGATGGTGTCTCGCCTCGGGCGCTGTGGGTCGGAGGGGCCCGGACGCCGAGGGACGACGGCGGCCGCGTGGCATCGGCGCGGCGGCGCGATGTCGCGCGCTGGTGGCGCCGGTCCAAACTCAGCTGCGCCTGTTTGACCAAGATTCTTTCAAAATTTTTGAACTGTGCTAAAAAATCTCCAAAAACGAAAGTTGGAGAACAAAACTAGGAGAACATTTTTCGTAAAGGCCGACCTATGTTTTGATCAATGGTTTGAGCATGAACTGCTGGCAAAGTTGTTGTCTTTCATGGCGCTGATGAATAGTGTTTAGCTGCAGTTGACTGAGTTTTTCACCAATTTCCACTCAAAATCTCAAATGCCGCCAATTATGAAAAGTGTGTCCCTCGAAAAGACGAACAACTTTTATATTGGCCGATTTTGAAGTGTTTAAGTGAAATTCGGAGAACGCGGCAAAAGTTCTTGGAGGGTTCAAACGACAACAGGGGTTTTGACCAACAATTGACTAGCGTTTTACCAAGGTTTGACCACAAGGGTGTGTGGACTTGATTAAGACGGTCATTAGCGATTGTCGGCTAGGTTTCCGAGGTGATGACCTAGGTTGACCAAGGTTTGACCGAAGTCCACGGGTTTGACTCGGTTGATTAGGTCATTAGCACTAATGAAGCTAATTAAAAACCTGGGGCATCACAAAAGGCCCAATCACCGCAAAAGACTAGTCTGATAGGGGAAGGGTGGGTCTCCCTTTCAAGGTGGCTTCCTCCATCCAAGCTAAGCAAGGTGGGATAATGAGGCTCACACGGTCGCCGCCCGACTACAACTGGGCTACAGCCATATCGCGTCTTTGCCAACGGGAAATGGTGGAGGATGTCCTCATCATTGGAGGTGTGGTTTGTTCCTAGGATCAGTAGCACTCCAGTTGCTACGTGGTCTTGGCAAACTCAAGGAGTTTGAGGCGGAAGTGATTTTGGGTTTTCGGCCGTGTTCATCTCGCTAGAGAGGCAATCTCTTTCGAAAAGAATTTTTATCGGCTCACATTCACTCCCCCCTCTCTGGTCACCCAATCCTGTCCTTCAACGGGTATTAGAGCCGATCGGGTCCTCCGCACTTTGATGGGAGGAACTACCAGATGTGGCAGACTCGGATGGCTGCGTTTCTTCGCGGCAAAGGACAGTTGCTTTGGAATGTGACAATTGATACATCCTATGTCCACCCTGACACTTTCCTTGCCCTAGGTTCGAGGGATATGTTCGACACCAACAACAAGGCGGTCGACTATTTGTTTCGTGCTCTCTATGCATCTGAATTCGATCGGGTGTTTGGAAAGGACTTGGCTTGCAAGATATGGGAAAAGCTGAAAGTTGCTCATGCTGGGAACAGCCAGATTCATGCTCATTTGTTTGCGACTTACTGGAGAGAGTATGAGAACTTGACTCATCTCCCTGGTGAGTCCATTGACACGATGTTCCAGCGATTCACCGTGATTGTGAACAACATGAAGGCCAATGTGCCCGTGCTCCCGTACGATGATCATAATAGGGCTATGAAGCTCTTACACTCGCTAGGTTGTACTATGTGGATTGCAAAGGTTGAGGCTATTATGGAGTCCAGACTTTGACTGTTGATGAACTGTTCTCTAAGCTCAAGTCCTCTGAGGTTGATCATGGCCTGAGAGCCAAGGGCGAGAGCCCGACTGATTTGCATAGTCTCGTTCTGGTCTCCGAAACTGGTTCAAGGACTAATGCTAATCCATCCTCCATGATGTATTCTCTGTCTTCTTTGATGTCTTTGCCAGACGAGGAGTTTGACGTGCTGGGTGAGGACGAGCTGGCATTGCTGACAAGAAGGTTCGAGAGGATGCACGAGTACTGGGTGAACTCAAGGAGGAGCTCGAGGACATGCTACCGGTGCGGCAAGCAGGAAGACTTCATCACGGACTGTCTGGAGGAGGTCGAGCCTAGGAAGAACTACAAGCACTGCCCGAAGACCGAGAACAAGCATTGCTCAAGGCACGAGCACAAGCACAAGAAGAAGGATGAGTGGGGATCGAGGAAGAGTGGCGGCTACAGCAAGAAGAAGGCTCGAGTGATGGTTGGTGCGAGTGATGTCGACTCCAGCTCCGACTACACCACGTCGAGCTCCAGCAGCAGTGACGACGACGACAGGCACAAGAGCAAGAAGCAAGTGTCCAAGAACTTCAACGGCTTGAGCTGCTTCGCGCGAGAGAACAGTTTTTGCGGCATGGCTCATAGCTCCGGCAGCAAGAGAAGCCAGAAGGGTGACTCGGACTCATATTCCGAGGATGAGGTATGTGATGAGCTCTCTTCCTTGTGTCAGGAGAATGATGAGTTGGTTGCCTTGCTTGATAACCTTGATATCATGCTTAGAGAGGCTAAGAAGATGAGGAAGGAGCTTAGGGCTTTGCTAGATGATGCTATGGAGAAGGTAGCTGATCTAGAGTCCAAGAACCTTGATGCTAAGCTAGAGATCGATGCTCTTAAGGCTGCTCCTGCTGTGACCGATGAGATTGATTGTGGTGATTGCACTGTTTTCTTAGCTGATTTGACTGTGATTAGGGAGAAGCATGCCTCAAAGCTTGAGGAACTAGATGTGGTTAGGGCCGAGCTTGACGAGTTGAAGTCTAGACCTGCTTTGCTAGGAGCTTGTATTTCTTGTCCTGTGTTGCATGGTAAACTAGCTGGTTCTCGTGCTCGCATTATTTCTCTTGAGGCTGAATTGAAATCTTCTATTGCCATTGCTTGTTCTACTTGTCAGGTTCATGCTATGAAGAATCTAAAGCTTGCACATTATGTTGATCGATTGCAGGATGAAAATGATGGGTTGCGTAAGTTGATGGGTTGGTTGTTTGGTCAGAAGCCACAACTTGGCATAATGATCACTTCATTCAAGTGTTTTGATGGTCAGGCTTTGGGCTCTGTGAAGATTGGTGAGAGCAGTGGTGAGAGAGAATAGAAAATTGGGGACATTCTTATTCCACCACAAACTACACCCAAGAACCAGTTTGCACCCAAGCCAAACCAGCTACTAAACAAGCTTGA
Organism: Cenchrus fungigraminus; assembly: GCA_036936925.1. NCBI lineage: Eukaryota > Viridiplantae > Streptophyta > Magnoliopsida > Poales > Poaceae > Cenchrus > Cenchrus fungigraminus. The sequence continues at coordinate 50,720,615 of CM072778.1, read as the reverse complement.
CACAACCCCAGATCCACTAGTGTTTCCTCCCAAGACAAACAACTTCCAGATTCCCGTGAGCTTTGTGAGCAATTTAGGAAATGTGTTTGGTGGGAAGTCGGGAGAGAAACCGAGTGAGAAGCCAAGTGATAAACCTTGTGAGGAACCACAACCAAAATGTAAGCCAAAACCAGTATGCTTCCAATATGAGTATTGCGGGAGGGATGGTCATAAGGAAGAGTTTTGCTACAAGAAGAAGAGAGATGAGAGGATGGCTAAGGAGTGCGTGAAGGTACCACCCTTCTCATGGTGCGCCTGAGCCTCGTATGCCACTACCTAGGGGAGAGGCTGTTGTGCGTACGGTTCCACCTTGGGGAGATAGGAATGCTTCTGTTCGAAGTAGGTTTGCTGGCCGGGGTCACTGGTCAGACCGGTCAGGGGTGACCGGTCAGACCGGTGCACCTCAGAGTGCTAGGAAGTTTGGTTTTCGAGGTCGTGATGCTGCTCGGTTCGTTTCCTTTGGTCGTGGTGCAGGTGGTAGGTGTGTTGAGTCTGGTGGTGGTGTGTTTGCTGGACGTTCTCCACCTCGTGACCAATACGAGTTTGGGAGAGGTCGCAGTTTTGAGTCTCAGAGGGGCTACGGACCACACTCTTCCTTTCGTGGTGTTCGTACTCCTCCAGCGAGATGGGAGTGGATTCCCCGTGGTGGTCATAGCCTTGATAGGTGTGATAGGATGGATCGCGTTAACCCCACTTTGGAGTAGATGGCTCAACACTAGTTTAACTCTTTTGGTGCTAACCCACTGTTGAGTCGTTTGCTCATTCTCGTTCTCGGTTTTGATTTGCAGGCGGGAGGCTTGGAGAACATTTGGTTGATCGACTCTAGTTGCTCACGACACATGACCGGAGATCGGGGGTGGTTTTGCAGCCTCACCCCCGTGGTGCCAAAGGTGTACATCACGTTTGGGTATAAGGTCGAGGACGCATGCTTTCGAAGGTGAGGTTAAGGTAAGTGACAAGGTGACCATGAAGCGTGTTGATCTCGTCATGTCGCTCGGTTTCAATTTTCTTTCGGTTCCTCAGTTGCTTGACGAGGGCTTTGAGGTTCGGTTTAAGTTGGGCGCTTCTCGGATTCTTGACTCTCGAGGCGATCTTGTTTGTATGATCATGCCCGAGGGACATATCTTTCATGCTGATTTTTCTTAGTCTTTTGGTCCTCTTTGATGTTTGGTGGCTGGTCCTTCTAGTGAGTTGTGGAGATGGCATAGGCGGTTGGGGCACTTGAGTTTTGATTTGCTTTCCCGCTTGAGTGGTCTCATTCTTGTTCGAGGATTGCCCATGTTGCACTTTGAGAAGGATTTGGTTTGTGCTCCTTGTAGGCATGACAAGATGGTAGCCACTTCTCATCCACCCTTGACTGCTGTCATGACTGAGCGTCCCGGGGAGCTATTGCATATGGATTTGCTTGGTCTAGCTCGCGTTTGCTTGATGGGTGGGAAGTGGTATGTCCTTGTGGTTGTGGACGATTAGTCTCGCTATGCCTGGGTGTTTTTCTTGGAGGATAAGGGTGAAACATTTGGTTTTGTTCGAGACCTAATCTGAGGTTGAAGAACGAGAGACATGGTGATGCCATTAGAGCTATATGCAGTGATAATGGCATGGAATTCAAGAACTCTCGTTTTGAGACCTTTTGTGGTGATCTTGGTCTTATGCATAAGTTTTGGACTTCGTACACCCCTCCTCAGAATGGTGTTGTGGAAAGGAAAAATTGGACAATTTGTGAGATGGTTGGGATGATGCTTGATGAGCACAGGACTCCTAGGAAGTATTGGGCTAAGGCGATGAACACCGCGTGCTATTTGTCAACTCAGATCTTCCTTCGGGATTTCAAGAAAAAGACCTGCTATGAGCTTATGCATGATCGCACTCCCAAGGTAAGTCATTTTCATGTCTTCTGTTGCAATTGTTTCATTCTTAAGAAGGGCAAGAACTTGGATAAGTTTAAGGCTATGGTATTTTCTTTGGTTATGCTACTCACTCTAGAGCATATCGTGAGCTCAATCTTGAAACTAACCAAATCATGGAGACATGCAAAGTAACACTCGACGAGACACAACCACGTAATTCTTTGGTCTTTGAATGTGCATGAGATGATGAATTTGGCGAGGAGATCTTTGAGGAGGAAGTGCAGGAACAAGAAGCGGATGAAGATGGTGGTGATGCGCTCGCAGTTGATCGAGTACCTACTACTTCCACTACGACGACTATGATCGAGGATGGTCCATTCCTTACTCCTACGACGACATGCAGATATCGAGTGGAAGCTGCTGCTGAGGGGGAGGTTATCTCCAAGCGAGAGGCACCCCGACGTGTACAGGCTGATCATCCTCCCTCTAATATCATAGGTGACATCAACGAATGCACTACACAGTCTAGGTCACATAAAATCTCTCATTTCACACACTTTACTTTTGTTGCGTCTTTCGAGCCCAAGGATATTTGACACACTCTCTGATTCGAATTGGGTGAACACTATGCATGAGGAGTTAGAGAACTTTTAGAGAAACCAAGTTTGGGAGTTGGTAGAGCCTCCACCAAATTGCAAACCTATATCAAATGGGTATGGAAGAACCAAGAGGGAGAAAATGGGGAGTTGTGAGAAACAAGGCAAGGTTGGTTGCTTAGGGGTTTAGCTAGAAAGAAGGGATAGATTATAAGGTGACATTTGCTCCAGTAGCCCATTTGGAGGCAATTCGGATTCTTCTATCATTTTCGGTTGCTAAAGGATTCAAATTGTACCAAATGGATGTGAAGAGTGCCTTCTTGAATGGGGTGTTAGAGGAAGAAGTGTATGTGAGGCAACCTCCGAGCTTTGAGAGTGTGAAGTATCTCTACAGAGTTTATAAGCTTAGGAAAGCTCTCTATGGTTTGAAACAGGCACCCAGGGCATGGTATGGTAGGTTGAGGGGTTTCCTGTTTGGCAAAGGGTTTGAGATGGGGAAGGTAGATCAAACTCTCTTTCTCCTCAGGCAGGGTGATGATATCCTAATTGTTTAGGTGTATGTGGATGATATTATCTTTGGTGGCTTGTCTCACTCTTTGGTTGTGAGGTTTGCAGAGGACATGAGTAGGGAATTCGAGATGTCCATGATGGGTGAGTTGCAGTTCTTCCTTAGCCTTAAGATCAAGCAATCTAAGGAAGGAACTTTTGTGCATCAAGCTAAGTACACCAAGGACCTAGTGAAGAAATTCAAGATGGACGACTCGAAGGCAATACGCCGATGAGTACGACTACGGCGCTGGATGTGGATGAGGAAGGCGAACACGTGGACGAGAAGGAGTACAGGAGCATAATTGGCTCCCTCCTCTACCTGACAGCGGTGAGGCCGGACATACAATTCAGTGTGTCTGTGTGCTTGTTTTCAAGCTTCCCCAAGGACATCGCATCGACAAGAGGTCAAGAGGATCTTTAGGTATTTGCGATACACTCCAGATATTGGTCTTTGGTACTCAGCGTCCTCTTGTCTTGCTCCTCATGGTTTTTCGGACGCTGACTTTGCCGGGTGTCATTTGGATCGGAAGGGTCTTCTTTGGTTTCTTGGTCTTCCCACAAGCAATCAAGTGTAGCCCAGTCTACTACAGAGGCCGAGTATGCAGCTGCTAGTTGTTGCTCTCTACTCCTTTGGATCACATATACTATGAGTGACTTTGGTGAGGAGTATACCCATGTCCCCTCCTATGTGACAACACCAGTGCCATAAGTGTAGCCTAAAACCCCGTCCTACACTCCAAAACCAAGCAGATAGAGGTGAGATACCATTTCCTGAGGGACAATATTGAGAAAGGGAAGATTGCTTTGATCCACATGCCTACCCAAAACCAACTAGTTGATATTTTCACCAAGCCGCTTGATCAAGCTACTTTCAGTTGTTTGCGGGGAGAACTTGGTTTTTGTTTGGTTTTCTGTGTTGGTGGTGGGAGCTCCTTTGTAGTATATGTATCATATTTAGGTTGTGCATTTTGCATTGCATTTGTATCATGATGTATAGGCATCTTTGTATCTTAGATATGCATGCATTTGTAACATTTGCATTGTGGTAGGAAAAGCTTCTCTTATATACATTGTTGACTATATGTGTGAGCTTTTGAGCATGTTTGATATGGAATGGTGAAGTTTATCTAAGCTCTTCATGGTCTAGTTTTATATCCATGTGAGATAGCTATGCTTTTGGAAAAATGCTAGTTTTAGGCTCTCTTGTAAGTAGAAGCCTTTTCATGCTCTTGATATGCTTTAGTGGATTTTTCATGCTTAATTTGTGGTTGGATGGCATGTTCTTTTCACTTGGGGTCAAAGACCCATTTGTCATGATAAATGTTTAGCCCATATGTTTACCTTGTGGAGGAGCATAAGCTTCTTTTTGCCGCAAAGCCATTTCATGTACCATGTTTAAATATGAAAATGAAATGCCTATGCTTGAAAAATATGCTCTCATATGAAGCATGTCATTTGTGCTTTATCTAATTTAATTTTGGTGCTAAACCGTTGCATGATGTCTACCATGAGATGTCTCATATTTAGAAGTAGACACATGGCTTCGTGGCTTTGACATGACATGAGATAGCTTGTGGGTGTTTATGATGACCTTTTGAAGAGAATATGTCTCCTAGCATGAAGTTTGTGTGATTTAGTTCACTTTCGAATGTTTTGATCATGTTTAAGATTTTGCTCATGAGAGGGAAATTTTTCGCAAAATTGCTCAACTTGACCTTAGCTTAGTCGTATGGCTATGAAACTTTACCATCATGAAGGTGATGCTCTTACGAAGCTATGGACTATCTAGCTTGCTCATTATCTGTCACACCCGGATTTAAGGGCAAATCCGAAAGCAAAGAATACATGTGCGCCAGGATCAAGTTACACACATGCATCGACTCAGTGAATACCAAAAACAGTGTCAAAAACGTAAATGAAGTGTTATAACTTTATTACATGACCGAATGTCTCATAATCGTAACAAAAGTGAGTACTAGCAGCGGAAAAGGACGTCTCCACAGGCAGTCGACTGGTGGCACGCCCGCCTAGAAACCGTCGAACTCTCCAGGAAAGTCTTCAAAGCGTCCGTCTGAGCAGCAACCGGGTTGTGTAGATGCAATATAAAAGAACAACAAGCATGAGCACATGTCGTACTCAACAAGGGAAAACTCTATAACAACATGCAAAGGCTTTATGGTGGAAGCTTGTGGTTGCATAGCAGGTCAGCATTTTAGTTGGTCAAGTTTTATTAAGCAAGCTGATTTACTAGCAAATGTAAGTTTATACCAACCCAGAGATTAACATAAGCATCATCATGAACGAAAGTAAATGCAACAAGTTTAATCCATCTTCCATAGTTTACTCATGTGAGGGTCCAGGCCGCCCTTGACCATGGGCATGGCTAACTAGTCAGTTTTACACTCTGCAGAGGTTGTACATCTTTACCCACAAGTCGCGTAAAAGTTCTAGGAACTTTAAACCCAACCATGTGATGCCGGCCAAGCACCATACCACACTATCGAGGTGTGATTGCATAGGGACGCTACGAGGCCTTTACAAAGATTCCCTAGCACGGGCTGCTCGCTAGGTTACCTGATCAGTGCAGCGCATAAAGCTCCCTAGCGGGTACCGTGTCTTAGCAAAGCCCAACTCCCCGCTAGAGCAGGTCTATACACCATCTACCGTCAGCCCCTAACCCCTTTCAGGTAAAGCATACCACAATACTAAAGTTTCTAATTACTTGGCCAAGACAGAGCCATATGTCTTGTGGTAGTACTATTTTCCTGGGTGGTCGCTCCATGTTCCGATTAATAAAGGTGATCTTGTTTAATGGAGGTATAACATAAGTAAAACAAGATTAACATTGTTGTTCATTAGAACCACCATGATCCCAAGTTGAGCAATTAAGCGAGGTCTACCCAACATAATCATAAACCCAGGTTGATCAAGGCACACGGATAAACAAAGCTAGTCAATCCTTAGATAATAGGACCCTTCAATTTAATGCAAAGCAATAAATAAATAACGGTGTAATTAAAATGCATGTTGTAATAGGATAACCGGGAATGTAGCAAGGACTTGCCTTCTACCAACGCTTGCTGCTGCTCAATGTCTTGAAAATCTTCAACTTCAGCGTATTCCACGTACGAACCGTCTTCTACGCAACACATCGTACACATACAAGCAAACAATGGAATAAAATAAGAAACAATCACCAAACAGTACTAACATAACAAAACAGAGGCATAAAACTATTCTACTCTTCGATACGATCGCGTGGACATAAAGAACGCTAAAAACGGAGCTAAAACGACTAAGATATAGCGTAAACAAGATACAGGGACTTATTTGTAAGAAAACTAAAGCTGCTGGGCTAAAACGAAGAAACTTGGACCTAACCGTAAGAAAACTTCCACGGTGGAAGGACCGGCTTAAGAAATCTAAAAAGCGCGGGGGTTCTTTTGCAAAAAGACGACGACCAGGTGGGGGTTGACCGGTACGCGCCGGTTTGACCTGGATCTGATCTAATCCGAGCCGTCGGTTTTGGATCTCGCGGCTCAGGTGCTGCGCGAGCGCGAGGCAGCGACGCTACGGCGGCGAGCGGCGGCGGACGGCGGCGGAGTCGCCGGCGCAGGGCGAATTCGGAGCTGGGGTGCTCCATTCGCCGCGGGGAAAACACCTAGACGTAGAGCGCAAGCATGCGAACTCAACAGAGGCAAGAGGATCGACCTTTGGTGCACGGGGACGACGGCTAGCACGGCGAGGCGGACGGGAGCGTCGGCGAGGTCTCTGGCGAGGCGTCACGGGCGAACCAGGGCACGACGACGCGAGAAGATGGCACCGGCGGCTTCCTCGAGAGCTTGCGGTCCTCCGAGGCTCCTTCACGGCGACTGGAAGGCGGCGGCGGCGCGGCTAGGTTTAGCGGCGGCGGCGCGGGGCTCTAGGGTTTGGGGTATTCGAGGGGAAAGGCGGCGCGGAGCACGGCGGCACGTTTTATAGGGCCGGAGGGGCGCTCCTAGGCGTGCGGGCCCGCGGCCAGGGGTGCGCGCAGGGGCGGCTCGGGGTCGGGGTCCCTGCCCCAGTCGGACTCCGACCCAAGGTCGGGGATGACGGGCGGGACCCGCCCGTCAGCGGTAGCAGGCGGCGGGGCGCGACGTGGGCCGCGCTGGGCCGGAAAGCGAAGCGGGCTGCGGCGCGCGGGGGGTGGTCCGACGACCGGGCGACGGAGCTTGAGGGGCACGGCCGAACTTCTGGCGCTGGGCCGCGCAGCGAACAGTGAAGGGAAAGGAGAAAGGTTTGCCCATTTTGGAAAGGGATTCAAACAAATGAAATTCAAATTCAAATCTGAATTCCATCAAACAAACTCCATGCACCAGCGTGTATGCAACAAACATCAAGTTATTTATTTACTTTCGGAAAACAAATTATATTTTGTTTTTTTTTCCTGTACTATATTCCCTGTAAAGAATTAAATGTTTGGATAATTTTAAAAATTATGGGAAATCATTGTTTAAATTTTCTTCCTATTCACATCCTGAAATTCGGGAATTTCAGGGTGTGACATTATCTCACTTGTAGCATCTTGAGCTGAATTTTGTCTATTTGAGAAGTTCATAGTCACATTTTTCCGAATTTTGCCTTGATTCATGCATTGTCAACAAGGGGGAGAAGTTTGTGAAGGAAAAACATTTCTAGATGCATTTAGAAGGTTTTCAGGCGGTTTCGAGAAAGTTTTGATCTGTAGTCACTAGTCTGACCGGTCAAGGGTCACTAGTCTGACTGGTCAAGGGGGAGTTTCCTGTGCATATGGTCATCGGTCTGACCGGTGTGGCGCACTGGTCTGACCAGTCATAGTCGAGATGGTGAGCTACTCTGTTTCATGGCAAGTTTTGCATGCATTGGTTCAGGGGGAGTTTGCATTTGTGTTGGTATTTCTTAACCTCGATGCTAAGTTATGAGTTCCTAGCAACGATGCCAGAAATAACCAAATGGTAATCCTAACGATTACAAGGGTCCGCAAGCACACAGAAGTACCATTGTAGCATTTCCCCAAAGGTGTATTCCAAAGGGTATCGAATCCAAGTAAGTCTGGGTGGATTAACAAGTTCAACACTATTGCAATGAGTATAAATCATAGACGGAAACAAACCAGACACTCAAGTACAGGGGTAAGGTATGATAGATAGGATGGTAGTGTGAACACAGAAACACACTCTCTCTAAAGGTCCTAGGCTTAGAAGGCAACATACGAGTTAGTTCTAGGTTCTAAGGTACTAAACAGACAAAGTTAGTCAGACGAGTTAGATACACACTAGTATTGCATGACTGCTGGCTCAAGCACCCAGGTACAAACAGGTAGCTAACCTCCCGCGTCGCTTACGCACGACTCCAGTTGTTAGACTTTAGACTCCTACAGCGCATCCGAACGTGGGGGATTCCAGAAGGGTCCAACGGCTGTCACCACCGCGGCCTACCCCAAGACAAACCGTGGGATACACTCATAAGTAACGTAGCTACGCAACCCAAGCACCACGCTTATGTTGTTAGCAGGACCCTGACCGGCCCGGGCTATTGTGACCCAGGTCAAAGCCACCAGATGAACCGGCCAATTACACCGAGTACCGTAGCTTGAGCACGAACTTCATACAACACAAACATGGGATCTAACTAGATCAAACTAGGCTAGGTACACAAATGGATTTGTGCTTTCCTATGTCTATTCAACAAGATCAAAGGGTCGTGTTCGTGAAGAACACGAGCCTCTAACTTATGAACAAACACCGAAAACATGTGAAAGTCACTCATCAACTGGATCGAAAGGCCTTGTTCATCAAGAACAGGAGCCTCTAAATGATGAACAAGCGAAGAACACATGAACAAATCACCCATGTATACAAGCACAACTTTATATGAAATAGCTGAATAACTGAAGTAGATCAAAGTCATACAATAAAATAAAGATACAAGAGAACTCATACCTAGATCCCAAAGTAGACTTGGAACCTGAAGTAGAACTACTCTAGCCTACCTCCTAGCCTTAGAAACCAAAAGTGAGAGGGGAGGAGTAAGATGTGTTGGTAAGAAATGAACCCCCTCCCCTTCTATTTATAGGCCTGAGCACCGGCGCAAAGAGGAGTGAAACACCCCGGGGATGGCCTCTAGGACCAATGGACAAGCACCACGTGGAGGCCCTGGATCAGCCGACCCAAGGTCGGTTCGGCCGATCCAAGGGTCGACCGACCCCAGGTGGCCCCCCTCGTGGTGTGCTTCCTCGGGGTGGCTATCCTGAGGCCGGTCCCCGGTGTGCACGTCTCTTAAGGAGGTTTAGGTGCACTGGTGGGCCCATGGATCCATGTGAAGTCCACATGTCATGCTCTGATTCGTCGGGGCTTGCCTTCCTTGGATTGGTGACATGGCTTGCATGCATGGCACCTGAGGTGGCAGCCACTCCTTGGCTGAGGTGACGTGGCATGAATCCTAGAAGGTGAGTTTGCCACTTCTTTATGCTTATTTTTTTGCAATCACATATTCTCCAAGGACAAGTCGAACCACATTATTCTTAACTAAAATGCGTTTAAGAAATGCCTCTTGCTCCTTTATTCATGAGTAAATTGACGGCTAAAGTAAGCACTTAACAGCCGTCAACAACTCCCCCAAGCTAGCCTCTTGCTCGCCCCGAGCAAGACAGTTAGGACTTAGGTTGGTTGATCAGGAGTTGCTACGATGTTGTATTCCTAGTTTATAATAAGCATACAGCTAGGTACTCTATCGAGGATTGAATGAGTTGGCATTAATCTTACCTTACAATTGATTGATATGGGGCTTGTAGCTTCACCTGCCTTGGGCAGTTGAAAGATAGAACGGTTGTATAGAAATTACTAATCACAAGTACCTTGATCAGTTGTCAATCCGGAGGTTTTGCAAATTTTCACATAGAAATCAAAGTTCCTTGAATGATACTATCGGATCGCTCATTGTGTATGATTCCTCACCAAGGCATTGATTTGCCTTCTTTCACCACCTACCTCTAATGAGCTGATATGTGGAGCTGTAGGTAGGGAAAACATGTGGCATACCTGTTTCTCATATGTTGTTGAGTCAAAAACCGGATCCTTGGGAGCAACAAGTCATACAACCTGATCAAGATGTGCATGTGTGTGTATATGGTGGATGGATGGTGAACTCCTTTTTGCATATGATTCTCTCCTCTCCTTTTGAAAATTTTGAGACTTGGGCTATGTCTCTTTATTCTTTCTTTTTCTCTTTTATTTTCTTTTCTTTTTTTTGAAATACATAGCCCACAGTCTTTGCTGCATATTTTTTTTGGAGAGAGAGTAATCATAGAACGATGCGCGGAGCTTTATTTGTGGAATGGATGGGGGATGGATGAAATGATGGGTGCCAACTTCCGGTGTAGAAGTTTAGCATGTAGTGGCTGTATACGTGATCTTGATCATGGGAGCATGGCAAGTTTCTTGCCGAGGGTCAGAACAATTCGACAAGACTCAATGAAGATAACAAGTAGCATATGTGGAGGCTAACAAAAGCTAGGATCTACATATGGCTTTGGATAAGAATTTCTCATCATTGAGGAACTTATCATTTTATCATTTTTCAAAAGGAAACTCCGGATATCAAACATCACTTAGTACTAGCTCATAGCAACTCTATTATACCATATCATACCTCACAACAACCTAGGCAAAGGTCATGCTTTTTGCTACCCACAAGTTTCAAGCTAAGGTTTGATCATGCAAGCCAACAAACTCAAAACTTAAATAGGGTACTAAGCTGTAGCAAGGCATACAAAAGGAATAAACAGAGCAACTATTCATCATTTCAACCATGGAGAACAAAAGCATTCTTACCGCACATATGAAAGCAAACTGATTTAGGGAAGCAAATAAATATTTTTGGTCTTTTTAATTTTGCAGATTTTTATGTGTTTTTAGCATATAAGATTCTAAAAATAAAGATACAAGTTACCTCAGAGTGGGGGTCCTCCCCCAAGCTAGCTTCAGGCTTACTACTGTGGAGGGGGAAATCTCATCCACCGGTAGTAGGCCCTCTGCTCCTCCAGCTGCTGCTGCTGTGCCAGCTCAATGGCGTGAAGTCTCTCACCAGACATCCGCTGCCAGTCCTGGGTGGACTCAATGTGCTGGTGCACGGTCTCCTCCATGTCGCCGACTCGGATGTTGAGCTCGCTCATCTACTGAGTGAGGGTGGCCCCACGAGATGACGAGCGCAACCCGGACGACGAAGACGTCGCATCTCCGTAGGTAGTACCGGCAGGGATGGCCCACTCGCCACTACCCGTACTAGCCCAAGCCGAGCTACTCGCACCTTGCTGGTACATGGGCTGGTCCCAACCGGGAGCATATCCGGGAGTAACCCCAGGCATGTACTCGGTAGAGGTTGAAGGACCAATCTGGCGACCAGAGAGGGGGGGGAGTGAATTGGAGCCGATAAAAATTCTTCTCGAAGGAGATGAGAACTCCAACAAGACGAACACGGCTTCCAAAACACGTCTCCGACTCAACTACCCAAGTTGGCCAAGACCACGTAGCCACTGGAGTGCTACTGGTCCTAGGAACCAACAACCACCTAGACCTACTCGAGAACGCAGCGGAACAAGCAACTCGAGCACCACTGGACTGCACCGGTCAGACCGGTGAGCAGCACTGGTAACACCGGTCCCTGCTGGAGCAACCTGGCAAAACCTGAGAACTTCCATAGAAGGCCCCTACACCGGTCAGGTCGGTGTAGCTCGCCGGTCAGACTGGTCCAAGCCTGGAAATCCCAAATCCACCAAACAGACCTACCGAGCTCCAAAACTGACCAAACTCGAAACAGCGGCAACACAAGACAACAGGGAACTCACCAAGACGTTCACCCGAGCAAAACTCAACCAAGAGTCTGCACCGGTTAGACCGGTGAGAGGCACCGGTCAGACCGGTCAGGACCTGAGCTCTCAGGATGAACAGCGCCCGCGGGTCAACTCCTCGAAATCCAACTCCCGATCTCCCGATTCGCTCCACGGATTCGCGCAAGACTTTGGGGATAGTAGGAACACCTCATGGGCACTCCATAGCCAAGATTTGGTCCACCAAAACTTGCTAAATCAAGAGGAATCGAAGAAATCCTACCAAGAACGCCTCTAACCCTAGAGAGGAGAAAACCCCAAAATCGAGCCTCTTTGCTCACGGATTTGGGAAGGGAATCAAAGGAAAAAGAACCACGAAGGGTTCAAGCATACATCCCCCACCAAATCCCAAAGAGAAAGGCCTCGAAACCGCCACAAGAAATTCGCCAAGAAAAGGCTCCGAAAATCACCAAAAAGGAGAAACGGGAGAGACACAACCAAGCCTTGAGGAACCACGCCGAATCATCTATACATACCATGAAGGTTCATACAAGGTCTAGCTTGCCGCTCGATCATCCTTCCCTCTCACAAGATCTCACCATGAAGCTCTCAAGCTAGTCCTAGAAATTCCAAAGGAAAAAGGAAGAGGAAAAATAACAAAACAAAATGAGCTAGGGTTCCAAGAGATGGCTGCCATCCTCTCACCACTTGGGTTATATGGAGGCAACCGAAAGACGAAACTAGCCCTAAGGCCTAATACTAGGATACACGCCCCTGAGGGGCACTTTGGGAATCTTCATCGTCGAACCATCGGACGGATGCCCAGCGACCGCAAACTTGCTTAGCCTCTACGCAAGCCTTGCGATTCCGACGCGTGTCCTCCGCTTCGAAGTCTCCAGACTGCGTTGTCGCACACCGGTCAGACCGGTGCTCCTCACCGGTCAGATCGGTACCCACCGGTCAGACCGGTCAGACCCACCGGTCAGACCGGTCCGATGCTACTGCACCTCCGTCTTCGGTCTTCGGTCTTGGCTTTGTGGATCAACCAAGGAACCCAGTGGTTTTCTGGTGAACCACAAGAAACCCCGCGAACTCGGTGTAGCCTCCGCCAATCTCCACTCATGACTCAGCTCCCACGTAGTCCCGGCTCGACCTTGGTTTTGAGGCTCAACCAAGAAACCATCCACGACTTCATCTTGCCGTTCTTGCCACCATGCGGCCCGCACTTGACCCCGCTGGCTACCGGGTCCCTCAAACCAAGCCTACTTGTCTTCTCCACACCTGGAGGCCTCACCAGCAACGACCTTTCGCGCTTGTTCTTCACCTGCACCAACACCAGTCAAGCCGCAACCTGCACCTGCAATAGTTAGCCAAGAATCAGTCCACACCACGTTGTCAATCACTCATCACACCAGGAAGTGACCTACCACCGGTCCTCGAACCACACAGGCTCTCAGAGGTCCATGTACCAGACAGAGGTGTGGTAGGCTGACGCGATGGCTGCGGGGACGGCTGTGGTGGTGACTACTGCACTCTGGCTGCTCTCCTCGATGCACTCCTAGTAACCCTGTCACCAGAGACACTAGAATGACGAGGTTCCTCGAGAGGAACGGTTAGTGGCCCTTGGCCGTACAACCTGAAATCCGGGTTAGGTAACCGAATTTGGTTTGTATGGCCCGGGTAAAAGAAAACCAAAGAATCATTCGGACCCTTCTTGAGAATATGCCCCTGAGTTAAATAAGCCTCGTCAATCTGAGTCCGGGGATTAGCAATGGAGGGCACGTTGGGCCCTTGCGTAATCCCAAGATTCGTGACGATGCGAGAAATCAAAGACGTACACTCAATAGAACCCGTCATCTTAAAATTCGTCAACCATTGTCGAATCGTAGCTTGCACAGGGGAGATCTTCATCCGTCTAACCGCGGCATATAAGATCATCATCTCGTCAGTGCGCATGGGTCGTACATCATCCCTTGGAAAGAGAGTAATGGCGAGCCACTTGTGCCACAGTCGGAGAGTAGGATGCAAGATATCGTTGCACCGAGGTGACAACTTGCCGCGAATAGGCCGACCAGAGAGTTCTTCCCAAAATCTTTCATGATTAAAACCGGTGCAAGCTTGCTCAAGAGAAATAGCGCAGCGACGATGAAAACTGAGGGTGCGAATAAGATCTTTCCATGAAACTCGATACGGAACTCCATGAAACCGAAACGAAATACTGGACGCATCCTCTTGAAGAGTGCAGAGGAACTGGATGGTGGTAGGTCTAGAACCAACCTCCTGAACTAGGACAAAACCTTCCCATCCTAGAGCTTGCCAAATGGAATCGAACTCGGAGTCCATACCTGTTTTCTCTAGAAGGTCCGGGTCGAACTCCTTGGTGTTGGCGAAGACTCGGTCCTTGATGAGAGCGTAGGCTTGTCTCTTGCTATCATTCCTCAAGTCGATGAAGGTGGCGTCGAAGGCGTACACTTCTTCGGCTTGTGGCATGGGTAGCTCTTCCTCTCCCTCTTCTTCTCGGTCGGTTGACATTGGGCTTGGTGCAGCTTCGGAATGACGAGACGAGCTCCCCCCGTCACGTGAACGGCGTGAGCGAGTCAACTTCCGGAATGCGCCGGAGGCCCAACTCATCTTGCACAACAATCGGACAACACGAGCAACTCGGTGATGGGTTAGTGAAACCGAATGAAATCCTTACCGAGGTTGCTCCACCGATGATCAATAATTCAGCAACAGTTGGAGAGAATACTTGGCACCTCAATCTCGAGAAAGAAATCCAAGAAAACCAAAGAGCAAGAACAAAAGAGGGAGAGAATGATGGAAATGGGTCAAGACACCCCTCAAACCCCCTGGTTTTTATAGGCAATGGATCCGGGCACCGAGACATGGGTCGTGTGCAACGGCTAGGAGCCGTTGGAGGAGGAAGGGCCGAGGTAGCCGTTAGGCTGGGTCGGTCGACCTGTGGGGTCGGCCGAACCCACCTCGGGTCCGCCTGCCTCCAAGCTTTTGCAACGGTTCTCTAATGGTCATATGATGGCCTGCCTAGGTGTACCGGTCCAAATTTGCCCGAGAACTTGCTTAAAAGAATTTTTAAGGATTTTCCAACTCAAAATTTTATTTTCAGAATTTTTATTCGAAAAAGGGAAATTGGCTAGAAAAATTCTAGCATGCAGATGCAAGAATGGAAAATTCAAATATGCATTGGGAAAATTAAATTAAATTTTGGAAAGGGAAATATGAGATAAATACCATTTTTACCTTTTGGCGAAAGGACTCATCATTTTAAGTCCGAGAGCGAGGCTTTTTCTCGGCAATTAGTTCCACTCGTCACCCCACTCCCGAGAAGTAGATGGGTGTGATCTCCGTACCTCCCGCCACACCTTCCATGTTTTCTTTGACTTCCTTGGTGCGGTCAGAGGTTGCCTGAGCTGGGGTTGTGGCTCCGTCCATTCCCCAGTCTGCTCATCATTCCCTTGCACTGAATAGCATTGCTCTTCTGTTGGTTGAAATCTGAACATCAAGTTCTTCTTCCCAATGCGGAAACGGATGGTCCCATTCTCCACATTGATCCTTGCCCGAGTGTCACTTAGGAACAGCCTCCCAAGAATGAGCGGCATTTCCGCATCATCTTGCATATCAAGGACCACGAAATCTGTGAAGATGCAAGAACCCTGGACAAATACCAGTAGGCTCTCCACAATCCCCTGCGGATACCGGATCGATGCATCAGCAAGTTGAACTGTCCTCGAGGTTGGAGTAAGAGCAGGATACCCCAATCTTTCAAACATCGCCTTGGACATGAGGTTAACACTCGCGCCAAGATCACAGAGAGCATTCCTAATTTTTTGATAGTATATTGTGCAAGTGATAGCCGGATAACCAGGGTCTCTCCTGTGCATAATTGCTGAAGACTCCCATGGATCAAGAACCTGCTGTATGGGTCTCCCTGCATAGTCAACAGCTCGTGCCCGTCCAGATGGCTTACCCCATCTGGTGGACACCGCACAAACATTCTCACAAGAAGACACGGGTTGCCCCGGAATCTTCCCGTCTTCAGCAGAGGGAACCAAAGTAGCTAACTGAGCTAACTGGGTTTCTATCATTTTGTTAAAGCTCAGCTGGTTCTTAAGAGCAGAAGAAAGGCTATCAAATTTAACGTTAAGGCTTTCCGAAGCCTTATCATAGGCAGTTGTTTTCTTATTGAAACTATAGTTAATCTTAGCTTGCCCAAAAACCAGATCTCTCAGGGAAGGTTGGTTTGGGTTGAAAGAATTACCTTGATTGCCTCCCTGATAATAAGGGTGCGATTGATTCCACGTTTGACCTCCTTGTGGACCATAACCATTGTTGTTGCCGTTCATGTACATCACATCCTCCTGGGTAGTAGGGCAGTAATTCCCTGAATGGCCAGTGTCACCACAGACTTCGCAGGTCATGCGAGCATCCATAGCTTGAGTAGTGATGGCCATGGTAGCCTTCTCGCCGGTCAGAGCATCCATTCTCTTCATAAGTAGGTCCATCTTGGCGTGCAACATATCTGCTTCCTTGACGGTATGTGTACCCCCCTGACATGGCTGGAGTCGATCATCACTCCACCCTTGGTTGGAGACCATCTTCTCAATGAGTTTAGTTGCTTCAGCGATAGTGAGAGAGAAGAAAGCCCCTCCAGCAGCAGCATCAATGTGGCCTCGGGCTGTCGGAGTCAGCCCATTGTAGAAACTCTGAAGAATAAGCCAGTTGTCCATCCCATGATGGGGACAAGCCAGGATGTACTCCTGAAGCCTCTCCCAAGCCTCTGGAATGGTCTTACTTGCTGCTTGCTGAAAGCTTGAAATTCTCCCCCGGAGGGCATTGGTCCTGCCCAATGGAAAGAATTTCGCGAGGAACGCTACTGAGCATTTTGCCCAGGTGTCAATATCTGCACGGTTCGCATAGAACCACTGCTTCGCCTTTCCCAGCAGTGAGAATGGAAACAGCCGTAGACGGATGGGTATGGTGAAGGTACTGCACAGCTCCAGGAACTGTTGCAAGTGGGCGCTCGCGTCTTCATTAGGCTTGCCACAGAATGGGCTAGCCTGTACCATCGTAATGAGGCTAGTCTTGATCTCGACGTTTCCGTTCCCGGTGTTGATCTCGGGGCCGGTGGGCACCTGATCAGCAGAGGGAGCAGAGTACTCGCGAAGAGTCTTCTCTTGATTGGCCATAGGAGTTGATGTAGATGGCACAAAGGAAGCTGGGTCGACTTCCGTACGTACACGCTGGGGAGAACTAAAATGAGTTCTAGCTCTCCTTACGAGTGACTCAGGATCTTCAGTAAAGTTCGGCGGTAAGTCGAAACCAATCATACACTACCTGTCTTCATCATCAATAGACAAAGAAGACAATCAAAGTTAGCCTGTATTGAGAACTGTTTCATTCCTGTCATGATTATAAACATTTGCAAAGTGTTGACATGTTATCCTCAGCCTTCCCCGGCAACGGCGCCATAAATGCTTGTTTGTATTTCTTAACCTTGATGCTAAGTTATGAGTTCCTAGCAACGATGCCAGAAATAACCAAATGGTAATCCTAATGATTACAAGGGTCCGCAAGCGCACGGAAGTACCATTGTAGCATTTCCCCAAAGGAGTATTCCAAAGGGTATCGAATCCAAGGAAGGCTGGGCGGATTAACAAGTTCAACACTATTGCAATGAGTATAAATCATAGACAGAAACAAACCAGACACTCAAGTACAGGGGTAAGGTATGATAGATAGGATGGTAGTGTGAACACACAAACACACTCTCTCTAAAGGTCCTAGGCTTAGGAGGCAACATACGAGTTAGTTCAAGATTCTAAGGTACTAAACACACAAAGTTAGTCAGACGAGTTGGATGCACACTAGCATTGCATGACTGCTGGCTCAAGCAACCAGGTACAAACGGGGAGCTAACCTCCCGCGTCGCTTACGCACGACTCCAGTTGTTAGACTTTAGACTCCTACAGCGCATCCGAACGTGGGGGATTCCACAAGGGTCCAACGGCTGTCACCACCGCGGCCTACCCCAAGACAAACCGTGGGATACACTCATAAGTAACGTAGCTACGCAACCCAAGCACCACTCTTACATTGTTAGCAGGACCCTGACCGGCCCGGGCTATTGTGACCCAGGTCAGAGCCACCAGATGAACCGGCCAATTACATCGAGTACCGTAGCTTGAGCACGAACTTCATACAACACAAACATGGGATCTAACTAGATCAAACTAGGCTAGGTACACAAATGGATTTGTGCTTTCCTATGTCTATTCAACAAGATCAAAGGGTCGTGTTCGTGAAGAACACGAGCCTCTAACTTATGAACAAACACCGAAAACATGTGAAAGTCACTAATCAACTGGATCGAAATGCCTTGTTCATCAAGAACAGGAGCCTTTAAATGATGAACAAGCGAAGAACACACGAACAAATCACCCATGTATACAAGAACAACTTTATATGAAATAGCTGAATAACTGAAGTAGATCAAAGTCATACAATAAAATAAAGATACAAGAGAACTCATACCTAGATCCCAAAGTAGACTTGGAACCTGAAGTAGAACTACTCTAGCCCATCTCCTAGCCTTAGAAACCAAAAGTGAGAGAGGAGGAGTAAGATGTGTTGGTAAGAAATGAACCCCCTCCCCTTCTATTTATAGGCCTGAGCACCGGCCCAAAGAGGAGTGGAACACCCCAGGGATGGCCTCTAGGACCAATGGACAAGCACCACGTGGAGGCCCTGGATCAGCCGACCCAAGGTCGGTTCGGCCGATCCAAGGGTCGGCCGACCCTAGGTGGGCCCCCCTCAGGGTGTGCTTCATCGGGGTGGCTGTCATGTGGGCCCTTAGGTCGGTCCCCAGTGTACATGTGCTCTTGAGGCAGTTTAGGTCCTCTGGTGGGCCCATGGATCCATGTGAAGTCCACGTGTCACGCTCTGATTCGTCGGGGCTTGCCTCCCTTGGATTGGTGACATGGCTTGCATGCATGGCACCTGAGGTGGCAGCCACTCCTTTGCTGAGGTGACATGGCATGAATCCTAGAAGGTGAGTTTGCCACTTTGTTGGGGAGTCCGAAAATCAGATGGGATCCCTGAACACAAGATTCCGAAATGAACACTCGAAAGTAAGAACGAAAGAGGGGACAAGGAATCCCCAAAAGTCTGTACTCGCCTTAAAAGTTGTGAATCCCTTTACACGTGCCCTCGCGCCCCCTTTTATAGGGAGACGAAGGGACTTTTACATTCTGAGATTGCCCTCGAATCTAAAGAATATTCCTGATGTGAACATGTACATAAACGTCTTTTACATCCCGTGATTTGCGGGGCTAATTTCACATATTTACAAGCCTACCACCTGTTCACACTTCGAACCCGGACTTTTGAGGCAACGCCTTTGACCTGGTCCTTCTTTAATCCCCGAACCTTCATTTGCGAAAATCGTTAACCATCAAGATCCCCGAACTGAGCTTCAGAATCTGCAGCCGAAGAGAAATTCCTCCGAACCTCCGAAATTCCCGACTTCACGGTTTCCCGAATTTGCCAGATTCCTCCTGTCTTGAAATGAGAATTACACCTGCGATTCTGATGCCAATTCGGCGATTATTTCGCACAATGTCAGAGGGTCAGCGAATCATGAAAAAATAACGAAACACCTTCACAAGTACTTTCTTGCCATGAAGCAGAGCGATGACCCTGTAATTAATTCACGAATATATTCACGAATTCGGCAACTTCGATGTTCCGAGGGTGAAGGTTTTTGCCCAATTCCCCAACACTAGCCCCTCGGGGAAGCAGGTTGACTCCGACGATCCGTTTCCACGAACAATTCTTAGAATTTTGGTAAAAAACGTCACCCTCGGAACGTCGGAGAAGACACGCGTCCCCCTAAAAACGCGCAATGGTCTTCTTGAGGAGGTTTCTTGAAACTACCCCCCCTCATCCTATAAATAGGAGGTGAGTGCGGTAACTTTGTTTCACCGTTTCGCCAAACTTTCCGAAGTTTTCAAGACTTTCTGAAGTGTTTGCAGTGCAAATTTTTCGGGACGCCCGAAGTTCGGCGACTTCTTCTGTCTCTGAAGGTATGCTATTCTCTTTTCTTATGTTTTTCGGTTATTGACCAGCTATTTTGTAGACTATTGTTCTTCGTAATTTGACATGTTTTTCATGTTTATTTTTCTTTTGAAATGGTGGCTCGCACTAAGAGTACCGCCAGACCAATGACTGCTGAGGAATTGGCCGCTGCTGGTGTTCCGCCGACTGAGGGGAACGTCCCTTCCAGTACTAATGATCCGGCTGCCGAAATTATTCGCGATTCCGGCAGTCACGAAGATGGGGAGATAAGATCTGAAAACAGATCTGGTGGTAAAGAAGATCTCTCTAATGTCGACGCTGACCTAAGCGAACTCGTTGCTGTGAAGGCTAACTCTTATCCCCCAGCTTTTGTGTTCGGCGAATCGAAGGTTACGGCCGATCTTATCGAGGAATATGAGAAGGCTGGATTTTTCCCTGCCGGCGATGGACGTCCCCCTTCTAACGAACAAGTCCCTGTTCCCGAGGCCAACGAAGTTGTTGTGTTTAGGGACTTCTTTACCTGTGGACTCAGATTTCCTTGCGATCCCATTCTGCCTTCCATTCTCAAGAAGTTTGCTGTGAAAATGCATCAGTTGACACCGAACTCTTTTCTGGAACTTTCGAAATTCTTTGGGATCATGAAGACCTTCAAGTGTACCTTCAGTGCTGACATATTCGCTCGTTTATTCGAGCTTGTGATTGAGAAGGATATTCTTAAGCTTGACGATGGGAAGTACTATGAGGCGCACTATGCGTGCTGTACTTTCAACACCCGAAGACAAAATTCGCGAAAAGGCCTCACCCGAATCCAACTTGCACCCTGCAGCAAGACCAACTTCTCCGAAGAT
The DNA here is from genome assembly GCA_036936925.1 of Cenchrus fungigraminus. Lineage (NCBI taxonomy): Eukaryota > Viridiplantae > Streptophyta > Magnoliopsida > Poales > Poaceae > Cenchrus > Cenchrus fungigraminus. The sequence goes on along the minus strand of CM072778.1, from coordinate 50,699,800 downwards.
TGGAGCTCATACTGGTTTTATGTAAAGGTTGATATGTCTAAGGTTTCTGGCTATACTGGGCTAGCTTACCCCTTCTACTCACCTATGGTGCCAGTGACCGCTGTTTGTACTACCTCGTATAACAGCCGCACTATCAGTTTCAAAGGCTGCGAAAATGCTTTTTTCTTGGCTAGCACCATTCTTGGAGGTCGCGACGCCATTGAAGAATTTGTTGCAGCTGAAGTTTGGCCTATATCAGATGGCTGGAAACCTTCTAAAATTGTTTTCCTAGATGTGGACTGGGCATCGCAGCAAGTGCCATTCCCACGATTCGACTTGCGACTCAAGGATGGTCAAAGTCTCGAAGATTTTATTGCAGAAGTTGAAGAAAAAGTTAATGAAATGGTTGGTGAATCTACTCTCAATGAGTACAAATCTTACAAGAACCTTGTGAAGCACAAGAGGAGGGTGAACCGAGTGTTTTCAGAACTTGGTGCTGATACTACTCTCCGATCTTGTCCACCAGGTGTGGACAAGAAGGTTCCGGCAGTCGCCGTAGCAGTTTGTTCGGCTGCCCCTCCTAAAGCTCTGAGAAAAAAGGCTTCGAAGAAAAGCAAGGCTAAGAGTATCGCTGGCGACTCATCTTCTCCTGTCGTCCGCCCAGAAAAAACTAAGTCGTTGGAGTCCGGCAAGAGGAAAAGAAAGGCCTCCAAAGATGTCTCTGATGCTAAGATTCAAGCAGCATCAAGTCTTGCACAACTGGGGAAGAAGAAGGCTGTGAAGAAGGTTGCTACTGCCATAGTTCAGCGCGTTCCTTCAGCTTTCTCTGATGACGAGATGACTGACGAACCTCGCCCAACAGGTTTCTCTTTTTGCCTATGGTGTGATTTAAGATTAGGTGGTCGTCACGGTTATACTCCTGGTTCTGAGAATGAATTTGTTGATGTCGAAACTTTTTCAGACGATATCCCCAAAGTTCGGGAAACTCACGTGGATCTTGCGATTGCTACTGAAGCCGAAGCTGGCTCTTCTCAAGCTCCTGCTGCTAATGACGAAGCCTCTCCGAAGTTTGCTAAGGAGTTAGAGCGCACAGTGAGCAAGGGCGGTGATTTGGTTGGGAATCCCTCTCTGACTGAGAACCGTGAGGAAATCCCCGAAGATCAAGATCCCCCACCCTCCGTCACTGCTTACAACGAGAGTTTTGGTACGTCTTTTAGAGGTGGTCTGTTAAGCGTTAGCGGTGAAGTGGTTGACTCGGATGATGGTGTTCCTAAGTTTTCCTTGCTATGGACGTCCCCTGAATTTGTGGGTGAAACAGGAGGAGATGCTCTGAAGAAGAGGCTTCGGTTGACCGGCCAAACAACTACTACTGCTGAAAAGCAAACTTCTTCCTCTCTCCAGAAATCTTTGACGATTTCTGAACCCACAGGTCAGATTCCCTTCAGAAGACTTAACCCAACAGGTTTGCATTTTGCTTTCGTCTTTTACGCTCTGTTGATCTTTTTTGTTTTCCTTACATTTTTCATTGCTGTAACCTTTCTAATTTTCACAGGTTTTGAAGAAAATACCCGGAAACTTTCATCATTAGATCTTGCTAGTTTCAAGAAGACTTATGATTTAAAAGCATCCATCGTCGGCAAAGTCGTTTCTGAACGACTCCTTGAAAAAGAGGAACTTGTTGAGAAGCTTACTGGCGAATCTAAGAGGCTGAAGCGAGAACTGAACAAGGCTCAGGCTTCTGGTCTCGACTTGGAGAAGCGGATCGCGGAGCTGGTGGATTCTTTAAAGAAATGCCAGGATGAGAAAAATCTTACTGAAGCCGCTCTTCGTGATTCGAGAAAAGACCTTGAAAAGCTTAACAAGACTCATCAAGATGACTTGAAAATGATTGAGAATCTTCGCAAGGAATCTGACAAAAATGCAAAAACTGTTGACGAGCTTCGTGCTAGTAATGCCGAGATTTCATCGAAAAATTCTGATCTCGTGAAGACTTTGAGCGCGAAGGAACAGAAAATTCATGATCTTGAAAAAGCTCTGTCTGAGCGAAGCGAGACTTCGGGCAAAGATGTTGATGAGATCAAACAACGTCTGAAAGTTCTTTTTGAGGAATACAGAGGAGCTTTGGAGCAATTTGGCACCCGTCCAAGTCCGCTACCTGAAAGCGAAGAAATTTCTGATTTGATGGACTTGATGCTAAAGGAGTTCCAAGCTCTCCCAGATGTTTTCTCAGGAGCCAGCTACTTTGCTGCTCTTTTTTCGGTGGAAAGTCTTCTGAAGCTTCTTTATGATTTTGATTGTGTCGATCTCCCGAAATTCCGCAGTGCACTCTCGCGATTTCCAGATGCTGGAAGTACTTCAATCATACACCCCAATGAAGACATTCGTGCTGTAAAGATTAGATTCGCAAGGGAGTTTTGGAATGCGAGTGGAAAAGAATTCGCGAAGAAGATTGCTCGTGACAAACTTGAGGAGGTTGGTATTATAGACTTTGTTGAATTTCTGGCATTTTACGAGCGTCCCTTTCTTGATTTCTTGTTGACTTCTTTTACGTGTTTCAGATGATTCGGAAGGAGGAGCGTGCTAAAGCTGTGGAGAGTCAGGAATCATCTTCTGAATCTGAAGGGGATGACGATATCAACGATGGAGAGGAAGATTCGGGGAGTGAGGGTAGCGGCAATAGTGGTAGCAGCGACGACCAAGATGATGGCGGGGAAGACAGCTCCGATCGTCAGACCAGCTCCCCGAAGGTTGATATTGTTGGATGAGGCTCTGCTTGTCCAAACTTTTGCTTTCGACGCTTAAGGCCCTATGAACTTGTGTATTTGTACATTAATGGGCTGTGACCCCTTCTAAACTTCTGTCTTGTAAATTTTAACCTGCGCAGGTCCTGCAAGGTGGGCCTGTGCAGGACATCATACCTTTGCGAATTCATCGGCAGGACTAGATAGTTAGTGGTGAAGCTTGGCGTTTGTACAAAGAAGCTAATCCTAAATGCGAATTCTTTGATTTTTGGCTTGAGTGTTGCCTGTATTTTTCGATGAATAGCTTTCAACTTAGCTGGTTTTTTCTTCAATGTGATGGTTATGCTCTTTCTTCTGAAGCCTCGAGCTCGCGGTCCACTGTGAAGATGGAGCCCCTTAGCCCTATAACTAGCGAATGTAACTTTGCTTATGCTAGTGACATTGCCGAAGAAAGGGGTCGTAAACCGGGCCGCATCGTCGAACTTCCTTTCTGAACTTGTTAGCTCTTTGAAGCTGTGTAATTTTTCTTTTTATGAAATTTTGTATGAAACTAAGGCAATAAACTCGTTTTTTCAAGAAAAAATGTCACCCTCCCCACCTTGCCGTTTTCATGCAAAATTTCGCGGAGTCCCAAAGATTGATAACTCCTTTTGATTGCAAGTCGACAAAATTTGTTTCACGAATTTTGTGGACTTGCGCCCGCTTGGCATACTTGCCTAGGTTGATATCGCAACCCTCAGTTTCTTCAACCATTCTCTTGTGATTACTAATTTTCGGAGATGGTTGAGCCCCTTGGCCCTTGGAAAAATGCTTTCGGCTGGAGCAACTTTCTTGAAACACTTCGAATAAATCTTCATGAATGTTCGTATAAAACCATTATTTGCTCTTTCAATCGAAGTAAATTTGACTTTTACTTTATAATTTTTCACACATAAAATTCCGAACAAAGACGTTTGTACTTTCTAGGCCAAAACCTTCAGTTGTTCCCGTACTTTTGGTAGGATGTCCCTTCACGGTGGGATCTAGGCCACAACTTGTTGTTGTCTCAGGCCTTTCGGTAGGAAATCCCTTTAAGGTGGGATTTGGGCCGCAACTTGTTGTTGCCTCAGGCCTTTCGGTAGGAAATCCCTTTAAGGTGGGATTTAGGCCGCAACTTGTTGTTGCCTCAGGCCTTTCGGTAGGAAATCCCTTTAAGGTGGGATTTAGGCTTTCACGGAGCCTTTGGCTATCAAGGAGCCTCTTTCACAGAACTTTTCTTTCCCTTCTTTAATCTCGGCTGTCACGGAGCCCTTTCGCGAATTCTTCTCTCACATGTTGGAATTCAGGCTATAACGGAGCCTTTTTTCACGAACTTTTTCTTTCTTATGATGGAACTCAGGCTATCACGGAGCCTTTTTATGAACTTTTTTCTTTCACACGATGGAATTCAGGCTATCACGGAGCCTTTTCATGAACTTTTTCTTTCACACGATGGAATTCAGGCTATCACGGAGCCTTTTCATGAACTTTTTCTTTCACGCGATGGAATTCAGGCTATCACGGAGCCTTTTCATTAACTTTTTCTCACGAGGGAACTTCTTAAGACACATGATTTGGGGGAAAACTCTTTTCATATATATCATAAAGAGTATTTACATAGGATCCGCCTCGTTAAAAACCTTGCCCCTTGATTTAGGGCCCCCTTTGCAAGGAAAAGAGTACGGTCCTTCTTATTCTAACTTAAATGCGAGAAATAAATGTTTTTGTTTCCGAAACCACTTATAGATCCATGGTTCGGGGGTTTTACAATTTTATGGAATCTAAACTTGCGAAAAGAAATGCTGAAAAAAGAATCTAGCTACTTTCATGATTTTCAAGGGTAGTACCTTTTCAAACTGTCTGCATTCCACGAATGTGGCAGTTCTTCACCGGTTTGGTCTATTAGACGGAAAGCTCCTGGCATGTTTGTTTCCTTTGCTATGTATGGCCCTTCCCATGGTTCCTGGAGTTTCCCAAGGTTTTCCCAATTTTTCTTTCTTTTCAGAACTAAGTCACCAGCCTTGATGTTTTTCCTGACTACTTTTTTATCCCTCCATGCCTTGGTTTCTCTTTGGTATTTTTCGATGTTTTCTGAAGCTTCGAGGACTGCTAGCTCGATCATGTCTTTCTCCACCTTCATGTCAACTTCTTCGATCTCTTTTGCTTTCTGCACTCTCATGCTTTCATTCTTGATCTCTTCTGGTGTCATTGCCTCGGTGCCAAACAGTAAGCGAAATGGTGTGAAACCCGTTGCTCTTGACACTGTTGTATTATGGGACCAGATCACTTTCGGCAATTCATCCGTCCACTTGCCTTTCTTTTGATCATATACACACTTCTTGATTCCTGAGAAGATGAGCCCATTTGCTCTTTCAACAGCCCCATTAGACTGCGGGTGGTACACGGAGGAGAACTTCGCATGAGTGCCCAGAGTTTTGCAGTACTCCTTGAACGAATAGCAGTCAAATTGCTTCCCATTGTCGACAGTCAACTCTCTTGGTACTCCGAATCTGCAGATTATGTTTTGCCAGAAGAATTTCTGAATCGTTGGCGCTGTGATGTTCGCTAATGCCTTTGCTTCCACCCACTTGGTGAAGTAATCAACTGCTACTGCCGCGAACTTGCAGTTTCCTTGAGCTGTCGGCAATGGGCCGACCAGATCTATCCCCCACCGTTGCAGAGGCCATGATGGAGGAATCAGATGAACTGGCATGGATGGGAGATTCTGCTAATTCGCTGTTTTTTGGCATGCTTCACATTCCTGAACAAGCTTTTTTGCATCAACATTTATGGAGGGCCAGAAAAATCCCTGTTTTATTGCTTTGCTTGCCAGAGCTCTTGTGCCTATGTGCGCACCACAAAATCCACTATGAATTTCCTTGAGAAGTTCTATACCCTTTTCGGAGGTTATGCATCTCAACCATGGTTCGGTGACTCCAGACTTGTATAGCTCTCCGTCTACTACAGCATAGCCCCTTGCTCTTTGCCTTAGTCTTTTTTCTTCCAATTCATCTTGCGGCTCATAATGACCCCTCAAGTATGCCATGATTTCGGCTCTCCAATCGCGAGTCTCTACAATGTTCACAGCTTTTGGCTTCAGATCTTTGACGGACGGTTCTTTGATGATTTCGAAGAACACATCCGGAGGCATTGCCTGATTCTGAGCTATTGCTTTCGCCAGTTTATCTGCGTCGTTATTGTCATTTCTTGGTATATGTTGGACTGAGTAGCCTTTGAAATGCTTCTCCATTTCTCTGACTTTCTCAAGATACTTCATTAGAACTAGATTCCTTGCTTCGCTTTCTTTCTCTATATGTTCTTGAATGACTTTGGAATCCATCTTGATGATAAAGGTTAGCTGACCCAGAGCTTTCATCTTTCTCAGAGCTAGGAGCAAAGCCTCATATTCAGTTGTGTTGTTTGTAGAATGCACATCATCTGCGAAATCAAGCCGAGCTGCATACCTTATCACAACTCCGGTTGGGGATGTTACAATTGCTGCTATACCAATTCCCCTGTCACACCAAGCCCCATCGCAATGCACTACCCAAGGCGTGACTATATCTTCGCCGGGATTATGTGTTGGCGATGTCCAGTCCACGACGAAATCTGCCAGGACTTACGATTTGATTGCACTTCTTCTTTCGAAGTCAACTGTGTATTCTGATAGTTCAGCAGCCCACTTGATGATTCGTGTTGGAGCTTCTTTGTTTGTGAACAGGTCATTCAGTGGTTGATTCATGATAACCCTTATTCTGTGACCTTCGAAGTAGTGCCTTAGTTTTCTTGCAGCCATAATGACTGCATATGCTATCTTCTCTAATTCAGAGTAGAAAAGTTTAGATCCCGAAAGAGCTTCCGAAGCAAAATAAACTGGAATTTGTTTCAACTTTCCTTCTTCCTCCTTCTCTTGCACTAGAACAGCACTCACGGCTGAGTTGGAAGCAGACAAGTACAGTAGGAGTGGCGATTTTGGCTCTGGAGGGCATAGCTTGGTCATGTTCTACAGGTAGTCTTTTAGATCTTGGAAGGCTCGTTTCTGAGATTCAGACCACTGAAAGTTCTTGGAACTTCGAAGAACTTGGAAGAAGGGCAAGCTTCTCTCTGTAGCTCTGGGTATGAACCTGTTAAGGGCAGCCACTCTCCCAGTCAACTTTTGCACATCTTTCACCGAAACAGGATCTTGCATCTCAACTAGAGCTTTGATTTTGTCTGGATTTGCCTCAATGCCTTTTGTTGAAACCAGGCACCCCAGAACTTTTCCTTTATGAATGCCGAAGACGCACTTCTCAGGATTTAACTTGAGATTTGTGGCCCTGAGGTTCGCAAAGGTTTCTGCTAGATCGCTGATGTGGTCTTTTCTTTGAACGCTTTTGACGACGATATCGTCGACATATGCTAGAATGTTTCTCCGAAGTTGAGGATGAAGCACTATTGCTATCATTCTTGAAAATGTGCATCCTGCATTCTTTAAACCCTCTGGCATTCTTACAAAACAAAAGGTTCCGAAAGGGGTGATGAAACTTGTTTTTTCCTCGTCTTCTTTGCGTACCCTTATTTGGTGATATCCTGAGAACATGTCCAGGAGTGATAGCATTTCGCTGTTTGCGGCGTCATCAACGACCCTGTCCACCCTTTCTAAGGGGAAGTCATCCTTCTTGCAGGCTTTGTTCAAGTCTGTGAAGTCCACACACATTCACCACTTTCCATTCTTCTTCTTGACTGGTACAGTATTAGCCAGCCATACAGGATACATAACTTCTCTAATGATCTTGGCATCCTGAAGTCTCTGTACCTCAGCCTCTACTGCCTTGACTTTTTCTTCAGACATCTTCCTGAGTTTCTACTTTTTCGGGGTTATTCTCTCATTTGTTTCTAGGGCATGCTCAATGATATCCCTATCAACACCCTGCAGATCTTTGGCTGACCATGCAAAAACATCCTTGTTCCTGTTGAGGAACTGAACAAGTTCTTTCTCTTCTTCGGGACTGAGATGAGCCCCTATCACGACTGCTCTGTCTGGCATACCATCTAAGTACACTTTCTTCGTTTCACCATCAGCAGCTATTTCAACTTTTTCTTTATCTCTCTTGGCCTCAACATATGGTTCTTTCTTCTCTTCAGCAGAGTTCAGGTGATGCACGTTGGTTTGTCCCGGTGTGTGACCCTTTTCAATGTTGTGGGCCTCTTGCTGATCGCCGAATACAGTGATGACTCCCTTTGGTGCCGGCATTTTCATGCATAGGAACTGTTGCCTTATCACCGCATCGAACTTGTTAATGAATCCTCTACCGAAAATCGCGAAGTATGGATGGTACATGTCGACCACGTCGAAAGTGAGAGTTTCGGTTCTGGCATTGTCAAGATCTCCAAAGGATACGGGCAGAGCTATCTTTCCCGCTGGCTTGATTGGTTTTCCTCCGAAACCCAGCAGTGGGTACTCTGGTGGCTGCAGCATGTGTGGACTCAAGCTCATCTTCTCGAAAGTTTTCATGAATAAGATGTCTGCCGAGCTTCCATTATCCACCAGAACTTTTTCGATAACCCATCCGGCTATATTCACCTCGATGACCATGGCATCGTTGTGGTTTGTTGATTTCAATCTGAAATCCTGTTCAGTGAATGTTATCGGCACCTTAGCCCATTCTGGTCGCGCTGCTGGACCGTCATTGATGACTGTGTTCACAGATCTGAAGTAATTGTTTCTTTGTCTTTTTGTCTCAAACTCCATGGTTGAACCTCCTGTTATAGGCATGATAGTTCCGAAGGAAGGTAAGGCTTTCAGATTATGGCCTCTCGAACTCGACCCTTGTCTTGATGAATTGTCGGGTGATGGTGGCAACATTTCTTGAATTGGTTGTGGTTGCTGAATGGCTTGAATCGCCTGAGACTGAGGATAGAACTATTGGGAAGGCTGCTAGGACGACTGCGCCTGCTGAAACTGCTGAATTGAGACTGGATTCGGTTGAGGACCCATGAGTTGTGGTTGCCAGAAGTTTGGACGGAATTGGTTCGGCACCGTGGAGGCAATACTCATCATGGTTTTCTCTTGTTGGATTCTTGCTATGTTCTTTTTGGTTTCTGGGCACGCTTCGGTGCTATGGCCTCTTTCGTGATATCGGCAGTAGAAGTATGGATCTCTTGGATCGTGGTTCTGAACCTTCGGGGGTCCTCTTCCCCTTCCTCTTCCTCTTGATGAAAAACCTCCTCTTGTGCTCAGTCTGTTGTCCTGGCTAAACTGAGGATTTTCCACATTGTTGATGTTTCGTGGGTTTTGAGAATGAGGTTTCCATGTTGTTCCTCTATTGCCTTGCCTTGCCTCATTTCGTTCAGCAACTCTTCTTCGATGATCTTCATCAGACTTGATGTATTCTTCCAGTTCGTGAAAGAGTTCGTCAATAGTTTTGGGCTCTTTTCGGGTCAAGTGTGAGGCTGTTGGTCCCAGAGTCAGGCCTTTGATCAGCGCTTGTATTGTCGTCTTGTCGTCTGCTTCCGGGATCTGAGATCTTTGTTGCATAAATCTTCTTACGAAGCTCTGTAATGGCTCTCTATCTTTTTGCTTGCAATTGTACAGGTCTGATGATTTTGCCGTAGTTTCATGGAATATCTGGAAAGCTTTTATGAATTTTGTCTTGAGGTCAATCCAGCTGCAGATTGAGTGTGGTGGTAGCAGAGAGTACCAGTTGAGGACAGGACCTTCACAAGCAATGATGAAGGATTTGGCCAGTGCGACATCATCTCCTCCTGCTGAATTCACAGCTGATTCATATCTCATGAGGAACTGTCTAGAGTTTCCATACCCATTGTACTTCGGGAGAGAAACTGGTTTGAACTTCGGTGGCCACGGTGCTGTTTGCAACCCAAGTGAGAGTGGTGAATCTGGATCCACGAACTGCGAGATTCCGTTACCTGCGAAGAAGTTTTCTCTTGAAGTTCTTCTGTTCTGGCCAGAGTTCTGGTGTGGTGAATCACGCCATAGTGAACTGTTTTCTTGTTCTTTCATTTCATCAATTTCTCTTTGCATTCTTTCTATTTGCTCTTTTGCCTGGTTAAGTTTCTCCAGCTTCTCTGAAGCTCTTCTCTTTGCTTCCAGGTGGTTGGCGAATCTTTCTTTCTCTTTCTGTAGCTGTAGTACTTTCTGGTGCACTCTTTCTAGTTCCGTATCAACAGCCTGGTCATCTTCGTCATCAGCTTCTCCTTCAGTGAATGGTTCCAGAGTGTGCACCGTTTTCTCAGCTCATGCCTTCTGGAGAGCCTTGAGTTTTGCGCTCCTCTCTTGGTCTGAAATCTGCGAAGGTTCTGCAGTGAGAGAGTTTCCGTTGTCTTCTTCGGTGTAGTGATCTTCCTGGTTGGCTTCTGTAGGTGTGTTCTTCTTGGACTTCTTCTGTGGAGGCATCGTGGATTGTCTGTCGGCTGAAGCCACGGTGGGCGCCAATGTTGGGGAGTCCGAAAATCGGATGGGATCCCTGAACACAAGATTCTGAAATGAACACTCGAAAGTAAGAACGAAAGAGGGCACAAGGAATCCCCGAAAGTCTGTACTCACCTCAAAAGTTGTGAATCCCTTTACACGTGCCCTCGCGCCCCCTTTTATAGGGAGACGAAGGGACTTTTACATTCCGAGATTGCCCTCGAATCTAAAGAATATTCCTGATGTGAACATGTACATAAACTTCTTTTACATCCCGTGATTTGCGGGGCTAATTTCACATATTTACAAGCCTACCACCAGTTCACACTTCGAACCCGGACTTTTGAGGCAACGCCTTTGACCTGGTCCTTCTTTAATCCCCGAACCTTCATTTGCGAAAGTCGTTAACCATCAAGATCCCCGAACTGAGCTTCAGAATCTGCAGTCGAAGAGAAATTCCTCCGAACCTCCGAAATTCCCGACTTCACGGTTTCCCGAATTCGCCAGATTCCTGCTGTCTTGAAATGAGAATTGGACCTGCGATTCTGATGCCAATTCGGCGATTATTTCGCACAATGTCAGAGGGTCAGCGAATCATAAAAAATAACGAAACACCTTCACAAGTACTTTCTTGCCATGAAGCAGAGTGATGACCCTGTAATTAATTCACGAATATATTCACGAATTCGGCAACTTCGATGTTCCGAGGGTGAAGGTTTTTGCCCAATTCCCCAACACACTTCTTTATGCTTATTTTCCTGCACTCACATAATCTCCAAGGACAAGTGGAACTACATTATTCTTAACTAAAATGCGTGTAAGAAATGCCTCTTGCTCCTTTATTCATGAGTAAATTGACGGCTAATGTGAGCACTTAACAGCCGTCAATAATTTGCTCAGGGGGAGCTTGCATGTGTGCAGGGGGGGAGCTCTCTTGTGTCGTCTGAGTTTTTGCTTTGGTGGTTTTGCTCCTTTGTTGTGAGCTTGTTTTGTCTCGGTTGTGTCGAGCTGTTGCCCTTGCCTTAGGGGACTGAGACTTTCCTCTTTCAAGTGATCTTGTTTTCGCTTTTTTCGGCTTTTGATCGCTTGTTTGAGTTTTTATTTGTTTCTTTTCTTTTTCCTTTTTATCTTATGATAGTGACCATGCGTGTTGCCAATGCACTCATCAAGGGGGAGATTCTGGACATGTGTGCGTCCGAGGACCATGATGGTCGCTCCTTAGTGATGAGTGATTGACAACGTGGCGTGGACTGACTCTTGGCATAGTATTGCGGTTCAGGTTGCAGTTGGATTTGCGTTGGTGCAGGTTAAGAACAAGTGCGAAAGGTCTATGTCTGTGTGGCATCTAAGGTGTGGAAAGACAAGTAGGCTTGGTTCGAGGGACCCGGTGGCCGACGGGATCAAGTGCGGGCCGCATGGTGGCAAGAAGAGCAAGACGAAGTCGGGAACATGGAGCTGGCGCAGGGTAGCGTCTAACAACTAAAGTCTGCGTGCGGGGTTTGCAGTGGTTCACCACAAAATCTCTAGGTTCCTTGGTTAAGCCACAAAGCCAAGACCGAGATGGGACGACTGTGGCGGCCAAGTCATGAGTTGGATTGGCGTGGAGATCGCACCTAGTTCGCGGGGTTTGCAGTGGTTTGGCCACAAAACCACTAGGTTCCTTGGTTGAACCTCAAAGCCAAGACCGAAGGCTCGGCGCGACGAAGTCTGTACTGGGCCGGTCTAACCAGTGACGAGCACCAATCTAACCCATGGCAGCCATGGGCGTTGAGAAGCTTCGAAGCGGAGGACACGCGGCATGATCGCAAGGCTCGCATGAAGGCTAAGTGGGCCTGCGGTCGATGCGCATCCGTTCAATGGAGATTCGACACGATTACCCAAAGTGCCCTCGGTGGCGTGTATCTTACTTTCATGTATCTTTGGAAGGGTGGATGGCAGCCATCTCTTGGAACCCTAATCATTGGAACTCCTTTTTGCATGATCACATCTCCCTCCTTTTCCTTCTTTATTTTGGACATGGGCTATCCTTTCTTTCTTTTCTTCATGCTTTTGAGCATATTTTTTTTCACTTATGCCCTTGAGCATGTTTTTTTTGCATAGCCCATGCCCTTTTTATGGATACTATGGAGAGAGAGGTCACACCACACATGGAGCTTTATGGTGTGGAATAGATGGATGATACAATGCTAACTTCCAGTGTAGAGGCATAGCAAGGGGAAAACGGAGTGCACATGAATCTTGATCGTGAAAGCATGAAAAGAATTCTCACAAGGGTCACAACAATTTGACAAAGCTCAATGCAATCACAAGCAGCATATGAGTATAAGGTTTCCAAGATAACTCATCATATGGCTTTGGTAGGACTTTGGCATATCAAACAGGAGCTTTGCAAAGGGTTTTCAATTTTTCAAATAAAATTCCCAAGCACTCAAACATTTAGAGAGAAAATCATATCATCAAACCATATCTCAAACATCAACTACTTAGATGAGCATGAGTTCCCTAATGATATTTGTTCGCAAGCATCAAGATGATGAGTATGGAATAAAACATATGCAAGCCAACCACAGGAAACATGTAGAGCAAGTAGAGCACGATTCCAAGAGTTTGTTTTAGCAGATAAGAATTGAAACTCATTCAAACTCATGAATCAAAGAGAGTGAGATAAAGGGTGCACATGCTATCGCCCTTGAAGAATATGAGAAACAAGGAGGACCAGCAGTGGTTTGACTGACCCATGGGGCAGCCGTCTCACTCTAGTTTACCTTGTCCATTTTCATGAAAGTGCAGTGATGTTGTGCAACGCTTGCGTGGGAGATCTCAAGTGTGTATGTCGATGATATGCTTGGGAGATCTCCCCCACACTTGTTCTTGTGTCTGGTGCTATCTTCAAACAAAATGGGAAAAAACAAAAGAGGGACTCTACTGGTTCAAGCACCAGGAAGTCTTTATTCAAATTCAAATATTTTTTTGTTTTTGTTGGTTTTTTTTCTATTCACCATGAAACCAAACTCAAACAAGGCTGACATGCCTTGGCTTACCTTCCCTTTTGAATCAAGCTCAAGGACTTGCCCCATTTGGATTCGAAATTCCTGCAAGGGTTAGTCCGCATATACAACCAATATCCATGCAAGCATTAACTATAAGGTTCATCAATCAAACTCGACACCATGTCTTGTTTGATTGAAGAAGACAGTTTTAACCAAAGTACCACGCTTAATTTAAAACAACATATGAAAGCACATAGCTAAACATGCACTCAAACCATAACATTACCAACATAGATAAAGGAAGCATGAAAGCATGATCAAGCTATTTTCAGAGGGATATAAACATGAGCATAGGATGGTGAACATCGGGCAACCTCCCGGAAGGGCTTTGTTTAAAGTCAAAAGCAGGACGTACCTAATCAGGAAAGATGCAAGAGCTAACATCATCTCCAAACCAGGATAAGATTTGGTATGAGAGGAACTTTACTCGAGATGCTCACATACCTCCCCCACACTTGAAGTTTGCATTGCTAGGCAACAAAACTCAAGTGTGTGTGTGGAGATCAAGCTTCCTTTTGTAATGTTCCCTCACCAAAACTTCCGAAGTGTTGAGGTGATGTAGCTCATATGTTCTTAGGCGCTACATGTCCATTGTTCTTTATAATCTTCACTAGAAAGGGTTAGGACCAAAAATACCCGAGGGGCAACCTACCCTAAAAACATGCTCTTGCTTTTTATTTGAAAACGGAAATAAAATCTAACCTAATCCAGGCTATCTCCTGGTAGTGCTTTGTTTACGGTCATAAGCTCGACCATGGGAACTTCTTCCTGCAGCTATCATTGGTGATGTCATTCCCGTCTCACCACCAATTGTTCATGTGTCATTGAAGCTTTAGCTGCAAGGTTAGTGCCACAGTGCATATATGAAATCTGCAATGCTTATGGTAGACATATGCTTCTACAACCAACCTTCTAAATTTTGAGCAAAAGAGGACCAAAAGGCGGTTGTAGTCCTTGTGCGTGCCTACTGCACTGAGCAGAGCTAACTCTGGAGAAGCATGATGCAAGCATGATTTAGGTGGTATATCATGAGTGAAGCTACCATGCTCGTCTACGGAATCCTTCCCTTTGGACTCCAGTGTCGGTGCCTCATAGATTTCCATGGCCCATGAATTCTCCATCTCGAGAGATTCATCGTGTAAGATCGATGTTGATTCTCGATCAAGGTCGAGAGCAACATGATATGGGCCAGCGGGAAGAGGCTCAAACTCGTTCAAGGGTGATGATGATCGATCACCTTCACAAAGGTGAAGAGGATCTCCTGAGTCATACTCTTGAGGAGTAGAGAAATCTAAAACCTCAATGAGAACGGGCTTGGATGATGCGAACAGAGATACATGCATCATCTTCTCGAGCGGGTTTTGCTTAGGAAGAGGCTTCGCCATAGAACTTTCTGAGAACAAGGGAGTGGTGGCAGAAGCGGTTTCCCTAAGCTTTTCATCCAGGCTCCCTCTGGATGCATCGAGAAGTTTTTCTATAGGGGAGCCTAGGAGGAGATCAAGATCGAGGACATGAAAGATGTGGAAGTCTAGATTAAGCTTGATCTTGTCTAATAGGAGTGGAATGGCACATGCAACCCCCGACACTCAAGAATATGTCCGGAGGGCCAACTCTTGAGGAGTTTGTTGGATGGTCTTAGCATAACATTGCCCAACAAAGTGTACGGTAGGTGCCATGGCATGACATTAACCTCCATAGTGGGGTTAAAATGGGCTTCTATGATAATCCCTTTTATGGAACAAGGAACGATTGTATAGGGTGAACTAATCCAAAGTGCTTCAGAAAAGTGTCCCACTCTAGTCGACCACTTCTTTTCCATGACCTCCATGATAGATGTTTCGTTTGGAGGATCGGAAGGCAAAGGAGGTACCGTAGGCCTAGGGGAAGGTTCTGTCAAAGGATCTCTAGATTGAAAGATATGGACAGAAAAAACTTCCTCCCCAAATTGGGCATTAGAAAGATTCGAGGTGTTTTTGTGGTTCCTAGAAGGGTCATCCTCGAATCGGAAAGCGAACTCCGAAGGTTGAATTCGTGGTTTAGGAGAGAGCTCAACGGATGAATCCTGGGATGTGGAAATCATTGGTTCTGGTTCGGCTGTGAAGAAGGCATTTTCAGAAATTCGCTCTAAGATTTCTATAGCTTCATTTGAAATCCTTTCACAAAAAGATCCTCCAGCGGTGATGTCGAGATATTGGGTGGAGTCCTGATTGAGACCTATGTAAAAATGTTGAAGCAACACAACATCGAGTATCGATTGGACAGGGCCTAATTTCACCAAGAGTGAAAATCTTGCCCAGGCCGCACCTAAGGATTCCTTCTCATTCTGCTGGAAAGATACAATAGCCTTTCGTAGGGCAAACATTTGGGTTGTGGAGAAGAACCTAAGACAAAATTTGTCTACAAGGTCATCCCAGCTCCCGTTCACGCTACCTATGGTTTTCATGTACCCTTGTTTAGCCTCCTTTCAAAGAGAGAAGGAAAACAACTTCCACTTAAGGGTATCATGTAACATGCTCGTGATGGTGATGCATGAAGACACTTGCTCAAACTCCCGCAGATGGTGGTATGGGTTATCACTACTTAACCTAGAGAAGGAAAGTCTCTGAACCGTAGTGATATAGCCGGAAGGGATTTCATAGCCAAATGTGAGAATTGGGTGCTCAGAGGATGATGACTCAAAGAATTCCCCTTTCGGAGCGGATAAGCTTAGAATGGTGGGTTCATCCATGATAAGGGTAAAGTAAAAAAAATGAAAAGATAAAATGAAAAAGATAAATACGAGGACCACTAGGTTCGAAGATAGATACAACAACCGTTCCCCGGCAACAGCACCAGAAAGCTTGTTGGGTATTTTAGCGACACACGAATTAAATCCGCAAGCGCACGGATACCGTTGTAGCTTTCACCTCAGAGTATTCCAAGGGTATCGAATCCAAGGGAACGTGTGTGCACTAACTTCGTACTAGTTGGTCCAAGGACACACCCAGACAAGAGGTAAGGATAGACAGGATTCCTAAAGATAGCACTATAGATGAGATTAAAGGTTGATCTCTAGATAGAACTTGGCTTAGGGTACCGATAGCCCTGACTTAACATGCGACTTCGATACGCGGATCTATGTGGAACGGAGCTCTGACTATATCCAGCCACGGAGGATCAACGAGGGCTAGAAGGGCTGTCACCACCTCCTGGATTGCCTCTACCTAACCTTGGGATAAGACGAACGAATGATAACCGGTAGCGTGTAACAACGTCCACGCTGTGGTTACTGTCGTAGCCAACGGACTATGGCACTCTGTACTAATTGAACTACGACCACAGAAGAGAACTGATCTCACTCACTATAGGTACTACTAGCTTATACTAAAGGCATACGAGAGAGCACTCGGTCCCGTACTATGCTTCCAACGTATACGAACGACTTGCAGCAGACGAACGCATAAACCCAGGATCTACGCACTAGCAGAGGAAAAAGGCTACTCATGCAACCTAGCATAAACTATTAGAAAGGAATCATGAACACACTTTATTCTAATCAGAGCATGCAAGCATATCCACTTTATTCTAAATGACGAGTCATACAAACAGGATACAAACTTGTGCACCTAATTAACGTGCACCTAATCAACTAGATCGAGAGGGCGTGTTCGTGAAGAATACAAGCCTCTAAATGATGAACAAGCGAAGAACACAAGAACATATCACTAAAGTATGAATAACACTTTAGTCTTAATAGAAAATGCGGAAATACTTAGTTTACTCTAATTGAAGAAGAAGCATCCATAGAGATAACTCTCTCTCTGTGGGGGATATGCCCTCGGGGTGCCACATGGAAGGGGCCCACTGAAGGACCGAACTGGCGACCAGAGAGGGGGGGGGGAGTGAATGGGAGTCGATAAAAATTCTTCTCGAAGGAGATGACTTCTCCAACAAGATGAACTCGGTCGGGTACCCAAAATCACACGCTCCGCACACAACCTTCCGTTTGCCAAAACCACGTAGCCACTGGAGTGCTACTGGTCCTAGGAACAAACACTACCTGCAGACGCAGCTTCTACACACACACGACAGCGGAACCAACTCGGAAGCTGTCTGCCTGGAGGGGGCGGTTAGACCGGGTATGGGGGGCGGTTAGACCGCCTCCACCTGGTAACCGAGAAATCTTCCGAAACACCTTTTCCGAGCTCCAAAACTCTCCAAAGTTTCAGCCACGGAATCCTCTGGTCAAGGCCAAGCTAGCTACCAGAAAATCTCGGCAAAAAGAAGAACTTCACCCAGAGGCCTAGGGGCGGTTAAACCAGCTCACGGGGGCAGTTTAACCTCCTGCACCCAGCGAGAAACACAAGCCAAGAACTCCTAGCAAACAACACCAAAACGAGCCAAGATTTCACCAGAACCTCCTCTGATCAAGGCGAACAAACTCATAGAGGAAAATCCGGCAAAACCAAAACTTACACCTGGGAGACCCAGGGCGGTTAGACCGCTCCCCTATGGCGGTTAGACCGCCCCTCAAAGAAAACTGGCTGCTGGTCAACCCTCAACTTCCCATCGCCCGATCTCCCGATTCACCCCACGGATTGCGACGAAACTTCGGGGATACCTGAGTTACCTCCTGGGCAACCTCTCCACTAAAGGAATTCCACCGAAACGCTCTCAATCAAAGGGAATCACTGATCTTGGCCCTCTAGGTCATGAACTCGGCAACTCGAAAAACCACCAAATCGAGGCCGATTCAAGGGAGTTCTTGGGGCAAAGTCACCAAGCAAAGAGGGACAAGGTCCTCATTCGTGACACCCAACAAGAATCCCGCAAGAAATCACCCTCAAAACTCCGCCACAAAAATCACAAGAAAGAGCTCCGAAAATCACCAAAAAGGAAAACGGGAGAGGCAACACAAGGCCTTGAGGAACCACGCCGAATCATCTATACATACCATGAAGGTTCATACAAGGTCTAGCTTGCCACCCGGTCATCCATCCCTCTCTCAAGATCTCACATGAAGCTCTCAAGCTAGTCCTAGAAAAACTAAGGAAAATAGCAAACGAAAATAACAAAGGGAAATGAGCTAGGGTTTTTTTAGTTGGCTGCCAACCATCCCACCAAGTGTTTATATGGGGGCAACCAAAAGACTAAACTACCCTTACTAGATAACTAGGGATACACGCCCCTCAAGGGCAATTTTGGAAGTCTTCAGATTAGCACCATCGGACGGATGCGCATCCACCGCAAGCCTGCGTAGCTCCAACGCAACTCTTGCGATCATGCCGCATGTCCTCCGCTTCGAAGCTTCTCGACGGCTGCAACCCGGGCGGTCAGACCACCCCTCCTGGGCGGTTCAACCGGCCTGGGTGGTCTCACGTCCTCGTCGTGTCTTCGGCCTCGGTTTTGTGGCTTAACCAAGTAACCTAGTAGTTTTCTGGTGAACCACTGCAAACCCCGCAAACTCGGTGTAGCCTCCGCCAATCACCACTCATGACTCGGCTCCCACTTCGTCCCGGCTCGACATTGGTTTTGAGGCTCAACCAAGAAACCGTCCACGACTTCATCTTGCTGTTCTTGCCACCATGCGGTCCGCACTTGACCCCGTCGACCACCGGGTCCCTCGAACCATGCCTACTTATCCGCTCCACACCTGGAGGCCCACCGGCATGGACCTTTCGCGCTTGTTCTTCACCTGCACCGACACCGATCAAGCCGCAACCTGCACCTGCAATACTTAGCCAAGAGTCAGTCGACACCACGTTGTCAATCACTCATCACACAAGGAAGCAACCATCCACCGGTCCTTGAACCACACAGGCTCTCAATCTCCCCCTTGATGAGTGCGTTGACAACACACACATTTGGTAACCAAAGAGAAAAGGAAAAAGAAAAGAAACGACTAAAAGAATTTCAATAAGCGATCGAAAGCCGAAGGAAAGGCAAAGAGCAAGATCACTTGAACAAGGAAAGTCTCGGTCCCCTTAGGCAAGGGCAACGGCTCGACACAACTGAGACAAAAGCAAGCTCACACACGGAGCAAAGACCTCCAAAAGGCGCACAAGGCCACAAACCACAAACTCACACAAGAGCTCCCCCTGCACATATGCAAGCTCCCCCTGAGCCAAAGCACACTCCCCCTGAACCAATGCAACAATGCAACATGGGAAAGCAAACAAGGAGCAAATTCTGCTCACACTGCCTAGGGCAGTCAAACCGCCTGCCTGTGCCGGTCAGACCGACCCTCTGGGATCTGATCGCTTGGGCGGCGGTTAGACCGCCCCAAGAAACCGACCCTGCACCAAACTTTTCAAAACCTGCCCGAACCACTTTGAACACCTTCCAAAAGCTCCCAGGTGCCCAAATCATGCAAAACTTCTCCCCATTGTTGACAATGCATGAATCAAGGCAAAATTCGAAAAAATGCAACCTAGAGCTTCTCAAATAGACAAAATTCACCACAAGATGCTACACATGTCCAAATGAGCAAGTTAGATACTTTATAGCTTCGTATGAACATAAGCTACAAGATCACCAAGTTTCACAACCATTGGGCAAAGCTAAGATAGAATTGAGCATTTTTGCGAAAAATTACCCGCTCATGAGCAAAGTCCTAAACATGAGCAAAACATGTCAAATTGGCAAGGCCACACAAACTTCATGTTAGGACAACCATTCTAAGCGTAAAATCATCATAAACACCCTCAAGCACCTCATGTCATGTCAAAGCCACCGAGCCATGTGCCTACTTCTATATATGAGACTTCTCATTGGTAGACATCATGCAACGGTTTAGCACCCAAAAGCAATTTAATTAAGCACATATGACATATGAGCACATTTTCCAAGCAATTTACATTTTATTTTCAGATTTGTATTTGGTACATGAAATGTCTTTGCGACAAAAAGGAACTTATGCCCCTCCACAAGATAAAGCAAGCGGGCTAAACATTCATGATGACAAATGAGCCTTTGGCCCCATATGATCAAAATAAGCTATCCAAGCACAATTTAAACATAGCAATGCCACAAAAACATGTCAAGATCATATAAAGGCATTTACTCACAAGAGGACACACATGTAGTATTTTTCAAAAAACATAGCCATCAACCATGGATATAAATCAAGATCATCAAGAGGTAAGCCAAACTAACCATAGCATACCAAAACTAGCTCACAAGATCATCCATAGCATGTCATGGTGAACAATGTATATAGGAGAAGCTTTTCCTACAAAATGCATATGGTACAAAATGCATGCAACCTAAGATACAAAGATGCCTATACATCATGATACAAATGCAATGCAAATGCAAGCATGCACAAAAGGAAAGCTATACATATGCTACAAAGGAGCTCCCACACCACTCAAGAGACCAAACACACACCAAGTTTCCCCCGCAAACGAGTGAAAGTTGCTTGATCTAGGGGCTTGGTGAAAATATCGGCTAGCTGGTCATGTGTGAGTACAAGCATCAAGGCAATTCTCCCTTTCTCAACATTGTCTCTCAGAAAATGATACCTCACTTCTATATGCTTGGTTTTGGAATGAAGCACTGGGTTCTTTGCAACACTTATGGCACTGGGGCTATCACATAGAAGTGGGACACGGGTATACTCCTCGCCAAAGTCACTCATGGTGTATGTGATCCAAAGGAGCTGAGAGCAACAACTAGCTGCGGTAATGTACTCGACTTCGGTTGTAGATTGAGCAACACTCGATTGTTTGCGGGAAGACCAAGACACTAAAGAAGAACCCAAGAACTGGCAAGTCCCAGAAGTGGACTTCCTATCCAACCGACACCCGGCAAAATCTGCGTCTGAAAAACCGTGAAGCTCCAAAGAAGAAGACGCGGAGTACCAAAGGCCGAAGTAAGGAGTGTATCTCAAATACTTGAATATGCGCTTGACTGCTTGCCGATGCAAAGTCCTTGGAGACGCTTGAAAATGAGCGCACAGACATACCGAGAATTGGATGTCCGGCCTCGTCGCCGTCAAGTACAGGAGTGACCCGATCATGCTTCGGTACTCTTTCTGGTCCACGTGTTCACCTTCCTCGTCCGCATCAAGGGCTATAGTCGTACTCATCGGCGTCGTCATGGCCTTGGAGTCCTCCATCTTGAACTTTCTCACAATGTCCTTGGTGTACTTGGCTTGGTGCACAAATGTTCCTTCCTTCGACTGCTTGATCTGGAGGCCGAGGAAGAACTGCAACACACCCATCATGCTCATCTCGAATTCCCTGCTCATGTCTTCTGCAAACCTTGCAACCAAAGAGTTAGACGAGCCACCAAAGACAATATCATCCACGTACACCTGAACAATTAGGATGTCCGTGCCCTGCCTGAGGAGAAACAAGGTCTGATCTACCTTCCCCATCTCAAAGCCTCTCTCAAACAGGAACCCCCTCAACCTACCATACTAAGCTCTAGGTGCCTGCTTCAACCCATACAGCGCCTTCCTCAACTTGTACACCCTATGGGGGTACTTCTCACTCTCAAACCCCGGTGGTTGCCTCACATACACTTCTTCCTCCGACACGCCGTTCAAGAAAGCACTCTTCACGTCCATTTGGTACAGTTTGAATCCTTTAGCCACGGAAAAGGCTAGAAGGATCCTAATCGACTCCAAACGGGCTACGGGAGCAAAGGTCTCCTCGTAGTCAATCCCCTCTTTCTGACTATACACTTGAGCCACCAACCTTGACTTGTTTCTCACCACTTCACCTTTCTCTCCCTCTTTGTTTTTCCACACCCATTTTGTCCCAATCGGCTTACAACCTGGTGGAGGCTCCACTAACTCCCAAACTTGGTTTCTCTCAAAATTATCCAACTCATCATGCATAGAATTTACCCAATTGTGATCAGAAAGCGCGTGTCCAATGTCTTTGGGCTCGAAAGTAGCAACAAAAGTAGCATGGGCAAAGTGAGAGTTGTTCCGAAACCTCGACCGTGTAGTACGTCCGTTGATGTCCCCGATGATCCATGAAGCTGGGTGATCCACTTGTACTCGCCGGGGAGGTTCTCGCCTTGCAGCTACCTCCCCTTCAGCAACAGCTTCTCCTTGATATGGGCATGTCGTTGTAGGTGTAGGAGAGGGCCTGTTCACGATCGTAGTTGAAGTAGTAGGTACATGCTCAGCCGCGGGCGCCACACCACTATCTTCATCATCTCCATGTTCATGCTCCTCCTCCTGAAAGATCTCCTCGCCAAGTTCATCATCACCTGCACAATCAAAGACCAAAGAGCTACGTGTCAAAGGTAACCTCACAAGTCTCCACGATTTGATTAGTTTCCAAGTTTAGCACACGAAATGCCCTAGAGTGAGTAGCGTAACCAAAGAAAATACCATCGACTGACCTAGCCTCAAACTTATCCAGATTCTTGCCCTTCTTCAGAATAAAGCGTTTGCATCCGAAAACATGGAAATGACTCACCTTGGGACTGCGACCGCGCATCATCTCATATCACGTCTTCTTCTTGAAAGCTTGGAGAAAAATCCTGTTCGACACATAGCACGCAGTATTGACCGCCTCAGCCCAGAACCTCCTCGGAGTCCTATACTCATCGAGCATCGTCCGATCCATCTCACACAAGGTTCTCTTTTTCCATTCCACCATGCCATTCTGGGGAGGCGTATACGGACTCGAAAACTGGTGTTCAAGACCCAGGTCATGGCAAAAGGTTTCAAAGCGAGAGTTTTTTAATTTCGAGCCATTGTCACTGCGAATTGCTCGTATGGCATCTTCGTGCCTCTCGTTCTTCAACCTCAAGACAAGATCTCGAACAAAACAAAACGTCTCCCCCTTTTCCTCCAAAAAGAAGACCCAAGCATACCGAGAGTAGTCGTCCACCACAATTAGGACGTACTACTTCCCACCCACGGATCTCACACAAGCTGGGCCAACAAGGTCCATATGGAGCAGCTCGCATGGACTGTCGGTCATCACATCAGTGAGGGGTGGATGGGAAGAGGCTACCATCTTGGCATGCCTATACGGCGCACACACCAACTCTTTCTCAAACCGCAACCGGGGCAATCCTCGGACCAAGTTGTGTTTACTCAAGCGAGACAAAAGGTCAAAGCTTAAGTGACCCAACTTCGTATGCCACTTCCACAACTCACTCGAAGAGCCAGCCAAAAAGCAACGAGCCACACCAGAAGACTGAGAGAAATCCGCTCGGAAAATTTGACCCTCGGGAACGACCATGCAAACTAGATCCCCTCGAGAATCCAAAATCCGAGAACCACCAGGCCGAAACAACACCTCAAAACCCTCATCCAACAGCTGGGACACGGAAAGCAAATTGAATCCGAGCGATTGAACAAGAGCAACACACCTGAGAGTGACCCTGTCACTTACCTTAATCTCACCTTCTGAAAGCACACGTCCTCGCCCATTGTCCCCAAAGGTGATGTATGTCTTGGACACCACCGGGACGAGACTTGAGAACCACCCCTGTCTCCGGTCATATGCCTTGAGCAACCGGAGTCGATCAGCCAAACCTTTCCTGAAGTCTCCCACCTGAAATTGAAAAACGAGCATGTGAGTGAACAAACGACTCAGCACTGGGGTTAGTACCAAAAGAGTAAAACCAGTGCCGAGCCATTTGCTCCAAAGTGGGGTTAGCACAATCCATACCATCGCGCCTATCAATACTACCACCACGAAAGCCACCACGGGAACCACCACGAGAGAACCACCCCTGTCTCGCTAGAGGAGAACGAAAGCCACGAAAGGAAGACCGTGTACCATTGCTCCTCTGAGACTCAAAGCTATGACTCCTCCCACCCTTGTATGGAGCACGAGGTGGAGAACGCCTAGCAAACTCAACACCATTAGACTCACCATGCCAACCACCAGAACGACGACCACCAGAACTAAAACCACTCGCGTCGCCACCTCGAAAACCAAACCGCCCAGAATTCTGGGGGGGGCGGTTTGACCGCCTAGCCAGGCCGGTCTAACCTCCCCCCTCTTGGCAGGGCCGGTCTAACCGCCCCTCCAGGCCGGTCTGACCGCCCTCTCCAAGAAACCCCCTCGGCTACGGGAACTCGCATCTCCCCATGCTGGAATGCTTCTCACAATCGCCTTACACCTGGGCAGTGGCATATGAGGCCCAGGCACAACATGAGAAGGGTGGTACCTATCCTTGTTAGCCCACTCCTTAGCCATTATCTCCTCACGCTTCCTCTTGAAGAAAAACTCATCCTTGTGACCATCTCTACCACAATACCCACAATGGAACCGGATGTGTTTTGGTTTAGGCTTGGGTTGGAGCTGCTCACTTGGCTTCTCTCCCTTCTTCTCTCCAAATCTCTCTTGGGTTTCACAAATCTCACTGATTTTTGGAAGTTGTTTGTTTGGGGAGGAAACATAGGTGGATCTGGAGTTGTGTCAAGTTTGTTTCTGAGATGATTAGGCTTAGGCTCAAACTTGTTCTTGTGTGTTGTTTGTGGTAGGATAGGAATATCTCCATCTTTCTCATCTCTCTCACCACTGCTCTCTCCAATTTTGTCAGCCCCAAGTGCTCGACCATCGTAGCGTTTGAAACCGCTATCATGATACCAAGCTGAGGCTCTTAACCCGACAACCAACTCAAACACTTCCTCAACTCATCATTTTCATCCTGCAAATGATAAACATAATGGGAAAGCTCCACATTCTGAACAGCATGCAATTCACAGGTAGAACAGGAAGTAGGAATAGGTGCTTTCAAATCAGCCTCAAGCGAAACAATATGAGCACAAGACTCAGCAAGCTTTTCATGCAAAACAGGACAAGAAGTGCAAGTACCTAGCAAAGTTGGTCTAGATTGCAGCTCAGCCAATTCAACCCTAGGCACATCTAGTTCCTCACACTTGGAGGCATGCTTTTCCTTAAGAGCAGTAAGATCAGCTAGGAAAACAGAGCAATCACCACAATCAACCTCATCAGAAACAACAAGTGAAGCCTTAAGCGAATCTATCTCAAGCTTAGCATCAAGGTTCTGTGTTCTAGCTCAGCTACTCTGTTCCTAGCATCTTCTAGCGAGGCCCTAAGCTCTTTCCTCATTTTCTTAGCCTCTCTAAGCATGTCATCATGATTATCAAGCAACTTGCCAAGCTCCTCATTCTTCTAGCGCAAGAAGGAAAGCTCATCTCGTACCTCATCCTCGGAGTCGGAGTCCGAGTCGTCCTTCTGGCTCTTCTTGCTGCCGGAGCTGTGTGCCATGCCGCAGAAGTCGTCTCGTGCAAAGCAGCTCATCCCGCTCAAGTTCTTGGACCCCTTCTTGCTCTTGCGCCGATCACCTTCATCTTCGCTGCTATTGGAGCTCGAGGTAGAGTAGTGAAGGACCGATCTGGCGACCAGAGAGGGGGGGAGTGAATGGGAGCCGATAAAAATTCTTCTCGAAGGAGATGGGAGCTCCAACAAGACGAACACGACTTCCAAAACACGTCTCCGACTCAACTACCCAAGTTGGCCAAGACCACGTAGCCACTGGAGTGCTACTGGTCCTAGGAACCAACAACCACCTAGACCTACTCAAGAACGCAGCGGAACAAGCAACTCGAGCACCACTGGACTACACCGGTCAGACCGGTGAGTAGCACCGGTTAGACCGGTCCCTGCTGGAACAACCTGGCAGAACCTGAGAACTTCCACAGAAGGCTCCTACACCGGTCAGGCCGGTGTAGCTCGCCGGTCAGACCGGTCCAAGCCAGGAAATCCCAAATCCACCAAATAGACCTACCGAGCTCCAAAACTGACCAAACTCAAAACAGCAGCAACACGAGACAACAGGGAACTCACCAAGACGTTCACCCAAGCAAAACTCAACCAAGGGTCTGCACCGGTCCGACCGGTGAGAGGCACCAGTCCGACCGGTCAGGACCTGAGCTCTCGGGATGAACAACGCCCGCGGGTCAACTCCTCCAAATGCAACTCCCGATCTCCTGATTCGCTCCACGGATTCGCACAAGACTTTGGGGATAGTAGAAACACCTCATGGGCACTCCATAGCCAAGATTTGGTCCACCAAAACTTGCTAAATCGAGAGGAATCGAAGAAATCCCACCAAGAACGCCTCTAACCCTAGAGAGGAGAAAATCCCAAAATCGAGCCCAGCTCACGGATTTGGGAGGGGAATCAAATGGAAAAGAACCACGAAGGGTTCAAGCATACATCCCCCACCAAATCCCAAAGAGAAAGGCCTCGAATCCGCCACAAGAAAATCGCCAAGAAAAGGATCCAAAAATCACCAAAAAGAAGAAAATGGGAGAGACACAACTAAACCTTGGGGAACCACGCCGAATCATCTATACATACCATGAAGGTTCATACAAGGTCTAGCTTGCCGCCCGATCATCCTTCCCTCTCAAGAGATCTCACCATGAAGCTCTCAAGCTAGTCCTAGAAATTCCAAAGGAAAAAGGAAGAGGAAAATAGCAAAACAAAATGAGCTAGGGTTCAAAGAGATGGCTGCCATCCTCTCACCACTTGGGTTATATGGAGGCAACTGAAAGACGAAACTACCCCTAAGGCCTAACACTAGGATACACGCCCCCGAGGGGCACTTTCGGAATCTTCGTCGTTGCACCATCGGACGGATGCCCGGCAACCGCACCCTGCGTAGCCTCGACGCACACCATGCGATCCCGACGTGTGTCCTCCGCTTCGAAGTCTCCGGACTGCGTCGTCGCACACCGGTCAGACCGGTGTCCTCCACCGGTCAGACCGGTCCAGTGCTGCTGCCTCCGGTCTTCGGTCTTGGCTTTGTGGATCAACCAAGGAACCCAGTGGTTTTCTGGTGAACCACCGGAAACCCCGCGAACTCGGTGTAGCCTCCGCCAATCTCCACTCATGACTCGGCTCCCACGTAGTCCTGGCTCGACCTTGGTTTTGAGGCTCAACCAAGAAACCGTCCACGACTTCATCTTGCCGTTCTTGCCACCATGCGGCCCGCACTTGACCCCGCTGGCCATCGGGTCCCTCGAGCCAAGCCTACTTGTCTTCTCCACACCTGTAGGCCTACCCGGCAACGACCTTTCGCGCTTGCTCTTCACCTGCACCAGCACCAGTCAAGTCGCAACCTGCACCTGCAATACTTAGCCAAGAATCAGTCCACACAACATTGTCAATCACTCATCACACCAGGAAGCGACCATCCACCGGTCCTCGAACCACACAGGTCCTCAATCTCCCCCTTGATGAGTGCATTGACAACACACACGTTTTGGGTAACCAAAAAGAAAAGGAAAAGAAAAGAAACGACTAAAGGAAACTCCAACAAGCGATCGAAAGACAAGGGAAAGGCAAAGAGCAAGATCACTTGAAGAAGACAAGTCTCGGACCCCTTAGGCAAGGGCAACAGCTCGACACATCCAAGACAAAACCATGCTCAAGCAAAGAGCACAAACCACCAAACCAAAGCTCGAAAACCACAAAGAGCTCCCCCTGCACACATGCAAGCTCCCCCTGAACCAATGCAACTCCCCCTGGATGAATGCATGCAAACCACATCACAAAACAGAGTAGCTGGTTCAGTTTTGCTCTGACCGGTCAGACCGGTCCACCTCACCGGTCAGACCGGTGGACAAGATCGCCCAGCACCTGACACTCACACCGGTCAGACTGGTGCATCCCACCGGTCAGGCCGATGACCACCTGGGAAAAGCTGGGAACTGTACGCGGTCAAAACTAGCTCGAAACCACTTGGAAACCTTCTAAATGCATGCAGCAAGCCAAAACATGCTCAAACTTCTCCCCCTTGTTGACAATGCATGAATCAAGCCAAAAATGCGAAAAATGCAACCTAGAGCTTCTCAAATAGACAAAATTCAACAAAGGATGCTACACATGTCCAAAAGAACAAGTTAGATACTCTATAGCTTCGTAATGACATCAACTACATGATCACCAAGTTTCACAACCATTGGACGAAGCTAAGATAGAATTGAGCAATTTTGCGAAAAATCACCCTCTCATGAGCAAAGTCCTAAACATGAGCAAAACATGTCAAAATGGCAAAGCCACACAAACTTCATGCTAGGACAACCATTCTAATCATAAGACCATCATAAACACCCACAAGCACCTCATGTCATGTCAAAGCCACCGAGCCATGTGCCTACTTCTATATATGAGACTTCTCATTGGTAGGCATCATGCAACGGTTTAGCACCCAAAGCAAAATAAATTAAGCACATATGACATGGGAGCACATTTTCCAAGTAATTTACATTTCATTTTCAGATTCATATTTGGTACATGAAATGTCTTTGCGACAAAAAGGAACTTATGCCCCTCCACAAGATAAAGCATGGGGGCTAAACATTCATGATGGCAAATGAGCCTTTGGCCCCATATGATAAAAAAAACTATCCAACCACAAATTAAGCATAGCCAAGCCACTAAAACGTGTCAAGATCATATAAAGGCATTTACTCACAAGAGAGCATACATGTGAAATTTTTCAAAAACATAGCTATCAACCATGGGCATAAATCAAGATCATCAAGAGCTAAGCCAAACTAACCATAGCATACCAAACTAGCTCACAAGATCATATATAGCACATCATGGTGAACAATGTATGAGAGAAGCTTTTCCTATAAAATGCATATGATACAAAATGCAAGCAACCTAAGATACAAAGATGCCTATACATCGTGTTACATATGCCATGCCAAATGCAAGAAATGCACAAAGGAAAGCTATACATATGCTACAAAGGAGCTCCCACACACAACTCAAGAAATCAAACAAACACCAAGTTCCCCTGCAAACGAGTGAAAGTTGCTTGATCTAGGGGCTTGGTGAAGATATCGGCTAGTTGGTCATGTGTGGGTACATGGATCAAAGCTATTTTCCCTTTCTCTACGTTGTCTCTCAGGAAATGATACCGCACTTCTATGTGCTTGGTTTTGGAGTGGAGCACTAGGTTCTTTGCAACGCTTATGGCACTGGTGCTATCACATTGAAGTGGGACATGGGTATACTCCTCATCAAAGTCGCTCATGGTGTATGTGATCCAAAGGAGCTGAGAGCAACAACTAGCTGCGGCCACATACTCTGCCTCGGTAGTGGATTGAGCAACACTCGATTGTTTGCGAGAAGACCAAGAAACCAAAGAAGAACCCAAGAACTGGCAAGTCCCAGAAGTGGACTTCCTATCCAACCGACACCCGGCAAAATCCGCGTCTGAAAATCCATGAAGGGCCAAAGAAGAAGACACGGAGTACCAAAGGCCGAAGTCGGGAGTGTGACGCAAATACCTGAAAATGCGCTTGACTGCTTGCCGATGCGAAGTCCTCGGAGACGCTTGAAAACGAGAGCACAGACATACCGAGAATTGGATGTCTGGCCTCGTCGGCGTCAAGTATAGGAGTGACCCGATCATGCTCCGGTACTCCTTCTGGTCCACGTGTTCACCTTCCTCGTCCGCATCAAGAGCTGTAGTCGTACTCATAGGCGTCGCCATGGTCTTGGAGTCCTCCATCTTGAACTTCCTCACAATGTCCTTGGTGTACTTTGCTTGGTGCACGAATGTTCCTTCCTTCGACTGCTTGATCTGGAGGCCGAGGAAGAACTGCAACTCACCCATCATGCTCATCTCGAATTCCTTGCTCATGTCTTCTGCAAACCTTGGAACCAAAGAGTTAGACGAGCCACCAAAGACAATATCATCCACGTATACTTGCACAATTAGGATCTCTTTGCCCTGTCTGAGGAGAAACAAGGTCTGATCGACCTTCCCCATCTCGAAACCTCTCTCAAACAGGAACCCCCTCAACCTGCCATACCAAGCCCTAGGCGCCTGTTTCAACCCATAGAGCGCCTTTCTCAACTTGTACACCCGGTGGGGGTACTTCTCACTCTCAAACCCTGGTGGTTGCCTCACGTACACTTCTTCCTCCAACACACCGTTCAGGAAAGCACTCTTCACGTCCATTTGGTGCAACTTGAATCCTTTAGCCACGGAAAAGGCTAGAAGGATCCTAATCGCCTCCAAACGAGCTACGGGAGCAAAGGTCTCGTCGTAGTCGATCCCCTCTTTCTGACTATACCCTTGTGCCACCAACCTCGACTTGTTTCTCACCACTTCTCCTTTCTCTCCCTCTTTATTTTTCCACACCCATTTTGTCCCAATCGGCTTACACCCCGGTGGAGGGTCAACCAGCTCCCATACTTCGTTCCTCTCGAAATTCTCCAACTCCTCATGCATCGAATTAACCCAATTATGATCAGATAGCGCGTGTCCAATGTCTTTGGGCTCAAAGGTAGCAACAAAAGCAGCATGAGCGAAGTGAGAATTGTTTCGAACCCTCGACCGTGTAGTACATTCATTGATGTCGCCGATGATTCTCGAAGCTGGGTGATCCACTTGCACTCGCTGGGGAGGTTCTCGCCTTGATGCTACCTCCCCCTCAATAGCAGCTTCGCCTTGATCTGGGTTTGTCGTTGTAGGTGTGGGAGAGGGCCCGTTCTCGATCGTAGTCGAAGTAGTAGGTACATGTTCAGTCGCGGGCACCACACCGCCATCTTCATCATCTCCATGTTCATGCTCCTCCTCCTGAAAGATCTCCTCGCCAAGTTTATCGTCACCTGCACACTCAAAAACAAGCTAACTACGTGGCTGTGTCTCGTCGAAGGTTACCTCGCAAGTCTCCACGATTTGGTTAGTTTCAAGATTGAGCACACGAAATGCTCTAGAATGAGATGCATAACCAAAGAAAATGCCATCGATAGACCTAGCCTCGAACTTGTCCAACTTCTTCCCTTTCTTAAGAATGAAGCATTTACAACCAAAGACATGGAAGTGACTCACCTTGGGTGTGCGACCGTGCATCAACTCATAGCAGGTTTTCTTCTTATGGACCCTGAGGTAAATCCTGTTGGACACATAGCACGCGGTATTGACCGCCTCAGCCCAGAACCTTCGCGGAGTCCTATGCTCGTCGAGCATCATCCGAGCCATCTCGCACAAGGTTCTATTTTTCCTTTCCACCACGCCATTCTGGGGAGGCGTATACGGACTCGAAAACTGGTGTTCAAGACCCAAGTCATGGCAAAAGGTTTCGAAGCGAGAGTTTTTGAATTCCGAGCCATTGTCACTGTGGATCGCTCGTATGGCATCTCCGTGCCTCTCGTTCCTCAACCTCAAGACAAGATCTCGAACAAAACCAAACGTCTCCCCCTTCTTCTCCAAGAAGAAGACCCAAGCATACCGAGAGTAGTCGTCCACCACAACTAGGACGTACCACTTCCCACCCGCAGATCGCACACGAGCTGGGCTAACAAGGTCCATATGGAGCAGCTCGCATGGACGCTCCGTCATCACATCGGTGAGGGGCGGGTGAGAAGAGGCTACCATCTTGGCATGCCTACACGGCGCACAAACCAACTCTTTCTCAAACCTCAACCGTGGCAATCCTCGGACAAATAGAGTTTACTCAAGCGAGACAAAAGGTCAAAGCTCAAGTGACCCAATTTCCTATGCCACTTCCACAACTCACTTGAAGAACCAGCCAAAAAGCAACGAGCCACACCAGAAGACTGAGAGAAATCCGCTCGGAACACTTGACCCTCGGGAACGACCATGCAAACTAGGTCCCCGCGAGAATCCAAAATCTGAGAACCACCAGGCCGAAACAACACCTCAAAACCCTCATCCAACAACTGGGACACAGAAAGCAAATTGAACCCCAGCGATTGAACAAGAGCAACACGCCTGAGAGTGACCTTGTCACTTACCTTAATCTCACCTTCTGAAAGCACACGCCCTCGCCCATTGTCCCCAAAAGTGATGTATGTCTTGGACACCACCAGGACGAGACTTGAGAACCACCCCTTGTCCCCGGTCTTATGCCTCGAGCAACCGGAGTCAATCAACCAAATGTTCCTCAAGTCTCCTACCTGAAATTCAAAAGCGAGCACGTGAGTGAACAAACGACTCAGCACTAGGGTTAGTACCAAAAGAGTAAAACCAGTGCCGAGCCATTTGCTCCAAAGTGGGGTTAGCACAAACCATATCATCGCGCCTATCAAAGCTACCACCACGAAAACCACCACGAGTACCACAACCACCCCTGCCTCGCTGGAGGAGAACGAAAACCACGAAAGGGAGACCGTGGACCGTTCCTCCTCTCCATCTCAAAGCTATGATTCCTCCCTCCCTCGTATTGAGCACGAGGTGGAGAACGTCTAGCAAACTGACCACCTGCAGACCTTCCATGCCAACCACCAGAACCACGACCTCCTGAACCAAACCAAGCATCCTCATGAGGATGGAAACCGAACTGCTGTCTGCCCAGACCAGCACCGGTCTGACCGGTCTGACCGGTGGTGCTCGGCCAGCAGCACCACCTGCCGCCTTTCGATCTCCCCAAGCCGGAACTGTCCTCACAATCGCCTTGGCCCTGGGCATCTGCATACGAGGCTCAGGTACACCATTAGAAGGGCGGTACCTATCCTCGTTAGCCCACTTCTTTGCCATTCTCTCCTCACGCTTCCTCTTGAAGCAAAACTCACCCTTGTGACCATCTCTCCCACAATAGTCACAATGAAACCGTATGGGCTTAGGCTTGGGTTGGGGCTGCTCACTTGGTTTCTCCTCACTCAGCTTCTCACCCTCTTACCCAACGAACTCATTCCCCAAGTCACTTTTGAACTTGATGGGTTTCTGGAAATCATTTGTGGAGTGAGGAAATATGGGAGGATCTGGGGTTGTGTCAAGTTTGTTTCTCAGTGGGTTGGGCTTAGGAACATAGGCATTTTTGTGGAAGGTTTTTGGTGGAGCTTGGATATCACCAATCTTCCCTCCTCCCTCACCACTACACTCTCCAACCTTCTCCGTGCCAAGCGCTTGCCCACCATAGCGCTTATATGCCTCTGTCATCATCCTAAGCTGAGGTTCATGCCCCGACAACCAACCCATGATTTTCCTTAACTCATCATTCTCATCCTGCAAGCGATCCACATAATGTGCAAGTTCCAGATTCTTCAAAGCATGCAATTCACAAATAGAGCAAGAAGTGAGAATCAGTTCTTTCAACTTAGCCTCAAGCGAAACAGTGTAAGCATGCATCTCATCAACCTTTCCATGCAAAACAGGGCAAGAAGTGCAAGCACCTAGCAAAGCAGGTCTAGACTTAAGCTCAGCCACTTCAACCCTAAGCACATCTAGTTCATCACAAGTAGAAGCATGCTTATCCTTAAGACTAGTAAGATCAGCTAGATACACAGAGCAATCACAGCAATCAATCTCATCAGAAACCACAGGTGAAGCCTTAAGCGAATCAATCTCAAGCTTAGCATCTAGGTTCTGGGTTTCTAGCTCAGCTACTCGGTTCCTAGCATCTTCTAGTGAGGCCCTAAGCTCTTTCCTCATCTTCTTTGCCTCTCTAAGCATGTCATCGCGGTTATCAAGCAGCTTGCCAAGATGCTCATTCTCCTCACGCAAGAAGGGAAGCTCGTCACGTACCTCATCCTCGGAGTCAGAGTCCGAGCTGCTCTGGTGACTCTTCTTGCTGCCGGAGCTACGTGCCATGCCGCAGAAGCCATCTCTCGCGTAGCAGCTCAGCCCACTCAAGTTCTTGGATGACTTCTTGTTCTTGCGCCAATCACCTTCATCTTCACTGCTACTCGAGCTCGAGGAAGAGTAGGCGGAGCTGGAGTCGACGTCGCTCACTCCGACCATCGCTCGGGCCTTCCTGCTGTGGCCGTCCTTCTTCCTCGATCGTCGCTCGTCCTTGTGCTTGTTCTTGTGCTTGTGATCGCGCCTTGATCGGTACTTGCCGTCCGTCCTCGACCGGTTCTTGTTGCCGTCCTTGTAGCCGTCCTTGTTCTCCATCTTCTCCAGACAGTCGGCGACGAAGTGTCCTGGCTTGCCACACTGGAAGCATGTCCGTGTCGTCCTCTCGTGTTCACCCGGTTCTCGTGCAGCCTCTCGAACCGTCTGGTCAGTAGCGCCAGCTCGTCCTCTCCAAGCACGTCGAACTCCTCGTCTGGCAAAGACATCAAAGAGGACAAAGCAAACATCTTGGAGGATGGGTTAGCGTTAGACTTAGCACCTGAGCCACCGACAAGAGCAAGACTATGGGAGTCAGTCGGGCTCTCGAGACGGGCTGTGAAACCCCGATCAACCTCAGCTGACTTGAGCTTAGAGAACAGCTCGTTCACCGTCAGTGTGCTATACTTTTCAGACTCAAGAATGGCCTCGACCTTTCCATCCCATACGGTATGATCCACCGCGTGCAGGAGCTTCACAGCTCTATCATGGTCATTGTATGGGAGGACGTCTGGAACAACCCTCATGTTGTTCACAACCACCGTGAACAGCTGGAACAAGGCATCAATCGACTCACCGGGGAGATGAGTGAAGTTCTCGTACTCTCTCCGGTAAGTCGCATACAACCGTGCCTGAACCTCAGCATTTCCAGCGTGAGCATTCTTCAGCTCCAACCAAATCCTACAAGCTAGGTCCTCTGTCTGAACCCGATCGAATTTGCATTGACACAGAGCACGAAACAAGTAGTCGACCGCCTTGTTGTTGGCGTCGTGCATGTCCCTCGATCCAGGAGCTAGGAAGTTAATCAGATGAACATAAGCTGCGTTCACTGTAACATCCCAAAGGATTTGACCCTTTCCGCGGAGGAATGCCGCCATCCGCCTCTGCCACATCTGGTAGTTCTTCACATCGAAGTGCGGAGGACCCGAACCCCGTTCCTGGTATGCCATATTTGGATCTTAGACTGGTTAGAGTCAATAAAGACTCGAACCTGCTCTGATACCACTTGAAGGACCGATCTGGCGACCAAATAGGGGGGGAGTGAATGGGAGCCGATAAAAATTCTTCTCGAAGGAGATGGGAGCTCCAACAAGGCAAACACGGCTTCCAAAACACGTCTCCGACTCAACTACCCAAGTTGGCCAAGACCACGCAACCACTGGAGTGCTACTGGTCCTAGGAGCCAACAACCACCTAGACCTACTCGAGAACGCAGCGGAACAAGCAACTCGAGCACCACTGGACTGCACCGGTCAGACCGGTGAGCAGCACCGGTCAGACCGGTCCCTGCTGGAACAACCTGGCAGAACCTGAGAACTTCCACAGAAGGCTCCTACACTGGTCAGGCTGGTGTAGCTCGCCGGTCAGACCGGTCCAAGCCAGGAAATCCCAAATCCACCAAACAGACCTACCGAGCTCCAAAACTGACCAAACTCGAAACAACAGCAACACGAGACAACAGGGAACTCACCAAGACGTTCACCCGAGCAAAACTCAACCAAGGGTCTGCACCGGTCAGACCGGTGAGAGGTACCGGTCAGACTGGTCAGGACCTGAGCTCTCGGGATGAACAGGGCCCGCGGGTCAACTCCTCCAAATCTAACTCCGGATCTCCCGATTCGCTCCACGGATTCGCACAAGACTTTGGGGATAGTAGGAACACCTCATGGGCACTCCATAGCCAAGATTTGGTCCACCAAAACTTGCTAAATCGAGAGGAATCGAAGAAATCCGACCAATAACACCTCTAACCCTAGAGAGGAGAAAACCCCAAAATCGAGCCCCTTTGCTCACGGATTTGGGAGGGGAATCAAAAGGAAAAGTACCACGAAGGGTTCAAGCATACATCCCCCACCAAATCCCAAAGAGAAAGGCCTCGAATCCGCCACAAGAAAATCACCAAGAAAAGGCTCCGAAAATCACCAAAAAGAAGAAACGGGAGAGACACAACCAAGCCTTGGGGAACCACGCCAAATCATCTATACATACCATGAAGGTTCATACAAGGTCTAGCTTGCCGCCCGATCATCCTTCCCTCTCAAGAGATCTCACCATGAAGCTCTCAAGCTAGTCCTAGAAATTCCAAAGGAAAAAGGAAGAGGAAAATAGCAAAACAAAATGAGCTAGGGTTCCAAGAGATGGCTGCCATCCTCTCACCACTTGGGTTATATGGAGGCAACCGAAAGACGAAACTACCCCTATGTCCTAACACTAGGATACACGCACCCGAGGGGCACTTTGGGAATCTTTGTCGTTGCACCATCGGGCGGATGCCCGACGACCGCACCCTGCGTAGCCTCGACGCACACCATGGATCCCGACGCGTGTCCTCCGCTTTGAAGTCTCCGGACTGCATCGTCGCACACTGGTCAGACCGGTGTCCTCCATCGGTCAGACTGGTACCCACCGGTCAGACCGGTCCAGTGCTGCTGCCTCCGGTCTTCGGTCTTGGCTTTGTGGATCAACCAAGGAACCCAGTGGTTTTCTGGTGAACCACCAGAAACCCCGCGAACTCGGTGTAGCCTCCGCCAATCTCCACTCATGACTCGGCTCCCATGTAGTCCCTGCTCGACCTTGGTTTTGAGGCTCAACCAAGAAACCGTCCACGACTTCATCTTGCCGTTCTTGCCACCATGCGGCCCGCACTTGACCCCGCTGTCCACCGGGTCCCTCGAGCCAAGCCTACTTGTCTTCTCCACACCTGGAGGCCTACCCGGCAACGACCTTTCGCGCTTGCTCTTCATCTGCACACCAGCACCAGTCAAGCCGCAACCTGCACCTGCAATACTTAGCCAAGAATCAGTCCACACAATGTTGTCAATCACTCATCACACCAGGAAGCGACCATCCACCGGTCTTCGAACCACACAGGTCCTCAAGTAGGCGGAGCTGGACGTCGCTTGCTCCGACCATCGCTCAGGCCTTCTTGTTGTGGCCGACATTCTTCCTCGATCTCCGTACATCCTTGTTCCTGTGCTTGTGCTTGTGATCGCGCCTCGACCGGTGCTTGTTCTCCATCCTCGACCGGTGCTTGTAGCTGTCCTTGTTCTCCATCTTCTCCGGACAGTCGGCAACGAAGTGTCCTGGCTTGCCACACTGGAAGCATGTCTGTGTGTTCCTCCGTGTGTTCACCCAGTTCTTGTGTATCCTCTCGAATCTCCTGGTCAACAGTGCTAGCTCGTCCTCTCCAAGCACATCGAACTCCTCATCTGGCAAAGACATCAAGGAAGACAAAGAGTACATCCGGGAGGATGGGTTAGAGTTAGACTTAGCACCTGAGCCATCGACGAGAGCAAGACTATGGAAATCAGTCGAGCTCTCAAGACGGGCTGTCACACCACGATCCACCTTAGCTGACTTGAGCTTAGAGAACAGCTCGTCTACCGTCAGAGTGTCATACTTCTCAGACTCAAGAATGGCCTCGACCTTTCCACCCCAAATTGTACGATCCAGCGAGTGCAAGAGCTTCACAGCTCTGTCATGATCATTGTACGGGAGTACAGCCACATTGGCTCTCATGTTGTCCACAATCACAGTGAACCACTTGAACTTGGTGTCAATTGACTCACAGGGGAGATGAGTGAAATTCTCGTACTCTATTCGGTAAGTTGCGTACAACTGAGCTTGAACCTGAGCGTTTCCAGCGTGAGCATTCTTCAACTGCTCCCAAATCCTACAAGCCAAGTCCTCTGTCTGAACCTGATCGAATTTGGATTGACACAAAGCACGCAACAAGTAGTCGACCGCCTTATTGTTGGCGTCGTGCATATCCCTCAATCCTGGAGCAAGGAAGTTAATCGGATGAACATAAGCTGTGTTCACCGTAACATCCCAAAGGATCTGACCCTTGCCGCGAAGAAAAGCAGCCATCCGCCTCTGCCACATCTGATAGTTCTTTCCATCGAAGTGCGGAGGACCCGATCCCCATTCCTGCTACGCCATCTTTGGATCTTAGACTGGTTAGCATCCCGAAAGACCCGTAACCGGCTCTGATACCACTTGAAGGACCGAACTAGCGACCAGAGATGGGGGGGGAGTGAATGGGAGCTGATAAAAATTCTTCTCGAAGTAAATGACTTCTCCAACAAGATGAACTCGGTCGGGTACCCAAAATCACACGCTTCGCACACAACCTTCCATTTGCCAAAACCACGTAGCCACTGGAGTGCTACTGGTCCTAGGAACAAACACTACCTGCAGACAGCTTCTACACACACACGGCAGCGGAACCAACTCGGAAACTGTCTGCCTGGAGGGGGCGGTTAGACCGGGTATGGGGGGTGGTTGGACCGCCTCCACCTGGTAACCAAGAAATCCTCCGAAACACCTTTTCCGAGCTCCAAAACTCCCACAGTTTCATCCACGGAATCTTCTGGTCAAGGCCAAGCTAGCTACCAGAAAATCTTGGCGAAAACAAGAACTTCACCCCGGGGCCTAGGGGCGGTTAAACTGGCTCACGGGGGCGGTTTAACCTCCTGTACCCAGTGAGAAACACAAGCCAAGCACTCCTAGCAAACAGCACCAAAACGAGCCAAGATTTCACCAGAACGCTCCTCTGATCAAGGCGAACAAACTCACATAGGAAAATCCAGCAAAACCAAAACTTTTACCTAGGAGACCCAGGGCAATTAGGCCGCCGCCCTATGGCGGTTAGACCACCCCTCTCAGAAAAACTGGCCACGGGTCAACCCTCAACTTCCCATCGCCCGATCTCCCGATTCACCCCACGGATTGCGGCGAAACTTCGGGGATACCTGAGTTACCTCCTGGGCAACCTCTCCACCAAAGGAATTCCACCAAAACGCTCTCAATCAAAGGGAATCGTGGATCTTGGCCCTCTAGGTCATGAACTCGAGCAACTCGAAAAACCACCAAATCGAGGCCGATTCAAGGGAGTCCTTGGGGCAAAGTCACCAAGCAAAGAGGCACAAGGTCCTCATTCGTGACACCCAACAAGAATCCCGCAAGAAATCACCCTCAAAACTCCGCCACGAAAATCACAAGAAAGAGCTCCAAAAATCACCAAAAAGGAAAACGGGAGAGGCAACACAAGGCCTTGAGGAACCACGCCGAATCATCTATACATACCATGAAGGTTCATACAAGGTCTAGCTTGCCACCAGGTCATCCATCCCTCTCTCAACATCTCACATGAAGCTCGCAAGCTAGTCCTAGAAAAACTAAGGAAAATAGCAAACGAAAATAACAAAGGAAAATGAGCTAGGGT
Organism: Cenchrus fungigraminus; assembly: GCA_036936925.1. Classification (NCBI taxonomy): domain Eukaryota; kingdom Viridiplantae; phylum Streptophyta; class Magnoliopsida; order Poales; family Poaceae; genus Cenchrus; species Cenchrus fungigraminus. Next base: position 50,660,623 of record CM072778.1, on the reverse strand, counting down.
TTTTCTTTTTTTTCAGTTGGCTGCCAACCATCCCACCAAGTGTTTATATGGCGGCAACCAAAAGACTAAACTGCCCTTACTAGATAACTAGGGATACATGCCCCTCAAGGGAAATTTTGGAAGTCTTCAGATTAGCACCATCGGATGGATGCGCATCCACCGCAAGCCTGCGTAGCTCCAACGCAACTCTTGCGATCATGCCGCGTGTCCTCCGTTCTGAAGCTTCTCGGTGGCTGCGACCCGGGCGGTCAGACCGCTCCCCTGGGCGGTTCAACCGGCCTGGGTGGCCGCACGTCCTCGTCGCGTCTTCGGCCTCGGTTTTGTGGCTCAACCGAGTAACCCAGTGGTTTTCTGGTGAGCCACTGCAAACCCCGCGAACTCGGTGTAGCCTCCGCCAATCACCACTCATGACTCGGCTCCCACTTCGTCCCAGCTCGACCTTGGTTTTGAGGCTCAACCAAGAAACCAACCACGACTTCATCTTGTTGTTCTTGCCACCATGCGGTCCGCACTTGACCCTGTCGGCCACCGAGTCGCTCGAACCAAGCCTACTTGTCCGCTCCACACCTAGAGGCCACCTGCATTGGACCTTTCACGCTTGTTCTTCACCTGCACCGACACCAATCAAGCCACTACTTGCACCTGCAACACATAGCCAAGAGTCAGTCCACACCACGTTGTCAATCACTCATCACACCAGGAAGCGACCATCCACCGGTCCTCGAACCACACAGACTCTCACCCACGGCGTACCTTCAAGGACAATGAGGGCCCACATGGAGGCACCGTTATGGGCGTACGGATCAAGAATTCGGCGGCGCCCGAATAGATAGGGTTCCTGTTGACAGTGAATTTCCGTCAACCTAGCCATGAGTTTACCTTCGGTGTTGGCATCAATTTTATATCTTATCCATTGGTACTAACCTCCTTGATATAACAAGTTCGTTCGTGCATGTCGGCTTTGGAGTTTAATGTTTATGCAGGAATTTAGCGTTAAAAGCAAGACTTCCGAGTAAAGTTCATCAAGCACCTCGTGAGAAGATCATGAAGCCCGGTACACGTCAAGCAATGAAGTGAACATGACTCCAAGAAGCCCAAGGACCAACCCGTGAAGACAGAAAACTCCGAGGACCTGAGCAGAAAATGCTGAAGCTTGCAAGACAAGAAGCTCTATCCAAACCGCGGAGAAACTGACGTCAAGGGCCCACATGCAGAGGATGGAAACTTCCAGAAGACACGAGAATCTTGCACAACGAAGGAGGCCGTGAGATGGGCTAGAATAGGCCCAGGCCAGCCGGCCCAGGCTGGTCGGCCCAGCCCATTTCTGTGTCCATTCGTGCCCCCTTTGACCTAGACTATCCTCGGACTATTTATAATCCCCCTGCCAAGAGCCACACATCAACTCATTCGTCATTGGCCGCCGAGGAGTAGAGAAGAGAGGGAAGAGGAGAGGGTCGAGCTAGTTGTCTAGGGTTTCCCTAGCCGGTGTGGGAACCTTGCACGGAAGACCACGTCGGAGTTCCAGGAGCTAGGAGCAAGATCAAGGTAGGACCCTGGTGGTGATCTTGTCCATGTACCTTTGAGTATGTTGAATTATCAAGTTGCAATCCGATTTCTAGCGATCAAGTGCTTCTTCTACGACTTTTTCTTCAATTGGTTTTTCTTACTTTAAGATCTATTATCGAGATAGATCACATAGGGTGTTCTTGTAGCCTGTTGACGGTGTATTTTGGTACACCAAACATGTTCATTAAACTTTGGTTTGGACTTGATTATGGAACTAACCCGCCACTAGGCACACTAACGATGTAACAAATTCATCTTTGTATGTGCATTTGGAAGTGTTATGTTTTTACAGGAAAACATGGACAAAAAGGACGGAGTCACAACAAGTTCAAAGGAGCAAATGAGGAGTCCCGTTCGTGTTCAAGAGCATGATGAAATCACTACCAAAGGTGGCAAGGACCGAAGTGTTACAAAGGAACATCCTCGAGGATTAAAGCGTAAAAGACCGAACTTCATGCGAGAAGACCCTCTATCTTGGATGCGAGGATGACATCGCAAAAATGATGCAAGTGAAGGGGGCAAAGTGCAAAATGGCAAGAGGACCCACGTGTGTGAAGGGGCGACCGAACCGGGCCGAGATGGAACTGGGCCGGTCGGCCTGGCCCATTCCCGAGGCGGTTCGGTCCCCCATTTCTTGAGCGTGAAGATGATGCAACCCTAAGTTGATGTGGGCGCCGCCATTCGCAGGGGGAGCCATTCGCCTGAGAGGCCGTCCACAAGCTAGACAGGAAGGAGAGGAGAGAGATCATTCGCGAGGAGGATCGCTCGACTCGAAGGAAGCACCCACAAGTGGAGGAGGACGTCGAGGCCCTGCCACGACACCCTCGGAGGAGAAGGAAGACACCGTCGGAAGCGTCACCATGATCAACAGTGCTATGCCTAGCGCCTTGATGGGGTAATCTTCTCATTTGTCCATGGGTTGTAAACGATGTTGAGATGTAATCACAACTTTTGTGGTTTCAATCTATCATTTAGTGTTGAAGATGCTTTCATGTTTAAGGTTAGCTACCATGCCTTGTCGGGAGTATAGATCTCACTTCTCCCTTAGAACCCTTCAATACGCCGTGATCATCATAGGTCTAGCACGAATACCTCCGCGTAGTGACAGTACGGGCGGAGGGAAAGGGCGAAACCATGGTCACAACCCCCGGTAGATTAGATCGGTTTTCATATCTCTAAGCGGTTGCATGTTCAAGTATCGTAGACCCTTGGGCAAGTGTCTTTTATATATCTTGTGAGTCTCACAACCCTCTCTAGTGTAGCATAGTAGTTCCTAGATTAATCGTAGTTTAGGGTTTAGATAAGTTAACTTGGTAGTGCTAGATCAAACGCTTGTAATCCCCTTGCTCCGCGGATTGACAAGAACCTAGGGAATCCCCGTGGTGAAAAAGGTGTATGTTCGTACGCTTGCGGATCGTAGGTGGATACGAGTTTTATCCGTCAACATAGGCGTGGTGGCTAGAGGTGCACGCCTGACCTACCAAGAGATTTGATCTTGTCCATTGGACTCGCCCTAGGCTAACCCGCATGAATAGGAGTGTGTTGTGACAGAACGGTGGCTCCAAAAGGTGGGCATCTTCGGAGTTGGAACGAAAGTCGCGATTTAAAGAAGCTTTTTATGAGATTCAATTTGGTTTATTCGTCTTTGCTTGGAACTTCAACAAGAGCTTGATCCAATCTCTCTAGATTGGTTTTACCTATCCCTCTCTATCTCTTGCTACCTCCAGTTTTCATAGATTAGATTCATTTCTTTTGGTGTTCTCTAGATTAGATGCTAAAGCAACAACCTTTCGAAGATTAAAGTGTTTGTGGCTTTATTAGATTGATTCTTGCATCAAACATTTGTTCCACGGATTCAATACCTTGGGTTCACACTTGAGGGAAGAAGGGTCCCTTGACTACGACGGAGGATTTGTCCGCTTGCAATCCAAACGAAGTTTGATACGCATATATACCGTCAACAAGCCCCTTTTTCTGGCGCCGTTGCCGGGGAACAAGTGATCAAGATTCGATCTTTTATTACTTTTTGTGAATATTTTCAGTTTTCTTTTGGTTTTTCTTTTTGCATCTACTAACTTTTGATCATCCTCAAAAATCAATCTAATCTAGTTTGACTAACCCGAGTTTTCTTAGATTTGTTTTTATTTTTGTTCTTGTATATATTTTGTTTATTGCTAACCCTAACAGGAGATGGACGGCTACCTCTCCAACAAACCCAAAAATTTTGTGGATGATCCAGAAAAACTTTATAGGCTAAGGAGACGTGAAGCACAAGCTAAAAAGCTGGAATTTGCAGATCCAAATATGGAGGCCGAAAGATCGTCGGAGTCTCCAAAGGAATCACCAACTCCAAGCCCTAGGGAAAATCAACTTCAACCACAACCGATGGGAGAACAACCGCAGCTGGAGCGCAAGATCGGGGAGCTATGCACCCCGAACATCATCGACCTACCAATCTTGAACCTCGCAGAGATCGGAAGGTCGTTCGAGATTAAGACCTCAATAATCCGCATGGTGCAATATTCACCCTTCACCGGTAAAGAGGATCCCAACCTTCACCTCCAAGTGTTCATTCAACTTTGTCATACATTCAACATGGAAGGGGTGACTCAAAACCAAATGAGGGCAAGGCTCGTTCCGTTATCGCTACTCGGAAAGGCTTTGCAATGGTTCTACACTCAACCGGCGGAGATGGTGCAAAATTGGGAAGCTTTGATGAGAGCTTTCATGAAGGAATACTACTCACCGGGTAAGACTCAAAGCTTGCGCAATAAGATTGCTACCTTTGCTCAATATCCTACGGAGACCATATCGGAAGCTTTCGAGCGCTTCAATGAGTACACTCGGGTGGTGCCACATCATAAGTTCCCGAAGGAAGATCTCATTCAAAAGTTCTATCAAGGACTTACCATGGCGTCAAGGACAATCATCGATGCATTGGCGGGAGGATCCATCATCGAGCTTACACCGACACAAGCTTTCACTTTATTCAAGAAGGTCGCGGACAATGACACATGGGTGTCATCCGGACGCTTACTTCCGGTTCAACCCACGGGGAACGTGAAAGGAGTCTTGGAAGTGGAGAAGGAAGATCTACTCGAAGGCAAGATCGACTCGCTCATAAGGAGGTTGGAGAAGATGGAGATAGAGAAGAAAGAAGCTCAAGATTTAAAGGCTGCCGAAGCAAGATCCACATGTGAAGAATGCGGGGAGTATGGCCATGTCCAAAAAGATTGCCTGGAGGAAGCCAAGATGCCCGACTACATGAGGAAGGGAGATTTGCCGAACTTCCGCTACGGGCAAGGTAGACCTCAATTTAATGCAAGTTCGTCCATTCCGAATTCGTTTCCTCTTCGTATGCAATTGAAGGACTTAATGGACGAGCAAGCTAAGATCAACAAGGACACCGTCACTAAGTTCAAAGCCATAGACAAGGTGTTGGAGAACATCGATAGCAAGGTGACGGAGATCGGAAGCTCCAACCATCAAGTGCTCAACATGATGAAGATGCTCGAGACACAAGTGGGACAACTTACCGGGTGCCTATCCGCTAATGAAGGGAAGCTTCCAGGGCAACCTCAAGGTCCCGAGACGGCTAAGGCCATTCAAACTCATTCAGGGAAGGAGACCGAAGATCCGGAGCATTCCGCGGGAGCTAGAAAGCCAAAGCCATCTACCGAGGTGGAAGAATTTGCTAAGGAGAAGGTTACCGAAATCGTCACCGAAGAGCCCAAGTTTGAGATGCCGGGAGAAGACACGAAGGTACCGCAACTCAAGCCACGCTACTTCCGAGGTAAACTTGATAATCATTTTGAGAAGTTTGTGGAAGTTGTGCGTAGGTTGAGCATCAACATGCTGCTATTGGACGCTCTTCAAGTTCCTACATATTCTTGCTACTTCAAAGATATACTTGCAAACAAGTATGAGATAGCAACACTCGGGGTGGATCACGTCAAGATGTCTGAGCAATGTAGCGCCGCTATTGCAAACGGACTAGAGAAGCAAGGAGACCCCGGATGCCCGACGATTCCTTGTTCCGTTGGTTCATTCAAGTTTGAGAAAGCATTATGCGACCTTGGAGCAAGTGTGAGTGTCATGCCAAGAGACGTGTTCGAGAAGCTACGCCTACCGGAGCTAGAGCCTACGGCCATGTGTTTGGAGTTGGGTGACAACTCCATTCTCTATCCTTTGGGTATCGCCGTGGATGTGCCCGTGAAGGTCGGACACCACTTTATCCCCGTCGACTTCGTAGTGCTCGAGATGGGAGAGAGGGAGAAGCCGCCGCTCATCCTTGGGAGGCCTTTCCTCAAGACCGTTGGAGCTACCATCGATGTCGGGAAGGGGGAGATCAAGTTCGACATCAACGGCGAGAGGACTTCCTTCAAGTTTCGACCATGCTTCGAGGTATGCAATATGATCAAAGTTAAATATATTCCACCTCATCGTCACATTAGTAAGGAAGAGCCAAGGAAGAAGGAAGAACTAGAGAAGAAGGAAGCGAAGGAAATCAACGAAGTTGTCGCATCCGTCAAGATCAAGGAACAAAAGCCGCCTGTAAAGACTAAAAAGATGACTAAGCCGGAGAATAAGCCTGCGCCAAAGATGGTGCGGAAGTGGGTACCCAAGATTGCAACACTCGCAAAGAGCGTTGATCCAAAGTAAACAAGTGAAGAAGTCTGGCCATGGACTATAAACGAAGCGCTAGGCGGGAGGCAACCCGTTTCGTCGAGTCAAGAATAAGCTACCGGGAGGACAACCCGATCAAGAATTTTTGAGTCTTTCAAGTAAGTTGGTTTTAGAATTTTCTACGCAAGACATCATAGACTTAAAGTGGTTGGATAATGTTTAGAGTTATAAATCTTGTTTGGATATTTTATTTGGATCATAAACCCTTTACATGAGCCTTCCTATGTGTTATTTGCTTCTTTTTGAGAAACCAAAACCAAAAAAATTCAGAACCTACCTCAACCTTTCATCCACTTCATGATGTCATGGTTGACTTGTTTTACATGTTAAAAAAACATGAGTAGAGCCACGCCATGTACCTAGTTGATATTTAAATTTCAGCATATGGTAGGACTCGCGTGAACCTAGAGACTTAACTTTTGGTTTGTTCAAAATTCATATCCTTGGTTTCTCTAGAGTTGGAATTTTTCTAAGCCTCCTTTAATTTTATTTCATTCAAAATCTCTCTCACATTTAACCAAAATTAGAACCTAAACCTATGCCCCCATGATCAAGCCGGGAAAAGCTTGCTCTCAACTAATGGAAGCAAACAATATCGGTGCGACCAAAATAAAAGTAGTCGGAAAATATTTTCGACTTTCATTTGTTTTTTATGCTTCAAAACTCCTCCAATTGTATTTGAACTCATTGCAAGCTCTGAGTTTAATCTTATTTTTTGAAATTAGAGGAGTGCTTAGCATTAAAACATGATTAGAGGGAGGTATTTGAGTTAACCACACATGCACCATGATGCATCACGGGATGCCCCTCCAACATTTATCATCAAAGGACATGCAAAGGACAAGCATGGGGGGGCAGCCAAAGCTTTGTTTTGCAGGAATCTCATGGAAGCATGTGAGGCAAGGGAGCATGTAGGTGACTTAAAACAAAGCAATCAAGTGGGAGGATCAATCATGCAAGTAAAGGAGTGGACGAGAGCATTTGGGTGGTGCAACCCCGTGGAGCACGCGGTCACAAAGCAACAAGCAAGCATGGAGTACGCTGGAGAAAGCTGAAGCCGAGAGGGGCAGCGAGGACCCTAGGCCGGTCGGCCTAGGCCGGCCGGCCTCACCTCCATTTATACCCCCTGGTGCCCGTCTTCCTTAGGTAAGTCACTCGTCCAGCTCTTTGTTCGTGTTCCTGAGCTCTAAGTCCAAAACCTCCAGAGACATAGCTTCCCACTTCGAGCTTTGTTTCATCCATCAAAATCCATCCTAAGTCCACTAAAAGTCCATACTCAAATAATTTTTGTGTGCCTTGCTGCCGGTTCAAAATCCCGGGTATAATTGTGAGGAAGAGTGCAGCAACCATGTGGAAGAAAACTACAAGTCTCTTCTCCAAGAAGAAGGGGTCATCGTCATCCAAGCCATCATCAACAAGCTCTTTGAGGAGGCACTCGGTCTCTGAGTCTCCTCGGAGTATGGAGGAGGACACGGCACCGCCGAGGAGGAACAACACCTTGCTCCTCGGTGGCATGAGGGCCACACGAAGCTCATCTATGCGGTTCACCGAACCACAAGGACGTACGGAGGAGCCGCCCGTTCGACCTCGTCGCTCGACACGATCATCCGCTCCACCTCCATATGCTCTGTGATATTCCAAGTATGGGTTTATTATCAAGACGGAGGAGGAGGAGGAGAAGCTCACTCGCCTTGAGAAGAGGCTTGTGGCGAACGTCGACTTCGACGACCAAGCTCTCCATGTGTTCGGTTTTCACACGGATATTTATTACTTGTTGGGACACCTAGGTTGGGTGCAATTTTCCAACAGAGTGTCGGCAAACACCCACAAGGAATTGGCCCTGGAAATTCTCATGACCATGGCGCCGATACTTCATGAAGGAGTGTCGAGTCTCTCATTCCGTTTGGAAGGAAATGAACAAGAGGTTCCCTATGAGTACATTAGGGAGTTGCTTGGTTTTCAAAAGGGAGCCCCGGAGCAAGTAGATGTGCATGGAGGTACATTGGAAGGTTTTTGGATAATGATCGCGGGAGAGGCAAACCGGCAAAGGAGTAGTATCCGGAACCCCATAATCAAGGTTTTTCACTCATGGATGTGCAAGAGGATTTTGGGGAGAATTAAGGAGACCAAGATAACCGACATGGAGTTGAATTGGCTTTACTCAGCTTTGATTGCTGGGCAGCCAATCGACCCCACTCACCTTATGATCAACCGGTGGTGTTGCGAAGCAACATCGGGATCTGGAGATATTGGTTCGGGGTGTTACCTCTCCATGTTGGCCATCTCATTGAGACCGGGAATTCCAAGAAACCTGGAGCATCTCCTAGTCGGGACTTCTCTAGGAATTGATTATTTGAAGCAAGGTAAATATATAAGTGGAGATGAGAGAGGAGGCTTCAAATTGGTCAAAGTGAATTTACCCCTACCGGATGCAAGACTAAGACTTTTTCTTGAGGGGAAAGAAGATTGGTTAGAGGAAGGACTTCTTGTGCCGGCGAAGAAAAACAAGAGAGGAAGAATTATAGAAGAAGGTTCTTCCGTAGCCCAAGAAGAAGAAGGTGCGCCCCAAAATTATGTACCACCATATGGAGGAATTCTGGTGCCGCCAAGACACTATGTAGGTGTACCAATGCAAGCATGGGGGAGTGGTGCACCATGCCCCCACCAAATTTTGCGGTACCCAATGTAGCCTTTGTGGAACAATATGCACACCTCCCTCAACCACAACAAAGTGTGGTCATCATTGGAGGATATGCTGCAAGAAACATGCAAAATATTGCAGCCATCCAAACCAATGCAAATCAAATGGGTGAAGGAAATGCAAACATCGCCTTTGAGCTAGGCCACCTTCACCTAGCACCGCTAGAGCAATTCATAGGAGGAGCGGTGCAATCCTATTATGAGCAAGGGTACAACAATCAAGATTACCAATATCAACCACCGGCGGAAGATTAGAGAGAGGAGGAGCTTTTGTTTAATATTACCTTTTCCCTTTTCTTTAATTTTCAGCTTGTATGTGCCTATGTATGCGTAGTATCTTCAGTTTTTATTTATTTTCAGCATGTGTGTTAGTTTTTATTTTCATCATGAATAAAATTCACCACCTTGTTTTTATCTTTGTCAAAGATAGAAAGTTTGTGCCATGTTGATATATGATGATAGTTGCCGCTTTGTTTATCTTTGTACTTGTTTTGTGCATGATTAAGCTAATGCTCTCTTAAAATACAAATATGAAATTAATCTAAATGCTAGCTTAATCTTTTGCAGAGGTTATGATAAAAATAAAGACCCATAGTCTTTCATATGCTCTCAAGTTTTAGATGGGTTAAAGATGATTTATTTTTGTTCTTAAAAGTAATGCTAACCTTGTCATGAATACCACTTGCATGTTGCTCTACCTATCCAGAGCCATATATATATTTGAGTGCAAAAACTTAGTATACAAGGTTTATTTTTGGGTGAGTTAATTCAGGACTTGATTTCTCTGGCCCGAGACTAAGAAGCTGGTCATTCCGTTTTGTGTATCTATCTTTTTGCTAGCCTTTCTATCCGTGCATTGTGTATCCCCACATCGGAGATTTCACAAACCTCGCCGGATATCCACCCATAAACCAAAAATATCATCTTTTGTGTTTACCTCATTGACCACAACCTATCATTTGAGTATGGATTGTCAACTCAAGGAAGATCGCAAGATGGTGCCGAGATTGAAGATTTCAAGTATCTCTCCAAGGGAAAAAATATTTCTAGTACCTACCTTATCTCTATCACCTCTTTGCCCGAGGATGAGCAAACGTCTAAGCATGGGGGAGGAGGTAGGGACAATGCAATTTAGAGTTCAAGGGGAGTAAAATAAAAAAAATGTGTGTATAGAAAAAAGAGAAAAAATGAAAAAAAAGAAGAAGAAGAAGAAAGAGAAAAAAGAAAGAGATAAAGAAAAAAATATGTATGAAAAAAATATATGAGTATGTATAAAAAATAAAATAAAGTGAACTCCCCGGTTCTCTAAGTACATTAGGAATTTCAAAAGCTTCAAGATCCAAACCCATCTTTCCAACCATGTGCAATCCGATAACGAGGACTTCCTTTGTGCCTCGGGATCACTCTTTGCCATTTGCACATGTCCACCTATCTCAAAGTGTGTGTATTTTTCTCTCCCCCTCCTTGATATAACATTATTTTCCAATGACCTTTTTGACGAGTCTCGGTAAGACCATGTGAAGCTTGTCTTGTTTTGACAACATCTCATTTATAATATATTGGTAGGACTAAACTTTTCCCAAAAAGCTCCACATAAAGCCTACCACATATATATATGTTTTGAGAGGGAAAGGAGTAGAATAAATAGGCTTGAGAGACAAGATGAGATGAGAGTTCATGAGCAAGATGCAAGGTGGTTTAAATTTTTGAACTTGGTTTAGCTATTTTCATCTCTTTCTTTATTTCGAAATTTCTGAGATCCATTTGAATTTTGGGAGCATGTTTAATACTAGTGGGAAGAGCTTAATTAATATCCACCCTCCGTAGGGATGAGGGCTAGTACATTATGGAACTCTAACGAACTAAACTTTTGAGAGAATTATGTTTTCTCGTGTATGATCAAGTGCAGGGTTTGAGTAATGAAGGGCAACACTGATATCCATCGAAGACTTACTCGAGGACGAGCAAGGTTTAAGCATGGGGGAGATGTTGACGGTGAATTTCCGTCAACCTAGCCATGAGTTTATCTTCGGTGTTGGCATTAATTTTATATCTTATTCATTGGTAGTAACTTTCTTGATATAACAAGTTCGTTCGTGCATGTCGGTTTTGGAGTTTAATGTTTATGCAGGAATTTAGCGTTAAAAGCAAGACTTTCGGGTAATGTTCATCAAGCACCTCGTGAGAAGATCATGAAGCCCGGTACACGTCAAGCAATGAAGTGAACATGACTCCAAGAAGCCCAAGGACCAACCCGTGAAGACGGAAAACTCTGAGGACCTGAACAGAAAATACTGAAGCTTGCGAGACAAGGAGCTCTATCCAAACTGCGGAGAAACTGACGTCAAGGGCCCACATGCAGAGGAGGGAAACTTCCAGAAGACACGAGAAGCTTGCATGACAAAGGAGGCCGCGAGATGGGCCAGAATGGGCCCAAGCCGGTCGGCCCAGCCCATTTCTGGGTCCATTCGTGCCCCCTTTGACCTAGACGATCCTCAAACTATTTATAGTCCCCCTGCCAAGAGCCATGCATCAACTCATTCGTCATTCGCCGCCGAGGAGCAGAGAAGAGAGGGACTCCATTCCAGAGAGGAGAGGGTCGAGCTAGTTGTCTAGGGTTTCCCTGGCCGGCGTGGGAACCTTGCAAGGAAGACCACGTCGGGAGCTAGGAGCAAGATCAAGGTAGGATCCCGGTGGTGATCTTGTCCATGTACCTTTGAGTATGTTGAATTATCAAGTTGCAATCCGATTTCTAGCGATCAAGTGCTTCTTCTATGACTTTGTCTTCAATTGGTTTTCTTACTTTAAGATCTATTATCGAGATAGATCACATAGGGTGCTCTTGTAGCTGTGGTGGCTAGAGGTGCACGCCTGACCTACCAAGAGATTTCATCTTGTCAATTGGACTTGCCCTAGGCTAACCCGCACGAATAGGAGTGCGTTGTGACAGAATGGTGGCTCCAAAAGGTGGGCGTTTTCGGAGTTGGAACGGAAGCCGCGATTTGAAGAAGCTTTTTATGAGATTCAATTTGGTTTATTCATCTTTGCTTGGAACTTCAACAAGAGCTTGATCCAATCTCTCTATATTGGTTTTACCTATCCCTCTCTATCTCTTGCTACCTCCGGTTTTCTTAGATTAGATTCGTTTCTTTTGGTCTTCTCTAGGTTAGATGCTAAAGCAACAACCTTTCGAAGATTAAAGTGTTTGTGGCTTTATTAGATTGATTCTTGCATCACATATTTGTTCCACGGATTCGATACCTTGGGTTCACACTTGAGGGAAGAAGGGTCCCTAGACTACGACGGAGGATTTGTCTGATTGCAATCCAAACGAAGTTTGATACGCATATATACCGTCAACAAGTCGTACCCCTCCACACAATCTACCACCATAGCCTACCCCGTGGTGGACTGCCGGCACCATTGTACCGACAGTTGGCACACCAGGTAGGGACTCCGCCGTGATAATTGGCGAGCTTGATGGCAGCAGTCAAGATTCCGGCTAGCTGCCTCGCATTCGATGCGATGGGGGCAGGAATCCCCTTTCGGAACCATCGAATCTGTCCCCACTAGTGATGAGCAGACGACTGGCTTCGTGACTCCTCCCTAGGGTCACATCTTCGTCGGGGAGATCCCTTGTGTCATCTCCGACACCATGATCACCGTGGAAAAGACCCCCGGCATGGCACCTATACCACCCGCGAGTAGCAGATCGGTTCCCGGATCCAATCTGGAGAAACCTAAGGCCTGCCGAGTCCATTTTGGCACGCCTCCAGCCCGGCAACCACGCCTCTCGGCTGAAGATCTAACGGTTGAAGGATCCTCAGGTCCTCGCGAATGCGATCTGGTTCAATCTATGAATCGGGTCATCGGCCAGATGGCCGACCAATCGCGATCTGCGAGGAAACACTAGGCACCCCGTAGTGCGAACGCTTTCCCCACGGGTTGAAGAGCGCAGCCACCTCTTCCTACGCAGAGATGGTAAAGAAGAACCTTGCTGCGACACCCTCACCCCAGTCAGTGGAGTGTTGACGGCTGTTAATTGCTTACTTTAGCCGTCAATTTACTCATGAATAAAGGAGCAAGAGGCATTTCTTACACGCATTTTAGTTAAGAATAATGTAGTTCCACTTGTCCTTGGATGTGATTGTAGGAAATAAGCATAAAAGAAGTAGCAAACTCATCTTCTATGATTCATGCCACGTCACCACAGCAAAGGAGGGGCTGCCACCTCAGATGCCATGCATGCAAGCCATGTTACCAATCCAAGGGAGGCAAGCCCCGACGAATCAAAGCATGACACGTGGACTTCACATGGATCCATGGGCCCACCAGAGCGCCTAAACCGCCTCAAGAGCACGTGTACACCGGGGACCGACCTAAGGGCCCACAGGACAGCCACCCAGAGGAAGCACACCTTGAGTGGGGCCCACTGGAGGTCGGCCGACCCCACAGGTCGGGCGAACCGACCTTGAGTACCCTACTCAGGGGCTTCCATGTGGTGCCTCCCCATTGGTCCTAGAGCCCATTCCCGGGGAGTTTGGCTCCTCTTGACGCCGGTGCTCAGGCCTATAAATAGAAGGGGAGGGGGTTCATTTCTTACCAACACACTTTACTCCTCCTCTCACTTTTGGTTTCTAATGCTAGGAGGTACGCTAGAGTAGTTCTACTTCAGGTTCCAAGTCTACTTTGGGATTTAGGTATGAGTTCTCTTGTATCTGTATTTTATTGTATGACTTTGATCTACTTCAGTTATTCAGCTATTTCATATAAAGTTGTGCTTGTATACATGTGTGATTTGTTCATGTGTTCTTCGCTTGTTCATCATTTAGAGGCTCATGTTCTTGATTAACAAGGCCTTTCGATCCAGTTGACGAGTGACTTACTCATGTTTTCTGTGTTTGTTCATAAGTTAGAGGCTCGTGTTCTTCGCGAACACAACCCTTTGATCTTGTTTAATAGACATAGGAAAGCACAAATCCGTTTGTGTACTGTTGACGGCTGTTAAGTGCTTACTTTAGCCGTCAATTTACTCATGAATAAAGGAGCAAGAGGCATTTCTTATACGCATTTTAGTTAAGAATAATGTAGTTCCACTTGTCCTTGGAGATTATGAGATAGCAGGAAAATAAGCATAAAGAAGTGGCAAACTCACCTTCTATGATTCATGCCACGTCACCTCAGCCAAGGAGTGGCTGCCACCTCAGGTGCCATGCATGCAAGCCATGTCACCAATCCAAAGGAGGCAAGCCCCGATGAATCAGAGCGTGACACGTGGACTTCACATGGATCCATGGGCCCACCAGAGCACATAAACCGCCTCAAGAGCACGTGTACACCAGGGACTGACCTAAGGGCCCACAGGACAGCCACCCCAAGGAAGCACACCCCGAGTGGGGCCACCTGGGGGTCGGCCGACCCTTGGATCGGCCGAACCGACCTTGGGTCGACTGATCCCAGTCCTCCACGTGGTGCTTGTCCATTGGTCCTAGAGGCCATCCCCGGGTGTTTCACTCCTCTTTGCACCGGTGCTCAGGCCTATAAATAGGAGGGGAGGGGGTTCATTTCTTACCAACACATCTTACTCCTCCTCTCTCACTTTTGGTTTCTAAGGCTAGGAGGTAGGCAAGAGTAGTTCTACTTCAGGTTCCAAGTCTACTTTGGGATCTAGGTATGAGTTCTCTTGCATCTTTATTTTATTGTATGACTTTGATCTACTTCAGTTATTCAGCTATTTCATATAAAGTTGTGCTTGTAAACATGGGTGATTTGTTCATGTGTTCTTCACTTGTTCATCATTTAGAGGCTCATGTTCTTGATGAGCAAGGTCTTTCGATCCAGTTGACAAGTGACTTACACATGTTTTCGGTGTTTGTTCATAAGTTAGAGGCTCGTGTTCTTCACGAACATGACCCTTTGATCTTGTTGAATAGACATAGGAAAACACAAATCCTTTTGTGTACTTAGCCTAGTTTGACCTAGTTAGATCCCATGTTCATGTTGTATGAAGTTCGTGCTCAAGCTACGGTACTTGGTGTAATTGGTCGGTTTATCTGGTGGCTCTAACCTGGGTCACAATAGGCTGGGCCGGTCAGGGTCCTGCTAACAATGTAAGCGTGGTGCTTGGGTTGCGTAGCTACGTTACTTATCAGTGTATCCCACGGTTTGTCTTGGGGTAGGCCGCGGTGGTGACAGCCGTTGGACCCTTCTGGAATCCCCCACGTTCGGATACGCTGTAGGAGTCTAAAGTCTAACAACTGGAGTCGTGCGTAAGTGACGCGGGAGGTTAGCTCCCCGTTTGTAGCTGGGTGCTTGAGCCAGCAGTCATGCAATGCTAGTGTGTATCTAACTTGTCTGACTAACTTTGTGTGTTTTGTTCCTTAGAACCTAGAGCTAACTCGTATGTTGCCTCCTAAGCCTAGGACCTTTAGAGAGAGTGTGTTTGTGTGTTCACACTACCATCCTATCTATCATACCTTACAACTGTACTTGAGTGTCTGATTTGTTTCCATCTATGATTTATACTCATTGCAATAGTGTTGAACTTGTTAATCCGCCCAGCCTTCCTTGGATTCGATACCCTTTGGAATACTCCTTTGGGGAAATACTACAATGGTACTTCCATGCGCTTGCGGACTCTTGTATTCGTTAGGATTACCATTTGGTTATTTCTGGCATCGTTGCTAGGAACCCATAACTTAGCATCGAGGTTTAGAAATACCAACAACCATTTCTGGCGCCTTTGCCGGGGAAGGCTAAGGATAACATGTCAACACTTTGCAAATGTTTATAATCATGACAGGAATGAAACAGTTTTCAATGCAGGCTAACTTTGATTGTCTTCTTTGTCTATTGATGATGAAGACAGGTAGTGTATGACTGGTTTCGACTTACCGCCGAATTTCACTGAAGATCCTGAGTCACTCGTAAGGAGAGCTAGAACTCATTTCGGTTCTACCCAGCGTGTACGTACGGAAGTCGACCCAGCTTCCTTTGTGCCATCTACATCAACTCCTATGGCCAATCAAGAGAAGACTCTTCGCGAGTACTCTGCTCCCTCTGCTGATCAGGTGCCCACCGGCCCCGAGATCAACACCGGGAATGGAAACTTCGAGATCAAGACTGGCCTCATTACGATGGTACAGGCTAGCCCATTCTGTGGCAAGCCTAATGAAGACGCGAGCGCCCACTTGCAACAGTTCCTGGAGCTGTGCAGTACCTTCACTATACGAGGAGTGGAGGAAGATGCCATCCGTCTGCGGCTGTTTCCATTCTCGCTGCTGGGAAAGGCGAAGCAGTGGTTCTATGCAAACCATGCAGATATTGACACCTAGGCAAAGTGCTCAGCAGCGTTCCTCGTGAAGTTCTTTCCGTTGGGTAGGATCAATGCCCTCCGGGGGAGAATTTCAAGCTTTCAGCAAGCAGCAAATGAAACCATTCCAGAAGCTTGGGAGAGGCTTCATGAGTACATCCTGGCTTGTCCCCATCATGGGATGGACAACTGGCTTATTCTTCAGAGTTTCTACAATGGGCTGACTCTGACAGCCTGAGGCCACATTGATGCTGCTGCTGGAGGGGCTTTCTTCTCTCTCACTATCGCTGAAGCAACTAAACTTATCGAGAAGAAGGGCTCCAACCAAGGGTGGAGTGATGATCGACTCCAGCCACATCAGAGGGGTACACATACCGTCAAGGAAGCGGATATGCTGCACGCCAAGATGGACCTACTTATGAAGAGAATGGATGCTCTGACCAGCGAAAAGGCTGCCATGGCCATCACTACTCAAGCTATGGATGCTCGCATGACCTGCGAAGTCTGTGGCGACACTGGGCATTTAGGGAATTACAGCCCTACTACCCATGAGGACTTGATGTACATGAACGGCAACAACAATGGTTATCGTCCACAAGGAGGTCAAATGTGGAATCAATCACGCCCTTATTATCAGGGAGGTAACCAAGGTAATTCTTTCAACCCAAAATAACCTTCCCTGAGAGATCTGGTTTTCGGGCAAGCTAAGATTAACGATGGTTTCAATAAGAAAACAACTGCCTATGATAAGGCTTTAGAAAGCCTTAACGTTAAAATTGATAGCCTTTCTGCTGCTCTTAAGGATCAAGTGAGCTTTAATAAAATGATAGAAGACCGGTTGGCTCATTTGGTCGCTTTGGTTCCTCCAAGTGAGAATGCAAAAGCGGTAGTTACGAGAGGGGGTAAGACCACTCGCGACCCACCCTACCCTAACCATGCAGGAACCAAGAAAAGCACGAAAGAGGGTGAAAATCGCGACGACGAGTCGTTAGGCATGAGGGAGCCTTCACAAGCAAGAGTATCAGAAGAGAAGGTAGACAAACCTGAGTTTATTGACATAAATATACTGCCATTCCCTCAGCGAAATAGGAAGGTGACAGTGGACGAGCAATTCACTCGCTTCGTGGATATGATTCAGAAGGTCCACATCAATGGTCCCCCCTTGAGGCCATATGTGTGCCCACATACGCATGTTACCTCAAGGATATCCTTACCAAGAAGCGGGCTCTACCCACTTCGGAGGTGGTAAAGCTTACAGAGGAGTGTAGCGCAGCTATACTCAATCATCTTCCAGAAAAGAAAAAAGATCCAGGGTGCCCTACGATCACATGCACGATTGGATCACAGAGATTTGACCATGCCCTCTGTGATCTGGGCGCTAGTGTTAGCGTCATGCCAAAGGTAGTCTTCGACCAGCTCAATTATACGGAATTGTCCCCAACCACCTTGCGGCTGCAACTAGTCGATTCATCAGTACAGTACCCAGCGGGGATAGCCGAGGACATCCCGGTGAAGGTGTGAGATTGTTTCATCCCAGTGGACTTCGTGGTACTCGACATGGACATTGGTGATGAAATACCTCTCATCCTGGGGCATCCATTTCTGAGCACGGCTGATGCACAAATTGATGTTGGTGCCGGAGTAATCCGACTCCACATCAACAGTCGGGAAGAAAGGTTTGAATTTCGTCCGCGTAAGGAACAATGCTCAGTGGTCGAGGACATATCAAGGATGGACACCCTTGCCCAAGATGTTGAATCGATCCAGTCACAAGGGGACAACCCCATTGCTCTCATGGAAAATTCTCGAAGACAAAAGCCGAAGCAATTGAGTGCAGAATGAAAGACACCATTGGAGTCTGAGTCCCCGTCCAAGCAGTGCCCCACACCAAGGAAGCAACAGAACACCAAGAAGGTTTGGAGAAGAGTGGGCAGGGAGCTGACTCCCTCCAAAATGGACCGCTCACCAAGGTAAGTAACGGAGAGGTAGTCACCGACAGGTAAGCTCGATAAGACACTTCTTTCAATAAAAGATTCTGACTTTTAAGAGAAACAAGCTATTTCTTGTTCCACTCTTGCTTGCGCTCTTGTCGGGGTTTAAAATTCAAGGGAGTCCATCTGGACAACCCCTTCGAGTTTGAACCATTGTACACAAGCACAGCGGCAACAGCTGGAGGAGCAGAGGGCCTACTACCGGTGGATGGGATTTCCCCCTCCACAGTAGTGAGCCTGAAGCTAGCTTGGGGGAGGACCCCTACTCTGAGGTAACTTGTATCTTTATTTTCAGAATCTCATATGCTAAAAAGACATAAAAATCTGTAAAATTAAAAAGACCAAAAATATTTATTTGCTTTCCTAAATCAGTTTGCTTTCATGTGCGCGGTAGGAATGCTTTTGTTCTCCGTGGTTGAAATGATGAATAGTTGCTCTGTTTATTCCTTTTGTATGCCTTGCTACAGTTTAGTACCCTATTTAAGTTTTGAGTTTATTGGCTTGCATGATCAAAACTTAGCTTGAAACTTGTGGGTAGCAAAAAGCATGACCTTTGCCTAGGTTGTTGTGAGGTATGATATGGTATAATAGAGTTGCTTTGAGCTAGTGCTAAGTGATGTTTGATATCCGGAGTTTTCTTTTGAAAAAATGATAAAATGATAAGTTCCTCAATGATGAGAAATTCCTATCCAAAGCCATATGTAGATCCTAGCTTCTGTTAGCCTCCACATATGCTACTTGCTTTCCTTCATTGAGTCTTGTCGAATTGTTGTGACCCTCGGCGAGAAACTTGTCATGCTCCCATGATCAAGATCACGTACACAACCACTATATGCTAAACTTCTACAGCGAAAGTTAAGCACCCATCATTTCATCCATCCCCCATCCATTCCACAAATAAAGCTCCGCACATCGTTTTATGATTACTCTCCCTCCAAAAATGTTCAGGAAGGACTATGGGCTATGAAAAGAAAATCAAACATGCTCAAGGGCATGCATAAAAAAAAGAGAAAAAGAAAGAATAAAGAGACATAGCCCAAGTCTCAAAATTTTCAAAAGGAGAAGAGAGAATCATATGCAAAAAGGAGTTCATCATCCATTCACCATATACACACACATGCACATTTTGATCAGGGTGTATGACTTGTTGCTCCCAAGGATCCGGTTTTTGACTCGACAACATATGAGAAACAGGTATGCCACATGTTTTCCCTACCTACAGCTCCACATATCAGCCCATTAGGAGTAGGTGGAGAAAGAAGGCAATTTAATGCCTTGGTGAGGAATCATACACAATAAGCGATCCGAGAGTATCATTCGAGGAACTTTGATTTCTTTGTGAAAATTTGCAAAACCTCCGGATTGACAACTGATCAAGGCACATGTGATTAGTAATTTCTATACAACCGTTCTATGTTTCAACCGCCCAAGGCAGGTGAAGATACAAGCCCCATATCAATCAAGCATAAGGTAAGATTAATGCCAACTCATTCAATCCTTGATAGAGTACCTAGTTGTATGCTTGTCATAAACTAGGAATACAACATCGTAGCAACTCCTGATCAACCAACCTAAGTCCTAAGTGTCTTGCTCAGGACGAGCAAGAGGCTAGCTTGGGAGAGTTGTTGACGGCTATTAAGTGCTTACTTTAGCCGTCAATTTACTCATGAATAAAGGAGCAAGAGGCATTTCTTACACGCATTTTAGTTAAGAATAATGTAGTTACACTTGTCCTTGGAGATTATGTGATTGCAGGAAAATAAGCATAAAGAAGTGGCAAACTCACCTTCTATGATTCATGCCACGTCACCTCAGCCAAGGAGTGGCTGCCACCTCAGGTGCCATGCATGCAAGCCATGTCACCAATCCAAGTGAGGCAAGCCCCGACGAATCAGAGTGTGACTCGTGGACTTCACATGTATCCATGGGCCCACCAGAGCGCCTTAACCACCTCAAGAGCACGTGTACACCAGGGACTGACCTAAGGGCCCACCAGACAGCCACCCCGAGGAAGTACACCCTGAGTGGGGCCACTTGGGGGTCGGCCGACCCTTGGATCGGCCGAACCGACCTTGGGTCGGCTGATCCCAAGCCTCCACGTGGTGCTTGTCCATTGGTCCTAGAGGCCATCCCCGGGGTGTTTCACTCCTCTTTGCGCCGGTGCTCAGGCCTATAAATAGAAGGGGAGGGGGGTTCATTTCTTACCAACACATCTTACTCCTCCTCTCTCACTTTTGGTTTCTAAGGCTAGGAGGTAGGCTAGAGTAGTTCTACTTCAGGTTCCAAGTCTACTTTGGGATCTAGGTATGAGTTCTCTTGTATCTTTATTTTATTGTATGACTTTGATCTACTTCAGTTATTCAGCTATTTCATATAAAGTTGTGCTCGTAAACATGGGTGATTTGTTCATGTGTTCTTTGCTTGTTCATCATTTAGAGGCTCATGTTCTTGATGGGCAAGGCCTTTTGATCCAGTTGACAAGTGACTTACACATGTTTTCGGTGTTTGTTCATAAGTTAGAGGCTCGTGTTCTTCACGAAAACGACCCTTTGATCTTGTTGAATAGACATAGGAAAGCACAAATCCATTTGTGTACTTAGCGTAGTTTGATCTAGTTAGATCCCATGTTCATGTTGTATGAAGTTCGTGCTCAAGCTACGGTATTCGGTGTAATTGGCCGGTTTATCTGGTGGCTCTGACCTGGGTCACAATAGCCTGGGCCGGTCAGGGTCCTGCTAACAACGTAAGCGTGGTGCCTGGGTTGCGTAGCTACGTTACTTATGAGTGTATCCCACGGTTTGTCTTTGGGTAGGCCACGGTGGTGACAGCCGTTGGACCCTTCTGGAATCCCCCACGTTCGGATACGCTGTAGGAGTCTAAAGTCTAACAACCGGAGTCGTCCGTAAGCGACGCGGGAGGTTAGCTCCCTGTTTGTACCTGGGTGCTTGAGCCAGCAGTCATGCAATGCTAGTGTGTATCTAACTCGTCTGTCTAACTTTGTGTGCTTTGTACCTTAGAACCTAGAGCTAACTCGTATGTTGCCTCCTAAGCCTAGGACCTTTAGAGAGAGTCTGTTTGGTCGTTCACACTACCATCCTATCTAGCATACCTTACCCCTGTACTTGAGTGTCTGATTTGTTTCCGTTTATGATTTATACTCATTGCAATAGTGTAGAACTTGTTAATCCGCCCAGCCTTCTTTGGATTCGATACCCTTTGGAATACTCCTTTAGGGAAATGCTACAATGGTACTTCCGTGCGCTTGCAGACTCTTGTAATCGTTAGGATTACCATTTGGTTATTTCTGGCATCGTTGCTAGGAACCCATAACTTAGCATCGAGGTTAAGAAATACCAACATGTACCTAGCCTAGTTTGATCCAGTTAGATTCCATGTTCATGTTGTATGAAGTTAGTGCTCAAGCTACGGTACTTGGTGTAATTGGCTGGTTTATCTGGTGGCTCTGACCTGGGTCACAATAGCCCGGGCCGGTCAGGGTCCTGCTAACAACGTAAGCGTGGTGCTTGGGTTGCATAGCTACGTTACTTATGAGTGTATCCCACGGTTTGTCTTGGGGTAGGCCGCGGTAGTGACAGCCGTTGGACCCTTCTGGAATCCCCCATGTTCGGATACGCTGTAGGAGTCTAAAGTCTAACAACCGGAGTCGTGCGTAAGCGACGCGGGAGGTTAGCTCCCCGTTTGTACCTAGGTGCTTGAGCCAACAATCTTGCAATGCTAGTGTGTATCTAACTCGTCTTACTAACTTTGTGTGTTTAGTACTTTAGAACCTAGAACTAACTCGTATGTTGCCTCCTAAGCCTAGAACCTTTAGAGAGAGTGTGTTTGTGTGTTCACACTACCAACTTATCTATCATATCTCACCCCTGCACTTGGGTGTCTGGTTTGTTTCCGTCTATGATTTATACTCATTGCAATAGTGTTGAACTTGTTAATCCACCCAACCTTCTTTGGATTCGATACCCTTTGGGGAAATGCTACAATGGTACTTCCGTGCGCTTGCGGACTCTTGTAATCATTAGGATTACCATTTGGTCATTTCTGGCATCATTGCTAGGAACTCGTGACTTAGCATCGAAGTTATGAAATACCAACAAGCATTTCTGGCGTCGTTGCCGGGGAAGGCTAAGGATAACATATCAACACTTTGCATATGTTTATAATCATGATAGGAATAAAACAGTTCTCAATGCAGGCTAACCTTGATTCTCTTCTTTGTTTATTGATGATGAAGACAGGTAGTGTATGACTGGTTTCAACTTACCGCCAAATTTCACTGAAGATCCCGAGTCACTTGTAAGGAAGGCACAAATTCATTTCGGATCTCCTTCGCGTGTACGTTCGGAAGTCGATCCAGCTTCCTTAGTGCCATCTGAATCAACTCCTATGGCTGAAGTCAATGAGAAGACTCCCCGTGAGTACTCTGCTCCCTCTGCTGACCAGGTCCCAACAGGCCCTGTGATCAACACTGGGAACGGAAACTTCGAGATCAAGACTAGCCTAATTATGATGGTACAGGCTAGCCCATTCTGTGGTAAGCCTAATGAAGACGCGAGCGCCCACTTGCAAAAGTTCCTGGAGCTGTACAGTACCTTCACTATACGGGGTGTGGTGGAAGATGCCATCCGTCTGCGACTGTTTCCATTCTCAATTCTGGGAAAGGCAAAGCAGTGGTTCTATGCGAACCGTGCAGAAATTAACACTTGGGCAAAGTGCTCAGCAGCATTCCTCGTGAAGTTCTTTCCGTTGGGCAGAACCATTGCTCTCCGGGGGAGAATTTCAAGTTTCCAGCAAGCGGCGAATGAGAATATCCCGGAAGCTTGGGAGAGGCTCCAGGAGTACATCCTGGCTTGCCCCCATCATGGGATGGACAACTAGTTTATTCTTCAGAGTTTCTATAATGGGCTCACTCCGACAGCCTGAGGTCATATTGATGCTGCTGCTAGAGGGGCTTTCTTCTCTCTTACTATTGCTGAAGCAACCAAACTTATTGAGAAGATGGTCTCCAACCAAGGGTGGAGTGATGATCGACTCCAACCACGTCAAAGGGGTACACATACCATCAAGGAAGCGGATATGTTGCACGCCAAGATGGACCTGCTTATGAAAAGAATGGATGATCTGACCAGCGAGAAAGCTGCCATGGCCATCACTACTCAAGCTATGGATTCTCGCATGACTTGCGAAGTTTGTGGTGACACTAGGCATTCAGGGAATTATTGCCCTACTACCCAGGAGGACATGATGTACATGAACGGCAACAACAATGGTTATCGTCCACAAGGAGGTCAAATGTGGAATCAATCACGCCCTTATTATCAGGGAGGTAATCAAGGTAACTCTTTCAACTCAAACCAACCTTCCCTAGGAGATCTGGTTTTCGAGCAAGCTAAGATCAACGATGGTTTTAATAAGAAAACAACTGCCTATGATAAGGCTTTGGAAAGCCTTAGCGTTAAAATTGATAGCCTTTCTTCTGCTTTTAAGGACCAATTGAGCTCTAATAAAATGATCGAGACCCAATTGGCTCAATTAGTCACTATGGTTCCTATAGTTGAGAATGCAAAAGCGGTAGTCACGAGAGGGGGTAAGACCACTCGCGACCCACCCTATCCTAATCATGTAGGAACCAAGAAAAGCACAAAGGGGACGCAGATCACAACGATGAGCCATCAGGCACAAGGGATCCTTCACAAGCAAGAATACCTAAAGAGAAGTCAGATAAACCCAAGTTTATCGACACAAATGTACTGCCATTCCCTCAGCAAAATAGGAAGATAACAGTGGACGAACAATTCACTCGCTTCGTGGATATGACCTGGAAAGTCCACATCAATGTTCCACTCCTTGAGGCAATGCGTGTGCCCACATACGCGGGTTACCTCAAGGATATCCTCACCAAGAAGCGACCTCTACTCACTTCAGAGGTGGTAAAGCGTATAGAGGAGTGTAGCGCAGCTATACTCAATCATCTTCCAGAAAAGAAAAAGGATCCAGGGTGCCCTACGATCATATGCACGATTGGATCACAAAGATTTGACCACGCCCTCTGTGATCTTGGCGCCAGTGTTAGCGTCATACCAAAAGTAGTCTTCGACCAGCTCAATTATACGGAATTGTCCCCAACCACCTTGCGGCTACAACTAGTCGATTCATCAGTACGGTACCTAGCGGGGATAGCCGAGGACATCCCGGTGAAGGTGCGAGATTGTTTCATTCCAGTGGATTTCGTGGTACTCGACACGGACATTGGTGATGAAATACCGCTCATCCTGGGATGTCCATTTCTGAGCACGACTGATGCACAAATTGATGTTGGTGCCGGAGTAATCTGTCTCCACATCAATGGCCAGGAGGAAAAATTTGAATTCCGTCCGCGTAAGGAACAGTGCTCAATGGTTGAAGGTATACCAAGGAGGGACACCCTTGCCCAAGATGTTGAACCTATACTGACACAAGTGGACAGCCTCATTGCTCTCATGGAGAATTCCTGAAGACAAAAGCCAGAGCAATTGAGTGCATAATGGAAGCCACATAGGGGGTCTACGTCCCAGTCTAAGCAGTATACTACACCTAGGAGGCAATAGAACATCAAGAAGGTGTGGAGAAGAGTGGGCAGGAAGCTAACTCCCTCATCTTCAAAGGCGGACCCTTCACCCGTGTAGTAATGGGGAGGTAGTCGGGGCTTTAGAATACTTGGAATAAATAGCCCTCCGCCAACAGGTAAGATCGGTAAGATGCTTCCTTCAATAAAAGATTCTGACTTTTAAGAGAAACAAGCTATTCTTGCTCCATTTCGCTCGCGCTATTGTTTGGATTTAAGCTCGTGGGAGTTCATCCGGACAACCCCTTTGAGTTTGAACCATGACACACAAGTAGCGGCAGTTGGAGGAGCAGAGGGCATACTACCGATGAAGGGGATTTCCCCCTCCACAATAGTGAGCCTGAAGCTAGCTTGGGGGAGGACCCCCACT
The DNA here is from genome assembly GCA_036936925.1 of Cenchrus fungigraminus. Classification (NCBI taxonomy): domain Eukaryota; kingdom Viridiplantae; phylum Streptophyta; class Magnoliopsida; order Poales; family Poaceae; genus Cenchrus; species Cenchrus fungigraminus. The sequence goes on along the minus strand of CM072778.1, from coordinate 50,635,376 downwards.
CTGAGGTAACTTGTATCTTTATTTTCAAAATCTCATATGCTAAAAACACATAAAAATTTGCAAAATTAAAAAGACCAAAAATATTTATATGCTTTCCTAAATTAGTTTGCTTTCGTATGCGCGGTAAGAATACATTTGTTCTCCATGGTCGAAATGATGAATAGTTGCTCTGTTTATTCCTTTTGTATGCCTTGCTACAGCTTAGTACCCTATTTTAGTTTTGAGTTTGTTAGCTTGCATGATCAAACCTTAGCTTGAAACTTGTGGGTAGCGAAAAGCATGACCTTTGCCTAGGTTGTTGTGAGGTACGATATGGTATAATAGGGTTGCTATGAGCTAGTGCTAAGTGATGTTTGATATCCAGAGTCTTCTTTTGAAAAATAGAATGATAAGTTCCTCAATGATGAGAAATTCCTATCCAAAGCCATATGTAGATCCTAGCTTTTGTTAGCCTCCACATATGCTACTTGTTTTCTTCATTGAGTCTTGTCGAATTGTTGTGACCCTCGGCGAGAAGCTTGTCATGCTCCCATGATCAAGATCACGTACACAACCACTATATGCTAAACTTCTACATTGGAAGTTAGCACCCATCATTTTATCCATCCCCCATCCATTCCACAAATAAAGCTCCGCGCATTGTTCCATGCTTGTTGGTATTTCTTAACGTCGATGCTAAGTTATGAGTTCCTAGCAACAATGCCAGAAATCACCGAATGGTAATCCTAACGATTACAAGGTCCGCAAGCGCACGGAAGTACCATTGTAGCATTTCCCCAAAGGAGTATTCCAAAGGGTATCGAATCCAAGGAAGGCTGGGCGGATTAACAAGTTCAACACTATTGCAAGGAGTATAAATCATAGACGGGAACGAACCAGACACTCAAGTACAGGGGTAAGATATGATAGATAAGATAGTAGTGTGAACACACAAACACACTCTCTCTAAAGGTCCTAGGCTTAGGAGGCAACATACGAGTTAGTTCTAGGTTCTAAGGTACTAAGCATAGAAAGTTAGTCAGACGAGTTAGACGCACACTAGCATTGCAAGATTGCTGGCTCAAGCACCCAGGTACAAACGGGGAGCTAACCTCCCGCGTCGCTTACGCACGACTCCGGTTGTTAGATTTTAGACTCCTACAGCGTATCCGAACGTGGGGGATTCCAGAAGGGTCCAACGGTTGTCACCACCGCGGCCTACCCCAAGATAAACCATGGGATACACTCATAAGCAATGTAGCTACGCAACCCAAGCACCACGCTTACGTTGTTAGCAAGACCCTGACCGGCCCGAGCTATTGTGACCCAGGTCAGTGCCGCCAGATAAACCAGCCAATCACACCGAGTACCATAGCTTGAGATCGAACTTCATGCAACACGAACATGGGATCTAACTAGATCAAACTAGGCTAAGTACACAAACGGACTTGTGCTTTCCTATGTCTATTCAACAAGATCAAAGGGGCGTGTTCGTGATGAACACGAGCCTCTAACTTATGAACAAACCCTGAAAACATGTATAAGTCACTCATCAACTGGATCGAAAGGCCTTGTTCATCAAGAACCTGAGCCTCTAAATGATGAACAAGCGAAGAACACATGAACAAATCACCCATGTATACAAGCACAACTTTATATGAAATAGCTGAATAACTGAAGTAGATCAAAGTCATACAATACAATAAAGATACAAGTGGACTCATACTTAGATCCCAAAGTAGACTTGGAACCTGAAGTAGAACTACTCTAGCCTACCTCCTAGCCTTAGAAACCAAAAGTGAGAGAGGAGGAGTAAGGTGTGTTGGTAAGAAATGAACCCCCTCCCCTTCTATTTATAGGCCAGAGCACCGGCGCAAGAAGGAGTGAAACACCCCGGGGATGGCCTCTAGGACCAATGGACAAGCGCCACGTGGAAGCCCAGGATCAGCCGACCCAAGGTCGGTTCGGCCGATCCTAGGGTCGGCCGACCCCAGGTGGGCCCCACTCGGGGTGTGCTTCCTCGGGGTGGCTGTCCTGTGGGCCCTTAAGTCGGTCCCTGGTGTACAGTGTTCTTGAGGCGGTTTAGGCGCTCTGGTGGGCCCATGGATCCATGTGAAGTCCACGTGTCACGCTCTGATTCGTCGGGGCTTGCCTCCCTTGGATTGGTGACATGGCATGCATGCGTGGCACCTGAGGTGGCTTAGCTTGCATGCATGGCACCTGAGGTGGCAGCCACTACTTGAGGTGACGTGGCATGAATCATAGAAGGTGAGTTTGCCACTTCTTTTATGCTTATTTTCCTGCAATCACATAATCTCCAAGGACAAGTGGAACTACATTATTCTTAACTAAAATGCATGTAAGAAATGCCTCTTGCTCCTTTTTTCATGAGTAAATTGAGAGCTAAAGTAGGCACTTAACAGCCGTCAACAATGACTACTCTCTCTCTCTCTCTCTCCAAAACTATTCAGCAAGGACTATGGGCTATGTATAAAAAGAAAGAAAAAAACAAACAAACATGCTCAAGGGCATGCAAAAAGTAGAATAAAGAGACATAGCCCAAGTCTCAAAGATCTGAAAAGGAGAAGAGAGAATCATATGCAAAAAGGAGTTCATCATCCATCCACCATATACACATATGCACATCTTGATCAGGTTGTATGACTTGTTGCTCCCAAGGATCCGGTTTTCGACTCGACAATACAAGAGAAACAGGTATGCCACATGTTTTCCCTACCTATGTTGACGTTCCTTAGCCTCACTACTAGGTTTGCACTCACAGCGACGGCACTAGAAATGCTTGTTGGCACTTGCTAGCGTCGCTACCGGGTTTATACCCCTGGTAATGGAGCTAGGAACGACTTTGGTAAAACACACGTCACAGAAAGGTCCGCAAGCGCACGGATTACTATTGTAGCACTTCACCCAGTGGTATTCAGGTTATATTTTCCAAAGGGAAGCACTACGGCAAAGATGATCGGATAAATGGTGCAGAGTAACAAGACTCGGTAAAGAGCTATAGCGGGGGTAACAAATAAAGATATTCGGGGATAACTTGACACACACAAGGAGATCTTGATAAAGGGTTAGAGAGGACCTAGTGAGCTGGGAGGACAACGAGACGAGAAAGGATCCTAACACAATCTATCTATTCTTGTCAACTCTAGGTAAAGAACTAAGGCAAAGGATAACCAAGGCAAGGTAAACTCGACAAGCTCTTCTAGTGCTGCAGGGGCATGCAAAGCCGCGCTCTCAGACTGGGATGATAAGGGAGAACGACGACGTGCTGAATCCTACCGGCCCGAACTACGTGGTGGACTACTGAGCCCGTCCGGAGCTGTCACCTCCGTAGGGTACCACAACTATTCCGTTGAACAGGACACCAATCTAAGACTAAGGCAAGCTCTGAGCACTGCACTCACAACGAACCAAAGAACCTTTCCTCAGATATCACGAAGGAAGGTCTCTCTCTGCTACTAAGCACAAACGTACTCGGTAGAAGATCAAGTGAAGAACGACCACAACACTATAGGGTTCAAGAGAGCTACGCTAATCAAGATTAAACTAACTTTAGTCTAAACCAAGAATAAAGCTTCTAGAGCAAAGTAAAAGCTGAATGTAATTGACTCGAAAGGTAAGATAGAAAGATAACTTGAATTCTACTTGAGTCTAAACAAAGAAAGGATACAAGAGTAGTACTAGAACCCTGAAGAAGACTCCTCCAGAACCCCGAGACTAGCTCGACTCGACTCTAACTCCCAAACTACACTACTCCTACTCTAAGTGAACAAAAGTGAGAAATGGAGATGCTCCTGCGTTGTGTGTCCATTCCAGCGAGTGTGAGGTCCCTTTTATAGGCAAGAGAGGTCGGTGGAGCGCTGGGGAGGAAAACCCTAAGTGCGGTCGTATCTCAAGGCACGGCCGGCCCTAGGATGTGCCGCCTCTTGCCTTGGACGCTCTTGAGGCGGTTGTAGGTCGGCTCCTTGGGTCAGTTTCGCCCAGCACGCCAAGTGATAGGTGCGGCCGGCCCTAACCCGTGCCGTGTGATGCACCGACCGTGTTAGGGGACGCCTAGGATCGCCTTTGGATGACGATTGTGGCGGTTGAGCGATCGGATAAGTGGACCCATTGATCCAAGTGATCCTAGCCTCTACCCTTTGATCAAACTGACGTTTCTTCAGTGAATCACACTAGTCCAAGTTGTGCTCGAGGGAGTAGGGGCACTCGGGACCAGAGGCGTGCAACCGGGCAGGGCCGGCCGGACCTAGAGGTCCGGTCGGACCTAGAGGGCCGGCCGCACCTGCAGGTTCGGCCAGACCAGGTGGTTCGGCCGTGCCTGGCACATGTGGCGTGTCGGTCCCAAATTCTCCCAAAATGTGTACCTGCCTATGAAATTCACAACACAACTCGTGGAACTTTATTAGTACTAAAAATGTGCATGAAACTTGTCATATACTCCTCTCGAACCCGAGGTTTTGACGGTCAAATTTTTGGTGTAAGGACCGTCAACAAACTCCCCCAAGCTAAACGTTTGCTCGTCCTCGAGCAAAGCCTAGACTTGGCCTCGGTGGATCAGGAGTTGCATGATGTTACCACTCTGCAAGTTCCTATGCACAATTCCATGCTCTACTTGCTATTCGAAAAGATTGGTACAAGAGAAACTTAGCCTTGTTTTACCTGTGGGGCTTGTAACTTTCCACCTTGCCTTCGGAGGTTGATAGGTAGAATGGTTTTGACTTTGCATCACTCGCTCTTCTCTTTTCGGGATCCTATCTCGGAGTTTTGAAAATTTTGCAAAGAAAAACAAGGTTCCTCGGTTGGTTCCTTCGATCGCTCAAGTGGTATTTTTTACCTCACCAAAGGCTTTTGAGCGAGCCTCAACTTCCTACTCTATGGCTTGTATGTGGAGCTTTGGGTAGGATAAGCATGAGACTCACTTGTGCCACATGATGTTGTTGAGCCAAAGACCGGATCCAAGAAGAAACTAGTCAAGTAACTTGATCGAGATGTGCAAGTATGTGGAATATTTTTGTTTGTTTTTCTAAGTACTCCTTGCTTTGAGATTCTCCTCTTACTTTTATTTTTCGGGGGGGGTCATGCTTCATTTTTTTGTACTCTTTGATTGTAGCACATATATATTTTTTTCTATGCTTTTTGAGCATATACTTTTTTTTCTTTTGATGACCCCTCTCTCCTTTTGCAAGAATACAAGAAGAGAAATCTCTTAGGAACTTCGGAGTATTTATTTTTGGTGAGTGGATGGCATGTTTTGCGTAACTCCCGGTGTGGAAGTTAGCTTGTATATGTGGGTGTACGTGATCTCGATCATGGGAGCATGAAAAGATTCTACCAAGGGTCAACAATTTGGCAAAACTCAATGGGTCCCAAGCAAGCATATGTAGAAGGTTTGTACTTTGATATCAACATATGGCTTTGGTAGGTGATATGACCATTGAGGAACTTGTCTTATTTTATTTTCTCAAAAGAAATCATCTAAGATTTTCACCATACTATGAGATAGAGCAAGATCAACATTGTCTCACCATATCATACTAGTCAACACCCTAAGTTTGGTCATAAGCATTTACTTCCCACAAAGTTTTATTTCAGGCTCTTGTCTAAAAATATACCAACAAATTCAAATGCTCATAGAGAACAAGGTTGTACACTAGGTTCTTGCAAAGTTTTAACATAGCAACTATTCATCATTTCCAAAGTGAGGGTATATAGACAAGATTTCAAGTGCACATGGTTGAAGCAAATATTTTTGTTGTTTTTCTTTTATTCAAATGTGATAAACAAGATGTTGAAAATTGGTTTGGATGGACATACCTTCCTTGATTGAAAATGGGGTCTCCCCCAAGCTAATTTTTGGCTACCTGGTTGGCGTGTCTTCATTTTGGTGATGAGTTGAGCACTTGGAAGCTTGTAGTGGTTGGCTTGACAGATTCATGGAAGATCATAGGTACGGCCGTACCACTAGGTTCGGCCGGCCCTACTCCATTTGCTCTAAGCACTCGTGTCCCCTCCTATAAACATCCTACACAAAAATTTTGTCGAGGGGGGGTACAGCCGTACCTCTAGGTTCGGCCGTATCACCAAAAATCTCCAAAACTGTTTTTCTATGTCTTGTTTACTTACTAATGCAATGGTGAAATCAAATTTGAAATTTAAATATGCTTGATGCACGAAATAAAATGTTAAAAGGGAAATATGAGATAAATACTGGTTTACCTCACGGTGAGGGCTCGTAGTTTAGAGTCTGTGAGCGGGACTCCTCCGTTTGCTCAATTGATCTTGGATTCGTCCGGTCCCGGAGTGGAAGACTCGGACGATGCTCCCTTCACACGCCACACCCTCTTTGTTTTCTTTAGTGGCGCTGAAGTCGGTGAGGCTTTAGCGGGGGTGTTTTTGGTTTCCGTCTTCTTCCCCCCATAGCCTTGTTGATTGCCTTCGACTTCCTTGATTGGTGGCGCCCTTTTGATGCTTTGTCTTGTTCCTAATGCTTCCTCATCGTGGCGATGAGGCTATCCACCTTGGGTTTGGTTGGGGCCACCTTAACTTTCTTGTATTGGGGCCGTGGCTTCCTCCACTCCCTAGATTCCTCATCTTGCACTAGGTAACATTGCTCTTCTTTTGCTTGAAATTTGAATGTCATGTTCCTTCGCCCTATGCGGAATTGAATCTTTCCGGCTCCGACATCAATCCTTGCATTGACATCTCTTAGGAATGGTCGCCTGAGAATAAGCAGCATTTCTCCATCATCTTGTGTGTCGAGGACCACGAAATCCGCAAAGACATAGGAGCCTTTGACATTCACCAAGGGATTTTCCACTATGCCCTCTGGATATTTAATCGATGAGTCGGCAAGTTGGACTGTCATCATTGTCGGAGAGAGAGCAGGCTATCCTAACTCTTCAAACATGGCCTTGGACATGAGGTTGACACTCGCACCAAGGTCACAAAGAGCATTCTTGATCTTTTGATAGTAGATCGTGCATGTGATAGCCGGATATCCATTGTCTTTCCTGTGCAAGACTACTGATTCCTCCCATGGGTCTTGGATTTGGTGTATGAGCTTCCCTACATGGTTAGGTGCATACACCCTCCTAGATGGCTTACCCCATCTGGTGGATATAGCGCTAACATTCTCTCGGGTAGGCTCGGGTTGCCCCGGGATTCCACCCGACTCGGAAGAAGGTAAAGAAGCAGCAAGCTGAGCAAGTTGAGTTTGTATCATTTTATTGAAGCTTAGCTGATTCTTCATAGCAGTAGTGAAGGATTCTATGGTGGAATTCAAATTTTCAAGAACTTTATCATTGGCGGCTAGCTTCTTGTTTAAGTTTTCATTAATTCTAGCTTGGCCAAAGATAAGATCTCTAATGGAAGGCTGATTATTGAAATTGTTAGAATAATTACCTCCATTTTGATTGTTGAACGGGAAGTTGGGCCTCGAGTTCCACCCTTGATTGTTGTAGTTGTTGTTGCGGAACCCGTTGTTGTTGCCATTGTTGATGAAGCTGGCTTCTTCCCTTGTTTCGGGACAATAATTTCCCGAATGACCCACATTACCGCAAACCTCACACGTCATGCGAGCGTCCATAATCTTGGCGGTCTCCATATTGCTTGGTGCCTCCAATTTCTTCATTAGGAGGTCCATCTTGGTGGAGAGCATGTCAATTCCATCGACTTGGTGTACACCGCGGTTACGGGGTTGGAGACGATCTCCATCCCAACCTTGATTTGCTACCATCTTCTCGATCAATTCCTTGGCGGCGGGTACTTGTAGCGAGAAGAAGGCTCCTCCAGCGGCTGCATCTAGGTGCTCACGAGCAGTATGCTTGAGCCCGTGGTAGAAGGTTTGAATTAAGAACCACCCCTGCATGCCATGGTGCAGGCACGCGGTGATGTACTCCTGGAGACGTTCCCATGCTTCCGGGATACTCTCATCATTCTGCTGCTGGAAGCCCGAAATTCTAGCGCGGAGGGCATTGGTTTTGCCCACCGGGAAGAACTTTGCGAGAAATGCCTTAGAGCACTTATCCCATGTGTTGATGGCATCTCGCTCCGCATAAAACCATTGCTTCGCCTTCCCGAGCAATGAGAATGGGAAGGTCTCTCTCTGCTACTAAGCACAAACGTACTCGGTAGAAGATCAAGTGAAGAACGACCACAACACTATAGGGTTCAAGAGAGCTACGCTAATCAAGATTAAACTAACTTTAGTCTAAACCAAGAATAAAGCTTCTAGAGCAAAGTAAAAGCTGAATGTAATTGACTCGAAAGGTAAGATAGAAAGATAACTTGAATTCTACTTGAGTCTAAACAAAGAAAGGATACAAGAGTAGTACTGGAACCCTGAAGAAGACTCCTCCAGAACCCCGAGACTAGCTCGACTCGACTCTAACTCCCAAACTACACTACTCCTACTCTAAGTGAACAAAAGTGAGAAATGGAGATGCTCCTGCGTTGTGTGTCCATTCCAGCGAGTGTGAGGTCCCTTTTATAGGCAAGAGAGGTCGGTGGAGCGCTGGGGAGGAAAACCCTAAGTGCGGTCGTATCTCAAGGCACAGCCGGCCCTAGGATGTGCCGCCTCTTGCCTTGGACGCTCCTGATCACTGCTCCTGAGGCGGTTGTAGGTCGGCTCCTTGGGTCAGTTTCGCCCAGCACGCCAAGTGATAGGTGCGGCCGGCCCTACCCCGTGCCGTGCGATGCACCGACCGTGTTAGGGGACGCCTAGGATCGCCTTTGGATGACGATTGTGGCGGTTGAGCGATCGGATAAGTGGACCCATTGATCCAAGTGATCCTAGCCTCCACCCTTTGATCAAACCGACGTTTCTTCAGTGAATCACACTAGTCCAAGTTGTGCTCGAGGGAGTAGGGGCACTCAGGACCAGAGGCGTGCAACCGGGTAGGGCCGGCCGCACCTGCAGGTTCGGTCAGACCAGGTGGTTCGGCCGTGCCTGGCACATGTGGCGTGTTGGTCCCAAATTCTCCCAAAATGTGTACCTGCCTATGAAATTCACAACACAACTCGTGGAACTTTATTAGTACTAAAAATGTGCATGAAACTTGTCATATACTCCTCTCAAACCCGAGGTTTTGACAGTCAAATTTTTGTTGTAACGACCGTCAACAACCTACAGCTCCACATATCAGCTTATTAGGAGTAGGTGGAGAAAAGAAGGCAAAACAATGCCTTGGTGAGGAATCATACACAATGAGCGATCCAACAGTATCATTTGAGGGACTTTTGATTTCTTTGTGAAAATTTGCAAAACCTCCGGATTGATAACTGATCAAGGTACATGTGAGTAGTAATTTCTATAAAACCGTTCTATGTTTCAACCGCCCAAGGCAGGTGAAGCTACAAGCCCCATATCAATCGAGCATAAGGTAAGATTAATTCCGACTCAATCAATCCTTGATAGAGTACCTAGTTGTGTGCTTGTCATAAATTAGGAATACAACATCGTAGCAACTCCTGATCAACCAACCTAGGTCCTAAGTGCCTTGCTCGGGACGAGCAAGAGGCTAGCTTGGGGGAGTAGTTGACGGCTGTTAAGTGCTTACTTTAGCCGTCAATTTACTCATGAATAAAGGAGCAAGAGGCATTTCTTACACGCATTTTAGTTAAGAATAATGTAGTTCCACTTGTCCTTGGGGATTAAGTGATTGCAGGAAAATAAGCATAAAAGAAGTAGCAAACTCACCTTCTATGATTCATGCCACGTCACCTCAGCTAAGGAGGGGCTGCCACCTCAGATGCCATGCATGCAAGCCATGTCACCAATCCAAGGGAGGCAAGCCCCAACGAATCAGAGCGTGACACGTGGACTTCACATGGATCCATGGGCCCACCAGAGCGCCTAAACCGCCTCAAGAGCACATGTACACCGGGGACCGACCTAAGGGCCCACAAGACAGCCACCCAGAGGAAGCACACCTTGAGTGGGGCCCACAAGGGGTCGCCCGACCCCATAGGTCGGTCGAACCGACCTTGAGCCCCCCACTCAGGGGCTTCCACGTGGTGTCTCCCCATTGGTCCTAGAGGCCATTCCCGGGGTGTTTGGCTCCTCTTGACGCCGGTGCTCAGGCTTATAAATAGAAGGGGAGGGGGTTCATTTCTTACCAACACACTTTACTCTACCTCTCTCACTTTTGGTTTCTAAGGCTAGGAGGTAGGCTAGAGTAGTTCTACTTCAGGTTCCAAGTGAAGGACCGAACTGGCGACTAGAGAGGGGGGGAGTGAATGGGAGCCGATAAATATTCTTCTCGAAGGAGATGGCTACTCCAACAAGACGAACACGGCTAACCAAAACACGTCTCCGACTCAACTACCCAAGTTGGCCAAGACCACGCAGCCACTGGAGTGCTACTGGTCCTAGGAACTAACAACCACCTAAACCTACTCGAGAACGCAGCGGAACAAGCAACTCGAGCAGCTACTGACCACACCGGTCAGACCGGTCACCTGCACTGGTCAGACCGATCCTATCCACCTGAGCCGCCGGAACACCCGAACTCCACCAGAAACACACCGGGTCACCCTGGACCCTGTGCCAGGTCACCCGAGCCAAACTTGAAGGTTTCCACAGAAAGCTTCTACACCGGTCAGGCCGGTGTAGTTCACCGGTCAGACCGGTCTAAGCCAGGAAACCCCAAATTCCCAAACTGACCTCCCGAGCTCCAAAACAGACCAAACTTGAAACAGCAGCAAGCCAAGAGACTGGGAAACACACCAGACCGTTCACTCGAGCAAAAACCCAAATGGGGTCGGCACCAGTCAGACCGGTGAGAGGCACCGGTCAGACCGGTCAAGTCCTGGGCTCTCGGGATGAACAGCAACATGCTGGTCAACTCCCCCAAATCCAAATCTCGATCTCCCGATTCGCTCCACGGATTCGCACAAGAATTTGGGGATAGTAGGAACACCTCATGGGCACTCCAAAGCCAAGATTTGGTCCACCAAAACTTGCTAAATCAAGAGGAATCGAAAAATCCCACCAAGAACGCCTCTAACCCTAGAGAGGAGAAAAACCCCAAAATCGAGCCCCTTTGCTCACGGATTTGGGAGGGGAATCAAAGGGAAAAGAACCACAAGGGGTTCATGCATACATCCCCCACCAAATTCCAAAGAGAAAGGTCTCAAAACCGCCACAAGAAAATCACCAAGAAAAGGCTCCGAAAATCACCAAAAAGGGAAAACGGGAAAGACACAACCAAGCCTTGAGGAACCACGCCGAATCATCTATACATACCATGAAGATTCATACAAGGTCTAGCTTGCCTCCCAATCATCCATCCCTCTCTCAAGATCTCACCATGAAGCTCTCAAGCTAGTCCTAGAAAATCCTAAAGAAAATAGGAAGGGAAAAATAGCAAAGGGAAATGAGCTAGGGTTCCAAGAGATAGCTGCCATCCTCTCACCACTTGGGTTATATGGAGGCAACCGAAAGATGAAACTACCCCTATTACATTAAACTAGGATACACACCCCCGAAGGGCCTTTTGGGAAACTTCGTCGTCGCACCATCGGACGGATGCCCGGCGACCACACCTGGCGTAGCCTCGACGCACACCATGCGATCCCGACGTATGTCCTCCGCTTCGAAGTCTCCGGACTGCGTCGTCGCACACCGGTCAGACCGGTACCCACCTGTCAGACCGTTCAGACCCACCAGTCAGACCGGTCCAGTGCTGCTGCCTCCGGTCTTCGGTCTTGGCTTTGTGGATCAACCAAGGAACCCAGTGGTTTTCTGGTGAACCACTGGAAACCCCGCGAACTTGGTGTGGCCTCCGCCAATCTCCACTCATGACTTGGCCCCCACGAAGTCCCGGCTCGATCTTGGCTTTGAGGCTCAACCAAGGAACCGTCCATGACTTCATCTTGCCGTTCTTGCCACCATGCGGCCCGCACTTGACCCCGCTGGCCACTGGGTCCCTCGAACCAAGCCTACTTGTCTTCTCCACACCTGGAGGCCTCACCGGCAATGACCTTTCGCGCTTGTTCTTCACCTGCACCAACACTGGTCAAGCCGCAACCTGCACCTGCAATACTTAGCTAAGAATCAGTCCACACAACGTTCTCAATCACTCATCACACGTGGAAGCGACCATCCACCGGTCCTCGAACCACACAGGTCCTCAATCTCCCCCTTGATGAGTGCATTGACAACACACACGTTTGGGTAACCAAAGAGAAAAGGAAAAGAAAAGAAACGACCAAAAGAAACTCCAACACGCGATCGAAATCCAAAGGAAAGGCAAAGAACAAAATCACTTGAAGAAGACAAGTCTCGGTCCCCTTAGGCAAGGGCAACAGCTCGACGCAACCGAGACAAAAACAAGCTCAAGCAAAGAGCAAAAACCACCAAATCAAAGCTCGAAAACAACAAAGAGCTCCCCCTGCACATATGCAAGCTCCCCCTGAACCAATGCAACTCCCCCTGGACGAATCCATGCAAACCACTTCACAAAACAGAGTAGTTGCATCAGCCTTGCTCTAACTGGTCAGACCGGTCAACCACAACGGTTAGACCGGTGCACCAGATCGCCCAGATCCTGACACTTACACCGGTCAGACCGGTGCCCATCACCGGTCAGGCCGATGACCATCTGGGAACTGCAACAGCCCAAAAAATGGCTCGAAACCACTTGAAAACCCTCTAAATGCATTCACTAGGCCAAAACATGCTCAAACTTCTCCCCCTTGTTACCAATGCATGAATCAAGCCAAAAAACGAAAAAAATGCAACCTAGAGCTTCTCAAATAGACAAAATTCCTCACAAGATGCTACACATATCCAAATGAGCAAGTTAGATACTCTATAGCTTCGTATGAACATCAACTACATGATCACCAAGTTTCACAACCATTGGGCGAAGCTAAGGTAGAAATGAGCAATTTTGCGAAAAAACACCCTCTCATGAGCAAAGTCCTAAACAAGAGCAAAACATGTCAAAATGTCAAAGCCACACAAACTTCATGCTAGGACAACCATTCTAATCATAAGATCATCATAAACACCCTCAAGCACCTCATGTCATGTCAAAGCCACCGAGCCATGTGCCTACTTCTATATATTAGACTTCTCATTGGTAGGCATCATGCAACAGTTTAGCACCCAAAGCTATATAAAAATAAGCACAAGTTACATGGGAGCACATTTTCCAAGCAATTTACATTTAATTTTCAGATTTGCATTTGGTACATGAAATGTCTTTACGACAAAAAGGAACTTATGCCCCTCCACAAGATAAAGCAAGCGGGCTAAACATTCATGATGACAAATGAGCCTTTGGCCCCATATGATCAAAATAAGCTATCCAACCACAAATTCAGCATAGCCAAGCCACAAAAACATGTCAAGATCATATAAAGGCATTTACTCACAGGAGAGCATACATAGGGCATTTTTCAAAAACATAGCAAGCAACCATGGGCATAAACCAAGATTATCAAGAGCTACGCCAAACTAACCATAGCATACCAAACTAGCTCACAAGATCATATATAGCACATCATGGTGAACAATGTATATAGGAGAATCTTTTCCTATCACAATGCATATGATACAAATGCATGCAACCTAAGATACAAAGATGCCTATACATCATGTTACAAAATGCAATGCAAATGCAAACATGCACAAAGGAAAGCTACACATATGCTACAAAGGAGCTCCCACAACCAACTCAAGAAATCAAACAAACACCAAGTTCCCCCCGCAAACGAGTGAAAGTTGCTTGATCTAGGGGCTTGGTGAAGATATCGGCTAGTTGGTCATGTGTGGGTACATGGATCAAAGCGATTTTCCCTTTCTCCACATTGCCTCTCAGGAAATGATACCTCACTTCTATGTGCCTGGTTTTGGATTGGAGCACTGGGTTATTTGCAACGCTTATGGCACTAGTGCTGTTACATTGAAGTGGAACATGGGTATACTCCTAACCAGAGTCGCTCATGGTGTATGTGATCCAAAGGAGCTGAGAGCAACAACTAGCTGCGGCTACATACTCTGCCTCGGTAGTGGATTGAGCAACACTCGATTGTTTGTGGGAAGACCAAGACACCAAAGAAGAACCCAAGAACTGGCAAGTCCCAGAAGTGGACTTCCTATCCAACCGACACCCGGCAAAATCCGCGTCTGAAAATCCATGAAGCACCAAAGAAGAAGACGCGGAATACCAAAGGCCGAAGTCGGGAGTGTGTCGCAAATACCTGAATATGCGCTTGACTGCTTGCCGATGCGAAGTCCTCGGAGACACTTGAAAATGAGCGCATAGACATACCGAGAATTGGATGTCCGGCCTCGTCACCGTCAAGTACAGGAGTGACCCGATCATGCTTCGGTACTCCTTCTGGTCCACGTGTTCACCTTCCTCGTGTGCATCAAGGGCTGTAGTCGTACTCATAGGCATCGCCATAGCCTTGGAATCCTCCATCTTTAACTTCCTCACAAGGTCCTTGGTGTACTTTGCTTGGTGCACAAATGTTCCTTCCTTCGACTGCTTGATCTGGAGGCCGAGGAAGAATTGCAACTCACCCATCATGCTCATCTCGAATTCCCTGCTCATGTCTTCTGCAAACCTTGCAACCAAAGAGTGAGACGAGCCACCAAAGATAATATCATCCACGTATACCTGAACAATCAGAATATCAACGCCCTACCTGAGGAGAACAAGGTCTGATCTACCTTCCCCATCTCAAAGCCTTTAGCAAACAGAAACCCCCTCAACCTGCCATACCAAGCCCTAGGCACCTGTTTCAACCCATAGAGCGCCTTTCTCAACTTGTACACCCGGTGGGGGTACTTCTCACTCTCAAACCCCGGAGGTTGCTTTACATACACCTCCTCTTCCAACACAATGTTCAGGAAGGCACTCTTCACATCCATTTGGTACAATTTGAACCCTTTAGCCACGGAAAAGGCTAGAAGGATCCTAATCGCCTCCAAACGGGCTACGGGAGCAAAGGTCTCCTCCTAGTCGATCCCCTCCTTCTGACTGTACCCTTGCGCCACCAACCTCGACTTGTTTCTCACCACTTCTCCATTTTCTCCCTCTTTATTTTTCCACACCCATTTTGTCCTGATCGGCTTACAACCCGGTGGAGGATCTACCAACTCCCAAACTTGGTTCCTCTCAAAATTCTCCAACTCATGCATTGCGTTGACCCAATTGGAATCAGATAAGGTGTGTCCAATGTCTTTGGGCTCAAAAGAAGCAACGAAAGCGGCATGAGAAAAGTGAGAATTGTTTCGAACCCTCGACCGAGTAGTACGTTCGTTGATGTCCCCGATGATCCTCGAAGCTGGGTGATCCACTTGAACTCGGCGGGGAGGTTCTCGCCTTGAAGCTACCTCCCCCTCAACTGCAGCTTCTCCTTGATATGGGATTATGGTTGTAGGTGTAGGAGAGGGCCCGTTCTCGATCGTAGTCGAGGTAGTAGGTACATGCTCAGCCGCGGGCACCACACCGCCATCTTCATCATCACCATGTTCATGCTCCTTCTCCTCAAAGATCTCCTCGCCAAGCTCATCATCACCTGCACAGTCAAAGATAAGAGAGCTACGTGGATGTGTCTCGTCGAAGGTAACCTCGCAAGTCTCCACGATTTGGTTAGTTTCCAAGTTGAGCACGCGAAATGCTCTAGAGTGAGTAGCATAACCAAAGAAAATACCATCGACTGACCTAGACTCAAACTTATCCAGATTCTTGCCTTTCTTCAAAAATAAAGCACTTGCATCCAAACACATGGAAATGACTTACCTTGGGAGTGCGACCGTGCATCATCTCATAGCACGTCTTCTTCTTGAAAGCTTGAAGGAAAATCCTGTTCGAGACATAGCACGCGGTATTGACCGCCTCAGCCCAGAACCTCCTCAGAGTCCTATGCTCATCGAGCATGGTCAGAGCCATCTCACACAAGGTTCTGTTCTTCCTTTCAACCACGCCATTCTGGGGAGGCGTATACGGACTCGAAAACTGGTGTTCAAGACCCAAGTCATGGCAAAAGGTTTCGAAACGAGAGTTTTTAAATTCTGAGGCATTGTCACTGCGGATCGCTCGTATGGCATCTCTGTGCCTCTCGTTATTCAACCTCAAGACAAGATCTCGAACAAAACCAAACGTCTCCCCCTTCTCCTCCAAAAAGAAGACCCACGCATACCGAGAGTAGTCGTCTACCACAACTAGGACATACCACTTCCCACCCACAGATCGCACACGATCTGGGCCAACAAGGTCCATATGGAGCAGCTCGCATGGACGCTCCGTCATCACATCGGTGAGGGGAGGATGGGAAGAGGCTACCACCTTGGCATGCCTACACGGCACACAAACCAACTCTTTCTCAAACCTCAACCGGGGCAATCCTCGGACCAAATTGAGTTTACTTAAGCGAGACAAAAGGTCAAAGCTCAAGTGACCCAATTTCCTATGCCACTTCCACAACTCACTCGAAGAACCAGCCAAAAAGCAACGAGCCACACTAGAAGACTGAGAGAAATCCGCTCGAAAGACTTGACCCTCGGGAACGACCATGCAAACTAGGTCCTCTCGAGAGTCCAAAATCCGAGAACCACCAGGCCGAAACAACACCTCAAAACCCTCATCCAAAAGCTGGGAAATAGAAAGCAAATTGAATCCGAGCGATTGGACAAGAGCCACACGCCTGAGAGTGACATTGTCACTTATCCTTATCTCACCTTCTGATAGCACACGCCCTCGCCCATTGTCCCCAAAGGTGATGTATGTCTTGGACACCACCAGGACGAGACTTGAGAACCACCCCTTGTCTCCGGTCATATGCCTTGAGCAACCGGAGTCAATCAACCAAACGTTCCTCAAGTCTTCCACCTGAAATTCAAAAACGAGCACATGAGCGAACAAATGACTCAGCACTGGGGTTAGTACCAAAAGAGTAAAACCAGTGCCGAGCCATTTGCTCCAAAGTGGGGTTAGCACAATCCAAAGCATCTCGCCTACCAAAGCTACCACCACGAGAACCACCATGAGTACCACCATGAGGGAACCACCCCTGTCTCGCTGGAGGAGAACGAAAGCCACGAAAGGAAGACCGTGGACTGTTGCTCCTTTCCAACTCAAAGCTATGACTCCTCCCACCATCGTATTTAGCACGAGGTGGAGAACGTCTAGCAAACTGAACACCACCAGAATCACCATGCCAACCACCTGTATCACGACCAAAGGAACTGAACCGAGCATCGCCACGACCACGAAAACCAAACTGGCCAGTGCCCAGGTCTGCACTGGTCTGACCGGTCCCCCTGACCGGTCTGACCGGTGGTGCACTGCCAGCAGCACCACCAACCGTTCTTCGATCTCCCCAAGCCGAAACCGTCCTCATAATCGCCTTGGCCCTGGGCATCTACATACAAGGCTCAAGTACACCATTAGAAGGGTGGTACTTGTCCTTGTTAGCCCACTCCTTAGCCAACCTCTCCTGACGCTTCCTCTTGAAGCAAAACTCATCCTTGTGACCATCTCTACCACAATACCCACAATGGAACTTTATGGGCTGTGGTTTAGGCTTGGGTTGGGGCTGCTCACTTGGTTTCTCTTTTGGTTTCACCTCGCCCGGTTTCTCTCCCTTTTTCCCAACGAACTCATTCCCCAAGTCACTCTTGAACTTGATGGGTTTTTGGAAATCATTTGTTGGGTGAGGAAATATGGGTGGATCGGGGTTGTGTCAAGTTTGTTTCTTAGTGGGTTTGGCTTAGGTGCACAGGCATTTTTGTGGAAGGTCTTTGGTGGAGCTTGGATATCACCAATTTTCTCTTCTTCCTCACCACTGCACTCTCCAATCTTATCTGACCCAAGCGTTTGCCCATCATAGAGCCTGTATGCCTCTATTATCATCCTAAGTTGTGGTTCATGACCCGACAACCAACCCATCATTTTCCTCAGGTCATTGTTCTCAACCTGCAAGCGATCAACATAATGTGCAAGTTCCAGGTTCTTTACAGCATGCAATTCACAAGTAGAGCAAGAAGTGGGAACAGGAGCTTTCAACTCAGCCTCAAGAGAAATGATGTAAGCATGCATTTCATCAATCTTTCCATGCAAAACAGGGCAAGAAGTGCAAGCACTTAGCAAAGTAGGTCTAGACTTAAGCTCAGCCACTTCAACCCTAAGCACATCTAGTTCCTCACACTTGGAGGTATGCTTTTCCTTAAGAGCAGTAATTTCAGCTAGGAAAACAGAGCAATCACCACAATCAACCTCATCAGAAACAACAGGTGAAGCCTTAAGCGAATCTATCTCAAGCTTAGCATCAAGGTTCTGTGTTTCTAATTCAGCTACTCAGTTCCTAGCATCTTCTAGTGAGACCCTAAGCTCTTTCCTCATCTTCTTTGCCTCTCTAAGCATGTCATCACGATTATCAAGCAACTTGCCAAGCCGTTCATTCTCCTCACGCAAGAAGGGAAGCTCGTCACATACCTCATCCTCGGAGTCGGAGTCCGAGTCGCTCTCGTGACTCTTCTTGCTGCCGGAGTTGCGTGCTATGCCGCAGAAGCCATCTCTCGCGAAGTAGCTCAGCCCGCTCAAGTTCTTGGGTGACTTCTTGCCCTTGCGCCGTTCACCTTCATCTTCGCTGCTACTGGAGCTCGAGGAAGAGTAGGCGGAGCTAGAGTCGATGTCGCTTGCTCCGACCATCGCTCGGGCCTTCTTGCTAAGGCCGCCCTTCTTCCTCGATCCACGCCCGTCCTTGTTCCGATGCTTGTGCTTGTGATCATGCCTCGATCGGTGCTTGTTGTCCGTCCTCGACCAGTGCTTGTAGCCGTCCTTGTTCTCCACCATCTCCGGACAGTCGGTGACGAAGTGTCCTGGATTGCCGCACTGGAAGCATGTCTGTGTGGTCCTCATTGTGTTCACTCGGTTCTCGTGCAGCCTCTCGAACCACATGGTCAGCAACGCCAGCTCGTCCTCTCCAAGCACGTCGAACTCCTCATCTGGCAAGGACATGAAAGAGGACAAAGAGAACATCCTGGAGGATGGGTTAGCGTTAGACTTAGCACCTGAGCCACCGACAAGAGCAAGACTATGGGAGTCAGTCGGGCTCTCAAGACGGGCTGTCACATCACGATCCACCTCAGCTGACTTGAGCTTCGAGAACAGCTCATTCACCATCAGGGTATCATACTTCTCGGACTCAAGAATAGCCTCGACCTTTCCATCCTATATTGTACGATCCAGCGAGTGCAAGAGCTTCACAGCTCTGTCATGATCATCGTACGGGAGCACGACCACATTGGCTCTCATGTTGTTCACCACAACCGTAAACCACTGGAACAAGGCATCAATTGACTCACTGGGGAGATGAGTGAAGTTCTCGTACTCTCTCCGGTAAGTTGCATACATCCGTGCCTGAACCTGAGCATTTCTAGTGTGAGCATCCTTCAACTGCTCCCAAATCCTACAAGCTAGGTCCTCTGTCTGAACCCGATCGAATTCGGATTGACACAGAGCACGAAACAAGTAGTCGACCGCCTTGTTGTTGGCATCGTGCATGTCCCTCGATCCAGAAGCTAGGAAGTTAATCGGATGAACATAAGCTGTGTTCACCGTAACATCGCAAAGGATCTGACCCTTTCCGCGGAGGAACGCCGCCATCCGCCTCTGCCACATCTGGTAATTTTTTCCATCAAAGTGCGGAGGACCCGATCCCCGTTCTTGGTATGCCATCTTTGGATCTTAGATTGGTTAGAGTCAATGAAGACCCGAACCGGCTCTGATACCACTTGAAGGACCGAACTAGCGACCAGAGAGGGGGGGAGTGAATCTGAGCCGATAAAAATTCTTCTCGAAGGAGATGGCTACTCCAACAAGACGAACACGGCTAACCAAAACACGTCTCCGACTCAACTACCCAAGTTGGCCAAGACCACGCAGCTACTGGAGTGCTACTGGTCCTAGGAACCAACAACCACCTAAACCTACTCGAGAATGCAGCGGAACAAGCAACTCGATTAGCTACTGACCACACCGGTCAGACCGGTTACCTGCACCGGTCAGACCGGTCCTGTCCAGGTCTTTTGGACTGAGCCGCCGGAACACCCGAACTCCACCAGAAACACACTGGGTCACCCTGGACCCTGAGCCGGGTCACCTGAGCCAAACTTGAAGATTTCCATAGAAAGCTTCTACACCGGTCAGGCCGGTGTAGTTCACCGGTCAGACCGGTCTAAGCCAGGAAACCCCAAATTCGCAAACTGACCTCCCGAGCTCCAAAACAGACCAAACTTGAAACAGCAGCAAGCCAAGAGACTGGGAAACACACCAGACCGTTCACCTGAGCAAAAACCCAACTGGGGTCGGCACCGGTCAGACCGGCGAGAGGCACCGGTCAGATCGGTCAAGACCTGTGCTCTCGGGATGAACAGCAACCCGCGGGTCAACACCCCCAAATCCAAATCTCGATCTCCCGATTCGCTCCACGGATTCGCACAAGACTTTGGGGATAATAGGAACACCTCATGGGCACTCCATAGCCAAGATTTGGTCCACCAAAACTTGCTAAATCAAGAGGAATCAAAGAAATCCCACCAAGAACGCCTCTAACCCTAGAGAGGAGAAAAACCCCAAAATCGAGCCTCTTTGCTCACGGATTTGGGAGGGGAATCAAAGGGAAAAGAACCACGAACGGTTCATGCATACATCCCCCACCAAATCCCAAAGAGAAAGGTCTCAAAACCGCCACAAGAAAATCACCAAGAAAAGGCTCCGAAAATCACCAAAAAGGGAAAACGGGAAAGACACAACCAAGCCTTGAGGAACCATGCCGAATCATCTATACATACCATGAAGATTCATACAAGGTCTAGCTTGCCTCCCAATCATCCATCCCTCTCTCAAGATCTCACCATGAAGCTCTCAAGCTAGTCCTAGAAAATCCTAAAGAAAATAGGAAGGGAAAAATAGCAAAGGGAAATGAGCTAGGGTTCCAAGAGATAGCTGCCATCCTCTCACCACTTGGGTTATATGGAGGCAACCGAAAGACAAAACTACCCCTATTACATTAAACTAGGATACATGCCCCCGAACGGCCTTTTGGGAAACTTCGTCGTCGCACCATCGGACGTATTCCCGACGACCACACCTGGCGTAGCCTCGATGCACACCATGCAATCCCAACACGTGTCCTCCGCTTCGAAGTCTTCGGACTGCGTCGTCGCACACTGGTCAGACCGTTCAGACCCACCAGTCAGACCGGTCCAGTGCTGCTGCCTCCGGTCTTCGGTCTTGGCTTTGTGGATCAACCAAGGAACCCAGTGGTTTTCTGGTGAACCACTGGAAACCCCGCGAACTTGGTGTGGCCTCCGCCAATCTCCACTCATGACTTGGCCCCCACGAAGTCCCGGCTCGACCTTGGCTTTGAGGCTCAACCAAGGAACTGTCCATGACTTCATCTTGCCGTTCTTGCCACCATGCGGCCCGCACTTGACCCCGCTGGCCACCGGGTCCCTCGAACCAAGACTACTTGTCTTCTCCACACCTGGAGGCCTCACCGGCAACGACCTTTCACAATTGTTCTTCACCTGAACCAACACCAGTCAAGCTGCAACCTGCACCTGCAATACTTAGCAAAGAATCAGTCCACACAACGTTGTCAATCACTCATCACACCAGGAAACGACCATCCACCGGTCCTCGAACCACATAGGTCCTCACCAAGTCTACTTTGCGATCTAGGTATGAGTTCTCTTGTATCTTTATTTTATTGTATGACTTTGATCTACTTCAGTTATTCAGTTATTTCATATAAAGTTGTGCTTGTATACATGGGTGATTTGTTCATATGTTCTTCGCTTGTTCATCATTTAGAGGCTCATGTTCTTGATGAACAAGGCCTTTTGATCCAGTTGACGAGTGACTTACTCATGTTTTTGGTGTTTGTTCATAAGTTAGAGGCTCATGTTCTTCGCGAACACGAACCTTTGATCTTGTTGAATAGACATAGGAAAGCACAAATCCGTTTGTGTACCTAGCCTAGTTTGATCCTGTTAGATTTCATGTTCGTGTTGTATGAAGTTGGTGCTCAAGCTACGGTTTTCGGTGTAATTGGCTGGTTTATCTGGTGGCTCTGACCTGGGTCACAATAGCCCGGGCCGGTCAGGGTCCTGCTAACAACGTAAGCGTGGTGCTTGGGTTGCGTAGCTACGTTACTTATGAGTGTATCCCACAGTTTGTCTTGGGGTAGGCCGTGGTAGTGACAGCCATTGGACCCTTCTGGAATCCCCCACGTTCGGATACGCTGTAGGAGTCTAAAGTCTAACAACCGGAGTCGTGCGTAAGCGACGCGGGAGGTTAGCTCCCCGTTTGTACCTGGGTGCTTGAGCCAACAGTCATGCAATGCTAGTGTGTATCTAACTCGTCTTACTAACTTTGTGTGTTTAGTACTTTAGAACCTAGAACTAACTCGTATGTTGCCTCCTAAGCCTAGGACCTTTAGAGAGTGTGTGTTTGTGTGTTCACACTACCAACTTATCTATCATATCTCACCCCTGCACTTGGGTGTCTGGTTTGTTTCCGTCTATGATTTATACTCATTGCAATAGTGTTGAACTTGTTAATCCACCCAACCTTCCTAGGATTCGATACCCTTTGGAGTACTCCTTTGGGGAAATGCTACAATGGTACTTCCGTGCGCTTGCAGACTCTTGTAATAATTAGGATTACCATTTGGTCATTTCTGGCATCGTTGCTAGGAACTCGTCACTTAGCATCGACATTAAGAAATACCAACATTGCACAGACGCAGTTACACGCCATTAGGTTACACATTGTCCATGCTGTATGGTGCAACACTGACTTGGTTACGCACAGAGTCTGTAACGCAAAATCCACGCTGCATCCGGTTGTGTCGAATCTATGCATCACCTGCACCAGATCGGTTACGCACAGTTCGGCTATGCACCATCCATTCTGCATGGCGCGCGCAACATCGACTGGGTCGTGTCAATTCAGTGTAGGTTGCACACCATTCGTGCTACTTGGTTGAATAGCCACTGCGTAACTGTGTCACCGTCCATGCTTTATGGTGCAACAATGACTTGGTTACGTACAGACTCAGTAACGCAAAATCCACGTTGCATCTGGTCGTGTCGATTCTGCACGTCACAAGCACCGGATCGGTTACGCATGGCTCAGCTACGCTGCATCCATTCTGCATGGCGCGTGCAACACCGACTGGGTCGTGTCGATTCAGCGTAGGTTACACAAAATCCATGCTACTTGGTGGAACAGCCACTCCATTACGTACAGACGCAGTTACACACTGTTAGGTTACACACTGTCCATGCTGTATGGTGCAACACCGTCCATCCGGTCGTGTCGATTCTACGCGTCACCTGCACCAGATCGGTTACGCACGGTTCGGCTAATGAATTTTTTGTAGCATCCCTGTACTCCAGCATCTTCTTCCATTGGTAGTTACTGCTCGGAGACACCTTCCTGCGATAGTAGCCATTGGCATCCTAAAGACAAGTGCAAACACAGGTTGAGAGCTGTGGTGAAGTATGCTTGGACCTTTCTCAACCCTGGCCGCCAATTTGTTGGCTGCCCAAAGGTAATGGCTAGTTGGCTACCTACTTATGTGGTTCCTGTGGTCAACGGCGATTGTTTATGGGGTGTTAAATTTGCAGGAAGAAAAAGAGCAATGTGATTATTTTTCTAGATTGATCCAGAATGGGATGAAAGGACGTATGCTATTATGGTGAAGCTCATGAAGAAGAAAGCGAAAGCTGAAGAGGATGCAAAGGGGAGGAAGAATTGGGAAAAGCTAATTGTGAGCTTAGAGATATTAGGAATGAGCTCAAGATAGTGCAACAAAAACTTCAAAAGGCTACCACCGAGCTGAAGTCGATTGGGAATTATAGGCACAATGTCAAACTCGCGCATGTGGTGCTTGCTTTATTTGTTGTTGTCGTGGGAATGATGGGATTCATGCTCGATGGCAAGGCTAATTAGATATATCTGAACATTGTGTCGATCACGTAATCTGCAAGTGTCACTTTGGTATTGTGAACATTGTGTCAATCATGTATTCTGAACATTATGCCTTATGCTTCTGAACATTGTACTGATGATGTATTGCTAAAATCCACCAAGAAATGTGCGGCAGTTAGTATCCACCACAATGTATTGACCATTTAGTCTGACATCTTCACATTGCCAAGAACATAATTTATGTTAGGTTCGCCAATAGTCATAATGAATTATTATTGTTATCCCGAAATCAACGGAGCAGCAGCGACAGTTGTTTTGGGTGGCGAAGGAGTGGTGAATTTACTTTAAATGCAAAGAAAGGAGCACTGGATTTATTTTAAATGGGGCATCCCTCGACTTCTTCCGCCTGGCCTACAGAAAACCTTTTTGCATCTCTTCCTCTCGGAAGGAAGATCCGTGAGAGTAAAGTGCTCTCTTCCTAGTCTTTGTATCAATTTGAATGTGCATTTGACCTGGCACCCTGATGTTTTATGAAACTATTTTCAAGACGCTAGTAGGTCAGTAATCATGCCGTCGAGGCGGTTGCCCTTATCGCTGGTGGTGCTCCCTACGAAGGTGAACATTGACTTCACCGGCCACCTCTGTGCGACCTTGGAGCAGGCCATGGACGACCTCCGAAGCCTACGGGCAACCTGCCAGGAGATGCGTCGTGTGTGCAAGAACGCGGCTGTTGGTCGGCATGTGGCGCTAGAGCGATTTACCGTCGAGTTGTAGTGGAATGACCGCAAGGGCTACGACGCCATCCTCGATTGCCTGACCCGCATAAGAAACCCAGAGGCATGTTTTCTCTCCGGGGTGAACATCCTGCTCGGGGAAAACTACAGCTCCTGGTCATCCATCGCCAAGCTCGAGGAGGCTGCCCAGGCCGGGCACAATGTGGCAGCCTATGTAGCCGCCATGGTCCTCTACATGGCCGATGGCAGCACCGGTGATGATGACACTGTGAGGTGGTATATCAGACAGGTCGAGGGCGAGGAAGAATCGGCGGCCGCGACAACGATGATGATGCGGACAAACAAGGGTTGCTTGCAGTGCCATGAGGCAGCCTCAGAGACGATCCAGCAAGTGATGTGGCACCACCAGTGGCGCGCGGCAATCATCAGTGCGTAAGCGGCCTGTGCTTCAAGATGAGATGGGAAGAATGGTCAAATTTTTGTTACGGGGAATGTAGAATGCACGCCGACTGTGAACTGTTCTTTAGCAAAATAATTGGATATCTGCATCGAAACAAATTAACCCTTGACATGTGAGAGTGATTTTGGATATCTTTTCTTTCTAGATCAATCCCCTAATATCTGCTCTGTTTTGATCTTTTTTGCTTGGTTCCCGTCTAGCAATCTTTACACTCACACACATTGACATGATGGAAACCAACTTCTGGTCTTCCTCCATTTATTTACCACCGCTGGTAGTTGGAATAGTTCATCGCAATTTGGAGAGGTGGAAAATCAGTATTGGACGATTTGAAAACAAATAATGTGATCTGATTTTTCACTCTCTCAGAAACTACGAAATCCGTAATCAGGTGTGCTCAATTCAAAACAAGCAACTTTTGCCAGGAAAAGAATGAATATTTTTGTCCGGTCTGTTCATGTTTCCTAAACACAAACATCCGTCCATTATAGTGCCCATGTTATATTGCCTATGTCACTACCACCAAAGGATCAAAAATAATTCTCCGGTCTGTTCATGTATCCTTAACCCAAACATCTGGTCCTGCCCAGGTTGTATTGCCTATCTCATTGCATGATTTCATTTTGTTGTTACCAAGCATGCCTCGTCAACAAGGAAAAATGAAGTCGTGGTTGAAACTCTGGGTTAGCTTGCTTGTCTTCACTACTAACCAAGTCTTGGAAAAACAAATCTTTGCTACATGGGGTAGTGTACACTAGATAGAGTAGACACGGTTTTACTGAAAGCCAATTTGCTACCCATCGCTTCAATTTGCTCTAGCTAAGCCACAACTTCATGTTCAAATTGTGCACGTATTTGGCTCTCCCTAAAAAGGATGATATCATAGCTCACCTTGTCCAAATTTAAAACAAGCATGTTTTGCCATCAAATGATTAAAAATATTTCTCCGGTCTACTCAAGGTTCGTAGACCCAAACATCCGACCTCCTTTTGTGCCCTTCTTATACTGCCTATCTCATAGCAAATGCTTTAGTCTCGTCTGATAATGTTTTGTAAATCAAAATAATCGGTCTCGTGGCAACATTCGATCTCATCATGTTTAAGTGAATTAAGTTTGCTCCAAGTTCAATGAGATTGCAAATTACGCGCCAAGGCCATTTGCCTGACACGATCCCCCATGCGACCCTACGCCTTTCCCTTGGCAAATGAGATCTAGTAATATATATTGGAAAACACTTTTGCATCTCCTCCTCAGCGCAAGAAAACCCCATCGTCATCTCCTCCTCTCAGTGCAGGTACTGTCGTCCTCTATCCCAAATCAATCGATTTCTTTGTTCTTTCGACCTTTTCTGCCTTTATGAGCAAACTAATTTCTATGTGCATTTCAGAACATCTCCCCCTATGGCGGTGACAATCATCGCATGCCTCCTGTGGTGGTCGCTCTCCTACCATCCACGCCGGATAAAGCTCGGTGGGGCCGAGATGCGATGACTGCGACAGGACAGAAATGCCTCAATGGATGGTCGTGCTGATGGGGCTCGGCACACTTTGCGCCGACTACGACTTTTGTCGCTGGCATGCCGGGGAGCGATGGGACAGGCATTCTCATTGGAGAAATAAATACACGATTCCCGTCTCACCGTCGCCACTAGAAGCTGGCGTGTAGTGGGTGGAGTGTCCGAGAGGCCGGGCTGGCCGCACGTGGCAGTCGTGGCCCTCTACTCGGCCATTGATGTCAAGTGCACCCGTCGCGTCATCTGTCCCGGAGAGCTTAAGCGCATGGCCATTCCCGTCCCTGCTCAACAGTCCGGCGGCATTACTAGCCGCTCAGCCATTGATGTCAAGTGTGCCCGCCACGTTAACTGTCCCGGAGAGCTATCTGTCGCCACCAGAAACTAGCATGCAGTTGGTGGAGGGCCCGAGAGGCCGGGATGGCCGCACGTGGATCTCATAGCTGTCCACTCTGCTACTGATGTCAAGTGCGCCCGCCGCATCGACTGTCCCACATAGCTCTGGCGCACGGTCATTCCCATCCCTTCTCAGCCGGTTGGTGGCATTGCCAGCCGCTCGGCCATTGATGTCAAGTGCACCCGCCGCGCTAACTGTCCCGGAGAGCTCTAGGGCACGACCGTACCCGTCCATGCTCGATAGGCCGGTGGTGTTGCCAGCCGCTTAGCCACTAATGTTGGAGTCATTCCTGCTCGACGGCGAGGCGGCACCTTTGATCCTCAATGAACCAGACTGGATGAAAAGCTAATTGCCAACAATAACATGTGTCACTTTGTTGTAATGCTAATTAGTAGTCTTTGATTAAGTTTGGTCCCTCCATATTTGATTATGCTGATTGTAAGATCAGGGAACTCTGTTTCCTACTACGGAGTACTTTGGATTGACGTTCGTTCGAAAAATGTGAACCTATTTTGCCAACAAATCAACAGATAATTTAGTCCGGTCTTTTCACTTTTTCTTATCAGTAACATCCGCCTGTTGTCATTTTTGTGCCACAACTTCCCATGGAAGGTGGTTGCCATCATCAAGAGATCACAGACATGTTGGTCATACGGTGCGGGGACCCGCACATCAGCCCCTCAACTGTAGAAGATGAATGACAACCACTCAAGAGGCGCCCGTTGCTTACTTCTCATCGAAGCGGCACAACTTCCCAAGCAAGGTGAGTAACTCCACATAAATCGTCATTCCTACCCCCACCATCGGCGTCCTCGCCAGTTCCGAACCACTCTACCACTTCCCAAACACTCGCGCCTCACTCCTACTGCCCGGCCGACGCAATGAAGCGATCAGGCTCCCCGTCGCGCCGACTATCCCCCACCGGCTCCCCGTCGCGCCGGCTCTTGCCCTCGCGCATCAACCGAACCTCCGGCGCCACATCCTCTTCACCCACCCATGACAGGGTGCCGTCGCGTGACGGCCACCACTTCGCCCGCATATTCACGAATGTGCTGTGGGGCCATATCCACGGCACGCTACCACCACACTCCAACGCCGCCAACGTCGACCCACCGTCACTCGCCGGTGGTTTGCCAAGAGCTGGTGGTGGCTCGCCGATGGATTCCCAGCCTCCTCCACAGTCGTCGCCGCTGCCCTCCGACGCCGCCAACGTCGACCCGCCGTTAATCGCTGGCGGTTTGCCAGGAGCAGGTGGTGGCTCACTGGCGGATATCTAGCCTCCTTCACCGTCACCGCCTTGGAACCTTACATTTACGCTTACCCTTCCAGCTGGTGAGTTTGACTTCGACTCTGTCTCCCAAACTGACACAGACTCTTCTGAGGACTGTCGCCACAGCTACATCCCTCCGAACCCCCGGGGCGATGTTTTGCGCCTCTTCCTACGCACCAACGGCACGTACGGGTGCCCTATCTACCCCAATGGTATGCACCGGCGGGGCAACCTGAATGAGGTCAAGGACCATGTCCTTGTGATGGCCAGATCTGCGCGCCAGAGGGAGGACTACAAGAAGAAGTGGAGCCGCCACTGTGTCGTGGCCAGAAATGAGGTGTGGATGTAGATGGAGTGAGCGAGCCGCGCCGGTGGAAGATCTATGTTGTTATGTTATCTGTGATGTTAATTAGTATCTTTAGATTTCGTTGGAACATTGTCTTATGTATGTGAACATTGTGATGTTATGTTATCTGTGATGTTAATTAGTATCGTTTGATTTCGTTGGAACATTGTCTTTTGTATGTGGACATTGTGATGTTTAATTAGTAACTTTAGAATGGACTATGTTTCCTACTTTGGATGGATGTTCGTTCAAATAATGTGATCGTATTTTCCTAACAAATCAACGAATGATTTAGTCCGGTCCGGTCACTTTTGCAAAATAGTAAGATCCGGCCGTTGTCATCCTAGTTTGCCCACAAATCAACAAACAATTTAGTCTGGTCTGGTCACTTTTTCTCATCAGTAACATCCGGCCGTAGTCTTCCTCGACAGACCGAGGCGCCCATTGCCTAATTTCCTAGGGAAGCTTGCCACAACGTCCCATGGAAGGCGGTTGCCATCATCAAGAGGTTAGTGACGTGTGGGTATACCCAAATGGTACCCACATGTCAACCACTCAAAGCTAGAAGATGAATGGCAGCCACTTGATCTAGAGGCCCGTTGCTTAGCTTGTCACATAAGCTTGCACAACTTCTCATGGAAACTGGCCATTGTATTCCTACCACCATCGTCGTCCTCGCTAGTTCCGAACCATTCTACCCATAGTTCTCTTCACAAACACTCGCGTTTTAGTCCTACTTCCCGTCCGATGCAATGAAGCAAGCAGTCTCCCCCAGACACGGAGAGCTCAAGCGCATGGCTGAATCCAGGTCCTGGCTATCCCTGTGCGGCCTCCACTTCATCTGCGCCTACTTAGAGTGGCTAAGGCGTCAATTCCATGGCACGGAGCCGCCCCACTATGACGCCGCCAACGTCGACCCGCCGATGCGCGGAGCTGCTTGTAGGTCGCCGGCGGATTCCCAGCCTCCTCCACCACTGGCAGAGTAGGACTCTGACTCCGACACCCAGACTGACACAGACCATCTGAAGACCGTTGTTTGTGCGCCTTCCGGCGTAGTACCAACACCTATGGGTGCCCTATCTGCCCTAACCGTATGCACCAGTGGAGGAAACTGAATGAGATCAAGGACCACGTCCTTGGGATGGCCAGGTCTGAGGCCCTGAGGGAGGACAACATAAAGAAGTGGAGCCGCCACCGCGTCTTGGCCAAAAACGAGGGATGGATGTAGATGGAGTGAGCGAGCTGCGCCACTAGAAGATCAATGCCGTTATGTTATCTGTGATGTTAATTAGTATCTTTAGATTTCGTGGGACATTGCTTATGTATGTGAACATTGTGATGTTAATTAGTAACTTTACATTTCCATAAAACATGGTCTCATGTTTGTCCGGCCTGTTCATGTTTCGTAGACAAGAACATCCGCCCCAATTTGTACCTACATATTTGTGATTTTGGTTATCGTTTGTTTGTTGATCAATCCCCTTATTTCTACTTTGTTTCCCTAACCATCTCTCTTCCTTGTCTCCCTATAAATGTTATCCAATTTTATATCTCTCTCATAAACTATGAAATCCTAGACCACCTTTGCTCAAAATCAAAACAAGCATCTTTTACATGACCGGAAATATTTGTCCATTCTGTACATTTTTCCTAGACCCAAACATCTGGTCTGTTAATGCATCCCAAACCCAAACATCTGGTTTAATGGCAGTGAAACAGTTCATCTGTGCATGTTGAAGTGCTTGTAAATATAGTTTGCTCCAAATTCACTGAGTTTACAAATTTACATAATTCTTTCCTTTGCAAAAGACCATTACATTATTAGAGATCGAGTCGCCTCCTTGCATTAGTGTGATACAACTCCCGAAGAGAAACCCCGCCTTTCCCTGAAACTGAGATCTATTAATATATCAGACCCCCCCAACTCCCTCCATTGCCTTGTCTCAAACTCTCTTCCTCCAGAAAACCACAACCGCCATGCCTTCTTCTCCGACTTGACTGCCCGCCTCCCCCTTCCCTTCCAACCCCTCCTTCGTTGGTACACCGCCCGACTCCCTCCAACCAAGCGCATGCGAGCCATCCGAGCCCTCCTCGAGTGAATCTGATGTAGAAGACATTGAGAGGCAGGAGAGTTGAAGGACCGGACAGGCGAACAGAGAGGGGGGGAGTGAATGGGAGCCGATAAAAATTCTTCTCGAAGGAGATGACTTCTCCAACCAGACGAACACGGCTATCCAAAACATGTCTCCGACTCAACTACCCAAGTTGGTCAAGACCACGTAGCCACTGAAGTGCTACTGGTCCTAGGAACCAACAACCACCGAGACCTACTCGAGAACGCAGCGGAACAAGCAACTCGAGCAGCCACTGACCACACCGGTCAGACCGGTCACCACCACCGGTCAGACCGGTCAAGGCCGGATCACCCGGACTAAGCCGCCGGATCACCCGACACCCACCAGAGACACACCGAGTCACCCTGGACCCTGAGCCGGATCACCCGAGCAAGACTTGACAGTTTCCACAGACAAGCCCCTGCACCGGTCAGGCCGGTGCAGGTCACCGGTCAGACCGGTCTGAGCCTGGAAACCCCAAATCCACAAGACCAACCTCCCGGGCTCCAAAACACTCCAACCTCGAAACAGCAGCAAGCCTAGAGACTGGGAAACACACCAGCACATTCACCCGAGCAAAAACCCAACTAGGGTCTGCACCGGTCAGACCGGTGAAGGGCACCGGTCAGACCGGTCAAGGCCTGGGCGCTCGGGATGAATAGCAACCCACGGGTCAACTCCTCCAAATCCAAATCCAAATCCAAATCCCGATCTCCCAATTCGCTCCACGGATTTGCACAAGACTTTAGGGATATTAGTACCACCACATGGGCATTCCATAGTCATGATTTGGTCCACCAAAACTTGCTAAATCAAGAGGAATCGAAGAAATCCCACCAAAAACGCCTCTAACCCTAGATCGAAGAAAACTTCAAAATCGAGCCCCTTTACTCACGGATTTGGGAAGGGAATCACAAGGAAAAGAACCACGAAGGGTTCATGCATACATCCCCCACCAAATCCCAAAGGGAAAGGTCTCAAAACCGCCACAAGAAAATCGCCAAGAAAAGGCTCCGAAAATAACCAAAAAGGGAAAACGGGAGGCCTCACCGGCAACGAGCTTTCGCGCTTGTTCTTCACCTGCACCAACACCAGGCAAGTCGCAACCTGCGCCTGCAATACTTAGCCAAGAATCAGTTCACACAATGTTGTCAATCACTCATCACACCAGGAAGCGACCATCCACTGGTCCTCGAACCACACAGGTCCTCAATCTCCCCCTTGATGAGTGCATTGACAACACACACATTTGGGTAACCAAAGCGAAAAGGAAAAGACAAGAAACGACTAAAAGAAACTCCAACAAGCGATTGAAAGCCAAAGGAAAGGCAAAGAGCAAGATCACTTGAAGAACACAAGTTTCAGTCCCCTTAGGCAAGGGCAATGGCTCGACACAACCGAGACGAAAACAAGCTCAAGCAAAGAGCGAATTCCACCAAACCAAAGCTCGAAAACCACAAAGAGCTCCCCCTGCACACATGCAAGCTCCCCCTGAACCAATGCAACTCCCCCTAGACGAATGCATGCAAACCTCTTCACAAAACAGAGCACCTACACCAGCTCAGCTCTGACCGGTCAGACCGGTCCACTGCACTAGTCAGACCGATGCCCAACATATGCATAGGGCCAGCACACTGACCGGTCAGACCGGTGACCTCGACTGGTCAGACTGGTGACCTCGACCGGTCAGACCGGTGCCCAACAGAGCCCAGAATTAACTCGAAACCACTTGAAAACCCTCTAAATGCATTTAGAAGCACTTTTCCTTCACAACCATCTCCCCCTTGTTGCCAATGCATGAATCAAGGCAAAAATCGAAAAATGCAACCTAGAGCTTCTCAAACAGACAAAATTCATCACAAGATGCTACACATATCCAAATGAGCAAGTTAGATACTCTATAGCTTCGTATGAACATCAACTACATGATCACCAAGTTTCACAACCATTGGACGAAGCTAAGATAGAAATGAGCAATTTTGCGAAAAACCACCCTCTCATGAGCAAAGTCCTAAGCATGAGCAAAACATGTCAAAATGGCAAAGCCACACAAACTTCATGCTAGGACAACCATTCTAATCATAAGATCATCATAAACACCCTCAAGCACCTCATGTCATGTCAAAGCCACCGAGCCATGTGCCTACTTCTATGTATGAGACTTCTCATTGGTAGGCATCATGCAACGGTTTAGCACCCAAAGCTATATAAAATAAGTACAAATGACATGGGAGCACATTTTCCAAGCAATTTACATTTCATTTTCAGATTTGCATTTGGTACATGAAATGTCTTTACGACAAAAAGGAACTTATGCCCCTCCACAAGATAAAGCAAGCAGACTAAACATTCATGATGACAAATGAGCCTTTAGCCCCATATGATCAAAATAAGCTATCCAACCACAAATTAAGCATAGCCAAGCCACAAAAACATGTCAAGATCATATAAAGGCATTTACTCACAAGAGAGCATACATATGGCATTTTTCAAAAGCATAGCTAGCCACCATGAGCATAAACCAAGATCATCAAGTGTTGAGCCAAACTAACCATAGCATACCAAACTAGCTCACAAGATCATATATCGCACATCATGGTGAACAATGTATATAAGAGAAGCTTTTCTTACCACAATGCATATGATACAAATGCATGCACCTAAGATACAAAGATGCCTATACATCATGATACAAAATGCAATGCAAATGCAAACATGCACAAAAGGAAAGCTATAAATATGATACAAAGGAGCTCCCACACCCAACTCAGGAAATCAAACACACACCAAGCTCACAACCAACTGGCTCCTCGAGGGGAGGCAAAAGGGCTCAACACCACTGGCAATAGTGCAAAAGAGCACGAAACTCACAAGCTCCCCCTAAACACTTGCACTAGGGCCAAAGAACATACAAAGCTCACCCTAATCACACATGATAGAGCAAAGAGCAAAACGAGCCGAGTGGCTTGACCAATGCCACACACTTGAAGGTCACAAAACTGCTTATCTTGATCAATCCTTCAATTGCTCCCAAATCCTAGAAGCTAAGTCCTTTGTCTGAACCCGATCGAATTCGGATTGACACAGAGCACAAAACAAGTAGTCAACCGCCTTGTTGTTGGCATCGTGCATGTCCCTCAATCCTGGAGCACGGAAGTTAATCGGATGAACATAAGCTGTGTTCACCGTAATGTCCCAAAGGATCTGTCCCTTGCCGCGAAGGAACGCAGCCATCCGCCTCTGCCACATTTGGTAGTTTTTCCCATCGAAGTGCGGACGACCCGATCCCCGTTCCTGGTACGCCATCTTTGGATCTTAGACTGGTTAGAGTCCCGAAAGACCCGAACCGGCTCTGATACCACTTGAAGGATCGAACTGGCGACCAGAGAGGGGGGGAGTAAATAGGAGCCGATAAAAATTCTTCTCGAAGGAGATGGCTTCTCCAACAAGACGAACACGGCTATCCAAAACACATCTCCGACTCAACTACCCAAGTTGGCCAAGACCACGTAGCCACTGAAGTGCTACTGGTCCAAGGAACCAACAACCACCGAGACCTACTCGAGAATGCAGCGGAACAAGCAACTCGAGCAGCCACTGACCACATCGGTCAGACTGGTCACCACCACCGGTCAGACCGGTCAAGGCCGGATCACCCGGACTAAGCCGCCGGATCACCCGACACCCACCAGAGACACACCGGGTCACCCCGGACCCTGAGCGGGATCACCCGAGCAAGACTTGACAGTTTCCACAGACAAGCCCCTACACCGGTCAGGCCGGTGCAGGTCACCGGTCAGACTGGTCTGAGGCTGGAAACCCCAAATCCACAAGACCAACCTCCCGGGCTCCAAAACACTCCAACCTCGAAACAGCAGCAAGCCTAGAGTCTGGGAAACACACCAGCACATTCACCCGAGCAAAAACCCAACTAGGGTCTGCACCGGTCAGACCGGTGAAGGGCACCGGTCAGACCGGTCAAGGCCTGGGCGCTCGGGATGAACAGCAACCCGCGGGTCAACTCCTCCAAATCCAAATCCAAATCCCGATCTCCCGATTCGCTCCACGGATTTGCACAAGACTTTGGGGATAGTAGGAGTACCACATGGGTATTCCATAGCCATGATTTGGTCCACCAAAACTTGCTAAATCAAGAGGAATCGAAGAAATCCCACCAAGAACACCTCTAACCCTAGAGCGAAGAAAACCCCAAAATCGAGCCCCTTTACTCACGGATTTGGGAAGGGAATCACAAGGAAAAGAACAACAAAGGGTTCATGTGTACATCCCCCACCAAATGCCAAAGAGAAAGGTCTCAAGACCACCACAAGAAAATCACCAAGAAAAGGCTCCGAAAATCACCAAAAAGGGAAAACGGGAGAGACACAATCAAGCCTTGAGGAACCACGACGAATCATTTATACATACATACATACATACCATGAAGGTTCATACAAGGTCTAGCTTGCCTCCCGAGCATCCATCCCTCTCTCAAGATCTCACCATGAAGCTCTCAAGCTAGTCCTAGAAAATCCTAAGGAAAATAGGAAGGGAAAATAGCAAAACAAAATGAGCTAGGGTTCCCAGAGATGGCTGCCATCCTCTCACCACTTGAGTTATATGGAGGCAACCGAAAGACGAAACTACCCCTAAGGCCTAACACTTGGATACACACCCCCGAGGGGCACTTTAGGAATCTTCATCGTTGCACCATCGGACGGATGCCCTGCGACCGCACCTCGCGTAGGCTCGACGCAAGCCTTGCGATCCCGACGCGTGTCCTCCGCTTCGAAGCCTCCGGAAGCCGTCGTCGCACACCGGTCAGACCGGCCTGATGCTGCTGCACCTCCGTCTTCGGTCTTGGCTTTGTGGATCAACCAAGGAACCCAGTGGTTTTCTGGTGAACCACTGGAAACCCCGCGAACTTGGTGTGGCCTCCGCCAATCTCCACTCATGACTTGGCCCCCACGAAGTCCCGCCTCTATCTTGGCTTTGAGGCTCAACCAGGGAACCGTCCACGACTTCATCTTGCCATTCTTGCCACCATGCGGCCCGCACTTGACCCCGTCGGCCACCGGGTCCCTCGAACCAAGCCTACTTGTCTTCTCCACACCTGGACGCCTCACCGGCAACGACCTTTCACGCTTGTTCTTCACCTGCACCAACACCAGTCAAGCCGCAACCTGCACCTACAATACTTAGCCAAGAATCAGTCTACACAACGTTGTCAATCACTCATCACACCAGGAAGCGACCATCCACCGGTCCTCGAACCACACAGGTCCTCAAGAGTACGTAAGGACGAGGATGAGGTGGAGACGTGGGGGTCCATTAAGAAGAAGCGATTGGCGGCCAATAACAGGAAGCGGGTGGATGCCAAGAAGAGGAATCTTCAAACGGAGGCGTTTGTGAGGCAGCTTTTGAAGGATGACAAGGCCGGTAAGCTTGATTCGTTCAAGGAGATTCCGTCAGCGAAGAAGAAGAAGAAGAAGAAGAAGAAGAAGAAGAAGAAGGGTGAGGAGGAGGAGGAGGAGGTGGACTCGAAGATGACCAAGAAGAAGATGGACATCGGCGCTGGTCCTTTAAATGCCGGCCCTGCCAATCCCGGTCCCGCGGCTCCCCTAGCCATTGAAACTTCCGTGATGCCAGAGTCATCGGGGAACTCCTCGGAGGGGTCGACGTAGATTACTCGGATTTGGGTTTTCTTTTTCATGTTCATATAGGTGGTCTTGTAGATGGAAAGATCAATTGTATGTTTTCTTTTGGATGGAAAGATCGATCCCTTGTTTTCCTGCTCTATGAATCTTGTAGTGGTAAGAAAATCCCCTGTTTCCCCTGTTATCCATGAATAACATTGGTGTTCTTCTTTTCCATGATCACCTTCAGTCGGGCATACACCCCCGGTACCCGTACAAGGAAGGATGAAGACGGACTCCTACTAGAATTCCCCTGTAATCCTACTAGGACTCGTTCCGTGTAATCCTACTAGGACTCCTACCTTGTAACCGACTAGGAACCCGCCCCTCCACTATATAAAGGAGGACCGGGTACCTAGGCGGAGAACTCAACCAACCCAACACCAAGCGCAGGGCGCCATACATGATTCCCCAAACAGGACGTAGGGTTCGTCACCTCGACGGCCCGAACCTGTATAAATCTGTGTCTTGTGTCCCTACCTTTACCTTCAAGTTTTAGGTCTCACGATCACGATCCCACACCACACAATCTACAACCTCAAGTACCCCCTTGGTAGGTTTGCCGGCCTAAAACACCGACAGCTGGCACGTCAGGTAGGGGTGATCATCAACACCGGGCGAATTCGAAGGACCTCATCAATCAAAAATCAATCTACTTGTCGAGTTCCAAGCATCAAGTGGCAGACAGAGCTGCCGGGATTTTCATCTAAAGTGGCAACATGCGCAAGCTCCAATCTGCATCAAAGTCAACCTACAGCAAAGCAGACTGCTCATCATGTTCTCAATCCGAGACAAATTCAATTTGATCCCGTGTGCTTTCGTTGTTTCGAGACGTAGTCAACTTCGATACCGAGGCTGTGATGCGGAATCGTTTCCATTTCACAATAAAAGTGTCATGACAGGCGACCAATTGGTCTGGCTCCTTGGTCAAACCTCAGCCCGCCAGACCCCTGTTCAGATACGGAGAGGAGAAGCTGCACAAAGATCAAGACCAAGCACATCGGTGGCTGTGACCACGGTTGATGAGCTCTTTGAGGCTGATAGGAGAGCTTGGGATGAAAACCTGGTACGTCAAAGTTTCATTGCCATTGACGCTGAGGAAATTCTAAAAATCCGTCCGAGCCAAACACTGGATGAAGATGTGGTCGCTTGGGCAATGGAGAGGAGTGGTACTTATTCAGTACGTTCTTCCTATAGAATGCTGAAAGAAGAGCAGTCCAGGAGCAATCAGAAGAATGTTGGAGCTGCAGCATCTTCAGGCAGCAGTAGATGGTGGAGAGTGCTGTCCAAACTGAAGGTTCCACCGAAAGTTAAAATCTTCTGGTGGCGCATGATTAATGAATTCTTACCATCAAAAGCAGAAGTCAACAGGAAGCACATTAAGGAAGAAAGGCACTGTGAAGCTTGTGGAAATCCACCACAGACACTTTTTCACGTCCTGGTGAACTACCCCTGGGCGAGGCGCTTCTGGAAGGCTGTGAAGGAGATTACAGGGAGGAAGTTGCCTGACCTGCATCCGGTGACGTGGGCGACAGACCTTTTAGGAGGATCAGTCTGTTCAAGGGAGGAAGCAACTATATTTGTATGTGGGTGATGGTCTTTGTGGTCCAGCCGTAATGATCATGCGCATGGACGAACCAATTGGAACCCGAAAGCTGCAACGAAACATGTGGCTAATATAGTTGAAGAGATAATATGCATGGATTTACGAACTGCTTTTGTGGAGCCAAGATCACTAGAGAAATGGCGTCCACCAGGAAATGGACATGTGAAGGTGAATTCAGATGGAAGCTTTGATGCTACCAGGGCCATGGTGCGGGCGCGGTAGTGCTTCGGGATCACCGAGGTCATGTGCAGGCGGCGCAGGCGAGATGGTATGGACCGCTTCAGGAGGTGCTGGTGGCTGAGGCCCTGGCGGCAAGGGACAGTCTGCAACTGGCATCAGACTTGGGGTTTCCAAATATTATCCTGGAATCAGACAATTCTGTGTTAGTAAGTGCCATCCGATCGTCATCGATGATGGAGAGGTCAATCATTGCTGGAATTTGGCATGATATTAGAGAGCTAGGCAGGTCTTTTGTGTCTTTTGATGTTCGCTTTGTTAGGAGGGAGGCGAACTCCTTAGCTGATAGGTGTGTTAGAGAAGTGTCAGCTTCTGTCCCTGAACTGAATTGGTCTGACTGCATACCGCAATGGATTAAGGATGCAGAAGCCAATCATTGTACCCTACAGTATTCTGGTTGAACGAAAGCTCTCTATTCTCAAAAAAAAAAGATCAAGACCAAGCAGAGCATCATTATTGCTTAGCTTGTGCGACCACGTGACAAGCAATTATGAGCTCTTTTTCTGTCCGTGCAAGCAAGCAATCACCAAGCCACTCCAAGATCTTTGCTCAATGTACACACTTGGTGCACACGAGCAGGGCGACATCGTGTTCCGGCTGCACCAGCCCTACATCAACTACGCCGCGTGCCTCCGCGACATCGTGTTCCAGCTGCACCGGCTCTACATCAACTACGCTGTGCGCCGCGACTACTCACTACTGCGGCAACACCGGCTCTACCTCGACTACGCCGCGTGCCGCCGCAACATCGTGTTCCGGCTGCACCGGCTCTACATCAACTACGCTGCGCGCCGCCGCGACATTGTGTTCCGGCTCTAACATCAACTATGTTGTGCGCCATGACTACTCACCGCCGCAGCAACACCGGCTCTACCTCGACTACGTCGTACGCCGCAATATCATCTTCCGGCCACATCACATCAATTATTCATCTCGATTGGTTTTTCAAACTAGATGAGAATGACTTCCACACCACCAACAACTAGTCAGAATTAACTCTGACTAGTCAACTTCACCAACAACCGTTGCGGCTCCATCATCGACACTCGTCCACGAATCAAGCTGACTTCGGTCACATCTACAATCCGCTCCGGCGGCAACGACTAAGTTATTTATTTAAATGATTTTTTTCTCTTTGGCTTGTTTTCCGTGCGCAGGACAAACATGCCAAGGACTACTCATCTGTGCACGCTTCTACACGGGAACTACCCTCCAAAGCTGCACAAGTTGACGTCAACGGTCGCAATATCAAGTCCGCTTCGGTGGCACAAGTCGACTACAACGGTCGCAATCTAAAGTCTGCTCCTGCGGGAATCTAAAGTCGACTACAATGGTCGCAATCTCAAGTCCGCTCCAGCGGCACAGCTCGACTCCGGTCGCATCCACAGTCTGCTCAGGTAGCAAAAGCTAAGTCATTTATTTAAATGATTATTTTTCTTTCCTTGGCTTGTTTTCCTCATCATGCAGGACAACACGCTGACTACTCATTCGTGTACGCTCCTCGGCGGGTTTTCACGAGAGCTACACTCTGCCGACTACTCTTAGGGTATATCGACCAAACCGCCACGGGCTTACAACACCGAATCTCGGGGGCTCCGGCCACGAATTTGGTATACTAAGTTTCGGAGGCTCCGCCACGAGTTCGGTACATTACATCGCAGGGGCTCTGGCCACAACTTTTGGGTGTACCAAGTTTCGGAGGTCACAATGGTTGTATCCTAAGGAGGCAATCTCAAGCCCACTCTAGCGGCAACCGTACCATGGGTTTCGTACCCTAAGTACTCGCGCTCCGTACCATGGGTCCAAGTACCCTAAGTACTCGCACTACGTACCATGAGTTTAGTACCCTAAGTACTTGCGCTCCGTACCATGGGTTTAGTACCATAAGTACTCGCACTCCATACCATGGGTTTCGTACCCTAAGTACTCGCACTCCGTACCATGGGTCCAAGTACTGAAAGGACCTTGATGTCGCCTAGAGGGGGGGTGAATAGGCGTGACGACCAAATTAAACTCTTCTTCCCCGATCACTTGAGCTGACAGTGTTCCACCGGTCAGACCGGTGGTGATGACCGGTCAGACCGGTCAAGCACTGGACTTCACAGGAGGCACAGGTCAGACCGGTGCACCTCACCGGTCAGACTGGTGTAGCACAGAGCACCTGCAAACACAGCTTCAAGCACCTCTTGACTTCTAGCACGAACCAAACTTGGTGAGTGGCCTTTGTAGATGATCACAAGCAAGGTAATGAGCCCTGCACACACAAGTAGCACACCCAAGTAGATCGAAGCGGAAGCAAAACAAATATGCTAGAAGAACAACTTAGAGAGTCAAACCACACGAAGAAGCAAAGGATTTGTTTCCCGAAGTTCACCACCCACTAAGGAATGGCTACGTCTCCGTTGAGGAGCTTGTAAGGGACAATTCCCACAACAAGCCGGGTCTCTTTCAACCACTTTCCTCCTTTCCACTAAGGGGATCTTTTCCACGAAGAGGCAAGATCGCAGCCCTTACAAACTTCCCGCTGCTCACCACAACGTTGGGAGCTAGCCGGCGACGCCTAGCCGTCTAGGAGGCAAACCTCCAAGAGTAACAAACGCTTCAAAGCTTGTAGACGCGAAACCAAAGTGCTCAAGCTATGGAAATG
Source organism: Cenchrus fungigraminus (assembly GCA_036936925.1). Classification (NCBI taxonomy): domain Eukaryota; kingdom Viridiplantae; phylum Streptophyta; class Magnoliopsida; order Poales; family Poaceae; genus Cenchrus; species Cenchrus fungigraminus. Next base: position 50,594,402 of record CM072778.1, on the reverse strand, counting down.
CTGTTGTTAGCTCACAAGGTCGCTCTTGAGCTCACTCTCTCAACCCAACACCAAGGATATGGCTTGAATCCACAAATCTCACAAAGAGAGGGTTGGGGAGAGCCACTAAGGCTTAGAGCTTGTTAGGAAAGGCTTGGGACCTCAGCAATGTCACTAGAAACAGCAAGCTTCAACTGAAGAAAGCTTGGGGTATTTATACCCCTCATAGGAGAAAACTAGCAGTTAGTCCACGGGCGGCACCGGTCAGACCGGTGCTCCACACCGGTCAGACCGGTGTTCGAAAAACTAGCCGTTGGGGCTAGCGGCACCGATCAGACCGGTGCCCCTGACCGGTCAGACCGGTCAGGCCCGAGACACCCCAAAACCCTTTCTATGATACTAACACTTCACCAAAGAGATGAAGTGGCTCAGGTTAGGTTAGGAGGGTTTGTTAGCACACTCTAAGGCTAGATCTCACTTAGGTCAACTAATGAGCACTTTGACTTGGTCAACTCGCTAAGTTGCATCCCTCTTGATAGTACGGCATACCTATACTCAAGAATAACTAAGAACACTTTGTTGATCCCTTGAGCTTGGATATCTTCAATCTTGCCATACTTGATCAATATTCACTTGAGGGCTTTCAACATAGCTTTTGACTTGAGCACTTCCATACTTGAGCTAATGACTTATGATCTTTCCATCTAGCATAGGAATGCACACTTGAATCCATAAGTCACTCCATATTGCCAATCCTAACATGGTGATGACTTGCATTGCTTCCCTCAGTTAAGGTTTGGATATGATACTTGGAGACCCCACGGATGCTAGAACTTCACCTTAGCAAAACACGAAATGGCGGCTTAGCTACGGCCCCAAAGATTGCTTAGTCCCTCACCCTAGACATCTCGGTTGATCTCTTCATCACTTATCCAATCCATTTTTGAGTTCCACTTGCTTCATACACAATTAACCTTCATTTGAAAACCCGCTTCAAATGCTTGATCTTGATTGACAATGAATGTGCAAGCTTCCAAATTAGAACCATAATGTGTACACTCATCCTTGTGTCCTCTTTCAATAAACACATGAAGCCTTGCACTTGACTTAGAGAATTACCATCTTCTCTTTTATGATCCTTGTAAATTTAATCAAGCTACGTCTTCATATGGGAGACCATGAATTGACCTTCTCAAATTATCCCAATATTTATCTTTTTTTATTGCTTGATACTTGTCACTTATGCATTAGGATCATCCATATATTTGTCTTCTCCAATGTGAGCCATATAATATTCATCCATAAATAAATACTTCAATAATTGCTCATGAATATATAAATAAAACCTGCTCACAATCTTAGACAAATACATTAGTCCTTTAATCGCCTTGTCATTCAATTCACCAAAATCCACTTAGGGGCCTAGATGCACTTTCAATCTCCCCCTTTTTGGTGATTGATGACAACTTGATTAAAGCTTACAAATAAAACATTAAAGCGCATTTTAGATTCTTAGATGTAGCTAGAGCTCCCCCTTAATTTGTGCTTAGAGTTGAATTTCAAAAATTTGGCCTTAAATGCCAATTGCACAAATTTGGGAGAAAGCGCGTGTTAGCTCCCCCTATATCTTAGAATCAGTGGAGTGCAACATGTGTGAGCGATAAAATAAAAACCGTGATGCGTATGACAAGATATGCACAAAGCAAAGAACAAGAGTACTGACTAGTCAGCACCGGTCAGACCGGTGCCCCAGACCGGTCAGACCGGTCAGGTCCAGCCAGCACGCCTGACTAGGCGGCACCGGTCAGACCGGTGCCCCTGACCGATCAGACCGGTCAGGTCCAGCCAGAGCACAAAGTAAAGGGTGTGCGTGCTATTTGGTCCAAGGTGATCAGGCCGGGGTTGCAAGCCGGCTTAGATCACTTTGCTCCATTTAGCCAACACAAACAATACATCATTCAATACATGCATCACAATCTAGCAATAAAGTCGCTTAATTATTACAATAAAGGTTCAAACACACAGTAGTACTCACACAAATGTTCTCAAGTCCACAAAGATAAGATTCTAAATTATTACACAGCTGCTCTCAACAGCCAGCCAGCACCGGTCAGACCGGTTCCCTGCACCGGTCAGACCGGTGCAACACAGACAGCAACTTTGAGTTTAAGTCTTTAATCCAAATCTTCTCCCCCTTTGTCATCAAGCATCCAAGAAGGGCCTGGAGAAGAAGTAGCCGTCGATCACTGTCCCTGAGATCCGTCTCCTGGTTGAGAGCTCCCTCCTATTTGAGAAGTGTCAAAAATCCAATGCATAGGAGAGTTTAGGTAAATAGAATCAGAGATAGTGATTTCAGATGGATGAGCTATAGGAGCACTGTCTGTACCATAGTGATATGGATTATATCCAAAGATCTCGGCGCAGAAGCGAGCGCCCCAATCTTGTCCTTGCTCGGAAGGTGGAGGAGGTGGAGGAGCTTGTTCTTGTTCCATGGAGTGAGAAGAACCAGGTACATCTGAGTGAGGGGGTACAAACGGTGGAGGTGGAGGAGGCGCTGATGATGAAGACCCTTGTTCTTGCTCGGACTCAAAAAACATAGGTTCATATTGATTAAGCATGTCGGAGTTGACCCAACCTCTCATCCTATCCTCGAAGGAAGGTATCTCAACCTGTGGAGACTCAGGAGAGGGAGGAGAGCGAGGCGGTTCAAACCCTTGAGCGTTGTGCATCAACTTCATTGTGTCCCTCATTTGCTTGTTTGCCCTCCTAGACCTTTGTTGCTTCACCTGGATGTCATGCTGACTCCTACACATGCCAAATATGAAATTGAGGAACTTCCTCAAAGGAGAAGTGGATCTGCGGGGCCTGTGTTGCTCCCAGCCTCCCCACCGGTCAGACCGGTGCTCAGAACCGGTCAGACCGGTGACAGCCTGAGGCCCTGTCTGTGCCTGATCTGACTGAGTAGTGCCCTCTTCTGTGATTCCTTCCCTATGGCCAGGTGCTTGCTCTGCTCTAGGAGATGGAAGCCTTGGACTCTTGCTAGGATTGAGCTTCAACGGCTTGTGTGTCACATTTTTGGGAAACTCCGTCTTTGCAACCTTTTCAATCATATACATGATATAGGGACTGTAGCTGCAAATCTTTTTGGGGTCCTCTGATAGATGCTTGATTTCTTGCCAAATGAAATCCCCAACACTAAATTCCGGAGCTCCCGGCCTTAAAGCAACCATCAAGTTTTTCTGAAATTTTGTGATCTCAGAGGGATTCCCATCTCTCGGTGTAATAGACACCCTAAGGAGTCTATTAAGTGCAGCATAGTAGGTATAGAGATTCTTCACCTTCCCATAATAAGCATGGTCACCTCTCGGGTACATAAGGTGCAAGGCACTTTTGTCAAGCTCCCCTTCATCATGGAGCTGCCTTAAGTCCTTGTCTCCTGCCATGATCCCAAAGCACCTCAAGAACCTGGGGAAAGTGATGGAATACCGCTGGGCATTGGTCATCCAAATCATAGCCCTCTCAGTACCAATGTGTCCAAAGTGCACGGTGGCATAAAATTGGGCTATTATCTCCTTGTTCCAATCTTGTCGGAAACCCATAAGCTCCTTGACCCTTTGCCTCTCACAGTTGCTTATGACTTCATTAAAAATGGGGTCATTCTTCCTAGCCATATGCCCCCAATCCACATATTGTGCCTTATGAGTGATTTTGGGCTTTTTGATGATCACCGTAGCATAATAATCTTGCTAAAACTTAGCCCAAAACCTTGGATCGGATGCGGTCCTTGCCTCCTCATAAGGGTTCTTATCCCTCAACTTCTTTAGGGCTTTAGTCATGCCCGAACCATGGTACTTTACTGGCCTGTCAGGATAGATATAGGTGGGTGGCATGATTTTCAATCTACCCTGGTCATCATCATCCTCATCCATGGCATCCACATCATCTTCTTCTTCCTCATCCTCCTCATCCTCATCCATTGCCTCGTCGGAGTCATCATCATCAGACCCAGCCTCCTGATGCCTCTTTAGCTCAAACTGTCCCTGAAAGGTCTCATCCTCAACATTGTCATCACTGCTAGTACCGGTGTCACCTCCAAGGTCTGGTGCCTCTGCACTCTCTCGAGCTGAACGACGTCTCAACCTTTTGCCGCTGACATTTATGGTGCTGCCCCCTTCCCCAAAGTCACCGGGGGCAGTCCCTCTGCGAGCATGCACATCTTCTCTTCTCTTCTTAGCACCCTCCTTTTCCCTAACCATGACTGCTGTCCTGAGTCACAAAAAGGATGACAAGAGTGTATTAGACTCTAGGAACCAGATTGAATCGATATAGAAGAAAATTCTTGAAAGTACAGACCAATTGGGTCTGCTCTGGGCCACACCGGTCAGACCGGTGATGGGCACCGGTCAGACCGGTGCCACCCAGAACAGAGCCAATTGCTCCAACATCCAATCTGAGCAGCTATGACTCTAAGATTTGGTCTAGATAGACATGAGACAACCTAATACAGATAAGTGCTGAAAAGCATGAAGAAAACAAAATTTGGGACTGGACACGCGCCACCGGTCAGACCGGTGACGGCCACCGGTCAGACCGGTGAAGGCCGTCCGACCCCAAATCTTGGGTTCTCACAATGTGTCCAACGAAACTTTATGGATCTATAGGTATGTCTTCTAGGGGTTCTCAGGAGATGATATACCAAAGGAAATTCAAATCTTTGCACGGAGTAAAGAGATCGGGCAAAACAAAGATTTGAATACCTTTGGAGAGAAGAACTTGAAAGGAATCCAAAGAACTCGAAGGGGAAACTGAAGAGGGGCCTTGGGAGATCCTTTTGCTTCCAATCTTGTGGTCTTTCCTTGGTTGAAACTTCAAATCTCCATGGGAGAAGAGAGAGGTGGAAGGAGGGAGGAGAGGTGGTCTTCACGGTTTGGAGGAGATGAATGCTGGTGAATAAGGGAGGAGAGAGAGAAGGAAGGGGGTAAAGGATAGATCCTTTTTACTGTGGGCCCACGGGTTGAAGTCGGGCGTCACCGGTCAGACCGGTGCGAGCCACCGGTCAGACCGGTGACTACACTTGGTCGAGCCAGTGAGCCTTTAGCGGTAGTTCCGACCCGTGCTCGGTAGTACTGAAGATTTTGATAATTTCAACAGAGAATCCATATCGGTAGAACCGACGTAGCCTCGGAAGTTCCGATCCTTCTTTCCCATTTTGCGAAAATTCCTCTGAAAACTTCTTCTGGTATTTTATAAGACACTTTACATCCACTTAGGTCTCAGAAGAAGGAAGATGTGACTTCAGGGGTACCTCCGGTCAGACCGGTGGTGGGCACCGGTCAGACCGGTGCTCCCCTGAGAAAAGGACTTCGGGTCAAAAAGAGAGATTTTGATCCTAATTCTTTCAGAAGTTTTGGATAGGAGATGAAGAGTTGATATTGATCCAAAATTCATCAAGTCTTGAAAGAATGAAGGATAATCCAATTTATTTTGATAATTCTTGATTCTTCCAAGAGAGAGAGATAAAGATGGATTTAATGGACTTGAGAAAATCTTCTTAATTGTGACTAGCAATCAATCAAGCAAGGGGAACCATAGTCACAACTAAGTTGGTTGGGTCACAAAGACCAAGAAACGAATATTTTTCAAAAAGAGCACACTTCCTACACATACTAGTTGATTTTTTCGAAAAGTCTATCCTATGTCACAAAGTGCATGCATCCACTTCAAATGAATGGCTTTTCAAGAATATTTGACTCATACCTTCAACCTCGAGACACAAAGACGAGAGAAAGCAAAGGTATCAACCAAATATCTAGAGAGGCACACAAAAATTCACTTGAAGCAATTGCATGCTAAGGATGGCACACTAGCATGGTATTATGGCCTAGATGCATTACGGTATTCAATGAGGTTCATGGAAACATACCTTTGCCTTAAGACCATTTCATTTGTGCATATATTTGAATTTTGAATGGTGCTAGCTCTTACTCATCTTTAGAGAGTTATACTTATCAAGAGCTCGCTTAGGGATGCACAAAAGAGTAAGATTACAAGATCACTTTGATGCCAAATCACCCTTTTTCTTGAAAGTTGGGTCAATCCCGGGTCACCCGGCCATAGGGGTCGGGTCACCCTGCAGCACACAGAGGCACACCGGGTCACCCGAGCACAGGTGCCGGGTCACCCGCCCAACAGCCTCACTGAGCCGGCACCGGTCAGACCGGTTCTTGTCACCGGTCAGACCGGTGACCCCCAGTGGTCACTTCTTTGGTGATTTTCAATTTCTTGTCCCTTGATTAAGTGAACACATCACTAATTTGAAACCTGTAACAGAGACAAGGCAATGCTCTTCTAGAGAGCCATTAAAAGCATCGAATGGCATGAGAGTATAATTTCATAAAGATGTCAAAGCCACTACCTCATGTTTCACTCGTCCAAGATAAGTGTCACATGAGTGTTCACGAAGAACTAAGAGTGACTAAGACTCAACAAGGAGCACTAGTTACCGAGATGTCATTGAACTCAAGATTTAAATGAATTTCCCCTTCACATGGCTAATTGATCAAACGTGATTTCCATGCCTTCTAACCATGTGTTCAATGCATCTCTTTCAACCTGCAAGCTCAGCAAGCATTTCTTGGTACCCAGCGCTTGTTGGGTCCTATGGGGTTAGCCACAAGATGCTTAGGAACCCAAATAGCTCTCATGATATATTGAGGTGAACTAATCTCCCTCATAGCACAGGTTCCATTCTTATCGCTCCTAAGCTTATGAAAATCATAATGGACTAGATTTGATTTAGGAATATTACCATTTGGACAATCTTTGCCCATGTGACCCTTTTGACGGCATTCATAGCAAATGCGATTTTTGTTCTTGTTGGTCACACCATTCCTCATAGTTTCTTGTCCATGCTTGCTTCTGAGCCTTGTACTTAGAGAAGAAGTCTTCCTCGCCTTGTTTGCTTGAGGTGGGGCTGCCCTGGCCGGCACCGGTCTGACCGGTGGCATGCACCGGTCTGACCGGTCACGGTCAGTGCCACTGCTCATTTTCACACTTGGGCACGAGTCGGCAAAGTGACCCTTCTCTCTGCACTTGTAGCACACTCTCCACTTGTTTGAGCTTCTAGGCTTCTTGGATAGCGATTCTTGTGCCTTGTGCTTGGTTGGGAGATATTGGGACTTGACTTGCCCAACCTTGCTCTTTTCTTGAATCTTGTGCTTGTGGGTCCTTGTATGTAGTTGAGGGGTTGAGCTAGTGACGGTTGATCCCTTCTCAAGCTTCTTCACCATGTCTTCACGGTTATCTTGAGAAGGTTGCACTTTGCTCTTCTCCTTCAACACATACAAGTCTTTTTGAAGCTTTTCAACCTCTTGCTTGAGTTCATCATTTTCTTTAGCAATGAGGTCATCACAAGATTCTACAAGTACATGCTCAATGCTAGATTGGCTTGCTTGAGACAAATAATCATTAGCGCAAGATAAATTAATTTGAACTTGTGAGCATGTGCATGTGTGAGATAGAGATTGCATAGATTTTACCGATGAAAGCACAACCTCATGGGCTATCTCTAGTGTTGCATAAGAATCGACAAGCTTCTCATAGGAGCACTCAAGTCCCTTGTGATCGGCTTGTAGAGCCATATGCTCACTAGTGAGTTTCGCTAGTTGGGCTTCTAGCTCATCATTGGCTTCTTCTTCTACTTTAGTTCTATATGAAAAAGATTTGATATCATGATCATATTTGTTAGCCAATGATTCATACTTACAAACCAATGATGCAAGCTCGGATTTGAGAAGTTCAAGTTCTCTTGTCGGAGAGCTTGATGCTTCAATCTTCTGGCCCTTAGCTCCCTTGGCCTGCCTCTTCTTCTTGCTCTTCTTTTCCTTCTTTGCCATCAAGCAAGTTGGTGTGCCTCTGTCGGCACCGGTCTGACCGGTGTGTGTAACCGGTCTGACCGGTCCCTGCAGAGGGACAGCGTCATCGCTTCTTTGATCTTCTTCTTGCTTGAGGGTTGATGCTTGATGACCAGTGGATGTTGTAGAGGCTGTGGAACATATCTCCACTGGTTCATCTTCATCATCACTCACAATTTCATCCCATTTGGTGTGAACTATCTCAAATAGCAATTTCCAAATGAGATGAGCATCTTCGCTAATCTTTTTGCTCTTTAGAATAAGATGCTTCAGCTCTCTACATACACAACTACACAAAAGGTTAGTAATAACGGCATTGAGTCGCTTCTTCTCCAATTCCTTAGGAGTGACACAAGTCCCATCCTCCGGAAGGATACTCGCAACCATAATGCCCTCAGCGGTAGGACCCAAAACCTTAAGTGCGATGAGAACATTGGAGCACCAAGAAGTGTAGTTTGAGCCATCTAGAGCTAGAGGCTCAAACGGTACCACACAAGTTGTCGACATCGAAGAACTCCAAGCGGTTAAGCTCGAATCGGAGCACCAAGCTCTGATACCAATTGAAAGGACCTTGATGTCGCCTAGAGGGGGGGTGAATAGGCGTGACGACCAAATTAAACTCTTCTTCCCGATCACTTGAGCTGACAGTGTTCCACCGGTCAGACCGGTGGTGATGACCGGTCAGACCGGTCAAGCACTGGACTTCACAGGAGGCACAGGTCAGACCGGTGCACCTCACCGGTCAGACCGGTGTAGCACAGAGCACCTGCAAACACAGCTTCAAGCACCTCTTGACTTCTAGCACGAACCAAACTTGGTGAGTGGCCTTTGTAGATGATCACAAGCAAGGTAATGAGCCCTGCACACACAAGTAGCACACCCAAGTAGATCGAAGCGGAAGCAAAACAAATATGCTAGAAGAACAACTTAGAGAGTCAAACCACACGAAGAAGCAAAGGAGTTGTTTCCCGAAGTTCACCACCCACTAAGGAATGGCTACGTCTCCGTTGAGGAGCTTGTAAGGGACAATTCCCACAACAAGCCGGGTCTCTTTCAACCACTTTCCTCCTTTCCACTAAGGGGATCTTTTCCACGAAGAGGCAAGATCGCAGCCCTTACAAACTTCCCGCTGCTCACCACAACGTTGGGAGCTAGCCGGCGACGCCTAGCCGTCTAGGAGGCAAACCTCCAAGAGTAACAAACGCTTCAAAGCTTGTAGACACGAAACCAAAGTGCTCAAGCTATGGAAATGCTGTTGTTAGCTCACAAGGTCGCTCTTGAGCTCACTCTCTCAACCCAACACCAAGGATATGGCTTGAATCCACAAATCTCACAAAGAGAGGGTTGGGGAGAGCCACTAAGGCTTAGAGCTTGTTAGGAAAGGCTTGGGACCTCAGCAATGTCACTAGAAACAGCAAGCTTCAACTGAAGAAAGCTTGGGGTATTTATACCCCTCATAGGAGAAAACTAGCAGTTAGTCCACGGGCGGCACCGGTCAGACCGGTGCTCCACACCGGTCAGACCGGTGTTCGAAAAACTAGCCGTTGGGGCTAGCGGCACCGATCAGACCGGTGCCCCTGACCGGTCAGACCGGTCAGGCCCGAGACACCCCAAAACCCTTTCTATGATACTAACACTTCACCAAAGAGATGAAGTGGCTCAGGTTAGGTTAGGAGGGTTTGTTAGCACACTCTAAGGCTAGATCTCACTTAGGTCAACTAATGAGCACTTTGACTTGGTCAACTCGCTAAGTTGCATCCCTCTTGATAGTACGGCATACCTATACTCAAGAATAACTAAGAACACTTTGTTGATCCCTTGAGCTTGGATATCTTCAATCTTGCCATACTTGATCAATATTCACTTGAGGGCTTTCAACATAGCTTTTGACTTGAGCACTTCCATACTTGAGCTAATGACTTATGATCTTTCCATCTAGCATAGGAATGCACACTTGAATCCATAAGTCACTCCATATTGCCAATCCTAACATGGTGATGACTTGCATTGCTTCCCTCAGTTAAGGTTTGGATATGATACTTGGAGACCCCACGGATGCTAGAACTTCACCTTAGCAAAACACGAAATGGCGGCTTAGCTACGACCCCAAAGATTGCTTAGTCCCTCACCCTAGACATCTCGGTTGATCTCTTCATCACTTATCCAATCCACTTTTGAGTTCCACTTGCTTCATACACAATTAACCTTCATTTGAAAACCCGCTTCAAATGCTTGATCTTGATTGACAATGAATGTGCAAGCTTCCAAATTAGAACCATAATGTGTACACTCATCCTTGTGTCCTCTTTCAATAAACACATGAAGCCTTGCACTTGACTTAGAGAATTACCATCTTCTCTTTTATGATCCTTGTAAATTTAATCAAGCTACGTCTTCATATGGGAGACCATGAATTGACCTTCTCAAATTATCCCAATATTTATCTTCTTTTATTGCTTGATACTTGTCACTTATGCATTAGGATCATCCATATATTTGTCTTCTCCAATGTGAGCCATATAATATTAATCCATAAATAAATACTTCAATAATTGCTCATGAATATATAAATAAAACCTGCTCACAATCTTAGACAAATACATTAGTCCTTTAATCGCCTTGTCATTCAATTCACCAAAATCCACTTAGGGGCCTAGATGCACTTTCAAGTACCCTAAGTACTCACGCTCCGTACCATGGGTCCAAGTACCCTAAATACTCACGCTCCGTACCATGGGTCCTAGTACCCTAAGTACTCAAGTCAACTTCAAGAGTCGCACCTAAGTCCACTCCATGGCAAAAATTGACTTCAACAGTCGCACCTAAGTCCACTCTGGTGGCAAAAATCGACTTCAACGGTCGCACCTACGCTCGCTCCGATGGCACAAGTCGACTTCTATAGTGGCAATCTCAAGTTGACTTCAACGGTCGCAATCTTAAGCCCGCTCCGGCAGAAAACTACTCGTTTTTCTCTGATTTTTCATTCGATTTTGCCTTCCAGATGTGCTTTTCATTTCTCTCTCTCAAGTCCACTCCGCGTGGCACAAAGTCGACTACTATAGTGGCATCTAAAATCTGCTTCGCACGGCAAAACTAAAGTCGACTTCGGTTTTCAAGTCGCATTTCAAAGTCCGCTCCGGCGCGGCTTAAAGTCGAATTCGGTTTTCAAGTCGCATATCAAAGTCCACTCCACGCGGCAATCTAAAGTCGACTTCAGTTTTCAAGTCGCATATCAAAGTCCGCTCCGCACGACAATCTATAGTCGACTTCGGCTTTCAAGTCGCATATCAAAGTCCACTCCGTGTGACAATCTAAAATCGACTTCGGTTTTCAAGTCGCATTCTAAAGTCCGCTCTGGTGGCAACATTACTACTCAACAACAATTTGTGCAGTCTCCGCTACCTATCAGGCTTGACCGTTCCATGCCACATTACTACTCGGAAGCAACTTCAGTATGCTCAGCTAGCTCTCCATCTCGGGGGCTCAACTCTAATCACTACTCGACGTGGCTCAGGGGCTACACGCTGCAAGAGTACTCATATGATGGCTTTCGCGAACACTGAAGACCCTTGGATTGATTACCTAATCATTTCAAGGCTCGGGGGCTGCTATGCTACACCCATGATTCAATTTTTCAAAGACGGAAGATTCAGAATCCAGATTGACCCTCAGCTAGAGTCTGTGACTCAACCTAAGGCTCGGGGGCTACTCCATATGGAGTGCGATTTTACAATCGCACTTCCATATAATCTCGACTCCAAGACTGATGAGCTGGACCACCTTCCAGCCTCGTGGCAGTTCAAGTACTATTGAAAACTTCTCCAAGTAGTACTCGATGACACTCAAGAACTACTCGAAGAGGTTTTAAGACTACTCGAACTACTCTCGACTACAACGTGCTCGAGGGCTTGTCGGGTATACACCCCGGGTACCCATACAAGGAAGGATGAAGATGGACTCCTACTAGAATTCCCCTGTAATCCTACTAGGACTCGTTTCATGTAATCCTACTAGGACTCCTACCTTGTAACCGACTAGGAACCCGCCCCCTGAACTATATAAAGGAGGGTCCGGTACCTAGGAGGAGAACTCAACCAACCCAACACTAAGCGCAGGGCGCCATACATGATTCCCCAAAGAGGACGTAGGGTTCGTCACCTCGACGACCCGAACCTGTATAAATCTGTGTCCCGTGTCCCTGCCTTTAACTTCGAGTTCCAGGTCTCACGATCACGATCCCACACCGCACAATCTACTACCTGGGGTACCTCCTCGGTAGGTTTGCCGGTCTAAAACACCGATAGCTAGCGCGCCAAGTAGGGGATCTCGTCGAACATCTCATGGCGAACTCGACGGCTTCCATTATCATCAAGCCAACCGCCGCCTTCAACTGTGGCGACACCTTCGTCTTTGGATCCTGGGTTTGCACCGCGGACGGCGCCGGATCCTTCCAGCGCTACCACACCATGACTCCGGACCCGGAGACCGGGTTCGTGACGCTTCCAGAAATCACCACGGACCAGCTCGTCAAAAAATTCGACGAAATTTTGCTCTACAACAATGTCGCCGACTTCGAGTTTTGATCCGCCTCCAACTCGAACTCGATGACTATCTAGGTTGAGCCATGCGAGCTGGCTTCCGAGCCATCGTGTGGACCAGTCCTCCCCCACGAGCAATTCTCGTACGGCCTTCGCAGTGCCAGCACGATCTATGCGGATGCGCTCACTCCCCATCGAACCGGCAAGGAGATCGTCTCCGAGTACCCCTCAGACTCCAGCGCCGTCCTCGACTACAACTCGGACTCCTCCTACGAGTTCGACTTCAGATTGGATCCGATTGAGCCCGAGCCCGACTACAACTTGGGCTCCTACACTGAAAAGCCTCTATCAGGTACCGCTGCTGGCTTGGTCATCAAATCTACTCCAGCTGGTAGATTCGTCTACTGGCCCGACCAGAAGCCCGCAGACCTGGCCTAAGACGACAACTCACACTGCATCGCTTGCCTCGAGACAATACCCTTCCAGGAGGGAGCTCCCCTGTCTCCCATTACAGAGGAACATACACCAACCGAGGTGGCTACTACTGATCGTCAGGTGTTCGTAGCCGAAGCAGGCGGAACTTCCCACAACTGCGAGGATCGGTACCTGGATGACATCTCCAACGACGAGTTGTCAGCGGATGGACCCGCTGACGAAACCACTGATGCCAAGAACGCTCGACGTACTCGCAACTCAAGGCGAGCAGATCGACGCCGCCGCGTCTTGGAAACTCTACCAGTCCGCAACCTCACTAAGGCTCTGGATGAAGTCGCAGCACGACCCCATGAGACGCCTGAACAATGCCTCATGTCCATAAATAGGATAGGGCGTGCTACACCAGGCAATCGTGCGGTTGAACTCATAGCCAAGCTTGCGGAGAAATCTTACTTCATGCGTGCCGACGACCGGCGCAATCAAGTACATGATCAAGAAGCCAGCAACCGTAGCCGCGCCCCGAACCCACCAGTTAACCCTGGGCCCAACCGCATTCGCCCTGTGAATCAACCAACTCCCAATCGCTCTAGAGATACGGGAGGAGGACGCACAGGCGACGGGGACGGTGGCGTTGGCGGTAGCAGTGGCGGCATCTCTTCACACGGTGGTGGCGATGGACGCGGTGGTGGTGGCCGTCCCGAAGGCCGAGGCCACGGGAACAGCCGTGCCAGCGGCAATGTGCACGACGGCTACGACGCTCGCCACAGGATCAACGAGATACACCGCAACAAGGCAGCTGCCAATGTCGGTGACAACGACGACTTCCTCGCATTCTCGGCTCGACTACGCACCCTCCTACTACCCAAGAAGTTCAAGCCTCTTGGGATCTCCAAGTACGATGCAAAACAAGACCCAGTTCGGTGGCTGCGGTGCTATGCCCTGGCCATTGAGAATGCTGGTGGCAACAACGACACGAAGTGCCTCTACTTCCCCTTCTGCTTGGACCAAGCTCCGCTCACATGGCTCGAGTCGCTTGATAAGAACTCCATCGATGAGTGGGACCAGCTGAAGGCGCAGTTCACCAGCAACTTCGCAGGCGCCATGGGGCGCTCGGGTACTCACATGGACCTGGCGCAAGTCAAGCAAGAGCAAGGCGAGACGCTCCACCAGTACATGCGTCGTTTCTTCGACAAGCGTGCGACCGTCGTCGACGTCACTGACAAAGAAGTCATTGACATCTTCCAAGACGGCCTTTATCACTGTCGCACCTTCGAAGACTTCGGTCTCCGCCGCCTGAGTTCCATAAGCAAGCTCAAGTCAATGATTACTTCATGGGCCGACGAGGAAGACAAGGCTATCACCAAGTTCGAGTCCAATCGCGGCAAGGGCAAGAACAACACGGGTGGCAACAACACCAACAAGGATCAGGGTGGTCGCAACAACAACAACTACTACTACTCGGGTCCTAACCGTAAGCGCAAGCCAGATAACACAGTCGCGGCAGTACAACGCCCTACGAAGGACAACAGCAAGAAGACCTCGGGTAGCTTCAAGGACCTTCTCAAGGAGAAGTGTTCGTGGCATCCGGAGAACAACCACACCACCGAACAGTGCTTCCAGCTCCGGCAAGCACTCAAGGATACTCCGGAACCTCGCTACCCTCACAACAAGAAGGGCAAGGGGAAGGTTGTAAGGACCCGCCTCCCCGAGGCCGGGCCCGCCTACGCCTGGTAGCTCTCTAGGACCCCAAGAATGTCCCCACAGACCAACACATGTCTTTTTTGCACACTTTGTCCTCACTCATGCGCACCCGGAAAGGACTTCCCGGTCGGTCACCCATCGCTCCAAGCCAAGCACGCTTAACTTTGGAGTTTTTTTGTGATGGGCTTCCGGAAAAGAAGTTGCAACTTATTGGTATGAGTATCCTTATCAATCCTATTAAGCCTTGGGCCGGGATGTCACATACACCCCCCCTTAGAAGATCGACGTCCTCGTCGATCAACCCCAAGCCAGGAACGTCCTCTCTTGGCCACGTCCGTGGGTCCAGTGCCAGCGCATGTGCCATCCTGTGTGACCACTCAGGGCCCACACCAGCCATGCACACCATGCCTGCGCAACTGCGACCGCACGCGCCCGTGAAACCGTGAGAGTCGGCTCTGATACCATTTGTAACGACCCGCCTTCCCGAGGCCGGGCCCGCCTACGCCTGGTAGCTCTCTAGGACCCCAAGAATGTCCCCACAGACCAACACATATCTTTTCTGCACACTTTGTTCTCACTCATGCGCACCCGGGAAGGACTTCCCGGTCGGTCACCCATCGCTCCAAGCCAAGCACGCTGAACTTTGGAGTTTTTTTGTGATGGGCTTCCAGAAAAGAAGTTGCAACTTATTGGTATGAGTATCCTTATCAATCCTATTAAGCCTTGGACCGGGATGTCACAAAGGTACCCGAAGGCTGTAAGTCCAATCAAGCCCTAAGTGGGTTTTGGTGATGTTGACCACTTAATTAAAGGTCTAATAAGCTTTTAAGTATGAGTTACAGGCTTATGGAAAAAGGTGAAAAGGGAAGAAAGGTGACCCCTCCTTCTTTGAAGAGGCTTCCTACTGCTCAAGACAAGGTTTGAATTCATTTTCTATTTTTGAATTTGAGTATAGGACAAGATGTACTATCAAGAGGGATACTAATAGTGGCATGGATGAAACTAAGTGCTTGAAAACCTTCTTTAAACAACATCCCAGACACAAATGACCTATCAGCTAGCTGTCTTCACCACATACTCTCTATCCCAAAACCTCTAAGGTTTTTCCCAAAAGTTCTGAGCTGCTCCCAGACGGCCTGCTGAAGTTCTCCAGATCTCGGAGGTTCTGGGATCTTACCCGGAGGTTCCGAGATTTCAAATCTAGCCGTTGCAGATCTAGTTCTCAGGGTATTTATTCCCCCTTCTCCCCCAACGGTCATCCTCTTCCTCCCTGCGCTGAAACAGAAGTTTTGGCTCACCTCTTACTCAAGCATTGACTACCACCTACTTGAATCCAAATCCAACCCTAGCATTCAAGTGTGGAGTGATTCCTTGTGAGAAAAAGCAAATCCAAATCCCTTCTTATGTCCTTGAGCACTTGGTGAACCCCTAGCCCCTTGGTGGATCTTTTACTCTTGGAGCTTGGATCCTATACGGCTAGAGGTTGCTTGGAAGCTCTCCAATTGGTTGTGGAAGCTCCAAGAAGTTGGTATTACCCTTGCTTGCTTAGTGGAAACCCTCCACCTATTGCCTTGGTGATAGGTGTGAGAGAGGAGTGGATCTAGAGAGATCCCATAGCCTTTGTGGCTAACCTCAACAACGTGGATGTAGGCCAACCTTTGTGGTGAGCTGAACCATGGGATAAATAGTTGTCTCTTGTGCTTTACCTTTCATATCTTGTTGCTTGCTTGTTCTAGGTTGGTTGCTCACTAGATCTATTAGGGTTTGCTTAGTTTCTTGCTATCCCTTTAACCCTAAGGTTGCTAGTTTGGTTAGGCCTCTATCTCTTTGTGTTTGTAACCTTTTTCTTGCTCAAGATCTGCTCTCTAACCTTGTAATCCGCAGCAAATCTTCAGACAGTTCTTTTCCCAGAAGGTCCAGGAAAATACACCTTAGTGCATTTTCCCGGAGGTTCCAGGGAAATCCCAGAGGTTCCGGGGTCTGGGTGGTTTTTGGCAGAAAATGGTTGAAAATGTTTTGCAGGCCTATTCACCCTCCTCTAAGCCACTTGCATCGATCCTTTCAATTGGTATCAGAGCAGGTTATCCTTGTAAACACTTAACCGTGTGAGGATATGGCAACTGGTGATGACAAGTGTTGGTATTTCTTAACGTCGATGCTAAGTTATGAGTTCCTAGCAACGATGCCAGAAATGACCGAATGGTAATCCTAACGATTACAAGAGTCCACAAGCGCACGGAAGTACCATTGTAGCATTTCCCCAAAGGATTATTCCAAAGGGTATCGAATCCAAGGAAGGCTGGGCGGATTAACAAGTTCAACACTATTGCAAGGAGTATAAATCATAGACGGAAACGAACCAGACACTCAAGTACAGGGGTAAGATATGATAGATAAGATAGTAGTGTGAACACACAAACACACTCTCTCTAAAGGTCCTAGCTTAGGAGGCAACATACGAGTTAGTTCTAGGTTCTAAGGAACTAAGCATACAAAGTTAGTCAGACGAGTTAGACACACACTAGCATTGCATGATTGCTGGCTCAAGCACCCAGGTACAAACGGGGAGCTAACCTCCCGCGTCACTTACGCACGACTCCAGTTGTTAGACTTTAGACTCCTACAGCATATCCGAACGTGGGGGATTCCAGAAGGGTCCAACGGCTGTCACTACTGCGGCCTACCCCAAGACAAACCGTGGGATACACTCATAAGCAACGTAGCTACGCAACCCAAGCACCACGCTTATGTTGTTAGCAGGACCCTGACCGGCCCGGGCTATTGTGACCCAGGTCAGAGCCGCCAGATAAACCGGCCAATTACACTGAGTATCGTAGCTTGAGCACGAACTTCATGCAACACGAACATGGGATCTAAATAGATCAAACTAGGATAAGTACACAAACGGACTTGTGCTTTCCTATGTCTATTCAACAAGATCAAAGGGGTGTGTTCATGATGAACACGAGCCTCTAACTTATGAACAAACACTGAAAACATGTATAAGTCACTCGTCAACTGGATCGAAAGGCCTTGTTCATCAAGAACATGAGCCCCTAAATGATGAACGAGCGAAGAACACATGAACAACTCACCTATGTATACAAGCACAAGTTTATATGAAATAGCTGAATAACTGAAGTAGATCAAAGTCATACAATAAAATAAAGATACAAGAGGACTCATACCAAGATCCCAAAGTAGACTTGGAACCTGAAGTAGAACTACTCTAGCCTACCTCCTAGCCTTAGAAACCAAAAGTGAAAGAGGAGGAGTAAGGTGTGTTGGTAAGAAATGAAACCCTCCCCTTCTAGCACCAGCGCAAGGAGTGAAACACCCCGGGGATGGACTCTAGGACTAATGGACAAGCGCCACGTGGAAGCCCAGGATCAGCCGACCCAAGGTCGGTTCGGCCCCAGGTGGGCCCCACTCGGGGTGTGCTTCCTCGGGGTGGCTGTCCTTTGGGCCCTTAAGTCGGTCCCCGGTATACACGTGTTCTTGAGGCGGTTTAGGCGCTCTGGTGGGCCCATGGATCCATGTGAAGTCCACGTGTCACGCTCTGATTCGTCGGGGCTTGCCTCCCTTGGATTGGTGACATGGTATGCATGCGTGGCACCTGAGGTGGCTTAGCTTGCATGCATGGCACCTGAGGTGGCAGCCACTCCTTGAGGTGACGTGGCATGAATCATAGAAGGTGAGTTTGCCACTTCTTTTATGCTTATTTTCCTGCAATCACATAATCTCCAAGGACAAGTGGAACTACATTATTCTTAACTAAAATGCGTGTAAGAAATGCCTCTTGCTCCTTTATTCATGAGTAAATTGACGGCTAAAGTAGGCACTTAACAGCCGTCAACAACTCCCTCAAGCTAGCCTCTTGCTCGTCCCGAGCAAGACACTTAGGACTTAGGTTGGTCGATCAGGAGTTGCTACGATGTTGTATTCCTAGTTTATGACAAGCATACGACTAGGTACTCTATCAAGGATTGAATAAGTTGGCATTAATCTTACATTACGCTTGATTTCTATGGGGCTTGTAGCTTCACCTGCCTTGGGCGGTTGAAAGATAGAACGGTTGTATAGAAATTACTAATCACAAGTACCTTGATCAGTCGTCAATCCGGAGGTTTTGCTAAATTTTCACAAAGAAATCAAAGTTCCTCGAATGATACTCTCGGATCGCTCAGTGTGTATGATTCCTCACCAAGGCATTAAATTGCCTTCTTTCTCCACCTACTCCTAATAAGCTGATATGTGGAGCTGTAGATAGGGAAAACATGTGGCATACCTGTTTCTCATATGTTATCAAGTCGAAAACCGAATCCATGGGAGCAACAAGTCATACAACCTGATCAAGATGTGCATGTGTGTGTATATGGTGGATGGATGAAGAACTCCTTTTTGGATATGATTCTCTCTTCTCCTTTGAAATTTTGGAGACTTGGGCTATGTCTCTTTATTATTATTTATTATTTTTTTTCTTCTTTTCATGCTCTTGAGCATGTGCTGCTTCTTTAAAGGTCCTAGCTTAGGAGGCAACATACGAGTTAGTTCTAGGTTCTAAGGTACTAAGCATACAAAGTTAGTCAGACGAGTTAGACGCACACTAGCATTGCATGATTGCTGGCTCAAGCACCCTGGTACAAACGCGGAGCTAACCTCCCGCGTCACTTACGCACGACTCCGGTTGTTAGACTTTAGACTCCTACAGCATATCCGAACGTGGGGGATTCCAGAAGGGTCCAACGGCTGTCAGTACCGCGGCCTACCCCAAGACAAATCGTGGGATACACTCATAAGCAACGTAGCTACGCAACCCAAGCACCACGCTTATGTTGTTAGCAGGACCCTGACCGGCCTGGGCTATTGTGACCCAGGTCAGAGCCGCCAGATAAACCGGCCAATTACACTGAGTACCGTAGCTTGAGCACGAACTTCATGCAACACGAACATGGGATCTAACTAGATCAAACTAGGATAAGTACACAAACGGACTTGTGCTTTCCTATGTCTATTCAACAAGATCAAAGGGGCGTGTTCATGATGAACACGAGCCTCTAACTTATGAACAAACACTGAAAACATGTATAAGTCACTCGTCAACTGGATCAAAAGGCCTTGTTCATCAAGAACATGAGCCCCTAAATGATGAACGAGCGAAGAACACATGAACAACTCACCTATGTATACAAGCACAAGTTTATATGAAATAGCTGAATAACTGAAGTAGATCAAAGTCATACAATAAAATAAAGATACAAGAGGACTCATACCAAGATCCCAAAGTAGACTTGGAACCTGAAGTAGAACTACTCTAGCCTACCTCCTAGCCTTAGAAACCAAAAGTGAGAGAGGAGGAGTAAGGTGTGTTGATAAGAAATGAAACCCACCCCTTCTACTTATAGGCCAAAGCACCAGCGCAAGGAGTGAAACACCCCGTGGATGGACTCTAGGACTAATGGACAAGCGCCACGTGGAAGCCCAGGATCAGCCGACCCAAGGTCGGTTCGGCCCCAGGTGGGCCCCACTCGGGGTGTGCTTCCTCGGGGTGGCTGTCCTGTGGGCCCTTAAGTCGGTCCTCGGTGTACACGTGTTCTTGAGGCGGTTTAGGCGCTCTGGTGGGCCCATGGATCCATGTGAAGTCCACGTGTCACGCTCTGATTCGTCGGGGCTTGTCTCCCTTGGATTGGTGACATGGCATGCATGCGTGGCACCTGAGGTGGCTTAGCTTGCATGCATGGCACCTGAGGTGGCAGCCACTCCTTGAGGTGACGTGGCATGAATCATAGAAGGTGAGTTTGCCACTTCTTTTATGCTTATTTTCCTGCAATCACATAATCTCCATGGACAAGTGGAACTACATTATTCTTAACTAAAATGCGTGTAAGAAATGCCTCTTGCTCCTTTATTCATGAGTAAATTGGCGGCTAAAGTAGGCACTTAACAGCCGTCAACAACAAGCGAGAAGAAGAAGAGGAGTTTGAAGACATACCAAGTGAGGTTGATGGTGCTGCCTCGGAGGTTGGCAACACATCAACCCAAGACAAGCTCGACAAGCTTAAGAAGGTAGTCAAGGAAAGCTCCAAAGATGACAGCAAGCAAGAAAAGAAGAAGAAAAGGAAGGAGGACAAGAGAAGAAGAAAGAGGACACCTTCACCATCTCCATCACCATCTTCATCATCCTCATCATCATCTTCATCTAGTGAGAATGGAGATGGGGATGATGAGTACTACGGCACAAGAATTCCCAAGAGAACACTTAAGCCCAAGGCCAAGCCCAAGAATGATTATAGAAGCGTATCCTTTAACTATGATTCTTTGCCTTCAATTTGATGGGACCAACTTTGCTAAATGGAAGCACATGATGAAAGCTTATCTAACGAGTTTGAGTTTGGGGTTGTGGAACATTGTGTGTGTAGGTTTTGATGATCCCGAAGACTTTGGGAACCTCACCCCACGTGATTGCCGCAACATCAAGAGGAATGCACAAGCCACAAGTATTCTCCTAAGTGCCTTGAATGCTCAAGAGCACAAGGTTCCCCAACAAGAAAAAGAGAACTTGCTACAATTTTGGAAGCACGGAACACTTCATTGCGGATTGTCCCAACGAGAAAGAAGGAGAACAAGAATGACAAAGGCAAGGGAAGCCACAAGAAAGATCAAAAGCCACATCACAAGAGAAGAAACTATGGTGGAGAAGCTCATATTGGTCATGAATAGAATTCCGAAGATGAGAGCTCTAGTGAAGGAGAAGGGAAGAAAGTTGGAACCGTGGCTATCAAGAAGCTCCCCTCTACCTCAAGGTTGTTTGACAACTTGACCGATGATGAAGAGAGCACTTCCATTCATTGCCTCATGGCCAAGGTGAGAAGGTAAAAACAAACTCAAAACCCTCTCCTCCACCTAGTGATGAGTCGGAAATGGACTCTAGTGATGAATCTAGTGATGAAGAAATTGACCTACTTGTTAGCAACATGTATAAATAATCTAGAGTCTTCATGGCTAAGTTGGTAGAAGAACTAGAGAAAACCCAAGATATCCTTACATCGGAGAGAAGTGAGCTTGAGGCCTTGCGTTTGGAAGTTAACCAAGCGGAGGGCATCATTGCTACTCTCAAGGAAGACCTTGCTGCCTCTCAAGCTCAATGCAACTCTCTAAAGTCGAGGAATGAAGAGCTTGAGGAGCAATATAGTCTCCTTTGGAGTAGCACCTCACATCCTCTAAAAGTAAAAGGTGACTCTAGTGCTTCTACTAGCAAAGGCTGTGATAAATGCTACAATATTGATCTTGAATCTTATGCTACTAACCTTGCTAACATGGAAGTTATGAAGAAGGAAATTGCTAGGCTCAACTCAATCATAGCTAGTGGATGCATAAATGAAAGGGTAAAATTCAAGGAAGGAAAAATGCCCGGAAACATGGATGGACTTGGTCATTATAATCACTACAAGAAAATCATTGACTAGTGACGCAACCACATTTTAGCGTCATTGATTTATGACGTTCCTGGATGATCTCGTCATAATATTTCACTTCTGAGCAAATTTAGTGAAAAAAAAATTTTGTCATTACGGTTGGTACTGTAGCCGGGCGTTCCCTGTTCCATGCTGTTTTGTGAGATCATAAGGTCTGAAAAAACGTCATAAACCAACATCGGTCCCACATGTAAGCATTATTTTAAAAAACAGAGTGTTCCAAGTCGTCATAAAATTCAGTAGGGTCCCACATGTAAGCATTTTTTCGAAAATAGAGTGTTCCAAGTCGTCATAAAAGTTTCCAGGGTCCAACATGTAAGCATTTTCGCCATGTCAGCGGCGTCATAAACCAACTTTGGTCCCACACGTAAGCATTATTTTAAAATAGAGTGTTCCAAGTCGTCATAAAATTCAGTTAGGTCCCACATGTAAGCATTTTTTCGAAAATAGAGTGTTCCAAGTCGTCATAAATAGTTCAAGGGTCCCACGTGTAAGCATAGGTCATGAAATGTTGCTAAAATAATTTGCCATGGCATGGGTTCAAACCAGGGACCTAAAGGAACAAGGCTGTGCTGTTTACCACTGCACCACTTGTTGGTTGTGAGATGTTTATGGGAAACTCTACTAATTGTTCATGTGAATTCTTTATTGTGACCAAGTCCCACATGTATGTTTCAGTTGAGTCTATAATTACGTATCGAATGGCTGGCGAGACACTTCACTCAGACTTCGCAAAGACTTTTGACTTCCGCTACACAGATCTGCAATAGTTCGTGGTAGGAATGGCGGATCCTAGCGGTGAGGGCAAGATGGTTGCGCCACCACATCGAAGCAACAAGAGGATGAGACAGCAAGATGAGGTTGGTCCTCTGGTTTGAGCTGCTATATTTTCTCCTATCTTACTAGGGTTGGGGATATCTAGATTTGGGGATCTGGAGGAATGATGAGCATATTTGGTAGATTTAGATTTCATTATCGTACCTTTAGATTTGCACTTCGATAGGTGTTAGAAGTTGATAGGCTATAGACAATTCATGTTAGATTCAGTTAGTTTTCAATTTGCATCGTCTTACAGTAGGTTTTGTATTTTAGTAGCTTCTAGATGTGCTTCAAGCCACTCGTTTTATGGATTTTTGTCGAGGTGCACAATTGATAGGATTGATAGGTCCATTGTTTTATGAATTGGTAGATTAAAGATACTATTTTGGAGCTGCAGACTGTTGAAGGGACATCTGGATTCTAGCACGATTGTTAGTGTTTGCACAATTCACAGGTGTTAGATTCAATTAGTTTCCAATTTGCATCGTTTGATGGATCGATATGTTCATTTAGGACAACCATGCCCTTGCTGAGTTTATGTAGGTACCAAACAACCAGGTTTTGTGGCGTGTGGTGGTTGTTTTACTGTACTCATACAATTGGGTTCAAGGGATTCAGGTTTTTTTATAGACTGAGATGAGTTTATTTTTCAGATCGAGATGAGTTTTCTCCAAGGATGAGTTTATTTCTACAAGAACATCTTAATGTTATTTTAGAAGATCTAGATGCCTCGTCTCGGGGGAGAACTCTCTTAGGATTTCCAAAGAGATCGAAAACATGATAGAACAACTAGCTGATAGAGAGAAACAGCTTCAGTACACACCTAAGAACAAGAAAACTGAGGGCAGATATTATTCTTCTTACCATAGACATTGGAATAAAAGCGTCAATAAATGGGTAGGACATTGAGTTTGTTTGGTCCGTCTTTTCTTTTAAATGTTCAAGAAGTTCGTTGTCAGTTGAACTGAAACGGGTACCCTTGCCTATTAGTACCCGTTTCATTGACGCATTAAAAGAAACACAATATCCTACCCATTCATTGACTCATTTATTCCAATGTATATGGTAAGAAGAATGATCTCTGCCCTCAGTTGTCTTGTCCTTAGGTGTGTACTGAAGCTCTTTCTCTCTGTGAGCTAATTGTTCTATCATGCTTTCGATCTCTTTCGAGATCCTAGAGAGTCCTCGCCCTGAGACGAGACATCCAGATCTTCTGAAAGAACTTTAAGAAAAGCAAGAGAGTCCCGCAAGACCAAAAATTCACGGTAGGAGATGCAGAAGGTGAAGGAACAGCTGCAGGAGGTCAAACATGAGATGGAGTTATGATTATGAATGAGTAGTGATGATTATTGTGAAACTTGTATCATGATTGTGTTTTGGTGTTGGCTACTAGATCATCGTATGATGTTTGCTACTTGTTGGTGGACTGGTGGTGTGAACTTTGTGGTGATGAGTTGCTATGAGATGTCATCTTATTATGCCGATTTGGTTTAATCTATTCCAAATTGAGTCGAGCATACTCACCATTTGGAATTCATACGCATTGTAATGGAGGTCATTGAGATTTGCAGTTAAGGACTGGCACCGGGCATTAACCGACGAACTTGTGTGCACACCCCCTCTGAACGGACGTGTCGATCATTGTGAATCGCAATGCCTGGCCTTATTTACTCTCGGTCGCCGACATGTACCAAGTCGAAAGGTTGAAGCTGCACTGTACGTCAAAGATGTGGGACATGGCAAGCGAGGAAACTGTGACTTCATTTGTACAATGGGCAATTCAGGCTAACTGCACACAATTGCAGGACAAGTGCATGTCACTCTTAGAGCGAATCTTTCCTCACGGAATACTCACATATGATTGGGCGGTTGTATGCACTGATCATCCCGAATTTATGCACAATCTCCGTAGAAGATTACCTGAAGGGTTGTACCAGGGCAGCATTGGAGGGACGGCCTTATCCGCAGGCGGCGCCCTGGGAGGTCCGCCACCATCTTCCACGGGCGGCGGCCAATAGAGCGACATCCTTGTTCGTGAGCAGCTGCAACAAGGCGCCGGGTGCACCATCGACAAAGAAGCGGCACCTTGATTAGTGGAATAGTGGTAACTGCTACTAGTAGAAGTAGGAGTAGAAGAAGCAGAATAAAGATTCGCCTTCTATTCATCTGGTCTGATTGAATACTACTACTACTATTTTTTCCTTGTAAGATGTGGGTTTTCTCATTGTGTAGCAGTGACAGTTTAATCCGGTCCGACTGAAAACTACAAATCGGACTTTCGTCTGGGTTCATCCGGTATTTAAGAAATCAATGGAACGGACTTTCCGTATACAATGAATTTATACCGAGGGAGTACACACATATTACCATTTTTATTAGAAACAACACAATCCAAATACAAACGACACAAATGCATGCATACGCATTGATTACACATGAGGATGGATCGATCCACCATAGTTCGAACTACAGCGACATACTCTGAACGACATACTACTAGCATCTACCATCACGGCTCATACTACTACCATCACCACATACTACTAGCATCTACCATCATGGCTCATACTACTACCATCACGGGTTCATGGAAATCCAGCCGCTGCACGGAGTGCAGCAAAACGTGGCTCCTGGATCAGATACTCCTCCAAAGCGCGATGCCTCGCCCTTGTATCCCAAATCCAGGCAGGCGAAACGGCGATGTTATGCATGTGTAATAGCAGGTCACAAATGGTCCATTGCCTGTGACCCCTGTGGCAAAAAGGGCACACCCACATTCCTTCGTGATAAACACAGGCGGGCCCGCCCTGCTGAAGCCAAAGCAACACATACCATTTCAGGTCATGCGATTCATCTTGTTCAATGAGCACTGGCCGCAGGGGTGGCATTTCAACGGGCAACAGCAGAGGTGGCGGCCTGGGCAGTGGGCGAAAAGGTGGTGCCATGAGGTTCAGCTGATCCTGAGCTGCCGTTGCCAGCGGCTGAACTGGAGATGGCATCACCCCCGGGTGTTGCTGAGGTGCCGATGCCAGCAGAAGTGGAGGTGCCATTGGGGTCGGGTGCTGCTGAGGTGCCGATACCAGCAGAAGTGGAGGTGCCATTGGGGCCGGGTGCTGCTGTGGTGCCGATGGCAGCGGCTGAACTGGGTGGCGGTGAGGTGCTATTGCGCCCGACAGCTCCCCCTTTCCCGACTCCTCCAAGTTCCATGCTCCGTCCCTTCCTTGCCCGGCCATTCCCCACGTACTGCATACACAAACGAAGAACAAACCCTACATAAGCTAACAATGTGACTGTCTCGATACCATGCATACATAAAGTAAACAAGATTAGCCAACAAAATGATCTCACCCTTGTATCCCACTAAAGTAGGGAAATGCAAGACGGGGAACCGATGAGTGTTGGCCTTGCCTTTCAAGAACGCTGTGCTGCACTCGCCTATTTATCGAGGACTACAGCGGTCACGTGAGCTCAGTGTAGCATTGCTAAAGTTACTATGGAAAACGTGAGATGCTCGGAATAGTCAGGCCTACGCGTGATAGGAATCTATCTAGGTCAGAATCTTCAGTGGCGTGCAGCGATTACATGTGTGGATGATGGGTGTCACAGGATGAGCCCGACGTGTCTAGGTATGTGTTTACTTCCAGACTTTCCTCTCTAGAGCACAAGAAAGTCCTGCAGACAAATCACGCCGCATCAGCTGCATCTAATGGCCATCTCATTGCATCAGCTCATGCCGCATCAACAACGAGACAACTCTCTACCATTTATTTATGTAATGGTTTAGGTGTCAATTGCATCTGGAGAACAAGATTGGGTGCTGTAATAAGATGGACCGGATGGTCCTTGCGTTGCAACACGCAGGGTGCGGGATGACTTGACAATTCCTCCTCGATCAGGTACGCTGCGTTAGTCGTGACTGTAAAGGTCTACAAATGGTCTGGATTCGCACTTGATGATTCCCGCAGGCCTTGGAGACTGAGAAACGTGATGAACTTGTTGACGCGACAAGACCAAAACGAAATAAGCTGGAATTGGAATAGCAATATATGTTTTTTTATTTGTGTGTGTGTGTAATATTAACATGCATATAAGCACAGAAGGGCATCTCGAATGGACGTTTGGGAATGACACGCTCTCACAAGTTGATCCACGTGTCGATCATTGAGAATTGCAGTTAAGCACTGGCACCGGGCGTTAACCGACGAACTTGTGTGCACACCCCCTCTGAACGGATGTGTCGATCATTGTGAAACGCACTTAAGGACTAGAACCGGGAAGTTCGTGACCCGAACGTGGCCACACCCGCACTGATGGGACGCGTCC
The DNA here is from genome assembly GCA_036936925.1 of Cenchrus fungigraminus. Classification (NCBI taxonomy): domain Eukaryota; kingdom Viridiplantae; phylum Streptophyta; class Magnoliopsida; order Poales; family Poaceae; genus Cenchrus; species Cenchrus fungigraminus. The sequence goes on along the minus strand of CM072778.1, from coordinate 50,567,219 downwards.
ATTCGGGCGGTAACTGATGTCCACGAACGGACATTTCGGAACGACACATTCACTCCCACTATAATAAGAGACAGTTTAGGCACGAGACGATCATTGCAGGCCATTTGTGTTAATGGCTTTAGACGCTAAAATGATTCGTTCCATGCAAGTCGACTTCTCAGTCTCAAGCCAGGAAGCGACAGCAGAAGGAAGCGCGGGCAAGTTCAAGGAATCCGGTACATTCATGGTGGGAGGCCGTCAATGGAAGCTATGTTGCTATCCTACAATTATGAATTATCATCAGTGGATGGATGTTCCAGACGGCATTGCCGTCGTCCTCGTTCCTCTGCACAAATCCCAAATGGTATGTGTCTCGTTGCTGCTATGAATACACACACTCACACATGGCGATACGGTCGCATTATGTTATTATTTGTCAAGCCTGTGACTGCTTCCACGTAGGTGCGAGTATTGTTGCATGCGATGGCTGGAGACCCAAACGATGAAGATGATACATTTCGAGTTCAAGCTACAAAAGAAGTTTGGTTCATGAATCGGGATCTACAAGAAAGAGGATTTGAATGTCTGGTGGATGTTGGTATTTCTTAAGTCACCACTAACGGGCCCTTGTTAGCGTGAGCGTAAGATCCACCTGGGTATACCGACGGGTACGAAAGAATCCGCACGTGTATGAATGTGGTGGATATGGTAAGGTGGTTACTAGCCCTGGAGTGGGTGCTAATTATTAACATATTTGATGAATGAGATGAATGACTCCATTGCATGATTCTCTCTCTCATATATATATATATATGAAAAATCTTATGAGAACATGGCTATCCTCTTCTCTCTTTTTTTATGGACCTTCATGTGCCCACATTTTTTTCTTCTTTTTTTTATAACTGAGGGACCTTCATGTGTCCCCCCTTTTTTTAGATAGCCATGCCTCCTTTACAAGATACTTGAGGAGAGAGAAATCAATGCATATGATGGAGCATTTATGTAGGTGAATAGATGAATGATACAATGCTAACTTCCAGAGTAGAAGCATAGCAAGGGGGAAATGGTGGGGTGCACATACATCTTGATCATGAAAGCATGAAAAGAATTCTCACAAGGGTCACAGAGTTTGACAAAGCTCAATGCAATAACAAATAGCATATGAGTATAAGGTTTCCAACTAAGAACATCATATGGCTTTGGTAGGACTATGGCATATCAAAGAGGAGCTTTACAAAGGGTTTTCAAATTTTCAAACAAATTCCCAAGCACTCAAGCATTAAGAGAGAAGATCATATCATCAAACCATATCACAAACGCCAACTACTTAGATAAACATGAGTTCCCTAATGATATTTGTTCACAAGCATCAAGATAATGAGTAAGGAATAAAACATATGCAGGCCAACCACAGGAATCATGTAGAGCAAGCAGAGCACCACTATTTGAGTTTGATTTATGGATAAGAATCGAAGATCATTCAAACTCATAGGTAGAGAGAGTGAGATGAAGGGTGCACATACCATCACTCCTGAAGGATATGGGAATCAAGGAAGACTAGTGGTGATTTGGCGAACCCGTAGGGTAGCCATCTCACTCTAGTTCACCTTGTCCTTGTCATGAAGGTGTAGTCGATGTCGTGCAACCCTTGTGTGGGAGTTCTCTAGTGGGTATGATGATTACCTTGTCCTTGTCATGAAGGTGTAGTCGATGTCGTGCAGCCCTTGTGTGGGAGTTCTCGAGTGGGTATGATGATGATGATGAGATCGAGAGGACTCCCCCACACTTGTTCTTGTACCTGGTGTCGTTCTTCAAGAAAAAGTGGGAACAAAAGATGGACTCTACTGGTTTGAGAACCATAGAGCCTTTATTTGAAAGCAAATATCTTTGTTTTTTTATCGTCACCATGTCATTTACTCGGGCAGGGTTAGACCAATATTGCACTCCATAAACAAAGGAGAATATACTTACCTTGGACCTTCGAGAGGCCATATGTTCCTCCTCTATATGTTATGCGACATGAGTCTAACACCTTAACTTACCTCCCCATTTGAGTCTACCTCGATGACTTATCCATTTGGATTTGGGCTCCTGCAGGGGTTAGTCCACATACACGCAACTAATATCTATGAGATCATAACTCTAAGGTTCATCAATCAAAACTCGACACCATGTCTTGTTTTGACTGAGGATGACAGTTTTAACCTAAGCACCATGCTTAATTTAAAACAGTCTATGAATGTACGAGGTACCGTGTACACTCAAACCAGAGCATATGAACACGGATAAAGGAGGCATGCAAGCATGATCAAACTATTTTCAAAGGGAACATAGGCATGAGCATGTAACGGTGAACCTCGGGCAACCTCCCGAAAGGGCTTTGTTTAAAGTCAAAAGCAGGACTTACCTAGCTAATCAGGCAAGATGAAAGAGCTTACATCATCTCCAAACCAGGGTAAGATTTGGCATGAGAGGAACTTTACTCGGGATGCTTCACATATCTCCCCCACACATGGAGTTTGCATTACTAAGCAACGAAACTTAAGTGTGTGGAGATCAAGCTTCCTTTGTAAATGTTCCCTCACAAAAATCTTACCAAAGTGTTGTAGTTGATGTAGCTCACATGTTCTTTAGACATCACCTTTCCATCATTCTTTCCAATCTCCACCTGAAAGGTTAGCGACCAAAAATACCCGAAGGACAACTTCATCTTAAAAACATGTTCTTGCTTTTATTCGAAAGGGGAAATAAAACCTATGCTAATCTAGGCTATCTCCTGGTAGTGCTTTGTTTATGCAAGGTCATAAGCTCGACCAGGGGAACTTCATCTTGTAGCTGTCATTGGTGGTATCGTTCCCATCTCACCACCAATCTTGGATGTATCAGTGAAGCTTTAGCTGCAAGGTTAGCGCCACAGTACACACACGAAATCTGACATGCTTATGGTAAACATATGCATCCACAATCAAGCTTCTAAACATTTTGCAAAAGAGGACCAGAAGGTAGTTGCAGCCCTCAAGTGTGCTCGGTGCACTAAGCATGGCTCGCTCTGGATAGGCATGATGCAAGCAAGGTTCGTGTGGTGTATCAAGGATGAAACTACCATGCTTGCCTGCGGAACCTTCACCTATGAATTCCAGAGTCGGTGCCTCACAGGATTCCCTGGCCCATGAGTTCTCTATCTCAAGAGATTTATCATGAAAGCTCGATATCGTCTCTCGATCATGATCGAAAGCAACATCATACGGGCCAGCGGGAAGAGGCTCAAACTCGGTCGAGAGGGATGATGATCGCTCGCCTTCACAGAAGTGAAGAGAATCTTCCGAGTCATTCTCCTGAGGGGTAGAGAAGTCTACAACCTCTATGAGAACAAGCTCAGGTGATGCGAACGGAGATACATGCATCATCTTCTCGAGCGGGTCTTGGTTGGGAAGAGGCTTCACCAGCAGAGGTCCTAGACCTGTGATGGAAGTAGTAGAAGCGGATTCCCTAAGGTTATGATCTAGGCTCCCTAAAGATATATCGAGGAATTTCTTCACCGGGGAGCCTAGGAGTAGATCAAGATCGAGGACATCGAAGATGTGAAAGTCTAAGCTAGCCTCGATCCCGTCTATGATGAGCAGCACGGCTCTTGCAATCCCCCGACATTCAAGAACGTGTCCCAAGGGGCAGCTCTTGAGGAGTATGTCGGATGGTGCTAGCGGAACATTGCCCAAGAGAGTTTCCGCTAAGAGCCATGGCAAAATGTTAACCTCCATGATGGGGTTACAATGGGCCTCTACGGTGATTCCTCTAATTGAACAAGGAACGATCAAAGAAGGTGAACTAATCCAAATTGCTTCGGAAAAGCGCGTCACTCCATCTGACTATTCCTCCTTCGTGGCCTCCTCAAGATATGCTTCGTCAGGAGGATCAGGAGGTAGAGGTGGTACCGAAGGCCTAGGGGAGAGTTCTGTCGAGAGATTTTTGGAATGGTTGATTTGGACAGAGTGAGGATCCTCCCCTGATTGGGCAACAAAGGAATTCGAGGTGTCTAAAAGATATCTAGAATCATCGTCCTCGAATTTGGAAGTGAACTCCGAAGGTTGAATTTCTTCTCCCTTCGATGTTCGTGGTTCGGGAGAGATTTCAATAGACAAGTCTTGTGGTGTGAAAGTTGAGGTCTTAGACTGTGCTGTTGAAGGACTCTCATGGCTCGACTCGGATTCCTCTTGGCTGGGCCTAAACATGAAGTAGGTATCGTAATCGGCGAGATTCTTCAGCATAGCCCTACATTCAGCTGGATCCCTTTGAAGAAATGGCTTTCTGAAATCGACATGTCGGGCAGAGCGCTTGTCGAGGCCACATAAAAGTTGCGAAGCAACTGAGATTCAGGTATCGACAAGGGAGGTGCAGAATCCACTGATAACATAAATCTAACCCAGGCTCTGCCTACCGACTCCTTCTCTTTCTGTCGAAAACAGCGGATATCCTCCCGTAGAGTAGCGAGGCGAGATGGAGGGAAAAACTCACAACAAAACTTGTCCTTAAGCTTATCCCAATCGTTTACGCTACCTACGGTGTATGTGTACCAACGTTCGGCCTTACCTACGAGAGAGTAATGGAACATCTTCCACATGAAGATATCCAGTCCCTTGTCATTGGTAACAAGGGAACTGAAAAGCTCGAACTCGCGCAGATGATAATACGGGTTTTCTCTTGGTAACCCGGAGAAGGGATGTTTCCGAACACACTCGATATCCACAGGAAGGGACTTAAAGCCAGATGTTAAAATAAGGCGCACAGAAGGTGGTGGCTCTGGGGGTTCATCCCTAAGGGCGGAGATGCTTTTACAGGAAAGCTTCCCCATGGATAGCGGGGGTATAGGTAGAAGTAAAGAAAACGAAAAAGGATATCTTGAAAGGTAATGGGGGTAAAGGTAGAATTCAAGAAAACAAAAAAGATAGATACGAGGACCACTAGGTTCAAAGATAGATACGGCAACCGTTCGGCAACGGCGCTAGAAATGCTTGTTGGTTTTTCTTAAGTCACCACAAACGGGCCCTTGTTAGTGTGAGCATAAGATCCACCTGGGTATACCGACGGGTACGAAAGAATACGCAAGCGCACGGAAATACCGTTGTAGCACTTCACCTCAGGAGTATTCCCAAGGGTATCGAATCCAAGGAACGGTGTGTGCTACCTTTTATCCTAGGAGAACGGTCCAAGGACACAACACTATAGTACGAGATGAAGATGGAGAGGATCCTGCTGATAGTGGGCAGAGTTAAGAACAATCTCTCGGTTAGGGACTCTCGTTTCGGACACCGGACCCTCCTGGCTATAACAGTCGGTTCACGGCAAATGGTTGCCTACACCTGTATCCGGACGTGGGGGATTCCGTAAGGGTCCAACGGCTGTCACTACCGCGGCCTACCCCAAGACAAACCGTGGGATACAGGGCAATCGAAGGATAACCCGTTGTCTAGACACCACGTCTACACTACCGGTTACTACTATAGCACGGCACGTCTGCCAGCCCGTAGCAACATTATAGCACTCCGTACGAAGATGGAGCGACGAACCCACGAGGGAGAGAGACCAGAACTTACTCAGGTAACCGCTACATAGACAAAGATCATGGAAGGACTTTGGTCTAAACTAGAATGCAAGAGCATCCACTTTACTCTAATTGTACTAGCAGGCATACAAACGGAATTAGCAACTTATGAACTACACCAGAAGATCAAAGGCTAAGCTCATGAAGAACACAAGCCTCTAAATCATGAACAAGTGAAGAACACAAGAACTATTCACCTATGTATGAATGCTACTTTAGTCTAAATAGAAAATGCGGAAATACTCACTTTATTCTAAATGAAGAACGAAGCATCCACAGAGATACAATTCCCTCTCTCTAATCAACCAAGGAGAGGCCTCTCCTTTGAAGGGAAGCTATCATCCTTGGGTGAGTGGTGTGTCTCATTTCTTACCCCCTTCCCTCATATTTATAGGCCAAGAGGAGCTTCCTAGGCTGTCTTGGGTGCCACCAAGGAACCAATGAGGTGGTGACATGTGGCGCAGAGGAGTGGGGGCCAAGTTGGTGAATCTTCCATGAGAAGGAGCTGCCGGCTTTCGGACGGATCTTCGGGCATGCACCTGGCACAGACTTTGGCTCATCACGACAAGCCGACACGTGGAAGGGCAGCGCAAGAGGCCTCAAGATGGGTTCGGTCGAACTGGGGGATCGGCCGACCCCCAGGCAGCTCTGTTCGCGCCGGTTTTCGTCCAGGTGACTGCCAGGTGGGTCCCAAGGTCGGTTTGGGGGTGTTTGCGGTGTTTCTAGCCAGTTATCTCGTGGTTGTGGGCCCTTGGATCCGCGTGCTTGCTCCTGATTGGTCGAGAGTGTGCTTCTTTGGATTGATGAGGTGTCATGGCCACGTGGGCGCCTGTGTGGCAGCACGTTGCCACGTGGCCTGATGTGGGTCCCACCGGGCCCACATGATATCTTGTGCATATCTCTTTCATCCGAACTCCAAAGTGGGCAAATGATATATCCATTTCGATTGTCTCGACGAGCCCGTCACAATGGTGCAGTCCAAATTAGCATTTGGGACTATTTATGATGATGCCATATTCATGCCATTAATGCACTTGCTCTCAGCTATATCATTTCATGTGTATTTTTGGCCTGTCCTGCATCAAAAGCTAGAAACACTAACACTTGTGGAAATTATCAGTATAAAGCCCTATCCTAGTGTTGATGATCACTTTCCATTTATTTTATGTAGGAGTTGATAGCATAAAAGTGGTACTTAACAGCCGTCAACAGTGGAGCATCATGACATTGAGCGCGTGACATCCAGTGAAGATCGCATACACATATCATGTGTTGTTTCAGTACTGGAGGATGATTGCATTGAAGTTCCTCCTCCATCAGTGCAAAGAAGCATATGCGAAAGCGTTGCAGCCCAAGCCCCTATGGAAGTTGTGTTCCACGTAGGTGCAGAATGCCGGGTGATACGAGCGATACGTACCGATGTGGCGAAAGTATCTTGTGTGATGGAGGCAATGCTCTACGGCCCAGGAGTGGAGTCTAGCTCTGAAACTGTTACAATTATTGACACACACCCTAATGGCTTCTCGGTCCTGATCAAATATTCTAGTGAAGGATCACTCCCAGAGGAGGCTGATTTATGGGACACTCTTGCCAATGCCTGGCCTTATTTACTCTCGGTCGCCGACATGTACCAAGTCGAAAGGTTGAAGCTGCACTGTGCGTCAAAGATGTGGGACATGGCAAGCGAGGAAACTGTGACTTCATTGCTACGATGGGCAATTCAGGCTAACAACATACAATTGCAGGACAAGTGCATGCCTCTCTTAGAGCGAATCTTTCCTCACGGAATACTCACATATGATTGGGCAGTTGTATGCACTGATCATCCCGAATTTATGCACAATCTCCGTAGAAGATTACCTGAAGGGTTGTACCAGCGTCCCCTGTAGTTGTAATGTTTTATTTAAGTGTTTTTAGTCATGTAATAAACAGTTGAAATGGTACGTTATTTTGTTGCAGTGAGTACATTTGTAATGCAAAAATCGGATCATCCGTCTAACGTGAATATGAAGTAGAGTATAGTCCTGTGTATGTTTGTCCATTCCATGATCCATGGTGACACGGACAACCCATTCAACAACTTGCCTCTCTGCGTAAGGTCACTGACGTTTGGGTCCGACACCCAAGCGGTCTTTCGTTTGGGTCACTGACGTTTGGGTCCATGATCCAAAGTCTTTCGTTTTCCGCTCTGGACCACAAAGGCGAGACTTGAAATTTTGAATTCCCCGCTCCACCTTCTGGTCCTCCTCGTTTATATATAAAACAAAGAGGGAAACTAGGTCTCCCAATTCCCTCCTTGTAATTTTCCAAAATCAGGGGATCTTCTCCTCGACCGCCGAAGAGACCTAGATCTGCGGTGGAAGCAGCAACAGCGGCCTAGCTACCGACGATGGCTTCTGCTGCTACGAGTGGCGGCCTTCCTCTTCTACGAGCGGCAGCCTTCCTCGGCAACGTCCTTGAAGCTGCAAGATGGTTCAAACTCGTTGCTCTGTCGACTCCCCCAAGGCTCACCCTGATGGTCGCAGATATGCAACAGTTACACAGAACATCGTGCTGAAGGCGCAAGGTCGAGCTGCTAAATCGAGATGGCATTCGACACCATCTTCCCATCCTATTCGTCAGGTCTGCGGTCTCCTCCCTGTATTGATCGATTCAATTAGATTGCTTCTCCATGCTCTTTGGCTTTCTATAATATTCTTTCATGTTTGGGTGATTGTGGATCTACTGTACCCTATCGCAAGAGTTTGTTAGAAGTCATTTTATTTGAGGTTTGTAGAAATTTGTAAATGAAATTGTTGGACTGCTTCCCCATGCTCTTTGCCTTTGAATATTGTTGTTGCATGCTTGGGTGATTGTGGATCTTCTGTTCCCTATTGCAAGAGATTGTTCCAAGTCAACTTATTTGTGGTTTGTAGAAATTTGTAGATGAAATTGTTGGACTGCTTCCCCATGCTCTTTGCCTTTGAATATTGTTGTTGCATGCTTGGGTGATTATGGATCTTCTGTTCCCTATTGCAAGAGATTCTTCCAAGTCAACTTACTCTTCCGATTGCTAATGATCTTAACCCTTATCTCTTGTTCTTGAACTTGTTTCAGCGGGACAAAGGGTCAACATCTGTAGTCGCTCCTACTCGGACCTGCTCCAAGGTAACAAACTCAACACCTTCTTTGTTTCCGATTGCGAATGATCTCAACCCTTACCTCTTGTTCATGTACTTGTTTCAGCGGGCAAAAGGGTCAACATCTAAAGTCGCTCCTGTTCAGACTTGCTCCAAGGTAACAAACTTAACACCTTCTTTGTTTTCGATTGCGAATGATCTCAACCCTTTCCTCTTGTTCTTGTACTTGTTTTAGCGGGCCAAAGGGTCAACATCTGAAGTCGCTCCTGTTCAGACCTGCTCCAAGGTAACAAACTTAACACCTTTGTTTCCTTAGTTCGAATCAATTACAAGGTCCTAATCTGACTTGTGATCCACTGTTGCTAGATGGAAGCTACCAAGTCAATGATGCTTCTTCCCAAACAAATTAAAACAGAGGTAGCCGAGTACTCTAGAATGGGTACCAAATCCTTATGTAGTAGTGTTGATGAAGAGCGAGTTGACACTCCCAATCAGGATGGGGTACAACTTCGACAACGGTTTGTTGCTCAGAAAGAGTTATGTAGCTTGAAGAAGAAGACCGAAGAATCAGAATCAACTCTGAAAATGCAGTCTGCTGAGATTAAGAGGTTGCAGAAGCTAACCGAAGACAGTGAGGACCTCCTTCGTCTACTGCTTAGCAGTAAAAGATGAAGAGGTTAAGATCATTACATCAAATCTCCACTTTCTCTTGTGATTATGAACTGGATTTAGATTTGTTAATCAATGTTCCTTGTGATACTGTTATCTTGTAATAGTTTGTGATATGTGATGAACAATATGGTCATGCTTGATAGTAAACAACAATTTGCTTTATTGTATAAAGAAATATGTGCTGATTACTATTTTGCCAACCAGATCGGAATTATTCAAAAAAAGGATCAGAATTGAAATGAAATCCATTAATACTGATGCATGATTAGTTATATTGTCCTTCAGTGGGCTTAGCCCACTTTTAATTGGGCCAAAAGTCAATTTTTTTCAAATTAACGTGACACAGAAGGCCGCAACAATGTGCGCACCTTATGGATGCGACCCAACCAAAACGGGCCCACCCTAATCAAATTTCATATAAAAAAACTACAATTGGGCCCAACAAAATCTTTTTTGGGCTATATGAACAACGCCAGCCTACAGGAACAGTTTTGGGCTCAACCCAGATACAAACGGGCCAAATTCGTTTTATGACGCATACGATTTGTCACAATTGACATGCCACATCGGATGCCACATCAGATTCTGTCCAGCGTGGCAAAGCTGCAGGAACGAAGTTATGACGCATTGTATAGACGATTTTCCACGCGTCATTAAACTCATGACGCCGCGAAATAAGGTCTCGTAATTAATCGCGGTTTGTGACGCTTGATTAATGACGGAGCGTTTTCGTAACAACCGGCGTCATTAATCGCGGTTTATGACGAGAAACGGCCTTTTTTTGCGTCACTAGTCGGCATTTTTCTTGTAGTGAATGGTGGCAAGACTGGCCAAAGGGATATTATCAAGGGCCAAGAATGCATCAAGTTTGTGAGCAATGGTGAGCTCAAAGAATATGAGTACATGCCATCTGCCCAGAGTCCGGAGGTTCTGAGGTCAAAACCCGGAGGTTCCGGAGTCTGGAAGGCACGAGCCACACAGACTGGGAAACCCGGAGGTTCCGAGAAACTTTCCGGAAGTTCCGGAGTCTACAAGGACAGAACTAAGAAGAGAAGCTCAACTCAACACCAGCAAGTTCCCAAGGCATCTAACTCTTATCTGCAGGTTCAAAGCCATCCAATGATGCCTAAGAGGAACAAGGTTGCTCACAAGACCAAGGCTCATGCATCCTCCAACATACCCCCTATCTATGTATTGAGACGCAATAACCTTGGTAAAGTTGTTATCACGCATGTTGGAAATCAGCCCAACATATATGTGAAAAGATCTCTATGGATTCCTAAGGTTTTGATCGCTAATGTGGAAGGCCCCAAGTCAAATTGGGACCTAAAAGAAGGAACTAAATTGTTTTGTAGGCATACTCCTCCGGTGGATCAAGTTGGGTGCTTGATAGTGGTTGTACACATCATATGACCGGAGAAAGGAGTATGTTCTCATCCTACCTCCATTTGGAAGGACCAAGAGAAACTATTGCTTATGGAGGGGGTACAAAAGGAGAAGTCATCGGTGTAGGTGATATCCCTATCTCTCAAAAATATTCAATTACCAATGTTCTTCATGTTGATCCATTGGGTTACATTCTATTATCGGTTTCACAACTTAGTGAGATTGGTTTTGATTGTCACTTTTCGAATAAGGGTGTGTCCATCATAAGAAGGGAGGATTCCTCTATTGTCCTTACGGGTCGCTTGAAGGAGAGGCTTTACTTAGTTGATCTCAACAAAAGTAAGGGTTCTCCTAAGACTTGTTTAGTGGCAAAATCTAGAATGGGTTGGCTACGGCATCGCCGACTAGCTCATGTTGGCATGAGGAACTTGGCCAAACTTTTGAAAGATGAACACATCCTTGGACTAACAAATGTACATTTTGAGAAAGATAGGATATGCAAAGAATGCCAAGCCGTAAAGCAAGTAGGAGCACCTCACCCACCAAATAGCATCCTCACTACATCAAGCTCGTTGGAGCTCATTCACATGGATCTATTTGGACCGGTGGCCTACATAAGTATTGGTGGTAACAAATATGGCTTGGTTATTGTTGATGATTATTCTCGTTTCACGTGGGTGTTCTTTGTGTTTGACAAGAGTGAAGTTCAAGGAAAGGTGAAGACCTTTATAATAAGAGCACAAAGGAAGTTCGAGCTACCTATCAAGAAAGTGAGAAGTGACAATGGCTCCGAGTTCCGCAACACCAATGTTGAAGAATTTCTTGATGAAGAGGGCATCAAACATGAATTTTCAGCTCCTTATACCCCTCAACAAAATGGGGTGGTTGAGAGGAAGAACTGAACTCTCATCGAGATGGCAAGAACCATGTTGGACGAGTACAAGACTCAAGATATCTTTTGGGTCAAAGCAATCAACACGGCTTGCCATGCTATCAACCGCCTCTATCTTCACAAGTTCCACAAGAAGACTTCATATGAGCTTATCACCGGTAAAAAGCCCAAGGTGTCTTACTTTAGAGTGTTTGGGTGCAAATGTTTCAGTCTAAACAAGAAGCCCCGAACTTCTAAGTTTGAACCAAAGGTTGATGAAGGATTTCTTCTTGGCCATGGTCCTAATGAGCATGCTTACCGAGTCTTCAATCTAACCTCCGGTAGGATTGAAGTCACGGTAGATTTGACCTTTGATTAATCTAATGCCTCTCAAGTGGAGCAAGTTGACTTGAATGTTGTAGGTAATGAGAAGCCATATTGTCAAGCAATCAAGCAATTGGACATAGGTGATGTTAGATCAGTTGAAGCACAAGAGGAAGATGAAGAACAACTCCAAGCTTCAACACCACTCGAAGGGCCAGAAGTCACTGGTTCAGCAGAAGAGTTGACTCTGAAGGTTCCGAGGAATTCCCCGGAGGTTCCGGGAAATGCTACTGGGACTTAACCTCTGGGAAAATCTCCGGAGGTTCCGGGGTCTAGGAACTCAGCACCACAAGACACTGTGAACCAGCAATTTGATCAGCAAGAGGCTGCTCAAGCAAGTACATCTGAGGATCAAGCTGATGATAATGATGAAGACCAACCTCTACACCAACCTATTGGGCCATCACATCCCCATCTACATCAAGTCATACAACGGGATCATCCCGTTGACAATATTCTTAGGAGTAGAAGGAGAGGGGTAACAACACGATCTCGTCTTAAGAATTTTTGCGCATTTTACTCGTTTGTTTCCTCTCTTGAACCTATCAAGGTAGAGCAAGCTCTTGAGGATCCGGATTGGGTGATGGCTATGCAAGAGGAGTTGAACAACTTTGAAAGGAACCAAGTGTCGGAGTTGGTGAAAAGACCCAACACAAACATCATTGGCACCAAGTGGGTCTTTCGAAACAAGCAAGATGAGTTTGGCATTGTGATTAGGAACAAAGCAAGATTAGTTGCTCAAGGGTACACTCAAGTTGAAGGGCTAGACTTTGGAGAAACATATACACCGGTAGCAAGACTTGAAGAAATTCGTTTCCTACTTGCCTTTGCTGCCCATCATGACTTCATGTTATATCAAATGGATGACAAGAGTGCATTTCTCAATGGACCACTCTCCGAAGAAGTCTATGTGGAGCAACCGCCGGGTTTTGAAGATCCCAAGCGTCCTAATCATGTCTACAAACTCTGAAAGGCGCTCTATGAGCTTAAGCAAGCACCAAGAGCATGGTATGAATGCCTTAAGGAATTCTTGCTCGAGCAAGGCTTTGAGATAGTCAAAGCCGATGCTACTCTCTTCACTAGAAAAGTTGATGGTCATATTTTTGTGTGCCAAATATATATCGATTGAAGGACCTAACTGACGACCAGAGAGGGGGGAGTGAATGGGAGCCGATAAAAATTCTTCTCGAAGGAGATGGCTACTCCAACAAGCTGAACACGGCTACCCAAAACACTTCTCCGACTCAACTACCCTAGTTGGCCAAGACCACGTAGCCACTGGAGTGCTATTGGTCCTAGGAACCAACAACCACCAAAACCTACCCGAGAACGCAGCAGAACAAGCAACTTGAGCAGCACCAGACCAGCATCGGTCAGACCGGTCACTCTCACAGGTCAGACCGGTCAAGGCTGGAATACACAGACAGGACTTGACAATTTCCACAGAAAAGCCCCTGCACCGGTCAGGCTGGTGCAGCTCACCGGTCAGACTGGTCTGAGCCTGGAAACCACAAACATAAGAAACCAACCTCTCAAGCTCCAAAACACTCCAAACTTGAAACAACAGCAAACCCAGAGACAAGGGAACTCACCAAGACGTTCACCCGAGCAAAATCCAACAGGGGATCGGCACCGGTCAGACCGGTCACAACCTGGGCTCTCGGGATGAACAGCAACCCGCGGGTCAACTCCTCCAAATCCAAATCCCGATCTCCCGATTCGCTCCACGGATTCGCACAAGACTTTGGGGATAGTAGGAGTACCTCAAGGGCATTCCATAGCCACGATTTGGTCCACCAAAACTTGCTAAATCAAGAGGAATTGAAGAAATTCCACCAAGAACTCCTCTAACCCTAGAGAGGAGAAAACCCTAAAATCGAGCCCCTTTGCTCACGGATTTGGGAGGGGAATCACAGGGAAAAGAACCACGAAGGGTTCATGCATACACCCCCCACCAAATCCCAAAGAGAAAGGTCTCAAATCCGCCACAAGAAAATCGCCAAGAAAAGGCTCCGAAAATCACCAAAAAGAGAAAATGGGAGAGACACAAACAAGCCTTGAGGAACCACGTCGAATCATCTATGCATACCATGAAGGTTCATAAAAGGTCTAGCTTGCCTCCCGATCATCCATCCCTCTCTCAAGATCTCACCATGAAGCTCTCAAGCTAGTCCTAGAAAATCCTAAGGAAAATAGGAAGGAAAAGAGCAAAACAAAATGAGCTAGGGTTCCGAGAGATGGCTGCCATACTCTCACTAATTGGGTTATATGGAGGCAACCGAAAGACGAAACTACCCCTATTACATTAAACTCGGATACACGCCCCCGAAGGGCCTTTTGGGAAACTTCGTCGTCGCACCATCGGACGGATGCCCGGCGACCGCACCTCGCGTAGCCTCGACGCACGCCTTGCGATCCCGATGCGTGTAATCACCTTCGAAGTCTCCGGACTGCGTCGTCGCACACCGGTCAGACCGGTGTCCTCCACCGGTCAGACCGGTACCCACCGGTCAGACCGGTCAGACCCACCGGTCAGACCGGTCCAGTGCTGCTGCCTCCGGTCTTCGGCCTTGGCTTTGTGGATCAACCAAGGAACCCAGTGGTTTTCTGGTGAACCACTGGAAACCCCGCAAACTTGGTGTTGCCTCTGCCAATCTCCACTCATGACTTGGCACCCACGAAGTCCCGGCTCGATCTTGGCTTTGAGGCTCAACCAAGGAACTGTCCACGACTTCATCTTGTCGTTCTTGCCACCATGCGGCCCGCACTTGACCCCGTCGGCCACCGGGTCCCTCGAACCAAGCCTACATGTCTTCTCCACACCTGGAGGCCTCACCGGCAACGACCTTTCGCGCTTGTTCTTCACCTGCACCAACACCAGTTAAGCCGCAACCTGCACCTGCAATACTTAGCCAAGAATCAGTCCACACAACATTGTCAATCACTCATCACACCAGGAAGCGACCATCCACCGGTCCTCGAACCACGCAGGTCCTCAATCTCCCCCTTGATGAGGGCATTGACAACACACACATTTGAGTAACCAAAGAGAAAAGGAAAAGAAAAGAAACGACTAAAAGAAACTCCAACAAGCGATCGAAAGCCAAAGGAAAGGCAAAGAGCAAGATCACTTGGAGAAGACAAGTCTCGGTCCCCTTAGGCAAGGGCAACAGCTCGACACAACTGAGACAAAAACAAGCTAGAGCAAAGAGCGAATTCCACCAAACCAAAGCTCGAAAACCACAAAGAGCTCCCCCTGCACACATGCAAGCTCCCCCTGAACCAATGCAACTCCCCCTGGACGAATGCATGCAAATCACTTCACAAAGCAGAGCAGCTGTACCAGTCTTGCTCTGACCGGTCAGACCGGTCAACCACACCGGTCAGACCGGTGCACCACATCGCACAGATCCTGACACTCACACCGGTCAGACCGGTGCACCCCACCGGTCAATCCGATGACCATCTGGGAACAGCAAGAGCCCAAAAATGGCTCGAAACCACTTGAAAACCCTCTAAATGCATTCAGTAGGCCAAAACATGCTCAAACTTCTCCCCCTTGTTGCCAATGCATGAATCAAGGCAAAAATCAAAAAAATGCAACCTAGAGCTTCTCAAACAGACAAAATTCATCACAAGATGCTACACATATCCAAATGAGCAAGTTAGATACTCTATAGCTTCGTATGAACATCAACTACATGATCACCAAGTTTCACAACCATTGGGCGAAGCTAAGATAGAAATGAGCAATTTTGCGAAAAAATCACCCTCTCATGAGCAAAGTCCTAAACATGAGCAAAACATGTCAAAATGGCAAAGCCACACAAACTTCATGCTAGGACAACCATTCTAATCATAAGATCATCATAAACACCCTCAAGCACCTCATGTCATGTCAAAGCCACCGAGCCATGTGACTACTTCTATATATGAGACTTCTCATTGGTAGGCATCATGCAACGGTTTGGCACCCAAAGCTATATAGAATAAGCACAAGTGACATGGGAGCACATTTTCCAAGCAATTTACATTTCATTTTCAGATTTGCATTTGGTACATGAAATGTCTTTGCGACAAAAAGGAACTTATGCCCCTCCACAAGATAAAGCAAGCGGGCTAAATATTCATGATGACAAATGAGCCTTTGGCCCCATATGATCAAAATAAATTATCCAACCACAAATTAAGCATAGCCAAGCCGCAAAAACATGTCAAGATCATATAAAGGCATTTACTCACAAGAGAGCAAACATATGGCATTTTTCAAAAACATAGCTAGCATCCATGGGCATAAACCAAGATCATCAAGAGCTAAGCCAAACTAACCATAGCATACCAAACTAGCTCACAAGATCAAATATAGCACATCATGGTGCACAATGTATATAGGAGAAGTTTTTCCTACCATAATGCATATGATACAAATGCATGCACCTAAGATACAAAGATGCCTATACATCATGATACAAAATGCAATGCAAATGCAAACATGCACATAAGGAAAGCTATACATATGCTACAAAGGAGCTCCCACACCCAACTCAAGAAATCAAACATACACCAAGTTCCCCCCGCAAATGAGTGAAAGTTGCTTGATCTAGGGGCTTGGTGAAAATATCAGCTAGTTGGTCATGTGTGGGTACATGGATCAAAGCTATTTTCCCTTTCTCCACATTGTCTCTCAGAAAATGATACCTCACTTCTATGTGCTTGGTTTTGGATTGGAGCACTGGGTTCTTTGCAACGCTTATGGCACTAGTGCTGTCACATTGAAGTGGAACATGGGTATACTCCTAACCAAAGTCGCTCATGGTGTATGTGATCCAAAGGAGCTGAGAGCAACAACTAGCTGCGGCTACATACTCTGCCTCGGTAGTGGATTGAGCAACACTCGACTGTTTGCGGGAAGACCGAGACACCAAAGAAGAACCCAAGAACTGGTAAGTCCCAGAAGTGGACTTCCTATCCAACCGACATCCGGCAAAATCCGCGTCTGAAAATCCATGAAGAGCCAAAGAAGAGGACACGGAGTACCAAAGGCCGAAGTCGGGAGTATGTCGCACATACCTGAATATGCGCTTGACTGCTTGCCGATGTGAAGTCCTCGGAGACGCTTGAAAACGAGCGCACAGACATACCGAGAATTGGATGTCCAGCCTCGTCGCCGTCAAGTACAGGAGTGATCCGATCATGCTTCGGTACTCCTTCTGGTCCATGTGTTCACCTTCCTCGTCCGCATCAAGGGCTGTAGTCGTACTCATAGGCGTCGCCATGACCTTGGAGTCCTCCATCTTGAACTTCCTCACAATGTCTTTGGTGTACTTTGCTTGGTGCACAAATGTTCCTTCCTTCGACTGCTTGATCTGGAGGCCGAGGAAGAACTGCAACTCACCCATCATGATCATCTCGAATTCCCTGCTCATGTCTTCTGCAAACCTTGCAACCAAAGAGTGAGACGAGCCACCAAAGATAATATCATCCACGTATACCTGAACAATCAGAATATCATCGACCTGCCTGAGGAGAAACAAAGTCTGATCTACCTTCCCCATCTCAAAGCCTTTAGCAAACAGAAACCCCCTCAACCTTCCATACCAAGCCCTAGGCACCTGTTTCAACCCATAGAGCGCCTTTCTCCACTTGTACACCCGGTGGGGGTACTTCTCACTCTCAAACCCCGGTGGTTGCTTCACAAACACCTCTTCCTCCAACACACCTTTCAGGAAGGCACTCTTCACATCCATTTGGTACAATTTGAACCCTTTAGCCACTAGAAGGATCCTAATCGCCTCCAAACGGGCTACGGGAGCAAAGGTCTCCTCGTAGTCGATCCCCTCCTTCTGACTATACCCTTGTGCCACCAACCTCGACTTGTTTCTCACCACTTCTCCATTCCCATCATCTTTATTTTTCCACACCCATTTTGTCCCGATCGGCTTACAACCCGGTGGAGGATCTACCAACTCCCAAACTTGGTTCCTCTCAAAGTTCTCCAACTCCTCATGCATTGCGTTGACCCAATTCGAATCAGATAAGGCGTGTCCAATGTCTTTGGGCTCAAAAGTAGCAACGAAAGCAGCATGAGCAAAGTGAGAATTGTTTCGAACCCTCGACCGAGTAGTGCGTTGATTGAGATCCCCGATGATCCTCGAAGTTGGGTGATCCACTTGAACTCGCTGGGGAGGTTCTCGCCTTGAAGCTACCTCCCCCTCAACAGCAGCTTCTCCTTGATCTGGGATTGTCGTCGTGGGTGTAGGAGAGGGTCCGTTCTCGATCGTAGTCAACTTAGTAGGTACATGCTCAGCCGCGGGCACCACACCGCCATCTTCATCATCTCTATGTTCATGCTCCTCCTCCTGAAAAATCTCCTCACCAAGCTCATCATCTCCTTCACAATCAAAGACAAGAGAGCTACATGGCTGTGTCTCGTCAAAGGTAACCTCGCAAGTCTCCACGATTTGGTTAGTTTCCAAGTTGAGCACACGAAATGCTCCAGAGTGAGTAGCATAACCAAAGAAAATGCCATCGACAGACCTAGCCTCAAACTTATCCAGATTCTTGCCTTTCTTCAGAACAAAGCACTTGCATCCAAACACATGGAAATGACTTACCTTGGGAGTGCGACCGTGCATCATCTCATAGCACGTCTTCTTCTTGAATGCTCGAAGGAAAATCCTATTCGAGACATAGCACACGGTATTGACCGCCTCAGCCCAGAACCTCATCGGAGTCCTATGCTCATCGAGCATGGTCCGAGCCATCTCACACAAGGTTCTGTTCTTCCTTTCCACCACTCCATTCTGGGGAGGCGTATACGGACTCGAAAACTGGTGTTCAAGACCCAAGTAATGGCAAAAGGTTTCGAAACGAGAGTTTTTAAATTCCGAGCCATTGTCACTGCGGATCGCTCGTATGGCATCTCCGTGCCTCTCGTTCTTCAACCTCAAGACAAGATCTCAAACAAAACCAAACGTCTCCCCCTTCTCCTCCAAGAAGAAGACCCACGCATACCGAGAGTAGTCATCCACCACAACTAGGACGTACCACTTCCCACCCACCGATCGCACACGAGCTGGGCCAACAAGGTCCATATGGAGCAGCTCGCATGGACGCTCCGTCATCACATCGGTGAGGGGCGGATGCGAAGAGGCTACCATCTTTGCATGCCTACACGGCGCACAAACCAGCTCTTTCTCAAACCTCAAACGGGGCAATCCTCGGACCAAATTGAGTTTACTTAAGCGAGACAAAAGGTCAAAGCTCAAGTGACCCAATTTCCTATGCCACTTCCACAACTCCCTCAAAGAACCAGCCAAAAAGCAACGAGCCACACCAGAAGACTGATAGAAATCCGCTCGGAAAACCTGACCCTCGGGAACGACCATGCAAACTAGGTCCCCTCGAGAATCCAAAATCCGAGAACCACAAGGCCGAAACAACACCTCAAAACCCTCATCCAAAAGCTGGGACACGAAAAGCAAATTGAACCGAGCGATTGAACAAGAGCAACACGCCTAAGAGTGACTTTGTCACTTATCCTTATCTCACCTTCTGAAAGCACACGCCCTCGCCCATTGTCTCCAAAGGTGATGTATGTCTTGGACACCACCGGGACGAGACTTGAGAACCACCCCTTGTCTCCGGTCATATGCCTTGAGCAACCGAAGTCAATCAACCAAACATTCCTCAAGTCTTCCACCTGAAATTCAAAAATGAGCACGTGAGCGAACAAACGACTCCGCACTGGGTTAGTACCAAAAGAGTAAAACCAGTGCCAAGCCATTTGCTCCAAAGTGGGGTTAGCACAATCCAGAGCATAACGCCTACGAAAGCTACCACCAAGAGAACCACCACGAGTACCACCACGAGGGAACCACCCCTGTCTCGCTAGAGGAGAACGAAAGCCACGAAAGGAAGACCGTGGGTCGTTGCTCCTCTCCAACTCAATGCTACGACTCCTCCTACCATCGTATTGAGCACGAGACGGAGAACGTCTAGCAAACTGAACACCACCAGACTCACCATGCCAACCACCTGTACCACGACCAAAAGAACCGAACCGAGCATCTCCACGACCACGAAACCCAAACTGGTCGGTGCCCAGATCTGCACCGGTATGACCGGTCCCCCTGACCGGTCTGACCGGTGGTGCATGGCCAGCAGCACCACCTGCCATTCTTCGATCTCCCCAAGCCGGAACTGTCCTCACAATCGCCTTGGCCTTGGGCATTTGCATACGAGGCTCAAGTACACCATTAGAGAGGTGGTACTTGTCCTTGTTAGCCCACTCCTTAGCCAACCTATCCTCACGCTTCCTCTTGAAGCAAAACTCATCCTTGTGACCATCTATTTAACAATACCCACAATGGAACTTTATGGGATGTGGTTTAGGCTTGGGTTGGGGCTGCTCACTTGGTTTCTCTTTTGGTTTCACCTCACCCGGTTTCTCTCCCTTCTTCCCAACGAACTCATTCCCCAAGTCACTCTTGAACTTGATGGGTTTTTGGAAATCATTTGTTGGGTGAGGAAATATGGGTGGATCTGGGGTCGTGTCAAGTATGTTTCTCAGTTGTCAGGGGGTGAGACCTGGACAGATCCGCAAGGGGACGACCCAAGCGGTTGTAGGTTGATTGGAGGGGATCAGGAACTAAGAGCGTAGGTGGTAGTTCTCGGATGGAACTCGGAACACGGCGAGAATGGCGGGAGACACGGGGGTTTAGACTGGTTCAGGCCTCCGGAGAGTAAAACCCTACGTCCAGTATGCGGTGGAATTATGCGTGAATGGGGAAGTCCCCTCGAATGGAGCTCTAGGCCGCCTTATATGGTCAACGGGCTAGGGCTTCCATTCGAGGTCGGTGGACCCTCATCGGGGTCGGTTTACAATTTCGGAAGGTCATCTCCCGTGATTACAGGGTAAATCCCGCGATCTGCGGACCTACTGGCTGCGCCGAGCCGCGACCTAGCAGTGTGTCTTGCGCCTCAAGCCCGGCGGACCCTCCGGGATCTGGATAAGGTCTCCTGGAGTCTTCCAAGGTCGTCGGGGCTGTGGATAAGGTCACTGGGCCCACTTGCAGGTCGGCAGGGCTTCTGGTAGGTCGGGTCCACTTGGCAGGGACCTCTAGGACCTTGGCCGGTGGGGACCCATGGGTACCCATGTCTCTCATCAGTGGGTTTGGCTTAAGTGCATAGGCATTTTTGTGGAAGGTTTTAGGTGGAGCTTGGATATCACTAATTTTCTCTCCTCCCTCACCACTGCACTCTCCAATCTTATCCGACCCAAGCGATTACCCATCATAGCGCTTGTATGCCTCTATCATCATCCTAAGCTGCGGTTCATGACCCGACAACCAACCCATCATTTTCCTCAACTCATCGTTCTCATCCTGCAAGGGATCAACATAATGTGCAAGTTCCAGATTCATTACAACATGCAATTCACAAGTAGAGCAAGAAGTGGGAACAGGTGCTTTCAACTCAGCCTCAAGAGAAATAATGTAAGCATGCATCTCATCAATCTTTCCATGCAAAACAGGGCAAGAAGTGCAAGCACCTAGCAAAGCAGGTCTAGACTTAAGCTCAACCACTTCAACCCTAAGCACATCTAGTTCCTCACACTTGGAGGCATGCTTTTCCTTAAGGGCAGTCAGATCAGCTAGGAAAACAGAGCAATCACCACAATCAACCTCATCAGAAACAGCAGGTGAAGCCTTAAGCGAATCTATTTCAAGCTTAGCATCAAGGTTCTGTGTTTCTAGTTCAGCTACTCGGTTCCTAGCATCTTCTAGTGAGGCCCTAAGCTCTTTCCTCATCTTCTTTGCCTCTCTAAGCATGTCATCATGATTTTCAAGCAACTTGCCAAGCTCCTCATTTTCCTCACGCAAGAAGGAAAGCTCGTCACGTACCTCACCCTCGAAGTCGGAGTCGGAGTCTGAGTCGCTCTTGTGACTCTTCTTGCTGTCGGAGCTACGTGCCATGCCGCAGAAGCCATCTCTCGTGAAGCAGCTCAGCCCGCTCAAGTTCTTGGATGACTTCTTGCTCTTGCGCCGATCACTTTCATCTTCGCTGCTACTGGAGCTCGAGGAAGAGTAGGCGGAGCTGGAGTCGACGTCGCTTGCTCCAACCATCGCTTGGGCCTTCTTGCCATAGCAGCCCTTCTTCCTCAATCCACGCTCGTCCTTGTTCCGGTGCTTGTGCTTGTGATCGCGCCTCGATCAGTGATTGTTGTCCGTCCTCGATTGGTGCTTGTAGCCGTCCTTGTTATCCATCTTCTCCGGACAGTCGGCGACGAAGTGTCCTGGCTTGCCACACTGAAAGCATGTCCATGTCGTCCGCCTTGTGTTCACCCAGTTCTCGTGCAGCCTCTCGAACCGCCTGGTCAACAGTGCCAGCTCGTCCTCTCCAAGCACGAAGAACTCCTCATCTGGCAAAGACATCAAAGAGGACAACGAGAACATCTTGGAGGATGAGTTAGTGTTAGACTTAGCACCTGAGCCACCGACGAGACCCGACCCAGGGGGTAGGCCGCCTTGCCTGGGATAATGCCGAAGAAAGGTTTGTCGCACGCTGTCAGCCTCTTGAAGTCGTAGTACATCTTCTTCAAGGTCTCGAGGAAGATGATGTTGAGCCCGCTTCCTCCGTCGATGAGGGTCTGGGGAAGCAGGGCTCCCTCCACTATCGGCTCGACGATGAGTGGGTAGGACCCGGGGTCTGGGATGTGGACCTAGTGATCAGCTCTGGAGAACGTGATCGGCTGCTCCGACCAACGCAGGGGCTGCGACGGCTTGGTGTGGATGAGGTGGATCTCGCGCTTGTCCTTGCGATATTGCCTTCTGCTCACGCTGGACTTGAGGCCACCAACGATCATGTTGATCGACCTCTTGGCCTGCTGGAAGGGGCCATTGGGGTTGCCCATCACAGGTGGAGGAGGTAGGTCACGGTCATCGCGGCGATCCTCCGGCTGCTGTTCGTCGCGATGTCGCTCTTCGCGGCGGCCGTCATCGCCGCGGCCGCGTCGGTCGTCACGGCCCTTGTTGTTGTAGAGACGTGAAGAGGATCGGTCGTCGTCGCCTCTAGGTCGCTTGGGGTCCTCAGGGGTACGGAACACCCTCTTGAACTGCGAGCACTCGCGGACTGCATGGGTTGCCCCCTCGTGGAACGTGCAGGGACTGTCGAGCGCTGCATTGAACTCATCAACGTTGAACGTCGAAGGTCGACGTGCCTCCGCCGCAAGCACCTCTGAGGGTCGCTTGCGCAGCTTGGAGCTTGAGTCTCCAGCGGTGCCAGAAGTGCCCGCGTCGCGCTTGGCGTCGTAGTCGAATTGGTTGACCAGCGCCTCGTCGGTGTCGATGAGCTTGTTGATGACATCCATGAGAGCCGCGACGGTATTGGCCCCAGACTCATGGATCTTCTCAAAGATCTTGCGATCTCTGACGCCCTTTTTGTAGCTTTCGACGACCTGGTCATCCTGACGCCGATGCAAGTGTTACGGTTCTCGAAGAACCGATTGGTGTAGTCGCGGAGCCGCTCTCCGGGCTTCATGGTGACCCTCCCGAGGTTGAAGGCGTTCCCAGGGCGATTGTAGGTCGCCTGGAAGTTAGACGTGAAGGCCTGGGACAGGTCGGCCCAAGACGTGATGCTGCCGACCGGGAGGTTGTTAAGCCAGAGTGACGGTGCGTCACCCATCACCAGCGGGAAGTATGCCGCCATGTGATCGAAGTTGCCGCCGGCCGCCTTTACAGTGACGTAATAGGTCGACAGTCAGATGTTGGGGTCGGAGCGGTCGTCGTACTTCTGGATGTTGGGCTTGAAGTTGTCGGGGTAGGCCACCGACCTAAGGCGGGGAGCCAACGCGGGGAAGGCGGTGAAGGCCATGTCGGCGCCGACGGCTCCAACTTGAGGGCCGCCTCTGCTCTGCGCCAGGGCGACGATCTGGGATCGGGGTTGGCGATCTGGATTTGGGACACCGCCTTCCAGATGGTCGTAGTCCGCCTTGTGCTGAGCGCGGCGCCTATTCTCAACGTCATGGCGGTCGCGCTCCTCACGCTCCATGATGCGGTGAACGGCGCCAGGGGGACCATACTCAAGGTCGTACTCCGTGCGACGTCGCAGCTCCCTCTCCTCGCACTCGCGATGGCACTGGTCGATGTTGCTGCGGGCCTCACGGGCGCGCCTGTTCTTGTCGAGTTTGGCGCGGAGGTCGCCGTCCTTCGCGCCGTTCACCCGAGGCTGATCGGGGTTGTTCTGATCGACCTCCTCCTGGATAGGGGGGAGGTTGCTGTGCGCAGGCTGATTAGATCGTCTGCATGAGTGACGGCTTGATGACGACGCAGCGGACTTGGCTGCTACGCTCTTCTCCTCCACCAAGGCCGTAGCGACCCGGAGGTACGCCATGGCTGCTTCGGCCTCGGGTGTGGGGTTGGCTTGCTGAAGGCACGCCATGGCAGCACCCAGGTTGGCCTGGGGGCTGTTGAATGTCGGTAGCCCTGCTTCCTCGAACTCGAGATGAAGGTCTCGAGCATAGGGAGGTACCGCACGGCGCTGCTCCTCTGCACATCGCTGGGCGCAGTTGGCATTGCCCTGGATCCGCCGCGCCTCCTCGGAGTCTGTTGCACCGCGACGTGGTGGTTCATTTTCAGAAACCACCAAGACCCGGCGAAGGGTGGAGCCCGAGTCATTGGGGGAGACGTGGATCCGGACCTGCTGGAACTCGCCGCCATCTGGGGTCGCGGGAGCTCGTGTGGTACGGGGGGTACGCTCCTGGTCGATCTTCTTCCGTAGTCTGCAGCCGCGGAGGGTATGCCGTGCGCCTTTGTGGTAGGTGCA
The DNA here is from genome assembly GCA_036936925.1 of Cenchrus fungigraminus. Taxonomy (NCBI): domain Eukaryota; kingdom Viridiplantae; phylum Streptophyta; class Magnoliopsida; order Poales; family Poaceae; genus Cenchrus; species Cenchrus fungigraminus. Next base: position 50,542,384 of record CM072778.1, on the reverse strand, counting down.
CGGTACATCGAGTAGATCGCGGCGTGCGCGGAGCTCGGGCTTAAGGTTGCCAGATGGCTGCCGCCGCCCAGATTGGATCTGGGGAGTCCTGGTCGTCTGGCGAGCGTAGACGTCGCTGGGTGGTGGCAGACCGAAGGGGAAGGTCCCACGGCATGACGCCATCTGCGTTGAGTGCTGGGCTCTCTCGCAGATCTGAAGGGTCTCCTCCATCATGTCGATGACGCGCTCCATTCCCTGAACGATGTCATAGGGTTTGGGCGGGTGGGTCTCCGACGCTAGATCGGAAACGGGGATGGCAACAGGTGCCGTCGCGAACTCCACGGCGGTCGCAGGAAAGGTCGCAGCCGCCGGAACGGTCGAGGTCGCCGGGAAGGAACCAAAGCAGATCTCGACGGGGTTGACGAGGATGGCCGCCATGCTCGCCGGGAAGATGACACCAGATCGGGCCACCATGCTGCACAGCGAGTTCCTGATCTCCCCTACCTGGCACGCCAACTGTCAGGGGGTGAGACCTGGACAGATCCGCAAGGGGACGACCCAAGCGGTTGTAGGTTGATTGGAGGGGATCAGGAACTAAGAGCGTAGGTGGTAGTTCTCGAATGGAACTCGGAACACGGCGAGAATGGCGGGAGACATGGGGGTTTAGACTGGTTCGGGCCTCCGGAGAGTAAAACCCTACGTCCAGTATGCGGTGGAATTATGCGGGAATGGTGAAGTCCCCTCGAATGGAGCTCTAGGCCGCCTTATATGGTCAACGGGCTAGGGCTTCCATTCGAGGTCGGTGGACCCTCATCGGGATCGGTTTACAATTTAGGAAGGTCATCTCCTGTGATTACAACGTAAATCCCGCGATCTGCGGACCTACTGGCGGCGCCGAGCCGCGACCTAGTAGTGTGTCTTGCGCCTCAAGCCCGGCGGACCCTCCGGGATCTGGATAAGGTCTTCTGGAGTCTTCCAAGGTTGCTGAGGCTGTGGATAAGGTCGCTGGGCCCACTTGCAGGTCGGCGGGGCTTCTGGTAGGTCGGATCCACTTGGCAGGGACCTCTAGGACCCTGGCCGGTGGGGACCCATGGGTACCCATGTCTCTCATCAGTGGGTTTGGCTTAGGTGCATAGGCATTTTTGTGGAAGGTTTTAGGTGGAGCTTGGATATCACCAATTTTCTCTCCTCCCTCACCACTGCACTCTCCAATCTTATCCGACCCAAGCGCTTGCCCATCATAGCGCTTGTATGCCTCTATCATCATCCTAAGCTGCGGTTCATGACCCGACAACCAACCCATCATTTTCCTCAACTCATCGTTCTCATCCTGCAAGCGATCAACATAATGTGCAAGTTCCAGATTCTTTACAGCATGCAATTCACAAGTAGAGCAAGAAGTGGGAACAGGTGCTTTCAACTCAGCCTCAAGAGAAATAATGTAAGCATGCATCTCATCAATCTTTCCATCCAAAACAGGGCAAGAAGTGCAAGCACCTAGCAAAGCAGGTCTAGACTTAAGCTTAACCACTTCAACCCTAAGCACATCTAGTTCCTCACACTTGGAGGCATGCTTTTCCTTAAGGGCAGTCAGATCAGCTAGGAAAATAGAGCAATCACCACAATCAACCTCATCAGAAACAGCACGTGAAGCCTTAAGCGAATCTATTTCAAGCTTAGCATCAAGGTTCTGTGTTTCTAGTTCAGCTACTCGGTTCCTAGCATCTTCTAGTGAGGCCCTAAGCTCTTTCCTCATCTTCTTTGCCTCTCTAAGCATGTCATCACGATTTTCAAGCAACTTGCCAAGCTCCTCATTTTCCTCACGCAAGAAGGAAAGCTCGTCACGTACCTCATCCTCGAAGTCAGAGTCGGAGTCTGAGTCGCTCTTGTGACTCTTCTTGCTGTCGGAGCTACGTGCCATGCCGTAGAAGCCATCTCTCGTGAAGCAGCTCAGCCCGCTCAAGTTCTTGGATGACTTCTTGCTCTTGCGTCGATCACCTTCATCTTCGCTGCTACTGGAGCTCGAGGAAGAGTAGGCGGAGCTGGAGTCGACGTCGCTTGCTCCGACCATCGCTCGGGCCTTGTTGCCATGGCAGCCCTTCTTCCTCAATCCACGCTCGTCCTTGTTCCGGTGCTTGTGCTTGTGATCGCGCCTCGATCGGTGATTGTTGTCCGTCCTCGATTGGTGCTTGTAGTCGTCCTTGTTCTCCATCTTCTCCGGACAGTCGGCGACAAAGTGTCCTGGCTTGCCACACTGAAAGCATGTCCGTGTCGTCCTCCTTGTGTTCACCCAGTTCTCATGTAGCCTCTCGAACCGCCTGGTCAACAGTGCCACCTCGTCCTCTCCAAGCACGAAGAACTCCTCATCTGGAAAAGACATCAAAGAGGACAAAGAGAACATCTTGAAGGATGAGTTAGTGTTAGACTTAGCACCTGAGCCACCGACGAGAGCAAGACTATGGGAGTCAGTCGGACTCTCAAGACGGGCTGTCACACCGCGATCCACCTCAGCTTACTTGAGCTTCGAGAACAGCTCGTTCACCGTAATGGTGTCATACTTCTCGGACTCAAGAATGGCCTCATGTTGTTCACCACTACCGAGAATAGCTCTGTCATGATCATCGTACGGGAGCACGGCCACATTAGCCCTCATGTTGTTCACAATCACAGTGAACCGCTGGAACATGGCATCTATGGACTCACCGGGGAGATGAGTGAAGTTCTCGTACTCTCTCCGGTAGGTCACAAACAGCTGAGCCTGAACCTGAGCGTTCCCGGCATGAGCATTCTTCAGCTGCTCCAAAATCCTGCACGCCAAGTCCTCTGTCGGAACCCGATCGAATTCGGATTGACACAGAGCATAGTACAGGTAGTCGACCGCCTTATTGTTGGCGTCGAACATATCCCTCGATCCTGGAGCAAGGAAGTTCACAGGATGAACATAAGCTGTGTTCACTGTGACATCCCAAAGGATCTGACCCTTGCCGCGGAGGAAAGCAGCCATCCGCCTCTGCCACATCTGGTAATTCTTACCATCAAAGTGTGGAGGACCCGAACCCCATTCCTGGTACGCCATCTTTGGATCTTAGACTGGTTAGAATCACAAAGATCCGTAATGGGCTCTGATACCAATTGAAGGACCGATTAGGCGACCAGAGAGGGGGGAGTGAATGGGAGCCGATAAAAATTCTTCCCGGAGGATGAACTCGGCCTATGCCCCAAATTCACAACCAAGGATTCCCACACGAGTTTGCCAAGGTCACGTAGTCACAACGGACCTACCAACCCTAGGAACAAACTCCAACTCAAAGCAACACGGAAGCGCAACTCAAGAAGCAAAGAACTTAGCCAAACTGCGAGGCTCCGGGCGGACTGCCCGCATGCACCGCGCGGACCATTCGCGAGGCCTAGGCGGACTGTCCGCGGGTCTGCGGTGGACCGTCCGAAAATAGCCCCTGAACCTCCAGTACTTTACCTCTAAACACGAACTGTCCGTGCCCTACCCGCGGACCGTCCGCGTGGAAGAGACCGTCCGCACTCTCCTCGCGGACCGTCCGGCAAACTCCGTGCAACCAAAAACACCGGACAAAACGGATCGAACCAAAGTGATGCAAGAACTCGCGAAGAACACGATGAACTGCTAGCTGAAGCCCTCCTCGTGGACCATCCGCCAAGCGGGTGCGGACCGTCCGCGTGGTGCGCAGACAGCAGCTCGAGCCCGACCTCTTGAAGGTCAACTCCTCCTTCCCTTTCCCCGATCTCCCGAATCAACCAAGGGATTGCTACCAAATCATAGGTGAAGATGAAGCATCTCTAGGAGATGCTATACCTACGAATTTGTAGCCCCAAACCCACTGAATCGAGAGGAATCGAGATTCTACCGAGCTTACACAAAGAGCTAGGGTTCCAACCGAAATCCTTCAATCAGAGGCCGAATCTGGAGTTTGAGGGGTCATGATCAAGCACAAAGATGCACAAGACATCTATCCATGATCCCCACCAACAAATCCGAACCCAAACACCTCAGAATCGAAGGGACAAAGCGCGCACAAAAATCCAATGAAAATAGCTTGAAAAAGACACGAAAATCACATGAGCTACAAGAAGGAGATCGACGCAACCATGAAAGCTTCCATACACTCGGAGGTCAGATTCTTTACAAACCGGTGAAGAAAATCTAAACCTATGGAGCAGAGAAATGGGAAGCAGTCTGGATGGATGGTTTGCCCAGAAACCCTAGAGCTAATATATATGAGTTCCTCTGGGTTGGGCGAATGACCAAGCTACCCCTAGCACTTAAGTTGAGATACAAACCCCTCAGGGGCAAATAGGTCAAGTAGCACTCCTCTTCATCGCACGGCCACACCTTTGCCGCAGTCCGCGTCCTCCCGATGCAAGCCCTGCGATCCCGCCATGTGTCCGCCGGCATCGAAGCTTCTCGACGCGCCCGGATCCCGTCTCCGCCCGCCGAGCCTCCGGTCTTGGTTTTGTGACTCAACCAAGTAACCCGACGGTTTTGTGGTGAACCGCCGCAAACCCCACGTGCAGACTCCGGTTGTGAGCCGCTACCCTGCACCGGCTCCGAACGACGACTTCGTCTTGCTTTTCTTGCCACCATGCGGCCCGCACTTGACTTCGCTGGCCACCGGGTCCCTCGAGCCGAGCCTACTTGTCTCTCTACTCCTTGGAGGCCCCGCAAGGCATAGACCTTTCGCGCCCGCTCTTCACCTGCACCAGCGCAAATCAAGCCGCAACCTGCACCTGCAATACTCGGCCAGGAGTCAGTCCACACCACGTTGTCAATCACTCATCACACTGAGGAGCGACCATCCACCGGTCCCTCGGACGCTCCGGTCCTTAATTACGGATGTCACTTTACCCATATCCCACTTTTGTGTGACAATGAAAGTGCCATAAAGCTTGCAAAAAACCCGGTAAGCCATTCTCGCACAAAACATATAGAAATTCGTCATCACTTCTTAAGAGACCACGAAACCAAAGGAGATATCGCTCTAAGTCATGTGAGCACCGAAAAACAACTAGTCGATATCTTCATAAAGCCTCTCGATGAGTCAAGGTTCTGTAGTTTGAGGAATGAGCTAAATATCCTTGATTCTCGTTGCGTGGTTTGATCTCTAGCATGCCTTGTTTATCTTGTTTAGTGTTTGTTTGAAAATCTTTTACAAAACCTTTCTTATTGTGTTTCAAAACCTATTTTATATCCCAACTTGTCTCAAGAGTCTATAGTTGTGTGTTGATTGGTTTTATCTAGCCTCTTGAGATAAGGAGTCCATGACCTAAGAGTTAAATCTAGAAAGAGTGCAAAATCTTTGAAGAACAGCAGACTCACTGTCTCTGGTTCCAGTCTTCGGAGGTTCCAGGAAAGAACCCGGAGGTTCCTGACCCTTATTTGTCGAAGCAATCAGAATTCAGTCACAAGTCACAAAGCTTGGAGGTTCCGGGTATGGACCCCGGAGGTTCCGAACTTTCGGCAGTTGGCAGTCAACCAGAGTCAAGGGAGAATCTGAGAAGGAATATTCTGGGAATCTTATCTTTTACCCCTTAGGGTAACTCCCCTCCTTACCACAGCGCATTAACCGCAGTCACTCTCATCCTTTCACCGCATCACGCTCGAGCCCTCTCTCTCTCTCTCCTGTGCCGCCGCATTGCCGCCGCTCCTAGTCGCCGCCGCTCCTTCGACGCCGGCCAAAATCTTTCTTGCTTCGGTGGCTGTGTGCATCTGGGTCGTCCTCGACCGCACTTCTCCAGGCGTGCGAAGATGGTGAAGTAGGAGGAGCCACTGCCTCCGACTAGTTCTTCTTCGACCGGCTCCTTCCTCTTCCCTGATTCACGCCCATGACCTACAAGATCTCCAGGCGTTCCTCCCCGTGCCAAGGACTCACCTGCTCCCTCCTTCCTTGCTTCAAAGGTGACAAACCCTAAATTTGTCAGATCTATCTTCCCTTTTAGTTCTAGTCTCAAAATCTGGTGTAGATTTACTCCTAGATGTCTTCCTGTATGTATGATTCAAGTACATTGTGTTAGAATTCACTTGAAAGTTGAATCAGATGCCATAGCTCTGAAACTGCATGCAGCTCGGAGGTTCCGGGAGTATCCCCGGAGGTTCCGGGCTCTGCAACAACAGATGTTGTGACTTTGATTCAAAGTTCAAATGAGTATTACCACAATTGTTGCTAAGTCATTTCATCACCTCTTTCTCATTATCTATCAAATCTGGTATCCAGATGACTGGGGACTTGATGTGGACATCCCACGAGTTACGCACGATCATGCATCAGGCACACAAGCTCAAGCGATTCAAGGACCTATTACACGTAGTCGTGCTAAGAACTTCCAACAAGAGGTGAATTATTTCCTTACTAAAATTAATTTCCAAATATATGAGAATGTTATACTACCTAAAAGTTCTACTTTGGTTGTCCTTAGGAATATACATGAAGAGGACGGTACAACTAAACATGGAGAAGAAGTAAACAACAAGAAACAGTCGGACCAAGGATCACCAGCTCAAACCAAGGATCCAGAAGGATTCCGTTCGGACGAATGTTCGGACAAGCTTGGAAACCAAGAATCACCTGTTCAGAACAAGGATCCAGGAGGATTCCGTTCGGACGACTGTTCGGACAAGCTTGGAAACCAAGAATCACCCGTTCGGAATAAGGATCCAGGAGGTTCGCTTTAGATCTCCACTTCGGACCTGCATAATGAATCGACCATAACTCTTTGGTCGTGATGTCTCTGGAGCTCCACAAGTACTTGATGGAACATTCTTGAAGTCAACTTTCCAATGCAAGAAACCGCATATCCATTGGACTTCCCAATAAAGAGTTATGACCGATTTCGTGGAGGTTGCACAGAAGGTCAACAGCCACGCCAGTCCACCTCGGGAGTTGATTTCTGGGGAGCCTCTTCATTTTTCTCTCTAGTTCACACCCAACTAGGAGGGTTGTTCCTAGTATAAATACCCCCCCTATGTACTACCAAGAACTAAGTTTTTTATTATTAGTTGTTAACGACATACGGTTGATCGCAGCCTCGCTACTGAGTGTTCCTACACACCTTTGTTCTTGTGAGTTCTTCTTGGGCTTGTGAGAGATCTCTCTGAGGTCCCCTACTTCATGCTCTACGGTTTCCATTCGGCTGCGCCGTATTGTGTGGATTAGTCCCGGCTTGTGGTTCTGCGATCGTTCGGAGATCGAGTCGAAGTCCTTCGCAGTTTCGGTGCCTCTCTCCCCGTCGTTTGGTCACAACCAACCTTTGTCAGGTATAAAGCTAGTTATCCCTGCTGTTCCACAACAATTTATCTTTTGTTCTTGAACCTACTGTCGTGAAGATCGGGCCATCCTTGTGCTGATCCAAATCGGCATATATCAAGTGGTAATCAGAGCTATTGTTGTCACGGTAGGTTTTGTTTTACCCACCCTCCCACCCTTTACATTTTGTTACTGGTTTCATCCATCATATACATATTTGTTCATGTCCCACAGTCCACTAAAAAGCCATACAAAAAATTCTATAGCCATTTTGTTGGTACTGTTACTTTGTGTTCATTCCGTTCATCGTGTTGCTAGTCACCGCCTTTATTTTGCGCCGTACTCTTGTTTCATTTTTATCTGCACCCCCAATAGATTGTTTGTGTTTGCTGTTTAAAAAATCAAAAAAGTGTGAAAGAAAAAAAGAAGAGAAAAAAAGAAAGAAAAGAGAATTGTAAGGTTGCAAGGGCTTGTGTTGCGAATCTATTATCAAAAGTTTCATGTTCATGTATTAAGTTTGTGGTGCACCGAACAACAACATTTACATCTTTTTGGATGGTTTGTTTCACTTTGTTTCAGTACCATAGCCTTCCCTTGCTTAGCCACCTATAGCTCCACAAAAATCTGAAACCAGACCTCTCGTCTTGTATCCTTTCAATCGCTTAATCACAGCTGCGGTACTGCCACTTTAAGCACACTCACAGTCCTTGAGAACGCGTAAGAACTTTGGTAAGTAAGTGGTGAGGTTGTGTGATTCCACATACTTTACTTGCATTATAGCTAACATGGTAGGTTCTGATTCAAGTGTTCGTGGTGGGAACCATGGAGATGAGGAGCCCCCTATCTCACGAGCTGAGATGCGCACTATGGCTAACTCGCTTGTGGAGGCAATGGAGAGAATGCTCGATGAATGTCTTCCTGCTGCAAGACGAAGAGCTCCAAATCACCATGATGAATCTGGTGATGAAAATTCTGGTTTTGGGCGTGGTTTCGTGACCATTTTGAAGGTGGTCGTGATGGTCGTGGTGGTCGAAGGCTTGCTGGTCCAGAGGATCGGCATGCAGGAGGTGATCGTGAGCATGGTCGCCGTGTTCGCTTTAATGATGAAGTTGAATCTCAGGGCAGCCATGAGGAGGAGTATAATGATGATGAGAATCCTTTTGCCAATGGTGGGCGGTTTGAACGTCGCTGAGGTCACCGTCGTGGTGCTGGCCATGATGGAGAACATCGTCGTGGTCGCCATGGGGCTGATCCGGACAGTATTGCTCATGTCAAGTTAAGTGTTCCAAAATTTTCAGGAAAGGAAGATGCTGATGCATATCTTGATTGGGAAGAGCAGTGTGATCAGATTTTCAGAGTGCATAATCTCTCTGACCAAAGGCATGTTAGTCTTGCTTTTGTTGAATTCTCTGGTTATGCTCTTGCTTAGTAGAATCAGGTACAAGAAAATCAGCTTGTGTTGGGACGTGATCATATCAACACATGGGCTGAAATGAAGTGTGTGATGAGGAGACGTTTTGTTCCATCAAGCTATCACCATGACCTTCGTAATAGGTTGCAAACATTGAAACAAGGTTCCAAAACAGTTGATGAATATTTCAAAGAGATGGAGTTGCTCTTGATTCGATCTGATATCAGAGAAGATGAAGAGTCAAGAATGGCAAGATTTTTGCATGGTCTCAATGATGACATTTCCAGTTTTGTAGAGATGTTTCCATATCGAACTTTGCAAGATCTTGTTGATCAAGCTATGCGCACCGAGAGGAAAATTCAGCAAGAAAGCTGTGGGCGGTCCTATGGGAGTCGATCTGTCTCAACTCCATGGCACCAGCAGCAGCCCAGTACCTCTGTTGGTGGTGTTCGATCTCAAGGTGCTGCAGCTAGGTCCTCTCCATCCATTGGTGCTGCAAAGACAACATTTTCTAGTGCTTCTTCACCTGCAATTCATCAAGAACATCGGCGTCCTACTACAAGTGCAGCAGCCCCTTCAGCTACATCAGCCGCTGCATCATCTTCGCATAGTCGAGGCATTGTTTGTCACAAGTGCCAAGGACGTGGGCACATTGCTGCTGAGTGTCCTAGTAAAAGGACCATGATTGTGAATGAACAAGGTGAATGGGAATCTGAAAGTGATGAAGAAAGTGCTCCAATATATGATGAAGAAATCAGGAATGATGAGACAGTGATTCGACCTGATGAATGTGATAATAATTGCTTCATTTCTCAACGAGTGCTTAGTGTCACTGCTGTGAAAGAAGAAAATAATCAGCGACACAATCTTTTTCACACTCGAGGCATGATCAAGGACAAGCTGTGTCGAATCATTGTTGATAATGGTAGCTGCAATAATATTGCAAGTCAAGAATTAGTTGAGAGATTGGGGTTAAAACAGCAGCATCATCCTTCTCCTTACAAGATGCAATGGTTAAATGAGTCCAGTGCGCTGCGTGTGAGCAATATTGTGAATGTTCCTTTCTCTATTGGGCGATATAGTGATCATGTAGAGTGTGATGTGGTACCAATGCAGGCATGCCAATTGCTGTTGGGAAGACCATGGTTATATGATCGTGATGTTCAGATTTGTGGTCGAACCAACAAGGTTGTTTTCATGTACAAAGGAGAGTGCCTCACTTTGCTTCCTTTGTCGCCGAAGGAAATTTTTAAGGATGATCTGAAGAGAAAACAGCGAGAGAGCGAGAACCACTTACGAGTGAGCCACATAGATAGTGAGGGAGTGTTTCCACAGCCAAATAAAACTCCACAGCTGCAAAAAACCGAACCAAAGGGAAAAGAGGGATTAGTTATGATGGCTAGGAAAGGGGATTTAAAAGAATTGAGTGAACCCAATGTCATGTTCTTTGTACTCCTGTGCAAGGACAATTTTGTTTCCACTAACGACTTACCCTCTACTTTGCCTAGTGTTGTTTTTGATGTGTTACAGGAATATGAAGATGTGTTTCCGGAGGAAGTACCACCAGGGCTGCCACCCAAGAGAGGGATCGAACATCAAATAGACCTTGTTCCTGGTGCTTCACTTCCCAACCGTGCACCATACCGAACCAACCCAGAGGAAACCAAAGAAATTCAGCTCATCAACAAAGGGTATGTCAAAGAAAGTCTTTCACCTTGTGTTGTTCCTGTTCTTTTAGTTCCTAAAAAAGATGGTTCACGGAGAATGTGTGTTGATTGCCGAGCCATAAATAACATCACCATAAGGTATAGACATCCCATACCTAGACTTGATGACATGCTTGATGAACATAGTGGTGCTATCATTTTTACAAAAATTGATTTGAGAAGTGGCTATCATCAAATTCGCATGAGAGAAGGAGATGAATGGAAAACAGCCTTTAAAACCAAGTTTGGGTTGTATGAATGGTTGGTGATGCCTCTTGGATTGACCAATGCACCTAGTACTTTCATGCGTTTAATGAATCATGTGCTTAGGCCTTTCATTGGCAAATTTGTTGTGGTTTATTTTGATGACATATTAATTTACAGCAATATGTTGAACATATAAAATGTGTGCTTGTTGTTTTGTGGAAGGAATGCTTGTTTGCTAATCTTGCCAAGTGCACCTTTTGCACCGACAAGGTCGTCTTTCTTGGCTTTGTTGTTTTAGCTCAAGGCGTGAAGGTTGATGAAGAGAAGATTAAGGCTGTACATGAATGGCTGCCTCCACAAAATGTGAGCCAAGTGAGAAGCTTCCTTGGACTTACCGGCTTCTATCGTCGGTTTGTTAAAGATTTTAGTACCATTGCTGCCCCCAATCAACGAGTTGACAAAGGACGTGTCATTTCATTGGGGTGCAGCACAAGCGAAAGCATTTGAAGAGCTGAAAACGAAATTGACAACAGCCCCACTACTTGCACTTCCAGATTTTAGTAAGACTTTTGAAATTGAATGTGATGCAAGTGGTGTAGGGATTGGAGGCGTGCTCATGCAAGAAGGGAGACCTTTTGCATACTTCAGTGGAAAGCTAAGTGGTCCAACTCTTAATTATTCAGTTTATGACAAAGAACTTTATGCCCTTGTGAGGAGTTTGGAAACTTGGCAGCACTACCTTTTGCCTAAAGAATTCATTACATTCTGATCATGAATCATTGAAACATTTAAAGGGCCAATTAAAACTGAACAAAAGACATGCTAAATGGAGTGAATTCATTGAATCTTTTCCTTACAGTGTTAAGTACAAGAAAGGGAAGGATAATATTGTTGCTGATGCTTTGTCTCAACGCTATGCTTTGTTGTCTCAACTTGATGCAAAAATTCTTGGCTTGGAAAGTATTAAGAATTTGTATGCAACTGATTCATACTTTGCTGAACCGTTTTCTAAATGTTGCGATGGCAAGGGTTGGGAAAAATTCCATTTGCATGATGGCTTTTTATTTCGATCTAACAAACTCTGCATTCCAGATTGTTCTGTTCGACCTGTGCTTTTGCAGGAAGCTCATGCCAGAGGACTAATGGGTCACTTTGGTGCCAAGAAGACAGAGCAGTTGCTGGCTGATCACTTCTTTTGGCCAAAGCTGAGAAGAGATGTAGAGCGATATGTTCTTCGCTGCGTCGCATGCCACAAAGCTAAGTCCTGTTTGAACCCTCATGGTTTATACACCCCTCTACCTATTCCTAGTGTACCATGGGAAGACATTTCTATGGATTTTGTTCTCGGTTTACCTCGAACTAAGAGGGGGAGAGATTCAATCTTTCTTGTGGTTGATCGCTTTAGTAAAATGGCTCATTTTATTCCTTGTCATAAGAGCGGCGATGCTTCACACATTGCTGAATTATTTTTCAGGGAAATTGTGCACTTACATGGTGTGCCACGGACTATTGTGTCTGATCGTGACACCAAATTTTTTAGCTACTTTTGGAAGACCTTGTGGGGAAAACTTGGGACAAGATTGTTGTTCTCCACAACTTGTCACCCACAAACTGATGGGCAAACTGAAGTTGTGAACCGCACCTTGTCAACATTGTTGCGGGCTGTCCTCAAGAAGAACTTGAAGCTTTGGGAGAAAAGCTTGCCTCATGTGGAGTTCGCATACAACAGGGTGGTACATTTAACCACAAAATTTGGTCCCTTTGAAATTGTATATGGCTTCAAACCTGCTGCTCCCATCGATCTATTGCCTTTACCTATGCAGGAATGTGTGAACTTCGACGCAAGCAAGCATGCTGAATTTGTTAAGAAACTCCATGAACGAGCAAAATCCAACATTGAGAAGATGACCAAGATGTATGAGAAGCACGCCAACAAGGGTCGCAAGAAGATTGTGTTTGAACAAGGAGACTTGGTTTGGGTGCACCTACGCAAGGATCGTTTCCCAGACCAACGCAAGAGCAAGCTGCGGCCACGTGCTGATGGACCATTCAAAGTGTTGCGCAAGATCAATGACAATGCATATGAAATTTATCTTCCAAGTACATATGGTGTCAGTACAAGTTTCAATGTCGCTGATCTTTCTCTGTTCTTTGGGGTGGAAGAGTCGAGGACGACTTCTTTTCAAGAGCGGGAGGATGATGTGGACATCCCACGAGTTACGCACGATCATGCATCAGGCACACAAGCTCAAGCGATTCAAGGACCTATTACACGCAGTCGTGCTAAGAAATTCCAACAAGAGGTGAATTCTTTCCTGACTGAAATTAATTTCCAAATATATGAGAATGTTATACTACCTAAAAGTTCTACTTTCGTTGTACTTAGGAATATACATGAAGAGGACGGTACAACTAAACATGGAGAAGAAGTAAACAACAAGAAACAGTCGGACCAAGGATCGCCAGCTCAAACCAAGGATCCAGAAGGATTCCGTTCGGACGAATGTTCGGACAAGCTTGGAAACCAAGAATCACCCGTCCGGAACAATGATCCAGGAGGATTCCGTTCGGACGATTGTTCGGACAAGCTTGGAAGCCAAGAATCACCCGTTCGGAATAAGGATCCAGGAGGTTTGCTTTCGATCTCCACTTCGGACCTGCATAATGAATCGACCATAACTCTTTGGTCGTGATGTCTCTGGAGCTCCACGAGTACTTGATGGAACGTGCTTGAAGTTATCTTTCCAATGCAAGAAACAGCATGTCCATTGGACTTACCAATAAAGAGTTATGACCAATTTAGTGGAGGCTGCACAGAAGGTCAACAGCCACGTGAGTCCACCTCGGGAGTTGATTTCTGTGGAGCCTCTTCACATACTTAGCCTCTTCATTTTTCTCTTGAGTTCACACCCAACTAGGAGGGTTGTCTCTAGTATAAATACCCCCCTATGTACTACCAAGAACTAAGTTTTTGATTATTAGTTGTTAACCACATACGGTTGATCGCAGCCTCGCTGCTGAGTGTTCTTACACACCTTTGTTCTTGCGAGTTCTTCTTGGGCTGGTGAGAGATCTCTCTGAGGTCCCCTACTTCGTGCTCTACGGTTTCCGTTTGGCTGCGCCGTATTGTGTGGATTAGTCCCGGCTTGTGGTTCTGCGATCGTTCGGAGATCGAGTCGATGTCCTTCGCGGTTTCAGTGCCTCTCTCCCTGTCGTTTGGTCACAACCAACCTTTGTCAGGTATAAAGCTAGTTACCCCTGCTGTTCCACAGCAATTTATCCTTTGTTCTTGAACCTACTGTCGTGAAGATCGAGCCATCCTTGTGCTGATCCAAATCGGCATATATTAGGACTCCTCCAAGAGAAAGGACAAGATGGCCATTCCTTATGAAGATTCAGAGGGAGAGGAGGCTTTCAACATTGCTGTCAGGCAGGTTGCTCCCAAGAAAGCTACACCAAAGAGGGGCAGAGGCTCAGGCAGTATCTCAGGGGGCAGAGGATCAGTGATTGGACAACATGTTGATGACAATGGTGGCACAGAAGGCAAGACCATTCGCATAGAGGTCATAGCTGCAGTTAAACCTAGTGAGGTTGACTCTTCCTATCTAGTACACTACATTCTTTTCCCAAGAAGAAGCCTCCCACCAAATATGACAGTTTCCTGACCTTAGAATACCAAAACTATGAGGGAACATATGTCCAAGTCAAACTAACTAGAGAAGAAAACCCTTACACTAAGCCTAAGTTTGCAGCCATTGACAAGAGGTTTTGGTCTTTATTTCACTACTACTACTATGAGACTGTCCTCTTGAGCAAGCCTAGGATCTGTAAGATGCAGTGGGTTGTCTGACAGCATTTTGAGAACTTTGACAGACCTGAAGTGCAGGAAGTACTTGAAGTGGTCAACAAGTACCAGATGAAGGATCTGATGGGGTTCAAGTATGACTGGAATGCAGAAATCATAGCCCAGTTTCATGCTACTTTCTATTATGATAGTGATGTGGACACCATTCACTGGATGACTGAGGGAGTGCACTACAAGATTGATTTTGTGACTTTTGCCCGGCTGTTGGGGTTTGGAAAAGAGGACAGGGATAGATATACAATCAATTTTGAGAACCACATAAAGTCACCTCAGATTGCAGATGCTTACTTTGTGGATGGGATGGCTACAGGGACAACTTTTGGGCTGAAACTTGTCTACTATGTGTTGAACAACATGCTCAAGCAAACCATATCTCCAAAGGGTGGAAGTGACTCTACTTCACTTAGAAGCTTTGCTAGAAATCTGCTAGCTAGGATGCTTCCTGATGCCATTCCTTTTTTAGTCAACAAATTCATTTGGCATGATCTCATCACTAGCATGGACAATGGCATTGACAACTTCCCTTATGCACCATATGTGATGTATATCATTGAGTTGGCCACTGGTTATATCTTCAAGAAAGATTGTGAGCACTGTTCCTATCAAGTCAAGCAGTGGCAGCACCAAAAGACTGATGCAGCAGTCCAGGCCTATCTAGACTCAGCCAACAAATCTGCTGCTCATGATGCTGAAGCTGGACCTAGCCGACCCAAGAAGAAGGAGTCCACCTTTAAGAAGATGAAGGAACTGATCAAGAACACCCTCTCCTTGTGCACATACTTAGCTAATCAGGCATATGAGGCTAGGAAGGACATCAACAGGCTCCTGACACGTAATGGCTTATCTGTTCAGCCTCTTCCTCCTCCTCCCATCTTCTTTGCTGATTTCTCTAGTGAAGAAGAAGCTCCTCCACATGAGCCAAGTGATGATGAGGTGCCTCTTAGTGCCAAGCTCCAGAAGATGAAGACCAGGACCAAGGGGACTCAGAGTGGTGTCAGGAAAGGCTACAAGGGAGTTGACAGCCGTTGCAGGTGTCCTCCATCTGATGAAGATGAAGATCTTAACTCTGATGACACTGATGAGGAGTGGCTTGAGTGAAGCTGATCAGGTACTAGAGCTCTATTTCCTCTCTTTCCTCTTTCCTTTTTGTTAACATGTTAACAAAGGGGGAGAAGGAAGATTGAGATGCATTTGAAGACCTGCTGCTTGCTGCTTGTGCTTGCTTGCTTTTGTGAGTTGTGAGAGAAGCTGTTGCTGCTATGCCATTTCTTTTTTCAGCTAAACTCATTTATCTCTGGTATGTAATATGTGGTACTACTTTAGCTTGCCTCTATTGGCAAGTGTTGGATGTGATTGTGGACAAATCATGGGATGTGAAAACTTTAAAAACTCTGTGATGTGATGTAATAGGGCTAGATTTGGTTTCCTTATTTTAATCTATGCTAGTCTCTGTTATCTATGGTATAGCTATTGCCTGTGATTGTTTGTTGAGACTACTGTGTTGCCAGAGTCCAGAGGTTCTGGGAATTTTCCGGAGGTTCCGGGGTCTACTCCAGAACCTGGAAGTTCCTAGAATTTTCCCGGAGGTTTCGGGGTCTGGACACAGCCAGTCTTCTGTTTGGTTCGCTCTTAACATATGCATCATGTTTACATGTTACACCTTTCTATTGCACCCCACAATGACTTGAATACACTGCACTTGCTACACATGCTCTTAACGTATGCCCACATATCTTGAGGAGACATTCCCTCTCTATTCAAAAGGAGAAAGGCATACATTAAGGGGGAGCCTTGTATTCAAATCATCAAAAGCTCAATCTTATCAATTAAAATATATGCTTTAATTAGGTTGTCAACATTTACCAAAAAGAGAGAGATTGTAAGTGCAATCAAGCCCTAAGTAGGTTTTGGTGATGTTGACCACTTAATTAAAGGTCTAATGAGCTTTTAAGTATGAGTTACAGGCTTATTATTGAAGAAAGGTGAAAAGGAAAGAAAGGTGACCCCCTCTTTCTTTGAAGAGGCTTCCTACTACTCAAGACAAGGTTTAAATTCATTTTTTATTTTTTAATTTGAGTATAGGACAAGTCGTACTATCAAGAGGGATACTAATAGTGGCATGGATGAAACCAAGTGCTTGAAAACCTTCTTTAAACAACAACATCCCAGCCACAAATGACCTATCAGCTAGCTGTCTTCACCACATACTCTCTATCCCGGAACCTCTGAGGTTTTTCCCGGAAGTTCCTAGCTGCTCCCAGATAGCCTGCTGAAGTTCTCCAGATCTTGGAGGTTCCGAGATCTTGCCCGGAGGTTCCGAGATTTCGAATCTAGCCGTTGCAGATCTAGTTCTCCGGGTATTTATTCCCCCTTCTCCCCCAATAGTCATCCTCTTCCTCCCTGCGTTGAAACAATAGCTTTGGCTCACCTATCACTCAAGCATTGACTCCCACCTACTTGAATCCAAATCCAACCCTAGCATTCAAGTGTGGAGTGATTCCATGTGAGAAAAAGCAAATCCAAATCCCTACTTGTGTCCTTGAGCACTTGGTGAACCCCTAGCCCCTTGGTGGATCTTTTACTCTTGGAGCTTGGATCCTAGACGGCTAGAGGTTGCTTGGAAGCTCTCCAATTGGTTGTGGAAGCTCCAAGAAGTTTGTATTACCCTTGCTTGCTTAGTGGAAACCCTCCACCTATTGCCTTGGTGATAGGTGTGAGAGAGGAGTGGATCTAGAGAGATCTCATAGCCTTTGTGGCTAACCTCAACAACGTGGATGTAGGCCAACCTTTGTGGTGAGCTGAACCACGGGATAAATAGTTGTCTCTTATGCTTTACCTTTCATATCTTGTTGCTTCCTTGTTCTAGGTTGGTTGCTCACTAGATCTATTAGGGTTTGCTTAGTTTCTTGCTATCCCTTTAACCCTAAGGTTGCTAGTGTGGTTAGGCCTCTATCTGTTGGTGTTTGTAACCTTTTTCTTGCTCAAGATCTGCTCTCTAACCTTGTAATCCACAGCAAATCTTCAGACGGTTCTTTTCCCAGAGGCTCCTGGAAAATACACCTCAGTGCATTTTCCCGGAGGTTCCAGGGGAATCCCGGAGGTTCCGAGGTCTGGGTGGTTTTTGGCAGAAAATGGTTGAAATTGTTTTGCAGGCCTATTCACCCCCCCCCCCCTCTAGGCCACTTGCATCGATCCTTTCAAAGGCAACGGCGACTACCAACATCCTGACAAGATAGTCAACGTCATCTTCGGTGGTCTACCCACCAAGCGAGCGCAGAATTTAATTCTGCGCGACATTATGTCTATCGAACCCGCGACAACGACGCCTCTTAGGTGGTCGGAGGTACCCATCACCTTCTCTCGCACGGATCAGTGGACGAGCTTCTCCGAGCCAGGACGTTTCCCTCTTGTCTTGGACCCGGTAGTCGCAGGCTCCAGGCTCACCAAGGTACCCATCACCTTCAAATGCCGGCCCTGCCAATCCCGGTCCCATGGCTCCCCCAGCCATTCAAGCTCCTGCAACGCCAGAGTCATCAGGGAACTCCTCGGAGGGGTTGACGTAGATTACTCGGATTTGGGTTTTCTTTTTCATGTTCATATAGTTGGTCTTGTGGATGGAAAGATCAATGGTATGTTTTCTTTTGGACGGAAAGATCGATCCCTTGTTTTCCTGCTCTGTGTATCTTGTAGTGGTAAGAAAATCTCATGTTTCCACTGTTATACATGAAGAACATTGGTGTTCTTCTTTTCCATGATCACCTTCCTTGCTTCAGTGGTTTTCCCTGGTCATGATGCATTGTCATAGTCTGAGATGTAATGTCTTGTCATGTGATATTTTATTCTTATCGCACCGCACCGCATTGCTAGATACACACATAAATGATGAGCGATTTTACCAATTTACTGTTTGACCAAATTCACCATTTCGTCAAGAATATACACAACGTAAATGATGGTCACCTTGCCCGAATTATTCAACTTAAATGTGCCAATACATGATACATCCCTATAGACCCACACTCGTACAGTGGCACTGGCACAGGCGCGCGCGCACACACACACACCCAGCAACGAAACCTTTGGACTTGGCAATGAGGAGACAACAGACACGATCATCGAGATGGATATGGCACACGCATATGCCACCATACCTAATGCATGACGGAATGTAGCATAATGAGGATCCATGTGGAGATATTCCTCCAATGCACGATGCCTACCCCTCGACTTCATGGTACGTCCTGAGCGACCAATGCCAGAAGCATGCTGCAGGAGGTCACGAAAACCCCACTGCTGGTGGGCAAGATTGCAGTAAGGGCACACACAGCGACTATGGCGAAGCACACGAGTGTAACCCTGCTCCTGCAACCAAGCCAAGGCATCTTTCTTCATCTCCTCTGTTTCTTCCTCCTCCTCTTCATCCATGTCATACATATCATATGGATCCATGTATCCTGGCCGTTGTGGAGGTGGCATAGCATGGAAGTTGGTGGTTGCTCCGTTCGCATCAGAAGCCATCCTCCTACACACACTCGGCAACAAATTAAACATGATAAGCACTAATCACAAATAATGATGGTAACATGTAAAAACACGATGCGGAAGCTAAGAGCTCACCTCTTTTCACAGAGAGTAGAACCAAGTAGAGGTCTGCTAGCACAATGTGTGGAGGATGAAGAGGTGATGAGCAAAGGCCTTGGGGGCATGCCTATTTATCGAACCACGACCGATCATAAGGAAGCGTGCACCTCGTGGCAGAGCATGCCTCACGGGATTACAATAGCCATGAAATACGTGGGAAGCTCGGAATACGCAGGCCTACACTGCTCAGGAATCATATTACAAGTATAGGGTAGAATATGCAGGCTTTTTCACTGGTAGGCATGCGAAATATTTGGTGGGTACACGAGTGTGCTTTAGTCCGGATAAGAATGAAGAAGGAAGATCCTTATATATGCATGAGTTAAAAACATAGACGTGTAGGCTTTATAGTAGGAGAAGCAGCTGTTAAGCTTTGTGATCTATGACTGGAAATGCACCCAGCCTCACTGACGCGTGGGCCTCTTCTAGATATCCGTCTACCGCCTATATTTTACGCCACCGGAATCCCACCCAAACTCGCTGACAATATGGGGTCGTGCAAGCACAGCCCCCTTGTCAGTGGCCCCGAAGCAAGTGCAGATTACCAAATTTTCATTTCTTGGTCAGGAAGTCAAAAGCGGGATTTTCAAATTATGCCTTCCCTCGCCTCCCCAAAATAATAAATACTCTACTCCATTGCTACCACGTTGCACCACTAAACTCCTGCCTTCCATTTCCAAAAAGCATCACTCTGGTCAGCTAGATTTGCGGTGTCGGTTCGACCTCGCCGTCGCCGGTGGAGGGGGAGGGGTAACTCAGCGAGATGGTGGGTGGTAGATATTGGTATTATGCTTGCGTCTGTTGTGTTGGCCAAGCTGACCAGCTGAGCGAGGATGCGGCTCAAGCACTGGTGTTGGGGGAATGGCCCAGCCCATGTAGGAGTTAATGGGCCTTTGTATGAGCCTGAGGGGCTTCTTGTAAATATCATATCCATAAGGGGCTCGGAAGAAAATAACCACCAAGGGCTTGGGGGAAAATTGCCAACTACCCCCATCCCTATATATAGGAGGGTCATTGTAATTGATGGGACGAGCATTAATGGTGGAGAACTCCGAAGTAGTAAGTTACTATTGTCTTCTTTATTTTCTGCATTGTAGTAGTAGAGGTAGAAGAGATAGTTGTAGCAGTAGTAGTGGAAGAAGGAGTAGTCCTCCGAAGGGGCCCTTCGGCTCTTTGCCCTTTCGGAGGAGAAGAGTACTGTGGCATTGGTAGCCCCTTCGATCCCAACTTACACCAACATATTTAAGTATTTATCTTCTTTGCTTTTAGCACCGATCATAACTTCTTACCCTTCGGTTCGAAGCTCATGCTGGTTATACAATTGCTCAGTTTTTTTTCCCGCATATAAAAATAGAGTATGCACTAGGAAAGCATCCTGTGGGTACTTTGTTATCCCTTGCTTTTTAGCACTGTCTTCAGTCTACTTGCTCACCCTTCATCTAGCAACCGAAGGGGCATTATGCTGATATTTTATTATACAACTTTATCTCCGTCATGAGACCAATCCTTGCCTCTAAGGCAGCGAGTGCTTAATGTTAGTCAGGTGGTGATGCTCTTCACAAGGTTTTTTTCTTTTTTCCCGGAAGTTTCGTGTATTTATTTCGTTCCCACGTTTCCGAAGCAACATCCCCCCTCCATGGTGCGGGGGGTGTAGTCTTCGGAGTTTATTTCGGTGGGTAAGTAACGGCGCCCCTTGGAGGCTGTTGGACGCATCCAGTGGCCGCCAGTCACTTACTTCGTATAACGAAATTGGGTCGGTCCCGTTATGACCGAAGCTCGGCTTCGCAAAATGTGGTTGTGTCAAATTGATCGAAGGTTGCTTCACCTTCATAATCTAACCCTTCATATGAAGTATTTATATCTCTTGAATGCAGGGTCAACTACCATATGTAAGTATCGTGCTCCCTCTCTCATAACCTACATTCCATTTTTAGATGGCACTCTAACCCTTCGTATATCATGTGATGTCGCACCTTCATCTCAAATGTGCTAAGCGCCTGTTCTTAGTTATACTTCGTATCTTGTTCATAATGACTGGTTGTATGCAGCTATTATGTTTTGTGTGGGCACGTCGTCACGTCTATTGCAGGTTATGGCCTTTGAGTTCTCGGTTTTCACCCCGAAGATAGTGAATCTCGTAGTTGTTTTATTCTATTATTGACTTGGGAATGGCTAGGCCATATCAATTGGTTTCAATGTTTATTGAACTTCATCGAGTGATTGCTGGGATTTCCATATGGACTTCGGTATTATTGGATTTCAGTCATCTCATGGTTTCACCACTCAAGTTGAGAATCTGATCAATGGATGTCCTTTGCATTACTTTGGCTAACTCTTTCATCCTAGCCTTCATGCAAAAGCATACTTTTATGCACACTTTCATACATATATACATGCATGACACCGAAGCGTGGAACCGAGTGCGCTCACGCCGAAGGCCCGAGTTTGGTCGAAGGCTCCGTTTGCATGAGGCAAACGACCGGTCCCGTGATGACTGGAGTTGAACTTGCAAAGGCAAGTAGTTGGCTCCGTTGTAGCCGAGGTTCCGTTTGCATGAGGCAAACAACCAGTCCCGTGATGGCTGGAGTTGAACTTGCGAAGGCAAGTAGTTGGCTCCGTTGTAGCCAAGGTTTCGTCTGCATAAGGCAAACAACCAGTCCTGTGATGACCGGAGTTGAACTTGCAAAGGCAAGTAGTTGGCTCCGTTATAGCTGAAGTTTCGTTTGCAGGACGCAAACGGTCGGTCCCGTGATGTCCGAAGTTGAACTTGCAAAGGCAAGTACCTGGCTCCGTTATAGCCGAAGTTTCGTTTGCAGGAAGCAAACGGTCGGTCCCGTGATGACCGAAGTTGAACTTGCAAAGGCAAGTAGCTGGCTCCGTTATAGCCGAGGTTTCGTTTGCAGGAAGCAAACGGTCGGTCCCGTAATGACCGAAGTTTAACTTGCAAAGGCAAGTATCTGGCTCCGTTATAGCCGAGGTTCCGTTTGCAGGAAGCAAACAACCGGTCGTGTGATGACCGGAGTTGAGCTGAGACACACCGAAGGCCCGAGAGTGGCTTCGGATTTGAGATACCCCGAAGGCTCGAGAGTGGCTTCAGATCTGAGACGCCCCGAAGGCCTGAGAGTGCCTTCGGTTTTGTTTGCGCGATGCAAATTGAGATAGATTGTTTCTTGTCTGACAAGTTTTTGAGTTTCTTGAATAAAAATGATTCGGCTCAAATGGAGTGTTGAACAGGAAAGCATGGACTTCGTCTATATTATATACTTCGTTACCGACAGGTTCAGCTCGACGAATATCTAGCACGAGGGGCTTCCTCGAGTACTTCATCAACGTTATTCGACTACCTCACCAACTTCACCACCACTTTCGTCGTCGACACGGTTCGGCACGAGGGGGTTCCCCAACTACCTCTTCATTAACATGTGTCTGGCTTGAGGGGCTTCGTAGTCTACCTCGTCGCCATCGACCTTCGACTTTGTCTTCGTCGTCTACTTCACCGACGACGACAGGACTCCGGCTCGAGGGGCTTCGTAGTCTACCTCGTCGACATCGACTTTCGACTTCATCTTCGTCGTCTACTTCGCCGACGACGACAGGACTCCAGCTCGAGGGGCTTCGTAGTCTACCTCGTCGCCATCGACTTTCGACTTTGTCTTCGTTGTCCACTTCACCGACGACGACAGGATTCCGGCTCGAGGGGCTTCGTAGTCTACCTCATCGACATCGACTTTCGACTTCATCTTCGTCGTCTACTTCGCTGACGACGATAGGACTCCAGCTCAAGGGGCTTCGTAGTCTACCTCGTCGACATCGACTTTCGACTTCGTCTTCGTCATCTACTTTGCCGACGACGACAGGACTTCGGCTCGAGGGGCTTCGTCGTCTACCTCGTCGACGTCGACTTCGGCTTCACTTTCATCAACATGTACTTCACCGCACGCGGTGTACAGCATCAGGGCCTTCGTCACAATCACCGGACAAGAGGGGCTATGGTGGCATCGGGTTGAGCGGTGTCGCCCCGAAGCATGAAGTCTTGCCCGGCGATCGTGACCGAAGAAGAGGCGGCGCATCGTCATCAACGACGTTCTGAAAGAGTAACCAAAGCGAAAGGAGAGGCACATGAAGGCTCCAAAGGCAAGGCCAAAGTCGATGGAGGAGAAGCGTTGATGATAAAGGCCATCTTAGTAACAACGACGAAGCTGACGTCACCACCGAAGGCACCCTTCACCGTCGAAACAAGACCGAAGGTGACCAGTAGTTAGGTTGGCTGATAACTTCGTGTGCATGTAAATCCGCTAGGCGTACGTGCTCTTTTCTCCATTCCGGTTTTTCCCACTGGGTTTTTCGGAATGGAGTTTTAGCGAGGCGTACGAGCGGAGGGTCTTGAGGGTGTTCCTCAAGGCCGAAGGTGCACGAAGGTCTGGGCCAGTCCGTATGTGTTCAGCTACTCTGCTTTGTTGTGCCAGCCAAACCGAAGTAGCTGAAGGGCTACTGTTGGGGGAATGGCCCAGCCCATGTAGGAGTTAATGGGCCTTTGTATGAGCTTGAGGGGCTTCTTGTAAATATCATATCCATAAGGGGCTCGGAAGAAAACAACCACCAAGGGCTTGGGGGAAAATTGCCAACTACCCCCATCCCTATATATAGGAGGGTCATTGTAATTGATGGGACAAGCATTAATGGTGGAGAACTCCGAAGTAGTAAGTTACTATTGTCTTCTTTATTTTCTGCATTGTAGTAGTAGAGGTAGAAGAGATAGTTGCAGCAGTAGTAGTGGAAGAAGGAGTAGTCCTCCAAAGGGGCCCTTCGGCTCTTTGCCCCTTCGGAGGAGAAGAGTAATGTAGCGTTCGTGCCCCCTTCGGTTCCAACTTACACCAACAACTGGCTCCCGATGCCCCCTCAATCCATGAGCCCCTGAATCTTGGAGCTTCACATGTGAGAATCTCATTTCCTTCTCTCTAGACCCCTAAGAATATTTTCGTTGGCTTAGAAAGTAAATTGCTTCGTGTATTGTGTTAGTTCTGAGATTCTTCTCTTACCTTTGCTACTCTAGATCTAGTCACTGATTTGTAACACAAGTTAATTGATGAGCCATGCTTAGAAAGTAAATTGCTTTGTGTATTGTGTTAGATTTGAGATTCTTCTCTTACCTTGGCTACTCTAGATCTAGTTACTGATTTGTAACACAACTTAATCAATGAGCCATGTTTAGAAAGTAATTGATTTGTTTATTGTGTTAGATTCGAGATCCTTCTCTTACCTTAACCGCTCTAGATCTAGTTCTTGATTTGTAACACAAGTTAGGAGGGGGCCATTAGTTCTCATATGTTGTTTCATGAACTCATTTTTTAATTTCTAAGCATCAATTTGTAGATGGTCAATACTCCTTGCAATTGACAGTTTTCAAGTGTCTAGATATATCTGCAAGTCTACTAATGGTCACGGTACACTCTGTTTCAGATATCTAAGGCACTGACCTAATACTTATTGTGCAGGGACTAGCATCCCGTTCCTGCATTGCTAAGATTCAATCACATGGCGTGGTATGTAACATAACGCATGATTATCCTGCTACTTTATCCTTTGGATTATTCTTAACTTTATTGGCTTGCTTTATTTAAGGTTCAAGTTTGACTTCTCATTTCATTTTGAGGCTCAAATATTGAGGACAATCCTTACAGAGGCTACATGCTCAAGACTTGAAGTTTCTTTGGGAGGGCTAGATGAAGCTAGTGACATTGGTGAAATCTTTGTTGAACAGGACTAAGTTTTGACAGACCTGAAGATCAAGGCACAAGCTTCAGATGTAGCAATGAAAGTGCAGACTGATGAGATTGAGAGGTTGAAGAAACAAGTAGAAACTACTGAGACACTCCTTCGTCAACTTCTAAGCTCGCACCTTTTGTAAGGCCACTGTGTTTCTTAGTCTTCTGCTTGTGTCCTCCCAGCTAGTTGTGTTGGTTTGTGAGTGTTGGTATTTCTTAACCTCACCACTAGTTGTACACCTAGCGTGAGCGTAAGATCCACCTGGGTATACCGACGGGTACGAAGAAATCCGCAAGCGCACAGAAATACCGCTGTAGCACTTCTCCTCAGGAGTATTCCCAAGGGTATCGAATCCAAGGAACAGTGTGTACTACCTTCTGTACTAGAACAACGGTCCAAGGACACCAAGCCCCTGCTTGGGTAGAGAGATGATGGGGTGCTCGGTTCTAGGGGGTACAAGCTATAACAGAATCTCACTTCGGACACCGGACCCTCCTGGCTATAACAGTCAGTTCACGGCAAATGGTTGCCTACACCAGTATCCGGACGTGGGGGATTCCGAAAGGGTCCAACGGCTGTCACTACCGCGGCCTACCCCAACACAAACCGTGGGATACATGGCAATCGAAGGATAACCTGTTGTCTAGACACCACGTCTACACCACCGGTTACTACTATAGCACGGCTACGTCTTTCGACCCGTAACAACACTATAGCACTCCGTATAAATACGGAGCGACGAACCCGCGAGTACAGCTCGACCTTGCCCATCATTGAACCGAGGTGGTGCGAGGTCGAACGACTAAGCACCAATTAATGTATTCCAATAAGATCTAATGAGATAACTCACACAAATGGAATGCAGAATTATTCATCTAGTCAACAAGATCAAAGGATCATGTCACGAAGAACACGAGCCTCTAAATGATGAACAGATAAAGAACTCAAGAACATATCACTCATGCATGAATATCACTTTAGTCTAAAAGGGAAATACAGAAATACTCACTTTGCTCTAAATGAAGAACAAATGGGAGTCTCACCCACACCACCATCTACATAGCACCTACACCCAACTACACATGGAGAGGTGAGAACTCACCTCTCCAAGTGAGGAAATGAGAGAGGGGAGAACTTGGGATGTGTCTCTAATCTTACCCCCTCCCCTCATATTTATAGGCAAGGGACAAGTGCTTCTTTCCCTCTTTCTCTATTCCCCCCACGCGCCACCTGGCCGTGAACAGTGCCGGCCACGGATACTGTAGTGTGTTCTGGAAGGAGCCTAAGGCGGTGGAGCAGAGAACCGGAGGAAAACCGGGTCCTAGGGCCTTGAACCGGACCTGAACCGCGCGAAACAGGCGAAAACTGGCGCTAAAAATAGAAAACCCAGCGGCCAACCAGTGGACCGGGAGAACCGACCTCGGCCAGCCCCTCGCGGCGCGCCACGTGCCCCGGACGAGCAGCCCGCACGCCCCCGCGCGCGCGCGCGTCCGCGTCCCGGCGGGAGCCAGCCACGGCGCGCCACGTGGCGGGCGCGGGTGGCCTCCCGAGCGGGCGCGCGCGTCGCCGCGTCACGGGGCCACGGCCTGTCGCCGGCTTCCACGTGGCTCCGCCCGGTGCTCTCCCGCGCAGATGCTGGTGTGCTGACGCTGTGCTGACGTCGTCGTGGATGCTATTTTCTCCATTTAATATCTTTTGCATCCGAGCTCCAAAGTAGACAAATGATATGTCTATTTCGATCATCTCGACGAGCCCGTCGCAATGGTAGAGTCCAATTTGTCATTTGGCACTGTTTCCAATGGCACCTTTTTAGGTGTTTGGTTCTCTTGCTCTGCGAATACATCGTTTGACGCGTAATTCGGTACATCCTGCAACAAAGGTTAGAAACACCAACACTTGTGGAGATTGTCAGTATAAACCCCTATTCTAGTATTGATGATCACTTTTCATTTATTTTATGCAGGAGTTGACGGTGCAAAAGTAGTGCTTAACAGTCGTCAACAACTCCCCCACACTTGACCTTTGCTCGTCCCGACTAAAGGGAGAACAAATCAAGTGGGACATGATATCCAGGGATACGAAGCGAGCATAAGAGATATTCCAAACCATACCTTGTACCTGTGAACTCTGTGGAGTGTCTATCATGCCATCTTGGGTAGTTGAGGAATGGAATGGTCATGAATCAAATCACTTCTGCTCATCATGTCAAGTAACTTGGGAAATCTTACTTAGCTCCTCATTTGATTCTCTCAGATCGCTCAAAGTGTGTATGTTCTTACCAATGCATTTGAATTGCCTTTCTTCATCCTACCTCTAGTGATAGCTTATGTGGAGCTCAAGGTAGGTATGAATGATAAGGCATACTTGCATCACATGTATTGCAAAGTCAAAAACTGGATCCAAGGAGAAAATCGAATTATACAATCAGATCAAGATGTGCACGTGTATGAATGTGGTGGACATGGTAAGGTGGTCACTAGCCCCGGAATGAGTGCTAATTATTACCATATTTGATAAATGAGATAAATGACTCCATTGCATGATTCTCTCTCTCATATATATATGAAAAATCTTATGAGAACATGGCTATCCTCTTCTCCTTTTTTTATGGACCTTCATGTGCCCACATTTTTTTCTTCTTTTTTTTATAACTAAGGGACCTTCATGTGTCCCCATTTTTTTTAGATAGTCATGCCTCTTTACAAAAATACTTGAGGAGAGAGAAATCAATGCATACGATAGAGCATCTATGTAGGTGAATAGATGAATGGTACAATGCTAACTTCCATAGTAGAAGCATAACAAGAGGGAAATGGCGGTGTGCACATGAATCTTGATCATGAAAGCATGAAAAAAACTCTCACAAGGGTCACAACAATTTGACAAAGCTCAATGCAATAGCAAGCAGCATATGAGTATAAGGTTTTCAACTAGAGCATCATATGGCTTTGGTAGGACTATGGCATATCAAAGAGGAGCATTGCACAGAGTTTTCAGATTTTTTTCAAACAAAATTCCCAAGCACTTAATCATTAAGAGAGAAGATCATATCATCAAACCATATCACAAACACCAACTACTTAGATGAGCATGATTTCCCTAATGGTATTTGTTCACAAGCATCAAGATAATGGGTAAGGAATAAAGCATATGCAAGCTAATCACAGGAATCATGTAGAGCAAGTAGAGCACCATTATTTGAGTTTGATTCACTAGATAAGAATTGAAGATCATTTAAACTCGTATGTAGAGAGTGAGATAAATGGTACACATACCATCGTGCCTGAAGCGACCATCCACCGGTTCTCAAACCACACAAGGCTCTCAATCTCCCCCTTGATGAGTGCATTGACAACACACACGTTTTGGTAACCAAGAGAAAAGAAAAAGAAAAGAAACGACTAAAAGAAACTCCAACAAACGATCGAAAGCCAAAGAAAAGGCAAAGAGCAAGATCACAGAAGACAAGTCTCGGACCCCTTAGGCAAAGGCAATGGCTCTACACATCCGAAACAAAACATGCTCAAGCAAAGAGCACAAACCACCAATCCAAAGCTCGAAAACCACAAAGAGCTCCCCC
Source organism: Cenchrus fungigraminus (assembly GCA_036936925.1). Lineage (NCBI taxonomy): Eukaryota > Viridiplantae > Streptophyta > Magnoliopsida > Poales > Poaceae > Cenchrus > Cenchrus fungigraminus. Next base: position 50,513,955 of record CM072778.1, on the reverse strand, counting down.
TGCACACTTGCAAGCTTCCCTTGAACCAATGCAACTCCCCCTGGACGAATGCATGCAAACCACTTGACAAAACAGAGCAGCTGCATCAGCTCAGCTCTGACTGGTCAGACCGGCCAGCACCACCGGTGAGATCGGTGCTCAACATGTGAACAGGACCAGCACTCTGACCGGTCAGACTGGTGACCTCAACCGGTCAGACTGGTGACAAACAGAGCCCAGAAATGGCTCGAGACCACCTGAAAACCTTCCAAATGCATTCAGTAGGCCAAAACATGCTCAAACTTCTCCCCCTTTTTGACAATGCATGAATCAAGCCAAAATTAGGAAAAATTCAACCTAGAGCTTCTCAAATAGATAAAATTCAACATAGCATGCTATACACCTCCAAATGAGCAAGTGAGATACTCGATAGCTTCGTATGGACAAAAACTACAAGATCACCATGTTTCACAGCCATTGGACGAAGCTAAGATAGAATTGAGCATTTTTACGAAAAATTTCCTCTCATGAGCAAAGTCCTAAACATGATCAAAACATATCAAAATGGCGAAGCCACACAAACTTCATGCTAGGACAACCATTCTAATCATAAGACCATCATAAACACCCACAAGCAGCTCATGTCATGTCAAAGCATACCGAGCCATGTGCTTACTTCTATGTATGAGACTTCTCATTGGTAAGCAACATGCAACGGCTAAGCACCCAAAGCTATAAAAGTAAGCACATATGACATGGGAGCACATTTTCCAAGCAATTTACATTTCATTTTCAGATTCATATTTGGTACATGAAATGTCTTTGCGACAAAAAGAAACTTATGCCCCTCCACAAGATGAAGCATGGGGGCTAAACATTCATGATGGCAAATGAGCCTTTGGCCCCATACGATCAAAATAAGCTATCCAACCACAAATTAAGCATAGCCAAGCCACAAAAACATGTCAAGATCATATAAAGGCATTTACTCACAAGAGAGCATACATATGAGATTTTTGAAAAACATAGCCATCAACCATGGATATAAACCAAGATCATCAAGAGCTAAGCCACACTAAGCCAAATCATACCAAATTAGCCCACAAGATCATATATAGCATACCATGGTGAACAATGTATATAGGAGAAGCTTTCCTACACAATGCATATTAAACTAAATGCATGCAAGCTATCATACAAAGATGACTATACATCATGATACAAATGCCATGCCAAATGCAAGAAATGCACAAAGGAAAGCTATACATATGCTACAAAGGAGCTCCCACACACCAACTCAAGAAATCAAACACACACCAAGCTCCCCCCGCAAACGAGTGAAAGTTGCTTGATCTAGGGGTTTGGTGAAAATATCGGCTAGTTGGTGAAAACGAGTGACCCGATCATGCTCCGGTACTCCTTCTGGTCCACGTGTTCACATTCCTCGTCCGCATCAAGAGCTGTAGTCGTACTCATAGGCGTCGCCATGGCCTTGGAGTCCTCCATCTTGAACTTCCTCACAATGTCCTTGGTGTACTTAGCTTGGTGCACAAATGTTCCTTCCTTTGATTGCTTGATTTGTAGCCCAAGGAAGAACTGCAACTCACCCATCATACTCATCTCAAATTCCCTGCTCATGTCTTCTGCAAACCTTGCAACAAGAGAGTTAGACGAGCCACCAAATACAATATCATCCACGTATACCTGCACAATCAGGATATCTCTGCCCTGCCTGAGGAGAAACAAAGTCTGATCGACCTTCCACATCTCAAACCCTCTCTCAAACAGAAACCCCCTCAACCTACCGTACCAAGCTCTAGGCGCCTGCTTCAGCCCATACAGCGCCTTCCTCAACTTGTACACCCGGTGGGGGTACTTCTCACTCTCAAACCCCGGTGGTTGCCTCACATACACTACTTCTTCCAAAACACCGTTTAGGAAAGCACTCTTGACATCCATCTGGTACAACTTGAATCCTTTAGCCACGGAAAAGGCTAGAAGGATCCTGATCGCCTCCAAACGAGCTACGGGAGCAAAGGTCTCCTCGTAGTCGATCCCTTCTTTCTGTGAGTACCCCTGAGCACCAAGTCTTGACTTGTTCCTCACCACTTCTCCTTTCTCTCCCTCTTTGTTCTTCCACACCCATTTTGTCCCAATCGGCTTACACCCTGGGGGAGGGTCAACCAATTCCCAAACTTGGTTCCTCTTAAAATTCTCCAACTTCTCATGCATCGAGTTAACCCAATTATGATCAGATAGCGCGTGTCCAATGTCTTTGGGCTCAAAGGTGGCAACAAAAGCAGCATGAGCGAAATGAGAATTGTTCCGAACCCTCGATCGTGTAGTACGTTCATTCATGTCGCCGATGATTATACAAGCTGGGTGATCCACTTGCACTCGCCGGGGAGGTTCTCGCCTTGATGCTACCTCCCCCTCAACAGCAGCTTCGCCTTGATCTGGGTTTGTCATTGTAGGTGTGGGAGAGGGCCCGTTCTCGATCGTCGTCGAAGTAGTAGGTACATGTTCAGCCGCGGGCACCACAACGCCATCTTCATCATCTCCATGTTCATGCTCCTCCTCCTGAAAGATCTCCTCGCCAAGTTCGTCGTCACCTGCACACTCAAAAACAAGCTGACTACGTGGCTGTGTCTCGTCGAAGGTTACCTCGCAAGTCTCCACGATTTGGTTAGTTTCAAGATTGAGCACACGAAATGCTCTAGAATGAGATGCGTAACCAAGGAAAATGCCATCGACACACCTAGCCTCGAACTTGTCCAACTTCTTCCCTTTTTTCAGAATGAAGCATTTACAACCAAAGACATGGAAGTGACTCACCTTGGGTGTGCGACCGTGCATCAACTCGTAACAGGTTTTCTTCTTGTGAACCCTGAGGTAGATCCTGTTCGACACATAGCACGCGGTATTGACCGCCTCAGCCCAGAACCTTCTCGTAGTCCTATGCTCGTCGAGCATCGTCCGAGCCATCTCGCACAAGGTCCTGTTTTTCCTTTCCACCACGCCATTCTGGGGAGGCGTATACGGACTCGAAAACTGGTGTTCAAGACCCAAGTCATGGCAAAAGGTTTCGAAGCGAGAGTTTTTGAATTCCGAGCCATTGTCACTGCGGATCGCTCGTATGGCATCCCCGTACCTCTCGTTTCTTAACCTCAAGACAAGATCTCGAACAAAACCAAACATCTCCCCTTTGTCCTCAAGAAAGAACACCCACGCATACTGAGAGTAGTCGTCCACCACAACAAGGACATACCACTTCCCACCCGCAGATCGCACACGAGCTGGGCCAACAAGGTCCATATGGAGCAGCTCGCATGGACGCTCAGTCATCACATCGGTGAGAGGTGGGTGAGAAGAGGCTACCATCTTGGCATGCCTACACGGCGCACAAACCAACTCTTTCTCAAATCTCAACCGTGGCAATCCTCGGACCAAATTGAGTTTACTCAAGCGAGACAAAAGGTCAAAGCTCAAGTGACCCAATTTCCTATGCCACTTCCACAACTCACTCGAAGAACCAGCCAAAAAGCAACGCTCCACACTAGAAGACTGAGAGAAATCAGCTCAGAACACTTGACCCTCGGGAATGACCATGCAAATAAGGTCCCCTCGAGAATCTAAAATCCGAGAACCACCAGGCCGAAACAACACCTCAAAGCCCTCATCCAACAACTGGGACACGGAAAGCAAATTGAACCCCAGCGATTGTACAAGAGCAACACGCCAGAGAGTGACCTTGTCACTTACCTTGATCTCACCTTCTGATAGCACACGCCCTCGCCCATTGTCCCCAAAGGTGATGTATGTCTTGGACACCACCGGGACGAGACATGAGAACCACCCCTTGTCTCTGGTCATATGCCTCGAGCAACCGGAGTCAATCAACCAAACGTTCCTCAAGTCTCCCACCTGAAATTCAAAAGCGAGCACGTGAGTGAACAAACGACTCAGCACTGGGGTTAGTACCAAAAGAGTAAAACCAGTGCCGAGCCATTTGCTCCAAAGTGGGGTTAGCACAAACCATATCATCACGCCTATCAAAGTTACCACCACGAACACCACCACGGTAACCACTACGAGGGAACCAACCCTCTCTAGCTGGAGGAGAACGAAAGCCACGAAAGGAATACCGTGGACCGTTCCTCCTCTCCATCTCAAAGCTACGACTCCTCCCACCCTCGTATTGAGAACGAGGTGGAGAACGCCTAGCAAACTGACCACATGCAAACTTTCCAGACCAACCACCAGAACCACGACCACCAGAACCAAACCGAGCATCCTCACGAGTACGAAAACCAGACCGCTGTCTGTCCAGACCTGCACCGGTCTGACCGGTGTAGCGCACCGGTCTGACCGGTGTAGCTCGGCCAGCAGCACCACCTGCTACCCTCCGGTCTCCCCAAGCCGGAACCGTCCTCACAATCGCCTTGGCCCTGGGCATCTGCATACGAGGCTCAGGTACACCATTAGAGGGGTGGTACCTGTCCTTGTTAGCCCACTCTCTTGCCATTCTCTCCTCACGCTTCCTTTTGAAGCAAAACTCACCCTTGTGACCATCTCTCCCACAATACCCACAATGGAACTTGATGGGCTGTGGCTTAGGCTTAGGCTTGGGTTGGGGCTGTTCACTCGGTTTCTCACCCTTCTTCTCTCCTTCCTCACCTCCTTTTGGGCTCACAAACTTCACCGGTTTTTGGAAATCATTCGTTGGGTGAGGGAATATGGGTGGATCTGGAGTAGTGTCAAGTTTGTTTCTGAGATGGTTAGGCTTGGGCTCAAACTTTTTCTTATGTCTGTTTAGCGGTGGGATAGGGATCTCTCCAACTCTCTCAACTCCCTCACCACTGTTCTCTCCAAGCTTGTCAGCCCCAAGTGCCTGACCATCATAGCGTTTGAAAGCCGCTATCATGATACCAAGCTGAGGCTCCTGACCCGACAACCAACTCATACATTTCCTCAGCTCATCGTTCTCATCCTGCAAGCGATCAACATAATGCGCAAGCTCCAAATTCTTAACCGCATGCAATTCACAAGTAGAGCAAGAAGTGGGAATAGGCTCTTTCAACTTAGCCTCAAGCGAAACAGTGTAAGCATGCATCTCATCAATCTTTCCATGCAAAACAGGGCAAGAAGTGCAAGCACCTAGCAAAGCAGGTCTAGACTTAAGCTCAGCCACTTCAACCCTAAGCATATCTAGTTCATCACAAGTAGAAGCATGCTTATCCTTAAGAGCAGTAAGATCAGCTAGGTACACAGAGCAATCACAGCAATCAATCTCATCAGAAACCACAGGAGAAGCCTTCAGCAAATCAATCTCAAGCTTAGCATCTAGGTTCTGGGTTTCTAGCTCAGCCACACGGTTCCTAGCATCTTCTAGTGAGGCCCTAAGCTCTTTCCTCATCTTCTTGGCCTCTCTAAGCATGTGATCACGATTATCAAGCAAGTCAACCAACTCCTCATTCTCCTTGCGCAAAGAAGAGAGCTCATCACATACCTCATCCTCGGAGTCAGAGTCTGAGTCGCTCTGGTGACTCTTCTTGTGCCGGAGCTACGAGCCATGCCGCAGAAGCCATCTCCCGCGAAGCAGCTCAACCCGCTCAAGTTCTTGGAAGCCTTCTTGTTCTTGCGCCGATCACCTTCATCTTCGCTGCTACTCGAGCTCGAGGAAGAGTAGGCGGAGCTGGAGTCGACGTCGCTCGCTCTGACCATCGCTCGGGCCTTCCTGCCGCGGCCGTCCTTCTTCCTCGACCGTCGCTCGTCCTTGTGCTTGTTCTTGTACTTGTGATCGCGCCTCGATCGGTACTTGGCGTCCTTGCTCGACCGGTGCCTGTAGCCGTCCTTGTAGCCGTCCTTGATCTCCATCTTCTCCGGGCAGTCGGCGACGAAGTGTCCTAGCTTGCCACACTGAAAACACGTCCGTATTGTCCTCCTCGTGTTCACCCGGTTCTCGTGCAGCCTCTCGAACCGCCTGGTCAGCAACGCCAGCTCGTCCTCTCCAAGCACGTCGAACTCCTCGTCTGGCAAAGACATCAAAGAAGACAGAGAGTACATCCTGGAGGATGCGTTAGCATTAGACTTAACTCCTTTGCCACCAACGAGAGCAAGACTATGAGAATCAGTCGGGCTCTCGATCTTGGCTGTCATACCATGGTCCAACTCAGCCGACTTGAGCTTCGAGAACAGCTCGTTCACAGTCAAGGTGTCATACTTCTCGGACTCAAGGATAGCCTCAAACTTCCCGTCCCATACGGTACGATCCAACGAGTGCAAGAGCTTCACGGCTCTGTCATGATCATCATATGGGAGCACGGCCACATCGGCTCTCATGTTGTTCACCACAACCGTAAATCGCTGAAAAAGGGCATCGACGGACTCGCCAGGGAGATGAGTGAAGTTCTCGTACTCTCTCCGGTAAGTCGCGTACATCCTAGCCTGAACCTGAGCATTCCCAGCATGTGCATCCTTCAACTGCTCCCAAATCCTACAAGCTAAGTCCTCTGTCTGAACCCGATCGAATTCGGGCTGACACAGAGCACGAAACAAGTAGTCGACCGCCTTGTTGTTGGCTTCGAACATATCCCTCGATCCTGGAGAAAGGAAGTTAATCGGATGAACATAAGCTGTGTTCACCGTAACGTCCCAAAGGATCTGACCCTTACCGCAGAGGAACACCGCCATCCGCCTCTGCCACATCTGGTAGTTTTTGCCATCGAAGTGCGGAGGACCCGAACCCCGTTCCTGGTACGCCATCCTTGGATCTTAGACTGGTTAGAATCCGAAGATCCGTAACCGGCTCTGATACCACTTGAAGGATCGAAACGGCGAACCAAAGAGAGGGGGAGTGAATGGGAGCCGATAAAAATTCTTCTCGAAGGAGATAGAGACTCCAACAAGATGAACACGGCTTCCAACACACGTCTCCGACTCAACTACCCAAGTTGGCCAAGACCACGTAGCCACTGGAGTGCTACTGGTCCTAGGAACCAACAACTCAACCAACCGAACCAAACACCCCAAACGCACAGCGGAAAACTGAGCAGCTTGCTGTCTGTGCCACACCGGTCAGACCGATGGCTCCTGCCGGTCAGACCGATGGCACCGGTCAAACCGGTGGACTCTGCCGGTCAGGCCGGTGGCGAACAGCAGATGCACAGCAAAGTTCCAGGGAGCCTCGGTGACTCCTCTAGGCCCTGGAACAAAAACCACCACCAAAGAGCAACCTGCCAAGAAGGAAAACTCCTCACAAAGCCTAGCAAGACAACTCCAAACGGGCCAAGAACTGGACAGCAGGACCACGGGACAAAACCACACGAACACAGCAGTTCCCCGAGACAAAACCCACCAGGGGCTCGCACCGGTCAGACTGGTCAAGAGCACCGGTCAGACCGGTCATGCCTGGGCAGCTCAGGATGAACAGCGCCCGCGGGTCAACTCCCCCCAAATCCAACTCCCGATCTCCCGATTCACTCCACGGATTCGCACAAGACTTTGGGGATAGTAGGAACACCTCATGGGCACTCTATAGCCAAGATTTGGTCCACCAAAACTCGTTGAATCAAGAGGAATCGAAGGATTTCTGCCAAGAACACCACGAACCCTAGAACTACGAAAACCCCAAAATTGAGCCCCTTTACTCACGGATTTGGAAGGGGAATCAAAGGGAAAAGAACCACGAGGGGTTCATGCATGCATCCCCCACCAAAATCCAAAGAGAAAGGTCTCAAAACCGCCACAAGAAATTCACCAAGAAAAGCCTCCGAAAATCACCAAAAAGGAGAAACGGGAAAGACACAACCAAGCCTTGAGGAACCACGCCGAATCATCTATACATACCAAAGAGGTTCATACAAGGTCTAGCTTGCCGCCCGATCATCCTTCCCTCTCACAAGATCTCACCATGAAGCTCTCAAGCTAGTCCTACGAAAATCCTAAGGAAAATAGGAAGGAAAATAGGAAAACCAAATGAGCTAGGGTTTCAAGAGATGGCTGCCATCCTCTCACCCCTTGGGTTATATGGAGGCAACCGAAAGACTAAAATACCCTTACTAGCTAACTAGGGATACATGCCCCTCAAGGGCAAATTTGGAAGTCTTTGTCTTCGCACCATCAGACGGATGCCCGGCGACCGCAAACTTGCTTAGCCTCGACGCAAGCCTTGCGATCCCGACGCGTGTCCTCCGCTTCGAAGATTCCGGACTGCGTCGTCGCACACCGGTCAGACCGGTGCTCCTCACCGGTCAGACCGGTCTGATGCTGCTGCACCTCCGTCTTCGGTTCTTCTGTCTTAGCTTTGTGGATCAACCAAGGAACCCAGTGGTTTTCTGGTGAACCACCGGAAACCTCGCGAACTCGGTGTAGCCTCCGCCAATCACCACTCATGACTCGGCTCCCACGTAGTCCCGACTCGACCTTGGTTTTGAGGCTCAACCAAGAAACCGTCCATGATGTCATCTTGTTGTTCTTGCCACCATGCGGCCCGCACTTGACCCCGCTGGCCACCGGGTCCCTCGAACCAAGCCTACTTGTCTTCTCCACACCTAGAGGCCTCACCGGCAACGACCTTTCACACTTGTTCTTCACCTGCACCAACACCAGTCAAGCCGCAACCTGCACCTGCAATACTTAGCCAAGAATCAGTCCACACCACGTTGTCAATCACTCATCACACCAGGAAGCGACCATCCACCGGTCCTCGAACCACACATGGCTCTCACCTGGAACTCGAAGGTATGCGCAAGGACACAGGACACAAGATTTATACAGGTTCGGGCCGCTAGAGTAGTGAACCCTACGTCATGTTTGGAGATCAAGTATGGTGCTCTGCGCTTGGTGTTGGGTTGTTCAGATGTCCTCCTAGGTACCCGGCCCTCAGGAAGCTTCAAGATTTTCACTCGGAGTACTCATCAGATGTACACGAGTACTACTACGTCGACTTCCGGCAACATCAACTACGCCGCGCGTCCGGGTGCCTCGGCTCCTCGCGTGGCTCGTCGTCGACTACTTCACCTATGTCGTGCGACTGGGTGCCTCGGCTCCTCGCGCGGCTCGTCGTCGACTACTTCGCCTATCCCGTGCGACCAGGTGCCTCGGCTCCTCGCGCGACTCGTCGTCGACTACTTCGCCTATGCCATGCATCTCGCACTGGCTTGACCTCGACTACTCGTCGTTCGGTTGCAGTAGCTCTACTGCGCCTATGTTGTGCATCCGGACGCGCCGTCTCGCGGCTCAACTACTCATCACCTAGTTGCATCGTCTCTACTGCGCCTATGCCGTGCATCCGGACACGCCGTCTCGCCGCTCGACTTCTCGTCGGTAGGTCGCACTAGCTCTCGCTGTGCACCCGGTCACTTCGTTTCGCGGCTCGACTACTCGTCGCCCGGTTACACTGGCTCAACTGCGCCTATGCCGTGCATCCGGATGCACCGTCTCGCCGCTCGACTACTCACCGGTTCTACATCAACCATGTCGTGTGCCGCGACTACTCGTCTCTCGGCCGCAGCGGCTCTACATCAACTATGTCGTGCGCCGTGACTACTCGTCTCACCGCAACACCGGCTCTACCTCGACGACTCTGTGCGCCGCGACTACTCGTCTGCTTGGGGTCAACTACTCACCTCAACTAGTTTCGGCTAGAAAATTAGTCGGGAACGGCGTCCACGCCACCAACAACTAGTCAGAATCAACTCTGACTGGTCAACTTCAGCAACAACCGTCGCGGCTCCATTGCCGACCGCCACGGCATCTACAAGTCCGCACTGGCGGCAATAGCTAAGTCATTTATTTAAATGATTACCTTTTTCTTTTCTTGGCTTGTTCTCCTCATCATGCAGGACAACATGCCGACTATCATTTGTGTACGCTCCTCGGCGGGTTTTCACGAGAGCTACACTCTGCCGACTACTCTTGGGGTATATCGACCAAGTCACCACGAGCCTACTTCGTCAACTCGAGGGCTATCCCAAGGAGACAGCTTCTAAAGTCCGCTCCACGCGGCAATCTAAAGTCGACTTCTAAAGTTGCATTCTAAAGTCCGCTCCACGCGGCAACTTAAAGTCGACTCCGGTCGCACCTTCGCCTGCTTCGGTGGCATACTGCGTGCGTAAACTTCGATGGAACCTAGCTATAAGTGGCCCTCGCGTCCTAGCAATGATGGTACCTAGCTGCACGTGGTCTTCGCGCTCTGTACCATGGGTTTCGTACCCTAAGTACTCGCACACCGTACCATGAGTTTCGTACCCTAAGTACTCACGTACTATACCATGGGTCCAAGTAGCCTAAGTACTCGCACGCAGTACCATGGGTCCAAGTACCCTAAGTACTCGCGCTCCGTACTATGGGTTTCGTACCCTAAGTACTCGCGCTCCGTACCATGGGTCCTAGTACCCTAAGTACTCAAGTCAACGTCAACGGTCGCAACCTTAAGTCCACTCGGATGGCACAAGTCGACGCTAACGGTCGCACCAAAGTCCACTCCGGTGGCAAAAGTCGACGCTAACGGTTGCAACCTTAAGTCCACTTCGGTGGCAAAAGTCGACGCTAACGGTCACAACCTCAAGTCTACTCCGGTGGCAAAAGTCGACCCTAACGATCGCAACCTCAAGTCCGCTCCGGTGGCACAAGTCGACTTTAACGGTCGCACCAAAGCCCGCTCCAACGGCACAAGTCGACTTCCATAGTCGCAATCTCAAGTTGACTTCAACGGTCGCAATCTTAAGCCCGCTCCGGCGGCAACACTACTCGTTTTTCTCTGATTTTTCGTTCGATTTTGCCTTTCGCAAGTGCTTTTCGTTTTTTTGCATCTTAAGTCCACCCCGCGTGGCACAAAGTCGACTACTGTAGTCGCATCTAAAGTCCGCTCGTGCGGCAATCTAAAGTCGACTTCGGTTTTCAAGTCGCATATCAAAGTCCGCTCCGCGCAGCATCTAAAAGTCGACTTCGGTCCCATCTCAAAGTCTGCTCTACGTGGCAATCTAAAGTCGACTTCGGTTTTCAAGTCGCATTTCAAAGTCCGCTCCGTGCGGCACAAAGTCGACTTCGGTTTTCAAGTCGCATTCTAAAGTCCGCTCTGCCGGCATCTAAAGTTGACTTCAGTCACATCTAAAGTCCGCTCTGACAACACGGCTACTTCTCAAGCTCCACGGCTCGATGCTAAATTACTACTCGAAAACTCTCCAGCTCGGGGGCTGCATTCAAATTACTACTCGAGAACAACTCTAGCAGACTTCGCTCGCTCTCAAGCTCAGGGGTTCTACAACAACTACTACTCGATGTGGCTCATACGGCTCTCTTATCTCGGGGGCTACACGCTGCAAGAGTACTCAGATGATGGCTTTCGTGAACACTGAAGACCCTTGGATTGATTACCTAATCATTTCAAGGCTCGAGGGCTGCTATGCTACACCCATCATTCAATTTTTTCAAGACGGAAGATTCAGAATCAAGATTGACCCTCAGCTAGAGTCTGCGACTCAACCTAAGGCTCGGGGGCTACTCCATATGGAGTGCGATTTTGCAATCGCACTTCCATATAATCTCGACTTCAAGACTGATGAGTTGGACCACCTTCCAGCCTCGTGGCAGTTCAAGTACTATTGAAGACTTCTCCAATCAGTACTCGAGGACGCTCAAGAACTACTCGAACTACTACTCTCGACTACAACGTGCTCGGGGGCTTGTCGGGCATACACCCCGGGTACTCATGCAAGGGAGGATGAAGACGGACTCCTACTAGAATTCCCCTGTAATCCTACTAGGACTCATTCCGTGTAATCCTACTAGGACTCCTGCCTTGTAACCGACTAGGAACCCGCCCCTGGTCTATATAAAGGAGGGTCAGGTACCTAGGAGGACATCTGAACAACCCAACACCAAGCGCAAGGTGCCATACTTGATCCCCCAAACAGGACGTAGGGTTCGCTACTCTAGCGGCCCGAACTTGTATAAATCTTGTGTCTCGTGTCTTTGCGCATACCTTCGAGTTCCAGATCTGGCGATCTCCACCACAATCATCTACCTCGGGTACCCCTTAGTAGGTTTGCCGGTCTAAAACACCGACAGTTTCCTTCTTTATATCTTTTTTTTCCTCTTTGCTTATCCCTTTCTTTTCCTTTCTGAATGTCTGTTTTTTTTACTTCTAGCCATTCATTGGCACCTGAACTGGACCTTATCCCCGGCTGGACCTTATCCATTGCCTTCCCTTTTTCTTTTTCTTCGGGCCGCCGCCGCTGCGCAGGACTCCATCGCCGGTGCTCCACCTCTGCGATTGTTGTTGCTCTATCGCTGCTATTGTGCTTCTAGTCCGCCGCAACTTCTGCCCAGAGGCGATTCCTGCCCTTCCGCGCACATGTCGCCACCCGCCGCTGCCTGCTGCTTCTCCGCCGCTGCAAAATAGCCGGAGTTGGGGGCACTGGTGAAGGATGATGGGGATTGAAGGGAGGCGGTACCTGCCGCCCAAATCGAGCCTTGCTGCTCCACCGCGACGGACGCATGGGCCGGGGGCGGGGCCTTCCTTGCTGCCGCCACTGCGCTATTCCCCTTCATTTTCAAAGCCGATGCAACCTCCTTCAGAAGCATTACCGCCGTCAAGGTGCCCATCCGCGACAAATTCCCCGCCACCGCAGTGGATCGACCTCCATCATCGTCTTGGGCGGTGAGTCCGTACAATGGTGCTGGAGCGGGCGTCATTGCTTTGGAGCACAAGTCTGAGTCATCCTTTCGCGAGGTGACGACGAGCTCATCGCTGCGCTCGGGTGGGGGTTCGCTGCAAAATTACCGGCTCGCAGACGGCTTGTAGATTCCCGTTGTACGTGCCCTAAGAAGGACGCGACTGCCCCTACCTCATTTCCCGTCCGCATTTACACTCCTGTCCATCCGCTACCTCGTTTCTTGTCCTCACATTAAAGCGCCCAGTCCAATAGCCACTTGGGATTCAAAACCCTGACTAAGGTCAGTCTCAGTGCAAGTTTTATGAGCACAGCTACCTAGACTGAAAACTAGGTAACTGTGTCAGTGGAGTTTAATAGTGATGAAGCTCTCCTCACATCCCATGAAACTCTCATATTCTCTCTTCACCAAGTCAACATATTTAATGTAATGAAACTTTTTATGAAACTCCACTAAGATTGGCCTAAAGCTGCCACTGGGAGGGAATGAACAAATCAACTATTGTTCATATCCAAATCCAAAGAATTATTATCCATTTCTTACCCTCTCCAATTCCACCCTTACTCACCCGATATATTAGATTTAATACATACCCAATTGATTATATTAATTATTTGTACCCTCTCGACACCTACCATTCTCATTTCATTAATGGATAATTTTTTCTACTCATCTACTCGGTTGAGATGGGTGTGGATTCCTAGTACAATTTTGTCTGACATATTCCTTTTTTTATGACCCTGATCAACTATGCTATGATTGCCATTGATGTTTAGTAGAGTTTACTGTTGACATAATCTCATATACTAATGTCACCTTAGTACAATTATTCCAAGCACTAAGGTGAGCACCATTAAATCCCAATAAGTCGTATCCTAGCCGTTTACAAGAACACCATAAGTAGCATAAGTAGCATCTGCATGTTAGAACCATAAGGGATTCCTAGCTAGCACCCTCCCCTTCTGCTGGAATTGGATTGGTTAGAGGCACAGTCGATACAAAGCTATTCAGAAATCTGAAAACTGTCAGCTATTTACCGAATTATCTCCTTGCTGTAATCAGAAATATAGCTTCAAACATAACTAAGTAGCTGTAGTACTGAACTTTTGATGCAGGATGGTTTGCAAGAACAATAATATTCTGGAATGCACGACCCATGCTTATTGATTAGTGGTCTGCAGCCTCATGTGTCGACCCATGCTTATTGATTAGTGGTCTGCAGCCTCATGTGTCGATATGTAGGATGAAAATTGCATGTTGTTGGATAGGATACAATGAACTGCACATCCTTTTCACTACGGCATCACTGGCACTTTTAAATTCAGTTTCATTATGTGTCTCATACGGAAGTTTTGTTGTATATATTGATTTTATTTGTGTGCATATAATAATTTTGAACTCTTTTGGAGTAGCAAGCTGAAAATTTATAGTAACCGTAAATCTGGGGAAGAAAACTCAATGCATCATATACTGAAAATAGAATTTGGCAATGGGATAAATTAGAAACAACAGTTTTGTATGGTCTGCTTATTTAGGCTTTCCTCTGTACATGCTGCACATTTTATTTTTGTTTTCATATAAATTGACAGCTGCTAATTCATATGTTGCCTCAAACTGAACGTCCAATAATGTTACTGAGTCAAAAATGTTTGGTTTTGTTGTTTTTGCAGAAATGGGTTCACATATCACTGAATCACATAATTTTGACAACTTAGATGCACGCCCCTTAAAGAAAGCAAAATGTGAACAGATGAATGGTTGTGATCTATCACCTCCTCCTCCACCAAGCACCCTGTCACCCTGCAATGTTGATAATTTAGAGGCTCACACCTTGATGAAAACAAAAAGTGAACAGATGAATGATCTTGACCTATCGCCGTCGTCTCCATCATTGTTGAACCCAGAGACAAGTAGGGATTTTGATGATTTGGAGGCTCACACCTTGATGAAAGTAAAAAGTGAGCAGATGGGTGATCTTGACCTATTGCCGTCGCCTCTGTCACCAACCACCCTGACAACATCATCTCCGGTTAGTGTTTTTGTTGTTCATTTAATTTACTTGATTGATTAATTGTTTGACAATTTTTAGGTTTTGTTAATTTTTCAGGAAAAAGGTTTTTACAATATTGATTCAGACTCAGACATTGAAAAAAGAATTGTATTGGATGATGATAAAAATCTAGATCAACATGAACAATACAAAGTAAACCAAACATATGATTATCTCCCACAAGGTATGTTTCTTAAAAATATGATCACTGCGTTGTTATTTTTAACTTGTAACATCATGGTAAAGTTTAAGTACTTGCAGATTATGAACTGAACGACCTGGACTATTGTGCTCAAATAACAATAGAAACATCTTTGAAGTCTGATATACTGGTTAGGATAGATGACTTCTTTGTCAAACAAGCTCAATTATTGTGCCTGTTGGATCCAGAAAAATTCCTGAATGACGATGTAAGTAACTACTTACAAGTTAATGCTCTCTGATCATCCTTTTTAATTATTTATGTAAAATAAATGTTGATATTTGTATCTTTGTAGGTCATCAGCGCATATATATGCTGCATAAAGGATCAAGCCTATCTTGAAAGTAGGAATAATGCAAAGTTTTACTTTGAGAATCCCTTCATTTCTGTAACGCTAAAAAGGGATGGCAGACTTGGAGTAAAAGAAGATGGTAATCATATGACAAAGATTGTGAAAAACTATCTAAAGCATGAAATGGTAACTTCTATCTCTACATTTGACACGTTTTAATAACTGTATATGTTTGGTACTAATTCAAATCTTCATTAGGTTCTAATTCCAATAAATATCAAAGACACACATTGGTACTTAGCTGTTATTAACACATAGAAGTGTGAAGTACAAGTACTTGACTCATTGTGTTGGGATTTCAACCGAGATGACCTCACTGATACGGTCAGTTTCTGTAACATTCATATAATCCTGAAATGTTATAACTTGATTCTTCACTTATATGCATTTTTTGCTAATATTAATGATTTTACAGCTGCAAGGACTACAATATCATTTGGACATTATTAGAAGACAGCAAAACTTGATTTTCCATAACTGGAAAGACCTCCAAGTTATTAAATGGACAATCACAGAACAACTAACAGAGCCTATGCAGAAAGATGGGTATGTTACAAAATAAAATGCAAATATATATATGTTTTTTTTGGAGTGCTCAGTGCTTTATAACCATGCGGCTCGTCTTGCGGTCTGTTCATGCTCAAGTTTATGGAATACTGGAGTGGAGATTCATTATCGCATCCTATTACACAGGTTTTTGTTTCTTATCTTATCAAGCAACAGAGTCAATGCCATGCTAATTTTTTATAAGTTCTAATAACGATTGCTACCATGCAGGAAGATATTAATCATTTTAGGTACAAGTTAGCTGGCATCTTATTATGTTGGAAAACAAACACAGCATCATTGTTGGGAAGTTCAGACGGCCTAAAGGAACCCAAGAAATCAGATTCATTATCAGATGAGAAAAAAATACCAGTCATTAATGTCTGTTCTTTCTAGGATTAGTGCACATGAGTTAGTAGGGGGCCTTTGTGACTACATCAAATCAATTAATTGTCCAGATATCTTGGAGTAAGCAACTTCACTTCAAATTACTACTGTCTATATAGCAGAATGCGATCTAAATCATAAGCATTACATTTTCTTAATGCAGAAAAGTATGGGTGCGAAACTTCAAGCCATATTCCATTAGCTTGACTCTCAGTAAACTGCAAGAAATAAGGAAGATATGCCCATGGACCGTGATTGTTTTAATTTGGTAATTCGAAAATTCATGTCTGACGACATCGAGATGATGAAGAAAACCAAAGGCACAATATCAAAGCATTATCTAGACGGTTTTGGGTATATTCTTTTTTTCCTTAGGTTTCTAACAACTTATTGATTTCATAGATGATTACTGATTCTGGACGACACCCAAACTTCCGTAAAAAGGTAGATGTGGATCAATTAGCAGAAACCGCAAGTAGCTGGTCTGGTGTTAACTATAGTGTTTCAAAATGCAAATTGGTAAGTTATTAATTCTTTATACCTGTAAACACAATTGTTTTTGCCTTTTTGTACATTTTAGTACTCTTTTTTTCAACAACTAGCATTTTGCAGATTCTTATACCAATAGTACAATTCAACAATTGCTTCATTCTGGTTATACTAAACCAAGATACAAGAACAGTCTACATTCTGGACCCTACTCCACTTGATCATGTTTACAAATACAACCCAAATGCAAGATATGTGAAGAAACTTCTATGGATTGCTGAATTCTTGCCAAAAGCAATGGCAAAAGTATGCCCTGGATCAGTATGGAATGCGGATGTTTTTCTATGGCGTCAAATAATCTTATCTGATGTTCCGATCGAAAACAAGTAAGCATTCTTATAACGTCTAACCAAAATCAGTTTATTTACTTGCTTGGTTTTCTCTCACCAAAACCTTCACATCTGTTTAAGCAACTGGTAGTTCAGTTTTCAGTGTTAAACATATGCTCAAAATATTTTAAAATTGGAATAATCATTGATGTTTTTATCTTATCAGGGAATTGTCTGGTTATCTTGTTTCTCTCTTTATGAGCATATGGAAAGATGAAGAACTACAATTGCCAGTTATAAAGGTCAATATCCTGAGAAAGCAATTTACTCACACATTTTATCTTGTTTATTATTTACACACATATGGTGCTAATACTAATCGTTTGCATACATATATGCATTACAGGATGGCTATGAACTAAGAAAGCAATTTATGGCACAACTATTAACTTACAAGGAGAATGAATGTGAAGAAAATATGCCTGCTGGTGTTCAAGACTTCCTTAAGTGTATCAATGCTACTCAGAGTTAGAAATATTTAAATAAGAACAGAGAATGTGTATGAGATCATCAGAGTTGACATTATGTTTAAATGGTTCTATCACACTTTCTTTTTAGTTAGGCCTCCTAGCGTCACCTTTCAATATGCAATATGCATCTGTTTCTGTTATCCGGTTGTGATGTAACAAATGAAACAGAGTTAGTATGTGTCACTTAAGTGGTTTTTGTTGTATAATGCTTCTTTCTTGTTTTTTTCTTCCTTTGCCTTTAGGATCGATTTAATCATGTTAGCTAGATATTTTTCCTCCTTGGAATTTTGCTCTGCTTATAGATAAGTTTTGCCTAGGTCATAGTCAGAGTGAATCGATGTTGATTTTGACTGTTTGCAGCTATGTTTAATCGTACCCGTATCAGTTATGAAAAGTACTGTGTCGACACTACTTGGACTAGCGACTAGCGTTTCAAAGCTGTAGCGTTTTCCTTCATTTCTTAAAGTTGCTTCATCGTAGTAGAAAATAAAAGGTATTTATAAGTCCACGGATACGTCTTCCCATTTTTCCGGTTGCTTCAGTTGTACCTACTACATATTGCATACACATAGCAACTCATTTTTAGCAAAACACACATCAGGGCCTGCCTGGCTTGGCAGCGCTCTTGCTAATCTCACAACCTGTTTAGTTCCATCAAAATTCATCTTGAGGACCAAGTAAATTCATTTTTCATCTATGTGCATGTAATCTAATGCAAAACATTTCAAACATTTTATAAGTAGATTGCTTGTAAGTTCGAATGAAAATGGTGTTACCTTTCCCATCTCAAGATAAACAACAGCACGATTGGTGATGTAGGAGGTGTCCTCGTCGTCAAGCTCCATAGCTTTTGTGTAGTGCTGGATCGCGGGATCGAAATCCATCTTCTTGTAAGCGGTGTTGCCCGCTTCCTTCTCTTTCTGCGACGCCCCCTTCCTCTCCTTCAGCTCTTTCTCCTCCTCTGTCACCTAAATCGGCTCGAGCTCAGGTTCAAAACGAATACACTAGATAAGTGCCCTACAACGAAGACGAGCGCAGGCCGCTGCGTCGAGCTCCTAGCCCGAGTGAGATCCGCCGCACGCGAGCCGGCGCGGGTGAGCACCGCCGTGGACGAGGGCTGCCGCGGAGCTCCGCCGTGGACGAGGAATACCGTGGGCCAGCGCCGCCTGCCTATGGGCCAAGAAAGTGAAAATCGATTGAACTTTTTTTAAACTAATAATTTGGAGTTGGTAGGCTGTACTCTTCCTCAATTAATACAAGTAACATGAAGTGCATAAAAAAATAAAAGGTACATCGAGATAATAAACATAGTGCGACGAATGGAGAAGTAAAACAAATAAAAATTGTATCAGACAGCGACGAATGGAGAAATAAAACAAATAAAAATTGTATCAGACCCTGTTTATGGATTGGACTAGATGGTGTGTCGCTCTTGCTGATCTCACAACCTGTTTAGTACCATGAAAATTCATCTTGAGGAACAAATAAATTCATTTTTCCTCTGTGCATCATGCATGTAATCTAATGCAAAAAAAAACATTTCATCAAAAAATTTGAGAACTAAACGGGAAATCAAACTCAAACCAATATAGTAAAATGTCTTATCCGTAGCAACGTACGGGCATTATGCTAGTATGAATAATGGATAAAAACAGCATAATCCCTTCCCATAGGCCTCGAGTCGCAGCCACCAGACCACTCCAGCTAGTAAAAATACTTGCATAGAGGATACCCGCAGCCTATATTTAATAAAGACAAAGATGGAAGAAATCCTTGGTAAGTATAATCATGTTTTAAACGACATCTAAATATGACACGAAGGGAGTACACCAACAGAAAAAAAAAACAAAGCCCTGAAAAACCCGGAGAGGACACGAGTTAAGCAAAAGGATGTCCAGAGCGGCAGAGTCAAGTTCGTTCTTTTTAGGGCTCACACACAATAGAAGGTTCCTATCCAGTCTGAGATGGTCTTGCTGGATGTAGAAAAAGACGCTACAATGGTCAAACGGTTACATGGTACACAAGGTAAAGATCTCTGGTGCCGCAAATGATCAGCAGAGTGCCATCATCACCATCACCACCACCACCACTGATTTTCTATCAAGTTGGCGTCTAACAGTTCATTGATCAGCATCTGCATGCTCATTAGAAGCTGGTTTTTAGATTCAAAGCCTCACAAAGTGCAAATAAGGAATCCTGATCTCAAATTTAAGCAAAATATTCTACTATAGCACATCTCACATTATTGTTACGGTTGCAACAAGATTTCTTGCTCATCTTTGTAATCTTCTGATGGCACCCTACGAGTTTCCAAGGGTACCTTGGGCTCTGCACATTATTAAATTTGCAAAAGGATTAGATCTGTTCATTGTGCAAGCATATGTGTAACATACTATTCATATGGGTAACTCACCAGGTTCAATCTTCAAGCATGTTGACGATATGATTTCTTCTTTAGTTGCTGTTACAACCTTTGACCAGTGTCTTTGAAACAGCAAATGAGCTACTATTCGATCAATTGGATTTGTTGTTGTTTCCGCTTCCTTAGTTAGAGATCTGAGATCATGCAAATGAGGAACCAAGTCAGCTGAAAGCTCTCAGTGATTAAAAAACCGAAACTACTAGTACTTTCAGTGCACATACTCCCTCCGGTTTGGTAAATAAAATCATTTTTGACAAGATTTGAGTCAAACATTGGGAACATAAATCATTAATAACTTTTAAGTCGTTGAGTTTGAAAATGTGAAAACTACATGAATAGATTTGTCTTGCAAAATACTTCCATAAAAGTATTAGTTTTTAATAAATATTTTTATAAAAATAAGAAGTCAAAATTGTACTTTGGAGACCGTGTCGCTGTCCTAAACGACTTCATTTACCAAGAAAACATGTCACTGGCCAGATGCGGCATGAAAACAGGGTAAATTTCTTAACTACATCGAGCAACTTTGAAATCAGATGGTGTTTTTTTGCAGCTGCCCCAAGGGGTTGGTTCAATTGTGGTCATGCTACCTTTGCTTTGCTCTTCTTTTTCGAATACACTTCGCATGGCACTCGAACCTTGAATAAAATCACTTAACAAATAGCTAACCAAGAAAATAATACCAAAACACATTTATAAACCATGTTCTGTTGAATAAACTACCTTGTTCTCATAGTAGATGTGTCATGTTCTGAAGCTTCATCTTCATCGTTAGTAGTCTTGTTAGAGCTACTCCTGTCACCAGCAATTTGTCTCTCTGTGGCACTACAGGCCAAACGAAGCAAACTATCTCGAATACATAGTCGAGTTTTGGTATCCAACTGTGTGAGAAAGGTAAGAAAAATGAAGTTAATTTCTTTTCTTGCCAACATCTTCAGTAACTAAATAAGCATCAATTAAATTGAAAGGGGAGAACAAATTGCCTTGCCAATTGCATCTTGAAGCTGATAATATATTTTTTCCTCTGTGAAGGGATCATCAGAAATTGCAGAACTTTTGTGAACCTCGTCATGGCTAGTTGGGATCATCTCAGGCAAAAAGTCCTTATTTGTGTTTTCATCTTTGACAATTGAGCTCCCTAAAGAATCAGCATTTTTGTTCCTGGGGGAGCCTGGTTGAAGTACAATTGTGTCACTGCAAGAACCCTCTTGACCAAATCTTTGCTGCTGTTGCTGAATAGCCATTAGGGCTTGCATTTGCTGCTTGCGCCTAAGCTTTTCAATCTTTTCTTTTGGTGTCATCCTCAGTGCCCTTGATGGTATATCCTGTGAAATTTCTAAGGAACTTGAATGCTTCGGAGAATCTGCTGATGTTTGGTAGCTTGTTACAGGTAGTTTCCTCTGATGGTCTTCAGCTTGAATGTTCGACACTAATGGAATAGTAGGAAATGGATATGCAGGATACCCGTATCCAGTACAAATAAACTGACTAGAATGCTGAACTTGCCCCATGGTTTTGCTATCCAGCAAGAGTGCATATTGAGGAGTCTGGACTGGTTGCATAGGAGCTTGCAAACTGGCTGCTGGGTTCTGTACTTTGCTATGGGAGAAGCCATTTGTATCGCTGGATAGATTACTTTTGCCTCTTTCCTCCTGTTTTCTGCGTGATCTCACTTGTCTCTTCTGCACATCTCCCTACATTGAGTGGTTAATTCACACCGAGTTAAAGAACCTCAGCCCCTAAAACTCAGATGCAAGAAAGTACTAATTGAGTAAGCAGATTGATCTGAGGCTCTAAAACTAGTTTTCACAAAGAGATGACAAAAACAAAATTGACTTGGCATCTTTTCACCCCATTTTTTTCCAACAAAAGCTATGCTTTGTTCTTAATGTACTCCAAAGGAACAAGAACTTCTATTGCAGAATTCAGAGCACCTATTGAAGCATCTTTAGGCTTAAAAATATAACATCACATTGTTACAACCAGATTGTCACAACAGATCTCAAGTTATGCCGGAATCAGTTCATAATCAGATTCACTGTTATAGTGACCAACTATTTCTTTATAATTCATTGCTCTAGTGGTAAAATGCCATTTCGCTTGACGGCATAAATCCAAATAAGAATTATCAAACATCAGCATATAAATTAGTACAATTTGGTACAAAAGCTTATAAGTGATTTTTTTAGGGCAAGCTTATAAGTGATTTCATTAATATAAAATTTAACAGGGTACACCATATGCCTTCTACCTCCTGTGAGAACTGGTTTGGTTTTCCAGAATATTCACAAGTCATATGATTTTTACTCTGAACTTGCTCTCCAGATTTACCATTAGCATCTGCTACCTGCCAAAAGTGTATAACAAGAGTAGCCAAGAAAAAATTGCTAAAAGTGAGCATATGTATATGCATTTATTCGTGTACCTTGTGTTCTTGTTTGGTAATGCCACCAGAAATTTCATTAATCAGAAGCAAAGAAGGCCCATGATCAGATAGTGGCTGCTTATTCAATGGTACTTGCTAAACAAACACAAGCAAATCAAAGTGAGTAGAATGTGCAACAGAAAAAACATGGAATTTTGCAGCACACAAAGGACTACATTCACATACTGGAATCGGAATTGACTGCACAACATTATCCATCATATCTGAAGATGCAGAAAGAAAATCACTGTCGCTGGCAACCATTTCATTACCGAATATGGAGCCACTATTGCTGCAAAAAAAAATAAAAATAAAAATCACCTGATAAGTTTAGGATGTTTATAGTGATATCAAGTCATTGACCGCGTCAATGACTGCAAATTTAAATCATGAGTTGATTAAGAAATATTAAGTTTCCAATCACACCTAAATAGATGGTCAAAATCATCAAAGTCACCAATATTACCCCAGTCACAATCAAGGAAGCTGCTACTCTTTTCTTCGTGATCATTACCAAACACTTCAGATTCACCATCCAGCTGCACTGTACACAGATTGAGGAAGCTATGTAATTTTCTTATTTTTCATAAAGGCGTGATATGTATTGCAGTAGAAGTTTCCACATTAAAGAAGAAATACAATATATATTTGGCAGCACAGCATGCTGAAAGAAGAACCTGTAGTATTTCCTATCACTTTCTGTAAACTGGGCTCAGCACTGAAATCCAGATACGTGGATGCTATATTATCATCGCTATAGTTTCTATCAAGCGCAGGATTAAGAGAAGGGAGATCAGGCCAGGATTCCATGTCAAGTCGTGTAGCAGAAAAATGTGCATTTGTCCGATTTGCATGCTGCTTTTCCATCCTTTGAAGTTCAGTTTGATCACCAGCAGAATGTTTAGTAATGCCCACTATACTCGCTACTTCTTCATCATTGTTCTTGTAATCTCCAACACTAACTAACGTGCTATCGTCTGCACGTTTAGGGTAAGGCACAATATGGTCTTCACTCTCATTGAACTCAGCCCATATTGCATCTCCTACCTGCATTTCAAAAAGAATGGAATAATGGGAAAATGGGCATACCCAGTGCTCAAAGCTGCAAGAATACATGAATCAAAGCAATAATCAAAGCACAAAGCAACACCGTATCAGATATTATAACAGAAGGTGCAGAGTTTTTAGTATTGTATGTCACATCTTCAAATTCGTACGAGAATGTCTGAATTATATTTCCTGAATAAACTGATCGTTTTTCCATGGAAATACAAAAAACAATTGAGTAACATTGTCACCTATTTGCACGCACCAAAATCTGTAGAGCAAAATAGCAAGATTTTGAACATGATTTATTACAGAACTAGTTGCCGGTTCACTTAAGCCGCTATGTTCATAAAACATTTGCGGCTCAGTTCACTGCAGATTTCTTTTCCAACAAACTATAGAAGCAACATTCACAAACTAGACCCTAAGAGCCATGAAACTTATAAAGACTCCCTTTCCTATAGAGCATACAATTCCCAAGTCCCAACATTTCAACACTACTCTGCGCATTAGACAACCTTACAAGCTTCAACGCATAAAAAGTAGAGGTAATCGAAGCCGAATTATTCCTCTACCATGCTTGTTACCACAGAAAGTGAAGGATAGCTAACGGAAGCGTGACTTTGTTGTACGGAACACTCCGTAGCACCACGCTTTCCGCTCAAAATCCCCTGCTCCTCCAACACCGACAACTTAAACCCCAACAGAAGTGGAAAATGACAAAATTTCCTTCCGGAACAACCACATCCAAACTAAAACTAGTTAATTTGAGAACGTGGAGTACGGAATGACACGACGAATCCCACAGCTGGATTAGATCCAGTCGCGCGAGAAATCATAGGGCAAGATCCTATGGATTATGATGCAAAGGGTAGACGGGGAGGGACACCTGCTGCTGCTCGTCGTTCCAGCTGAACATCCTGCTCAGGTGGCGGCCGCCGCCGCGGGTGCCGCCGACGAACCCGAGTCCGAATTGCGCTTCCCGGCGGGTCCCGAGGGTCGCATCTCCGGTCGTCGGAAATCCACCCCAACTCGCCAGCACGGCGTAGCCTCTCCGTACTCTCCTCCTCTACAACCCGTGCTGACTTTTGGTATTCTTCACCCCCCGTTCGTTGCCCCTTCTGCGCCTCTCTCTCTCTCTCCACCCACCGAGGAGCCCAGGGAAGGCGGAACGCGTGGGTGCCACCAATTGGGCCGCGGCTGCGGTGGGGAACTGGAAAGCCACGTGTGCGACGGCACATCTCGGCTAGTGGTCGAGAAAGCTCGATCAAGTGCCACGCGCTGATTGGCTGCGGTTTTTTTTACAATTGCAAACTATTATACTAAGCAGCCAGTTTTACAGAGAAGCCCTCCAAAAATGACAGAATTACAACTTGGTCCAAAGACTAGATAAGAACAGTAGAAGGATCTTGCAAACTACGAGAGGCGGACGACGCCGGCGGAACTACTGCTGGATGGAAGGCCGTGCACAGAAGCATCGGTTGTAGCAGATCGACGGGGCCTGCGAGGATGCTTACACCGGACGACAGAAAGATTCTTGTATTGTCGTCGCCGGAGATTGAGGGAGGAACTCCGAGTCAAAATCCAGGGGAAGACGAGGTCGTCGATGCAACGCTTGGTGTAGGAGTGTTGCTTGTACTGTAGATCTGCAAATCCTGGGGTTGCTTGAACTGAGGGCGAGGCGAAGGCGGACGGCGGTGAAGGATGGTCGGAGGAGCTCGAATCTTGAAGGCGGGAAGAGGTCGGCGGAGAGAGGCGTGGGAAGATCCGAGCAAAGAGGGGATTTTATTTTTTTACCACTAACCTTGGCAGGAGCGATGGCGACGACGAAGGATTCACCGAGGAAGGCCTCGACAACGAGAACCACAATGACGACGGCGACAAGCTCAGGCAGGGTCAAGGCCATAGAGGCACAAAGTACATAGGCTACTGGATTAAAACTATAAGGAAAACCTAGCTAAGGAGCGGATCTACCGATTTGGGGGGGGGACCTTACCCCTCTCGCCGCCGGCGAGGCCGCCGGCGGGGAGGAAGGAAGGGGCCCTGGGTGAGAAGGGAAGAGGGAGCCGAGAGAGGAGGAGCCTTCGAGGGGGGTGTTTAGCCGAGCATTGGCTGCGGTTTTTTAAGCCAAACTCGAGAGTTTAAATGATGGAAAGGAGTATAAAAACCGGAGGGGTTAGGGCTGTCTCAATGAAAGAAACCACCGCAATTTCTATAGTCTTCGTCTTGAAATATAAGGCATTCAAGGTTCAAAATTTGTCCTCAAATATAAAACATCCTAGGAGTTTTTGTAAGTACTCAGTCAACTCAATTAAAGATTTGTCAAATATTGCATTTGTTAAGTAGAAATCTTACCTTTAATTATCATTAGCTAAGGGTATATGTGACATTTTCCCACCTCTTTAATCTACCCTAAAAATCCTAGAATGCATTATATTTCAAGACGGAGGGAGTAGGATATTGAATCAAGTAACTATCCTTCGCAATGCAAAATTTTTCAACAACCTTAGGACAAAAAATTGACCAATCATCCACATTCTTCTCCGAATCCTATGCGGCTCCGTGCGTTTAACCCAATCCATCCACCCCTTTATCAAAAAAAAAAAACCCAATCCATCCACCCACGTCACCGTACTCCACTCATCCCGGTCCCTTTTCTCTTCTTTCTTCTTCACGTGCTGTCACAATATTATCTCTTTCTCTTTTTTTTTCTCCCAAGCAGCTGTTGCCATTCGACGGGAGCAGCACTGGCAGCGTGCGGGCATCCTCCAGGAGCCGTTGTCGGTCACCAAGAGCGGCGGCGAGCTACTGTAGGTCGCCTGGAGCGGTGGCGCAAGGGCGTCCTCTAGGAGGTGATGTCCATCGCCGGAGCGGCGACGTGCGGGCCACAGGGAACTGCTACCCGTCGCGGAGAGCGTCAACGCGCGGGCGTCCTACAGGAGGTGCTGCACATCGCCGGGAGCGGCGGCACGCGGGCCGTGGGGAGCTGCTGCTCGTTGCCGCGAGCAGCGGCGTCTGGGCCGCGTCGAGCTCCTACCCGTCACCGGGGGCAGCTGCGCGCGAGCTCCCCGGCTGCAGTGGCAGGAGGCACGTGCGGACGCTGCTCGCCGCTCGGTCAGTTATCCCAGTCGTCGGTGCTTCCGAATCGACAAGTGGGGCGGCCGGCGGGGGCACTCGCGCGACAGAAGATTGAAGCGGGCGCGGCGGCATGGGCTTGCAGGGCGAGGCGTGACAGTCGGAGCTCGCCGACCGCAGCGCGGCGTCCTGGACTCGCCCGCCAGAGGGCGGCAGCCCGAGCTTGCTCGCCAGAGTCACAGGTGAGGTCGGGGCCGCGGGGGATCTACGAGTACACCAGATCCGGGGGATGGCCAGATTGCAGTCGTTTCTCCCCAACGGGGATTTTTTCGTTTCTGCGCGCATCGATGCAAGGGAAGACATCATTTCTCATGGAAGAAACGATTTCCTCGATTTTACTTCTCTTTCCTCGTTAAGTAAGTTGCCGTGGCATCATTTTGCTGAGGTGGCGTCTCATTTAACGAAGATATAAATCACAATTAATATCTCATTAGGATTGCCCTTAGGAGAAAGAATTAGCGTGGAAATTTATTTTGAGTCATAATCCTCGATAGTTGGTTCGAATTGAAAGAGGGAGTTAGAGAATTTTTATACATAGTTTGGTGTGTGGGTTTGAGCATGGGAGTTAATTACATCATTACTATTTGAGAATATATCTAATGTAAAACATCAATTTTTTTATAATGCTTGGAGAGGTGTTGGAAAGCATTAGAAAAATAATCCATGTGTCTATGTTTAGTGAGCCCAATACGTAAGGAGGCGTTGAGAGGCGTCAATGCAGAGGCGTTGAGGTGTGTCTATGGTTGCCATATGTGTCGTAGCGCCTCGCAACGCTTCTGAAATTTAGGGGATGAGTAGGGGATGAGGACGTGGAATATAGGAGTGTTAATTGCTTTTTTGTAGTTCCTTTTTTTAACTAAGGGTAAAACCGTATATTCATATTTGTAACAATTATTGTTGTCACAATATGAGTGTTTTTTTAAGGTTTACACGCTATGAGTGCTGTCAGACAAAATATGAGTGATTGGTTGACTATGTGGCCTCCGGCAGCCTTATCCACTGCTGCGGTGCTGCCTCCCTCCCCCTCGCCCGAGCTCCCCCGCCGCCTGAGCTCCCCCGCCGCCTCCACCCTCCACCTCACCGGCGTCGCCTGCGCCCAAGCTCCCACCCCTCCCCTCCCTCCCTTCTCCTCCCTTCCCCCTTCTTCTCCATTACTCCATCCACATCAGTGAAGACCCCAACGGCGCCATCTCCAGTAACTTTACCGCCGTCATCTTCCTCGTCCATGGTGTGCTTCCCCCACCGCCTGCCTCCCCCACTGCTCGCTGCCGGCGGTGATCTTGCTGCCGTGCCGTCCGTCCACCTCCTGCCCGCGGTGTAACATACCAGAAATTTGAATGATTTACCATGTGTGAATTTTCGCCAAAATTTAAGAACTTTTTGTTTGAACATGTGTGCTACCAAATTTTGAACGGATTTGCTAGCCTCTCATCTTGAATTCCACATAAATTAAAACCATATAAAATTAGTTTCAAACTAGGGTATAAATTGTGATTTGGAGTTCTTGGATTTTATTTGGAGTTCAATTGTGTGGAGTTTGAATTTGAACTATATCCAAATTCAAACCATAAATCAAACTATTTTCAAAACTAATTTGGAAAGCTAACATCTAACTTGGGCTGCGAGCCTGCGACCGAGGTCTGCTCAAGGTCCCTCGACTCTTTAGTCTTCGACAGAGGAGCACCCCGACCATCTACCGCAAAGCCCAACATACAGCCCATCACTGCAGCCCAAGTCAGCCCGCCGGCCTCTCCCCTTCTTTCTTTCACTGCCCAGCGGGTCCCGCACGTCAGCGTCACCTGTTCTTCTTCTCCATTTTCCTCTGCCGACGCAAGCGGACAGCGACAGGAGCCGCGCCGCACCGCGAGGTCGCGGTTCCGCCCATGGTGCCGCCCCCAGCCGCGCTGGCGCGCCTGGATGGCCGCCACGCGCCCCGCGCCGCATCCCGGCCGCCCGCGCTCGCCAAACCCTAGCGCTCGCCCCCATAAAGGCTGTGCCGCGCCCCTTCTCCCTGTGTCCGCCGCCGCCCTGGGGTTTTCCCCCAAATCCTCCACCGCCACTGCCCAAGGGAAGAAGAAGGAGGGGAGAAGAGAAGAGGGAGGCGCCCGCAGGAGCAGCCGAAGCTCGCGATGCCGGAGACGCCCGCCCACCCCCTTGCCCACCAACTGTTTGGTGAAATGCCTGAATGAGGAACAGAGCCACCACCGTCTTGCTGTAACCGGCCTTCGCGCCGTGATCATCACCTGCAGGTATCGGCCTAGCTGCACTGCCGGTCACCATGCTACAGCCTTGTGATCATCACCTGCAGGTATCGGCCTAGCTGCACTGCCGGTCACCATGCTACAGCCTTGTACCCATAGCCAAGAGTACGCACACAAGGTGCTCGATGGTATGTGCCAACCAAGCCGCTGCCTTCATCCACATCGCCCTCGACGTGTTCGTCGAAATGCCTAAACCAACAGCTATCACCTGTCCGCTTCCTCTTCGCCGAGCTCGAGCCGGCACCACCAAGGACGCCATCCGCGAGCTGAGCCGCGGCCTCGACCTCTCCCTGCCTCGCCGAGAACGCCGCCAAGCCCTCGGTAAGCAACATGTGTCCAAGCCCGCGCTTTTCCCTTGAACTGCCTGTGTTGATGGGAGCGTACCCCAGCGTTACGCCGCTGGCCACCGTGCCGTGCTTGAACATGAGAGCGACCCCTGCGTTACGCCGCCGGTCGTCGTGCCGCGCATGAACCGGCGCTTGTCGCCATCTATGAGCCGGGCTTCGTCCCGTATACCTTTTTCTGCAGGATCCTAAGACCTTGTCTTGAATCCCAAGAACCCCACCTTGAGAGCCAAGCCCCATCTTTCGATGATGTTCGGTCTTCGTGCCGAAGAGAACGACCCCTTCGCCTTGCAGCAGCCCGCCGTTGCTTGTGTTGCCAACCTTCGAGTCGTGCCTTTTCTTGCAGGTGCCGCTCGCTGACGCATGCTTGCTTATCACCTTGGCTGCGATCGACCGAAAGGTTGTGGCCCAGTTGTTGTCTTAATTCCGCTCGCTGTTGCCATGCAACGCGTGCCGTCTTGCTGCTCTCTACCTCGCAATCCCCACACTACCGCACCTACCCTCTGTGCTTGTCGGTCAACAAGTCGTCGAGCGTTGCGCGAGCCCTGGGACGCTAGTGCCCTGCGCACGCCATGAACACGTCGTGAACATGGGACGCCGTGGACACGCATGTGTGAGCGACCTTGTCGCTCATACAAGCCAGGGACCCTTGTCGCCTCTCTTTGCATCTGTTTTACTACAAACCACATGCTCGCTCTCGCTCAACCTTGTTTCGTGCTGCGAAGCGTGTGCCATGCCATGTGCTTGTAATTGGGATGCCGCGTGTGATGGACGGCCGTGCCGTGAGCAGAGGCCTCTGCTTCAAGCTCGGCAACCCCGCGTCGCAACCTAGCTACTTCGCTATGGTTATCACCATATCGCTAGCACATGCCTCGTTGCGCTCCTGAGCATACCTTGTCGCATCACCCCTTTCATCGACCACTAGTCAATTTTTTGATCCTTTGAGCTTTCGCCGCATATCTTGGCATGGTAATGCCTTTCCTAATTTATCTCCATCTCGCTTTGCTATCATCATCCTTTGAGCTACCACTTTGACCCTCCGTGAGCTAAAACCTAGCGAGTGCTTAATCTCAGTCTCTCCACTTTCCTGCTTGCAAGCTTGATCACCTAAGATCTTAGTCGTGAGACCCGTAAACTAACTTTGAACTGACTCTTGTACCTATCTTGTTTTCTAGTATATAAAAACTAGTTGTTTAAACTGCTTTTGATTATAAAACCCATTGCTCTATTTTCACTATTTGAATTAGTGCTGCTTGTATTTAATTTGGAGTTTATTTGGATCTTTTGAATTGGTTCTTATTGATGTTCTTGCACTAGATGAATGCTCGTTATTTATTTTCGCGTCGCATCTCGTGTAGGCCTGTGCTCTTGTTTGAGGACCCGAGCTGCGACGTTCGAGAAGGCCCTTCTACCTCGACTTTGACCGAGAGGACGCTCAACCTCTACTAATCTACGACGACTACCGCGCAGGTGTCATGTCACTCCCAACCATGTAGAACCCATGCATGCTAATAGTTGCTAGTGCTATATGTCTCTCAGAAAATGATACCTCACTTCTATGTGCTTGGTTTTGGAATGGAGCACTGGGTTCTTTGCAACGCTTATGGCACTGGTGCTATCACATTGAAGTGGGACATGGGTATACTCCTCACCAAAGTCGCTCATGGTGTATGTGATCCAAAGGAGCTGTCACTCGATTGTTTGCGGGAAGACCAAGATACCAAAGAAGAACCCAAGAACTGGCAAGTTCCAGAAGTGGACTTCCTATCCAACCGACACCAGGCAAAATCTGTGTCCGAAAATCCATGAAGAGCCAAAGAAGAAGACGCGGAGTACCAAAGGCCGAAGTCGGGAGTATGTCGCAAATACCTGAGTATGCGCTTGACTGCTTGCCGATGCGAAGTCCTCAGAGACGCTTGAAAACGAGCGCACAGCCATACCGATAATTGGATGTCTGGCCTCGTCGCCGTCAAGTACAGGAGTGACCCGATCATGCTCCGGTACTCCTTCTGGTCCACGTGTTCACCTTCCTCGTCCGCATCAAGAGCTGTAGTCATACTCACAGGCGTCGCCATGGCCTTTGAGTCCTCCATCTTGAACTTCCTCACAATGTCTTTGGTGTACTTCGCTTGGTGCACAAATATTCCTTCCTTCGACTGCTTGATC
Source organism: Cenchrus fungigraminus (assembly GCA_036936925.1). NCBI lineage: Eukaryota > Viridiplantae > Streptophyta > Magnoliopsida > Poales > Poaceae > Cenchrus > Cenchrus fungigraminus. The sequence goes on along the minus strand of CM072778.1, from coordinate 50,482,613 downwards.
TGGAGGCCGAGGAAGAACTGCAACTCACCCATCATGCTCATCTCAAATTCCCTGCTCATGTCTTCTGCAAACCTTGCAACCAAAGAGTTAGACGAACCACCAAAGACAATATCATCCACGTATACCTGCACAATTAGGATCTCTTTGCCCTGCCTGAGGAGAAACAAGGTCTGATCTACCTTCCCCATCTCAAAACCTCTCTTAAACAGGAACCCCTCAACCTGTCATACCAGGCTCTAGGCGCATGTTTCAACCCATAGAGCGCCTTTCTCAACTTGTACACCCGGTGCGGGTACTTCTCACTCTCAAACCCCGGTGGTTGCCTCACGTACACCTCTTCCTCCAACACACCGTTCAGGAAAGCACTCTTCACATCTATTTGGTGCAATTTGAACCCTTTAGCCACGGAAAAGGCTAGAAGGATCCTAATCGCCTCCAAACGCGCTACGGGAGCAAAGGTCTCCTCATAGTCGATCCTCTCTTTCTGACTATACCCTTGCGCTACCAACCTCGACTTATTTCTCACCACTTCTCCTTTCTCTCCCTCTTTATTTTTTCACACCCACTTCGTCTCGCAGGTTCACCTCCAGGCTTTCATCAGCCGCTTCAGCTCTTCAGCACCAGCTTCGGCCTCTCGCAGGTTCACCTCCAGGCTTCGGACCTTCTCCTTAGCATTCTTGAGGTTGTTCTTGAGGTCGTCCTTTTCCCTGTGAAATTCTGCGATATAAAGGAAGTCGTCAAGTGCAATTCTCAGCTACACAAGTCAAAAATGGACAAAGGTGGGAAGCAGTTGGTCTTACCAGCACTCACAGTCGTCAGTAATGTATCGGCATCCCGATTTTTCCGCTTCTCCTCTTTTAGCTCGTCTTCGAGCTTCTTTTTATCAACCGCGACCGCCTCCTGGACCCGATTGAGCTCTTGTTCGAGCTCTGTCACCTGCAGCTGCGCGGCTGTGGCATTTCTGCACTAGTCGGCCCTGCCCTGGGCACGGTTGGCTAGCGACTGCTTCAAACACAGGAGACAGGTCATCGACAACAAACCCAAAGACGAAATGCTCCATGAAGTTCAAGACAGCTACTTACCGCGAACGCATCGTTCAGCGTCAAGATGGCCCGACGAACCGCCTTCATGTCTTCCTCATCTTCGAAGGCATCTACCCCCCAGGGAGTGCCGCTCCAATCAATGTCATGGCGCCTCAAACTTGGCCCCGTCGACGTCGAACCCGACGCCTGCACACCGGTTGTTTCTGGGTTCCTCTATGGCGGCTCGATCTGGGCCTGGTCCACAGTCGGGCCCTGAGCTGATGTGCTGGGCACCGTGTTGATGGGGTCCACCTCAATGATGGACGGGGGCGCCGATGTCCCTACGTCGCTGACGGAACCCTGAGTTCCGACCTCTTGCTCAGACGTCACCGTCCGTGAGGGAGAACCTTGAGCACCCGAGGTGCTCTGAGGTCTAGCGTCCAACCTACAGCAATTTTGTCAACACAATAAAGATTTAACAATGACGAGCAAGGGACAAGTCTAAGTACTGAGGTCTTACCTCGTGATCACTGGCGCACGCAACCTTGGCCTCAAGGGCCGGGCCAGAATCTTCACAGGCATCTTGGCCTGGGCACCGGCTGTAGCTATCTGCGCTTCCCTCATATGGCGGAGGTCTTCCTCCGTCACCTGCTGCTCCAGCTCCCGTTGCCTCTTGGTCGCGGGACTTGGTGACCTCCTTACCGCACGATCATCAGTGATCGGCGGATCATCGGTAGCTTCGTCTTCCTCCTCCTCGACCTCTTTGGACGTCGGGGTGGGGATCGTCGGGGGAGGGCTCGCCCTCCTCTTCCTTTTCTTCTTGTCGGCCTCAAGCTTGGTAGTCTTTGCTGCCTCGACCTTGGCGGCAGCTCTTGAGGTCGACTGCTTAGCCGTCGTTGCCCTCGTCTTGCGCCCCGGCTTCGTGGCACTGCTTGCCTCAGGGCGGCTCACCACGACGTCACCAGCCTCCGTGTCGCTATATTCGTCAGCCCCAACTGACGAGTCTAACTGATAATTTTCCAGCAGCATAGCTGCTGGAGGCTGGTAGTCCTCCGACCTTAACTTCCGACGTGGCTCCTCGCCAGTCTGTACGGGTGCAGGGCACCAGAATTGCATCTCCCGAGTCTGCAAAAACAAACAACAAGACATAAGAGGTCTCCCTCTAATCAAACAAAGCAAAGAAACACATCGAAGCGACCTGGTTGTCTCAGGACTTACATGATTAGCAGGTCGGGTCAGGGAGTACGCCTTAGGGCACTTCCTGTTCCGGATGCGCCCAGTGTACATCTGTGTCACTCTAGCCGCCATGTCGTCCCTGGAGATCTTGCGGTTGACTTCACGAGTAGGGTCTGACTGACCCCAATACTCGTACGCCGGATGCACCCGGTCCTTGATCGGCTGGATCATGCGACGACAAAATGACATCGCTACGGAGCCTCCCGTCAGACCTTTCTTCTTGAGGTCGGCGACGAGGGGGAGCAACTCCTTGAGATCTTCCAGCTCACGGGAGGTGAGCGTTAGGTCCCACTCTGGTATCTTCTCGGGCTTATGCTCGGTGCGCTTCGGGAGCGCCGGCTTCTGGTCGGCGATATAGAACCACTCCGACCTCCACCCAGTGGTGTTGTCCGGTAGATCCATATCTATCCATTCTGCCTTGAGACCTGATCTCAAGCAGAACATTACTGACCCTACCACACCGGTGCGCTTGCCGGTGGTCTTCACGTTGAAGAAGTGGCGCCACAACACAAAGTGCGGCGGTATCCCAAGGAACGCCTCACACATATGTATGAATGACGAAACTACAGTGATGGAGTTGGGAACAAGGTGTACCAGCTCCATCTTGTAGTAGAAGAGAAGACCTCTGAAGAAATCACCGGCGGGCACATTGAACCCGCGCTCGAAGTAGGAGGCGAAAACGACCTGCTCCTTATCGTCCTCTGTCGGAAACGCCTGGCCGGTCGGCGCCTTCCACTCCACTTCCGCCTTGGACCTCAGGAACCCGCGATCTACTAGCGCCTGGATCTTCTCCTCGGTCATTGTCGAGGGATCCCAAACCGTCTCCGGGGACGAAATCTTGGGAGCTGCGGCCGCCATTTCTTGCAAGCGAGTGGAGTTGGATCTAAAATTGACTAAGGTTTTTACGCGCATGCGGAGCGGCGCGGCGCGTGGATGGCGGAGCTGGCACGCGGTCTGCTACAGACGGCGGCGGTGGGCTAGGGATTTGCGGGTGGTGCACGGATGCGGAAGCACGGTGGCTAGGGCAAGACGAGCTCCGGCGGAGGCGGCGGGAGGAAGAAGGAGAAGGCAGGGGAGGGTCAACACCCATCCCCGCGGCCGTATTTATATGGGCCCCGCCACGGATGCCCGTTGTAGATCTGTCGCCGCAACGAGCTCGCCGCAACGGCTATGTGCCGCTAATTGCGCAAGACGATCTCACCGGATTTCACACCAACGGCTATATGCCCAACAGACAAGTTGGCGACCTACACCCTGAGTTTAGGTCGTGAACACAACAAAGCTATCAGGTCGTCCTGATAGCACATTCGACCTCCACGAGGTCGACAAGCCCCTAAATCACGTCATTTTAGGTCTTTGGTGAATAATTTTTTCAAATCGACCATTACATGACAGAAGAGAGCGAACATTACACAGGAACTTCGAAGGTACACAGGTCGCCTGCGACCTCATTCGATCCAGAACCCGTTACAAGATACAAACATATTTGAAGACCTGATCTACCTAGAGCAATCCTTGAGGTGTTCCCTGCTATAGCAGAGCACATCGCAAGGATTCTCCTAGCTTCAGGTCCTCGATGGTGGCCTTGCGGTGAACAACTGCACGACGCTACACATAGCAGGACACACTTTGTGCCTGACTATGGAATGCAGATATGAGCTTGCTCTTCGGCGCGGATTGCAAGCCCTTGACGAGCATCTCATGCTTACTAAGAACCTACAGCGTCACCTCGAGCCTCTACAACATCACCTCCAAACTCTCCATGACTCTTCACTGAGGTACGGTACAAAGAGTGGGGGTGACACCTCTACTTCGCAAGTCTTCTTCGAGCTCCAAGCTTCTACAAATTTTGCATCTTGTGCTCTGGTGGACAGACACATGCCCATGGCATGGCCTCGATACTACCATGCGGCTTCATAGCTCAGCAATGCTCGGTGCTTGCCTCCTTCAGCTGTGCTATTTATAGCCCAAGCCAGGCCTTGAGCGGCCATTGAAGTGGTGACACTGTTACCACGTGATCCTGAGGACCTGTAGGCATGTGGATGACTTAAAGCGATGTCCTCTTCCCTTACTTTACGACGCTTTTGTCGCGTATGTATCATTGCTCATTGAGGCCGCTGCGGTACCACATGGCTACAGTGCACCTTTCAGTCAGTGGGCGGTTTGTCGTTTTCTAGGTGGCAAGGGAATCTCCGACCACTGTTGACCCGTGACCCTGCAGTCTACGGAAAAGATAAGTCTGACTCTGCGTCAGAAGGCTCTGCGCCTCGATTACATCTACAGACGACGACGATTAAAGCTCAACATTTACGGTTTTATGTCTTTATTGCACCCGCTAGGCTCTGCGTCCTGGTGCACCCGCTATGGCTCTGCATGTAAACGGACCTATTCCAATCAACCTATATTTCTATTTCCTGAGCAGAATGGTCGTAGGTTCGATTGAAGACCTTCCGGGGTAGGCGTGCCTCGCTGCTCTGCCAGATCCGTCCGGGCGTCTGGAGATCAGAAGCTTCACATCTACGAGCTTCACATCTACGATTTTTGTCGGACCCCCGTGGTCGGTGTGCCTATTGCTGAGGTCGTCCATACCTTAGTGCCATGTCTCTGTTAGGTGACTGGCAGCTATGCTGGTCGTCTGGGCACCAAAATGACCTTCATGAGGTCAGCGTGCCTTAATACCTAGGTCTTGTAATACCTCAGTATATCTATGGCTCTGCCAACCTAGTTGGGCGCCCTGGATGCGTGACCTTCCTGAGGTCGGTGTGCTCTTATAGCCCTGCCAGCCTGTTCTGGACACCCAGGATTTTACGTCGGGAATGATGGTCTCTCTGTGGGGTGCGCGCCTAATGGCCCTGCCAGGCATCTCTGGGTGCTTGGGCGCTTGTGTTTTGAGACCTTCCTGAGGTCGGCATGCCTCGAGTGGCTCTACCAGACTCTTTGCAGCTATGCAAGATATCTGGGTGTCTCTACACTCTAATCGTTCAAGTTCAACACTTTTCTACGGCTTCATCGTTGATCGTTTCGACGATTATAGAAGACCTCTTCATGCGATGCGCGTTTCAAGATCCTGCTGGGTATCCTCGGATACTGGACATTATTGATTCAAGGCCTCTTTAAGGTTGGCACGCCTACAAAGGCCTCCTCGAGGTCGGCCCTGCCAAACTCCTTGCAGCCATGCTGGGAGGTCTGGGTGTTTCTACACTTCGTTCGATCAAGACCATGACTCAGTTTTTCTTCTCTTTTTTGAGCATCAAACCAGCCATGCTGCCCGCTTCAATGCTTGGGGACTACTCTACGAGAGCGTCTTCGACGCCCTCTTGTTTTCTTCGTTGTAACGACCTGTTGGGAAATCCGTTTCTCATCAAGTCGTTACTCGACCTACTTTTTCTTCTCTTTCTTTTTGGATCATCATACCGTCCATCCTGCCTGCCACGATGCTCGGATACTACTCTATGAGTGCATCCTTGATGCCCTCTGAATTTTTTCATCGTCGTTTCGATCTGTTGGAAGTCTGCTTCCTATAGGTCGTCACTCGACCTCTCTTCGTTCGGCAAGTCTACAAACAGGTCGGCTGCTAAGCTGGCTTTGTTTTCTTTTTTGGACCGACGTGCACGCTATTCGACCTGTCGATAGCTCTATGACTTCGAGACTTGGCGTGTAAGGCAAGCTAACGGTGGATTCCGACAAGCAGAACGACGTAAATGGCAAGCGTTGTAATCAACTAGACTTAGGTCTCCTGGTCGTAACCGACCAGGAGTCTGGTAACCGACCTTGTCCGCTGGCCAATATAAGGCGGGCAGGTCGACCTCTTGTAATCACGCAATCCTCAAGCAATCTACACCAGCAACTGGACGTAGGGTTTTACTCTCCGGAAGCCCGAACCAGTATAAACTCACCGTGTTCTCTGTGTTCCGTGTGCTCGTGCGCAACCTTCGAGTTCTTAGCCCTAGATTTCACCCCGCCGAACAAATAAACCACCGGGGTTAACCCCCCTGTGGGCTGTCTAGATCTAAACATCTGACAGTGGGGTAGGATCAGTAGGCTTCACAGCAGGGTCCATAGTGTTTCCACCACTGTCGTGCGTTGGTGCAACAGGAACAATATCCCTCCCGCCATCCCCATCTTCATGCAGATCACTACTTGCCCTCTCATCCGCAACACTTTCTGCTGTTTGTAGAAGCTCAATACCAGGAGTTATCATGTCGATGTGCCGGACAGCCTCAGCGTAAGCACGATCAGATTTGCTCCCCGCTCTACCCAGGCACATTAACTTGGGCAGCAGCTTCGACATCCTCGTTTGCTCCGTGTCAGCATGAGTTGCAACCCGAACATCGTGCCTGTCCCATGGAACCACAGATCTCGCATTACGTGTGTAGCGTCTCAGAATGTACTTCTCTGGTATGTTCTGGACTTGCAGGTGGGTGAACGCCTTGATTACGTGCATGCAAAACAAACATGTGTGCTCCCATTGCATGCATTCACATCTATATACACCCGCTTCTTTGTTAGCTAGTACCTTGAATGCGTGCTGCGCCCAACAGAATGCTCCAGTGCCTTTTTCATGCTTCACCAAGTAACCGCATTCCACCTCTGGATCAGGCTCGATCAGAAATGTTGTGTTGTTAGCATATTCCCTCTTGTATTCATTATACACAGCCCTTGTGTACACCCTGCTGAGCTGCTCATCAAACCGCGACTTGCATGCCCTGACAACCTCGGCCTGCACATAAAAATTTTAAATTTTTGTTTCATAATCATAGGTTGCAATCACACACATACCATGCTGCAATCATATGTAACCAGTGGTTGCAAAATGACACAGGTTCATTCGCTAGTTGCAATCAGACATACCTTTTATTTTTTAGCAGCTGCAAGCACACACTGACTAGGTTGCAATCATAAAGGAACCAGGTTGCAATCACAAACTAACAGAATTTTTAATTGTTTATTTTCATAATCATAGGTCTGCAATCACACACCCACCATGTGTGCAATCACAATAACCAGTGGTTGCAAATATACACAGGTTCATTCACTAGTTGCAATCAGACATATTTTTATTTTTTGCAGACGCAAGCACACTGACTAGGTTGCAATCACACACTAACTGGTTTTGCAATCACAAACTAACAGAAATTTTAATTGTTGGTTTCATAATCATAGGTTGCAATCACACACCTACCATGCTGCAATCATATGTAACCAGTGGTTGCAAACTGACACAGGTTCATTCACTAGTTGCAATCAGACATACCTTTTATTTTTTCAGATGCAAGCACACACTGACTAGGTTTGCAATCACAAAGGAACCAGTTTGCAATCATAAAGGATCCAGGTTGCAACCACAAACTAACAGAAAATTTAATTGTTGATTTCATAATCATAGGTCTGCAATCACACACCCACCATGTGTGTAATCACAATAACCAGTAGTTGCAAATAGACACAGGTTCATTCACTAGTTGCAATCAGACATATTTTTATTTTTGTAGACGCAAGCACACTGACTAGGTTGCAATCACAAAGATACCAGTTTGCAATCACAAACTAACAGGTTTTGCAATCACAAACTAACAGAAATTTTAATTGCAATCACACACCTACCATGCTGCAATCATATGTAACCAGTGGTTGCAAACTGACACAGGTTCATTCACTAGTTGCAATCAGACAGACCTTTTATTTTTTCAGATGCAAGCACACACTGACTAGGTTTGCAATCTCAAAGGAACCAATTTGCAATCATAAAGGATCCAGGTTGCAATCACAAACTAACAGAAATTTTAATTGTTGATTTCATAATCATAGGTCTGCAATCACACACCCACCATGTGTGCAATCACAATAACCAGTGGTTGCAAATAGACACAGGTTCATTCACTAGTTGCAATCAGACATACTTTTATTTTTGCAGACGGAAGCACACTGACTAGGTTGCAATCACAAAGAAACCAGTTTGCAATCACAAACTAACAGGTTTTGCAATCACAAACTAACAGAAATTTTAATTGCAATCACACACCTACCATGCTGCAATCATATGTAACCAGTGGTTGCAAACTGACACAGGTTCATTCACTAGTTGCAATCAGACTGTCGGGATTCTCTACCGCCGGACAGTAAATTTATATCGATCGTGTCTCCGACCCGGATGGTTAGCACGAGAGACGCCGGGATTTAGACTGGTTCGGGCCTCCGAGGAGTAATACCCTACGTCCAGTATCGAGCTGCCGTGTTCTTGTGCTAGGGTTGTTTGTAGTAGGGGTTACAAACTTGTCGGGAGAGGGTGTCGAGCCCAAGTCCCTGAGGTGTGAGAGTTCAGTTCGTCAGCCCTTGTGACGGTTGCCCTCCTCTCCCTTTTATAGACGCAAGGGGCAGGGGCAAAAAAGGGATTCAAGTAAAAGCTACAGTCCTAGCCGCTGGGATGTCTTCTCGCACGTCGCTGTCCGTCAGGGCGCATTGAAGAGAGACCGAACTATGTTGTCGTCGAGGCCGCCGCGTGGCCGGGCGGGGCTGTTTATTTTGGGCACCTGGCGCCTCCTCCGAGCTCTTTGGTGCTGACTCAACCCGTCCGAGCACACGGGATGAGCTCGCCACGTTAGGGCCTAATCGTAGGCCAGCGCTAACCGTAGGTGCACTCGAGTGCTTCTGACGGAGTTGGCGTGCTGCAGGGTCGGATGGGACGTCGCGTCGAGGGCTGCGCGGCCGAACAGTGCCGCATTAAGGCTCTCGTCAGAGCCGGCCGCCCGCGCGTGCTGCGAGCTGGCGTATTTGCATGGCGTGGGGAACTGGCGCCCCACGCGTCGTTGCGAGGAAGCTCGCGCATCGAGGTGGTGCCACGTTTGCGTGGACCGCGTCTTGGTCGGAGACGGAAACTACTCGTGCGAACGAGCAGGTTGTCGGAGGCGAGGCGGAGACTCCTCGTGCGAGGCGGAGACTTGTCGTGCGAGGCGGAAACCCCTCGTGCGAGGTGGAGACTTGTCGTGCGAGGCGGAGGCTTGTCGTGCGAGGCGGAGGCTTGTCGTGCGAGGCGGAGGCTTGTCGTGCGAGGCGGAGACTTGTCGGGCGAGGCGGAGGCTTGTCGTGCGAGGCGGAGACTTGTCGGAGAAGCCTTCCTCTAGTAGGAGACTTGTCGAGGAAGCTTCCAACTAGTCGAAACAAGATGTCTTGCCAGTGATGGTCTTGACAGGGATCCTCAGTCTTCCTTGTACTGAATCTTGGCCTTCACATTGTCGATGGTGTCAGAAGACTCCACTTCAAGAGTGATTATCTCGCCGTCAAAGGGGGGCCCTAATCCGGGCCCTCGTCAGTAGCCCCCGAGCCAGAGAGAGAGTCAAGGACTCGCACACAGGCTCAGACGAAAGGCGTCGTGATGATCTTTGCTCTTGGTCTTCTCGGTGGGTGCGCGCGAGCGCATCCACCGAATGTAGCCCCCGAGCCCACGAGTGAGTTGTAGACTCGCTTGTGGGTTTTTGATCTTCAGTGGTGTTGTCATGGTTTCAGGATCTTTTTCCGAGGTGGTCGTGACAGTCGTGGGTGTCGTGGAGGTCGTGGCGATCATGGGCGTCGTGGCGGATGTGACGGCTTGAAAAGATGGAGCGGGGTCGGTTCAGACTCCTGGGCCCAGCGGGCATCGAGGCATCACGCAGGCAGGCGTCAGTTACCCCGGGGCGCGCGCGCGTGCGCAGGCGTCTTTTCGTCGTAGTGGGCCCAGCATTTAAGGCTGGTGGCCGTGCCCCTTCCTTTTTAACCATGCGCCGGCTGAGGGTTCGACACTTTTACCCTTCTGCCTTCTTCATTGCCATCTCCGCCTGCTTCCTTCGCCCTTTACGCCCACAGCGCCACCGCCTCTTTCTCCTAAGCCGCGCGTGAGAGCCCGCTGTCGCCATGTCGAACTGGTCGCGCTCCAATGTGTCCCGCTCGATGCTGCACCGTCTGGTCGCCGCCGGACAGCTCGCTGCGCTCACCGACGTCGAGGAGTGGAGGTTGCCCGAGGATGAGTCCGTGCCGCGCCCGCCAAGGGGGTACGTCGTCTCGTTCGTGGCGTTCCACGAGCGTGGCTTCTCCGTCCCCGCCGGGCGATTCATCCGGGCTGTACTTTTCGAGTACAGGCTCCAACTCCAGCACCTTAATCCGAACAGCGTCCAGCAAATGCGGCGTTCGAGGTGTTGTGTGAGGGGTACTTAGGGATCGGTGCCCATTGGCACCTCTTCAAGTATTTCTTCATGTTCGCCTGCCTGAAGGACGGCCCCCTCCCGGCGACCATCGGTTGCGCCAACCTCCGGATGAAGCAGAGCAGGGACAAGAAGTACATTCCTTTCTCGCTGATGAGCTCCAACAGCGGTTGGCACAAGGGTTGGTTCTATCTCAAGAACGACCCTGAGCACGCGCTGCCGGCGTTCACCGGAGTCTCCATCGCCCAGGTGCTGAGAAGTTGGAGCGACGGGCCTCCGAAGGCGGAGCAGGAGAAACTGCTCAAGGAGCACTGGGCGGCGCTGGCCCGCCTCCGCAAGGCCGGAGTCGACCTGGCGGCCGTCATCGGCCAGTACCACACCCGGGGGGTCGTCCCGCTCCGGAGGCGGCCTCTTCGTCTCTGTGAGATGACGGCCAAGAGGGCCCCTTTCATAGGGACCGTGACGGCGCTCGAGCCACCTTCGCAGGAGGAGGTCCAACACCGCGTGTCGGTGGCCATTGGGAAGGCGTCCTACTCGTGGCCGCCATCGCAGCTCTTGCCCATGCTTCCCAACGAAGGGACCGAAAAGCTCGTAAGTCGTTTCTTCTTCCGATAAGTTTTTCGACTAGTTCGGGGTCTTCATCTGATTTGGATCTCGTCGGGAACTTCTGATGGTCGCTGACTCCCTTTACTTCCTTTCACTTTTAGCTGAGGAGCTCCCACCTTGTGCCCGCGAAGCCCCCTCTCCCGCAGGAGGCGATCTTCAACCGCAACAAGGCGGCCGTGGAGCGGCGGAGGGGCGAGCGCAAGGCGCAGCACAAGGAGAGGGAGATCGCCAAGCGCGATCGGAATGATAACCGCATCAAGCGCCGCAAAGCGGGGGAGGCCAATGTCTCCTCCAATGAAGATCCGTCGCCGCCGCCGGCGTGGAGCGGGGACGAGCCGAGCGCCGACGTTGATTGGGGCGGCATGTCCGGGTCACCCCTATCATCACCGCGCCAGGCCGCAGAAGTGAGCTCGACGCGGCGGGCGGAGCCGGTTGCCCGTGAGAAAGGCGCTGGTTCCAGCTCACAGCCGGGGGTCCGCCCCGCCCGAGAAGATCAACGGGTGACCCGCTCCCAGGCGGCCCCTGGTGGCTCACGTGCCTCCGAGGAGCGGAGAGATCCCCCACGTCGGGATTTTCCGCCCAGGCGGTCGGCGGAGCAAGACTCTTCCTCCCGCCACTCCTTCGACGGCGCCGAGCGTCCGGACTCGGACTCCTTGAGGAGGCGTTCGTCATCCAAGGTGAGGTCGACCCCGTCGGCGCCTGCACCGAGCGCGCCGAGAGGAGGGAACACGAGCATTCCCCAGCGGTGCCTCCAATCTCTAGTTATCCGCGGTGGCGGCGCCCCGGCTGTGCAGGTTCCCCTCTCCGCTGGTGTGAGTCGGGAGGTGGCGTCCGGCGTGGCAGAGGCCGGGAGGACAGCCCCCGAGCCGTCGGTGGATCGAAGCACCGCTGCCAAGCCGTTGGGGGGTGATGGGCCAGCCCCCGAGCTGTCGGAGCGTCGGGAACCAGTTTCCGAGCCGGCGGGGGCCAAAAGGCCAGCCCCCGAGCTGGGTCCGTCAGATAGGCTGGTCAAGTGGGCTCGCGTCCGGTCCACCATGTAAGCTCTTGCTCGCTATTCCTCATTGTTTTACTGTTCTTCGTCTTCGCTTGTTTCGCATTTTTAATTCGCCCTTGCCTCAGCCGTGCCGACACCGGCGTGCTCAGTCTCGCGCCACAGAAGCGCGCAGTGCTAAGCGCGCGCAACCCTCAGCCCGATCCCCGCCCAACGCCTCGTCCTGCTGAACCGTCGGCGGGGCAAGCCGGGAGAGGGCCCACTGCGACAACCGAGGTTGTCGAGACGGCGGCGCCTCCGCCGGCGTCGAACGCCGACAACTTGACCAAGGGGGCGGGTGGCCCCTGAGGCGAACGTCACTCAGGCGGCGGTCGAGCCGTCGATCGAAGCCCCCGCGGGAGACGGCGATGCCCCCGCTGACATCAATCGGCAGACACGAGACCGAGATGCCGGCGGTAGTTGAAGCTTCGGCGCCTGCGGCATTGCAGGCGGGTGGGAATGCGGTGGAGGCGCCGGCAGCCGATGACGCGGCTGCCCGCCCCCGGGAGTTCATCGACCTCGACAGGCCCGACCTCTTGGGCGGCGATACAACCGGCTTCGGGGCCATGCTGGAGCGGTTGCTGGCAAGCCCAGAGGAGTCGGGGGTCGAAGCTTCCGAGTCTGCCGTGCCCGAGGTTGCGACCACAACTGGAGCGGTGGAGTCCGGCGACAAGGAGCCCGCGCTTGACGCGGCCGCTGTGGAGCAGCCGGAGCCGGGCCTGGACGGAGCTGGTGTGGCCCCCGAAGCCTCAGTCACATTCGAGGCAGCCGAGGAGGTCCTCGGAGAACCCGCAGTCGACGCCGAGCTGGCTGCCACCGCGTCCTCGTCGCCTGCCATGGTCGCGGAAACGACCGTTGTGAGCGCACCAGAGCCGTCGTCACCCCGGCTCGCCGCCCTCGTCATTGAAGCGGCGCCAATCGCAAGCCCGACCCGCCCAGTCCCGCAGGAGCACGATGTCCCCGGGGGCGCTGTGGGAGGCGCCTCCCCAGAGATCCAGGAGGTCAGGGAGGGCTCAGGCGCAGGGCTGCTGCCGGAGCCGGAGGAGAACGACGCGCAGATCACCGACCTTGTGCGCTCCACGTGGGCGGCTGCTTTCGAGGCGGGCGCGTCTGATGACGAAGAGGAGGAGGCCGCGGCCTGCCGCCGCCTCGAGCGAGGCCTCGGATGGGCGCGTCGTGCGTTTGACGAACTTATCCTTCCCGCGACGACGGTAAGTCCCTTCGAACCAGGAGCTTAGCCTTGCTTTTCCCGTTCTTGTAAGTCTTGTAATTATTGTTCCCTTGCCCAGAATAGACGCTCGTGGGGTGCGGCGCAAAGAAAGTGCACGCCATCAAGGAGCTCCGGGCTGTGGGCCCAACTAGAGATGCAGCTGGTGGTTGCTCGGCTTGCCGCCGCCGGGGCGGCGGCGAGCGAGGTCTCGTCTAAGGCCACACTCGAGGCTGCCGTGAAGACCGCAGAGGAGCGTGCCACGGCCGCAGAGGCCGCAGCCGCCAACGCCGCGACGGAGCGGGAGTCGCTCGAAGCGAAACTGGCCCAAACGGAGGCGACGGTTGAGGAGCTGCGGGCCGCAGTGACAACCGCCAACGAGGCCGCTGTGAATGCCACAGCCGCCGCCACCACCACTGAGACCGCCGCCCAAACCGCCGCCTAGGCCGCCGCCCAGGAGAAGACGACACTCGAATCGAAGGTGACCGGGCTGGAGCAAGACTTGGCCACTGCCGGTGCGGAGCTCCGGACGGCCAACAAGCAATTTTCTGAGGTGGCCAACAAGCTCCAGGACGCCACCGACGAGGTGACCCGGCTCCGGAACGCCAACTCCCAATTGGCGCAAGACATTGATGGTGAGTGGGCTTCGAATGCTGCCGTGGGTTCCTTTCTTTTTGTTGATTTTTGTCGGTGTTGATTTGTCTCCTCGTGGTCATAGGGCTATGCGCGCATCGCGCCGCGATGACCGTGAAGCTCACGGAAAAATCGCAGGAAGTGAACGCCGCCGAGCTCAAGATCATCGAGAAGGACGACTCGATCAAGCGGCTGTCGGAGCAGCTTGAGAGTAAGTCCTTTCGATCCTGCCTTGCTCTTCTCTCGACTCGGCTGCGCCATGTTTGTTCATTACAATTTGAAGACCCTTTTCAGAGGCCAGGGCTGAGCTTGAGCAGTCCCGGAAGGCCCAGGAGCAAGTCAGGACCGAGCTCGAGCAAGTCAAGAACGCCCGGCGCGAGTCGGAGACGTCGCGCCGGCAGAGCGTCCTGGAACACGCCAAACTTGGGAAGCTCATTGGCCAGGTCTTGTCGGGGGTTGGCGTTGCTGTCGGACCGATGCTCCCCGACACGCTGGCGAAGCTAGTTGAGCGCCTCCCGGAAGTTATCAAGGAGCGGGAGCTGTCGACTGCTCGGAAGGTGGTGCACCGGGTGCTCGCCATGTTCGACTCGCACTATCAAGGGATGGACTGCATGGCGCTGTGTGGCGGCTGGGCCCCTGGCAGCTCCGACGACCACTGCGACCAGCTCGAGGAAGACTGCGCCTCCTTCGCCCGCGCCATGGCCGACGTCGCGATGAAGGACCTGGACCTGATTCCACGAGACGCACCGGAAGACCAAGAGAGCTCCAGGCCTTCACATTAGATGTATCATTTTTATATGTAGGCAGTTAAGAACAACTCGTATGTGTAACGCCTTGAACAATTTTAAGTCATCGCGAACTTGCTCGAAAATGTTACTGCTCGAACGTTCTCGAGCGCCAAGGGACGACTGCAGCAACGAGTAGCAGACCTTAGGAATTTGAGATGACCAAGCTCCACTCTGGAGCCGCGGGGGCGTAGGAGTCGGAGAGTCCAGCCATTCCAAATTGCTAAGAGGTGCCATGCGTTCGCAGCCCCCGAGAACTCGGGGAAGTTCGAAAAGTGACTCGTGAATTTTTTGTTGAAATCGTTTAAGACCGGAGTCTGAGCGGTTGCCCGATCGCTTTTGAAAAGAGGTCAGATGGAAGCCTGTGGACTCAGACTGTGCTTGCAAGCCTTCGCACCGTAGCCACGAAGGCGTAGGTGCTAGGAGCGTTGAACGAGCAGCAGCACCGAGTCCCGCGCGGGCCGCCATCTTTACTTTTCGCAAGGTTGAGCCTTCCGCCAATAAACCTCTCGCACGTGCGATCAGTTGCGACATAGTTGTCGATTTTTGTTTTGAAAAAACAGAGAAAACGAAAGGAGGGCATCGTGCCCTGGGTAGCCCCCGAGCGGTGAGCGTTTCTGCACAGGTGCAGGAGTGCTCGCCGCTCAGCCTTTGGAAAAGTTGCAACGTATAAAAACATGGCAACCGAAAAGTTTACGAACTCATAGATGTATGAACAAAGCATGCGGCATTTATTCACTAGTTTATAAGATATGAACATTTACTCAAGGGTAAAACGGCCGCAGGTGCTCGATGTTCCAAGCGTTGGAGACGACTCGACCGTCCTCGTATCGGATCTTGAACGTCCCGGGTCGGAGTACTTGGTCGACGATGAACGGCCCCTCCCATGGGGGCGCGAGTTTGTGTCGATCCTTGCTGCCTTGAACTCGTCAGAGGACCAGGTCCCCGACCTGGAACTCGCGGGCGCGCACGTTGCGCTCGTGGTAGCATCACAAGGCTTGTTGGTACTTGGCCGAGTGTAGCAGCGCCACGTCGCGTGCCTCGTCGAGCTGGTCGATTGCGTCATCGAGTGCGACTTGGTTGCCTTCTTCGGTATAAGCCCGTACTCTGGGACTGCCGTAGTCGATGTCCGTGGGGAGGACTGCCTCCGACCCATGCACCATGAAGAACGGCGTGAAGCCGGTTGCTCGACAAGGCGTGGTGCGCAGGCTCCAGAGAACGGATGGTAGCTCGGCTACCCATCTTGCTCGGAACTTCTCGAGGCGTTTGAAGATGCGAGGCTTCAATCCTTGCAGTAGCATGCCGTTCGCCCTTTCAACTTGCCCGTTTGTTTTCGGGTGTGCCATGGTGGACCAGTCCACGCGAATGTTGTTGTCATCGCAGAAGTTGAGGAATTTCTTCCCTGTGAACTGGGTGCCGTTGTCGGTGATGATTGTGTTAGGTATACCGAAGCGATAGATGATGTCGGTGAAGAACGCTACGGCTTCCTCGGAGCGGACGTTCATGATGGGTCGAGCCGCGGTCCACTTGGAGAACTTGTCGACCGCCACGAGGAGATGCGTGAAGCCCCCGGGCGCTTGTCAGAGCGGTCCCACCATGTCGAGGTGCCATACAGCAAAAGGCCATGTGATGGGAATGGTCTGAAGTGCTTGCGCCGGGAGGTGAGTTTGTCGAGCGTAGAACTGGCATCCCTCTCAACGCCGCACAATGTCCTTGGAGTCTGCCACCACTGTGGGCCAGTAGAACCCTTGTCGGAAAGCTTTTCGGACAAGAGTTCTCGGACCGGCGTGATGCCCGCACGTGCCGGCATGGATCTCGCGAAGTAGCTCCTTTCCCTGATCTCCTAGGATGCACCGCATGAGTATGCCCGCCGCTCCCCATTTGTACAGCTCGCCCTTGATGAGAACGAAAGCTTTAGCCCGTCGGGCGATGCGGCGTGCTTCCGTTTGGTCGGAGGGCAACTTCCCTTCGACAAGCCACTCGAGGATGGGGAAACGCCAATCCGGGTCCTCGAGATTCAGTTCGGGCGGCTGGTCGATCTCCATAACTTCCGGCCCTTCAGGTTCTTGTGGCTTTTCCCCCTCGACGCGCACAGATGGCGCTTGCTGGTCTCTTGCGAAGACCCTGTGTGGTACTGGCTTGTGGCTCGATGCAGTCTTGGCGAGGACGTCCGTGGCCTTGTTGTAGTCGCGCGGCACGTGATGAAGCTCGAGCCCATGGAACTTGCCTTCCAGCTCGCGTACGGCCTGGCAGTATGCTGCCATCTTTGGATCGACACAATTTTTCTCTTTCATGACTTGATCTACGACAAGCTCCGAGTCTCCCCTGATCTCGAGTCGGCGGATCCCGAGCTCGACCGCAATTCGAAGGCCGTTAATGAGTGCCTCGTACTCGGCGATGTTGTTGGAGGCGGGGAAGTGTAGTCGAACCATGTACTCCATTCGCACGCCCAGAGGCGAGATGAAGACAAGGCCTACTCCTGCCCCTTCCTTCATGACCGAGCTGTCGAAGTACATTGTCCATGTCTCGTGCTCGATGGGTGCTGGTGGAGTTTGGATCTCCGTCCACTCAGCGACAAAGTCCGCCAACACCTGCGACTTGATGGCGCTACGGGGCGCATATGAAATGTTCTGCCCCATCAGCTCGAGCGCCCACTTGGCTATCCTCCCTTCGGCTTCGGGGTTCTGGATCACCTCTCCGAGCGGATATTTGGACACCGCCGTGATGGGGTGCGCGTTAAAGTAGTGGCGGAGCTTGCGTTTGGTGATCAAGACTGCGTATACAAGCTTTTGCATTTGCGAGTAACGAGTCTTTGAGTCAGAGAGTACCTCGCTCACGAAATAGACCGGGCGCTGCACCTTGAGCGACCTCCCGGGTTCTTCTCGTTCAACCACTAGCGCAGCACTGACCACTTGTGTCGTCGCAGCGATGTATAGGAGCATCGGTTCTTCTGGCGCCGGAGCCGTGAGGATCGGTGGGCTCTTCAGGAGATTCTTGAGGGAATCAAGCGCTTCCTGAGCCTCGGGCGTCCATGCAAAGTGGTCAGACTTCTTCATTAGGCGATACAGTGGTAAGCTGCGCTCTCCGAGTCACGCTATGAAACGGCTAAGAGCTGCGAGGCAGCCCGTGACGCGCTGTACGCCCTTTAGGTTTTGGATCGGTCCCATGTTCATGATGTCCGAAATCTTCTCGGGGTTAGTTTCGATGCCGCGTTCCGACACGACAAAGCCAAGGAGCATGCCCCTTGGGACCCCGAAAACGCACTTCTCAGGGTTAAGCTTTACCTCGTGCTCTCTCAACTTCGCGAACACCTCCGTGAGGTCTGGGACTAGATCGCCAGTCTTTTTCGACTTGACCACGATATCATCAACGTACGCCTCGATGATTCGTCCTATAAGGTCTCCAAAGACGCGTCGCATGCATCTTTGGAACGTAGCGCCCGCGTTTTTGAGCCCGAAGGGCATCGTCTTGTAGCAATAGGCGCCAAACGGAGTGATGAATGAAGTTGCTAGTTGGTCCGCTATGCACATCGCTATCTTGTGGTACCCGGAGTACGCATCGAGAAAACAAAGGGTTTCGCACCCAGCTGTCGAATCGACTACCTGATCTATGCGAGGCAAAGGAAACGGATCCTTGGGACATGCCTTGTTAAGGCCCGTGTAGTCAACACACATCCTCCATTTCTTATTCTTCTTCTTTACAAGTACAGGGTTAGCAAGCCACTCGGGGTGGAATACTTCTCGGATGAACCCTGAACGAAGGAGCTTCTTGATCTCCTCGCCAATCGCCTTGCACTTCTCGTCGTTGAAGCCGCGGAGGCGTTGCTTCACCGGTTTCGATCCCGGCTTGATGTTCAGTTTGTGCTCGGCAACCTCCCTCGGGATCCCCTTCATGTCGGAGGGTTTCCATGCAAACACATCGAGGTTCGCTTTGAGGAAGTCGACGAGCGCGCTTTCCTATTTAGGATCGAACGCCGTCCTGATACGGAGCGTACGGCCATCATCAGAGACGGCCACATCCTTGACGTCCTTGGCGGGCTCGAAAGAGCAGGCCGCTCGCTTGGACGACTCGGGGATTTCCTAGTCCTCGGAAGAAGGCTCGGCGTGGAGCTTTTCGGACCGGATCAGTGCCTCCGCAAACTGGAAGCACTCAGCGTCGCACTCGAATGCGCGCTGGAACGTAGTCCCCACCGTGATGATCCCCTTCGGACCGGGAATCTTCAACTTGAGGTACGTATAGTTGGGCACGGCCATGAACTTCGCGTACGCCGGCCTCCCGAGGATGGCGTGGTACGTCCCCGAGAACCCCATGTTGACGCTCCTTAGCCTCACTACTAGGTTTGCACTCACGACGACGGCGCCAGAAATGTCTGCTGGCACTCACTAGCGTCGCTACCGGGTTTATACCCCTCGTAATGGGGCTAGGGAACGTCTTTGGTAAAACACACATCACAGAAAGGTCCGCAAGCGCACGGATTACCGTTGTAGCACTTCACCCGGTGGTATTCGGGTTATCGTATTTATATTTTAACAAGGGAGGCACTACGGCAAAGATGATCGGATAAACGGTGGAGAGTAAGGAGACTCGGTAAAAAGCTATAGCGGGGGTAACGAATAAAGATATTTGGGGATAACTTGACACTCACAAGGAGATCTTGATAAAGGGTTAGAGAGGACCTTGTGAGCTGGGAGGACAATGAGACGAGAAAGGATCCTAACACAATCTATCTATTCTTGTCAACTCTAGGTAAAGAACTAAGGCAAAGGATAACCAAGGCAAGCTAAACTCGACTAGCTCTTCTATTGCTGCAGGGGCATGCAAAGCCGCGTTCTCGGACTGGGATGAGAAGGGAGAACGACGACACGCTGAATCCTACCGGCCCAAACTAACGTGGTGGACTACTGAGACCGTCCGGAGCTGTCACCTCCTTAGGGTACCACAACTATTCCGTTGAACGGGACACCAATCTAAGACTAAGGCAACTTCTGAGCACCGCGCTCACAACGAACCAAAGAACCTTTCCCCGGATATCACGATGGAAGGTCTCTCTCTCTACGGTGAAACACCGAAGATCAAGCGAAGAACGACCACGACACTATAGGGTTCAAGAGAGCTATGCTAACCAAGATTAAACTAACTTTAGTCTAAACCAAGAATAAACCTTCTAGAGCAAAGTAAAAGCTGAATGTAATTGACTCGAAAGGTAAGATAGAAAGATAACTTGAATTGTACTTGAGTCTAAACAAAGAAAGGATACAAGAGTAGTACCGGAACCCTGAAGAAGACTCCTCCGGAACCCCGAGACTAGCTCGACTCGACTCTAACTCCCAACCTACACTAATCCTACTCTAAGTGAAGAAAAGAGAGAAATGGAGATGCTCCTGCGTTGTGTGTCCGTTCCAGCGAGTGGGAGGTGCCTTTTATAGGTAAGGGAGGTCGGTGGAGCGCAGGGGAGGAATATCCCAGGTGCGACCGGCTCACTAGGTGCGGCCGGCCTTGGGATGTACCGCCTCTCGCCTTGGATGCCCCTGATCACTGCTCCTGAGGCGGTTGTAGGTCGGCTCTTTGGGTCGGTTTCGCCCGGCACGCTAGTTGATAGGTGCGGCCGGCCCTACCCCGCGCCGTGTGATGCACCGACTGTGTTCGCAGACGCCTAGGATTGCCTCTGGATGACGGTTGTGGTGGTTGAGCGATCGGACAAGTGGACCCATTTATCCAAGTGATCCTAGCCTCCACCATTTGATCAAACCGACGTTTCTTCAGTGAATCGTGCTCGTCCAAGTTGTGCTCGAGGGAGAAGGGGTGCTCTGGACCAGAGACGCGCCACGGGGCAGGGTCGGCCGCACCTGCAGGGCCGATCGCACCTGCCAGGCCGGCCGCACCTGCAGGGCCGGCCGGACCAGGTGGTTCGGCCGTGCCTTGCATGTGTGGTGTGTTGGTCCCAAATTCTCCCAAAATGTGTACCTGCCTATGAAATTCACAACACAACTCATGGAACTATATTAGTACTAAAAATGTGCATGAAACTTGTCATATACTCCTCTCGAACCCGAGGTTTTGACGGTCGAATTTTTGTTGTAAGGACCGTCAACAAACTCCCCCAAGCTAAACGTTTGCTCGTCCTCGAGCAAAGCCTAGACTTGGCCTCGGTGGATCAGGAGTTGCATGATGTTACCACCCGGCAAGTTCCTATGCACAATTCCATGCTCTACTTGCTATTTTAAAAGATTGGTACAAGAGAAACTTAGCCTTATTTTACCTGTGGTGCTTGTAACTTTCCACCTTGCCTTCGGAGGTTGAAAGGTAGAATGGTTTTGACTTTGCATCACTCGCTCTTCTCTTTTCGGGATCCTATCTCGGAGTTTTGAAATTTTTGCAAAGAAAAACAAGGTTCCTCGGATGGTTCCCTCGATCGCTCAAGTGGTATTTGTTACCTCACCAAAGGCTTTTGAGCGAGCCTCAACTTCCTACTCTATGGCTTGTATGTGGAGCTTTGGGTAGGATAAGTATGAGACTCACTTGTGCCACATGATGTTGTTGAGCCAAAGACCGGATCCAAGAAGAAGCTAGTCATGCAACTTGATCGAGATGTGCAAGTGTGTGGAATATTTTTGTTTGTTTTTCTATGGACTCCTTGCTTCGAGATTCTCCTCTTGCTTTTATTTTGGAGGGGGGTCATGCTTCATCATTTTTTTTCTATGCTCTTTGATTGGAGCACATAATTTTTTTTTCTATGCTTTTTGAGCATATACTTTTCTTTCTTTTGATGACCCCTCTCTCCTTTTGCAAGATTACAAGAAGAGAAATCTCTTTGGAACTTTAGAGTAATTATTTTGGGTGGGTGGATGGCATGTTTTGCGTAACTCCCTGTGTGGAAGTTAGCTTGTATATGTGGGTGTACGTGATCTCGATCATGGGAGCATGAAAAGATTCTACCAAGGGTCACAACAATTTGGCAAAACTCAATGGGTCACAAGCAAGCATATGTAGAAGGTTTATACTTCGATATCGACATATGACTTTGGTAGGTGATATGACCATTGAGGAACTTGTCTTGTTTATTTTCAAAAGAAAATCATCCGAGATTTTCACTGTACTATGAGATAGAGCAAGATCATCATTGTCTCACCATATCATACTAGTCAACACCCTAGGTTTGGTCATAAGCATATGCTTTCCACAAAGTTTTATTTTAGGATCTTGTCTCAAAATATACCAACAAATTCAAATACTCATAGAGCACAAAATTGTACACTAGGTTCTTACAAAGTTTTAACATAGCAACTATTCATCATTTCCGAAGTGAGGATATAGACAAGATTTCAAGTGCACATGGTTGAAGCAAATATTTTTGTTGTTTTTCTTTTATTCAAATGTGGTAAACAAGATGTTGAAAATTAGTTGGGATTGACATACCTTCCTTGATAGAAAATGGGGTCTCCCCCAAGCTAATTTTTGGCTACCTGGTTGGTGTGTCTTCATTTTGGTGATGAGTTGAGCACTTGGAAGCTTGTAGTGGTTGGCTTGATGGATTCGTGGAAAATCATAGGTACGGCCGTACCACTTGGTTCGGCCGTCCCTACTCCATTTGCTCCAAGCACTCGTGTCCCCTCCTGAAAACATCCTGCACAAAAATTTTGTCGAGGGGAGGCACGACCGTACCTCTAGGTTTGGTCGTATCACCAAAAATCTCCAAAACTGTTTTTCTATGTCTTGTTTACTTACTAATGCAATGGTGAAATCAAATTTGAAATTTAAACATGCTTGATGCATGAAATAAAATGTTGGAAGAGAAATATGAGATAAATAGCGGTTTACCTCATGGTGAGGGCTCGTAGTTTAGAGTCCGTGAGCGGGACTCCTCCGTCTGCTTAATTGATCTTGGATTCGTCCGGTCCCGGAGTGGAAGACTCGAACGAAGCTCCCTTCACACGCCACACCCTCTTTGTTTTCTTCGGTGGCGTTGAAGTCGGTGAGGCTTTAGCGGGGGTGTTTTTGGTTTCCGTCTTCTTTTCCCCCTTAGCCTTGTTGATTGCCTTCAGCTTCTTTTGTTGGTGGCGCCCTTTGAATGCTTTGTCTTGCTCCCAATGCTTCCTCATTGTGGCAATGAGGCTATCCACTTTGGGCTTGGTCGGGGCCACCTTCTCTCTCTTGTATTGGGGTCGTGGCTTCCTCCACTCTCTAGATTCCTCATCTTGCAATAGGTAACATTGCTCTTTTTTTGCTTGACATTTGAATGTCATGTTTCTTCGCCCTATGCGGAATTGAATCTTTCCGGCTCCGACATCAATCCTTGCATTGACATCTCTTAGGAATGGTCGCCCAAGAATAAGTGGCATTTCTCCATCATCCTGTGTGTCGAGGACCACGAAATCCGCAAAGACGTAGGAGCCTTTGACATTCACCAAGAGATTTTCCACTATGCCCTCTGGATATTTAATCGATAAGTCGGCAAGTTGGATTGTCATCATTGTCGGAGAGAGAGCAGGATATCCTAACTCCTCAAACATGGCCTTGGACATGAGGTTGATACTCGCTCCAAGGTCACAAAGAGCATTCTTGATCTTTTGATAGTAGATCGTGCATGTGATAGCCGGATATCCATTGTCTTTCCTGTGCAAGACAGCTGATTCCTCCCATGGGTCTTGGATTTGGTGTATGAGCTTCCCTACATGGTTAGGTGAATACATCCTCCTAGATGGCTTACCCCATCTGGTGGATACAACGCTAACATTCTCTCGGGTAGGCTCGGGTTGCCCCGGGATTCTACCCGACTCGGAAGAAGGTAAAGAAGAAGCAAGCTGAGCAAGTTGAGTTTCTATCATTTTATTAAAGCTTAGCTGATTCTTCATAGCAGTAGTGAAGGATTCTATGGTGGAATTCAGATTTTCAAAAACTTTATCATTGGCGGCTAGCTTCTTGTTTAAATTTTCATTAATTTTAGCTTGGACAAAGACAAGATCTCTAATGGAAGGCTGATTATTAAAATTGTTAGAATAATTACCTCCATTTTGATTGTTGAACGGGAAGTTGGGCCTCGAGTTCCACCCTTGATTGTTGTAGTTGTTGTTGCGGAACTCGTTGTTGTTGCCATTGTTGATGAAGCTGGCTTCTCCCCTTGTCTCGGGACAATCATTTCCTGAATGACCCACATTACCGCAAACCTCGCACGTCATGCGAGCGTCCATAATCTTGGCGGTCTCCATATTGCTCGGTGCCTCCAATTTCTTCATGAGGAGGTCCTTCTTAGCGGCGAGCATGTCGATTCCATCAACTTGGTGTACACCGCGGTTACGGGGTTGGAGACGATCTCCATCCCAACCTTGATTTGCCACCATCTTCTCGATCAATTCCTTGGCGGCGGGTACTTGTAGCGAGAAGAAGGCTCCTCCAACGGCTGCATCTAGGTGCTCACGGGCGGTACACTTGAGCCTGTGGTAGAAGGTTTGAATTAAGAACCACCCCTGCATGCCATGGTGCGGGCACGTGGTGATGTACTCCTGGAAACGTTCCCATGCTTCCGGGATACTCTCATAATTCTGCTGCTGGAAGCCCGAAATTCTAGCGCGGAGGGCATTGGTTTTGCCCACCGGGAAGAACTTTGTGAGAAATGCCTTAGAGCACTTATCCCATGTGTTGATGGCATCTCGCTCCGCATAAAACCATTGCTTCGCCTTCCCAAGCAATGAGAACGGGAATAGGCGAAGACGAGTTGCATCGTCCGTCACTCCATGGATAGTGAAAGTCCTACACACCTCCAGAAAATGCTGGAGATGTGCGTTGGCATCTTCATTCGGCTTGCTGCAGAACGGATTAGCTTGCACCATGTTGATCAACGCCGGCTTGAGTTCAAAGTTTCCGTCTCTCACCGTCACGTTCGATCCGGTAGGGACATTGGTATTGGAGGGAGCGGAAAACTCGCGGATCGTTCTCTCGGCCATGGGTGCTGACGAGGTGCTGTCTACGGGATCAACGGTGTTCGTCTCTTGACTCGAGAGAAACTTCTGAGGAATGTGGACGCGAGGTCGCACTCTCCTCACAAGTGACTCCGGATTGTCGTGGAAATTGGACGGTAGGTCGAAACCGGTCATGCACTACTCTGCGTACACGAGAGTAGAGCAAGGGTGAACCCGCTTAAATAGCGGTTCACCGAACCTGGATAACTCTACCACTAAGTTTAAACGATATGTTATGCCTATTGCCTCCCCGGCAACGGCGCCAGAAATGCTTGTTGATGCTCCTTAGCCTCACTACTAGGTTTGCACTCCCCGGCAATGGTGCCAGAAATGCTTGTTGACTCTCCTTAGCCTCACTACTAGGTTTGGACTCACGGCGACGGCGCCAGAAATGCCTGCTGGCAGTCGCTAGCGTCGCTACCGGGTTTATACCCCTCGTAATGGGGCTAGGGAACGTCTTTGGTAAAATACACGTCACAGAAAGGTCCGCAAGCGCACGGATTACCATTATAGCACTTCACCCGGTGGTATTCGGGTTATCGTATTTATATTTTAACAAGGGAGGCACTACGGCAAAGATGATCGGATAAACGGTGGAGAGTAACGAGACTCGGTAAAGAGCTATAGCGGGGGTAACAAATAAAGATATTCGGGGATAACTTGACACACACAAGGAGATCTTGATAAAGGGTTAGAGAGGACCTAGTGAGCTGGAAGGACAACGAGACGAGAAAGGATCCTAACACAATCTATCTATTCTTGTCAACTCTAGGTAAAGAACTAAGGCAAAGGATAACCAAGGCAAGCTAAACTCGACTAGCTCTTCTAGTGCTGCAGGGGCATGCAAAGCCGCGCTCTCGGACTGGGATGAGAAGGGAGAACGACGACACGCTGAATCCTACCGGCCCGAACTAACGTGGTGGACTACTGAGCCCGTCCGGAGCTGTCACCTCCTTAAGGTACCACAACTATTCCGTTGAACGGGTCACACCAATCTAAGACTAAGGCAAGTTCTGAGCACCGTGCTCACAACGAACCAAAGAACCTTTCCCCGAATATCACGAAGGAAGGTCTCTCTCTACGGTGAAACACCGAAGATCAAGCGAAGAACGACCACAACACTATAGGGTTCAAGAGAGCTATGCTAACAAAGATTAAACTAACTTTAGTCTAAACCAAGAATAAACCTTCTAGATCAAAGTAAAAGCTGAATGTAATTGACTCGAAAGGTAAGATAGAAAGATAACTTGAATTGTACTTGAGTCTAAACAAAGAAATGATACAAGAGTAGTACCGGAACCCTGAAGAAGACTCCTCCGGAACCCCGAGACTAGCTCGACTCGACTCTAACTCCCAACCTACACTAATCCTACTCTAAGTGAACAAAAGAGAGAAATGGAGATGCTCCTGCGTTGTGTGTCCGTTCCAGCGAGTGGGAGGTGCCTTTTATAGGCAAGGGAGGTCGGTGGAGCGCAGGGGAGGAATATCCCAGGTGTGGCCGGCTCACTAGGTGCGGCCGGCTCTGGGATGTGCCGCCTCTCGCCTTGGACGCCCCTGATCACTGCTCCTGAGGCGGTTGTAGGTCGGCTCCTTGGGTCAGTTTCGCCCGGCACGCTAGTTGATAGGTGCGGCCGGCCCTACCCCGCGCCATGTGATGCACCGACTGTGTTCGCGGACGCCTAGGATTGTCTCTGGATGACTGTTGTGGCGGTTGAGCGATCGGACAAGTGGACCCATTGGTCCAAGTGATCCTAGCCTCCACCATTTGATCAAACCGACGTTTCTTCAGTGAATCGTGCTCGTCCAAGTTGTGCTCGAGGGAGAGGGGGTGCTCTGGACCAGAGACGTGCCACAGGGTAGGGCCGGCCGCACCTAGCAGGGCCGGCCGCACCTGCCAGGCCGGCCGCACCTGCAGAGCCGGCCGGACCAGGTGGTTCGGCCATGCCTTGCATGTGTGGTGTGTTGGTCCCAAATTCTCCCAAAATGTGTACCTGCATATGAAATTCACAACACAACTCGTGGAACTCTATTAGTACTAAAAATGTGCATGAAACTTGTCATATACTCCTCTCGAACCCGAGGTTTTGACGGTCGAATTTTTGTTGTAAGGACCGTCAACAAACTCCCCCAAGCTGGGCGTCTTGAGGGTAGACCCCACGCCGAATCAACTTCTCTTGGCGTCTTGAGGGTCGCGCTGGGGATCCGCCGAAGATCATGTGGACTGCCCCATCCTCGCCCGGGTACTAGGCTCCCGCGTCATCGTCGTCGTTGTCGGGGAGAGGCGCAGCCTTCTTCTGCGGATCCGCCACCTTGGGCTTGAGCGTGCCGTTAGTTCTTCATCAAGCGGCAGTCCTTGAGCGCGTGCTTGACGGGGACCTCGTGGTTGGTGCACGGGGCCTCCAAGAGCCTCTCAAAGTGGTCCTTCGGAGGACCGACCTTGGTCAGGTTGCTCTTGGGGCGTGAGGCCTTGCGCTTGACCGCCGCGACGAAGTTGTCGTCACGACGACGCTTGTCGTTCTTCTTCTTCTTCTTGGGGTGCGAGGACGGCCCCTCGCCGTGGTCCACGACCTGTTTCCCCTTGCCCTGAGGGGTGTTGAGGGTCGCCACGACCGCCTCCTCGCCGTCCGCGTGGTTGGTCGCGATGTCGAGGAGTTCCCGAGTGGTTCGGGGGGTTCGGCGCCCTAGTCGATGGATGAGGGTGGTGCAGGTCGTGCCGTTCTGGAACGCCGAAATGGCGTCATTGTCCGTCGCGCCGAGCAGCTCGGTGCAACGCTTGGAGAAGCGCCGGATGTAGTCGCGCAGACTTTCCCCCGGCTGCTGCTTGCAGTTTCGCAGCTCCCAGTGCTTGCCGGGACGGGCGTACGTGCCCTGGAAGTAGCCGACGAAGACTCGGCGCAACTCCGTCCAGTCATTGATCTTGCCGCGGGGCAAGTGCTCGAGCCATGTCCGCGCAGAGTCGCCGAGGTAGAGCGGCAGGTTCTTGATGATGAAGAGGTCATCTGTCGCTCCGCCCGCGTGGCACGCGAGTCGGTAATCCTCCAACCACACGCTCGGGTTGGTCTCCCCGTCGTACCTGGGGTTGTTGGTCGGAGCCCGGAATTGTGAAGGAAACTTCGCGTCTCGCACATTCTGTCCAAAGGCCCGCGGGCCCCTCTGGTCGGGCGACCAGCTACGATCGCGGTCGTCGTCGCTGCCGTAGCGCCCGCCGCGCCTTCGGTCGTCTTGTCGGCGCGGGCGGCGCTCGTCGCGGTGGTCGTCGTTGCCGTAGTTGTCAACGCTGGCGGCTCGACGGCGAGCCTCGATGGTGTCCCGGGCATCACGGTTGGGCCCGAGACGCTGCTTGACCGCCGACCCTCCGGCTCGATCCCCGTGGCTCCGATGCCGCGAGGGGGATGGGTTCTGGCGTCGCGCGGAGGGTGCCGCTCCTCCGTCACGCGCCGACCTTTGGCGCGACGCGGAGCTCTCCACTTGCTGTGTCGCTGCTGTCTCGAGGAGGGTCTTGAGCTGTCGCCGCACCCTCCTCTCCTCAGAGGTGGCCGCCTCCGGGCAGCCGCGCAGCAGCATGGCCGCAGCGGCCAGATTTTGTGACGCTCGCCTGAAGAGGGGCGGGGCGTCACCGTCGACGTTTGCGCCCTCGTTGGCGCGTCGGTTGTTGTCGCGTGCGCGTCCTCGAGCCGGCGGTGTCAGGGCACGGGCTCTGGACTGCTCAGCGGCAGGGCGACGCTCCTGCCGTTTGCCGTCCGCGTCGCGGCATTGTTCCCGCACCGGGACCTGCTGTGGGTCCGGCTGCGGGTTACGGGGTCAGTCCTTCTCGAGCTCTTGGTGGAGGTTGGCCAGCTCTTCGTCGAGCTGGCGTTTGGCCTCGGCGAGCTCGTCGAGGCGCGCCCTACGCTGGGCGTCAGTGGAGCGATGACGCGGTGCCGGCTCCGCGTCGGTGGAGCTGCTCGAGCTCGACGCCACACAGACGAAGCACTCGCGCGTGGGGTGCCCTCCAGGCTGTTGCGGAGCCCGGGGCGATGTAGGACGCTCGCAACGCGTCTACGTAAGCCGTCACCGGGTCGTCCGGAAGGCCTTGCTGTCCACGGGGGTACATGGCGGTGTACCGCTCCATGAATTCGCCCTAGGCGAGCCGCTCGGCTCTGCTGGCCTGGATGGCGAGGTCGGTGAGGTAGTAGGCGGCGAGTCTAAAACGCTCTTGCGTCGGGTTCGACCCC
Organism: Cenchrus fungigraminus; assembly: GCA_036936925.1. Classification (NCBI taxonomy): domain Eukaryota; kingdom Viridiplantae; phylum Streptophyta; class Magnoliopsida; order Poales; family Poaceae; genus Cenchrus; species Cenchrus fungigraminus. The sequence goes on along the minus strand of CM072778.1, from coordinate 50,453,750 downwards.
AACATGGCCATGATCGTCTCGTCTGAGAAGCCTCGGACGAAAGCCGCGCGCCCCGCCGCCACCGTCAAGGCATTGGGGCGAGCTGGTCGGGCGAAGGTGCGCCCGACGACGGACTCCGCCAGCCCGGTGTAGACGAAGCCGAGGGAACTGAAGCGCATGGTGGCCCCAAGAGTTAGCAAAACCCTGCGGCCCTCCATCCGAGTCATTGGTGAAGTTCGGCGAGACACACGATGTGCCCCTACCTGGCGCGCCAACCGTCGGGGTTCTCTACCGCCGGACAGTAAATTTATATCGATCGTGTGTCCGACCCAGATGGTTAGCATGAGAGACGCCGGGATTTAGACTGGTTCGGGCCTCCAAGGAGTAATACCCTACGTCCAGTATCGAGTTGTCGTGTTCTTGTGCTAGGGTTGTCTGTAGTAGGGGTTACAAACTTGTCGGGAGAGGGTGTCGAGCCCAAGTCCCTGAGGTGTGAGAGTTCAGTTCGTCAGCCCTTGTGACGGTTGCCCTCCTCTCCCTTTTATAGACGCAAGGGGGAGGGGCAAAAAAGGGATTCAAGTAAAAGCTACAGTCCTAGCCGCTGGGATGTCTTCTCGCACGTCGCTGTTCGTCAGGGCGCATTGAAGAGAGGCCGAACTGTGTTGTCGTCGAGGCCGTCGCGTGGCCGGGCGGGGCTGTTTATTTTGGGCACCTGGCACCTCCTCCGAGCTCTTTGGTGCTGACTCAACCCGTCCGAGCACATGGGATGAGCTCGCCACGTTAGGGCCTAATCGTAGGCCAGCGCTAACCGTAGGGGGCACTCGAGTGCTTCTGACGGAGTTGGCGTGCTGCAGGGTCGGATGGGACGGCGCGTCGAGGGCTGTGCGGCCGAACAGTGCCGCATTAAGGCTCTCCTCAGAGCCGGCCGCCCACGCATGCCGCCAGCTGGCATATTTGCATGGCCTGGGGAACTGGCGCCCCACGCGTCGTTGCGGGGAAGCTCGCGCGTCGGGGTGGCGCCACGTTTGTGTGGACCGCGTCTTGGTCGGAGACGGAAACTACTCGTGCGAACGAGCAGGTTGTCTTAGGCGAGGCGGAGACTCCTCGTGCGAGGCGGAGACTTGTCATGCGAGGCGGAAACCCCTCGTGCGAGGCGGAGGCTTGTCGTGCGAGGCGGAGGCTTGTCGTGCGAGGCGGAGGCTTGTCGGAGAAGCCTTCCTCTAGTAGGAGACTTGTCGAGGAAGCTTCCAACTAGTCGGAAACAAGACGTCTTGCCAGTGATGGTCTTGACAGGGATCCTCAGTCCTCCTTGTACTGAATCTTGGCCTTCACATTGTCGATGGTGTCAGAAGACTCCACCTCAAGAGTGATTATCTCGCCGTCAAAGGGGGGCCCAAATCCGGGCCCTCGTCACAGACACACCTTTTATTTTTTTCAGATGCAAGCACACACTGACTAGGTTTGCAATCACAAAGGAACCAGTTTGCAATCATAAAAGAACCATGTTGCAATCACAAACTAACAGAAATTTTAATTGTTGATTTCATAATCATAGGTTTGCAATCACACACCCACCATGTGTGCAATCACAATTACCATTGGTTGCAAACTGACACAGGTTCATTCACTAGTTGCAATCAGACATACTTTTATTTTTTCAGATGCAAGCACACACTGACTAGGTTGCAATCACAAAAGGAACCAGGTTGCAATCACAAACTAACAGGTTTGTTTGAACAGACAGTTTTAAATCATATGGCATAACAGCAGGGTTGCAATCACACACCCCCGCATTGCAAACAATAATACAAACAAGTTGCAAACCATGTGGGGGTAGTAGCTGCAGAATACCTGTGAGTAGTGCGACTCCCCAGCATCCATGTGGTCTGTGTGCTAAATCGAGTCGAGCACCCTCTTTGCAAACATATGCAAGGTTGTCACATTGCCAACATATCCATCTTTCAATACTGTGTTCTGGCTTTCAGATCTCTGGGTTGAAGTCATTCTCCCGCAGTACATGCCCTTAAAATATGCTGCAATCCATCTTTTCCTTTTCTGCCACAATGCTACAATCGCTGGGTGTTCCCCGATGTCACATTCATCCAGTAGCTTTTGCCACTCCACCTCAAACTGTGTAGGACCCAGAGGATAATTTATCAGAGACTCCAGCCTCTCTTTCAGATTTTTGTCCTTGTGCAACTTGTACAACTCTTCGAGTTCATAATCCCATATCCTTGTTATGTGCCACCGGTAATTTCTGTGTTGTGATTTGTCAAACACAATTTTTATTGCCTCCCTCATTGCCGGATCTTCATCTGTGGAAACATCAAAAATTAAAATCAGCAAAAAATAGAATTTTGTGAACTTAATGTTGCAATTCATAACAGATACTGGTTGCAACCAAATAGAGATCAATGTTGCAAATGGACTACTAGATTGCAAGCAAATGAAAGCAAGTTTGCAACCACACTACATTCTCTAGTTGCAATTGCAATTGACAGCAATCAATGTTTGCAACTGACAGCAATCAATGTTTGCAACCTTATCAACAGATTATTTTTATTCCCAAAAAAACAGAAGTGACCCCCCCCCAAAAGTGTACCTGTGAGAATCACGAAAGGCTGTCGGCCTCCCATGCAGCTTATGAATGACTCGAAGAGCCACTTGAAAGTGTCAGTTGTCTCATCCCGAAGAAGCGCTTGCCCAAACGACACATTTTTCAGATTGTTACTGCATCCGACAAACATCGCTAGCGGCATTTTCTTGCTGTTAGTTTTGTGGGTAGTGTCAAAAGTGATGACATCCCCAAAATCCACGTATTCCGCCCGCTGACTTGCATGGCTCCAAAAAATGCTTCTTAGGACTTTTATCTTTGGGTCAAAATCAACATCCTAGTAGAATGCTTCATTGTTCTGCTTACACTCCCTGAAAAATTGGAACAGCTTCTCTATGTCACCATCCCTGTCCTCTCGTGTTTGTCCAGCTTTCCTGCACCACAAGTGAATGAAAAACAATTAAATTTTCAGGGTTCATTTAATTGCAAAAAGTTGCAAACACACACTGTTCAGGCTTGCAATCATAACGAACCAGCTGTTGTAATCACACACACAGTCGGGTTGCAATAACATATAACGAGTAGTTGCAATGACACACTAAAAGAGTTGCAAACACACACTATTCAGGCTTGCAATCATAATAACCAAGTAGCTTTAATCACACAAACAGTCAGGTTGCAACCACATATAACGAGTAGTTGCAATCACAAACTATTCAGGCTTGCAATCATAAATAACCAGTAGTTTTTAATCACACACAGTCAGGTTGCAACCACATATAACGAGTAGCTGCAATGACACACTAAAAGAGTTGCAAACACACACTATTCAGTCTTGCAATCATAAATAACTAAATAACCAAGTAGTTTTAATCACACACACAGTCAGGTTGCAACCACATATAACGAGTAGTTGCAATCACACACTATTCAGGGTTGCAATCATAAATAACTGGTAGTTTTTAATCACACACACAGTCGGGTTGCAACCACATATAACGAGTAGTTGCATTGACACACTAAAAGAGTTGCAAACACACACTATTCAGGCTTGCAATCATAAATAACCAAGTAGTTTTAATCACACACACACAGTCAGGTTGCAACCACATATAACGAGTAGTTGCAATCACACACTATTCAGTGTTGCAATTATAAATAACCAGTAGTTTTTAATCACACACACAGTCGGGTTGCAACCACATATAACGAGTAGTTGTAATGACACACTAAAAGAGTTGCAAACACACACTATTTCAGGTTTCAATCATAAATAACCAAGTGGTTTTAATCACACACACAGTCAGTTTGCAACCACATATAACGAGTTGTTGCAAACACACACTAAAAATGATTGCAACCAGCCATATGACTTACATGTTTTGGATATCCTTCTCGGTGAATGGCCAGTTTTGACGCCCTCCATACAATTCTGACATGACATTCATAGCAGCCTGGTTTGGCACGCCACTCCTTGATATGATTGCAAACAAGTCATCCATAGCTGCATCCCTTTGCTTATGGGCATGCATATATCTAACCATCCTGGCTGATGGCTGAAGCCTATGGTTGTGTGCTTCCTCGATTTTGTCGAAGTACCAGATTTTGCGTTTTTTGTCCTCCTTCACCATAGCATAGGCTGGGCAACCAATTCTCATCGATCTTTTATCAGTCTGTGGCTCCTCATTTTCTTTGCCTAGCTTCATAAAACCCTGACGGTTGCAAACCCAGTGTTTAGTCTCTTTACTGGTCCTCATGGTTCTCACACTGAATCCAGCCATTTTCGCATAATCAAGGTAAAACTGGTGTGCTGCTTCCATGGAATCAAACTCTTACCGCACCCTCGGAACAAACACACCAAGCATGTTTGCATCCTGTGGAAGGAATTAATCAACCATGAGTTTTGCAATCACTGTTTAATCAAATAAAAACCAAGTTGCAATCAACAGGAGCACTTGCGTGCAATCAACATCAATCAAACTTTGCAACTAGAACAATATGTATTCTTCTTTTTTTACAGGGGGGCGCAAACCATAGAAGATAACTTATCAAACTTTTTTTGCTGTTTGCAACCACACTATTGTTTCTGGTTGCAACCATGCAGCCACCAACGTTGCAAACTATCAAAACAAAATAATTCCATCAACAAAGATAATGAAGTTGCAATCCACATGAGCCTTCGGCTGCAAAACAAACAACAACCGACTTTTTTTGCAACACAGACACATCCCACGGTGCAACCAGACAACATCTCACGTTGCAAACTAGCGCAACAAAATAATTCCAGCATCAGTCCACCAACACAGACAATGATGTTGCAATCCACACGAACCTCTGGTTGCAACCAGAGGGCACCCCACATTGCAAACTAGCGCGACAAAATAACTCCAGCAGCAATCTATCAACACAGACAATGAAGTTTTTGCAATCCACATCAGCCCCTGGTTGCAACCAGAACAGCAACTCACGTTGCAAACTTGCGCAACCACCAAAATTCACCAGCAATCTATCAACACAGACAATGAAGTTGCAATCGTCATGGATCTATGGTTGCAACCAGACAGCAACCCATGATGCAAACTAGCGCAACAACCAAAATTCACCAGCAATCTGTCAATGAGGTTGCAATCAACATAGACACTAGGCGAGCAAACAGCAATGAAAGTTGCAACCAACAGCAACTAAATAGCAGAAACGAGCAGAAATGCTTTTTTGTGATTTTTTTATTACCGGGATGAACATCTCGGTCGGATCAGGCGTGACCATTGAGCCAGGCGGAATCGATGGCAGAGGCGTGAGCAACATCGCGTGATGCAAGGGATCACCCGATCCGAGGCTGCTACGTGGTCCTGTTGTAGGCGTGACTGACGCAGGAGCTGCTACTGGCGCAGATGCAATCGGCGGCGGTGCCGACGATATCGATCGAGCCCCAGCTGCCGGAACAACCGCCATCTGTTCCGGAATCACGGGCTGCCCCGTCGGAGGTGATTCCAGGCGCGGAAGCGACGGCAGAGCCATGGGTTTGCAAGAGGAGCGGCTATCCCGACATTGATTTTTGCGAGAGAGGGTCTGACTTGCGAGAGAGGTTGATGAGGACCGAGGCGGGGGGATGGTCGGAGGTGGGGATGCGCGCTCGGGGGGGGTCTCCTGGTCGGACGGTTGGTTCGGGAAAGCTGGGCGCGGTTGGGGGGTCTGTGCATTGGTCAACTAAAATGCACCTGGGTGCATTTTAGTGTCGTGTGTGTGTGTGTGTATATATATATAGATAGAGTAAGACTAATGCGAGCCCAGGGCTTCCAATAGCTATTGGAAGCCCCGGCCAGCCCCGCGCGCCACTCGCGCCCCGCACGCTCCCCCGCCCCCAAGCGTGCCGCGCCGCGCGCAGCGCCCGCCCCCGCGGGCCCCGCGCGCCCCTGCGTGCTGCGCCGCGCCCCCCCCCCCCCCCCCCCGCGGGCCCCGCGCGCAACCGCATGCTGCACCGCGCCCCCCGGGCCCCGCGCGCCCTGCCGCACACGCCGCGCCTGTTTTTTTTCAATTTTTTAATTCAAAATTTTATCGGAACGGCAAGTTTGTATGACCTGAACCATCCTCCCCTACCTTGTCCTTGGAATTTCGAATCTCGGGACGAGATTCTTTTTAAGGGGGTAGGCTGTGACGCCCCAGGTTTTTAATTAGCATTATTAGTGCTAATGACCGAGTCAAGCAAAGTCATACACGTTGACTCTAGTCAAACCTTGGTTAACCTGGGCCATCACCTTGGAAACCTAGTCAACAATCGCTAATGACCCTCTTAAGCAAGTCAACACACACTTGTGGTCAAACCTCGGTCAAAGGCATGGTCAAACCCTGGTCTAACCCCTAATGCTTTTGAACCCTCCTAGAACTTTTGCCGCGTTCTCCGAATTTCACTTAAACACTAAAAAATCGGCCAATATAAAAGTTGTTCGCCCTTTCAAGGGACACAATTTTCCTAATTGGCGGTATTTCAAATTTCGAGTGCAAGATGCTCAAAAACTTGGTCAAAGCCATTTTGATTAGTGTTTCGAGGCAAGAAAATCTTAATTTTTGCCACCCGTTTCCGGCCAAATCTTTCACCGAAACATATGCCAACCTTTACAAGTGTTGTAGAGGGATGTCTCATCTACAACTTTCGTATTTAGAGTTTTCTTTGCACAGTTCAACTTTTTGGAGCAAAACGCAGTCAAAACTCCATTGACCGGCCTCCTCTCGGTGCTCTGGCGCGCCGGGGTGACGTTCCCGCGCCGACCGGCGCCCGCGCGCGGCGCGGCCGCGTTGCCCCGGGGCCCGGACGCCGAGGGTCAGAGCGCCTTGTGGCAGGCGCGAAGTGATGGGCCGTACGCCCCCTGTCTCCGGCCCCGGTCGCCGCCCTTTCCCAGCGCGCCACGTGCCGTGCCACCGTACCGGACCCCCCCTGTTTCCCGTCGCCACCGGGCTATGCCCCTCCCCGCACGCCATAATTCTATCGTGGCTACCAAGCCTTAGTCGTGAAGGAAAGATCCTCTCCTTCGCCTATAAAGCAGAGCCGCACTCACCCCGTGCGCGTGCTCGCCGGCGCCGCCAGCCAGGTCTACCGCCGGCCCTCCCAGACCACACCGACACCCTAGAGTCTTTCATAGCCTTCCTCCGTCACCCCTAGAGCTCCCCAAGCCGCGTGTTTCCCAGGCCAAGCCGTCCTGTTCGCCGGAGCGGAGCTCCAGCGGCCGCCGCCGCCTGGCTCCGCCGTCCTTGCTCGCAGGCGCCGTCCCCGCCCCATCTCCGACCCCAAATCGACCCAGGGTGAGCTTCTAGTCATGCCCCTACCCTTTCCCCTCCACTCCCGCCGCCGGCCTCACCGGAATCCGGCGAGAACCGCTGCCGGCCGCCCCTAGGGGTGACATTGCAGAGCCCCTGATCTTTCCAGGGAGTTTTTTCATAAACCAAGGGTACATCTGTGAAACAGAACTTCAGCCAAGGGTCTATCCGCAAATAGATTCTTCAATCTTTGAACTCCTTTGACCAGATCTTAGAAAATTCATAGAAAATCGTAGAAAAATTAGAAAAATGTAAAACAAATTTTGTTGGCTTCCTTGTGAATAACTCTACAACTTTCCTAAAGCATGACCCTACTTTTGCGTGCTAGTTTTTGTATGAAAAATTGAATTCAGTTAAATCTAGATCTGCTGTAGTTCAAAATCTACAAGTGATCTCAAGTTGAATTTTGAATATGTTGTGAGTTATGTCATGTCTAGGCTCTGCACCAAAAATTGCACAACGTTACTGAGTAAATCGTTTTATATGATTTATTTTGTATTTTTGATGAATCTGGCTTAATGATTTTTCTAGCTAAAAATAAGTAGATTTTTGTGCTCAACTTATGCATGTGATCTTGTTATGCCTAAATACATCTCTGGTGAATTAATTATAATTTTATATCTGTCAGAAATATTTATTCTTGATTTATGCTTAGATTTAAAAATAAATGCATAGCTCAAGATCTAGAGTAGCTCTTGATGTGTTTGTTGATTTCCTAGCCTTGAGTTGAGTCAGAGAACCAGTGGGAGAAAGTTGGAATCCATTTGTTGCTTAATTATTTTTATATGCATTTCTCATGTTTTGGTAGCTAGAATTTGTTATTTTAGGTATAATTAATTCATAGCTCATGGAAATATGAAATCTTGTTCAGTGGCTTCACCTAGGTTTGTAGTGCTTCATAAACACCACCCACTGAATTTTATGAATTTATTTGTGAATAAAAGCAATGGTAGCCATTGAGACTTAATATTAAATTAAATTGGAAAATCACCAATACCACACCAATTGACCCTATGTTGGTGATGTGAAACATGCTAAGATGGTTAAGACCACTTCCTTGCTGTATTGCGGATTTAAATTAATTAAATGGCATAAATATGTACACAGTCACTATCAACAGGAATAAATAATGAAGCACCACTTAACATTACTTTAATAGAAATAATATACCAAATATGTGTTTATCTAGGTGAATGTGGTCAACCATGCACCCCATGGTTGTCATGTGTTAGTTTGTAATTAACTAAATAAAAAACGTTAATTAAATCTTGCATATGCATCATCGTGTAGATCTTCCCAGCGGGAGCCATATGCTCGTGCCGGAAGGAGGAGACGAAGGAGTTGACGGAGACGTGCACTACATCGCTGTAGAGCAAGACCTGGACCAAAGTCCAGAAGGGCCCAAGGCCAACCTTGCCAACGAAGGCAAGCCCCGGATCATTAACCCTTCTTTTAAAATTATGCAATTATCTTTGCTATGTTTGTGCATTTAAGTTTCAGGAGTTGAATTGAAACCCTAGATGCATGATCCCTAGGTACCTATGCTCTTTTACTAGTATGCTAGGTCGATAGCGGCTATGCTATAGGACCGGTACAAGTCGAGTGATGTTCGTCACTCGCGGGAATAGGTTCTTATGTTGGAATCATAAGATCTTTATAAATGGATTGCTCACGTGGTAAGAGCATGGAATTCGGGCTCCGGTCCAGTGGCTTTCGTGGGCTAAGCTTTTGAACGTACTAAGCACTTGTCGGGAATGGGACCGGTAAACCTAGTACCTGATGGGCACGGCAAGGGAACTTTTCCCTACTACCCCTAGGACACATGATGTGTCCCCCTGCCTGCAACAGTGGGGTACCTGTGCGAGTCTAGGCGGTCCGGCATGACGTTTCAGTAAGCCTTGTACCGAGGATTGTAGGTCTGATCCCGACCCGGAGAAAGATGGGAACCGTCTGGTCGGTGCGTACCCCGTTTCGTTTTTGTTTGGATTTCTCGGGGTATGCATTCTTCCGTGTGTTTAGGTTCACCTTGCAAGGTTATAAATCAATCGATTGTCGGCCTCTCACCGTTATCTGAGACTGCTTAATCAACTGGCCATGATATCCCTTAATGATGAAACTTTGTGAATATTATTGCGTGGATTAATTGTATTGCACAATTCTTGATTGCAATAGTTGGCTCACATAGAAATGGTAATTAACTAGAACTTGAGCCAAAATATTGAAAGTAAGGACCTACTTTTTGTTTCTTTTCAGCAAAAGAACTCCACCGGCCAAAAAGCCTCTCATGTCTAGAGTTTGGTGATGTAGTTATCACCCGACGGTTTAGTCTTGCTGAGTATTAGTATACTCAGCCTTGCTTTATAAATGTGGTTGCAGATGTTGTTTGGCCTGGAGAGATTCCACCCGGCTGGGAGCTGGAATGGGTGGATGACGACAAGTGATGGCATCACGGACGGCCTCCTGTGACGTCTATCGTATCGTAGTTAAATTTTCCGCTGTTTTCGAACTCTGAACCTTTACTTATCATGTCATGAACAATGGTTTGTAATAATTAAACCCTTCGGGCAAATTTGGATTTAATTTGTGTAATGTACTCTGGACTCGCCTTCGTGTGAGTTTTAATGCATATGTTCAATCCTCTGCGTGATTTCCAAGTGATTTACCGGGCTTTGACCCGGCAACTTACGACGGGATGATACTTTACTGTCGCTTAATGGCCAAAGTGGATTGGTTTAGGCGATAGTATGCTATTTTCCTGGGCGGGTTGTCACAGCTGGTACCAGAGCGATTAATGTGCACCAGAGTTTAATTAACAATCTTAATCACACGTTTTTGAATAAAACTTGCCAAGATTGTTTGTATTTGCAAAATACGTTGGATCGTTAAGGATGGAAATAGACCGAGAGGCCCTAGAGGGATTTTTTGGGTTCTTTCAGGTGGCTTAAAAATCTATGGTTTATTTTGCTAACTTCCAGCACATGTTATTCTTGTCAAAACTTACTTCTTGCACAACCATACTAGTTCATCACGTTTTGCCATACGTGGTGGTGCCACAGGAAAGTCCTATGAGGGATGGATGGGACCTATTCCAATGGGAACCCACGTCGTGTCTATGTCTCGCCACGTTTTGCCGTACGTGTGCGTTCCGCATTATGAATATGCGAGGCAAGGATACACTCCATTCAAACGGAGGGTGTCCGAGGTTAGACGCTGTCCATGCAGCGATAAACGCATGGGTGCTGTTTCTATAGTGAACGGTAATGTATGTGGACGCTTTCGTGAGTGCTGGCACGAAAGGTTCGTTGTGTTCTGTGATCTTCTGCAGGTACACTAACCACGTTTCGTAAGTCGCTAAGTGAGCATCGACTAGTTCTCGACTAGTTATTATAGGGAGAAACGCGTATATGTCTTGCCACCGGCGCTAACTTCGATTTTTGGCTTGATCGCCTTGTGAGGACGAATAGGACGTCATGTATCATGCTAAAATTTGAGAAAGGTTAAAACTGAACCCTATACTTGTTGTGTGTACTCTCTAGGTGAAAATTTTGCTAGTGTGATTTTCTTGCATAGCCTCTCGTGTGTAGATGTGTTACTGTCCAGAACTCTGATAAGGTTGTTCGCTTGATTTTTGCACCAGGATCTAAAAATAATTGGACTAGAAGATCTACACCAAAGTTGCTCCATATCTAATCTAGTTTTTGCTCGCAAAAATTCACGGTCATAGCTTCTGTAAATCTCAAGTTATGCTCAGATTGGTGAACCCCCGTCATGCTGTTTTTCCAGAAACCTAATCTGAAACCTTGCTTAATTGCAGCACATTCCTAACCTTCTATATCAACCTTTGTATGCCAAAAGTGTGCCTTATAACCTTGCTGAGTTGCTACAGAAATTTAGAAATTTTTGGGGCTCTGGTTTTTAAGTTATGAAATTTTGTTCACAACTGCCAAAACTTTATGTCATTAGGTATGTATGCTCGTTTCGAGTTCTAACCTACAATTGTACCTTTGTACACATGACTACCCCAGTTTTTGCCCAGCATGAGAAAAGAACTTTTTCTGTTCTTCCATGTCAGTTGGGTAATGTCTTGATCTTAGAGTTCAATCTTCAGTTGTAATCTTCTCCTGTCAACATGTATCTCCATCGACATGTATTCCTTCCACCCCCTTGTGTTTATACATGTTGACACACTAAGATATTCTTTGTATTGGTAGCCTTGTCTGGATTACTTCGATCTTTCAATCTTGAACTGATTCTTCTTGATCTTGCTCACAACATTTTGAATAAAAAAAATGTCAAGCTTTTTGGGAATGCATTTGCATAGCACGTGCATTTGGGAACCTTGGGTGAACTAACATGCACACGCATGGAAGAATTTGGTATTCCTACTCTATCCTCCTTATGTTTGGTGATGTTGTTATCTCATAACTAAAGGTGCCGCGACGGAACCTAGGGCATCATGTGCGCTGCAGCCATATGATTACCACTAGGAGCGCGCTAGGTATCTTGGTTGTGAGAATGCGACTCGCCACACATATACTCCTCCTCAACTCTAGGATTGTCACTCATTCCGTGGGTAACCGAGTCATTATAACGTGCATCATGAGCACCACACCGCATGAACATGTGCATCATGCCTTCATAAACATGTGCATCACACCAACTTTTAAAATCATTGCACCGTTAATGTAGCGAATCGATACCACCCAAATTCACAAGTTAAATAACATGTGAGCAAGATTGTTCTAAAATTCCTGTACCAACTCATCTCTTCATACTTCCCCGCTTGCATCCGCAAGTAAGCTCCCTGCAAAAGCTTTCCATGACTTGTCACCCTTGACTACTCTTATGGGCTAACCTTGAACCAATGATGGTTATACTCTTTGACCTATAATCACGTCGCGGTTGCTCCCCAAGGTAACTCAGAAATCTTAGAAAACCATCCTCCCCTAGCTTGTCCTTGGAATTTCGAATCTCGGGACGAGATTCTTTTTAATGGGGGTAGGCTGTGACGCCCCAGGTTTTTAATTAGCATTATTAGTGCTAATGACCGAGTCAAGCAAGGTCATACACGTTGACTCTAGTCAAACCTTGGTCAACCTGGGCCATCACCTCGAAAACCTAGTCAACATCGCTAATGACCCTCTTAAGCAAGTCAACACACACTTGTGGTCAAACCTCGGTCAAAGGCATGGTCAAACCCTGGTCAAACCCCTAATGCTTTTGAACCCTCCTAGAACTTTTGCCGCGTTCTCCGAATTTCACTTAAACACTCAAAAATCGGCCAATACAAAAGTTGTTCGCCCTTTCAAGGGACACAATTTTCCTAATTGGCGGCATTTCAAATTTCGAGTGCAAGATGCTCAAAAACTTGGTCAAAGCTATTTTGAATAGTGTTTCGAGGCAAGAAAATCTTAATTTTTGCCACCCGTTTCCGGCCAAATCTTTCACCGAAACATGTGCCAACCTTTACAAGTGTTGTAGAGGGATGTCTCATCTACAACTTTCGTATCTAGAGTTTTCTTTGCACAGTTCAACTTTTTGGAGCAAAACGCAGTCAAAACTCCATTGACTGGCCTCCTCTCGGTGCTCTGGCGCGCCGGGGTGACGTTCCCGCGCCGACCGGCGCTCGCGCGTGGCGCGGCCGCGTTGCCCCGGGGCCCGGATGCCGAGGGTCAGAGCGCCTTGTGGCAGGCGCGAAGTGATGGGCCGCGCGCCCCCTGTCTCCGGCCCCGGCCGCCGCCCTTTCCCAGCGCGCCACGCGCCGTGCCGCCGTACCGGACCCCTCCTGTTTCCCGTCGCCACCGGGCTATGCCCCTCCCCGCACGCCATAATTCCATCGTGGCTGCCAAGCCTTAGTCGTGAAGGAAAGATCCTCTCCTTCGCCTATAAAGCAGAGCCGCACTCACCCCGTGCGCGTGCTCGCCGGCGCCGCCAGCCAGGACTACCGCCGGCCGCCATTAGAGGCCGCGCGACGAGCTTCCCCTCCCAGACCACCCCGACACCCTAGAGTCTTTCATAGCCTTCCTCCGTCACCCCTAGAGCTCCCCAGGCTGCGTGTTTCCCAGGCCAAGCCGTCCTGTTCGCCGGAGCTGAGCTCCAGCGGCGGTCGCCGCCTGGCTTCGCCGCCCTTGCTCGCCGGCGCCGTCCCCGCCCCATCTCCGGCCCCAAATCGACCTAGGGTGAGCTTCTAGTCATGCCCCTGCCCTTTCCCCTCCACTCCCGCCGCCGGCCTCGCCGGAATCCGGCGAGAACCGCCGCCGGCCGCCCCTAGGGGTGACATTGCAGAGCCCCTGATCTTTCCAGGGAGTTTTTCATAAACCAAGGGTACATCTGTGAAACAGAACTTCAGCCAAGGGTCTATCTGCAAATAGATTCTTCAATCTTTGAACTCCTTTGACCAGATCTTAGAAAATTCATAGAAAATCGTAGAAAAATCAAAAAAATGTAAAACCAATTTTGTTGGCTTCCTTGTGAATAACCCTACAACTTTACCAAAGCATGACCCTACTTTTGAGTGCTAGTTTTTGTATGAAAAATTGAATTCAGTTAAACCTAGATCTTCTGTAGTTCAAAATCTACAACTTATCTCAAGTTGAATTTTGAATATGTTGTGAGTTATGTCATGTCTAGCCTCTGCACCAAAAATGGCACAAAGTTACAAAGTAAATCGTTTTATATGATTTATTTTGTATTTTTGATGAATCTGCCTTAATGATTTTTGTAGCTAAAAATAAATAGATTTTTGTGCTCAACTTATGCATGTGATCTTTTTATGCCTAAATACATCTCTGGTGAATTAATCATAATTTTATATCTGTCAGAAATATTTATTCTTGATTTATGCTTAGATTTAAAAATAAATGCATAGCTCAAGATCTAGAGTAGGTCTTGATGTGTTTGTTGATTTCCTAGCCTTGAATTGAGTCAGAGAACCAGTGGGAGAAAGTTGGAATCCATTTGTTGCTTAATTATTTTTATATGCATTTCTCATGTTTTGGTAGCTAGAATTTGTTATTTTAGGTATAATTAATTTATAGCTCATGGAAATGTGAAATCTTGTTCAGTGGCTTCACCTAGGTTTGTAGTGCTTCAGAAACACCACCCACTGAATTTTATGAATTTATTTGTGAATAAAAGCAATGGTAGCCATTGAGGCTTAATATTAAATTAAATTGGAAAATCGCCAATACCACACCAATTGACCCTATGTTGGTGATGTGAAACATGCTAAGATGGTTAAGACCACTTCCTTGCTATATTGTGGATTTAAATTAATTAATTGGCATAAATATGTACACAGTCACTATCAAAAGGAATAAGTAATGAAGCACCACTTAACATTACTTTAATAGAAATAATATACCAAATATGTGTTTATCTAGGTGAATGTGGAAAACCATGCACCCCATGGTTGTCATGTGTTAGTTTGTAATTAATTAAATAAAAAATGTTAATTAAATCTTGCATATGCATCCTCGTGTAGATCTTCCCGACGGTAGCCATACGCTCGTGCCGGAAGGAGGAGACGAAGGAGTTGACGGAGACGTGCACTACGTCGCTGTAGAGCAAGACCTGGACCAAAGTCCAGAAGGGCCCAAGGCCAACCTTGCCAACGAAGGCAAGCCCAGGATCATTAACCCTTCTTTTAAAATTATGTAATTATCTTTGCTATGTTTGTGCATTTACGTTTCAGGAGTTGAATTGAAACCCTAGATGCATGATCCCTAGGTACCTATGCTCTTTTACTAGTATGCTAGGTCGATAGCTGCTATGCTATAGGTCCGGTACAAGTCGAGTGATGTTCGTCACTCGTGGGTATAGGTTCTTATGTTGGAATCATAAGATCTTTATAAATGGATTGCTCACGTGGTAAGAGCATGGGATTCGGGCTCCGGTCTAGTGGCTTTCGTGGGCTAAGCTTTTGAAGGTACTAAGCACTTGTCGGGAATGGGACCGGTAAACCTAGTACCTGATGGGCACGGCAAGGGAACTTTTCCCTACTACCCCTAGGACACATGATGTGTCCCCCTGCCTGCAACAGTGGGGTACCTGTGCGAGTCTAGGCGGTCTGGCGTAACGTTTCAGTAAGCCTTGTACCGAGGATTGTAGGTCTGATCCCGACCCGGAGAAAGATGGGAACCGTCTGGTCGGTGCGTACCCCGTTTCGTTTTTGTTTGGATTTCTTGGGGTATGCATTCTTCCGTGTGTTTAGGTTCACCTTGCAAGGTTATAAATCAATTGATTGTCAGCCTCTCACCGTTATCTGAGACTGCTTAATCAACTGGCCATGATATCCCTTAATGATGAAACTTTGTGAATATTATTGCGTGGATTAATTGTATTGCACAATTCTTGATTGCAATTGTTGGCTCACTTAGAAATGGTAATTAACTAGAACTTGAGCTAAAATATTAAAAGTAAGGACCTACTCTTTGTTGCTTTTCAGTAAAAGAACTCCACCGGCCAAAAAGCCTCTCATGTCTAGAGTTTGGTGATGTAGTTATCACCCGACGGTTAAGTCTTGCTGAGTATTAGTATACTCAGCCTTGCTTTATAAATGTGGTTGCAGATGTTGTTTGGCCTGGAGAGATTCCACCCGGCTGGGAGCTGGAATGGGTGGATGACGACGAGTGATGGCATCACGGACGGCCTCCTGTGACGTCTATCGTATCGTAGTTAAATTTTCCGCTGTTTTCGAACTCTGAACATTTACTTATCATGTCATGAACAATGGTTTGTAATAATTAAACCCTTCGGGCAAATTTGGATTTAATTTGTGTAATGTACTCTGGACTCGCCTTCGTGTGAGTTTTAATGCATATGTTTGATCCTCTGCGTGATTTCCAAGTGATTTACCGGGCTTTGACCGGGCAACTTACGACGGGATGATACTTTACTGTCGCTTAATGGCCAAAGTGGATTGGTTTAGGCGATAGTACGGTATTTTCCTGGGCGGGTTGTCACATGCATGGTGATGCAGAGGCTCTGATCCTTTGGGCCTGCTCGCAGTTCGGCAACATCGGCGACGAGCAGGAGCCGACGTCTGCGAGGAGGACCAGCATGGGAGCCACAATCAACCCGCACCGCCTCGAGCTCATCGTGGATCTGCACCTTCACCGAGGAGCCTGGTCGACCTGTTGAAACAAATTTAGAAAACTGCCGGGGGGCATTCGCTGCTCCTCTGAGGCGAGCCGCGCGTCGCCGCTCCTCTCCACACGGCGCGCCCTCACCGGGACTACTCGCCGGTCGGGTAGGCGCTCGCTAGGGACCCGCAGGGCCGCGGCTCGCCAGGCCTCCGCGCCTCTAATCGTAGGGGAAGCGACCAGCCTCGCTAGGGCCCGCGGCCCGCCTTGCCGCACCGACGTGCGCCGACGCTGGGAGCCCGCCGCCACTTCATTCGCCGGGGAAAGGCAGCGTCCCTGGTGCGGCGCGCTGCCGCCCCTGCCGCCGCGTGCGCCGCTGGGAAGGCCACCTGCGCGTTGCTGCTCATCGGGAAGGCCACCTTGCTCTGCCTTCTCGGTGCGGAGGCCGCCGCAGATCCGGCAGGTGAGGCACGACTCGCCGACCGAGCGGCGCACCAGCTGCTAGCCGCGCCGGAGCGGAGGTCAGATCCGTGATGGGGGAGGCAGCTCTTGCAGCGGCACGGTGCTGGTGAGGAGCACCGACAAGGAGTCGCGCTCGCCGCTCGACGAATCCTCCCGGTACTTGGCTCGGGCACCCACGCAGAGGCACGCGCCGCACGCACGCGCCCGCCGGCCGCTCGCCATGGACCAGCCGCTCCTCCTCCTCCTCCTCGCTGCGCTGTGCACCCGCAAGGTCCTGCACGGGGAGCCGGACCAGCCGCCGTCCGCCGGGGGGTCGCACCCGCGTGCCGTTTCCCCCCGGTCGGCAGTTCGGTGGGTGGGTGGGGGGATTCGAAATGGGATGGGGAAGGTGGGGAGTGAGGGGAGGAGAAAGATAAGGTGGGGCCCGCGCACGTGGATGAGCAGCGACTTGGTTGCTGGTTCGATGGGCGGGCCGGAGGGAGCTGGTTCGGTTGCACCTCATGGTGAGGGCTTCCAATATTATTGGAAGCCCTAGGCTCCCAATATATATACTCTCTATATATTGGGCTTCCAATAAGTATCTGAAGCCCCAGCCAACCCAACTAGCTTCCTGGCCTGGTGCCACCGAACCCGGCTCCCACGGCCCCACCAATCCAGCCACATGGTTGTATCTGCTGCCTCCTTGGGTCCCACCATATCTTTACCCCACCCACCCACATCTATTCTTCTCCCTCCTCTTTATTTCAAATCCTCAATCTCTCTCATCCCCCTCTCGCTCCTCCACAGCCAGGCAGCCACCACGGTGAGCTACCGACCGCAGGGAGCGACGGAGCGGTCGGCCTCCCCGGCGAGCAGCCGTCCGTGGGAGTGGCGGCGCGGGAGCTCCCGCTGGCGAGCCGCGGCGTGGAGGCCGCGTACCCTGCGGTCACCGACGGGATCCCATTCGGCGGACGCGGACCTGCTTCTCCGGCGGCGAGCACGCGGAGTTCGGCGAGCGTGAGAATCCGTGGCTAGCGGCCGGCTGGCGCGTGCCCCTGCGCGAGCGCCCTAGCCAAGCAATCCCGGCAGGCGGACAGGACGGCAGTCGGTTGCACCGTCGCCGGCGTCGCCCTTCCTCCGCGCGACCTCTCTCCGGCCGCAGCCCACCGCGCTGGCGGCGCCCCTCTTCCGTGCAGCCTCTCTCCGGCCGCAGCTCACCGCGCCGGCGCCGTCCCTCTCCTCCGTGTGGCCTCTCTGCGACCGCAGCCCACCGCGCCGGTGCCGCCACCTCCTCCCTCGTCGGTGGCGCAGATCGAGGCAGGAAGCCCGTGGAGGATGACACGCGCGGGACCGGCAAGCTGCCAGCGGCGGCGTGCCCGGCGACCTCCGCGCGACTGCACGCGGCGGCGCGCCCGGCGAGCTTCCCGTGCGGGAGCCCGCGGCGGACGGCAGCGAGCCAGCGACCTGGAGCGGTCTCCCGCAGGAGCTACGGCGCGTTCGGCATTCCGGCCTCCCCTGCGAGCGGCTTCCTGGAGGTGCTCCTGGCCGAGCGTGCGACAGGGCGAACGGCGGGCTCATGCGTTCGGCAGGGCGAACGGCGGGCTCGTGCGTGCGGCAGGGCGAACGGCGAGCTCCCGTCGCCGGAGGACGAACCCGGCGTGGGCGCGGACTCCGACGAGCGAGGACCCTATGCCCGGTGGCCCACGAACTTCGGTGAGTACCTCTGCTTCACACTGCCCGTGACTGCGTTTTGGCATTACCTTGTCGTGCTGCCACTGATGTTGCATCTGGAGGGCGCCACGCTCACAGCCCCGGCCGCCCTCACCGCGCCGCTCGCGGTCCTCGGGTTCGAGCGAGGTGCACGGCGAGCGCCCGAAGCATGGGCGGGTGCTGGTGCTTGATTTTGATCTGAACGCATGCTTGTTGATTTGAACACATGCTTGTGCATTCATTAGAGCATATACAAAGGTCGGCATCTGAATCCTTGATGCGAGCATGGTTTTTGGATAAGGTAGCAACCTACGGACATCGGATGGAGCTCACCATGTTCACGTAGGTAAGATGTTCGACGAAATGCCTGTGAGGAGTTAGCAGGAGTGAAAGCTTCGTTTTTCTGTGTTCTTCATACTCACATGCTTCTGATTTTGGATTTGTGTTTATATGATGATCCTGACCGATTTATATGAGTGCCAACACTGCTTTGTATGACTTATGATGCGTGGCGCGTTAGACATTATGTTTGGGATTACAAGCCCATGGTTCTTGTTTGAATTTCCGATTAAAAAGAGCTATTTGTTCTGTATGGGACTACAAGTTCATGGTTCTTGTTTGAATCTCCGATAAAAAAGAGCTGCAGGTTGGTCCGTCTTGCATGTAGTTGAATCTCTCAATTGAGATGCATGTTTATATGACTTCCCCTTGTTGTTTCTATGCCATTGATTTTAATTGGAAAAATGTGGAATATTTCCTACATAGAGAGGTTGTATGGTGGCCAATGATTTTGAATCATGTTTGATCATAGATACCACCGGATGAACCAAAATGTCTCTGTTCGGCCATCAAGCCATGTTTTTCTGCAGGACCTCTGTGTTCGGCCATCGAGCCGTGTTTTTATGCAGGATTCTATGACTGTCTTAACATGATTGTATGACGTCTGATAGTTTGTATGATGATTTCACTTGTTTACATCACTGCAAACATTTGTATTCAGATTTCAATAATTATGTGTACGATGATTTTCACTTGTTTACATGACTGCAAACATTTGTATTCAAATTTCAATAATTATGTGTCTGCATGTGTGCAGTGGCATGTGTCATTTCTGTCTACCTGTATTCAAATTCCAAATCTAGCAAAAATAAGCTACTCAACATTTATATGCTCGTACTCATAGATTTATATGCTTGTTTCTGTATGTTCCGGATGATAGCTTTCTATGATCAGGAGATAGGTTTTATATGACTCGGGTGATAAATTTTATATGATCAGGAGATAGGTTTTATATGATTTGGATGATAGATTTCTTTGATACGGGCATTAGGTTTCTATGCTGTGCTGGTCATAGAAACGGATCATTACAGTCATAGAAACATTTGTCTCAGTCATAGAAACATATCGTTCAAGTAATACAAATATGTCGTGTGTGTCGTACAAACCTGTAGTCCGGGTCATTCAAACTTATTGTTCGGGTATCTATGCTCATGTAAATTTATGAATTCAAAAAGAAATTCACAATGGATCTCAAATTGTGCATAAAAATGTCACGGGTCTTATGGTGAAAATTGTTTGTGAATTGAATCCTCGTGAGAAGATTTATATCAAGAAAAAACTAAACGGAAATTCTAAGTTCCAGGTGCCTAGCCCCCATTGGTGAAAAAAATTAAACTCAAACTCTTTCACTTTCAGCTTCAAAGAAAAAGGAAATCAAATTTTAAACTTTAGGTGAAAATGGAAGAACTTCAACACTTATATGACTCCATTGATTAGTGAGGTCATATTTTATATGCATGCATGCGTCAGGTGGCATGTATTACCTGTATTCACTTGGATTCAAATTTCAAATGTTGAAAAAATAACATCAAGTTTCTATGATCCGAATATCAGGTTTCTATGACCCGGACGTCTGGTACTTATGACCTGCATCATAGAAACATGTTGTGAGAGTCATAGAAACTTGTCATTTGGATCATACAAAACCATCATCTGATCATACAAACCTGTCATTCAAGTCACAGAAACCTGTCGTCCGGATCATAAAAAAAATATCGTTGTCGAGTCAAAGGAACATGTAATCCAAGTCATAGAAACTTGGCATCCACATGTGGTCTGTTTCAAAGAAACTTGTCATCAGAGTCATAGAAACCTACCACCTAATTCATAAAAACCTGTTGCCCAGGTCATAGAAACGTTGTCCAAATCATACAAACCTACCACCTAATTATTTTTTTTTTCAAATTTTGCGAATTCAAAATTTTGTATGATCTGAATTGAGGGTTTGTATGACTCACGACGGCAGAATTATTGTGTTGATCTATGATTAATTTCAAATTTTGAATTATGCTTTTATTGATGGTGTCGCTGCCCAGGAGAAAATCTGCCATCCAGAATTGCCGTTTATGTTAACGAAATATTTTTCCAGACTTGTCGTCCATGTTAAAAAAACATTTGTCAATGTCATAGAAACCTACCTGTCATCCAAGTCATAAAAACATGTTGTTGAGGTCATAAAAAACATGTAGTTCTGGCAATAGAAACATGTCGTCGCCGGTCATATAAACCTAGTCCGAGTTATAGAAACCTACCGTTGTGGATCATACAAACCTTAAGTTCGAGTCATACAAACCTACAGTTCATACCATACAAACTTGCAGTCCGTGTCATATGAACCTGCAGTCATACAAACCTACTGTCCGGGCCACACAATCCTATGGTCTGGGTATCTATGGTTGTGTAAAATTATTCACAATGGATCTCAAATTGTGTATAAAAATGTCACAAATTTTATGAAGAAAACGATTTTTGATTTTGATTCTTGTGTGAATAATTATATAAAAAAGATAGGGGGCGTGGTGCCCGGGGCGGCAGGCGTGGCTGCGCGGGACCGTGGGGCGGCGCGCGTCGCTGCGCTGCGCAGCGAGCGTGGGCGGCGCGGGGCCCGAGGGGCACAGCGCAGGGCCCGGGGGGCGCGGCGCGGGGGGCAGCGCGGGGCCGGTTCGGGGCTGCGCGGGGGCGCGTGGCTGCGCGGGACCCGGGGGGCGCGCGTGGGCGCGTGGGAGCGCAGGGGGTCGCGTGGGGCCCGGTGGGGCGCGGGTGCCGAGGGTGGACCGCGGGGTGGCGCGCGTGGGGTGGCCGGGCTGGTTGGTCGGGGCTTTCAATAGCTATTGGAAGCCCTGAGCTCCCATTAGTCTCACTCTATATACTCCCGGGTGTATTTACTCCCATACTTGTATCTCACAAATTAGAAGGTATCTTTGCATACTTGAGGTTTCTAAAAAAAGTATGTACACATACTTGATTTTTAAAAGTGGTATATGGACATACTATTTTTTTATATGTAAGGAAACATAAAGTCAGTGGACATACTCATGTTTCAATATAGGAAATAATATACATCACAAGGTGCAAAAAATTATGAGTTCCACTCAATTTTTTTCATGGTTATCACTTTGATAAATCTTATTTTAGGTATGTGAACATACTCCAAGTGATAAATGGGTATGTACACATACACAAAGTAGGTTTTTGAACGTGGGAGTAACTACACCCGGGAGTAGAATGAAATTTTCATATATATATATATATATATATATATATATATATATATATATATATCAAGGTTTTTAATCGCGGGCTATGAAAAATAGCGGCGTCTTGGTCTGGCCACTATTTGGCGCTATTGCGCCACTATGGCACCGCTATAGTGTCAGCTATGTGCAATAGCGCTAGCTTGCTGCTGCCGCTATATCGCCGCTATAGCGCTCTATTTGATTGAAATAGCCTTAATAAGTTAATAATTCAAATAGTCATGACAATAGACTACATAATATGATAAGTTCTCAACCTCAAAACAAATACCAAATAGCCATGAAGGCATCAAGTCAACACTTGAAGTTGAAGTACATAAGCAAACAACCATGGACCACACAACCATAAAGTTCACAAATCACAATTCAAACCATGGGCCGGGCCACATTTTTTTAATTACAGTCCACTTACCTTGGTTTTTTTGCGTGAGCCTATAGCGGCAAATAGCGTGATATGACGCTATTCTGGAATAGCGGCGCAATAGCGTGATATAGCTGCAATAGCGCCGATAGCGCAAAAAAGAAGAATAGCTTCGCGTCGAGAGCTACGGGCTTGCGGCGCTATTTAAAACCTTGATATATATATATATATATATATATATATATATATATATATATATATATATATATATATATATATATATATATATATATATATATATATATATATATATATATATATATATATATATATATATATATATATATATATATATATATATCGAAAATAACTTCCTACCACCGGTGCTAGCTAACCACCCGTAGGTAGGGATGGATCCAAAACATCCGAATTGTGTAATAGATTGATACTTTTAGATCACAATAAAATAAATTTGATGCTAATTTTTTATGCATTATAACCAGCTAATTACTGGAAAAAATAAAAAAAATTAGCTACAATTTTTTATGGATTATTTGCTTTCGATAGAGAAAAAGGTGAAAAAACATCCGTATCCGAATAGATATCCGAATTTCTTTTCATCATTTGATTAAAATATAGCACACATTTGGAGTTTATTTTGTATGAATCTTAACAAGCACAATGCCAAGAACAAGAATATAAATTTTTGATACAAAATATTATGCCTAATTTAGCTAAAATCAAAAAAGAACGGCTAAAAAATGATATCCGAAATGGTATCCGGATCCATCCCTACCCGTAGGGGGCTGCTACCCGGGCACCTGTGGCCGTTCGATGACGCTGCAAGCGCATCTGCGCGAGCACGTGCTGTAGACATATGCCAGCAGTTTGGGAAAAATTTGGAATTACAAAATTGAGCAAAAAAATCAGGCGCCGTTAGTAACGGCGTACCTTTTGTATGTGTCCCTGACCGGCAGTGGCAAGATCTCTTCGCAAAAGATGGTGTCAGGAATCTGCATGCGTTCCTTGTCATTTGTTGAGGGAGAGAGAGGTCCGCTCATGGATTTTGCAAAAGAGAGAAGTATTCGAGAACTATTTGTTTAGGAACTTGCCACACGTAAGAAAGAGAAGAGGGATAATGCCGCTGTCAGATTCTACAAGGAATAGTTATTTGATGAACAGTAAGCATTTTTTCTTGAAATATATTTTACATGTAATTATATTTTTGCCTTTCTTCCTGTGGTTAGAGGGAGGAATGGTGGACCTTGGTCCTGTTCTTCTAGGGAATTGGTATTCTAGTTTTCCAAGTTTGGAAATTATTTATTTGTCATTCTATTTCTGTGAATAAAAATAGTATATATATATTTTGCAACATTTTGTTACTTTGTTGTCGGCAAAATATATTTGTCCTTCAGTTGTGTGAGTGGACCATGGAAGATTTTGTAAACTGTTTTTTTTTATTCACTCATGCCAACCGAGCTAAAAAAATGTTAGATTTTGAGGAAAAAAAAGTACTCCCTCCGTTTCAAAATACTTGTCGCTGTTGACTTTTTTTTTTGCAACTTTGACCATTCGTCTTATTCAAAAAAAATTATCGCAAACATGTAAAATGATAAGTCAAGCTTAAAATACATACAACATTAAAACATGCAGCAAACAAAATAAATTGTGCTTGCACATTTTTTTGAATAAGACGAATGGTCAAAGTTGCAGAAAAAAGTTAATGGCGACAAGTATTTTGAAACGGAGGGAGTACCTCAAAATCATTCACAAGGATTAGGAAGGTGAGCTTCCGCGGGGGAGCAGCAAAAGGAGAGAAGACAGTGAAGAAAAGGAGAGGATGGTGGATGCCTGAATGGGGTCCTACCGGAAGGCTTACCACATCACTTTTCCATTTTTTTTTTGACATTAGAGGCTTGAAAATAATATCTTCCATCTTATTACAACGGCAAAACACAGTTTGTCCAGACAGATGCACTCTACCCCTAACAAATAATAGGGGTTCGCATACACCTCAAATATATAATGTAGATGATCCTTTTTACTGTTCGGAGCATGTGCATTACGGGCCACTAGTGGCTTGCTGCGAGGGAATCTGTAGCGTGCAGCCGTGCGGGAAAAAGAAAGGAGCATCAAGACCTCGCACCTCGCAGAGCTCATGGGACAGTGCAGGCGCTTCGTCAGTACCGTGCTCAGGAGGCTGCATGCAGGCGTTGTCAGACTATTGTACTCCCTCCGTCCCTAAATATAAGCATTTTCCGATTTCCGTGACGCACGTTTGATCACTCGTCTTATTCAAAAAATTTATGAAAATGTAAAAATAATTATGATATACTTAAAATATATACGATGATAAAACATGTCATAACAAAATAAATAATATTTTCATAAATTTTTTGAATAAGACGAATGGTCAAACGTGATCAGTAAAAATCAGCAAATGCTTACATTTAGGGACAGAGGGAGTAGCAGGCAACAGCTGCGCATGGCTTCCAGTCCATGACCTGGAAAAGCACGGGCGTGCTTGGCTTCTAGCAGTCCTTCCGCATTTCCTCACCCTGACACCCAAACGGTCCTGCAGCCCCTAGATGCTTTAACGGCCGTTAAAACGATGAGGACGCGGGCAGCTACCACCGGTTGGGAGGTACTCCCTCCGTCCCAAAATATAAGCATTCTTCGATTTTTGTGACTCATGTTTCACCATTCGTCTTATTCAAAAAATTTGTGAAAATATTATTTATTTTTTTATAATATGTTTTATCATCGTATATATTTTAAGTACATCATAATTATTTTTATAATTTCACAAATTTTTTGAATAAGACGAGTGGTCAAATGTGATCACTAGAAGTCAACAAATGCTTATATTCTGGGACGGAGGGAGTAGGTAGCACCGGTATATATATATATATATATATATATATATATACACACACACCGGTAGAGTTAGAGTCTTTGGTACGCCCCTTTAGTCCCGGTTCAACTTTGGAGCCGGGACTAAAGGGGTTTCGTCGACGTGGTCTAAAATGGCAGTGAACGCCACCCCCCTTTAGTCTCGGGTAGTAAAACCACCCGGGACTAAAGGCCTGACTGCCAACAACTCTTGGACTACAATAATTGGTGTCAGCCTTTAGTCTCAGTTGGTGATTCCACCCGAGACTAAAGGGGCTCCCTTTTGTCTCGGGTGGAATCATCACCCGTGACTAAAGCCTCCACCCCCATCGAGAGTACTTTTTATTTCTCTTTCTGCTGCTCCTCTCCCACCACCTCATTAATTCTTTCTCCTTTCTCCTTTCTTCTCTGTTCTTATCCTCTCTCTTTGCTTGAGCAGGAGCGCCGGTGGAGGAGGCCGAGGTGCGGCCCGCCGCGGGAGCCCCCGGCGGGCGCGGCCCTGGCGGGCGCGGCGCGGGAGCCCCCGGCGGGCGCGGCGCAGGAGACCGCAGCAGCCCGGCGCAGGCGCCCCCCGGCGGGCACGGCGCGGGAGCCCCCGGCGGGCGCGGCCCCGGCGGCTGCGGCGCGGGAGGCTTCGGCGCGGGCAACTGGCCCCGGCGCGGGAGACTCCAGCGGCGCGCGTGCGAGCTGCAGGCGCAGCCGGTACGGGCTGTGATTTTTGATGGTTTGATTTGCGATTTTGTTTTCGATTTAGAATCCAATGTCCGTTGTAAATGAAGTAGAACTTGTGCTTTGAATTGGATTTGAGTATGTGGTGAATTGTTTTCGATGTAAATGGGGAATCCAATGTCTATTGTAACTGAAGTTGAACTTTTGCTGTGAATTAGATTTGAACACATGGTGAATGTAATTTAACTTAAGTTGTGAAGTCCTTTTCTTGCTCTTGATTTTGATCTTGAGTTATCCATGATTTGCTCGAGCTCCAGAGGGTGGGGATGGATGGAGAAGAGGGATGGGGCCCGGGACGGGGACGGGGACGGGGCAGGGTATTTTTTTGTTCTGGCTGCAAAACCCTTTAGTCCCGGGTGGTAATACCACCCGAGACTAAAGACCCCCTTTAACCCAGGTTCATTCACCCGGGACTAAAGAGGGGGCCTTTTGTCTCTCATCATTAGTCCCGGTTGGATATGAGAGACCTATACCCTTTACCAACCGGGACTAAAGCCCCTCTCCCTACCAGTGATATATATATACACACACACACACACACACACATATATATATATATATGATACCCACTACAATTCATTAACTTCTATTTCTCTCAACATGCAAACAACCCACCTCATCAAGGAACCCCACTACACATGCCACATCACCATCCATGAGAACTATGTATTTATGACTTCCATCAATTTTCTGTGACTAATAACATCCATGTATGTAATTTATTAGTCTTTGCTAGTACCATGCTAGAAAATTCTCACAATAAAAATACATGGTGGATCAATCACTTAATAATCATTCTCTCTCAACAAACTAAACGTGTTTTCATGTATAATGTTGTTTGCAAAAGGATGCTGCCAAGAAATCATCTTAGTGTTTCTGTTTTCAAATTTCAAAGAATGTTGCTATGCAATCAACTTTAGTATTTTTATTTTCAAATTTCACCAAAAGATCTCGCGCCAACGCGCGGGTTATCACTTAGTAGAAAATTGTTTCGGCTTCAAAACCCTCATGAAAGGTATCAAACCACGATTATTACAGAACATTATATGTCTGTGTCTCCAAATTGATTGTCTAGATTAAATTTAATTAGCCCATGACTGGAACCAAAATACGACGATGCAAATTAAAAATACACAAATCCTGACCAAATTCAAAATTGATTTCATTTTGATTTTGTCCGAGACGATCGATCGACATATAAATGACAAGTAATGTACTCCATCAATCATGCATGCATGCATTATGCCAAAGCATGTGCAGTCGCTAGGTGCCGACGTACGTGCTGAGGAACACCAGCCGCCCGCACGGGTGCGTGCACGCGACGTATTACGTACCGCCTGATACGTTGCCCTCGTACTGTAGCCCTGTCCGATCCATACTAGCAAAGCAATAATTGCATGCGTGGTGAGCAACTGAGCATAGCATCCGCGCGAGCGCGCAGCAGGGCATAAGCACATGCGTGCCTCGGTGCCTGCCCCTCGGCTACTGTGCGCGCGGAGCATGCGTCTCGTCATCGACGCGTCAGGTTCATGGAATTGAAAGATCGTACGCCGTCGATAGCGCGCGCCGTCCCATCGGGATCTCATGTTATGGTCTGGGTGCACGCCTCGTCATCTCATCACGTCGCTGTGCGTGTGCATCGCACGTCCTAGTACTACCCTCTTGTTGATGTTTGCTTGGCGGACGGCAGTTTAGGTGCCGTTAGTTTTGTTAACGTATATAAACGTTCGATGGAACCGATACTGTCATTATCTATCTATCTATTTATATACTATAAATAACAAAAATAATTGAAAATTTTTCTCAATTTATGTCCGCTTTACCCCTCACGCCGAACCCACCCGTCAGGTTATAGGACGACCAAAAAGTTGAAACAACCATAAAAATCACAATTTAGAGAGCGTTTCTGCTAAAAAAGTAATATTTTTCTCACCCAGCATCATCTTACCCACCCACCCCTACCCGCGTCGGCCCCACCCACAATGTGGCCCGACTGCCTCCCAAAAGAGTCGGCGACGGCGCCATCACTCCCACGAACTCGGTACCAAGCTGGTCACGTCTCGTTTCTCCTGAGCTGCACACGAATACGAGTTGAAGCTTGACTTTGAGTTCGTTTCCACTCGGGACCAAGTTCCGTAACACGTCAGGGAATCGACCGAGCTGCACGTGTGGCTTATAAACAGCAAGCCATCTTCTGAGTCTCTTTTCCACACTATCCTTTGCGAGCCGCCGCCGTCGATGTCGTGTGCAATACGCTGCCCAGGTCAAGGTGCAACTCCGTTGCCATCAACATGTTGCCACGCTCCATGAGGCGGCAGAGTGCGAACACCCGTTCGCTGATCAACCACGCCGCCGCCACCCGTCGGACGCCACTGGAGCAAGGCGTCGCCACCAGGAAATTCTGCCATGAAGCCATAGATGAGCACATCTGCCATGCGGATGTGCCCTGTTGATCACTGTCCATGCTCCATCATCGATATCATCTTGCTTTTCTGTAAGCTTGCTAAATCCCTCTAGCATCAGTCTTTGACGAGATTAGATTAATTACTTCCTCTCTGGCCGTTTACCCAGTGCCGCCAGCCATGTACCGTCTCCTGAACTGTGCGCCAACCGCCAGCCACGGGGCCATTACGTTCATGCCGGCGAGGCCGTGTCCCTGTCAACATGCCTGCAGTCAGCAGGCTGCCGAGCCACCTTTCTATCCATGTGCTTAATCAAGCCATGAAGCACTGAAGGCCATGGTCAGCGCCATGCCGACGTTAATTAATCTGCCTCCTCATAAGTATTCATGCTTCTGCTGATGAGAAGCGGTGACACCGTTAAGTTCAGCTTGCGTCTCCTCTGCGTGTTCCTTTCATCGAAGGTGAGCTGCCACTTATTTCTTTTGCTTCACTATTCTATTGCCTAAGTACCTGATGATGTCACACCTACATCATGCTTGAGTAGTATGATTATGTTTAATTTCTCTCGAACTACAAGCACGCAGCTGCAACCGTGGTTATATATATTATCTGTCCTTTTCATCTTATAAAATCACTATCTTATTCAATTATATTATGATTTCAATAATTCTTTCGCTCCTGTGTTCGTCTCAGCGTGCAGATTAGTTTAGTACCGATTTTCAGTACTATTTAGGATAACTGGTGCACTTTTTGATTAAATTCATTTGTACCGGCTACCGGGAGACTCGAGTGCCCCCTAAGATGTCAGCAGCGGCGTTTCGCTGAAGCATGGCGCGGACACCGAGGTGCTACGCGCAGCACTTGGCAGACAGGGACGCCGCGGGTTGGCGCGGCAAGCCCCGCGCGTTGGGGCGCGACAGCGGTGATGGTGGCCATGCGAAGGGTGCCTCCGAGGCACAACCGTGTGTGGAAAGTGGCAGCCGCCGGCGGCTGGACCCAATGTCTTGAGGCCCGATCTCAGCGCAGC
This sequence comes from Cenchrus fungigraminus, assembly GCA_036936925.1. Taxonomy (NCBI): domain Eukaryota; kingdom Viridiplantae; phylum Streptophyta; class Magnoliopsida; order Poales; family Poaceae; genus Cenchrus; species Cenchrus fungigraminus. Next base: position 50,424,167 of record CM072778.1, on the reverse strand, counting down.
GGCGGGAGCCGGAGCCAGAGGGTGAGCCCGTCGCCGGGGCGGCATGCGGACATCGACCCCGCCTTGGGGATCTCGGGGGCCGACGAGCGCGGCGCGCGGCAGCAGCTGGGGAAGATGGTGCTGGTCCCGGAAAGGGACAAGGGGCGCGCCGCCTGCTGCTCCTGGCTCTGTGTATGGTCGTCACATACGACTGCCTCAAGATGATCGCAACCTTCTTCAGGAACTTCTAGGTGTTGCGCCTTGTCTCATGCAAGGGATTCAGCACCGCTGGGCTCATTGCCATTGCTGCCGCCCAGCGGAGTCGCGCGGGAAGACGCCGACGGCCTGGAGTATGGCCTGGAACCAACCGAGCTGGCGGCCATGCGGCGGCATCTCGATCGCGCGCTCGAGGTATTCCCCTGCGACCTACAACAGCAGCTCAACCGGTTCATGGATGGCAGGTGCGATGTTGTTCTCCTTCTGCGTTGTATTTTGTAGCTCCATTTGTTTGCACGGGTGGTGAAATTGCGAGAAATTTAGGAGTAGTTATACTACTATGTTAGCATACCTACGTGGGATTAACAAGGAATGTGAGTAATACATTTAGATGACGATATCATCAATTAAGAATACAAGGAACATGGCTATCAGGTATTAGCTTTAGCAGCAACGAAGTGCACTCTGTGTACTTTGTAACATCGCGGCCATCTGATAGAATTATTGTTGGAATTCCCATGCTGAGTCATAGCAGATAGAGTTTGTGAATCCCCTTTGTCTTAGGATGGTGGATGGATAGGAGATAAAGTTGTGTGTCGTCCATTCATTCACATAATCGGTTGTCCTGTTCTTTTAGCATCAGTTGCTACTTGCTATATATGCTCATTCTGTGTGCATAATTGTAGTCTGTTCTCTCTACTATCTTTCTTCGAATACAAAATTCGTATTGGTTATAAAACTCAACTGAAACTCAGCCAATGTCTTAGGATGGCTAAAACTGATTGTAATTGTAGACCATCGTCCCCATCTGCTGTCTAAATGCTCCGCATGGCAGCAGTCCACCTGAAGATAGCATAAACCTCCATCTTGCCACACCCCACATTTCCATGGTCTGCATGTCCCACGCTGCCCACGCTGAGGTATTCCTAACTTTCGAATAATTTTTTGATTGGTCATGATTTGATACAATTATCCAATAGTTGTATGATGTGGTTTACCATTATTTCTCTTTAGATTTCTTATGCGTACTATGTGAGTATAGCTAATTTCAGTTGGTTGTTAATTGGCTATATGAGTTAGGACTGTCACTTCAAGATATGTCAAATTAAGTAAACACAAACTATGTTGTTGTAGGTAATAATCAAATAATGGAAGGATCCAATTCCTTAATAAACTAAACTTGTGGAGCAAAAACTGGCAGAAACAAAAGGAGCAAGAACTGGCAGAAACAAAAGGGTAAGAGAATGCATTACAGGATTTGTCTGACTATCAGAAGTGGGATCATGATCAAGTTAAAAAATATTAACTTGAGGTATAAATTTTCTTGGCATATTATAAAGCTACCAAATGAACTGAGTTTTACTTTTCTTTCTTCTGTCCATTCTACTGGTGATTGCTGAGACAGATTGCTTATCTTTGAAGTGTTCCTATCCTCTACTGGCAATATTATTTCAGATGTCTCAAGGAAATTAGAACTTGGCTAACAATGCTATTAAGCACTGGGACTGGGACTTGGGTAACAATGTTATATACTACCATTAATGGATGATTTCAAGATTTTTCTGGTTACAGCTTAACTGGTTTGCTGCTGACTTCAGTGAAAATTTGGTAGCATTAACTAGCCTGTTAGTCCATCTGAACTGCATATTGTGAATTTACATATTTTTTTTGCTAGTTAGTTAAATGATGCTTTCTACTATGTTCTCGGTTTTTAGCAACTATATCTTGGCAGAAGGAGATGTCGATACAAACTTTTGTTTGAGATTGTCTTGCTACAAAAGATTTCAGTAAGTGCACTGTGATAGACTAATGAACGGAGGAGATAAGAACTTGTCAGGCAAATTCACTTTTACTTGTTGAAACAGTTGGTGCTGATGTTAATAACAAAACTGTGACTTCCAAGATTTTTAAAAATAACATGTGTGTGTCGCACGTGCACTTTACTAGTGTACTATAAAGATCGAATAATTTGAAAAACCTTTCTCACCTAAATTAGGTCCACCATACCTCATGTTGGTCCCACCTGTCAATTAATTAATAAGGTGGTAGACCTATAAAATCGTATTTTGGAGAGCATTTCCACCAAAAACGAATTATTTTTCTCACCCACCCAACGCATACGCACCTTAGTACCCGTCGGTTCCACCCAACAGGCATCTCATCTCACGGAACGAAAGAAATTTGTTTCCCCTCCCTCGTTGCATACCCACCAGCCCGCGAGTCCTCACGAGCTGCCGCCCACACGATGTGGATCCTCCTCCGCAGGGGTGAGCTCCGCCGGGGCGTAGCGGCGAGCTCTGCTGTCCCATCCTCGAGTTCCAGGATGGGCGAGGGCGAGCTTCTCCCTCTCCCCATCCTCTCATCCAGCCAGCGGCATCCCTTCTGGTGATGGTTGGCGGGCCCGCTGGCCAGTAGGGGCACATCGGTCGCCTCCTCCCACGCGGTCGCGGTAACGCGGTCCCAGCGGCGCCCCACGCGGGCACGAAGAACGATGGTGGTGCGGCCCCCGCGACACACCGCGTGTCTGTGGAGGAGGGAAGTGAGGCCCTTCGACTTCCTGTTTGGCCACGGAGGATGGCTCCAGGTGCCCGGCAGGCAGCGCGAGGCCGGAGCGTGCGACTCAGGGCTACACTAGCAGCAGGGGTGCGCCCAGCTGCCGGCGGCGCAAGGCCGGGGCAGGCCGGGGCGCAAGGCGGAGCTCATGGAGCTTATAAAAAGAGTTTTATAAGGTAAATTATATTTTAAGGTAAATTATAGATCGAGTTATAAGCTCCTAAAATCTTGTTTCTTGACATGTATGTCAGCCGCTTAGCATGCCCTCACTAGATGGGATGAAGCCATGAAGGGAAAATGCCTTTCTATTTTATTCAAAAAAAAGTCTTTCTATGTCATTTTTAACAACAAATCTAACAACGATAAAAAAGTTATCAATGAGCCTCATAAATTGTTTAGATTGCAGTGCTGGATGGAAGCTACCAAGTCAATTATGCTTTTTCCCGAACAAATTAAAACAGAGGCAGCCGAGTACTCAAGAATGGGTACCAAATCCTTATGTAGTAGTGTTGATGAAGAGCGAGTTGACGCTCCCAATTAGGACGGGGTACAACTTCGACAACGGTTTGTTGCTCATCAGAAAGAGTTATGTAGCTTGAAGAAGAAGACCGAAAAATCAGAATCAACTCTGAAAATGCAGTCGGCTGAGATTAAGAGGTTGTAGAAGCTAACCGAAGACAATGAAGACCTCATTTGTCTACCGCTTAGCAATAAAAGATGTAGAGGTTGAGGTCATTAAATCAAATCTCCACTGTCTCTTGTGATTATGACCTGGATTTAGCTTCGTTAATCTATGTACCTTGTGAGATTGTTATCTTGTAATAGTTTGTGATATGTGATGAACAATATGGTCGTGCTTAATAGTAAACAACAGTTTGCTTTATTGTATAAAGAAATATGTGCTGATTACTATTTTGCCAACCATATTGGAATTATTCTAAAAAAGTATCAGAATTGAAATGAAATCCATTAATATTGATGCATGATTAGTTAATTTTATGTTGGTCTTTAGTGGGCTTAGCCAACTTTTATTTGGGCCAAAAGTCAAATTTTTTCAAATTAACGTGACATATAAGGCCGCAAATAATGTGCGCGCCTGTTGGACTCGACCCAACAAAACGGGCCCACCCTAATCAAATTTGTGCTAAAAAAGCTACAAATGGGCCCAACAAAATCTTTTTTTGCTATATGAACAACGCCAGCCTACAGGAATAGTGTTGGGCTCAACCCAGCTACAAACGGGCAAAATTCGTTTTATGACGCAAACGGTTAGTCACAATTGGCATGCCACATCGAATGTCACATTAGATTATGTCCAGCGTGTCAAAGCTGCAGGAACGAAGTTACGACGATTTGTATTGACGATTTTGCACGCGTCATTAAACTCATGACGCCGCGAAATAAGATCTTGTCATTAATCGTGGTTTATGACGCTCGATTAATGACAGAGGATTTTCGTAACAACCGACGTCTTTAATCGCGATTATGACAAGAAACACCTTTTTTTTGCGTCCCTAGTCGACACATTCCTTGTAGTGAAAGTTGGTGAAAAATGATATCCATGTTCTGATGTTCATGAGACATATTTAAGACCATATACATGAAATGAAGCTAAATTTCCGCATTTGGTTCTCTGATTATGATGAAGATCGTGAGGTAGAAAGGTTTTAAAATTGTACAAAATAAAATGACTTTGAACAAAATCACGAAATTTGTCAAGTGCTCATGATATCATATGTGAAGGTTGTGGTATAAAATTGAGAATGTTTCGAACACTGGGACACATACGTTGTTTAGAAACCGGAACATCTCACGAGATGTTTCTAAGAATTTGAACTAATGTCGTTAAGTTTGGAGTCTTAGAGAAATTCAATTTTGAGTTTGACAACAATAATTTTTTTATAAGTAATATAGAACATAACTGGTGCCATGTTATATTTTGGAAAAATTTCACATTTAATAGAAAAATTCCTCTCGGCAAAACCTTACTAACCTTACTGGGCCTGCCGGCCCATCAACGCCCGTCGGCCCACGTCGAACCCTAGCTATTTAGGCCGCCCCCACCCTCCCCTGCCTCCCCCTCTCCCTCCGCTGCCGCCTCGACACCGGTCGCGCGCCTCCCTCCCTCGCTCCTCCTCCTCCTCCCGAGATCCGCTGCCGCCTCCACACCGGCCTCGCGCCTCACCTCCCTCCCGCCCCCGTCCTCCACCGACATCACACCGGGCATGGCGGCCGTGAGCGATCAGTGCCTTGCCGTCCCCCTCCTCCCCCTCGCTCGCCCCTCACCTAGGGGCGAGGCGTGGTGGCGACAGATCCGGCCCCCGTGCACCTCACTCCCTCCTTCATCCGGTGGCCGCCGCCCTCATGTAACATCTTGGATATTTGGGCAATAGTAATCATCACCATTAGTAGCACTAAACATTGGTTACCTTGGTCAAACCCCCACTTGTGGGTCAACCCCTTCAAACCCTAAGTCAAACCCTTAGAGCCCTACACCTCTCCTTAGTGTTCTAGTTTGTTCTCAAAATTTTTCTCAAGTACTCCAGATTGTGCCAATATAAAAGTTGTCCAGTTTTTCATGGGACACAATTCATCTAATTGGTGGCATTTGAAATTCGAAGTGGAAAAACCTCGAAAATCCAGTCAACTCTCAGAGCACCAGTTTGACCAGGCTGAGAAAAACAGCAACTTGGAGTTGAAATTCTGGCTAATCTAGGCAAAATTTCATAGGTCAACCTTTGTGAAAGTTGAAGCTGATTAGATGGGCTACAACTTTTGTTTTTGGCGAATTCAAAGTTTAGTTCAAATTTTTTTAATTTGACGCGGTCAAACAGACCTTCAGTGAAATGCTCAAGCGCCCGGCGCTCCAGAGCGCGCGCTCCGCGCGCGCCGCCGCCGCGCCCCGGCGTCCGTGCCCCGACCGTCACTTCGGTGGGCCCCGCCATCACGCCGTCATTCCACTTGCCACGTAGACCGCCAAAATCACGCGCCGCCCCCGGTTTTCCCCTCCTCTCTCCTCTCCCCGCCGCGAAGCGCGTTGACACGCGCCGGCCATCGCCGCCGCGGGAGCCTGTGCAACGCACGCCGCGAGAGGGAAGTCAGCGGCGCCGTCGACTCGTTGCATCACCGCCGCTGTCAGCTACTCGTGCCGCGCCACCTCCCGAGCTAGGCCCTCGAGCGCCTATGCACTCTAGCCGCATAGCTGTCACGCGCCGCGCCGCCATGCGCCGTCGCCGCGGACGCCGAGGCCGGCATTGCCCCACAGCTGCATGGGCGAGCTTATCCTTCCCAAGGGAGTCTTGGACCCTCCTCCAAGCCGCGCCGCCTATAAAAGGAGCCACCAGAGCACCCGCGCGGACTTTCCCCCTTCCGCCGTCCGCCATTGCGCCGCCGCCATGGAGCTCGCTCGCCTGAGCTTCGCCGCAGCCGGCTGACACACCTAGCATCTCCCCTAGTCCCCGTGGAAGATTCCCCGAGACCCACATTGCTTTGTCGTGACGCGTCTTCACCGGAGACCGAGCCGCCACGGCTGCAGCACCGCCCCCTTTGCCGCCGGCGATCACCGGAGCTCTCCCCCTCGACCCCGACACCGCCAATCGGTCTCTGGTGAGCACGCACGCCACCCTAGCTAGTCACCCGACCTAGCCCGGCCGCCGGCGAGCTCCCCTGAGCCGCCAAGGGCACATCTGTGAAGATCGAATTCTGTAGAAGGGCCTAGCTCTAAGACTCCAGGGGCTAAACTGAAAAAGACATCTATAGATCTAGGTTTGAAATCTGAGATCTTGTAAAATTCACCATAAATGGCACAAAAATAATAAAAATTCAAACTCAATTTTCTTGTGCTCACCATGACTAGATGCAACTTTTATACAAAGGAAGTTTTCAAATTTCTGAGTAGTTTTTAAACTAATTCAAATTGATCAGTTTGGCTAGATTTGAAATAATTCAAATTCCAGAAGTGATCTGTTGCCAAATTTTGGATATGTTTCTGGTATGATCATGTGTGATCTCTGGTAGAAAGATGGCACTTAGTTATCATGTGTATCTTTACTTATGATTTTTTTTCATGTATGCTAGTGCCTCTGTTTTTGAATTTTATAAATTAATCTGTTGATCAATTCACGTCAATCTTTTTTCCACAGCTTTGTTTTATGATGATGTACTCCTGTTAAATAGTATGCAAGATTTGGACATGTTTAGCTGAGTCAAATAAATTGCCATGGTTTATTAAGGTTTTATTCATGAGTGTAGCTCCTTTAAGATTCTTTGCTGAGTAAGTGCATATCTCTGGTAGTTATGCTGCCATATATCCCTGTGTGATGTTTTAGCTCAAGAGGATGTATATTTATTCATGTGTGATTTAAATTGAAAATACTAGGCATAGTTTTGTGTGATTTTTCATGCTAGCACTAGTTGATGGCATAAGTTGGTTTTTGGGCAGTGGCTTGCTCAATGTATCAAGTTCTTGGCTGAGATGTGTTTTGTTCAGTTTATATTTATATTTATCAGAATAAATTTTTGGAAGCAAATCACACTCAATAAATGGAATAAATTGAAAACTCGCCATCACCTTCATGCAATGCAAGTTTATATGATTGAATTTGACCAAATTGAATCCCGAGGCAGCAACCTGTCCTTGGTGAAGTAAATTTAGTTTAATGATAATAAATATGTACACAGTCACGATCGAGGAAAGGAATTTAATAAGTATCAACACATCATTGTTTTCCGGAAGAGTATGCTGAATGTTTTAACCCTCACGATGATTGTGGCCCATCAAAACACCTCATGGTTGTCATTAAATTCAGAACTGAATTTACTTTATTTTGAACACACCAATCTCATGCGTATGCATATCGTGTAGAGCTCCCGGACGGAAACTACGAGCTAGTGCCGAAAACTGACGAGGACCTCGCTAACGCAGGAGGGAACGCAGTGGAAGTGCAACAAGGCCCGAACCAAAGTTTGGAGGATTTCACCACTGACTGTGCTAGTGAAGGCAAGCACCGAAGCATATTTCCCAGTTTCTAACTTATGCAACTATATATATGGATGTTTGTGCATTTACGTTCAGGAGTTGAATTGAAACCCTACCTGCATGATCCTAGGTTCCTATGCTCTAATACTAGTATGATAGGGCGATAGTTGCCATGCTCTAAGGACCCGGTAAAAGTCGAGTGAAATCCTTCACTCGCGAGCTATAGGTTTCTTATGTTGGAATCATGAGATTTAATCTGATATGCTCATGTGGTAAGAGCTTGGGATCAGCTCCGGTCAGTGGGTGTCACTGGTTAAGCTTTTGAACGTACTAAACATTTGTCGGGAATGGGACCGGTAAGCTTAGTACCTTCGGGAATCGGCAAGGGAACTTGGACCACTAATCTTGGGGAGGGCCCCCATGTTCTAGGCCATGCGGTACATGTGCGTGGTTGGGCGGCGGAGTCCGTGACCTTCCCGCCGTGTATCAAGACTGTGAGATTTGTTCCCGAACCGAGGAATGCTGGGAACTGCCTGGTTGGTGCATGCTCCACCCTCTTTGGTTTCAGTTGTCTTTTTGGAGTGTGCATCTTCCGTGTGTTTAGGTCCACCTTGCAAGGTTAATAATCGATCGATCGTCGGTCTCTCACCGTTATCCGGGACTGCTTAACTATACAGCTCATTTCCCTCTATGATGAAATTGAGAATTAATTTGGTTATTGCTTAATTGTATTGCACAGCTTTGCTTGCAGTAGTTGCCAATCTAGTAATGATTAAATAACTCGAATTGTGAGCTAAAACTTGAAAGTAAGGACATACTCTTTGTTGCTTTTCAGCAAAATAAACCACTAGCCAAAAAGCCTTTCATGTCTAGGAGTTCGGTGAATAATATCACCGTCGGATAAGTCTTGCTGAGTATTAGTATACTCAGCCTTGCTGTTGTTGATGTTTACAGGTGATGTGAGCGATGGGTTTCCGTACCCTGGATCGTTCCCACCCGATTGGGAGATCGAGTGAGAGGAGGGCAGTGCTTAGTGACATCTCGGACGACCTCCTTGGATGTTACTTATGACGTGTAGTATTTTATTTCCGCTGTGTGTATTAAACTCTGAACCATTTACTTTTATGCAATGAACTCGGTTTGTAATAAAAGAACCCTTAAGGTAATTGATGTAATATAATTTGTGATGATGTAATCTCTGGACTCGCCTTCGTGTGAGTTTTGATATATGAATGTTGCGATCCGGGTTACTCGTGATTCACCAGGCTTGACCTGGCAGAGACGACAGGATACCTCCGTATTATCGCTTAATGACCAAAAGGAGTGGTTTAGGCAATAATACGGAATTATCTTGGGCGGTTCTGTCACACCTCAGATCTGCCGCCGGGGGATGAGCACGAGGCAGAGGATGGCAGCGCGGTGGTGGGATCTATGAGGCCGGACGACGACGACGCAGCGGCACCGGCGCGGCCTTGAGGCCGGGTTCTCTCTCTCTCTCTCTCTGGCGGCGGTGGTGGCAGACCGGGTGGTGGCGTGCGGCGGTGGTCGGGTGGTGGTGGATATGGCGGCGGCGGCGGAGGGTCACGCCCTCGAATCCGCCGCCCACCTCCCCGTTTGCGTCGGCACTCTCTCCTTCCCCCTCACCTCCGTTGCGCCTGTCTGCATCCAGGTTTTTCTCTCCCTCCCCTCTCTCTCTCTTGGGTTTTGATGGTGGCGTGCGGTGGCGGCTCTAGTGGTGATGGTGTTGCTGCAAGTTGTGGTGGTGCTAGTGGCGATGGCGGTGATGATCTTGTGGTGGTGCTGGGGGTGGCGGTGGTGGCGGCGGCGTTCTGGTGCTAGCTGTGGCGGCGGCCAGCCAGTGGGGGCTGCGGTGCCTGGCTGGTGGAGTCCGCGGTGGCTTGTCGGGATTTGTTTTTTTTGTTTTATGAAATTTTCTTTGCCGAGAGCCAGTTGGACCTCTCGACACACCTTTGCCGAGAGGGTGTGACCTGGCTCTCGGAAAAGATCTCTTTGCCGGCCCAAATGTGCCGAGAGTTCTTTGCCGAGGGCTTCCTCTCGGCAAAGGCTGTGCCGAGAGGAATGGGCCCTTTGCGGAGGTCATCTTGCTCTCGGCAAAGGTGAGGATTCCAGTAGTGCACGCGTATATTTGCGTGCTGGAGGCTGGTTTTTACGAAGTTGCCAAAAATTGTCAAGTCTTTTGCCAAACTGTTGGAGGAGTATTTTTAACATTGTTGCCAAAAATCAAAGATGGCAACTCGTTTTGGCAAACTGTTCGAGCTGCTCTAAGACATCGTACAAGATGTTATTTCCAGGTAGAATAACCAAAGAATCTATGGTAGAATATCATGGCAACATATCTGGTGGAAACCAAACTCTTCATGTAAACCATGGAAACCAACCACCACATATGTTGTCGAATACCATAGTTCTGTATTTCGGGAGGAGAAAAGAGAACTATCCCTCCAGAGGATGAGGGCTCGACTCCCTCTACTACTGCCAGGAAAGTATAGCAAGTGTTCAGTTAATTACAACCCGAATTTCTTGGCAGCAGAGCGCCTCAACCGAATAAAAATACTACATAAACCTCTCTCCCCTCGAGGCGAGGGGAGGTCGGGTCCGGAACAAGATCAGAAAGTAGGATAAAATCTTGTTCTGAAAGGCGGGTTTGTTCCCAGGTGGTCATGGGATCCGTGTTGACGGTCCTTACAACAAACATTTGCCGTCAACATTATTCCAATAAGAGGGGATTAGTATCTCTAACTAACATATTATCTAGTATTCTATCAATAATGTATTTCAGGGACGAGAAGCCGGAAACGGGGGAAACCATGCCAAACTACCAGACTTACACGAAGATCAAGACACGAGTACTCTGCATGGTCAAGAATGGGTCCAAAATCGAAGCTAAACAACTCAATACAAGCGGGGCCCACAAGATAAGGCGGCTGCAGCAGCCCACCAGCCAAAGGCGGCGGCCAGATGGGCCAGGCCTGGTTCAACCGAACTAGGGCCGGCGCCGTTCGCGCCTAATTTTCCCGCCAAGATCTCCCGCACGAAGCCAAGGCGGTTGGCGGTGGAGTTGGCGCCAAAAGCCCCCGGGAGCCGTCTCTCCACCCCTATATACGGAGGCCTCCACCCCCCCTCATCCAGACACACCACACAAGGAGCCTCTCCCTCTCTCTCTCTCTCCCCCTTTGTAATCTTTAGCCTAGTTAGTGGAGCTTAGGCCTAGTGCTTTCTCGCTAGTAGTGCTTAGCGATCGCCTCAGGTCGGTTGGCTCAACCTCCAGCCTACGGTATGGCTATGTACTCTCTTCGCACATTTCGTATTTATACAGAGTTCGGTATTTCTACTCTCGTAGTATGTTATACCTACTTATATGCTTTCATGTGCTATACTAGTATGTTTAGTATATAAGTTTGCTCTATTGTAACGGTGGGGTGTACTCTCGGGCTTGCTCTAGTCTTAAGCCTGTGGGTCATCATGGCTCGGGTGCCGGAGGGGCTAGTAGTAGTGATTATGGCAGCAAGCGTGGTGCTCGGTGCCGTAAGATCCACTTTGGGTGGTCGTATTCCACGGTATGTCGAGGTAGGTGTACGGGTGGTGACAGCCCCGTACATCCCTTGTATTCCACCATGCGTGTTGCGGGTGTTGGAGGTACATAAAGGTGTGCTACCCTGGCAGACCAGGGGAGTGTATTCTCCTCGGTGCAATAGAATAGATCTAGACTAACCGTATGATGTATGCTTTTCTAGTATATACGACTAAGGACGACTCTAGTGCCCTGCTCCTACTAACCTTAGTTTATTCTATATTCTTTATCTGAGATGGTGGCCGTGTGTGTGTCAACCGATCATATCATATATATCTTATACTCAATTCCTTGTTTACCACTGTATTAACCTTTGGTACGCTTTACTTATTAATAATGCCCTTGGCTTGTATCTGATATATCCATACGACATGATTATACATACACACATATATTTATCTACATTTTCATAAGTCCATCTTCCGGTAAAATATAAATAACGATAGCCTTGGGAATACTCATGGGTACGCTTGCGGATACATCTCACCCCATCAATAAGGCTCGTTCCTTGATAATATTATCGAGTCCCGTACTCGGTAGTGTTATTAAGATCGCCCACTCAACATATCTTTTCATAATTAACTTCATAAAGCACCACCCCAGTGGTGATTTCACAAAACCCATCAACTGGTCGTTTCTGACGCTGTTGCTGAAGGTAAAACTTTGGTGACACATCAGAAATGCCAACAATCCGTTACACCTAGCAAGGTGGCATTATCACCAGTTAAGACCAATCTCAGTGGTAATTTCGTCATGGGCACAGTTTTATAGATAATTGCGCTAGCTTTTCAAAATGTCAATTTTCTCTCTCTTAATGTCCATAAATCAGCAATCTTGCTTATGTGGTAAGAGTTTTAATGTCCATAAAAGTATGATGAAACACCTATGTAACATTTTACAGCACGTTAAAACAAACTGATGAGACTTGGTCCCGATCTTCACGACGTAGGATCCTTATCAAGATAACTAGCTGTAGAATAGTTAAGATAAATTGCAGCAAGTAGCGATAGCTAGTGCAACCTAGTAAATAAAATTCAAAGCCAACCACCGTCATTAACTGGCAACCTGAATCGAGGATTCGCCCAACCACACTCTCGAAGAACCAACCAACACAACCTGGAATCAAATGGACCAGCAGCACCAATTGGGAGCCGTTGGCGCGGCCGCTTCTGTAATCCCTCAAGGAAATCACAAGAGCAAAGGGGTAGAAATCACTCTCTGAATTTGTTAGCACACAGCTCAACAAAGGGGTTCTATTTCAATAGCAAAAGTCTCGATTATTTCAGAGATACGTAGGGTATTTCTGGAGTTATGCTATGTGAAAAACCACCACGAACTGAAATCCTGAACAACCTCGTGTGGCTGTTGGCTTTCTGCGCAGTCTCCACTAAATCGGTCATAACTCTTTATTGGGAAGTCCAATGGACATGCGGTTTCTTGCATTGGAAAGTTGACTTCAACACAGTTCCATCAAATACTCATGGAGCTCCAGAGCTATCGGGATTTAAGAGTTATGATCAAATCATTATGCAGGTCCGAACTGGTCCAAACTGATGATCCGTACTGATCCGTGTGAACTGGTCCGAACTGAACTTTGCTTGATCATCCGTGGTCTCAACTGATCCGCCTGTTTCTTCTTCTTTGCACCCTCTCCGTGTATAGCTGCACCACCCCTCTCACATATATACCTAAGTACAACCAATGTACAACATTTATGTAGTATAACATTCTCAGATATGTTAAAGTAAATTTCAGCTTTTCACCTCTTGTTGTAGTTTCTTTGCACGACTTCGTGTAACCAGTCCTTGGTTTACATTACTTGGTGTAGCTCCCTTTGGTGTAACTAGCTCATTGGTGGGAATGTCCGCATCAAGGATGTCCTCATCATCAGCTAGGATTGGGTGTAGGTATGGATAAACTTGATTGGTGAAATCATCATCTTGGTCATTGAAATAACCATTGTAGCTGAAGTGAAACTTTGGTGTTGTAGTTGTATTCATCTCTTCAAGTATAGCAAGGTGCTTTAACCTGTCATCGTACAAACCAAGTAGTAGCCTTGCCAAAAGAAAACAATAAGATTTGCAGTCAAGTTTAGCTTTCACCTTGTATGAACGTTCAATATTAAAAGTATTTGTTGAAGTCATTGAGATGGTCTCATCACAAACGCAAAGCAATGTGATCCGTTGGAGCTGTAAACAATGCCGGAGCAAAATGCTCAAACCAAACGTCACATTTTCTTTTGCGATTCACACTGTACGAACGCAAAACCCTCACATACACAAGCACATTGGCCCCTACGAACACACACACGGAACTCTACCCTTATGAACACCTCCGAAAGACTGAGTCAGCAAATCCTCAAGTTTGACGAAGTCACCACTGATGCCTCGCTATCGATGGACACATCGTTTACCACTGAAAGAATAGCGCCGGTTAAATTCTAAAATAAATCCAGGTCGAGCACCAACATCGAGTCGAGAACTAAAATCCTGATGAGTAGATTCCACTACAAAGAACCTTACCAATTGAGCGTAACTGAGTCTAAAAGGCCACCTTAAAATAACACAGCGGACATAGAAATAAAGTTATCTGCCGGCAAGCAGAAGTTACTTTTATATGCCTCCTCGTATCCTTCAGTGAGTCGGAAGTTTTCATGTAGACCGTGTTAGGTAGCTACAGTTTATATATTTTTTTTGAACAAGCTACAGTTTATATTTTTTTTGAACAAGCTATAGTTTATATGGTACCATCAGTTGTTAGCTACAGTATACGAGATTCGCGTTGGATATAAATAAATATTTTTTTAAATAAAAATGTTCCATATTATGATAATTAGTTTCAGAATAAATCTACTCCCTCCGTCCCTAAAAGAATGTCGCTGTGGGTTTTCGTGCTACAAGTTTGACCGGATTTGTAAAAAATACGTGCAACATTTGTGCCTCGAAATAAATTTTATAAAAAACTAGATTCAAATATCTATCTAACGATATTAATTTTGTAACATAAGTATTAATATATATTTTATATATTTAGTCAAAGTTAGTTTCTCGGGAAGCGAAAACGACATCTTTTGGGGACGGAGGGAGTACTCAATAATCTAGAGTAGAAATTGTACAACAATTTAAAAAGTTATGACTACATGTATAAACAAAAATGAATACATATTTAATACTCCAGTCGTGTAAATAGAGTAGTTTAAGTGACCAGAGATAACTGTGTACACGTACAATCCTCATTTCCAACAGTTTGTCAAATCGGGTTGACATCTTTGATTTTTGAAAAAAATTGAAAACACCCTTCAAACAGTTTGGCAAAAGACTCAAGGCCTCACAGTTGGAGTGGTAAAGGCCACTGGCTGGGGGTTCCCACCCAGGGTTGAAATCCTAGGTGTGACACAATTTACGTTGTGGGGTACTCTTTAAAAAAACAGTTTGGCAAAAAAGACTTGGTAAATTTTGATAATTTGAGAAAAACCTACCTCCAACACCAAAAAATAAGCACATGTACTCAGCTTAGCAAGGACGTTTCTAACCAGGTGAGAGGGTGGGAAAAAAAATAAAGAATAGATAAGAGTTTTTGATGCAAATGTGTATATAAGCGAGAAAGAATAGAGAAACCCTGTCTGCTGGAAGAGATAGATGGATCAACAATGATCGATGAGCCGTCACTGCCTCGATCAAATAGCTAATACACTGACGAGCTGATGCTGTAAAACCAGACACTACTACTTCCGGCGCACCTAGACTGGAACAGGAAGAATCTCCCGACTACTTCCGCACCACCACCACCACCACCGATTCTCTCAATATGGCTAGCTTCACAAGTTACAACATCGTCCTGGCCCTGGCCATGCATCGTCATATCAATATCGATCCGTCTATCTTTCCGTGCCCGGCCGCGCGTGTGTAAAGTGAAGTAACACAACCAAATCGGATCAAAGATACACACTCGTGTGAGTGATGCAGATACATGTGACTGGCTGATGAGTGTGCACGAGTGAGTGTGTGTGCAGCTGGTAGACTCTACCAGATGGGTCACAGAGAGGGCAGCGCGGCCCGGGCGCAGGGCCGGCCCTGGGGCAGTGCTGGAGGGGCGACCGCACTAGGCCTCCAAAAATTAGGGGGCCTCCAAATATTCTTAGAGACATTTCTCTTGTGTATTTATACCGATTTTGCATCTAGAATTATTAAAAAAAATTATTTTAAATGATCTAAAGACATTTTTCTTGTGTATATTAGTGTGACTGTGCGAGTCGTTAATATGACAATGACTCTTTCAATATTATCTTGTATTTATATAGTGAATGTAGGCCTCGATTTTTTTTCAGCACCGAGCCACTGAGAAGTCAGGACCGGCCCTGCCCGGGCGAGGATCATTGCGAGAAGCAATCGATCCGTGCGCGCACCCGACCCATCGAACGGTGGAAGCACACAGCAATCGCCATGATTACGAGTAGTTTATGGTGAGGGAGGGAGGTGAGCGTTGCGTGGTGGTGGGGGTCCGGCTCGGCGGGCATGGATGGTTGGCGCGACGAACCGACGAGAGATGACGTGAGAGGATCGGAGGTCGGGTCCGAGGCACAGGGAATCCAATCCGTCCAAAGCTGAAAGCTAGTAGCAGTACCCCAGCACGGTTGGTGGGCCCCGCAGGTGCACGTGTGGGTGGTGGACCCAAGCCCACGTTCCGACGCCCATGTGGAAGGGACCACACGTTCTCCCTCCCCTGTCTGTCTTCCTCCCGCGTCCGCGTGCAGACATGACATCCTGGCTGGAGCGAGCTCACTCATACTCTCAGCTGGGCAGCTGGCATGCCAAGCTACCTCTATATAAGTGGAGACCGAGCTTCATTTCCATAGGAAGCCAAGCCTACTGCCTCTCTCAGCCTCCGTCTCTCTCCACCTCTTTTTTCATCACTCTCTAGCTCTAGCTCTATCTTGGTTGATAGAGAGAGATCTAGTCATCTAGATGATGAAGAAGCAGAAGGGATCAGGAGGGGGAGGGCTCAGCAAGGTGGTGAGGGAGCACAAGGCGAGGCTCTACATCATCCGCAGATGCGTCGTCATGCTCCTCTGCTGGCACGACTAACAACTGCTAGCTCATCCGATCCATCCATCTGCCTCGAATGGTCGTCTACATGATCGGCATCCATCAGTCAGAGGATTATTGCAAGACGATGAAGAAAGAATTCACTACTGGCATTGCAATAAGTCCGTCCTACCAGGACGACACCTCATCACTATCTCAACATGCTGCATCTGACTACGTTTTGAGTTCCTTTTGTTTCTTTGATTAGCAAAGCTACTGGATCTGTAGCTATAGTTTTGTATATATCTGTGTATTTGATTGCTAACTACTGATGGTATTATATAACCTACCTAGCTACCTAAGAACCAACGGAATTCCTCGAATGGTACAGTACATATCTGTGTATTTGATTGCTAACAACTGTTTAAGAATCAAGGAGAGTAATTACCCCCACCATCACTAAATTAAATTTGAGCCGCTCTCCTTTTCAACTTCGTTGCTGTTCACTCCTGATTAGTTCCTTCTATCTAGGCTCGCAAATCATTTTGTTCAGATGGATTTCTTGATTGAAATTAGGTCACATTGCACTATATAGGTCGTTGCAACTTACATTATTTTGATAGATCTAGAGATAGATCCATGCTAATAAACTGAACCAATCAGGCATCCTTTTCGAAAAAAAGGAGCTGAACCAATCAAGGTGATGTGGTGTACTCGATCCACTATTAGGAATGATGCCTTGGACAACGTTTATATTTGGTTGCAATATGGCCATTTTGGTTGCAACTGGAATCAATTGCATCTAAGTTTTTTGGTCGACAGATGGTTGCAATTGGAACGGTGTAATAGCCTCAGGCAACTATTTGATGTGGCGTTGCAACAGATTTTTCTATTGCAACGAACAAGAAAACATATTACCACCAATACATGGTTGCAAGAACAAACATTGCAACGAACAAATTTGCCTAATGCAACCAACACTTCGTTGCAAGATCAAATATTGCAACGAACAAAATAGCCTTATGCAACCAATACTTGGTTGCAAGAACAAATATTGCAACGATTAGATTGGTTGCCTTAGGTTCTAATGCGACGAAACACTTGGCTGCAATATTCCATGGTTGCCACCAATAAATGTGTTGCAATAGAAAAGTATTGTCACTCGAAAACTACGTGGTCATATGGTCATATTACCACGAAGTGTGATCCATTGCATTACATTGCTCTTGCAACATATCAGATATGGTGGCAATAGATGGTATGGTAATGCAACGAACTAGTCTTCGAGGTAATATACATATGTTGCAACAAATTTGTGTTGGTGGTAATAGAGGTCAGATGCAACAAACAATGGTTGATGGCAATAGATGATATGATAATGCAACGCATAAAGTTCGTTGTAATAATGCATATTGCAACCAAAATCAATGGTTGCCTATTATTCTATCGCAACGAGGTGAATTTGAATAGTAGTTTACAAATCAATTGCACAGCATGCACATCACATTTAATAACTGATACATTCATTATTTAAAATTGTCTCAAACCAAAGTAACAGATAATGACCAGAATTCTTCTTAATAGAACATTACCACAAGTTACAAAATAAAGACACCATACTTAACTAAGTTCACAACATTGTTTAGCATATAATAAATGGATCTAAAAATTAGTTCCCTGGTTGCTCCATTGCCCATCAGCTTCACCATCATAAATAAGCATCTTTGTTACTTGTCATTCTTGTTGGCCGCCCATCAACAGTAAGCCATGGAAGCTATCTCTAATTGTTGTAGCTGTCCGAGCACCATATATCATTAGGCCTCTTCCTAGAATTTAATTTAGCACCATATATCATTAGGAAAATGAAAGAGACTGTCATCCAAAGCTTGTCCCATTCTATAGCAAATTTACTTGCCAACACATACACGCCATGCATCAGGCCTTCACCTCCCTGGAGCTGCCAGTCTGCCACACCATCAGGTTCCTGTGAACAAGAGTCACTACATCAATAAATCAGTTTTAACATTTGCTCCAAACATTTGTTTTGAGTTTGAACAACAATTGATGAGACATATACCCTCGACAATATACGAGTTTTTCAGATAAACAGACAAATTGATTGCACAATCTCATGTCTTCAATCTCATGTCTTCAAAAAATGGATTTAACATTTCACTGGTTTAACTAGCTTAACTAACAGATGATCCAATTTGCATTTAACCAAGACAAGAAATAAGTGTCCAACATTGCTACAAAGATGCATTAACCAAGACACCCTGCTAACAGTTAGATGCATGACCAAGAATGTTCTATGATCTAGCTGTATATTTAGCAATAGGGTAGCTACAACCTTTAAAATGTATGATAATCCCAGGAAGCGCTGACCACTACTGTGAAGAAGCAAAAAATTAGAGTGAATGAAACAGAATTCATCAGAACTTTGCACACCATTTCATTTGTTTTATAAAGTTGTCATCAGATGCACAACATGTGCATGATGCCTAATTGTGTGTAAGGACAAACTGGTCCAATCTTAAAAGAAAACTACTATAGGAAGAAAATAGGATCAGAATAACAGGAGACTGTTATTTGTCAAGGACTATAAACATCAGAGAACTACTCAAAGAATCAGCATGTAGTAGAAATATGCCATCTATGAAGTACAATAACAATTGAGGTCTATACAGCTTGCGCTATGTACCGGCCCTGATGCTTGCGGAGTTGAGGTCAAACAAGCAAGATCGTACATAAAAACAGAGAAGGGTGTTTTCAGGTATACGAGATGGACATGCTCTTTATAACATATAAGCAGCCTAAGCCTATGTACATAAACCTGACAAAGATTTGACTAATTCCTTTGAAGTATACATGCATGAATGGGTGAAAACATGGAACAGAAAGTCTACAAGGTTGTACTGGTCAAAACGTTACAAAGCAAGATGGAGTAACAATATATGCAGCAGATCAGCACTTCAAATATGTCAGATGTGTCAAAGATGGATTTACAATAACAACATCTGTTTTAGGCTTTTAGCTCCAAAAGGTTCTATAAGCAACCCCTTAACAAATTAACATAAGAGGCAGCCTTGTCAACACTCGCAGGTTCATATCAAACAATTTGAAAATATTACTGAATCCTCATAGACATTCACTTGACTAGCATCATGACCAGGTGGTAAGGATGCCAAGATGATGATCACATAACAAAGAAACTTCAAACACATATCAGATAATCCGTGTTGGTTAATGAAGCACACATATACTTTGAGTTTCTATCAAGTCTGTCCGGAGTTTTACTGGTTGGCAAAAAAAAAAGAAGATCAGAACCATCTCATCTAAAATCGATGCACAACCAAGCACTGCAGTGTCCATCAAATTGTTCGTTGGAGTCAAATTGCAGTCAAATTAACAAGATAAAGTAACAACAACGATAAAACTATTGCTTCTACCTTACCTTCCAGGCAACGTGAAAGAAACCAAGAAAGCAGGTCGGAATCACATATACGAGAGTTACGACAGCAGCCGAGAGTTGAGGCAGGGGCGAAGAAGAGTTGAGTCAGGCGGCGGCGGATGGCCGGACCGGAGCGAGAGCGGCGGCCGGCGCCGAGCAAAATAAAAAATAACAACGCCAGGACGACGTCAGCTTACAGGGGAGAAGGCGGTGGAGGGTGGATGCTGGACGGGATCCGGCGGTCGTCATTGGAGAGATGCCGGGCAGCCACGCCGTGACCTCGCAGCGCCAAGTCGCCACCTCGTGGCACCGCCTTGTCGCCTCCTGCGCGCCGCCGCCGCGTCCCTCGTGCTAGTGCCTCGTGCGCGCCGCCGCCGCGTCTTCTCGCGTCGTAGGGTTCGATCCAGAGGGTAGGATCCAAACCGAACAGCCGCCGGCCGGATCTGGCCGGGAAGTGTCGCTTCGCCGCCGGGGTGGGGCCGTGCTGCGGCTATCAACCGGGAACGGGTTCGGGAGGGAGCACGGGAGAGAGAGGAGGAGATAAAAACGGGAGGGGCGCGGTTGGAGCCCTGGGGCGTAGGCGGCGACGGGGTGGACAGCGGCGCGGGGTGGAAGGAAAGAGAGAGAGGGAGAGGGGTTGGGATAAGAACGGAGGACGGTGCGACGGCACATCCTGAGGTAGGGTTTCAAGAGCAGATGGGTTGGATGAGTTATTTAATTCGAGCACGAATCATCTCAGCCCTCCAATTTGATCCGATGCTTAAAAATGATGCATCTTTATGGGCCATAGCAGTTATATGGGCTCAAATCAGACATGCCTCAACAGAATTCGCAGTTTAATAGTTTTTTATTATTTTTTATTTTAAAGCACCTTTTGAAGTAAGTTGCAAAACAATATATCTTGTATACTCTAATATACTTTTGAAAAGTACAATACTGCATATAAGTTGTTCTATACGAATTTCAACATTTATTGAACCGAGCTGCTATTTTTTATAGTTTAAATGAATTTCTATGTGCTTATAAAAAAATTCTAAATTGAACTATGTCTAGCTCAAACAAGATTTAAAAAATACAGAAAAATCATACTTAGGCACAGCTAGGGCGTGGCCAGGTGCGGCCGGGCGCGGCCAGGGCGTGGCAGAGGCGAAATTGGTATGGAAGCATAATTTAACTACCACTGCTACCGTGCGAGTCGCCCTTTCGAACATTACAGTTTTTCTTTTTCAGTTTTTCAATAATAGTTAAAAATTACCTTTCTCGAAAAAAACACTAGAGGTCAGATAGCTCAACTGCTGCCTTTGTGAGTCACCCTTTTGGTCATGAAAAAGTCATGAATACCAAAGTTGTACAACACATCAAGATCTACAAATTTTATTTAGATCATTTTTTCATTTGAGAAAGTGTTAGTATACATTGGTCATTAATCCTAGATTCACTCACATAGTTTAATAAACTCTGTTAGAGACTAGTCAAATTTGTACTAAATGTTATTAGTAATTTTGAAAATGATGAAATGACCTATATAAAGATTGTAGATCTTGAAGCGATATGAATGGTATTCATCACTTTTCCACTTGACATCATTTTCTGCAAAAAAATTCGCGCTTGTAGTTGCAATTAATTAATACATCATAGTGAAGTAACTTGCAAACTAATTATCTTATATACCCAATTGAAAATAACATTAATAAATGAAAGATATTGATTTTAGGAAACTTCAGAAAAAAATCCCATCAAATTTGAAGTAACTATGATCGAGAAGAACAGATTTCAAGTTTTTGTTACATATTAAAAAGAAAAACATGAAGTACACATCAAGCTCCGTGCGCCACGTGTTACGTTCATCCCTGGTGGACTGTTGAAATCCGTGTCGAAGCAAAACAACCATCCGGCTGTCACCACGTGGTAGGTGTTATGCACTTGTTGTCTAAAAAAATAAACTTCTTAATAGCTCAAATGAAGTAACAGCCTAGTGGTAGAGAATGAACTTCCCAAGGTCAAGGTTGCTCGTTCGAATCTCCCTTGGCGCATGTTTTTTTGATTTTCTGAATTAAACAATATTTATTTGTTTAAAAGGAAAAAACCAAATTCATTCACAAATAAAGACTTAGAGCATCTCCAAGAGACTTTGTAAAACTCATAAACTAGCTAGAATTTAGAAAAAGACACAAAAATTAACATCCAACAGACTGTCTATCTCGCCCGGCTCGGAATCCCACTCGGTAAACCTCCCGCCTGGCTCGGTATTTTTACCTCGCCGCTTCGTGCTCGGTATCCTCCTCCGCTCTACCACCTGTGACTCCCTCCCGCGGTCCTATTGCCCAGGCGCGCCCGGCGCACCCACCGGCGGGCAGCTCCAGTTCGGTCAAAGTTGGCCATGCTCACCCATCCATGGGAGAGCGCAGCGCCCGGGGATGCGAGGTAGCCCTGCTCCCGTCCTCGTGGGGTAGCTTGACCGTGCGGAGCGCCGCCGCGGGCGGTACAGGCTTGGCCGCGAGGGGGAGCCAGCTGCAGGGGAGCGTGGGCACGGAGCAACACACGACGGCAGAGATTGAACGCGTTGGAAAAAGGAAGAAGACGAGCTAGAGGAAAACAAAGAAGATGAGAGTATGACACATAGGGTCCACTGATCTGTAACAGATGAAGAGTCCGATTATAGAGAGGCTGTTGGTTTACTTCTCCATTTAGAAGCTTTTTTAATTTTTAACTAGACTTTTAAGCTTTAAATTTAGCTATAGTTATTGCTAATCTCTTGGAGATGCTCTTATGTAGTGGTGAAGCTCTCTATTCTAGTCTCTTGAGTTTGATTCCCTCGGCTGCTACGGTTTTTGCCATGATTTCGAATAAAAAAATTGTTGACTTGGTTGGGCCTCTTCTTTTTTTTCTGCTCATGCGCAGGTGGGTTGGGTTTTTTCTTTTGGTGGGCTGGGTTTTTTTTGTTTTCCGTCAAATGCCCTGATGGGCTAAATTACGTATTTAGCTTTCCTTTTAGCGCAACCAAAAATAGTTTAATGAATTGACATAATTCAATGGTGGTAATAGAAGCTAATTGATGCAACGATTTATTTTCTGGATGCAATAGGCACATGAGCTATCACAACAAATGTTAAGTTTTAGACAATGTTATTTCATCGCAGCGTAGTGGTAGGGTGCTGCGTCTTTTGTCTCCACCACCTAGGTTCGAATCCCAGCTTTCTCTCCTTTGTGCCATTTTTTTATTTATAACCTTTGCCTTATAGTATAAATAATATAATACCAAACTTCTTAACAACTAATGTTGTAGCCTAGTGGTAAGGCATGGCAATCTCAGCCCCAAGACTTGGGTTCGAATCCCACGTTTGCCAATTATTTTTGATTTTTTCCTTTGCACGGCCGGCCAAGACGGCCGGGGCACGGCCGGTGGCTGCTGCCTGGTACAGCCAGCCAGGGCCTTGGTGCGGCCAGCCAAGCCTTGGCGCAATTGGCCGGGGCATGGCCGGTGGCTACTGTCTGGTGCAGCCGACCGGGGAGGCTACGGCCGGCCGGGGCCGTGGCGCAACCAGGGCACAGCCGGCCGGGGCTGTGGTGCAGCCGCTACGTGGCGTGGGAGGTTGCGGTCGGCCGGAGTCGTGGTGTGGCTGGCCGTGGCTGGGCCGCTGCATGGCACGGCCGGCCAGGGCTCGGCCGACCGCGGCCGCAGTTGGCCGGTGGCAAAACCAAGTACAAAAGTGTTGAATGCAAAGGAAAAACACAAATTTGTATGTAGTGTAGTGGTAAGAGTTGTTTAGTTGAGGCAAGAGGTGTCTTCAATTTTTTTATTTCTATTTTTTCCTAAGTTTTTAATTATTGATCGTGATGATCTATATTTCTTTTCACACATTACATGAAAGTTCACATAATTCATTGGTGGCAATAGAAGCTAATTGATGCAACGATTTGTTTTCTGATGCAACAGGCACATGAGCTATCGCAACACAAGTTAAGTTTTAGACAATGTTATTTCATCGTGGCCACAAGTAGGCAAAATAGCAACCAACTAAATGTTCGTGGCAACAAATGCACATCAAATGCAACGAACTGTTTGCTGGATGCAATAGCCACATGAGCTATTGCAACAAAGGTTAAACTTTAAACAACATTATTTCATCGTGGCCACAGGCATGCCTATTCGCAACCAACTAAATGTTCGTGGCAACAAACACACACAAAATGCAACGAACTGTTTGCTGGATGCAATAGCCACATGAGCTATTGCAATAAAAGTTATGTTGTAGACAACGTTCTTTCATCGTGGCCACAGGCATGCCTATTCGCAACCAAATAATTATTCGTGGCAAGAAACACACATCTATCGCAACACTAAATCGATACTATCACAATGCACAATTAGTTGTGGCAATAGGTACCCATAAAGGCAACCACCATTTTCACCGTGGCATTAACACCAACGTGTTGCAACGACTGTTTCAACAGACGCAACCCACATTTTTGGTTGCCATAACATCTAGATATCGCAACCCATTAATACATTGGTTGCTATAAAACCAAATATTGCAACCAAATACGTGGTGTTGCAAAAAAAATGGTGCTCTAAGGGTCAATTCCTAGTAGTGATCAAATTCTAGAACATGGCTCGTAATAATAATCCCGTAAACAGAAGGTCAGATTAAGAGTATTTCGGCGATGCAGTAGCTACTGCTTTTTATTTGCTAGCTCTTGATCCATAGCACACAAGTGGCCTAATACCTAACATCTAGATTCTTTCCAAAGCTGAGTGATTAAAGGACTTCTTTGCAAAAAAAGTAGGAGTACCAAACGACTAAATGTATATATTATATGTACTTGATTTGTACATTTCCTTGGTTACCAAATTTTAAGCACGCTTCAGTTGCAAAGAATTAAGGTGTGTGCTAGAGAGGAGTGAGCTGACAGCTGAGGGCTTGTTTGGGTACTAGTGGAACGGAGGTATTAGAGAGGGAATTATATCATTTTAATAGCAATCCCCTTCATTTCTACTTCAATTCAACTTCAATATTCTCCTACCCAAACAAGCTCTAAGGGAGAGTGGAGTAGTAGAGGGGATGTTCATGTTCATTCAACCTACTAAGTAGGTTGCTCGTGGTCTAGGGATAGAGATGTCAATGAATTTAAAAATTAAGTTGGTGTTGTAGTTTGTTGCAACATGCATGGTATAGGATGTCATGTCTTTTCTTTTTCTTTTATCTTTTACAAGCATAGACGCACGTGCGACACACATGTTATTTTGAAAACTAATTAGATATCAATTCAACTGAAGCTCCATATCAATGATGAGCCTATTGGTGCCTGATTTGCTTCAAATTCTCTTTTCCTGCTCCCAAAAATCCACGAATCGAGCCCCTAGCAATCGGAAGTTGAGAGTTGTGGTTCCGGATTTGGAGAAGTTGCCCAGAGGGAGGTGTCCCCTTCGTTGTAGACACATGTTGCTATGGAGGTCGAACTCGTTTAGGCAATGCCACTCCTCCATCCTTGACAAAACTCTACACCTCTATGTTGTTTTGAATCATATCTTTCCCCATTCCCTCTTTCTTCATATGATGTACGAACAATTTTCCGTATCATTAGTTTATTATTTTCTCCATGCCAGTTTGTTCATCTGAGAATCACCGATTTGGAGACAGCTCATACAAGTGAACGATTTAAATTGAGTATCTCGTCAGATAGATAATTTGAAGAAAGCAATGCTCCTACATTATTGCAAAGTCGCCTAAGCCAACGACGAAACAATTGTGAACAAATCCACATGTCATCCACAACTCTCCCCACTCAACTCTCTCCCTCTTCCTGATGAGTGCGCCTTGCTCGTCAGCCCTTCTTCTTTCTCTCACTACACAAAGGAGCAACAGAGGAGGCTCGTCCGGCGGTGGAGCTCTCGTGTGATGGCACTCGTGCCTGTGGCAGAGCTCCCTCCGGCGGCGAACCTCGCGTGCGGTGACACTCATTCCCATGACAGAGCTCCCTCCGTGCCGTCCCTTCCCAGTTCCTCGAGCTCGTGGGCCAGGAGGGGTGCCGAATCTCGAAGGGACGAGAAGGGGGAGCTCTGGCCTGCGAGGAGGAGAGCCGCAGGCTAGGGAGCTCCGGCCGGGGAGGCTAGGTCACCCACCGTAGCAGAGCTTCACGGCGGCCTCCGGGGAGGGGGGCATTAACAAATGATGATGAGGATCTCTAGAGAGGGGAGCCGGGTAGTGACCGTCGGGGAGGGACGATGGGGACGCACCCACCGGAGCTGCGCCCACTATCGCTGACGCCACGCCGGTGCGCCCGCCACTGCCACCGAAGCCAAGGATGAGGCAATGCCCGACACTTGGACCAACGCGGTGCCACGTCCTCCGTCGCCGGGGCAGGGCCCGCCGTTGGAACCAAGTTCGGAGCTGCACCTGCCATCACCGCTGGGAGCTAGTGCCGCCGGGGAAGGCCATCCTGGATGCGGCAGCGGAGGGATGCGCAGCCGCGAGAGGGGAGACGGAAGAGAAAAAACAAAACAAGCAAATCATTTTTCGTGGGTATGGCGCGATGGGTAAGGCTACACGTGGGTGAGAAAAGAATTAACTTTTTGGCAGAAACGCTCCCCAGATTGCGATTCTGTGGGTCTTCCACCTTATCCGCTCCCCAATTAATTGACGGGTGGTTCCGACGTGAGGGGTAACACGGGCCTAAATTGGGTGAGAAAAGTTTTCAGAAAAACTCACTCTTTTTACCTTTTATTATTGACCGTGTGCTTCGTAGTTAAGCAGAGGTCGGAAATTATTCTAGTACATTTCTATTATTTCTTTTTGACTTTCGTTTGTATTACCATAACTTGATGCAATCGTCATAATTAATGAAATTCTTGAGGACCGGAGCGTCCGAGGACTGGTGGATGGTCGCTCCTCAGTGTGATGAGTGATTGACAACATGGTGTGGACTGACTCTTGATCGAGTATTGCAGGTGCAGGTTGCGGCTTGATTTGCGTTGGTGCAGGTGAAGAGCGGGCGCGAAAGGTCTATGCCTTGCGGGGCCTCCGAAGAATGGAGAGACAAGTAGGCTCGATTCGAGGGACCCGGTGGCCAGCGGGGTCAAGTGCAGGCCGCATAGTGGCAAGAAAAGCAAGACGAAGTCGTGGACATGAGCCGGTGCAGGGTAGCGGCTCACAACCGGAGTCTGCACGTGGGGTTTGCGGCGGTTCACCACAAAACCGTCGGGTTACTTGGTTGAGCCACAAAACCAAGACCGGAGGCTCGGCGGGTGGAGACGGGATCCGGGCACGTCGAGAAGCTTCGATGCCGGCGGACACGTGGCGGGATCGCAGGGCTTGCGTCGGGAGAACGCGGACTGCGGCAAAGGCGTGGACGTGCGATGAAGAGGAGTGCTACTTGACCTATTTGCCCCTGAGGGGTTTGTATCTCAGTTTAAGTGCTAGGGGTAGTGTGGTCATTTGCCCAACCCAGAGGAACTCATATATATTAGCTCTAGGGTTTCTGGGCAAACTATCCTTCCGGACTGCTTCTCATTTCTCTGCTCCATAGGCTTAGATTTTCTTCACTATTTTGTAGAGAATCTGACCTCTGAGTGTAAGGAAGCATTCATGGTTGCGTCGATTTCCTTCTTGTGGCTCGAGTGATTTTCGTGTCTTTTTTCGGGCTATTTTCGTTGGATTTTCGTGCGCGGCTTGTTCCTTCGATTCCGAGGTGTTTTGGTTCGGTTTTGTTTGTGGGGATCATGGATAGATGTGTTGTGCATCTTTGTGCTTGATCTTGACCCCTCAAACTCCGGATTTGGCCTCCGATTGAAGGATTTCAGTTGGAACCCTAGCTTTTTGGTTGAGCTTGGTAGAATCTCGATTCCTCTCGATTCAGTGGGTTTGAGGCTACAAATTCATAGGTATAACATCTCCTAGAGGCGCTTCACCTTCATCTATGATTTGGTAGCAATCCCTTGGTTGATTCGGGAGATCGAGCAAAGGGAAGGAGGTGTTGACTTTGAGCAACTTGGGCTCGAGCTGCTCTGTCCGCACCTGGCGGACTGTCCGCCAGGCAGGCGCAGACCATCCGCATGGAGCTCGTCAGCCGGCTGTTCGTCGAGTTCTTCGCGAGTTCTTGAGCGCCTTTCTTTCGATCCGTTTCATTAAGGGTTTTTGTTTGGAAGGTGTTTGCCGGACTGTCCGCCCGGGGTAGCCGGACTGTCTGCGTGAGACGGACCGTCCCCGGGTAGGGTACGGACCGTCTGATTTTTGCCGGTGCATACTGGTGGTTCGGGCAGCTTTTGCGGACTGTCCGCCGTGGTTCTGCGGACCGTCCGCCTGGCCCTCGCGGACTGTCCGCCCGGTCAGCACGGACCGTCCGCCTAGGGCTTCGTAGATTGCCTATGTCCTTTGCTTCTTGAGTTGCGCTTTCGCTTGAGGTTTGTTTGAGACTTGTTCCTAGGGTTGGTAGGTCCGTTGTGACTACGCGACCTTGGCAAGCTCGTGTGGGAATCCTTGGTTGTGGATTTGGAACATAGGCCGAGTTCATCCTTCGGGAAGAATTTTTATCGGCTCCCATTCACTCCCCCCCTCTCTGGTTGCCTAATCGGTCCTTCAATTGGTATCAGAGTCATTGCAGATCTTTGTGATTCTAACCAGTATAAGATCCAAAGATGGCATACCAGGAACGGGGTTCGGGTCCTCCACACTTTAATGGTAAGAACTACCAGATGTGGCAGAGGCGGATGACTGCTTTCCTCCGCGGCAAGGGTCAGATCCTTTGGGATGTTACGGTGAACACAACTTATGTTCATCCGATTAACTTCCTAGCTCTTGGATCGAGGGATATGCACAACGCCAACAACAAGGCGGTCGACTACATGTTTCGTGCTTTGTGTCAATCCGAATTCGATCGGGTTCAGACATTGGACTTAGCTTGTAGGATTTGGGAGCAGTTGAAGAATGCTCACACTGGGATCGCTCAGGTTCAGGCTCGATTGATTGCGACCTACCGGAGAGAGTATGAGAACTTCACTCATCTCCCCGGTGAGTCCATTGATTCCATGTTCCAACGGTTCACTGTGATTGTGAACAACATGTGGGCTAATTGTGGCCGCGCTCCTGTACGATGACCATGACAGGGCTGTGAAGCTTCTGCATTCTCTGGATCGTACCGTGTGGAGTGAGAAGGTCGAGGCCATTCTTGAGTCAGAGAAGTATGACACCCTCATGGTGGACGAGCTGTTCTCCAAGCTCAAGTCGTCCAAGGTGGACCGTGGGGTGCGAGCAAGGATTGAGAACCCGACTGATCCTCATAGTCTGGCTCTTGTTTCTGGACCAAGGACTAATGCTAACATGTCTTCAAGACAGTCTCTTTGTCTTGTCTTGTGTCCATGCCAGATGAGGAGTTCGAGGTGCTGAGCGAGGAGGATCTCGCGTTGCTGAGCAGGCGGTTCGAGCGCATGTACACGAACCGGAAGAACGCTCGGAGGAGTTCGGGCATGTGCTACCGGTGCGGGAAGCACGGGCACTTTATCGCTGAGTGCTCGGAGGCCATGGAGGTCAAGCCTGAGCACAAACACCGTCTGAGGACCGACCACAAGCACCGCTCAAGGGACGACCACAAGGGCAAGAACAAGTCTGAGCGGAGGCCGAGGAAGAGTGGCCGTCACAAGAAGAAGGAGCGGGCGATGGTTGCCGGAGCAAGTGATATCGACTCGAGCTCCTGCTACTCTTCATCAAGCTCAAGTGATGAAGAAGAGAACCGGCACAAGGGCAAGCGGTCAAGCAAGAACATCAACGGCCTGTGCTTCGCCGCCCAAGGCTTTTGCGGCATGGCACACAGCTCCGCAAGCAAGAAGAGCAACAAGGACGACTTGGACTTCGACTCCGAGGATGAGGTAAACAATGATCCTGCCTTCTTGGTAGCAGAGAATGCTAGGTTGAATGAATTGCTTGACAACCGTGATGATGTGCTTAGAAAAACCAACAAGGAGAAGAGGGAGTATAGGTCTTTGCTTGGAGAGGCTAAGGAGAAGGTGGTTGAGCTAGAGTCTTTGCTTGTTGATGCTAGGGCTCAAATAGATTCTCTGAAGTCTGCTCCTATTGTGACCGATGAACCTGAATGCACTGATTGTTCTATTTTCCTTGGTGATTTGACTGTGCTTAAGGAAAAGTATGCCTCCAAGGTTGAGGAACTAGATGTGCTTAGGGTTGAGCTAGATGAGATGAAATCTAGGCCCTCCTTGCTTGGTGCTTGCACTTCTTGTCCTATTTTGCATGAGAAACTAGATGTGTCTGTTGCTTATGCTAGATCACTAGAAGCTGCTTTGAAAGCTCCTATTCCTACATCATGCTCTACTTGTGAATTACATGCTGTGAAGAATTTGGAGCTTGCACACTATGTTGATCGTTGCAGGATGAGAACGATGAGTTGAGAAAGATGATGGGTTGGTTGTCTGGTCATGAGTCTCAGCTCAAGATGATGATTGAGGCATACAAGCGCTATGATGGGTAAGCGCTTGGGTCGGACAAGGTTGGTGAGGGAAGTGGTCAGAATGAGGGAAAGATCGGTGACATCCCAGAATCACCAAAAACCTACCACAAAAATGCCTATGCTCCTAAGCCAAACCCACTTAGGAACCGACTAGACACAACTCCAGCTCCACCCGTGTTTCCTCCACAAATCGACAACTTCCAGAAACTTATCAAGTTCAAGAGTGACTTGGGGAATGAGTTCTTTGGGAAGAAGGGAGAGAAACCGAGTGAGGAGAAGCCACAGCCCAAAGAGAGCCCAAAGTCAAAGCCAAAACCCTTCCATTGTGAGCATTGTGGGAGAGATGGGCACCTTGCTGAGTTTTGCTTCTGGCGAAAGCGTGAGGAGAGGTTGGCTAGGGACATGGCCAACAAGGACAGGTACCGCCCTTCTCGTGGTGTGCCTGAGCCTAGGTTGGTGCCGAGAGGTGAGGGTGTGGTGCGTACCATTTACCCTCGAGAGAGGCGTGAGTTTGTGCCTCGAGGTGAGCCACCATAGAGAGATGGTGGTAGGCATGTTGGGTTCGGCGTGGTGAGTTTGCTGGACATTCCTTTACTCGTGGCCAAAACGAGTATGGGGGGGACGATCGCAGCTTTAGGTCCCAGAGGAGCTACAGGCCACGGTCTCCACTTCGTGGTACGCGTAGTCCTCCAAGGGGACGTGTGGGTGTTCCACCTAGGAGAGATAGGATGGATTTTGCTAACCCCACTTTTGAGCAAATGGCACAACACTGGTTTGATTCCTTCTGTACTAACCCCAGTGCTGAGTCGTTTGCTCACTCTCGCTCTCGTTTTTGATTTTGCAGGTGGGAGGCATGGAGGGCTTTTGGTTGATCGACTCCGGTTGCTCTCGACACATGACCGGAGATCGACGGTGGTTCTCCAGCCTCACCCCGGTGATGACCAAAGAGTACATCACTTTTGGGGACAATGGGAAAGGTAGAGTGCTTTCAGTGGGCACAGTGAAGGTGAGTGAGTCTGTGACTCTTAGGCGTGTTGCTCTTGTCAAGTCTTTGGGGTTTAATCTTCTTTCGGTTTCCCAGCTTCTTAATGAGGGTTTTGAAGTCCGTTTCAAAACGGGCTCTTCTCGTGTTTTGGATTCTCGAGGTGATCATGTGTGTACGATCATCCCTGAGGGTCAAATTTTCAGAGCCGATTTTTCTCAGTGTGTTGGCTCTGCTCGTTGTTTGGTTGCTGGTGTTTTGGCGGAGCTTTGGAAATGGCATAGGAGACTAGGTCACTTGAGTTTTGACTTGTTGTCACGCTTGAGTGGGCTAGGTTTGGTCCGAGGATTGCCTAAGTTGAAGTACCAAAAGGATTTGGTGTGTGCTCCGTGTAGGCATGGTAAGATGGTCGCCGCCTCTCACCCACCTCTGACATCTGTTATGACAGAGAGGCCATGCGAGCTGTTACATATGGACTTGGTTGGTCCAGCTCGTGTGTGCTCGGCGGGTGGGAAATGGTATATCCTTGTGATAGTGGACGACTATTCTTACTATGCTTGGGTCTTCTTTTTAGCTGACAAGGGGGAGACGTTTGGTTTTGTCCGGGATCTAATCTTGAGGTTGAAGAACGAGAGGCATGGAGATGCTGTTCGAGCTATTCGTAGCGACAATGGCACTAAATTTAAAAACTCTCGTTTCGAAACCTTTTGTCGTGATTTGGGTCTCGAACATCAGTTTTCTTTTTCCTATGTGGCTTGTTAGAATGGTGTGGTTGAGAGGAAGAATCGGTCCCTTTGTGAGATGGCTCGGACAATGCTCGACGAGTATAGGACTTCGAGGAAATATTGGGCTGAGGCGGTGAATACCGCTTGCCATGTTGGGAACCAGATTTTTCTCAGGGCCTTCTTGAACAAGACGTGCTATGAGCTCATGCATAGGCAAGCACCAAGAGTGAGCCATTTGAGGGCTTTTGGTTGTTGGTGCTTTATTCTCAAGAAGGGTAGGCTTGATAAGTTTGAGTCGAGGTCCTCAAATGGGATTTTCTTGGGTTATGCTAGTCATTCTCGAGCATTCTGTGTGCTCAACCTTGATACTAACCTAGTCATGGAAACATGCACTACGTGAAAACCTCAAATAGGTCACGCAACATTTGTAACGGGCCCTTAACACCCGTTACATGCACCCACATCTGTAACGGTTGTTGTTTAGCGCCCGTTACCCATAAGCGCGACAGGCCGACCCCGGGGTTGGCCTCCACAACGCCCGTTACCAATGTAGACTTCTGGTAATGGGCTTCTTAAACGCCCGTTACATTAATTCTTTGTAACAGACCTTAAAGCGAGCTCGTTACAAAAGTTAAACGTATTGGTATCGGGCTTGTAAAATCCGTTACCGATCAATGCCCTATCGGTAACGGTCCCTTTAAGTCCGTTACTGATCGCTGCGTATCGGTAACCGGCTTTAGTGTCCGTTATCGATGACCATTTGACGCCCGTTACTAGACTGAGAGCTCAATAATTAAAGTCTAATAGCACTCTTCGCTGTCGTGAAGCGGGAGCGCGGCGACAGTGAACAAATGAGCGGAGGTTTGTTAATCTGTGTCTCCTTTGTGAATAAAGGAGACGGAGGTTTGTGAATCCTCGTCTCTTTTGAGTCTGTCTTCATTGACAGGTCAGCTCGATCTCTCATTGCTTCCATTTCGACATACAGGCACAATCAACACATATATCTTTTGAGACAAAACAGACATCATAAGAGAGATAAACTTGTCCACATAGATGAAGATAACTTGTACACAGAAATAAAGAATAATTATTACAAATAGTTAACTTAACTTGTCCATCAGGCTAGGACTTAACTTGTCCATCACATTAATTATTTACTATGGTCGTGCTATCTGACCATACACATCAACAAAAGCATGCCCCTTGAACATCCACAAAAGTATGGCTATCTGACTCTGCACATCAACAAGCTTGAACTTCTTCATGCCCCATCAAGATTGGCTCTTTTTGCAGCCTCTTTGTAAGCTACCAAGGATTCTTGAAGCCCTTCGAGCGCATCTTCAATGGGCTCGAGATTTTGTTCAGTAGTATACTTGTACCTCCTTATGTGCTTAGCCTTTTTGATGAGGATGTTCACTTTTTTTGTGATTTTTTCAAACTCAGGTTTCACATAATCCCAGACATTAAGGTTTAGAAGTAACTCAATCTCTGCTCGCAACTCATAGAGTTTTGCCTGAAACAGGGTTAAACATGGTATAAGAATAACATAGTTAATTCAGAACTAATTTGCCTCAGAACTTGGAGCAGTATAGGCACAGTAATCATCATAGGAAAATTATATAAGAACTTGAAAATTATCCTAGGCTTCATAGCAGGGTGTGACAAGTAAAAGCAGAACTTAGTTCAGAACTGATTTGCCTCAGAACTTGGTATAAGATCATGACAAGCTTGGAAGACATCATCATAGGCACTAACTTTATCAAGCTCAAGCTCAAGCTAGCTCAAGCTCCATCTATAGAACAAGTAAATAGGCAGTGAGATTCAGAGAAACTTGCCTCATCGTCGTCGTGGTCATTGCCAGAGTCAGAGATGAGGTCCTCTACACCTTCACCGCTCCCTCGACCCCTCTTCGTCGTTGCCAGACACTTGTGCTCGCAAACGTGAGGCAGGCGCCTCGCCCACTTCGCTACCCCCTCGCCGGCACGCTCCTCCTTGCCGCTGCTTGGCCCCTCATCGGAACCCGAGAGGATCCAGTCGAGGACCCTTGTCTCTGGCATTGGGTTCACTCCACCGCCGCTTGGCCCCTCTCCGACGCTCATCGTCGTCTCCCTCTTCGCCGCCATCTCACCGGCACGCGCCGGATCCAGTTGCGGCACTGCTTCGCGTTCCGGTTCTCCTCGATCCCGGGTGCGCGGGGTCGTCCGCTGCTTAGCCCCTCACCGGTGCTCATCGTCGTCTCTGTCTCCACGCCTCCTCTCACGCCTCCTCTGTGCTTTTTCTAAGGAAAGTGCTGCACTTATCCATTCGGAAAGAAGAAGGGGAGACGGAATGGGCCGGGGCGGTTGAATATTCATTTTGCAAAATGGATAGTCACTGCCGACGTGGGTTAGCAAACCCGCGTCGCTTTGTTGGCTGGTGTGCGGGCGGGCAACGGTTACCTTCTTTATACTAGGCTGCTGACGCTGACGCGTGGGCCCGACACTTTTTTTTTGAAATGACACTTGCTTCCCTCAAAAATTAGGGCCCATAAAGCAGCACCTAAAAATTAATAAAAATACGAACAATTCATAGTTTTTTTAAGAATCGAACAACTCATAGTTGGGCATTTGGTATTTTGAATAAAATATGAACAGTCACACTTCTCCTTGTGACCACATGTCTCTTTTGTGGCCAAGAGCTCTCCTGAGCGTACACGGGTTCCGAGGCGCATGACCGGCCGCCTGACGGTTCCCCGTCTTGTCAATATAAATCCCCGACCAGCCAAGAACTTCGTCAACCGCGGCACCAAGAAAACCCCAGCACTACCGTCTCCGGTCACCAAGAAGTGAATCCAAGAGCTTCTTTCTCCTCAAGCGCGCGCATGGCATCGTCAAGCGAGCCATCCAGGAAGCGGGGAAGGGAGGAGGAGGATGATGACGAAAGCCGCTGCCGTCGGCTCGTCAAGGAGGGGACGGCGCTAGCGCCTGAGGAGCCCGAGGAGGTGCCGCCGCCCCCGCCCAACGAGCCCGAGGAGGTGACGGCTTCCCCGCCCGACGAGCCCGAGGAGGCGCTGGCGCCGCAGCTCGTGGAGGCCGTTTCTGCTCCTCCACTACCTGCTGACGAAGCCACTTGGTCAGTGAACTTGTTCCGCGATGCTTTCGTGAGGCTTCGACGGGTGGCCGTTCATCTCAGGGTCCCAGTACCCAATGATCCGCTGCAGAGGACCGTGAAGGATTACGCCTTCAAGATCAATATCTTGGCTGGGGACCTTGAGAGAGGAGTGCTCGCCCCCGTCGACGACGACGGCGGCGACGATGGCAGCCCCGACGGCTCCGGCTCCGACTCCGACTCCGTCGGTGGGGCTCCTCCGGCGGTGACTACCTCTGCTTAATTAATTTGTTTCTCTGTTAATGTGTTCCTCCTGTGTGTTTATTCCTCTGTTAATATGTTCCTCCTGTGTGTTTGTTGAACTATATGTTCCTCTCCTATAACGCATTGCAATGTCTATGGCAGCAGCTTACAATGAATTGCAATGTGTATGCCAGAAGTTTGTTACTCTGTTTGTGTCTATATATGGCAGCAGTTCACAATGAATTGCAATGTGTATGCCAGAGTTATGCCAGAAGTTTGTTACTCTGTTTGTGTTAATCCACGTCTCCTTTGCCTCGTGCTGCAATGAAATGTCAGCACAGATGAATTGATGAATTTTGTGATGTGTGACACATTAAGATTTGTGACCCAATTGTCATTCCATCCATTCTTCATTCATACATTTAAGTTTGTCATCTGTGACAAATTTTTCATTCTTCATCCACACAGATGAAGCAAAAGCGCCACTTTTAACATCAGAATTACTTCTTTGCAGCGTAAATCCCCAGTAAACATCCAAATACTACACAAACAACAGCCACAATAATCAATTTCATCTTCCAGATCATATTGTCCATCTTCTCCTCCAGTGCTTTCTTCCTCTGCTTGTCCTCCAGTGCTTGCCTCTGCTCGCCGCTCCCAATTTGACATTCCACTGAATTAACTACTTCATCGACCGTGTCTGCCCAATTCGACGGTCGAAAAACAATGACACCAGCATCCTTCAGTATCTGGAGATACTCCTTGTGGAAATGATAAAATCCACAATTCTTGGTGTACTGCAGAATCAAAAGCACATAAGAACCCTAACTCAGATTTGGGAGACACAGCAGACTACTCACCGAGTTCCTTGCACACTTGAAATAAAGATGACTGTGGTTTTCACCTTCCTTCTGCATCCGCCCCTCCACTACCCGAGCCATACCACAGTCCGGGCAAGGGACCAGTGGAAAGCCGCTTAGCTCACCGACTGGATCCAAGCCGATGGAGTGATTGCGGCTGCTCCGGCAACCTTGAACCCTGCTCCTCGCACGTGCACCTCCAGACGAATCGGCATAGTGCGACATGTGCGCGACGGCGGGGAAGGACGGGCGGGCGGCGGTGGTGGAGCTTAGATCGGGGAAGAAGAAGGGGGCTGGGGCCGGGGCGGATGCATATTCATTCGCCCAGGGGCATTTCGGATAATGGAGCACTTGTTGGCGACGAGGGTTAGTGTACCAGCATCACCGGGGCAGATGCATATTCATTCGGCCAGGGGCATTTCGGACAATGGAGCACTTGTTGGCGACGAGGGTTAGTGTACCAGCGTCGCCGGGGCGGATGCATATTCATTCGCCCAGGGCCATTTCGGACAATGGTGCACTTGTTGGCGATGAGGGTTAGTCTACCCGCATCGCCTTTGTCGGTCGGGCAGGCTACTGTTATCTTTTTTATATAGGCTTCTAACGCTGACGCGGGGGCCCGACACTATTTTTTCTGAATTGAAACTTGCTTCCCTCAAATATTAGAGCCCATAAACAGCACCAAAAAATTCGTAAAAAATACGAACAATTCATAGTTGGTAATTTAGTATTTGAATAAAATATCAACAGCCACACTTGTTTAACCAAATTTCTTAAAATTAGATTTTTTATCTCTTGTTTACGATGTAATAATTATAATAACATCTTAGTGTGTTCTAAAAATTCTACAAATTGACTTGGCAACATAATTGAAGTCCGTAAGCTTGTCTACAAAAATTCAAATGGTTTCGAAAACGGAAGATTATACTTGTGTACAAATGTCTACATCTCTCACATAGTTTCTTAGAATGTTACTTCAACATTGAAGTTTTCCACACTTTAAAACATGTTCGAACTCATATGCATTTGAAATTTTAACATAACCTTATGTTCACCATAAGATTACGAAATGCAAAGTTTCATTAGTAATGGTTGTGTAAAACAAATATTATTTCTATGTTGTACTTATAAGGAACAATATAAGGCGTATAAACAACATCCAAGAAATGGAATTACATACGAAAAAATGTCATAAATGGATAGATGTTGATTTTAGAAAAATTTAGAAACAAATATCATCAAATTTGGATTACGGATGACGGAGAAATACGTGATACAAAATTTGATTGCAGATTAAAAGGGGAAAAACAAACTATTCTTCATTCGAATAGACCTGGCCCCGCCCCTTCATTGGCGATGGGTGGTTGTTAATCATCATATCATTTGCGCATCCTAACCTTTTTAATAAACGTTCCGCCCCGCCTTCCGCCTTCTATCCCCTTCTCCGCCTTCTGCCTTCCTCGTCTCCGTCGCAGTGATGGCCCGCGACTCTAGGGGGAGGTTCTTCAAGGAGGAGGCCCCGCGGCCACGTCCCCGTCCGTCTTCCTCGGTGCTGTCCGCCGCCCCTGCCAAGAGAGTGAGGTTCCGCGGCAACGAAGAGGAGCCATCCCAACGCGCCGCCCTCGTGCGTCTTTCTCGGCGCTCCATGGAAGAGGCCGGTTCTTCGTCGGCCCGGGGGAGGAAGCCGTACACGCGCGCAAGGGCCAAGTTGGCGGACTCCAGCGACGCCCGCCATGGAGAGGTAGGGTTTTTTTCCTCGACGTGAAGGAAGAAGCAGTCCACGCGCATCGAGGTGAGCGCGGACTCCTCCGGCGACGACCCGGGCAGAAGAGTGGTGGTAGACCTCATCTCCTCCGGCGACGACTACGGCAACAACTCCGGTGACGACTCCGGCAACAACTCCGGCGATGATTCTGAAGACCATGAGGCAAGTTCTGAAACCATCACGCACGATTTGTCCTTGTACCTTCACATCTTCACTGATCAATTGTTCTAATGCATCAATTTCCATTTGTTGTAGGAAGTTGCTGCACATGACATTGACAGGATTTGGACTGAAATCAACAAGCTCAAGGAATCGGCTGAAGAGAAGCAGGCAAGTTTTGAAACCAGTTAGAGCTAAACAGCTTTCTTGTAAGTTACAACTGTTATGAAGCTTGCATCAATATAATTTTTTCCTTTGTTTTAGGAACGTGCTGTTACTTGGGATGACATTGACTACATCTGGAAAGGAATCGACAAGCAGGATGAGCAGCTTAAAGCCGCACAAAAGAGGCAGGAGATTGAACTTCTAAAGAAGAATGCTGAGCTGGCAGAAAGAGTTGCAAAACTAGAGACAAGGCTAGCTGAACTTGAGGCAGCAACACAAAAGAAGCCATCTAGCTAACTAACTAGTTCCCTTGCAGCTACAATCTAGTTTGGTGATGCGCCCAGCTGATGCAGTCTTATTTTGGTGATGTGCCCTGCTGATGCATGTCAGATGTGAATATGTTTGTTATGAGTTAGTTTGCTTGGTGATGTGAACTTGTGATGCATGTCATATGTGAACATGTGATGCTATATCAACAGTCACACTTGTTTGCTTGGTGATGTGAACTTGTGATGCATGTCATATTAGAGCCCATAAACATCACCTAAAAATTCGTAAAAAAATACGAAAAATTCATAGTTGGTAATTTAGTATGTGAATAAAATATCAACAGCCACACTTGTTTAACCAAATTTCTTAAAATTAGATTTTTTTATCTCATGTTTATGATATACTAGTAGCAGAGTAGTACTTGACTACATTACTCGTTTTAAGGCCCACACAAGCCCACTCGCGCTAGGTTAGTAGGGAAGGACGCCTCCCTCACGCAGTCTCCTCCCACTCTCCCCTCGCGCCGCCGCCGCCGCTTTCTCCCCCTCACCTCCCCCACGCCGCAACGCACGCTACACCCCTTCGCTGAGACGCGCGCCACACCACGCTCGGCGCGACGTGCACCACACCTCTGACAGCGAGATCTCTGGAGGAGGAGGGACCCAGCAGTGGCGACGACGACGACGACTAGAGGAGGGATCCAGCGACGACGGCGACGACGACGACTAGGAGGAGGAGGAGGGATCTAGCCACGAGGTCGACGCGAGGACGAGGACGTGGCAGCGAGCAGGCAGCGACGAGGAGTAGAGATCCCTCCGCTCCGACAGTGACAAGGTCAGTGGCGAATCTAGGATTTGAGTTTATGGTATGCCGCTCTAAAAATGTCTTATACAATTTGGTAAATCCATTCTACCAACTCGGTAATAATTGTAAAATTAACAACAATTTAGTGGGAATTGCAGGGTATGCCGGTGCATACCTGGCATACCCTGTGGCTCCTTTGTATACGTACATGTGGACATACTTAGCTGTTGATGGTATACATACTTAGCATTTCCCTTTAAATTGACTCTTATATTTTGTTTTGCTCTTGTTCCTATGTACATGTGCACATTCTCTCCAAGTTGAATAAGTACCTCATCAGCAACAGAGGCAGCCTGCATCTTCCTCTTTAAAATGGTAAGGTCGCATTACCTGAACTAATTTTTTGGTTACTGAATTTTGCATTTATGTTAATGGTTTACCTTAGAACCAATGATATTATAGTGGGCTAAAGTAGTTACTGTAATTGTTTTCTTATGTGTTTTCTCATGCTTAGCTGCTAAGCATGGTTAACTAAAAATGTGCTCTACTTGTCTCCTGTTGTAGCATGTCTCTTGGGAGAGCTAGCAGTATGGTCTGCTTTTTGTGCTATTCTTGGACACTGAGCTGACCTTTCTCAAAATCCCTTGACTATTAATTCACAAGATAAATCTGACGAGGGCTATAGACCTGGGCCACAAGATGAAGAAGAGGGTTATGGCACTGCTAGTGCACAACAAGACCAGGTGGGTGGGGATCAGCGCCGAGGCAGAGCGCCAAGGACATCCACAATGTGGCCAAGTGACACAATGATAGTCACTGATGTCGACATATGGGGGATGCCAGTACCGTTGACTCAAAAGCGCAGGTTCAGGGCGCTTGCGAGGCTCGTTGCTAGACAAAAGATACCTTTGCACTTGCCATAATTCAAAGAACTAAGCAATGATGAAAAGTGGGACTTGTTTGATAAGCATGTGCAGAAACACTTGGCGTTCCAAGAAGGCGTGAAACCGCAGGCATTCAAGCTTTTCTGAAAGACGGTAGCCAAGGCATGGAGACAATTCAGATTTCAGCTTAGGCGAGATTTTATCAGAAAAGGACTTGAGCCATTTACAAGGCACCCGTTTATCGTCCCGGAACAGTGGAAGGAGTTCATGAAACAGGAGGAAACCGAGCAAGCCTCATCTGCTAGTGTCAAGTTCAAAGAACTCCGAAGCCGGAACACAAGCGAGCACATCATGGGTCCAGCAGGTTATACTGTGAAACTAGAACAATGGGAGGAAGAGGACAGACAATTATCTGCAGCTGGGATCCCCAACCCATATGACGCCTACCCTAACGATTGTTCCAAGAATTGGCTGCGAGCAAGGAGTAAGCTAGTGATTAAAGACCGTGTTGCCGTGATAGTGTTCAACAACAAAGAAACTGAAAAAG
Source organism: Cenchrus fungigraminus (assembly GCA_036936925.1). NCBI lineage: Eukaryota > Viridiplantae > Streptophyta > Magnoliopsida > Poales > Poaceae > Cenchrus > Cenchrus fungigraminus. Next base: position 50,383,425 of record CM072778.1, on the reverse strand, counting down.
TGGCTGCAGACATCAAGGAGAAAAATGCATGTGTAGAATCTTCAGGAATGGCAGGGCAGAGGGAGTATGATGTGCTAAGTCAGTGCTTGGGCCACCCTGAACAACCAGGTCGCGTGCGTGGTGTCTCCAGCTACCAGGGATGGAAGTATGGATGGCCTCAGCACGCTTCCATGTACAGGAAGAGGAAGAGGACGAATACCGACACATCAGTTGATACGGAAAAGATAAAGGAACAAATCAAGCAAGAACTGGTGGCTGAGATGCAGATGCAGAACAGTTTACTAAAGAGGTTGTGTTGTCACCAGGTGGTGTTGTCACCAGTGTCCAATCGCGCAAGCCCTTCACCCGCCACACTGAAGAGCAGCTGTGCGTCCGCAGATAATATAGGTTTGATCAATGGCACTGCAGAGTTGACGATGGAGGTGCGCTGTGAAGATCGTACATAGCAAGACCTTATAGGCATGTTGACTGAACCCACATACTATGGCCTATGGATCACGTGGCAGGGTCTTCAATGTGAGGCTGCAATTGGTCTTGTTCATCCAGAGCAGACTACGCTACATACAGTCCCGATTCATGAAGACTGTGTTGTGGTTGAAGTGCTCTTTGTATATGATATCTTTGCGGATGAACTGGTGGAATACCCTCCTAATGACGAGGTGATGACACTCCGACAAGCTAAAGGACAGAGGTTACAGTGGAGAAGGTGTCGGATTCACATCAAGGGAGCACCAACATATAAATCTCCTTCACAAGATACAGTACAGATTCCTTGTAGTTCACAGGGTACAGGACAGGTTCCTTTCTCACATGGATCCCCACATCCTCCTCCTCCTCAATCCCCACATCCGCAAGACGTTCCATTCGGACCTCCTCCTCGTCCTGAAAAACTTGCATCCCCAGCTCCTCCTTGTCATCCTGAAAAAAAAGAAAAACTTGCATCCCCACATCCGCAAGATACACCAAATATTCCATCCCCACCTCCTCCTCCTTCTCCTCCTCATGAAACAACAAAACCTACCCCCCCAAACGAAAGTGCTCAAAACAATCATGCCAAAGCAGGAGCCCAGATTGATATGTTGGCTTATGCTGATAAATCTGCCGACGACATTTCGAAGAAAGCTGCAGGTACATCTGGGCCCAATACCTCTGTAATAGCTCCTGGTGAGACACCACTAGGCAAGAAAGCCCTTGATAAATCTGCCGACGACATTTCGAAGAAAGCTGCAGGTACATCTGGGCCCAATACCTCTGTAATAGCTCCTGGTGAGACACCACTAGGCAAGAAAGCCCTTGAGAAACCTTCAGCCATTTCAAAGCAGCAAGGAAAGAAACTTGCCGAAAATAAAATCTCTACACCACGTACAACAGGCAAGAAAGTCCTTGAGAAACCTTCAGCCATTTCAAAGCTGCAAGAAAAGAAACTTGCCAAAAATAAAAGCTCTACACCACCTACAGCAGGCAAGCAAGCCATTAAGAAACCTTCTTCAGCCATCTCAAAGCAGCAGGAAAAGAAAATTGCTGTAAATAAAACCTCTAAGATGCCTACTAGAAAGCGATCTGAGAGAAACACCGAGAAGCATCCTTGGGCTATGACTAACCCAAAGCAATCTGAGAGAAACACCAAGAAGAATCCTTGGTCTATGACTAACCCAAAGCGATCTGAGAGAAACACCAAGAAGAATCCTTGGGCTATGGTTAACCCAAATTACAAATTCAAAAAGAGCCTTCTCAGTGATGATGATCTCAAAATGGTGGCTGCTCCTTGTACCAGAGATCTCCACACATTCTACATGGAACGTGCTAAGTCAGAAGATGAATCTCTGATTACGGCCGCACTTCGGCCCGGGACCAATGCATGGCCTAAGAGAGGAGACGAATCGTCAAACGGACTCGAGCAGATACTTGTGCCACTCAGTGCTTTGTACGATCTCTTCAACTTGGATGCTTTGGATCTGGTACTTCTCCGCTGCTTCATCCTGTAAGTTGCTTGAAAATTTAATCTACTTCTCACTAATCATTCTCTATCGAAATGTGCTTTTTGCCTCACATCATCTTTACCATGTATTTTGCCTCCTTACACTTTTTTTCTTACTAATAGGAATATGGCTGTAGAAGTTGAGAAGACGGGCGCTGCAGTTGGCTTCCTTGATCCTGAATGCCTTTGCTCGACAACGTTGAACAGCACGGATGACACTCTTGCTTTCTCTGTGTCCTATATGCGCAGTGCCTTCAAACTATATGCTAAAAAGAAACTCATCCTTACCGCTTATCTCAGTACGAACCACTGGATTGCAGTGGCGATCGTTCCGAAGCAGTGGAAGGTCTACTATCTTGATTCATTCAAGAGGATTAAGACTGATACTACCCCTTTCGAACTTATCGTTAATGAGTAAGTTATTTCTTTCTTAACCTGCGGACGTTCCTCAACAAACTGTGCAGAGTATATTAATTAATAGTGCCCTAACCATTGTTGCATATGTTTCGTTGTAGGGGTTGGGAACATTACTGCACCGACAAGAAGTTGCCCTGCAGCACCTTGGAATACGTCAAAGATGTTAAGGTACATACCACTTATTTCCTCTTGTGGAAGCTAGTACTAAAGCTTGAGTTTATTTCTTCTCGATCACCACTATTTTTCTTTGTACATTTATTGCAGTGCCACCAACAACCTGCTGAATCCAAACTCTGCGGCTTCTATGGTGCCTATCACATGCTTAAATTAAAAGATAGAGGCCCAAATATGGAAGTACTTTCTTGGGATCTTCATTTGTAAAACCTGCAACTGAGCACAGTTCTTGCTTATTAGCACTGCACATGTTTGGTAACCACCTATATATGTGTGCTGACTGGTGACATTATTATATCCAGAGATTAGGGCTAGATGAGCATCCTCTCCACCACAACACGCTGGTCTATGTTCGTGATAGAATTGCCACATTCCTCATGGAACAGGTGATTGCAGTCGATCGAAAATTTCATGCTGATGAAACTGTGTGGGCTCATATTGTATATGGTGAATAGGAAATTTTTGCATTCCTCCTTGTCCCATGAATTTTGTGATATTGTTGTCAAGCTAGTTAACTATGGCTGTGATATTGTTGTCAAGCCAGTGATGCTTCTTTACTTGAGATGATGATGCTGAATTTTGTCATATGATGCATGTGAATTATGTGGATTTCTGTGAATTTGGATGCTGGATCTAATTTCTGTGAATTTAGTCATATCCTGGCTGGTTCTAGGATGCAGCCCCTGATGGCTGCAAAATCCTGGCTGGTTCCAGGATGCAGCCGGCAAGCAGGCAGCAGGTTACTGTAGTGGTGGCCTACGTATCTGTAATGGGCGTTAATTAAAGCTCATTACAAACACTGATCAGTGAGTAACGGGCTTCATTCGAAACTCCCGTTACAAACATGCCAACAATGTAACGGTTGTTGTTTTGGTGACCGTTACCAAAGTTCCCTGTGGGCCCAGAGAAACAGTCATTTTCACGTGACTGGTGACTAGGTGTGGTAACGGTTGGTGTTTGATGCCCGTTACGAATATGTGTTATAAGTAACGGGCATCTGCCCGTTACCTTTCTTGGCTCATTTGTAACACTTGATCGGTAACAGGCGCTTTGCCCGTTACTAAAGGCAATCTATGCGCGTTACCAAAGTGAGTTTTTCACGTAGTGTTGCGAGGTTACCTTCGACGAGACCCAGCCATGCAGTTCGTCTGTCTTTGAGTGTGCAGGTGACGACGAAGTTGGCAAGAAGATCTTTGAGGACGAGGAGGATGATGCTGGAGAGGATGATGGTGAAGCTCCAGCAGCGCATGTACCCTCTACTTCCACTACGATGATTACGATGCAGGATGGCCCATCCCCAACACCGACTACGATCCAGCAAGATCAAGTGGAAGCTGCAGCTAAGGGGGAGGTTGTCTCGAGGCAAGAGGCACCGAGGCGCGTTCAGATTGATCATCCTTCCTCGAGAATCATCGGTGACATCAACAAACGTACAACGCGGTCAAGGTCCAGGAATGTTTCTCACTTTGCTCATTCGGCTTTTGTTGCTACCTTTGAGCCGAAAGACATTGGACACGCCCTCTCTGATCCTAATTAGGTGAACGCAATGCATGAGGAGTTAGAGAACTTTGAGAGAAACCAAGTTTGGGAGCTGGTAGAGCCACCACCACATTGCAAACCTATCGGGACAAAATGGGTGTGGAAGAAAAAAGAGGGTGAGAATGGTGAGGTGGTGAGAAACAAATCGAGGTTGGTTGCTCAGGGTTATAGTCAGAAGGAGGGGATAGACTATGAGGAGACATTTGCTCCTGTAGCTCATTTGGAGGCGATTAGGATCCTTCTAGCCTTTTTCGTGGCTAAAGGGTTCAAATTGTACCAAATGGTTGTGAAGAGTGCCTTCTTAAATGGGTTTTTGGAGGAGGAAGTTTATGTGAAACAACCACCGGGCTTTGAGAGTGCTAAGTTTCCCCACTGGGTGTATAGGCTGAGGAAGGCGTTGTATGGGCTAAAAGAAGCTCCCTGTGCTTGGTATGGCCGTTTGAGGGGATTCTTGTTTAGCAAGGGGTTTGAGATGGGCAAAGTAGATAAGACTCTTTTTCTCCTCAGGCAGGGCAATGATATCCTAATTGTTCAGGTGTACGTGGATGATATTGTCTTTGGCGGCTCGTCTCATTCTTTGGTTGCAAGGTTTGCAGAGGATATGAGCAAAGAATTCGAGATGTCCATGATGGGAGAATTGCAGTTCTTTCTCGGGCTTCAGATCAAGTAGGCGAAGGAAGGAACCTTTGTGTGTCAAGCCAAGTACACGAAGGACATCCTCAAGAAGTTCAAGATGGACGACTCAAAGCCGCTGTCGACACCGATGAGTATGACTACAGCACTGGACGCGGACGAGGACGGAGAGCCCGTGGACCAGAAGGAGTACCGGAGCACGATCGGCTCCCTCTTGTACTTGACGGCGACGAGGCCGGACATCCAGTTTTCTGTGTGTCTGTGCGCTCGTTTTCAGGCGTCACCGAGGACTTCACATCAGCAAGCTGTCAAGCGGATCTTCAGGTATCTTCGACACACTCCTGAGCTCGGTCTTTGGTACTCGGCGTCCTCTTCCCTTTCGCTTCTTAGTTTTTCGGATGCCGACTTTGCGGGGTGTCGAGTCGATCGGAAATCGACTTCGGGTACTTGCCAGTTTCTGGGTTCCTCGCTTGTTTCTTGGTCATCTCGCAAGTAGTCAAGTGTAGCTCAGTCTACCACAAAAGTCGAGTATGTCGCTGCCGCTAGTTGTTGCTCCCAGCTGCTTTGGATCACGTACACTTTGAGTGACTTTGGTGAGGAGTGTTCCCATGTACCTCTCATGTGTGACAGCACCAGTGCCATAAGTGTAGCCAAAAATCCTGTGCTTCACTCAATAACCAAACACATAGAAGTGCGCTACCACTTTCTGAGAGACAATGTTGAGAAGGGAAACATAGATCTCATCCATGTCCCAATCGAGAAACAGCTCGCTGATATCCTGACAAAACCTTTGGACCAAGCTACATTTGCACGTTTGCGGGGTGAGCTTGGTGTGGTTTTTCCTTTTTGAGCATTGGTTGGGGGGATCTCATGTACATATGCATGTTGCATGTTCATTTCTGTATCATGTCATGCTTGCATCTTTGTATCATAGACTGCATTTGTATCATATGCTTTAGAGATGTGCTTCGCCTATATACATTGTTCACCATGATGTGCTATACATGATCGTGTGAGCTAGTTTGGTATGCTATGGTTAGTTTGGCTTAGCTCTGGATGATCTTGGTTTATGCCCATGGTTGCTAGCTATGCTTTTGAAAAATGTCACATGTATGCTCTCTTGTGAGTAAATGCTTTTATATGATCATGACATGTTTTTGTGGCTTTGCTATGCTTAATTTGTGGTTGGATAGCTTATTTTGATCATATGGGGCCAAAGGCTCATTTGTCATCATGAATGTTTAGCCCGCTTGCTTTATCTTGTGGAGGGGCATAAGGTCCTTTTTGTCGCAAAGACATTTCATGTACCATTGTGAATCTGAAAATGAAATGTAAATTGCTTAGAAAATTTGCTCCCATGTCATATGTGCTTAATCTTTATAGATTTGGGTGCTAAACCGTTGCATGATGCCTACCAATGAGAAGTCTCATACATAGAAGTAGGCACATGGCTCGGTGGCTTTGACATGACATGAGATGCTTGAGGGTGTTTATGATGATCTTATGATTAGAATGGTTGTCCTAGCATGAAGTTTGTATGGCTCTGCCATTTTGACATGTTTTGCTCATGTTTAGAACTTTGCTCATGAGAGAGTGTTTTTTCGAAAAATTGCTCATGTTTATCTTAGGTTTGCTCAATGGATGTGAAAATTGGTAATCTTGTAGCTAATGTGCATACGAAGCTATAGAGTATCTCACTTGCTCATTTGGACATATGTAGCATCTTGTGTTGAATTTTGTCTATTTGAGAAGCTCTAGGTTTCATTTTGGCTTGATTCATGCATTACCAACAAGGGGGAGGAAAGTACCCAATTCATGCATCCAGGGGGAGTTTTGCATCAAGGGGAAGAAAAATTTGGGAGAATGCATTTGGTCAGGGGGAGCTTGCATTCATGCATTTGGGAGCTCTTTTTCGCCTGATTTTAGTTGTGCTCTTTTGCCGATGGTGTCAAGCCCTTTTGCCTCACCTTGAGAAGTCGGCAATTTTGGAGCATTTTGTCTCGGTTGTGTTGAGCCGTTGCCCTTGCCTTAGGGGACCGAGACTTTCTCTTTCAAGTGATCTTCTTTGGCTTTTGTTTGACTTTTGATCACTTGTTTGAGTTTTTGGTTCGTTTCTTTTCTTTTTTTTTTCTTTCTCTGAATTGGTTACTATATGTGTTGTCAATGCACTCATCAAGGGGGAGATTGAGGACCGGAGCGTCTGAGGACTGGTGGATGGTCGCTCCTCAGTGTGATGAGTGATTGACAATATGGTGTGGACTGACTCTTGGCCGAGTATTGCAGGTGCAGGTTGCAGCTTGATTTGCGTTGGTGCAGGTGAAGAGCGGGTGCGAAAGGTCTATGCCTTGCGGGGCTTCCGAGGAGTGGAGAGACAATTAGGCTCGATTCGAGGGACCCGGTGGCCAGCGGGGTCAAGTGCGGGCCGCATGGTGGCAAGAAAAGCAAGACGAAGTCGTGGACATGAGCCGGTGCAGGGTAGCGGCTCACAACCGGAGTCTGCACGCGGGGTTTGCGGCGGTTCACCACAAAACCGTCGGGTTACTTAGTTGAGCCACAAAACCAAGACCGGAGGCTCGGCGGGCGGAGAAGGTATCCGGGCGCGCCGAGAAGCTTCGATGCCGGCGGACACGTGGCGGGATCGCAGGGCTTGCGTTGGGAGAACGCGAACTGCGGCAAAGGCGTGGCCGTGCGATGAAGAGGAGTGGTACTTGACCTATTTGCCCTTGAGGGGTTTGTATCTCAGTTTAAGTGCTAGGGGTAGTGTGGTCATTTGCCAAACCAGAGGAACTCATATATATTAGCTCTAGGGTTTCTGGGCAAACTATCCTTCCGGACTGCTTCTCATTTCTCTGCTCCATAGGCTTAGATTTTCTTCACCATTTTGTAGAGAATCTGACCTCTGAGTGTATGGAAGCATTCATGGTTGCGTCGATTTCCTTCTTGTGGCTCGAGTGATTTTCGTGTATTTTTTCGGGCTATTTTCGTTGTATTTTCATGCACGGCTTGTTCCTTCGATTCCGAGGTGTTTTGGTTTGGTTTTGTTTGTGGGGATCATGGATAGATGTCTTGTAAATCTTTGTGCTTGATCTTGACCCCTCAAACTCCGGATTTGGCCTCCGATTAAAGGATTTCGGTTGGAACTCTAGCTTTTTAGTTGAGCTCGGTAGAATCTCGATTTCTCTCGATTCAGTGGGTTTGCGGCTACAAATTCTTAGGTATAGCATTTCCTAGAGGCGCTTCACCTTCACCTATGATTTGGTAGCAATCCCTTGGTTGATTCGGGAGATCGGGCAAAGGGAAGGAGGTGTTCACTTTGAGCAACTCAGGATTGAGCTGCTCTATCCGCACCTGGCGGACTGTCCGCCAGGCAGGCGCGGACCGTCCGCGTGGAGCTCGTCAGCCGGCTGTTCGTCGAGTTCTTCGCGAGTTCTTGAGCGCCTTTCTTTCGATCCGTTTCGTTAAGGGTTTTTGTTTGGAAGGTGTTTGCCGGACTGTCCGCCCGGGGTAGCTGGACTGTCCGCGCGGGACGGACCGTTCGCGGGTAGGGTGCTGACCATCCGATTTTCGCCGGTGCATACTGGTGGTTCGGGCAGCTTTTGCGGACTGTCCGCCGTGGTCCTGCGGACCGTCCGCCTGGCCCTCGCGGTCTGTCCGCCCGGTCACCGCGGACCGTCCGCCCAGGGCTTCGCAGATTGCCTAAGTCCTTTGTTTCTTGAGTTGCGCTTTCGCTTGAGGTTTGTTTGAGACTTGTTCCTAGGGTTGGTAGGTCCATTGTGACTACGCGACCTTGGCAAGCTCGTGTGGGAATCCTTGGTTGTGGATTTGGGGCATAGGCCGAGTTCATTCTTCGGGAAGAATTTTTATCGGCTCCCATTCACTCCCCGCCTCTATAGTCGCCTAATCGGTCCTTCAATTCTCTTATCAAAAAATTCAACGTACGGAGTATGCCATCCTTATTAAGGCCTAAGGGCACATCTTCTCTGCTAAAATCATCATAAAATGGTGTGCTTAGTCTTGGAACTTGTTGGAAAAGCCTGACAGATATGATATATGATATCGACAATTTTTCAGATTTGTTACATCAATGTTTCCACAAAATTTATATACGTCTTAGTAATATCGCACCACTAGCGAGAAATTCGTATAGAAGATATGTGTTCCACTAGGTTGTTTTTGAAGAATGGAATTAGACTATAAATTAATAAGATGGCCAAGAATTATGGACCCTTGTGGTTGTGGATATGCATCAAATAGTAGGGCCTAGCTATTTGCCATCTGTCCGCATCTTTTGACCTTGATGGGCTTTAAGGAGGCCGAATACGAACCACTTAAATTTAGCGGAAGTACTCATGAGAAGAAGTGGGTCGAAGATAACTTCGAGCGAGAATTTTTTATTTTTTAATTTATTTTTTAATTTATTTTGCAAAAATATACTATCGTTTCAAAATTTAGCAAAACTAACATACCACCGCCGTGGCCTATGGTGGTAGGGGCAAACCATCATGGGCCACGTCGGTTGCAGGTGTTACAGTGACCTACCGCCGTGGGCCACGGCGGTTGGGTATTGTGGCACTGCAACCGCCGTGGCCCATGGCGGTTAGGGTCAGACTGTTTTCAAAAAATCGTAACTTTTTTGTATGAACTTGAATGGAGATAAACTTTACACGAAACTTGTAGCTTTCGACGAGATCTACAACTTTGTAGTTCAAACTTTTTTCATTTGAAGTCATCTTGAGGCCCAAAAAAGTGATATATTGTCCAAATCTGGATACCGAAAACTGAGATCTGAAATGTATATCAATTTTTTGAGCCCCAAGATGACTTCTAGTGAAAAAAGTTTGATTTACAAAGTTGTAGATCTCGTCGAAAGCTACAAGTTTTGTATAGAGTTTATCTCCATCCGAGTTCATAAAAAAAAGTTACGATTTTTTTAAAACATACCAACCCTAACCGCCATGGGCCACGGCGGTTGCAGTGCTACAGTACCCAACCGTCGTGGCCCACGGCGGTAGGTCACTGTAGCACCTGCAACCGCCATGGCCCATGGCGGTTTGACCCTACCGCCATGGGCCACGGCGGTGGTTGGTTAGTTTTGCTAAATTTTGAAACGATAGTATACTTTAGCAAAATGAATAAAAAAAGAAATTAAAAAAAATAAAATTCTTCGGGCGACAGGGGTTGGGCTGACTGCCTGAAGAGGATGACGTGCTTTTACCGAAGAGAAACTTAACTGGGCCGAAGTGAAACACCAGGCGAAGTCTGTGGCCGTAGAACACCGTCCGTGGTGAGCCGAAGAAAAATTTCGGTGTTTCGAGGTCGAAGCCGAAAAAATTTCGGCGCTTCGAAAGCGGTGCTGGGTTCTTCTTCGGAGAGCTTGTGAGTGTTGCCTGTGGGCCGAAGAGAGATTGACGGGCCAATGATATTGCGAGCTTCGGTGATGGTTGAATCGAGAATTTGGATGAACTGTTGACCGAAGAGGAGGGCTCTTCGGTATCGTTTGCTGAGGTGCCGAAGATAGGCCGAGAGTTTGGACTTCGGTGGGCCTCGAAGAGGTCTCGTCCGAAGAGAAGGGAGATCCGCGTCCTGCACCGAAAAGCTGTGCTTCGGTGACCTGCGATGGTCTTCGCGAGTTGCCGTCAGTACTTTGCGAACTGTGCTATGCCGAATCTTCGGTTGGGTTGGAAAAAATGTCTTGGTGGAGCTTGCGTTCCGAGGGTACGAAAGAGGGTACGAAACACTGTGGGTGCCAGAAATGTTGGGGTGAAAACCGTCTCCCTAAGAGGAGCCAACACTCATAAAAGAAGATGTAGTGAAATACTAAGGAGAAGATGGACAAGTGAGGGGGGAGTCCCCCCTCTCAACCCCTTTGGGTTGTTTATATAGCTAAGGGGAGGGTGGCATTCTAGCACCAAGCCCCTGGTGGGTACAATTTTTACATCCGAGCCCCTAGACATATGTAGGGGGGTACCTTGTGAATCATTTCCCCCAACACTGCCCCCACCCACTACGCCTCGGGCTCCGTTTCGGGAGCAAAACCGTCCAAAAACACGCGTCGCCTTTCAATTACGTGGGAAGGTGAAGGGACAGGGACAATGGTGTCGGGCCCACTCGTCAACGTCAGTAGACAAACTTCGGCGCCTTTTCAATTTCCATATAAGATGTCCGCGTCGCCTTTTTTCTATTTCCAAACCCCGTCGCCTTTCAATTTCCACTGTCGCCTTTCAATTTCCAAACCCCGTCACCTTTCTATTTCCTCCCCTTCTCCTTGATGGCCGCAGTGTGCTTGATGCTGCTGCTTCTAGATGATCTTATCACCCAGATCATCATCCACTACATCAAGGATGAGCCCGTCATTCGTTTCCTGATCCTTCGTAATCAGATATGCCGCACCTTCCGGCGCATCTGCGACTCTGATGAGGTACTACTGCATATGTCGCTACGTGAGCTTCGTCAGGTGTCCAGAAATCGCTACGTCTGGTCGTGCTTTGAGCGGCGCTTCCGTGAGGCCAATCATCCGGAGGCCTTATGCTTCATGGGGATGGAGAGGTTGATGAGGCGGCAGAATCCCGATAAGGGTCTGAAGCTCGTTGGAGATGCCGCTGCTAAAGACTCCGGTGCGAAGTACTTCTCAGCGATGCTGAGTACCGTTGCAACCCTGCGGACCCCGAAGCCATGGCGGCTCCACGAAATCAGCGGCGGCCCGTCGCCCCCTGACGAGCGGTGGAAGAACCACAACCTGCGTCGGCTGCGCAACCTCGTCAACCGGGATCTCCGCAACATTGCGTGGTGATACTGGCTTAGTGACGGCGACGACAACATTTCATTGCTGCCCGTCTAGAATCCCCACGCCTGCATTTGGGTAGCGGGATTTAGGCGCTACGGGCCGGAGACCTCAGAGATCATCCAACACTGCAGCGCTGAGTGTCGCATCCGTCATGAGTTCGACCTCTAGAGGCGTAACTTCAGCGTCGCGGTGGAGTACGCCGTCAGCAGGATGAATATCGGGATGTAGGCGCAAGCATCAATGAAAATTATCTATCTTAAATGTAAATTATTAGATATTACTAAACGCGGATTTGATTTAATCGGGGTGTCGGTTTTTAATCGGTTTTAGATAGACAAGATTTGATTTGTCACGTTTCTGAGTCAAATCGAAGGTTGTGGTGGTCTCATTTGCCGCCGACGAGGCCTAGGGTGCCCTTTTGGGTGTCAAAACCGCCGAAGTGGGCACGGCGGGGGCGGCGGCGGGCGGCGGTGCCCTCTGCTTCCTCCTTTGTTCTATTGGAGAATGAAGAACATTTTATCTATCCCGCGTCGCCAATGAGAGTGGGGGCCAGTTCTATTGGAATGAAGAACATTTCGCATTTCTCTTTTTAATCTGCAATCAAATTTTTTAACATGTATTTCTCCGTCGTAATTAGTCCAAATTTGATTATTTTTTCTAAATTTATCTAAAATCACCATATTTTCATTAATTTCATTGTTTAGTGTATATTCCTTTTCTTGAACAATGTTTATATGCCTTATCTTATTCTATGTAAGTACAACATATAAATAATATTTGTTTTCCACACCTCCTGTAATGAAACTTTGCATTTTCGTAATCTTAAGGTGAACACAAGGTTTTGTTAAGTTTTCAAATGCATATGAGTTCGAACATGTTGCAAAGTGTGGAAAACTTCAATGTTCAAGCAGCATTCTAGGAAACTACGTGAGAGATGTAGATATTTGTACACAAGTGTATTATTCCTTCATCGAAACCATTTGAAATTTTGAAGATAAGTTTAGGTACCCAAATTATGTTCCAAGTCAAATTGTAGATTTTTTAGAGCACATTAGATGTTTTTAGAATTATTACGTCATTAACATGGGATGCAAAAACGAATTATAAGAATCTTGGGCATACAAGTGCGACTGTTGATATTTTATTCAAATACTAAATGTCTAAATATGAATTGTTCGTATTTTTATGATTTTTTAGGTGCTGTTTTATGGGCTATAATATTTTAGGGAAGCAAGTTTCATTCGAAAAAAATAGTGACTGGCCCATGCGTCAGCGTTAGCAGCCAATATAAAAAGATAACTGCTGCCCGCCCGCCCGGACCCAACTACCAACAAAGGCGCGGGTTCCCTAACCTACGTCGCTAATGACACTCCATTATCCGCGTCAGGAGGCAAACCGTGCGCGGGCTGTTTAAAATTTCCCACCTATATTGACGACTATAATGCCCATGGACTTCCAATTCCACCAGAGAGCCGTTCAAGGGCACGTTAGTAATTTCCTTAAAAATAGTTACGCGCGCAGTTCCTCAGGGGACATATTCGGCTACTCGTTAGACAGATCCACAACGCCCGCACTCTCCCTGCCGCCGCCCTACTCCTTCTCCAGCCCTAGTCGTCGCCGCTACTCTTCCCGCTCTCCTTCGCCGCTCTCTCCCCGCCGCATCCACGCTCTTCTCCAGCCCCACCGCTCCCTGCGTGACGACGGTGACGAGGACGCGGTTACTGGCGTGCGGACGGCTTCCCAGCCAACCTAAAGACGGTGACGCGGATCTGGCATCCCCGACCACTACGATGAGCCGGCCACCTCAGCCCACGAGCCGACGTGGAGCCGGCCCCTCCGACCATTACGAGAACAACTACTTCATTCACGACAGAGGTTAGTCCTACTTCAACCCCCAATGCCCTCTCTCTGCTCGGCCACCCAATCTGCTATTTCTGTGAAGGTGGATTAGGGAGACATGCCTTAATAGTTCATGTTTAATTGATTGACTGTGGATTTGATGGATGGATTTTGTTGCTCCAAGTCTGTTTGAATAAATTGTTGCTAACAGATGAAGTTATATGAACTGTTGAAATTCATTTTCATGTTCCTGGTGCTACATTTTTTTGCATTGCAAGTTCATGAAAAGCATCGAGGATTAATGCATACTTTAATTATGCTATGCTTTGAATGTACCAGATCGACAGTTATGCTTTGGACCTGTTAGCATACTTTAAATTCTAATGGCCACATAATGTCAGTGGAAAATGCATTGCAGTGGTTTATAATGTAGTGATAACTAGACTGTCCTATGCTTTGTTGCGAGTGTTAATTGTTTCACTACTGTCATATATATTGATATTGTTGGTGTCATGATGTGTTGTGAGTGTTGTTTCACTACTGTCATATATAATGTCATGATTGCTTTATCCTCTTGTTGCATGTACACATGGAACACACAATCCATCGCTGCTGAAGTTGACAAGGAAGCAGTTGAAGGAATTTATTATCTGCTTTGATATATAATCATATTGTTGTGTCCCTGTCAAAATGGTTAGCACCTATCCCTGTATGGTAATTAAGTAAAATATGAACTGTGTATGTCTATGCTGATTTTATTTACGACTTGTAATGATTTCTAGTCTAATATCAACTATTTTGCCTGTCAGAGAAAAAGAATTTATCTAATAAGAATTTTGTTTAGATTTTCACTCTTGCTTATGTTGCTCTACTGACAACCTGACATATCATCTATGTAGTCTCCCACAACAACAAACTCCTCTACCACCAGTGCACCATCACAGCCCATCGGCGGTGAACCTTCTTCACAGGGTCACTCAGCACAGACTGCTGTGAGTAGTACTTGATCCCGCGGGTCAAGGGCACAAACCAAATGGCCAGAGGACAAGTTGACTGCAACTGGACTTGATGCCAATTTTTGGCCTACCCCAGATGCTGCGAGGGATAGATTTGTATTGGTCTGTGGCCTCATTACTCGGGAGAGGGTGTCAATCAATAAGGCGGTTGATAATCTCTCACGAATTGAGACGGAACAGTTTTTCACAGTTTTAGAGAAAAAGCTAGATTACCTAACCAATCTGGAAGAATTTGTTCGCAAGAAGGCAGTTAAGGCAGCTATATAAGAGATTGGAACCTTGCAACGACGGTTCAAGGCCCATTTAAGAAAAAAATATGTGAGTGAAGAGGAGCCTCCCTCTGCGAAGCATGCCTTTTTGCAGCAACAAGACTGTGACATGTTTGTGCAGGAAACCAATTCTCCTTCATTTCAGCAATTGAGCCAGGAGATGAAATAAAAGAGAGCATTGCATAATAAGCCACACAAGACGGGTAGAAAAGGTTATCGTGGTAAAAGGAAAGAGTGGGAGGAGGAGGATACAAAGCTAGCCGCAGAAGGAAAATAGAACCATTGGGACCAATTTCCTGGACGTTCGAGACCTTATCTGCGGGCAAGGGTCGGGAAGAGGAAGAACACTAGTGAAGGAAGCGGGGACATAACATTCAGTAACCCTGCGGTGGTGGGGGTTGCTGAAAACACTTGCAGCTTAGGGTAGCGATGGTTCTTTCTCTGGGGTTAGGGAGAATGATATCCTCACCGCAGCACTTGAGACTCCAGAGCATCGAGGTCGGGTCCGAGGCGTGTAGTTCACTTGGCTGGGGTAAAGGGTTTGGTGAAGAGTTTGCTGAAATGTATAAGAAGAAGAGGAACAAGAGGTCTGATGATATGATGGACATAACATTTAAAAGAGTTGTCCACTGTTTAAGACTATCAGGCATCGAAATACCGAAAAATGTACTTCTTCCTTCCCAATTACCACCGCCTGTCAGTAGCAGCGAGGAAGAAGACGTGCATGGCAGTGAGGAAGAAGATGCGCATGACAGCGAGGAAGATGCATGTGGCAGAGAGGAAGACCATTGGCATGTCAACGAGGACGAAGCGAATCAAGTGCACACTGATAGTCGATCACCTATGCTGGACATAATTGAAGGACCGAACTGGCGACCAGAGAGGGAGGAGTGAATGGGAGCCGATAAAAATTCTTCTCGAAGGAGATGACTTCTCCAATAAGATGAACACGGCCTATCCAACACTTCTCCGACTCGAACTACCCAAGTTTGCTAAAGTCATGTAGCCACTGAAGTGCTACTGACCCTAGGAACAAACCACTCAACCAACCAAAACAAACACTCCAAACGCACAGCAGAAATCTGCACAACTTGCTGTCTGTGCCACACCGGACCGATGGCTCTCGCCGGTCAGACCGATGGCACCGGTCAGACCGGTGTTCACTACCGGTCAGGCCGGTGGCAACAACAAATGCGCCGGAACATTCCAAGAAGCCTCAGTGACTCCTCTAGGACCTAGAACAAAAACCACCTCCAAAACTCAAACTGAAGGGAAAGAAAAACGTTCACAAAACCTAGCAGAAGACCTTGAAACCTGCCAAGAACTGACCAAGAGCACCACAGCCCAAAGCCACACGTACCCAGCAATTCACCCGAGTAAAAACTGAACAAAGGGCAGCACTGGTCAGACCGGTGAGAGGCACCGGTCAGACCGGTCAAGGCCTGAGCGCTCGGGATGAACAGCGAGCCGCGGGTCAACCATTCCAAACAACCTTCCCGATCTCCCGATTCGCTCCACGGATTCGCACAAGACTTTGTGGATACTAGGAGTACCTCATGGGCATCCCATAGCTACGATTTGGTCCACCAAAACTTGCTAAACCAAGAGGAATCGAAGGATTTCCACCAAGAACACCACTTTCCCGAAACCTAAGGAAACCCCAAAATCGAGCAACTTTTCCCACGGATTTGTGAGGGGGATCACAAGGAAAAGAACCACGAAGGGTTCATGCATACATCCCCAACCAAATCCCCAAGCGAAAGGCCTCATATCCACCATAAGAAAATCACAAAGAAAAGGCTCCGAAAATCACTAAGAAGGGAAAACGGGAGAGACAACATCAAGCCTTGAGGAACCACGCTGAATCATTGTTGACGACTGTTAATTACCGCTTTACACCATCAACTCCTGCATAAAATAAATGAAAAGTGATCATCAACACTAGAATAGGGGTTTATACTAATAATCTCTACAAGTGTTGGTGTTTCTAGCCTTCATTGCAGGATGTACCGAATCACGCGTTAAACGATGTATTCACAAAGCAAGAGAACCAAAGACTTATATAGGGTGCCATTGGAAATAGTGTCAAATGTCAAATTGGACTCCACCATTGCGACGAGCTTGTCGAGACGATCGAAATGGATATATCATTTGCCTACTTTAGAGTTCGGATGAGAGAGATATGCACATGATATCGTGTGGGCCCGGTGGGACCCACACCAGGCCACGTGGCGACGTGCTGCCACACAGGCGCTCACGTGGCCATGACACATCATCGATCCAAGGAAACACACCTTCAACTAATCAGGAGCCAGTACACGGATCCAAGGGCCCACTTCCTCATGGAAACGGGCTAGAAACACCGCAAACACCCCGATACCCACCTTAGGACCCACCTGACAGTCACCAGACGAAAGGCGGCGTGATCGGAGCCAACCCGGGATCGGCCGACCCCACAGGTTGGCCGACCCCATCTTAAGGTGGTTCGCCCCCATCTTCCACATGTCGTCTCCTCAGTGGATCCTAAGGGCATTCCCGGGGGGCTTGGGGTGTCTTCACGAAGTTGTCCAGCCCTTATAAATAGATGTGAGGGAGGTAAGAATAAGGACACATCCCATTCCTCCTCCCTCTCTCATTTCCTCACTTGGAGAGGAGAGTTCTCTCCTCTCCATGTGTAGTTGGGTGTAGGTGCTAGGTAGAGGGTGATGTAGGTGAGAAGCCCCGCTTGTTCTTCATTTAGAGCAAAGTGAGTATTTCTGTATTTTCCATTTAGACTAAAGTGGTATTCATGCATGAGTGACATGTTCTTGAGTTCTTCATCTGTTCATCATTTAGAGGCTCGTGTTCTTCGTGACACGATCCTTTGATCCTGTTGATTAGGTGAATAATTCTGCATTCCGTTTGTGTGAATTATCCCGTTAGATCTTGTTGAAGTACGTTCATCTGTGGCAAGTCGTTCTTCCTGTCGCCTATATGATTCCATGATAAGTGAGACCAGTCTCGTACTCACGGGTTCATTACTTCGTACTTGTACGGAGTGCTATAGTGTTGTTACGAGCTGGCAGACATAACCGTGCTATAGTAGTGATCGGTGGTGTAGACGTGGTGTCTAGACTGCGGGTTATCCTTTGTTTGCCCCGTATCCCACGGATTGATAGGGGTAGGACGTGGTAGTGACAGCCGTTGGACCCTTTGTACTCCCCCACGTTCGGATACGTCGTAGAGCTTTCGGCCAGAACCGACCTGTTATAGCCAGGAGGGAACTGGTGCCCGAAGCGAGTATTTACAGCGAGTCTGCTCCTCCTTTAGAATCAATACCCATAGGAAGCACCTCATCACCCCCTACCGTAGCAGGGGCTTGGTGTCCTTGGACCATCCTGCTAGGATAGAAGCTGGTGCACATCGTTCCTTGGATTCGATACCCTTTGGAATACTCCTTAGGTGAAGTGCTACAACGGTTTATCCGTATGCTTGCGTATTCGTTCGCACCCGTCGGTATACCCGGGTGATTCTTACACGTTCACACTATCTCAGCGCTGTAGTGGTGATGTTAAGAAATACCAACAAGCATTTCTGGCGATGTTGCCGGGGAACGGTTGCTGTATCTATCTTCGAACCTAGTCATCCTCGTATCTATCTTTTTCGTTTTATTGAATTCTACCTTTACCCCCGTTACCCATGGAGAGGCCATCCTTCCACGACCTCTCTTCCCCATCCAATGAGTTCACTGATCCACCAACTTCCACACCCATCTATGGACTCAATCCCGACCTTATATCCATGGTTCTGAATTGACCCTTCTCTGGATCTAATAATGAAGATGCCCATGACCATTTGATAAAGTTCGAGAGGTTGTGTTCATCCCTGGCCCCCAGGAATGATACAAGAATCCTTGAGGCTAAAGTTGTTTCCTCTCTCTCTCACAAAGAAACAATGGTACACTCGCACCATAGGGCGTGTGAACGATTGGGAAAAACTCCGAGTTGACTTCTATTGTTTTTTCAACCTTGCGAGACACATAGCGTTTCTTCCGAGTGACATACACAACTTTATGCCATTAGAGGAGGAGACCATAGGTGCAGCTTGGGCTAGGTTCTCACACCTGTTGAAATCTAGCCCGAACATGTCTATACCCGATCGCTCATACTTGTGTACCTTTTACTCGAGTTTATACATGGGTGATGCCCTACATCTTGACATCATCGCTGGAGGTGCGTTCGCGAAGAAAACTTCGGAGGAAGGAAGGGAAATCCTAGACAGCCTCTTAGAAAACTCTTCCCTTCTTACCGGCCATAACGAACCCCACCAAGAATCAGAGTCGATCCATGAGAGTCTCTCAACAGCTGAACCTGAACCTTTGACTTCCACATCCTATGATTCGTCTAGAGAGCCTTCTCCCGAACCACGAACACCGAAGGGAGAAGAAATTCCACCTTCGGAGCTCACTTCCAAATTCGAGGACGATCATTCTAGATATCTTTTAGACACCTCCAATTCTTTTGTTGCCCAATCAGGGGAGGATCCTCATTTTGTCCAAATCAATCATTCCAAAAATCTCTCGACAGAACTTTCCCCTAGGCCTTCGGTACCACCTTTACCTCCTGATGAAGTATATCTCGAGGAGGCCACGAAGGAGGAATGGTCAGATGGAGTGACGCGTTTTTCCGAAGCAATTTGGATTAGTTCACCTTCTTTGATCGTTCCATGTTCAATTAGAGGAATTGCCATAGAGGCCCATTGTAACCCCATCATGGAGATTAACATTTTGCCATGGCTCTTAGCGGAAACTCTCTTGGGCAATATTCTGCTAGCACCATCCGACATACTCCTCAGGAGCTATCCCTTGGGATACGTTCTTCAATGTCGGGGGGATCGCAAGAGCCGTGCCGCTCATCATAGACCGGGAGGCTAGCTTAGACTTTCACATCTTCGATGTCCTCGATCTTGATCTCCTCCTAGGCTCCCCGGTGAAGAAATTCTTCGATATATCTTTAGGGAGCCTAGATCATAAGCTTAGGGAATCTGCTTCTGCCACTTCCATCACAGGTTCAGGACCTCTGCTGGCAAAGCCTCTTCCCAAGCAAGACCCCCTCGAGAAGATGATGCATATGTCTCCGTTCGCATCACCCGAGCCTGTTCTCATGGAGGTTGTAGACTTCTCTACTCCTCAGGGAATGACTCGGGCGATTCTCTTCACCTTTGTGAAGGCGAACGATCATTATCCCTCTCGACCGAGTTTGAGCCTCTTCCCGTTGGCCCGTATCATGTTGCTTTCGGTTGCGATCGAGAGTTGATATTGAGCTATCATGATAAATCTCTTGAGATAGAGAACTCATGGGCCATGGAATCTTGTGAGGCACCGACTCTGGAATTCATAGGTAAAGGTTCCACTGACAAGCATGATCCAGAGCCAGCCATGCTTAGTTCACCAAGCACACATGAAGACTACAACCACCTTCTAGTCCTCTATTGCAAAATGTTTAGAAGGTTGATTGTGGATGCATTTGTTTACCATAAGCATATCTGAAGGACCGAACTGGCGACCAGAGAGGGGGGGAGTGAATGGGAGCTGATAAAAATTCTTCTCGAAGGAGATGGCTACTCCAACAAGACGAACACGGCCAACCAAATCACGTCTCCGACTCAACTACCCAAGTTGGCCAAGACCACGTAGCCACAAGAGTGCTACTGGTCCTAGGAACCAACAACTCAACCAACCGAACCAAACACCCCAAACGCACAACGGAAAACTGCACAGCCTGCTGTCTGTGCCACACCGGTCAGACCGATGGCTCCTGCCGGTTAGACCGATGGCACCGGTCAGACCGGTGGACTCTGCCGGTCAGGCCGATGGCGAACAATAGGTGCACAACAAAGTTCCAGGAAGCCTCAATGACTCCTCTAGGCCCTGGAACAAAAACACCTCCAAAACTCAAACTGCACGGGAAGAAAACCCTTCACAACTCCAAGCAAAACAACTCAAAACCTGCCAAGAACTGACCAGCAGCACCACGGGCCAAAGCCACACGAACCAGGCAATTCACCCGAGGCAAATCCCACAAGGGCCTTGCACCGGTCAGACCAGTCACAAGCACCGGTCAGACCGGTCAAGCTTGGGCAGGTCGGGATGAACAGCGAGCCGTGGGTCAACTCCCCCAAATCCACTTCCCGATCTCCCGATTTGCTCCACGGATTCGCTCAAGACTTTGGGGATACTAGGAGTACCTCATGGGCATCCCATAGCTACGATTTGGTCCACCAAAACTCGTTGAATCAAGGGGAATCGAAGGATTTCCGCCAAGAACACCACAAACCCTAGGACGAAGAAAACCCCAAAATTGAGCCCCTTTACTCACGGATTTGGGAGGGGAATCAAAGGGAAAAGAACCACGAAGGATTCATGCATACATCCCCACCAAATCCCAAAGAGAAAGGTCTCAAATCCGCCACAAGAAAATCGCCAAGAAAAGGCTCCGAAAATCACCAAAAAGGAAAAATAGGAGAGACACCATCAAGCCTTGAGGAACCACGCCGAATCATCTATACATACCATGAAGGTTCATACAACGTCTAGCTTGCCTCCCGATCATCCATCCCTCTCTCAAGATCTCACCATGAAGCTCTCAAGCTAGTCCTAGAAATTCCAAAGGAAAATGGAAGAGGAAAATAGCAAAACAAAATGAGCTAGGGTTCCAAGAGATGGCTGCCATCCTCTCACCACTTGGGTTATATGGAGGCAACCAAAAGACGAAACTACCCCTAAAGCCTAACACTAGGATACACGCCCCCGAGGGGCACTTTGGGAATCTTCGTTGTCGCACCATCGGACGCATGCCCAGCGACCGCACCCTGCGTAGCCTCAACGCACACCATGCGATCCGACGTGTGTCCTCCGCTTCGAAGTCTCCGGACTGCGTCGTCGCACACCGGTCAGACCGGTCAGACCCACCGGTCAGACTGGTCTGGTGTTGCTGCCTCCGGTCTTCGGCCTTGGCTTTGTGGATCAACCAAGGAACCCAGTGGTTTTCTGGTGAACCACTGGAAACCCTGCAAACTTGGTGTGGCCTCCGCCAATCTCCACTCATGACTTGGCCCCCACGAAGTCCCGGCTCGATCTTGGCTTTGTGGCTCAACCAAGGAACCGTCCACGACTTCATCTTGCCGTTCTTGCCACCATGCGGCCCGCACTTGACCCTGCTGGCCACCGGGTCCCTCGAGCCAAGCCTACTTGTCTTCTCCACACCTGGAGGCCTACCAGGCAACGACCTTTCGCGCTTGCTCTTCACCAGTACCAGCACCAGTCAAGCCGCAACCTGCACCTGCAATACTTAGCCAAGAATCAGTCCACACAATGTTGTCAATCACTCATCACACAAGGAAGCGACCATCCACTGGTCCTCAAATCACACAGGTCCTCAATCTCCCCCTTGATGAGTGCATTGACAACACACACGTTTTGGTAACCGAAGAGAAAAGGAAAAGAAAAGAAACGACTGAAAGAAACTCCAACAAGCGATCGGAAGCCAAAGGAAAGGCAAGGAACAACATCATTTGAAGAAGACAAGTCTCGGTCCCCTTAGGCAAGGGCAACGGCTCGACACAACCGAGACAAAAACAAGCTCAAGCAAAGAGCAAAATCCATCAAACCAAAGCTCGAAAACCACAAAGAGCTCCCCTTGCACACATGCAAGCTCCCCCTGAACCAATGCAACTCCCCCTGGACGAAAGCATGCAAACCACTTCACAAAACAGAGCAGCTGCATCAGCTTTGCTCTGACCGATCAGACCGGTCAACAGCACCGGTCAGACCGGTGCCCAACATCTGAATAGGCGCCAGCACTCTGACCGGTCAGACCGGTGACACATAGAGCCTAGAAAAAGCTCGAAACCACCTGAAAACCCTCTAGATGCATTCAGAAGGTCAAAACATGCTCAAACTTCTCCCCCTTGTTGCCAATGCATGAATCAAGCCAAAAATGCAAAAAATGCAACCTAGAGCTTCTCAAATAGACAAAATTCATCACAAGATGCTACACACATCCAAATGAGCAAGTTAGATACTCTATAGCTTCGAATGAACCTCAACTACATGATCACCAAGTTTCACAACCATTGGACGAAGCTAAGATAGAATTGAGCAATTTTGCAAAAAATCACCCTCTCATGAGCAAAGTCCTAAACATGAGCCAAACATGTCAATGGCAAAGCCACACAAACTTCATGCTAGGACAACCATTCTAAGCATAAGACCATCATAAACACCCACAAGCACCTCATGTCATGTCAAAGCCACCGAGCCATGTGCTTACTTCTAAAAATGAAACTTCTCATTGGTAAGCAACATGCAACGGTTTAGCACCCAAAGGCAAGTAAATTAAGCACATATGACATGGGAGCACATTTTCCAAGCAATTTACATTTCATTTTCAGATTCATATTTGGTACATGAAATGTCTTTGCGACAAAAAGGAACTTATGCCCCTCCACAAGATGAAGCATGGGGGCTAAACATTCATGATGGCAAATGAGCCTTTGGCCCCATATGATCAAAATAAGCTATCCAACCACAAATTAAGCATAGCCAAGCCACAAAAACATGCCACGATCATATAAAGACATTTACTCACAAGAGAGCATATATATATGTCATTATTTCAAAAACATAGCTATCAACCATGGGCATAAATCAAGATCATGAAGAGCTAGGCCAAACTAACCATAGCATACCAAACTAGCTCCCAAGATCATATATAGCACATCATGGTGAACAATGTATACGAGAGAAGCTTTTCTTACAAAATGCATATGATACAAGATGCATGTAACCTAAGATACAAATATGCCTATACATCATGTTACACATGCCATGCAAAATGCAAGAAATGCACAAAGGAGAGCTATACATATGCTACAAAGGAGCTCCCACACCCAACTCAAGAAATCAAACAAACACCAAGTTCTCCCCGCAAACGAGTGAAAGTTGCTTGATCTAGGGGCTTGGTGAAAATATTGGCTAGTTGGTCATGTGTGGGTACATGGATCAAAGATATTTTCCCTTTCTCCACATTGTCTCTCAGGAAATGATACCTCACTTCTATGTGCTTGGTTTTAGAATGGAGCACTGGGTTCTTTGCAACGCTTATGGCACTGGTGCTATCACATTGAAGTGGAACATGGGTATACTCCTCACCAAAGTCGCTCATGGTGTATGTGATCCAAAGGAGCTGAGAGCAACAACTAGCTGCGGCCACATACTCTGCCTCGGTAGTGGATTGAGCAACACTCGATTGTTTGCGAGAAGTCCAAGAAACCAAAGAAGAACCCAAGAACTGGCAAGTCCCAGAAGTGGACTTCCTATCCAACCAACACCCAGCAAAATCCGCGTCCGAAAATCCATGAAGAGCCAAAGAAGAAGACGCGGAGTACCAAAGGCCAAAGTCAGGAGTATGACGCAAATACCTGAAAATGCGCTTGACTGCTTGCCGATGCGAAGTCCTCGGAGACGCTTGAAAACGAGCGCACAAACATACCGAGAATTGGATGTCTGGCCTCGTCGCCGTCAAGTACAGGAGTGACCCGATCATGCTCTTGTACTCCTTCTGGTCCACGTGTTCACCTTCCTCGTCCGCATCAAGAGCTGTAGTCATACTCATAGGCGTCGCCATAGCCTTAGAGTCCTCCATCTTGAACTTCCTCACAATGTCCTTGGTGTACTTTGCTTGGTGCACAAATGTTCCTTCCTTTGACTGCTTGATCTGGAGGCCGAGAAAGAACTGCAACTCACCCATCATGCTCAACTCGAATTCCCTGCTCATGTCTTCTGCAAACCTTGCAACCAAAGAGTTAGACGAGCCACCAAAGACAATATCATCCACGTATACCTGTACAATTAGGATCTCTTTGCCCTGCCTGAGGAGAAACAAGGTCTGATCTACCTTCCCCATCTCGAAACCTCTCTCAAATAGGAACCCCCTCAACCTGCCATACCAAGCCCTAGGCACCTGTTTCAACCCATAGAGCGCCTTTCTCAACTTGTACACCCGGTGGGGGTACTTCTCACTCTCAAACCCCGGTGGCTGCCTCACATACACTTCTTCCTCCAACACACCGTTTAGGAAGGCAGTCTTCACATCCATTTGGTGCAATTTGAACCCTTTAGCCACGAAAAAGGCTAGAAGAATCCTAATCGCCTCCAAACGGGCTATGGGAGCAAAGGTCTCCTCGTAGTCGATCCCCTCTTTCTGACTATACCCTTGCGCCACCAACCTCGACTTGTTTCTCACCACTTCTCCTTTCTCTCCCTCTTTATTTTTCCACACCCACTTCGTCCCAATTTGCTTACATCCCGGTGGAGGATCAACCAACTCCCAAACTTGGTTTCTCTCAAAGTTCTCCAACTTCTCATGCATCGAATTGACCCAATTGTGATCAGATAATGCGTGTCCAATGTCCTTGGGCTCAAAAGTAGCAACAAAAGCAGCATGAGCAAAGTGAGAATTGTTTCGAACCCTCGACCATGTAGTGCGTTCGTTGATGTCACCGATGATCCTCGAAGCTGGGTGATCCACTTGAACTCGCCGGGGAGGTTCTCGCCTTGAAGCTACCTCTCCCTCACTTACAGCTTCTCCTTGATTTGGGATTGTCGTTGTAGGTGTAGGAGAGGGCCCGTTCTCGATCGTAGTCGAGGTCGTAGGTACATGCTCAGCCACGGGCACCACATCGCCATCTTCATCATCACCATGTCCATGCTCCTCCTCCTCAAAGATTTCCTCGCCAAGTTCATCATCACCTGCACATTCAAAGACAAGAGAGCTACGTGGCTATGTCTCGTCGAAGGTAACCTCGCAAGTCTCCACGATTTGGTTAGTTTCCAAATTGAGCACACAAAATGCTCTAGAGTGAGTAGCATAACCAAAGAAAATACCATCGACAGACCTAGCCTCAAACTTATCCAGATTCTTGCCTTTCTTCAAAATAAAGCACTTGCATACAAACACATGAAAGTGACTCACCTTGGGAATGCGGCCGTGCATCATCTCATAGCACGTCTTCTTCTTGAAAGCTCGAAGGAAAATCCTGTTCGAGACAAGCACGCGGTATTGACCGCCTCAGCCCAGAACCTCCTCGGAGTCCTATGCTCGTCGAGCATCGTCCAGGTCATCTCACACAAGGTTCTGTTCTTTCTTTCCACCACACCATTCCGGGGAGGCATATACGGACTCGAAAACTAGTGTTCAAGACCCAAGTCATGGCAAAAGGTTTCGAAACGAGAGTTTTTAAATTCCGAGCCATTATCACTGCGGATCGCTCGTATGGCATCTCCGTGCCTCTCGTTCTTCAACCACAAGACAAGATCTGGAACAAAACCAAATGTCTCCCCCTTCTCCTCCAAAAAGAAGACCCACACACACCGAGAGTAGTCGTCCACCACAACAAGGACATACCACTTCCCACCCGCAGATCGCACACGAGCTGGGCCAACAAGGTCCATATGGAGCAGCTCGCATGGACGCTCCGTCATCACATAGGTGAGGGGCGGATGGGAAGAGGCAACCATCTTGGCATGCCTACACGGCGCACAAACCAACTCTTTCTCAAACCTCAACCGTGGCAATCCTCGGACCAAATTGAGTTTACTTAAGCGAGACAAAAGGTCAAAGCTCAAGTGACCCTATTTCCTATGCCACTTCCACAACTCACTCGAAGAACCAGCCAAAAAGCAACGAGCCACACTTGAAGACTGAGAGAAATCCGCTCGGAAAACCTGACCCTCGGGAACGACCATGCAAACTAAGTGCCCTCGAGAGTCCAAAATTCGAGAACCACCAGGCCGAAACAACACCTCAAAACCCTTATCCAAAAGCTGGGAAACAGGAAGCAAATTGAATTCGAGCGATTGAACAAGAGCAACACACCTGAGAGTGACTTTGTCACTGATCCTTATCTCACCTTCTGATAGCACACGCCCTCGCCCATTGTCCCCAAAGGTGATGTATGTCTTGGACACCACCGGGACAAGACTTGAGAACCACCCCTTGTCTCCGGTCATATGCCTTGAGCAACCTGAGTCAATCAACCAAACGTTCCTCAAGTCCCCCACCTGAAATTCAGAAACGAGCACGTGAGCGAACAAACGACTCAGCACTGGGGTTAGTACCAAAAGAGTAAAACCAGTGCCGAGCCATTTGCTCCAAAGTGGGGTTAGCACAATCCAAAGCATCACACCTACCAAAGCTACCACCACGAGAACCACCACGAGTACCACCACTAGGGAACCATCCCTGCCTCGCTGGAGGAGAACGAAAGCCACGAAAGGGAAACTGTGGACCGTTCCTGCTCTCCATCTCAAAGCTACGACTCCTCCCTCCCTCGTATTGAGCACGAGGTGGAGAACGTCTAGCAAACTGACCACCACTGAACTCATTATGCCAACCACCAGAACCACGACCACCAGAACTGAAACAAGCATCCTCACGAGCACGGAAACCAAACTGCCGGCCACCCAGACCAGCACTGGTCGGACCTGTCACCCTGACCGGTCTGACCGGTGGTGCTCGGCCAGCAGCACCACCTGCCGCCTTTCGATCTCTCCAAGCCGGAACCGACCTCACAATCACCTTGGCCCTGGGCATTTGCATACGAGGCTCAGGTATACTATTAGAAGGGTGGTACCTGTCCTTGTTAGCCCACTCCTTAGCCATTCTCTCCTCACGCTTCCTCTTGAAGCAAAACTCATCCTTGTGACCATCTCTACCACAATACCCAGAATGGAACTTTATGGGCTGTGGCTTAGGCTTGGGTTGGGGCTGCTCACTCGGCTTCTCCCCTTTCTTCTCTCCGTCCTCACCTCCCTTTGGGCTCACAAACCTCACCGGTTTTTGGAAATCATTTGTTGGGTGAGGGAATTTGGGTGGATCTGGAGTTGTGTCAAGTTTGTTTCTGAGATGGTTGGGCTTGGGCTCAAACTTGTTCTTGTGTGTGTTTGGTGGTGGGATAGGGATCTCTCCAACTCTCTCAACTCCCTCACCACTGTTCTCTCCTAGCTTGTTAGCCCCAAGTGCCAGACCATCATAGCGTTTGAAAGCCGCTATCATGATACCGAGCTGAGGCTCCTGACCCGACAACCAACTCATACACTTCCTCAGCTCATCATTTTCATCCTGCAAGCGATCAACATAATGTGCATGTTCCAGATTCTCAACCGCATGCAATTCACAAGTAGAGCAAGAAGTGGGAACAGGTGCTTTCAACTGAGCCTCAAGAGAAACAATGTAAGCATGCATCTCATCAATCTTTCCATGCAAAACAGGACAAGAAGTGCAAGCACCTAGCAAAGCAGGTCTAGACTTAAGCTCAGCCACTTCAACCCTAAGCACACCTAGTTCCTCACACTTGGAGGCATGCTTTTCCTTGAGAGCAGTAAGGTCAGCTAGGATAGCAGAGCAATCAACACAATCAACATCATCAGAAACCACAGGTGAAGCCTTAAGCGAATCAATCTCAAGCTTAGCATCAAGGTTCTGGGTTTCTAGCTCAGCTACTCGGTTCCTAGCATCTTCTAGTGAGGCCCTAAGCTCTTTCCTCATCTTCTTTGCCTCTCTAAGCATGTCATCGCGGTTATCAAGCAACTTGCCAAGCCGCTCATTCTCCTCACGCAAGAAGGGAAGCTCGTCACGTACCTCATCCTCGGAGTCAGAGTCCGAGTCGCTCTGGTGACTCTTCTTGCCGTCGGAGCTACGTGCCATGCCGCAGAAGCCATCTCCCGCGAAGCAGCTCAGCCCGCTCAAGTTCTTGGACGCCTTCTTGTTCTTGCGCCGATCACCTTCGTCTTCACTGCTACTGGAGCTCGAGGAAGAGTAGGCGGAGCTGGAGTCGACATCGCTTGCTCCGACCATCGCTCGGGCCTTCCTGCCATGGCCGCCCTTCTTCCTTGATCCTCGCTCGTCCTTGTTCCGATGCTTGTGCTTGTGATCGCGCCTTGATCGGTGCTTGTCCGTCCTCGACCGGTGCTTGTAGCCATCCTTATTCTCCATCTTCTCCGGACAGTCGGTGACAAAGTGTCCTAGCTTGCCGCACTGGAAGCATGTCCGTGTCGTCCTCCTCGTGTTCACCCGGTTCTCGTGCAGCCTCTCGAACCATCTGGTCAACAGCACCAGCTCATCCTCTCCAAGCACGTCGAACTCCTCGTCTGGCAAAGACATCAAAGAGGACAAAGCAAACATCCTGGAGGATGGGTTAGCGTTAGACTTAGCACCTGAGCCACCGACAAGAGCAAGACTATGGGAGTCAGTCGGGCTCTCGAGACGGGCTGTCAAACCATGATCAACCTCGGCTGACTTGAGCTTAGAGAATAGCTCGTTCACCGTCAGCGTGGTATACTTCTCAGACTCAAGAATGGCCTCGACCTTTCCATCCCATACGGTACGATCCAGCGTGTGCAAGAGCTTCACAGCTCTATCATGGTCATCGTACGGGAGGACGTCCACATTGGCCCTCCTGTTGTTCACAACCACCGTGAACCGCTGGAACAAGGCAACAATCGACTCACCAGGGAGATGAGTGAAGTTCTCATACTCTCTCCGGTAGGTCGCATACAACCGTGCCTGAACCTCAGCATTTCCAGTGTGAGCATTCTTCAGCTCCAACCAAATCCTACAAGCTAGGTCTTCTGTCTGAACCCGATCGAATTCGGATTGACACCGAGCACGAAACAAGTAGTCGACCACCTTGTTGTTGGTGTCGTACATGTCCCTCGATCCAGGAGCTAGGAAGTTAATCGGATGAACATAAGCTGCGTTCACCGTAACATCCCAAAGGATCTGACCCTTTCCGCGGAGGAACACCGCCATCCGCATCTACCACATCTGGTAGTTTTTGCCATCGAAGTGCGGAGGACCCGAACCCCGTTCCTGGTACGCCATCTTTGGATCTTAGACTGGTTAGAGTCAATAAAGACCCGAACCGGCTTTGATACCACTTGAAGGACCGAACTGGCGACTAGAGAGGGGGGAGTGAATGGGAGCCGATAAAAATTCTTCTCGAAGGAGATGGCTACTCCAACAAGACGAACACGGCCAACCAAATCACGTCTCCGACTCAACTACCCAAGTTGGCCAAGACCACGTAGCCACAGGAGTGCTACTGGTCCTAGGAACCAACAACTCAACCAACCGAACCAAACACCCCAAACGCACAGCGCAAAACTACACAGCCTGCTATCTGTGCCACACCGGTCAGACCGATGGCTCCTGCCGGTCAGACTGATGGCACTGGCCAAACCGGTGGACTCTGCCGGTCAGGCCGGTGGCGAACAATAGGTGCACAGCAAAGTTCCAGGAAGCCTCAATGACTCCTCTAGGCCCTGGAACAAAAACACCTCCAAAATTCAAATTGCACGGGAAGAAAAACCCTTCACAACTCCAAGCAAAACAACTCAAAACCTGCCAAGAACTGACTAGCAGCACCACGGGCCAAAGCCACACGAACCAGGCAATTCACCCGAGGCAAATCCCATAAGGGCCTTGCACCGGTCAGACCGGTCACAAGCACCAGTCAGACCCGTCAAGCCTGGGCAGCTCGGGATGAACAGTGAGCCGCGGGTCAACTCCCCCAAATCCACTTCCCGATCTCCCGATTCGCTCCACGGATTCGCACAAGACTTTGGGGATACTAGGAGTACCTCATGGGCATCCCATAGCTACGATTTGGTCCACCAAAACTCGTTGAATCAAGGGGAATCGAAGGATTTCTGCCAAGAACACCACAAACCCTAGAATGAAGAAAACCCCAAAATTGAGCCCCTTTACTCACGGATTTGGGAGGGGAATCAAAGGGAAAATAACCACGAAGGGTTCGTGCATACATCCCCCACCAAATCCCAAAGAGAAAGGTCTCAAATCCGCCACAAGAAAATCGCCAAGAAAAGGCTCCGAAAATCACCAAAAAGGAAAAACGGGAGAGACACCATCAAGCCTTGAGGAACCACGCCGAATCATCTATACATACAATGAAGGTTCATACAAGGTCTAGCTAGCCTCCCGATCATCCATCCCTCTCTCAAGATCTCACCATGAAGCTCTCAAGCTAGTCCTAGAAATTCCAAAGGAAAATGGAAGAGGAAAATAGCAAAACAAAATGAGCTAAAGAGATGGCTGCCATCCTCTCACCACTTGGGTTATATGGAGGCAACCGAAAGACGAAACTACTCCTAAAGCCTAACACTAGGATACACACCCTCGAGGGGCACTTTGGGAATCTTCGTTGTCGCACAATCGGACGGATGCCCGACGACCACACCCTGCGTAGCCTCAACGCACACCATACGATCCCGACGCGTGTCCTCTGCTTCGAAGTCTCCGGACTGCGTCGTCGCACACCGGTCAGACTGGTGTCCTCCACTGGTCAGACCGGTCCCCACCGGTCAGACCGGTCAGACCGGTCTGTGCTGCTACCTCCGGTCTTCGGCCTTAGCTTTGTGGATCAACCAAGGAACCCAGTGGTTTTCTGGTGAACCACTGGAAACCCCGCGAACTTGGTGTGGCCTCCACCACTCTCCACTCATGACTTGGCCCCCACGAAGTCCCGGCTCGATCTTGGCTTTGTGGCTCAACCAAGGAACCGTCCACGACTTCATCTTGCCGTTCTTGCCACCATGCGGCCCGCACTTGACCCCGCTGGCCACCGGGTCCCTCGAGCCAAGCCTACTTGTCTTCTCCACACCTGGAGGCCTACCCGACAACGACCTTTCACGCTTGCTCTTCACCTGCACTAGCACCAGTCAAGCCGCAACCTGCACCTACAATACTTAGCCAAGAATCAGTCCACACAACGTTGTCAATCACTCATCACACCAGGAAGCGACCATCCACCGGTCCTCGAACCACACAGGTCCTCAATATCAGATTTCGTTTGTGCACTGTGGCACTAACTTTGCAGCTAAAGCTTCACTGATACATCCAAGATTGGTGGTGAGACGGGAATGACACCACCAATGATTGCTGGAAGATGAAGTTCCCCTGGTCGAGCTTATGACCGTGAATAAACAAAGCACTACTAGGAGATAGCCTGGATTAGCATAGGTTTTATTTCCCTTTCGAATGAAAGCAAGAACATGTTTTTGGCATAAGCTGTCCTTCGGGTATTTTTAGTCGCTAACCTTTCAGGTGGAGATTGAAAAGAACGACGAACAGGTGATGCCTAAGAACATGTGAGCTACATCAGCTGTAGCATCTTGGTAAGTTTTGGCGAGGGAACATTTGCAAAAGGAAGCTTGATCTCTGCACACTTGAGTTTTGTTGCCTAGCAATGCAAACTCTAAGTGTGGGGGAGGTATGTGAGCATCCTGAGTAAAGCTCCTCTTATGCCAAACCTTATCCTGATGAGGAGATGATGTAAGCTCTTCCAACTTGCCTGGTTAGCTAGGTAAGTCCTGCTTTTGACTTTAAACAAAGTCCTTCTGGGACGTTGCCCGAGGTTCACCGTTTTATGCGTGCATGCTTCCTTCATTTATGTTCTTATGCTTTGGTTTGAATGTATGTTTAGTAGCGCACATTCATAGGCCTTTTTAAATTAAGCATGGTGCTTAGGTTAAAATGCCTTCTTCAACCAAACTAGACATGGTGTCAAGTTTGGGCAATGAACCTTAGAGTTATGCTTTCAAAAGATCTTGGTTGCATGTATGTGGACTAACCCCTACAGAAAATCATTAAATCCAAATGGGTAAGTCATCGAGCTAGATTCACATGGGAAGGTAAGTTAAGGTGTTAGACTCATGTCGCATAACATACAGAGGAGGAACATGTGACCTCTCAAAGGTCCAAGGTAAGTATATTCCCCTTTTGTTTATGGAGTGCAATAGTGATCTAACCTTGTTTGAGCAAATGACATGGTGCCGATAACAATAAAAAAACAAACAAAAGTATTTGCTTTCAAATAAAAGCTCTATGGTTCTCGAACCAGTAGAGTCCATCTTTTGTTCCCACTTTTTCTTGAAGAACAACACCAGGTACAAGAACAAGTGTGGGGGAGTCCTCTCGATCTCATCATCAACATATCCACTCGAGAACTCCCAGACAAGGGTTGCACGACATCGCCTACAACTACATGACAAGGACAAGGTAATCTGGAGTGAGCTGGCTACCCCACGGGTTAGCCAAATCACCACTAGTCTTCCTTGATTCCCTTATCCTTCAGGAGCGATGGTATGTGCACCCTTCACCTCACTCTCTACCCATGAGTTTGAATGATGTTCAATTCCTATCTAGTGGATCAAACTCATATAATGGTGCTCTGCTTACTCTACATGATTCCTGTGGTTGGCTTGCATATGTTCTATTCCTTACTCATTATCTTGATGCTTGTGGACAAATATCATTAGGGAACTCATGTTTATCTAAGTAGTTGGTGTTTGTGATATGGTTTGATGATATGATCTTCTCTCTAATTGTTTGAGTGCTTGGAAATTTTAGTTGAAAAATCTGAAAACCCTTTGCAAGGCTCCTCTTTGATATGTCACAATCCTACCAAAGCCATATGATGTTTTTAGTTGAAAACCCTATACTCATATGCTGCTTGTTATTGCATTGAGCTTTGTCAAATTCTGTGACCCTTATGAGAATTCCTTTCATGCTTTCATGATCAAGATTTATGTGCACACCACCATTTCCCCCTTGCTATGCTTCTACTCTGGAAGTTAGCATTGTATCATTCATCTACTCACCTACATAAATGCTCCTTCATATGCATAGATTTCTCTCTCAAGTATTTTGTAAAAGAGGCATGGCTATCTAAAAAAAATGGGGACACATGAAGGTCCCTCAGTTATGAAAAAAAAGAAGAAAAAAAATGTGGGCACATGAAGGTCCACTAAAAAAAGAGGATAGCCATGTTCTCATAAGACTTTTCATATGCATATGAGAGAGAGAATCATGCAATAGAGTCATTCATCTCATTCATCAAATATGGTAATAACCAGCACCCATTCCGGGGCTAGTGACCACATTACCATATCCACCACATTCATACACGTGCACATCTTGATCCGATTGTATGAATTGCTTTTCTCTTAGATCCGGTCTTTGACTTTTCAATACATGTAATGCAAGTATGCCTTATCATTCATACCTACCTTGAGCTCCACATAAGCCATCATTAGAAGTAGGATGAATAAAGGCAATATAATGCCTTGGTGAGGACATGTACACACTGAGCGATCAGAGAGAATCAAATGAGGAGCTAAGCAAGGTTTGTTTTGAAAAATCATTGCAAAACCCCAAGTTACTTGACATGATGAGCAGGAGTAATTTGATTCATGACCGTTCCATTCCTCAACTACTCGAGATGGCATGATAGACACTCCACAGAGTTCACAAGTGCAAGGTATGGTTTGGAATATCTCTTATGCTTGCTTCATACCTCTGGATATCATGTACCACCTTGATCTGACTCCCTTTACTCGGGACAAGCAAAGGTCAAGTGTGGGGGTATTTGTTGACGGCCGTTAAGTACCGCTTTTACACTGTCAACTCCTGCATAAAATAAATGAAAAGTGATCATCAACACTAGACTAGGGGTTTATACTGACAATCTCCACAAGTGTTGGTGTTTCTATCCTTCATTGCAGGATGTACCGAATCACGTGTTAAATGATGTATTCACAGAGCATGAGAACCAAAGACTTATATAGGGTGCCATTGGAAACAGTATCAAATGCCAATTGGACTCCACCATTTCGACGGGCTCATCGAGATTATCGAAATGGATATATCATTTGCCTACTTTAGAGTTCAGATGAGAGAGATGTGCACAGGACATCGTGTGGGCCCGGTGGGACCCACACTAGGCCACGTGCTGCCCCACAGGCGCCCACGTGGCCATGACACATCATCGATCCAAGGAAACACACCTTCGACCAATCAGGAGCCAGTACACGGATCTAAGGGCCCACTTCCCCACGGGAAGGGACTAGAAATACCGCAAACACCCCCATACCCACCTTAGGACCCACTTGGCAGTCACCTAGACGAAAGGCGGCGCGATCGGAGCCAACCCGGGATCGGCTGTGACAACACCATCCGAGATAATTCCGTACTATCGCCTAAACCACTCCATTTGGTCATTAAGCGATAATAAAGAATCATCCCGTTGAGTGTTGCCGGGTCAAAGCCCGGTAAATCACATGAAACACACAGAGGATCGAAACGTATACATTAAAACTCCCACGAAGGAGAGTCCAAAGTACCTTACAAATTAAAGCCAATCTTCCCCGTATGGTCAATTATTACAAACCATTGTTCTTGACATGGAAATAAATAGTTTAGAGTTTAGAAGACAGCGGAAATAACTAAATGATAAGGTGGTGTCATGGGAGGCCACCCATGATGCCATCACTCGTCATCCTCAACCCATTCCAGCTCGCAGCTGAGTGGGATTTCTCCAGGCCAAACATTATCACCTGAAAACAACAATTATAGCAAGGCTGAGTATACTAATACTCAGCAAGACTTACCCGTCAAAAATTTACTTCTAGACATGCAAGGCTTTTGGCTAGTGGGTTTGTTTTGCCAAAAAGCATCTAAGATCATTGATCCTTATTTTCAATCTTTTAGCTCAAGTTCTAGTGGATTAATCTTTACTAAGTAAGCCAACTATTGCAAGCATAAGTTGTGCAATACAATTAATCA
Source organism: Cenchrus fungigraminus (assembly GCA_036936925.1). Taxonomy (NCBI): domain Eukaryota; kingdom Viridiplantae; phylum Streptophyta; class Magnoliopsida; order Poales; family Poaceae; genus Cenchrus; species Cenchrus fungigraminus. The sequence continues at coordinate 50,348,095 of CM072778.1, read as the reverse complement.
AAGCATCAATATTCACATAGTTCCATCATTAAGGGATATCATGGTCAGTTGATTAAGCAGTCTCAGATAACGGAGACAGGCCGACGATCGATCGATTAATAACCTTGCAAGGTAAACCTAAACACACGGAAGAATGCATACCCCAAGAAGGTCCAAACAAAAACGAAATGGGGTATGCACCGACCAGGCGGTTCCCATCTTTCTACGGGTCGGGATCGGAACCTACAATCCTCGGTACAAGGCTTACTGGTACGTCACGCCGGACCGCCCAGACTCACACATGTACCCCATTGTTGCAGGCAGGGGGACACTTCTTGTGTCCTAGGGGTAGTAGGGAAAGGTTCCCTTGCCGTGTCCATCAGGTACTAGGCTTACCGGTCCCATTGCCGACAAGTGCTTAGTACGTTCAAAAGCTTAGCCCACAAAGCCACTGGACCGGAGCCCAATCCCATGCTCTTACCACATGAGCAATCCATTTATAACGATCTTATGATTCCAACATAAGAACCTATTCTCGCAAGCGAAGTACATCACTCGACTTGTACCGGGTCCTTAGTGCATAGCAACTAACGATCTAGCATACTAGCAAAAGATCATAGGTCCTTAGAGATCATGCAACTAGGGTTTCAAATCAACTCCTAAACGTAAATGCACATAGTAATCAATGATAAATTTAGAAGCTTAAAAAGAAACACATAGGTTAATGATAAACCGGGGCTTGCCTTCGTTGGCAAGGTTGGCCTTTGGCCCTTCTGGACTTTGGTCCGGGTCTTGCTCTACAGCGACGTAGTGCACGTCCCTGTCAACTCCTTCGTCTCCTCCTTCCGGCACGAGCGTATAGCTACCGTCGGGAAGATCTACACGAGGATGCATATGCAAGATTTAATTGACAATTTTGATTTAATTAATTACAAAACAACACATGGCAACCATGGGGTGCATGGGTGACCACATTCACCTAGATAATAATATATTCAGCATACTCTTTCAATAAAGGAACAATATGTGGTGCTTTATTAATCATTCCTTTTTGATAGTGACCGTGTGCATATTTATATAAATTAATTAATTTATTTTCACAAAAACAGCAAGGGGGTCATTTTAAACTTGTTAGCACGTTTCACCTCACATCAAATGGTCATTAGGTGTGTAGCGATGGTTTTCCAATTAATCTTATTATTAAGCTTAAAATGGCTTCTCCATTTTTATTCATCAAAATAATTTATAAAAAAACCATGGGTGGTGCTCATTGAGCTCACTAACTCTAGTTTAACCCACTGACCACACATGCATACTTGCTTGAGCTATAAAAATAAATATACCAATATAACATTTCTAGCCACCACAAATGAGATAAATGCATACGAAAAAAATAAAACACTTTTGGGTCCAAACTTTCTCTCACTGATTCTCTAGCTCAAAACAAGGCTATGCAACCAACATACACATCTAGGGCTACTAGAGATCTTGAGCTATGCAAATAATTTTAAAACTAAGCACAATTCAAGAATAAATATTTCTGACAGTTATAAAATCATGATTAATTGACAAAAGGTGTATTTAAGCATAATAAGATCATATCCAGAAGTTGGGCACAAAAGTATATTTATTTTTGGCTACAAAAATCATTTAGGCAGATTCATCATAAATACAAAATAAAACATATTAAAAGATTTACTCATCAACTTTGTGCAAATTTTGGTGTAGAGCCTACAAATGGCTTTACTCACAACATATCCAAAAAGCAGATCAAGATCACATGTAGATTTGGAACTACAGCAGATCTAGGGTAAATTGATTTCAATTTTTCATGCAAAAACTATCACTCAAAAGTAGGGTCATGCTTTGCAAAAGTTGTGGAGTTACTCTCAAGGAAACCAACAAAATTGGTTTTACATTTTCTGATTTTTCCTTGGATTTCTACAGGTTTTACAAGATCTGGTCAAAGCACACTTAAAAGGAAGAAACTATCTGCTAAGGGGTCACTGGAAAGATCTAGATCTTCACAGCAAAGCCCTCAGGCACAAAAACCCTCACAGCTATGCCCTCGGTGGTGGAGCGAGCTCACCACCGGCGAGGTAGGGCCGTTGGTGGGCAACAAATGGCACCAACGCGTGATTGTGCTCACCAGGAGCCGATTCGCGTGCTTGGTTCGGCCGGAGGTGTCGCCGGTGAGCGGCGGCGGCGAGTCCGTGGTGGCGCGGCCGGGGCTGCTCGAATTCCGGCGGGGACAGGGGTGGTGCTAGGCAACGTGTCGCGGTGGGAGCTCCTGGGTGTCCTAGGGGAGAGGTTAGGGGGTCGGTTGTCACCAGGAACGAGCGGAGCAGAGAGCTCGGCGGCGGCGGCAACAATGGCGGGGACGGCGCTCGGTGCTCGCGCGAGGAGGAGCACTGGGTTTATATAGGCGAGCGCGTCGTGGGGAAGGGGTCATGACGGTCGTCGTCGACTACAGTGGGTCATGGTATGGGCGCGGTGTGGCGCAAGGGGCGGTGGCGACGTGCGCGGCGCGGGCGGCCAATGGCGAGCGGCGGTGTGACCGGCCGGCGCGTGGGGGCGCGCCGCGTGGCGCCGACCGACGGGCCCTCTAGCATCATGCACAGGAACACCTCTGCGCGGTGCACGGACCGATGGACGCCGGCCTGCCTCGGCGTGCGTGTACGGCGGCGTACGGCAGCGGCCGACGTGGCGCGGCGCGACGGCGTCGCGCGCAGGGGGTGTTCTGGTGAATTTCACTTCGGTGCAGCACTGTTTGACCAAAATTTTCTCCCGATTTATGAACTAAAGTGGTCCAAGAGGTAATAAGCAAAGTTATAGATCTCGGATCCCTCTACAACTTTTACAAAGGCTCATAGGGGTTTTGAGCAACGGATTTTGCATGAACTGCTGGCAAACTTTGATGTTTTCTCGGCGCTGATGAATAGTACTCAGCTGCAGTTGACCAAGTTTTTCACCATTTTCCACTCCAAATTTGAAATGCCACCCAAAAGTAAAGTTGTGTCCCATGAAAAACTGGACAACTTTTATATTGGGAGAATTTAAAGTGTTTAGGTGGAATTTGGAGAACGCGGTAAAAGTTCTAGAGTGGCCATGGATGTCAATGGGTTTGAGTAGGGGTTTGACTAGGGTTTGACAAGGGTTTGACCAAGCTTTGACCAAAAGTTGACCATTAGTGATTGTTGGCTAGATTTTCGAGGTGATGACCCAGGTTGACCAAGGTTTGACCAAAGTCAACGTGTTTGACTAGTTCATTAGCGTTAATTAACCCTAATGAAAACCTGGGGCATCACAGCCTACCCCCCTTAAAAAGAATCTCGTCCCGAGATTCGACAACAAGATTAGAGCGATTCCATCCAACAAGACAAGGGTTACAAAGGGAGAAAGACATATCCGCTTACATTTCTCGACATCAAGAACTAAGATAGGACAAAAGATACATGGTGCTCTTCTCACTGCCTCAACGCCGCTCATGAGGAAGTGGGCGATGAATGTGTACATGAAAAACTAAGAGCAGACAGATTCTGCCTGCGATGCAGAGGTACATTCCTACCAGCGTCCAGCGAAGCGACTCGAACACCTCCAAGAACTGAGCCATGGTTGGCAGCGCAGACTTGAGTTCTTCTCCCGACCTACTTCCGAGCTTCTTCTCAACATCGTCGATGAAGACGGAGGGACAACTTGCTCGACGAGGAACGGAGCAGACGGCAGAGATGGGCTGGTGGCGGGTTGGCCAAAAACTTGCCGGAGGAAGAACAAAGAGCGATGGTGATGTCGAGCTCAAAAGGTAGGCGAGTCATGGTAATGGCGGTATCGACGGCGGGCCTTCCCTTTTGATGTCGCAGCGGGGCCGCAACGGTCATCCAAAACCATCCGAGGTAGGGGTTGGCGGAGCGATCCGGTGGTGGCAGCACGAGGCTCGATAATGGTCGGCCCGTGAGGTCTCGGCGACGTGATCATGGCCCCGGAAAAGAGATGGCAGAGCGACGCCACGACGTCATACAGTCGTGGCACTGAAAAGGATGGGGTCCAACGGCCCAAAGAACTGACCATGATGGTGGGAATAATGAGAAGAGCTTAGGGTAGCCGCCATCTAGGCTCGAGATCGTAACGAGGAGAAATTAGCAAAAGATTCTACCGATCCTTCGTTTGCTTGTTTCTTGATTCCTAGGATTTGGAGGGTATGATCAACAGATCATGGATTGATAAGCGATGGAGGACTCTCATGCCTTGACTTTTAGAGAACCTTGACTGCTCATGAAAAACTCTGCTCCTACTTCTTAAACTTAGCTGGTTGATTTGATTTGACACTAAGAGAACTTTGAGATTGGACAGAAGGAGACCAAGTTGAAAAATGATTACCAATAGATATTTCTATGAAGAAAAGGAAGGCTAGTAAACAATTATTTGCTAAATTTGTTTACTAAGATTCCTGAATTCTTATTTTTGAAAAGCAATAAAGGTGTGAGGATGGATCAAGGGTTCCACCATCAGAAGTCCACGGTTGGTTGTTCATAAAAGCAAAAAAAGGATGGCAAAGTCATAGGGAGCGGTGTTCTCGGATAGAAACGATACCCATGAAGTTAAGTTGGATTTGTTTACTAAGATTCCTGAATTTTTATTTTTGAAAAGCAATAAAGGTGTGAGGATGGATCAAGGGTTCCACCATCAGAAGTCCACGGTTGGTTGTTCATAAAAACAAAAAAAGGATGGCAAAGTCATAGGGAGAGGTGTTCTCGGATAGAAACGATACCCATGAAGTTAAGTTGGTCTTGCTTCACTTGAATAGTTGGTTTCTTGCCGTGATTACCCTTATCTGCTTCGGAGCCTCGACTCCGTGGATGGGGCTTGTTCTGCTTAGGGTTCGGGCATTCATTTGCATAATGCCCAGGCTGCCTACAATTGTAGCAAATGCGAGGTGGTAGTGCTTTAGGCTTGGAAGCTTGTTGATGTGCCTGTTGTTTCCTTGGGGGCTGAGGACAACCATGGGCAAGATGATCCATCAACTGTTGAAGTGTGTCTCTAGACTTTAGAAAGTCCTTACTAAGCCCAATTCGTCTTCCTCGACGTGACAAGATGTTCCAGTCCCTCGGGTCACTCCAAGCACTCGAAGGGCAAGATTGAAGGAGATGATTGCTCTCTCCACATTTAAAGTAGAGTTGATGATACGGGTAAAGGCTCTTTCTCATTCGTTCTTGTAATATCTCAGCTTGAGAGCGAGTTTCAATTTCGACGAGCTGGTTGGTCTCACCGATGTCGTTACTTTGTTTGCCCTGGTGTGGACGAATTTCCTTGTAGGTAATTCCCCACTCACTTAAATCCATCTCAGAGAATACTCGCTTGTTGCTCTGACTTTTTCTCTCTTCCTTTCTAAGGTCCATTGGTAGTTTCGATGGCGGTAGTAGAGAGTCAGAGGTGCTGAGTTGACCCTGATTCCTATGATCCACCAACAGATTGTATAAGCGGGACTGCTCAACCATAGATGTAGATAATGACTGAGAGAGACTGTCAGTTAAACTAGTTGGAGATAGTCCCTGATAACGACCCTGGATGATATTGTGCACTATCTGGCTTAGCACTGAATTTTATTTTTCCAATATATTGATTGCACCGACAATGGTATCTATATCAACCAGGGTAGGTACTCGGGGTGAGCAAGACTCATAGGGTCGAGGTTTCTTTGGATCTTTTCTGGTGGAATTCATGGTCTTAGTGACCAAATTTGGTCCATCTGGATTGGCACCATGGGGAGGTTGCTGCTGCAGCCTCTGGGCGATCTGCTGCTGCGTCTGGAGGATTTGGCATAGCACTTCCGTTTGAGCCGCCATAAATGCCTCTGCAATCGTCCTGGGCGGTCGCGGTGGTAGGTCACTACCACTACTCGACACACCAACACAATTCGGGGAGCTGCGTGTCGGTCCCACCATCTGAAAAATTTGAACTTTCATTAAACACACATTCATAAGCTTGTTCACACAAGCAGAACATGTACGACGAAAACCCAATTTGAAGAAAAGTCAGAATCGGGGCAACCGCAATTTTCTAGAATTAAGAATTTCATGCACTCAGCTCAAGACTGCGAGGATTCATGACTCCAATGCGCATACCAAATCAAAGGTTTCAAGCAACTTGATATCCAACTCGGAATCAAAAGTTGAGGTTATCACGTCTGGGAGAATTTGGTACCGGGGTTTTGTTCTGGCGGTTGTGAACAAAATTTCCCAACTTAAAAACCAGAGCCCCAAAAATCCCCCAAATTTTACCAGCAACTCAGCAAGGTTATGAGGCCATATTTGGTATTCCAAGGTTGATCTAGAAAGATTAGGAAGATACTCAAATTAATCGAAAGTTCAGAGTAGGTCTCCAGAAAAGACAGCATGACAGAGGTTCACTATTTTGGGCATAACTCGAAATCAACCAAAGCTATGACCATGAATTTTTGCAAGCGAAAACTAGATTAGATGTGGAGCAACTTTGGTATAGATCATCTAGTCAAATTATTTTTAGAACAGGGGGGTAAAAATTCAAACAAATAGTCCTATCAAGTTTTTGGACAATACAACATCTTCACATGAGAGGCTATATAAGAAAACGCACACTAGCAAATTTTCACATAGAGAGCACACAAACATGTACAGGGTTCATTTTTAAGTTTCCACAATTTTTAACATGATGCAAAAGCGTCACTTACGACCTCACAAGGCGATCAAGCCAAAAACGAAGTTAGTGCCGGTAGCAAGGCTTATATACGGTTCTCCCTATAATAACTAGCCGAGAGCTACTTGATTCTCACTTAGCGACTTACGAAACGTGGTTAGTGTACCTGCAGAAAAGAACCTTCTGTGCCAGCACTCACAGAAGCGTCCACATACATTACCGTTCACTATAGAAATGGTATCCTTGCGTCAAGCCGCTGCATGGACAGCGTCCAACCTCAGACACCCTCCGTTTGAATGGAGTGTATCCTTGCCTCGCATATTCGTAATGCGGAACGCACATGTATAGCAAAACGTGGCGATATCACAACCCATGACATGTTCATCTTGAATAGAACACGTCATCCTTCGCATGACTTGCATACGGAAAACACACGTATAAGACATGTGAGCATCCAACCGAGAAGATGGGATCCGTGGAATAGATCACTCCATCAACCCTTGCATACTCGTGATGCGGCACAGCACACGTATAAGACACGTGGCTTCATCTAGTTTGGTTGTGCAAGAAAGTAAGTCTGGCATAAAGTAAAGTGCTGGAAGTTAGCAAAATAAACCATAGATTCTTAAGCCACCTTAAAGAACCCAAAATTTCCCTCTAGGGCCTCTCGATCTAGATCGTTCCTTAACGATCCAACGTATTTTCAAAATCCAATCAATCTTGGCAAGTTTTATTATAAATCATGTGATTAGTATTAATCTAATCACTCTGGTGTATACAGATGCTCTGATGCCAACTGTGACAACCCCATCCGAGATAATTCCGTACTATCACCTAAACCACTCCATTTGGTCATTAAGCGATAATAAAGAATCATCCCGTTGAGTGTTGCCGGGTCAAAGCCCGGTAAATCACTTGAAACACACACAGAGGATTGAAACGTATACATTAAAACTCCCACGAAGGAAAGTCCAGAGTACCTTACAAATTAAAGACAATCTTCCCCGTAGGGTCAATTATTACAAACCATTGTTCTTGACATGGAAATAAATAGTTCAGAGTTTAGAAGACAGCGGAAATAACTAAACGATAAGGTGGTGTCATGGGAGGCCACCCATGATGCCATCACTCGTCATCCTCAACCCATTCCAGCTCGCAGCCGAGTGGGATTTCTCCAGGCCAAAAATTATCACCTGAAAACAACAATTATAGCAAGGCTGAGTATACTAATACTCAGCAAGACTTACCCGTCAAAAATTTACTTCTAGACATGCAAGGCTTTTGGCTTGTGGGTTTGTTTTGCCAAAAAGCATCTAAGATCATTGATCCTTATTTTCAATCTTTTAGCTCAAGTTCTAGTGGATTAATCTTTACTAAGTAAGCCAACTATTGCAAGCATAAGTTGTGCAATACAATTAATCAAAGCATCAATATTCACATAGTTCCATCATTAAGGGATATCATGGCCAGTTGATTAAGCAGTCTCAGATAACGGTGAGAGGCCGACGATCGATCGATTAATAACCTTGCAAGGTAAACCTAAACACACGGAAGAATGCATACCCCAAGAAGGTCCAAACAAAAACGAAACGGGGTATGCACCGACCAGGCGGTTCCCATCTTTCTCCGGGTCGGGATCGGAACCTACAATCCTCGGTACCAGGCTTACTGGTACGTCACACTGGACCGCCCAGACTCGCACATGTACCCCACTGTTGTAGGCAGGGGGACACATCTTGTGTCCTAGGGGTAGTAGGGAAAGGTTCCCCTGCCGTGTCCATCAGGTACTAGGCTTACCGGTCCCATTCCTGACAAGTGCTTAGTACGTTCAAAAGCTTAGCCCACAAAGCCACTGGACCGGAGCCCAATCCCATGCTCTTACCACATGAGCAATCCATTTATAACGATCTTATGATTCCAACATAAGAACCTATTCTCGCGAGCGAAGTACATCACTCGACTTGTACCGGGTCCTTAGTGCATAGCAACTAACGACCTAGCATACTAGCAAAAGATCATAGGTCCTTAGAGATCATGCAACTAGGGTTTCAAATCAACTCCTGAACGTAAATGCACATAGTAATCAAGATAAATTCAGAAGCTTAAAAAGAAACCCATAGGTTAATGAGAAACCGGGGCTTGCCTTCGTTGGCAAGGTTGGCCTTTGGCCCTTCTGGACTTTGGTCCCGGTCTTGCTCTACAGCGACGTAGTGCACGTCCCTGTCAACTCCTTCGTCTCCTCCTTCCGGCACGAGCGTATAGCTACCGTCGGGAAGATCTACACGAGGATGCATATGCAAGATTTAATTAACAATTTTGATTTAATTAATTACAAAACAACACATGGCAACCATGGGGTGCATGGTGACCACATTCACCTAGATAATAATATATTCAGCATACTCTTCCAATAAAGGAACAATATGTGGTGCTTTATTAATCATTCCTTTTTGATAGTGACTGTGTGCACATTTATATAAATTAATTTATTTATTTTCACAAAAACAGCAAGGGGTGGTTTTAAACTTGTTAGCACGTTTCACCTCACATACAAATGGTCATTAGGTGTGTAGCGATAGTTTTCCAATTAATATTATTATTAAGCTTAAAATGGCTTCTCCATTTTTATTCATCAAAATAATTTATAAAAAAACCATGGGTGGTGCTCGCTGAGCTCACTAACTCTAGTTTAACCCACTGACCACACATGCATACTTGCTTGAGCTATAAAAATAAATATACCAATATAACATTTCTAGCCACCTCAAATGAGATAAATGCATACAAAAAAAATAAAACACTTTTGGATCCAAACTTTCTCTCACTGATTCTCTAGCTCAAAACAAGGCTATGCAACCAACATACACATCTAGGGCTACTAGAGATCTTGAGCTATGCAAATAACTTTAAAACTAAGCACAATTCAAGAATAAATATTTTTGACAGTTATAAAATCATCATTAATTCAAAAAAGGTGTATTTAGGCATAAGAAGATCATATCCAGAAGTTAGGCACAAAAGTATATTTATTTTTGGCTACAAAAATCATTTAGGCAGATTCATCATAAATACAAAATAAAACTTATTAAAAGATTTACTCATCAACTTTGTGCAAATTTTGGTGTAGAGCCTAAAAATGGCATTACTCACAACATATCTAAAAGGCAGATCAAGATCCTATGTAGATTTGGAACTACAGCAGATCTAGGGTAAACTGATTTTAATTTTTCATGCAAAAACTATCACTCAAAAGTAGAGTCATGCTTTGCAAAAGTTGTAGAGTTACTCATAAGAAAACCAACAAAATTGGTTTTACATTTTTTTGATTTTTCTTTGGATTTCTACAGATTTTACAAGATCTGGTCAAAGCACACTTAAAAGGAAGAAACTATTTGCTAAGGGGTCCCTAGAAAGATTTAGATCTTCACAGAAAAGCCCTCAGGCACAAAAACCCTCACAGCTATGCCCTCGGCGGCGGAGCGAGCTCGCCACCGGCGAGGTAGGGGCGGAGCTGGGCAACAAATGGCACCAACGCGTGATTGAGCTCACCAGGAGCCGATTCGCGTGCTTGGTTCGGCCAGAGGTGTCGCCGGTGAGCGGCGGCGGCGAGTCCATGGCGGCGCGGCCGCGGCTGCTCGAATTCCGGCAGGGACAGGGGTGGTGCTAGGCAACGTGCCACGGTGGGAGCTCCTGGGTGTCCTAGGGGAGAGGTTAGGGGGTCGATTGTCACCGGGAACGAGCGGAGCAGAGAGCTCAGCGGTGGCGGCAACAATGGCGGCGACAACGCTCGGTGCTCACGCGAGGAGGAGCACTGGGTTTATATAGGAGAGCGCATCGTGGGGAAGGGGTCATGACGGTCGTCGTCGACTACAGTGGGTCGTGGTATGGGCGCGGTGTGGCGCAAGGGCTGTGGCGACATGCGCGGCGCGGGTGGCCAATGGCGGGCGGCGGTGCGACCGGCCGGCGCGTGGGGGCGCGCCGCGTGGCGCCGACCGACGGGCCCTCTAGCGTCACACACAGGAACACCTCGGTGCGGCGCACGGACCGATGGACGCCGGCCAGCCTCGGTGTGCGTGTACGGCGGCGTACGGCAGCGACCGACATGGCGCGGCGCGATGGCGTCACGCGTGGGGGGTGTTCTGGTGAATTTCACTTCGGTGCAGCACTGTTTGACCAAAATTTTCTCCCGATTTTTGAACTAAAGTGGTCCAAGAGGTAATAAGCAAAGTTGTAGATCTCGGATCTCTCTACAACTTTTACAAAGGCTCATAGGGGTTTTGAGCAACGGATTTTGCATGAACTGCTGGCAAACTTTGAAGTTTTCTCGGCGCTAATGAATAGTACTCAGTTGCAGTTGACCAAGTTTTTCACCATTTTCTACTCCAAATTTGAAATGCCACCCAAAAGCAAAGTTGTGTCCCATGAAAAATTGGACAACTTTTATATTGGGAGAATTTGAAGTGTTTAGGTGGAATTTGAAGAACGCGGCAAAAGTTCTAGAGTGGCCATGGATGTCATTGGGTTTGAGTAGGGGTTTGACTAGGGTTTGACAAGGGTTTGACTAAGCTTTGACCAAAAGTTGACCATTAGTGATTGTTGGCTAGGTTTTCGAGATTATGACCCAGGTTGACCAAGGTTTGACCAAAGTCAACGTGTTTGACTAGTTCATTAGCGTTAATTAACCCTAATGAAAACCTGGGGCGTCACATCGGCCGACCCCACAGGTCGGCCGACCCCAGCTTAAGGTGGTTCTCCCCCATCTTCCATGTGTCGTCTCCTCAGTGGATCCTAAGGGCATTCCCGGGGGGCTTGGGGTGTCTTCACAAAGTTGTCCAGCCCCTATAAATAGATGTGAGGGGGGTAAGAATAAGGACACATCCCATTCCTCCTCCCTCTCTCATTTCCTCACTTGGAGAGGTGAGTTCTCTCCTCTCCATGTGTAGTTGGGTGTAGGTGCTAGGTAGAGGGTGATATAGGTGAGAAGCCCCGCTTGTTCTTCATTTAGAGCAAAGTGAGTATTCCTGTATTTTCCATTTAGACTAAAGTGGTATTCATGCATGAGTGACATGTTCTTGAGTTCTTCATCTGTTCATCATTTAGAGGCTCGTGTTCTTCGTGACACGATCCTTTGATCCTGTTGATTAGGTGAATAATTCTGCATTCTGTTTGTGTGAATTATCCCGTTAGATCTTGTTGGAGTACGTTAATCTGTGGCAAGTCGTTCTTCCTGTCGCCTATTTGCCTGATTCCATGATAAGTGAGACCAGTCTCGTACTCGCGGGTTCGTCGCTTCATACTTGTACGGAGTGCTATAGTGTTGTTACGGGCTGGCAGACGTAACCGTGCTATAGTAGTGATCGGTGGTGTAGACGTGGTGTCTAGACTGCGGGCTATCCTTTGTTTGCCCCGTATCCCACGGATTGATAGGGGTAGGCCGCGGTAGTGACAGCCGTTGGACCCTTTGTACTCCCCCACGTTTGGATACGGTGTAGAGATTTCGGCCAGAACCGACCTGTTATAGCCAGGAGGGAACTGGTGCCCGAAGCGAGTATTTACAGTGAGTCTGCTACTCCTTTAGAATCAATACCCATAGGAAGCACCTCAGCACCCCCCTACCATAGCAGGGGCTTGGTGTCTTGGACCATCCTGCTAGGATAGAAGCTAGTACACATCGTTCCTTGGATTCGATACCCTTTGGAATAATCCTTAGGTGAAGTGCTACAATGGTGTATCCGTACGCTTGCGGATTCGTTCGCACCCGTTGGCATACCCGGGTGATTCTTACACGCTCACGCTATCTCAGCATTGTAGTGGTGACGTTAAGAAATACCAACAATCATCTATACATACCATGAAGGTTCATACATGGTCTAGCTTGCCTCCCAATCATCCATCCCTCTCTCAAGATCTCACCATGAAGCTCTCAAGCTAGTCCTAGAAAATCCTAAGGAAAATAGGAAGGGAAAAATAGCAAAGGGAAAAAGAGCTAGGGTTCCAAGAGATGGCTGTCATCCTCTCACCACTTGGGTTATATGGAGACAACCGAAAGACGAAACTACCCCTATTACATTAAACTAAGATACACGCCCCCGAAGGGCACTTTGAGAATCTTCGTCGTACACTACAAGATTTTCGGTCAAATGCAACGCCGAAAAAGTGTTGCAAAAGACCAAAAAATGGTAACAATAGTACTTTTCCTACCATTTATTTTTGGTTAAATGTCGTTGCACTTGTGACCATAGCAATAGCAGAATGCAACGAGTTACATTTTAGTTGCGACACACAGCCCCTCTATTGCAACACTTTTGACACTTTTGCAACACATGGTGTGTGTTGTAACAAAAGCAATTGCAACCACTATGGGTGTGGCAATAGTATCAATTGCAACGAACTAGGTGTTGCTAGCGATACGTATTGCGACACGTTGGTCGTGTAGCAACACAATGCAATCGCAACGCAACTTAGGTGATGCAATTGTGGTTATTGCTGCAAGGAGAAAGCATTGCAATAGAGGTTCTCTATTGCCACGTCGCCTAAATGGTTGCTATAGATAGTTTAGGTTATCGCAACATTTCCGTAGGTTGGTTGCTACAGAGAGGTCCTCTATTGCCACGTTTGTGATCGGTTGCTATAGGCGGCATAGGCTATTGCCACATTAGTTAGGTTGGTTGCTACAGATAAGTTATATATTGCCACGTTACTGACTGGTTGTTGTAGGTAGGTTCCTCTATTACCACCGTCATGTTTTTTTGTAGTTGCAAGAGATGGTTTATCTGTTGCCACGATTATCGTACCTATTGCCACAACTAAATGTGGTTGTTATATGTACCATCATATATTGCAATGCCAGATTAACATATTAATAATTCATGTTGTGATGCTTTGTTTGGTAGCTTAAATAAATAATCGCAAAATGACAAATACAAAATAAATGAAGCATCGACATCCATTAAAACGAAATATAATTTGTTCATACAAATCTTTAACGAAATATACCGAGTGTCAAACTAAATGAGAACACAAGAAGATAGCTTAACACATAATAATGTATCCAGCATAAACAACTACTCGAACTCGAATCAAAAGACTAATGTTTACTGTAAAAGCAAAGGTTCCCTTGATATGTGTGTTGGCCATCGTCCTACCATTCGCATGCTCCTCAAATTCAAGATTCCTCCTTTAAAAATCATTGCCATGCATTAGTTAAACTGAAATTCTAGAACTAAAAATCATTGACAAGCATTAGTTAAACTAAAACTCTAGGTACTACTAAAATTTACAAGTATTTTGCAACTTGATGATGGTCAAGACCATTAAAGCATGAGATTGTACAGCTGTTTTCCCAAACAAACTAAAGCATGAGATTGTACAGCTGTTTTCCCAAACAAACTTATGATCTGTATATACATGATAAGTGCATGTGATGTTTCATACACTGAGACTAGTGGTGGCAAAGCTAATTGAACATTGAAGCTAAACACGAGCTGCGGTACTAGGTTTCTGTGGGAACTTTGAAGCAAAAAAGCAAATATAAACATACATGCAGCTGCCTCCCAAGACATTTTATGAGCACAAACACATCCATATATATTTCTAAACAACAAGAACAAACTAAGCCTGGACCAGATTTAGGATGCTCTGTCATATTTAGAATCACATACTGAATATTAACTGTTGCAGAACAAAACAATAGCTATGTACTTCTCCAAAAGGACTACATGTTCCTTTTAAATGCAGAGAGATAAAAGATTTCACATAGTACTTGTGCATTCTTTTTGGACAATGCATATCTTTCTTAGTCAAACTAAAGGGAACTAAAGTTCACCTTGAATTTGAACGAAGTATTATAATAGAAAAGCAGATAGTTCCCGTTAACTGTATCCTGATGTATATTTGTACCTGAACAAAAAAAATAAATTAACTCCATCGGATGGTACTCATGTTCAAGTTACCAAAATAGAAAAGTAGATGGTACTCACGTTCAAGTTACAAAAATTGAAAAGCAAATGGCAGTCATGTTCAAGATGTCAAAATAGAAAATCAGATGGTAGTCATGTTCAAGTTATGCAAAACTTTCAAGTTAAGGCAGAGTATGCATTCATAAAAAGAAATTTAGTAAACACTCATCTAGTTTTGTGAACTTGTAGACAGCACAACATAATAACTCTAAGTCAAACTAAAGGATATTGAGTTTCACCTTGAAGTTGAACTGAAGCAATATAAAGGATGGCAATTCAGTCTAACTGTATCCTACTGTATTTTTGTACCTGACCAAGAAGCAAATTAACTTGATAAGATGGCAGCCATGTTCAAGTTGTCAAAACAGAAAAGAACTAGTAATGATGGAACTACCAATTCGTTCTGCTGTCTATATCTAGTTTTGAACTAAAAAGAACTTTAACTTTAAGTTAGAGCATGTATATTACAAAGAGAAATTCAGTAAGCGCTATTCCATTTCTGAACTACAACAACTTTCAACCGAAGACACAAAACAAGCTTATTAAAGGATGATCTCTAGCTGGTCACATGGAGAGAAATTAAATAGCACACAAGATACAAGAAACCAACTTGCCGGAACTGAATGATTACTGGTTACTGCAGATATGAGTATGCTTCCCTCAAATTAAACTGACTAGAGTCTGAGGCACGCCTCCGGCGTGCCACTCATTCGTTCAATTTTCAAGCAAATAATAATAATAATTTTCTGTTATATATATTGTTAATAAGAATTATGCTTGTGACTTAGAAATTCCAAAAAAAGTCATCTCAATTATGCATAAACCCAGCAATAACGAGCCTCATCCAACTTGGCGAAAAATATAACAAAATTCTATTTTAGAGAGTACAAAGTGGGAACTAAAGATATCCAGTAGTATAGAAACAAAAGGCCTCACAATCCATTTTAATCCACTCAGGAGCTTATGCTATCAGCTAGAGACTTAAACTGAATCATCCATGCTTAATCTTGAATGAATTACACGAAAAGATCATTACAAGCATAAAAGAGTTTGAGGAATTTGGTATACTATACTTACCATTCAGCAGCAGAATCGAAACTAATACTCCAAATGCAAATGACCACAACTGTATCTTCTGTACTGCACTCTACAGAATGTACTTGGAGAACTAATTCAACCATGTCATTGGTGAGGACATGATGTTTACTAAATAAAAGCAAACTGAACTATGATACCAATGATTTGAGAGTCTACCCTACACACAATTTGAAGAGGACAATACAATATCTGTTTATGAACCAAAGAAGACCCAGGTATAAATAAGTAGATTTATTTAGTTCGTGAGACAAGAAAATATTTCATTTGAGGAAAAAAATTAAGCTAGACAAAAGCTCCCTATACATCAACATCTCAACATAGGTCACTATCACTTTTTAATGATTGACACGTGAAGCTAGTGATAAATCCTAAGCACAATGTTGACCTACCAAGGTTGACTGAAAGAGCTTTTCATGATAAGCCCTAAGTATACTACTCTGAACCAAGCAACTATGTTCTAGACAGCAACCAAGATAAATCAAACACATAATACGAAGAGGTAGCTAATTCAGAAACGAAAGAAGAACTTGATTTTTTTATTAAATGGCAGATACTACAAATATACGAAAAAGATGAAAAGAGAGGGACAAACTCACCTTCAGATCCCTTCAGATCCTGCTGACAAATCCACGGAGATCACTGCAGGCACAAAAAAAAGATTAGACGGGAATGCATCCAAATCCAAGCCAGGTAACCCACCTCCGTGCACCGACCTCGCTGGCAGCCTACGTCATGGATGCGGCCAGCTCGCCCGCACCTACACAAGGAAATCACGAATCTGCTCATCAGATGAAGCAATAGCGAATCCAAAGTAGCTAAAAGGGAAGGAGTCACATAAAATAGGCGGAGCTCACTGCTCTGCACGGCACACCGAGATTGGCAGATGCAGCGAGCTATGGAACCGTGAGGAGAGCTAGGGTTTGGAACCGGGATGAGAGGTGGGAGGAAGGGGAGAGAGCGGATAAGAAAGGATGTAAGGGGAAGAGGAGGAAGACGCTCTTATTTTGATGGGGGCCGGTGCAGTGCATGGGTCGCCGGGAGCACACAAGCTCCTGCCCGATGCGATGGTGCCCTCGCTGAGGAACGACGTGAGACCAATCGCCCTGGGGCCTTTATCCGTCTCCTCTAGGAGACGGATAAAGGATTTGCCCCTACAGCGGCGTCCTGGAGGAGCTCCTCCATTCTCCCGTCGCCTGGGAATCTAGAGGATTCCGGGGGGATGAAGGAGCGACTGCATCCGCGCGGGGCCCACGCATCCCAACACCTTGCGGCTCGTGCCCTCCCTCGGAAAGTCGGAATGCTCCTCCGCTCGGTGATGGACGGGGACGCCGCGCATGCCTCCGCTCGAGCTCGATGGCGAGGTGGACGGAGATGGACATGGCCGGACCTGCGGAGGTGCTAGTCAGGCTGGAGCCGGAGCCGCGCCGTTCTCCTCGCTCCCTCTGCTCGAGCTCGTGGTCGCTGTCGGAGGGGAACGGAGCTCCGCCACGGAGAGGAGGGGCTCCCTCGACGGCGTGGGAAAGGAGGAGAGTTCCTGTGCTTGCCGCCGCAGAGGAGCCGCTGCCCCGGAGAGTAGGGGAGGAGCTCGCGCACGTGCGCTTGTCCCGCTACCGGTGCATCTGCCGCATCCGTCGCATCCATCCGCATCCGCCCGCCGCCGCGCTCATCCTGCCACCATCGCATCCGTCGCATCCACGCATCCGACGAAGAGGGAGAGGTGCGCCTCGTCCTCCGTTCCGGTGCCGACGGGTAGGGAGGAAGGGGCTGGGCCGCCGGGGGAAGGGGAGCAGCAGCTGATCTCACGTTCGCCCAGGCCGGCACGGGAGGAGGGAGCGGGAGCTCCGCCGCGCTGCCAGGCTGCTCCTCCATCCGCCGACGGTCATCAGCGCGGCTGGATCTCCAGGCGACGAGCTCGAGGAGTCGTGTCCGCCACGAGCTCGCCGATCTCCTACTGCGACGAGCTCGAGGGGCTGCCTCGCCTGCCTGTGCTCGCGGCGGTAGGGGAGCTCCGCCGCCGGCTCGTGCTCGCGGGGCAGGGGAGATCCGCGCACCGGCCGTCGGGGGCGGCGCGATGGCCGATAGAGGGGTTGCGCGACGACGAGGGAGCGAGGGGGCGAGGCACATGGTGGGAGCAGGGGTGGGAGTGCTGGCGGAATGGGTGGGTAGGTGGGGAGGGGGAGGGGGAGAGGAAGGGGAAAGAAAAAGTGGACCCTAGTTGTTGAGATGAAGGAGAGATATAAAGGAAGATGGATGCGGGAGAAGTGAATATGAAGGAAAGAATCTCGATGATTAGGCAGGAATATTCTATTTTGAAGGAGAATATGAAGGATGATGAGTGTGGATGGTCTGACGGCCACTCCGCGGGCGAGGAGAGAGGGAGCACGGTAGGGTCGTAGAGTAGCCGCTTGTCGCCGATGCGCATCGCTCCGGAGAGGGGCAGGGGCACTACCCCGACGCGGCCACGGTGACTCAGCGAGGGAATCCCGGACGCAGGCAGGCGGGTGGAGCGAATCACGGTTGCGGGAGGGAGAGAGGAAAGGATCCGAGACGGAGTCTACCCGCGCGGCGCTTACGGTTTTCCCGTTTCCCCCACCCCCTCCACAAACTTCCGCGTCTACACACAGTAGCTGACAGTGGGCCACCATACTTCCGCGGGGTCTACCTGGAACTGAAGCCGAGGTGCTGGGGAGCGGCGCGGCCGCCCCTGTCCCGCGCCATGGGCTCCATTACTTTTTCACGGTCACACGCCGCTGTCCACCCTCAACACCTTACAGCGGGCCCTATTTATCTAGCCCCACCCGTCAGCCGCCACGCAATGAAAAGGTAAACGAAGCTGTGGCAATCCCGCGCGCCACGCTGCCTAACTGCGCGCGACCGCTACGAGGCCTCCCGAGGTGACACATACCCCCAGGAACGCGGGGAGGAGAGCCAAGGGGATGAGGTTTTAAGAAATCTGACAAGGGAGCAAGAATAGAATCTGGCGGTGCGAATGATACCCGTCCGATTTTTTACCCTTGCGACTCTGGGAGCGAGCTTTTGGATGGACATCTCCTTTTGGTGTAAAAGTGTCGACAAAAAAGTTTCAATTGATTCAAATAAAGTAGTGATGCACATCCTCATAAAGTCATATATGGTGTCACACATACCCCTATAGATGAGCGAGAGATGTTTATCCTTGTATGAGATGTTTAGTATCACTTTGTTGAAATCATTTAAAACTTTAATGCGATGTTTATGGAGCCAAACTATGATATTGTGTGCATCTATGCAAAATTCTGACTAAGTTTACCTATTACTGTAATTATTTTATGATTTACTAAAGAATAAATGTTAAAATACCATAAGCTACATAAAAAATTCAAAAAACTTGGAGGGACACCTCCTTTTGGTGTTTAAGTGTCGACAAAAAAGTTTCAATTGATTCTGAGAAAGTGGTGATACACATCCTCACAAAGTCATACATGGTGTCACACATGCCCCTATAGATGAGCGAGAGACGTTCATCCTTGTATGAGATGTTTAGTACCACTTTGTCAAAATCATTTAAAACTTTAATGGGATCGTTATGGAGCCAAACTATGATGTTGTATGTTTAAGGATAAATGTTATAATACCCTTAGCTAGATAGAACACAATGAGTCAATGAGTTCACTTAGTGGGGAATTATTATGAACATTGTCATGTCTAAAAAATAATTGCAGGAACATATAGGAAAAATTTAAACATTGAAAATCAAATTTTAAAACTAAAAAATAAATATTACAAAAAGAATTGGGAATGCATATTAAAAATAAAAAATACACCCACAGGATTTGAACCCCGGAGCTCAGGTTCACGTAAAACTTACTCTACCACTGCGCTATTTAGGTGCATTCGTTATAACACATGTTTGAATTTATTTAAAATAAAGTTATTTTGGTTTCCTGACATTGTGTCTATTGCAACTATTTTGGGCCCATTGCAACACTTTTCTGGTGTTGCATTAGACGAAAAAGAATAATACTTTTAGAAAACTTTACTTCTATTCTCTATTAAGTTGAAAGAAAACATGTTACAAAGAAAAAATAATAACATAGCAGTTACGTACAAACAAATGTAACTAAATAAAACTTCTTGATTTTGGAAAAATTTAGAAAAAAGAATAACCAAAATTGGACTTTAGATGAGGGAGAAATAATAATTACAAATTTTAATCTCAAATTTAAAAGAAAAGGATGAACTATCCGTCAGGTCTAACCCAGATCGCCCTATGCGGGACCCATGACTTAGTAGTGATGCGGGGGTGCGCCAGGGTGACGTGGCACGTGACAGCTGATGAGAGTTGACGGGCCGAATGCGGTCGGTGACGTGGCCGAGGTGGCTGGGCTGCGGCCGACGGGGCATGGCTGCCAGGTGGCCGCAGTCGGACGCCGCCGGGGCGCGACCGCGGTCGACCGCTGCCACACTTTTATGTTTTCTTGCGTCCTCAAGGTGGGACCGTATCACCACGTCCTCATGGGTGGAACCAGGTGACATGGCAATTTAAAGTTATTTTGGTTTCCTGGCATTTTGTCTATTGCAACCATTTTGGGCCTATTGCAACACTTTTCTGGTGTTGCATTAGACAAAAAACAATACTTTGGAAACTTTACATCTTTGTTTTTTAAATAACTAACTAATAGAATCATGTAAAGTAACTTTACAATTTTAATATCTATAAGGTTACTATAAGCTGACCACATAGAAACATGGAAAAGGCTTGAATAATGCTAGATAACACTAACATTATAATGGTGTAGTGGTAAGTCATATACTATTGTGGTATTGAGGTTCTTGGTTCAATTCCATACCATGACACTTGTTTGATTTTTTCTATTTTATCTCTGAAGACATATTATTTTCCCACCAATTCAAACTTCTTTCTCAAAATTAACAATTAGAATAAAATCTAAATTCAAAAAAGATTAAAAACTATATTTAGGCGCATATGGTCCATTCTAGCACACATAGGGAAAACTCGAACTTGTACTAGTCACCTTGTTATAAAATAATGATAATAATACCTAAAACTTATCCAAAAATTATTTAAATTCGCATAGAATCATTTTATGGGTCTACAAGCTTGACAAAAAAGTTTCATAAATTTTGGTGAAAACTGGAGTATACATTTTTCAAAAACTAGATAGTCCATCACATTGTTTCATACAACTCAATTTAAACTTCAAAATTTTTACACACTCAAGTACTTTCTTACCCAATGGACACCTCAAATTTGGATGCAACCTTTTTTTAGTGCGCTAGATTAAATTGCGGCCTCGGTCGGGGTGCGGCTAGGCGCAGCTGGGGCGTGGCCGGCCGTGGCCTAGGTGAGGCCGACCGTTGCCAGGGTGCGGCCGTCAGAGCGTAGCGGGGCGTGGCTGGCCATGGCCAGGGTGCGGCCAACCATGGCCAGGGTGCGGCCAGGGTGCGGCGGCTGGGCGTGGCAATGCAGAGTAGGCCAGCGGGTAGCGGAGGTTCTCGAGTTGCGATTATGTCGGCACATCTCCTCTTTTATCCATTTTTTCCGTCTATGACTCGTATTCATACGTGTACATAGTAATGTCTACTAGTATCTCAAAAGGTATTGTAGCTCAATGGTAAGGCAAATTGGTATGAGGTTGTTGGTCCGTAGTTCAAACCCATTATAAAGCGTTTTTTTTTGCATTTTTTGCGTCCTCAAGGTGGGACCGCATCACCACGTCCTCAAGGTGGGACCAGGTGACATGGCATTGTGTCTATTGCAACTATTTTGGGCCTTTTGCAACACTTTTTTGGTGTTGCATTAGAAAAAAACAATAATACTTTTAGGAATTCACTTCTTTATTTTTTTAAATAACTAACTAATAGAATCTTGTAAAGTAACTTTTCTATTTTAATATTTATAAGGTTACTATAATCTGACCACATAGAAACATGAAAAAGACTTGAACGATGCTAGCTGACACTAACATTATAATGGTGCAGTGGTAAGTCATATACTAGTGTAGTATTGAGGTCCTTGGTTGAATTCCATGCCATGGCACTTTTTTTATTTTTTCCATTTTGTCTGTAATGACAAATTGTTTTCCCACAAATTCAAACTTATTTCTCAAAATTGATAATTAGAATAAAATATAAAATCAAAATTAGTCAACTTCTATTTTTACTATGAATTGTATTTTTTCATAATATATCATACACGCTACAAGGCCCAATCCAAATTAGCTTCAGCGCCTAGTTCTCGTTGCAATAAGCATGTAACAGATGCAACTCTGAAAAAGCGTTGCGATTGAGAACCATTTTTGCTTCACCCTCCAGAGGTCTCGTTGCAATAATCATATAATAGTTGCAACACCAACAAAGCGTTGCAATTGAGAACTACTTTGGCTTCGCCCCCTAAAGTCCTCGTTGCAATAAGCTGTAGCAGTTGCAACCCCAAAACAGCGTTGCAATTGAGAACCACTTTTGCTTCGGCTATCAAAGTTCTTGTTGCAATAAACATGTAGCTATCGCAACCCAACAAACCCATAGTAATAGTCACAAGCAAATGCAACAAACGCAAACGTGGTTGTAGTACTACCACACAATTGCAACCAAAATCAATTCTACTGCAACCATTTTTCACCATTGCAATATCGTCCACCAAATGCAACAGAGCTTCGCAACATCTTGAAAACCATTGTATTAAAGGTATGTATCACTACCATTTTTTAGAATGGTTGTAATAGAACGATCTCTAGCAACCAACTTTTCGACGTTGCAATTCTTTGTTGTTGCATTTGACCCAAAACCTTGTAGTGGTAGCACCATCAGACGGATGCCCGGCGACCCACCTTGCTTAGCCTCGACGCAAGCCTTGCGATCCCGACGCGTGTCCTTCGTTTCAAAGTCTCCAGAAGGCATCATTGCACACCGGTCAGACCAGTGTACCCCACCGGTCAGACCGGTACCCACCGGTCAAACCGGTCCAGTGCTGCTGCACTTCGGTCTTCGGCCTTGGCTCTGTGGATCTACCAAGGAACCCAGTGGTTTTGTGGTGAACCACTAGAAACCCCGCAAACTTGGTGTGGCCTCCCGCCAATCTCCGCTTATGACTTGGCCCCCACGAAGTCCCGGCTCGACATTGGTTTTGAGGCTCAACCAAGAAACCGTCAACGACTTCGTCTTGCTGTTCTTGCCACCATGCGGCCCACACTTGACCCCGCTTGCCACCGGGTCCCTCGAACCAAGCCTACTTGTCTGCTCCACACCTGGAGGCCTCACCGGCATCGACCTTTCACGTTTGTTCTTCACCAGCACCAGCACCAATCAAGCCGCAACCTGCACCTGCAATACTTAGCCAAGAGTCATTCCACACAACGTTGTCAATCACTCATCACACCAGGAAGCGACCATCCACCGGTCCTCGAACCACACAGGTCCTCAATCTCCCCCTTGATGAGTGCATTGACAACACACACATTTGGTAACCAAAGAGAAAAGGAAAAGAAAAGAAACGAACAAAGAAACTCCAACAAGCAATCGAAAGCCAAAACAAAGGCAAAGAACAAGATCACTTGAAGAAGACAAGTCTCGGTCCCCTTAGGCAAGGGCAACGGCTCGACACAACCGAGACAAAAACAAGCTCAAGCAAAGAGCAAACACCACAAAACCAAAGCTCGAAAACCACATAGAGCTCCCCCTGCACACATGCAAGCTACCCCTGAACCAATGCAACTCCCCCTGGACAAATGCATGCAAACCTCTTCACAAAACAGAGCAGCTACATCAGCTCAGCTCTGACCCGTCAGACCGGTCCACAGCACCGGTCAGACCGGTGCACAACATCTACACAGGGTCAGCACCCTGACCGGTCAGACCGTTGACTACGACCGGTCAGACCGGTGAGCACCTGGGAACAACAAGAGCCCAAAATTGGCTTGAAACCACTCGGAAACCTTCTAAATGCATCCAGAAGTACTTTTCCTTCACAACCATCTCGCCCTTGTTGACAATGCATGAATCAAGCCAAAATTAGGAAAAATGCAACTTTTTTTTGACGAAACAGTAGGGGAGGCCCCTACCTTTCTTATATATATATATATATATATATGAAGAAAAGAACACATATTTACATGTTACAAGGCCTCAGGCCCAAAGAAGAGGAGAAGAAGACTATAACAGATTACTCATAAAACGTTCTATCTTCAACTTTAACTGCAGTTTAACTCTCAAGGTAACCGCCTTTAGATCCTGCAAGAAATCTCGACGCCAAGCAGCAAAAGACAGTGAAGCACCATAAAAAATGATGTCATTACGATGACACCATAAGTTCCAGGAGGCAATGATCACCACTTCTCTGAAAATAACTGAGTTAAAAGCCTCTCTTGCCTTAAGAAACATGAGCTGATGGTCCAGAGTGATGTCCCAATCACTGCCTAAGTATGTCCAATAGGCTTGACTAAAAGGACAGCCGAAAAAAAGATGAGGGATGTCTTCCTCCACATGCTCAACACATAACATACAGAGATAAGAGTCAAGAAGCATATTTTTCCGATGCAATATAAATCTGGTGTTTAATATATCCTTGAGCAACAGCCAAAAGAAGAATTGATGTTTTGGTTGAGCCCTGGACTGCCACATCCACTTGAAAAGAATGGACGCCGGGTGATTACCAGACAGACTGATGTAGGCCTTTTTTGCGATTGTAATCTGAGGACCCCCAAATATAAGACCAAACATCCTTGGCTGATGGTGACAAAGCTAGCTGTTGAATGTCCAACAAAATAGCCTCCAGTTGCTCATGAGCTTGCTGTGACAGAGGCAGAAAGAAGGATCTTCCAGGATTCCAATTCAAAAACTGCTGGACAGAAAAAGACTACTTTCTGGAGAAGGACAAGAGTTGTGGGTATTTCCATTTTAGAACACCTTGATCCCAAAGATCATTCCAAAAGGCTATTGTATCTCCTTTCTGCACTTTACAGGAAGCAATCATGAAATAATTAGTAGAAAGAGACATAATGTCTCGCCACCAGAAGGATCCTACACCTGATATCTCATGAGGGGGGTGCCATTTCTGTAGAGACAAGACCAGGTAAGAGACACCCAGGGCAGATCCAGCTTATGATAAAATTTATGCAAAAACTTGAGAAGCAAAGCAGTGTTCTGAGTTCTCAAGTTGATGATGCCCAAACCACCATCGTCCTTACTCCTGCAGGCATGTTTCCAAGAAACAAGATAGCCCCCTTTCTTGGTCAGATCCCCACCATGCCAAAGAACATGCTTCCTGTAATTATCAATTTGAGAGATAATCTCTGCTGGCAGTTTCAAGGTGCAAAGGTAGAAGGTTGGCACAGCTGAATAAACTGAGTTCACCAGGACAAGCCTACCAACAAAAGACAGAAATCTTGAGATACCCATAAGGTGCTTTTCCATCCTTGTTAGAATAGGCATGAAGTCCTGCACATCAGGCCTAGTAGTGCCAAGAGGGAGTCCCAGATAAGTGAAAGGCATAGAACCCAGTTGTCAGCCTAGAGCAGAAGTAAGGGAAGTCCATCTTGATTCATCTACATTAATTGGCACCAGAAAAGATTTGGCAAAGTTTACCTTTAGGCCAGTTGAGATGGCAAAGTGTAGAGAACATCCTTTAGGTGAGCTAATTGGTCAGGATCTGCTGGTATAACAATAAGAGTGTCATCTGCATATTGCACAACAGGGAAGTCACCTCCAAAATCATCTCCCAGAGGATGGGATATATTTCCTAGCAGAGCTTCAGCATTGATTATTGACTGTAAGAGGTCTGCTCGTAGAATAAAGAGCAGAGGGGATAGAGGATCACCTTGTCTTACACCTCTTTTACACTTAAAAGATTTACCAGGGATACCATTTAGAAGAACAGAAGAAGAGCCTGAAGACAGAATGGCTTTGATCCAATTAATCCACTTTTGAGAAAATCCTTTATGATGCATCACTTGCAGAATTACTTCATGCTCTATCTTATCAAAAGCCTTCTCAAAATCTAATTTGATCAACACAATTTCTTTCTTGGATTTATGATAGATGTGCAAAAACTGGAAAGCCCAAGCCAAGCAGTCTTGTATAGTCCTCCCTTTAATGAAACCATACTGATTTTCATGAACCACTTTCAGAATAACTAGTTCCAGTCTGTTGGCAAGTAATTTAGTGAGGAACTTCAGGGAGTAGTTCAAAAGAGAAATGGGCCGATAGTCATTTACTGTTTCAGGATTATCCTTCTTGGGGTATAAGAGTGATCAAAGAACTGTTAATACTATCCAAGTTAAGGTTATCCTGAGCAAAGTCAGCACAAAGTCTGATAATGTCATCCTTTATGATGCTCCAACATTTTTTAAAGAATGCACCATTGAAGCCATCAGGGCCTGGAGCATGATCAGAAGGCATATCCCTCAAAACAGCCTGAATCTCTTCCAAAGAGAAGGGATCATCTAGCACAGGCAGATCCACACCCTGAATCAATTCAGATAAATCATAAAGAATGTCTGTAAATTCAGAAATACCCAATCTGTCCTTGTAAGAAAGCCATAGAGCATCAGCTTTTTGGTCATGATAAAAAACAGTAGTCCCATCCTCTAGGGTTAATGAAGTGATATACTTTTTCCTGAAAGAGTAGGTGGCCATAGCTTGAAACAGACTAGTGTTTTCTTCTCCAAAAACAACCCATCTGGAAGTGTTCCTTTGTTTCCAATAAATTCTCTTGGCTTCAAGCAGAGAAGCCAAATGAAGTTTCACAATTCATCTGAAAGTACTTTCAGGCCTACTGAGGGGTCTCTGATCCTCAAGACCATCCCGTAGAGCAATCACAAAATTGCAGTTATTGATTAATTTACAGACCTTAGATAATTCCTTACTCCAGGCCTTCAAACCAGCCCTCACTTGCTTGAACTTAGCATTAACAGTCTGAGCAGCATTAGCAAAATAGGGTGCAGTGTTCCAGTGAAGATCCACCACAAAGAGGAAACCATTGAACTGCTGAAGGACCGATTAGGCAAACCAGAGAGGGGGGAGTGAATGGGAGCCGATAAAAATTCTTCTCGAAGGAGATGGGAACTCCAACAAGATGAACACGGCTTCCAAAACACATCTCCGACTCAACTACCCAAGTTGGTCAAGACCACGCAGCCACTGAAGTGCTACTGGTCCTAGGAACCAACAACCACCGAAGCTAACCCGAGAACACAGCAGAAAAGCCAACTCGAGCAGCTACTGGGCAACACCGGTCAGACCGGTCACACACACCGGTCAGGCCGGTCCCTGCTGGAGCACCCTGACAACTTCTGAGAACTTCCACAGAAGGCTCCTACACCTGTCAGGCCGGTGTAGCACGCCGGTCAGACCGGTCTAAGCCAGGAAGCCCCAAAACACAAACCTGACCTCCCGAGCTCCAAAACGAACCAAACTCGAAACAGCAGCAACACAGGACAACAGGGAACTCACCAAGGCATTCACCCGAGCAAAACTCAACAAAGAGTCTGCACCGATCAGACCGGTGTGGGGCACCGGTCAGGCCGGTGTGACCTGAGCTCTCGGGATGAACAGCGCCCGCGGGTCAACACCCCCAAATCCAACTCCCGATCTCCCGAATCGCTCCACGGATTTGTGCAAGACTTTGGCGATAGTAGGAACACCTCATGGGCACTCCACAGCCAAGATTTGGTCCACCAAAACTTGCTAAATCGAGAGGAATCGAGGAAATCCCACCAAGAACGCCTCTAACCCTAGAGCCAAGAAAACCCCAAAATCGAGCCCCTTCGCTCACGGATTTGGGAGGGGAATCAAAGGGAAAAGAACCACGAAGGGTTCAAGCATACATCCCCCACCAAATCCCAAAGAGAAAGGCCTCGAAATCGCTCCAAGAAAATCGCCAAGAAAGTGCTCCGAAAATCACCAAAAAGGAGAAACGGGAAAGACACATCCAAGCCTTGAGGAACCACGCCGAATCATCTATACATACCAAAGAGGTTCATACAAGGTCTAGCTTGCCGCCCGATCATCCTTCCCTCTCACAAGATCTCACCATGAAGCTCTCAAGCTAGTCCTATGGAAATCCTAAGGAAAATAGGAAGGGAAAATAGGAAAACCAAATGAGCTAGGGTTCCAAGAGGTGGCTGCCATCCTCTCACCACTTGGGTTATATGGAGGCAACCTAAAGACTAAAATACCCTTACTAGCTAACTAGGGATACAAGCCCCTCAAGGGCGAATTTGGAAGTCTTTGTCTTCGCACCATCGGACGGATGCCCAGCGACCGCAAACTTGCTTAGCCTCGACGCAAGCCTTGCGATCCTGACGCGTGTCCTCCGCTTCAAAGATTCCGGACTGCGTCGTCGCACACCGGTCAGACCGGTGCACCTCACCGGTCAGACCGGTACCCACCGGTCAGACCGGTCAGACCCACCAGTTAGACCGGTCTGATGCTGCTGCACCTCCGTCTTCGGTTCTTCGGTCTTGGCTTTGTGGATCAACCAAGGAACCCAGTGGTTTTCTGGTGAAGCACCGGAAACCCCGCGAACTCGGTGTAGCCTCCGCCAATCACCACTCATGACTCGGCTCCCACGTAGTCCCGGCTCGACCTTGGTATTGAGGCTCAACCAAGAAACCGTCCATGACTTCATCTTGCCGTTCTTGCCACCATGAGGCCCGCACTTGACCCCGCTGGCCACCGGGTCCCTCGAACCAAGCCTACTTGTCTTCTCCACACCTGGAGGCCTCACCAGCAACGACCTTTCGCGCTTGTTCTTCACCTGCACCAACACCAGTCAAGCCGCAACCTGCACCTGCAATACTTAGCCAAGAATCAGTCCACAACACGTTGTCAATCACTCATCACACCAGGAAGCGACCATCCATGGGTCCTCGAACCACACATGGCTCTCAATCTCCCCCTTGATGAGTGCATTGACAACACACACGTTTTGGTAACCAAGAGAAAAGGAAAAGAAAAGAAACGACTAGAAGAAACTCCAACAAGCGATCGAAAGCCAAGGAAAAGGAAAAGAGCAAGATCACTTGGAGAAGACAAGTCTCGGACCCCTTAGGCAAGGGCAACGGCTCGACACATCCGAGACAAAACCATGCTCAAGCAAAGAGCACAAACCACCAAACCAAAGCTCGAAAACCACAAAGAGCTCCCCCTGCACACATGCAAGCTCCCCCTGAACCAATGCAACTCCCCCTGGACGAATGCATGCAAACCGCCTCGCAAAACAGAGCAGCTGCTTCAGCTTTGCTCTGACCGGTCAGACCGGTCAACCACACCGGTCAGACTGGTGTGCTAGATCGCCCAGCACCTGAACCTCACACCGGCCAGACCGGTGTACCTCACCGGTCAGGCCGATGACCACCTGGGAAAAACTGGGAACTGCCCGAGCTCAAAACTAGCTCGAAACCACTTGGAAACCTTCTAAATGCATGCAACAAGCCAAAACATGCTCAAACTTCTCCCCCTTGTTGACAATGCACGAATCAAGCCAAACATGCAAAAAATGCAACCTAGAGCTTCTCAAATAGACAAAATTCAACATAGAATGCTACACATGTCCAAAAGAGCAAGTTAGATACTCTATAGCTTCGTAATGACATCAACTACAAGATCACCAAGTTTCACAACCATTGGGCGAAGCTAAGATAGAATTGAGCAATTTTGCGAAAATTCACCCTCTCATGAGCAAAGTCCTAAACATGAGCAAAACATGTCAAAATGGCAAAGCCACACAAACTTCATGCTAGGACAACCATTCTAGTCATAAGACCATCATAAACACCCACAAGCAGCTCATGTCATGTCAAAGCCACCGAGCCATGTGCCTACTTCTATATATGAGACTTCTCATTGGTAGGCATCATGCAACGGTTTAGCACCCAAAGCAAATTAGAATTAGCACATATGACATGGGAGCACATTTTCCAAGCAATTTACATTTCATTTTCAGATTTGAAATTGGTACATGAAATGTCTTTGCGACAAAAAGGAACTTATGCCCCTCCACAAGATCAAGCATGGGGGCTAAACATTCATGATGACAAATGAGCCTTTGGCCCCATATGATCAAAATAAGCTATCCAACCACAAATTAAGCATAGCCAAACCACTAAAACATGTCAAGATCATATAAAGGCATTTACTCATAAGAGAGCATACATGTGATATTTTTCAAAAATATAGCCATCAACCATGGATATAAACCAAGATCATCAAGAGCTAAGCCAAACTAACCATAGCTTACCAAACTAGCTCACAAGGACATATATATCATACCATGGTGAACAATGTATATGAGAGAAGCTTTTCCTACAAAATGCATATGATACAAAATGCATGCAACCTAAGATACAAAGATGCCTATACATCATGTTACATATGCCATGCCAAATGCAAGAAATGCACAAAGGAAAGCTATACATATGCTACAAAGGAGCTCCCACACACCAACTCAAGAAATCAAACAAACACCAAGCTCCCCCCGCAAACGAGTGAAAGTTGCTTGATCCAGGGGTTTGGTAAAATATCGGCTAGCTGGTCATGTGTGGGTACATGGATCAAAGAGATTTTTCCTTTCTCAACATTGTCTCTCAGGAAATGATACCTCACTTCTATGTGCTTGGTTTTGGAGTGAAGAACTGGTTTCTTTGCTACACTTATGGCACTGGTGCTGTCACATTGAAGTGGGACATGGGTATACTCCTCACCAAAGTCACTCATGGTGTATGTGATCCAAAGGAGCTGAGAGCAACAACTAGCTGTGGCCACATACTCCGCCTCGGTAGTGGATTGAGCAACACTTGACTGTTTGCGGGAAGACCAAGAGACCAAAGAAGAACCCATGAACTGGCAAGTCCCAGAAGTGGACTTCCTATCCAACCGACAACTGGCAAAATCCGCCTCCGAAAATCCATGAACAGCCAAAGAAGAAGACGCAGAGTACCAAAGGCCGAAGTCGGGAGTATGACACAAATACCTGAAAATACGCTTGACCGCTTGCCGATGCGAAGTCCTTGGAGACGCTTGAAAACGAGCGCACAGACATACCGAGAACTGGATGTCCGGCCTCGTCGCCGTCAAGTAGAGGAGTGACCCGATCATGCTCCGGTACTCCTTCTGGTCCACATGCTCACCTTCCTCGTCCGCATCAAGAGCTGTAGTCGTACTCATAGGCGTCGCCATGGCCTTGGAGTCCTCCATCTTGAACTTCCTCACAATGTCCTTGGTGTACTTTGCTTGGTGCACAAATGTTCCTTCCTTTGATTGCTTGACCTGGAGCCCAAGGAAGAACTGCAACTCACCCATCATGCTCATCTCAAATTCCCTGCTCATGTCTTCTACAAACCTTGCAACAAGAGAGTTAGACGAGCCACCAAAGACAATATCATCCACGTACACCTGCACAATCAGGATATCTTTGCCCTGCCTGAGGAGAAACAAGGTCTGATTGACCTTCCCCATCTCAAACCCTCTCTCAAACAGGAACCCCCTCAACCTACCATACCAAGCTCTAGGCGCCTGCTTCAACCCATACAGCGCCTTCCTCAACTTGTACACCCGGTGGGGGTACTTCTCACTCTCAAACCCCGGTGGTTGCCTCACATACACTTCTTCCTCCAACACACCGTTCAGGAAAGTACTCTTCACATCCATTTGGTGCAACTTGAACCCTTTAGCCACGGAAAAGGCTAGAAGGATCCTAATCGCCTCCGAACGAGCTACGGGAGCAAAAGTCTCCTCGTAGTCGATCCCCTCTTTCTGACTATACCCTTGAGCAACAAGCCTTGACTTGTTTCTCACCACTTCTCCTTTCTCTCCCTCTTTGTTCTTCCACACCCATTTTGTCCCAATCAGCTTACACCCTGGGGGAGGGTCAACCAACACCCAAACTTGGTTCCTCTCAAAATTCTCTAACTCCTCATGCATCGAATTAACCCAATTATGATCAGATAGCGCGTGTCCAATGTCTTTGGGCTCAAAGGTGGCAACAAAAGCAGCATGAGCGAAATGAGAATTGTTCTGAACCCTCGACCGTGTAGTACGTTCATTCATGTCGCCGATGATTCTCGAAGCTGGGTGATCCACTTGCACTCGCCGGGGAGGTTCTCGCCTTGATGCTACCTCCCCCTCAACAGCAGCTTCGCCTTGATCTGGGTTTGTCAATGTAGGTGTGGGAGAGGGCCCGTTCTCGATCGTCGTCGAAGTAGTAGGTACATGTTCAGCCGCGGGCACCACACCGCCATCTTCTTCATCTCCATGTTCATGCTCCTCCTCCTGAAAGATCTCCTCGCCAAGTTCGTCGTCACCTGCACACTCAAAAACAAGCTGACTACGTGGCTGTGTCTCATCGAAGGTTACCTCGCAAGTCTCCACGATTTGGTTAGTTTCAAGATTGAGCACACGAAATGCTCTAGAATGAGATGCGTAACCAAAGAAAATGCCATCGACCGACCTAGCCTCGAACTTGTCCAACTTCTTCCCTTTCTTAAGAATGAAGCATTTACAACCAAAGACATGGAAGTGAGTCACCTTGGGTGTGCGACCGTGCATCAACTCATCATAGGTTTTCTTCTTGTGAAACCTGAGGTAGATCCTGTTCGACGCATGGCACGCGGTATTGACCGCCTCAGCCCAGAACCTTCTCGGAGTCCTATGCTCGTCGAGCATCGTCCGAGCCATCTCGCACAAGGTCCTGTTTTTCCTTTCCACCACGCCATTCTGGGGAGGCGTATACGGACTCGAAAACTGGTGTTCAAGACCCAAGTCATGGCAAAAAGTTTCGAAGTGAGAGTTTTTGAATTCCGAGCCATTGTCACTACGGATCGCTCGTATGGCATCTCCGTGCCTCTCGTTTCCTAACCTCAAGACAAGATCTTGAACAAAACCAAACGTCTCCCCTTTCTCCTCAAGAAAGAACACCCACACATACCGAGAGTAGTCGTCCACCACAACATGGACGTACC
Source organism: Cenchrus fungigraminus (assembly GCA_036936925.1). Taxonomy (NCBI): domain Eukaryota; kingdom Viridiplantae; phylum Streptophyta; class Magnoliopsida; order Poales; family Poaceae; genus Cenchrus; species Cenchrus fungigraminus. The sequence goes on along the minus strand of CM072778.1, from coordinate 50,315,433 downwards.
ACTTCCCACCCGCAGATCGCACACGAGCTGGGCCAACAAGGTCCATATGGAGCAGCTCGCATGGACGCTCAGTCATCACATCGGTGAGAGGCGGGTGAGAAGAGGCTACCATCTTGGCATGCCTACACGGCGCACAAACCAACTCTTTCTCAAACCTCAACCATGGCAATCTTCGGACCAAATTGAGTTTACTCAAGCGAGACAAAAGGTCAAAGCTCAAGTGACCCAACTTCCTATGCCACTTCCACAACTCACTCGAAGAACCAGCCAAAAAGCAATGCTCCACACCAGAAGACTGAGAGAAATCAGCTCGGAACACTTGACCCTCGGGAACGACCATGCAAACTAGGTCCCCTCGAGAATCTAAAATCCGAGAACCACCAGGCCGAAACAACACCTCAAAACCCTCATCCAACAACTGGGACACGAAAAGCAAATTGAACCCCAGCGATTGAACAAGAGCAGCACGCCTGAGAGTGACCTTGTCACATACCTTGATCTCACCTTCTGATAGCACACACCTTCGCCCATTGTCCCCAAAGGTGATGTATGTCCTGGACATCACCGGAACGAGACTTGAGAACCACCCCTTGTCCCCGGTCATATGCCTCAAGCAACCAGAGTCAATCAACCAAACGTTCCTCAAGTCTCCCACCTGAAATTCAAAAGCGAGCACGTGAGTGAACAAACGACTCAGCACTAGGGTTAGTACCAAAAGAGTAAAACCAGTGCGGAGCCATTTGCTCCAAAGTGGGGTTAGCACAAACCAAATCATCACGCCTATCAAAGCTACCACCACGAACACCACCACGGTAACCACTACGAGGGAACCAACCCTCTCTAGCTGGAGGAGGACGAAAGCCACGAAAGGAAGACCGTGGACCGTTCCTCCTCTCCATCTCAAAGCTACGACTCCTCCCACCCCCGTATTGAGCACGAGGTGGAGAACGTCTAGAAAACTGACCACCTGCAGACTTTCCATACCAACCACCAGAACCACGACCACCTGAACCAAACCGAGCATCCTCACGAGCACGAAAACCAGACCGCTGTCTGTCCAGACCTGCACCGGTCTGATCGGTGTAGCGCACCGGTCTGACCGGTGTAGCTTGGCCAGCAGCACCACCTGCTACCTTCCGGTCTCCCCAAGCCGGAACCATCCTCACAATCGCCTTGGCCCTGGGCATCTGCATACGAGGCTCAGGTACACCATTAGAGGGGTGGTACCTGTCCTTGTTAGCCCACTCTCTAGCCATTCTCTCCTCACGCTTCCTCTTGAAGCAAAACACATCCTTGTGACCATCTCTCCCACAATACCCACAATGGAACTTCATGGGCTGTGGCTTAGGCTTGGGTTGTGGCTGCTCACTCGGCTTCTCACCCTTCTTCTCTCCTTCCTCACCTCCCTTTGGGCTCACAAACTTCACCGGTTTTTGGAAATCATTTGTTGGGTGAGGGAATATGGGTGGATCTAGAGTAGTGTCAAGTTTGTTTCTGTGATGGTTAGGCTTGGGCTCAAACTTGTTCTTGTGTTTGTTTGGTGGTGGAATAGGGATCTCTCCAACTCTCTCAACTCCCTCACCACTGTTCTCTCCAAGCTTGTCAGCCCCAAGTGCCTGACCATCATAGCGTTTGAAAGCCGCTATCATGATACCAAGCTGAGGCTCCTGACCCGACAACCAACTCATACATTTCCTCAGCTCATCATTCTCATCCTGCAAGCGATCAACATAATGCGCAAGCTCCAAATTCTTAACCGCATGCAATTCACAAGTAGAGCAAGAAGTGGGAATAGGCTCTTTCAGCTTAGCCTCAAGCGAAACAGTGTAAGCATGCATCTCATCAATCTTTCCTTGCAAAACAGGGCAAGAAGTGCAAGCACCTAGCAAAGCAGGTCTAGACTTAAGCTCAGCCACTTCAACCCTAAGCACATCTAGTTCATCACAAGTAGAGGCATGCTTATCCTTAAGGGCAGTAAGATCAGCTAGGTACACAGAGCAATCACAGCAATCAATCTCATCAGAAACCACAGGAGAAGCCTTAAGCGAATCAATCTCAAGCTTAGCATCTAGGTTCTAGGTTTCTAGCTCAGCCACATGGTTCCTAGCATCTTCTAGTGAGGCCCTAAGCTCTTTCCTCATCTTCTTGGCCTCTCTAAGCATATCATCGCGGTTATCAAGCAACTTGCCAAGACGCTCGTTCTCCTCACGCAAGAAGGGAAGCTCGTCACGTACCTCATCCTCGGAGTCGGAGTCCGAGTCGCTCTGGTGACTCTTCTTGCTGCCGGAGCTACGAGCCATGCCGCAGAAGCCATCTCCCGCGAAGCAGCTCAATCCGCTCAAGTTCTTGGATGCCTTCTTGTTCTTGCGCCGATCACCTTCATCTTTGCTGCTACTCGAGCTTGAGGAAGAGTAGGCGGAGCTGGAGTCGACGTCGCTCGCTCCGACCATCGCTCGGGCCTTCCTGCCGCGGCCGTCCTTCTTCCTCGACCGTCGCTCGTCCTTGTGCTTGTTCTTGTGCTTGTGATCACGCCTCGATCGGTACTTGCCGTCCTTGCTCGACCGGTGCTTGTAGCCGTCCTTGTAGTCGTCCTTGTTCTACGTCTTCTCCGGGCAGTCGGCGACAAAGTGTCCTGGCTTGCCGCACTGAAAGCACGTCTGTGCTGTCCTCCTCGTGTTTACCCGGTTCTCGTGCAGCCTCTCGAACCGCCTGGTCAGCAACGCCAGCTCGTCCTCTCCAAGCACGTCGAACTCCTCGTCTGGCAAAGACATCAAAGAAGACAGAGAGTACATCCTGGAGGATGCGTTAGCGTTAGACTTAGCCACCTTGCCACCAACGAGAGCAAGACTATGGGAGTCAGTCGGGCTCTCAAGACGGGCTGTCAAACCACGATCAACCTCAGCAGACTTGAGCTTCGAGAATAGCTCGTTCACCGTCAAAGTGGTGTACTTCTCAGACTTAAGAATGGCCTCGACCTTTCCATCCCACACGGTACGATCCAGCGCGTGTAAGAGCTTCACAGCTCTATCATGGTCATCGTACGGGAGGACGTCGACATTGGCCCTCATGTTGTTCACAACCACCGTGAACCGCTGGAACAAGGCATCAATAGACTCACCGGGGAGATGAGTGAAGTTCTCGTACTCTCTCCGGTAGGTCGCATACAACCGTGCCTGAACCTCAGCATTCCCAGCATGAGCATTCTTCAGCTCCAACCAAATCCTACAAGCTAGGTCCTCTGTCTGAACCCGATCGAAGTCGGATTGACACAGAGCACGAAACAAGTAGTCGACCGCCTTGTTGTTGGCGTCGTGCATGTCCCTCGATCCAGGAGCTAGGAAGTTAATCGGATGAACATAAGCTGCGTTCACCGTAACATCCCAAAGGATCTGACCCTTTCCGCGGAGGAACGCCACCATCCGCCTCTGCCACATCTGGTAGTTCTTCCCATCGAAGTGCGGAGGACCCGAACCCCGTTCCTGGTACTCCATCTTTGGATCTTAGACTGGTTAGAGTCAATGAAGACCTGAACTGACTCTGATACCAATTGAAGGACCGATTAGGTGAACCAGAGAGGGGGGGAGTGAATGGGAGCCGATAAAAATTCTTCTCGAAGGAGATGGGAACTCCAACAAGACGAACACGGCTTCCAAAACACGTCTCCGACTCAACTACCCAAGTTGGTCAAGACCACGCAGCCACTGAAGTGCTACTGGTCCTAGGAACCAACAACCACCGAAGCTAACCCGAGGACGCAGCGGAAAAACCAACTCGAGCAGCTACTGGGCAACACCGGTCAGACCGGTCACACACACCGGTCAGGCCGGTCCTTGCTGGAGCACCCTGACAACTTCTGAGAACTTCCACAGAAGGCTCCTACACCGGTCAGACCGGTCTAAGCCAGGAAGCCCCAAAACACAAATCTGACCTCCCGATCTCCAAAACGAACCAAACTCGAAACAGCAGCAGCACAGGACAACAGGGAACTCACCAAGGCATTCACCCGAGCAAAACTCAACAAAGAGTCTGCACCGGTCAGACCGGTGTGGGGCACCAGTCAGGCTGGTGTGACCTGAGCTCTCGGGATGAACAGCGCCCGCGGGTCAACACCCCCAAATCCAACTCCCGATCTCCCGAATCGCTCCACGGATTTGTGCAAGACTTTGGCGATAGTAGGAACACCTCATGGGCACTCCATAGCCAAGATTTGGTCCACCAAAACTTGCTAAATCGAGAGGAATCGAGGAAATCCCACCAAGAACGCCTCTAACCCTAGAGCCAAGAAAACCCCAAAATCGAGCCCCTTTGCTCACGGATTTGGGAGGGGAATCAAAGGGAAAAGAACCACGAAGGGTTCAAGCATACATCCCCCACCAAATCCCAAAGAGAAAGGCCTCGAAATCGCTCCAAGAAAATCGCCAAGAAAGAGCTCCGATCATCCTTCCCTCTCACAAGATCTCACCATGAAGCTCTCATGCTAGTCCTATGGAAATCCTAAGGAAAATAGGAAGGGAAAATAGGAAAACCAAATGATCTAGGCTTCCAAGAGGTGGCTGCCATCTTCTCACCACTTGGGTTATATGGAGGTAACCTAAAGACTAAAATACCCTTACTAGCTAACTAGGGATACAAGCCCCTCAAGGGTGAATTTGGAAGTCTTTGTCTTCGCACCATCGGACGGATGCCCAGCGATCGCAAACTTGCTTAGCCTCGACGCAAGCCTTGCGATCCCGACGTGTGTCCTCCGCTTCGAAGATTCCGGACTGCGTCGTCGCGCACCGGTTAGACCGGTGCACCTCACCGGTAAGACTGGTACCCACCGGTCAGACCGGTCTGATGCTGCTGCACCTTCGTCTTCGGTTCTTCGGTCTTGGCTTTGTGGATCAACCAAGGAACCTAGTGGTTTTCTGGTGAACCACCAGAAACCCCGCGAGCTCGGTGTATCCTCCGCCAATCACCACTCATGACTCGGCTCCCACGTAGTCCCGACTCGACCTTGGTTTTGAGGCTCAACCAAGAAACCGTCCATGACTTCATCTTGCCGTTCTTGCCACCATGCGGCCCGCACTTGACCCCACTGGCCACTGGGTCCCTCGAACCAAGCCTACTTGTCTTCTCCACACCTGGAGGCCTCACCGGCAACGACCTTTCGCGCTTGTTCTTCACTTGCACCAAAACCAGTCAAGCCGCAACCTGCACCTGCAATACTTAGCCAAGAATCAGTCCACACCACGTTGTTAATCACTCATCACACCAGGAAGCGACCATCCACCGGTCCTCGAACCACACATGGCTCTCAACTGCATCCAAAAATTCTCAAAGTGAAATAAGTTTGCCTTTGTGATATGAGTGCCAATCTTCACCAAAAAGGGTCAGTGATCAGATGTTGGCCTTCCCAAGACTTGTACAGAAGTATCTGGATATGAGAGCCCAAGATGAGGAGGTGAAGACCCAATCCAATTTCTCTAACAGGGTTAGTGCTGCATATTGCTCCAGGAAAACCTTCTGCCATGAAAGTTAATCTCTGCCAAGTCCAAATGCTGAATTAGATCATTAAACAAAAGCATATCACTGACATTGCCCCCACCTCTATTTCTATCAGTTGGAGACCTAATCAGATTGAAGTCACCAGCTAGAATCCAATCAACAATGCCAGAAGTGTCAAAATTATAAAGCCAATTGATGAATGCAGTCTTTTTATCAGAGTTACAAGGCCCATAAATATTGGTTAAGCAAAAAGTAGCCCCAGAAAGCTGACAGGTTAACTTGACAGAGATAGCATAACTGTTGGACTGTAATAAAACACCATCAAACAGAACTCCATTCCAGACAAAGAGGGACCCCCAGAAGCACCAATAGACGACTGGAAGGCAACTTTATCTAGTTGTCTTGGACAAAACTTTTGAAAGTATGAAGGGTCAAAGTGTTCTCATTTGGTTTCTTGCAAGCAGACAACCGAGGCAGCACTTTCAGTGATTTTGTCACGCAGAGCATCCCATTTTCCCTAGGAGTTAATCCCACGCACATTCCACACCAGAATATTAAAAGATCTATGTCTATTCATGGTGCAACAGTAAAGAACAACACAAGAGCTTGAGAGCGCAACTCAAAAGCAAAGGGAATCCAAGAATAGACACACTAGATAACTAATAAGATAAAAAGGTTAACCACTGAGGGCCAGCCAAGAGTGGTAGGACAAGAGTTTAGAGCTTTGCAGCGTGACAGATGTGAAAATTCAACAAAAGAGGCCATCCCAGTGGCTCCAACTACTACCAGAACTAAACTGAACCTATTGCATAGATGTGTCATCATCATCAACATCCAGGCCCAAAAGAGCAGCTGTAGAGATAGCACTAGGCTGAATCTGAAGGAAGCCTGTCGCCATCCCCTGAATGTTGGCAACAGGGAGATATGGAGCAGCAACAGAGGCATCCTGGGCTTCAGAGGAGTAGATGATCGGGTTTTCAGCAGCAGCAAGAGCATCTTCCCTGGTACGGTAGCCGTCCTTGCTCTGGTTCAACCTGGTGCTGCGTCAAAGGAACTTGGAGTGGAGGGGCTCCTTGAGCTTGCGGGCACGACGCTTCTTTGGGGTAGCAGAGGCAATGGGGCCTTCAATTACCACCACCTCATCATCATCAGAGTCACTATCAGAGTAAGGCACCAGAGGTAGGCCTCCAGCAGGGAGCTGAGGGCCAAACACCTGAGGTGCATCATCCTGATCAAAAGTGATGGAAGCCAAATGAGAAAGGAGATCATCATCAGCAAAGTAAGAAGGAATAATGGTGTCAAGGTCACACACTAGAAGATTCAGATGGCCACACAAACTTCATGCTAGGACAACCATTCTAATCATAAGATCATCATAAACACCCTCAAGCACCTCATGTCATGTCAAAGCCACCGAGCCATGTGCCTACTTCTATATATGAGACTTCTCATTGGTAGGCATCATGTAACGGTTTAGCACCCAAAGTAAATTAAATTAAGCACATATGACATGGGAGCACATTTTCCAAGAAATTTACATTTCATTTTCAGATTCATATTTGGTACATGAAATGTCTTTGCGACAAAAAGGAACTCATGCCCCTCCACAAGATAAAGCAAGCGAGCTAGACATTCATGATGACAAATGAGCCTTTGGCCCCATATGATCAAAATAAGCTATCCAAGCACAAATTAAGCATAGCAAGGCCACTAAAACATGCAAAGATCATATAAAGGCATTTACTCACAAGAGGACATACATGTAGCATTTTTCAAAAACATAGCCATCAACCATGGATATAAATCAAGATCATCAAGGGCTAAGCCAAACTAACCATAGCATACCAAACTAGCTCACAAGATCATCCATAGCACATCATTGTGAACAATGTATATGAGAGAAGCTTTTCCTACAACAATGCATACGATACAAATGCATGCAACCTAAGATGCAAAGATGCCTATACATCATGATACAAAATGCAATGCAAATGCAAACATGCACAAAAGGAAAGCTATACATATGCTACAAAGGGGCTCCCACAACCAACTCAAGAAATCAAGCACACACCAAGTTCTCCCCGCAAATGAGTGAAAGTTGCTTGATCTTGGGACTTGGTGAAAATATCGGCTAGCTGGTCATGTGTGGGTACATGGATCAAGGCAATTTTTCCTTTCTCAGCATTGTCTCTCAGAAAATGATACCTCACTTCTATATCCTTGGTTTTGGAATGAAGCACTAGGTTCTTTGCAACGCTTATGGCACTGGTGCTATCACATAGAAGTGGGACACGAGTATACTCCTCACCAAAGTCACTCATGGTGTACGTGATCCAAAGGAGCTGAGAGAAAGAACTAGCAGCGGCTACATACTCTACCTCGGTAGTGGATTGAGCAACACTCGACTGTTTGCGGGAAGACCAAGACACTAAAGAAGAACCCAAGAACTGGCAAGTCCCAGAAGTGGACTTCCTATCCAACTGACATCCGGCAAAATCCGCGTCCGAAAATCCATGAAGTGCCAAAGAAGAAGACGCGGAGTACGAAAGGCCGAAGTCGGGAGTGTATCGCAAATACCTGAATATGCACTTGATTGCTTGCCGATGCGAAGTCCTTGAAGACGCTTGAAAACGAGCGCACAGACATACCGAGAATTGGATGTCCGGCCTCGTCGCCGTCAAGTACAGGAGTGACCCGATCATGCTTCGGTACTCCTTCTGGTCCACGTGTTCACCTTCCTCGTCCGCATCAAGAGCCGTAGTCGTACTTATTGGTGTCGCCATGGCCTTGGAGTCCTCCATCTTGAACTTCCTCTCAATGTCCTTGGTGTACTTCGCTTGGTGCACAAATGTTCCTTCCTTCGACTGCTTGATCTGGAGGCCGAGGAATAACTGCAACTCACCCATCATGCTCATCTCAAATTCCCTGCTCATGTCTTCTCGAAACTGAAGGACCGAACTAGCAACCAGAGAGGGGGGGAGTGAATGGGAGCCGATAAAAATTCTTCTCGAAAGAGATGACTTCTGCAACAAGATGAACACGGCTAACCAAAGCACTTCTCCGACTCAACTACCCAAGTTGGCCAAGACCACGTAGCCACTGAAGTGCTACTGATCCTAGGAACCAACAACCACCCAAGCCTACTTGAGAATGCAGGGGAACAAGCAACTCGAGCAGCACTCAGACCACACCGGTCAGACCGGTCACCACCACCGGTCAGACTGGTCCTGGCCGGATCACCCGGACTAGACCGTCGGATCACCCGACAACCACTAGAGACACTCCGGGTCACCCGAGACCCCAAATCAGAACACCCGAGCAAGACTTGATGATTTCCACAAGCAAGCCCCTGCACCAGTCAGGCCGGTACACCACAGCAGTCAGACCGGTCCTGGGCTGGAAACCCCAAATCCAAGAAACCAACCTCCCGAGCTCCAAACAGCACCAAACTCTAAACAACAGCAAACCTAGAAACTAGGGAACTAACTCACCAAGACGTTCACCCGGGCCAAAACCCAACAGGGGGCTGCACCGGCAGACCGGTGGAAGGCACCGGTCAGACCGGTTAGGGCCTGGGTGCTCGGGATGAACAGCGAGCCGCGGGTCAACTCCCCCAAATCCACTTCTCGATCTCCCGATTCGCTCCACAGATTCGCACAAGACTTTGGGGATACTAGGAGTACCTCATGGGCATCCCATAGCTACGATTTGGTCCAGCAAAACTTGTTGAATCAAGCGGAATCGAAGGATTTCCAACAAGAACACCACTTTCCCGAAACCTAAGAAAACCCCAAAATCGAGCACCTTTTCTCACGGATTTGTGAGGGGGATCACAAAGAAAAGAACCACGAAGGGTTCGTGCATACATTCCCAACCAAATCCCCAAGAAAGCGGCCTCAAATCCACCAGAAGAAAATCGCTAAGAAAAAGCTCCAAAAATCACCAAAAAGGGAAAACGGGAGAGACACCATCAAGCCTTGAGGAACCACGCCGAATCATCTATACATACCATGAAGGTTCATACAAGGTCTAGCTTGCCTCCCGATCATCCATCCCTATCTCAAGATCTTACCATGAAGCTATCAAGCTAGTCCTAGAAAATCCTAAGGAAATTAGGAAGGGAAAAAAGCAAAGGGAAAAGAGCTAGGGTTCCAAGAGGTGGCTGCCATCCTCTCGCCACTTGGTTATATGGAGGCAACCGAAAGACGAAACTACCCCTATTACATTAAACTAAGATACACGCCCCCGAAGGGCATTTTGGGACTCTTCGTCGTAGCACCATCGGACGGATGCCCGGTGACCGCACTTTGCTTAGCTTCGACGCAAGCCTTGCGATCCCGACGCGTGTCCTCCGCTTCGAAGTCTCCGGAAGGCGTCGTCGCACACCGGTTAGACCGGTGTACCCCACCGGTCAGACCGGTACCCACCAGTCAGACCGTTCCAGTGTTGCTGCACTTCGGTCTTCGCCCTTGGCTTTGTGGATCAACCAAGGAACCCAGTGGTTTTGTGGTGAACCACTGGAAACCCCGCGAACTTGGTGTGGCCTCCACCAATCTCCACTCATGACTTGACCACCACGAAGTTCCGGCTCGACCTTGGTTTTGAGGCTCAACCAAGAAACTGTACACAACTTCGTCTTGCTGTTCTTGCCACCATGCGGCCCGCACTTGACCCCGCTGGCCACCGGGTCCCTCGAACCAAGCCTACTTGTCTTCCCCATACCTGGAGGCCTCACTGGCATCGACCTTTCGCACTTGTTCTTCACCTGCACCAGCACCAATCAAGCCGCAACCTTCACCTGCAATACTTAGCCAAGAGTCAGTCCACACTACGTTGTCAATCACTCATCACACCAGGAAGCGACCATTCACCGGTCCTCGAACCACATAGGTCTTCAATCTCCCCCTTGATGAGTGCATTGACAACACACACAATTGGTAACCAAAGAGAAAAGAAAAAGAAAAGAAACGAACAAGGAAACTCAATCAAGCGATCGAAAGCCAAACAAAGGCAAAGAGCAAGATCACTTGAAAGAGGAAAGTCTCGGTCCCCTTAGGCAAGGGCAACGGCTTGACACAACCGAGACAAGAACAAGTTCGCCACAAAGGAGCAAAGACCATCAAAGCAAAGCTCAAAACACACAAGAGCTACCCCTGCACATATGCACACTCCCCCTGAACTTGTGCCTGCACTGTGCACAAACCGGTCAGGCCAGTTTCCCAAACCAGTCAGAACGGATCCACCAAATCGGTAAGGCCGGTTTCAAAACTGGTCAGACCGATTAAACTCGGCAGAAGCTAACCCCCAAAAGCCAAAAATGCAAAAGAAATGCACAAGCTCCCCCTTGACAGTTGGGATTGGTTCTAGGGATGCAATGCAACTTTTCTCAACCTCCATTTCTCCCCCTTGTTGCCAATGCATGAATCAAGGCTCAAATTTGAAAAGATGCAACCTAGAGCTTCTCAAATAGACAAAATCCACCACAAGATGCTACACAAGTCCAAATAAGCAAGTTAGATACTCTATAGCTTCGTATGAACATAAGCTACAAGATTACCAAGTTTCACAACCATTGGCCAAAGCTAAGATAGAATTGAGCAATTTTGCGAAAAATCACCCTCTCATGAACAAAGTCCTAAACATGAGCAAAACATGTCAAAATGGCAAAGCCACACAAACTTCATGCTAGGACAACCATTCTAATCATAAGATCATCATAAACACCCTCAAGCACCTCATGTCATGTCAAAGCCACCGAGCCATGTGCCTACTTCAATGTATGAGACTTCTCATTGGTAGGCATCATGCAACGGTTTAGCACCCAAAGCAAATTAAATTAAGCACATATGACATGGGAGAACATTTTCCAAGCAATTTACATTTCATTTTCAGATTCATATTGGTACATGAAATGTCTTTGCGACAAAAAGGAACTTGTGCCCCTCCACAAGATAAGGCAAGCGGGCTAAACATTCATGATGACAAATGAGCCTTTGGCCCCATATGATAAAAATAAACCATCCAAGTACAAATTGAGCATAACAAAGCCACTAAAATATGTCATGATCATATAAAGGCATTTACTCACAAGAGCACATACATGTATCATTTTTCAAAAGACATAGCCATCAACCATGGATATAAATCAAGATCATCAAGAGCTAAGCCAAACTAACCATAGCATACCAAACTAGCTCACAAGATCATATATAGCACATCATGGTGAACAATGTATATAGGAGAAGCTTTTCCTACAACAATGCATATGATACAAATGCATGCAACCTAAGATACAAAGATGCCTATACATCATGATATAAAATGCAATGCAAATGCAAACATGCACAAAAGGAAAGCTATACACATGCTACAAAGGAGCTCCCACACCAAACTCAAGAAATCAAACACACACCAAGTTCCCCCCGCAAACGAGTGAAAGTTGCTTGATCTAGGGGCTTGGTGAAAGTATCGGCTAGCTGGTCATGTGTGGGTACATGGATCAAAGCGATTTTCCCTTTCTCAATATTGTCTCTCAGAAAATGGTATCTCACTTCTATGTGCTTGGTTTTGGAATGAAGCACTGGGTTCTTTGCAACGCTTATGGCACTAGTGCTGTCACATAGAAGTGGAACATGGGTATACTCCTCACCAAAGTCACTCATGGTGTATGTGATCCAAAGGAGCTGGAGCAACAACTAGCAGCGGCTACATACTCTGCCTCGGTAGTGGATTGAGCAACACTCGACTGCTTGCGAGAAGACCAAGACACCAAAGAAGAACCCAAGAACTGGCAAGTCCCAGAAGTGGACTTCCTATCCAACCGACATCCGGCAAAATCCGCGTCCCAAAAACCATGATGCGCCAAAGAAGAGGACGCGGAGTACCAAAGGCCGAAGTCGGGAGTGTATCGCAAATACCTGAAAATGCGCTTGACTGCCTGCCGATGCGAAGTACTTGGAGACGCTTGAAAATGAGCGCACAGACATACTGAGAACTGGATGTCCGGCCTCGTCGCCGTCAATTACAGGAGTGACCCGATCATGCTTCGGTACTCCTTCTGGTCCACGTGTTCACCTTCCTCATCTGCATCAAGAGCTGTAGTCGTACTCATAGGTGTCGCCATGACCTTGGAGTCCTCCATCTTGAACTTTCTCACTATGTCCTTGGTGGACTTGGCTTGGTGCACAAACGTTCCTTCCTTCGACTGCTTGATCTGGAGCCCGACGAAGAACTGCAATTCACCCATCATGCTCATCTCGAATTCCCTGCTCAAGTCTTCTGCAAACCTTGCAACCAAAGAGTGAGACGAGCCACCAAAGATAATATCATCCACGTACACCTGAACAATCAGAATATCAACGCCCTGCCTGAGGAGAAACAAGGTCTGATCTACCTTCCCCATCTCAAAGCCCTTAGCAAACAGAAACCCCCTCAACCTGCCATACCAAGCCCTAGGCGCCTGTTTCAACCCATAGAGCATCATTCCATGTGCATTTTGATGTGTCCTGCAACAAAAGATAGAAACACCAACACTTGTGGAAATTGTCAGTATAAACCCCTATTCTAGTGTTGATGATCACTTTCGTTTATTCTATGCAGGTATTGACGGCCTAAAAGTGGTACTTAATAGGCGTCAATAACTCCCCCACACTTGACCTTTGCTCGTCCCGAGTAAAGGGAGAACAAATCAAGTGGGACATGGTATCCAAGGGTATGAAGCGAGCATAAGATATATTCCAAACCATACCTCGGACTTGTGAACTCCGTGGAGTGTCTATCATGCCATCTTGGGTAGTTGAGGAATGGAACGGTCATGAATCAAGTCACTTCCGCTCATCATGTCAAGTAACTTGGGGTTTTGCAATAAGTTTTCAAAGCAAACCTTGCTCAGCTCCTCATTTGATTCTCTCAGATCACTCAATGTGTATATGTCCTTACCAAGGCATTAGAACTGCCTTTCCACATCCTACTTCTAATGATGGCTATATGTGGAGCTCAGGGTAGGATAAAAGATAAAGCATACTTGTTTCACATATATTGCAAAGTCAAAAACCGGATCCAAGAAGAAAATCAAACCATATAATCAGATCAAGATGTGCACTTGTATGCATGTGATGAGTATGGTAAGGTGTATACTGGGCCCAGAATGGGTTCTAGATATTACCATACATGATGAAATACTATGATGATGGCAAGGTGGACACTAGCCCCAGAGTAGGTACTAGTTATTACCATCTAAAATATGGAACTCCTTTTAGCATGATTTTCTCCTCTCTCCTTCTTGAAATATTTGAGACATGGGCTAGCTTCTCTTTCTTTTTTTTTGGTCATGCTTTTTGAGCATGCCTTTTTTTTCTTTTTCTTTATGCATAGCCAGTCTCCTTTGGAGATATTTGGAGAGGGGTAAATCATGGAATAATGCATGGAGCTTTATTTGGTGGCATGGACGGTACAATGCTAACTTTTAGTGCAGAAGCATAGCAAGGGGGAAATAGTGGTGTGCACATGAATCTTGATCATGAGAGCATGAAAAGAATTCTCATAAGGGTCACAGAATTTGACAAAGCTCAATGTAATAACAAGCAGCATATGAGTATAAGGTTTTCAACTAGAACATCATATGGCTTTGGTAGGACTATGGCATATCAAAGAGGAGCTTTGCAAAGGGTTTTCGGATTTTTCAAATAAAATTCCCAAGCACTCAAGCATTAAGAGAGAAGATCATATCAACAAACCATATCTCAAACACCAACTACTTAGATGAGCATGAGGTCCCTAATAATATTTGTTCACAAGCATCAAGATCATGAGTAAGGAATAAAACATATGCAGGCCAACCACAGGAATCATGTAGAGCAAGCAGAGCACCATTATTTGAGTTTGATTTATGGATAAGAATTGAAGAGCATTCAAACTCATAGGTAGAGAGAGTGAGATGAAGGGTGCACATACCATCGCTCCTGAAGGATATAGGGAACAAGGAAGACTAGTGGTGATTTGGCTAACCCGTGGGGTAACCAGCTCACTCTAGTTTACCTTGCCCTTGTCATGAAGGTGTAGTGATGTCGTGCAGCCCTTGTGTGGGAGTTCTCGAGTGGATATGATGATGATGAGATCGAGAGGACTCCCCCACACTTGTTCTTGTACCTGGTGTTGTTCTTCAAGCAAAAGCGGAAACAAAGAGATGGACTCTATAGTTTGAAAACCATAGAGCCTTTATTTGAAAGCAAATATTTTTGTTTGTGTTGTTTTTTTTATTGTTATCGTCACCATGTCATTTGCTCAAACAAGGTTAGATCAATATTGCACTCCATAGATAAGGAAGGTATACTTGCCTGAGACCTTTACGGGGTCAAATGTACCTCCTTCATATGTTGTGCAAAATAAATTTGACACGTTAACTTACCTTCCCAATGGATATAGCTCAATGACTTTCCCTTTTGAATTTGACAATTTTTTGTAGGGGTTAGTCCACATACATGCAACCAAGATCTTATGAGAGCATAACTCTAAGGTTCATCAATCAAAACTCGGCACCATGTCTTGTTTTGACTGAAGAAGACAGTTTTAACCTAATCACCACGCTTAATTTAGAACAGTCCATGAATGTACGTCCAGAACATACAATCAAACCAAAGCATATGAACATAAATGAAGGAAGCATGATTAAGCTGTTTTCAAAGGAATGCAAGTATGAGCATGTGACGGTGAACATCGGGCAACCTCCCAAAAGGGCTTTGTTTAAAGTCAAAAGCAGGACATACCTAGCTAGTCGGGCAAGATGAAAGAGCTTACTTCATTTCAAACTAGGGTAAGATTTGGCATGAGAGGAACTTTACTCGGGATGCTTACATATCTCCCCCACACTTGGAGTTTGCATTGCTAAGCAACGAAACTCAAGTGTGTGGAGATCAAGCTTCCTTTGTAAATGTTCCCTCACAAAAATCTTACTAAAGTGTTGTAGTTGATGTGGCTCACACGTTCTTAGGCATCATCTGTCTACCATTCTTTTCAATCTCCACATGAAAGGTTAGCAACTAAAAATACCCGAAGGACAGCTTATGCCAAAAACATGTTCTTGCTTTTATTCGAAAGGGAAATGAGACCTATGTTAATCTAGGCTATCTCCTAGTAATGCTTTGTTTATTCAAGATCATAAGCTCAACCAGGGGAACTTCATCTTGCAGCTATCATTGGCGGTGTCATTCCCGTCTCACCACCAATCTTGGATGTATTAGTGAAGCTTTGGCTGCAAGGTTAGTGCCACAGCGCACACACGAAATCTGATATGCTTATGGTAGACATATGCATCCACAATCGACCTTCTAAACATTTTGCAATAGAAGACCAGAAGGTGGTTGTAGCCCTCATGTGTGCTCGGTGCACTAAGCATGGCCAGTTCTGGATAGGCATGTTGCAAGCATGGTTCATGCGGTGTATCAAGAATGAAACTACCATGCTTGTCTGTGGAACCTTTACCTATGAATTCCAGAGTCAGTGCCTCACAAGATTCCATGGCCCATGAGTTCTCTATCTCAAGAGATTTATCATGAAAGCTCAATATCGACTCTCGATCATGATCGAGAGCAACATCATACGGGCTAGCGGGAAGAGGCTCAAACTCGGTCGAGAGGGATGATGATCGTTCGCCTTCACAGAAGTGAAGAGAATCTTCCGAGTCGTTCTCATGAGGAGTAGGAAAGTCTACAACCTTAATGAGAACGGGCTCGGATGATGCGAACGGAGATACATGCATCATCTTCTCGAGCAGGTCTTGCTTGGGAAGAGGATTTGCCAGTGGAGGTCCTGGACTTGTGATAGAAGTGGCGAAATCGGATTCCCTAAGCTTATGATCTAGGCTCCCTTGCGATTTATCAAGAAGTTCATCCAATGGGAAGCCTAGAAGTATATCAAGATCGAGGACATCGAAGATGTGAAAGTCTAAGCTAGCTTTGATCCCGTCTATGATGAGCGGCACGGCTCTTGCGATCCCCCGACATTCAAGAACGTGTCCTGAGGGACAACTCCTGAGGAGTATGTCGGATGGTGCTAGCGGAATATTGCCCAAGAGAGTTTCCGCTAAGAGCCATGGCAAAATGTTAACGTCCATGACGGGGTTAGAATGGTCCTCTACGTCGATTCCTCTAGTTGAACAAGGAACGATCAAAGAAGGTGAACTAATCCAAATTGCTTCAGAAAAGTGCGTCACTCCATCTGGCCATTCCTCCTTCATGGTCTCCTCAAGATCAGGAGGATCAGGAGGTAGAGGTGGTACTGAAGGTCTAGGGGGAAAGTTCTGTTGAGAGATTTTTGGAATGATTGATTTGGACAGAATAAGGATCATCCCCTGATTGGGCAACGAAATAATTCGAGGTGTCTGAGATTTTCAGAAGGGTCATCCTCGAAGTGATAGAGGAACTTTAGAGGTTGAATTTCTTCTTCCTCCATGGTTCCTGGTTTAGGTGAGGGTTCTATGGCTGAATAAAAGGATGTGGAAGGTGATGGATCGGATTCAGCCTCTAGAAGATCCTCATGGTTCGACTTAGATTGGTAGGGTTCGCTACGATTGGCTGGGAAGAAAGAGCTCTCCAAGAGGGAATCTAGGATTTCTCTTACTTCCGCTGGAGTTTTGTGAAGAAGCAAACCTCCAGTAGTCTCGTCGAGATCTAAGGCAGCATCCATGTCTAGACCCATGCAGAAGATGTATAATGACACATCATCGGGAATGGACAAAAGGTCTAGGTCAGAAGCCAAAAGACGTAAGAACCTAGCCCATGCTGCACCTATAGACTCCTCCTCTGCTTGCTCGAACTCGAGGATGTCCATTGGGAGAGAAGCTATGCAATTGTACCATCACTCCGTCCTCTCCATGAGAGAGAACGAGTTACAAAAGTCATCGCGAAGTCCTTCCCAATTACCGTTCACACTCCCTACAGTGTGAGCGTACCATTGTTCCGCTCTCCATATAAGAGAGAAAGGAAACAACTTCCACTTCACGGTTTGCTATGTCATGCCTGGAATAACCAAGTGTGAACACAGATCCTCAAATTCTTTCAAATGAATGTAGGGATCTTCATTGATCGCTCCAAAGAAGGGTCTATCCTGAACCATATTTATAAGGTCGGGGTTGAGCTCATGGTTGGATGAGACGTTGATGGATCATTGAACTCATTGGATGCGGTGGAGAGGTCGTGAAAGGATGGCCTCTCCATGGGTAATGGGGGCAAAGGTAGAAACAAAGAAAACGAAAAAGATAAATACGAGGACCACTAGGTTCGAATATAGATACGGCAACTGTTCCCCGGCAACGGCGCCAGAAATACTTGTTGGTATTTCTTAACCTCACCACTAGTTGCGCACCTAGTGTGAGCGTAAGATCCACCTGGGTATACCGACGGGTACAAAAGAATCCGCAAGCGCACGGAAATACCACTGTAGCAGTTCACCTCAGGAGTATTCCCAAGGGTATCGAATCCAAGGAACGGTGTGTACTACCTTCTACCCTAGGAGAATAGTCCAAGGACACAACTCTATAGAGTTGAGATGGAGATGGAAAGGATCCTGTTGATAGTGGGTAGAGTTGAGAACAATCTCTCGGTTAGGGACTCTCATTTCGGACACCGAACCCTCTTGGCTATAACAGTCGGTTCACGACAAATGGTTGCCTACACCTGTATCCGGACGTGGGGGATTCCAGAAGGGTCCAACGGCTGTCACTACCGTGGCCTACCGAAAGACAAACCGTGGGATATAGGGCAATCGAAGGATAACCCGTCGTCTAGACACCACGTCTACACCACCGGTTACTACTATAGCACGACTACGTCTGTCGACCCATAACGACACTATAGCACTCCGTACGAAGACGGAGCGACGAACCCACGAGGGAGAGATCAGAACTCACTCAGGTAACCGCTATCTATACAAGGATATTTTAAGGACTTTGGTCTAAACTAGAATGCAGGAGCATCCACTTTACTCTAATTGGACTAGCAGGCATACAAATGGAATTAGCAACTTATGAACTACACCAGAAGATCAAAGGCTAAGTTCATGAAGAACACAAGCCTCTACATCATGAACAAGTGAAGAACACAAGAACTATTCACCCATGCATGAATACTACTTTAGTCTAAATAGAAAATGCGGAAATACTCACTTTACTCTAATTGAAGAACGAAGCATCCACAGAGATACAAATCCCTCTCTCACTCTCCTATTCTCTAATCTACCAAGGAGAGGCCTCTCCTTTAAAGGGAAGCTCTCATCCTTGGGTGAGATGGTGTGTCCCTATTCTAACCCCCTCCCCTTCTATTTATAGGCTAGAGTATCGGCGCGAGAACACCCCGAGCACCCCCGGAATGCGCTTAGGATCCACCGAGGAGACGACACGTGGAAGATGGGAGCGAACCGCTTAAGGTGGGATCGGCCGATCCCGGGTCAGCTCCGATCGCGCCGCCTTTCGTCTGGGTGACTGCCAGGTGGTCCCCAAGGTGGTTCCCGATGTATGGGTCGGTTGAAAGCGGTTTGCTCGGGTTGTGGGCCCTTGAATCCTTGTGCTGAACACGTGGCGGTGTCAGATTCGTCGGGAAGTTCTTCTCTAGGATTGATGAGGTGTCATGGACAAATGGCATCCTGTGTGCCAGCACGTCGCCACGTGGCCTGGTGTGGGTCCCACTGGGCCCACATGACGTCCTGTGCTTATCTCTCTCATCCGGGCTCTGATGTATGCAAATGATATATCTATTTCGATCGTCTCGATGAGCCCGTCACAATGGTGCAGTCCAAATGGGCATTTGGGAATGTTTATGATGATGCCATATTCATGCAATCAATTTACTTGCTCTCAATTGCATCATTCCATGTGCATTTCGTTGTGTCCTACAACAAAAGATAGAAACACCAACACTTGTGGAAGTTGTCAATATAAACCCCTATTCTAGTGTTGATGATCACTTTCTGTTTATTCTATGCAGGTATTGACGGCATAAAAGTGGTACTTAACAGCCGTCAACAATGCTCCTCCTCCTGAAAGATCTTCTCCCCAAGTTCATCATCTCCTGGACAATCAAAGACCAAAGAGCTACGTGGCTCTGTCTCGTCGAAGGTAACATCAGAAGTCTCCACGATTTGGTTAGTTTCCAAGTTGAGCACACGAAATGCTCTAGAATGAGAAGCATAATCAAAGAAAATTCCATCGACCGACCTAGCCTCAAACTTATCCAGATTCTTGCCCTTTTTCAGGGTAAAGCATTTGCATCCAAACACATGGAAATGACTCACCTTGGGAGTGCGACCGTGCATCATCTCATAGCACATCTTCTTCTTGAAAGCTCGAAGAAAAATCCTGTTCGAAACATAGCACGCGGTATTGACCGCCTCAGCCCAGAACCTCCTCGGAGTCCTATGCTCATCGAGCATCGTCCGGGACATCTCACACAAGGTTCTGTTTTTCCTTTCCACCACGCCATTCTGGGGAGGCGTATACGGACTCGAAAATTGGTGTTCAAGACCCAAGTCATGGCAAAAGGTTTCGAAACGAGAGTTTTTAAATTCTGAGGCATTGTCACTGCGAATCGCTCGTATGGCATCTCCGTGCCTCTCATTCTTCAACCTCAAGACAAGATCTCGAACAAAACCAAACGTCTCCCCCTTTTCCTCCAAAAAGAAGACCCAAGCATACCGAGAGTAGTCACCCACCACAACAAGGACGTACCACTTCCCACCCACGGATCTCACACGAGCTGGGCCAACAAGGTCCATATGGAGCAGCTCGCATGGACTGTCCGTCATCACATCGGTGAGGAGTGGATGGGAAGAGGCTACCATCTTGGCATGCCTACACGGCGCACACACCAACTCTTTCTCAAACCTCAACCGTGGCAATCCTCAGACCAAATTGAGTTTACTCAAGCGAGACAAAAGGTTAAAGCTTAAGTGACCCAACTTCCTATGCCACTTCCACTACTCACTCGAAGAACCAGCCAAAAAGCAACGAGCCACACTAGAAGACTGAGAGAAATCCGCTCGGAAGATTTGACCCTCGGGAACGACCATGCAAACTAGGTCCCCTTGAGAATCCAAAAATCCGAGAACCACCAAGCCGAAACAACACCTCAAACCCCTCATCCAACAGTTGGGACACGGAAAGCAAATTGAACCCGAGCGATTGAACAAGAGCAACACACCTGAGAGTGACCTTGTCACTTACCTTAATCTCACCTTCTGAAAGCACACGCCCTCGCCCATTGTCCCCAAAGGTGATGTATGTCTTGGACACCAGCGGGACGAGACTTGAGAACCACCCCGTGTCTCCGGTCATATGCCTCGAGCAACCGGAGTCGATCAGCAAAACGTTCCTCAAGTCTCCCACCTAAAATTCAAAAACGAGCATGTGAGCGAACAAACGACTTAGCACTGGGGTTAGTACCAAAAGAGTAATACCAGTGCCGAGCCATTTGCTCCAAAGTGGGGTTAGCACAAGCCATATCATCACGCCTATCAAAGCTACCACCACGAAAACCAACATGGGAACCACCACGAGGGAACCACCCCTGTCTAGCTAGAGGAGAACGAAAGCCACGAAAGGAGGACCATGGACCATTGCTCCTCTGAAACTAAAAGCTACGACTCCTCCCACCCTCGTATTGAGCACGAGGTGGAGAACGCCTAGCAAACTCAATGCCACCAGACTCACTGTGCCAACCATCTGTACCACGACCAAAGGACCTGAACCGAGCCTCATCACGAGCACGAAAACCAAACTGGTCACCCTGCTGCCTCCAAACTGGTCTGATCAGTTTCTCTATACGAGCAGTCCAAACCGGTTTGACCGGATTAACTCATCCAGCAGGGTCCCTTCCACCCAAAGCACTCTTGACTCCCCAAGCCGGAATTGTGCGAACAATGGCTTTACCCCTAGGTAGTGGCATACGAGACTTAGGCACACCATGAGAGGGGTGGTTCCTATCCTTGTTTGCCCACTCCTTAGCTATCCTCTCCTCTCGCTTCCTCTTGAAGCAAAACTCATCCTTGTGACCATCTGTACCACAATACCCACACTACGAATGGGTTTTGGTTTAGGCTTGGGTTGGGGTTGCTCACTTGGCTTCTCTCCCTTCTTCTCTCCAACCACATCTCCCTTGGGGTTCACAAATCTTACCGGTTTTTGAAAGTTGTTGGTTGGGGAGGAAATACGGGTGGATCTGGAGTTGTGTCAAGTTTGTTTCTGAGATGGTTAGGCTTGGGCCCAAACTTGTTCTTGTGTGTTGTTTGTTGTGGGATAGAGATCTCTCCAACTTTCTCATCTCGCTCACCACTGCTCTCTCCAATTTTGTCACCCCAAGTGCCCGACCATCATAGCGTTTGAAAGCCGTTATCATGATACCAAGCTGAGGCTCCTAACCCGACAACCAACTCAAGCACTTCCTCAGCTCATCATTTTCACCCTGTAAGCGATCAACATAATGTGCAAGTTCCAGATTTTTCACCGCATGCAATTCACAAGTAGAGCAGGAAGTAGGAATTGGAGCTTTCAAGTCAGCCTCAAGTGAAACAATGCGAGCACGCAACTCATCAATCTTTCCATGCAACACAGGACAAGACGTGCAAGCACCTAGCAAAGAGGACCTAGATTGCAGCTCAGCCAATTCAACCCTAAGCACATCTAGTTCCTCACACTTGGAGGCATGCTTTTCCTTAAGAGTGGTAAGATCAGCCAAGAAAACAGAGCAATCATCACAATCAACGTCATCATAAACAACAGGTGAAGCCTTAAGCGAATCTATCTCAAGCTTAGCATCAAGCTCTTTCCTCATTTTCTTAGCCTCCCTAAGCATGTCATCACGGTTATCAAGCAACTTGCCAAGCTCCTCATTCTCCTGGCGCAAGAAGGAAAGCTCATCACGTACCTCATCCTCGGAGTTAGAGTCTGAGTCGTCCTTCTGGCTCTTCGTGCTGCCGGAGCTGTGTGCCATGTCGCAGAAGTCGTCACGCGCGAAGCAGCTCATCTCGCTCAAGTTCTTGGACGCTTTCTTGCTCTTGCGCCGATCACCTTCATCTTCGCTGCTACTGGAGCTCGAGGTAGAGTAGGCAGAGATGGAGTCGATGTCGCTTGCTCCGACCATCGCTCGGGGCTTCTTGCTGTGGCCATCCTTCTTCCTCGATCTCCGCTCGTCCTTGTTGTGATGCTTGTGCTTGTGACCGCGCCACGATCGGTGCTTGTTCTCCGTCCTCGATCGGTGCTTGTAGTCGTCCTTGTTCTCCATCTTCTCCGGACAGTCGGTGATGAAGTGTCCTGGCTTGCCGCACTGGAAGCATGTCCGTGTGGTCCTCTTTGTGCTCACCCAGTTCTCGTGCAACCTCTCGAACCTCCTGGTCAACAGTGCCAGCTCGTCCTCTCCAAGCACGTCGAACTCCTCATCTGGCAAAGACATCAAGGAAGACAGAGAGTACATCCGGGAGGATGGGTTAGCATTAGACTTAGCACCTGAGCCATCGACGAGAGCAAGACTATGGGAGTCAGTCGGGCTCTCAAGATGGGCTGTCACACCACGATCGACCTGAGCTGACTTGAGCTTAGAGAACAGCTCATTTACCGTCAAAGTACCATACTTCTCAGACTCTAGAATGGCCTCGACCATTCCATACCATATTGTACGATCCTGTGAGTGCAAGAGCTTCACAGCTATGTCATGATCATCGTACGGGAGTACGACCACATTTGCCCTCATGTTGTTCACAACTACCGTAAACCACTGGAATAAGGCGTCAATTGACTCACCGGGGAGATGAGTGAAGTTCTTGTACTCTCTCTGGTAAGTCGCATACATCCGAGCCTGAACTTGAGCATTTCCAGCGTGAGCATCCATCAACTGCTCCCAAATCCTACAAGCCAAGTCTTGAGGACCGGAGCGTCTGAGGACTAGTGGATGGTCGCTCCTTGGTGTGATGAGTGATTGACAATGTGGTGTGGACTTACTCTTGGCCGAGTATTGCAGGTGCAGGTTGCAGTTTGATTTGCGTTGGTGCAGGTGAAGAGCGGGCGCGAAAGGTCTTAGCCTTGCGGGGCCTCCGAGGAGTGGAGAGACAAGTAGGCTCGGCTCGAGGGACCCGGTGGCCAGCGGGGTCAAGTGCTGGCCGCATGATGGCAAGAAAAGCAAGACGAAGTCGTCGACTGGAACCGGTGCAGGGTAGCGGCTCACGATCGGAGTCTGCACACGGGGTTTGCGGTGATTCACCACAAAACCGTCAGGTTACTTGGTTGATCCACAAAACCAAGGCCGGAGGCTCGGCGGGCGGAGACGGGATCCGGGCGCGCCGAGAAGCTTCGATGCCGGTGGACACATGGCGGGATCACAGGGCTTGCGTCGGGAAGACGCGGACTGCGGCAAAGGCGTGTCCGTGCGATGAAGAGGAATGCTACTTGACCATCTTGCCCCTGAGGGGTTTGTATCTCAGTTTAAGTTCTAGGGGTAGCTTGGTCATTTGCCCAACCCAGAGGGACTCCATATATATAGCTCTAGGGTTTCTGGGCAAACCATCCATCTGGACTACTTCTCTTTTATCTGCTCCATAGGCTTAGATTTTCTTCACTATTTTGTAGAGAATCTGACCTCCGAGTGTATGGAAGCTTTCATGGTTGCGTCGATTTCCTTCTTGTGGCTCGAGTGATATTCGTGTCTTTTTCGGGCTATTTTTGTTGGATTTTCGTGCGTGGCTTGTTCCTCCGATTCCGAGGTGCTTGGGTTCGGTTTTCTTTGTGGGGATCATGGATAGATGCCTTGTGCTTCTTCGTGCTTGATCTTGACCCCTCAAACTCCGGATTTGGCCTTGGATTTGAGGATTTCGGGTGGAACCCTAGCTTTTTGGTAGAGTCCGGTTCATGATCGATTCCCGGCGTTTTAGTTGGTTTGAGGTCTCAAGTTTTTGGGCATAGCATCCCCTAGGGACGCTTCACGTCTCCCCCAAATCTTGCCTCAATCCATTCAGCTGTTTTCGAGCTCGGACTATTCTGTTCGTGAGCGACGGACCGTCCGTCGTGTGCTCATGGACCGTCCGCGGGAGCTCCAGTTCGTCCAGTTCGTTGCGTGTTCTTGCAGGTCGGTGGTTTGATTCGTTGGGGTTGAGTTCCCTTTTTGGATCGTGTTTGTTGGACTGTCCGTCCGTCGGTAATGGACTGTCCGCGGAGGAGACGGACCGTCCATGGAAGAGCTGGACTGTCCGCGCAGAGGTCACGGACCGTCCGCAGCCATCGGTCCGTCCGTGGTGCCGAGTCGGACCGTCCGTATTTTTGAGGTGCGGTACAGGAGGTTCTGTCCATTTATACGGACCGTCCGTCCTAGGGGCACGGACCGTCCGCCAGGTCCCGACGGACCGTCCGCGAGGGGCAATCGGACCGTACGTCCTAGCCAGGCAGATTTGCCTAAGTCCTTTGCCTCTTGCGTTGTGCTTCCGCTTTGGGTTGTATTGGGACTTGTTCCTAGGGTTGGTAGGTCCGTTGTGACTACGTGACCTTGTCAAGTTCATGTGGGAACTCTCGGTTGTGGATTTGGGACATAGGCCGAGTTCATCCTTCTGGAAGAATTTTTAATCGGCTCCCATTCACTCCCCCCCTCTCTGGTCGCCTAATCAGTCCTTCAGTTGGTATCAGAGTCGGTTACGGATCTTCGTGATTCTAACCAGTTTAAGATCCAAAGATGGCGTACCAAGAACGGGGTTCGGGTCCTCCACACTTTGATGGTAAGAACTACCAGATGTGGCAGAGGCGAATGGCTGCTTTCCTGTGCGGCAAGGGTCAGATCCTTTGGGATGTTACGGTGAACACAACTTATGTTCATCCGGTTAACTTCCTAGCTCCTGGATCGAGGGATATGCATGATGCCAACAACAAGGTGGTCGACTACTTGTATTTTGCTCTGTGTCAATCCGAATTCGATCGGGTTAAGACAGGGGACTTGGCTTGTAGGATTTGGGAGTAGCTGAAGAATGCTCACGCTGGGAACGCTCAGGTTCAGGCTCGGTTGTTTGCGACCTACCAGAGAGAGTACGAGAACTTCACTCATCTCCCCGGTGAGTCCATAGACACCATGTTCCAGTGGTTCAGTATGATTGTGAACAACATGAGGGCTAATGTGGCCGTGCTCCCATATGATGATCATGATAGGGCTGTGAAGCTCCTGCACTCTCTGGATCGTACCGTGTTGAGTGAGAAGGTCAAAGCCATTCTTGAGTCGGAGAAGTATGATACCCTTACGGTGGATGAGCTGTTTTCCAAGCTCAAGTCGTCCGAGGTGGACCGTGGGGTGAGAGCAAGGATCGAGAACCCGACTGATCCTCATAGTCTGGCTCTCATTTTTGGACCAAGGACTAACACTAACATGTGTTCGAGACACTTCTCTTTGTCTTGTCTCGTGTCCATGCCAGATGAGGAGTTCGACGTGCTGGGCAAGGAAGATCTCGCGTTGCTGAGCAGGCGGTTCGAGCGCATGTACACGAATCGGAAGAACGCTCGGAGGAGCTCGGGCATGTGCTACCGGTGCGGGAAGCACGTGCACTTTATCGCTGAGTGCCCGTAAGCCATGGAGGTTGTTGACGGTGTATTTTGGTACACCAAACATGTTCATTACACTTTGGTTTGAGCTTGATTATGGAACTAAGCCGCTATTAGGCACACTAATGATATAACAAGTTCATCTTTGTATGTGCATTTGGAAGTGTTGTGTTTTTGCAGGAAAACATGGACAAAAAAGATGGAGTCACAACAAGTTCAAAGGAGTAAATGAGGAGTCCCATTCGTGTTCAAGAGCATGATGAAATCACTCCCAAAGGTGGCAAGGACCGAAGTGTTACAAAGGAACATCCCCGAGGATTGAAGCGTAAACGACCGAACTTCATGCGAGAAGACCCTCTATCTTGGACGCAAGGATAACGTCGCCAAAATGATGCAAGTGAAGGGGGCAAAGTGCCAAATGTCAAGAGGACCCAAGGGAGCGAAGGGGCGACCGAACTGGGCTAGGATGGGCCTGGGCCGGTCGGCCCAGGCCGGCCGGCCTGGCCCATTCCCGAGGCGGTTCGGCCCCCCATTTCTTGAGTGTAAAGATGATGCAACACTAAGTCGGTGTGGGCGCCACCATTCGTAGGGAGAGAGCCATTCGCCTGAAAGGTCGTCCACAAGCTAGAGAGGAAGGAGAGGAGAGAGATCATTCGCGAGGATGATCGCTCGACTCGAAGGAAGCAACCACAAGTGGAGGAGGACGTCGAGGCCCTGGCACGATACGCCCGGCGGAGAAGGAAGACACCGTCGGAAGCATCACCATGATCAACGGAGCTATGCCTAGGGCCTTGATGGGGTAATCTTCTCATTTGTCCATGGGTTGTAAATGATCTTGAGATGTAATCGCAACTTTTATGGTTTCAATCTATCATCTAGTGTTGAAGATACTTTCTTGTTTAAGGTTAGCTACCATGCCTTGTCGGGAGTTTAGATCTCACTTCTCCCTTAGAACCCTTCAATATGCCGTGATCATCATAGGTCTAGTCACGAATACCTCCGCGTAGTGACAGTACGGGGGGAGGGAAAGGGCGAAACCAGGGTTTTTTACCATTTTTACCGCTGTGGCACAGTAACGGTACCGGCCGGTTAAAACCGCTAGGGTTCAAAAAACTCAAATTTGAATTCAAAAAAAATGAAAAAATCTATAAAAATCCCTAAAAAATAGTTCATGATTTATAGAACCTGATGGTGTCATAAGTTTTCAAATTTGAGTGCATTTAGTATTTATTTCGAGCTTTAGAAGTTACAGAAAAAAAGAAAAAGGTAAAACGGGCACCGGCTCGTTAAGGCCCATCAGGCCCAAACCGTCTCAGACGCCCTATCCATTACTCTGCCTGGAGCCCCCGACGCCTTAGACGCCTCCCCAGCTCGCTCGCTTGCAGTTCTGCCACGCCTAGAGCCATTCCGCGCCGCCGCCGGCGGTTATCCGCGCCCCGACGCCGGTTAGCCGGGCGGGAGCAGCGGTAAGCCGCGACGCGACCGGATCCAGCCGCTCCCGCGCGGTAGGAGTGGTTTACCGCCCTGGGCGGGCGGTATACCGCGGCGGGAGGCAGTGGTAACCGCTGCTTTGCAGGTAAGTTCTTTTTCGAATGGAGTGTAGGAGACTTAGGATTTAGGTAGGTAGCTTTAGGATTTAGGTAGGAATTAGCTGTAGGATGTGGGTACCATTTGCATTAGGATTTAGGTAGGATTTGTGTTAGGATTTAGGTTTATTTTGCTTTAGGATTTAGGATTTTAGGTATGATTTAGGATTTTAGGTATGATTTGTGGTAGGATAATATTTTAGGTAGGATTAGTTTCAGATTTAGTTATATTTTCTTTAGGTACATTTTATTTAGTTGTGAGTTTGTGAATTAGCCACTTAGTTACGTGCATTTTATTTATGTGATTGATTTGTTTGTGTTGGCCATTTCTGTAGATAGACAATGTCAGGTAGACCTAAAGATGTTGTATGGGAACATGGTAAAAATCTAGCTCCCGGATGGCGATGCAACTATTGTGGTATGCAGAAAAGTGGTGGTGGTTCTACTAGATTCAAACAACATTTGGCTGCGGGCGGATCATCGGTGCTGCATTGCAGCAAGGTGCCACCACCTGTGCGGGAGTACTTTCAGCGGGATATTGAGAGGACTAAGAAGGCAACTTCTGACCGGGCTCGAGAGAGGTTGGCACGGGAGGCGGCTGCAGCAGCGGGAAACAACCCCGTTGGTGGATATGATGATGAGGAGGCTCAGATCCAGCAAGCAATTAACCTATCGAGAGCAAAAGCAGAGTTCCGACAGGGGGTCGAAGGGAGAGGAGGTACTTATGAGCGTGGAGTGGGTAGTGGTTCGGCAAGGGGGAATCCTGTGCAGAGGATGTTTGGAAGAGCAAGCTCACAGAGGGAGAATCATATGGTGGCGGACTATAACTTGGCAGCCGGTGGGAGCAGAGGAATGACGCAACCAAGGATTGAAACAGGTTCCTGGAGACAGAAGGGTAAAAATGCAAGGGAAGCCATTGGTAAAGCTTGGGGAAAGTTTTTTCATATTGCTGGAATACCTGGACGGCAGGCTGACAATCCATACTTTGTCAGTGCGGTTAGAGAGACACAAAAGTGGGGTAAGTATCTATACTCTATACTTGGACACCTATGACCTTATGTTCTGAATCTATTCTCATGATGTCCATATGGTTGCAGGTAAAGGTATCATGTCACCCAATGGAAAGGAGATTGATGGAAAGTACCTAGATCAGAACGAGAAAGACTTGAAAGATCAGTACGTAAAGTTTCAGAACGACTAGGGCACACATGGTGTGACGTTGATGTGCGATTCATGGACTGGCCCGACTAAAATGAGTGTCATCAACTTTCTGATATATTGCAATGGGGTCACATGGTTTCACAAGTCTATTGTTGCAACTGGAAAAAGTCAAGATGCCTCATATTTGTACACGGTACCTCCTCAACATGTGCTATGTCACATTCAATATGTTTTCATGGTTACTAATATTTTGCCTATATTTTTAGGAGATTCGCAAGGTGGTGAAGGAGATTGGCCCGGAGCATGTCGTGCATGTGGTCACCGACAATGGCTCAAATTACAAGAAAGCATGCAGGACACTAGGAGAGGAGTATGTACACATTATTTGGACACCTTGTCTAGCACATACAATGAACTTGATGTTGAAGGATATCAGTGAAAGGTACGACCATCAAGGTATGATCACAACATGCAAGAGAATTTTAACTTGGTTACACAACCATGGGCAATTGAATGCAATGATGAGGAAAGCAATCGGTGGTGAGTTGGTCAAGTGGAATGCCACTAGGTTTGTCACCAACTACATGTTCCTATAGAGCTTTTATCGGAAACGTGATGGTTTCATGCAGTGGATGGGATCTCCTGAGTTCTTAGACAGCAAGTGGGCATATACCAATGAAGGTCGATTTGCTCACGCCCGGTTGTCAAGTATGGAGTGGTGGGGTGGATTGAAATACATCATCGACACAGTTCAACCTGTATACAAGTTCCTTCGCTTTGCTGATCAAGACAAGTGACCCAACTTGTGTGATGTCGTGTCTGCCTACCAGACATGCAAAAATGAGTTGGAGTCTTTCTTTGGAAGAAATGTTTTGACATGGAATGAGTATCGTCAGATTCTGGATGCTAGGATTAAGGATGTGTACCATTTCACTTATGTGGGTGCAGGTAAGACTAAGACTGTACATGTAGTTTCAAGCTGTACATATATACCTTATGCTTATTTGACGTGAATCATATTTTGCAGCTGCTGTCCTAAATCCAGCGCTTGCATATACGATGGAACCAACTGCAGAAATGTATCATTCGCTCAAGGATGCATTTGAGCGCATGACGGATGTCCAGAGCGCCGTGCAGGCATTACAGGAGGCTGAGGTGTTTCGGCAGAAGCTTGGTGAGTTCGGCTCCGAACTGGCAATGAAAATGGCGACAGACCCAAAGACAACCCCATGTAGATTAGATCGGTTTTCATATCTCTAAGAAGTTGCATGTTCAAGTATCGTAGACACTTGGGCAAGTGTCTTTTATATATCTTGTGAGCCTCTCAACCCTTTCTAGTGTAGCGTAGTAGTTCTTTACATTAACTATAGTTTAGGGTTTGGATAAGTTAACTAGGTAGTGCTAGATCAAACGCTTGTAATCCCCTTGCTCCGCGGATTGACAAGAACCTAGGGAATCCCCATGGTGAAAAGGTGTAGGTCCGTACGCTTGCGGATCGTAGGTGGATACGAGTTTTATCCGTCAACAAGCCCCTTTTTCTGGCGCCGTTGCCGGGGAGCAAGCCAGTTTACATCGATTGGTTTTGCATTTATTTTCATTTATCATTTATTGCTAACATCTAACCCCTATTACCTAGAAAACCACTTTGTTTTTTTTTGTTTTTTCTATTTTGTTGTCTAGATGGCGTTCGCCAACCGTCCTATGTAAGAACTGGAGAAATCGTTACGGGATTACGCTAGTCCTCGATGTGAAGACATTAAAGTACAAGAGTCCGATTCAAAGCTCGAAGCGACCAAGTATGAAATCAAGGCTAGGATCATCGAGATGGCGACGGCAACCCCATTTGGAGGGATGGAGACGGAGAACCCGTATAGACACATAAAGCATTTCACGATGCTATGCAACACGGTGCGTCAAGAAGGAGTTCCCGATGAATGGTTCAAGTGGAATCTCTTTCCCTACTCACTTGCCGGCGAAGCAAAGATATGGTACTCGTTTGCGTCCTTTGAAGTTGAAGGGAATTGGAACAAGTTGATGAAAAAATTTTGCGAGAAGTTTTTCCAATAAGCAAGGTTCAACATCTAAGGAGGCAAGTGATCACCTTCACTCAAGGAGAAGAGGAAGGGATAGACCAAGCTTGGAATAGATTTAATGAATTCATTGAACAAGGACCAAGACTCGGCTTCTCCGGTGACGTACTCTTGCATACATTTTTCTTTTCCCTAACCCCTAGTTGCATGGAACATGTTCAAATGTGTGCAGGTGGGGATCTCATGGAGAAAACACTCACGGAAGCCGCTCAACTTTTACAAAAGATTAGCAAAGCGGCGGCCATGCGAAGAGATTGGGAAACACAACTTTTGGGAGAGCCGGAACACGATTCAAGGTTGAAGACATGTGCTGAAATTTCCAAAAAGGCAGCCCCGGAAGACAAGAAAGAGGAGCCAATCCCGAAAAAGCTTGAAGAAGTACACACCAAGACAAGAACTACCCCAAGCGTTGACTCCGCCAAGTCAAATGAAACAAACAAAAGGAGTATGTCAAACGCGAAGCCACTAAGGGAGTTCGAGCAAATGGATTGGGTTCCAATTGATTACGGAGAAGTATTCGACAAGAGAAGACCGATCCCTAACCAAAAGGGGATGGCAAGAGCATTGGAAGTGGACTTCCCACCGGAAAAGCAAGCGGAAAATTCGTATGATCTTGAAACCACCGGTGAAATCTTTCGAAAGCTCTTTAGTGATGATGAAGTGGATCTGGATCACATAGCTGAGGTGAAGAGAATCATGGGGATCAATACCGAAGCATCGCCATACGCTCGCCTTGCCGAAGTTTATTCAATAGGATCCGATCAAGAGGAGAAAACCCCACACTTGAGTTGCGAGATTAATGGAATTCGATGCAAGGCTTTATGTGACATTGGAGCTCAAGTAAGTGTCCTATCCTCCAAAATTTACGATAAAGTTCAAGACCATAACCTAGACTTAGCTCCAACTTCAACAAAATTAATTATGGGAGATGGTAGGACTATTAAGCCTCTAGGTATTGCTTGCAACATTAATGTAATCATCTCTGGAAAGTGCATACCAACCGACTTCTTTGTTATAGATGCCTATTATCATAATCATGATCACATAATCTTAGGTAGGCCTTTCCTTAAGTTGGTTGATGCTGTGTTGGATGCCGGAGAAGGCAAAGTAACAATAAACCTTAATCGAGATAAGTACACATATAATTTTCTTCGCGCTTCTAGTCATGCTTCACCCTTTCCTCCTGAGGATGAAGAAGAAGAGGAGGTAGGTAGTCTTTGTTTTGTTGAAACCCTTAGAGACCCGCTGTAAAGAGCAATAGAGAACCAATCCAACGATCAACAAGATGAGGAATTAGAGGAAGCAACGAAAGGATTAGAACCACAAGATGGAAGCGTGGAGGAAGAGAAATTTGAAGACATAGGAGACACTAAACCCGAAGAACCACGAGTGCCCGAGGTGGATCTCAAACCTTTGCCCAAAGTATTAAAGTACGAATTTTTGGGCCCGGCCAAGACTTATCCAGTCATTCTGAGTGATGAGTTGAGTCCCGAAGAAAATGAGAAGTTGCTGAATTTATTAAAAAAGCACAAGAAGGTGATCGGATATTCGATCAATGATCTCAAAGGACTCAGCCCAGCCTTTTGCACCCATCGTATACCAATGGAAAACCAATGTAAGCCCGTAGTGGACCATCAAAGGAGGCTAACCCATGCCATGCGAGAGGTAGTTAAGAAGAAGGTTATCAAGTTACTTGATGCCGGAAGCATCTACCTGGTGCCGCATAGCGAGTGGGTGAGCCCCGTACATTGTGTGCCGAAGAAAGGAGGTTTGACCGTGGTGAAGAATGAGAAGAACGAATTAATACCGCAAAGAACAGTGACGGGATGGTGGATGTATATCGATTATCAAAAGCTAAACAAAGCAACGAAGAAAGATCACTTCCCCTTACCGTTCATTGACGAGATGCTCGAGAGGTTAGCAAACCACGCATATTTTTGCTTTCTCGATGGATACTCGGGGTTCATGCAAATTCCTATTCACTCAGATGATCAACAACAGACGACATTTACTTGCCCTTATGGAATGTTTGCATATAGAAGGATGCCCTTCGGTTTATGCAACGCTTTGGCCTCTTTTCAACGTTGCATGATGGCGGTATTCTCGGAATTTATCGAGGAAATTATTGAGGTATTCATGGATGATTTTTTCGTTTATGGGAAGACATTCGTGGATTGCTTGGCAAACTTAGACAAGGTTCTCACGAGGTGTGCGGAGGTCGATCTAGTGCTAAATTGGGAAAAGTGCCACTTCATGGTAAAGCAAGGCATAGTGCTCGGACATGTTATATCTGAGAGAGGAATTGAAGTGGATAAAGCCAAAGTGGGGACGGTTGAGCAACTCCCACCTCAAACGGATGTTAAGTCTTTGAGAAGCTTTCTAGGCCATGCCGAATTCTATAGAAGATTCATTAAGGACTTCTCAAAGATCACTAAGCCTTTAACTCAACTTCTTCAAAAAGATGTGGCTTTTGACTTTGATGAGAAGTGCTTAGCGGCATTCCGGACCTTGAAGAATGCTATAGTATGTGCTCCCATCATTCAACCTCCAGATTAGAGTCAACCTTTCGAGATCATGTGTGATGCAAGTGACTATGCCGTAGGGGTGGTTTTAGGGCAAAGAAAGGAAGACCGAGTTCACGCCGTATACTACGCTAGTAAAACTCTCAGTGAGGCACAATTAAGTTATGCCACTACGGAAAAAGAGTTGCTAGCGGTGGTTTTTGCTTTCGAAACATTTAGATCTTACATCGTGAACTCGAAAGTCATTGTCTACACCGATCACGCGGCAATCAAGTATCTTTTGGCTAAGAAGGACGCTAAACCAAGATTGATTCATTGGATCCTTCTCCTCCAAGAGTTCGATGTTGAAATTCGTGATAAAAAGGGGGTGGAAAATGTTGCGACCGATCATTTGTCTAGGATGAACCATGGACAAGATGACAAAGAGCCCATAGAAGATAAGATGAGAGATGACCACCTCTACCGAATACTCGACAAGGATACTTGGATGATCGATATCATTCGAGCAATTCGGAGAATGCCTCTCGATCACCTAGATAAAAACACTCAAAGGAGGATAATCTCTGAAAGTCGGAAATATTTTTGGGATTCACCTTACCTCTTTAAGCTTGGGAATGATGGAGTGATGAGAAGATGTGTACCAAGAGAAGAGAGGCAAGAATTTTTGAGGAAGTGTCATTCGGCGGAGTACGGTGGACACTATAGTTATTTTCGAACCCAAGCAAAAGTATGGTCCAGCGGATTCTTTTGGCTGGAGATGCATGAAGATAATAAAAGATATGTTGCCACATGCCCCGAATGCCAAAGGACCGGAAACATATCTCAAAGGAATGCTATGCCCTTGAATTACAATCTACAAATCGATTTATTCGATGTTTGGGGAATTGACTTCATGGGGCCTTTTAAAAACTCACATGGATTTGAGCACATCCTAGTTATGGTTGATTATGTATCCAAGTGGGTAGAGGCCATCCCATGTCGTAAAGCTTCAACGGAAGAATCCATCACAATGATTAAGAGTGTGATTTTCCCTCGCTTCGGTACCCCGAGAATCTTGATAAGCGATGGAGGAACTCACTTCACCGGGAAGAACTTTAAGAAGTGCTTGTCCAAGTTGGGGATTGAACATTGAGTGTCTACGGCTTATCACCCACAAACTAATGGACAAGCGGAAACATCGAATAGGCAACTAAAGAGCATCCTTAACAAGACTATAGAGAAGGGAGGCAAGGATTGGTCAAAGAAGTTGGATGGAGCTTTGTAGGCATATCGAATGGCATTCAAGACACCGATAGGTATGACCCCATATCAATTTGTTTATGGCAAGGCTTGTCACATTCCGGTTGAGCTAGAACACAAGGCATATTGGGCAATAAAAGAGATGAACCTCGATCTAGACGCCGCGGGAATAAAACGAAGGATCCAAATTAGCTAGCTAGAAGAGATGAGGTTGAAAGCTTATGAAAATGCAAGCATCTACAAAGAGAGAATCAAAAGTTGGTATGACAAAAGACTTAAGAAGGAGTTTAAAGAAGGAGATAAGGTCCTCCTCTATAATTCGAGGTTCAAACTTTCGGAAAGGGGAAATTGCAAAGCAAGTGGGATGGACCTTATGTTGTTCATTCGGTGCTCTCCAATGGAGCGGTTACCATCATGGATATGAAAGGAGATCAATTCATGGTGAATGGTCAACGGCTTAAGGTGTACTTCGAACCAGATGTCGTGCCCCTTCACCATATTTATATTTTCATCATGGAGGACGAGCCCGAACGTCAAGCCTAGGATGTAAAACAAGGTGAGCATTTTGTAAATAGCTCTTATTTTATTTTTCTGGAGTTTCTCGTGAAGTTTTACCAGGCCAACTTTTCTACACGGGCTAACAATTAAAAAATAGTGGAGCACGTGAAAAACCGGACCGAACTGGCCCGCGAACCAGGGCAAGCTGGCCGGCCTAGTCCGATCAGCCCAGCGGGATCGGGTGGCGGTTCGCCCCCATTTTTCTCTGGGACGCGCGTTTTCGACTTCCATGTTCGGTCAGAAAATTTTAGGGAAGTCAAGAAAAGGAAAAGATGGGTTCTAGGGCATTCCTTCTCGGACTATTTAAAGGAACGAGATTGGAGCTCGGGAATCCATCCCAATTCACATCCTTTTGCCCCCAAGAAGCAGCCATGACATCCCCAAGGAGCAAGGAGATCAAGCTAGGCACCGAGAAGCCTTTGAAGCTGGAGGAGGCGAAGCAATGCGAGCTCAAGCCTACAATGGAGATCAAGAGGACCGCCCGCATCCATTGCGGAGGGCGTGTCCCGACCGGGCCAATCGCATCTCGCCACCATGTCAAGGAGGAGGTCTCAACTCCCGTCTGAAGATCGGAGCGACTTCGGCGCATGAAGAGGAAAGACTACAAGGAGGAGTCGCCCGAGCCGAAGGACTACGGGGGGAGCGATTACTCCGACGACCGCAGCCTGAGCTCGTGGGCTGCCGCCGGGAGGGACGACAATGACCTCTTCTATTGGGAGGAGGTGCCTAAAGAGCTGACTCCCGAAGGTCCAAACGGCGGCGGTGATCCCGATGACAGCGGTGATGGCGACGACGGCGGCGACCCCGGCGACGACGACCCATTCGGGATGCACCCGTTATGTTGTGCGGCTTGCCGTCACTCCATATCGAACCTCTACGCGTCGGTCGAGGAGTGCTTCCAAGCTATGGAGGCAATGAGGCAGAGAATGGAGGATTTGGAGCGTGTAGTCGATGACGACTACAAATTCCTTAATCAGAATGTTAGGAAGCTATTCGGGATGGTCGGCAACATGAAGAAAAGGTGGTGCAAGGACTGTGGGAAGTTCCACTAGATGGTTAGGGTTTTCCCCCTTAGGATTTTTGTAAAATACGATGAGGATGTCGTATGATTTTAGCGTGGGGGAGAGCTAGCTAGCTAGATCTTAAAAGGTTTTGCCTTAGTAAGTTTAGTTTGGTTTGGCTTAGAGTTTGCAAGAGTTTGTGAGTTAAACTTTTAGGTGTGTTTTTAAATTTTTAGTTTGAAGTGTGTTAATTTAGTGTTCGAGTCGAAAAATCAAATAAAAAGTGTCTTT
Organism: Cenchrus fungigraminus; assembly: GCA_036936925.1. Taxonomy (NCBI): domain Eukaryota; kingdom Viridiplantae; phylum Streptophyta; class Magnoliopsida; order Poales; family Poaceae; genus Cenchrus; species Cenchrus fungigraminus. The sequence continues at coordinate 50,278,947 of CM072778.1, read as the reverse complement.
TAATTTTTGTCTAATGCGATGCTTTTTCTTTCTTTACTCGTATGTTTTCCTTTAATTTTTGATATATGAGCATGAGCATTTGGTTTGAAACGTTTACCGTGGTGCTTAGTGGAGTTTTCACCTTTAAAACTGCCCGCACTATACTTTGATCTAGAACCTTGTTTGGGTTGTGCTAAGTTTGATGCTAATGGTGGAGGAGTTTAATTCTAAAAATTATGTGAAAAACCCGTGTAATAAAGGTTAGCAAACTCTCTTTTTCCAAGTTGAGAGACAAAGAAAAATCCTATACAAGGCCAACTCAATATCCGCTCCACCATAAGTGCGGTTAGCATAATGAGTTGGGCTAGGATCCTTCTCTCTTGGAAGTTTTAATTTCAAGCAATGATCATGTTCTTGTATATATCTTTTATTGCTAGCCTCGTCATGTATTCGGTAACGAGACTCTCACATCGAAAGTCCCGTACATCACCGGATTCCATACCCAAACCATAATATCTCTTTTGTACATCGTATTCCTTGAACACAACCTATGTTCGAAGTTTCGTCTCATTTCTAGGATGGTTTTTATTTAAAATTCAGATTGAATTTAGGAAGAAGTCCATTTTTGGCCATCGAACTATTGTTAAAGTTTGGTTTTGACCATCGAACGCGAAAACCAGGAATTTTTGACCCTCGAACTCTTGAAACCGTTCATTTTTGGCCATCCGACGGTTTTGCAAGGTGGTTTCGGTGACGTGGCTGCCACGTGGCGGCGGGCCCACATGTCATCCCCATCTCTTCTCCCCTCTCCCTCCTCTCTCATCTCTCTCCTCTCTCCTCCGCCGGCGGCCAACCCCCGCGCCTCTGGCTACCCCTGCACCTCGTGAGTCCCGGCGACGGCGGAGCTCGAGGTCGCCCGGCGGCGCTGCCCGCGGCAGAGCTCGAACTCGCCGGCCAGCCTCACTGGCCCGCGGTGAAGCTCCAGCTCGCTCCCCGGCGGCGCTGGCCCGTGGCAGAGCACGGTCGCAGTGGGGTGCGCCCCCTATGCCTCGTTGACGTCGGCTCCGGTGGAGCAGGGCACGGCGACACGAACAAGCGAGCAGGAGCACGCCTCCTCTGCCCCGGCGCACCAGCCCTTCCCCTGCTCGTAGGACGACGGTGGCTCGAGCGTGGCCCTCCTCCTCCCGGCACAGTGAGGCCAGATCTGGAGCACCTCCGGGTCGATCAGAGCGCCACCGGGTTGGAATTGGGAGGCCGCGGGAGCAAAGCGGCATCCCTCCTCCGACGGCGGGCCTCCTCTACCAAGCTCGGTGATGCAATGGAGCTCGGCGGCCGGACCTCGTGGAGCTCGCACGCGTGGCTCTTGGCGGCAGCGGCGGCTTCCCTCCGCCCCAAGCTTGTAGCTCATCCTCCTCACTCCCCTCCCTCGCCGCACTTTCCTGCACCTGCAGCACCCAGCGAAGGGCTCGAGCTCCGCCGCGGGCCAATGTGGCCGGCCGGGGGCCAGTGCGGCTGGCCGGCGAGATCGAGCTCCCCCGCGGGCAACGCCGCCGGGCGAGCGAGCTCAAGCTCCGCCGTCGCTGGGAGGCGTGGAGGATGGACGCCGGCGGAGGAGAGAGGAGAGAGAAGAGAGAGAGGAGAGAGAGGGGAGAAGAGATGGGGATGACATGTGGGCCTACCGCCACGTGGCAGCCACGTCACTGAAACCACCTTGCAAAACCGCCGGATGGCCAAAAACGAACGGTTTCAAGAGTTCGAGGGCCAAAGATTCCTGGTTTTCGCGTTCGATTGTCAAAACCAAACTTTAACAATAGTTCGATGGCCAAAAATGGACTTCTTCCTTGTATTTATGCAAGAAGAGATGAGCAAAGAGCTTGTAAAGAGAGGTAAAGATGTCAAGAGAGAGAGAGAGAAGTAAAAAAATATAGGTGTATGGAAAAGAAAAGAAAAAAAGAAAAAGAAAAGAAAGAGAAAAAGAAAAGAAAGAAAAAAGAGAAAGAAAGAAAGAAAGAGGAAAGGCAAGAAAGATATGAAGAGGGATGAATCAAGTGAAGATCAAATAAAGTGTAAGGAAGGATGCCACGTTGTTGTTAAGAGACGAATCTTCCATTTTTCCAACCATGTGTAATCCGACAACGAGGACGTCATCGGTGCCTCGTAGTCTTAATTTCTTTTGCCCTTGCACATGTCCACCATTCCATATCTTCTTATCCTTGAAATCCCCACATCATGGTTTAATTCTCATGATCATTGGCTTGAAAGGTAAACAACCATTAGAGGAATTTCTTAGCTTGACAATACTTGTGTTGATTTCACTAGCCATACCTATAGCTCCACCTTACATGATATATGAGAGACTTGTGGGAGGTAAGAGTTTATGAATTGTTTAGGATAGCCACTTCATATGAGCGACATGTGAGAACTTGGAGAAAGGTTTTTGTCTATTACTTGTTGCAGGAATTTTATTTTTGAAAAATCATGAAAACCCTCCGATGGAAGCAAAGAAGTAAGCATGGCTAGAATTGAGGACCTCGATTGAAAGGTATGAGTTGTGGGGTAAATCTCGATTTGGTAAAAATTCTAAACGCCCATGTTTATGTATCATGATCATTGCTTCATGTTTATTATATTAAAGATAAAGGATTGACTAACTTGTGAAGGAAGAATTAGCGGAGCATGTTTTCAACACCATGAACAAAAGTTCTTTTGCAAGGAACTTGCTCGAGGACGAGCAAGATCTAAGCGTGGGGGAGATGTTGACGGTGTATTTTGGTACACCAAACATGTTCATTACACTTTGGTTTGAGCTTGATTATGGAACTAACCCGCCACTAGGCACACTAATGATATAACAAGTTCATCTTTGTATGTGCATTTGGAAGTGTTGTGTTTTTGCAGGAAAACATGGACAAAAAGGACGGAGTCACAACAAGTTCAAAGGAGTAAATGAGGAGTCCCGTTCGTGTTCAAGAGAATGATGAAATCACTCCCAAAGGTGGCAAGGACCGAAGTGTTACAAAGGAACATCCCCGAGGATTGAAGCGTAAAAGACCGAACTTCATGCGAGAAGACCCTCTATCTTCGATGTGAGGATAACGTTTCCAAAATGATGCAAGTGAAGGGGGCAAAGTGCAAAATGTCAAGAGGACCGACGGGAGCGAAGGGGCGACCGAACCGAGCCAGGATGGGCCTTGGCCGGTCGGCCCAGGCCGGCCGGCCTGGCCCATTCCCGAGGTGGTTCGGCCCCCCATTTCTTGAGCGTGAAGATGATGCAACACCAAGTCGGTGTGGGCGCCGCCATTCGCAGGGAGAGAGCCATTCGCCCGAAAGGTCATCCACAAGCTAGAGAGGAAGGAGAGGAGAGAGATCATTCGCGAGGAGGATCGCTCGACTCGAAGGAAGCAACCACAAGTGGAGGAGGACGTCGAGGCCCTACCACATCACCCCCGAAGGAGAAGGAAGACACCGTCGGAAGCTTCACCATGATCAACGGTGCTATGCCTAGCGCCTTGATGGGGTAATCTTCTCATTTGTCCATGGGTTGTAAACGATCTTGAGATGTAATCGCAACTTGTATGGTTTCAATCTATCATCTAGTGTTGAAGATGCTTTCATGTTTAAGGTTAACTACCATGCCTTGTCGGGAGTATAGATCTCACTTCTCCCTTAGAACCCTTCAATACGTCGTGATCATCATAGGTCTAGTCACGAATACCTCTGCGTAGTGACAGTACGGGGGAGGGGGGGGGCGGAGGGCGAAACCGTGGTCACAACTCCTGGTAGATTAGATTGGTTTTCATATCTCTAAGCGGTTGCATGTTCAAGTATCCAAGACCCTTGGGCAAGTGTCTTTTATATATCTTGTGAGCGTCTCAACCCTTTCTAGTGTAGCGTAGTTGTTCTTTAGATTAATCGTAGTTTAGGGTTTGGATAAGTTAACTAGGTAGTGCTAGATCAAACGCTTGTAATCCCCTTGCTCCGCGAATTGACAAGAACCTAGGGAATCCCCGTGGTGAAAAAGGTGTAGGTTCGTACGCTTGCAGATCGTAGGTGGATACGAGTTTTATCCGTCAACAGATGTGAAGCCCGAGCACAAGGACCATCCGAGGACCGACCACAAGCACCGCTCGAGGGATGACCACAAGGGCAAGAACAAGTCTGAGCGGAGGCCAAGGAAGAGTGGCGGTCACAAGAAGAAGGAGCGAGCGATAGTTGCTGGAGCGAGCGACATCGACTCAAGCTCCTGCTACTCTTCATCGAGCTCAAGTGATGAAGAAGAATGACATAAGGGCAAGCGGTCAAGCAAGAACATCAACGGCCTGTGCTTCGCCTCCCAACGCTTTTGCGGCATGGCACACAGCTCCGCAAGAAAGAAGAGCAACAAGGACGACTCGGACTCCAACTCCTAGAATGAGGTAAACAATGATCCTGCCTTCTTGGTAGCGGAGAATGCTAGGTTGAATGAATTGCTTAACAACCGTGATGATGTGCTTAGAAAGACCAACAAGGAGAAGAGGGAGTATTGGTCTTTGCTTGGAGAGGCTAAGGAGAAGGTGGTTGAGCTAGAGTCTTTGCTTGTTGATGCTAGGGCTCAAATAGATTCTCTGAAGTCTGCTCCTATTGTGACCGATGAACCTAAATGCACTGATTGTTCTGTTTTCCTTGGTGATTTGACTGTGCTCAAGGAAAAGTATGTCTCCAAGGTTGAGGAACTAGATGTGCTTAGGGTTGAGCTAGATGAGATGAAATCTAGGCCCTCTGTGCTTAGTGCTTGCACTTCTTGTCCTATTTTGCATGAGAAGCTAGATGTGTCGCTTGCTTATGCTAGATCACTAGAAACTGCTTTGAAAGCTCCTATTCCTACATCATGCTCTACTTGTGAATTAAATGTTGTGAAGAATATGGAGCTTGCACACTATGTTGATCATTTGCAGGATGAGAACGATGAGTTGAGGAAGATGATGGGTTGGTTGTCTGGTCATGAGCCTCAGCTCAGGATGATGATTGAGGCATGCAAGCGCTATGATGGGCAAGCGCTTGGGTCGGACAAGATTGGTGAGGGAAGTGGTGAGAATGAGGGGAAGATCGGTGATATCTCAGAACCACCAAAAACCCACCACAAAAATGCCTATGCTCCTAAGCCAAACCCACTTAGGGACCGACTAGACACAACCCCAGCTCCACCCGTGTTTCCTCCACAAACTGACAACTTCCAGAAACCCATCAAGTTCAAGAGTGACTTGGGGAACGAGTTCTTTGGGAAGAAGGGAGAGAAACCGAGTGAGGAGAAGCCTCAGCCCCGAGAGAACCCAAAGCCAAAGCCAAAGCCAATCCCATTCCATTGTGACCATTGTCGGAGGGATGACCACATAGCTGAGTTTTGCTTCAGGAGGAAGCGTGAGGAGAGGCTTGCTAGGGAGATGGCAAACAAGGACAGGTACCGCCCTTCTCGTGGTGTGCCTGAGCCTCGAGTGGTGCCACGAGGTGAGGGTGTGGTGTGTACCATTTACCCTCGGGAGAGGCGTGAGTTTTCACCTCGCGGTGAGCCACCACAGAGAGATGGTGGTAGGCGTGTTGGGTTTGGGTGTGGTGAGTTTGCAGGACGTTCCTTCACTCATGGCCAATACGAGTATGGGGCGAACGATCACAGCTTTAGGTCCCAGAGGAGCTACGGGCCATGGTCTGAGGACCTATGTGGTTCGAGGACCGGTGGATGGTCGCTTCCTGGTGTGATGAGTGATTGACAATGTTGTGTGGACTGATTCTTGGCTAAGTATTGTAGGTGCAGGTTGCGGCTTGACTGGTGTTGGTGCAGGTGAATAACAAGCGCGAAAGGTCATTGCCGGTGAGGCCTCCAGGTGTGGAGAAGACGAGTAAGCTTGGTTCGAGGGACCCGGTGGCCAGCGGGGTCAAGTGCGGGCCACATGGTGGCAAGAACAGCAAGATGAAGTCGTAGACGGTTCCTTGGTTGAGCCTCAAAGCCAAGATCGTGTCGGGACTTCGTGGCGGCCAAGTCATGAGTGGAGATTGGCGGAGGCCACACTAAGTTCGTGGGGTTTCCAGTGGTTCACCAGAAAACCACTGGGTTCCTTGGTTGATCCACAAAGCCAAAACCGAAGACGGAGGTGCAGCAGCACTGGACCGGTCTGACCGGTGGGTCTGACCGGTCTGACCGGTGTGCGACGACGGCCTCCAGAGGCTTCGAAGCGGAGGACACGCGTCGGGATCGCAAGGCGTGCGTCGAGGCTACGCGAGGTACGGTCGCCAGGCATCCATCTGATGGTGCGATGATGAAGATTCTCAAAGTGCCCCTCGGGGGTGTGTATCCTAGTGTTAGGCCTTAGGGGTAGTTTTGTCTTTTCGGTTGCCTCCATATAACCCAAGTGGTGAGAGGATGGCAACCATCTCTTGGAACCCTAACTCATTTTGTTTTGCTATTTTCCTCTTCCTATTTTCCTTAGGATTTTCTAGGACTAGCTTGAGAGCTTCACGGTGAGATCTTGAGAGAGGGATGGATGATCGGGAGGCAAGCTAGACGTTGTATGAACCTTCATGGTATGTATAGATGATTCGGCGTGGTTTCTCAAGGCTTGATTGTGCCTCTCCCATTTTCCCTTTTTGGTGATTTTCGGAGCCTTTTCTTGGCGATTCTCTTGTAGCGGTTTTGAGACCTTTCTCTTTGGGATTTGGTGGGGGATGTATGCATGAACCCTTCGTGGTTCTTTTCCTTGTGATTCCCCTTCCCAAATCCATGAGTAAAGGGGCTCAATTTTGGGGTTTTCTTCGGTTTAGGGTTAGAGGCGTTCTTGGTGGAAATCCCTCGATTCCTCTTGATTTAGCAAGTTTTGGTGGACCAAATCGTGGCTATGGAATGCCCATGAGGTACTCCTACTATCCCCAAAGTCTTGTGCGAATCCGTGGAGCGAATCGGGAGATCGGGATTTGGATTTGGAGGAGTTTACCCGCGGCTCACTGTTCATCCCGAGCGCCCAGGCCCTGACCGGTGCCCTCTTCCGGTCTGACCGGTGCAGCCCCTTGTTGGCTTTTGGCTCGGGTGAACTGCCTAGTTCGTGTGGCTTTGGGCTGTGGTGTTGCTGGTCAGTTCTTGGCAGGTTTCGAGTTGATTTGCTAGGTTTTGTGAGGGTTTTTCTTTTCCTTCAGGTTTGTGTTTGGAGGTGATTTTTGTTCCAGGGCCTAGAGGAGTCACTGAGGCTTCCTGGAACATTTTTGTGCATCTGCTGTTGCCACCGGCCTGACCGGCGCTGTCCACCGGTCTTACCGGTGTCACTGGTCTGATCGGCGCAGGCCATCGGTCTGACCGGTGTAGCACAGGCAGCAGGTTGTGCAGTTTTCCGCTGTGCGTTTGGAGTGTTTGGTTTGGTTGGTTGATTTGTTGGTTCCTAGGGTCCGTAGCACTCCAGTGGCTACATGATCTTGGCCAACTTGGGTAGTCGAGTCGGAGACAAGTTTTTGGGTTAGCCGTGTTTATCTTGTTGGAGAAGCCATCTCCTTCGAGAAGATTTTTTATCGACTCCCATTCACTCCCCCCTCTCTGGTTGCCAGTTCGGTCCTTCAAGTGGTATCAAAGCCGGTTATGGGTCTTCATTCACTCTAGCCAGTCTAAGATCCAAAGATGGCGTCCCAGGAATGGGGTTCGGGTCCTCCGCACTTCGATGGGAAAAACTACCAGATGTGGTAGAGGCGGATGGCAGTGTTCCTCTGCGGAAAGGGTCAGATCGTTTGGGATGTCATGGTGAACACAACTTATGTTCATCCTATGAACTTCCTTGCTCCAGGATTGAGGGACATGCACGACGCCAACAACAAGGCGGTCGACTACTTGTTTCGTGCTCTGTGTCAATCTGAATTCGATCGTGTTCAGATAGAGGACTTAGCTTGTAGGATTTGGGAGGAGCTGAAGGATGCTCATGCTGGAAATGCTCAGGTTCCGGCTCGGATGTATGCGACCTACCAAAGAGAGTATTAGAACTTCACTCATCTCCCCGGTGAGTCAATTGATGCCTTATTCCAGCAGTTCACGGTAGTGGTGAACAACATGAGGGCCAATGTGACCATGCTCCCGTACGATGATCATGACAGAGCTGTGAAGCTCTTGCACTCACTGGATCGTACCGTGTGGGGAGGAAAGGTCGAGGCCATTCTTGAGTTCGAGAAGTATGACACCATTACAGTGAACGAGCTGTTCTCTAAGCTCAAGTCAGCTGAGGTGGATAGTGGTGTGACAGCCTGTCTTAAGAGCCCGACTGATTCTCATAGTCTTGCTCTTGTCGGTGGCTCAGGTGCTAAGTCTAACGCTAACCCATCCTCTAGGATGTTCTCTTTGTCCTCTTTGATGTCTTTGCTAGATGAGGAGTTCACGTGCTTGGAGAGGACGAGCTGGCGCTGTTGACCAGGCGGTTCGAGAGGCTGCACGAGAACCGGGTAAACACAAGGAGGACGACACGGACATGCTTTCAATGCGGCAAGCCAGGACACTTCGTCGCCGACTATCCGGAGAAGATGGAGAACAAGGTCGGCTACAAGTACCGGTCGAGGACGGAGAACAAGCACCGGTCGAGGCACGACCACAAGCACAAGCACCGGAACAAGGACGAGCGATTGAGGAAGAAGGGCGGCCACGACAAGAAGGCCCGAGCGATGGTCGGAGCAAGCGACGTCGACTCCAGCTCCGCCTACTCTACCTCGAGTCTAGTAGCAGCGAAGACGAAGGTGGTCGGCGCAAGAGCAAGAAGGCGTCCAAGAACTTGAGCGGGCTGAGCTACTTCGCGGGTGACGGCTTCTACGGCATGGCACACAGCTCCGACAGCAAGAAGAGTCAGAAGGATGACTCGGACTTCGACTCCGAGGATGAGGTACGTGACGAGCTTTCCTTTTTGCACTAGGAGAATGAGGAGCTTGTCAAGTTGCTTGATAATCGCGATGACATGCTTAGAGAGGCGAAGAAGATGAGGAAAGAGCTTAGGGCCTCGCTTGAGGATGCTAGGAACAGAGTAGCTGAGCTAGAAACACAGAACCTTGATGCTAAGCTTGAGATAGATTCGCTTAAGGCTTCACCTGTTGTTTCTGATGAGGTTGATTATGCTGATTGCTCTATTTTCCTTGCTGACCTTACTGCTCTTAGGGAAAAGCATGCCTCCAAGTGTGAGGAACTAGATGTGCTTAGGGTTGAAGTGGCTGAGCTTAAGTCTAGACCTGCTTTGCTAGGTGCTTGCACTTCTTGCCCTGTTTTGCATGAAAAGCTTGCTGTTGACGGTCGTTAAGTCCCTATTTTTGACCCTCAACTTTGAACAAATTTCACTCCATCAAAGCTTGCATCATAGCTGTGGGGTTATAAACTAACGGATTCCACGAGCTTTGGTGAATATTTGGATGCAGGTCATAATGAGACATAATAGCACAAATAAAGCATCTCGAAAAACAACGTCAAATGCTTAGTTTGATAGCGCCATTGCAAAGTTCTTGTTGAGATGATCGAAATGGAGTTTTGGTTCACCCAATTCGGAGTCCGGATGCAGAAATTATGCCTCACGGAAGATTGTGACACGAGACATGTCGGGGGGTAGGTGCGGCCGAGCCTAGTAGGTTCGGCCGGACCTATCAACCTCCTCCGATCAACACCAAACTTTGCCAAATGCCTCTACACTTAGCATAATATCCAAGGGGACCAAGTCTATGGGCCAGAAACCACAAAAGTTGGTCCGGCCGCACCTCCTAGGTCCGGACGCACCAACGAGGTCTGGCAGCACCACCCAAAATCCTCCTCTCGGGTCCACGGCATCAACAATCCCACAAACACACCTTGGATGGCTGAGATACACCGGTGAATGGTTGGTTTGATCAAAAGGCTATGGTTGGAAGCACTTGGATCGATGGACCCACACTTAACCACCACAACCGCCATCAAGGAGTGATCCTGGACGTCCCTCAACACCGTCGGTGCATCAGAAGGCCACTGGGTAGGGCCGGCCACACCTCTAGGAACGGCCGCACCTATGAACCGGTGAATCAGGTGAATCCGAGCTCGGAACTGACGTGCAACCGACCAAGGATCAGTGATCAGGGTCGTCCAAGTCCATAGGCGGTGGATCACAGGGCCGGCCGCACCTGGAGATACGGCCGCACCTCCTTGCTCGCCACTCTAGCTCCCTCTCGCCTACAAGTACCCCCCCTGCAGCCACCGACCCATTGAGCCTATATATAGAGCCTGGCACCTCATAGAAGGACACAAATGATTAGAAGCAAGTGGCAGAGCCCTACATAAGTTAGTATTCAGAGAGTAGGGACAAAGAGTTGAGTGTTGGAGTAGAAGCCGGAGTGTCGGTCTTCTTCCCCTAGTGTTGGAGTAGAAGCCGGAGTGTTGGTCTTCTTCCCCTTCCTCGGCGGGTGTGGTACAACTACAGTCGTCCACACCTGGGATATTTTGTAAGTTCGGACTCGTGAGTAACTAAGTCTCAAGTCATTTCATCGTTCGCTCTTAGGTTCTTCGATTGCATTTAGTAGTTTCTACTCGTTGTGATTGCTTTGCTTTGAATTCGAGTAAAGTAGTGCTTGGTTAGTGTAGACGTGGTGTCTAGGCTTTCCAGTACCTTGGAATGCTTCCTAGTTCAACAGAATAGTTGTGGTACCCTAGGGAGGTGACAGCTCCGAACGGGCTTTGTAGTCCACCACGTTAGTTCCGGCAGGTAGGAGTTACGACATCAGAGCCCCCTTCTCATCCCTTTCCATGGCTCTTTTCCCTCTGGCCCCGACGAGCGATAAGTTTTGCCTTGATTCTATCTGTGACTCTCACGAGTCCCAAACTTCATCAGCTATCCCCTCTCTACCCGAAATCTACCCTTGCCTTTCTATCCTTCGTCACCATATCCCCCGGACGAATTAGTTCAGGTTCACAACACTACTCGTTCCCCGTGGAAATCGATACCTTGGAATACTCCCGGGTGAAAGCTACAACGGTATCCGTGCGCTTGCGGATCTATTTGTGATCGTGTAGTATACCAACAGGCTTTCTGGCGCCGTTGCAAATCTAGTAACGACGTAAGAAGTGCCAACAAGCTTTCTGGCGCTGTTGCAAATCTAGTAACGACGTAAGAAGTGCCAACACTTGCTGAGTCTCGTGCTTACATTGTTTCGCTTGAGGCTTATTTGAAAGCACCTGTTCCTACTTCCTGCTCTACTTGTGAACTGCATGCTTTGAAGAATATGGAACTTGCACATTATGTTGATCGCTTGCAGGATGAAAATGATGAGTTGAGGAAGTGTATGGGTTGGCTGTCAGGTCAGGAGCCTCAGCTTGGTATCATGATAGCGGCTTTCAAACGCTATGATGGTCAGGCACTTGGGGCTGACATAATTGGAGAGAGCAGTGGTGAGGGAGATGAGAAAGTTGGAGAGATCCCTATCCCACCACAAACCACACACAAGAACAAGTTTGTGCCCAAACCTAACCATCTCAGAAACAAACTTGACACAACTCCAGATCCACCTGTGTTTCCTCACCCAACTAACGATTTCCAAAAACTGGTGAGATTTGTGAGCTCAAAGGGAGAAGAGGTTGGAGAGAAGAAGGGAGAGAAACCGAGTGGAGAGAAACCACAAGAGAAACCAAGTGAGCAGCCCCAACCCAAGCCTAAACCACAACCCATTCGGTTCCATTGTGGGTATTGTGGTAGAGATGGTCACAAGGATGAGTTTTGCTTCAAGAGGAAGCGTGAGGAGAGGTTGGCTAAGGAGTGGGCTAACAAGGACAGGTACCATCCTTCAAATGGTGTACCTAAGCCTCGTATGCAAATGCCCAGCGCCAAGGCCATTATGAGGATAGTTCCAGCTTGGGGATATCGGAGAGTTTCAGGTGGTGCTGCTGGCCGAGCACCACCGGTCAGACCGGTCAGGGAGACCGGTCAGACTGGTGCTGGTCTGGGTGCCAGGCAGGTTGGTTTCTGTGCTCGTGAGGATGCTCGGTTCAGTTCCTTTGGTCGTGGTACAGGTGGTTGGCATGGTGAGTCTGGTGGTGCTCAGTTTGCTAGACGTTCTCCACCTCGTGCTCAATACGATGGTGTGAGGAGTTGTAGCTTTGAGTCTTAGAGGAGCAACGGTCCACGGTCTTCCTTTCGTGACTTTCGTTCTCTTCCAACGAGACAGGGGTGGTTCCCGCATGGTGGTACTCGTGGTGGTTCTCGTGGTGGTAGCTTTGGTAGGCGTGATGCTTTGGATTGTGCTAACGCCACTTTGGAGCAAATGGCTCGGCACTGGTTTTACTTGTTTGGTACTAACCCCAGTGCTGAGTCGTTTATTCGCTCATGTGCTCATTTTTGAATTTCAGGTGGAAGACTTGAGGAATGTTTGGCTGATTGACTCTGGTTGCTCGAGGCATATGACAGGAGACAAGGGGTGGTTCTCAAGTCTCGTCCCGGTGGTGTCCAAGACATACATCACTTTTGGGGACAATGGGCGAGGGCGTGTGCTTTCAGAAGGTGAGATTAAGGTAAGTGACAAGGTCACTCTCAGGTGTGTTGCTCTTATTCAATCGCTCGGGTTCAATTTGCTTTCCGTGTCCCAGCTTTTGGATGAGGGTTTTGAGGTGTTGTTTCGGCCTAGTGGTTCTTGGATTTTGGATTCTCGAGGGGACCTGGTTTGCATGGTCGTTCCCGAGGGTCAAATCTTTCGAGCGGATTTCTCTCAGTCTTCTGGTGTGGCTCTAAAGAACCGAACTGGTGACCAGAGAGGGGGGGGGGAGTGAATGGGAGCCGATAAAAATTCTTCTCGAAGGAGATGGCTACTCCAACAAGACGAACACGGCCAACCAAATCACGTCTCCGACTCAACTACCCAAGTTGGCCAAGACCACGTAGCCACTGGAGTGCTACTGGTCCTAGGAACCAACAACTCAACCAACCGAACCAAACACCCCAAACGCACAGCGAAAAACTGCGCAGCCTGCTGTCTGTGCCACACCGGTCAGACCGATGGCACCGGTCAGACCGATGGCTCCTGCCGGTCAGACCGATGGCACCGGTCAGACCGGTGGACTCTGCCGGTTAGGCCAGTGGGGAACAACAGGTGCATAGCAAAGTTCCAGGAAGCCTCAGTGATTCCTCTAGGCCCTGGAACAGAAACACCTCCAGAACACAACCTGCACGAGAAGAAAAATCCTTCACAAAACCTAGCAAAACAACTCCAAACAAGTCAAGAACTGACCAGCAGCACCACGGGCCAAAACCACACGAACTAGGTAGTTCCCCGAGGCAAATCCCACAAGGGCCTTGCACCGGTCAGACCGGTCAAGAGCACCGGTCAGACCGGTCAACAGCACCAGTCAGACCGGTCAAGCCTGGGCAGCTCGGGATGAACAGTGAGCCGCGAGTCAACTCCCCCAAATCCACTTCCCGATCTCCCGATTCGCTCCACGGATTTGCACAAGACTTTGGGGATACTAGGAGTACCTCATGGGCATCCCATAGCAACGATTTGGTCCCCCAAAACTCGTTGAATCAAGAGGAATCGAAGGATTTCCGCCAAGAACACCACAAACCCTAGGACGAAGAAAACCCCAAAATTGAGCTCCTTTACTCACAGATTTGGGAGGGGAATCAAAGGGAAAAGAACCACGAAGGGTTCATGCATACATCCCCCGCCAAATCCCAAAGAGAAAGGTCTCAAAACCACCACAAGAAAATCGCCAAGAAAAGGCTCCGAAAATCACCAAAAAGGAAAACGGGAGAGACACCATCAAGCCTTGAGGAACCACGCCGAATCATCTATACATACTATGAAGGTTCATACAAGGTCTAGCTTGCCTCCCGATCATCCATCCCTCTCTCAAGATCTCACCATGAAGCTCTCAAGCTAGTCCTAGAAATTCCAAAGGAAAATGGAAGAGGAAAATAGCAAAACAAAATGAGCTATGGTGCTAAGAGATGTCTTCCATCCTCTCGCAACGTGGGTTATATGGAGGCAACCGAAAGATGAAACTACCCCTAAGGCCTAACACTAGGATACACACCCCCGAGGGGCACTTTGGGAATCTTCGTTGTCGCACCATCGGACGGATGCCCGACGACCGCACCCTGCGTAGCTTCGACGCACACCATGCGATCCTGACGCGTGTCCTCCGCTTCGAAGTCTCCGGACTGCGTCGTCGCACACCGGTCAGACCGGTCTGACCCACCGGTCAGACCGGTCCGGTGCTACTGCCTCCGGTCTTCGGCCTTGGCTTTGTGGATCAACCAAGGAACCCAGTGGTTTTCTGGTGAACCACTGGAAACCCCGCGAACTCGGTGTGGCCTCCTCCAATCTCCACTCATGACTTGGCCCCCACGAAGTCCCGGCTCGATCTTGGCTTTGTGGCTCAACCAAGGAACCGTCCACGACTTCATCTTGCCGTTCTTGCCACCATGCGGCCCGCACTTGACCCCGCTGGCCACCGGGTCCCTCGAGCCAAGCCTACTTGTCTTCTCCACACCTGGAGGCCTACCCGGCAATGACCTTTCGCGCTTGCTCTTCACCTGCACCAACACCAGTCAAGCCGCAACCTGCACCTGCAATACTTAGCCAAGAATCAGTCCACACAACGTTGTCAATCACTCATCACACCAGGAAGCAACCATCCACCGGTCCTAGAACCACACAGGTCCTCAGGCTCGTTGCTTTTTGGCTGGTTCTTCGAGTGAGTTGTGGAAGTAGCATGGGAAATTGGGTCACTTGAGCTTTGACCTTTTGTCTCGCTTAAGTAAACTCAATTTGGTCCGAGGATTGCCCAGTTTGAGGTTTGAGAAAGAGTTGGTTTGTGCGCCGTGTAGGCATGCCAAGATGGTAGCCTCTTCCCATCCTCCCCTCACCGATGTGATGATGGAGCGTCCATGCGAGCTGCTCCATATGAACCTTGTTGGCCTAGCTCGTGTGCGATCTGTGGGTGGGAAGTGGTACGTCCTAGTTGTGGTGGACGACTAGTCTCGGTATGCTTGAGTCTTCTTTTTGGAGGAGAAGGGGGAGACGTTTGGTTTTGTTCGAGATCTTGTCTTGAGGTTGAAGAACGAGAGGCACGGAGATGCCATACGAGTGATCCGCAGTGACAATGGCTCGAAATTTAAAAACTCTCATTTCGAAACCTTTTGCCATGACTTGGGTCTTGAACACTAGTTTTCGAGTCCGTATACGCCTCCCCAGAATGGGGTGGTGGAATGGAAGAACAGAACCTTGTGTGAGATGGCTCGGACGATGCTCGATGAGCATAGGACTCCGAGGAGGTTCTGGGCTGAGGCGGTCAATACCGCGTGCTATGTCTCGAACAGGATTTTTCTTCGAGCATTCAAGAAGAAGGCGTGCTATGAGATGATTCACGGTCGCACTCCCAAGGTAAGTCATTTCCATGTATTTGGATGCAAGTGCTTTATTTTGAAGAAATGCAAGAATTTGGATAAGTTTGAGGCTATGTCTTTCGATGGTATTTTCTTTGGTTATGCTACTCACTCTAGAGCATTTCGTGTGCTCAACTTGGAAACTAACCAAATCGTGGAGACTGGCGAGGTTACCTTCGATGAGACACAGCCACATAGCTCTCTTGTCTTTGATTGTGCAGGTGATGATAAGCTTGGCGAGGAGATCTTTCAGGATGAGGAGCATGAACATGGAGATGATGAAGATGGCGGTGCGGCGCCCGTGGCTGAGCATGTACCCACTAATTCGACTACAATCGAGAACGGGCCCTCTCCTACACCCACGATGACAAGCCCAGATCAAGGAGAAGCTGCTGTTGAGGGGGAGGTAGCTTCAAGGCGAGAACCTCCCCGGCGAGTTCAAGTGGATCACCCAGCTTCAAGGATCATCGGAGATCTCAATGAACGCACTACTCGGTCGAGGGTTCGAAACAATTCTCACTTCGCTCATGCTGCTTTCGTTGCTACTTTTGAGCCCAAAGACATTGGACACGCCTTATCTGATTCTAATTGGGTCAACGCAATGCATGAGGAGTTAGAGAACTTTGAGAGGAACCATGTTTGGGAGCTGGTAGATCCTCCACCGAGTTGTAAGCCGATCGGGACAAAATGGGTGTGGAAAAATAAAGAGGGTGAGAATGGAGAAGTGGTGAGAAACAAGTCTAGGTTGGTGGCGCAAGGGTATAGTCAGAAGGAGGGGGTGGACTACGAGGAGACCTTTGCTCCCGTAGCCCATTTGGAGGCGATTAGGATCCTTCTAGCCTTTTCCGTGGCTAAAGGGTTCAAATTGTACCAAATGGATGTGAAGAGTGCCTTCCTGAATAGTGTGTTGGAGGAAGAGGTGTTTGTGAAGCAACCACCGGGGTTTGAGAGTGAGAAGTACCCCCATCGGGTGTACAAGTGGAGAAAGGCGCTCTATGGGTTGAAACAGGCGCCTAGGGCTTGGTATGGCAGGTTGAGGGGTTTCTGTTTGCTAAGGGCTTTGAGATGGGGAAGGTAGATCAGACCTTGTTTCTCCTCAGGTAGGGCGTTGATATTCTGATTGTTCAGGTATACGTGGATGATATTATCTTTGGTGGCTCGTCTCACTCTTTGGTTGCAAGGTTTGCAGAAGACATGAGCAGGGAATTCGAGATGAGCATGATGGGTGAGTTGCAGTTCTTCCTCGGCCTCCAGATCAAGTAGTCGACGGAAGGAACATTTGTGCACCAAGCAAAGTACACCAAAGACATTATGAGGAAGTTCAAGATGGAGGACTCCAAAGCCATGGCGACGCCTATGAGTATGACTACAACACTTGATGCGGATGAGGAAGGTGAACACGTGGACCAGAAGGAGTACCGAAGCATGATCGGGTCACTCCTGTACTTGATGGCGACGAGGCCGGACATCCAATTCTCAGTATGTCTGTGCGCTCCTTTTCTAGCATCTCCAAGGACTTCGCATCGGCAGGCAGTCAAGCGCATATTCAGGTATTTGCGATACACTCCCGACTTCGGCCTTTGGTACTCCGTGTCTTCTTCTTTCGCGCTTCATGGATTTTCAGACGCGGATTTTGCCGGGTGTCGGTTGGATAGGAAGTCCACTTCTGGGACTTGCCAGTTCTTGGGTTCTTCTTTGGTGTCTTGGTCTTCCCGCAAATAGTCGAGTGTTGCTCAATCCACTACTGAGGCAGAGTATGTAGCCGCTGCTAGTTGTTGCTCTCAGCTCCTATGGATCACATACACCATGAGTGACTTTGGTGAGGAGTATACCCATGTCCCACTCCTATGTGACAGCACCAGTGCCATAAGCGTTGCAAAGAACCCAGTGCTTCATTCCAAAACTAAGCACATAGAAGTGAGGTATCATTTTCTGAGAGACAATGTGGAGAAAGGGAAAATAGCTTTGATCCATGTACCCACACATGACCAACTAGCCGATATTTTCACCAAGCCCCTAGATCAAGCAACTTTCACTCGTTTGCGGGGGAAACTTGGTGTGTGTTTGATTTCTTGAGTTGGGTGTGGGAGCTCCTTTGTAGCATATGTATAGCTTTCCTTTTGTGCATGTTTGCATTTTCATTGCATTTTGTATTATGATGTATAGGCATCTTTGTATCTTAGGTTGCCTGCATTTGTATCATATGCATTGTAGTAGGAAACACTTCTCCTATATACATTGTTCACCATTATGTGCTATATATGATCTTGTGAGCTAGTTTGGTATGCTATGGTTAGTTTTGCTTAGCTCTTAATGATCTTGGTTTATGTCCATGGTTGCTAGCTATGTTTTTTAAAAATGCCATATGTATGCTCTCTTGTGAGTAAATGACTTTATATGATCTTGACATGTTTTTGTGGCTTGGCTATGCTTAATTTGTGCTTGGACAGCTTATTTTGATCATATGGGGCCAAAGGCTCATTTGTCATCATGAATGTTTAGCCCGCTTGCTTTATATTGTGGAGGGGCATAAGTTCCTTTTTGTCGCAAAGACATTTCATGTACCAAATACAAATCTGAAAATGAAATGTAATTGATTGGAAAATGTGCTCCAATGTCATTTGTGCTTATTTTATATAGCTTTGGGTGCTAAACCGTTGCATGATGCCTACCAATGAGAAGTCTCATATATAGAAGTAGGCACATGACTCGGTGGCTTTGACATGACATGAGGTGCTTGAGGGTGTTTATGATGATCTTATGATTAGAATGGTTGTCCTAGCATGAAGAGTGTGTGGCTTTGCCTTTTTGACATGTTTTGCTCATGTTTAGGACTTTGCTCATGAGAGGGTGAATTTTCGCAAAATTGCTCATTTCTATCTTAGCTTCGCCCAATGGTTGTGAAACTTGGTGATCTTGTAGTTGATGTTCATACGAAGCTATAGAGTATCTAACTTGCTCATTTAGACATGTGTAGCATCTTGTGGTGAATTTTGTCTATTTGAGAAGCTCTAGATTGAATTTTTCCTTATTTTGGCTTGATTCATGCATTGTCAACAAGGGGGAGATGGTTGTGAAGGAAAAGTGCTACTGGATGCATTTGGAAGGTTTCCGGGTGGTTTCGAGCCATTTTTGGGCTCTTGCAGTTCCCAGATGGTCATCGGCCTGACCGGTGAGGGTCACCAGTCTGACCGGTGCAGGTGTCAGGACCTGTGCTATGTTGGGCACCGGTCTGACCGGTGTGGTTGACCGGTCTGACCGGTCAGAGCTGAGTTGTTGCAGCTGCTCTGTTTTGTGAAGAGGTTTGCAGCATTCATCCAGGGGGAGTTGCATTGTTTAGGGGGAGCTTGCATGTGTGCAGGGGGAGCTCTTTGTGGTTTTCGAGCTTTGCTTTGGTGGTTTGTGCTCTTTGCTTGAGCTTGGCTTTTGTCTCGGTTGTGTCGAGCCATAGCCCTTGCCTAAGGGGACTGAGACTTGTCTTCTGCAAGCGATCTTGCTCTTTGCCCTTTCTTTGGCTTTCGATCGCTTGTTGGAGTTTCTTTTGGTTGTTTCTTTTCTTTTCATTTTCTCTTTGGTTACCCAAATGTGTGTGTTGTCAATGCACTCATCAATGGGGAGATTGAGGACCTGTGTGGTTCGAGGACCGGTGGATGGTCGCTTCCTGGTGTGATGAGTGATTGACAACATTGTGTGGACTGATTCTTGGCTAAGTATTGCAGGTGCAGATTGCGGCTTGACTGGTGTTGGTGCAGGTGAAGAACAAGCACGAAAGGTCATTGCCGGTGAGGCCTCCAGGTGTGGAGAAGACAAGTAGGTTTGGTTCGAGGGATCTGGTGGCCAGCGGGTCAAGTGCGGGCCGCATGGTGGCAAGAACGACACGATGAAGTCGTGGATGATTCCTTGGTTGAGCCTCAAAGCCAAGATCGAACCGGGACTTCGTGGGGGCCAAGTCATGAGTGGAGATTGGCGGAGGCCACACCAAGTTCGTTGGGTTTCCATTTTTTCACCAGAAAACCACTGGGTTCCTTGGTTGATCCACAAAGCCAAGACCGAACACGGAGGTGCAGCAGCACTGGACCAGTTTGACCGGTGTGCGACGACGGCCTCCGGAGGCTTCGAAGCGGAGGACACGCGTCGGGATCGCAAGGCGTGCGTCGAGGCTATGCGAGGTGCGGTCGCCGGGAATCTGTCCGATGGTGCGATGACGAAGATTCCCAAAGTGCCCCTCGGGGGCGTGTATCCTAGTGTTAGGCCTTAGGGGTAGTTTCGTCTGTTCGGTTGCATCCATATAACCCAAGTGGTGAGAGGATGGCAACCATCTCTTGGAACCCTAGCTCATTTTGTTTTGCTATTTTCCTCTTCCTATTTTCCTTAGGACTTTCTAGGACTAGCTTGAGAGCTTCATGGTGAGATCTAGAGAGAGGGATGGATGATCGGGAGGCAAGCTAGACCTTGTATGAACCTTCATGGTATGTATAGATGATTCGGCGTGGTTCCTCAAGGCTTGATTGTGTCTTTCCCGTTTTCCCTTTTTGGTGATTTTCGGAGCCTTTTCTTGGTGATTCTCTTGTAGCGGTTTTGAGACCTTTCTCTTTGGGATTTGGTGGGGGATGTATGCATGAACCCTTCGTGGTTCTTTTCCTTGTGATTCCCTTCCCAAATCCGTGAGTAAAGGGGCTCAATTTTTGGGTTTTCTCCGGTTTAGGGTTAGAGGCGTTCTCGGTGGAAATCCCTCGATTCCTCTTGATTTAGCAAGTTTTGATGGACCAAATCGTGGCTATGGAATGCCCATGAGGTACTCCTACTATCCCCAAAGTCTTGTGCGAATCCGTGGAGTGAATCAAGAGATCGGGATTTGGATTTGGAGGAGTTGACCCGCGGCTCGCTGTTCATCCCGAGCGCCCAGGCCCTGACCGGTCTGACCGGTGCCCTCCACCGGTCTGACCGGTGCAGCCCCTTGTTGGGTTTTGGCTCGGGTGAACTGCCTAGTTCGTGTGGCTTTGGGCTGTGGTGTTGCTGGTCAGTTCTTGGCAGGTTTCGAGTTGATTTGCTAGGTTTTGTGAGGGTTTTTCTTTTCCTTCAGGTTTGTGTTTGGAGGTGATTTTTGTTCCAGGGCCTAGAGGAGTCACTGAGGCTTCCTGGACGTTTCTGTGCATCTGCTGTAGCCAATACATAACCGGAGATCGACGGTGGTTCTCCAGCCTCCCCCCGGTGATGACCAAAGAGTACATCATTTTTGGGGACAATGGGAAAGGTAGAGTGCTTTCAGTGGGCATGGTGAAGGTGAGTGAGTCTGTGACTCTTAAGCGTGTTGCTCTTGTCAAGTCTTTGTGGTTCAATCTTCTTTCGGTTTCCCAGCTTCTTGATGAGGGTTTTGAACTCCGTTTCAAAACGGGCTCTTCTCGTGTTTTGGATTCTCGAGGTGATCTTGTGTGCACAATCATCCCCGAGGGTCAGATTTTCAGAGCCGATTTTTCTCAGTGTGTCGGCTCTTCTCTTTGTTTGATTGCTGGTGTTTCGGCGGAGCTTTGGAAATGGCATATGAGACTAGGTCACTTGAGTTTTGACTTATTGTCACGCTTGAGTGGACTAGGTTTGGTCCGAGGATTGCCTAGGTTGAAGTACCAAAAGGATTTGGTATGTGCTCCGTGTAGGCATGGCAAAATGGTCGCCGCATCTCTCCCGCCTCTGACATCCGTTATGACAGAGAGGCCATGCGAGCTGTTCCATATGGAATTGGTTGTCCAGCTCGTGTGTGCTCGGTGGGTGGGAAATGGTACGTCCTTGTGATAGTGGACGACTTGCTTGGGTCTTCTTTTTGGCTGACAAGGGGGGAGACATTTGGTTTTGTCCGGGATCTAATCTTGAGGTTGAAGAATGAGAGAAATGGAGATGCTGTTCGAACTATTCGTAGCAACAATGGCACTGAATTTAAAAACTCTCGTTTCGAAACCTTTTGTCGTGATTTGGGTCTCCAACATCAATTTTCTTCTCCCTATGTGGCTTGTTAGAATGGTGTGGTTGAGAGGAAAAATCATTCCCTTTGTGAGATGGCTCGGACGATGCTCGACGAGCATAGGACTCCGAGAAGATATTAGGCTGAGGCGGTCAACACCGCATGCCATGTTGGGAACCGGATTTTTCTTCGGGCCTTCTTGAATAAGACATGCTATGAGCTCATGCACGGGTGAGCACCTAGAGTGAGCCATTTCAGGGCTTTTGGTTGTCGGTGCTTTATTCTCAAGAAGGGTAGGCTTGATAAGTTTGAGTCGAGGTCCTCCGATGGGATTTTCTTGGGTTATGCTAGTCATTCTCGAGCATTCCGTGTGCTCAACCTTGATACTAACCTAGTCATGGAAACTTGCGAGGTTACCTTCAATGAGACCCAGCCTTGCAGTTCGTCTGTCTTTGAGTGTGCAGGTGATGACGAAGTTGGCAAGAAGATCTTTGAGGACGAGGAGGATGGTGTGGGAGAAGATGATGGTGATGATGGTGAAGCACCAGCCACGCATGTACCCTCTACTTCCACTACGACGACTACAGTGCAGGATGGTCCATCCCCTACACCGACTACGATCCAGGGAGATCAAGTGGAAGCTGCTGCTGAGGGGGAGGTCGCCTCCAGGCGAGAGGCACCGAGGCATGTTCAGGTTGATCATCCTTCCTCAAGAATCATCGGCGACATCAACGAACGTACAACACGGTCGAGGTCCAGAAATGCTTCTCACTTTGCTCATTCAGCTTTTGTTGCTACCTTTGAGCCGAAAGACATTGGACATGCCCTCTCTGATCCTAATTGGGTGAACGCAATGCATGAGGAGTTAGAGAACTTTGAGAGAAACCAAGTTTGGGAGTTGGTAGAGCCACCACCACATTGCAAACCTATTGGCACAAAATGCGTGTGGAAGAACAAAGAGGGTGAGAATGGTGAGGTGGTGAGAAACAAATTGAGGTTGGTTGCCCAGGGCTATAGTCAGAAGGAGGGGATAGACTATGAGGGACATTTGCTCTTGTAGCCCGTTTGGAGGCAATTAGGATCCTTCTAGCCTTTTTTGTGGCTAAAGGGTTCAAATTATACCAAATGGATGTGAAGAGTGCCTTTCTAAATGGGTTTTTAGAAGAAGAGGTTTATGTGAAGCAACCACCGGGCTTTGAGAGTGTTGGGTTTCCCCACCGGGTGTATAGGCTGAGGAAGGCGTTGTATGGGCTGAAACAAGCTCCCCGTGCTTGGTATGGCCGTTTGAGGGGGTTCTTGTTTAACAAGGGGTTTGAGATGGGCAAAGTAAATAAGACTCTTTTTCTCCTCAGGCAGGGCGATGATATCCTAATTGTTCAGGTGTACGTGGATGATATTATCTTTGGCGGCTCGTCCAAATGGGTTTACAGAGGACATGAGCAAAGAATTCGAGATGTCTATGATGGGAGAATTGCAGTTCTTTCTCGAGCTTCAGATCAAGCAGGCTAAGGAGGGAACCTTTCTGCATCAAGCCAAGTACACGAAGGACATCCTCAAGAAGTTCAAGATGGATGACTCGAAGCCCCTGTCGACACCGATGAGTACGACTACAGCACTGGACACGGACGAGAACGGAGAGCCCGTGGACCAGAAGGAGTACCGGAGCATATGATCGGCTCCCTCTTGTACTTGACGTCGATGAGGCTGGACATCTAGTTTTCTGTGTGTCTGTGCGCTTGTTTTCAGGCGTCGCCGAGGACTTCACATCGGCAAGCCGTCAAGCGGATCTCCAGGTATCTTCGACGCACTCCTGAGCTTGGTCTTTGGTATTCGGCGTCCTCCTCTCTCTCGCTTCTTGGTTTTTCAGATGCCGACTTTGCGGGGTGTCGTGTCGATCGGAAATCGACTTCGGGTACTTGCCAGTTTTTGGGTTCCTCGCATGTTTCTTGGTCATCTCGCAAGAAGTCAAGTGTAGCTCAGTCTACCACAGAAGCTGAGTATGTCGCTGCCGCTAGTTGTTGCTCCCAACTACTTTGGATCACGTACACGTTGAGTGACTTTGGTGAGGAGTGTTCCCACGTGCCTCTCATGTGTGATAGCACCAGTGCCATAAGCGTAGCCAAAAATCCTGTGCTTCACTCAAGAACCAAACACATAGAAGTGCGCTACCACTTCCTGAGAGACAATGTTGAGAAGGGAAACATAGACCTCATCCATGTGCCAACCGAGAAACAGCTCGCCAATATCCTAACAAAGCCTTTGGACCAAGCTACATTTGCACGTTTGTGGGGTGAGCATGGTGTGATTTTTCCTTTTTGAGCTTCGGTTGGGGGATATCATGTACATATGCATGTTGCATTCTTGTATCATATCAAGTTTGCATCTTTGTATCATAGACTGTATTTGTATCATATGCATTGTGTTAGGAAAAGCTTCTCCTATATACATTGTTCACCATGATGTGCTATATATGATCTTGTGAGCTAGTTTGGTAGGCTATGGTTAGTTTGGCTTAGCTCTTGATGATCTTGGTTTATGCCCATGGTTGCTAGCTATGCTTTTGAAAAATGTCATGTGTATGCTCTCTTGTGAGTAAATGCCTTTATATGATCTTGACATGTTTTTGTGGCTTGGCTATGCTTAATTTGTGGTTGGATATCTTATTTTGATCATATGGGGCCAAAGGCTCATTTGTCATCATGAATGTTAGCCCGCTTTCTTTATCTTGTGGAGGGGCAGAAGTTCCTTTTTGTCGCAAAGACATTTCATGTACCAAATGCAAATCTGAAAATGAAATGTAAATTGCTTGGAAAATGTGCTCCCATGTCATTTGTGCTTATTTTATATAGTTTTGGGTGCTAAACCGTTGCATGATGCCTACCAATGAGAAGTCTCATATATAGAAGTAGGCACATGGCTCGGTGGCTTTGACATGACATGAGGTGCTTGAGGGTGTTTATGATGATCTTATGATTAGAATGGTTGTCCTAGCATGAAGTTTGTGTGGCTTTGCCATTTTGACATGTTTTGCTCATGTTTAGGACTTTGCTCATGAGAGGGTGATTTTTTCGCAAAATTGCTCATATGTATCATAGCTTCGCCAAATGGTTGTGAAACTTGGTAATCTTGTAGCTAATGTTCATACGAAGCTATAGAGTATCTAACTTGCTCATTTGGACATGTGTAGCATCTTGTGTTGAATTTTGTCTATCTGAGAAGCTCTAGGTTGCATTTTGGCTTGATTCATGCATTACCAACAAGGGGGAGGAAAGTATCCAATTCATGCATCCGAGGGGAGTTTTTGCATCAAGGGGAGAGAAAAATTGGGAGAAATGCATTAGTTTAGGGGGAGCTTGCATTCATGCATTTGGTAGCTCTTTTTCGCCTGATTTTAGTTGTGCTCTTTTGCCGATGGTGTCGAGCCCTTTGGCCTCACCTTGACTCGGCAATTTTGGAGCATTTTGTCTCGGTTGTGTTGAGCCATTTCCCTTGCCTTAGGGGACCGAGACATTTTCTTCTTTCTTTCTTTTCTCTGAATTGGTTACTATGTGTGTTCTCAATACAATCATCAAGGGGAAGATTGAGGACCGGAGCGTCCGAGGACCGGTGGATGGTCGCTCCTTGGTGTGATGAGTGATTGACAACGTGGTGTGGACTGACTCTTGGTCGAGTATTGCAGGTGGAGGTTGCGGCTTGATTTGCTTTGGGGCAGGTGAAGAGCGGGCGCAAAAGGTCTTAGCTTTGCGGGGCCTCCGAGGAGTGGAGAGACAAGTAGGCTCGGCTCGAGGGACCTGGTGGCCAACGGGGTCAAGTGCGGGCCGCATGATGGCAAGAAAAGCAAGACGAAGTCGTCGACCGAAGCTGGTGCAGGGTAGCGGCTCACGATCGGAGTCTGCACGCGGGGTTTGCGGCGGTTCACCATAAAACCATCGGGTTACTTGGTTGATCCACAAAACCAAGACCGGAGGCTCGGCGGGCGGAGACGGGATCCGGGTGCGCCGAGAAGCTTCGATGCCGGCGGACACGTGGCGGGATCGCAGGGCTTGCGTCACGAGGACGCGGACTGCGGCAAAGGTGTGGCCGTGCGATGAAGAGGAGTGCTACTTGACCATCTTGCCCCTCAGGGGTTTGTATCTCAGTTTAAGTTCTAGGGGTAGTTGGTCATTTGCCCAACCCAGAGGGACTCCATATATATAGCTCTAGGGTTTCTGGGCAAACCATCCATCTGGACTGCTTCTCATTTCTTTGCTCCGTAGGCTTACATTTTCTTCACCATTTTGTAGAGAATCTGACCTCCGAGTGTATGGAAGCTTTCATGGTTGTGTTGATTTCCTTCTTGTGGCTCGAGTGATTTTCGTGTCTTTTTCGGGCTATTTTCGTTGGATTTTCGTGCGCGGCTTGTTCCTCCGATTCTGAGGTGCTTGGGTTCGGATTTCTTTGTGGGGATCATGGATAGATGCCTTGTGCATCTTTGTGCTTGATCTTGACCCCTCAAACTCCGGATTGGGCCTTGGATTTGAGGATTTCGGGTGGAACCCTAGCTTTTTGGTAGAGCTCGGTTCGTGATCGATTCCCGGCGTTTTAGTTGGTTTGAGGTCTCAAGTTTTTGGGCATAGCGTCCCCTATGGACGCTTCACATCTCCCCCAAATCTTGCCTCAATCCATTTAGCTATTTGGGAGATCCATGGATGGATAGGTGGAGTTGACTTTGCGTTTTCGAGCTCGGGCTGTTCTGTTCGTGAGCGACGGACCGTCCGTCGTGTGCTCACGAACCATCCGCGGGAGCTCCAGTTCATCCAGTTCGTCGTGTGTGCTTGCTGGTCGGTGGTTTGATTCGTTGGGGTTGAGTTCCCTTTTTGGATTGTGTTTGTCGGACTGTCCGTCCGTGGGTAACGGACTGTCCGCGGAGGAGACGGACCGTCCGTGGTGCTGAGTCGGACCGTTCGTATTTTCGAGGTGCGGTACTGGAAATTCTGTCTGTTTATACGGACCGTCCGTCCTAGGGGCACGGACCGTCCGCCAGGTCCTGACAGACTGTCCGCGAGGGTTGATCGGACCATCCATCCTGGCCAGGCAGATTTGCCTAAGTCCTTTGCCTCTTGAGTTGTGCTTCCGCTTTGGGTTGTGTTGGGACTTGTTCCTAGGGTTGGTAGGTCCGTTGTGACTATGTGACTTGGCAAGTTTGTGTGGGAACTCTCGGTTGTGGATTTGGGACATAGGCCGAGTTCATCCTTCTGGAAGAATTTTTAATCGGCTCCCATTCACTCCCCCCTCTCTGGTCGCCTAATCGGTCCTTCACTCTGTCTGAACCCGATCGAATTCGGATTGACACAGAGCACGAAACAAGTAGTCGACCGCCTTGTTGTTGGCGTCGTGCATGTCCCTCGATCCTGGAGCAAAGAAGTTAATCGGATCAACATAAGCTGTGTTCACCGTAACATCCCAAAGGATCTGACCCTTGCCGCGGAGGAACGCAGCCATCCGCCTCTGCCACATCTGGTAGTTTTTCCCATCGAAGTGCGGAGGACCCGATCCCCGTTCTTGGTACGCCATCTTTGGATCTTAGACTGGTTAGAGTCCCGAAAGACCCGTAACCGGCTCTGATACCACTTGAAGGACTGGAACGGCGAACTAGAGAGGCGGGACAGAATGGGAGCCGATAAAAATTATATTCAAGAATTCGGCCTATGAAACCAAAATCACTCGGAGACCTCCGTGTACTTCTCTTGCCAAATCCACGTAGCCACTAAAGTGCTACTGGACCTAGGAGCAAGATCCAACCAACAGCCCTTGAAAACTCACAGCGGAAAACAACACGAACACAGCTCTTGGAAGCCAAAACCGGTCAGGCCGGTTTCTGAAATCGGTCAGACCGGTTCTCTGGGACTTATCCTCTCACAGGCCGGGGAAACCAGTCAGGCCGGTTTGGCAAACCTGTCAGGCCGGTTTTGTCCAGGAAATCCTCAAAAGACCTAGGAGACCAAGAAACCGCAAAACCACCTCAAGAACCTGCCAAACTTCAAACAAGAAAAGCCAGAGCTTGAAGGAAACTCTCCTGTCCAAAACTCCTCACGACAACAAACTGGGGCCAAACCGGTCAGACCAGTTTGAGAAACCGGTCAAGCCGGTTTTGCCTGGACAGTCGGGAAGAACTCAGCCCGCGGGAAAAACTCAAACTTCACCTTGCCCGATCTCCCGATTTGCTCCACGAATTCAAGTGAGACTTTGGGGATAGCTGGGTACCTCATGGGCTACCTTTGGCTAAAAGCTCGGTCCCCAAAACCTACTCAATCAAGAGGAATCGAAAGTCAACCCTCAATAACACCTTTCCAAAAACTCCACCGAAAACCACCAAATCGAAGCCGTTTCAGGGGGATTGCTAGAAGAGCAAAATCACCAAGCAAAGAGGCACAAGGTCCTGATGTGTGAGATCCAACAAGAATCCCGCAAACAAACGCCTCCACAACTTCACCACGAAAATCGCCAAGAAAAGGCTCCGAAAATCACAAAAAAGGGAAAACGGGAGAGACAACAAAAGCCTTAAGGAATCACGCTGAATCTTCTATACATACCAAGAAAGATTCATACAAGGTCTAGCTTACCTCCCGATCATCCATCCCTCTCTAAAGATATGACCATGAAGCTCTCAAGCTAGTCCTAGAAAATCCTAAGGAAAATAGGAAGGAAAATAGCAAAGGGAAATGAGCTAGGGTTCCAAGAGATGGCTGCCATCCTCTCTCTACTTAGTTTATATGGAGGCAACCGAAAGACAAAACAACCCCTGTTACATAAACTAGGATACACACCCCCGAAGGGCACTTTGGGAAACTTTCGTCGCAGCACCATCGGACGGATGCCCGGCGACCGCACTTCGCTTAGCCTCGACGCAAGCCTTGCGATCCCGACGCGTGTTCTCCGCTTCGAAACACTTCGGTGCCCTGTGACCCCAAACCGGTCAGACCGGTTTCACCAACCGGTCAGACCGGTTTTGGCCTAACAACCACACCGAGTCTTCGGCCTTACCTTTGTGGCTCAGCCAAGCAACCCAGTGGTTTTCTGCTGAACCACTGCAAACCTCGCGAACTTGGCTCCCACGAAGTCCCGGCTCGACCTTGGTTTTGAAGCTCAACCAAGAAACCGTCCCCGACTTCGTCTTGCTGTTCTTGCCACCATGCGGCCCGCACTTGACCCTGCTGGCCACCGGGTCCCTCAAACCAAGCCTACTTGTCTGCTCCACACCTGGAGGCCTCACCAGCCTCGACCTTTCGCGCTAGTTCTTCACCTGCATCAGCACCAATCAAGCTGCAACCTGCACCTACAATAGTTAGCCAAGAGTCAGTCCACACAACATTGTCAATCACTCATCACACCAGGAAGCGACCATCCACCGGTCCTCGAACCACACAGGTCCTCAATCTCCCCCTTGATGAGTGCATTGACAACACACACATTTGGTAACCAAAGAGAGAAAAGGAAAAGAAAAGAAACGAACAAAGAAACTTCAACAAGCGATCGAAAGCCAAAGGAAAGGCAAAGAGCAAGATCACTTGAAGAAGACAAGTCTCGGTCCCCTTAGGCAAGGGCAATGGCTCGACACAACCGAGACAAAAACAAGCTCGCACAAGGAGCAAAAGACCACCAAACCAAAGCTCGAAACCCACAAAGAGCTCCCCCTGCACACATGCAAGCTCCTCCTGAACCAATGCAAACCTCTTCACGAAACTGAGCAG
Source organism: Cenchrus fungigraminus (assembly GCA_036936925.1). Taxonomy (NCBI): domain Eukaryota; kingdom Viridiplantae; phylum Streptophyta; class Magnoliopsida; order Poales; family Poaceae; genus Cenchrus; species Cenchrus fungigraminus. The sequence goes on along the minus strand of CM072778.1, from coordinate 50,249,908 downwards.
CTGCACCAACTCAGCTCTGACTGGTTCGACCGGTCCACAACACCGGTCAGACCGGTGCACAACATCTGCACAGGGTTAGCACCCTGACCGGTCAGACCGGTGACTTCAACCGGTCAGACCGGAGACCACCTGGGAACTGCAAGAGCCCAAAAATGGCTCGAAACCACCCGGAAACCATCTAAATGCATCCAGAAGCACTTTTCCTTCACAACCATCACTCCCTTGTTGACAATGCATGAATCAAGCCAAAATTAGGAAAAAATGCAACCTAGAGCTTCTCAAATAGACAAAATTCAACACAAGATGCTACACATGTCCAAATGAGCAGTTAGATACTCTATAGCTTCGTATGAACATTAGCTACAAGATCACCAAGTTTCACAACCATTGGGCGAAGCTAAGATAGAATTGAGCAATTTTGCAAAAAATCACCCTCTCATGAGCAAAGTCCTAAACATGAGCAAAACATGTCAAAATGACAAGGCCACACAAACTTCATGCTAGGACGACCATTCTAATCATCATCATAAACACCCTCAAGCACCTCATGTCATGTCAAAGCCACCGAGCCATGTGCCTACTTCTATGTATGAGACTTCTCATTGGTAGGCATCATGCAACGGTTTAGCACCCAAAGCAAATTAAATTAAGCACATATGACATGGGAACATATTTTCCAAGCAATCAACATCTCATTTTTAGATTCATATTTGGTACATGAAATGTCTTTGCGACAAAAAGGAACTTATGCCCCTCCACAAGATAAAGCAAGCGGGCTAAACATTCATGATGACAAATGAGCCTTTGGCCCTATATGATCGAAATAAATCATCCAAGCACAAATTAAGCATAGCAATACCACTAAAACATGTCAAGATCATATAAAGGCATTTACTCACAAGAGGGCATACATGTAGCATTTTTCAAAAACATAGTCATCATCAACCATGGATATAAACCAAGATCATCAAGAGCTCAGCCAAACTAACCATGGCATACCAAACTAGCTCACAAGATCATCCATAGCACATCTTGGTAAACAATGTATATGAGAGAAGCTTTTCCTACAACAGTGCATATGATACAAATGCATGCAACCTAAGATACAAAGATGCCTATACATCATGATATAAATGCAATGCAAATGCAAACATGCACAAAAGGAAAGCTATACATATGATACACAAGGAGCTCCCACAACCAACCTCACACAAAGCTCACAAATGGCCGGCTCCTCGAGGAGAGGCAAAAGTGCTCGACACCACCGGCAAAAGAGCAAAAGAGCACAAAACTCACAAGCTCCCCCTAAATGCACTAGGGCCAAAGAGCATACAAAGCTCACCCTAAGCACACATGATAGAGCAGAGAGCACACTAAGCACACAGGCTCCCCTTAACTCATGCATTAGGGCCAAAGAGCATACAAAGCTCACCCTACACACACGAGTTAGGGCAAAGAGCAAACCGAACCGAGTGGCTTGACCAATGCCACACACTTGAAGGTCACAAACTACTTACCTTGATCATTCCTTCTAAATTCTCACGTTCTTGTTCACCATCCCCGAAAATGATGTACCTCCTTGACACCACAGGGATATGAGGCCGGAGAACCACCCCCGATATCAACCAAATGTTCTCCGAGCCTCCCACCTGCAACTCAAAACCAAGAGTGAGAGCGAGGAAATGACTCAACACTGGGGTTAGTACCAAAAGTGTCAAACCAGTGCCGAGCCATCTCCTCAAAAGTAGGGTTAGCAACATCCATCCTACCGCGCCTATCAAAACTGCAATCCATCCTATCAAGCCTATCCAACCTGGAACCACCATGGGAAAACCACTCCCGTCTCGCTGAAGGAGTACGAGCACCACGAAAGGGAAAGCGTGGTCCGTAGCACCTCTGAGACTCAAAGATGCGACCCCTCCCAAACCTGTATCGACCACAAGGCGGAGAGCGTCCAGCAAACTCAACATCACCAGACACACCACGCCTACCACAAGCATCACGACCAAAGGAACTGAAACGACCATCTCCATGAGCACGAAACGCAAACTGGTCACCCTGCTGCCTCCAAACCGGTCTGACCAGTTCTGGAACTGGTCTGACCGGTCTCTCTGTACGGGCACCCCAAACCGGTCTGACCGGATTCCAAACCGGTCTGACCGATTTATCCCGACCAGCAAGGTCCCTTCCATGTGAACCACTCTTAGTTCCCCAAGCCGGAATGCTTCTCACAACAGCCTTACTCCTGGGTAGTGGCATACGAGGCTCAGGCACACCATGAGAAGGGTGGTAATTGTCCTTGTTCGCCCACTCCTTAGTCATTCTCGCCTCTCTCTTTCTCTCATAGCAAAACTCTTTCTTATGACCATCCTTCGCACAAAACTCACAATGGAAACATATTGGTTTTGGCTTAGGCTTGGGATGAGGCTCTTCACAAGGCTTCTCACTAGGCTTCTCACTTGGTTTCTCACTAGGCTTTTCACTTGGCTTCTCACATGGTTTCTTTCTAGGTTTAAGCAACTGGTTTGGCTTGGGTGCAAACTTATCTTTGGGAGTATGTTGTGGTGGAACTGGAATATTCCCAAATTTCCCTTCTCTCTCACCAATCTTATCAGATCCTAAAGCCCAACCATCAAAGCGCTTAAAACCGGCAATCATCATACCAAGCTGAGGCTCCTGACTGGACAACCAACTCAACACCTCACGCAACCTATCATTCTCATCCTGCAAGCGATCAACACATTGTGCAAGTTCCAAATTCTTCACAGCATGCAATTCACAAGTAGAGCAAGAAGTAGGAATAGGAGCTTTCAAATCAACCTCAAGCGAAATAATGTGAGAACGAAGCTCAGCAAGTTTTTCATGCAAACCAGGGCAAGAAGTGCATGCACCAAGCAAAGGGGTCTAGACTGCAGCTCAGCCAACTCAACCCTAAGCACATCTAGTTCCTCACACTTGGAGGCATGCTTTTCCTTAAGAGCAGACAAATCTGCTAGGAAGACAGAGCAATCACCACAATCAACCTCATCAGAAACAATAGGACTAGCATTGCGAATCTATCTCAAGCTTGGCATCAAGGTTCTGTGTTTCTAGCTCAGCCACTTTATTCCTAGCATCTTCAAGCAAAGCCCTAAGCTCCTTCCTAAGCATCTTAGCCTCTCTAAGCATGTGACCGCGGTTATCAAGCAAGTCAACCAACTCCTCATTCTCCTTGCGCAAGGAAGAGAGCTCATCACATACCTCATCCTCAGAGTCTGAGTCCGAGGCGTTCTTCTGGCTTCTCTTGCTGCCGGAGCTGTGTGCCATGCCACAGAGTCCATCCTTCTTGTTGTAGCTTCTCGGAGTCTTGCTTGCGGTACAACAAAGGCCGTTGAGGTACTTGCCGAAGTCTTTCTTCTTCTTCTTCTTGTCGCCCTCTTCTTCCTCTTCGCTTGAGCTTGATGACGCGTCCTTAGAGCCGGAGTCGACGTCGCTCGATCTCTTGATCTTCTCTCGGGTCCGTGCCTTCCTCCCATGTTCATGCTCCTTCTTCTTGGACCTTCTTCCCTTGTCCTTGGACTTGTGCTTGTTGTGGTTGTTCACCTTTGGACACTCGGCGAAAAAGTGTCCGGTCTTGCCGCACTTAAAGCACGCCCTCGAGTTCCTCCTTGAGTTCACCCGGTTCTCATGCATCCTCTCGAATCTCCGTGTCAACAACACCAGCTCGTCCTCTCCAAGTACGTCAAACTCCTTGTCTGGCAAAGATATCAAAGAGGACAAAGAGTACATCCTGGAGGATGGGTTAGCGTTAGTCTTAGCACCGGAGCCTCCAACGAGAGCAAGACTATGAGAGTCAGTCGAGCTCTCATTCCAGGCTGTCACACCATGGTCCACATTAGCCAACTTGAGCTTAGAGAATAGCTCGTCTACCGTCAGAGTCTCATACTTCTCTGACTCCACGATGGCCTCGACCTTTCCGCCCCAAATGGTACCATCTAGCGCGTGCAAGAGCTTCACAGCTCTGTCATGATCATCGTACGGGAGCACGGTCACATTGTCCCTCATGTTGTTCACAATCACCGTGAACCGCTGGAACATCATGTCTATTGACTCACCGGGGAGATGAGTGAAATTCTTGTACTCTCTCCGGTAAGTCACAAACAACCGAGCCTGAACCTGACTGTTCCCAGCGTGAGCATTCTTTAGCTGCTCCCAAATCCTACACGCCAAATCCTCTGTCTAAACCCGATCAAATTCAGATTGACAGAGAGCGCGAAACAAGTAGTCGATCACCTTGTTGTTGGCGTCGTGCATATCCCTCGATCCTGGAGCAAGGAATTTAATCAGATGAACATAAGTTGTGTTCACCGTAACATCCCAAAGGATCTGACCCTTGCCGCGGAGAAAAGCAGCCATCCGCCTCTGCCACATCTGGTAGTTCTTTCCATCAAAGTGCGGAGGACCTGATCCCCATTCCTGGTACGCCATCTTTGGATCTTAGACTGGTTAGTCCCGAAAGACTCGTAACTGGCTCTGATACCAATTGAAGGACCGAACTGGCGACCAGAGAGGGGGGAGTGAATGGGAGCCGATAAAAATTCTTCTCGATGGAGATGACTTCTCCAACAAGATGAACACGGCTAACCAAAGCACGTCTCTGACTCAACTACCCTAGTTGGCCAAGACCATGTAGCCACTAGAGTGCTACTGATCCTAATAACCAACAACCACCGAAGTCTACTTGAGAACACAGCGGAACAAACACTCGAGCAACTCTGAGACCACACCGGTCAGACCGGTCACTGCCACTGGTCAGACCGGTCCCAGCCGGATCACCCGACAACCACCAGAGACACACCGGGTCACCCGAGACCCCAAGCCAGATCACCTGAGCAAGACTTGACAATTTCCACAGCAAAGCCCCTGCACCGGTCAGGCCGGTACAACACACCGGTCAGACCGGTCCTAGGCTGGAAACCCCAAATCCAAGAATCAAACCTCCCTTGCTCCAAACAGCACCAAACTTGAAACATCATCAAACCTAGAAACTAGGGAACACACCAGGATGTTCACTGGAGCCAAAACCCAACAGGGACTTGCACCGGTCAAACCGGTCAGGCCTGGGCGCTCGGGATGAACAGCGAGTCGCGGGTCAACTCCCCCAAATCCACTTCCCGATCTCCTGATTCTCTCCACGGATTCGCACAAGACTTTGGGGATACTAGGAGTACCTCATGGGCATCCCATAGCCACAATTTGGTCCACCAAAACTTGTTGAATCAAGAGGAATCGAAGCATTTCCACCAAGAACACCACTTTCCCGAAACCTAAGAAAACCCCAAAATCGAGCACATTTTCTCACGGATTTGTGAGGGGGATCACAAGGAAAAGAACCACGAAATGCATACATCCCCAACCAAATCCCCAAGAAAACGGCCTCAAATCCACCACAAGAAAATCGCCAATAAAAGGCTCCGAAAATCACCAAAAAGGAAAACGGGGAAAACAACACAAGGCCTTGAGGAACCACGCCGAATCATCTATACATACCATGAAGGTTCATACAAGGTCTAGCTTGCCACCCGATCATCCATCCCTCTCTAAGGATCTCACCATGATGCCCTCAAGGTAGTCCTAGAAAATCCTAAGGAAAATAGGAAGGGAAAAATAGCAAAGGGAAATGAGCTAGGGTTCCAAGAGATGGCTGCCATCCTCTCGCCACATGGGTTATATGGAGGCAACCGAAAGACGAAACTACCCCTATTACATTGAACTATGATACACGCCCCTGAAGGGCACTTTGGGAATCTTCGTCGTAGCACCATCGGACGGATGCCCGGCGACCGTACTTCGCTTAGCCTCGACGCAAGCCTTGCGATCCCGACGCGTGTCCTCCGCTTCGAAGCATCCGGAAGGTGTCGTCGGACACTGGTCCGACCGATACCCACCGGTCAGACCAGTCCAGTGCTGCTACACTTCGGTCTTCGGCCTTGGCTTTGTGGATCAACCAAGGAACCTAGTGGTTTTGTGGTGAACCACTGGAAACCCCGCGAACTTGGTGTGGCCTCCGCCAATCTCCACTCATGACCTGGCCCCCCCGAAGTCCCAGCTCGACCTTGGTTTTGAGGCTCAACCAAGAAACCGTCCACGACTTCGTCTTGTTGTTCTTGCCACCATGCGGCCCGCACTTGACCCCGCTGACCCCGCTGGCCACCGGGTCCCTCGAACCAAGCCTACTTGTCTGCTCCACACCTGGAGGCCTCGCCGGCATTGACCTTTCACGCTTGTTCTTCACCTACACTAGCACCAATCAAGCCGCAACCTGCACCTACAATACTTAGCCAAGAGTTAGTCCACACAACGTTGTCAATCACTCATCACACCAGGAAGCGACCATCCACTAGTCCTTGATCTACACAGGTCCTCACTTAGACGGCAGCGACCGGCGGGGGCGGCCCACCTGCTCGAGGTGCCAACATTTTTTCGCGCTGCGTCGGACGAAGGAGGCTGCACTGGTGGATCTGTGGAGGCCACCATCACCGGGAGGCCGCGCTGGTGGATCCGTGGAGGTCGCCATTGCCGGGGAGGTCTCACGCTCGAGCTCGATGCGGAGGTGTGGGAGGCTAGAGAGGGATGGCAGGGAGGGAAGATGGAGGAGGCGGGGAAGGAGGAACTGTCGGCCAGCACAATGCCAATGTGCTAGCGGACGTCGACGGCTTGCAAAAGGTTGGCCCTGCCGCCGTCGCAAAGGACCAATGTCCCACAGCTTGTGAGTTCTTGGTTATTGCCCTTTTGTTGACGGATAAAACTCGTATCCACCTACGATCTGCAAGCGTACGGAGCTACACCTTTTTCACCACGGGGATTCCCTAGGTTCTTGTCAATCCGCGGAGCAAGGGGATTACAAGCGTTTGATCTATCACTACTAACTAACTTATGCAAAGCCTAAATTACGGTTAATCTAGAGAACTACTACGCTACACTAGAGAGATTAAACACACAAGATATATAAAAGACACTTGTCCAAGGGTGTACGATACTTGAATATGCAACCGCTTAGAGATATGAAAACCGATCTAATCTACCGGGGGTTGTGACCATGGTTTTGCCCTTTCCCTCCCCCCGTACTGTCACTACGCGGAGGTATTCGTGACTAGACCTATGATGATCACGGCGTATTGAAGGGTTCTAAAGGAGAAGTGAGATCTATACTCCCAACATGGCATGGTAGCTAACTTTAAACATGAAAGCATCTTCAACACTAGATGATAGATTGAAACCATAAAAGTTGCAATTACATCTCAAGATCGTTTACAACCCATGGACAAATGAGAAGATTACCCCATCAAGGTGCTAGACATAGCACCGTTGATCATGGTGACGCTTCCGACGGTGTCTTCCTTCTCCTCTGGGGGTGTCGTGGCAAGGCCTCGACGTTCTCCTCCACTTGTGGATGCTTCCTTCGAGTTGAGCGATCCTCCTCGCGAATGATCTCTCCCCTCTCCTTCCTCTCTAGCTTGTGGACGGCCTCTCGGGGGAATGGCTCCCCCTCTCTGCGAATGGCGGCACCTCCACGGACTTAGGGTTGCATCATCTTCACGCTCAAGAAATGGGGGGCCAAACCGACGTCGGAATGGGCCAGGCCGGCTGGCCTGGGCCGACCGGCCCAGGCCCATTTCGGCCCGGTTCGGTCGCCCCTTCGCTCTCGTGGGTCCTCTTGACATTTTGCACTTTGCCCCCTTCAATTGCATCATTTTGACGATATCATCCTCACGTCCAAGATAGAGGGTCTTCTCGCATGAAGTTCGGTCTTTTACGCTTTAATCCTCGGGGATGTTCCATTGTAACACCTTGGTCCTTTCCACCTTTTGGAGTGATTTCATCATGCTCTCGAACACGAACGGGACTCCTCATTTGCTCCTTTGAACTTGTTGTGACTCCGTCCTTTATGTCCATGTTTTCCTGCGAAAACATAATACTTCCAAATGCACATACAAAGATGAACTTGTTATATCATTAGTGTGCCTAGTGGCGGGTTAGTTTCATAATCAAGTCCAAACCAAAGTGTAATGAACATGTTTGGTGTACCAAAATACACCGTCAACATCTTCCCCACGCTTAGATCTTGCTCGTCCTCGAGCAAATTTCTCGCAAAAGAACTTTTGTCAATGGTGTTCAAAACATACTCCGCTAATTCTTCCTTCACAAGTTAGTCAATCCTTTGTCTTTAATATAATAAGCATGAAGCAATGATCATGATACATAAACATGGGCATTTAGAATTTTTACCAAATCGAGATTTACCCCACGACTCATATCTTTCACTCGAGGTCCTCAATTCCAGCCATGCTTACTTCTTTGCTTCCATCGTAGGGTTTTCATGATCTTTTTTTCAAAAATAAAATTCCTGCAACAAGTTTTAGACAAAAACCTTTCTCCAAGTTCTCGCATGTCGCTCATATGAAGTGGCTATCCTAAATAATTCATAAACTCTCTCCTCCCACAAGTCTCTCATATTATCATGTAAAGTGGAGCTATAGGTATGGCTAGTGAAATCAACACAAATATTGTCAAGCTAAGAAATTCCTCTAATGGTTGTTTACCTTTCAAAGCCAATGATCATGAGAATTAAACCATGATGTGGGGATGTCAAGGATAAGAAGATATAGAATGGTGGACATGTGCAAGGGCAAAAGAAAAAAGACTACGAGGCACTGATGACGTCCTCGTTGTCGGATTGCACATGGTTGGAAAAATAGAAGATTCGTCTCTTAACAACAACGTGGCATCCTTCCTTACACTTTATTTAACCTTCACTTGATCCATCCCTCTTCATACCTTTCTCGCTTTTCCTCTTTCTTTCTTTCTTTCTTTCTTTTTTTCTTTTCTTTTCTTTTTCTTTTTCTCTTTCTTCTCTCATTTTTTTCTTTTTCTTTTTCTCTCCATACACATATATATATTTTTTCTTTATCTCTCTCTCTCTTGACATCTTTACCTCTCTTCCGAAGCTCCTTACTCATCTCTTCTTATATAAACACAATCTGAATTTTAAATGAAAACCATGCTAGAGACGAAACGAGACTTCAAATCATAGGTTGTGTTCAAGGAATACGATGTACAAAAAAGATATTATGGTTTGGGTATGGAACTCGGCGATGTACGGGACTTTCGATGTGAGAGTCTCGTTACCGAATGCATGACGAGGCTAGCAATAAAAGATATATACAAGGACATGATCATTGCTCGAAATTAAAACTTCCAAGAGAGAAGGATCCTAGCCCAACTCATCATGCTAACCGCACTTATGGTGGAACGGATATTGAGTTGGCCTTGTATAGGATTTTTCTTTGTCTCTCAACTTGGAAAAACAGAGTTTGCTAACCTTTATTACAAGGGGTTTTCGTATAATTTTCAGAATTAAACTCCTCCAACATTAGCGTCAAACTTAGCACAACCGAAACAAGGTTCTAGATCAAAGTATGGTGCGGGCACTTTTAAAGGTAAAAACTCCACTAAGCACCACGGTAAACGTTTCAAACCAAATGCTCATGCTCATACATCAAAAATTAAAGATAAACATACGAGTAAAGAAAGAAAAAGCATTGTATGAGACAAAAATTAAAAGACACTTTTTATTTGATTTTCCAACTCGAACACTAAATTAACACACTTCAAACTTGAAAATTTAAAAGCACACCTAAAAATTTAACTCTCAAACTCTCGCAAACTCTAAACCAAACCAAACTAAACTCACTAAGGCAAACTTTTTAAGATCTAGCTAGCTAGCTCTCCCCCACGCTAAAATCAGACGACGTCCTCGTCATATCTTACAAAAATCCTAAGGGGGGAAACCCTAACTTTCTAGTGGAACTTCCCACAATCCTAGAACCACCTTTTCTTCATGTTGCCGACCATCCCGAATAACTTCCTCACGTTCCTATTAAGGAACTTGTAGTCGTCATCGACTACTCGCTCCAAATCCTCCATTCTTTGCCTCATCGCCTCCATAGCTTGGAAACACTCCTCGATCGACGCATAGAGGTCCGAGATGGAGTGACGGCAAGCCGCACAACATAACGGATGCATCCCGAATGGTTCGTCATCGCCGGGGTCGTCGCTGTTGTCACCGTCACCGCCGTCATCGGGATCTCTACCGCCGTTTGGACCTTCGGGAGTCTTCTCTTTAGGCACCTCATCCCAATAGAAGAGGTCGTTGTCGTCCCTTCTGGTGGCTACCCACGAGCTCGGGCTGCGGTCGTCGGAGTAGTCACTCCCACCGTAATGCTTCGGCTCGGGTGACTCTTCCTTGTAGTCTTTTCTCTTCATGCCGCGGAGTCGCTCCGATCTACGGACGGGAGTTAAGACCTCCTCCTTGACATGGTGGCGAGATGCAATCGGCCCGGTCGGGATGCGCCCTCCGCAACGGATGCAGGCGGTCCTCTTGATCTCCATTGATGGCTTGAGCTCGCATCACTTCGCCTCCTCCGGCTTCAAAAGCTTCTCGGCTCCTAGCTTGATCTCCACGCTCCTTGGGGACGTCATGGCTGCTGCTTGGGTGCAAAAGGATGTGAATTGGGATGGATTCCCGAGCTCCAATCTCTTCCCTTTAAATAGTCCGAGAAGGAATGCCCTAGAACCCATTTTTTTCCTTTTCTTGACTTCCCTAAATTAAATTCTTGGACCAAACAAGGAAGTCGAAGACACGCGTCCTAGAGAAAAACGGGGGCGAACCGCCGCCCTGGGCCCCTGGGCCGATCGGACCGGGCCGGCCGGCCTGCCCTGGTTCGCGGGCCGGTTCGGTCCGGTTTTTCGCGTGCTCCACTATTTTTTAATTGCTAGCCCATGTAGAAAAGTTGGCGTGGTAAAACTTCACGAGAAACTCCAGAAAAATAAAATAAGAGCTATTTACAAAATGCTCACCTTGTTTTAGGTCCTAGGCTTGACATTCGGGCTCATCCTCCCTGATGAAAATATCAATATGGTGAAGGGGCACAACGTCGGGTTCGAAATACACCTTAAGCCATTGACCATTCACCATGAATTGATCTCCTTTCATATCCATGATGGTAACCGCTCCATTGGAGAGCACCGAATGAACAATGTAAGGTCCATCCCACTTGCTTTGCAATTTCCCCTTTTCGAAAGTTTTGAATCTCGAATTATAGAGGAGGACCTTATCTCCTTCTTTAAACTCATTCTTCTTTAATCTTTTGTCGTACCATCTTTTGATTCTCTCTTTGTATATGCTTGCGTTCTCATAAGCCTTCAACCTCATCTCCTCTAGCTCGCTAATTTGGATTCTCCGTTTTACCACCGCGGCGTCTAGATCGAGGTTCATCTCTTTTATTGCCCAATATGCTTTATGTTCTAGCTCAACCGGAAGGTGACAAGCTTTGCCATAAACAAATTGATATGGGGTCATACCTATCGGTGTCTTGAATGTCGTTCGATATGCCCATAGAGCTCCATCTAACTTCTTTGACCAATCCATGCCTCCTTTCTCTATAGTCTTGTTAAGGATGCTCTTTAGTTGCCTATTCGATGTTTCCGCTTGTCTATTGGTTTGTGGGTGAGAAGCCGTAGAGACTCTATGTTCAATTCCCAACTTGGACAAGCACTTCTTAAAGTTCTTCCCGGTGAAGTGAGTTCCTCCATCGCTTATCAAGATTCTCGGGGTACCGAAGCGAGGGAAAATCACACTCTTAATCATCGCAATGGATTCTTCCGTGGAAGCTTTACAACATGGCATGGCCTCTACCCACTTGGATACATAATCAACCATAACTAGGATGTGCTCAAATCCATGCGAGTTTTTGAAATGCCCCATGAAGTCAATTCCCCAAACATCGAATAAATCGATTTGTAGATTGTAATTCAAGGGCATAGCATTCCTTTGAGATATGTTTCCAGTCCATTGGCATTCGGGGTATGATGCAACATATCTTTTAGTATCTTCATGCATCTCCGGCCAAAAGAATCCACTGGACCATACCTTTGCTTGGGTTCGAAAATAACTATAATGTCCACCGTACTCCGCCGAATGACACTTCCTCAAAATTTCTTGCCTCTCTTCTCTTGGTACACATCTTCTCATAACCCATCATTCCCAAGTTTGAAGAGATAAGGTGAATCCCAAAAATATTTCCGGCTTTCGGAGATTATCCTCCTTTGAGTGTTTTTATCTAGGTGATCAAGGGGCATTCTCCGAATTGCTCGAATGATATCGATCATCCAAGTATCCTTGTCGAGTATTCGGTAGAGGTGGTCATCTCTCATCTTATCCTCTATGGGCTCTTTATCATCTTGTCCACAGTTCATCCTAGACAAATGATCGGCCACAACATTTTCCACCCCCTTTTTATCACGAATTTCAACATCGAACTCTTGGAGAAGAAGGATCCAACGAATTAATCTTGGTTTAGCATCCTTCTTAGCCAAGAGATACTTGATGGCCGCGTGATCGGTGTAAACAATGACCTTCGAGTTCACAATGTAAGATCTAAATTTTTCAAAGGCAAACACCACCGCTAGCAACTCTTTTTCCGTAGTGGCATAATTTAATTGTGCCTCACTTAGAGTTTTACTAGCGTAGTATACGGCGTGAACTCGGCCTTCCTTTCTTTGACCTAAAACTGCCCCTACGGCATAGTCACTTGCATCGCACATGATCTCGAAAGGCTGACTCCAATCCGGAGGTTGAATGATAGGAGCACTTACTAAAGCATTTTTCGAGGTCTGAAATGCCGCTAAGCACTTCTCATCAAAGTCGAAAGCCACATCTTTTTGAAGAAGTTGAGTTAAAGGCTTAGTGATCTTTGAGAAGTCCTTAATGAATCTTTTATAGAATCCGGCATGGCCTAGAAAGCTCCTCAAAGACTTAACATCCGTTGGAGGTGGGAGTTGCTCAACCGTCTCCACTTTAGCTTTGTCCACTTCAATTCCTCTCTCGGATATAACATGTCCGAGCACTATGCCTTGCTTTACCATGAAGTGGCACTTTTCCCAATTTAGCACTAGATCGACCTCCGCACACCTCGTGAGAACCTTGTCTAAGTTTGCCAAGCAATCCACGAATGTCTTCCCATAAACGGAAAAATCATCCATGAACACCTCGACAATTTCTTCAATAAATTCCGAGAACACCGCCATCATGCAACGTTGAAAAGAGGCGGAGCGTTGCACAAACCGAAGGGCATCCTTCTATATGCAAATGTTGCATAAGGGCAAGTAAACGTTGTCTTGTGTTGATCATCCGGGTGAATGGGAATTTGCATGAACCCCGAGTATCCATCGAGAAAGCAAAAATAAGCGTGGTTTGCTAACCTCTCGAGCATCTCGTCAATGAACGGTAGGGGGAAGTGATCTTTCTTCGTTGCTTTGTTTAGCTTTCGATAATCGATACACATCCGCCATCCGGTCACGGTTCTTTGCGGTATTAACTCATTCTTATCATTCTTCACCACGGTTAAACCTCCTTTCTTCGTCACACAATGTACCGGGCTCACCCACTCGCTATGCGGCACCGGGTAGATGATTCCGGCATCAAGTAACTTGATAACCTCCTTCTTTACTACCTCTCGCATGGCATGGGTTAACCTCCTTTGATGGTCCACTACGGGCTTACATTGGTCTTCCATTGGTATACGATGAGTGCAAAAGGCTGGGCTAAGTCCCTTGAGGTCATTAATCGAATATCCGATCACCTTCTTGTGCTTTTTCAATAAATTCAGCAACTTCTCATTTTCTTCGGGACTCAACTCGTCGCTCATGATGACTGGATAAGTCTTGTCTGGTCCAAAAATTCGTACTTTAATCCTTTGGGCAAAGGTTTGAGATCCACCTCGGGCACTTGTGGCTCTTCGGGTTTAGTGTCTCCTATGTCTTCGAATTTTTCTTCCTCCATGCTTCCATCTTGTGGTTCTAATCCCTATGTTGCTTCCTCTAGTTCCTCATCTTGTTGATCATTGGATTGATTCTCCATCGCTCTTTGCAGTGGGTCTCTAAGGGTTTCAACAAAACAAAGACTACCTACCTCCTCTACTTCTTCATCCTCGGGAGGAAACGGTGAAGGATGACTAGAAGCGCGAAGAAAACTATATGTGTACTTATCTCCATTAAGATTTATTGTTACTTTGCCTTCTCCGGCATCCAACACGGCATCAACCAACTTAAGGAAAGGCCTAACTAGGATTATGTGATCATGATTATTATAGTAGGCATCTATAACAAAGAAATCGGTTGGTATGCACTTTCCAGAGATGATTACATTAATGTTGCAAGCAATACCTAGAGGTTTAATAGTTCTACCATCTCCCATTATTAATTTTGTTGAAGTTGGAGCTAAGTCTAGGTTGTGGTCTTGAACTTTATCGTAAATTTTGGAGGATAGGACACTTACTTGAGCTCCGATGTCGCATAAAGCCTTGCATTGAACTCCGTTAATCTCGCAACTCAAGTCTGGTGTTGTCTTCTCCTCTTGATCGGATCCTATTGCATAAACTTCGGCGAGGCGAGTGTATGGCGATGCTTCAAGCTTGATTCCCATGATTCTTTTCACCTCGGCTATGTGATCCGGATCCACTTCATCATCACCAAAGAGCTTTCGAAAGATCTCACCGGTGGTTTCAAGATCATACGCATTTTCCGCTTGCTTTTCTGGTGGGAAATCCACTTCCAACGCTCTTGCCATCCCCTTTTGGTTAGGGAACGGTCTTCTCTTGTCAAATACTTCTCCATAATCTATTGGAACCCAATCCATTTGCTCGAACTCCCTTAATGGCTTCGCGCTTGACATACTCCTTTTATTTGTTTCGTCCGACTTGGCGAAGTCAACGCTTGGGGTAGTTCTTGTCTTGGTGTGTACTTCTTCAAACTTTTCCGGGATTGGCTCCTCTTTCTTGTCTTCCGGGGTTTCCTTTTTGGAAATTTCAGCACACGTCCTCGTTCTCGAATCGTGTTCCAGCTCTCCCGAAAGTCTTGTTTCCCAATCTCTTCGCATGGCCGCCGCTTTGCTAATCTTTTGTAAAAGTTGAGCGGCTTCCGTGAGTGTTTTCTCCATGAGATCCCCACCTGCACACATTTGAACATGTTCCATGCAACTAGGGGTTAGGGAAAAGAAAAATGTATGCAAGAGTACGTCACCGGAGAAGCCGAGTCTTGGTCCTTGCTCAATCAATTCATTAAATCTATTCCAAGCTTGGTCTATCCCTTCCTCTTCTCCTTGCATGAAGGTGATCACTTGCCTCCTTAGATGTTGAACCTTGCTTATTGGAAAAAACTTCTTGCAAAATTTCTTCATCAACTTGTTCCAATTCCCTTCAACTTCAAAGGACGCAAACGAGTACCATGTCTTTGCTTCGTTGGCAAGTGAGTATGGAAAGAGATTCCACTTGAACCATTCATCGGGAACTCCTTCTTGATGCACCGTGTTGCATAGCGTCGTGAAATACTTTATGTGTCTATATGGGTTCTCCGTGTCCATCCCTCTAAATGGAGTTGCCGCCGCCATCTCGATGATCCTAGCTTTGATTTCATACCTGGTCGATTCGAGCTTCGAATCCGACTCTTGTACCTTTATGTCTTCACATCGAGGACTAGCATAATCCCGTAGCGATTTCTCTGGTTCTTCCACAGGGTGGTTGGTGAACACCATCTAGACAACAAGATAGAAAAACAAAAACAAAACAAAATGGTTTTCTAGGTAATAGGGGTTAGATGTTAGCAACAAACGATAAACAAAAACAAATTTAGATGCAAAACCAAAAGATGTAAACTGGCTTGCTCCCCGGCAACGGCACCAGAAAAAGGGGCTTGTTAACGGATAAAACTCGTATCCACCTACGATCTGCAAGGGTACGGACCTACACCTTTTTCACCATGGGGATTCCCTAGGTTCTTGTCAATCCGCGGAGCAAGGGGATTACAAGCGTTTGATCTAGCACTACTAACTAACTTATCCAAACCCTAAACTATGGTTAATCTAGAGAACTACTATGCTACACTAGAGAGATTAAACTCACAAGATATATAAAAGACACTTGCCCAAGGGTCTACGATACTTGAACATGCAACCGCTTAGAGATATGAAAACCGATCTAATCTACCGGGGGTTGTGACCACGGTTTCGCCCTTTCCCTCCCCCGTATTGTCACTACGCGGAGGTATTCGTGACTAGACCTATGATGATCACGGCGTATTGAAGGGTTCTAAGGGAGAAGTGAGATCTATACTCCCAACATGGCATGGTAGCTAACCTTAAACATGAAAGCATCTTCAACACTAGATGATAGATTGAAACCATAAAAGTTGCGATTACATCTCAAGATCGTTTACAACCCATGGACAAATGAGAAGATTACCCCATCAAGGTGCTAGACATAGCACCGTTGATCATGGTGACGCTTCCGACGGTGTCTTCCTTCTCCTCCGGGGGTGTCGTGGCAGGGCCTCGACGTCCTCCTCCACTTGTGGTTGCTTCCTTCGAGTTGAGCGATCCTCCTCGCGAATGATCTCTCCCCTCTCCTTCCTCTCTATCTTGTGGACGGCCCCTCGGGCGAATGGCTCTCTCTCTCTCTCTCTGCGAATGGCGGCTCCTCCACGGACTTAGGGTTGCATCATCTTCACGCTCAAGAAATGGGGGGCCGAACCGACGTCGGAATGGGCCAGGACGGCCGGCCTGGGCCGACCGGCCCAGGCCCATTTCGGCCGGGTTCGGTCGCCCCTTCACTCCCGTGGGTCCTCTTGACAATTTGCACTTTGCCCCCTTCAATTGCATCATTTTGATGATATCATCCTCGCGTCCAAGATAGAGGGTCTTCTCGCATGAAGTTCGGTCTTTTACGCTTTAATCCTCGGGGATGTTCCTTTGTAGCACCTTGGTCCTTGCCACCTTTGGGAGTGATTTGATCATACTCTCGAACACGAACGGGACTCCTCATTTGCTCCTTTGAACTTGTTGTGACTCCGTCCTTTATGTCCATGTTTTCCTGCAAAAACATAACACTACCAAATGCACATACAAAGATGAACTTGTTATATCATTAGTGTGCCTAGTGGTGGGTTAGTTTCATAATCAAGTCCAAACCAAAGTGTAATGAACATGTTTGGTGTACCAAAATACACCGTCAACACCTTTGTTCGTTTGTACTGAATTTCTGAAGCTTCTGCTTGTCACTGATGAAAAACAACCTTTTTTTATTTGCTGTCAGGTGATCCTAAAATTATCCATCGCAACATCAAGGCAGCGAACATCCTTGTGGAATACAACTACGAGGCAAAGGTAATTAATTAAGTTGTGAGTATTTTTGGTGCCTTTTTGGATCGTAGTGTTAAAATAAGCACAGAATGACATTATTATGCTTTCCTGCTCATTTCATGTTGTGGGGTGAATTGCTTTTGTACAGGTTGCGGATTTTGGGGTCGCCAAATACCAAGCACGCATGCAATGGAAACTTTTGGGTAAATTTCTTAATGTCTTTGTCACACCACACCCAGCAGTTTGCCCCCGTGCATTTTAAACTGCTGATGCCTGAACCAGTGCATGTGGTGATGTAGACTGAATGTGTGCTGCCATTTCCTTTTGTCTTCACATATTTGGTGCCAGTCTACACTACCACAGGCCAAAATTAGCGACCGCTGACATCTTCTCCTTCAACGTGATGCTTGTTGAACTGATCACCGGGAGGAAGGTTGTCCAATGCATCTTCAGATTATCAGCCTGAGACACTTATTTCTCATGGGTGAGTATCCTGTTTTGGACTTGGACCCAATGTTGCCATTCCATGTCGTTGCAACACTCAGTGCTTCATATGAGCTGATAAAAAACTATCTTTAATGTGTTCTATCTATGGTGACTCATGATTTTTTGCTCTGTTTAGATGAAAATATCACTTGACATATTGCGACAAGTAAGAGATTGATGTTGTCAGGAGGCATACATACATGTTTATTGCTTGTTTGCTGCTCAGATATTATGTGTCTCCATCAGCCCAATAAAAATGCATGTCAAAGCATGAGTTGTCACAAACTGATGTTTGCACACTTTCAGGTTACTATAACAAATATGCAGCTTTACTTTATCACTCAGATTGATGTTATTTTGCAGGAAAACAAAATTAAGTTCTGGAAATTTATTTTGGCTGACGCAGATTATTTACTCTTAGAAGGCTTGGGAAATAAAACTGCAAGAAAAAACCATATATATAATTTTAGCAGTCAACAATGAAACTCTTTCAGGTGAACATTTTTCTTCATATTCGATTTGTACTTATAGATGTGCTGATTAATATCATTGGTATTTTTTAATTTGGTTGTCTCTGCCATGTTAGCATGCCCTTAATGTTAAATAAAGACAATATTTTTTTGAGTAGCATGGCCAGCAGAAAGGCTAGGATAGGAGCTGACAGAAAAAGAATTAGGTTTCTATGCCAAGGTGGCGTCTGTATCTTTTTTATTCTCAAATATATGTAGATTTTTACAGTTAATGGGTGCTGCCCACAGCTGGTCCCTAATAGTCAGTCAACTGGAGATGGATTTTTTACCAAATTATTTTATGTCAATCTCCTAATAGTCAGTCAATACGTAACAAAGTGACTTCCTATTTACTAAATATCTTGTTTCCTTAACTTGACATATCCAAATCGATACTCCTTCAATTTGAACATTTTTTGCTCTAACACTACCTACAATATTAGCTCTTATGCATTAGGTTGTCAAGTGGAGGGAGAAGGCAGCAATGGAGACATGTGCACGAAGCCACAAGAAAAAGTATGATCAGGAGCTCCTTCAATGTGAGAATTTCATTTGAATTCATCTAGTGGGCAGTGGCTGCTATTCTTTTTTGTTTCTTAGAATCATATTTGATGTTGATGCTCAGTTTCATAATTTGTGTTTTTTTGTATCCAAGGATAATGAGGAGCTCTTTGCTGCTGAGAGTAGGCTGCCTCACGGATATTGAGGTGAAGGCTCAAGAAGGTTGTACATAGCATTGTAAGCAATGCTTAATATAATTGAACATCCTTCTAGATTGTTCTCAGTTGATGAATTTTGTCCCGTGGCACCCTGGGACGGGCAACTGTATCTCGCGCATGCGGCCAGGTCTAGCGACAGATCCGGTGCAGTGCCCCTTCCGCACACGCCCAGCGGGGGCAGTCCACCGAAGTCCGGTGTTGCTGCGTTGAGGAGCAAGCCCAGCAGCAGCGGGCAACGGCATTTGCCCCTTGCGATGGGAGGCACAACATAGTGATGGAGCGAGGATGTGATAAAAGGCATGTGAGTTCAAAGAAAAACTTTTTTTGAGGTTGGATCTTGATTTAACTATTGAAAATGTAGAGCTTTTCGGTGTGTTCTTGGTAGTGGTAGCCTCTATCCGTAAAGAATACTAATTCATGATAGTTGATACGCGGATGAGAATAAGGTAGTTGGCATTGTCCTTTATGAAGCCGTCTTGTTGATTAATCAATTTATCTCTTTAATATTATTTATTTTACTTCACAACAATTTCAACTTACAAACCTTATTAGAGCTTCACACCCTTAATTTTTAACATCACTTTTGCTCCATTCTATGATATATGACTATTGTTTCTAAGGTATACTTTGGTCGTGTAGAGTTTTTGCATGTAGGATGATGAGAATCATTGATATTTTATAATTAGATTATTTTAATATTTTTTATTTTTTATATCATGTGCGTGTCACACGTGCACTTCCACTAGTGAAATCGAAAGAGGAGGTGAAATTTTAGTTTAGCAGTTATTTTTAAAATTTTAGATTAAAAAGTTAAAATAAAAAATTGCCCTCTTTCTTCTAATAAAATCGAAAGACTCTCGACTTATATCTTCCTAGGAGGATGCGTGAAGCGTTTGGCATACTCAGTGATGTTATACTTATCCATTTCCAGGCGTGTCGCTGTCGTCGATCCACAAAAGTTCGCTGGCCATGTAGCCAGGTGGGTGTCCTCGCCACCTTGCCCTGCGCATCCGCCACGTTCCAGAAGCCACACCAGTATACATCACCGATCGAGGCACCGAAGCCTTGCAGCAGCAGATTTAAGGCAGCCCGATACCAGTGAGAAGCTAGATCGATCGAGCAATTCTAGAAGGTGGAAGAGGGATACAAGAAGATGGACGTGCCGGCGCCGCAGCAGGGGCAGAAGCTGATGGTCGCGGTGGACGAGAGCGAGTGCAGCCGCCACGTGTTCGAGTGGGCGTATTAGGATAGGGGCAGATCGGGAGGAGAGATAGGAGAAGAGCAGAAGAACTCGAGAGGAAGGAGGAAGACGATGTAGTATTGGAAGTAGAGTTCTGAATATTCGATTACAAGCGGCCCTCTCCACACATCACGCACTTGCCTTTATCATCAGGCATCACGCACACACTCAGCGCATACACGGTTCTCCACTTAGGCCCATTGTGGTCCATTCACTAGCGAGTTGGGCCAACGCAGCCTTGAGCTCTTCCGCGGCCCACGAGCTCCTTCAGTAGTTCTTTCAATATCTTCAGATGCTGTAGATGCAGGCGTGCTAACACCCCCCTGCTAAAGAACCTGCTAGTTCCAAAGCAGCAGAGCCAGGAAAACGACATCTGAGATCATCAAGATTTTCCCAGGTTGACATCTGCTCTGGAAGTGAACTCCATTTCACCAGAATCTCTGTGCGAGGTACAGGACCACCAGGCACCAGGCGCTTCTGTAACACCCGTTCAGGCACCTGATAAGCATCAGAGATATCTGGAAGAGCGGGCAATACCTGCTGATCTGAAGGTGCTGCAACCTTGAGTTGAGAGACTTGAAAAACAGATGTACAGCCGACGCAGGAGGAAGTTGGAGCTTGTAAGCAACTTGCCCAATGCATTCCAGGATACGAAAGGGCCCAAAGAACTTGAAAGACAATTTCTGATTAGCTCTGGGTTCCACAGAGGTTTGAACATACGGTTGGAGCTTCAGAAAAACCATGTCACCCACTTGAAACTGGCGCTCAGATCTCTTCTTGTCTGCCTGACGCTTCATGCGTTCTTGAGCTCGTGCCAAGTGTTGTTTGATCAAATGTTGCATCAGCTCTCTGTTAGTCAACCAATCCTTGAGCTCAGAGATTGGGCCAGCATCAGCAGCTTGAACACCAAACATTTTAGGACTGTGACCATAGAGCACCTGGAATGGAGAACCTTCCAATGCCGAGTGCTAGCTTGTATTGTACCAGAATTCGGCCAAGTGTAGCCAATGGAACCACTGTTTTGGGCAAGCAAGTACAAAGCATCTCAAAAATGTTTCCATGCACTGGTTGACCCTCTCAGTCTGACCATCTGTTTGTGGGTGGCAACCAATGTTTCCATGTACTTGGAAAATTTGTCCACCACCACTAATATAGCATTCATGCCTGAAGAACGAGGTAATCCTTCAACAAAGTCCATGGATATGGTCTGCCAGGCCCCTTCAGCGATGGGCAGGGGCTGAAGCAACCCAGGATATCTAGCACTATCAGGTTTAGCTTGCAGGCAGATGGAACAAATAGAAACAAAGGAGTGCACCGACTTATTCATTCCCAGACAAGCAAAGCATTGCTTCAGTTTCCGCAATGTGACAGGAATACCTGAGTGGCCCCCCACTGGAGAACTATGCAAAGCAGCTATTATCCTTTGATGAAGATCAGGAACATTGCCTACCCACACCCTGTTCTTGTATCTGAGGAGCCCATCCACAAAAGTATAAGAAGGTATAGCAGCAGGGTCAATACACAGTTTGGAAATTAGTTGCTTAGCAAAGTCATCTTGCTCATCGCTGAGTGCCACTTCTTGCACCCATTTGGGGGCACATACAGAGATTGCTAACAGGTGATCAGAAGAATGAGGTCTCCTGGACAGTGCATCAGCAGCACCATTCTCAACACCTTTCTTGTACACAATTCTGTATTGCAGGCCAACAAGCTTAGAGAACATCCTCTGCTGCCATGGACTGTTGAGCCTCTGATCATTAAGGTGGATCAAGATCTTTTGATCAGTGTATATGATGAACTCTCCTTGTTGTAGATAAGATCTCCAGTAATCAATGGCAGTCAGAATAGCCAGATACTCCTTCTCATATGTAGACAGACCTTGTGTCCTTGGTCCTAATGGTTTGCTGATAAAGGCCAAGGGATGGCCATTCTGTAATAGGATAGCCCCCACTCCTTTGTTAGATGCATCTATTTCAATGCAGAAAGTCTGGGAAAAATCTGGCATGGCCAAAACAGGGGCTGAAACAAGGGCAAGCTTGAGGGTGTTAAAAGCTTCAGTGTGCTCATTGGTCCACACAAACAAAGCATGTTTCTTGAGCAAGTCAGTCAATGGTTTAGCAATGACAGCAAAATGTTTGACAAATTTCCTGTAATATCCAGCAAGACCCAAGAAGCTCCTAAGCTCTTTCACATTGGCAGGTTGAGGCCAAGATTGAACTGCTGTAATCTTAGAATGATCAGTGGCTATGCCATCAGCACTGATTATGTGGCCCAAGTAAGACAACTGCTGCTGAGCAAAAGTACATTTGGATAACTTCACCTGCCACTTATCATGGGCTAATAACTGCAAGACTTGCCTGAGATGCTCCAGATGTTCAGAAAATGTAGCACTATAAACCAGGATATCATCAAAGAACACCAAGACACACTTCCTGAGAAGAGGGGCAAGGGTACAGTTCATAGCACCTTGAAAGGTTCCTGGGGCTCCACAAAGACCAAATGCCATGACATTGAACTCAAACAAGCCAAAATGAGTTTGGAAGGCAGTCTTATAAGCTTCTCCTTTCTTAAGCCTGATTTGATGATACCCAGAATTGAGGTCCAGAGAGGAAAACCATTTAGCTTTGGCCAATTCATCCATCAGCTCATCAAACACTGGTATAGGAAATTTGCTTTTCATAGTCATAGCATTCAGATATCTGTAATCAATACAAAATCTCCAGCTACCATCCTTTTTCCTAACCAGCAGTATAGGAGAAGAAAAGGCACTAGTGCTAGGTTGAATGATCCCTTTATGCAGCATATCAGCAACTTGTTTCTCAATTTCATCCTTGAGAGAAGGAGGGTATCTGTAGGGTCTTATATGAACCGGCTTAGCTCCAGGAATGAGAGGAATTACATGGTCACATGATCTCTCTGGTGGTAATTGAGACAGGGGCTCAAAAACCATAGCAAATTCCTCAAGAATAACAGCCACTTCTGGCAGGACTGAATCTGCAGGTTGTGATGGAGTGTCCACAACACTACAAATGTGGACTATGATTTCCTCAAAAATTTCAGGAGTAATGCCTTGCAAAATTGCTGACGCTCCTTGGTATGGGATGGCCAACCATTTGTGCTTCCAATGAACTTGCATCGGACTAAAAGCCACCAACCAATCCATTCCCAGAATTACATCAAAATGTCCCAATGGCAATACCTTCATATCGGTTGAGAAAGTACAATCATTCACAGCCCACTGCACCTGTTTCAGAATCTTGTCATAATGCAATACTTCCCCATTGGCCACTTGCACTTGTACATCAGTAGCTTGTGTCTGCAGATTGTTCAAGGAGGACAGGAAGCTTTGATTGATAAAGGTGTGAGTACTTCCAGAATCAACTAACATCATTACTGGAACTCCCATGATGGAACCCTGTAATCTCATGGTTCTCGGTCCTTCACACCCAGAGGCTGCTTCCTTGGACAAAGCCAGAAAAAACTGCTCATGGTTCTCAGTAGAAGAAGACAGTTGCTCCAGATCATCCAAACTAAATAAATCCAGAAGTTCCTGCACCACATGAAGTTGTACAGATGCAGCACACTTATGCTCTCTGTGCCACTTCTCTGCACAGCGTATGCACAGGCCGTTGGCTTTACGATAAGCACGTAAGGCTGCCATGCAGTCTTCTGGAGACTTGCCTTCACATAGTTTCTTCTCATCTTGCAAGATTGGCTGAGCTTGTTTATCAATGCGAGGGGGTGGTGGCAGAGGATGAGGTCCTTTGGGAACTCCTTTGCTTCCATAGAATGAGTCAGCTCTCTTAGAAGACTTGAACCCCACAGCAACATCTTCCTACAATAAAGCTAGAGAAGCGGCAGTATCGAAATTGACAGGGCGATGCAAGGATACAACAGCTCTAATGTCATCACGTAAGCCATCAACAAATCTCATAGCATAGTAAACAGGCTCAGTCACATGGCCATAAGCATTTAACTGATCTACAAGCTCAGCGAATTTGTCTACATACTCTGTGACAGAACTAGACTACTTGATGTGGAAGAGTTGATGAATGAGTAGTTCCTTATGTTCTCTACCAAACCGATCAAGCAACAAAACAGTAAACACATTCCAGGGAGCATGCTTAAGCCTATGTTGCACTGATTGGAACCATCGAGCAGCAGCATCACAAAGATACATGGAAGCGATTTGTATCCAATGAAACTCCTCGACCTCATACATCTCAAAATAACTCTCACACCTAGCTATCCACAACTTAGGATTATCACCAGAAAACTCAGGAAAATTCAATTTCGGCAAACGCCCTGTGGAATTCCCAGAGCGATTATCCCCACCATCGTACTGCTTACTGAAATTAGATTGAGGAGGGGATGGTTGGTCATACCCTTGTCCGGGATCTGGGTGTAGGTCACAGACCCGAACCCAATATCCCGGTTCCACTGATGATTGCAGTGCCCATCAGGGCCGTCGGCGTCGCCTCCTGCAGATGGGCACGGAGGCACCGACCCTAGGAGCGGATTAAGACCTGAAGGGGATGGAGCAGATCCTGGTAGTGGGAACAACCCTGCATCCGCTGCGGCCTTGTCCTTGACGGATCGATCCCAATGCTTGGAGAGCTTGCTCACTTCGGTCTTCATAGTCTCGACATAGGACTCGATCGTCGGCTTCCAGGCCTCGAACACCTTCGCCGCCGTCTTGAGCTCCTCCACACACTCCTCGCGCTTGCCTTCCTCTTCCACAAGGCGCAACTCCCACTTGGCGTCATGATTTGCGAACCGCTTGTCGATGAGTTTCTTCTGATCCGCAAACTCCTTGCGAATCTCCTCGAGCAACATCTTGGAGTCAGAATTCATGGCTCCTTGTTTCCTTTGAGATCTGGTATAGTGGTTGGATATGGACGAATCCAGGCTCGTGGCTATGGAAATTCGGGGAAACTCGAAGAAAATTCGATGCTGAGAAGGATGCCAGCCACGACGGATCGCGCTCACTGACTCTACTCAGATCGAATTCCGACGAGGGACACAGCACGACCAAGCGCGGACGCCAGGAAGGTTGTCTCTGATACCAGGTGTTAGGATAGGGGCAGATCGGGAGGAGAGATAGGAGAAGAGCAGAAGAACTCGAGAGGAAGGAGGAAGACGAAGTAGTATTTGAAGTAGAGTTCTGAATATTCGATTACAAGTTGCCCTCTCCACACATCACGCACTTGCCTTTATCATCAGGCATCACGCACACACTCAGCGCATACACGGTTTTCCACTTAGGCCCACTGTGGTCCATTCACTAGCGAGTTGGGCCGACGCAACCTTGAGCTCTTCCGCGGCCCACGAGCTCCTTCAGTAGTTCTTTCAATATCTTCAGATGCTGTAGATGCAGGTGTGCTAACAGGACGCTTAGGAACCTATCGCCTACGCTGGCACCCCCACTGCTGCTGCTCACCGTGAAGCCGCTCGTCCCACTCAGATACGTCTCTGCCGCCTCCTTCGGCGCCCCTCATACGTACTGATTGCTTAACGATGCCAGCCTCAACTCCTGTCATTTCCCTGCTCACTTCCTCTCGATTTTGGTTGACTGGGACGATACAGGTGACGTGTGCTAGTTGGCACTATTCCTCCTGTTGCTCCGGAGCTCATCAAGTTGATGCAGGAGCAGCAGAGGGAGCTCACGCAGGCGCTCCTCGACAAGGCCGATCAGGCTGACGCCACTAGTCAGACCGGTGTCCCTGGACGGTCTGACCGGTGTCCCTGGACAGTCTGACCGGTCGGGTCCTGTAGCCGATCCGGCAACGGCCACACCGGTCTGGCCGGTGGGCCTGACCGGTCTGACCGGTGGACCCCGAGTCCGAGTAGAATTGAGGAATCCTAGTGAATTTCGACTTGTAAAGGGTTTCCTTGCGGAGCAAGACCTCCCCACCCTATAAATATAAAGGGCCACGGCCGGTTGAGGCTCATCACGCAATCGATCATTACTTTTTTACAACTTTTATCTCTCAAACCCTAGCTTTTCCAACCTCATGCTTTCCTTGTTTGTCTCGACGACGATCAGGGACATTCTGAGTGGCCTTGCCGACCTCAGAGTAACCACAGGCGCGCCACCTCCGACGGGGTCCCTCCCGAGGCGGTGACCTTAGGCTTTCACCGCACCTCTGCAGCCACCGGTCAGACCGGTGCCCCTAACTGGTCAGACCGGCCCGGGCAGGAGCTCAGCGAGTTCAGCGTTTCGACGTTCCACGTGATCTAGCGCTCGTGTGTGTGGACTAGAAAAGTGTCAACATACTTTTGGCGACTTCGCTAGGGAAGAAAGATCAGGTTGCTAAAACCGTTCAATTCAAACTCAGCTAGATGGGTGCTCGGTGCGATCTCGACATGAACAACATTGTCACCGCATCGCTGGAAGATCTCCCTCCAGAGGAGCAGCAGAAGTTCAATGCGCTACAAGAGTACATGCAAGTACAATATCTAGCTGGCGTCAAGAAGGATCGATCTGGCAAGGTGGCAATATTGAAGAATTCGAGCTACCGGCGATCAAGCTAAACGACAACAACGTTGAGGTAATTCCCACTGTAAGTAAGAAACCCCCACCTGAACCTTCTCCTATGAAAGCTACAGTGGAAAGTGATGAATTGCTTGCTTCGTATATTGCTCGTTTAGAACGTTTAGAGGATCTTGAAAAAGATAGGAGTTTAGGTTTTAATAATAATGAAACTAATAGTAGTACTCCTAAAGCTAATCCTCATGGGTCCTATCCTAGCTTAGCACCTTTTCCTGTTAATAATGCAAATTATGCGTATGGTATGACACCAAATCCTGCATCTGGTCAGTACCCTCAGTTTCAACCGCACAGGCCAAATATGTCCACACCGGTTGAACCAGTGCAGGGTACCGGTCAGACCGGTGCAATGGAGGTGGTACCCGACCAGCCTTTGCCAATTTATGTCGTGCCAAATCCAGTGTACCCTACTTTTTCTAATACAATTAGTAACACTAGACCTCATTATAGTACGACAATGAATACATCGACCCCTAAAACCATTATTTCGGACGATGTGTTTGAAAGTTACAGGCTAGCTCAAGCTAAGATAGCTACCTATCTAAATAAAATGAATTTAGAGAATCCTCAACCACCACAGCCAAATAATCCTAATTGGGCGGAATTTAATAAATTTAAGGAAGATTTGGCTAATGGGGTAAAAACCAAACTTGTTGTTGATATTGGTAATACTAATTTGTATCAAAAGCCATACGATCCCGAGTTTGATAGATTTCCTCTCCCACGTGGTTGGCGTATGCCCGATTTAATTAAATTTAGTGGTGATGATGATCAAACCACATGGGAGCATATTAGTCAATACACTGCACAACTAGGCGAAGCTGGTGTTTATAATGCTTTAAAATTACGCTTATTTTCGTTATCTTTAACTGGCACCGCTTTTGCTTGGTTTTCTTCGCTTGTTCCTGGTTCTATTATATCTTGGGATATGTTAGAACGTAAATTTCATGATCACTTTTATAGTGGGAGCATGCAATTAAAATTGACAGATTTAACATCGGTTAGGCAAGGAAGAGATGAGACTGTCTCTGCCTACATTAAAAGGTTTAAAGAAACTAAAAACCGTTGCTTTAATTTGTCAACAATTGATATGGACTTTGCAGACATTTGTCTAAAAGGTTTATGGTCATTTATTAGGGATAAAATAGAGGGCACTGATTTTCTTTCGGTTGCACAAGTTCAAGTAAGAGCTTTAGTTGTTGAAAACCGAATGAATAAAGAAAAGGATAACTTTAAGTCATGTCGTTCCAATGTGCATATTATTGATTACGATTCTGATAGTTCGAACGATAGTGATAAAGAAGTTTATGCTGCTGAATTTATTTGACCCTCTAAGGAAAAAGCTTATTCTTGCTCATCTCTTAAGCCGGCTAGTAAAGGTCGGCAAGAAGAAATTAAATTTATGTTTGATGTTTCCAAATGTGATTGTATATTTGATGAATTGCTTAAATTTAGAAATATCAAGTTAGCTCATACTATTCCTCCACTTGATGAATTGAAAAGGCGCACATATTGCAAGTTTCATAATTCGTTTTCTCATGCCACTAATGATTGCAATGTGTTTTGTCGACAGGTTCAATCAGCCATAAATGTAGCAAATCAAGCCATCCGGAGATTGGAAACTGGAAGCTTAATGTAGCAAAGAATTAGGGGAGTGGTCCTAAGCCAAAGGTCACTTTCGATATGCTATTTGACAAGTATTCCAAGCAAAAGGCTGTTACAAGCGATCGACCGTTAAAAAAAAGGATCAGGTCACCTACACACCAAGGAGGGTCATCTTCACCTCCAAGGGCTGCTACAAGACTCAAAGGTGAATCATCGCAGCAAGGGCAATGCTTTACTCCACCTTGGGCGTCATCAAGTTCAAATGCACCACACCCAATTTATGATGACAATGGAGTAATGTGGGTACCGTATCAGCAAGTCTTTCATCCTGGATGGGGAGGACCAACATCAGCTTTGGACAGAATCTCCAGGCCTATCCAAGACCGATTGGCTCCTCGCCGTTCTGGTTAGGGTCACCAGGCGCGACCGGTCAGACCAGTCGCTAGCACCGGTCAGACCAGTCGCTAGCACCGGTCAGACCGGTGCAGCCAGACAGGCTATGCCGCCTCCCGTGAAGCAAGTTTACAGGTTGAAGCAAAAGGAGGAGGTGCAGAAGATGGATATTGATCTAGAGAGGACTACAAATCAAGATATTATTCAGACTGGATCAATGGATGTTCATATTGGAGAAGATGGCAAAAGACCGATTATTCCAAACAATAAGGTTGTGACATCAACTGAGGACCTGTGTGGTTCGAGGACCGGTGGATGGTCGCTTCCTGGTGTGATGAGTGATTGACAATGTTGTGTGGACTAATTCTTGGCTAAGTATTGCAGGTGCAGGCTGCGACTTGACTGGTGTTGGTACAGGTGAAGAACAAGCGTGAAAGGTTGTTGCCGGTGAGGCCTCCAGGTGTGGAGAAGACAAGTAGGCTTGGTTCAAGGGACCCGGTGGCCAGCAGGGTCAAGTGCGGGCCGCATGGTGGCAAGAACGGCAAGATGAAGTCATGGACGCCAACAACAAGGCGGTCGACTACTTGTTTCGTGCTCTGTGTCAATCCGAATTCGATCGGGTTTAGACAGAGGACCTAGCTTGTAGGATTTGGGAGGAGCTGAAGAATGCTCATGTTGGAAATGTTGAAGTTCAGGCACGGTTGTATGCGACTTACCGGAGAGAGCGAGAATTTCACTCATCTCCCCGGTGAGTCAATTGATGCCTTGTTCCAGCGGTTTACGGTTGTGGTGAACAACATGAGGGCCAATGTGACCGCGCTCCCGTACGATGACCATGATAGAGCCGTGAAGCTCTTGCACGCGCTGGATCGTATTTTGTGGGATGGAAAGGTCGAGGCCATTCTTGAGTCAGAGAAGTATACCACTCTGACGGTGAACGAGTTGTTCTCTAAGCTCAAGTCAACTGAGGTCGATCGTGGTTTGACAGCCCGTCTTGAGAGCCCGACTGACTCCCGTAGTCTTGCTCTCGTCGGTGGCTCAGGTGCTAAGTCTAACGCTAACCCATCCTCCAGGATGTTCTCTTTGTCTTCCTTGATGTCTTTGCCAGATGAGGAGTTCGACGTGCTCGGAGAGGACGAGCTGGCGCTGTTGACCAGGAGTTCGAGAGGATGCACGAGAACCGAGTGAACACAAGGAGGACCACACGGACATGCTTTCAGTGCGGCAAGCCATGACACTTTGTCACCGACTGTCCGGAGAAGGTGGAGAACAAGGACGGCTACAATCACCGGTCAAGGACGGAGAACAAGCACCGATCGAGGCACGATCACAAGCACAAGCATCAGAACAAGGACGAGCGATCAAGGAAGAAGGGCGGCCATGGCAAGAAGGCCCGGGCGATGGTCGGAGCAAGCAACATCGACTCCAGCTCCGCTTACTCCTCCTCGAGCTCCAGAAGCAGCGAAGATGAAGGTGATCGGCGCAAGAGCAAGAAGTCATCCAAGAACTTGAGCGGGCTGAGCTGCTTCGCGAGAGATGGCTTCTGCGGCATGGCACGCAGCTCCGGTAGCAAGAAGTGTCACCAGAGCGACTCAGACTTTGACTCCGAGGATGAGGTACGTGACGAGCTTCCCTTCTTGCGTGAGGAGAATGAACGGCTTGGCAAGTTGCTTGATAACCATGATGACATGCTTAGAGAGGCCAAGAAGATGAGGAAAGAGCTTAGGGCTTCACTAGAAGATGCTAAGAACCGAGTAGCTAAACTAGAAACACAGAACCTTGATGCTAAGCTTGAGATAGATTCGCTTAAGGCTTCACCTGTTGTTTCTGATGAGGTTGATTGTTGTGATTGCTCTGTTTTCCTAGCTGACCTTACTGCTCTTAAGGAAAAGCATGCCTCCAAGTGTGAGGAACTAGATGTGCTTAGGGTTGAAGTGGCTGAGCTTAAGTCTAGACCTGCTTTGCTAGGTTCTTGCACTTCTTGCCCTGTTTTGCATAGAAAGATTGATGAGATGCATGCTTACATTGTTTCTCTTGAGGCTGAGTTGAAAGCTCCTGTTCCTACTTCTTGCTCTACCTGTGAATTGCATGCTGTGAAGAATTTGGAACTTGCACATTATGTTGGTCGCTTGCAGGATGAGAACGATGAGTTGAGGAAAATGATGGGTTGGTTGTCGGGTTATGAACCACAGCTTAGGATGATGATAGAGGCATACAAGCGCTATGATGGGCAAGCGCTTGGGTCGGATATGATTGGAGAGTGCAGTGGTGAGGGAGGAGAGAAGATAGGTGATATCCAAGCTCCACCTAAAACCTTCCACAAAAATGCCTATGCACCTAAGCCAAATCCATTGAGAAACAAACTTGACACAACCCCAGATCCACCCATATTTCCTCACCCAACAAATGATTTCCAAAAACCCATCAAGTTCAAGAGTGACTTGGGGAATGAGTTCGTTGGGAAGAAAGGTGAGAAACCGGGCGAGGTGAACCCGAAAGAAAAACCAAGTGAGCAGTCCCAACCCAAGCCTAAACCACAGCCCATGAAGCTCCATTGTGGCTATTGTGGTAGAGATGGTCACAAGGATGAGTTTTGCTTCAAGAGGAAGCGTGAGGAGAGGTTGGCTAAGGAGTGGGCTAACAAGGACAGGTACCACTCCTCTAATGGTGTACCTGAGCCTCGTATGCAAATGCCCAGGGCCAAGGCGATTATGAGGACGGTTCCGGCTTGGGGAGACCGAAAGATGGCATGTGGTGCTGTTGGCAGTGCAGCACCGGTCAGACCGGTCAGGGTGACCGGTCAGACCGGTGGAGGTCTGGGCACTGACCAGTTTGGTTTTCGTGGTCGTGGCGATGCTCGGTTCAGTTCCTTTGGTCGTGGTACAGATGGATGGCATGGTGGTTCTGGTGGTGTTCAGTTTGCTAGACGTTCTCCGCCTCGTGCTCAATACGATGGTGGGAGAAGTCGTAGCTTTGAGTTGGAGAGGAGAAACGGTCCACAGTCTTCCTTTCGTGGCTTTCGTTCTCCTCCAGCAAGACGGGAGTGGTTTCCCGGTAGTGGTTTCAGTTCAGGTGGTAATGGTAGGATGGGTCCTAGGTTTGGTAGGCGAGATGCTTTGGATTGTGCAGACCCCACTTTGGAGCAAATGGCTCGGCACTGGTTTTACTCTTTTGGTACTAACCCCAGTTCTGAGTCGTTTGTTCGCTCACGTGCTCGTTTTTGAATTTCAGGTGGAGGACTTGAGAAATGTTTGGTTGATTGACTCTGGTTGCTCGAGGCATATGACCGGAGACAAGGGGTGGTTCTCAAGTCTAGTCCCGGTGGTGTCCAAGACATTCATCACCTTTGGGGACAATGGGCGAGGGCGTGTGCTTTCAGAAGGTGAGATAAAGATAAGTGACAAAGTGACTCTCAGGCGTGTTGCTCTTGTTCAATCGCTCGGATTCAATTTGCTTTCTGTTTCCTAGCTTTTGGATGAGGGTTTTGAGGTGTTGTTTCGGCCTGGTGGTTCTCGGATTTTGGATTCTCGAGGGGACCTAGTTTGCATGGTCGTTCCCGAGGGTCAGGTTTTCCAAGAGGATTTCTCTCAGTCCTCTGGTGTGGCTCGTTGCTTTTTGGCTGGTTCTTCGAGTGAGTTGTGGAAGTGGCATAGGAAATTGGGTCACTTGAGCTTTGACCTTTTGTCTCGCTTGAGTAAACTCAATTTGGTCAGAGGATTGCCATGGCTGAGGTTTGAGAAAGAGTTGGTTTGTGCGCCGTGTAGGCATGCCAAGATGGTAGCCTCTTCCCATCCGCCCCTCACCGATGTGATGACAGAGCGTCCATGCGAGCTGCTCCATATGGACCTTGTTGGCCCAGCTCGTGTGCAATCTATGGGTGGGAAGTGGTATGTCCTTGTTGTGGTGGACGACTATTCTCGGTATGTGTGGGTCTTCTTTTTGGGGGAGAAGGGGGAGACGTTTGGTTTTGTTCGAGATCTTGTCTTGAGGTTGAAGAACGAGAGGCACGGAGATGCCATACGAGCGATCCGCAGTGACAATGGCTCGGAATTTAAAAACTCTCGTTTTGAAACCTTCTGCCATGATTTGGATCTTGAACGTCAGTTTTCGAGTCTGTATACGCCCCCCCAGAATGGCGTAGTGGAAAGGAAGAACAGAACCTTGTGTGAGATGGCCCGGACGATGCTCGATGAGCATAGGACTCCGAGGAGGTTCTAGGCTGAGGTGGTCAATACCACGTGCTATGTCTCGAACAGGATTTTCCTTCGAGTATTCAAGAAGAAGACGTGCTATGAGATGATGCACGGTCGCACTCCCAAGGTAAGTCATTTCCATGTGTTTGGATGCAAGTGCTTTATTTTGAAGAAAGGCAAGAATTTGGATAAGTTTGAGGCCAGGTCTGTCGATGGCATTTTCTTTGGTTAAGCTAATCATCTAGGGCATTTCGCGTGCTCAATTTGGAAACTAACCAAATCGTGGAGACTTGCGAGGTTACCTTCGACGAGACACAGCCACGTAGTCGATTGTGCAGGTGATGATGAGCTTGGCGAGGAGATTTTCTAGGAGGAGGAGCATGAACATGGAGATGATGAAGATGACGGTGTGGTGCCCGCGGCTGAACATGTACCCACTAGTTCGACTACGATCGAGAACGGGCCCTCTCCTACGCCTACAACGACAATCCCAGATCAAGGAGAAGCTGTTGTTGAGGGGGAGGTAGCTTCAAGGCGTGAACCTCCCCGGCGAGTTCAAGTGGATCACCCAGCTTCGACGATCATCGGGGACATCAACGAACACACTACTCGGTCGAGGGTTCGAAACAATTCTCACTTTCCTCATGCTGCTTTCGTTGCCACCTTTGAGCCCAAAGACATTGGACACGCCTTATCTGATTCAAATTGGGTCAACGCAATGCATGAGGAGTTGGTGAACTTTGAGAGGAACAAGTTTGGGAGTTGGTAGATCCTCCACCGGGTTGTATGCCGATCGGGACAAAATGGGTGTGGAAAAATAAAGAGGGTGAGAATGGAGAAGTGGTGAGAAACAAGTCGAGGTTGGTGGTGCAAGGGTATAGTCAGAAGGAGGGGATCAACTACGAGGAGACCTTTGCTCCCGTAGCCCATTTGGAGGCGATTAGGATCCTTCTAGCCTTTTCCGTGGCTAAAGGGTTCAAATTGTACCAAATGGATGTGAAGAGTGCCTTCCTGAACGGTGTGTTGAAGGAAGAGGTGTTTGTGAAGCAACCACCGGGGTTTGAGAGTGAGAAGTACCCCCACCGGGTATACAAGTTGAGAAAGGCGCTCTATGGGTTGAAACAGGCGCCTAGGGCTTGGTATGGCAGGTTGAGGGGGTTTCCGTTTGCAAAAGGCTTCGAGACGGGGAAGGTAGATCAGACCTTGTTTCTCCTCAGGCAGGGCGTTGATATTCTGATTGTTCAGGTATACGTGGATTATATTATCTTTGGTGGCTTGTCTCACTCTTTGGTTGCGAGGTTTGCAGAAGACATGAGCAGGGAATTCGAGATGAGCATGATGGGTGAGTTACAGTTCTTCCTCGGCCTCCAGATCAAGCAGTCGAAGGAAGGAACATTTGTGCACCAAGCGAAGTACACCAAGGACATTGTGAGGAAGTTCAAGATGGAGGACTCCAAGGCCATGGCGACGCCTATGAGTACGACTACAGCTCTGGATGCGGACGAGGAAGGTGAACACGTGGACCAGAAGGAGTACCGGAGCATGATCGGGTCACTCCTGTACTTGACAACGACGAGGCCGGACATCCAATTCTCGGTATGTATGTGCGCTCGTTTTCAAGTGTCTCCAAGGACTTCGCATCGGCAGGCAGTCAAGCGCATTTTCAGGTATTTGTGACATACTCCCGACTTTCGGCCTTTGGTACTCCGCGTCTTCTTCGTAGGCTCTTCATGGTTTTTCGGACGCGGATTTTGCCGGGTGTCGGTTGGATAGGAAGTCCACTTCTGGGACTTGCCAGTTCTTGGGTTCTTCTTTGGTTTCTGGGTCTTCCCGCAAGCAGTCGAGTGTTGCTCAATCCACTACCGAGGCAGAGTTTGTGGCCGCAGCTAGTTGTTGCTCTCAGCTCCTTTGGATCACATACACCATGAGCGACTTTGGTGAGGAGTACACCCATGTCCCACTTCAATGTGACAGCACTAGTGCCATAAGTGTTGCAAAGAACCCAGTGCTCCATTCCAAAACCAAGCACATAGAAGTGAGGTATCATTTCCTGAGAGACAACATTGAGAAAGGGAAAATCGCTTTGATCCATGTACCCACACATGACCAACTAGCCGATATTTTCACCAAGCCCCTAGATCAAGCAACTTTCACTCGTTTGCGGAGGGAACTTGATGTTTGTTTGATTTCTTGAGTTGGGTGTGGGAGCTCCTTTGTAACATATGTATAGCTTTCCTTTTGTGCATGGTTGCATTTGCATTACATTTTGTAACATGATGTATATGCATCTTTGTATCTTAGGTTGCATGCATTTGTATCATATGCATTGTGGTAGGAAAAGCTTCTCTCATATACATTGTTCACCATGATGTGCTATATATGATCTTGTGAGCTAGTTTGGTATGCTATGGTTAGTTTGGCTTAGCTCTTGATGATCTTGGTTTATGCCCATGGTTGCTAGCTATGGTTTTGAAAAAAAAAGTCATATGTATGCTCTCTCGTGAGTAAATGCCTTTATATGATCTTGACATGTTTTTGTGGCTTGGCTATGCTTAATTTGTGGTTGGATAGCTTATTTTGATCATATGGGGCCAAAGGCTCATTTGCCATCATGAATGTTTAGCCCGCTTGCTTTATCATGTGGAGCGGCATAAGTTCCTTTTTGTCGCAAAGACATTTCATGTACCATATGCAAATCTGAAAATGAAATGTAAATTGCTTGGAAAATGTGCTTCCATGTCACTTGTGCTTAATTTATATAGCTTTGGGTGCTAAACCGTTGCATGATGCCTACCAATGAGAAGTCTCATACATAGAAGTAGGCACATGGCTCGGTGGCTTTGACATGACTTGAGGTGCTTGAGGGTGTTTATGATGGTCTTATGATTAGAATGGTTGTCCTAGCATGAAGTTTGTGTGGCTTGGCCATTTTGATTTGTTTTGCTCATGTTTAGGACTTTGCTCATGAGAGGGTTATTTTTCGCAAAATTGCTCAATTTTATCTTAGCCTCGTCCAATGGTTGTGAAACTTGGTGATCATGTAGTTGATGTTCATACAAAGCTATAGAGTATCTAACTTGCTCATTTGGATGTGTGTAGCATCTTGTGATGAATTTTTTTCTATTTGAGAAGCTCTAGGTTGCATTTTTTGCATTTTTTGACATGATTCATGCATTGGCAACAAGGGGGAGAAGTTTGAGCATGTTTTGGCCTACTGAATGCATCTAGAAGGTTTTCGAGTGGTTTTGAGCCATTTCTGGGCTCTGTTGGGCACCGGTCTGACCAGTCGAGGTCACCGGTCTGACCGGTCAGGTGTGCTGGCCCTGTGCATATGTTGGGCCCCGGTCTGGCGATGGGGTTTGCATGCATTCATCCAGGGGGAGTTGCATTGGTTCAGGGGGAGCTTGCATGTGTGCAGGGGGAGCTCTTTGTGGTTTTCGAGCTTTAGGTTGGTGGTTCTCGCTCTTTGCTTGAGCTTGTTTTTGTCTCGGTTGTGTCGAGCCGTTGCCCTTGCCTAAGGGGACCGAGACTTGTCTTCCTCAAGTGATCTTGCTCTTTGCCTTTCCTTTGGTTTTCGATCGCTTGTTGGAGTTTCTTTTGGTTGGTTCTTTTCCTTTCCTTTTCTCTTTGGTTACTCAAACGTGTGTGTTGTCAATGCACTCATCAAGGGGGAGATTGAGGACCTGTGTGGTTCGAGGACCGGTGGATGGTCGCTTCCTGGTGTGATGAGTGATTGACAATGTTGTGTGGACTGATTCTTGGCTAAGTATTGCAGGTGCAGGCTGCGGCTTGACTGGTGTTGGTGCAGGTGAAGAACAAGCGCGAAAGGTCGTTGTCAGTGAGGCCTCTAGGTGTGGAGAAGACAAGTAGGCTTGGTTCGAGGGATCCGGTGGCCAGCAGGGTCACGTGCGGGCTGCATGGTGGCAAGAACGGCAAGATGAAGTCATGGACAGTTCCTTGGTTGAGCCTCAAAGCCAAGATCAAGCCGGGACTTCGTGGGGGCCAAGTCATGAGTGGAGATTGGCAGAGGCCACACCAAGTTCGTGGGGTTTCCAGTGGTTCACCAGAAAACCACTGGGTTCCTTGGTTGATCCACAAAGCCAAGGCCGAAGACCGGAGGTAGCAGCACTGGACCGGTCTGACCGGTGGGGACTGGTCTAACCGGTGGAGGACACCGGTCTGACCGGTGTGCGACGACGCAGTCCGGAGACTTCGAAGCGGAGGACACGCGTCGGGATCGCATGGCTTGCATCGAGGCTACGCAGGGTGCGGTCGCCGGGCATCCGTCCGATGGTGCGACGATGATGATTCCCAAAGTGCCCCTCGGGGGCGTGTATCCTAGCATTAGGCCTTAGGGGTAGTTTCGTCTTTCGGTTTCCTCCATATAAACACTTAGTGGGATGGATGGCAGCCATCTCTTGGAACCCGAGGTCATTTTGTTTTGCTATTTTTTCCCTTCCTATTTTTCTTTAGGATTTTCTAGTACTAGCTTGAGAGCTTCATGGTGAGATCTTGAGAGAGGGATGGATGATCGAGAGGCAAGCTAGACCTTGTATGAACCTTCATGGTATGTATAGATGATTCGGCGTGGTTCCTCAAGGCTTGATGGTGTCTCTCCCGTTTTTCCTTTTTGGTGATTTTCGGAGCCTTTTCTTGGTGATTTTCTTGTGGCGGATTTGAGACCTTTCTCTTTGGGATTTGGTGGGGGATGTATGCATGAACCCTTCGTGGTTCTTTTCCTTTGATTCCCCTCCCAAATCCGTGAGCAAAGGGGCTCGATTTTGGGGTTTTCCCTTCTCTAAGGTTTGAAGCGTTCTTGGTGAGATTTCTTCGATTCCTCTTGATTTAGCAAGTTTTGGTGGACCAAATCTTGGCTATAGAGTACCCATGAGGTGTTCCTACTATCCCCAAAGTCTTGTGCGAATCCGTGGACTGAATCGGGAGATCAAGGTTTGGATTTGGGGGAGTTGACCCGCGGGTTGCTGTTCATCCCGAGCTGCCCAGGCTTGACCGGTCTGACCGGTGCAGGGACCTTGTGGGTTTTTCTCAGGTGAATGTCTTAGTGAGTTCCCTAGTGTCTTGTGTTGCTACTGTTTCGAGTTTGGTGAGTTTTGGAGCTCGGAGGGTCTGTTTGGTGGATTTGGGGTTTCCTGGCTTGACCAGTCTGACCGGCGTGCCACACTGGCCTAACCGGTGTGGGGGCCTTCTGTGGAAGTCCTCAAGTTTTGCTCGAGTGACCCGGCTCAGGGTCCAGGGGGACCCGGTGTGTCTCTGGTAGGTGTCGGGTGTTCCGGTGGCTCAGTCCGAAAGATTCGGCTTGGACCGGTTTTGACCGGTGCAGGTGACCGGTCTGACCGGTGTGGTCAGTAGCTGCTCGAGTTGCTTGTTCTGCTGCGTTCTCGAGTGGGTTTTGGTGGTTGTTGGTTCCTAGGACCAGTAGCAATCCAGTGGCTGCGTGGTCTTGGCCAACTTGGGTAGTTGAGTCGGAGACGTGTTCTGGATAGCCGTGTTCGTCTTGTTGGAGAAGCCATCTCCTTCAAGAAGAATTTTTATCAGCTCCCATTCACTCCCCCCTTCTCTGGTCGCCGGTTCGGTCCTTCATCAACTCCAAGGGTGTTTGCTGCTGCTAATGAACATGAGGCCAGTGGGAGTGGTTCCAACTCCAAATACTTCTTACCAAGGTGGTGTCCTCCCGGTTTGACTCGCACACAAAGGAGGAAGCTTCAACGCCTGAGGTTTGAAGAGAAGAGGGAGAAGGAGCTAGAGAAGCAAAGGGACGAAGCTTTCAACTAGTACAGGCCTATGGTACCTCAAGGAAAAGAGTGGAGAGTCAAGACCAACTCCCAGCCAACACCGGTCAGACCGGTGGAGGAGTCGGTCAGACCGGTCACACCGGTCAGACCGGTGGCCGACGTCGGTCAGACCGATGACCCAGAGACGCCGCCCGATTTCTCTTCTTCGGCTCCTATGGTTTGTGATGATAAGTCCACATCGAAACCTGCACCAGAAGACGATGAGGAGCTTGTTGATTACAGTTCTTCGCCTGAGTGCATGAATTTGGATACCAACGTGATCCATATGTCTATGGATGGATATGTGCTCTCGGAGGAAGACGTTGTGCATCTCGACTTCGGGCCAAAGGAAGCTATTTTCCAGAAGCCTAAAGCTACTGAAAATCATCTGAAGGCTTTGTACATGAAGGGTCACATCAATGGGAAGCCTATCTCTCGCATGCTGGTGGACGGAGGAGTGATCGTCAACTTGATGCCGTATTCTTTGTTCAAGAAGCTGGGAGGTTCAGATGATGAGCTGATCAAGACCAACATGACCGTCAGTGGTGTAGGAGGAGGCGAGCTGATGAGAGCTAAAGGCGTCATCTCTATGGAGCTCACCGTTGGGAGCAAGACGTTGGCTACGACATTCTTCATCGCTGACACACAAGGTAACTTCAGCTTAATCCTTGGTCGTGATTGGATTCATGCAAACCAATGTGTGCCTTCTACTTTGCATCAATTTTTAATCCAATGGGTAGGCGACGGGGTAGAGATTGTTCATGGTGATACGTCGGCTTGTGTTGCAGTGGCTGATAGTTCTACCATGGATAATCATGAGAATCTTAAGTGTTTAACTGGTTTAGATTTATCTGATTTAAGGCTTATTGATTCTACCAAAGATGGCTTTGCTACTGTTGTCATGAAGCCGGTCGTTGGTCAAGCTAAAACCTCTCTTTTGATTTGATGGATGCAAATCTAGAGTGGTTGCAACAAAGGCGAGAGCACTATCGGGCGCATAAGAACGATATGTGTGAAGCTATCGAAGACTTTGATGATTTGAGTAAGTTAGTACAAGGGTTTACGTCGGCTGATCCTTTAGAGGAGGTGGATATTGGTGATGGTACTATACCTAGGCCGACATTTGTAAACAAGAATCTTGATCCTTTGTTTAAATCTGATTTAATAAAGTTGTTAAAGGAGTATGTTGATTGCTTTGCATGGAATTACAATGAAATACCTGGTTTAAGTCGTGATTTGGTTGAGCATCGTTTACCTATTAAACCTGGTTTTAGGCCTTATAAACAACCTCGTAGAAACTTTAATCCTGATATTTATGACCGAGTGAAAGAGGAAGTCAATCGGTTGCTTGATGCAAAGTTTATCAGGCCTTGTCGTTATGCTGATTAGATCTCTAATATTGTGCCTGTTGAGAAAAAAGGAACAAAAAAACTTTGTGTTTGCATTGATTTTAGAGATCTTAATAGAGCTACTCCTAAAGATGAATATCCTATGCCTATAGCCAATTTTCTTGTTAATGCTGCATCCGGACATAGAATTCTTAGCTTTCTTGATGGTAATGCTGGTTACAATCAAATCTTTATGGCCGAAGAGGATATATCCAAAACAGCTTTCATTTGTCCGGGTTTTGTTGGCTTATTTGAGTGGGTTGTTATGACCTTTGGATTAAAAAATGCGGGTGCTACTTATCAAAGGGCTATGAATTTAATCTTTCATGATTTGCTTGGCATCATAGTAAAGGTTTATATCGACGACATTGTTGTTAAATCGGCTGGAGATGATTCTCATTTAGCTGATTTAAGACTTGCATTTGAAAAAATGCGTCGGTACAAATTAAAGATGAACCCACCCAAATGTGCTTTTGGTGTATCAGCTGGGAAGTTTTTAGGCTTCATTGTACATGAGAAAGGCATAGAGATAGATCCTAAAAAGATTGAGTCAATCCGGAATGTTAAAGCGCCTACTTGTAAAAAGGATTTGCAAAAGTTCTTGGGCAAGGTAAATTATTTGAGGAGGTTCATTTGTAACTTATCCAGGAAGGTGAATGCTTTTAATCCTTTACTTCGGTTGAAAAATGATATTGACTTCACATGGGGGGCAAATCAATAAGAGGCATTTGATGATATTAAGAGCTATTTGACTTCGCCACCCGTTCTTCAAGCACCCAAGAGTGGTATTCCTTTCAAGTTGTATGTAGCGGCTGAGAGGGATGTCATTGGAGGTGTTTTGACTCAAGAGACCGAAGGCAAGGAGTACATTATTGCATATGAGAGTAGAAGATTGTTGGACGCCGAAACAAGGTATACTTTTATTGAAAAGTTGTGTTTATCACTATATCATACTTGTACCAAGTTGAGGCATTATTTATTACCAAGTACTTGTATAGTAGCATGTCAAACCGACATAATTAAATACATGTTGCATAAACCAATCTTGAGTGGTAGAGTCGGCAAATGGGCTTATGCTTTAGTAGAGTATGATTTACATTGTGAGACATTAAGTTCAATGAAAGGTCAAATTGTTGCCGACTTTATTGTTGGACATAGAGTAGATAAGCAACTTGATTTAAATGTGGTTTATACTACTTTTACTCCATGGAAGTTGCATTTTGATGGATCACTTTGCAAAGATGGTTGTGGTGTTGGAGTTGTCATCATTTCGCCAAGTGGGGCTATTTTTGAAGTTCTTAACCGATTGGATCATGATTGTACTAATAACCAAACCGAATATGAGGCTCTTCTATTTGGGTTGGAGATCTTGCATAACATGGGAGTAAAACATGTGGAAGCATATGGAGATTCTTTATTAGTGGTGCAGCAAGTTACCAAGGTATGTCAATGTCTAAATGGCTTTTTAAATGCTTATCTTGATAAATGTCTAGACATCATATCTTGTATGGATGAATTTGTTATCTATCATGTGCCACGAGAGAAAAATCCTAGAGCTAACGCTCTGGCTCAGCAAGCATCTGGTTATAATGTTCGGAAAAGAAATTTTCAGGAACACAAACCGTTGCTTAAAGCCGAGTGCTTTGCTATGGAATCACCGGTCAGGCCGACGCAGCCGACCGGTCTAACCAGTGACACTGGTCTGACCGTTGTCAGCAACCGGTCTGACCGGTCCCCTAGATCCGGTTCAACTGACGACACCGGTCTGACCGTTGTCCCCGACCGGTCTGACCAGTCCCCTGGTAAAAAGTCCTCTTCGGTTTTTTGTGACAAAAATGAAGTAGAGGATTAGAGAAAGCCTCTGATTGATTATTTGCAAAATCCTAGCAGTTCAATTGATAGAAAAGTCCGACGATGGGCTCTTAAGTTTATTCTTGATAATGGTGAATTATATCATCGGACTGCGGATGATTTGCTTTTTAAATGCTTGGGGCCTGATCAAGCTAGGTTGGCTATGGCAGAGGTTCATGAAGGTATTTGTGGTACTCATCAATCGGCTCCCAGGATGAAGTGGCTCCTCAGGTGAGCTTGCTTTTATTGGCCTACCATTATAGCTGATTGTTTTCGGTATTACAAAGGTTGTGAAGAGTGTCAAAAGCATGGAGATGTTCAGTTGGTGCCTGCTATGTTGATGCATCCAATTATCAAACCTTGGCCTTTTAGAGGATGGGGATTGGATTTTATTGGCAAGATTCACCCTCCTTCGTCAAAAGGACATTGTTTTGTGATTGTGGCTACTGATTACTTCACCAAGTGAACTGAAGCTATTCCTTTGAAGAATATGACACATAGAGAGGTGATTGAGTTTATTACTGGGCATATTATACATAGATTTGGCATTCCGCAAACTTTGACTACGGATCAAGGGACTTCGTTCATATCCAAAGAGGTGAGTGAGTTTGTTGATTCTTATGGTATTAAATTGCTCAATTCATCTCCATATTATGCTCAAGCCAATGGTCAAGCCGAGTC
This sequence comes from Cenchrus fungigraminus, assembly GCA_036936925.1. Lineage (NCBI taxonomy): Eukaryota > Viridiplantae > Streptophyta > Magnoliopsida > Poales > Poaceae > Cenchrus > Cenchrus fungigraminus. The sequence continues at coordinate 50,207,268 of CM072778.1, read as the reverse complement.
TAGCAACAAAACGTTGGTGAAGCTCATCAAGAAGAAGATAGAAGGCAATCCTAGAAAATGGCATGAGGTATTATCTGAAGCTTTATGGGCTCATCGTATTTCTAGACATGGTGCTACTAAAGTTACTCCTTTTGAGCTTGTGTATGGTCAAGAGGCCGTTTTGCCCGTCGAGGTGAATCTAGGCGCATATAGACTTGCAAAGCAAAATAATCTTGATGTTGAGACATATTATGCTTTGATGATGGATAATATTGATGAGGTGACCGACAAGCGTAGGGAGGCTTTAGAAGAGATTTAGAAAGACAAAAGGTGAGTTGCTAGAGCATATAACAAGAAGGTAAAAGCCAAATCTTTTCAGGTAGGTGATTTGGTTTGGAAAACGATTTTACCTATTGGGACTAAAAGTAACAAGTTGGGCAAGTGGTCTCCAAGTTGGGAAGGTCCATACAAGATTGTCAAGGTTTGTTCTGAAATTCTTATATGGTGGAAACTTTGCAAGGACAGTGGCTTCCAAGGGCTCTCAACGGGAGATACTTGAAGAAATTTCATCCAAGTGTTTGGCAAGACGCTTGATAGGATATGGCCGATTTTTTTTAAAAAAAAACGCCATTAGACCAAAAAATGGCCGGTGAAGTGTCACATCAACCTTAGAATTCTTTTTTAGACAGCAAGCTTTACTAAAAAACAGGGAGGCATATGTTTGCATCCAAAATTGGCACAAAGCCGATCAGGCTGACGCCACCAGTCAGACCGGTGTCCCTGGATGTCTGACCGGTCGGGTCCTGTAGCCGATCCGGCAACGGCCACACCGGTCTGACCTGTGGGCCTGACCGGTCTGACCGGTGGACCCCGAGTCTGAGTAGAATTGAGGAATCCTAGCGAATTTCGACTTGTAAAGGGTTTCCTTGTGGGGCAAGACCTCCCCACCCTATAAATATAAAGGGCCACGGCCGGTTGAGGCTCATCACCCAATCGATCATTACTTTTTTACAACTTTTATCTCTCAAACCCTAGCTTTTCCAACCTCGTGCTTTCCTTGTTTGTCTCGATAACGATCAGGGACGTTCTGAGTGGCCTTGCCGACCTCGGAGCAACCCTTGGCGCGCCACCTCCGACGGGGTCCCTCCTGAGGCGACGATCTTAGGCTTTCACCGCGCCTCTGCAGCCACCGGTCAGACCGGTGCCCCTAACCGGTCAGACCGGTCCGGGCAGGAGCTCGGCGAGTTCAGCGTTTCGACGTTCCGCGTGATCTAGCACTCGTGTGTGTTGACCAGAAAAGCGTCAACAGTATATGAGATGTTTGATCTGTTTTAGAATTTTCAAAGCAGGTTATAGCTAGAATCAAGTGTTCCTTGGTTAGAGGGACTCATGTTGCAACTTTATATCCCAAAATTGCCCACTGGAAATTAAAGGTACATGCGACCGCATTCCATTCGTCAGTGGAAACAAAACAATTGTAGTTATGTGTTGACACCTTTCCGGAACCAACAAGCACGCGGAGGGACTCCTTGCAATGCCTCCACGTAGGGCGGTCAGACCGCGTTCCAGGGGCGGTCAGACCGGGGTCGCCGGGTTCACCGACGAGAAACCAACGAACGCCCGCCCCGGAGGGACCCCGTCGGGGCAGGCGCACCTTGGGTTGTCCTAGACTCGGCAGGTCAGCTAGGACATCCTCTCATGCCGCGGAGGTAATAGAGGAACAGAACATAGGGTTGGAAAAGTAAAGGGAGAGAAAGGTAAAAAGATAAAAGTGTAATTAATAGATTCGATTGTGATCTCCTTTCAATCGACCATGGCCCTTTATATGTATAAGGAGGGGAGGTCTTGCCTCATTAGGAGTCGAAACCCTTACAAAGGCGTGTCAAAATACAACTCCTAACTCGTATTTGGCAGGGTAGGGTGGTCTAACCGACCTAGGGACGCGGTGTAACCGCATGCCCGACGTGCAGACCTTCCAGGAGCCATATCTCCCTCATCCGGACTCCGATTTGGACGTTCTATATATGAATCTTGATCTACTCGACGAGTCCTATCCAATGGTAATGTCCAAATTGCCTTTCGAGGATTTTGACCAAGGCGGTCTAACTGAGTATGCCATACCAGTTAATCCAGCCTACCGAGACATGCCAATTTTGGGTGTCAACATATGCCCCCTATTTTATGGCAAAGGTTGCGTGCCAGAAAACATTCACAATGATCAAAATTGGCTAAAGATGATGATTAACACCACATCGCCCATGTGATGGTTCCTAAAGCCTTTATGAATGTCATTGTAGCCGAAATAAAATCTTAAGAAGTAAAACATGTATGAAACTAATATTTCGGCTTTCTGAACACCATATCTAACAATTGAAGTCCTGATGTGGCCATGGCAGCCAACTGTAGCTCCTTGGTGCATCACAAGCATAATATTGATAGTTGAAAAAAGAAGACCAAGGATTATACCAAAACCATGGATTGAAATTATTTATACCTGAATAAGCATTCCATGGCACATGCATCGACAGAATAAATGATGAAGACCAATGAGAGGATTGTTGATGCTTCTTTGCTCCGGGTGATGAAGAATTCCTACTTTGCTCATCTCTTAACTGATTGTTTTGTTTTTACTCGGCTATCTTTTGATACTTATGCAACAACTCTGTAAAGCTTGGCTTCTTCCTCATCACCTTGCTCTTTGGTATGAAATTTGTAGCTCCACCAGATTTTCTGGCAAGACCGGTCAGACCGGTTTGGACACCGGTTAGACCGGTGCCTTGAGAACCGGCCACTTTGAGATCATGTTGCCCCCCCCCCCCCGCCGAACATGATTGTTGTTCAGCTATATTATAACATTAGTGGCAATTTGATCAGTAGAACTAGCCGATAATTTTTCAATATGCGGCTTTTCAATGTTTAGTGTCAAATCTGAATTTTTATTTAATCTACCATCCTCTTTGACACGATAGACTTGTTTCATCACCTTACGCTTATTTTTGTGCATGGACCAATTCTTTTGATCAAAACGGTCATTATGCATAGGTGATGATGCATTAATTACCGGCTCTCTATAAGTAATATAATCTGAACATGAATATTTAGGAGACGACATATATGAATTATAATACCATGGAGGTAAAAAATAATGCATATTAAAGGAAGCTTCCGATGGCATATGCTTTGATGATCCATGTGAAGGAAACGACATTGATGTCGAAAAATTACTCCATTGCCGATTCTGGTTATGGAACTTCTCTCTGGGAGAAGATTTTGGGCATTTGGAATTTTTATACTGACTAGCACTATTGACATTCTTTTGTCTTTGAGACTTAGCCGGAAGTTTCACATTACACTTCGGCTTTTCTCTTTCATGCTTACGGTTGTTTTCCAAACACCAATTTTAGGTTTTTTAGGCTTAACCATCTTTGCTTGAAATTTATTTTGCAAAAGCCTGGGAGAGTCGGTTAGACCGGGTTGCCCCACGGTTAGACCGGCCTCAGTGCAACCAGCAGCTTCGCCTTTGTTTTGTTGCCCCCCGAGCGTCGAAGTACTAGATGTAGCCTCTAAGCTCTTGCTAGGGGATTTTGTGTCAACAATTTCGGCTAGAGACGGCCGACTTGTTTCTTGACCACCAACATCACAATTAGGCAAAACTTTGCAAGGATTAGACATATCAATAGCCAACTTTTCAAAAAGGACACTTGATTAATACGAATCAGATGCACACTATTTTTTCTACTAAGTAAATCATCCACAAAGTTAAGCAAACCACTTATAAGATTAACAATGGACTTACTATGCTTTGGTAGATCGTACATCCTCAATTCGTTGATGGAATCAATCTTAATCATTATGACACCTTTTTTTGTTATTTGATAACAGTGACGACGTATGCTCTTGATGATGTCCTTACGTAGATCTTCAGGTAGTCCTTCAAGTGCCATCAAATTGCTAGAGCTTGATAGATCGGCCATGATAGCCAGATTTCTCGTTCCCCAGCGGAGTCACCAATTTGTTGATGCCTTTCCGGAGCCAACAAGCACGCGGAGGGGCTCCTTGTAGTGCCTCCACGTAGGGCGGTCAGACCGCATTGCAAGGGCGGTCAGACCGGGGTCGCCGGGTTCACCGACGAGAAACCAACGAACGCCCGCCCGGGAGGAACCCCGTCGGGGCAGGCGCACCTTGGGTTGTCCTAGTCTCGGTAGGCCAGCTAGGACGTCCTCTCATGCCGCGGAGGTAGTAGAGGAACAGAACATAGGGTTGGAAAAATAAAGGGAAAGAAGGTAAAAAGATAAAAGTGTAATTGATAGATTCGATTGTAATCTCCTTTCAATCGGCCATGACCCTTAGGAGGTCTTGCCCCATTAGGAGTCGAAACCCTTACAAAGGCGTGTCAAAATACAACTCCTAACTCGTACTACCTCCGTTTTCATTTAATTGACGTTTCAGACAGCCACGATAGTGTTATTAGGCCTAAGTCTGCAGCCCCTGACGTCAAATAAAAAAACCGGAGGTAGTATTTGGCAGGGTAGGGCGGTCTAACCGACCTAGGGACGCGGTCTAACCACGTGCCCGACGTGCAGACCTTCCGGAAGCCATATCTCCCTCATCCGGACTCCGATTTGGATGTTCTATATATGAATCTTGATCTACTCGACCAGTCCTATCCAATGGTGAAGTCCAAATTGTCTTTTGAGAACTTTGACCAAGGCGGTCTAACTGGGTATAGACCGGCCTACCGAGACCTGCAAATTTTGGGTGCCAATATTATGCCTCAGGAGAATATACTTTTTTAGATAATGGATAAATATTCAGACTCTGTATCCACACTTAGATATATATAGTCAAAAATTACAAGAGTTCTTAGGCTCTAATTCTGAGAACTGAGAAACACAACAAACAAGAGAAGTTCAAAAGATTAAGAAATAAAGCTAGAAAAACTAAGTTTCAAACTTCTTCTACGTTCTCAGTTCAAACTTACCTCCATTGGGAAGACTATATACTTAACCTGCACAATGGGGATAACCTAGAAATAGCATTGGATGAGCCGACTGTAAATATTTACCTTGTTCCGTGGCAGCACAGTTGTATTCCAGACATAACGAATGCTGTCATTTGTTTGCAAGAATCAGCAAAGTAATAGAACTTAATTGCTACAATTGTGTAGTTACATTACCATTATACTCCTGTTTGAATTTGCAGGCTACTGTAGAGAAGATTGTTGAGGTAGGAGATCCCAAGGAGATGATATGTGAAGCAGCTGAGAGAAAAAAGGTGGATCTGCTAATCCTTGGAAGCCACAGTCGTGGGCCTATACAAAGGTATGGTTTAAGATCTTTCAATTTGTAGGCTTGTAGCTGTGTTTATTTTCTGATCGTCAACACAAAATATTCTTTAGTTCTATTTATGTTGACATTACTTCTTATGTGAATAATACAAACAAATAGTTGCATTGATACTGTTCGTAGATGATACTTTTCTAGTAAGTTCATATATATATATGAATAATTCTTTTACTGAGTAAACTAAGATTAGACTTATTTCTGCTTTGTTCGGATTTCAGAATAGTTTCTTTTTAAATGCAAAACGTTTTTAGTACCCAGTTCCCATTGAATAAAAAATTTGCATGGGAAAGATAATAATTAAAAGGATCCCGTCTAAATGAAGCGATAGTAACTAAGCTGATTCTAGTGGCACATAATCTTTGGCGCTGACCTGGTTTGCCAATTGAGTTCTAAATCACTATCATTATTAGTTAACTGGTAGTTCTCCTGTTCTTCCACTAAAGAAAGAACATACAAATTCACATATTACATTTTTTTAACCAACATAGCTTGTTGTTGCGATGCTTTTCATGAAGTGCTTGTATGGATCAGATTGCCTGTAATTGCATTAGTAAAGAAGTAACGATATTGTCTCACAGACAGTTTTGTTTAGTTACCTGCCATTAAGTTTCAGAATTTATAGTCAGGCTTCCTGCAAGTACATAACATGACGTCCTTTTCTCTTTTCCCTGAACACCTAGGTTCTGTAGAACTTCCTCGAAAAAAAAAAGTTCTGCAGAATTTGCATTGTTTCTTATTTTTCTCAGCAATTTGCATTGTTTCAGACCATTTTATTTAGTTATTTATCTTCCATCAATTTTCAGAATTTTATTATCAAGGTTCTTGCATGCACAACACATAACCCCCCCCCCCCTGGACACCTAGGTTCTGTAGAATTTGCACTGTCAAGCTGATAATTACATGGTACCTTGGTTGCACAAACCACTGAAAAATGGTTGAACTGGGGTTCGAAGAATTTTGGATTTTTCTGATTTTAGGGGCTGGCTCAGGGTCCAAATGACTCATTTGCAAATGAGGGCCCAAATAACACATCCTTGGAGCCTGAGTTTGACAGATTCCATGTTTTGGTCTGATCAGAAAAGAGCAAATCATTAATAAATTTGCATTGTCATCTGAAAATTGCATATTCATCTAAAAAGAGGCAAGAGCCATATTCCAGCTCTGGCTTACTTACTAGACACCCTTTTCACCCCCATTTTACCCCTTGAAAACAGTTCTTTAAACATTGCATGAGACAAGTATTTTTGTTAATGGGCATACTGATGTAGTACCCCCAAACATTTCTCTGCATTCTGCAATCATTCTTGCTTTAGATATGTGGGCAGTTTGTTATGGTAACAGTTAAAATTAGCAAACCATTTCCTACGTCATGGATAATTTCTACTCCATTCGTCTCAAAATATAGCTACATTTTACTTTTTCAAACGTCAAATCTTTTTAACTTTGACTAACATTATTTTTATGTTATTAGTATATAGGATAAATCTACTAAGATTATTTTTATGTTATTAATCTATATGATTATTTCTTCATTCGTAGTCAAAAATGTCTAAACGTGCCTATATTATGGGAGGGATGGAGCCATGGAGGGGTTAGCAAGTTCTCCTGGATAATGATCTCCCAAAAAGACACCTAAAAAGAATATTGTATTTCTGTTTTTCATGGACCGGTTTCCATTGCGGTGATATGTGGAATGCATCAACAATGATGCTGATTACTTGGCCATCATTGATCTGACAATTTTCTTGTATCGGCACTACAGGTTGTTTCTTGGGAGCGTTAGTAACTACTGTGTGCATCATTGCAAGTGTCCAGTGCTTGTTGTGAAGAACCAAGGATGAGGATTATGCATAAATCAACTTCCCAGGCGATAATGATAATGCAAATATTAGTTTAAGAAAGAGGTGGCTTTTCCGGGATGAAACATTCGAACACATATGGCAATTAAAAAGACTTGCTCCTGTACATTTGAGTGTGGGTGGATTGATGCATATATATGTCGTGCTTCTATGCACTGGCACATGCATGGCGCTCTCGCAAAATTCTAAATAAATAAGTCTTCTTCCATTCTAAATTATAGGTTATTTTCTCTAAAAGGAGCTTTGTTCCTATGCTTGATAGTATCAGGTAGTACTAGCTAATTTACTTGACTAGTACTAGTTAATACTTAAATCTGAATCCACAAAATTGGTACTACTAGCAAGACTAGCCGCGCCATGACATGTAGTCCAGTGATTGGTAGGAAGGTTGTAGATATTTTACAAAATTTTAGGTTGTGGATTAATTCCTTAAGAGTTTATGGTATTTCTTAGTTAAAAACAGGGACCGTGGATTCATTATGATAGAGTTAGGGGACTTTTTCGCAAAATTTTCGAGTTGTGGTTAGATTTGTAGAAAGTTTATGGTCTTTTCTATAAAAGTCTGTGGACCATGTATTAGTTCATGTAAAGTTCAAGTTTGTTGGAGATGCATGGATCGCGGGTTAATTATTATAATAAAATTACAAGAGAGGTGGCTTGATCGAGGTAGATGTCGTCAAATTTTCTGAAAGGTGGCTTAAAGAAATGTTAGTTTTTTAAATTTGAGGGGGCTCAATTAAAATGTCGAAGCGGTGGTTGGACTACTATTTGTTTTCGATAAAGTTTGAGTGGGTTCTATATAATTGGCAACCCTCTTGGCATTCCTAGAAAGCCTAGGGGGTTTTCGAAAAGCTGTCTGAGAGGTGGTTGGAATGAAAATATATTTTTGCAAAGTTTGAGGGGTTTTCATAAAATTATCTTTGTCGGCTACACTACATATTAATTTTGATAAAGTTTTAGACTAACTTTGTAAAAGTGGCAGCCCTGTTGGCATTCCTTCAAAACTCGAGGTCCTTTCCACAAAACTTGAGAGGTGGTTTGATCAAATACTATTTTCACAAAGTTTGAGAGGGTCTTTGTAGAATTACCTGAGTGATGGCTGGATTACATACTACATAGGCTGATATGCACGCTACACCGCGCCAATCATAATGATTTACATCATAATTTTATGTAAATAAAATAAATAAGAAGTTTGTAAAATATTATATATAATTTTTGTTAATATATAGTTTTGAGAGCGCTGTTTTTAAGGAGTTAGAACACAAATTCGATAGATAAAATTGAATAATATAATTTGAGAAGTCTTTTGTATAATTTAGAAATGAAATTAGGAATACATAATTTTAAAAATTGTTGTTAAGGTCTTTTCCGCTTACAGAATGAGAAAACATAAATTTTTAATCATGAATCGCACAATAGAATTGTGGGTCCCACAAACCAAAAATGTGTGGGTCCCACCTAATGTGGGTCCACATACAAATATCTCATGAATCCACGAGGGTCCTGCACGTGGGTCCCACCTAAACATATTGTGGGTCCCACATGAATAGTATCTGTGGATGATCCGAGCCATCCACGAGCGATCAGACGGTTCTCCCTTTCTTGATGATGTGGCTCAATAGGGTGGCAAAATCCCCCCCAACTTTAGGTCTTGTAAAGATCTGATTCACATTAATTACAAGCACTCAAAATTTCTCTTTTTTAAAATATATAAATTTTCTTTTCTTGAACCTAAATCTAAAGTGCCATTCTTCCAACCATCGTCGTTGTTTTGCAAAGAGTCCTTCGCCTTTTTTATAATCAACCCATATATCATTGACAGTCGGGTGTCGTAATGCAGTAGTACATTATTGTTTGACTTTCCATAAGCTAGTGATAGATAGAGTTACCTTCGTCCGTTTATGCTGGAGATGCACTTGGGTAGTAGGGATAAACGACACGGGCCAAAAAGACGAGGTCGGGGCAGGCGAGGATGGGGTAGCGCGTGAGGCAGAGATGACGACGTGACGGGTAAGATGGCGGCAAGGTTGGAAGGCATGGACTATGGCAGACGAGGTCGAGATTGAAAGGAATCGGTGCTCGTAGCCTACCAGAGAGGGAGAGTGGGAATTAGGAAAATTTGAAACTTAAAATCTTATGACTTACAACTAATTACTTAAAATATAAACTAGATCATGCTATCTAGATTGTCACTAGTGTGAAATTCTCATCTCAAAAAGTTTTGCAGCACATAATCAATACTATCAAGATAGAACTCTATGAAAGTAAAGGTACACAAAGATTGTAAGTATGAAACGTGAAAACACAAATAGAGGGTGAGGAAAGCAAACTCTCACAAGATTTATCATGTGCTATCTGTAGGCACTATGCCACCACAGCACACGTTGTTGACGCATTCACACAAGAGTTTGTTTCTGGGTCACCAATGCGCCCTTGATTTGCCACTTAGGTTCAGCACAGAGGCTCACGTCAAAGTCTCTTGGTCATCTTGATGTCATCTCAACTAAGAAGCTTCTCCACCAAGGAAGGAGATCTCCACATCCTTTGCACACGAGCATCAACGCCACTTAACACCAAATCAAAGGGTCGAAGACTTATCGGAGAGCCACCAAGACCCAAGATTCTAACAGCACATTGTACGCTTGAGGTTCACTCTACAACTAATCACAAGGCAGGCACACCTTGCTCTCAACCTATCTCTAGACCTAACCTAGCACTAAACACTCTCTAAGTTGGTGCTAAGGTTTTGAATCAATCAATTAAGCACTTTGGTGTCATGGATGTGTTCTCAAATGTGTCTCACACTCCAATGGACTCCTGCACACTACAACACGTCCATATTAATGGGTGAGTAGATGGGGTATAAGTAGCCCAAGGGATCAATAGAGCTATTGTATAACAACTAGCAGAAAGTGTATCATCAGATGAACCGATGGTAGGCTTCTGGTAGCATCGGTTCATCTAGTGTTACTAGCCATTACGTTCCTCCATGCCTAATAATGCCCAGATGTTGCACCGACGCAATCCACCGATTTATCGCATCCACCATTAGATCATCCAACGCAAGCCTTCTCTGTGTGAAAACCTCTTTGCAAAGTCTCTTGACTGGTTTTGAGCTACCAGAAAACTTTGTTGAAAATCCAAAGCAGATTGTGAGAAGGGTACGATCTCGCCATTTCGGAAAATGTTCTTCCGGTAGACCAACCAGTCAACCAAGCATTAACAACTTCAAATGCTATAGGTGAAATGTCTTTGTGTGACTTTTTCGTCCCCACTACCAACAACGTGGCTACTAGGTCAACCATCGACGTAGGAGATGTGAATTTCAAGCTGAAAACAAGGCTCATCAACATGGTGCATGCGCCCATTTCGTGGCAAGCTGAACGAGGACGCTAATGTTCATCTTCAATGGTTCCTTGGCCTGTGTGACACAGGTTTGATTAAAAGGAGTTGACAATGATGCCTTCTTGATTGAAGGAGTTGGCAAAGATGTTATTGGGAGAGCGAAATAGTGGTTTTACGTGGAGAAAGATGCCATCAACACTAGGGCCAATTGTTCTGTTGTGTTCCTTGTTAAGTTCTTTATTATACACATGTAAGAATTACAATCCATTCATTCCTTGCTAGGAAAAACAAATGCCCAGTGTGGAAGAATTAAAACCTTCCAACAAACCTGAAAGTGCATCTTGGCCCCTAATTGTTTTGGTGATGGTGACAAACACAATTTGTGATATTTAATCATTGAATAAGATGTGTGCAGGATTTACTTAAATGAAAATCATGGTTTTGACCAAAGGAAGGCCCCCAACTCCAATTCGGCGTTTTCAACTCAAGTCAAGGCTTATATTCATTTTAATTTTGAATTTGAGTATAGGAAACACCGTACTATAAAGGGGGATGCAAATTGACCACCAAGAGATGCTAAAAGTGCTTAAGGAGATGACCTAAGTGAGTGAGAGGAACCCCGAGCCAACACGAACACATTTGCTCTTCTTCTCTCAAACTCTCAGCTTCTGTCGGTAGTACCGACCTAGGGTCGGTAGTACTGATACGGGTTCACTAGCGAGTTTTAGCCAGACCCTCGGTAGTACTGACCCTGGGTCGGTAGTACCAAGAAAGCTTCACTGTTGAGTTTCTCGGCACCCCTCGGTAGTACCGACCCGGGGTCGGAAGTACCGAGGGTCCCGATTCTGCACAGTAACGGCTAGTTTTTGAGGGCTTCTATTTATACCCCACTCCTTCTCCCTCACTTGCTGCTGACCTACCATGGGACAAACACTCACTTGAGCATTCACTCCACTTCTCCCCTCCCTCCTAGAGCCAAGTCTTTATTCCTTTGAGCTAGGGTTTGGTTGGAGGAGTGATTCTAGTGTGAGATTGAGAAGCTTTGAGAGCCCTTTCGAATTCCCTCATCTCAAGAGCACTTGAAGCATCTCCGGGCATCGATTCATGTTTGTTACTCTTGAAGTTTGCTTCTAGACGGTTAGGCGTCTCCTGTTGAGTGCCCTCTTGGTGTGGAGCACCCGGGATCGTTTGTTTTACCCCTCTCCTTGGTGGAGAATTCTTAGTGAGCACCAATCTTCCTTTGTGGGGATTGGGTGAGGCAAATAGGCTCTTGGTGATAGCCCTCCCTTTGTGGGATCCTCAACGGAGATGTAGCTTCCTTTGTGGGAGTGAACTTCGGATTAAATCCCTTGTCTCCTTTGCTTGTTTGAGTTCTTTGCAATTTGCTAACCCTAGAGCTTGTTTGTAACCGATCTATATATTTGTTGTGTTCCTATATGTATCTATGGTTGCAGGAGGTTCTTAACATCTAAACTCAACCTTTGATTCAAGTAGAATTGCTAGAATCGTCGTGCATTTCAAATTTCGTTTTAAGTTTCTCTGTTTGGTCGGTAGTTCCGCCCCTGTACTGGAAGTACCGAGCCCCCTCAGTAGTTCCGGCATAGCGTCGGTAGTACCGACAGTTCATTTAACCGCTGCATTTGTTTCAGAAATTTGAAGTGATCCTATTCACCCCCCCCTATAGGCTTCACAAGGTCCTTCCAATTGGTATCAGAGCCTAATCCCTTGATTTAGGCCTAACCGCTAAGGGATCAAGATGTCGGGGAGTGGAGACAACCAAACCGTCGGAGAGATCACCGCCAAGGAAGCTCAAGAAAGAGAGCTCATGGCAGCCCAAGAAGGTGACCTCACCGGGAAGGCACCAAGTCGTACACGATCCAATGTCGAGAGCTTCGACGACTCTTCATCCGACTCCGACTCGGACTCCGACTCAAGCGATGAAGACGTCAAGGATGGCGATGATGATGCGGCAAGGAAGGCGGCAAAGAAGAGAAGAAAGGCTAAGAAGAAGAAGAAGGCTAAGAAGATGGCCAAGAAGCTCCTCAAGAAGATGATCAAGAAGGAGCAAGCCAAGTACACTCACTTCGGCTTCTACGAAGTGCCCCACAACTACGCACAATTTCCGGGCAATCATCCTAATGAAAAGTTCTATTCTGTACATTTGGGAAAGCCTCCCCATTTCGATGGGAAAGACTATCCCAAATGGGCTTATGACATGCAAATGCACCTTTACGGGCTTCACCCTTCTCTTTGGAAGATTGTGTGTGTTGGTGTGACAATCCCCGCCGAAGGAGAAGCCCTAACTATTGAGCATGAGCAAGACCTCCACCACAACGTACAAGCAACAAGAGTCATCATGGGATCCTTGTGTGCTCAAGAATTCAACAAGGTTCGGAACATCCAAATTGCCAAGGTGAATTGGGATACACTCAAGGAAGCACATGAGGGAACCGATCATGTGAGACAAGGCAAAATTGATTTGATTCATGGAGAGCTTGAGCTATTCGTCATGAAGGATGGAGAAACCGTAAGAGAGATGTATGATAGACTCATGCTCCTTGTCTCGGACATCAAGGCACTAGGAAGTGATGATTGGGATGACACCAAGGTCACAAAGAAGTTGTTAAGAGCTTTCACCCCGAAGAACCCAAGTCTTGCAACTATGATAAGAAGAGACCCAAACTACTACAACATGACTCCCAATCAACTTCTTGGTGAGATCTTGCATCAAGAGCTAGTTGATCAAGATGTTGAAAAGTCACTAAGCTTGAAGGTGAACAAGAGCTTGGCCCTCAATGCTAGCTCTAGTGAAGCGGTGGAAGTGAAGCAAAAGACTTCCAAGACCAAGAATGAAGAAACAAGTGAAGAAGGAAGCATGGATGAAGAAACCGCCTTTGCCATAAGAAAGTACAAGAAATTCTTGAAGTCAAGGGCATCAAAGAAAGGCGGTGATGAAAGGAAGAAGAAGACTCAACGCAAATGCTATGAGTGTGGAGAGTATGGACACTTCATTGCCGAGTGTCCCAAGAACAAGAACAAGAATGAGGAAGAGAAGAAGTACAAGGAGAAGAGCAAAGAGTACAAGAACAAGTATCAAGGGTGTGCTCACGTGGGTCAACAATGGGACTCAAGTGATGAAGATGAAGAGCCAAAGAAGCAAGGCATGGCAACCATTGCCATGGCACAAGGATCATCTTCACCGCGCCTCTTCAACAACTTCTCCGACAATGAGGACCACTCTCACTTTTTCCTCATGGCAAGGGGGAGCAAGGTACAAGAATCAACCACCTCATCCTCTCTCACCTCTTCTTCATCCACACCTAGAGACATAGATGATCTAGATAATGAAGAAGAAATTGAAGCCAACATGATAAAGCAATTTAGCAAAAAGGGCTATAAAGAAATCAAGAGGCTTTTGGAGAAATTAGAGAAAAAGAAAGCATCCCTCCATGAGCAAGAAGACTTGCTCATCCTTGAGAAGGAGAGACGCCTTGCCGAAGAGGCGGCTAAGGTGGAGAAGTTGACCACAGACTTGTCCTTGGCAAATGACTCCAACAAGAGGATGTCAAAGGATTACACTTTGGCATATTAATCTTTAGCTTCCCTAAAGGCCACTCATAGTGAGCTTCAAACAAGCTTCTCATGCTTGTCGGATAAACACAAAATCCTTGAATCAAGCTATAGTGTTCTCTGGGAAAGCACTAAAGCCAATCCGAAGGCAACACTTGACTCTAATGCCTCCACTAGCAAAGGTTGTTCAATTTGCTTTAATGTGGATATAAATGCTCTTAAGACCAACCATGCAAGGCTTGAAGAGACAATCAAGAGCAAAGACAAGGAAATAGCCTGGTTGAACATGTTGATCACTCAAGGCAAGAACGGTGCCAAGTCCATACCTAAGGTAGTTGACAAGCAAGGACTTGGGCACTACAAGAACAACAAGGTCAATGGTAGGGTGGTGGTGAAAGGGCATGAGATCCCCTTGTGGAACAAGGGAGGCTACCTCAACACTATTATGGACATTGCCCATGGAGTCACCACCTCTACCACAACAAATGACAAGCCAAAGGTTGTGAACACCACAAAAGGAAATGGTGGGGTTAATTCTCCATCAAAGGCATCGAAGAATGTGGTTGAACACAAGCCCTCTCGCAACTACACTTGTGACTATGTTGTGACCTTGGACCACAATGGTAAAATGGTGGTCAAGTATGTTGGGGCCTACACAAATAAGGCTATGAGGAAGAGTGTGTGGGTTCCAAAAGTTTATGCTTCTAACCTCCAAGGACGCAAATCTTTTTGGGTACCTAAACCGAAAGCTTAAACTTATTTTGTAGGCCTACTCCTCCGGTGGAAGCGCTTGGTTAATTGATAGTGGTGCCACTAATCATATGACCAGAGATGAAGGCTTATTTGCATCCCTTGATCATTATGACACCCCTACGGAAACTATCATCTATGGAGACAATGGTCAAGGACATGTTGTTGGTCTAGGTAAAATTGCTATCTCAACAACCAATCCAATTCAAGATGTTTATCATGTTGAAGGGTTAGGATACAACTTGTTGTCGGTTTCACAACTTTGTGAGAAAGGCTACAATTGTCTCTTTACCCATGAGGGTGTGACCGTCTCTAGAAGGGAGGATTCCTCTATTGTCTTTGCAGGTCATCTAAAGGGAAAGCATTACTATGTGGATTTCATAAAAGTGAAGGTGGACCCTAAGGCTTGCTTAGTGGCAAAATCCGACTTGGGTTGGCTATGGCATCGCCGACTAGCCCATGTTGGCATGAGGAACTTGGCCAAACTTCAAAAGGACGAGCACATCCTAGGACTAACAAATGTTGTTTTTGAGAAAGATAGGTTGTGTAGTGCTTGTCAAGCCTGGAAGCAAGTTGGAGCGCATCATCCCGCCAAGAACATCTTATCTTCATCAAGACTGTTGAAGCTTCTAGACATGGACTTGTTTGGACCAATTGCCTACATAAGCATCGATGGTAACAAATATGGTCTAGTAATTGTTGATGACTTTTCCCGTTTCACTTGGGTATTCTTTTTGCAAGATAAGAGTGAAGCAAAGGGAGTTGTCAAGAAATTCATTAGAAGAGTTCAAAATGAGTTCGAGCTCAAGGTCAAGAACATAAGAAGTGACAATGACTCAGAGTTTAGGAACACTCAAGTTGAAGAGTTCCTCGATGAAGAAGGCATCAAGCATGAACTCTCCACTCCATACACTCCTCAATAAAATGGCATTGTTGAGAGGAAGAACCGTACGTTGATTGAAGCGGCAAGAACAATGCTTGATGAATACAAGACTCCGGACTCATTTTGGGCGGAAGCCATCAACACCGCATGCCATGCCGCCAACCGTCTCTACCTCCACAAGTACTTGAACAAGACTCCCTATGAGATCATCACCGGTAAGAAACCAAGTGTGCACTAATTTAGGGTCTTTGGGTGTAAGTGTTTCATACTTAACAAGAAACCCAAAGCCTCAAAGTTTGCATCCAAGGTTGATGAATGTTTTCTCATTGATTATGGAACTAATGAACATGCCTATCGTGTTTTCAACAAAACCACCGGTTGTGTTGAGACCACGGTAGACGTGAAATTTGATGAATCCAACGGCTCTCAAGGAGAGCAAGTTAGTGAAAACCTTGTAGATGATGAAGAACCCCCAAATGTTTCAATCTTTAGAATGGGGACCGGTGAAGTGATGCCTCTGAGGTTCAAGTTCAAGCTCCGGTTGACACAAGCAATCAAGATCCACCATCATCAACAAGAGTGGAACAGCCAAGTTCTCAAGTTCATCAAGAAGAAAGTCAAGTTCATGGTGACGATCATGGACGGGGCTTTGATCAAGGGGAAGAACAAGGTGGTGAAGCTCAAGAAGAAGCTCCACAAGATGAAGATGTTGATGATGGACCTATTCAACGTCAATCTCAAGCACCACACCCAAGAGTACATCAAATGGTTCAACGAGATCATCCCGTCGACAACATACTTGGGAGTATCTGAAGAGGGGTAACAGCTCGCTCAAGATTGTCAAATTTTTGTGCATCTTTCTTGTTTGTCTCTTCATTGGAACCTCTTAGTGTGGAACAAGCTCTTGAGGACCCGGATTGGATTATTGCCATGAAGGAAGAGTTGAACAACTTCAAGAGAAATGAAGTCTGGGAGTTGGTGCCAAGACCCAAGCAAAATGTGATCGGCACCAAATGGGTTTTTAGGAACAAGCAAGATGAATTTGGTGTTGTCACAAAGAACAAGGCAAGGCTCGTGGGCAAAGGCTACACTCAAGTTGAAGGCTTGGACTTTGGAGAGACTTATGCTCCGTTAGCAAGGCTTGAATCAATTCGTATCCTTTTGGCCTATGCTACTCATCATGATTTCAAGCTTCATCAAATGGATGTGAATAGTGCATTCTTGAATGGACCTCTCCAAGAAGAAGTTTATGTTGAGCAACCACTGGGCTTTGAAGATCCAAACTTCCCTAGCCATGTGTACAAGCTCCATAAGGCGCTCTATGGGCTTAAGCAAGCTCCTAGAGTATGGTATGAATGCCTTAAGGATTTTCTACTCAAGAACGGTTTTGAGATAGGCAAAGCCGATTCTACTCTCTTCATTCAAAGAAATGGAAATGATATCTTTGTATGCCAAATTTATGTTGATCACATTATCTTTGGGTCTACTAATGATAAATTTTCTGAAGAGTTTAGTAGGATCATGACCAAGAGGTTCGAGATGTCTATGATGGGTGAATTGAAGTTCTTCCTTGGGTTTCAAATCAAGCAATTGAAGGAAGGGACTTTCTTATGTCAAACCAAGTATGTGAAGGATATGCTCAAGAGGTTTGACATGGCCGATTCCAAGCCCATCAAGACCCCTATGGCATTGAATGGACATCTTGATCTCAATGAAGAAGGGAAGTCGGTCGACCAAAAGGTATTTCGTTCCATGATTGGCTCCCTCCTTTACCTTTGTGCATCTAGGCCCGATATAATGCTTAGTGTGTGCATGTGTGCAAGATTTCAAGCTAATCCTAAGGAGTGTCATCTAATGGCCGTTAAGAGAATCTTTAGATACTTGGTACACACTCCTAAACTTGGCTTGTGGTATCCCAAAGGCTCCACTTTTGATTTACTTGGCTACTCCGATTCAGATTATGCCGGTTGCAAAGTAGATCGAAAGAGCACTACCGGAACTTGCCAATTTCCTGGTAGGTCTTTGGTGTCGTGGAGCTCAAAGAAGCAAAATTCGGTTGCTTTGTCCATGGCCGAAGCCGAGTATGTGGCGGCCGGTGCGTGTTGTGCACAACTTTTGTGGATGAAGCAAACGTTGAGTGATTATGGTCGTGAGTTTAGTAAGATTCCACTCTTGTGTGACAATGAGAGTGCCATCAAGCTAGCTAACAATCCGGTCCAACACTCTAGAACAAAGCACATAGATATTTGACATCATTTCTTAAGGGATCATGAGGCTAAGTGAGATATTGCTCTACGTCATGTGAGCACTGAGAAGCAACTTGCCGATATCTTCACTAAGCCTCTAGATGAGCAAAGGTTTTGTGCTTTGAGAAGTGAGCTAAATATCTTGGATTCTCGTAACTTGGCTTGACTTGTTGCACACAAATTGTTTGATGCCTAGATAGAAAAAAAGGATTTATTTTCTTTATTTTGTGTGTGTCTTGCAAAATTGGTTCTTCCCATGATCTTTGGTGATTATTGCTTTGCTTGATTGATTGTGCCTAATCACCAAATATTACGGTTGTTCTACATGTCCCTAGCATCATCTCTCTATCTATTTCTGCTGAATTCTTAAATCTTTCCAAAAGTTTCTTAAAACCCCCCATTACTACCGACATGAGGTCGGAAGTACCGACCTGATCTCACTGTTGGAGTTTCGAAAACCCTTGGTACTACCGGCACAAGGCCGGAAGTACCGATAAGAGCTTATTGTTGGATTTTTGAAAACCCTCGGTAGTACCGGCACACCCTCGGTACTACCGATAAGAGTTCTCTGGAGGAATTTTCCTTGGACCTTGGTAGTACCGAGCCACGGCCGGTACTATCGATAAGGACTCACTGGCTGAATTTTCTGAGACCCTCGGTAGTACCGACCCCCTCTCGATACTACCGATAAAACTCGTGGGTATAAATATACCCCCAGGGCTGGTTGTTCTAGGGTTCCTTCTTCCCAACTGTTGCCGCCCCTCCTCTCACCCTCTTTCAAATCTGTCGAGGGGAACTCAAGAATCAACCGTGGAATCTTGAAGCTAGTCATTCCTTTGGATTCTCCACCCCTCGGAACATCCGATCCTCGCTGGGAGTTCCTCGATTCGCGCGGGAGAGCTCAAGGTATCTCATTCAAAATCCCGTTGCTCGATCTCTCAATGTAGTGGTTTCTAGGAGCAATGCTTTAGGTAATCATCCTTATTTCCATCCTAGAACACATGCTCATGATCTCAACAAGTTTCATTGGTCGAATCACTCAATCCATGAATCACTGCAACTGTAGCGTGCGCCGTCGGTACTACCGGCCTCGGGTCGGAAGTACCGATGACCGCCTGGTGTAGGGGCTGTGGTCCTTGGTGAGGGTCGATTCTTCTCAAATCTTTTCAACCATCTTATGCAATCATTCCATATCTCCTCAGATGGGTCATGCAGGCAAGCAAGTGATCCGCGAAGGCTCCGACGATGACGACGTCCCTCTCGCTCAAAGGAAGAGGAAGGTGGGCACAAGTGCTCAACACCCACGTGGTCGTGGCTGCACTGTTCCTCCAACAGCTCCTCGTCGATCCGCCGATCAAGGTCATCGTGCACGCCCGAAGCAAGCTCATGCACCAGACGATCACTATGATGACTATGAAGACATCTCTTTGGATTCTCTGGCTCAGTTTGTGTTAAGGCCATCCCGTCCTTCTCGCCCAGCCACTCAAATGGGTATCTTGAAGATGGTGGACTACAAGAGCGGCACTCATGATGTGTACAAGGAAAGGTACTCCGACCCGACCCTTTATCAAAAGGAGTTTGATGCGGATATTCGTTTCTGGCTCAAGTTCAATGCTGATTGGTACGAGTCCGTCATTTTGGCCAAAGGGAACATGACTATAGAGATGAAGTCTATACACTGGGAGAACTTGAGGTCACTCAACGTACCGACCGTCAATGAGGCCATTGACATTTGTCACTCCAAGGGCATGACCACCATTATGGCTATGAATTGTGATTGGAATGAAGAAGTGGTGGCTCAGTTTTATGCCAATCTCCATATCCGGTGTGAAACCAAGACTTTTCATTGGCTCTTGCAAGGGAAGCCCCTCTCAGTCTCTTATGAGAGGCTTGCTCACATTCTTGGATTTGGTGAAGAAGATCATGGTCGCCCAAAGCTTCATAGTGGGGAAATCCCTCTTGATAGTGAGATGGCATTCATGTATGACACCACCTATGGCAAGGTTGAGTTTGGGACCACTCATGGCATGAATCCCATCTACAGGATGTTGAATCAACTCTTTCGCTATACCCTCACTCCCAAGATAGGTGACAACTACAATGTCTCAACATTGCCAAGGAAGTACTTGTGAGGATGGGACCGGATGGAGCAGCTTTTAGTGTGTTTGATTTCATTTGGGAAGTGATAATTGTGTGCTTCGTGTCCTCTCAAAAGAGTTGTCAATACTCTCCTTGGATATTTTAGATGATTTCTGAGGTCACCGGAGTCAACATTCTCACTGACAAGCCTCACACTTGGTACAAGCCAAACAAGGGCAACATTGAGCGTCTTCTCAAGTTGGGCAACCATGCCCCTCCTAGGCCTTCATCCTCAGCTGGGCCTTCCTCCGGTGGTCGTTCCTCTCATGAAGCTCCATCATCCTCTCATGGACCATCTTCATCTAGGGGAAACCTTCCCCCTGGCAAGAAGAAGAGCATCTTCAACTTTCTCTCTCAGGGCCTCTTCGCTTGCTTCAACGTTGGGAAGCACAATGCTCAAGAGATTCGTGCCCACAGGCAATATGTGGATGAGCAGCTCATCAAGTTGGAGATCCGTCAGAAGACTTTGCTCACTCAGGCCAACATCGAGCACTCTCCCGTTCGTGAGCCCATGGACTTCCCTCATCCACCGGTCTTCTACAACCCTTGGGAGGTATATGGCGACACTTCTATGATGTATGGAGCACCTCCGGCCGTCATTGATGATGAACACTTTGGAGGTGGTGAGACTGACAAAGAAGAAGAGTCCCCTTCGGCTGTCCACTCTCCACATGGTAACGACGATTGAAGGGCCTCCTCCTTTTTGGCGCTTGATGCCAAAGGGGGAGTGAGCTCACTATCTTAGCTTGTGGATGTGCTGTATCTCGTGCTCTATCGCTTTATCTATCTATCTTAGCTTGTGGACATGTAAGAACTTATTTGTGTGGTGTGATGAATGATGATGTGGTGAACCTAGAACCTTTTAATATTTGTAAGACTTAATTGTGCTAGTGTGGAACCTTAATTATCTATTTGTGATGCTATGTATTGGATGATGGTTGTTATTTGTCACTTTGTTGATTTGGATATCATGTCATATGCATCACGGTTATTATCTCACACTCATGCACTTGTGTATGCAAATTGAGAGAGAAAATCTTGCTAAATATGTGATGGGCATTTGCAGCCTTCATAAAGATCAAGCACACATTTAGGGGGAGCTTCTCTCAAAATTGTTGGATACACACATCTTTATTTAAAAACGAATTGTGTTGTCATCAATCACCAAAAAGGGGGAGATTGAAACAGCATCTTGGCCCCTAATTGTTTTGGTGATGGTGGCAAACACAATTTGTGATATTTAATCACTGAATAAGATGTGTGCAGGATTTACTTAAATGAAAATCATGGTTTTGACCAAAGGAAGGCCCCCAACTCCAATTCGGCGTTTTCAACTCAAGTTAAGGCTTATATTCATGTTAATTTTGAATTTGAGTATAGGAAACACCGTACTATAAAGGGGGATGCAAATTGACCACCAAGAGATGCTAAAAGTGCTTAAGGAGATGACCTAAGTGAGTGAGAGGAACCCCGAGCCAACACGAACACATTAGCTCTTCTTCTCTCAAACTCTCATCTTCTGTCGGTAGTACCGACCTAGGGTCGGTAGTACCGATATGGGTTCACTGGCGAGTTTTAGCCAGACCCTCGGTAGTACCGACCCTAGGTCGGTAGTACCGAGAAAGCTTCACTGTTGAGTTTCTCGGCACCCCTCAGTAGTACCGACCCGGGGTCGGAAGTACCTAGGGTCCCGATTCTGCACAGTAACGGATAGTTTTTGAGGGCTTCTATTTATACCCCACTCCTTCTCCCTCACTTGCTACTGACCTACCATGGGACAAACACTCACTTGAGCATTCACTCCACTTCTCCCCTCCCTCCTAGAGCCAAGTCTTGATTCCTTTGAGCTAGGGTTTGGTTGGAGGAGTGATTCTAGTGTGAGATTGAGAAGCTTTGAGAGCCCCTTCTAATTCCCTCATCTCAAGAGCACTTGAAGCATCTCCAGGCATCGATTCGCATTTGTTACTCTTGAAGCTTGCTTCTAGACGGTTAGGCGTCTCCTGTTGTGTGCCCTCTTGGTGTGGAGCACCCGGGATCATTTGTATTACCCTCTCCTTGGTGGAGAATTCTTAGTGAGCACCAATCTTCCTTTGTGGGGATTGGGTGAGGCAAAGAGGCTCTTGGTGATAGCCCTCCCTTTGTGTGATCCTCAACGGAGACGTAGCTTCCTTTGTGGGAGTGAACTTCGGATTAAATCTCTTGTCTCCTTTGCTTGTTTGAGTTCTTTGCAATTTGCTAACTCTAGAGCTTGTTTGTTCCCGATCTATATATTTGTTGTGTTCCTATCTGTATCTGTGGTTGTAGGAGGTTCTTAGCATCTAAACTCAACGTTTGATTCAAGTAGAATTGCTAGAATCGTCGTGCATTTCAAATTTTGTTTTAAGTTACTCTGTTTGGTCGGTAGTACCGCCCCTGTACCGGAAGTACCGAGCCCCCTCGATAGTTCCGGCACAGCGTCGGTAGTACCGACAGTTCATTTAACCGCTGCATTCGTTTCAGAAATTTGAACTGATCCTATTCACCCCCCCTCTAGGCATCTGAAGGTCCTTTCAAAACCAGCACTGAAACAATCCCTAAGGCATGGAAGAGGATGCAATAGTACATCATTGTCTGCCCACACCACAGAATGGATGAGTGGTTGATTCTACAGAGCTTCTACAACTGTCTGACAACATCAGCTCGAGGCCACCTTGATGCTATTGCTGGAGGAGCATTTCTCGATCTCACCATAGCCTTCTCGATCTCACTATAGCCAAGGCACTGCGGCGTTGGTCGAGAAGATGGTCTCCAACAAAGGTTAGAGTGAGGAAATACTCCAAGGCCGTACGCAGGGCATACACATCGTCAAAGAAACAAATATGCTAACAGATAAACTTGATCTTCTACCCAAGCGTCTGGATGAACGGGAGAGACCACATGAAACTATGAATAAGCTTATTCATGGCTTGGACTCTGCACCTCACGAGTGAGGTCTGCGGAAGAGAAGGATACTCAGGGAATGACTACCCTTGAGACCAATGAAGAAGTGGTGTACGTCAACAACTACAACAACGAGTATCATCAGGGTGGAACTTATTTGTTACCATAAAATGACAAATGTATTTGCTAATTCTAACACTTACCACCATGTGTGTGATGATGTCTAAATGCAATTCTGTTTGATGAGATTTCTGTTTTTCTTGTCAAATAAACTATTTTATTGTTAGCCACCCAAATCTTTGTACTCCCTCCGCTACAAGTAATTTGGAACTGAGAGATACTTTGTCTAAAGTTGTTTATGTGCTTTCTCACTAGGATTTAGTTTATTTACTTATTTTCTTCATTGCTATCTGTGTTGTTTGTTCTATCATGTGCCTGATGATTACAAAAATAAAAAGTGAAATTCTACCTTTTCACCGCCCTGTCATGGTATTCAATTTGTTAGGTCAGTCTCAGTCAGGAGTGTCATATGAGGGTCACGAGCATTAAATGTCATGCCACGTCAGTACATTTATGAGGAGAGAGGATGGGGAGGGTCATAAAATGAGAGAGGAGTGTCATCACAATGACCATCTATTGACACAGTTCTGAAGATTACAATCTTGGTAACTATGTGATGACTCTCTACTGAGACTGACCTTAGCACACCTGGTGCATGGATACCTGATCATAATTGAGTATGAAAGGGGGATCTTTTTTTAGGAAGAGTATGAAAGGGGGTCTGTGCACCTCATGATTTAACCAAAAGATATGTCCATCATTGTGTAGACTACTGTAGGCCATATATATTACTCGCAGTTTGCATAGGCCAATCTAATACTTTCAAAGTTATCAGAACAAATAAGTACGGAATTATTTTAGCTTATCACCATAATAAAGTCAATGTCCCACCAAAAGTCAATTATTAGTTTATTTAGCCATATGCATGTCTAGTAAAGGTCCTGATATTCAAATGTTCATTAAACAACAAGGTTAAGGAGTAAGGACACCCAACAAATGATTCCTTCTAATGCTCTCCCATATGCATTGTTGTACAAATAACACCTTTACTAGGTAAGTAGGTAGTCATTTTGTAATCAATCATATCATGCTTACAAATAAAAAAGAACAAACAATGACGTCCTTTAGAGCATAGACTGTTTTCATGTTGGAAAATATCTCTCCTGTGCTTACCCGATTACACTACTAGAGAATCAACTTTTGGTCGGCCTCAAAGTCTGTTAGTACCAGGTATTTTTGCATCTGTACTAATGTGTATATTAGTATCGGGTCTAGCCCCCATCCGGTACTAATGGGGCTCACGGGGGGCACATCGAACTCTCCCTCCCTACCTAGTACCGGGTGGATAGAAGCCCCGGTACTAAAAGTTGCACGTAGATACCGGACGGTGGGAAGCACTAGTACTAGTGTCTTTTTTTCTCCTTGCACGCGCGGCCTCCCACACGGTGTCTTTGAAGGACCGATTAGGCGACCAGATAAGGGGGACTGAATGGGAGTCGATAAAAATTTCTCCGAAGAAAAATGACTAAGTCCCAAAATCACACCAAAAGGATTCCCACACGAACTTGCCAAGGTCATGTGGTCACAACGGACTTACCAACCCTAGGAACAAGTTCCAACTCAAAAAAAAGTGGAAGCATGAGGACCTGTTGTTGGTATTTCTTAACGTCGATGCTAAGTTATGAGTTCGTAGCAACGATGCCAGAAATGACCGAATGGTAATCCTAACGATTACAAGAGTCCGCAAGCGCACGGAAGTACCATTGTAGCATTTCCCCAAAGGAGTATTCCAAAGGGTATCGAATTCAAGGAAGGCTGGGCGGATTAACAAGTTCAACACTATTGCAAGGAGTATAAATCATAGACGGGAACGAACCAGACACTCAAGTACAGGGGTAAGATATGATAGTAGTGTGAACACACAAACACACTCTCTCTAAAGGTCCTAGGCTTAGGAGGCAACATACGAGTTAGTTCTAGGTTCTAAGGTACTAAGCATACAAAGTTAGTCAGACGAGTTAGACGCACACTAGCATTGCATGATTGTATGCTCAAGCACCCAGGTACAAACGGGGAGCTAACCTCCCACGTCGCTTACGCACGACTCCGGTTGTTAGACTTTAGACTCCTTCAGCATATCCGAACGTGGGGGATTCCAGAAGGGTCCAACGGCTGTCACCACCGCGGCCTACCCCAAGACAAACCGTGGGATACACTCATAAGCAACGTAGCTTCACAACCCAAGCACCATGCTTACGTTGTTAGCAGGACCCTGACCGGCCCGGTCTATTGTGACCCAGGTCAGAGCCGCCAGATAAACCGGCCAATTACACCGAGTACCGTAGCTTGAGCACGAACTTCATGCAACACGAACATGGGATCTAACTAGATCAAACTAGGCTAAGTACACAAACGAACTTGTGCTTTCCTATGTCTATTCAACAAGATCAAAGGAGCGTGTTCGTGATGAACACGAGCCTCTAACTTATGAACAAACACTGAAAACTTGTATAAGTCACTCGTCAACTGGATCGAAAGGCCTTGTTCATCAAGAACATGAGCCTCTAAATGATGAACGAGCGAAGAGCACATGAACAAATCACCCATGTATACAAGCACAACTTTATATGAAATAACTGAATAACTGAAGTAGATCAAAGTCATACAATAAAATAAAGATACAAGAGGACTCATACCTAGATCCCAAAGTAGACTTGGAACCTGAAGTAGAACTACTCTAGCCTACCTCCTAGCCTTAGAAACCAAAAGTGAGAGAGGAGGAGTAAGGTGTGTTGGAAAGAAATGAACCCCCTCCCCTTGTATTTATAGGCCAGAGCACCGGCGCAAGAAGGAGTGAAACACCCCGGGGATGGCCTCTTGGACCAATGGACAAGCGCCACATGGAAGCCCAGGATCAGCCGACCCAAGGTCGGTTCGGCCGATCCTAGGGTCGGCCGACCCCAGGTGGGCCCCACTCGGGGTGTGCTTCCTCGGGGTGGCTGTCCTGTGGGCCCTTAAGTCGGTCCCCGGTGTACACGTGTTCTTGAGGTGGTTTAGGCGCTCTGGTGGGCCCATGGATCCATGTGAAGTCCACGTGTCACGCTCTGATTCGTCGGGGCTTGCCTCCCTTGGATTAGTGACATGGCATGCATGCGTGGCACCTGAGGTGGCTTAGCTTGCATGCATGGCACCTGAGGTGGCAGCCACTCCTTGAGGTGACGTGGCATGAATCATAGAAGGTGAGTTTGCCACTTCTTTTATGCTTATTTTCCAGCAATCACATAATCTCCAAGGACAAGTGGAACTACATTATTCTTAACTAAAATGCGTGTAAGAAATGCCGCTTGCTCCTTTATTCATGAGTAAATTGACGGCTAAAGTAGGCACTTAACATCCGTCAACAACTCCCCCAAGCTAGTCTCTTGCTCGTCCCGAGCAAGATACTTAGGACTTAGGTTGGTCGATCAGGAGTTGCTACGATGTTGTATTCCTAGTTTATGACAAGCATACTACTAGGTACTCTATCAAGGATTGAATAAGTTGTCATTGATCTTACCTTAGGCTTGATTGGTATGGGGCTTGTAGCTTCACCTGCCTTGGGCGGTTGAAAGATAGAATGGTTGTATAGAAATTACTAATCACAAGTACCTTGATCAGTCGTCAATCCGGAGGTTTTGCTAAATTTTCACAAAGAAATCAAAGTTCCTCGAATGATACTCTCGGATCGCTCAGTGTGTATGATTCCTCACCAAGGCATTAAATTGCCTTCTTTCTCCACCTACTCCTAATAAGCTGATATGTGGAGCTGTAGGTAGGGAAAACATGTGGCATACCTGTTTCTCATATGTTATCGAGTCGAAAACCGAATCCTTGGGAGCAACAAGTCATACAACCTGATCAAGATGTGCATGTGTGTGTATATGGTGGATGGATGAAGAACTCCTTTTTTGGATATGATTCTCTCTTCTCCTTTGAAAATTTTGAGACTTGGGCTATGTCTCTTTATTATTATTTATTATTATTATTTTTTCTTCTTTTCATGCTCTTGAGCATGTGCTGCTTCTTTTTTTTCGCATAGCCCGTAGTCTTTGCTGAATATTTTTTTGGAGAGAGAGTAATCATGGAACAATGCGCGAAGCTTTATTTGTGAAAAGGATGGGGGATGGATGAAATGATGGGTGCTAACTTCCGGTGTAGAAGTTTAGCATATAGTGGCTGTGTACGTGATCTTGATCATGGGAGCATGACAAGTTTCTCGTCGAGGGTCACAACAATTCGACAAGACTCAATGAAGAAAACAAGTAGCATATGTGGAGGCTAACAACAGCTATGATCTACATATGGCTTTGGATAGGAATTTCTAATCATTAAGGAACTTATCATTTTATCATTTTTCAAAAGAGAACTCCGGATGTCAAACATCACTTAGTACTAGCTCATAGCAACCCTATTTTACCATATCATACCTCACAACAACATAGGCAAAGGTCATGCTTTTTGCTACCCACAAGTTTCAAGCTGAGGTTTGATCATACAAGCCAACAAACTCAAAACTAAGATAGGATACTAAGCTGTAAGCAAGGCATATAAAGGAATAAACAGAGCAACTATACATCATTTCGACCATGAAGGACAGAAAGCATTCTTACCACGCATGTGAAAGCAAACTAATTTTAAGAAAGCAGATAAATATTTTTGGTCTTTTTAATTTTGCAGATTTTTATGTGTTTTTAGCATATGAGATTCTGAAAATAAAGATACAAGTTACCTCAGAGTGGGGGTCCTCCCCCAAGCTAGCTTCAGGCTCACTACTGTGGAGGGGGAAACCCCATCCACCGGTAGTAGGCCCTCTGCTCCTCCAGCTGTTACTGCTGTGCCAGCTCGATGGCATGAAGTCTCTCGCCAGACATCCGCTGCCAGTCCCGAGTGGACTCGACGTGCTGGTGCACGGTCTCCTCCATGTCGCCGACTCGGATGTTGAGCTCGCTCATCTTCTAAGTGAGGGTGGCCCCACGAGATGACGAGCGCAATCCGGACGACGAAGATGTCGCATCTCCGTAGGCAGTACCAGCAGGGACGGCCCACTCGCCACTGCCCGCACTAGCCCAAGCTGAGCTACTCGCACCCTGCTGGTACATGGGCTGGTCCCAACCGGGAGCATATCCGGGAGTAACCCCAGGCATGTACTCGGTAGAGGTCCATGTACCAGACAGTGGTGTAGTAGGCTGAGGCTGTGGCTGTGGCTGAGGTGACAACTGCGGGGATGGCTGTGGTGGCGGCTGTTGTGCTCCGGCTGCTCTCCTCGATGCACTCCTAGTTACCCTGTCACCAGAGACACTATAACGACGAGGTTCCTCGAGAGGAACGGTCAGTGGCCCCTGGCCGTACAACCTGAAATCCGGGTTAGGTAACTGGATCTGGTTTGTATGGCCAGAGTAAAAGAAAACCAAAGAATCATCCGGACCCTTCTTAAGAATATGCCCCTGAGTCAGATAAGCCTCGTCAATCTGAGTCCGGGGATTAGCAATGGAGGGCACGTTGGGCCCTTGCGTAACCCCAAGATTGGTGATGATGCGAGAAATTAGAGACGTACACTCAATAGAACCCGTCATCTTAAAATTCGTTAACCACTGCCGAATCATAGCTTGCACAGGGGAGATCTTGATCCGTCTGACCGCGGCATATAAGATCATCTCGTTAGTGCGCAAAGGCCGCACGTCATCCCTTGGAAAGAGAGTGACGGCGAGCCACTTGTGCCACAGTCGGAGAGTGGGATGCAAGATATCATTGCACCTAGGTATCAACTTGCCGCGAACAGGCCGACCAGAGATCTCTTCCTAAAAACTCTCATGATTAAAACCAGCGCAAGCTTGCTCAAGAGAAATAGCGCAGCGACGATGAAAACCGAGGGTGCGACTAAGATCTTTCCATGAAACTCGATACGGAACTCCATGAAATCGAAATGAAATACCGGACGCATCCTCTCGAAGAGTGCAGAGAAACTGGATGGTGGTAGGTCTAGAACCAACCTCCTGAACTGGGACAAAACCTTCCCATCCTAGAGCTTGCCAGATGGAATCGAACTCGGAGTCCATACCTGTTTTCTCGAGAAGGTCCGGGTCGAACTCCTTGGTGTTGGCGAAGACTCGGTCCTTGATGAGAGCGTAGGCTTGTCTCTCGCGATCGTCCCTCAAGTCGATGAAGGCAGCATCGACGGCGTACACTTCCTCGGCTTGTGGCGTGGGTAGCTCTTCCTCTCCTTCCTCTTCACGGTCGGTTGACATTGGGCTTGGTGCAGCTCCGGAGTGACGCGACAAGCTCCCCTCGTCACATGAACGGCGGGAGCGAGTCAACTTCCGGAATGCGCCGGAGGCCCAACTCATCTTGTACAACGATCGGACAACACGAGCAACTCGGTGATGGGTTAGTGAAACCAAAATGAAATCCTTACCGAGCTTGCTCCACCAATGGTCAATATTTCAGCAGCACTTGGAGAGAATACTTAGCACCTCAATCTCGACTAAGAAATCCACGAAAACCAGAGAGCAAGAACAAGAGAGGGAGAGAGTGATGTAATGGGTGAAGACACCCCTCAAACCCCCTGGTATTTATAGGCAATGAAGCCGGGCACCGAGACATGGGCCGTGTGCAACGGCTAGGAGCCGTTGGAGGAAGGAGGGCCGGGTTAGCCGTTAGGCTGGGTCGGCCGACCCCACGTCGGCCGAACCCACCTCGGGTCCGCCCGCCTCCAGCTTTTTGCAACGGCTCTCTAACGGTCACATGAGGGCCTGCCTAGGTGTCCCGGTCCAAACTTGCCCGAAAACTTGCTCAAATGAATTTTTAGGGATTTTCCAACTCAAAATTTTATTTTCAGAATTTTTATTGAAAGAGGGAAATTGCTAGAAAAATTCTAGCATGCAGATGCAAGAATGGAAAATTCACATATGCATTGGATAAATTAAATTAAATTTTGAAAAGGGAAATATGAGATAACTCACCAATTTTACCTTTTGGCGAAAGGACTCACCTTTTTAAGTCCGAGAGCGGGACTTTTCTCGGTGATCAGTTCCACTCATCACCCCACTCCCGAGAAGTAGGGGGGTGTGATCTCCGTACCTCCCACCACACCTTCCGTGGTTTCCTTGATTTTCTTTGTGTGGTCAGAGGTTGTGTGAGCTGGGGTTGTGGCTCCGTCCATCCCCAAGTCTGCTCATCATTTCCTTGCACTGAGTAGCACTGCTCTTCTGTTGGTCGAAATTGGAACATCAAGTTCTTCTTCCCAATGCGGAAACGGATGGTCCCATTTTCCACATTGATCCTTGCCCGAGCGTCACTTAGGAACGGCCTCCCAAGAATGAGTGGCATTTCCGTATCATCTTGCATATCAAGGACCACGAAGTCTGCGAAGATGCAGGAACCTTGGACAAATACCAGTAGGCTTTCCACAATCCCCTCCGGATGCCGGATCGATGCATCAGCAAGTTGAACTGTTCTCGAGGTTGGAGTAAGAGTAGGATATCCCAATCTTTCGAACATAGCCTTGGACATGAGGTTGACACTCGCGCCAAGATCACAGAGAGCATTCCTGATTTTCTGGTAGTATATTGTGCAGGTGATAGCCGGATAACCAGGGTCTTTCCTGTGCACAATTGCTGAAGATTCCCATGGATCAAGAACCTGCTGTATGGGTCTCCCTGCATAGTCAGCAGCTCGTGCCCTCCGAGATGGCTTACCCCATCTGGTGGACACTGCACAAACATTCTCACAAGAAGACACGGGTTGCCCCAGAATCTTCCCGTCCTCAGTAGAGGGAACCAAAGCAGCGACTGAGCCAACTGGGTTTCTATCATTTTGTTAAAGCTCAGCTGGTTCTTAAGAGCAGAAGAAAGGCTATCGATTTTAGCGTTGAGGCTTTCTAAAGCCTTATCATAGGCAGCTATTTTCTTGTTAAAACCATCATTAATCTTAGCTTGCCCGAAAACTAGATTTTTCAGGGAAGGTTGGTTAGGACTGTAAGTATTACCTTGATTACCTCCCTGATAGTAAGGGCGTGATTGATTCCACGTTTGACATCCTTGTGGACTATAACCATTGTTGTTGCCGTTAATGTACATCACATCCTCCTGGGTAGCAGGGCAGTAATTCCCTTAATGCCCAGTGTCACCACAGACTTCGCAGGTCATGCAAGCATCCATAGCTTGAGTAGTGATGGTCATGGCAGCCTTCTCACTGATCAGAGCATCCATTCTTTTCATTAGTAGGTCCATCTTGGCGTGCAGCATATCCGCTTCCTTGACGGTATGTGTACCCCTTTGACGTGGCTGGAGTCGATCATCACTCCACCCTTGGTTGGAGACCATCTTCTCAATAAGTTTAGTTGCTTCAGCGATAGTGAGAGAGAAGAAAGCGCCTCCAGCAGCAGCATCAATATGGCCCCGGGCTGTCGGAGTCAGCCCATTGTAGAAACTCTGCAGAATAAGCCAGTTATCCATCCCATGATGGGGACAAGCCAGGATGTACTCCTGAAGCCTTTCCCAAGCTTCTGGAATGGTTTCATTTGCTGCTTGCTGAAAGCTTGAAATTCTTCCCCGGAGGGCATTGGTCTTGCCCAACGGAAAGAACTTCGCGAGGAATGCTGCTGAGCACTTGGCCCAGGTGTCAATATCTGCACGGTTCGCATAGAACCACTGCTTCGCCTTTCCCAGCAGTGAGAAAGGAAACAGCCGCAGACGAATGGCATCTTCCTCCACTCCTCGTATAGTGAAGGTACTGCACAGCTCCAGGAACTGTTGCAAGTGGGCGCTCGCGTCTTCATTAGGCTTGCCACAGAATGGGCTAGCCTGTACCATCGTAATGAGGCCAGTCTTGATCTCGAAGTTTCCGTTCCCGGTGTTGATCTCGGGGCTAGTAGGCACCTGATCAGCAGAGGGAGCAGAGTATTCGCGAAGAGTCTTCTCTTGATTGGCCATAGGAGTTGATGTAGATGGCACAAAGCAAGCTGGGTCGACTTCCATACATACACGCTGGGGAGAATCGAAATGAGTTCTAGCTCTCCTTACGAGTGACTCAGGATCTTCAGTGAAATTCGGCTGTAAGTCGAAACCAGTCATACACTACCTGTCTTCATCATCGATAGACATAGAAGACATTCAAAGTTAGCCTGCATTGAGAACTGTTTTATTCATGTCATGATTATAAACATTGCAAAGTGTTGACAAGTTATCCTTAGCCTTCCCCGGCAACAGCGCCAGAAATGCTTGTTGGTATTTCTTAATGTCGATGCTAAGTTATGAGTTCGTAGCAACGATGCCAGAAATGACCGAATGGTAATCCTAACGATTACAAGAGTCCGCAAGCGCACGGAAGTACCATTGTAGCATTTCCCCAAAGGAGTATTCCAAAGGGTATCGAATCCAAGGAAGGCTGGGCGGATTAACAAGTTCAACACTATTGCAAGGAGTATAAATCATAGACGGGAACGAACCAGACACTCAAGTACAGGGGTAAGATATGATAGATAAGATAGTAGTGTGAACACACAAACACACTCTCTCTAAAGGTCCTAGGTTTAGGAGGCAACATACGAGTTAGTTCTAGGTTCTAAGGTACTAAGCATACAAAGTTAGTCAGACGAGTTAGACGCACACTAGCATTGCATGATTGCTGGCTCAAGCACCCAGGTACAAAC
Organism: Cenchrus fungigraminus; assembly: GCA_036936925.1. Classification (NCBI taxonomy): domain Eukaryota; kingdom Viridiplantae; phylum Streptophyta; class Magnoliopsida; order Poales; family Poaceae; genus Cenchrus; species Cenchrus fungigraminus. The sequence continues at coordinate 50,174,482 of CM072778.1, read as the reverse complement.
GGGGAGCTAACCTTCAGCGTCGCTTACGCACGACTCCGGTTGTTAGACTTTAGACTCCTACAGCGTATCCGAACATGGGGGATTCCAGAAGGGTCCAACGGTTGTCACCACCGCGGCCTACCCCAAGACAAACCGTGGGATACACTCATAAGCAACGTAGCTACGCAACCCAAGCACTACGCTTACGTTGTTAGCAGGACCCTGACCGGCCCGGGCAATTACACCGAGTACCGTAGCTTGAGCACGAACTCCATGCAACACGAACATGGGATCTAACTATATCAAACTAGGCTAAGTACACAAACGGACTTGTGCTTTCCTATGTCTATTCAACAGGATCAAAGGGGCATGTTCGTGATGAACACGAGCCTCTAACTTATGAACAAACACTAAAAACATGTATAAGTCACTCATCAACTGGATCGAAAGGCCTTGTTCATCAAGAACATGAGCCTCTAAATGATGAATGAGCGAAGAACACATGAACAAATCACCCATGTATACAAGCACAACTTTATATGAAATAGCTGAATAACCTAAGTAGATCAAAGTCATACAACAAAATAAAGATACAAGAGAACTCATACCTAGATCCCAAAGTAGACTTGGAACCTGAAGTAGAACTACTCTAGCCTACCTCCTAGCCTTAGAAATCAAAAGTGAGAGAGGAGGAGTAAGGTGTGTTGGTAAGAAATGAACCCCCTACCCTTCTATTTATAGGCCAGAGCACCGGCGCAAGAAGGAGTGAAACACCCCGAGGATGGCCTCTAGGACCAATGGACAAGTGCCACGTGGAAGCCCAGGATCCGCCGACGCAAGGTCGGTTCGGCCGATCCTATGGTCGGCCGACCCCAGGTGGGCCCCACTCGGGGTGTGCTTCCTCGGGGTGGCTGTCATGTGGGCCCTTAAGTCGGTCCCCGGTGTACATGTGTTCTTGAGGCGGTTTAGGCGCTCTGGTGGGCCCATGGATCCATGTGAAGTCCACATGTCATGCTCTGATTCGTCGGGGCTTGCCTCCCTTGGATTGGTGACATGGCATGCTTGCGTGGCACCTGAGGTAGCTTAGCTTGCATGCATGGCACCTGAGGTGCCAGCCACTCCTTGAGGTGACGTGGCATGAATCATTGAAGGTGAGGTTGCCACTTCTTTTATGCTTATTTTCCTGCAATCACATAATCTCCAAGGACAAGTGGAACTACATTATTCTTAATTAAAATGCGTGTAAGAAATGCCTCTTGCTCCTTTATTCATGAGTAAATTGACGGCTAAAGTAGGCACTTAACAGCCGTCAACACCTGTGTGGTTCGAGGACCGGTGGATGGTCGCTTCCTGGTGTGATGAGTGATTGACAATGTTGTGTGGACTGACTCTTGGCTAAGTATTGCAGCTGCAGGTTGCGACTTGACTGGTGTTGGTGCAGGTGAAGGACAAGCGCAAAAGGTCGTTGCCGGTGAGGCCTCCAGGTGTGGAGGAAACAAGTAGGTTTGGTTCGAGGGACCCGGTGGCCAGCGGGGTCAAGTGCGGGCCGCATGGTGGCAAGAACAGCAAGACGAAGTCGTGGACGGTTTCTTGGTAGAGCCTCAAAACCAAGGTCGAGCCGGAACTTTGTGGGAGCCGAGTCATGAGTGGTGATTGGCGGAGGCTACACCGAGTTCGTGGGGTTTCCAGTGGTTCACCAAAAAACCACTGGGTTCCTTGGTTGATCCACAAAGCCAAGACCGGAGACTGAAGAGCAGCAGCATCAGGCCGGTTTGATCGGTGGGTACCGGTCTGACTGGTGGGGTACACTTGTCTGACCAGTGTGTGACGACACCTTCCGGATGCTTTGAGCGGAGTATACGCGTCGGGATCGCAAGGCTTGCATCGAGGCTAAGCAAGTTTGCGATCGCCACGCATCCGTCCGATGGTGCTACGACGAAGATTCCCAAAAGGCCCTTCGGAGGCGTGTATCTTAGTTTAATGTAATAGGGGTAGTTTCGTCTTTCGGTTGCCTCCATATAACCCAAATGGTGAGAGGATGGCAGCCATCTCTGGGAACCCTAGCTCATTTGCTTTTGCTATTTTCCCTTCCTATTTTCCTTAGGATTTTTATAGGACTAGCTTGAGAGCTTCATGATGAGATCTTTAGAGAGGGATGGATGATCGGGAGGCAAGCTAGACCTTGTATGAATCTTTCTTGGATTGTATAGAATATTCGGCGTGATTCCTCAAGGCTTTTGTTGTCTCTCCCGTTTTCCCTTTTTGGTGATTTTCGGAGCCTTTTCGGTGGATTTTCCATTCGTCGGATTTGAGAGTGTTTTGGTGCGGGTTTCTTTGTGGAGATAACACATAGGTCTTGTGTGACCTTTCTCCTACTGATCTTGTGCCCACAAACCCCACGAATCGGCTCGGATTTGGAGTTCTTCCTCTCTAACCTTAGTTCTTGACCCTTTGCAAGAAATCTTCGATTCCGCACGAGATGCTTGGTTTGGGGACTTGTCCTTCTAGGATTCACTTGTTAATGGGGTAGATCTACTCCTCCCCAAATCTCAGCTCAAGAGGTTGCGCGAGTCAAGAGATCGATTCGAAAGGAGATTTTCCCGAGCTGCCCAGACAAAACTCGGTGGCACCGGTTTTGGAAACCCGGTGGCACCGGTTTGGTCAATGGTGGATTTTTGTGGAGATTTTTGGTGGAAAAGTTTCTTTGGGCAATAGAAGGCTAGGGTTAAATTTTCATCGCGTTTCGAGTCCGTTTGCTTCGGGTTTGGATTTTTCTGAGGTTTCCAAGTGACCCAGGAAAAATCCGGTGGCCCCGGTTTTCAAACCCGGTGGCACCGGTTTTGCCCTGTGTTTGTGCCTTTGAGAAATCCGGTGGCACCGGTTTCGTAATTCCGGTGGCACCGGTTTCTGCCTGGCAGACAGGGTGTTGGTTTGGCTTCCACTAAGTGTCACTACGTGAAAACCTCAAATAGGTCACGCAGCATTTGTAACGGGCCCTTAACACCCGTTACATGCACCCACATCTGTAACGGTTGTTGTTTGGCGCCCGTTACCCATAAGCGCGGCAGGCCGATAAAGGACCGATCTGGCGACCAGAGAGGGGGGGAGTGAATGGGAGCCGATAAAAATTCTTCTCGAAGGAGATGGGAACTCCAACAAGACAAACACGGCTTCCAAAACACATCTCCGACTCAACTACCCAAGTTGGCCAAGACCACGTAGCCACTGGAGTGCTACTGGTCCTAGGAACCAACAACCACCTAGACCTACTCGAGAACGCAGCGGAACAAGCAACTCGAGCACCACTGGACTGCCTCGGTCAGACCGGTGAGCAGCACTGGTCAGACCGGTCCTTGCTGGAGCAACCTGGCAAAACCTGAGAACTTCCACAGAAGGCTCCTACACCGGTCAGGCCAGTGTAGCTCGCCGGTCAGACCGGTCCAAGCCAGGAAATCCCAAATCCACCAAACAGACCTACCGAGCTCCAAAACTGACCAAACTCGAAACAGCAGCAACATGAGACAGTAGGGAACTCACCAAGATGTTCACCCGAGCAAAACTCAACCAAGGGTCTGCACCGGTCAGACCGGTGAGAGGCACCGGTCAGACCGGTCAGGACCTGAGCTCTCGGGATGAACAGCGCCCGCGGGTTAACTCCTCCAAATCCAACTCCCGATCTCCCGATTCGCTCCACGGATTCGAACAAGACTTTGGGGATAGTAGGAACACCTTATGGGCCCTCCATAGCCAAGATTTGGTCCACCAAAACTTGCTAAATCGAGAGGAATCGAAGAAATCCCACCAAAAACGTCTCTAACCCTAGAGAGGAGGAAACCTCAAAATCGAGCCCCTTTGCTCACGGATTTGGGAGGGGAATCAAAGGGAAAAGAACCACGAAGGGTTCAAGCATACGTCCCCCACCAAATCCCAAAGAGAAAGGCCTCGAATCCGCCACAATAAAATCGCTAAGAAAAGGCTCCGAAAATCACCAAAAAGAAGAAATGGGAGAGACACAACCAAGCCTTGAGGAACCACGCCGAATCATCTATACATACCATGAAGGTTCATACAAGGTCTAGCTTGCCGCCCGATCATCCTTCCCTCTCACAAGATCTCACCATGAAGCTCTCAAGCTAGTCCTAGAAATTCCAAAGAAAAAAGGAAGAGGAAAATAGCAAAACAAAATGAGCTAGGGTTCCCAGAGATGGCTGCGATCCTCTCAGCACTTGGGTTATACGGAGGCAACCGAAAGACGAAACTACACCTAAGTCCTAAAACTAGGATACATGCCCCCGAAGGGCACATTGGGAAACTTTGTCGTCGCACCATCGGACGGATGCCCAGCAACCGCAAACTTGCTTAGCCTCGACGCAAGCCTTGCGATCCCGACGCGTGTCCTCTACTTTGAAGTCTTCGGACTGCGTCGTCGCACACCGGTCAGACCGGTACCCACCGGTCAGACCGGTCAGACCCACCGGTCAGACCAGCCTAATGCTACTGCACCTCCGTCTTCGGTCTTCGGTCTTGGCTTTGTGGATCAACCAAGGAACCTAGTGGTTTTCTGGTGAACCACCGGAAACCCCGCGAACTCGGTGTAGCCTCCGCCAATCTCCACTCATGACTCGGCTCCCACGTAGTCCCAGCTCGACCTTGGTTTTGAGGCTCAACCAAGAAACCGTCCATGACTTCATCTCACCATTCTTGCCACCATGCGGCCCGCACTGGACTCCGCTGGACACCGGGTCCCTCGAACCAAGCCTACTTGTCTTCTCCACACCTCGAGGCCTCACCGGCAACGACCTTTCGCGTTTGTTCTTCACCTGCACCAACACCGGTCAAGCCGCAACCTGCACCTGCAATACTTAGCCAAGAATCAGTCCACATCACGTTGTCAATCACTCATCACACCAGGAAGCGACCTACCACCGGTCCTCGAACCACACAGGCTCTCAGCCGACCCCGGGGTTTGCCTCCACTACGCCCGTTACCAATGTGGACTTTTGGTAACGGGCTTCTTAAATGCCCGTTACATGAATTCGTTATAACGGATGTTAAATCGAGTCCATTACAAAAGTTAAACCTATCGGTAACGGGCTCGTAAAGTCCGTTACCGATCAATGCCCTATCGGTAACGGGCTGTTTGAGTACGTTACTGATCACTGCCGTATTGGTAACGGGCTATAAAGTTCGTTACCGATAACTTTCGTACTGGAGATGCATGTTTGTTAGGATGCGTCTCCTTTGCTCGTGACCCAATTGGATACTCTCGTTTCTTAGGACTCGTCTCCTTTGATTACCACCCAGGGTCGCCTTTTTTCTCACATCAGAGACGCACATTGTTATTTCTCATCTCTGTCTTCTCCTTTGATTGCCACTCGTTTCTCTCTCCTCAGAAGGCCACTCCCGTTCCGACAACAACACACTCTCTCTCCTCAGAAGTCCCCGCCGGCCTGCCCTGTTCGCCGCCGCCTGCTGTGCGCACTCTGAGGATCGCGCTCTCTCTCCTCAGAAAGTCGACGCTGCAGCAGGCCGGCCGGCCGCGTGCGCGACGGCGAAAGGGGCCAGCGGACGTCGACCGCGACGTCATCCAAAGCAGACACCTCTGTGTCCCCTCCCCCTGGGGCACCGTCCTCTGCGCTGTCCCCGCGGCCGCGATGCCGCCTCCGATCCTCCTCCTCGACCGCGCTCGCCTCGTAGAAAGTCCTCGTCAAGGTGGAAATTCATTGCCCCCTTTTATTGAAATTCTTCAGCTATCCTAATCCTCTTATGTTATCAGTTTTTTTGTGTGAGGAATTATGCTCATTTTGTGTATGGAATGCAGATGGCGGCTGCTGCTCGGGCTTGGATGTACAGACAGCCCCAAGAAGATTGGGAGAATTTCTTAAGCGGGTTCAATAGTTTTCTAAATCAAGCACAGGCGGATATGAGAAATCGTCATGGTCAGGCAATGCTTTGCCCCTGTATAGATTGTCTCAACCAGAAGAAATTCAGATAATGGGAAATCATTTTTCATCATTTGGTCACACGTGGTTTCACAAAAAATTACACGTGTTGGAATAAACATGGTGAGGAAGGCCTTAATGAACTCGAAGTAGGCTGCCTAAATGAAGGTGAAGTGCGACACCATGCTACCGACCATGATGAAGACCTTGATGAAGGTGGAGTTTTTGAGGAAAATGAACCATTATTCCCACCAAATGTGATGAGGCCTGAGGATATCACTGATCAAGAAGTTAGGGGCTTCGATGATGGTGAGGTGTTGCAATGTGTGCACAATGTTGATCAAATGTTGCGGGATGTTGAGCTTCAACGAGTGTACACACCTTCTGAATTAGCGAGGCTGAAGCAGTTCATTGAAGATTCAAAGAAACCCCTCTATCCTGATTGCCAAAAGTACTCTCGCCTTTCTGGTGATCTAAAACTTCTGCAACTTAAGGCAAATCATGGTTGGAGCAACAAAAGTTTCAAACATCTATTGGATGTGCTTAGAGACATGCTACCTGAAGGAAACCAAATAGCAGAGTCTGTCTATGAGGTGAAGAAGATAATCTGTCCTCTGGGAATAGAGGTTGAAAAAATCCATGCATGCAAGAACAGTTGTGTATTGTTCCGTGCAGATTATGCAGACCTTGACAAGTGCCCCAAGTGTGGTTGTGATCGGTACAAGAGGAAAAGGATGGTGGAGATGATAATAATGCCGATGACGAGAACGAGCCTGGCGAGATCAGAGGCAAGAAGAAGGCTAACAGAGGGGCTCCTGTGAGGGTGGCATGGTATTTTTGCATCATTCCTCGGCTGAGAAGATGGTTCGCAACACGAAAGGAGGCCCAACTCTTGCGTTGGCATGAGGAGGGCCGAAAGAAGCTTAAGCAAGAAGGCAAGTTTAGGCACCCCGTAGATGCAGCACAATGGGGTAACATTAATAACCACTTTCCGTGGTTTAACGAAGACATAAGGAGCATACAGTTTGCTATGAGCACAGATCGCGTGAACCCATTCGGTAACCAGAGCTCAACACATAGCACCTGGCCTGTCGTGCTGTCATTGTACAACCTTCCACCCTGGCTATGCAAGAAACAGAAATATATGATGCTGACAATATTGGTCTCTGGGCCAAAGCAACCTGGCGACCGTATTGATGTCTACTTGAGGCCACTAGTTGATGACTTGAAGATACTGTAGAATCCTGGTGTGAAGGAGGTTTGGGATGAGTTCAAGCGTGAGGAGTTCACAATGCGTGCCATGTTGTTCACCACCATCAACGACAACCCGGCTCATCGCAACCTCTCTGGCCAGAGTAAAAGGAAAGGTGCAGCTTGCCCACACTGCTTGGAAGATACTTGCGTAGTGTGGCTAAGACATTCAAAGAAATACGTATTTATGGGGCACCATCATTTCCTCGGCAAGAAACATCCATACCGGGCCATGGATTGTCAGTTTAATGGGGAAAAGGAGGATTGAGAGGCGCCGTTGCATGTGACTGTAGATCTGGTCCACTTGAAAGTCAAGGACGTCAAAACTATCGAGGAGTTACCCAAATTGACTGAAAAAACCCTTGGCAAAAGAAAGAAACGAGATGGTGAAGAAGAAGAAGAAGAAGGAATGTGGAACAAGAAATCAATTCTATGGGAGCTAGAGTATTGGCCGATGTTGGATGTGCGTCATTCGATTGACAACATGCACGTCAAGAAGAATGTGTGTGAAGCTACTTGTGGAACATTGCTACAACAGAAGTCCAAAGGAAAAGATCATAAAAATGCAAGGGAGGATCTTGAAGATCTGGGCATTAGGCCGGAGCTCTATACAGAGGAAACAGAGACGGGGACGGACCTTCCCGTTGCTGCAACCACCTTGTCAAAGGTAGAGAGAAAAGAATTCTGTCAGTTTTTTCATGATTTGAAAGTACCTTCAGGCTACTCATCAAACTTCAAGAGGCTAGTGTCGGTGCAGGACATGAAAATGAATTTCAACTTGATGAAATCTCATGATTGCCATGTGTTGATGATAGCTCTTCTTCCTGTTGCACTTAGAGGTATAAAGACAGAATTGGTTCGCGATGCGGTCACGAGCTTGTGTTTATTCTTCAATGCAATAGAACAGAAGGTGATTGATGAGGAAAAACTATTGGACTTAGAGAGGAGGCATTTCGAGACCCTATGCCTGCTTGGAGCTACCTTCCCACCATCATTCTTTGATCTCATGCTGCATCTAGCAGCACACCTCGCGAGGGAGATCTGGTACCTTGGCCCATCTTACCTTCATCAGAAGTTTCCATATGAGAGGTTCTATGGATTCCTGAAATCATTGGTACATAACCGGTTATTTCCGGAGGGAGCCATTGTTCGTCGCTACGAGACCATCGAAGCAGTGGAGTAGGCCATGGGTTATATGGACCCCCCAAACCCCATTGGTGTGCCTCGCTCACGGCATGAAGGTAGGCTTTCAGGTGTTGAGACCCTGGGGAAAAAGTCAGTCACTCCGGAACCAGGTGCCTTCCAAAAGGCTCATTTCACCGTGATAAATAGCTGCACCTGATTACACCATTTACCAATGAGCACGAGCGACAACTACGTCAAGACAACCCTGACCGTGGTCAGGGTTTAAACACCCCTCTACAGTAGTGGTTTTCAAATTCAATGAAACCGGACTGGTAAACCGACCATACCGAGCGGTTAGCCGAAAAGCTCGGTTTCGTAAGTACGGTTAGGGGGCAAAACCGGTCGGTTTTAGTAGCCGAGCCAGCTCGGTTAGGCTGGTTACCGCGGTAACCAACCGGTTTTCCGCGGTTTTGTGAACCCTGACCGTGGTTGGGCTTGGCTTGCAAAGATGCACATGCAAGGTTTCAGCAGGTGGCTCCAAGATTATGTCGAGACATGCAACAATGTTGTAATAACTGACGAGATAAGGAATCTAGCAGCGGGGCCATTGTTCACTGTTACAAAATACCAAGCAATGACTATCAATGGATACATGTTCTACACCATGGCCCAGGATAAAAAGAGTGTCTATCAAAATAGTGGTGTGCGTGTATGGGCCGTCATCGACGACAGTGATGATGATGATGACATGGAGACAGACACATATTATGGTCAAATAGAGGAGATATGGGAGCTTGATTATGTAGGATTGAAGGTAGCCTTGTTTCGGTGTAGATGGGTCACCAATGGGAAGAGAGCTGTGAGCAAGGACAAATATGGTTATGTTAGTGTTGATCTCCGGGTCTTTGCTTACAAAAACAAACCGTTTGTCTTCGCCAACGATGTTGACCAAGTGTTCTATGTACCTGACCTTGCAAAGAACAACTGGTCTATGGTTCTGCCTGGAAAAAAAGGATTGTTGGGGTTGAAAATGTTGTTGATGAGGAAGAATACAACCAGTTTGATGAAACTCCATCCTTTGACACTTCATACAAGCCCCGACTCTTAGGAACTAACAAAACTGAAAGGACCTTGTGATGCCTAGAGGGGGGGGGTGAATAGGATCACTTCAAATTTCTGAAACAAATGTAGCGGTTAAATGAACTGTCGGTACTACCGACGCTGTGCCGGAACTACCGAGGGGGCTCGGTACTTCCGGTACAGGGGCGGTACTACCGACCAAATAGAGATAATTAAAACGAAATTTGAAATGCACGACGATTCTAGCAAATCTACTTGAATCAAAAGTTGAGTTTAGATGCTAAGAACCTCCTGCAACCACAGATATAGACAGGAACTCAACAAATATATTGATCGGGCACAAACAAGCTCTAGGGTTAGCAAATTGCAAAGAACTCAAACAAGAAAAGGAGACAAGAGATTTAATCCGAAGTTCACTCCCACAAAGGAAGCTATGTCTCCGTTGAGGATCCCACAAAGGGAGGGCTATCACCAAGAGCCTCTTTGCCTCACCCAATCCCCACAAAGGAAGATTGGTGCTGACTAAGAATTCTCCACCAAGGAGAGGGGTAATACAAACGATCCCGGGTGCTCCACACCAAGAGGGCGCTCAACGGGAGACGCCTAACCGTCTAGAAGCAAGCTTCAAGAGTAACAAACGCGAATCGATGCCCGGAGATGCTTCAAGTGCTCTTGAGATGAGGGAATTCGAAGGGGCTCTCAAAGCTTCTCAATCTCACACTAGAATCACTCCTCCAACCAAACCCTAGCTCAAAGGAATCAAGTCTTGGCTCTAGGAGGGAGGGGAGAAGTGGAGTGAATGCTCAAGTGAGTGTTTGTCCCGTGGTAGGTCAGCAGCAAGTGAGGGAAAAGGAGTGGGGTATAAATACTAGCCCTCAAAAACTAGCCGTTACTGTGCTCCCACGGCATTCCTCGGTACTTCCGACCCCGGGTCGGTACTACCGAGGGGTGCCAGAAAACTAAATAGTGAAGCCTTCTCGGTACTACCGACCCAGGGTTGGTACTACCGAGGGTCTGGCTGAAACTAGCCAGTGAACCCATATCAGTACTACAGACCCTAGGTCGGTACTACCGACAAAGGCTGAGAATTTGAGAAAAGAGGAGCAAAAGTGTTCGTGTTGGCTCGGGGTTCCTCTCACTCACTTAGGTCATCTCCTTAAGCACTTTTAGCATCTCTTAGCGGTCAATTCGCATCCCCCTTTATAGTACAGTGTTTCCTATACTGAAATTCAAAATTAAAATGAATGTAAGCCTTGACTTGAGTTGAAAACGCCGAATTGGAGTTGGGGGCCTTCCTTGGGTCAAAACCATGAATTTCATTTAAGTAAATTCTACAAACATCTTATTCAACTATTAAATATCACAAATTGTGTTTGTCACTATCACCAAAACAATTAGGGGCCAAGATGCACTTTCAATCTCCCCCTTTTTGGTGATTGATGACAATACAATTCGTTTTCAAATAAAAGATGTGTGTATCCAACAATTTTGAGAGAAGCTCCCCCTAAATGTGTGCTTGATCTTTATGGAGGCCTCAAATGCCCATCACAGATTTAGCAAGAGTTTCTCTCTCAATTTGCATACACAAGTGCATAAGTGTGAAATATAATCGTGATGCATATGACATGATATCCAAATCAACAAAGTGACAAAGAACAACCATCAACCAATACAAAGCATCAAAAATAGGTAATAAAGGTTCCACAATAGCACAATTAAGTCTTACAAATTTTTGAAGGTTCTAGGTTCACCACATCATCAACCATCACACCACACAAATAAGTTCTTACATGTCCACAAGCTAAGATAGATAGATAAAGCGATAAAGCGAGATACACCACATCCACATGGACAATAGTGAGCTCACTCCCCCTTTGGCATCAAGCGCCAAAAAGGAGGAGGCCCTTCAATCGTCACTACCATGTGGGGAGTGGACAGCCGGAGGGGAGTCTTCTTCTTCGTCGGCCTCACCACCACCAAAGTCTTCATCATCAATGTCGGCCGGAGGTGCTCCATATATCATAGACGTGTCACCATACACCTCCCAAGGGTTGTAGAAGACCAGTGGAGGAGGGAAGTCCATGGGCTCACGAACGGGAGAGTGCTTGACGTTGGCCTGAGTGAGCAGAGTCTTCTGACGGGTCTCCAACTTGATGAGCTGCTCATCCACATATTGCCTGTGGGCATGAATCTCTTGAGCATTGTGCTTCCCAACATTGAAGCAAGCGAAGAGGCCCTGAGAGAGGAAGTTGAAGATGCTCTTCTTCTTGCCGGGGGGAAGGTTGCCCCTAGATGAAGATGGTCCATGAGAAGATGATGGAGCTTCATGAGAGGAAGCACCACCGGAGAAAGGCCCAGCTGAGGATGAAGGCCTAGGAGGGGCATGCTTGCCCAACTTGAGAAGACGCTCAATGTTGCCCTTGTTTGGCTTGTACCAAGTGTGAGGCTTGTCAGTGAGAATGTTGACTCCGGTGACCTCACAAATCGTCTGAAATATCCAAGGAGCGTATTGGCAACTCTTTTGAGCGGACACGGAGCACACAATTATCTCTTCCCAAATGAAATCAAACACACTAAAAGTTGCTCCATCCAGTCCCATCCTCACAAGTACTTCCTTGGCAATGTTGGAGACATTGTAGTTGTCACCTATCTTAGGAGTGAGGGTATAGCGAAAGAGTTGATTCAACATCCTGTAGACGGGCTTCATGCCATGAGTGGTCCCAAACTCAACCTTGCCATAGGCGATGTCATACATAAATGCCATCTCACTATCAAGAGGGATTTCCCCACCGTAATGCTTTGGGCGACCAAGATCTTCTTCACCAAATCCAAGAATTTGAGCAAACCTCTCATAAGAGACCGAGAGGGGCTTCGCTTGCAAGAGCTAATGGAATGTCTTGGATTCACGCCGGACATGGAGATTGGCATAAAACTGAGCCACCACTTCTTCATTCCAATCACAATTCATAGCCATAATGGTGGTCATGCCCTTGGAGTGACAAATGTCAATGGCCTCATTGACAGCCGGCACGTTGAGTGACCTCAAGTTCTCCCAGTGTATAGACTTCATCTCTATAGTCATGTTCCCTTTGGCCAAAATGACGGACTCATACCAATTAGCATTGAACTTGAGCCAGAAAAGAATATCCGCATCAAACTCCTTTTGATATAGGGCCGGGTCGGAGTACCTTTCCTTGTACACATCATGAGTGCCGCTCTTGTAGTCCACAATCTTCAAGATACCCATTTGAGTGGCTGGGCGAGGAGGACGGGATGGCCTCAACACAAACTGAGCCAGAGAATCCAAAGAGATGTCTTCATAGTCATCATAGTGATCGTCTGGTGCGTGATCTTGCTTCGAGCGAGCACGGTGACCCTGTTCAGTGGATCGACGAGGAGCTGCCGGAGGAACGGTGCGGCCACGACCACGTGGGCGTTGAGCACTTGTGCCCACCTTCCTCTTCCTTTGGGCGAGAGGGACGTCGTCGTCATCGGAGCCTTCTTGGATCACTTGTTTGCCCGCACGACCCATCTAAGAGGATATGGAGTGATTGCATAAGGTGATTGAAAATATTTGAGAAGAATCGACCCTCACCTTGGACCACAGCCCCTGCACTAGGCCGTCATCGGTACTTCTGGCCCGGGGTCGTAGTACCGATGGCGCACGCTACAGTTGCAATGATTCATGGCTTGAGTGATTCGACCAACAAAAGTTTGCAAGATCATGGTTGCGGATTCTAGGATAGATATAAAGATGATTCCCTAAAGCATTCCTCCTAGAAACAACTACATTGAGAGATCGAGCAATGAGATTTTGAAAGAGATACCTTGAGCTCTTCCCGCGCAAATCGAGGAACTCCCGGCGAGGATCGGATGTTCCGAGGGATGGGGAATCCAAAGGAACGACTAGCTTCAAGATTCCACAGTCCAAAAGTGAGTTCTCCTTGGTGGATTTGAGAGAGGATAAGAGAGGGGGCGGCAACGGTTGAGAAGAGAGAACCCTAGATCAGTCGGCCCCTGGGGTATATATATACCCACGGGTTTTATCGGTAGTACCGAGGGGGGGTCGGTACTACCGAGGGTCTCTGAAAAAATCAGCCAGTGAGTCCTTATCGGTAGTACCGGCCCTGGCTCGGTACTACCGAGGTCCAAGATTAATTCGCCCAGAAAACTCTTATCGGTAGTACCGAGGGTGTGCCGGTACTAACGACGGTTTTGAAAAATCCAACAGTAAGCTCATATCGGTACTTCCGGCCTTGTGCCGGTAGTACCGTGGGTTTTCGAAACTCCAACAGTGAGATCATGTCGGTACTTCCAACCTTGTATCGGTAGTACTGAGGGGTTTAAGATACTTTTGGAAAGATTTGAAGAATTTAGCAGAAATAGATAGAGAGATGATGCTAGGGACATGTAGAACAGCCATAATATTTGGTGATTAGGCACAATCAATCAAGCAAAGCAATAATCACCAAAGATCATGGGAAGAACCAATTTTGTAAGACACACACAAAATAAAGAAAATAAATCCTTTTTCTCTCTATCTAGGCATCAAACAATTGTGTGCAACAAGTCAAGCCAAGTTACGAGAATCCAAGTTATTTAGCTCACTTCTCCAAGCACAAAACCTTTGCTCATCTAGAGGTTTAGTGAAGATATCGGCAAGTTGCTTCTCGGTGCTCACATGAAGTAGAGCAATATCTCCCTTAGCCTCATGATCCCTTAAGAAATGATGTCTAATATCTATGTGCTTTGTTCTAGAGTGTTGGACCGGATTGTTAGCTAGCTTGATGGCACTCTCATTGTCACACAAGAGTGGAATCTTACTAAACTCACAACCGTAATCACTCAACATTTGCTTCATCCACAAAAGTTGTGCACAACAAGCACCGACCGCCACATACTCGGCTTCGGCCGTGGACAAAGCAACCGAATTTTGCTTCTTTGAGCTCCACGACACCAAAGACCTACCAAGAAATTGGCAAGTCCCAGTAGTGCTCTTTCGATCTACTTTGCAACCGGCATAATCCGAATCGGAGTAGCCAAGTAAATCAAAAGTGGAGCCCTTGGGATACTACAAGCCAAGGTTAGGAGTGTGTACCAAGTATCTAAAGATTCTCTTAACGGCCATTAGATGACACTCCTTAGGATTAACTTGAAATCTTGCACACATGCACACACTTAGCATTATATCGGGCCTAGATGCACAAAGGTAATGGAGGGAGCCAATGATGGAACGAAATACCTTTTGGTCGACCGACTTCCCTTCTTCATTGAGATCAAGATGTCCATTTAATGACATGGGAGTCTTGATGGCCTTGGAATCGACCATGTCAAACCTCTTGAGCATATCCTTCACATACTTGGTTTGACATAAGAAAGTCCCTTCCTTCAATTGCTTGATTTGAAACCCAAGGAAGAACTTCAATTCACCCATCATAGACATCTCGAACCTCTTAGTCATGATCCTACTAAACTCTTCACAAAATTTATCATTAGTAGACCCAAAGATAATGTCATCAACATAAATTTGGCATACAAAGATATCATTTCCATTTCTTTGAATGAAGAGAGTAGAATCGGCTTTGCCTATCTCAAAACCGTTCTTGAGTAGAAAATCCTTAAGGCATTCATACCATGCTCTAGGAGCTTGCTTAAGCCCATAGAGCGCCTTATGGAGCTTGTACACATGGTTGGAGAAGTTTGGATCTTCAAAGCCCGGTGGTTGCTCAACATAAACTTCTTCTTGGAGCGGTCCATTCAAGAATGCACTCTTCACATCCATTTGATGAAGCTTGAAATCATGATGAGTAGCATAGGCCAAAAGGATACGAATTGACTCAAGCCTTGCTACCGAAGCATAAGTCTCTCCAAAGTCCAAGCCTTCAACTTGAGTGTAGCCTTTGCCCACGAGCCTTGCCTTGTTCTTTGTGACAACACCAAATTCATCTTGCTTGTTCCTAAAAACCCATTTGGTGCCAATCACATTTTGCTTGGGTCTTGGCACCAACTCCCAAACTTCATTTCTCTTGAAGTTGTTCAACTCTTCCTCCATGGCAATAATCCAATCCGGGTCCTCAAGAGCTTGTTCCACACTAAGGGGTTCCAAAGAGGAAACAAATGAGTAAAATGCACAAAAATTGGACAATCTTGAGCGAGTTGTTACCCCTCTTTGGATACTCCCAAGTATGTTGTCGACAGGATGATCCCGTTGAACCATTTGATGTACTCTTGGGTGTGGTGCTTGAGATTGACGTTGAATGGGTCTGTCATCATCATCTTCAACTTGTGGAGCTTCTTCTTGAGCTTCACCACCTTGTTCTCTCCCTTGATCAAAGCCCCGTCCATGATCGTCACCATGAACTTGACTTTCTTCTTGATGAACTTGAGAACTTGGTGGTTCCACTCTAGTTGTCATGAAGGATCTTGATTGCTTGTGTCAACTGGAGCTTGAACTTGAACCTCACGAGGCATCACTTCACCGGTCCCCATTCTAAAGATTGATACACTTGGGGGCTCTTCATCATCAACAAGGTTTTCACTAACTTGCTCTCCTTGAGAGTCATTGGATTCATCTAATTTCACGTCTACCGTGGTCTCAACACAACCGGTGGTTTTGTTGAAAACACGATAGGCATGTTCATTAGTTCCATAACCAATGAGAAAACCTTCATCAATCTTGGATGCAAACTTTGAGGCTTTGGGTTTCTTGTTAAGTATGAAACACTTACACCTAAAGACCCTAAAGTAGTGCACACTCGGTTTCTTACCGGTGATGATCTAGTAGGGAGTCTTGTTCAAGTACTTGTGGAGGTAGAGGCGGTTGGCGGCATGGCATGCGGTGTTGATGGCTTCCGCCTAAAATGAGTCCGGAGTCTTGTACTCATCAAGCATTGTTCTTGCCGCTTCAATCAACGTACGGTTCTTCCTCTCAACAATGCCATTTTGTTGAGGAGTGTATGGAGCAGAGAGTTCATGCTTGATGCCTTCTTCATCGAGGAACTCTTCAACTTGAGTGTTCCGAAACTCCGAGCCATTGTCACTTCTTATGTTCTTGACCTTGAGCTCGAACTCATTTTGAACTCTTCTAATGAACTTCTTGACAACTCCCTTTGCTTCACTCTTATCTTGCAAAAAGAATACCCAAGTGAAACGGGAAAAGTCATCAACAATTACTAGACCATATTTGTTACCACCGATGCTTATGTAGGCAATTGGTCCAAACAAGTCCATGTGTAGAAGCTTCAACGGTCTTGATGAAGATAGGATGTTCTTGGCGGGATGATGCGCTCCAACTTGCTTCCTGGCTTGACAAGCACTACACAACCTATCTTTCTCAAAAACAACATTTGTTAGTCCTAGGATGTGCTCGTCTTTTTGAAGTTTGGCCAATTTCCTCATGCCAACATGGGCTAGTCGGCGATGTCATAGCCAACCCAAGCCGGATTTTGCCACTAAGCAAGCCTTAGGGTCCACCTTCACTTTTGTGAAATCCACATAGTAAAGCTTTCCCCTTAGATGACCCGCAAAGACAATAGAGGAATCCTCCCTTCTAGAGACGGTCACACCCTCATGGGTAAAGAGACAATTGTAGCCTTTCTCACAAAGTTGTGAAACCGACAACAAGTTGTATCCTAACCCTTCAACATGATAAACATCTTCAATTGAATTGGTTGATGAGATAGCAATTTTACCTAGACCAACAACATCTCCTTGACCATTGTCTCCATAGATGATAGTTTCCGTAGGGGTGTCATAATGATCAAGGGATGCAAATAATCCTTCATCTCCAGTCATATGATTAGTGGCACCACTATCAATTAACCAAGCGCTTCCACCGGAGGAGTAGGCCTACAAAACAAGTTTAAGCTTTTGGTTTAGGTACCCAACAAGATTTGGGTCCTTGGAGGTTAGAAGCATAAACTTTTGGAACCCATACACTCTTCCTCATAGCCTTCTTTGTGTAGGCCCCAAAATACTTGACCACCATTTTACCATTGTGGTCCAAGGTCACAACATAGTCACAAGTGTAGTTCGGAGAGGGCTTGTGTTCCACCACATTCTTTGATGCCTTTGATGGAGATTTAACCCCACAATTTCCTTTTGTGGTGTTCACAACCTTTGGCTTGTCCTTTGTTGTGGTAGAGGTGGTGACTCCATGGGCAATGTCCATGATAGTGTTGAGGTAGCCTCCCTTGTTCCACAAGGGGATCTCATGCCCTTTCACCACCACCCTACCATTGACCTTGTTGTTCTTGTAGTGCCCAAGTCCTTGCTTGTCAACTACCTTAGGTGTGGACTTAGCACCGTTCTTGCCTTGATTGATCAACATGTTCAACCGGGCTATTTCCTTGTCTTTGCTCTTGATTGTCTCTTCATGCCTTGCATAGTTAGTCTTAAGAGTATTTATATCCACATTAGAGCAAATTGAACAACCTTTGCTAGTGGAGGCATTAGAGTCAAGTGTTGCCTTAGGATTGGCTTTGGTGCTTTCCCAACACTACAAGAAAAACGCCGACTAGTGACGCAAAAAAAAGGCCGTTTCTCGTCATAAACCACGATTAATGACGCCGGTTGTTACGAAAACGCTCCGTCATTAATCGAGCGTCACAAACCGTGATTAATGATGAGACCTTATTTCGCGGCGTCATGAGTTTAATGACGCGTGGAAAATCGTCTATACAATGCGTCATAACTTCGTTCCTGCAGCTTTGCCATGCTGGATAGAATCTGATGTGACATCCGATGTGGCATGCCAATTGTGACAAATTGTATGCGTCATAAAACGAATTTGGCCCGTTTGTAGCTGGGCTGAGCCCAAAACTGTTCCTGTAGGCTGGCGTTGTTCATATAGCCCAAAAAAGATTTTGTTGGGCTCAATTGTAGCTTTTTTAGATGAAATTTGATTAGGGTGGGCCCGTTTTGGTTGGGTCGAGTCCAACAGGTGCGCACATTGTTGCGGCCTTCTGTGTCACGTTAATTTGAAAAAAATTGACTCTTGGCCCAATTAAAAGTGGGCTAGGCCCACTGAAGGACAATATAAAATTAACTAATCCTGCATCAGTATTAGTGGATTTCATTTCAATTCTGATCCTTTTTTTGAATAATTCCGATCTGGTTGGCAAAATAGTAATCAGCACATATTTCTTTATACAATAAAGCAAACTATTGTTTACTATCAAGCATGACCATATTGTTCATCACATATCACAAACTATTACAAGATAACTGTATCACAAGGAACATTGATTAACAAAGCTAAATCCAGTTCATAATCACAAGAGAAAGTGGAGATTTGATCTAATGATCTTAACCTATTCATCTTTTACTGCTAAGCAGTAGATGAAGGAGGTCCTCACTGTCTTTGGTTAGCTTCTGCAACCTCTTAATCTCAGCAGACTGCATTTTCAGAGTTGATTCTGATTCTTCGGTCTTCTTCTTCAAGCTACATAACTCTTTCTATTGAGCAACAAACCGTTGTCAAAGTTGTACCCCATCCTGATTGGGAGCGTCAACTCGCTCTTCATCAACACTACTGCATAAGGATTTGGTACCCATTCTTGAGTACTCGGCTGCCTCTATTTTAATTTGTTCGGGAAGAAGCATCATTGACTTGGTAGCTTCCATCTAGCAACAGTGGATCCCAAGTCAGATTAGGACCTTGTAATTGATTCGAACTAAGGAAACAAAGGTGTTAAGTTTGTTACCTTGGAGTAGGTCTGAACAGGAGCGACTTCAGATGTTGACCCTTTGGCCTGCTGAAACAAGTACAAGAACAAGAGGTAAGGGTTGAGATCATTCGCAATCAAAAACAAAGAAGGTGTTAAGTTTGTTACCTTGGAGCAGGTCTGAACAGGAGCGACTTCAGATGTTGACCCTTTTGCCCGCTGAAACAAGTACATAAACAAGAGGTAAGGGTTGAGATCATTCGCAATCAGAAACAAAGAAGGTGTTGAGTTTGTTACCTTGGAGCAGGTCTGAATAGGAGCGACTACAGATGTTGACCCTTTGGCCCACTGAAACAAGTTCAAGAACAAGAGATAAGAGTTGAGATCATTAGCAATCGGAAGAATAAGTTGACTTGGAAGAATCTCTTGCAATAGGGAACAGAAGATCCACAATCACCCAAGCATGCAACAACAATATTCAAAGGCAAAGAGCATAGGGAAGCAGTCCAACAATTTCATCTACAAATTTCTACAAACCACAAATAAGTTGACTTGGAGCAATCTCTTGCAATAGGGAACAGAAGATCCACAATCACCCAAGCATGCAACAACAATATTCAAAGGCAAAGAGCATGGGGAAGCAGTCCAACAATTTCATCTACAAATTTCTACAAACCTCAAATAAAATGACTTCTAACAAACTCTTGCGGTAGGGTACAGTAGATCCACAATCACCCAAACATGAAATAATATTATAGAAAGCCAAAGAGCATGGGGAAGCAATCTAATTGAATCAATCAATACAGGGAGGAGACCGCAGACTAGACGAATAGGGCGGGAAGAAGGTGCCGATGCCGAATGCCGTCTCGATTTAGCAGCCCGACCTTGCGCCTTCAGCATGATGTTCTGCGCAACTGTTGCAGATCTGCGGCCGCCAGGGTGAGCCTCGGGGGAGCCGACGGAGCAACGAGTTTGAACCATCTTGCAGCTTCAAGGATGTTGCCGAGGAAGGCCGCCGCTCGTAGAAGAGGAAGGCCGCCGCTCGTAGCAGAGGAAGCCGTCGTCGGTAGCTAGGCCGCCATTGCTGCTTCCGCCGCAAATCTAGGTCTCTTCGGCGGTCGAGGAGAAGATCCTCTGATTTTGGAAAATTACCAGTAGGGAATTGGGAGACCTGGTTTCCCTCTTTGTTTTATATATAAACGAGGAGGACCAGAAGGAGGAGGGGGGAATTCAAAATTTCAAGTCCCGCCTTTGTGGTCCAGAGTGGGAAACGAAAGACTTTGGATCATGGACCCAAACGTCAGTGACCCAAACGAAAGACCGCTTGGGTGTCGGACCCAAACGTCAGTGACCTTACGCAGAGAGGCAAGTTGTTGACTGGGTTGTCCGTGCCACCATGGATCATGGAATGGACAAACACACACAAGACTATACTCTACTTCATATTCACGTTAGACGGATGATCCGATTTTTGCATTACAAATGTACTCGCTACAACAAAATAACATATCGTTTCAACTGTTTATTACATGACTAAAAACACTTAAATAAAACATTAATACTACAGGGGACCCTGGTACAACCCTTCAGGTAATCTTCTACGGAGATTGTGCATAAATTCGGGATGATCAGTGCATACAACTGTTGATGGTCGTTAAGTCCCTGTTTTCGACTGTCAACTTCGGATAAAAGTTACTTCATGAAAGTGTGCACCATAGCTATAGGGTTATAATCTAACAAATTCGACAAGCTTTGGTGTATATTTGGTTGCAGGTGCAAATGAGCAATTATAGAATAAAATATGGCATTATCACAAACAACCTCAAATGCCAATTTGGACTACACCATTGCGACGGGCTCGTCGAGACGATCGAATTGCAATATCATTTGTCTACATCGGAGCTCGGATGGAAAAGATATTAAATAGATAAAAATACAAGAGGTGCTGACGTCATGCTGACGTCAGCACCCCATCGCCATACGAACCAAGCGCGTGGGCTCCCAGGCGCGGCAATGTGGCGGGCAGCAATTGGCATGCCGCCGCAGCCGCGGGTCGCCGCGGGCGCGCGCGAGCCACCCCGCCGAGCCACGTGCCGACCGCTGGTTGGCGCGAAGCCGAGCGCGCGCATCGCCCCGCGGGGCGCGCGTGGGGAGGCCGGCTGGGCCGCCAGGTGGCAGCGCGGGAGTGGATGCCTGGAGGTTGGTTTGCATGGGCCGCTGGGTTCGGCCGGTTTTTCCCATTTTCTGTGCGTTTCAGCCACGATTCGCCCGGTTCAAGCCCAGTTCAAGGCTCTAAGATCCGGTTTATGCCCGGTTTTCACCTCCACCGCCTCAGGCACCGTCCCCTGCACGCTACAGTACTGTGGGGGTCGGTTTGGGCCCTGGAAAGAGGGGGAGGACCTCCACTCTCCCAAGTTTCCTTCCCCTATAAATAGAAGCCATCCTCCTCACTTCAAAGGACGCACAGAGAAGCAAAGGTCAAGGCGAAGCCCTACCAAATTAGTGTTAGAATTAGGTGAGAGTTGAGGTGCGAGTCCGGGAGAAGCCAGAGTTGTCGGCTTCCTCCCTTCCTCTTGTACCTCGGCGGATGTGGCTCCACTTCGAGTAACATCCGGGTAACTCTTAGGCATTCTGGATTTATTTAATTAATTAAGTTCAGCTTTATTATTTATGCTTGTGGGCTCCTTGCTTTGATTAGTGTTCTAGTAATTGCAAAGCTAGAATAGTAGTCACTAGAGTAGACGTGGTGTCTAGTCTTGCGATTACCTCGGAGTACACCTAGTGGCACGGATTGTTGTGGTAGCCTCACGTGGTGACAGCCCTGACAGCCTATGTAGTCCACCACGTGAGATCCACTAGAGCGCAGTAGGACCCCTGCTTGGCTTGCCTAGCCCCCTTCTCATCCCTTTCCGGGTTAGGACAGTTGAGCGTCCCGAAGCAAGCATCGTAGTAAACGCTGATCTTATCTTTAGTATCCGGAATCCTTCGAAACCCTCTCTACCTCTCCTACACTATTATCATATCTTCTCTCGTCCAAGGCCGACCCCGATTCTTCACTAGTGCACACACGTTCCCTGTGGATTCGATACCCTGGAATACTCTTGGGTGAAAGCTACACCGATATCCGTACGCTTGCGGACTTTTTTGTGATCGTTATTTATACCAACAGGCCTTCTAGCGTCGTTGCATATTTAGTAGCGACGCTAGCAAGTGTCAACAAGCTTTCTGGCGCCGTTGCCAGGGATATAAACCTGGTGTGACGCTAGAGTGTCAACAAGCTTTCTGGCGCCGTTGCCGGGGAACGGTTGATGTACTAGTGTCAAACCGAGTCGTCCGTGTATCCCCATCCATACCATCACATATCCCCATATGGATTCCAAGCCTATCAATCAGTTTTTGGCTCCAACGGGCGAAGATTTGGAGCCTCCACCCTCATCATTACCCATCCATGCACCTAGCTATGAACTTCGCCCCGCCCTCATAGCTATGGTACGGGAGCAATCTTTTTCTGGAGCAGAAGAGGAAAATCCGTACACCCACCTTCGCGGTTTGGAGGAAGTGTGCTCGTGCCTTGTCATTCGTGGCATGTCGCACGAAACATTAAAATGGAAGCTTTTCCCGTTCTCTTTGACGGGGATTGCCAAGAAATGGTACGCTCAAACCGTTAGGGTGTCAAGGGACATTGGGAAGTTTTGCGACACAAATTTTGTCTAGCTTTCTTCCCGGAATCCCGATTGGTCGACCTCCGTATGGAAGTCTTAGGCTTTAGGCAACAGGAAAAAGAAACCTTAGGAGCAGCCTGGGCACGATTTTTGGACCTAAACATGTCCGGTCCCAACCTCAAACTCTCCGAACCGATGCTTTTACAGCATTTTCGTCAAGGCCTTAGCAAGGAGTCCGCCCAGTTTCTCGATATTTCTTCGGGAGGTTCTTTCACTCATTTGACACTTAGTGAAGGGAGGAACGTTCTCAACAAAATCCTTGAGAATACCCCCTACACTGGTATTTTTGATGAATTTCCTGAAGAAGAGGTTGATGAAATCCTTGAGCCAGAAAATGAGGTTTTACCTATCCAGCCTACACCCGTGACCGCTCCTCTCTCTGAGCCAATAAAAGTAGAGCCTCCTGTAGAAAACCTTCATAGTCTCGAAGATGAGGAAACTCATCCAATGGACTTTATCAGCGAAATCGAGGATGATCTTTTCTTAAACTTTGGAAATGCCTCGAATTTTCCGATCCAACCAAAACCTGGAGCGTGCAACTCTCTGTATCAACAAAATGCTAGCCAACCCGATAAGCCCATTCTCAAAGAAGACTATAATGCTTGTCGGCGGCTATGAGTGTGGAATGGTTGAGAGAAGCCGAGACATTGCCCGAGGTAGTTAGACTCATCATGCCGTCTACTCTTCTTTCCTATCAAATACAAGGCATCATGATGGATGTCCAGTACAACCCCACTGTTGGGATAAATATCATCTCAAAATCTCTTGCTCAACAACTCTATCCCAACATGACCCTATGTTCGTCCCGAAAGATTTTTCAAGATCCTTATGGGACCATGTTGGAATATTGCGGTGTTGTCAGAACAGTCCCAGTAGTTGCCAATGAGGCCGAGATCTTTCTGGACTTCCATGTCTATGATAATCCGGACATACCTATTCTTATAGGTCGGCCTACCGAGAGACTTTTCCAAGAAACGGCTAATGGTAGCCTAGCTGTGCAACTAGGCAATTCCACACAAACCATCTCTTTAGCTCGTGCACAGAATGCAATAGCATAGCCATCACCGGTTCCAGATCCTATTGAAGCCCTTATGGGAGTGACATTGTCCGATATGGCACAACCGAATTTGGACGATGACGCAATATACTTCTCTCAAGAAGAAGAAGTCCTTGCTGAGCCAATTAAGTTGGACGTAACGGAACAACCACCACCACCCACGATCGAGCTAAAACCTCTCCCACCAGGCCTGAAATATGTTTTCCTTCATGGTAACCGTCAAACCCCGGTTATCATCAGCGACAAGCTTACCGAAGAAGAAACCAATAGACTTGTCGCTGTCCTTGAAAGACATCATTCAGTCCTAGGGTACTCGCTCCAAGACCTTAAGGGAATTAGTCCCGCTCTTTGCACTCATCGCATCCCAATCGAACCCAATGCTACACCTTCCCAGGAACCCCAAAGAAGGTTGAATAATGAGATGCGAGAAGTAGTTAAGAAAGAGGTCCTTAAACTACTTCATGCTGGGATCATTTATCCTGTGCCTCATAGCGAGTGGGTGAGTCCGGTGCAAGTCGTGCCTAAGAAAGGAGGGATGACAGTGGTGAGAAATGAAAAGAATGAGTTGATCCCTCAACGCACCGTCACCGGGTGGCGTATGTGTATCGATTACCAGAAACTCAACAAGGCCACTAAGAAGGACTATTTCCTGCTACCCTTCATCGATGAGATGTTGGAACGGCTTGCAAACCATTCCTTCTTCTGTTTCCTTGATGGATATTCCGGGTATCATCAAATCCCCATACACCCGGATGACCAAAGTAAGACCACTTTCACATGCCCATATGGTACATATGCATACCGTAGGATGTCCTTCGGTCTTTGCAATGCACCTGCCTCATTTCAATGGTGCATGATGTCTATCTTTTCCGACATGATTGAGAAAATCATGGAGGTGTTCATGGACGATTTTACCGTCTATTGAAAATCCTTCACAAGTTGTTTGGAAAATTTAGACAAGGTTTTGCAAAGATGTGAAGAAAAGCACTTAGTCCTGAACTGGGAGAAATGCCATTTTATGGTTCGAGAAGGGATAGTGCTGGGACACTTGGTGTCCGAACGTGGTATAGAGGTGGATAAAGCAAAAATAGAAGTAATTGAGAAGCTTCCACCTCCCACGAATGTGAAGGGGATTCGTAGCTTTTTAGGACATGCCGGGTTTTATCGGCACTTCATTAAGGACTTTTCTCATATCGCCCGACCCTTGACCAACCTCCCAGCAAAAGATGTGAAATTCACCTTCAATGATGAGTGCCATCGAGCCTTTCAAATTCTAAAGAAGGCACTCATCTCGGCCCAGTCATCCAACCACCCGACTGGACGCTACCCTTTGAGATCATGTGCGATACTAGCGACTATGCCGTAGGAGCTGTCCTAGGCCAAACCAAGAATAAGAAACATTATGCCATCTCATATGCTAGCAAAACCTTGACTGGAGCCCAATTGAACTACACTACCACCGAGAAAGAGGTGCTAGCCATAGTTTTTGCGATAGATAAGTTTAGATCCTACTTAGTGGGGGCAAAGGTCATCGTCTACACCGACCATGCCGCGCTTAAATACCTCCTCACTAAGAAGGATGCTAAGCCTAGGCTCATCCGATGGATCCTTCTCCTCCAAGAGTTTGATCTAGAAATCCGAGATAAAAAGGGACTAGAAAACCCGGTAGCCGATCATCTATCCATGTTGCAGGTTGAGGAAACACATGCCTTACCCATCAACGATTACCTAAGGGATGACACACTCCTCAAGGTAACAGATTCCGACCCGTGGTATGCGGATATCGTAAACTATATAGTGCCAGGCTATGTTCCCCCAGGTGGAAATAAGAAGAAATTGGAATATGAAAGTCGTTTCCATCTATGGGATAAGCCGTATCTATACCGGGTCTGTGCCGATGGTTTACTGAGGAAATGTGTCCCTGGGATCGAGGCCAACAAGATCATAGACAGATGTCATGCAGCTCCATACGGAGGACATTATGGAGTGTTCAGAACTCATGCCAAAATTTGGCAAAGTGGATTTTTCTGGCCAACCATGTACAATGACACGAAGGAGTACATCAGGAGGTGTAGCAGATGTCAGCACCAAGGCAATATCAATACAAGAGATGCCGTGCCATTGACAAACAACCTCCAAGTTGAGCTCTTTGATGTGTGGGGTATTGACTACATGGGACCTTTCCCGAAGTCCTATGATTGCGAGTACATCTTAGTGGCAGTGGACTATGTATCTAAATGGGTAGAAGCAATACCGTGTCGGGCTGCCAACTCCCAGAATGCCAAGAAGATGTTCCATGAGATCATATTCCCTCATTTTGGCACACCCTGGATGGTGATAAGTGATGGAGGATCCCATTTTATAGACAAGACTTTCAAGAAATACCTAGCAGACTTTGGGATTCGCCATAACGTGGCAACACCTTATCACCCACAGACCAGCGGTCAAGCAGAAACCTCCAATAAACAAAACAAGAATATTCTGCAGAAGACCGTCGATGAAATGGGAAGAAATTGGAAGAACAAACTCCTAGAAGCGTTATGGGCATATCGCACAGCATTCAAGACACCTATTGGTATGTCCCCATACCAGCTTATATATGGGAAAACATGCCATCTGCCAATTGAGTTGGAGTTCAAAGCTCATTGGGCTATAAAGAAATGGAATATGGATCTCCATCTCGCCGGAAATAATCGAAAGATGCAAATATCTGAGCTTGAAGAATGGAGGGAGAAAGCATACCACAACTCCAGAATTTACAAGGAAAGAACAAAAAGATGGCATGATAAGAGACTCAAACACAAGGAATTCAAACCCGGAGACAAGGTCCTCCTTTTCAATTCAAGAGTGAAGCTTTTCAGCCATGGGAAACTCAAAAGCAAATGGGACGGACCGTTCAACGTGATCGACACTTCATCCCATGGAGCCATTACTCTTCAAGATGACTCAGGTAATATATTTAAGGTAAATGGCCATCGCTTAAAAATTTATTTTGAACCAGAAAAGATTGAGGAAGTCGATGTGATCGAATTCCTCAACATTAGCGATTAAATGTCTTACCCTTGAATAAAATAAAAACTTCTCTTTCTTCTTTAATAAATAAATAAATAATAAAACTTTGCTTTGATTTGGCTAGTACAATTTGTACTAGCCAAATCCATGTATCTCATCTTTGTCTAAGAGTGTGCAGGGGAAGACGCAGCAAAAGATAGTGTGGGGGAGGTACCGGGAGTCAACTTCTCCTGACATTCAAAGGAACAACATGGTTTGAACAATCCTGCGCCCCCTAATTCCATGATTCATGAGTTATAATTCCTTTCATAAGATAATCATTAATTTAAACTCAATGAATCTTGATGCTCCATTGTTGTACATGTTTTCAATTGATTGGCTTGCATGTTCTTTATTCCTAGCACATACATCTGTTGCTTGTGAACAAATATCATTAGGAAACATGTTCATCCAAGTGGTTGATTGATGAGATATGGTACGATGCGATGAACCTTACTCTCTCTGACGAAGTGCTTGTGATGTTTTACTTGAAAAAAAATAGCCTTACAAGCTCCTCAGTGATGATATATTTCTACCAAAGCCATATGTTGTTTACATTAGAAAACCTCACACATATACTGCTTGTTATTACATTGAGCTTTCTCAAATTGTTGTGACCCTTGCTAGAAGCTTTTCATGCTTTCATGATCAAGATCACGTACACTCCACCTTCATATGCTAAACTTCTACACTGGAAGTTAGCAACATCCATCCATCCACAAAATAAATACTCCATTCAACTTATGAATCTCTCTCCCTAGATTTTCCTCCAAAAGAGACATGGGCTAAAAAAATAGAAAAAAAAGAGAGATAAAGACACATGCTAAGGAGAAACTCTTCTCAAGCATGATGAAAAAAAATTATAAATAGCCATGTTCTCAAAATAAAGTTCAAAGGGAGAGAGATCATACAACAAGGAGTACATATTACCATATCATCCCCTTTCCACACATGTGCACATCTTGATCAGATTGTATGACTAGTCTTCTTCTTGGATCCGGTTTTTGACTTTGCAATATTATGTGATATAAGTATGCCTTATATCTTCAACCTTACCTTGAGCTCCACATATAGCATTCATTAGAAGTAGGTTGAAGAAAGGCGAGTTTAATGCCTTGGTGAGGAATCATACACACTGAGCGATCTGAGAGCATCATTTGAGGAGTCAAGTAAGGCTAAGTTTTGAAAAAAAATATATTTTATCAAAAACCCAAGCTACTTTACAGAAGGAGTTGAGGTGATTCAAATCCAGCCGTTCCATTCTTCAACCATCCAAGATGACATGGTAGACACCCCAAAGAGTCACAAGTACAGGTATGTCTTGGAATATCTTACATGCTTGCATCATATCATTTTGGATTCATGTCTTCCACCCTAGTCTTTAACCTTTACTCGAGGACGAGCAAAGGGCTAAGTGTGGGGGAGCTTGTTGATGGTCGTTAAGTCCCTATTTTTGACCATCAACTTCGGATAAAAGTTACTTCATGAAAGTGTGCACCATAGCTATAGGGTTATAATCTAACAAATTCCACAAGCTTTGGTGTATATTTGGTTGCAGGTGCAAATGAGCAATTATAGAATAAAATATGGCATTATCACAAACAACCTCAAATGCCAATTTGGACTACACCATTGCGACGGGATCGTCGAGATGATCGAAATGGATATATCATTTGTC
Source organism: Cenchrus fungigraminus (assembly GCA_036936925.1). Lineage (NCBI taxonomy): Eukaryota > Viridiplantae > Streptophyta > Magnoliopsida > Poales > Poaceae > Cenchrus > Cenchrus fungigraminus. The sequence goes on along the minus strand of CM072778.1, from coordinate 50,145,932 downwards.
TACATCAAAGCTCGGATGGAAAAGATATTAAATAGATAAAAATACAAGAGGTGCTGACGTCAGCACCCCATCGCCGTACGAACCAAGCGCGTGGGCTCCCAGGCGCGGCCACATGGCGGGCAGCAATTGGCACACCGCCACAGCCGCGGGTCGCTGCGGGCGTGCGAGAGCCAACCCGCCGAGCCACGTGTCGGCCGCTGGTTGGCGTGGAGCCGAGCGCGCGCAACGCCCCGCGGGGCGCGCGTGGGGGGGCCGGCTGGGCCGCCAGGTGGCAGCGCGGGAGTGGACGCCTGGAGGTCGGTTTGCATGGGCCGCTGGGTTCGGCCGGTTTTCCCATTTTCTGCGCGTTTCAGCCACGATTCGCACGGTTCAAGCCCGGTTCAAGGCTCTAAGATCCAGTTTTTGCCCGGTTTTCACCTCCACCGCCTCAGGCACCGTCCCCTGCATGCTACAGTACCGTGGGGTCGGTTTGGGCCCTGGAAAGAGGGGGAGGACCTCCACTCTCCCAAGTTTCCTTCCCCTATAAATAGAAGCCATCCTCCTCACTTCAAAGGACGCACAGAGAAGCAAAGATCAAGGCGAAGCCCTACCAAATTAGTGTTAGAATTAGGTGAGAGTTGAGGTGCGAGTCCGGGAGAAGCCAGAGTTGTCGGCTTCCTCCCTTCCTCTTGTACCTCGGCGGATGCGGCTCCACTTCGAGTAACATCTGGGTAACTCTTAGGCATTCTGGATTTATTTAATTAATTAAGTTCAGCTTTATTATTTATGCTTGTGTGCTCCTTGCTTTGATTAGTGTTCTAGTAATTGCAAAGCTAGAATAGTAGTCACTAGAGTAGACGTGGTGTCTAGTCTTGCGATTACCTCGGAGTACACCTAGTGGCACGGATTGTTGTGGTAGCCTAAGGTGGTGACAGCCCTGACGGCCTACGTAGTCCACCACGTGAGATCCACTAGAGCGCTGTAGGACCCCTGCTTGGCTTGCCTAGCCCCCTTCTCATCCCTTTCCGGGTTAGGACGGTTGAGCGTCCCGAAGCAAGCATCGTAGTAAACGTTGATCTTATCTTTAGTATCCGGAATCCTTCGAAACCCTCTCTACCTCTCCTACACTATTATCATATCTTCTCTCGTCCAAGGCCGACCTCGATTCTTCACTAGTGCACACACGTTCCCTGTGGATTCAATACCGGTATCCGTACGCTTGAGGACTTTTCTGCGATCGTTATTTATACCAACAGGCCTTCTGGCGTCGTTGCATATTTAGTAGCGACGCTAGCAAGTGTCAACAAGCTTTCTGGCGCCGTTGCCGGGGATATAGACCTGGTGCGACGCTAGAGAGTGTCAACAACAACCGCCCAATCATATGTGAGTATTCCATGAGGAAAGATTCACTCTAAGAGAGACATGCACTTGTCCTGCAATTGTGTGCAGTTAGCCTGAATTGCCCATCGTAGAAATGAAGTCACAGTTTCCTCGCTTGCCATGTCCCACATCTTTGACGCACAGTGCAGCTTCAACCTTTCGACTTGGTACATGTCGGCGACTGAGAGTAAATAAGGCCAGGCATTGCGATTCACAATGATCCTCGACACGTCCGTTCAGAGGAGATGTGCACACAAGCTCGTCGGTTAACGCCCGATGCCAGTCCTTAACTGCAATTCTCAATGACCTCCATTGCAATGCGTATGAATTCCGAATGGTGAGTATGCTCGAATCAATTTGGAATAGATTAAACCAAATCGGCATAATAAGATGACATCTCATAGCAACTCATCACCACAAAGTTCACACCACCAGTCCACCAACAAGTAGCAAACATCATACGATGATCCGGTAGCCAACACCAAAACACAATCATGATACAAACAAGTAGCAAACATCATACGATGATCCGGTAGCCATCACCAAAACACAATCATGATACAAACAAGTAGCAAACATCATACGATGATCCGGTAGCCATCACCAAAACACAATCATGATACAAGTTTCACAATAATCATCACTACTCATTCATAATCATAACTCCATCTCATGTTTGGCCTCCTGCAGCTGTTCCTTCACCTTCTGCATCACCTACCACAAATTTTTGGTCTTGCAGGCCTCTCTTGCATTTCTTAAAGTTCTTTCAGAAGATCTGGATGTCTCGTCTCATGACGAGGACTCTCTAGGATCTCCAAAGAGATTGAAAACATCATAGAACAATTAGCAGAAAAAGAGAAAGAGCTTCAGTACGCACCTAAGGACAAGACAACTGAGGGCAGAGATCATTCTTCTTACCATATACATTGGAATAAATGCGTCAATGAATGGGTAGGATATTGAGTTTGTTTGGTTAGTCTTTTCTTTTAAATTTTCAAGAAGTTCGTTGTCAGTTGGACTGAAACGGGTACTAATAGGCAAGGGTACCCGTTTCAGTCCAACTGACAACGAACTTCTTGAACATTTAAAAGAAAAGACGGACCAAACAAACTCAATGTCCTACCCATTTATTGAAGCTTTTATTCCAATGTCTATGGTAAGAAGAATAAGCTCTGCCCTCAGTTTTCTTGTTCTTAGGTGTGTATTGAAGCTGTTTCTCTTTTTCAGCTAGTTGTTCTATCATGTTTTCGATCTCTTTGGAGATCCTAAGAGAGTTCTCCCCGAGACGAGGCATCCAGATCTTCTAAAATAACATTAAGATGTTCTTGTAGAAATAAACTCATCCTTGGAGAAAACTCATCTCGATCTGAAAAATAAACTCATCTCAGTCTATAAAAAAACCTGAATCCCTTGAATCCAATTGTATGAGTACAGTAAAACAACCACCATACGCCACAAAACCTGGTTGTTTGCTACCTACATAAACTCAGCAAGGGCATGGTTGTCCTAAATGAACCTATCGATCCATCAAACGATGCAAATTGGAAACTAACTGAATCTAACACCTGTGAATTGTGCAAACGCTAACAATCGTGGCAGAATCCAGATGTCCCTTCAACGGTCTGCAACTCCAAAATAGTATCTTCAATCTACCAATTCATAAAATGATGGACCTATTAATCCTATCAATTGTGCACCTCGACAAAAATCCATAAAACGAGTGGCTTGAAGCACATCTAGAAGCTACTAAAATACAAAACCTACTGTAAGACGATGCAAATTGAAAACTAACTGAATCTAACATGAATTGTCTATAGCCTATCAACTTCTAACACCTATCGAAGTGCAAATCTAAAGGTACGATAATGAAATCTAAATCTACCAAATATGCTCATCAATCCTCCAGATCCCCAAATCTAGATATCCCTAACCCTAGTAACATAGGGAAAAATATAGCGGCTCAAATCAGAGGACCAACCTCGTCTTGCTGTCTCATCCTCTTGTTGCTGGGATATGGCGGTGCAACGATCTTCCCCTCACCGCTAGGATCCGCCATTCCTACCACGAACTATTGCAGATCTGCGTAGCGGAAGTCAAAAGTCTTTGCGAAGTCTAAGTGAAGTGTCTCGCCAGCCATTCGATACGTATTATAGACTCAACTGAAACTTACATGTGGGACCTGGTCACAGTAAAGAATTCGCATAAACTATTAGTAGTGTTTCCCATATACTTATCACAACCAACAAGTGGTGCAGTGGTAAACAGCACAACCTTGTTCCTTCAGGTCCCTGGTTCAAACCCATGCCATGGCAAATTATATTTGCAACATTTTGTGACCTATGCTTACACGTGGGACCTTGGAACTATTTATGACGACTTGGAACACTCTATTTTCGAAAAAATGCTTGCATGTGGGACCCAACTGAATTTTATGACGACTTGGAACACTCTATTTTAAAATAATGCTTACATGAGGGACCAAAGTTGGTTTATGACGCCGCTGACATGGCAAAAATGCTTACATGTGGGACCCTGGAAAATTTTATGATGACTTGGAACACTCTATTTTCGAAAAAATGCTTACATGTGGGACCCTGGAAAATTTTATGACGACTTGGAAAACTCTGTTTTTAAAATAATGCTTACATGTGGGACCGATGTTGGTTTATGACGTTTTTTCAGAGCTTATGGCGTCACAAAACAGCATGGAACAGGGAACGCCCGGCAACAGTACCAACCGTAATGACGAAAAAAATTTTGTCACTAAATTTGCTCGGAAGTGAAATATTATGACGAGATCAGCCAGGAACATCATAAATCAATGACGCTAAAATGTGGTTGCGTCACTAGTCAATAATTTTCTTGTTGTGCAAAGAGCACTATAGTTTGCTTCAAGATTTTTATGTTTATCCATCAAGCATGAAAGGCTTGTTTGAAGCTCACTATGAGTGGCCTTTAGGGAAGCTAGAGATTCATTTGCCAAAGTGTAATCCTTTGACATCCTCTTGTTGGAGTCATTGGCGAAGGACAAGTCCGTGGTCAACTTCTCCACCTTAGCCGCCTCTTCGGCAAGGCGTCTCTCTAGAGCAAGGTTTCTCTCCTTCTCAAGGATGAGCAAGTCTTCTTGCTCATGGTGGGACGCTTTCTTTTTCTCTAATTTCTCCAAAAGCCTTTTGATTTCTTTATAGCCCTTTTTGCTAAATTGCTTTATCATGTTGGCTTCAATTTCTTCTTCATTATCTAGATCATCTATGTCTCTAGGTGTGGATGAAGAAGAGGTGAGAGAGAATGAGGTGGTTGATTCTTGTACCTTGCTCCCCCTTGCCATGAGGAAAAAGTGAGAGTGGTCCTCATCGTCAGAGAAGTTGTTGAAGAGGCGCAGTGAAGATGATCCTTGTGCCATGGCAATGGTTGCCATGCCTTGCTTCTTTGGCTCTTCATCTTCATCACTTGAGTCCCATTATTGACCCACGTGAGCACACCCTTGATACTTGTTCTTGTACTCTTTGCTCTTCTCCTTGTACTTCTTCTCTTCCTCATTCTTGTTCTTGTTCTTGGGACACTCGGCAATGAAGTGTCCATACTCTCCACACTCATAGCATTTGCGTTGAGTCTTCTTCTTCCTTTCATCACCGCCTTTCTTTGATGCCCTTGACTTCAAGAATTTCTTGTACTTTCTTATGGCAAAGGCGGTTTCTTCATCCATGCTTCCTTCTTCACTTGTTTCTTCATTCTTGGTCTTGGAAGTCTTTTGCTTCACTTCCACCGCTTCACTAGAGCTAGCATTGAGGGCTAAGCTCTTGTTCACCTTCAAGCTTAGTGACTTTTAAACATCTTGATCAACTAGCTCTTGATGCAAGATCTCACCAAGAAGTTGATTGGGAGTCATGTTGTAGTAGTTTGGGTCTCTTCTTATCATAGTTGCAAGACTTGGGTTCTTCGGGGTGAAAGCTCTTAGCAACTTCTTTGTGACCTTGGTGTCATCCCAATCATCACTTCCTAGTGCCTTGATGTCCGAGACAAGGAGCATGAGTCTATCATACATCTCTCTTACGGTTTCTCCATCCTTCATGACGAATAGCTCAAGCTCTCCATGAATCAAATCAATTTTGCCTTGTCTCACATGATCGGTTCCCTCATGTGCTTCCTTGAGTGTATCCCAAATCACCTTGGCAATTTGGATGTTCCGAACCTTGTTGAATTCTTGAGCACACAAGGATCCCGTGATGACTCTTGTTGCTTGTACATTGCGGTGGAGGTCTTGCTCATGCTCAATTGTTAGGGCTTCTCCTTCGGCGGGGATTGTCACACCTACACACACAATCTTCCAAAGAGAAGGGTGAAGCCCGTAAAGGTGCATTTGCATATCATAATCCCATTTGGGATAGTCTTTCCCATCGAAATGGGGAGGCTTTCCCAAATGTACGGAATAGAACTTTTCGTTAGGATGATTGCCCGGAACTTGTGCGTAGTTGTGGGGCACTTCGTAGTAGCCGGAGTGAGTGTACTTGGCTTGCTCCTTCTTGATCATCTTCTTGAGGAGCTACTTTGGCCATCATCCTAGCCTTCTTCTTCTTCTTAGCCTTTATTCTCTTCTTTGCCGCCTTCCTTACCACATCATCATCACCATCCTTGACGTCTTCATCGCTTGAGTCGGAGTCGGATGAAGAGTCGTCGGAGCTCTCGACGTTGGATGGTGGACAGCTTGGAGCCTTCCCGGTGATGTCACCGACTTGGGCTGCCTTGAGCTCTCTTTCTTGAGCTTTCTTGGCGGCGATCTCTCCGGCGGTTTGGTTGTCTCCACTCCCCGACATCTTGATCCCTTAGCGGTTAAGCCAAAATCAAGGGATTAGGCTCTGATACCAATTGAAAGGACCTTGTGATGCCTAGAGGGGGGTGAATAGGATCACTTCAAATTTCCGAAACAAATGCAGCGGTTAAATGAACTGTCGGTACTACCAATGCAGTGCTGGATCTACCGAGGGGGCTCGATACTTCCGATACAGGGGCAGTACTACCGACCAAATAGAGATACTTAAAACGAAATTTGAAATGCACGACGATTCTAGCAAATCTACTTGAATCAAAAGTTGAGTTTAGATGCTAAGAACCTCCTGCAACCACAGATATAGATAGGAACTCAACAAATATATAGATCGGGCACAAACAAGCTCTAGGGTTAGCAAATTACAAAGAACTCAAACAAGCAAAGGAGACAAGAGATTTAATCCGAAGTTCACTCCCACAAACGAAGCTACGTCTCCGTTGAGGATCCCGCAAAGGGAGGGCTATCACCAAGAGTCTCTTTGACTCACCCAATCCTCACAAAGGAAGATTGGTGCTCACTAAGAATTCTCCACCAAGGAGAGGGGTAATACAAACGATCCCGGGTGCTCCACACCAAGAGGGCACTCAATGGGAGACGCCTAACCGTCTAGAAGCAAGCTTCAAGAGTAACAAACGCGAATCGATGCCCGGAGATGCTTCAAGTGTTCTTGAGATGAGGGAATTCGAAGGGGCTCTCAAAGCTTCTCAATCTCACACTAGAATCACTCCTCCAACCAAACCCTAGCTCAAAGGAATCAAGTCATGGCTCTAGGAGGGAGGGGAGAAGTGGAGTGAATGCTTAAGTGAGTGTTTGTCCCGTGGTAGGTCAGCAGCAAGTGAGGGAGAAGGAGTGGGGTATAAATACTAGCCCTCAAAAACTAGTTGTTACTGTGCTCCCACGGCATTCCTTGGTACTTCTGACGTCGGGTCGGTACTACCGAGGGGTGCCAAAAAACTAAACAGTGAAGCCTTCTCGGTACTACCGACCCAGGGTCGGTACTACCGAGGGTCTGGCTGAAACTCGCCAGTGAACCCATATCGGTACTACCGACAAAGGCTGAGAATTTGAGAAAAGAGGAGCAAAAGTGTTCGTGTTGGCTCGGGGTTCCTTTCACTCACTTAGGTCATCTCCTTAAGCACTTTTAGCATCTCTTAGCGGTCAATTCGCATCCCCCTTTATAGTATGGTGCTTCCTATACTCAAATTCAAAATTAAAATGAATGTAAGCCTTGACTTGAGTTGAAAACGCCGAATTGGAGTTGGGGGCCTTCCTTTCGTCAAAACCATGAATTTCATTTAAGTAAATCCTGCACACATCTTATTCAACGATTAAATATCACAAATTGTGTTTGTCACTACCACCAAAACAATTAGGGGCCAAGATGCACTTTCAAAAACATCGTACTTGCGAAGTGACCATAGTGAAAAAATCCATATACAGAAATCAAGGAAGAAAAAGCAAGCCTGATTTCTGCTGAATCCTTTTTGTAATGCAGTGTGTGTCTATTGGTGGAAATGGAATCCGTTTTGTAATATATAGGATGTGGTGGAATTTGAATCCTTTTTGTAATATATTCTGCCTAAGATACTATATATATTCTGTTTATATTCTGCTTCAGTTTAGTAAGTGTGTTGGAGGCTACTAACATTATTATCATTAGTAACGGGCGTTAATATAAAAGAGACGAGGATTAGCCAACCCGCGTCGCCTTTGTTATGGGCAAGAGATGCGAAATCACACACACAGATTACATCAAAAGAGACGCGGATTAGCCAACCCCCGTCGGCTTGTTCTTCTTCATTCTTGCAAGTGAGCAGGTAAATCGTACAAATAAATTGGACTACACACAGATAAGCATGTCTCTTAAGATGCAAAATCACACACACATACAGATTACAGTCATCATTGATACATCAGAAGGTTACAAAGCGGCCATCTATGTTCATCATCACTAGGCACTACCAGGATGAGGAACATAGATCTAAACTAAGCAAAAGAGATATACTTCCGTCAGCTTGTTCTTCTTCATGCTTGCAAGTGAGTAGGTAAATCATACAAAAAATTGGACTGTACACAGATAATCACACAAGCATGTCTCTTGAGATGCAAAATCACACACAGATTACAGTTATCATTGATACATTAGAAGGTTACAAAGCGACCATCTATGTTCATCATCACTAGGCACTACCAGGATGAGGAACATATGTAGATCTAAACTAAGCAAAAGAGATGCTCCCGGCGGCTTGTTCTTCTTCATGCTTACAAGTGAGGAAAATATAGCAGAAGGGGAGGACATATCCCTTCAAAAATCCTCCTCCTGGAGGAGGGAAAGCAAAAGGAAACATAAGTTTGACGAGATATGCTCCAGATTCTATGACTTTACCGTCGGCTTCTTCTTCATGCTTACAAGTGAGCACAAGAGAAAGATACAACGGATCAAGGGTGGAAACATATCCCTTCAAAAATTCTTCTCCTGGAGGAGAAGGAAAAGCAAAAGGAAGCGCAAGTTTGATGAGAAAGATACAGTAGTGGGGTTGGGCTTCTCTCCCCAGACCTGATCTTTCCGTCGGCTTGTTCTTCCTGATGCCAGGAGATTATGGGCTACCTTCCCCCGACAGCTGATATATCACAAGGATTTTTCTAGCAGCTGTGCTAGAGGGATGAGCAACCCAGTCACCCACATCACAAGAATTCTTCTAGCAACTGAGAGAACGAGGAGGAGGAAGAAGAGAGAAAAGCAAAAGCTTGCGCCCTACAAGATCGATTCTTTGTGCCATAGCTAGATCTAGATCTGGAGAAGAAGGAAGCAAGTGAGGAGGACCGATAGGCGTCGGTGCCTTTTTATAGAAAAAACAAGGAAGGGATAAGATCGGTTGTCAAAAAAAAGAGGAAGGGATAAGATCAAGAGCACAGGATACGGGAAGGTTCCCAAGAAATGGATGCCAGATCCGGTCAATGGGGAAAAAGTTGCCCAGTCAATGGCTGAGAGCAGAGGCAGTGATTCCAATGTAGAATTAAAAGATACGCGGATTAACCAAACGTAATCTCCAATGTAGAATTAAAGGATACGCGGATTAGCCAAACGTCGTCTTCAATGGAGAATTAAAGGATACGCGGATTAGCCAAACATCGTCTCCATTGCATACTTAAACCGTGTTTGGAAACAAATCTTCTGTATCTTCTCCTTCCAAAATAATTTAGATCCCCTACCCCTTCATCTACCCACGAAAAAACAGCAACTGCCTACTCCTCATCGTCACCATTCCCGGCCAGAGATGAATAGCATGCCGGGAAGAAGCAGGCGACACCAGCCGTCGTCGCTGCTGGACCTTCCTCAAGACCTCTGCATTGAGATTGCAGCGCGTGTCGGTGCGACCTCAGAGTGGCCCTTGGCTGACCTCCGCAGCCTACGCGGTACTTGCTTGACCATGCGCCGCATGTGCGACCACCGCGACGTCGGCCCGCGTTTGTCGATAGAGGGGATAAGAGATGAGATTTCTTGGGTGTGGGACCCCACCGCCTACAAAGCCTTCCTTGCTATGTTGATCGATCTCGGGAATCCGGAGGCTTGCTTCTTCTCTGGGATCAAAGCTATGTTTATGGAAAACAGGGAAAGCAATGATCTCCGGCGCGCCACCGAGGGTGGGCACGATGCGGTGGCCTATCTATACGCCATCTTGCTCTATAGGGACAATGGCGGTGCCGCCGCCCCTGACACCACGAAGCGATACATGAGGCGGGTCGCGGGCGGCGGCAGTACGACGTCGAGATGGCTGAGCAACAAGGGGTGTCCGCCTTTGCGCAAGAAGGCCACGCGTGCGATCCACTCCTCGACTTGGCGCATTTTGGGTGAACCGCTGCCGCCTCCGGCACAGGTGCGCGGTGATCAGCCGTGCGCAGGCAATGGCGGCGGTGGCGGCGTGGATAAAGGATGGCTTGGAATTTCTCTGTTTTGCAGCGAAGACTGTAGGCTCCGCCGCGAAATGGTGAAGTTCGAACGGAGTATTGGAATAGGAAATCAGTAGTGGATTAGATTTTGTATGTTGCTCGTATTATCTGTGTAATTTTTTGGAAGAGCAGCAAAGCCGAGCGGGTTATCAGTCCTGTGCCGCTAATGACTGTGGGGCCCAGTTCTATTCGAATGAAGAACAGTTCGCATTTCTCCTTTTAATCTGCAATCAAATGTTGTAACATGTATTCCTTCGTCGTAATTAGTACAAATTTGATATTTTTTTCTAAATTTTTCTAAAATCACCATCTTTTCATTAATTTTATTGCTTAGTGTATATTCCGTTTCTTGACTAATGTTTATATGCCTTACTTTGTTCTTTGTAAGTACAACATATAAATAATATTTGTTTACACAACCATTAGTGATGAAACTTTGCATTTCGTAAGCTTAAGGTGAACACACGGTTTTGTTAAGTTTTCAAATGCATATGAGTTCGAACATGTTGCAAAGTGTGGAAAACTTCAATGTTCAAGCAACATTCTAGGAAACTATGTGAGAGATGTAGACATTTGTACACAAGTATATTATTCCTTCATCGAGACCATTTGAAATTTTGAAGAGAAGTTTAGGTACCCAAATTATGTTGCCAAGTCAACTTGTAGATTTTTTACAGTACATTTGATGTTATTAGAATTATTATATCATTACCATCGGGTGTAAAAACCAATTATAAGAATTTTGGGCACACAAGTGTGACTGTTGATATTTTATTCAAATACTAAATGTCCAAATATGAATTGTTCATATTTTTATGATTTTTTAGGTGTTGTTTTATGGGCTCTAATATTTTAGGGAGGCAAGTTTCATTCCCAAAAAATAGTGATGGGCCCACGTGTCAGCGTCAGTAGCCAATATAAAAAAGATAACCAAATCTCCATTGTCTCTAACCCGCGTTGGCAATGACTATCCATTGTCTCTAAGATCTAATTCATCACAACAGATCTCCAGTTCATCACAACAGATCTCCAGTTCATCACAACAGAACACATATTATAGGAGACGCGGATGGATCTACTCACATCTATTAGATCGAGTTCATGACATACAAAATCCAACAACCAAACTAATTAACTAAGCAGTTCATGATCGACAAACAAACTAAGCAGTTCATGTCCAACAACCTGACGAAGACACAAACACACACACACACACACACACATTATTACTATACATGGTAGAGGAGTCTATCAATTAGTCGGTCACCGCCGTCGGAGTCCCGCCGTCGTCGCCGCTGTGGCTGCCGTCGGAGCCGCCATCATCGAAGGCAAAGTGGCGGCCAACCCGCTTGACCACGGGGAGGTTCTCGAGCTTCTCAGCCAACCCGTGGATCCTGAAGGCGAGACCCTTCAGGCTCGGGTCCTTGTCCACTTCATGAGGTGCCTTGATGTCGAAGGCCTCGCCAACATCTTGAAGCTTTCTGAACGCGCTCCTGAACAGGTCGACGACGAACTTAGTGTCGTCGACGAACATTTCCTCGTCGGCGTCCTTGGTCGCCGGCTCCTTCCCCTTCTCCAACTTCCTCCGACAATGGCTTTCGTCGTCATCGTCCTCCCTTCGTCCACGCTTCACCGACGACGGTGCACTCGACGCCATCTCCTCCTTCGTGATCTCTCGGTGACCGAAGATTTGTAATGGTGGATCGCGAGGAGGAAGAATAAGCGAAAGAGATGATAAGCTTATGGAAGAAGCATGGAAAAGCAGGGGAAGGCAGGGGAGTTATATTGACAAGACGCGGAATCGTAAGGTGCCTCTGCCCCCACCCACTACTCCACTGGTGCCACTACGGCGCCTCGGGTTCCATTTCGGGCGCAAAACCGTCCAAAACCACGCGTCGCCTTTCAATTACGCGGGAAGGTGAAGGGGCCGGGGCAATGATGTCGGGCCCACTCGTCAGCGGCAGCAGCCAAACTGCAGCGCCTTTTCAATTTCCATTTATTATTTTAGAGGGTCGAGTCGCCTTTTTCTATTTCCAACCCCCCCAGTCACCTTCAATTTCAACCCTCATCGCCTTTCAATTTCAACCCCGTCACCTTCAATTTCAACCCTCGTCGCCTTTCAATTTCAACCTCGTCGCCTTTCAATTTCCAAACCCCGTCGCTTTTCTATTTCCTCCCCTTCTCCTTGATGGCCGCGGTGTGTGTAACACCCTAAAATTCCATCACTAAAATAATATAGGCAACATGGTGATTAGATTTAATTTACTAAGGACTTAAAATAAATTATCAAATAAATTTGGCCTTAAAATATTTAAATATCATTGGAATAATTTTAGAAGCAACAAGTGCTTGTGCATCATATTCAGTTGCATGGTTTTTGTTTGATGAGTGTGGTTTTTAAAATAAGAATGTCTAAAAACGCACCCCAACCTTTCTCTGCCTCTCCCTTCTAATCTGGCCTAGCGGCCTATTCTTTTTCCCCGGCCCGTTTTACCAGCAGTAGCCCGCTCGGCCTTCTTACCCTCCCCCGCAACCCAGCAAGCCTGCGGCCCACCTTGCGCTTGAGCGGCCCAGGAAGGCAGCCCGCGTGGCCCAGCGACCCTTCCCCTTTTTACTTTTCTTCTCTCCTTCTCTCGCTGGCAGGTGGGGCCCGGCTGTCGGCACCATCTCCTACCTCCAGCAACGGCAGAGCCGCACCCCCCTTTGATGGCCGCCGGCCGTTACTTCCGCGTCAACCGCGCCCGCCGCCTTCAAACCTCCCAATCAAGGCGCAGTGAAGCTCGGGCCTCACTCCCCGCCTTCAATCCCCATCAGTTTCCTCTAATCAATCGGCCCCCTTTGATTGCAATCAAGGCCATGGCCATTGATGGCTGTAGCTTGCTGGGCGCCGCTCCCCCTCCCTTCCCGGCTCTATTTAAGCGTAGCCAGAGCCCCTACCTCACTCCCTTTCCACCAGTCGAGCTCCCGCATTCCCTTACACTCGCGTGCACGCCATCACCGTTGGCAATTCCGGCCGCCGCACCATTGCTGGCGGCTCAAGCTCTCTTGCCGTCGGTGAAGTGCCCCTGCTCCCTCTTCTTTCTTGTTCTTCGCGGCCCGTCGCTCACCCGAGCTCTATCCGTGTTCCAGGGCCGCCATCCACTTTCAACCGGAGCACCGCCACCGTCGTCTTCAACCTCCGGCAGCCAGTGTTGATCTCCCTCACAACTACCTCTCCGTCGTCCGTTCCTTCACCGAAGTGTTGCCGTGTGGTGAGCGACCCATCCCCACTCTTTTCCCCTTGCGTCTAGAGCCCGCAGCACCTCCCACCGCTCGCCGGCCGTACACCGTCAGCCCCCATGGACGTAACGCTCCGGTCGTCTCCCGAACCAGCTCCATGTGCCCCTGGATAGCTTCGCCATCGTCTTAGCTTCGTGTAGGTTCAAACCGCGTCCAAAACCGTGGTCGGGAGCCTTTTTCCGAGCAACACCGGCGAACCGTCCGCCGCCGCCTGTTCGCACGCGTGCGTCGCCTGCCGTCCGATCCAGCGTGGACGGCCCAGATCTGCCCAGCCCTCGAGTCAATAGGACTTCATAACGGTCAACCATGGTGGTTTTGCTAAAGAGACCCTTGGTTTTATCAGTTTCGCAAGCCGGTCCTTCCACCTTTAAGTTTCCTTGCATATAGGTCCTTTCTTTTATGTTTTAGCCCCTGATCTTGTTAGTTTTAGCGCCCGAGGTCCTCTATAGGTTCTTTTGCGCCTTAGACCTTCTGTTTTTATGCATAATTAGATATAGGCCCTCGGTTTCTTTCAGTTAGGTCCCTGTAAGCCTAGTTTCTTCACAGTTTAGCCCTGAACCTTGTTTTTAGCATATCTTGGTCGTTATAGATCCATTTTAAGTGTTTGAGGTGTCTATGCGATCGTCTCAGTGAGCCCATTGCTTTAGTAGTGTGTTTGTAGCCTTTAGACCTGTTTGATGAATTGTTTTATTTATTGTATGCTTTATTTGTGTGCTCGTAGATCTCGTGCCTATTTCGACTGAGCAGCCTGTTGGAGTCGATCAGGAGCAGCTTTTTGAAGAAGAAGAAGATTTGTTTGTAGGCGAGGAAGGCAAGTGGTCTTCTCCGCCTGCATGATTCTATTTTATCCTATATAATTGCATAACAATTAAGTTTATATTTATTCTGATATTGCATTAAATTGACGGGAACAACTTTTTAAGGACATACCTAGATTTTTACCCACAATCCTTGGAACAACCCGATTTATTAAATTTTTTTATGTAGAATATGCTAGTGGCTCAACTTGGGTTAAATAAAAATGGTTTTCCTGGTAAAGGCTTTATGCTTAATGATCATGGCTTTGGGTTAATATAAGATTACTTGATTTAATCGGAACATGGAGAACCACCCAAGAAAACATGTGCAACCATAGTGTCATATGGCTCTGACCTTAGCCAATTAATTAGGTGTGCGATTGATCTGATGGCCCTTTTCCGAAAGGAGCAGAGGGGGATCCGGGTTGCAGGGGTATAGCCCGGTCCTCTTGGGGTAGCAGCCTTTGCTAAGGTGCTGACCACTAGGGAGGGTTATGGTCCGCCCTAATCCGTAACTATGTGGGTCGTTAGTCTTTTGCATGCCTTTGTAAAGGCTTCGTAGTGTCCCTATGCAATCACACCTCGGAAGTGTGGTATGATGCTTGGCCAGCATCGCATGGTTGGGTTAAAAGTTCTTTGGAACTTTTACGCGAGCTGTGGGTAAAGTGTGCAACCTCTGCAGAGTGTAAAACTGATCGATCAGCCGTGCTCACGGTTACGAGCGGCTTGGACCCTCACATGATAATTAAACTCAAAGATGGAATTAAATCACGGTGCGATGGGTTTTGAGATGAGATGTTTATAAATTCTTAAGTGGGTTGGTATAGACTTACATCTAGTAACTAGGCGTTCTTTAATTAAAATTTGACCAACATTAAAATGCTAACCGCTGCAAAACCTTAGCCTATCCTTGGTAGCCTCTCATCTTCCCCCACTTGCTGAGTACCAACCATAAGTGTACTCATCCTTGCTTACCGCTGTTCAGAAGAGAACAATGGTGAGGAGTACTACAACGACTTTGAGGAGTTCTGAGGCATGCGATCCCCCAGTCAAGTGCCTGTGGAAGCGGAAGATGAAGACTCTTCGTGTAGTTATCGTGATTCGATGTTAAAGACCTTCGTGTCTTCCGAATGAGTGTAATAAAGATGTTAAATCTTATGTCACATTTTGAATACTGTTTGTGATATTACACTTATTTGTTTATCATATGTGCGTAACTTGATCCTGGCGCACATATGAGATGCATTTGGTTTCTCTTCGGAAATCAGGTGTGACAAAGTGGTATCAGAGCGGTGTTGACTGTAGGAACGCAGCCTTGGCTAGAAATGGTCGAAAATTAAGGATTCATGTTCTAGAAAGCCATATCATCTTTCAAAATTGTCATATTTACGCATAAAAATCTAATTTATTCTTTGTTCTTTGTTGAAAAATTGCATCATTTGATTTATTCTATATTGAGTTCAGTTTTGTCTCATCAGATGGCCAGGACTTATCAGACTGCTCGTAAGAGTACTAGAGGACGTTTCCGTTTTGGGCAGTTAGCTCCCCGTCACCAGCCAGAGGTTGTGGTTGAGGAGCATCCAGAGGAGGTACAGCTAGAGGTTATGGTTGAGGATCATCATGAGGAGGTACAGCCAGAGGTGGAGATAGAGGAGGATCTTGAGGAGGTGCAGTTTGAGGTTGAGGAAGAACCGGAGGAGCAGCCACAGCTATATGATGGTGTTCTTTTGGAGGTTGATGCTGATGGAGACATGGTGATTCCACCAGTAGCAGTTGATGCACCCCCTACCCTGCCAGCTGCTCCCGCTGATGATGATGCACCCGCACCAAATGCTGTTGAGGACGAGCCAGATGATTCTGGAGATGATAGCAGTGACGAGGATGACTCCAGCAGTGATGAGGATGAGAATGGGAATGATGAAGAAGATGAAAATGTAGATATTGTTGGGATGGAAGATGACAACAGTGTTATCGCCAACAATGGGGATGATAACAACAACAACAACAACAACAATGACAATGACAATGGTGGTGCCCAGGGTAATGATAATCGGTACCTTAGAGCAGAGTATCACATGCACACTTATATTGCTCTGGATGGTCAGTTCTGTGATTTACTGGAGGAGTTGTTACAGGAGTTGGACCATACTGTGAGGCCCCTCTATATCACTAGGCACTATGTGGAGCCTGGCATGAGAGATTACTACACCACTGAGGCTCACATTCGGGTGGTTACAGGGCAGGTCGGAAGATGGAGGAGTCGCACAGTGCACTCTAGCACTGCACATTTCTCTACAGAGGCTGCTGCTATTAATGATGCTGCTAGAAGAGATTTATGGTCCATCAGTAACTCATTCCGTGGGCAGATACATGACACAGATTTCCGCTTTGTTCCTAGCCGCATCAGTGGTACTGAGGAAACAGTGGTACCAGTGGGTGATAACCGGGATAGCCGTGTTGATATCCTTGCCAGAGTGACTGCGGCACTCAATACAGACCTGGAGGGTGCTACAACTGAGTTGGACAGGACACACGAGGAGCTTCAGAATGCACAAGCCAGGATAGCACAACTGGAGGCTCAGCTTGCAGGACAGCAGCCACCAGAGGAGGCAGCACCATCCTGTCCTACTGCCTCACCTCCACGCAAGAGACTCCACTACGGCGCTCCAGAAGCAACCACTCGTCTTGGTTAAGCTAGAAGTTTAAGTCGCCCACCCCTTTACCTGTTTTCGTTAGAACGTTCCTGTGAGGACGATCGATGTAATAAAGTTGTTGCTTGAACCATGTTTGTTTTGGAGTTTTGTTTGTGTGAGTTGTATTGTGCAGTGATGGCCACAAATGCAACAAGAAAATTTTGTTAAGCTAATGAAATTAGTTGGGATCTAAATCTAAGCTATCTTTTGTCTTATCTATCATACCAATCTGTTCACACAAAATCTGTTCGCGCAGCTCTCTGACAGGGCAGTACTGTTTTATTCATATCTCGAGCTACAAAACTCCGTTTGATGTAAATCCAGTTGGGTTGGTTCAAAAAATTTGTGGATGAATGTCTGCCAAAAATTCAGCACTATAGAGTTCGTATACAGAGAGTTATGAACAAAACAATGGGGTTAGCAGAATCTGTAAAACTTTGCTGACACAGTTGCATTGTTCAAATTATATCTCGAGTTGTAGACCTCCGATTGAGGTGATTCCAGTGGGATTAGTTTTGTAATTTTGTACTTCATACCCTGGTAAAATTTCACAATTTTTGGGTAAAGATACTGAGAGTTACATCTGATTTACCGGGATCAACCGAATCTGTCACAGTGATAAAGTCATGCTGATTTCTCTTTTCAAGTTTACCTCTTTATGCATCAGTTCAATATTCTTGTCTGAAATACCTTTCTCTAACAATCAGATGGTAAACACCAGGTCAGGAGGAGGTCAAGACATTCCACCTGTTGTACGTGCACACATTGCCAACCAACAAAATCTAGTGCCACCTCCCCCACCCAATCCGGTAATGGATCCCGCAATGCAGCAGTTCTTTACCGCTCAGATGCAGCTGATCCAAAACCTTACCGCCACTGTTCAAAACATGCAAGCTCAGCAAAATCAGCCACCAGCAGCACCACCACAGGCACCTAGGGACAAGCATAAGGAATTCATGATCCACCGCCCTCCCACATACTCCCACTCCACTGATACATTGGATGCTGATGATTGGTTGAAGACTGTCACTAAGAAGCTAGAAATGGCTCAGTGCAATGGCCGTGAAATGGTCTTATATGCTGCAGGCCGCTTAGAGGGATTAGCAGCTGACTGGTGGGATGCGTTCACTGTTGCACATGCTGCACCTAACACCATCACCTGGCAGGAATTCAGGGATAGTTTCCGTGCACACCACATTCCTTCTGGGGTGATAAAGCTCAAACAGAGGGAGTTTCTTGCTCTGAAGCAAGGCAACATGACTGTGAATGAATATCTGGATAAGTTCACTCAGTTGTCACGCTATGCCCCGGATGAAGTTAATACAGATCCAAAGAGGCAAGAACGCTTTCTGGATGGTCTGATAGGGCCACTCAATTATCAACTGCAGAGTCACACCTTCCCGGATTTCGCTGCATTGCTGAACTAGGCTATAGGCCTGGAGAACAAATGTAAGGAACTTGGTGAGAAGAAGCGCAAGTTCCAGTCTCATGGGCAATCTAGCAGCAACACTCGCCCTCGCTACAGCTCCCCACAGAATTCTCAGTTCCGCTCTGGTGGACAGAGTGGAAGGTATCCTCAGAACTTGCAGCTGCAGCGCTCATTCCAGCAACCCCAGCGCTTCAACCAGCAAACACCCCGCACTCCTAATCCCTAGCAAAACCGCTCAACCAATACCCCAGGCGCACCAATGAGGAATACTACTCCGGTCCAGCCTAATGGTTGTTTCAAGTGTGGAGAACTGGGGCACTATGCCAACAATTGTCCTAAGCGTGGAATGTAGACTCCACAGAAAGGCAATGGTCAGAAACCTTGTCAGCCGTCGTCACTGGCTCACACTGGAAATTCAAACACTCCAGGCAACAAAGCTCAACAGAATTATGTGCGTGGCAGAATGAACAACATGACGGTTGAACAAGCTCAAGATGCTACTGGAGTTGTGCTGGGTACGTTTCTCATCAACTCTATACCTACAACAGTTCTATTTGATTCTGGAGCTTCGCATTCGTTTATAACTGATCAGTTCGTAGCAAAGCATGGTATGCCTATGAGTCCTATGAAGACACCTTTGCTTGTTAGTTCCCCGGGCGGTCAAATGAAAGCCAGTCATTTATGCCCGCAAGTAAATCTTAAAATCATGGGGATAGACTTCCCAGCTAACTTAGTGATCCTAAAATCATGGGGCATAGATGTGATCCTAGGAATGGACTGGTTAAGAAAATATGATGGGGTTATTCAGTGCCAAGAGAAGTCAGTACTCTTAACTAGTCCACAGGGAGACAGAATTGAGTTTGTTGCTACCCCGTCACCAACTGAAAGTGGGACAGTAAATTCAATGAAGGGAAAAGTTTTGGAAGATATCAAAGTAGTAAATGAGTACCCAGATGTGTTTCCAGATGATTTACCAGGTATGCCACCTGACCGTGACATTGAATTCAGTATTGAACTTTTACCTGGCATCGCCCCTATATCTAAAAACCATATAGAATGGATGTTAAGGATCTAGCTGAATTAAAGAAACAAGTAGAGGAATTGTTAAGTAAAGGGTTTATCCGTCCTAGCTCATCACCTTGGGGATCCCCCACTCTCTTTGTAGATAAAAATTATGGATCTAGGAGGATGTGTGTAGATTATCGATCCCTTAATGAAGTCACAATCAAAAATAAATACCCTTTACCTCGGATCGAGGATCTGTTTGATCAAATGAGAGGTGCGAAAGTTTTCTCTAAGATAGATCTACGATCAGGTTACCATCAGTTGAAGATTCGACAGGAAGACATTCCTAAGACAGCTTTCACATCCAGATATGGCTTGTATGAGTTCACAGTGATGTCCTTTGGATTGACAAATGCACCAGCATACTTTATGTATTTGATGAACAAGGTTTTTATGGAGTACCTTGACAAGTTTGTAGTAGTGTTCATTGATGACATCTTGGTGTTCTCTCGGAATGAGGAAGAGCATGAGGAACACTTGAGACTGGTGTTGCAGAAGCTTCGGGAACATCAGTTGTATGCCAACTTTAGTAAGTGCGACTTTTGGTTGAAAGAAGTCTCTTTCCTTGGACATATTATCACTGATGGAGGAATTGTAGTAGATCTGAGTAAAGTTCAGGATGTGTTAAACTGGAATCCACCTAAGAATGTGCCAGAGATCAGAAGTTTTCTTGGGTTGGCAGGTTATTACCGCCGATTTATTGAAGGCTTCTCGAAGATTGTAAAACCTCTCACATCTTTGTTGGAAAAAGGGAAAGAATTTAAATGGGATGACAAATGTCAAGCTAGCTTTGAGGAATTGAAAAAAAAATTAACCACAGCTCCTGTATTGATAATGCCAGATATTCACAAAGGGTTTGATGTGTACTGTGACGCTTCACGACAAGGTCTTGGTTGTGTCTTGATGCAAGAAGGAAAAGTAGTAGCTTATGCTTCCAGGCAGTTGAGAAAACATGAACAAAACTACCCTACCCATGATCTAGAGTTAGCCACCATTGTGCACGCGCTAAAGATTTGGAGACATTATATGATTGGAAATAAGTGTTAGATATTCACTGATCACAAAAGTTTGAAGTATATCTTCACACAAATAGATCTCAATCTTAGACAGCGAAGATGATTAGAATTAATCAAGGATTATGAGCTAGATATTCAGTACCATCCTGGAAAAGCAAATGTCGTAGCAGATGCTCTGAGTCGTAAAAGTCAAGCAAATATGTTAGTAGCTCGTTTGAAGCCTCAAGAATTGTGTTGGGAAATGGCACAACTCAACTTGGGGATAGCTGCACAAAATGAAACCATGACTTTGGAAATTGAGTCAACACTTGAACAAGAGATTAGGAAGGGGCAACTGAATGATGAAAAGATTAAGGAATACAAGAAGTTGATTGATCTAGGCAAGGTCCCAGAATTCAGAGAAGATGAACAAGGGACTATCTGGTTTAAGAACAGGATTTGTGTGCCTGAAATCAAACACCTCTGTGAGACTATACTGAAGGAAGCACATGATTCAGCATTCTCTATTCACCCGGGTAGTACCAAAATGTATCAAGATCTGAAACAGAAATACTGGTGGTATGGAATGAAGAAGGATGTTGTAGTACACGTTGCACTGTGTGATGTATGCCAGAGGGTAAAGGCAGAGCACCAAAGACCAGCAGGATTGCTTCAACCATTAAAAGTACCCGAGTGGAAGTGGGAAGAAATTGTCATGGATTTTTATTGTGGGGTTACCTCGCACTCGTGATGGTTATGATTCCATATGGGTTATTGTGGACAAATTAACCAAGGTTGCTCATTTTATACCAGTTAAGACAACATACACTGGAGCAAAATTAGCAGAGCTATACATATCAAGGATAGTGTGTCTGCATGGAGTTCCAAAGAAAATAGTTTCAGATCGAGGCACCCAGTTCACATCACATTTTTGGCAGAAGTTACATGAATCGATGGATACAAAGTTGAATTTTAGTTCAGCATATCACCCTCAAACAAATGGTCAAACTGAGAGGACAAATCAGATTCTAGAAGATATGTTAAGGGCTTGTACTTTAAAGCATGGAGGAAGCTGGGATAAGAGTTTGCCATATGCAGAATTCGCTTATAACAACAGCTATCAGAGTAGTCTTAAAATGGCTCCTTTTGAAGCATTATACGGAAGAAAGTGCAGGACACCATTGTACTAGAGTCAGACGGGAGAAAGTCAACTTTTTGGTCCAGAGATTATAAAAGAGGCTGAAAGGCAAGTTGAGATAATTCGGGAGAATCTCAAAACCGCCCAATCAAGGCAAAAGAGTTATGCTGATCCTAAAAGGAGAGAGGTGGTATTTGAAGTTGGAGATTATGCATATCTTAGAGTATCACCTATCCGAGGCCTTTGAAGGTTCAGTATTAGAGGGAAGTTATCACCCCATTTTATCGGACCCTTTCAAATCTTGGAAAGACGAGGAGAAGTGGCATATCGATTGGAACTACCCGATCGTTTGGCAGGTGTTCATGATGTGTTTCATGTATCACAACTGAAAAAGTGTTCGAGTGAGATTAAAGTGGAACATCTACCATTGGAAGATCTTGATGTGAAAGATGATCTAACTTATAAAGAATACCCTATCAAAATCTTAGACAGCTCAGAGAGGGCCACTCGCAGCAAAGTCATTAAAATGTGCAAAGTACAGTGAAGTCACCACTTAGAGTTTGAGGCTACTTGGGAAAGAGAGGATGAGTTTATGGAAGAACTCCCTCAGTTGTTCTCTAATCTTCCTGAATCTCGGGACGAGATTCTCTTTAAGGGGGTAGGATTTGTAACACCCTAAAATTCCATCACTAAAATAATATAGGCAACATGGTGATTAGATTTAATTTACTAAGGATTTAAATAAATTATCAAATAAATTTGGCCTTAAAATATTTAAATATCATTGGAATAATTTTAGAAGCAACAAGTGCTTGTGCATCATATTCAGTTGCATGGTTTTTGTTTGATGAGTGTGGTTTTCAAAATCAGAAAGTCTAAAAACCCACCCCAACCTTTCTCTCCCTCTCCCTTCTAATCCGGCCCAGCGGCCTTTTCTTTTTCCCCGGCCCGTTTTACCAGTAGTAGCCCGCTCGGCCTTCTTACCCTCCCCCGCAACCCAGCGAGCCTGCAGCCCACCTTGGGCTTGCGCGGCCCAGGAAAGCAGCCCGCGCGGCCCAGTGACCCTTCCCCTTTTTCCTTTTCTTCTCTCCTTCTCTCGCTGGTAGGTGGGGCCCGGCTGTCGGCACCATCTCCTACCTCCAGCAGCGGCAGAGCCGCACCCCCCTTTGATGGTCGCCGGCCGTTACTTCCGCGTCAACTGCGCCCGCCGCCTTCAAACCTCCCAATCAAAGCGCAGTGAAGCTCGGCCCTCACTCCCCACCTTCAATCCCCATCAGTTTCCTCTAATCAATCGGCCCCCTTTGATTGCAATCAAGGCCATGGCCATTGATGGCCGTAGCTCACTGGGCGCCACTCCCCCTCCCTTTCCGGTTCTAATTAAGCGTAGCCAGAGCCCCTACCTCACTCCCTTTCCACCAATCGAGCTCCCGCATTCCCTTACACTCGCGCGCACGCCATCACCGTTGGGAATTCTGGCCACCGCACCATTGCTGGCCGCTAGAGCTCTCCCGCCGTCGGTGAAGTGCCCCTGCTCCCTCTTCTTTCTTCTTCTTCGCGGCCCGTCGCTCACCCGTGCTCTATCCGTGTTCCAGGGCCGCCATCCCCTTTCAACCGGAGCACCGCCGCCTTCGTCTTCAACCTCCGGCTATGGGTGTCGATCTCCCTCACAACTACCTCTCTGCGGCCCGTTCCTTCGCCGAAGTGTTGCCGTGTGGTGAGCGACCCATCCCCACTCTTTTCCCCTTGCGTCTAGAGCCCGCAGCACCTCCCACCGCTCGCCGCCCGTACACCGTCCGCCCCCATGGACATGACGATCTGGTCGTCGCCCGAACCAGCTCCCTATGCCCCTGGATAGCTTCGCCATCGTCTTAGCTTCGCGTAGGTTCAAACCGCGTCCAAAACCGTGGCCGGGAGCCTTTTTCCGGGCAACGCCGGCGAACCGTCGCCGCCTGTTCGCACGCGTGCGTCGCCCGCCGTCCGATCCGGTGTGGACGGCCCAGATCCGCCCAGCCCACGAGTCAATAGGACTTCATAACAGTCAACCATGGTGGTTTTGCTAAAGAGACCCTTGGTTTTATCAGTTTCGCAAGCCGGTCCTTCCACCTTTAAGTTTCCTGGCATATAGGTCCTTTCTTTTATGTTTTAGCCCCTGATCTTGTTAGTTTTAGCGCCCGAGGTCCTGTATAGGTTCTTTTGCGCCTTAGACCTTCTGTTTTTACGCATAATTAGACATAGGCCCTCGATTTCTTTCAGTTAGGTCCCTGTAAGCCTAGTTTCTTCACAGTTTAGCCCCTGAACCTTGTTTTTAGCGTATCTTGGTCGTTATAGATCCGTTTTAAGTGTTTTAGGTGTCTATGCGATCGTCTCAGCGAGCCCATTGCTTTAGTAGTGTGATTGTAGCCTTTAGAACTGTTTGATGAATTGTTTTATTTATTATATGCTTTATTTGTGTGCTCGTAGATCTCGTGCCTATTTCGACTGAGCAGCCCGTTGGAGTCGATCAGGAGTAGCTTTTTGAAGAAGAAGAAGATTTGTTTGTAGGCGAGGAAGGCAAGTGGTCTTCTCCGCCTGCATGATTCTATTTTATCCTATATAATTGCATAACAATTAAGTTTATATTTATTCTGATATTGCATTAAATTGACGGGAACACCTTTTTAAGGACATACCTAGATTTTTACCCACAATCCTTGGAACAACCTAGTTTATTAAATGTTTTTGGGTAGAATATGCTAGTGGCTCAACGTGGGTTGGATAAAAATGGTTTTCTTGGTAAATCTTTATGATTAATGATCATGGCTTTAGTTTAATATAAGATTACTTGATTTAATCGGAACATGGAGAACCACCCAAGAAAACATGTGCAACCATAGTGTCATATGGCTCTGACCTTAGCCAATTAATTAGGTGTGCGATTGATCTGATGGCCCTTTTCCGAAAGGAGCAGAGGGGGATCCGGGTTGCAGGGGTATAGCCCGGTCCTCTTGGGGTAGCAGCCTTTGCTAAGGTGCTGGCCACTAGGGAGGGTTGTGGTCCGCCCTAATCCGTAACTATGTGGGTCGTTAGTCTTTTGCATGCCTTTGTAAAGGCTTCGTAGCGTCCCTATGCAATCAGACCTCAGAAGTGTGGTATGATGCTTGGCCAGCATCGCATGGTTGGGTTTAAAGTTCTTCGAAACTTTTACGCGAGCTGTGGGTAAAGTGTGCAACCTCTGCACAGTGTAAAACTGATCGATCAGCCGTGCTCACGGTTATGAGCGGCTTGGACCCTCACATGATAATTAAACTCAAAGATGGAATTAAATCACGGTGCGATGGGTTTTGAGATGAGATGTTTATAAATTCTTAAGTGGGTTGGTATAAACTTACATCTAGTAACTAGGCGTTCTTTAATTAAAATTTAACCAACATTAAAATGCTAACCGCTGCAACACCTTAGCCTATCCTTGGTAGCCTTGCATCTTCCCCCACTTGTTGAGCACCAACCATAAGTGTACTCATCCTTGCTTACCATTGTTCAGAAGAGAACAATGGTGAGGAGTACTACAGCGACTTTGAGGAGTTCTGAGGCATGCGATCCCCCAGTCAAGTGCCTGTAGAAGCGGAAGAAGAAGACTCTTTCGTGTAGTTATCGTGATTCGATGTTAAAGACCTTCGTGTCTTCCGAATGGGTGTAATAAAGATGTTAAACCTTATGTTACGTTTTGAATATTGTTTATGATATTACACTTATTTGTCTATCATATGTGTGTAACTTGATCCTGGCGCACATATGAGATGCATTTGGTTTCTCTTCGGAAATCAGGTGTGACAGTGTGCTTGATGTTGCTGCTGCCAGATGATCTTATCACCCAGATCATCATCCACTACATCAACGATGAGCCCGTCATTCGTTTTCTGATCCTTCATAATCAAATCTGCGGCACCTTCCGGTGCATCTGCGACCCCGATGAGGTGCTACTGCACGTGTCGCTGTGTGAGCTTCATCAAGTGTGCAAGAATCGCTACGTCAGGTCGTGCTTTGAGCGGCGCTTCTACGAGGCCAATCATCCGGAGGCATTATGCTTCGAGGGGATGGAGAGGTTGATGAGGCAGTGGAATCTCGATAAGGGTCTGAAGCTCGTCGGAGATGCCGCTGCTGAAGACTCCGATGCAAAGTACTTCTTAGCGATGTTGAAGTACCATTGCAACCCTGCGGACCCCGAAGCCATGGCACTGCTCCAGGAAATCAGCGGCGGCCCGTCACCCCCTGACGGGCGGTGGAAGAACCACAACCTGCGGCGGCTGCGCTACCTCGTCAATCGGGATCTCGAGAACATTGCGTGGTGGTACTGGCTTGGTGACGGCGACGACGACATTCCGTTGCTGCCTGTCCAGAATCCCCACGTCTGCATTTGGGCAGCGGGATGTAGGCGCTATGGGCCAGAGACCTCAGAGATCATCCACTACTGCAGCGCCGAGTGTCGCATCCATCATGAGTTCGACCTCTGGACACGTAACTTCAGCGTCGTCGTGGAGTACGCCGTCAGCAGGATGAACATCGGGATGTAGGCGCAAGCATCAATGAACATTATCTATCTTGAATGTAAATTATTAGATATTACTAAACGCGGATTTGATTTTAACGGGATGTCGGTTTTTAATTGGTGTTTGATAGACAAGATTTGATTTGTCACGTTTGTGAGTCAAATCGAAGGTTGCGGTGGTCTCAATTGCCGCCGACGAGGCCTAGGGTGCCCTCTTGGGTGTCGAAACCGCCGAAGCGGGCACGGCCGGGGCGGCGGCGGGCGGCGGTACCCTCTGCTTCCTCCTTTGTTCTATTGGAGAATGAAGAACAGTTTATCCGTCTCGCGTCACCGACGGCATTTCTCTTTTTAATCTGCAATCAAATTTTGTAACATGTATTTCTCCATTGTAATTAGTCCAAATTTGATTATTTTTTTCTAAAGTTTTCTAAAATCACCGTATTTTCATTAATTTCATTATTTAGTGTATATTTCGTTTCTTGAACAATGTTTATATGCCTTATCTTGTTCTATGTAAGTACAACATATAAATAATATTTGTTTTCCACACCTCCTGTAATGAAACTTTGCATTTTCGTAATCTTAAGGTGAACACAAGGTTTTGTTATGTTTTCAAATGCATATGAGTTCGAACATGTTGCAAAGTGTGGAAAACTTCAATGTTCAAGGAACATTCTAGGAAACTATGTGAGAGATGTAGATATTTGTACGCAAATGTATTATTCCTTCATCGAAACCATTTGAAATTTTGAAGACAAGTCTAGGTACCCAAATTATGTTGCCAAGTCAATTTGTAGATTTTTTTAGAGCACACTAGATGTTATTAGAATTATTACATCATTAACATGGGATGTAAAAACGAATTCTAAGAACCTTGGGCACACAAGTGAGACTATTGATATTTTATTAAAATACTAAATGTCCAAATACGAATTGTTCCTATTTTTATGATTTTTTAGGTGCTGTTTTATGGACTCTAATATTTTAGGGAAGCACGTTTCATTCGAAAAAAAATAGTTGCTGGCCCACGCGTCAGCGTCAGCAGCCAAAATAAAAAGATAATCGCTGCCCGCCCGCCGGACCCAACTGCCAACAAAGGCGATGCGGGTTCACTAACCATCGTCGCCAATGACACTTCCCCACGCGTCAGCATCAGCAGGCAAACCGTAAGCGGGTTGTTCAAAAATTCCCACCTATATTGACTATAATGCCCATGGAATTCCAATTCCACCAGAGAGCTGTTCAAGGGCACACCAGTAATTTCCTTAAACACAGTTACACGCACAGTTCCTCAGGGGACATATTCGGCTCCTCGCTAGATAGATCCACAACGCCCGCACTCTCCCCACCGCGGCCGCCACTCTCCCCGCTCGCCTTCGCCGCTCTCTCCCCGCTGCAGCCCTGCTCTTCTCCAGCCCCACTGCTCCCAGTGTGATGACGGTGACGAGGACGCGGTTACTGGCGTGCGGACGGCTTCTCGGCCAACTTAAAGACGGATGACGCGGATCCGTCATCCCCGGCCACGACGATGAGCCGGCCACCTCAGGCCACGAGCCGACGTGGATCCGGCCCCTTCGACCATCACGAGAACAACTACTTCATTCGCGACAGAGGTTAGTCCTGCTTGAACCCCCAACGCCCTCTCTCTGCTCGGCCACCAAATCTGCTATATATTCATGTCAATGTGGATTAGGGAGACATGCCTTGATAGTTCATTTTTAATTGATTGACTGTGGATTTGATGGATGGATTTTGTTGCTCCAAGTCTGTTTGAATAAATTGTTGCTAACAGGTGAAGTTATATGAACTGTTGAAATTCATTTTCATGTTCCTGGTGCTACAATTTTTGCACTGTAAATTCATGAAAAGCATTGAGGATGTTAGCATACTTTAATTCTGCTATGCTTTGAATGTACCAGATCGACAATTATGCTTTGGACCTGTTAGCATACTTTAATTCTGATGGCCACATAATGTCAGTGGGAATTGCATCGCAGTGGTTTATAATGTAGTGATAACTAGACTGTCCTATGCTTTGTTGTGAGTGTTAATTATTTCACTACTGTCATATATATTGTTATTGTTGGTGTCATGATGTGTTGTGAGTGTTGTTTCACTACTGTCATATAATGTCATGATTGCTTTATCCTCTTGTTGCATGTACACATCGAACACACAATCCATCGCTGCTGAAGTTGGACAACGAAGTAGTTGAAGGAATTTATTCTCTACTTTGATATACAAGCATATTGTTGTGTCCCTGTCAAAATGGTTAGCACCTATCCCTGTATGCTAATTAAATAAAATATGAACTGTGTGTGTCTATGCTGATTTTATTTACGACTTGTAATGATTTCTAGTCTAATATCAGCTATTTTGCCTGTTAGAGAAAATGAATTTATCTAATAAGAATTTTGTTTAGATTTTCAGTCTTCCTTATGTTGCAGTCTCCCACAACAACAAACTCCTCTACCTCCAGTGCACCATCACAGCCCATCGGCGGTGAACCTTCTTCACAGGGTCACTCAACACAGACTGCTGCGAGTAGTACTCGATCCCGCGGGTCAAGGACACAAACCAAATGGCCAGAAGACAAGTTGACTGCAACTAGACTTGATGCCAATTTTTGGCCTACCCCAGATGCTGCGAGGGATAGATTTGTATTGGTCTATGGCTTCATTGCTCGGGAGAGGGTGTCAATCAACAAGGCGGTTGATGATCTCTCACCAATTGAGAAGGAACATTTGTTCACAGTTTTAGAGGAAAAGCTAGATTACCCAGCCAATCTGGAAGAATCTGTTCGCAAGAAGGCAGTTAAGGTAGTTATATCAGAGATTGGAACCTTGCAACGGCGGTTCAAGCCCCATTTAAGAAAAAAATATGTGAGCGAAGAGGAGACTCCCTTTGTGAAGCATGCCTTTTTGCAGCAACAAGACTAGGACATGTTTGTGTAGGAAACCAATTCTCCTTCATTTCAGCAATTGAGCCAAGAGATGAAACAAAAGAGAGCATTGCATAATAAGCCACACAAGACGAGCAGAAAAGGTTATCGTGGTAAAAGGAAAGAGTGGCAGGAGGAGGATGCAAAGCTAGCTGCAGAAGGAAAACAGAATCCTTGGAACCAATTTCCTGGACGTTCGAGACATTATCTGCGGACAAGGGTAGGGAAGAAGAGGAAGAATACTAGTGAAGGAAGTGGGGACATAACATTCAGTAACCCTGCGGTGGTGGGGGTAGCAGATAGGGTGAAAACCCTTGCAGCTCAGGGTAGCGATGGTTCTTTCTCTGGGGTTAGGGAGAATGATATCCTCACTGCAGCACTTGAGACTTCAGAGCATCGAGGTCGGGTCCGAGGCGTGTCTAGTTCACTTAGCTGGGGTAAAGGGTTTGGTGAAGAGTTTGCTGGAATGTACAAGAAGAAGAGGAGGAACAAGAGGTCTGATGATATGATGGACATAACATTTAAAACAGTTTTCCATGCTCTAAGACTATTAGGCATCAAAATACCGAAAAATGTACTTCTTCCTTCCCAATTACCAGCGCCTGTCAGTAGCAGCGAGGAAGAAGACGTGCATGGCAGCGAGGAAGAAGATGTGCATGATAGCGAGGAAGAACATGCGCATGACAGTGAGGAAGATGCGCGTGGCAGAGACCAAGCCAATTGGAATGTCAACAAGGATGAAGCGAATCAAGTGCACAGTGATAGTCGATCACCTATGCTGGACACAATAGATAAGCTGACAGAGCCAACCACGTGCAGCCTTTTGGATGGCACCGGGATTAATGTGAAGCTCACACTAGCGAAAGTCTTTCCATTTCAAAAGGCTTGCCATGCAGTACCTGTGTAGGATGGGTATGTTGTGGTGCAACCTACTTATGTGTGGGCAAATGCAGGTCACTACCCTCTGCCTGTACCAATTGATGGGGGTGACATAGCAACCCTAGCTGAGGCTCTCGTTCAAAGGATCCAATGGCCAAAGGACAGGATCCTTATACCACCCATGATGAGACATCCCAACCCTGAAGCCGCAACAGGTAGCAGGGGTACAGCATCAGATGGAGGTACTGCAGCTCAGTGTCTACAAGAGAAGGCTCAACAGCAGTAGCAGCAGCAGATCAGCAAAACTATGCAGCAGGAGCGTCGACAACAGCCGGAGGAGCCCAAGCAAACTCCGCCTAAGCAGCTGCTGCAACATGAGGAAAAGCAACAGACGAAACAACAGCCTCTGCAGCAGCAGGAGGAGGAGCCCAGGCAATCTCCCCCTAAGCATCAGATGCAACATGTACAGCAGCCTCTGCAACAGGAGGAGGAGCCCAGGCAATCTCCACTGTAGAATGGGAACCAGGCCAAGAAACCTCTGTCTAAAGATGAGATTCTTAACTGTATTATTGGGACAGAACAGGAACCAAAATACAAGTCTGGTGCACCTATGTTGTCAGAAGCAGACTTAGAGGCTGCTGGACCAAATTGTGCCAGGTTGCATGCTTAAGTCATGAAACACAGTAAGGATAAACTTGTCTTTCCAGCAAAGGTGGATCAACACTACTTTCAAGGTGGTGGTGCTTTAATGTTAAACATTGCATTCAGTAGCGTGTATAACCTTATAACCCTGGCTTCTCTGGATGTTACCTTCTTGAGGTTGTGGATATTGTAAGTCCCTTAAAACCTAAAAAGATATTTCTTTAATTTTGACCACAAAGTTCATGCATGCTAACAATTTGATTTTTTGTAGGAAAATGATGGACAAGGCAGCGGAGATGCAGATCAGTGTTGGGTTTTTAGATCCAGATATTTTCACTTCCACAAATATTTCTCAGCATTCTGGCCTTGTAATAAAAGCAATCACAAATGCAATGAACAACGACTACGTGGTGGGTGCCTACTACACTGGCCACTGGGTAACACTGATCATCTGTATGAAGTTCAAAGAGGTTTGGTATCTAGATTCTTCTAAACAACATCTCCCGCGAAAGTTCGCAGACCTCAAAGCTGTTGTGGACTGGTCAGTATCTTGTAGGTTTCGTTCACAAAAATTCAATCTCTTAGTGTTTCTAATTGGTATTGCTAATCATGCAGGGCCTTTGGTACAGTATCTTGTAGGTTTTGTTCACAAAAATTCAATCTCTTAGTGTTTCTAATCGGTATTGCTGATCATCATGCAGGGCCTTTGCTGATCATGCACAGGACGGAGTGACGAAAGGAAAGAAAAAAAAGCCAAAAGCCACAACACTCAAGCACAAACCAAATCTCGATGTAAGACCGAGGTTTTTTTATGGTCCCTTCTTACCTATTTGGTACTGCATTAACTTGTCATTTTGGTACCTCGATGCAGTGCGCTCAGCAGCCATGGCAGTCCTCTTTGTGTGGATTCCATGTGGCATTCAATATGTTAAGACTACTCGATGAAATACCTGACATCAAGAAGGCTGCTGTAAGTAGATAATAATGCTCAACCTTGTCTCTGCTCATATTCTCCATTTGATTTTAGAAACTGATTTCTACTTGCATTCTCATAAATGATTGTATTTTGCAGGATTTCAAAGCTGCCGTAGATGTTTCCACAGAAGATCTAAAGCGGGTCCGGGAGATGCTGTGCGAGTACATTCTTAAGGAGACCATCGACCGAAAGGGCAACTTCTATAATGGTGCACCGTGAGTTCATTGTAGCTAGAAACTTGAAACTTGCGGCATTCAGTCTTCTTTAGTCAGGTGTTGTTGCCTGAGAAACTTGCTTGGCTTGCTTGGTTGGGGTCAGATGCTGCCTGGTTCAGGCAGTTTTCTCATGACTCCATCCAAACAAGCCCTGATGAGTAACTTGAAACTTGATGTGATCTTGCTTGTCTATAAATGTGATCTTGCTTTTGTGTTTGTGATGTCTCCTTGCTGTGGTGGCTATCATATCCTGGCTGGTTCCAGGATGGCAGGATGCAGCCGCTGATGGCTGCCAAATCCTGGCTAGTTCCAGGATGCAGCTGGCAAGCAGGCAGGTTACTGTAGGGGTGGCCTACGTATCTGTAACGGGCGTTAATTAAAGCTCGTTACAAACACTGATCAGTGAGTAACAGGCTTTATTCGGAACGCCTGTTACAAACATGCAAACAATGTAACGGGCATCGTAAAAGCCCGTTACCAATACTGACCGGTGGGCCCTAGAACTTGGCCCGTTCGTCGAGATAGAGGAGACGTGGGTTGACAGCACGCGTCTCCTTTAGTCGAGAGAAAGCAAACGCACGTGAAAATAGATGCGTCTCATTTCGTCGAGACAGAGGAGATGTAGGTTCACAGCACGCATCTCCGATGTTGAGTTCACAGTAACGGGCTCTGTTTTGGTGCCTGTTACCAAAGTTCCCTATGGGCCTAGAGAAACAGCCAATTCACGTGACCGGTGACTAGTTGTGGTAACGGTTGTTGTTTGATGCCCGTTACTAATCCTAGCTGTGCTGAGACGCGCGTGAAATAGACGCATCTCATTTGGTCGAGACAGAGGAGACGCATGTTTACAGCACGGCTCTCTGATGTTGACTTGATGTAACGGGCTTTGTTTTGATGCCCGTTACTAAAGTTCCCTGTGGGCCTAGAGAAACAGTCATTTCACGTGACCGGTGGCTAGTTGTGGTAACGGTCGTTGTTTGATACCCGTTATGAATATGTGTTATCCGTAACGAGCATCAGCCCGTTACCTTTCTTCGCTCATTTGTAACATTTGATCGGTAACGAGCGCTTTACCCGTAGCCCATTACTAAAGGCAATCTATGCCAGTTACCAAAGTGAGTTTTTCACGTAGTGTGTTTGTGTTTTTGGTCGAGTTGTTTTCAAAGAGTGTCACAGACTTGTTCCGAGGGTCAGTAGGTCCGTTGTGACTACGTGATCTTGGCAAGTTCGTGTAGAGGTCTTTGGAAGTGATTTTGGGGTATAGGTCAAGTTCTTGGAGAAAAATTTTTATCGACTCCCATTCACTCCCACCCTCTCTGGTCGCCAATCCGGTCCTTCAAAGCACAACTCAAGAACCAAAGGAGTTAGGTTGTTCTGTGAAGCCTGGGACGGACCGTCCGAACTGGCTGGATGGACTGTCCGCGGCCTACAGTTGGACCGTCCGTGGGTCAAGGACGGACTGTCCATGAGTCAAGGACGAACCGTCCGTATTTTGCAACAGAACCACCAGAGACGACCGGCTCCTCACGGATTGTCCGTTTGCATCTCACGGACTGTCCGTCGGGCTGGTAGACTGTTCATCGGGCTGGCGGGCCATCCAATACTTTAGTTCAGACCGTCCGTCAGACCCACCAGAAAACCTACACCTCGAGCACGAACTCACGGACCGTCCGTCATGGACCATCGGACTGTCCGTCAAACTCAGTGAAACAAAACCCTAGTGCCTCAATCGATCGAACCACGAACTCGCATGAACAAGCGACAAACTGGATGAACTCAGCTCACCACGGACTGTCCATGAGCACACGATGGACTGTCCGTCGCTCACGAACAGAACTAGCCCGAGCTCGAAAACGAAGCCAACTCCATCTTCCCTTCACCGGATCTCCCAAATCACTGGATGGATTGAGCCCAAACTTTAGGAGAGAGTGAAGCATCTCTAGGAGATGCTATGCCTAAAATCTTGGAGCTCCAAACCAAACAAAACGACGAGAATCGCCAAGCTACCAAACTCAAGCCACCACCTAGGGTTCCAACCAAAACTCGCGAATCGAAGGCCAAATCTGACGTTTGGGGGTCAAGATCATCCACAAAGAGGCACAAGGCACTCATTCATGATCCCCTCAAAGAAATCCAGAAGGAAACACCCTCAAATCGACGAATAAAGCGACAAACGAAAATCCCCAAAAATAGCCCGAAAAAGACACGAAAATCACACGAGCTAAGAGAGAAATCACCACAACGATGAATACTTCCATACATCCAGAGGTCGGCTTCTATACAAAATCATGGAAAATATAGCCAATAGAGCAGAGGAATAAGGAAGCGGTCGAGATGGATGAGTTGTCATCCAACCCTAGAGCTATATATATGAAGTCTCTCTGGTGGAGGCAAATGACCACGCTACCCCTAGAACTTAAAGGAAGATACACACGCCTCAAGGGCAATATGGTCAAGACTTGGATATTCTCATCGGGCGGCCACGCCTTTGCCGCAGTACGCGTCCTCCCGACGCAAGCCCCGCAATCCCACTGCGTGTCCCCCGCTTCGAAGCTTCTCGACGCGCCCGAATCCCATCTCCGCCCACCACCTGACGGTTTTGTGGTGAACTACTGCAAACCCCGCGTGCAGACTCCGGTTGTGAGCTGCTACCCTCCACCGGCTCATGTCCATGACTTTGTCTTATTTTTCTTACCACCATGTGGCCCGCACTTGATCCTGTTCGGCCACCGGGTCCATCGAGCCAAGCCTACTTGTCTCTCCACTCCTCGGAGGCCCCACAAGGTTAAGACCTTTCGTGCCTGCTCTTCACATGCATCAACGCAAATCAAGCCGCAACCTGCACCTGCAATACTCGGCCAAGAGTTAGTCCACACCACGTTGTCAATCACTCATCACTAAGGAGCGACCATCCACCGGTCCTCGGACGCTCCGGTCCTCAGTCTCCATCCTTATCTACCACTTGGCCTCATCCTCATCTCTTTCTTCTCATCTCTTTTCTTCTTCTTCCGTCTTCCCCTCGTCTAACTTCTCCCTTCTCTACTGCAGGGATGCAGCCCTCCCGCCGCGGGGGATGCAGCCGTCTCGGCACGGGCGCTGGCGCGCGACCCTCTCGGCGGGGGACACGGCCTCCCGGGCGGGGCGTTGGGCCATAGGGACGGCAGGCGTGGGCACCAGACCTTGCTCACCCAGGGGACAGGACCGGCGTGTGGCGCAGCTAGGCAGGAGCAGGCGGGCGGTGCGGCCTCCACAGCCTGGAGGTGTGGGGAGAGCCAGTGCGACGGCCTGGGTAGCGTGGCATCCCAGAGCCCGGTGGGGCAGCCTGACGCAGTGGAGTGGAGTAGCGCGGCGTGGTGGGCGGCGCGGAGGTTGCAGCATCCCGGAGCCCGATGGGGCAGCGCGCCGTGGTGGGACAATGCAGCGCAAGATCTGGGGATACTCTTCTTTCCCTTTTCTCATTTCTCTTTGCACTGATTCTTGGTGTGTATTCTTGTGATTCTTGATGTAAGATTTGTGATTGTCAATATATGATTGTGGATGTGTGAATATATGTGATTGTGCATGTGTGATTGTGTGATTGAGTGGAAAAAAGAAAAGGAAAGAAAACGATAAAAAGAAAAAGAGGAATAGACAGGAGACGACAGACGGACGTGTGGCACATTAGTACTAGGTGTCACGTCCACCCGATACCAATGTCACATTAGTACCGGGTAAAATACCCGTTACTAATTCCTCTCCACATTAATACCAACGTGGGTATACCGGTTTAACACCCAATACTAAAGACGTTTTGGACACGGTACGATGGTGGTTTCTCTAGTAGTGTTAGGACTGCTAAGAGAGATCAATTTCAAAGGTTCCAACTTCACTTTGGACAACATATCGACTTTTTCTAAACCGATGAACGGGTGGCTTCATATAGACACTCAACGGAAAGCAATCTTCTTCAAAGTTATTACAGGATGTAGGTGTGTGTGTGGTAGGGTATATACCCATATTAGCAATGTTATTCTTTAACACCAAGGGGTAAGTAAATATGTCTACAAGCAGTAGAGACACTGCAATTTCGATATGAGCTGCTATGATAACGTTGATAGAGCACTAGTATGTTACTCCCTCCGTTCCAAATTATTAGTAGTTTTGACTTTTCGAGATTCATTGATAGATTTTGTTGTGCACCTAGATTTGTATTAGGAAAAGTCCAAATTACTACAATCAAGTATAGCAAAATTTCAAATAACCTAGTTCAATTTACCCCTAAAGTTAGCTATTATTTGTTTCAACTTACACCACAATACATTTTATCATTTTTGTTTCTCCATGCACAAGTTGATATTCGTTTTGAGATTTTACAAGAGGGTAGTGGACATCATAATCAATATTAGAACAGTATTTTATGATTTTTTAATTATTAGTATTATATAATTTTGTATCTCAATGATAATTTATTATTAAATATTCTACTCACAAAAGTAGTGACTAAATTTATTATTACATCTTTTTAACATGCTTATTATGTTGTCTATTATCATCTTCCAAATTTTGAACTTATAAATCCAGTTGTGATGGAGAAATAAAAAAAGAAAATTTGTATTAAGAGGTAAATTGAACCAGATTGTATAGTTTAGGGGTGAACTGAACCCAAGAAATACTTTAGGAGGTTATTCAAATTTTAGGTATACCTGAGGGTAGTAGTTTGAACTTTTTCCTTTATATTATTTCTAGCTAGATGTATAGTGTTATATCTTCTATCTATATACTACAAAGAATGAGCTCTTTTGAAAAAATTTCTCACCCAAATCGGGGTCACGGTACCTCTCACGGTGGACCCACGTCATAAATTTGGGGAGTGGATAGGGTGGAAGACCCATAAAACTCGCAATTTGAAGAGTGTTTCTGTCAAAATCTTAATATTTTATTACCCTACGGTTGTTTACCCACCCGCCGTACCCACGCGGGCCCACGCATCTCTGGACCTCCCCGCGTCTTCCTTGTTCCTTCGCCAGCCTGAAATGTTGCTCCCTCCGATCCGGCTCGGGCGTGGAGCTGACAGATCTGCTTCTTCCTTGTTCGATTCCATGCAGCGCATCCACGTCGAGTTCGTGGAGGGAATCGTCGCCGTGGAGACCCTCATCGTCGCCCCGACCAGCAGTGGCAGAGGGGTCAAGGGCGCCTGGAACGTCGAGATCGGGTGGGATGACGCCGGCGCGTCCCTGGGCTGCGGGTGGAACGTCGAGGCAAGCTGGCATCTAATCCTCCGCTACCGCGGCAACGGCGTCCTCACCATCGAGGCGTTCGACAGCAGCAGCTGCCTCAGGGAGAGGGAGCTCGGCGCTACCCCGTTCCACCTGCAGGTGCTTAAAATGCCCCACCAAAACGTTGAGCGAGGTTGCAGCTTGTTGAGCGAGAGTACGAATTGCTGTTTCATCAAAGCAAACAAGAGGCAACGCTGAAATTCAAAGACATCTTGTGCCAGATTGCCACTTGATCAGCGAGTATTGCCATTCTAACAGCCTGATCCATATTCTCTTCGTACTTCCCGCTGAGCAGAGGTTGGCAGTTTTGCAAGAATGACATCACGCCAAGAAATATCACTTCTTCACAAACTTCTTCTCCATAGCCATCTTGTTTTATGTCCTCCAGAGCTCGCTCCCATGCTATATCCTTGCTAACATAAATTTTTCATTTCTAAAAAAGTTAAAATTTTGACCGGATTCACCGTTGCCCCAAAGGTCAGCCAGAGAGAAGAAGGAAAACAGTCCCGCCCAAAAATATCTCTAGGACACCTCCGCGTCTTGGGGAAGAGGGGCTCCGGCGGAGGCGAGAGAGTCCTCCGGTCGCAGCTTGGCGGCGGAGCACATCATCAAGGGCGCGGCACGGCCGGAATCGAGCGTGCGTCCGCCGCCATCGCGCTCGTCTACCGCCGCCGGAATCGAGCTTGCGTCTACCGGCACTCGAGCTGCTGCTCCTCGATGACACCACTGCCACCAGCTGGTCCACCCCTGCCCGACCTCCCCTTCTCGACACGCTGGAGCTCTGCCGCTCAAGTGCTTGCCGCGCGCACGGAGTCTTCGCTACGCCGGCGTGGTCGAGCTTCAAGGCCGGCTAGAGCCTCACCGCAGCTGGCCTCGCTCAATTTGGGCGCCTCCATGGCCTGAGAGGGCAGGCCGCCGGCCAGAAGCAGAGGGGAGAGAGAGGAGTGGGCTCTGCCCATGGCGCCGATTCAACACCACCACATCAATGTTCCGACGACTACGCCCTACTCCTCCGCCGTCGGAAGCTGGAGGTTGTCACGACGCGAGACGAGGGCGCAACGGCCCTGCTCTGCCGCCAGGGCTGCAGCGGCCAGTGTTAGGAGAGGGAGGAGAGGCTTGACGTCGGGGCTAGCCTCTGCTTCGGCCGCAGAGTGGAAGGGAGAGGTCGTCGCCTGCCCCTGGCTTGGCTGCGCTGGCCGTGGAGAGGGGGTAAAGGCAGCCAACCACTCGCTGCCGCGCCGGCCTCTGGCGGCTCCCCGCATCGGAGAGGGGAGGCCCGGGGGGACAGAAGGGAGGGGAGAGGAAGTAGTGGAGGTGATGTGGAGATAAGGTTGGGGAGGTGGGTCCTACTCGTCACCCACTATAGAATGGGTGGGTAAGTTAAATTGGATACAAAATTTTGATGACTAAAGGATGGGTGCTTTGGCCTCTAAACAATTCATGTTTGTTGGATAATATAATTTACCTGGTCCAACCATATTTGTTTTTTGCTCAATCACCTCAATATTGTCCTCCAAATCTGAGTGGAACATGAATAGACACAATAACTTCTCAATTTGTGATTTCAAAAAATTTGTTGATTTTAGATCGTTGAAAACTTGTTAATAAATCGTTGAATACTGAAATAAAAATATTTGATAGACACGTGCGCGCACGTGCGTCATTGCTAGTATGAACATAAACAAAGGCCGCATTTTACTTGTGTTAAACACCTTTTGAGGTCATGTTTACTAGATGTTGAGGATTGGAGTCGCATGTAATTGTTGGTTACATATATCCATAGATGTTATCCGGTATCTACTAGATGTTGCTTCTATTCACTTATATAATTGATTTTTGGCACGATAGGGGCGCGCCATCTGTTCCGATATGAACATAAAAGCTCAAATGATTAGTAATTTGGAACGATGGAAGGGAGTCGAAAACAAGTGGATGTAAATCAAATGGACTCAAATATTTAAGACAAGTCGGATGTAAATCAAATGGACTCAAATATTTAAATACAATAACATGAACCAGAAATTTGGCAAAAGGACATTCTCGTTCAACGCTTAAGGATCATAAGGTTGCTGTTTAATTGTCTAGCCATTTAATTCTTTCTCCCAAAGTAATTTAATGAATCATAGTAGTTCTCTGCTACATTCATGCTTGTGCATTGTTCTCGGTTGGTTGAATTCAAATTTGTGTTGTTATCAAAAAAATTTCAACTTTGTGTTTGAATTCATAGGTTTGATCTCTTGCCTTTCAGCCCAGCGTAGCAGCCATCTTCCGGCCCAACAGCGGCCCGCGCCAGCTCGTGTCCGCTTCCCTTCGCCAGTCACCGACAGGTGGCGGCCACCAAACACCCCCACCTCTTGCCGTACAGAGCCGGACTCGAGTCCGAGTCCCGGCTACGCCGCGCCGCCCTCTCCCTTGGTCTGCAGGACAAGGAGGCCACCCCGACCCTATATAAGCAGCCACCGCCGCGTCCCGAGGCCTTTTGCCTAAAACCCGAGCCGCCCTCGAGCCCTTGATGCTCTGCAACCCTAGTCGTGCCACAGCCTTCGAGCCCTTCCGCCGCCGAGGAGCACCACCAAAGATCCACCGCGAGGTGATGAGGCTGGTCGTGAAGTTCCCATGCGCCCCCGGAGTCTTCTTCCCGTCCGTTTGCTTGCCGGAGTCGCGCCCGCCGTGCCGTCCGCCTCTCCGAGCCGTGCGCCCATCCTAGTGTCGTAGATGAGTTTTCCGAGTCGCGAGCTTCATCCTCGAGCAAACCGGGCATTGCATACTGAGCCTCCTGATCGCATCTGATCGGAGTCAACCGGTCAAGCATATCGGTCAACCCGCGCCGCATTGTGTCGCTTTTGCTAAAAAGCCCCTCGTTTTCCCTTGTTTTTCGTTTAGATCCTCCCGCAGTTCAAAAGATCCTTACGATTAAGTCATGTTTTCTCTGTTTTAGCCCTAGAAGTTTAGCTTCTTTGCAAATAAGCCCCTACATCTCACTTTAGTCGTAGTTTATGTGTTTTAGCTGCATTTTTAATGTTCTTTATATCCATGTGTTTGTCTCGACGAGTAGCTTAATTTAGTGCAGCTTTTGTTTCTGTTTGCAATGATTTGGTGTACTGTTTCTTATTTTTTTATATTGCTTCTTTGCATGTGAATGTGTGATGTGTAGAGAACGAGCCGTTTGAGGAGTTTGCTGAAGGTCAAGGCTTTGAAGACTCTGAGTTGTTTCCAGATCTTGTGGAAGGCAAGTGTCCTTGATCATACCCGTTTTATCCTATATAAACATGCATTTAATCTTTGTAATTATTTTACTGCTTTGCATTAGATGGGTTCCTATTAAGTATGATGCCTGATTTCTTTTGGCCATTGCCTTGTAAACGGGTTGCTTAATTAATATTGATGGTAGATACGACTTAGTATGCTCAACTGGGTTGATAATAAACAACATGGATACACTTAATACTATATATTCATTAATGATAATTTAATTGCAAGACCATCAGCTTGTTCATTTGGCTGGTGGATGGTTGTTGGTGCTGATTTTTTCTGAGAGAAAAGTACTGCTGGCTGGTAGTTGGTGGTTGGTTTGTTCTGAGAGAA
This sequence comes from Cenchrus fungigraminus, assembly GCA_036936925.1. NCBI lineage: Eukaryota > Viridiplantae > Streptophyta > Magnoliopsida > Poales > Poaceae > Cenchrus > Cenchrus fungigraminus. The sequence continues at coordinate 50,105,380 of CM072778.1, read as the reverse complement.
AAGTACTGATGGCCGGTGCCTGATAAGCCAAACGAATAGGGTGATTGTTAATTGGAACATGGAGCGACCACTCAGGACAAGAATGCAACCACAAGGCTATATGGCTCTGGCTTGGCTGAATAATTAGAAACATTGATGTTGTAGTGATCGTACCTGAAAGTGATAAAAGGGGAGGCACTGATGGGGTATAGACGTGCTCTGGTGGGGAGTTGGGCTTTGCTAAGACACGGTACCCGCTAGGGAGCTTTATGTCCTGCTTCGTCTTGAAACCTAGTGGATTGCTACACATTAGGGAATCTTTCTAAAGGCCTCGTAGTGTCCCTATGCAATCACACCTCGGTAGTGTGGTATGATACCTGATCAGCATCGCGTGGTTGGGTTCAAAGTTCTTCAGAACTTTTACGTGACTTAAGGGTAAATATGTACAACCTTTGCAAAGTGTAAAACTAATCGATTAGTCGTGCTCATATTCATCAGTGGCCTGGACCCTCACATGATAATATTATCAGAAGTTGAAATTAATTTGATGCATTTGGTGTATGATGATGATGTTATACTTTAATCGTGGGATGGTATACACTTATACTTGCTACTAAATAATTTCTTAATAAAATTTGACTAACTAAAAGTGCTAACTGCTTTAACCCTTTATCATATCACTTATACAACCTTGCATGTTTATTATATTGTTCTTTCCTTACTGAGTACGGCATGTACTCACGCTTGTTTATTTATTACATCTACACAACCCGAATTGCTGCTCAGACTTGGAGAGAATTGAGGATTTCCCCGGTGATTTCGACGAGTTCTAGGCGAGCGTGCCACCAGTCAAGCTGCCTGTGGAGACGTGCTATTCCACTACTAGTACTTGCCTTTGGTTCGTTTATGAGCCTTTCAGTCATGTAATAATTATAATACTGTATATAGCTTTTGGCACTATTTTTTGTATTCACTAAGTCATACATGTGTGTAACTTTGATCTTGACGCACATGTAATATATGCATATGGTTTTGCCTTTAAAACTGGGTTTGACAGTAGACTATCAGCAGACTGTCGTGCCACCGTGGGAGGAGGCCAAGCTGCCATGTGGGAGGAGCCGGCCGCGCCACCGTTGGAGGACTCTGTACCGGGCGGCTTCTAGAGTAGGAGATGGGGAGCTAGGGGGCGGCGGGCTGGAGAGATGGGGAAGGAGTAAGGAAGGGGTGTGTTTATATAGTTAGGGTTGCTTAATGGGTATAATGGGTCTAATGGGCTCAATTTGGGTTTGCTGTGTGCCAAGTTTTGACCCATGATAAAGTTTTTTCAATTTTCTTCTTTTGCTTCAAATGTATTTATTAGCTAAATATATCACATAAATACAAAAAATACCAAATTTTGACATGGAGTACCTCATGTTGTATGTGGAGAGTAGAAAAAAATTTAAGTCAAACCAAATTTTGATCGTCACTTTAACTCCAAACCTAACCGCATCCTTCTCAACTCTGATTCTTCATCGGAGATGTTTCCCTTTGTAAGTATCGTACGTGATAAAATTGCGAAACTCACTAAATTCTTTACCACATACTCCACGTATTATATCATGAGATATTGACAAATCTCGTAATTTTCAAACTTCATTTATTTTTTATAGAATTTTAAAATCATTCGGACACACGTTCGTGGGTGTGTTTCCCGATCAATATGCTCGAAATTTCTTTTGATTTCACAGGTAGGGCCTTAATTTGGTCTAAATAACATGATGAGGACCGGAGCGTCCAAGGACTGCTGGATGGTCACTCCTTAGTGATGAGTGATTGACAACGTGGTGTGGACTGACTCTTGGCCGAGTATTGCAGGTGCAGGTTGCAGCTTGATTTGTGTTGATGCAGGTTGCAGCTTGATTTGTGTTGGTGCAGGTGAAGAGCGGGCGCGAAAGGTCTTAGCCTTGCGGGGCCTCCGAGGAGTGGAGAGACAAGTGGCCGAACAGGATCAAGTGCCGGCCGCATGGTGGCAATAAAAGCAAGACGAAGTTGTGGACATGAGCCGATGCAGGATAGCGGTTCACAGCCGGAGTCTGCATGCGGGGTTTGCAGCGGTTCACCACAAAACTGTTGGGTTACTTGGTTGAGCCCCAAAACCAAAACCAGAGGCTCGGCAGGCGGAGACTGGATCCGGGCGCGTCGAGAAGCTTCGATGCGGGGGGACACGCGGCGGGATCTTGGGGCTTGCGTCGGGAGGACGCAGACTGCCGTGAAGGCATGGCCGCCCGATGAGAAATACCAAGTCTTGACCATATTGCCCTTGAGGGGTATGTATCTTCGTTTAAGTTGTAGGGGTAGCGTGGTCATTTGCCTCACCCAGAGAGACTTCATATATATAGCTCTAGGGTTGGATGGCAACTCATCCATCCGGACTGCTTCCTAATATCTTTGCTCTATAGGCTAGATTTTTCTCATAATTTTGTAGAGAATCTGACCTCTGGTTGTATGGAAGCATTCATCGTTGCGATGATTTCCCTCTCTTAGCTCGTGTGATTTTAGTGTCTTTTTCGGGTTATTTTTGAGGATTTTCGTGCATCGCTTGATTCATCGATTTGAGGGCGTTTCTGTTCGGATTTCTTTGAGGGGATCATGGGTGGATGTCTTGTGTATCTTTGTGGATGATCTTGACCCCTCAAATGCTGAATTTGGCCTTTGATTCACGAATTTCGGGTGGAACCCTAGGCGGTGACTTGAGCTCGGTAGGTTGGTGATTCCCGACGTTTTGGTTGGTTTGAGGCTCCATGTTTTTGGGCATAGCATCTCTTAGAGATGCTTCTCCTTTCCCCAAAATCTTGGCTCAATTCATCTAGTGGTTTGGGAGATCCTTCGATCGAAGGTTGAAGGAGTTTTCGGGGGGTCGTGTTTCTGCTTCTGTGTGCAGGGCGGATCGTCGGCGGGCATGGGGCGGATTGTCCACGAGGATCATGTTCGTCGAGTTCGTCATGTGTTCTTGCGAGCTCCTAGTTTGATCCGGTGGGATCTTTGCTTTTTGTTGCAAGAGATTTGCGGCCGGTCCGCCGGTCCATGACGGACGGTCCGTGAGGTTCAAGTTAAGGTGGAGTTTTCTGGTGCCGGGCACGGACGGTCCGAACTATAGTGTCGGACGGTCCGCGAGCCAGGCGGACGGTCCGCGAGGAGAGGGCGGACGGTCCGCTAGGTGCGGTTCGTCTCTGGAGGTTCGGTTGGCAATTTCGGACGGTCCGTCCTTGACCTACTGACGGTCCGCCAGTGACCCGCGGACGGTCCGTTCTGGCCGGCAGAATTGGTTAAGTGTTTTGGTTCAATGATTTGTGGTTCCTCTAGTGGAACCATGGATCGCTCCTAGGGTTGGTAGGTCCATTGTGACTACGTGACCTTGACGATTACGTTCTCTATCTTGTGTGCTCGAATTTGGAGTTGATTTTGGGGCATAGTCGAGTTCATCTTTTTGAAGTGAATTTTTATCAGCTCCCATTCACTCCCCCCTTCTCTGGTCGCCTAATCGGTCATTCACATGAATATCATTTTTCACTCATTTTATTCTATTATTTGAATCACTTGAAGTTCAAATTTGATTTGATTCTAAAAATTACTTGAAATGTAACTAATTAGTTAAATATAGCAAATAAATAAAAATACCTAATTTTAACATGAATTACCACATATTATATGTAGAGAGTACACATATTATATGTAGAGTAAAAAAGTTTTGAGGCGGGGAAAGAAAAAAATTATTACTTTGTCATGTGTTAAAGAAAAGCACATGACTGTTGACGGTTGATTTTGGTACACCTAGCTATGAGTTTACCATCAACATTTGCACATATTTGATATCCTAACTAACGGTACTAACCCCCTTGATATGACAAGTTCGCACTCGCATGTGGTTTTTATAGTATGTTGTTTACACAGGATTTAAGCGCTTAAAGGAGTACTTTCGGGTAAAGTTCATCAAGCACTTTATGAGAAGATCATGAAACCCGTCACAAGTCAAGACACGAAGTGAACAAGACTCCAAACAACCCAAGGACCAAAGCATAAAGTCGTAAATCTCCAGGGACCTAAACAGAAGATGCTGGAGCTTGGACGACAAGTATCCCTATTTAAACCGTGGAGAAGACAACGTCAAGGGCCCACATGCAGAAGGGGGCAAGTCAACAATTGATCGAGAAGCGTCGGGGAGCGAGACGGGGCCGAACCGGGCCGAAACGGGCCTGGGCCGTTCGGCCCAGGCCGGCCGGCCTGGCTTGTTCTGAGCCCGGTTCGCGACGCCCTTTAACCTAGATGCTCCTCGGTCGATAAATAGCTCCTACCCCGAAGGGCCGCCGCATCCATTCATCAGAGAGCCGCCGACACGAAGGAGAAGCACCGGAGGAAGCCGATGGCCGCCACAAGTCCTCAAGTTGCCTAGGAGATGGCCTAGGCCATGCCCTAGCCGCCATGGTCGGCCCTGCGTGGTGAAGCCATGGTGGAGTTTCGGAACCACGCCTTGAATTCATCAAGGCATTTGTACATTCAACATTCGATGGTGATATAATCATATCTTGTCTTTACTTTGAGTTACTTCGATGCGTGCCTTATGCATATGTGTAGCTAGCATACGCCCTTAGTAGTAATAGAGTAATCATGGTGGTTAGTCTATCTCTTGCGGATACATCGTAGTAGTGCACGGACCGAAGTTGTCGTTCGGTGATGAATATCCTCGCGTAGTGACAGTACGAGGGAGGAGAAAGCGGCGAGCGAACGTGTAATATTGAGTCGATGACTCATTCTCATGTTGTAGGATTAGATTGGTTTGTCACCTTGGCCGGAGCGGCAACAAGAAGATAATAAGCTAGGGTTACCTTTGGATGTTTACCTTTATGGCTAGGTGGATGTGATCCATACATCCTTTCATGTTTGTATGTTTAACCTTTATGCAATCAACGCTTCACATCGGGTTAGACCGGTAGGTTAGGTAGAGAACCTTAGCGGTTTGCTTCCGATCCTTGGATTGACAAACCTTGGGGACCCTCCTTGGTGAAAAAGGCACCAAGTCACCCGTACGCTTGCGGTGAACTTCAGCACGGTTTTGAACCATCAACAATGACAAAGTATGGTTTTGCCTTGTGCCAAAAACAACACAAGAGAAAGCAAAGATTTGCTTTGTGCTTTTTTCTTTGCCATGTGCGCACATGGCAAATAGATTATTTGTCGTTTCCTCGATAGAAGCACCCGACAAACAGTTGCAGAGACAGAATTTCAGAGTTGGGTATTCCCTCGTCACGGAAGGAGATGGTCGCCGGAGTGCATGGGAGGAGACGGTCGCCGGAGTGCATGGGGAAGATGGTCGGGGGTACCGTAGCGACCTGAGAAGAGCTTTGCAACTTAAGAAACTATGATTTAAGCTCCAAAGTTGCATGTGCACGAGTATACTTTGAAGTGTACTTGATGTTTTGTAGAAAAAGTTGGGTATTCCGGGTAATACGCAGGCATCAATGTGCCTCCGCCACTGACGCCACTGACGACAGACTACCGGACACACGGAAAACCACGACTCTGTTCGGCTTCTCTTATTCTGCTTCTTCTGCAGTATTTTTCTCTCACAATAATTCTATCATAAAATTTCCATGCATCATTTTTTTCTCAGAATAAATCTACAGTACAAACCTGCCGAACAGAGCCCACGAGTTTCCGGTAGTGAACCACCATGAAAAATGACTTGAACTATGTATTGTAAAAAAAAATCCAAACTTAACCCACATAAGATAATTTGCAATCAACTTTTGATATGATTCGACTTTAACTAGGTAACCCAAAACAACACTTTCTATTTGTGACTTACTCTCTCTGTCCCTAAATAAGTGTCGTTTACGCTTTCAAAAAACAACTAATTTTAAATTAAAAGTATTAATACCTCTGATTCATAATTAGTATCATTAGATATCTGAATCTAGATTTTTAACAAAATTATTTGGAGACAAATGTTGCATTTATTTTCTATAAATTGAGTCAAGCTTATGGTACGTATACCAACGACGACACTGTGGGTACGAGTTTACTAACAAAGCACGTAATGACTTATATTACTTGCTGAGATGGAAAGGAGGAAACAAAATATACAGAACCGCAAATCTCGATGCTTGGCGATTGCCGATTGGCATCCTTGGCCAGCAGCACTCACGTGCACTGCCCCATGGGCCTAGACAGCATCACTGGACGCTCTCGGACACCAGCTAGCACAGCAGCAAGCCAAGCAGAGAACAAATCGAAGCCAATCAGGCAATCAGCACGATCACTGTGCGCGCGTGGCATCGGTGCATGCTCCTCTCCTCTCCTCTCACCTCACCACCTCTGCCTAATGCAATTGTGACCTGTTCGTTTGACCGGTGACGGGTGTTGATTTGTTATGAGAGAAAATTACTGTTGACTGGTGTCTTATTGCTAATTTGTTCTGAGAGAAAAATACTACTGACTTGTGGCTGATAAGGCACGTGCGCCCCATGGCCGACATGCCCACATGCCGACCGCATTCCCCCTCCAACCCAGGTTTGTTAGACTGTCCGTAGCAGATTCCAGTCGCGCATCTACAATATGCAGCAGGAGAGAGCACACTCCCGTGCTGCAAAAGGGGAGGGTCTCCAGCAGTTTCCCCGTTCCCTTCGCGCAACGACGAGGCAGTTGCGGCTCCCGCGGAGCGTTGAGATCGAGTGGAGATGGGGAGGACACTGCTCGGGGGTGATGGGCAGAGGAGGAGCGGCTCGGGCGACGCCTCCCCTGCTCCGTCGTCGCGGCCCCGAGGCCGCCGTTGCTTGAGATCCAAGCCTCGAGCCCATGTCGGCGCCCAGCCGCGCCAAACGACGGCCGCACCGGCGGATTTCGCCGGATCGGGGGGCGGCGCGTTGAACCCGAATGTCAACGTTGTCGTGGATGGGAGGACGGCGGAGTGGAGGCGCGTGGAGGAGCGAGTTGCGCCGGCTTGGGCTCCAGCTCCGCCAGCGCGCGGTCCAGGTCGTCGGCGAGGGCAGAGCGGTCAACTAACTTTGACGGCGAAGGGCTCGCCCGTGGCGCGGGAGGTGCAGCGGTGGACCACACCGAAGCGGCCGCGGCCAATCTCCTCGTTGATCTCGTAGTCGCGCTCCCTAGATCCGGCGCTTCGCGGCGCATGCGGAGCAGGAGCGGCTCGGGCGACGCCTCCTCTGCTCCGCCGTCGCGGCCCCGAGGCCGCCGCTGCCTGAGCTCCAAGCCCTGAGCCCGTGCCGGCGCCCAGCAACGCCAATCGACGGCCGCGCCGGCGGATTTCGCTGGATCGGCGGCAGATGGGAGGCACCGCGGAACTCCGCCCTGCCTGCGGACGGCTCCTCGTGAGCTCCGCCAGCTGGCAGAGGGAGGCTGAGGAGTGAGCTCCGCCGGAGGAAGGAGGCCACCGGCGCCGCGGCTCCCTGCAGGCCGAAGGGACGAGGAGGGCGACGGAGGAGGGAGTGGTTCGACAGAGGAGGAAGCCAGGAGGGCGACGGTTGGTTTGCAGAAAGGCGGAAAATCCCCAGGAATGCGGTCGCGGGGGGGGGGGCTTCGCTCATTTTGTAGCTACCGTTGCGGTAGCTGCTGGAGTCGGCACAGTAACCTTTCTTTCCTCATTTTGCGCTAGTGGGGTGGTATGGGGAATCCGTTGGAGTCAGTCTTAGGTAGTACCTTGTTCACATCCTCATCCGATCTAGTGCCTGCCTCCTCACACGCGTGGGCGGGACGGTGAGGATAGGGGCGGCATCCTTGTTAGAGCCTTGCCGCCGCCCCCCACCACCCCACCCCACCCCCACCCCCAACCCCATGCACGCACCGAAACGTCCTCCATGGAATTCCATTTTCATGGTCACGAATTAAAAGCGTTTAGTTTTGGTGTTTTTTTTTTGATAAAGGACATATATTAACTTTAAGCACAAAGTACAGAAATGGGAACAAACTGATCCCAATTTACATGACTCAGAGCATTACAGACCTCACAAGCTCCAAGATGCAAACTATTAACACACAAGTAGCTACAAACAACTGATCTTGACCTCGCTCTTGCCTGAACAGCAAGAGAATGGGCTTCACCATTATCACTGCGCCTGATTTTAAGCAGATGGCAAACCTGGAACTCTTTGGCAGAGGTAAACTGAGAAATAATGGGTTTTAACTTCCAGGGAGCTGAGTCAAGGCCTGTTTGAAGATGATGCACCGCCTGTGAAGAATCAGAAGCAAAAACTAGATGCTGCAGATGCATAGCATTGGCAACCTTTGCTGCCAGAGCAAGAGCAGCAAGTTCAGCCATGAGCACCGAGTCCACCATCGTCTGGGCTTGAATTTTCACCGAATGCACATCACCTATTAGAGACAAAGAAACTCCCAAACCTGCAACTCTCTGGACTGGTGAACCAATGTCCGGCTCTAAAGCTGCATCAGATAAGCAAAACCAAACACAGCCACCAGGACTGAAGTCACCCACAGGGATCTGCAAATGTAAATTAGTAGGCAATTCATATGAAGCAAGCGCTGAATTATTTCAGACTCCGGCTACTTCCTTAGCTGCAGGGCCTGCAAAAGATTGAAACAAAATAGAGGCACTAATATCCGCCTGGACCTCAAAATTCACTTTATCAACTGTCCATTTAACATTGTTAAATCTTAGATCATTTCTGGCTTTCCAAAGATACCACAGCCTTGTGAAAACCTCTTGTAAAATATCATTGTCACAACAAGTCCTGAAAAGAGTGGCTAAAGTAATCTGTAAACCATCCGGCTCCTCAACTAAAGAATCAGATCTGAGAGAGATTGGAGCTGCAAACCAGACAGCTCTAGCAAAATCACATCCAAAGAAAAGGTGAAAATCAGTTTCAATGCTGCCACAATTCTTGCAAGAGGTATCAATTCTAGTACTGAAAGAAGCAGCTCTGATGCCTGTGGCTAAAGAGTGTCTAATAAGCCTCCAAGAGAAAGCTTTAATACGAGGTGGGATGGTTTTGTGTTTCCAGATTTTCCTGAGAATGTTTTGGGCATCAGAAGAGATAGCTCTAGGACCTTGGTTTGGCAAAAGATGAGTCTCCTGGGCAGCAAAGAATTTATATGCTTCCTTAGTGGAGCATATACCTTTGGAAGAAGGAACCCAGCAAAGCTGGTCAGTGGAATTGGAGCAGACTTTTGGAACTTGAATGATATCATTAGCAAAAGGCTGCTGGAAAGTGGATGTAATCACATTAGCATCCCAAGAGGAGTGCTGAGAATTCCATAAGTCCGAGACTAGGTTTGGTAGAGGTCTAATATCATTTGGGTTAAGAATGTGATTATGGATATCAAGCCAATTTTCACACCAAGGATCAGTCCAGATGTTTGAATTACCTTTGTGAATTTGCAGAAGAGTATTCTCATGTAGATATCTTTTAACCTGCAAAATAGAAGACCAAAAAGCCGATCTGGTGGACGGGCTGTTGCATCTCCAGAAGCTAGTATTGGGGAAATACTTTGCTTTTAAAATGGAAGACAAGAAAGGATCTTTGTTATTTGCAATGAGCCAAGCAGAATGCAGAACCAAACTTTTATTAACTGTGTGTATGTCCCTGATTCCTAAACCTCCAGCATCTTTGGGCTTGCAAATGTCATCCCAGGATCTGAAATGAAAGGGTTTAGCAGCATCCTCACCTTGCACTCCTTGCCACCAGAACCGTCTCAAGATGGAATTGATCTGCTCAATGAACTTTTTTGAAAACAAGATATTCTGCATATAGTAAATGGGAATGGAAGCCAACACAGAATTAATATAGGTAATTCTACCAGCATGATTAAGTTTATTGGCTTTGAGACCAGTTAACTTAGCCCTGAACTTGTTAAGAATAAAACTGTATGCTTGAGTTCTATCTTTATAAGAGAAAATCACAGGGTGACCCAAATGCATAGTTTGTGATGACATCAACGGAACAGGAAACAAAGAAAGAAACAGATGTTTAGTGGTTTGATCTACATGCTTGCTAAACAGAATTGAAGATTTTGCCCAGTTTGGAGTTTGACCTGAATGATGGCAAAAATTATCCAAGATTATCTTAATTTGTTGTGCCTCAGTCTCAGTCGCTTTCCCACAAATTAACAGATCATCTGCAAACATCATAGAATGTATAGGAGGACAATTATCACCAAGAGAGATCCCTGCTAAGTGATTATTATTCAGGGCAGTTTGGAGAGCAAAGGAGAGCTCATTCATAGCCAAAACAAAAAGATAAGGAGATAAAGGGCAACCTTGTCTAACACCTCTTTGAGGGCTAAAAGTATCTGTTGGCTGACCATTAATAAGAACAGAAAAAGTAGGTGTTGAAATGCATACTTTAGTCAAGTCAACAATCTTCCTGGGTAAACCAACACGAAGCATAGCATTAGAGATGAAATTCCATTCTATTCTATCAAAAGCTTTTGCCAGATCAATTTTAAGAAGGAAACCTTTGTGTCTCCAAGAGCTTAAGGCGAAAGAGTGAGCAATCTCCTGGGCAACAATAATGTTTGATGCAATATGCCGACCAGGTATGAAAGCAGATTGAGAAGAGTGAACTTTGTCAGGTAAATAATGCTTAATTCTGTCAGCTAAAGATTTGGCGATAACCTTATAAATGACATTGCAAAGACTGATTGGTCTAAAGTCCTGAGGAGCAATAGGAACATTTTTCTTAGGAATCAAGACAATATAGGTTTTATTTAAATCTTGAGGAAGCTGACCTGATGAGTAGAAGTTTTGAACAAGGGAAGTAACATCATCTCCAATCCAGGCCCATGCTGCTCTATAGAATGCCACATTAAAGCCATCAGGACCAGGAGCTGCATCTCTTTTCATATTCTTGATGATTGACCACAATTCTGACTTGTCTGGAATTGATGCAGCAAATATATCTGAAAAACTTCCTTCAGTGTTATTTTGATGAGCGAAGTAGTGAGGATGATGCAGTTCATGTGTTTCTTGAGTTGAAAAAAGATTAGAAAAGTAATTTGTAAAGCAAGCAGAAATTTGACTATGAGTAGTTAAGGGATTTCCTGTCTCATCAGTTATGTAGAGAATTCTGTTCCTTCTGGCTCTTTTAAGGATACCTTGCTGAAAGAATTTGGTATTTCTGTCACCATCAACTACCCATTGTTTTTTGTATCTTTGCTTATGAAACTCTGCTTCTTTGTCTAATAAAAGCTGGTGTTGGAAAATGAGCTCTTTCTGCAAGGAGTGGTTTTGACTTGAAGGATGGACATTCTGCATTCTTAGGAGGTTATCCTCAATAGACTGCAACTGAGATTTGATATTAGGTTTCCTTTTCCTCCACTTTTGCAGGTCATGGGAAAGGAATCTTGTTTTGATATGAAAAGGACGTCGAGAAGACTTTTGCCAACTAGTGACAGCTTGCTGTTGAAAGTCATCCTCTAGTAACCACCAATTTTCAAATCTGAAAGGCCTCTTAAAAACACGATTAGAAGCAAAAGGCATAGCTAAAATAGGGGCATGATCGCTTTTCATCATGGGTAAATGAAACACAGCAGTAGAAGGAAACATGGCACACCACTCTGTATTAGCCAAACATCTATCAAGCCTCTCAAAAGTGGGAGTAGAATCATAATGCTTATTAGACCAAGTATAAGCTGGACCATTATAGCCCAAGTCTATGAGCCCACATTCTTTAATCAGATTACAGAAAAGAGACATACGAGAAAGATTAACAGGCCTAGGACCAAGCTTTTCATTAACATGCATCACATTGTTCAGGCCCCCCATACAGAAGGCAGGTACATTAGGATTATTTACAACAAAAGCATGAACCTCTTGCCAGATGGAAACAGTCTTCTTATGATAGGGATCTCCATAGACACAAGCTAAGATAAACTTCTGAGCAGTAGGTTTATACACACAACTAGCTAGGATTAAATTAGCATTAGACAGTTCTACTTGCAGGCACACATCTTCATTCCAAAGCAGCCATAGGCCTCCTGCAAGGCCATCAGCTGGAACAATGTAAGCATATTGCAAAGCAAACTTATTAACAATGGCAGAATTAGTGAACTTGCTATTTCGAGTTTCAGAAATAAAAATAACCTGGGCTTTTGTCGAGGTGATCAAACGGGAGAGATGCTTCATTTTATCACTGCAAAGGCTCCCTCCAGTGCCTCTGCAGTTCCACGAGAGAAGATTCATGGCGCCCTTGGCACCTTGGAGGCTGGTGCTAGTGCCTTTGTAGTAGCTGGGTTATCCTGAACTAAAGATTCACCAGGAATAGGAGCAACATCTCCCAGAACAGCTCCAAGACTAGGGAGCTGAACCCCCTCCTTAGCAGCAGAATAAGGAAATGCTTCAGTCGGCGCATGATCCACACGCACAGTATTCTCCAGAGCATCACCACCAGAGAAACCACCATAAGGGACTCCACCATCTCCAACGCCGGAGGCCGTGGATTGGTCCCAGCGGGAAATACGAAGCCCAGCTCCCCCTCCAGAGGCCTCCAATCTTCTTCTTGAGCTTGCTCTTGAATCTGCCGTGGAGGCAACTGAGAGCGCCGGAGAGAGGTCCTGATGACTTCTTCTGCTGCCAGATGACCTTGCTGAAGATCCAGCTGGCATTCTTCGTTCTGGGCGCCTACCATGGGAAGAGGAAGTGAATCTCCGTCTTCCAAATGTTGGCGACGACACAACTCGACCGGAACTGAACGCCGGCAAGCCATGACCTGCGCCTTCCGTTCCACCTGATCCAGATGCAGGGAATGGCACCTGAAGCCTGGATCGAACATCCTCAGCTCGCACCTTAAGCTGTGAACTCTCAGGAACAGCAGCAAGTTGGGGCTCCGTTGGGGCTGGAGCATCTCGCAACGTGGAAGAGGAACCACCCTTCTGAGACTGTTCAGGGCCACCATGAGGAGCAGAAGCTTGTTTCTGAACATGAGTTTGTAGAGGAAGAAGCTTATCAGTATGTTGCGGAGAAGCACTATCCCTCAGAGCCGGAAAGCAGCCTTTAAGAAGTTCCACCAATTTAGGAATTGGGTCATTAGCTGCTAATGCTTCATTAACTGCAGCCATTGGATCCAGGAGAATCTCATTGGATCCCAGAGGAGAAACAGGAATAAAGTTGTGGGAACTGATAGCTTTTTCCTTTTCCTTGTTGTCCTGATGTGGAGACTTTTGCTGCCCACGTACATCAGTTTTGGTGTTGATATCCTCGTTCTCGAATACATCGTGTTAAAACAACTACACAAGCAACTTGGTTCGTTTTTAACGAATTAACTTGTTTTAAAACGTCATAAAGTTTGTGAATAAACTCAGCTCGCATTTTATGATTTTTTTTTGTTTGGACAGTCGCAGTGGGGACGAAAACTTAAGCCCCGCCGAACGCTCGGGAAGAAAACAACTTTTGTGGGGGTCTGTCTGGTCTACCCATGACTCAGCAACCACCATTCAAAGCTGCACGAACGAAGCAACCCATTGTGTGTCAGACTAACAGAAGCATCAAGAGGTTTCTTACGGTACACAATACCACTCTGTACCACCCGTTGAAAAGGACTCATATATAATAAAAAAAGACCTATATGTAAGGATCTGACGGTTGAGATTAATTATGTACCACCGGTTTTTTTAGTGTGGTATGGGTGGTATTCATAGGTGGTATGAGTAGTATATGTGTATTATGGGAAATATACAAGATAATATTGTTGTAATATATGAAATCAAGTCTTTTTATGTAACCTTGGCAGCGGGAAATTTTTTCAAATAATATAAATCGAGAAAATTATCATTTTACCTATAGTAAAAAATTGAAAAAAACCGATAATACTACCGTATCATCATTAGGTGGTATTGTCTACTGTAAAATACCTCAGCATCAATCGGGCGACGCGCACGCACGCACGCACGGGCGCCCCACGGCGGCAACCGGCAGGCCGTCAGGCGCACGGGCGTTCGTGGCAGCGACACCGCACCGCACGAGAGGAGGGCCGGCCGGGGGGACACATTTTCCATGGCCGGATAGTGGCGGAGCCCACGACCCCCGAACCACCCCGGCCGGCGTGCGCAGCGGCGCGCGCGGTCCCCGGCGAGCCCGAGGGGACAGGCGGAATCTCGCCGCGCTGGCCGTCTCACTGGCGCCCAACCCCGCCTGCCTGCCGCAGCCCCGCCACCATGTGGCCCGCCCGCCCGCTCCCCCCTCTTGCATTATTGCTTCTTGGCTGCTGCTACTCGCTAGCGCTCTTCCTCCTCATCGTCTGCTATCTTCGGTTCCTTGCTATATATACGGCTGCCATTGGACCGCTGCTTCAACACACCATCACTGCCATTTGAACCAACCAACAGGACACAATCACCTGTTATTCAAAGATCTACCCGTGCTCCGGCCGAACATTCGCTTGCAAGATGAAGCTTGTTGGAGGCCAGAGGAGGCAGAGGGGGTTCGGCAAGGCCCTCAAGGAGCAGAGGGCCAGGCTCTACATCATCCAGCGCTGCGTCGTCATGCTCCTGCGCTGGCACGACTGATCCCACCAGATCCATTGGAGAAGCTTTCATCTACCCGACGACATGGGTACGGATCGACCGGTGGGATCGTCTTTGCCCTGATGCTTCATCGGGTGCCAAAGTTTTGGGGGTGTTCTTTCTGAGTGTGTCTCGGTGCCGGTGCCAGAATGGTCGCCGGCTGCTGTACATATATAGCGTAGTAATAGTAGTAGTAGGACAAATTAGAGGTGGTAGCAGTAGGATTCGCTCTGGTGTTCATCGGTGTCTCTCGCTCCCTCCCTCCCTCCCTGATAACTAGTGTGCCAATGTAGAGTCACATCAGTGTGGAATGCCAAATGAATGAACAGAGAACAAGCAACAGATCGATCACAATGAATGTCTGGCTCTTCATCTTTTCAGATTGATTTCTAGCATTGTGGGTGCATAGATTCTGGCAGTTTAGCTTTGAGCTGTTTCATTTCCCTTCTTTGCCAGAGCATCAGCAGGAGAACATCTGATAGATCTCCAGTACGGTGTATTAGTCTTCTCCTACTGATCCCAGAAAGAACCAATTTCATTGCCTAGCAGGTTCAAAACTTCAGGCTACGGAGAGTGTGTACTCCTCTGATTCTGAGGTCTTATTATGGATCTCCCATTACCTACATCAGAAGAAATGGACATCGAGGCTTCAAACGAAACAGCACAACTCTTTTTCCCCCAACTTTTCGGTCTTCCATTAACTGGATGCTTCCGGCTCGTCAGTCTCTTGACTTCTGAACACCCGGTCAATCTCATAAAAGGAAACTTTCAAGCATATATTATGGCCATGTCCATTTATATTTTATTTTGTCCCCTATCTGATTAGATCATCTCTATTGATTGAGGAATGACTCATGACTCAAAATCTCAATATGTACTAATAATGGTTCTACTGATTGAGTCGTGAGTCATGACTCAAGATCTCAATATATATACTAATAATTGTCTATATTTTTTGTGGTCGTATTTTTTGTTCTCAAAATATTTATTTATGTTGACTTCATGTTGGAACAAATAAAAAAGGAAACTTTGCATCATACATTCTTTAATTGAATAAATACTTGAAAGTATAACCTTGTTGGAATTTATCCAATAAAGGTACCTTGAAGACTATTATCATTTAGCTTTTCCATTAGGCAGAGCCTACTCTTAGAAAAGCATGTACGAAGTTCCCTTCAGTAATTAATTTATTGCTTTTGTTTCTCGCCAGGATTTCCCATTTTAGCATTCATAGGAAAGAAAAATATAAAAATCAATTGGAACTACCATAAAAATACTTATATTTTATTAAACTTCTGAAATGGCGGATCATTGTATTTTTTCGAAATAAATTTAATTAGTGAACAAAAGCAATCAAGAAAAGACAACCTAAAACCACGACCGGAATGTTGGACTTCCTTTCTTTTATGCAGAATAGCCAATTCAGTACCCGAATTATTACACAAAGCTCAATTTTGTTTCTGAACTACGAAAACGGTCGTTTTAGTCCTCAAACTTTCGCATCCGGCTCAAATTCATCTCTAGCCGATAGCCAAATACCCTTTTTACCCTTCTCCTATCCCTACACACCGCTCGCTGCTAGCGAATCGGAGCTGCAGGTCATTCTCCCCAGAGATGGAGCAGGGGCCTTGCGCCTCCTTCGCCGAGCGCGCCCACACCCCATCCATGGCCTGCCTCTGCCGCGGCTGTTGACACCTTTTTTGGAAAAACAGATCAAAAGGGATAAGGAGAAGCAGCCGATGAAAAGGTAGTACAATCGGCCGATTAAAAAGGAAGAAGAGTGGTCAGCGGGACTCGCCGATGGTCAAAGGAGTCCAACCCTGTCTATCGACAGACTAGCGGGTCCAACCGATCGGCCGATGGTCAACCAGGGAATCGGTCGATGGAAAGAGAGCAGGCAGAAAACAAGAAGATACGCCAAAGGCAAGACACGACGGAGGCGAGTCAATCTATGATTGGCAACGGGTCAAGAGTCAGTTTTAGGAGAGTTTGACTCCTGCGTGAGTCTTTTTCTATTTTCAGTAGTGTTCGTTTTCTTTAGATGCAAGTAAACAGTACTGTAATCGGCTAGGAGTCGGGTTGTCCTCAGGACATAAATAGCGACCCTGCGTGGTCGGAAAAAAGTGTACACACCAATATCAAACAAACCGCCTCCGGGCAAACCCTTTACAATTTACAGCATCTACTTTTCGGCGACTTCGCCACTGCATTTTTTTCTCTTTTCTACAACGCCGTCCTTCAAGTTCGTCGGGCTGCATCGATCGATCTCCGGCAAGCTTGTGAGTACCATTTTACCGAATAACCCTAGGCTTTAA
Source organism: Cenchrus fungigraminus (assembly GCA_036936925.1). NCBI lineage: Eukaryota > Viridiplantae > Streptophyta > Magnoliopsida > Poales > Poaceae > Cenchrus > Cenchrus fungigraminus. Next base: position 50,088,578 of record CM072778.1, on the reverse strand, counting down.
CCTCCGGGCGCATCACTGAGGTTTCGTCTAGTTCTTTATTCACCCCTTATCGATATTAGCTAGATCTACAAGTTTTCGTACCAATTCTTGTGGTTTTAGCTTTTATCACTAATTTACCCCACTTGATCTAGATCCTATCGGCTCCTAACACTACATCCGATTCCGACCTGTTCGAGTGCTGACGTCACGATCGGCCGATCCAGTCGATCTATCTACCTACGCACCAGCGCCTCGGTCGCTCTCGAGCTGGCTGATCTCGCTTCTCTGTATCGGCCGATTGGCTGGTACACGTGTCACTAAAGGACCATCGGTTCTCTAGCCGATCCCTAATATTTTTTCCATTGTCAATCAACAGGTCAGATTGGTTGACACGCCTCGCTACAGACCGGGGAGTCACGTGTGTCGCGCGCGGAGGTGACGTCCTATTTTCGCGTCAACAGCGGCCGTGCCTAAGATCCGCGCCCGCCGACACAGGAGGAGGTGCCGACGTGGTGGATTTGGCGGGGCAGCAGGCCGCCAGACTGGAGGGGTCGGCCTTCGCGGAGACGACAACGACAGTGAGGAGCAGAGGGAGCAGCGGGTTCCCCAACAGCTAGCAGCGAGCAATGCGTAGGGGTAGGAGAAGGGTAAAAAGGGCATTTGGCTATCAGCCAGGGACGAATTTGAGTCGGATGCGAAAGTTTGAGGACCAAAACGACCGTTTTCGTAGTTCAGGGACGAAATTGAGCCAGATGCGAAAGTTTGAGGACCAAAACGATCATTTTTGTAGTTCAGGGACGAAATTGAGCTTTGAGTGATAGTTCGGGGGACTGAATTGGCTATTCCGCCTTTCTTTTATGTCCAATTACGAGGAAACAAATACGGCATAACTTATGGTCTTCTGTGCTATACCTCTCTTAATTTTACGTGCAAAGCACGTTTTTCATTAAGAGAAGAGAGTTTTACAAGACGCGACACTAAGGAGAAACCCTAAAGCGCGAGAGAAACAAAAAGAAAGAAAGACAACAACTCGAAACAACAACAGAAGTTAAGGGAAACCACCTCACCAGTACCACTACACTACAGAAAGAACATAGCAAACGATCTCAGACGACGACGAACGCCTGCAGAGGGGAAACATCATGGAGACCAACACATCACCGCCTAACAGACGTCCCAGAAGAGGTGGAGGCTGAGCAAAGAAGTCATGCAGGACGAGCCTTCAAGAAGGGAGCGACGACAACGTTGCCATCGTTCGCCCGCTCACGAAGGAGAAGGCCAAGCTTTCACCTGGAAACCCAAAGGGATTTGGAGGCCGCAACAACTCCCCCAGTATGGTGAGTTACGGAGGAGCGCAACCGTTGTCGATAATGCCGATTTTCGCCAAAGGCCTCCAAAACCCAACCTACATAGCCTACCGTCGCAGCCGAGTGATAGGCAGAGCAATGGGAAATACAACAGGGATCCAAGGTGTTGGCAAAGAAGAGCATAAGCAGGCAATGTCGAGAAGGGCGCCAAATGCAGCACCCTTGGAGGCCTGACAGCGCAGCGACCACACACAAAATTGAAGCACTTCGAGGAAGGAGTAAGGGGGGCCAGAGAGCCACCGGCGTCGCGCCCGCAGCGGAGGCCGCGACCCGCCGAGGAGGTAGGGAGAAGGAGCGGCCGGAAGCGGCGACGGCGCCGGGCTGGGCTCCAGCGCCGCTAGTAGGAGGTGCTGCCAGAGCCGGAGCGGGGCTGCAGCTCGAAGCAGCCTTCGCCGCCAGCACCCGCACCGAAGACGAAGGGAGGGCCCACTAGCCCCGAGCCGTCGGTCGTCGAAAGGAGGGTGGGCCAGGGGCGGGACGAAGTCGCAGAATGCCCACCCCGGCCTGCGCGGCGCGAGAGAAGGTGGCCCGAACCACCAGTTGTCGGAAGGAAGTGGGTCGGGGGCAGAAGAAGCGGAGGAGGGGCGCCTGCCATGTCCGCCAGAGAGGGAGACACGGCGCCGAGCGCAGGGGCCCGCAGCGGCTGGAGTCGTGACGACGCAGGGCGAAGGGCGACCGTGCCGAGACGCGCGACCCCCAGCCGCGGAGACTCGCCGGCGGAGCGGCGGAACGGGGGCCCGGAGCGGCCGGAGCTGCGATGGCGCCGGGCGAGGGGGGTGGCGAGACAACCTCGTCGTGACGTGCTAAGCGAGGGTGCTCGGGGGGGATGGCCCAGCGAAGGGAGGCGATCGGCGCCGGCGAGCCTGACCTAGCAAGGGTTTTTGGGGGCCCACAGGGAGAAGGAGGCGGCGCAGACCCTCCATCAGCGACGGCTCGGAGAAGAGGGTGCTGCCAGCACCGAGGGATAGGCTGACACTAGCCCAGGTCGCGGGAAGGGGGCGGCGGCGTCATAGCGCGCAAAAGAAGTTCACCGCCGTCGAGCCTGCCCCAGATCTAGGGTTTCCGGGGTGCCCGCGGGAGGAGGAAGGGGAGGAAAGGGAGGGAGGGTGACGCAGAGGTTTGCCAGCGAGGGGAGAGACGCCGGCGCTAGCCGAGGTCGGGGGAGGAAGAGGTGGCCGACGACCAAGACAACCGAGGCGTGGTGCTGGTGAGGAAAGGGGAGGGAAGGGAGGGAGGGAGGAGGGGGTTGGGCTGCCGGCGGCGGCGGAGAGGCGGCAGCGGTGGCCGGCGTCGAGCGCAGGTGGGGGTGGTTCGACGGTGGAAGGGAGGAGCCCCCGAGTCATCCTCGGAAGGGTGACACGAGGGAGAAGGGTCTATGTTTAGTATCACGACGCAAGAGGTTCAGAACCCACCTATATGCAAATCAAGCCACAACCTGCACCTCCAATACTCAGCCAAGAGTCAGTTTACACCATGTTGTCAATCACTCATCACTAAGGAGCGACCATCCTGTCGGTGTTTTAGACCGGCAAACCTACCAAAGGGGTACCCGAGGTAGTAGATTGTGCGGTGGAGGATCGTGATCGGGAGACCGAGAACTCGAAGGTATGCACGAGGACACAGGACACAAGATTTATACAGGTTCGGACCGCCGAGGTGGCGAACCCTACGTCATGTTTGGGGTATCAAGTATGGCGCCCTGCGCTTGGGTGTTGGGTTGGTTGAGTTGAGTTGTCCTCCTAGGTACCCGACCCTCCTTTATATAGTCCAGGGGGCGGGTTCCTAGTCGGTTACAAGGTAGGAGTCCTAGTTGGATTACACGGAACGAGTCCTAGTAGGATTACAGGGGAATTCTAGTAGGAGTCCGTCTTCATCCTTCCATGCATGAGTACCCGGGGTGTATGCCCAACAAGCCCCGAGCACGTTGTAGTTGAGAGTAGTAGTTCGAGTAGTCTTGAAGCCTCTTCGAGTAGTTCTTGAGCGTCCTCGAGTACTACTTGGAGAAGTCTTCAATAGTACTTGAACTGCCACGAGGCTGGAAGGTGGTCCAGCTCATCAGTCTTGAAGTCGAGATTATATGGAAGTGCGATTGCAAAATCACACTCCGTATGGAGTAGCCCCCGAGCCTTAGGTTGAGTCGCGTACTCTAGCTGAGGGTCAATCTTGATTTTGAATCTTCCGTCTTGAAAAATTGAATGATGGGTGTAGCATAGCAACCCCCGAGCCTTGAAATGATTAAGTAATCAATCCAAGGGTCTTCAGTATTCGCGAAAGCCATCATCCGAGTACTCTTGCAGCGTGTAGCCCCCGAGATAAGAGAGCCGTATGAGCCACGTCGAGTAGTTGTTGTTGTACAGCCCCCGAGCTTGAGAGCGAGCAAAGCCTGCTGAAGTTATCCTCGAGTAGTAATTTGAATGCAGCCCCCGAGCTGGAGAGGTTCCGGGTAGTAGTTTGGCGTCGAACCGTGGAGCTTGAGAAGTAGCCATGCCGTCAGAGCGGACTTTAGATGCGACCGAAGTCGACTTTAGATGCCATCAGAATGGACTTTAGATGCGACCGAAGTCGACTTTAGATGCCGACAGAGCAGACTTTAGAATGCGACTTGAAAACCGAAGTCGACTTTGTGCCGCGCGAAGCGGACTTTGAGATGCGACTTGAAAACCGAAGTTGACTTTGTGCCGCGCAAAGCGGACTTTAGATATGCGACTAGAGTAGTCGACTTTGAGTACTTCAAGCCAAGTATAAAATCCAAGATACAAAGCTAAAAAGACAAAAAGCAGTTCCGGAAGGCAAAAAATGAATGAAAAGCCAGAAAAAACGAGTAGTTTTGCCGCTGGAGCGGGCTTAGGATTGCGACCGTTAGCGTCTACTTATGATTGTGACTACAGAAGTCGACTTGTGCCACCGAAGTGGGCTTGAGTGCGACCGTTGGTGTCGACTTGTGCCACCAGAGTGGGCTTGAGTGCGACCGTTAGCGTCGACTTGTGCCACCATAGTGGGCTTAGGTGCGACCGTTAGCGTCGACTTGAGTACTTAGGGTACTTGGACCCATGGTACGGAGCGCGAGTACTTAGGGTACGAAACCTATGGTACGGTGCGTGAGTACTTAGGGTACTTGGACCTATGGTACGGATGCCGCTAGAGCGGGCTTGAGATTGCCTCCTTGGGATACAACCACTGTGACCTCCAAAACTCGGTACACCCAAAGCCGTGGCCAAAGCCCCTGTGATCTAATGTACCGAACTCGTGGTGGAGCCTCCGAAACTAAGTGTACCAAACTCGTGGCCGGAGCCCCTGAGATTCAGTGCAGTAAGCTCATGGCGGTTTGGTCGATATATTCTAAGAGTAGTCGGCAGGGTGTAGCTCTTGTGAAAACCCACCGAGAAGCATACACAGATGAGTAGTAGTTGAGATTGTTCCGCGTGGCGGAAAGAAGATAGCACATGACGTGTGTGGTAACTCCTTAGAGTGAAGCTGATGTGCACCTCTAGTACTTGGTGAAGGACCGAACTGGCGACCAGAGAGGGGGGGGAGTGAATGGGAGCTGATAAAAATTCTTCTCGAAGGAGATGACTTCTCCAACAAGATGAACACGGCTAACCAAAACACGTCTCCGACTCAACTACCCAAGTTGGCCAAGACCACGTAGCCACTGGAGTGCTACTGGTCCTAGGAACCAACAACCACCGAAACCTACTCGGAACGCAGCAGAACAAGCAACTCGAGCAGCCACTGACCACACCGGTCACATCGGTCACCTCCACCAGTCATACCGGTCAAGGCCGGATCACCCGGACCAAGCCGCTGGATCACCCGACACCCACCAGAGACACACCGGGTCACCCTGAACCCCAAGTCGGGTCACCCGAGTTGGACTTGATGATTTCCACAGAAAAGCCCCTGCACTGGTCAGGCCGGTGCATCTCACCGGTCAGACCGGTCCGAGCCTGGAAATCCCAAATCCAAGAAACCAACCTCCCGAGCTCCAAAACACTCCAAACTCGAAACAACAACAAACCTAGAGACTAGGGAACTCACCAGGACGTTCACCTGAGCAAAACCCAACTGGGGGTCTACACTGGTCGGACCGGTGGAAGGCACCGGTCAGACCGGTCAGGGCCTGGGCGCTCAGGATGAACAACAACCCGCAGGTCAACTCCTCCAAATCCAAATCCTGATCTCCCGATTCGCTCCAGGGATTTGCACAAGACTTTGGAGATAGTAGGAGTACCTCATGGGCATCCCATAGCTATGATTTGGTCCACCAAAACCTGCTAAATCAAGAGGAATCGAAGGATTTCCACCAAGAATGCTACAAACCCTAAATTGAAGAAAACCCCAAAATCGAGCACCTTTACTCACAGATTTGGGAGGGGAATCACAAGGAAAAGAACCACGAAGGGCTCATGCATACATCCCCCACCAAATCCCAAAGAGAAAGGCCTCAAAACCACTGCAAGAAAATCGCCAAGAAAAGGCTCCAAAAATCACCAAAAAGGGAAAACGGGAGAGACACAATCAAGCCTTGAGAAACCACGCCGAATCATCTATACATACCATGAAGGTTCATACAAGGTCTAGCTTGCCTCCTGATCATCCATCCCTCTCTCAAGATCTCACCATGAAGCTCTCAAGCTAGTCCTAGAAAATCCTAAGGAAAATAGGAAGAGGAAAATAGCAAAACAAAATGAGCTAGGGTTCCAAGAGATGACTGCCATCCTCTCACCACTTGGGTTATGTGGAGGCAATCGAAAGACGAAACTACCCCTATTACATTAAACTAGGATACACGCCCCCGAAGGGCCTTTTGGGAAACTTCGTCGTAGCACCATCGGATGGATGCCCAGCGACCGCAAACTTGCTTAGCCTCGACGCAAGCCTTGTGATCCCGACGCGTGTCCTCCGCTTCGAAGCATCCAGAAGCTGTCGTCGCACACCAGTCAGACCGGTACCCACCAGTCAGACCGGTTAAACCCACCGATCAGACCGGCCTGATGCTGCTGTACCTCCGTCTTCGGTCTTGGCTTTGTGGATCAACCAAGGAACCCAGTGGTTTTCAGGTGAACCACTAGAAACCCCGTGAACTCTTTGTAGCCTCCGCCAATCACGACTCATGACTCGGCTCCCACGAAGTCCCGGCTCGACCTTGGTTTTGAGGCTCAACCAGGAAACCGTCCACGACTTCATCTTGCTGTTCTTGCCACCATGCGGTCCGCACTTGACCCCGCTGGCCACCGGGTCCCTCGAACCAAGCCTACTTGTCTTCTCCACACCTGGAGACCTCACCGGCAACAATCTTTCGCGCTTGTTCTTCACCTGCACCAACACCAGTCAAGCCGCAACCTGCACCTGCAATACTCACTACAAGAAAATCGTTGACTAGTGACGCAACCACATTTTAGCGTCATTGATTTATGACGTTCCTGGCTGATCTCGTCATAATATTTCACTTCCGAGCAAATTTAGTGACAAAAAAACTTTCGTCATTACGGTTGGTACTGTAGCCGGGCATTCACTGTTCCATGCTATTTTGTGACGCCATAAGCTCTGCAAAAACGTCATAAACAAACATCGGTCCCACATGTAAGCATTATTTTAAAAATAGAGTGTTCCAAGTTGTCATAAATTTTAGTTGGGTCCCACATGTAAGCATTTTTTCGAAAATAGAGTGTTCCAAGTCGTCATAAATTTCTCCAGGGTCCCACATGTAAGCATTTTCGCCATATCAGCGGCGTCATAAACCAACTTTGGTCCCACATGTAAGCATTATTTTAAAATAGAGTGTTCCAAGTCATCATAAAATTCAGTTGGGTCCCATATGTAAGCATTTTTTCGAAAATAGAGTGTTCCAAGTCGTCATAAATAGTTCTAGGGTCCCACGTGTAAGCATTTTCGCTAGATCAGCAGAGGCTAGATCACGAAATGTTGTAAAAATAATTTGCCATGGCATGGTTTCGAACCAAGAAGTTTTTAATATATTTTTTTAATCATTTTGCAAAATTATACGACCGTTTCAAAATTTATCACTTTTGACAACCAACCGCCGTGGGCCATGGCGGCCGCCGTGGCCCACGGCGGTTGCAGGTCCGTGGCCCACGGCGGTTGGGCCAATGCCGTGGCCCACGGCGGTTGAAGACGGCGGTTGAAGGAGCCGCACGACGGCAGGCAGCCCCCTTGCAACCGCCGTGGGCCATGGCGGTTGCAGTTGCCCAACCGCCGTGTCCCACGGCGGTTGGTTTTTTTTAAATATTTAGGAAAGGAAACACACACATTTGCAATGGCATGTACGGTGCTAGTACAACCCTAACGAAGCGCCTTACGTACTGATAACATGCCTTAGGGAATTTAGAAATTTCATTACAACATTCCTAATGAATCTAGTTGTACGAGAACTGCCGGGAGAGCATAGAGCCACCGGAGTGTTGCGACGGCATGTAGTACCCAGGTGGGGGTGGAGGCGGTGAAGGTGCAGGGGACCAATCTTTCGGAGGGGTTGTTCTTCTTGTGGCATTCACAAGTGCAGGTCGAGCATTTGCAGCACCGGTCGTCTCCTGCGCTAGACGATGGATCTGGAGAAGCCAGTGCCTCCGACAGCTCCCGCTTCAGGTTGTAGATGACGACGTCCTCGAGGTAGTCGATGTACTGTTGATAGGGATCAATAGCCGGTGGATCCACCCATTGCGAGAAACCACAGTTCTCTGCTTGGGTGGAGTACTGCAACAGGCAAGAAAACGTTACCAAACCAAAGAAAGATGATGAACAAATTTGTGGACATTGCTTACCCATGCATGTGGGCAGTGCTAGAAGCGACGACCGGAGTTGTTCCATGCTTGGTACACTTGCATCACGCAGAACTCACCATGTGAACACCTAGGCCACAACACCGTTTGCTTCGGTGCGTAGCTTCGAACATCACGCATCGATCTGAAGTCACTCTTGCCTTTCAGTGGGAAATTGGCTTCGAAATCTTCTGATTGCTGATGCCACAACTCAGGACCGAAACCGTGTTCATCCCCACTCCACGAAGCCATTGCCCAATGCTGTGAGAAGAAGGCAATGGAGTGAATGGTGCTACATATAGGTAGAAGAAGGAGGGTGGCTGGGTTGTGGGCCCTTCGATCCGTGGGAAGGGAAACAAAGCAGTGACTCAGAGAAAACACACTCTAGTACTAGGGCACTGTCACTTTGTTGGCCAGTCGATCCGTGGGAGGGGAACGCGTCAGTGACTCAGAGGAAACACAACGACTCTGCATATTACATTCACTGTAACGAAACACACGTAACGGATAAAACACACTCTAATGCAGTTCGATTAAAGTTCTTAACGATACAAACCGAGGACCCTAGTTGACGAAGTCATGAAATCCGAAATTATTTGATACAGTCCAACTAATAGTACTCTAGGTCTACTGAGTACAGCGGGGGTATTTCCCCTTCCTGATGGCATCCGGCCCAGCTTCCTTGGCCCGGCAAGCCCTCTCCCTCTTCCTCTCCCTATCGGCTTCACGGGCCTGGGCCGCTTCACGTTCTCTCATCTCCTGGCGATGGCGCATTTCCTTTTGCTCCTCCTTCTTTTTCTCCTCTCTCTTTTCCCACTCAACCATGCGCAACCACCTCTCCCTAGCATCTCGGGCAACTCCCTCGACGCACCTCTTGTCGAAGTCGGACTGCTCGGTATCTAGCCACTGCATGAAATCACAAAGAGGAGGTGGAGTCTTTTTTGAAGACATTTCAGCAAATAATAAACCACAAATGACAAATGAATAATTGAGAAATGTAGTAAGTCCTTACTTTGGCTCTAAGGTTGCGGTCGAATGGCTGGATCGGGTCGTGCGCATAGTTAGCACACATGAAGAACCTCATCCCGTAGGCGTACCCCAGAACCTCGCACCTAACAATCTTGCAATTGTCACCGCAGAAGCACATAGGAGTGTCGATCCCCTGTGGCACCTCGACATTGTCCTTCCTCTTCGTGAGGAACTCCAAGTCCAACTCAGGACCTGAGGAGGCCATTGCAAACCTGCAAAACAAGATTAGAACAATCAGAGGGAAAAAATAATACAACTGAATCGGCATAAATTATTAAAAAAACATTAGAACAATCACCAGCAAAATAATACAAATAGAAGTTCAATTATTACAATACAGTACCATGCATAAGTTCGTACAAGAAATAATAGTTCAAATATTACAAATTCTGAAATTAAATGCCCTAACATTACAAGCAACTCTGATCATCTGAATCCTACATTGGTCCTACGCCCACGTCCACGTCCGCGTCCACATCCGGATGTGGGTTGGGATGGTCCTGAAGTTGGTGATGAGCCCACACTGGCCATAGGTGGTGCGTTGCAAGCATAACTTGTGGCTGTGCACCTCTTGTACGTGTGACCCGTGTTGTGGCACTTGAGCACATCACTACTGCAGCTCCAGCTTCTGCTTCGTCCATGTTGTTCCTGATCCTCTTCTTCTTCCGTCTTCCAACACCTTGGCACAACTGAGGATCTGGATTTGGTATGTGTACAGCATTTTCTTTGGGGTTCTCAGTAAAAGTACCCTGCACGAGGTATCCCTGAATTGTTCGGTTCCAAATGTTCCGAACAGTTTCCTTGGCGTAGTACCATGACACGTACCTATGGTAGCTGAATTGTTGCAGTTCATAGCATATGATGATCACATGTGAGCAGGGGATGTGTAGTAGCTGCGGCTTCCGGCATGTACATCTTCATATGTGGTTGCCAAGTTCAGCAACTTGATGCGTCTTTTCATGCGAAGGGCCTAGGCGCATTTTCCCTTTGCACTCAACCTCATAGCTCCACATAATTTCATTATCATCATACTGGTACAAAGGCTGCACTGTGACCTTGTGTTTAAGTGCTTTTTCCTGAGCCTTGGTCAGATACTCAGTCGTTCTGGTGCAGTATCTCATTTGAGTGTTCCTCAGAACCTCATCCGCTATCTTGCTCCTTTGGTGAAAATACAGCATTGTACAATACATAAAGAACTCAATGATGCCAACTAGAGGAAGAGGTCTTGAACCGCGGAGCACACAGTTGTATACCTTAGCAAAATTAGTGGTCTTTATCCCATGTCTTGCTCCGCCCTCGTCAAACATGAGTCACCACTTTTCCTTAGGCTCATTTTGAATCCACTGGCTGAAGGTCTTCACAGCACGCCCTCTTCTGCGCCTGACTTGAGGGCCATCTAATCCCACATCCTCCAGAGAAATTGGCTCCTCTCCAGGTTCGGGATTCACTGGCCTCTTTGCTATCTCCTCTGATGCCTTCTTTGTCAGGTCATCTAATTTCTTCCAGACGGCTTCGAACTTCTTCTGCTGAGTCTGCTCACACAACCGCTCAAACAATTTAGACAGGGTCTTGTTCTTGAACTGGCTGTGGAAGTTTGGTTTCATGTGCCTAACACACCACCTGCTCTTAACATCTGGCCACAATGGAGCTCTGTATCGCTCTTGGCTGCCCTCTTTCATGTCATTGATTGCTTGCAAAATACCTTTGTGCCTGTCGTGTATGACACACACATCTTGCACATCCTGGACCACCATGTTCTTCAACCTCTCAAGGAACCAGTACCAACTGTCACCGTTCTCCCCCTCTGCAAATGCAATGGCCAAAGGAAGCAACTGATTGTTACTATCAGTTGCCACAGCTGTCAGGATTGTTCCTTTGTATTTGCCTGTGAGAAAAGTGCCATCTATGCAAATGACGGGCCGACAAACTTTGAAAGCCTCAATAAAGGCACCCAATGCCAAGAATGACCACTGAAGCACAAGCTTGCCTGGTTTCTCCTCACAAGGATAGTCCGTGATATCATAGTAGCTGCCAGGATTCATCTGAACTATTGTGTGTAGCAAGCTAGGCAAATTGTGGTAGGATGCTTCATAAGTACCCCACCTATGCTCCAACACCTTCTTCTTTGCTTGGTATGCCTTGCCGTAACTGATGGTGTACCCAAATTTTTCCTCAATTGCACCGATAATTGCCTTCGGCTCATAAGCAGGGCATTTCACTATGGTAGGGTACATGTGGCTTGCAACAAAATCGGCTGAAATGTTTCGGTACCTTGCATCAATACGATCAAGGGTACAAGTGTGACCCTTCACTTCTTTCACCTGTAAGTAATTATCCCACTTCCCCATATATTCATACACTCGAAAAGAACAATCCTCCTTCTTGCAACACACATCATATATCCTCGGAGAGCTCTTCACTACCCTGAACTCCCTGTGTAGAGTCAAGGTGGAACATTGCTTCACTGCATCCTTCAGATGTGCAGTACTGGGGTACATAGCGCCTTCACAAACCTCATTCTCCATGTACTCCCATGGCACATTCTCACCACTATTAACAGTACACTGGGAGAAATCGTAGTTCTGCCAATGCCATGGCACATGATCCTCAGACTCATCATCATCATCATCATCATCATAATCATCATCTGAAGAGTCCTCTTCCAATGCACGTTCATCAGCTTCCAACTCTCTCTGATATTGTCTCAGCACCTCTGGGTTTCCTTCTCCCTCATCAATAACACCAGTGACAACATAACCTCTAGATGTCTCCTCACCCTCAGAATCCCCTTCTTCCTCCTCTTGTTGTTCCCCTTCTTCACCACCTTCCCCTTCTTCACCACCTCCCCCCTCGTCCACATCCTCACCTTCCTCATGCACTTGACTGCTAGACCCACCCTTCTGGAAAACTTGGACAAACAAAATCACGAGCAAACCAACTCGGCATGCATTTCTGATAAAACTCCTCCATCGTGGAGTCCCTTCAAGTGGCACGAGCTCCCAATACACATCTTTACTTCTGTTGATTAGTGCCATCACTAACAGGCATTGGTGCTCTAAATCTACTGCAAATGCCTTGACCAGCCAGTTGGTTATAGCCTCCCAAGTTTTTTCTGCTGCTCTTGTAACATTTTTCTCAATTGAACTATAATTTGACAAGTCAACTCCTTGTGGACCATATAAAATTTCTCCAATTTCATAATACAATTTGATTGTGACTGTCTCCGACATGTTTGATTCATAATAAAAAGCAATAACTGCTATTAAATACTACATCCAGGGACTAAGAAACAAATAGACTAATATCTAAACTAAATTAGCAAACTAATCAGCCGCAATCTATAGTCACAGATCTCTAGTCTATACTCCAGAAATCTATACCATACAGATCTACAACTACAACTACAACTACAGATCTATAGTCTATACTCCAGAAATCTATACCATACATAAATCTACAGAAATCTACAGTACACCGAAATAGTAATTAGTGAAATCAGTGAAATACCTGCAATGAAGCGAAGAATCAACAGAGCTTCACTGCTCCGCACCCTCCACCTCCCCTCTTCTCCTTCTCAACCCTAACCCTACAAACAGGACATTTTTAATACTACAGATCTAAAGAAACACAGTGAATCACTAATTACGCTTTCTAAGTAAAGGTGCTAAAAGGGTTGAAATCGACGAAATACTTACAATGAAGCGAAGAACCGGCAGAGCTTCGCTGCTCCACCCCCTCACTCTCTTCTCCTTCCCAACCCTCTCTTTCTTTTTTTTTTGAATTTTTATGACATTTCCGGGCTAATTTTCGGCTTTTATAGGGTTGAGCAGATCTGCCGCCGTGGCCCACGGCGGTGGCACAACCCCTACCACCGTGGCCTACGGCGGTTCGTCCTGCCGCCGTAGCCCACGGCGAATAGTCCTCAACCACCGTGGGCCACGGCGGCTGAGCTTCACGCCCGTGGGGGCCCGCGGCTGTTGGCCCAACCGCCGTGGCCCATGGCGGTTGGACCTACAACCGCCGTGGCCCATGGCGGCCGCCATGGCCCACGGCGGTTGGTTGTCAAAAGTGATAAATTTTGAAACGGTTGTATAATTTTGCAAAATGATTAAAAAAATATATAAAAAAAAATTCTCAAACCAGGGACCTGAAGGAACAAGGCTGTGCTACTTACCACTGCACCACTTCTTGGTTGTGTTATGCTAACAAGAAACACTTTCTTGTGGTTGTCTCCGGTGAATCTTTAATATAAATAAGTAATTCGCAAGTGAAACGCTTCACTGCCTTCGCAAAGACTCTCGACTTCGGCTACGCGTAGATCTGCAACGGCTCGTGGTACGAATGGCGGATTCTAGCGGCGATGAGAGGGTGGTTTATACGCCACCTCCCGGCTACGAGTTCATAAAATAGGATGACAAGGTCAGTCCTCTAGTTTGAGCCACTATATTTTCCCCTATCGACCTAGGGATATGGGGATTTCTAGATTTGGGGATTTAGAGGATTGATGACCATATACAATAGATTCAGATTTTATCATACACTCAGATTTGCATTGCAATTGGTGTTAGAAGTTGATCGGCTATAGATAATCGGTGTTAGATTCAATTAGTTTTCGATTTGCATCATTTTATGAATTGATAGGTTCTTGTATTTTACTAGCATCTGGTGGTGGCTCGGTCCACTGATTTCGTTACATCAGAGCCTCCTGATGCTGATCTTATCGTTGTGGATCCTTTTAACAAGTGTCAGCATGGGTATGCTCTCCTTGTCAGGGAAAGCTTCACCGCCCTTGGGCGCCGGTATGGAACCTGTGGTCAGGTAAACAATAACTTGTTTAAATTTCAATAGACTTATAGTACTTGTACTCTTGATATTAGTGTTGAAAATGGACAATTTTATGAACAATATATGTATTTGGTGTCTGCAGCCTCAAGGAAAACAATGTTAGACGTTTGTTTGGATTGATCCTGAATGGGATGGTAGGACTAAAGCTGTTCTGAATAAGCTGACACGCAGGATAGCAAAAGCTGAAGAGGAAGTAAGGTCATGGATAGAAGAATGCAGAAAGGCTAACATGAAGCTTGGAGATACTGAAAAATTGATGCTTGAAGATACTACCACTGAGCTTCAGAAGAGGAAGAAGGTTAAGCCAACATAGACAGAACTAGTCCAAGTGTTCATGGAAATGGAATCGAACAATAGGTAGTTACGATTATTGGAACAATTTTTAATGATGAATAACCATGACATGCCATCTTATGAAAGTTGTTGCTGATGTTTTCTTCAGATCACGTGAACGACCCTCAGAATTTATCGATTTAAGTGATGCTTGAAGCTGAGTTGCAGAAGGTGAATTGACAGCTGCAGGAAGCCAGACATAATATTAGGGAGCTATATGCGGGGAGAATTGTCGATCTACTGATGTCTTAAGAAACATGTTTCTACCTCATCATGTTATGATGTTTGCTACGTGGTGGTGTAAAATTTGTGGTGATGAGTTGCTTTGAGATGCCATCTTATTATGCTGATTTGCTTTGAGCACTCTCACCATTCTGAGCTCATTTTGTTGATGTTTTGCTGGTCCGGTCTGTTGATGTTTTGCTGGAAGGACCTTCCTGAGTAACGATCGCGAAACTGCTTATTTCCTACTGTCGTTCCAAGTCATCATAAAATGGAGGTCCCACATGTAACGATCGCAAAACTGCTTAGTTCTTGAGTGTTGAGAATGGTCATGAGTTGATGGAACTTGTTGCTACTTGGTGTTGTGAACTTTGTGGTCGTGAGTTGAGAAACTTGATGCTACCTGATCATAATATGATGTTTGTTGCTCGGTGGACAACAAAGGTCCGGTCTGTTGATGTTTTGCTGGAAGGACCTTCCTGAGTAACGATCGTGAAACTGCTTATTTCCTACTGTCGTTCCAAGTTATCATAAAATGGAGGTCCCACATGTAAGTTGTGTAAGGTGAATCTTTAATATAAATCAGTAATTCGCAGGTGAAACGCTCACTGCCTTAGCAAAGACTCTTGACTTTTGATACGAGCAGATCTGCAACGGCTCGTGGCAGGAATGGCGGATCCTAGAGGCGACGGGAAGATGTTTCCGCTGCCACCTTCCAGCTACAAGAAGCTGAAATGGCTCGACAAGGTCAGTTCTCTGGTTTGAGCCGCTATATTTTCCCCTATCGTCCTAGGGATTTCTAGATTTGGGGATCTAACGGATTGATGAGCATATACACTAGAATCAGATTTCATCGTACCCTCATATTTGCACTTCGTTTGGTGTTGCAAGTTGATAGGCTATAGACAATTCATAGGTGTTAGATTCAGTTAGTTTTCAGTTTGCATCGTTTGATGGATTGATAGGTTCTTGTATTTTACTAGCTTGTAGAGGTGCTTGAAGCCGCTAAAGCTGGGCTGCAGGAGGTGAAGAGAGACCTGCAAGAACAAGAAGGCAGAGAACTCATGGCGCAGCAAGAGGCTGTGAAATACAAGGAGCCATGTCAGCAAATTTTAAATACAACTATGCAAGAGATGAGGAAATTCAACGAGATGGCTGACTAATGGCTGACCACATTGTACTGACCATTTAGTCCGACCTGTTCACATTTCCAAGAACGTAATTTCTGTTAGGTTCCCCAACAGTCATAATGAATTATTATTGTTATCCCGATATCAACGAAGCAGCAGCGAAGGTTGTTTTGTGTGGCGAAGGAGCGGTGAATTTACTGTAAATGCGGAGAAAGTAATGGTGGATTTATTGTAAATGGGGCATTGATCGACTTCTTCCGCCTGGGGTACAGATTACATTTTTACAATTGCATCTCCTCCTCTGGAAAGGAAGATCCGTGAGAGTACAGTGCTCTCTTCCAAGTCTCTGTATCAATTTGAATGTGCATTTGACCTGGCACTCTGATGTTTGATCAAACTATTTTCAGGACGCCGGTAGGTCAGTAATTATGTCGTCGAGGCAATTGCCGTTATCGCTGGTGGTGCTCCCTACAGAGGTGAACATTGACATCGCCGGCCACCTCGCTGCGACCTCGGAGCAGGCCATGGACGACCTCCGTAGCCTACGGGCGACCTGCCGGGAGATGCGTCGCGTGTGCAACAACACGGCCTTTTGTCGGCGCGTGGCGCTAGAGCGATTTGCCGTCGAGCTGCAGTGGAACGACCGCAAGGGCTACGACACCCTCCTCGATTGTCTAACCCACATAAGAAACCCAGAGGCATGTTTCCTCTGCGGGATGGACATCCTGTTCGGGGAAAACTACAGCTCCCGATCATCCATCGCCAAGCTCGAGGAGGCCGCCCAAGCCGGGCACAATGTGGCGGCTTACGTAGCTGCCATGGTCCTCTACAGGCCAATGGCGGCGCCGGTGAAGATGACACTACGAGGCGGTACATCAGACAAGTCGAGGGCGAGGAAGAATCGGCGGCCGCGACATCGATGATGATGCGGACGAACAAGGGTTGCCTGCGGTGCCGTGAGGCAGCCTCAGAGGTGATCCGGCGAGTGACATGGCGCCGACGTGCAACGCTGGCGCCGCCAGTGGTGCGCTGCAATCATCAGTGCGCAGGCCGCCTGTGCTTCAAGATGAGCTGGGAAGAATGGTCACATTTTTGTAATGAGGAATATAGAATTCACGCTGAATGTGATCTGTTCTTTAGCAAAATAATTGGATATCTACATCGAAACAAATTACCCTGACATGTGAGAGTGTTTTTAGATATATTTGTTTCTAGATCAATCCACTAATATCTGTTTCTATCTCTCTTCCTTGATTCCCGTGTAGCAATACTCGTACACGCATTGACGTGATGGAAACCAACTTCTGGTCTTCCCCCATTAATTTACCACGGCTGGTAGTTGGAATAGTTCATCGCAATTTAGAGAGGTGGAAATCAATATTAGACAATTAAAAAACAAATAATGTGATCTCACTATCTCAGAAACTACGAAATCCATAATCTGGTTTGCCCAATTCAAAACAAGCAACTTTTGCCAGGAAAGGAATGAAAATTTTTGTCTGGTCTGTTAATGTTTTGTAAACCCAAACATCCGGTCCTGCCCGGGTTATATTGCCTATCTCATTGCATGCTTTCATTTTGTTGTTACCAAGCATGACTCGTCAACAAGGAAGAATGAAGCCGTGGTTCAAACTCTAAGTCAGCTTACTTGTCTTCACGATTCTTTCCTACTAACCAAGTCTTTGAAAAACAAATCTTTGCTAGATAGGGTAGTGTACACTGGATAGAGTAGACACCATCTTACTAAAAGCCAATTTGTTGCCCATCGTTTCAATTTGCTCTACCTAAGCCACGGCTCCACGTTCGAATTGTGCACGTTTTCGGCTCTCCCTAACAAGGATGATATCATATCTCACCTTGTCCATATTTAAAACAAGCATCTTTTTACCATCAAATGATTAAAAATATTTCTCCGGTCTACTCATGGTTCGTGAACCCAAACATCCGACCTCGTATACCAGAATAACCGGTCTCGTGGGAACTTTCGATCTCATCATGCTCAAGTGAATTAAGTTTGCTCCAAGTTCAACGAGATTGCAAGTTACGCGCCTAGGCCATTTGCCTGACACGATCCCCCATGAGACCCTGCGCCTTTCCCTTGGCAAATGAGATCTATTAATATATACTACTGGAAAACACTTTTGCATCTCCTCCTCAACGAAAGAAAACCCCATCGGCATCTCCTCCTCTCGGCACTAGAAGACCCCATCGGCATCGCTTCCTATCGGCGCAAGTACCGTCGTCCTCTCTCCCAATTCAATCGATTTCTTTGTTCTTTCGTCCTTTTCCGCCTCTTTGAGCAAACTAATTTCTATGTGCATTTCAGAGCATCTCCCTCAATGGCCGGCGACAATCATCACGTGCCTCCTGTGGAGCTCGTTCTCCTACCATCCACGCCGGCTAAAGCTCTGGCGGGGCCGAGATGCGGCGACTGCGGCAGGACAGAAATGCCGCAATGGATGGCCGGGCCGATGGGGCCCGGCACGCTCTGTGCTGACTGCGGCCTTCGTCGCTGGCATGCCGGGCAGCGGTGGGACATGCGTTCTCTCCGCATCTATCAAACCACGATTCCCGTCTCACCGTCGCCACCAGAAGCTGGCGTGCAGTGGGTGGAGTGCCCGAGAGGCCGAGTTGGTCACACGTGGCAGCCGTGGCCCTCCAATCCGCCATTGATGTCAAGTGCACCCGCCGCTTGGACTGTCCCGGAGAGCTCAAGCGCACGGTCGTTCCCATCCCTGCTTCACAGGCTGGTGGCATTACCAGCCGCTCAGCCAATGATGTCAAGTGCGCCCGCCGCTTCGACTGTCCCGGAGAGCTCAGGCGCACGGCCGTACCCGTCGCCACCAGAAGCTGGCGTGCAGTGGGTGGAGTGCTTGAGAGGCCGGGCTGGTCGCACGTGGCAGCCGTGGCCCTCCACTCCGCCATTGATGTCAAGTGCATCCGCCGTCCCGGAGAGCTCAGGGGCACGGACGTTCCTGTCCTTGCTCGACAGGCCGGCGGCGTTGCCAGCCGCTCGGCTAGTGATGTCAAGTGCGCTCGCCGCGCCGACTGTCCCGGAGAGCTCAGGGGCACGGACGTTCCTGTCCCTGCTCGACAGGCCGGCGACGTTGCCAGCCGCTCAGCCAGCGATGTCAAGTGCGCTCGCCACGCCGACTGTCCCGGAGAGCTCAGGGGCGCGGATGTTCCTGTCCCTGCTCGAAAGGACGGCGGCGTTGCCAGCCGCTCTGCCCTCGATGTTGGACCTGTTCCTGCTCGACGGCGAGGCGGCGCCTTTGATCCTCGATGACCCAGACTGGATGAAAAGATAATTGCCAACAATAACAAGTGTCACTTTGCTGTAATGCTTATTAGTGTATGATCAGAGAACTCTGTTTCCTCCTATTGAGTACTTTGGATGGATGTTCGTTCGAAAAATGTGAACCTATTTTGCCAACAAATCAACAAATAATTTAGTCCGGTCTTGTCACTTTTTCTTAACAGTAACATCCGCCCGTTGCCATCCTCGTGCCACAACTTCCCATGGAAGGTGGTTGCCATCATCAAGAGATCACAGACGTGTTGGTCGTATGGCGCGGGGACCCGCACATCAGCCCCTCAACGGTGGAAGATAAATGGAAGCCACTCAAGAGTCAAGACTCAAGAGGCGCCCGTTGCTTACCTTCTCACCGAAGCGACACAACTTCCAAGGCAAGGCGAGTAACTCAACATAAATCGCCATTCCTACCCCCCACCATCGGCGTCCTCGCCAGTTCCGAACCACGCTACCACTTCCCAAACACTCGCGCCTCACTCCTACCCGGCCGACGCAATGAAGCGATCAAGCTCCTCGCCGCGCCGGCTATCCCCCACTGGTTCCCCGTCGTGCCGACTATCCCCCACCGGCTCCCCGTCGCGCCGGCTCTCACCCTCGCCCTTCAACCGATCCTCCGGCGCCACATCCTCTTCGCGCGCCCGTGACTGGGTGCCGCCGCGCGACGGCCAGCACTTCACCCGCATGTTCACAGAGGCGCTGTGGGGCCACATCCACGGCACGCCGCCGCCGCGCTCCGACGCCGCCAACGTCGACCCGCCGCCGCCGAGCTCCGACGCCGCCAACGTCGACCCGCCGTCGCTCGTCGGCGGTTTCCCAAGAGCCGGTGGTGGCTCGCCGGCGGATTCCTAGCCTCCTCTACCGTCGCTACCGCCACCCCTCAGACGACGCCAACGTCGACCCGCTGTCGATCGCCGGCGCTTTGCCAGGAGCAGCTGGTGTCTCACCAGCGGGTATCCAGCCTCCTCCACCGTCGCCGCCTCGGAAGCTGAAGTTTACGGTTACCCTTCCTGCTGGTGAGTTTGACTCCGACTCCGACTCCCAAGCTGACACAGACTCGTCTGAGGACCGTTTCCACGGCTACATCCCTCCTGTCCCCCGGGGCGATGCTTTGCACGTCTTCCGGCGCTTCGACGGCACGTACGGGTGCCCTGTCTGCCTCAACCTTATGCACCGGTGGCGCAAGCTGAATGAGGTCAAGGACCATGTCCTTGGGATGGCCAGGTCTGCGCCCCTGAGGCAGAAGTACAAGAAGAAGTGGAGCCGCCACCGCGTCATGGCCAGGAATGAGGGATGGATGGAGTAGATGTAGTGAGGGAGCCGCGCCGGTGGAAGATCTATGCTGTTATGTTATCTGTGATGTTAATTAGTATCTTTAGATTTCGTTGGAACATTGTCTTATGTATGTGAACTTTGTGATGTTATGTTATCAGTGATGTTAATTAGTATCGTTAGATTTCGTTGGAACATTGTCTTATGTATGTGGAAATTGTGTTGTTTAATTAGTCACTTTAGAATGGACTCTGTTTCCTACTTTGGATGGATGTTCGTTCGAATAATTGGATCGTATTTTCCTAATAACAATTCAACGAACCATTTTGTCCGGTCCACTCACTTTTGCAGATCAGTAAGATCCGGCCGTAGTCATTCTATTTTGCCCACAAAATCAACACTGAATTTAGTCCGGTCTGGTCACCTTTTCTTATCAGTAACATCCGGCCGTAGCCTTCCTCGACAGGCCGAGGCGCCCGTTGCCTAATTTCATGGAAGCTTGCCACAACGCCCCATGGAAGCTTGTAGATGAATCGCAGCCACTCGATCTAGAGGCCCGTTGCTTAGCTTGTCACATAAGCTTGCACAACTTCTCATGGAATCTGGCCATTGTATTCCTACCACCATCGGCGTCCTTGCCAGTTCCGAACCACTCTACCCATAGTTCTCTTCCCAAACACTCGCGTTTCAGTCCTATTGCCCGTCCGACGCAATGAAGCAATCAGTCTCCCCCAGACACACAGAGCTCAGGCACATGGCCGTACCCGCCCCTGCTCGTCGGTCCGGCGGCGTTGCCAGTCTCTCGCCCACCGCCTCCTCAGGAGCCGAATCCGGGTCCTGGCTGTCACCGCGCGGCCTCCACTTCATCCGCTCCTACTTAGAGTGGCAAGGGCGTCAATTCCACGGCACGGAGCCGCCCTGCTGCGACGCTGCCAATGTCGACCCGCCAATGCCCGCAGCCGCTGGTACGTCGCCAGCGGATTCCCAACCTCCTCCACCACTTGCAGAGTTGGACTCCGACTCCAACTCCGACACCTTTGCTCTGCACGTCTTTCGGCGCACTACCAACACCTACGGGTGCCCTGTCTACCCCAACTGTATGCACCGGTGGAGGAACCTGAATGAGATCAAGGACCACGTCCTTGGGATGGCCAGGTCTGAGGCCCTGAGGGAGGACAACATGAAGAAGTGGAGCCGCCACCGCGTCCTGGCCAGAAACGAGGGATGGATGTAGATGGAGTGAGCGAGCCGCGCCAGTGGAAGACCAATGCCGATATGTTATCTGTGATGTTAGTTAGTATCTTTAGATTTCGTGGGAACATTGTCTTATGTATGTGAACATCGTGATGTTAATTAGTAACTTTACATTTCCATGAAACATGGTCTCATGTGTTGTCCGGCCTGTTCGTGTTTCTAGACAAGAACATCCCGCTCTTATTGTACTTATACATGATCGTGTTTCCTAGCTTGACACATTTTTTTTTTCGAATCAAGGGCATCCCCCATTTCCATTGCAACAACGAAAATACCGAATAAGTCACAGAACAGGGATAAAAGAGGAGTTCACTAGCCCTTGACTCGCCCTAACCTACCTTGACTCAAGCTAGATTAGGACAACGATCGCCCCTAGGACTCCCAGGGAGAGTAAGCATCACCAGACAACGAGTCTGAGCATCATCACAAGTTTCCAACCCAAAACATAGCACCACTAGATAGACCTACACCAACATCTGCCAATCGCTTGACAATGTCAGTTTCCTAGCATGTTGACACATGATCTGGAGAAGTTGAAGATCAATATTGGACGATTAATAAGAAATAGCAAGGTGATCATTGCTCACCATGACCAAATTCAGAACAAGCATGCGGTTATTGCCAAACATCCAAAACGCTAATGCATCCCTAACCCAAACCATGTTTGTGAATTTGGTTATCGTTTGTTTGTTGATCAATCCCCCTTGTTTGAAGTTGTTTATGCTTTGTTTCCCTGACCATCTTTGTTCCTTGTCTCCCTATAAATGTTATCCTATTTTATCGCTCTCATAAACTATGAAATCATAGATCACCTTTGCCCAAAATCAAAACAAGCATCTTTTACAGGTCCTGAAATATTTGTCCTTTCTGTATCTTTTTCTAGACCGAAACATCCGGTCTGTTAATGCATCCGATACCCGAACATCCGGTTTAATGGCAGTAAACAGTTCATCTCTGCATGTTGAAGTGCTTGTAAATATAGTTTGCTCCAAATTCACTAAGATTACTAATTTACAAATTTCTTTTCTTTGCAAAAGACCGTTACATTATTAGAGATCGAGGCGCCTCCTTGCATTAGCGTGATACAACTCCCGAAGAGACACCCTGACTTTCCCTGAAACTGAGATCTATTAATATACCGAACTCTCCCAACTCCCTCCATTGCCTTGTCTCAAACTCTCTTCCTCCAGAAAACCACAACCACCATGCCTTCTTCTTCGATTCGACTTCCCGCCTCCCCGTACCCTTCCAACCCCTCCTTCATCGGGACACCACCCGACTCCCCCCAACCAAGCGCATGCGAGCCATCTGAGCCCTCCTTGAGTGAATCTGATGTAGAAGACATGGAAAGGCAGGAGAGCGAGGAAAGCGAGGATGAGTACGACTACGTGGAAGAGGATGAAGAGGAAGAGGAAGAGGAAGAGGAAGAAGAAGAGGATGAGGAAGAGACGTGGGCGGCCATTGAGAAGAAGCGATTGGCGGCCAAGAAGAGGAAGTGGGTGGAGGCCAAGAAGAGGAATCAACAGACGGAGGTGTTTGTGAGGCAGCTTTTGAAGGATGACAAGGCCGGTAAGCTTGATTCGTTCAAGGACATTCTGTCGGCGAAGAAGAAGAAGGGTGCGGAGGAGGAGGAGGAGGAGGAGGAGGAGGAGGAGGTGGACTCGAAGAGGACCAAGAAGAAGATGGACCTCAGCGCTGGTCCTTCAAATGCCAGCCCCGCCAATCCCGGTCCCGTGGCTCCCCCAGCCATTGAAGCTCCCTCGACGCCAGAGTCATCGGGGAACTCCTCGGAGGGGTCGTCTTAGATTACTCGGGTTTGGGTTTTCTTTTGCACTTTCAAATAGGTGGTCTTGTGGATGGAAAGATCAATTGTATGTTTTCTTTTGGATGGAAAAGATCGATCTCCTGTTTTCCTGCTCTGTGAATCTTGTAGTGGTAGGAAAATCCCCTGTATCCCCTGTTATCCATGAAGAACATGGGTGTTCTTCTTTTCCATGACCGCCTTCCTTGCTTCAGTGGATTTCCCTGGTCATGATGCGTTGCCATAGTCTGAGATGTAATGTCTTGTCATGTGATATTTTATTCTTATCCCACCGCACCGCATTGCAGTTACACACGTAAATGATGACCGATTTTACAAATTTACCGTTTGACTAAATTCACCGTTTTGCCAAGAATATACAGAACGTAAATGATGGTCACCTTGCCCAAATTATTCAACTTAAATGTGCACATACATGATACATCCCCATAGACCTACACCCGTATAGTGGCACTGGCACAGGCGCGCACAAACACACACCCAGCAACAAAATCTTCGGACTTGGCAACGAGGAAGACAACAAACACGGTCATGGAGATGGATACGGCACACGCCTATCCCGCCATACCTAATGCACGACGGAATGTAGCATAACGAGGATCCGTGCGGAGATATTCCTCCAATGCACGGTGCCTACCCCTCGACTTCATGGTACGTCCCGAGCGACCAATGCCAGAAGCATGCTGTAGGATGTCACGAAAACCCCACTGCCGGTTAGCAAGATTGCAGTAAGGGCACACACAGCGACCATGGCGAAGCACACGAGTGTAACCCTGCTCCTACAGCCAAGCCAAAGCATCTTTCTTCATCTCCTTTGTTTCTTCCTCGTCTGCTTCGTCCATGTCGTACAGATCATATGGATCCATGTATCCTGGCCGCTGCGGAGGTGGCACAACATGGAAGTTGGCGGTTCCTCCGTTCGCATCAGAAGCCATCCTCCTACACACTCGCCAACAACGTAAACATGATAAGCACTGACTAGAAACAATGATTGTATCCTGTAAAAAGACGACGCAGAAGCTAAGAGCTCACCTCTTTTCACAGTGCGCAGAACCAAATAGAGAGGTCTGCTAGCACAATGCGTGGAGGATGAAGAGGCGATGAGCAAAGGCTTTGGGGGCACGCCTATTTATCGAACCATGACCGATACTAAGGCAGCATGCACCTCGTGGTAGAGCATGCCCTCACGGGATTACAGTAGCCATGAAAATACGTGGGATGCTCGGAATACGAAGGCCTACACTGCTGAGGAATCCTGTCACAAGTATAGGGCGGAATATGCAGGCTTTTTCCCCGGTAGGCATGCGAAATATTTGGTGGGTACGCGAGTGTGCTTTGGTCCGGATAAGAACGCAGAAGGAAGATCCTTACATCCGTATGACTTCAAAAAATTGATGTGTAGGCATTGTAGTGGGAGAAGCAGCTGTTAGGTTTTGTGATCTTTGACTGGAAACGCACCCAGCTTCACTGAAGCGTGGGCCTCTTCCAGATATCCGTCTCCCGCCTATATTGTACGCCACCGGAATCCCACCCAAACTCGCTGACAATATGGGGCCGCCATTGCACGGCCTCACTTGTCAGTGGCCCCGAAGCAAGTGCAGCTTACCAAATTTTCATTTCGCGGTGAGGAAGTCGAAAGCGGGATTTTCAAATTCTGTGTTCCCTCTCCGCCCCGAAATAATAAATACTCTACTCCATTGCTACCGCGTTGCGCCACTAAACTCCCGCCTTCCATTTCCAAAAAGCATCACTCTGCTCAGCTTGATCTGCGGTGGCGGTCCGACCTCGCCGTCGCCGGTGGAGGGGGAGGGGTATCTCAGCAGATGGTGGGCGGCAGATATCGGTGTTCTGCTTGCGTCTGCTGTGCTGGCCAAGCTGAGCAGTTGAGCAAGGATACGGCGCAAGCACCGGCTCCCGATGCCCCCTCAATCCATGGGCCCCTGAATCTTGGAGCTTCACAAGTGAGAATCTCATTTCCTTTTCTTTCTAGTCCCCTAGTAGTATTTTCGTTGGCTTAGAAAGTAAATTGCTTCGTGTATTGTGTTAGTTCTGAGATTCTTCTCTTAACTTTGCCGCTCTAGATGCAGTCACTGATTTGGCACACAAGTTAATCGATGAGCCATGCGTTGAAAGTAAATTGCTTTGTGTATTGTGTTAGATTGGAGATTCTTCTCTTACCTTGGCCGCTCTAGATGCAGTTACTGATTTGTAACACAACTTAATAGATGAGCCATGCTTAGAAAGTAATTTACTTTGTTTATTGTCTTAGATTTCAGATCCTTCTCTTACCTTGACCGCTCTAGATCCAGTTCCTAATTTGTAACTTTTTATGCATGGCCTAGCATCCCACTCCTGCATTGCTGAGATTCAATCACATGTCGTGGTATGTAACAGAACGCATGATTATCATGCTACTTTATTCTTAGGATTATTCTTAAGTTTGTTTGCTTGCTTCGTTTAAGGTTCAAGTTTGACTTCTCCTTTCATTTTTAGGCTCAAATGTTGAGGACAATCCTTGCGGTTCAAATATCAAATTTCTGTCCCTCCAATGTGAAGTCAAAGCCATTCATTGATTACATGCCTCGAGATTATCCAGCTTTCGCTACATGCTCAAGACCTGAAGTTTCGTTGGGAGGGCTTGATGCAGCTGCTAACCTTGGTGAAATCTTTGTGGAACATGACCAAGTTTTGACAGACTTGAAGATCAAGGCAGAAGCATCAGATGTAGCAATGAAAGTGCAGACTGATGAGATTGAGAGGTTGAAGAAAAAAGTAGAAACTACTGAGACCCTCCTTCGACAACTGCTAAGCTCGCGCCTTGGGTAAGGCCACTGTGTTTCTTAGTCTTCTGCTTGTGTCCTCCCAGCTAGTTGTGCTGGTTTGTGAGTACGGAGCTTTGTTGTCTTAGTGGGTTCTATTTCAATACTAGCTTTATTTGTGAGCATGGAGATATCATGTGTATTGGTTTGTGAGCTCCTACTTACAATCTGCTTGTGGTTGTTCTGTGTTCATTGATCATAATCTGTCATGTGTGATCCAAAACATTAATTTGTATCAGTGGTATGTAAATATTATCTGTGATGTCAATTACTTTTTTTTTGAGGATTCTGTGATGTCAATTACTTAATTGTTTAGCATGTAATATGAGATTGAATTATATTTAATTAAGCGCTACCTGGAGTGCAGCTCAAAATAACAGGGAAAAAATATGTGGGCTTGCCCCCTTGGCCCATTATTTTTTTACGAATTCAAAAATGATTTATTAATAAAATGGGCCGTATAAAAAATGACGTCAGCAAATGGTGGGCTGGGTCCAATATCAGTTGGGCCTTAGTAATTTTATGACGCCATCGAATATTGAACTCGATCCAACCAGTACTGGACCCAAAACAAATTAATGACGAATGCAATTATTGGGCTCGGTCATACTAAAACCGGGCCAAAAACATTCTATGACGACCTCGATTATTGGGTCGGTCCAACCAGAATTAGGCCTAAAAGTGTCTATGACGACAACAATTATTGGGCTCCATCCAACCATAAATAGGCCTTAAACATTCTATGACGCAAACAATATTGGGCTCCATCCAACCTTAATAAGGCCTAAAACCAATTTATGACGAAAGAAACATTGGGCTCAGCTTAACATTAAGTGGGCCAAATTCAATCTATGACGACAAGGTATTTGGACCTTGGCCCGTCAAAATATGGGCTGAATTCACTTAATGATGAAACGGTTTGTCACAAAACGCCGTGCCAATCAGATTTTGGTCCGACGTGGCATGTACCTTATGACGCCTTTGTGTTACGAATTTATACGCGTCATTAAACTCATGACGCCGGGAAATAAGGTCTCGTCATTAATCGCGGTTTGTGACGCTCGATTAATGACGGAGCGTTTTCGTAACAACCGGTGTCATTAATCGCGGTTTATGACGGGAAACGACCTTTTTTTTGCGTCACTAGTCGGCGTTTTTCTTGTAGTGACTTAGCCAAGAGTTAGTCCACACAATGTTGTCAATCACTCATCACACCAGGAAGCGACCATCCACCGGTCCTCGAACCACACATGTCCTCAATCTCCCCCTTGATGAGTGCATTGACAACACACACATTTGGGTAACCAAAGAGAAAAGGAAAAGAAAAGAAACGACTAAAAGAAACTCGAAAAGCGATCGAAAGCCAAAGAAAAGGCAAAGAGCAAGATCACTTGAAGAAGACAAGTCTCAGTCCCCTTAGGCAAGTGCAACGGCTCGACACAACCGAGACAAAAACCAAGCTCAAACAAAGAGCAAAAGACCACCAAACCAAAGTTCAAAAACCACAAAGAGCCCCCCCTGCACACATGCAAGCTCCCCCTGAACCAATGCAACTCCCCTGGATGAATGCATGCAAACCACTTCACAAAACAGAGCAGCTGCACCAGCTCGGCTCTGACCGGTCAGACCGGTCCATTGCACTGGTCAGACCGGTGCCCAACATATGCACAGGTCCTGACACCTGCACCGGTCAGACTGGTGACCTCGACCGGTCAGACCGGTGACCACCTGGGAACTACAAGAGCCCAAAAATGGCTCGAAACCACTTGGAAACTTTCTAAATGCATCCAGAAGCACTTTTCCTTCACAACCATCTCCCCCTTGTTGACAATGCATGAATCAAGGCAAAATTAGGAAAAATGCAACCTAGAGCTTTTCAAATAGACAAAATTCAACACAAGGTGCTACATATGTCCAAATAAGCAAGTTAGATACTCTATAGCTTCGTATGAACATCAACTACAAGATCACCAAGTTTCACAACCATTGGGCAAAGCTAAGATAGATTTGGGCAATTTTGCGAAAAATCACCCTCTCATGAGCAAAGTCCGAAACATGAGCAAAACATGTCAAAATGGCAAAGCCACACAAACTTCATGCTAGGACAACCATTCTAATCATAAGATCATCATATACACCCTCAAGCACCTCATGTCATGTCAAAGCCACCGAGCCATGTGCCTACTCTATATATGAGACTTCTCATTGGTAGGCATCATGCAACGGTTTAGCACCCAAAGCTATATAAAATAAGCACAAATGACATGGGAGCACATTTTCCAAGCAATTTACATTTCATTTTCAGATTTGCATTTGGTACATGAAATGTCTTTGCGACAAAAAGGAACTTATGCCCCTCCACAAGATAAATCAAGTAGGCTAAACATTCATGATGACAAATGAGCCTTTGGCCCCATATGATCAAAATAAGCCATCCAACCACAAATTAAGCATAGCCAAGCCACAAAAACATGTCAAGATCATATAAAGGCATTTACTCACAAGAGAGCATACATATGGCATTTTTCAAAAGTATAGCTAGCAACCATGGGCATAAACCAAGATCATCAAGAGCTAAGCCAAACTAACCATAGCATATCGAACTAGCTCACAAGATCATATATAGCACATCATGGTGAACAATGTATATAGGAGAAGCTTTTCCTACCACAATGCATATGATACAAAATGCATGCAACCTAAGATACAAAGATGCCTATACATCATGTTACATATGCAATGCAAAAGCCAACATGCACAAAGGAAAGCTATACATATGCTACAAATGAGCACCCACACCCAACTCAAGAAATCAAACACACACCAAGTTCCCCCCGCAAACGAGTGAAAGTTGCTTGATCTAGGGGCTTGGTGAAAATATCGGCTAGTTGGTTTTGTGTGG
The DNA here is from genome assembly GCA_036936925.1 of Cenchrus fungigraminus. Taxonomy (NCBI): domain Eukaryota; kingdom Viridiplantae; phylum Streptophyta; class Magnoliopsida; order Poales; family Poaceae; genus Cenchrus; species Cenchrus fungigraminus. Next base: position 50,059,515 of record CM072778.1, on the reverse strand, counting down.
GCACATGGATCAAAGCGATTTTCCCTTTCTCAACATTGTCTCTCAGAAAATGATATCTCACTTCTATGTGCTTGGTTTTGGAATGAAGCACTGGGTTCTTTGCAACACTTATGGCACTCGTGCTATCACAAAGAAGTGGTACCTGGGTATACTCCTCACCAAAGTCACTCATGGTGTATGTGATCCGAAGGAGCTGAGAGCAACAACTAGCAGCGGCTACATACTCTGCCTCGATAGTGGATTGTGCAACACTCGATTGTTTGCGGGAAGACCAAGACACCAAAGAAGAACCCAAGAACTGACAAGTCCCAGAAGTGGACTTCCTATCCAACCGACACCCGGCAAAATCCGCGTCTGAAAATCCATGAAGCGCCAAAGAAGAAGACGCGGAGTACCAAAGGCCGAAGTCGGGAGTGTATCATAAATACCTAAAAATGCGCTTGACTGCTTGCTGATGCGAAGTCCTTGGAGACGCTTGAAAACGAGCACACAGACATACCGAGAACTGGATGTCCGGCCTTGTCGCCGTCAAGTACAGGAGTGACCTGATCATGCTTCGGTACTCCTTCTGGTCCACATGTTCACCTTCCTCGTCCGCATCAAGAGCTGTAGTCGTACTCATAGGCGTCGCCATGGCCTTGGAGTCCTCCATCTTGAACTTCCTCACAATGTCTTTGGTGTACTTTGCTTGGTGCGCAAATGTTCCTTCCCTCGACTGGTTGATCTGGAGGCCGAGGAAGAACTGCAACTCACCCATCATGCTTATCTTGAATTCCCTGCTGATGTCTTCTGCAAGCCTTGCAACCAAAGAGTGAGATGAGCCACCAAAGATAATATCATCTACGTACACCTGAACAATCAGAATATCAACGCCCTGCCTGAGGAGAAACAAGGTATGATCTACCTTCCCCATCTCAAAGCCCTAAGCAAACAGAAACCCCCTCAACCTGCCATACCAATCCCTAGGCGCCTATTTCAACCCATAGAGCGCCTTTCTCAACTTGTACACCCGGTGGGGGTACTTCTCACTCCCAAACCCTAGTGGTTGCTTCACATACACCTCTTCTTCCAACACACCATTCAGGAAGGCACTCTTCACATCCATTTGGTACAATTTGAACCCTTTAGCCACGGAAAAGGCTAGAAGGATCCTAATCGCCTCCAAACGGGCTACGGGAGCAAAGGTCTCCTCGTAGTCGATCCCCTCTTTCTGACTACACCCTTGCGCCACCAACCTCGACTTGTTTCTCACCACCTCTCCATTGTCACCCTCTTTATTTTGCCACACCCATTTTGTATTGTGTGGAGGATCTACCAACTCCCAAACTTGGTTTCTCTCAAAATTCTCCAACTCCTCATGCATTGTGTTGACCCAATTAGAATTAGATAAGGCGTGTCCAATGTCAAGGTAGCAACAAAAGCCGCATGAGCAAAGTGAGAATTGTTTCGAACCCTTGACCGAGTAGTGCGTTCATTGATGTTCCCGATGATCGTTGAAGCTGGGTGATCCACTTGTACTCGCCGGGGAGCTTCTCGCCTTGAAGCCACCTCCCCCTCAGCTGCAGCTTCCCCTCGATCTCGGCATGTCGTCGTAGGTGTAGGAGAAGGCCCGTCCTCGATCGTAGTTGACGTAGTAGGTACATGCTCAGCCGCGGGCGCCACACCACCATCTTCATCATCTCCTTGTTCATGCTCCTCCTCCTGAAAGATATCCTCGCCAAGCTCATCATCACCTGCACAATCAAAGACAAGAGAGCTACATGGCTATGTCTCGTCGAAGGTAACCTCGCAAGTCTCCACGATTTGGTTAGTTTCCAAGTTGAGCACACGAAATGCTCTAGAGTGAGCAGCATAACCAAAGAAAATACCATCGACTGACCTAGCCTCAAACTTATCCAAATTCTTGCCCTTTTTCAAAATGAAGCATTTGCATCCGAACACATGGAAATGACTTACCTAGGGAGAGCGACCGTGCATCATCTCATAGCACGTCTTCTTCTCGAATGCTCGAAGGAAAATCTTGTTCGACACATAGCACGCGGTATTGACCGCCTCAACCCAGAACCTCCTCGGAGTCCTATGCTCATCGAGCATCGTCCGGGCCATCTCATACAAGGTTCTGTTTTTCCTTTCCACCACGCCATTCTGGGGAGGCGTATACGGACTAGAAAACTGGTGTTCAAGACCCAAGTCATGGCAAAAGGTTTCGAAACGAGAGGTTTTAAATTCTGAGTCATTTTCACTGTGAATCGCTCGTATGGCATCTCCGTGCCTCTCGTTCTTCAACCTCAAGACAAGATCTCAAACAAAACCAAATGTCACCCCCTTCTCCTCCAAAAAGAAGACGACCCAAGCATACCGAGAGTAGTCGTCCACCACAACTAGGCCGTACCACTTCCCACCCACAGATCGCACACGAGCTGGGCCAACAAGGTCCATATGGAGCAGCTCGCATGGACGCTCCGTCATCACATCGGTGAGGGGCGGATGGGAAGAGGCTACCATCTTGGCATGCCTACACGACGCACAAACCAACTCTTTCTCAAACTTCAAGCGGGGCAATCCTCAGACCAAATTGAGTTTACTCAAGCGAGACAAAAGGTCAAAGCTTAAGTGACCTAATTTCCTATGCCACTTCCACAACTCACTCGAAGAACCAGCCAAAAAGCAACGAGCTACACTAGAAGACTGAGACAAATCCGCTCAAAAAATTTGACCCTCGGGAACGACCATGCAAACTAGGTCCCCTCAAGAATCCAAAATCTGAGAACCACTAGGCCGAAACAACACCTCAAAGCCCTCATCCAAAAGCTAGGACACGGAAAGCAAATTGAACCCGAGCGATTGAACAAGAGCAACACGCCTGAGAGTGACCTTGTCACTTACCTTAATCTCACCTTCTGAAAGCACAAGCCCTCGCCCATTGTCCCTAAAAGTGATGTATGTCTTGGACACCACCGGGACGAGACTTGAGAACCACCCCTTGTCTCCGGTCATATGCCTCGAGCAACCGGAGTCAATCAGCCAAACATTCCTCAAGTCTCCCACCTGAAATTCAAAAGTGAGCACGTGAGCGAACAAATGACTCGGCACTGGGGTTAGTACCAAAAGTGTAAAACTAGTACCGAGCCATTTGCTCCAAAGTGGGGTTAGCACAATCCATACCGTCATGCCTACCAAAGCTACCACCATGAAAACCACCACGAGAACCACCACGAGGAAACCATCCCTGTCTTGCTGGAGGAGAACGAAAGCCACGAAAGGAAGACCGTGGACCGTTGCTCCTTTGAGACTCAAAGCTATGACACCTCCCACCCTCGCATTGAGCATGAGGTGGAGAACGTCTAGCAAACTCAACACCACCAGACTCACCATGCCAAGTACCCGCACCGCTACCAAAGAAACTGAACCAAGCATCCACACGGGCACGAAAACCAAACCTCCCTGCACCCAGACCTGCACCGGTCTGACCGGTCCCCCTGACCGGTCTGACCGGTGGTGCTCGGTCAGCAGCACCACCTGAAACTCGCTGATCTCCCCAAGCCGGAACTGTCCTCACAATGGCCTTGGCCCTGGGCATTTGCACACGAGGCTCAGGTACACCATTTGTGGGGTGGTACCTGTCCTTGTTAGCCCACTCCTTTGCCAACCTCTCCTCATGCTTCCTCTTGAAGCAAAACTCATACTTGTGACCATCTGTACCATAATACCCACAATGGAACTTAATGGGTTTTGATTTAGGCTTGGGTTGGGGCTGCTCACTTGGTTTCTCTTCCTTCTTCTCTCTAACCACATCTCCCTTTGGGCTCACAAATCTCACCAATTTTTGTAAATCTTTGGTTGGGTGAGGAAACACGGGTGGATCTGGAGTTGTGTCAAGTTTGTTTCTAAGATGGTTGGGTTTGGTCTCAAACTTGTTCTTGTGTGTGGTTTGTGGTGGGATAGGGATCTCTCCAACTTTCTCATCTCCCTCACCACTACTCTCTCCTATTTTGTCAGCCCCAAGTGCCTAACCATCATAGCGTTTGAAAGCCGCTATCATGATGCCAAGCTGGGGCGCCTGACCCGACAACCAACTCATACACTTCCTCAGCTCATCATTTTCATCCTGCAAGCGATCAACATAATGTGCAAGTTCTCGATTCTCTATAGTATGCAATTCACAAGTAGAGCAGGAAGTAGGAATAGGAGCTTTCAAATCAGCCTCAAGTGAAACAATGTGAGCACGTAATTCAGCAATCTTTCCATGCAACACAGGACAAGACGTGCAAGCACCTAGCAAAGAGGGTCTAGATTGCAGCTCATCTAACTAAACCCTAAGCACATCTAGTTCCTCATACTTGGAGGCATGCTTTTCCCTAAGAGCAGTAAGATTAGCTAAGAAAACAGAGCAATCAGCACATTCAACTTCATCAGAAACAACAGGTGAAGCCTTAAGCGAATCTATCTCAAGCCTAGCATCAAGGTTCTGTGTTTCTAGCTCAGCTACTCGGTTCCTAGCATCTACTAGTGAGGCCCTAAGCTCTTTCCTCATTTTCTTAGCCTCTCTAAGCATGTCATCGCGGTTATCAAGCAACTTGCCAAGCTCCTCATTCTCCTGGCGCAAGAAGGAAAGCTCATCACGTACCTCATCCTCAGAGTCGGAGTCCGAGTCATCCTTCTGGCTCTTCTTACTGTCGGAGCTGTGTGCCATGCCACAGAAGTCGTCACGCGCGAAGCAGCTCAGCCCGCTCAAGTTCTTAGACGCCTTGTTGCTCTTGCACCGATCACCTTCGTCTTCGCTGCTACTGGAGCTCGAGGTAGAGTAGGCGGAGCTGGAGTCGACGTCGCTTGCTCCGACCATCGCTCGGGCCTTCCTGCCGTGGCCGTCCTTCTTCCTTGATCTCCTCTCGCCCTTGTTCTTGTGCTTGTGCTTGTGATCGCGCCTCGATCTGTGCTTGTTCTCCGTCCTCGACCGGTGCTTGTAGCTGTCCTTGATCTCCACCTTCTCCGGACAGTTGGCGACGTAGTGTCCTGGGTTGCTGCACTGAAAGCATGTCCATGTGGTCCTCCTTGTGTTCACTCGGTTCTCGTGCAACCTCTCGAACCTCTTGGTCAACAGCGCCAGCTCGTCCTCTCCAAGCACGTCGAACTCCTCATCTGGCAAAGACATCAAGGAAGACAAAGAGAACATCCTGGAGGATGGGTTAGCATTAGACTTAGCACTTGAGCCACCGACGAGAGTAAGACTATGGGAATCAGTCGGGCTCTCAAGACGGGCTGTCATACCACGATCCACCTCAGCTGACTTGAGCTTAGAGAACAGCTCGTTCACCGTCAGAGTGTCATACTCCTCAGACTCAAGAATGGCCTCGACCTTTCTGTCCCATATTGTACGATCCAGTGAGTGCAATAGCTTCATGGCCCTGTCATGATCATCGTACAGGAGCACGGCCACATTGGCCCTCATGTTGTTCACAACAACCGTAAACCGCTGGAACAAGGCATCAATTGACTCACCGGGGAGATGAGTGAAGTTCTTGTACTCTCTCCGGTAAGTCGCATACATCTGAGCCTGAACCTGAGCATTTCCAGCGTGAGCATCCTTCAATTGCTCCCAAATCCTACAAGCCAAGTCCTCTGTCTGAACCCGATCGAATTCAGATTGACACAGAGCACGAAACAAGTAGTCGACCGCCTTGTTGTTGGCGTCGTGCATGTCCCTCGATCCTGGAGCAAGGAAGTTAATCGGATGAACATAAGCTGTGTTCACCGTAACATCCTGTAACACACTAGTTTGCAATTTGGCTAGGATTTAAAATTTTATTAAAATTTGTTAGAATTAAATAGAGAGTGTGTGCACTCTTTTCAAATAAATAATAATTTCTAAACGAGATAAATGAATCATAGGTTATAAATATTTGTTTGTTGCATTCATGCTGCAATGCATAGTTTTAATTGAGTGAAAAAAATGAGTTTGAGTTTTAAAGCTCGAATAGGTTTGTCTATAGTTTAACCCTTGTCTCTCTCCAATCTTTTGGACCTAAAACCCGATATCCAAGCCAACCCATACCTCCTTATCTCTCTCTAAGAACTAAGCCTAGTCTCTCTCTCAACATAACCCACATCCCCCTCTCTCTCTAAATCTCTCTTCAAATCTCTCTCTCTACCATAGGGTTGTCTCTTTTCTCACCAAAACCATACCTCTCCATCTCTCTACAACTTATGTTCCCTCTTCTCTCTAAAACCATGCTCTCCCTTTCTCTTTTATCCTCTCTACCTCTCTATCTAAACCCAAAGGTATCACTCCCCTCTCTCTCTTTCTTTCTCTCTCTTTCTCTAGCTCACATCTCTCTCTATATATATCTCAAAGCATTTATATCTAATCTCCTCTGGGCCCAGATCCTTAATCCAACCCTACCCAATCCCCTCTTCTTTTCGAGCCCAACATCAACCCAGCCAGCTCTCTCCCACCTCTTTCGGCCCACCTCCCTCTCTTCCAAACCAGGCTGCCAGCCCACCTAGGCCCACCGGCTCTCCCTCCTGCGATCCACCAGCCCGTCTCCCCTCCCTCTCTCCTACCGACCACCCTGCCCCACCGGTCATCCCCTTCCCCTCCCTTTCCTCCCCCTCAGCCAAGCAGGGCAACATGCCGACGCTCAGGGGTTTGAATCCCGCGCCACCTCCGTGCCCCTCTGCGCAATCTTCGGCCACGTGGCCCACCTCCAGCCCTGCCGGACCTCCTCTCCCTCCCGCAACCCCGTCCAGGTGCAGCCCCACCCTTGGATGGCAAGGACCGCACCACCCACGCCATTCACGACCGGTGATGCCGCCATCCCATTCTCGAGCCCCGCTACCCCCTCCTCCTCTATAAAAGCCCCAAACCGAGACCCGGTGCTTCCTTTTACACCACCACCCGCTCCTCTCTCGTTCTCGCGCCGCCGATCGCCGGAATCGCCGCCGCCCACTACCTTGGTAAGCCACGGCCGCCGCCCCGTTTCGCATCCTCCAGCCCTCCCTCACCCCCGCACCCTCCCATGCACGCACAGGTACCCCAGGCGGACGTCCCCGCACCTTAAGGCACGAAGCCGAGGCCGGAACATCGTCGCCCGCAAGTGCCCGGCCTCCCGTCCACCCCTCATCGGCGCACGCCCCCTCCGTCATAAGATCGACCTCGAGACCCCCTTGGTGAGCTGCACCCTATCCTCCTCTTCCTCCTGGTCGAAACCTCGCTCGAATCCATGCACCGTAGCTTGAGAACGCCGAACTCCGGCGAAGTTCCGGCGAGCCGCCGCCGCCCCTCTGTCCTGCCCTGCACGCCAGCGACCCAAAGCAGGCGGAGCACCCCTAGCCGCACGATCCCACGCAAACGGCCCAGATCACATACCCCTTTGGGAGTGTAAACGGTCCACCGTGGACCCATGGACCATGGTCCACGGCCCGGTGCACCGCCGCGTCAGCGCCACGTGGTGAGCCCCGCCAGTCACAGCGCGCCACGTGGCGACCAGTCAGCACCTCGCCTCAGTCATCCGCTCTTTTGCACAAAGCCCCCTATCAAATCTGGAAATCACAGCCGCCATCTATGTGTCTTGATCCTTTTGCACATAAACACCTAGAATAATCCCACCGTTTACAGTTTGCTCCAACCGAGCCTCTTTTGCACCTAGGACCCTCTGTTTTGACCATTTCGCATGCACATTTATCTGTGTCTTCCGAATCTCCTGTTCTAGCCCCTGCAGTCTTTAGATAATCACAAACAAGTCCCTGTAATCTTCCGAAGCTCATATCTTTCACATCCTAGCTCCGTTTTGGCTCGTTCAAGTTGCGTTAGCTTCGTTTTGTCGTAGCGCACGTGTTACTAGTGACGTTAACCATGTTTCATGTTTCTAAAAATTAAAGTTAATATTAATTTGATTAATATCCAATTCAAACTCTTTTGAATAAAATCAAATATAGGTTAACCTTCGCCTTTTTCTTAATAAAAGTTAACTTGATTAATTTGAACATAAATATGTTTTTCTTATAATTTGTTTAGCTCAACCCGACATATCTTTTAACTTGTTAGTTGCTCTCACATAAAGTTTCTTTTATAAAGATAAATATTAAATCAGTATAAATTCTAATAAACTTTTATAAATAAAATATGACTAGGATCAACTCGTGTTCTGGAATCAAACTTAATTTGAATTAATTCCAACAAGGGTTATTCCTTCGGAATACCCTCCATACATGTTTTGTATAAATAAAATAAATCAAGCATATAGTTCCTTCTTTCTTATAACATAACCTGTACCGATAGTTGCGCCCTTTCTTCCCGTAGCTCCGTTTAGTCGTCCCTCGCGCTCTCTTGTTCGTAGCTAGCTCGCGTTAGCTAGTAGTACGCTTTTCTAAAATGGTTTCATTGTCTGGTGCTCTGTCCTTAGTGTAGCATTGTTTTGTTGCAGATGATTATTGTACGTTGAGGAACGCTTCTGAGCAGTGGAACATCGGGAAACGGGCAAGTGTCCTTGACATCTTGCTATTTTATACCTTTATGTTTTATTCACCATAATCACTACTTTATTTATGCTTTCTTGCATTAGATGTCTAATTTTGCTGGGAATCCTATTAAGGACTGTTTACTAGATTTTTCATGATCATTCCTTGCTTACCCTTAGAGGTTGCCTAAATGGGTAGTTCATGCTTAGCTTGCTCAACATGGGTTTGGTTTGATCTTGAACTTGATTAATGACTATGCAACATGTTAATGTGGGTTATGGTCAGCAACATGAACACCCTTGGCGACTCAGGCAAGTGGGTTGAATGGTGGCTTGTGATGTGTGTTGCTTGCCTTGCCTGAGTCGATCTTTTAAGGACCGGTCTATGGAGCGACCACCCGGGACTTACCGTACAACCACGAGAACTGGATGGGCTACGGTCTTGGCTACACTGTTGGGTAATCTAGTGGTCTGCGTTGAGCGGGTATGGGGGCATGCAGCACCTCGGATATAAATGCGCGGCTCAGTGTACCGCTGGTGCGCCAGCATGGGCCTGAGGGTCAATGCGCGCTGGAGAACCAATAGAAAGCCTCGTAGCGTCCCTATGCTATCACACCTAAGGAAGTGTGAAAGTGCCTTGCAAGCACAGTGTGACGGGGTTTAACATTCCTTTGAACGTTTATGCGACTCGTGGGTAAAGATGTACAACCTCTGCAGAGTGTTACAAACTGTTATAACAGCCGTGCTCACGGTCATGAGCGGCCTGGACCCTCACATGGTTAGTTGGTGGTTTGGGTGGATCACAGTGGTGGAACTGTGGTTTGGGAGCTGGTTATAGTTTCAGGATGTTTTAACCTTAGGATCAGGACAAGTGGGTGCTTGTGCCTTGATTGGGTCGGGAAGCCTTATACACAATAATTCTTAGGTGCTTAATTAAAATTTGACCAACTAAAACTTGAGCTTTGCAGTCCACCAAATAAAGCCTTCCTTGTTATAAGCCTTCATGTATTGCATTTACTTTCCCTCCACTTGCGGAGTACACGCCTCCAGGTGTACTCACCGTTTTCCCTTTCAACCCCTGCTGTTCTCTCCCACTGCTGCTCGAATAAACAGAAGCTAGAAGAAGGAGCTACATCATGAAGTCCATCGTGAAGACCTGGAGTTCTAGGTTGGCGAGCCCCCAGTCGACGTTCCTGTGGAAGATGGTGCCTACCCCGCTGCGATAGATATCCGATGTGTAATTTTCTGTTTAGACCCTCTGGTCATTTTGTAATCTAAACGTTGCAATGATATATGTTGTGATATTACACTAATGATGTCACTTTATGCATGAATTTGATCCTGAACATGCATAAAGGGTGCATTCGGTTTGTCCTTTAAAACCGGGTGTTACACATCCCCAAGGATCTGACCCTTGCCGCGGAAGAAAGCTGCCATCCGCCTCTGCCACATCTGGTAGTTTTTCCCAACGAAGTGTGGAGGACCCGATCCCCGTTCCTGGTATGCCATCTTTGGATCTTAGACTGGTTAAAGTCAATGAAGACCCGTAATCGGCTCTGATACCACTTGAAGGACCGAACTGGCGACCAGAGAGAGGGGGGTAGTGAATGGGAGCCGATAAAAATTCTTCTCGAAGGAGATGACTTCTCCAACAAGATGAACACGGCTAACCAAAACACGTCTCCGACTCAACTACCCAAGTTGGCCAAGATCACATAGCCACTGGAGCGCTACTGGTCCTAGGAACCAACAACCACCGAATCCTACTCGAGAACGCAGCGAAACAAGCAACTCGAGCAGCCACTGACCACACCGGTCAGACCAGTCACCTCCACTGGTAAGACCGGTCAAGGCCGGATCACTCGGACCAAGCCGCCAGATCACCCGACAACCACCAGAGACACACCAGGTGATCTGGTGAGTAGTTGACGCCAAGCAGAAACTAGTCGAGGTGAGTAGTTGACGCCAAGCAGACGAGTAGTCGTGGCGCACGGAGTCGTCGAGGTAGAGCTGGTGTTGCCATGAAATGAGTAGTCGTGGCGCACGACATGTTTGATGTAGAGCCGGTGAGTAGTCGAGCGACGAGGCGGCGCGTCCGGATGCACAGCATAGGCCCAGTAGAGCCGGTGCAACCGGGCGATGAGTAGTCGAGCCGCGAGATGAAGTGATCGGGTGCACAGTAAGAGCGAGTACGACCGACCGACGAGAAGTCGAGCGACGAGACGACACGTCCGGATGCACGGCATAGGTGCTGTTGAGCCGGCACAACTGGGCGACGAGTAGTCGAGCCGCGAGACGTAGTGACCGGGCTCACGATGAGAGCCAGTACGACCATCCGACGAGAAGTCGAGCGGCGAGACAACACGTCCAGATGCACGGTGCAGGTTGCGGCTTGATTTGCGTTGGTGCAGGTGAAGAGCGGGCGTGAAAGGTCTTTGCCTTGCGGGGCCTCCGAGGAGTGGAGAGACGAGTAGGCTCGGCTCGAGGGACCCCGTGGCCAGCGGGGTCAAGTGCGGGGCGCATGGTGGAAAGAAAAGCAAGACGAAGTCGTCGACCAGAGCCAGTGCAGGGTAGCGGCTCACGACCGGAGTCTGCACACGGGGTTTGCAGCGGTTCACCACAAAACCGTCGGGTTAATTGGTTGAGCCACAAAACCAATACCAGAGGCTCGGCGGGCGGAGACGGGACCCGGGCACGCTGAGAAGCTTCGATGCCGGCGGACACGTGGCGGGAACGGAGGGCTTGCGTCGGGAGGACGCAGACTGCGGCAAAGGCGTGGCCGTGCGATGAAGAGGAGTGCTACTTGACCATATCGCCCCTGAGGAGTTTGTATCTCAGTTTAAGTCCTAGGGGTAGCTTGGTCATTTGCCCAACCCAGAGGAACTCATATATACAGCTCTAGGGTTTGTGGGAAAACCATCCATCTGGACTGCTTCCCATTTCTCTGCTCCATAGGCGTAGATTTTCTTCACCGTTTTGTAGAGAATCTGACCTCCGAGTGTATGGAAGTTTTCATGGTTGCGTCGATTTCCTTCTTGTAGCTCGTGTGATTTTCATGTCCTTTTCAGGCTATTTTCGCATGGATTGTTCCTCGGATTCTGAGGTGTTTGGTGTTGATGGTCCTTACAACAAAAATTCGACCGTCAAAACCTCGGGTTCGAGAGGAGTATATGACAAGTTTCATGCACATTTTTAGTACTAATAAAGTTCCACGAGTTGTGTTGTGATTTTCATAGGCAGGTACACATTTTGGGAGAAATTGGGACCAACACACCACACGTGCAAGGCACGGCCGAACCACCTAGTGCGGCCGGCCCTGCAGGTGCGGTCGTCCTGGCAGGTGCGGTCGGCCCTGCCAGGTGCGGCTGGCCCTGCCCCGTGGCGCATCTCTGGTCCAAAGCACCCCCTCTCCCTAGAGCACAACTTGGACGAGCGCGATTCACTGAAGAAACATCGGTTTGATCAAATGGTGGAGGCTAGGATCACTTGGATCAATGGGTCGACTTATTCGATCGCTCAACCGCCACAACCGTCATCCAGAGGCAATCCTAGGCGTCCCCGATCACAGTCGGTGCATCACACGGCGTGGGGTAGGGCCGGCCGCACCTAGAAGGCCGGCCGCACCTATCAACTAGCGTGCCAGGCGAAACCGACCCAAGGAGCCGACCTACAACCGCCTCAGGAGCAGTGATCAGGAGCGTCCAAGGCGAGAGGCAGCACATCCCAGGGTCGGCCGCACCTAGTGAGCCGGCTGCACCTGGGATATTCCTCCCCTGCGCTCCACCGACCTCCCTTGCCTATAAAAGCCACCTCCCACTCGCTGGAACGCACACACAACGCAAGAGCATCTCCATTTCTCTCTTTTGTTCACTTAGAGTAGGATTAGTGTAGCTTGGGAATTAGAGTCGAGTCGAGCTAGTCTCGGGGTTCTGGAGGAGTCTTCTTCAGGGTTCCGGTACTACTCTTGTATCCTTTCTTTGTTTAGACTCGAGTACAATTCAAGTTATCTTTCTATCTTACCTTTCGAGTCAATTACATTTAGCTTTTACTTTGCTCTAGAAGCTTTATTCTTGGTTTAGACTAAAGTTAGTTTAATCTTGGTTAGCATAGCTCTCTTGAACCCTATAGTGTTGTGGTCGTTCTTCGCTTGATCTTCGGTGTTTCATCGTAGAGAGAGACCTTCCTTCGTGATATCCGGGGAAAGGTTCTTTGGTTCGTTGTGAGCGCGGTGCTCAGAGCTTGTCTTAGCCTTAGATTGGTGTCCCGTTCAATGGAATAGTTGTGTACCCTAATCGGACGGGCTTTGTAGTCCACCATGTTAGTTCGGGTCGGTAGGATTCAGCGCGTCGTCGTTCTCCCTTCTCATCCCAGTCCGAGAGCGCGGCTTTGCAGCCCCTGCAGCACTAGAAGAGCTTGTCGAGTTTAGCTTACCTTGGTTATCCTTTGCCTTAGTTCTTTACCTAGAGTTGACAAGAATAGATAGATTGTGTTAGGATCCTTTCTCGTCTCATTGTCCTCCCAGCTCACTAGGTCCTCTCTAACCCTTTATCAAGATCTCCTTGTGTGTGTCAAGTTATCCCCGAATATCTTTATTCGTTACCCCCGCTATTGCTCTTTACCGAGTCTCGTTACTCTCCACCGTTTATCCGATCATCTTTGCCGTAGTGCCTCCCTTGGGAAAATATAAATACGATAACCCGAATACCACCGGGTGAAGTGCTACAACGGTAATCCGTGTGCTTGCGGACATTTCTGTGGTGTGTGTTTTACCAAAGACGTTCTCTAGCCCCATTACGAGGGGTATAAACCCGGTAGCGACGCTAGCGAGTGCCAGCAGGCATTTCTGGCACCGTCACCGTGAGTGCAAACCTAGTAGTGAGGCTAAGGAGCGTCAACAAGCATTTCTGGCGCCGTTGCTGGGGAGGCAATAGGCAAAAGATATCGTTTAAACTTAGTGGTAGAGTTATCCAGGTTCGGTGAACCGCTAGTTAAGAGGGTTTACCCTTGCTCTACTCTCGTGTACGCAGAGTAGTGCATGACCGGTTTTGACCTACCGTCCAACTTCCACGACAATCCGGAGTCACTTGTGAGGAGAGTGGAACCTCGCGTCCTCATTCCTCAGAAGTTTCTCTCGAGTCAAGAGACGAACACCGTCGATCCCGTAGACAGCACCTCGTCAGCACCCATGGCCGAGAGGACGATCCGCGAGTTCTCCGCTCCCTCCAACACCAATGTCCCTACCGGACCGAACGTGACGGTGGGAGACGGAAACTTTGAACTCAAGCCGGCGTTGATCAACATGGTGCAAGCTAGTCCGTTCTGCGGCAAGCTAAATGAAGATGCCAACGCACATCTCCAGCATTTTCTGGAGGTGTGTAGGACTTTCACTATCCGTGGAGTGACGGACGATGCAATTCGTCTTCGCCTATTCCCATTCTCATTGCTCGGGAAGGCGAAGCAATGGTTTTATGCGGAGCGAGATGCCATCAACACATGGGATAAGTGCTCTAAGGCATTTCTCGCAAAGTTCTTCCCGGTGGGCAAAACCAATGCCCTCCGCGCTAGAATTTCGGGCTTCCAGCAGCAGAATGATGAGAGTATCCCAGAAGCATGGGAATGTTTCCAGGAGTACATCACCGCGTGCCCGCACCATGGCATGCAGGGGTGGTTCTTAATTCAAACCTTCTACCACGGGCTCAAGCGTACCGCCGGTGAGCACCTAGATGCAGCCGCTGGAGGAGCCTTCTTCTCGCTACAAGTACCCGCCGCCAAGGAGTTGATCGAGAGGATGGTGGCAAATCAAGGTTGGGATGGAGATCGTCTCCAACCCCGTAACCGTGGTGTACACCAAGTCGATGGAATCGACATGCTCGCCGCCAAGATGGACCTCCTAATGAAGAAATTGGAGGCACCAAGCAATATGGAGACCGCCAAGATTATGGATGCTCGCATGACGTGCGAGGTTTGCGATAATGTGGGTCATTTGGGAAATGATTGTCCCGAAACAAGGGAAGAAGCCAGCTTCATCAAGAATAGCAACAACAATGGGTTCCGCAACAACAACTACAACAATCAAGGGTGGAACTCAAGGCCCAACTTCCCGTTCAACAATCAAAATGGAGGTAATTATTCTAACAATTTCAATAATCAGCCTTCCATTAGAGATCTTGTCTTTGGCCAAGCTAGAATTAATGAAAATTTAAACAAGAAGCTAGCCGCCAATGATAAAGTTCTTGAAAAATTTGAATTCCACTATCGAATCCTTCACTACTGCTATGAAGAATTAGCTAAGCTTTAACAAAATGATAGAAACCCAACTTGCTCAGCTTGCTGCTTCTTTACCTTCTTCCGAGTCGGGTGGAATCCCGGGGCAACCCGAACCTACCCGAGAGAATTTAAAATCGGTGACCACGAGAGGTGGTAAGACCACTCGGGATCCACCATATCCTAACCCCGTAGAGAAGAAACAGAAGGAAGTGATCACCGAAACAGAGGAAGAAAAGGACACCGAGAAGGTAGCTACCGATGAAGAAAAGTTAAGGAAGACGACACCCCATGAATTCTTTGACACCACGCTACTCCCATTTCCCCGAAGAATCAAGAAGCCTACCGTGGATGAGCAATTCGGGAAGTTCGTTGAGGTAATCAAGAAACTCAATGTCAACATACCATTTCTTGAGGCTATGCAGGTACCGACCTACGCCAAGTACCTCAAGGACATCCTCAACAATAAAAGACCTCTACCTACCACGGATATGGTCAAGCTTACGGAGGAATGTAGTGCGGCCATTCTAAAGAAGAAAGACCCCGGGTGTCCTACAATCAGTGCTCTATCAGGTCCGAACACTTTGAGAATGCACTATGCGACCTTGGAGCCAGCGTTAGCGTCATGCCTAAGGTAGTCTTCGACAAACTTAACTATACTTCCTTGTCGCCTACAACCATGTGCTTGCAGCTAGCGGATCAATCGGTCCGCTACCCAGCAGGGATAGCGGAGGACATTCCGGTGAGAGTTCAGGATTTCTTCGTACCCGTGGATTTCATCGTCCTCGACATGGATGTCGATACAAGGACGCCTCTAATCCTCGGGAGACCTTTCTTGAGTACCGCCAATGCTAACATCGATGTAGGAGCCGGAGAAATCCGCCTTAACATCAACGGCGAGGAAGAACGATTCACCTTTAGACCAAAGGTGGAGCAATGCTCACAGGTACGAATACTCGATAGCAAAATTTCAAACTGTGTGCAGGAAGATAAGGCAGCCCCGACCAAGCCCAAAGTGGACAGTCTCATTGCAACGATGAGGAAGCATTGGGAGCAAGACAAAGCATTCAAAGGGCGCCACCAAACAAGGAAGCCGAAAGCAATCAACGCGGCTAAGGGGGAAAAGAAGACGGAAACCAAAAACACCCCCGCTAAAGCCTCACCGACTTCAGCGCCACCAAAGAAAACAAAGAGGGTGTGGCGTGTGAAGGGAGCATCGTCCAAGTCTTCCACTCTGGGACCGGACGAATCCAAGATCAATTGAGCAAACGGAGGAGTCCCGCTCACGGACTCTAAACTACGAGCCCTTACCGTGAGGTAAACCGGTATTTATCTCATATTTCCCTTCCAGCATTTTATTTTGTGCATCAAGCATATTTAAATTTCAAATTTTATTTCACCATTGCATTAGTAAGTAAACAAGACATAGAAAAAACAGTTTTGGAGATTTTTGGTGATACGGCCGAACCTAGAGGTACGGCCGTACCTCCCCTCGACAAAATTTTTGTGCAGGATGTTTTCAGGAGGGGACACGAGTGCTTGGAGCAAATGGAGTAGGGCCGGCCGAACCAAGTGGTGCGGCCGTACCTATGATTTTCCACAAATCCATCAAGCCAACCACTACAAGCTTCCAAGTGCTCAACTCATCACCAAAATGAAGACACGCCAACCAAGTAGAAAAAAATTAGCTTGGGGGAGACCCCATTTTCAATCAAGGAAGGTATTTCGATCTAAACCAATTTTCAACATCTTGTTTACCACATTTGAATAAAAGAAAACAACAAAAATATTTGCTTCAACCTTGTGTACTTGAAATCTTGTCTATATCCTCGCTTTGGAAATGATGAATAGTTGCTATGTTAAAACTATGCAAGAACCTAGTGTACAACTTTGTGCTCTATGAGTATATGAATTTGTTGGTATATTTTGAGACAAGAGCCTAAAATAAAACTTTGTGGGAAGCAAATGCTTATGACCAAACCTAGGGTGTTGACTAGTATGATATGGTGAGACAATGTTGATCTTGCTCTATCTCATAGTATGGTGAAAATCTAGATTGATTTTCTTTTGAAAATAAAACAAGACAAGTTCCTCAATGGTCATATTACCAACCAAAGCCATATGTCGATATCAAAGTATAAACCTTCTACATATGCTTGCTTGTGACCCATTGAGTTTTGCCAAATTGTTGTGACCCTTGGTAGAATCTTTTCATGCTCCCATGATCGAGATCACGTACACCAACATATACAAGCTAACTTCCACATCGGGAGTTACGCAAAACATGCCATCCACCCACCAAAAATAAATACTCCAAAGTTCCAAAGAGATTTCTCTTCTTGTATTCTTGCAAAAGGAGAGAGGGGTCATCAAGAGAAAAAAAGTATATGCTCAAGAAGCATAGAAAAAAAAGTGCTCCAATCAAAGAGCATAGAAAAAAAATGATGAAGTATGACCCCCTCCAAAATAAAAGCAAGAGGAGAATCTCAAAGCAAGGAGTACTTAGAAAAAACAAACAAAAATATTCCACACACTTGCACATCTCGATCAAGTTGCATGACTAGTTTCTTCTTGGATCCGGTCTTTGGCTCAACAACATCATGTGGCACAAGTGAGTCTCACACTTGTCCTACCCAAAGCTCCACATACAAGCCGTAGAGTAGGAAGTTGAGGCTCGCTCAAAAGCCTTTGGTGAGGTAACAAATACCACTTGAGTGATCGAGGGAACCATTCGAGGAATCTCGTTTTTCTTTGCAAAAGTTTCAAAACTCTGAGATAGAATCCCGAAAAGAGAAGAGCGAGTGATGCAAAGTCAAAGCCATTCTACCTTTCAACCTCCGAAGGCAAGGTGGAAAGTTACAAGCCCCACAGGTAAAACAAGGCTAAGTTTCTCTCGTACCAATCTTTTCAAATAGCAAGTAGAGCATGGATTTGTGCATAGGTACTTGCCGAGTGGTAACATCATGCAACTCCTGATCCACCGAGGCCAAGTCTAGGCTTTGCTCGAGGACGAGCAAACGTTTAGCTTGGGGGAGTTTGTTGACGGTCCTTACAACAAAAATTCGACCGTCAAAACCTCGGGTTCGAGAGGAGTATATGACAAGTTTCATGCACATTTTTAGTACTAATAAAGTTCCACGAGTTGTGTTGTGATTTTCATAGGCAGGTACACATTTTGGGAGAAATTGGGACCAACACACCACACGTGTAAGGCACGGCCGAACCACCTAGTGCGGCCGGCCCTGCAGGTGCGGCCGGCCTGGCAGGTGCGGCCGGCCCTACCAGGTGCGGCCAGCCCTGCCCCGTGGCGCGTCTCTGCTCGAAAGCACCCCCTCTCCCTCGTGCACAACTTGGACGAGCGCGATTCACTGAAGAAACATCGGTTTGATCAAATGGTGGAGGCTAGGATCACTTGGATCAATGGGTCGACTTATTCGATCGCTCAACCGCCACAACCGTCATCCAGAGGCAATCCTAGGCGTCCCCGATCACAGTCGATGCATCACACAGCGCGGGGTAGGGCCGGCCGCACCTATTATCTAGCGTGTCGGGCGAAACCGACCCAAGGAGCCGACCTACAACCGCCTCAGGAGCAGTGATCAGGAGCGTCCAAGGCGAGACGCGGCACATCCCAGGGCCGGCCGCACCTAGTGAGCCGACCGCACCTGGGATATTCCTCCCATGCGCTCCACCGACCTCCCTTGCCTATAAAAGCCACCTCCCACTCGCTGGAACGGACACACAACGCAGGAGCATCTCCATTTCTCTCTTTTGTTCACTTAGAGTAGGATTAGTGTAGCTTGGGAGTTAGAGTCGAGTCGAGCTAGTCTCCGGGTTACGGAGGAGTCTTCTTCAGGGTTCCGGTACTACTCTTGTATCCTTTCTTTGTTTAGACTCAAGTACAATTCAAGTTATCTTTCTATCTTACCTTTCGAGTCAATTACATTCAGCTTTTACTTTGCTCTAGAAGCTTTATTCTTGGTTTAGACTAAAGTTAGTTTAATCTTGGTTAGCATAGCTCTCTTCAACCCTATAGTGTTGTGGTCGTTCTTCGCTTGATCTTCGGTGTTTCATCGTAGAGAGAGACCTTCCTTCGTGATATCCGGGGAAAGGTTCTTTGGTTCGTTGTGAGCGCGGTGCTCAGAGCTTGCCTTAGCCTTAGATTGGTGTCCCGTTCAACAGAATAGTTGTGGTACCCTAAGGAGGTGACAGCCCCGGACGAGCTTTGTAGTCCACCACGTTAGTTCAGGCCGGCAGGATTCAGCGCGTCGTCGTTCTCCCTTCTCATCCCAGTCCGAGAGCACGGCTTTGCATGCCCCTGCAGCACTAGAAGAGCTTGTCGAGTTTAGCTTACCTTGGTTATCCTTTGCCTTAGTTCTTTACCTAGAGTTGACAAGAATAGATAGATTGTGTTAGGATCCTTTCTTGTCTCATTGTCCTCCCAGCTCACTAGGTCCTCTCTAACCTTTTATCAAGATCTCCTTGTGTGTGTCAAGTTATCCCCAAATATCTTTATTCGTTACCCCGGCTATAGCTCTTTACCGAGTCTCGTTACTCTCCACCGTTTATCCGATCATCTTTCCCGTAGTGCCTCCCTTGGGAAAATATAAATACGATAACCCGAATACCACCGGGTGAAGTGCTACAACGGTAATCCCTGCGCTTGCGGACCTTTCTGTGATGTGTGTTTTACCAAAGACGTTCCCTAGCCCCATTACGAGGGGTATAAACCTGGTAGCGACGCTAGCGAGTGCCAGCAGGCATTTCTGGCGCCGTCACCATGAGTGCAAACCTAGTAGTGAGGCTAAGGAGCGTCAACATTTGGGTTCGGATTTTCTTGTGGGGATCATGGATAGATGCCTTGTGCATCTTTGTGCTTGATCTTGACCCCTCAAACTCCGGATTTGGCCTTGGATTTGAGGATTTCGGGTGGTTCCCTAGCTTTTTGGTTGAGCTCGGTTCGTGATCGATTCCCGGCGATTTAGTTGGTTTGAGGCCTCAAGTTTTTGGGCATAGCATCCCCTAGGGATGCTTCACATCTCCCCCAAATCTTGTCTCAATCCATGCAGTCGTTTGGGAGATCCATGGAGTGCTAGGAGTGGTTGACTTCTCGTTTTCGAGTTCTGTTCGTGCTCTGCGAGCAGGACGGACGGTTCGTGCGAGGGTGGCGGACGGTCCGCGGGCTGTAGGGTTCGTCTCGTGTTCGTCGTGTTCTTGAGCACGAGGCGTTCGATGGGTCGCGGTGTTTGAGTTTTGTTGCACCGTGTTTGACGGACGGTCCGCCGGGTGGTGACGGACGGTCCGACGTGCTGTGTCGGACGGTCCGTATTGGCCGGGTGTGCTACTGGAGGTTCTGGTGCTTAATACGGACGGTCCGTCCCAGACTCACAGACGGTCCGCCGTAGCCCACGGACGGTCCGAGACCTCCACACGGACGGTCCGTCCTGGGCTGGCACAGTTGGCTAAGTCATTTGCCTCTTTAGTTGTGCTTCCGCTTTGGGTTGTGTTTGGCCTTGTTCCTAGGGTTGGTAGGTCCGTTGTGACTACGTGACCTTGGCAAGTTTGTGTGGGAATCCATGGTTGTGAATTTGGGGCATAGGCCGAGTTCAACCTTCAGGAAGAATTTTTATCGGCTCCCATTCACTCCCCCCCTCTCTGGTCGCCTAATCGGTCCTTCAATTGGTATCAGAGCCGGTTACGGATCTTCGTGATTCTAACCAGTCTAAGATACAAAGATGACGTACCAGGAACGGGGTTCGGGTCCTCCACACTTTGATGGTAAGAACTACCAGATGTGGCAGAGGCGGATGGCTGCTTTCCTCAGCAGCAAGGGTCAGATCCTTTGGGATGTTACGGTGAACACAACTTATGTTCATCCGATTAACTTACTAGCTCCTGGATCGAGGGATATGCACGACGCCAACAACAAGGCGGTCCACTACTTGTTTCGTGCTCTGTGTCAATCCGAATTCGATCAAGTTCAGACAGAGGACTTGGCTTGTAGGATTTGGGAGCAGTTGAAGAACGCTCATGCTGGGAACGCTCAGGTTCAGGCTCAATTGTTTGCGACCTACCGGAGAGAGTACGAGAACTTCACTCATCTCTCCGGTGAGTCCATTGATTCCATGTTCCAGCGGTTCACTGTGATTGTGAACAACATGAGGGCTAATGTGGCCGCACTCCCGTACGATGATCATGACAGGGCTGTGAAGCTCCTGCACTCTCTGGATCGTACCGTGTGGAGTGAGAAGGTCGAGGCCATTCTTGAGTGAGAGAAGTATGACACCCTCACGGTGGACGAGCTGTTTTCCAAGCTCAAGTCGTCCGAGGTGGACCGTGGGGTGTGAGCAAGGATCGAGAACCCGACTGACCCTCATAGTCTGGCTCTCGTTTCTAGACCAAGGACTAACGCTAACATGTCTTCGAGACAGTTCTCTTTGTCTTGTCTTGTCTTGTGTCCATGCCAGATGAGGAGTTCAAGGTGCTGAGCGAGGAGGATCTCGCATTGCTGAGCCGGCGGTTCGAGCGCATGTACACGAAACGGAAGAACGCTCAGAGGAGCTCGGGCATGTGCTACCGGTGTGGGAAGCATGGGCACTTTATCGCTGAGTGCCCGGAGGCAATGGAGGTCAAGCCCGAGCACAAGCACCATCCAAGGACCGACCACAAGCACCGGTCGAGGGACAATCACAAGGGCAAGAACAAGTCCGAGCAGAGGCCGAGGAAGAGTGGCGGTCACAAAAAGAAGGAGCGGGCGATGCTTGCCGGTGCGAGCGACATTGACTCGAGCTCCTGCTACTCTTCATCAAGCTCAAGTGATGAAGAAGAGAACCGGCACAAGGGCAAGCGGTCAAGCAAGAACATCAACGGCCTGTGCTTCACCGTCCAAGGCTTTTGCGGCATGGCACACAGCTCCGCAACCAAGAAGAGCAACAAGGATGACTCGGACTCCGACTCCGAGGATGAGGTAAACAATGATCCTGCCTTCTTGGTAGCGGAGAATGCTAGGTTGAATGAATTGCTTGACAACCGTGATGATGTGCTTAGAAAGACCAACAAGGAGAAGAGGGAGTATAGGTCATTGCTTGGAGAGGCTAAGGAGAAGGTGGTTGAGCTAGAGTCTTTGCTTGTTGATGCTAGGGCTCAAATAGATTCTCTGAAGTCTGCTCCTATTGTGACCGATGAACCTGAATGCACTGATTGTTCTGTTTTCCTTGGTGATTTGACTGTGCTTAAGGAAAAGTATGCCTCCAAGGTTGAGGAACTAGATGTGCTTAGGGTTGAGCTAGATGAGATGAAATCTAGGCCCTCCTTGCTTGGTGCTTGCACTTCTTGTCCTGTTTTGCATGAGAAACTAGATGTGTCTGTTGCTTATGCTAGATCTCTAGAAGTAGCTTTGAAAGCCCCTATTCCTACATCATGCTCTACTTGTGAATTAAATGCTATAAAGAATATGGAGCTTGCACACTATGTTGATCATTTGCAGGACGAGAATGATGAGTTGAGAAAGATGATGGGTTGGTTGTCTGGTCATGAGCCTCAACTCAGGATGATGATTGAGGCATACAAGCGCTATGATGGGCAAGCGCTTGGGTCGGACAAGGTTGGTGAGGGAAGTGGTGAGAATGAGGGGAAGATCGATGACATCCCAGAACCACCAAAAACCTATAACAAGAATGCCTATGCTCCTAAGCCAAACCCCCTTAGGAACCGATTAGACACAACCCCAGCTCCACCCGTGTTTACTCCACAAACCGACAACTTCCAGAAACCCATCAAGTTCAAGAGTGACTTGAGGAACGAGTTCTTTGGGAAGAAGGGAGAGAAATCGAGTGAGGAGAAGCCTCAGCCCCGAGAGAACCCAAAGCCAAAGCCTAAGCCGATCCCATTCCATTGTGACCATTGTGGGAGGGATGGCCACCTAGCTGAGTTTTGCTTCAGGAGGAAGTGTGAGGAGAGGCTTGCTAGGGAGATGGCAAACAAGGACAGGTATCACCCTTCTCGTGGTGTGCCTGAGTCTCGTGTGGTGCCGAGAGGTGAGGGTGTGGTGCATACCATTTACCCTCGAGAGAGGCATGAGTTTGTGCCTCGAGGTGAGCCACCATAGAGAGATGGTGGTAGGCGTGTTGGGTTCGGGCGTGGTGAGTTTGTTGGACGTTCCTTCACTCGTGGCCAATACGAGTATGGGGGGGACGATCACAGCTTTAGGTCCCAGAGGAGCTACGGGCCAGGTCTCCACTTCGTGGGACGCGTAGCCCTCCAAGGGGACGTGTGGGTGTTCCACCTAGGAGAGATAGGATGGATTTTGGTAACCCCACTTTTGAGCAAATGGCACGGCACTGGTTTGATTCCTTCTGTACTAACCCCAGTGCTGAGTCGTTTGCTCACTCTCGCTCTCATTTTTTATTTTGCAGATCGGAGGCATGGAGGGCTTTTGGTTGATCGACTCTGGTTGCTCTCGACACATGACCGGAGATCGACGGTGGTTCTCCAGCCTCACCCCAGTGATGACCAAAGAGTACATCACTTTTGGGGACAATGGGAAAGGTAGAGTGCTTTCAGTGGGCACAGTGAAGGTGAGTGAGTATGTGACTCTTTGGCGTGTTGCTCTTGTCAAGTCTTTGGGGCTTAATCTTCTTTCGGTTTCCCAGCTTCTTGATGAGGGTTTTGAAGTCCGTTTCAAAACGGGCTCTTCTCGTGTTTTGGATTCTCGAGGTGATCTTGTGTGCACGATCATCCCCGAGGGTCAGATTTTCAGAGCCGATTTTTCTCAGTGTGTTGGCTCTTCTCGTTGTTTGGTTGCTGGTGTTTCGGCGGAGCTTTAGAAATGGCATAGGAGGCTAGGTCACTTGAGTTTTGACTTGTTGTCACGGTTGAGTGGACTAGGATTGGTCCGAGGATTGCCTAAGTTGAAGTACCAAAAGGATTTGGTATGTGCTCCGTGTAGGCATGGTAAGATGGTCACCGCCTCTCACCCGCCTCTGAGATCCGTTATGACAGAGAGGCCATGTGAGCTGTTCCATATGGACTTGGTTGGTCCAGCTCGTGTGTGCTCGGCGGGTGGGAAATGGTATGTCCTTGTGATAGTGGACGACTATTCTCGCTATGCTTGGGTCTTCTTTTTGGCTGACAAGGGGGAGATGTTTGGTTTTGTCCGGGATCTAATCTTGAGGTTGAAGAATGAGAGAAATGGAGATACTGTTCGAGCTATCCGTAGCGACAATGGCACTGAATTTAAAAACTATCATTTCGAAACCTTTTGCCCTGATTTGGGTCTCGAACATCAGTTTTCTTCTCCCTATGTGGCTTGTCAGAATGGTGTGGTTGAGAGGAAGAATCGGTCCCTTTGTGAGATGGCTCGGACGATGCTCGATGAGCATAGGACTCCGAGGAGATATTGGGCTGAGGCGGTGAATACCGCTTGCCATGTTAGGAACCGGATTTTTCTTCGGGCCTTCTTGAACAAGACGTGCTATGAGCTCATGCACGAGCGAGAACCTAGAGTGAGCCATTTCAGGGCTTTTGGTTGTCGGTGCTTTATTCTCAAGAAGGGTAGGCTTGATAAGTTTGAGTCGAGGTCCTCCGATGGGATTTTCTTGGGTTATGCTAGTCATTTTCGAGCATTCCGTGTGCTCAACCTTGATACTAACCTAGTCATGGAAACTTGCGAGGTTACCTTCGACGAGACCCAGCCATGCAGTTCGTCTGTCTTTGAGTGCGCAGGTGACGACGAAGTTGGCAAGAAGATCTTTGAGGATGAGGAGGATGATACTGGAGAGGATGATGGTGATGATGGTGAAGCTCCAGCGGCGCATGTACCCTCTACTTCCACTACGACGACTACGGTGCAGGATGGCCCATCCCCTACACTGACTACGATCCAGCAAGATCAAGTAAAGGCTGCAGATGAGGGGGAGGTTGTTTCCAGGCGAGAGGCACCGAGGCATGTTCAGATTGATCATCCTCCATCAAGAATCATCGGAGACATCAACGAACGTACAACGCAGTCAAGGTCCAGGAATGTTTCTCACTTTGCTCATTCAGCTTTTGTTGCTACCTTTGAGCCGAAAGACATTGGACACGCCCTCTCTGATCCTAATTGGGTGAACGCAATGCATGATGAGTTAGAGAACTTTGAGTGAAACCAAGTTTGGGAGTTGGTAGAGCCACCACCACATTGCAAACCTATCGGGACAAAATGGGTGTGGAAGAACAAAGAGGGTGAGAATGGTGAGGTGGTGAGAAACAAATCGAGGTTGGTTGCTCAGGGTTATAGTCAGAAGGAGGGGATAGACTATGAGGAGACATTTGCTCCTGTAGCCCATTTGGAGGCGATTAGGATCCTTCTAGCCTTTTCCGTGGCTAAAGGGTTCAAATTGTACCAAATGGATGTGAAGAGTGTCTTCTTAAATGAGTTTTTGGAGGAGGAAGTTTATGTGAAGCAACCACCGGGCTTTGAGAGTGCTGAGTTTCCCCACCGGGTGTATAGGCTGAGGAAGGCGTTGTATGGGCTGAAACAAGCTCCCCGTGCTTGGTATGGCCGTTTGAGGGGGTTCTTGTTCAGCAAGGGGTTTGAGATGGGCAAAGTAGATAAGACTCCTTTTCTCCTCAGGCAGGGTGATGATATCCTAATTATTCAGGTGTACGTGGATGATATTGTCTTTGGCGGCTCGTCTCACTCTTTGGTTGCAAGGTTTGCAAAGGATATGAGCAAAGAATTCGAGATGTCTATGATGGGAGAATTGCAGTTCTTTCTCGGGCTTCAGATCAAGCAGGCGAAGGAGGGAACCTTTGTGCATCAAGCCAAGTACACGAAGGACATCCTCAAGAAGTTCAAGATGGACGACTCGAAGCCCCTTTCGACACCGATGAGTACGACTACATCACTGGATGCGGACGAGGATGGAGAGCCTGTGGACCAGAAGGAGTACCGGAGCATGATCGGCTCCCTCTTGTACTTGACGGCGACGAGGCCGGACATCCAGTTTTCTGTGTGTCTGTGTGCTCATTTTCAGGCGTCGCCGAGGACTTCACATCGGCAAGCCGTCAAGCAGATCTTCAGGTATCTTCGACACACTCCTGAGCTCGGTCTTTGGTACTCGGCGTCCTCTTCCCTTTCGCTTCTTGGTTTTTCGGATGCTGACTTTGCGGGGTATCGAGTCGATTGGAAATCGACTTCGGGTACTTGCCAGTTTTTGGGCTCCTCGCTTGCTTCTTGGTCATCTCGCAAGCAGTCAAGTGTAGCTCAGTCTACCACAGAAGCCGAGTATGTCGCTGCCGCAAGTTGTTGCTCCCAGCTGCTTTGGATCACATACACTTTGAGTGACTTTGGTGAGGAGTGTTCCCATGTATCTCTCATGTGTGACAGCACCAGTGCCATAAGTGTAGCCAAAAATCCTGTGCTCCACTCAAGAACCAAACACATAGAAGTGCGCGACCACTTTCTGAGATACAATGTTGAGAAGGGAAACATAGACCTCATCCATGTGCCAACCGAGAAACAGCTCGCCGGTATCCTGACAAAGCCTTTGGACCAAGCTACATTTGCACGTTTGCGGGGTGAGCTTGGTGTGGTTTTTCCTTTCTGAGCTTCGGTTGGGGGACCTCATGTACATATGCATGTTGCATGTTCATTTCTGTATCATTTCATGCTTGCATCTTTGTATCATAGACTGCATTTGTATCATATGCTTTAGAGATGTGCTTCTCTTATATACATTGTTCACCATGATGTGCTATACATGATCTTGTGAGCTAGTTTGGTATGCTATGGTTAGTTTGGCTTAGCTCTGGATGATCTTGGTTTATACCCATGGTTGCTAGCTATGCTTTTGAAAAATGCTACATGTATGCTCTCTTGTGAGTAAATGCTTTTATATGAGCTTGACATGTTGTTGTGGCATTGCTATGCTTAATTTGTGGTTGGATAGCTTATTTTTATCATATGGAGCCAAAGGCTCTTTTGTCATCATGAATGTTTAGTCCGCTTGCTTTATCTTGTGGAGGGACATAAGTTCCTTTTTGTCGCAAAGACATTTCATGTACCAATATGAATCTAAAAATGAAATGTAAATTGCTTGGAAAATGTGCTCCCATGTCATAAGTGCTTAATTTTTACAGCTTTGGGTGCTAAACCGTTGCATGATGCCTACCAATGAGAAGTCTCATACATAGAAGTAGGCACATGGCTCGGTGGCTTTGACATGACATGAGATGCTTGAAGGTGTTTATGATGATCTTCTGATTAAAATGGTTGTCCTAGCATGAAGTTTGTGTGGCTTTGCCATTTTAACATGTTTTGCTCATGTTTAGGACTTTGCTCATGAGAGAGTGATTTTTCACAAAATTTGCTCAATTCTATCTTAGCTTTGCTCAATGGATGTGAAACTTGGTGATCTTGTAGCTAATGTTCATACGAAGCTATAGAGTATCTCACTTGCTCATTTGGACATGTGTAGCATCTTGTGTTGAATTTTGTCTATTTGAGAAGCTCTAGGTTTCACTTTGGCTTGATTCATGCATTACCAACAAGGGGGAGGAAAGTACCCAATTCATGCATCCAGGGGGAGTTTTGCATCAAGGGGAAAAATAATTTGGGAGAATGCATTTTGGGGCTCTTTTTCGCCTGATTTTAGTTGTGCTCTTTTGCCGATGGTGTCGAGCCCTTTTGCCTCACCTTGAGGAGTCGGCAATTTTGGAGCATTTTGTCTGGGTTGTGTTGAGCCGTTGCCCTTGCCTTAGGGGACAGAGACTTTCTCTCTCAAGTGATCTTCTCTGACTTTTGTTTGGCTTTTGATCACTTGTTTGAGTTTTTGGTTCGTTTCTTTTCTTTTTCTTTCTTTCTCTGAATTGGTTACTATGTGTGTTGTCAATACACTCATCAAGGGGGAGATTGAGGACTGGAGCGTCCGAGGACTGGTGGATGGTCGCTCCTCATTGTGATGAGTGATTGACAACGTGGTGTGGACTGACTCTTGGCCGAGTATTGCAGGTGCAGGTTGCGGCTTGATTTGCGTTGGTGCAGGTGAAGAGTGGGCGCGAAAGGTCTTTGCCTTGCGGGGCCTCCGAGGAGTGGAGAGACAAGTAGGCTCGGCTCGAGGGACCCGGCGGCCAGCGTGAAGGACCGATTAGGCGAACCAGAGAGGGGGGGAGTGAATGGGAGCCGATAAAAATTCTTCTCGAAGGAGATGGGAACTCCAACAAGACGAACACGGCTTCCAACTCACGTCTCCGACCCAACTACCCAAGTTGGTCAAGACCACGCAGCCACTGGAGTGCTACTGGTCCTAGGAACCAACACTCAACCTTCCTAGCCAAAACTCACCAAAACACACAGCGGAAACTTGCACGGCTTGCTGCCTGTGCTACACCGGTCAGACCGATGGCCTGCGCCGGTCAGACCGATGGCCTGCGCCGGTCAGACCGGTGACACCGGTCAGACCGGTGGACAGAGCCGGTCAGGCCGGTGACTACAGCAGCCGCACAGCAAACGTTCCAGGAAGCCTCAGTGAATCCTCTAGGCCCTGGAACAAAAACCACCACGAAACACAACCTGTGAGGAAGAAGAACCCCTCACAAAGCCTAGCAAAACAACTCCAAACACTCCAAGAACTGAACAGCAGGACCACGGGACAAAACCACACGGACAAGGCTGTTCCCCGAGACAAAAACCCACCAAGGGCTAGCACCGGTCAGACCGGTCGTGCCTGGGCAGCTCGGGATGAACAGCGCCCGCGAGTCAACTCCTCCAAATCCAACTCCCGATCTCCCGATTCGCTCCACGGTTTTGCACAAGACTTTGGGGATAG
Organism: Cenchrus fungigraminus; assembly: GCA_036936925.1. Classification (NCBI taxonomy): domain Eukaryota; kingdom Viridiplantae; phylum Streptophyta; class Magnoliopsida; order Poales; family Poaceae; genus Cenchrus; species Cenchrus fungigraminus. Next base: position 50,030,987 of record CM072778.1, on the reverse strand, counting down.
TAGGAACACCTCATGGGTACTCCATAGCCAAGATTTGGTCCACCAAAACTTGTCAAATCAAGAGGAATCGAAGAAATCCCACCAAGAACGCCTCTAACCCTAGAGCCACGAAAACCCCAAAATCGAGCCCCTTTGCTCACGGATTTGGAAGGGGAATCAAAGGGAAAAGAACCACGAAGGGTTCATGCATACATCCCCCACCAAATCCCAAAGAGAAAGGTCTCGAAATCGCTCCAAGAAAATCGCCAAGAAAGGGCTCCGAAAATCACCAAAAAGGAGAAACGGGAAAGACACATCCAAGCCTTGAGGAACCACGCCGAATCATCTATACATACCAAAGAGGTTCATACAAGGTCTAGCTTGCCGCCCGATCATCCTTCCCTCTCACAAGATCTCACCATGAAGCTCTCAAGCTAGTCCTACGAAAATCCTAAGAAAATAGGAAGGAAAATAGGAAAACCAAATGAGCTAGGGTTCCAAGAGATGGCTGCCATCCTCTCACCACTTGGGTTATATGGAGGCAACCGAAAGACTAAAATACCCTTACTAGCTAACTAGGGATACATGCCCCTCGAGGGCGAAATTGGAAGTCTTTGTCTTCGCACCATCGGACGGATGCCCAGCAACCGCAAACTTGCTTAGCCTCGACGCAAGCCTTGCGATCCCGACGCGTGTCCTCCGCTTCGAAGATTCCGGACTGCGTCGTCGCACACCGGTCAGACCGGTGCTCCTCACCGGTCAGACCGGTACCCACCGGTCAGACCGGTCAGACCCACCGGTCAGACCGGTCTGGAGCTGCTGCACCTCCGTCTTCGGTTCTTCGGTCTTGGCTTTGTGGATCAACCAAGGAACCCAGTGGTTTTCTGGTGAACCACCGGAAACCCCGCGAACTAGGTGTAGCCTCCGCCAATCACCACTCATGACTCGGCTCCCACGTAGTCCCGGCTCGACCTTGGTTTTGAGGCTCAACCAAGAAACCGTCCATGACTTCATCTTGCCGTTCTTGCCACCATGCGGCCCGCACTTGACCCCGCTGGCCACCGGGTCCCTCGAACCAAGCCTACTTGTCTTCTCCACACCTGGAGGCCTCACCGGCAACGACCTTTCACGCTTGTTCTTCACCTGCACCTGCACCAGTCAAGCCGCAACCTGCACCTGCAATACTTAGCCAAGAATCAGTCCACACCACGTTGTCAATCACTCATCACACCAGGAAGCGACCATCCACCGGTCCTCGAACCACACCTGGCTCTCAATCTCCCCCTTGATGAGTGCATTGACAACACACACGTTTTGGTAACCAAGAGAAAAGGAAAAGAAAAGAAACGACTAAAAGAAACTCCAACAAGCGATCGAAAGCCAAAGAAAAGGCAAAGAGCAAGATCACTTGAAGAAGACAAGTCTCGGACCCCTTAGGCAAGGGCAACGGCTCGACACATCCGAGACAAAACATGCTCAAGCAAAGAGCACAAACCATCAAACCAAAGCTCGAAAACCACAAAGAGCTCCCCCTGCACACATGCAAGCTCCCCCTGAACCGATGCAACTCCCCCTGGACAAATGCATGCGAACCACTTCACAAAACAGAGCAGCTGCAATAGCTCAGCTCTGACCGGTCAGACCGGTCGACACCACCGGTCAGACCGGTGGGCAACATGTGAACAGGACCAGCACTCTGACCAGTCAGACCGGTGACCTCAACCGGTCAGACCGGTGCACAACAGAGCCCAAAAATAGCTCGAAACCACCTGAAAACCTTCCAAATGCATTCAGTAGGCCAAAACATGCTCAAACTTCTCCCCCTTGTTGACAATGCATGAATCAAGTCAAAAATGCAAAAAATGCAACCTAGAGCTTCTCAAATAGACAAAATTCAACATAGGATGCTACACATGTCCAAACGAGCAAGTTAGATACTCTATAGCTTCGTAAAGACATAAACTTCATGATCACCAAGTTTCACAACCATTGGGCGAAGCTAAGATAGAATTTAGCAATTTTGCGAAAAATTACCCTCTCATGAGCAAAGTCCTAAACATGAGCAAAACATGTCAAAATGGCAAAGCCACACAAACTTCATGCTAGGACAACCATTCTAAGCATAAGACCATCATAAACACCCACAAGCACCTCATGTCATGTCAAAGCCACCGAGCCATGTGCCTACTTCTATATATGAGACTTCTCATTGGTAGGCATCATGCAACGATTTAGCACCCAAAGCAAATTAAAATTAGCACATATGACATGGGAGCACATTTTTCAAGCAATTTACATTTCATTTTCAGATTTATAATTAGTACATGAAATGTCTTTGCGACAAAAAGGAACTTATGCCCCTCCACAAGATGAAGCATGGGGGCTAAACATTCATGATGGCAAATGAGCCTTTGGCCCCATATGATCAAAATAAGCTATCCAACCACAAATTAAGCATAGCCAAGCCACTAAAACATGTCAAGATCATGTAAAGGCATTTACTCACAAGAGGGCATATATATGAAATTTTTCAAAAACATAGCCATCAACCATGGATACAAACCAAGATTATCAAGAGCTAAGCCAAAACTAACCATAGCTTACCAAATTAGCTCACAAAGACATATATGTCATTCCATGGTGAACAATGTGTATAGGAGAAGCCTTTCCTAAACAATGCATATGATACAAAATGCATGCAACCTAAGATACAAAGATGCCTGTACATCATGCTACATATGCCATGCCAAATGCAAGAAATGCACAAAGGAAAGCTATACATATGCTACAAAGGAGCTCCCACACGCCAACTCAAGAAATCAAACAAACACCAAGCTCCCCCCGCAAACGAGTGAAAGTTGCTTGATCTAGGGGTTTGGTGAAAATATCGGCTAGTTGTTCATGTGTGGGTACATGGATCAAAGCTATCTTCCCTTTCTCTACGTTGTCTCTCAGAAAATGATACCTCACTTCTATGTGCTTGGTTTTGGAATGGAGCACTGGGTTCTTTGCAACGCTTATGGCACTGGTGCTATCACATTGAAGTGGGACATGGGTATACTCCTCACCAAAGTCACTCATGGTGTATGTGATCCAAAGGAGCTGAGAGCAACAACTAGCTGCGGCCACATACTCTGCCTCGGTAGTGGATTGAGCAACACTCGACTGTTTGCGGGAAGACCAAGATACCAAAGAAGAACCCAAGAACTGGCAAGTCCCAGAAGTGGACTTCCTATCCAACCGACACCCGGCAAAATCCGCGTCTGAAAATCCATGAAGCGCCAAAGAAGAAGACGCAGAGTACCAAAGGCCGAAGTCGGGAGTGTGTCGCAAATACCTGAAAATGCGCTTGACTGCTTGCCGATGCGAAGTCCTCGGAGAAGCTTGAAAACGAGCGCATAGACACACCGAGAATTGAATGTCCGGCCTCGTCGCCGTCAAGTAGAGGAGTGACCCGATCATGCTCCGGTACTCCTTCTGGTCCACGTGTTCACCTTCCTCGTCCGCATCAAGAACTGTAGTCGTACTCATAGGCGTCGCCATGGCCTTGGAGTCCTCCATCTTGAACTTCCTCACAATGTCCTTGGTGTACTTAGCTTGGTGCACAAATGTTCCTTCCTTTGATTGCTTGATTTGTAGCCCGAGGAAGAACTGCAACTCGCCCATCATGCTCATCTCAAATTCCCTGCTCATGTCTTCTGCAAACCTTGCAACAAGAGAGTTAGACGAGCCACCAAAGACAATATCATCCACGTATACCTGCACAATCAGGATATCTCTGCCCTGCCTGAGGAGAAACAAGGTCTGGTCGACCTTCCCCATCTCAAACCCTCTCTCAAACAGGAACCCCCTCAACCTACCATACCAAGCTCTAGGCGCCTGCTTCAACCCATACAGCGCCTTCCTCAACTTGTATACCCGGTGAGGGTACTTCTCACTCTCAAACCCCGGTGGTTGCCTTACAAACACCTCTTCCTCCAACACACCGTTCAGGAAAGCACTCTTCACATCCATCTGGTACAACTTGAACCCTTTAGCCACGGAAAAAGCTAGAAGGATCCTGATCGCCTCCAAACGAGCTACAGGAGCGAAAGTCTCCTCGTAGTCGATCCCCTCTTTCTGACTGTACCCCTGAGCAACAAGTCTCGACTTGTTCCTCACCACTTCTCCTTTCTCTCCCTCTTTATTTTTCCACACCCATTTTGTCCCAATCGGCTTACACCCTGGGGGAGGGTCAACCAACACCCAAACTTGGTTCCTCTCAAAATTCTCCAACTCCTCATGCATCGAGTTAACCCAATTATGATCAGATAACGCATGTCCAATGTCTTTGGGCTCAAAAGTGGCAACAAAAGCAGCATGAGCGAAATGAGAATTGTTCCGAACCCTCGACCGTGTAGTACGTTCATTCATGTCGCCGATGATTCTCGAAGCTGGGTGATCCACTTGCACTCGTCGGGGAGGTTCTCGCCTTGATGCTACCTCCCCCTCAACAGCAGCTTCGCCTTGATCTGGGTTTGTCGTTGTAGGTGTGGGAGAGGGTCCATTCTCGATCGTCGTCGAAGTAGTAGGTACATGTTCAGCCGCGGGCATCACATCGCCATCTTCATCATCTCCATGTTCATGCTCCTCCTCCTGAAAGATCTCCTCGCCAAGTTCGTCGTCACCTGCACACTCAAAAACAAGCTGACTACGTGGCTGTGTCTCGTCGAAGGTTACCTCGCAAGTCTCCACGATTTGGTTAGTTTCAAGATTGAGCACACGAAATGCTCTAGAATGAGATGCATAACCAAAGAAAATACCATCGACAGACCTAGCCTCGAACTTGTCCAACTTCTTCCCTTTCTTCAGAATGAAGCATTTACAACCAAAGACATGGAAGTGACTCACCTTGGGTGTGCGACCGTGCATCAACTCGTAACAGGTTTTCTTCTTGTGAACCCTGAGGTAGATCCTGTTCGACACATGGCACGCGGTGTTGACCGCCTCAGCCCAGAACCTTCTCGGAGTCCTATGCTCGTCGAGCATCGTCCGAGCCATCTCGCACAAGGTCCTGTTTTTCCTTTCCACCACGCCATTCTGGGGAGGCGTATACGGACTCGAAAACTGATGTTCAAGACCCAAGTCATGGCAAAAGGTTTCGAAGCGAGAGTTTTTGAATTCCGAGCCATTGTCACTGCGGATCGCTCGTATGGCATCTCCGTGCCTCTCGTTTCTTAACCTCAAGACAAGATCTCGAACAAAACCAAACGTCTCCCCCTTCTCCTCAAGAAAGAACACCCACGCATACCGAGAGTAGTCGTCCACCACAACAAGGACATACCACTTCCCACCCGCAGATCGCACACGAGCTGGGCCAACAAGGTCCATATGGAGCAGCTCGCATGGACGCTCAGTCATCACATCGGTGAGAGGCGGGTGAGAAGAGGCTACCATCTTGGCATGCCTACACGGCGCACAAACCAACTCTTTCTCAAACCTCAATCGTGGCAATCCTCGGACCAAATTGAGTTTACTCAAGCGAGACAAAAGGTCAAAGCTCAAGTGACCCAACTTCCTATGCCACTTCCACAACTCACTCGAAGAACCAGCCAAGAAGCAACGCTCCACACCAGAAGACTGAGAAAAATCAGCTCGGAACACCTGACCCTCGGGAACGACCATGCAAACAAGATCCCCCCGAGAATCTAAAATCCGAGAACCACCAGGCCGAAACAACACCTCAAAACCCTCATCCAACAACTGGGACACAGAAAGAAAATTGTATCCAAGCGATTGAACAAGAGCAACACGCCTGAGAGTGATCTTGTCACTTACCTTAATCTCACCTTCTGACAGCACACGCCCTCGCCCATTGTCCCCAAAGGTGATGTACTTCTTTGTCACCACCGGGACGAGACTTGAGAACCACCCCTTGTCTCCGGTCATATGCCTCGAGCAACCGGAGTCAATCAACCAAATGTTCTTCAAGTCTCCCACCTGAAATTCAAAAGCGAGCACGTGAGTGAACAAACGACTCAGCACTGGGGTTAGTACCAAAAGAGTAAAACCAGTGCCGAGCCATTTGCTCCAAAGTGGGGTTAGCACAAACCAAAACATCACGCCTATCAAAGCTACCACCACGAACATCACCACGGTAACCACCACGAGGGAACCAACCCTCTCTAGCTGGAGGAGGACGAAAACCACGAAAGGGGAACCGTGGATCGTTCCTCCGCTCCATCTCAAAGCTACGACTCTTCTCACCCTCGTATTGAGCACGAGGTGGAGAACGCCTAGCAAACTGACCACCTGCAAACTTTCCAGACCAACCACCAGAACCACGACCTCCAGAACCAAACCGAGCATCCTCACGAGCACGAAATCCGACTCGCTGTCTGCCCAGACCTTCACCGGTCTGACCGGTGTAGTACACCGGTCTGACCGGTGTGGCTCGGCCAGCAGCAACACCTGCAGCCTTCCGGTCTCCCCAAGCCGGAACCGTCCTCACAAACGCCTTGGCCCTGGGCATCTGCATACGAGGCTCAGGTACACCATTAGAGGGGTGGTACCTGTCCCTGTTAGCCCACTCTCTAGCCATTCTCTCCTCACGCTTCCTCTTGAAGCAAAACTCATCCTTGTGACCATCTCTCCCACAATACCCACAATGGAACTTTATGGGCTGTGGCTTAGGCTTAGGCTTGGGTTGGGGCTGCCCACTCGGCTTCTCACCCTTCTTCTCTCCTTCCTCACCTCCCTTTGGGCTCACAAACTTCACCGGTTTCTGAAAATCATTTGTTGGGTGAGGGAATATGGGTGGATCTGGAGTAGTGTCAAGTTTGTTTCTGAGATGGTTGGGCTTGGGCTCAAACTTGTTCTTGTGTCGGTTTGGTGGTGGGATAGGAATCTCTCCAACTCTCTCAGCTCCCTCACCACGGTTCTCTCCAAGCTTGTCAGCCCCAAGTGCCTGACCATCATAGCGTTTGAAAGCCGCTATCATGATACCGAGCTGAGGCTCCTGACCCGACAACCAGCTCATACATTTTCTCAGCTCATCATTTTCATCCTACAGGCGATCAACATAATGTGCAAGCTCCAAATTCTTAACCGCATGCAATTCACAAGTCGAGCAAGAAGTGGGAATAGGCTCTTTCAACTTAGCCTCAAGCGAAACAGTGTAAGCATGCATCTCATCAATCTTTCCATGCAAAACAGGGCAAGAAGTGCAAGCACCTAGCAAAGCAGGTCTAGACTTAAGCTCAGCCACTTCAACCCTAAGCATATCTAGTTCATCACAAGTAGAAGCATGCTTATCCTTAAGAGCAGTAAGATCAGCTAGGTACACAGAGCAATCACAGCAATCAATCTCATCAGAAACCACAGGAGAAGCCTTAAGCGAATCAATCTCAAGCTTAGCATCTAGGTTCTGGGTTTCTAGCTCAGCCACACGGTTCCTAGCATCTTCTAGTGAGGCCCTAAGCTCTTTCCTCATCTTCTTGGCCTCTCTAAGCATGTGATCGCGGTTATCAAGCAAGTCAACCAACTCATCATTCTCCTTGCGCAAAGAAGAGAGCTCATCACATACCTCATCCTCGGAGTCAGAGTCCGAGTCACTCTGGTGGCTCTTCTTGCTGCCGGAGCTACGGGCCATGCCGCAGAAGCCATCTCTCGCGAAGCAGCTCAACCCGCTCAAGTTCCTGGATGACTTCTTGTTCTTGCGCCGATCACCTTCATCTTCACTGCTACTCGAGCTTGAGGAAGAGTAGGCGGAGCTGGAGTCGACGTCGCTCGCTCCGACCATTGCTCGGGCCTTCCTGCCGCGGCCATCCTTCTTCCTCGACCGTCGCTCGTCCTTGTGCTTGTTCTTGTGCTTGTGATCGCGCCTCGATCGGTACTTGCCATCCTTGCTCGATCGGTGCCTGTAGCCGTCCTTGTAGCCGTCCTTGTTCTCCGTCTTCTCCGGGCAGTCGGCAACGAAGTGTCCTGGCTTGCCGCACTGAAAGCACGTCCGTGCTGTCCTCCTCGTGTTCACCCGGTTCTCGTGCAGCCTCTCGAACCGCCTGGTCAGCAACGCCAGCTCGTCTTCTCCAAGCACGTCGAACTCCTCATCTGGCAAAGACATCAAAGAAGACAGAGAGTACATCCTGGAGGATGCGTTAGCGTTAGACTTAGCTCCTTTGCCACTAACGAGAGCGAGACTATGAGAATCAGTCGGGCTCTCGATCTTGGCTGTCATACCACGGTCCAACTCAGCCGACTTGAGCTTCGAGAACAGCTCGTTCACCGTCAAGGTGTCATACTTCTCGGACTCAACAATAGCCTCAAACTTCCCGTCCCATACGGTACGATCCAACGAGTGCAAGAGCTTCACGGCTCTATCATGATCATTGTATGGGAGGACGTCCACATTGGCTCTCATGTTGTTCACAACGACCGTAAATCGCTGGAAAAGGGCATCGACGGACTCGCCGGGGAGATGAGTGAAGTTCTCGTACTCTCTCCGGTAAGTCGCGTACATCCGAGCCTGAACCTGAGCATTCCCAGCATGAGCATCCTTCAACTGCTCCCAAATCCTACAAGCTAAGTCCTCTGTCTGAACCCGATCGAATTCAGGCTGACACAGAGCACGAAACAAGTAGTCGACAGCCTTGTTGTTGGCTTCGAACATATCCCTCGATCCTGGAGCAAGGAAGTTCATCGGATGAACATAAGCTGTGTTCACCGTGACATCCCAAAGGATCTGACCCTTTCCGCGGAGGAACGCCGCCATCCGCCTTTGCCACATCTGGTAGTTCTTCCCATCGAAGTGCGGAGGACCCGAACCCCGTTCCTGGTACGCCATCTTTGGATCTTAGACTGGTAAGAGTCAATAAAGACCCGAACCGGCTCTGATACCAATTGAAGGACCGATTAGGCGAACCAGAGAGGGGGGGAGTGAATGGGAGCCGATAAAAATTCTTCTCGAAGGAGATGGGAACTCCAACAAGACGAACACGGCTTCCAACTCACGTCTCCGACCCAACTACCCAAGTTGGTCAAGACCACGCAGCCACTGGAGTGCTACTGGTCCTAGGAACCAACACTCAACCTTCCTAGCCAAAACTCACCAAAACACACAGCGGAAACTTGCACGGCTTGCTGCCTGTGCTACACCGGTCAGACCGATGGCCTGCGCCGGTCAGACCGGTGACACCGGTCAGACCGGTGGACAGAGCCGGTCAGGCCGGTGACTACAGCAGCCGCACAGCAAACGTTCCAGGAAGCCTCAGTGAATCCTCTAGGCCCTGGAACAAAAACCACCACGAAACACAACCTGTGAGGAAGAAGAACCCCTCACAAAGCCTAGCAAAACAACTCCAAACACTCCAAGAACTGAACAGCAGGACCACGGGACAAAACCACACGGACAAGGCTGTTCCCCGAGACAAAAACCCACCAAGGGCTAGCACCGGTCAGACCGGTCGTGCCTGGGCAGCTCGGGATGAACAGCGCCCGCGAGTCAACTCCTCCAAATCCAACTCCCGATCTCCCGATTCGCTCCACGGTTTTGCACAAGACTTTGGGGATAGTAGGAACACCTCATGGGTACTCCATAGCCAAGATTTGGTCCACCAAAACTTGTCAAATCAAGAGGAATCGAAGAAATCCCACCAAGAACGCCTCTAACCCTAGAGCCACGAAAACCCCAAAATCGAGCCCCTTTGCTCACGGATTTGGAAGGGGAATCAAAGGGAAAAGAACCACGAAGGGTTCATGCATACATCCCCCACCAAATCCCAAAGAGAAAGGTCTCGAAATCGCTCCAAGAAAATCGCCAAGAAAGGGCTCCGAAAATCACCAAAAAGGAGAAACGGGAAAGACACATCCAAGCCTTGAGGAACCACGCCGAATCATCTATACATACCAAAGAGGTTCATACAAGGTCCAGCTTGCCGCCCGATCATCCTTCCCTCTCACAAGATCTCACCATGAAGCTCTCAAGCTAGTCCTACGAAAATCCTAAGAAAATAGGAAGGAAAATAGGAAAACCAAATGAGCTAGGGTTCCAAGAGATGGCTGCCATCCTCTCACCACTTGGGTTATATGGAGGCAACCGAAAGACTAAAATACCCTTACTAGCTAACTAGGGATACATGCCCCTCGAGGGCGAAATTGGAAGTCTTTGTCTTCGCACCATCGGACGGATGCCCAGCAACCGCAAACTTGATTAGCCTCGACGCAAGCCTTGCGATCCCGACGCGTGTCCTCCGCTTCGAAGATTCCGGACTGCGTCGTCGCACACCGGTCAGACCGGTGCTCCTCACCGGTCAGACCGGTGCTCCTCACCGGTCAGACCGGTACCCACCGGTCAGACCCACCGGTCAGACCGGTCTGGAGCTGCTGCACCTCCGTCTTCGGTTCTTCGGTCTTGGCTTTGTGGATCAACCAAGGAACCCAGTGGTTTTCTGGTGAACCACCGGAAACCCCGCGAACTAGGTGTAGCCTCCGCCAATCACCACTCATGACTCGGCTCCCACGTAGTCCCGGCTCGACCTTGGTTTTGAGGCTCAACCAAGAAACCGTCCATGACTTCATCTTGCCGTTCTTGCCACCATGCGGCCCGCACTTGACCCCGCTGGCCACCGGGTCCCTCGAACCAAGCCTACTTGTCTTCTCCACACCTGGAGGCCTCACCGGCAACGACCTTTCACGCTTGTTCTTCACCTGCACCTGCACCAGTCAAGCCGCAACCTGCACCTGCAATACTTAGCCAAGAATCAGTCCACACCACGTTGTCAATCACTCATCACACCAGGAAGCGACCATCCACCGGTCCTCGAACCACACCTGGCTCTCACAGCGGGGTCAAGTGCGGGCCGCATGGTGGCAAGAAAAGCAAGACAAAGTCGTCGATCGGAGCCAGTGCAGGGTAGCGGCTCACGACCGGAGTCTGCACGCGGGGTTTGCGGCGGTTCACCACAAAACCGTCGGGTTACTTGGTTGAGTCACAAAACCAAGACCGGAGGCTCGGTGGGCGGAGACGGGATCCGAGCGTGCCGAGAAGCTTCGATGCCGGCGGACACGTGGCGGGATCGTAGGGCTTGCGTCGGGAGGACGCGGACTGCGGCAAAGGCGTGGCCGTGCGTTGAAGAGGAGTGCTACTTGACCATATCGCCCCTGAGGGGTTTGTATCTCAATTTAAGTGCTAGGGGTAGCTTGGTCATTTGCCCAACCCAGAGGAACTCATATATATAGCTCTAGGGTTTGTGGGCAAACCATCCATCTGGACTGCTTCCCATTTCTCTGCTCCATAAGCGTAGATTTTCTTCACCGTTTTGTAGAGAATCTGACCTCCGAGTGTATGGAAGTTTTCATGGTTGCGTCGATTTTCTTATTGTAGCTCGTGTGATTTTCGTGTCTTTTTCGGGTTATTTTCGTTGGATTTTCGTGCGCGGCTTGTTCCTCGGATTCTGAGGTGTTTGGGTTCGGATTTTCTTGTGGGGATCATGGATAGATGCCTTGTGCATCTTTGTGCTTGATCTTGACCCCTCAAACTCTGGATTCGGCCTTGGATTTGAGGATTTAGAGTGGTTCCCTAGCTTTTTGGTTGAGCTCGGTTCGTGATCGATTCCCGGCGATTTAGTTGGTTTGAGGCCTCAAGTGTTTGGGCATAGTATCCCCTAGGGACGCTTCACATCTCCCACAAATCTTGTCTTAATCCATGCAGTCGTTTGGGAGATCCATGGAGTGCTAGGAGTGGTTGACTTCTCGTTTTCGAGTTATGTTTGTGCTCTGTGAGCAGGACTGACGCTCCGTGCGAGGGTGGCGGACGGTCCGCGGGCTGTAGGGTTCGTCTGGTGTTCGTCGTGTTCTTGAGCACGAGGCGTTCGATCGGTCGGGGTGTTTGAGTTTTGTTGCACCGTGTTTGACGGACGGTCCGCCAGGTGGTGACGGACGGTCCGCCGAGCTCGGACGGTCTGACGTGCTGTGTCGGACGGTCCGTATTGGCCGGGTGCGCTACTGGAGGTTCTGGTGCTTAATACGGACGGTCCGTCCCAGACTCACGGACGGTCCGCCGTAGCCCACGGACGGTCCGAGATCTCCACACGGACGGTCCGTCCTGGGCTGGCACAGTTGGCTAAGTCTTTTGCCTCTTGAGTTGTGCTTCCGCTTTGGGTTGTGTTTGGACTTGTTCTTAGGGTTGGTAGGTCCGTTGTGACTACACGACCTTGGCAAGTTCGTGTGGGAATCCTTGGTTGTGAATTTGGGGCATAGGCCGAGTTCAACCTTCAGGAAGAATTTTTATGGGCTCTCATTCACTCCCCCCCTCTCTGGTCACCTAATCGGTTCTTCAGCCAAGCCAAAGATCTTGAAGCTATCTGGTGTAGTTCTCGTGGCAGCAATCTGGAGCTTCCCTGGTAGCCTTTTGGGTTCATGTAGATTAGTTGCGCGTAATTGAATTTCCAGCCACTAAGGCGCAGTAGCTCTGCTCCGTCTCCATCTTGCTGACGCTTTGCAATAATTGTTGTTGATGTGGACAACGACACGATGGAAACCAACTCGAGGATGTGGAGTGCATCAATTCGGACTCGGTGACTTTATCTTGCACCACGAAGAAATTAGACGAGAATACGGAACCCAGTCCAACTGGTTTGGACTCGGACTCAGTGCGGTGGACGGCGACTTGCTCCGACTTGAATCTCAGCGAGTCGTTGAGTAAATTAATTTTGCTCATGAAGGTCCTTCGAATTTGCCCGGTGTCGATGATCACTCCTACCTGACGCGCCAGCTGTTGGTATTTTAGACCGGCAAACCTACCAAGGGGTACCCGATGTAGTAGATTGTGCAGTGGAGGATCATGATCGGGAGACGGAGAACTCAAATGTATGCGCAAGGACACGGGACACAAGATTTATACAGGTTCGGACCGCCGAGGTGGCGAGCCCTACGTCATGTTTGGGGTATCAAGTATGGCGCCCTGCGCTTGGGTGTTGGGTTGGTTAAGTTGAATTGTCCTCCTAGGTACCCGACCCTCCTTTATATAGTCCAGGAGGCGGGTTCCTAGTCGGTTACAAGGTAGGAGTCCTAGTAGGATTACACGGAACGAGTCCTAGTAGGATTACAGGAGAATTCTAGTACGAGTCCGTCTTCATCCTTCCATGCATGAGTACCCGGGGTGTATGCCCGACACACCCACCGATTGCTCGGACGTTCCGGTCCTCAATCTCCACCTATACCTCTCTTAAGGTCGAACTGCCATCACAAGCAAAGCTATGCACAGTTTGTCACTACTATTTTATCACCGGGGAGGCGGGGACAGCGAGAGGAGGTTTTTTAGGTACACAATACCACCGTGTACCACCAGTTGAAAAAGACTCGTATGTAATTGAAAAGGATCTATATGTAAGGATCTGACGATTGAGATTAATTCTGTACCACCAATTTTTTTTGTGTGATATAGGTGGTATTCATAGGTGGTATGAGTAGTATACGGGTATTATCGGAAACGCAAAATGGTATGGGTAGTATACGGGTGACATGGTGAATGGATGGAGGAGGAAAAAATTTTCAAATAATATACATCGAGCAAATTACCATTTTACCCATAGAAAAAACCGATAATACCATCGTACTACCACTGAGTGGTATTGTGTACCGTAAAAGATCTCCAGAGATATACATAGCTGTTCATCGTGTTCTGGAGCAGATCCTTAGCTGTAGTTAGATCTCAGCACATGCGTTCCACGCAAATCATCCTCAGCGTGCACGGGTGAGACCAATCAGGTTGTTGATCTGTCAGGCACACCGAAGAGCCATCTTGGGTTGTTGGGCATGCCGCAATCTCCTCAGGGATCAAAATTGACATTGCCAATAAACTGATGCCCGAGGGCCAATGGACACTGGGCTTTTAGTTTTTCACCTTGCTGTCGGATGGTCCGAGTACATGCAGTGTGGGTTGCCAGTCTTGCCACCATGATGCAGGTGTGGGTATTATATGTTTCAATCTTCTTAGCTATATCATCCCCACCTGTGCCTCTGACCCTTCCTATATAAACTTATAGCATTGTGCCCACTGAGGTTCAGCCACAGCAGGAGCAAAATTCATACTACAGTAGTTGTGCTCTCAGCCACACCAGACACCGGTACTGCATACACCTTCTGAATTCTGTCCAAGGGCAAGGTGTGACGATTCAGGTTGTGAGGATGAAGCTTGGGAGCCAAAGGAGAGGAGGAATCACCAAGGCTTTGAAGGAGCAGAGATCAAGGCTTTATATCATCTCACGATGCGTAGTTATGCTGATCCGTTGGCATCATCGACGAAACGCAATTTTGGCTATTGATATTTTCTCCCTTTTCTTCCGGTTCTTCTGTTGTTTCATCAGCTACCAGAATGATAGCTGAAGCCTGAAATTGTATATAAAGAGAGGTTTTTTACGGTACACAATACCACCCTGTACCACCGATTGAAAAGGACTTGTATGTAATATAAAAGGACCTATATGTAAGGATCCGACGGTTGAGATTCATTATGTACCACCGGCTTTTTTAGCGTGATATGGGTGGTATTCATAGGTGGTATGGGTAGTATATGGGTATTATCGGAAATATATACAAGATAATATTGTTGTAATATATGAAATCAAGTCTTTTTATGTAACCTTGGCAGCGGGGAAATTTTTCCAAACAATATACATCGAGCAAATTACCATTTTACCCATAGTAAAAAACTGAAAAAAACCGATAATACCACCGTACTACCGTTGGGTGGTATTGTGTACCGTAAAAGACCTCATATAAAGATGGGTATGTACCCTTGTAGCATAGATGTGATACGAATCAATATTCAGATTTTGTTCCTCCCTTGTTATTTATACTTGCAAAAAAGCTAATGCACAAGAATGTCATGTATTCTGACAGATTACGAGAAGGTGATTTGTAGTTCTGTTTTCATGAATGTCTCATGAGCGAAACAAATTAATCAGAAAATTTGTGTTTATTATGAACTGTTTATACTTATTTCCTTACAGATTAAACAAAAATGAACTTACTTGCAACATATTATCTGATGAATACTTGAAATGATTAAACCTAGCTAGAATTTATCCAATAAAAGTATGTAACTTGTATCCACTCAAATGTGAAATATTCACACGATTCAAAAGGAAAACTGGCAACCTCGTCTAGGAAAGGGTTCTGCAAATTGTTATTTTACTCGAACTCTGTAAAATTTCTCTTTTGATAGATTTAATGTTTGAGATTCAATGAACTGCTAAAACAGATCAGGTAAGTAGACACGATCAAACTACTGGACGTTGATCATGTTAATTTTGAGCAACCAAATATAGCATACTTTATTCATTATTCTGTTCAGCTACGCTACTTCAACTCAAACTCCATCATAAGCAAAGCTCAGATCAGTTTGTCTATGGGATTTATCAAATTATGTGCTACTACCCTAGCTACCTGGAACAGAGATACAGATACTCCTATGTAATTGTTCATGTTTTGAGCAGGCAACAATGGCTAGATCCAGCCAAATCCTAGCTGTATCCAGATCTCAACACATGCAATCCGTCTCAGCGTGCGTGCGAGATCGGTCAGGTTGTCCCTCAGGCGCAATGGAGGGTCATACAGGGTTGTCAGGCACGCCACAATTTCCTGAGAGATCAAGATTGACTTTGCCATTAACCTGATGCCAAAGGCCAAATTTGAGTCTGGAGAAGATTATTGTAAGATGAGGGACAGGCTCACATGACCAGATGGACACTGGGATACTTATTTTTCACTCCCTTGTCTGATGGTCCAAGTACATACAGTGTGGGTTGCCAGTCTTGATGCCATGATGCAGGTGGATGGGTGCATATTCTATTATCACCTCTTGTTAATGACCTCCATGGCTACCTGCCTGTGACCCTTCTTATATAAACTCCTAGCATAGTGCAAACTGAGTCAGCCACACCAAGTGCAAGTGCAAAGATCATTGAGCTGTTGTGTTTCCAGGCAGCCACACCAACATCAAGGAGTGTGAGGATTTGTCAGGATGAGGCTTGGGAGCCAAAGAAGGAGAGCAGGGTTCAGCAAAGCCATCAAGGAGCAGAGATCAAGGCTTTATATCATCTCGAGATGTATCGTTATGCTGATCCGGTGGCATGACTGACGAAGAACAGTTTTGGCTCTTGATTTCTTTGTTTTTGCGGCTCTGATGTTGTTGTTTTTTCCTTTCCAGCTACCAGAATGGTAGAGAAAATGTATATACAGATAGAGTGACGTCCTTGTAGCAGCTGCAGTATCAATCAATATTCAGTTTTGTCCCTCTCATTGTTTTCCGTGCCGCTTTGCACAAGAATGAAAAGCTTTCCAATGTCATGGATGTGACTCCTTTCTCGGCAGAAATTGTTAATGGTTACAGATTTATCTCTGTTTCATCTGGACGATACACATTTGATAGCTTGATCATCCAGCATAAGACATTTGAAGTCTACTAGATCAGACCATGAACCATGCCAGACATAATGGAGAAGCAGATTCAAAACATGGCTGCATGGATGTCAATCGACAGAGTGAACTAATCAGATATAGTCCTATTGTTTTCTCTGCTACCTATATACTCCTATATATATTTCTGCAAGTCAATAATGTTTGTTCTTTACAAGAAAGCTAGCCTTCTTTTCTTTTCCGTCGCATGGCTTCACCAGGTAATTCAGCACTTCCATCCTTCCAAAGGTATGTACGTCTTCATATCAGAATTCAGGGACAAGCATGACACAGCTTGAATCTTGGCCATTCAGTGTCACGCAATAACCATCTTACTACTCAACCACAGAATCAGGAGTGATGCTCTCAAAGACTGAAACACTAACAAAAAAATGCTAGTATGGCGTCTGACTCAACTATGTCAACAATGACGGCAATGCTCCTAAGATATATAGAAAGGCTCCAAATTTTCTCAGGTTCTTTTCTTGTGAACTCAATGCTGTTCCAGTTAGAACAATCTGAGAGCAAACATGATGACTCACTCAGGCATGCACACCCATCGTCAGTACAACCAAACTTCTCTATCCCTTTTAACTTGTACAAACAAATAAGGCACAGCTGCACACGGGGCATCCTTCCATGTAGTAGGGGAAAAAAAACAGCTAGCTGTGCTCCAAGAGGAGATTCCGCTCGATCGCTTGGTGCAGCAGCAAAGCTCACACACGGTGAGCTCTGAGCTGGTGCCCGTCGCCGTTCAGATCTCGACGCCGGTGGTCCCTGTCCTGCGCGCACGCCGGCGCACGCACGGTGAAGGGGACCGCCATTTACACCCACGCCGCACGCACGGCGCGCCAGGGCACACGCACGGCTTCCTGAGCTGTATAGTATCTATAATATCTCAGGTCCCAAAACACTGAGTATAAACTAGTAGTACTAGTGTATTGCAAGTCTACAACAAAGCATGAAAGGCCAACGAGCAGAGCAGGGCAGGGGCGAGATGCCGCATGCCGGACATGATCGTGGCCATGCGGGACAGGACGAGGAAAGCGAGGCCACAAGGATCCAAGGAGCCAGTAGTAGTTCTCGAGGCCGTTGTCCCCGGCCGGAGCTGCAACAAGTCGTGGATCGCCAGTATTATTATACAACGTACACCGGCTAGCTAGCCGTGCGTGTGCACGATTCAGTTCTCCCTTCTCCGGCCTCTGAAACGCATCCCATCTTTGTTCGCCTATATAAGGCGGCTATCTCCTGAGCTCAAATGCTCAATTCAATTCATCCACAGCAGTGTGCTCAAGGGATCAAAAGGAGGAGGAAACAGCAGTGAAACAGATCGAGTTTGCTTGTTCTCTGATCATAACAAGCTAGGATGAAGCTTGTTGGGAGCGGCAGCAAGAGGCGAGGAGGGTTGGGCAGGGCTCTCAAGGAGCACAAGGCCAGGCTCTACATCATCCGCCGATGCGTCGTCATGCTCCTCCGCTGGGATGACTAGCTAGTCGCATCACGCATGGCCAGATGGTTGCCTTTTGATTGTCCTGTCCATTTTGGCTCTTGGTATTCCGGTTTTTCTCCATTCATGGATGAGGTCTTTTACGGTACACAATACGACCCAACGGTCGTACGGTCGTATTATCGGTTCTTTAAGTTGTTTCTCTATGGGTAAAATGGTAATTTGATAGATATATATTATTTGAAAAAAAATCCCCGCTGCCCCCTTATACTATTTAAAACATTTCATATATTTCATTTCCTATATTACAACAATACAATTTTACATTTTCGATAATACCCTTATACTACCCATACGACCTTTGAATACTACCGTACGACAGCTAAAAAAATCAGTCGTATAGAATTAATCTCAACCGTCGGATCCTTACATATACGTCATTTTCTATTACATATGAGTCATTTTTCAGTCGGTCGTATAGGTCGTATTGTGTACCATAAAAACCCTCTTGATGGATTGGTGATGGCTGCTGATGCCCCAGGCACTTTTTGTGATAGATCTCTTGATCTATTATTATGTACTGTAAAAAAAATATAGATGGTGAGGTAGATGTAGGTGTTTAGGTAGTAGAGGTGATTAATTAGAGAACTGGAGTCATGTCCCAAGGACATGTTTTGCCTTCTGTTTAAGGGGAATCTCAAGCAAAAAAATTATGAGATCCAATTGCAAAAAAAGTGTGGAACCCATGAATTCCAGCAAGTTCTTGTGTTTATCTAACGGGACCAAGTGCATTTTCTACCTCACAATGGCGGACTTAGGCGTAATTTGATGGGAGGGTCGTACCTTTAATTTACAGTGCTCCATGCCCCCGTATACTACTGCCGTGTACTATAGTTGGATGTGCTGTAGACCTGTAGTCTCGGTTGTCTCGATTGAATGTTGTAACTTGGCAATAATCCAGTTGTGCTCCACTCCTAGCAATATAGAGGGTGATTGGTAGGGTGCATAATTCCTATTCAGGTTTGTATAGTGCAACTTACTTGTGTTTGGTAGGCTGCATAGGGTGTTAACCAGGCTTAGATTGTGCAAAATGGGAGGTTGCATAGTGGGAAACGCTCACGGTGGCCGTTTCCGCTTGTGCAGGCTTGCATAAGCCGTTGTTGACAGTCGACTTTGACATTCCTAGCCATGAGTTTACCTTCAATGTTGGCATTGATTTGATATCTGATCTAATAGTACTAACCCCTTTTATAAAAAGTTCGCTCTTGCATGTGATTTTTGGAGTACGTTGTTTAGGCAGGATTTTGACACTAAAAGGGGGACTTCTGGGTAAAGTTCATCGAGCACTTTGAGAGAAGATCATGTAGCCCGACACAAGTGAAGACACGAAGTGAATATGACTCCAAATGGCCTAAGGACCGATGCATGAAGCTGTAAAACTATGGGGACTTAGACAGAAGATGCTGAAGCTTGGACGACAAGTACCCTTATCTAAATCGTGGAGAAAACGACGTCAAGGACCCACATGCAAAAGGGTGTAAATCAGCAATCGCACGAGAAGCTTCGGGAAGAAAGACGGGGGCGAAACAGGCCGAAATGGGCCCAGACCGGCCGGCCCAGCCTGTTTCGGGCCTGGTTCGCCGCCCCTTAGACCTAGTACCCCCTTGGGCTATTAGGGGTTCCCACGCGAAGAGCCACGGGGGAATTCATTCATCATTCACCGTCACAAGACCGAGAAAAAGGAGATTAGATCGACAAGGGAGCACTCGTCGACCTTCATCTACTTCGGAGGTTTCTACACCATGTCCAACGCTTCAATGTGTAACATTATGGGGTAAAATCTTTGTTTGTCTTGTGGTTCAAGGGGGTCTTGAGATGTAGTCACCGAACCTATGTTTTGGATCTATTTACTATCATATTCATGTTGATGGTGCTTCAATCCTAATAGCTGGCTCGCTTGCTTTGAGGATGCATCGCTCGTAGTCTCACGTATTGTGTTCCTTTTGTTCTTTATGCGATTACCGTCGTGTAGTGACAGTGCACGGGAGGGAAAACATACTGACTATGTTCACACATTTAGTCTTGCATACCTAGAACACATCAACGTCTTGTGCACTTGTCGTTCGATCACGGATTACCCTCGTGTAGTGATTAGTATGCGAGAAGGAAAGAGTTGGACTCGGTGCACCTTTACTTTTGATATATTAGATTGGGTAGTTCTTGCTAGGTGGTTACATCTCCTTGTGATCCTAGATCCATTGGACAAGCATTCTATGTTCTTGTGATCTCTATATCATTGCTCTCTACTTTGATTTCTTTAATCTAGATTAGATTAGATTAGATTAAGTTCCTTACTTATACACACTTGATAAAGAGGTCTAAAACAACAAGATTAGTGCTTAGTTGAACGTAGCAATCCACTTGTTCCACGGATTGATTAACCTTGAGGGATACTCTAAAGGAAAAGCTACAACCAACCCGTGTGCTTGCGGATTGTAACTTGATGCGTTATTAAACCGTCAACAGCCGTCGCCGCGCTTCCCCTCACCTTCTCTTTCGCCTACTAGAGGTGAAGCTTGCCCCACTCCGGCCGGTGACGGCGGCCCCGCACGGCGGAGCTCGTTCGCACGGCCGGGGGCGGCAGCCCCGCGCAGCGTTCGCCTGCGGCCGCCCCAAGCTGCTGCTCGCCTCGGGACCGGGAGGCTGAGATCGAGAAGCTCTACCGCGCCCACTTCCACGACTTTATCTACGCTGTCGATGACCTCCGCTCTCTCCTCGCCAACGCGCTCAAGGGCTCCCTCTCGACGTCCCACTCCGCACTCCTCTCCTTGGCGGCCCCGCTACTCGCCTCGTTGCGCGCTCGCTCACTGGGAACCTCTGCTCCGCCCTCGCCTCCTCCCGCCGCACAACCATGGGGAGAAGGCCTCTAGTGCCGAGATCCCGCAGTGGTCTGGTGGCGGTGAGAAAGGAATAGGAGGAGAGGTTCGATGGCGAGTGGTGGAGGATGGGGAAGGAGGCACGATAGCAATGGCGCGAGCGGCGGGGCACAGTGGAGGGGGCGCCGGCGTAGTGGAGGAGGTGGTGGCGGCTGCCTCAATTCTGCTCGAGGTGGAGGCGAGGAAGACGAAGGGGGGAGAGACGTCGGGAATGGTAACCTCACCTGGGCTATGCAATGGGTTAGCCCACTCAACATATGCAGGCTGCCAATCACAGATTAACCGGGCCGAAAGTTGCTATGCAGGCTGCCAAACGCGTGTCAAATGGGTGGAGATAGCTTGGGTTGGGCTGGTTGTTGATGGTCCTTACAACAAATATTTGACTGTCTTTATCTCAGAAATGAGAGGAGGATATGACAAGTTTCATGCACATTTTAAGTACTAATGAGGTTCCACAATCGTTGTGGTACTTTTACTTGTAGGTACACAAATATGAGCAAAACAATGAAGAAATGGACCATAGAGGGCTGCACAAAGCAATGGTGCAGAGCCGGCCGCAGCAAGGCAGGGCCGGCCGAACCTGCCAAATTCCATCATCATGCGCATTTTAGGTATTAATAGAGTTCCACGAGTTGTGTTGCAATTCTATCTGCAGGTACACATTTTGGGAGAAACCACAAACCATCAAGCAACACCAGGCAGGTGCGCCCGCACCTAGTGGTGCACCCGCACCTATCATTTGCCACTTTTTGGGTCCCTGCAACCACCAGTGCCATGGACAAGTCTTGGATGAACGAGAAACATTGGTTTTATGTTGGTTTGATCAAAGGGATGAGAATGGAAGCAATTGGATCCTTGGGTCCACTTATCCTCCTCAACCACCATCAAGGAGCAATCCTAGACGTCCCTCAACACAGTCGGTGCATCACACGGCCACTTGGTAGGTGCGCCCACACCTACAACCAGTGGAACCTCGCGCAACTGACACTTGGAACCGCCTCACAACCGACTGAGGAGCGCTGATCATGGCCGTGCATGAGCAAATACGGTGGATCCTAGCTGCGCCCGAACCACCGACTTTGCTACTCCAGCTCCCTCTCGCCTACAAGAACCCCCTCCTAGAGCCACCGACCCATTGGGGCTATAAATATTCCCCGACACTTCATAGAAGACACACAAGGTGAATAGAAGCAAGTGGCGAAGCCCTACACAAATTAGTACTTACAGAGTAGGGAGAGAGTGAGTGCTGAAGGAGAAGCCGGAGTGTCGGCCTTCTTCCTCTTTGTACCTCGGCGGGTGCGGTACCACTACGGTTGTCCACACCCGGGATACTTTGTAAGTTCGGATTTGCTAGTATCTAAGTTTCAATTCATACTCTTGTTCACTCCTAGGTTCCTCAATTGTGGTTAAGTGGTTTTGCTGCTTAGCGTGGTTGCTTTGCTTTGAATTCGAGTAAAGTAGTGGTCGGTTAGTGTAGACGTGGTGTCTAGACTCTCCAGTACCTTGGAATGCTCCTCTGATCAACGGAATAGTTATGGTACCCTAGGAAGGTGACAACTCCAAACGGGCTTTGCAATTCACGATGTTAGTTCAGATTGGTAGGAAAATGACATTAAAGCCCCCTTCTCATCCCTTTTCGTGGCTCTTTTCCCTCTGGCCCCAACGAGTGACGAGGCTTGAGTTTATTCTACCGTGATCCTCACGAATTCTTAACTTCCTTAGCTAATCCCCTCTCTACCCGAAATCTCCCCATGTCTCTTTATCCTTCGTCATCATATCCCTCGGACGAATTAGTTCAGGGTTAGTGCACTTCTCGTTCCCTGTGGAAATCGATACCTTGGAATACTCCCGGGTGAAAGCTACAGCGGCATCCGTGCACTTGCGGATTTATCTGTGATCGTATAATATACCAATGGGCCTTCTTGCACTGTTGCACATCTAGTAACGACGTAAGAAACGCCAACAAGCTTTCTGGCGCCGTTGCCGGGAAACGGTAGTTGTTCTAATTCCAAACCTAGTTCGTCCGTGTACCATCCCAACTATCATATGGATTACTAATCTACACTATTTGATTTTTCTGCTCCAAAGGGTGATTTATTGGAGCCTCCATCATCATCACATCCCATCAAAACACCTGGTTATGAGCTTCACCCTATTCTTATTGTGATGGTCCGAGAGAATTCTTTCGCTGGAACGGAAGAGGAGAGCCCATACATGCATTTACGAGGCTTCGAGCAAATTTGTTCGCTCTCGTAATTGAGGGAATGACCCCACAAACCCTCAAATGGAAGCTCTTCTCATTTTCTTTGACGGGAGGTGCGAAGAAATGGTACTCTTCTGCTGTCGGAAGTATGGAGGGAAGTTGGGAAAATCTTAGAGAAAAGTTTTGCCTAACCTTCTTCCCTATGTCTCGTGTAGTGACCCTTCGGCTAGAAATTCTCTCATTCAAACAATTAGGGAAGGAGTCGTTAGGGGCCACCTGGGCCCGTTTTACCAACTCTTTGGCTTCGGGACCAGACCTTGGGATCTCAGAACCTATTCTTTTACAACATTTTAGAATGGGTCTTAATGACAAGTCGGCCAACTTTTTTGATACATCATCTGGGGGTTCATTCGCTCATTTGACTCACAGCGAGGGGAAGGTGGTTCTTGGAAAAATCCTCAAAACCACCCCTTACACAAGAAATTATGACGAATTCCCGGATGAAGAGATCATTCAGGAAGAACCCATGCCCGATACTCTCTCGGAACCAAAACCCATAGAGGAGGAACCCATTCTTCCAAATGCCCAATCCATCGAGGAATGCACTCCTCTAACAAAAACATGGTTCACCAATGAACCATTCCTACCTTATCAGGAGTTCGATGACCCCTCGTGTGACTTTGTCTATGAATACTATGATGAGTTATTTGTCAAACATTGGACGGAGAAATACTTTTCGAGAAGAGAAAGAGACTCAAACCACGAGAGTGAAGAACTCCGCATACCCAACCCAAAAGAGGTGAAAAGACAGAAAGAAAAGTTGGAATACATCTCCCTAGTTAGTAGTCGGTAATGGTTGAGAGAAGCAGAAGGCATGGATCAAGTCATCCAGCTATATCCTGAGCTCAAGTTACTCTCGTGCCAAATAGCAAACCTCTCTTAACAGGATGTGATGTACGACCCTAGGGTCAGAATCAATATCATTCCTAAATCCATTGTATTAGAGGTCTTTCCTGACTAACCCCTCTCATTCTCTCAAAAGCGTCTCCAATGGATTTCGGGTCAAACCATGGAGACCGAGGGAATCCTTAGAGTCATCCGAACAAAGATTGGAGAGTATGAGATCTTCCTAGATTATCATATCTTTGACTTCCCAAAAGGAGATCCACCCTTCATTCTCATCGGAAGACCCATTGAAGGGGTACTGAGTAGTGTGCTCAATCAAGAAGACAAACAACCATACCATCTTGAAGTTCGAGATGCATTTCTCCAATGTCATAGACATGAGGTCAAGCAAGAACACGTATGGTCTATGGTCATTCTTGAGACGTTGACTCTGGATTCTAGAAAAGGACTCCAGCATGAAGGTTTTACACTAGAAGGATCACAAGTCCCGTGCTCACATCAAAAGTTTCCAAAGTCATCGAATCTTATTACGTACGACCTTTATGAGACCTACAACCTCCTCATGCTACTTATTCGTGATAAATTTTAAAGGATGCTTGTAGATGCTTTTGTTTATCATAAGAATTGTAGATTTCGTGGTCGTTTGTGGTACTAACCTTGCAGCTAGAGCTATGGTAGAGGAAGTTTCATCATCTCCTTTGGCTGCGTGATGAAGGTTTCACGTGGTCGAGCTTATGAACAAAAACAAAGCACTACCAAGAGATAGCCCGAATAACCATTTAGATTTCCCTTTCAAATAAAAGCAAGAGCATGTCTTTAGGATTGCTTGTCCTTCGGTATTTTCTGTCGCTAACCATTCCAGGTGGAAGTCGAAGCGACCGATGGATAAGTAATGCTTAAAAACATGATAGCTACACCGACTACAAAACCTTGGTAATTTTTGGTGAGGGAATGTCATGAAGGAAACTTGAACTCCACACACTTGAGTTGTGTTGTCTAGTAATGCAAACTCCAAGTGTGGGGGAGATTAGTATCCCGAGTAAGTTTCTTTCATGCTTATTCTTTTCTTGGTTTGGAAGTGGTGTTAGTTCAACCATCTTGCTCTCTCTTAAAAAAACCACAAAAATATTTGAACTTGAATAAAGGGTTCCTAGCCCTCAAGCTAGTGGAGCCCCTCTTTTGTTTCCATCTTTTTGAATAATAACACCAGGTACAAGAACAAGTGTGGGGGAAATCTCTCAAACTCATCGATACACACAATTGAGACATCCCACCAAGGTGTCGCACAACATCGACTGCACTAATGTGACGAGGGACAAGGTAAGTGCTCCAAAGTGAGTCGGTCACCCCCGTGGTTTGGCTGAGCCACCATTGGCCTATCTCGTTCCCCACTTTCTTCAAAAGCGATGGTATGTGCACCCTCCACCTCTCTACTTTCGGAATCATGAGTTTGAATGTGCTTCAAATATGATCATAGAAATCAAATTGAGTTTAATCAACATGCTCCTCATACTCTACATGTTTCCTATGGTTGGCTTGCATATGTTTATTCAATACTTATTTCCTTGATGCTTGTGAACAAATATCTTTAGGGAACTCATGCTCATCTAAGTAGTTGATGTTTGAGATATGGTCTGATGAAATAATCTTCAATCCAAATGTTTGAGTTCTTGGGAAATTTATTTGAAAATTTTTAAAACCCTTTGCGAAACTCCTCTTTGATATGCCAAGTCCTACCAAAGCCATATGGTGAGACATCTTGAAAACCTCGTACACTTATGATGATTGTCTTTGCATTGAGCTTTGTCAAATTGTTGTGACCCTTGTGAGAATTCTTTTCATGCTTTCATGATCAAGATACATGTACGTGCCATATCCTCCTTGCTATGCTCATTTAAGAGCCAGCATTGTACCATCCATCTATTCCACAAAATAAACACTGTACCATATGTGTTGGTCTCTCTCGCCAAGTTATTTTACACAAGAGACATGGCTGTAAAAAAATATGGACACATGAAGGTCCAAGTTAAAAAAAGTAAGAAAAAAAGTTGGACACATGAAGGTCCAAAGAAAAAAGGAAAAAAAATAAAATAGCCATGTTCTCATAAGAATTTATATGAAAGAGAGGATCACACAAAAAGGAGTTGTCTTTCCATCTACCATTTACCATCCACCATATCCATACACAAGCACATCTTTATCTGATTGTATGATTTGATTTTCTTCTTGGAT
The DNA here is from genome assembly GCA_036936925.1 of Cenchrus fungigraminus. Taxonomy (NCBI): domain Eukaryota; kingdom Viridiplantae; phylum Streptophyta; class Magnoliopsida; order Poales; family Poaceae; genus Cenchrus; species Cenchrus fungigraminus. The sequence goes on along the minus strand of CM072778.1, from coordinate 50,004,850 downwards.
CCGGTTTTTGACTTTGCAATATATGTGATTCAAGTATGCCTTATCTTTATACCCTACCCTGAGCTCCATATATAGCTGTCATTAGAAGTAGGATGAAGAAAGGCAATTCTAAATGCCTTGGTGAGGACTATAAACATTGAGCGATTTGAGAGAATCAAATGGGAGCTAGGCAAGGTTTATTTTGAAAACTTATTCTTGAAAAATCCCAAGCTACTTGACATGAGGAGTAGAAGTGATTTGATTCAAGAGCGTTCCATTCCTCAACTACTCAAGATGGCATGATAGACACTTCAAAATTCACAAGTTCAAGGTATGGTTTGGAATATCTATTATGCTCGCTTCATACCTTTGGGACTATGTTTCCACCTTGGTCCTCAACCTTTACTCGAGGATGAGCAAAGGGCCAAGAGTGTGTGTTGACACCGGATTTTGACCAAATCCCGAGTCAAATAATCTTGGCTTGGCAATCGGCAGGAGAAGAGATGGGCAAGGAAATATCAGCTGATGAAGTCAGCACACATGAATGAGACAAGTACATGTAGGCGTATACGTGTATGCAATGGAGAGTTATCAGCACTAAAGGAGAAGCTCATACGAGAAAAGAGGCTACCGTAGCCAAGACACGTATGAGTACAAGGCTCCTATTATTTGTGAGAGCATCACCTGGATAACAGCGAGGGATGATCGGCCACTAGCGGTAGTTAAATCGGCCAGCAGTGATGATCGGCCGAGTAGGAAGCTAGGATAATGTCAGGACATGCAGGTGCTTAATGCAAAGCACGAGCAAGGAAAGAATCACACGTAAAGGGAAATGTGATTAAGATAAAGAAGCCACGTAAGGAATCCTAGTTGATTACGCTCGCGCATTGCTCTCTTACCGGACAAGTCAGAGGAAGCTTTATTAGAAAGGATTCTACGTAAGGGGAAATAGAGTCCATATATCTTAGTATTTCCGTTAATTTAGACATATAATTAGGGGAGTTCGTGTCGGTTGGTTGTGTAACTCATCAGGAGTCCTTAATTAGAAAGTTTTGAGCCCTTCCGGCTGCAGGAGTCTAGAGGAGCCCAGGGTATAAATATGAGCCCCAGCCATTGTAATAGAATCATCACACGATCAATATCAAAACCGCCTCCGGGCAAACCCCTTTACCAATTCTTGCATCTACTTTACTGCATCTACTTTTCGGTGACTTCGCCTTCGTACCTTTTCTTTTTCACGAGTTCTCGCAAACTCACCGGGCTGCATCGCTTTGATCTCCGGCTTGCTGGTGAGTTCCGCTTTACCGAAAAATATATAGGCTTTAACCTCCGGGAGTATCGTTGTGGTTTCGTCTAGATTTATTCACCAGTTATCGATATCAGCTAGATTAGCAAGTTTTATCCTAATTATTGTTACTTTAGCTTTTATCACAATTTTCCAGCTTGAGACTGTTTCTTGTCGGCTCTATCGCATTATTATTATTATTTTGATTATCATATAGCCGGCTAGATCTGTTTCAAGTGTTGCTCATGTAGCTCTGTTTAAGTTGCCTCTGGTAGCTTACGCTTTGCCTACGTCATCATATCGGCTGATCTGGCCGATCTGTTCTACCCCGTATCGGCTACCTAGCTGTTACGATTTTATCAAAAGACACATCGGCTCTCTAGCCAATTTTCCATTATCAATCAACAGGTCAGATTGGCTGGCACGCCTCGCTACAGACCGGGGAGTCACGTGTGTCGCGCGCGGGAGTGATGTCCTATTTTCGCGTCAACACACTTTTGGCACGCTCGGTGGGACCCGAAGATTAAATCCCTATTATTATATCGTCTAGTGAACATGAAGACAATATTCACGACCAATCAAGAGATGGACAATCTAACTGAAGCCTTGATGGATATTGTAAAAAATGCACTTAAAAGCGCATTCTCTCATGGTTCAACTCAACATCAAGACTATGAGGAGCCGTATTATGAACAGCCGATGACATCGGCTAATACTGCTTCTTCTTACGGTCCAATTCAGCATCAAAGCTATGAAAAATCAGCATGCATGTATCCTGTAGTGTTAAATTATGCAACGACAAGCATGAGTGCAACTGGTGAATCGGCTTATGGTAATGATTTAATTTTGCCATACTTATATCAGGATAACTTCTATCAGCCGATGACAGTTCCTCAGACTACACCAATTCCCTCTAGCTCATTACTGCTGCCACAAGGGGATTTGTTCAGCGCTCTTGGATACACGCCACAGCCGTTGGCACAGGAGAACTTGTTCAACGCTCTTGGATATACACCTACGGGTACTACTCAAATTCAAGAATCGACATGCGTTCAAGGTGTTGCCCAAGGATTGCAGTCTGTTCCCTATGGTTCCCAACAAATAGCGTCATATGCTCGACCATCAAATCTAAGTCTGCAATCACAAAGCTATCGGCCACAAGTATCGACTCTACAGCCGATGGAGAATCGGCCACGAATGTCAGTCCATCAACCAATGGCTTATCAGCTAGAAATTTATCAGCTGCCAACCATGGATGAGCAGTTGATGGATAAACAGTCACGACCAATAGCTCTGCAATCTTGGCCCGGGGGGCTACAATCTGTCCATCCATCGGTTCAATCACAACAAACAGAAGGTTATCAGTTGCCAGTATCAGCTGTACAAACGATAGCATATCAGCCACAAGTATCGGTTCAACAGCCCATAACTTATCAGCCATAACTGATAGCCCAGCAAGCTTTGCCTGGGGGGCTGCAATATTCCCAGATGTCAGCTCGGTCACAACTGACAGGAAGTCATTAGTTGCAAGAATCAGCTTTACAACAAGAGGCATTGAGCTCACAGCCGATTGCTCACCAACCACATCAACCAATAATTCCTGAATCAATGGTCAGTCAGTCTATTATAGCAAAACCAGAAGAGTTTGTGCATCTGATAAAGACTGACGAAGATCTGTGTCCAATTGATATAGTCAAGGTGAGCAAACAAGATGAAGAGGCTGAGTTAAAGTTATCAAGTTCACAGGTAGCTAATGGATCGGAGAACATGGATCACGAAGTACAAATAACAGCTGATGATTTCACAGGTGAAGATCACTATGAAAGAAATAATGATTCCAGAAAATATCAAGAGGAAGCTCTAGCCAACAAGGGAAAAGAGTCTAAAATCGGCTTGGCTAAATGGATTAGAAAGCCGACCTCATGCACGTACATTGGAAAAGAAACTCATGAGGACGAAGTCCCAGCTAATTACAAAGATAGAGAAAAACAAAGTGATCTTGATTCCAGAAAGCCTGATGGGAAGCTATATTGATGGGTTGTATGGGAATGAAAGAATTAGAGGCCGCTGATTACAAGGTTACAGAAGCAGGGTAGGGGACAAGTTCTCAGATTTATTACTCGATGCCCAGAAATATTACCCTAGAAGATCGGCTGCTTGGAACTTATTTTTCATGGGATCCAGGAGGACAAGAGTTGTGTACGAAACTTTAAAGCTGATATCTCCAATCGGCTAGACGATGGGGCACATGTCATTTGATCCTATCATTATGTTGCCTCATGATGGAAAGCCAAAAGGATATATATTTTGGCTACATGTTGTTCCATCATATTATCTCAGATTACTTATTGATAAAAAATCGGCACTGCAAAAGAAGAGATATATCGGCCGCTTTATTTAAAATATGGCCAATGGAAGCAAAGGTTGGCTAATAGAAGAGCAACAGAGTCAGCCAATGGAGCACGACCGCCCTTCGTTGACCTCGCCATCAAGCTCGACGCCGACGACTTCATCAACGACTACTTCGACAACGACGACTACATCAACGTTGTTAGCGAATGAATCTGCATCGACTCGTCATCAAGGAGGCATGTCTACGACAATGCATAACGCCCTATGTGGTATGTATCTACTGATAACTACCCTACGCGGCAAGTGGAGTAGATCAATTGGCACCAAAACAAATGCAAGGTAACTACATGCTGAGGGCATAATCCCCTGGATTATTTTAAATTCTTGCTTGGGGCCAAGGGGAACATATCGTGTGGTGTGAATATAGAAAAGTCGATGAGAAATATATCGGCTACATGTTATTTAAATGGATTCGAGATGCCACCACAAAGTCTACTAGCAAGCAGCAGGGGTCTACCTCATGGTTCATCTGCATAACTAAAAGACCAAAGTCGAGTACGTATGTAAATGGAAGGAACCATATGCATTGAGAAGTCTAGAATATTTTGGTACAATCCAAGAAAGCTCCAGAGAAAGAAAAAAGCAATCGGCCAAGTATGTTTTACGCCTTCTGGCCGATGGTAAGAGAGGGCCGATGAAATGTGTCCGTTAATTGGCTACTCTCTATTAAAATGGATTGGATGCCAGAATTGACACACAATGATGAAAAGAGGTATGAAGGCTGGGGACAAAAGAATTCATTTCAAGTATGAAGGGATATCGACTGTTTAATGGCCAATGAAATACTAGAAGAGGAGCTAATTGCTATTTCTACCAAGAGAATTTCCAAAAGAAAGTGTCATATGTAGATTACTCCGATTTAGAAGATGAAGACAACATGGCAGGACTTGCAGAATCAGTTAAAGGCAAGAAGGCTGTATCTTGTCCTTTTGGAAAGAAGGAACCAGAGAAATTCGGCTTTGATATAACCAAAGTCGATAAAAATATCTGATCTGCTGTTTCAACAAGGACAAATTAAGCTCTCTCAGTTCCATACCATACCATCTGCAGAAGAACTTAAGAGGATGAACTATTGCAAGTGGCATAATGTGATTGCTCATGACACCAATGATTGCAAGATCTTCAGGCAGCAGATTCAATTAGCTATTGAGCAAGGGAAGCTTAAATTTGAAACCCCTACCAAAGCTGAAAAGCCGATGAAGATTGATCAGCATCCTTTCCCAACCAATACAGTTGAGGTGTCCAGCAAGGACACGTCACATATTAAATTGCTGATGTCGGAATCGGCTCAAAATAAAGGAGCTGTTGATCCCAAAGTACAAGCAACTGGTGCAGATGCTAAAAGAAAAGGGTTGTTGCTTGAAGAAGAAGACATGAAGCCGCGCCGACCTGTCACGTCCCAGATGCTGATCAACAAGTTTCAGCGACAAACAGGAGAAAGCAAAAGGGAGAGAAGAGCAGGCACGACGCAATGAAGGACATTGGAGATGTCCATTCTTCAAGTACTGTTTGGAGGAAGGGATCAAACTGCCAACAGTGGAAAATTGTCCAGAATGCAACGGAGCCTACAATAATGGTAGCTCATCCAAGAGGATTTGCTTCAATGACAGAAAGCCTATACGGGGGATCATTGTGAATTCAATAATCAACAGGTTCTAGTTCATCAACGGCTAGGGGGCAAAGCCAATGTTCATGATCGGCTGGGAGGCCGAGTCAACAAAAAGTCAAGCAATCGGCTGGACGAATTAGCCGATTCCTTGGTTCCTGCTGAGGATGTCATGTGCCGAGCTCCTGAGCGACGACGCACCATGCAACTGGATGATGAAGGGTCAAATCGATCATACAAAAAGCCTAATCCACAATGATGTCCAGATAATTTGACCAAATCTCAGAAAAGAAGAGTTCAGCGCTTACGACAGTTGAAACAACAAGAAGAAAAAGAAAGGTGTGTGCTGGACAAGAAAAAAGTTCGGTCTCAAATATGGCGTCCTAAGCCTAGAGCCGATAATGAGAAAGACAGTGGGCCAAAAGCTGATATAAACATGGTTGTTCTTCTACCAAAGCAACTCCGATGGATGGTTACCCAATGCCAATGGCCGATGCGTTGGTCAACGCTGCAGGGCACAAAGTCATCAGCTTCATGGACGATAATGCTGGATATAACCTGATATTTATGTCTATAGAAGATATTGCGAAGACCTCTTTCAGGTGCCCTGGTCACGTCAGTTTATAAGAGTGGATTGTTATGACCTTTGGTTTAAAGAGTGCTAGTGCTACATGTCAAAGAGCCATGAATCTACATCGAAAATGTAGTCGTCAAGTCAAAAAGTTACAAAGAGCATCTGGCCGATCTATGGAAAACACTGGAATGCACGATATATGATAGATGAATCCCAACAAATGTGCTTTTGGTGTTTCGGTTGGTCAGTTCTCGGGTTTCTCGATATATGAAAGAGGAGTTTAGGTCGGTCAAAAATCAATCAGCGCAATTGACAAGATAGAATCACCATCAAACAGGAAAGAGCTTCAATCACTGATCGGCAAGATCAATTTCATTAGGAGATCCATATCTAATCTATCAGAAAGGATCCAGCCGTTCGCACCCTTATTAGCTCAAGGTCGATCAAAAGTTCGTGTGGGGAGAAGGGCAACAAAGGGCTTTGGATAATATCAAGCAATATTTAAAGTCCCCTACTGTCCTAATGCCCCTCAAGATAAAAAGCCGTCCAGCTAATGAACGGGCTATCAGATCGGCCCATGTACAAGAGTTTGAAAGAAAAGAGCGAGTTGTGTACTTCGAAAGTAGAGGACTCTTGGATGCAGAAACAAGGTATTCAGCAATAGAAAGATTGTGTTTGTGCTTGTATTTCTCTTACACAAAGTTAAGGTCCTATCTATTATCTGCTGAGTGCATTGTGGTTTGCAAAGACAATGTGGTCAAGCACATGTTGTCACTACCAATTTTGAAAGGTAGAATCAGAAAATGGATCTTGGCTTTATCAGAGTTTGATCTAACTTATCAATCGGCCAAAGCAATTAAAGATCAAGTAATGGCCGATCTGGTGACTCAGTGTTATGGTCCTAAGATTACAATTATTGAACCTATTCCATGGACTATGTTCTTTGATGGATCATCATGTGGAGTAGAGGCTGAAATTGGAATTGTTCTCATCTCACCTTAGGGGGTAAGCTATGAATTCTCTATTCCAATTGAGAAGACTTCAACGAACAATCAAGTTGAGTACCAGGCAGTATTAAAAGGGGTAAAATTGCTATGAGAAGTCAATGCTGAGGTTGTTGAGATATTTGGAGATTCTCAGCTCATGATAAATCAATTGGCTGGAGAGTAGTAATGCAATGTTGACATATTACATGTTTATCATGAAGAGTGCCTCCGATTACCAAAGAATTCAAGATAGTGAGACTCGAGCATATCCCCAAGTGCCACAACAAAAAGGTTAATCGATTAGCTCAAGGTGCATCGGGCTATCGGCCGATTCTTGCTTTGGAGTTACCTGCCGATGATTGGAGAGAAGAAATAGTTGACTATTTGAAAGATCCATCCAAGAAAGTTGATAAGCGGCTAAGGGCTCATCAATCGGCGTTCAAGATGAAATGAATGATCAGAAATAACAGTTATTATTGGCCGACGATCTGGGATGATTGCTTCAAATATTACGAAGGATGTCAGAGGTGTTAGAAATTTGGAAGTGTTCAGAGAGTTTCAGCATCGGCGATGAACCCGATAGTTAAACCTGCGCACATTCTAGGTATGACATCTAGAAGATCAGTGCCTTTTTGAATGCATGCCAGTGGATACAAGGTTATGCATGATGCATGGGAATCATATTTGAAGACAGAAGCCATCATCAGAAATATACTCAAGGGCAGCAGGATGACATTAACAACAAACGCGACGCTGCAAAAACATCAATAGAAAGATAGCCGAATTATTTTTCGGTTACTGAGATGAGCCGACGGCATATCGGCTGAGAAATATTTGGAAGATCGGCAACGAGAGTCAATGAAGGCACTAGTAGTATCGACGGAGCTTGATGAATCATTGATGGTGAATAGCTAATTCAACTAAACGACAGTGTCAAAGACATCCAACAGAAATGGTACAAAAGCTGAGCAGTATCATAAACCTCTCAACTCTTATCTGGTGTATCAGAGTCACAAAGGAGGAAACTGACAAGAATGATGAGGAGGCTCAGCAATTATTGTTGGCAACTCATAACATACTACAGGAAGATTTATCAAGAACCTGATCTTCATCATGAAGATGTGAAAGGAGCAAAGACGGTCAATGATGCAGGAGGAACTCATGTATTGCCGCTACCACTGATGCCACAGTAAGCCTATGGGAATGAGGGAGTTGTACCAGGCTTCAATCCCAGAGGAGATTTTAACGTTTTGGCTTACAAGGAGCATTGATTCTGAGGTGTTCCAAGTTCGACATCAGCTAAGTCTTGCAAATATAGAGTATGGAGATCAGTGTTTAAAGATTAACTCAAATACACATGGAGCCCATCTAAGATGTTATGCCGATGGTTCAAATTTGATGCAACGATAGATCGACCAGGAGGAGTAGAGTTACCTTAATTATTCATGTTGGCCAATATATTGTATAAATGTCGGCTATGAGAAAGCACCTCCTAAAAGGTTGAAGTAATGGAGCAGTTTGCATCAGTCAGAATATGGAAGTTCTGGATTGATACAATTTCGAAGTATGAATCTTTCATACACCGAAACTGGGGGGCTTGTGTTGACACCGGATTTTGACCAAATCCCGAGTCAAATAATCTTGTCTTGGTAATCGGCAGGAGAAGAGATGGGCAAGGAAATATCAGCCGATGAAGTCAGCACACATGCATGAGACAAGTACATGCAGGCATATACGTGTATGCATTGGAGAGATATCAGCACTAAAGGAGAAGCTCGTACAAGAAAAGAGGCTAGCGTAGCCAAGACACATATGAGTACAAGGCTCCTATTATTTGTGAGAGCATCGCCTGGATAACAGCGAGGATGATCAGCCACCAGCAGTAGTTAAATTGGCCAGGAGTGATGATCGGCCGGGCAGGAAGCTAGGATAACGTGAGGACATGCAGGTGCTTAATGCAAAGCACGAGCAAGGAAAGAATCACACATAAAGGGAAATGTGATTAAGATAAAGAAGCCACATAAGGAGTCCTAGTTGATTACGCTCGCACATTGCTCTCTTGCCGGACAAGTCAGAGGAAGCTTTATAAGAAAGGATTCTACGTAAGGGGAAATAGAGTCCATATATCTTAGTATTTCCTTTAATTTAGATATATAATTAGGGGAGTTCGTGTCGGTTGGTTGTGTAACTCGTCAGGAGTCCTTAATTAGGAAGTTTTGAGCCCTTCCGGCTGCAGGAGTCTAGAGGAGCCCAGTGTATAAATATAAGCCCCGGCTATTGTAATAGAATCATCACACGATCAATATCAAAACCGCCTCCGGGCAAACCCCTTTACCAATTCTTGCATCTACTTTTCGGCAACTTCGCCTTCGTACCTTTTCTTTTTCACGAGTTCTTGCAAACTCGTCGGGCTGCATCGCTTTGATCTCCGTCTTGCTGGTGAACCTCCGGGCGTATCGCTGTGGTTTCGTCTAGATTTATTCACTAGTTATCGATATCAGCTAGATTAGCAAGTTTTATCCTAATTCTTGTTAATTTAGCTTTTATCACAATTATCCAGCTTGAGACTGCTTCCTGTTGGCTCTATCGCATTATTATTATTATTTTGATTATCATATAGCCGGCTAGATCTGTTTCAAGTGTTGCTCACGTAGCTCTGTTTAAGTTGCCTCTGGTAGCTTACACTTTGCCTACGTCATCATATTGGCTGATGTGGATGATCTGTTCTACCCCGTATCGGCTACCTAGCTGTTACGATTTTATCAAAAGACACATCGGCTCTCTAGCCGATTTTCCATTGTCAATCAACATGTCAGATTGGCTGGCACGCCTCGCTACAGACCGGGGAGTCACGTGTCTCACGCGCGGGAGTGACGTCCTATTTTCGCGTCAACAGTGGGGGAGTTTGTTGACAGTCCTTATAACAAATATTTGACCGTCATTATCTCAGAAATGAGAGGAGGATATAACGAGTTCCATGCACATTTTAAGTACTAATGAGGTTCCACAAGCTTTGTGGTACTTCTGCTTGTAGGTACACAAATATGAGAATAACAATGAAGAAATGGACCATAGAGGGCTGCACAAAGCAATGGTGCAGAGCCGGCAGCAGCTAGCCATGGCCTGCCGAACCTGCCAAATTCCATTGTCATGCGCGTTTTAGGTACTAATGGAGTTCAACGAGTTGTGTTGCAATTCTATTTGCAGGTACACATTTAGGGAAAAATGACAAACCATCGAGCAACACCAGGCAGGTGCGCCCGCACCTAGTGGTGTGCCCGCACCTATCATTTGCCAGTTTTTGGGTCCTTGCAACCACCAGTGCCACAGACAAGTCTTGGATGAACGAGAAACTTTGGTAGGAGCAATCCTAGACATCCCTCAACACCGTCGGTACATCACACGGCCACTTGGTAGGTGCGCCCGCACCTCTAGGTGCGCCCTCACCTACAACCGGTGGAACCTAGTGCAGCTGACACTTGCAACTGCCTCACAACCGACTGAGGAGCGCTAATCAGGGCCGTGCACGAGCAAAGATGGTGGATCCTAGGTGCGCCCGCACCACCGACTTTGCCACTCCATCTCCCTCTCACCTACAAGAACCCCCTCCTAGAGCCACTGACCCATTGGGGCTATAAATAGTCCCCGGCACTTCATAGAAGACACACAAGGTGAATAGAAGCAAGTGGCGGAGCCCTACACAAATTAGTACTTAGAGAGTAGGGAGAGAGAGTGAGTGCTGAAGGAAAAGCCGGAGTGTCGACCTTCTTCCTCTTTGTACCTCAGCGGGTGCGGTACCACTACGGTTGTCCACACTCGGGATACTTTGTAAGTTCAGATTTGTGAGTATCTAAGTTTCAATTCATACTCTCATTCACTCCTTGGTTCCTCGATTGCGGTTAAGTGGTTTTGCTACTTATCGTGGTTGCTTTGCTTTGAATTCGAGTAAAGTAGTGCTCGGTTAGTGTAGACGTGGTATCTAGACTCTCTAGTACCTTGGAATGATCCTCTGATCAACAGAATAGTTGTGGTACCCTAGGGAGGTGACAGCTCCGAACGGGCTTTGCAATCCACCACGTTACTTCACACTGGTAGGAAAATGACATTAGACCCGCTTCTCATCCCTTTCTGTGGCTCTTTTCCCTCTAGCCCCGACGAGTGACGAGGCTTGAGTTGATTCTACCGTTATCCTCACGAATTCTTAACTTCCTTAGCTTATCCCCTCTCTACCCGAAATCTCCCCTTGTCTTTTCATCCTTCGTCGTCATATCCCCCGAACGAATTAGTTCAAGATTAGTGCACTTCTCGTTCCCCGTGGAAATCGATACCTTGGAATACTCCCGGGTGAAAGCTACAGCGGTATCCGTGTGCTTGCAGATTTATCTGTGATCTATAATATACCAACAGGCCTTCTTGCACCGTTGCACATCTAGTAACGACGTAAGAAATGCCAACACTGGTCTGGGCTACCTTTCTAACCAGGCCAGGCCTATGCAGGCTGCCAATCACCCCCATAATGACAAGAGTGCATGTACATAACTTTGAGCTACTATCAAAATGACTACACAACAAATCTGAGAATAAACCATGAAACTATAGTCTTGCTTAGTATCGGATCCAAATGTCGCTAGTACTAATGTGTTGTACAAAATGTTGTTTTTTCATTGGAATGGATGAAAGTATTCCTCATGCTGCCTTCTCCCTTCAACATGATCACCTAGAGATTTTGCAGGATCAATAGCTGATTTGAACTCAGGAAATGCCATGACAGGAGCTTGGTATTATTGGACAGAATATTGTTAGCTATGTGTATTATTTTATATTGAATAAGAAACACCAGGGGAGGAAATATATCCTAAAAGAATGACCTGTTTAGGAATCCAAAGTCCATCGGCAAAAAATAAACACTCGGTCATGTTTTACAACATCCATGTTATGAACTATAATGTTTTAATTAACACCATTTTACATTAAGGTGATGGTTTCTATAAAGAAAACAATGATGCCAGTCTTCAAATATGTAAATGTTCTTTGTTCACCTCAGGCTAGCTAAATTAAGGTACATATTCACATTTAGGTAATATGATTAGTATTTTATGATTATTGCTTTACCAAATAAAAATTGAGTGTACTTTCTGGTGAAGAAACTTAAATTGTTGGGATGAGTGGAGTTTAAATCATTTAAGGTTCCACCGCTTCATTGAGTACCACCATTGTAACATACCAGATTTTTCCGGAATGTTAATGTTTGCAAAAATATGGATTTCAAGAAAAAATAGTGCTTGATGTGTTTACTTATAATCATAAGACTGTCTTCTTGTGGTCTCTCCATCCTAGTAATAAAATTAATTAAATTATTTTGTGTGCTAAGGATAAATTCAATGTTAGTGTTTTGTGTGCAAGAGATTGGTCAGACTGGTGTCGCCGTGTTGAACCGGCGAAGAATCTTCGAATGTCACTCGGGCAGGATCCCGTCAGAGCGGCGCACGTAGGGTTGTCCTAGGGTCAGCAGGGCACTTAGAAAACCATCAATAGATGTAGAGACGAAGGAGGAACATCAAGTAATAGATTGGAAAAGTTTAAGGCAAAGGGAAAAGCTAAAAATATAAAAGTAGATTGATTTGATGGATTAGATTCCTCAATCGGCCGTGGCCCTTTATATTTATACTAGGAAAGTTCCCGTTCGTTGCCACGGGCATACAAATCGAGTAATCCAATCACATGTATTTAGACAATCAAATACAATTGAGTAATTGAGTAACCAAACCAGTTCAGAGCATAGATACCTAGAAACTATGAGCAGTTACATGTGCACAACCAAGCAATTATTCCTTCCATTCATCTAAGCAAGGTCTATTTTTGCTTGGCTCAAAGACCAAAGAAATCACTTCCGTCATTAGTTTTTCTTGGGAAAACTGACCAACTTTTATTGTGCATTCTTTTACTCTCTGCATGTGCTTCACTCCCGAGGTGTGCATGCGATGAATTACTGCCGTACCAATTCCTAAAACATGACTCCCAAGAAAAAATGAGAGTAGGTGAAGGACCGATTAGGCGACCAGAGAGGGGGGAGTGAATGGGAGCCGATAAAAAGTTTTCTCCGAAGAGTCGAACTCGACTATGTCCCAAATTCACAACCAAGGATTCCCACACGAGCTTGCCGAGGTCGCGTAGTCACAACAGACCTACCAACCCTAGGAACAAGTCCAAACAAGTTGCAAAGTGAAAGCACAACTCAAGAAGCAAAGGACTTAGGCAAACTACGAAGCCCTGGGCGGACAGTTCGAGGTGACCGGGCGGATAGTCCGCAGGGGCCGGGCAGACAGTCCGCAGGACCACGGCGGACGGTGCGTAAGAACTGCCCGAAACAACAGTATGCACCCTCCAAAATTCGGACGGTCCGCGAGCTCACTACGGACGGTCCGCGAGCAACTGGTCCGCGCGGACAGTCCGTGAGCAACTGGCGGACGGTCCGCAAACTCCTCGCAACCAAACCCTTGACTCCCCACGGATCGAAACGTCTCGTGCTCATAAACTGAAGAACACGCGACGAACTCGAGTCCTCGCGGGCGGTCCGCTGACTAGGCGCGGACGGTCCGCTAGGTGCGGACAGAGCAGCTCGAGCCCGAGTTGCTCAACGTCAACACCTCCTTCCCTTTGCCCGATCTCCCGAATCAACAAAGGGATTGCTACCAAATCATAGGTGAAGATGAAGCGTCTCTAGGAGATGCTATACCTACGAATTTGTAGCCTCAAACCCACTGAATCAAGAGGAATCGAGATTCTACCGAGCTCACACACAAAGCTAGGGCTCCAACCAAAATTCTTCAATCGGAGGCCAAATCGGGAGTTTGAGGGGTCAAGATCAAGCACAAAGATGCACAAGACATCTATCCATGATCCCCACAAAGACATCCGAACCCAAACACCTCGGAATCGAAGGAACAAGCTGCGCATGAAAATCCAACAAAAATAGCTCGAAAAAGACACGAAAATCACTCGATCCACAAGAAGGAAATCGACGCAACCATGAAAGCTTCCATACACTCAGAGGTCAGATTCTCTACAAAACGGTGAAGAAAATCTAAGCCTAAAGAGCAGGGAAATGAGAAGCAGTTTGAAATGATGAGTTGCCCTGAAACCCTAGAGCTATATATATGAAGTCCCTCTGGGTTGGGCAAATGACCAAGCTACCCCTAGAACATGAAAGAAGATACACACCCCTCAGGGGCAAGATGGTCAAGTAGCACACCTCTTCATCGGGCGGCCGCGCGTTCGCCGCAGTCCGCGTCCTCCCGACGCAAGCCCTGCGATCCCGCCGCGTGTCCCCCGACATCGAAGCTTCTCGGCGCACCCGGATCCTGTCTCCGCCCGCCGAGTCTCCGGTCTTGGTTTTGTGGCTCAACCAAGTAGCCTAACGGTTTTGTGGTGAACCGCCGCAAACCCCATGTGCAGACTCCGGTCGTGAGCCGCAACCCTACACCGGGTCCAGTCGACGACTTCGTCTTGCTTTTCTTGCCACCATGTGGCCCGGACTTGATCCCGTTCGGCCACCGGGTCCATCGAGCCGAGCCTGCTTGTCTCTCCACTCCTCGGAGGACCTGCAAGGCTAAGACCTTTCGCGCCCGCTCTTCACCTGCACCAACGCAAATCAAGCCGCAACTTGCACCTCCATACTCGGCCAAGAGTCAGTCCACACCACGTTGTCATTCACTCATCACACCAAGGAGCGACCATCCACCGTTCCTCGGACGCTCTGATCCTCAATCTCCCCCTTGATGAGTGCATTGACAACACACATAGTAACCAATTCAGAGAAAAGAGAAAAAAGAAAGAAACGAACGAAAAACTCACACAAGTGATCAAAAACCAAGCAAAAGCCAAAACAAGATCACTTGAGAGAGAAAAATCTCGGTCCCCTAAGACAAGGGCAATGGCTCAACACAACCGAGATAAAATGCTCCAAAATTGCCGACTCCTCAAGTTGACGCAAAAGGACTCGACACCATCGCCAAAAGAGCACAACTAAAATTCAGGCGACACAAAGAGCTCCCCCTGCATAAATGCATTTCTCCTTTGATGCAAAAACTCCCCCTTGACATTTCTCCCCACAGCAAGAATTGGGTTACTATCTCTCCCCCTTGTTGGTAATGCATGAATCAAGTCTACAAATGCAAGCATGTGCTTCTCAAATAGACAAAGAGCACTACAACATGCTAAAAATGAGACATAGACAACCAAGATAGCCACATATTCAGTACAAGCATCGCCAACAAGATAGAAAGGAACATATAAGCATGTGACATAGCCATGATCAAAATGAAGCATTTTTCCACAAAACTTCCCTCCCATGAGCATAAGACCTCAACATGACCAAACTTAGCACACACAACACATAACCCACAAACTTCATGCATGGTCGCAAGTTCTCATCACAAGATCATCACAAACACCTACAAGCTATCTCATGTCATGTCAAAGCCACCGAGCCATGTGTCCACTTCTAGATATGAGACTTCCCAATGGTGAACATCATGCAACGGTTTAGCACCCAAGATAAGGAATTTAAAGCATATTTAATCATGGAAGCATATTTTTCAAGCATAGGCATCTCACATACCAAGTTCATGATTTACAATTTAAGCATGGTACATGAAGTGCCTTTGCGGCAAAAAGAAGCTTAGGCTTCTCCACAAGGTAGCATGTAGGCTAAACATTCATGATGACAAATGGGTCTTTGACCCCAAATAAAAAGAGCATGATACCCAAGCACAAATTAAGCAAGATATTGCCATATGAGCACAAATTGAGCATGAAAGGCATTCAACTCACAAGAGAGGATCATACATACCATTCTCACAAAAATAAGCTTCCACATGCATATATATCCCAAAGCTACTAAGAGCATAGCTATACATCACAAGAGCTTCACTAGCAAAGTCATAAGCTCACATCCAGCATATCATAGTGACGAATGTATATAGGAGAAGCACATCTCTAAAGCATATGATATAGATGCAGTCTATGATACAAAGATGCAAACATGATATGATACAAGAATGGAAATGCAACATGCATATGTACATGAGATCCCCCAACCGAAGCTCAAAAAGGAAAAACCACACCAAGCTCACCCCGCAAACGTGCAAATGTAGCTTGGTCCAATGGCTTTGTCAGGATATTGGCGAGCTGTTTTTCGGTTGGCACATGGATGATGTCTATGTTTCCCTTCTCAACATTGTCTCTCAGGAAGTGGTAGCGCACCTCAATGTGTTTGGTTCTTGAGTGGAGTACAGGATTTTTGGCTACGCTTATGGCACTGGTGCTATCACACATGAGAGGCACATGGGAACACTCCTCACCAAAGTCACTCAAAGTGTATGTGATCCAAAGCAGCTAGGAGCAGCAACTAGCGGCAGCAACATGCTCAGTTTCTGTGGTAGACTGAGCTACACTTGACTGTTTGCGAGACGACCAAGAAACAAGCAAGGAACCCAAAAACTGGCAAGTACCCGAAGTCTTTCCGATCGACACGACACCCCGCAAAGTCAGCATCCGAAAAACCAAGAAGCAAAAGAGAGGAGGACGCCGAATAACAAAGACCGAGCTCAGGAGTGTATCGAAGATACCTGAAGATCCGCTTGACGGCCTGCCGATTTGAAGTCCTCGGCGATGCCTGAAAACGAGCGCACAGACACACAGAAAACTGAATGTCCGGCCTCGTCACCGTCAAGTACAAGAGGGAGCCAATCGTGCTCCGGTACTCCTTCAGTCCACGGGCTCTCCGTCCTCGTCCGCATCTAGTGCTGTAGTCGTACTCATCGGTGTCGACAGGGGCTTCGAGTCGTCCATCTTGAACTTCTTGAGGATATCCTTTGTGTACTTGGCTTGATGCACAAAGGTTCCTTCCTTCGCCTGCTTGATCTGAAGCCCGAGAAAGAACTGCAATTCTCCCATCATAGACATCTCAAATTCTTTGCTCATGTCCTCTGCAAACCTTGCAACCAAAGAGTGAGACGAGCCGCCAAAGACAATATCATCCACATACACCAGAACAATTAGGATATCATCACCCTGCTTGAGGAGAAAAAGAGTCTTATCTACCTTGCCTATCTCAAACCGCTTGCTGAACAAGAACCCCCTCAACCTGCCATACCATGCCCTAGGAGCTTGTTTCAGCCCATACAAGGCCTTCCTCAGCTTATACACTCGGTAGGGAAACTCAACACTCTCAAACCCAGGTGGTTGCCTCACATAAACCTCTTCCTCCAAAAACCCATTCAGGAAGGCACTCTTCACATCCATTTGGTACAACTTGAAACCTTTAACCACAGAAAAGGCTAGAAGAATCCTAATCGCCTCCAAACGGGCTACAGGAGCAAATGTCTCCTCATAGTCTATCCCCTCCTTCTGGCTATAACTCTGAGCAACCAGCCTCGATTTGTTCCTCACCACCTCACCATTCTCACCCTCTTTGTTTTTCCACACCCATTTTGTCCCGATAGGTTTGTAGTTTGGTGGTGGCTCCACTAACTCCCACACCTGGTTTCTCTCAAAATTCTGCAACTCCTCATGCATGGCATTCACCCAATTAGGATCAGAGAGTGCGTGTCCAATGTCTTTCGGCTCAAAGGTAGCAACAAAGGCCGAATGAGCAAAGTGAGAAGCATTTCTGGACCTCGATTGTGTCATACGATGATTCTTGAGGGCGGATGATCAACTTTAACGCGCCTCGGTGCCTCTTGTCTGGAGACGACCTCCCCCTCAGCAGCAGCTTCCACTTGATCTTGCTAGATTGTAGTCGGTGTAGGGGATGGACCATCCTGCACCGTAGTCGTCGTAGTGAAGTAGAGGGTACATGCGTGGCTGGAGCTTCACCATCATCACCATCATCCTCTCCAGCATCATCGTCCTCATCCTCAAAGATCTTCTTGCCAACTTCGTCGTCACCTGCACACTCAAAGATAGACGAACTGCATGGCTGGGTCTCGTCGAAGGTAACCTCGCAAGTTTCCATGACTAGGTTAGTATCAAGGTTGAGCACACGATATGCTCGAGAATGATTAGCATAACCCAAGAAGATGCCATCAGAGGACCTCAACTCAAACTTATCAAGCCTACCCTTCTTGAGAATAAAGCACCAACAACCAAAAGCCCTGAAATGGCTCACTCTAGGTGCTCGCCCGTGCATGAGCTCATAGTACGTCTTGTTCAAGAAGGCCCGAAGAAAAATCCGGTTCCCAACATGGCACGCAGTATTCACTGCCTCAGCCCAATATCTCCTCGGAGTCCTATGCTCATCGGGCATCGTCCGAGCCATCTCACAAAGGGAGCGGTTTTTGCTCTCAACCACGCCATTCTGACAAGCCACATATGGATAAGAAAATTGATGTTCGAGACCCAAATCACGACAAAAGGTTTCAAATCGAGAGTTTTTAAATTTAGTGCCATTGTCGCTACGAATAGCTCGAACAACATCTCCATTTCTCTCATTCTTCAACCTCAAGATTAGATCCCGGACAAAACCAAATGTCTCCCCCTTGTCAGCCAAAAAGAAGACCCGAGCATAGCGAAAATAGTCGTCCACTATCACAAGGACGTACCATTTCCCACCCGCCAAGCACACACGAGCTGGACCAACCAAGTCCATATCGAACAGCTCGCATGGCCTCTCTGTCATAACGGATGTCAGAGGCGGGTGAGAGGCGGCGACCATTTTGGCATGCCTACAAGGAGCACATACCAAATCCTTTTGGTATTTCAACTTAGGCAATCCTCAGACCAAACCTAGCCCACTCAAGCGTGACAACAAGTCAAAAGTCAAGTGACCTAGTCTCCTATGCCATTTCCAAAGCTCTGCCAAAACACCAGCAACCAAACAACGAGAAGAACCGACACACTGAGAAAAATCAGCTCTGAAAATCTGATACTCAGGGATGTTGTGCACACAAGATCACCTCGAGAATCCAAAACACGAGAAGCACCCGTTTTGAAACGGACCTCAAAACCCTCATCAAGATGCTGGGAAACCGAAAGAAGATTGAACCCCAAAGACTTGACAAGAGCAACATGCCTAAGAGTCACAGATTCGCTCACCTTCACCGTGCCCACTCAAAGCACTCTACCTTTCCCATTGTCCCCAAAAGTGATGTACTCTTTGATCATCACCGGGGTGAGGCTAGAGAACCACCTTCGATCTCCGGTCATGTGTCGAGAGCAACCAGAGTCGATCAACCAAAAGCCCTCCATGCCTCCCACCTACAAAATAAAAAACGAGAGCGAGAGTGAGCAAACAACTCAGCACTGGGGTTAGTACAAAATGAATCAAACCAGTGTCGTGCCATCTTATCTCTCCTAGGTGGAACACCCACACGTCCCCTTGGAGGACTACGCATGCCACGAAGTGGAGACCGTGGCCTGTAGCTCCTCTGGGACCTAAAACTGTGATCGTTCCCCCCCATACTCATATTGGCCACGAGTGAAGGAACGTCCAGCAAACTCACCACGCCCGAACCCAACACGCCTACCACCATCTCTCTGTGGTGGCACACCTCGAGGCACAAACTCACGCCTCCCCTGACGCGGAACGGTCTACACAACACCCTCACCTCTAGGCACCATACGAGGCTCAGGTACACCACGAGAAGGGCGGTACCTGTCCTTGTTTGCCATCTCCTTAGCAAGCCTCTCCTCACGCTTCCTCCCGAAGCAAAACTCAGCAAGATGCCCATCCCTCCCACAATGCTCACAATGGAAGGGAGTTGGTTTTGACTTTGGTTTTGGGCTCTCTTTGGTCTGTGGCTTCTCCTCACTCGGTTTCTCTCCCTTCTTCTCAAAGAACTCGTTCCCCAAGTCACTCTTGAACTTGATGGGTTTCTAGAAGTTGTTGGTTTGTGGAGGAAACACGGGTGGAGCTGGGGTTGTGTCTAGTCGGTTCCTAAGTGGGTTTGTCTTAGGTGCATAGGCCTTTTTGTGGTGGGTTTTTGGTGATTCTGGGATATCACCGATCTTCCCCTCATTCTCACCACTTCCCTCACCAACCTTATCCGACCCAAGCGCTTGCCCATCATAGTGCTTGTATGCCTCAATCATCATCTTGAGCTAAGGCTCATGACCAGACAACCAACCCATCATCTTTCTCAACTGATTATTCTCATCCTACAAACAATCCACATAGTGTGCAAGTTCTAGATTCTTGACAACATGTAATTCACAAGTAGAGTATGATGTAGGAATAGGAGCTTTCAAAGCAGCTTCTAGAGATCGTTTCTCATGCAAAACAGGACAAGAAGTGCAAGCACCAACCAAGGAGGGCCTAGATTTCTTCACATCTAGCTCAACCCTAAGCACATCTAGTTCCTCAACCTTGGAGGCATACTTCTCCTTAAGAACAGTCAAATCACTAAGGAAAGTAGAACAATCAGTGCATTCAGGTTCATCGGTCACAATAGGAGCAGACTTCGAAGAATCTATTTGAGCCCTAGCATCAACAAGCAAAGACTCTAGCTCAACCACTTTCTCCTTAGCCTCTCCAAGCAAAGACCTATACTCCCTCTTCTCCTTGTTGGTCTTTCTAAGCACATCATCATGGCTGTCAAGCAATTCAATCAACCTAGCATTCTCTGCTACCAAGAAGGAAGGCTCATTGTTTACCTCATCCTTGGAGTCGGAGTCCGAGTCATCCTTGTTGCTCTTCTTGCTTCCGGAGCTATGTGCCATGCCGGAAAAGCCTTGGGCGGCGAAGCACAAGCCATTGATGTTCTTGCTTGACCGCTTGCCCTTGTGCCGGTTCTCTTCTTCATCACTCGAGCTCGTTGAAGAGTAGCAGGAGCTTGAGTCGATGTCGCTCGCTCCGGCAACCATCGCACGCTCCTTCTTCTTGTGACCGCCACTCTTCCTCGGCCTCCGCTCGGACTTGTTCTTGCCCTTGTGGTCGTCCCTTGAGCGGTGCTTGTGGTCAGTCCTCGAACGGTGCTTGTGCTCGGGCTTGATCTCCATGGCCTCCGGCACTCAGCGATAAAGTGCCCGTGCTTCCCGCACCGGAAGCACATGCCCGAGCTCCTCCGAGCGTTCTTCTGGTTTGTGTACATGCGCTCGAACCGTCTACTCAGCAACACTTGATCTTCCTCACCCAGCACATCGAACTCCTCATCTGGCATGGACACAAGACAAGACAAAGAGAACTGTCTCGAAGACAGGTTAGTGTTAGTCCTTGGTCTAGAAACAAGAGCCAGACTATGAGGATTAGTCAGGTTCTCGATCCTTGCTCGCACCCCACGGTCTACCTCGGACGACTTGAGCTTGGAAAACAGCTCGTCCATCGTGAGGGTCTCATACTTCTCCGACTCCAAAATGTCCTCGACCTTCTCACTCCACACGGTACAATCCAGAGAGTGCAGGAGCTTCACAGCCCTATCATGATCATCGTACGGGAGCGCGGCCACATTGGTCCTCATGTTGTTCACAATCACAGTGAACCGCTGGAACATGGTGTCTATGGACTCACCGGGGAGATGAGTGAAGTTCTCATATTCTCTATGGTAGATCGCAAACAACCGAGCCTGAACCTGAGCGTTCCCAGCGTGAGAATTATTCAACTGCTCCCAAATACTACAAGCCAAGTCCTCCGTCTGAACCCGATCGAATTCGGATTGACACAGAGCACGAAACAAGTAGTCGACCGCCTTGTTGTTGGCGTCGTGCATATCCCTCGATCCTGGAGCAAGGAAGTTAATCGGATGAACATAAGCTGTGTTCACCATAACATCCCAAAGGATCTGACCCTTGCCGTGGAGGAAAGCAGCCATCCGCCTCTGCCACATTTGGTAGTTCTTACCATCAAAGTGTGGAGGACCCGAACCCTGTTTTTGGTACGCCATCTTTGGATCTTAGACTGGTTAGAATCACGAAGATCCGTAACCGGCTCTGATACAAATTAAAGGATCGATTAGGCGACCAGAGAGGGGGGGAGTGAATGGGAGCCAATAAAAATTCTTCTCCGAAGAGTCGACCTCGACTATGTCCCAAACTCACAACCAAGGATTCCCACACGAGCTTGCCATGGTCGCGTAGTCACAACGGACCTACCAACCCTAGGAACAAGTCCCAATACAACCCAAAGCAGAAGCACAACTCAAGAGGCAAAGGACCTAGGCAAATAGCTACCCTCGAAAATACGGACGTTCCGACACGGCACCACGGACAGTCTGATGACGGCAGACAGTCCGTGACCCCTGCGCGGACGGTCCGTCGCTCTCGCGGACGATCCGTTACCCTCGGACGGATAGTCCGACAAACCAGCTGCAACGAAACCCTAGCACCCCTAAAGATCGACGAGCGAGCTCACAAGAACTGGATAAACACGCGACGAACTGGGAGCCCGCGGATAGTCTGTGGGCACTCTGCGGACGGTCCGTCCCCTTCGAACAGAACAGCCTGAGCTCGAGAACGCAAAGTCAACTCCACCTATCCATCCATGGATCTCCCAAACAGCTGAATGGATTGAGACAAGATTTGGGGGAGATGCAAACCGTCCCTAGGGGATGCTATGCCCAAAAACTTGAGTCCTCAAACCAACTAAAACGCCGGAAATTGATCACGAACCGAGCTCTACCAAAAAGCTAGGGAACCACCCGAAAGCCTCAAATCCAAGGCCAAATCCGGAGTTTGAGGGGTCAAGATCAAGCACAAAGATGCACGAGGCATCTATCCATGGTCCCCATAAAGAAATCTGAACCAAAACACCTCAGAATTGGAGGAACAAGCCGCACACGAAAATCCAACGAAAATAGCCCGAAAAAGACACGAAAATCACTCGAGCCACAAGAAGGAAATCGACGTAGCCATGAAAGCTTCCATACACTCGGAGGTCAGATTCTCTACAAAACAGTGAAGAAAATCTAAGCCTATGGAGCAGAGAAATGAGAAGCAGTCCAGATGGATGGTTCGCCCAGAAACCCTAGAGCTATATATATGGAGTCCCTCTGGGTTGGGCAAATGACCAAGCTACCCCTAGAACTTGAAATGAGATACACACCCCTCAGGGGCAATATGGTCAAGTAGCACTCCTCTTCATTGGACGGCCACGCCTTTTCTGCAGTCCGCGTCCTCCTGACGCAAGCCCTGCGATCCCGCCGCGTGTCCCCCGGCATCGAAGCTTCTCGGCGCACCCGGATCCCGTCTCCGCCCGCCGAGTCTCCAGTCTTGGTTTTGTGGCTCAACCAAGTAACCCGACGATTTTGTGGTGAACCACCGCAAACCCCGCATGCAGACTCCGGTCGTGAGCCGCTACCTTGCACCGGCTCTAGTCGACGACTTCGTCTTGCTTTTCTTGCCACCATGCGGCCCGCACTTGATCCCGTTCGGCCACCGGGTCCATCGAGCCAAGCCTACTTGTCTCTCCACTCCTCGGAGGCCCCGCAAGGCTAAGACCTTTCGTGCCCGCTCTTCACTTGCACCAACGCAAATCAAGCCGCAACCTACACCTGCAATACTCCGCCAAGAGTCAGTCCACACCACGTTGTCAATCACTAATCACACCAAGGAGCGACCAACCACCGGTCCTTGGACGCTCCGGTCCTCAACCAACTCTAAGGAGTATGACCACTGCAGCGAGGTTCTGAGAGGCCCGTTTGGCAATGGGAGTCCCATGAATGTCACCGTGTGGTCGCGCGCAGGAGTGGGCGCGGCCTCCATACTGAGCTCGTGGTAGAGCCTTGCTCGCTCTTCCTCGAGCGCCTTCTGGGTCTCGTTATGCTCATCAAGATGGACACGCTGTCACTCGCGATCATCCCCGCCTTGTGGGGGCTGTTCGCTAGCAGAAGCGTTAGGTGAAGTAGGCTCACCTCCCGTGGAGCTTTCGCTAGTGTGGTTGGAGTGGCCTACGTCAGCGTGCTGCTGGAGGACGAAACACTCACGTGTCAGGTAGTGGGGTGTCGACACCCCCTTTCGGAGGGGCGCCACACTATCGACCTTTTCGTTGCTCGCCTGGGATGCTTCCGAAGGGACCAGACGGTGGTCTGCTGTTGACGGCTATTAAGTACCACTTTTATGCCATCAACTCCTGCATAAAATAAATGGAAAGTGACCATCAACACTAGGATAGGGCTTTATACTGACAGTTTCCACAAGTGTTGGTGTTTCTAGCTTTTGATGCGGGACAGGCCAAAATACACATGAAATGATATAGCTGAGAGCAAGTGCATTAGTGGCATGAATATGGCATCATCATAAACAGTCCCAAATGCCCATTTGGACTACACCATTGTGACGGGCTCGTCGAGACAATCGAAATGGATATATCATTTGTCTACTTTGGAGTTCGGATGAAAGAGATATGCACAAGATATCATGTGGGCCCGGTGGGACCCACACCAGGCCACGTGGCGACGTGCTGCCACACAGGCGCCCACGTGGCCATGACACCTCATCGATCCAAAGAAGCACACCTTCGACCAATCAGGAGCCAGTACATGGATCCAAGGGCCCACTTCCCCACAGAAACGGGCTAGAAACGTCGCAAACACCCCAAACCGACCTTAGGACCCACCTGGCAGTCACCTGGACGAAAACCGGCGCGAATGGAGCTGCCCGGGGGACGGCCGATCCCCAGTTCGGCCGAACCCATATGGAGGCCTCTCGCGCCGCTCTTCCACGTGTCGGCTTATCGTGACGAGCCAAAGTCAGTGCCAGGTGTATGCCCGAATATCCGCCCGAAAGCCTGCAGCTCCTTCTCATGGAAGATTCACCAACTTGGCCCCCACTCCTCTGCGCCACGTGTCACCACCTCATTGGTCCCTTGGTGGCGCCCAAGGCAGCCTAGGAAGCCCCTCTTGGCCTATAAATATGAGGGGACGGGGTAAGAAATGAGACACACCACTCCATCCAAGGATGAGAGCTTCCCTTCAAAGGAGAGGCCTCTCCTTGGTAGATTAGAGAATAGGAGAGTGAGTGAGGGATTTGTATCTCTATGGATGCTTCGTTCTTCATTTAGAATAAAGTGAGTATTTCTGCATTTCCTATTTAGACTAAAGTAGTATTCATGCATAGGTGAATAGTTCTTGTGTTCTTCACTTGTTCATGATTTAGAGGCTTGTGTTCTTCATGAGCTTAGCCTTTGATCTTCTGGTGTAGTTCATAAGTTGTTAATTCCGTTTGTATGCCTGCTAGTCCAATTAGAGTAAAGTGGATGCTCCTGCATTCTAGTTTAGACCAAAGTCCTTCCGTGATCCTTGTTTAGATAGTGTTACCTGAGTGAGCTCTGGTCTCTCTCTCTCTCTCTCGTGGGTTCGTCGCTCCGTCTTCATATGGAGTGCTATAGTGTTGTTACGGGTCGACAGACGTAGCCGTGCTATAGTAGTAACCGGTGGTGTAGACGTGGTGTCTAGACGACGGGTTATCCTTCGATTGCCCTGTATCCCACAGTTTGTCTTGGGGTAGGCCGCGGTAGTGACAGCCGTTGGACCCTTCTGGAATCCCCCACGTTCGGATACAGGTGTAGGCAACCATTTGCCGTAAACCGACTGTTATAGCTAGGAGGGTCCGGTGTCCGTAACGAGAGTTCCTAACCGAGAGGCTGTTCTCAACTCTGCCCATTGTCAGCAGGATCCTCTTCATCTTTATCTCGTCCTATAGAGTTGTGTCCTTGGACCATAGCTAGGCTAGGAGGTAGTACACACCGTTCCTTGGATTCGATACCCTTGGGAATACTCCTGAGGTGAAGTGCTACAACGGTGTATCCGTGCGCTTGCGGATTCGTTCGCACTCGTCAGTGTACCCGGGTGTTTCTTACACGCTCACACTAACCCAGCGCCATAGTGGTGAGGTTAAGAAATACCAACAAGCATTTCTGGCGCCATTGCCGGGGAACGGTTGCCGTATCTATCTTCGAACCTAGTGGTCCTCGTATCTATCTTTTTCGTTTTCTTGAATTCTACCTTTACCCCCGCTACCCTTTGAGATGCCTTCCTGTCAAAGCCTCTCTACCCCTAGGGGCGAGTTCGTCTTAGAGCAACCATCAACTTCCTCATCTTGTTGCGAACTCGGTCCTGGCTTTATAGCCATGGTTCGAAATCGACCCTTCTCTGGAGCGATTAGCGATAATCCTCATGCTCATGTAGAGGAGTTCGAAGGACTGTGTTCAAGCCTACTTGTGTTGGGCATGACACAGGAAACTTTGAGGTGGAAATTGTTCCCCTTCTCCCTTGTAGATAGGGCGGAACAATGGTACACTCTCACAGTAGGTAGTGTGAACAGTTGGGAAGAACTACGAGATAACTTTTGTTACTCGTTCTCCCATCCGGAACATATAAAATCTCTACCGTTCGACCTCTTCGACTTTGAGCAATTGGAGATGGAGTCCATAGGTGCAGCCTGGGCTAGGTTCTCAAGCCTCTTGACA
Organism: Cenchrus fungigraminus; assembly: GCA_036936925.1. Classification (NCBI taxonomy): domain Eukaryota; kingdom Viridiplantae; phylum Streptophyta; class Magnoliopsida; order Poales; family Poaceae; genus Cenchrus; species Cenchrus fungigraminus. The sequence continues at coordinate 49,978,609 of CM072778.1, read as the reverse complement.
TCTAGCTCAGACTTGTTTATATCTGACGACATTTCAATGAACATCTTTTACACGCATATAGACTTGGAATCTGCACAAGAGCTCGACCTTCTAGCTGGAGGTTCGTCCGAACATCAATCCACAAAGGAAAGAAGAGAGATCCTAGAATTCTTCTTAGAAGCCTCTTCTTCCCATACCAATCACAACGAACCTCGCCGGTAATTAGAGTCGACCCAAGAGAGTCTCTTAATTGACGAATTTGAGCTTCGACCCTGCACATCCTATGATTCATCTAGAGGGCCTTCTCCCGAACCGCGAACACCAAAAGAAGAAGAGATTCAATCTTCGGAGTTCTCTCACGTATTCAAGGATGATTCTTCTAGAGACATTATAAATACCTCGAATCACTATAGGCACGAGAATCCTACGGCATCAATAGACCTTTATGAGGTCCTTGATGAACTTTGGAATCATGGGACCATAGTGGATTGGTCGCCTCAAGAATCAAAGCCTACTTCCGAAGCAATTCGGGTTAGCTCGATCTCCACAACCATACACTGTTCCATGAGGGGAAACACCGTAGATGCTGTTCATGACCCTACTGCTGGAGCTTGCATCATACCGGAGGTCCTTCTGGAAACTCTGGTGGGTGACATGCCCCTCACCCCGACTGATAGATATTTCCAAAGTCCTAAGTGGAACTACCTTTTCCCATGTCGAGGGATTGCTAGGGACGTGCCGATCATCATAGATGAGATCGAGGTGTGCTTAGATTTTCATATCTATGACATCATGGATTTCGATCTTCTCCTAGGCTTCCCATTGGATGAACTTCTGGATAAATCTCAAGGGAGCCTAGATCATAAGCTTAGGGAATCCGATTTCGCCACTTCTATCACAGGTCCAGGACCTCCACTGGCAAATCCACTTCCCAAGCAAGACCCGCTCGAGAAGATAATGCATGTATCTCCGTTCGCATTATCCGAGCCCGTTCTCATTGAGGTTGTAGACTTTCCTACTCCTCATGAGAATGACTCGGAAGACTCTCTTCACTTCTGTGAAGGCGAACGACCATCATCCCTCTCGACCGAGTTTGAGCCTATTCCCGCTGGCCCGTATCTTGTTACTTTCGATCACGATCGAGAGTCGATATCGAGTCTTCATGATAAATTTCTTGAGGGAGAGGACTCATGGGCCATGGAAATTTGTGAGGCACCGACTCTGGAATTCATAGGAAAGGATTCCATTGACGAGCATGGTAGCTTCATCCTTGATATACCTTGTGGACCATGCTTGCATAATTCGTTTCCAAAGTCAGCCATGCCTAGTGTACTGAGCACGCATAAGGGCTACAACCACCTTCTAGTCCTCTATTGCATAATGTTGAGAAGGTTTATTGTGGATGCATATGTTTACCATAAGCATATCAGATTTTGTGTGTGCACTGTGGCACTAACCTTGCAGCTAAAGCTTCACTGATACATCCAAGATTGGTGGTGAGACGGGAATGACACCACCAATGATAGCTGCAAGATGAAGTTCCCCTGGTCGAGCTTATGACATAAACAAAGCACTACCAGGAGATAGCCTGGATTAGCATAGGTTTTATTTCCCTTTTCGAATAAAAGCAAGAACATGTTTTTAAGATAAAGTTGTCCTTCGGGTATTTTTGGTCGCTAACCTTTCAGGTGAGGATTAAAAAGAACGATGGACAGGTGATTCCTAAGAACATGTGAGCTACATCAACTACAACACTGTGATAAGATTTTGGTAAAGGAACGTTTACAAGGGAAGCTTGATCTCCACACACTTGAGTTTTGTTGCTTAGCAATGCAAACTTCAAGTGTGGGGGAGGTATGTGGGCATCCCAAGTAAAGTTTCTATTCATGCCATGTCTTCTCATAATGTGGAGAAGATGTAAGCTCTTTCATCTTGCTGATTAGCTAGGTAAGTCCTGCTTTTGACTTTAAACAGAGCCCTTCCGGGAGGTTGCCCGATGTTCACCGTCATATGCTCATGCTTATGTTCCCTTTGAAAATAGTTTGATTATGCTTGCATGCTTCCTTCATTTGTGATCATATGCTTTGGTTTGAATGTATGTTTCGCGACGCACGTTCATAGGCTGTTTTAAATTAAGCATGGTGCTTAGGTTAAAATTGTCTTCTTCAGTCAAAACAAGACATGGTGTCGAGTTTTGATTGATGAACCTTAGAGTTATGCGTTCATAAGATCTTGGTTGCATGTATATGGACTAACCCCTGCAGAAAATCATCAAATCCAAATGGGTAAGTCATCGAGCTAGATTCATACGGGAAGGTAAGTCAAGGTGTCGGATTCATGTTGCACAACATACGAACGAGGTACACATGTGACCTCTCAAAGGGCCAAGGTAAGTATATTCCCCTTTTGTTTATGGAGTGCGATATTGATCTAACCCTGTTTGAGCAAATGACATGGTGACGATAATAATAATAAAAAAACCCCAAGAATATTTGCTTCCAAATAAAGGCTCTATGGTTCTCAAACCAGTAGAGTCCATCTTTTTGTTTCCACTTTTGCTTGAAGAACAGCACCAGTACAAGCACAAGTGTGGGGGAGTTCTCTCAAGCTCATCATCAACATACCCACTTGAGAACTCCCACACAAAGGGTTGCACGACATCGACTGCACCTTCATGACAAGGACAAGGTAAACTAGAGTGAGATGGCTACCCCACGAATTAGCCAAATCACCACTAGACTTCCTTGTTCCCCATAACCTTCAGGAGTGATGGTATGTGCACCCTTCATCTCACTCTCTCTACCTATGAGTTTGAATGCTCTTCAATTCTTATCCATAAATCGAACTCAAATAATGGTGCTCTGCCTCTCTACATGATTCCTGTGGTTGGCCTGCATATGTTTTATTCCTTACTCATTATCTTGATGCTTGTGAACAAATATCATTAGGGAACTCATGTTTATCTAAGTAGTTGGTGTTTGAGATATGGTTTGATGATATGATCTTCTCTCTTAATGCTTGAGTGCTTGGGAATTTTATTTGAAAAATCTGAAAACTCTTTGCAAAGCTCCTCTTAGATATGCCATAGTCCTACCAAAGCCATATGATGTTTTAGTCGAAAACCTTATACTCATATGCTGCTTGTTATTGAATTGAGCTTTGTCAAATTCTGTGACCCTATTGAGAATTATTTTCATGCTTTCATAATCAAGATTTATGTGCACACCACCATTTCCCCCTTGCTATGCTTCTACACTGGAAGTTAGCATTGTATCATCCATCTATTCCACCAAATAAAGCTCCATGCATTCCATGATTTACCCCTCTCCAAATATCTCCAAAAGAGACTGGGCTATGCAAAAAGAAAAAAAAGAAGAAAGAGAAAGACATGCTCAAAAAGCATGACCGAAAAAAAAGAGAAAGAAAGAGAAGATAGCCCATGTCTCAAATATCTCAAGGAGGAGAGAGGAGAAAATCATGCAAAAAGGAGTTTCATAAATTAGATGGTAATAACTAGTACCCACTCCGGGGCTAGTGTCCACCTTACCATCACCATAGCACTTCTTCATGTATGGTAATATCTAGAACCCATTCCGGGCCTAGTATCCACCTTACCATACCCATCATACCCATACACATGCACATCTTGATCTGATTGTATGATTTGATTTTCTTCTTGGATCCGGTTTTTGACTTTGCAATATATGTGAAACAAGTATGCTCTATCTTTTATCCTACCCTGAGCTCCACATATAGCCATCATTAGAAGTAGGATGAAGAAAGGCAATTCTAATGCCTTGGTGACGACTTATACACATTGAGAGATCTGAGAGAATCAAATGAGGAGCTAAGCAAGGTTTGTTTTGAAAACTTATTGCAAAACCCCAAGTTACTTGACATGATGAGCAGAAGTGATTTGATTCATGACAATTCCATTCCTCAATTACCCAAGATGGCATGATAGACACTCCACAGAGTTCGCAAGTACAAAGTATGGTTTGGAATATCTCTTAGGCTTGATTCATATCCCTCGATATCATGTCCCACTTGATTTGTTCTCCCTTTACTCGGGACGAGCAAAGGTCAAGTGTGGGGGAGTTGTTCACGGCTATTAAGTACCACTTTTATGCCATCAACTCCTGCATAAAATAAATGGAAAGTGATCATCAACACTAGGATAGGGCTTTATACTGACAATTTCCACAAGTGTTGGTGTTTCTAGCTTTTGATGCAGGACAGGCCAAAATACACATGAAATGATATAGCTGAGAGCAAGTGCATTAGTGGCATGAATATGGCATCATCATAAACAGTCCCAAATGCCCATTTGGACTACACCATTGTGACGGGCTCGTCGAGACGATCGAAATGGATATATCATTTGTCTACTTTGGAGTTCGGATGAAAGAGATATGCACAAGATATCATGTGGGCCCGGTGGGACCCACACCAGGCCACGTGGCGACGTCCTGCCACACAGGCACCCACGTGGCCATGACACCTCATCGATCCAAAGAAGCACACCTTCGACCAATCAGGAGCTAGTACACGGATCCAAGGGCCCACTTCCCCACAGAAACGGGCTAGAAACGCCGCAAACACCCCCAAACCGACCTTGGGACCCACCTGGCAGTCACCTGGACGAAAACTGGCGCGAATGGAGGTGCCCGAGGGTCGGCCGATCCCCAGTTCGGCCGAACCCATATGGAGGCCTCTCGCGCCGCCCTTCCACGTGTCGGCTTGTCGTGACGAGCCAAAGTCGGTGCCAGGTGTATGCCCGAATATCCGCCCGAAAGCCTGCAGCTCCTTCTCATGGAAGATTCACCAACTTGGCCCCCACTCCTCTGCGCCATGTGTCACCACCTCATTGGTCCCTTGGTGGTGCCCAAGGCAGCCTAGGAAGCTCCTCTCGGCCTATAAATATGAGGGGAGGGGGTAAGAAATGAGACACACCACTCCATCCAAGGATGAGAGCTTCCCTTCAAAGGAGAGACCTCTCCTTGGTAGATTAGAGAATAGGAGAGTGAGAGAGGGATTTGTATCTCTATGGATGCTTCGTTCTTCATTTAGAATAAAGTGAGTATTTCTGCATTTCCTATTTAGACTAAAGTAGTATTCATGCATAGGTGAATAGTTCTTATGTTCTTCACTTGTTCATGATTTAGAGGCTTGTGTTCTTCATGAGCTTAGCCTTTGATCTTCTTGTGTAGTTCATAAGTTGCTAATTCTGTTTGTATGCCTGCTAGTCCAATTAGAGTAAAGTGGATGCTCCTGCATTCTAGTTTAGACCAAAGTCCTTCCGTGATCCTTGTTTAGATAGTGTTACCTGAGTGAGCTCTGGTCTCTCTTTCTCGTGGGTTCGTCGCTCCGTCTTCGTACGGAGTGCTATAGTGTTGTTACGGGTCGACAGACGTAGCCGTGCTATAGTAGTAACCGGTGGTGTAGACGTGGTGTCTAGACGACGGGTTATCCTTCGATTGCCCTGTATCCCACGGTTTGTCTTGGGGTAGGTCATGGTAGTGATAGCCGTTGGACCCTTCCGGAATCCCTCACGTCCGGATACAGGTGTAGGCAACCATTTGCTGTGAACCGACTGTTATAGCCAGGAGGGTCCGGTGTCCGAAACGAGAGTTCCTAACCGAGAGGCTGTTCTCAACTCTGCCCACTGTCAGCAGGATCCTCTCCATCTTTATTTCATCCTATAGAGTTGTGTCCTTGGACCATAGCTAGGCTAGGAGGTTGTACACATTGTTCCTTGGATTCGATACCCTTGGGAATACTCCTGAGGTGATGTGCTACAACGGTGTATCCGTGCGCTTGCGGATTCGTTCGCACTCGTCAGTGTACCCGGGTGTTTCTTACACGCTCACGCTAACCCATCACCATAGTGGTGAGGTTAAGAAATACCAACATCTGCCACTGTGGCGAGGGCACCCGTCCCACCGCAAGGTAGCCATGTTTGGCCCTCAGGGCACATGGAGTCATAGCAGAGCTTGTGATAGCATCTCCTCCTCCTAGACACCAAAGAAAAGCATGGAGGTGGCATACGCCACGAACCAGAAAAGCTCCTGGGACGGGTTCAGCCCTAGGCCGACCGCCATGTCACGACCGATCAGGTCCTGGACCCGATCGGTGGCGGACTTCGCAGACCATGGCTCCCCAGGCTGCTCAACCTGAGGAGACACGGGGGCATCGGGCTGGGAGCGCGTGAAGACGGCTCCAGCCGGGGACTCCACTGGTCCGTCAAAGACGAAGTCCAGCGAGCCAAAGCGCAACACGGTACCGGGCACCGGTTGCTCATCGGAATGTGCCATCCGAACCCTTGGTGGCGTTGTGACACACGAAGTGCCCCTACCTGGTGCGCCAACTATTAGGGTTTGATACTACTGGTATGTAAATTTTGGTATGTTCGTGTGTCTGATCTGGATGGTTGGGCTTAGAGACACAGGGGTTATACTGGTTCGGGCATCGTGGGGGCCCTACGTCCAGTTCGGGGAAGTGTTATATATGTCCACGGGGGCTTGTAGTAGGGGGTACAAGCTTATGTCGAGAGAGGGAGCAGGTCCCAAGTCTCTGAGTGTGGTGGAGAGCTCGTAATGCTCTTGAGTGAGTATGTGATGCTATCTTGTGTTTCATGTCCTATTCGTTGTCATCTGATGTCTTGTTCACGGTATCGGCTTCCCCTTTTATAGTTCAAGGGGTGCCAGCGCACAGGGGTTAGGATGGTAAAATCGTGTCCTGCTACAGTGCTGCAATAGTGCTGGAATAGTGTCGGAACAGTCGTTGGGATGGCACCACAATGCGGGGCTTGGTCTTCTATTGGCTCCGTACGCCTGGCCTGGAGCGGTAGTCCTCGTAGGGCGGCATAGGCGGCAGCCCCTGCTCCAAGGCAACAGCTCCTCGACATATAGTCTTGTATGGTTGGTAGGTTAGAGGCTTCTGGTGCAAGCCTCGACCTTGCCCCAAGCGGTCATTCGGCTGGGACGCGCCACCCGATGACTTATACGGAAAGGATTTGCCCCATCCTTCACTCCTGTGATGCATTTAGGTGATGGGACGTCCCTGCAGAGATCTTCCCACATCGGGGAAAATCTCTTGATGGCCTAACAGCATGGATCCTCCCGCTCTACACCATGGCATGCCCCCGGGCGGCGTGGAGCCGCTCCCGCCACGTTGCGGTTCGCACCTGGGGGGCCTGGTGCTCGGTTTCGGGAGGCGGAGCCTTAGGTCGTGCGAGGCGGAGTCTCCCTCCGAGATAGCCATCGAGCTCGGGCGCCTCCTTAGGTCGCGCGGAGTGAGCACTTAGGTCGAAACCGAGCCACCGGGGAGCTTTGAGCCCGGTGCTCTTCTAGGGATGATGGGCTGATATTGCTCGAGTTGATGTTGGGCCGCCATGGCCATGGGCTGCCTTAATCTTGTAGGAGATTGGGGGTTAGGGGCTAAACTGATTACCCCCGGTTTATCCCCTCTTCAACTGTGGGCCCGAGATTACATTTATTGAGCCTGTTCCATGGACCATGTTCTTTGATGGATCATCATGTGGAGTAGGGGCTGGAATTGGAATTGTCCTCATCTTGCCTTGGGGGGCAAGTTATGAATTCTCTATTCCGATTGAGAAGACTTCAACGAACAATCAAGCTGAGTACCAAGTGGTATTAAAAGGGGTAAAATTGCTACGAGAAGTCAATGCTGAGGTGGTTGAGATATTTGGAGATTCTCAGCTCGTGATAAATCAATTAGCTGGAGAGTATGAATGCACAGATAACATATTATGAGTTTATCATGAGGAGTGTCTTTAATTATTAGAAGAATTCAAGATGGTGAAACTTGAGCATATCCCCAAGTGCCACAATGAGGAGGCTAATCGACTAGCACAAAGTGCATCGGGCTATCCGCCGATTCTTACTATAGAGCTACCTACCGATGATTGGAGAAAAGAGAGAGTTGACTATTTGAAAGACCCATCCAAGAAGGTTGACAAACAGCTAAGGTACAAGGCCATTAAATATGTCCTATTGAAACATGAATTGTATTATCGTACCATCGATGGAGTCTTGCTCAAATGTCTTGGTGAGGAGGAAGCAAAGACCTTAATGGGAAAAATTCATGAAGGAGTTTGTGGGGCTCACCAATCGGTGTGCAAGATGAAGTGGATGATTAGAAATAATAATTATTATTGGCCAACAATCTTAGATGATTGCTTCAAATATTACAAAGGATTCCAAGAGTGTCAGAAATTTGGAAGTCTTCAGATAGTTCCAGCATCAGCAATGAACCCGATAGTTAAACCATGGCCGTTCAGAGGTTGGACAATCGATCTGATGGGACAGATATTTCCACCATCCATCAAAGGTCATAAATTTGTGTTGGTGGCCACAACTTATTTTACGAAGTGTGTTGAAGCTATCCCTATCAAGAATGTGACATCAAGCAGTATGATTGATTTTGTGAAGGAGCACATCGTGTATCGGTTTGATATACCTCAGATCATCACAACCAATCAAGGGAGTCAGTTCACTTCAGGAGAATTTGAAGAATATGCAACCTCTCTGGGTATTAAATTGTTAAATTATTATCCTTATTACTATGCTAAAGCTAATGGCCAAGCAGAGGCAGCTAATAAGGGCATTTATCAAGTTGATCGAGCGCAAAATTGCAGAGAATCCAAGATGATGGCATAAAATTCTTAATGAGGCATTATGGGCATACCGGATGGTGTGTCACTGTGCAATGAAAGTGTCTCCCTATCAACTTGTGTACGGTCATGATGCGTTCTTGCCCTGGGAGTTAAAAACTGGATCTAGAAGGGTATTCTTGCAAGATCAACTATCGGTTGATGACTATTCGACTATGATGAAAGAAGAACTAGAAGACCTAGCTGGCAATTGGCTAAGAGCCTTGGCAAATATTGAGAAGAATAAAAGACAGTAGCCAGATGGTACGACAAGAAGGTCAAGGTCAAGGAATTTTTCCCAAGGAGATCTAGTTTGGAAGCTTATACTACCTATCGGCTCCAGAGATCCAAAATACGGAAAGTGGTCACCAACATGGGAGGGCCCATACCGTATCAGCCGATGCATACCAGGCAATGCGTATATCTTGGAATCTTTGGAAGGAGAAGAGTTTGAAGAGCATTGAACGGGAAATATTTGAAGAAATACTACCCAAGCATATGGGTGGACGCTTAGCCGATTATCGTGTTGAGCCTTATGGCCGATTGAGATTTCAAGCTGTAGCCGATTTTAGCGTAATCGCCTTTAGTAAAAATAGCTGATATCTATAAAGAATCGCCTTTAGCACAAAAAATGTAAAACAGTCGATTGTCAATTGACATACTCGGTTTTCAATTGTGGCCAATGTACAAATCGTCCTTAGAATATATATATAAATATATATATATAATTCTCTTGTCTCTCGTTACAATGATGATATTACAATCCAAATCTGGAAGTTACATTGAAGCGATAAATCGGAAAATACATGATAAGCCAATGACGTTCATCATCACCAGACAAATAATGATTCTGTATCATCGTCGTCGGAAAATGAACGAAGAAAGAGAAAAATAAAAGGAAGAGTAAGTTTGACGAAGATGAATCACCAGATTCTGTGACTTTCCCCGTCAAACTACCAACGAACAAGATGGACTTGTTCTTCTCCCTAAACACCAAGGGGCGCCATCCGCTCTCCTCCATCAGCTGATGCACCCAAGACACATCATGAGGGTTCATCTAGCTGTTGGACCTCCTGGCTTCACAAAAGGAGACTAGAGACAACAGCATACCCTAGGCTATATCACAAGAATTCTTCTAGCCATCAAGAGATCAGAGCAGAAGAAGAGGAGCAAAGAGCAGAAGCCGGTAGACTATCAAATCTATATTTTGATCAATGGGAGAAGAGAGACGCCCCTCTCGATGACAAAAGTTGGATCTATTTATAGCCTGAATGTCGAGAGATATGGACGGGAGGAATTGGAAGGATGGAAACATAAACGACAGATCTGACTATGAAGGAAATAGATGCCCCGTGAATGGCTCAATTTTCAAAGCTGGCATTGATTCAGAGATGCATTTCCCAAAATAGAGCTAGCTCACACGTATTACAAATATTGGGGAATATTTTTCAAGACGTCCACAAACTGTAGAGCATAAGTCAAAGTTATTATTCTCTCAACGTTGTAGACAGAGACTGCAAGCTTACTGACAGCATCAAGAAGAAATTCAATTTCAAGGCGAAGTTTATCAACGAACAGTGGTGGATGCCATTTCCTGAAAGCTCTTTCAAGGAAAGATACCTCCTATCCCTAAAGCTAAGAAAAGCCGATATGTTCATCAGTTAAAAGACTATGAACCTAAGAGACTCAGGAGGGACCCAGTGGAAAAGAAGATGCATCTTATAGGGAAGAAGGATAAAAAGGACAAGTCAGAGTCGCATGATAAATAGTCCTGAAAAGCGTCAAGTGATCCCATTCGATCTTGCACATTCAAGGAATATGACAATAATGGGTCGAGATTGTGGCACAATCAGTAAAAGATGACAAAAGCTGACACGTCGGCTAAATGATTCAGAGGTTCTAACTTTGAAAGTATACATTTAAAATCGGCTGCACAAAGTATTAGTCACACAACCAAAAGGACTAAGTGATGCCTAAGGAATTAATAGCATTTATAAGGTCCAGATGCAACTGGTTAGTCTCTTGAATTTCTTGACAATCAGCATCGGCTGAGCCTAGAATTGGTTGCTCTTGTGCACGTTGAGTCTGGACTTGCTGAGCAATAGTAGTTCTCCTCTCCTTCATGTGAGCAATGGTACTTGGAAGGTCCTCCAGTTTCTTCTCTTCATTAGCCAACTCTTGATCAATTTGGGCAAGCTCCTTCATCAGATTAGCTCGGTGTCTTTTCAGACAATCAATATTATTTCCGATGTCAGGGTGAGAAGACGATAGCAACTCGATCCTATTATCCAAATCAGTTATATTGCTATCAAGAGCTTCTCTGTCTTGGGCTAACTAGTCCTGACGCTTCCTCTCTTCTAAACGATCTTGAGCCTCTTGAACTTGAAGCTGTCGATTCTCAATGACTTGAAGCATTTTGGCTTTAAGGTCTCTGGGCAGATGGTTTTTGATCTGCTTCGACGTTCCTGATTGGCTCAACATCCTGCACGAGTTGACCGATATCTTGATGGTGGAAAGGGAGCAGCTCAAGGAGTTTGACCTCCACGTCGTTGGGGAGGTTCACAGAGTTGTCTTGACTGCTAGATGGGAAAGCAGATTGATCCTATAAAGAAAGAAAGTCAACATGGCAATTGAATTAAGGGAGTAAAACAAAAGTAGCCCAGAAATTACCGCCACGACAGAAAGGTGATATTGCGTTTGGATGATGATATTAATCGGCTCTTCAGCCGATACTTGTTTTGAAGCTTCAACAGCCGATGCTTGGGTAGTTGGTTTTTGCTGATTGTCTAATGTTTCTTTGGATTGAGTGTCATCTGATACACCATTAATCTCCTGCTCAAGATACATGTTTACACAAGTAACATGAATAAGAAATGAGTGAAAGGACAATAATGAGAGTTTTGGTTTTACCTTAATCTGGGATTGCTAAATTTTAGGATCGGCCAATTCAGGCAGATTTTGGTCGGCCAAAATATCTGGATCACCCTCTGTTCGACGCTCTACTTCAACAAGATCGACTGTTATGATCGGGGGTTCATTCTGAACGATCGGCCAAATATTCTTCAAGATGTTGTTTTGCAATCGGCTTCAATGTGATATCCTTTGAATGAAAGAAGAGTGAGACATTGCAAAAAAGAAAGAAAAGAAAGATGAAGGCGATCAGTGCGATTACCTTAGGTACATCGGTGATGTTGATTGCATCGGTGGTTGTTGACGGCTGTTAAGTGCTTACTTTAGCCGTCAATTTACTATTGAATAAAGGAGCAAGAGGCATTTCTTACACGCATTTTAGTTAAGAATAATGTAGTTCCACTTGTCCTTGGAGATCTTGTGGTTGCAGGAAAATAAGTGCAAAAGAAGTAGCAAACTCACCTTCTAAGATTCATGCCACATCACCTCAGCCAAGGAAGGGCTGCCACCTCAGACCCTATGCATGCAAGACATGTCACCAATCCAACGGAGGCAAGCGCCGACGAATCAGAGCGTGACACGTGGACTTCACAGGGATCCATGGGCCCACCAGAGTGTCTAAACCGCCTCAAGAACATGTGTACACCGGGGACCGACCAAAGGGCCCACAAGACAGCCACCCAGAGGAAACACACCCTGAGTGGGGCCCAAAGGGGGTCGGCCGACCCCACAGGTCGGCCGAACCGACCTTGAGCCCTCCACTCAGGGGCATCCACGTGGTGTCTTCCCATTGGTCCTAAAGGCCATTCCCTGGGTGTTTGGCTCCTCTTGACGCCGGTGCTCAGCCTATAAATAAAAGGGTAGGGGGATCATTCTTAGACAACACATCTTACTACTCCTCTCTCACTTTTGATTTCTATGGCTAGGAGGTAGGCTAGAGTAGTTCTACTTCAGGTTCCAATTCTACTTTGGGATCTAGGTATGAGTTCTCTTGTATATTTATTTCTTTGTATGACTTTGATCTACTTCAGTTGACGATATCTTTTGCCTATTGCCTCCCCGACAACGGCGCCAGAAATGCTTGTTGACGTTCCTCAGCCTCACTACTAGGTTTGCACTCAAGGCGACGGTGCCAGAAATATTTGTTGGCACTCGCTAGCGTCGCTACCGGGTTTATACCCCTAGTAATGGAGCTAGGAATGTCTTAGGTAAAACACACGTCACAGAAAGGTCCGCAAGCGCACGGATTACCGTTGTAGCACTTCACCCGGTGGTATTCGGGTTATCGTATTTATATTTTCCCAAGGGAGGCACTACGGCAAAGATGATCGGATAAACGGTGGAGAGTAACAAGACTCGGTAAAGAGCTATAGCGGAGGTTCAAGAGAGCTATGCTAACTAAGATTAAACTAACTTTAGTCTAAACCAAGAATAAAGCTTCTAGAGCAAAGTAAAAGTTGAATGTAATTGAGTCGAAAGGTAAGATAGAAAGATAACTTGAATTGTACTTGAGTCTAAACAAAGAAAGGATACAAGAGTAGTACCGGAACCCTGAAGAAGACTCCTCCAGAACCCTGAGACTAGCTCAACTCGACACTAACTCCCAAGCTACACTAATCCTACTCTAAGTGAACAAAAGAGAGAAATGGAGATGCTCCTGCGTTGTGTGTCCATTCCAGCGAGTGGGAGGTGCCTTTTATAGGCAAGGGAGGTCGGTTGAGCGTAGGGGAGGAAGACCCTAGGTGCGACCGGCTCTCTAGGCACAGCCGGCCCTAGGATGTGCCGCCTCTCGCCTTGGATGCTCCTGATCACTGCTCCTGAGGCGGTTGTAGGTCGACTCCTTGGGTCGGTTTCGCCCGGCACGCCAAGTGATAGGTGCGGCCGGCCCTACCCCGTGCCGTGTGATGCACCGACCGTGTTAGGGAACGCCTAGGATTGCCTTTGGATGACGGTTGTGGCGGTTGAGCAATCGGATAAGTGGACCCATTGATCCTAGCATTCACCCTTTGATCAAACCGACATTCCTCCAGTGAATCACGCTCGTCCAAGTTGTGCTCGAGGGAGTAGGGGTGCTCTGGACCAGGGTTGTGCCACCGGACAGGGCCGGCCGCACCTGCAGGTTCGGCCGGACCAGGTGGTTCGGCCGTGCCTGGCACATGTGGCGTGTTGGTCCCAAATTCTCCCAAAATGTGTACCTGCCTATGAAATTCACAACACAACTCATGGAACTTTATTAGTACTAAAAATGTGCATGAAACTTGTCATATACTCCTCTCGAACCCGAGATTTTGACGGTCAAATTTTTGTTGTAAGGACCGTCAACAAACTCCCGCAAGCTAAACCTTTGCTCGTCCTCGAGCAAAGCCTAGACTTGGCCTCGGTGGATCAGGAGTTGCATTGATGTTACCACTCGGCAAGTACCTATACACAAATCCATGCTCTACTTGCTATTTGAAAAGATTGGTACGAGAGAAACTTAGCCTTATCTTACCTGTGGGGCTTGTAACTTTCCACCTTACCTTCGGAGGTGGAAGAGTAGAATGGGTTTGACTTTGCATCACTTGCTCTTTTCTTTTCTGGATCCTATCTCGGAGTTTTGAAATTTTTGCAAAGAAAGACATGGTTCCTCGGATGGTTCCCTCGATCGCTCAAGTGGTATTTGTACCTCACCAAAGGCTATTGAGCGAGCCTCAACTTCCTACTTTATGGCTTGTATGTGGAGCTTTGGGTAGGATAAGCATGAGACTCACTTGTGCCACATGATGTTGTTGAGCCAAAGACCAGATCCAAGAAGAAACTAGTCATGCAACTTGATCGAGATGTGCAAGTGTGTGGAATATTTTTGTTTGTTTTTCTATGTACTCTTTGGTTGAAGATTCTCCTCTTGCTTTTATTTTGGAGAGGGTCATGCTTCATCATTTTTTTATGCTCTTTGATTGGAGCACTTTTTTTTTCTTATGCTTTTTGAGCATATACTTTTTTTTATGACCCCTCTCTCCTTTTGCAAGAATACAAGAAGAAAGATCTCTTAGGAACTTTGGAGTATTTACTTTTGGTGGGTGGATGGCATGTTTTGCGTAACTCCCGGTGTGGAAGTTAGCTTGTATATGTGGGTGTACGTGATCTTGATCATGGGAGCATGAAAAGATTCTACCAAGGGTCACAACAATTTGGCAAAACTCAATGGGTCACAAGCAAGCATATGTAGAAGGTTTATACTTTGATGTCGACATATGGCTAGGTGATATGACCATTGAGGAACTTGTCTTGTTTTATTTTCTCAAAAGAAATCATCCGAGATTTTCAGCATACTATGAGATAGAGCAAGATCGACATTGTCTCACCATATCAAACTAGTCAACACCCTAGGTTTGGTCATAACCATTTGCTTCCCACAAAGTTTTTTTCAGGCTCTTGTCTCAAAATATACCAACAAATTCAAATGCTCATAGAGCACAAAGTTGTACACTAGGTTCTTACAAAGTTTTAACATAGCAACTATTCATCATTTCCAAAGTGAGGGGATATAAACAAGATTTCAAGTGCACATGGTTGAAGCAAATATTTTTGTTGTTTTTCTTTTATTCAAATGTGATAAACAAGATGTTGAAAATTGGTTTGGATTGACATACCTTCCTTGATTGAAAATGGGGTCTCCTCCACGCTAATTTTTGGCTACCTGGTTGGCGTGTCTTCATTTTGGTGATGAGTTGAGCACTTGAAAGCTTGTAGTGGTTGGCTTGATGGATTCGGGGAAGATCATAGGTACGGCCGTACCACTAGGTTCGGCCGGCCCTACTCCATTTGCTCCAAGCACTCGTGTCCCCTCCTGTAAACATCCTACACAAAAATTTTGTTGAGGGGAGGTACGGCCGTACCTCTAGGTTCGGCCGCATCACCAAAAATCTCCAAAACTGCTTTTCTAAGTCTTGTTTACTCACTAATGCAATGGTGAAATCAAATTTGAAATTTAAATATGCTTGATGCACGAAATAAAATGTTGGAAGGGAAATATGAGATAAATACTGGTTTACCTCACGGTGAGGGCTCGTAGTTTTGAGTCCGTGAGCGGGACTCCTCCGTTTGCTTAATTGATCTTGGATTCGTCCGGTCCCGGAGTGGAAGACTCGGACGATGCTCCCTTCACATGCCACACCCTCTTTGTTTTCTTCGGTGGCGCTGAAGTAGGTGTGGCTTTAGCGGGGGTGTTTTTGGTTTCCGTCTTCTTTTCCCCCTTGGCCTTGTTGATTGCCTTCGTCTTCTTTGGTTGGTGGCGCCCTTTTGATGCTTTGTCTTGCTCCCAATACTTCCTCATCATGGTAGTGAGGCTATCTACTTTGGGCTTAGTTGGGGCTACCTTGACTTCTTGCATACAGTTTGAAATTTTGCTATCGAGTATTCGTACCTGTGAGCATTGCTCCACCTTTGGTCTAAAGGTGAATCGTTCTTCCTCGCCGTTGATGTTAAGGCGGATTTCTCCGGCTCCTACATCGATGTTAGCATTGGCGATACTCAAGAAAGGTCTCCTGAGGATCAGAGGCGTCCTTGTATCGACATCCATGTCGAGGACGACGAAATCCACGGGTACGAAGAAATCCCAAACTCTCACCGGAATGTCCTCTGCTATCCCCGCCGGGTAGCAGACCGATTGATCCGCTAGCTGCAAGCACATGGTTGTAGGCGACAAGGAAGTATAGTTAAGTTTGTCGAAGACTACCTTAGGCATGACGCTAACGCTGGCTCCAAGGTTGCATAGTGCATTCTCAAAGTGTTCGGACCCGATAGAGCAACTGATTGTAGGACACCCGGGGTCTTTCTTCTTTAGAATGGCCGCACTACATTCCTCCATAAGCTTGACCATATCCGTGGTAGGTAAAGGTCTTTTATTGTTGAGGATGTCCTTGAGGTACTTGGCGTAGGTCGGTACCTGCATAGCCTCAAGAAATGGTATATTGACATTGAGTTTCTTGATTACCTCAACGAACTTCCCGAATTTCTCATCCACGGTAGGCTTCTTGATTCTTCGGGGAAATGGGACTAGCGTGGTGTCAAAGAATTCATGGGGTGCCGTCTTCCTTAACTTTCCTTCATCGGGAGCTACCTTCTCGGTGTCCCCTTCTTCCTCTGACTCGGTGATCACTTCCTTCTGTTTCTTCTCTGCGGGGTTAGGATATGGTGGATCCTGAGTGGTCTTACCACCTCTCGTGGTCACCGATTTTAAATTCTCTCGGGTAGGTTCGGGTTGCCCCGGGATTCCACCCGACTCGGAAAAAGGTAAAGAAGTAGCAAGCTGAGCAAGTTGAGTTTCTATCATTTTATTAAAGCTTAGCTGATTCTTCATAGCAGTAGTGAAGGATTCTATGGTGGAATTCAAATTTTCAAGAACTTTATCATTGGCGGCTAGCTTCTTGTTTAAGTTTTCATTAATTTTAGCTTGGCCAAAGACAAGATCTCTAATGGAAGGCTAATTATTGAAATTGTTAGAATAATTACCTCCATTTTGATTGTTGAACGGGAAGTTGGGCCTCAAGTTCCACCCTTGATTGTTGTAGTTGTTGTTGCGGAACCCATTGTTGTTGCCATTCTTGATGAAGCTGGCTTCTTCCCTTGTTTCGGGACAATCATTTCCCGAATGACCCACATTACCGCAGACCTTGCACGTCATGCGAGCGTCCATAATCTTAGCGGTCTCCATATTGCTTGGTGCCTCCAATTTCTTCATTAGGAGGTCCATCTTGGCGGCGAGCATGTCGATTCCATCGACTTGGTGTACACCGTGGTTACGGGGTTGGAGACGATCTCCATCCCAACCTTGATTTGCCACCATCTTCTCGATTAATTCCTTGGCGGTGGGTACTTGTAGCGAGAAGAAAGCTCCTCCAGCGGCTGCATCTAGGTGCTCACGGGTGGTACGCTTGAGCCCGTGGTAGAAGGTTTGAATTAAGAACCTCCCCTGCATGCCATGGTACGGGCACGCGGTGATGTACTCCTGGAAATGTTCCCATGCTTTCGGGATACTCTCATCATTCAGCTGATGGAAGCCCGAAATTCTAGCGCGGAGGGCATTTGTTTTGCCCACCAGGAAGAACTTCACGAGAAATGCCTTAGAGCACTTATCCCATGTGTTGATGGCATCTCGCTCCGCATAAAACCATTGCTTCGCCTTCCCGAGCAATGAGAACGGGAATAGGCAAAAACGAATTGCGTCGTCCGTCACTCCGCAGAGAGTGAAAGTCCTGCACACCTCCAGAAAATGCTGGAGATGTGCATTGGCATCTTCATTCGGCTTGCCGCAGAACGGACTAGCTTGCACCATGTTGATCAATGACGGCTTGAGTTCAAAGTTTCCTTCTCCCACCGTCACGTTCGATCCGGTAGGGACATTGGTGTTGTAGGGAGCAGAAAACTCACGAATCGTCCTCTCGACCATCGGTGCTGACGAGGTGCTGTCTACGGGATCGACGGTGTTCGTCTCTTGACTCGAGAGAAACTTCTGAGGAATGAGGACACGAGGTCGCACTCTCATCACAAGTGACTACGGATTGTCGTGAAAGTTGGACGGTAGGTCGAAACCGGTCATGCACTACTCTGCGTACACGAGAGTAGAGCAAGGGTAAACCCGCTTAAATAGCGGTTCACCGAACCTAGATAACCCTACCACTAAGTTTAAACGATATCTTTTGCCTATTGCCTCCCCGGCAACGGCGCCAGAAATGCTTGTTGACGTTCCTTAGCCTCACTACTAGGTTTGCACTGACGGCGACAACGCCAGAAATGCTTGTTGGCACTCGCTAGCGTCGCTACCGGGTTTATACCCCTAGTAATGGAGCTAGGAACGTCTTTGGTAAAACACACGTCACAGAAAGGTCCGCAAGCGGACGGATTACGGTTGTAGCACTTCACCCGGTGGTATTCGGGTTATCGTATTTACTACGGCAAAGATGATCGGATAAACGGTGGAGAGTAACAAGACTCGGTAAAGAGCTATAGCGGAGGTAACGAATAAAGATATTCGGGGATAACTTGACACACACAAGGAGATCTTGATAAAGGGTTAGAGAGGACCTAGTGAGCTGGGAGGACAACGAGACGAGAAAAGAGCCTAACACAATCTATCTATTCTTGTCAACTCTAGGTAAAGAACTAAGGCAAACGATAACCAAGGCAAGCTAAACTCAACAAGCTCTTCTAGTGCTACAGGGGCATGCAAAGCCGCGCTCTCGAACTAGGATGAGAAGGGAGAACGACGACGCGCTGAATCCTACCGGCCTGAGCTAACGTGGTGGACTACTGAGCCCGTCAGGAGCTGTCACCTCCCTAGGGTACCACAACTATTCTGTTGAACGGGACACCAATCTAAGACTAAGGCAAGCTCTGAGCACCGCGCTCACAACTAACCAAAGAACCTTTCCCCGGATATCACGAAGGATGGTCTCTCTCCACTACTAAGCACAAATGTACTCAGTAGAAGATCAAGCGAAGAACGACCACAACACTATAGGGTTCAAGAGAGCTAAGCTAACCAAGATTAAACTAACTTTAGTCTAAACCAAGAATAAAGCTTCTAGAGCAAAGTAAAAGCTGAATGTAATTGACTCGAAAGGTAAGATAGAAAGATAACTTGAATTGTACTTGAGTCTAAACAAAGAAAGGATACAAGAGTAGTACCGGAACCCTGAAGAAGACTCCTCCGGAACCCCGAGACTAGCTCGACTCGACTCTAACTCCCAAGCTACACTAAACCTACTCTAAGTGAACAAAAGAGAGAAATTGAGATGCTCCTGCATTGTGTGTCCATTCCAGCGAGTGGGAGGTGCCTTTTATAGGCAAGGGAGGTCGGTGGAGCGCAGGGGAGGAAGGCCCTAGGTGCGGCCGGCTCTCTAGGCACGGCCGGCCCTAGGATGTGCCGCCTCTCGCCTTGGACGCTCCTGATCACTGCTCCCGAGGCAGTTGTAGGTCGGCTCCTTGGGTCGGTTTCGCCCGGCACGCCAAGTGATAGGTGCGGCCGGCCCTACCCCGTGCCGTGTGATGCACCGACCGTGTTTGGGAACACCTAGGATCTCCTTTGGATGACAGTTGTGGCGGTTGAGCAATCGGATAAGTGGACCCATTGATCCTAGCATTCACCCTTTGATCAAACCGACATTCCTCCAGTCTATCACGCTCGTCCAAGTTGTGCTCGAGGGAGTAGGGGTGCTCTGTACCAGGGTTGTGCCGCTGGGCAGGGCCGGCCGCACCTGCAGGTTCGGTCGGACCAGGTGGTTCGGCCGTGCCTGGCACATGTGGCGTGTTGGTCTCAAATTCTCCCAAAATGTGTACCTACCTATGAAATTCACAACACAACTCGTGGAACTTTATTAGTACTAAAAATGTGCATGAAACTTGTCATATACTCCTCTCGAAACCGAGGTTTTGACGGTCAAATTTTTGTTGTAAGGACCGTCAATAGTGCTTAAGCCAACATTCATGCAATGCTAGTGTGTATCTAACTCGTCTTACTGACTTCATGTGCATAGTACCTTAGAACCTAGAACTAACTCGTATGTTGCCTCCTAAGCCAAGGACCTTTAGAGAGAGTGTGTTTGTGTCTTCACACTACCAACTTATCTATCATACCTTACCCCTGCACTTGAGTGACTGGTTTGTTTCTATCTATGATTTATACTCATTGCAATAGTGTTGAACATGTTAATCCACCCAGCCTTCCTTAGATTCGATACCCTTTGGAATACTCCTTTGGGGAAATGCTACAATCGTACTTCCGTGCGCTTGCGGACTCTTGTAATCATTAGGATTACCATTCGGTCATTTCTAGCGTCGTTGCTAGGGAGTCCTAAACTTAGCATCGACGTTAAGAAATACCAACAGTGGTGGTCTTGGTTTTCTTCTTTGATTGGCGGGATATATTGCTTGCCAAAACTTTCCTTTTGTTTAAGTTGGATTGGGCTGGACAGGCCATGATAGAAGAGATCCCAGGATCGTCATGACCATGATACGGGCGATCTCGAGGAGGGAAGTATCGAATCGGCTGACCACTCCCACTTACAGTTGGTGGCTCAATGGTGCCAAGTTGAAAATAAAATGGTATGAATAAGAAATAACATAGTGGTAAGGACATTATTGACAGCAAGAAATTACCTCATTCGGGGGAGTCTGATAAGACTCGTCAAGTTGGTGGCAGTAAATAGAAGAAGATACGCAAAACAAGTGCTCACTCCACACAGACCACCAAGTTTTGAAGGTGGGAGAGGTGAAGTGGAGATTGTTCCAACCATCTAGAACCACATTCGATGAATCTGGATTAAGATTTTCCAGCTGATCAAAATAAACTCCATCAGGTATTTTCTCTCTGGGCTTAATTCGATCTTTGAAATAAAGGCCAGTAAGCAATTGGTCAAATCCCAATTGGCGAGCAACTGAAGAAGGATTGTAAAACTCATATGATGGAGGTTGACTGCTAAAGAAATTAGAAGGGAGGAGACATGGTTTAATGATATGCTCAAAGAGAATTCTATTATGATCATCACTGGTGACATCTTCAAGTCTGCAGATTGACTCAAATTGATTGGCAGGATCTTCATATGCAAACCAGATAATAGTGTTGCTCTTGAAACCATGGTAGAAACCTTTGAAGAATCCAGTCAAATGAGCCAAGTCTTTCTTTTTGCCTGGAAAAACAGAGACTGCTTCTCCAAAATCAGGCACTGACGAGTTTCTGTTGCTACACCATCTGGCTAATCCTTTGGGAAAACAGAATTATAGATATTCTATTCTAGAATATCACGAAAGTGGAGGTTCAGCAAGAGGTTGATAAACCACCAAGGACCGCCTGTACTCCTCACTAGTTCTCCTTTCAATAGATGAATTGCTACTCAATGGAGGAGCTCATAAACAGCCCCAAGGAGATGCTTTCCCAGAGGAAATTTAGTTCCGGCATCCGACATTTCAGCCATGCTTTGATAATTGGAGGTAGGGCCCATAGTTCTCCCACAGAATATAAACTTGTCTAACCACACGTTCAGAGAAGCGACATGCTCCCTCGGTTGAACAGAGCCCCTCTTCATGTGGTCACTAATATAACCGGTCCAACCTCGAGATTCCTTGGTTTTCAAGTTGATGGAAGGGACAACAGCACTAAAAGTGGTATCGGAGGAGGAGATGTCCAAGCCAGTCAACAGAACCACATCGGGTAAGGTAGGCGTCATCAGCCCATGACCAAAAAGAAAAGCATTCAGGGCATCTGACCAGAAATATGAAGAGGCTATTAGCAGAGGCTCATTGTTGGCCATGTCAGCAAGAGAAAGGGCGATGCATTGACTAATGTTGTTCATTTCCCAATGGCTTCTACGCTTATCTGGAATCCTGTAGTACCAAGTTTTCCACCCTTGGGTATATCCAGTCCAAGTTCTGAAAGCATCTTTCCAATCGGCTAGAGCCATGGTGGCATGTTTGAAGGGAATTTTGCCGGTTTCAAAATTAATCAATTTGGTAGGATCAGGATCTCCCATCGGACCAAGAAAAATGAGACCAGGCTTGTCATCAACAGGGATGGTGATATGATTCCTAAGCTCCTACAGAAGAAATGAATCTAAGATTCGAAAGAAATCAACAGTCCCAAAAATAGGTGGAAAACGAAGGGGAGGATTCTGAAATACCTGAGGGATTGAAGAAAGGGTCGCTTTTAGAGCAGCCATGGATGTGGATTAATGACCACGACCGGTGAAGATTGAAGAAGTTGTGATTTGATGGAAGGATTGCAACATAGGGTTCGCCAAAGCTTGAAGAAACTGTTGAGAGGTGGCGGAGTTTGGGAGAAGAAGAAGACCATGAAAGGGAGTTGCATTTATAGGATTCCCCTTGAGGACTTAATATTTGGATATGGCCACTTTGAATCAGAGAAAGATACTAGATTCGAGCAAATTTTGGAGCAAAAGATATTTACTCCAAAACTGGGGGGCATATGTTGACACCATTTTTTGGAAACAAGTCAAAGGATGAATATGAGAAAACGTGACAAGTCATGCCGATGGAAAAATAGGGCAGTCGGCCGATTTGAACGAAAGAAGTGGTAAGCGGAACCTGCCGATGGTCAAACCAGTCAGACCCAGCCTGACGATGGTCCAGCCAGTCAACCTAATCGGCCGATGGTGAACCTGGAGGGATCAAACGATTAAGAGAAGGAAGCGGCGATTGAAGAATACGCTAAGGAGAAGATATGGTGGAGGCGGGTCAGTCAACGATTGACGACGGGTCAGAGTCAGTTTTTAGAAGAGTTCGACTCTTGAATGAGTCATTTTATTTTGATAGTTTTTATTTCTTTAGATACAAGTAAACAGTGCCGTAATCGGCTAGGAGTCGGGTTGTCCTCATGACATAAATAGTGACCCTGCGAGGTCGGAAAAACTCAAACCCTTTACAATTTTCAGCATCTACTTTTACAACAACTACTTTTCAGTGACTTCGCCATCACGCTCTTTTCTCTTTCCTCAATGTCGTTATTCGAGTTGGTCGAGCTGCATCGATCAACCTCCGGCTAGTTTGTAAGTACCGTTTTACCAAATAACCCTAGGCTTTAACCTCCGGGCGCATAGCTGAGGTTTCGTCTATTTCTTTATTCATAATTTATCGATTCAGTCCTATCACAATCGAAGATGTGGTGTCCAGAATAGGCTGTTAGGGCTAGAAGAGCACACCAACCTCAAGGAGGTCACACATCCAGGGCGCCCAACTAGGTTGGTAGAGCCGAAGACACACTGGTAAGGGCAGTGGATTCCGTCAGCATTGAGTCGAAGCAGATGTCGACGGGATTGGCGAGGTAGTCCGCCATGCTTGCAGGGAAGATGACACCGCGTGATGAGGCCATCGAGTTGCACGAAGAGTCCTAGATCAACCCCTACCTGGTGCGCCAACTGTCAGAGTTTTAGGTCTGAGCAGTCCACAGGGGGGTCAACCCTGATGATTTATTTGTTCGGCAGGGGGGAGATCTAGAGCTAAGAACGTGATGGTTATGCAATGGCATGCGGAACAAGAGGGACACGGTGAGTTTATACTGGTTCGGGCCTCCAGAGAGTAAAACCCTACGTCTAGTTCTTGATTGTATTGCTTTGGATGGATTGCGACTTGGGGGCGACTTGGTCCCGGGAGGACGCCCTTGCCCACCTTATATTGACGGACAAGGTCGGTGGACCCAAAGTCCAGGTCGGCTACAACATGGAAACCTATCTGAGGTAGATTACAATATTTTCCCGTGATCTTCGGACTATCTGGCGGTGCAACCGACGTCTCGTGTCTTGTCTTGCACGCCAAGTTACCCAAACAGATCGGATAAGGTCGTATGGAGGAATCTTCTGGAAGGTCTTCAGGGCCACAGACAAGGTCTGTTGGACCCACTATCAGGTCAGCGAGTCTTCTGATGGGCAGAACCCATTTGTCAGGGACGGCCATGAGCCTGGTCGGTGGGGACCTAGGGGTACCCAAGGATGAGAGCTTCCCTTCAAAGGAGAGTCCTCTCCTTCCTTGATTAGAGAATAGGAGAGTGAGAGAGGGATTTGTATCTCTATGGATGCTTCATTCTTTAATTAGAGTACAGTGAGTATTTTCGCATTTTCTATTTAGACTAAAGTGTTATTCATACTTGAGTGATATGTTCTTGTGTTCTTCGCTTGTTCCTCATTTAGAGGCGTGTGTTCTTCACGAACACGCCCCCTCGATCAAGTTGATTAGGTGCACAAGTTTGTATCCCGTTTGTATGACTAGTCAATTAAAATAAAGTGGATATGCTTGCATGCTCTGATTGGAATAAAGTGTGTTCGTGATTCCTTTCTAATAGTTTATGCTAGGTTGCATGAGTAGTCTTTTTCCTATGCTAGCGCGTAGATCTTGGGTTTATGCGTTCGTCTGCTGCAAGTCGTTCGTATACGTTGGAAGCATAGTACGGGGTCGAGTGCTCTCTTGCATGCCTTTAGTATAAGCTAGTAGTACCTATGGTGAGTGAGATCATTTCTCTTTCGTGGTCGTAGTTCTATTAGTACAGAGTGTCGTAGTCCGTTGGCTACAGCAGTAACCACAGCGTTGACACAGTGTCACACTACCGGTTATCATTCGTTCGGCTTATCCCAAGGTTAGGTAGAGGCAGTCCAGGAGGTGGTGACAGCCCTTCTGGCCCTCGTTGATCCTCCGCGGTTGGATATAGTCAGAGCTCTGCTCCACATAGATCCGCGTGGCAGAGTCGCCTGTTAAGTCAGGGCTATCGGTACCCTAAGCCAAGTTCTATTTACAGATCGACCTTTAATCTCATCTATAGTGCTATCTTTAGGAATCCTCTCTATCCTTTCCTCTTATCTCGGTGTGTCCTTGGACCGACTAGTACGAAGTTAGTGCACACACGTTCCCTTCGATTCCATACCCTTGGAATACTCTGAGGTGAAAGCTACAATAGTATCTGTGCGCTTGCGGACTTATTTCGTGTGTCACTAAAATACCCAACAGGCAGCCAGCAAACCGGCGGCTAGGGTTGAGAAAGGTCCAAGCATACTTCACCACAACTCTCAACCCGTGTTTGCAATTGTCCTTAGGATGCCAATGGCTACTATTGCATGAAGATGTCTCTGAGCCGTAACTACCAATGGAAGAAGATGCTGGAGTACACGGATGCTTCAAAAAAATTCAATGCAACTTGAAATCAATGCTTAGTTTTGCACTTTCTAAACTAAAGTCTATCAATCAATTTGTAACAACAATCATGCTTCAACCAAAATCCCCAATTCCAAATATCACTTCCCTCTGACGAAAGGGGAAAGTAGAGGCACAAAACAGGGTACTGACCTGACCATAGCTCATTCTCCTCCTTCGATGCAAGGATGCGCCATTCCCAACGCCTCTAGGTTAGATATTTGCCACAACGACCCACAGGAGCGTGATGGCAGGCCCCTTGCAGTGTACGCGGTTGGAGATATAGTCGTTGGCCACACTTGGTAAACTAGAACTACTTAATTTGGAAATACACAAATTTCATTGTGTCTTCGTGGTTCTGTGTACCCTTTTCAGGATCAAACGTCGCGGGTTCGACCCCTGCTATTGACATTGTATTCTTTTAATTTTGCTCCATTTTTTTATCAGACTGGCTTGTGAGACCTTATTAAATTTTATGACGAGTTGGAACCACAGTAGGAAACAAGTAGTTACGCTATCATTACTCAGGAAGGTCCTTCTAGCAAAACATCAACAGATCAAACAAGTAGTTACGCAATCGTTACTCAGGAAGGTCCTTACAGCAAAACATCAATAGACTTTGTCGTCCACCGAGCAGCAAACATCATATTATGATCAGGTAGCATCAAGTTTCTCAACTCCTGACCACAAAGTTCACAACACCAAGTAGCAACATGTTTCTCAACTCATGACCACAAAGTTCACAACACCAAGTAGCAAACATCATAGGATGATCATCATTACAATTTTCACAATAATCATAACCACCCATTTGTAATCATAACGATAAGAACTAATCATCAATTTCCATTTATAGACGTTGATTCTCCTTCCATAGCTCCATCCTGCAGTTGTCCCTTCACCTTCTGCAGCTCAGCGGTAGTACCTTCAAGTTTCATGTTAGCTTCTGAGGATCCTTCCCATTGTTGATCCCTTTTTCGCTTGGCTGACCTAAAGAAAACATAAGCAGCAACAAGTTTCATAACACTACGTGTCATGGCAGTTCATCACTATGAAGTGCACAGGAGCAACAACCAGTAATTTAACATCAACAAGGAACAAATTTCATAATAATCAAGCACTACCTATTTTTATCTTTCTCGCGTAGTATTCGTTGCTTCTCCTTCTCCATCTGGATAACACTCAGTTCTATCGATTGCTTCTCCTTCTCGATCTCGATAATTAGCTGCTTAACTGATTGCTTATACACTTCCATCGCATGGATGGCATGTTTCAGCTTTCCCTTCACGTTTTACAGCTCAGTGGTAGTTGCTTTAAGCTTGATGTTAGCCTTTGTGCATTCTTCCTTCCATGACCTTGCCTCCTCTTTAGGTTTTGCCTTCCAGTCTAGTACCAAGTCTTTCGACTCCTGGTCAAGAATCTCCCCTATTTCTGTCAACAAGGAATTGTCCTGGCGTAACATATGGGCACACATCACCTTATATTTGTTGGTCTGTTGCAATTGTTCATGTAACAATTGGTCAGCCATCTCCTTGAATTTCCTCATCTCTTGCATATTTTTATTTAAAATTTCTTGACACAGCTCCTTGTATTTTACAGCCTCTTGCTGCGCCATGAGTTCTCCACCTTGTTGTTCTTGCAGGTCTCTCTTCACCTCCTGTAGCTAGGCTTTAGTGGCTTCAAGCACCTCTAGAAGCTAGTAAAATACAAGAACCTATCAATCCATTAAACGATGCAAATTGAAAACTAACTGAATCTAACACCTATGAATTGTCTATAGCCTATCAACTTGTAACACCAATTGAAGTGCAAATATGAGGGTATGATGAAATCCGATTCTATTGTATATGCTGATCAATCTGTTAGATCCCCTATCTCTAGGACGATAGGGGAAAATATAGTGGCTCAAACCAGAGAACTGACCTTGTTGAGCTGTTTCAGCTTATTGTAGCTGGGAGGTGGCGGCACAACCATCTTCCCGTCGCCGCTAGGATCCCCCATTCCTGCCACTAGCCGTTGCAGACCTGCGTGTAGCAGAAGTCAAAAGTCTTTGCAAAGGCAGTGAAGTGTTTCTCTTGCGAATTACTGATTTATATTAAAGATTCACCTGACACAACCATAAGGAAAGTGTTTCCTATTAAAATGACACAACCAAGAAGTGGTGCAGTGGTAAACAACTCAGTATTACTCCTATAGGTCTCTAGTTCGAACCCTTGCAATGGAAAATTGTTTTTGCAACATTTCGTGACCTG
Source organism: Cenchrus fungigraminus (assembly GCA_036936925.1). Classification (NCBI taxonomy): domain Eukaryota; kingdom Viridiplantae; phylum Streptophyta; class Magnoliopsida; order Poales; family Poaceae; genus Cenchrus; species Cenchrus fungigraminus. The sequence goes on along the minus strand of CM072778.1, from coordinate 49,951,123 downwards.
GCCTCCACTGACCTGGCAAAAATGCTTACATGTGGGACTCTGGAAAATTTTATGACGACTTGAAACACTCTATTTTCGAAAGAATGCTTACATGCGGGGCCTACTGAATTTTATGACGACTTGGAACACTCGGTTTTTTAAAGGAAGATGTCCATTTTCGACCATTCAACTCCTTCCCGAGTTTGATTCGTCCATCGAAACGCAAAACCAGAAATCTTCCACCATTCAACTCTTAAAACCGTTCACTTTTGACCATTGAGTGGTTTTGGTGCCTGGTTTCGCTGACGTGGATGCCACATGGCAGTGGGACCAACTTGTCAACCAATTTTTTCCTCTCCCTCTCCCCTCTCTCTCTTCTTCCCTCTCTCTCTATCACCGGCGACTAGGCCTACTGTTGTTGTTGCCGCCGTACCCGTTGTCATCGTTGAAGGCGAGCTACAGCGAGAGGGTTGCGTCGTTGCCATCACTTAGGGCCGGCAGGCCTGACCTCCGCCTTGCAGCGGCGTCCAACTCCGCCGACACCCGACACCCGCCAGCGCAATTCGTCGTCTCTGCTCCACCGGTTTCAAATCGTCTTTTGCCTACGCCTGCCTGGCCTCGACCTCTACCCCTCGACCACCTCTTGGTCGCCGCCGTAGCTCCTGTCGCGAGGAATTTTAAATCCCACGGCCGCCAGCCCGCTGCCGACCCAATCTTAAATGTCGTCAGTGATGGTCGTCTCCTGACCGCCTCTTCCCATCAAGTCACCAAAATAGGACAGTGGTGGAGCCTTGCACCGCCCTGTTCGCCGATCGTCATCGCCTATGGTACGCCGCCGCGCCACCCCTTCTTGACGAGTTCTTCCCTAGACTGCGTCGCGCACCCGCAGCTGAGGCCTGTCTGCCGCACGCACCGTCTAGCAGTTCCCAGCGACCTCCGCGTGCCGTCCTCTAGCCTCCGTGTGAGCGCCGCAGGAGGAGAAGGAGAAGGAGTGAGGACTGGAGCGTCCGAGGACCAGTGGATGGTCGCTCCTTGGCGTGATGAGTGATTGACACCGTGGTGTGGACTGACTCTTGGCCGGGTATTACAGGTGCAGGTTGCAGCTTGGTTTGCGTTGGTGCAGGTGAAGAGCGAGTGCGAAAGGTCTTAGCCTGTGTGGCCTCCGAGGAGTGGAAAGACAAGTAGGCTCAGCTCGATGGACCCAGTGACCGAACGGGATCAAGTGCGGGCCGCAAGGTGGCAAGAAAAGTAAGACGAAGTCGTGTATGGTTTCTTGGTCGAGCCTCGAAACCAAGGTCGAGCCGGGATGATGTGGCGGCCAAGTCATGAGTGGGATTGGCGTGGAGGCTGCACTGAGTCCGTGGGGTTTGCGGCGGTTCACCACAAAACCATCAGGGTTACTTGGTTGAGCCACAAAACCAAGATCGGAGGCTTAGCGGGTGGAGACGGTATCCGGGCGCGCCGAGAGACTTCGAAGCGGAGGACACGCGTCGGGGTCGCAAGGCTTGCGTCGAGGTGAAGCGAGATGCGGTCGCCGGGCAACCTTCCGATGGTGCTACGACGAGAATTCCCAAAGTGCCCTTCGGGGGCGTGTATCCTAGTATTATGTAATAGGGGTAGTTTTGTCTTTCGGTTGCCTCCATATAAACTTAGAGGAGAGAGGATGGCAGTCATCTCTTGGAACCCTAGCTCATTTCCCTTTGCTATTTTCCCTTCCTATTTTCCTTTAGGTTTACCATAGGACTAGCTTGAGAGCTTCATGGTGAGATCTTGAGAGAGGGATGGATGTTGAGGAGGCAAGCTAAACCTTGTATGAATATTTCATGGTACGTATAGATGGTTCGATGTGATTCCTCAAGTGTTCTTGTTGCTCCTCCCATTTCTCTTTTTTGGTGATTTTCGGAGCCTTTTCTAGGGATTTTCGTGGGAAGGATTTGGAGGTGTTTCTTTGTGGGATTTGTTTTTGGGAATCACACATGAGCTTGGTGTGCCTATTTTCTTGGTGATCTTTCCCCTCAAATCCCGTAGGAATGCCTTCGATTTTGGTGGTTTTCGTGTTCTTCGTGTTATTGAGGTAGAGGCACAAGATTTGCGATTCCTGGAGTTGTAGGGAGTTAGAGGTCTAATTTTTTGGGGCATATCTTCCCTTTGGGGTGCTCATCATCTCCCCAAAATTTTGTCTCAAGACTCCAAGTGGTTTGGGAGTTCCATCGATCGAAAGTTTGGGGCTGTTTTGTGGGCTGATTTCTGGAGGCTGCCGGTACTACCGACCCTGTCCAGGTAGGACCGATAACCTGATTTTTTGCTACCAGAGAGCCTTTATTGGTAGTACCGACCCTGTGCCAGAAGTACCTATAACCTGGTTTTTAGGTGCCAGTAAGCCCATATCGGTAGTACCGACCTGGGGCCGGTAGTACCGACCTGGGCCGGTAGTTCCGACAATTTCTGCTGTAGATTGTCTTGCGCTAGCCCTTTCTCTCGGTTCCTTTTGTGCTTGCTTCCGCTTTGTTCCTAGGCTTGTTCTAACTTGTTCCTAGGGTCACTAGGTCTGTTGTGACTACGTGATCTTGGCAAGTGTGTGCGGGATTCTTCAGAAGTGATTTTGGGGTATAGGCCGAGTTCTTGAGAAGAATTTTTATCGGCTCCCATTCACTCCTCCCCCCCTCTCTGGTCGCCAATCCGGTCCTTCAATTGGTATCAGAGCCGGTTACAGATCTTTGTGATTCTAACCAGTCTAAGATCCAAAGATGGCATACCAAGTACGGGGTTCGGGTCCTCCACACTTTGATGGTAAGAACTACCAGATGTGGCAGAGGCGGATGGCTGCTTTCCTCCGCGGCAAGGGTCAGATCCTTTGGGATGTTACGGTGAACACAGCTTATGTTCATCTGATTAACTTCCTTGCTCCAGGATCGAGGGATATGCACGATGCCAACAACAAGGCGGTCGACTACTTGTTTCGTGCTTTGTGTCAATCTGAATTCGATCGGGTTCAGACAGAGGACTTGGCTTGTAGGATTTGGGAGCAGCTAAAGAATGCTCACACTGGGAACGCTCAGGTTCAGGCCCGCTTGTTTGCGACCTACCGGAGAGAGTACAAGAACTTCACTCATCTCCCCGGTGAGTCCATAGACACCATGTTCCAACGATTCACTGTGATTGTGAACAACATGAGAGCCAATGTGGTTGTGCTCCTGTATGATGATCATGATAGGGCTGTGAAGCTCCTGCACTCTCTGGATCGTACCGTGTGGAGTGAGAAGGTCGAGGTTATTCTGGAGTCAGAGAAGTATGAGACCCTCATGGTGCACGAGCTGTTTTCCAAGCTCAAGTCGTCCGAGGTAGACCGTGGGGTGCGAGCAAGGATCGAGAACCCGACTGACCCTCATAGTCTGGCTCTCGTTTCTGGTTCAAGGACTAACGCTAACCCATCCTCCAGGATGTACTCTTTGTCTTCTCTTGTGCCCTTACCAGATGAGGATTTTGATGTGCTTTGTGGGGACGACCTAGCACTATTGTCGAGAAGATTCGAGAGGATGCACGAGAACCGGATGAGCTCAAGGAGGAACTCGAGGACATGCTTCAAGTGCGGTAGGACCGGACACTTTTTCGCCGAGTGTCTGAAGTTGAACGACGACGACAAGCGCAAGTCCAAGGACAAAAGGAGGAGGTCCAAGAAGAAGGATCATGGACATGGGAGGAAGGCATGGTCTCGAGAGAAGATGAAGAAGTCGAGCGACGTCAAATCCGACTCTGAGGACACGTCATCAAGCTCGAGTGATGAAGAAGAAGAGGGCGGCAAGAGCAAGAAGAAGAAGACCCTCAACAAGAAATTCAATGGCCTTTGTGTGATTGGCCTAAGCTCCAAGGATGGTTTCTGTGGCATGGTTCGCAGCTCCAGCAGCAAGAGATGCCAGAAGGACGCCTCGGACTCACATCCCAAGGATGAGGTATGTGATGAGCTCTCTTCCCTGCTCAAGGAGAATGAGTAGTTGGTTGACTTGCTTGATAATCACGATCACATGCTTAGGGAGACCAAGAAGATGAGGAAAGAGCTTAGGGCTTTGCTCGAAGATGCTAGGAATAGAGTAGCTGAGCTAGAAACACAGAACCTTGATGCGAAGCTTGAGATAGATTTGCTTAAGGCTAGTCCTGTTGTTTCTGATGAGGTTGATTGTGATGATTGCTCTGTCTTCCTAGCTGATTTGACTACTCTTAAGGAAAAGCATGCCTCTAAGTGTGAGGAACTAGATGTGCTTAGGGTTGAATTGGCTGAGCTGCAATCTAGACCCACTTTGCTTGGTGCATGCACTTCTTGTCCTATTTTGCATGAAAAGCTTACTGAGTCTCATTCTCGCATTATTTCGCTTGAGGCTGAATTGAAAGCTTGTTGACGGTTGATTGTCGTATCAAAGTTCGTTTGGATTTGCAAGCGGACAAATCCCCCGTCATAGTCAAGGGACCCTTCTTCCCTTAAGTGTGAGAACCCAAGGTATCGAATCCGTGGAACAATGTGCAACGCAAGGATTCAATCTAGTAAGGCAAGGAAACTCTTTCTTTTGAAGAACCAATTTGCATCTAATCTAAGAGATCATCAAGAAAACACATCTAATCTAATCTAATCTACTAGCCTCAAGAGGTACAAGAGAAAGCAAAGAGATAACCAATCTAGAGAGTCTAGATCATGCTTATGTTGTAGCTCCAAACTGTGGCCTCCGATCCGATTCTGAAGACGCCCGCCTTTTGGAGCCACCGTCCTGTCACAACACACTCCTATTCATGCGGGTTAGCCTAGGGCGAGTTCGAGAAGAACAAGTTGAAAACACTTGGTCGGTTCGGTATGCACCTCTAGCCACCATAGCTACAAGAGCACCCTATGCAATCTATCTTAAGTATAGATTGGGGAAGAAGCAAAACCAAGGGAGAACAAAATCATAGAGAAGGCACTTGATCGCTAGAAATCGGATTCACTTAAAGACTTTACCATGAATGATTACATGAACAAGATCACCACCGGGATCCTACCTCGATCTTGATCCTTGCTCTGGAGCTCCGACGTGGTCTTCCATGCAAGGTTCCCACGTGGGCTAGGGAAACCCTAGACAACTAGCACGACCGTCCTCTCCGAGATGGTGTCCCTCTCGCTTCTCTGCTCCTCGGTGGCGGATGACGAATGAATTGATGCGTGGCTCTTGGCAGGGGGACTATAAATACTCCGAGGGGCGTCTAGGTCAAAGGGGGTGTCGAACCGGGCACGGAATGGGCTGGGCCGGCCGGCCTGGGCCGACCGGCCTGGGGCCATTTCGGCCCAGTTCGGCCCCGGTTTCCTCCCGGTCGCTTCTCGTGTCTTCTAGAACTTTCCACCTCCTGCATGTGGGCCCTTGACGTTAGTTTCTCCGTGGTTTGGATAGGGCTCCTTGTCGCGCAAGCTTCAGCATTTTCTGTCCAGGTCCTCGGAGTTTTGTGTCTTCACGGTTCGGTCCTTGGGCCACTTGGAGTCATGTTCACTTCGTGTCTTGACTTGTGCCAGGCTTCATGATCTTCTCACAAAGTGCTTGACGAACTTTCCCGGGCAGTCTCCCTTTTAGCGTTAAAACCCTGCGTAAACATAAAACTCCAAAAACCACATGCGAATGCGAACTTGATATATCATGAGGGTTAGGATCGTTAGTTTGGATATCAAATCAATGCCAACACCGAAGGTAAACTCATGGCTAGGTTGACGGAAATTCACCGTCAACATCTCCCCCATGCTTAAACCTTGCTCGTCCTCGAGTAAGCCTTCGATGGATATCAGTGTTGCCTTTCATTATTTAAACCCTGCACTTGATCATACACGAGAAAACATAATGCTCTCTAAATTTATATTTGTTAAAGTTCCATAATGTACTAGCCTTCATCCCTATGGAGGGTGGATATCAATTAAGCTCTTCCCACAAGTAATTAATCATGCCCCCAAATTTCAAATGAATCTCAGAAATTTTGAAGTGTAGAGAGAGGTGAATAAAAGAGCTAAACCAAGTTCAAAAATTTAAACCACCTTGCATCTTGCTCATGTACTCTCATCTCATCTTGTCTCTCAAAGCCTATTTATTCTACTCCTTTCCCCTCTTAATATATATATATAAGTGTAAGGCTTTATCTGGAGCTTTGGGAAAAGTTTAGTCCTACCAAGATATTATTATTGAGATATTATTAAAACAAGACAAGCTTCTCATGGTCTTACCAAGACTCGTCAAAAAGGTCATTGGAAAAATAATGTTACAAGGAGGGGGAGAGATGAACACACACTTTTTGAGATAAGTGGACATGTGCAAATGGCAAAGAGTGATCCCGAGGCACAAACAAAGTCCTCGTTATCGGATTGCACATGGTTGGAAAGATGAGTATGGGTCTTGATCTTGAATCCTCTTGAAACTCATAATGCATCTAGAGAGCCGGGGAGCTTTATTTATTTATTTTTTCTTACTCTTCCTTTTTTATATATATACACATTTTTTCTCTTTTTTCTTTCTTTCTTTCTTTCATACTTTTTTTCTTTTTCTCTATTTCTTCTTTTTTTATACTCCCCTTGAACTCTAGATTACATTGTACCTATCTCCTTGGCAGCTCCCCCCATGCTTAGAAGATTGCATGTCCTCGGGCCAAGAGGTGGAAAAAATTTTATGCCAAGGTAGGTACTAAAAGTTCTATGTTTTCCTGGAAAGAAACACTTGAAATCTTCTAGGGATCCTTCACGCAATCTTTATGCCGTCTTGGAGGTCTCCCAAAATTATACTTCAATCCTTGGCACCTTCATTCTTGTGATCTTCCTCGAAATATTCATCCATACTCAAATGTTGGGTTGTGGTCAAGGAGATAAACACAAAAAGATGTATTGGGTTTTTGGGTGGATATCCGGCGAGGTTTGCAAAATTTCCGGTGTGGAAACTTACAATGCACGGATAGAAAAGGCTAGCATTAAGATAGATATGCAAAAACGGAATGACCAGCTTCTTAGTCTCGGGCCAGAGAAATCAAGCCCTGAATTAATTCACCCAAAAATAAATCTTGTACACTAAGTTTTTGCACTCAAATAAATATAAGGCTTTGGATAGGTAGAGCAACATGCAAGGGGTATTAATGACAAGGTTAGCATTACTTTTAAGAACAAAAATAAATCATCTTTAACCCATCCAAAATTGAGAGCATGAAAAGAAAACTATGGGTCTTATCTTTATCATAACCTCCGCAAAGGATTAAGCTAGCATTTAAATTAATTTCAGATTTGCATTAAAGAGAGCATTAGCTTAATCATGCATAAAACAAGTACAAAGATACGCAAATAGGCAATGGTCATCATATATCAACTTGGCACAATTTTCCATCCATATTAATTATCATAAAACGATGGTGAAATTTATTCATGGTGATGGAAAACAAAAACTACAACTATCACACTCATGCTGAAAATAAAATAGAAAATGCTCGCACACACAAATTTGCACATAACTGAAAAATAAAGAAAGGGAGAAGGAAAAATCAAACCGAATAGAAGCATTATTTCTTCTTCCTTCCTTCACTCTTCATTCTTCATTCTCCGGTGGTTGACATTGATGGTCTTGCACGGTGTATCCTTGCTCGTAGTATGATTGCGCAGGTCTCTTCCTCCATTTGACTTGCATTGGTTTGGATGAGGCGCCATGAAAGCTTCGTTGGGCGCCATGTATGGTGGAGGAAGTGGTGGCATGGCTTCCCCACTCCCCTATGCTTGCACTTCATAATATGGTGGAGGTATTGGTATTCCTCCATAAGGTGGTGGCATCGGGATCCCTCCATGTGGTTGTTCATTAGCTTGATGTGCGGCCCCTCTTTTATCTTGGGCTGCGGAGGATGATCCTTCTTCAACAATTCTCTTCTCAAGATGAACAAGCCTCTCCTCCTCCTCCATCTTCATGATGAAACAATCTTGAAATGCCTCGGAGGGTATGGATACTCAGTTCAGGGGGAGAACTTGAGTTTTGCACACATTTGTTCAAGGGGAGCTTGCATTCATGCTTTGGGAGCTCTTTGTGTCACCTGGATTTGCTTTGTGCTTTGCTCCTTTGCCAATGGTGTCGAGCCCTTTTGCCTCACCTTGAGGAGTCGGCATTTTGGAGCATTTGTCTCGGTTATGTTGAGCCGTTGCTCTTGCCTTAGGGGACTGAGATTTGCTCTTTCAAGTGATCTTGTTTTGGCTTTTGTTTGGCTTTTGATCACTTGTTTGAGTTCTTTGTTCGTTTCTTTTCTTTTTATTTCTCTTATGAATTGGTGACTATGTGTGTTGTCAATGCACTCATCAAGGGGGAGATTGAGGACCGGAGCGTCCGAGGATCGGTGGATGGTCGCTCCTTGGTGTGATGAGTGATTGAAAACATGGTCTGGACTGACTCAGGGCCGAGTATTGCAGGTGCAGGTTGCGGCTTGGTTTGCATTGGTGCAGGTGAAGAGCGGGCATGAAAGGTCTTACCATGTGTGGCCTCCGAGGAGTGGAGAGACAAGTAGGCTCGGCTCGATGGACCCGGTGGCCGAACGGGATCAAGTGTGGGCCGCATGGTGGCAAGAAAAGCTAGACGAAGTCATCTACGGTTTCTTGGTTGAGCCTCAAAACCAAGGTTGAGCCGGGACGACGTGGCGGCCAAGTCATGAGTGGGATTGGCGTGGAGGCTGCACTGAGTCCGCGGGGTTTGCGGCGGTTCACCACAAAACCGTCGGGATTACTTGGTTGAGCCACAAAACCAAGACCGGAGGGTCGGCGGGAGGAGACGGTATCCGGGCGCGCCGAGAGACTTCAAAGCGCAGGACACGCGACGGGATCGCAAGACATGCGTCGAGGTGAAGCGAGGTGCGATCGCTGGGCATCCTTCCGATGGTGCTACGACGAGAATTCCTAAGTGCCCTTCAGGGGCGTGTATCCTAGTATTATGTAATAGGGGTAGTTTCGTCAATCAGTTGCCTCCATATAAACTTAGAGGAGAGAGGATGGCGGCCATCTCTTGGAACCCTAGCTCATTTCCCTTTGCTATTTTCCCTTCCTATTTTCCTTTAGGTTTTCCATAGGACTAGCTTGAGAGCTTCATGGTGAGATCTTGAGAGAGGGATGGATGTTGAGGAGGCAAGCTAAACCTTGTATGAATCTTTCATGGTATGTATAGATGGTTCGGCGTGATTCCTCAAGTGTTCTTGTTGCTCCTCCCGTTTCTCTTTTTCAGTGATTTTCGAAGCCTTTTCTTGGGATTTTCGTGGGAAGGATTTGGAGGTGTTTCTTTGTGGGATTTGTTTTGGGAATCACACATGAGGTTGGTGTGCCTCTTTTCTTGGTGATCTTGCCCCTCAAATCCCGTTGGAATGACTTCGATTTTGGTGGTTTTCATGTTCTTCGTGTTATTGAGGTAGAGGCACAAGATTTGCGATTCCGGGAGTTGTAGGGAGTTAGAGGTCAAAATTTTTGGGGCATATCTTCCCTTTGGGGTGCTCATCATCTCCCCAAAATTTCGTCTCAAGACTCCAAGTGGTTTGGGAGTGTCAGAGGTTTAGTTCTGCACAGCCCACAGGGGTGTCAACCCCGGTGGTTTATTTGTTCGGCGGGGAGAGATCTAGGGCTAAGAACTCGAAGGTTATGCAAGAGCACACGAAACACAAAGGACACGGCGAGTTTATACTGGTTCGGTCCTCCGGAGAGTAAAACCCTACGTCCAGTTCTTGATTGTATTGATGCGGATGACTTGGGAGCGACTTGATCTCGGGGGTTCGGGCTTGCCCGCCTTATATTGGCTGACGGACAAGGTCGGTGGACCCAGAGTCCATGTCGGTTACTACAGGGAAACTAATCTAAGGAAAGTTACAACATAATCCTGTGATCTTCGGATTGTCTGGAGGCGCAGACGACGTCTTTCTGCCTTGTCTTGCACGCCAAGTTACCCGACCGGATCGGATAAGGTCGTCTGGGGAATCTTCTAGAAGGTCTTCAGAAGGTCGTGTGGGCCACAGACCAGGTCGGTTGGGCCCACTGTCAGGTCGGCTGGTCTTCTGGTGGGCCGAACCCACTTGTCGGGAACGGCCATGAGCCTGGTCAGTGGGGACCCAGGGGTACCCATGTCTCACAAGACCCCGAGCGATGTGTAGGCGCAGTGACCTTATTAGGTCATGACGAAGTCTTGAAGCTATCGACTGGTCGAATAGCGTGCACGTCAGTCCAAAATAAAAAAAGAACTATAAATCAGCTTAGCAGCCGACCTGTTTGTAGTCTTGCCGAGCGAAGAGAGGTCGAGTGACGACCTATAAGAAGTAGACTTCCAATAGATCGAAACGACGATGCAAAAATTCAGAGGGCGTCAAGGACGCACTCATAGAGTAGTATCCGAGCATCGCGGCGGGCAGGATGGCCGGTATGATGATCCAAAAAAGAAAGAAGAAAAAGTAGGTTGAGTAACGACGTGATGAGAAACAGGTTTCCCAACAGGTCGGTACGACAAAGAAAATAAGAGGGCGTCAAAGACGCTCTCGTAGAGTAGTCCCTGAGCATTGAACCAGGCAGCATGGCTGGTTTGATGCTCAAAAAAGAGAAGAAAACTTATTCATGGTCTTGATCAAATGAAGTGTAGAGGTACCCAGACCTCTGAGCATAGATGCAAAGAGTCTAGCAGGGCCGACCTCGAGGAGGCCTGTGTAGGCATGCCGACCTCAAAGTGGCCTCAAATCAACGATGCCCAGTATCCAAGGATACCGAACAAGATCTTTAAATGCACATCCCATAAAGAGATCTTCTGTAATGGTTGAAATGGTCAACGATAAAGCCATAGGAAAATGTTGATCTTGAACAAATAGAGTGTAGAGACACCCAGATATCCCGCATTGCTGCAAAGAGTCTGGCAGAGCCACCCAAGGCAAGCCGACCTCAAGGAAGGTCTCAAATCAGAAGCGCCTAAGCACCCGAAGACACTTGGCAGGGCCATTAGGCGCACACCCCACGGGGAGGCCTTCATTCCCGACGTAAAATCCTGGGTGTCCAGAGCAGGCTGGCAGAGCTATAAGAGCACACCGACCTCAAGGAGGTCACACATCTAGGGCGCCCAACTAGGTTGGCAGAGCCGTAGACATACCGAGGTATTGCAAGACCTAGGTATTAAGGCACGCCGACCTCGAGGAGGTCGTTTGGTGCCCAGACGACCAGCATAGCTACCAGCCATCCAGCGGAGCCATGGTACAAAAGGTATTTACGACCTCAGTAATAGGCACACCGACCACGGGGGCCCGACGAAATCGTAGATGTGAAGCATCTGATCTCCAGGCGCCGAGACGGATCTGGTAGAGCAGCGAGGCACGCCTACCCCGGAAGGTCTTTAATCGAACCTACGACCATTCTGCTCAGGAAATAGAAATATAGGCTGATTGGAATAGGTCCGTTTACGTGCATAGCCATAGCGGGTGCACCAGGACGCAAAGCCGGTGTACTGTAGCCATGTGACGCTGCAGCGGCCTCAGGCATCATTGATGCAGCAGCGATAAGTTTGTCGCGAGGTAGGTGGGAAAGATTCATGCTATAATTGCTCACATGCACACAGTACCCTGTGACCACGTGGTAACAGTGTCAAGGCTCTATAAATAGCGCCATAAGGCTAGGGGAAAGCACCGAGCATTGCTGAGCTATGAAGCCGCAGAGTAGAATTGTGGCCATGCCATGGGCATGTGTTCATCCACCAGAGCATAGGTTGCAAAGTTTGTAGAAGCTTGGAGCTAGAAGAATACTTGAGAAGCGTAGGAGTCACCACCAATCTCTGCACCCTTCCTCAGTGAAGAGCCAAGGAGAGTTTGGAGGTGATGCTGTAGAGGCCCGAGGTGATGTTGCAGGTTCTTGGTAAGCATGAGATGCTCGTCGAGGGCTCGCAGCACCTTCCCCCTGGGAAGACTGTGTCTGCATTCCATAGTTAGGCACAAAGCACGACCTGCTAGGCGCAGTGTTGTGTTGAAGTTCACCGCGAGGCCGCCATTGGGGACCTGAAGCTAGAAGAATTCTTGCGATTTGCTCTGGTATAGCAGAGAACATGGCAAAGACTGCTCTATGTAGATAAGGTCTACAATTTTTTTATCTTGTAATTTTTGCTAAGCTCAGGTAGGTCGCTGGCGACTTGGTACCTGAGAAAAATGTAATGTTTACTCTCTTCTATCATGTAATGGTCAGTTTGAAGAAATTATTCATCAACGACCTAAAATGTTGTGATTTGGTGGCTGATCGACCTCAAGGAGGTCAGTTGTGACATTAGGACGACATGATAGTATCAATGTATCCACGACCTAAATGCGAGGCATTAGGTCACCAATCTATCCGTTGAGCTTATAGCCGTTAGAGCAAAATCCGGCGAGATCGTCTTGCGAAATTAGTGGCACAGAGCCGTTGCGGCAGATCCGTTGTGGCGGTAAATCCGCAACGGGCGTCCGTGGCGGCACCCATATAAATACGGCCGAGGGGATAGGCATTGACCCTCCCCTGCCTTCGTCTTCTTCCTCCCGCCGCCCCCGCTGGTACTCCCCGCGCCATAGTCAACACGCTTACGCACCCACACCGCCGCATTTGGAGCCGGAGCTCATCGCCGTCCATAGCAATCCACCCGCCGCCACCGCGAGCCTTGCTCCGCGCCGCTCTGCATGCGCGTGAAAACCCTAGTGATATTTAGATCCAAATCCGTAGATCCCAAAGAAATGGCGGTCGCTACTTCCCAGATCCCCGCCCCAGAGATGGTCTGGGATCCTCGGAGATGACTGAGGAGAAGATCCAAGTGCTGGTGGACTGGGGGTTGCTGAGGCCCAAGGCGGAGGTGGAGTGGAAGCTGCCCACCAGCGAGGAGTTCCCAATGGAGGACGACAAGGAGCAGGTCGTCTTCGCTTCCTACTTCGAGCGCAGGTTCAACGTGCCCGCCGACGACTTCTTCAAGGGGCTCCTCTACTACTACAAGTTGGAGCTAGTACACCTCATTCCCAACTCCATTACTGTAGTATCGTCGTTCATCCACCTCTATGAGGCGTATCTTGGGATACCGCCACATTTTCTGTTGTGGCGGTATTTTTTCAACGTCAAGACCAGCTGCAAGCGTACTGGCGTCGTGGGCTCGGTGATGTTCTATTTATGATCAGGTCGTAAGGCAGAATGGATCGAGATGGATCTTCCGGACAGCACCAGCGGGTGGAGGTCCGAGTGGTTTTACATCACCGACCAGAAGCCGGTGCTCCCGAAGAGAATTGGGCACAGGCCTGAGAAGATACCCGAGTGGGACATGCCCCTCTCCTGCCGCGAGACGGAAGACCTCAAGGAGCTGCTCGCCATCCTCGTCAACCTCAAGAAGAGAGGTCTAATAGGCGGCGCAGTGGCGATGTCATTCAGCCGACGTCTGATCCAGCCGATCAAGGATCGGGTGCATCCGGCCTACGAGTATTGGGGTCAGTTAGACCCTACTCGCGAGGCCAACCGGAAGGTCTCCAGAGATGAGATGGTGGCTAGAGTCACCCAACTCTACACCGGTCGGATCTGCAACTAGAGGTACCCAAAGGCACACTCCCTGACCCGGCCAGTGTAGGATCTAGGATAGCGACTAGAGGGGGGTGAATAGGCGGTTTAAAATCTAAAAGCACAACACTAGAGAAATTTAATTAGAGCCACAAGGAGGATTAAATTTCTAACTACTCTATTCCTAAGTTGGGGGGTTTGCAACCGAAGGTGACAAGATATAATTCAATCTCTAGAAAGTAAATGCTCAAAGTAAAGTACTTGTAAGGAAGTTGAGCAAAGAGATAACCAAGCATAAGAGATGAATTTTATCCCGTGGTATCGATGACTTGCCGGTCACCCCTAGTCCACGTTGAGGTGGATTCAATGTTCAACCGCTCCTCTATCAAGGCACTACTTGATCTTGAGCCGGTTAGAACCAAAGAACCACTCCACACCTCGATTCCACTAGAGTTGCTCTTCACCGCTCCGGCGAGGTGACCACAAGACCTCTCACAACAATCTTCCAAGGCAACTTCACAATCTTCTTGAAGTGCTCAATGGAATCACGAGCTCCAAGCCGTCTAGGAGGCGGCAACCTCCAAGAGTAACAAATCAACCCGCTCGCTTGATGTTTCCCTAGTGCCACAAAGATCAACAACTTGATGCTATGCACTAGATGCTCCCAATCTCACAAAGAATGCAACCTCAAAGCAAAGTGAGTGAGAGAGGAGAGGGAGAGCTCAAGAATGTCAAATGAACCGTTCAAAGTGCCAAGAGAGCCTCCCCAATCCTGTGGGTGGAGTATAAATACCCCCACTTCTCGGAACTAGCCGTTATGCACAAAACGCGTATCTCGCGGACTGTCCGCGATGACCTCACGGACTGTCCGCGTTTGAATTCCAACGGTAAAAAATGCGAAGTCAACAGCTGTCAGAGTTGCCCGTTTGGCTGGGCGGACTGTCCGCCAGGACCCCGCGGACTGTCCTCCAGGGCCCCGCGGACCATCCGCCGATAGGCCGCGGACCGTCCGCCCGGTCCACCCGAGCTGCGCACCTTTTTGTTTGATTCGAGGTTAATTTCGGACCGTCCGCCAAAGACCCGCGGACTGTCCGCCCTAAAAAGATTTTTCTCGAAAAACTTTGTCAAAAACCTCAGATATTCAATAAACCTCAAGAGCCCGCGGACCGTCCGCCCCAAGGGCCCGGACTGTCCGCCCCACAGCAGAAAATTGACTTTTCTCAAGTTTTTCAACAGAACCTTTTTATCTTTTGAAAACGCCACTCATCTAAATGCAATGCATGCAAAATATGATCCAAGTGGCACTATAGAGACGTCAAGCCAACCAAGTTGATCCCTCTTGATAGTACGTCTATCTATCCTATTAATCCGGTTATTTTGCATCCTCTAATCACCTCATGACTGGTCAAAGGAAAAATCCTATATTATACCTTTGCCTTGAGCTTCCCATGGTCGAAGATGTCTGTGCTACTAACAACTTTGCCATGAAGCTCAATTAAACTCCGGGACTAACCTATACTAATATACTCAATGAAATTGTTAGTCCACTAAGATTGTCATTAATTACCAAAACATGAATTAGGGGCTTAGATGCCTTCAATCTCCCCCTTTTTTGTAATTGATGACAACCCTTTGAAAGGAGTGATATATGAAAAGTGAGTTTTGGAAGTACTTACTCAATTTACCGAATTTATGAGAATAAGATAGAGTGAATTCTTTCAAAACTCAATAAGTAGAGTGAAACTCCCCCTACATATGTGCATACCATTTTGCATTTGATTTCCCACACGTGTATAGATATATAAATTTTGATGAAATTTGCCTACAAATGAGAGACCAAGGCAACAAAATATACAAATATCCAAAGATAATTCGAAAACTTAAGGGTTAGCCTCAAATCTCCATAAGAACTAGAACAAGCCACAAGATAAGCGAATAAATTCACAAACATAGTTCACCACATTCAAGCACATGTCCTAGTTCCAAGCCACACAAATATTACAAACCAAGTTCATGCAAAATACCACATAAATAAACATGCACATAAATAAATATGCCAATGCAAGAGTTCAAAATTTATGCATGCAATGAAATGAGCTCCCCCTAAAGATCACATCACTCCTCCAAGTCATTCTCCCCCTTTGGCATCAAATACGAAAAGGTCTAGTCATCCTGAGGCGGCGGCGGAGGAGGATGGAATGGCGGATGGGGAGAGAACTCTAGCGGTGGAGCTGGCGCTGGGTAGTAGTGGAAGAAGTGATCTATGAAATCCCCAAAAGCTGTGTTCAATGTGTTGAAGTTGTTCTCAAGCTGGGACTATCGGTCAGAGATCTGCTGGTACTGCTCAGAAGTGGATAACTATGAAAATCTGTCATTCAAAGCACTAAGGTCACTCTGAAGGCTAGTTTGCATGGTGTCCAACCTAGTCATTATGGGCTCATGCATGGTGTTATAGATGTGATGACCAAAAGTGTTAAGGCTAGAGTCAATCTGCTGTTGAAATCCATGCTGCATAGTCTGAAATGTGTCATTCATCTGCTGTCCATATGCCTCAAAATGAGAGTTGAAACCGGATTGCATTTGCTGAAACTGAATATTCATGGACTGCTGAATATTAGAGAAATATGCATCAAAATAACCAGCTGGAGGGTCCCACTGTGGCTTCATGGGATGAACTGGAGGAGGAGGAGGAGGTGGCATAGCATAAGCATCATCATCAACATTGACATGGCCCGTGTCATCAACATTGTCATGCTCATCTTCACTAGCATGTTCTTCAACATCTTGAGCCTCTACATTTTGCCCATAAGGTGTCAATGGCCTATTGAGAAATACCTTGAAGTTGCAGAAGGGCCGATAAACCTCATGCTTCACATCACAAGGACCATTGAACCCAGTTTTGACCTTGATCAAAGCCATGATGTAAGGAGCAAAATATATACTATCTCTCACAAGACACTTCTTGACAATCATTTGCTCAAGAATAAGAAGCACAACATTGATCCGGGTCTCATTCATTATATGGTTTATCACATTCCAATAATGCTCCTGGACCTTATCCTTGTTTCCACTCTTAGGCATAAAAGTGTGTCTTATAATGTTGTTGATGACAGCTAGATGATGTCTAAGCCCTGTTGATAGCCAGTTTGTTATAGTTGCAGCAGGAGTACCAGGCTCATAAAAGACAGCAGTGTTTTCAAGAATATCTTCATTATAGACATTGACACCATCACTAAAATATGCATAGTCAAGGTGATTTGCGGCTGCAAATTCCGCAAAAGTGGCTTCAACTTCCCTTTTTCCGGTCATCCATTTAATAGTCTCTCCATCAAAGTCCATCTCATAGGTGGCATAAAATTGTCTAATAATTGTGTCGTTCCAATCACACCTATGCTCAAGAAATGGTCTGAGACCTAAGTTCTGAAGTTTAATTGCCACACCAGCTAATACTTCTTTAGACTCAAGATATCCAAAGTCGACCCTCTGATGAGCAAACACAGTGCAATCCCTTAAACTACAAAAGAAAGCTTGTTCTTGCACATTGGTACGGAAATATAGATTGTATGTGTCACGAGGCTCATTATATGCATTGGCATTCCTAGCAATAGCAAATTCTTTTTGGGTCCACTGTCTCCTAGGAATTGTGTAATTGAGCACATCAATAATATCATCAATGTTACCTCCCCCTTGATTCATGACCTCCTCTTCATCTACCATGAATGATGCACTTTCATTTTCAGGCATGTTATCACTGTCATTGGGATTGTCAAGATCTTCCTCTTTCTTAGGTGTAGCATCTCTACGCCGCCTTTTGGATGTACCCACATCCTTGTCTTTCTTCTTTGAACCCACTTTCTTAGTTACTGCTGCTATTCCCTTGCGAGCACTGTCATGATTAAGTAGTTGAATGGGCATCAATCAATTTATATGAAAAAGACACCATGTATAATAAACCATGATGCCCTTGACCAAACTGGGTGAAAACAGCCCCTCGCGGACAGTCCGCATGAAGCCCGCGGACGGTCCGCGAGTTACTGTTCACGCGCAGTACATATGAACAGGGGTTCCAAAACAAGAATCCTTAATATCTTCAAGATTATTCAGTTTCTACCCACCAAATTTTTGCCATAGCATCACATGAGTATCCCAAACACTTTCACCAAGCCAAAATTTCAATTCAATGGACAAATTTGAGATCACAACTTCAAACCCTAACCACCTTCTTCCTCAAAATCTGAGAGATAGAATGAGATAGTCAAAGAAATACCCGGATGACATGGTGGAGAATCTCGCGGAGAGTCCGTGGATGTTCTCGGACAGTCCGGGAAGAGCCCCAAACGAAATCCCCAAGGAGGGGGTTGCTTTCTTGACCAAGGGCAAGAGAGAGAGGTGGAGAAACAAGCCTTTGCGGGTTAGGGACGAGGGGGCATGTGGCTGTTGACTTATCTGCTCGCGACCGGTCCCACCTGTGTGCGGCTCGCGCGGACAGTCCGCGGCTCACATGCGGACAGTCCACGACGCCCGCGGACGGTCCGGGAACCCGTGGCAGACGGTCCGTAATTTGTTCCAGAACCTCCAGTAGCTCCCGCGCCACAGCGGCCCTCGCGGACAGTCTGTGCTGCTCCTGCGGACGGTCCGGCGCACTCTGGCGGACAGTCCGGTCCCCTTTTTCTTTGCAGCCCGAAATACTTCAAGATTAAGATTGGATTGGTGAATTTTTTGGGATCATTGCTCATAAAATATGAAGTGTACTTGCCAAAAGATGCAATGCAATTAGAATGCACGACAAATGCGAGAAACAAACTTCACAAAGGTTAGAGAGCATAAGATATAAAGTAAGCATGAAATGATTAAGATAGATAAAACAAAAATAAAAGCACGTAAAGAAACACATGTGCTAGCCCTCAAGCCACGTTTGAGAAGTCAATGACATTTAGCTCATTTCTCAATTTGCAAAAGCGAGATTCATCCAAAGGCTTGGTAAATATATCCGCTAATTGATCATTCGTGCTCACTCCATCAATATTGATATCCCTTTTGCTCACATGATCTCTAAGAAAATGATGCCGAATATCAATGTGCTTGGTTCTAGAATGTTGAACCGGATTATTGGCAATCTTGATGGCACTTTCATTATCACATAAGAGAGGAATTTCCTTAAATTTCACCTCATAATCTAGAAGAGTTTGCTTCATCCATAACAATTGAGCACAACAACTTCCCGCCGAAATATATTCCGCTTCGGCGGTAGAAAGAGCCACAGAATTTTGCTTCTTTGATGACCAAGATACAAGAGAACATCCAAGAAGTTGACAACCACCGGAAGTACTTTTTCTATCAACCTTACAACCGGCATAATCGAAGTCCGAATAACCAACCAATTCAAATTGAGCACCCTTTGGATACCAAAGACCAATGTTAGGAGAATACTTCAAATATCTCATTATGCGCTTTACGGCGGTCAAATGACATTCTTTAGGTGCGGCTTGAAATCTAGCACACATGCACACACTAAACATGATATCGGGCCTAGATGCGGTAAGGTAAAGCAAACTACCAATCATAGACCTATAAAGCTTAAGATCAACCGGTTTACCTCCCTCATCAAGATCAAGATGTCCATTTGTAGCCATAGGAGTCTTGATGGGTTTTGCATCTTCCACGCCAAATTTCTTCAAGATGTCCTTCACATATTTAGATTGGTAAACAAATGTTCCCTCCTTCAATTGTTTGATTTGAAGACCAAGGAAGAAGCTCAATTCACCAATCATAGACATTTCTAATTCCCTAGACATCATTTCTCCAAATTCTTTGCAAAAATCTTCATTTGTTGAACCAAAGATAATATCATCAACATAAATTTGGCAAATAAAGATGTCATTTCCAATCCTTTTAGTGAACAATGTAGTATCAACCTTTCCAATTTTGAAGCCCTTAGAAAGAAGAAAATCCCTAAGCCTTTCATACTAAGCACGAGGAGCTTGCTTCAACCCATATAGAGCCTTAGAAAGCTTGTATACATGATTTGGCTTTGTAGGGTCCTCAAAACCGGGAGGTTGCTCAACATATACTAGTTCACTAATTTTTCCATTCAAGAAAGCACTTTTGACATCCATTTGATGTAACTTGATATTGCGGGAACAAGCATAGGCAAGCAAGATTCTTATAGCTTCAAGTCTAGCTACGGGAGCAAAAGTTTCATCAAAATCCAAGCCCTCCACTTGAGTGTAGCCTTGAGCAACCAATCTAGACTTGTTCTTCACCACAATACCATCTTCATTTTCTTTGTTCCGGTAGACCCATTTAGTACCAATGACATTATGATCCTTGGGTCTTGCAACCAATTCCTAAACTTGATTCCTAGAAAAGTTATTTAATTCTTCTTGCATGGAGATCACCCAATCCGGATCTTCAAGTGCTTCATCCACACGCTTAGGCTCATGAAAAGATACGAATGAATAATGTTGACAAAATGAAGCAACACGAGATTGATTTTGGACACCCTTACTAATATCACCCATGATTTGGTCAATGGGGTGATCTTTGGCAACTTGATGGTAAACTCTAGGTTGATCAACCAGTTCTTGAGTTGATGTAGAAGGTGTAGTCATAGAGACCCTTTGATCATCTTCTTGAGGTGAGTCATTGTTGCTAGAATTACCCTCTTGTTGATCTTGATCATTTGTTGTGGAAGTAGATGGATTTGCTTGAATAGAAATGGATGGACCTTCATCATCATCTTCTTCTCTAGGCATGATGTCCCCAATAGCCATGGTCTTCATTGCCTTACTCAATTCTTCACCTCTCACATCATCTATGTTTTCCTTCTCATCTTGAGAGCCCATAGTTTCATCAAATTGCACATCATAAGCTTCCTCAACAAATCCCTTGGATTTGTTGTACACTCAATAAGCCTTGGAATTTGATGAGTATCCAAGAAAAAATCCCTCATCACACTTGCTTTAGAACTTAGATAACCGAGAGCCTTTCCTCAAAATATAGCATTTGCAACCAAAGACCCGAAAATAAGAAATATTTGGCTTCCTTCCAATAAGAAGTTCATATGGTGTCTTGTTGAAGAATATATGACAATATAGCCTATTTGAAGCATGGCAAGCGGTGTTGATTGCTTCGGCCCAAAATGAATCCGAAACTTTGTACTCATCTAGCATTGATCTTGCCATCTCAATTAAGGTCCTATTTTTCCTCTCAACAACACCGTTTTGCTCCGGTGTATATGTAGTTGAGAACTCATGCTTGATCCCTTTCTCATCACAAAACTCTACAACATTTGTGTTCTTGAATTCACTACCATTGTCACTTCTTACTTTCTTCAATTTTTGTTCAAATTCATTTTCGGCCCTTCTCACAAAGGTCTTGAAAATGTCACAAGTATGAGATTTGTCATGAAGAAAGAATACCCAAGTGTATCTTGAATAATCATCCACAATCACAAGACAATAGCTATTTCCACCAATACTTCTATAAGTAGTGGGACCAAATAAATCCATATGTAATAATTCCAATGGTCTTGTGGTTGACATAATGCTCTTGTTGGGATGTGAGTTGGCAACTTGCTTTCTAGCTTGACAAGCACTACACAATTTATCTTTCTCAAATTTGACATCTTTCAAGCCAAGAACTAAGTCATGCTTCATTAATCGGTTAAGTTGTTTCATGCCAACATGACCAAGTCTTCTATGCCATAACCAACCCATAGAGGCCTTTGAGAATAAGCAAGTAGTCAAACTAGCCTTCTTAGATGAGAAATCCACTAGATATAAGCTCTCATGACGAAAACCCTTAAAAATAGAATCTTTCCCATCAATTGAGGTGACCTCAAAATCATTGCTAGTGAAAGTGCATTTATAACCATTGTCACAAAGTTGAGCAATAGATAGCAAATTGAAATTGAGAGAATCAACTAGCAAGACATTAGAGTTATTGTAATCCTTAGAGATAGGTACTTCACCAATTCCTTTTACACCTCCCTTGCTATCATCTCCAAAAGTGATGTTGTCAAAGTCGGAAATATCTTCATCAAGATGAGAGAATATTTTTCTTTCGTCGGTCATGTGATTTGTACAACCACTATCAATAACCCAATGTCTTCCTCCGGCTTTATAGTTCACCTACAAAAGAAATTACTTCCTTTTAGGTACCCAAATTTTCTTGGCTCCTTCAATGTTAGTGACCAAAATTTTTGGCACCCAAATGGACTTCTTTTTATTACTACCAAGAGAGCGACCAACAAATTTAGCACAAACAACACCCTTAGAATCTTTCTTAAGAACATAGGAAGGATCTAAGGATAAGGTCTTCTTGCTCTTGCATTGGTGATTCACGTCAACTTTTGCCTTGCACTTATGACACATCTTGACTTCTTCTTCCTCATATGTCACATTTGAAGTCACCAAAATTTTCTCCTTAGGAATGAAAGCCTCTTTTCCTTTCTTGGGAAAATAACCAAGCCCATTTTTCTCCAAGGTGAATTTTTTATTTGTCCAAATATGATTAAACCGGACATGACTTCCAAAATACAGTGCAAGATCTTTGGACAAACACTCTATCTCCTTCTTCAAAGATTCCTTTTCCAACAATAGAGATGAATCACAAGACATATCCTCACTAATGCAAGAGCTAGTACTTGTGCTACAAGATGGGTTAGTTGCACATGAAGGAATATTTAACATATTACATTCAACAACCATGCTCATTTTTCCTTTGACCTCTTGTGCAAGGAGAGAGTTGTGAGCTTCCTTAAGCTCCTCATGCTTCTCTTTAAGATTCCCCCATGAAGTGTTAAGTGTTTCATGGGAAATCTTAAGATTTTCATGAGTAGTCTTTAGCTCCTCAAAAGAATTTAGAAGTGAAACATTTTTCACCTCCAAATCCCTCAACTTTGATCTCTCCATGTGCAATTTGTCATCGGACTTAATGACCATGGCAACTAGATCATCATAAGATAAAGCATTATCATCATCATCACTTTCACAATCATCATCATCATCCTCAACTATTACCTTTGATTCACCTTTTGCCATGAGACAATATGGCTTGGAGAAGAGTGAAGGAGCATCCTTGATGGCAACCCCGGCAAGACCCTTTGAAGGCTTGTCATCATCATCTTCATCGGAGCTTGCATCGGAATCCCACTCAACAAAGTAGGCTTGACCATTCTTCTCCTTCTTGTAATATTTCTTCCTCTTATGCACATTTTTCTTGTCTTTCTTCTTGCCATATTTGTCTTCTTTCTTGTTTGGACAATTAATTGATTTATGTCCAATTTCACCACAATTGAAGCAATCTTTACCTTCAAAAGGATTCTTCTTTGATGATTGTCCCTTCTTGCCAAACTTCTTCTTGTTCATAATTCTTTTAAGCCCTTTTGCAATAAGAGCCATTTCTTCATCGGAGTCAATCTCTGGGTTCTCATCATCATTCTCTTCTTGAGTGACCTTGGCCTTGAGAGCAATGTTTTTCTTCTCTTCACTAGTTGATTGACCTTGAACCTCCTTTTGTGATTGCTTGAACAAGTCATGAGTTAGCACTTCACCAAGAACTTCCGTAGGAGTCATTTTCTTCAAATCGGACCTCACAAGCAAGGTCACAATTGTCTCATACTTCTCGGGAAGGTATCTAAGAAACTTATGAGAGAAGTTTTTGTTTGTAACATCAAAATCAAGACACTTGAGTTCATTCACAATATCATTCAACCGGTTGAACATGGTTGAAACATCTTCATCCTTCTTCATAGTGAACTCATTGAACTTGCCCTTGTACACATAGAGCTTTGCTTCTTTCACGGTGGATATTCCTTCATAAATTTCCATAAGCTTCTCCCATATCTCATTTGCCTTTTCATGTCCCTTCACTCCATTGAATTCACTAAGAGCGAGAGCAATGTAGAGTACACTCAAAGCTTGATCATTTAGTGCTTCATTTTTATCATCTTCGTCCGTCTTTTTCTTAGGATCCAATATGACATATCCTTGTATTACAATTCTCCACAAATTTCTTCCCAAGGCCTTGAAGTGAACCTCCATTCTTTTCTTCCAATAATCATAATTGTTCCCATCAAAGACCGGTGGCTTCCCAACATGAAACTTTTCCTCTTTAGCCATTTATCCTACTCCGAGATGGTTAAATCTCTCAAATAAGGAGTCCTCGGCTCTGATACCACTTGTAGGATCTAGGATACCGACTAGAGGGGGGGTGAATAGGCGGTTTAAAATCTAAAAGCACAACACTAGAGAAATTTAATTAGAGCCACAAGGAGGATTAAATTTCTAACTACTCTATTCCTAAGTTGGGGGGTTTGCAACCTAAGGTGACAAGATATAATTCAATCTCTAGAAAGTAAATGCTCAAAGTAAAGTACTTGTAAGGAAATTGAGCAAAGAAATAACCAAGCACAAGAGACAATTTTTATCCCGTGGTATCGATGACTTGCCGATCACCCCTAGTCCACGTTGAGGTGGATTCAATGTTCAACCGCTCCTCTATCAAGGCACCGCTTGATATTGAGCCGGTTAGAACCAAAGAACCACTCCACACCTCGATTCCACTAGAGTTGCTCTTCACCACTTCGGCGAGGTGAGCACAAGACCTCTCACACCAATCTTCCAAGGCAACTTCACAATCTTCTTGAAGTGCTCAATGTAATCACAAGCTCCAAGCTGTCTAGGAGGCAGCAACCTCCAAGAGTAACAAATCAATCCGCTCGCTTGATGTTTCCCTAGTGCCACAAAGATCAACAACTTGATGCTATGCACTAGATGCTCTCAATCTCACAAAGAATGCAACCTTAAAGCAAAGTGAGTGAGAGAGGAGAGGGAGAGCTCAAGAATGTCAAATGAACCGTTCAAAGTGCCAAGAGAGCCTCCCCAATCCCTTGGGTGGAGTATAAATACCCCCACTTCTCGGAACTAGCCGTTATGCACAAAACGCGTATCTCGCGGACTGTCCGCGATGACCTCACGGACTGTCCGTGTTTGAATTCCAATGGTAAAAAACACAAAGTAAACGGCTGTCAGAGTTGCCCGTTGGGCCGGGCGGACTGTCCGCCAGGACCCCGCGGACTGTCCGCTAGGGCCCCGCAGATCGTCCGCCGGTAGGCTGCGGACCGTCCACCCAGTCCACCCGAGCTGCGCACCTTTCTGTTTGATTCGAGGTTAATTTCCGACCGTCCGCCGAAGACCCGCGGACTGTCCGCCCGAAAAGGATTTTTCTCAAAAAACTTTGTCAAAAACCTCAGATATTCAATAAACCTCAAGAGCCCGCGGACCTTCCGCCCCAAGGGCCCGGACTGTCCACCCCACAGCCGAAAACTCACTTTTCTCAAGTTTTTCAATAGAACCTTTTTATCTTTTGAAAACACCACTCATCTAAATGCAATGCATGCAAAATATGATCCAAGTGGCACTATAGAGACATCAAGCCAACCAAGTTGATCCCTCGTGATAGTACGGCTATCTATCCTATTAATCCGGTCATTTTGCATCCTCTAATCACCTCATGACCAGTCAAAGGAAAAACCCTGTATTATACCTTTGCCTTGAGCTTCCCATGGTCGAAGATATCCGTGCTACTAACAACTTTGCCATGAAGCTCAATTCAACTCCGGGACTAACCTATACTCATATACTCAATGAAATTGTTAGTCCACTAAGATTGTCATTAATTACCAAAACACGAATTAGGGGCCTAGATGCCTTCAGCCAGCTGATCCAGTAAGTCTTGAGACTATTAGCTCTTTGACGTCTTTACCTTTCTTGTGCCTTAGAGGAAGACCTCTTAGACTTGGTGTTTGTCTTTT
This sequence comes from Cenchrus fungigraminus, assembly GCA_036936925.1. NCBI lineage: Eukaryota > Viridiplantae > Streptophyta > Magnoliopsida > Poales > Poaceae > Cenchrus > Cenchrus fungigraminus. Next base: position 49,925,807 of record CM072778.1, on the reverse strand, counting down.
GCAGGATCATGAAATGCAGTACTGGTGCCCTGCACCTCTTCCTAGTGGCGAGGAGCCACGTCGGAAATTGAGGTCGCAGGAGTACCAACCTGGGCTGCAGGAGAACTACTTGTCTGATTCGTCGGTGGGGGCTGATGAAGATAGCGACCAGGAGGTCAGTGGCGACGGGACGAGCCGACCAGCGGTGGCGAGCGTTGCGAAGCCGACGCATCGAACCAGAGCAACTGTCGCGAAGGTGACGAAGTCGAAGGCTGACGTAGCAAAGGTCGAAGCGGCGAAGACCGCAAAGCTCGAGGCCGAGAAGAAGAGGAAGAGGAAAACAGACACCATCCCGACGGCAGAAGACGTCGAGGAGGAGGATGAAGCGGTGGACTCACTGTCGGGTGAGGATGAACTCGCAGCACCAAGGTCGCCGAGTCCCATGACCAAGAGGCAGCAGGAGCTGGAGATGAAGACGACGGAGGAAGACCTCCGCCGCATAAAGCAGGCCCAACTGGCGAAGGCCGGTATCCAGGCCAGGACGCCTGCGAAAGTGCCAGGTCGGCGCTTGAAGCTGAAGACACATGTGAAAGCGATAGCAAGGTGAGACCTCATTGCCACTTCGACGCATTATACTTGTACGATGTAGTTATGTTCTGATGATTCCACATTTGCAGGTCGGATGCCAGACCTTAGAGCACCTCGGGTGCCCAGGAGTCTCCTGCAAGGACGACGACGTTCGAGCAAGAAGTCGGAACCCAAAGTTCCGTTGGAGGTGTAGGGACGTCAACCCCTCCACCGGTCATCAATCCGGAGCCAATCAACACGGTACCAGCTACGTCGGCTCAGGATCCTGTGGCGGACCAAGCTCAGCTTGACCCACCACCACAGAAACCAGAAACAACCGGCGAAGCAGTACCAAGTTCGATGTTGATGGCTTGGGATCCCTTGTATTCAGAGATTGACTGGAATGGGTCACCATGGCAGGAGCAGATTTTTTACGACAACGAAGATATGAGGGCTGTCGAGAATTCGATCTTGACACTGAACGTCGCCCTTAAGGTAAATTGCTTCCCTTAAGTCAACTTGTTGGTCGCCGATTGAATTTAGTTACTAGCCTAACCTTTCGTCTTTGAAACAGTCATTGGCAGACCGGGCCCTTGGCAGGGCCGATCAGTGCAGGGACGCGATGGTCTGTACATGCGTGCACAACAACTTGAGCAGGAGCTCAAGTGGGCCAAGGAGGAGGCAGCCGCAAAGAAGAAGAGGCTTTAGGACGAGCTGGAGACGGAGCGACGTAAAAATCAGGATGCTGACGATCTGCTGACGTCTGTGAGTGCTGGTAAGACCAACGACTCACGACCTTTACATTTGAATTGCTGAAGTGAATCTTGTAATTGATGACGTCTTTGCACCGAAGAGTTCCACCGAGAGAAGGTCAAGCTCAAGGAGAACATCAAGATCGCCAAGGAGAGAGTCAGGAGCCTCGAGAAGGACCTGAAGGAGGCTGATGCAGGTGGCGAAGAGCTCAAAAAAGTGATGCAGGCCGCCGTCGAAAGTGAGTACGCCGTATGCCAGAAGCTGGCTTACGAAAAACAAACACGAAAGGACCTTGAGGTCAGTCTCGTGGTAGCCTTGCAATCGTTGCAAAATGACTAGATGACCATTGCAGGACTTGAAGTGGAGGTCAACGACTTGAAGAATGCTGCCGACCATGTTATGGACATGGTGGTTCCTCAGGTGGCCGGAGAAGAGCCCAAGCTAGCAATTGACCAGCTCATGGCCACGCCTCAGAAGCTGATGGACCTGCTGGAAGCTACGAGCTTAACAGCGGTAATGGAATCTCTGGTACGCATGAAGTCGCACTTCCCCGAGGTCGACATGGTCAAGGTCGGGGAAGGCCCAAATGTGGAAAAAGACCTCAGGGCCATAGAGGCAGAGGTGCAGCCAGTGGCGGAGAAGATAATGGACGCCATCGATTACGAGGGCGATGATGAAGACGAGTAGGTGTAGCCTTAGAGTTGTACCCCCTCGTTGGCCGGAGCACAATGTACTCACGGAGAGGCTGGCTTACCGACCACCACTGCTCAGCAGGGAGGCTTACGTGTAGCCGGCGCGCGGGGAGAGTCTAGGACTCGGGTTTTGCAACCACATGACCAAGCAAGCTCGTAGAAACACCAAGTATACAATCGTGAGAGACGACATCCTCAGTTCGGGCGACCCTTGTGTTGGCATAGCCAAGCCCCCGAGCATGTCGAGGGGGAGGAACAGAACTTGACCCTCAGGTCTTTCGACCCTTGTATTGGCTTTTGCCAAGCCCCTGAGCATGTCGAGGGGGAGGGAATATGACACGGAAAAAGGAGAATAGAACTCGAGACACAGCAGTTGACTGCGTAAAACTAATATTTATTTAACTGAAGGTACAAAGGCGAAGAATACATAACTGTAATGAAAACTACTCTACGGATAGAATCGGCGCAGGTGCTCCACGTTCCAAGGGTTAGGGACTCCTTGGCCGTCGCCCCACTAGAGATGATATGTAGATGGGTTGATGACTTCTGTGACGATAAAAGGTCCCTCCCAAGGGGCAGACAACTTGTGCACGTCGTCGGTCTTCTGAATACACCGCAAGACTAGGTCGCCAATGTTGAAGGAGCACTCCTTGATGTTGTGATCATGGTAACGACGAAGCTGTTGGTCGTGGCGAGCCTGCCGGATGATAGCTGCCACTCTTCGTTCCTCAAGGCTGTCGAAGTCGACGCGACGAGTTTTCTCAGCTTCACCTTCTTCATAAAACTGTATGCGTGGAGCTCCAAAGGTGATGTTGGTGTTCACAGCTGTTAAGTACTGCTTTTACACTGTCAAAGTGATCATCAACACTAGAATAGGGGTTTATACTGATGATTTCCACAAGTGTTGGTATTTCTAGCCTTTGTTGCAGGATGTACCGAATTACGCGTTAAACGATGTATTCACAGAGCAAGAGAACAAAAAACCTATATAAGGCTCCATTGGAAACAGTGTCAAATGCAAAATTGGACTCCACCATTGCGACGAGCTCGTCGAAACGATCGAAATGGATATATTATTTGTATGCATCGGAGTCCGGATGAAGGAGATATGGAAAAGATAAAATACGACGCAATGCTAACGTCAGCACGGGACCCACCACACCGCCATGCAAGCGCGTACATGGGAGCTTACCCAGGGCGGCCATATGGCCGCACCCCACTGGCCAGCGTCCGTGCACGCGGATCACTCCACCGGCATGCGGGATCGCCCCCGCCTGGCCACGTGTCGGCGCGCGACTGGCCGACCGCGGCTCACGCGGATCCCACGGCGCGTGCGGCTCCGTGCGCGAGAAGGGGCCGGGGCCGGACACGCGGCGTGACGGGATAAGTGCGGGATGAGGCGGTGGTGCGGTCCACATGACTCGCCCATTGGTCCGCCCCGGGTTTGCCCGGTTCACCGCTAGAACCGCCCGGTTCAGCCCCTTTTCTACTGGTTCAGCGCCCAAACACCTCGGTTCTCTTCGGTTCTCGACTCCAGAAGACTGGTTCTGGCAAGGACACGTGTCAGCACACCACAGGATGTGCCCAATAGCCTTAGGGGCTCCCCTAAGTTGCTCCAAGCCTATAAATAGGAGGCAGGGGGACTCATTTAGGGACAACAACTCATTCCTCCTCGCTCTCAACTTCTCTCTTGGAGAGGAGTCTCTCCTCTCCATGTGTAGGTGTGAGTAGGTGCTAGGTAGTGTGAGACATGGGTACCCCTGGGTCCCCACCGGCCAGGCTCACGGCCGTCCCCGATAAGTGGGTCTGGCCTACCAGAAGACCCGCCGACCGAACAGTGGGCCCAACCAACCTGCTTGGTGGCCCACACGACCTCGCGAAGACCTTCCAGAAGATTCCCCAGACGACCTTATCCGATCCGGTCGGGTAACTTGGCGTGCAAGACAAGACACAAAGACGTCGGCTGCGCCTCCAGACAGTCCGAAGATTGCGGGATTATGTTGTAATTTTCCTTAGATTGGGTTCCCTGTTGTAACCGACCAGGACTCAGGGCCCACCGACCTTGTCCATCAGCCAATATAAGGCGGACAAGGGCAGACCCCTGAGGCCAAGTCATTGCAAGTCATCCCAAGTCGCAATCCACCCAAGTCAATACAATCAAGAACTAGACATAGGGTTTTACTCTCTAGAGGCCTGAACTAGTATAAACTTGTCGTGTTCTTTGTGTTCCATGTGCTCGTGCGCAACCTTCGAGTTCTTAGCCCTAGATTTCACCCCGCCGAACAAATAAACCACCGGGGTTAACCCCCTTGTGGCCTGTCCAGATCTAAACATCTAACAGTTGGCGCGCCAGGTAGGGGGAAATCCAGGGTTCTTCGTGCAACTCGATAGCTTCACCAAGCGGCGTCATCTTCCCGGAAAGCATGGCGGACTTCCTCACCAATCCCGTCGATATCTGTTTCGGCTCTATGCCTGCGGAATCCACCGCTCCAGCCGCCTGCCTCGTCATCGAGAGCACTGTCGTCACCTCCAACCAGCAAGTCGAATCCGATCTGCTGGCGAAAACCCAGCCACCCACTCCTCGTGACCTGATCGCGGGGCTCGATCGCGTCGAAGACATGCTCTCCGACACGATCAAGGTTTGTGAGCGCGCCAAGCGCCCTCGCCGGACCACTCCACCTTCACCCTGCATGCCTCTTGGCCTGCGGAACGCAGCTCATGCAGCATCTCGCTACATGAAGAACAAGATCCAGATCGAATCTGGACCCAATACCCCACATCGTGGAAACTGCAGAGGTCATCTTGACGACCCCTACCCTGTCCACGAGGACTCCAAACACATGGCTCGCCAGTGCCGTGTGCTTAAGAAACTTCGCCGACCTTTGATCGCGGCTCATCACCGCCAGATCAATCATGGGCCATCCCCGGACTGCCTCACGTTCCAGATCGCCCGTACGACCATCTCCCCCAACAATCCGGATGACATGTTCAAAATCCCGGATCGAGAGGTCCTCTTGGTCTCCGTTGACGTACCCCTCAAGCAGGCGAGACAGACGAGCAGCGCCAATAGTGAGAGAATGCTAACACCGCACGAGCTGTGCGCCGTCAGCAAGAAGCAGATGCAGTTGTAGCAGCCGTCGAACACCAGGCCCCGGGTCAGCCCGCAGGCAACGTCGTACCTGGTGCCGGTGGCCAACCGACAGCCAACATCACCGATGGAGGACCTCCCCCTGCGGCCCTAGCAGCTCCTCCGCAGCAGCAAAATAAAGATGAGCCTCGTCGCCACTGCCTACGTGCCAGAGCCCTCCTGAGGGACTTTGAGCAAGATGGCCACGAAGTCTACAACTCCCCTCAAGCTAATCTAGGCGCGGCCCTTGCCGAGGTGGGACAGCTTGCAGACACCCCTGCAACTTGACGTCTACAAGCCCACATCCATATCGCCACTGCCCAGGTCTAAGAAAGAGGTCCAGGATACAGCAGATCGGCCTCAAGTTCCTACTCCAGGAGTAGGACGGAGCAACCCTGCTGTCATCACCATAACGACAACGCTCCCCTTCCGCCCGTGGCTGAAGAGGGAGGTGGTGAGAATGAAGTTGTGCAGCCGGTCAACCCCCACTGCCAACGCCACTGGTAATGCCGCCGGCAACGCTGCCAATAATGTCACCAACGCTGTTGGCGCCCAGCAGCAGAACGCCGCCGGCAACGCGGGACAGAACGCTGGAGCTCAACCTCCACCAGCACAAGCCACGCGCAGCAATCAGCGCCAGCCTATACAAGATGAAGCGGGGATGGAGCGCCGCGCTAACTACGACTGCGACAACAAGGTCCCTGATCACCTCAACGCCAACAACCCAATCCAAGCAGCAGAGCTGCGTGATATGCACGATCATGAGCTTCTACGTCGTGCCCAGTACGACCAAGATAACGGTCCTCCCGACGACCTCTACGTCATCCCGTCAACCTACGCTCTAGGATCTAGTTCTGGAGCAATCAACAACTTTCCGGCATTCTCACAACATCTCAGGACGATCAGATACCCGAAAGATTTCAAGCCAGCCATCGAAAAATACGACGGTCGCTCGGATCCGAGTATTTGGCTCAAAATGTGCAGCATCGCTGCTCGGGCGTCAGGAGGCAACGAAGACCACATGGCGGGAAACTTTCCTCTTGTGATGGGCCAAGCGCCACTCCTATGGCTCGACAACCTCCCTGCGGAGTGCATCACTTTGTGGGCGACCCTATCACGGCTCTTCATGACCAACTATCAAGCGACCTACAACGGCCCCGGCAACACTCACCACCTCGCCAAAGTACGGATGAGGAAAGATGAAACTCTCCGAGAGTACACTAACCGCTTCTTCGAGAACCGCAACACCCTCGCTGGTGTCAAGGATGAAGACGTCATAGCCTACTACAAAAAGGGGGTAACCAACCTCAACCTTTTTGAGAAGATCCATGAAGCCGGCGCTGATTCTATCGCCGACCTCATGGCCTATGTCGACAAGCTCGTCGATACTCAAGACACGGTGGTACATGACTTCAATGGAGATGACCACATGGACACCGATGGTGGTGGCAGGTTGCGCAAGCGATCTGGCGAGGTTTACGCAACTGATCCACCACGACCTTCCACTTTCCTCGAAGGTGACTTCAATTGTACACTGAACGACCAGTGTCAATTCCACCGCAACGCCAAGCACGCCATGAGGGAGTGCAAGCAACTAAAGTGCGCCCTAGGCATGCCTTCAGAGCCAAAAAAGACCAAGAGCGGCAACAACGACGACCAGAACAACGACCGCCGCTACGACAGCCGCAACCGTCGACCTGATCGACGTGACTACAGCGACCGGCGACCTTACCGTCGCAATGACGACAGGGATCACCATGATTATCGCTGCGACTATCGCCACGATGACCGACGTGATGATCGTCGTGATGACTACCGCCGCGACGACCACCGCGATGAACGCCGTGACGACCAGCGTGACGACCGCCGTCGCTACGATGACCACAACAATGACGGCAACCGTCGCAAGGAACCAACCCTTCCACCACCACCTAAAGCGGGCAACCCCAACGGCGTGTTTCAGAATGCCAACCGACAGATCAACTTCATCGACGGTGGTCGCCAAGCAGTCAAGAGCAACAGACAGTAACGATCGAACGCAAGGGAGATCGGCCAAGTCAACACCGAAACTCCACAACCCCTGCGGTGGTAGGAGTTCCCCATCACCTTCTCCAGGAAAGACCACTGGGTGCACATACCCGACCCCGGGACCTACACGCTGGTCGTCAACCCCATAGTGGACGGCGCCTTCCTGCCCAGGACCCTCGTCGACGGGGGCAGCAGCTTAAACACCATCTTCACCGAAACGCTGAAGAAGATGGACTTCGACTTCTCCAAGATGACTTCCTGTGACGAACCCTTCTACGGGGTCGTACCTGGCAAGGCTACATACCCCATAGGTCGTGTATGCCTGCCGGTCACGTTCGGCAAAGAAGATAACTTCCGCATGGAGTACCTGACGTTCGAGGTCGCGGACTTCTGCTCCTCTTACCATGCCATCCTCGGTCGACCTATGTTGGCCAAATTCATGGCCATCCCACATCACACCTACCTCATCATGAAGATGCCAGTGCCAAACGGGATCCTTTCTGTCTACGGCGACATCCTCGTCTCCTACAAATGCGAGAGTGACACCGTCGACCTCGCCAAGGTGTCTGCGTGCAAAGCCGCAACCACGGTCATGGTCGCTCAGGCCGCCAAGATCGATCAAACTACTCTGGAGGTGCCAGAGCAGAAGCACTATTGACGGTTAATAGTTGTATCAAAGTTCGTTTGGACTTGCAAGCGGACAAGTCCTCCGTCGTAGTCAAGGGACCCTTCTTCCCTTAAGTGTGAACTCAAGGTATCGAATCCGTGGAACAATGTGTAACGCAAGATCCAATCTAATAAGCGGAAAACACTTTGATCTTGAAAAGGGTTTTTTGCATCTAATCTATGGAAAACCATGAAAACATATCTAATCTACTAAGCACCAGAGGTAGCAAGAGAAAGAGAGGGGAGAACCAATCTAGAGATTGGATCGGGTCTTTTGTTGAAGTTCCAAAACCAAGAAGAATAAAGCAAACGAATCTTATTACTAGCCTCTTTAAATTGTGGCTTCCGTTCCAACTCCGAAGACGCCCGCCATTTGGAGCCACCGTTCTGTCACAACGCACTCCTATTCGTGCGGGTTAGCCTAGGGCGAGTCCAAGAAGAACAAGTTGAAAACGCTCGGTAGGTCAGGTATGCACCTCTAGCCACCATGGCTACAAGAACATCCTATGCAATCTATCCGCGGAATAGACACTAGTAGAAATGTTAATATCTATGACGATTTGGTAGTGATGTTTCGTTTATCCGTCATGGAAGTGGTCACTACCATGACGAATTTTGTAACTTCGTCACAGATAATGAGTAACGGTGCCAAGCCACTCAAAATAATGACGAAACTCAGAGGATGGTCACCGAACAACGAACCTGTTTCGTCACAGATGAATTGAAATAGGGGTAAAATTCGACGCATCTACCTCACAGCTATGGATGAACTAGAATGAACAAGTGTGGTTTCTCTTTTTAATTTTTGACTAAAACTTGTAAATAGTTTTTCTCCCTCATACTAACTCCAAATCGGATGATTCTTTTTCCTAAAATTTTCTAAAATCATGCTCTATCAAGATAATTTAAAAATAGTCATATTATGAATGAAAAAAATCGATAAATTGAAAAATCTCAAAAAACAAAATTTAAAATAGTCATATTATGAATGAAAAATCGATAAATTAAAAAAAATTCTAAAAAACATCAAAAAAAGAGACAAAGCTAGGAATCGAACCTAAGACCTCAAGTAGACCTAACATCACACATACCATTGAGCTACAAGTTTTGTTGTGTACTCTTTTGATCTTAAACTTATTTGTGCACAGATTTCTTCCCTGGCTGCCACATCGCGAATTCGACAGCCCTGATCGCCTAGCCGCGCCACGACCCACAGCCTGCAGCGCCCAGCCAGCCACGGCCGCCCCCCAGCCGGCCACGGTCACGCCCCAGCCAGCCCCGACCGACGGCGCCCCGGCCACGGCCACACCCCAGCCGGCCACGGCCGTGCCCCAGCCAGCCGCGACCAGGCCGCGCCACGGCTGCGGCCGCGACCCGGCCAGCCACGGCCGCGCCAGAGCCCCGGTCGGCTGCGCAAGCCACCTGTCCGGCCGCAGACGACACATCACCGGGCTGCACGCGCCACCTAACAGACATGTCAACCGGCCGCCACGATCGCTGAAATTTGCAAAAATTACAAACAATTGGGGGCGAAGTGGGGGTTCGAACCCACACCCTCAAGCATAGAGAGCAACAGACTTCACCACTGCACTACATAGCTTTTTGTGTTTGTATTACGCATAGAATAGTTATTATTCTCTCGTACACTTAAAAGAAGAACGTGTTAGCCGCTTACGATGCGGGGCATGAGGACCAGTATTATCACGCCACGTGGATCGGGATGAAGAACACGCGAATTTGTTCACCTTTCTCTTTTGATTCAGAATTAACTTGTAACATGTATTTCTCCATCATAAGAACTCCAAATTTGATAATTCTTTTTTCTATCTTTTTCTAAAATCACACTCTTTCATTTATTGTATTATTTTATATGTTAATTATTATCCTTCGATCTTTTACATACATCTTATTTTCTTTCACCCAAGTAACAAATAAAAATAACATATTTTTGAATAAAGTAACTTTATAGTTTCTCATATTAAGACCAAAACAAGGTTGTGTCCAAAATTTAGCTGCATACGAGTTCAACAATATTATAAGGTGTACAAACTTTGAAGGTTTGAGTATATTTATAAGAAACTATGTGAGAGATGTTCCTCTTTGTGAACGTCTATAATCTCACTTTATTAAAATCATCTAATTTTTTTACAGCGGGATTATATGCTTAAAATATTGTTTCATGTCGATTTGTAGAAAGTTTTGAACAAATTTAAATATTATTATAATTATCCTATGATAATTTGAAGATTAATGGTTGAATTATCTCTAACTAAATGACGTCAAATGGGAAAGTGATGAATACCAAAGTTTTATGTCTCATCAAGATCTACAAGTTTTATTTAAGTCATTTTGTCATTTGCAAAAGTGGTAATAATATGTAGTACAAATTTGACAAGTCTCTAACATAGTTTCTTAAACTATATGAGTGAATCTAGGATTAATGACCATTGTATACTACCACTTCCTCAAATGAAAAAATGACCTTAATAAAGATTGTAGATCTTGATGATTTATGAAACTTTGGTATTCGTAACATTTTTATCTGAAATCATTTAGTGTACCAAAATCCTGCTTTTAGGTATTATTATCATTATTTTATAACAAGGTACTATGTGAGAGATGTACCCATTTATGAACATCTATAGTCTCACTTTGTTGAAACCACTTAATTTTTTGTACATAGACCACACTAAAACATATGAGCTAGAATAATCCCACATAAATTCAAATAGCAATTACTTTCAATAAACCCACATAAATTCATTTAAACTGTTGAAAATAGTAAATAAGTTCTATAATTATTGAAACTTCCTAAATATAACCTATATATTGTCTATTGTATATAAAAAATATATTTGTGCATATAAGATGGTTATTTTTATGTGTTACTTCACAATTGTACAATAAAACAAAAAAGAAAAACATTCAAAAGAGAAGAAATCAAACCTGGCCCGTTTTACCCAAATGGCCCAACTAATCCTGACTGTCCATTGTGGATTCAATGGCTACGATCGCATTCCCATAGTATAAAAAGTGCTGAAACCCTAACCCCTCCTTCCCTCTTCTCACAGCCACCCCGCCTCTTGGCCGCCCCCCTCCTCCCCTCACCCCCGCCGCCCGCTCCCTCTACCCTCTCCCTCTCCTCGCCTCTCCCTCCTTACATCCGCTGCGCATGGAGAACGTCAGGGCGGGCGCTGCCCATCCCATCTGTGCGGGCAGCTGCAGCCTTCCTCCCTCCTCAGATCGAGCGTCGTCGCGTGGCCTCCTTCCGTTACTCCCCGTCCCACTCCTCCCACCTCTCAGATCTCCCCTCCCGCCACCGCCCCCCAAACCCTACCTGTCGTACGGCCTCGCCTGATCCGTCCCCCCCCCCCCCCCCGCCCCCCGCCACGAGGAGGAGCAACGGTGGCGCCCGCGGCGGCGATGCGGAGCTCCATCGCCACCTACCGGGAGAGCCTCTCCCGGCTCGCCGTCGAGGTCGACGACGCCGCGGCCGACGAGATGCCCGCGCCGTCGGCGCCGGCGGTCGCGAGGGGAGGGGACTTGTCCTCCACGCCGTCGTCGTCGGGGAGGCGCCGGCGCTACTCCCGCCCCGGCTCCGACTCTTCCGTGGAGCCTGACGAGGTAACCATCACCGTCCCCCCCGCGGCAAAATCCCCTTTTGCGAATGTTGGTACGACAAGTGGCTGTGGTGCTCCGTGTTCTTTCTTCGGTTCTTGCTTAGCATGACCGGAAGCTCTCTGCCTTTGGCCGTCCATACCATTAATCCCCAGCCCACACGCATAACCGGGCATTAGAGGGCAACTAGCATTGTTAAACTGGCAGACGAAGAAAAAGGAGTACTGCATTTGAGTGTGTTGGTATCTGGGTTTAGGCCGTCCATACATCTCTTTCATTACCCTGTCAACCCCACCTATCTTCTGTGAGAGGATTATGAAGTATCCGTAATAAGCCTGGGTGTTGCTAGGGAGGAGGATGGGGGATTGGTATACAGGTTAAAGTAAGCCTTTGCCTCTGATTGATTCTCCGTGCGATTAATTTAGTTTGACCTATGATGCATAGCTTCATGGCCGTAGATTATGATATCACCTCTCTGATATGGTAGAATGCTAATATCTTAGTTTTCTATTGCTGCTTAGCACAGAAATGCTGCAAATCATGTTAAGTGGTCGCTGACTTGCTGTAGTAGATTGTTAAAAACGGTGAGAATTAAACTCCCTTATCACAGTATGCGGTAAAAATGGAGGTGGTTAGTGGTGATCATTTCACAGGACACACCGAAAGTCGATTTTTAGTGCGCTGATCTCAAGCTTCAGGTGCTGATTGCTAGGTCAATCAGTTTATTTTTACTTGATTTGTTGGATTCGCAAGGCAATTAGTTCAAATCTATCATTATTCCCTAGCACATCGCTGTCTCTCAGCTTAGACTGTTGGCCTAGTACGTGCAGAAATTGTGTAGTTCCGTGCCAAAATGTAGCATCCGTATGCTATAGTTTTAAGCCATCACTTTGGTTAGATTGGGGACTGCATTTAGTGCTATCAGCTTTACTGTTGGCTTTGGAAAGTTTCTTTGTAGTTTGAGCTGAATCTTCCAAGACAGAAGAAACTATGCTATCACTGATCCCTGAAACCTGCTATCAATTCTTTCCAGCTAACCATTGGGGCGTGAATAATGGGTATATACTATCTGATGAAGTCTACTGTTTGAACTGCCATCATGTATATCATGATATCTTGAATTGAATAATGTATATTGGATGATCAAATACTACACCTTATCATTGTTGCATTTAATTTCATTTTAATTTCACTTCCATGTTACTTATATAAACCTCATTTGTACCCGTTGCACATCAAAGGAGAGGGAAGTTCTCTGACTACGCCAGGTGCGTGTAGTTTGGGTGGAACCAGATGAAGTTGCTTGTGCTCGATTGTTTGCTACTCAGGTTACTGCTTGCTTATTGCATGACATTCAATTGTTGAGCTCTCAGGTTTCATGAATGTACTCACTGTGTATCCTGCATGTTACTACAATTGTTTGTTTGTGTATCCTGCATGTTATTACAATTGGCATTGTTTCACTAAATGAAAATTTGTGTATCCTTGAGGTGTTAGTCATATCTCTGCTCACAATTGAATTATAGAGAAGCTCCATGAGACCATTAATTGCATGCCAACCTCTTATAAAAAAAGACTACACTTCTATATAGTAGGCAGTGATGCATCTGACTCCTTATTTTCCGTAGGATTTTCCCTGCTTAGTTATATTGTTGCATTTCCAAAGTACTCCCATTTATTGCAGATTACCCTGTTCTCTTGAAAGGATCACTACACTTAATGAGTTAATGAATATCTGACTTCTTTGCAGAGTACCATAAGATCAGTGTGACCATGGAGAAGAATAGCAATAATTTCAAGTTGCAGTCTGGTAAGTTAATCTCATGCTTCTTACTGTCTAATCCAATCATCTTCTTTTGACATCTCCTTTCCATGAATGTCTACATTCTTTGTGTTGCTGATATAGGCTATCCTTCAACCTGTTAGTGGATAGTTCTAGAGATATATGGTTGATTCAACAATGATTCTACAGCAAAAGGTAATTTGCTCGGTCTCATGGCAATACTGGACCTAATGCTGCATAGCTTAAGTGTTATTGTGAGTTGTGACAATATAGGCATCCTGTTGAAACCTCTAAATCCTAGATTCATGCCTATTGCATTTCATTTCAATTCTGTGTGGAGTATATCATGCTACTAGCAGACTGAACGTCTGTGTTGCACAATTAACTTTTATGTATATTAACTTGAATGTGTATAACCTCTTTTCAACCACAATGGACTTAGGATTCCACAAATTGAAACTTCTGTATTTTTGGTGACCCTGATGTGGTTTGTTGTGTAAAGGCACTGTTTGTATCTTTATCTTTTGTTTTGACCTTTCAGTCACCTTTGCCAACTTTAAATGGTAGCCGCACCCCCTCATTTTGTATACTTGGGTCAAATCAGAATGCTCAAGTCTGTCTGCAAGTAGTTTTCATCTAATAATGTGATCCTGTTTACCTGAATACCCTAGTTTGAACCTATCAACGGGTCCCAACCTTGCCTGCTTAGTGCCTAGCCTCCATTTGTGCTACCCAAGTTAGCATGTTATCTTAAGTCAAAACCTTCTAGATACAACTAGCATCACATGTTGGCCCATTTCATGTTAAGGGTTTAAAGACCCATTATCATTATATTTTGATCTGATAAAATCACTATTTACTGCTTGTCCATGCTGGATTTGTTTTATGGGGAAATGACATTCAAATTTCAAAATGCTTATATATGATTCGATCGGTTTCTCCATTATTTCCTGCCTATCCTGCTTATGTGCTGCGTGGTGACATGTCTAGCCATCCACCCATGGATCCACTGGCCAGTATGTTGATGGTATTCTACTTAGTTTGCATTATTTGTCTATCTACCACATCTACTTGTATCTCAAGCATGCTCCTGCAGTAGTACAGGTATATGCTCAGATCCATTCTCTTTACCCCCTAGCTCAACTGAAACATTATTGATGTGTAACAGTTTGAATAGAATGCTAATGTGATTTACGAATCCTTGTATGTTCTGTCATGTCTTAAAAACTAATGTTTCTAGTTTCATAAGTTCCCAATCATACTATATATTATCTAGAACATTACTTCTTATTACTGAACCAACAATGGATGACTTTGTCAATGCAAGAACTTAAAAGGATAAGGGACCAAGAGGAGATGAGGTAGCATGCTGGGTTCGAGGTAAAATTGGAGCTATCATGGTGGCTTCTGATGCTAGATGAAAACATGGATGTGCCATGATAACTATATGTTGTGCATGTTGCTGTGTGATGGTGAATGTGCAATTGTGGATCTGTTGAGCATATATGTGATCTGGGCTTTGTAATTTGCTGAAATTATCTATATCATGGGTTGTAACGTGTTTTGTAATAAGTGGGCTTAAATTTGGCAAATTTTGGTGGGTTGAATTTTTAGTATTGCTGAATGAGCTGAAATGAAAAAGTGAATCAGTGAAATAATTGGCTCAATTTAGGCTCATCTCTGAATTGTGTATGTCGTGATGACATCATCATTGCCATGTCAACTGCCACGTCAGTGTTCACGTAGGCAGCCACATCATTGTCAACATAGGACATGTCATCGTCCATGTAGGCAGCCACGTCATTGTACACGTACGTAGCCATGTCATTGTCCACGTAGGCAGCTAGTGTGGAACGAAGTCACGTCAGCAGTCAGTGTGGCACCGAGCCACGTCAGCATCCAGCGTGGCACCGAGCCACGTCAGCTGCCAGCATGCATGGCGCCACATGGCAGTCACTTCCTCACTTCCATGATGAAATCAGTGACGAAAGTCCTTAGTCATAGAAGACAAGCGGTTAAGTGACGAAAAACGTGTTCGTCACGGAAAATGAGCAGTTTTGTGACGAAATTACCCGATTCGTCACGGTGCGTCAAATGTGACGTGTGTTCTATGACGATTTT
The DNA here is from genome assembly GCA_036936925.1 of Cenchrus fungigraminus. Classification (NCBI taxonomy): domain Eukaryota; kingdom Viridiplantae; phylum Streptophyta; class Magnoliopsida; order Poales; family Poaceae; genus Cenchrus; species Cenchrus fungigraminus. Next base: position 49,910,473 of record CM072778.1, on the reverse strand, counting down.
AAAATCGTCATAAATTCGTCACAGAAGGTTTTCGATGACGAATTTGGCATGTTCCGTGACGAAAGTGTTTTGTCATTGATTTGAACTTCTGTACTAGTGAGATTGGGGAAGAAGAAAACCCAAGCAAAGACAAAGTCGTAGTGAAAGCACTTGATCGCTAGAAATCGGATTCAATCTTGCAAATTCAACATGAGAGTATAATACATGGACAAGATCACCACCGGATCCTACCTTGATCTTGATCCTAACTCCGGGAACTCCGACGTGGTCTTCCATGCAAGGTTCCCACGTCGGCTAGGGAAACCCTAGTCAACCATCTCGACCCTCTCCTCTCCAGAATGGTGTCCCTCTCTTCTCTGCTCCTCGGCGGCGGATGACGAATGAATTCCTTCGTGGCTCTTGGCAGGGGGACTATAAATAGCCCGAGAGTCATCTAGGTCAAAGGGGGCGCCGAACCGACGCCAGAATGGGCTGGGCCAGCCGGCCTGGGCCCATTTTGGCCCGGTTCGGCCCCGGCTTTCTTCCCGTAGCTTCTCGTGTCTTCTAGAACTTCCTCCCAACTGCATGTGGGTCCTTGACGTCAGTTTCTCCGCGGTTTGGATAGGGCTCCTTGTCGTGCAAGCTTCAGCATTTTCTGTCCAGGTCCTCGGAGTTTTCTGCCTTCACGGATTGGTCCTTGGGCCTCTTGGAGTCATGTTCACCTCGTATCTTGACTTGTGCTGGGCTTCATGACCTTCTCGCAAAGTGCTTGATGAACTCTACCCGAAAGTCCTCATTTAGGTTGAAGGACCGATTAGGCGACCAGAGAGGGGGGGGGAGTGAATGGGAGCCGATAAAAATTCTTCCCGAAGGAACTCGGCCTATGCCCCAAATTCACAACCGCGGATTCCCACACGAGCTTGCCAAGGTCGCGTAGTCACAGCGGACCTACCAACCCTAGGAACAAGCCCCAAACAAACACCAAGTGAAAGCGCAACTCAAGAAGCAAAAGACTTAGCAGATCTGCGAGGGTCGGGGCGGACAGTCCGCATGGTACGGGCGGACGGTCCGCGCAGAGGAGGCAGACGGTCCGCAGGAAGCGTGCGGACGGTCCGAAAAACAACCCCGAACCTCCAGTACTGTACCTCCAAAAACGGACGGTCCGGGTGAGCACCGCGGACGGTCCGAGCCTCGCAGACTGTCCAGCCACCCCAGGCGGACGGTCCGACCAACCTCTTCCAACCGAAACCTACTGACTCCACGGATCGAACCAAAGCAACGCACGAACTCGCGAAGAACACGACGAACAGCCGGCTGCCGGGCTCCTCGCGGACGGTCCGCCAGGTGCGGACAGAGCAGCCCGAGCACGAAAACGAGAGGTCAACCCCTTCTATCCATCCATGGATCTCCCAAACGGCTTAAGCTCTTGAGGCAAGATTTGAGAGAGATGAGAAGCGTCCCTAGGAGATGCTATACCCCAAACCTTAGACCTCAAACGAACTAAATTGCCGGGAATTGAATCGCAACTGAGCTCTACCAAAAAGCTAGGGTTCCAACCGAAATCCTTCAATCGGAGGCCAAATCCGGAGTTTGAGGGGTAATGATCAAGCACAAAGATGCACAAGGCATCTATCCATGATCCCCACCAACAAATCCGAACCCAAACACCTCAGAATAGAAGGAACAAGGCGCGCACGAAAATCCAACGAAAATAGCTCGAAAAAGACACGAAAATCACACGAGCTACAAGAAGGAAATCAACGCAACCATGAAAGCTTCCATACACTCGGAGGTCAGATTCTTTACAAACCGGTGAAGAAAATCTAAACCTATGGAGTAGAGAAATGGGAAGCAGTCCGGATGTATGGTTTGCCCAGAAACCCTAGAGCTAATATATATGAGTTCCTCTGGGTTGGGCGAATGACCAAGCTACCCCTAGCACTTAAGTTGAGATACAAACCCCTCAGGGGCAAATAGGTCAAGTAGCACTCCTCTTCATCGCACGGCCACGCCGTTGCCGCAGTCCGCGTCCTCCCGACGCAAGCCCTGCGATCCTGCCTCGTGTCCGCCGGCATCGAAGCTTCTCGGCGCGCCCGGATCCCGTCTCCGCCCGCCGAGCCTCCGGTCTTGGTTTTGTGGTTCAACCAAGTAACCTGGCCGGTTTTGTGGTGAACCGCCGCAAACCCCGCGTGCAGACTTCGGTTGTGAGCCGCTACCCTGCACCGGCTCCGATCGACGACTTCGTCTTGCTTTTCTTGCCACCATGCGACCCGCACTTGACCCCGCTGGCCACCGGGTCCCTCGAGCCGAGCCTACTTGTCTCTCCATTCCTCGGAGGCCCCGCAAGGCATAGACATTTCGCGCCCGCTCTTCACCTGCACCAACGCAAATCAAGCCGCAACCTGCACCTGCAATACACGGCCAAGAGTCAGTCCACACCACGTTGTCAATCACTCATCACACTGAGGAGCGACCATCCACCGGTCCTCGGACGCTCCGGTCCTCAATCTCCCCTTGATGAGTGCATTGACAACACACATAGTAACCAATTCAGAGAAAGAAAGAAAGAGAAAAGAAACGACTGAAAAACTCAAACAAGTGATCAAAAGCCAAAACAAGATCACTTGAGTGAGAAAAATCTCGGTCCCCTAAGGCAAGGGCAATGGCTCGACACAACCGAGATAAAATGCTTCAAAATTTGCCGACTCCTCAAGGTGAGGCAAAAGGGCTCGATACCATCGGCAAAAGAGCACAAATAAAATCAGGCGAAAAAGAGCTCCAAAATGCATGAATGCAAGCTCCCCCTGACCAAATGCATTCCCCCAAAATTCCCCCAAAATTTTCTTTCTCTTTGATGCAAAACTCCCCCTGGATTCATGAATTGGGTACTTTCCTCCCTCTTGTTGGTAATGCATGAATCAAGCTAAAATGAAACCTAGAGCTTCTCAAATAGACAAAATTCAACACAAGATGCTACACATGTCCAAATGAGCAAGTGAGATACTCTATAGTTTCGTATGATCATAAGCTACAAGATTACCAAGATTCACATCCATTAAGCAAAATTAAGATAAACAAGAGCAATTTTTCAAAAAGATCACTCTCTCATGGGCAAAGTCCTAAACATGAGCAAAACATGTCAAAATAGCAGAGCCATACAAACTTCATGCTAGGACAACCATTCTAATCATAAGATCATCATAAACACCCTCAAGCATCTCATGTCATGTCAAAGCCACCGAGCCATGTGCCTACTTCTATGTACGAGACTTCTCATTAGCAGGCATCATGCAACGGTTTAGCACCCAAAGCTATAAAAATTACGCACAAATGACAAGGGAGCACATTTTCCAAGCAATTTACATTTCATTTTCAGATTTACAATGGTACATGAAATGTCTTTGCGACAAAAAGGAACTTATGCCCCTCCACAAGATAAAGCAAATGGGCTAAACATTCATGATGACAGATGAGCCTTTGGCCCCATATGATCAAAATAAGCTACCCAACCACAAATTAAGCATAGCAAAGCCACAAGAACATGTCCAGATCATATAAAGGCTTTTACCCGCAAGAGAGCATACATGTAGCATTTTCAAAAGCATAGCTAGCAACCATGGGCATAAACCAAGATCATCCAGAGCTAAGCCAAACTAACCATAGCATACCAAACTATCTCACAAGATCATGTATAGCAAATCATGGTGAACAAAGTATATAGGAGAAGCTCATCTGTATAGCATATGATACAAATGCAGTCTATGATACAAAGATGCAAACATGATATGATACAGAAATGAACATGCAACATGCATATGTACATGAGATCCCCCCAAACAAAATTCAAAAAGGAAAAACCACACCAAGCTCACCCCGCAGACGTGCAAATGTAGCTTGGTCCAAAAGCTTTGTTAGGATGTCAGCGAGCTGTTTCTCGGTTGGGACATGAATGAGGTCTATGTTTCCCTTCTCAACATTGTTTCTCAGAAAGTGGTAGCGTACTTCTATGTGTTTGGTTCTTGAGGGGAGCACAGGATTTTTGGCTACACTTATGGCACTGGTGCTGTCACACATGAGAGGGAAATGGGAACACTCCTCACCAAAGTCACTCAAAGTGTACGTGATCCAAAGCAGCTGGGAGCAACAACTAGCAGCAGCGACATACTCGGCTTCTGTGGTAGACTGAGCTACACTTGACTGCTTGCGAGATGACCAAGAAAAAAGCGAGGAACCCAGAAACTGGCAAGTACCCGAAGTCGATTTCCGATCGATTCGACACCTCGCAAAATCGGCATCCGAAAAACCAAGAAGCAAAAGGGAAGAGGACGCCGAGTACCAAAGACCGAGCTCAGGAGTGTGTCGAAGATACCTGAAGATCCGCTTGACGGCCTGCCGATGTGAAGTCCTCGGCGATGCCTGAAAACGAGCGCACAGACAAACAGAAAACTGGATGTCCGGCCTCGTCGCCTTCAAGTACAAGAGGGAGCCGATCATGCTCCGGTACTCCTTTTGGTCCACGGGCTCTCCGTCCTCGTCCGCGTCCTGCGCTGTAGTCGTACTCATCGGTGTCGACAGGGGCTTCGAGTCGTCCATCTTGAACTTCTTGAGGTTGTCCTTCGTGTACTTGGCTTGGTGCACAAAGGTTCCTTCCTTCGCCTGCTTGATCTGAAGCCCGAGAAAGAACTGCAATTCTCCCATCATAGACATCTCGAATTCTTTGCTCATATCCTCTGCAAACCTTGCAACCAAAGAGTGAGACGAGCCGCCAAAGACAATATCATCCACGTACACCTGAACAATTAGGATATCATCGCCCTGCCTGAGGAGAAAAAGAGTCTTATCAACCTTGCCCATCTCAAACCCCTTGCTGAACAAGAACCCCCTCAAACGGCCATACCAAGCACGGGGAGCTTGTTTCAGCCCATACAACGCCGTCCTCAGCCTATACACCCTGTGAGGAAACTCAGCACTCTCAAAGCCTGGTGGTTGCTTCACATAGACTTCCTCCTCTAAAAACCTATTTAAGAAGGCACTCTTCACATCCATTTGGTACAATTTGAATCCATTAGCCACAGAAAAGGCTAGAAGAATCCTAATTGCCTCCAAACGGGCTACAGGAGCAAATGTCTCCTCATAGTCTATCCCCTCCTTCTGACTATAGCCCTGAGCAACCAACCTCGATTTGTTTCTCACCACCTCACCATTCTCACCCTCTTTGTTCTTCCACACCCATTTAGTCCCGATAGGTTTGCAAAGTGGTGGTGGCTCTACCAACTCCCAAACTTGGTTTCTCTCAAAGTTCTCTAACTCCTCATGCATTGCGTTCACCGAATTAGGATCAGAGAGGGCGTGTCCAATGTCTTTCGGCTCAAAGGTAGCAATAAAAGCTGAATGAGCAAAGTGAGAAACATTCCTGGACCTTGACCGTGTCGTACGTTCATTGATGTCGCCGATGATTCTTGAGGGAGGATGATCAACTTGAACGCGCCTCGGTGCCTCTCGCCTGGAGACAACCTCCCCCTCAGCTGCAGCTTCCACTTGATCTCCCTGGATCGTATTCGGTGTAGGGGATGGGCCATCCTGCACCGTAGTCGTCATAGTGGAAGTAGAGGGTACATGCGTGGCTGGAGCTTCACCATCATCACCATCATCCTCTTCAGCATCATCCTCCTCATCCTCAGAGATCTTCTTGTCAACTTCGTCGTCACCTGCACACTCAAAGACAGACGAACTGCATGCCTGGGTCTCGTCGAAGGTTACCTCGCAAGTTTCCATGACTAGGTTAGTATCAAGGTTGAGCACACGGAATGCTCGAGAATGACTAGCATAACCCAGGAAAATCCCATCGGAGGACCTCGACTCAAACTTATCAAGCCTACCCTTCTAAGAATAAAGCACCGACAACCAAAAGCCCTGAAATGGCTCAATCTAGGTGCTCGCCCGTGCATGAGCTCATAGCACGTCTTGTTCAAGAAGGCCCTGAGAAAAATCCGGTTCCCAACATGGCAAGCGGTATTCACCGCCTCAGCCCAATATCTCCTCGGAGTCTTATGCTCGTCGAGCATCGTCCGAGCCATCTCACAAAGGGACCGATTTTTCCTCTCAACCACACCATTCTGACAAGCCGCATAGGGGGAAGAGAATTGATGTTCGAGACCCAAATTACGACAAAAGGTTTCAAAATGAGAGTTTTTAAATTCAGTGCCATTGTCGCTACGGATAGCTCGAATAGCATCTCCATTCCTCTCATTATTCAACCTCAAGATTAGATCCCGCACAAAACCAAACGTCTCCCCCTTATCAGCCAAAAAGAAGACCCAAGCATAGCGAGAATAGTCATCCACTATCACCAGGACATACCATTTCCCACCCGCCGAGCACACACGAGCTGGACCAATCAAGTCCATATGGAACAGCTCGCATGGCCTCTCTGTCATAACGGATGTCAGAGGTGGGTGAGAGGCGGCGACCATCTTACCATGCCTACACGGAGCACATACCAAGTCCTTTTGGTATTTCAACTTAGGCAATCCTCGGACCAAACCTAGCCCACTCAAGCGTGACAACAAGTCAAAATTCAAGTCTGACCCTCGGGGATGATCGTGCACACAAGATCACCTTGAGAATCTAAAACACACGAAGCACCCATTTTGAAACGGACCTCAAAACCCTCATCAAGAAGCTGGGAAACCGAAAGAAGATTGTATCCCAAAGACTTGACAAGCGCAACACGCCGAAGAGTCACAGACTCACTCACCTTCACCGTGCCCACTGAAAGCACTCTACCTTTCCCATTGTCCCCAAAAGTGATGTACTCTTTGGTCATCACTGGGGTGAGGCTGGAGAACCACCGTCGATCTCCGGTCATGTGTCGAGAGCAACAGGAGTCGATCAACCAAAAGCCCTCCAAGCCTCCCACCTGCAAATCAAAAACGAGAGCGAGAGTGAGCAAACGACTCAGCACTGGGGTTAGTACAGAAAGAATCAAACCAGTGTTGTGCCATTTGCTCAAAAGTGGGGTTAGAAAAATCCATCCTATCTCTCCTAGGTGGAACACCCACACGCCCCCTTGGAGGACTATGCATACCACGAAGAGGTGACCGTGGCCCGTAGCTCCTCTGGGACCTAAAACTGCGATCATTCCCCCCATACTCGTATTGGTCACGAGCGAAGGAACGTCCAGCAAACTCACCACGCCCAAACCCAACACGCCTACCACCATCTCTATGTGGTGGCTCACCTCGAGGCACAAACCCATGCCTCTGCCGAGGGTAAATGGTACGCACCACACCTTCAACCCTCGGCACCAACCTAGGCTCAGGCACACCACGAGAAGGACGGTACCTGTCCTTGTTGACCATCTCCCTAGCCAACCTCTTCTCACGCTTCCTCCTAAAGCAAAACTCCGCTAGGTGCCCATCCCTCCCACAATGCTCACAATGGAAGGGTTTTGGTTTTGGGCTCTCTTTGGGCTCTGGCTTCTCCTCACTCAGTTTCTCTCCCTTCTTCCCAAAGAACCCATTCCCCAAGTCGCTCTTGAACTTGATGGGTTTCTGGAAGTTGTTGGTTTGTGGAGGAAACACGGGTGGAGCTGGGGTTGTGTCTAGTCGGTTCCTAAGTGGGTTTGGCTTAGGAGCATAGGCATTTTTGTGGTAGGTTTTTGGTTGTTCTGGGATATCTCCGATCTTTCCCTCATTCTCACCACTTCCCTCACCAACCTTGTCCGACCCAAGCACTTGCCCGTCACAGCGCTTGTATGCCTCAATCATCATCTTGAGCTGAGGCTCATGACCAGACAGCCAACCCATCATTTTTCTCAACTCATCGTTCTCATCCTGCAAGCAATCAACATAGTGTGCAAGCTCCATATTCTTCACAGCATGTAATTCACAAGTAGAGCATGATGTAGGAATAGGAGCTTTCAAAGCAGCTTCTAGAGATCTAGCATAAGCAACCGACTCATCTAGTTTCTCAAGCAAAACAGGACAAGAAGTGCAAGCACCAAGCAAGGAGGGCCTAGATTTCATCTCATCTAGCTCAACCCTAAGCACGTCTAGTTCCTCAACCTTGGAGGCATACTTTTCCTTAAGTACAGTCAAATCACCAAGAAAAGTGGAACAATCAGTGCATTCAGGTTCATCGGTCACAATAGGAGCAGACTTAAGGGAATCTATTTGAGCCCTAGCATCAACAAGCAAAGACTCTAGCTCAACCACCTTCTCCTTAGCCTCTCCAAGCAAAGACCTATACTCCCTCTTCTCCTTGTTGGTCTTTCTAAGCACATCATCACGGTTGTCAAGCAAGTCATTCAACCTAGCAGTCTCCTCTATCAAGAAGGCAGGATCATTGTTTACCTCATCCTCGGAGTCGGAGTCCGAGTTGTCCTTGTTGCTCTTCTTGCTCCCGGAGCTATGTGCCATGCCGCAAAAACCTTGGGCGGCAAAGCACAGGCTGTTGATGTTCTTGCTCGACCGCTTGCCCTTGTTCCGGTTCTCTTCTTCATCACTTGAGCTCGATGAAGAGTAGCAGGAGCTCGAGTCGATGTCGCTCGCTCCGGCAACCATCGCTCGCTCCTTCTTCTTGTGACCACCACTCCTTCTTGGCCTCCGGTCGGACTTGTTCTTGCCCTTGTGGTCGTCCCTCGAGCGGTGCTTGTGGTCGGTCCTTGGACGGTGCTTGTGCTCGGGCTTGACCTCCATGGCCTCCGGGCACTCAGTGATAAAGTGCCCGTGCGTGCCGCACCAGTAGCACATGCCCGAACTCCTCCGAGCATTCTTCCGGTTCATATACATGCGCTCGAACCGCCTGCTCAGCAACGCGAGATCCTCGTCGCCCAGCACGTCAAACTCCTCATCTGGCATGGACACAAGACAAGACAACGAGAACTGTCTCGAAGACATGTTAGCGTTAGTCCTTGGTCCAGAAACGAGAGCCATACTATGAGGGTCAGTCGGGTTCTCGATCTTAGCTCGCACCCCATGGTCCACCTCGGACGACTTGAGCTTGGAGAACAGCTCGTCCACCATGAGGGTCTCATACTTCTCCGACTCAAGAATGGCCTCGACCTTCTCACTCCACACAGTACGATCCAGAGAGTGCAGGAGCTTAATAGCCCTGTCATGATCATCGTACGGGAGCACGACCACATTAGCCCTCATGTTGTTCACAATCACAGTGAACCACTGGAACATGGCATCTATGGACTCACCGGGGAGATGAGTGAAGTTCTTGTACTCTCTCCGGTAGGTCGCAAATAGCCAAGCCTGAACCTGAGTGTTCCCAGCATGAGCATTCTTCAGCTGCTCCCAAATCCTGCACGCCAAGTCCTCTGTCTGAACCCGATCGAATTCGGATTGACACAGAGCACGGTACAGGTAGTCGACCGCCTTGTTGTTGGCGTCGAACATATCCCTCGATCCTGGAGCAAGGAAGTTCACAGGATGAACATAAGCTGTGTTCACCGTGACATCCCAAAGGATCTGACCCTTGCCGCGGAGGAAAGCAGCCATCCACCTCTGCCACATCTGGTAATTCTTACCATCAAAGTGTGGAGGACCCGAACCCCGTTCCTGGTACGCCATCTTTGGATCTTAGACTGGTTAGAATCACGAAGATCCGTAACCCGCTCTGATACCAATTGAAGGACCGATTAGGTGACCAGAGAGGGGGGGAGTGAATGGGAGCCGATAAAAATTCTTCCCGAAGGATGAACTCGGCCTATGCCCCAAATTCACAACCGCGGATTCCCACACGAGCTTGCCAAGGTCGCATAGTCACAGCAGACCTACCAACCCTAGGAACAAGCCCCAAACAAACCCCAAGTGAAAGCGCAACTCAAGAAGCAAAAGACATAGCAGATCTGCGAGGGTCGGGGCGGACGGTCCGCGTGGTACGGGTGGACGGTCCGCGCAAAGGAGGCGGACGGTCCGCGCAGAGGAGGCGGACGGTCCGCAGGAAGTGTGCGGACGGTCCGAAAAAACAACCCCGAACCTCCAGTACTGCACCTCAAAAAACAGACGGTCCGGGCGAGCACCGCGGACGGTCCGAGCCTCGCGGACTGTCCGGCCACCCCAGGCGGACGGTCCAACCAACCTCTTCCAACCGAAACCTACCGACTCCACGGATCGAACCAAAGCAACGCATGAACTCGCGAAGAACACGACGAACAGCCGGCTGCCTGGCTCCTCGCAGACGGTCCACCGACCAGGCACGGACGGTCCGCCAGGTGCGGACAGAGCAGCCCGAGCACGAAAACGAGAGGTCAACCCCTTCTATCCATCCATGGATCTCCCAAACGGCTTAAGCTCTTGAGGCAAGATTTGGGGGAGATGAGAAGCGTCCCTAAGAGATGCAATACCCCAAAACTTGAGACCTCAAACGAACTAAATCGCCGGGAATCGAATCGCAACCGAGCTCTACCAAAAAGCTAGGGTTCCAACCGAAATCCTTCAATCGGAGGCCAAATCCGGAGTTTGAGGGGTCATGATCAAGCACAAAGATGCACAAGACATCTATCCATGATCCCCACCAACAAATCCGAACCCAAACACCTCCGAATCGAAGGAACAAGGCGCGCACGAAAATCCAACGAAAATAGCTCAAAAAAGACACGAAAATGACACGAGCTACAAGAAGGAAATCAACGCAACCATGAAAGTTTCCATACACTCGGAGGTCAGATTCTTTACAAACCGGTGAAGAAAATCTAAACCTATGGAGCAGAGAAACGGGAAGCAGTCTGGATGGATGGTTTGCCCAGAAACCCTAGAGCTAATATATATGAGTTCCTCTGGGTTGGGCGAATGACCAAGCTACCCCTAGCACTTAAGTTGAGATACAAACCCCTCAGGGGCAAATAGGTCAAGTAGCAATCCTCTTCATCGCACGGCCACGCCGTTGCCGCAGTCCGCGTCCTCCCGACGCAAGCCATGTGATCCCGCCACGTGTCTGCCGGCATCGAAGCTTCTCGGCGTGCCCGGATCCCGTCTCCGCCCGCTGAGCCTCCGGTCTTGGTTTTGTGGTTCAACCAAGTAACCTGGCCGGTTTTGTGGTGAACCGTCGCAAACCCCGCGTGCAGACTTCGGTTGTGAGCCGCTACCCTGCACCGGCTCTGATTGACGACTTCGTCTTGCTTTTTTTGCCATCATGCGGCCCGCACTTGACCCCGCTGGCCACCGGGTCCCTCGAGCCGAGCCTACTTGTCTCTCCATTCCTCGGAGGCCCCGCAAGGCATAGACCTTTCGCGCCCGCTCTTCACCTGCACCAACGCAAATCAAGCCGCAACCTGCACCTGCAATACTCGGCCAAGAGTCAGTCCACACCACATTGTCAATCACTCATCACACTGAGGAGCGACCATCCACCGGTCCTCGGACGCTCAGGTCCTCATAGGTGCTTAATTCCTGCGTAAACAATAAACTCCAAAAACCACATGCGAGTGCGAACTTGATATATGATGAGGGTTAGGATCGTTAGTTTGGATATTAAATCAATACCAACATTGAAGGTAAACTCATGGCTAGGTTGACGGAAATTCACCGTCAACAAGCACACAGCTACCGCCTTGGACGCAAGCCCTGCGGTAAAGAAAGTCTGCCTCAGCCTGCCCGACGCATCCAAGGAAGTTACTATCGGGGCCGACCTCGACCCCAAATAGGAACTCACGCTCATCAGTTTCCTCCGGGACAACACCGACATCTTTGCATGGAGCCCGTCTGACATGCCCGGGGTCCCTAGGGAGCTGGCTGAGCACGCCCTTGAAGTAAGCAAGACAGCAAGATCTATCAAGCAAAAGCTCCAGCGATTTGAAAAAGATAGAAAGCAGGCCATAGAAGTAGAAGTCTGTAAGCTCTTAGCTGCAGGTTTTATTCGAGAATGTAAACACCCGGTTTGGCTCGCAAACCCGGTCCTTGTACCCAAGAAAACTGGAGGATTAAGGATGTGTATTGACTACACCGACCTCAACAAGCACTGCCCGAAAGATCCCTTCCCTCTTCCTCGTATCGACCAAGTCGTGGACTCCACGGCCGGCAGCGTCCTTCTATGCTTCCTCGATTGCTGCTCAGGATATCACCAGATAGCCCTGAACCCCGACGATCAAGACAAGACGGCATTCATAACGCCCAACGACATCTATTGCTATAAGGTCATGACCTTTGGCCTGAAAAACGCCGACACCACCTACCAGAAGGCGATACAAAAGTGCTTGAAGTCCCATATCGGGAAGAACGTGGAAGCATACGCCGACAATGTGGTCGTCAAGACCACCAACCAAGATCAGCTCATCGCCGACCTCGCCGAGACCTTCTCCAACCTACGTACCTACCAGTGGAAGCTCAACCCGAGCAAGTGTGTCTTCGGTGTCCCCTCTGGGTTGCTCCTGGGCTTCATGGTGGGGCACCGAGGCATCGAAGCTAACCCCGTCAAGATCGATGCAATCCGCAACATGGCCAAGCCATCTTGCAAGAAAGACGTCATTATGCTCACAGGCATGATGGCGGCTCTAGGTCGTTTCATCAGCAAGCTCGGCAAAAAAGGTCTACCTTTCTTCAAGCTATTGAAGAAAGCAGATAAGTTCGTATGGGATGAAGAAGCACAGAAGGCTTTTGAGGCTCTCAAAGAGTCTTTGACCACACCACCAATCATGACACCTCCAGTACCCAAGGAAACGCTCCTCCTATACATCTCCGCCACCACTAACGTGGTCAGCACGGTCCTCGTCGCCGAACGAGAAGAAGAAGGGCAGGCCAATCCTGTTCAACGACCTGTGTATTACGTGAGCGAGGTCCTGGCCGACGCTAAAACATGGTATTCACAGCCTCAGAAGTTGCTCTATGCACTCCTGATCACGTCGAGAAAGCTCCGGCACTACTTCCAAGCCCACAAGATCAAGGTGCCCTCATCCTTCCCGCTAGGGGAGATCATTTGCAACTGCGACGCCAACGGCCGCATCGTCAAGTGGTCGGTTGACCTTGGAGAGTTCAACATCGAGTTCTGCCCTCGGCAGGCAATCAAGTCACAGATCCTAGCTAACTTCGTGTCAAAATGGATAGAAATCCAGATGCCCCCTCCCAAGGAGCGGCCTGAACACTGCATAATGTACTTCGACGGTGCGCTTAACCTCTAGGGTGCAGGAGCGGGCGTGCTGTTCATTTCTCCTCTGGGAGAGCAGCTAAAATACGTCCTCCAGATACACTACAAGGCCTCCAACAATGGAGTAGAGTACGAGGCTCTAATTCATAGGCTCCGAATTGCAGTGTCCCTTGGCATCAAGCGACTACTGGCATATGGCGATTCCAAGGTCGTCATCGAGCAAGTCAACAAGGAGTGGGATTGTGTGAAAGACACAATGGACGCTTACTGCACTGAGATCCGTAAGCTCGAAGGCCACTTCGAGGGGATCGAGTTTCAACATGTGCCACGCAACAACAACGTGGCTGCCGACGTTCTATCTAAACTAGGCTCCAAATGAGCTCTAGTCCCGGCAGGTGTGTTCGTCCAGGACCTACGCAAGCCGTCGATCAAGCTGCTGGATCCGGACAATCTGGACCGAGTTCAGCCCGACCCAACTCCAACACCTCTCCGCGATGTGCTGATGACAGAAAAAATGAATGATTGGCGCAAGCCTTTCCTAGCCTTCCTACTCGACCAGCGAGTCCCAGAAGACAAAGCAGAACGAGAGCGCATCACGTGGCGTAGTGCTAACTACGTCGTGATCGGCACTGACCTCTACAGAAAAGCCGCCTCCACCGGTGTGCTCATGAAAAGTATCTTGCGATCAGAAGGTCTTCAGCTCTTGGCTGAGATCCATGGCAGTGAGTGTGGCTGCCACGCGGTGTCCGCCAACCTGGTCGGCAAGGCCTATCGATCTGGTTTCTACTGGCCCACGGCCATGACCGATGCCAAAGACCTCGTCAAGAGGTGCAAAGGATGTCAATTCTTTGCCAAACAGCAGCATCTGCCAGCTCAGATCCTGCGCACAATCCCCCCATCATGGCCCTTTGCCATGTGGGGCCTTGACTTTATAGGACCATTTCGAACCGCTCCAGGCGGCTACAAGCACATCCTTGTGGCCGTCGACAAATTTACCAAGTGGATTGAAGTCCGACCTGTCGCTAAGGTCACATCGGAAGAAGCAGCAAAATTCATCCAGGAGATTACACATCGCTTTGGTGTGCCCAATAGAATCATCACCGACCTCGGGTCGGCCTTCACAGGGTCTGCCTTCTGGGATTTTTGCCAGGACAGCATGATTGATGTTTACTACTCTTCGGTCGCCCACCCTCGGTGCAACGGCCAGGTCGAACGTGCCAATGGCATGGTTCTGCATGCTCTCAAGGATCGTATCTTTGACGACGCTTCAAATTACGCTTCCCGGTGGTTAGCCGAGCTACCACACGTGATCTGGGGTCTGCGGACCCAAGTCAGTTCTGCCACGGGCTTCTCGACCTTCTTCCTGGTCTATGGCTCAGAGGCCATCCTACCTACCGATGTCACCTTTGGAGCTCCACGCATACAGTTCTACGAAGAAGGTGAAGCTGAGAAAACTCGTCGCGTCGACCTCGACAGCCTCAAGGAGCAAATAGTGGTAGCCGTCATGAGGCAAGCTCGCCACGACCAGCAACTCCGTCGGTATCACGATCGCAACGTCAAGGAGTGCTCCTTCAACGTTGGCGACCTAGTTTTAAGACGCATCCAAAAGACCGATGGCATGCACAAGTTGTCCGCCCCTTGGGAAGGACCTTTCATCATCACAGAAGTCATCAGCTCGTCTACATATCGCCTCCAGTGGGGCGACAGCCAAGGAGTACCCAACCCATGGAATGTGGAGCACCTTCGACGATTCTATCCGTAGAATAGTTTTCATTACAGCTATGTATTCTTCATCTTTGTATTTTCAGTCGAATAAATATTAGTTTTAAGTAGTCATCTGCTGTGTCTCGAGTTCTATCCTCTTTTCTTCCATGTCATGTACCCTCCCTCTCGACAAGCTCAGGGGCTTGGCAAAAGCCAACACAGGGGTCGAAAGACCTGAGGGTGAAGTTTTCTGTTCCTCCCCCTCAACATGCTCGGGGGCTTGGCAAAAGCCAATACAAGGGTCGCTAGACCTGAGGACGTCGTCCCTCATGACTACTTACTCTATGTTGTTGCAAGCCTGCTTGGTCGTGTGGTTGCAAAACCCGAGTCCCAGACTCCTCCCCACGCGCCGATCGCACGTAAGTCTCCCTGCTGAGCAGTGGTGATTGGTAAGCCAGCCTCTCCGTGAGTAGTGGTCAGCGGGGTATGTTAAGAAAACATTGCTTCAGGGCAACCAAGCTCGCGCAAACATAAACTTAGCATGTCATGTAGGCCAAAAGAAGATCATCATTGTCATTTACATGACTAGAGAGAGAGGGGGTACAGCTCTATGACTACGACTACTCTTCACCATCATCGCCCTCGTAATCGATGGCATCCATTATCTTCTCGGCAGCCACCCGTATCTCCTCCTCTACGACCTTGAGGTCCTTTGTGGCATCTAGGCCTTCCTTGACCTTGGCCATGTCGACCTCGGGGAAGTGCGACTTCACACGCACCAGCGACTATGTAGCCGCTGTTAAACTCGTCGCCCTTAAGAGATCAACCAGCTTCTGGGGTACAGCCAAAAGTTGGTCAATGGCTGGCTTGGGCTCCTCCCCAGGGACATGCGTCTCCACCATATCCTTGACAAGGTCGGCGGCATTCTTCAGATCGTTCACCTCCACCTCAAGCCCTGCAATGGTTACCTGGTCATTCCGCAACGGCTCTAAAGCTACCACGAGACTGACCTCGAGGTCCTTTCATGTTCGTTTCTCGTAAGCCAGCTTCTGGCATACGGCATACTCACTGTCTACGGTGACTTTCATCATTTGCTTCAGCTCCTCGCCCGTCGCATCAGCAGCCCGCAGGTCTACCTCCAGGCTTTGGATCCTCTCCTTGGCAACCTTAAGGTCGTTCTTGAGGTTGTCCTTTTCTCTATGAAATTTTGTGATATAAAGAAGTTGTCAGATACAAAATTCAGTTACACAAGTTAAGATGCACAAGAACGTGGGTAGTTGGCCTTACCAGCGCTCACAGACGACAACAGTTCGTCGGCGTCCCGATTCTTGCGTTGTTCCTCCTTCAGCTCGTCCTCGAGCCTTTTCTTCTCAGCAGCGGCCTCCACTCGGACCCGCTTGAGCTCCTACTCAAGTTGCTCCGCGCCGCTATTGCATGGCCGTGGCGTTTCTGCATTGGCAGGCCCTACTCTTGGCACGGTTCGCCAGTGACTGCTTCACAAACATAAGACTGGTCATCACAAACATTTACATGATTCAATGAAGATACCAATTCAGTGTGCAAACACTCACCGTAAACACTTGGTTAAGCGTTAAGATAGCCCGACGGACCTCCTTTATGTCTTCATCATCCTCAAAGATGTCCTCCTCCTAGGGGGTACCATTCCAATCGACCTCCCGCCTCCTCAAACTCGGCCCCGACGACGTCGAACCCGGTACCTCTCCACCGGCTGTTTCTGGGCCCTGCTATGGCTGCTCGATTTGAGCTTGGTCCACCGCCGGGTCTTGAGCCAACGTGGTGGGCACCGCGTTGATTGGGTCAACATCAATAACGGGCGGGGGAGTCGACGTTGCTAAGCCCCCAACGGAACTCTGGGTTCCGACCTCCTGCTCAGACGTCGTCGTCGTTGCAGGAGAACCTTGAGCATCCGAGGTGCTCTGAGGCCTGGCTCTGACCTGCAACAATTTCATCGTCAGCATGCTACGATCCCATAGTTATAATCGATAAATAAGTCGTGGTATCGGGGTCTAACCTCACGACCATTGTCACACGCGATTTCAGCTTCAACTGCCAACCTCGCACCTTCATATGCATCTTCTCCTGCACACCGGCTGCAGCTAGCTGCGCCTCCTTTATGCGGCGGAGGTCCTCCTCTGTCACCTGCCTCTCCAGCTCCCGCTGCCTCTTGGTCGTGGGACTTGGCGACCTCAGCGCCACACGGTCATCAATAACCAGCGGCTCATCTGTGGCTTCATCTTCCTCCTCGACGTTCTGCAATGTCAGGGCAGAGTTTGTCTTCCTCTTCCTCTTCTTCTTTGTGGCCTCGAGCTTGGCAGTCTTCGCTGCCTCGGCCTTCGTGGCAACCCTCGAGCTTGACTGCTTCGCTGTCGCTGCCTTTGTCCGGCGTCCCAGCCTCGTGGCACTGGTCGCCTGAAGCCGGTCCGCCACGTCATCACCGACCTCCGGGTCGCTGTCCTCGTCCACCCCTACAGACAAATCCGATAGATAATTCTCCAGCAGAGCAGCTGCTGCAGGCTGGTAGTCCTGCGACCTCAACTTCCGACGTGGTTCTTCACCGGACGGCAGGGGTGCAGGACACCAGTACTGCATCTCCCGAGCCTACGACACCAGTCCGCTTGCCGGTGGTCTTGACGTTGAAGAAGTAACGCCACAATAGAAAATGGGGTGGTATGCCCAGATATGCTTCGCATAAGTGGATGAACGAAGAAACTACAGTGATGGAGTTGGGAACGAGGTGTACCAGCTCCAGCTTGTAGTAGTACAGCAAACCTCTGAAGAAGTCGCTGGCGGACACATTGAACTCGCGCTCGAAGAAGGACGCGAAGATGACCTGCTCCTTGTTATCCTCCGTCGGGAACGCTTCGCCAGTAGGCGCCTTCCACTCCACCTCCGCCTTGGGCCTCAGCAGCCCGCGCTCCACCAGCGCCTGGATCTTCTCCTCGGTCATCACCGAGGCATCGCAGACCGTGTCCGGAGCAGGGATCTGGGAAGCTGCAGCCGCCGTTTCTTCGGAAGGGACGAATTTGGATCTAAATGTCACTAGGGTTTTAATGCGCATGCGAAGTGGCGCGGCGTGCGGGTCGCAGTGGAGGCGCGCAGTCTGCTAGGGACGGCGGCGGCGAGCTCTAGCTTCGAATGTGGCGGGGTGGATGCGCCAGCGCGGCGGCTAGGGCATGGAAGCTTCCGGCGGACGGTGAGAGGAAGAAGACGATGGCAGGGGAGGGTCAACGCCCGTCCCCGCGGCTGTATTTATATGGGCCTCGCCACGGATGCCCGTTGCGGATCTGTTGCTGCAACGGATGTGTCGCAACGGCTATGAGCCGCTAATTTTGCGAGACGATCTCGCCGGATTTTACGCCAACGGCTATATGCCTAACGGATAGACTGGCGACCTACACCTTGAGTTTAGGTCGTACACACGTTGATGCTACCAGGTCATCTTGATAGTAAATTCGACCTTCATGAGGTCAACAAGCCCCCAAAATCACAACATTTTGGGTCTTTGATGAATAATTTCTTCAAAGCGACCATTACATGACAGAAGAGAGCAAACATTACACGGGAACTTCGAAGGTACACAAGTCGCCTACGACCTCATTGGATCCAGAACCCGTTCCAAGATACAAACGTATTTGAAGACCTGATCTACCTATAGTAGAGCACATCGCAAGAATTCTGCTAACTTCAGGTCCCGAATGGTGGCCTCGCCGTGAACGCCTACACGACGCTGCGCATAGCAGGTCACACTTTGTGCCTGACTATGGAATGCAGGCATGAGCTTGCTCTTCGGCGTGGACTGCGATCCCTCGATGAGCATCTCATGCTTACCAAGAACCTGCAGCGTCACCTTGGGCCTCTACAGCATCACCTCCAAACTCTCCATGACTCTTCACTGCGGCACGGTACAAAGGGTGGGGGTGACACCTACATTTCGCAAGTATTCTTCTAGCTCCAAGCTTCTAACTTTGCATCCTATGCTCTGGTTGACGGACACATGCCCATGGCATGGCCAAATTTCTACTCTGCGGCTTCATAGCTCAGCAATGCTCGGTGCTTGCCTCCTTCAGCCCTATGGTGCTATTTATAGCCAGAGCCAGGCCTTGAGCGGCCGGTGAAGTGGTGACACTGTTACCACGTGATTCAGAGGACCTGTAGATCTGTGGATGACTCAAAGTGATGCCCTTTTTCCCTGCTTTGTGACGCCTTCGTCGCTTATGCATCACTGATGCCCGAAGCCGCTGTGACGTCACATGGCTATAGTACACCTCTTGGTTAGTAGATGGTTTGTCATTTTCTGGGTGGCAAGAGAATCTCCGACCACTGTTGACCCGTGACCCTACAGTCTACGGAGAGATAAGCCTGACTCTGTGTCAGAGGGCCCTGCGCCTCGATACATCTACGACGACGACGATTAATTGCACCCGCTAGGCTCTGCGTCCTAGTGCACCCGCTATGGCTCTGCATGTAAACGGACCTATTCCAACTAGCCTATATTTCTGTTTCCTGAGCAGAATGGTCATAGGTTCGATTGAAAACCTTCCGGGGTAGGTGTGCCTCGCTGCTCTGCCAGATCCGTCTGGGCGCTTGGAGATCAGAAACTTCACGTCTACGATTTCGTCGGGTCCCCGAGGTCGGTGTGTCTATTGCTGAGGTTGTCAATACCTTAGTGCCATGGCTCCGCTAGATGATTGGTAGCTATGCTGGTCGTCTAGGCACCAAAATGGCCTCCTTGAGGTCGGCGTGCCTCAATAACTAGGTCTTGCAATACCTCGGTATGGTTACGGCTCTGACAACCTAGTTGGGTGCCCCGGATGTGTGACCTTCCTGAGGTCGGTGTGCTCTTGTAGCCCTGCTAGCCTGCTCTGGACATCCAGGATTTTACGTACGGAATGAAGGCCTCCCTGTGGGGTGCGCACCTAATAGCCCTGCCAAGTACTTCCGGGTGCTTGGGCGCTTCTGTTTTGAGACCTTCTTGAGGTCGGCATGCCTCGGGTGGCTCTGCCAGACTCTTTGTAGCTATGCAAGATATCTCGGTGTCTCTACACTCCATTTGTTCAAGATCAGCAACGTCTTACAGCTTCATTATCGACCGATCCGGACATCACAACTTCAGCTACGCCCAAATTGACGACCTCTTTATGTGATACGCGTTTCAAGATCCTGTGGGGTATCTTCGGATACTGGACATTGATTGATTTGAGGCCTCTTCGAGGTCGGCACGCCAACAAAGTCCTCCTTGAGGTCGGCCCTGCCAGATTCCTTGCAGCCATGCTGGGAGGTCTGGGTGTCTCTACACTCTGTTCGATCAAGACGATGACCTAGTTTTCTTCTCTTTTTTGAGCATCAAACCAGCCATGCTGCCTGCTTCAATGCTTGGTGACTACTCTACGAGAGCGTCTTCGACACCCTCTTGTTTTCTTCGTCGTACCGACCTGTTGAGAAACCTGTTTCTCATCACGTCGTTACTCGACCTTCTCTTTCTTTTTCTTTTTTGGATAATCATACTGGCCATCCTGTCCGTCACGATGCTCGGATACTACTCTATGAGTGCATCCTTGATGCCCTCTGAATTTTTTCATTGTCGTTTAGATCTATTGGAAGCCTGCTTCCTATAGGTCGTCACTCAACCTCGCTGCGTTCGGCAAAACTACAAACAGGTCGGCTGCTAAGCTGGCTAGTTCCTTTTTTCTTTTGGACCGACGTGCACGCTATTCGACCCGTCGATAGCTCTAGGACTTCGTCATGAGATTCTAAGATCGCTGCGCCTACACATCGCTCGGGGGCTTGTGAGACATGGGTACCCCTAGGTCCCCACCGGCCAGGCTCACGGCCGTCCCCGACAAGTGGGTCCGGCCTACCAGAAGACCCGCCGACCTGATAGTGGGCCCAACCGACCTGCTTGGTGGCCCACACGACCTCCTGAAGACCTTCCAGAAGATTCCCCAGACGACCTTATCCGATCCGGTCGGGTAACTTGGCGTGCAAGACAAGACACAAAGACGTCGGCTGCACCTCCAAACAGTCCGAAGATTGCGGGATTATGTTGTAATTGTCCTTAGATTGGTCTCCCTGTTGTAACCAACCAGGACTCAGGGCCCACCGACCTTGTCCATCATCCAATATAAGGCGGACAAGGCCGGACCCCTGAGGCCAAGTCATTGCAAGTCATCCCAAGTCGCAATCCACCCAAGTCAATACAATCAAGAACTGGACATAGCGTTTTACTCTCCGGAGGCCTGAACCAGTATAAACTTGTCGGGTTCTTTGTGTTCCGTGTGCTCGTGTGCAACCTTCGAGTTCTTAGCCCTAGATTTCACCCCGCTGAACAAATAAACCACCGGGGTTAACCCCCCTATGGGCTGTCCAGATCTAAACATCTGACAGGTAGAGGGTGTAGGTGAGGATGTCTCGTTCTTCAATTCGAGCAAAGTGAGTATTCTTGTATTTTCCTTGTAGACTAAAGTGGTATTCACGCATAGGTGAATTGTTCATGAGTTCTTCATCTGTTCATCATTTAGAGGCTTGTGTTCTTCGTGACACAACCCTTTGATTCTGTTGATTGGATGAATAGTTCTGCATTCTATTTGTGTGAATTACCCCGTTAGATCTTGACAGGAGTACATTAATACGCTGGTATTCGTTCTTCCTATCATCTATGCGATTCAGCAGTAAGTGAGAGTAGCTTGATGCTCATGGGTTCGTCGCTTCATATTTATACGGAGTGCTATAGTGTTGCTATGGGCATGCAGACGTTGCCGTGCTATAGTAGTGATCGGCGCTGTAGGCGTGGTGCCTGGACTGCGGGTTATCCTTCGTTTGCCCCGTATCCCACGGTTAGTTAGGGGTAGGCCGCGGTAGTGACAGCCGTTGGACCCTTTGTACTCCCCCACGTTCGGATACGGTGTAGAGTTTTTTGGCCAGAACCGACCTGTTATATCCAAGAGGGAACTAGTGCCCGAAGCGAGTATAATTGTCTGCTCCTCCTCCTTTAGAATCAGTAGTCATAGGGAGCAGCTCATCATCTTTCAACCATAGCAGGGTTTTGGTGTCCTTGGACCATCCTGCTAGGATAGAAGGTAGTGCACATCGTTCCTTGGATTCGATACCCTTGGAATACTCCTTGGGAGAAGTGCTACAGCGGAGTATCCGTGCGCTTGCGGATTCGTTCGCACCCGTCAGTGTACCCGGGTGTTCCTTACACGCTCATGCTATCCCGGCGCCGTAGTGGTGACGTTAAGAAATACCAACAAGCATTTATGGCGCTGTTGCCGGGGATATAAACCTGGCGGTGACGCTAGCAAGTGTCAACAAGCATTTCTGGCGTCGTTGCCGGGGAACGGTTGCTGCATCTATCTTTGAACCTAGTGGTCCTCGTATCTATCTTTTTCGTTTTCTTGAATTCTACTTTTACCCACGCTACCCATTGAGATGCGTTCCTGTCAAAGCCTCTCTACCCCTAGGGGCGAGTTCGTCATTGAGCAACCATCAACTTCTTCATCTAGCTGCGAACTTCGTCCCGGCTTTATAGCCATGGTTCAGAATCGACCATTCTCTGGAGCCATCAGTGATGATCCCCATGATCATTTACAGGAGTTCCAAGAACTGTGTTCGTGCTTGGTAATCCCAGGTATGACACAGGAAGCTTTGAGGTGGAAGTTGTTCCCTTTCTCTCTCGTAGACAGAGCGGAGTAGTGGTACACCCGCACGATAAGGAGTAAAGACAATTGGGAAGAACTACGAGATGACTTTTTCACTCGTTCTCCCATTTTGAACGCTCATAGTTCCTACCGTGTGAATTCCGTGAATTTGGCCAATTAGAGGGTGAGTCTATAGGTGCAGCTTGGACTAGGTACTCACACCTGTTGGAGCTTAGCTCAGACCTGTCTATACCCGGTGATGTATCATTGTGCATCTTTTACGAGAGTTTAGACATGGAATCTGCATATGAGCTCGACCTTCTAGCTGGAGCTTTGTTTGAACATGAATCCACAATGGAAAGAAGAGAGATCCTAGAATTTTTCTTAGAAGACTCTTCTTCCCGTACCAGTCACAACGAACCCCACCAAGAATCAGAGTCGATCCGCGAGAGTCTCTTAATAGACGAATTTGAGCGTTCATCCTGCACATCCTATGATTCGTCTAGAAAGCCTTCGCCCGAACCGCGAACATCGAAGGAAGAAGAAATTCAACCTTCGGGGTTCACTTCCAAATTTGAGGACGATCATTCTAGATATCTGTTGGCACCTTTTGGAGCCAACAGCATGCAAAGGCAGCTGTAGCAGCGCCTCTGCGTCGACACCGGTCAGACCGGTGGGGTAGACCAGTCGCCAGGAGATTCCGGCGGTAGACCTAGAATGCAGGCTCGGGAGGGACCCCGTCGGAGCTAGCGCACGTAGGGTTGCTCTAGGGTCGGCAAGGCCACCTAGAACGTCTTCAGATGTCGTGGAGACGAAGGAAGAACAGCAGATGAGATTGGAAAAGCTAGGGTTTGGAGATAAAAGTAAATACGAGACAAATAAGGTAAATGTATTTGATCGATTGGATGATACTCAATCGACCGCGACCCCTCATATTTATTGGGGTTGGGAGGACTTGCCCCGCAAGGAATTCCTTTTACAAGTCTAATCCTATTAGGACTCCTTGATGTGGTTCGGACGTGTGGGCACCGGTCAGACCGGTTAGGCACACCGGTCTGACCGGTGTGGCGTGCCGGACCAGCTACAGGAACCAGGACCGGTCAGACCGCCCTAAGGCACCGGTCAGACCGGTCCATCCTGCTTGGTCGGCTAGGTGCCAAATTTGAGTGTCAACATATGCCCCCCTGCTTTTTGGCAAAGGATACGTGCCAAAAAATACTTTTCTAAACTAAAAAACACTTGGGACGATGTTTAACAAAACAACGGCCGTACACATATTTTACTCAAGTCGAGGATGACACCTGCTTCGGTCTCCACTCCTTCCGGGTCTGTGTTGACTTGGCTGGCTTCTCTTCAATCTGCTGCTCCATTGCTCCTCGCTTGCATAGCCTTTGCAACCTCCTTTTTTGAGTGTGGGACAAGCTTGAGGGACACCACCTCGGCTACATCTCCTTAGAATTTTGCTTATTGCTATTCTCACCTTGCTTAATAGTAGTACACACATTATTTTTGACCAGATTGCTATTGCAAACAATCAGCCTTTGTAATGCATTATAATTTGAATATGTAATAGGATATTGAATCATATATGAATTCATGCACATACTACTATAATCAGCAGGTGAATAATAGCAAGGATAATACCAAGACGATGGCATAACAGATCCAACAAAAGGATATTGTGAAAAGTTACCTCGTTAGGGATGAATACCTTTATGTCTTGGTGGTGCTTTTATGCCCTTAGCACCGATTGGCTGATTACTTTGATCCTTAGTAGCTCCTTTCCTCTTATACTTGGCCAAGTGTTCATTAAAACTCGGCCTTTTTGAACCTTTCTGGAGGCACCGGTCAGACCGGCCTGGGGCACCGGTCAGACCGGTCTGGACACCAGTCAGACCGGTCGACGCAGTGTCGGTCTTCTTGATCTTGTCTTGCCCCCCAAGCGTTGAAGTCGCTAAAACCTTGGGGAACACCTCCAGAGGCTGCCTCTCGCTGTGTCTTTGCTCTCCAATGATTACATTCTTTCCTTTAGCATTTTCGGCTTGATCCGACCGAATAAGCACCTTAGGATTTGACAACTCAAGTGAATTAGAGCAAAGTGAGTATTCTTGTATTTTCCTTTTAGACTAAAGTGGTATTCATGCATAGGTGAATTGTTCATGAGTTCTTCATCTGTTCATCATTTAGAGGCTTGTGTTCTTCATGACACAACCCTTTGATCCTGTTGATTGGATGAATAGTTCTGCATTCCATTTGTGTGAATTGCCCCGTTAGATCTTGACAGGAGTACATTAATACGCTGGCATTCGTTCTTCCTATCATCTATGTGATTTAGCGATAAGTGAGAGTAGCTTGACTCTCGCGGGTTTGTTGCTTCATATTTATACGGAGTTCTATAGTGGTGCTATGGGCATGCAGACGTAGCCATGCTATAGTAGTGATCGGCGGTGTAGGTGTGGTGCCTAGACTGTGGGTTATCCTTCATTTGCCCCGTATCCCACGGTTAGTTAGGGGTTGGCTGTGGTAGTGACAGCCGTTGGATCCTTTGTACTCCCCCACATTCGGATACGGCGTAGAGTTTTTTGGCCAGAACCGACCTGTTATATCCAGGCGGGAACTAGTGCTCGAAGCGAGTATAATTGCCTGCTCCTCCTCCTTTAGAATCAATAATCATAGGGAGCACCTCATCATCTCTCAACCATAGCAGGGGTTTGGTGTCCTTGGACCATCCTGCTAGGATAGAAGGTAGTGCACATCGTTCCTTGGATTCGATACCCTTGGAATACTCCTTGGGAGAAGTGCTACAATAGAGTATCTGTGCGCTTGCGGATTCGTTCGCACCCGTCAGTGTACCTGGGTGTTCCTTACACGCTCACGCTATCCCAGCGCCGTAGTGGTGACGTTAAGAAATACCAACAAGCATTTCTGGCGCTGTTGCCGGGGATATAAACCTTGTGCCGACGCTAGCAAGTGTCAATAGTCGGTGGGTAGGATGGCCGAGCCATAGACCAGAAAGAAGGGAGAGAAGCCCGTAGCTGAACTGACCTGGGTCCGGAGACCCCAGATCACATGGGGTAGCTCGGTTAGCCAACAGGAAGTGTAATTTGATGCGTCATCAAAGATGCGATCTTTGAGCGCTTGAAGTACCATGCCATTGGAACGCTCGACCTGGCCGTTGCACCGGGGGTGGGCGACCGACGAGTAGTACACATCAATCATGTTGTCCTGGCAAAAGTCCCAGAAGGCTGATCCTGTAAAGGCCAACCCTAGGTCGGTGATGATTATGTTGGGCACACCAAGCGATGTGTTATCTCTTTGATGAACTTTGCCGCTTCCTCCGACGTGACCTTAGCGACAGGTCAGACTTCAATCCACTTCTTGACTTTATCCATAGCAACGAGGATGTGTTTATAGCTTCCAGGAGCAGTTCTAAACGATCCTATGGAGTCGAGGCCCCACATGGCGAAGGGCCATGATGGGGGAATTGTGCGCAGGGTCTAAGCGGGCAGATGCTGCTGTTTGGCAAAGAATTGACATCCTTTGCACCTCTTCATGAGGTCTTTGGCGTCAATCATGGCCGTGGGCCAGTAGAAACCAGATCGATAGGCCTTGCCGATCAGGTTGGCGGACGCCGCGTGGCAGCCACACTCGCCGCCATGGATCTCAGCCAGGAGCTGAAGACCTTCTGATCGCAAGATACACTTCATCAACACGCCAGTAGAGGCGGCTTTTCTGTAGAGGTCGTCGCCGATAACGACATAGTTAGCACTACGCCGAGTGATCTGTTCTCGCTCAGTCTTGTCTTCTGGAACTCGTTGATGAAGTAGGAAGGCTAGAAAAAGCTCGCGCCAATCATCCTCTTTTTCTGTCATCAGCACGTCACGGGGAGGTGCTGGAGTTGGGTCGGGCTGACCTTTGTCCGGATTGTCCGGATCCAACAGCTTGATAGACGGCTTACACACTCGCCGGGACTAGAGCTCGTTTGGAGCCTAGCTTTGATAAGACATCGGCGGCAACGTTGTTGTTGCACGGCATATGCTGGAACTCGATTCCCTCGAAGTGGCCTTCGAGTTTTCGAATCTCAGCACAGTAAGCATCCATTGTGTATCTGCATAAGCTAGTAGTCGCTTGATGCTAAGGGACACTGCAATTCGGAGCCCATGGATTAGAGCTTCGTATTCCGCTCCATTGTTGGAGGCCTTGTAGTGTATCTGCAGGATGTATTTAAGCTGCTCTCCCTAAGGAGAGATGAACAGCACGCCTGCTCCGGCACCCTCGAGGTTGAGAGCACTGTCGAAGTACATTATCCAGTGTTCAGGCCTCTCCTTGGGAGGGGGCATCTGGATTTTTGTCCATTCTGACACGAAGTCAGCTAGAATCTGTGACTTGATGGCCTGTCGCGAGCAGAACTCGATGTCGAACTCGCCCAGCTCAACCGACCATTTGACGACGCGGCCATTGGCGTCGCGGTTGCAGATGACCTCCCCTAGTGGGAAGGAGGAAGGCACCTTGATCTTGTGAGCTTGAAAATAGTGCCGGAGCTTTCTTGACGTAATCAGGAACGCGTAGAGCAACTTCTGAGGCTGTGAGTAACTTGTTTTAGCGTCGGCCAGGACCTCACTCACGTAATACACAAGTAGCTGAACAGGGTAGGCCTGCCCTTCTTCTTCTCGTTCGGCGACGAGAACCGTGCTGACCACATTAGTGGTGGCCGAGATGTATAGGAGGAGCGTTTCCTTCGGGATTGGTGGCGTCATGATTGGTGGCGAGGTCAAGGACTCCTTGAGAGCCTCGAAAGCCTTCTGTGCTTCTTCGTCCCACACGAATTTATCTGCCTTCTTCAATAGCTTGAAGAAAGGCAAACCTTTTTCGCCGAGCTTGCTTATGAAACGACCTAGGGCCGCCACCGTACCAGTGAGTTTCATGACGTCTTTCTTGCAAGATGGCCTGGCCATGTTGCGGATTGCGTCGATCTTCATGGGGTTAGCTTCGATGCCTCGGTGTCCCACCATGAAGC
The DNA here is from genome assembly GCA_036936925.1 of Cenchrus fungigraminus. Taxonomy (NCBI): domain Eukaryota; kingdom Viridiplantae; phylum Streptophyta; class Magnoliopsida; order Poales; family Poaceae; genus Cenchrus; species Cenchrus fungigraminus. Next base: position 49,883,023 of record CM072778.1, on the reverse strand, counting down.
CCATGAGCAATCCAGAGGGGACACTGAAGACGCACTGGGTCGGATTGAGCTTCCATTGATAGGTGCGTTGGTTGGCGAAGGTCTCGGTGAGGTCGGCGATGAGCTGATCTTCTTCAGTGGTTTTGACGACCACGTCGTCGACGTAGGCTTCCACGTTCTTGCCGATCTGGGACGCCAAGCACTTCTGTATCGCCTTATGGTAGGTGGCGCTGGTGTTTTTCAGGCCAAAGGTCATGACCTTATAGAAGTAGATGTCGTTGGGCGTTATGAACACCGTTTGTCTTGGTCGTTAGGATTCAGGGCTATCTGGTGATACCCTGAATAGCAGTTTAGAAAGCATAGTAGGACGCTACCAGCTGTGGAGTCCACGACATGGTCGATGCGAGGAAGAGGGAAGGGATCCTTCGGGCAGTGCTTGTTAAGGTCGGTGTAGTCAATACACATCCTTAATCCTCCAGTTTTCTTGGGTACAAGAACAGGGTTTGCAAGCCAAACAGTGTTTACATTCGCGGATAAATCCTGCAGCTAAGAGCTTACAGACTTCTACTTCTATGGCCTGCTTTCTGTCTTTCGCAAATCGTCAGAGCTTTTGCTTGATAGGTCTTGTTGTCTTGCTTACTTCAAGGGCGTGCTCAGCCAGCTTCCTGGGGACACCGGGCATGTTGGATGGACTCCATGCGAAGATGTCAGTGTTGTCCCGGAGGAAACTGGTGAGCGTGAGTTCCTATTAGGGGTCGAGGTCGGCCCCGATGGTGACTTCCTTGGTTGCGTCGGGCAGGCCGAGGCAAACTTTCTTCACCGCGGGACTTGCGTCCAGGGCATTGGTCGTGCGCTTCTGTTCTGGTATCTCCAACGTAGTTTGGTCAATCTTGGTGGCCTGAGCGACCATGACCGTAGCTGCAGTCCTGCATGCAGATGTTGCGGCGAGGTCGACAGTGTCGCTCTCGCATTTGAAGGATACCATGAGGTCGCCGTAGACGCAGAGGATCCCGTTTGGTGCTGGCATCTTCATGACGAGGTAGGTATGGTGCGGGATGGCCATGAACTTGGCCAACATAGGTCGGCGGAGGATGGCATGGTAGGTGGAGCGGAAGTCCGCCACCTCGAACGTCAGGTACTCCGTGCGGAAGTTGTTTTCTTTGCCGAACGTGACCGGCAGGCATACACGACCTATGGGGTATGCAGCCCTGCCGGGCACAACCCCGTAGAAGGGTTCATCGCAGGCGGTCATCTTGGAAAAGTCAAAGTCCATCTTCTTCAGCGTTTCGGTGAAGATGATGTTTAAGCTGCTGCCCCCATCGAGGAGGGTCCTAGGCAGGAAGGCGCCATCCACTATGGGGTTGATGACCAGCGGGTAAGTCCCGAGGTCGGGTATGTGCACCCAGTGGTCTTTTTTGAAGAAGGTGATGGGGAACTCCGACCACCACTGAGGTTGTGGAGTTTCGGTGTTGACCTCGCTGATATCCCTTGCATTCGATCGCTGCTGTCTATTGCTCTTGGCTGCTTGGCGGCCACCGACGATGAAGTTGATCTTCCAGTTAGCATTCTGGAACGCACTGTTAGGGTTGCCACCCTTAGGTGGTGGTGGAGGAGAAGGCTCCTTTCTGCGGTTACCGTCATCATGCCGGTCGTCGCAGCATTCTTCCCAGCGAATGAGGCGGTAGCTATCAGGTCGCTCGTCGTGGCGGTCGTCACGGTGATCCTCACGGCGATCATCACGGTGATCGTCGCGGCGATAGTCGCGGTGATCATCACGACGATAGTCGCGGCGATCTCTGTCATCGTTGCGGCGATAAGGTCATCGGGCGCGGTAGTCACGTCGATCAGGTCGACGGTTGCGGTTGTCATAGCGTCGGTCATTGTTCTGTCCGTCACTGTTGCCATTCTTGGTCTTCTTTGGTTCTGGAGGGACGCATAGGGTGTGCTTCAACTGCTCACACTCCCTCATGGTGTGCTTGGCGTCACGGTGGAACTGACATTGGTCATCCATCGTGCAGTTGAAGTCACCGTCAAGGAAGGTGGAAGGTCTTGGTGGGTCAGTCGCGTAAACCTCGCCAGATCGTTTGCGTGACCTGCCACCGGCATCGGATGCCGCATGGTCGTCGGTGTTGTCGCCTTTGAAGTCATGCACGACTGCATCATGGGTGTCGACGAGCTTGTCGACGTAGGCCATGAGGTCAGTGATGGATTCAGCACCGGCTTCGTGGATCTTCTCGAAGAGCTTGAGGTTGGTGACTCCCTTCTCGTAATAGTCTATCATGTCCTCATCTTTGACACCAGGAAGGGTGTTGCGGTTCTCGAAGAAGCGATTGGTGTACTCTCGGAGAGTTTCACCTTTGCTCATCCGCACTTTGGCAAGGTGGTGAGTGTTGCCGGGGCGGTTGTAGGTCGCTTGGTAGTTCATCGTGAAGAGCCGTGATAGGGTGGCCCACGAGGTGATGCACTCCGTGGGGAGATTGTCGAGCCACAAGAGTGGTGCTTAGCCCATCACAAGAGGGAAGTATTCCGCCATGTGGTCTTTGTTGCCTCCTGACGCCTGGGCGGCGATGCTGTACATCTTGAGCCAAATACTCGGGTCGGAGCGACCATCGTATTTTTCGATGGCCGGCTTGAAGTCTTTAGGGTATCTCATCGTCCTGAGACATGAGCCGTCGGAACCCACGAAAGTTGTTGATTGCTCCAGAACTGGATCCTGGGGCATGAGCCGTCGGAACGACGTAGAGGTCGTCAGGAGCACCATTGTCTTGGTCCTACTGGGCACGACGTCGGAGTTCAATGTCATGCATCTTGCAGAGCTCTGTTGCTTGGATGGGGTTATTGGCATTGAGGGGGTCCGAGCCCCATTGTCGCGGTCGTAGTTGGCGCAGCGCTAGATCTGCACTTCATCCCGGATGGGTTAGTGCTGTTTCTGGCTGCCCCGGAGGACACATGTAGCTCGTACTGGTGGAGGTTGAAATCCAGCATTCTGACATGTGTTGCCGGCAGCATTTTGTTGCTGGTTGCCGGCGGTGTTGTTGGCAGTGGTGTTGGCAGTGGCGTTGGGCGCCTGTACGACTTCATTGTCTCCACCTCCCTCTTCAGCCACAGGCTCGAGAGGGGTGTTGTTGTTGTTGTGACGATGGCGAGGTCACGCTGACCTGCTCCTGGTTCGGGAACTTGAGGCCGACCTGCTGTATCCTTGGCTTCTCTATTCGACCTGGGCGGTGGCGATACGGATGTGAGTTTGCAGGCGTCGAGTCGCAGGAGTATCTCCAAGCTGACCTAGGTCGGCAAGGGCCGCGCCTAGGTTGGCCTGGGGCGAGTTGTAAACTTTGTGGCCATCTTGCTCAAAGTCCCTCAGGAGGTCTCTGGCACATAGGCGGTGTCGATGAGGTTCGTCTTGGTGCTGCTGCTGCTGCTGAGCGGTGGCCGGAGCCGCGGGGGTGGTCCCCCGGCGGCGTTCTGGACGACGTTGCCTGCGGGCTGACCACCGGCACCAGGTACGACATTGCCTGCGGGCTGGCCCGAGGCATTGTGCTGGGCAGTTGCTCCAGCTGCTGCATCTACTTCTTGCTAGCGGCGCTGGGCTCGCGCAGCGGTGGCATTCTCCCATTGCTGGCATTGTTCATCTGTCTCGCCGGCTTGAGGAGGTACATCACCGGAGACCACGAGGCCTCGCCATCTGGCGCTTCGGTCATATCGCAAGGGTTGTTGGGGGAGATGACGGTGCACACGATCTGGAACATGTCGCAGTCCGGGGACGATGCATGATTGATCTGGCGACCATGGGTCGCAGCCGGAGGTCGGCGAAGCTTCTTCAGTACATGGCACTGGCGGACCGTGTGTTTGGAGTTCTCGTGGACGGGGCAGGGATCGTCAAGTGGACCCCTGCGGTTTCCACAAGGAGGGGTTTTTGACCCAGATTCGATCTAGATCTTCTTCCTCATGTGGCGAGAGGCCGCATGAGCTGCGTTTCGCAAGCCAAGAGGCATGCGATGTGGAGGTGGAGTGGTCTTGCGAGGGCGCTTGACACGCTCACAGACCTTGATCATGTCAAAGAGCATGCTCTCGACGCGATCGAGCCCCGTGATCAGGTCGCGAGGATTCGGTGGGTGGGTTTCCGCCAGCGGATCGGATTCCGCCGGTATTGAGCTGAAGCAGAAGTCGACGGGGTTGGCGAGGAAGTCCGCCATGCTTTCAGGGAAGATGACGCCGCTTGGTGAAGCCATCGAGTTGCATGAAGAACCCTAGATTAACCCCTACCTGGCGCGCCAACTGTCAGAGGTTTAGTTCTGCACGACCCACATGGGTGTCAACCCCGGTGGTATATTTGTTCGGCGGGGAGAGATCTAGGGCTAAGAACTCGAAGGTTATGTGAGGACTGGAGCGTCCGAGGACCGGTGGTTGGTCGCTCCTCAATGCGATGAGTGATTGACAACGTGGTGTGGACTGACTCTTGGCCGAGTATTGCAGGTGCAGGTTGCGGCTTGATTTGCGTTGGTGCAGGTGAAGAGCGGGTACGAAAGGTCTTTGCCTTGCGGGGCCTCCGAGGAGTGGAGAGACAAGTAAGCTCGGCTCGAGGGACCCGGTGGCCAGCGGGATCAAGTGCGGGCCGCATGGTGGCAAGAAAAGCAAGACGAAGTCGTCGACCGGAGTCGGTGCAGGGTAGCGGCTCACGACCGGAGTCTGCACGCGGGGTTTGCGGCGGTTCACCACAAAATCGTTGGGTTACTTGGTTGAGCCACAAAACCAAGACCGGAGGCTCGGCGGGCGGAGACGGGATCCGGGCGCGCCGAGAAGCTTCGATGCCGGTGAACACATGGTGGGATCGCAGGGCTTGCATCGAGAGGACGCGGACTGCGGTGAAGGCATGGCCGTGCGATGAAGAGGAGTGCTACTTGACCATATCGCCCCTGAGGGGTTTGTATCTCAGTTTAAGTGCTAGGGGTAGCTTGGTCATTTGCCCAACCCAGAGGAACTCATATATATATATATAGCTTTACGGTTTCTGGGCAAACCATCCATGTGGACTGCTTCTCATTTCTATGCTCCATAGGCTTAGATTTTCTTCACCGTTTTGTAGAGAATCTAACCTCCGAGTGTATGGAAGCTTTCATGGTTGCGTCGATTTCCTTCTTGTAGCTCATGTGATTTTCGTGTCTTTTTGAGCTATTGTCGTTGGATTTTCGTGCGCGGCTTGTTCCTCCGATTCTGAGGTGTTTGGGTTCGGATTTCTTTGTGGGGATCATGGATAGATGCCTTGTGTATCTTTGTGCTTGATATTGACCCCTCAAACTCCGGATTTGGCCTTAGATTTGAGGATTTCGGGTGGTTCCCTAGCTTTTTGGTAGAGCTCGGTTCGTGATCGATTCTAGGCGATTTAGTTGGTTTGAGGCGTCAAGTTTTGGGGCATAGCATCCCCTAGGGACGCTTCACATCTCCCCTAAATCTTGTCTCAAGAGCTCAAGTCGTTTGGGAGATCCATGGATGGATAGAGGGAGTTGACTTGCGTTTTCGGGTTCAGCCTGCTTCTGTTCGTGCCTGACGGACGGTCCGCCAGGTAGGCACGGACGGTCCGTGGCAGGCGGTGTTCGTCTAGTTCTTCGCTTGTTCGTGCGAGTTCGTGGTTCGATCCGTTTGAGCGCTAGGTCTTTGTTGCACGAGGTTTGGCGGACTGTCCATGGAGCTTTGACGGACGGTCCGCGAGACGTGCACGGCGTCTGGGTTTTTGGCTAAGGGAGGCGGACGGTCCGTGGAGGTGTGTCGGACGGTCCGTAGGGCTGACGGACGGTCCGTGAGGTCTGATCGAACGGTCCGTATAGGACGGTGTGTTTCTAGTGGTTCTGTTGGTAATTACGGACGGTCCGTGAGGTCTGATCGAACGGTCCGTCCTTGACTCACGGACGGTCCGCCGTAGGTGACAGACGGTTCGCGCGACCCATACGGACAGTCCGTCCCTAGCCTGCAAATTTGGTTAAGTCATTTTCCTCTTGAGTTGTGCTTCCGCTTTGAGTTGTGTTTGGACTTGTTCCTAGGGTTGGTAGGCCCGTTGTGACTACACAACCTTGGCAAGCTTGTGTGGGAACCCTTGGTTGTTGATTTGGGGCATAGGCCAAGTTCATCCTTCGGGAAGAATTTTTATCAGCTCCCATTCACTGCACCCCTCTCTGGTCGCCTAATCGGTCCTTCAATTGGTATCAGAGCTGGTTACGGATCTTCGTGATTCTAACCAGTCTAAGATCCAAAGATGGCGTACCAGGAACGGGATTCGGGTCCTCCACACTTTGATGGTAGGAACTACCAGATGTGGCAGAGGCGGATGGCTGCTTTCCTCCGCGGCAAGGATCAGATCCTTTGGGATGTTACAGTGAACACAGCTTATGTTCATCCGATTAACTTCCTTGCTCCTTGATCGAGGGATATGCACAACACCAACAACATGGCGGTCGACTACTTGTTTCGTGCTTTGTGTCAATCCGAATTCGATCGGGTTCAGACAGAGGACTTGTCTTGTAGGATTTGGGAGCAGGTGAAGAATGCTCACGCTGGGAACGCTCAGGTTCAGGCTCGGTTGTTCGCGACCTACCGGAGAGAGTACGAGAACTTCACTCATCTCCCCGGTGAGTCTATAGACACCATGTTCCTGCGGTTCACTGTGATTGTGAACAACATGAGGGCTAATGTGGCCGAGCTCCCGTACGATGACCATGACAGGGCTGTGAAGCTCCTGCATTCTCTGGATCGTACCGTGTGGAGTGAGAAGGTCGAGGCCATTCTAGAGTCGGAGAAGTATGAGACCCTCACGGTGGACGAGCTGTTTTCCAAGCTCAAGTCGTTGTTGACGGCTGTTAAGTACTTACTTTAGCCGTCAATTTACTCATGAATAAAGGAGCAAGAGGCATTTCTTACACACATTTTAGTTAAGAATAATGTAGTTCCACTTGTCCTTGGAGATTATGTGATTGCAGGAAGATAAGCATAAAGAAGTGGCAAAACTCACCTTCTATGATTCATGCCACGTCACCTCAGCCTAGGAGTGGCTGCCACCTCAGGTGCCATGCATGCAAGCCATGTCACCAATCCAAGGGAGGCAAGCCCTGACGAATCAGAGCGTGACACGTGGACTTCACATGGATCCATGGGCCCACTAGAGCGCCTAAACCGCCTCAAGAGCACGTGTACACCGGGGACCAACCTAAGGGCCCACAGAACAGCCACCCCGAGTGGGGCCACCTGGGGGTCGGCCGACCCTGGGATCGGCCGAAACGACCTTGGGTCGGCTGATCCCCGGCCTCCGCGTGGTGCTTGTCCATTGGTCCTAGAGGCCATCCCCGGGGTGTTTCACTCCTCTTGACGCCGGTGCTCAGGCCTATAAATAGAAGGGGAGGGGGTTCATTTCTTACCAACACATCTTACTCCTCCTCTCTCACTTTTGGTTTCTAAGGCTAGGAGGTAGGCTAGAGTAGTTCTACTTCTGGTTCCAAGTCTACTTGGGGATCTAGGTATGAGTTCTCTTGTATATTTATTTTATTGTATGACTTTGATCTACTTTAGTTATTCAACTATTTCATATAAAGTTGTGGTTGTATACATGGGTGATTTGTTCATGTGTTCTTCGCTTGTTCATCATTTAGAGGCTCCTGTTCTTGATGAACAAGGCCTTTCGATCCAGTTGACGAGTGACTTACACATGTTTTCGGTGTTTGTTCATAAGTTAGAGGCTCGCGTTCTTCACGAACACGACCCTTTGATCTTGTTGAATAGACATAGGAAAGCACAAATCCGTTTGTGTACCTAGCTTAGTTTGATCTAGTCAGATCCCATGTTTGTGTTGTATGAAGTTCGTGCTCAAGCTACGGTACTCGGTGTAATTGGCCGGTTTACCTGGCGGCTCTGACCTAGGTCACAATAGCCCGGGCCGGTCAGGGTCCTGCTAACAACGTAGGCGTGGTGCTTGGGTTGCGTAGCTACGTTACTTATGAGTGTATCCCACGGTTTGTCTTGGAGTAGGCCGCGGTGGTGACAGCCGTTCGACCCTTCTAGAATCCCCCACGTTTGGATACGCTGTAGGAGTCTAAAGTCTAACAACCGGAGTCGTGCGTAAGCAACGCGGGAGGTTAGCTCCCCGTTTGTACCTAGGTGCTTGAGCCAGCAGTCATGCAATACTAGTGTGTATCTACCTCGTCTGACTAACTTTGTGTGTTTAGTACCTTAGAACCTAGAACTAACTCGTATGTTGCCTCCTAAGCCTAGGACCTTTAGAGAGAGTGTATTTGTGTGTTCGCACTGCCATCCTATCTATCATACCTTACCCCTGTACTTGAATGTCTGGTTTGTTTCCGTCTATGATTTATACTCATTGCAATAGTAATCCACCCAGCCTTCCTTGGATTTGATACCCTTTGGAATACTCCTTTGGGGAAATGCTACAATAGTACTTCCGTGCGCTTGCGGACTCTTGTAATCATTAGGATTACCATTTGGTTATTTCTGGCATCGTTGCTAAGAACTCATAACTTAGCATCGAGGTTAAGAAATACCAACAAGCATTTCTGGCGCCGTTGCCGGGGAAGGCTAAGGATAACATGTCAACACTTTGCAAATGTTTATAATCATGACAGGGATGAAACAGTTATCAATACAGGCTAACTTTGATTGTCATCTTTGTCTATTGATGATGAAGACAGGTAGTGTATAACTGGTTTCGACCTACCGCCGAATTTCACTGAAGATCCTGAGTCACTCGTGAGGAGAGCTAGAACTACGGAAGTCGACCCAGCTTCCTTTGTGCCATCTACATCAACTCCTATGGCCAACCATGAGAAGACTCTTCGCAAGTACTTTGCTCCCTCTGCTGATCAGGTGCCCACCGGCCCTGAGATCAACACCGAGAACGGAAACTTCGAGATCAAGACTGGCCTCATTACGATGGTACAGGCTAGCCCATTTTGTGGCAAGCCTAATGAAGACGCGAGCGCCCACTTGCAATAGTTCCTGGAGCTGTGCAGTACTTTCACTATACGAGGAGTGGAGGAAGATGACATCCGTCTACGGCTGTTTCCATTCTCCCTTCTGGGAAAGGCGAAGCAGTGGTTCTATGCGAACCGTGCAAAGTGCTCAGCAGCGTTCCTCGCGAAGTTCTTTCCGTTGGGCAAGACCAATGCCCTCCGGGGGAGAATTTCAAGCTTTCAGCAAGTAGCAAGTGAGACCATTCCAGGGGCTTGGGAGAGGATTCAAGAGTTGTTGACGGTCCTTACAACAAAAATTTGACCGTCAAAACCTCAGGTTCGAGAGGAGTATATGACAAGTTTCATGCACATTTTTAGTACTAATAAAGTTCCATGAGTTGTGTTGTGAATTTCATAGGCAGGTACACATTTTGGGAGAATTTGGGACCAACACGCCACATGTGCCAGGCACGGCCGAACCACCTGGTCCGGCCGAACCTGCTGGTGCGGCCGGACCTGCAGGTGCGGCCGGCCCTCTAGGTCCGGCCGGCCCTGCCTGGCTGCACGCCTCTGGTCCCGAGTGCCCCTACTCCCTCGAGCACAACTTGGACGAGTGTGATCCACAGAAGAAATGTCGGTTTGATCAAAGGGTGGAGGCTAGGATCACTTAGATCAATGGGTCCATTCCAGCGATCCTAGGCGTCCCCTAACATTGTCGGTGCATCACAGGGCACGGGGTAGGGCCGGCCACACCTATAGGGTCGGCTGCACCTATCAATTGGCGTGCCGGGCGAAACCGACCCAAGGAGCCGACCTACAACCGCCTCAGCAGCAGTGATCAGGAGCATCCAAGGCGAGAGGCGGCACATCCTAGGGCCGGCCATGCCTTGAGATACGGCCGCACCTAGGGTTTTCCTCCCCAGCACTCCACCGACCTCCCTTGCCTATAAAAGGGACCTCACACTCGCTGGAATGGACACACAACGCAGGAGCAACTCCATTTCTCACTTTTGTTCACTTAGAGTAGGAGTAGTGTAGTTTGGGAGTTAGAGTCGAGTCGAGCTAGTCTCGGGGTTCCGGAGGAGTCTTCTTCAGGGTTCTAGTACTACTCTTGTATCCTTTCTTTGTTTAGACTCAAGTACAATTCAAGTTATCTTTCTATCTTACCTTTCGAGTCAATTACATTCAGCTTTTACTTTGCTCTAGAAGCTTTATTCTTGGTTTAGACTAAACTTAGTTTAATCTTGGTTAGCGTAGCTCTCTTGAACCCTATAGTGTTGTGGTCATTCTTCGCTTGATCTTCTACCGAGTACGTTTGTGCTTAGTAGCGGAGAGAGACCTTCCTTCGTCATATCTGGGGAAAGGTTCTTTGGTTCGTTGTGAGCGTGGTGCTCAGAGCTTACCTTAGTCTTAGATTGGTGTCCCGTTCAACAGAATAGTTGTGGTACCCTAGGGAGGGGACAGCTCCGGACGGGCTCAGTAGTCCACCACGTTAGGTCGGGCCGGTAGGATTCAGCGTGTCGTCGTTCTCCCTTCTCATCCCAGTCCGAGAGTGCGGCTTTGCATGCCCCTGCAGCACTAGAAGAGCTTGTCGAGTTTAGCTTGCCTTGGTTATCCTTTGCCTTAGTTCTTTACCTAGAGTTGACAAAATGATAGAAAACCCAGTTGGCTCAGTTAGCTGCTTTGGTTCCCTCTGCTGAAGACGGGAAGATTCCGGGGCAACCCGTGTCTTCTTGTGAGAATGTTTGTGCAGTGTCCACCAGATGGGGTAAGCCATCTGGGCAGGCACGAGCTGCTGACTATGCAGGGAGACCCATACAGCAGGTTCTTGATACATGGGAATCCTCAGCAATTGTGCACAGGAAAGACCCTGGTTATCCGGCTATCACTTGCACAATATACTACCCGAGAATTAGGAATGCTCTCTGTGATCTTGGCGCGAGTGTCAACCTCATGTCCAAGGCTATGTTCGAAAGATTAGGATATCCTGCTCTTACTCCAACCTCGAGGACAGTTCAACTTGCTGATGCATCGATCCGGTATCCGGAGGGGATTGTGGAGAGTCTACTGGTATTTGTCCAGGGTTCTTGCATCTTCACAGACTTCGTGGTCCTTGATATGCAAGGTGATGCGGAAATGCCACTCATTCTTGGGAGGCCGTTCCTAAGTGACGCTCGGGCAAGGATCAATGTGGAAAATGGAACCATCCGTTTCCGCATTGGGAAGAAGAACTTGATGTTCTGATTTCGACCTACAGAAGAGCAATGCTACTCAGTGCAAGGAAATAATGAGCAAACTGGGGAATGGACAGAGCCAGAACCCCAGCTCAAGCAACCTCTAACCGCACCAAGACAATCAAGAAAAACACGGAAGGTGTGGCGAGAGGTACAGAGATCACACCCCTCTACTTCTCGGGAGTGGGGTGACGAGTGGAACTGATCACCGAGAAAAGTCCCGCTCTCGGACTTAAAATGATGAGTCCTTTCGCCAGAAGGTAAAATTGGTAGTTATCTCATATTTCCCTTTCCAAAATTTTATTCTATTTTTCCTAATGCATATTTGAATTTTTCCATTGTTGCATGTGCATGCTAGAATTTTTCTAGCCAATTTCCCTTTTTGAATAAAAATTTCTGAAAATACAATTTTGAGTGGAAAATCCTTAAAAATTCATTTGAGCAAGTTTTTGGGCGAGTGTGGACCGGGACACCTAGGCAGGACACCACATGACCGTTAGAGAGCCGTTGCAAAAGTTTGGAGGCGAGTGGACCCGAGGTGGGTTCGGCCGACCCCACAGGTCGGCCGACCCAGCCTAACGGCTACCTCGGCCCTCCTTCCTCCAACGGCTCCTAGCCGTTGTGCACGGCCCATGTCTTGGTGTCCGACTCCATTGCTTATAAATACCAGGGGGTTTGAGGGGTGTCTTCACCCATTGCATCACTCTCTTCCTCTCTTGTTCTTGCTCTCTGGTTTTCGTGGATTTCTTGCTCAAGATTGAGGTGTCAAGTATTCTCTCCAAGTATTTGTGAAATATTGATCAGTGGTGGAGCAACCTCGGTAAGGATTTCATTTCGATTTCACTAACCCATCACCGAGTTGCTCGTGTTGTCCGATTGTTGTGCAAGATGAGTTGGGCTTCTGGAGCACTCCGGAAGTTGACTTGCTCACACCGTTCACGTGACGGGGGGAGCTTGTCTCGTCATTCCGAAGCTGCACCAAGCCCAATGTCAACTGACCGTGAAGAAGAGGGAGAGGAAGAGCTACCCACGCCACAAGCCGAAGAAGTGTACGCCATCGACGCCGCCGTCACCGACTTGAGGAATGATCGCGAGAGACAAGCCTACGTTCTCATCAAGGACCGAGTCTTCGCCAACACCAAGGAGTTCGACCCGGACCTTCTCGAGAAAATAGGTATGGACTCCGAGTTCGATTCCATTTGGCAAGCTCTAGGATGGGAAGGTTTTGTACCAGTTCAGGAGGTTGGTTCTAGACCTACCACCATCCATATACACACACATGCACATCTTGATCAGGTTGTATGACTTGTTGCTCCAAAGGATCCGGTTCTCGACTCGACAATACATGAGAAACTGGTATGCCACATGTTTTCCCTACCTACAGCTCCACATATCAGCTTATTAGAAGTAGGTGGTGAAAGAAGGCAATTCAATGCCTTGGTGAGGAATCATACGCAATGAGCGATCCGAGAGTATCATTCGAGGAACTTTGATTTCTTTGTCAAAATTTGCAAAACCTCCAGATTGACTACTGATCAAGGTACTTGTGATTAGTAATTTCTATACAACCATTCTATCTTTCAACCGCCCAAGGCAGGTGCAGCTACAAGACCCATATCAATCAAGCATAAGGTAAGATTAATGCTAACTTATTCAATCCTTGATAGAGTACCTAGTCGTATGCTTATCATAAATTAGGAATACAACATCGTAGCAACTCCTGATCAACCAACCTAACTCCTAAGTGTCTTGCTCGGGATGAGCAAGAGGCTAGCTTGGGGGAGTTGTTGACGGCTGTTAAGTGCTTACTTTAACCGTCAATTTACTCATGAATAAAGGAGCAGGAGGCATTTCTTACACGCATTTTAGTTAAGAATAATGTAGTTCCAGTTGTGCTTGGAGATTATGTGATTGCAGGAAAATAAGCATAAAGAAGTCGCAAAACTCACCTTCTATGATTCATGCCACGTCACCTCAGCCTAGGAGTGGTTGCCACCTCAGGTGCCATGCATGCAAGCCATGTCACCAATCCAAGGGAGGCAAGCCCCGACGAATCAGAACGTGACACGTGGACTTCACATGGATCCATGGGCCCACCAGAGCGCCTAAACCGCCTCAAGAGCACGTGTACACCGGGGACCGACCTAAGGGCCCACTGGACAGCCACCACGAGGAAGCACACCCCGAGTGGGGCCACCTGGGGGTCAGCCGACCCTGGGATCGGCCGAACCGACCTTGGGTCGGTTGATCCCCAGCCTCCACGTGGTCCTAGAGCCCATTCCCGGGGTGTTTCACTCCTCTTGACGCCGGTGCTCAGGCCTATAAATAGAAGGGGAGGAGGTTCATTTCTTACCAACACATCTTACTCCGCCTCTGTCACTTTTGGTTTCTAAGGCTAGGAGGTAGGCTAGAGTAGTTCTACTTTAGGTTCCAAGTCTACTTTGGGATCTAGGTATAGGTTCTCTTGTATCTTTATTTTATTGTATGACTTTGATCTACTTCAGTTATTCAACTATTTCATATAAAGTTGTGCTTGTATAAATGGGTGATTTGTTCATGTGTTCTTCGCTTGTTCATCATTTAGAGTCTCCTGTTCTTGATGAACAAGGCCTTTCGATCTAGTTGACGAGTGACTTACACATGTTTTCGGTGTTTGTTCATAAGTTCGAGCCTCGCGTTCTTCACGAACACGACCCTTTGATCTTGTTGAATAGACATAGGAAAGCACAAATCCGTTTGTGTACCTAGCCTAGTTTGATCTAGTTAGATCCCATGTTTGTGTTGTATGAGGTTCGTGCTCAAGCTACGGTACTCGGTGTAATTGGCCGGTTTACCTGGCGGCTCTGACCTGGGTCACAATAGCCCGGGCCGGTCAGGGTCCTGCTAACAACGTAAGCGTGGTGCTTGGGTTGCGTAGCTACGTTACTTATGAGTGTATCCCACGGGTTGTCTTGGGGTAGGCCGCAGTGGTGACAGCCGTTGGACCCTTCTGGAATCCGCCACGTTCGGATACGCTGTAGGAGTCTAAAGTCTAACAACCGGAGTCGTGCGTAAGCGACGCGGGAGGTTAGCTCCCCGTTTTTACCTGGGTGCTTGAGCCAGCAGTCATGCAATGCTAGTTTGTATCTACCTCGTCTGACTAACTTTGTGTGTTTAGTACCTTAGAACCTAGAACTAACTCGTATGTTGCCTCCTAAGCCTAGGACCTTTAGAGAGAGTGTGTTTGTGTGTTCGCACTACCATCCTATCTATCATACCTTAGCCCTGTACTTGAGTGTCTGGTTTGTTTCTGTCTATGATTTATACTCATTGCAATAGTGTTGAACTTGTTAATCCACCCAACCTTCCTTGGATTCGATACCCTTTGGAATACTCCTTTGGGGAAATGCTACAATGGTACTTCCGTGCGCTTGCGGACTCTTGTAATCGTTAGGATTACCATTTGGTTATTTCTGGCTTAAGAAATACCAACAGTCGTCCGAGGTGGACCGTGGGGTGCGAGCAAGGATCAAAAACCCGACTGATCCTCATAGTCTGGCTCTTGTTTCTGGACCAAAGACTAACGCTAACCTGTCTTCGAGACAGTTTTCTTTGTCTTGTCTTATGTCCATGCCAGATGAGGAGTTTGATGTGCTGGGCGAGGAAGATCTCGCGTTGCTGAGCAGACAGTTCGAGCGCATGTACACGAACCGGAAGAACACTCGGAGGAGTTCGGGCATGTGCCACCAGTGCGGGAAGCACGGGCACTTTATCACTGAGTGCCCGGAAGCCATGGAGGTCAAGCCGGAGCACAAGCACCGTCCGAGGACCGACCACAAGCACCGCTCGAGGGACGACCACAAGGGCAAGAACAAGTCTGAGCGGAGGCCGAGGAAGAGTGGTGGTCACAAGAAGAAGGAGCATGCGATGGTTGCTGGAGCGAGCGACATCGACTCGAGCTCCTGCTACTCTTCATCAAGCTCAAGTGATGAAGAAGAGAACCGGTCAAACAAGAAAATCAACGGCCTGTGCTTCGCCGCCCAAGGCTTTTGTGGCATGGCACACAGCTCCGCAAGCAAGAAGAGCAATAGCGATGACTCGGACTCCGACTCCGAGGATGAGGTAAACAATGATCCGGCCTACTTGGTAGCAGAGAATGCTAGGTTGAATGACTTGCTTGACAACCGTGATGATGTGCTTAGAAAGACCAACAAGGAGAAGAGGGAGTATAGGTCTTTGCTTGGAGAGGCTAAGGAGAATGTGGTTGAGCTAGAGTTTTTGCTTGTTGATGCTAGGGCTCAAATAGATTCTCTGAAGTCTGCTCCTATTGTGACCGATGAACCTAAATGCACTGATTGTTCTGTTTTCCTTGGTGATTTGACTGTGCTCAAGGAAAAGTATGCCTCCAAGGTTGAGGGACTAGATGTGCTTAGGGTTGAGCTAGATGAGATGAAATCTAGGCTCTCCTTGCTTGGTCCTTGCACTTCTTGTCCTGTTTTGCATGAGAAGCTTGATGTGTCGCTTGCTTATGCTAGATCACTAGAAGCTGCTTTGAAAGCCCCTATTCCTACATCACGCTCTACTTGTGAATTACATGCTGTGAAGAATATGGAGCTTGCACACTATGTTGATCGTTTGCAGGATGAGAACGATGAGTTGAGGAAAATGATGGATTGGTTGTCTGGTCATGAGCCTCAGCTCAAGATGATGATTGAGGTATACAAGCGCTATGATGGGCAAGCGCTTGGGTCGGACAAGGTTGGTGAGGGAAGTGGTGAGAATGAGGGAAAGATCGGTGACATCCCCGAACCACCAAAAACCTACCACAAGAATGCCTATGCTCCTAAGCCAAACCCACTTAGGAACCGACTAGACACAACCCCAGCTCCACCCGTGTTTCCTCCACAAACTGACAACTTCTAGAAACCCGTCAAGTTCAAGAGTGACTTGGGGAACGAGTTCTTTGGGTACAAGGGAGAGAAACCGAGTGAGGAGAAGCCACAGCCCAAAGAGAGCCCAAAGCCAAAGCCAAAACCAAAACCCTTCCATTGTGAGCATTGTGGTAGGGATGGGCACCTAGCTGAGTTTTGCTTCAGGAGGAAGCATGAGGAGAGACTTGCTAGAGAGATGGCAAACAAGGACAGGTAC
The DNA here is from genome assembly GCA_036936925.1 of Cenchrus fungigraminus. Lineage (NCBI taxonomy): Eukaryota > Viridiplantae > Streptophyta > Magnoliopsida > Poales > Poaceae > Cenchrus > Cenchrus fungigraminus. The sequence goes on along the minus strand of CM072778.1, from coordinate 49,866,735 downwards.
CGCCCTTCTCGTGGTGTGCCTGAGTCTCGTGTGGTGGCGAGAGGTGAGGGTGTGGTGCATACCATTTACCCTCGAGAGAGGCGTGAGTTTGTGCCTCGATGTGAGCCACCACAGAGAGATGGTGGTAGGTGTGTTGGGTTCAGGCATGGTGAGTTTGCTGGACGTTCCTTCGCTCGTGGCCAATACGAGTATGGGGGAACGATCGCAGTTTTAGGTCCCAGAGGAGCTACGGGCCACACTTCCCACTCCGTGGTACGCGTAGTCCTCCAAGGGGACGTGTGGGTGTTCCACCTAGGAGAGATAGGATGGATTTTGCTAACCCTAATTTTGAGCAAATGGCACGGCACTGGTTTGATTCCTTCTGTACTAACCTAGTGCTGAGTCGTTTGCTCACTCTCGCTCTCGTTTTTGATTTTGCAGGTAGGAGGCATGGAGGGCTTTTGGTTGATTGACTCCGGTTGTTCTCGACACATGACTGGAGATCGAAGGTGGTTCTCCAGCCTCACCCCGGTGATGACCAAAGAGTACATCACTTTTTGGGACAATGGGAAAGGTAGAGTGCTTTCAGTGGGCACGGTGAAGGTGAGTGAGTCTGTGACTCTTAGGCGTGTTGCTCTTGTCAAGTCTTTGGGGTTCAATCTTCTTTCGGTTTCCCAGCTTCTTGATGAGGGTTTTGAAGTCCGTTTCAAAACGGGCTCTTCTCATATTTTGGATTCTTGAGGTGATCTTGTGTGCACGATCATCCCCGAGGGTTAGATTTTCAGAGCTGATTTTTCTCAGTGTGTCGGCTCTTCTTGATGTTTGGTTGCTGGTGTTTCGGCGGAGCTTTGGAAATGGCATAGGAGACTAGGTCACTTGAGTTTGGACTTGTTGTCACGCTTGAGTGGGCTAGGTTTGGTCCGAGGATTGCCTAAGTATTTAGTATGTGCTCCGTGTAGGCATGGTAAGATGGTCGCCGCCTCTCACCCGCCTCTGACATCAGCTATGACAGAGAGGCCATGCGAGCTGTTCCATATGGACTTGGTTGGTCCAGCTCGTGTGTGCTCGGCGGGTGGGAAATGGTATGTTCTTGTGATTGTGGACGACTATTCTCGCTATGCTTGGGTCTTCTTTTTGGCTGACAAGGGGGAGACATTCGGTTTTGTGCGGGATCTAATCTTGAGGTTGAAGAACGAGAGGCATGGAGATGTTGTTCGAGCTATTCGTAGCGACAATGGCACAGAATTTAAAAACTCTCAGTTTGAAACCTTTTGTCTTGATTTGGGTCTCAAACATTAGTTTTCTTCTCCCTATGTGGCTTGTCAGAATGGTGTAGTTGAGAGGAAAAATCTTTCCTTTGTGAGATGGCTCGGACGATGCTCGTCGAGCATAGGACTCCGAGGAGATAATGGGCTAAGTCGGTGAATACCGCTTGCCATGTTGGGAACCGGATTTTTCTCAGGGCCTTCTTGAACAAGACGTGCTATGAGCTCATGCACGGGCGAGCACCTAGAGTGAGCCATTTCAGGGCTTTTGGTTGTCGGTGCTTTATTCTCAAGAAGGGTAGGCTTGATAAGTTTGAGTCGAGGTCCTCCGATGGGATTTTCTTGGGTTATGCTAGTCATTCTCGAGCATTACGTGTGCTCAACCTTGATACTAACCTAGTCATGGAAACTTGCGAGGTTACCTTTGACGAGACCCAACCATGCAGTTCGTCTATCTTTGAGTGTGCAGGTGACGACGAAGTTGGCAAGAAGATCTTTGAGGACGAGGAGGATGATGCTGGAGAGGATGATGGTGATGATGGTGAAGCTCCAGTGGCGCTTGTACCCTCTAGTTCCACTACTACGACTACGGTGCAGGATGGCCCATCCCCTACACCGACTACGATCCAGCAAGATCAAGTGGAAGCTGCAGCTGAGGGGGAGGTTGTCTCCAGGCGAGAGGCACCAAGGCACGTTCAAGTTGATCATCCTTCCTCAAGAATCATCGGCGACATCAACGAACGTACAACACGGTCATGGTCCAGGAATGTTTCTCACTTTGCTCATATGGCTTTTGTTGCTACCTTTGAGCCAAAAGACATTGGACACGCCCTCTCTGATCCTAATTGGGTGAACACAATGCATGAGGAGTTAGAGAACTTTGAGAGAAACCAAGTTTGGGAGTTAGTAGAGCCACCACCACATTGCAAACCTATCGGGACAAAATGGGTATGGAAGAACAAAGAGGGTGAGAATGGTGTGGTGGTGAGAAACAAATCGAGGTTGGTTGCTCAGGGCTATAGTCAGAAGGAGGGAATAGACTATGAAGAGACATTTGCTCCTGTAGCCCGTTTGGAGGCAATTAGGATCCTTCTAGCCTTTTCCGTGGCTAAAGGGTTCAAATTGTACCAAATGGATGTGAAGAGTGCCTTCTTAAATGGGTTTTTGGAGGAGGAAGTTTATGTGAAGCAACCACCGGGCTTTGAGAGTGCTGAGTTTCCCCACCGGGTGTATAGGCTGAGGAAGGCGTTGTATGGGCTGAAACAAGCTCCCCGTGCTTGGTATGGCCGTTTGAGGGTGTTCTTGTTCAGCAAGGGGTTTGAGATGGGCAAGGTAGAGAAGACTCTTTTTCTCCTCAGGCAGGACGATCATATCCTAATTGTTCAGGTGTACGTGGATGATATTGTCTTTGGTGGCTCGTCTCACTCTTTGGTTGCAAGGTTTGCAGTGGACATGAGCAAAGAATTCGAGATGTCCATGATGGGAGAATTGCAGTTCTTTCTCGGGCTTCAGATCAAGCAGGCGAAGGAGGGAACCTTTGTGCATCAAGCCAAGTACACGAAGGACATCCTCAAGAAGTTCAAGATGGATGACTCGAAGCCCCTGTCGACACCGATGAGTATGACTACATCACTGGATGCGGACGAGGATGGAGAGCCCGTGGACCAGAAGGAGTACTGGAGCATCATCGGCTCCCTCTTGTACTTGATGGCGACGAGGCCGGACATCCAGTTTTCTGTGTGTCTATGCGCTCGTTTTCAGGCGTCACCAAGGACTTCACATCGGCAGGCTGTCCAGCGGATCTTCAGGTATCTTCGATACACTCCTGAGCTCGGTCTTTGGTACTCGGCGTCCTCTTCTCTTTCGCTTCTAGGTTTTTCGGATGCCGACTTTGCGGGGTGTCGTGTCAATCGGAAATCGACTTCGGGTACTTGCCAGTTTCTGGGTTCCTCGCTTGTTTCTTGGTCATCTTGCAAGTAGTCAAGTGTAGCTCAGTCTACCACAGAAGCCGAGTATGTCGCTGCCTCTAGTTGTTGCTCCCAGTTGCTTTGGATCACGTACACTTTGAGTGACTTTGGTGAGGAGTGTTCCCATGTGCCTCTCATGTGTGACAGCACCAGTGCCATAAGCGTAGCCAAAAATCCTGTGCTTCACTCAAGAACCAAACACATAGAAGTGCGCTACCACTTTCTGAGAGACAATGTTGAGAAGGGAAACATAGATCTCATCCATGTGCCAACTGAGAAACAGCTCGCTGATATCCTGACCAAGCCTTTGGACCAAGCTACATTTGCACGTTTGCGTGGTGAGCTTGGTGTGGTCTTTCCTTTTTGAGCTTCGGTTGGGGGATCTCATGTACATATGCATGTTGCATGTTCATTTCTGTATCATATCTTGCTTGCATCTTTGTATCATAGACTGCATTTGTATCATATGTTTTAGAGATGTGCTTCTCCTATATACATTGTTCACCATGATGTGCTATATATGATCTTGTGAGCCAGTTTGGTATGCTATGGGTAGTTTGGCTTAGCTCTGGATGATCTTGGTTTATGCACATGGTTGCTAACTATGCCTTTGAAAAATGCTACATGTATGCTCTCTTGTGAGTAAATGCTTTTATATGATCTTGACATGTTTTTGTGGCTTGGCTATGCTTAATTTGTGGTTGGATAGCTTATTTTGATCATATGGGGCCAAAGGCTCATTTGTCATCATGAATGTTTAGCCTGCTTGCTTTGTCTTGTGGAGGGGCATAAGTTCCTTTTTGTCGCAAAGACATTTCATGTATCATTATGAATCTGAAAATGAAATGTAAATTGCTTGGAAAATGTACTCCCATGTCACATGTGCTTAATTTTTATAGCTTTGGGTGCTAAACCGTTCCATGATGCCTACCAATGAGAAGTCTCATACATAGAGGTAGGCACATGGCTCGGTGGCTTTGACATGACATGAGATGTTTGAGGGTGTTTATGATGATCTTATGATTAGAATGGTTGTCCTAGCATGAAGTTTGTGTGGCTTTGCCATTTTGACATGTTTTGCTCATGTTTAGGACTTTGCTCATGAGAGAGTGATTTTTCGCAAAATTGCTCAATTCTATCTTAGCTTTGCTCAATGGATGTGAAACTTGGTGATCTTGTAGCTGATGTTCATACGAAGCTATAGAGTATCTCACTTGCTCATTTGGACATGTGTAGCATCTTGTGTTGAATTTTGTCTATTTGAGAAGCTCTAGGTTTCATTTTGGCTTGATTCATGCATTACCAACAAGGGGGAGGAAAGTACCCAATTCATGCATCCAGGGGGAGTTTTGCATCAAGGGGAAGAAAAATTGGGAGAAATGCATTTGTTCAGGGGGAGCTTGTATTCATGTGCTTTGGAGCTCTTTGCGCCTGATTTTAGTTGTGCTCTTTTGTCAATGGCGTCGAGCCCTTTTGCCTCACCTTGAGGAGTCAGCAATTTTAGAGCATTTTGTCTCGGTTGTGTTGAGCCGTTGCCCTTGCCTTAGGGGACCGAGACTTTCTCTCTCAAGTGATCTTCTTTGGCTTTTGTTTGGCTTTTGATCACTTGTTTGAGTTCTTCGTTTGTTTTTCTTCTTATTCTTTCTTTCTCTGAATTGGTTACTATGTGTGTTGTCAATGCACTCATCAAGGGGGAGATTGAGGACAGGAGCGTCTGAGGACCGGTGGATGGTCGCTTCTCAGTGTGATGAGTGATTGACAACGTGGTGTGGACTGACTCTTGGCCGAGTATTGCAGGTGCAGGTTGCAGCTTGATTTGCATTGGCGCAGGTGAAGAGCGGGCGCGAAAGGTCTTTGCCTTGCGGGGCCTCCGAGGAGTGGAGAGACAAGTAGGCTCGGCTCGAGGGACCCGGTGGCCAGCGGGATCAAGTGCGGGCCGCATGGTGGCAAGAAAAGCAAGACGAAGTCGTCGACCGGAGCCGGTGCAGGGTAGCGGCTCACGACCGGAGTATGCACGCGGGGTTTGCGGCGGTTCACCACAAAATCGTCGGGTTACTTGGTTGAGCCACAAAACAAGACCGGAGGCTCGGCGGGCGGAGACGGGATCCGAGCGCGCCGAGAAGCTTCGATGCCGGCGGACATGTGGTGGGATCGCAGGGCTTGCGTCGGGAGGACGCAGACTGCGGCAAAGGCGTGGCCGTGCGATGAAGAGGAGTGCTACTTGACCATATTGCCCCTGAGGGGTTTGTATCTCAGTTTAAGTGCTAGGGGTAGCTTGGTCATTTGCCCAACCTAGAGGAACTCATATATATATATAGCTCTAGGGTTTCTGGGCAAACCATCCATCTGGACTGCTTCTCATTTCTATGCTCCATAGGCTTAGATTTTCTTCACTGTTTTGTAGAGAATCTGACCTCCGAGTGTATGGAAGCTTTCATGGTTGCGTTGATTTCCTTCTTGTAGCTCGTGTGATTTTCGTGTCTTTTTCAGCTATTTTCGTTGGATTTCTGTGCGCGGCTTGTTCCTCTGATTCTGAGGTGTTTAGGTTCGGATTTCTTTGTGGGGATCATGGATAGATGCCTTGTGCATCTTTGTGCTTGATCTTGACCCCTCAAACTCAGGATTTGGCCTTGGATTTGAGGATTTCGGGTGGTTCCCTAGCTTTTTGGTAGAGCTCGGTTCGTGGTCGATTCCCGGCGATTTAGTTGGTTTGAGGCCTCATGTTTTGGGGCATAGCATCCCCTAGGGACGCTTCACATCTCCCCCAAATCTTGTCTCAAGAGCTCAAGTCGTTTGGGAGATCCATGGATGGATAGAGGGAGTTGACTTGCGTTTTCGGGTTCAGCCTGGTTCTGTTTGTGCCTGACAGACGGTCCGCCAGGTAGGCACGGACGGTCCGTGGTAGCCGGTGTTCGTCTAGTCTCTACTCCTAAAAAGTACGAAGTGGAGAAAAAATATGGTCGAACTTTTCAGCCGGCGAACGTACGTTCACCGCTCCCTCGCGGCGTCTGCACGCGCCCCTCGCGATTGATTTCCGCACCCCTCCCCCAAACCATGTCGCCCTCCCCCCAATCCCGCGGCACCGCGCACTCGCCCTCCCGTCCTCACGTCGCCGTCCCGATGCTGCCGCCCGTCTCTCTTCCTCTCCTCTCCCCGCGCCGCCGCCACCCGTCCATCCTCATCTCTTCTCCCCGCCGCGTCGCCGTCGCCTGCTCTCCTTCTCTCCCCGTGCCGCCGCCGATCTGTTTTTTCCGGTCGTGTTTTTCTCGCGAGATCCCTACCCTCTCCACCCAACACGCCGCCGAGGATGTGGACGCCGGGGTTGTCGGGGCTGCCGGCCTTAGCTACGACGGCGACATACGCGAGGAAGCGGCGCACATGGGGAGCAGCAAGGCGTCGGGCACAGTGGAGAGGGAGGGGGGGAAAGAAGAAGATGGTGTCGCCCCTCTGCGTCTCCGGATCGACGCCGTCGTCGTCGCCGCTGCGCTGGGCTGACGCCTCCCCACGCCCGCATTTCGCCTCCCCCCCAGCCGCGCGCCTCTTTCGTCTGCCGCCGCCGCTACCGCCCCTTCCCCGCGTCCACATTGGCACTTCTCAGTGGATCTTGATCCGCCGCTGCCGCCGTCAACCCCCGTCCTCTCCGCACTTGGCGACTAGCGAGGCTGGGGTGCGGGGTCCAGCGGTGAGGAGCAACTCGCATCGGGACGACAGGCTCGGGATCCAGTGGCGAGGGATCTGGCGGTGGACACCGGATGCAGTGATCGCCGGCGCATGTTGGACCTTCCCAGGTACACCCCTCTCTCTTCCATCCTTGTTGCTCTTACTGATTACTAATCGTCGATGTTGATGTGCATAAGGTTTGTTGTTGGCATTTCCTATTCAATGGCCAAATACCCCCGGAGCATGACACCAGCCTCGCCACCAAATACATCCTCCTGGTCTCCAATGTCACTGTGTGCCCACCAGGTGTTTGATATAATTCTTATGTGAGATAGGAAACTATTCTCCACTGATATTAATTTTTCTATCAATAATTTTTTCATTCCTGACCATTGAAATGTTTATGCAAGAATATATTACATTAGCTTCATTTTTCATTGCCATTCTGGACTGCGGGATTGAGAACACCAGAGGTCATAAACAAGGTACATAAATGGCTGATATCTGAGGCGCAAGGGATGAACGAACGTATCCACACAATGTGAGTGTGCAGCTAACCAATCTGAGTTGGATCAACCGATCTCACTGACATTAATTTTAGGCTCTCTGATTATTAACTTTGCCTACAACTTGACCCATAAAAAATTATTAATGGACTACTTTTCAACACAGAATGAGTGCCCTAGAAATTTAATTGGCAGTTAACTTAATTTGAATCCATAGCTGATGTATTTGATCCTGAATTCTTTTGGTTTCCAGCACGTGGGTGTTGGTGGAGGAAAAAGAGAGTAGACATCAAACCTTTTTCTGAATCAATGTTTGTTAATCACAATGTTTTTATATCATGTTCCTTATACAATCCACCTTGATGTTTACACTGAATATCTGTAGGTTTGTACAATGCAGCATCTTTAAATTGTGGTACTGAATATACCTTTTCAACTGAAATTATACACCAATGGGTAAACATGACCTGTTAAAAAAATGTTCCATCCCTCATTTTCAGAAAGTCAAGCTCTCTCTTTTCTCAGGTCTTGCAAGTTTCAGTTGCTTATTACATTTCATATTTTTCGAACTTGCATAGCATTTATATGGATGCGAGAAGTGGTGCTTCGATCTCTCGAAGTTGTGCAGAAGAATTAAATTTTGATAAGGCATTTGTCATTGAGTTTTGATGTACTTTCATACAAATTAGTGCTCCAAATATTTCTGTCTTCAAATACATGCATTTATGTGATGTGGAACTTGTCACCAGAACGTCTACTACACTTAACAGTGAACATGGAAATCACTAATGTTCTAGAATTATCTTTTTTTTTGTGCAAGCTTACAATAACATCATGTTTTTCCATGCTCTATGGTTGTGTTAAGAAAGAAAAAATCAGTGTTATGATTTATTGGCAATGTTTCTGAACTTTTAATATTGTTTCCACACTTCATGTTTCTCGCGGTTACAGTTGCCATATCATTGGATCAATTTAACCACTATTTCTTGATATGATGTATGGTTTATAGTATAAAGGTTGGACAAATTGATCATGCTCTCTGCTTTTCTCATGTTTTTTAATAGGAGGTAGCAATGGGTTAAAATCTGGAATGCAATGGGCATTGGGCTGGATTTAAAGGTTAATTTGCTCTTTCAGTTTTTTACATTAATTTATCTTCATAGGTGCTTCTGTAGTTTTTTTCTTGATCCATTATGTGTTCTTTGCTTGCCAAGGGAAGGAGGTGGAGATACTGGAGTGGAATAGTTGCCAGCAGGGAGGTTAAGTTTCGATTTTTTTTAACTTTTATATTGTCTTAAACTCTAAATGGGCAGCCAAGTGATAGAAAGGAAAAGAAAGGTCTGGTGCATTCACAGCACACATAATTTCTGATGATTAGTAGTTCTGCATTCATGTATATTTGCCTGATCTCTATTTGTCAGGCTGCAGCTTGTGATCCAGGAAATAGCCAATTCGTTCTTACTGCATTTGTAGACTTAGGCTATTTGCATTTTGTTCTAATATCTAATAGCACAACATTTTTCATTATATTTGCATAGGTGGGATGTAGTGGACGACCTCCACTGCATGTTAGTGCTGAAAAGATGTTGCTTGAATGAAGGAACTGAAGAGCTAGAGGGCATAGTCCCATACAGGTTGTTGGTCATCCAAGTGAAGGGTCGGCCGAGGGAAGTGTTCCTCTACCGTACTTTAGAGAGCAATTGAGTCACTGACATGTGGGACCGGGCCCACATGTTAGTGACTGAGGGGCAGGCTCAACTGCTGCAGAGGAGCCTCATCCCGGTCGAGATAGAACTGCATTGGTCTGACATTCCAACACCTTGTACTCTATTGTAGTCTTCCATTGTCAATAAGATTTCACATGATATCAATGTTTGTGCACGCTACTAAAAAATTACACTATATTTTTTTGATGGATTTCAAAGAGGGGAAACAATATAAACATGAGGTGTATATATAGGCTTCATTATCCAATGTTTGTCTTGTTAGATAACAAAAAGGAATCATAATTGTTTTTGCCCGGAGCAACGCACGGGCACGATCCAAGTTCTTCACTTATTCGTGCGAGTTCGTGGTTCGATCCGTGTTGACGGTCCTTACAACAAAAATTTGACCGTCAAAACCTCGGGTTCGAGAGGAGTATATGACAAGTTTCATGCACATTTTTAGTACTAATAAAGTTCCACGAGTTGTGTTGTGAATTTCATAGGCAGGCACACATTTTGGGAGAATTTGGGACCATCACACCACACGTGCAAGGCACGGGCGAACCACCTGGTACGGCCGGCCCTGCAGGTGCGGCCAGCCCTGCAGGTGCGGCCGGTCCTACAGGTGCGGCCGGTCCTGCCCCGTGGCACGTCTCTGGTCCAGAGTACCCCCTCTCCCTCGAGCACAACTTGGACGAGCACGATTCACTGAAGAAACGTCGGTTTGATCAAATGGTGGAGGCTAGGATCACTTTGATCAATGGGTCCACTTGTCCGATCGCTCAACTGCCACAACCGCCATCCAGAGGCAATCCTAGGCATCCCCGCACACAGTCGGTGCATCACACGGCACGGGGGTGGGCCGGCCGCACCTAGAGGGTCGGCCGCACCTATCAACTCGCGTGCCGGGCGAAACCGACCCAAGGACCCGACCTACAACCGCCTCAGGAGTAGTGATCAGGAGCGTCCAAGGCGAGAGGCGGCACATCACAGGGCCGGTCGTGCCTAGGGGTGCAACCGCACCTAGGATATTCCTACACTGCGCTCCACCGACCTCCCTTGCCTTTAAAAGCCACCTCCCACTCGCTGGAATGGACACACAACGCATGAGCATCTCCATTTCTCTCTTTTGTTCACTTGGAGTAGGATTAGTATAGCTTGGGAGTTAGAGTCGAGTCGAGCTAGTCTCGGGGTTCCGGAGGAGTCTTCTTCAGGGTTCTGGTACTACTCTTGCATCCTTTCTTTGTTTAGACTCAAGTACAATTCAAGTTATCTTTCTATCTTACCTTTCGAGTCAATTATATTCAGCTTTTACTTTGCTCTAGAAGCTTTATTCTTGGTTTAGACTAAAGTTAGTTTAATCTTGGTTAGCATAGCTCTCCTGAACCCTATAGTGTTGTGGTCGTTCTTCGCTTGATCTTCGGTGTTTCATCGTTGAGAGAGACCTTCCTTCATGATATCCGGGGAAAGGTTCTTTGGTTCGTTGTGAGCGCGGTGCTCAGAGCTTACCTTAGCCTTAGATTGGTGTCCCGTTCAATGGAATAGTTGTGGTACCGTAAGGAGGTGACAGCTCCGGACGGGCTTTGTAGTCCACCACGTTAGTTCGGGCCGGTAGGATTCAGCGCGTCGTCGTTCTCCCTTCTTATCCCAGTCCGAGAGCGCGGCTTTGCATGCCCCTGCAGCACTAGAAGAGCTTGTCGAGTTTAGCTTGCCTTGGTTATCCTTTGCCTTAGTTATTTACCTAGAGTTGACAAGAATAGATAGATTGTGTTAGGATCCTTTCTCGTCTCGTTGTCCTCCCAGCTCACTAGGTCCTCTCTAACCCTTTATCAAGATCTCCTTGTGTGTGTCAAGTTATCCCCGAATATATTTATTCGTTACCCCCGCTATAGCTCTTTACCGAGTCTCGTTACTCTCCACCGTTTATCCGATCATCTTTGCCGTAGTGCCTCCCTAGGGAAAATATAAATACGATAACCCGAATACCACCGGGTGAAGTGCTACAACGGTAATCCGTGCGCTTGCGGACCTTTCTGTGATGTGAGTTTTACCAAAGACGTTCCCTAGTCCCATTACGAGGGGTATAAACCCGGTAGCGACACTAGCGAGTGCCAGCAGGCATTTCTGGCGCCGTCGCCGTGAGTGCAAACCTAGTAGTGAGGCTAAGGAGCGTCAACAAGCATTTTTGCCGCCGTTGCCGGGGAGGCAATAGGCATAAGATATCGTTTAAACTTAGTGATTGAGTTATCCAGGTTCGGTGAACCGCTATTTAAGCGGGTTTACCCTTGCTCTACTCTCGTGTACGCAGAGTAGTGCATGACCGGTTTTGACCTACTGCCCAACTTTCACGACAATCCGGAGTCACTTGTGAGGAGAGTGTGACCTCGTGTCCTCATTCCTCAGAAGTTTCTCTCAAGTCAAGAGACGAACACCGTCAATCCCGTAGACAGCACCTCGTCAGCACCCATGGCCGAGAGGACGATCCGCGAGTTTTCCGCTCCCTCCAACACCAATGTCCCTGCCGGACCGAACGTGACGGTGGGAGACGGAAACTTTGAACTCAAGCCGGCGTTGATCAACATGGTGCAAGCTAATCCGTTATGCGGCAAGCCGAATGAAGATGCCAACGCACATCTCCAGCATTTTCTGGAGGTGTGTAGGACTTTCACTATCCGTGGAGTGATGGACGATGCAATTCGTCTTCGCCTATTCCCGTTCTCGTTGCTTGGGAAGGCGAAGCAATGGTTTTATGCGGAGCAAGATGCCATCAACACATGGGATAAGTGCTCTAAGGCATTTCTCGCAAAGTTCTTCCCGGTGGGCAAAACCAATGCCCTCCGCGCTAGAATTTCGGGCTTCCAATAGGAGAATGATGAGAGTATCTCGGAAGCATGGGAACGTTTCCAGGAGTACATCACCGTGTGCCCGCACCATGGCATGCAGGGGTGGTTCTTAATTCAAACCTTCTACCACGGGCTCAAGCATACCGCCCGTGAGCACCTAGATGCAGCCGCTGGAGGAGCCTTCTTCTCGCTACAAGTGCCCGCCGCCAAGGAATTAATCGAGAAGATGGTGGCAAATCAAGGTTGGGATGGAGACCGTCTCCAACCCCGTAACCGCGGTGTACACCAAGTTGATGGAATCGACATGCTCGCCGCTAAGATGAACCTCCTCATGAAGAAATTGGAGGCACCAAGCAATATCGAGACCACCAAGATTATGGACGCTCGCATGACGTGCGAGGTTTGCGGTAATGTGGGTCATTCGGGAAATGATTGTCCCGAGACAAGGGAAGAAGCCAGCTTCGTCAACAATGATAACAACAACGGGTTCCGCAACAACAACTACAACAATCAAGGGTGGAACTCGAGGTCCAACTTCCCGTTCAACAATCAAAATGGAGGTAATTATTCTAACAATTTCAATAATCAGCCTGCCATTAGAGATCTTGTCTTTGGCCAAGCTAAAATTAATGAAAACTTAAACAAGAAGCTAGCCGCCAATGATAAAGTTCTTGAAAATTTGAATTCCACTATCGAATCCTTCACTACTGCTATGAAGAATCAGCTAAGCTTTAATAAAATGATAGAAACTCAACTTGCTCAGCTTGCTGCTTCTTTACCTTCTTCCGAGTTGGGTGGAATCCCGGGGCAACCCGAGCCTACCCGAGAGAATGTTAGCGTTGTATCCACCAGATGGGGTAAGCCATCTAGGAGGGTGTATGCACCTAACCATGTAGGGAAGCTTATACATCAAATCCAAGACCCATAGGAGGAATCAGTAGTTTTGCATAGGAAAGACAATGGATATCCGGCCATCACATGTACGATCTACTATCAAAAGATCAAGAATGCTCTTTGTGACCTTGGTGCGAGTGTCAACCTCATGTCCAAGGCCATGTTTGAGGTGTTAGGATATCCTGCTCTCTCCCCGACATGGATGACAGTCCAACTTGCCGACTTATCGATTAAATATCCAGAGGGCATAGTGGAAAATCTCTTGGTGAATGTCAAAGGCTCCTATGTCTTTGCGGATTTCGTGGTCCTCGACACACAAGATGATGGAGAAATGCCACTTATTCTCGGGCGACCATTCCTAAGAGATGTCAATGCGAGGATTGATGTCGAAGCCGGAAAGATTCAATTCCGCATAGGGCGAAGGAACATGACATTCAAATTCCAAGCAAAAGAAGAGCAATGTTACCTAGTGCAAGATGAGGACTCTAGGGAGAGGAGGAAGCCACGGCCCCAATACAAGTAAGATAAGGTAGCCCCAAGCAGGCCCAAAGTGGATAGTCTCATCGCAACGATGAGGAAGCATTGGGAGCAAGACAAGGCATTCAAAGGCGCCACCAAACAAGGAAGCCGAAGGCAATCAACAAGGCTAAGGGGGAAAAGAAGACGGAAACCAAAAACACCCCCGCCAAAGCCTCACCGACTTCAGCGCCACCGAAGAAAACAAAGAGGGTGTGGCGTGTGAAGGGAGCATCGTCCGAGTCTTCCACTCCGGGACCGGACGAATCCAAGATCAATTGAGCAAACGTAGGAGTCCCGCTCACAGACTCTAAACTACGAGCCCTCACCGTGAGGTAAACCGGTATTTATCTCATATTTCCCTCCCAACATTTTATTTCATGCATCGAGCATATTTAAATTTCAAATTTGATTTCACCATTGCATTAGTAAGTAAACAAGACTTAGAAAAACAGTTTTGGAGATTTTTGGTGATACGGCCGAACCTAGAGGTACGGCCGTACCTCCCCTCGACAAATTTTTTGTGCAGGATGTTTTCAGGAGGGGACACGAGTGCTTGGAGGAAATGGAGTAGGGCCGGCCGAACCAAGTGGTACGGCCGTACCTATGATTTTCCACGAATCCATCAAGCCAACCACTACAAGCTTCCAAGTGCTCAACTCATCACCAAAATGAAGACACGCCAACCAGGTAGCCAAAAATTAGCTTGGGGGAGACCCCATTTTCAATCAAGGAAGGTATGTCAATCCCAACTAATTTTCAACATCTTGTTTACGACATTTGAATAAAAGAAAAACAACAAAAATATTTGCTTGAATCATGAGCGCTTGAAATCTTGTTTATACCCTCACTTTGAAAGTGATGAATAGTTGCTATGTTAAAACTTTGCAAAACCTAGTGTACAACTTTGTGCTCTTTGAGTATTTGAATTTGTTGGTATATTTTGAGACAAGAGCCTGAAATAAAACTTTGTGGGAAGCAAATGCTTATGACCAAACCTAGGGTGTTGACTAGTATGATATGGTGAGACAATGTTGGTCTTTCTCTATCTCATAGTATGGTGAAAATCTCGGATGATTTTCTTTTGAAAATAAAACAAGACAAGTTCCTCAATGGTCATATCACCTACCAAAGCCATATGTCGATATCAAAGTATAAACCTTCTACATATGCTTGCTTGTGACCCATTGAGTTTTGCCAAATTGTTATGATCCTTGGTAGAATCTTTTCATGCTTCCATGATCGAGATCACGTACACCCACATATACAAGCTAACTTCCACACTGGGAGTTACGCAAAACATGCAATCCACCCACCAAAAATAAATACTCCAAGGTTCCAAAGAGATTCCTCTTCTTGTATTCTTGCAAAAGGAGAGAGGGGTCATCAAAAGAAAAAAAAGAGTATATGCTCAAAAAGCAAAGAAAAAAATGTGCTCCAATCAAAGAGCATAGAAAAAAATGAATGAAGCATGACCCCCCTCCAAAATAAAAGTAAGAGGAGAATCTCAAGGCAAGGAGTACATAGAAAAACAAACAAAAATATTCCACACACTTGCACATCTCGATCAAGTTGCATGACTAGCTTCTTCTTGGATCCGGTCTTTGGCTCAACAACATCATGTGGCACAAGTGAGTCTCATACTTATCCTACCCAAAGCTCCACATACAAGCCATAGAGTAGGAAGTTGAGGCTCGCTCAAAAAGCCTTTGGTGAGGTATCAAATACCATTTGAGCGACCGAGGGAACCATCTGAGGAACATTGTTTTTCTTCGCAAAATTTTCAAAACTCCGAGATAGGATCCCGAAAAGAGAAGAGCGAGTGATGCAAAATCAAAACCATTCTACCTTTCAACCTCTGAAGGCAAGGTGGAAAGCTACAAGCCCCACAGGTAAAATAAGGCTAAGTTTCTCTCGTACCAATCTTTTCAAATAGCAAGTAGAGCATGGATTTGTGCATAGGTACTTGCCAAGTGGTAACATCATGCAACTCCTGATCCACCGAGGCCAAGTCTAGGCTTTGCTCGAGGACGAGCAAACATTTAGCTTGGGGGAGTTTGTTGACGGTCCTTACAACAAAAATTCGACCGTCAAAACCTCGGGTTCGAGAGGAGTATATGACAAGTTTCATGCACATTTTTAGTACTAATAAAGTTCCACGAGTTGTGTTGTGAATTTCATAGGTAGGTACACATCTTGGGAGAATTTGGGACCAACACACCACACGTGCAAGGCACGGCCGAACCACCTGGTCCGGCCGACCCTGCAGGTACGACCGGCTTGGCAGGTGCAGCCGGCCCTGCCCCGTGGCACGTCTCTGGTCCAGAGTACCCCCTCTCCCTCGAGCACAACTTGGATAAGCACGATTCACTGAAGAAACGTCGGTTTGGTTAAATGGTGGAGGCTAGGATCACTTGGATCAATGGGTCCACTTGTCCGATCGCTCAACCGCCACAACCGCCATCCAGAGGCAATCCTAGGCGTCCCCACACACAGTCGGTGCATCACACGGCACAGGGGTGGGCCGGCCGCACCTAGAGGGACGGCCGCACCTATCAACTCGCGTGCCGGGCGAAACCGACCGAAGGAGCCGACCTACAACCACCTCAGGAGCAGTGATCAGGAGCGTCCAAGGCGAGAGGCGGCACATCACAGGGCCGGCCGTGCCTAGGGGTGCGGCCGCACCTGGGATATTCCTCCCCTGCGCTCCACCGACCTCCCTTGCCTATAAAAGCCACCTCCCACTCGCTGGAACGGACACACAACGCAGGAGCATCTCTATTTCTCTCTTTTGTTCACTTAGACTAGGATTAGTGTAGCTTGGGAGTTAGAGTCGAGTCGAGCTAGTCTCGGGGTTCCGGAGGAGTCTTCTTCAGGGTCCCGGTACTACTCTTGTATCCTTTCTTTGTTTAGACTCAAGTACAATTCAAGTTATCTTTCTATCTTACCTTTCGAGTCAATTATATTCAACTTTTACTTTGCTCTAGAAGCTTTATTCTTGGTTTAGACTAAAGTTAGTTTAATCTTGGTTAGCATAGCTCTCCTGAACCCTATAGTGTTGTGGTCGTTCTTCACTTGATCTTCGGTGTTTCATCGTAGAGAGAGACCTTCCTTCGTGATATCCGGGGAAAGGTTCTTTGGTTCGTTGTGAGCGCGGTGCTCAGAGCTTACCTTAGTCTTAGATTGGTGTCCCGTTCAACAGAATAGTTGTGGTACCCTAAGGAGGTGACAGCTCCGGACGGGCTTTGTAGTCCACCACGTTAGTTCGGGCCGGTAGGATTCAGCGCGTCGTTGTTCTCCCTTCTCATCCCAGTCCGAGAGCGCGGCTTTGCACGCCCCTGCAGCACTAGAAGAGCTTGTCAAGTTTAGCTTGCCTTGGTTATCCTTTGCCTTAGTTCTTTACCTAGAGTTGACAAGAATAGATAGATTGTGTTAGGATCCTTTCTCGTCTCGTTGTCCTCCCAACTTACTAGGTCCTCTCTAACCCTTCATCAAGATCTCCTTGTGTGTGTCAAGTTATCCCCGAATATCTTTATTCGTTACCCCCGCTATAGCTCTTTACCGAGTCTCGTTACTCTCCACCGTTTATCCGATCATCTTTGCCGTAGTGCCTCCCTTGGGAAAATATAAATACGATAACCCGAATACCACCGGGTGAAGTGCTACAACAGTAATCCATGCACTTGCGAATCTTTCTGTGACGTGTGTTTTACCAAAGACGTTCCCTAGTCCCATTACGAGGGGTATAAACCCGGTAGAGACGCTAGCGAGTGCCAGCATGCATTTCTGGCGCCGTCGCCGTGAGTGCAAACCTAGTAGTGAGGCGAAGGAGCGTCAACAATCCGTCCGAGCGCTAGGTCTTTGTTGCACGAGGTTTGGCGGATGGTCCGTGGAGCTTTGACGGACGGTCCGCGAGACGTGCACGGCGTGTGGGTTTTTGGCTAAGGGAGGCGGACGGTCCGTGGAGGTGTGGCGGACGGTCCGTAGGGCTGACGGACGGTCCGTGAGGTCCAATCAGACGGTCCGTAAAGGCCGGTGTGTTTCTGGTGGTTCTGTTGGTAATTACGGATGGTCCGTCCTTGACTCACGGACGGTCCGCCGTTGGTGATGGACGATCCGCGCGACCCATACTGACAGTCCGTCCTTTGCCTCTTGAGTTGTGCTTCCGCTTTGTGTTGTGTTTGGACTTGTTCCTAGGGTTGGTAGGTCCGTTGTGACTACGCGACCTTGGCAAGCTTGTGTGGGAACCCTTGGTTGTTGATTTGGGGCATAGGCCGAGTTCATCCTTCGGGAAGAATTTTTATCGGCTCCCATTCACTCCCCCCTCTTTGGTCACCTAATCGGTCCTTCATTATGCAAGAGCACACATAACACAAAGGGCACGGCGAATTTATACTGGTTCGGGCCTCCGGAGAGTAAAACCCTATGTCTAGTTCTTGATTGTATTGATGCGGATGACTTGGGAGCGACTTGATCTCGGGGGTTCGGCCTTGCCCGCCTTATATTGGCTGACGGACAAGGTCGGTGGACCTAGAATCCAGGTCGGTTACAGCAGGGAAACCAATCTAAGGAAAGTTACAACATAATCCCGTGATCTTCGGACTGTCTGCAGGCGCAGTCGACGTCTTCTGCCTTGTCTTGCACGCCAAGTTACCCGACCGGATCGAATAAGGTCGTCTGGGGAATCTTCTAGAAGGTCTTCAGGAGGTCGTGTAGGCCACAGACTAGGTCAGTTGGGCCCACTGTTAGGTCGGCGGGTCTTCTGGTGGGCTGGACCCACTTGTTAGGGACGGCCATGAGCCTGGTTGGTGGGGACCCAGGGGTACCCATGTCTCACAGGGAGTGCCATCGATCGAAAGTTTTGGGTTGTTTCGCGGGCTGATTTCTCGAGGCTGCCGGTACTACTGACCATGTCCAGGTAGTACCTGAGGACCTGTGTGGTTCGAGGACCGGTGGATGGTAGCTTCTTGGTGTGATGAGTGATTGACAACGTTGTGTGGACAGATTCTTGGCTAAGTATTGCAGGTGCAGGTTGCGGCTTGACTGGTGTTGGTGCAGGTGAAGAACAAGCGCGAAAGGTCGTTGCCGGTAAGGCCTCCAGGTGTGGAGAAGACAAGTAGGCTTGGTTCGAGGGATCCGGTGGCCAGCGGGATCAAGTGCGGGCCGCATGGTGGCAAGAACGACAAGATGAAGTCATGGACGGTTCCTTGGTTGAGCCTCAAAGCCAAGATCGAGTCGGGACTTCGTGGGGGCCATGTCATGAGTGGAGATTGGCAGAGGCCCCACCAAGTTTGCGGGGTTTCCAGTGGTGCACCAGAAAACCACTAGGTTCCTTGGTTGATCCACAAAGCCAAGACCGAAGACCGGAGGCAGCAGCACTAGGCCGGTGGGTACCGGTCTGACCGGTGGAGGAGACCGGTCTGACCGGTGTGTGACGACGTAGTCCGGAGACTTCGAAGCGGAGGACACGCGTCGGGATCGCATGGTGTGCATCGAGGCTACGCCAAGTGCGGTTGCCGGGCATCTGTCTGATGGTGAGACGACAAAGTTTCCCAAAAGGCCCTTCGGGGGCGTGTATCCTAGTTTAATGTAATAGAGGTAGTTTCGTCTTTTGGTTGCCTCCATATAACCCAACTGGTGACAGGATGGTAGCCATCTCTTGGAACTCAAGCTCATTTCCCTTTGCTATTTTCCCTTCCTATTTTCCTTAGGATTTTCTAGGACTAGCTTGAGAGCTTCATGGTGAGATCTTGAGAGAGGGAAGGATGATTGGGAGGCAAGCTAGACCTTGTATGAACCTTCATGGTATGTATAGATGATTCGGCGTGGTTCCTCAAGGCTTGATTGTGTCTCTCTCGTTTTCCCTTTTTGGTGATTTTCGGAGTCTTTTCTTGGCGATTTTCTCGTGGCGGTTTTGAGACCTTTCTCTTTGGGATTTGGTGGGGGATGTTTGCATGAACCCTTCGTGGTTCTTTTCCCTTTGATTCCCCTCCCAAATCCGTGAGCAAATGGGCTCGATTTTGGGGTTTTCTCCTCTCTAGGGTTAGAGGCGTCCTTGGTGGGATTTCTTCCATTCTTCTTGATTTACCAAGTTTTGGTGGACCAAATCTTGGCTATGGAGTGTCCATGAGGTGTTCCTACTATCCCCAAAGCCTTGTGCGAATCCGTGGAGCGAATCGGGAGATCGAGATTTGGATTTGGGGGAGTTGACCCGCGGGTGGCTGTTGATCCCGAGAGCCCAGGTCTTGACCGGTCTGACCGGTGCCTCTCACCGATCTGACCAGTGCCGACCCCAGTTGGGGTTTTCCTCTGGTGAACATTCTGGAGTGTTTCCCAGTCTCTAGGCTTGCTACTTTTTCGAGTTTGGTCTGTTTTGGAGCTCGGGAGGTCAGTTTGCGAATTTGGGGTTTCCTGGCTTAGACCGGTTTGACTGGTGTAGAAGCTTTCTGTGGAAATCTTCAAGTTTGGCTTGGGTGACCCGACTCAGGGTCTAGGGTGACCCGGTGTGTCTCTGGTGGAGTTCGGGTGTTCTGGCGGCTCAGTCTGAAAGACCTGGACAGGACCGGTCTGACCGGTGCAGGTGACCGGACTGACCGGTGTGGTCAGTAGCTGCTCGAGTTGCTTGTTCTGCTGCGTTCTCGGGTAGATTTCAGTGGTTGTTGGCTCCTAGGACCAGTAGCACTCCAGTGGCTGTGTGGTCTTGGCCAACTTGGGTAGTTGAGTCGGAGACGTGTTTTGGTTAGCCATGTTCGTCTTGTTGGAGTAGCCATCTCCTTCGAGAAAAATTTTTATCGACTCCCATTCACTCCCCCCTCTCTGGTCGCCAGTTCGGTCCTTCAAGTGGTATCAGAGCCGGTTCGGGTCTTCATTGACTCTAACCAGTCTAAGATCCAAAGATGGCGTACCAGGAACGGGGATCGGGTCCTCGCACTTCGATGGCAAAAACTACCAGATGTGGCAGAGGTGGATGGCGGCGTTCCTCCGCGGAAAGGGTCAGATCCTTTGGGACGTTACGGTGAACACAGCTTATGTTCATCTGATTAACTTCCTAGCTCCAGGATCAAGGGACATGCACGACGCCAACAACAAGGCGGTCGACTACTTGTTTCGTGCTCTGTGTCAATCCGAATTCGATCGGGTTCAGACAGAGGACTTAGCTTGTAGGATTTGGGAGCAGTTGAAGGATGCTCACGCTGGAAATGCTCAGGTTCAGGCACGGATGTAGGAGACTTACCGGAGAGACTACGAGAACTTCACTCATCTCCCCGGTGAGTCAATCGATGCCTTGTTCCAGCGGTTTACATTTGTGGTGAACAACATGAGAGCCAATGTGGTCGTGCTCCCGTACGATGATCATGACAGAGCCGTGAAGCTCTTGCACTTGCTGGATCGTACAATATGGGATGGAAAGGTCGAGGCTATTCTTGAGTCCGAGAAGTATGACACCCTGATAGTGAATGAGTTGTTCTCGAAGCTCAAGTCAGCTGAGGTGGATCGTGGTGTGACAGCCCGTCTTGAGAGCCCGACTGACTCCCATAGTCTTGCTCTCGTCGGTGGCTCAGGTGCTAAGTCTAACGCTAACCCATCCTCCAGGATGTTCTCTTTGTCCTCTTTGATGTCCTTGCCAGATGAGGAGTTCGACGTGCTTGGAGAGGACGAGCTGGCGCTGCTGACCAGGCGGTTCGAGAGGCTGCACGAGAACCGGGTGAACACAAGGAGGACGACACGGACATGCTTTCGGTGCGGCAAGCCATGACACTTCATCGCCGACTGTCCGGAGAAGATGGAGAACAAGGACGGCTACAAGCACCGGTCGAGGACGGACAACAAGCACCGATCGAGGCGGGATAACAAGCACAAGCATCGGAACAAGGACGAGCATGGATCAAGGAAGAAGGGCGGCCATGGCAAGAAGGCCCGAGCGATGGTCGGAGCAAGCGACGTCGACTCCAGCTCCGCCTACTCTTCCTCGAGCGCCAGTAGCAGCAAAGATGAAGGTGATCGGCGCAAGAGCAAGAAGTCATCCAAGAACTTGAGCGGGCTGAGCTGCTTCACGAGAGATGGCTTCTGCGGCATGGCACGTAGCTCCGGCAGCAAGAAGAGTCACGAGAGCGACTCGAACTCCGACTCCAAGGATGAGGTATGTGACGAGCTTCCCTTCTTGCTTGAGGAGAATGAACGACTTGGCAAGATGCTTGATAATCGTGATGATATGCTTAGAGAGGCAAAGAAGATGAGGAAAGAGCTTAGGGCCTCACCCGAAGATGCTAGGAACCGAGTAGCTGAATTAGAAACACAAAACCTTGATGCTAAGCTTGAGATAGATTCACTTAAGGCTTCACCTGTTGTTTCTGATGAGGTTGATTGTGGTGATTGCTTTGTTTTTCTAGCTGATCTTACTGCTCTCAAGGAAAAGCATGCCTCCAAGTGTGAGGAACTTGATGTGGCTGAGCTTAAGTCTAGACCTGCTTTGCTAGGTGCTTGCACTTCTTACCCTGTTTTGCATGGAAAGATTGATGAGATGCATGCTTACATCATTTCTCTTGAGGCTGAGTTGAAAGCTCTTGTTCCCACTTCTTGCTCTACTTGTGAATTGCATGCTGTAAAGAATCTGGAACTTGCACATTATGTTGACTGCTTGCAGGATGAGAACGATGACTTGAGGAAAATGATGGGTTGGTTGTCGGGTCATGAACCACAGCTTAGGATGATGATAGAGGCATACAAGCGCTATGATGGGCAGGCGCTTGGGTCGGATAAGATTGGAGAGTGCAGTGGTGAGGGAGGAGAGAAAGTTGGTGATATCCAAGCTCCACCTAAAACCTTCCACAAAAATGCCTATGCACCTAAGCCAAACCCACTGAGAAACAAACTTGACACAACCCCAGATCCACCCATATTTCCTCACCCAACAAATGATTTCCAAAAACCCATCAAGTTCAGGAGTGACTTGGGGAATGAGTTCATTGGGGAGAAGGGAGAGAAACCGGGCGAGGTGAAACCAGAAGAGAAACCAAGTGAGCAGCCCCAACCCAAGCCTAAACCACAGCCCATAAAGTTCCATTGTGGGTATTGTGGTAGAGATGGTCACAAGGATGAGTTTTGCTTCAAGAGGAAGCATGAGGAGAGGTTGGCTAAGGAGTGGGCTAACAAGGACAAGTACCACCCCTCTAATGGTGTACTTGAGCCTCGTATACAGATGCCTAGGGCCAAGGCGATTGTGAGGACGGTTCCGGCTCCGGGAGATCGAAGAACGGTTGGTGGTGCTGCTGGCAGTGCGCCACCGGTCAGACCGGTCAGGGGGACCGGTCAGACCGGTGCTGGTCTGGGCACTGGCCAGTTTGGTTTTCATGGCCGTGGAGATGCTCGGTTCAGTTCCTTTGGTCGTGGTATAGGTGGATGGCATGGTGAGTCTGGTGGTGTTCAGTTTGCTAGACGTTCTCCACCTCGTGCTCAATATGATGGTGGGAGGAGTTGTAGCTTTGAGTTGGGGAGGAGCAACGATCCACGGTCTTCCTTTCGTGGCTTTCGTTCTCCTCCAGCGAGACAGGGGTGGTTCCCTCGTGGTGGTAGCTTTGGTAGGCGAGATGCTTTGGATTGTGCTAACCCCACTTTAGAGCAAATGTCTCGGCACTGGTTTTACTCTTTTGGTACTAACCCCAGTGCTGAGTCGTTTGTTCGCTCACGTGCTCGTTTTTGAATTTCAGGTGGGAGACTTGAGGAACGTTTGGTTGATTGACTCCGGTTGCTCGAGGCATATGACCGGAGACAAAGGGTGGTTCTCAAGTCTTGTCCCGGTGGTCTCCAAGACAAACATCACTTTGGGGACAATGGGCGAGGGCGTGTGCTATCAGAAGGTGAGATAAAGATAAGTGACAAAGTCACTCAGGCGTGTTGCTCTTGTTCAATCGCTCGGATTCAATTTGCTTTCTGTTTCCCAGCTTTTGGATGAGGGTTTTGAGGTGTTGTTTCAGCCTGGTGGTTCTCAGATTTTGGACTCTCGAGGGGACCTAGTTTGCATGGTCGTTCCCAAGGGTCAAGTCTTTCGAGCGGATTTCTCTCAGTCTTCTGGTGTGGCTCATTGCTTTTTGGCTGGTTCTTCAAGTGAGTTGTGGAAGTGGCATAGGAAATTGGGTCACTTGAGCTTTGACCTTTTGTCTCGCTTAAGTAAACTCAATTTGGTCTGAGGATTGCCCCGGTTGAGGTTTGAGAAAGAGTTGGTTTGTGCGCCGTGTAGGCATGCCAAGATGGTAGCCTCTTCCCATCCGCCCCTCACCGATGAGATGACGGAGCGTCCATGTGAGCTACTCCATATGGAACTTGTTGGTCCAGCTCGTGTGCGATCTGTGGGTGGGAAGTGGTATGTCCTAGTTGTGGTGGACGACTACTCTCGGTATGCGTGGGTCTTGTTTTTGGAAGAGAAGGGGGAGACGTTTAGTTTTGTTCGAGATCTTGTCTTGAGGTTGAAGAACGAGAGGCACGGAGATGCCATACGAGCGATCCACAGTGACAATGGCTCGGAATTTAAAAACTCTCATTTCGAAACCTTTTGCCATGACTTGGGTCTTGAACACCAGTTTTCGAGTCCGTATACACCCCCCAGAATGGCATGGTGGAAAGGAAGAACAGAACCTTGTGTGAGATGGCTCGGACCATGCTTGATGAGCATAGGACTCCGAGGAGGTTCTGGGCTGAGGCGGTCAATACCGCGTGCTATGTCTCGAACAGGATTTTCCTTCGAGCATTCAAGAGGAAGACGTGCTATGAGATGATGCACGGTCGCACTCCCAAGGTAAGTCATTTCCATGTGTTTTGATGCAAGTGCTTTATTTTGAAGAAGGCAAGAATCTGGATAAATTTGGGGCTAGGTCAGTCGATGAGGACCTGTGTGGTTCGAGGACCGATGGATGGTCGCTTCCTGGTTTGATGAGTGATTGACAACGTTGTGTGGACTGATTCTTGGCTAAGTATTGCAGGTGCAGGTTGCGGCTTGACTGGTGTTGGTGCAGGTGAAGAGCAAGCGCGAAAGGTCGTTGCCGGGTAGGCCTCCAGGTGTGGAGAAGACAAGTAGGCTTGGCTCGAGGGACCCGGTGGCCAGAGTGGTCAAGTGCGGGCCGCATGGTGGCAAGAACGGCAAGATGAAGTCGTGGACAGTTCCTTGGTTGAGACACAAAGACAAGATCGAGCCGGGACTTCGTGGGGTCCAAGTCATGAGTGGAGATTGGCGGAGGCCACACTAAGTTCGCGGGGTTTCCAGTGGTTCACCAGAAAACCACTGGGTTCCTTGGTTGATCCACAAAGCCAAGACCGAAGACTGGAGGCAGCAGCACCAGGACCGGTTTGACCGGTCTGACCGGTGGGTACCGGTCTGACCAGTGGAGGACACCGGTCTGACCGGTGTGCGACGACGCAGTCCGGAGACTTCGAAACGGAGGACACACGTCGGGATCGCATGGTGTGCATCGAGGCTACGCAGGGTGCGGTCGCAGGGCATCCGTCCGATGGTCCGACGATGAAGATTCCCAAAGTGCCCTCGGGGGCGTGTATCCTAGTGTTAGGCCTTAGGGGTAGTTTCGTCTTTCGGTTGCCTCCATATAACCCAAGTGGTGAGAGGATGGCAGCCATCTCTTGGAACCCTAGCTCATTTTTGTTTTGCTATTTTCCTCTTCCATTTTCCTTTGGAATTTCTAGGACTAGCTTGAGAGCTTCATGGTGAGATCTTGTGAGAGGGAAGGATGATTGGGAGGCAAGCTAGACCTTATATGAACCTTCATGGTATGCATAGACGATTCGGCGTGGTTCCTCAAGGCTTGATTGTGTCTCTCCTGTTTTCCCTTTTTGGTGATTTTCGGAGCCTTTTCTTGGCGATTTTCTTGTGGCGGATTCGAGGCCTCTCTCTTTGGGATTTGATGGGGGATGTATGCTTGAAACCTTCGTGGTTCTTTTCCCTTTGATTCCCCTCCCAAATCCGTGAGCAAAGGGGCTCGATTTTGGGGTTTTCTCCTCTCTAGGGTTAGAGGCGTTCTTGGTGGGATTTCTTCGATTCCTCTCGATTTAGCAAGTTTTGGTGGACCAAATCTTGGCTACAGAGTGCCCATGAGGTGTTCCTACTATCCCCAAAGTCTTGTACAAATCCGTGGAGCGATTCGGGAGATCGGGAGTTGGATTTGGGGGAGTTGACCCGCGGGTTGCTGTTCATCCCGAGAGCCCAGGCCTCACCGGTCTGACCGGTGCCTCTCACCGGTCTGACCGGTGTCGACCCCAGTTGGGTTTTTGCTTGGGTGAATGTGTTGGTGAGTTCCCTGTTGCCTTGTGTGGCTGTTGTTTCGAGTTTGGTTTGGTTTGGAGCTCGGAAGGTCAGGTTTGTGGATTTCGGGCTTCCTGGCTTAGACCGGTCTGACCGGCGTGCTACACCGGCCTGACCGGTGTAGGAGCCTTCTGTGGAAGTTCTCAGGTTCTATCAGGGTGCTCCAGCAGGGACCGGTCTGACTGGTGTGCGCGACCGGTCTGACCGGTGCAGTCTAGTAGCTGCTCGAGTTGGTTTTTCCGCTGCGTTCTCGGGTAGGCTTTGGTGGGTGTTGGTTCCTAGGACCAGTAGCACTCTAGTGGCTGCGTGGTCTTGGGCAACTTGGGTAGTTGAGTCGGAGACGTGTTTTGGAAGCCGTGTTCGTCTTGTTGGAGTTCCCATCTCCTTCAAGAAGAATTTTTATCGGCTCCCATTCACTCCCCCCCTCTCTGGTCGCCAGATCGGTCCTTCAGTGGATGGTATTTTCCTTGGTTATGCTACTCAATCTAGAGCATTTCGTGTGCTCAACTTGGAAACTAACCAAATCATGGAGACTTGCGAGGTTACCTTCGACAAGACACAACCACGTAGCTCTCTTGTCTTTGATTGTGCAGGTGATGATGAGCTTGGCGAGGAGATCTTTCAGGAGGAGGAGCATGAACATGGTGATGATTAAGATGGCGGTGTGGTGCCCGCGGCTGAGCATGTACCTACTACCTCAACTACGATCGAGAACGGGCCCTCTCCTACACCTACAACGACAATCCCAGATCAAGGAGAAGCTGCAGTTGAGGGGGAGGTAGCTTCAAGGCGAGAACCTCCCCGGTGAGTTCAAGTGGATCACCCAGCTTCGAGGATCATCGGGGACATCAAAGAACGCACTACTCGGTCGAGGGTTCGAAACAATTCTCACTTTGCTCATGCTGCTTTCGTTGCTTCTTTTGAGCCCAAAGACATTGGACACGCCTTATCAGATTCCAATTGCGTCAACGTAATGCATGAGGAGTTGGAGAACTTGGAGAGGAACCAAGTTTGGGAGTTGGTAGATCCTCCACCAGGTTGTAAGCCGATCAGGACAAAATGGGTGTTGAAAAATAAAGAGGGTGAGAATGGAGAAGTGGTGAGAAACAAGTCAAGGTTGGTGGCGCAAGGGTACAGTCAGAAGAGGGGATCGACTACGAGGAGACCTTTGCTCCCGTAGCCCGTTTGGAGGCGATTAGGATCCTTCTAGCCTTTTCTGTGGCTAAAGGGTTCAAATTGTACCAAATGGATGTGAAGAGTGCCTTCCTGAATGGTGTGTTGGAAGAGGAGGTGTATGTGAAGCAACCACCGGGGTTTGAGAGTGAGAAGTACCCCCACCGGGTGTACAAGTTGAGAAAGGCGCTCTATGGGTTGAAACAGGCGCCTAGGGCTTGGTATGGCAAGTTGAGAGGGTTTCTGTTTTCTAAAGGCTTTGAGATGGGGAAGGTAGACCAGACCTTGTTTCTCCTCAGGCAGGGCATTGATATTCTGATTGTTCAGGTATACGTGGATGATATTATCTTTGGTGGCTCGTCTCACTCTTTGGTTGCAAGGTTTGCAGAAGATATGAGCAGGGAATTCGAGATGAGCATGATGGGTGAGTTGCAGTTCTTCCTCGGCCTCCAGATCAAGCAATCAAAGGAAGGAACATTTGTGCACCAAGAAAAGTACACCAAAGACATTGTGAGGAAGTTCAAGATGAAGGACTCCAAGGCCATGGCGACGCCTATGAGTACGACTACAGCCCTTGATGCGGACGAGGAAGGTGAACACGTGGACTAGAAGGAGTACCGAAGCATGATCGGGTCACTCCTGTACTTGACGGCGACGAGGCCGGACATCCAATTCTCGGTATGTCTGTGCGCTCGTTTTCAAGCGTCTCCAAGGACTTCGCATCGGCAAGCAGTCAAGCGCATATTCAGGTATTTGCGACACACTCCCGACTTCGGCCTTTGGTACTCCGCGTCTTCTTCTTTGGCGCTTCATGGATTTTCAGACGTGGATTTTGCCGGGTGTCGGTTGGATAGGAAGTCCACTTCTGGGACTTGCCAGTTCTTGGGTTCTTCTTTGGTGTCTTGGTCTTCTCGCAAACAATCGAGTGTAGCTCAATCCACTACCGACGCATAGTATGTAGCCGCAGCTAGTTGTTGCTCTCAGCTCCTTTGGATCACATACACCATGAGCGACTTTGGTGAGGAGTATACCCATGTCCCACTTCAATGTGACAACACTAGTGCCATAAGCGTTGCAAAGAACCTAGTGCTCCATTCCAAAATCAAGCACATAGAAGTAAGGTATCATTTCCTGAGAGACAATGTGGAGAAAGGGAAAATCACTTTGATCCATGTACCTACACATGACCAACTAGCCGATATCTTCACCAAGCCCCTAGATCAAGCCACTTTCACTCGTTTGCGGGGGGAACTGGTGTTTGTTTCATTTCTTGAGTTGGGTGTGGGAGCTCCTTTGTGCCATATGTATAGCTTTCCTTTGTGCATGTTTGCATTTTCATTGCATTGTGTATCATGATGTATAGGCATCTTTGTATCTTAGGTTGCATGCATTTGTATCATATGCATTGTGCCAGGAAAAGCTTCTCCTATATACGTGGTTCACCATGATGTGCTATATATGATCTTGTGAGCTAGTTTGGTATGCTATGGTTAGTTTGGCTTAGCTCTTGATGATCTTGGTTTATGCCCATGGTTGCTAGCTATGTTTTTGAAAAATGCCATATGTATGCTCTCTTGTGAGTAAATGCCTTTATATGATCTTGACATGTTTTTGTGGCTTGGCTATGCTTAATTGGATAGCTTATTTTGATCATATGGGGCCAAAGGCTCATTTGTCATCATGAATGTTTAGCCCGCTTGCTTGATCTTGTGGAGGGGCTTAAGTTCCTTTTTGTCGCAAAGACATTTCATGCACCAAATGTAAATCTGAAAATGAAATGTAAATTGCTTGGAAAATGTGCTCCCATGTCATTTGTGCTTTATTTATATAGCTTTGGGTGCTAAACCGTTGCATGATGCCTACCAATGAGAAGTCTCATATATAGAAGTAGGCACATGGCTCGGTGGCTTTGACATGACATGAGGTGCTTGAGGGTGTTTATGATGATCTTATGATTAGAATGGTTGTCCTAGCATGAAGTTTGTGTGGCTTTGCCATTTTGACAAGTTTTGCTCATGTTTAGGACTTTGCTCGTGAGAGGGTGATTTTTCGCAAAATTGCTCAAATTCTATCTTAGCTTTACCCAATGGTTGTGAAACTTGGTGGTCATGTAGTTGATGTTCATACGAAACTATAGAGTATCTAACTTGCTCATTTGGATACGTGTAGCATCTTGTGATGAATTTTGTCTATTTGAGAAGCTCTAGGTTGCATTTTTTCGACTTTGGCTTGATTCATGCATTGGCAACAAGGGGGAGAAGTTTGAGCATGTTTTGGCCTACTGAATGCATCTAGAGGGTTTTCAAGTGGTTTCGATCCACTTTTGGGCTCTTGCAGTTCCCAGATGGTCATCGGCTTGACCGGTGATGGGCACCGGTCTGACCGGTGTAAGTGTCAGGATCTGGGCGGATCTGGGGCACCGGTCTGACCGGTGCAGTGGACCGGTCTGACCGGTCAGAGCAAGGCTGGTGCAGCTGCTCTATTTTGTGAAGTGGTTCGCATGCATTCGTCTAGGGGGAGTTGCATTGGTTCAGGGGGAGCTTGCATGTGTGCAGGGGGAGCTCTTTGTGTTTTTTGAGCTTTGGCTTGTGGTTTTCGCTCTTTGCTTGAGCTTGTTTTTGTCTCGGTTGTGTCGAGCTGTTGCCCTTGCCTAAGGGGACCGAGACTTGTCCTCTTCAAGTGATATTGCTCTTTGCCTTTCCTTTGGCTTTCGATCGCTTGTTGGAGTTTCTTTTAGTCGTTTCTTGTCATTTCCTTTTCTCTTTGGTTACTCAAACGTGTGTGTTGTCAATGCACTCATCAAGGGGGAGATTGAGGACCTGTGTGGTTCGAGGACCGGTGGATGGTCGCTTCCTGGTGTGATGAGTGATTGACAACGTTGTGTGGACTGATTCTTGGCTAAGTATTGCAGGTGCAGGTTGCGGTTTGACTGGTGTTGGTGCAGGTGAAGAACAAGCGCAAAAGGTCATTGCCGATGAGGCCTCCAGGTGTGGAGAAGACAAGTAGGCTTGGTTCGTGGGACCCGGTGGCCAGCGGGGTCAAGTGCGGGCCGTATGGTGGCAAGAACGGCAAGATGAAGTCGTGGACGGTTCCTTGGTTGAGCCTCAAAGCCAAGATCGAGTCGGGACTTCGTGGGGGCCAAATCATGAGTGGAGATTGGCGGAGGCCACACCAAGTTCGCGGGGTTTCCAGTGGTTCACCAGAAAACCACTGGGTTCCTTGGTTGATCCACAAAGCCAAGACCGAAGACCGGAGGCAGCAGCACCGGATCGGTCTGACCGGTGGGAGGACACCGGTCTGACTGGTGTGCGACGATGCAGTCCGGAGACTTCGAAGCGGAGGACACGCGTCGGGATCGCATGGTGTACGTCGAGGCTACGCGAGGTGCGGTCGCCGGGCATCCGTCCGATGGTGCGATGACAAAGTTTCCCAAAAGGCCCTTCGGGGGCGTGTATCCTAGTTTAATGTAATAGGGGTAGTTTCGTCTTTCGTTTGCCTCCATATAACCCAAGTGGTGAGAGGATGGCAGCCATCACTTGGAACCCTAGCTCATTTCCCTTTGCTATTTTCCCTTCCTATTTTCCTTAGGATTTTCTAGGACTAGCTTGAGAGCTTCATGGTGAGATCTTGAGAGAGGGAAGGATGATTGGGAGGCAAGCTAGACCTTGTATGAACCTTCATGGTATGTATAGATGATTCGGCGTGGTTCCTCAAAGCTTGATTGTGTCTCTCCCGTTTTCCCTTTTTGGTGATTTTCGGAGCCTTTTCTTGGCAATTTTCTCATGGCAGTTTTGAGACCTTTCTCTTTGGGATTTGGTGGGGGATGTATGCATAAACCCTTCGTGGTTCTTTTCCCTTTGATTCCCCTCCCAAATCCGTGAGCAAAGGGGCTCGATTTTGGGGTTTTCTCCTCTATAGGGTTAGAGGCGTTCTTGGTGGGATTTCTTCGATTCCTCTTGATTTAGCAAGTTTTGGTGGACCAAATCTTGGCTATGGAGTGCCCATGAGGTGTTCCTACTATCCCCAAAGCCTTGTGCGAATCTATGGAGCGAATCGGGAGATCGAGATTTGGATTTGGGGGAGTTAACCCGCGGGTTGCTGTTCATCCCGAGAGCCCAGGTCTTGACCGGTCTGACCGGTGCCTCTCACCGGTTTGACCGGTGCCGACCCCAGTTGGGTTTTTGCTCAGGTGAACGTTCTGGAGTGTTTCTTAGTCTCTAGGCTTGCTATTGTTTCGAGTTTGGTCTGTTTTGGAGCTCGGGAGGTCAGTTTGCGAATTTGGGGTTTCCTGGCTTAGACCGGTCTGACCGGTGAGCTACACCGGCCTGACAGGTGTAGAAGCTTTCTGTGGAAATCTTCAAGTGTGGCTTGGGTGACCCGGCTCACAGTCCAGGGTGACCCGGTGTGTCTCTGGTGGAGTTCGGGTGTTCCGGCGGCTCAGTCCGAAAGACCTGGACAGGACCGGTCTGACCGGTGCAGGTGACCGGTCTAACCGGTGTGGTCAGTAGCTGCTCGAGTTGCTTGCTCCGCTGCGTTCTCGGGTAGGTTTCGGTGGTTGTTGGCTCCTAGGACTAGTAGCACTCTAGTGGCTGCGTGGTGTTGGCCAACTTGGGTAGTTGAGTCGGAGACGTGTTTTGGTTAGCCGTGTTCGTCTTGTTGGAGTAGTCATCTCCTTCGAGAAGAATTATTATCGGCTCCCATTCACTCCCCCCTCTCTGGTCGCCAGTTCGGTCCTTCAGTACCGATAACCTGATTTTTGGCTGCTAGAGAGCCTTTATCGGTAGTACCATCCCGGGGCCGATAGTACCGATAATCGGAAGTAGCGACCCTGTGCCGGAAGTACCGATAACCTGGTTTTTTGGTGCCAGTAAGCCCATATCGGCCGGTAGTTCCGACAATTTCCGCTGTAGATTGTCTTGTGCTAGCCCTTTCTCTCGGTTCCTTTTGTGCTTGCTTCCGCTTTGTTCCTAGGCTTGTTCTAACTTGTTCCTAGGGTTAGTAGGTCCGTTGTGACTACGTGATCTTGGCAAGTGTGTGCGGGATTCTTCGGAAGTGATTTTGGGGTACAGGACGAGTTCTTGAGCAGAATTTTTATCGGCTCCCATTAACCCCCCCCCTCTCTGGTCGCCAATCCGGTCTTTCAAGGAGACTGTGTGGCGGCCGGCGTGGGGAGGGATGAGGAGGCTGGTTGGAGAGCGACAGGGGAGGCGCGGGCAGAGGTGGGGAGCATAGTGGTAACGGCTTAGGGCCAGCGGCCGCCGGCGGTGAAGAGAGAGGAGAAGAAAGAGAGAGGAGAGGGAAAGGAAAAGAGAGAGGGAGAGGAAAATGGCTGACAAGTGGGACCCACCACCATGTGGCGTCCACGTTAGCGAAACCGGGCACCAAAACCACTGATGGTCAAAAACGAACGGGTTTAAGAGTTGAATGGTGAAAGATTTTTGGTTCTGCGGTTCGATGGTCAAAATCAAACTCAGGCAAGAGTTGAATGGTCGAAAATAGACTTCTTTCCTTTTTAAAAAAAATGCTTACATGTGGAATCGATGTTGGTTTGTGACGTTTTTGCACAGCTTATGGCATCACAAAACAACATGGAACAGAGAATGCCCGGCTACATGTTGGTATTTCTTAACCTCACCACTAGTTGCGCACCTAGCGTGAGTGTAACATCCACCTGGGTATACCGACGGGTACGAAAGAATCTGCAAGCGCACGGAAATACTGTGTAGCACTTCACCTCAGGAGTATTCCCAAGGGTATCGAATCCAAGGAACGGTGTGTACTAGCTTCTACCCTAGGAGAACGGTCCAAGGACATAACTCTATAGGATGAGATGAAGATGGAAAGGATCCTGCTGATAGTGGGCAGAGTTGAGAACAATCTCTCGGTTAGGGACTCTAGTTTCAGACACCAGACCCTCCTGGCTATAACAGTCGGTTCACGGCAAATGGTCGCCTACACCTGTATCCGGACGTGGGGGATTCCGAAAGGGTCCAATGGCTGTCACTACAGAGGCCTACCCCAAGACAAACTGTGGGATATAGGGCAATCTAAGGATAACCCGTCGTCTAGACACCACGTCTACACCACCGGTTACTACTATAGTGCGGCTACGTCTGTCGACCCGTATCAACACTATAGCACTCCGTACGAAGACGGAGCGACGAACCCACGAGGGAGAGACCAGAACTCACTCAGGTAACCGCTATCTATACAAGGATCATGGAAGGACTTTGGTCTACACTAGAATGCGGGAGCATCCACTTCACTCTAATTGGACTAGCAGGCATACAAATGGAATTAGCAACTTATTAACTACACCAGAAGATCAAAGGCTAAGCTCATGAAGAACAGAAGCCTCTAAATCATGAACAAGTGAAGAACATAAGAACTATTCACCCATGCAAGGAGCCACTTTAGTCTAAATAGAGAATGTCGAAATACTCACTTTATTCTAAATGAAGAACAGAAGCTTCCGTAGAGGTTCGTTCTTGGGGAAAGGTGCCAAACACCATGGCACGTCCCCAAGTCACCCCTCACCTTCCTTCTAATCTCTAAAGCACTAGCAAGCCAGCACTAATCCTATGCAAAGGCACTCCTCTCCTAGAGAGGTAGGAGCCCAAAGGCAAAATGAGGAGAAGAAGTGTGTGTCTCTATTCCTACCCCCTCTACTTCTATTTATAGTCCATAGCATCGGCGCGAGCACTACGTGAAAACCTCAAATAGGTCACACAGCATTAGTAACGGGCCCTTAACACCCGTTACATGCACCCACATCTGTAACGGTTGTTGTTTAGCGCCCGTTACCCATAAGCGCGGCAGGCCGACCCCGGGGTTGGCCTCCACAACGCCCGTTACCAATGTGGACTTCTGGTAACGGGCTTCTTAAACGCCCATTACATTAATTCTTTATAACGGACCTTAAAGAGAGCCCGTTACAAAAGTTAAACGTATTGGTAACGGGCTTGTAAAATCCGTTACCGATCAATGCCCTATCGGTAACGGGCCCTTTAAGTCCGTTACTGATCGCTGCGTATCAGTAACCGTCTTTAGTATCCGTTACCGATGACCATTTGACGCCCGTTACTAGACTGAGAGCTCAATAATTAAAGTCTAATAGCACTCTTCTCTGCCGTGAAGCGGGAGCGCGGCGGCAGTGAACAAATGAGATGGAGGTTTGTTAATCCATGTCTCCTTTGTGAAGAAAGGAGACGGAGGTTTGTGAATCCTAGTCTCCTTTGAGTCTGTCTTCATTGACAGGTCAGCTCGATCTCTCATTGCTTCCATTTCGACATACAGGCACAATCAACACATATATCTTTTGAGACAAAACAGACATCATAAGAGAGATAAACTTGTCCACATAGATGAAGATAACTTGTACACAGAAATAAAGAATAATTATTACAAACAGTTAACTTAACTTGTCCATCAGGCTAGGACTTAACTTGTCCATCACATTAATTATTTACTATGGTCGTGCTATCTGACCATACACATCAACAAAAGCATGCCCCTTGAACATCCACAAAAGTATGGCTATCTGACCCTGCACATCAACAAGCTTGAACTTCCTCATGCCCCATCAAGATTGGCTCTTTTTGCAGCCTCTTCGTAAGCAACCAAGGATTCTTGAAGCCCTTCGAGCGCATCTTCAATGGGCTCAAGATTTTGTTCAGTAGTATACTTGTACCTCCTTATGTGCTTAGCCTTTTTGATGAGGATGTTCACTTCTTTCATGATTTTTCCAAACTCGGGTTTCACATAATCCCAGACATTAAGGTTTAGAAGTAACTCAAGCTCTGTTCGCGACTCATAGAGTTTTGCCTGAAACAGGGTTAAACATGGTATAAGAATAACATAGTTAATTCAGAACTAATTTGCCTCAGAACTTGGAGCAGTATAGGCACAGTAATCATCGTAGGAAAATTATATAAGAACTTGAAAATTATCCTAGGCTTCATAGCAGGGTGTGACAAGTAAAAGCAGAACTTAGTTCAGAACTGATTTGCCTCAGAACTTGGTATAAGATCATGACAAGCATGGAAGACATCATCATAGGCACTAACTTTATCAAGCTCAAGCTCAAGCTAGCTCAAGCTCCATCTATAGAACAAGTAAAAAGGCAGTGAGATTCAGAGAAACTTGCATCGCCGTCGTTGTGGTCGTTGCCAGAGTCAGAGATGAGGTCCTCTACACCTTCGCCGCTCCCTCAACCCCTCTTCGTCATTGCCAGACACTTGTGCTCGCAAACGTGAGGCAGGCGCCTCGCCCACTTCGCTGCCCCCTCGCAGGCACGCTCCTCCTTGCCGCTGCTTGGCCCCACGTTGGAACCCGAGAGGATCCAGTCGAGGACCCTCGTCTCCGGCATTGGGTTCACTCCACCGCCGCTTGGCCCCTCTCCAGCGCTCATCGTCGTCTCCCTCTTCGCCGCCACCTTACCGGCACGCGCACGGATCCAGTTGCGGCACCGCTTCGCTTTCCAGTTTTCCTCGATCCCGGGTGCGCGGGGTCGTCCGCTGCTTGGCCCCTCGCCGGCGCTCATCGTCGTCTCTGTCTCCACACCTCCTCTCACACCTCCTCTGCGCTTTTTTTAAGGAAAGTCCTGCGCTTATCCATTCGGAAAGAAGAAGGGGAGACGGAATGGGCCGGGGCGGTTGAATATTCATTTTGCAAAATGGATAGTCACTGCCGACACGAGTTAGCAAACCCGCGTCGCTTTGTTGGCTGGTGCGCGGGCGGGCAACGGTTACCTTCTTTATACTAGGCTGCTGACGCTGACGCGTGGGCCCGACACTTTTTTTTTGAAACAAAAATTAGGGCCCATAAAGCAGCACCTAAAAATTAATAAAAATACGAACAATTCATAGTTTTTTTAAGAATCGAACAACTCATAGTTGGGCATTTGGTATTTTGAATAAAATATGAATAGTCACACGTATCCTTGTGACCACATGTCCCTTTTGTAGCCAAGAGCTCTCCTAAGTGTACACGGGTTTCGAGGCGCATGACCGGCCGCCTGACGGTTCCCCGTCTTGACAATATAAATCACCGGCCGGCCAAAAACTTCGTCAACCGCGGCACCAAGAAAACCCCAGCACCACCATCTCTGGTCACCAAGAAGTGAATCCAAGAGCTTCTTCTTCCTCAAGCGCGCGCATGGCATCGTCAAGCGAGCCATCCAGGAAGCGGGGGAGGGAGGAGGAGGATGACGACGAAAGCCGCCGCCGTCGGCTCGTCAAGGAGGGGACGGCGCCGGCGCCCGAGGAGCCTGAGGAGGTGCCACCGCCCCCGCCCAACGAGCCCGAGGAAGTGCCGCTGCCCCCGCCCGACGAGCCCGAGGAGGTGCTGCCGCCCCCGCCTGACGAGCCCGAGGAGGTGCCGGCTTTCCCACCCGACGAGCCCGAGAAGGCGTTGGCGCCGCAGCCCGTGGAGGCCGTTTCTGCTCCTCCACTAACTGCTAACGAAGCCACTTGGTCAGTGAACTTGTTCCGCGAGGCTTTCGTGAGGCTTCGACGGGTGGCCGTTCATCTCAGGGTCCCAGTACCCAATGATCCGCTGCAGAGGACCGTGAAGGATTACGCCTTCAAGATCAATTTCTTGGCTGGGGACCTTGAGAGAGGAGTGCTCGCCCCCGTCGACGACGACAGCGGCGACGATGGCAGCCTCGATGGCTCCGACTCTGACTCCGACGGTGGGGCTCCTCCGGTGGCGACTACCTCTGCTTAATTAATTTGTTCCTCTGTTAATGTGTTCCTCCTGTGTGTTTGTTCCTCTGTTAATATGTTCCTCCTGTGTGTTTGTTGAACTATAGTAGATCTAAGAGACGCGGGTAGATCAATCCATGTCTCCTATAACGCATTGCAATGTCTATGGCAGCAACTTACAATGAATTGCAATGTGTATGCCAGAAGTTTGTTACTCTATTTGTGTCTATATATGGCAGCAATTCATAATGAATTGCAATGTGTATGCCAGAGTTATGCCAGAAGTTTGTTACTTTATTTGTGTTAATCCGCGTCTCCTTTGCCTCGTGCTGCAAAGAAATGTCAGCACAGATGAATTGATGAATTTTGTGATGTGTGACACATTAAGATTTGTGACCCAATTGTCATTCCATCCATTCTTCATTCATACATTTAAGTTTGTCATCTGTGACAAATTTTTTCATTCTTCATCCACACAGATGAAGCAAAAGCACCACTTTTAACATCAGAATTACTTCTTTGCAGCATACATCCCCAGTAAACATCCAAATACTACACAAACAACAGCCACAATAATCAAGTTCATCTTCCAGATCACATTGTCCATCTTCTCCTCCAGTGCTTTCTTCCTCTGCTTGTCCTCCAGTGCTTGCCTTTCCTCGCCTCTCCCAATTTGACATTCCACTGAATCAACTACTTCATCGACCGCGTCTGCCCAGTTCGACGGTCGAAAAACAATGACGACAGCATCCTTCAGCATCTGGAGATACTCCTTGTGGAAACGATAAAAATCCACAATTCTTGGTGTACTGCAGAATCAAAAGCACATAAGAACCCTAACTCAGATTTGGGAGACACAGCAGACTACTCACCGAGTTCCTTGCACACTTGAAATAAAGACGACCGTGGTTCTCACCTTCCTTCTGCGTCAGCCCCTCCACCACCCGAGCCATACCACAGTCCGGGCAAGGGACCAGTGGAAAGCCGCTTAGCTCACCGACTGGATCCAAGCCGATGGAGTGATTGCGGCTGCTCTGGCAACCTTGAACCCTGCTCCTCGCACGTGCACCTCCAGACGAATCGGCATAGTGCGACATGTGCGCGACGGCGGGGAAAGACGGGCGGGCGGCGGCAGTGGAGCTCAGATCGGGGAAGAAGAAGGGGGCCGGGGCCGGGGTGGATGCATATTCATTCGGCCAAGGGCATTTCGGACAATGGAGCACTTGTTGGCGACGAGGGTTAGGGTACCAGTGTCGCCGGGGCGGATGCATATTCATTCGGCCAGGGGCATTTCGGACAATGGATCACTTGTTGGCGACGAGGGTTAGTGTACCAGCGTCGCCGGGGCGGATGCATATTCATTCGGCCAGGGGCATTTCGGACAATGGAGCACTTGTTGGTGATGAGGGTTAGTCTACCTGTATCGCCTTTGTCGGTCGGGCAGGCAATGGTTATGTTTTTTATATAGGCTTCTGACGCTGATGCGTGGGCCCGACACTATTTTTTCTGAATTGAAACTTGTTTCCCTCAAATATTAGAACCCATAAACAGCACCAAAAAATTCGTAAAAAATACGGACAATTCATAGTTGGTAATTAAGTATTTGAATAAAATATCAACAGCCACACTTGTTTAACTAAATTTCTTAAAATTAGATTTTTATCTCTTGTTTACGATATAATAATTATAATAATATCTTAGTGTCTTCTAAAAATTCTACAAATTGACTTGGCAACATAATTTATGTCCCTAAGCTTGTCTACAAAAATTCAAATGGTTTCGAAAACGGAAGATTATACTTGTGTACAAATGTCTACATCTCTCACATTGTTTCTTAGAATGTTACTTCAACATTGAAGTTTTCCACACTTTAAAATATGTTCGAACTCATATGCATTTGAAATTTTAACATAACCTTATGTTCACCATAAGATTACGAAATGCAAAGTTTCATTAGTAATGGTTGTGTAAAACAAATATTATTTCTATGTTGTACTTATAAGGAACAAGATATGGCGTATAAACGAAAAAATGTCATAAATGAATAGATATTGATTTTAGAAAAATTCAGAAACAAATATCATCAAATTTGGATTACGGATGACGGAGAAATACGTGATACAAAATTTGATTGCAGATTAAAAGGGGAAAAGCAAACTGTTCTTCATTCGAATAGACTTGGCCCCGCCCATTCATTGGCGACGGGTGGTTGTTAATCATCGTATCATTTGCGCATCCGAACCTTTTTAATAAACGCTCCGCCCCGCCTTCCGCCTTCTATCCCCTTCTCCGGCTTCCGCCTTCCTCGTCTCCGTCGCAGGGATGGCCCGCGACTCTAGGGGGAGGTTCTGCAAGGAGGAGGCCCCGCGGCCACGTCCCCGTCCGTCTTCCTCGGTGCTGTCCGCCGCCCCCGCCAAGAGAGTGAGGTTCCGCGGCGACGAAGAGGAGCCGTCCCAGCGCGCCGCCCCCGTGCGTCTTTCTCGATGCTCCATGGAAGAGGCCGGTTCTTCGTCGGCCCGGGGGAAAAAGCCGTACACACGTGCAAGGGCCAAGTTGGCGGACTCCAGCGACGTACGCCATGGAGATGCAGGGTTTTTTTCCTCAACGCGAAGGAAGAAGCGGTCCACGCGCATTGAGGTGAGCGCGGACTCCTCCAGCGATGACCCGGGTAGAAGAGTGGTGGTAGACCTCATCTCCTCCGGCGACGACTACGGCAACAACTCCGGCGACGACTCCGGCAACAACTCCCGCGACGATTCTGAAGACCATGAGGCAAGTTCTGAAACCATCATGAACGATTTGTCCTTGTACCTTCACATCTTCACTGATCAATTGTTCTAATGCATCAATTTCCATTTGTTGTAGGAAGTTGCTACACATGACATTGACAGGATTTGGACTGAAATCAACAAGCTCAAGGAATCGACTGAAGAGAAGCAGGCAAGTTTTGAAACCAGTTAGAGCTAAACAGCTTTCTTGTAAGTTACAACTGTTATGAAGCTTGCATCAATATAATTTTTTCCTTTGTTTTAGGAACGTGCTGTTACTCGGGATGACATTGACTACATCTGGAAAGGAATCGACAAGCAGGATGAGCAGCTTAAAGCCGCACAAAAGAGGTAGGAGATTGAACTTCTAAAGAAGAATGCTGAGCTGGCAGAAAGAGTTGCAAAACTAGAGACAAGGCTAGCTGAACTTGAGGCAGCAGCACAAAAGAAGCCATCTAGCTAACTAACTAGTTCCCTTGCAACTACAATCTAGTTTGGTGATGCGCCCAGCTGATGCAGTCTTATTTTGGTGATGTGCCCGACTGATGCATGTCAGATGTGAATATGTTTGTTATGAGTTAGTTTGCTTGGTGATGTGAACTTGTGATGCATGTCATATGTGAACATGTGATGCTATATCAACAGTCACACTTGTTTGCTTGGTGATGTGAACTTGTGATGCATGTCATATTAGAGCCCATAAACATCACCTAAAAATTCGTAAAAAAATACGAAAAATTCATAGTTGGTAATTTAGTATATGAATAAAATATCAACAGCCACACTTGTTTAACCAAATTTCTTAAAATTAGATTTTTTTATCTCATGTTTATGATATACTAGTAGCAGAGTAGTACTTGACTACATTACTCGTTTTAAGGCCCACACAAGCCCACTCGCGCTAGGTTAGTAGGGAAGGACGCCTCCCTCATGCAGTCTCCTCCCACTCTCCCCTCGCGCCGCCACCGCCGCTTTCTCCCCCTCGCCTTCGTCCCCCTCACCTCCACCCCACGCCGCAACGCACGCTACACCCCTTCGCTGAGACGCGTGCCACACCGCGCTCGGCGCGACGCGCGCCACACCTCTGACAGCGAGATCTCTGGAGGAGGATGGACCCAGCAGTGGCGACGACGACGACTAGAGGAGGGATCCAGCGACGACGGCGACGACGACGACTAGGAGGAGGAGGAGGGATCCAGCCACGAGGTCGATGTGAGGAAGAGGACGTGGCGGCGAGCAGGCAGCGACGAGGAGTAGAGATCCCTCTGCTCCGACAGTGACAAGGTCAGTGGCGAATCTAGGATTTGAGTTTATGGTATGCCGCTCTAAAAATGTCTTATACAATTCGGTAAATCCATTCTACCAACTCGGTAATAATTGTAAAATTTACAACAATTCAGGGGGAATTGCAGGGTATGCCGGTGCATACCCGGCATACCCTGTGGCTCCATTGTATAAGTACATGTGGACATACTTAGCTGTTGATGGTATACATACTTAGCATTTCCCTTTAAATTGACTCTTATATTTGGTTTTGCTCTTGTTCCTATGTACATGTGCACATTCTCTCCAAGTTGAATAAGTACCTCATCAGCAACAGAGGCAGCCTGCATCTTCCTCTTTAAAATGGTAAGGTCGCATTGCCTGAACTAATTTTTTGGTTACTGAATTTTGCATTTATGTTAATGGTTTAACTTAGAACCAATGATATTATAGTGGGCTAAAGTAGTTACTGTAATTGTTTTCTTATGTGTTTTCTCATGCTTAGCTGCTAAGCATGGTTAACTAAAAATGTGCTCTACTTGTCTCCTATTGTCTCCTGGGAGAGCTAGCAGTATGGTCTACTTTTTGTGCTATTCTTGGACACTGAGCTGACCTTTCTCAAAATCCCTTGAATATTAATTCACAGGATAAATCTGACGAGGGCTATAGACCTGGGCCACAAGAAGAAGAAGAGGGTTATGGCACTGCTAGTGCACAACAAGACCAGGTGGGTGGGGATCAGTGCCGAGGCAGAGCGCCAAGGACATCCACAAAGTGGCCAAGTGACACAATGATAGTCACTGACGTCGACATAGGGGGGATGCCAGTACCATTGACTCAAAAGCACAGGTTCAGGGCGCTTGCGGGGCTCGTTGCTAGACAAAAGATACCTTTGCACTTGCCAGAAT
Source organism: Cenchrus fungigraminus (assembly GCA_036936925.1). Classification (NCBI taxonomy): domain Eukaryota; kingdom Viridiplantae; phylum Streptophyta; class Magnoliopsida; order Poales; family Poaceae; genus Cenchrus; species Cenchrus fungigraminus. The sequence continues at coordinate 49,825,276 of CM072778.1, read as the reverse complement.
TCAAAGAACTAAGCAATGATGAAAAGTGGGACTTGTTTGATAAGCATGTGCAGAAACACTTGGCGTTCCAGGAAGGTGTGAAACCGCAGGCATTCAAGCTTTTCTGGAAGACGGCAGCCAAGGCATGGAGACAATTCAGATTTCAGCTTAGGCAAGATTTTATCAGAAAAGGACTTGAGACATTTACAAGGCACCCGTTTATCGTCCCGGAACAGTGGAAGGAGTTCATGAAACAGGAGGAAACTAAGCAAGCCTCATCTGCTAGTGTCAAGTTCAAAGAACTCCGAAGCCGGAACACAAGCGAGCACAGCATGGGTCCAGCTGGCTATACTGTGAAACTAGAACAATGGGAGGAAGAGGACAGACAATTAGCTGCAGCTGGGATCCCCAACCCATATGACGCCTACCCTGACGATCGTTCCAAGAATTGGCTGCGAGCAAGGAGTAAGCTAGTGATTAAAGACCGTGTTGCCGTGATAGTGTTCAACAACAAAGAAACTGAAAAAGTGGCTGCAGACATCAAGGAGAAGAATGCATGTGCAGAATCTTCAGGAATGGCAGGGCAGAGGGAGTATGATGTGCTAAGTCAGTGCTTGGGCCACCCTGAACAACCAGGTCGCGTGCGTGGTGTCTCCAGCTACCAGGGCTGGAAGTATGGATGGCCTCAGCACGCTTCCATCTACAGGAAGAGGAAGAGGACGAATACCGACGCATCAGTTGATACGGAAAAGATAAAGGAACAAATCAAGCAAGAACTGGTGGCTGAGATGCAGATGCAGAACATGTAGATGCAGAACAGTTTACTAAAGAGGTTGTGTTGTCACCAGGTGGTGTTGTCACCAGTGTCCAATCGCGCAAGCCCTTCACCCGCTACACTGAAGAGCAGCTGTGCGTCTGTAGATAATATAGGTTTGATCGATGGCACTGCAGAGTTGACGATGGAGGTGTGCTGTGACGATTGTACACAGCAAGACCTTATAGGCATGTTGACTGAACCCACATACTGTGGCCTATGGATCACGTGGCAGGGTCTTCAATGTGAGGCTGCAATTGGTCTTGTTCATCCAGAGCAGACTACGCTACATACAGTCCCGATTCATGAAGACTGTGTTGTGGTTGAAGTGCTCTTTGTATATGATATCTTTGCGGATGAACTGGTGGAATACCCTCCTAATGACGAGGTGATGACACTCCGACAAGCTAAAGGACAGAGGTTACAGTGGAGAAGGTGTCGGATTCACATCAAGGGAGCACCAACATATAAATCTCCTTCACAGGATACAGTACAGATTCCTTGTAGTTCACAGGGTACGAGACAGGTTCCTTCCTCATATGGTTCCCCACGTCCTCCTCCTCCTCCTCCTCCTCCTCCTCCTCCTCAATCCCCACATCCGCAAGATGTTCCATTCAGACCTCCTCCTCGTCTTGAAAAACTTGCATCCCCACCTCCTCCTCGTCATCCTAAAAAAACAGGAAAACTTGCATCCCCACATCCGCAAGATACACCAAATATTCCATCCCCACCTCCTCCTCCTCCTTCTCCTCCTCATGAAACAACAAAACCTACACCCCCAAACGAAAGTGCTCAAAACAATCATGCCAAAGCAGGAGTCCAGATTGATATGTTGGCTCATGCTGATAAATCTGCCGACGACATTTCGAAGAAAGCTGCAGGTACATCTGGGCCCAATACCTCTGTAATAGCTCCTGGTGAGACACCACTAGGCAAGAAAGCTCTTGATAAATCTGCTGACGACATTTCGAAGAAAGCTATAGGTACATTTGGGCCCAATACCTCTGTAATAGCTCCTGGTGAGACATCACTAGGCAAGAAAGCCCTTGAGAAACCTTCAGCCATTTCAAAGCAGCAAGGAAAGAAACTTGCCGAAAATAAAATCTCTACACCACGTACAGCACGCAAGAAAGCCCTTGAGAAACCTTCAGCCATTTCAAAGCTGCAAGAAAAGAAACTTGCCAAAAATAAAAGCTCTACACCACCTACAGCAGGCAAGCAAGCCCTTAAGAAACCTTCTTCAGCCATCTCAAAGCAGCAGGAAAAGAAAATTGCTGTAAATAACACCTCTAAGATGCCTACTAGAAAGCGATCTGAGAGAAACACCGAGAAGCATCCTTGGGCTATGACTAACCCAAAGGGATTTGAGAGAAACACCAAGAAGAAACCTTGGGGTATGACTAACCCAAAGCGATCTGAGAGAAACACCAAGAAGAATCCTTGGGCTATGGTTAACCCAAATTACAAATTCGGAAAGAGCCTTCTCAGCGGTGATGATCTCAAAAATGTTGCTCCTTGTACCAGAGATCTCCACACATTCTACATGGAACGTGCTAAGTCAAATGATGATTCTCCGATTACGGTCGCACTTCGGCCCGGGACCAATGCATGGCCTAAGAGAGGAGACGAATCGTCAAACGGACTCGAGCAGATACCTGTGCCACTCAGTGATTTGTACGATCTCTTCAACTTGGATGCTTTGGATCTGGTACTTCTCCGCTGCTTCATCCTGTAAGTTGCTTGAAAATTTAATCTGCTTCTCACTAATCATTCTCTATCGAAATGTGCTTTTTGCCACACATCATCTTTACCATGTATTTTGCCTCCTTACACTTTGTTTTTTCTTACTAATAGGAATATGGCTGTAGAAGTTGAGAAGACGGGCGCTGTAGTTGGCTTCCTTGATCCTGAATGCCTTTGCTCGACAACGTTGAACAGCGCAGATGACACTCTTGCTTTCTCTGTGTCCTATATGAGCAGTGCCTTCAAACTATATGCTAAAAAGAAACTCATCCTTACCGCTTATCTCAGTACGAACCACTGGATTGCAGTGGCAATCGTTCCGAAGCAGCAGAAGGTCTACTATCTTGATTCATTCAAGAGGATTAAGACTGATACTACCCCTTTCGAACTAATCTTTAATGAGTAAGTTATTTCTTTCTTAACCTTCGGACGTTCCTCAACAAACTGTGCAGAGTATATTAATTAATAGTGCCCTAACCATTGTTGCATATGTTTCGTTGTAGGGGTTGGGAACGTTACTGCGCTGACAAGAAGTTGCCCTGCAGCACCTTGGAATATGTCAAAGATGTTAAGGTACATACCACTTATTTCCTCTTGTGGAAGCTAGTACTAAAGCTTGAGTTTATTTCTTCTCGATCACCACTATTTTTCTTTGTACATTTATTGCAGTGCCACCAACAACCAGCTGAATCCAAACTCTGCGGCTTCTATTGTGCCTATCACATGCTTAAATTAAAAGATAGAGGCCCAAATATGGAGGTACTTTCTTGGGATCTTCATTTGTAAAACCTGCAACGGAGCACAGTTCTTGCTTATTTGCACTGCACATGTTTGGTAACCACCTATATATGTGTGCTGACTGGTGACATTGTTATATCCAGAGATTAGGGCTAGATGAGCATCCTCTCCACCACAAAACGCTGGTCTATGTTCGTGATAGAATTGCCACATTCCTCACGGAACAGGTGATTGCAGTCGACAGAAAATTTCATGCTGATGAAACTATGTGGGCTCATATTGTATTTGGTGAATAGGAAATTTTTGCATTCCTCCTTGTCCTATGAATTTTGTGATATTGTTGTCAAGCTAGTTAACTATGGCTGTGATATTGTTGTCAAGCCAGTGATGCTTCTTTACTTGAGATGATGATGCTGAATTTTGTCATATGATGCATGTGAATTATGTGGATTTCTGTGAATTTGGATGCTGGATCTAATTTTTGTGAATTTAGTCATATCCTGGCTGGTTCTAGGATGCAGCCCCTGATGGCTACCAAATCCTAGCTGGTTCCAGGATGCAGCCGGCAAGCAGGCAGCAGGTTACTGTAGGGGTGGCCTACGTATCTATAATGGGCGTTAATTAAAGCTCGTTACAAACACTTATCAGTGAGTAACGGGCTTCATTCGGAACTCCCGTTACAAACATGCCAATAATGTAACGGTTGTTGTTTTGGTGACCGTTACCAAAGTTCCCTGTGGGCCCAGAGAAACAGTCATTTTCACGTGACCGGTGACTAGTTGTGGTAACGGTTGGTGTTTGATGCCCGTTACGAATCCTAGTTGTGCTGAGACGCGCGTGGAATAGACGCGTCTCATTTCGTCGAGATGGAGGAGACGCAGGTACACAGCACGTGTCTCCGATGTTGAGTTATTGTAACGGGCTCTGTTTTGGTGCCCGTTGCCAAAGTTCCCTGTGGGCCCAGAGAAACAACCATTTCACGTGACCGGTGGCTAGTTGTGGTAACGATTGTTGTTTGATACCCATTACGAATATGTGTTATCAGTAACGAGCATCTGCCTATTACCTTTCTTGGCTCATTTGTAACACTTGATCGGTAACGGGCGCTTTGCCCGTTACTAAAGGCAATCTATGCCTGTTACTAAAGTGAGTTTTTCACGTAGTGGAGAACACTCCGAGCACCCCCGGAATGCAACCAGGAACCAACAAAAGACCACCACATGGAAGGCCGAGATGAACCGACATAATGTCGGTTCGGCCGATCATAGGGGTCGGATGACCCCAGGGTGGCCCCACTCGCCTTGTGCTTTTTCCAAGTGGCTGGCAGGTGGGTCCCCAAGGCGGTTACCGATGTACGGGCCGGTTGAAGGCGGTTTTGCTTGGGTTGTGGGCCCTTGAATCCTTGTGTTAGACATGTGGCGGCTCCTGATTCGTCGGGCCTCTTTCCTCTGGATTGATGACGTCAGCGATCCTTGGCATTCTGCATGGCAGGCTCTTATTGGCTGAGGTGGAGAGGCTTGGCTTGATGAGGTGGAAGGATAAGGTGTGCTTTTGCTCTATTTCTCATACTAATTTCCTGCATTCAAATATACACCACAACTTGTGGAAATTGTCAGTATAAACCCATATTCTACTGCGGATGTATATTTATCATGCCAAAATGCAGGAGTTGACGGTTATAAATATGGTGTTTAACAACCATCAACACTACAGTACCAGCCGTAATGACGATTGTTTTGTTTTGTCACTAAATTTGCTCGAAAGTGAAACATTATGACGCTAAAATGTGGTTGCGTCACTAGTCAAAGATTTTCTTGTAGTGGGCCCACAACGCAATAGTTCCCTAGTAGTAGGGTGTGTTTCCTCCAAGTCACTGCTGCGTTTCACTTCCCACGGATCGAACTGCCCACCACCCAGCCCTCTTCTTTTGCCTATATATACTACCCTTCACTCCACTGCCTCCTCACAACATTCAACATTGACTTCCTGGAGTGGGGATGAACACGGTTTCAATACTGAGTTGTGGTGTGAGCAAGATACAGATTTCAAGGACAACTTTCCAGTGCAAGCTAAGAGAGGTTTCAATTCCATGCGTGAAGTTAGAAGCTACGCACCCAAACAAACGGTGCAGTGGCCAAGATGTTCACACGGTGAATTTTGCATGATGCAAGTCTATCAGGGATGGAACAACTCCGGTCGTCACTTCTGGCACTGCCCACAAGCATGGGTAAGCAATATACATGATATGGGTTCATTATCTTTCTTTGGTTTGCTAACGTTTTCTCGCCTTTGCGGTTTCTCGCAATGGGTGGATCCCCCAGCTATTGAGCCATATCAAAGCTACATTGACTACCTCGATGAGGTCGTCATCTATAACCTGAAGCGGCAGCTGTCGGAGGCACTGGCTTCTTCAGATCCACCGTCAAGCACAGACGACGATCGATGTTGCACATGTTCGACCTGCACTTGTGGATGCCACAAGAAGATCAACTCCCCCCCAAAGATTGGTCCCCTCCACCTCCACCTCCACCCCCAGCCAGGTACTACTATATGACGTCGCAGCACTCCAGCGGCTCTATGTTCTCCGGGTAGTACTCGTACAACTAGTTTAGGAATGTTGTAATCGGTTTTCCAAATTCCCTAAGGCATGTTAAGATTAGCAACGACGCATGATAGGTTAGTAGTCGTGCCGTATGTGTTATTGCAAATTTGTGTGTCGCAGACCAATGTCCTTTTAACTAAAAAAATCAAACGTCATTTGAAACGGCGGGTCTCAGGACTCTAACCGCCGTTACAAATGGCGGCTGGAGGCTCCAGTCAGCCGCCGTGGTTTGGGTGGTTGGATCCCTACCTGCGTGCCACGTCGCCATGATCCTTCAAAAGTCGTTGTCAACACGGTTGGATCCTACCGCTTTTGCAAATGGCGGTTCGAGGCTACTTTTGAAATTTTTGGATCGGGTATTTATTTTGCTGACCTCTTTCCCATGTCGGCCCAATCAAAGGTCCAGCCCAAGCATCCCGTGAGGAAAAACGTCGCTCTGCTCGCACTCGCTGGTTGCTGCTTGCGCCGGCAGCAAGCGGTGCGTGCGGCGGTGAAGGGTCAGCTTCTGCTGCTGGCACTAGCAGGCCGTCCTTGGGAGCTCATGTGTCTGGCGCTGACGGGTCGTCGCTGTGAGCAAGCCTTCAGAGGCTCCCGCCTCAATTTTTTTCTTGTCCGGTAGCCCTCCATCGTTGTCCAGCTCCCGTCTCTTTGTGCTTAAATCGGTGTTTGGTAGCTGCCAATTAATTTGCTTTTGCTGGATGCTTAGATCTATACGTGGAAGTGAAACTGCAAATGTAAATGCATTTTTCTTTCTATTAATTGCGATGGAAGTGCATGAGATGAACTATAAATCAAATGGTGGCGATTGAAATTGCAACATAACTTATGATTTGCTACTGAAAAGATTAGGGAACAGCAAATTCTAAGAGCAACTCTAAGAGACTCACTAAATTAGACTTGCTAAATTCACATTTAGCTAGTATTCTTTCTCTAAATCTTACATTCTTCCAACAGTCTAGCTAAAATGACAAGACATCTGCTCCTCCTTCGTGTGGGTCCCACCTATCATCCTGTTCCCTCCTTCTTCTTCTCTCCCCTGCTCTTCTCGAATCACGCGAACTCCTCCGGTAGGCCACCTCGCACCTCCACTCCGGCCGGCCTCCCCCGCGCCTCTTCTCCAGCTTGCCGCCTCACCCGCGCGCCTCCAGCGGCTCCCAGCGCTTCGCTGGACTAGTGGGAGGCGGTGGGGCCGATAGGAGGCGGTGGGAGTGGCGGGAGACGGCCGGGCCGGCGGGACTAGTGTGCTCCTCCTCGCCGACAGAGGCGTGACGAGGAGAGAGGAGGGAAGGGTGCGGGTCGGCAGGGAGAGATAGCGAGCACAGACCGCTAGCCAAAGATAGCTAGCGGGACAACGAATTTAGCTAGTCAGGATAGCTAGTTGGGCAGATAGCTAGTCTGTTGGAAGAGTGTTTTTGAGATTTTTTTCAAAATTTAGCTTGTCTCTTGGAGTTGCTCTAAGTGAATCTCTGTTCAATGTCGTAGAAAACTTCTGAATGGTGTATATGTATTAATTAGTTGAATAATTGAACTTGGAATATTTGCTACTATAGCTATAAAATTGTGTATATGTACATTAATTATGGCGGGTGTATTAGACCGGTTCAAATGATTTCTTGGCCGGTTCGCTTCTCCGGTACAAAGTTATCAAACCGGCGGTTCATCCGGTTCTCAACGTGACCTGTGTGTCACTTAAAAATTCGAGCGTAATTGTGTGCCACTGCTTAAAACTTTTTTGACCTTCATGCCATTTCCGTTAGATTTAGATCAAACTATGGATGGAAAAGTCCAAAACACCCTCAAGACTAAATGCGCTTTTATTATTACTTGAACATTTTAGCAATCTCAAATGAAAAAACTCAGAACTAGAAAGTTGTAGATCTCGTCAAGATCTGCGACTTTCTAGTTTTCAGGTTTTTTCATTTCATCTGGCGTATTACTTTCAATTTTTCAATGGATAAGATGCTAAAAGAATAATACAAATAATACACAAAATGAAGTAAAAGAAACATAAAAATTAGAAAGTTGTAGATCTCGACCAGATCTACAACTTTCTAGTTCTAAGCTTTTTCATTTGAGGTTGTCAAATACTATAAGAAAAACGTTGACTAGTGACGCAACACATTTTAGTGTCATTGATTTATGACGTTCCTGGCTGATCTCGTCATAATATTTCACTTCCAAGCAACTTTAGTGACAAAAACACTTTCGTCATAACGGTTGCTACTGTAGCCGAGCGTTCCCTATTCTATGCTTGTTTTGTGACGCCATAAGCTCCACAATAGCGTCATAAATCAACTTTGGTCCCACATGTAAGCATTATTTTAAAAATAGAGTGTTTCAAGTCCTCATAAAATTCAGTTGGGTCCCACATGTAAGCATTTTTTCAAAAATAGAGTGTTCCAAGTCATCATAAAATTTTGCAGGGTCCCACATGTAAGCATTTTCGCCATGTCAGTGGCGTCATAAACCAACTTTGGTCCCACATGTAAGCATTATTTTAAAATAGAGTGTTCTAAGTCGTCATAAAATTCAGTTGGGTCCCACATGTAAGCAATTTTTCGAAAATACAGTGTTCCAAGTCGTCATAAATAGTTCCAGGTTCCCACGTGTAAGCATTTTCGCTAGATCAGCGGAGGCTAGGTCGTGAAATGTTGCAAAAATAATTTGCCATGGCATGGGTTCGAACCAGGGACCTGAAGGAACAAGGCTGTGCTATTTACCACTGCACCACTTCTTGGTTGTGCGTGTTTTATGGGAAACTCAGCTAATAGTTCATGCGAATTCTTTACTGTGACCAGGTCCCACATGTAAGTTTCAGTTGAGTTTATAATTACGTATTGAATGGCTGGCGAGACACTTCACTCAGACTTCACAAAGACTTCTGAGTTTCGCTACGCAGATCTGCAATAGTTCGTTGTAGGAATGGCGGATCCTAGCGGTGAGGGGAAGATGGTTGCACCGCCACATACCAGCAACGAGAGGATGAGACAGCATGACGAGGTTGGTCCTCTGGTTTGAGCCGCTATATTTTCCCCTATCTTACTAGGGTTGGGGATATCTAGATTTGGTGATCTAGAGGATTGATGAGCATATATGGTAGATTTAGATTTCATTATCATACCTTTAGCTTTGCACTTCGATAGGTGTTAGAAGTTGATAGGCTATAGACAATTCATGTTAGATTCAGTTAGTTTTCAATTTGCATCGTCTTATAGTAGGTTTTGTATTTTAGTAGCTTCTGGATGTGCTTCAAGCCACTCGTTTTATGGATTTTTGTCGAGGTACACAATTGATAGGATTGATAGGTCCAGCGTTTTATGAATTGGTAGATTGAAGATACTATTTTGGAGCTGTAGACCGTTGAAGGGACATCTGGATTTTGCCACGATTGTTAGCGTTTGCACAATTCGTAGGTGTTAGATTCAGTTAGTTTCCAATTTGCATCGTTTGATGGATCGATAGGTTCAGTTAGGACAACCATGCCCTTGCTGAGTTTATGTAGGTAGCAAACAATCAGGTTTTGTGGCGTGTGGTGGTTGTTTTACTGTACTCATACTATTGGGTTCAAGGGATTCAGATTTTTTTTATAGACTGAGATGAGTTTATTTTTCAGATCGAGATGAGTTTTCTCCAAGGATGAGTTTATTTCTACAAGAACATCTTAATGTTATTTTAGAAGATCTGGATGTCTTGTCTCGGGGGAGGACTCTCTTAGGATCTCCAAAGAGATTGAAAACATCATAGAACAACTAGCTGACAGAGAGAAAGAGCTTCAGTACACACCTAAGAACAAGAAAACTGAGGGTAGAGCATACTCTACTTACCATAAACATTAGAATAAATGCGTCAATGAATGGGTAAGACATTGAGTTTGTTTGGTCAGTCTTTTCTTTTAAAAGTTCAAGAAGTTCGTTGTCAGTTGGACTGAAACCTTCTTGAACATTTAAAAGAAAAGACATACCAAACAAACTTAAAGTCCTACCCATTCATTGACACATTTATTCCAATGTCTATGGTAAGTAGAATAAGCTCTGCCCTCAGTTTTCTTGTTCTTAGGTGTGTACTGAAGCTCTTTCTCTTTTTCTGCTAATTGTTCTATGATGTTTTCAATCTCTTTGGAGATCCTAGAGAGTCCTCGCCCTGAGACGAGACATCCAGTTCTTTTGAAAGAACTTTAAGAAATGCAAGAGAGGCCTGCAAGACTAAAAATTCACGGTAGGAGATGCAGAAGGTGAAGGAATAGCTGAGGAGGCCAAACATGAGATGTTGTTATGATTATGAATGAGTAGTCATGATTATTGTGAAACTTGTATCATGATTGTATTTTGGTGTTGGCTACCGGATCATCGTATGTTGTTTGCTACTTGTCGGTGGACTGGTGGTGTGAACTTTGTGGTGATGAGTTGCTATGAGATGTCATCTTATTATGCCGATTTGGTTTAATCTATTCCAAATTCATTCGAGCATACTCACCATTCGGAATTCATATGCATTGCAATGGAGGTCATTGACAATTGCAGTTAAGGACTGGCACCAGGCGTTAACCGACGAAGCCTGTGACTGCTTCCTTCCACGTAGGTGCGAGTATTGTTGTGTGCGGTGGCTGGAGACCCAAATGATGAAGATGATATGTTTCGATTCAAGCTACACAAGAAGTTTGTTTCATGAACCGGGATCTACAAGAAAGAGGATTTGAATGTCTGGTGGAGCATCATGACATTGAGCGCGTGACATCCAATGAAGATCACATACACATATCATGTGTTGTTACAGTACTGGAGGACGACTGCATTGAAGTTCCTCCTCCATCAGTACAAAGAAGCATATGCGAAAGCATTACAGCCCAAGCCCCTGTGGAAGTTGTCTTCCACATAGGTGCAGAATGCTAATGTTTGGGTCCATGATCCAAAGTCTTTCGTTTCGAGCATACTCACCATTCGGAATTCATACGCGTTGCAATGGTGGTAGAGGGAGAACAATGGAGGTATGGTGATAATAGATAGAGAAGGGGGAAGTTGTGATTGAGGAAACTCTGGTCTGTTGATGTTTCGCAAGGAGGACTTTCCTAGTGGTAAAAAGGGAGGAAAAGATAAGATGTTGTTTATTTGGATTGATCCTGAATCGGATGGTCCGTTCTTTTGATGGTTTATAGGAAGGACCTTCCTGAGTAACAATTGTGTAACTGTTTGTTTCCAAGTGCCGACTATTCCACGTGGCGGACAGCCGCGTGCCCGGAAACTGGACATGTCAGCCCCAACAACAGCACGGAGCAGTTCTGGTAAGTTGGCGTGAGAAAAGCGCGCGCGACAGCCAGACAAAAAAATTTTCCCCCAGACAAGTGTATATATCTCCTTTCTCTCAACGACGCGGCATACACTACTGCAACTCTGCAAGAGACTCACTGGCACCACGCTCCTTTTCCTTGTGGTAAAGACTAGAGCTAGCGTCGGTGCTTAGATTTGCTGTTGCCCGTGGCGGGAATGGCGAATCGTAGCAGCCCTAGCGGCAATCGGAGAAGCAGGACTCGCTCCGGTCAGGTCAGTCCTCTATTTTGCCATGCTACTTTGATCTGTCATACTAGTTAAGGGGAATTCTGGATTTGGGGATCTGGGTTAACAGACTATATTCATGTATTTTAAAGGTGTTTGGAGTAGACTCCGAAAGCTCCAGATCGCCAACGCCTAGTCCTCGTGAAATTATAGTTCTAGATCCTAATGAAAACAAGTGCAAGGACGGGTTGCCTGTCCATCTGAGGTATGACTGGATAGGCGCCAACCCTGGGCGTCGATATGTATGCTGCTGCGAGGTAAATGATAACTTGTATCACTTCTAATAAATGTTGCTTCTGCGTTTGATGTTAGTGTGGTCAATCGCTAATTATATGAACGAAATCGGTGACTGCAGACTGATGGCATGAAGTGCGCGTCGTTTAGGTGGATAGATTCTGAATGGGATATTAGGACTCTAAATGTTCTAGAGAAACTGATGGAAATGAAGGGAAAAGCAGAAGAGGAAGCAAGGTCGTGGAAAGAAGCATGTAAAACTGCTAAGGAGGAGGCCAATGTCAAAGCAATTGAGCTGCAGACGATAACGCGATACTACGGGGAGGTAACCCATAACCTGTTTGAGATGAGAAACAAAATGAGAAACGATGTTCTGTTGTCTCCTACAGAAAAGGGTGAAGCCAACAGGTACCTAAAAGCTGAAAGCGAGGCAAGGATGTGGAAGGAAGAATGTGCAAAGGCTAACAGGGAGATTCAAGAGACTGCCTCTGAGCTGCAGACAGTCAAGCAGCTCCTAGATTCTGCAACAGTTGTGGTGAAGAAGGTGAAGGAATTGCTGATACAGGCCTCATATAAGAGGTCACTCAAGGACAACAATGACGCATAATGTGATTCGTGGTGTTATTGCTAGGTAGACGGTTTAGAGGTGCTAATCATGCTTGTATATTGGTATTTTTGCTACCTGACCATCTTATCATATTGGCTACTTGTTGGTGGTGTGAACTTTGTAGTGATGAGTAGTTGTGAGATGCCATCTTATGATGTTTGATACTTATCCGCTCTGTTGATGTTTTGCGGGAAGGACCTTCCTAATTATCGAATGCGTAACTGCTTGTTCCCTACAGTGATTGTGGTAGAAACACATACATATGCGCTAAATAATTGACGAAGGTTGATAATATAGATATTTGTACATTGAATTGCGTTACAGATGGTACAAAATCGAAGTTCTGCATTACGGATAGCTCGGCAACATCCATGTTCCTCGCGACCAAATCCAGTCCCCATTACGGATAGCTTAATGCGGATAGCAGGAGTAGTGACACCTGGAACAATACATATTCCCTGCTGGTAGATCCAGTACTGAAAGTGCATCTAGGCCCCTAAGGGGATTTTGGTGAATTGAATGACAAAGCGATTAAAGGTCTAATGTATTTGTCTAAGATTGTGAGCAGGTTTTATTTAGATATTCATGAGTTATTATTGGAATACATATTTGTGAATGGATATTATATGGCTCACATTGGAGAAGACAAATATATGGATGATCCTAATGCATATGTGACAAATATCAAGCAATAAAGGAAGATAAATATTGGGATAAATTGAGAAGGTCAATTCATAGTCTCCAATACAAGACATAGCTTGATTAAAATTACAAGGATCATAAAAAGACAAGATGGTAATTCTCTAGACCGATTGCAAGGCTTCATGTGGTAATTGAAAAAGGACACAAGGATGAGTGTAAACATTATGGTTCTTTATTGGAAGCTTGCATATTCGTTGTCAATCAAGAACAAGCATTTGAAGCGGGTTTTTTCAAATGGAAATTATATTATGGATGAAGCAAAGAGAAACTCAAAGTGGATTGGGTAAGTGATGAAGAGATCAACCGAGATGTCTAGGGTGAGGGACTAAGCAATCTTTGGGGCCGTAGCTAAGCCGCCATTAGTGTTTTGCTAAGGTGAAGTTCTAGCATCCGTGGGGTCTTCAAGTATCATATCCAAGCCTTAACCGAGGGAAGCAATGCAACTCATCAACATATTATGATTGGCAATATGGAGTGACTTGTGGATCCAATTCTTATGCTAGATGGAAAGATCCTAAGTCACTAGCTCAAGTATGGACGTGCTCAAGACAAAGGCTAAGTTGAAAGCCCTCAAGTGGATATTGATCAAGTATGGCAAGGTTGAAGACATTCAAGCTCAAAAGGTTGTCACGGTGTTTCTATTTATTCTTGAGTATAGGTATCACTATGTGAAAAACTCACTTTGGTAACGGGCATAGATTGCCTTTAGTAACAGGCAAAGCGCCCATTACTGATCAAGTGTTACAAATGAGCCAAGAAAGGTAACGGGCAGATGCCCGTTACTGATAACACATATTCGTAACGGGCATCAAACAACGACCGTTACCACAACTAGCCACCGGTCACGTGAAATGGCTGTTTCTCTGGGCCCACAGGGAACTTTGGTAACAGGCACCAAAACAGAGCCCGTTACAGTAACTCAACATCGGAGACGCGTGCTGTGTACCTGCGTCTCCTCTATCTCGACGAAATGAGACACGTCTATTTCACGCGCGTCTCAGCACAACTACGATTCGTAACGGGCATCAAACAACAACCATAACCACAACTAGTCATCGGTCATGTGAAAATTACTGTTTCTCTGGGCCCACAGGGAACTTTGGTAACAGGCACCCAAACAGAGCCTGTTAAAGTAATTCAATATAGGAGACGCGTGCTGTGAAACTGCGTCTCCTCTGTCTTGACGAATGGGCCAAGTTCTAGGGGCCACCGGTCAGTATTGGTAACGGGCATTTACACTGTCCGTTACATTGTTGGCATGTTTGTAACGGGAGTTCCGAATGAAGCCCGTTACTCACTGATCAGTGTTTGTAACGAGCTTTAATTAACGCCCATTACAGATACGTAGGCCACCCCTATAGTAACCTGCTGCCTGCTTGCCGGCTGCATCCTGGAACCAGCCAGGATTTGGCTGCCATCAGGGGCTGCATCCTGGAACCAGCCAGGATATGACTAATATTACAGAAATTAGATCCAGCATCCAAATTCACAGAAATCCACATAATTCACATGCATCATATGACAAAATTCAGCATCATCATGTCACAATTAAAGAAGCATCACTGGCTTGACAACAATATCACAGCCATAGTTAACTAGCTTGACAACAATATCACAAAATTCATGGGACAAGGAGGAATGCAAAAATTTCCTAAGAACCATGTAAAATATTAGCCCACACAGTTTCATCAGCATAAAATTTTCCGTTGACTGCGATCACCTGTTCCATGAGGAATGTGGCAATTCTATCACGAACATAGACCAGCGTGTTGTGGTGGAGAGGATGCTCATCTAGCCCTAATCTCTGGATATAACAATGTCACCAGTCAGCACACATATATAGGTGGTTACCAAACATGTGCAGTGCTAATAAGCAAGAACTGTGCTCAGTTGCAGGTTTTACAATTGAAGATCCCAAGAAAGTACCTCCATATCTGGGCCTCTATCTTTTAATTTAAGCATGTGATAGGCACAATAGAAGCTGCAGAGTTTGGATTCAGTAGGTTGTTGGTCGCACTGCAATAAATGTACAAAGAAAAATAGTGGTGATCGAGAAGAAATAAACTCAAGCTTTAGTACTAGCTTCCACAGGAAGGAAATAAGTGGTATGTACCTTAACATTTTTGACATGTTCAAAGGTGCTGCGGGGCAACTTCTTGTTGGTGCAGTAACGTTCCCAACCCCTACAACGAAACATGCAACAATGGTTAGGGCACTATTAATTAATATACTCTGCACAGTTTGTTGAGGAACGTCCGCAGGTTAAGAAAGAAATAACTTACTCATTAATGATTAGTTTGAAAGGGGTAGTATTAGTCTTAATGCTCTTGAATGAATCAAGATAGTAGACCTTCTGCTGCTTCAGAACGATCACCACTGCAATCCAGTGGTTCCTACTGAGATAAGCGGTAAGGATGAGTTTCTTTTTAGCATATAGTTTGAAGGCACGGTGCATATAGGACACAAAGAAAGCAAGAGTGTCATCCGTGCTGGTCAATGTTGTCAAGCAAAAGCATTCAGGATCAAGGAAGCCAACTGCAGCGCCCGTCTTCTCAACTTCTACAGCCATATTCCTATTAGTAAGAAAAAAACAAAGTGTAAGGAGGCAAAATACATGGTAAAGATGATGTGAGGCAAAAAGCACATTTCGATAGAGAATGATTATTGAGAAGCAGATTAAATTTTCAAGCAACTTACAGGATGAAGTAGTGGAGAAGTACCAGATCCAAAGCATCCAAGTTGAAGAGATCGTACAAATCACTGAGTGTCACATGTATCTGCTCGAGTCCGTTTGACGATTCGTCTCCTCTCTTAGGCCATGCATTAGTCCCGGGCCGAAGTGCGACCATAATCGGAGAATCATCATCTGACTTAGCACGTTGCATGTAGAATGTGTGGAGATCTCTGGTACAAGGAGTAGCCATTTTGAGATCATCACCACTGAGAAGGCTCTTTCCGAATTTGTAATTTGGGTTAACCATAGCCCAAGGATTCTTCTTGGTGTTTCTCTCGGATCGCTTTGGGTTAGTCATAGCCCAAGGATTCTTCTTGGTGTTTCTCTCAGATCCCTTTGGGTTAGTCATAGCCCAAGGATGCTTCTCGGTGTTTCTCTCAGATCGCTTTCTAGTAGGCATCTTAGAGGTTTTATTTACAGCAATTTTCTTTTCCTGCTGCTTTGAGATGGCTGAAGAAGGTTTCTTAAGGGCTTGCTTGCCTGCTGTAGGTGGTGTAGAGCTTTTATTTTTGGCAAGTTTCTTTTCTTGCAGCTTCGAAATGGCTGAAGGTTTCTCAAGGGCTTTCTTGCCTGCTGTACGTGGTGTAGAGATTTTATTTTCGGCTAGTTTCTTTCCTTCCTGCTTTGAAATGGCTGAAGGTTTCTCAAGGGCTTTCTTGCCTAGTGGTGTCTCACCAGGAGCTATTACAGAGGTATTGGGCCCAGATGTACCTACAGCTTTCTTTCGAAATGTCGTCGACAGATTTATCAGCACCAGCCAACACATCACTCTAGTTGCCTGGTAACGGTGGTGTCTCACCAGAAGGTATTACAGAGGTATTAGGCCCAGATGTACCTACAGCTTTCTTTGAAATGTCGTCGGCAGATTTATCAGCATAAGCCAACATATCAATCTGGGCTCCTGCTTTGGCATGATTATTTTGAGCACTTTCGTTTGGGGGTGTAGGTTTTGTTGTTTCATGAGGAGGAGAAGGAGGAGGAGGTGGGGATGGAATATTTGGTGTATCTTGCGGATGTGGGGATGCAAGTTTTTCTGTTTTTTCAGGATGACGAGGAGGAGGTGGGGATGCAAGTTTTTCAGGACGAGGAGGAGGTCCGAACGGAACGTCTTGCGGATGTGGGGATTGAGGAGGAGGAGGAGGAGGATGTGGGGAACCATGTGAGGAAGGAACCTGTCCCGTACTCTGTGAACTACAAAGAATCTGTACTGTAGCCTGTGAAGGAGATTTATATGTTGGTGCTCCCTTGATGTGAATCCGACACCTTCTCCACTGTAACCTCTGTCCTTTAGCTTGTCGGAGTGTCATCACCTCGTCATTAGGAGGGTATTCCACCAGTTCATCCGCAAAGATATCATATACAAAGAGCACTTGAACCACAACACAGTCTTCATGAATCGGGACTGTATGTAGCGTAATCTGCTCTGGATGAACAAGACCAATTGCAGCCTCACATTGAAGACCCTTCCACGTGATCCATAGGCCATAGTGTGTGGGTTCAGTAAACATGCCTATAAGGTCTTGCTGTGTACGATCGTCACAGCGCACCTCCATCATCAACTCTGCAGTGCCATCGATCAAACCTATATTATCTGCGGACACACAGCTGCTCTTCAGTGTGGCGGGTGAAGGGCTTGCGTGATTGGACACTAGTGACAACACCACTTGATGACAACACAACCTCTTTAGTAAACTGTTTTGCATCTACATGTTCTGCATCTGCATCTCAGCAACCAGTTCTTGCTTGATTTGTTCCTTTATCTTTTCCGTATCAATTGATGCGTCGGTCTTCGTCCTCTTCCTCTTCCTGTACATGGAAGCATGCTGAGGCCATGCATACTTCCAGCCCTAGTAGCTGGAGACACCACGCACGCGACCTGGTTGTTCAGGGCGGCCCAAGCACTGACTTAGCACATCATACTCCCTCTACCCTGCCATTCCTGAAGATTCTGCACATGCATTCTTCTCCTTGATGTCTGCAGCCACTTTTTCAGTTTCTTTGTTGTTGAACACTATCACAGCAACACGGTCTTTAATCACTAGCTTACTCCTTGCTTGCAGCCAATTCTTGGAACGATCGTCAGGGTAGGCGTCATATGGGTTGGGGATCCTAGCTGTAGCTAATTGTCTGTCCTCTTCCTCCCATTGTTCTAGTTTCACAGTATAACCAGCTGGACCCATGCTGTGCTCGCTTGTGTTTCGGCTTCGGAGTTCTTTGAACTTGACACTAGCAGATGAGGCTTGCTCGGTTTCCTCCTGTTTCATGAACTCCTTCCACTGTTCCGGGACGATAAACGGGTGCCTTGTAAATGGCTCAAGTCCTTTTCTGATAAAATCTCGCCTAAGCTGAAATCTGAATTGTCTCCATGCCTTGGTTGCCGTCTTCCAGAAAAGCTTGAATGCCTGCGATTTCACACCTTCCTGGAACGCCAAGTGTTTCTGCACATGCTTATCAAACAAGTCCCACTTTTCATCATTGCTTAGTTCTTTTAATTCTGGCAAGTGCAAAGGTATCTTTTGTCTAGCAACGAGCCCCGCAAGCGCCCTGAACCTGCGCTTTTGAGTCAATGGTACTGGCATCCCCCCTATGTCGACCTCAGTGACTATCATTGTGTCACTTGGCCACTTTGTGGATGTCCTTGGCGCTCTGCCTCAGCGCTGATCCCCACCCACCTGGTCTTGTTGTGTACTAGCAGTGCCATAACCCTCTTCTTCATCTTGTGGCCCAGGTCTATAATCCTTGTTAGATTTATCCTGTGAATTAATAGTCAAGGGATTTTGAGAAAGGTCAGCTCAGTGTCCAAGAATAGCACAAAAAGCAGACCATACTGCTGGCTCTCCCAGGAGACATGCTACAACAGGAGACAAGTAGAACACATTTTTAGTTAACCGTGCTTAGCAGCTAAGCATGAGAAAACACATAAGAAAACAATTACAGTAACTACTTTAGCCCACTATAATATCATTGGTTCTATGGTAAACCATTAACATAAATGCAAAATTCAGTAACCAAAAAATTAGTTCAGGCAATGCGACCTTACCATTTAAAGAGAAAGATGCAGGCTGCCTCTGTTGCTGATGAGGTACTTATTCAACTTGGAGAGAATGTGCACATGTACATAGGAACAAGAGCAAAACCAAATATAAGAGTCAATTTAAAGGGAAATGCTAAGTATGTATACCATCAACAGCTAAGTATGTCCACATGTACTTATATAAAGGAGCCACAGGGTATGCCGGGTATGCACCGGCATACCCTGCAATTCCCACTGAATTGTTATTAATTTTACAATTATTACCGAGTTGGTAGAATGGATTTACTGAATTGTATAAGGCATTTTTAGAGCGGCATACCATAAACTCAAATCCTAGATTCGCCACTGACCTTATCACTGTCGGAGCGGAGGGATCTCTACTCCTTGTCGCTGCCTGCTCGCCGCCATGTCCTCGTCCTCGCGTCGACCACGTGGCTAGATCCCTCCTCCTCCTCCTAGTCGTCGTCATCGCCGTCGTCGCTGGATCCCTCCTCTAGTCGTCGTCGTCGTCACCGCTGCTGGGTCCCTCCTCCTCCAGAGATCTCGCTGTCAGAGGTGTGGCACGCATCGCGCCGAGCGTGGTGTGGCGCGTGTCTCAGCGAAGGGGTGTAGCGTGCATCGCAGCGTGCGGGGAGGTGAGGGGGATGATGGCGTGGGGGAGAAAGCGGCGGCGGCGGCGCGAGGGGAGAGTGGGAGGAGACTACGTGAGGGAGGCGTCCTTCCCTACTAACCTAGCGCGAGTGGGTTTGTGTGGGCCTTGAAACAAGTAATGTAGTCAAGTACTACTCTGCTACTAGTATATCATAAACATGAGATAAAAAATCTAATTTTAAGAAATTTGGTTAAATACGTGTGGCTGTTGATATTTTATTCGTATACTAAATTACCAACTATGAATTTTTTGTATTTTTTACGGATTTTTAGGTGCTGTTTATGGGCTCTAATATGACATGCATCAAGTTCACATCACCAAGCAAACAAGTGTGACTGTTGTTATAGCATCACATGTTCACATATGACATGCATCACAAGTTCACATCACCAAGCAAACTAACTCATAACAAACAAATTCACATCTGACATGCATCAGCAGGGTGCATCACCAAAATAAGACTGCATCAGCTGGGTGCATCACCAAACTAGATTGTAGCTGCAAGGGAACTAGTTAACTAGATGGCTTCTTTTGTGTTGTTGCCTCAAGTTCAGCTAGCATTGTCTCTAGTTTTGCAACTCTTTCTGCCAGCTCAGCATTCTTCTTTAGAAGTTCAATCTCCTGCCTCTTTTGTGCGGCTTTAAGCTGCTCATCCTGCTTGTCGATTCCTTTCCAGTTGTAGTCAATGTCATCTCGAGTAACAGCACGTTCCTAAAACAAAGGAAAATTATATTGATGCAAGCTTCATAACAGTTGTAACTTACAAGAAAGCTGTTTAGCTCTAACTGGTTTCAAAACTTGCCTGCTTCTCTTCAGCCGATTCCTTGAGCTTGTTGATTTCAGTCCAAATCCTGTCAATGTCATGTGCAGCAACTTCCTACAACAAATGGAAATTGATGCATTAGAACAATTGATTAGTGAAGATGTGAAGGTACAAGGACAAATTGTGTGTGATGGTTTCAGAATTTGCCTCATGATCTTCAGAATCTTCACCGGAGTTGTTGCCAGAGTCGTCGTCGGAGTTGTTGCCGGAGTCGTCGCCGGAGTTGTTGCCGGAGTCGTCACCGGAGGAGATGGGGTCTACCACCACTCTTCTGCCCAGGTCGTCACCAGAGGAGTTTGCGCTCACCTCAATGCGTGTGGACCGCTTCTTCCTTCGCGTCGAGGAAAAAAACCCTGCCTCTCCATGGCGGGCGTCGCTGGAGTCCACCAACTTAGCCCTTGTGCGCGTGTACGGCTTCCTCCCCCGGGCCGACGAAGAACCGGCCTCATCCATGGAGCGCCGAGAAAGACGCACGGGGGTGGCACGCTGGGACGGCTCCTCTTCGTCGCCGCGGAACCTCACTGTCTTGGCGGGGGCGGCGGACAGCACCGAGGAAGACGGACGGGGACGTGGCCGCAGGGCCTCCTCCTTGCAGAACCTCCCCCTAGAGTCGCGGGCCATCCCTGCGACGGAGACGAGGCTGCGACGGAGACGAGGAAGGCGGAAGTCGGAGAAGGGGATAGAAGGCGAAAGGCGGGGCGGAGCGTTTATTAAAAAGGTCCTGATGCGCAAATGATACGCTGATTAACAACCACCCGTCGCCAATGAAGGGGCGGGCCAGGTCTATTCGAATGAAGAACAGTTTGTTTTTCCCCTTTTAATCTGCAATCAAATTTTGTATCACGTATTTCTCCGTCATCCGTAATCCAAATTTGATGATATTTGTTTCTGAATTTTTCTAAAATCAACATCTATTCATTTATGACATTTTTTCGTATGTAATTCCATTTCTTGGATGTTGTTTATACGCCTTATCTTGTTCCTTATAAGTACAACACAGAAATAATATTTGTTTTACACAACCATTACTAATGAAACTTTGGATTTCATAATCTTATGGTGAACATAAGGTTATGTTAAAATTTCAAATGCATATGAGTTTGAACATGTTTTAAAGTGTGGAAAACTTCAATGTTGAAGTAACATTCTAAGAAACTATGTGAGAGATGTAGACATCTGTACACAAGTATAATCTTCCGTTTTCGAAACCATTTGAATTTTTGTAGACAAGTTTAGGGACCTAAATTATGTTGGCAAGTCAATTTGTAGAATTTTTAGAACACAGTAAGACGTTATTATAATTATTATATCGTAAACAAGAGATAAAAAATCTAATTTTAAGAAATTTGGTAAAACAACTGTGGCTGTTGATATTTTATTCAAATACTAAATTACCAACTATTAATTATTCGTATTTTTTACTAATTTTTTGGTGCTGTTTATGTGCTCTAATATTTGAGGGAAGTAAGTCTCAATTCAGAAAAAATAGTGTCGGGCCCACACATTAGCGTCAGAAGCCTATATAAAAAAGATAACGGTTGCCTGCCCGACCGACAAAGGCGATGTGGGTAGACTAACCCTCGTCGCCAACAAGTGCTCCATTGTCCAAAATGCCCCTGGCTGAATGAATATGCATCCGCCCCGGCGACTCTGGTACACTAACCCTCGTCGCCAACAAGTGCTCCATTGTCCGAAATGCCCCTGGCCGAATGAATATGCATCCGCCCCGGCGACGCTGGTACACTAACCCTCGTCGCCAACAAGTGCTCCATTGTCCGAAATGCCCCTGGCCGGATGAATATGCATCCGCCCCGGCGACGCTGGTACACTAACCCTCGTCGCCAACAAGTGCTCCATTGTCCGAAATGCCCCTGGTCGAATGAATATCCATACGCCCCGCCCCCGGCCCCCTTCATCTTCCCCGACCTTAGCTCCACCGTCGCTGCCCGCCCGTCCTTCCCCGCCGTCGCGCACATGTCGCACTACGCCGATTCGTCTGGAGGTGCACGTGCGAGGAGCAGGGTTCAAGGTTGCCGGAGCAGCCGCAATCACTCCATCGGCTTGGATCCAGTCGGTGAGCTAAGCGGCTTTCCACTGGTCCCTTACCCGAACTGTGGTATGGCTCGGGTGCTAGAGGGGCGGACGCAGAAGGAAGGTGAAAACCACGGTCGTCTTTATTTCAAGTGTGCAAGGAACTCGGTGAGTAGTCTGCTGTGTCTCCCAAATCTAAGTTAGGGTTCTTATGTGCTTTTGATTCTGCAGTACACCAAGAATTGTGGATTTTATCGTTTCCACAAGGAGTATCTCCAGATGCTGAAGGATGCTGGCGTCATTATTTTTTGACCGTCGAACTGGGCAGATGCGGTCGATGAAGTAGTTGATTCAGTGGAATGTCAAATTGGGAGCGGCGAGCAGAGGTAAGCACTGGAGGACAAGCAGAGGAAGAAAGCACTGGAGGAGAAGATGGACAATGTGATCTGGAAGATGAACTTGATTATTGTGGCTGTTGTTTGTGTAGTATTTGGATGTTTACTGGGGATGTATGCTGCAAAGAAGTAATTCTGATGTTAAAAGTGGTGCTTTTGCTTCATCTATGTGGATGAAGAATGAAAAATTTGTCACAGATGACAAACTTAAATGTATGAATGACGAATGGATGGAATGACAATTGGGTCACAAATCTTAATGTGTCACACATCACAAAATTCATCAATTCATCTGGGCTGACATTTCATTGCAGTACGAGGCAAAGGAGACGCAGATTAACACAAACAGAGTAACAAACTTCTGGCATAACTCTGGCATACACATTGCAATTCATTGTAAACTGCTGCCATATATAAACACAAACAGAGTAACAAACTTCTGGCATACACATTGCAATTCATTGTAAGCTGCTGCCATAGATATTGCAACCCGCGTCTCTTAGATCTACTAGTTCAACAAACACACAGGAGGAACACATTAACAGAGGAACAAACACACAAGAGGAACACATTAACAGAGGAACAAATTAATTAAGCAGAGGTAGTCACCGCCGGAGGAGCCCCACCGTCGGAGTCGGAGCCGGAGCCGTCGAGGCTGCAATCGTCGCTGCCGTCGTCGTCAACGGGGCGAGCACGCCTCTCTCAAGGTCCCCAACCAAGATATGGATCTTGAAGGCCTAATCCTTCACGGTCCTCTACAGCAGATCATTGGGTGCTGGGACCCCGAGATGAACGGCCACCCGTCGAAGCCTCTTGAAAGCTTCGCGTAACAAGTTGACTGACCAAGTGGCTTCGTCAGCAGTTAGTGCAGGAGCAGAAACAGCCTCCACGGGCTGCGGCGCTGGCGGCTCCTCGGGCTCGTGGGGCGGGGGCGGCGGCACCTCCTCGGGCTCGTGGGGCGGGGGCGGTGGCACCTCCTCGGGCTTCTCGGGTGCCAGCACCGTCCCCTCCTTGATGAGCCGACGACGGTGGCTTTCGTCATCATCATCCTCCTCCCTCCACCGCTTCCTGGACCGCTCGCTTCACGATGCCATGCGCGCACTTGAGGAAGAAGAAGCTCTTGGATTCACTTCTTGGTGACTGGAGATGGTGGTGCTCGGGTTTTCTTGGTGGCGCGGTTGACGAATTTCTTGGCCGACCGGGGATTTATAGTGACAAGACGGGGAACCGTCATGCGGTCGATCACGCGCCTCGGAACCCGTGTACGCTCAGGAGAGCTCTTGGCCACAAAAGAGACATGTGGTCACAATGAGACGTGTGACTGTTCATATTTTATTCAAATACCAAATGCCCAACTATGAGTTGTTCGATTCTCAAAAAAAAACTATGAATTATTCGTATTTTTATTAATTTTTAGGTGCTGTTTTATGGGATCTAATTTTTGAGGGAAGCAAGTGTCATTTCAAAAAAAAAAGTGTCGGGCCCACGCGTTAGCATCAGCAGCCTAGTATAAAGAAGGTAACAGTTGCCCGCCCACGCACCAGCCAACAAAGTGACGTGGGTTTGGTAACCCGCGTCGGCCGTGACTATCCATTTTGCAAAATGAATATTCAACTGCCCCGCCTTCTTCTTTCCGAATGGATAAACGCAGCACTTTCCTTAAAAAAAAGCGCAGCACACGACGCTTTCCTCATTTCTCATTAGGGTGAGAGGAGGCGTGGAGACAGAGACGACGATGAGCGCCGGCGAGGGGCCAAGCAGCGGACGACCCCGCGCACCCGGGATCGAGGAGAACCGGCACGCGAAGCGGTGCCGCAACTGGATCTGCGCGCGTACCGGCGAGATGGTGGCGAAGAGGGAGACGACGATGAGCGCCGGAGAGGGGCCAAGCGGCGGTGGAGTGAACCCAATGCCGGAGAAAAGGGTCCTCGACTGGATCCTCTCGGGTTCCGACGAGGGGCCAAGCAGCGGCAAGGAGGAGCATGCCGCCGAGGGGGCAGTGAAGTGGGCGAGGCGCCTGCCTCACGTCTGCGAGCACAAGTGTCTGGCAACGATGAAGAGGGGTCGAGGGAGCGGCGAAGGTGTAGAGGACCTCATCTCTGACTCTGGCAACGACCACAAAGACGGCGAGGCAAGTTTCTCTGAATCTCACTGCCTTTTTACTTGTTCTATAGATGGAGCTTGAGCTAGCTTGAACTTGAGCTTGATAAAGTTAGTGCCAATGATGATGTCTTCCATGCTTATAATGATCTTATACCAAGTTCTGAGGCAAATCAGTTCTGAACTAAGTTCTGCTTTTACTTGTCACACCCTGCTATGAAGCCTAGGATAATTTTCAAGTTCTTATATAATTTTCCTATGATGATTACTATGCCTATACTGCTCCAAGTTCTGAGGCAAATTAGTTCTGAATTAACTATGTTATTCTTATACCATGTTTAACCCTGTTTCAGGCCAAACTCTATGAGTCGCGAGCAGAGCTTGAGTTACTTCTAAA
The DNA here is from genome assembly GCA_036936925.1 of Cenchrus fungigraminus. Lineage (NCBI taxonomy): Eukaryota > Viridiplantae > Streptophyta > Magnoliopsida > Poales > Poaceae > Cenchrus > Cenchrus fungigraminus. Next base: position 49,800,142 of record CM072778.1, on the reverse strand, counting down.
CCTTAATGTCTGGGATTATGTGAAACCTGAGTTCGAAAAAATCATGAAAGAAGTGAACATCCTCATCAAAAAGGCTAAGCACATAAGGAGGTACAAGTGTACTACTGAACAAAATCTCGAGCCCATTGAAGATGCGCTCGAAGGGCTTCAAGAATCCTTGGTTGCTTACGAAGAGGCTGCAAAAAGAGCCAATCTTGTGGGGCATGAGGAAGTTCAAGCTTGTTGATGTGCAGGGTCAGATAGCCATGCTTTTGTGGATGTTCAAGGGGCATGCTTTTGTTGATGTGTATGGTCAGATAGCACGACCATAGTAAATAATTAGTGTGATGGACAAGTTAAGTCCTAGCCTGATGGACAAGTTAAGTTAACTGTTTGTAATAATTATTCTTTATTCCTGTGTACAAGTTATCTTCATCTATGTGGACAAGTTATCTCTCTTATGATGTCTGTTTTGTCTCAAAAGATATATGTGTTGATTGTGCCTGTATGTCGAAATGGAAGCAATGAGAGATCGAGCTGACCTGTCAATGAAGACAGACTCAAAGGAGACGCGGATTCACAAACCTCTGTCTCCTTTCTTCACAATGGAGACACGGATTAACAAACCTCCGTCTCATTTGTTCACTGCCGCCACGCTCCCGCTTCACGGCAGTGAAGAGTGCTATTAGACTTTAATTATTGAGCTCTCATTCTAGTAACGGGCGTCAAATGCTCATCGGTAACGGACACTAAAGTCGGTTACCGATACGACAGCGATCAGTAACGGACTTAAAGAGCCCGTTACCGATAGGGCATTGATCGGTAACGGATTTTACAAGCCTGTTACCAATACATTTAAATTTTGTAACGGACTCGCTTTAAGGTCCGTTACAAAGAATTAATGTAACGGGCGTTTAAGAAGCCCGTTACTAGAAGTCCTCGTTGGTAACGGGCGTTGTGGAGGCCAACCTCGGGGTCGGCCTGCCGCGCTTATGGGTAACGGGCGCCAAACAACAACCGTTACAGATGTGGGTGCATCTAACGGGTGTTAAGGGCCCGTTACAAATGCTGCGTGACCTATTTGAGGTTTTCACGTAGTGTATGCCGTACTATCAAGAGGGATGCAACATTAGCAAGTTGACCAAAGTCAAAGTGCTCATTAGTTGACCTAAGTGAGATCTAGCCTTGAGAGCCTTAGAGTGTGCTAACAAACCCACCTAACCCAACCTGAGCCACTTCATCTCTTTGGTCAAGTGTTAGAATCATAGAAAGGGTTTTGGAGGGTGCCTCGGGCCTGACCGGTCTGACCGGTGCCGCTAGCCCCAACGGCTAGTTTTTCAAACACCGGTCTGACCGGTGTGAGGCACCGGTCTGACCGGTGCCGCCCAATAGCTAATGGCTAGTTTTCTTCTTTGAGGGGTATAAATACCCCAAGCCTTCTTCAGTGGAGGGCTGCTGTTCCTAGTGGTTGTGCTGAGCTCCTAAGCCATTTCTTGCAAGCCCTAAGCCTTAGTGGCTCTCCCCAACCTCTCTTTGTGAGATTTGTGGATTCAAGCCATATTCTTTGTGTTGGGTTGAGAGAGTGAGCTAAAGAGCGTCTTTGTGAGCTAACAAGAGCATTCCCATAGCTTGAGCACTTCGGTTTCGCGTCTACATGCTTTGAAGCATTTGTTACTCTTGTGGTGAGCAGCGGAAAGTTTGTGAGGGCTGTGATCTTGCCTCTTCGTGGAAAAGATCGCCTTAGTGAAAAGGAGAAAAATGGTTGAAAGAGACCCGACTTGTTGTGGGAATTCTCCCTTGCAAGCTCCTCAACGGAGACGTAGTCATTCCTTAGTGGGCAGTGAAGTTCGGGAAACAAATCCTTGCATCTCTTGGTGGTTTGCCTCTCTAAGTTGTTTTCTAGCATATTTGATTTGCTTCCGCTTTGATCTACTTGGGTGTGCTACTTGTGTGTGCAGGGGTCATTACCTTGCTTGTGATCATCTACAAAGTCTACTCACCAAGTTTGGTTCGCGCTAGAAGTCAAGAGGAGCTTGAAGTTGTTTTTGCAGGTTCTCTGTGGCTCACCAGTTTGACCGGTGGCGAGCAACGGTCTGACCGGTGCCACTTGCTGAGCCGAGCCAGCGACCAGTCTGACCGGTCAGCCTCACCGGTCTAACCGGTGACGCCTGGCAGTTCAAGTTTTCGGGAAGAAAAGTTGAAGTTGGTCGTCACGCCTATTCACCCCCCCTCTAGGCGACATCAAGATCCTTTCAATTGGTATCAGAGCTTGGTGCTCCGATTCGAGCTTAACCGCTTGGAGTTCTTCGATGTCGACAACTCGTGATGTACCGTTTGTGCCTCTAGCTCTAGATGGCTCAAACTATGCATCTTGGTCAATTCATGTACTCAATTGAATTATGACCATGGGTCCACTTGCCGAGAAGATTATAGTTGCTAGCATTCTACCTCCTCACCTTAGGGAAACCAAAATTGACTTGTCAAAATCATCCCTAGAGGACTTAGAGTGTTGGCAATGCAACTCTCGAGTATTTAACTACATTTATAGTGCTTTGAGAGATGATGTGCAGGACTTCATCTATGAGAAACTTCAGATTGATGCACACACCATTTCGGAGATCCTTTGTAAAGAATATGAGAAGCCCAAATGGATTGATCGAGAGCAAACTATTGAGATGGCACTTGAGGAGAGCTGAAAGACTTCATACAACAACATCGAGCCTCAAGTGTCACTTCCCAAGCAAGGAGAAGGCCAAAGAAGCGAAGACCCTGTCCCTCTGTAGGGACCGGTCAGACCGATGCTGCTGTTGGTATTTCTTAACGTCGATGCTAAGTTATGAGTTCCTAGCAACGATGCCAGAAATGACCACATGGTAATACTAACGATTACAAGAGTCCGCAAGCGCATGGAAGTACCATTGTAGCAATTTCCCAAAGGAGTATTCCAAAAGGTATCGAATCCAAGGAAGGCTGGGCGGATTAACAAGTTCAACACTATTGCAAGGAGTATAAATCATAGACAGGAACGAACCAGACACTCAACTACAGGGGTGAGATATGATAGATTAGTAGTGTGAACACACAAACACACTCTCTCTAAAGGTCCTAGGCTTAGGAGGCAACATACGAGTTAATTCTAGGTTCTAAGGTACTAAGCATACAAAGTTAGTTAGACGAGTTAGACGCACACTAGCACTGCATGATTGCTGGCTCAAGCACCCAGGTACAAATGGGGAGCTAATCTCCCGCGTTCCTAACACACGACTCCGGTTGTAAGACTTAAGACTCCTACAGCGTATCCAAACGTGGGGGATTCCAGAAGGGTCCAACGGCTGTCACCACCGCGGCCTACCCCAAGACAAACTGTGGGATACACTCATAAGCAACGTAGCTATGCAACCCAAGCACCACGCTTACGTTGTTAGCAGGACCCTGACCGGCCCGGGCTATTGTGACCCAGGTCAGAGCCACCAGATAAACTGGCCAATTACACCGAGTAATATAGCTTGAGCACGAACTTCATGCAACACGAACATGGGATCTAACTAGATCAAACTAGGCTAAGTACACAAACGGACTTGTGCTTTCCTATGTCTATTCAACAAGATCAAAGGGTCGTGTTCGTGATGAACACGAGCCTCTAACTTATGAACAAACACCGAAAACATGTATAAGTCACTCGTCAACTGGATCGAAAGGCCTTGTTCATCAAGAACATGAGCCTCTAAATGATGAATGAGCGAAGAACACATGAACAAATCTCCCATGTATACAAGCACAACTTTATATGAAATAGCTGAATAACTGAAGTAGATCAAAGTCATGCAATACAATAAAGATACAAGAGGACTCATACCTAGATCCCAAAGTAGACTTGGAACCTGAAGTAGAACTACTCTAGCCTACCTCCTAGCCTTAGAAACCAAAAGTGAGAGAGGAGGAGTAAGGTGTGTTGGTAAGAAATGAACCCCCTCCCCTTCTATTTATAGGCCAGAGCATCGGCGCAAGAAGGAGTGAAACACACCGGGGATGGCCTCTAGGACCAATGGACAAGCGCCACGTGGAAGCCCAGGATCAGCCGACCCAAGGTCGGTTCGGCCGATCCTAGGGTCGGCCGACCCCAGGTGGGCCCCACTCGGGGTGTGCTTCCTCGGGGTGGCTGTCCTGTGGGCCCTTAAGTCAGTCCCCGGTGTACACGTGTTCTTGAGGCGGTTTAGGCGCTCTGGTGGGCCCATGGATCCATGTGAAGTCCACGTGTCACACTCTGATTTGTCGAGCTTGCCTCCCTTGGATTGGTGACATGGCATGCATGCGTGGCACTTGAGGTAGCTTAGCTTGCATGCATGCATGGCCCCTGAGGTGGCAGCCACTCCTTGAGGTGACGTGACATGAATCATAGAAGGTGAGTTTGCCACTTCTTTTATGCTTATTTTCCTGCAATCACATAATCCCCAAGGACAAGTGGAACTACATTATTCTTAACTAAAATGCGTGTAAGAAATGCCTCTTGCTCCTTTATTCATGAGTAAATTGACGGCTAAAGGAAGCACTTCACAGCCGTCAACAACTCCCCCAAGCTAGCCTCTTGCTCGTCCTGAGCAAGATACTTAGGACTTAGGTTGGTCGATCAGGAGTTGCTACGATGTTGTACATCTAGTTTATGACAAGCATACGACTAGGTACTCTATCAAGGATTGAATGAGTTGGCATTGATCTTACCTTACGCTTGATTGCTATGGGGCTTGTAGCTTCACCTGCCTTGGGCGGTTGAAAGATAGAACGGTTGTATAGAAATTACTAATTACAAGTACCTTGATCAGTCGTCAATCCGGAGGTTTTGCTAATTTTTATAAAGAAATCAAAGTTCCTCGAATGATACTCTCAGATCGCTCAGTGTGTATGATTCCTCACCAAGGCAGTAAATTGCCTTCTTTCTCCACCTACTCCTAATAAGCTGATATGTGGAGCTGTAGGTAGGGAAAAAACATGTGGCATACCTGTTTCTCATATGTTATCGAGTCAAAAACTGAATCCTTGGGAACAACAAGTCATACAACCTGATCAAGATGTGCATGTGTGTGTATATGGTGGATGGATGAAGAACTCCTTTTTGGATATGATTCTCTCTTCTCCTTTGAAATTTTTGAGACTTGGGCTATGTCTCTTTTTTTTATATATATATACTTCTCTCTTTTATATATATATATAGCCCATAGTCTTTGCTGAATATTTTTGGAGAGAGAGTTATCATAGAAATGCGCGGAGCTTTATTTGTGAAAAGGATGGGGGATGGATGAAATGATGGGTGCTAACTTCCGGTGTAGAAGTTTAGCATATAGTGGCTGTGTACGTGATCTTGATCATGGGAGCATGACAAGTTTCTCGCCGAGGGTCACAACAATTCGACAAGACTCAATGAAGAAAACAAGTAGCATATGTGGAGGCTAACAACAGCTAGGATCTACATATGGCTTTGGATAGGAATTTCTCATCATTGAGGAACTTATCATTTTATCATTTTTCAAAAGAAAACTCCGAATATCAAACATCACTTAGCACTAGTTCATAGCAACCCTATTTTACCATATCATACCTCACAACAACCTAGGCAAAGGTCATGCTTTTGCTACCCACAAATTTCAAGCTAAGGTTTGATCATACAAGCCAACAAACTCAAAACTAAGATAGGATACTAAGCTGTAAGCAAGGCATACAAGAGGAATAAACAGAGCAACTATTCATCATTTCGACCATGAAGGATAGAAAGCATTCTTTCCGCGCATGTGAAAGCAAACTAATTTAAGAAAGCAAATAGATATTTTTGGTCTTTTTAATTTTGTAGATTTTTATGTGTTTTTAGCATATGAGATTCTGAAAATAAAGATACAAGTTACCTCAGAGTGGGGGTCCTCCCCCAAGCTAGCTTCAGGCTCACTACTGTGGAGGGGGAAATCCCATCCACCGGTAGTAGGCCCTCTGCTCCTCCAGCTGCTGCTGCTGTGCCAGCTCGATGGCGTGAAGTCTCTCGCCAGACATCCGCTGCCAGTCCCGAGTGGACCCGACGTGCTGGTGCACGGTCTCCTCCATGTCGCCGACTCGGATGTTGAGCTCGCTCATCTGCTGACTGAGGGTGGCCCCACGAGATGACGAGCGCAACCCGGACGATGAAGATGTCGCATCTCCGTAGGCAGTACCAGCCGGGACGACCCACTCGCCACTGCCCGCACTAGCCCAAGTTGAGCTACTCGCACCCTACTGGTACATGGGCTGGTCCCAACCGGGAGCATATCCGGGAGTAACCCCAGGCATGTACTCGGTAGAGGTCCATGTACCGGACAGTGGTGTAGTAGGCTGAGGCTGAGGCGACAGCTGCGGGGATGGCTGTGGTGGCGGCTGTTGTGCTCCGGCTGCTCTCCTCGATGCACTCCTAGTTACCCTGTCACCAGAGACACTAGAACGACGAGGTTCCTCGAGTGGAACGGTCAGTGGCCCCTGGCCGTAAAACCTGAAATCCGGGTTAGGTAACTGGATCTGGTTTGTGTGGCCCGGGTAAAAGAAAACCAAAGAATCATCTGGGCCCTTTTTAAGAATATGCCCCTGAGTCAAATAGGCCTCGTCAATCTGAGTCCGGGGATTAGCAATGGAGGGCACGTTGGGCCCCTGCGTAATCCCAAGATTTGTGACGATGCGAGATATCAGAGACGTACACTCAATAGAACCCGTCATCTTAAAATTCGTTAACCACTATCGAATCATAGCTTGCACAGGGGAGATCTTGATTCGTCTGACCGCGGCATATAAGATCATCATCTCGTCAGTGCGCACGGGCCGCACGTCATCCCTTGGAAAGAGAGTGATGGCGAGCCACTTGTGCCATAGTCGGAGAGTGGGATGCAAGATATCGTTGCACCTAGGTATCAACTTGCCGCGAACAGGCCAACCAGAGATCTCTTCCCAAAAACTCTCACGATTAAAACCAGTGCAAGCTTGCTCAAGTGAAATAGCACAGTGACGATGAAAACCGAGGGTGCGACTAAGATCTTTCCATGAAACTCGATACGGAACTCCATGAAATCGGAATGAAATACCGGACGCATCCTCTTGAAGAGTGCAGAGAAATTGGATGGTGGTAGGTCTAGAACCAACCTCCTGAACTGGGACAAAACCCTCCCATCCTAGAGCTTGCAAAATGGAATCGAACTCGGAGTCCATACCTGTTTTCTCGAGAAGGTCCGAGTCGAACTCCTTGGTGTTGGTGAAGACTTGGTCCTTGATGAGAGCGTAAGCTTGTCTCTCGCGATCGTCCCTCAAGTCGATGAAGGCAGCGTCGACGGCGTACACTTCTTCGGCTTGTGGCGTCGGTAGCTCTTCCTCTTCCTCTTCTTCACGGTCGGTTGACATTGGGCTTAGGTGTGGCTTCGGAACAGCAAGATGAGCTTCCTCCGTCTCGTGAGCGGCGGGAGCGAGTCACCTTCCGGAACACACCAGCGGCCCAACTCATGGTGCACAACAATCGGACAACACGAGCAACTCAGTGATGGGTTAGTGAAACCAAAATGAAATCCTTACCGAGCTTGCTCCACCAATACTCAAAATTTCAGCAACACTTGGAGAGAATACTTAGGACCTCAATCTCGAGCAAGAAATCCACGAAAACCAGAGAGCAAGAACAAGAGAGGGAGAGAGTGATGCAATGGGTGAAGACACCCCTCAAACCCCTGGTATTTATAGGCAATGAAGCCGGGCACCGAGACATGGGCCTTGTGCAACGGCTAGGAGCCGTTGGAGGAAGGAGGGCCGAGTTAGCCGTTAGGCTGGGTTGGCCGAACCCACCTCGGGTCCGCCCGGCTCCAGCTTTTTGCAACGGCTCTCTAATGGTCACATGGGGGCTAGCCTAGGTGTCCCGGTCCAAATTTGCCCGGAAACTTGCTCAAATGAATTTTTAGGGATTTTCCAACTCAAAATTTTATTTTCAGAATTTTTATTGAAAAAGGGAATTTGGCTAGAAGAAATTCTAGCATGCAAATGCAAGAATGGAGAATTCAAATATGCATTGGGAAAAATTAAATTAAATTTTGAAAAGGGAAATATGAGATAACTACCAATTTTACCTTTTGGCGAAAGGACTCACCTTTTTAAGTTCGAGAGCGGGACTTTTCTCGGTGATCAGTTCCACTCATCACCCCACTCCCGAGAAGTAGGGGGGTGTGATCTCCGTACCTCCCGCCACACCTTTCGTGTTTTCCTTGATTTTCTTGGTACGGTCAGAGGTTGTGTGAGCTGGGGTTGTGGCTCCGTCCATCCCCAAGTCTGCTCATCATTTCCTTGCACTGAATAGCACTGCTCTTCTGTTGGTCGAAATCGGAACATCAAGTTCTTCTTCCCAATGCGGAAACGGATGGTCCCATTCTCCACATTGATCCTTGCCTGAGCGTCACTTAGGAATGGCCTCCCAAGAATGAGTGGCATTTCCGCATCATCTTGCATATCAAGGACCACGAAGTCTGCGAAGATGCAGGAACCTTGGACAAATACCAGTAGGCTTTACACAATCCCCTCCGGATACCGGATCAATGCATCAGCAAGTTGAACTGTTCTCGAGGTTGGAGTAAGAGCAGGATATCCCAATCTTTCTAACATCGCCTTGGACATGAGGTTAACACTTGCGCCAAGATCACAGAGAGCATTCCTGATTTTCTGGTAGTATATTGTGCAGGTGATAGCCGGATAACCAGGGTCTTTCCTGTGCACAATTGCTGAAGATTCCCATGGATCAAGAACCTGCTGTATGGGTCTCCCTGCATAGTCAGCAGCTCGTGCCCTCCTAGATGGATTACCCCATCTGGTGGACACGGCACAAACATTCTCACAAGAAGACACGAGTTGCCCCGGAATCTTCCCGTCTTCAGCAGAAGGAACCAAAGCAGCTAACTGAGCCAACTGGGTTTCTATCATTTTGTTAAACCTCAGCTGGTTCTTAAGAGTAGAAGAAAGGCTATCAATTTTAGTGTTGAGGCTTTCTAAAGCCTTGGCAGCTGTTTTCTTGTTAAAACCATCATTAATCTTAGCTTGCCCGAAAACCAGATCTTTCAGGGAAGGTTGGTTTGGGTTGTATGTATTACCTTGATTACCTCCCTGATAGTAACGGCGTGATTGATTCCACGTTTGACCTCCTTGTGGACGATAACCATTGTTGTTGCCGTTCATGTACATCACATCCTCCTGGGTAGTAGGGAGTAATTTCCTGAATGCCTAGTGTCACCACAGACTTCGCAGGTCATGCGAGCATCCATAGCTTGAGTAGTGATGGCCATGGCAGCCTTCTCACTAGTCAGAGCATCCATTCTTTTCATAAGTAGGTCCATCTCGGCGTGCAGCATATCCGCTTTCTTGACGGTATGTGTACCCCTTTGACGTGGCTGGAGTCGATCATCACTCCACCCTTGGTTGGAGACCATCTTCTCAATAAGTTTAGTTGCTTCAGCGATAGTGAGAGAGAAGAAAGCCCTTCCAGCAGCAGCATCAATATGGCCCCAGGCTGTCGGAGTCAGCCCATTGTAGAAACTCTGCAGAATAAGCCAGTTGTCCATCCCATGATGGGGACAAGCCAGGATGTACTCCTGAAGCCTTTCCCAAGCTTCTGGAATGGTTTCATTTGCTGCTTGCTGAAAGCTTGAAATTCTTCCCCGGAGGGCATTGGTCCTGCCCAACAGAAAGAACTTCGCGAGGAACGCTGCTGAGCACTTCGCCCAGGTGTCAATATCTTCACGGTTCGCATAGAACCACTGCTTCACCATCCCCAGCAGTGAGAATGGAAACAGCCACAGACGAATGGCATCTTCCTCCACTCCTCGTAGAGTGAAGGTACTGCACAGCTCCAGGAACTGTTGCAAGTGGGCGCTCGCGTCTTCATTAGGCTTGCCACAAAATGGGCTAGCATGTACCATCGTAATGAGGCCAGTCTTGATCTCGAAGTTTCCGTTCCCGGTGTTGATCTCGGGGCCAGTAGGCACCTGATCAGCAGAGGGAGCAGAGTATTCGTGAAGAGTCTTCTCTTGATTGGCCATAGGAGTTGATGTAGATGCCACAAAGGAAGCTGGGTCGACTTTCGTACGTACACGCTGGGGAGAACCGAAATGAGTTCTAGCTCTCCTTACGAGTGACTCAGGATCTTCAGTGAAATTCGACAGTAAGTCGAAACCAGTCATACACTACCTGTCTTCATCATCGATAGACAAAGAAGACATTCAAAGTTAGCCTGCATTGAGAACTATTTTATTCCTGTCATGATTATAAACATTGCAAAGTGTTGACATGTTATCCTTAGCCTTCCCCGGCAACGGCACCAGAAATGCTTGTTGGTATTTCTTAACGTCGATGCTAAGTTATGAGTTCCTAGCAACGATGCCAGAAATGACCACATGGTAATCCTAACGATTACAAGAGTCCGCAAGCGCACGGAAGTACCATTGTAGCATTTCCCCAAAGGAGTATTCCAAAGGGTATCGAATCCAAGGAAGGCTGGGCGGATTAACAAGTTCAACACTATTGCAAGGAGTATAAATCATAGACGGGAACGAACCAGACAGTCAAGTACAGGGGTGAGATATGATAGATAAGATAGTAGTGTGAACACACAAACACACTCTCTCTAAAGGTCCTAGGCTTAGGAGGCAACATACGAGTTAGTTCTAGGTTCTAAGTTACTAAGCATACAAAGTTAGTCAGACGAGTTAGACGCACACTAGCATTGCATGATTGCTGGCTCAAGCACCCAGGTACAAACAGGGAGCTAACCTCCCGTGTCGCTTATGCACGACTCCGGTTGTTAGACTTTAGAATTCTACAGCGTATCTGAACGTGGGGGATTCCAGAAGGGTCCAACGGCTGTCACCACCGCGGCCTACCCCAAGACAAACCGTGGGATACACTCATAAGCAACGTAGCTACGCAACCCAAGCACCACGCTTACGTTGTTAGCAGGACCCTGACCGGCCTGGGCTATTATGACCCAGGTCAGAGCCACCAGATAAACCAGCCAATTACACCGAGTACCGTAGCTTGAGCACGAACTTCATGCAACACGAACATGGGATCTAACTAGATCAAACTAGGCTAAGTACACAAACGGACTTGTGCTTTCCTATGTCTATTCAACAAGATCAAAGGGTCGTGTTCGTGATGAACACGAGTCTCTAACTTATGAACAAACACCGAAAACATGTATAAGCCACTCGTCAACTGGATCGAAAGGCCTTGTTCATCAAGAACATGAGCCTCTAAATGATGAACGAGCAAAGAACACATGAACAAATCACCCATGTATACAAGCACAACTTTATATGAAATAGCTGAATAACTGAAGTAGATCAAAGTCATAGAATAAAATAAAGATACAAGTGGACTCATACCTAGATCCCAAAGTAGACTTGGAACCTGAAGTAGAACTACTCTAGCCTACCTCCTAGCCTTAGAAACCAAAAGTGAGAGAGGAGGAGTAAGGTGTGTTGGTAAGAAATAAACCCCCTCCCCTTCTATTTATAGGCCAGAGCACCGGCGCAAGAAGGAGTGAAACACCCCGGGGATGGCCTTTAGGACCAATGGACAAGCGCCACGTGGAAGCCCAGGATCAGCCGACCCAAGGTCGGTTCGGCCGATCCTAGGTTCGGCCTACCCCAGGTGGGCCCCACTTAGGGTGTGCTTCCTCGGGGTGGCTGTCCTATGGGCCATTAAGTCGGTCCCCGGTGTACACGTGTTCTTGAGGCGGTTTAGGTACTCTGGTGGGCCCATGGATCCATGTGAAGTCCACGTGTCATGCTCTGATTCGTCGGGGCTTGCCTCCCTTGGATTGGTGACATAGCATGCATGCGTGGCACCTGAGGTGGCTTAGCTTGCATGCATGGCCCCTGAGGTGGCAGCCACTCCTTGAGGTGACGTGGCATGAATCATAGAAGGTGAGTTTGCCACTTCTTTTATGCTTATTTTCCTGCAATCACATAATCTCCAAGGACAAGTGGAACAACATTATTCTTAACTAAAATGCGTGTCAGAAATGCCTCTTGCTCCTTTATTCATGAGTAAATTGATGGCTAAAGTAAGCACTTAACAGCCGTCAACAGCTACCCACCGGTCAGACCGGTGCCAACAGAGGCACCAACACTTGCTTGATGGCCAAGAAGGAAAAGAAGAAAAGAGGCAAGGGAGGAAAAATTGAGAAGAATGAAGCTTCAAGCTCCTTGGCCAAGGAACTTGAGGCTCTCAAATCTGAGAATGCCTCCTTGGTTTGTAAGTATGATTCACTATCTAGGCAATATGATAAGGTTATCAAATCCTTTGCTTGTGTAGCTGCAGTGGATCAAGAAAATGAAATGCTTGAAGAAAAGCTAGGGAAGCTCACTAGTGAGCATATGGCTCTACAAGCCAATCACAAGGAACTTGAGTGTTCCTATGAGAAGCTTGTAGATTCTAATGCAACACTAGAGATAGCTCATGAGGTTGTGGTCTCATCGGTAAAATTTATGCAACCTCTATCTCACACATGCACATGCTCACAAGTTCAAATTGATTTGTCTTGCACTAATGATTGTTTGTCTCAAGCAAGCCAATCTAGCATTGAGCATGTAATTGTAGAATCTTGTGATAACCTCGTTGCCAAAGAAAATGATAAACTCAAGCAAGAGGTTGAAAAGCTTCAAAGAGACTTGTATGTGTTGAAGGAGAAGAGCAAAGTGTAACCTTCTCAAGATAACCGTGAAGACATGGTGAAGAAGCTTGAGAAGGGATCAACCATCGCTAGCTCAACTCCACAACAACATACAAAGACACACAAGAACAAGATTAAAGAAAAGAGCAAGGTCGGGCACATCAAGTCCCAACATCGCCCAACCAAGCTCAAGGCACAAGAATCACTCTCCAAGAAGCCTAGAAGCTCAAAAAAGTGGAGAGTGTGCTACCATTGCAGAGAGAAGGGTCACTTTGCTGACGCTTGCCCAAGCATAACAACGAGCAGTGGCACGGACTGTGACCGGTCAGACTGGTGCATGCCACCGGTCAGACCTGTGCCGGCCAGGTCAGCCACACCTCAAGGCAACAAGGCAAAGAAAACCTCTTCTCCAAGAACAAGGATCAGAAGCAAGCATGGACAAGAAATTTCAAGGAATGGTGTGACAAAAAAGGACAAAAGCCGCATTTGCTATGCATGTCGTCAAAAGGGTCACATGGGCAAAGATTGCCCAAATGGTAACATTCCTAAATCGAACCTTGTCCATTATGATTTCAATAGGCTTGGGAACGACAAGAATGGGACTTGTGCTATGAGGGAGATTAGTTCACCTCAAACTAGCATGAGAGCCATTTGGGTTCCTAAGCACCTTGTGGCTAACCTAGTAGGATCCAACAAGTGTTGGGTACCAAGAAGTACTTGCTGAGCTTGCAGGTTGAAAGAGATGCATTGAATACATGGCTAGAAGAAATGGAAATCACTTCTGATATGATGGCCATGTGGAGGACGAATTTATATAAATCTTGAAATCAATGACATCTCGGTAACTAGTGTTCCTGATTGAGTCTAAGTCACTCTTGGTTCTTAGTGAACACTCATGTGACACATGTCTTATGCTAGTGAAACACGAGGTAGCGACTTTGACATTTGTATGAAAATATATCCTCTCATGCCATTCGATGCTTTTAATAGCTCTCTAGTAGAGCATTGCCTTGTCTTTGTTGCAGACCTCAAATTAGTGATGTGTTCACACAATCAAGGGACTAGAAGGGCAAAATCACCACAAATTGGGCATCGGGGGTCACCGGTCTGACCGGGGCCAGGCACCGGTCTGACCGGTGCTGGCTTTGTGAGTCAGGGGGCAGGTGACCCGGCCCCTGTGCCCGGGTGACTCGGTGTGTCTTTGTTTGCTAACGGGTGACCCGGTCCCTATGGCCGGATGACCCGGGATTGAACTGTTTTTCATGAAAAATGGTGATTTGGCATCGAAGGTAATGAGATACTCGACACATTTCAATTGACAAACTATTTATCTGTCATGACCAAGTTTGGAATGAGCCTCACCATATTCTTAATTGAATAAAGTGCTTTGTTCAAGAAATTCAAATATCTCTAGCACTATTTAAGGGGGAGCTCATTACAACACTTGTGTCACTCGTGGGACTAACAATTTCTTCTAGTGATCTTGTAGTCTTGTTTGTTTGTGCACCTATGCAAGCTCTAAATAAGTAGTACTCTCAAAAGAACAAGTAAGAGCTAGCACTTTTTAGAAATTTAATATATGCACAAATGAAATGGTCTTAAGGCAAAGGTATGTTTCCATGAACCTCATTGAATACCATAATTCATCTAGGCCATTATACCATGCTAGTGTGCCATCCTTAGCATGTAATTGCTTCAAGTGAATTTTTGTGTACTTCTCTAGATATTTGGTTGATACTTTTGTGTTCACTCGACTTTGTGTCTCGTGGTTGAGGGTATGAGGTAAATATAATAGAAAGGCTATTTGTTTGAAGTGGATGCATGCACTTTGTGACATAGGATAGACTTTTCGAAAAATCAACTAGCATGTGTAGGAAGTGTGCTTATTTGAAAAATATTTGATTCTTGGTCTTTGTGACTCAATCAACTTAGTTGTGACTATATTTCCCCTTGTTTGTTTGATGGCTAGTCACAATTAAGAAGATTTTCTCAAGTCCATAAAATCTCTTTATCTATCTCTCTCTCCCTCTCTCTCTCTCTTGGAAGAATCAAGAATACAAACTAATTTGGATTATCCTCTATTCTTTCAAGACAAGATGAAAATTGGATCATTATCATGTCTATATCTTCTATCCAATCTTTGTGAAGGAGAGAGGATCAAAATCTTGCAAAATCGGATCAAAAGGTGTCTCAGGGGAGCACCGGTCTGACCGGTGCAGCTCACCGGTCTGACCGGTGTCAGATGGCACCCCTAAGCCACATTTTCACTTTTCTGAGGGCCAAGTGGAAGAAAAGTGTTTTATAAAATGTTTGATGGAGTTTTAAGGAGCAAAATCTCAAAGATGGAAAAGAAGGATCGGAACTTCCGAGGCTAGGTCGGTTCTACCGATATGGACTCTTTGTTGGAATTATCAAAATCATCGATACTACCGAGCCCTGGCCGGAACTACCGCTAAGGGCTCACTGGTTTGACCTAAGGGGGTCACCGCTCTGACCGGTGCACCTCACTAGTCTGACCGGTGTCGCCCGGGAGCAACCCGTGGGGGCACAGTAAAAGAACTTATCTTTTTACCCCCTCCTTTCTCTCTCCTCAATCATTTTACCCATCCTTCATCCTCCTTCAGCCCGTGGTGAACTCCTCTCCTCCTTCCTTCCCCCTCACACAAACCCCATGGAGATTTGAAGATTCAACCATGGAAGTGGGCAGATTTTTGGTGAAAAGGACTCTCCCAAGGCTCCTCCATTGATTCCCCATCAAGTTCTTCGAATTCCATTCAAGTTTCTCTCTCAAAAGGTATTCAAATCTTCGTTTCAATCGATCTCTCTACTCCGTGCAAAGGTTTGAATTTCCTTTGGTATATCATCTCCTGAGAACCCCTAGAAGACATCCCTATAGATCCATAGCTTTTGTTGGACACATTGTGAGAACTCAAGATTTGGGGTCGGACGGCCTACACCTGTCTGACCGGTGCCTCTCACCGGTCTGACCGGTGGCGCCTGTCCAACCCTAAATTCTGTTTTCTTCGTGTTTTCGGAACATATCTGTGTATGAATGCTTCTAGATCATCAACTTCCATATCTTGTGACTCCAGCTGCTGAGATTGGCGATTGAAGGCATTGGCTCGGTTCTGGACGGCACCGGTTTGATCGGCGCCCCTCACCAATCTGACTAGTGACAACCAGAACCGACCCAATTGTCTCAAACTGTGAATTTCATGTTCTATTCTTTTCAAATCTTAATCATGGTGCCTTACACAAACTTTTCACATCCTTTGTAACCCAGGACATCGGCTATGCCAAGGATGAAGCAATCCGGGAGCAAGATATC
This sequence comes from Cenchrus fungigraminus, assembly GCA_036936925.1. Classification (NCBI taxonomy): domain Eukaryota; kingdom Viridiplantae; phylum Streptophyta; class Magnoliopsida; order Poales; family Poaceae; genus Cenchrus; species Cenchrus fungigraminus. Next base: position 49,784,132 of record CM072778.1, on the reverse strand, counting down.
AAGGTTGACACCTAGAGAGCTTCCGCATGACCATGAAGCAGGTGGCAGTGGTAGTGCTGGTGGATGGAACCTGAGGGAGCATGCACCTAAGAGAAGAATTGAGGGATAGGATGACTTGGGTGGTGACACGGGGACTAGCAGCGATGACGATGTAGAGGATGAGATTTATGTCGATCCCGGTGTCTTTGAGGTGATGCACCATGGAAAGGGGCCAGCCACTGATGGTGATGACGATGAGGACGAGGACCTAGGTGGTCAAGAAAGTGATGAGGATGATGATCCAATGGACGATGATGAGGATGATGGTCAGGGTAGGCTAAGGGTCATCAAGCCTATCTACATGTACCCACAGAGAGCGGTGAATTATCATGGTACGGGCATGACCAAGAAGCTGCAGAAGTTGATGGATGTGAACCCTTATAATAGTGAGAGGAAAACTTCTGACAGAAGGTTTAGGGCTACATTTCAGCAGGATTATTACTCCATGGTGATTATTAAGAAGCCTAAGATCACTCACCAGGCTCAGTACGTGGACTGGAACTTCATGGCGAGCAAGAATGACCCTATCTTTGATGAGATCATCATTGTTTGTGCGCATCAGAGGGTAAAGGATCTCATAGGTTTTAGGCATGATTGGAACAGGAAAATTATTGCTTAATTCTATGCCATGGTGCATTTTGGTCACATGGGTGATGAGAGAGCTATGATGTGGATGACTAATGGGACTAAGCATGGTATTCGCTTTTCTCGGTTTTTGGCTCTCTTTAACCTAGGACAAGAGGATAAGGATTATCCTAAGCTACATGATGGTGGTCTTCTTGAGCCAGAGGCTTTGTACTTCATGTATCCCAGTGATCAAAAGGATAATGTGGGACACGTGAAGGGGCTTTACACTTATTATTCAGTTCTGAACAGGCTTCTTCGGGCGTCCATTGCACCTAGGGATAGAAACCCCTCTGACATATCTAGGTTCATGAAGAACTTGATGATTGCACTGAGACCGGGGGCACCTCCATTTAGTGTGGGGGACTACATTTGGCAGGAGATCAAGTGCCTATCAGAGGATCCTAAGAAGATCTGCAGCTATAGCCCGTACATCATGTACATGGTTGAGAAGGTGGCTAAAATGGAATTTCCTAAGGATGTCACGCATAAGCCACTAAAGCCAAATCCAGTGAAAAATCCCAGCATTCCCTCTGCTGAACATGAGCCGGAAATTACAATGGAAGAAGAAGAAGAAGAGGGGGGCAATTGGCAGCAGTACCAGCAGCAGCCCCCTGCCCAAGCTGACACTGGTCTGACCGGTGCCTCTCACCAGTCTGACCGGTGGGAGCCTGGACAGTACAGACAGAAGAAATCTACCTCTCCTCTCCGCAAGTTCCTAAATTTAATCTTTGGGATGTGTAAGAATCAGTATGACATTGAGGTGGAACAACAGAAGGTAAGAAGGGAAAGGAAGAAGGAAAGAGATAAAATGACGCATCTCCATAATCACTTTGGTTTTTAGCCATTGCGTTCACCCATCTCACCTACACCTCCTGAGGTCGAGATACCTACGTTAGATCAGAGGGTGAGAGGCATGGTGAACTCGGGTATGATTAATGAGTATGGCAGCATGTTTTTCGAGTCAGGCGAGGCTAGCTCTTCCTCAGCTGCACCTCCTCATCCACCCGGTACAGGGGAGGTCCCTCAGCCCTTCGGGGCTCCAGTGGGAACAGCAGAGTTTCCTCCACCTTTTGGCGCCCCAGTTGCCCCACCTCCAGCTCCAGATGCTGCAGAGGAGTCATAGGCTCCTCCAGATTGGGCGGGACACTTCTCCACTGAGATTTTCGGGTGGTCGTCCTATCCTCCTCCATATGATGGTATGGATGATGATCTTCATGTTCTATTCTCTAAAATCACCATATCTATCTCTTCTCTCCTATGCATTGTCTCATTTCCTTATTCTCATAAAGGAGGGAGCTCGCACCCAGGCGGTGGTTCGGGGTGGGATTCGTGGCAGGGACAGTGATCGGTGGCTACATCTTCTCTTCAGGCCTTTATTGCTGCTTGATGACAAAGGGGAGAAGAAGGATTAAAGCTTCAGCAACTAGTTTGTAGAGCCCTGTCTGTCTGTGGGTCACCGGTCTGGCCGGTGCCTGTCGGCTGATGAGAGTAGCCTTGTAATAAATCTAGACTTTATCTCTGTGGACTTGAGAACATTTGTATGAGTGCTACCATGTATGTTGAACCTTTAATGTAATATTAAGTGACTTGTTGCTAGATTGTGATGCATGTTTAATATGATGTATTGTTTGTGTTGGCTAAATGGAGCAAAGTGATCTAAGCCGGCTTGCAACCCCGGCCTGATCACCTTGGACCAGATAGCACACACCTTTTTCGCTTTGTGCTCTGACTGGACCTCACCGATCTGACCGGTCAGGGGCATCGGTCTGACCGGTGCTGCCCAGTTTGGTGTACTGGCTGCACCTGACCGGTCTGATCGGTCAGGGGCACCGGTCTGACCGGTACTGCCTAGTCAGCACACTTGTTCTATGCTTTGTGCATAACTTGTCATACGCATCACGGTTCTTTATTTGTCACACATACATGTTGCACTCCACTGATTCTAAGATATAGGGGGAACTCTCATGCCTTTTCTCCCAAGTTTGTGCTATTTGCATTTGAGGCCAAATTTTTGAAATTCCACTCAAAGCACAAATTAAGGGGGAGCTCTAGCTATATCTAAGAATCTACATGCGCTTAAACGATTTATTTATAAGCTTTAATCGAGTTGTCATCAATCACCAAAAAGGGGGAGATTGAAAGTGCATCTAGGCCCCTAACGAGATTTTGGTGAATTGAATGACAAAGCGATTAAAGGTCTAATGTATTTGTCTAAGATTGTGAGTAGGTTTTATTTAGATATTCATGAGTTATTATTGGAATACGTATTTGTGAATGGATATTATAGGGCTCACATTGGAGAAGACAAATATATGGATGATCCTAATGCACATGTGACAAATATCAAGCAATAAAAGAAGATAAATATTGGGATAAATTGAGATGGTCAATTGATAGTCTCCAATACAAGACATAGCTTGATTAAAATTACAATTATCATAAAAAAAGAAGATGGTAATTCTCTAGACCGATTGCAAGGCTTCATGTGGTAATTGAAAGAGGACACAAGGATGAGTGTAAACATTATGGTTCTTTATTGGAAGCTTGCATATTCGTTGTCAATCAAGAACAAGCATTTGAAGCGAGTTTTTTCAAATGGAAATTATATTATGGATGAAGCAAAGTGAAATTTAAAGTGGATTGGGTAAGTGATGAAGATATCAACCGAGATGTCTAGGGTGAGGGACTAAGCAATCTTTGGGGCTGTAGCTAAGCCGCCATTAGTGTTTTGCTAAGGTGAAGTTCTAGCATCCATGGGGTCTTCAAGTATCATATCCAAGCCTTAAGCGAGGGAAGCAAAGCAACTCATCAACATGTTATGATTGGCAATATGGAGTGACTTGTGGATCCAAGCGTGCATTCTTATGCTAGATGGAAAGATCCTAAGTCACTAGCTCAAGTATGGATGTGCTCAAGACAAAGGCTAAGTTGAAAGCCCTCAAGTGGATATTGGTCAAGTATGGCAAGGTTGAAGACATTCAAGCTCAAGAGGTTGTCACGGTGTTTCTATTTATTCTTGAGTATAGGTATGCCGTACTATCAAGAGGGATGCAACATTAGCGAGTTGACCAAAGTCAAAGTCCTTATTAGTTGGCCTAAGTGAGATCTAGCCTTGAGAGCCTTAGAGTGTGCTAACAAACCCACCTAACCCAACCTGATCCACTTCATCTCTTTGGTGAAGTGTTAGAATCATAGAAAGGGTTTTGGAGGGTGCCTCGGGCCTGACCGATCTGACTGGTCAGGGGCACCGGTCTGACCGGTGCCACTAGCCCCAACGACTAGTTTTTCAACACCGGTCTGACCGGTGCTGCCTGACAGCTAACGGCTAGTTTTCTCCTTTGAGGGGTATAAATACCCCATACCTTCTTCAATAGAGGGCTGTTGTTCCTAGTGGTTGTGTTGAGCTCCTAAGCCATTTCTTGCAAGCCCTAAGCCTTAGTGGCTCTCCTCAACCTCTCTTTGTGAATTTGTGGATTCAAGCCATATTATTTGTGTTGGGTTGAGAGAGTGAGCTCAAGAGTGTCTTTGTGAGCTAACAAGAGCATTCCCATATCTTGAGCACTTTGGTTTCGCGTCTACATGCTTTGAAGCATTTGTTACTCTTGGAGGTTTGCCTCCTAGACGGCTAGGCGTCGCCGGCTAGCTCCCAAGGTTGTGGGGAGCAGCGGGAAGTTTGTGAGGGCTGTGATCTTGCCTCTTCGTGGAAATGATCGCCTTAGTGATCTTGCCTCTTCGTGAGGGCATATTTGATTTGCTTCTGCTTCGATCTACTTGGGTGTGCTACTTGTGTGTGCAGGGGTCATTACCTTGCTTGTGATCATCTACAAAGGCTACTCACCAAGTTTGGTTCGTGCTAGAAGTCAAGAGGAGCTTGAAGTTGTTTTTGCAGGTTCTCTGTGGCTCACCAGTCTGACCGGTGGCGAGCAACGGTCTGACCGGTGCCACCTGTTGAGCCGAGCCAGCGACCAGTCTGACCGGTCAGCCTCACCGGTCTGACCGGTGACGCCTGACAGTTCAAGTTTTCAGGAAGAAAAGTTCAAGTTGGTCGTCATGCCTATTCACCCCCCTCTAGGCGACTTCAAGGTCCTTTCAAGTACTCATTATTTTCATCGTGATGATAAGTTCGTAGGAAGTAAATGTGATTTGCCCTCAGGTCAGGCAAACCAGAAAAGGCATGCTCTTCTGTAACAATGCACTTGCTAGGACCAAACAAGATGATCTTATTTCGGAACTCAGGAGCTCTCTCCCAGGGAATAGGCTGCCAAATGTCCCTGATGAATGAATGCAAAGTTAATTCTACCACCTCAGCTTCTTTCTCCTCCATAATAACAAAGAACCATCGGTCTTCACCTTCGAGTAGAGAAGAGTTGCCCATGCCAACAACCCATGACAACGAAGTCCAACAGGATGGGGAGGTGCTGGAAGATCTTGATCCAAGTAGATCTGCATGTGTTCAGAAGAACTACACCAGAAATCTTCCGAAGTTAGTGTAGTCCAGTCGGATTGGCTACCCAAATGCCACATGAAAACGGGCAATGACCCAAGCACTGCAAAAGATTTCTCTGGCCAAAAGAAAGTAATCACGAAAAATGACTCTGCACCAGCTGCTGTTTCAAGGCACAATATATAAGATTGGAGAGTAGCCATTTGGCTCCATTTTGGAAGTCGAGGAAGGCAAATGTGCTTCGGAGGAGACAAAGGATTCAGCATGAGCGCGTTGCACCAATCTCTGCAATCTAAGGCGACTAGGCTTCCAGATCTGCCGCAACCAATCAATCTAGTCCTTTTCCCAGCCGATGCAGGAAAGGAGACCTCAAAAAGCCGCATATCAGCGACGGATACGAATGTCACTGCTCCAGATTCATCGATAAATTCAGATTTCAGAATCCAAGGGTCAAACGGGCGTGCCTCACCTGAACGAGCGCAGTTCCAACCCTTGCAGACAGCTTTAAACATGATGAAATCTCTTGCATCACTGATCTTATTGGCGACGCTCATAACAATGTCAAGAATAAGATTTGCCCAGGGACGAGGCATCATTGACAGGATAGCCAAATAACAAGGTTGTGGGAGAACAATGGAGGAGTTACAGCTCCAACAAAGACAAATGAGTGGAAAAGATAGTCCAGAAGGTTTGGTATACTGATGTATTGCCAAAAGGACCTTCTGGACTTCTATTATTTCTTCCGGTCCGTTAACATTCCGCTGAACGGTCTTTCCCCCTTCATCAGAACGTACTCCCTCCATCCACAAAAGAATGCAATTCTCACTTCCCGATAAGTTTATATGAAGATATAAGTGTTAACACAATTTACTGTAAATTTGGTCAAAATTGAATTAGTTTGACTAGAACGGATCTCACATTATAGAAAACTACTCTAATCTTTTCGGGAGCAGTTTTTTCAATAATGGCTGAATGGGTTTCTCTGACCATAAATATCCCAGTCTAGTAATCAACAAAAGCCCCCTTCTCTCCCAGCGCCCTCTTTCTCTCCCCACTCTTGCAACCAACAAAAAAAACCCATTCTCGCACAGCACCCTCTTCCTCTCCCCACTCTTACAACCAACAAAAAACTCCATTCTCGCACAGCGCTCTCTTCCTCTCCCCATGGAGCCATTGTCTCCTAGAGGTGCGGCGCAAGCCACATCGTCCTCCTCTTATGATGAAAGGGAGCATCCCCACTTGTCTGATGAAGAGGAGGCAGAGCGGAAGCCCATTCGGGTGGTGGTTGACACATCCTCTGATGATTCAGAGTTTGTGGAACAAAATGAAATCCAATATCATGTTCCTCTGAAACATCACACCCCTCGCAAGTCAGCAAGAGGTGCCAGGGGTCAGGGGCGCGGAAGCACCGCCACTCGCCGGGGAACTGTCGTCTCCAAGCTCTGTCATCCTCTCTCATCCTCATCGGTCGGCGGCAGTCGATCTCTGCCATCCTCGCCGAGCAGAGGCCATCATCGACCGGCCGTCATCATCCGCCATGGAGCGGCGCCAAGGCCATGCTCGACCGGCCGCCATAGAGCGGCGACATCTTCCTTTGGCGGCGGCATTGGAGGGACGGCCTCATCCACGGGCGGCGCTGTTGACGGCTGTTAAGTGCTTACTTTAGCCGTCAATTTACTCATGTATAAAGGAGCAAGAGGCATTTCTTACATGCATTTTAGTTAAGAATAATGTAGTTCCACTTGTCCTTGGAGATTATGTGATTGCAGGAAAAATAAGCATAAAGAAGTGGCAAACTCACCTTCTATGATTCATGCCACGTCACCTCAACCAAGGAGTGGCTGCCACCTCAGGTGCCATGCATGCAAACCATGCCACCAAAGGTGCCATGCATGCAAGCCATGTCACCAATCCAAGGGAGGCAAGCCCCGACGAATCAGAGCGTGACACGTGGACTTCACATGGATCCATGGGCCCACCAGAGCGCCTAAACCGCCTCAAGAGCACGTGTACACCGGGGACCGACTTAAGGGCCCACAGGACAGCCACCCCGAGGAAACTGTTGACGTTCCTTAGCCTCACTACTAGGTTTGCACTCACGGTGACAGCGCCAGAAATGCTTGTTGGCACTCGCTAGCATCGCTACCAAGTTTATACCCCTAGTAATGGAGCTAGGAACGTCTTTGGTAAAACACACGTCACAGAAAGGTCCGCAAGCACACGAATTACCGTTGTAGCACTTCACCCGATGGTATTCAGGTTATCGTATTTATATTTTCCCAAGGGAAGCACTACGGCAAAGATGATCGGATAAATGGTCGAGAGTAACAAGACTCGGTAAAGAGCTATAGCGGGGGTATCCAATAAAGATATTCGGGGATAACTTGACACACACAAGGAGATCTTGATAAAGGATTAGAGAGGACCTAGTGAGCTGGGAGGACAACGAGACGAGAAAGGATCCTAACACAATCTATCTATTCTTGTCAACTCTCGGTAAAGAACTAAGGCAAAGGATAACTAAGGCAAGCTAAACTCGACAAGCTCTTCTAGTGCTGCAGGGGCACGCAAAGCCGCGCTCTCAAACTGGGATGAGAAGGGAGAACGACGACGCGCTGAATCCTACCGGCCCAAACTAATGTGGTGGACTACTGAGCTCATCCGGAGCTGTCACCTCCCTAGGGTACCACAACTATTCCGTTGAACGGGACACCAATCTAAGACTAAGGCAAGCTCTGAGCACCGCGCTCACAACGAACCAAAGAACCTTTCCCCAGATATCACGAAGGAAGGTCTCTCTCCGCTACTAAGCACAAACGTACTCAGTAGAAGATCAAGCGAAGAACGACCACAACACTATAGGGTTCAAGAGAGCTATGCTAACCAAGATTAAACTAACTTTAGTCTAAACCAAGAATAAAGCTTTTAGAGCAAAGTAAAAGCTGAATGTAATTGACTCGAAAGGTAAGATAGAAAGATAACTTGGATTGTACTTGAGTCTAAACAAAGAAAGGATACAAGAGTACTACCGGAACCCTGAAGACGACTCCTCTGGAACCCCGAGACTAGCTCAACTCGACTCTAACTCCCAGACTACACTAATCCTACTCTAAGTGAACAAAAGTGAGAAATGGAGATGCTCCTGCGTTGTGTGTCCATTCCAGTGAGTGTGAGGTGCCTTTTATAGGTAAGGGAGGTCAGTGGAGCACAGGGGAGAAAAACCCTAGGTGCGGCCGGCTCTCTAGGCACGGCCGGCCCTAGGATGTGTCGCCTCTCGCCTTGGACGCTCCTGATCACTGCTCCTGAGGCGGTTGTAGGTCGGCTCCTTGGGTCGGTTTCGCCCGGTACGCCAAGTTATAGGTGCGGCTGGCCCTACCCCATGCCGTGCGATGCACTGGCCGTGTTAGGGAACGCCTAGGATCGCCTTTGGATGATGGTTATGGCAGTTGAGCAATCGGATAAGTGGACCCATTGATCCAAGTGATCCTAGTATTCACCCTTTGATCAAACCGACATTCCTCCAGTGAATCACGCTCGTCCAAGTTGTGCTCGAGGGAGTGGGGGTGCTCTGGACCAAGGTCGTGCCACCGGGCAGGGCCGGCCGGACCTGGCAGGGCCGGCCGCACCTGCAGGTCCGGCCGGACCAGGTGGTTCGGCCGTGCCTAGCACATGTGGCATGTTGGTCCCAAATTCTCCCAAAATGTGTACCTGCCTATGAAATTCGCAACACAACTCGTGGAACTTTATTATTACTAAAAATGTGCATGAAACTTGTCATATACTCCTTTCGACCCCGAGGTTTTGACGGTCAAATTTTTGTTGTAAGGACCATCAACAAGCTCCCCCAAGCTAAACGTTTGCTCGTCCTCGAGCAAAGCCTAGACTTGGCCTCGGTGGATCAGGAGTTGCATGATGTTACCACTCGGCAAGTACCTATGCACAAATCCATGCTCTACTTGCTATTTGAAAAGATTGGTATGAGAGAAACTTAGCCTTGTTTTACCTGTGGGGCTTGTAACTTTCCACCTTGCCTTCGGAGGTTGAAAGGTAGAATGGTTTTAACTTTGCATCACTCGCTCTTCTCTTTTCGGGATCCTATCTCGGAGTTTTGAAAATTTTGCAAAGAAAAACAAGGTTCCTCGGATGGTTCCCTCGATCGCTCAAGTGGTATTTGTTACCTCACCAAAGGCTTTTGAGCGAGCCTCATCTTCCCACTCTATGGCTTGTATGTGGAGCTTTGGGTAGGATAAGCATGAGACTCACTTGTGCCACATTTTGTTGTTGTGCCAAAGACCGGATCCAAGAAGAAACTAGTCATGCAACTTGATCGAGATGTGCAAGTGTGTGGAATATTTTTGTTTGTTTTTCTATGGACTTCTTGTTTGAGATTCTCCTCTTACTTTTATTTTGGAGGGGGGTCATGCTTCATCATTTTTTTCTATGCTCTTTGATTGGAGCACTTCTTTTTTTTTCATGCTTCTTGAGCATATACTTTTTTTCTTTTGATGACCCCTCTCTCCTTTTGCAAGAATACAAGAAGAGAAATCTCTTAGGAACTTTGGAGTATTTATTTTTGGTGGGTGGATGGCATGTTTTGTGTAACTCCCGGTGTGGAAGTTAGCTTGTATATGTGGGTGTACGTGATCTCGATCATGGGAGCATGAAAAGATTCTACCAAGGGTCACAACAATTTGGCAAAACTCAATGGGTCACAAGCAAGCATATGTAGAAGGTTTATACTTTGATATCGACATATGGCTTTGGTAGGTGATATGACCATTGAGGAACTTGTCTTGTTTTATTTTCTCAAAAGAAATCATCCGAGATTTTCACCATACTATGAGATAGAGCAAGATCAACATTGTCTCACCATATCATACTAGTCAACACCCTAGGTTTGGTCATAAGCATTTGCTTCCCACAAAGTTTTATTTCAGGCTCTTGTCTCAAAATATACCAACAAATTCAAATGCTCATAGAGCACAAGGTTGTACACTAGGTTCTTGCAAGGTTTAACATAGCAACTATTCATCACTTCCAAAGTGAGGATATAGACAAGATTTCAAGTGCACATGTGAAGGACCGATTAGGCGAACCACAGAGGGGGGGAGTGAATGGGAGCCGATAAAAATTCTTCTCGAAGGAGATAGAGACCCCAACAAGATGAACACGGCTTCCAGCACACGTCTCCGACTCAACTACCCACGTTGGTCAAGACCACGTAGCCACTGGAGTGCTACTAGTCCTAGGAACCAACTACTCGACCAAATGCCCCAAACGCACAGCGGAAACTTGCACGGCTTGCTGCCTGTGCTACACCGGTCAGACCGATGGTCTGCGCCGGTCAGACCGGTGACACCGGTCAGACCGGTGGACAGCGCCGGTCAGGCCGGTGGCTACAGCAGCCGCACAACAAACGTTCCAGGAAGCCTCAGTAACTCCTCTAGGCTCTGGAACAAAAACCACCTCCGAAACAAAACCTGCAAGGAAGAAGAACCCCTCACAAAACCTAGCAAAACAACTCCAAACACGCCAAGAACTGACCAGCAGGACCACGGGACAAAACCACACGGACAAGGCTGTTCCCCGAGACAAATCCCACCAAGGGGCTCGCACCGGTCAGACCGGTCAAGAGCACCGGTCAGACCGGTCGCGCCTGTGCAGCTCGGGATGAACAGCGCCCGCGAGTCAACTCCCCCAAATCCAACTCCCGATCTCCCGATTCGCTCCACGGATTCGCACAAGACTTTGGGGATAGTAGGAACACCTCATGGGCACTCCATAGCCAAGTTATGGTCCACCAAAACTCTTTGAATCAAGAGGAATCGAAGGATTTCCGCCAAGAACGCCTCTAACCCTAGAGCCAAGAAAACCCCAAAATCGAGCCCCTTTACTCACGGATTTGGGAGGGGAATCAAAAGGAAAAGAACCACGAGGGGTTCATGCATACATCCCGCAACAAATCCCAAAGAGAAAGGTCTCAAAACCACCACAAGAAATTCGCCAAGAAAAGCCTCCGAAAATCACCAAAAAGGAGAAACGGGAAAGACACAACCAAACCTTGAGGAACCACGCCGAATCATCTATACGTACCAAAGAGGTTCATACAAGGTCTAGCTTGCCGCCCGATCATCCTTCCCTCTCACAAGATCTCACCATGAAGCTCTCAAGCTAGTCCTATGAAAATCCTAAGAAAAATAGGAAGAGAAAATAGGAAAACCAAATGAGCTAGGGTTCCAAGAGATGGCTGCCATCCTCTCACCACTTGGGTTATATGGAGGCAACCGAAAGACAAAAATACCCTTACTAGCTAACTAGGGATACATGCCCCTCAAGGGCGAATTCGGAAATCTTTGTCTTCGCTCCATCGGACGGATGCCCAGCGACCGCAAACTTGCTTAGCCTCGACGCAAGCCTTGCGATCCCGACGTGTGTCCTCCGCTTCGAAGATTCCGGACTGCGTCGTCGCACACCGGTCAGACCAGTGCTCCTCACCGGTCAGACCGGTACCCACCAGTCAGACCGGTCAGACCCACCGGTCAGACCGGTCTGGAGCTGCTGCACCTCCGTCTTCGGTCCTTCGGTCTTGGCTTTGTGGATCAACCAAGGAACCCAGTGGTTTTCTGGTGAACCACCGGAAACCCCGCAAACTCGGTGTAGCCTCCGCCAATCACCACTCATGACTCGGCTCCCACGTAGTCCCGGCTCGACCTTGGTTTTGAGGCTCAACCAAGAAACCGTCCATGACTTCATCTTGCCGTTCTTGCCACCATGCAGCCCGCACTTGACCCCGCTGGCCACCAGGTCCCTCGAACCAAGCCTACTTGTCTTCTCCACACCAGGAGGCCTCACCAGCAACGTCCTTTCGCACTTGTTCTTCACCTGCACCAACACCAGTCAAGCCGCAACCTGCACCTGCAGTACTTAGCCAAGAATCAGTCCACACCACGTTGTCAATCACTCATCACACCAGGAAGCGACCATCCACCGGTCCTCGAACCACACATGGCTCTCAATCTCCCCCTTGATGAGTGCATTGACGACACACATGTTTTGGTAACCAAGAGAAGAAAAAGAAAAGAAATGACTAAAAGAAACTCCAACAAGCGATCGAAAGCCAAAGAAAAGGCAAAGAGCAAGATCACTTGAAGAAGACAAGTCTCGGACCCCTTAGGCAAGGGCAACAGCTCGACACATCCGAGACAAAACATGCTCAAGCAAAGAGCACAAACCGCCAATACAAAGCTCGAAAACCACAAAGAGCTCCCCCTACACATATGCAACTCCCCCTGGACGAATGCATGCGAACCACTTGACAAAACAGAGCAGCTGCATCAGCTCAGCTCTGATCGGTCAGACCGGTCGACACCACCGGTCAGACCGGTGCTCAACATGTGAACAGGACTAGCACTCTGACCGGTCAGACCGGTGACCTCAACCGGTCAGACCGGTGCACAACAGAACCCAGAAATGGCTCGAAACCACCTGAAAACCCTCCAAATGCATTCAGTAGGCCAAAACATGCTCAAACTTCTCCCCCTTGTTGACAATGCATGAATCAAGCCAAAAATGCAAAAAATGCAACCTAGAGCTTCTCAAATAGACAAAATTCAACATAGGATGCTACACATGTCCAAATGAGCAAGTTAGATACTCTATAGCTTCGTAAAGACATCAACTTCATGATCACCAAGTTTCACAACCATTGGGCAAAGCTAAGATAGAATTGAGCAATTTTACGAAAATTCACCCTCTCATGAGCAAAGTCCTAAACATGAGCAAAACATGTCAAAATGGCAAAGCCACACAAACTTCATGCTAGGACAACCATTCTAAGCATAAGACCATCATAAACACCCAGAAGCACCTCATGTCATGTCAAAGCCACCGAGCCATGTGCCTACTTCTAGATATGAGACTTCTCATTGGTAGGCATCATGCAACGGTTTAGCACCCAAAGCAAATTAAAATTAGCACATATGACATGGGAGCACATTTTCCAAGCAATTTACATTTCATTTTCAGATTTGAAACTGGTACATGAAATGTCTTTGCGACAAAAAGGAACTTATGCCCCTCCACAAGATCAAGCATGGGGGCTAAACATTCATGATGGCAAATGAGCCTTTGGCCCCATATGATCAAAATAAGCTATCCAACCACAAATTAAGCATAGCCAAGGCACAAAAACATGTCAAGATCATATAAAGGCATTTACTCACAAGAGAGCATACATATGAGATTTTTCAAAAACATAGCCATCAACCATGGATATAAACCAAGATTATCAAGAGCTAAGCCAAACTAACCATAGCTTACCAAACTAGCTCACAAAGACATATATATCATTCCATGGTGAACAATGTATATATGAGAAGCCTTTCCTAAACAATGCATATGATACAAAATGCATGCAACCTAAGATACAAAGATGCCTATACATCATGTTACATATGCCATGCCAAATGCAAGAAATGCACAAAGGAAAGCTATACATATGCTACAAAGGAGCTCCCACACACAAAGCTTAAGAAATCAAACACACACCAAGCTCCCCCCGCAAACGAGTGAAAGTTGCTTGATCTAGGGGTTTGGTAAAAATATCGGCTAGCTGGTCATGTGTGGGTACATGGATCAAGGCGATTTTTCCTTTCTCTACGTTGTCTCTCAGAAAATGATACCTCACTTCTATGTGCTTGGTTTTGGAATGGAGCACTGGGTTCTTTGCAACGCTTATGGCACTGGTGCTATCACATTGAAGTGGGACATGGGTATACTCCTCACCAAAGTCACTCATGGTGTATGTGATCCAAAGGAGCTGAGAGCAACAACTAGCTGCGGCCACATACTCTGCCTCGGTAGTGGATTGAGCAACACTCGACTGTTTGCGGGAAGACCAAGACACCAAAGAAGAACCCAAGAACTGGCAAGTCCCAGAAGTGGACTTCCTATCCAACCGACATCCGGCAAAATCCGCGTCCGAAAATCCATGAAGAGCCGAAGAAGAAGACGCGGAGTACCAAAGGCCAAAGTCGGGAGTATGTCGCAAATACCTGAATATGCGCTTGACTGCTTGCCGATGCGAAGTCCTCGGAGACGCTTGAAAACGAGCGCACAGACATACCGAGAATTGGATGTCTGGCCTCGTCGCCGTCAAGTAGAGGAGTGAACCGATCATGCTCCGGTACTCCTTCTGGTCCACGTGTTCACCTTCCTCGTCCGCATCAAGAGTTGTAGTCGTACTCATAGGCGTCGCCATGGCCTTGGAGTCCTCCATCTTGAACTTCCTCACATTGTCCTTGGTCTACTTAGCTTGGTGGACAAATGTTCCTTCCTTTGATTGCTTGATTTGTAGCCCGAGGAAGAACTGCAACTCACCCATCATACTCATCTCGAATTCCCTGCTCATGTCTTCTGCAAACCTTGCAACAAGAGAGTTAGACGAGCCACCAAAGACAATATCATCCACGTATACCTGCACAATCAGGACATCTCTGCCCTGCCTGAGGAGAAACAAGGTCTGATCGACCTTCCCCATCTTAAACCCTCTCTCAAACAGGAACCCCCTCAACCTACCGTACCAAGCTCTAGGCGCCTGCTTCAACCCATACATCGCCTTCCTCAACTTGTACACCCGGTGGGGGTACTTCTCACTCTCAAACCCCGGTGGTTGCCTCACATACACCTCTTCCTCCAACACACCGTTCAGGAAAGCACTCTTCACATCCATCTGGTACAACTTGAACCCTTTAGCCACGGAAAAGGCTAGAAGGATCCTGATCGCCTCCAAACGAGCTACAGGAGCGAAAGTCTCCTCGTAGTCGATCCCCTCTTTCTGACTATACCCCTGAGTAACAAGTCTTGACTTGTTCCTCACCATTTCTCCTTTCTCTCCCTCTTTATTTTTCCACACCCATTTTGTCCCAATCGGCTTACACCGTGGAGGAGGGTCAACCAACACCCAAACTTGGTTCCTCTCAAAATTCTCCAACTCCTCATGCATCGAATTAACCCAATTATGATCAGATAGCGCGTGTCCAATGTCTTTGGGCTCAAAGGTGGCAACAAAAGTAGCATGAGCGAAATGAGAATTGTTCTGAACCCTCGACCGTGTAGTGCGTTCATTCATGTCGTCGATGATTCTCGAAGCTGGGTGATCCACTTGCACTCGCCGGGGAGGTTCTCGCCTTGATGCTACCTCCCCCTCAACAGCAGCTTCGCCTGGATCTGGGTTTGTCGTTGTAGGTGTGGGAGAGGGCCCGTTCTCGATCGTCGTCGAAGTAGTAGGTACATGTTCAGCCGCGGGCACCACACCGCCATCTTCATCATCTCCATGTTCATGCTCCTCCTCCTGAAAGATCTCCTCGCCAAGTTCGTCGTCACCTGCACACTCAAAAACAAGCTGACTATGTGGCTGTGTCTTGTCGAAGGTTACCTCGCAAGTCTCCACGATTTGGTTAGTTTCAAGATTGAGCACACGAAATGCTCTAGAATGAGATGCATAACCAAAGAAAATGCCATCGACAGACCTAGCCTCGAACTTGTCCAACTTCTTTCCTTTCTTCAGAATGAAGCATTTACAACCAAAGACATGGAAGTGACTCACCTTGGGTGTGCGACCGTGCATCAACTCGTAATAGGTTTTCTTCTTGTGAACCCTGAGGTAGATCCTGTTTGACACATAGCACGCGGTATTGACCGCCTCAGCCCAGAACCTTCTCGGAGTCCTATGCTTGTCGAGCATCGTCCGAGCCATCTCGCACAAGGTCCTGTTTTTCCTTTCCACCACGCCATTCTGGGGAGGCGTATACGAACTCGAAAACTGGTGTTCAAGACCCAAGTCATGGCAAAAGGTTTTGAAGCGAGCATTTTTGAATTCCGAGCCATTGTCACTGCGGATCGCTCGTATGGCATCTCCGTGCCTCTCGTTTCTTAACCTCAAGACAAGATCTCGAACAAAACCAAACATCTCCCCTTTCTCCTCAAGAAAGAACACCCACGCATACCGAGAGTAGTCGTCCACCACAACAAGAACATACCACTTCCCACCCGTAGATCGCACACGAGCTGGGCCAACAACGTCCATATGGAGCAGCTCGCATGGACGCTCAGTCATCACATCGGTGAGAGGCGGGTGAGAAGAGGCTACCATCTTGGCATGCCTACACGGCGCACAAACCAACTCTTTCTCAAACCTCAACCGTGGCAATCCTCAGACCAAATTGAGTTTACTCAAGCGAGACAAAAGGTCAAAGCTCAAGTGACCCAACTTCCTATGCCACTTCTACAACTCACTCGAAGAACCAGCCAAAAAGCAACGCTCCACACTAGAAGACTGAGAGAAATCAGCTCGGAACACTTGACCCTCGGGAACGACCATGCAAACAAGGTCCCCTCGAGAATCTAAAATCCGAGAACCACCAGGCCGAAACAACACCTCAAAGCCCTCATCCAACAACTGGGACACGGAAAGCAAATTGAACCCCAGCAATTGAACAAGAGCAACACGCCTGAGAGTGACCTTGTCACTTACCTTGATCCCACCTTCTGATAGCACACGTCCTCACCCATTGTCCCCAAAAGTGATGTATGTCTTGGACACCACCGGGACGAGACTTGAGAACCACCCCTTGTCTCCGGTCATATGCCTCGAGCAACCGGAGTCAATCAACCAAACGTTCCTCAAGTCTCCCACCTGAAATTCAAAAGCGAGCACGTGAGTGAACAAACAACTCAGCACTGGGGTTAGTACCAAAAGAGTAAAACCAGTGCCAAGCCATTTGCTCCAAAGTGGGGTTAGCACAAACCATATCATCACGCCTATCAAAGCTACCACCACGAACACTACCACGGTACCCACTACGAGGGAACCAACCCTCTCTAGCTGGAGGAGAACGAAAGCCATGAAAAGAAGACCGTGGACCGTTCCTCCTCTCCATCTCAAAGCTACGACTCCTCCCACCCCTGTATTGAGCACGAGGTGGAGAACGTCTAGCAAACTGACCACCTGCAAACTCTCCAGACCAACCACCAGAACCACGACCACTAGAACCAAACCGAGCATCCGTACGAGCACGAAAACCAGACCCCTGTCTGCCCAGACCTGCACCGGTCTGACCAGTGTAGTGCACCGGTCTGACCGGTGTAGCCCGGCCAGCAGCACCACCTGCTATCTTCCGATCTCCCCAAGCCGGAACCGTCCTCACAATCGCTTTGGCCCTGGGCATCTGTATACGAGGCTCAGGTACACCATTAGAGGGGTGGCACCTATCCTTGTTAGCCCACTCTCTAGCCATTCTCTCCTCACGCTTCCTCTTGAAGCAAAACTCATCCTTGTGACCATCTCTCCCATAATACCCACAATGGAATTTCATGGGCTATGGCTTATGCTTAGGCTTGGGTTGTGGCTGCTCACTCGGCTTCTCACCCTTCTTCTCTTCCTCACCTCCCTTTGGGCTCACAAACTTCACCGGTTTTTGGAAATCATTTGTTGGGTGAGGGAATATGGGTGGATCTGGAGTAGTGTCAAGTTTGTTTCTGAGATGGTTAGGCTTAGGCTCAAACTTGTTCTTGTGTCTGTTTGGTGGTGGGATAAGAATCTCTCCAACTCTCTCAACTCCCTCACCACTGTTCTCTCCAAGCTTGTCAGCCCCATGTGCCTGACCATCATAGCGTTTGAAAGCCGCTATCATGATACCAAGCTGAGGCTCCTGACCCGACAACCAACTCATACATTTCCTCAGATCATCATTCTCATCCTGCAAGCGATCAACATAATGCGCAAGCTCCAAATTCTTAACCGCATGCAATTCACAAGTAGAGCAAGAAGTGGGAATAGGCTCTTTCAACTTATTCTCAAGCGAAACAGTGTAAGCATGCATCTCATCAATCTTTCCATGCAAAACAGGGCAAGAACTGCAAGCACCTAGCAAAGCAGGTCTAGACTTAAGCTCAGCCACTTCAACCCTAAGCATATCTAGTTCATCACAAGTAGAAGCATGCTTATCCTTAAGAGCAGTAAGATCAGCTAGGTACACAGAGCAATCACAGCAATCAATCTCATCAGAAACCACAGGAGAAGCCTTAAGCGAATCAATCTCAAGCTTAGCATCTAGGTTCTGGGTTTATAGCTCAGCCACACGGTTCCTAGCATCTTCTAGTGAGGCCCTAAGCTCTTTCCTCATCTTCTTGGCCTCTCTAAGCATGTGATCACGATTATCAAGCAAGTCAACCAACTCATCATTCTCCTTGCGCAAAGAAGAGAGCTCATCACATACCTCATCCTCGGAGTCGGAGTCCGAGTCACTCTGGTGACTCTTCTTGCTGCCGGAGCTACGAGCCATGCCGCAAAAGCCGTCTCCCGCGAAGCAGCTCAACCCGCTCAAGTTCCTGGATGACTTCTTGTTCTTGCGCCGATCACCTTCGTCTTCACTGCTACTCGAGCTCGATGAAGAGTAGGCGGAGCTGGAGTCGACGTCGCTCGCTCCGACCATCGCTCGGGGCTTCCTGCCGTGGCCGTCCTTCTTCCTCGACCGTCGCTCGGCCTTGTGCTTGTTCTTGTGCTTGTGATTGCGCCTCGATCGGTACTTGCTGTCCTTGCTCGACCGGTGCCTGTAGCCATCCTTGTAGCCGTCCTTGTTCTCTGTCTTCTCCGGGCAGTCGGCGACGAAGTGTCCTGGCTTGCCACACTGAAAGCACGTCCGTACTGTCCTCCTCGTGTTCACCCGGTTCTCGTGCAGCCTCTCGAACCGCCTAGTCAGCAACGCTAGCTCATCCTCTCCAAGCACGTCGAACTCCTCGTCTAACAAAGACATCAAAGAAGACAGAGAGTACATCCTGGAGGATGCGTTAGCATTAGACTTAACTCCTTTGCCACCAACGAGAGCGAGACTATGAGAATCAGTCGGGCTCTCGATCTTGGCTGTCATACCACGGTCCAACTCAGCCGACTTGAGCTTCGAAAACAGCTCATTCACGGTCAGGGTGTCATACTTCTCGGACTCAACGATAGCCTCAAACTTCCCGTCCTATACGGTACGATCCAACGAGTGCAAGAGCTTCACGGCTCTATCATGATCATCATATGGGAGCATAGCCACATTGGCTCTCATGTTGTTCACAACGACCGTAAACCGCTGGAAAAGGGCATCGACGGACTCACCGGGGAGATGAGTGAAGTTCTCGTACTCTCTCCGGTAAGTCGCGTACATTCAAGCCTGAACCTGAGCATTTCCAGCATGTGCATCCTTCAACTGCTCCCAAATCCTACAGGCTAAGTCCTCTGTCTGAACCCGATCAAATTCAGGCTGACACAGAGCACGAAACAAGTAGTCGACCGCCTTGTTGTTGGCTTCGAACATATCCCTCGATCCTGGAGCAAGGAAGTTCATCGGATGAACATAAGCTGTGTTCACCGTAACGTCCCAAAGGATCTGACCCTTTCCGCGGAGGAACACTGCCATCCGCCTCTGCCACATCTGATAGTTCTTCCCATCGAAGTGCGGAGGACCCGAACCCCGTTCCTGGTACGCCATCTTTGGATCTTAGACTGGTAAGAGTCAATGAAGACCCGAACCGGCTCTGATACCAATTGAAGGACCGATTAGGCGAACCAGAGAGGGGGGGAGTGAATGGGAGCTGATAAAAATTCTTCTCGAAGGAGATAGAAACTCCAACAAGATGAACACGGCTTCCAGCACACGTCTCCGACTCAACTACCTAAGTTGGTCAAGACCACGTAGGCACTGGAGTGCTACTAGTCCTAGGAACCAACTACTCAACCAAACGCCCCAAACGCACAACAGAAACTTGCACGGCTTGATGCCTGTGCTACACCGGTCAGACCGATGGTTTGCGCCGGTCAGACCGGAGACACCGGTCAGACTGGTGGACAGCGCCGGTCAGGCCGGTGGCAACAGCAGCCGCACAACAAACGTTCCAGGAAGCCTCAGTGACTCCTCTAGGCCCTGGAACAAAAACCACCTCCGAAACAAAACCTGCAAGGAAGAAGAACCCCTCACAAAACCTAGCAAAACAACTCCAAACACGCCAAGAACTGACCAGCAGGACCACGAGACAAAACCACACGGACAAGGCTATTCCCCAAGACAAATCCCACCAAGGGGCTCGCACCGGTCAGACCGGTCAAGAGCGCCGATCAGACCGGTCGCGCCTGGGCAGCTCGGGATGAACAGCGCCCGCGAGTCAACTCCCCCAAATCCAACTCGCGATCTCCCGATTCGCTCCACGGATTCGCACAAGACTTTGGGGATAGTAGGAACACCTCATGGGCACTCCATAGCCAAGTTATGGTCCACTAAAACTCGTTGAATCAAGAGGAATCGAAGGATTTCCGCCAAGAACACCTCTAACCCTAGAGCCAGGAAAACCCCAAAATCGAGCCCCTTTACTCACGGATTTGGGAGGGGAATCAAAGGGAAAAGAACCACGAGGGGTTCATGCATACATCCCCTACCAAATCCCAAAGAGAAAGGTCTCAAAACCGCCACAAGAAATTCGCCAAGAAAAGCCTCCGAAAATCACCAAAAAGGAGAAACGGGAAAGACACAACCAAGCCTTGAGGAACCACGCCGAATCATCTATACATACCAAAGAGGTTCATACAAGGTCTAGCTTGCCGCTCGATCATCCTTCCCTCTCACAAGATCTCACCATGAAGCTCTCAAGCTAGTCCTATGAAAATCCTAACGAAAATAGGAAGAGAAAATAGGAAAACCAAATGAGCTAGGGTTCCAAGAGATGGCTGCCATCCTCTCACCACTTGGGTTATATGGAGCCAGCTGAAAGACGAAAATACCCTTACTAGCTAACTAGGGATACATGCCCCTCAAGGGTGAATTCAGAAATCTTTGTCTTCGCTCCATCGGACGGATGCCCAGCGACCGCAAACTTGCTTAGCCTCGACGCAAGCCTTGCGATCCCGATGCGTGTCCTCCGCTTCGAAGATTCTGGACTGCGTCGTCGCACACCGGTCAGACCGGTGCTCCTCACTGGTCAGACCGGTACCAACCGGTCAGACCCACCGGTCAGACCGGTCTGGAGCTGCTGCACCTCCGTCTTCGGTTCTTCGGTCTTGGCTTTGTGGATCAACCAAGGAACCCAGTGGTTTTCTGGTGAACCACCGGAAACCCCGCGAACTCGGTGTAGCCTTCGCCAATCACCACTCATGACTCGGCTCCCACGTAGTCCCGGCTCGACCTTGGTTTTGAGGCTCAACCAAGAAACCGTCCATGACTTCATCTTGCTGTTCTTGCCACCATGCGGCCCGCACTTGACCCCGCTGGCCACCGGGTCCCTCGAACCAAGCCTACTTGTCTTCTCCACACCTGGAGACCTCACCAGCAATGACCTTTCGCGCTTGTTCTTCACCTGCACCAACACCAGTCAAGCCGCAACCTGCACCTACAGTACTTAGCCAAGAATCAGTCCACACCACGTTGTCAATCACTCATCACACCAGGAAGCGACCATCCACCGGTCCTCGAACCACACATGGCTCTCAACATGGTTGAAGCAAATATTTTTGTTGTTTTTCTTTTATTCAAATGTGATAAATAAGATGTTGAAAATTGGTTTGGATGGACATACCTTCCTTGATTGAAAATGGGGTCTCCCCAAGCTAATTTTTGGCTACCTGGTTGGCGTGTCTTCATTTTGGTGATGAGTTGAGCACTTGGAAGCTTGTAGTGGTTGGCTTGATGGATTCGTGGAAGATCATAGGTATGGCCGTACCACTAGGTTCGGCCGGCCCTACTCCATTTGCTCCAAGCACTCGTGTCCCCTACTGTAAACATCCTACACAAAAATTTTGTCGAGGGGAGGTACGGCCGTACCTCTAGGCTCGGCCGTATCACCAAAAATCTCCAAATATGCTTTTCTAAGTCTTGTTTACTTACTAATGCAATGGTGAAATTAAATTTGAAATTTAAATATGATTGATGCACGAAATAAGATGTTGGAAGGGAAATATGAGATAAATACCAGTTTACCTCACGGTGAGGGCTCGTAGTTTAGAGTCCGTGAGCGGGACTCCTCCGTTTGCTCAATTGAAGTTGGATTCGTCCGGTCCCGGAGTGGAAGACTCGGACGATGCTCCCTTCACACGCCACACCCTCTTTGTTTTCTTCGGTGACGCTGAAGTCGGCGACGCTTTAGCGGGGGTGTTTTTGGTTTCCGTCTTCTTTTCCCCCTTAGCCTTGTTGATTGCTTTCAACTTCTTTGGTTGGTGGCGCCCTTTGAATCCTTTGTTTTGCTCCCAACGCTTCCTCATTGTGGCAATGAGACTATCCACTTTGGGCTTGGTCGGGGCCACCTCATCTTCCTGCACACAGTTTGAAATTTTGCTATCGAGTATTCGTACTTGTGAGCATTGCTCCACCTTTGGTCTAAAGGTGAATCGTTCTTCCTCGCCGTTGATGTTAAGGCAGATTTCTCCGGCTCCTACATCGATGTTAGCATTGGCGGTACTAAAGAAAGGTCTCCTGAGGATTAGAGGCATCCTTGTATCGACATCCATGTCGAGGACGACGAAATCCACGGGTACGAAGAAATCCTGAACTCTCACCGGAATGTCCTCCGCTATCCCCGCCGGGTAGCGGACTAATTGATCCGCTAGCTGCAAGCACATAGTTGTAGGCTACAAGGAAGTATAGTTAAGTTTGTCGAAGACTACCTTAGGCATGATGCTAACGCTGGCTCCAAGGTCGCATAGTGCATTCTCAAAGTGTTCGAACCCGATAGAGCAGCTGGTTGTAGGACACCCGGGGTCTTTCTTCTTTAGAATGGCCGCACTACATTCCTCCGTAAGCTTGACCATATCCGTGGTAGGTAGAGGTCTTTTATTGTTGAGGATGTCCTTGAGGTACTTGGCGTAGGTCGGTACCTGCATAGCCTCAAGAAATGGTATGTTGACATTGAGTTTCTAGATTACCTCAACGAACTTCCCGAATTGCTCATCCACGGTAGGCTTCTTCATTTTTCGGGGAAATGGGACTAGCGTGGTGTCGAAGAAATCATGGGGTTGTTGACGGTCGTTAAGTCCCTTTTTTCGACCGTCAACTTCGGATAAAAATCACTCCATCAGAGTGTGCACCATAGCTACAGGATTATAATCTAACAAATTCCACAAGCTTTGGTGTATATTTGGTTGCAGGTGCAAATGAGCAATTATAGAATAAAATATGGCATTATCACAAATAACCTCAAATGCTAATTTGGACTACACCATTGCGATGGGCTCGTCGAGACGATCGAAATGGACATATTATTTGTCTACTTTGGAGTTCGAACGTAAAAGGTATTAAATGCCCAAGAATTTATAGGATGCTGACATCAGCATGACGCCAGCACCCTATCCACCGTATGCCAGCCGCGCGGGGGGGGGGGGGAACCAGGCGGCACCGCGTTGCAGCCCGCCACTGGCCGAGGCCCCGCACCGCGGCGTGCGCGCGGGCACGCGGGAGCCCTCCCCCCCGGCCGGGCGACGTGGCGGGCCACGGTTGGCGGTCCACTAGAGCGTAGTAGGACCCCTGCTTGGCTTGCCTAGCCCCCTTCTCACCCCTTTCCGGGTTACGACGGTTGAGCGTCCCGAAGCAAGCATCGTAGTAAACGCTGATCTTATCTTTAGTATCCGGAATCCTTCGAAACCTTCTCTACCTCTCCTACACTATTACCGTATCTTCTCTCGTCCAAGGTCGATCTTGATTCTTCACTAGTGCACACACGTTCCCTGTGGATTCGATACCCTGGAATACTCCTGGGTGAAAGCTACATCGGTATCCGTACACTTGCGGACTTTTCTGCGATCGTTATTTATACCAACAACCTTTCTGGCGCCGTTGCTGGGGATATAAACCTGGTGGCGATGCTAGTGAGCGTCAACAGGCCTTCTGGCGTCGTTGCATATTTAGTAGCGACGCTAGCAAGTGCCAACAAGCTTTCTGGCGCTGTTGCCGGGGAACGGTTGCTGTACTAGTGTCGAATCGAGTCGTCCGTGTATCCCCATCCATACCATCACATATCTCCATATGGATTCCAAGCCTATCAATCAGTTTTCGGCTCCAACGGGCGAAGATCTAGAGCCTCCACGCTCATCATTACCCATCCATGCACCTAGCTATGAACTTCGTCCCGCCCTCATAGCTATGGTACGGGAGCAATCTTTTTCTGGAGCAGAAGAGGAAAATCCATACACCCACCTTCGCAGTTTTGAGGAGGTGTGCTCGTGCCTTATCATTCGTGGCATGTCGCACGAAACACTAAAATGGAAGCTTTTCCCGTTCTCTTTGACGGGAATTGCTAAGAAATGGTACACTCAAACTGTTAGGCGTATCAAGGGAGATTGGGAAGTTTTGCGAAACAAATTTTGTCTAGCTTTCTTCCTGGAATCCCGATTGGTCGACCTCCGTATGGAAGTCTTAGGCTTTAGGCAAAAGGAAAAAGAAACCTTAGGAGCAGCCTGGGCACGATTTTTGGACCTAAACATGTCCGGTCCCAACCTCGAACCCTCCGAACCGATGCTTTTACAACATTTTCGTCGAGGCCTTAGCAAGGAGTCCGCCCAGTTTCTCGATATTTCTTCGGGAGGTTCTTTCACTCATTTGACACCTAGTGAAGGGAGGAACGTTCTCAACAAAATCCTTGAGAATACCCCCTACACGGGTATTTTTGATGAATTTCCCGAAGAAGGGGTTGATGAAATCCTTGAGCCAGAAAATGAGGTTTTACCTATCCAGCCTACACCCGTGACCGATCCTCTCTCTGAGCCAATAAAAGTAGTGCCTCCCGTAGAAACCCTCCATAGTCTAGAAGATGAGGAAACTCATCCAATGGACTTTATCAGCGAAATCGAGGATAATCTTTTCTCAGACTTTGGAAATGCCTCGAATTTTTCGATCCAACCAAAACCTCGAGCGTGCAACTCTCCGTTTCAACAAAATGCTAGCCAACCCGATAAGCCCATTCCCAAAGAAGACCTTAAATGCTTGTCGGTGGCTATGAGTGTGGAATGGTAGAGAGAAGCCGAGACATCGCCCGAGGTAGTTAGACTCATCATGCCGTCCACTCTTCTTTCCTATCAAATACAAGGCATCGTGATGGATGTCCAGTACAACCCCACTGTTGGGATAAATATCATCTCAAAATCTCTTGCCCAACAGCTCTATCCCAATATGACCCTATGTTCGTCCCGAAAGATTTTTCAAGATCCTTATGGGACCCTGTTGGAATGTTGCGGTGTTGTCAGAACAGTCCCGGTAGTTGCCAATGAGGCCGAGATCTTTCTGGACTTCCATGTGTATGATAATCCGGACATACCTATTCTTATAGGTCGGCCTACCGAGAGACTTTTCCAAGAAACGGCTAAGGGTAGCCTAGCCGTGCAACTAGGTAAATCCACACAAACCGTCTCTTTAGCTCATGCACGTAATGCAATAGCAGAGCCATCACCGATTCCAGATCCTATTGAAGCCCTTATGGGAGTGACATTGTCCGACATGGCACAACCGAATTTGGACGATGACGTAATATACTTCTCTCAAGAAGAAGAAGTCCTTGCTGAGCCAATTAAGTTGGACGTAACGGAACAACCACCACCACCACGATCGAGCTAAAACCTCTCCCACCAGGCCTGAAATATGTTTTCCTTCATGGTAACCGTCAAACCCCGGTTATCATCAGCGACAAGCTTACCGAAGAAGAAACCAGTAGACTTGTCGCTGTCCTTGAAAGACATCATTCAGTCCTAGGGTACTCGCTCCAAGACCTTATGGGAATTAGTCCCACTCTTTGCACTCATCGCATCCCAATCGAACCCAATGCCACACCTTCCCAGGAACCCCAAAGAAGGTTGAACAATGAGATGCGGGAAGTAGTTAAGAAAGAGGTCCTTAAACTACTTCATGCCGGGATCATTTATCCTATGCCTCATAGCGAGTGGGTGAGTCCAGTGCAAGTCGTGCCTAAGAAAGGAGGGATGACAGTGGTGAGAAATGACAAGAATGAATTAATCCCTCAGCACACCGTCACCGGGTGGCGTATGTGTATCGATTACCGGAAACTCAACAAGGCCACTAAGAAGGACCATTTCCCGCTACCCTTCATCGATGAGATGTTGGAACGGCTTGCAAACCATTCCTTCTTCTGTTTCCGACATGATTGAGAAAATCATGGAGGTGTTCATGGACGATTTTACCGTCTATGGAAAGTCCTTCACAAGTTGTTTGGAAAATTTAGACAAGGTTTTGCAAAGATGTGAAGAAAAGCACTTAGTCCCGAACTAGGAGAAATGCCATTTTATGGTTCGGGAAGGGATAGTGCTAGGACACTTGGTGTCCGAACGTGGTATAGAGGTGCATAAAGCAAAAATAGAAGTAATTGAGAAGCTTCCACCTCCCACGAATGTGAAGGGAATTCGCAGCTTTTTAGGACATGCCAGGTTTTATCGGTGTTTCATTAAAGCCTTTTCTCATATCGCCCGACCCTTGACCAACCTCCTAGCAAAAGATGCGAAATTCACCTTCAATGATGACTGCCATCGAGCCTTTCAAATTCTAAAGAAGGCACTCATCTCGGCCCCAGTGATCCAACCACCCGACTGGACGCTACCCTTTGAGATCATGTGCGATGCTAGAGACTATGCCGTAGGAGCTGTCCTAGGCCAAACCAAGGATAAGAGACATTATGCCATCTCCTATGCTAGCAAAACCTTGACCGGAGCCCAATTGAACTACACTACCACCGAGAAAGAGTTGCTAGCCGTAGTTTTTGCGATAGATAAGTTTAGATCCTACTTAGTGGGGGCAAAGGTCATCGTCTACACCGACCATGCCACGCTCAAATACCTCCTCACTAAGAAGGATGCTAAGCCTAGGCTCATCCGATGGATCCTTCTCCTCCAAGAGTTCGATCTAGAAATCCGAGATAAAAAGGGACTAGAAAACTCGGTAGCCGATCATCTATCCAGGTTGCAGGTTGAGGAAAACCTGCCTTACCCATCAACGATTACCTAAGGGACGATACACTCCTCAAGGTAACAGATTCCGACCCGTGGTATGCGGATATCATAAACTATATAGTGTCAGGCTATGTTCCCCCAGGTGGAAATAAGAAGAAATTGGAATATGAAAGTCGTTTCCATCTATGGGATGAGCCGTATCTATACCGGGTATGTGCCGATGGTTTACTGAGGAAGTGTGTCCCTGGGATCGAGGCCAACAAGATCATAGACAGATGTCATGTAGCTCCATACGGAGGACATTATGGAGTGTTCAGAACTCATTCCAAAATTTGGCAAAGTGGATTTTTCTGGCCAACCATGTACAATGACACAAAGGAGTACATCAGGAGGTGCAGTAGATGTCAGCACCAAGGCAATATCAATACAAGAGATGCCATGCCATTGACAAACAACCTCCAAGTTGAGCTCTTTGATGTGTGGGGTATTGACTACATGGGACCTTTCCCGAAGTCCTATGATTGCGAGTACATCTTAGTGGTAGTGGACTATGTGTCTAAATGGGTAGAAGCAATACCGTGTCGAGCTGCCAACTCCCAGAATGCCAAGAAGATGTTCCACGAGATCATATTCCCTCGTTTTGGCACACCTCGGATGGTGATAGGTGATGGAGGATCCCATTTTATAGACAAGACTTTCAAGAAATACCTAGCAGACTTTGGGATCCGCCATAACGTGGCAACACCTTATCACCCACAGACCAGCGGTCAAGCAGAAACCTCCAATAAACAAATCAAGAATATACTGCAGAAGACCGTCGATGAAATGGGAAGA
This sequence comes from Cenchrus fungigraminus, assembly GCA_036936925.1. Classification (NCBI taxonomy): domain Eukaryota; kingdom Viridiplantae; phylum Streptophyta; class Magnoliopsida; order Poales; family Poaceae; genus Cenchrus; species Cenchrus fungigraminus. The sequence continues at coordinate 49,756,215 of CM072778.1, read as the reverse complement.
AATTGGAAGAACAAACTCCCAGAAGCGTTATGGGCATACCGCATCGCATTCAAGACACCTATTGGTATGTCCCCATACCAGCTTGTATATGGGAAAACATGTCATCTGCCAGTTGAGTTAGAGTTCAAAGCTCATTGGGCTATCAAGAAATGGAATATGGATCTCCATCTCGCCGGAAATAATCGAAAGATGCAAATATCTGAGCTTGAAGAATGGAGGGAGAAAGCATACCACAACTCCAGAATTTACAAGGAAAGAACAAAAAGATGGCATGACAAGAGACTCAAACACAAGGAATTCAAACCCGGAGACAAGGTCCTCCTTTTCAATTCAAGAGTGAAGCTTTTCGGCCATGGGAAACTCAAAAGCAAATGGGAAGGACCGTTCAACGTGATCGACACTTCATCCCATGGAGCCATTACTCTTCAAGATGACTCAGGTAATATATTTAGGGTAAATGGCCATCGCTTAAAAATTTATTTTGAACCGGAAAAGATTGAGGAAGTCGATGTGATCGAATTCCTCAACATTAGCGATTAAATGTCTCACCCTTGAAAAAAAATCTCTTTCTTATTTAATAAACAAATAAAAAATATAAAACTTTGCTTTGATTTGGCTAGTACAATATGTATCTCATCTTTGTCTAAAAGTGTGCAGGAAAAGATGCAGCAGAAGATAGTGTGGGGGAGGTATCGAAAGTCAACTTCTCCCGACATTCAAAGGAACAACATGGTTTGAACAATCCTGCCCCCCACTTCCATGATTCATGAGTTATAATTCCTTTCATGAGATAATCATTAAATCAAACTCAACGAATCTTGATGCTCCATTGTTATACATGTTTTCAATTGATTGGCTTGCATGTTCTTTATTCCTATAGCACATATATCTGTTGCTTGTGATCAAATATCATTAGGAAACATGTTCATATAAATGGTTGATTGATGAGATATGGTATGATGCGATGAACCTTACCCTCTCTGACGAAGTGCTTGGGATGTTTTACTTGAAAAAACAAATAGCCTTACAAGCTCCTTAGTGATGATATATTCCTACCAAAGCCATATGTTGCTTACTTTAGAAAACCTTATACATATGCTGCTTGTTATTACATTGAGCTTTGTCAAATTGTTGTGACCCTTGTTAGAAGCTTTTTATGCTTTTCATGATCAAGATCACGTACACTCCACCTTCATATGCTAAACTTCTACACTGGAAGTTAGCAACATCCATCCATCCACAAAATAAATACTCCAGTCAATTTATGAATCTCTCTCCCTAGATTTTCCTTCAAAAGAGACATGGGCTAAAGAAAAAAAAAGAGATAAAAACACATGCTCAAGAGAAACTCTTCTTAAGCCTGATGAAAGAAAAAAAAAGATAGCCATGTTCTCAAAATAAAGTTCAAAGGGAGAGAGATCATACAAGAAGGAGTTACATATTTCCATATCATCCACTTTCCACACACTTGCACGTCTTGATCAAATTGTATGACTAGTTTTCTTCTTGGATCCGGTTTTTGACTTTGCAATATTATGTGATACAAGTATGCCTTATAAGTTCAACCTTACCTTGAGATCCACATATAGCCAGCATTAGAAGTAGGTTGAAGAAAGGCGAGTTTAATGCCTTGGTGAGGAATCATACACACTGAGCGATCTGAGAGCATCATTTGAGGAGTCAAGTAAGCCTAAGTTTTGAAAAAAAAATTATCAAAACCCAAGCTACTTTACAGAAGGAGTTGAGGTGATTCAAATCGAGCCGTTCCATTCTTCAACCATCCAAGATGACATGGTAGACACCCCAAAGAGTCACAAGTACAGGTATGTCTTGGAATATCTTACATGCTTGCATCATATCATTTTGGATTCATGTTTTCCACCCTAGTCCTTAACCTTTACCCGAGGACGAGCAAAGGGCTAAGTGTGGGGGAGCTTGTTGACGGTCGTTAAGTCCCTTTTTTTCGACCATCAACTTCGGATAAAAATCACTCCATCAGAGTGTGCACCATAGCTATAGGATTATACTCTAACAAATTCCACAAGCTTTGGTGTATATTTCGTTGCAGGTGCAAATGAGCAATTATAGAATAAAATATGGCATTATCACAAACAACCTCAAATGCTCATTTGGACTACACCATTGCGACGGACTCGTCGAGACGATCGAAATGGACATATTATTTGTCTACTTTGGAGTTCAGACGCAAAAGGTATTAAATGCCCAAGAAATTATAGGATGCTGACGTCAGCATGACGTCAGCACCCTATCCACCGTACGCCAGCCGCGCGGGGGGGAACCAGGCGGCGCCACGTGGCAGCCCGCCACTGGCCGAGGCCCCGCGGCGCGCGCACGGGCGCACGGGAGCCCCCCCGGCCGGGCGACGTGGCGGGCCACGGTTGGCCGCCGCCCTCCGGACGCGGTCCGCCCCGGACGCGTGGCGCGCCGCGATAGGCCGGCGCGACGTCGGTTTGCATGGGCTGCTAGTTTGGCCGGATTTTCCTATTTTTAGCGCCTGGTTTGCACGGTCCGGCTCCGGTTCAAGGCCTTAGGTTGCGGTTTTCGCTCGGTTCTTTCTTCCACCGCCTCCAGTGCCGTACAGAGCACTGTTCACGTGCGCCCACCGCCCTGGCGGGGTCGGTTTGGCCCCAGGAAGGAGGGGGAGGTCCACCACTTCTCCAAGTTTCCTCCCCTATAAATAGAAGCCATCCTCCTCACTTCAACACACGAAGAAGAGAAGCAGAGATCAAGTGAAGCTCTACCAAATTAGTGTTAGAATTAGGTGAGAGTTGAGGTGCGAGTCCAGGAGAAGCCGGAGTTGTCGGCTTCCTCCCTTCCTCTTGTACCTTGGCGGATGCGGCTCCACTTCAAGTAACATCTGGGTAACTCTTAGGCATTCTGGATTTATTTAATTAATTAAGTTCAGCTTTATTATTTATGCTTGTGGGCTCCTTGCTGTGCTTAGTGTTCTAGTAATTGCAAAGCTAGAATAGTAGTCACTAGAGTAGACGTGGTGTCTAGTCTTGCGATTACCTCGGAGTACACCTAGTGGCACGGATTGTTGTGGTAGCCCCAGGTGGTGACAGCCCTGACGGCCTACGTAGTCCACCATGTGAGATCCACTAGAGCGTAATAGGACCCCTGCTTGGCTTGCCTAGCCCCCTTCTCACCCATTTCCGGGTTACGACGGTTGAGCGTTCCGAAGCAAGCATCATAGTAAACGCTGATCTTATCTTTAGTATCCGGAATCCTTCGAAACCCTCTCTACCTCTCCCACACTATTACCGTATCTTCTCTCGTCCAAGGCCGATCTTGATTCTTCACTAGTGCACACACGTTCCCTGTGGATTCGATACCCTGGAATACTCCTGGGTGAAAGCTACATCAGTATCCGTACGCTTGCGGACTTTTCTGCGATCGTTATTTATAGCAACAAGCTTTATGGCGCTGTTGCTGGGGATATAAACCTGTTGGCGACGCTAGTGAGCGTCAATAGGCCTTCTGGCATCGTTGCATATTTAGTAGCGATGCTAGCAAGTGCCAACAGGGGTGCCGTCTTCCTTAACTTTCCTTCATCAGGAGCTACCTTCTCGGTGTCCTCTTCTTCCTCTGACTCGGTGATCACTTCCTTCTGTTTCTTCTCTGCGGGGTTAGGATATGGTGGATCCCGAGTGGTCTTACCACCTCTCGTGGTTACCAATTTTAAATTCTCTCGGGTAGGTTCGGGTTGCCCAGCGATTCCACCTGACTCGGAAGAAGGTAAAGAGGCAGCAAGCTGAGCAAGTTGAGTTGTTATCATTTTATTAAAGCTTAGTTGATTCTTCATAGCAGTAGTGAAGGATTCTATGGTGGAATTCAAATTTTCAAGAACTTTATCATTAGTGGCTAGCTTCTTGTTTAAGTTTTCATTAATTCTAGCTTGGCCAAAGACAAGATCTCTAATGGAAGGCTGATTATTGAAATTGTTAGAATAATTACCTCCATTTTGATTATTGAACGGAAAGTTGGGCCTCGAGTTCCACCCTTGATTGTTGTAGTTGTTGTTGTTGTTGCGGAACCCGTTTGTATTGCCGTTGTTGATGAAGCTAGCTTCTTCCCTTGTCTTGGGACAATCATTTCCCGAATGACCCACATTACCTCAAACCTCGCACGTCATGCGAGCGTCCATAATCTTGGCGGTCTCCATATTGCTCGATGGCTCCAATTTCTTCATTAGGAGGTCCATCTTGGCAGCGAGCATGTCGATTCCATCGACTTGGTGTACACCATGGTTATGGGGTTGGAGACGACCTCCATCCCAACCTTGATTTGCCACCATCTTCTCGATCAATTCCTTGGCAGCGGGTACTTGTAGCGAGAAGAAGGCTCCTCCAGTGGCTGCATCTAGGTGCTCACGGGCGCTACGCTTGAGCCCGTGGTAGAAGGTTTGAATTAAGAACCACCCCTGCATGCCATGGTGCGGGCACGCGGTAATGTACTCCTGGAGACGTTCCCATGCTTCCGGGATACTCTCGTCATTCTGCTGCTGGAAGCCCGAAATTCTAGCGCGGAGGGCATTGGTTTTGCCCAACAGGAAGAACTTCGCGAGAAATGCCTTAGAGCACTTATCCCATGTGTTGATGGCATCTCGCTCCGCATAAAACCATTGCTTCGCCTTCCCGAGCAATGAGAACGGGAATAGGCGAAGACGAATTGCGTCGTCTGTCACTCCACGGATAGTGAAAGTCCTGCACACCTCTAGGACATGCTGGAGATGTGCATTAGCATCTTCATTAGGCTTGCCGCAGAACGGACTTGCTTGCACCATGTTGATCAACGTCGGCTTGAGTTCAAAGTTTCCTTCTCCCACCGTCACGTTTGGTCCGGTAGGGACATTGGTGTTGGAGGGAGCGGAAAACTCGTGGATCGTCCTCTCGGCCATCGGTGCTGACGAGGTGCTGTCTATGGGATCGACGGTGTTCGTCTCTTGACTCAAGAGAAACTTCTGAGGAATGAGCACACGAGGTCGCACTCTCCTCACAAGTGACTCCGGATTGTCGTGAAAGTTGGACAGTAGGTCGAAACCGGTCATGCACTACTCTGCGTACACGAGAGTAGAGCAAGGGTAAACCCGCTTAAATAGCGGTTCACCGAACCTGGATAACTCTACCACTAAGTTTAAAACATATATTTTTCCTATTGCCTCCCCGGCAACAGCGCCATAAATGCTTGTTTACGTTCCTTAGCCTCACTACTAGGTTTGCACTCACGGCGACGGCACCAGAAATGCGCTGAATCCTACCGGCCCAAACTAACGTGGTGGACTACTGAGCCCGTCCGGAGCTGTCACCTCCCTAGGGTACCACAACTATTCCGTTGAATGCGACACCAATCTATGACTAAGGCAAGCTCTGAGCACCGCGCTCACAACGAACCAAAGAACCTTTCCCCGGATATCATGAAGGAAGGTCTCTCTCCGCTACTAAGCACAAACGTACTCGATAGAAGATCAAGCGAAGAACGATCACAACACTGTAGGGTTCAAGAGAGCTATGCTAACCAAGATTAAACTAACTTTAGTCTAAACCAAGAATAAAGCTTTTAGAGTAAAGTAAAAGCTGAATGTAATTGACTCGAAAGGTAAGATAGAAAGATAACTTGGATTGTACTTGAGTCTAAACAAAGAAAGGATACAAGAGTAGTACCGGAACAATGAAGAAGACTCCTCCGGAACCCCGAGACTAGCTCGACTCGACTCTAACTCCCAGACTACACTAATCCTACTCTAAGTGAACAAAAGTGAGAAATGGAGATGCTCCTGCGTTGTGTGTCAATTCCAGCGAGTGTGAGGGTCCATTTATAAGTAAGGGAGGTTGGTGGAGCGCAGGGGAGAAAAACCCTAGGTGCGGCCGGCTCTCTAGGCACGGCCGGCCCTAGGATGTGCCGCCTCTCGCCTTGGACGCTCCTGATCACTGCTCCTGAGGCGGTTGTAGGTCGGCTCCTTGGGTCGGTTTCGCCCAGCACGCCAAGTGATAGGTGCGACCGGCCCTACCCCGTGCCGTGAGATGCACTGACCGTGTTAGGGAACGCCTAGGATCGCCTTTGGATGACGGTTGTGGCAGTTGAGCAATCGGATAAGTGGACCCATTGATCCAAGTGATCCTAGCATTCACCTTTTGATCAAACCGACATTCCTCCAGTGAATCACGCTCTTCCAAGTTGTGCTTGAGGGAGTGGGGGTGCTCTGGAACAGGGTCGTGCCACCGGGCATGGCCGGCCGGACCTGGCAGGGCCGGCCGCACCTGCAGGGCCGGCCGCACCTGCAGGTTCGGCCGGACCAGGTGGTTCCGCTGTGCCTGGCACATGTGGTGTGTTGGTCCCAAATTCTCCCAAAATGTGTACCTACCTATGAAATTCGCAACACAACTCATGGAACTTTATTAGTACTAGAAATGTGCATGAAACTTGTCATATACTCCTTTCGAGCCCGAGGTTTTGACGGTCAAATTTTTGTTGTAAGGACCGTCAACAGAAGCACACCCCGAGGGGGGCCCACCTGGGGTCGGCCGACCCTTGGATCCGCCGAACCGACCTTGGGTCGGCTGATCTAGGGCCTCCACGTGGTGCTTGTCCATTGGTCCTAGAGGCCATCCCCGGGGTGTTTCACTCCTCTTTGCGCCGGTGCTCTGGCCTATAAATAGAAGGGGAGGGGGTTCATTTCTTACCAACACACTTTACCTCTCCTCTCTCACTTTTGGTTTCTAAGGCTAGGAGGTAGGCTAGAGTAGTTCTACTTCAGGTTCCAAGTCTACTTTGGGATCTAGGTATGAGTTCTCTTATATCTTTATTTTATTGTATGACTTTGATCTACTTTAGTTATTCAGCTAATTCATATAAAGTTGTGCTTGTATACATGGGTGATTTGTTCATGTGTTCTTCGCTTGTTCATCATTTAGAGGCTCACGTTCTTGATGAACAAGGCCTTTCGATCCAGTTGACGAGTGACTTACACATGTTTTCGGTGTTTGTTCATAAGTTAGAGGCTCATGTTCTTCACAAACACGACCCTTTGATCCTGTTGAATAGACATAGGAAAGCACAAATCTGTTTGTGTACCTAGCCTAGTCTGATCTAGTTAGATCCCATGTTTGTGTTGCATGAATTTCGTGCTCAAGCTACGGTACTCGGTGTAATTGGCCGGTTTATCTAGTGGCTCTGACCTGGGTCACAATAGCCCGGGCCGGTCAGGGTCCTGCTAACAACGTAAGCATGGTGCTTGGGTTGCGTAGCTATGTTACTTATGAGTGTATCCCACGGTTTGTCTTGGGGTAGGCCGTGGTGGTGACAGTCGTTGGACCCTTCTGGAATCCCCCACGTTCGGATACGATGTAGGAGTCTAAAGTCTAACAACTAGAGTCGTGCATAAGTGACGCGGGAGGTTAGCTCCCCGTTTGTACCTGGGTGTTTGAGCCAGCAATCATGCAGTGCTAGTGTGTATCTAACTTGTCTGACTAACTTTGTGTGTTTAGTACCTTAGAACCTAGAACTAACTCATATGTTGCCTCCTAAGCCTAGGAACTTTAGAGAGAGTGTGTTCATGTGTTCACACTACCATCCTATCTATCATACCTTACCCCTGTATTTGAGTGTCTGGTTTGTTTCCGTCTATGATCTATACTCATTGCAATAGTGTTGAACTTGTTAATCCGCCCAGCCTTCCTTGGATTCGATACCCTTTGGAATACTCCTTTGGGGAAATGCTACAATGGTACTTCCGTGCGCTTGCGGACTCTTGTAATCGTTAGGATTACCATTTGGTTATTTCTGGCATCGTTGCTAGGAACCCATAACTTAGCATCAAGGTTAAGAAATACCATCAGGCGCCCTGGTAGGTCCGCCACCATCTTCCACGGGCAGCGGCAACAGAGCGACATCCTCGTCCGTGAGCAGCTACAATAAGGCGCCGGGTGCACCATCGACAAAGAAGCGGCGCCTTGATTAGTGGATTAGTGGTAACTGCTACTAGTAGAAGTAGTAGTAGAAGCAGCAGGATGAACATTCACCTTCTGTTCACCTGGTCTGACTGAATACTACTACTACTATTTTTTCCTCGTAAGATGTTGGTTTTTTCATGGCGTAGCAGTGACAGTTTAATCCGGTCCGACTAAAAACTACAAACCGGACTTTAGCCCAGTATTCATTCGGTATTTAAGAAATCAAAGGAACGGACTTTCTGAAGGACCGATTAGGCGACCAGAGAGGGGGGGGGGAGTGAATGGGAGCCGATAAAAATTCTTCCCGTAGGATGAACTCGACCTATACCCCAAATTCACAACCAAGGATTCCCACATGAGCTTGCCAAGGTCGCGTAGTCACAACGGACCTACCAACCCTAGGAACAAACCCCAACTCAAAGCAACACGGAAGTGCAACTCAAGAAGCAAAGGACTTAGGCAATCTGCGGTGCCTGGGGCGGACCGTGCGCATGGACCAGGCGGACTGTCCGCGGGAGCCTGGCGGACTGTCCGCGGGTTCACTGTGGACTGTCCGAAAAAGCCTCCCGAACCACCAGTACTGCACCTCGAAAAACAGACCGTCTGTCCTCTACCTGCGGACCGTTCGCGTCGGATGGACTGTCTGCGCTCTCCTCGCGGACTATCCGCCAAACCTCGTGCAACCAAAAGCAACCAACTTAACGGATGGAACCACGAACACACATGAACAAGCGACGAACTGGACGAACACTGGGCCACGTGAACTGTCTGCGCCTACCAGGTGCGGACAAAGCAGCTCGAGCCCGAGTTGCTCAAGGTCAACTCCTCCTTCCCTTTGCCCGATCTCCCGAATCAACCAAGGGATTGCTACCAAATCATAGGTGAAGATGAAGCGTCTCTAGGAGATGCTATACCTACGAATTTGTAGCCTCAAATCCACTGAATTGAGAGGAATCGAGATTCTACCGAGCTCACACAAAGAGCTAGGGTTCCAACCGAAATCCTTCAATCAGAGGCCAAATCCGGCGTTTGAGGAGTCAAGATCAAGCACAAAGATGCACGAGACATCTATCCATGATCTCCACAAACAAATCCGAACCCAAACACCTCGGAATCGAAGGGACAAGGCACGCACAAAAATCCAACGAAAATAGCTCGAAAAAGAGACGAAAATCACACGAGCTACAAGAAGGAAATCAACGCAACCAAGAAAGCTTCCATACACTCGGAGATCAGATTCTCTACAAAATGGTGAAGAAAATCTAAACCTATGGAGCAAAGAAATGGGAAGCAGTTCGGATGGATGGTTTGCCCAGAAACCGTAGAATAATATATATGAGTTCCTCTGGGTTGGGCGAATGACCAAGCTACCCCTAGTACTTAAGTTTGAGATACAAACCCCTCAGGGGCAAATAGGTCAAGTACCACTCCTCTTCATCACACGGCCATGCCTTTGCTGCAGTCCGCGTCCTCCTGACACAAGCCCTACGATCCCGCCACGTGTCCGCCAGCATCGAAGCTTCTCGGCGCGCCGGGATCCCGTCTCCGCCTGCCGAGCCTCCGGTCTTGGTTTTGTGGCTCAACCAAGTAACCCGACGGTTTTGTGGTGAACCGCCACAAACCCCGCGTGCAGACTCCGGTTGTGAGCCGCCACCCTGCACCGGCTCCGATCGACGACTTCGTCTTGCTTTTCTTGCCACCATGCGGCCCGCACTTGACCCCGCTGGCCACCGGGTCCCTCGAGCCGAGCCTACTTGTCTCTCCACTCCTCGGAGGCCCCGCAAGGCATAGACCTTTCGCACCCGCTCTTCACCTGCACCAACGCAAATCAAGTCGCAACCTGCACCTGCAATACTCGGCCACGAGTCAGTCCACACCACGTTGTCAATCACTCATCACACTGAGGAGCGACCATCCACCGGTCCTCGGACGCTCCGGTCCTCAATCTCCCCCTTGATGAGTGCATTGACAACACACATAGTAACCAATTCAGAGAAAGAAAGAAGAAAGAAAAGAAGCGAACCAAAAACTCAAACAAGTGATCAAAAGCCAAAGATGATCACTTGAGAGAGAAAGTCTCGGTCCCCTAAGGTAAGGGCAATGGCTCAACACAACCGAGACAAAATGCTCCAAAATTTGCCGACTCCTCAAGGTGAGGCAAAAGGGCTCGACACCATCGGCAAACGAGCACAACTAAAATCAGGCGAAAAAGAGCTCCAAAGCAAGAATGCAAGCTCCCCCTGAACAAATGTAATCTCCCAAAATTTTCTTCCCCTTGATGCAAAACTCCCCCTAGATGCATGAATTGGGTACTTTCCTCCCCCATGTTGGTAATGCATGAATCAAGCCTAGAGCTTCTCAAATAGACAAGATTCAACACAAGATGCTACACATGTTCAAATGAGCAAGTTAAATACTCTATAGTTTCGTACGAACATTAGCTACAAGATCACCAAGTTTCACAGCCATTGATCCAAGCTAAGATAGAATGTAGCACATTTTGCAAAAAGAACTCTCTCGTGAGCGAAGTCCTAAACATGAGCAAAACATGTCAAAATGGCAGAGCCATACAAACTTCATGCTAGGACAACCATTCTAATCATAAGATCATCATAAACACCCTCAAGCATCTCATGTCATGTCAAAGCCACCGAGCCATGTGCCTACTTCTATGTATGAGACTTCTCATTGGTAGGCATCATGCAACGGTTTAGCACCCAAAGCTGTAAAAATTAAGCACATATGACATGGGAGCACATTTTCCAAGCAATTTACATTTCAATTTCAGATTCACAATGGTACATGAAATGTCTTTGTGACAAAAAGGAACTTATGCCCCTCCACAAGATAAAGCAAGCGGGCTAAACATTCATGATGACAAATGAGCCTTTGGCCCCATATGATCAAAATAAGCTATCCAACCACAAATTAAGCATAGCAATGTCACAAGAACGTGTCAAGCTCATATAAAAGCATTTACCCACAAGAGAGCACACATATAGCATTTTTCAAAAGCATAGCTAGCAACCATGGGCATAAACCAATCATCCAGAGCTAAGACAAACTAACCATAGCATACCAAACTAGCTCACAAGATCATGTATAGCACATCATGGTGAACAAAGTGTATAGGAGAAGCATATCTCTAAAGCATATGATACAAATGCAGTCTATGATACAAGGATGAAAATGCAACATGCATATGTACATGAGATCCCCCCAACCAAAGCTCAAAAAGGAAAGACCACACCAAGCTCACCCCGCAAACGCGCAAATGTAGCTTGGTCCAAAGGCTTTGTTAGGATATCGGCGAGCTGTTTTTTGGTTGGGACATGGATGAGGTCTATGTTTCCCTTCTCAACATTGTCTCTTGGAAAGTGGTAGCGCACTTCTATGTGTTTGGTTCTTGAGTGGAGCACAGGATTCTTGGCTACACTTATGGCACTGGTTCTGTCACACATGAGAGGTACATGAGAACACTCCTCACCAAAGTCACTCAAAGTGTACATGATCCAAAGCAGCTGGGAGCAACAACTAGCGGCTGCAATGTACTCGGCTTCTATGGTAGTCTGAGCTACACTTGACTGCTTGCGAGATGACCAAGAAACAAGTGAGGAACCCAGAAACTGGCAAGTACCCGAAGTCGATTTCCGATCGACTTGACACCCCGCAAAATCGGCATCCGAAAAACCAAGAAGCGAAAGGGAAGAGGACGCCGAGTACCAAAGACCGAGCTCAGGAGTGTGTCGAAGATACCTGAAGATCCGCTTGATGGCCTGCCGATGTGAAGTCCTCGGCGACGCCTGAAAACAAGCGCACAGACACACAGAAAACTGGATGTCCGGCCTCGTCGCCGTCAAATACAAGAGGGAGCCAATCATGCTAAGGTACTCCTTCTGGTCCACGGGCTCTCCGTCCTCGTCCGCGTCCAGCGTTGTAGTCGTACTCATCGGTGTCGACAGGGGCTTCGAGTCGTCCATCTTGAACTTCTTGAGGATGTCCTTCGTGTATTTGGCTTGATGTACAAAGGTTCCCTCCTTCGCCTGCTTGATCTGAAGCCCGAGAAAGAACTGCAATTCTCCCATCATGGACATCTCGAATTCTTTGCTCATATCCTCTGCAAACCATGCAACCAAAGAGTGAGACGAGCCGCCAAAGACAATATCATCCACGTACACCTGAACAATTAGGATATCATCGCCCTGCCTGAGGAGAAAAAGAGTCTTATCTACCTTGCCCATCTCAAACCCCTTGCTGAACAAGAACCCCCTCAAACGGCCATACCAAGCACGGGGAGCTTGTTTCAGCCCATACAATGCCTTTCTCAGCCTATACACCCTGTGGGGAAACTCAGCACTCTCAAAGCCCGGTGGTTGCTTCACATAGACTTCCTCCTCCAAAAACCCATTCAAGAAGGCACTCTTCACATCCATTTGGTACAATTTGAACCCTTTAGCCACAGAAAATGCTAGAAGAATCCTAATTGCCTCCAAACGGGCTACAGGAGCAAATGTCTCCTCATAGTCTATCCCCTCCTTCTAACTATAACCCTGAGCAACCAACCTCGATTTATTTCTCACCACCTCACCATTATCTCCCTCTTTTTTCTTCCACACCCATTTTGTCCCGATTGGTTTGCAATGTGGTGGTGGCTCTACCAACTCCCAAACTTGGTTTCTCTCAAAGTTCTCTAACTCCTCATGCATTGCGTTCACCCAATTAGGATCAGAGAGGGCGTGTCCAATGTCTTTCGGCTCAAAGGTAGCAACAAAAGCCGAATGAGCAAAGTGAGAAACATTCCTGGACCTTGACCGCGTCGTTGATGTCCCGATGATTCTCGAGGGAGGATCATCAACTTGAACGCGCCTCGGTGCCTCTCGCCTGGAGACAACCTCCCCCTCAGCTGCAGCTACCACTTGATCTCCCTAGATCGTAGTCGGTGTAGAGGATGGGCCATCCTGCACCGTAGTCGTCGTAGTGGAAGTAGAGGGTACACGCGCCTCTGGAGCTTCACCATCATCACCATCATCCTCTCCAGCATCATCCTCCTCGTCCACAAAGATCTTCTTGCCAACTTCGTCTTCACCTGGACACTCAAAAACAGACGAACTGCATGGCTGGGTCTCGTCGAAGGTAACCTTGCAAGTTTCCATGACTAGGTTAGTATCAAGGTTGAGCACACGAAATGCCCGAGAATGACTAGCATAACCCAAGAAAATCCCATCGGAGGACCTCGACTCAAACTTATCAAGCCTACCCTTCTTGAGAATAAAGCACTGACACCCAAAAGCCCTGAAATGGCTCACTCTAGGTGCTCGCCCATGCATGAGCTCATAGCACGTCTTGTTCAAGAAGGCCCTGAGAAAAATCCGGTTCCCAACGTGGCAAGCGGTATTCACCGCCTCAGCCCAATATCTCCTCGGAGTCCTATGCTCGTCGAGCAACATCCGAGCCATCTCACAAAGGGACCGATTTTTCCTCTCAACCACACCATTCTGACAAGCCACATAGGGAGAAGAAAACTGATGTTCGAGACCCAAATCACAGCAAAAGGTTTCGAAACGAGAGTTTTTAAATTCTGTGCCATTGTCGCTACAAATAGCTCGAACAGCATCTCCATGCCTCTCGTTCTTCAACCTCAAGATTAGATCCCGCACAAAACCAAACGTCTCCCCCTTGTCAGCCAAAAAGAAGACCCAAGCATAGCGAGAATAGTCGTCCACTATCACAAGGACATACCATTTCCCACCCGCCGAGCACACACGAGCTGGACCAACCAAGTCCATATGGAACAGCTCGCATGGCCTCTCTGTCATAACGGATGTCAGAGGCGGGTGAGAGGCGGCGACCATCTTACCATGCCTACACGGAGCACATACCAAATCCTTTTGGTACTTCAACTTTGGCAATCCTCGGATCAAACCTAGCCCACTCAAGCGTGACAACAAGTCAAAACTCAAGTGACCTAGTCTCCTATGCCATTTCCAAAGCTCCGCCGAAACACCAGCAACCAAACAACGAGCAGAGCCGACACACTGAGAAAAATCGGCTCTGAAAATTTGACCCTCGGGGATGATCGTGCACACAAGATCACCTCGAGAATCTAAAACACGAGAACAGCCCGTTTTGAAACAGACTTCAAAACCCTCATCAAGAAGCTGGGTAACTGAAAGAAGATTGTACCCCAAGGACTTGACAAGAGAAACACACCGAAGAGTCACAGACTCACTCACCTTCACCGTGCCCACTGAAAGCACTCTACCTTTCCCATTGTCCCCAAAAGTGATGTACTCTTTGGTCATCACCGGGGTGAGGCTGGAGAACCACCGTCGATCTCTGGTCATGTATCGAGAGCAACCGGAGTCGATCAACCAAAAGCCCTCCATGCCTCCCACCTGCAAAATAAAAAACGAGAGCGAGAGTGCGCAAACGACTCAGCACTGGGGTTAGTATAGAAGGAATCAAACCAGTGCCGTGCCATTTGCTCAAAGGTGGGGTTAGAAAAATCCATCCTATCTCTCCTAGGCGGAACACCCACACGTCCCCTTGGAGGACTACGCGTACCACGAAGTGGAGACCGTGGCCCGTAGCTCCTCTAGGACCTAAAGCTCCGATCGTTCCCCCCATACTCGTATTGGCCACAAGCGAAGGAACGTCCAGCAAACTCACCACGCCCGAACCCAACACGCCTACCACTATCTCTCTGTGGTGGCTCACCTCGAGGCACAAACTCACGCCTCTCCCGAGGGTAGATGGTATGCACCACACCCTCACCTCTCGACACCAACCTAGGCTCAGGCACACCACGAGAAGGGTGGTACCTGTCCTTGTTGGCCATCTCCCTAGCCAACCTCTCCTCACACTTCCTCCTGAAGCAAAACTCAGCTAGGTGGCCATCCTTTCCACAATGGTCACAATGGAATGGGATGGGTTTTGGCTTTGGCTTTGGGTTCTCTCAGGGCTGAGGTTTCTCCTCACTCGGTTTCTCTCCCTTCTTCCCAAAGATCTCGTTCCCCAAGTCACTCTTGAACTTGATGGGTTTCTGGAAGTTGACGGTTTGTGGAGGAAACACGGGTGGAGCTGGGGTTGTGTCTAGTCGGTTCCTAAGTGGGTTTGGCTTAGAAGCATAGGCATTTTTGTGGTAGGTTTTTGGTGGTTCTGGGATGTCACCGATCTTTTCCTCATTCTCACCACTTCCCTCACCAACCTTGTCCAACCCAAGCGCTTGCCCATCATAGCGCTTGTATGCCTCAATCATCATCTTGAGCTGAGGCTCATGACCAAACAACCAACCTATCATCTTTCTCAACTCATCGTTCTCATCCTGCAAACGATCAACAGAGTGTGCAAGCTCCAAATTCTTCACAGCATGTAATTCACAAGTAGAGCATGATGTAGGAATAGGAGCTTTCAAAGCAGCTTCTAGAGATCTAGTATAAGAAACAGACACATCTAGTTTCTCATGCAAAACAGGACAAGAAGTGCAAGCACCAAGCAAGGAGGGCCTAGATTTCATCTCATCTAGCTCAACCCTAAGCACATCTAGTTCCTCGACCTTGGAGGCATACTTTTCCTTAAGCACAGTCAAATCACCAAGGAAGACAGAACAATCAGTGCATTCAGGTTCATCGGTCACAATAGGAGCAGACTTCAGAGAATCTATTTGAGCCCTAGCATCAACAAGCAATGACTCTAGCTCAACCACCTTCTCCTTAGCCTCTCCAAGCAAAGACCTATACTCCCTCTTCTCCATCTTGGTCTTTCTAAGCACATCATCACGGTTGTCAAGTAAATCATTCAACCTACCATTCTCCTCTATCAAGAAGGCAGGATCATTGTTTACCTCATCCTCGGAGTCAGAGTCTGAGTTGTCCTTGTTGCTCTTCTTGCTCCCGGAGCTGTGTGCCATGCCGCAAAAGCCTTGGGTGGAGAAGCACAAGCTGTTGATGTTCTTGCCCGACCGCTTGCTCTTATTCTGGTTCTCTTCTTCATCACTTGAGCTTGATGAAGAGTAGCAGGAGCTCGAGTCGATGTCGCTTGCTCCGGCAACCATCGCCCGCTCCTTCTTCTTGTGACCACCACTCTTCCTCAGCCTCTGCTCGAACTTGTTCTTGCCCTTGTGGTCATCCCTCAAGCGGTGCTTATGGTCGGTCCTCGGATGGTGCTTGTGCTCGGGCTTGACCTCCATGGCCTCCGGGCACTCAGCGATAAAGTGCCCGTGTTTCCCGCACCGGTAGCACATGCCCGAACTCCTCCGAGCGTTCTTCCGGTTCGTGTACATGCGCTCGAACCGCCTGCTCAGCACCTCGAATTCCTCATCTGGCATGGACACAAGACAAGACAAAGAGAACTGTCTCGAAGACATGTTAGCGTTAGTCCTTGGTCCAGAAACGAGAGCCAAACTATGAGGGTCAGTCGGGTTCTCGATCCTTGCTCGCACCCCACGGTCCACCTCGGACGACTTGAACTTGGAGAACAGCTCGTCCACCGTGAGGGTCTCATACTTCTCCGACTCAAGAATGGCTTCGACCTTCTCTCCCCACATGGTACGATCCAGAGAGTGCAGGAGCTTGATAGCCCTGTCATGATCATCGTACGGGAGCACGGCCACATTAGCCCTCATGTTGTTCACAATCACAGTGAACCGCTGGAACATGCTGTCAATGGACTCACTAGGGAGATGAGTGAAGTTCTCATACTCTCTCCGGTAGGTCGCAAACAACCTAGCCTGAACCTGAGCATTCCCAGCATGAGCATTCTTCAGCTGCTTCCAAATCCTACAAGCCAAGTCCTCTGTCTGAACCCGATCGAATTCGGATTGACACAGAGCACGAAACAAGTAGTCGACCACCTTGTTGTTGGCGTCGAACATATCCCTCGATCCTAAAGCTAGGAAGTTAATCCGATGAACATAAGCTGTGTTCACCGTAACATCCAAAAGGATCTGACCCTTGCCGCGGAGCAAAGCAGCCATCCGCCTCTGCCACATCTGGTAGCTCTTACTATCAAAGTGTGGAGGACCCGAACCCCATTCCTTGTACGCCATCTTTGGATCTTAGACTGGTTAGAATCACGAAGATCCGTAACTGGCTCTGATACCAATTGAAGGACCGATTGGGCGACCAGAGAGGGGGGGAGTGAATGGGAGCCGATAAAAATTCTTACCATAGGATGAACTCGACCTATACCCCAAATTCACAACCAAGGATTCCCACACGAGCTTGCCAAGGTCGCGTAGTCACAATGAACCTACCAACCCTAGGAACAAACCCCAACTCAAAGCAACACCGAAGCGCAACTCAAGAAGCAAAGGACTTAGGCAATCTGCGGTGCCTGGGGCGGACCGTCCGCATGGACCAGGCGGACTGTCCGCGGGTTCACTGCGGACCGTCTGAAAAAGCCTCCCGAACCACCAGTACTGCACCTCGAAAAACAGATCGTCCGTCCTCTACCCGCGGACTGTCCGCGCCGGATGGACTGTCCGCGCTCTCCTCGCGGACTGTCCGCCAAACCTCGTGCAACCAAAAGCAACCAATGCAACGGATGGAACCACGAACGCGCATGAACAAGCGACGAACTGGACGAAGACTGGGCCACGTAGACTGTCCGCGCCTACCAGGTGGACTGTCCGCCAGGTGCAGACAGAGCAGCTCAAGCCCGAGTTGCTCAAGGTCAACTCCTCCTTCCCTTTGCCCGATCTCCCGAATCAACCAAGGGATAGCTACCAAATCATAGGTGAAGATGAAGCATCTCTAGGAGATGCTATACATACGAATTTGTAGCCTCAAACCCACTGAATCGAGAGGAATCGAGATTCTACCGAGCTCACACAAAGAGCTAGGGTTCCAACCGAAATCCTTCAATCGGAGGCCAAATCCGGCGTTTGAGGAGTCAAGATCAAGCACAAAGATGCACGAGACATCTATCCATGATCTCCACAAACAAATCCGAACACAAACACCTTAGAATCGAAGGGACATGGCGCGCACGAAAATCCAATGACAATAGCTCGAAAAGACACGAAAATCACACGAGCTACAAGAAGGAAATCAACGCAACCATGAAAGCTTCCATACACTCGGAGATCAGATTCTCTACAAAACGGTGAAGAAAATCTAAACCTATGGAGCAGAGAAATGGGAAGCAGTTCGGATGGATGGTTTGCCCAGAAACCCTAGAACTAATATATATGAGTTCCTCTGGGTTGGGCGAATGACCAAGCTACCCCTAGTACTTAAGTTTGAGATACAAACCCCTCAGGGGCAAATAGGTCAAGTAGCACTCCTCTTCATCGCACGGCCACGCCTTTGCCGCAGTCCGCGTCCTCCCGACGCAAGCCCTGCGATCCCGCCACGTGTCCGCCGGCATCGAAGCTTCTCGGCGCGCCCGGATCCCGTCTCCGCCCGCCGAGCCTCCTGTCTTGGTTTTGTGGCTCAACCAAGTAACCCGACGGTTTTGTGGTGAACCGCCGCAAACCCCGCGTGCAGACTCTGGTTGTGAGCCGCCACCCTGCACCGGCTCTGATCGACGACTTCGTCTTGCTTTTCTTGCCACCATGCGGCCCGCACTTGACCCCGCTGGCCACCGGGTCCCTCGAGCCGAGCCTACTTGTCTCTCCACTCCTCGGAGGCCCCGCAAGGCATAGACCTTTCACGCCCGCTCTTCACCTGCACCAACGCAAATCAAGCCGCAACCTGCACCTGCAATACTCGGCCAAGAGTCAGTCCACACCACGTTGTCAAACACTCATCACACTGAGGAGCGACCATCCACCGGTCCTCGGACGCTCCGGTCCTCACTTTCTGTATACACCGAATTTATACCGAGGGAGTACACACATTACCATTTTTATTAGAAACAACACAATCCAAATACAAACGACACAAATGCATGCATACACATTGATTACACATGAGGATGGATCGATCCACCATAGTTGGAAGTACATCAACATACTCTGAACGACATACTACTAGCACTCTACCATCACGGCTCATACAACTACCATCACGACATACTACTACCATCACGGGCTCATGGAAATCCCACCACTGCTCGGAGTGTGGCAAAACGTGTCTCCTGGATCAGAAACTCCTCCAAAGCGCGATGCCTCGCCCTTGTATCCCAAAGCCAGGCAGGAGACACGGCGATGTTATGCGTGTGTAACAGCAGGTCATGAATGGTCCATTGCATGTGACCCCTGTGGCAAAAAGGGCACACCCACATACCTTCGTGATAAACACGGGCAGGCCCGCCCTGCTGAAGCCAAAGCAACACAGACCATTTCAGGTCATGCGATTCATCTTGTTCAATCAGCACTGGCCGTGGGGGTGGCATTTCAACGGGCAACAACAGAGTTGGCGGCTTGGGCCGTGGGCGGAAAGGTGGTTCCATGAGGTTCAGCTGATCTTGAGCTGCCGTTGCCAGCGGCTGAACTGGAGGTGGCATCACCCCCGGGTGTTGCTGAGGTGCCGATGCCAGCAGAAGTGGAGATGCCATTGGGGTCTGGTGCTACTGAGGTGCCGATACCAACGAAAGTGGGGGTGCCATTGGGGCCGGGTGCTGCTGCGGTGCCAATGGCAGTGAATGAACCTGGTGTTGGTGAGGTACTATTGCGCTGACAGCTCCCACTTCCCCGACTCCTCCAAGTTCCATGCTCCGTCCCTTCCTTGCCCGGCCATTCCCCACGTACTGCATACACAAACGAAGAACAAACCCTACATAAGCTAACAATGTGACCGTCTCGATACCATGCATACATAAAGTAAACAAGATTAGCCAACAAAATGATCTCACCCTTGTACCCCACTGAAGCAGAGAAATGCAAGATGGGGAACCGATGAGTGTTGGCCTTGCCTTTCAAGAACGTTGTGCTGCACTCACCTATTTATCGAGGACTACAGCGGTCACGTCAGCTCGGCGTAGCATTGCTAAAGTTACTATGGAAAACGTGAGATGCTCAGAATATAGTCAGGCCTATGCGTGATAGGAATCTATCTAGGTCAGAATCTTCAGTGGCGTGCATCGATTACATGTGTGGACGATGGGTATCACGGGATGAGCCCGACGTGTCTAGGTATGTGTTTACTTCCAGACTTTCCTCTCTAGAGCACAAGAAAGTCCTGCGGACAAATCACGTCGCATCAACTGCATATAATGGCCGTCTCAACTGCATCAGCTCATGCCGCATCAAGAGCGAGACAACTCTCTGCCATTTATTTATGTAATGGTTTAGGCGTCAATTGCATCTGGAGAACAAGATTGGGTGTGCTGTAATCAGATGGACCAGATGGTCCTTGCGTTGCAACACGCAGGGTGCGGGATGACTTGACAAGTCCTCCTCGATCAGGTACGCTGCGTGAGTCATGACTGTAAAGGTCTACGAATGGTCTGGATTCGCACTTGATGATTCCCGCAGGCCTTGGAGACTGAGAAACGTGATGAACTTGTTGACGCGACAAGACCAAAACGGAATAAGCTGGAATTGGAAAAGCAATATATGTTTCTCTCTCTCTCTGTGTGTGTGTGTGTTTGTGTGTAATATTAACATGCATATAAGCACAGAAGTGCATCTCGAATGGGTGTTTGGGAACGACACGCTCTCACAAGTTGATCCACATGTCGATCATTGAGAATTGCAGTTAAGGACTGGCACCGGGCGTTAACAGACGAACTTGTGTGCACACCCCCTCTGAACGAATGTGTCGATCATTGTGAATCCCACTTAAGGACTAGAACTGGGAAGTTCATGACCCGAACGTGGCCACACCCGCACTGAATGGACGCGTCCATTCTGGGTGGTAACTGATGTCCCCGAACGGACGTTTCGGAATGACACATTCACTCCCACTACAATACGAGACAGTTTAGGCATGAGACGATCATTGCAGGCCATTTGTGTTAATGGCTTTAGACGCTAAAATGATTCCTTCCATGCAAGTCGATTTCTCAGTCTCAAGCCAGGAGCGAAAGCAGAAGGAACCGCGGGACAGTACAAGGAATCTGGTACGTTCATGGTGGGAGGCCGTCAATGGAAGCTACGTTGCTATCCTAGGGGTATGAATGATCATCAGTGGATGGATGTTCCAGACGGCATTGCCGTCGTCCTTGTTCTTGTGCACAAATCCCAAATGGTACGTGTCTCGTTGCTGCTATGAATACACACACTCACACATGATGATACGGTCGCATTATATTATTGTTGTCAAGCCTGTGACTACTTCCTTCCACGTAGGTGCGAGTATTATTGCGTGCAATGGCTGGAGACCCAAACGATGAAGATGGTACGTTTCGAGTTCAAGCTACAAAAGAAGTTTGTTTCATGAATCGGGATCTACAAGAAAGAGTATTTGAATGTCTGGTGGATGTTGACGGTCGATTTTGGTACACCTAGCTTGAGTTTACCATCAACATTTGCACATATTTGATATCCTAACTAATGGTACTAACCCCCCGGAGGTATCATGTTCACTCTTGCATGTCGATTTTGGAGTTCATTGTTTACGTAGGAAACTAACGTTAAAGAGGAGACTTTCAGAATAAGTTCATCAAGCACTTCAAGAGAAGATCATGAAGCCCGGCACAAGTCAAGACACATGATGAACATGACTCCAAATAGCCCAGGGACCGAAGCATGAAGCAGTAAAACTCCAGGGACCTGAATAGAAGATGTTGAAGCTTGCGCGATAAGGAGCTCTATATAAACCGTGGAGAAGACGACATCAAGGGCCCACATGCAGAAGGTGGCAAGTCAACAATTGACCGAGAAGCGTCGGGGAGCGAGATGGGGTCGAACCGGGCCGAAACGGGCGTGGGCCAATCGGCCCAGGCCGGCCGGCCTGGCCTGTTCTGAGCCCGGTTTGCGACGCCCTTTGACCTAGGTGCTCCTCGATAAATTGCCTCTGCCTCCGACGGCCGCCACATCCATCCATTCATCATAGAGCCGCCGACACGAAGGAGAAGCACCGGGAGGAACCCGACGGCCGCCGCAAGTCCTCGAGATGCCTAGGAGATGGCCTAGTCCATGCCCTAGCCGCCATGGTTGGCCCTGCGTGGTGAAGCCATGGTGGAGTTCCGGAGCCCATGTCTTGATTCCATCAAGGCAATTGTACACTCTACATTCGATGGTGATATAAATCATGTCTTTTCCTTACTTTGAGTTACTTCGATGCGTGTTTATTCATATGTGTAGCTAGCATATGCCCTTGGTAGGAATAGAGTAATCATGGTGGTTAGTCTATCTCTTGCGGATACATCGTAGTAATGCACGGACCGAGGTTTATCGTTCGGTGATGATTATCCTCGCGTAGTAACAGTACGGGGGAGGAGAAAGCGGCGAGCGAACGTGTAATGTTGAGTCGATGACTCATTCTCATGTTGTAGGATTAGATTGGTTTGTCACCTTGGCCGGAACGGCAACAAGAAGACGATAGGTTAGGGTTGCCTTTTGATGTTTACCTTTATGGCTAGGTGGATGTGATCCATACATCCTTTCATGTATGTTTAACCTATATGCAATCAACACTTAACATAGGGTTAGACCGGTAGGTTAGATAGAGAACCTTAGCAGTTTGCTTTCGATCCTTGGATTGACAAACCTTGGGGACCCTCCTTGGTGAAAAAGGCACCAAGTCACCCGAATGCTTGTGGTGAACTTCAACACGGTTTTGAACCGTCAACAAGCCCTTTTTCTAGCGCCGTTGCCGGGGATCGGCAACTCAAACCCTAGGGCGATCTATCTTTCTTTTTAACTAACCCTAATTTTATTATTGCATATATCCTGTGTTTCTTGTTTGTGTTCTTGAATGCAGGTAAAACCCTAGACACAAAGCGATCGAGAAGTTTTCAACATTCGGACTTTGACAAGTCCAACCTCGCTCAACCAAGTTGATGGCTACGTAAAGATTTGCTCTTTAGTGGTAGGTTCTAACCTTGGTTAGTGGCCCAACATCCGCTATCGAGCCCCCACCCAAAGCAAACAAAGATGAACAAGGTATGCCTATGTGTCGATTAAGTTTTTAGACTAATGTCTTTTGGAGGTTTCTTTGTTTGAGCTATAGGTTTCGGAAACGACCATGTCGAGCATGATGGAGAAGGATTCCATTACCATCATGCCCATGCAGCGATGGTAATGATTTTTGAAGCCAAGTGTGACATGGTGCCCTAAAAGACTTCAAGATAAAGATCACACGTACATCTCCGGATCGATAGACGAAAGGACTATGGTGTCTTCAAGATGTTTGCATGAGCCTCAGAAGAAAGCATAAGATATATTTGGATTTTCAAAAGCCCCATGAAGTCTACGTTCCAACGAATCAAGCGGCAAGGCAATCGGAGGTTCCTACAAGCGGATATGGCCGAATCACCGAAGGTTGCACGTGCTGAAATTCCGGACAGCAAGCAATGCTGAAGTGAAACAGCCATAGCTCCCTCATTCGGACTCCGATTAAGACGAATGAGTACCCGTTGGAAAGGTAATTTTATAAATTTTTCAATAGAACTATATTTTGGTATATGTTCTGTTCTGGATGCAGGGGTAAATCCACGAAGAAGAGGCAGCAACAAGGCGATGACGACAAGATAGAGGAGATGGACATGGTGTCAATAAAGAGAAGATGGGGCAACGGTTCCACAACACGTATGTGATGAAATTCAGAACCTAAGGACTAAAACAAACCCTCCGGAGCATGGATGAATGAAGACACAAGAGGCACCACTCAACACATGATGATGTGGGAAGCGAACCACGACCGATTTCATAAGGCAACATCAAGCTGCATGGCTACTTTGGATTCTCGCACAAAGAACCATGGCTTCACAACAATAAAAAGGTACGTGAGAAAGTCGAGATCTAAGACTTAAAATGAAGTGCTTTGCGGGAGGCAACCCGATCTTTTTATATATCTATATAAACTATGATGGTCTACATTGTGCTCTTTATTTGAAAACTTCAAGTAACATCGTACCATTGCTCTAATAAATGTCACAACCACATGTATGCTTTAATAGATATTGAATGAGAACCTTGCTACTTGATTTTGGAAAACTTTTAGACCACCCTTTTTGTGTGCTTATTAGTGTTTAGAGTCTTTTTATTTGTGTTTTTTTAGAGAGAAATATGAAGCATGATCCCTTTTGATTCTAAACTTGTGGCTAGTTAACTTAGACTAACTTTCATTTTGGTTTAGATCACCACCATATCATGTCATATCATTTTGTTCATTCATAATCATGTTGCACTTCATTCCACTTTGATTCTCCACCCTTGCATTTTGTTGCATGATGCATACCATATTTAAAACCCTTTTTGTGAAAAAAATAAAAATACCATCTTTGCCTAAACCTTCCTATCAAACCACACCTAGAACCCAAGCCAACGAAATGGGAATCAACTTATGTCAATCTGACCAAGTCTATCTCTATCCCTTGTCTAATTAAAATTTTGACTAGCCTCATCCTAAACCCTTAGGAAAACCCCTCATACCTTTAGTAATCCCAAAACCATAGGTTTGCTTTGCATCCAAAAATCTAACCCTTGTTTTCTTTTCTTCTCTTCCAAAACCACCTTAGATAGAATTTCTTCACCCGACATATCTTTTCAAAATTCCTGTCTTAAGCCAAAAATATAGGATACTGATAAGCCTTACCGTAAAACCTTGTTAGCATGTTTGATTAGGTCTTTTGATAAAAGATTATGTTGACAAGATTTTACCTCTCATAAAGTGACTTGCTTGTCATTATTAAGGAACAACATCGAAAGCCTTTTTCAAACATTGCTGACCCTTTTTACTAACCCCTTGCATTTGCATTTTGCATCCACCTCATTGTCATCATCCACCTTATGTTAGCTAGGTCCTTTCGTAAAGCTTTATGATAGATGCTTTCATGTTTACGATAATGCTTTGATCAAGCATATCTACTTTTGCAATCTTGTGTAAACATGGTGTTTAGACACGATTGGAGACCACCATCATTCAGTTTTATGAACCTTGCTTTCACGTTGCATAGGTTGGTTTATAAGCTTTGCAATGCGCTTTAACTTTCTTGCGGCATGAAGAATTGTTAACCTTGGAATGAACATGGTGTTTTGACCTTGGTTAAATCTTTATGGTTATATAGAAAATAAAGCAATCTAGTTGTAAACATGGTGTTTAGAACTTGGTGCAAACATTGTTTTGTTTATACCCTTTCCTTTCATTTGCATTTTTCACTTACACGCACGTACACTCATTAGGTTCTCTTTTCTTTTTACTAGGTAAGCTATGCCACAAGTTAAGATCTTAGGGATGTACTTGGTTTGTTGGCAATGGTTTCTACTCCCGACCATCACCCCGGGGGTAGAATGTGTGTTTGATTTGTTTTTTAGGCATGGAGAAGTGTTCTCATGAGTTCTTGACCAATTGCAATCAAGATCGTTTGTCATCTACACGGCTTGAAAGGGAAGTCGCTGTTTCTATTAGGTTTGAGCATGTGTTCAGAAATGTACAATGGAAGAAAAGTTAATATTCAGAAGCTCCTTCAAACCTTCTTTCCAATGCATCAAGAATCATCAATTGTGAAGACCCGTACAAGGAGATATGGCAGAAACATTGAGCGCCGCGCGGTCTGAAATCAGTTTTGGACAGATTGCATCGCCAGAGTAAAATAGGCACAACTCTCTTGTTGGAACTGGTTTCATGCGAATGATGGCTCGTTGGAAAGATAATTTCATAAACTTCAACTTGGAGGGGTGTTTAAGTACATATTCTGTTCTGGAAGTAAAAAGAAAACCCGTGGAAGACGAGGTAGCAACAAGGACGGCATGGAAGTCGGTGATAACGATATGATGAAGGATTGGAACCATGGCTTGATGATAA
This sequence comes from Cenchrus fungigraminus, assembly GCA_036936925.1. Taxonomy (NCBI): domain Eukaryota; kingdom Viridiplantae; phylum Streptophyta; class Magnoliopsida; order Poales; family Poaceae; genus Cenchrus; species Cenchrus fungigraminus. The sequence continues at coordinate 49,730,387 of CM072778.1, read as the reverse complement.
TAAGAAGTTGAAGGACAACTGAGCAACAAAGGAAAAGAAGAGTGAAGATGACAAGTGCAGGGAACACAAGGATTTCGTACTTCTCTAGCAGCCATAGGTCCCCTCACTTCTATGCTCGAGGACGAGCAATCATTTAAGCATGGGGGAGGACTGCTATAGCAAGTACTATGTTGCTTAAAAGTTTGGAGGAGCATAAAAAAATGATGAATAAAAAAAGAAAAAAATTGAATGATGAAAAAAAAAATAGAGAGAAGACAGAAAGAAAAAAATAAGAAAAGAAAAAAAACAAAAAAGGAGAAAAATAAAAATGCTCCTGGGTTCTTTTTAGCTTCATTTAAATCTTAGAGAGCTTTGAAGACAAGTCCATACTCTATCTTTCCAACCATGTGCAATCCGATAACGAGAACTTCATTCGTGTCTCGGGATCACCCATTTGCCACTTGCACATGTCCACCTTTCTAAATGTGTGTGTCCCATCTCTCTCTCTTTCCAACATTTATTTTCCATGGCCTTTTTGACTAGTCTCGGTAATTCCAATAGATCTCTCTCTTAGTTTGACAATATTTCAAGTATAATGTTTTGCTAGGATTGTTTTTACCTACCAAGCTCCACATAAGCTTTCCACTTTCATATATGAGTAGAATAGGTTGAGAATAATCTAGTGTAGGTTTGAGTGACTTGACGATGAGTGTTTTCATGAGCTTTTGCAAGAGAACCTCACTTATGTTAGATGTGCAACTATTTGAAAACTCTTGACGATGCAACAAGGTAAGGGTTTGACGTTTGCTTAAGTTTGAGAGCACTATATTTGTTTTATTGTGGCATGTTCTTTAATAATAGTCTATCTTCCATAATGAAGTAGCCGGTCAAAACTTGAACCTTAAATGCTAAATACCCATCAACATTTGCACATATTGGTACTAACCCCCCGGAGGTATCAAGTTCACTCTTGCATGTCGATTTTGGAGTTCATTATTTACGTAGGAAACTAACGTTAAAGAGGAGACTTTCGGGATAAGTTCATCAAGCACTTCAAGAGAAGATCATGAAGCCCGGCACAAGTCAAGACACATGATGAACATGACTCCAAATGGCCCAGGGACTGAAGCATGAAGCAGTAAAACTCCAAGGACCTGAATAGAAGATTCTGAAGCTTGCACGACAAGGAGCTCTAACTAAACCGTGGAGAAGACGACGTCAAGGGCCCACATGCAGAAGGTGGCAAGTCAACAATTGACCGAGAAGCGTCGGGGAGCGAGATGGGGCCGAACCGGGGTGAAACGGGCCTCGGCTGGTCGGCCCAGGCCGGCCGGCCTGGCCTGTTCTGAGCACGGTTCGCTTCACCCTTTGACCTAGGTGCTCCTCGATAAATTGCCTCTGCCTCCGACGGCCGCCACATCAATCCGTTCATCAGAGAGCCGCCGACACGAAGGAGAAGCACCGGGAGGAAGCCAATGGCCGCCGCAAGTCCTCGAGTTGCCTAGGAGATGGCCTAGGCCATGCCCTAGCCGCCATGGTTGGCCCTGCGTGGTGAAGCCATGGTGGAGTTCCGGAGCCCATGCCTTGATTCCATCAAGGCAATTGTACACTCTACATTCGATGGTGATATAAATCTTGTCTTTTCCTTACTTTGAGTTACTTCGATGCATGTTTATTCATATGTGTAGTTAGCATATGCCCTTAGTAGGAATAGAGTAATCATGGTGGTTAGTCTATCTCTTGCGGATACATCGTAGTAATGCACGGACAGAGGTTTATCGTTCGGTGATGATTATCCTCGCGTAGTGACTGTACGCGGGAGGAGAAAGCGGAGAGCGAACGTGTAATGTTGAGTCGATGACTCATTCTCATGTTGTAGGATTAGATTGGTTTGTCACCTTGGCCGGAACGGCAACAAGAAGATGATAGGCTAGGGTTACCTTTTGATGTTTACCTTTATGGCTAGGTGGATGTGATCCATACATCCTTTCATGTATGTTTAACCTATATGCAATCAACGCTTCACATAGGGTTAGACCGGTAGGTTAGATATAGAACTTTAGTGGTTTGCTTCTGATCCTTGGATTGACAAACCTTGGGGACCCTCCTTGGTGAAAAAGGCACCAAGTCACCCGTACGCTTGCAGTGAACTTCAACACGGTTTTGAACCATCAACAGTGGAGCATCATGACATTGAGCGCGTGACATCCAATGAAGATCGCATACACATATCATGTTTTGTTACAGTACTGGAGGATGACTGCATTGAAGTTCCTCCTCCATCAGTTAAAGAAGCATATGCGAAAGCGTTGCAGCCCAAGCCCCTGTGAAAGTTGTCTTCCACGTAGGTGCAGAATGTCGGGTGATACGAGCGATACGTGCCGATGTGGTGAAAGTATCTTGTCTGATGGAGGTAATGCTCTATGACCCAGGAGTGGAGTCTAGCTCTGAAACTGTTACAATTATTGACACACACACCCTGATGGCTTCTCGGTCCTGATCAAATATGCTAGGGAAGGATCACTCCCGGAGGAGGCTGATTTATGGGACACTCCTGCCAATGCCTGGCCTTATTTACTCTCGGTCACCGACATGTTCCAAGTCGAAAGGTTGAAGCTGCACTGTGCGTCAAAGATGTGGGACATGGCAAGCGAGGAAACTGTGACTTCATTTCTATGATGGGCAATTCAAGCTAACTGCACACAATTGCAGGACAAGTGCATGTCTCTCTTAGAGCGAATCTTTCCTCACAGAATACTCACATATGATTGGGCGGTTGTATGCACTGATCATCCCGAATTTATGCACAATCTCCGTAGAAGATTACCTGAAGGGTTGTACCAGGGTCCCTTGTAGTTTTAATGTTTTGTTTAAGTGTTTTTAGTCATGTAATAAACAGTTGAAACGATACGTTAATTTGTTGCAGTGAGTACATTTGTAGTGCTATAATCGGATCATCTGCCTAACGTGAATATGAAGTAGAGTGTAGTCATGTGTGTGTCTGTCCATTCCATGATCCATGGTGGCACGGCTGACCCAGTCAACAACTTACCTCTCTGCGTAAGGTCACTGACGTTTGGGTCCATGATCCAAAGTCTTTCGTTTCCCGCTCTGGACCACAACAGTGGGACTTGAAATTTTGAATTCCCCGCTCCTCCTTCTAGTCCTCCCCGTTATATATAAAACAAAGAGGAAAACCAGGCCTCCCAATTCTCTCCTGGTAATTTTCCAAAATCAGGGGATCTTCTCCTCGACCGCCGAAGAGACCTAGTAGATCTACGGCGGAAGCAGCAACGGCGACCTAGCTACCGACGACGGCTTCCTCTGCTACGAGCGGCGTCCTTCCTCTTCTACGACCGGTGGCCTTCCTCGGCAACGTCCTTGAAGCTACAAGATGGTTCAAACTCGTTGCTCCGTCGGCTCCCCTGAGACTCACCCTGGCGGCCGCAAATCTGCAATAGTTGCGCAGACCATCGTGCTCAAGGTGCAAGGTCGGGCTGCTAAATCGAGACGGCATTCGGCACCTTCTTCCCTTCCTATTCGTCAGGTCTGCGGTCTCCTCCCTGTATTGATTGATTCAATTAGATTGCTTCCCCATGCTCTTTGGCTTTCTATAATATTCTTTCATGTTTGGGTGATTGTGGATATACTGTACCCTATCGCAAGAGTTTGTTCGAAGTCATTTTATTCGAGCTTTGTAGAAATTTGTAGATGAAATTATTCGACTACTTCCCCATGCTCTTTGCCTTGAATATTGTTGTTGCATGCTTGGGTGATTGTGGATCTCTTCTGTTCCATATTGCAAGAGATTGTTCCAAGTCAACTTATTTGAGGTTTGTAGAAATTAAAGGATGAAATTATTATATTGCTTACCCATGCTCTTTGGCTTTCCATATTTTTGTTGCGTGCTTGGGTGATGATGGATTGGGTGTGATCGTTCATGTACCGCATTGAACTTAATAGATGAAATTGCTTCCGATTGCTAATGATCTCAACCCTTATCTCTTTTTCTTGTACTTGTTTCAGCGGGCCAAAGGGTCAACATCTGTAGTCGCTCCTGTTCAGACCTGCTCCAAGGTAACAAACTCAACACCTTTCTTTGTTTCCTATTGCGAATGATCTCAACCCTTACCTCTTGTTCATGTACTTATTTCAGCGGGCCAAAGGGTCAACATCTGAAGTCGCTCCTGTTCAGACCTACTCCAAGGTAACAAACTTAACATCTTTGTTTCCTTAGTTCGAATCAATTACAAGGTCCTAATCTGACTTCGGATCCACTGTTGCTATATGGAAGCTACCAAGTCAATGTTGCTTCTTCCCAACAAATTAAAATAGAGGCAGCCGAGTACACAAGAATGGGTACTAAATCCTTATGTAGTGGTGTTGATGAAGAGTGAGTTGACGCTCCCAATCACGATGGGGTACAACTTCGACAACGATTTGTTGCTCACCAAAAAGAGTTATGTAGCTTGAAGAAGATGACCGAAGAATCAGAATCAACTTTGAAAATGCAGTCGGCTGAGATTAAGAGGTTGCAGAAGCTAACCGAAGACAGTGAGGACCTCCTTCGTCTACTGCTTAGCAGTAAAAGATGAAGAGGTTAAGATCATTAGATCAGATCTCCACTTTCTCTTGTGATTATGACCTGAATTTAGCTTTGTTAATCAATGTTCCTAGTGATACTGTTATCATGTAATAATTTGTGATATGTGATGAACAATATGGGTGTGCTTGATAGTAAACAACAGTTTGATTTATTATATAAAGAAATATGTGCTGATTACTATTTTGTCAATCAGATCAGAATTATTCTAAAAAAAGAATCAGAATTGAAATGAAATCCATTAATACTGATGGATGATTAGTTAATTTTATGTTGTACTTCAGTGGTGTTGACACCGTTTTTTGACACATATCAAAACCAGCGTCAAAAGGAGGCGAAGGGACCGATGCAGGGCATGGAAGCAGCAACTGGGAAAGTGATGTATAGCTCGTACGAGATATGGAGATCAAAATGACCATGTATCAGGCAAGAATAAATCAGCAAAGCCAAATCAGAGGACAATCGGCAGATGGCCGATCGAACCCATACGTGCATAACAAAGGCAACAAGACAACTGATTTTTTACTAGCATCGCCACTAGGATGTATAAGCATGATTCCATCACTCGTTGGAAGGCAAATCATCTTGGAAATTGGAATAAAGAAATAATAAGTATAAGAGAGAGGATTTCACACAATGAGAGAAGACGTACAAGTATTGGATCCTAATTGGGATACGGCAAAGAGAAAGTCATCTATAATGACGTGGTGTTCGGCCTTTGGGAATTAAAATATTCCTAATCCAGGTACTTCGGCCGAAACATAATCAATCAACTGAAGCTTCGTCAAGAAGGATTCTGGAGGAGGAAATCAGAGTCCATGTATCTAGTATTATTTTCTTTAGTTTAATCAAGGTAGTCAATTTGTAATTGGTTTAGTTAAGAGCTAGTTTTTTATGCGTGAAGTTGCACGCCAAGTCCTAGGTTCAGCAGCCCTATAAATATAAAGGGTGCACGGTCATTGTAATCTTAATCTCAATTAATACAACTCGGCGCATCGCCACTCTTTTACTTTTTCGCTTTACTTTTCCGCAATGTATTTACTTTGAATCATTGACGAAACCTCGGGACCTGATGCGGGGCTGCATCATCTTGATCTCCGGCAGAGGGGTAAGTCCAGAGGAATTTTTGGAACCAAGTACCGCGGATCTTCGACTTACGGCGCATCGCTTCCGTCTCGATCTACGGTACTCACCAGTTACCGGTTTCATCATGTCTCGTAAGGCTGCATCTTATGATCTCTTGCTAGACATGGTAGAATCATAATTATCTTGCCTTGGTTAAGATTGCATCGGCTGATATTTATTTAATCTATCATCTTGCTGTTTGCATGCTTTGTTTAATTTAAATTACATATAATAGACGATAGATTATTTAATAGCATGTTGCATCTTAATTGTGGCTATCCCTCGAGTGTTGTGGGTTTCGAGCGACACTGTGAGTAGATCCGTCAGCTCGTGAGGTTTAGACTGACACTCTGCCGCCAGCTCTACTAGGTTGTGACTACAGGGCGCATCGTTGTGGTTACACCTAGATACAATGGCATATACATCAGGATAATACTCATCGGTTTATGGCTCTAGTTATGGTGGAGCAAGAGCCCAACGATGCTACGTTTCCAATCGGTTTCATGGCTGATAGCTTATATCGGCCGATCTAGCCGACCCGACCCGTTCTCGTATCGGCCACTCCCGGCTGTTACGTTTTATCGCAAGGCACATCAGCTCCTTGGCCGATTAACCCGTTAATCTAATATTTCAACATTTCCTTGTTAATCAACAGGTCAGATTGACTGGCACGCCTCGTAATAGACCGGGGAGTCACGTGTGTCGCGCGCGGAGGTGACATCCTATTTTCGTGTCAACACACTTTTGGCACACCCAGTAGGACACAAATATTAAATCCCTATTATATCATCTGGTGAGACCTGAAGAAAATATCCACGATGAATCAAGAGATGTTCAATGAGTACATACGGTGCGCCATGGACAATCAATCTGAAGTATTGACCAACATCATAGGGGAAGCAATTAAGGGAGCATTCCCTCATGTTCAGCGGCAAGGCCACATGGGACCATATTACCAACAGCCGGAATCCTCGGCTACTATAGTGGAACCTGCCTACTATCCATGGGAGACTACTAATCAAACAACATCTCTATATTCTGTTGCACCACCATCAGTACAAAGTGATTTGTTTAATGCCCCAAGCATTCATGGTATAACTCGGTTTCAACAAATTGCTATACAGACAACGCAACCATTGGTTCTGAACACCGAAGAAGTAATTCAGCAGCTAGGCTATGAAGAACTAGCATACGTATATCCTAGATCGTCAAGTACCGCAGCAGCAAGCACGAGTGCAACTGGTGAATCGGCTTATGGTGATTATTTAATTCCGTCAGCCTTACCTCAGGACGACTTCTATCAACCGATGACAGTTCCTCAGACTACACCAGTTCTCTATGACTCATCGCCGCTGGTACAGGAAGATTTGTTCAGCACTCTTGGATACATGCCACAGCCGCTGACACGGGAGGATTTATTCAGCGCTCTTGGATATACGCCACAGCCGCTGACAAAGAGGGTTTTGTTAAGCACTTTTGGATATACGTCTGCGGACACTACTCAAATTCAAGGATCGACAGACTGTCAAAGTGGTGTTCTGGAATAACAATTTATTCCCCAAAGGTCATAGCAGAGATGGGTTCAAGAATCGGCTCCTCAGCCGATAGCTTTCCAGCCACATGTGCAAGCTCATCAACCAATGGTTCAGCAAGCAGGTTGGCCGATGGTGCAAGAATTACAACAAATAATTCTTGTAACTCAACCTCAAAAACCAGAAATTTATCAACCACAAGCTATGGACGAACAATTGATGATTCAACAGTCAGAACTGATAGTTCAACAAGCTTTGCCCGAGGGGCTGCAACTGCAAACAGTAGCTCAGTAACCTTTGCCTGGGGGCTGCAATATTCCCAGATGTCAGTTTGGCAACAACCTTTAGAAAATTATTGGTCGCAAGAATCGGCTTTACAGCAAGAGGCACTGAGCCCACAGCCGATTGCTCACCAACCACATCGACCAATAATTCCTGAATCAATGGTCAGTTAGTCTATTATAGCAAAATCAGAAGAGTTTGTGCATCTGATAAAGACTGAAGAAGATCTGTGTCCAACTAATATAGTCAAAGTGAGTAACCAAGATGAAGAGGCTGAGTTAAGATTATCAAGTTCACAGGTGGCTAATGAATCAGAGGTCACGGATCACAAACTACAGATTGAGGTTGACGAAATCAAAGATGAAGGCCACTGTGGAGGAGGTTTTAATTCCAAAAACCCTCCGAAGGAAGCTCCCATCAGCAATAATAATTGTTTACAAGACATGGTTGAGGTCAACGGTCAGAAAGAAACATCTGAAGCTAAATTCCTGACCTCTGGAAAAGCTGAGGAATCAGGAGCTGTTAATAATAAAGTTGTGAGGCAGAAAATGGTCTCTTGGATTATTTATCGCTCACCACTCAAAAGCATTGCCGATGAGTATCGGCAGCTTGGAATTTATTTTCCATGGGAGCCAGGTGGTCAGGGATACAAAAACATTGCCCAGAAGTATCCACTGCTTGAAGCTTATTTTCCATGGGAGTCAGGTGACCAAGGGCAGAATAAAAAAAAGAATGAAAAAAGGAAAAGGAAAAGGAAAAAGAAGAAAGAAAAAGAATAGGAGGGTGATAGTAATATTCTAACTCATAGATTTCTCCTACATACTCGCGACAACGCGCAGGGAATTGAGGAATATAAATGAATAGCAGCGTAGATAGTCCTAGCAGAAACATAACGATCGGATCTTTTTTCGATTTTAAGATATGATCAGTCTATTACTCTATTCTTCGTCCTGAGCAGGTCATATAATGCTGAGGCATACTGTGAATTGCTTATTGAATCGATTTTTGAATCGGATGTAACACTGAGGCGTAATGTACATTGCATTATTGAATCGATTTGTGAGAAAAAGATTCTGGTCCTTTAATCTGTACTTTGCCGTGAACATCTCTCAGCTGAATCTAAAGCATATCTAAATTTTGTTAGTCTAGAATTGAAGTAACAGTGTATATATATACGCCGTTCTGTTTTGTATTGTATATGACTTCTCTCTTATGATCAGACGCGCGAGGTTGCCGAAATTCTCTCTTATGATCATTGCATTTTTCTTAATTCCTGCAACAACGCGCGGGTGAGATTTCCCTAGTTATATGAACGCCGACAGCCGACTTAATTTATTTGACCCACACAAAGAAACAACACTCAGCTAATAGCAACCTTCATTGCCCGACGGACGGCCACTACTGCAGCACCGTGCCCCTGCATATATTATTTCTACGAGATCGGCATCAGCCAATAGCGCTACACGTTATTCTACAAGCCAAGGAAAGTACTGCTGCCGATCACACCGTAGAGCTGTTGGGACGACAAGAACAGGTCCGAAGTAACAAGATCACATCAGCAATATGTAGATGCCGAAAGAAACAATGGTGCGGCCAACTGCACAATACTGTGGGCTACCAGAGGGTCCGCCCCTGGGTGATCAAGATTGACAATGGCGTGGAATAAAGGAACAAGATGTTACTAACACAATGGTGATGACATTCCAAGGCTAGCATACATAATGGCAGCTAGGGTCAAGATAAAAAAAATCGCTTAAGATGGCATGCATCGGCTACGGAGTAAATGCAAGATTCTCTCGAAGTATTGCATTAGCCGATATCTTTTTCCCACGCAGCTGGACTTACCGTTGGTCTCATTCGCAAAAGGAATGAATTTCCTCAAGAATATTGTGCTAATAAGAAAGTCGATCCTATCGGCTAAGACAAAGTCTCTGGATGTAAAATCTTAAGCATATAAAACGGACCGAAGGCTAAAATCAGAGGTTCTGTTGAAGACTGGTGGATTTCTTCTAATTTTAAAGACTGGATGGTCAATGACTAACCCGGTAAAGCAGAGGCTGAGCAGAGGACGGTCTTTATTACTGATGGAGAACCATCATTCCATATTACGGATCTTTTGGACGATTCGGTGTAGACCAAGCGAGCGGAAGAAGAGCACATTGTTGCGAGAAAAATGTTCTGGCCGATACATATTATGTTTAAAATTGATCTAAAGAGAAGCTGCAAGACCGATTGGAGGATATCCTATTCTAAGCCCACAAATCCGTTTGCAGAACTCAAGATACGTCGGTTCCCATGATGTTTGATCGGCAATCTGTGAAAAAATTGTGCTCTGAATACATCACCTACGGGGCTGGGTGCAAGAAGAAGGAAAAATAAATCGATTGGAGGAACTATGAAAAGTATCGGTACTCAGTGATCAGTGATCGGTCGACGATGGTTATGGAGCTGGTAGCTGTTTATTCAAAGGAGCCAATCCAAGTCTTTTGCTGACATACCCTGTAACAGCATCTTGGTCTGTCCTTTTTATACACAGGAGTCAATCAATCGAAGCCAGTCACAACGAATTAATGGAGTTGGGCAGTACGGACCGAGGATATATACCCTGCTGCCAATAATTATTATGAGATAGTTGATGTGTTTATCAGCTCCATGATGGAACCTCGACAGACATAATTTATGCTCCTCAACATGCAAAAGAACCACAAGCCATGCACTCACGTACTTGCATATGGATTATTACCTGGGAGCTAGCAGAGGGAAAGTTTGGAAGGCGTGATCAGCAAACTTCTAATAGCAGCTGAAAGCCAATAAAACATATCGGTGGATTGGCTACTTGCTATTCAGAAGGATTGGATGACGAGTAAATGAAGAACACCGAAACCTTCCAACGTGCAGGCAAGCAAGGAGACTTACAAAGCCATACACGTACATATAGAGATGACCACCGGTAGGGAGAGGGGTTTTAGTTCCGTTTGGTAAAGGGAATAGTTCTCTCATGTCCAACCGGGACTAATGATAAGAGACAAAAGACCCCCCTTTTAGTCCCGAGTGAATGGACCGGGACTAAAGTGAGCCTTTAGTCCCGGGTGATATTACCACCCGAGACTAAAGGGTATCTCCCGCCGCCGCATCCCTACCTACTCCCACCGCCGCATCCCTGCTTGCTCCTCCGCCATCCCCTACAGCTCTGGCTGAGCTTATTACCAAAAACGAAGAACACATCCAACCATCTCAAAATCACACAAGTTCATCTCACGTACTACAACAATCATCACAGAAAAAGGAAGAACACACAATCAATTGAAACAAAACTCTAAGTCACAACCACATGAGTTTGATTTCATAATCAAATCTTATTCACAGCCACATGTGTTCGATTTCATTCTCAAATCTCATACAACATCGATTTCATTCACCATGCAAAAAAAAACCTACCGGGCTGCCTGCTGTCGCCGAAGGCCAGGCCGGCCGCGCCTCCTCCCGACGGCCTGCCGCGCCTGGCCGGCCGCCGGCCACGGCCGCGCCGGATGCGTGCCAGCCGGCGGCCACGCCCCGCGCCTCGCTGTGGCTGCGCCGGAGGCAGCGGCCGGCCCCGCCCCGCCATGGCCGCGCACCCGCGGCCCGCGCTCCCCGCACGCCGGCGCACCGGCCGCCCCGCCGTGGCCGCGCACCGGCGGCCGGCGCGCCCCGCACGCCAGCGGCCCGCGCGCCCCGCGTGCCGGTGGCCGCGCCGGAGGCAGCGCCCGGCCCCTCCCCGTCGTGGCCGCGCCGGCGGCCGTACGCCGGAGGCCGCCCCGCGCCCCGCCATGGCCACCTGCATAGGAAGAGTAGAGAGATGAGATAAGAAAAATGAGAGAAGACAAGGAATTGACTGGTGGTGGGAGAAAGATAAGGGGAGAGAAAAAGGAAGTCAACGTGGGGAAGAGCTTTAGTCACGGGTGGTATTTCCACCCGAGACTAAAGGGTACCTCTTTAGTCTCGGGTGGTAACACCACCCGGGACTAAAGGCCTACACTAATAATTGCTTAAAAAAAGCGGTTGGACACCCTCCTTTAGTCCCGGTTGGTAGTACCAACCTGGACAAAAGGGTAGGGGCGTTTGCGGGCATTTGAGGCAACATCGATGAAAAGCCTTTAGTCCCGGCTCCAAAATTCAACCGGGACTAAAGGGGCGTACAAAAGGTCCTAACTCTACCAGTGGACCAAGAGGCTAGCAAAGGAAGTTGTGTACGTGAAAGGATGCCTAAGTACCACCTCATACACTGCAGAGAAACCAACGTGACTGTCAGAAACAAAATGTTGCTGATAAAGGCGTCACGAGGTTGGGACTACGTCAAAAGCTCTGACCTGAAAATGGTCTGATCCATGTCTTTTGCGGCTGTGCAGAGTACCTGATGGAGATATTTATTTTGGGCAGAAAGAGCATATGCAGTGCATAGCTACTGGTGCTAGAGTCGAGCCGATAAGGACAAATGTTGCATCGGCTACTACTGCTTGTCCTGAGACTTCACATCTGTTTTATTGTTGATAGGTGGTCCAATTTCTACCTCGCTTCCAACATCAGCATGGACATGGTTGACCATGGCCATTGGCAACAACGATGTCATGGTGCACATCGGCTATCGGTATGGGGAGCCACAGAGACCAGTTTGGAGACATCATGTCCTAATAAGCTGCCGATGATCCGGTGCAGTTTCAGAACTAAGGTGCATTCGTTTCACCATCAGAAGTTCAAGGTGAAGCACTAATGGTAGATACGGCGGTAAGGCAACATGGCTTCCAAGGTCACAGAATTCTCTACAACCTAACAACTACACACGTCAATTTGAAGTATGTATCGGCTGGTCAGCAACAAACAAGTCTAGTTAGTTTTCCCATAGCCGATGATATACAAAGCAAGGAAAAGGTTTAAATTTGAGTGCCAGGGTTGCGGAGTTCAAGAATCTGATAGTTGATTACCAAGTAGCCAGTGGCCCGATTATAGTGCAGTCGGAGGTGACTAAGCATCAAGAACTACGCCACCGTTGGTGTCGCCACTACTTTCGTCGACAATGCTGATACTACCACCATTGCTACTATAAAGTTGACAGAACAGACGGGCGGCACCATGCTTAACCAAAACTCAGATTAAAAGTAATCGACTGATGCCGATGGAGAATAAAGAGTCGGTATTAATTGGCTGCATGCTATCCGGGTGTTAGTGTTATATATATTGAAGTTGGCGAGAAAGGATGATGAAGTAGAGTGCTGCCAATGGACTTCTTCCTTCCAGACGCGTCAGTTTATTTCCTTGGCAAATCATCACTGCGATTACTTATATGGACACTTGGGATCATTGATCAAACCACGATGTTATTTCCTTGGCAAATCATCACTGCGATTACTTATATGGACACTTGGGATCATTGATCAAACCACGATGATGAGCAGGGGAGAAGTAATAAGTATAAAACTACATGCGCATGGGAGCCTGGTCATAAGTATGAACACAAAGCCAAGATGGGGAATCTTGCTTCCAGATGGGCTTATGGTAGTCTGTCAAGGGGGCAGATAAATACTGGACTGACACTCTACTACAAAAGCATCATCTCAATAGTAAGCCCATCTTGATGAGCGGCGTCCTCTGCTACGAGCGGCGTCCTTCCTCTTCTACGACCGGTGGCCTTCCTCGGCAACGTCCTTGAAGCTACAAGATGGTTCAAACTCGTTGCTCCGTCGGCTCCCCTGAGACTCACCCTGGCGGCCGCAGATCTGCAATAGTTGCGCAGAACATCGTGCTCAAGGTGCAAGGTCGGGCTGCTAAATCGAGACGGCATTCGGCACCTTCTTCCCTTCCTATTCGTCAGGTCTGCGGTCTCCTCCCTGTATTGATTGATTCAATTAGATTGCTTCCCCATGCTCTTTGGCTTTCTATAATATTCTTTCATGTTTGGGTGATTGTGGATATACTGTACCCTATCGCAAGAGTTTGTTCGAAGTCATTTTATTCGAGCTTTGTAGAAATTTGTAGATGAAATTATTCGGCTGCTTCCCCATGCTCTTTGCCTTGAATATTGTTGTTGCATGCTTGGGTGATTGTGGATCTCTTCTGTTCCATATTGCAAGAGATTGTTCCAAGTCAACTTATTTGAGGTTTGTAGAAATTAAAGGATGAAATTATTATATTGCTTACCCATGCTCTTTGGCTTTCCATATTTTTGTTGCGTGCTTGGGTGATGATGGATTGGGTGTGATCGTTCATGTAACACCCAATTACAAGGTCCTAATCTGACTTCGGATCCACTGTTGCTATATGGAAGCTACCAAGTCAATGATGCTTCTTCCCAACAAATTAAAACAGAGGCAGCCGAGTACACAAGAATGGGTACCAAATCCTTATGTAGTGGTGTTGATGAAGAGAGAGTTGACGCTCCCAATCAGGATGGGGTACAACTTCGACAACGATTTGTTGCTCACCAAAAAGAGTTATGTAGCTTGAAGAAAATGACCGAAGAATCAGAATCAACTTTGAAAATGCAGTCGGCTGAGATTAAGAGGTTGCAGAAGCTAACCGAAGACAGTGAGGACCTCTTTCGTCTACTGCTTAGCAGTAAAAGATGAAGAGGTTAAGATCATTAGATCAGATCTCCTTCGTCTCCACATATCAAAACCAGCGTCAAAAGGAGGCAAAGGGACCGATGCAGGGCATGGAAGCAGCAACTGGGAAAGTGATGTATAGCTCGTACGAGATATGGAGATCAAAATGACCATGTATCAGGCAAGAATAAATCAGCAAAGCCAAATCAGAGGACAATCGGCAGATGGCCGATCGAACCCATACGTGCATAACAAAGGCAACAAGACAACTGATTTTTTACTAGCATCGCCACTAGGATGTATAAGCATGATTCCATCACTCGTTGGAAGGCAAATCATCTTGGAAGTTGGAATAAAGAAATAATAAGTATAAGAGAGAGGATTTCACACAATGAGAGAAGACGTACAAGTATTGGATCCTAATTGGGATACGGCAAAGAGAAAGTCATCTATAATGACGTGGTGTTCGGCCTTTGGTAATTAAAATATTCCTAATCCAGTTACTTCGGCCGAAACATAATCAATCAACTGAAGCTTCGTCAAGAAGGATTCTGGAGGAGGAAATCAGAGTCCATGTATCTAGTATTATTTCCATTAGTTTAATCAAGGTAGTCAATTTGTAGTTGGTTTAGTTAAGAGCTAATTTTTTATGCGTGAAGTTGCACGCCAAGTCCCAGGTTCAGCAGCCCTATAAATATAAAGGGTGCACGGTCATTGTAATCTTAATCTCAATTAATACAACTCGGCGCATCGCCACTCTTTTACTTTTTCGCTTTACTTTTCCGCAATGTATTTACTTTGAATCATTGACGGAACCTCGGCACCTGATGCGGGGCTGCATCATCTTGATCTCCGGTAGAGGGGTAAGTGCAGAGGAATTTTTGGAACCAAGTACCGCGGATCTTCGACTTATGGGGCATCGCTTCCGTCTCGATCTACGGTACTCACCAGTTACCGGTTTCATCATGTCTCGTAAGGCTGCATCTTATGATCTCTTGCTATACATGGTAGAATAATAATTATCTTGCCGTGGTTAAGATTGCATCGGCTGATATTTATTTAATCTATCTTCTTACTGTTTAACATGCTTTGTTTAATTTAAATTACATATAATAGACGATAGATTATTTAATAGCATGTTGCATCTTAATCGTGGCTATCCCTGGAGTGTTGTGGGTTTCGAGCGGCAGTGTGAGTAGATCCGTCAGCTCGTGAGGTTTAGACTGACACTCTGCCGCCAGCTCTACTAGGTTGTGACTACCAGGCGCAACGCTGTGGTTATACATAGATACAATGGCGCAGGCATCAGGATAATACTCATCGGTTTATGGCTCTAGTCATGGTGGAGCAAGAGCCCAACGATGCTACGTTTCCAATCGGTTCCACGGCTGATAGCTTATATCAGCCGATTTAGCCGACCCGACCCGTTCTCGTATCGGCCACTCCCGGCTGTTACGTTTTATCGCAAGGCACATCGGCTCCTTAGCCGATTAATCCGTTAATCTAATATTTCAAGATTTCCTTGTCAATCAACAGATCAGATTGACTGGCACGCCTCGCAACAGACCGGGGAGTCACGTGTGTCGCGCGCGGAGGTGACGTCCTATTTCCGCGTCAACAAGTGGGCTTAGCCCACTTTTAATTGGGCCAAAAGTCATTTTTTTCAAATTAACGTGACACAGAAGGCCGCAACAATGTACGCACTTGTTGGACTCGACCCAACCAAAACAGGCCCACCCTAATCAAATTTGATCTAAAAAAGCTACAATTGGGCCCAACAAAATCTTTTTTGGGCTATATAAACAATGCCAGCCTACAGGAACAGTTTTGGGCTCAACCCAGCTACAAACGGGCCAAATTCGTTTTATGACGCATACGGTTTGTCACAATTGGCATACCACATCGGATGCCACATCAAATTATGTCCAGCGTGGCAAAGCTACAGGAACGATGTTATGACGTTTTGTATTGACGATTTTGCACGCGTCATTAAACTCATAACACCGCGAAATAAGGTCTCGTCATTAATCGCGGTTTGTGACACTCGATTAATGACGGAGCGTTTTCGTAACAACTGGCGTCATTAACCGCGGTTTATGACGAGAAACGACCTTTTTTTGCGGTACTAGTCGGCGTTTTTCTTGTAGTGAAAATGCTCAAAAAAAATTAATAACACATTTAGACTTGAGCGTATTTTAGACTTTTCTCTCCACAATTTGACCTAAATCTGATGAAAATGGCATGGAGGGCAAAAAAGTTTCGGCCAGTAACACACAGGTGCGCTCGACCTTTTGAGTAGCATACAGGCTACGAAGAACTTTTCTAAAAGCATACAGTTAAAAGCCTCTTCTTTTAGAGCATACGACGATGCGATCTCTTGTAAAACCGTAGCATGTGGCCAAAGCTAGTATGCGCCCAAACATTTAGTCGAAATTGGATCATGTGATCGAGTAGTCGAAAAAAATGAGTTAGCTAGACTGCTTAAACAAGTTTTTTAGTTGGTTTAAACGATAGTAGACGTTTGATAGAAGCTCACAATATGCACTGAAATGGAGTAGTAGCACTAAGGAAACACCACGACTTACCTGTTTGGGCAACAAGACTCTGCAATGGGCTGTGTCAGCTTTTTTTTTAAGATCAACTCCCACCGTTTTATTGATTGCTCATAGGGAAGGAGTTACAGATGCCATCAGGCGGACTCAGAAGCCATACATGATGTCCTACAGACTCATAAATACAATGACGGGCTAAGATATGAGCATCGACATTCGACTCTCGACCCTCGTGTACAATATCAACCGAGGTAAAATCTTCCATTCTTGCCTTGATCTCATTGATGATATGGCCATATGATCCCATCTCTGCTCCATGAATATTTTTAATAACATTCAGGCAATCGCTAGCCACTCTGAATCGTCGTAGATCGAGATCAGTTGCAAACGCTAGGGCCTCAAGACAAGTCAACGCTTCTAACTGTTCTGCGTCCAACACACTAGAGAACACAACAGCAGATGCTCCAAGAAACATCCCATTCTCGTCCCTGGCTACTGCGGCAGCCGCACCAGTACTTGAGGTCTTGGATAGGGCAGCATCAACATTGACTTTCATACATCCCACTAGTGGGGGGATCCATCGAGGCTTCATTGTTTGCGGACCTCCTCCTCTTCTCTCTTTTGGTGCCGGCATGCCCATGTCCAAGTCAGATACGAATTTTTTGATGAAATTGTGAGACGATAGCGGGCTCTGGAAAGATTGCTCATGTATTGCCTTCCTTCTCGCATACCATATTGCCCACAGAGTTACCACAACTCTCGTCACTTCCTTATGTGGCAACGTCTTAAAAATCACCGCTAACCAGTCCCGTGCCTCTTGTTCTTGAGATTGACAGAGATGCTTGTGACGCCCTAGGTTTTTATTAGGGTTATTTAACGCTAATGACCGAGTCAATCAAGTCAAACACGTGGACTTTGGTCAACTTTGGTCAACCTGGGCTATCACCTCGAAAACCTAGCCAACATCACTAGTGATCAACCTTTGGTCAAAGCTTGATCAAACCTTGGTCAAACCCTAGCTAAAACCCTAGTCAAACCCCTTCGGCACCCTAGTCCTTCTAGAACTTTTACCGCGTTCTCCAAATTTCACCTAAACACTTCATTTTCTCCCAATGTAAAAGTTGTGCAATTTGTCGAGGTACACAACTTTCATGTTGAGTGGCATTGCCAATTCGAAGGGGAAGTTGGTGAAAATTGTGAGTCAACGCCAGCAGGTACTGTTTACAGATGCCAAGAAAATCTCCAAGTTGGCGTATAGTTCATGCAAAATCGGTTGATCAAAACACCCTTGAGCTTTTGTAAAAGTTGTAGAGGGTTAGTAGATCTACAACTTTGGTATAGAAACATTGGATCACTTCTGTGGCAAAAATTTGAGAAACATTTGGTCAAACCTACCTAAACCGAATAGAAATCAAGGCCAGAACGCGAGCGCGTGCGCGCGACGTCGCCCGGCGCCACGTCGGCCCGCCGCCGCCTTGCCGTACACGCACGCCGAGACAGGCCGGCGACCGTCGGTCTGTGAGCTGCGCCCTAGCTCCTGTTCGTGACGCAGGTGGACCCCTGGTCGGTGCCACGTGCCGCGTGCGCACAGGCCGCGCCGCGCCGCCCACGCGCCGCCATTGGCCGCCGCCCCCCGCACGTCGCCTGCGCTGGTGCCATGCCGCGCCCATGCCACGACGTGGCTCTTGACCGACTCGCGAACCGCCTCTCCAAGGCCTAGCCGCGCCTATAAAGGCCGCTGTGCTCCTCCTCGCGCGCGCAGGAGCAGAGCCGCCGCCGTCGCCATTGGCGCCCTACGCGGAGCTCCACCTCCCGACCCTCAACACCGCCGCTCAACCCCTCAAACCGGCACTCAACCACCTACTAAAGCCTGCACCGTCGCTTGTTGGCTAACCCCGGCCCTCTCTTCGCCGAAAAACACAGCGCCTGCGGCCGCATCTCCCTGGCGCCGTCGGGCGACCTCACCGGTACTTTCCCGACCCCAAAACCGGCCACACACGGAGCCCTGGTGACCCATAGACACTGTTCCACCCCTTCCCCGGTCAGCCCCGCCGCCGGCCTCGCCGGATTTCGCCGAGCCGCGCCGCCCCCATGGCCCAAGGGCCACATTGCGAGGCCTTGGTTCTTTCCAAGGTGTTTTGTGCGAACCGAGGGTATGGTTGTGAACCTTCAGATCTTTCTAGGGTCCCTGCTGTAAATAGATTCTTAAAACTTTTACCCCTAGGTCCAGTGACTTGGAAAATGCATATAAAATCACATAAAAATCATAAAAATGCAAAACCAATTTTGTTGTCTTCTTTGTGAGCAGACCTACATCTTTTGTAAAGCATGTATATAGTTTTGAGTTATAGTTTTTGCATGAAAAATTGAAATCAGTTTAAGCCACTTTTGTTGTAGTTCAAAATCAACATGCGATAATGAGATGATTTTTGGATATGTGGTGAGAAATATCATGTGTAGCCTCTGTACAAAAATTGGCATAAAGTTATGGAGTAAATCTTTTATCATGATTTATCTTGTATTTATGCCTTTTCTGCCTTAATGATTTTTATAGCAAAAATTAAATAAAAGTTTGAGCTCAACTTCTGTGAATAGTCATGAAATGCCTAGATACACCTTTCCTGAATTAATCATGATTTTTTGACTGTTAAAAATATTTGTTCCTGATTTATACTTGTTTTTAATCATAAATGCTTAGCTCAAGATCTAAAATAGCTATTGATGTGTTTGTTGGTTTCCTAGCTTTGTTTTAGTTCAGAGATGGTGTAGGGGAATGTTTGGATCCAGAAATGATGTATTTATTTTTGTATGCATTTATCTCATTTTTGGTAGCTAGAAATGGTATGTTGTGGTAATATTTATTTTCATAGCTCCAATATGTGTGCTTGCTGTTCAGTGACTTAGAGTAGAGTTAGTGAGCTCAGTGAGCACCACCCATGGCTTTTTATAAATTATTTTGATGAATAAAAGTGGAGAAGCCATTTTGCACTTAATAATAAGTTTATTTGGAAAACCATCCCTTCTATCTTTATGAACCCTATGGATGTGTTGTGGAAATGGTTTAAGAGTTAAAAACCACCCCTTGCTGTTTTGTGCAAATAAATAAATTTATTTCTTTAAATATGTACACAATCACTATAAAGAGAAGAATAAATAAAGCCCTTCATAATATTCTTTAAAAGGGAAAGTGAGGAATATATTTTTGTCAAGGTCAATATGGTCAACCATGTGCTTCTTGTTGTCATGTGTTGCTGTTTTTGTTTAAATTAAATTAAATTCATCACTAATTATTGCATATGCATCCTCCGTGTAGAAGTTCCCGACGGTAGCTATACGCTCGTACCGGCTGACGAGGACGAGGGAGCAGGAGGAGACGTGCACTACGTGTCCGTAGATCAAGACCCGGACCAAAGTCCGGAAGTTTGTGTGACTGCTTGTGCTGACGAAGGCAAGCGCCGGTTTAAACATTAACCTATGTGTTTCTTTTAAGCTTCTGAATTTACCTTTGCTTATCTATGTGCATTTACGTTCAGGAGTTGAATTGAAACCCTAGTTGCATGATCCTTAAGTACCTATGATCTTTTACTAGTATGCTAGGTCGCTAGTGGCTATGCTCTAAGGATCCGGTACAAGTCGAGTGATGTTCGTCACTCGCGAGAATAGGATCTCCTTGATGGAATCACCATATTTATTAATGGATTGCTCATGTGGTAAGAGCATGGGATTGGGCTCCGGTCCAGTGGCTTCGTTGGTTAAGTGTTTGAACGTACTAAGCACTTGTCGGAAATGGGCACGGTAAGCCTAGTACCTAAATGAGGCGGTGCGGGAACTTTGCGCTACTAATCTTAGGGTTGCGGCCCCGGGCTCGCCACCTGAGTGCATGCGTGAGGCTGGGTGACCTTGGTGGCGTAGCCCAGTAAACCTTGTACTTAAGACTGTAACATCTGATCCCAATCCGAGGAATGATGGGAACCGCCTGGTTGGTGAACTCTTAGTGAGGGCATCTCCCATGTGTTTAGGTCTACCTTGCAAGGTTTAAATCAATCGATTGTCGGCCTCTCACCATTATCTGAGACTACTTAATCTACTGGCCATGATATCCCTTTATGATGGAACTTTGTGAATATTGTTACTTGATTAATTGTTTTGTACAACTCATGATTGCAATAGTTGCTTATCTAGTAATGATTACTTCTACTAGAACTTGAGCTAAAATGTGAAAGTAAGGATTCACTACTTAGGAGCTTTTTGGCAAACAAACCCACTAGCCAAAAGCCTTGCATGACTAGAGGTAAAGTCTTTTATTTTTGGACGGGTAAGCCTTGCTGAGTATTAGTATACTCAGTCTTGCTATTTAAATGTTGTTTCCAAGTAATGCATGTGATGTGTGGCCTGGAGAAATTCCACCCGGCTGGGAGTTGGAATGGGTGGATGATGACGAGTGATTGCATCATGGACGGCCTCCTATGATGCTTATCGTGTCGTTTAGTTAATTCCGCTGTTTTAATAAACTCTGAACCATTTACTTTCATGTCTAGAACCATGGTTTGTAATAATGAACCCTAAGGGGAAGTTTGTTGTTAATTTGTAAGGCACTCTGGACTCTCCTTCGTGGGAGTTTTAATGTATACGTTTCGATCCTCTATGTGTGTTTCAAGTGAT
This sequence comes from Cenchrus fungigraminus, assembly GCA_036936925.1. Lineage (NCBI taxonomy): Eukaryota > Viridiplantae > Streptophyta > Magnoliopsida > Poales > Poaceae > Cenchrus > Cenchrus fungigraminus. The sequence continues at coordinate 49,709,074 of CM072778.1, read as the reverse complement.
TTACCGGGCTTTGACCCGGTAACACTCAACGGGATGATTCTTTATTATCGCTTAATGACCAAATGGAGTGGTTTAGGCGATAGTATGGAATTATCTCGGATGGGGTTGTCACAATGCTCAACCATATCCTCATCCTCTAGAGCCCACACACATCTAGACATATTGCAATCCAAAAGTGAGCGTCTCCAAGAGTCTTCCATGCCACAAATGCTAGAAGTGCTGTGAGTAGACATGTGTCTATGATGGAGCACATCCTTCGTTGGTATAGAGTGTCTTGCCACTCTCCACAAAAAGACACATACTTTAGATGGCACCCTGACCTTCTAGATGGTCGACCACTCCTTCTCCTCAGCCTTTGTGTTTGATTTTCCCGCACTGTGCTCTAGCCAGGCCGATCGCTTATAGCAATTGTGCACAAGCATGCGGTACACCGAGCGAACCGAGAAAATCCCAGATTTCTCGTAATGCCACGCCCAAAAATCAGCCTACTGTCGACTGCACAAAGGGATGCTTAGGATGACCTCTTTCTCCATCGGCGTAGAAGCTTCCTCCAATATATCAGTTCTCCATGAGCATGTCATATGATCAATCAAGTCACTAGCAAGGGATAAATATTGAGCTTCCTGACTGTGATTTATCGGTCGAAAAAGTCCATCTCTAGGTAACCAATTCATGTGCCAAATACTAGTGCTTTCACCTGTGCCAATACGCCTTATAATCCCTTGTTCCAGATTGTTTTTTTCCATCCATAATTGCATGCCACACCCTAGATGGTGAGGTGCCCACTTGAGCGTCAAAGAACATATCATTCGGGAAATAAACAACTTTCAAAATCCGAGCACTGAGAGTACTAGGTTCAGTCAGCAAGCACCATGCTTGCTTCAACAAGCGAGTGAGGTTGAAAAGCTCTGTTTCATGAAAGCACATTCCTCCAACATATTTTGATTTTGTCATCTCCTCCCAGGCGACTCAGCATGTCTTCCTCTTGCCCTCCTTACTTCCCCACCAGAAACTTCTGAAAAGCCCATCAATATCCTGGCATAATCCTGGCGGCAGACGAAAGCAAGCCATCAAATAGGTCGGTATAGCCTGTGCAACCGACTTTGATCAACACCTCCTTTCCCCCTGCAGATAAGGATTGTTCCATCCATCCTTGGACCCTCTTCCATACCCGATCCTTAAAGTACTTGAATGCCCCGTTAGTAGAGGTCCCTACATCAGTCGCCATCGGGCTACCTCAAACGACTCACCCTGTGAAACAATGCACTTTGGGCCTCTTTAGGGCAAATCCAATGGAACTCTCATATTTGAGCCCCTATTCACCCATATGAGGACATCTCATCTAGATTTGAGGTTCCTATTCTCCTTCCAACTCCAACCCAACTCTCATATACTCCCTTACTTATAACCAACTTCTTTTTTTATTCTCCTCCTTACACATGGGGTCCACCTGTCAGTGGGTCCTTTTACCCCCACCCTTCCTCCCCACTCCTCCTCTGTTCCCATCCCGCATCCCCTCTGTTCCTCTCATCCTCTTCCGCCAGCAATGCAGGGACGAGCACAGCTTCTAGGATGGAGCGCTATCGGCCCCCACCAGTGCGGCCCCGATGTGGTGCCACCGGCTCGCCCCCACGGGCACGACCTCCAGTGTATGGCACCGCGAGACCCCACGGTGCGCAGCCTCCGGAGCGGGGAGCTGCGGGCCCTCACGACGCGCGGCCTCCGGAGCGGGCCGCCGCTGACCCCCACCGGCGTGGCCGCGGTGGGACACCGCCGGCCGCCATGGATGTAGCGGACCACGACCGACCCCCATTGGTGCCGATCTACAAGGTATAACCCCCCTTTCTCCCAATCCCACCCTCTTCTCTCTCGGTCCCTGCTCCCCTCTCTCTCCCACATCGCCGGTAGCAAGGGGAAACCTCCGAGGAGGCGCGGGAGGGCCGGCCGTTGGCGTGACAGGGGGATGAGAGCTCCCATCGGGGCCTCCTACATGTCAGGGTGGATATGGGGAAAATGAGAGACTATCATCCGTCGGGGCCGCATGAGTGTTGGGTTGGAGGCGTTTTTTGTGCTTTGAAACCTCAAAAGAAAGGTGACGGGTGGGATGAGAGATCTGCTAGAGTTGCCCTTAGTTCCCCCACGTGGTTGCCGTCGTTTCAAACGTCGGTTGGCAGGACTACTGCGATTTCAAATGGTGGCTACCGTATGAAACACTAGCAGGCGGTTACATCTGCAAATGTTTCATCTGGCCATATATTTTTCCAAAACCCCAAAAAAATAACAAAATTCCATAAATTTCCACCCATCACATCGAAACTAGTGACACTAAGGACGCGTTTGGCATAGCTCTGCTCCAACTTTTTTAGCTCCACTCAGACTTTTTTAGCTTCACTTCAATTTCGACTTGCCAAACGCGTCCAACTCCAGGCTTTGAAAGTCCGAACAAATCCATAATCTGGAAAATCCAACTCTGGGATTTTTTTAAGCTCCTCAAGAGATGCTCCAACTTTTATTGTTACAAGACAAAACATGGAGTTGAGAGGAAATTACCCACTGCCACTGGTTACACACAACACCCCTTTGCGAGAAAAAAAAATCGTGGCCCACCCGCATCCGCTCGTCTCCCATGCGCGGCTCATCTTTTCCCAAGCACCGCCGCCGCCCTTTGTACCGCTGCCGACACCTCTTCCCGTTGCCTGCCGACCTCCAACAACACCGGAATGGATTCGCATAAAGATGATGCCTCTTGTAATCCAAGTATTTGGTCGTGTTTCCATTGAATCTTGACTCAACCTTTCTCCTCCCCTCACAAACCCTACGGTCATGGCAGTTCCAGATCCATCGTCAAGAGGAGGGGGGGGGGGGGGCTTCATGCCGCCCGACCAGAACACGCCCATAGGGCAAGACCTCCAATGATCTGAGCGGCAACTTCGCCGGTGTCCAAGGCAGTCATGTCACAACTGGTCATATCCCTACGGCCGCCCGTGGCCGGAGCATTGCTGGCAGCCGAGGTCGTGGCCCTACAATCATGGTCCTTCATAATTTCATTCGTGGGCATGGAGGTGAAGACCAAGACTTTGCTTAGTTTGATCATCATCCTAATTTCAAACCAACTATACCGGAGAGATGAATTGACTACCTCAATATCTCTTGCTTGGAAATAGATTGTAGTTAATTTGAAGAGTATTGCATTTTGTAATAAGTGAACAAGTAACGATTTTAGCAGTCGCTACAGTCACACATGAAAAAAAACCGATCCGAACAAACCAGGGGACAAGAAAGTAATTGCCACTCCAACTCTTTCTTTTCTAGAGTTGGATACACAATTTTGCCAAACACGCCCACGAGATCCTGGAGTTGATTCTTTGAGCTGGAGTGCTACCAAACATGTCCTAGTTAGGAGCATTATACATGGATAACACATTCCATAACCCCGTTCAAATGGCGAGACGAATCTAATGAGCCTAATTATGACATGATTAGACAATGTTGTGCGAGTAGCAAACAATCTCTAATGAAAGATTAATTAGGCTTAATGGATTCGTCTCGCGATTTCCCGTCCATCTATGTAATTAATTTTGTAATTAGTCTATGTTTAATACTCATAATTGGCTTTGTTTTAGTTGCCCAGAAAATTCCTTTGTAACTAAAGTTTTAGTTCGCAAAATGCCTAAGCTCAGTTGTTAGACCGCGTATATCTTGCAGTCTTGCTAGAGCCAACTACGGCCACTGTGACCTTCCCCGGCACAAGCTGTCCATGCTGATGTTGAAATTAAACCTGATCAAATAGCTAATTACACAAGAGTGCCTGTACGTAAATTTGAGCTTCTATAAAAAAACTACACAGCAACAGCATGGTACTAATCGGTGCCGAAACATCAGAAGATAATTCCGCCAAAAAGAACTTGCATGGTGATAACAAACCTCACTTCCAGCTGTGAACTGTAAATCTACAGTACATTACATGACAAGGGAAAAGGGGTATAAACTGAATCAGCTTTGTCTGCGCTGCCACAGATTATCCGATTGATGCTCTTATTTTCAGTCAGTCTCCAATCTTGCGATGTACTTGTCGTAGAACTTGCCAGCATTCTCGAGCTCACCAAGCTCAGTGTAGCAGTCTGCTATTGCTCCGTATGCTTCAGTGACACCCGCATCCTCTCCGGTCATCTTCGAGATGTTTAGCACCATGGAATGATACTTTATGGCTTCCTTGTACTTGCCTTGCCTCTGCAACGATGCTCCTGGAGGATGCAAAGCAACTCTGTTATTTAGATTTCGCAAACACATCAGACTTTGTCCAGTTTGCATTATTAATGTAAGATATCACAAAAAGAGGTCCCTGTTTTGATGGTGACACCCAGACATCATTATGTTGTCTTTGTATGGTCAATTTTGAACTTAGTATTGAACATGCCTGAAAATATTTTCCTAATGATCATTTTTAAACTAGTATCCTTCCATATAGCATCGGTCATCAATTTCAAGTATATGTGAAAAATAAACCATGAAAGTATAATGTTGCTAAATGATCAACAAACCTAATCCTCGTGCTGCCTTCTTCTCTTCAACATGATCACCTAAAGATTGTGCAAGATCAAGAGCTGCCTTGAACTCAGGAAATGCCTTGCCAGGAGCTTGGTTTCTCAGGTAGTTCTTCCCAGTCCTCAGATATGCAATCAGGCGCTCTTTCTGATGATCAACAATAACGTCTGATTCTGGTATCTTGCTACCAACTGGAGCATAGCTCAAAGCGGGAGCATAAGATTCAATCTTGGCTTGTCTTCTCAGTGCAGCATTTATCTGACGTAACTGATCATTCAGCCGTGCAAGCTCCCCTCTCCTCTGTCTTGCAAGGAGCCCTACAGGATTTCTAAATTGCTCAGCATAATTCAGAAACTTTCAGATAGATCCCATAACAGAGGGAAATGTGCATGTTAGAGGACATATAATCTGAATACAGAAATATCAACTAACCTATTTATTGTAAAAAAGAACAGGAATGGAGCATGGTAATCATAAAGGAGATTAAATTGGCATAAATAGTTGTGAAACAAATGCAAACAACCCCATTACCTGAGTAACTTGAGATAATTCAGTTCTGTCATAGTACATACGTACAAAAATTAAGCAAAATACCAGCCAGTTGGATGACAGGCATGATAAGAAACTTTCCTTAAAATTCATTCTATGTTAAATCCCAGTTTATGTAGTAGTAGTAGTACTGAGCTATCAATAACTTGCAGAGAGGCAATGAACCTGTATATGTTTAAATTTAACCATATGCCACAGCTAAGGAACTCGAAAAGAGAAAACAAAACAAATGTTAATCCTGTTTCAGATTATAAGGAGTATTTTGTTTTATTAGGACAAGACTTGTAACTGCAGTTACTTCATTAATATATTGTTTTTTATGTGATATAAAATCATCATCATAAGTACTTTAGTAAAAATCTAACAACAACAATTTTGTGTCATATACATTATGCATCAAAGGAGTACTTATCAGTCAAAGCTGGGGACTAATGAAATGAAATATGCCCAAAAAGAGCAAGTAACACAAGGGTGCAGAGAAAACTCATGTCCTTCCCTGGTATTGTAAGCAATTCCATGTGCATCGTAAACAATTGAAAGTTCAGAGTTTTGAAAAAAAATTAATCACATAGTAAGCTGATGACATATTAGAAAACATAAACACATAGATAGGGAAAAGTCCGTTATGCATTTTCACGATGACATTCATAGCCAGTTTCCAAGCCACAAACTACCATTCCATGTCTCAACTTTCTTTAATTTACAGTGTGATGAGCTTACCTCCAACAGTAGCACCAACCATGGCTATTGCAAACAGCAAAGGCATGTTAGGGAGGGAGTACTCTTGCTCACATGGTTCTGCTAAACAAGCAGGTGGCAGAACATATATGATACAACTACTAGCAAGACAAGCTTTCCCAAAATAGGAACATACAACTTCCTGCAAAAAAATACAAGAAAATAATGCTGCATAACATTATAGATGAAATTTACAAAATAAAATTTGCAAGGGTAAAAATTTAAGCTGTATTGGTAACTCCTCTATTAAAATAATACAAGGCGCATTTTTTTTTGGAAAATGCCAAACATTGCATATTCTGGCCAATAATTAGTCACACTGTAAGTATGTTTGGTCTTTGGTGTATAGAGGTTATACAGATAACAAACTAGACTCATATTTCAAAAATGCTCTCACACTATTAGTTTTGTGAAAGCATCTGTTGAAATCTAAGTTTGAAGACTGGATCAAAAGAAAAACATGCCTTGCATTCCTGATTTGAGGGAGTAAGACAGTGTTGTTATTTAAAACAATGTTACAACTGAATGCAATGCTAGTTTTAGTTATTTGAAACATCTATGTCTTGTTACAAATCAAAGGTTCGCTTCAGTCATTACATGATAAATGCTAGACAGATAACAAATGCTAAAAACAGAGCAAGGGACTCACCATCATACCTGAAGATCAGATATGGACCTCAAGAGATCATGTCCATGTTCATTAGCTGCATGGATCCCATCACTCCTAGAATTGGGGCTATCAGTCAGTGACTGGACAAGCCGAGAGGCAGAACGTTTTGCAGATAAGGAAAATCTTGCAGGCCGGTCAACTGGTAATGGCACAGGAAACATTTGCTCTGCAGGACAAGTGTCACCATAATCAGCAACGATATGTTATCAGTTTTCATTCTGAATTAGTTCCCTGAAACAAAAAATTTTCATTATTTTGCCTAACTATTATAATTTATAATGAGGTTTTCTCAAAAAGATGAACTATGAAAGTGGTTGATCTTGAAACATTCCATGTATAATGCTGTCACATACTAGGAAAACAAATTAGCATGCAAGTAATGCATCTATCAAAAGCTTGAAGTAAGCTGAGCAGCGTTGTTACTGCATAAAACAATCAGGATATAAAGTCAAATACAAATAGGCGAACAATTCTATTGACTAAACACCTCAAAATCAAATAGACAAAAAAATACTGGCATAGTGAAAAAAAGGTGGTCTTTTCTTCTTAGATTTCTATGCAAAACCTCACATCCAAAGGGAAAAGAAAACCCCACTAGTATCAAACTGCAATCTTGTTATATGCAGTCCATTCAAAAGCCAATAGAATTCCAAACTTGTGCCATCCAACAAGAAATAGCCCTTCCTTGCTCTAGGCTAAGCTCACATCGCAAGGAGACCCATAAATGGTATCACATTGAAAGGAATTGAGAACTTTGGAACCAGAGACGCAAGCATAGGAATGGAGGCATTGTCAAGCAAGCCATGCCTCTTGTATCAACTTTCTTTTTTTTTGAAGGAAGTGCAAGAGGTCATTATGGTATTGAAACACCTATATAAGCACCACATGAGCAGTTGAGCACCACCATTATCAAAATCAAACAGCACATCTTAGCACAATACCAGACCACCCTCCCTTACACTCAAAAGAAAGACAATAAAAAGCGAAACAGTTAGCCAGTTGTCTCCCAGAATCTCTGCCACAGAAAATTAACATCATTGGACACTGGCAGCAACAAGAGAACATGACCATGGTGACAAACAAAATGGAGATAGCGTGTGAAGGATATCACACAAAGCAGTAAAAACGAAGCAGACATTGAAAGCCCACAAACTAACGCTGTTACTTTCCATCACGAGTTCATGACCAACACCGGAACAAGGAGGGTTGTAAATAGTTTCGTCAATCAGCTTCCGCACACACCAGTCTGTAGGCCGCAGCGAGAAGGACCCGCCGGACGGCCGGAGGGAGCTCGCTAGTACTACTATTGCTAAGATAAGAGTCGGAAACATTATGTGTGCTTATAATAATTAACTGTGGACTGATGCCCTGCCTGTGAAGGGGGTTGAAAGCGGACATTTTCCATTATAATCTAAAAAGGTTATAGTCAAAAACATCATCATAAAACTCCGGCCGCAAGAATTGAGACGTGAAATGTACTAGGCAAAGGCAATGCATCAATGCAGGAAAGGAAACGGAAGAGGAGCTCGAGAACACTCACTGGAGGCCGTGTACAGGATGGAGGAGCGAGCCGAGGAGCTCACGCCGGAGCATCGCCAAGGCGGTGGCGCCGGAGCGGCGGGGCGCAGAGGAAGCGCCATTAAGGAGAGGATAACTGGATAGGACTAGCCGACTAGGAGCGAGTGAAAGAAGAGAAGGGGATATTTAACTATTTGCTATCGTTAGAGAGGGTACTCCGTTGTCATTTTTATAAATGCACCTGTATATTTGCCATCGTTCAACAAACAAAGCAACACAATTGCCACTTTGATGATGTGGCAAGCCACCTACCCATATCAGCATGGATCATCCATAGAAAATGACCACGATACCTAGGGATGAAACCAAAACATCCGAATTGTGTAATAGATTGATATTTTTAGATCACAATAAAATAAATTTGGTGCTAATTTTTTATGCATTATAACCAGTTAATTACTGGAAAAAATTTAAAAAATTAGCTACAATTTTTTTATGAATTATTTGCTTTCGATAGAGAAAAAGTTGAAAAAACATCCGTATCCGAATCCGAATAGATATCCGAATTTCTTTTCATCATTTGATCAAAATATAGCGCAAATTTGGGGTTTATTTTGTATGAATCTTAACGAGCACAATGCCAAGAACAAGAATATAAATTTTGGATACAAAATATTATGCTTAATTTAGCTAAAATAAAAAAAGAATGACTAAAAAATGATATCCGAATTGATATCCGGTTCCATCCCTAACGATGCCCCCTCTCATCAGGTTAGCCATCTCATCCTCTATCTTCAGCCACTGACACATGGGGTCCACTTGTAAATATCATCTTCAACCTCTAGACATCGTCATTCTTTCTCCCTGACTCCGTGTAACTCATCAATCAAAATGGTCCACGCTCAAAACTAAAAGCTACTATTACTAGCTACTAACTAGTAACTACCACTACTCCGTTAGCCAATTAAGCTACGCGTAGCTAGTGAGCTAGCTTGCTAGCACACCTGCGCGTCCACTGCTCGCTTGCTGTTGTTGATGCTAAGAGCTAATAGCTAGCTCATGTCTGGTTCGGTGTCACTGGTAGAACTAGGTTGCAGTTGAGCTCGCAGCTTCTCTGATCACTTGGCGCGAGCAGAGTGGTGACCAGGAGGCGTGGAGTTGCTGCTGCGGAGCCCTGCGTGCGACGCTGACCACCACCCCATGCCCGTCGCCGCCTCCAAGCGCGCGCCCACCCGCTGCCTGCACGCAGCCCTACGGCAGCTCCTCCTGCGGCCCTCGTCGCATTTCATGCGCTGCTGATCCCCACACCGCCCCTAAGGTGAGAGGGAAGACATCGAGAAAGCAGCCACGGGAGGGCGCCAAAGGCTGTCAGCATCCTCATCCTCTCCTCCATCTTTGTCAAGGAGCACCAATGGGTGAAAATGAGAGAGGAGGAAGAACATAGCAGGGAGGAAGACGAAGATTGCAGGGGCATCTTGGTCATTTTGCATGGATGATCCACGCTGTCAGGGGAGGTGGCTTGCCACGTCACCAAAAGTGGTATTTTTGTTACTTCGCTTGTTAGACTATGGCAAATATGTAGGTGCATTTGTAAAAATGGTAACTGAAGGAGCACCCTCCCTAACGATGGCAAATAGTTAAATATCCTGAAGATAAGGGTGCCTGAGTGTCACACCGGCATTCCAAGAGTATCGGCAAGAAGACGTCTTCAATGTAATAGAAACATATTTATGTTTAAACTGCTTTCTATGTATGATGTGTGGGCCCTCTAGGTGATGAACTAGACAAGCATATAAGCTGCCTCTGTTGTATGAACATTTATGCATTATTAGAAATAGAAAAAGGAAAAGGGAAATCATCCCTGATCCGGTTCCTCCCCGATCATGGTTGTGCCGTTATCGAGCTCACGTCGCTGGTGATCCACCGGTTGGCAACAGGTGTGACAAGTGGTACTAGATTCGGGTTTATCTTCCTCGGCGCACGCTCTTCATCGGGCGCAGCAGCGACGAGCTCTGGCGGTGTGACGGCAGTGATTGTGATTTACAATTTGGTGGCCCTTGGTGACGGGAAATTGGACGGAGACGAGTGGTTGCGGCTTACCCGTGTGAAATCCCACTCGATTTCATCGATGGTTTCAGTTTTCTTCTCAAATTAGCGGCGGATTTCATGAAGGCGAGGGTTGTCCAGCAGGTCTGGGCGTAAATTCTAGGAGCCAAGCGAAATCTGGGCGCGGAGGCGAAGGCGGGAGACCAGAATCGACTTAGGTTGCGCAGCACGTCCGTGTGTAAAATCCCTCGGTCGTCGCTGGTCTCGGGTGGCAGTGTTGATTCAGGGCGAGCGAACTGGCAAGGGCGTGAGCCTGAGCTGTCTCGTCTGAATCAGAGACATAAGGTGTAGTTCTAAGAGGGATTTGAGCAGGTGATTCAACACGGCACCACCAAAGCGCTTAGTGCAAACTAATTTCATATTGAAGGTCATGGAGGAGGAAGCAGAAAAGGAAAACACAAAGCTGGACCAAATCCTGGAGAGTATCGATCTGGTGTTCAGTCGGTTGACCGATGCTGGGGTGCAGCAGTTGCTAATGAAGAAGCAAATAGAGGCCAACACTCAAACTCTGGGAAAGCACACGACTGATCAACAGTTGATGGCGCAGCAATTTGCTGCAACAGTGCAAGCAGTGGCTAAACTGACGGTGGAACAATTTAAATATGAGGAGTCCCAACATACTGACAGTGATACTGCTTCTAAGGCATCAATTGACTTGAAACATTTTCAGAAAGGAAAGGACAAAGGAAGTGTTCAGCACAACATTCAGCACAACAATCTGCCCAAGCACCAGATGCCTAAGGTTTTCTGTCCGAAGTTCAATGAGGAGAATCCAGTGGTGTGGAAGGACAAGTGTGTTGACTACTTCATGTTGGTGGATTTGGAACCTAAACACAGGGTTAGGATGGCTGCTGTCCATTTTGATGGGCCAGCAGCACAATGGCTTCAGGTGTATAGGAAGAAGTATAAAAACTCAACATGGTTACAGTTTGGGAAGAATGATTACAGGAAGGCCCTGACTGAGTTGTTGGAGCTGAAGCAAAATGGAACAGTTGAAGAGTATTTCACTGAATTTCAAGAGCTCCAATTCAATTATGTATGCACAATGATGGTTATGATGATTTGTTTTTTGCATCCCAGTTTGTGAATGTGCTGAAAGAAGATATAAAATACTCTATACAAGCTCAAGTGCCTGAAGACATTGACAGAGCCTTGCTACTAGCCAAAATTCAATAGAGAATTGTTGAAAGAGGCAAAACAAAAGGAGCTAAGCAAAATGGTGCATATAAAATGTTTGGGAATTCTAATAGAACTGAGGGTAAACAAAATACCTTAGGGACAAACTTATGGAGGGAAAGGCAATTGAGGGATTACAGAAAAGCTAATGGTCTGTGTTTCTACTGTGGAGAGAAATTTGATCCAGCCCACATGGAAAGTTGCCAAAAGAGGAACAAGGCACAAGTGCATGAATTAGCTATTAATTACCTAGATCAAACACTTACTGAAGAGACCCTGAACCAGTTGGCAATGGAAGATATATTGGCTAATGAATTGTGTAACCTGTCACTGAATGCCATTTCAGGCAGTGAAACCAAAGAGTGTACCAAGATCAGGTCATTAGTCAAAACAAGGTGATGTTGATATTAATGGGTAGTGGTAGTTCACACTCATTTGTCAGCTCAAATTTTGTGACATTAGCAAACCTACCAATAGTGCCAACTACTCCCATGAAAGTTCAACTGCCAAAATGTCAAGTGCTAATCTCTGATAAGGTGGTACAAAAACTTGAGTGGTGGTGTCAAGCACACCCTATCTATAGATATGAGGGTGTTGGATATGACATGCTATGATGCCATTTTGGGATATGACTGGTTAAAGATCCACGGCCCCATGAATTGTCATTAGGATGACAGAACCTTTGAGTTCTGGGAAGAAGGCAAACACATTAAGCTACAAGGTGTTCAATCAAAGGAACTACAACTGCAACCTATAGAAGTTGAACAGTTGTGGAAGTGCACAAAGGGGAATGACATATGGGCATTTGTTGTGGTGGAGTGTGTGCAGAATACTGAGAAGAAAGATATTCCTGAGGCTGTGCAAGAGGTTATTGATCACTATACTGAAATCTTTCAAGATCCAAAGAGGCTTCCACCATCAAGGATATATGATCATGCAATACCCCTACAACCTAACTCCACACCAATCAATTGCAGATCTTACAAGTATTCTCCACAACATAAAACAGAGATAGAGAAACAAGTGAAGGAACTGTTACAAGCAGGGTTAATTGTACACAGTACAAGTCCTTTTGCATCCCCACTACTTGTGCAAAAGAAAGATGGTACTTGGAGATTTTGTGTGGATTACAGAAGGTTGAATGCCATTACTATCAAAAACAGATTTCCTATGCCTCTAATTGAAGAAATATTAGATGAACTAGCTAGGGTCAAATATTTTACCTAGTTGGATATGAAATCTCGGTATCACCAAGTAAGAATGAAGCAAGAGGATGAGCACAAGACTGCTTTAAAACTCATTATGGCCACTACCAGTTCAAGGTTATGCCATTTGGTTTAACTAATGCACCATCTACCTTTCAATGCCTAATGAATGAGCTGTTACAACCCTTTTTGAGGAAGTTTGTTATGGTTTTTCTTGATGACATACTGATATATAGCCCATCATTGGCTCAACATGTGGAACACTTACAACAAGTTTTTGGGGTACTCCAGTCCAATCAAATTTACCTCAAACTCAGTAAGTGTTCTTTTGCTCAGCAAAGCTTGGAATATTTAGGCCATATTATTTCTGTGGGAGGAGTAGCTACAGACCCTTCCAAGACACAAGCAATGCTGAGATGGCCTAAACCTGTCAATGTGACTGAGCTCAGGGGCTTCCTTGGTTTGACTGGATACTATAGGAAATTTGTAAAAGGATATGGAATGTTGGCTAAACCACTAACACAATTACTAAAGAAAAAGAGTTGTGTGGGATGAGTCTGCTGACAGGGCATTCCTGGTTCTTAAATCTACTATGATGAACACACCAGTGCTTGCCTTACCAGATTTCAAGGAGACATTCACAATTGAAACAGATGCCTGTATAGATGGGATTGGGGCAGTGCTTATGCAGAAAGGACAACCAGTGGCCTATTTGAGCAAGGCATTGGGGGAGAAACATAAGCACCTATCTATTTATGATAAGGAATTTCTAGCCCTTTTGATGGCTGTGGAGAGATGGCACCTATACATCCAACATCAGGAGTTCCTTATCAAGACAGATCACCAATCATTGACATACTTGGGAGAGCAACATCTACATTCTGATGTGCAGAAGAAAGCTATGGCAAGATTGATGGATCTGAAATTCAAGATTATTTACAATAAGGGCAAGGATAATGTGGTGGCAGATGCTCTATCAAGAATTGGTCATATAATGACTATATAGGGCATATCATTAGTGCAACCTCTTTGGGTACAGGAAGTGCTAACCTCTTACAAGACTGACAAAGATGCTCATGACCTACTATCTCAATTGGCAGTGTCCAGTCCCAATAAAGAAGGTTTTCATTTGAAGAAGGGCATTATTACATACAAAGACAAAATATGGATTGGAAACAATTCAACAATTCAAACTAAGTTGATTGCTACTTTCCATGCAAGTGCATTGGGAGGACACTCCAGGGTTTAGGCAACATACCACAGACTCAAGAATCTGTTCTTTTGGAAGGGACTCAAGCAGGATGTGGACAATTTTATCAAACAATGCTTGATCTGTCAAAAGGCAAAGCACAGTCAACAACATCCAGTTGGGCTTCTCCAGCCACTACCTCTTCCTCAAGGTTCTTGGCAGGGAGTGTCTATGGATTTCATTGAAGGCCTACCTACATCATATGGATGTAGTGTAATCATGGTGATGGTGGACAGACTAACTAAATATGCTCATTTCTTTGCACTGAAACATCCTTATAATACCCAGGGTATAGCTCTGATCTTCCTTGACAATGTGGTTAAGCTCCATGGGTTGCCTCAGGAGATTGTGAGTGATAGGGACCTAGTGTTTATGAGCAAGTTTTGGAAGGAGCTATTTAAACTGTACAAGGTGAATTTGAAAATGAGTACAGCTTACCATCCTCAGACAGATGGAAAAACTGAGCGGGTGTCGATGTTTTAGACGGGCAAACCTACCAAGGGGGTACCCGAGGTAGTAGATTGTGCAGTGTGGGATCATGATCATGTGACCTGGAACTCGAAGATAAAGGCAGGGACACGGGACACAAGATTTATACAGGTTCGGGCCGCCGAGGTGGCGAACCCTACGTCCTGTTTGGGGTATCAAGTATGGCGCCCTACGCTTGGGTGTTGGGTTGGTTGAGATGAGTTGTCCTCCTAGGTACCCGGCTGTTGACGGTCGATTTTGGTATACGTAGCTATGAGTTTACCATCAACATTGGCACTGATTTGATATCCAAACTAATGGTACTAACCCACATTATGAGAAGATAATGAAGCCCGACATAAGTCAAGACTCGAAGTGAATATGACTCCAAATGGCCCAAGGTCGCTTTGAGATTTGGAGACTTACCATGAGATAACTCAACCCGAGAGATATTCACGCAGCCCAGAACGACATGATCTTTCGATGCAGATTCGGGGACTTAAACGGCCTCTAATGGCAAAATGTTGACAACCGAAGTTGTGGACCTTGCTGAGAGCTTCGATTTTGACATATGGAAAGCCCAATTCGAATGAAGGAGCTAGGAGATATGGCCCTCGAAATACCTGCTGCGCAGACAAGTCCAAAATCAGACAGATTATCTTCCGAGACCATTTTGGGGATCTTATATTCGTTTCCAAGGAAACCAATGAATACCAAAGTTGGAGATAATTTCGTGCCACAAAATTTAGACACCGAATTTGCATTATTTCGAGTCCGTACGTGGGAGATATGACATCGGCAAAGAAGGGCTGCGAAACAGGAAAATCTGGGTGAGGCTGATTTTATGGAAACCAAGTTTGCTTCTCTCTCAAGGAAGATCTCGTGCAAGGCAAGGTGGAGCACGCCCCAAGACTCCCCAAGGGTATAAATACAACCCCCTAGGCACCCAAGATGGTGACCTATTGACATCCATTCATCGGAGAGCCGCCGGAGATCACCACGAGGAGGATGCCGAGGCCTTGCCGCGGCGTCGCCGGAGTTGGAGGACGGCGAGGATTGATCTTCATCGGATGCATCTACCACGTTCAACGGTACCATGCTTAGCATCTTGATGGAGTAGATCCATCATTTGTCCATGGAGTTGTAATGGATCTTGATATGTAGTTACTTTTGGTCTCATCAAAATTCTGCATGGTCTCAAAGGGAAAACGCTGATTACTTTTGGATATTTAGAAGCCCCATGAAGTTATGATTCCAACAAATTAAGAATCAAGGCAATCGGAGGTTCCTATAAGCGGTTATGGCCGAATCATCGAGTGCAAAACGTCCTGAAATCAGTGTTGAACAGCACGCAGTGCTGAAGTAAAACGGACATATCTTCCTTGTTTGAACTCCGTTTTCGATGAATGACCACACATTGGAAAGGTAATTTCATAAACTTTTCAATAGAGCTTTATTTTGATATATGTTCTATTCTGGACAGAGGGGAAATCCATGAAAAATAAACAGCAAGGAGATGATGATGACAACATTGGAGAGAAGGGCGACCATTGACTCCATTAAGCATACATGATCAAATTCAGAAGTTTAGGAGTATTGGAAAATCAAGACAAAAGCAAATCTACATTTGATACATGGAGATGTCGGGAGAAGATAACGAAGAACTACAAAAGATGGTAACACCTCCATGGACCTTCTCTTTTCCGAAAATAAATGCTTGTAAGTATGCCTTCAACCTTAGGTGCAACTTTTTGTTTTTCTCTTTAACAATAACATGGCTACTAGGAGGACAACCTAGATTTCCTTTTATTTTCAATAAATAGGCATGACCATGTGTTCACCTCGATGTTTTATATTGCCTTTGCTTAGGGAAAAAATGATGAAAGTTGCCACTTTGTTTTACCTACATGAAGTTATACATGTCTTGGCTAATTGCTCTCTATAACATGATCTAAAAGATATTTCAATACCGACTCTTTTATTTGTGGAGGTGAAATGACTATACTCTAGACCCACATATATATCTTTGCTCTTTGATTTAAGTTTACAGATAGCTGGATAACTTGTTGTTTTTATGAAAACTTAACTTTTATGCTATCAACATATTTGTGATGCTCTCGCAAAGTTCTACCTACCAAAGCCATATACATATATGTTCTATGATAACAAAACCCATAGATTGCAAACATATGTTTTGATGAGTTGGGTTAGGATTGATTTCTATGGTTCGAGACTAAGAAGCTGGTCATTCCTTTGTGTAACTTTTCATGCTAGCCCCTTTGTCCATGCATTGTTGGTTTTCACATCGAAAATTTCACAAACCTCGCTGGGCATCCACCCTAAACCAAAAATATCTTTTTGTGATCACCTCCTTGTCCACAACCCAATTTGAGTATGGATGATCTTTCGATGAATTTTTTGAAGATTTTCTGACAAGATTTCAAGATATATAACATATGGAGGGACTCATCAATGCACCCAAGATCATGCGGAGTTTCGACATGGAGGATGCCCATGAAGATTTCAAGAGATTTATAAAGGAACACAAGGATTTTGTACTTCTCTAGCAGCCATAGGCCCCCCTCTTTTATGCTCGAGGATGAGCATCATTCAAGCATGGGGGAGGACTCATCACATCATCTCTGACAAATGCTGAGTAAGTATTATGTTGCAAAAGTTCTGAGGAGCAAAAGAAAAAATATAAAAAAAATGAAAAAATGATGAGAAGAAAAGAAAAATAAGAAAAAAAGAAGAAGGAAAAAAGAAAGAGAGAGAAAAATGAGAAGGAAATAAAATAAAGTAAAAAATAAAGTTGCTCCTCGGTTCTTTTTGTTTCATAAGTTCTCAAGTGCCTTGAAGACAAATCCATACTCAAATCTTCCAACCTTGTGCAATCCGATAACGAGGACTTCACTTGTACCTCGGGATCATCCATTTGCCACTTGCACGTGTCCACCTATCTAAATGTGTGTGTTTCATCTTTCTCTCTTTCCAAAATTATTTTCCATGGCCTTTTTGATGAGTTTTGGTAATTCCAGTAGATCTCTCTCTTAATTTGACAATATTTCGGATGTATGTTTTGCTAGGATTGTTTTGACCTACCAAGCTCCATATAAGCCTTCCACTATCACATATAAGTAGAGTAGGTTGAAAATAATTTAGTATAGGCTTGAGTGACTTGATGAGATGAGTGTTTCCATGAGCCTTTGCAAGAGAATTTCACTTATGTTGGATACACATCTTTTGAAAAAAAATTCTTTGACGGAACAAGGTAACGATTTGAAGTTCACTTAAGTTTGAGAGCACTGTATTTGTTAATTATGGCTTGTTCTTTATTGTTAATATATCTTTCACAATGAAAAAGAAGTCGGTCACAACTTGAACTTTAAAACTAAATTCTTAAGAGAGAGCAATGTGTCTCGTCATGAATGACTAAGTGCAGGGACAACATTGAATGGCAACGCTGATATCCCCTTTAAGCAAAGATTATTTACTCGAGGACGAGCAAGGTTTAAGCATGGGGTTATGTTGATGGTCGATTTTGGTACACGTAGCTATAAGTTTACCGTCAACATTGGCACTGATTTGATATCCAAACTAATGGTACTAACCCCCTTGGTATAACAAGTTCGCACTCGCATGTGGTTTTTGGAGTATGTTGTTTACGCAGGATTTAAGCGCTTAAAGGAGCACTTTCGGGCAAAGTTCATCAAACACTTTATGAGAAGATAATGAAGCCTGACATAAGTCAAGACTCGAAGTGAACATGACTCCAAATGGCCCAAGGTCACCTTGAGATTTGGAGACTTACCCATGAGATCAACTCAACCCGAGAGATATTCGTGCAGCCCAGAACATCATGATGTTTCAATGCAGATTCGGGGACTTAAACGGCCTCTAATGGCAAAATGTTGACTACCAAAGTTGTGGACCTTGTTGAGTACTTTGATTTGGACATACGGAAAGCCCAATTCGAATCAAGGAGCTAGGAGATATGGCCCCCCGAAATACCTACTGCGCAGACAAGTCTGAAATCAGACAAATTATCTTCCTAGGCCGTTTTGGGGATCTTATCTTCGTTTCCAAGGAAACCAATGAATACCAAAGTTGGATATAATTTCGTGCCACACAAATTAGACACCGAATTTGCATTATTTGGAGTCCGTACGTGGGAGATATGACGTCGGCAAAGAAGGGCTGCGAAACTGGAAAATCTGGGCGAGGCAAATTTTAAGGAAACCAAGTTTGCTTTTCTCTCAAGGAAGATCTCATGCAAGGCAAGGTGGAGCATGCCCCAAGGCTCCCCAAGGGTAAAAATACAACCCCCTAGGTGCCCCAAGATGGTTACCTATTAGCATCCATTCATCTGAGAGCCGCCGGAGATCACCACAAGGAGGAGGACGGCGAGGCCTTGCCGCAGCGCCGCCAGAGTTGGAGGACGGCGAGGATTAATCTTCATCGGATGCATCTACCACGTTCAACGGTACCATGCTTAGCATCTTGATAGAGTAGATTCACCGTTTGTCCATGGAGTTGTAATGGATCTTGATATGTAGTCACCAACTCTTGTTTAGATTGTAATCTATTGTTCCTTTGGTGATGATGCTTAATGTTAAAGGTTTGGCCACCATGTTTTTCGGGTCGCTCCCGTGGATTGCGTCAACATACCGTGATCATCAATAGGTTTAGCACAGGTTACCTTCGCGTGACAGTACGAGGGGAGGGAAAATGCTAAACTGTGGTCACATGTTTAGATAGATTAGATCGATTTTATCATGTTTAGGTGATTGCATCTTCATGTACCCTAGACTCCATGGGCAAATGTTCTCCATAACTTGTGTATCTCACATCTCTCGTTTGACCTAGATTAGATTGGTTTTGACTTGTCTTAGTTCATAGATTAGATTGTCTTTAGTTCATAGATTAATCTTTCTTCCAAAGGTTTACATCAACTAGATTTGTGCTAGATCAAATGCTAGTGATCCCCTTGCTCCGCGGATTGATAAGAACCTACGGAATCACCCCGTGGTGAAAAAGGCTAGTGGTCGGTACGCTTGCGGATCGAAGTTCGTTACGCATTTCCACCATCAACACCGGCCCTCCTTTATATAGTCCAGGGGGAGGGTTCCTAGTTGGTTACGAGATAGGAGTCCTAGCAGGATTACACGGAACGAGTCCTAGTAGGATTATAGGGGAATTCTAGTAGGAGTTCGTCTTCATCCTTCCTTGTATGAGTACCCGGGGTGTATGCCCAACAAGCCCCTGAGCACGTTGTAGTTGAGAGTAGTTCGAGTAGTCTTGAAGCCTCTTCGATCTTGAGCGTCCTTTAGTACTGCTTGGAGAAGTCTTCAATAGTACTTGAATTGCCACGAGGCTGGAAGGTGGTCCAGCTCATCAGTCTTGAAGTCGAGATTATATGGAAGTCTGATTGCAAAATCGTACTCCATATGGAGTAGCCCCCGAGCCTTAGGTTGAGTCGCGGACTCTAGCTAAGGGTCAATCTTGATTCTGAATCTTCCGTCTTGAAAAAACTGAATGATAGGTGTAGCATAGCAGCCCCCGAGCCTTGAAATGATTATGTAATCAATCCTAGGGTCTTCAGTATTCGCGAAAGCCATCATCCGAGTACTCTTGCAGCGTGTAGCCCCTGAGATAAGAGAGTCATATGAGCCACATCGAGTAGTAGTTGTTGTAGAGCCCACGAGCCTGAGAGCGAGCAAAGTCTGCTAGAGTTGTTCTCGAGTAGTAATTTGAATGCAGCCCCCGAGCTGGAGAGTTTCCGAGTAGTAATTTAGCATCGAGCCGTGGAGCTTGAGAAGTAGTCGTGCCGTCAGAGCGGACTTTAGATGCGACCGAAGTCGACTTTATATGCCTGCAGAGCAGACTTCAGAATGCGACTTGAAAACCGAAGTCAACTTTAGTTGCCGCACGGAGCGGACTTTGAGATGCGACTTGAAAACCGAAGTCGACTTTAGTTTGCCGCGCGGAGTGGACTTTGAGATGTGACTTGAAAACCGAAGTCCACTTTAGTTTGCCGCGCAGAGCGGACTTTGAGATGCGACTTGAAAATTGAAGTCGACTTTAGTTTGCCGTGCGGAGCGGACTTTGATATGCGACTTTAGAAGTCAACTTTAGATTGCCGCGCGGGACGGACTTTGATATGCGACTTGAAAACCGAAGTCGACTTTAGATTGCTGCGCGGAGCGAACTTTAGATGCGACTACAATAGTCGACTTTGAGTACTTCAAGCCAAGTATGAAACCCAAAATACAAAGCTGAAAAGACGAAAAGACGAAGAGCACTTCCGGAAGGCAAAAAATGAATGAAAAGCCAGAAAAAATGAGTAGTTTTGCCGCCGGAGCGGGCTTAAGATTGCGACCATTGAAGTCAACTTGAAATTGCGACTATAGAAGTCGACTTGTGCCGCCGGAGCGGGCTTAGGTGCGACCGGAGTCGGCTTGTGCCACCGGAGTGGGCTTGGGTGCGACCGGAGTCGGCTTGTGCCACCAGAGTGGGCTTGGGTGCAACCGTTGGCGTCGACTTTTGCCACAGGAGTGGGCTTGAGATTGTGACCATTAGCATTGACTTTTTCCACTGGAGTGGACTTGAGGTGCGACTGTTGAAGTCGACTTGAGTACTTAGGGTACTAGGACCCATGGTACAGAGCACGAGTACTTAGGGTACGAAACCAATGGTGCGGAGTGCGAGTACTTAGGTTCCTTGGACCCATGGTACAAAGCACGAGTAGTACTTAGGGTACGAAACCCATGGTACAATTGTCGCCAAAGCGGGCTTGAGATTGCCTCCTTAGGATACAGCCATTGTGACCTCCGAAAACTCGGTACACCCAAAGTCGTGGCCAAAGCCCCAGCGATGTAATGTACCGAACTCGTGGTGGAGCCTTCGAAACTTAGTGTACCAAACTCGTGGCCGGAGCCCCCAAGATTCAGTGTTGTAAGCCCGTGGTGGTTTGGTCGATATACCCCAAGTGTAGTCAGCATGGCGTAGCTCTCGTGAAAAACCCGCCGAGAAGCGTACACAGATGAGTAGTCTACATGTTGTCCTTCATGATGTGGAGAACAAGCCAAGGAAAGAAAAATAATCATTTAAATAAATGACTTAGCTTTTGCTGCCTGGGCAGACTATTGATGCGACCAGAGTCGAGTTGTCAAGCGGCGAGACAGCGTGTACGGATGCACGGCATAGGCGCATTAGAGCCGGTGCTACCGGGCGACGAGTAGTCGATCCGTGAGACTGAGTGACCGGGCGCACGGCGAGAGCCAGTGCGACCGACCGACGAGAAGTTGAGCGGCGAGACGGTGCGTCCAGATGCACGACATAGGCATAGTAGAGCTGGTGCAACCGGGCGACGAGTAGTCGAGCCACGAGACGGAGTGACCGAGCGCACGGTGAGAGCCAGTGTGACCGACCGACGAGAAGTCAAGCGGCAAGACGGCGCATCCGGATGCACGACATAGGCGGAGTAAAGCCGGTGCAACCGGGCGACGAGTAGTCAAGCCGCGAGGCGGAGTGACCGGGCGAACGGCGAGAGCCAGTGCGACCGACCGATGAGAAGTCAAGCAGCGAGATGGCGCGTCCGGATGCACGACATAGGCGCAGTATAGCCGGTGCAACCGGGCGACGAGTAGTCGAGCTGCGAGACGGAGTGACCGGGCGCACGGCGAGAGCACGTGCGACCGACCGACGAGAAGTCGAGTGGTGAGAAGGTGCGTCCGGATGCACGACATAGGCGCAGTAGAGCCGGTGCAACCGGGCAACGAGTAGTCGAGCTGTGAGACGGAGTGACCGGGCGCACCGTGAGAGCCAGTGCGACCGACCGACAAGAAGTCGAGCAGCGAGACGGCACATCCGGATGCACGGCATAGCTTAGTAGAGCCGGTGCAACCAAGCGACGAGTAGTCGAGCCGCGAGACGGAGCGACCGGGCTTACGGCGAGAGCCAGTGCGACCGACCGACGAGAAGTCGAGCGGCAAGACGGCGCGTCCGGATGTACAGCATAGGCGCAGTAGAGGTGGTGCAATCGGGCGACGAGTAGTCGAGCCGCGAGACGCAGTGACCGGGTGCACGACGAGAGCCAGTGCGACCGACAGACAAGAAGTCGAGCAGCGAGACAGTGCGTTCGGATGCACAACATAGGCGCAGTAGAGCCAGTGCAACCGGGCGACAAGTTGTCCAGCCGCGAGACGGAGTGACCGGGTGCACGGCGAGAGCCAGTGTGACCGACCGACGAGAAGTCGAGCGACGAGACGACGCGTCCGGATGCACGACATAGGTGCAGTAGAGCCGATGCAACCGGGTGATGAGTAGTCGCGGCGCGCGGCGTAGTTGATGTAGAGCCGCTGCGGCCGGAGGCGAGTAGCTGTGGCGCACAGCGTGTGTTGGGGATTCAAAAATCGGATGGAACCCCCGAACACGTACAAGAGAGCATTCATGAATGGACAGACGACAAAGAATCTCCGAAAGCCTGTATTTCCTCAAAAGATGTGAACCCCTTTACACATGCCCCTGGCCCCCTTTTATAGGGAGACGAAAGGACTTTTTCATTCCGAACATACGCTCGGATCTAGAGAATATTCCACATGGGAACGCGTACATAAACATCATTTCTGATTGCGAACATCTACAAGCTTGCCATTCATTCACACTCTAAACTCGGACTTTTGGTGTCACGCTTTTGACCCGGCGTCTTCGTGGCTTTTCCTTCGTTCGCGAGATTCCCCGAGAGTCCGAACCTGGGCTTCGGAAGACTGAACTTAATAACGAAGTTGAGTTTCCCAAATTCCAATCCTTCTTCGAAGGTGCTGGTTCCCTGAAACGATATTCAATAACCCAAGAATTCAAGTCACTTCGGTGGTTACTGTTTTGAAGATCGTTAGAAGGTTAGAAAGTTTCCAATTCATGCTTCGTGTAGACCTTAGTTCATAAAAGTGAAGTGTATGTTACAAAATGTTGTTCTATCTTTCTCACTTCCATTGCAAGATTCTTATGAATGTTGTCACCTCTGAAGTTCCGAGGGTGATGGTTATAACCCAATTCCCCAATAGTAGCACCTCGGGGAAGCGGGCTGACTCTGACGATCCGTTTCCACGAAAAACTTTCTGAATTGTGGCAAAAAACGTCACCCTCGGAACATCGGAGGATACATGCGCCGCCTTCCTAGCTATGCAATGGCTATATCGAGACACTTTCTTGGAACTGCCTCACCCCTCCCCTATAAATAGAAGCCTCGAGTGGTAAATTTGTTTGACCGTTCTCTGCTTTCTAGAACTCACTGAACTTTCTAGTTATCGTGCTTTGAGATTCTCACTCTGAAGATTGCTGTTTTTGCGTTCCTGATTCTCCAATGGTAACTTCACCTTGTCGCTTTGTATCTTCGTATATTTTACTTACTCCTTTTGGTTTTTATCCTTCGCTGTTTTTAGTTTTTTGAATTTTTTTCTTGAGAAGGTGGCTCGGACCAAAAGCACTGCTTGACTCATGACTTCCGAAGAGTTGGTCGCAGCCGGTGTTCCGCCAGACACGGAAGGTACATTAGCGATGGCAGCAGATTCTGCAGTCGAAGCTTCTCGGACTCCTGAAGCTCGCGAAGAAGGTGAAATAGATTCAGGCGGTGGTGAGGATATTTCGAATGTTGACGTCAGTGTTGACGAGCTCATCGCTCCTAAAGACTTTTATCCTCCCACTCTTGTTTTCGGCAAATCCTTGGTTACTCCCAAGCTTATCAAAGAATTTGAAGCTGCTGGTTTTTTCCCGCCCGGCGACGGCCGTTCTCCAACAAATGAAGAGAAACCTACCCAAGAGCCAGATGAAATTGTAGTTTTCAGGGATTTCTTCACTGCTGGTTTAAGATTCCCCTGCGATGGCCATCTCCCCTCTATTCTCGACAGATTTTCTGTGAAGATGCATCAGCTGACACCGAACTCTTTTATTGAGTTGTCGAAGTTTTTTTGGATCATGCGAAACTTTGATTGTGAAATTTCTGCTGATGTGTTTGCTCGGTTCTTCGAACTTCACATTCAGATGTAAGTTATCAAACTTGATGATGACAAGCTGTACGAGGCTCATTACTGGTGCTGCACCTTCAATACTCATCGTAAGAATGCTAATCAGAAGATTGAACAGATTCAGCTTGCTCCTTGTAGCAACAACAAATGGCCGGATGATTGGTTGCAGCATTGCTTTTATGTGAAAGTTGACATGGCGAAGGTTATGGACCGTTCGGGTGCCTTCTATCCTTTCTACTACCCCATGGGACCTATGAATGCTATCTGCACTGCGACATTCAACCATAAGACTCCTGGCTTTAGCATAGCTGAGAATAGATTTGGCTTCGCTTGTAGCATTCTTGGAGGCCGCAACGTTCTCGAAGAATTTGTTGCTGCTCGGGTATGGTCCTTGGACCATGGCTGGAAACCTAATGAGATAGTCGAGCTAACTATTGATTGGGCTCCCAACTCTGTTCACTTTCCTAGATTCGGCCTAAGTCTTCACGAGGGGCAATCTTTGGACGACTTTATTTCAGAAGTCGACGCCAGGGTGTGTGAAATTGTTGGAGAATTCACACTTAATGAGTACAAGGCTTTCAAGTTTCTTGTGAAGCACAAGAAGAGAGTGAACCGAGTCTTCTCTGAGTTTGGTGCTGTGACAACCCGCCCGAGAAAATACCGTACTGTCGCCTAAACCAATCCACTTTGGCCATTAAGCGACAGTAAAGTACCATCCTGTCGTAGGTTGCCGGGTCAAAGCCCGGTAAATCACTTGGAAATCACACAGAGGATCGAACATATGCATGAAAACTCACACGAAGGTGAGTCCAGAGTACATTACACAAATTAAATCCAGATTTGCCCCTAAGGGTTAATTATTACAAACCATGGTTCATGACTTGATAAGTAAAGGTTCAGAGTTCGAAAACAGCGGAATAAACTACGATACGGTAGACATCACAGGAGGCCATCCGTGGTGCCATCACTCGTCATCATCCACCCATTCCAGCTCCCAGCCGGGTGGAATCTCTCCAGGCCAAACAACACCTGAAAGCCACAATTATAAAGCAAGGCTGAGTATACTAATACTCAGCAAGACTTAACCGTCAGTGATAACTACATCACCAAACTCTAGACATGAGAGGCGTTTTGGCCGATGGAGTTCTTTTGCTGAAAAGCAACAAAGAGTAGGTCCTTACTTTCAATATTTTAGCTCAAGTTCTAGTTATTTACCCTTTCTAAGTGAGCCAACTATTGCAATCAAGAATTGTGCAAAACAATTAATCCACGCAGTAATATTCACAAAGTTCCATCATTAAGGGATACCATGGCCAGTTGATTAAGCAGTCTCAGATAACGGTGAGAGGCCGACAACCGATTGATTTATAACCTTGCAAGGTAAACCTAAACACACGGAAGAATGCATACCCCAAGAAATCCAAACAAAAACGAAACGGGGTATGCACCGACCAGACGGTTCCCATCTTTCTCCGGGTCGGGATCGGAACCTACAATCCACGGTACAAAGCTTACTGGTACGTCACGCCGGACCGCCTAGACTCGCACAGGTACCCCACTGTTGCAGGCAGGGGGACATTCCTGACTAGTGCTTAGTACATTCAAAAGCTTAGCCCACGAAAGCCACTAGATCGGAGCCCAAATCCCATACTCTTACCACATGAGCAATCCATTTATAAAGATCTTATGATTCCAACATAAGAACCTATTCTCGCGAGTGATGAACATCACTCGACTTGTACCGGTCCTATAGCATAGCAGTTATCGACCTAGCATACTAGTAAAAGAACATAGGTACCTAGGGATCATGCATCTAGGGTTTCATCCAACTCCTGAAACGTAAATGCACAAACATAGCAAGGTAATTGCATAATTTTAAAAAGAAGGGTTAATGATCCGGGGTTTGCCTTCGTCGGCAAGGTTGGCCTTGGGCCCTTCTGGACTTTGGTCCAGGTCTTGCTCTACAGCGACGTAGTGCACGTCCCCGTCAGCTCCTTCGTCTCCTCCTTCCGGCACGAGCGTATGGCTACCGTCGGAAAGATCTACACGAGGATGCATATGCAAGATTTAATTAACGTTCTTGATTTAATTAATTACAAATTAACACATGACAACCATGGGGTGCATGGTTGACCACATTCACCTAGATAAACACATATTTGGTAAATTATTTCTATCAAAGTAATGTTAGGTGGTGCTTCATTATTTATTCCTTTTGATAGTGATTGTGTACACATTTATGCAAATAAATTAATTTAACTTCACAAAACAGCAAGGGTGGTGACACTTAGCTTCTTAGCATGATTTACATCACAAACATAGGGTCATTAGGTTTGGTGTTGGTGATTTTCCAATTTAACTTAATTTAAGCGTTAAATGGCTTCCATTGATTTTATTCATAAAATAAATTCATAAAATTCAGTGGGTGTGTTTCTGAAGCACTATAAACCTAGGTGAAACCACTTAACAAGATCTCACATTTATAAGAGCCATAAATTAAATATACCGAAAATGACAAATTTTATCTACCAAAGCAAGATAAATGCATATAAAACTAATTAAGCAACGAATGGATCCAAACTTTCTCACACATGACCTCTGGTCCAAAACTAAGCCATGCAACCAACAAATACATCAAGGGCTACTATAGATCTTGAGCTATGCAATTACATTGAAAATTAAGCATAAATCAAGAATAAATATTTGTGATAGTTATAAAATCATGATTAATTCACCAGAGGTGTATTTAGGCATAAAAAGATTATATACTGAAGTTGGGCACAAAAAAATATTTAGTTTTGGCTACAAAAATCATTTAGGAAGATTCGGCTTAAATACAAAATAAATCATATTAAAAGATTTACTTAGTAACATTGCGCAATTTTTGGTACAAAGCCTACACATGGCATTAGTCACAACATATCCAAAAATCAGCTACAGATCACATGCAGATTTTGAACTACAACAAATCTAGGTCAAAATGATTACAATTTTTCATGCAAAATCCATCTGTCAAAAGTATAGTCATGCTTTATAAAAGTTGTAGATTTGGTCAGAAGGAAACCAACAAAATTGGTTTGGCATTTTTATGATTTCTCTGTGATTTTCTACAAATTTTACAAGATTCAGGCAAAAGACATTAAAGGTTGAACAATCTATTTGCATGTGAGCCCCTGGATATTTTTGAGTATTCACAACTATACCCTTGGTTTACAGATTGGCCCCTAGAAAGAGTAAGAGCTCTGCAATGTGGCCCTTGGGGCAGAAGGGCGGCCTGGCCGGCCGGAATTCCGGCGAGCCGGCGGCGGGGTCGGCCGGGGAAGAGGTCAGGGGGCAGGGGGAGCTCACCACCGCTCGGTTCGTGGCCAGGGTTGGTGTTGGGGCGGCACCGGTGAGCACGCACGGCGGCGCAGGGCAGCGGCGACCGCTGCGAGCTGTCCTCCGGCGAAGGGGACGACGCGACTGGGGCACAAGCGGCACGGGGAGCTCGAGTGGTGCAGGGGGAAGAGGCTAGGGGCGTCACTCGGCTGCGGAAGTGAGCAGGACGGGGAGTTCGGCGGCGACGGCGTTCATGGCGGGGTGGCGGCGATCGTGGCTCGCGCGCGTGAGACGAGGGCGCGCCTTTTATGGCCAAGGGAGGGGAAGAGGGAGGCCCTGCCTTCGTCGCGAAGGGAATGTGGCGCGGTGGGGGACCGGACGGGCGTGGCGCGTCGGGAGGCTGGCCGGCGCAGTGCGACAGGGGAGGAGGCCGGCGCGGACGTGGCCGCGTGGCGTCACAGGGAAAAAGGTCTAGGGGACCCGGAGCAGGGGCGCGGTCCATTCCTCGCTGCGCCTGGCAAGTGGCACGGACGGCCTCGGCGTCCGGGCCCCGGGGCAGCAGCGTGTGACGCGCGGGCGCCGGTCGGCGCGCGGGGAGGCACTCTGGACCGGGGTGCCGGCGCGACGTCGCTGATTACTATTTCGTTTACACCTGTTTGACCGGAAATAACTCGAAATATTTGAACTAAAGTGCACTAAGAGCTGATAAGCAAAGTTCTAGAACAAGCTACCCTCTACAACTTCTAGAAAGGCTCATAGGGGTTTTGAGCAACGGATTTTGCATAAACTGCTGGCAAACTTCATGTCTTTCTTGGCTCGGTCAAAAAGTACATGCTGGCGTTGACTGCATTTTTGCACATCTTCCACTCAAAATCTTGAATGCCGCCAATTATGAAAATTGTGTCTCTCAAAAAGACGAAAATCTTTTATATTGGCCGATTTTGAAGAGTTTAAGAGAAAATTGGAGAACGCGGCAAAAGTTCCAGAGAGGCTCCAAGACATTAGGGGTTTTTGACTAGGGTTTTGGCTAGATCTTGACCAAGGTTGACCATTAGTGGGTGTTGACTCGATTAAGAGGATGATTAGCACTAATTAACCCTTGATTAAAAACACGAGGTGTTACAGCCTACCCCCTTAAAAGGAATCTCATCCCGAGATTCGGAAATTAAAGACAAAGGTAGGGGTAAGGTTCTTACGGTTTCGCGATTGAAGAAAACCCGGATACTTGGTGTTGAGAAAATGCTCGGTCTCCCAAGTAGCTTCTTCTTCAGTATGGTGACTCCATTATATCTTGTACATCTTCACAGTATGTCTCCTGGTTTTTCTTTCTTTTTGATCTAGCACTCTCAACGGATGCTCGACAACTAAAAAATCTAGCTCGATCCAAGCATTCGCTTCCGTGATTACCTCTGTCTCGGGTACCTTCACACCTTTCTTCAATTGTGTCACATGAAACACATTGTGCACAGCTGAGAATCGATCCGGAAGTCGGATGTGATAAGCGACTGGTCCACATACCTTGATGATCTCGTATGGGCCAATGTAACGTGGGGCTAATTTCCCTTTGACTCCAAAACTCTGTACACCTTTGGTCGGTGAAACCTTGAGGTATACGTAATCACCCACTTCATAGTGTCGGGGTGCTGTCCCTTTGTCATGGTAACTCTTTTGTCTCATTTGAGCTAACTTCAAGTTTTCTCTGATCACTTTCACCTTCTCTTCCGCGTCTTTAACTAGATCTGGGCCAAAGAGCGTTCGCTCTCCGGCTTCTGACCAATTCAAAGGAGTTCGGCATCTTCGTCCATAAAGAGCTTCGAACGGTGCCATCTTCAAACTAGCTTGATAACTATTGTTATAAGAGAATTTGGCTAAAGATAGACACTTGTCCCAACTCTTGTCGAAATGCATGATGCTTGCTCTCAGCATGTCCTCCACAATTTGATTGACTCGCTCGGTCTGACCATCGGTCTGAGGATGATAACTTGAACTACGAATCAATTTGGTTCCCAAGGATTCATGCAATTGTTCCCAGAAACGAGCCACAAATTGAGTACCTCGATCAGAAACAATGGTCTTGGGAATCCCGTGCAGGCGCACGATTTGATCGACATAGAGTTCTGCATAATCTTGGATGGAGTAAGTGGTGTGCACTGCGATGAAATGAGCAATCTTGGTCAATCGATCCACTATAACCCAGATAGAATCCTTCTTTCTGGCAGTCAGGGGTAAACCCACAATAAAATCCATACTTATGTCATCCCACTTCCACAAAGGTATGGTCAACGGTTGAAGTACACTGGCTGACTTCAAATGGCTGGCTTTGACTCGATGGCAAGTATCACACTCTGCCACATATCTAGCTATGTCTGTCTTCATGTTTGACCACCAAAAGTTTTTCCTCAAATCTTGATACATTTTGGTGCTTCCGGGGTGAATAGAGAATTTGGAAAGATGAGCTTCGTCAAAAATTTCCTTTTTGAGTTCCGGATCAGCAGGAACTACAAGACGTTGCTCAAACCATACTACATCCTTTGAATCCTTACGGAAACAACTATATTTGGGGTCTTCTTCAGCTAATTTCTGTTTCATTAGCTGGACGCCTTCATCATTGAGTTGAGCCAAAACGATTCTGTCATATAGATTGGACCTAACAGAGATAGCATTCAAATTTCCTTGCTCTACAATTTCCAATCGAAGCTTCCTCAAGTCTTCACATAAAGGCTCACCATACGATTCCACAGTTAAGCAGTTGCAGTGAACCTTACGGCTAAGAGCATTTGCGACAACATTGGCTTTTCCAGGATGATAGTGCACTTCTAGATCATAGTCTTTTATCAATTCTAACCATCTTCTCTGTCTCATATTCAAATCCGATTGGGTGAAGATATACTTAAGACTCTTGTGATCGGTGAAGATATTACAGCGGTTTCCCATAAGATAATGCCTCCAAATCTTGAGAGCATGAACAACCGCTGCTAGCTCAAGATCGTGGGTCAGGTAATTCACTTCATGGGGTCGAAGTGATCGTGAGGCATAGGCAATGACTCGATTTTCTTGCATAAGGACACAACCTAGACCAGTACCCGAAGCATCACAAAAGACTTCAAACGGTTTAGAATTATCCGGCTGCACTAGCACGGGGGCTGTAGTCAAATGTTGTCTCAACGTGTGAAAAGCTTTTTCACAATCTTCGCTCCACACAAACTTGACTCCCTTCTTTAATAGTTCAGTCATAGGTTTAGCGATCCTGGAGAAATCCAGGATGAAACAACGATAATAGCCTGCTAAACCCAGGAAACAGCGGATTTGATGTACAGTCTTGGGTGGTTTCCAATCCATAACCTCTTGTACCTTGCTAGGATCCACAGATATGCCTTCCTTGGAAATAGGGTGCCCCAAAAATTTCACACTATCCAACCAAAATTCACATTTGGAGAACTTGGCATAAAGCTTGTGATCTCGCAACCGTTGTAAAACAATTCGGAGATGTTCTGCATGTTCTTCTTCATTCTTGGAATAGATTAAGATATCATCAATGAATACCACTACAAACTTATCCAGTTCCGTCATGAATACGGAATTCATGAGATACATGAAATAAGCGGGTGCATTTGTAAGACCAAAGGACATCACCAAATATTCATAAAGACCATATCTGGTGGAGAAAGCTGTTTTGGGAATATCACATGGCCTGATCTTTATTTGATGATACCCTGATCGAAGATCAATCTTGGAGAAAACCTTGGCTCCAGCCAACTGATCAAAAAGAACATCGATGCGGGGTAAAGGATATTTATTCTTGATTGTTACCGCATTGAGGGGTCGGTAATCCACACATAACCTCAAGCTACCATCTTTCTTCTTCACAAATAGAGCTGGGCAACCCCAAGGTGAAGAACTTGGGCGAATATAACCCTTATCTAGCAATTCTTGGAGTTGTGTCTTCAATTCTTCCAATTCCTTGGGTGGCATACGGTAGGGTCTTTTGGAGATAGGAGCTGTGCCCGGCTGAAATTCGATGACAAACTCGACATCTCTGTCGGGTGGCATACCCGGCAATTCATCGGGGAAAACATCCACAAACTCTCGAACCACTGGAATTTCTTCTAGATGAGAAGTGATTGCCACATAAGAACAAGGATTCACACCATCTTTGAAAGGTAGGTATAGAGTCGTGGCTCCAACAATAGGTGAGTTGATCTCTACCATCCTTTCTGAAATATCCAGTATAACCTTATGCCGGTTCATCCAGTCCATTCCTAGAATGACATCCATGCCTTCTAATCCCAGAATGATAAGGTCGGTGTCAACTGTTCTGCTGCCTAATTCCAAGGGTACTCCCCTGGTCACCAACTCGGAAGAGATGTTCCCTCCCGCTATTTTAATCGTAAATGCCTTATTGGTATTGCAAGAATTTAGTCCTAATTTGTGCAGCGTCTTTCCATTCATGAAACTATGTGTAGTACCAGAATCAAACAATATCTGGATAGGGTTGCCTCGAATAGAGAATGTGCCCATCATTACTGGTGCTCCTTCTGGAATATCAACCACAGAAGTGAAGTTGAGTCTGCCCTTCCTGGCTTGAGCAATCTTCTTCTTGTCCTTGTTGCTGGGTTTGGCAACTGGTCCCTGATTCGGCTGAGTTAGCTGGTGCTGTTTATTGGTCTGGCAAGGTTGCAGGCATGCCTTAGCGAAGTGTCCTGGATCACCACATTTGAAACAACGACGCCCACTGCTACCACTAGGAGGGATGGGTGCAATAGGCTTTGGAGTCTGCTGTTGAGTGGTGGGGAAGTGAAGATTTTCTTGAGGCCGATCCTGGGACTGCTTAGTCCATCTTTCCGACTGGAATGCTTGCTGGAAGTCCGTCGGAGTCTTCTGTACCATGGGAAACTTGCGAAGCTGCGCATTATTGGGCATGGAGTTAGCCTTTCTCTTCCTCTCGGCTTGGGCCCTCTTCATGGCATCTTCCTGTGAGATAGCTTTATTCACTAGCATGTGGTAGCTGTTAAATTTTACCAGATTCAGCCATCCACACAATTCACTATTAAGGCCTTCGCGAAAAAGCTCCATCTTCTTCATATATGTATCCCCATGATATCCTCCATA
Source organism: Cenchrus fungigraminus (assembly GCA_036936925.1). Classification (NCBI taxonomy): domain Eukaryota; kingdom Viridiplantae; phylum Streptophyta; class Magnoliopsida; order Poales; family Poaceae; genus Cenchrus; species Cenchrus fungigraminus. The sequence goes on along the minus strand of CM072778.1, from coordinate 49,676,398 downwards.
CTGGCAGAGGTTATTAAACTTCTGCGCATATTGGTACACCGTGTCTGGCCCTTGCTTGAGAGCTAATAACTCTCTCATTTTCGTATCGGTAAGTGCTTTAGGAATGTGATGGTCTCTGAAAGCCTTTTTGAATTCTTCCCAAGTGATTTCATACCCAGGCTGTTGCATGGATTTGTAGTGTTCCCACCACATCAAGGCAGAACCACGAAGCTGCAATGCCGCGAATTTAGCCTTGCGTCCTTCTGAACATGGCAAGGTGAATACCGTGAACATGGCTTCAATGGCCCGAATCCAAGCGTCAGCATCGAGGGGTTCTTCCGCCTCAGTGAACTGCGGTGGATTCATATCCAGAAAGTGCTTGTACTCGGTCACTTGACTTTGGGCATCAATTCGATTCCCATGGAACTGCTGCTGCTGCGATTGCTGCTGCAGGTGTAGAAGAATTTGGCGCATCATCTTGGTTTGAGTAGCCACTGATGTCGTGTCCGGTGGTGGTGGCGGCTGGTTGCGGCCATTAGAATCATCGAAACCATTTGGAGTGCTGCGCGTCGAGCCCACCATCTGAGCATAGCCTGAGATCTGAAAACTTATGGTCATGAAATGATTTTCCAGCAGAAACTTGGGTAGATATAGAGTACTTGGGTGTAGATCACCTATGCGGAAACTCTGCAGAAAGGATCTGAGAAAAGGTCACGACAACAGGGTCAACTAGACGGTCCAACAATAACACTTAAGATTCGATTTAAAGATTGTTATTGTTGTTATTATGATCATTATTTAAGGATAACAACACGTGTGATCTTTTTATCATTCAGCAGGTTTTTATCATGATGCAAGAACGACCTATTCGTCCTCACTAAGCAATTAAGCCAATTCTGAGTTAGTGCCGGTGGCATGGCAACAATTACGTGTCTCCCTATAATAACTAGTCGAGACTATCGGTTCTCAGTTAGCGACTTACAAAATGTGGTTAGTGTACCTGCAGAAGATCACAGAACACACCGAACCTTCCGTGCCAGCACTCACGAAAGCGTCCACATACATTACCATTCACTATAGAAACGGCACCCATGCGTTTGTCGCTGCATGGACAGCGTCCAACCTCGGACACCCTCTGTTTGAATGGAGTGTATCCTTGCCTCGCATATTCATAATGCGGAACGCACACGTATGGCAAAACGTGGCGAGACACAGACACGACGTGGGTTCCCATTGGAATAGGTCCCATCCATCCCTCACAGGACTTTCCTGTGGCACCACCACGTATGGCAAAACGTGATGAACTAGTATGGTTGTGCAAGAAGTAAGTTTTGACAAGAATAAAATGTGCTGGATGTTAGCAAAATAACCCATAGATTTTTAAGCCACCTGAAAGAACCCAAAAATTCCGTCTAGGGCCTCTCGGTCTATTTCCATCCTTAACGATCCAAAGTATTATGCAAATACAAACAATCTTGACAAGTTTTATTCAAAAACAAGTGACTAAGGTTATTAATTAAACTCCGGTGCATATAAATCGCTCTGGTACCAGCTGTGACAACCCGCCTAAGAAAATACCGTACTATCACCTAAACCAATCCACTTTGGCCATTAAGCGACAGTAAAGTACCATCCCGTCGTAGGTTGCCGGGTCAAAGCCCGGTAAATCACTTGGAAATCACACAGAGGATCGAACATATGCATTAAAACTCACACGAAGGTGAGTCCAGAGTACATTACACAAATTAAATCCAAATTTGCCCCTAAGGGTTAATTATTACAAACCATGGTTCATGACATGATAAGTAAAGGTTCAGAGTTCGAAAACAGCGGAATAAACTACGATACGGTAGACATCATAGGAGGCCATCCGTGGTGCCATCACTCGTCGTCATCCACCCATTCCAGCTCCCAGCCGGGTGGAATCTTTCCGGGCCAAACAACACCTGAAAGCCACAATTATAAAGCAAGGCTGAGTATACTAATACTCAGCAAGACTTAACCGTCGGTGATAACTACATCACCAAACTCTGGACATGAGAGGCTTTTTGGCCGGTGGAGTTATTTTGCTGAAAAGCAACAAAGAGTAGGTCCTTACTTTCAATATTTTAGCTCAAGTTCTAGTTATTTACCCTTTCTAAGTCAGCCAACTATTGCAATCAAGAATTGTGCAAAACAATTAATCCACGCAGTAATATTCACAAAGTTCCATCATTAAGGGATACCATGGCCAGTTGATTAAGCAGTCTCAGATAACAGTGAGAGGCCGACAACCGATTGATTTATAACCTTGCAAGGTAAACCTAAACACACGGAAGAATGCATACCCTAAGAAATCCAAACAAAAACGAAACGGGGTATGCACCGACCAGACGGTTCCCATCTTTCTCCGGGTCGGGATCGGAACCTACAATCCACGGTACAAGGCTTACTGGTACGTCACGCCGGACCGCCCAGACTCGCACAGGTACCCCACTGTTGCAGGCAGGGGGACACATCATGTGTCCTAGGGGTAGTAGGGAAAAGTTCCCTTGCCGTGTCCATCAGATACTAGGTTTACCGGTCCCATTCCCGACAAGTGCTTAGTACGTTCAAAAGCTTAGCCCACGAAAGCCACTGGATCGGAGCCCAAATCCCACCACATGAGCAATCCATTTATAAAGATCTTATGATTCCAACATAAGAACCTATTCTCGCGAGTGACGAACATCACTAGACTTGTACCGGTCCTATAGCATAGCAGCTATCGACCTAGCATACTAGTAAAAGAACATAGGTACCTAGGGATCATGCATCTAGGGTTTCATCCAACTCCTGAAACGTAAATGCACAAACATAGCAAGGTAATTGCATAATTTTAAAAAGAAGGGTTAATGATCCGAGGCTTGCCTTCGTCAGCAAGGTTGGCTATGGGCCCTTCTGGACTTTGGTCCAGGTCTTGCTCTACAGCGATGTAGTGCACGTCCCTGTCAGCTCCTTTGTCTCCTCCTTCCGGCACGAGCGTACGGCTACCGTCGGGAAGATCTACATGAGGATGCATATGCAAGATTTAATTAACGTTCTTGATTTAATTAATTACAAATTAACACATGACAACCATGGGGTGCATGGTTGACCACATTCACCTAGATAAACACATATTTGGTAAATTATTTCTATCAAAGTAATGTTAGGTGGTGCTTCATTGTTTATTCCTTTTGATAGTGACTGTGTACACATTTATGTAAATAAATTAATTTAACTTCACAAAACAGCAAGGGTGGTGACACTTAGCTTCTTAGCATGATTTACATCACAAACATAGGGTCATTAGGTCTGGTGTTGGTGATTTTCCAATTTAACTTAATTTAAGCGTTAAATGGCTTCCATTGTTTTTATTCATAAAATAAATTCATAAAATTCAGTGGGTGTGTTTCTGAAGCACTATAAACCTAGGTGAAACCACTGAACAAGATCTCACATTTATAAGAGCCATAAATTAAATATACCGAAAATGACAAATTTTATCTACCAAAGCAAGATAAATGCATATGAAAATAATTAAGCAATGAATGGATCCAAACTTTCTCACACATGACCTCTGGTCAAAAACTAAGCCATGCAACCAATAAATACATCAAGGGCTACTATAAATCTTGAGCTATGCAATTACATTGAAAATTAAGCATAAATCAAGAATAAATATTTCTGGCGGTTATAAAATCATGATTAATTCACCAGAGGTGTATTTGGGCATTAAAAGATTATATCCAGAAGTTGGGCACAAAAATATATTTAGTTTTGGCTAGAAAAATCATTTAGGTAGATTCAGCTTAAATACAAAATAAATCATATTAAAGGATTTGCTTAGTAACTTTGTGCAAGTTTTGGTACAGAGACTAAACATGACAGTACTCACAACATATCCAAAAATCAGCTACAGATCACATGTAGATTTTGAAATACAGCAAATCTAGGTCAAACTGATTTCAATTTTTCATGCAAAATCTTTCAGTCAAAAGTATAGTCATGCTTTACAAAAGTTGTAGACTTGGTCCCAAGGAAACCAACAAAATTGGTTTGGCAATTTTATGATTTTCCTGTGATTTTCTACAAATTTTACAAGATTCAGGCAAAAGACATTAAAGGTTGAACAATCTATTTGCATGTGAGCCCCTGGATATTTTTGAGTATTCACAACTATACCCTTGGTTTACAGATTGGAACCTAGAAAGAGTCAGAGCTCTGCAATGTAGCCCTTGGGGCAGAAGGGCAGCCTAGCCGGCCGGAATTCCGGCGAGCCGGCGGCGGGGTCGGCCGGGGAAGAGGTCAGGGGGCAGGGGGAGCTCACCACCGCTCGGTTCGTGGCCGGGGTTGGTATCGGGGTGGCACCGGTGAGCACGCACGGCGGCGCAGGGCTGCGGCGACCGCTTCGAGCTGTCCTCCGGCGAAGGGGACGGCGCGACTGGGGCACAAGCGGCACGGGGAGCTCGAATGGTGCAGGGGGAAGAAGCTAGGGGCGTCACTCGGCTGCGGAAGTGAGCAGGATGGGGAGTTCGGCGGCGATGGCGTTCATGGCGGTGCGGCGGAGACTGTGGCTCGCGCGCGTGAGAGGAGGGTGCGCCTTTTATGGCCAAGGGAGGGGAAGAGGGAGGCCCTGCTTTCGTCGTGAAGGGAATGTGGCGCGGTGAGGGACCGGACGGGCGCGGCGCGTCGCGAGGCGGGCCGGCGCAGTGCGACAGGGGAGGGGGCCGGCGCGGACGCGGCCGCGTGGCGTCGCGGGGAAAAAGGTCTAGGGGAACCGGAGCAAGGGCGCGGCCCATTCCTCGCTGCGCCTGGCAAGTGGCACGGACGGCCTCGGCGTCCGAGCCCCGGGGCAGCAGCGCGCGACGCGCGGGCACCGGTCGGCGCGCGGGGAGGTGCTCTGGAGCGGGGTGCCGGCGCGACGTCGCTGATTACTATTTCGTTTACGCCTGTTTGACCGGAAATAACTCGAAATATTTGAACTAAAGTGCACTAAGAGCTAATAAGCAAAGTTGTAGAACAAGCTACCCTCTACAACTTCTAAAAAGGCTCATAGGGGTTTTGAGCAACGGATTTTGCATAAACTGCTGGCAAACTTCATGTCTTTCTTGGCTCAGTCAAAAAGTACATGCTGGCGTCGACCACATTTTTGCACATCTTCCACTCAAAATCTTGAATGCCGCAAATTATGAAAATTGTGTCCCTCAAAAAGACGAACAACTTTTATATTGGCCGATTTTGAAGTGTTTAAGAGAAAATTGGAGAACGCGGCAAAAGTTCCACAGAGGCTCCAAGACACTAGGGGTTTTTGACTAGGGTGTTGGCTAGATCTTGACCAAGGTTGACCATTAGTGGGTGTTGACTCGATTAAGAGGATGATTAGCACTAATTAACCCTTGATTAAAAACACAAGGTGTTACAGGTGCTGACCTTGCTTTTCGTTCGAGGCCACCTGGGCCTAATAAGAAAATGCAGCCTCCCGGGGCAACTGGCTCTGTGGCGATCGGGGCTCCCTCTAAATCCCGAAAGAGGAAATCTTCAAGAAAAGGGAAAACTGAGGGAACCTCTGAAGCTGCTCCTACAGTTTAACCTTCTAGGACTAAGGCAAGAAGAAGAGAAAAGTTTCCGAAGGCGTTTCCGAGGCTGAACTCGCAGCAGCTTCTGGCCTGGCTGACTTAGGCAAGAAAAGGCCAAGAAAGCTGTGAAGAAAGTCTCCATAACAGCTGTTCGATGTGTCACTCCGGCCTTTTCTGATGACGAAGCAGAAGATGAGCCTCATCGTTCAGGTTATTTTCCTTGTATTTGCTATAGACTGAGATTGGGGATTCATTATGTTTATACACTTGGCTCGGAAAATGAGTTCGTTGATGTTGAAACTTTTTCAGATACTCGACCTGAATCTCAAACAGCTTCCGAGGAGCCTGTTACCACTGTTTCTTCTGGAGTTGATCCTTCCAGAACCCTTGCGGCTGCTGATGAGGCTTCTCCAAAGTTTGTTGAAGACTTGGAGCGTACCGTGGATCGGAGTGGCAAGTCCCTTGAAGAGCAACCTTTGATCAAGAACCGGGAAGACCTCCCTGAAGGGCAATACCCTACTCTTGAAGTTGTAGCGTACAACGATAGTTTCGGTACGTCTTTCAGGGGTAGGTTATTAAGTGTTGGGGGTCCGATGATTGGTAAATATGGTGAAGCTCATAGTTTTTCAGTGTTGTGGAGATCTTCTAAACTTATACCTGAACATATGAGTGAAACAGGAGGAGATGCTCCAAGGGGGATGCCTCTTCTTACTGACGAAGCGATCATTGCTCCTGAGGAAAATATCTCTTCTTCTTATAAGAAATCTTTAGAGATTGTTGAAACTATCGGTCAAGGATCTACAAAACTTTTCAACTCAGAAGGTTTGTTTTCTAGCCCTCGCTTCTCATTTTGTTCTTCTGAAATTCTGTGATTTTTCTCCTTCCGAGATTCTGAAATTTTTCTTTTTCTTCTTGCGAAGCTTATTATTTTACCCTTTTTTCAGCTTTTGAACCATCTCTCCGAAAACTTCCTACCTCAGAACTCTCCAAGTTCAATGCAATTCTTGGTCTGAAAATAGCTGTTGCTAGTAGGTTGATTTCAGAGAAGTTCAACGAGAGCGAGCGACAGACTTCTGACCTTAACAACGAAATTCGTGATCTAAAGCATGATTTTGAGAAAAGTCAATCTTTAAACCTAGAGTTAGAAGGTCAAATCAATGAATTGATGGAAACCTTGAAAGCTTCCCAGCTTGAGAAGAAAGTGCTTGATGCTGCTCATGTTGGACTAAAGAAGGAACACGACAAGCTTAAGCAAGCCCGCAGCGATGATGTTAAAATAATTGAAGATCTTCGGAAAGAGGCTGATGAGGGTACTACTGCTATAACCCAACTTCACGGGACAAATGTTGAACTTCTCAAACAAAACACTAGTCTTGCCACTGCCGTTAGTCTGAGAGAGACGAGGATCTTGGAACTTGAGAAGTTGCTTAACAAAAGGATTGAAGCTATGAACCAGGGAGCTGATGGCATAAGGAGAAGTTTCCAGCTCTTGTTTGAGAAATACATCGAAGCTCTTGGTCATTTTGGCGCTCGGCCACAGCCTTTTCCCGACACCGAAGATGCTTCAAAAGTGATGGACTGGATGTTAGCTGAATTTAAAGCTCTTCTTGACGTGATATCTGGTGCTAGTGACTTCGCTGCGGTTTTTAGTGTTGAAAGCTTGTTGAAACTTCTCGAGAATCATGACTGCGTGGACCTTGAGAAATTTCGAGGTGCCCTTCAGAAGTTTCCCGACGCCGACAACACTTCGCTTATCTGAAGCCACGAGGACGTGCGAGCTATTAAGATTAGATTCATGAAGGAATTCTGGATTGCTAGTGGCAAGGAGTTCACGAAGAAAACTGCTTACGACAAGCTTGAAGAGGTGACCTCTCCTTGGGCCTTCGAGTTCTTCTTTTCTCTACTTTTATTCTGTTGTGTGTTTGTTGTGTTATTTTCTGATCCTCTTGGTTATTGACTTCTCTCAGCTCATAAGGAAGGAAACGAGCGACGAAATTCGTGAAGCTCTTGAGATGAGCTCTGAATCTGATGGTCGAGTGGGGGGAGACGATGATGCTGAAGATTGCTCGAGCAGCAGTAGTAGCGGCAACAGCAAGGACAATGATGGAGAAGGTGGTAGCTCTGAGTGGCGTGCGAGTTCTCCGAAGGTTGTCATAGATGAATGAAGGAGAACTTTGATCGAATCATTGCTTTTGTTTTTGGGGAATTCTGAACTTGTGCATGCGTGGGTTGTTACCCACCTTTCTGAACTTGGTTCTGTAAACTTTAACCTGCGCAGGTCCTGGAAGGTGGGCCTGTGCAGGATGTGTTGCCACTACGTTTTCATCGCCAAGACATTGTAGTTAGTGGCAAATCGTGGCGTTTGTACAAAGAAGCTCATCCTGGCTACAAGTTCTCTGATTTTTGGCTTTTGTGCTGCCAATAATTTTCGATGTGTAGCATTCAGCTAGGTTCTTTCTTTCTTTTTCGTGATGGTTATGCCCTCGCGACTGAGGCTTCAAGTTCCCGCAGCTTCGTGAATACTGAGCCCCTTAGTCCCGTTGGTGATGACTGTGATTTTGCTTATGCTTGCGATATTGCTGCAAGTAGGGGTCGTAAACCAGGTCATGTTGTTGAGCTGCCTTTTTGAACTTTAGCTCATCAAAGCTATGTAATATACTTTCAAATTTTGCATGATACAAAGGCAATAAACTTGTTTTTGGAAAAAACGTCACCCTTCCCACCTTGCCGTTTTCATGCGAAATTTCATAAAACTTTTCTTCGCAAACTTCACTTCCTTTTATTGCCGAATTCAGACTCGAAACACGAGTCGACAAAACTTGCTTCGCGAGTTTTGTGGACTTGTGCCTACGTGGCGTTCTCGCCAAGGTTGATACCGCAACTTTCAATTGCTTCAACCCGGTTTTCTTTTTTAAGCAAAATCATTCTTATTGTGTTGACTCAGATCACGAATTTTCATTAGGGTACTTCGTTCATGAATTTCTTCAGTGATGTTCATGAACTTAACTGTTTGTATAACAGTACTTGGTCTCTTTGGGCATTTGACACTTTTTCGAGAAGAACTTAGCCCTTTAGCCCACAAATTAGCATTTGATGTTGAAAATATTATTGAATGAGCATCTCCTCATAGATTTGTTCATAAATATTCCATATCATGATTTTCGAACTTTTTGGGTCATAACTTGTTGTTGTCTCTGACTTTTTCGTAGGATGTCCCTTTACTTTGGGATCTAGGCCACAACTTGTTGTTGTCTCAGGCCTTTTCGTAGGATGTCCCTTTACTCTGGGATCTAGGCCATAACTTGTTGTTGTCTCAGTCCTTTTCGTAGGATATCCCTTTACTTTGGGATTTCGGCTATCACGGAGCCTTTTTCATGAATTCATGCGTTCACTTTAGGACTTCGGCTATCACGGAGCCCTTTCATGGGATCATTCGTACACTTTGGGACTTCAGCTATCACGAAGCCTTTTCATGGAATCATTCATTCACTTTGGGACTTCAACTATCACGGAGCCTTTTCATGGAATCATTTGTTCACTTTGGGACTTCGGCTATCACAGAGCCTTTTTATGGAATCATCCCTTCACTTTGGGATTTCGGCTATCACGGAGCCTTTTCTCATTTCATTCAAAGGTTCTCAACACATGCGAATTGGGGGAAAACTCCTTTCATAAATGATAAAAAGAGTATTTACATAGGATCCGCCTCGTTAAAAACCTTGCCCCTGATTTTGGGCCCCCTTTGCAAGGAAAAGAGTACGGTCCTTTTTGATTGTAAGGTAAATGCGTGAAGTAAACTTTTTGGTCCCCGAAGCTACTTATAGTTCCGTAGCTCGGGGGTTTTACATTTTTTTTCTTGCGGAAATATAAATCTATGAAAGAAATGCAGAAAATTAAATTTAACTACTCCTTTGACTTTCATGGGTAGTACCTTCGGAGGTTATCAACATTCCAGGAGTGTGGTAGTTCCTCACAAGTTTGGTATTAGGCAAAAAGCTCCCGACATGTTTGTTTCCTTTACTATGTACGGTCCTTCCCATGATTCCTGAAGCTTCCCAGGGTTCTCCCAGTTCTTCTTTCTTTTGAGCACCAAGTCACCAAGTTTGATATCTTTTCTCACTATCTTTTTATCTCTCCATGCCTTGGTTTCTTTCTGATATTTCTTGATGTTTTCGGCGGCCTCGAGGATGGTGACCTCAATCATGTCTTCTTCTATCTTCATTTCAACTTCTTGAATTTCATTGGCCTTCAGAACCCTTAAACTTTCATTTTTGATTTCTTCGGGTGTCATTGCCTCAGATCCAAAGAGCAAGCGAAAAGGCGTGGAACCTATTGCCCTTGAAATTGTTGTGTTGTGAGACCAGATCACCTTTGGCATCTCATCTACCCATTTTCCCTTTTTCTGAACATATAAGCACTTCTTGATTCCTGAGAAAATTAATCCATTCGCCCTTTCCACAGTCCCATTGGACTGAGGATGATTGACAGAGGAGAACATTACATGGGTGCCTAGTGTTTTGCAATATTCTTTGAAGGTGTTGCAGTCAAATTGTTTTCCATTGTCCACGGTTAACTCCCTTGGAACTCCGAATCTGCAAATAATATTCTACCAGAAGAATTTTTGAACTGTTGGCGTGGTGATGTTCGCCAGTGCTTTTGCTTCGACCCATTTGGTAAAGTAGTCAACTACAACTACAGCGAACTTGCAGTTTCCCTAAGTTGTCGGCAGTGGTCCAACCAGATCCATTCCCCACCTTTGCAGTGGCCATGAAGGTGGTATCAGATGAATTGGCATGGAAGGCAAGTTTTGCTGATTCGCCGTTTTCTGGCAAGCATCGCATTCTTGAACTAGCTTTTTCGCGTCAGCATTTATCGACGGCCAAAAGAATCCCTGCTTTATTGCTTTTCCTGCCAATGCTGTTGTGCCAATATGTGCACCACAGACTCCACTGTGAATTTCCTTGAGAAGTTCTAGGCCTTTTCGGATGTTATGCACCTTAGCCAAGGTACAGTGACTCCGGATTTGTATAGTTCTCCATCTACTACAGCATAGCCCCTTGCCCTTTGTCTCAACTTTTTTTCCTCCAGCTCATTTTGCGGTTCATAATGACCCCTCAAGTAGGCAATGATTTCGGCCATCCAATCGTGACTCCCTATGTTTCCCACAATTCTTGGTTTCAGTTCTTTGATGGATGGTTCCTTAATAATTTCGAAGAATACGTGTGGAGGCATTAATTGTTTCTGAGCTGCGGCCTTTGCTAACTTATCTGCCTCGTTGTTCTCACTTCTTGGAATATGCTGAACTGTGTATCCTTTGAAGTGTTTCTCCATTTCTCTGACTTTCTGAAGGTATTTGATCAATTCAGTGTTTCTTGCTTCGCTTTCTTTTTCAATGTGTTCTTGAATTACTTTCGAATGTGTCTTGATAACAAACAAATGTTTGTTGGCCTAAAGCCCTCATTTTTCTCAGAGATAGCAGTAGAGCTTCATATTGTTGGTATTTCTTAACCTCACCACTAGTGGCGTGTCTAGCGTGAGTGTGTAAGGAACACCCAGGTACACCGACGGGTACGAAAGAATCCGCAAGCGCACAGAAATACCGCTGTAGCACTTCACCTCAGGAGTATTCCCAAGGGTATCGAATCCAAGGAACGGTGTGTGCTACCTCCTAGCCTAGCTATGGTCCAAGGACACAACTCTATAGGACGAGATGAAGATGGAGAGGATCTTGCTAATCGTGGGTAGAGTTGAGAATAGTCTCTTGGTTAGGAACTCTCGTTTCGGACACCGGACCCTCCTGGCTATAATAGTCGGTTCACGGCAAATGGTTGCCTACACCTGTACCCGAACATGGGGGATTTCGGAAGGGTCCAACGGCTGTCACTACCGCGGCCTACCCCAAGACAAACCGTGGGATATACGGCAATCGAAGGATAACCCGTTGTCTAAACACCACGTCTACACCACCGGTTACTACTATAGCACGGCTACGTCTGTCGACCCGTAACAACACTATAGCACTCCGTACGAAGACGGAGTGACGACCCACGAGGGAGAGACCGGAACTCACTCAGTTAACCACTATCTAAACAAGGATCACGGAAGGACTTTGGTCTAAACTAGAATGCAGGAGCATCCACTTTACTCTAATTGGACTAGCGCATACAAACGGAATTAGCAACTTATGAACTACACCAGAAGATCAAAGGCTAAGCTCATGAAGAACACAAGCCTCTAAATCATGAACAAGTGAAGAACACAAGAACTATTCACCTATGCATGAATACTACTTTAGTCTAAATAGGAAATGCAGAAATACTCACTTTATTCTAAATGAAGAACGAAGCATCCATAGAGATACAAATCCCTCTCTCACTCTCCTATTCTCTAATCTACCAAGGAGAGGCCTCTCATTTGAAGGGAAGCTCTCATCCTTGGGTGAGTGGTGTGTCTCATTTCTTACCCCCTCCCCTCATATTTATAGGCCAAGAGGAGGTTCCTAGGCTGCCTTGGGCGCCACCAAGGGACCAATGAGGTGGTGACATGTGGCGTAGAGGAGTGGAGGCCAAGTTGCTTCTTGTGGGCCCAAGCATGATCCGGGAGTTTAAGGTAGTAGCTGAGTGGATAACGCCCAAACCGCCTCTAGGAGATCACCAGGAGTTGACACATGGAAGCTGGGCTCGAACGGTGCCAGGGTCAGGTCGGCCGACCCAGGGATCGGCCGACCCCCAATCCCCGCCAAATGGCCCCAGCTTTCTCTGGGTCGCTCCTTGGTGGGCCCTTGGTCCTGTCCTAGGTGTAGACGCAGAACTAAGGCAGTTTGCCTCCTCTGGTGGGCCCTTTGATCCGTGTGCTCTGTTCTGATTGGGTGGACTTGTGCTTCTTTGCTTGGTGGGTCCATGGATCCATGTGAAGCCTATGTGTCGGCCTCTCATTGGTTGGTGCTAGGTTGCTTGGATCCATAGGGTGTGCTTTCTCTCATTTAATAAGCTAAAACACCTGCATTCAAATATTCATCTACACTCGTGGAATTTGTCAGATATAATCCCTATCCTAGTGTGGATGGTCACTTTCCGTTTATTCTATGTAGGTATTGACGGCCTAAAAGTGGTACTTAACAGCCGTCAACAACTCCCCCACACTTGACCATTGCTCGTCTCGAGTAAAGGGGGAACAAATCAAGTGGGACATGATACCCAGAGATATGAAGCGAGCATAAGAGATATTCCGAACCATACCTTGTACCTGTGAACTCTGTGAAGTGTCTATCATGCCATCTTGGGTAGTTGAGGAATGGAATGGTCATGAATCAATTCACTTCTGCTCATCATGTCAAGTAACTTGGGGTTTTACAATTATTTTCAAAACAAACCTTGCTTACCTAATCATGTGATTCTCTCAGATCACTCAATGTGTATAAGTCCTTACCACGGCATTAGAATTGCCTTTCTTCACCCTACTTCTAATGATGGCTATATGTGGAGCTCAGGGTAGGATAAAAGATGAAGCATACTTGTTTGACATATATTGCAAAGTCAAAAACCGGATCCAAGAAGAAAATCAAATCATACAATCAGATCAAGATGTGCACGTGCATGGGTATGATGGGTATGGTAAGGTGGACACTAGGCCTAGAATGGGTTCTAGATATTACCATACATGATGAAATGCTATGGTGATGGTAAGGTGGACACTAGCCCCGGAGTAGGTACTAGTTATTACCATCTAACTTATGAAACTCCTTTTTGCATGATTTTCCCTGCTCTCCTTTTTGGAATATTTGAGACATCGGCTATCTCTTTCTCTTTTTTTATTATATTTTTTTTATCATGCTTTATGAGCATGTCTTTCTTTCTTTTTTTCTTAGCCCAATCTCTTTTGGAGATATTTGGAGAGGGGTAAATCATGGAACAATACATGGAGCTTTATTTGGTGGAATAGATGGATGATACAATGCTAACTTCCAGTGTAGAAGCATAGCAAGGGGAAATGGTGGTGTGCACAAAAATCTTGATCATGAAAGCATGAAAAGAACTCTCACAAGGGTCACAACAATTTAACAAAGCTCAATGCAATAACAAGTAGCATATGAGTATAAGGTTTTCAACTAGAACATCATATGGCTTTGGTAGGACTATGGCATATCAAAGAGGAGCTTTGCAAAGAGTTTTCAGATTTTTCAAATAAAATCCCAAGCACTCAAGCATTAAGAGAGAAGATCATATCATCACACCATATCACGAACACCAACTACTTAGATGGGCATGAGTTCCCTAATGATATTTGTTCACAAGCATCAAGATAAAGAGTAAGGAATAAAACGTATGCAAGCCAACCACATGAATCATGTAGAGCAAGCAGAGCACCATTATTTGAGTTTGATTCATGGATAAGAATTGAAGAGCATTCAAACTCATAGGTAGAGAGAGTGAGATGAAGGGTGCACATACCATCGCTCCTGAAGGATATGGGGAACAAGGAAGTCTAGTGGTGATTTGGCGAACCCGTAGGGTAGCCATCTCACTCTAGTTTACCTTGTCCTTGTCATGAAGGTGTAGTCGATGTCATGCAGCCCTTTGTGTGGGAGTCCTCAAGTGGGTATGTTGATGATGAGCTTGAGAGAACACCCCCACACTAGTTCTTGTACTGGTGCTGTTCTTCAAACAAAAGTGGAAACAAAAAGATGGACTCTACTGGTTTGAGAACCATAGAGCCTTTATTTGAAAGCAAATATTTTTGGTTTTTTTATTATTATCATCACCATGTCATTTACTCAAGCAGGGTTAGATCAATATTGCACTCTATAAACAAAAGGGGAATGTACTTACCTTGGACCTTTGAGAGGTCATATGTACCTCGTTTGTATGTTGTGCAACATGAATCCGACACCTTGACTTACCTTCCCGTATGAATCTAGCTCGATGACTTACCCATTTGGATTTGATGATTTTCTGCAGGGGTTAGTCCACATACATGCAACCAAGATCTTGTGAGAGCATAACTCTACGGTTCATCAATCAAAACTCGACACCATGTCTTGTTTTGACTGAAGAAGACAATTTTAACCTAAGCACCATGCTTAATTTAAAATAGTCTATGAATGTGTGTCGATCGAGCATACATTCAAACTAGGTTATATGAACGAAGATAAAGGAAGCATGCAAGCGTGATCAAGCTATTTTCTAAGGGGCATAAGCATGTGCATATGATGGTGAACATCGGGCAACCTCCCGGAAGGGCTTTGTTTAAAGTCAAAAGCAGGACTTACCTAGCTAATCGAGCAAGATGAAGGGGCTAACATCATCTCCAAACCAGGGTAAGATTTGGCATGAGAGGAACTTTACTCGGGATGCTCACATATCTCCCCCACACTTGGAGTTTGCATTGCTAAGCAACGAAACTCAACTGTGTGGAGATCAAGCTTCCTTTGTAAATGTCCCCTCACAAAAAATCTTACCAAAGTGTTGTAGTTGATGTAGCTCACATGTTCTTAGGCGTCGCTGTCTACCGTTCTTTTCAATCTCCACCTGAAAGGTTAGTGACCAAAAATACCCGAAGGACAACTTTATCTTAAAAACATGTTCTTGCTTTTATTCGGAAGGGAAATAAAACCTATGATAATCCAGGCTATCTCCTGGTAGTGCTTTGTTTATTGTGGTCATAAGCTCGACCAAGGGAACTTCATCTTGCAGCTGTCATTGGTGGTGTTATTCCCGTCTCACCACCAATCTTGGATGTATCAGCGAAGCTTTAGCTGCAAGGTTAGTGCCACAGTGCACACACGAAATCTGATATTCTTATGGTAAACATATGCATCCACAATCAACCTTCTAAACATTCTGCAATAGAGGACCAGAAGGTGGTTGTAGCCCCTATGTGTGGTCAGTGCACTAAGCATGGCTGACTCTGGAGAGGGATTATTTGAGCATGGTTCATAAGGTATATCAAGGATGAAGCTACCATGCTCGTCAGTGGAATCCTTTCCTATGAATTCCAGAGTCGGTGCCTCATAAGATTCCATAGCCCATGAGTCCTCTCCCTCAAGAGATTTATCATGAAAGCTCAACATCGACTCTCGATCATGATCGAAAGCAACAAGATACGGGCCAGCGGGAAGAGGCTCAAACTTGGTCGAGAGGGATGATGATCGTTTGCCTTCACAGAAGTGAAGAGAATCTTCCGAGTCATTCTCATGAGGAGTAGGAAAGCCTACAACCTCAATGAGAATGGGCTCGGATGATGTGAACGGAGATACATGCATCCCCTTCTCGAGAGGGTCTTTCTTGGGAAGAGGATTTGCCGGTGGAGGTCCTGGACCTGTGATAGAAGTGGCGAAATCGGATTCCCTAAGCTTATGATCTAGGCTCCCTTGAGTTTTATCAAGAAGTTCATCCAATGGGAAGCCTAGGAGAAGATCGAAATCCATGATGTCATAGATATGAAAATCTAAGCACATCGATCTCGTCTATGATGATCGGCACATCCCTAGCAATCCCTCGACATGGGAAAAGGTAGTTCCACTTAGGACTTTGGAAATATCTATCAGTCAGGGTGAGGGGCATGTCACCCACCAGAGTGTCTAGAAGGACCTCCGGTATGATGCAAGCTCCAGCAGTAGGGTCATGAACAGCATCTACGGTGTTTCCCCTCATGGAATAGTGGATGGTCGTGGAAATCGAGCTAACCCGAATTGCTTCGGAAGTAGGCTTTGATTTCTGAGGCGACCAATCCACTATGGTCCCATGATTCCAAACTTCATCGAGGACCCCATAAAGGTCTATCGATGCCGTAGGATTCTCGTGCCTATAGTGATTCGAGGTATTTATAATGTCTCTGGAAGAATCATTCTCGAATACGTGAGAGAAATCTGAAGGTTGAATCTCTTCTTCCTTCGGTGTTCGCAGTTCGGGAGAAGGCTCTCTAGACGAATCATAGGATGTGCAGGGTCGAAGCTCAAATTCGTCTATTAAGAGACTCTCGTGGATCGACTCTGATTCTTGTTGGGGTTCGTTGTGACTGGTATGGGAAGACGAGGCATCTAAGAAGAATTCTAGGATCTCTCTTCTTTCCATTGGGGATTGATGTTTGAACGAACCTCCAGCTAGAAGGTCGAGCTCTTGTGCAGATTCCAAGTCTATATGCGTGTAAAAGATGTTCGTTGAAACGTCGTCAGATATAGACAAGTCTGAGCTAGATTTCAAGAGGCTTGAGAACCTAGCCCAGGCTGCACCTATGGACTCCATCTCCAATTGCTCAAAGTCGAAGAGGTCGAACGGTAGAGATTTTATATGTTCCGGATGGGAGAACGAGTAATAAAAGGTATCTCGTAGTTCTTCCCTACTATTCATACTACCTACTGTGAGAGTGTACCATTGTTCCGCCCTATCTATAACGGAGAAGAGGAACAATTTCCACCTCAAAGTTTCCTGTATCATGCCCAACACAAGTAGGCATGAACACAGTCCTTCGAACTCCTCTACATGAGCATGAGGATTATCGCTAATCGCTCCAGAGAAGGGTCGATTTCGAACCATGGCTATAAAGCCAGGACCGAGTTCGCAGCAAGATGAGGAAGTTGATGGTTGCTCTAAGACAAACTCACCCCTAAGGGTAGAGAGGCTTTGACAGGAAGGCATCTCAAAGGGTAGCGGGGGTAAAGGTAGAATTCAAGAAAATGAAAAGGATAGATACGAGGACCACTAGGTTCGAAGATAGATATGGCAACCGTTCCCCGGCTACGGCGCCAGAAATGCTTGTTGGTATTTCTTAACATCACCACTAGTGGCGCGTCTAGCGTGAGTGTGTAAGGACCACCCGGGTACACCGACGGGTACGAAAGAATCCGCAAGCGCACGGAAATACCACTGTAGCACTTCACCTCAGGAGTATTCCCAAGGGTATCGAATCCAAGGAACAGTGTGTGCTACCTCCTAGCCTAGCTATGGTCCAAGGACACAACTCTATAGGACGAGATGAAGATGGAGAGGATCTTGCTGATCATGGGCAGAGTTGAGAACAGTCTCTCTGTTAGGAACTCTCGTTTCGGACACCGGACCCTCCTAGCTATAACAATCAGTTCACAGCAAATGGTTGCCTACACCTGTACCCGAACATGGGGGATTCCGGAAGGGTTCAATGGCTATCACTACCACGGCCTACCCCAAGACAAACTGTGGGATACAGGGCAATCGAAGGATAACCCGTTGTGTAGACACCACGTCTACACCACCGGTTACTACTACAGCACGGCTACGTCTGTCGACCCGTAACAACACTATAGCACTCCGTACGAAGACGGAGCGACGAACCCACGAGGGAGAGACCAGAACTCACTTAGGTAACCACTATCTAAACAAGGATCACTGAAGGACTTTGGTCTAAACTAGAATGCAGGAGCATCCACTTTACTCTAATTGGACTAGCGCATACAAACGGAATTAGCAACTTATGAACTACACCAGAAGATCAAAGGCTAAGCTCATGAAGAACACAAGCCTCTAAATAATGAACAAGCATGAATACTACTTTAGTCTAGATAGGAAATGTAGAAATACTCACTTTATTCTAAATGAAGAACGAAGCATCCATAGAGATACAAATCCCTCTCTCACTCTCCTATTCTCTAATCTACCAAGGAGAGGCCTCTCCTTTCAAGGGAAGCTCTCATCCTTGGGTGAGTGGTGTGTCTCATTTCTTACCCCTCCCCTCATATTTATAGGCCAAGAGGAGCTTCCTAGGCTGCCTTGGGCGCCACCAAGGGACCAATGAGGTGGTGACACGTGACACAAAGGAGTGGAGGCCAAGTTGCTTCTTGTGGGCCCAAGCAAGATCCGGGAGTTGAAGGTGGTAACTGAGTGGATAACGCCCCAAACCGCCTCTAGGAGATCACCAGGAGTTGACACGTGCAAGCTGGGCTCGAACGGCGCCAGGGTCAGGTCGGCCGACCCAGGGATCGACCGACCCCCAATCCCTGCCAAATGGCCCCAGCTTTCTCTGGGTCACTCCTTGGTGGGCCCTTGGTCCTGTCCTAGGTGTACACGCAAAACTAAGGCGGTTTGCCTCCTTTGGTGGGCCCTTTGATCCATGTGCTCTCTTCTGATTGGGTGGAGTTGTGCTTCTTTGCTTGGTGGGTCCATGGATCCATGTGAAGCCTATGTGGTGGCCTCTCATTGGTTGGTGCTAGGTTGCTTGGATCCATAGGGTGTGCTTTCTCTCATTTAATAAGCTAAAACACCTGCATTCAAACATTCATCTGCACTCATGGAATTTGTCAGATATAATCCCTATCCTAGTGTGGATGATCACTTTCCGTTTATTCTATGCAGGTATTGACGGCCTAAAAGTGGTACTTAACAGCCGTCAACACGTACTCAGTTGTTTCTGGCATCGTTGCTAGGAACTCGTGACTTAACGTCGATGCTAAGTTACGAGTTCCTAGCAACGATGCCAGAAATGACCAAATGGTAATCCTAACGATTACAAGAGTCTGCAAGCGCACAGAAGTACCATTGTATCATTTCCCCAAAGGAGTATTCCAAAGGGTATCAAATCTAAGGAAGGCTGGGTGGATTAACAAGTTCAACACTATTGCAATGAGTATAAATCATAGACGGAAACAAACCAGACACCCAAGTGCAGGGGTGAGATATGATAGATAAGTTGGTAGTGTCAACACACAAACACACTCTCTCTAAAGGTCCTAGGCTTAGGAGGCAACATACGAGTTAGTTCTAGGTTCTAGAGTACTAAACACACAAAGTTAGTAAGACGAGTTTGACACACACTAGCATTGCATGACTGTTGGCTCAAGCACCCAGGTACAAACGGGGAGCTAACCTCCCACGTCGCTTACGCACGACTCCGGTTGTTAGACTTTAGACTCCTACAACGAATCTGAACGTGGGGGATTCCAGAAGGGTCCAACGGCTATCACTACCGCGGCCTACCCCAATACAAACCGTGGGATACACTCATAAGTAACATAGCTACGCAACCCAAGCACCACGCTTACGTTGTTAGCAGGACCCTGACCGGCCTGGGTTATTGTGACCCAGGTCAGAGCCACCAGATAAACCAGCCAATTACACCGAGTACCGTAGCTTGAGCACGAACTTCATACAACACGAACACGGAATCTAACTGGATCAAACTAGGCTAGGTACACAAACGTATTTGTGCTTTCCTATGTCTATTCAACAAGATCAAAGGGTCGTGTTCGCGAAGAACACGAGCCTCTAACTTATGAACAAACACTGAAAACATGAGTAAGCCACTCGTCAACAGGATCGAAAGGCCATGTTCATCAAGAACATGAGCCTCTAAATGATGAACAAGCGAAGAACACATGAACAAATCTTGCATGTATACAAGCCCAACTTTATATGGAATAGCTGAATAACTGAAGTAGATCAAAGTCATAGAATAAAATAAAGATACAAGAGAACTCATACCTAGATCCCAACGTAGACTTGGACCCTGAAGTAGAACTACTCTAGCCTTCATCCTAGCCTTAGAAACCAAAAGTGAGAGAGGAGGAGTACAGTGTGTTGGTAAGAAATGAACCCCCTCCCCTTCTATTTATAGGCCTGAGCAGCGGCGTCAAGAGGAGCCCAACACCCCGGGAATGGCCTCTAGGACCAATGGGGAGACACCACATGGAAGCCCCTGAGTGGGGGGCTCAGGGTCAGTTCGGCCGACTTGTGGGGTCGGCCGACCCCCTGTGGGCCCCACTCAGGGTGTGCTTCCTCTGGGTGGCTGTCCTGTGGGCCCTTAGGTCGGTCCCCAGTGTACACGGGCTCTTGAGGTGGTTTAGGCGCTCTGGTAGGCCCATGGATCCATGTGAAGTCCACGTGTCATGCTCTGATTCGTCGGGGCTTGCCTCCCATGGATTGGTGACATGGCTTGCATGCATGGCATCTGAGGTGGCAGCCCCTCCTTGGCTGTGGTGACGTGGCATGAATCATAGAAGGTGAGTTTGCTACTTCTTTTATGCTTATTTTCGTACAATCACATAATCTCCAAGGACAAGTGGAACTACATTATTCTTAACTAAAATGCGTGTAAGAAATGCCTCTTGCTCTTTTATTCATGAGTAAATTGACGGCTAAATTAAGAACTTAATAGCCGTCAACAATGAGAGACCCTAGTTATCCGGCTATCACTTGCACGATATACTACCAGAAAATCTGGAATGCTCTCTGTGATCTTGGCACAAGTGTCAACCTCATGTCCAAGGCTATGTTCGAAAGACTGGGATATCCTGCTCTTTCTCCAACCTTGAAGACAGTTCAACTACTAATGCATCGATCCGGCATCCAGAGGGGATAGTGGAGAGTCTACTGGTATTTTTCCAGGGACCTTGCATCTTCGCGGATTTCGTGGTCCTTGATATGCAGGATGATCCGGAAATGCCACTCATTCTTGGGAGGCCATTCCTAAGCGACGCAAAGGCGAGGATCAATGTGGGAAATGGAACCATCCGCTTCCACATTGGGAAGAAGAACTTGATGTTCCGATTTCGACCAACAGAAGAGCAATGCTATTTAGTGCAAGGAAATGATGAGCAAATTGGGGAATGGACGGAGCCACAACCCTAGCTCAAGCAACCTCTGACTGCACCAAGAAAGTCAAAGAAAACACGGAAGGTGTGGCGGGAGGTACAGAAGTCATACCCCTCTACTTCTCGGGATTTGGGTGCCGAGTGGAACTGATCACCGAGAAAAGTCTCGCTCTCGGACTTAAAATGATGAGTCCTTTCACCAAAAGGTAAAATTGGTAGTTATCTCATATTTCCCTTTCCAAAATTTTATTTGAATTTTCCCAATGCATATTTGAATTTTCCATTCTTGCATCTGTATGCTAGAATTTTTCTAGTCACATTCCCTCTTTCAAATAAAAATTCTGAAAATAAAATTTTGAGTTGGAAAATCCTTAAAAATTCATTTGAGCAAAATTTTGGGAGAATTTGGAACGGGACACCTAGGCAGGCTACCACATGACCGTTAGAGAGCCATTGTAAAAAGCTGGAGGCGAGCGGACCCGAGGTGGGGTCGGCCGACCTAGGCCAACAGCTACTTCGGCCCCCCTTCCTCCAACGGCTCCTAGCCGTTACACACGGCCCATGCCTCGGTGCCCGGCTCCATTGCCTATTTATACCAGGGGGTTTGAGGGGTTTCTTCACCCATTCACTCATTTCCATCACTCTCTCCCCCCCTTGTTTTTGCTCCTTGGTTTTCTTGGATTTCTTGCTCGAGATTGAGGTGCCAAGTTTTCTCTCCAAGTGTTGCTGAAATTTTGAATGTTGGTGGATCAAGCTCGGTAAGGATTTCATTTCGGTTTCACTAACCCATCACCGAGTTGCTCATGTCGTCCGATTGTTGTGCACCATGAGTTGGGCCGCCGGTGTGTTCCAGAAGGTGACTCGCTCCCGCTGCTCGCGAGACGGAGGAAGCTCATCTCGCCGTTCTGAAGCCACACCAAGCCCAATGTCAACCGACCGTGAAGAAGAGGAAGAGCTACCCATGCCACAAGCTGAAGAAGTGTACACCATCGACGCCGCCTTCATCGACTTGAGGGACGATCGCGAGAGACAAGCCTACACTCTCATCAAGGATCGAGTCTTCGCCAACACCAAGGAGTTCGACCCGGACCTTCTCGAGAAAACAGGTATGGACTCCGAGTTCGATTCCATTTGGCAAGCTCTAGGTTGGGAAGGTTTTGTCCCAGTTCAGGAGATTGGTTCTAGGCCTACCACCATCCAGTTTCTCTGCACTCTTCAAGAGGATGCATCTGGTATTTCATTTCGATTTCATGGAGTTCCGTATCGAGTTTCATGGAAAGATCTTAGTCGCACCCTCGGTTTTCATCGTCGCTGCGCTATTTCTCTTGAGCAAGCTTGCATCGGTTTTAATCGTGAAAGTTTTTGGGAAGAACTCTCTGGTCGGCCTGTTCGCGGCAAGTTGACACCTCGGTGCAACGATATCTTGCATCCCACTCTCCGACTGTGGCACAAGTGGCTCGCCATCACTCTCTTTCCTAGGGTTGATGTACGACCTGTGCGCACTGACGAGATGATGATTTTATATGCTGCGGTTAGATAGATCAAGATCTCACCTGTGCAAGCTATGATTCGGCAGTGGTTGACAAATTTTAAGATGACGGGTTCTATTGAGTGTACGTCTTTGATTTCTTGCATCATCACGTCTCTTGGGATTACGCAAGGGCCCAATGTGCCCTCCATTGCTAATCCCCAGACTCAGATTGATGAGGCTTATTTGACTCAGGGGCATATTCTTAAGAAGGGTCCGGATGATTCTTTGGTTTTTTTGTACCCTGGCCACACAAACCAAATTCGGTTACCCAACCCGGATTTTAGGTTGTACGGCCAAGGGCCACTGACCGTTCCTCTCGAGGAACCTCGTCGTTCTAGTGTCTCTGGTGACAGGGTTACTAGGACTACATCGAGGAGAGCAGCCAGAGCACCACAGCCGCCACCACAGCCGTCTCCGCAGCCGTCGCCTCAACCACAGCCTCAGCCTACCACACCTCTGCCCGGTACATGGACTTCTACCGAATACATGTCTGGGGTTACTCCCGAATATGCTCCCGGTTGGGATCAGCCCATGTACTAGCAGGGTGCGAGTAGCTCGGCTTGGGCTAGTGTAGGCAGTGGTGAGTGGGCCATCCCTGCCGGTACTGCCTACGGAGATGCGACATCTTCGTCGTTCGAGTTGCACTCATCATCTCGTGGGGCCACCCTCACTCAGCAGATGAGCGAGCTCAACATCCGAGTCGGCGACATGGAGGAGACCGTGCACCAGCACGTTGAGTCCACCCGGGACTGGCAGCGTATGTCTGGCGAGAGACTTCACG
Source organism: Cenchrus fungigraminus (assembly GCA_036936925.1). Classification (NCBI taxonomy): domain Eukaryota; kingdom Viridiplantae; phylum Streptophyta; class Magnoliopsida; order Poales; family Poaceae; genus Cenchrus; species Cenchrus fungigraminus. The sequence continues at coordinate 49,652,969 of CM072778.1, read as the reverse complement.
CCATCGAGCAGGCACAACAGCAGCAGTTGGAGGAGCAGAGGGCTTACTACCGATGGATGGGATTTCCCCCTCCACAGTAGTGAGCCCGAAGCTAGCTTGGGGGAGGACCACCACTCTGAGGTAACTTTTATCTTTATTTTCCAAATCTCATATGCTAAAAACACATAAAAATTTGCAAAATTAAAAAGACCAAAAATATTTATTTGCTTTCCTAAATTAGTTTGCTTTCGTATGCGCGGTAAGGATGCATTTGTTCTCCATGGTTGAAATGATGAATAGTTGCTTTGTTTATTCCTTTTGTATGCCTTGCTATAGCTTAGTACCCTATTTTAGTTTTGAGTTTGTTGGCTTGCATGATCAAACCTTAGAATGAAACTTGTGGGTAGCGAAAAGCATGACCTTTGCCTAGGTTGTTGTGAGGTATGATATGGTATAATAGGGTTGCTATGAGCTAGTGCTAAGTGATGTTTGATATCCGGAGTCTTCTTTTGAAAAATAGAATGATAAGTTCCTCAATGCTGAGAAATTCCTATCCAAAGCCATATGTAGATCCTAGCTTTTGTTGGCCTCCACATATGCTACTTGTTTTCTTCATTGAGTCTTGTCGAATTGTTGTGACCCTCGGCGAGAAACTCGTCATGCTCCCATGATCAAGATCACGTACAAGGCCAGTATATGCTAAACTTCTACACCGGAAGTTAGCACCCATCATTTCATCCATCCCCCATCCATTCCACAAATAAAGCTCCGCACATTGTTCCATGGTTACTCTCTCTCTCCAAAAATATTCAGCAAGGACTATGGGCTATGCATATAAAGAAACAACACATGCTCAAGAGCATGAAAGGAAAAAAAAGAAAAGAATGGAGAATAAAGAGACATAGCCCAAGTCTCAAAGATCTCAAAAGGAGAAGAGAGAATCATATGCAAAAAGGAGTTCATCATCCATCCACCATATACACACATGCACATCTTGATCAGGTTGTATGACTTGTTGCTCCCAAGGATCCGGTTTTCGACTCGATAATACATGAGAAATAGGTATGCCGCATGTTTTCCCTACCTACAGCTCCACATATCAGCTTATTAGGAGTAGGTGGAGAAAAGAAGGCAAAACAATGCCTTGGTGAGGAATCATACACAATGAGCGATCCGAGAGTATCATTTGAGGAACTTTGATTTCTTTGTGAAAATTTGCAAAACCTCCGGATTGATAACTGATCAAGGTACTTGTGATTAGTAATTTCTATACAACCGTTCTATCTTTCAACCGCCCAAGGCAGGTGAAGCTACAAGCCCCATATCAATGGAGCATAAGGTAAGATTAATGCCGACTCATTCAATCCTTGATAGAGTACCTAGTTGTATGCTTGTCATAAATTAGGACTACAACATCGTAGCAACTCCTGATCAACCAACCTATGTCCTAAGTGTCTTACTCGGGACGAGCAAGAGGCTAGCTTGGGGGAGTTGTTGACGGCTGTTAAGTGCTTACTTTAGCCGTCAATTTACTCATGAATAAAGGAGCAAGAGGCATTTCTTACACGCATTTTAGTTAAGAATAATGTAGTTCCACCTGTCCTTGGAGATTATGTGATTGCAGGAAAATAAGCATAAAAGAAGTAGCAAACTCACCTTCTATGATTCATGCCACGTCACCTCAGCCAAGGAGGGGCTGCCACCTCAGATGCCATGCATGCAAGTCATGTTACCAATCCAAGGGAGGCAAACCCCCGACGAATCAGAGCATAACACGTGGACTTCACATGGATCCATGGGCCCACCAGAGCGCCTAAACCGCATCAAGAGCACGTGTACACCGGGGACCGGCCTAAGGGCCCACAGGACAGCCACCCAGAGGAAGCACACCCTGAGTGGGGCCCACAAGGGGTCGGCCGACCCCACAGGTCGGCCGAACCGACCTTGAGCCCCCCACTCACGGGCTTCCATGTCGTGTCTCCCCATTAGTCCTAGAGGCCATTCTCGGGGTGTTGGGCTCCTCTTGACGCCGGTGCTCAGGCCTATAAATAGAAGGGGAGGGGGTTCATTTCTTACCAACACACTTTATTCCTCGTCACTCACTTTTGGTTTCTAAGGCTAGGAGGTAGGCTAGAGTAGTTCTACTTCAGGTTCCAAGTCTACTTTGGGATATAGGTATGAGTTCTCTTGTATGTTTATTTTATTGTATGATTTTGATCTACTTCAGTTATTCAGCTATTTCATATAAAGTTGTGCTTGTATACATGCGTGATTTGTTCATGTGTTCTAAGCTTGTTCATCATTTAGAGGCTCATGTTCTTGATGAACAAGGCCTTTCGATCTAGTTGACGAGTGACTTACTCATGTTTTCGGTGTTTGTTCATAAGTTATAGGCTCGTGTTCTTCGCGAACACGACCCTTTGATCTTGTTGAATAGACATAGGAAAGCACAAATCCGTTTGTGTACCTAGCCTAGTTTGATCCAGTTAGATTCCATGTTCGTGTTGTATGAAGTTCGTGCTCAAGCTACGGTACTCGGTGTAATTGGCTGGTTTATCTGGTGGCTCTGACCTGGGTCACAATAGCCCGGGCCGGTCAGGGTCCTGCTAACAACGTAAGCGTGGTGCTTGGGTTGCGTAGCTACGTTACTTATGAGTGTATCCCACGGTTTGTCTTGGGGTAGGCCGCGGTAGTGACAGCCGTTGGACCCTTCTGGAATCCCTCACGTTCGGATACACTGTAAGAGTCTAAAGTCTAACAACCGGAGTCGTGCGTAAGCGACGCGGGAGGTTAGCTCCCCGTTTGTACCTGGGTGCTTGAGCCAACAGTGATGCAATGCTAGTGTGTATCTAACTCGTCTTACTAACTTTGTGTGTTTAGTACTTTAGAACCTAGAACTAACTCGTATGTTGCCCCCTAATCCTAGGACCTTTAGAGAGAGTGTGTTTGTGTGTTCACACTACCAACTTATCTATCACATCTCACCCCTGCACTTGGGTGTCTGGTTTGTTTCCGTCTATGATTTATACTCATTGCAATAGTGTTGAACTTGTTAATCCTTGGATTCGATACCCTTTGGAATACTCCTTTGGGGAAATGCTACAATGGTACTTTCGTGTGCTTGCGGACTCTTGTAATCATTAGGATTACCATTTGGTCATTTCTGGCATCATTGCTAGGAACTCGTGACTTAGCATCGACGTTAAGAAATACCAACAACAAACCACAAAGAGATGCAAGGATTTGTTTCCCAAAGTTCACCGCCCACTAAGGAACGGCTACGTCTCCGTTGAGAAGCTTGTAAGGAAGAATTCTCACAACAAGCCAGGTCTCTTTCAACCACTTTCCTCCTTTCCACTAAGGCGATCTTTTTTACGAAGTGGCAAGATCACAGCCCTCACAAACTTTCCGCTGCTCACCACAACCTTGGGAGCTAGCCGGCGACGCCTAGCCATCTAGGAGGCAAACCTCCAAGAGTAACAAACGCTTCAAAGCTTGTAGATTCGAAATCTAAGTGCTCAAGCTATGGGAATGCTTTTGTTAGCTCACAAAGACGCTCTTGAGCTCACTCTCTCAACCCAACACAAAGGATATGGCTTGAATCCACAAATCTCACAAAGAGAGGTCGGGGAGAGCCACTAAGGCTTAGGGCTTGCAAGAAATGGCTTAGGAGCTCAGCACAACCACTAGAAACAGCAACCCTCCACTGAAGAAGGCTTGGGGTATTTATACCCCTGAAAGGAGAAAACTAGCCGTTAGCTGTTGTGCGGCACCGATCAGACCGGTACCCCACACTGGTCAGACCAGTGTTTGAAAAACTAGCTGTTGGGCCAGCCAGCACCGGTCAGACCGGTGCCCCTGACCGGTCAGACCGGTCAGGCCCGAGACACCCCCAAAACCCGTTCTATGAAACCAACACTTTAACCAAAGAGATGAAGTGACCCAGGTTAGGTTAGGAGGGTTTGTTAGCACACTCTAAGGCTCCCAAGGCTAGATCTTACTTAGGTCAACTAATGAGCACTTTGACTTTGGTCAACTCGCTAATGTTGCATCCCTCTTGATAGTACGACATACCTATACTCAAGATTAAATAAAAAACCTTGTCGACCTCTTGAACTTGAATGTATTCAATCTTTCCATACTTGAACAATATCCACTTGAAGGCTTTCAACTTAGCCTTTGTCTTGAGCACGTCCATACTCGAGCTAGTGACTTAGGATCTTTCGATCTAGCATAAGAATGCACACTTGGATCCACAAGTCACTCCATATTGCCAATCAAACATGTAGATGAGTTGCATTGCTTCCCTCGGTTAATGCTTGGATATGATACTTCGAGATCCCACGGATACTAGAACTTCACCTTAGCAAAAACACTAATGCCGGCTTAGCTGCGGCCCCAAAGATTGCTTAGTCCCTCACCCTAGTCATCTCGGTTGATCTCTTTATCACTTACCCAATCCACATTGAGTTCCACTTTGCTTCATCCATAATTAGTCTTCATTTGAAATTTCGCTTCAAATGCTTGTTCTTGATTGATAATGGATATGCAAGCTTCCAATTAAGGACCATAAAGTTTACACTCATCCTTGTGTCCTCTTTCAATTACCACATGAAGCCTTGCATTTGGTCTAGAGAATTACCATTATCTCTTGCTATGATCCTTTTATTTCAATCAAGCATCCGTATTTACCGGTGACCCTGAATTGACCTTCTCAAAATTATCCCAATATTTATGTTCCTTTATTGCTTGATATTTGCCATTATGCCTTAGGATCATCCATATATTTGTCTTCTCCAATGTGAGCCATATAATATCCATTCGCCGATACATATTCCAATAATAACTCATGAATATATAAATAAAACATGCTCACAATTTTAGACAAATATATTAGACCTTTAATCGCTTTGTCATTCAATTCACCAAAATCCACTTAGGGGCCTAGATGCACTTTCAATCTCCCCCTTTTTGGTGATTGATGACTACTCGATTAAAGCTTACAAATAAAACAATTAAGCGCATTTAGATTCTTAGATATAGCTAAAGCTCCCCCTTAATTTGTGCTTTGAGTGGAATTTCAAAAATTTGGCCTCAAATGCCAATAGCACAAATTTGGGAGAAAAGGCATGAGAGCTCCCCCTATATCTTAGAATTAGTAGAATGCAACATGTGTGAGTGACAAATAAAAAAACATGATGATTATGACAAGCTATGCACAAAGCAAAGAACATGTGTGCTGATTGGGCAGCACCGGTGAGACCGGTGCCCTTGGCCGGTCAGACCAGTCAGGTCCATCCAGTACACAAAACTGGGCGGCACCAGTCAGACTGGTGCACCTGACCGGTCAGACCGGTCAGGTCCAGTCAGAGCACAAAGCGAGAAAAGTGCGTGCTATCTGGTCCAAAGTGATCAGGCCAGGGTTGCAGGCTGGCTTAGATCACTTTGCTCTATTTAACCAACACAAACAATACATCATATAAACATGCATCACAATCTAGTAATAAGTCACTTAATATTACATTAAAGGTTCAACACACATAGTAGCGCTCATACAAATGTTCTCAAGTCCACACAGATTAAGTCTAGAATTTATTACACTGAGGACCGGAGCGTCCGAGGACCGGTGGATGGTCGCTCCTTGGTGTGATGAGTGATTGACAACGTGGAGTGGACTGACTCTTGACCGAGAATTGCAGGTGCAGGTTGTGGCTTGATTTGCATTGGTGCAGGTGAAGAGCGGGCGCGAAAGGTCTTAGCCTGTGTGGCTTCCGAGGAGTGGAGAGACAAGTAGGCTCGGCTCAATGGACCCGGTGGCATGGTGGCAAGAAAAGCAAGACGAAGTCGGGTACGGTTTCTTGGTTGAGCCTCAAAACCTAGGTCAAGGCGGGACGACGTGGCGGCCAAGTCATGAGTGGGATTGGCGTGGAGGATGCACCGAGTCTGCGGGGTTTGCGTCAGTTCACAACAAAATCGCCGGGTTCCTTGGTTGAGCCACAAAGCCAAGACCGAAGACTCAACGGACGGAGACGGGATCCGGGCGCGTTGAGAGACTTCGAAGCGGAGGACACGCGTCGGGATCGCAAGGCTTGCGTCGAGGCTAAGCGGTGTGCGGTCGCCGGGCATCCGTCCGATGGTGCTACGACGAGAATTCCCAAAGTGCCCTTCGGGGGCGTGTATCTTACTTTCATGTAATAGGGGTAGTTTCGTCTTTCGGTTGCCTCCATATAAACTTAGAGGACAGAGGATGGCAGCCACCACTTGGAACCCTAGGTCATTTGCTTTCTCCTTTTCCCTTCCTATTTTCCTTAGGATTTTCCATAGGACTAGCTTGAGAGCTTCATGGTGAGATCTTTAGAGAGGGATGGATGATCGGGAGGCAAACTAGACCTTGTATGAATCCTTCTTCACATGTATAGAAGATTCGGCGTGATTCCTCAAGGCTATTTGTTGTCTCTCCCGTTTTCCCTTTTTGGTGGTTTTCGGAGCTCTTTCTTGGGATTTTCGTGAGAAGCTTTTGGAGACGTTTCTTTGCGGGATTTGTTTTGGGAATCACACATGAGGTTGGTGTGCCTCTTTTCTTGGTGATCTTGCCCCTCAAATCTCGTGGAAAGCTCTCCGATTTGGTGGTTTTTGGTGGAGCCCGAGTTCTTGTGGTTGAGCTCGGTTCGTGATAGATTCCCGGCGTTTTGGTTGATTTGGTGCCCTAAGATTTTGGGTATAGCCTCTCCTAGAGACGCTTCACTTATGCCTAAAGTCTTGGCGCAATTCTTTCAATCGTTTGGGAGATCCGTGGAAGGGAAGGTGGTGTTGACCTTCACGCGCGCGTTCTGTTTTGAGCTCTGCGAGGCAGACGGACCATCCGCGGGTGCCGCGCGGACTGTCCGTGGATGCTCCAGTTCATTGAGTTCTTCTCGTGTTCTTGAGCGCTCGCGTGTGGATTCTTTGGGTGGTTGATTTATTTTTGCACCGTGTTTTGCGGACAGTTTGTGGCGAGCAGTCGGACGGTCTGTTGGACGTGGTTGAGGTGCAAGAGTTCTGCAAAGGGGCACGGACGGTCCGTTGTGCAGGGTCGGACAGTCCGTGGTGCCGACGGACAGTCCGCAGGGTTCGTTCGGACGGTCTGTGTTTGCCGGGTTATTTCTGGAGGTTCTGTTTGCTTTTTCGGACAGTCCGTCCGTACCATACGGACGGTCCGTGTGGCTCGCGGACGGTCCGCCCTCCTCTGGCGGACAGTCCGAGCTGGACCTCACAGATTTGCCTAAGTCCCTAGGTCTTGTGTTGTGCTTCCACTTTGAGTTGTTTGGGACTTGTTCCTAGGGTTGGTAGGTCCATTGTGACCACGCAACCTTGGCAAGCTTGTGTGGGAGGGGCATAGGCCAAGTTCATCCTTCGGGAAGAATTTTTATTGGCTCCCATTCACTCCCCCCCCCTCTCTGGTCGCCTAATCGGTCCTTCAATTGGTATCAGAGCCGGTTATGGATCTTCGTGATTCTAACTAGTCTAAGATCCAAAGATGGCGTACCAGGAACGGGTTCGGGTCCTCCACACTTTGATGGTAAGAACTACCAGATGTGACAGTGGCGGATGGCTGCTTTCCTCCGCGGCAAGGGTCAGATCCTTTGGGATGTCACGGTGAACACAGCTTATGTTCATCCTGTGAACTTCCTTGCTCCAGGATCGAGGGATATGCACGACGCCAACAACAAAGCGGTCGACTACTTGTTTCGTGCTCTGTGTCAATCCGAATTCGACCAGGTTTAGACAGAGGACTTAGCTTGTAGGATTTGGGAGCAGTTGAAGAACGCTCACGCTGGGAACGCTCAGGTTTAGGCTCGATTGTTCGCGACCTACCGGAGAGAGTACGAGAACTTCACTCATCTCCCCAGTGAGTCCATTGACGCCATGCTCTAGCGGTTCACTTTGATTGTGAACAACATGAGGGCTAATGTGGCTGTGCTCCCGTACGATGACCATGACATGGCTGTGAAGCTTCTGCATTCTCTAGATTGTACTGTGTGGAGTGAGAAGGTCGAGGCCATTCTTGAGTCGGAGAAGTATGACACCCTCATGGTGGATGAGCTGTTCTCCAAGCTCAAGTCGTCCGAGGTGGACCGTGGGGTGCGAGCAAGGATCGAGAATCCGACTGACCCTCATAGTCTGGCTCTTGTTTTCAGTTCCAGGACTAACACTAACCCATCCTCCAGGATGTATTCTTTGTCTTCTCTTGTGTCCTTGCTAGATGAGGATTTTGATGTGCTAGGTGAGGATGATCTAGCACTGTTGTCGAGAAGATTCAAGAGGATGCACGAGAATCGGGTGAGCTCAAGGAGGAACTCGAGGACGTGCTTCTAGTGCGGCAAGACCGGACACTTTTTCGCCGAGTGTCCAAAGTTGAACGACAAGGACAAGCACAAGTCCAAGGACAAGAGGAGGAAGTCCAAGAAGAAGGATCATGGACATGGGAGGAAGACACGGTCTCGAGAGAAGATGAAGAAGTCGAGCGACGTCGAATCTGACTCCGAGGCCACGTCATCAAGCTCAAGTGATGAAGAAGAAGAAGAAGAAGAAGAAGGAGAAGAAGGAGAAGAAGGAGAAGAAGGAGAAGAAGGAGAAGAAGGAGAAGAAGAAGAAGAAGAAGAAGAAGAAGAAGAAGAAGAAGAAGAACCTCAGCAAGTACCTCAACAGCCTTTGTGTGATGGGCCTAAGCACCAAGGACGATTTCTGCGGTATGGCTCGCAGCTCCAGTAGCAAGAGTAGCCAGAAGGACGCCTCGGACTCCGACTCCGAGGATGAGGTATGTGATGAGCTCTCTTCCTTACGCAAGGAGAATGAGGAGCTGGTTGACTTGCTTGATAACCGTGATCACATGCTTAGAGAGGCCAAGAAGCTTAGGAAAGAGCTTAGGGCTTTGCTTGAAGATGCTAGGAATAGAGTAGCTGAGCTAGAAACCCAGAACCTTGAGGCCAAGCTTGAGATAGATTCGCTTAAGGCCAATCCTATTGTTTCTGATAAGGTTGATTGTGGTGATTGCTCTGTCTTCCTAGCTGATTTGACTGCTCTTAAGGAAAAGCATGCCTCCAAGTGTGAGGAACTAGATGTGCTTAGGGTTGAATTGGCTGAGCTGCAATCTAGACCCATTTTGCTTGGTGCATGCACTTCTTGCCCTGCTTTGCATGAAAAGATTGCTGAATTTCACTCTCGCATTATTTCGCTTGAGGCTGATTTGAAAGTTCCTGTTCCTACTTCCTGCTCTACTTGTGAATTGCATGCTGTGAAGAATTTCGAACTTGGACAATGTGTTGATTGCCTGCAAACTGAGAATGATGATTTGCGAAACTTGTTGAGTTGGTTGTCGAGTCAAGAGCCTCAGCTTGGTATGATGATTGCGGCGTTTAATCGCTGTGATGGTCAGGCGCTTGGTTCGGATAAGGTAGGGGAGTGCAGTGATGAGAGAGAAGGGAAGTTTGGGAAAACTCTAGTTCCACCACACACTACACCCAAGAACCAGTTTGCCCCCAAGCCAAACCAGACGCATAAGCCGAGAGAAAAACCAAGTGAGAAGCCGAGTGAGTGTTGACAGCTGTTAAACACCAAATTTACGACCGTCCACCCCTGCATTCTTGCATAACAATTGTACATCTACAGTAGAAAAAGGGTTTATGCTAACGATTTCCACAAGCTGTGATGTATATTCAAATGCAGGGAATTAGTGTGAGAAATGAAGCAAAAGCACACCTTATCCTTCCACCTCATCAAGCCAAGCCTCTCCACCTCAGCCAATAAGAGGCTACCATGCAAGCATTCCCTGGATCAATGATGTCATCAATCCAAGAGAAAAGACTTCAGTGAATTAGAAGCCGCCACGCGTGCATCACATGGATCCATGGGCCCACCAGAGCGCCTACCCACCTCCAACACACGTGTACACCAGGAACCGACCTAAGGGCCCGCCCATCAGCCACTCAGAGGAAGCACAAGGCGAGGGAGGCCACGTGGGGGTCGGCTGACCCATGGATCGGCTGAACCGACCTTTGGTCGGCTGATCCCGGGCCTCCACGTGGTGCCTGTCCATTGGTCCTAGAGGCCATCCTCGGGGTGTTTCGCTGCTCTTCACGCCGGTGTCCGAGCCTATAAATAGAAGTGGAGGGGGTAGGAATAGGGACACACACCTCTTCTCCTCATTTTGCCTTTGGGCTCCTACCTCTCTAGGACAGGAGTGCTTATGCATAGGATTAGTGCCGGCTTGCTAGTGCTTTAGAGATCAGAAGGAAGGTGAGGGGTGACTTGGGGGAAGTGCCATGGTGTTTTGCACCTCTTCCCAAGAACATACCTCAGCGGGAGCTTTTGTTCTTCATTTAGAATAAAGTGAGTATTCCGACATTCTCTATTTAGACTAAAGTAGCCTTCATGCATAGGTGAATAGTTATTGTGTTATTCACTTGTTCTTGATTTAGAGGCTTGCGTTCTTCATGAGCTTAGCCTTTGATCTGTTGGTGTAGAGCATAAGTTGCTAATTCCGTTTGTATGCCCTTTAGTCCAATTAGAGTAAAGTGGTTGCTCCCGCATTCTAATTTAGACCAAAGTCCTTCCGTGATCCTTGTTTAGATAGTGTTACCCGAGTGAGTTCTGGTCTCTCTCTCTCGTGGGTTCGTCACTCCGTCTTCGTACGGAGTGCTATAGTGTTGTTACGGGTCAACAGACGTAGCCGTGCTATAGTAGTAGCTGGTGGTGCAGACGTGGTGTCTGAACTACGGGTTATCCTTCGATTGCCCTGTATCCCACGGTTTGTCTTGGGGTAGGCTGCGGTGGTGACAGCCGTTGGACCCTTACAGAATCCCCCACGTCCGGATACAGGTGTGGGCAACCCTTTGCCGTGAACCGACTGTTATAGCCAGGAGGGTCCAGTGTCTGAAACGAGAGTCCCTAATCGAGGGGCTGTTCTCACTCTGCCCACGGTCAGTAGGATCCTTTCCATCTCTGTTTCGCCCTATAGGGTGGTGTCCGTGGACCATAACTAGGCAAGGAGGTAGAACATACCATTCCTTGGATTCGATACCCTTGGGAATACTCCTGAGGTGAAGTGCTACAGCGGTATTCCCGTGCGCTTGCGGATTCTTTCGTACCCGTCGGTATACCCAGGTGGATCTTACGCTCAGGCTAACAAGGTGTCGTTGGCTGTGACTTAAGAAATACCAACAAGCATTTCTGGCGCCATTGCCGGGGAACGGTTGTTGTATCTATCTTCGAACCTAGTGGTCCTCGTATTTATCTTTCTCCCTCAATTTCTTCTTTCCCTTTCAACCCCTTCGGTTCTTTTCTTTTTACTACCGCCATGGAGCAACGATCGATTCGTGACCTTTCCGCTCCTAGAGCTGATTCATTTGAGCCACCACAATCCGAACATCCAATTCATGCAACCAGCTATGAATTCAGCCCTAGCTTAATTAACTTGGTTCAGAAGATTTGCTCCTTTTCGGGGTCAACTAATGAGAACCCTTATACACACCTACGGGAATTTGAGATGGTGTGTTCGTGTTACGCTATCGCCGGCCTGACACCTGAAACCTTCAGGTGGAAGTTGTTCCCTTTCTCTCTAATAGATAAAGGAAAACAATGGTACCAAGGCAATGTAGGAAAAGCACAGGGTAGTTGGGCTAAACTAGTGAGAGAGTTTTGCCATATGTTTTCCCTCCTCCTTGTGTTACCGCTCTGCGTAGGGACATCCTTAGTTTCCAGCAAGGTGAGAAGGAACCCTTGAGCGCAGCCTGGGAGAGATTCTCACATTTGATGAGCTCATGCCCGGTCTTGCATCTACCTGAGCACGTAATGCTTGAACACTTTTATATGGGTTTAAACAAAGGCTCAGCCTCACAGCTCGACGCTTCTTCTAAAGGATCGTTCTCTCACCTATCTGTAAGTTATGGGAAGGAAAACTTGGGGCGAATCCTACGAGACCGTCCCTTCACAATTGATCATTGGCCTTCCTCAGAAGAGCATACACCCAAACAAGGGGGCGTTCTAGTAGCTGAAACTGATTCACCACCTACCACATCTGCAAATCCAGCTCTAGAAAACCCCCCTGAACCATCAATGTCAGAGGATGAGACCCCTCAGTCTCAGGAACCTCAGTTGGAATTAGAGGATGACCTTTTTGAAGATTTTGGAAACACCTCAAATTACCAATGTGAAAGGAAACCGGTGACCCCAGTCACTCCCCCAGATCCAGATGAGATTGCCTACTTCCAGGACACTGTCCGGGAGTTGACTGCTATCATGACTCAGGAGTGGTCGGAAGAGCTCGAGAGCTCGTCGGAGATCCTCCAGATTGGCTCACCTCATTCGACTTTTCCATGTGTCGTGCATGGGAGGCAGATAAACGCTCTCAACAACCCACTAGTTGGAGCCAACATCATCTCAAGTGACCTCGCCATAGAATTCTTAGGAGATGAACCCTTAGCTCCCTCTAGAACGTCCGTTATGGATCCTCACGGGGAAATCATGGAAGGGATAGGAATCCTCTGCCAGATACCTATTATTTGCAATGACGCCCAAATTATCCTCGATTTTCATGTCTTCGATATCAAAAGCTTCGACCTCATGATAGGTCTACCCTTTGGGAAATTTCTTAGGGAAATCCCAGCTCAAGGGAAACTAGATATCCGAATAGGGGAGGAAGTTATGTCGGTTAGAATTGCTGGAGCCAAATATGCAGCCACAGATCCTCCTCCCGACCCTGAGCCAATCGAGGAAGTAAAGGCCATTATCCCTGGACAATTCCTAGAAGAATTTCTAGATGAAAACGCTGGACACTTTATAAACGAAGAGGCGGAACCCGATGAAGCTATTGATATTTCGGAACGCACAGTCCCTCCTAAACCCCCAATCGAACTCAAACCCCTTCCTGAGGGACTTCGCTATGTTTTCCTCCATGGGGACACTGAGTCCCCAGTAATCATAAGCGACAAACTAACGGAGGAGGAATCTAGGAGACTCATCGCAACCCTAGAAAAACATCGAGAGGTCTTCGAGTATTCTCTTCAAGATCTAAAGGGAATAAGCCCTTCTCTTTGCACTCATCGCATCCCTGTAGATTCGGAAATTCCACCCTCTCGTGAACCCCAAAGACGGCTAAATAATGCGATGAGGGAGGTAGTTAAGAAGGAGGTCCTGAAACTCCTACACGCCGGAATCATCTACCCTGTGCCATATAGTGAATGGGTTAGTCCTGTTCAGTGTGTGACCAAGAAGGGAGGGATGAAAACAGTCACCAATGAGCAAGGCGAGCAAATTGCTCAGTGCCTCGCCACCGGATGGAGGATGTGTATAGACTATAGGAAACTTAATAAGGCCACAAGGAAGGATCACTTCCCGCTACCCTTCATTGATGAGATGTTAGAACGACTAGCGAACCACTCCTTCTTTTGTTTCCTTAACGGGTATTCCGGATACCCCCAAATTCCCATCCATCTGGACGATCAGAGCAAGACCACCTTCACATGCCCTTATGGAACCTACGCTTACCGTAGAATGTCCTTCGGGTTGTGTAATGCACCCGCCTCGTTCCAAAGGTGCATGATGTCTGTATTCTCAGATATGATTGAACAAATCATGGAGGTTTTCATGGACGATTTCTCAGTCTATGGGAAAACCTTTGATGATTACCTAGAGAACTTAGACAAGGTTTTACAGCGATACCGAGAAAAGGACCTAGTTTTAAATTGGGAGAAATGCCACTTCATGGTCCGTGAGGGCATCGTTTTGGGCCATTTAGTTTCTGAGCGTGGGATAGAGGTGGATCGAGCCAAAATCGAGGTCATAGAACACCTTCCACCACCCACTAATGTAAAAGGAATCCGCAGCTTCTTAGGCCATGCAGGGTTCTACCGTCGTTTCATCAAAGATTTCTCGCAAATCTCTAGACCCCTCACGAACCTGCTAGCCAAAGATGTTCCGTTTGAATTCACGGAAGACTGTATGAAAGCCTTCCTCACTCTCAAGAAGGCTCTCATCTCAGCCCCAATCATCCAACCCCCAGACTGGACACTCCCTTTTGAGATCATGTGCGATGCTAGTGATTATGCCGTAGGGGCCGTGCTAGGCCAAACGAAGGACAAGAAACATCATGCGATTGCTTATGCAAGCAAAACTATGACTGGAGCGCAGCTCAATTATGCCACTACTGAAAAAGAGCTTCTGGCAGTTGTCTTTGCTCTAGACAAATTTAGATCTTACTTGGTAGGAGCAAAGATAATCATCTACACTGATCATGCTGCGTTGAAATACTTGCTTACTAAGAAAGATGCAAAACCTCGTCTGATCCGTTGGATTTTGTTACTCCAAGAATTTGACATCGAGATAAAAGATAAAAAAGGAGTAGAAAATTCTGTTGCGGATCACTTGTCGCGTATGCGTGTTACTAACCTGCAGGACCCGCCAATTAATGATTACCTCCACGACGACATGTTACTAAAGGTCACCGACTCAAGTCCCTGGTACGCGAATATTGTTAATTATATGGTTACAGGTTACATACCACCAGGGGCAGATGAGAAGAAATTGATACATGACAGTAAGAAGCATATGTGGGATGACCCGTATTTATATAGAGTTTGCAATGATGGGCTGTTACGAAGGTGTGTGCCAGCCCCAGAAGGATTGCAAATTATTGAAAAATGCCATGCAGGGCCCTACGGGGGGCACTATGGTGTCTTCCGCACGCATGCAAAAATATGGCAGAGTGGGTTCTTCTGGCCAACTATGTATGAAGACACTAAGGAATTCATCCGAAGATGTCATAGGTGTCAAAAGCACGGAGGAATTACCACACGAGATGCTATGCCCCTGCATGACAACCTGCAAGTAGAACTGTTCGACGTATGGGGAATTGACTTTATGGGACCATTCCCAAACTCTGAGGGCTGCGAGTACATCTTGGTAGCAGTCGATTACATATCAAAATGGGTAGAGTCAATGGCTTGTCACTCAGCAGACTCGAAACACGTTAAGAAGATGTTTCGCGAAGTAATTCTACCTCGGTTTGGTGTACCAAGGTTGGTATTCAGTGATGGGGGTTCACATTTCATTGACAAGAAATTCAAGGCTTTCCTGACCGATCTGGGGATACACCATAATATTGCCACTGCATACCATCCCCAAACTAACGGTCAGGCTGAAACATCCAATAAGCAAATCAAGAACATCCTGCAGAAGACAGTAACAGAGGCAGGTAGTTGTTGGAAGAAGCATCTGCCTGACGCATTATGGGCATACAGGACTGCTTTCAAGACACCAATTGGAATGTCACCGTTTCAATTGGTCTACGGGAAGACATGCCACCTACCCGTAGAGACTGAACATAAAGCATACTGGGCCATTAAAAGGTTCAACCTGAACTTTGCCAAAGCAGGGAGGCAAAGGCAGCAACAGATCTTAGAGCTGGAGGAATGGAGAGACAAAGCGTACCACAGCTCCAAGATCTATAAAGAAAAGACCAAGAGGTGGCATGACAGTAAGATCAGGAAGAAAGAGTTCACTGCGGGAGATAAAGTGTTGCTTTTCAAGTCCAGAGTGAAGTTGTTTGGACATGGAAAACTGCGAAGTAAATGGGAAGGACCATTCACGGTTGTCGAAGTTGCACCACACGGAGCAGTAACCATTCAAAATGATGAAGGTGAAACCTTCAAGGTAAATGGCCAGCGCTTAAAAGTCTTCTTGGAACCTGACAGAAGAGAATATGAGACCATCAAGTTCGCAAAGGAACTGTAAGTTCCCAGCAACAATCTCCCACAACAACAGGTAAGGAACCAGTGTGGGGGTAATCCCCGACTATATGCTCATCAATAGAATGCATCTAAGGTACGTACTCTCACCCCAATTAAATAAAAGCTACTCTTACGTAATGCACACTTCTTGTTCTGCTTAAACCTCTAGGTTCTGGCAGCCAGTATCATTCCCTACTTATATCTTGGCATTTACAAGCAAAATAAAGCTTTAGGGAACTCATGCTGATCTAAGTGGTTGGTGCTTGAGATATAGTTCTGATGACATGATCTTCGCTCTAAAATGATCGAGTGCTTGGGAACTTTATTTGAAAACCTGAAAACCCTTTTGCAAGGCTCCTCTTTGATTTATTCCAGTCCTACCAAAGCTATATGATGTTGTTAGCTGAAAACCGTATACTCATATGCCACTTGTCATTACATTGAGCTTTGTCAAACTCTGCGACCCTTATGAGAAGTCTTTTCATGCCTTCATGATCAAGATTCATGTGCACACCACCATATTCCCCTTGCTACGCTTCTACAAAGGAAGATAGCATTGTACCATCCATCCATTTCATAAAAATAAAGCTCCGTATGTGGTGTGACATCTCTCTCCAAAAGTGTCCTTCAAAAAGAGACATGGGCTATAAAAAAAGGAAGAATAGCCCATGTCCAGAGTAACGGAGAAAAAGGAGAGAGATGGTCATGCAAAGAGGAGTTCCATAACTTAGATGGTAATAACTAGTATCCATTCTGGGGCTAGTGTCCACCTTACCATACTCACCATACCAATATACGTGCACATCTTGATCTGATTGTGTGTTTTGATTTTCTCTGTGGATCTAGTCTTTGACTTTGCAATATATGTGATGCAAGTATGCCTTATCTTTCATACCGACCTTGAGCTCCACATAAGCTATCAGTAGGAGTAGGATGAAGAAAGGCAATAATGCCTTGGTGAGGACATTTACACTTTGAGCGATCTGAGAGAATCAAATGAGGAGCTAAGCAAGGTTTATTTTTGAAAATCATTGCAAAAACCCAAGTTACTTGACATAATGAGCAGAAGTGATTTGATTCATGACCATTCCATTCTTCAACCACCCAAGATGGTATGTTAGACACTCCACAGAGCTCGTAAATGCAGGGTGAAAGTGGGGTATGACTCTGTGCTCACCATGTTCCTTTGAGTTTTATCCCACCTTAGACCTTACCCCGTCACTCGAGGACGAGCAAAGGTCAAGTGTGGGGGAGTTGTTGACGACTGTTAAACACCAAATTTACGACCGTCAACCCCTGCATTCTTGCATAACAATTGTACATCTACAGGAGAAAAAGGGTTTATGCTAACGATTTCCACAAGCTGTGATGTATATTCAAATGCAGGGAATCAGTGTGAGAAATGAAGCAAAAGCACACCTTATCCTTCCACCTCATCAAGCCAAGCCTCTCCACCTCAGCCAATAAGAGGCTGCCATGCAAGCATTCCCTGGATCAATGACGTCATCAATCCAAGAGAAAAGACTTCAGCGAATCAGAAGCCACCACACGTGCATCACATGGATCCATGGGCCCACCAGAGCACCTAAACTGCCTCCAACACACGTGTAAACTAGGAACTGACCTAAGGGCCCACCCATCAGCCACTCAAAGGAAGCACAAGTCGAGGGAGGCCACGTGGGGGTCGGCCGACCCATGGATCAGCCGAACCGACCTTTGGTCGGCTGATCTCGGGCCTTCACGTGGTGCCTGTCCATTGGCCCTAAAGGCCATCCCCGGGGTGTTTCGCTGCTCTTCATGCTGGTGTCCGAGCCTATAAATAGAATTGGAGGGGGGTAGGAATAGGGACACACACCTCTTCTCCTCATTTTGCCTTTGGGCTCCTACCTCTCTAGGAGAGGAGTGCTTATGCATAGGATTAGTGCTGGCTTGCTAGTGCTTTAGAGATCAGAAGGAAGGTGAGGGGTGACTTGGGGGAAGTGCCATGGTGTTTGGCACCTCTTCCCAAGAACATACCTCAGCTGGAGCTTTTGTTCTTCATTTAGAATAAAGTGAGTATTCCGACATTCCCTATTTAGACTAAAGTAGCCTTCATGCATAGGTGAATAGTTCTTGTGTTCTTCACTTGTTCTTGATTTAGAGGCTTGCGTTCTTCATGAGCTTAACCTTTGATCTGTTGGTGTAGAGCATAAGTTGCTAATTCCGTTTGTATGCCCTTTAGTCCAATTAGAGTAAAGTGGATGCTCCCGCATTCTAATTTAGACCAAAGTCCTTCCTTGATCCTTGTTTAGATAGTGTTACCCGAGTGAGTTCTGGTCTCTCTCTCTCTCGTGGGTTCGTCGCTCCGTCTTCGTACGGAGTGCTATAGTGTTGTTACGGGTCAACAGACGTAGCCGTGCTATAGTAGTAGCTGGTGGTGCAGACGTGGTGTCTGAACTACGGGTTATCCTTCGATTGCCCTGTATCCCATGGTTTGTCTTGGGGTAGGCCGCAGTGGTGACAGCCGTTGGACCCTTACGGAATCCCCCACGTCCGGATACAGGTGTAGGCAACCTTTTGCCGTGAACCGACTGTTATAGCCAGGAGGGTCCGGTGTCCGAAACGAGAGTCCCTAATCGAGGGGCTGTTCTCACTCTGCGCACTGTCAGTAGGATCCTTTCCATCTCTGTCTCGCCCTATAGGGTGGTGTCCGTGGACCATAACTAGGTAAGGAGGTAGAACATACCGTTCCTTGGATTCGATACCCTTGGGAATACTCCCGAGGTGAAGTGCTACAGCGGTATTCCCATGCGCTTGCGGATTCTTTCGTACCCGTCGGTATACCCAGGTGGATCTTACGCTCACGCTAACAAGGCGCCGTTGGTTGTGACTTAAGAAATACCAACAGTGAGCAAGGCAAAAAGCCTGAGAAGAAATCACAACCAACACCCAAAGCAAAACCAGTCTGCCTCCATTGTGAGCATTGTGGGAGGGATGGTCACAAGAGAGAGTTTTGCTTCAGGAGGAAGCGTGAGGAGTGGTTTGCTAGGGAGATGGAAAACAAGGACAGGTACCGCCCTTCTCGGGGTGTGCCTGAGCCTCGTGTTGTGCCTCGGAGTGAGGGTGTTGTGTATACGGTCCCATCTTAGAGGGATCGGGGCTTTCATAACCGAGGTGCTAAGAGTCTCCGCTTTTGGGGTCGTGGTGTTGATCAGTTTGGTTCCCTTGGTCATGGTGCAGATGATGGGTATGTTGAGTCGAGCGGTGGCATGTTTGCTGGACGTTCACCACCTCGTGATCAATACGAGTTTGGGAGAGGTCACAGCTTTGAGTCTCAGAGGGGCTATGGACCATGTTTTCCACTTCGTGGTGCTCGTACTCCTTCAGCGAGACGTGAGGTGATTCCCCGTGGTGGTCATAGCTTTGATAGGATGAATTTTGCTAACCCCACTTTTGAGCAAATGGCTCGACACTGGTTTGACTCATTTTGTGCTAACCCCAGTGTTGAGTCGGTTACTCGCTCTCGCTCTTGGTTTTGATTTTGCAGGCGGCAGGCTTGGAGGACTTTTGGTGGATCGACTCTGGAGGATGGCGACCGGAGATCGAAGGTGGCCCTCAAGCCTCACCTCGGTGATGTCAAAGGAGAACATCATTTTTGGGGACGATGGACGGGAGCAAGTGATCAAGGTAAGTAGTTTGGAGACTTTGAGTCGTGTGGTTTTCGTCAAGCCACTTGGTCTCTTTTGATCTTCGCCATATCACATGTGTCTAGAGTGAGCTTTGTATGCTCTTTGGCCCTAGTGCATGTGTTTAGGGGGAGCTTGTGAGTTTTGTGCTCTTTTGCCCTTTTGAGATTGGGTTGGAGATCCCATGTACATATGCATGTTGCATGTTCATTTCTGTATTATATCATGCTTGCATCTTTGTATCATAGACTGCATTTGTATCATATGCTTTAGAGATATGCTTCTCCTATATACATTGTTCACCATGATGTGCTATACATGATCTTGTGAGCTAGTTTGGTATGCTATGGTTAGTTTGGCTTAGCTCTGGATGATCTTGATTTATGCCTATGGTTGCTAGCTACGCTTTTGAAATTACCCATGGGTAAGGGTACCCGCGGGTACCCTACCCTGTTGGGTAAGGGTACGGGTACAAAATTCTACCCGCGGGCAAGGGTAAGGGTACGAAACTCTACCCGCGGGCAAGGGTAAGGGTACGAAACTCTACCCATGGGTTACCCAAGGGTACCCGCACTAATGAAGTCCATAAAAACATTTGACCCAACTAGACCCAATATATATTGTTCTAAGGGCGATTTGTACATCGGCCATGTTTAGGAGCCGAAGATGATCGGCTATTTTATACCGAAGATGATCACACTCGCAATCGGATGTAGCTTGAGTCTTTAATCGGCCGTTTAGGCTCTGATTTGACTAAGCATCTACCCATATGCTAGGATAGTATTTCTTCAAATATTTCCCATTTAGTGCTCTGGCAAACTTTTCCCCTTCCAATGTTTCTAAGATGTATGCATTGCTTGGCACACATTGGCTGATACGATATGGTCCTTCCCAAGTTGGTGACCACTTTCCGTACTTTGGATCTCTGGAGCCGATTGGTAATATAAGTTTCCAAACCAGATCTCCTTCAGCAAACTCTTTAATTTTGACTTTCTAATCATACCATCTGGCTATTCTCCTCTTATTCTTTTCAATGTTCTCCAAAGCTCTTAACCGATTACCGGCAAGGTCCTCCAGTTCTTCTTTCATCATGGCTGAATAATCACCGGCTGACAATTGATCTTGTAAAGAAGTCCTTCTTGATCCAGTTTTCAACTCCCAAGGCAAAACAACATCATGACCATATACTAGTTGATATGGTGATACCTTGGTTGATCCGTGGCACGCCATCCTATATGCCCATAATGCTTCATTAAGGATTGTATGCCATCTTTTGGAATTCTCATCAATCTTACGCTTGATCAACTTTATGATGCCTTTGTTTGCTGCTTCTGCCTGTCCGTTCGCCTGAGCATAGTAGGGAGATGAATTCAAAAGTTTGATCCCCAGAGAGTTTGCATATTCCTCAAATTCTCCTGAAGTGAATTGACTTCCTTGATCGGTCGTGATGGTTTGAGGTATACCAAACCGATAAACAATATGTTCTTTAACAAAATCAATCATATGGCCTGATGTCATGGTCTTGATCGGGATGGCTTCAACCCACTTTGTGAAGTAATCTGTAGCCACCAATACGAATTTATGACCTTTACTTGACGGTGGATATATCTGTCCGATCAGATCAATTGCCCAACCTCTGAACGGCCATGGCTTGATTATTTTGTTCATTGCCGATGCTGGAACTCTTTGAATGCTTCCGAACTTCTGAGATTCTTGGCATCCCTTGTAGTATTTGAAACAATCCTCCAGTATCGTTGGCCAATAATAGTTGTTATTTCTGATCATCCACTTCATCTTGAATGTCGATTGATGGGCTCCACAGACTCCCTCATGAATTTCTCCCATCAAGGTTTTGGCCTCCTCTTCACCAAGACATTTGAGCAGAACGCCGTCGATGGTACGATAATATAGCTCATCTTCTAATAGAATGTATTTAATGGCTCTGTACCTTAATTGTTTGTCAACCTTTTTGGATGGATCTCTCAGATAGTCCATTATTTCCTTCCTCCAATCCCCTGTTGACAGCTCTACAGCTACGATCGGCCGATAACCTGACGCTCCTTGAGCCAGCCGATTAGCTTCACCGTTGTGACATTGAGGGATATGTTCGAGTTTAACTATTTTGAACTCCCTAAGTAACTGAAGACACTCTTCATGATAAACCCTCAATATGTCATCTTTGCATTCATACTCTCCTGCTAATTGATTTATCACGAGTTGAGAATCTCCAAATATCTCAATAACTTCAGCATTAACTTCTCGTAGCAGTTTTATCCCCTTTAATACTGCCTGATACTCAGCCTGATTGTTGGTTGAAGTTTTCTCGATTGGGATGGAAAACTCATAATTTGTCTCTTGAGGTGAAATAAGGACAATTCCAATCCCAGCCCCTACTCCACAGGATGATCCATCGAAGAACATAGTCCATGGAACGGGTTCAACAACTGCAATTTCAGGTCCGCAATGCTGAGTTACCAAATCGGCCATTACCTGTCCTTTGATTGCTTTAGCCGATTGGTAGGTCAAGTCAAATTCTGATAAAGCCAAGATCCACTTCCCAATCCTGCCCTTTAAAATTGGTAATGACAGCATATATTTGACCACGTCATCTTT
This sequence comes from Cenchrus fungigraminus, assembly GCA_036936925.1. Taxonomy (NCBI): domain Eukaryota; kingdom Viridiplantae; phylum Streptophyta; class Magnoliopsida; order Poales; family Poaceae; genus Cenchrus; species Cenchrus fungigraminus. The sequence goes on along the minus strand of CM072778.1, from coordinate 49,630,948 downwards.
GCACACCACGGTGCATTCGGCAGTTAATAGATAAGGCCTTAACTTTGTGCATGAGAAATATAAGCACAAGCATAATCTTTCCACCGCCGAATATCTCGTTTCTTCATCCAAGAGCCTTCTACTCACGAAATATACAACTCGCTCTTTTCCTTCAAACTCTTGTATAAGGGCCGATCCAATAGCCCGCTCATTAGCCGATAAATATAATTTGAACGGCTTCTTGTCTTGAGGGGGCATTAAGACAGGAGGAGACTTTAAGTACTGCTTGATGTTATCTAAAGCCTTCTATTGTTCTTCTCCCCATACAAATTTCTGATCGGCCTTGAGCTTCAATAGAGTTGTAAACGGCTGAATCCTTTCCGACAGATTAGATATAAATCTTCTAATGAAATTGATCTTGCCGATTAATGACTGAAGCTCCTTTTTGTTTGATGGTGCCTCTATTTTGTCAATCGCACTGATCGACTTCTGACCAACTTCGATTCCTCTTTCATGTATCAAGGAACCCAGAAACTGACCAGCTGGAACACCGAAAGTACATTTGTTGGGATTCATCTTTAAACCATGCTTTCTAGTGCACTCCAATGTTTTTCGTAGATCAGTCAGATGCTCCTTGTAGCCTTTTGACTTGACGACCACATCATCAATGTAGATTTCTACTATCTTACTGATGAGTTCGTGGAATATGTAATTCATAGCTCTCTGATACGTGGCACCAGCGTTCTTCAAACCAAAGGTCATAGCGATCCACTCGTATAATCCGACATGACCAGGGCACTTGAAAGCAGTTTTTGCAATATCTTCTATGGCCATGAATATTTGATTATATCCAGTGTTACCGTCCATAAAGCTGATGACTTTGTGCCCCGCAGCAGCGTTGACCAATGCATCGGCTATTGGCATCGGATATCCGTCCATTGGCGTCGCTTTGTTTAAGTCCCTGAAATCAATGCACACACGTAGTTTGCTATTCTTCTTGTAGACAGGGACTATATTAGAAATCCATTCAGCATACCGACATTGCCGAATGAAACCAGCTTCGAGTAACTTTGTTATCTCGGCTTTTATATCAGGATAAATCTTCGGATTACACTGCCTGGGGTGTTGGTGGAAGGGTCGATACCCCAGTTTAATAGGTAATCGATGCTCAACAATGGATCGGTCTAAACCAGGCATCTCATAATATTCCCAGGCAAAACAATCCTTGAACTCTTTTAATAATGCAATCAGTTCTCTCTTATATTCTGCATCTAGCTTGGCACTTATATACGTTGGCCTTGTTTTGCTTCCATCTCCAAGATCTATCTTTTCCAATTCATCGGCCGATGTAAACCCATGCCCAAGCTTTCCTTCATCTTCAATGAACTGATCCATTAAATCTTGTCATCAGAGCTGACTGCTTGAACCGGCTTTAGTCCAAAATCAGACACTTTGAGATACTTGGTATCCCATGCTTTTCCAGATATGCAGCTTACTCGATCATAGGTCTATCCTTGTGCTTCCGTAGCTGCCACTGTCAAGGAGGTTTCTCCTTGGACCACTTCCACTGAATCTCCGATCCATTGGATGATGCATTGATGCATTGTAGACGGTATGCAGCAGTTGGCATGTATCCAATCCCGACCTAGCAGTAGATTATAAGATCCCCTCCATTTAATGACAAAGAAAGCGGTTGGAAGGGTCTTACTGCCGATGGTGAGCTCCACGCAGATTGCTCCTTGAGCCGAAGAGACGTTGCCTTCGAAGTCCACCAGCATCATGTCGGTTTGGGTCAAATCTTCATCAGATTTCCCAATCTTGCGCAGCATGGTGTACGGCATCAGGTTGACTGCTGCTCCTCCATCTACTAGCATTCTGGTGACTGGCTTCCCATTGATAAAGACTTTGAGAAACAATGCCTTCAAATGTTGTCTTTTCTCGTCCTCTGGCTTCTCAAAGATAGCTTGTGTGGGTTCTAGTGTTAACTGAGCCATGCCATGTTCCTCATCGGACACATCCGAATCAACAGGAGCCATGAACTCCTTTGGTAGAAGGACAACCATATTTATATCAGCTTGTGGCTTATCATCCTTCCCATCATCGGCCTTAGGCTTTGGACGCTATACTTTAGACCGAACCTTCTTTTTGTCCAGCATGTGTCTCTCTGCTTCTTCATGCTGCTCTAGCTGACATAGGCGTTGGACTCTCCTCTTCTAGGACTTGGTCAAGCCATCTGGACACCATTGGGGATTAGGCTTCTTGTATGTTTGGCTTGATCCTTCATCGTCCAATTGTACAGTGCGTCGATGTTCAGGAGCTCGGCACATGATATCTTCATCAGGGACTAGAGAATCGGCCATCTCTTCCAGCCGATCGTTTGACCCTTCGTTGACTCGGCCTCCCAGCCGATCATGAACGCTGGCCTTGCCCCCCAGCCGATCGTAGACACTGGCCTTGCCCCCCAGCCGTTGATGAACTGGGATCCTTTGATTGCTGAACTCACGGTGATCCTCAGCTGTAGGCCTTCTGTCATTGAAGCAAACCCTCTTGGAGGAGTTGCTATTGTTGTAAGCCCCATTGCACTCTGCACAATTTTCTGCCATCGGCAGTTTGATCCCTTCTCCCCAGCAGTACTTGAAGAACGGAGATCTCCAATGTCCTTCGTTGCGTCGAGCCCACTCTTCTTTTTCCCTTGCTTTCTCCTACCGACGCTGGAACTTGTTGATCAGCATCTGGGACGTGACAGGTCGGCGTGGCTTCAAGACTTCTTCAAGTAGCAACCCTTTTCCTTTGACATCGGCAGCGGTTGCTTGCACCTTGGGATGGACAACTCCTTTATTTTGAGCCGATTCAGATGTCAGCAGCTTAACACGTGATGTGTCTTTGCTAGACACCTCAACTGTATTAGTTGGGAAAGGGTGCTGATCAATCTTCATCAGCTTTTCAGCTTTGGCAGGGGTTTCAAACTTGAGTTTCCCTTGCTCAATAGCTGACTGGATCTGCTGTCTGAAGACCTTGCAATCGTTGGTGTCATGAGACGTTGCATTATGCCACTTGCAATACTTCATTCTCTTGAGCTCTTCTGCAGATGGTATGGTATGAAACTGGGAGAGCTTGATCTGCCCTTGCTGAAGCAACAGATCAAATATCTTATCGGCCTTGGTGACATCAAAGTCGAATTTCTCAGGTTCCTTCTTACCAAAGGGACAGGAAACTGTCTTCTTGCCTTTGACCCACTCTGCAAGCCCTATCATGTTATCTTCGTCTTCTGAGTCGGAGTAATCCACATAAGAAACCTTCTTTTGAAAGTTCCATCTAGGCTCATAGGATTTCGCAGTTTCCTGGCTCATCCGACTAACCAATTGGCTGAGACTCTCGAAGTCATGTGATGCATACTTCTCCCGCAAGGTTGGCAAGAGACCTTGGAATGCCAATTCAGCTAGTTGTTTGTCTCCCAGATTCAGACTATAGCACTTGTTTCTGACCTCCCTGAATCTCTGAACGAATCCAGCAACTGTTTCATCGTTCCTTTGCTTGAGCCTGGTCAGATCAGTAACCTTCATCTCGTGAATGCCAAAGAAGAAATAATTGTGGAACTGCTATTCCAAATCGGACCACTTGATGATGGAATTAGTTAGCAATGAGGTAAACCATGAGAATGCTAGCCCTGATAGAGATGAAGAGAACAACCGTATCCTGAGTGCATCAACATTCCCTGCCTCTCCACATTGTACGATGAATTGAGTGATGTGCTCCATCGTGGATGTATCATCTTGCTGTTGACACTCCTTAGCCTCACTACTAGGTTTGCACTCACGGTGACGGTGCTAGAAATGCCTACTGGCACTCGCTAGCGTCGCTACCGGGTTTATACCCCTTGTAATGGGGCTAGGGAACGTCTTTGGTAAAACACAGGTCACAGAGAGGTCCGTAAGCGCACGGTTTACCGTTGTAGCACTTCACCTGGTGGTATTCGGGTTATCGTATTTATATTTTCCCAAGGAAGGCACTATGGCAAGGATGATTGGATAAATGGTGGAGAGTAACGAGACTCGGTAAAGAGCTATAGCGGAGGTAACGAATAAAGATATTCGGGGATAACTTGACACACACAAGGAGATCTTGATACAGGGTTAGAGAGGACCTAGTGAGCTGGGAGGACAATGAGACGAGAAAGGATCCTAACACAATCTATCTATTCTTGTCAACTCTAGGTAAAGAACTAAGGCAAAGGATAACCAAGACAAGCTAAACTCGACAAGCTCTTCTAGTGCTGCAGGGGCATGCAAAGCCGCGCTCTCGGACTGGGATGAGAAGGGAGAACGACGACGCGCTGAATCCTACTGGCCCGAACTAACGTGGTGGACTACAAAGTCCGTCCGGAGCTGTCACCTCCTTAGGGTACCACAACTATTCCATTGAACGGGACACCAATCTAAGACTAAGGTAAGCTCTGAGCACCGCGCTCACAACGAACCAAAGAACCTTTCCCCGGATATCACGAAGGAAGGTCTCTCTCTACGATGAAACACCGAAGATCAAGCGAAGAACGACCACAACACTATAGGGTTCAAGAGAGCTATGCTAACCAAGATTAAACTAACTTTAGTCTAAACCAAGAATAAAGCTTCTAGAGCAAAGTAAAAGCTGAATGTAATTGACTCGAAAGGTAAGATAGAAAGATAACTTGAATTGTACTTGAGTCTTAACAAAGAAAGGATACAAGAGTAGTACCGGAACCCTGAAGAAGATTCCTCCAGAACCCCGAGACTAGCTCGACTCGACTCTAACTCCCAAGCTACACTAATCCTACTCTAAGTGAACAAAAGAGAGAAATCGAGATGCTCCTGTGTTGTGTGTCCGTTCCAGTGAGTGGGAGGTGGCTTTTATAGGCAAGGGAGGTCGGTGGAGCGCAGGGGAGGAATATCCCAGGTGCGGCCAGCTCACTAGTTGCGGCCGGCCCTGGGATGTGCCGCCTCTCGCCTTGGACGCTCCTAATCACTGCTCCTGAGGCGGTTGTAGGTCGGCTCCTTGGGTCGGTTTCGCCCGGCACGCTAGTTAATAGGTGCGGCCGGTCCTACCCCGCGCCGTGTGATGCACCGACTGTGATCGGGGACGCCTAGGATTGCCTCTGGATGACGGTTGTGGCGGTTGAGCGATCGGATAAGTGGACCCATTGATCCAAGTGATCCTAGCCTCCACCATTTGATCAAACCGACATTTTTCAGTGAATCGCGCTCGTCCAAGTTGTGCTCGAGGGAGAGGGGGTGCTTTGGACCAGAGACGCACCACGGGGCAGGGCCGGCCGCACCTGGCAGGGCCGGCCGCACCTGCTGGGCCGGCCGCACCTGCCAGGCCGGCCGGACCAGGTGGTTCGGCCGTGCCTTGCACGTGTGGTGTGTTGGTCCCAATTTCTCCCAAAATGTGTACCTACCTATGAAATTCACAACAAAACTCGTGGAACTTTATTAGTACTAAAAATGTGCATGAAACTTGTCATATACTCCTCTCGAACCCGAGGTTTTGACGGTCGAATTTTTGTTGTAAGGACCGTCAACAAACTCCCCCAAGCTAAACATTTGCTCGTCCTCGAGCAAAGCCTAGACTTGGCCTCAGTGGATCAGGAGTTGCATGATGTTACCACTCGGCAAGTACCTGTGCACAAATCCATGCTCTACTTGCTATTTGAAAAGATTGGTACGAGAGAAACTTAGCCTTGTTTTACCTGTGGGGCTTGTAACTTTCCACCTTGCCTTCGGAAGTTGAAAGGTAGAATTGCTTTGACTTTGCATCACTCGCTCTGCTCTTTTCGGGATTCTATCTCAGAGTTTTGAAACTTTTGCAAAGAAAAACAAGATTCCTCGAATGGTTCCCTCAATCGCTCAAGTGGTATTTGTTACCTCACCAAAGGCTTTTGAGCGAGCCTCAACTTCCTACTCTATGGCTTGTATGTGGAGCTTTGGGTAGGATAAGTGTGAGACTCACTTGTGCCACATGATGTTGTTGAGCCAAAGACCGGATCCAAGAAGAAACTAGTCATGCAACTTGATCGAGATGTGCAAGTGTGTGGAATATTTTTGTTTGTTTTTTCTAAGTACTCCTTGCTTTGAGAATCTCCTCTTGCTTTTATTTTGGAGGGGGTCATACTTCATCATTTTTTTCTATGCTCTTTGATTGGAGCACTTTTTTTTCTATGCTTCTTGAGCATATACTTTTTTTCTCTTGATGACCCCTCTCTCCTTTTGCAAGAATACAAGAAGAGAAATCTCTTAGGAACTTTGGAGTATTTATTTTTGGTGGGTGGATGGCATGTTTTGCGTAACTCCCGGTGTGGAAGTTAGCTTGTATATGTGGGTGTACGTGATCTCGATCATGGGAGCATGAAAAGATTCTACCAAGGGTCACAACAATTTGGCAAAACTCAATGGGTCACAAGCAAGCATATGTAGAAGGTATATACTTTGATATCGACATATGGCTTTGGTAGGTGATATGACCATTGAGGAACTTGTCTTGTTTTATTTTCAAAAGAAAATCATCCGAGATTTTCACCATACTATGAGATAAAGCCAGATCGACATTGTCTCACCATATCATACCAGTCAACACCCTAGGTTTGGTCATATGCATTTGCTTCCCACAAAGTTTTATTTCAGGCTCTTGTCTCAAAATATACCAACAAATTCAAATATTCATAAAGCACAAAGTTGTACACTAGGTTCTTGCAAAGTTTTAACATAGCAACTATTCATCATTTCCAAAGTGAGGATATAGACAAGATTTCAAGTGCACATGGTTGAAGCAAATATTTTTGTTGTTTTCTTTTATTCAAATGTGGTAAACAAGATGTTGAACATTGGTTTAGATGGACATACCTTCCTTGATTGAAAATGGGCTCTCCCCCAAGCTAATTTTTGGCTACTTGGTTGGCGTGTCTTCATTTTGGTGATGAGTTGAACACTTGGAAGCTTGTAGTGGTTGGCTTGATGGATTTGTGGAAAATCATAGGTACGGCCGTACCACTTGGTTCGGCCGGCCCTACTCCATTTGCTCCAAGCACTCGTGTCCCCTCCTGAAAACCTCCTGCACAAAAATTTTGTCGAGGGGAGGTACGGCCGTACCTCTAGGTTCGGCCGTATCACCAAAAATCTCCAAAACTATTTTTTCTATGTCTTGTTTACTTACTAATGCAATGGTGAAATCAAATTTGAAATTTAAATATGCTTGATGCACGAAATAAAATGCTGGAAGGGAAATATGAGATAAATACCGGTTTACCTCACGGTGAGGGCTCGTAGTTTAGAGTCCGTGAGCAGGACTCCTCCGTTTGCTCAATTGATTTTGGATTCGTCCGGTCCCGGAGTGGAAGACTTGGGTGATGCTCCCTTCACACGCCACACCCTCTTTGTTTTCTTCGGTGGCGCTGAAATCTATGAGGCTTTAGCGGGGGTGTTTTTGCTTTTCGTCATCTTTTCCCCCTTAGCCTTGTTGATTGACTTCGGCTTCCTTGTTTGGTGGCGCCCTTTGAATGCTTTGTCTTGCTCCCAACGCTTCCTCATCGTGGCAATGAGACTGTCCACTTTGGGCTTGGTCGGGGCTGCCTTATCTTCCTGCACACAGTTTGACATTTTGCTATCGAGTATTCGTACCTGTGAGCATTGCTCCACCTTTGCTCTAAAGGTGAATCATTCTTCCTAGCCGTTGATGTTAAGGCGGATTTCTCCGGCTCCTACATCAATGTTAGCATTGGCGGTACTCAAGAAAGGTCTCCCGAGGATTAGAGGCGTCCTTGTATCGACATCCATGTCGAGGACGACGAAATCCACGGGTACGAAGAAATCCCGAACTCTCACCGGAATGTCCTCCGCTATCCCCACCGGGTAGCGGACCGATTGATCCGCTAGCTGCAAGCACATGGTTGTAGGCGACAAGGAAGTATAGTTAAGTTTGTCGAAGACTACCTTAGGCATGATGCTAACGCTGGCTCCAAGGTCGCATAGTGCATTCTCAAAGTGTTCGGACCCGATAGAGTAGCTGATTGTAGGACACCCGGGGTCTTTCTTCTTTAGAATGGCCACACTACATTCCTCCGTAAGCTTGACCATATCCGTGGTAGGTAGAGGTCTTTTATTGTTGAGGATGTCCTTGAGGTACTTGGCGTAGGTCGGTACCTGCATAGCCTCAAGAAATGGTATGTTGACATTGAGTTTCTTGATTACCTCAATGAACTTCCCGAATTGCTCATCCACGGTAGGCTTCTTGATTCTTTGGGGAAATGGGAGTAGCGTGGTGTCGAAGAATTCATGGGGTGCCGTCTTCCTTAACTTTTCTTCATTGGTAGCTACCTTCTTGGTGTCCTTTTCTTCCTCTGTTTCGGTGATCACTTCCTTCTGTTTCTTCTCTGCGGGGTTAGGATATGGTGGATCCCGAGTGGTCTTACCACCTCTCGTGGTCACCGATTTTAAATTCTCTCGGGTAGGTTCGGGTTGCCTCGGGATTCCACCCGACTCGGAAGAAGGTAAAGAAGCAGCAAGCTGAGCAAGTTGGGTTTCTATCATTTTGTTAAAGCTTAGCTGATTCTTCATAGCAGTAGTGAAGGATTCGATAGTGGAATTCAAATTTTCAAGAACTTTATCATTGGCGGCTAGCTTCTTGTTTAAATTTTCATTAATTTTAGCTTGGCCAAAGACAAGATCTCTAATGGAGGGCTGATTATTGAAATTGTTAGAATAATTATCTCCATTTTGATTGTTGAACGGGAAGTTGGGCCTCGAGTTCCACCCTTGATTGTTGTAGTTGTTGTTGCGGAACCCGTTGTTGTTGCCATTGTTGATGAAGCTGGCTTCTTCCCTTGTTTCGGGACAATCATTTCCCGAATGACCCACATTACCGCAAACCTCGCACGTCATACGAGCGTCCATAATCTTGGCGGTTTCCATATTGCTTGGTGCCTCCAATTTCTTCATTAGGAAGTCCATCTTGGCGGCGAGCATGTCGATTCCATCGACTTGGTGTACATCGTGGTTACGGGGTTGGAGACGATCTCCATCCCAACCTTGATTTGCCACCATCTTCTCGATCAACTCCTTGACGGCGGGTACTTGTAGCGAGAAGAAGGCTCCTCCAGCGGCTGCAACTAGGTGCTCACGGGCGGTACACTTGAGCCCGTGGTAGAAGGTTTGAATTAAGAACCACCCCTGCATGCCATGGTGCGGGCACGTGGTGATGTACTCCTGGAAACGTTCCCATGCTTCCGGGATACTCTCATCATTCTGCTGCTGGAAGCCCAAAATTCTAGCGTGGAGGGCATTGGTTTTGCCCACCGGGAAGAACTTTGCGAGAAATGCCTTAGAGCACTTATCCCATGTGTTGATGGCATCTCGCTCTGCATAAAACCATTGCTTCGCCTTCCCGAGCAATGAGAACGGGAATAGGTGAAGACGAATTGCATCGTCCGTCACTCCATGGATAGTGAAAGTCCTACACACCTCTAGAAAATGCTGGAGATGCGCGTTGGCATCTTCATTCGGCTTGCCGTAGAACGGATTAGCTTGCACCATGTTGATCAACGCCGGCTTGAGTTCAAAGTTTCCGTCTCCCACTGTCACATTCGGTCCGGTAGGGACATTGGTGTTGGAGGGAGCGGAGAACTCGCGGATCGTCCTCTCGGCCATGGGTGCTGACGAGGTGCTGTCTACGGGATCGACGGTGTTCGTCTCATGACTTGAGAGAAACTTCTGAGGAATGAGGACACGAGGTCGCACTCTCCTCACAAGTGACTCCGGATTGTCATGGAAATTGGACGGTAGGTCGAAACCGGTCATACACTACTCTGCGTACACGAGAGTAGAGCAAGGGTAAACCCGCTTAACTAGCGGTTCACCGAACCTGGATAACTCTACCACTAAGTTTAAACGATATCTTTTGCCTATTGCCTCCCCGGCAACGATGCCAGAAATGCTTGTTGACGCTCCTTAGCCTCACTACTAGGTTTGCACTCACGGTGACGGCGCCAGAAATGCCTGCTGGCACTCGCTAGCGTCGCTATCGGGTTTATACCCCTCGTAATGGGGCTAGGGAACGTCTTTGGTAAAACACACGTCACAGAAAGGTCCGCAAGCGCACGGTTTACCGTTGTAGCACTTCACCTGGTGGTATTCGGGTTATCGTATTTATATTTTCCCAAGGGAGGCACTACGGCAAAGATGATTGGATAAATGGTGGAGAGTAACGAGACTTGGTAAAGAGCTATAGCGGAGGTAACGAATAAAGATATTCGGGGATAACTTGACACACACAAGGAGATCTTGATAAAGGGTTAGAAAGGACCTAGTGAGCTGGGAGGACAATAAGACGAGAAAGGATCCTAACACAATCTATCTATTCTTGTCAACTCTAGGTAAAGAACAAAGGCAAAGGATAACCAAGACAAGCTAAATTCGACAAGCTCTTCTAGTGCTGCAGGGGCATGCAAAGCCGCGCTCTCAGACTGGGATGAGAAGGGAGAACAACGACACGCTGAATCCTACCGACCCGAACTAACGTGGTGGACTACAAAGCCCGTCCGGAGCAGTCACCTCCTTAGGGTACCACAACTATTCCGTTGAATGGGGCACCAATCTAAGACTAAGGTAAGCTCTGAGCACCGTACTCACAACGAACCAAAGAACCTTTCCCCGGATATCACGAAGGAAGGTCTCTCTCTACGATGAAACACCGAAGATCAAGCGAAGAACGACCACAACACTATAGGGTTCAAGAGAGCTATGCTAACCAAGATTAAACTAACTTTAGTCTAAACCAAGAATAAAGCTTCTAGAGCAAAGTAAAAGCTGAATGTAATTGACTCGAAAGGTAAGATAGAAAGATAACTTGAATTGTACTTGAGTCTAAACAAAGAAAGGATACAAGAGTAGTACCGGAACCCTGAAGAAGACTCCTCCGGAACCCCGAGACTAGCTCGACTCGACTCTAACTCCCAAGCTACACTAATCCTACTCTAAGTGAACAAAAGAGAGAAATGGAGATGCTCCTGCGTTGTGTGTCCGTTCCAGCGAATGGGAAGTGGCTTTTATAGGCAAGGGTGGTCGGTGGGGCGCAGGGGAGGAATATCCCAGGTGCGGCCGGCCCTGGGATGTGCCGCCTCTCGCCTTGGACGCTCCTGATCACTGCTCCTGAGGCGGTTGTAGGTCGGCTCCTTGGGTTTCGCCCGGCACACTAGTTGATAGGTGCGGCCGGCCCTACCCCGCACCGTGTGATGCACCGACTGTGATCGGGGACGCCTAGGATTGCCTCTGGATGACGGTTGTGGCGGTTGAGCGATCGGATAAGTGGACCCATTGATCCAAGTGATCCTAGCCTCCACCATTTGATCAAACCGACGTTTCTTCAGTGAATCGCGCTCGTCCAAGTTGTGCTCGAGGGAGAGGGGGTGCTTTGGACCAGAGACGCGCCACGGGGTAGGGCCGGCCGCACCTGCCAGGCCGGCCGCACTTGCAGGGTCGGCCGGACCAGGTGGTTCGGCCGTGCCTTGCACATGTGGTGTGTTGGTCCCAATTTCTCCCAAAATGTGTACCTACCTATGAAATTCACAACAAAACTCATGGAACTTTATTAGTACTAAAAATGTGCATGAAACTTGTCATATACTCCTCTCGAACCCGAGGTTTTGACGGTCGAATTTTTGTTGTAAGGACCGTCAACACTTGCCCAGAGAACTTGGTGAAGTCTGGCACTTTGAACCTTGGAGGGAAAGGTATCTGATCGTAGCCAGATGGATACGGTGTTCTGTACATGCAGGATTGCTGCTTAGGTTTCATCCCGTACTGCTTCTGCAGCATTTCTGAAAAGTGGTTGATCAATTCCTGCTTCATATGAGACTTCAACTCAGCAGATACTTGTTCGATTGCATGCATCTCGGCCGAAGGAATCTCTGGAGGTTGATCTTCCGGGGTTCTTGGTGCCATCGACATTCTTGCTCCAGAAGAACCTTGTGTGTTTGACTGACCTGTCACAGGTGGGATCTGTCCAATCGGCTGACCTGCCGATGGAGCTACCTGATGCACATTCAACTGGCCTGAGATAGCCAATTGATTTAGGAGCATCTGTAGTACTTGTGTGGAATCCACCTGTTGCTGTGGTGCTGTTGGTTGTCCTGCCACCCCTTGGTTGATCGGCTGCTGAGGCGATGATCTTGTATGAGCCACTGTATTAGCTGGGGTTAAGACAGGTTGCATCGATGTCGACTGTTGCAGTGGAGCAGTTTGCACAGGCATCCCTAATATCGGTTGAGGAGCCGGTTTCTGAGGTGGAACAAGAGCCTTTCTTTCTGTTGGTATGACCATGTGAGCATGAGCTGGACTAATCTTGACTCTTTCAAAAGCCTTGCTCCCATGATTGAAGTAGACAAACTCTACTTCATCCTTGTTCATGTGTACAGTCCCTGGAGTACCTCCAAACATAGCTTGATAAGTTTGCGGGTACTTCACTTCTGGAATTTCCTCAGGCTGAGGTTCAAAGAAATTTGAGATATTAGTCTCAAAATGATCGCGAGGCAAATCCCATCCTGCAAGCTTTTCGTCCTGATCTCTCATTGTGGGATATCTCTGGTGAGGCTTCTGTACTGAGAAAGTCTGATCTTGGACGTTTGATTGTGTAGAGTGAGTCTGAACCACTGGCATTGTGGCAGCAGGGTCTTTGGACTTATCTCCAACACTCTAATTCTGAATCGGCTGGGAATCCGATGAAGAGCCAGGAGTAGTTGCATTGATCTGTGGAGACGGTAAAACCCCTACTGTCGGATCATCAATCGGCAGGGAAGCCGATTGGTCTTTTTGGAACACCGGAGGAGTTCGATTTGGTTGGAAGTATGCAGGTCCCAGGTATCCTCCTTCTGCTCCTTTCTTGAGTGTTTCAGTCATACAATTCTGAATGGTATTGGCGAGGACCTTAGCTTGATCAATCATTGTTTGATGCATCGCCTTATTCATCATGTATTGAAGCCCTTCGGGATCGGCTGAGAAGGTGACTTGCTTAGGTGTTGGCAAAGGATTCTTCTTGAAGACTCCACCTTTAGTCTGACCATATGATGCAAGGCAAAGCTCCTCATAATACTTCATGTCGGCTTCGAACTCAGCCTTGTCTGCATCTTTCAGCTGATCCTTGGTGATTGGTTGAGCATTGCTTGGATCAATCTCGAAAGTACCACTCTTCGTGTTCTTCGACATTGTTGAGTTTTTCGGGTCCCACCGGGCGTGCCAAAAGTGTGTTGACGCGAAAATAGGACGTCACCTCCGCGCGCGACACACGTGACTCCCCGGTCTGTTGCGAGGCGTGCGAGCCAATCTGACCTGTTGATTGACAATGGAAAAAATATTAGGGATCGGCTAGAGAACCGATGGCCTTTCAGCGTCATGTGTACCAGCCAATCGGCCGATACGAGTAAAGTGGGATCGGCCGGCTCAAGAGCAACCGAGGTGCGAGGGTGTGGATAAGAGATCGGCTGGGACCAGCCGATCGTGACGTCAGCACTCGAATAGGTCAGAACCGGTTGTTATGTCAGAAGCCGATAGGATCTAGATCGAGTGGGGTAAATTGGTGATAATAGCTAAAACCACAAGAATTAGTACGAAAACTTGCAGATCTAGCTAATATCGGTAAAGGGTGAATAAAGAACTAGATGAAACCTCAGTGATGCGCCCGGAGGTTAAAACCTAGGGTTATTCGGTAAAACGGTACTCACAAGCTTGCCGGAGATCAGTTGATGCAGCCCGACGAACTTGAAGAACGACGTTGTAGAAAAGAGAAAAAACGCAATGGCGAAGTCGCCGAAAAGTAAATGTGTAAAGTAGATGCTGTAAATTGTAAAGGGTTTGCCCGGAGGCGGTTTGTTTGATATTGGTGTGTACACTTTTTTCCGACCACGCAGGGTCGCTATTTATGTCCTGAGGACAACCCGACTCCTAGCCGATTACTGCACTGTTTACTTGCATCTAAAGAAAACAAACACTACCAAAAATAGAAAAGAACTCTCGCAGGAGTCAAAATTTCCTAAACACCGACTCTTTTTCCCGTTGCCAATCGTGGATTGACCCGTCTCCACCGTGCTTTCCTTCTGGCGTATCTCCTTGATTACCACCTTCCTTCTCTTCATCTGCCGATCCTCTGGTTGCCCATCAGCCGATTGGCTGACTCGCCAGTCCGTTTGATAGAGTCGAACTCTTCTGACCATCGGCGAATCCTGTTGACCACCCTTTTCTCTCTCTTCAATCGGCCGATTGCACTCTGTTTTCATCGGCTGCTTCTCCTTATCCTTTTTGACCTGTTTTTCCAAAAAAGGTGTCAACACCGGGATCGGTAGTACCAATGATTTTGAAAATTCCAACAGACGGTCCATATCGGTAGAACCGACCTAGGCTCGGAAGTTCCGATCCTTCCTTTCCATTTTTGAGATTTTGCTCCTTAAAACTCCACCAGATAATTTAAACAACTTTTCTTCCAGTTAGCCCTGAGAAAAGAGAAAGTGTGGCTTACGGGTCAGACCGGTGGACTGCACCGGTCAGACCGGTGCGCCCCTGAGACACACTTTGATCAGATTTTGCACGATATTGATCCTTATTTCTTCACAAATATTGGATAAAAGATGTAGACATGAAATTGATCCAATTTTCGTCAAATCTTGAAGGAATAGAGAATAATCCAAATTAATTCGTATTCTTGATTCTTCCAAGAGAGAGAGAGAGATAGATAAAGATAGATTTCATGGACTTGAGAAAATATTCTTAATTGTGACTAGCCATCAATCAATCAAAGTGAACTATAGTCACAACTAAGTTGATTGGGTCACAAAGACCAAGAATCAAATATTTTTCAAATGAGCACTCTCCCTGTACATGCTAGTTGATTTTTCGAAAAGTCTATCCTATGTCCCAAAGTGCATGCATCCACTTCAAACAAATAGCTGTTCTAGTATATTTAGCTCATACCCTTAACTACAAGACACAAGTCGAGTGCAAGCAAGGGTATCAACCAAATATCTAGAGAATCACACAAAAATTCACTTGAAGCAATTATATGCTAAAGAGGGCACACTAGCATGGAATAATGGCCTAGATGCATTATGGTATTTAAAGAGTATCACGAAGACATACCTTTGTGTCACACCCTGAAATTGAATTTCAGGATGTAAATAGAGAGAATTTTTAAATAACAATTTTCTCATAATATTAAAATTTTCCAACATTTATTTTCTTTACAGGAAATATAGTATAGGAAAAAGTCTTTGTTTGCTTTTCTGAATTAAATAAATGATTATGTGAATGTTGCATTCATGCCTGTGCATTTGGTGTTTCTTGAGTGCAAAATGCTTTAAAATGCTTCTAGATCAAGTTTAGGTTATTCCGAGAACTTCCGGCTTTTCCTAAAAATTTGTTGTCACCTTTTCCTTTTCAGAGCTTAATCTATTTTATTAGAAGGCTCTATAATCTTTTTCAGATGCTTCAAATATTTCATCTGAACTCCTCCATCCATCTAATATACTATGTCATCTGAGCATATTTTCTACCTTATCAAAATCCCATACGACAATATCTATAGTTATCTAACTCTCCTTGCACTGTCTGGTGTTGTTCCCTTCCTATTTCTTTTACTCTATTTCTTTTCTTTATTTCAATCCATGTGAGACGTCGAGGGTGCCATTCCAGTTGCAAGGGCAGGCCTACCTGCAATCAGCTTGCCGCCCCCACCAGACGAAAGCTCCAACTCGAGGTCGACCTGTACTCCGACACCTCCCACAACTTAATTTGATCGGGAGCTAAAGCACATTCAGGCCAAGCCCAACACGGTGCACTGTCCATCCACATTATGGTCTCCTTATAATCACTTTTGCACAGGCAACAATGTGCCCTAGCTTACCTTGATCGTCCAGCCGCCGCCGCCGCTTGTCTCCCTGCGCCGTCCTGTTGCCGTTCCACCCTAGGGCACCACACCTATAGAAGACCCTGCGCCACCTTTTGTTCCGCCGCCGCCTTTTCCCTAGCGCTGCTGCGTGCGGTGCATCGTGCAGCTCAAGCTGCAGGCTACCACCATCGATCTCATCTGCACGAGCAGCTCGCCGTCGCGTCGAGCCTCAGCTCACCACCGTCTGTCGTCCATCACCCCCCCACGGTCGGGGAGCTTCGCCAAGGAGTTCCGCAGCTGTCGTCATCCCCCGTCGCCGGACACCGCCATCGTCGTCCGCTGAAGCAAGTCAGCGCTGCCGCGCCAGGAGCCATTCGACATCAAGCTGCACACCCGCCACCGTCCAAATCATCCACGCCCTGGAGCTACAAACCGTCGCTACATGAAGCCATCACGAAGGCCACGTTACGGGAAGAATCAACCGTCCTTATGGAGATCGATCCGAAGCCGTCATTCATCTTTTGCTTTGGGTGAGAACACTAGCACGTTGCCAATCTTCTCCTCGTTTCGTTTTGCATCTTCTCTCGTTATCTGTAGCTTGCCTATCAATCTACACCCATAACTCATCTAGTTTCTGTTTTCCTCTGGTTGTTTCCTGTCATGGCGAGCTATCTGATCTGCTAGCCGCTGCATGCCACTCCGTGCTTACATCACCTGCGTCGCCGAGCCAACGTCGAACCCGGCAGTTGTCGCCGCTGTGTTGCCTGCGGTCGTGCCCTGCTAGTTAGCTTGCCGCAAGCCGTGCAAGCGGACGCTTTCCTTGTCGCTGTCCGTCTCAGCGTCATGGCCGAACTCGCCATGCATGCTCACACCTGGTGAGGACCTCTGCATGCCCATCTATTTCTTTTCTCTCTGGTCTGTGTCTGTGTGCTATCCCATGCAAACCATCAACGCCATGCATGCCTCATCAATTCCTTTGCCACATTGTTTATTGCTTAAACATCTTGGTGATGTCATGCTTACATCATGCTTAAGCAATAATGATTCTTTTTATCTCAGTACATGCACGTATGCACCACTAGCATGCAATGTGATCTTTAGCTAGCTGCTCTTTTTGTGTGCTGCCTTGCAATGCATGCCACCATCATGTTTAATCGCTATCATTTTATCCATATCTTATTCCATTCAATTCCTATCCTCTCATATGTTCTTCTAATCTTTCTTTTAATATTTTCTTTTGATTGGTGTATTGTTCTTAGTTTGCTTGTATGTTTGCTTTGTATGCTTGTGCTGATGATTGATGCGAGTAGAATGAACGTGGTTCGAGAAGATTTGAAGAGCAAGAGGTTGAAGATATTCTGAGCAATATCATTACTTTGGTTAAAGGCAAGTGTGTCCTTGTTCTTTTGTCCCAATAACTTTATTAATCACTATTGCATATGGCTTGCATTAATTTGATGGGTTCCTATTAAGGATTATGACTAGTATCTTTTTATCATTCCCTTGTAACAGGGTTGTTTAATTAATTCTGATGGTAGATGTTGCTTAGCTTGCTCAACTGGGTTGGTAATAATCAACATGGTTACCTTTTATGATCTATGTTTCTTTTGTGATAACTTTAATTGCAAGACCACATTTGATATGTTAATCGGAACATGGAGAACCACCCAGGAAAACAGTACAACCACAAGAACTAAACGAGCACTGGTCTTGGCCAATTAATTAGGAACTTTAGCTTGGGGTGACCTTACCTGATAAGGACAAGGGATCGGCGGTACTGTGGGGTATGGACCCGCCGTAGCGGGGGGTTGGGTGAGTTCTTTTTATGGCGGGGTATTGACCTGTTAGGGGGATTTATACCTTGCTAACTGATCCGGACCTTGTGGGTCACAACTTGTTGGGGAACCTTTGTAAAGGCCTCGTAGCGTCCCTATGCAGCCACACCTCGGTAGTGTGGTATGATGCCTGATCAGCATCGCGTGGTTGGGTCTAAAGTTCTTCGGAGCTTTTACGCGACTTGTGGTGAAAGTGTACAACCTCTGCAGAGTGTAAAACTAACTGGTTAGCCGTGCTCACGGTCAAGAGCGGTCTGGACCCTCACATGATAATTGAACTTGAAGATGAACTTAAAGTGTGATCTATGATATGGTTATGCTTGCCATATGCTTATGGCGTATCTTACCTTT
The DNA here is from genome assembly GCA_036936925.1 of Cenchrus fungigraminus. Taxonomy (NCBI): domain Eukaryota; kingdom Viridiplantae; phylum Streptophyta; class Magnoliopsida; order Poales; family Poaceae; genus Cenchrus; species Cenchrus fungigraminus. The sequence goes on along the minus strand of CM072778.1, from coordinate 49,612,886 downwards.
ATGCTTAATGTGGGTTGGTATATACTTGTATCATAGTAATCAGGTGCTAATAAAATTTTACCAACTAAAATTGCTTAATGCAGTCAACATGTCAACCTTTCCTTGTTAAAGCCTTTGCATTCATACTTTCCCCACACTTGCTGAGTACGACAAGTGCTCACCCTTGCTATAAACAATGTTGCTCAGAAAGAGGAAGCTACTATGAAGTCGTTGTGAAGATGTTGCTGATGCTAGGCGTACGCAACCCCCAGTCGACTGCCTGTGATGTTTCGAGCCTTCGTTTCCAGGATTAAGCGTAAATCTCTGATAATCTCCCTTTTTCTTACGTGATACTGAACGGTTATTCACTTATATGTCATTATATGTATGAAAATAGATCCTGGCATACATATAGTTATGCACTTGGTTTTCTTTGGAAAAACAGGTGTGACAGAGTGGTATCACAGCTGTATCGACTGTAGGACACAAGCCTAGATAGAAATGGTCGTTTCCTCATGTGTGTCCTTTGATCTAGGCCAATTCTGATCTTATCCTTGCCTCTCTGCTGAACATTATCACTCCTTTCCCAGTTTTTTCCCTAATCCCCCTTGATAACTCAACTTCTCACTTGATCCATTTTCATTTGCACTTCGTTGCTTTGCAAATGTTAGACTCTACTTATTTTCTCTCCCTTGGCCACTTCTTTATCTTGATCTTGCACCCCTTTCCTATTGAATGGCCTCTCTTTCTTAGGCAAAGCACCCCTTGATTTATTGGTGTTATTGTATATCCATCTTGCCCATCCTACCTCCTGTCCTTTCTAATTCAATATCCCTAGACAATCAGTGTCACGTGCTTAGAAGGATGTATGTCCAAGTAATGGAGCTGCTAGTCCATCCCATGAAGTCAAGCCTCGGTGACCGATGAAGCTACACCCCTGCTTAGGAGGATCCCTTGCAGCCTTATTAATGAAGGACCGGAACGGCAAACCAGAGAGGGGGTGTGACTGGGAGCCGATAAAAATTCTTCTCGAAGGAGATTGAAACTCCAACAAGACGAACACGTTAACCAAGCACGTCTCCGACTCAACTACCCAAGTTGGTCAAGACCACGTAGCCACTGGAGTGCTACTGATCCTAGGAACCAACACACAGCCTCCCTAACCAGAACTCACCAACACACACAGTGGAAACCTGCACGGCTTGCTGCCTGTGCTGCACCGGTCAGACCGATGGCCTGCGCCGGTCAGACCGATGGCCTGCGCCGGTCAGACCGGTGACACCGGTCAGACCGGTGAGCACCGCCGGTCAGGCCGGTGGCTACAGCAACCGCACAGCAAATGTTCCAGGAAGCCTCAGTGACTCCTTTAGGCCCTGGAACAAAAACCACCACCAAAACACAACCTGCAAGGGAAGAAAACCCTAGACAAAACCTAGCAAATCAGCACCAAACAGGCCAAGAACTGACCAGCAGCACCACAAGCCAAAACCATACGAGCTAGGCAACTCACCCAAGGCAAATCCCACCAAGGACTCACACCGGTCAGACCGGTCAAGAGCACCAGTCAAACCGGTCAAGCCTGGGCAGCTCGGGATGAACAGCGCCCGCGGGTCAACTCCCCCAAAATCAACTACCGATCTCCCGATTCGCTCCACGGATTTGCACAAGACTTTGGGGATAGTAGGAACACCTCATGGGCACTCCATAGCCAAGATTTGGTCCACCAAAACTTGCTAAATCGAGAGGAATCGAAGGATTTCCGCCAAGAACACCACGAACCCTAGGACAACGAAAACCCCAAAATTGAGCCCCTTTACTCACGGATTTGGGAGGGGAATCAAAAGGAAAAGAACCACGAGGGGTTCATGCATACATCCCCCACCAAATCCCAAAGAGAAAGGTCTCAAAACCGCCACAAGAAATTCGCCAAGAAAAGGCTCTGAAAATCACCAAAAAGGAAAAACGGGAGGAACACAACCAATCCTTGAGGAACCACGCCGAATCATCTATACATACCAAAGAGGTTCATCCAAGGTCTAGCTTGCCGCCCGATCATCCTTCCCTCTCACAAGATCTCACCATGAAGTTCTCAAGCTAGTCCTAGAAATTCCAAAGGAAAAATGGAAGAGGAAAATAGCCAAACAAATGAGCTAGGGTTTCAAGAGGTGGCTGCCATCCTCTCACCACTTGGGTTATATAGAGGCAACCGAAAGACTAAAATACCCTTACTAGCTAACTAGGGATACATGCCCCTCAAGGGCAAATTTGGAAGTCTTTGTCTTCGCACCATCGGACGGATGCCCAGCGACCGCAAACTTGCTTAGCCTCGACGCGAGCCTTGCGATCCCGACGCGTGTCCTCCGCTTCGAAGTCTCCGGACTGCGTCGTCGCACACCGGTCAGACCGGTGTCCTCCACCGGTCAGACCCACCGGTCAGACCGGTCCGATGCTGCTGCACCTCCGTCTTCAGTTCTTCGGTCTTGGCTTTGTGGATCAACCAAGGAACCCAGTGGTTTCCTGGTGAACCACCGGAAACCCCGCGAACTCGATGTAGCCTCCGCCAATCACCACTCATGACTCAGCTCCCACGTAGTCCCGGCTCGATCTTGGCTTTGTGGCTCCACTAAGGAACCGTTCACGACTTCATCTTGCTGTTCTTGCCACCATGCGGCCCGCACTTGACCCCGCTGGCCACCGGGTCCCTCGAGCCAAGCCTACTTGTCTTCTCCACACCTGGAGGCCTACCCGGCAACGACCTTTCGCGCTTGCTCTTCACCTGCACTAACACCAGTCAAGCCGTAACCGGCATCTGCAATACTTAGCCAAGAATCAGTCCACACAACGTTGTCAATCATTCATCACACCAGGAAGCAACCATCCACCGGTCCTCGAACCACACAGGTCCTCAATCTCCCCCTTGATGAGTGCATTGACAACACACAGGTTTTGGTAACAACAGAGAAAAGGAAAAGAAAAGAAACGACTAAAAGAACCTTCAACAAGTGATAGAAAGCAAAAGGAAAGGCAAAGAGCGAGATCACTTGAAGAAGACAAGTCTCGGTCCCCATAGGCAAGGGCAACGGCTCAACACAACCGAGACAAAACCATGCTCAAGCGAAGAGCACAAACCACCAATCCAAAGCTCGAAAACCACAAAGAGCTCCCCCTGCACACATGCAAGCTCCCCCTGAACCAATGCAAACTCCCCCTGGACGAATGCATGCAAACCACTTCACGAAACAGAGCAGCTGCAACAGCTTAGCTCTGACCAGTCAGACCGGTCGACACCACCGGTCAGACCGGTGCCCAACATCTGAACAGGGCCAGCACACCTGACCGGTCAGACCGGTGACCTCAACCGGTCAGACCGGTGCACAACAGAGCCCAGAAATGGCTCGAAACCACCTGGAAACCCTCTAGATGCATTCAGTAGGCCAAAACATGCTCAAACTTCTCCCCCTTGTTGACAATGCATGAATCAAGCCAAAAATGCAAAAAAATGCAACCTAGAGCTTCTCAAATAGACAAAATTCATCACAAGATGCTACACATGTCCAAATGAGCAAGTTAGATACTCTACAGCTTCGTAATGACATCAACTACAAGATCACCAAGTTTCACAACCATTGGGCAAAGCTAAGATAGAATTGAGCAATTTTGCGAAAAATCACCCTCTCATGAGCAAAGTCCTAAACATGAGCAAAACATGTCAAAATGGCAAAACCACACAAACTTCATGCTAGGACAACCATTCTAAGCATAAGACCATCATAAACACCCACAAGCACCTCATGTCATGTCAAAGCCACCGAGCCATGTGCCTACTTCTATATATGAGACTTCTCATTGGTAGGCATCATGCAACGGTTTAGCACCCAAAGCTATAAAAATTAAGCACATATGACATGGGAGCACATTTTCCAAGTAATTTACATTTCATTTTCAGATTTGAAATTGGTACATGAAATGTCTTTGCGACAAAAAGGAACTTATGCCCCTCCACAAGATGAAGCATGGGGGCTAAACATTCATGATGGCAAATGAGCCTTTGGACCCATATGATCAAAATAAGCTATCCAACCACAAATTAAGCATAGCAAAGACACTAAAACATGTCTAGATCATATAAAGGCATTTACTCACAAGAGAGCATATGTGAGACATTTTTGAAAAAACATAGCCATCAACCATGGATATAAATCAAGATCATCAAGAGCTAAGCCAAACTAACCATAGCATACCAACCTAGCTCACAAGATCATATATAGCACATCATGGTGAACAATGTATATAGGAGAAGCTTTTCCTACAAAATGCATATGATACAAAATGCATGCAACCTAAGATACAAAGATGCCTATACATCATGTTACATATGCCATGCCAAATGCAAGAAATACACAAAGGAAAGCTATACATATGCTACAAAGGAGCTTCACCACCAACTCGGGAAACCAACCCCACACAAAGCTCACAAACAGCCGGCTCCTCGAGGGGAGGCAAAAAGGGGCTCGACACCACCGGCAAAAGAGCAAAGGAGCACAAAACTCACAAGCTCCCCCTAAACGCATGCACTAGAGCCAAAGAGCATACAAAGCTCACCCTTAGTACACATGATAGAGCAAAGAGCACACTAAGCACACAGGCTCCCCCTAAACTCATGCATTAAGGTCAAAGAGCATACAAAGCTCACCTTACACACATAATATAGGGCAAGGAGCAAAACGAGCCAAGTGGCTTGACCAAGGCCACACACTTGAAGGTCACAAATTCACTTACCTTGATCATTTCTTCAGAAGTCACTCGTCCTTGTCCACCATCCCCAAAAGTGATGTACCTTCATATCACCACCGGGGTATGAGGTCGGAGAACCACCCCGAGATCAACCAAATGTTCTCCGAGCCTCCCACCTGCAACTCAAAACCAAGAGCGAGAGCGAGCAAATGACTCAACACTGGGGTTAGTACCAAAGGTGTCAAACCAGTGCCGAGTCATCTCCTCAAAAGTAGGGTTAGCAACATCCATCCTACTGCGCCTATCAAAACTGCGATCCATCCTATCAAACCTATCAAACCTGGAACCACCATGGGAAAACCACTCCCGTCTCACTGGAGGAGTACGAGTAACACGAAAAGGAAAACGTGGTCTGTAGCCCCTCTGAGATTCAAAGCTGCGACTTCTCCCAAACTCGTATTGATCACGAGGTGGAGAACGTCCAGCAAACTCAACACCACCAGACTCAAAGCGCCTACCATCTGTTCCATGACCGAAAGGGCTGAACCTACTAGCATCGCGACCTCGAAACCCGAACTGCCCAGCATTCTGCCTAGCACCGGTCTGACCGGTCATCCTGACCAGTCTGGCCGGTGGTCCTCGGCCAGCAAAGTTGCCTCCACCTGAAGCTCTCCTATCTCTCCATGCTGGAACCGTATGCACAACACCCTTTCCCTTAGGTAGTGGCATACGAGGCTCAGGTACACCATGAGAAGGGTGGTACCTATCCTTGTTTGCCCACTCCTTAGCCATTCTCGCCTCTCTCCTTCTCTTATAGCAAAACTCTCTCTTGTGACCATCCTTCCCACAAAACTCACAATGGAAACGGATTGGTCTTGGCTTAGGCTTGGGGTGAGGCTCTTCACAAGGCTTCTCACTAGGTTTATCTCTAGGCTTTTCACTCGCCTTCTCACTTGGTTTCTCTTTCGGTTTAAGCACTTGGTCTGGCTTGGGTGCAAACTTGTCTTTGGATGTGGGATGTGGTGGAATTGGAACATTCCCAAATTTCCCTTCTTTCTCACCACTGCTCTCACCAAACTTTTCAGATCCCAAGGCCCAACCATCAAAGCACTTAAAACCGGCAATCAACACACCCAGCTGAGGCTCATGACTGGACACCCAACTCAACACCTCACGCAACTTATTGTTCTCATCCTGCAAACGATCAACACAATGTGCAAGTTCCAAATTCTTCACAGCATGCAATTCACAGGTAGAACAGGAAGTAGGAATAGGCACTTTCAAATCAGCCTCAAGAGAAACAATGCGAGAACGAAGCTCAGCAATCTTATCATGCAAAGTAGGGCAAGAAGTGCATGCACCAAGCAAAGTGGGTCGAGATTGCAGCTCAGCCAACTCAACCCTAAGCACATCTAGTTCCTCACACTTGGAGGCATGCTTTTCTCTAAGAGCAGTCAAATCAGCTAGGAAAACAGAGCAATCAGCACAATCAACTTCATCAGAAACAACAGGACTAGCCTTAAGCGAATCTATCTCAAGCTTGGCATCAAGGTTCTGTGTTTCTAGCTCAGCCACTCTATTCCTAGCATCTTCAAGTAAGGCCCTAAGCTCCTTCCTAAGCTTCTTAGCCTCTCTAAGCATGTGATCGCGATTATCAAGCAAGTCAACCAACTCCTCATTCTCCTTGCGCAAAGAAGAGAGCTCATCACATACCTCATCCTCGGAGTCGGAGTCTGAGTCCGAGGCGTTCTTCTGGCTTCTCTTGCTGCCGGAGCTGTGTGCCATGCCGCAGAAATCGTCCTTGGAGCTTAGGCCCATCACACAAAGGCCGTTGAGGTACTTGCCGAGGTTCTTCTTCTTGTCGCCCTCTTCGTCTTCATCACTCGAGCTTGATGACGTGTCCTCGGAGTCGGACTCGATGTCGCTCGATCTCTTCATCTTCTCTCGAGACCGCGTCTTCTTCTCATGTCCATGATCCTTCTTCTTGGACTTCCTCCTCTTGTCCTTGGACTTGTGCTTGTTGTGGTTGTTCACCTTCGGACACTCGGCGAAAAAGTGTCCGGTCTTGCCGCACTTGAAACACGCCCTCGAGTTCCTCCTTGAGTTCACCCGGTTCTCGTGCATCCTCTCGAATCTCCGTGTCAACAACGCCAGCTCGTCCTCTCCAAGTACATCGAACTCCTTGTCTGGCAAAGACATCAAAGAGGACAAAGAGTACATCCTGGAGGATGGGTTAGCGTTAGTCATAGCACCGGAGCCACCAACGAGAGCAAGACTACGTGAGTCAGTCGGGCTCTCAAGACGGGTTGTCAAACCACGATCAACCTCAGCAGACTTGAGCTTAGAGAATAGCTCGTTCACCGTCAGAGTGGTGTACTTCTCGGACTCAAGAATGGTCTCGACCTTTCCATCCCACACGGTACGATCCAGCGCGTGTAAGAGCTTCACCGCTCTATCATGGTCATCGTACGGGAGGACGTCGACATTGGCCCTCATGTTGTTCACAACCACCGTGAACCGCTGAAACAAGGCATCAATCGACTCACTGGGGAGATGAGTGAAGTTCTCGTACTCTCTCCGGTAGGTCGCATACAACTGTGCCTGAACCTCAGCATTCCCAGCATGAGCGTTCTTCAGCTCAAACCAAATCCTACAAGCTAGGTCCTCTGTCTGAACCCGATTGAATTCGGATTGACACAGAGCACGAAACAAGTAGTCGACCGCCTTATTGTTGGCGTCGTGCATGTCCCTCGATCCAGGAGCTAGGAAGTTAATCAGATGAACATAAGCTGTGTTCACTGTAACATCCCAAAGGATCTGACCCTTTCCGCGGAGGAACGCCGCCATCCGCCTCTGCCACATCTGGTAGTTCTTCCCATCGAAGTGCGGAGGACCCGAACCCCATTCCTGGTACGCCATCTTTGAATCTTAGACTGGTTAGAGTCAATGAAGACCCGAACCGACTCTGATACCACTTGAAGGACTGGAACGGCGAACCAGAGAGGGGTGTGTGAATGGGAGCCGATAAAAATTCTTCTCGAAGGAGATTGAAACTCCAACAAGACGAACACAGCAACCAAGCACGTCTCCGACTCAACTACCCAAGTTGGTCAAGACCACATAGCCACTGCAGTGCTACTGATCCTAGGAACCAACACACAGCCTCCCTAACCAAAACTCACCAACACGCACAGCGGAAACCTGCACGACTTGCTGCCTGTGCTGCACCGGTCCGACCGGTGAGCAGCGCCGGTCAGGCTGGTGGCTACAGCAACCGCACAGCAAACGTTCTAGGAAGCCTTAGTGACTCCTCTAGGCCCTGGAACAAAAACCACCACCAAAACACGACCTGCAAGGGAAGAAAACCCTAGACAAAACCTAGCAAATCAGCACCAAACAGGCCAAGAACTGACCAGTAGCACCACAAGCCAAAACCACACGAGCTAGGCAACTCACCCAAGGCAAATCCCACCAAGGACTCACACCGGTCAGACCGGTCAAGAGCACCGGTCAGACCGGTCAAGCCTGGGCAGCTCGGGATGAACAGCGCCCGCGGGTCAACTCCCCAAAATCAACTCCCGATCTCCCGATTCGCTCCACGGATTTGCACAAGACTTTGGGGATAGTAGGAACACCTCATGGGCACTCCATAGCCAAGATTTGGTCCACCAAAACTTGCTAAATCGAGAGGAATCAAAGGATTTCCACCAAGAACACCACGAACCCTAGGACAACGAAAACCCTAAAATTGAGCCCCTTTACTCACGGATTTGGGAGGGGAATCAAAAGGAAAAGAACCACGAGGGGTTCATGCATACATCCCCCACCAAATCCCAAAGAGAAAGGTCTCAAAACCTCCACAAGAAATTCGCCAAGAAAAGGCTCCGAAAATCACCAAAAAGGAAAAACGGGAGGAACACAACCAATCCTTGAGGAACCACGCCGAATCATCTATACATACCAAAGAGGTTCATCCAAGGTCTAGCTTGCCACCCGATCATCCTTCCCTCTCACAAGATCTCACCATGAAGCTCTCAAGCTAGTCCTAGAAATTCCAAAGGAAAAATGGAAGAGGAAAATAGCAAAACAAATGAGCTAGGGTTTCAAGAGGTGGCTGCCATCCTCTCACCACTTGGGTTATATGGAGGCAACCGAAAGACTAAAATACCCTTACTAGCTAACTAGGGATACATGCCCCTCAAGGGCGAATTTGGAAGTCTTTGTCTTCGCACCATCGGACGGATACCCAGCAACCGCAAACTTGCTTAGCCTCGACACAAGCCTTGCGATCCCGACGCGTGTCCTCCGCTTCGAAGTCTCCAGACTGCGTCGTCGCACACCGGTCTGACCGGTGTCCTCCACCGGTCAGACCGGTCCGACCCACCAGTCAGACCGGTCCGATGCTGCTGCACCTCCGTCTTCGGTTCTTCGGTCTTGGCTTTGTGGATCAACCAAGGAACCTAGTGGTTTTCTGGTGAACCACCGGAAACCCCGCGAACTCGATGTAGCCTCCGCCAATCACCACTCATGACTCAGCTCCCACGTAGCCCCGGCTCGATCTTGGCTTTGTGGCTCAACCAAGGAACCGTCCACGACTTCATCTTGCTGTTCTTGCCACCATGCGGCCCGCACTTGACCCCGCTGGCCACTGGGTCCCTCGAGCCAAGCCTACTTGTCTTCTCCACACCTGGAGGCCTACCCGGCAACGACCTTTCGCGCTTGCTCTTCACCTGCACCAACACCAGTCAAGCCGCAACCTGCATCTGCAATACTTAGCCAAGAATCAGTCCACACAACGTTGTCACACGAGGAAGCGACCATCCATCGGTCCTCGAACCACACAGGTCCTCAATTAACAGCGTGTAGCATCGTTCCTATGTTTCTGTGTTAAATGGTGAAATTGTGTGTTTGCATGATGATGCTTGGTTTTATGATCTTGATTGATTCGTCTCTTTGTAATGATTGTTGGTGTATTGTGGGTCTTCTACCTATGATAACATCAGTTGCCTAGTTGGGTTCTTTGTTGTACCTCCCACCTCCTTGCCATCTCTCTTTCTCTCTATTTGATCGAATAAGGGACATCACGAGAAGAATGGAAGGCAACACCAATGTCAACAAGAGAATGTTATTGCCACCATCGCTATTTCGAAGTGAGCAAGTTGAAGAAAAGAAGGATCTACTCTAGTTCTTTGCCACCTTTGCTGCTTTCTATTCTCCCTAACCTCACTCTAATAATGGCTAGAAGAACCAATAAGATGAAGATGAAAGGATGAAGGCTCACGGAAAGATGAAAGATTGTTCACTCTATCGTCAGAATCTTGCCTATCTCCCTCATCCTTGTTTCTTCTTTCTTCGAATCTCGGGACGAGATTCCGTTTAAGGGGGGTAGATTTGTCACACCCTGAAATTGAATTTCAGGATGTGAATAGAGAGAATTTTTAAATAACAATTTTCTCATAATATTAAAATTTTTCCAACATTTATTTTCTTTACAGGAAATATAGTATAGGAAAAAGTCTTTATTTGCTTTTCCGAATTAAATAAATGGTTATGTGAGTGTTGCATTCATGCCTGTGCATTTGGTGTTTCTTGAGTGCAAAATGCTTTAAAATGCTTCTAGATCAAGTTTAGGTTATTCTGAGAACTTCCGGCTTTTCCTAAAAAATTGTTGTCACCTTTTCAGAGCTTAATCTATTTTATTAGAAGGCTCTATAATCTTTTTCAGATGCTTCAAATATTTCATCTGAACTCCTCCATCCATCTAATATACTATGTCATCTGAGCATATTTTCTACCTTATCAAAATCCCATACGACAATATCTATAGTTATCTAACTCTCCTTGCACTATCTGGTGTTGTTCCCTTCCTATTTCTTTTACTCTATTTCTTTTCTTTATTTCAATCCATGTGAGACGTCGAGGGTGCCATTCCAGTTGCAAGGGAAGGCCTACCTGCAATTAGCTTGCCGCCCCCACTAGACGAAAGCTCCAACTCGAGGTTGACCTGGACTCCGACACCTCCCACAACTTAATTTGTTCGGGAGCTAAAGCACATTCAGGCCAAGCCCAACACGGTGCACTGTCCATCCACATTATGGTCTCCTTATAATCACTTTTGCACAGGCAACAATGTGCCCTAGCTTACCTTGATCGTCCAGCCGCCGCCGCTGCTTGTCACCCTGCGCCGTCCTGTTGCCGTTCCACCCTAGGGCACCACACCTATAGAAGACCCTGCGCCGCCTTTTGTTCCGCCGCCGCCTTTTCCCTAGCGCTGCTGCATGCGGTGCATCGTGCAGATCAAGCTGCAGGCTACCGCCATCGATCTCATCTGCACGAGTAGCTCGCCGTCGCGTCGAGCCTCAGCTCACCACCGTCTGTCGTCCATCACCCCCCACGGTCGGGGAGCTTCGCCAAGGAGTTCCGCAGCTGTCATCATCCCCCGTCGCCGGACACCGCCATCGCCGTCCGCTGAAGCAAGTCAGCGCTGCCGCGCCAGGAGCCATTCGACATCAAGCTGCACACCCGCCACCGTCCAAATCATCCACGCCCTCGAGCTACAAACCGTCGCTACATGAAGCCATCACGAAGGCCACGTTACGGGAAGAATCAACCATCCTTATGGAGATCGATCCGAAGCCGTCATTCATCTTTTGCTTTGGGTGAGAACACTAGCATGCTGCCAATCTTCTCCTCGTTTCATTTTGCATCTTCTCTCGTGATCTGTAGCTTGCCTATCAATCTACACCCATAACTCATCTAGTTTCTGTTTTCCTCTGGTTGTTTCCTGTCATGGCGAGCTATCTGATCTGCTAGCCGCTGCATGCCACTCCGCGCTTACATCACCTGCGTCGCCGAGCCAACGTCGAGCCCGGTAGTTGTCGTCACTGTGTTGCCTGCGGTCGTGCCCTGCTAGTTAGCTTGCCGCAAGCCGTGCAAGTGGACGCTTTCCTTGTCGCTGTCCGTCTCAGCGTCATGGCCGAACTCGCCATGCATGCTCACACCTGGTGAGGACCTCTGCATGCCCATCTATTTCTATTCTCTCTAGTTTGTGTCTATGTGCTATCCCATGCAAACCATCAACGCCATGCATGCCTTATCAATTCCTTTGCCACATTGTTTATTGCTTAAACATCTTGGTGATGTCATGCTTACATCATGCTTAAGCAATAATGATTCTTTTTATCTCAGTACATGCACGTATGCACCACTAGCATGCAATGTGATCTTTAGCTAGCTGCTCTTTTTGTGTGCTGCCTTGGAATGCATGCCACCATCATGTTTAATCGCTATCATTTTATCCATATCTTATTCCATTCAATTCCTATCCTCTCGTATGTTCTTCTAATCTTTCTTTTAATATTTTCTTTTGATTGCTGTATTGTTCTTAGTTTGCTTATTTGTTTGCTTTGCATGCTTGTGCTGATGATTGATGCGAGTAGAATGAACGTGGTTCGAGAAGATTTGAAGAGCAAGAGGTTGAAGATATTCTGAGCAATATCATTACTTTGGTTAAAGGCAAGTGTGTCCTTGTTCTTTTGTCCCAATAACTTTATTAATCACTATTGCATATGGCTTGCATTAATTTGATGGGTTCCTATTAAGGATTATGACTAGTATCTTTTTATCATTCCCTTGTAACCGGGTTGTTTAATTAATTCTGATGGTAGATGTTGTTTAGCTTGCTCAACTGGGTTGGTAATAATCAACATGGTTACCTTTTATGATCTATGTTTCTTTTGTGATAACTTTAATTGCAAGACCACATTTGATATGTTAATCGGAACATGGAGAACCACCCAGGAAAACAGTACAACCACAAGAACTAAACAGGCACTAGTCTTGGCCAATTAATTAGGAACTTTAGCTTGGGGTGACCTTAGCTGATAAGGACAAGGGATCGGTGGTACTGTGGGGTATGGACCCGCCCTAGCGGGGGGTTGGGTGAGTTCTTTTTATGGCGGGGTATTGACATACTAGGGGGCTTTATACCTTGCTAACTGATCCGGACTTTGTGGGTCACAACTTGTTGGGGAACCTTTGTAAAGGCCTTGTAGCGTCCCTATGCAGCCACACCTCGGTAGTGTGGTATGGTGCCTGATCAGCATCGCGTGGTTGGGTCTAAAGTTCTTCGGAGCTTTTATGCGACTTGTGGTGAAAGTGTACAACCTCTGCAGAGTGTAAAACTAACTGGTTAGCCGTGCTCACGGTCAAGAGCGGCCTGGACCCTCACATGATAATTGAACTTGAAGATGGACTTAAAGTGTGATCTATGATATGGTTATGCTTGCCATATGCTTATGGCGTATCTTACCTTTATGCTTAATGTGGGTTGGTATATACTTGTATCATAGTAATCAGGTGCTAATAAAATTTGACCAACTAAAATTGCTTAATGCAGTCAACATGTCAACCTTTCCTTGTTCAAGCCTTTGCATTCATACTTTCCCCACACTTGCTGAGTACGACAAGTGCTCACCCTTGCTATAAACAATGTTGCTCAAAAAGAGGAAGCTACTATGAAGTCGTTGTGAAGATGTTGCTGATGCTAGGCGTACGCAACCCCCAGTCGACTGCCTGTGATGTTTCGAGCCTTCGTTTCCAGGATTAAGCGTAAATCTCTGATAATCTCCCTTTTTCTTACGTGATACTGAACTATTATTCACTTATATGTCACTATATGTATGAAAATAGATCCTGGCATACATATAGTTATGCACTTGGTTTTCTTTGGAAAAACAGGTGTGACAGAGTGGTATTAGAGCTGTATCGACTGTAGGACACAAGCCTAGATAGAAATTGTCGTTTCCTCATGTGTGTCCTTTGATCTAGGCCAATTCTGATCTTATCCTTGCCTCTCTGCTGAATATTATCACTCCTTTACCATTTTTTTCCCTAATCCCCCTTGATAACTCAACTTCTCACTTGATCCATTTTCATTTGCACTTCGTTGCTTTGCAAATGTTAGACTCTACTTATTTTCTCTCCCTTGGCCACTTCTTTATCTTGATCTTGCACCCCTTTCCTATTGAATGGCCTCTCTTTCTTAGGCAAAGCACCCCTTGATTTATTGGTGTTATTGTATATCCCTCTTGCCCATCCTACCTCCTGTCCTTTCTGATTCAATATCCCTAGACAATCAGTGTCACGTGCTTGGAAGGATGTATGTCCAAGTAATGGAGCTGCTAGTCCATCCCATGAAGTCAAGCCTCGGTGACCGATGAAGCTACACCCCTGCTTAGGAGGATCCCTTGCAGCCTTATTAATGAAGGACCGGATTGGCGAACCAGAGAGGGGGGTGTGAATGGGAGCCGATAAAAATTCTTCTCGAAGGAGATTGAAACTCCAACAAGACGAACACGGCAACCAAGCACGTCTCCGACTCAACTACCCAAGTTGGTCAAGACCACGTAGCCACTGGAGTGCTACTGATCCTAGGAACCAACACACAGCCTCCCTAACCAGAAGTCACCAACACACACAGTGGAAACCTGCACGGCTTGCTGCCTATGCTGCACCGGTCAGACCGATGGCCTGCGCCGGTCAGACCGGTGACACCGGTCACACCGGTGAGCAGCGCCGGTCAGGCCGGTGGCTACAGCAACCGCACAGCAAACGTTCCAGGAAGCCTCAGTGACTCCTCTAGGCCCTGGAACAAAAACCACCACCAAAACACAACCTGCAAGGGAAGAAAACCCTAGACAAAACCTAGCAAATCAGCACCAAATAGGCCAAGAACTGACCAGCAGCACCACAAGCCAAAACCATACGAGCTTGGCAACTCACCCAAGGCAAATCCCACCAAGGACTCACACCGGTCAGACCGGTCAAGAGCACCAGTCAAACCGGTCAAGCCTGGGCAGCTCGGGATGAACAGCGCCCGCGGGTCAACTCCCCCAAAATCAACTATCGATCTCCCGATTCGCTCCACAGATTTGCACAAGACTTTGGGGATAGTAGGAACACCTGATGGGCACTCCATAGCCAAGATTTGGTCCACCAAAACTTGCTAAATCGAGAGGAATCGAAGGATTTCCGCCAAGAACACCACGAACCCTAGGACAACGAAAACCCCAAAATTTAGCCCCTTTACTCACGGATTTGGGAGGGGAATCAAAAGGAAAAGAACCACGAGGGGTTCATGCATACATCCCCCACCAAATCCCAAAGAGAAAGGTCTCAAAACTGCCACAACAAATTCACCAAGAAAAGGCTCTGAAAATCACCAAAAAGGAAAAACGGGAGGAACACAACCAATCCTTGAGGAACCACGCCTTAAGACCATTTCATTTGTGCATATATTAAATTTTGAAAAGTGCTGGCTCTTACTTGTTCTTTTGAGAGTGCTACTTATTTAGAGCTTGCATAAGATGCACAAATAAGCAAGACTACAAGATCACTAGAAGAAATTGTTAGTCCCACATATGACTCAAGTGTTGTAATGAGCCCCCCTTAAATTGTGCTATAGATATTTGAATTTCTCGAACAAAGCACTTTATTCAATTAAGAATATGGTGAGGCTCATTCCAAACTTGGTCATAACACTTGAATATTTTGCCAATTGAAGTGTGTCGAGTATTTCATTACCATTGATGCCAACTCACAATTTTTCATGAAAAATAGCTCATTCCTGGGTCATCCGGCCATAGGAGCCGGGTCACCCGCCAACGAACAGAGACGCACCGGGTCACTCGGACATAGGGGCTGGGTCACCCGCCTCTAGCTCAAAGGGCCAGCACCGGTCAGACCGGTGACCCCCGATGCCCTACTTCTGGTGATGTTGCCCTTCTTGTCCCTTGATTGTGTGAACATGTCACTAATTTGAGGTCTGCAACAGAGACAAGGCAATGCTCTACTAGAGAGCCGTTAAAAGCATCGAATGGCATGAGAGAATAAATTTTCATACAAATGTCAAAGTCACTACCTCATGTTTCACTAGCACAAGACATGTGTCACATGAGTGTTCACTAAGGGCCAAGAGTGACTTAGACTCAACAAGGAGCACTAGTTACCGAGATATCATTGATTTCAAGATTTATATCAATTTGCCCTCCACATGGCCCCTAGATCAAAAATGATTTCCATCCCTTCTAGCCATGTGTTCAATGCATCTCTTTCAACCTGCAAGCTCAGCAAGCGTTTCTTGGTACCCAACACTTGTTGGATCCTACTAGGTTAGCCACAAGGTGCTTAGGAACCCAAATGACTCTCATGCTAGTTTGAGGTGAACTAATCTCCCTCATAGAACAAGTCCCATTCTTATCGTTCCTAAGCTTACTGAAATCATAGTAGACAAGGTTTGATTTAGGAATGTTACTATTTGGGCATTCTTTGCCCATGTGACCCTTTTGATGACATGCATAGCAAATGCGGCTTTTGTCCTTGTTGGTCACACCATTCCTTGCAATTTCTTGTCCATGCTTGCTTCTGAGCCTTGTTCTTGGAGAGGAGGTCTTCTTTGCCTTGTTGCCTTGAGGTGTGGGTGACCTGGCCGGCACCGGTCTAACTGGTCACGGTCAGTCCCACTGCCCGTTGTTGTACTTGGACAAGCGTCGGCAAAGTGACCCTTCTCTCTGCACTTGTAGCACACTCTCCACTTGTTTGAGCTTCTAGGCTTCTTGGAGAGAGTTTCTTGTGCCTTGTGCTTGGTTGGGCGATGTAGGGACTTGATGTGCCCAACCTTGCTCTTTTCTTGAATCTTGTTCTTGTGGGTCTTTGTATGTTGTTGAGGAGTTGAGCTAGCGATGGTGGATCCCTTCTAAAGCTTCTTCACCATGTCTTCACGGTTATCTTGAGAAGGTTGCGCTTTGCTCTTCTCTTTCAACACATACAAGTCTCTTTGAAGTTTTTCAATCTCTTGCTTGAGTTCATCATTTTCTTTAGCAATGAGGTCATCATAAGATTCTACAAGTACATGCTCAATGCTAGATTGGCTTGCTTGAGATAAACAATCATTAGTGCAAGACAAATCAATTTGAACTTGTGAGCATGTGCATGTGTGAGATAGAGGTTGCATAAATTTTACCGATGAAACCACAACCTCATGAGCTATCTCTAGTGTTGCATAAGAATCTACAAGCTTCTCATAGGAACACTCAAGTTCCTTGTGATTGGCTTGTAGAGCCATATGCTCACTAGTGAGCTTCCCTAGCTTTTCTTCAAGCAATTCATTTTCTTGATCCACTGTAGCTATACAAGCAATGGATTTGATAACCTTATCATATTGCCTAGCGAGTGAATCATACTTACAAACCAAGGAGGCATTCTTGGATTTGAGGGCCTCAAGTTCCTTGGCCAAGGAGCTTGAAGCTTCATTCTTCTCAATCTTTCCTCTCTTGGTCCTTTTCTTCTTTTCCTTCTTGGCCATCAAACAAGTGTTGGTGCCTCTGCTGGCACCGGTCTGACCGGTGGGGTGCACCAGTCTGACGGGTCCCTACAGAGGGACTGGGTCTTCGCTTATTTGGCCTTCAGCTTGCTTAGGTGTGGCACTTGAGGCTCAATGTTGATGAATGAAGACTTTGAGCTCTCCCCAAGTGCCTTCTCCATGGTTTACTCTTGATCAATCCATTTGGGCTTCTCATATTCTTCTCGAAGTATTTTCCAAATGGTGTGTGCATCAATCTCAAGTTTTTCATAGATGAAGTCATGCGCATCATCACTCAAAGTACTACAAATGTAGTTAAATACTCGAGAGTTGCATTTCCAGTACTCTAAGTCCTCTAGGGATGATTTTGACAAGTCAATTTTGTTTTCCCTAAGGTGAGGAGGTAGAATGCTAGCAACAACAACCTTATCGGCAAGTGGACCCATGGTCCTAATGAAATTGAGTACATGAATTGACTAAGATGCATAGTTTGAGCCATCTAGAGCTAGAGGCTCAAACGGTACCTCACGAGTTGTCGACATCGAAGAACTCCAAGAGGTTAAGCTCGAATCGGAGCACCAAGCTCTGTTACCAATTGAAAGGAAATTGATGTCGCCTAGGAGGGGGGGTGAATACGCGAGACGACCAACTTAAACTTTTCGTCCCTGAAAACTTGAACTTCCAGGTGTCACCGGTCAGACCGATCCCTGGCTCTGCTCAGCAGGAGACTGTTGCCAACCACCGGTCAGACCGGTGGGCCACAGAGAACCTGCAAAAATAGCTTCAAGCTCCTCTTGAATTCTAGCATGAACCAAACTTGGTGAGTGGCCTTGGTAGAT
The DNA here is from genome assembly GCA_036936925.1 of Cenchrus fungigraminus. Classification (NCBI taxonomy): domain Eukaryota; kingdom Viridiplantae; phylum Streptophyta; class Magnoliopsida; order Poales; family Poaceae; genus Cenchrus; species Cenchrus fungigraminus. The sequence goes on along the minus strand of CM072778.1, from coordinate 49,594,973 downwards.
TATCACAAGGAAGGTAATGAGCCCTGCACACACAAGTAGCACACCCAAATAGATCGAAGCGGAAGCAAATCAGATATGCTAGAAAACAACTTAGAGAGGCAAACCACAAAGAGATGCAAGGATTTGTTTCCCGGAGTTCACCGCCCACTAAGGAATGGCTACGTCTCTGTTGAGGAGCTTGTAAAGAAGAATTCCCAGAACAAGCTGGGTCTCTTTCAACCACTTTCCTCCTTTCCACTAAGGCGATCTTTTTCACGAAGAGGCAAGATCACAGCCCTCACAAACTTTCCTCTGCTCACCACAACCTTGGGAGCTAGCCGGTGACGCCTAGTCCTCTAGGAGGAAGACCTCCAAGAGTAACAAACGCTTCAAAGCTTGTAGATGCGAAATCTAAGTGCTCAAGCTATGGGAATCCTTTTGTTAGCTCACAAAGACGCTCTTGAGCTCACTCTCTCAACCCAACACAAAGGATATGACTTGAATCCACAAATCTCACAAAGAGAGGTTGGGGAGAGCCACTAATGCTTAGGGCTTACAAGAAAGGGCTTAGGAGCTCAGCACAACCACTAGAAATAGCAACCCTCCACTGAAGAAGGCTTAGGGTATTTATACCCCTCAAAGGAGAAAACTAGCAGTTAGCTGTCGGGCAGCACCGGTCAGACCGGTGCCCCACACCTGTCAGACCGGTGTTTGAAAAACTAGCCGTTGGGCCACCCAACACCAGTCAAACTGGTGCCCGTGACCGGTCAGACCGGTCAGGCCCGAGACACCCCCAAAACCCTTTCTATGAAACCAACACTTTCACCAAAGAGATGATGTGACCCAGGTTAGGTTAGGAGGGTTTGTTAGCACACTCTAAGGCTCTCAAGGCTAGATCTCACTTAGGTCAACTAATGAGCACTTTGACTTAGGTCAACTCGCTAATGTTGCATCCCTCTTGATAGTACGGCATACATATACTCCAGATTAAATACAAACACCTTGTCGACCTCTTGAGCTTGAATGTCTTCAATCTTGCCATACTTGAACAATATCCACTTGAGGGCTTTCAACTTAGCCTTTGTCTTGAGCACGTCCATACTTGAGCTAGTGACTTAGGATCTTTCCATCTAGCATAAGAATGCACACTTGGATCCACAAGTCACTCCATATTGCCAATCAAACATGTAGATGAGTTGCATTGCTTCCCTTGGTTAAGGCTTGGATATGATACTTCGAGATCCCACGGATACTAGAACTTCACCGTAGCAAAAACACTAAGGGCAGCTTAGCTACGGCCCCAAAGATTGCTTAGTCCCTCACCCTAGTCTTCTCGGTTGATCTCTTTATCACTTACCCAATCCACATTGAGTTCCACTTTGCTTCATCAATAATTAGTCTTCATTTGAAATTTTGCTTCAAATGCTTGTGCTTGATTGACAATGGATATACAAGCTTCCAATTAAGGACCATAAAGTTTACACTCATCCTTGTGTCCTCTTTCAATTACCACATGAAGCCTTGCATTTGGTCTAGAGAATTACCATCTTCTCTTGTTATGATCCTGTCAGATGTTTAGATCTGCACAACCCACAGGGGTGTCAACCCCGGTGGTTTATTTGTTCGGCAGGGAGAAATCTAGGGCTAAGAACTCGAAGGTTGCGCACGAGCACACATAATACAAAGAACACGGTAAGTTTATACTGGTTTGGGCCTCCGGAGAGTAAAACCCTACATCCAGTTCTTGATTGTATTGATGTGGATGACTTGGGGCGACTTGATCTGGGGTTCGGCCTTGCCCGCCTTATATTGGCTGGCGGACAAGGTCGGTGGACCCAGAGTCCAGGTCGGTTGCAACAGGGAAACCAATCTAAGGAAAGTTAAAACATAATCCCGTGATCTTCGGACTGTCTAGAGGCGCAGCCGATGTCTTCTGCCTTGTCTTGCACGCCAAGTTACCCGACCGGATCGGATAAGGTCGTTTGGGGAATCTTCTGGAAGGTCTTCAGGAGGTCGTGTGGGCAACCAACCAGGTCGGTCGGGCCCACTGTCAGGTCGGCGAGTCTTGTGGTGGGCCGGACCCACTTGCCGGGGACGGCCGTGAGCCTGGTCGTTGGGGACCCAGGGGTACCCATGTCTCACAAGCCCCCGAGCGATGTGTAGGCGCAGCGACCTCGAGACGGTCATGACAAAGTCTTGAAGCTATCGATAGGTCGAATAGCATGCACGTCGGTTCAAAAAGAAAAAAGAAAGATAAATCAACTTAGCAGCCGACCTGTTTGTAGTCTTGCCGAACGAAGAAAGGTCGAGTGACGACCTATAGGAAGCAGACTTCCAATAGATCGAAATGACGATGAAAAAATTCAGAGGACGTCAAGGACGCACTCATAGAGTAGTATCCGAGCATCGTGGCAGGCAGGATGGCCGGTATGATGATCCAAAAAGAAAGAGAAGAGAAGAAAACGTAGGTCGAGTAACGACGTGATGAGAAACAGGTTTCCCAACAGGTCGGTACGACGAAGAAATGAAGAGGGCGTCAAAGACGCTCTCGTAGAGTAGTCCCCGAGCATTGAAGCAGGCAGCATGGCTGGTTTGATGCTCAAAAAAGAGAGAAAAACTGAGTCATGGTCTTGATCAAACGAAGTGTAGAGACACCCAGATCTCCTAGCATTGGTGCAAGGAGTATGGCAGGGCCGACCTCAAGGAGGTCTTGTAGGCGTGCCGACCTCAAAGAGGCCTCAAGTCAATAGCGTCCAGTATCCCAGCAGGACCTTGAACGAATGGAGTGTAGAGACACCTAGATATCCTGCATAGCTACAAAGAGTCTGGTAGAGCCACCCGAGACATGCCGACCTCAAGAAGGTCTCAAATCAATCAGCGCCCAAGCATCCAGAGGTACTTGGTAGGGCCGTTAGGCGCGCACCCCATGGGGACGTCTTCATTCCCAACATAAAATCCTAAGTGTCCAGAGCAGGCTGGCAGAGCTATGCAAAGCACACCGACCTCAGGAATGTCACGCATCCATGGCGCCCAACTAGGTTGGCAGAGCCATAGACATACCGAGGTATTGCAAGACCTAAGTATGAAGGCACGCCGACCTCCAAGAGGTCGTTTTGGTGTCCAGATGACCAACATAGCTACCAGCCATCCAGCGGAGCCAAGGTATTATTAACGACCTCAATAATAGGCACACCGACCACGAGGGCTCGACGAAATCACAGACTTGAAGCTTCTGGTCTCCAGGCGCCCAGACGGATCTGGTAGAGCAGCGAGACACACCTACCCCGGAAGGTCTTCAATCGAACCTACGACCATTCTGCTTAGGAAACAGAAATATAGGCTGATTGGAATAGGTCCGTTTACGTACAGAGCCATAGCGGGTGCACCAGTACGCAGAGACTAGCGGGTGCTATGAAGACGCAGAGCCGTAAAGGGTGCGTTTAATCGTCGTCGTCGTCATCGTCTGTAGATGTAACGAGGCGCAGGGCCCTCTGACGCAGAGTCAGGCTTATCTTCTCCGTAGACTGTAGGGTCACGGGTCAACAGTGGTCGGAGATTCTCTTGCCACCCAGAAAACGACAAGCTACTCACTGACCAAAGGTGTACTGTAGCCATGTGACGCTACAGCGGCCTCAGACATCATTGATGCACAAACAACTAATTCTTCGTGAGGTAGGGGAAAAGAACATCGCTTTTAATTCTCCACCTGTCTACAGTACCTCTCGATCACGTGGTAACAGTGTCATCACTCCACCGGCCGCGCAAGGCCTGGTTCTGCCTATAAATAGCGCCATAAGGCTGAAGGAGGCAAGCACCGAGCATTGCTAAGCTATGAAGCCGCAGAGTAGAATTTTGGCTATGCCATGGGCAAGCGACCGTCCACCAGAGCATAGGATGCAAAGTTTGTAGAAGCTTGGAGCTAGAAGAATTCTTGCGAAGTGTAGGTGTCTCCTCCAATCTTTGTACCGTGCCTCAGTGAAGAGTCATGGAGAGTTTGGAGGTGATGCTGTAGAGGCCGGAGGTGATGCTGCAGGTTCTTGGTAAGCATGAGATGCTCATCGAGGGCTTGCAGTACACACCGGGGAGGAAGCCTGTGTCTGCATTCCATAGTCAGGCACAAAGTGCGACCTGCTATGTGCAGCGTAGTGTAGGCGTTCACCACGAGGCCGCCATTGGGGATCTGAAGCTAGAAGAATTCTTGCGATGTGCTCTGTTGTAGCAGAGAACATGGCAAAGATTGCTCTAGGTAGATCAGGTCTTCAAATATGTTTGTATCTTGTAATGGGTACTGGATCCAATGAGGTCGTAAGCGACTTGTGTACCTTCGAAGTTCCCATGACGCTCTCTTCTGTCATGTAACGGTCGCTTTGTAGAAATATTCATCGAAGACCTAAAATATTGCAATTTGGGGGTTTGTCGACCGCAAGGAGATCAAACGTACTATCAGGACGACCTGGTAGCATTGTTGTACTTACGACCTAAACTCTGGGTATTAGGTCGCCATCTATCCGTTACGCAAAGAACCGTTGGCGTGAAATCCGGCGAGATCGTCTCGCGAAATCAGCGGCAAAGAGCCGTTGGAGCAGATCTGTTGCGGCAAGAAATCTGTAATGGGTATCCGTGGTGGGGCCCATATAAATACGGCCGCGGGGACGGGCGTTGACCCTACCCTGCCATCATCTTCATCCTCCCGCCGTTTCCGACGAAACTTCCCGCGCCATAGCCGCCGCGCTTCACAACTCCAACCCTCCACGTCTAGAGCCAAGGCTCGCCGCCGCCGTCCCTAGCAGGCCACGTGCCGCCACCGCGACCCACACACTACGCCACTCCGCATGCGCGTTAAAACCCTAGTCACATTTAGATCCAAATCCGTGCATCTCAAAGAAATGGCGGCCGCAGCTTCCCAGATCCCCACCACGGAGACGGTCTTGGACCCCTCAGAGATCACCAAGGAGAAGATCCAGGCACTGGTGGAGCGCGGGCTGCTAAGGTGCAAGGCGGAAGTGGAGTGGAAGGCACCGACCAGCGAGGTGTTTCCGACGTAAGACGACAAGGAGCAGGTCGTCTTCGCGTCTTTCTTCGAGCGCGGGTTCAACGTGCCTGCCGGCGACTTCTTCAAGGGTCTTCTGTACTACTAAAAGTTGGAGCTGGTACACCTTGTTCCCAACTCCATCACTGTAGTATCCTCGTTCATCCATCTGTGCGAGGCGTATTTGGGGATACCACCCCGTTTTCTGTTATGGCGCTACTTCTTCAACGTCAAGACCACTGGCAAGCATACTGGCGTGGTAGGCTCGGTGATGTTCTGCTTACGACCAGGTTTTAAGGCAGAATGGATTGATATGGATCTGTCAGACAACACCGCCGGGTAGAGGTCCGAGTGGTTCTACATCGCCGACCAGAAGCCGGCGCTCCCGAAGCGAACTGGGCACAGGCCCGAGAAGATAACCGAGTGGGATATGCCCCTCTCCTCCCGCAAGACGGAAGACCTCAAGGAGTTGCTCGCCCTCCTCGCCGACCTCAAGAAGAAAGGTCTGATGGGAGGCTCGGTGGTGATGTCTTTTTGTCGTCTCCTGATCCAGCCGATCAAGGATCGGGTGCATCCGGCTTACGAGTACTGGGGTCAGTCAGACCCTACTCGTGAAGTCAACCGCACAGTCTTTAGAGATGAAATGGTGACCAGAGTCACTCAACTGTACACCGGGCGGATCCGGAACAAGAAGTGCCCAAAGGCACACTCCCTGACCCGACCAGCTGATCCAATAAGTCATGAGACAACTATCTCATTTTGAAATATTTACCTTTATTGTGCCTTAGAGGAAGACCTCTTAGACCTTGTTTCTTGTCTTTACAGGCTCGTGAAATGCAGTATTGGTGTCTAGCACCTCTACCGACTAGCGAGGAGCCACGTCTGAAGTTGAGGTAGCAGGACTACCAGCCTCCAGCAGCTGCACTGCTGGAGAATTATTTGTCGGATTCGTCTGTGGGGGCGGATGAGGACAGCGACCAAGAGGTCGGTGACGATGTGACGAGCCGGCCTAAGGCATCCAGTGCCACAAAGCCGGGACGTTGAATAAGGGCGGTGACGGCGAAGCAATCCAGGTCGAAGGTCGACGCCAAGGTCGAGGCAGCAAAGACTGCCAAGCTCGAGGCCGAGAAGAAGAAGAGGAAGAGGAAGACGGACCCCACCTCGAAGTCGCTGGACGTCGAGGAGGAGGATGAAGCCATAGATGAGCTGCTGGACGCGGATAACCGTGCAGCACCAAGATCGCTGAGCCCCGCGACCAAGAGGCAGTGGGAGCTGGAGAGGCAGACGACGGATGAGGACATCCGCCACATAAAGGAGGCACAACTGGCTGCAGCCGGCATTCAGGCTAAAATGCTTGTGAAAGTGCGAGGTCAGCTCCTGAAGCCGAAGTTACGTGCAATAGTGGTGGTGAGGTAAGACCACGTCACCACATTGGATCACATCAGTTTACTTGCGTAAGGTCATAACACACTGACAAATTAACTATTGCAGATCGGACGCTAGACCTCAAAGCACCTCGGGTGCCCAAGGTTCTCCCGTAAGGACGACGACGTCCGAGCATGAGGTCGGAACCCAGAGTTCCGTTGGGGGCTAGGGGACAACAGCTCCCCCGCCCATTATTGAAGTGGAGCCAATCAACACGGTACCGACCACATCAGCTCAGGGCCCAGTAGAGGACCAGCCACAGATCGAGCAGCCACTGCAAGACCCAGAAACAACCGTCGGGGCGGTGACGGGTTTGATGTCGACAGCTCAAGGGCTGAAGAGAGGGGAGAACAACTGGAATGGCACCCCCTAGGAGGGAGACATCTTCAACGATGATGAAGATATAAAAGAAGTTCGCCGGGCCATCTTGATGCTTAACCAAGCATTTACGGTAAGTAACTGACCTCGAGTTGAGTAGTTAGCTTATCATGTGAATTTCATCACGATCCATTTTACGTCTGTGAAGCAGTCACTGGCAGACCGTGCTAAGAGCAGGGCCGACCAATGCAAAAACGCCGCAGCCATGCAGCTACGGGCAGAGCAGCTTGAGCAGGAGCTCAAGCGAGTCAAGGAGGAGGCGGCCGCTGAGAAGAAAAGGCTCGAAGATGAGCTGAAGGAGGAACAATGCAAAAATTGGGACGTCGACGAACTGTTGACGTCTGTGAGTGCCGGTAAGGCCAACCACCCATGACCTTGTGCATCTGAACTTGCCGAACTGGATCTTGTATCTGACGGTATCTTTGTATCACAGATTTTTCACAGAGAAAAAGACAAGCTCATGGACGACCTCAAGGTTGCCAAGGAAAGAATCCGAAGCCTGGAGGTGGACCTGCGATAAGCTGATCGCGAAGAACTGAAGAGGGTGATGAAGGCTGCCGTAGACAGTGAGTATGTCGTGTGCCAGAAGCTGGCTTATGAGAAACAACTACGGAAGGACCTCGAGGTCAGTCTCGTGGTAGCTTTGCAATCGTTGGAAAATGACCAGGTGACCATTGCAGGGCTTGAAGTGGAAGTAAATGATCTAAAGAATGCCGTCGACCTTGTCATGGACATGGTGGAGTCGCAAGTCGCTGGGGAGGAGCCCAAGCGAGCCATTGACCGACTTCTGGCTGCACTCCAGAAGCTGGTTGATCTCTTAAGGGCGATAAGTTTAACAGCGGCTATGGAGTCGCTAGTGCATGTGAAGTTGCACTTCCCCGAGGTCGACATGGCCAAGGTCGGGGAAGGCCCATACGCAACAAAAGACCTCAAGGTCATAGAGGTGGAGGTTCAATCGGCTGCTGAGAAGATAATGGACGCCATCGATTACGAAGGTGATGATGGTGAAGAGTAGTCGTAGTCACAGAGTTGTATCCCCTCTTCCCCCAGTCATGTAAATAACAATGATGATCTTCTTTTGGCCTGCATGACATGTTTAGTTTATATTTGTACAAGCTTGGTTGCCCTGAAGCACTGTGTTCTAATATACCCCGCTGACCACTACTCACGGAGAGGCTGGCTTACCAACCATCACGGCTCAGCAGGGAGGCTTACGTGTGGCTGGCGCGCGGAGAGAGTCTAGGACTCCGGTTTTGCAACCACACGACCATGCAGGCTCGCAACAACATAAAGTAACCAGTCATGAGGGATGACGTCCTCAGGTCGAACGACCCTTGTATTGGTTTTTGCCAAGCCCCCGAGCGTGTCGAGGGGCAGGATTAAAGACTTGGCCCTTAGGTCTTTCGACCCCTGTGTTGGCTTTTGCCAAGCCCCCGAGCATGTCGAGGGGGAGGGAACATGACATGGGAGGAAAGAGGATAGAACTCGAGACACAGCAGATGACTGCTTAAAACTAATATTTATTTAACTGAAGGTACAAATGCGAGGAATACATAGCTGTAATGAAAATTATTCTACGGATAGAATCGGCGTACATAGTTTGTAGGTTCTCCACGTTCCATGGGTTAGGGACCCCTTGACCGTCGCCCCACTGGAGGCGGTACGTAGACGGGTTGATGACTTCTGTGACGATGAAAGGTCCTTCCCAAGGGGCAGACAATTTGTGCATGCCGTCGGTCTTCTAGATACGCCTTAAAACTAGGTCGCCAATGTTGAAGGAACACTCCTTGACGTTGCGATCGTGATACTGACGGAGCTGCTGGTCGTGTCGAGCTTCCCTCATGACGGCTGCCACTCTTTGTTCCTAGAGGCTGTCAAGGTCGACGCAACGAGTTTTCTCGGCTTCACCTTCTTCGTAGAACTGTATGCATGGAGCTCCAAAGGTGACGTCGGTTTTTGATGTTCCTTATCCTCACTACTAGGTTTGCACTCACGGCGACGGCGCCAGAAATGCTTGTTGGCACTTGCTAGCGTCGCTACCGGGTTTATACCCCTAGTAATGGAGTTAGGAACGTCTTTGGTAAAACACACGTCACAGAAAGGTCCGCAAGCGCACGGATTACCGTTGAAGCACTTCACCCGGTGGTATTCGGGTTATCGTATTTATATTTTCCCAAGGGAAGCACTACGGCAAAGATGATCGGATAAACGGTGGAGAGTAACAAGACTCAGTAAAGAGCTATAGCGGGGGTAAAGAATAAAGATATTCGGGGATAACTTGATACACACAAGGAGATATTGATAAAGGGTTAGAGAGGACCTAGTGAGCTGGGAGGACAACGAGACGAGAAAGGATCCTAACACAATCTATCTATTCTTGTCAACTCTAGGTAAAGAACTAAGGCAAAGGATAACCAAGGAAAGCTAAACTCGACAAGCTCTTCTAGTGCTGCAGGGGCATGCAAGGACGCGCTCTCGGACTGGGATGAGAAGGGAGACCGATGACACGCTGAATCCTACCGGCCCGAACTAACGTGGTGGACTACGGAGCCCGTCCGGAGCTGTCACCTCCCTAGGGTACCACAACTATTCCGTTGAACGGGACACCAATCTAAGACTAAGGCAAGCTCTGAGCACCGCGCTCACAACGAACCAAAGAACCTTTCCCCGAAATCACGAAGGAAGGTCTCTCTCCGCTACTAAGCACAAACGTACTCGGTAGAAGATCAAGCGAAGAACGACCACAAACTATAGGGTTCAAGAGAGCTACGCTAACCAAGATTAAACTAACTTTAGTCTAAACCAAGAATAAAGCTTCTAGAGCAAAGTAAAAGATGAATGTAATTGACTCGAAAGGTAAGATAGAAAGATAACTTGAATTGTACTTGAGTATAAACAAAGAAAGGATACAAGAGTAGTACCGGAACCCTGAAGAAGACTCCTCCGGAACCCCGAGACTAGCTCGACTCGACTCTAACTCCCAAATTACACTAATCCTACTCTAAGTGAACAATAGAGAGAAATGGAGATGCTCCTGCATTGTGTGTCCATTCCATCGAGTGTGAGGTCCCTTTTATAGGCAAGGGAGGTCGGTGGAGCGCTGGGGAGGAAAACCCTAGGTGCGGACGTATCTCAAGGCACGGCTGGCCCTAGGATGTGCCGCCCCTCGCCTTGGATGCTCCTGATCACTGCTCCTGAGGCGGTTGTAGGTCAGCTCCTTGGGTCGGTTTCGCCCGGCACGCCAAGTGATAGGTGCGGGCGGCCCTACCTCGTGCCGTGCGATGCACCGACCGTGTTAGGGTGACGCCTAGGATCACCTTTGGATGACGGTTGTGGCGGTTGAGCAATTGGATAAATGGACCCATTGATCCAAGTGATCCTAGCCTCCACTCTTTGATCAAACCGACGTTTCTTCAGTGAATCACACTCGTCCAAGTTGTGCCCGAGGGAGTAGGGGCACTCGGGACCAGAGGCGTGCAACCGGGCAGGGCCGGCCGGACCTAGAGGGCCGGCCGCAACTGCAGGTCCGGCCGTACCTGCAGGTTCGGCCGGATCAGGTGGTTCGGCCGTGCCTGGCACATGTGGCGTGTTGGTCCCAAATTCTCCCAAAATGTGTACCTGCCTATGAAATTCACAACACAACTCGTGGAACTTTATTAGTACTAAAAATGTGCATGAAACTTGTCATATACTCCTCTCGAACCCGAGGTTTTGACGGTCAAATTTTTGTTGTAAGGACCATCAACAAACTCCCCCAAGCTAAACGTTTGCTTGTCCTCGAGCAAAGCCTAGACTTGGCCTTGGTGGATCAGGAGTTGCATGATGTTACCACTCTGCAAGTTCCTATGCACAATTCCATGCTCTACTTGCTATTCGAAAAGATTGGTACGAAAGAAACTTAGCCTTGTTTTACCTGTGGGGCTTGTAACTTTCCACCTTGCCTTCGGAGGTTGGAAGGTAGAATGGTTTTGACTTTGCATCACTTGCTCTTCTCTTTTCGGGATCCTATCTCGGAGTTTTGAAAATTTTGCAAAGAAAAACAAGGTTCCTCGGATGGTTCCCTCGATCGCTCAAGTGGTATTTGTTACCTCACCAAAGGCTTTTGAGCGAGCCTCAACTTCCTACTCTATGGCTTGTATGTGGAGCTTTGGGTAGGACAAGCATGAGACTCACTTGTGCCACATGATGTTGTTGAGCCAAAGACCGGATCCAAGAAGAAACTAGTCATGCAACTTGATCGAGATGTGCAAGTGTGTGGAATATTTTTGTTTGTTTTTCTAAGTACTCCTTGCTTTGAGATTCTCTTACTTTTATTTTGGAGGGGGTCATGCTTCATTTTTATACTCTTTGATTGGAGCACACATATATTTTTTCCTATGCTTTTTGAGCATATACTTTTTTTCCTATGCTTTTTGAGCATATACTTTTTTTCTTTTGATGACCCCTCTCTCGTTTTGCTAGAATACAAGAAGAGAAATCTCTTAGGAACTTTGGAGTATTTATTTTTGGTGGGTGGATGGCATGTTTTGCGTAACTCCCGGTGTGGAAGTTAGCTTGTATATGTGGGTGTACGTGATCTCGATCATGGGAGCATGTAAAGATTCTACCAAGGGTCACAACAATTTGGCAAAACTCATTGGGTCACAAGCAAGCATATGTAGAAGGTTTATACTTTGATATTGACATATGGCTTTGGTAGGTGATATGACCATTGAGGAACTTGTCTTGTTTTATTTTCTCAAAAGAAATCATCCGAGATTTTCACCATACTATGAGATAGAGCAAGATCAACATTATCTCACCATATCATACTAGTCAACATCCTAGGTTTGGTCATAAGCATTTGCTTCCCACAAAGTTTTATTTCAGGCTCTTGTCTCAAAATATACCAACAAATTCAAATGCTCATCGAGCACAAGGTTGTACACTAGGTTCTTGCAAAGTTTTAACATAGCAACTATTTATCATTTCCAAAGTGAGGGTATATGGACTAGATTTCAAGTGCACATGGTTGAAGCAAATATTTTTGTTGTTTTTCTTTTATTCAAATGTGATAAACAAGATGTTGAAAATTGGTTTGGATGGACATACCTTCCTTGATTGAAAATGGGGTCTCCCCCAAGCTAATTTTTGGCTACCTGGTTGGTGTGTCTTCATTTTGGTGATGAGTTGAGCACTTGGAAGCTTGTGGTGGTTGGCTTGATGGATTCATGGAAGATCATAGGTACAGCCGTACCACTAGGTTCGGCCGGCCCTACTCCATTTGCTCCAAGCACTCGTGTCCCCTCCTGTAAAATTTTGTCGAGGGGGGGGTACGGCCGTACCTCTAGGTTCGGCCGTATCACCAAAAATCTCCAAAACTGTTTTTCTATGTCTTGTTTACTTACTAATGCAATGGTGAAATCAAATTTGAAATTTAAATATGCTTGATGCACGAAATAAAATGTTGGAAGGGAAATATGAGATAAATACCGGTTTACCTCACGGTGAGGGCTCGTAGTTTAGAGTCCGTGAGCGGGACCCCTCCGTTTGCTCAATTGATCTTGGATTCATCTGGTCCCGGAGTGGAAGACTCGGACGATGCTCCCTTCACACGCCACACCTTCTTTGTTTTCTTCGTTTGCACTAGGTAACATTGCTCTTCTTTTGCTTGAAATTTGAATGTCATGTTCCTTCGCCCTATGCGGAATTGAATCTTTCCAGCTCTGACATCAATCCTTGCATTGACATCTCTTAGGAATGGTCGCCCGAGAATAAGCGGCATTTCTCCATCATCTTGTGTGTCAAGGACCACGAAATCCGCAAAAACAGAGGAGCCTTTGACATTCACCAAGAGATTTTCCACTATGCCCTCTGGATATTTAATCGATGAGTCGGCAAGTTGGACTGTCATCATTGTCGGAGAGAGTGCAGGATATCCTAACTCCTCAAACATGGCCTTGGACATGAGGTTGACACTCGCACCAAGGTCACAAAGAGCATTCTTGATCTTTTGATAGTAGATCGTGCATGTGATAGCCGGATATCCATTGTCTTTCCTGTGCAATACTACTGATTCCTCCCATGGGTCTTGGATTTGGTGTATGAGCTTCCCTACATGGTTAGGTGCATACACCATCCTAGATGGCTTACCCCATATGGTGGATACAATGCTAACATTCTCTCGGGTAGGCTCGGGTTGCCCCGGGATTCCACCCGACTCGGAAGAAGGTAAAGAAGCAGCAAGCTGAGCAAGTTGAGTTTCTATCATTGTATTGAAGCTTAGCTGATTCTTCATAGCAGTAGTGATGGATTCTATGGTGGAATACAAATTTTCAAGAACTTTATCATTGGCGGCTAGCTTCTTGTTTAAGTTTTCATTAATTCTAGCTTGGCCAAAGACAAGATCTCCAATGGAAGGCTGATTATTGAAATTGTTAGAATAATTACCTCCATTTTGATTGTTGAACGGGAAGTTGGGCCTCGAGTTCTACCCTTGATTGTTGTAGTTGTTGTTGCGGAACCCGTTGTTGTTGCCATTGTTGATGAAGCTGGCTCCTTCCCTTGTTTCGGGACAATCATTTCCTGAATGACCCATATTACCGCAAACCTCGCACGTCATGTGAGCGTCCATAATCTTGGCGGTCTCCATATTGCTCGGTGCCTCCAATTTCTTCATTAGGAGGTCCATCTTGGCGGCGAGCATGTCGATTCCATTGACTTGGTGTACACCGCGGTTACGGGGTTGGAGACGATCTCCATCCCAACCTTGATTTGCCACCATCTTCTCGATCAATTCCTTGGCGGCGGGTACTTGTAGCGAGAAGAAGGCTCCTCCAGCGGCTACATCTAGGTGCTCACGGGCGGTATGCTTGAGCCCGTGGTAGAAGGTTTGAATTAAGAACCACCCCTGCATGCCATGGTGCGGGCATGCGGTGATGTACTCCTGGAGACGTTCCCATGCTTCCGGGATACTCTCATCATTCTGCTGCTGGAAGCCCGAAATTCTAGCGCGGAGGGCATTGGTTTTGCCCACCGGGAAGAACTTCGCGATAAATGCCTTAGAGCACTTATCCCATGTGTTGATGGCTTCTCGCTTCACATAAAACCATTGCTTCGCCTTCCTGAGCAAAGAGAACAGGAATAGGCGAAGACGAATTGCATTGTCCGTCACTCCACGGATAGTGAAAGTCCTACACACCTCCAGGAAATGCTGGAGATGTGCATTGGCATCTTCATTCGGCTTGCCGCAGAACGGACTAGCTTGCACCATGTTGATCAACACCGGCTTGAGTTCAAAGTTTCCTCCTCCCACCGTCACGTTTGGTCCGGTAGGGACATTGGTGTTGGAGGGAGCGGAAAACTCGTGAATCGTCCTCTCGGCCATCGGTGCTGACGAGGTGCTGTCTACGGGATCGACGGTGTTCGTCTCTTGACTCGAGAGAAACTTCTGAGGAATGAGGACACGAGGTCGCACTCTCCTCACAAGTGACTCCGGATTGTCGTGAAAGTTGGACGGTAGGTCGAAACCGGTCATGCACTACTCTGCGTACACAAGAGTAGAGTAAGGGTAAACCCGCTTAAATAGCGGTTCACCGAACCTAGATAACTCTACCACTAAGTTTAAACGATATCTTGTGCCTATTGCTTCCCCGGCAACGGCGCCAGAAATGCTTGTTGACGTTCCTTAGCCTCACTACTAGGTTTGCACTCACGGCGACGGCGCCAGAAATGCTTGTTGGCACTTGCTAGCGTCGCTACCGGGTTTATACCCCTAGTAATGGAGCTAGGAACGTCTTTGGTAAAACACACGTCACAGAAAGGTCCGCAAGCGCACAAATTACCGTTGTAGCATTTCACCCGGTGGTATTCGGGTTATCGTATTTATATTTTCCCAAGGGAAGCACTACGGCAAAGATGATTAGAAAAACGGTGGAGAGTAACAAGACTCGGTAAAGAGCTATAGCGGGGGTAACGAATAAAGATATTCGGGGATAACTTGATACACACAAGGAGATCTTGATAAAGGGTTAGAGAGGACCTAGTGAGCTAGGACGACAACGAGACGAGAAAGCATCCTAACACAATCTATCTATTCTTGTCAACTCTAGGTAAAGAACTAAGGCAAAGGATAACCATGGCAAGCTAAACTCGACAAGGTCTTCTAGTGCTGCAGGGGCATGCAAAGCCACGCTCTCGGACTGGGATGAGAAGGGAGAACGACGACACACTGAATCCTATCGGCCCGAACTAATGTGGTGGGCTACTGAGCCCGTCCGAAGCTGTCACCTCCCTAGGGTACCACAACTGTTCCGTTGAACGGGACACCAATCTAAGACTAAGGCAAGCTATGAGTACCGCGCTCACAACGAACCAAAGAACCTTTCCCCGGATATCACGAAGGAAGGTCTCTCTCCGCTACTAAGCACAAACGTACTTGGTAGAAGATCAAGCGAAGAATGACCACAACACTATAGGGTTCAAGAGAGCTACGCTAACCAAGATTAAACTAACTTTAGTCTAAACCAAGAATAAAGCTTCTAGAGCAATGTAAAAGCTGAATGTAATTGACTCGAAAGGTAAGATAGAAAGATAACTTGAATTGTACTTGAGTCTAAACAAAGAAAGGATACAAGAGTAGTACCGGAACCCTGAAGAAGACTCCTCCGGAACCCTGAGACTAGCTCGACTCGACTCTAACTCCCAAACTACACTAATCCTACTCTAAGTGAACAATAGAGAGAAATGGAGATGCTCCTGCGTTGTGTGTCCATTCCAGCGAGTGTGAGGTCCCTTTTATAGCCAAGGGAGGTCGGTAGAGCGCTAGGGAGGAAAAACCTAGGTGCGGCCGTATCTCAAGGCACGGCCGGCCCTAGGATTTGCCACCTCTCGCCTTGGACGCTCCTGATCACTGCTCCTGAGGTGGTTGTAGGTCGGCTCCTTGGGTCAGTTTCGCCCGGCACGCCAAGTGATAGGTGCGGCCGGCCCTACCCCCTGCTGTGCGATGCACCGACCGTGTTAGGGGACGCCTAGGATCTCCTTTGGATGACGGTTGTGGTGGTTGAGCGATCGGATAAGTGGACCCATTGATCCATGTGATCCTAGCCTCCACCCTTTGATCAAACCGATGTTTCTTCAGTGAATCACACTCGTCCAAGTTGTGCTCGAGGGAGTAGGGGCACTCGAGACCAGAGGCGTGCAACCGGGTAGGGCCGGCCGGACCTAGAGGGCCGGCCTCACCCGCAGGTTCGGCCGGACCAGGTGGTTCGGCCGTGCCTGGCACATGTGGCGTGTTGGTCCCAAATTCTCCCAAAATGTGTACCTGCCTATGAAATTCACAACACAACTCGTGGAACTTTATTAGTACTAAAAATGTGCATGAAACTTGTCATATACTCCTCTCGAACCCGAGGTTTTGACGGTCAAATTTTTGTTGTAAGGACCGTGAACATCGGTGGATAGGATGGCCTCTGAGCCATAGACCAGAAAGATGGGCGAGAAGCCTGTAGCTTAACTGACTTGGGTCTGTAGACCCCAGATGAGGTGGGGTAGCTCGGCTAGCCAATGGGAAGCGTAATTTGATGTATCATCAAAGATACGATCTTTGAGAGCTTGAAGAACCATGCCATTGGCATGCTCGACCTGGCCGTTGCACCGAGGGTGGGCGACCGACGAGTAATACACATCAATCATGCTGTCCTGGCAAAAGTCCCAGAAGGCTGACCCTGTGAAGGCCGACCCGAGGTCGGTGATGATTCTATTGGGCATACCGAAGTGATGTGTTATCTCATGGATGAATTTTGCTGCTTCTTCCAATGTGACCTTATAGCGACGGGTCAGACTTCAATCCACTTGGTGAATTTGTTCACAGCAACGAGGATATGTTTATAGCCGTTGGGAGTGGTTCTAAACAGTCCTATGGAGTCGAGGCCCCACATGGCAAAGGGCCATGATGGGGGAATCGTGTGCAGGATCTGAGCTGGCAGATGCTGCTGTTTGGCAAAGAATTGGCATCCTTTGCACCTCTTCACGAGGTCTTTGGTGTCAGTCATGGCCGTGGACCAGTAGAAACCAGATCGATAGGCCTTGTCGACCAAGTTGGCGGACGCCGCGTGGCAGCCACACTCGCCGCCATGGATCTCAGCCAAGAGCTGAAGACCTTCTGATCGCAAGATACACTTCATCAGCACACCGGTGGAGGCTGCTTTTCTATAGAGGTTGTTGTTGATCACGATGTAGTTAGCACTACGCCGCGTGATGCATTCCCGCTCCGCTTTGTCTTCTGGAGCTCGTTGATGAAGTAGGAAAGCTAAGAAAGGCTCGTGCCAATCGTCCTCTTTTTCATGGTCGCGCTTCAATCAAGCGTCCGTATTTACCAGGGACCCTGAATTGACCTTCTCAAAATTATCCCAATATTTATCTTCCTTTATTGCTTGATATTTGCCATTATGCCTTAGGATCATCCATATATTTGTCTTCTCCAATGTGAGCCATATAATATCCATTAACCGATACATATTCCAATAGTAACTCATGAATATATAAATAAAACCTGCTCACAATCTTAGACAAATATATTAGACCTTTAATCGCGTTGTCATTCAATTGACCAAATCCACTTAGGGGCCTAGATGCACTTTCAATCCTGCGTTCTTCAATCCCTCTGGCATTCGTACGAAGTAGTAAGTTCCGAATGGTGTGATGAAACTTGTTTTTTCTTCGTCTTACTTTCTCACCCTAACCTGGTGGTATCCAGAGAACATGTCTAAGAGCGAAAGCATCTCGCTGTTTGCAGCGTTATCAACTACCTTGTCCCCCCTTTTCTAGGGGATAGTCATCTTTCTTACAAGCTTTGTTGAGATCTGTGAAGTCTACACACATTCTCCATTTTCCATTCTTCTTTTTCACTGGGATAGTGTTCGCTAACCATACTAGATACATGACTTCTCTGATTACATTGGCATCCTGAAGTCTTTGCACTTCTGCTTCTACTGCTTTGGCTTTTTCTTCGGACATTTTTCTGAGCTTTTGTTTTTTTGGAGTTATTTTCTCATCTGTGTCAAGGACATGTTCAATGATATCTCTATCGACACCTTGTAAATCTTTTGTTGACCAGGCAAAAACATCTTTGTTCTTGTTTAAGAACTCAATAAGTACTTTTTCTTCTTCGGGACTCAGATAAGCCCCTATTGTCACCGTTCTATCCGACATATCATCTAGATAAACTTTCTTCATTTCATCATCTGCACTTATCTTGACTTTTTCCTTGTCTCTTTTAGCCTTGATGTACGGTTCTTTCTTTTCTTCAGCGGTATCTAGATGATGCACATTGCTCTGACCTGGTGTATGGCCCTTTTCTATGTCTCTTGCTTCTTTTGGATCACAATAGACTGTGATAACTCCTTTAGGCGCCGGGATCTTCATGCACAAGAACTGTTGCCTTATCACAGCATCAAATTTGTTGATGAACCCTCTTCCGAAGATCGCAAGATATGGATGGTACATGTCGACCACATCAAATGTGAGATGCTCTATTCTGGCATTGACAAGATCTCCGAAGGATACTGGAAAAGCTATTTTTCCCACTGGTTTGATTGGTTTTCCTCCGAAGCCTAGCAACGGGTATCCTGGTGGTTGTAGCATGTGCGAACTTAAGTTCATCTTCTCGAACGTTTTCATGAATAGTATGTCAGCGGAGCTTCCATTATCTACCAGAATTTTTCTGATTACCCGTCCAGCAATGTTCACTTCGATGACCATGGCATCGTTATGATTGGTAGATTTCAATCTGAAATCTTGCTTAGTGAAGGTTATTGGAACTTTAGTCCATTCCGGTCTTGCTGCTGGTCCACCATTGATGACTGTGTTCACAGATCTGAAGTAATTGTTCCTCTGCCTCTTGGTTTCGAATTCCATGGCTGAGCCCCCAATTATGGGCATGATGGTTCCGAAGGAAGGCAACGCTTTTGGATTGTTGCTTCTTGAGCTTGATTCTGGTTTGACTGAGTTGTCTGGTGGTGGTGGCAAGATTTCTTGAATGGGTTGTGGCTGCTGAATAGTTTGAATTGCTTGAGACTGTGGAAAGAATTGCTGTGAAGGTTGCCATGCTGATTGTGTTTGTTGAAATTGCTGAACTGGGATCGGAGTCACTTGAGGACCCATTAGCTGAGGCTGCCAGAAATTCTGACGAAGTTGGTTTGGCATTGTGGACACAATAGACATCATCGTTTTCTCTTGCTGGATCCTTGCTATGTTCTTTTTTGTTTCCGGGCAGGCTTCAGTACTGTGACCCCTTCCATGATATCTGCAATAAAAGTACGGATATCTTGGATCGTGATTCTGAACCTTCGGAGGTCCTCTTCCTCTTCCTCTCGAAGGGAAACCGCCCCTTGTGGTTGGCCTGTGGTTTTGATTGAACCGCAGAGAGGGATTTTCAACATTATTGATGATTCGGGGGGTTTGGAATTGCGGTCTCCAGCCTATCCCTCTATGATTCTGTCTTGCCTGGTTTCTTTCGGCAACTCTCCTTCTGTGATCTTCATCAGATTTTATGTACTTTTCGAGTTCGTCAAAGAGTTCTTCAATGGTTTGTGGTTCTTCCCTGGACAAGTGCGAAGCTGTTGGTCCTGGAGTTAAACCACTGATTAATGCCTGGATCGTTGTCTTGTCATCTGCTCCTAGCGTTTGAGACTTCTGTTGCATGAATCTTTTGACGAAGTTTTGCAATGGCTCTTTGTCTCTTTGCTTGCAAAAATAGAGATCTGATGCTTTTGCAGCTGTTTCATGAAACACTTGGAATGCTTGAATGAATTTTGTCTTGAGGTCAATTCAGCTGCAGATTGAATGAGGAGGTAGCAAAGAATTCCAATTGAGGACAGGACCTTTGCAAGCGATAATGAAGGACTTAGCCAAGGCAGCATCATCTCCTCCAGCTGAGTTTACCACGGCTTCGTAGCTCATAAGGAACTGTCTGGAGTTTCTGTATCCATTGAATTTCGGGAGAGAGACTGTTTTGTACTTCGGTGGCCAAGGTGCAGTTTGCAATCTGAGGGAAAGTGGTGATTCTGGATCTGCGAATTGTGAAACTCCATTGCCTGTGAAGAAGTTTTCTTTTGGGATTCCTTTTCGTGGGCTAGAGCTCTGATGTGGCGAATCATGCGAGAGAGAACTATTTTCCTGTTCTTTCATTTCATCTATTTCTTTTTGCATTTTCCCTAGTTGTTCTTTTGCTTGGTTGAGTTTCTCTAGTTTCTCCGAAGCTTTTCTTTTTGCTTCTAGTTGTATAGCGAATCTTTCTTTCTCTTTCTAAAGCATTTCTACTTTTTTGTTCACTGCTTCCAATTGTTTATCCACGACATCCTCATCTTCATCTTCATCCTCAGTATGTGTTTCCAGAACTTCTCTTGTTTTTTCTTCTAGTGCCTTCTTGAGTGCTTCAAGTTTTGCTTCCCTTTCTTGGTTTGCAGTTTGCTGAGAATCTGTTGTTAGGGTGTTTCCATTTTCTTCCTCTATGTGATGGTCTTCTTGGTCTGCATCTGTGGTTGTGTTCTTCTTCGACTTCTTCTGTGGAGGCATCATGAGTTTCCTGTCGGCTTAGACCACGGTGGGCGCCAATGTTGGGAATTCAAAAATCGAATGGAACCCCCGAACACGTACAAGAGAGAATTCACAAATGGACAGACGACAAAGAATCTCCGAAAGCTTGTATTTCCTCAAAAGATGTGAACCCCTTTACACGTGCCCCTCAACCCCCTTTTATAGGGAGGCAAAAGGACTTTTTCATTCCAAACACACCCTCGGATCTAGAGAATATTCCAAATGGGAACACGTACATAAACGTCATTTCTAATTGCGAACATCTACAAGCTTGCCATTCATTCACACTCTATACCCAGACTTTCGGTGTCACGCTTTTGACCCGGCGTCTTCATGGCTTTTCCTTCATTCACGAGATTCCCCAAGAGTCTGAACCTGGGCTTCGGAAGACTGAACTTAACACCGAAGTTGAGTTTCCCGAATTGCAAACCTTCTTCGAAGCTGCTGGTTCCCTGAAATGATATTCAATAACCCAAGAATTCATGTCACTTCAGTGGTTACTGTTCCGAAGATCATTAGAAGGTTAGAAAGTTTCCAATTCACGCTTTGTGTAGACCTTAGTTCATAAAAGAGAAGTGTATGTTACAAAATGCTGTTCTATCTTTCTCACTTCCATTGCTAGATTCTTATGAATGTTGTCACCTCCGAAGTTCCGATGGTGATGGTTATAACCCAATTCTCCAACAGCGTGATTCATGTAGAGCCAAAGTAGCCAGGTGACAAGTAGTTGAAGTAGGCGACAAGCAGGTTGCGTTGCCGAGTGTTGATGTAGTTGAAGAAATAATGTACTCGTGTACGTCTTCTGGAGGCATGTAGCACTGATCTTGGAGCACCCTTGGTGGCCTTTGTGCACATGTAGCAGTTTTTTGGGGGAAAAAACTTTTTTTATGCACCACCGCAGGAGGTCTTGATCTTGATGCTTGAAAATTGTGCCTGATGCACGTGATGCTGATTACTGCAGTTTGAATCTCCGAATGGGACTCGATCACGGTGCTGGCGTGTATTCTCGGTGGACGCGCACACACGCTCGAAACTTCTTCACGTGCTGCCCGCGTAGACTCATAGTACGGTGTGTCTTGCTAGCAACGACCAAGAGTTGTCCGACTCGAATTCGAACTTAGTGACTTTAAACCCGTTGATGTCGTGCGCGGTACAAAATTGAATCCGTTTGGTATGGAACTCGGCGAGTTGTGAACTGCAACTTCAGGAGTCGTCGAAGTAGATTGCTTGTGGGACACGGACTCAACGTGTGACCTTTGTTAGGTAACACGAAATCGAGTTCGCGTCAGTCTTGTGGAAAATCGCCGAGTGCTTGTATTGCATCCGCGTAGGACACCGTCGGCGACTTGATGGTTGTGCAGATTGATTTTGCTGATGACGACGTCCTTCGAATTCGCTCGGTGTCGATGATCACCCCTACCTGGCGCGCCAGCTGTCGGTGTTTTAGACCGGCAAACCTACCAAGGGGGTACCCGAGATAGTAGATTGTGCAGTGTGGGATCATGATCATGAGACCTGGAACTCGAAGGTAAAGGCAGGGACACGGGACAGAAGATTTATACAGGTTCGGGCCGCCGAGATGGCGAACCCTACGTCCTGTTTGGGGTATCAAGTATGGTGCCCTGCGCTTGGGTGTTGGGTTGGTTGAGATGAGTTGTCGTCCTAGGTACCCGACCCTCCTTTATATAGGCCTGGGGGCGGGTTCCTAGTCGGTTACAAGGTAGGAGTCCTAGTAGGATTACAGAGGAATTCTAGTAGGAGTCCGTCTTCATCCTTCCTTGTATGAGTAACCGGGGTGTATACCCGACCCATGGATTTCATTGAAGGCCTACCTACATCATATGGATGTAGTGTAATCATGGTGATGGTGGACATACTAACTAAATATGCTCATTTCTTTGCACTGAAACATCCTTATATTGCCCAAGGTATAGCTCAGATCTTCCTTGCCAATGTGGTTAAGCTCCATGGGTTGCCTCAGGAGATTGTGAGTGATAGGGACCCAGTGTTTATGAGTAAGTTTTGGAAGGAGCTATTTAAACTGTACAAGGTGAATTGGCTTTGAGTACAACTTACCATCCTCAGACAGATGGACAAACTGAGCGGGTCAATCAATGCTTGGAAATGTATCTAAGGTGTGCCATTCATGATTCACCAAAATAGTGGAAGAAATGGTTGCCTTTGGCTGAATTGTGGTACAATTCTTCTTTTCACTCTACTCTGGGGTGTTCTCCATTCAAGGCCCCCTATGCTTATGGGCCAAATATAGCACTGACCCCCTTAGTAACTGAGGCTACAACTCCAATAGTGGCTGAGATGATTCGGCACAAAGAGCAACATATACAGGCTCTGAGAGGTCATTTGGCTGCTGCATAGAATCGAATGAAGGCAGAAGCTGATAGAAAAAGAACCGATTTGGAGTTCACAGTGGGAGACAAAGTACTCTTGAAGCTCCAACCGTATGTGCAAACATCTGTAGCCAACAGACCATACCCAAAGTTATCCTTTAAATACTATGGACCATATCAGGTCGTGGAGAAGATTGGCAGGGTGGCTTACAGGCTTCAACTACCAGAAGGGATTTTGATCCATCCGCTGTTCCATATCACTCAACCCAAGGCATATACTCCAGATCATACCCAGTGTATACTGATCTACCAAAGATTAGTGATTTGACAGCAGCTGCTACAGAACCGGAATCAATCATGGACAGACGATTGGTCAAGAAGGGTAATGTGGCAGTTCCTCAAGTGAAGATCAAGTGGACGCATTTCCCAGAAGCAGCAGCGACATGGGATGACTACAACGTGTTGAAGAACCATTTTCCTAACAGTACTGCTTGGGGACAAGCAGCTTCTCAGGCGAGGGGAGATGTCACACCGGCATTCCAGGAGTAAAGGCGTATTGGCGACAAGACGTCTTCAATGTAATAGAAATGTATTTTAGTTTAAACTGCTTTCTATGTATGAAGCGTGGACCCTCTGGTTGATGAACTGGGCAAGCATATAAGCTGCCTCTGTTGCATGAACATTTATGCATATTAAGAAATAGAAAAAGGAAAAGGGAAATCATCCCCGATCCGGTTCCTCCCCGATCATGGCTGTGCCGTTGTCGAGCTCTCGTCACCGGTGATCCACCAGTTGGCAATGGTTGTGACACTGAGGGCATGTACATCCCATCGCTCTCGTCTATATATTGGTACTTATGCAAAATCCCCCCCTACGTCTGGCCAGAGACGGCCTTCGCGTCGCCTGGTCAGGCGACGCCTCCGTTCCATTGCCCAAGGCCAAGTCGACGAGCTCCCGCGAGCTGTACAGGGTCGTCTTCTTCCAGCGACCGTGTCGTACCCGTGGCCGTCGGTGATCGCCGGTGACATGAGATGGACAAATCGAATCGAGAGATACGGCGAATCGAGGAAGAAAGCTTCCCTCGAGTTCAAGTTTGTTTTCTTCAGAATTAAGTTGTTTTCTCTGTTACAGCAAGCAAGGAATATATATATACCCGACAGACCGGACCCACAGGCGGTGTCCGTCTCTACTGATAATAGCTACTACATCTTTCTCTTTCGTATGCGTACTTGCGAGACTCCGTCTTCACTCCCTTGGCATGTCCTCGGCTTCAGGCCTGACACCTCCCACGGCCAAAGAAGTTGCTTGCCCACAAGCAACAAGCGTTGGAAACTTGGTCTTCAACACGTACCAGTCTTCCCAGGTTGCTGCTGAAGTCGGCAATCCACTCCACTTCACAAGTACCTGTGCAATAGCCTTGTTTCCTTTCTTCACTAGTCCACGCTCCAGAACATCTTCCGGTTGTAATTCATGTCCACGATCCACCAAAACTTTGAGATCAGAGTATACTGGATTATGGTTTGGAGTAAATGGTTTAATCTATCAGACATGGAACACAATGTGAATCAAACTTCCTTCTGTTAATTTGATTTTGTATGCTGTCTGACCAATGCGCTCCAGCACCTCAAATGGACTAAAATATATAAAAGCCAACTTAGGAAATGGGTGATTAACCACTGATGTCTGAGCATAGGGCTATAATTTCAACAACACTTGCTCTCCCACTTGGAAAGATCTATCAGTTCTGTTACGATCAGCATATGTCTTCATCCTATTCTGTGCCTTTGCCAAATTTTCTTTGAGAAGGAGCATTTGAGCATTTCTTTCTTTGATCATGTCAACATCTTCAGAGTCATGCATACTTTCAGTAAGAAGCAGCATCCCTGAATCAGAGTCATAGCCATATAGTGCCTTAAATGGAGAACACCCAATAGATGTGTGATGGCAGGAATTGTACCAGATTTCAGCCAGGGAGAGCCAAGCTTTCCAATTCTTTGGAGAATCATACACAATGCACCTAAGAAACATCTCCAAACACTGGTTAACTCCCTCACATTGACCATCTGTTTGGGGGTGATATGCTGAGCTTCGATGCAGTTTAGTGTCAAATAGTGCAAAGAGCTCTTTCCAGAAAGTACTGAGGAAAATTTTGTCCCTATCTGAGACTATAGACTTGGGAAACCCATGATGTTTAATCACATTGTGTAGTACTGCTCTAGCTACACCTTTTGTTGTAAAAGGGTGCTTCAAAGGGATAAAATGAGCATATTTGGTATACCTGACACCACCACAAGAATAGAGTTATATCCTTCAGAAAGAGGAAGTCCTTCAACAGAGTCCATAGTCCAATCTTGCCAAGCTCCTTGTGGAGTAGGAAGTGGCTGTAATAAGCCAGTAGGGTGAGTATTGGTATGTTTAGCTTGTTGGCACACTTGACATTGTTTCACAAACTGCTCAACTTCAGTCTTGAGTCCCTTCCACTGAAACAACTTTTTGACTCTTTGATAAGTAGCTTGAGACCCAGAATGACCTCCAATAGCTGTAGAGTGAAGAGCAGTAATAATCCTAGTTTGTAAAGCTGAATTCTGAGCAATCCAGACTTTATTTTTGTATTTGATTAACCCCTGGTGCAGAGAAAACCCATTTTCATTAGGTGAAGTGACAGCTAGTTTAGTCAATAACTCTTGAGCAGTAGCATCAGTAGTACAGCTGTTCAACACCTCTTGTAACCATAGTGGCTGTACCTCAGACATAGCTTGAATTGCCATCAATTGAATTACCTTGGACAATGCATCAACTGCCACATTGTCTTTGCCTTTTCTATAGATCACTTTGAATTGCAATCCCATTAATCTTGTCATAGCCTTCCTCTGTAACTCAAAGTGGAGATTTTGCTCAGCTAGGTAAGACAAGCTTTTATGATCAGTCCTTATCAGAAACTCCTGTCTCTGCAAATAAGGCCCCCATCTTTCCACTGCCATTATGAGTGCCAGAAATTCCTTCTCATATATAGACAGTTTCTGATGAGATGGTCCTAGAGCTTTACTCAGAAAAGCCACAAGGTGATCTTCTTGCATGAGAACAACTCCAATCCCATAATCACAGGCATCAGTTTCCACTATAAATTGCTTCTGAAAATCAGGAATAGCCAACACTGGTGCTGAAACCATGGCCTCCTTAAGTTGCTCAAAAGCTTGCTGAGCTTGTGTAGACCAATTGAATTGCTTCTTTTTCAATATATTGGTAAGAGGTCTAGCCAATATGCCATAATGCTGGATAAACTTTCTATAATAGCCTGCAAGACCCAGAAAACCCCTCAGCTCTGTTTTGTTTGTGGGAGTTGGCCAATTCACCATATTAGCTATTTTAGCAGGATCTGTAGCTACTCCCTCATGAGAAATAATATGCCCCAGATATTCCAAAGATTGTTGAGCAAAAGAACATTTACTCATTTTCATGTACAATTGATGCTTCCTCAACAATTCTAACACTTGCTTCAAGTGAGTCATGTGTAGTTCCAGATTAGGACTATAAATCAAAATATCATCTAGGAACACCAGATCAAATTTCCTGAGGAAAGGCTCCAAAACCTCATTCATAATACACTGGAAAGCGGCTGGTGCATTAGTCAAGCCAAAAGGCATGACTTTGAACTGATAATGGCCCTGGTGGGTCTTAAAAGCAGTCTTATGTTCATCAGGTGGGTACATTCTGACCTGATGGTAGCCAGATCTCATATCTAACTTAGTAAAGTATTGTGTGCCAGCTAACTCATCCAATATTTCATCAATAATAGGCATGGGATATCTGTTTTTCATAGTTATGGAGTTGAGCTTCCTATAATCTATGCAAAAATGCCATGTACCATCTTTCTTTTGCACTAACAAGACAGGTGAAGCAAAAGGGGTAGTGCTAGGTGTGATGAGGTCAGATTCTAATAAAGATTTAACCTGCTTTTTTATCTCATCTTTCTGTAAAGGTGAATATCTATATGGTTTGGAGTTGACTAGAATGACATTTGGCAACAGAGGTATATGA
Organism: Cenchrus fungigraminus; assembly: GCA_036936925.1. Taxonomy (NCBI): domain Eukaryota; kingdom Viridiplantae; phylum Streptophyta; class Magnoliopsida; order Poales; family Poaceae; genus Cenchrus; species Cenchrus fungigraminus. The sequence goes on along the minus strand of CM072778.1, from coordinate 49,568,201 downwards.
TGGTCATGGAACCTACCAGGAGGTAGAGTTTTGGGATCTTGAAAGACATCAGCATACTCCTCTAAGATAGATTGTACTTATACAGGTAAGAGGGTGTAGTGTATGGTTCAGTTACCTCCAGGATAACAAAAGCACTGATATCATTTGCAGCTATACTCTTGACCAGCCTATCAGAAGATATTTCATCTACTGACATTGACCTGGATACTATCCCCTTCAGAAAGATCTGTTTGCCTTGTTCCTCAAAAGCCAAAGTCTTTTTCCCCAATGACAGGTCATTGGACTTCTAGGCTTAAGCCAGTCATAGCCCAATATTGCATCAAATGGTCCTGAGTCCAGTACTTTAATGTTAGTATGAAAAGTATTACCTTGTATCCACCATTCCAGATTCTTGACTTGCTTGTCAGATATCAGCTCATCACCATTAGCCACTTTAACTTGTTTGGGAGCCATGGCTGTAGGCTGAATTCCACACGTATGCAAGAACGAAGTACTAAAAAAGCTATGAGAACTCCCACTGTCTATCAGTATCAACATCACCTTGTTTCTAACCATAGCTCTTAATTGATGGCCTCCCCTTCATCAGTGCTTGCAAGAACATTGATAGAAAGTTTACATAATTCATTGTCTAGTGTATCTTCCATATCTAACTGATGAAGCACCTCTTCAGTTAGATTAACATCCAAATCATTGATCAACAAGGCATTCAAGTGGGACTTAGGCCTTTTTGTACATTTGGCTAAGTGTGCTGGATCAAAAGGTTTTGAACAGTAGAAGCAGAGATTGTTAGCCTTGAAGAAATCTCTCTTTTGTCTCTCCTTACTCAGATGTGAAGGAACATTAAACTGTGATTTCTGCTCAGGCTTGGAACCAGCATTAGTATAGCTTCTGGATGAATAAGCAGGTTTTGGATATTTACTCTTGTTTCTGTCAGCCAAATGCTCTTGGATCTTAGCAATACTCACAGCAGTCTCCATGGTTTGTTGTAGCTAAGCTTGCACTACTGCAGAAATTTCTGGCTTCAAACCCCTGGTGAACTGGGTGATGAAAAACATTTTGTTATACCCAGGATTATGCATCTCAATCATAAATTGCAGGGACTCATACTTAGTCACATAATCTTCCACAGAACGAGTTTGCCTAAGTTCCAATAATTCAGACAGAGCATGTGCATAGTCATAAGCTCCAAACTTCAACTCTACTGCATCCATAAACTGATCCCATGACTGAAATGAACCCTTAAGCCTTTGTACCTCCACCCATCTTCCAGCATTCTCCTTCATGTGCATTGTAGCAGTTCTAATCTTCAGATGGTCAGGCACATTATAGATGTGGAAGAAGTCCTCACACTTGTGTCTCCACACCTTAGGATCTCTTCCATAGAATTCTGGAAATGATAGTTTGGGCACGATATTCTTATATCCTCCATTGCCTTCTCCTCCACTGTTAAACCCACTCTGTTTATATCCACCATTTCCATTTCCCCCATAATTTCCTCCACCAAACCTAGGACACTGAGTATTACTCGCATCCTAATTCTGCTGTGGTACTGGTGGCCTTTGGTGCTGAGATTGAGGCCGAGTGTGTGGAGCCATAGAGTGCTCTGAAGCCCCATCATCCATATCCTCAGTCATACGATCCAGCGTCAGTTTGGCTACTGCTTTGCCTGTTGACTCAATTTGCTTAGCCAATATTGCTTGATCCTTCAACACTTGTTCCATTGCGGAAACTCCCATCTGCTAAGTCACTTGCATTGTCTCTTGAACTCGCTGAACATACCCAATACGAGCGAACAACAAGTCAATACTCTCCATGACATGATTCCATCGATTCTCCTCGCGCTGTTTTGCAGATTCCATAGCTTCCAAAAACAAATTTCGTCTGCGCTGACGGCTTAGGTGGCGCTGTTGTTGCTCCTGGAATCTCGACTCCAAATATGAGAAGCTATCAATCTCAACACGCCTCCGTTCAGACAAGTCGGCTCGGAACGAATTCCTCCCCAATTGCTCGTCTGAACAATACACCGCCGCCTGAGACCACGAATCGATCAAGGAATTTTACACGCAAACTTGTTGCGCAACCCGAGTCGAGGATGGCCTCCCTCCTGCGCCTCCACGACCAAATCTACGTGGGCTCCCGGAATTTTACACTCGAACAAAGTTGAGCAACCCTCGCCCAGCGCAAATCCATCGTCAGTGTAAGAAAATCAGAGAACAGATGAGATCCAACTCGGAGAAGATCCGAATCCCAACCCAGAAATCCCCAATTCAAGGATCACGGAGACGAATCCGAAGGCAACTCACGTCGGAAATCAAGTCGATGGTAGCGTAGGAATTACAGGTCCGAGATCCCGCGCCGGCACGCGGTAGCAGAATCTCGAGCTGCAAACCTACCCTGTTTGCCGAACTCGATTGACGGGATGTGCGAGGGTGCTACTGAAAACGAACTGAGGATAGACGAGCCTCTGATACCACCTGTCGTACCCATGGCCGTCGGTGATCGCCGGCGACATGAGATGGACAAATCGAATCGAGAGATACGGCGAACCACGACGAACCCAGGAAGAAAGCTTCCCTCGAGTTCAAGTTTGTTTTCTCTAGAATTAAGTTGTTGTCTCTGTTACAGCAAGCAAGAAATATATATATCTCTCTCTCCCCGACAGACCGGACCCACAGGCGGTGTCCGTCTCTAATGATAACAGCTACTACATCTTTATCTATCGTAGGCGTACTTGCGAGACTCCGTCTTCACTCCCTTGGCACGTCCTCGACTTCAGGCGTGACAGACCGCCGCGCCTGGATCTCGTGTGCCCGCGCCGGCCTGCGCGGACACCACCCGTCCCGGTTGCTGCGAGCTGCCGCCCGACTGCGACTCGCCGATGGCGGCACGGAGCCCTTCATCTTCGCTCGACCTCAGGCCCTTCGCCGCGCTCAGCGGCTCCATGCTCCGGTCGTCGCGCTCGCCCAGGACCTGGATGTCGCACCGCATTGGACTCGGCGGTCTCGTCGACGACGACGACAGGAACCGCCTGCTTGGGCCCAGATGCGGCAGCCGGCAGTTGTTCAAGGCTTCAAGCTGCCGCAACTCCTCTTTGGGGACTGCATCTTTGGGATTAACTCGATTACTCGAATCGCAATTTTGGGGACTGCATCTTGGAGCTTTGCACTGTTTGTGTGTCTGAAGATGCAATCCTAACAATCTGTTGCCACAGTGAAGACTAGTGTCTGTGATTGATCTGGGAGTGTATCTGTTCTTTGGGCAAAAATCTTCATACATTTGGCATCTGAGTTTCGAATGTGTTAGTTGTTAGACAAGCATTCCTGAATTGGATATACTGATCGAAGAATCTGATGATTTATTACTAATCTTGTATTGGAGCGAAATGGTTAGCTTTACTGAAGTAGAACATATGTTCTTCTATCAAGTGCATTTAGATTTTAGATAGTAGCTTCATTGCTAGATTCCTTGCGAGTCTATAGTCCTGCATGTTTATCCTTTGTGCCCGCTACGTGTTTCTTCTCTGAATTTTTTATCAGCGCTACCATTTGTTCAAAAAGGTTATCTTTTGATTTTCTATGAATGAAAGGAGATTATCCTGAGAAAGTGGGACAGCCAGAATGTCAGGTAACTCTGATAGCTAACACTTCTATCATTCAGAAACATGATGTAGTCATAAAGGCACTGAAACTGAAAATTTGTGAACAATTTTCATGTAGTATTATCTGAAGATCCGGAAAAGCTGGAATTGCATGATGGGTGCAGCTAAACACATTAGGATATGCAAGTTTTTGGTGATTGTTATCTGTTCCTGTGGTGCCTATGAATTTAACTGTGTTGTGAACCTGTGATGAAGCTGCAAGCACATGCACTTTTTTAATGTGAACGTGATGGTGCTGCTGGCTAATGCTTTTCTACCAAGATAAAATGCATCCATCCGACTTATCATTCTGATTATATTAATTATTTCTAAAAAATAGTTAATCATTTTCTATTATTTAAACTTGATAATATTTTATCAAATAGCCACACAATGATATACACAAATGCATCTGTAGTTGATCATAAGCTGCATGCAAAATATTAAACAGCTCACAGACGCTCTCTCTTTCTATGGGTTGTATGAGTTGTGTGTACATTATGCTAAGTTTGAGGTTCTACAGACGATCCGCCGTCTGTGGGCTGTACATGCCTTGATGGCAGGTGCTTATGTTTGGTTGCATTTAGCTACCGTTCAGGACGAGATGATCTCGTGATTGGTTAAAGAGGATGGAGGAGGTGCATGTATGAGTTCATGCAACTGTTGTTGTTTGGTATGGCACAAGGAGGCGAGTGAGAACACCCCACGACCATTTTGGTGAGGTTACCACCAATATTACAAATGGCAAAAAAAAATCAAATGATGAAATGTGACTATAAAAGATAAGATTAGCTTTCAAATAGTTTTACATCTCTCACTGACCTTGCGCTCGGGGCATGGATTAGCAAGCAGCTAGTCCACGATACCCCTGACCCCTGTGTTGCTTCATCCTCTACGTCATTGTCTGCTCTGACCTCCGATACTGCATCTATTCACCACGCTGCCACATCTAGAGACCGCCTGCAGCTGCACGCGATGGCCAGCTTTGCCTCGCAATCACATTCATCTTCTGCCCATGGATTGCCCTCTAGGGGGCAGCGGCTACCGCTTGCTTCCTGAGCGCCGCCTTCCGCTTCCAGGCAGGGAAGAGCAGACCGAAGGGGAGCACGAGCGGGAGCGGGATCGTCATGTCCTGTCACTGCTGCCGCTTATTCCAATCTCGGACGGAGAGCAGGACGGCGCTCTGTCGCTTATTGCAATCTCGGAAGAGGTGGGGTCTGGCTGGAGTTGCCAGTGGAGAAGATGTGGTGTGGCACAGGGCTCCTTCCCTGGTGAGGGGTAGCTCGGTCGGCGAGGTGCGGTTGGCCGAGGTGGCTCCGCCGGCGACGTGGACGGGGCACGCGGAGGGGGGGAGGGGCAGTAACCCTAGCCGTGCGCGTCTAATCTCCTGGACAACACCATCTCCCGCGCTGGTCCCCAATCTTCCCGCCAAGCACCATCCCATCTCGTCTCGCGAGGGAAGCTCGCATCGAGCGGACCGGGGGGGGGAGGGGGGCAGAGGAACGACCCGATGCAGGTAAATGATGTGAGGAGGGCAACCAATCACAACACGAATACACTGAGTCATCCCGGATGGGCCTTGGGACGGCGCGGTCGGGGCAACCAATCAGCCCCTGATATCCTCGCCATCCGGTTTACTAGTTTAGCTGGATATTTTTCATACGAACCCTGCAAATAGTATTGCATTACATTTACGACCCAATTCTGCGCCTCTTCTTTCCTCGTGCAAATCTGACATAAATCGAGCGTTACGGCACCAGCCTTCGAGATCCAGCCTTCGAGATCTTCTCACCGTGGCTGCCGCTTCCTGCTGTGAAACACTACGTGAAAAGCTCAAATAGGTCACGCAGCATTTGTAACGGGCCCTTAACACCCGTTACATGCACCTACATCTGTAACGGATGTTGTTTGGCGCCCGTTACCCATAAGCGCGGCAAGCCGACCCCGGGGTTTACCTCCACAACACCCGTTACCAATGTGGACTTTTGGTAACGGGCTTCGTAAATCCCCGTTACATGAATTCGTTGTGACGGACGTTAAAACGAGTCCGTTACAAAAGTTAAACCTATCGGTAACGGGCTCGTAAAATCCGTTACTGATCAATGCCCTATCGTTAACGGGCTCTTTAAGTCCGTTACTGATCACTGCCGTATCGGTAACCGGCTTTAGTGTCTGTTACTGACGAGGGTCTGGATTAGGGCCCCTTAAGCGGCAAGATAATCACTCTGGAGGTGGAGTCTTCTGACACCATCGACAGCATCAAGGCTAAGATCCAGGACAGGGAGGGTTACTGATCTTCGTCAAGACCTTCACTGACAAGACACCCCATCCCCGACCAGTCTCCGCCCCGTACGAGGAGTTTCCGCCTTGCACAAGGAGCTTCCGCCTCGCACGACAAGCTTCCTCCTCGCACGAGGACTTTCCACCTCGCCTCGGACTACTTGCTCGCACGAGAAGCCTCCGCCTCCGACCACTCATTCGCACGAGCAGTTTCCGTCTCCGACTAAGACGTGGCCCACACATGGAGGTCGGAGCACGGGACCAGGGGACCCACACGAACGTGGCGCTGCCCAGACGCTCAAGCTCCCCCGCAACGACACGCAAGGCTCCAGTTCTCCACGCCATGCAAGCACCCCAGCTGGCGGCACGCGCGGGCGGCCGGCTCTGACAGGCGTTGTAATGCCGCACTGTTCGTCTGCGCAGCCTCCAACGCGTCGTCCCATCCAACCTCTACGGCACGCCACCCCCGTCAGAACAAGCACTCAATTACCCTCTATAGGCAGCACCTATCTACACTTAGGCCGTAACGTGGCGGGCCTGAACAACGCTCAAGAGAGCTGAGTCATCTAAGGAAGAGGTCGGAGAAGGCGCCAAGTACCCGGAATAAATAGTACCGCCCGGACACGCGGCAATCGCAAGCTCCACTATAGCTCAGCGCCCTTCAATGCTTCCTGGCGGACATCAACGTGGGAAAAGACCTTCCAATACTGTAGCACTGTAGCACATATTTGTATCCCCTTTTTGCCCCTCACCCTTGCGACTATAAAAGGGGGAGGAGGGCAACCGTTTCAGGGGCTGGCAAGCAAGCTGACTAGTTGATCATTCGACACCCATACACACGTAGCCCGAGCTACGCCACCAGGGACTTGGGCTCCGACACCCTCTCCCGACCAGTTTGTAACCCCTACTACAAACATTCCTGGCATAAGAACACAATAACTCAAAACTGGACGTAGGGTATTACTTCTAGGAGGCCCAAACCGGTATAAACCACTGTGTCTCCTGTGCTAACCATCCGGGTCCAACACACGATGGATACAAATTTACTGCCGGCGGTAGACAACCCCGACAGTTGGCACGCCAGGTAGGGGGACATCGTGTGTCTCACCGAACTTCACCAGTGATCAGGATGGAGGGCCACGGAGTTTCGCTAACTCCCGGGGCCACCATGCTTTTCAGCTCCCTCGGCTTTGTCTACACCGGGCCGGCGGAGTCTGTCGTCGGGAACGCCTTCACCCAACCTGCGCACCCCACCGCCTTGACGACGGCAGCGGGGCGTGCCGCATTCGTCCGTGGCTTCACGGGTGAGACGATCATGGCCATGTTGGGGCCAAACCCAACACAGGAGCGTTTTAGGCTCGCCGCCTACTACCTCACCGACCTCGCCTTCGAGGCCATCGGGTCCGAGCCGCTGACCTGGGGGGAGTTCATGGAGTGGTACAGCGCAATGTACCCCCACTGACAGCAAGGCCTCCCGGACGACCCAGTGACGACCCACGTGGACGCGCTACGAGCGTCCTACACCGCCCTGGGCTCCACGGGCGTGCGACGGGCACCGCCTGCATCACCACCAGACTTCACACGCGAATGTTTCGTCTGCGAGGTCCGGAGCACTAGCAGCTCTACGAACGCCGAGGAGGCACCTCGTAACCGCACCACGGATACCCAGCGTCGGGCGCGCCTCGACGAGATCGCTGAGGCTAGGCGCCAGCTCGACGAGGACCTGGCAAACCTCCACCGAGCGCTTGGGGAGGAGGAGAGGCCACATGACCGACCCTCAGCGCGCCCTGCGGCGTGAGGAGGAGAGGCCGCGCGACCCACAGCAAGACCCACATCGTGAACAGCACCGCGAGCAAGACGGCGAGCAGCGGGAACGCTGCCAGGACCCCGAACGGTCCAGGCCCCGCGCCCAGACACCGCCAGCTCACGCACGTGCGCGTGACGTGCACCGGCGCATCAACGAGGATGCCGCCGTCGACGACGGCGAGCTACCACTCTTCAAGCGCGCGTCGCAAAACTTGGCAGCCGCAACCATGCTTCTGCGCGGTTGTCCCGAGGCGGCCACCCCCGAGGAAAGAAGGGTACGGCAGCAACTCAAGACCCTCCTCGAGATGGCAGCTGCGCAACGGGCGGAAAGCTCTGCGTCATGCCAGCGATCGGCACGCGATGCGAGAGCGGCGCAGTCCATGCACCGTCAGAACCCATGTCCCTCGCGACATCAGAGCCGCGGAGAGGAGGCCGGTGGCGCTACGATCAAGCAGCGTCTCGGGCCCAACCGCGACGCCCGCGACATGCTCGAAGGTCACCGCCGAGCTGCCAACGACTACGGCTACGACAACAATCGTGACAACGACCGCGACCATCGCGACGAGCACCGCCCACGCCGGCGGGACGGACAAAGGCGTGATGGGCGCTATGACAGCGAGGAGGATCGAGGCTGCAGCTGGTCGCCAGACCCGAAGGGGCCACGCGCCTTCGGTCAGAAAGTGCGTGATGCGCGCTTTCCCCGCGGTTCCGGGCACCGACAACAGTCCCCAAGTACGACGGGGAGACCAACCCAAGCGTGTGGTTGGAAGATTACAGGCTCGCGTGCCACGCGGGAGGAGCGACAGATTATCTCTTCATCATCAAGAACTTGCCACTCTACCTCACCGACTCCGTGCGGACCTGGCTCGAGCACCTGCCACGCGGCAGGATCAACAGCTGGGCGGAGCTACGACAAACCTTCATCGGCAATTTTCAAGGCACGTATGCCCGTCCCGACAAGCAGTGGGAGCTGCGCAACTGCAAGCAGAAGCTAGGTGAAAGCCTGCGTGACTACATCAGGCACTTCTCCAAGCGCTGCACCGAGCTTCCTGGTGCAACCAACAACGACGCCATCTCGGCGTTCCAAAACGGCACCACCTGCACCACCCTCATCCACCGTCTAGGGCGCAGGACCCCGAGAACTACTCGGGAGCTCCTCGACATGGCGAACAACCACACGGATGGCGAGGAAGCAGTCGCGGCGACCTTGAATGCCCCTCAAGGCAAGGGGAAGCAAGTCATGGACGACGGCGGGGGGCCCTCCTCGCGGTTCAAGAAGAAGAAGAAGAACGACAAGCATCGCCGTGATGACCACCTCGTCGCAGCGGTCGAGTGCAAGGCCATGCACCCCAAGAACAATCCGCCAAAGAATGGTCCCCCGAAGGACCACTTTGAGAGGCTCTTGTAGGCGCCATGCACTCACTATGAGGTGCCCGTCAAGCACGCGCTCAAGGACTGCCGCTTGATGAAAAACTACGTAACCTGTACGCTCAAGCCAAGACGGTGGATCCTCCGAAGAAGGCCGCGCCTATCCCCGACAACGACGACGACGAGGCGGGGGTTGGGTACCCCGGTGAGAATGGCGTTGTCCACATGATATTTGGTGGGACCCCGGCACGACCCTCAAGGCGCCAAGAGAAGTTGATCAGGCACGGGGTCTACAACACCGAGTCCGCGACGCCATCATACCTCAAGTGGTCGGAGACTCCGATCACCTTCGACCGCACGGACCACCCCGACCGCGTGCCGCAGCCAGGTTGCTACCCTCTCGTGGTGGCTCCGATGATTGGGACCAAGCGGGTCCACAAGGTTCTGATGGATGGGGGAAGAGGCATCAACGTCCTGTACGTGTCGACACTCGATAGCATGGGCATCCCGCGGTCCCGACTGCGCCCATCGCCTAAACCGTTCCACGGGGTTGTCCCTGGAATGGAGGCGCTCCTAATCGGGTAGATCGATCTGCCCGTCACATTTGGGACTCAGCGGAACTTCTGCACGGAAACCCTCACCTTCGAAGTGGTGGGGTTCTCGGGGACGTACCACGCCATCCTCGGGAGGCCGACCTACGCGAACTTTATGGCGGTACCCAACTACACGTACCTCAAGCTGAAGATCCCCGGTCCGAAGGGGGTCATCACAGTGCGGACTATGTTTCAGCATGCATATGAATGCGATGCGGAGTGTTTTCAGTTCGCTGAAACACTCATCCGGTCCGAGAGGCTCAGCGCCGAGCCTCCCTCCGAGGACCAGGACATTCCCGAGTCGTCCAAGCGAGCGGCCTGCTCTTTCGAGCCCGCCAAGGATGTCAAGGATGTGGCTGTCTCCGATGATGGCCGCACGCTCCGTATCGGGACGGCGCTCGATCCTAAATAGGAAAGCGCACTCGTCAACTTCCTCAAAGCGAACCTCGATGTGTTCGCGTGGAAACCCTCCTACATGAAGGGAATCCCGAGAGAGGTTGCCGAGCACAAGTTAGACATCAAGCCGGGATCGAAACTAGTGAAGCAACGCCTCCGCCGCTTCAATGACGACAAGTGCAAGGCGATTGGCGAGGAGATCAAGAAGCTCCTTAGTTCAGGGTTCATCCGAGAAGTGTTGCACGCCGAGTGGCTTGCTAACCCTGTACTTGTAAAGAAGAAGCATAAGAAATGGAGGATGTGTGTTGACTATACAGACCTTAACAAGGCATGTCCCAATGACCCGTTCGCTTTGCCTCGCATAGATTAGGTAGTCGATTCAACGGTAGGGTGCGAAACCCTCTGTTTTCTCGATGCGTACTCCGGGTACCACCAGATTGCGATGTGCATAGTAGATCAACTCGCAACTTCGTTTATCACTCCGTTCAGCATCTACTGCTATAAGATGATGCCTTTCGAGCTCAAGAATGCGGGCGCTACGTTCTAGAGATGCATGCGACGCGTCTTTGGGGACCTCATAGGCTGGATAATCGAAGCTTATGTCGATGACATCGTAGTCAAATAAAAAAAGACAGGTGATCTGGTTCGTGACCTCACGGAAGTGTTGGCGAAGCTGAGAGAGCACGGGGTGAAGCTTAAACCCGATAAATGTGTTTTCGGGGTTCCGAGGGGCATGCTCCTCGGCTTTGTCGTGTCGGAGCGCGGCATCAAGGCTAATCCCGAGAAGATCTCGGCTATTACTGATATGGGGCCAATCCAGAATCTGAAATGTGTACAACACGTCACGGGCTGCCTCGCGGCTCTTAGCCGCTTCATCACCCAACTCGGAGAGCGCAGCCTGCCGTTGTACCGTCTCATGAAGAAATCCGACCACTTTACGTGGACGCCGAGGCTCAGGAATCACTCAACTCACTCAAGAATCTCCTGAAGAGTCCACCAGTGCTCACAGCGCTGGCCCCAGAAGAGCCGATGCTACTCTACAATCCTGCGACAACCCAAGTAGTGAGCGCTGCGCTGGTGGTCGAGCGAGAAGAGCCCGGAAGGTCGCTCAAGGTGCAGAGGCTAGTTTATTTTGTGAGCGAGGTACTCTCCGACTCGAAAACCCGCTACTCGCAAATTCAGAAATTAGTATGTGCTATCCTGATCACAAAGCGCAAGTTCCGACACTACTTCAACATGCATCCGATCACAGTGGGGTCCAAGTATCCGCTCGGGGAAGTGATTCAGAACCCCGAGGCTGAGGGAAGGATAGCCAAGTGGGCCCTCGAGTTGATGGGGCAGAACATAACATACGCACCACACAGTGCCATCAAGTCGTAGGTGCTGGCGGACTTTGTCGCAGAATGGACAGAAATCCAAACTCCGCCGGCACCGATCGAGCATGAGACATGGATAATGTACTTTGATGGCTCCATCATGAAGGAAGGAGCAGGGGCAGGCCTTGTCTTCATCTCGCCCCTGGGCGTGCGCATGGAGTACATGGTTCGACTACATTTCCCTGCCTCCAACAACGTCGCCGAGTATGAAGCGCTCATCAACGGGCTCTGCATCGCCATCGAGCTCGGGATCCGTCGTCTCGAGATCCGGGGAGATTCAAAACTTCTCGTCGACCAAGTCACGAAGGAGAAAAACTGCATCGACCCAAAGATGGCGGCGTACTGTTGAGCCGTGCGCGAACTGGAGGACAAGTTCCACGGGCTTGAGCTCCATCACGTGCTGCGCGACTACAACAAGGCCGCTGATATCCTCGCCAAGACAGCATCCAGCCGCAAGCCTGTGCCGCATGGAGTGTTCGCCAGCGACCAGAACGCACCGTCCGTTCGGGCTGACGAAGAGCAACCACGAGCACCTGAGGAGCCGGAAGTCATGGAGATCGATCAGCAACCAGAGCCAAACTTAGAAGACCCATACTAGAGGTTCCTGATCCTCGAGTGGTTGGTCGAAGGAAGGCTGCCTTCTGACCAGACGAAGGCACGCCGCTTCTCGTGATGAGCCAAGGCGTTCGTACTCATCGACGGCGAGCTCTACAAGCGAGGCGTGGCTGGCATACTCATGGGCTGTATCTTAAGGGACCAAGGCCGGGAGCTACTTCAAGAGATCCATGCCGGAACGTGTGGACATCACGCCGGTCTGAGAATTCTTGTCGGGAAAGCTTTGTGACAAGGTTTTTACTAGTCAACAACGGTAGCGGACTCCAAGGACATTGTACGACGCTGCGAGGGGTGTCAGTTCTATGCTCGGCAAACTCACCTTCCGGCGCAGGCACTCCAGACCATCCCTATCACGTGGCCTTTTGCTGTGTGGGGCTTGGACATGGTTGGGCCGCTCCGACAAGCGCCCGATGGCTTCACGCACCTGCTCGTGGCTGTCGACAAGTTGTCGAAATGGATCGAAGCCCGACCTATAGTAAAGGTCCATTCTGAGGAAGCCGTAGCATTCTTCACCGACATCATTTATCTCTTTGGGATTCCCAACTCCAACATCACCGACAACGGCACCCAGTTCACAGGGAAGAAATTCCTCAGGTTCTGTGACGACAACAACATCCGAGTGGACTGGGCTTCTGTTGCACACCCAAAGACCAACGGGCAGGTCGAGAGAGCCAATGGCACGGTCCTGCAAGGATTGAAGCCTCGGATCTTCAAGCGACTCGAGAAGTTCCGAGCAAGATGGGTCACAGAACTGCCATCCGTTCTTTGGAGCCTGCGCACCATGCCTAGTCTAGCCACCAGCTTCACACCATTCTTTATGGTGCACGGGTCAGAAGCTGTCCTCTCGATGGACATCGACTACGGCAGCTCGAGGGTCCGAGCATACATCGAGGAGGGGAACTGTTGATGGCTGTTAAGTACCACTTTTACACCGTCAACTCCTGCATAAATTAAATGAAAAGTGATCATCAACACTAGAATAGGGCTTTATACTAACAATTTCCACAAGTGTTGGTGTTTCTATCTTTTGTTGCAGGGCACATTAAAATGCGCATTAAATGATGCAATTGAGAGCAAGTGCATTAATGGCATAAATATGGCATCATCATAAACAGTCCCAATTGCCAATTTGGACTGCACCATTGTGACGGGCTCGTCGAGACGATCAAAACGGATATATCATTTGCATATATCGGAGCCCGGATGAGAGAGATTTGCACAAGACATCATGTGGGCCCGGTGGGACCCACACCAGGCCACGTGGCGACGTGCTGGCACATAGGATGCCATGTGTCCATGACACCTCATCAATCCAAGAGAAGCACTTCCCGACGAATCAGACACCACCACGTGTTCAGCTTAAGGATTCAAGGGCCCACAACCCAAGCAAACCGCCTCCAACCGACCCATACATCGGGAACCGTCTTGAGGACCCACCTCGCAGTCACCCAGACGAAAGGCGGCGCGATCGGAGCCGACCCGGGATCGGCCGACCCCACCTTAAGGTGGTTCGCGGCCATCTTCCACGTGTCGTCTCCCCATTGGATCCTAAGGGCATTCCCGTGGTGCTTGGGGTGTTCTCGCGCGGTGACCCGGGCCTATAAATAGAAGGGGAGGGGGTAAGAATAGAGACACACTTCACCACCCATCCAAGCCTCCTCTCCTAGAGAGAGTGCTAGAGTAGAGAGGGAGAGGGAGAGGCAAGTGCTTCTCCATGTCATTGTTCTTCAATTAGACTATAGTGGCATTTGTGATTCCTTTTGCTCATAGCTTCTATAGTTGAGTGAGATCAGTTCTCCTCCTTGTGGGTTTGTCGCTCTATATTTAATATAGAGTGTCGTAGGTTGCTACGCACCACGGGATAGCGTAGTCAGGCTACGGTAGTAATCAGTAGCATAAACGTAGTGTCTAGGCTAAGGGTTATCCTTCGTTTGCCCTATAACCCACGGATTGGTAGAGGTAGATCGCAGGTGGTGACAGCCCTGTTGATCCTTTGAAATCCTCCACATTCGGATATAGTGCAGGTTGAAGTTCGTCTTAGATCCGTAGGCCGGAGTCTCCTAACAGATCAGGGGTTAGCCGGTGCCCGAAGCAAGTTCTCGAGAGATCGACCTTTAACCTGATCTGTAGAGCTATCCATAGGAATCCTCTCTCCCAGTGCCTCATATCGTGGTGTGTTCTTGGACCATAAGAACGAAGTTAGTGCACACACGTTCCCTCGGATTCGATACCCTTGGAATACTATGAGGTGAAAACTACAACGGTATCCGTGCGCTTGCGGATTTATTTTGTTTGTCGCTAAAATACTGTTGGCACTTCTTACGTCGTTACTAGATTGCAACGGTGCCAGAAAGCCTGTTGGTATACTACACGATCACAGATAGATCCGCAAGCACACGGATATCGTTGTAGCTTTCACCCGGGAGTATTCCAAGGTATCGATTTCCACGGGGAACGAGAAGTGTTGTGAACCTGAACTAATTCGTCCGGGGGATATGGTGACGAAGGATAGAAAGGCAAGGGTAGATTTCGGGTAGAGAGGGGATAGCTGATGAAGTATGGGATTCGTGAGAGTCACGGATAGAATCAAGGCAAAACTTGTCGCTCGTCGGGGCCAGAGGGAAAAGAGCCACGGAAAGGGATGAGAAGGGGGGCTCTGATGTCGTAACTCCTACCTGCCGGAACTAACGTGGTGGACTACAAAGCCCGTCCGGAGTTGTCACCTCCCTAGGGTACCACAACTATTCCGTTGAACCGGGAAGCATTCCAAGGTACTGGAAAGTCTAGACACCACGTCTACACTAACCAAGCACTACTTTACTCGAATTCAAAGCAAAGCAATCACAACAAGTAGAAACTACTAAATGCAATCGAAGAACCTAAGCGCGAATGATGAAATGACTTGAGACTTAGTTACTCATGAATCCGAACTTACAAAATATCCCAGGTGTGGACGACCGTAGTTGTACCGCACCCGCTGAGGGAGGGGAAGAAGACCGACACTCCGGCTTCTACTCCAACACTAGGGAAAGAAGACCGACACTCCGACTTCTACTCCAACACTCAACTCTCTCTCCCTACTCTCTGAATACCAACTTATGTAGGGCTCCGCCACTTGCTTCTAATCACTTGTGTCCTTCTACGAGGTGCCAGGCTCTATATTTAGGACCTCTGGGTCGGTGGCTGCAGGAGGGGGTACTTGTAGGCGAGAGGGAGGTGCAGTGGCCGGCAAGGAGGTGCGGCTGTGCCTCTAGGTGCGGCCGGCCCTGTGATTTCCACCGTCTTCGACCGTGCATCCGTGATTTGGTCCCTGAGGTGGTTTGAAGATGGTTGTGGGTCGGTTAGCTCTGTGAAGGAGGTGCGGCCGTGCCTCTTTGTGCAGCCGGCCCTGGGCCCCCTTGTCATACGCTTCGGGTCATGCTCTAGTGGGTAGATGAAGTCCTGGATGTTGTCTCACGTCGGTTGTTCACTGGCTTGTGGGTCCATGAATCCAAGTGAGGCTAATCTCAAACTCTGGATCAAACCGACCTTGTTTCCTCGATCAGGATCATTTCTAGCTGTGCTTCCTGGATTGACCGAGGCTTGGTGGCACGTTTGGGCGTGTTGGGCAGGTGCGGCATGCCTTGGAGGTTCGGCCGGTCCTAGTGGTGCGGCCGGCCCTGCCTCCTGGCCCCGGTGCATCTCTCCTGTGGTGTGTTTGCTTGATCCAACACGATCGTGATGATTTTGGTCTTTTGGGAGCTGGTGCATGGGACTACACTTAGTGTGAACCTGAATGGTGGTGCAAGGTAGGGCCGGGCGCACCACTAGGTACGGCCGTGCCTACCTTATTTGGTCCAATGCCCCGGAATTGTTCCCTAATCTTGATCCTGCAGATAAAATCTCAACACAGCTCGTGGAACCTCGTTAGCACCTAAAACATGCATGAAATTCGTTATAAAGCGCTACCGTAGCCGAGATGTTGACGGTCAAATATTTGTTGTAAGGACCGTCAACAAACTCCCCCACACTTGGCCCTTTGCTCGTCCTCGAGTAAAGGTTAAGGACCAAGGTGAAAACAAAAATTCCTCTGGTATGAAGCGAGCATAAGAGATATTCCGAATCATACCTTGCACTTGTGAACTTTGAAGTGTCTATCATGCCATCTTGGGTAGTTGAGGAATGGAACGATCTTTAATCAAATCACTTCTACTCCTCAAGTCAAGTAGCTTGGGATTTTTTTTCAAGTTTTCAAAATAAACTTTGCTTGGCTCCTCATTTGATTCTCTCAAATCGCTCAATGTGTATAATCCTCACCAAGGCATTAGACTTGCCTTTCCTTATCCTACTTCTAATGATGGCTATATATGGAGCTTAGGGTAGGGTATAAAGATGAGGCATACTTGCATCACATGTATTGCAAAGTCAAAAACCGGATCCAAGGAGAAAATCAAATCATACAATCAGATCAAGATGTGCATGTGTAGGGATATGATGGATATGGTAAGGTGGATACTAGGCCCAGAATGGGTGCTAGATATTACCATATGTATAATGAATGTTGTGATGATGGTAAGGTGTACACTAGGCCCGGAATGGGTGCTAGTTATTACCATCTAATTTGTTGTAACTCCATTTTGCATGATCCTCTCTCTCTACTTTAACTCTTTTGTGGACATGGCTACCTTTTCTTTTTTTTTCTTGGACCTTCATGTGTCCAACTTTTTTTTTCACTTGGACCTTCATGTCTCCATATTTTTTTATAGCCATGCCTCTTTTGTAATATTAACTTGGAGAGAGAGAGAGATCAACACATAGTGTGGAGCTTTATTTTGTGGAATAGATAGATGGTACAATGCTAGCTCTCAACTGAGCATAGTAAGGAGGATGTTGGTGTGTATGTGTATCTTGATCGTGAAAGCATGAAAAGAATTCTCACAAGGGTCACAACAATTTGATAAAGCTCAATGCAACGACAAGTAGCATATGTGTATGAGGTTTTCAAGATATCTCATCATATGGCTCTGGTAGGACTTGGCATATCAAAGAGGAGCTTCGCAAAGGGTTTTCAAAATTTTCAAATAAATTACCCAAGCACTCAAACATTTGGAGCAAAGATCATTTCATCAGACCATATCTCAAACATCAACTACTTAGATGGCATGGTTTCCTAAAGATATGTTGTTCACAAGCATCAAGATAATAGGTATGGAATAAAACTTATGCAAGCCAACCATAGGAAACATGTCGAGCATTGGGTGCATGAGGATTCAATTGAGTTTGATTTATATGATCGGATTTAAAGCTCATTTAAACTCATGATTTCCAAAAGTAGAGAGGTAGGGGTGCACATACCATCGCTCTTGGAGAAAGTGGGGAATGGGGTAGACAAACGGTGATTCGGCCAAACCACAGGGGTGACCGACTTGCTCTAGTGCACTTACCTCATCCCTCGTCGTATTAGCATAGTTGATGTTGTGCGGCACCTTGGTGGGAGATCTCAATTGTGTGTTTCGACGAGTTTGGGAGATCTCCCCCACACTTATTCTTGTACCTGGTGTTATTATTGAAAGAAAAAGATGGAAACAAAAAGGGAGGCTCTGCTAGCCGAAGAGATAGGAAGCCTTTATTCAAATTCAAATATTTTTGTGTTTTTTAAGAGAGCAAGATGCAAGAACCAACACCATCTTCAAACCAAAATAAGATTTAGTATGAGAGAAACTTACTCGGGATACTCACATATCTCCCCCACACTTGGAGTTTGCGTTGCTAGGCAATACAACTCAAGTGTGCGGAGTTCAAGCTTCCTTTGTGATGTTCCCTCACCAAAAATTACCTAGGCATTGCAGTCGGTGTAGCTCACATATTTTTAGGCATCGCCTATCCATCGGTCATTTCAATCTCCACCTGAGACGGTTAGTGACCAAAAATACCCGAAGGACGACTAATCCTAAAGACATGCTCTTGCTTTTATTTGAAAAGGAAATCTAAATGATTATTCGGGCTATCTCCCGATAGTGCTTTGTTTTGGGTCATAAGCTCGACCACTGGAGACCTTCATCTTGCAGCCAATCGAGATGATGAAACCATCATAGCTCTAGCTGCAAGGTTAGTACCAAAAATGACCACAAAATTTGCAATGTTTATGGTAAACAAAAGCATCTACAACCTTCCTTTCAAAGTTAGCATGCACAAGGAAAATGAGGAGGTTGTAGGTTTTGCAAAGGTCATTGGTAATGGGGCTTGAGAACTCTAGAAACTTTTGATGTGAGCATGGGATTTGTGATCCCTCTAGTGTAAAACCTTCATGCTCGAGTCTGTTTTGAGAATCCAGTGTCGACGCCTCAAGAATGTCCATAGACCACACATGTTCTTTCTTAACCTCAGGTCTATGACATTGGAGATGTGTATCTCGAACCTCAAGATGATATGGCTGCTTTTCATGGTCGAGCACACTACTCAGTACCCCTTATATGGGTCTTCCGATGAGAATGAAGGGTGGATCTCCTTTTGGGATGTCAAAGATATGATAATCTAGGAAGATCCCATACTCTCCAATCTTTGTTTGGACGACTCTAAGGATTCCCTCCGTCTCTATGGTTTGACCCGAAATCCATTGGAGACGCTTCTGAGAGAAAGAGAGGGGTTCGTCGGGAAAGGCCTCTAATACTAAGGATTTAGGAATGATATTGATATCGACCTTAGGGTAATAGAACACATCCTAGTAAGAGAGGTTTCCTACTTGGCATGAGAGTGACTTTAGCTCAGGATATAGCTGGATTACTTGATCCATGCCTTCTGCTTCTCTCAAACATTCCCGGCTACTGATTGCGGAGATGTATTCCAACTTTTCTCTCCGTCTTTTTACCTCTTCTGGGTTGGGTAAGTTGACTTCTTCTCTCTCGTGTGTTGAGTCTCTTTCCCTTCTCGGGAAGGATTTCTCCATCTAATGTTTATCAAATAACTCATCATAGTATTCATAGACAAGGTCACACGAGGGGTGATCGAACTCTCGATAAGGTTGGAATGGTTCCCCTGTGAACCAAGTTTTGGTAAGAGGAGGATGGGTGTCTGTGGATATGAATTTTTCTAGGATAGGTTCCTCCTCTATAAACTCTGTTTCAGAGAGTGAATCGGAGTATGTTGATTCCTTGTCGAAGTCATACGAGTAATCAGCTGGGTACACACGGGGATAGAGGAGTGGTTCTCCATGCAAAAAGGTGCTAGTGGGTTTCTCCTCTATGGGTTTTTGTTCCGAGAAAGCGTCGGGCTTGGGTTCTTCTTCGTCTGGGAATTCGTCAAATATTCCTGTGTAGGGAGTGTTTTCTAGGATTTTTCCTAGAACCACCTTCCCTTCACTAGGAGTCAAATGAGAGAACGAGCCTCCTGATGAAGTATCCAAAAAATTGGCTGACTCAACATCGAGACCCATTCTAAAATGTTGTAGAAGAATAGGTTCTGAGATCCCAATGTCGGGTCCAGAGGCCAAAGAATTGGTGAATCGTGCCCAAGCGGTCCCTAGTGACTCCTTGTCTACTTGTTTGAAAGAGAGGATTTGTAGCCGTAGGGTCACTAATCGAGACATAGGGAAGAAGGTCAGACAAAACTTTTCTCTGAGCTTTTCCCAACTTCCCTCCATGCTTCCGACTGAGGAATAGTGCCATTTCTTCGCTCCTCCCATTAAAGAAAATGGGAAGAGCTTCCATTTGAGGGTTTGCTGGGTCATTCCCTCAATTACGATTATCGAGCAAATTTGCTCAAATCCTCGCAAATGAATGTATGGGCTCTCCTCTTTCGTTCCAGCGAACGAATTCTCTCAGACCAAGGCTATAAGAGCAGGGCGAAGCTCATAGCCCAGTGTTTTGATGGGATGCGATGATGATGGGGGCTCCAATAAATCACCCTTTGGAGCCGAAAAATCAAAAAGGGTTGGATTTGAATCCATGGGATAGATGGGGTGGTACACGGACGAACTAGGTTCCGGATCAGAACAACTACCGTTCCCTAGCAACGGCGCCAGAAAGCTTGTTGGCACTTCTTACGTTGTTACCAGATTGCAACAGCGCTAGTAAGCCTGTTGGTATACTACACGATCACAAATAGATCTGCAAGCGCACAGATACCGTTGTAGCTTTCACCCGGGAGTATTCCAAGGTATCGATTTCCACGGGGAACGAGAAGTGTTGTGAACCTGAACTAATTCGTCTGGGGGATATGGTGATGAAGGATAGAAAGGCAAGGGTAGATTTTGGGTAGAGAGGGGATAGCTGATGAAGTTTGGGACTCATGAGAGTCATGGATAGAATCAAGGCAAAACTTGTCACTCGTCGGGGCCAGAGGGAAAAGAGCCACGGAAAGGGATGAGAAGGGGGCTCTGATGTCGTAACTCCTACCTGCCGGAACTAACGTGGTGGACTACAAAACCCATCCGGAGCTGTCACCTCCCTAGGGTACCACAACTATTCTGTTGAACCGGGAAGCATTCCAAGGTACTGGAAAGCCTAGACACCACGTCTACACTAACCAAGCACTACTTTACTCGAATTCAAAGCAAAGCAATCACAACAAGTAGAAACTACTAAATGCAATCGAAGAACCTAAGAGCGAATGATGAAATGACTTGAGACTTAGTTACTCACGAATCCGAACTTACAAAATATCCCAGGTGTGGACGACCGTAGTTGTACCGCACCCGCCGAGGGAGGGGAAGAAGACCGACACTCCGGCTTCTACTCCAACACTAGGGAAAGAAGACCGACACTCCGGCTTCTACTCCAACACTCAACTCTCTCTCCCTACTCTCTGAATACCAACTTATGTAGGGCTCCGCCACTTGCTTCTAATCACTTGTGTCCTTCTACGAGGTGCCAGGCTCTATATATTGGCCCTCTGGGTCTGTTGCTGCAGGAGGGGGTACTTGTAGGCGAGAGGGAGGTGCAGTGGTCGGCAAGGAGGTGCGGCCTTGCCTCTAGGTGCGGCCGGCCCTGTGATTTCCACCGTCTTCGATCGTGCGTCCGTGATTTGGTCCCTGAGGCGGTTTGAAGACGGTTGTGGGTCAGTTAGCTCTGTGAAGGAGGTGCGGCCGTGCTTCTTGGTGCGGCCGGCCCTGGGCCCCCTTGTCATACGCTTCGGGTCATGCTCTAGTGGGTAGATGAAGTCCTGGATGTTGTCTCACGTCGGTTGTTCACTGGCTTGTGGGTCCATGAATCCAAGTGAGGCTAATCTCAACCTCTGGATCAAACCGACCTTGTTTCCTCGATCAGGATCATTTCTAGTTGTGCTTCCTGGAGTGACCGAGGCTTGGTGGCACGTTTGGGTGTGTCGGGCAGGTGCGGCCGGCCCTGGAGGTTCGGCCGGCCCTAGTGGTGCGGCCGGCCCTGCCTCCTGGCCCCGGTGCATCTCTCCTGTGGTGTGTTTGCTTGATCCAACACGATCGTGATGATTTTGGTCTTTTGGGAGCTGGTGCATGGGACTACACTTGGTGTGAACCTGAATGGTGGTGCAAGGTAGGGCCGGGCGCACCACTAGGTACGGCCGTGCCTACCTTATTTGGTCCAATGCCCCAGAATTGTTCCCTAATCTTGATCCTGCAGATAAAATCTCAACACAGCTCGTGGAACCTCGTTAGCACCTAAAACATGCATGAAATTCGCTATAAAGTGCTACCGTAGCCGAGATGTTGACGGTCAAATATTTGTTGTAAGGACCGTCAACAAATACCCAACAAGTTTTCTGGCGTTGTTGCCGTGGAACGGTTGCTGTATCTATCTTCGTACCCAGTGGTCCTCGTATCTTTTGTTTTTCTTTGTTTCTATCTTTACCCCCGTTACCCATGGAGAGGCCATCCTTTCACGACCTCTCCACCTCAACTTACGAGTTCAATGGTCCATCAACGTCTTCATCCAACCATGATCTTCATTTCACATTATGGGCATGGTTCAGGATCGACCCTTCTTTGGAGCGATCAATGAAGACCCCTACTTTCATTTGGAAGAATTCGAGGAACTGTGTTCATGTCTGGTTCTCCCAGGCATGACACATGAATCCATAAGGTGGAAGTTGTTCCCCCTCTCTCTGTCAGAAAGGGCGGAGCAATGGTACACTGACACTGTAAAAAGTGTAAATGGTGATTGGGGCAAACTTCGAGATAACTTTTGCAACTCATTCTCTCTCGTGGAGAGGACGGTGCAATGGTATACTCATATGGCCTCTCTCCCAGGGGTATTCTCGAGTTCAAACAACTAGATGAGGAGTCTATAGGAGCAGCGTGGGCTAGGTTCTTACGCCTTTGTGCATCTGGACCCGGCTCATTCCTACCCGATGATGTCTTACTTTACGCCTTTTGCATGAGTTTAGACATGGACGCTGCCCAAGATCTTGACAGCGCTGCTGGAGGTTCGTTTGCACACAAAACTCTAGTGGAAGGAAGAGCAATCCTAGACAGCTTCTTAGAAAACTCTTCCTTCCCTACTGACCATAACGAACCCCACCAGGAATCAGATTCGATCCATGAGAGTCTCTCAACAGCCGAACCTGAACCTATGATTTCCACATCTCAATTTTCGACCGTTGAGCCCTCTCCAGAACTAGGAACAATGGAGGAAGAAGAAATTTAGCCTCCAGAGTTCCTCTATCAATTCGAGGATGACCCTTTTGAAAACCTCACAAACACCTCGAATTGCTTAGATGTCCAACTAGGGAAGGAGCCTTCTTCTGTCCAAATTCAGCCAGCTAGAAATCTTTTGACAGAACCTTCCCCTCGGCCTACGGTACCTCCTTTGCCTCCTAATCCTCCAAACGAAACATCTATCATGGAGTCCATGGAAAAGAAGTGGTTGACTGGAGTGGGAAACTTTTCCGAAGCACTTCGGATTTGTTCACCCTCTACGATCAGTTCTTGTTCCATAAAGGGAACTACCATAGAAGCCCATCTTAACCCCACTACAGAGGTTAATGTCATGTCATGGCACTTAACGTACACTTTATTGGGCAACGTTACGCTAAGACAATCCGACAAACTCCTCAAGAATTGTCCCTCCGGACATATTCTTGAGTGTCGGGGGGTTGCATGTGCCGTGCCACTCCTAGTAGACGAGATCAAGGTTAATCTAGACTTCCACATCTTTGATGTCCTTGATCTTGATCTTCTCCTAGGCTCCCCACTAGAGCAACTTCTCGATATATCTCATGGGAGCCTGGATGAAAAGCTTAGGGAAGCCGCTTATGCCACCACTCCCTTGTTCTCAGAAAGTTCTATGGCGAAGCCTCTTCCTAAGAAAAACCCACTCGAGGAGATGATGCAAGTATCTCCGTTCACATCGTCCGAGCTTGTTCTCGTTGAGGTTGTAGAATTTTCTACTCCTCAAGAGTATGACTTGGAAAATCCTCTTCAGCTTTGTGAAGGTGAACGATCATCATCACCCTCGATCGAGTTTGAGCCTCCTCCCGCTGGCCAGTACTATGTTGCTCTTGACCATGATCGAGAACCAACATCGAGCTTCCATGATGAATCTCTTGAGATGGAGAATTTATGGGCCATGGAAATCTATGAGGCACTGACTCTGGAGTCCAAAGGGAAGGATTCCACATACGAGCATGGTAGCTTCACTCTTGATATACCACATAAACCATGCTCGTATCATGCTTCTCCAGAGTCAGCTATGCTCGGTGCACCATGCATACACGAGGACTACAACCGCCTTTTGGTCCTCTTTTGCTCAACGTTTAGAAGGTTGGTTGTAGATGCATATGTTTACCATAAGCATTGCAGATTTCGTGTATGCATTGTTGCACTAACCTTGCAGCTAAAGCTTCAATGACACATCAACAATTGGTGGTGAGATGGAAATGACATCACCAATGATAGCTGCAGGAAGAAGTTCCCATGGTCGAGCTTATGACCATAAACAAAGCACTGCCAGGAGATAGCCTGGATTAGGTTAGATTTTATTTCCTTTTTCAAATAAAAAGCAAGAGCATGTTTTTAGGGTTAGGTTGTCCTTCGGGTATTTTCGGTCGCTAACCTTTCAGGTGGAGATTGAAAAGAATGATGGACAGGTGATGCCTAAGAACATGCAAGCTACATCACTACTACACCTTTATAAGTTTTTGTTGAGAGACATTTACAAAAGGAAGCTTGATCTCCACACACTTGAGTTTTGTTGCCTAGCAATGCAAACTTCAAGTGTGGGGGAGGTATGTGAGCATCCTGAGTAAAGTTCCTCTCATCCAAATCTTATCCTGGTTTGGAGATGATGTTAGCTCAAGCCTCTTGCCCAGTTAGGTACGTCCTGCTTTTGACTTTAAACAAAGCACTTTCGGGTGGTTGCCCGATGTTCACCATCTTTTGCTCATGTTTATGTCCCTTTGAAAATAGCTTGATCATGCTTTCATGCTTCCTTTATCTATGTTTGTAATGCTATGGTTTGAGTGCATGTTTAGCTACGTGCTTTCATAGGTTGTTTTAAATTAAGCATGGTGCTTAGGTTAAAACTGTCTTCTTCAATCAAACAAGACATGGTGTCGAGTTTGATTGATGAACCTTATAGTTAATGCTTGCATGGATATTGGTTGTATATGCGGACTAACCTTTGCAGGAATTTCGAATCCAAATGGGGTAAGTCATTGAGTTTGATTCAAAAGGGAAGGTAATCCAAGGCATGCCAGCCTTGTTTGAGCTAGGTCTCATGGTGAATTTATATTTGAATTTGAATAAAGGCTCCCTGGTTCTTGAACCAGTAGAGCCCCTATTTTGTTTTTCCCATTTTGTTTGAAGACAGCACCAGGTATAAGAACAAGTGTGGGGGAGATCTCCCAAGCTTGTCATCGACATACACACTTGAGATCTCTCACACAGGCGTTGCACAACATCGACTACGCTTTCATGACAAGGGACAAGGTAAACTAGAGTGATCCGTCTGCCCCATGGGTCAGCTGAACCACTGCTGGTCCTCCTTGATCCCTATTTCTTCAGGAGCGATGGTATGTGCACCCTTTATCTCACTCTCTCTGACTCATGAGTTTGAATGAGTTTCAATTCTTATCTGCTAAATCAAACTCTTGGAATCGTGCTCCACTTGCTCTACATGATTCTTGTGGTTGGTTTGCATATGTTTTATTCCTTACTTATCATCTTGATGCTTGTGAACAAATATCATTAGGGAACTCATGCTCATCCAAGTAGTTGGCGTTTGTGATATGGTTTGATGATATGATCTTCTCTCTGAACGTTTGAGTGCTTGGGGATTTTATTTGAAAATTTGAAAACCCTTTGCAAGGCTCCTCTTTGATATGCCATAGTCCCACCAAAGCCATATGATGTTTTTAGTTGAAAACCTTATACTCATATGCTGCTTGTTATTGCATTGAGCTTTGTCAAATTGTTGTGACCCTTGTGAGAATTCTTTTCATGCTTTCATGATCAAGATGCATGTGCACACCATATCCCCTTGCTATGCTTCTACACTGGAAGTTAGCATTGTACCGTCCATCCATCCCGTAAAAATAAAGCTCCGTATGTGGTGTGACACCTTTCTCTCCAAAAGTATTCTTGAAAAATGAGACATGGGCTATGAAAAAAAAGAGAAAAAAACACCATGCTCAAAGCATGAGTGCAAAAAAATGCCTAAGGCATGAAAAAAAGAGAAGGATAGCCCATGTCCAAAATAAAGAAGGAAAAGGAGAGAGATGTGATCACAATTTAGATGGTAATAACTAGTACCTACTCCGGGGCTAGTGTCCACCTTACCATAACCATAGCATTTCATCATGTATGGTAATATCTAGAACCCATGCCGGGCCTAGTATCCACCTTACCATACCCATCATATCCATACATGTGCACATCTTGATCTGATTGTATGATTTGATTTTCTCCTTGGATCCGGTTTTTGACTTTGCAATATATGTGATGCAAGTATGCTTTATCTTTATCCTACCCTGAGCTCCACATATAGCCATCATTAGAAGTAGGATAAAAGAAAGGCAAATCTAATGCCTTGGTGAGGACATATACACATTGAGTGATCTGAGAGAATCAAATGAGGAGCTAAGCAAGGTTTGTTTTGAAAACTTATTGCAAAACCCCGAGTTACTTGACATGATGAGCAGTGGTGATTTGATTCACTAATCGTTCCATCCCTCAACTACCCAAGATGGCATGATAGACACTCCACAAATTCACAAGTCCAAGGTATGGTTTGGAATATCTCTTATGCTCGCTTCATACCTTTGGATATCATGTCCCACTTGATTTGTTCTCCCTTCACTCGGGACGAGCAAACGTCAAATGTGGGGGTGTTGTTGACGGATGTTAAGTACCACTTTTACACTGTCAACTCCTGCATAAATTAAATGAAAAGTGATCATCAACACTAGAATAGGGCTTTATATTAACAATTTCCACAAGTGTTGGTGTTTCTATCTTTTGTTGCAGGGCACATTAAAATGCACATTAAATGAAGCAATTGAGAGCACGTGCATTAATGGCATAAATATGGCATCATCATAAACAGTCCCAAATGCCAATTTGGACTGCACCATTGTGACGGGCTCGTCGAGACGATCGAAACGGATATATCATTTGCATACATCGGAGCCCGGACGAGAGAGATATGCACAGGACATCATGTGGGCCCGGTGGGACCCACGCCAGGCCACGTGGTGACGTGCTGGCACACAGGATGCCATGTGTCCATGACACCTCATCAATCCAAGAGAAGCACTTCCCGACGAATCAAACACCACCACGTGTTCAGCACAAGGATTCAAGGGCCCACAACCCAAGCAAACCACCTCCAACCGACCCATACATCGGGAACCGCCTTGAGGACCCACCTGGCAGTCACCCAGACGAAAGGCGGCGCGATCGGAGCCGACCCGGGATCGGCCGACCCCACAGGTTGGTCGACCCCACCTTAAGGCAGTTCGCGCCCATCTTCCACATGTCGTCTCCCCATTGGATCATAAGGGCATTCCCGTGGTGCTTGGGGTGTTCTCGCGCAGTGACCCGGGCCTATAAATAGAAGGGGAGGGGGTAAGAATAGAGACACACTTCACCACCCATCCAAGCCTCCTCTCCTAGAGAGAGTGCTAGAGTAGAGAGGGAGAGGGAGAGGCATGTGCTTCTCCATGTCATTGTTCTTCATTTAGACTAAAGTGAGTATCTTTGTATTTTCTATTTAGACTAAAGTGTGTTCATACTTTTATGATATGTTCTTGTGTTCTTCATGCGTTCTTGATTTAGAGGCTTGTGTTCTTCGTGAACATACCCCTTTGATACTGTTGCATAGGTTCATAAGCTTTCATACTCGTTTGTATGCGTGTTCGTCTTTTAGAATAAAGTGTATACTCATGCATGTTCAATTAAACTAAAGTGGCATTCGTGATTCCTTTTGCTCATAGCTTCTATAGTTGAGTGAGATCAGTTCTCCTCCTTGTGGGTTCATCGCTCTATATTTAATATAGAGTGCCGTACGTTGCTACGCACCGCGGGATAGCGTAGTCAGGCTACGGTAGTAATTAGTAACATAGATGTAGTGTCTAGGCTAAGGGTTATCCTTCGTTTGCCCTATATCCCATGGATTGGTAGAGGTAGATCGCAGGTGGTGACAGCCCTGTTGATCCTTTGAAATCCTCCACGTTCGGATATAGTGCAGGTTGAGGTTTGTCTTAGATCCGTAGGCCGAGTCTCCTGACAGATCAGGGGTTAGCCAGTGCCCAAAGCAAGTTCTCGAGAGATCGACCTTTAACCTGATCTGTAGAGCTATCCATAGGAATCCTCTCTCCCAGTGCCTCATATCGTGGTGTGTCCTTGGACCATTGGAACGAAGTTAGTGCACACACGTTCCCTCAGATTCGATACCCTTCGAATACTCTGAGGTGAAAGCTACAACGGTATCCGTGCGCTTGTGGATTTATTTCGTTTGTCGCTAATATACCCAACAGGAACCAGGTTGCGCTCGAGGACGCTATCGACCAGCTCGACGAGGCGCGTGACGTGGCGTTACTACATTCAGCTCGGTACCAGGAGACCTTGCGGCGCTATCATGAGCGCAACCTGCGCAGCCGCGAGTTCCAGGTCAGAGACCTGGTGCTCCGACGAGTTCAGAGCAACAAGGATCGGCACAAGCTCGCGCCCCCGTGGGAGGGGCCATTCATTGTTGATCAAGTGCTCCGGCCAGGAACATTCAAGCTCCGGCACGAGGACGGGAGAGTCATCTCCAACGCATGGAACATAGAACACCTACGGTGTTTTTACCCTTGAGTAATGTTCCTCATTTTTTATCTTATGAATCAATGAATAAATGCCGCCTGCTTTCGTTCATACATTCATGAGTTCGCAAACTTTCACGTTGGCATCTTCTTTACGTGCATCAATGTTTCCAAAGGCTAAGCGTCAAGCATCCCTGCACCTGTGCAGCAACGCTCACCGCTCGGGGGCTACCCGGGGCACGATGCCCTCCTTCGTTTTTACGTTTTCAAAACAAAATTCCTCGACAAACATGTCGTAACCGATCGCACGCGCGAGAGGTTTTTTGGCGGAACGCCTAACCTTGCGAAAGAAAAGGATGCGGATCTATGAGTGGCCTGGCGCTACCGCTCGTTTGAAGCTCCTAGAACCTACGCCTCCGCAGCTATGGTGCGAAGACTTGCGAGCGCGGAC
Organism: Cenchrus fungigraminus; assembly: GCA_036936925.1. Lineage (NCBI taxonomy): Eukaryota > Viridiplantae > Streptophyta > Magnoliopsida > Poales > Poaceae > Cenchrus > Cenchrus fungigraminus. The sequence continues at coordinate 49,539,488 of CM072778.1, read as the reverse complement.
TGGGCTCACGGGTCGCCTCCCGACTTCTTTCAAAAGTACTCGGGAAACCGCTCGGGCTCTGGCTCAAAACAACTTTGACAAAAAATACATAGGTCACTTCTCAACCTCCCTAAGTGCTCAGGGGCTACGAACATGTGGCGTCACTTTGTGGCTCAGGTAGGTCAAGCTCTCCGACTCCTACGCCCCCGCGGCTCCAGAGTAAGGTTCGCCCGGCCTGAGTTCCTAAGTGTCACTACTCCATTTGGCGGTCGTCCCCGAGTGCTCGGGGAATGTTTGAACAAGCGACAAGTTTGAACAAAACGAAAATGGTTTCGAGACTTCGTTCATACAAGTCGTTCTAACTATCTACAATGCCAAATGATACATCTAACTGGAAGGCCTGTAGTTGTCTTCGACTTCTGGTACGTATTTTGAAATCAGGTCTAGGTCCTTCATCGCTACGTCGGCCATGGCACTGGCGAAGGCGGCGCAGTCCTCCTCGAGCTGGTCGTACTCATCATCGGGGTAGCCGGGAGCCCAGCCGCCGCTCAGCGCTTTGCGGTCCAACCCCTTGTAGTGCGAGTCGAACATGGCAAGCACCCGGTGCACCACCTTCCGAGCAGTCGACAACTCCCGCTCCTTGACTATGCCCGAAAGAAACCCTATCCGATCCCCAAGTGTCCTGACAGGCATCGGGACGGGGGGACCCCAAGATCTGACAAGATCCGATCGACAAGCCGACCGAACTTGATACGATCCTGGAGGTCCTTCTGGCGTGACGCCTCGGCCTCACGCTGAGCCTTCCTGGAATCTTCGAGCTCAGCCTTGACCTCTGAAGGAGGTTAGGGAGTCGAAAGTCAGTCTAAACGCAAGCAAGTAAGAAGAAAAATAATGACAAAGCCATAGGGTCGCACTCTCGAGCTGCTCTGACAACTTCTTGGCCGACCCAGACAACTCGAGGATCTTGAGTTCGGTGGTAGTGACCTTGCCCGCCTCCTTCGCGAGCCTCACGCCCATTGCAGCGCGAGACACACGGACTCCTGTCGCCACAAAGAGACAAGTCAACATCATCGACAACCGATGCAAAGAAAAAAACACTGCAGAAACTGGAAACGTTTCAGTCACTCACCTTCAAGATCCTGCTCCAGTTTGGTGTTGGTGTCGCGAAGCTGGGTCCCCTCATCGGTGGCATCTTGGAGCTTGGTGGCCAGGTCGGCCGCCTGCTTGTTGGCCGTCTTGAGGTCCACTCCGGCATGGACCAGGTCCTGCTCCAGTTCGGCCAATCTCGATTCGAGCGCCGTCTTCTCCTGGGTGGCGGTCTGGGCGGCGGCCTCAGCGGCTGCTGTTGCAGTGGTGGCCATTTGTGCGACGTCGATGGCAGTTGCGGCGGCGGCACGCAGCTCCGCGGCTGTAGTCTCCGCTTGGGCGAGCTTCGCCTTGAGGACCTCCCTCTCCGTGATGGCTGCGGCCGTGGCCGACTACGCGGCTGTTGCGCGGTCCTCTGCAGACTTCACCACGGCCTCGAGCGCAATCCTCGATGTCGCCTCCCTAGCCACCACCCCAGCGGCGGCCAGACAGGGAGGGTTACTGATCTTCGTCAAGACCTTCACTAACAAGACACCCCATCCCCGACCAGTCTCCGCCCCGTATGAGGAGTTTCCGCCTGGCATGAGGACTTTCCGCCTCGCCTCCGACTACTTGCTCGCACGAGAAGCCTCTGCCTCCAACAACTCGTTCGCACGAGCAGTTTCCGTCTCCAACTAAGACACACAAGGCTCTGGTTCTCCACGCCATGCAAGCACCCCAGCTGGCGGCACGCGCAGGCGGCCGGCTCTGACCGGCGCCGTAACGCCGCACTGTTCGTCCGCGCAGCCTTGCTACGAAGGATGCTGCAACATTCCCGATAAAATTGTGAATTTCTATTCAGAAAGATTTCTTTCTCCAGATTCTTTAGCGCATCTTTGGGATCAACCCCATCAATTGATTGCCAAAATTGCAAGAATGCAGTCTCTTGTCTTTTAGCCAAACGCCTTCTTTCGGCGTCTAGGAGCTGCTTAGTTAAATCTGGCACTTTTTCGAGTGTCTTTAGGTCTGGGCCCTGAGGAGGAATTGGGTTTTCTCCAGGTGGGGAATCTGCCAAAAGGGAACAAGAGCCACTTGGGTCGGCCCCACCAAGTGGCTCCAGTAGATTCCCAGCCATTTCTGCCACAGAGTTTGCTGCATCCGGCAGATAGTCTGCCGTAGCGGCAAGCAGCTCCGCTGCTGAGAGCAGCAACTCGATTCCGTGGATACATCGCACTTGTGACCAAGTGGCGGAAAAGATTCGCCGCCTTCCCTCCCCGCAAAATCCCTTGCTCTCCTCATTTGTCATTCTCGAATCACTGTTTTCGTGATCGAATGACGAAATAGATATATGAACTGTATAGTATCATTTCTGGGATGGATAAGCAATTCTTTTATAGGATTCCCATGGGATCGTAGAATCAAGTAAGGATGCAATCGGTATTTGTAATCGATTAGCTTCCAGTATGACCGATGACTTTCTATCTGAATTCGGAATAGCCACACAATCAGGTTGTTGGTTCAACCCAAAATGGATTTTCTTCTTTCTTGAATGGAATTTCTTAGGATTAGCATAAGAATTGGTCAAAAAAGTCCCGATCTTCCATTGAGAATCCTTGATACAACTCCCCATTTTTGCCATTATCAAATATATCATTTTTTTCCATTATCAATAATATAAATAAATGACTAGTCTTTAAAAAGAAGGAATGGCCTTTTTTACGAATGAGAGATCCTATAAAATGAAGAGCGCTTTGTAAAAAAATCAGTATCTTGTCTGAATCGAGAATAGCAATTCCATTTCTGGAACCACGGGTATAGACTTTTAAATGGTGAACAGCTACCCGACGGCCGAGATGTGCATTCGTACAAAGTAATTTGGTACAGACAGTTGAAAGGATTATCATTTCCGGTTTTCGTTTCCGGAAACGGATGTGGTAAGTTAGAAATATAAATAGGTTAGCAGCTGATCTTCTAACCACTCAGCAATCAGACTGGCAGGAATCAGTACTTATCCCTTACGGGAGTCGAACCCGTGTCTTCGACATGAAAAGACGAGATCTTGAACCGCTAGATGAAAGGGACAACACTTTAGTACTTACTATAGTACTATATATTATATTGATATTGGGTCACTGAACACTATCCAATACTGGTTTCTGATGGGTCAAGTGCATCGATTTTGAACAATCTTATCCGGGGCTTGACGTTCCGACCTATCAAATTGAAACTCTAGTGAAGGCGGGGCCAAGCAAAGGAGGATTTATAGTCCCCCGCCTTCAGCCTGCTGTAACCATTTTCTTGCTTGATTTTTATACGATTTTTTGGAACAACAAGTGCGAAAGACATTGCGCTAACGCGCATTCTCCACCACACCATTTCTATACGCATTTTCAGAGGAGCAGCATGATACTTGATTTTCCGTTAGTTGTAGTCTTCTCTTAGATTTAGCCTGGCTCTATTATTTGGTTCGTAAAAGGGAGTAGTGAGAAAACGAGAGTAAAGAAAATGGAAGCAGCCGTGCCGAAACGGAATTACGTTATTAGTACTCGGTACACCTGTAGTATGTTACTGTGACAAATAAACGAATAAGCATTGATTGATAAACTAGTTTCTAGTTTGGAGGTCTAGTCAATAGTAAGCTGCCTACCTTTCTTTTTGCCGGGTAGCCGCAAGGAATGTGTAGCGAACATGGCCTCATATGCTATTAGTTCGAGTATGATTTTGGTGATTTATGACAATATGATCAATGGGACTAACCATATTGTTTAGCATGTCTTTGTAGACATTTCTAGGTCCCAAGGATGCAAAAATACCACATGCCAAATTGAGAAGAAAAAGAAAAGGAAAGAAAAATGAGAAAGGAAAGAAAAAGAAAAGACACCGTCGGATGAACCGATGGTACCCTAGAAGCATGCGTCGGTGTACTCGGTACACTGCACAGAAGGCAAAATTGAAGTTGGCACCGTCGGATGAACCGACGGTCCATTTTGTAGATGCGTCGGATGATTGGAAGGAGAAGAGCTGCAGAAGATAGTAGCATCGGATGATCCGACGGTCTAAGTGGGGACACCGTCGGTCTATCCGACACTCAGTTTGAATCAAGATAGAGACGCGCCAACACTGGAGCTTCAGCACCGGATGAACCGACGGTGGAGCAGCGGTTCATCCGACGGTCTCGAAGATGCGAACAGTAAGGTTTTGGGGAGAAGTCCTTCAGCACTGGATGAACTGACAGTGCGTCGGTGCAAAGCGTTGGAACAGTTGTGTCAGCAGAGCTGCAACGGCTAAGTGACGTGGAGGGCACCAGATGAACCGACGCCTAGGAAAAACATAGCATCGGTTCATCCGACGCTACCATTTTTCTGTGGCCATTAGCCAACGGCTCTTTGATTGCCTTGGGCTATTTATACCCCCCTCCACTCACCCATTTGAGGTGGCTAGATTGTGTGGAAGTGCAGAGGAGTGCAAGACACCTAGAAGATCATATCCAATCCATCCAAGTGCTAAATTGCTCATCCATAGACTTGCATATGCTTTGTGTATGTGCTTAGTGCTAGGCTTACCTTAGAGCTGAGTGAGTGTAAGGTTGTGCCAACCTTGTGAGGTGATTCTTGAGTGAATCAAGTTGTACAAGGTGCGCCGGAAGCCTTGGGGCCTAAGTGGCTCACCGGCAATCGTCTTCGACCCTCCGGCTTGGTGTGGAGTGGCGAGGACACTTTGTGCGGGGGATGTGGAGACCCCCTTCCTAAGTGGAGAAGCTCCTTAGTGGAGGCGGCATCAAGGTGACCAAGGGAGCTTGGCGAGTGCCTAAGTGGCGAGTCAAGTGGTGCTCTTGGGAGAGACTTGGTGACCGGGAAGCAATACTCTTGTGTGAATGCTTCAACAACGTCGACTAGGGGTGGCTTAGTGCCTACCGATACCACAAGATAAATCACGTGTCAAGAGTTTGCTTCCTCTCATCCCTCTTTACGTTTCCGCATTACTCTCTTGCAATCTTTGTTTGCCTTTACTTTCCTAGAGTAGTATCATGCTAGGATTGGCTATAGGTTGCAAACCTTGTTTTGGGATGGGAGTTTCACACTAGAACAACCTTAGTTGCACATCTAGATTGTATGTTCTAGTTTATCTTTGTGTAAAAGTAGTGAAGCCATAGGTTAAGGTTTTTAGTTGCCTAATTCACCCCCACCCCCTCTTAGGCTAACGAGCATACGATTCCTTACAAAATGTACTTGATGACATCGAGTTTAAGCTATTCCAAGAGATTCAAACTTTGATACAGTTGGTTTCATTAGTCCATTCTTAAGGAGAAGTCCCGAAACTCAATTGAGAGGATCATTTCATTCCTATTAGCTTCCACTCCTGTTTACCTCTCTTCTTTCCATCTCCCCGTGAGATGGTCACAATACCAACCTGGCAAACCACTAAACCTATGGCCCCCGAATCTCTACTCAAATCTTACTGAAAGCAAGCAAAAAACCTAAAAGCCCTGGTAAAAAAGGTAAGGAATAAGGAAGGGTTACACTCTGCCTGGTAAGAGCTAGACATCCTTCCGTTAGTGCCAAGGGACTGCAGCACTTGATAGGTAATGCCAAGTTTCCAATCATTCGTAATTGCTCGGCACTAAGCCGTCCTATTAGTTACAGCTGATGACCGCCTTCTTGTTGCTTACCTCTATAACTCCCCTAGTAACCATCACAAGTCCCTCGATCATAGAAAGAAGGTAATGATATCCTCGATATTGGAGTTTAGTTAAGGTGAGTGATATCACTAAGCTCTGGACTGCCTCGTCTTTCTTAGGTTGATCAAAGGGCTGGTCTCGTGGTTTTGACGTATGCATCTCATGTTCATGATCTACCTTTGCCCCTACCTTCACCCCGGCTGCTACCTAATCTAAGATTAGGGGTCACAACATCAACCAGGTTATGGTTTGCTGGACCGGTTGCGGGACCTGCCCATTAGGACAGGCTTTTGCCTATGATCACAACTCTCGCAGCATCCTTATCGATTACTCAGATCGGTCAACCTCGGTTCCGGAATGTGGACTTTCTTCTGACCAGCCAGCGCTTTAACGAGTTCTACTCTCCCAGCCAGCTATCATTCTTCAAACTAGAGAGAGAGCTATCCATATTCCTATTCCTGTGACCTATCCTTATATCTCGAGCACTACTTCTATCACCGAATTCTTACTTCTCTCCCAACTTTGCCTAACAACCCTAATCTCTTTCCTGTAGCTAGTCGCTGATAGTCAGTCTATCTCCTTTCCTTGCAAACTCTCTAAGCTTTAGGTAGTTCGCCGTGCGATGGGCCTGAGGATCTATTCCAAAGGGTGATGGGTCGTGGGTACGAGACCACTGAAACTAAAATAAATGATCAAAGTATCCGACCTTTGGGAGGAATTCCCTTTAATAAGAACCATCCCTCCGGGGTGCCAACACGATTGATCGAGGTAAATATTCGCAACTACCTGACCTGATACTGCTAATATATTCAGTTATGCTTTCTTTTTACCAAACAAATAAGGAACTCAAAATAAATTATTGTAATTTTTTGCCAAGTGTTGTGATTGGCTTTGGCTGCATTTGCTTCAGTTTTCATGTTCTTTGAACATCAAGAAAATGGGGTTGTCCCTGCAACTTAATAATACAGTACTACTATATCTGTGCTTCTGGATTGATATCTAAATGAATATCCAAGAGGTTGCTGCTTCTTTTAGTTTTTTACTATTAAAGTTCATTCGATGGTTCGATGTTTAAAACTGCTAATGCATTCAGCACCTTTGCGGGTCTTCAGTTGGAGGGTCAATCCTTGCACCAAGAAGCCTTGATGGCGTTTTCATTCGCCCTTTCGATCAATCCAGATTACGTCCCAAGCATGGTTTCTATGGCAGGAATTCTAAGAAATCTAGGAGGGAACTCTTTATCAAACTACTGCCTGCGCTAGAGGAAACGCGAAAGAAAAACCAGTTTCAAGATCTGATACCCTTGAATGACTCCCAGGAATGAGAGAGCAAGTACAAGGACAATCTGATTTTCTAAGGATAGGCGGTATTCCATAATTAACATAGTTCGGTTAGAGTGGATTTTAAAAGCTACACTACAGCAGATCGATAAGTTGCTAATTTAGCTAAGTAAACTCCACTACGGAATCTAGCTCTCCATACCATAAGAGGGTATTCCCAATGAGACAAGTAGTTTATCGAAGGGACCCTCTGTCTGAAGATTGTAGTCCGGATTTCTCTGAATAGAATAATTGAATGAGTAGGTGCAGATGGTCAATCTCCATCTCGAAGTCGAGTCTCTCTGTCTTCTTATTTTATATAAAGATATAGAGAATAACTCGATCGATCGTAGAATGATTTCGTGATCTGATCTTCATTTGGGCGGCTTTAGCTCAATCCGTGGCTGTAGTGATAAGGCAGGGGTACAAAAAGAAGATATAGAATTGTAGCTAACAGGGTTCGCTCGCCCTCGCCTGTCACTATAGCGTGTCAAGTTTCTCTCTTTCGAATCGGGATTTCTTAGGTGTGAAGTCAAGTTCACCAGAAACGCTAGCTATATGCTTAACACAGGGTAGGGGATTCCATTCCACCAAAGACGTAAGGTGAACGAGTTCACCCCAACTCCAGAAAGATAGGTAAAACTGTGGACAGAGGTTTAGTCAGGAATTTGCGTATCGAAAGGAGCAAGAAAACGTATGCGCTTTAGCAACAAAGCGCTCATCCCTTGTTCTTTCGCTTTTATCCATAGGAAGGACGGTTCATCCAGGCTTGAAAGGTCTACAGCAAAAGAGGGTTTGGTACACGACGATCCAATCCATCTCTGTTAGCGAGAGACCCTACTACTAGAAGTTATATAAAAAATCAATTACAATCCTTATGTAGCAACATTAGTTTTCTAGACATTCAAGTGGCTAAATTGAACAAGCTCCTCATCACCAGAACCTTGCCCATGATCATCACAGTTGCTAATGGACAAAAGATGACTAGTGAAGGAAAATGTTTAGGGATAAAGTGGGGCAGGGGCATAACTTTGAATTCTATTTGAGAGTGATTGACTAGGGTCCTATGACATACATGGTTTTGGGCATGGATTGGCTGAGAACCTTAAGTCCATTTACATTAGATGTGAACACTTACACCTTGAAGTGGGGGTAAAGTAAGTGAAATTGGAAGGAGTGAGGACAGAAATGTCTAGCCAGAATGAAACAGAAGAAAAGGAAGTAGAAGTGAACGGAAGCAAGGGGAAGGCGAAAAGGGAATAGAGTTAGAGGTTAGCAAATCCTTATCAAGGTGTCTTCTTTTGACTAGCCCCATTCCAAATGAGTAGGTCTTGCTCGCTATCTTGAAAGTAGTCCTATACCACCGTACTCAGAATTCCACTTGGCATACCTGTTTCATATAAGGACCAGACTCTCCTATCTAAAGTGGAAATTGAGAAAGAAGTGTTGTTTCTTTCAAACGTTGCTTCATTGACTTCTGTCGACAACCTATTGCTTTTGGAAGAGAATATTGGAAGCATAAGAATAGAATATGAGATGTAATTCTTTCAACCAAGGAAGAAAGAGAAGTCAAGTTATCTATTTCAATGAGGAATCCACTATTGTAGAGAATATGTAAGAATAGAATATAGAGCTATGAGTTTAGGAATGCAGCAAGAAAAGAAGAAAAGACTGGATCTTAGAACGATGACTGCAGTCAGAGCCTATCAACAAGCACATACATTTCTTATAACTGGTCAGTCAGCTTTACAAGCGCTCGAAGCAGACAGAACTATAAACCTCCCATAACCATATAGAACGAAGTAAGGCTTTTCTATAATGCTTATTTGGCGAGAACAACGTGTTAAGCAATTGACTATGAACTTAGAAAATCCATCGCCCTATCCCTTGCTTACCTATTCTTCACAGGCGGCGGCCTATCTCGTGTTTCTTAAACCCAACTACCTTGGCAACTAGTTCTACTCCATGACACTTGACCAAGCCTATTACTTATCTTACCTAGTAACTGACCGGTGCCTGTTTTTCCAATTATGAAGCATGGCTAAGCGATCCTACTCACATTGGACCCAGTGCTCAGGTGGTTTGGCCAATAGTAGGGCAAGAAAGTTTGAATGGTGATGTAGGCGGGGGTTTCTGAGGAATCCAAATAACCTCTGGGTTTTTTCAGATTTGGCGAGCATCTGGAATAACTAGTGAATTACAACTCTATTGTACCACAATCGGTGCATTGATTTTTGCATCATTAATGCTTTTTGCTGGTTGGTTCCATTATCACAAAGCAGCTCCCAAATTGGCCTGGTTCCAAGATGTAGAATCTGAAGGACCGAACTGGCGACCAGAGAGGGGGGGAGTGAATGGGACCCGATAAAAATTCTTCTCGAAGGAGATGGCTACTCCGACAAGACGAACACGGCTAACCAAAACACGTCTCCGACTCAACTACCCAAGTTGGCCAAGACCACGCAGCCACTGGAGTGCTACTGGTCCTAGGAACCAACAACCACTGAAACCTACTCGAGAATACAGCGGAACAAGCAACTCGAGCAGCTACTGGCCACACCGGTCAGACCGGTCACCTGCACCGGTAAGACCGGTCCTGCCCGGATCTTCCTGGCTGAGCCGCCGGAACACCGGAAACCCTCTAGAGACACACCAGGTCACCCTGGACCTCGAGCCGGGTCACCTGAGCAGAACTTGGAGAATTTCCACAGAAAGCTCCTGCACCGGGCAGGCCGGTGCAGCTCACCGGTCAGACCGGTTTGAGCCAGGAAACCCCAAATCCGCGAAATCGATCTCCCGAGCTCCAAACTTAACCAAACTCGAAACAGCAGCAACACACGAACCCAGGGAACACACCAACACGTTCACCCGAGCAAAACCCAACCAAGGGTCAGCACCGGTCAGACCGGTGAGAGGCACCGGTCAGACCGGTGAAGACCTGGGCACTCGGGATGAACAGCAACCCGCGGGTTAACTCCCCCAAATCCAAATCTTGATCTCCCGATTCGCACCACGGATTCGCACAAGACTTTGGGGATAGTAGGAACACCTCATGGGCACTCCATAGCCAAGATTTGGTCCACCAAAACTTGCTAAATCAAGAGGAAACGAAGAAATCCCACCAAGAACGCCTTAAACCCTAGAGAGGAGAAAACCCCAAAATCGAGCCCCTTTGCTCACGGATTTGGGAGGGGAATCAAAGGGAAAAGAACCACGAGGGGTTCATGCATACATCCCCCACCAAATCCCAAAGAGAAAGGTCTCAAATCCGCCACAAGAAAATCACGAAGAAAAGGCTCAGAAAATCACCAAAAAGGAAAAACGGGAGAGACACCATCAAGCCTTGAGGAACCACGCCGAATCATCTATACATACCATGAAGGTTCATACAAGGTCTAGCTTGCCTCCCGATCATCCATCCCTCTCTCAAGATCTCACCATGAAGCTCTGAAGGTAGTCCTAGAAATTCCACAGGAAAATGGAAGAGGAAAAATAGCAAAACAAAATGAGCTAGGGTTCCAAGAGATGGCTGCCATCCTCTCACCACTTGGGTTATATGGAGGCAACCGAAAGACGAAACTACCCCTAAGGCCTAATACTAGGATACACGCCCCCGAGGGGCACTTTGGGAATCTTCGTCGTCGCACCATCGGACGGATGCCCGGCGACCGCACCTAGTGTAGCCTCGACGCACGCCTTGCTATCCCGACGCGTGTCCTCCACTTTGAAGTCTCTGGACTGCGTCGTCGCACACCGGTCAGACCGGTATCCTCCACCGGTCAGACCGGTCAGACCCACCGGTCAGACCGGTCCAGTGCTGCTGCCTCCGGTCTTCGGTCTTGGCTTTGTGGATCAACCAAGGAACCTAGTGGTTTTCTGGTGAACCACTAGAAACCCAGCGAACTCAGTGTGGTCTCCGCCAATCTCCACTCATGACTTGGCCCCCACGAAGTCCCGGCTCGATCTTGGCTTTGTGGCTCAACCAAGGAACCGTCCACAACTTCATCTTGCCGTTCTTGCCACCATGCGGCCCGCACTTGACCCCGCTGGCCACCGGGTGCCTCGAACCAAGCCTACTTGTCTTCTCCACACTTGGAGGCCTCACCGGCAACGACCTCTCGCACTTGTTCTTCACCTGCACCAACACCAGTCAAGCCGCAACCTGCAACTGCAATACTTAGCAAAGAATCAGTCCACACAATGTTGTCAATCACTCATAACACCAGGAAGCGACCATCCACCGGTCCTCGAACCACACAGGTCCTCAATCTCCCCCTTGATGAGTGCATTGACAACACACACGTTTTGGTAACCAAAGAGAAAAGGAAAAGAAAAGAAACGACCAAAAGAAATTCCAACAAGCGATCGAAAGCCAAAGGAAAGGCAAAGAGAAAGATCACTTGAAGAAGACAAGTCTCGGTCCCCTTAGGCAAGGGCAACGGCTCGACACAACCGAGACAAAACAAGCTCAAGCAAAGAGCGAAAATGACCAAATCAAAGCTCGAAAAACCACAAAGAGCTCCCCCTGCACAAATGCATGCAAACCACTTCGCAAAACAGAGCAGCTGCTTCAGCTTTGCTCTGACCGGTCAGACCGGTCGACTACACCGGTCAGACCGGTGCCCAACAACTGAACAGGGCCAGCACACCTGACCGGTCAGACCGGTGACCACCACCGGTCAGACCGGTGCCCAACAGAGCCCAGAACTTGCTCGAAACCACCTGAAAACCCTCTAGATGCATTCAGTAGGCCAAAACATGCTGAAACTTCTCCCCCTTGTTGCCAATGCATGAATCAAGCCAAAAATGCAAAAACTGCAACCTAGAGCTTCTCAAATAGACAAAATTCATCACAAGATGCTACACACATCCAAATGAGCAAGTTAGATACTCTATAGCTTCGTAAGAACATCAACTACATGATCACCAAGTTTCACAACCATTGGGCGAAGCTAAGATAGAATTGAGCAGTTTTGCGAAAAATCACCCTCTCATGAGCAACGTCCTAAACATGAGCAAAACATGTCAAAAAGGCAAAGCCACACAGACTTCATACTAGGACAACCATTCTAAGCATAAGACCATCATAAACACCCACAAGCAACTCATGTCATGTCAAAGCCACCGAGCCATGTGCTTACGTCTAAATATGAGACTTCTCATTGGTAAGCAACATGCAACGGTTTAGCACCCAAAAGCAAGTAAATTAAGCACATATGACATGGGAGCACATTTTCCAAGCAATTTACATTTCATTTTCAGATTCATATTTGGTACATGAAATGTCTTGGCGACAAAAAGGAACTTATGCCCCTCCACAAGATAAAGCATGGGGGCTAAACATTCATGATGGCAAATGAGCCTTTGGCCCCATATGATCAAAATAAGATATCCAACCACAAATTAAGCATAGCCAAGCCACTAAAACATGTCAAGATCATATAAAGGCATTTACTCACAAGAGAGCATACATATCTCATTTTTCAAAAACATAGCTATCAACCATGGGCATAAATCAAGATCATCAAGAGCTAAGCCAAACTAACCATAGCATACCAAACTAGCTCACAATATCATATATAGCACATCATGGTGAACAATATATATGAGAGAAGCTTTTACTATCACAATGCATATGATACAAAATGCATGCAACCTAAGATACAAAGATGCCTATACATCATGTTATATATGCCATGCAGAATGCAAGAAATGCACAATGGAAAGCTATAAATATGCCACAAAGGAGCTCCCACACCCAACTCAGGAAATCAAACAAACACCAAGTTCTCCCCGCAAACGAGTGAAAGTTGCTTAATCTAGGGGCTTGGTGAAGATATCGGCTAGTTGGTCATGTGTGGGTGCATGGATCAAAGTGATTTTCCCTTTATCCACGTTGTCTCTCAGAAAATGATACCTCACTTCTATGTGCTTGGTTTTGGAATGGAGCACTGGGTTCTTTGCAACGCTTATGGCACTGGTGCTATCACATTGAAGTGGGACATGGGTATACTCCTCACCAAAGTCGCTCATGGTGTATGTGATCCAAAGGAGCTGAGAGCAACAACTAGCTGCGACCACATACTCTGCCTCGGTAGTGGATTGAGCAACACTCGATTGTTTGCGGGAAGACCAAGAAACCAAAGAAGAACCCAAGAACTGGCAGGTCCCAGAAGTGGACTTCCTATCCAATTGACATCCGGCAAAATCCGCGTTTGAAAAATCCATGAAGAGCCAAAGAAGAAGACGCGGAGTACCAAAGGCCAAAGTCGGGAGTGTGACGCAAATACCAGAAAATGCACTTGGCTGCCTGCCGATGTGAAGTCCTCGGAGACGCTTGAAAATGAGCGCACAGACATACCAAAAATTGGATGTCCGGCCTCGTCGCCGTCAAGTACAGGAGTGACCCGATCATGCTTCGGTACTCCTTCTGGTCCACGTGTTCACCTTCCTCGTCCGCATCAAGAGCTGTAGTCGTACGCATAGGCGTCGCCATGGCCTTGGAGTCCTCCATCTTGAACTTCCTCACAATGTCTTTGGTGTACTTTGCTTGGTGTACAAACGTTCCTTCCTTCGACTTCTTGATCTGGAGGCCGAGGAAGAACTGCAACTCACCCATCATGCTTATCTCAAATTCCCTGCTCATGTCTTCTGCAAACCTTGTAACCAAAGAGTTAGACGAGCCAGCAAAGACAATATCATCCACGTACACCTGCACAATTAGGATCTCTTTGCCCTGCCTGAGGAGAAACAAGGTCGGTCTGATCTACCTTCCCCATCTCAAAACCTCTCTCAAACAGGAACCCCCTCAACCTGCCATACCAAGCCCTAGGCACCTGTTTCAACCCATAGAGCACCTTTCTCTACTTGTACACCCGGATGGGGGTACTTCTCACTCTCAAACCCTGGTGATTGCCTCACGTACACTTCTTCCTCCAACACACCATTCAGGAAAGCACTCTTCACGTCCATTTGGTGCAATTTGAACCCTTTAGCCATGGAAAAAGCTAGAAGGATCCTAATCGCCTGCAAACGAGCTACGGGAGCAAAGGTCTCCTCATAGTCGATCCCCTCTTTCTGACTATACCCTTGCACCACCAACCTCGACTTGTTTCTCACCACTTCTCCTTTCTCTCCCTCTTTATTTTTCCACACCCACTTTGTCCCAATCGGTTTACAACCCAGTGGAGGATCTACCAACTCTCAAACTTGGTTTCTCTCAAAATTCTCCAACTCCTCATGCATCAAATTAATCCAATTGTGATCGGATAATACGTGTCCAATGTCTCTGGGCTCAAAAGTAGCAACAAAAGCAGCATGAGCAAAGTGAGAATTGTTTCGAACCCTCGACCGTGTAGTGCGTTCGTTGATGTCACCAATGATCCTCGAAGCTGGGTGATCCACTTGAACTCGCCGGGGAGGTTCTCGCCTTGAAGCTACCTCCCCCTCAACTTCAGCTTCTCCTTGATCTGGGATTGTCGTCGTAGGTGTAGGAGAGGGCCCGCTCTCGATCGTAGTAGAGGTAGAAGGTACATGCTCAGCCACGGGCACCTCATCGCCATCTTCATCATCATGTCCATGCTCCTCCTCCTCAAAGATCTCCTCGCCAAGCTCATCATCACCTGCACAGTCAAAGACAAGATACCTACGTGGCTGTGTCTCGTCGAAGGTAACCTCGCAAGTCTCCACGATTTGGTTAGTTTCCAAATTGAGCACACGAAATGCTCTAGAGTGAGTAGCATAACCAAAGAAAATACCATCGACTGACCTAGCCTCAAACTTATCCAGATTCTTGCCTTTCTTCAAAATAAAGCACTTGCATCCAAACACAAGAAAGTGACTCACCTTGGGAGTGCGACCGTGCATCATCTCATAGCACGTCTTCTTCTTGAATACTCGAAGGAAAATCCTGTTCGAGACATAGCACGCAGTATTGACCGCCTCATCCCAGAACCTCCTCGGAGTCCTATGCTCGTCGAGCATCGTCCGGGCCATCTCACACAAGGTTCTGTTCTTTATTTCCACCACGCCATTCTGGGGAGGCGTATATGGACTCGAAAACTGGTGGTCAAGACCCAAGTCATGGCAAAAGGTTTCCAAACGAGAGTTTTGAAATTCCGAGCCATTGTCACTGCGGATCGCTCGTATGGCATCTCCGTGCCTCTCGTTCATCAACCTCAAGACAAGATCTCGAACAAAACCAAACGTCTCCCCCTTTTTCTCCAAAAAGAAGACCCACGCATACCGAGAGTAGTTGTCCACCACAACAAGGATATACCACTTCCCCCCTGCAGATCGCACACGAGCTGGGCCAACAAGGTCCTTATGGAGCAGCTCGCATGGACGCTCCGTCATCACATCGGTGAGGGGCGGATGGGAAGAGGCTACCATCTTGGCATGCCTACAAGGCGCACACACCAACTCTTTCTCAAACCTCAACCGTGGCAATCCTCGGACCAAATTGAGTTTACTCAAGCGAGACAAAAGGTCAAAGCTCAAATGACCCAACTTCCTATGCCACTTCCACAACTCACTCGAAGAACCAGCCAAAAAATAACGAGCCACACCTGAAGACTAAGAGAAATCCACTCGGAAAACTTGACCCTCGGGAACGACCATGCAAACTAGGTGAAGGACCGATTGGGTGACCAGAGAGGGGGGGGAGTGAATGGGAGCCGATAAAAATTCTTCCCTGAGGGTGAACTCGGCCTATGCCCCAAAATCACAATCGAGGATTCCCACACGAGTTTGCCAATGTCGCGTAGTCACAACGGACCTACCAACCCTAGGAACAAACCCCAACACAAAGCAACACGGAAGCGCAACTCAAGAAGCAAGAGACTTAGCCGATCTGCGAGGGTTAGGGCGGACGGTCCGCGAGGTACCGGCGGACGGTCTGCACAGAGGGGACGGACGGTCCGCAGGTAGGGCGCGGACAGTCCGAAAATCAACCTCAAACCTCCAGTACTGCACCTCGAAAGACGGACGGTCCGTCGCCTCCCCGCGGACAGTCCGACCCGCGCGGACAGTCCGGCAAACTCGACCTCTTGAAGGTCAACTCCTCCTTCCCTTTGCCCGATCTCCCGAATCAACCAAGGGATTGCTACCAAATCATAGGTGAAGATGAAGCATCTCTAGGAGATGCTATACCTACGAATTTGTAGCCTCAAACCCACTGAATCGAGAGGAATCGAGATTCTACCGAGCTCACACAAAGAGCTAGGGTTCCAACCGAAATCCTTCAATCGGAGGCCAAATCCGGCGTTTGAGGAGTCAAGATCAAGCACAAAGATGCACGAGACATCTATCCATGATCTCCACAAACAAATCCGATCCCCAACACCTCGGAATCGAAGGAACAAGCCGCGCACGAAAATAGCTCGAAAAAGACAGGAAAATCACACGAGCTACAAGATGGAGATAGACGCAACCATGAAAGCTTCCATACACTCGGAGGTCAGATTCTCTACAAAACGGTGAAGAAAATCTAAACCTATGGAGCAGAGAAATGGGAAGCAGTCCGGATGGATAGTTTGCCCAGAAACCCTAGAGCTAATATATATGAGTTCCTCTGGGTTGGGCGAATGACCAAGCTACCCCTAGCACTTAAGTTGAGATACAAACCCCTCAGGGGTAAATAGGTCAAGTAGAACTCCTCTTCATCGCATGGCCACGCCTTTGCCGCAGTCCGCGTCCTCCCGACGCAAGCCCTGCGATCCCGCCACGTGTCCGCCGGCATCGAAGCTTCTCGGCGCGCCCGGATCCCGTCTCCGCCCGCCGAGCCTCCGGTCTTGGTTTTGTGGCTCAACCATGTAACCCGACGGTTTTGTGGTGAACCGCCGCAAACCCCGCGTGCAGACTCCGGTTGTGAGCCGCTACCATGCACCGGCTCCGATCGACGACTTCATCTTGCTTTTCTTGCCACCATGCGGCCCGCACTTGACCCCGCTGGCGACCTGGTCCCTCGAGCCGAGCCTACTTGTCTATCCACTCCTCGGAGGCCCCGCAAGGCATAGACCTTTCGCGCCCGATCTTCACCTGCACCAACGCAAATCAAGCCGCAACCTCCACCTGCAATACTCGGCCAAGAGTCAGTCCACACCACGTTGTCAATCACTCATCACACTGAGGAGCGACCATCCACCGGTCCTCGGACGCTCCGGTCCTCACTAGGTCCCCTTGAGAATCCAAAATCCGAGAACAACCCGGCCGAAACAACACCTCAAAACCCTCACTCAAAAGCTGGGAAACAGAGAGCAAATTGAATCCGAGTGATTGAACAAGAGCAACACGCCTGAGAGTGACTTTGTCACTTATCCTTATCTCACCTTCAGAAAGCACACGCCCTCGCTCATTGTCCCCAAAGGTGATGTATGTCTTGGACACCACCGGGACGAGACTTGAGAACCACCCCTAGTCTCTGGTCATGTGCGTCGAGCAACCGGAGTCAATCAACCAAACATTCCTCAAGTCCTCCACCTGAAATTCAAAAACGAGCACATGAGCGAACAAACAACTCAGCACTGGGTTAGAACCAAAAGAGTGAAACCAGTGCCGAGCCGTTTGCTCCAAAGTGGGGTTAGCACAATCCAAAGCATCACACCTACCAAAGCTACCACCACGAGAACCACCACGAGTACCACCACTAGGGAACCACCCCTGCCTAGCTGGAGGAGAACGAAAGCCACGAAAGGAAGACTGTGGACCGTTCCTCCTCTCCATCTCAAAGCTACGATTCCTCCCACCCTCGTATTGAGCACGAGGTGGCGAGCGTCTAGCAAACTGAGCACCACTGACCTCACCATGCCAACCACCAGAACCACGACCACCAGAACTGAACCGAGCATCCTCACGAGCACGGAAACCAAACTGCCGGCCACCCAGACCAGCACCGGTCTGACTAGTCCCCCTGACCGGTCTGACCGGTGGTGCTCGGCCAGCAGCACCACCTGCCACCTTTCGATCTCCCCAAGCCGGAACTGTCCTCACAATCGCCTTGGCCCTGGGCATCTGCATACGAGGCTCAGGTACACCATTAGAAGGGTGGTACCTGTCCTTGTTAGCCCACTCCTTAGCCAACCTCTCCTTACGCTTCTTCTTGAAGCAAAACTCATCCTTGTGACCATCTCTACCACAATACCCACAATGGAACTTTATGGGCTGTGGCTTAGGCTTAGGCTTAGGTTGGGGCTGCTCACTCGGCTTCTCCCCTTTCTTCTCTCCATCCTCACCTCCCTTTGGGCTCACAAATCTCACCGGTTTTTGGAAATCATTTGTTGGTTGAGGGAATATGGGTGGATCTGGAGTTATGTCAAGTTTGTTTCTGAGATGGTTAGGGTTGGGCTCAAACTTGTTCTTGTGTGTGTTTTGTGGTGGGATAGGGATCTCTCCAACTCTCTCAACTCCCTCATCACTGTTCTCTCCAAGCTTGTCAGCCCCAAGTGCCTGACCATCATAGCGTTTGAAAGTCGCTATCATGATACTAAGCTGAGGCTCCTGACCCGACAACCAACTCATACACTTCCTCAGCTCATCATTTTCATCCTGCAAGCGATCAACATAATGTGCAAGTTCCAGATTCTTCACAGCATGCAATTCACAAGTAGAGCAAGAAGTAGGAATAGGTGCTTTCAACTGAGCCTCAAGAGAAACAATGTAAGCATGCATCTCATCAATCTTTCCATGCAAAACAGGGCAAGAAGTGCAAGCACCTAGCAAAGCAGGTCTAGACTTAAGCTCAGCCACTTCAACCCTAAGCACATATAGTTCCTCACACTTGGAGGCATGCTTTTCCTTGAGAGCAGTAAGATCAGCTAGGAAAACAGAGCAATCAACACAGTCAACCTCGTCAGAAACCACAGGTGAAGCCTTAAGAGAATCTATCTCAAGCTTAGCATCAAGGTTCTGGGTTTCTAGCTCAGCTACTCGATTCCTAGCATCTTTTAGTGAGGCCCTAAGCTCTTTCCTCATCTTCTTTGCCTCTCTAAGCATGTCATCACGATTATCCAGCAAGTTGCCAAGCCGTTCATTCTCCTCACGCAAGAAGGGAAGCTTGTCACGTACCTCATCCTCGGAGTCAGAGTCCGAGTCGCTCTGGTGACTCTTCTTGCTGCCGGAGCTGTGTGCCATGCCGCAGAAGCCATCTCCCACGAAGCAGCTTAGCCCGCTCAAGTTCTTGGATGCCTTTTTGTTCTTGCGCCGATCAGCTTCATCTTCGCTGCTACAGGAGCTCGAGGAAGAGTAGGCGGAGCTGGAGTCGACGTCGCTTGCTCCGACCATCGCTCGGGCCTTCTTGTCGTGGCCGACCTTCTTCCTTGATCCTCGCTCGTCCTTGTTCCGATGCTTGTGCTTGTGATCACGCCTCGATCGGTGCTTGTCCGTCCTCGACCGGTGCTTGTAGCCGTCCTTGTTCTCCATCTTCTCCGGACAGTCGGCGACAAAGTGTCCTGTCTTGCCGCACTGGAAGCATGTCCGTGTCGTCCTCCTCGTGTTCACCCGGTTCTCGTGCAGCCTCTCGAACCACCTGGTCAATAGTGCCAGCTCGTCCTGTGCAAGCACGTCGAACTCCTCATCTGGCAAAGACATCAAAGAGGACTAAGCAATCATCCTGGAGGATGGGTTAGCGTTAGACTTAGCACCTGAGCCACCGACAAGAGCAAGACTGTGGGAATCAGTCAGGCTCTCGAGATGGGCCGTCAAACCACGATCGACCTCAGCTGACTTGACCTTAGAGAACAGCTCGTTCACCGTCAGTGTGGTATACTTCTCTGACTCAAGAATGGCCTCGACCTTTCCATACCATACGGTATGATCCAGCGCGTGCAAGAGCTTCACAGCCCTATCATGGTCATCGTACGGGAGGATGTCCACATTGGCCCTCATGTTGCTCACAACCACCGTGAACCGCTGGAACAAGGCATCAATTGACTTACTGGGGAGATGAGTGAAATTCTCGTACTCTCTCCGGTAGGTCGCATACAACCGTGCCTGAACCTCAGCATTTCCAGCGTGGGCATTCTTCAGCTCCTGCCAAATCCTACAAGTTAGGTCCTCTGTCTAAACCTGATCGAATTCGGATTGACACAGAGAACGAAACAAGTAGTCGACCGCCTTGTTGTTGGCGTCGTGCATATCCCTCGATCCAGGAGCTAGGAAGTTAATCGGATGAACATAAGCTGTGTTCTTCGTAACGTCCCAAAGGATCTGACATTTTCCACAGAGGAACGCCGCCATCCGCCTCTGCCACATCTAGTAGTTTTTGCCATCGAAGTGCGGAGGACCCGAACCCCGTTCCTGGTACGCCATCTTTGGATCTTAGACTGGTTAGAGTCAATGAAGACCCGAACCGGCTCTGATACCACTTGAAGGACCGAACTGGCGACCAGAGAGGGGGGAGTGAATGGGAGCCGATAAAAATTCTTCTCTAAGGAGATGGCTACTCCGTCAAGACGAACACGGCTAACCAAAACACGTCTCCGACTCAACTACCCAAGTTGGCCTGGACCACGCAGCCACTGGAGTGCTACTGGTCCTAGGAACCAACAACCACTGAAACCTACACGAGAACGCAGCGGAACAAGCAACTCGAGCAGCTACTAGCCACACCGGTCAGACCGGTCACCTGCACCGGTCAGATCGGTCCTGCCCGGATCTTCCGGACTGAGCCGCCGGAATACCCGAAACCCTCTAGAGACACACCGGGTCACCCTAGACCTCGAGCCGGGTCACCCGAGCAGAACTTGGAGAATTTCCATAGAAAGGTCCTGCACCGGTCAGGCTGGTGCAACTCACCGGTCAGACCAGTTTGAGCCAGGAAACCCCAAATCCGCGAAATCGATCTCCCGAGCTCCAAACTGAACCAAACTCGAAACAGCACCAACACACAAACCCAGGGAACACACCAACACGTTCACCTGAGCAAAACCCAACCAAGGGTCAGCACCAGTCAGACTGGTGAGAGGCACCGGTCAGACCGGTCAAGACCTGGGCACTCGGGATGAACAGCAACCCGCGGGTCAACTCCCCCAAATCCAAATCTTGATCTCCCGATTCGCTCCACGGATTCACACAAGACTTTGGGGTTAGTAGGAACACCTCATGGGCACTACATAGCCAAGATTTGGTCCACCAAAACTTGCTAAATTAAGAGGAAACGAAGAAATCACACCAAGAACGCCTCAAACCCTAGAGAGGAGAAAACCCCAAAATCGAGCCCCTTTGCTCACGGATTTGGGAGGGGAATCAAAGGGAAATGAACCACGAGGGGTTAATGCATAAATCCCCCACCAAATCCCAAAGAGAAAGGTCTCAAATCCGCCACAAGAAAATCGCCAAGAAAAGGCTCTGAAAATCACCAAAAAGGAAAAACGAGAGAGACACCATCAAGTCTTGAGGAACCACGCCGAATCATCTATACATACCATGAAGGTTCATACAAGGTCTAGCTTGCCTCCTGATCATCCATCCCTCTCTCAATATCTCACCATGAAGCTCTCAAGCTAGTCCTAGAAATTCCAAAGGAAAATGGAAGAGGAAAAATAGCAAAACAAAATGAGCTAGGCTTCCAAGAGATGGCTGCCATCCTCTCACCACTTGGGTTATATGGAGGCAACCGAAAGACAAAACTACCCCTAAGGACTAATACTTGGATACACACCCCCGAGGGGCACTTTGGGAATCTTCATCGTCGCACCATCAGACGGATGCCCGGCGACCGCACCTCGCGTAGCCTCGACGCACGCCTTGCGATCCCACCGCGTGTCCTCCGCTTCGAAGTCTCCAGACTGCGTCGTCACACACCAGTCAGACCGGTGTCCTCCACCGGTCAGACCGGTACAGTGCTGCTGCCTCCGGACTTCGGTCTTGGCTTTGTGGATCAACCAAGGAACCCAGTGGTTTTCTGGTGAACCACTGGAAACCCCGCGAACTCGGTGTGGCCTCCGCCAATCTCCACTCATGACTTGGCCCCCATGAAGTCCCGGCTCGATCTTGGCTTGTTGCTCAACCAAGGAACCGTCCACGACTTCATCTTGCCGTTCTTGCCACCATGCGGCCCGCACTTGACCCCGCTGGCCACCGGGTCCCTCGAACCAAGCCTACTTGTCTTCTCCACACCTGGAGGCTGTTGGTATTTCTTAACGTCGATGCTAAGTTATGAGTTCCTAGCAACGATGCCAGAAATGACCGAATGGTAATCCTAACGATTACAAGAGTCCGCAAGCGCACGGAAGTACCATTGTAGCATTTCCCCAAAGGAGTATTCCAAAGGGTATCGAATCCAAGGAAGGCTGGGCGGATTAACAAGTTCAACACTATTGCAAGGAGTATAAATCATAGACGGGAACGAACCAGACACTCAAGTACAGGGGTAAGATATGATAGATAAGATAGTAGTGTGAACACACAAACACACTCTCTCTAAAGGTCCTAGGCTTAGGAGGCAACATACGAGTTAGTTCTAGGTTCTAAGGTACTAAGCATACAAAGTTAGTCAGACGAGTTAGACGCACACTAGCACTGCAAGATTGCTGGCTCAAGCACCCAGGTACAAACGGGGAGCTAACCTCCCGCGTCGCTTACGCACGACTCCGGTTGATAGACTTTAGACTCCTACAGCGTATCCGAACGTGGGGGATTCCAGAAGGGTCCAACGGCTGTCACCACCGCGGCCTACCCCAAGACAAACCCTGGGATACACTCATAAGCAACGTAGCTACGCAACCCAAGCACCACGCTTACGTTGTTAGCAGGACCCTGACCAGCCCGAGCTATTGTGACCCAGGTCAGAGCCGCCAGATAAACCGGCCAATTACACTGAGTACCGTAGCTTGAGCACGAACTTCATGCAACACGAACATGGGATCTAACTAGATCAAACTAGGCTAAGTACAAAAACAGACTTGTGCTTTCCTATGTCTATTCAACAAGATCAAAGGGGCGTGTTTGTGATGAACACGAGCCTCTAACTTATGAACAAACACTGAAAATATGTATAAGTCACTCGTCAACTGGATCGAAAGGCCTTGTTCATCAAGAACATGAGCCTCTAAATGATGAACGAGCGAAGAACACATGAACAAATCACCTATGTATACAAGCACAACTTTATATGAAATAGCTGAATAACTGAAGTAGCTCAAAGTCATACAATAAAATAAAGATACAAGAGGACTCATACCTAGATCCCAAAGTAGACTTGGAACCTGAAGTAGAACTACTCTAGCCTACCTCCTAGCCTTAGAAACCAAAAGTGAGAGGGGAGGAGTAAGGTGTGTTGGTAAGAAAATAACCCCCTCCCCTTCTATTTATAGGCCAGAGCACCGGCGCAAGAAGGAGTGAAACACCCCGGGGATGGCCACTAGGACTAATGGACAAGCGCCACGTGGAAGCCCAGGATCAGCCGACCCAAGGTCAGTTCGGCCGATCCTAGGGTCGGCCGACCCCAGGTGGGCCCCACTCGGGGTGTGCTTCCTCGGGGTGGCTGTCCTGTGGGCCCTTAAGTCGGTCCCCGGTGTACACGTGTTCTTGAGGCAGTTTAGGTGCTCTGGTGGGCCCAGGGATCCATGTGAAGTCCACGTGTCATGCTCTGATTCGTCGGGGCTTGCCTCCCTTGGATTGATGACATGGCATGCATGCGTGGCACTTGAGGTGGCTTAGCTTGCATGCATGGCACCAGAGGTGGCAGCCACTCCTTGAGGTGATGTGGCATGAATCATAGAAGGTGAGTTTGCCACTTCTTTTGTGCTTATTTTCCTGCAATCACATAATCTCCAATGACAAGTGGAACTACATTATTCTTTACTAAAATGCGTGTAAGAAATGCCTCTTGCTCCTTTATTCATGAGTAAATTGACGGCTAAAGTAGGCACTTAACAGCCGTCTACAGAGGCCTCACCGGCAACGACCTTTCGCGCTTGTTCTTCACCTGCACCAACACCAGTCAAGCCGCAACCTGCACCTGTAATACTTAGCCAAGAATCAGTCCACACAACGTTGTCAATCACTCATCCACCAGGAAGCGACCATCCACCGGTCCTCGAACCACACAGGTCCTCAGAATCC
Source organism: Cenchrus fungigraminus (assembly GCA_036936925.1). Taxonomy (NCBI): domain Eukaryota; kingdom Viridiplantae; phylum Streptophyta; class Magnoliopsida; order Poales; family Poaceae; genus Cenchrus; species Cenchrus fungigraminus. The sequence continues at coordinate 49,515,386 of CM072778.1, read as the reverse complement.
ATGTTGAATCACCACTTAGCGGCATTATTAGGACTTGGGTCTCTTTCTTGGGCGGGACACCAAATCCATGTATCTTTACCGATTAACCAATTTCTCGACGCTGGGGTTGATCCTAAAGATATACCACTTCCTCATGAATTTATCTTGAATCGTGACCTTTTGGCTCAACTTTATCCTAGTTTTGCCGAAGGAGCAACTCCCTTTTTCACCTTGAATTGGTCCAAATATGCAGAATTTCTTAGTTTTCGCAGAGGACTAGATCCAATAACCGGTGGACATGGTCAAAGCCCGGGTCCTCGCGGGAGGATAGGGATTCCGTTTATGGACTGAGGTTAAGTTCCTTATCTAAAAGCGAACAAAAGAACCAAAAAGTTCCAGAGGCATCTTCCATTCATTTTGATTTTGGTCTTTCTGCACCATATTTAGATCTTCCCTTTCTACGATCCGGAATTCCCAGCAAATCCTTGACTCCTCGAATACGATGGGATTTCACACCTAGCAAATCTTTCACTCTACCTCCTCTGACTAGGACTATAGAATGTTCCTGCGAATTATGACCTTCGCCTGGAATGTGAGCAAATATATCATGTCGATTGCTCAACCGTACTTTTGCTATTTACGTAGAGTTGAATTAGGTTTTTTCGGTGTTCTCGTCGAAACACGCAGGCATACTCCTTGCTTCTGGGGACATTGATCCGAAGCTCGAGTACGGTCCGTGCGCCGTTTTTCTTCTCTACCATGACGAATCAATTGATTTTTTGTAGGCATTCCTCTTTCCTATGTCCTTCCCCCCTTAGCGCTTTCACTAGTGGTTACTCCCGATCCGAAGCACCCCTTTTCCATTCATAGAGAGATCCAATCGTCAAAATCAATAAAAAGGCCATCATGGACCAAGATCCAAACAGATCAATCTTGTTAGGAGGTACTGCCCAAGGAAAAGAAAAGGTGACTTCCAGATCAGGGATAATAAATAAAATAGGAACCAGATAAAATCGTATATCGAAACGACTTCTGGCATCACCGGAGGGATCGGAACCACATTCGTAGGCCGACAATTTTTCTGGATAGGTCGAACTATTGGAAGCAAATGGAAAAGGAACACCGAGTGGAATCAACGAAACTAGCAGACTGATCACTAAATAGATACAAATAGGTGCAAATTCTGACATTACCAAAGCCCACTTCGTTCTCTCGCTCTCCTCGCGGCACTCCTTGCTCGCGGAGCGGCATACCGAAAAAAAGACGCTCAGATGTGGATTCGAACCACTGAAGGATTTCAAGGGCAATGCCCCTTGCTCTTTCCACTGAAACAAGCTAAAAAGGATTTTCAGTCCTTTGCTCTAACCAGCTGAGCTACCAGAACCACTTGCCTAAAGTCTCTTTTCTTCATCTATAAGCATCCTACCCGCAGTGGAGGAGCTTGCTATTGGTATTTCTTAACCTCACCACTATGGCACCGGGATAGTGTGAGTGTGTAAGAATCACTCGGGTGTACTGACGAGTGCGAACGAGTCCGCAAGCGCACGGATACACCATTGTAGCACTTCTCCCTCAGCAGTATTCCAAAGGGTATCATTTCCTAGGAATGGTTGGGGTACTCTACGAGGACTTATCCAAGGACACAGGGTCTCTGCTGAGGTAGGCGAGAGGTATGGTATCTCTTGTAGGTTCTCGGTTCTAGGGGGTACAAGTTGCAAAGGATCTCGCTTCGGACACCGGACCCTCCTGGCTATAACAGTCGGTTCACGGCAAATGGTTGCCTACACATGTATCCGAACGTGGGGGATTCCGAAAGGGTCCAACGGCTATCACCACCGCGGCCTACCTCAAGACAAACCATGGGATACAGGGCAATCGAAGGATAACCCGTAGTCCAGACACCACGTCTGCACTACCGACTACTACTGTAGCACAGCTACGTCTGACGTCCCGTAGCAACACTATAGCACTCCGTAGAAATACGGAGCGACGAACCCGTGAGCATAGATAGACCTTGCCCATCATGGAATCGAGATGGTACGAAGAGATATGAATGACACTTTGGTCTAAATCAGATATGCAGGAGACTCACTATATTCTAATCGACAGGCAGTCACACAAACGGAATGCAGAACTAATCATCTAGTCAACAAGTTCAAAGGATCGTGTCACGAAGAACACGAGCCTCTAAATGATGAATAGATGATGAACTCTAGAACATATCACCCATGTATGAATGTGACTTTAGTCTAATTGGAATATAACAAAATACTCACTTTAGTCTAAATGAAGAACAACATCACTCACGAGGTACAAAGGGACGATGAACGAAGAACGGATCATCGCATCTCCCTTCTACTCACCCACACACTCCCCTCTCTACCTAGCACCACCTAAGCTAGATCTTCCTCACACTCACACTCATGGTGGGATGAGGTTTTACCTCCACCAAGAGGGAATGAGAAGGAGGAGAAGAGGCTAAGGTGAGAAGTTGCCTTCAAGTGTGTTGTCCTATTCTTACACCCCTCCTCTTCTATTTATAGGCCCGGGCACCAGCGTCAAGTGGAACGAGACACCCCGGGGATGGCCTCTAGGACCAATGGGCGAGCACCACGTGGAGGCCCGGGATCAGCCGACCAAAGGTCGGTTCGGCCGATCCCAGGGTCGGCCGACCCCCACGTGGGCCCCCTCGGCTTGTGCTTTCTCTGAGTGGCTGATTGGTGGGCCCTGAGGTTGGTTCGCGATGTACATGTGTGCTGGAGGCGGTTTAGGTGCTCTGGCGGGCCATAGGATCCATGTGATGCACGCGTGGTGGTCCCTGATTCGCCGAGGCTCTCTCTCTCTTGGATTGATGACGTCCTTGATCCAGGGGATGCTTACATGGCAGCCCCTCATTGGCTGAGCTTGAAGTGCTAGGATCATAGAGGTGTGCTTTGTCTTCATTTCTTATGCTAAACACCTGCATTCATCTTCATACAGCCACTTGTGGAAATTGTTAGTTTAAACCCCTATTCTAGTGTGGATGCATGATTCTCATGGTGAAATGCAGGGATTGACGGCCTTAAATTAGGTACTTAACAGCCGTCAACAACTCCCCCACACTCGCCCTTTGCTCATCCCGAGCAATAGGGAAGAGATCGAGCGGGTTAAACCAAGGGTATGAAACAAACATAAGAATTATTCCAGGTCATACCTTGCTCTTGTGAACTTTGTGGAGTGGCTACCATGCCATCTTGGGTGGTTGATAAGAGGAATGACCGTGAATCGAATCCCTTAAACATCTGATGGTAAGCACTTGGGGTTTTCAAAAGATTTTTAAAGAAAATCATGCTCTGCCTCATTCTTTGATTCTCTCGGATCGCTCGATGTGTATATGTCCTCACCTAGGCTTGACTGCCTTAAATTCATCCTATTTCTAACGGGCTTATGTGGAGCTCAGGGTAGGATATGAATAGTAAGGCATACTTGTATTACATATATTGCAAAGTCAAAAACTGGATCCAAAGAGTAAATCAAGTCATACGATCAGATCAAGAGGTGCACTTTGTATGGAAGTGGTGGATATGGTAAGGTGCACACTAGACCCAGAATGGGTGCTAGTTATTACCATATTCGCTGAATGAGATGAATGACTCCATGTATGATTCTCTCTCTCGTATGTATATATAAAAGGTCTTATGAGAGCATGGCTATCTTATATATATATATATATATATATATATATATATATATATATATATATATATATATATATATTTGAATGAATGAATGAGGGACCTTCATGTGCCCCCCCTTTTTTTAAGATAGCCATGCCACTTGTACGAAATGCTTGAAGAGAGAGAAACCAATGCCTAGATGGAGCATTTTATATTTGTAGATGGATGAGTGGTAAAATGCCATCTTCCAGTGTAGAAGCATAGCAAGGGGAAAGTGGTGGTGTGCACATGAATCTTGATCATGAAAGCATGAAATGAATTCTCACTAGGGTCACAGGTTTTGACAAAACTCAATGCAAAAACAAGCAGCATATGAGTATAAGGTTTTTAACTAACGCACATCACATGGCTTGGTGGGACTGGAACGTGTAAAAAAGGAGCTTGCAAGAGCATTGTTTTTTTTATAAATCCAAGAACTTAAACCTTCAGAGCTAAGATCATGTCATCAAGCCATATCTCACTTGTCAACAACTTAGATGAACATGCTGTCCTTATAAAGATATGGTTCACAAGCCTCGAGAGTAAAAACGAGGAACAAAACTTATGCATGCCAACCACAGGTACGAAGTAAGCATCACCATAGATTTCTCGAGTTTGCTTATAAAGGATTTTATAAAAGGGCATAACGAACTCAAGAATCATGGATAAATGAGGTAGAGATGCAAACCAGCGCTGGTTGATGCAGACCGGACGGGGTTTTTGTGATGTGCAAGAATGCATCTCCGTTCAGGTTCTCTAAGCATTAGTGGCCGTACGCGCTGTGCGAGTGTAGCGTGGGTGCAAATATCCTCCGTGTTCGTGTTTGGAGAGTGCGACTCTCCCCCACACTATCTTGTACCTGGGTGCGGTTCTTCAAGACAAACAGAAAACAAAAACAACTAACACACATGTGACTCGACCGGGTTATATGACCGGTGGATCCAGATTATTCTATTCAAGTTCATAATGAAATAGGCGCTTACACACATGATGGAAATAAAGTTGGAAAGGGAAATAAATATGGAAGGAAATAAATTAAACCTAACTAAGCGCCTATGGAAAATGAAAAGTGGGTGTAGCCCTCTACTCCACGTCATAGAGGTCCTCCTGCCCTGTGGCCTCAAAGAGACGCCTCATCTTGGCACACAGGCCACGGCGAAGGTCGCGGAGGTCATCCCTCAGCTCAGCGAGGTCCATCTTCTGCTCCGCACTGATGGATTCTAGGTTCTCGCACTTCCTGTCGAGATCTTCCACCAACGGGGCTATCTGGGCTGTAGAGGGAGTCTTGGGAGATCGCTCGGTTGCCCGAGTCTTCTCCCTCGACCTCCTGGGTGCCCGTGGCGTGGAGCTGCTGCCCAGCTCGAAATCCTCATCAGTCGCCTCCAGGGTCACCGATGCTCGGGTGCCCTTCCTGCCGGTGCTGCCTGGGCTAGCGAACCTGAGCTTCCCAAGCTGAGAGGCCGGCGGGGGAGACATTAGTGCAGCGGGGACCTGATGGCCCTTTGCCCCTGAGGCTCCTGGAGCGTCGGTCCGAAACGGTGGAACCACCGGTGGCGGCGGGATCACCACGGGTTTCGACCGGGTCCCTATTCCCCTCTGGTAGGGGCTGCTGGCACATCCACGCGGCTTCCTCGCCTTGCCAGGCGAAGCAGATCGACCAGAGGAGCGGGGAGCCAAAGGTGTGAAGGGATGGACTGCTGCCTCCTTAACAACCGAGGATCCTTCCTCGGCTACCTTTGATCCCCGGCCCTCTGCCGGAGGACGGGATGCGAGCGGGCACACATCAAGGATGCACGCAACCTCCATAGGTGCTGTCCCTTTAGGAGACACAGCAATGGCGGGGACGTCCCCCTCGATTGGCTCCGTAGATGAGGCCTCCGCGAGGAAGGGAATGATGCTCTTGTCAGCCATGGCGGTGGCAGTGAGGAGGAAGGAGCAGGGGAGATGGAGCTCTGCGTGGCTCGAAATCCGTCATGCGGCGAGGAGGAGATCTCTAGAGGACGAAGGGAGGCACACGCGAAAGGGGAGAGGCGGCGGCGCCCTTGTTGGGTCGGCCGACCTAGTGGGTCAGCCGAACCCATATGGGCCCCACTGGGCTTCCCCTTTTGCCTGTGGGTTCTAGGTGGGCTCAAGGTTTCAGGGCCAGGTGTCCCACAGATTTTGAGGTTGGAGGCTTCATTAATAGCTAGGACAAGGTTTTAGGCATAAATGCCTTTACTCTTTTTTTTAGCTTTACTTAAACCTCTTCCCGCATAAACAGCGCAACATAGGGGGTTCACCTGGACTCATGCCCGAGTAGAAAATATGTGGTTGCCCCTTTCTTAGATCATTCCCCTCTTCCAAAGATGACAGAGGTGATGTGGATGAGCACAGGATTCGGCGTATGGCCAAAAGTGCTATGAGAGTGAAGCTTTCACCTCTGGAAGCATGGCTCGGGAATGCTCGGACCCCAAATCTAGTGAGTAAGAATCCATGGGTCAAAAGAACATTCGAGCTATAAATCAAGAGTAACAAACTTGCCAGTTCATTCTCTCCTTAGGTTGCCACAGATTCTCACCGTCACTAGCGTGAGGATGACATGTAAGCCAACCCAAGCCTCCAATGGAAGTGCAAAAGATAGAGATACAACCACACTCCTGCGGGGCATCGATCAAGTCAAAGTGTAAGAATGGGATTTATGCCTACCGAACTTGATCGGCATCAGTCCTAGCTGAGCTCATGATGATGAGATAGGTTGCTCAACTGGATCGGTATAAAAATCGTGCTTTCCAAGGACAGAAGTATAGAGACTTGTGATCCGGGGGCCAGTGTCTTGGCCTGACCTTTGGTGTGGTGGCACCTCAGGTTGAGCCCTGACATGAAGCACAAAATATCCACCGTAACCTCTCCCAGAAAGTTGTAGTCGAAGTCGAGATAGTCGTTCTCGCCAGGAACAACCACCCTTCTTTGACCACTCCTTTCCTCCTTCCTCTGAGACTAAGTCTCGAAGGTCGGGTTTTTAAGAGAAGAAACGATAGGGAACCTAAGGGCAGAACTCACACTATGTGCTCTTTCCCATAGATTCCTGCTAGTCAAGAATGACATCTTCGACCAGAGCGTAGAGAAGGTCGGTATGTAAGCTCGGGCTCTCTCGAAGATGGATCTAGGCAACTCTTCATTACCACGGTTGGCTACCTCGTCGCTCAAGACGGGCGGGGAGCTGAAATCTCAGAGTTTTCCTAGAATTTCCTTTCCTCGCTCCGGCTCTAAGAACACAAAAGCGCCTCCCGACATGGCTTCCAGCGTCATGCCACTATCCCTTAGCAAACCAAGCCGGAAATGCTGCAAGAGCACCTGGTCTGGCAGATCAAGGACTGGGCATGACTCGGCCATAGAGGCAAAATGATGCCATGCCATGCCTAGGGATTCCTTCTCTCTCTGTTGGACACTGAGGATCATCATTCTTAAGGAAATGATTCGCCTCAAAGGAAAGAATCGGGTGCAGAAAGCTACTCTCAATGCTTCCCAATTGAGGTGATCATGCCTGTAACAACGGTACCAAGTTCTCCTTCCTCCTAAAAGGGAGAACGGGAACAAGTTCCTCCTAAGAACATCCTGTGTCGCCCCGGTCTTACCCTGGGTAGGGCACAGTTGTTCAAAGTCTCTCACATGGGAGTAGGGATTTTCATGACTTTTCCCTGAGAAGGAATCGTTCTCAACTAGCTTCATGAGGGATGGGTGAACCATACAAGGTGTTAAGGAGGCGGGTTGCCTCCGCAAGGATGATTCTATTGGTTCACTCATAATGGGCGGAAGGTATGTACAAGGATAACCTTCCTGGGGTAACGGGGGTAGAGGTAGAAACAAAAAGGAAAAACAAAAGATACGAGGATAGTCGGGTTCGTAGATTTTTGACAACCGTTCCCCGGCAACGGCGCCAGAAATGCTTGTTGGTATTTCTTAACCTCACCACTATGGCGCCGGGATAGCGTGAGCGTGTAAGAATCACCCGGGTGTACTGGCAGGTGCGAACGAGTCCGCAAGCGCACGGATACACCGATGTAGCACTTCTCCCTCGGGAGTATTCCAAAGGGCATCATTTCCTAGGAACGGTTGGGGTACTCTACGAGGACTTATCCAAGGACACAGGGTCTCTGCTGAGGTAGGCGAGGGTATGGTATCTCTTGTAGAGGTTCTCGGTTCTAGGGGGGTACTAGCTGCAAAGGATCTCGCTTCAGACACCGGACCCTCCTGGCTATAACAGTCAGTTCACGGCAAATGGTTGCTTACACCTGTATCCGAACGTGGGGGATTCCGAAAGGGTCCAACGGCTGTCACCACCGCGGCCTACCCCAAGACAAACCGTGGGATACATGGCAATCAAAGGATAACCTGTAGTCCAGACACCACGTCTACACTACCGACTACTACTGTAGCCCGGTACCTCTGATGTCCCGTAGCAACACTACAGCACTCAATAGAAATACGGAGCGACGAACCTGTGAGCACAGCTAGACCTTGCCCATCATGGAATCGAGACGGTACGAAGAGATATGAATGACACTTTGGTCTAAATCAGATATGCAGGAGACTCACTATATTCTAATCAATAGGCAGTCACATAAACGGAATGCAGAACTAATCATCTAGTCAACAAGATCAAAGGATCGTGTCACGAAGAACACGAGCCTCTAAATGATGAACAGATGAAGAACTCTAGAACATATCACCCATGTATGAATGTGACTTTAGTCTAATTGGAATATAACAAAATACTCACTTTAGTCTAAATGAAGAACAGTATCACTCATGAGGTACAAAGGGATGATGAATGAAGAACGGATCATCGCATCTCCCTTCTACTCACCCACACTCCCATCTCTACCTAGCACCACCTAAGCTAGATCTTCCTCACACTCACACTCATGGTGGGATGAGGTTTCACCTCCACCAAGAGGGAATGAGAAGGAGGAGAAGAGGCTAAGGTGAGAAGTTGCCTTCAAGTGTGTTGTCCTATTCTTACCCCCCTTCTCTTCTATTTCTAGGCCCGGGCACCAGTGTCAAGTGGAGCGAGACACCCTGGGGATGGCCTCTAGGACCAATGGGCGAGCACCACGTGGAGGCCCAGGATTAGCCGACCAAAGGTCGGTTCGGCCGATCCCAGGCTCGGCCGACCCCCACATGGGCCCCCTCGGCTTGTGCTTTCTCTGAGTGGCTGATTGGTGGGCCCTGAGGTTGGTTCCCGGTGTACACATGTGTTGGAGGCGGTTTAGGTGATCTGGTGGGCCATAGGATCCATGTGATGCACGTGTGGTGGTCTCTGATTCGCCGAGGCCCTCTCTCTTGGATTGATGACGTCGTTGATCCAGGGAATGCTTGCATGGCAGCCCCTCATTGGCTGAGCCTGAAGTGCTAGGATCATAGAGGTGTGCTTTCTCTTCACTTCTTATGCTAAACACCTGCATTCTTTTTCATACAGCCACTTGTGGAAATTGTTAGTTTAAACCCCTATTCTAGTGTGGATGCGTGATTCTCATTTTGAAATGCAGGGATTGACGACCTTAAATTAGGTACTTAACAGCCGTCAACACTTGCTCAAGAACCGAGAGCCGGCCAGGGACTGGACGACTATTGGGTATTTTAGTGACAAACGAAATAAATCCGCAATTGCACGGATACCGTTGTAGCTTTCACCTCATAGTATTCCAAGGGTATCGAATCCAAGGGAACGTGTGTGCACAAACTTCGTACAGTCGGTCCAAGGACACACCCAGATAAGAGGTAAGGATAGAGAGAGGATTCTTATGGATAGCTCTACAAATGAGGTTAAAGGTTGATCTCTCAAAAACTTGCTTCGGGCACCGGCTAACCCCTGATCTGTCAGGAGACTCCGGCCTACGGATCTAAGACGAAGCTCAACCTGCACTATATCTGAACGTGGAGGATTTCAAAGGATCAACAGGGCTGTCACCACCTGCGATCTACCTCTACCAATCCGTGGGATATAGGGCAAACGAAGGATAACCCTTAGCCTAGACACTACGTCTATGCTACTGATTACTACCGCAGCCTGACTACGCTATCACACTGTTGACGGCTATTAAGTGCCTACTTTAGCCATCAATTTACTCATGAATAAAGGAGCAAGAGGCATTTCTTACACGCATTTTAGTTAAGAATAATGTAGTTCCACTTGTCCTTGGAGATTATGTGATTGCAGGAAAATAAGCATAAAAGAAGTGGCAAACTCACCTTCTATGATTCATGCCACGTCACCTCAAGGAGTGGCTGCCACCTCAGGTGCTATGCATGCAAGCTAAGCCACCTCAGCTGCCACGCATGCATACCATGTCACCAATCCAAGGGAGGCAAGCCCCGACGAATCAGAGCGTGACACATTGACTTCAGATGGATCCATGGGCCCACCAGAGCGCCTAAACCGCCTCAAGAACACGTGTACACCTGGGACCGACTTAAGGGCCCAGAGGACAGCCACCCTGAGGAAGCACACCCCGAGTAGGGCCCACCTGGGGTCGGCCGACACTAGGATCGGCCGAACCGACCTTGGGTCGGCTGATCCTGGGCTTCCACGTGGTGCTTGTCCATTGGTCCTAGAGGCCATCCCCGGGGTGTTTCACTCCTTCTTGCGCCGGTGCTCTAGCCTATAAATAGAAGGGGAGGAGGTTCATTCTTACCAACACACCATACTCCTCCTCTCTCACTTTTGGTTTCTAAGGCTAGGAGGTAGGCTAGAGTAGTTCTACTTCAGGTTCCAAGTCTACGTTGGGATCTAGGTATGAGTCCTCTTGTATCTTTATTTTATTGTATGACTTTGATCTACTTCAGTTATTCAGCTATTTCATATAAAGTTGTGCTTGTATACATGGGTGAGTTGTTCATGTGTACTTCGCTTGTTCATCATTTAGAGGCTCATGTTCTTGATGAACAAGGCCTTTCGATCCAGTTGACGAGTGACTTATACATGTTTTCAGTGTTTGTTCATAAGTTCGAGGCTCGTGTTCATCACGAACACGCCCCTTTGATCTTGTTGAATAGACATAGGAAAGCACAAGTCCGTTTGTGTACTTAGCCTAGTTTGATCTAGTTAGATCCCATGTTCGTGTTGCATGAAGTTTGTGCTCAAGCTACGGTACTCGGTGTGATTGGACGATTTATCTGGCGGCTCTGACCTGGGTCACAATAGCCCGGGCCGGTCAGGGTCCTGCTAACAATGTAAGCGTGGTGCTTGGGTTGCATAGCTACGTTGCTTATGAGTGTATCCCACGGTTTGTCTTGAGGTAGGCCGCGGTGGTGATAGCCGTTGGACCCTTCTGGAATCCCCCACGTTTGGATACGCTGTAGGAGTCTAAAGTCTAACAACCGGAGTCGTGCGTAAGCGACGCAGGAGGTTAGCTCCCTGTTTGTACCTGGGTGCTTGAGCTAGCAATCATGCAATGCTAGTGTGCGTCTAACTCGTGTGACGAACTTTGTATGCTTAGTACCTTAGAACCTAGAACTAACTCGTATGTTGCCTCCTAAGCCTAGGACCTTTAGAGAGAGTGTGTTTGTGTGTTCACACTACTATCTTATCTATCATATCTTACCCCTGTACTTGAGTGTCTGGTTCGTTCCCATCTATGATTTATACTCCTTGCAATAGTGTTGAACTTGTTAATCCGCCCAGCCTTCCTTGAATTCAATACCCTTTGGAATACTCCTTTGGGGAAATGCTACAATGGTACTTTCGTGCGCTTGCGGACTCTTGTAATCGTTAGGATTACCATTCGGTCATTTCTGGCATCGTTGCTAGGAACTCATAACTTAGCATCGACGTTAAGAAATACCAACAAGCATTTCTGGCGCTATTGCCGGGGAAGGCTAAGGATAACATGTCAACACTTTGCAATGTTTATAATCATGATAGGAATAAAACAGTTCTCAATGCAGGCTGACTTTGAATGTCTTCTTTGTCTATCGATGATGAAGACAGGTAGTGTATGACTGGTTTCGACTTACCGCCGAATTTCACTGAAGATCCTGAGTCACTCGTAAGGAGAGCTAGAACTCATTTCGGTTCTCCCCAGCGTGTACGTACAGAATTCGACCCAGCTTCCTTTGTGCCATCTACATCAACTCCTATGGCAAATCAAGAGAAGACTCTTCGCGAATACTCTGCTCCCACTCCTGATCAGGTGCCTACTGGCCTCGAGATCAACACCGGGAACGGAAACTTCGAGATCGAGACTAGCCTCATTCCGATGGTACAGGCTAGCCCATTCTGTGGCAAGCCTAATGAAGACGCGAGCGCCCACTTGCAACAGTTCCTGGAGCTGTGCAGTACCTTCACTATACGAGGAGTGGAGGGAGATGCCATTCGTCTGCGGCTGTTTCCATTCTCACTGCTGGGAAAGGCGAAGCAGTGGTTCTATGCGAACCGTGCAGATATTGACACCTGGGCGAAGTGCTCAGCAGCGTTCCTCGCGAAGTTCTTTCTGTTGGGTAGGACCAATGCCCTCCGGGGAAGAATTTCAAGCTTTCAGCAAGCAGCAAATGAAACCATTCCAGAAGCTTGGGAAAGGCTTCAGGAGTACATCCTGGCTTGTCCCCATCATGGGATGGACAACTGGCTTATTCTGCAGAATTTCTACAATGGGCTGACTCCGACAGCCCGGGGCCATATTGATGCTGCTGCTGGAGGGGCTTTCTTCTCTCTCACTATCACTGAAGCAACTAAACTTATTGAGAAGATGATCTCCAACCAAGGGTGGAGTGATGATCAACTCCAGCCACGTCAAAGGGGTACACATACTGTCAAGGAAGCGGATATGCTGCACGCCAAGATGGACCTACTCATGAAAAGAATGGATGCTCTGACCAGTGAGAAGGCTGCCATGGCCATCACTACTCAAGCTATGGATGCTCACATGACCTGCGAAGTCTGTGGTGACACTGGGCATTCAGGGAATTACTGCCCTGCTACCCAGGAGTATGTGATGTACATGAACGGCAACAACAATGGTTATCGTCCACAAGGAGGTCAAACGTGGAATCAATCACGCCATTACTATCAGGGAGGTAATCAAGGTAATACTTACAATCCGAACCAACCTTCCCTGAAAGATCTAGTTTTCGGGCAAGCTAAGATTAATGATGGTTTTAACAAGAAAATAGCTACCTATGATAAGGCTTTAGAAAGCCTCAACGCTAAAATTGATAGCCTTTCTTCTGCTCTTAAGAACCAGCTGAGCTTTAACAAAATGATAGAAACCCAGTTGGCTCAGTTAGCTGCTTTGGTTCCCTCTGCTGAGGACGGGAAGATTCCGGGGCAACCCGTGTCTTCTTGTGAGAATGTTTGTGCAGTGTCCACCAGATGGGGTAAGCCATCTGGGAGGGCATGAGCTGCTGACTATGCAGGGAGACCCATACAGCAGGTTCTTAATCCATGGGAATCTTCAGCAATTATGCACAGGAAAGACCCTGGTTATCCGGCTATCACCTGCATAATATACTACCAGAAAATCAGGAATGCTCTCTGTGATCTTGGCGTGAGTGTCAACCTCATGTCCAAGGCAATGTTCGAAAGATTGGGATATCCTGCTCTTACTCCAACCTCGAGAACAGTTCAACTTGCTGATGCATCGATCCGGTATCCGGAGGGGATTGTGGAAAGCCTACTGGTATTTGTCCAAGGTTCCTGCATCTTCGCACACTTCGTGGTCCTTGATATGCAAGATGATGCGGAAATGCCACTCATTCTTGGGAGGCCGTTCCTAAGTGACGCTCGGGCAAGGATCAATGTGGAAAATGGGACCATCCGTTTCCGCATTGGGAAGAAGAACTTGATGTTTCGATTTCGACCAACAGAAGAGCAGTGCTACTCAGTGCAAGGAAATGATGAGCAGACTTGGGGATGGACGGAGCCACAACCCCAGCTCACACAACCTCTGACCACACCAAGAAAATCAAGGAAAACACGGAAGGTGTGGCGGGAGGTACGGAGATCACACCCCCCTACTTCTCGGGAGTGGGGTGATGAGTGGAATTGATCATCGAGAAAAGTCCCGCTCTCAAACTTAAAAAGGTGAGTCCTTTCGCCAAAAGGTAAAATTGGTGAGTTATCTCATATTTCCGTTTTCAAAATTTAATTTAATTTATCCTATGCATATTTGACTTTTCCATTCTTGCATCTGCATGCTAGAATTTTTCTAGCAATTTCCCTTTTTCAATAAAAATTCTGAAAATAAAATTTTGAGTTGGAAAATCCCTAAAAATTCATTTGAGCAAGTTTTCGAGCAAGTTTGGACCGGGACACCTAGGCAGGCCCTCAAGTGACCGTTAGAGAGCCGTTGCAAAAAGCTGGAGGCGGGCGGACCCGAGGTGGGTTCAGCTGACCCCACATGTCGGCCGACCCAGCCTAATGGCTAACCCGGGCCTCCTTCCTCCAACGGCTCCTAGCTGTTGCACACGGCCCATGTCTCGGTGCCCGGCTTCATTGCCTATAAATACCAGGGGGTTTGAGGGGTGTCTTCACCCATTACATCACTCTCTCCCTCTCTTGTTCTTGCTCTCTGGTTTTCGTGGATTTCTTGCTCGAGATTGAGGTGCTAAGTATTCTCTCCAAGTGCTGCTGAAATATTGACCATTGGTGGAGCCAGCTCGGTAAGGATTTCATTTTGGTTTCACTAACCCATCACCGAGTTGCTCGTGTTGTCCGATCGTTGTACAAGATGAGTTGGGCCTCCGGCGCATTCCGGAAGTTGACTCGCTCCCGCCGTTCACGTGACGAGGGGAGCTCGTCGCATCACTCCGGAGCTGCACCAAGCCTAATGTCAACCGACCATGAAGAGGAAGGAGAGGAAGAGCTACCCACACCACAAGCCGAGGAAGTGTACGCCGTCGATGCTGCCTTCATCGACTTGAGGGACGATCGTGAGAGACAAGCCTACGCTCTCATCAAGGACCGAGTCTTCGCCAACACCAAGGAGTTCGACCCGGACCTTCTCGAGAAAACAGGTATGGACTCCGAGTTTGATTCCGTCTGGCAAGCTCTAGGATGGGAAGGTTTTGTCCCAGTTCAGGAGGTTGGTTCTAGACCTACCACCATCCAGTTTCTCTGCACTCTTCCGGTATTTCATTTCGATTTCATGGAGTTTCGTATCGAGTTTCATGGAAAGATCTTAAGCGCACCCTCGGTTTTCATCGTCGCTGCGCTATTTCTCTTGAGCAAGCTTGCGCTGGTTTTAATCGTGAGAGTTTTTGGGAAGAGATCTCTGGTCGGCCTGTTCGCGGCAAGTTGATACCTAGGTGCAATGATATCTTGCATCCCACTCTCTGACTGTGGCACAAGTGGCTCGCCGTCACTCTCTTTCCAAGGGATGACGTGCGGCCCGTGCGCACTGACGAGATGATGATCTTATATGCCGCGGTCAGACGGATCAAGATCTCCCCTATGCAAGCTATGATTCGGCAGTGGTTAACGAATTTTAAGATGACGGGTTCCATTGAGTGTACGTCTCTAATTTCTTGCATCGTCACGAATCTTGGGGTTATGCAAGGGCCCAACATGCCCTCCATTGCTAATCCCTGGACTCAGATTGACGAGGCTTATCTGACTCAGGGGCATATTCTTAAGAAGGGTCCGGATGATTCTTTGGTTTTCTTTTACCCGCTCCATACAAACCAGATCCAGTTACCTAACCCGGATTTCAGGTTGTACGGCCAGGGGCCATTGACCGTTCCTCTCGAGGAACCTCGTCATTCTAGTGTCTCTGGTGACGGGGTAACTAGGAGTGCATCGAGGAGAGCAGCGGGAGCACAACAGCCGCCACCACAGCCATCCCCGCAGCTGTCGCCTCAGCCACAGCCACAGCCTTAGCCTACTACACCACTATCCGGTACATGGACCTCTACCGAGTACATGCCTGGGGTTACTCCCGGATATGCTCCCGGTTGGGACCAGCCCATGTACCAGCAAGGTGCCAGTAGCTCAGCTTGGGCTAGTGCGGGCAGTGGCGAGTGGGCCGTCCCTGCTGGTACTGCCTACGGAGATGCGACATCTTCGTCGTCCGGATTGCGCTCGTCATCTCGTGGGGCCACCCTCACTCAGCAGATGAGTGAGCTCAACATCCGAGTCGGCAACATGGAGGAGACCGTGCATCAGCACGTCGAGTCCACTCGGGACTGGCAGCGGATGTCTGGTGAGAGACTTCATGCCATCGAGCTGGCACAGCAGCTGCAGCTGGAGGAGCAGAGGGCCTACTACTGGTGGATGGGGTTTCCCCCTCCACAGTAGTGAGACTGAAGCTAGCTTGGGGGAGGACCCCCACTCTGAGGTGACTTGTATCTTTATTTTCAGAATCTCATATGCTAAAAACACATAAAAATCTGCAAAATTAAAAAGACCAAAAATATTTATCTGCTTTCTTAAAATTAGTTTGCTTTCACATGCGCGGTAAGAATGCTTTCTGTCCTTCATGGTCGAAATGATGAATAGTTTCTCTGTTTATTCCTTTATATGCCTTGCTTACAGCTTAGTATCCTATCTTAGTTTTGAGTTTGTTGGCTTGTACGATCAAACCTCAGCTTGAAACTTGTGGGTAGCAAAAAGCATGACCTTTGCCTAGGTTGTTGTGAGGTATGATATGGTAAAATAGGGTTGCTATGAGCTAGTACTAAGTGATGTTTGACATCCGGAGTTTTCTTTTGAAAAATGATAAAATGATAAGTGCCTCAATGATTAGAAATTCCTATCCAAAGCCATATGTGGATCCTAGCTGTTGTTAGCCTCCACATATGCTACTTGTTTTCTTCATTGAGTCTTGTCGAATTGTTGTGACCCTCGGCGAGAAACTCGTCATGCTAACATGATCAACATCACGTACATAGCCACTATATGCTAAACTTCTACACCGAAAGTTAGCACCCATCATTTCATCCATCCCCCATCCTTTTCACAAATAAAGCTCTGCGCATTGTTCCATGATTACTCTCTCTCCAAAAAAATATTCAGCAAAGACTATGGGCTATGCGAAAAAAAGAAAGAAGCAGCACATGCTCAAGAGCATGAAAAGAAGAAAAATAATAATAATAAATAATAATAAAGAGACATAGCCCAAGTCTCAAAAATTTCAAAGGAGAAGAGAGAATCATATCCAAAAAGGAGTTCTTCATCCATCCACAATATACACACATGCACATCTTGATCAGGTTGTATGACTTGTTGCTCCCATGGATTCGGTTTTTGACTCGATAACATATGAGAAACAGGTATGCCACATGTTTTGCCTACCTACAACTCCACATATCAGCTTATTAGGAGTAGGTGGAGAAAGAAGGCAATTTAATGCCTTGGTGAGGAATCATACACACTGAGCGATCCGAGAGTATCATTCGAGGAACTTTGATTTCTTTGTGAAAATTTAGCAAAACCTCTGGATTGATGACTGATCAAGGTACTTGTGATTAGTAATTTCTATACAACCATTCTATCTTTCAATCGCCCAAGGCAGGTGAAGCTACAAGCCCCATAGCAATCAAGCGTAAGGTAAGATTAATGCCAACTTATTCAATCCTTGATGGAGTACCTTGTCGTATGCTTGTCATAAACTAGGAATACAACATCGTAGCAACTCCTGATCGACCAACCTAAGTCCTAAGTGTCTTGCTCGGGACGAGCAAGAGGCTAGCTTGGGGGAGTTGTTGACGGCTGTTAAGTGCCTACTTTAGCAGTCAATTTACTCATGAATAAAGGAGCAAGAGGCATTTCTTACACGCATTTTAGTTAAGAATAATGTAGTTCCACTTGTCCTTGGAGATTATGTGATTGCAGGAAAATAAGCATAAAAGAAGCGGCAAACTCACCTTCTATGATTCATGCCACGTCACCTTAAGGAGTGGCTGCCACCTCTGGTGCCATGCATGCAAGCTAAGCCACCTCAGGTGCCACGTATGCATGCCATGTCACCAATCCAAGGAAGGCAAGCCCCGACGAGTTAGAGCATGACACATGGACTTCACATGGATCCATGGGCCCACCAGAGCGCCTAAACCGCCTCAAGAACACGTGTACACCGGGGACCGACTTAAGGGCCCACAGGACAGGCACCCCGAGGAAGCACACCCCGAGTGGGGCCCACCTGGGGTCGGCCGACCCTAGGATCGGCCGAACCGACCTTGGGTCGGCTGATCCTGGGCTTCCACGTGGTGCTTGTCCATTGGTCCTAGAGGCCATCCCCGGGGTGTTTCACTCCTTCTTGCGTCGGTGCTCTGGCCTATAAATAGAAGGGGAGGGGTTCATTTCTTACCAACACACCTTACTCCTCCTCTCTCACTTTTGGTTTCTAAGGCTAGGAGGTAGGCTAGAGTAGTTCTACTTCAGGTTCCAAGTCTACTTTGGGATCTAGGTATGAGTCCTCTTGTATCTTTATTTTATTGTATGACTTTGATCTACTTCAGTTAATCAGCTATTTCATATAAAGTTGTCCTTGTATACATGGGTGAGTTGTTCATGTGTTCTTCGCTCGTTCATCATTTAGAGGCTCATGTTCTTGATGAACAAGGCCTTTCGATCCAGTTGACGAGTGACTTATATATGTTTTCAGTGTTTGTTCATAAGTTAGAGGCTCGTGTTCATCACAAACATGCCCCTTTGATCTTGTTGAATAGACATTGGAAAGCACAAGTCCGTTTGTGTACTTAGCCTAGTTTGATCTAGTTAGATCCCATGTTCATGTTGCATGAAGTTCATGCTCAAGCTACGGTACTCGGTGTGATTGGCCGGTTTATCTGGCGGCTTTGACCTGGGTCACAATAGCCCGGGCCGGTCAGGGTCCTGCTAACAACATAAGCGTGGTGCTTGGTTTGCGTAGCTACGTTGCTTATGAGTGTATCCCACGGTTTGTCTTGGGGTAGGCCGCGGTGGTGACAGCCGTTGGACCCTTCTGGAATCCCCCACGTTCGTATACGCTGTAGGAGTCTAAAGTCTAACAACCGGAGTCGTGCGTAAGCGACGCGAGAGGTTAGCTCCCCGTTTGTACCTGGGTGCTTGAGCCAGCAATCATGCAATGCTAGTGTGTGTCTAACTCGTCTGTCTAACTTTGTATGCTTAGTACCTTAGAACCTAGAACTAACTCGTATGTTGCCTCCTAAGCCTAGGACCTTTAGAGAGAGTGTGTTTGTGTGTTCACACTACTATCTTATCTATCATATCTTACCCCTGTACTTGAGTGTCTGGTTCATTCCCGTCTATGATTTATACTCCTTGCAATAGTGTTGAACTTGTTAATCCGCCCAGCCTTCCTTGGATTCGATACCCTTTGGAATACTCCTTTGGGGAAATGCTACAATGGTACTTCTGTGCGCTTGCGGACTCTTGTAATCGTTAGGATTACCATTCGGTCATTTTTTGCATCGTTGCTAGGAACTCATAACTTAGCATCGACGTTAAGAAATACCAACACACGCGGCACTCTATATTAAATATAGAGCGACGAACCCACAAGGAGGAGAACTGATCTCACTCAACTATAGAAGCTACTAGCTTATACTAAAGGCATACGGGAGAGCACTCAGTATAGTACTGTGCTTCCAACGTATACGAACGGCTTGCAGCAGACGAACGCATAAACCCAGGATCTACGCACTAGCAGGGGAAAAGGCTACTCATGCAACCTAGCATAAACTATTAGAAAGGAATCACGAACACACTTTATTCTAATCAGAGCATGCAAGCATATCCACTTTATTCTAAATGATGAACATGCATACAAACAGGATACAAACTTGTGCACCTAATCAACTAGATCAAGGAGGCGTGTTTGTGAAGAACACGCATCTCTAAATGATGAACAGGCGAAGAACACAAGAACATATCACTTGCACTTTATTCTAAATAGGAAATGCAGAAATACTTACTTTACTCTAACTGAAGAACAAGCATCCATAGAGATACAACTCTCTCTCACTCTCCTACTCTCTAATCTACCAAGGAGAGGCCTCTCCTTTGAAGGGAAGCTCTCATCCTTGGGTGAAGTGGTGAAGTGTGTCTCATTTCTTACCCCCTCCCCTCATATTTATAGGCCAAGAGGAGCTCCCTAGGCTGCCTTGGGCGCCACGAAGGCACCAATGAGGTGGTGACACATGGCGCAAAGGAGTGGGGCTAAGTTGGTGAATCTTCCATGAGAAGGAGCTGCAGGCTTTCGGGCGGATATTCGGGCATACACCTGGCACCGCCTTTGGCTCGTCACGACAAGCTGACACGTGGAAGGGCGGCGCGAGAGGCCTCAGAGTGGGTTTGACCGAACTGGGGGATCGGGCGACCCCCGAGCAGCTCTGTTCGCGCCGGTTTTCGTCCAGGTGACTGCCAGGTGGGTCCCAAGGTGGGTATGGGGGTGCTTGCGGTGTTTCTAGCCCGTTATCTCGTGGTTGTGGGCCCTTGGATCCGCGTGCTTGCTCCTGATTGGTCGAGAGTGTGCTTCTTTAGATCGGTGAGGTGTCATGGCCACGTGGGCGCCAGTGTGGCAGCATGTCGCCACGTGGCCTGGTGTGGGTCCCACTGGGTCCACATGATGTCTTGTGCATATCTCTCTCATCCGGGCTCTGATGTATGCAAATGATATATCCGTTTCGATCGTCTCGACGAGCCCATCGCAATGGTGCAGACCAATTTGGCATTTGAGGTTGTTTATGATGATGCCATATCTATGCCATTGGTTTACTTGCTCTCAACTATATCATTCCATGCACATTTACATGTGTCCTGCAACAAAAGATAGAAACACCAACACTTGTGGAAATTGTCAGTATAAAGCCCTATTCTAGTGTTCATGATCACTTTTCATTTATATTATGCAGGAGTTGACGGTGTAAAAGTGGTACTTAATAGCCATCAACAACACCCCCACACTTGACCTTTGCTCGTCCCGAGTGAAGGGGGAACAAATCAAGTGGGACATGATATCCAAAGGTATGAAGCGAGCATAAGAGATATTCAAAACCATACCTTATACTTGTGAACTCTGTGGAGTGTATATCATGCCATCTTGGGTAGTTGAGGAATGGAACGGTCATGAATCAAATCACTCCTGCTCCTCATGTCAAGTAACTCGGGGTTTTGCAATAATTTTCAAAACAAACCTTTGCTTAGCTCCTCATTTGATTTTCTCATATCGCTCAGTGTGTATATGTCCTCACCAAGGCAATAGCTTTTCCTTCTTTTGTCGTACTTCAAATGATGGCTATATGTGGAGCTCAGGGTATGATAAAAGATAAAGCATACTCGCATCACATATATTGCAAAGTCAAAAACCGGATCTAAGGAGAAAATCAAATCATACAATCAGATCAGGATGTGCACATGTATGGGATGTGATGGACATGGTAAGGTGGATACTAGGCCCGGAATGGGTGCTAGATATTACCATATTTATGATGAATGTTGTGGTGATGGTAAGGTCGACACTAGGCCCGGAGCGGGTTTTAGTTATTACCATCTAATTTATTGGAACTCCTTTTTGCGTGATCACATCTCTCTCCTTTTTCTTCTTTCTTTTGGACATGGGCTATCTCTCTTTTTTTTCATGCCTTAGGCATTTTTTTTTCATGTCTTAGGCATTTTTTTCACTCATGCCTTGAGCATGGTGTTTTTTTTCTCTTTTTTTTCATAGCCCATGTCTCTTTTTCTAGGACACTTTTGGAGAGAGAGTGGTCACACCACATACGGAGCTTTATTTTTATGGGATGGATGGACGGCACAATGCTAACTTCTAGTGTAGAAGCATAGCAAGGGGATATGGTGGTGCACATGAATCTTGATCATGAAATCATGAAAAGAATCCTCACAACGGTCACAACAATTTGACAAAGCTCAATGCAATAACAAGCAGCAAATGAGTATAAGGTTTCCAAGATAACTCATCATATGGCTTTGGTAGGACTTTGGCATATCAAACAGGAGCTTTGCAAAGGGTTTTCAAGTTTTCAAATAAAATTCCCAAGTACTCAAACATTTAGAGAGAAGATCATATCATCAAACCATATCACAAACACCAACTACATAGATGGACATGAGTTCCCTAATGATATTTGTTCCCAAGCAACAAGATGATAAGCAAGAAATAAAACATATGCAAGCTAACCATAGGAAACATGTAGAGCAGATAGAGCACGATTCCATGAGTTTGATTTAGCAGATAAGAATTGAAACTCATTCAAACTCATGAATCAGGGAGAGTGAGATAAAGGGTGCACATACCATCACTCCTGAAGAATATGAGAAACAAGGAGGACCAGCAGTGGTTCGACTGACCCATGGGGCAGCTGTCCCACTCTAGTTTACCTTGTCCCTTTTCATGAAAGCGTAGTCCATGTTGTGCAACGCCTATGTGGGAGATCTCAAGTGTGTATGTCGATGATAAACTTGGGAGATCTCCCCCACACTTGTTCATGTACCTGGTGCTGTCTTCAAACAAAAAGTGGAAACAAACAAAAGAGGGACTCTACTGGTTCAAGAACCAGGGAGCCTTTTATTCAAATTCAAAATAAATTCACCATGAGACCTAGCTCAAACAAGGTTGGCATGCCTTGGCTTACCTTCCCTTTTGAATCAAGCTCGATGACTTACCCCATTTGGATTCCAAATTCCGGCAAGGGTTGGTCCGCACATACAACCAATATCCATGTAAGCATCAACTATAAGGTTCATCAATCAAACCCGACACCATGTCTTGTTTGATTGAAGAAGACAGTTTTTAACCTAAGCACCACGCTTAATTTAAAACGGCCTATGAAAGCACGTAGCGAAACATGCACTTAAACCATAGCATTACCAACACAGAACAAAGAAAGTATGAAAGCATGATCAAGCTATTTTCGATGGGACATAAACATGAGCATAAGATGGTGAACATCGGGCAACCTCTCGGAAGGGCTTTGTTTAAAGTCAAAAGCAGGACATACCTAACTGGGCAAGAGGCTTGAGCTAACATCATCTTCAAACCAGGATAAGATTTGGATGAGGGGAACTTTACTCAGGATGCTCACATACCTCCCCCACACTTGAAGTTTGCATTGCTAGGCAACAAAACTCAAGTTTGTGGAGATCAAGCTCCCTTTTGTAAATGTTCTCTCAACGAAAACTTATAAAGGTGTTGTAGTGATGTAGCTCGCATGTTCTTAGGCATCACCTGTCCACCGTTCTTTTCAATCTCCACCTGAAAAGTTAGCGACCAAAAAATACCCGAAGGACAACCTTATCCTAAAGACATGCTCTTGCTTTTTATTTGAAAAGGGAATAAAATCTAACTTAATCCAGGCTATCTCCTGGTAGTGCTTTGTTTAGGGTCATAAGCTCGACCATGGGAACTTCTTCCTGCAGCTTTCATTGGTGATGTCATTCCCGTCTCGCCACCAATTGTTGATGTGTCATTGAAGCTTCAGCTGCAAGGTTAGTGCCACAGTGCATACACGAAATCTCCAATGCTAATGGTAAACATATGCATCTACAACCATCCTTCTAAACTTTTTATAGGAGAGGACCATAAGGCGGTTGTAGTCCTCGTGCGTGCTCAGTGCACTAAGCATGGCTAACTCTGGAGAGGCATGAAGCAAGCATGGTTCATATGGTGTATCAAGAACAAAGCTACCATGCTCATCAATGGAATCCTTTCCTTTGGACTCCAGAGTCGGCGCCTCGATCTCTATGGCCCATGAATTCTCCATCTTAGGAGGTTCATTATGTAAGATCGATGTTGATTCTCGATCAAGGTCGAGAGCAACATGACATGGGCCAATGGGAAGAGGCTCAAACTCGATCGAGGGTGATGAGGATCGTTCGCCTTCACAAAGGTGAAGAGGATCTTTCGAGTCGTACCCTTGAGGAGTAGAAAATTCTACAACCTTAATGACAACGGGCTCGGAGGATGCGAACGGAGATACATGCTTCATCTCCTCGAGCGGGTTTTGCTTGGGAAGAGGCTCCGCCATAGAACTTTTTGAGAGCAAGCCAGTAGTGGTAGAAGCGGCTTCCCTAAGCTTTTCATCTAGGCTCCCTCGAGATGCATCGAGAAGTTTTTCTGCAGGGGAGCCTAGGAGGAGATCAAGATCGAGGACATCAAAGATGTGGAAGTCTAGATTAACCTTGATCTTGTCTACTACGAGTGGCACAGCACATGCAACCCCCTGACACTCAAGAATATGTCCGGATGGACAACTCTTGAGGAGTTTGTCGGATGGTCTGAGCGTAATGTTGCCCAACAAAGTATACGCTATGTGCCATGGCATAATGTTAACCTCCATAGTGGGGTTAAGATGGGCTTCTATGATAATTCCCCTTATGGAACAAGGAATGATCGTAGAGGATGAACAAATCCAAAGTGCTTCGGAAAAGTTTCCCACTCCAATCGACCACGTCTTCACCATGGACTCCATGATAGATGTTTCGTTTGGAGGATCGGGAGGCAAAGGAGGTACCGTAGGCCTAGGGGAAGGTTCTGTCAAAAGATTTCTAGCTGGCTGAATTTAGACAGAAGAGGGCTCCTTCCCTAGTTGGACATCTAAGCAAGTCGAGGTGTTTGTGAGGTTTTCAAAAGGGTCATCCTCAAATTGATATAGGAACTCTGGAGGCTGAATTTCTTCTTCCTCCATTGTTCCTGGTTCGGGAGAGGGCTCAACGGTCGAAAATTGAGATGTGGAAACCGTAGGTTCAGGTTCGGCTGTTGAGAGACTCTCATGGATCGAATCTGATTCCTGGTGGGGTTCATTATGGTCGGTAGGGAAGGAAGAGTTTTCTAAGAAGCTATCTAGGATTGCTCTTCCTTCCACTAGAGTTTTGTGTGCAAACGAACCTGCAGCAGCGATGTCAAGATCTTGGGCAGCGTCCATGTCTAAACTCATGCGAAATGCGTAAAGCAAGACATCATCGGGTAGGAACGAGCCGGGTCCAGATGCACAAAGGCGTATGAACCTAGCCCACGCTGCTCCTATAGACTCCTCATCTAGTTGTTCGAACTCGAGAATATCCCCTGGGAGAGAGGCCATATGAGTATACCATTGCACCATCCTCTCCACGAGAGAGAATGAGTTGCAAAAGTTATCTCGAAGTTTGCCCCAATCACCATTTACACTTTTACAGTGTCAGTGTACCATTGCTCCGCCCTTTCTGACAGAGAGAGGGGGAACAACTTCCACCTTATGGATTCCTGTGTCATGCCTGGGAGAACCAGATGCGAACACAGTTCCTCTAATTCTTCCAAATGAAAGTAGGGGTCTTCATTGATCGCTCCAAAGAAGGGTCGATCCTGAACCATGCCCATAATGTGGAAATGAAATTCATGGTTGGATGAAGACGTTGATGGATCATTGAACTCATAAGTTGAGGTGGAGAGGTTGTAAAAGGATGGTCTCTCCATGGGTAGCAGGGGTAAAGGTAGAAATAAAGAAAAATGAAAGATACAAGGACCACTGAGTATGAAGATAGATACAACAACCGTTCCCCGGTAACGGCGCCAGAAAGCTTGTTGGGTATTTTAGCAACAAACGAAATAAATCCGCAAGCGCACGGATACCGTTGTAGCTTTCACCTCAGAGTATTCCAAGGGTATCGAATCCAAGGGAACGTGTGTGCACTAACTTCGTACAGTCGGTCCAAGGACACACCTAGATAAGAGGTAAGGATAGAGAGAGGATTCCTATGGATAGCTCTACAGATGAGGTTAAAGGTCGATCTCTCAAGAACTTGCTTCGGGCACCGGCTAACCCCTGATCTGTCAGGAGACTCCGGCCTACGGATCTAAGACAAACCTCAACCTGCACTATATCCGAACGTGGAGGATTTCAAAGGATCAACAGGGCTGTCACCACCTGCGATCTACCTCTACCAATCCGTGGAATATAGGGCAAACGAAGGATAACCCTTAGCCTAGACACTACGTCTATGCTACTGATTACTACCGCAGCCTGACTACGCTATCCCGCGGTGCGTAGCAACCTACGGCACTCTATATTAAATGTAGAGCGACGAACCCTCAAGGAGGAGAACTGATCTCACTCAACTATAGAAGCTAGTTGCTTATACTAAAGGCATACGAGAGAGCACTCGGTCCCTGAGGACCTGTGTGGTTCGAGGACCGGTGGATGGTCGCTTCCTGGTGTGATGAGTGATTGACAACGTTGTGTGGACTGATTCTTGGCTAAGTATTGTAGGTGCAGGTTGCGGCTTGATAATTGTTGGTGCAGGTGAAGAACAAGCGCGAAAGGTCATTGCCGGTGAGGCCTCTAGGTGTGGAGAAGACAAGCATGCTTGGTTCAAGGGACCCAGTGGCCAGCGGGGTCAAGTGCGGGCCGCATGGTGGCAAGAACGGCAAGATGAAGTCGTGGATGGTTCCTTGGTTGAGCCACAAAGCCAAGATCGAGCCGAGACTTCGTGGGGGCCAAGTCATGAGTGGAGATTGGCGGAGGCCACACCAAGTTCGCGGGGTTTCCAGTGGTTCACCAGAAAGCCGCTGGGTTCCTTGGTTGATCCACAAATCCAAGAATGAAGACGGAGGTGCAACAGCATCAGACCGGTCTGACCGGTGGGTCCGACCGGTGGGTACCGGTGGGCGACGACGTAGTCCGGAGACTTTGAAGCGGAGGACACGTGTCGGGATCGCATGGTGTGCGTCGAGGCTACGCAAGGTGCGGTCGCCGGGCATCCGTCCGATGGTGCGACGACGAAGATTCCCAAAGTGCCCCTCGGGTGCGTGTATCCTAGTGTTAGGCTTTAGGGGTAGTTTCATCTTTCGGTTGCCTCCATATAATCCAAGTGGTGAGAGGATGGCTGCCATATCTTGGAACCCAAGCTCATTTTGTTTTGCTATTTTCCTCATCCATTTTCCTTTGAAATTTCTAGGACTAGCTTGAGAGCTTCATGGTGAGATCTTGAGAGAGGGATGGATGATCGGGAGGCAAGCTAGACCTTGTATGAACCTTCATGGTATGTATAGATGATTCGGCATGGTTCCTCAAGGCTTGCTGGTGTCTCTCCCATTTTTCCTTTTTGGTGATTTTCTTGTGGCGGATTTGAGACCTTTCTCTTTGGGATTTGGTGGGGGATGTATGCTTGAACCCTTCGTGGTTCTTTTCCCTTTGATTCCCCTCCCAAATCCGTGAGCAAAGGGGCTCGAATTTGGGGTTTTCTCCTCTATAGGGTTAGAGGTGTTCTTGGTGGGATTTCTTCGATTCCTCTTGATTTAGCAAGTTTTGGTGGACCAAATCTTGGCTATGGAGTGCCCATGAGGTGTTCCTACTTTCCCCAAAGTCTTGTGCGAGTCCGTGGAGCGAATCGGGAGATCGAGATTCGGATTTGGGGGAGTTGACCCGCGGGTTGCTGTTCATCCCGAGCTGCCCAGGCCTGACCGGTGCCTGTGACCGGTCTAACCAGTGCAGAGCCCTTGTGGGTTTTTGCTCGGGTGAACGTCTTGGTGAGTTCCCTGGTGTCTTGTGTTGTGGCTGTTTGGAGCTCGGAGGGTCTGTTTGGCAGATTTGGTGTTTCCTGGCTTGACCGGTCTGACCGGCGTGCTACACCGGCCTGACCGGTGTAGGGGCCTTCAGTGGAAGTCCTCAAGTTTTGCTCGGGTGACCCGGCTCAGGGTCCAGGGTGACCCGGTGTGTCTCTATTAGATGTCGGGTGATCCGGCGGCTTAGTCCGGAGGATCTGGCCAGGACCGGTGTGGTCTGTGGCTGCTCAAGTTGCTTGTTCTACTGCGTTCTCTTGTAGGCTTTAGTGATTGTTGGTTCCAAGGAACAGTAGCACTCCAGTGGCTGCGTGGTCTTGGCCAACTTGGGTAGTTAAGTCGGAGATGTGTTTTGGTTAGCCGTGTTCGTCTTGTTGGAGTAGCCATCTCCTTTGAGAAGAATTTTTATCGGCTCCCATTCACTCCCCCCCCTCTCTGGTCGCCAGTTCGGTCCTTCAAGTGGTATCAGAGCCGGTTCGGGTCTTCATTGACTCTAACCAGTCTAAGATCCAAAGATGGCGTACCAGGAACAGGGTTCGGGTCCTCCGCACTTTGATGGGAAAAACTACTAGATGTGGAAGAGGCGGATGGCGGCGTTCCTCCGCGGAAAGGGTCAGATCCTTTGGGACGTTATGGTGAACACAACTTATGTTCATCCGATTAACTTCCTAGCTCCCGGATTGAGGGACATGTTCAATGCCAACAACAAGGCGGTCGACTACTTGTTTCATGCTCTGTGTCAATCCGAATTCGATCGGGTTCAGACAGAGGACCTAGCTTATAGGATTTGGCAGGAGCTGAAGAATGCTCACGCTGGAAATGCTGAGGTTCAGGCACGGTTGTATGCGACCTACCGGAGAGAGTACGAGAATTTCACTCATCTCCCCGGTGAGTCAATTGATGCCTTGTTCCAGCGGTTCACGGTGGTTGTGAACAACATGAGGGCCAATGTGGACGTCCTCCCGTACGATGACCATGATAGGGCTGTGAAGCTCTTACACGCGCTGGATCGTACTGTGTGGGATGGAAAGGTCGAGGACATTCTTGAGTCAGAGAAGTATACCACACTGACGGTGAACGAGCTGTTCTCTAAGCTCAAGTCAGCTGAGGTCGATCGTGGTTTGACGGCCCGTCTCGAGAGCCTGACTGACTCCCATAGTCTTGCTCTTGTCGGTGGCTCAGGTGCTAAGTCTAACGCTAACCCATCCTCTAGGATGTTTGCTTTGTCCTCTTTGATGTCTTTGCCAGACGAGGAGTTCGACGTGTTGGAGAGGACGAGCTGGCGTTGTTGACCAGGCAGTTCGAGAGGCTGCACGAGAACCGAGTGAACACAAGGAGGACGACACTGACTTGCTTCCAGTGCGGCAAGCTAGGACACTTCATTGCTGATTGTCCAGAGAAGATGGAGAACAAGGACGGCTACAAGCACCGGTCGAGGACGGACAACAAGCACTGATCGAGGCGCGATCACAAGCACAAGCATCGGAACAAGGATGAGCGTGGATCGAGGAAGAAGGGCGGCCATGGCAGGAAGGCCCGAGCGATGGTTGGAGCAAGCGACGTCGACTCCAGCTCCGCCTACTCTTCCTCGAGCTCCAGTAGCAACGAAGATGAAGGTGATCGGCGCAAGAACAAGAAGTCATCCAAGAACTTGAGCGGGCTGAGCTGCTTCACGAGAGATGGCTTCTGCGGCATGGCACACAGCTCCGGCAGCAAGAAGAGTCACCAGAGCGACTCGGATTCTGACTCCGAGGATGAGGTACGTGACGAGCTTCCCTTCTTGTGTGAGGAGAATGAACGGCTTGGCAAGTTGCTTGATAACCGTGATGACATGCTTAGAGAGGCAAAGAAGATGAGGAAAGATCTTAGGGCCTCACTAGAAGATGCTAGGAACCGAGTAGCTGGATTAAAAACACAGAACCTTGATGCTAAGCTTGAGATAGATTCGCTTAAGGCTTCACCTGTTGTTTCTGATGAGGTTGATTGTGTTGATTGCTCTATTTTCCTAGCTGATCTTACTGCTCTCAAGGAAAAGTATGCCTCCAAGTGTGAGGAACTAGATGTGCTTAGGGTTGAAGTGGCTGAGCTTAAGTCTAGACCTGCTTTGCTAGGTGCTTGCACTTCTTGCCCTGTTTTGCATAGAAGAATTGATGAGATGCATGCTTACATTGTTTCTCTTGAGGCTCAGTTGAAAGCACCTGTTCCCACTTCTTGCTCTACTTGTGAATTGCATGCTGTGAAAAATCTGGAACTTGCACATTATGTTGATCGCTTGCAGGATGAAAATGATGAGCTGAGGAAGTGTATGAGTTGGTTGTCAGGTCAGAAGCGTCAGCTTGGTATCATGATAGTGGCTTTCAAAGGCTATGATGCTCAGGCACTTGGGGCTGACAAGCTTGGAGAGAACAGTGGCGAGGGAAATGTGAAAGTTGGAGAGATTCCTATCGCACCACAAAACACACACAAGAACAAGTTTGAGCCCAAGCCTAACCATCTCAGAAACAAACTTGAAACAACTCCAGATCCACCCATATTCCCTCACCCAAGAAATGATTTCCAGAAACCGGTGAGATTTGTGAGCCCAAAGGAAGGTGAGGTTGGAGAGAAGAAAGGGGAGAAGCCGAGTGAGCAACCCCAACCCAAGCCTAAGCCTAAACCACAGACCATAAAGTTCCATTGTGAGTATTGTGGTAGAGATGGTCACAAGGATGAGTTTTGCTTCAAGAGGAAGCGTAAGGAGAGGTTGGCTAAGGAGTGGGCTAACAAGGACAGGTACCACCCTTCCAATGGTGTACCTAAGCCTCGTATGCAAATGCCCAGGGCCAAGGCATTTGTGAGGACGGTTCCGGCTTGGGGAGATCGAAAGGTGGCAGGTGGTGCTGCTGGCCGAGCACCACTGGTCAGACTGGTCAGGGGGACCGGTCAGACCGGTGCTGGTCTGGGTGGCCGGCAGTTTGGTTTCCTTGCTGGTGAGGATGCTCGGTTCAGTTCTGGTGGTCGTGGTTCTGGTGGTTGGCATGGTGAGTTCAGTGGTGGTCAGTTTGCTGGGCGTTCTCCACCTCGTGCTCAATATGAGGGTGGGAGGAGTCGTAGCTTTGAGATGGAGAAGAGGAACGGTCCACGGTCTTCCTTTCGTAGCTTTCGTTCTCCTCCAGCGAGATAGGGGTGGTTCCCTAGTGGTGGTTCTCGTGGTGGTAGCTTTGGTAGGCGAGATGCTTTGGATTGTGCTAACCCCACTTTGGAGCAAATGGCTCGGCACTGGTTTTACTCTTTTGGTACTAACCCCAGTGCTGAGTCGTTTGTTCGCTCACGTGCTCGTTTTTTAATTTCAGGTGGAGGACTTGAGAAACGTTTGGTTGATTGACTCCGGTTGCTCAAGGCATATGACCGGAGACAAGGGGTGGTTCTCAAGTCTTGTTCCGGTGGTGTCAAAGACATACATCACCTTTGGGGACAATGGGCGAGGGTGTGTGCTTTCTGAAGTTGAGATAAGGATCAGTGACAAAGTCACTCTCAGGCGGTTGCTCTTGCTCAATTGCTCGGATTCAATTTGCTTTCTGTTTCCCAGCTTTTGCATGAGGGTTTTGAGGTGTTGTTTCGGCCTGGTGGTTCTCGGATTTTGGATTCTCGAGGGGACCTTGTTTGCATGGTCGTTCCCGAGGGTCAAGTTTTCCGAGCGGATTTCTCTCAGTCTTCTGGTGTGGCTCGTTGCTTTTTGGCTGGTTCTTCGAGTGAGTTGTGGAAGTGGCATAGGAAGTTGGGTCACTTGAGCTTTGGCCTTTTGTCTCGCTTGAGTAAACTTAATTTGGTCCGAGAATTGCCACGGTTGAGGTTTGAGAAAGAGTTGGTTTGTGCGCCGAGTAGGCATGCCAAGATGGTAGCCTCTTCTCATCCGGCCCTCACCGATGTGATGACGAAGCATCCATGCGAGCTGCTCCATATGTACCTTGTTGGCCCAGCTCGTGTGCGATCTGCGGGTGGGAAGTGGTATGTCCTTGTTGTGGTGGACGACTACTCTTGGTATGCGTGGGTCTTCTTTTTGGAGGAGAAGGGGGATACGTTTGGTTTTGTTTAAGATCTTGTCTTGAGGTTGAAGAACGAGAGGCACGGAGATGCCATACGATCGATCCGCAGTGACAATGGCTCGGAATTTAAAAACTCTCGTTTCGAAACCTTTTGCCATGACTTGGGTCTTGAACACTAGTTTTCGAGTCTGTATACGCCTCCCCAGAATGGCGTGGTGGAAAGAAAGAACAGAACCCTATGTGAGATGGCCCGGACGATGCTCGACGAGCATAGGACTCCGAGGAGGTTCTGGGCTGAGGCGGTCAATACTGCGTTGAAGGACCGAAACTGGCGACCAGAGAGGGGGGGAGTGAATGGGAGCCGATAAAAATTCTTCTCGAAGGAGATGGTGACTCCAACAAGATGAACGCGGCAACCAAGCACGTCTCCAACTCAACTACTCAAGTTGACCAAGACCACGTAGCCACTGGAGTGCTACTGGTCCTAGGAACCAACACACAGCCTTCCAAACCAAAACACACCAAAACGCACAGCGGAAACCTGCACGGCTTGCTGCCTGTGCTACACCGGTCAGACCGATGGCCTGCGCCGGTCAGACTTGTGGACAGCACCGGTCAGGCTGGTGGCTACAGCATCCGCATAGCAAACATTCCAGGAAGCCTCAGTGACTCCTCTAGGCCCTGGAACAATACCACTTCCAAAACTCGAACTGCAAGGGAAGGAAACCCTACACAAAACCTAGCCAAACTCCTCGAAACCTTCCAAGAACTGACCAGCAGCAACTCAGCCCAAAGACACACGAACCAGGCAGTTCACCCAAGACAAATCCCACAAAGGCTTTGCACCGGTCAGACCGGTCAAGAGCACCGGTCAGACCGGTCACGCCTGGGCAGCTCGAGATGAACAGCAGCCCGCGGGTCAACTCCCCCAAATCCAACTTCCGATCTCCCGATTTGCTCCTCGAATTTGCACAAGACTTTGGGGATAGTAGGAACACCTCATGGGCACTCCATAACCAAGATTTGGTCCACCAAAACTTGCTAGAACGAGAAGAATCGAAGGATTTCCACCAAGAACACCTCTAACCCTAGAGCCAAGAAAATCCCAAAATTGAGCCCCTTTACTCACGGATTTGGGAGGGGAATCAAAGGAAAAAGAACCACGAGGGGTTCATGCATGCATCCCCCACCGAATCCCAAAGAGAAAGGTCTCAAAACCGCCGCAAGAAATTCGCCAAGAAAAGGCTCCAAAAATCACCAAAAAAGAGAAAACGGGAAGAACACAATCAAGCCTTGAGGAACCACGCCGAATCATCTATATATACCATGAAGGTTCATACAAGGTCTAGCTTCCGCCCAATCATCCTTCCCTCTCACAAGATCTCACCATGAAGCTCTCAAGCTAGACCTAGAAATTCCAAAGGAAAAATGGAAGAGGAAAATAGCAAAACAAAATGAGCTAGGGTTCCAAGAGATGGCTGCCATCCTCTCATCACTTGGGTTATAAGGAGGCAACCGAAAGACGAAACTACCCCTAAGGCCTAATACTAGGATACACGCCCCCGAAGGGCCTTTTGGGAAACTTTGCCGTCGCACCAACGGACGGATGCCCAGCGACCGCAAACTTGCTTAGCCTCGACGCAAGCCTTGCGATCCCGACGCGTGTCCTCCGCTTTGAAGTCTCCGAACTGCGTCGTCGCACACCGGTCAGACCGGTGCTCCTCACCGGTCAGACCGGTACCCACCGGTCAGACCGATCCGATGCTGCTGCACCTGCATCTTCGGTCTTGGGTCTTGGCTTTGAGGATCAACCAAGGAACCCGTTGTTTTCTGGTGAACCACCGGAAACCCCACGAACTCGGTGTAGCCTCTGCCAATCTCC
This sequence comes from Cenchrus fungigraminus, assembly GCA_036936925.1. NCBI lineage: Eukaryota > Viridiplantae > Streptophyta > Magnoliopsida > Poales > Poaceae > Cenchrus > Cenchrus fungigraminus. Next base: position 49,482,337 of record CM072778.1, on the reverse strand, counting down.
ACTCATGACTCGACTCCCACGTAGTCCCGGCTCGACCTTGGTTTTGAGGCTCAACCAAGAAATCGTCCACGACTTCATCTTGCTGTTCTTGCCACCATGCGGCCCGCACTTGACCCTGCAGGCCACTGGGTCCCTTGAACCAAGCCTACTTGTCTTCTCCACACCTGGAGGCCTCACCGGCAACGACCTTTCGCGCTTATTCTTCACCTGCACCAACACTAGTCAAGCCGCAACCTGCACCTGCAATACTTAGCCAAGAATCAGTCCACACCACGTTGTAAATCACTCATCACACCAGGAAGCGACCTACCACCGGTCCTTGAACCACATAGGCTCTCAATCTCCCCCTTGATGAGTGCATTGACAACACACACGTTTTGGTAACCAAGAAGAAAAGGAAAAGAAAAGAAACGACTAAAAGAAACTCCAACAAGCGATCGAAAGCCAAAGGAAAAGCAAAGAGCAAGATCACTTGAAGAAGACAAGTCTCGGTCCCCTTAGGCAAGGGCAACGGCTCGACACAACCGAAAGACAAGTCTCGGTCCCCTTAGTCAAGGGCAACAGCTCGACACAACCGAGACAAAAACAAGCTCAAGCAAAGAGCAAAAGCCACCGACCCAAAGCTCAAAAACCACAAAGAGCTCCCCCTGCACACATGCAAGCTCCCCCTGAACAAATGCAACTCCCCCTGAACGAATGCATGCAAACTTCTTCACAAAACAGAGCAGCTGCCTCAGCTTTGCTCTGACCGGTCAGACCGGTCAACAGCACCGGTCAGACCGGTGCCCAACATCTAAACAGGAGCCAACACTATGACCGGTCAGACCGGTGACCTCAACCGGTCAGACCGGTGCACAACAGAGCCCAGAAATGACTCGAAACCACCTGGAAACCTTCTAGATGCATTCAATAGGCCAAAACATGCTCAAACTTCTCCCCCTTGTTGACAATGCATGAATCAAGCCAAAAATGCAAAAAATGCAACCTAGAGCTTCTCAAATAGACAAAATTCAACATAGAATGCTACACATGTTCAAATGAGTAAGTTAGATACTCTACAGCTTCGTAATGACATCAACTACATGATCACCAAGTTTCACAACCATTGGGCGAAGCTAAGATAGAATTGAGCAATTTTGCGAAAAATCACCCTCTCATGAGCAAAGTCCTAAACATGAGCAAAACATGTCAAAATGGCAAAGCCACCCAAACTTCATGCTAGGACAACCATTCTAAGCATAAGACCATCATAAACACCCATAAGCACCTCATGTCATGTCAAAGCCACCGAGCCATGTGCCTACTTCTATGTATGAGACTTCTCATTGGTAGGCATCATGCAACGGTTTAGCACCCAAAGCTATATAAATTAAGCACAAAAGACATGGGAGCACATTTTGCAAGCAATTTACATTTCATTTTCAGATTCATATTTGGTACATGAAATGTCTTTGTTACAAAAAGGAACTTGTGCCTCTCCACAAGATCAAGCATGGGGGCTAAACATTCATGATGGCAAATGAGCCTTTGGCCCCATATGATCAAAATAAGCTATCCAACCACAAATTAAGCATAGCCAAGCCACTAAACCATGTCAAGATCATATAAAGGTATTTACCCACAAGAGAGCATATATGAGACAATTTTTGAAAAACATAGCCATCAATCATGGATATAAATCACGATCATCAAGAGCTAAGCCAAACTAACCATAGCATACCAACCTAGCTCACAAGATCATCTATAGCACATCATGGTGAACAATGTATATAGGAGAAGCTTTTCCTACACAATGCATATGATACAAAATGCATGCAACCTAAGATACAAAGATGCCTATACATCATGTTACATATGCCATGCCAAAGGCAAGAAATGCACAAAGGAAAGCTATACATATGCTACAAAGGAGCTCCCACACGCCAACTCAAGAAATCAAACAAACACCAAGCTCCCCCCGCAAACGAGTGAAAGTTGCTTGATCTAGGGGTTTGGTGAAAATATCGACTAGCTGGTCATGTGTGGGTACATGGATCAAGGTTATCTTCCCTTTCTCCACATTGTCTCTCAGGAAATGATACCTCACTTCTATGTGCTTGGTTTTGGAATGGAGCACTGGGTTCTTTGCAACGCTTATGGCACTAGTGCTATCACATTGAAGTGGGACATGGGTATACTCCTCACCAAAGTCACTCATGGTGTATGTAATCCAAAGGAGCTGAGAGCAACAACTAGCTGCGGCCACATACTCTGCCTCGGTAGTGGATTGAGAAACACTCGATTGTTTGCGGGAAGACCAAGTCACCAAAGAGGAACCCAAAAACTGGCAAGTCCCAGAAGTGGACTTCCTATCCAACCGACACCAGGCAAAATCCGCATCCGAAAAACCATGAAGAGCCAAAGAAGAGGACGCGGAGTACCAAAGGCCGAAGTCGGGAGTATGACGCAAATACCTGAAAATGCGCTTGACTGCTTGCTGATGCGAGGTCCTCGGAGACGCTTGAAAATGAGCGCACAGACATACCGAGAATCGGATGTCCGGCCTCGTCGCCGTCAAGTACAGGAGTGACCCGATCATGCTCCGGTACTCCTTCTGGTCCACGTGTTCACCTTCCTCATTTGCATCAAGAGCTGTAGTCGTACTCATAGGCGTCACCATAGCCTTGGAGTCCTGCATCTTGAACTTCCTCACAATGTCCTTAGTGTACTTAGCTTGGTGCACAAATGTTCCTTCCTTCGACTGCTTGATCTGGAGGCCGAGGAAGAACTGCAACTCACCCATCATGCTCATCTCAAATTCCCTGCTCATGTATTTTGCAAACCTTGCAACCAAAGAGTTAGACGAGCCACCAAAGACAATATCATCCACGTATACCTGCACAATCAGGATATCTTTGCCCTGCCTGAGGAGAAACAAGGTCTGATCGACCTTTCCCATCTCAAACCCTCTCTCAAACAGGAACCCCCTCAACCTACCGTACCAAGCTCTAGGCGCCTGCTTCAACCCATACAGCGCCTTCCTTAACTTGTACACCCGGTGGGGGTACTTCTCACTCTCAAACCCCGGTGGCTGCCTCACATACACTTCTTCCTCCAACACACCGTTTAGGAAAGCACTCTTCACATCCATTTGGTGCAATTTGAACCCTTTAGTCACGGAAAAGGCTAGAAGGATCCTAATTGCCTCCAAACGAGCTACGGGAGCAAATGTCTCCTCGTAGTCGATCCCCTCTTTCTGACTATACCCTTGCGCTACCAACCTCGACTTGTTCCTCACTACTTCACCTTTCTCTCCCTCTTTGTTTTTCCACACCCATTTTGTCCCAATCGGCTTACACCCCGGTGGAGGGTCAACCAACTCCCAAACTTGGTTTCTCTCAAAGTTCTCCAACTCCTCATGCATCGAATTGACCCAATTATGATCAGATAGCGCGTGTCCAATGTCTTTGGGCTCAAAAGTAGCAACAAAAGCAGCATGAGCAAAGTGAGAATTGTTTCGAACCCTTGACCGTGTAGTACGTTCATTGATGTCGCCGATGATCCTCGAAGCTGGGTGATCCACTTGAACTCGTCGGGGAGGTTCTCGCCTTGAAGCTACCTCGCCCTCAACAGCAGCTTCGCCTTGATCTGGGTTTGTCGTTATAGGTGTGGGAGAGGGCCCGTTCTCGATCGTAGTCAAAGTAGTAGGTACATGCTCAGCCGCGGGCACCACACCACCATCTTCATCATCTCCATGTTCATGCTCCTCCTCCTGAAAGATCTCCTCGCCAAGTTCATCGTCACCTGCACACTCAAAAACAAGCTGACTACGTGGCTGTGTCTCGTCGAAGGTTACCTCGCAAGTCTCCACGATTTGGTTAGTTTCAAGGTTGAGCACACGAAATGCTCTAGAATGAGATGCATAACCAAAGAAAATGCCATCGACAGACCTAGCCTCGAACTTGTCCAACTTCTTTCCTTTCTTAAGAATGAAGCATTTACAACCAAAGACATGGAAGTGAGTCACCTTGGGTGTGCGACCGTGCATCAACTCATAGCATGTTTTCTTCTTATGGACCCTGAGGTAAATCCTGTTGGACACATAGCACGCGGTATTGACCGCCTCAGCCCAGAACCTTCTCAGAGTCCTATGCTCGTCGAGCATCGTCCGAGCCATCTCGCACAAGGTTCTGTTTTTCCTTTCCACCATGCCATTCTGGGGAGGCGTATATGGACTCGAAAACTGGTGTTCAAGACCCAAGTCATGGAAAAGGTTTCCAAACGAGAGTTTTTGAATTACGAGCCATTGTCACTTCGGATCGCTCGTATGGCATCTCCGTGCCTCCGTTCTTCAACCTCAAGACAAGATCTTGAACAAAACCAAACATCTCCCCCTTCTCCTCCAAGAAGAAAACCCACGCATACCGAGAGTTGTCGTCCACCACAACTAGGACGTACCACTTCCCACCCGCAGATCGCACACGAGCTGGGCCAACAAGGTCCATATGGAGCAGCTCGCATGGACGCTCCGTCATCACATCGATGAGGGGCAGGTGAGAAGAGGCTACCATCTTGGCATGCCTACACTGCGCACAAACCAACTCTTTCTCAAACCTCAACCGTGGCAATCCTCGGACCAAATTGAGTTTACTCAAGCGAGACAAAAGGTCAAAGCTCAAGTGACCCAACTTCGTATGCCACTTCCACAACTCACTCGAAGAACCAGCGAAAAAGCAACGAGCCACACCCGAAGACTGAGAGAAATCCGCTCGGAACACTTGACCCTCGGGAACGACCATGCAAACTAGGTCCTCTCGAGAATCCAAAATCCGAGAACCACCAGGCCGAAACAACACCTCAAAACCCTCATCAAACAACTGGGACACGGAAAGCAAATTGAACCCCAGCGATTGAACAAGTGCCACACGCCTGAGAGTGACCTTGTCACTTACCTTAATCTCACCTTCTGAAAGCACACGCCCTCGCCCATTGTCCCCAAAGGTGATGTATGTCTTGGACACCACCGGGACGAGACTTGAGAACCACCCCTTGTCTCCGGTCATATGCCTCGAGCAACCGGAGTCAATCAACCAAACGTTCCTCAAGTCTCCCACCTGAAATTCAAAAACGAGCGCGTGAGTGAACAAACGACTCAGCACTGGGGTTAGTACAAAAAGAGTAATACCAGTGCCGAGCCATTTGCTCCAAAGTGGGGTTAGCACAAACCATATCATCACGCCTATCAAAGCTGCCACCACGAAAACCACCACGGGAGCCACCACTAGGGAACCATCCCTGTCTAGCTAGAGGAGAACGAAAGCCACGAAAGGAAGACCGTGGACCGTTCCTCCTCTCCATCTCAAAGCTACGACTCCTCCCACCCTCGTATTGAGCACGAGGTGGAGAACGTCTAGCAAACTGACCACCTGCAGACTTTCCATGCCAACCACCAGAACCACGACCTCCTGAACCAAATCGAGCATCATCACGAGCACGGAAACCGAACTGCTGTCGGCCCAGACCAGCACCGGTCTGACAGGTGGAGTGCACCGGTCTGACCGGTGGTGCTCGGCCAGCAGCACCACCTGCCACCTTTCGATCTTCCCAAGTCGGAACCGTCCTCACAATCGCCTTGGCCCTTGGCATTTGCATACGAGGCTCAGGTACACCATTTGAGGGGCGGTACCTGTCCTTGTTAGCCCACCCCTTAGCCATTCTCTCCTCACAATTCCTCTTGAAGCAAAACTCACCCTTGTGACCATCTCTCCCACAATAGTCACAATGAAACCGTATGGGCTTAGGCTTAGGCTTGGGTTGGGGCTGCTCACTTGGTTTCTCCTCACTCAGCTTCTCACCTTCTTTCCCAACGAACTCATTCCCCAAGTCACTCTTGAACTTGATGGGTTTCTGGAAATCATTTGTGGGGCGAGGAAATATGGGAGGATCTGGGGTTGTGTCAAGTTTGTTTCTCAGTGGGTTGGGCTTAGGAGCATAGGCATTTTTGTGGAAGGTTTTTGGTGGAGCTTGGATATCACCAATCTTCTCTCCTCCCTCACCACTTCACTCTCCAATCTTATCGGACCCAAGCGCTTGCCCATCATAGCGCTTGTATGCCTCTATCATCATCCTAAGCTCAGGTTCATGACCCGACAACCAACCCATCATTTTTCTCAAGTCATTGTTCTCATCCTGCAAGCGATCCACAAAATGTGCAAGTTCCAGGTTCTTCAAAGCATGCAACTCACAAGTAGAGCAAGAAGTGGGAATAGGTTCTTTCAGCTTAGCCTCAAGCGAAACAGTGTAAGCATGCATCTCATTAATCTTTCCATGCAAAACAGGGCAAGAAGTGAAAGCACCTAGCAAAGCAGGTCTAGACTTAAGCTCAGCCACTTCAACCCTAAGCACATCTAGTTCATCACAAGTAGAAGCATGCTTATCCTTGAGACTTGTAAAATCAGCTAGGTACACAGAGCAATAAACACAATCAACATCATCAAAAACCACAAGTGAAGCCTTAAGTGAATAGATCTCAAGCTTAGCATCAAGGTTCTGGGTTTCTAGCTCAGCTACTCGGTTCCTAGCATCTTCTAGTGAGGCCCTAAGCTCTTTCCTCATCTTCTTGGCCTCTCTAAGCATGTCATCACGATTATCAAGCAACTTGCCAAGACGCTCATTCTCCTCACGCAAGAAGGGAAGCTCCTCATGTACCTCATCCTCGGAGTCGGAGTCCGAGTCGCTCTGGTGCCTCTTCTTGCTGCCGGAGCTGCGTGCCATGCCAAAGAAGCCATCTCCCGCGAAGCAGCTCAGCCCACTCAAGTTCTTGGATGACTTCTTGTTCTTGCGCCGATCACCTTCATCTTCACTACTACTCGAGCTCGAGGAAGAGTAGGCGGAGCTGGAGTCGACGTCGTTCGCTCCGACCATCGCTCGGGCCTTCCTGCCGCGGCCGTCCTTCTTCCTCGATCGTCGCTCGTCCTTGTGCTTGTTCTTGTGCTCGTGATCGCGCCTTGATCGGTACTTGCCGTCCTTGCTCGACCGGTGCTTGTAGCCGTCCTTGTAGCCATCCTTGTTCTCCATCTTCTCTGGACAGTCGGCGACGAAGTGTCCTGGCTTGCCGCACTGAAAGCTTGTCCGTGGATTCCTCCTTGTGTTCACCCGGTTCTCGTGCAACCCCTCGAACCGCCTGGTCAGCAACACCAGCTCGTCCTCTCCAAGCGCGTCGAACTCCTCGTTTGGCAAAGATATCAAAGAAGACAGAGAGTACATCCTGGAGGATGCATTAGCGTTAGACTTAGCACCTTTGCCACCGACGAGAGCAAGACTATGAGAGTCAGTCGGGCTCTCAATCTTGGCTGTCATACCACGGTCCAACTCAGCTGACTTGAGCTTGGAAAACAGCTCGTTCACGGTCAGGGTGTCATACTTCTCGGACTCACGAATAGCCTCGACCTTTCTGTCCCATACGGTGTGATCCAACGAGTGCAAGAGCTTCATGGCTCTATCATGATCATCATATGGGAGCACGACCACATTGGCTCTCATATTGTTCACCACCACCGTAAACCGCTGGAAAAGGGCATCGACGGACTCGCCGGGGAGATGAGTGAAGTTCTCGTACTCTCTCCGGTAAGTCACGTAGATCCGAGCCTGAACCTGAGCATTCCCAGCATGAGCATCCTTCAGCTGCTCCCAAATCCTACAAGCTAAGTCCTCTGTCTGAACCCGATCGAATTCGGACTGACACAGAGCACGAAACAAGTAGTCAACCGCCTTGTTGTTGGCGTCGAACATATCCCTCGATCCTTGAAGGACCGATTAGGCGAACCAGAGAGGGGGGGAGTGAATGGGAGCCGATAAAAATTCTTCTCGAAGGAGATGAGAACTCCAACAAGACGAACACGGCTTCCAAATCACGTCTCCGACCCAACTACCCAAGTTGCCCAAGACCACGCAGCCACTGGAGTGCTACTGGTCCTAGGAACCAACACTCAACCCTCTGAGCCAGAACTCACCAAAACACACAGCGGAAACTTGCAAGGCTTGCTGCCTGTGCTACACCAGTCAGACCGATGACCTGCGCCGGTCAGACCGGTGACACCAGTCAGAGCGGTGGACAGCGCCGGTCAGGCCGGTGGCTACAGCAGCCGCACAGCAAACGTTCCAGGAAGCCTCAGTGACTCCTCTAGGGCCTAGAACAAAAACCACCTCCGAAACACAACCTGGAAGTAAGAAGAACCCCTCACAAAACCTAGCAAAACAACTCCAAACACGCCAAGAACTGACCAGCAGAACCACGGGACAAAACCACACGGACAAGGCTGTTCCCCGAGACAAAAACCCACCAAGGGCTAGCACCGGTCAGACCGGTCAAGAGCACCGGTCAGAACGGTCGTGCCTGGGCAGCTCGGGATGAACAGCGCCCGCGAGTCAACTCCCCCAAATCCAACTCCCGATCTCCCAATTCGCTCCACGGTTTTGCACAAGACTTTGGGGATAGTAGGAACACCTCATGGGTACTCCATAGCCAAGATTTGGTCCACCAAAACTTGTCAAATCAAGAGGAATCGAAGAAATCCCACCAAGAACGCCTCTAACCCTAGAGCCACGAAAACCGCAAAATCGAGCCCCTTTGCTCACGGATTTGGGAGGGGAATCAAAGGGAAAAGAACCACGAAGGGTTCATGCATACATCCCCCACCAAATCCCAAAGAGAAAGGCCTCAAAATCGCTCCAAGAAAATCGCCAAGAAAGGGCTCCGAAAATCACCAAAAAGGAGAAACGGGAAAGACACAACCAAGCCTTGAGGAACCACGCCGAATCATCTATACATACCAAAGAGGTTCATACAAGGTCTAGCTTGCCGCCCGATCATCCTTCCCTCTCACAAGATCTCACCATGAAGCTCTCAAGCTAGTCCTACGAAAATCCTAAGAAAATAGGAAGGAAAATAGGAAAACCAAATGAGCTAGGGTTCCAAGAGATGGCTGCCATCCTCTCACCACTTAGGTTATATGGAGGCAACCGAAAGACGAAAATACCCTTACTAGCTAACTAGGGATACATGCCCCTCAAGGGCGAATAAGGAAATCTTTGTCTTCGCTCCATCGGACGGATGCCCAGCGACCACAAACTTGCTTAGCCTCGACGCAAGCCTTGCGATCCCGACGGGTGTCCTCCGCTTCGAAGATTCCGGATTGCGTCGTCGCACACCGGTCAGACCGGTACCCACCGGTCAGACCGATCAGACCCACCGGTCAGACCGGTCTGGAGCTGCTGCACCTCCGTCTTCGGTTCTTCGGTCTTGGCTTTGTGGATCAACCAAGGAACCCAGTGGTTTTCTGGTGAACCACTGGAAACCCCGCGAACTCGGTGTAGCCTCCGCCAATCACCACTCATGACTCGGCTCCCACGTAGTCCCAGCTCGACCTTGGTTTTGAGGCTCAACCAAGAAACCATCCATGACTTCATCTTGCCGTTCTTGCCACCATGCGGCCCGCACTTGACCCCGCTGGCCACCGGGTCCCTCGAACCAAGCCTACTTGTCTTCTCCACACCTGGAGGCCTCACCGGCAACGACCTTTCGCGCTTGTTCTTCACCTGCACCGGCACCAGTCAAGCCGCAACCTGCACCTGCAATACTTAACCAAGAATCAGTCCACACCACGTTGTCAATCACTCATCACACCAGGAAGCGACCATCCACCGGTCCTCGAACCACACCTGGCTCTCAATCTCCCCCTTGACGAGTGCATTGACAACACACACGTTTTGGTAACCCAGAGAAAAAGAAAAGAAAAGAAACGACTAAAAGAAACTCCAACAAGCGATCGAAAACCAAAGAAAGGCAAAGAGCAAGATCACTTGAAGAAGACAAGTCTCGGACCCCTTAGGCAAGGGCAATGGCTCGACACATCCGAGACAAAACATGCTCAAGCAAAGAGCACAAACCATCAAACCAAAGCTTGAAAACCACAAAGAGCTCCCCCTGCACACATGCAAGCTCCCCCTGAACCAATGCAACTCCCCCTGGACGAATGCATGCAAGCCAGTTCACGAAACAGAGCAGCTGCAACAGCTCAGCTCTGACCGGTCAGACCGGTAGACTCCACCGGTCAGACCGGTGCTCAACATGTGAACAGGACCAGCACTCTGACCGGTCAGACTGGTGACCTCAACCGGTCAGACCGGTGCACAACATAGCCCAAAAATGGCTCGAAACCACCTGAAAACCTTCTAGATGCATTCAGTAGGCCAAAACATGCTCAAAGTTCTCCCCCTTGTTGACAATGCATGAATCAAGCCAAAAATGCAAAAAATGCAACCTAGAGCTTCTCAAATAGACAAAATTCAACATAGGATGCTACACATGTCCAAATGAGCAAGTTAGATACTCTATAGCTTCGTAATGACATATACTTCATGATCACCAAGTTTCACAACCATTGGGCGAAGCTAAGATAGAATTGAGCAATTTTGCGAAAAATCACCCTCTCATGAGCAAAGTCCTAAACATGAGCAAAACATGTCAAAATGGTAAAGCCACACAAACTTCATGCTAGGACAACCATTCTAAGCATAAGACCATCATAAACACCCACAAGCACCTCATGTCATGTCAAAGCCACCGAGCCATGTGCCTACTTCTATATATGAGACTTCTCATTGGTAGGCATCATGCAACGATTTAGCACCCAAAGCAAATTAAAATTAGCACATATGAAATGGGAGCACATTTTTCAAGCAATTTACATTTTATTTTCAGATTTATAATTGGTACATGAAATGTCTTTGCGACAAAAAGGAACTTATGCCCCTCCACAAGATGAAGCATGGGGGCTAAACATTCATGATGGCAAATGAGCCTTTGGCCCCATATGATCCAAATAAGCTATCCAACCATAAATTAAGCATAGCCAAGCCACAAAAACATGTCAAGATTATGTAAAGGCATTTACTCACAAGAGAGCATATATATGAAATTTTTCAAAAACATAGCCATCAACCATGGATATAGACCAAGATTATCAAGAGCTAAGCCAAACTAACCATAGCTTACCAAATTAGCTCACAAAGACATATATGTCATTCCATGGTGAACAATGTATATAGGAGAAGCCTTTCCAAAACAATGCATACAACCTAAGATACAAAGATGCCTATACATCATGTTACATATGCCATGCCAAATGCAAGAAATGCACAAAGGAAAGCTATACATATGCTACAAAGGAGCTCCCACACACCAACTCAAGAAATCAAACAAACACCAAGCTCCCCCCGCAAACGAGCGAAAGTTGCTTGATCTAGGGGTTTGGTGAAAATATCGGCTAGTTGGTCATGTGTGGGTACATGGATCAAAGCTATCTTCCCTTTCTCTACGTTGTCTCTCAGAAAATGATACCTCACTTCTATGTGCTTGGTTTTGGAATGGAGCACTGGGTTCTTTGCAACGCTTATGGCACTGGTGCTATCACATTGAAGTGGGACATGGGTATACTCCTCACCAAAGTCACTCTTGGTGTATGTGATCCAAAGGAGCTGAGAGCAACAACTAGCTGCGGCCACATACTCTGCCTCGGTAGTGGATTGAGCAACACTCGACTGTTTGCGGGAAGACCAAGACACCAAAGAAGAACCCCAAGAACTGGCATGTCCCAGAAGTGGACTTCCTATCCAACTGACACCCGGCAAAATCCGCGTCTGAAAAACCATGAAGCGCCAAAGAAGAAGACGCAGAGTACCAAAGGCCGAAGTCGGGAGTGTGTCGCAAATACCTGAAAATGCGCTTGACTGCTTGCCGATGCTAAGTCCTCGGAGACGCTTGAAAACGAGCGCACAGACACACCGAGAATTGAATGTCCGGCCTCGTCGCCGTCAAGTAGAGGAGTGACCCGATCATGCTCCGGTACTCCTTCTGGTCCACATGTTCACCTTCCTTGTCCGCATCAAGAGCTGTAGTCGTACTCATAGGCGTCGCCATGGCCTTGGAGTCCTCCATCTTGAACTTCCTCACAATGTCCTTGGTGTACTTAGCTTGGTGCACAAATGTTCCTTCCTTTGATTGCTTGATTTGTAGCCCAAGGAAGAACTGCAACTCGCCCATCATGCTCATCTCAAATTCCCTGCTCATGTCTTCTGCAAACCTTGCAACAAGAGAGTTAGATGAGCCACCAAAGACAATATCATCCACGTATACCTGCACAATCAGGATATCTCTGCCCTACCTGAGGAGAAACAAGGTCTGGTCGACCTTCCCCATCTCAAACCTTCTCTCAAACAGGAACCCCCTCAACCAACCATACCAAGCTCTAGGCGCCTGCTTGAACCCATACATCACCTTCCTCAACTTGTACACCCGGTGGGGGTACTTCTCACTCTCAAACCCCGGTGGTTGCCTCACAAACACCTCTTCCTCCAACACACCGTTCAGAAAAGCACTCTTCACATCCATCTGGTACAACTTGAACCCTTTAGCCACGGAAAAGGCTAGAAGGATCCTGATCGCCTCCAAACGAGCTACAGGAGCGAAAGTCTCCTCGTAGTCGATCCCCTCTTTCTGACTGTACCCCTGAGCAACAAGTCTCGACTTGTTCCTCACCACTTCTCCTTTCTCTCCCTCTTTATTTTTCCACACCCATTTTGTCCCAATCGGCTTACACCCTGGGGGAGGGTCAACCAACACCCAAACTTGGTTCCTCTCAAAATTCTCCAACTCCTCATGCATCGAGTTAACCCAATTATGATCAGATAACGCGTGTCCAATGTCTTTGGGCTCAAAGGTAGCAACAAAAGCAGCATGAGCGAAATGAGAATTGTTCTGAACCCTCGACCGTGTAGTACGTTCATTCATGTCGCCGATGATTCTCGAAGCTGGGTGATCCACTTGCACTCGCCGGGGAGGTTCTCGCCTTGATGCTACCTCCCCCTCAACAGCAGCTTCGCCTTGATCTGGGTTTGTCGTTGAAGGTGTGGGAGAGGGTCCATTCTCGATCGTCGTCGAAGTAGTAGGTACATGTTCAGCCGCGGGCACCACACCGCCATCTTCATCATCTCCATGTTCATGCTCCTCCTCCTGAAAGATCTCCTCGCCAAGTTTGTCGTCACCTGCACACTCAAAAACAAGCTGACTACGTGGCTGTGTCTCGTCGAAGGTTACCTCGCAAGTCTCCACGATTTGGTTAGTTTCAAGATTGAGCACACGAAATGCTCTAGAATGAGATGCATAACCAAAGAAAATGCCATCGACAGACCTAGCCTCGAACTTGTCCAACTTCTTCCCTTTCTTCAGAATGAAGCATTTACAACCAAAGACATGGAAGTGACTCACCTTGGGTGTGCGACCGTGCATCAACTCGTAACAGGTTTTCTTCTTATGAACCCTGAGGTAGATCCTGTTCGACACATAGCACGCGGTATTGACCGCCTCAGCCCAGAACCTTCTCGGAGTCCTATGCTCGTCGAGCATCGTCCGAGCCATCTCGCACAAGGTCCTGTTTTTCCTTTCCACCACGCCATTCTGGGGAGGCGTATACGGACTCGAAAACTGGTGTTCAAGACCCAAGTCATGGCAAAAGGTTTCGAAGCGAGAGTTTTTGAATTCCGAGCCATTGTCACTGCGGATTGCTCGTATGGCATCTCCATGCCTCTCGTTTCTTAACCTCAAGACAAGATCTCGAACAAAACCAAACGTCTCCCCTTTCTCCTCAAGAAAGAACACCCACGCATACCGAGAGTAGTCGTCCACCACAACAAGGACATACCACTTCCCACCCGCAGATCGCACACGAGCTAGGCCAACAAGGTCCATATGGAGCAGCTCGCATGGACGCTCAGTCATCACATCGGTGAGAGGCGGGTGAGAAGAGGCTACCATCTTGGCATGCCTACACGGCGCACAAACCAACTCTTTCTCAAACTTCAACTGTGGAATCCTCGGACCAAATTGAGTTTACTCAAGCGAGACAAAAGGTCAAAGCTCAAGTGACCCAACTTCCTATGCCACTTCCACAACTCACTCGAAGAGCCAGCCAAGAAGCAACGCTCCACACCAGAAGACTGAGAAAAATCAGCTCGAAACACTTGACCCTCGGGAACGACCATGCAAACAAGATCCCCCCGAGAATCTAAAATCCGAGAACCACCAGGCCGAAACAACACCTCAAAACCCTCATCCAACAACTGGGACACAGAAAGCAAATTGTATCCAAGCGATTGAACAAGAGCAACACGCCTGAGAGTGATCTTGTCACTTACCTTAATCTCACCTTCTGACAGCACACGCCCTCGCCCATTGTCCCCAAAGGTGATGTACTTCTTTGTCACCACCGGGACGAGACTTGAGAACCACCCCTTGTCTCCGGTCATATGCCTCGAGCAACCGGAGTCAATCAACCAAATGTTCTTCAAGTCTCCCACCTGAAATTCAAAAGCAAGCACGTGAGTGAACAAACGACTCAGCACTGGGGTTAGTACCAAAAGAGTAAAACCAGTGCCGATCCATTTGCTCCAAAGTGGGGTTAGCACAAACCAAATCATCACGCCTATCAAAGCTACCACCTCGAACATCACCACGGTAACCACTATGAGGGAACCAACCCTCTCTAGCTGGAGGAGGACGAAAGCCACGAAAGGAAAACCGTGGACCGTTCCTCCTCTCCATCTCAAAGCTACGACTCCTCCCACCCTCGTATTGAGCACGAGGTGGACAACGCCTAGCAAACTGACCACCTGCAAACTTTCCAGACCAACCACCAGAACCACGACCTCCAGAACCAAACCGAGCATCCTCACGAGCACGAAACCCGACTCGCTGTCTGCCCAGACCTGCACCAGTCTGACCGGTGTAGCTCGGCCAGCAGCAGCACCTGCAGCCTTCCGGTCTCCCCAAGCCAGAACCGTCCTCACAATCGCCTTGGCCCTGGGCATCTGCATACGAGGCTCAGGTACACCTTTAGAGGGGTGGTACCTATCCTTGTTAGCCCACTCTCTATCCATTCTCTCCTCACGCTTCCTCTTGAAGCAAAACTCATCCTTGTGACCATCTCTCCCACAATACCCACAATGGAACTTTATGGGCTGTGGCTTAGGCTTAGGCTTGGGTTGGGGCTGCCCACTCAGCTTCTCACCCTTCTTCTCTCCTTCCTCACCTCCCTTTGGGCTCACAAACTTCACCGGTTTCTAAAAATCATTTTTTGGGTGAGGGAATATGGGTGGATCTGGAGTAGTGTCAAGTTTGTTTCTGAGATGGTTAGGCTTGGGCTCAAACTTGTTCTTGTGTCTGTTTGGTGGTGGGATAGGAATCTCTCCAACTCTCTCAACTCCCTCACCACTGTTCTCTCCAAGCTTGTCAGCCCCAAGTGCCTGACCATCATAGCGTTTGAAAGCCGCTATCATGATACCAAGCTGAGGCTCCTGACCCGACAACCAGCTCATACATTTTCTCAGCTCATCATTCTCATCCTGCAAGCGATCAACATAATGTGCAAGCTCCAAATTCTTAACCGCATGCAATTCACAAGTAGAGCAAGAAGTGGGAATAGGCTCTTTCAACTTAGCCTCAAGCGAAACAGTGTAAGCATGCATCTCATCAATCTTTCCATGCAAAACAGGGCAAGAAGTGCAAGCACCTAGCAAAGCAGGTCTAGACTTAAGCTCAGCCACTTCAACCCTAAGCATATCTAGTTCATCACAAGTAGAAGCATGCTTATCCTTAAGAGCAGTGAGATCAGCTAGGCACACAGAGCAATCACAACAATCAATCTCATCAGAAACCACAGGAGAAGCCTTAAGCGAATCAATCTCAAGCTTAGCATCTAGGTTCTGGGTTTCTAGCTCAGCCACACGGTTCCTAGCATCTTCTAGTGAGGCCCTAAGCTCTTTCCTCATCTTCTTGGCCTCTCTAAGCATGTGATCGCGGTTATCAAGCAAGTCAACCAACACATCATTCTCCTTGCGCAAAGAAGAGAGCTCATCACATACCTCATCCTCGGAGTCAGAGTCTGAGTCACTCTGGTGGCTCTTCTTGCTGCCGGAGCTACGGGCCATGCCGCAGAAGCCATCTCCCGCGAAGCAGCTCAACCCGCTCAAGTTCCTGGATGACTTCTTGTTCTTGCGCCGATCACCTTCATCTTCACTGCTACTCGAGCTCGAGGAAGAGTAGGCGGAGCTGGAGTCGACGTCGCTCGCTCCGACCATCACTTGGGCCTTCCTGCCGCGGCCGTCCTTCTTCCTCGACCGTCGCTCGTCCTTGTGCTTGTTCTTGTGCTTGTGATCACGCCTCGATCGGTACTTGCCATCCTTGCTAGACCGGTGCCTGTAGCCGTCCTTGTTCTCCATCTTCTCAGGACAGTCAGCGACGAAGTGTCCTGGCTTGCCGCACTGAAAGCACGTCCGTGCTGTCCTTCTCGTGTTCACCCGGTTCTCGTGCAGCCTCTCGAACCGCCTGGTCAGCAACGTCAGCTCGTCCTCTCCAAGCACGTCGAACTCCTTGTCTGGCAAAGACATCAAAGAAGACAGAGAGTACATCCTGGTGGATGCGTTAGCGTTAGACTTAGCTCCTTTGCCACTGACGAGAGCGAGACTATGAGAATCAGTCGGGCTCTCGATCTTGGCTGTCATACCACGGTCCAACTCAGCCGACTTGAGCTTCGAGAACAGCTCGTTCACCGTCAAGGTGTCATACTTCTCGGACTCAACAATAGCCTCAAACTTCCCATCCCATACGGTACGATCCAATGAGTGCAAGAGCTTCACGGCTCTATCATGATCATTGTATGGGAGGACGTCCACATTGGCTCTCATGTTGTTCACAACGACCGTAAATCGCTGGAAAAGGGCATCGACGGACTCGCCGGGGAGATGAGTGAAGTTCTCGTACTCTCTCTGGTAAGTCGCGTACATCCGAGCCTGAACCTGAGCATTCCCAGCATGAGCATCCTTCAACTGCTCCCAAATCCTACAAGCTAAGTCCTCTGTCTGAACCCGATCGAATTCAGGCTGACACAGAGCACGAAACAAGTAGTTGACAGCCTTGTTGTTGGCTTCGAACATATCCCTCGATCCTGGAGCAAGGAAGTTCATCAGATGAACATAAGCTGTGTTCACCGTGACATCCCAAAGGATCTGACCCTTTCCGCGGAGGAACGCCGCCATCCGCCTTTGCCACATCTGGTAGTTCTTCCCATCGAAGTGCGGAGGACCCGAACCCCGTTCCTGGTACGCCATCTTTGGATCTTAGACTGGTAAGAGTCAATAAAGACCCAAACCGGCTCTGATACCAATTGAAGGACCGATTAGGCGAACCAGAGAGGGGGGAGTGAATGGGAGCCGATAAAAATTCTTCTCGAAGGAGATGAGAACTCCAACAAGACGAACACGGCTTCCAAATCACGTCTCCGACCCAACTACCCAAGTTGGCCAAGACCACGCAGCCACTGGAGTGCTACTGGTCCTAGGAACCAACACTCAACCCTCTGAGCCAGAACTCACCAAAACACACAGCGGAAACTTGCACGGCTTGCTGCCTGTGCTACACCGGTCAGACCGATGACCTGCGCCGGTCAGACCGGTGACACCGGTCAGACCGGTGGACAACGCCGGTCAGGCCGGTGGCTACAGCAGCCGCACAGCAAACGTTCCAGGAAGCCTCAGTGACTCCTCTAGGCCCTGGAACAAAAACCACCTCCGAAACACAACCTGGAAGTAAGAAGAACCCCTCACAAAAACTAGCAAAACAACTCCAAACACGCAAAGAACTGACCAGCAGAACCACGGGACAAAACCACACGGACAAGGCTGTTCCCCGAGACAAAAACCCACCGAGGGCTAGCACCGGTCAAACCGGTCAAGAGCTCCGGTCAGACCGGTCATGCCTGGGCAGCTCGGGATGAATAGCGCCCGTGAGTCAACTCCCCCAAATCCAACTCCCGATCTCCCGATTCGCTCCACGGTTTTGCACAAGACTTTGGGGATAGTAGGAACACCTCATGGGTACTCCATAGCCAAGATTTGGTCCACCAAAACTTGTCAAATCAAGAGGAATCGAAGAAATCCCACCAAGAACGCCTCTAACCCTAGAGCCACGAAAACCCCAAAATCGAGCCCCGTTGCTCACGGATTTGGGAGGGGAATCAAAGGGAAAAGAACCACGAAGGGTTCATGCATACATCCCCCACCAAATACCAAAGAGAAAGGCCTCGAAATCGCTCCAAGAAAATCACCAAGAAAGGGCTCCGAAAATCACCAAAAAGGAGAAACGGGAAAGACACAACCAAGCCTTGAGGAACCACGCCGAATCATCTATACATACCAAAGAGGTTCATACAAGGTCTAGCTTGCCGCCCGACCATCCTTCCCTCTCACAAGATCTCACCATGAAGCTCTCTAGCTAGTCCTACGAAAATCCTAAGAAAATAGGAAGGAAAATAGGAAAACCAAATGAGCTAGGGTTCCAAGAGATGGCTGCCATCCTCTCACCACTTGGGTTATATGGAGGCAATCGAAAGACGAAAATACCCATACTAGCTAACTAGGGATACATGCCCCTCAAGGGCGAATTCGGAAATCTTTGTCTTCGCTCCATCGGACGGATGCCCAGCGACCGCAAACTTGCTTAGCCTCGACGCAAGCCTTGCGATCCCGACGCGTGTCCTCCGCTTCGAAGATTCCGGACTGCGTCGTCGCACACCGGTCAGACCGGTCAGACCCACCGGTCAGACCGGTCTGGAGCTGCTGCACCTCCGTCTTCGGTTCTTCGGTCTTGGCTTTGTGGATCAACCAAGGAACCCAGTGGTTTTCTGGTGAACCACTGGAAACCCCGCGAACTCGGTGTAGCCTCCGCCAATCACCCCTCATGACTCGGCTCCCACGTAGTCCCGGCTCGACCTTGGTTTTGAGGCTCAACCAAGAAACCGTCCATGACTTCATCTTGTCGTTCTTGCCACCATGCGGCCTGCACTTGACCCCGCTGGCCACCGGGTCCCTCGAACCAAGCCTACTTGTCTTCTCCACACCTGGAGGCCTCACCGGCAACGACCTTTCGTGCTTGTTCTTCACCTGCACCTGCACCAGTCAAGCCGCAACCTGCACCTGCAATACTTAGCCAAGAATCAGTCCACACCACGTTGTCAATCACTCATCACACCAGGAAGCGACCATCCACCGGTCCTCGAACCACACTTGGCTCTCAATCCTGGAGCATGGAAGTTAATCGGATGAACATAAGTTGTGTTCACCGTCACGTCCCAAAGGATTTGACCCTTTCCGCGGAGGAACGCCGCCATCCACCTCTGCCACATTTGGTAGTTTTTGCCATCGAAGTGCGGAGGACCCGAACCCCGTTCCTGGTACGCCATCTTTGGATCTTAGACTGGTAAGAGTCAATGAAGACCCGAACCGGCTCTGATACCAATTGAAAGACCGAAACTGGCGACCAGAGAGGGGGGGAGTGAATGGGAGCCGATAAAAATTCTTCTCGAAGGAGATGGCGACTCCAACAAGATGAACGCGGCAACGAAGCACGTCTTCGACTCAACTACCCAAGTTGACCAAGACCACGTAGCCACTGGAGTGCTACTGGTCCTAGGAACCAACACACAGCCTTCCAAACCAAAACACACCAGAACGCACAGCGGAAACCTGCACAGCTTGCTGCCTGTGCTACACCGGTTAGACCGATGGCCTGCGCCATTCAGACCGGTGACACCGGTCAGACCGGTGGACAGCGCCGGTCAGGCCAGTGGCTACAGCATCCGCACAACAAACATTCCAGGAAGCCTCAGTGACTCCTCTAGGCCCTGGAACAAAACCACTTCCAAAACTCGAACTGCAAGGGAAGGAAACCCTACACAAAACCTAGCCAAACTCCTCGAAACCTTCCAAGAACTGACCAGCAGCAACTCAGCCCAAAGACACATGAACCAGGCAGTTCACCCAAGACAAATCCCACAAAGGCCTTGCATCAGTAAGACTGGTCACGCCTGGGCAGCTCGGGATGAACAGCAGCCCGCGGGTCAACTCCCCCAAATCCAACTCCCGATCTCCCGATTCGCTCCACGAATTCGCACAGGACTTTGGGGATAGTAGGAACACCTCATGGGCACTCCATAGCCAAGATTTGGTCCACCAAAACTTGCTAGAATGAGAAGAATCGAAGGATTTCCACCAAGAACACCTCTAACCCTAGAGCCAAGAAAACCCCACAATTGAGCCCCTTTACTCACGGATTTGGGAGGGGAATCAAAGGGAAAAGAACCACGAGGTGTTCATGCATGCATCCCCCACCGAATCCCAAAGAGAAAGGTCTCAAAACCGCCACAAGAAATTTGCCAAGAAAAGGCTCCGAAAATCACCAAAAAAGGGAAAATGGGAAGAACACAATCAAGCCTTGAGGAACCACGCCGAATCATCTATACATACCATGAAGATTCATACAAGGTCTAGCTTCCGCCCGATCATCCTTCCCTCTCACAAGATCTCACCATGAAGCTCTCAAGCTAGACCTAGAATTTCCAAAGGAAAAATGGAAGAGGAAAATAGCAAAACAAAATGAGCTAGGGTTCCAAGAGATGGCTGCCATCCTCTCACCACTTGGGTTATATGGAGGCAACTGAAAGACGAAACTACCCCTAAGGCCTAATACTAGGATACACGCCCCCGAAGGGCCTTTTGGGAAACTTTGTCGTCGCACCATCGGACGGATGCCCAGCGACCGCAAACTTGCTTAGCCTCGACGCAAGCCTTGCGATCCCGACGCGTGTCCTCCGCTTCAAAGACTCCGAACTGCGTCATCGCACATCGGTCAGACCGGTGCTCCTCAACGGACAGACCGGTCAGACCCACCGGTCAGACCGGTCCGATGCTGCTGCACCTCCGTCTTCGGTCTTCAGTCTTGGCTTTGTGGATCAACCAAGGAACCCAGTGGTTTTCTGGTGAACCACCGGAAACCCCGCGAACTCGTTGTAGCCTCTGCCAATCTCCACTCATGACTCGGCTCCCACGTAGTCCCGGCTCGACCTTGGTTTTGAGGCTCAACCAAGAAACCGTCCACGACTTCATCTTGTTGTTCTTGCCACCATGCGGCCCGCACTTGACCCTGCTGGCCACCGGATCCCTCGAACCAAGCCTACTGGTCTTCTCCACACTTGGAGGCCTCACCGGCAATGACCTTTCGCGCTTGTTCTTTACCTGCACCAACACCAGTCAAGCCGCAACCTGCACCTGCAATACTTAGCTAAGAATCAGTCCACACCATGTTGTCAATCACTCATCACACCAGGAAGCGACCTACCACCGGTCCTCGAACCACACAGGCTCTCACGCGTGCTATGTCTCGAACAGGATTTTCCTTCGAGCATTCAAGAAGAAGACGTGCTATGAGATGATGCACGGTCGCACTCCCAAGGTGAGTCACTTTCATGTGTTTTGATGCAAATGCTTTATTTTGAAGAAAGGCAAGAATCTGGATAAGTTTGAGGCTAGGTCGGTCGATGGTATTTTCTTTGGTTATGCTACTCACTCTAGAGCATTTTGTGTGCTCAATTTGGAAACTAACCAAATCGTGAAGACTTGCGAGGTTACCTTCGACGAGACACAGCCACGTAGCTCTCTTGTCTTTGACTGTGCAGGTGATGATGAGCTTGGCGAGGAGATCTTTGAGGAGGAGGAGCATGGACGTGGTGATGATGAAGATGGTGATGTGGTGCCCGTGGCTGAGCATGTACCTACTACCTCGACTACGATCGAGAACGGGCCCTCTCCTACATCTACAATGACTATTCTAGATCAAGGAGAAGCTGCTATTGAGGGGGAGGTAGCATCAAGGCGAGAACCTCCCCGGCGAGTTCAAGTGGATCACCCAGCTTCGAGGATCATCGACGACATCAACGAACGCACTACACGGTCGAGGGTTCGAAACAATTCTCACTTTGCTCATGCTGCTTTTGTTGCTACTTTTGAGCCCAAAGACATTGGACACGCGTTATCTGATCACAATTGGGTTAATTCGATGCATGAGGAGTTGGAGAATTTTGAGAGAAACCAAGTTTGGGAGTTGGTAGATCCTTCACCGGGTTGTAAGCCGATTGGGACGAAGTGGGTGTGGAAAAATAAAGAGGGAGAGAAAGGAGAAGTGGTAAGAAACAAGTCGAGGTTGGTGGCGCAAGGGTATAGTCAGAAAGAGGGGATCAACTACGAGGAGACCTTTGCTCCCGTAGCTCGTTTGGAGGCAATTAGGATCCTTCTAGCCTTTTCCGTGGCTAAAGGGTTCAAATTGCACCAAATGGATGTGAAGAGTGCCTTCCTGAACGGTGTGTTGGAGGAAGAGGTGTACGTGAGGCAACCACTGGGGTTTGAGAGTGAGAAGTACCCCCACCGGGTGTACAAGTTGAGAAAGGCGCTCTATGGGTTGAAACAGGCACCTAGGGCTTGGTACGGCAGGTTGAGGGGGTTCCTATTTGAGAGAGGTTTTGAGATGGGGAAGGTAGATCAGACCTTGTTTCTCCTCAGGCAAGGCAAAGAGATCCTAATTATGCAGGTATACGTGGATGATATTGTCTTTGGTGGCTCGTCTAACTCTTTGGTTGCAAGGTTTGCAGAAGACATGAGCAGGGAATTTGAGATGAGCATGATGGGTGAGTTGCAGTTCTTCCTCGGCCTCCAGATCAAGCAGTCAAAGGAAGGAACGTTTGTGCACCAAGCAAAGTACACCAAAGACATTGTGAGGAAGTTCAAGATGGAGGACTCCAAGGCCATGGCGACGCATATGAGTATGACTACAGCTCTTGATGCGGACGAGGAAGGTGAGCACGTGGACCAGAAGGAGTATCGGAGCATGATCGGGTCACTCCTATACTTGACGGCGACGAGGTCGGACATCCAATTCTCGGTATGTCTGTGCGCTCGTTTTCAAGCGTCTCCGAGGACTTCGCATCGGCAAGCAGTCAAGAGCATTTTCAGGTATTTGCGTCATACTCCCGACTTCGGCCTTTGGTACTCCGCGTCTTCTTCTTTGGCTCTTCATGGATTTTCAGACGCGGATTTTGCCTGGTGTCGGTTGGATAGGAAGTCCACTTCTGGGACTTGCCAGTTCTTTGGTTCTTCTTTGGTGTCTTGGTCTTCCCGCAAACAATCGAGTGTTGCTCAATCCACTACCGAGGCAGAGTATGTGGTCGCAGCTAGTTGTTGCTCTCAGCTCCTTTGGATCACATACACCATGAGCGACTTTGGTGAGGAGTACCATGTCCCACTTCAATGTGATAGCACTAGTGCCATAAACGTTGCAAAGAACCCAGTGCTCCATTCCAAAACCAAGCACATAGAAGTGAGGTATCATTTCCTGAGAGATAATGTGGAGAAAGGGAAATCGCTTTGATCCATGTACCCACACACGAACAGCTAGCCGATATCTTCACCAAGCCCCTAGATCAAGCAACTTTCACTCATTTGCGGGGAGAACTTGGTGTTTGTTTGATTTCTTGAGTTGGGTGTGGGAGCTCCTTTGTAGCATATGTATAGCTTACCTTTGTGCCTTTCTTGCATTTTGCATGGCATATGTAACATGATGTATAGGCATCTTTGTATCTTAGGTTGCATGCATTTGTATCATATGCATTGTGATACGAAAAGCTTCTCTCATATACATTGTTCACCATGTTGTGCTATATATGATCTTGTGAGCTAGTTTGGTATGCTATGGTAAGTTTGGCTTAGCTCTTGATGATCTTGATTTATGCCCATAGTTGATAGCTATGTTTTTGAAAAATGAGATATGTATGCTCTCTTGTGAGTAAATGCCTTTATATGATCTTGACATGTTTTTGTGGCTTGGCTATGCTTAATTTGTGGTTGGATAGCTTATTTTGATCATATGGGGCCAAAGGCTCATTTGCCATCATGAATGTTTAGCCCCCATGCTTTATCTTGTGGAGGGGCATAAGTTCCTTTTTGTCGCAAAGACATTTCATGTACCAAATATGAATCTGAAAATGAAATGTAGATTGCTTGGAAAATGTGCTCCCATGTCATATGTGCTTAATTTACTTGCTTTTGGGTGCTAAACCGTTGCATGTTACTTACCAATGAGAAGTCTCATATTTAGAAGTAAGCACATGGCTCAGTGGCTTTGACATGACATGAGGTGCTTGTGGGTGTTTATGATGGTCTTATGCTTAGAACGGTTGTCCTAGCATGAAGTTTGTGTGGCTTTGCCATTTTGACATGTTTTGCTCATGTTTAGGACTTTGCTCATGAGAAGGTGATTTTTCGCAAAATTGCTCAATTCTATCTTAGCTTCGTCCAATGGTTGTGAAACTTGGTGATCTTGTAGTTGATGTTCATACGAAGCTATAGAGTATCTAACTTGCTCATTTGGACATGTGTAGCATCCTATGTTGAATTTTGTCTATTTGAGAAGCTCTAGGTTGCATTTTTGCATTTTTGGCTTGATTCATGCATTGGCAACAAGGGGGAGAAGGTTGAGCATGTTTTGGCCAACTAAATGCATTTAGAGGGTTTTCGAGTGTTTTCAAGCCGTTTTTGGGCTCTTGCAGTTCCCAGGTGGTCATCGGCCTGACCGGTGACAGGCACCGGTCTGACCGGTGTGAGTGCCAGGTGCTGGGCGATCTTAGGCACCGGTCTGACCGGTGCAGGGGACCGGTCTGACCGGTCAGAGCAAGGCTGAGGCAGCTGCTCTGTTTTGCGAAGTGGTTTGCATGCATTCGTCCAGGGGGAGTTGCATTGGTTCAGGGGGAGCTCTTTGTGGTTTTCGAGCTTTGGTTTGGTGGTTTTCGCTCTTTGCTTGAGCTTGTTTTGTCTCGGTTGTATCGAGCCGTTGCCCTTGCCAAAGGGGACCGAGACTTGTCTTCTTCAAGTGATCATGCTCTTTGCCTTTCCTGTGGTTTTCGATCGCTTGTTGGAGATTCTTTTGGTCGTTTCTTTTCTTTTCCTTTTCTCTCTGGTTACCAAAACGTGTGTGTTGTCAATGCACTCATCAAGGGGGAGATTGAGGACCTGTGTGGTTCGAGGACCGGTGGATGGTCGCTTCCTGGTGTGATGAGTGATTGACAACGTTGTGTGGACTGATTCTTGGCTAAGTATTGCAGGTGCAGGTTGCGGCTTAACTGGTGTTGTTGCAGGTGAAGAACAAGCGCGACAGGTCGTTGCCGGTGAGGCCTCCAGGTGTGGAGAAGACAAGTAGGCTTGGTTCGAGGGACACGATGGCCAGCGGGGTCAAGTGCGGGCCGCATGGTGGCAAGAATGGCAAGATGAAGTCGTGGACAGTTCCTTGGTTGAGCCACAAAGCCAAGATCGAGCCGGGACTCTGTGGGGGCCAAGTCATGAGTGGAGATTGGCGGAGGCCACACCAAGTTCGCGAGGTTTCCAGTGGTTCACCAGAAAACCACCGAGTTCCTTGGTTGATCCACAAAGCCAAGACCGAAGATGGAGATGCTGCAGCATCAGACCGGTCGGACCAGTGGGTCCGACCAGTCTGACCGGTGGGTACCGTTCTGACCGGTGTGCGACGACGCAGTCCAAAGACTTCGAAGCGGAGGACACGTGTCAGGATCACATGGTGTGCGTCGAGGCTACGCAGGGTGCGGTCGCCGGGCATGCGTCCGATGGTGCGACGACGAAGATTCCCAAAGTGCCCCTCGGGGGCGTGTATCCTAGTGTTAGGCTTTAGGGGTAGTTTCGTCTTTCGGTTGCCTCCATATAACCCAAGTGGCGAGAGGATGGCAGCCATATCTTGGAACCCTAGCTCATTTTGTTTTGCTATTTTCCTCTTCCATTTTCCTTTGGAATTTCTAGGACTAGCTTGAGATCTTCATGGTGAGATCTTGAGAGAGGGATGGATGACCGAGAGGCAAGCTAGACCTTGTATGAACCTTCATGGTATGTATAGATGATTCGGCGTGGTTCCTCAAGGCTTGATTGTGTCTCTCCAATTTTTCCTTTTTGGTGATTTTCGAAGCCTTTTCTTGGCAATTTTCTTGTGGCGGATTTGAGACCTTTCTCTTTGGGATTTGGTGGGGGATGTATGCTTGAACCCTTCGTGGTTCTTTTCCCTTTGATTCCCCTCCCAAATCCGTGAGCAAAGGGGTTCGATTTTGGGGTTTTCTCCTCTCTAGGGTTAGAGGTGTTCTTGGTGGGATTTATTCGATTCCTCTTGAGTTAGCAAGTTTTGGTGGACCAAATCTTAGCTACGGAGTGCCCATGAGGTGTTCCTACTTTCCCCAAAGTCTTGTGCGAATCCGTGGAGCGAATCGGGAGATCGAGATTTGGATTTGGGGGAGTTGACCCGCGGGTTGCTGTTCATCCCGAGCTGCCAAGGCCTGACCGGTCTGACCGGTGCCTGTGACCGGTCTGACCGGTGCAGAGGCCTTGTGGGTTTTTGCTCGGGTGAACATCTTGGTGAGTTCCCTGGTGTCTTGTGTTGCGGCTGTTTGGAGCTCGGAGGGTCTGTTTGGCAGATTTGGGGTTTCCTGGCTTGACAGGTCTGACCGGCGTGCTACACCGGCCTGACCGTTGTAGGGGCCTTCTGTGTAAGTCCTCAAGTTTTTCTCGGGTGACCCGGCTCAGGGTCCAGGGTGACCCGGTGTGTCTCTGGTAGATGTCGGGTGTTCCGGCGGCTTAGTCCGGAGGATCCGGCCAGGACCGGTCTAACCGGTGCAGGTGACCGGTCTATCTGGTGTGGTCTGTGGCTGCTCGAGTTGCTTATTCAACTACGTTCTCGGGTAGGCTTTGGTGATTGTTGGTTCCTAGGGCCAGTAGCACTCCAGTTGCTGCGTGGTCTTGGCCAACTTGGGTAGTTAAGTCGGAGACGTGTTTTGGTTAGCCGTGTTCGTCTTGTTGGAGTAGCCATCTCCTTCAAGAAGAATTTTTATCAGCTCCCAATCACTCCCCCCCCTCTCTGGTCGCCAGTTTGGTCCTTCAGTCCCGTACTGTGCTTCCAACGTATACGAACGACTTGCAGCAGACGAACGCATAAACCCAGAATCTACGCACTAGCAAGGGAAAAGGCTACTCATGCAACCTAGCATAAACTATTAGAGAATGCAAGCATTTATTCTAATCAGAGCATGCACTTTATTCTAATCAGAGCATAACCTAGAATAACCTAGCATAAACCCAGGATCTACGCACTAGCAAGGAATCACGAACACACTTTATTCTAATCAGAGCATGCAAGCATATCCACTTTATTCTAAATGACTGTTGACGGTCCTTACAACGAAAATTCGACCGTCAAAACCTCGGGTTCGAGAGGAGTATATGACAAGTTTCATGCACATTTTTAGTACTAATAAAGTTCCACGAGTTGTGTTGTGAATTTCATAGGCAGGTACACATTTTGGCAGAATTGGGGACCAACACACCACACATGCAAGGCACGGCCGAACCACCTGGTCCGGCCGGCCCTACAGGTGCGGCCGGCCTGGCAGGTGCGGCCGGCCCTGCCCTATGGCGCGTCTCTGGTCCAGAGCACCCCCTCTCCCTCGAGCACAACTTGGACGAGCACGATTCACTGAAGAAATATCGGTTCGATCAAAGGGTGGAGGCTAGGATCACTTGGATCAATGGGTCCACTTGTCCGATCGCTCAACCGCCACAATCGTCATCCAGAGGCAATCCTAGGCGTCCCCGAACACGGTCGGTGCATCACACTGCATGGGGTAGGGCCAGCCGCACCTAGAGGGTCGGCCGCACCTATCAACTAGCGTGCCGGGCGAAACCGACCCAAGGAGCCGACCTACAACTGCCTCACGAGCAGTGATCAGGGGCGTCCAAGGCGAGAGGCGGCACATCCCAGGGCCGGCCGCACCTAGTGAGCCAGCCGCACCTGGGATATTCCTCCCCTGCGCTCCACCGACCTCCCTTGCCTATAAAAGCCACCTCCCACTCGCTGGAATGGACACACAATGCAGGAGCATCTCCATTTCTCTCTTTTGTTCACTTAGAGTAGGATTAGTGTAGCTTGGGAGTTAGAGTCGAGTCGAGCTAGTCTCGGGGTTCCGGAGGAGTCTTCTTCAGGGTTCTGGTACTACTCTTGTTTCCTTTCTTTGTTTAGACTCAAGTACAATTCAAGTTATCTTTCTATCTTACCTTTCGAGTCAATTACATTCAGCTTTTACTGTGCTCTAGAAGCTTTATTCTTGGTTTAGACTAAAGTTAGTTTAATCTTGGTTAGCATAGCTCTCATGAACTCTATAGTGTTGTGGTCATTCTTGGCTTGATCTTCGGTGTTTCACCGTAGAGAGAGACCTTCCTTCGTGACATCCGGGGAAAGGTTCTTTGGTTCGTTGTGAGCGCGGGGCTCAGAACTTGCCTTAGTCTTAGATTGGTGTCCCGTTCAATGGAATAGTTGTGGTACCCTAAGGAGGTGACAGCTCCGGACGGGCTCAGTAGTCCACCACGTTAGTTAGGGCCGGTAGGATTCAGCGCGTCGTCGTTCTCCCTTCTCATCCCAGTCCGAGAGCGCGGCTTTGCATGCCCCTGCAGCACTAGAAGAGCTTGATGAGTTTAGCTTGCCTTGGTTATCCTTTGCCTTAGTTCTTTACCTAGAGTTGACAAGAATAGATAGATTGTGTTAGGATCCTTTCTCGTCTCGTTGTCCTCCCAGCTCACTAGGTCCTCTCTAACCCTTTATGAAGATCCCCTTGTGTGTGTCAAGTTATCCCCGAATATCTTTATTCGTTACCCCCGCTATAGCTCTTTACCGAGTCTCGTTACACTCCACTGTTTATCCGATCATCTTTGCCGTAGTGCCTCCCTTGGGAAAATATAAATACGATAACCCGAATACCACCGGGTGAAGTGCTACCACGGTAATCAGTGCGCTTGCGGACCTTTCTGTGACGTGTGTTTTACCAAAGACGTTCCCTAGTCCCATTACGAGGGGTATAAACCCGGTAGCGACGCTAGCGAGTGCCAGCAGGCATTTCTGGCGCCGTCGCCGTGAGTGCAAACCTAGTAGTGAGGCTAAGGAGCATCAACAGGCATTTCTGGCGCTGTTGTCGGGGAGGCTATAGGCATAAGATATCGTTTAAACTTAGTGGTAGAGTTATCCAGGTTCGGTGAACCGCTATTTAAGCGGGTTTACCCTGCTCTACTCTCGTGTATGCAGAGTAGTGCATGATCGGTTTCGACCTACCGTCCAATTTCCACGACAATCCGGAGTCACTTGTGAGGAGAGTGCGACCTCGCGTCCTCATTCCTTAGAAGTTTCTCTCGAGTCAAGAGACGAACACCGTCGATCCCATAGACAGCACCTCGTCAACACCCATGGCCGAGAGGACGATCCGCGAGTTTTCCGCTCCCTCCAACACCAATGTCCCTACCGGACCGAACGTGATAGTGGGAGACGGAAACTTTGAACTCAAGCCAGCGCTGATCAACATGGTGCAAGCTAATCCGTTCTGCGGCAAGCCGAATGAAGATGACAACACACATCTTCAGCATTTTCTGGAGGTGTGTAGGACTTTCACTATCCGTGGAGTGACGGACGATGCAATTCGTCTTCGCCTATTCCTATTCTCATTGCTTGGGAAGGCGAAGCAATGGTTTTATGCGGAGCGAGATGCCATCAACACATGGGATAAGTGCTCTAAGGCATTTCTCGCAAAGTTCTTCCCGGTGGGCAAAACCAATGCCCTTTGCGCTAGAATTTCGGGCTTCCAGTAGCAGAATGATGAGAGTATCCCGGAAGCATGGGAACGTTTTCAGGAGTACATCACCACATGCCCGCACCATGGCATGCTGGGGTGGTTCTTAATTCAAACCTTCTACCACGGGCTCAAGCGTACCGCCTGTGAGCACCTAGATGCAACCGCTGGAGGAGCCTTCTTCTCGCTACAAGTAACCGCCGCCAAGGAATTGATCGAGAAGATGGTGGCAAATCAAGGTTGGGATGGAGATCGTCTCCAACCCCGTAACCACGGTGTACACCAAGTCGATGGAATCGACATGCTCACCGCTAAGATGGACCTCCTCGTGAAGAAATTGGAGGCACCAAGCAATATGGAGACCGCCAAGATTATGGACGCTCGCATGACGTGCGAGGTTTGCGGTAATGTGGGTCATTCGGGAAATGATTGTCCCGAAACAAGGGAAGAAGCCAGCTTCATCAACAATGGCAACAACAACGGGTTCCGCAACAATAACTACAACAATCAAGGGTGGAACTCGTGGCCCAACTTCCCGTTCAACAATCAAAATGGAGGTAATTATTCTAACAATTTCAATAATCAGCCTTCATTAGAGATCTTGTCTTTGGCCAAGCTAAAATTAATGAAAACTTAAACAAGAAACTAGCCTCCAATGATAAAGTTCTTGAAAATTTGAATTCCACTATCGAATCCTTCACCACTGCTATGAAGAATCAGCTAAGCTTTAATAAAATGATAGAAACTCAACTTGCTCAGCTTGCTGCTTCTTTACCTTCTTCCGAGTCGGGTGGAATCCCGGGGCAACCTGAACCTACCCAAGAGAATTTAAAATCGGTGACCACGAGAGGTGGTAAGACCACTCGGGATCCACCATATCCTAACCCCGCAGAGAAGAAACAGAAGGAAGTGATCACCGAAACAGAGGAAGAAAAGGACACCGAGAAGGTAGCTCCCGATGAAGAAAAGTTAAGGAAGACGGCACCCCATGAATTCTTTGACACCACGCTACTCCCATTCCCCCGAAGAATCAAGAAGCCTACCATGGATGAGCAATTCCGAAAGTTCGTTGAGGTAATCAAGAAACTCAATGTCAACATACCATTTCTGGAGGCTATACAGGTACCGACCTACGCCAAGTACCTCAAGGACATCCTCAACAAAAAAAGACCTCTACCTACCACGAATATGGTCAAGCTTACGGACGAATGTAGTGCGGCCATTCTAAAGAAGAAAGACCCTGGGTGTCCTACAATCAGCTGCTCTATCGGGTCCGAACACTTTGAGAATGCACTATGCGACCTTGGAGCCAGCGTTAGCGTCATGCCTAAGGTAGTCTTCGACAAACTTAACTATACTTCCTTGTCGCCTACAACTATGTGCTTGCAGCTAGCGGATCAATCGGTCCGCTACCCGGCGGGGATAGCGGAGGACATTCCGGTGAGAGTTCGGGATTTCTTCGTACCCGTAGATTTCGTCGTCCTCGACATGGATGTAGATACAAGGACGCCTCTAATCCTCGGGAGACCTTTCTTGAGTACCGCCAATGCTAACATCGATGTAGGAGCCAGAGAAATCCGCCTTAACATCAACGGCGAGGAAGAACGATTCACCTTTAGACCAATGGTGGAGCAATGCTCACAGGTACGAATATTCGATAGCAAAATTTCAAACTGTGTGCAGGAAGAGAAGGTAGCCCCGACCAAGCCCAAAGTGGATAGCCTCATTGACACAATGAGGAAGCATTGGGAGCAAGACAAAGCATTCAAAGGGTGCCACCAACAAAAGAAGCCGAAGGCAATCAACAAGGCTAAGGGGGAAAAGAAGACGGAAACCAAAAACACCCCCGCTAAAGCCTCACCGACTTCAGCGCCACCGAAGAAAACAAAGAGGGTGTGGCGTGTGAAGGGAGCATCGTCCGAGTCTTCCACTCCGGGACCGGATGAATCCAAGATCAATTAAGCAGACGGAGGAGTCCCGCTCACGGACTCTAAACTACGAGGCCTCACCGTGAGGTAAACTGATATTTATCTCATATTTCCCTTCCAACATTTTATTTCGTGCATCAAGCATGTTTAAATTTCAAATTTGATTTCTCCATTGCATTAGTAAGTAAACAAGACATAGAAAAATAGTTTTGGAGATTTTTGGTGATACGGCCGAACCTAGAGGTACGGCCGTACCTCCCCTCGACAAAATTGTTGTACAGGATGTTTTCAGGAGGGGACACGAGTGCTTGGAGCAAATGAAGTAGGGCCGGCCGAACCAAGTGGTACGTCCGTACCTATGATTTTCCACAAATCCATCAAGCCAACCACTACAAGCTTCCAAGTGCTCAACTCATCACCAAAATGAAGACACGCCAACCAGGTAGCCAAAAATTAGCTTGGGGGAGACCCCATTTTCAATCAAGGAAGGTATGTCAATCCCAACTAATTTTCAACATCTTGTTTACCACATTTGAATAAAAGAAAAACAACAAAAATATTTGCTTCAACCATGTGCACTTGAAATCTTGTCTATATCCTCACTTTGGAAATGATGAATAGTTGCTATGTTAAAACTTTGTAAGAACCTAGTGTACAACTTTGTGCTCTATGAGTATTTGAATTTGTTGGTATATTTTTGAGACAAGAGCCTGAAATAAAACTTTGTGGGAAGCAAATGCTTATGACCAAAACTAGGGTGTTGACTAGTATGATATGGTGAGACAATGTTGATCTTGCTCTATCTCATATTACGGTGAAAATCTCGGATGATTTTCTTTTGAAAATAAAACAAGACAAGTTCCTCAATGGTCATATCACCTACCAAAGCCATATGTCGATATCAAAGTATAAACCTTCTACATATGCTTGCTTGTGACCCATTGAGTTTTGCCAAATTGTTGTGATCCTTGGTAGAATCTTTTCATGCTTCCATGATAGAGATCACGTACACCCACATATACAAGCTAACTTCCACACGGGGAGTTACGCAAAACATGCCATCCACCCACCAAAAATAATTACTCCAAAGTTCCAAAGAGATTTCTCTTCTTGTATTCTTGCAAAAGGAGAGAGGGGTCATCAAAAGAAAAAGTATATGCTCAAAAAGCATAGGAAAAAATATGTGTGCTCCAATCAAAGAGCATAGAAAAAAAATGATGAGCATGACCTCCCTCCAAAATAATAGCAAAAGGAGAATCTCAAAGAAAGAAGTCCATAGAAAAACAAACAAAAATATTCCACACACTTGCACATTTCGATCAAGTTGCATGACTAGCTTTTTCTTGGATCCGGTCTTTGGCTCAACAACATCATGTGGCACAAGTGAGTCTCATGCTTATCCTACCCAAAGCTCCACATACAAGACATAGAGTAGGAAGTTGAGGCTCACTCAAAAGCCTTTGGTGAGGTAACAAATACCACTTGAGCGATCGAGGGAACCATTCGAGGAACCTTGTCTTTCTTTGCAAAAATCTCAAAACTCCGAGATAGGATCCAGAAAAAAAAAGAAGAGCAAGTGATGCAAAGTCAAAACCATTCTACCTTTCAACCTCCGAAGGCAAGGTGGAAAGTTACAAGCCCCACTGGTAAAACAAGGCTAAGTTTCTCTTGTACCAATCTTTTCAAATAGCAAGTAGAGCATGGAATTGTACACAGGTACTTGCCGGGTGGTAACATCATGCAACTCCTGATCCACCGAGGCCAAGTCTTGGCTTTGCTCGAGGACGAGCAAACGTTTAGCTTGGGGGAGTTTGTTGATGGTCCTTACAACAAAAATTCGACCGTCAAAACCTCAGGTTCGAGAGGAGTATATGACAAGTTTCATGCACATTTTTAGTACTAATAAAGTTCCACGAGTTGTGTAGTGAATTTCATAGGCAGGTACACATTTTGGGAGAATTTGGGACCAACACACCACACATGCAAGGCACGGCTGAACCACCTGGTCTGCCCGGCCCTGCAGGTGCGACCGGCCTGGCAGGTGCGTCCGGCCCTGCAGGTGCGGCCAGCCCTGCCAGGTGCGACCGGCCCTACCCCGTGGCGCATCTCTGGTCTAGAGCACCCCCTCTCCCTTGAGCACAACTTGGACGAGCACGATTCACTGAAGAAACGTCGGTTTGATCAAAGGGTGGAGGCTAGGATCACTTGGATCAATGGGTCCACTTGTCCGATCGCTCAACGGCCACAACCGTCATCCAGAGGCAATCCTAGGCGTCCCCGAACACGGTCGGTGCATCACACGGCGCGGGGTAGGGCCGGCCGCACCTAGAGGGCCGGCCGCACCTATCAACTAGCGTGCCGGGCGAAACCGACCCAAGGAGCCGACCTACAACCGCCTCAGGAGCAGTGATCAGGGGCGTCCAAGGCGAGAGGCGGCACATCCCAGGGCCGGCCGCACCTGGGATATTCCTCCCCTGCGCTCCACCGACCTCCCTTGCCTACAAAAGCCACCTCCCACTCGCTGGAATGGACACACAACCCAGGAGCATCTCCATTTCTCTCTTTTGTTCACTTAGAGTAGGATTAGTGTAGCTTGGGAGTTAGAGTCGAGTCGAGCTAGTCTCGGGGTTCCGGAGGAGTCTTCTTCAGGGTTTCGGTACTACTCTTGTATCCTTTCTTTGTTTAGACTCAAGTACAATTCAAGTTATCTTTCTATCTTACCTTTCGAGTCAATTACATTCAGCTTTTACTTTGCTCTAGAAGCTTTATTCTTGGTTTAGACTAAAGTTAGTTTAATCTTGGTTAGCATAGCTCTCTTGAACCCTATAGTGTTGTGGTCGTTCTTCGCTTGATCTTCTACCGAGTACGTTTGTGCTTAGTAGTGGAGAGAGACCTTCCTTCGTGATCTTCAAGCCGACGCCGCCCTTCCTCACCTGCCTGAATGGAATGAATATCTCCTTCGTCTAGTCGAGAAGGGAAAAAGCCCGGCGGGGAACTGGACCGTGACTCTTCTAAACCATTACATGACGGAGAAGTCCATTCTCGTCATGATCGATCCACATCCTACCATAGTGCCTGGAGAACCTGGCTTGCTTAGCTTACCAAGCTAGCTTACTAAGCTAAGCGTGAAGGAATTTTTCTAAGATGGCAGAGCTAGCCAGAAGGTAGCCTAGCTTGCTTCTAGAAGATTCTATAGTGATCCACAGGAATCGGCCTCCCTAGTCGTCGAAAGATTTCATCCCTCGGTCGTTAAGGAGCAAGAAAACGGATGCTCGTTAGCGCAATGGCTTTCGCGCTAGTTGCTCAATCCCTTGCTTGTTTGGAACAAGAGTTTTTCATAAAATAAAAAGAATGGTTCTTTTATGCAATTATGAACGGGCAGGCCTCTTGTCGATTCCTCCAACTCCATCAATGAGGGGGGAGTATGAGGAAGACCGATTTTCTTTCTATATGAAGACGAAAAAAGGATCAGGGTTAAACATTTCTGACTTTTGTTGAGTATGACTAAATGAGGAAGAGCTCCTTATGTGGTATCACTTTACCACCATCTGAAATGCGCGAAACTCCGATTGGTGGAAGCCAGTCCATGAAGATTCTTCCTTCTCTTACGTGAAATTCCCCTCTTTCGGTAAGCATCCAGTATCTCAGCAAATGAACATTTCTCTAAGCTTATCCTGTAGCTTATACGTCGTTTGAAAGCTGCTCCAAGGATCCAACGAATAGCTAAGGTTTGTTGACGATCCCTGGCTACAATCCCAGGAACATCATAAATAGTACATGCGACTCCTACTTTGACCACTTCGCATATTGGCTTTATATTATCTACGACGTCAACCATAAGTTTGATTACATCGCATTCAGTTCGAGCTAGGTGGTGAAAAGTTTCATAAACAATAGCATGAACTCTTGTTCTTTTACCATCGATCATGCGAAAGTTTACCAATTTATTGATCAATTCTTTTTGCTCACCATCAATGTCCCCCATATAGCTGAGAATTTCCGAGCAATTGGAAGCCACTTTCGATGACGAGGTCGATAAATTGATATTACGCGATCGTTACTGTCCATCTTTTGAAGCTCTGCTCCCGAAAAGAGAAAGGAGACTGATCTTGACGTCGGTGTTGGTTTTTCCAACGAAAAACAAGAACATTCTTTCCTTTCACGAACTTCCAAAATGAAATTCTAGTTGCCCTGTAACGCATACACTTCCGCATTTGTCCCATTGACGAAGGCCAATGAGACTATTCTACGAGTTTTCTGAGGAGCAACTTGACATTTCTTCATGCAGCTCAAAAGCTCTAGCAGAATCGCCGTAGCATCCTGGGATTTGCATATTCTATATGTGACCACATCAGGGATTCACCCTGGATCTCTTAGCCCACTGAGGATTTCCTCAGCTGAAGATATGTGTCCTTGCCCACAAATTCAATAAGCGAATTGAAAGATAGGACAGTTGGATCAACTCGGAAATCTCCTCAAAT
Organism: Cenchrus fungigraminus; assembly: GCA_036936925.1. Taxonomy (NCBI): domain Eukaryota; kingdom Viridiplantae; phylum Streptophyta; class Magnoliopsida; order Poales; family Poaceae; genus Cenchrus; species Cenchrus fungigraminus. Next base: position 49,446,292 of record CM072778.1, on the reverse strand, counting down.
GAGTTCCTTATCACTACATCAGATGCCACGCATGAGATTGTCCTTACCAATATCTTTACGCGCACCTAGCTTTAGTTACCCACATCACCAATGCAACTAATTTCTGATCCCAACTTCATTCCTTTTATTTATCCGTGTTATATCATTCGGGTAATCTTATCTCCACCTTCGTCAGAACGCTTTGAAGTCGTGTTCCAACTGAACGGACCCACATTCGGATATTGCAAAGTACACGGCAATGCTTGGGTTGGCTACTAATTCAAGGATGATGATGCGGGGGACCCCGGCGGTGATTAGCCGTTTTTCAACAAAGCAATCAGGAGGTAAGGTTATAATAAGTTGGGATAATATTTCAAAGGTAGGAAGCAGCTGGGCCAAGCAGATAGCAAGGTTCAAAGAAAGGGTGGGTTAAGCTGGGGGGAGATGGAATAGAGAAATACCACTCGGAGGGATTAGTACTCCCTATCTGATGAGGGGTCAAGTCTGAGCAAACATTCCCATTACAAGCAGGATAGACAAACTCTCCTTTGACAACTTGAAAGATCAAATGCTTTCCTTCAAAGCATTTACTTGCTAGGGTCTATCGCGAAAGAACTCCACCTTATAGCGTAAGGAGCTCGCGTACAACAGCGCTCAGCATGAAGGCTATTGTTCACGAATGCTATTCAATCTTGTAAATAACGCCAACGAGCCTACGCAATGGCATGTTTCTTAGTATAAAGCTAAGAATGAGAATTGCCTACAGCCACGACTCGGAAGAAGGTATCTAGTTCCTTATATATAGAGGCAGGCAAATCCAGGAATAAGATATAGCAGAGGGAATATGGGCCTCCTTACCTACTTGATATAATCTATGAAAATTCTAGGAACTGAAAGCAGAACGAACGCGCGCTAATCCTCTTATTCCAATGAGTAAGTCACATCCCGAGGAAGGCCTCTCTCTTATGAAATGAAAAAAGTAGTCCATCCAAGAGATTCCAATGAGGAGGTGAATTGCGCAAGCAAGTCACTGAACTACATTCCAAGAATGTTCATTCAAACAAAGTGAACTTACTTAATAACATGTGTTATGCCCGGATTAAATGCCAGCGCACCCACCACTTATGGGGGAAATTTCTTAACCCAAAGTGAATCTTGACTAGGAAAGTACACAAACTCACTTAACAGTTGTATATCTTTACACTATGTGAAGTTCAATCACTGAGTGTTGAAATCCATGCGAATGCACGGAAAATATAGGATCAAATAACAGGTTCAATAAGTGGGCTAGTCCTAGCCCTCCATTATGATCCTATCTCTCTTCGCAGGTTGAGTTACAGGTCGAAACATTCCCGATTTGTTCGCTTTTGGTATGAATGACCGAAACATTGTCGAGAAGCGAATGGTTGATGTCAACAACTCACACTGCATTTCCACCAGTTCCTCCCTTTGTGGTAGAGCGAGCGCCTTGACTAAGATAGATTGACTCTTTCATTCTTGTAGCCTATTCTGGTTCCAATCGCGTTTGAGGAAAACCCCCTTTGGCATCAATGAAACTCTGTGATATAGGAGTTCACTCATTTCGTTTGAGAGATAGTGGAATTTCTTCTTTCAACATGTACATCGACGAGGGTGTCGATGACTTGAGTGGGGGTGAGGAATGGTCATGTGCTAGAGGCCGTACCGTTGGAGTAAGACCTCAACAAGGGGGTGTGCGGTTTAAATGTAAATGACGAGCATGGAGAGGCCAAGGTCATTTGTAATTAGGTGTGGCTGATGCAAGAAGACTGGTGAGTTGTCCATGGTGAGACTCGTTGTGATGCTACTGCAGAAGGCATCCTGGTGTAGTTGAGGGCGCAGAACTTCTGTGCGGGTACAACTGGCACTTAAAAGACCTTCCGTGTAGATGAGTTTACTTCTTCATCATACGATTCATCTACTACAGAATCCAAATCAGGTTCGTTGCTATTGCTTATAGCGATTTGCATCCAATATTGGGGAAGAATCAATATTGGATGAATATTGCATCCACGTTACGCGCCGTCCCGTCCAACCTCTGCAGCACACCGCCCCCGTCAGAACAAGCACTCAATTACCCTCTACAGGCAGCACCTATCTACACTTAGGTCGTAACGTGGCAGGCCTGAACAACGCTCAAGAGAGCTGAGTCATCTAAGGAAGAGGTCGGAGAAGGCGCCAAGTACCTGGAATAAACAGTACCGCCCGGACACGCGGCAATTGCAAGCTCCACTACAGCTCAACGCCCTTCAATGCCTCCTGGCAGACATCGAGGTGGGAAAAGACCTTCCAATACCGTAGCACTGTAGCACATATTTGTATCCCCTTTTTGCCCCTCACCCTTGTGACTATAAAAGGGGGAGGAGGGCAACCGTTTCAGGGGCTGGCAAGCAAGCTGACTAGTTGATCATTCGACACCCATACACATGTAGCCCGAGCTACACCACCAGGGACATGGGCTCTGACACCCTCTCCCGACCAGTTTGTAACCCCTACTACAAACATTCCTGGCATAAGAACACAACAGCTCGAAACTAGACATAGGGTATTACTCCTAGGAGGCCCGAACCAGTATAAACCACTATGTCTCCTGTGCTAACCATCCGGGTCCGACACACGATCGATACAAATTTACTGCCGGCGGTAGAGAACCCCGACAGTTACCGATGACCATTTGACGCCCGTTACTAGACTGGGAGCTCAATAATAATTGAAGTCTAATAGCACTCTTCACTGTCGTGAAGCGGGAGCGCGGCGGAAGGGGATTATTAGCCAAATCGGGGGTCTCCAATGCACGGGGGCGGTGATCCTGCATATATAGAATCTGTGCTACTATAAGTTTTGTCTCATTTGTGAACAAAGGAGACGAAGGTTTGTGAATCCGTGTCTCCTTTGTGTCTGTCTTCATTGACAGGTCAACTCGATCTCTCATTGCTTCCATTTCCACATACATGCACAATCAGCACATATATCTTTTGAGACAAAACAGACATCATAAGAGAGATAACTTGTCCACAGGAATAAAGATAATTATTACAAATAGTTAACTTGTCCATCTGGCTAGGACTTAACTTGTCCATCACATTATTTACTATGGTCGTGCTATCTGACCATACACATCAACAAATGCATGCCCCTTGAACATCCACAAAAGTATGGCTATCTGACCCTACACATCAACAAGCTTGAACTTCCTCATGCCCCATCAAGATTGGCTCTTTTTGCAGCCTCTTCGTAAGCAACCAAGGATTCTTGAAGCCCTTCGAGCGCATCTTCAATGGGCTCGAGATTTTGTTCAGTAGTATACTTGTACCTCCTTATGTGCTTAGCCTTTGTGATGAAGATGTTCACTTCTTTCGTGATTTTTTCAAACTCAAGTTTCACATAATCCCAGACATTAAAGTTTAGAAGTAACTCAAGCTCTGCTCGCGACTCATAGAGTTTTGCCTGAAATAGGGTTAAACATGGTATAAGAATAACATAGTTAATTCAGAACTAATTTGCCTCAGAACTTGGAGCAGTATAGGCACAATAATCATCATAGGAAAATTATATAAGAACTTGAAAATTATCCTAGGCCTCCTAGCAGGGTGACAAGTAAAAGCAAAACTTAGTTCAGAACTAATTTGCCTCAGAACTTAGTATAAGATCATGACAAGTATGGAAGGCATCATCATAGGCACTAACTTTATCAAGCTCAATCTCAAGCTCAAGCTCCATCTATAGAACAAGTAAAAGGCAGTGAGATTCAGAGAAACTTGCCTCGCCATTGTCGTGGTCATTGCCAGAGTTAGAGATGAGGTCCTCTACACCTTCACCGCTCCCTCGACCCCTCTTCGTCGTTGCCAGACACTTGTGCTCGCAGACGTGAGGCAGACGCCTCACACACTTTGCTGCCCCCTCGCCGGCACGCTCCTCCTTGCCGTTGCTTGCCCCCTCGTCGGAACCCGAGAGGATCCAGTCGAGGACACTCGTCTCCGGCATTGGGTTCACTCCAACGCCGCTAGGCCCCTCTCTGGCTCTCATCATCGTCTCCCTCTTCGCCACCATCTCGACGGCACGCGCACGGATCCAGTTGCGGCACCGCTTCGCGTTCCAGTTCTCCTCGATCCTGGGTGCGCGGGGTCGTTCGCTGCTTGGCCCCTTCGCCGGCGCTCATCGTCGTCTCTGTCTCCACGCCTCCGCTCACCCTAGTGAGAAATGAGGAAAGTGTCATGTGCTGCGCTTTTTTTTTGAAGGAAAGTGTTGCGCTTATCCATTCGGAAAGAAGAAGGGGAGACAGAATGGGCCGGGGCAGATGAAAATTCATTTAGTGCAAAAAAAACTTTGGTCATAACGGTTGCTACTATAGCCGAGCGTTCCCTGTTCCATGCTTGTTTTGTGACGCCATAAGCTCCGCAATAGCGTCATAAACCAACTTTGGTCCCACATGTAAGCATTATTTTAAAAATAGAGTGTTACAAGTCGTCATAAAATTCAGTTGGGTCCCACATGTAACCATTTTTTCGAAAATAGAGTGTTCCAAGTCGTCATCAAATTTTGCAGGGTCCCACATGTAAGCATTTTCGCCATGTCAGTGGCGTCATAAACCAACTTTGGTCCCACATGTAAGCATTATTTCAAAATAGAGTGTTCAAAGTCATCATAAAATTCAGTTGGGTCCCACATGTAAGCATTTTTTCGAAAATAGAGTGTTCCAAGTCGTTATAAATAGTTCCAGGGTCCCACGTGTAAGCATTTTCGCTAGATCAGCGAAGGCTAGGTCACGAAATGTTGCAAAAATAATTTTCCATGGCATGGGTTCGAACCAGGGACCTGAAGGAACAAGGTTGTGTTATTTACCACTGCACCACTTCTTGGTTGTGCATGTTTTACTGGAAACTCAGCTAATAGTTCATGCGAATTCTTTACTGGACCAGGTCCCACATGTAAGTTTCAGTTGAGTCTATAATTACGTATCGAATGGCTGGCGAGACACTTCACTCAGACTTCGCAAAGACTTTTGACTTCCGCTATGCAGATCTGCAATAGTTCGTAGTAGGAATGGCGGATCCTAGCGGTGAGGGGAAGATGGTTGCGCCGCCACATCCCAGCAACAAGAGGATCAGACAGCATGACAAGGTTGGTCCTCTGGTTTGAGCCGCTATATTTTGCCCTATCTTACTAGGGTTGGGGATATCTAGATTTGGGGATCTGGAGGATTGACGAGCATATATGGTAGATTTAGATTTCATTATTGTACCTTTAGATTTGCACTTTGATAGGTGTTAGAAATTGATAGGCTATAGACAATTCATGTTAGATTCAGTTAGTTTTCAGTTTGCATCATCTTACAATAGGTTTTGTATTTTAGTAGCTTCTGGATGTGCTTCAAGCCACTCGTTTTATGGATTTTTGTCGAGGTGCACAATTGATAGCATTGATAGATCAATCGTTTTATGAATTGGTAGATTGAAGATACTATTTCGGAGCTGCAGACCATTGAAAGGACATCTGGATTCTGCCACGATTGTTAGCGTTTGCACAATTCATAGGTGTTCGATTCAGTTAGTTTCTAATTTGCATCGTTTGATGAATCGATAGGTTCAGTTAGGACAACCATGCCCTTGCTGAGTTTATGTAGGTAGCAAACTACCGGGTTTTGTGGCGTGTGGTGGTTGTTTTACTGTACTCATACAATTGGGTTCAAGGGATTCAGGTTTTTTTATAGACTGTTTTCAGATCGAGATGAGTTTTCTCCAAGGATGAGTTTATTTCTACAAGAACATCATAATGTTATTTTAGAAGATCTGGATGTCTCGTCTCGGGGGAGGACTCTCTTAGGATCTCCAAAGAGATTGAAAACTTCATAGAACAACTAGCTGACAGAGAGAAAGAGCTTCAGTACACACCTAAGAACAAGAAAACTGAGGGCAGAGCTTATTCTACTTACCAAAGACATTGGATTAAACGCGTCAATGAATGGGTAGCACATTGAGTTTGTTTGGTTCGTCTTTTCTTTTAAATGTTCAAGAAGTTCATTATCAGTTGGACTCACCATTCGGAATTCATACGCGTTGCAATGGAGGTAGAGGGAGAACAATGGAGGTATGGTGATAATAGATAGAGAAGGGGGAAGTTATGATTGAGGAAACTCCGGTCTGTTGATGTTTCGCAAGGAGGACCTTCCTAGTGGTAAAAAGGGAGGAAAAGCTAAGATGTTGTTTATTTGGAGTGATCCTAAATCGGATGGTCCGTTCTTTTGATGGTTTGCAGGAAGGACCTTCCTGAGTAACAATTGTGTAACTGCTTGTTTCCGAGTGCCGACTATTCCACGTGGCTGGCCGCCGCATGAATGAAAACTGGACATGTCAGCCCCAACAACAGCACAGAGCGGTTCTGGTAAGTTGGCGGGAGAAAAGCGCGCGCGACAGCAAAAAAAGTTTTCCCACCGACAAGTCTATATATCTCATTTCTCTCGACGACGCGGCGTACACTGCTGCACCACACTCCTTTTCCTTGTGCGAATGGTGAATCGTAGCGGCCCTAGCGGCGAACGGAGAAGCAGGACTCGCTCTGGTCAGGTCAGTCCTCTGTTTTGCCATGCTACTTTGATTTATCATACTAGTTAAGGGGAATTCTGGATTTGGGGATCTGGGTTAACAGACTATATTCATGTATTTTAAAGGTGTTTGGAGTAGACTCCGAAAGCTCCAGATCGCCACCGCCTGGTCCTCGTGAAGTTATCGTTCTAGATCCTAATGAAAACGAGTGCAAGGACGAGTTGCCTGTCCATCTGAGGTATGACTAGACAAGCGCCATCCCTGGGCGTCAATATGTATGCTACTGCGAGGTAAACGATAACTTGTATCACTTCTAATAAATGTTGCTTCTGTATTTGATGTTAGTGTGGTCAATCGCTAATTATATGAACGAAATCGGTGACTGCAGACTGATGACATGAAGTGCGCGTCGTTTATGTGGATAGATCCTAAATGGGATATTAGGACTCTAAATGTTCTAGAGAAACTGATGGAAATGAAGGGAAAAGCAAAAGAGGAAGCAAGGTTGTGGAAAGAAGCATGTACAGCTGCTAAGGAGGAGGCCAATGTCAAAGCTGAGAGCCATGTGTGGTTCGAGGACCGGTGGATGGTCGCTTCCTGGTGTGATGAGTGATTGACAACGTGGTGTGGACTGATTCTTGGCTAAGTATTGCAGGTGCAGGTTGCGGCTTGACTGGTGTTGGTGCAGGTGAAGAGCAAGCGCGAAAGGTCGTTGCTGGGTAGGCCTCCAGGTGTGGAGAAGACAAGTAGGCTTGGCTCGAGGGACCCGGTGGCCAGCGGGGTCAAGTGCGGGCCGCATAGTGGCAAGAACGGCAAGATGAAGTCGTGGACGGTCCCTTGGTTGAGCCACAAAGCCAAGAATGAGCCAGGACTTCGTGGGGGCCAAGTCATGAGTGGAGATTGGCGGAGGCCACACCAAGTTCGTGGGGTTTCCAGTGGTTCACCAGAAAACCACTGGGTTCCTTGGTTGATCCACAAAGCCAAGGCCGAAGAACCGAAGACGGAGGTGTAGCAGCATCGGACCGGTCTGACCGGTGGGTACCGGTCTGACCGGTGAGGAGCACCGGTCTGACCGGTGTGCGACGACGCAGTTCGGAGACTTCAAAGCGGAGGACACGCGTCGGGATCGCAAGGCTTGCGTCGAGGCTAAGCAAGTTTGCGGTCGCTGGGCATCCATCCGATGGAGCAAAGACAAAGACTTCCGAATTCACCCTTGAGGGGCATGTATCCCTAGTTAGCTAGTAAGGGTATTTTAGTCTTTAGGTTGCCTCCATATAACCCAAGTGGTGAGAGGATGGCAGCCATCTCTTGGAACCCTAGCTCATTTTGTTTTCCAATTTTCCCTTCCTATTTTCCTTAGGAATTTCTAGGACTAGCTTGAGAGCTTCATCGTGAGATCTTGTGAGAGGGAAGGATGATCGAGCGGCAAGCTAGACCTTGTATGAACCTCTTTGGTATGTATAGATGATTCGGCGTGGTTCCTCAAGGCTTGGATGTGTCTTTCCCGTTTCTCCTTTTTGGTGATTTTCGGAGCCCTCTCTTGGCGATTTTCTTGGAGCGATTTCGAGGCCTTTCTCTTTGGGATTTGGTGGGGGATGTATGCTTGAACCCTTCGTGGTTCTTTTCCCTTTGATTCCCCTCCCAAATCCGTGAGCAAAGGGGCTCGATTTTGGGGTTTTCTTGGCTCAAGGGTTAGAGGCATTCTTGGTGGGATTTCTTCGATTCCTCTCGATTTAGCAAGTTTTGGTGGACCAAATCTTGGCTTTGGAGTGCCCATGAGGTGTTCCTACTATCTCCAAAGTCTTGCACAAATCCGTGGAGCAATTCAAGAGATCGGGAGTTGGATTTGGGGGTGTTGACCCGCGGGCACTGTTCATCCCGAGAGCTCAGGTCACACCGGCCTGACCGGTGCCTCACACCGGTCTGACCAGTGCAGACTCTTTGTTGAGTTTTGCTCGGGTGAATGCCTTGGTGAGTTCCCTGTTGTCCTGTGTTGCTGCTGTTTCGAGTTTGGTTCGTTTTGGAGCTCGGGAGGTCAGGTTTGTGTTTTGGGGCTTCCTGGCTTAGACCGGTCTGACCGGCGTGCTACACCAGCCTGACCGGTGTAGGAGCCTTCTGTGGAAGTTCTCAGAAGTTGTCAGGGTGCTCCAGCAGGGACCGGCCTGACCGGTGTGTGTGACCGGTCTGACCGGTGTAGCCCAGTAGCTGCTCGAGTTGGTTTTTCCACTGCGTTCTCGGGTTAGCTTCGGTGGTTGTTGGTTCCTAGGACCAGTAGCACTTCAGTGGCTGCGTGGTCTTGACCAACTTGGGTAGTTGAGTCGGAGATGTGTTTTGGAAGCAGTGTTCGTCTTGTTGGAGTTCCCATCTCCTTCGAGAAGAATTTTTATCGGCTCCCATTCACTCCCCCCCTCTCTGGTTCGCCTAATCGGTCCTTCAATTGGTATCAGAGCCGATTCGGGTGTTCATTGACTCTAGCCAGTCTAAGATCCAAAGATGGCATACCAGGAACGGGGTTCGGGTCCTCCGCACTTCGATGGGAAGAACTATCAGATTTTGTAGAGGCGGATGGCGGTGTTCCTCCGCGGAAAGGGTCAGATCCTTTGGGATGTCACGGTGAACATAGCTTATGTTCATCCTGTGAACTTCCTTGCTCCAGGATCGAGGGATATGTTCGACGCTAACAACAAGGCGGTCGACTACTTGTCTCGTGCTCTATGTCAGTCCGAATTCGATCGGGTTCAGACAGAGGACTTAGCTTGTAGGATTTGGGAGTAGTTGAAGGATGCTCATGCTGGGAATGCTCAGGTTCAGGCTCGGATGTACGCGACTTACTGGAGAGAGTACGAGAACTTCACTCATCTCCCCGGTGAGTCCGTCGATGCCCTTTTCCAGCGGTTTACGGTCGTGGTGAACAACATGAGAGCCAATGTGGCCGTGCTCCCATACGATGATCATGATAAAGCCGTGAAGCTCTTGCACTCGTTGGATCGTACCATATGGGATGGGAAGATCGAGGCTATCCTTGAGTCCGAGAAGTATGACACCTTGACCGTGAACGAGCTGTTCTCGAAGCTCAAGTCGGCTGAGTTGGACCGTGGTATGACAGCCAAGATCGAGAGCCCGACTGATTCTCATAGTCTTGCTCTCGTTGGTGGCAAAGGAGCTAACTCTAACGCTAACGCATCCTCCAGGATGTACTCTCTGTCTTCTTTGATGTCTTTGCCAGATGAGGAGTTCGACGTGCTTGGAGAGGATGATCTGGCGTTGCTGACCAGGCGGTTCGAGAGGTTGCATGAGAACCGAGTGAACACAAGGAGGAATCCACGGACATGCTTTCAGTGTGGCAAGCCAGGACACTTCGTCGCCGACTGTCCGGAGAAGATGGAGAACAAGGACGGCTACAAGGACGGCTACAAGCATCAGTCGAACTAGGACGGCAAGTACCGATCGAGGCGCGATCACAAGCACAAGAACAAGCACAAGGATGAGCGACGGTCGAGGAATAAGGACGACCGCGGCAGGAAGGCCCGAGCGATGGTCGGAGCGAGCGACGTCGACTCCAGCTCCGCCAACTCTTCCTCGAGCTCGAGTAGCAGCGAAGATGAAGGTGATCGGCGCAAGAACAAGAAGGCGTCCAAGAACTTGAGTGGATTGAGCTGCTTCGCGGGAGATGGCTTCTGCGGCATGGCTCGTAGCTCCGGCAGCAAGAAGAGTCACCAGAGCGACTCGGACTCCGACTCCGAGGATGAGGTACGTGAGGAGCTTCCCTTCTTGCATGATTAGAACGAGCGTCTTGGCAAGTTGCATGATAACCGCGATGACATGCTTAGAGAGGCCAAGAAGGTGAGGAAACAGCTTAGGGCCTCACTAGAAGATGCTAGGAACCGTGTGGCTGAGCTAGAAACCCAGAACCTAGATGCTAAGCTTGAGATTGACTCGCTTAAGGCTTATCATGTGGTTTCTGATGAGATTGATTGCTGTGATTGCTCTGTGTACCTAGCTGATCTTACTGCTCTTAAGGATAAGCATGCTTCTACTTGTGATGAACTAGATGTGCTTAGGGTTGAAGTGGCTGAGCTTAAGTCTAGACCTGCTTTGCTAGGTGCTTGCACTTCTTGCCCTGTTTTGCATGGAAAGATTGATGAGATGCATGCTTACACTGTTTCGCTTGAGGCTAAGCTGAAAGAGCCTATTCCCACTTCTTGCTCTACTTGTGAATTGCATGCGGTTAAGAATCTGGAGCTTGCACATTATGTTGATCGCTTGCAGGATGAAAATGATGAGCTGAGGAAGTGTATGAGTTGGTTGTCGGGTCAGGAGCCTCAGCTTGGTATCATGATAGCGGCTTTCAAACGCTATGATGGTCAGGCACTTGGGGCTGACAAGCTTGGAGAGAACAGTGGTGAGGGAGTTGAGAGAGTTGGAGAGATCCCTATCCCACCACCAAACAGACACAAGAACAAGTTTGAGCCCAAGCCTAACCATCTCAGAAACAAACTTGACACTACTCCAGATCCACCCATATTCCCTCACCCAACAAATGATTTCCAAAAACCGGTGAAGTTTGTGAGCCCAAAGGGAGGTGAGGAAGGAGAGAATAAGGGTGAGAAGCCGAGTGAGCAGCCACAACCCAAGCCTAAGTCTAAGCCACAGCCCATGAAGTTCCATTGTGGGTATTGTGGAAGAGATGGTCACAAGGATGAGTTTTGCTTCAACAGGAAGCGTGAGGAGAGAATGGCTAGAGAATGGGCTAACAAGGACAGGTACCACCCCTCCAATGGTGTACCTGAGCCTCGTATGCAGATGCCCAGGGCCAAGGTGATTGTGAGGACGGTTCCGGCTTGGGGAGACCGGAAGGTAGAAGGTGGTGCTGCTGGCCGAGCTACACCGGTCAGACCGGTGCGCTACACCGATCAGACCGGTGCAGGTCTGGACAGATAGCGGTCCGGTTTTCGTGCTCGTGAGGATGCTCGGTTTGGTTCAGGTGGTCGTGGTTCTGGTGGTTGGTATGGAAAGTCTGCAGGTGGTCAGTTTGCTAGACGTTCTCCACCTCGTGCTCAATACAGGGGTGGGAGGAGTTGTAGCTTTGAGAAGGAGAGGAGGAACGGTCCACGCTCTTACTTTCGTGGCTTTCGTCCTCCGCCAGCTAGAGAGAGTTGGTTCCCTCGTAGTGGTTACCGTGGTGGTATTCGTGGTGGTAGCTTTGATAGGCGTGATGATTTGGTTTGTGCTAACCCCACTTTGGAGCAAATGGCTCGGCACTGGTTTTACTCTTTTGGTACTAACCCCAGTGCTGAGTCATTTGTTCACTCACGTTCTCGCTATTGAATTTCAGGTGGGAGACTTGAGGAACGTTTGGTTGATTGACTCCGGTTGCTCGAGGCATATGACCGGGGACAAGGGGTGGTTCTCAAGTCTCGTCCTGGTGGTGTCCAGGACATACATCACCTTTGGGGACAATGGGCGAGGGCGTGTGCTTTCAGAAGGTGAGATTAAGGTATGTGACAAGGTCACTCTCAGGCGTGTTGCTCTTGCTCAATCGCTGGGGTTCAATTTACTTTCTGTATCCCAGTTGTTGGATGATGGCTTTGAGGTGTTGTTTCGGCCTGGTGGTTCTCGGATTTTAGATTCTCGAGGGGACCTAGTTTGCATGGTCGTTCCCGAGGGTCAAGTGTTCCGAGCTGATTTCTCTCAGTCTTCTGGTGTGGAGCGTTGTTTTTTGGCTGTTTCTTCGAGTGAGGTGTGGAAGTGGCATAGGAAGTTGGGTCACTTGAGCTTTGACCTTTTGTCTCGCTTGAGTAAACTCAATTTGGTCCGAGGATTGCCACGGTTGAGGTTTGAGAAAGAGTTGGTTTGTGCGCCGTGTAGGCATGCCAAGATGGTAGCCTCTTCTCACCCGCCTCTCACCGATGTGATGACTGAGCGTCCATGCGAGCTGCTCCATATGGACCTTGTTGGCCCAGCTCGTGTGCGATCTGCGGGTGGGAAGTTGTATGTCCTTGTTGTGGTGGACGACTACTCTCGGTATGCGTGGGTGTTCTTTCTTGAGGAGAAAGGGGAGACGTTTGGTTTTGTTCGAGATCTTGTCTTGAGGTTAAGAAACGAGAGGCACGGAGATGCCATACGAGCGATCCGTAGTGACAATGGCTCGGAATTCAAAAACTCTCGCTTCGAAACCTTTTGCCATGACTTGGGTCTTGAACACCAGTTTTCGAGTCCGTATACGCCTCCCCAGAATGGCGTGGTGGAAAGGAAAAACAGGACCTTGTGCGAGATGGCTCGGACAATGCTCGACGAGCATAGGACTCTGAGAAGGTTCTGGGCTGAGGCGGTCAATACCGCGTGCCATGTGTCGAACAGGATCTACCTCAGGGTTCACAAGAAGAAAACCTATTACGAGTTGATGCACAGTCGCACACCCAAGGTGAGTCACTTCCATGTCTTTGGTTGTAAATGCTTCATTCTTAAGAAAGGAAAGAAGTTGGACAAGTTCGAGGCTAGGTCGGTCGATGGTATTTTCTTTGGTTATGCATCTCATTCTAGAGCATTTCGTGTGCTCAATCTTGAAACTAACCAAATCTTGGAGACTTGCGAGGTAACCTTCGACGAGACACATCCACGTAGTCAGCATGTTTTTGAGTGTGCAGGTGACGACGAACTTGGCGAGGAGATCTTTCAGGAGGAGGTGCATGAACATGGAGATGATGAAGATGGCGGTGTGGTGCCCGCGGCTGAACAAGTACCTACTACTTCAACAACGATCGAGAACGGGCCCTCTCCCACACCTACAATGACAAATCCAGATCAAGGCGAAGCTGTTGTTGAGGGGGAGGTAGCATCAAGGCGAGAACCTCCCCGGCGAGTGCAAGTGGATTACCCAGCTTCGAGAATCATCAGCAACATGAATGAATGTACTACACGGTCGAGGGTTCGGAACAATTCTCATTTCGCTCATGCTGCTTTTGTTGCCACCTTTGAGCCCAAAGACATTGGACACGTGCTATCTGATCATAATTGGGTTAATTCGATGCATGAGGAGTTAGAGAATTTTGAGAGGAACCAAGTTTGGGTGTTGGTTGACCCTCCCCCAGGGTGTAAGCCAATTGGGACAAAATGGGTGTGGAAGAACAAAGAGGGAGAGAAAGGAGAAGTGGTGAGAAACAAGTCAAGGTTTGTTGCTCAGGGGTATAGTCAGAAAGAGGGGATCGACTACGAGGAGACTTTTGCTCCCGTAGCTCGTTTGGAAGCGATTAGGATGCTTCTAGCCTTTTCCGTGGCTAAAGGTTTCAAGTTGCACCAAATGGATGTGAAGAGTGCTTTCCTGAACGGTGTGTTGCAGGAAGAAGTGTATGTGAGGCAACCACCGGGGTTTGAGAGTGAGAAGTACCCCCACCGGGTGTACAAGTTGAGGAAGGCGCTGTATGGGTTGAAGCAGGCGCCTAGAGCTTGGTATGGTAGGTTGAGGGGGTTCCTGTTTGAGAGAGGGTTTGAGATGGGGAAGGTCGATCAGACCTTGTTTCTCCTCAGGCAGGGCAAAGATATCCTGATTGTGCAGGTGTACGTGGATGATATTGTCTTTGGTGGCTCGTCTAACTCTCTTGTTGCAAGGTTTGCAGAAGACATGACCAGGGAATTTGAGATGAGCATGATTGGTGAGTTGCAGTTCTTCCTTGGGCTCCAGATCAAGCAATCAAAGGAAGGAACATTTGTGCACCAAGCAAAGTACACCAAGGACATTGTGAGGAAGTTCAAGATGGAGGACTCCAAGGCCATGGCGACGCCTATGAGTACGACTACAGCTCTTGATGCGGACGAGGAAGGTGAGCATGTGGACCAGAAGGAGTACCGGAGCGTGATCAGGTCACTCCTGTACTTGACGGCGACGAGGCCGGACATCCAATTCTCCGTATGTCTGTGCGCTCGTTTTCAAGTGTCTCCAAGGACTTCGCATCGGCAAGCGGTCAAGCGCATTTTCAGGTATTTGCGTCACACTCCCGACTTCGGCCTTTGGTACTCCGCGTCTTCTTCTTTGACTCTTCATGGTTTTTCAGACGCGGATTTTGTCGGGTGTCGGTTGGATAGGAAGTCCACTTCTAGGGCTTGCCAGTTCTTGGGTTCTTCTTTGGTGTCTTGGTCTTCCCGCAAACAGTCGAGTGTTGCTCAATCCACTACCGAGGCAGAGTATGTGGCCGAAGCTAGTTGTTGCTCTCTGCTCCTTTGGATCACATACACCATGAGTGACTTTGGTGAGGAGTATACCCATGTCCCACTTCAATGTGACAGCACCAATGCCATAAGTGTTGCAAAGAACCCAGTTCTTCACTCCAAAACCAAGCACATAGAAGTGAGGTATCATTTCCTGAGAGACAATGTAGAGAAAGGAAAGATCTCGTTGATCCATGTACCCACACATGACCAACTAGCCGATATTTTCACCAAACCCCTAGATCAAACAACTTTCACTCGTTTGCGGGGGGAGCTTGGTGTTTGTTTGATTTCTTGAGTTGGTGTGTGGGAGCATTCCTTCGTGCTTTTCTTGCATTTGGCATGGCATATGTAACATGATGTATAGGCATCTTTGTATCTTAGGTTGCATGCATTTTGTATCATATGCATTGTTTAGGAAAAGCTTCTCAAATATACATTGTTCACCATGGTATGATATATATGTTCTTGTGAGCTAGTTTGGTAAGCTATGGTTAGTTTGGCTTAGCTCTTGATGATCTTGATTTATATCCATGGTTGATGGCTATGTTTCTGAAAAATGTCACATGTATGCTCTCTTGTGAGTAAATGCCTTTATATGATCTTTACATGTTTTAGTGGCTTGGTTATGCTTAATTTGTGGTTGGATAGCTTATTTTGATCATATGGGGCCAAAGGCTCATTTGCCATCATGAATGTTTAGCCCCCATGCTTGATCTTGTGGAGGGGCATAAGTTCCTTTTTGTCGCAAAGACATTTCATGTACCAATTTCATATCTGAAAATGAAATGTAAATCACTTGGAAAATGTGCTCCCATGTCATATGTGCTAATTTTAATTTGCTTTGGGTGCGAAACCATTGCATGATGCCTACCAATGAGAAGTCTCATATATAGAAGTAGGCACATGGCTCGGTGGCTTTGACATGACATGAGGTGCTTGTGGGTGTTTATGATGATCTTATGATTAGAATGGTTGTCCTAGCATGAAGTTTGTGGGGCTTTGCCATTTTGACATGTTTTGCTCATGTTTAGGACTTTGCTCATGAGAGGGTAAATTTTCGCAAAATTGCTCAATTCTATCTTAGCTTCGCCCAATGGTTGTGAAACTTGGTGATCTTGTAGTTGATGTCATTACAAAGCTATAGAGTATCTAACTTGCTCATTTGGACATGTGTAGCATCCTATGTTGAATTTTGTCTATTTGAGAAGCTTTAGGTTGAATTTTTTGCATTTTTGGCTTGATTCATGCATTGTCAACAAGGGTGAGAAGTTTGAGCATGTTTTGCCTTGCTGCATGCATTTAGAAGGTTTCCAAGTGGTTTCGAGTAAGTTTTGAGCTCGTGCAGTTCCCAGTTTTCCTAGGTGGTCATCGGCCTGACCGGTGAGGTACACCGGTCTAACCGGTCACCGGTCTGACCGGTGTGAGGTTCAGGTGCTGGGCGATCTAGCGCACCAGTCTGACCGGTGTGGTTGACCGGTCTGACCGGTCAGAGCAAAGCTGAAGCAGCTGCTCTGTTTTGCGAGGTGGTTTGCATGCATTCGTCCAGGGGGAGTTGCATTGGTTCAGGGGGAGCTTGCATGTGTGCAGGGGGAGCTCTTTGTGGTTTTCGAGCTTTGGATCGTTGGCTTGTGCTCTTTGCTTGAGCATGGTTTTGTCTCGGATGTGTCGAGCCGTTACCCTTGCCTAAGTGGTCCGAGACTTGTCTTCTTCAAGTGATCTTGCTCTTTGCCTTTCTTTGACTTTCGATCGCTTGTTGGAGTTTCTTTTAGTCGTTTCTTTTCTTTTCCTTTTCTCTTTGGTTTCCAAATCGTGTGTGCTGTCAATGCACTCATCTAGGGGGAGATTGAGAGCCATGTGTGGTTCGAGGACCGGTGGATGGTCGCTTCCTGGTGTGATGAGTGATTGACAACGTGGTGTGGACTGATTCTTGGCTAAGTATTGCAGGTGCAGGTTGCGGCTTGACTGGTGTTGGTGCAGGTGAAGAACAAGTGCGAAAGGTCGTTGCCGGTGAGGCCTCTAGGTGTGGAGAAGACAAGTAGGCTTGGTTCGAGGGACCCGGTGGCCAGCGGGGTCAAGTGCGGGCCGCATGGTGGCAAGAACGGCAAGATGAAGTCGTGGACGGTTTCTTGGTTGAGCCTTAAAACCAAGGTCGAGCCGGCACTACGTGGGAGCCGAGTCATGAGTGGTGATTGGCGGAGGCTACACCGAGTTCGCGGGTTTTCCGGTGGTTCACTAGAAAACCACTGGGTTCCTTGGTTGATCCACAAAGCCAAGACCGAAGAACCGAAGACGGATGTGCAGCAGCATCGGACCGGTCTGATCAGTGGGTACCGGTCTGACCAGTGAGGAGCACCGGTCTGACCGGTGTGCGACGACGCAGTCCGGAGACTTCGAAGCGGAGGACACGCGTCGGGATTACAAGGCTTGCGTCGAGGCTAAGCAAGTTTGCGGTCGCTGGGCATCCGTCCGATGGAGCAAAGACAAAGACTTCCGAATTCGCCCTTGAGGGGCATGTATCCCTAGTTAGCTAGTAAGGGTATTTTAATCTTTAGGTTGCCTCCATATAACCCAAGTGGTGAGAGGATGGCAGCCATCTCTTGGAACCCTAGCTCATTTTGTTTTCCTATTTTCCCTTCCTATTTTCCTTAGGAATTTCTAGGACTAGCTTGAGAGCTTCATGTTGAGATCTTGTGAGAGGGAAGGATGATCGGGCAGCAAGCTAGACCTTGTATGAACCTCTTTGGTATGTATAGATGATTCGGCGTGGTTCCTCAAGGCTTGGATGTGTCTTTCCCGTTTCTCCTTTTTGGTGATTTTCGGAGCCCTCTCTTGGCGATTTTCTTGGAGCGATTTCGAGGCCTTTCTCTTTGGGATTTAGTGGGGGATGTATGCTTGAACCCTTCGTGGTTCTTTTCCCTTTGATTCCCCTCCCAAATCCGTGAGCAAAGGGGCTCGATTTTGGGGTTTTCTTGGCTCTAGGGTTAGAGGCGTTCTTGGTGGGATTTCTTCGATTCCTCTCGATTTAGCAAGTTTTGGTGGACCAAATCTTGGCTATGGAGTGCCCATGAGGTGTTCCTACTATCCCCAAAGTCTTGCACAAATCCGTGGAGCGATTCGGGAGATCGGGAGTTGGATTTGGGGGTGTTGACCCGCGGGTGCTGTTCATCCCGAGAGCGCAGGTCACACCGGTCTGACCGGTGCCTCACACCGATCTGACCGGTGCAGACTCTTTGTTGAGTTTTGCTCAGGTGAATGCCTTGGTGAGTTCCCTGTTGTCCTGTGTTGCTGCTGTTTCGAGTTTGGTTCGTTTTGGAGCTCGGGAGGTCAGGTTTGTGTTTTGGGGCTTCCTGGCTTAGACCGGTCAGACCGGCGTGCTACACCGGCCTGATCGGTGTAGGAGCCTTCTGTGGAAGTTCTCAGAAGTTGTCAGGGTGCTCCAGTAGGGACTGGCTTGACCGGTGTGTGTGACCGGTCTGACCGGTGTAGCCCAGTAGCTGCTCGAGTTGGTTTTTCCGCTGCGTTCTCGGGTTAGCTTCGGTGGTTGTTGGTTCCTAGGACCAGTAGCACTTCAGTGGCTGCGTGGTCTTGACCAACTTGGGTAGTTGAGTCGGAGACGTGTTTTGGAAGCCGTGTTCGTCTTGTTGGAGTTCCCATCTCCTTCGAGAAGAATTTTTATCGGCTCCCATTCACTCCCCCCCCCTCTCTGGTTCGCCTAATCGGTCCTTGAAAAGCAGTTGAGCTGCAGAAGATAATGCGATACTACAGGGAGGTAACGCATAACCTGTTTGAGATGAGAAAGAAAATGAGAAACGATGCTCTGTTGTCTTCTACAAAAAAGGGTGAAGCCAATAGGTACCTAAAAGCTGAAAGTGAAACAAGGATGTGGAAGGAAGAATGTGCAAAGGCTAACAGGGAGATTCAAGAGACTGCCTCTAAGCTATAGACAGTCAAGCAGCTCCTGGATTTCGCAACAGTTATGCGGAAGAGGGTGAAGGAATTGCTGAGGCAGGCTTCATATAAGAGGTCACTGAAGGACAACAATGAGGTAGATGGTTCAGAGGTGCTAATCATGCTTGTATTTTGGTATTTTCTACCTGACCATCTTATGATATTTGCTACTTGTTGGTGGTGTGAACTTTGTGGTGATGAGTAGCTGTGAGATGCCATCTTATGATGTTTGATACTTGTCCGCTCTGTTGATGTTTTGCAGGAAAGACCTTCTTGATTATCGAATGCGTAACTGCTTATTCCCTACAGTGATTGTGGTAGAAACTCATACATATGCGCTGAATAATTGACGAAAGCTGATAATATAGATATTTGTACATTGAATTGCGTTACAGGTGGTACACAATTGAAGTTCCGCATTACGGATAGCTAGGCAACAACCATGTTCCTTGCGACCAAATCCAGTCCCCAAGAACCTACATAATGCGGATCGCAGGAGTAGTGTTGATGCCTGGAACAATACCTATTCCCTGCTGGTAGATCCAGTACTCATTCTTTTCATCGTGATGTCAAGTTCGTAGGAAGTAAATGTGATTTGCCCTCAGGTCAGGCAAACCAGAAAAGGCATGCTCTTCTGTAACAATGCACTTGCCAGGACCAAATAAGATGATCTTATTCCAGAAATCAGGAGCTCTCTCCCAGGGAATAGGCTGCCAAATGTCTCCGACGAATGAATGCAAAGTTAATTCTATCACCTCAGCTTCTTTCTCCTCCAGAACAACAAAGAACAATCGGTCTTCACCTTCGAGTAGAGAAGAGTTGCCCATGCCAATAACCCATGACAACCGAAGTCCAACAGGATGGGGAGGTGCTAGAAGATCTTGCCCCAAGTAGATCCGCATGTGTTCAGAAGAACTGCACCAGAAATCTTTCGAAGGTAGTGTAGTCTAGTCGGATTGGCTACCCAAATGCCACATGAAAACGGGTAATGACCCAAGCACTGCAAAAGATTTCTCTGGCTAAAAGAAAGTAATCACGACAAATGACTCTGCACCAGCTGCTG
The DNA here is from genome assembly GCA_036936925.1 of Cenchrus fungigraminus. NCBI lineage: Eukaryota > Viridiplantae > Streptophyta > Magnoliopsida > Poales > Poaceae > Cenchrus > Cenchrus fungigraminus. The sequence continues at coordinate 49,426,534 of CM072778.1, read as the reverse complement.
TTTCAAGGCACAAGATACAAGCTTGGAGAGTAGACATTTGGCTCCATTTTTGAAGTCGAGGAAGGCGAATGTGCTTCTGAGGAGACAAAGGATTCAGCATGAGCGCGTTACACCAATCTCTTCAATCTAAGGCGACTAGGCTTCCAGATCCGCCGCAACCAACCAATCTAGTCCTTTTCCCAGCCAATGCAGGAAAGGAGACCTCAAAAAGCTGCATATCAGCGACGAATGCGAATGTCACTGCTCCAAATTCACCGATAAATTCAGATTTCAGAATGCAAGGGTCAAACGGGCATGCCTCACCTGAACGAACGCAGTTCCAACCCTTGCAGACAACTTTGAACATGATAAAATCTCTTGCATCATTAATCTTATTGGCGACGCTCACAATAATGTCAGGAATAAGATTTGCCCAGGGACAAGGCATCATTGACAGGATAGCCAAAGAACAAGGTTGTGGGAGAACAATGGTGGAGTTATAGCTCCAACAAAGACAAATGAGTGGAAAAGGTAGTCCAGAAGGTTTGGTATACTGATGTATTGCCAAAAGGACCTTCTGGACTACTATTATTTCTTCCAGTCCGTTAACATTCCATTGAACGGTCTTTCCCCCTTTCTCAGAATGTACTCCCTCCGTCCACAAAAGAATGCAATTCTCACTTCTCGATAAGTTTATATGAATATATAAGTGTTAGCACAAATTACTGTAAATTTGGTCAAGATTGAATTAGTTTGACTAGAACGGATCCCAAATTATAGAAAACTACTCTAATCTTTTTGGGAGCAGTTTTTTCAATAATGGTTGAATGGGTTCCTCTGGTCATAAATATCCTAGTCTGGCAACCAACAAAAGCCCCCTTCACTCCCAACGCCCTCTTTCTCTCCCCACTCTTGCAACCAACAAAAAACCCCATTCTCGCACAGCGCCCTCTTCCTCTCCCCACTCTTGCAACCAACAAAAAACCCCATTCTCGCACAACGTTCTCTTCCTCTCCCCATGGAGCCATTGTCTCCTAGAAGTCCGGCGCAAGCCACATCGTCCTCCTCTTCTAATGAAAGGGAGGATCCCCAGCTGTCAGATGAAGAGGAGGCAGAGAGGAGGCCCATTCGGGTGGTGGTTGACACATCCTCTGATGATTCGAAGTTTGTGGAACAAAATGAAATCCAAGATCATGTGCCTCTGAAACATCGCACCCCTCGCAAGTCAGCAAGAGGTGCCAGGGGTCAAGGGCGCGGAAGCACCGCCACTCATCCGGGAACTGTCGTCTCCAACCGCCGTCATCCTCTCTCATCCTCATTGGTCGGCGACAGTCGATCTCTGCCATCCTCGCCGAGCAGGGGCCATCATCGACAAGCCGTCATCATCCGCCATGGAGCAGTGCCAAGGCCGTGCTCGACCTGCTGCCATGGAGTAGCGACATCATCCTCTAGCGGCGGCATTGGAGGGACGACCTCATCCGTGGGCGGCGCCCTAGGAGGTCCACCACCACCTTCCACGGGCGGTGGCAACAGAGTGACATCCTCGTCCGTGAGCAGCTACAACAAGGCGCCGGGTGCACCATCGACAAAGAAGCGGCACCTTGATTAGTGGATTAGTGGTGACTGCTACTAGTAGAAGTAGGAGCAGAAGAAACAGAACGAACATTCGCCTTCTGTTCATCTGGTCTGATTGAATACTACTACTGTTTTTCCTTGTAAGATGTTGGGTTTTTCATTGCGTAGCAGTGACAGTTTAATCTGGTCTAACTGAAAACTACAAACTAGACTTTTGCCTTGTGTTCATCCGGTATATAAGAAATCAAAGGAACGGACTTTCCGTATACACCGAATTTATACCGAGGGAGTACACACATTACCATTTTTATTAGAAACAACACAATCCAAATACAAACGACACGAATGCATGCATACGCATTGATTACACATGAGGATGGATCGATCCACCATAGTTGGAAGTACAGCGACATACTCTCAACGACATACTACTAGCAATCTACCATTACGGCTCATACAACTACCATCACAACATACTACTACCATCACGGGTTCATGGAAATCCCGCCGCTACTCGGAGTGCAGCAAAACGTGTCTCCTAGATCAGATACTCCTCCAAAGCGCGATGCTTCGCCCTTGTAACCCAAAGCTAGGTAGGCGACACAGCGATGTTATGCGTATGTAATAGCAGGTCACGAATGGTCCATTGCCTGTGACCCTTGTGGCAAAAAGGGCACACCCACATACCTTCGTGATAAACACGGGCGGGCCCGCCTTGCTGAAGCCAAAGCAACACAGACCATTTCAGGTCATGCGATTCATCTTGTTCAATCAGCACTGGCCACGGGGGTGGCATTTCAACGGGCAACAGCAGAGGTGCCAGCCTGGGCCATGGGCGAAAAGGTGGTGCCATGAGGTTCAGCTGATCCTGAGTTGTCGTTGCCAGCGGCTGAACTAGAGGTGGCATCACCCCCGGGTGTTGCTGAGGTGCCCATGCCAGCGGAAGTGGAGGTGCCATTGGGGCCTGGTGCTGCTAAGGTGTCGATACCAGTGGAAGTGGAGGTTCCATTGGGGCCGGGTGCTACTGCGGTGCCGATGGCAGCGACTGAACCGAGTGGTGGTGAGGTGCTATTGCACCCGTTAGCTCCCGCTTCCCCGACTCCTCCAAGTTCCATGCGCCGTCCCTTCCTTGTCCGGCCATTCCCCACGTACTGCATACACAAACGAAGAACAAACCCTACATAAGCTAACAATGTGACCGTCTCGATACCATGCATACATAAAGTAAACCAGATTAGCCAACAAAATGATCTCACCCTTGTATCCCACTAAAGTAGAGAAATGCAAGACGGGGGAACCGATGAGTGTTGGCCTTGCCTTTCAAGAATGTTGTGCTGCACTCGCCTATTTATCATGGACTACAGCGGTCACGTGAGCTCGGTGTAGCATGGCTAAAGTTACTATGGAAAATGTGAGAAGCTCGGAATATAGTCAGGCCTACACGTGATAGGAATCTATCTAGGTCAGAATCTTCAGTGGCGTGCATCGATTACATGTGTGGATGATGGGTATCACGGGATGAGCCCGACGTGTCTAGGTATGTGTTTACTTCCGGACTTTCCTCTCTAGAGCACAAGAAAGTCCCGCGAACAAATCACGCCGCATCAGATGCATCTAATGGCCGTCTCAACTGCATCAGCTCATGCCGCATCAACAGCGAGACAACTCTCTACCGTTTATTTATGTAATGGTTTAGGCGTCAATTGCATCTGGAGAACAAGATTGGTGTGCTGTAATCAGATGGACTGGATGGTCCTTTCGTTGCAACACGCAGGGTGCGGGATGACTTGACAAGTCCTCCTCGATCAGGTACGCTATGTGAGTCGTGACTGTAAATGTCTATGAATGGTCTGGATTCGCACTTGATGATTCCCGCAGGCCTTGGAGACTGAGAAACGTGATGAACTTGTTGACGCGACAAGACCAAAACGGAATAAGCTGGAATTGGAAAAGCAATATATGTTTTTGTGTGTGTTTGTGTTTGTGTGTGTGTGTGTGTGTGTGTGTGTGTGTGTCTGTGTAATATTAACATGCATATAAGCACAGAAGGGGATCTCGAATGGGCGTTTGGGAACGACATGCTCTCACAAGTTGATCCACGTGTCGATCATTAAGAATTGTAGTTAAGGACTAGCACCGGGCGTTAACCGACGAACTTGTGTGCACACCCCCTCTGAACGGACGTGTCGATCATTGTGAATCGCACTTAATAAGGACTAGAACTGGGAAGTTCATGACCCGAACATGGCCACTCCCATACTGAAGGGACGCGTCCATTCTGGGTGGTAACTGATGTCCACGAATGAACATTTTGGAATGACACATTCACTCCCACTATAATAAGAGACAGTTTAGGCACGAGATGATCATTGCAGGCCATTTGTGTTAATGGCTTTAGACGCTAAAATGATATCTTCCATGCAAGTCGACTTCTTAGTCTCAAGCCAGGAAGCGAAAGCAGAAGCAACCGCGGGCCAGTACAAGGAATCCGGTACGGTCATGGTGGGAGGCCGTCAATGGAAGCTACGTTGCTATCCTAGAGGTATGAATGATCATCAGTGGATGAATGTTCTAGACGGCATTGCCGTCGTCCTCGTTCTTGTGCACAAATCCCAAATGGTACGTGTCTTGTTGCTGCTATGAATACACACACTCACACATGGCGATACGGTCGCATTATATTATTGTTGTCAAGCCTGTGACTGCTTCCTTCGACGTAGGTGCAGGTATTATTGCGTGCGATGGCTGGAGACCCAAACGATGGAGATGATACAGTACTGGAGGATGACTGCATTGAAGTTCCTCCATCAGTTAAAGAAGCATATGCGAAAGCGTTGCAGCCCAAGCCCCTGTGAAAGTTGTCTTCCATGTAGGTGCAAAATGCCGGGTGATACGAGCGTTACGTGCCGATGTGGCGAAAGTATCTTGTCTGATGGAGGCAATGCTCTATGGCCTAGGAGTGGAGTCTAGCTTTGAAACTGTTACAATTATTGACACACACATTCTGATGGCTTCTCGGTCCTGATCAAATATGCTACGGAAGGATCACTCCCGGAGGCGGCTGATTTATGGGACACTCCTACCAATGCCGGGCCTTATTTACTCTCGGTCACCGACATGTTCCAAGTCGAAAGGTTGAAGCTGCACTGTGCGTCAAAGATGTGGGACATGGGAAGCGAGGAAACTGTGACTTCATTTCTACGATGGGCAATTTAGGCTAACTGCACACAATTGCAGGACAAGTGCATGTCTCTCTTAGAGTGAATCTTTCCTCACAGAATACTCACATATGATTGGGCGGTTGTATGCACTGATCATCCCGGATTTATGCACAATCTCCGTAGAAGATTACCTGAAGGGTTGTACCAGGGTCCCCTGTAGTTTTAATGTTTTGTTTAAGTGTTTTTAGTCATGTAATAAATAGTTGAAACGGTACGTTAATTTGTTGCAGTGAGTACATTTGTAATGCTATAATCGGATCATCCGTCTAACGTGAATATGAAGTAGAGTATAGTCCTGTGTGTGTTTGTCCATTCCATGATCCATGGTAGCACGGATGACCCAGTCAACAACTTGCCTCTCTACGTAAGGTCACTGACGTTTGGGTCCGACACCCAAGCGGTCTTTCGTTTGGGTCACTGACGTTTGGGTTCATGATCCAAAGTCTTTCGTTTCCCATTCTGAACCACAAAGGCGGGACTTGAAATTTTGAATTCCCCGCTCCTCCTTCTGGTCCTCCTTATTTATATATAAAACAAAGAGGCAAACCAGGCATCCCAATTCCCTCCTTGTAATTTTCCAAAATCAGGGGATCTTCTCCTTGACCGCTGAAGAGACCTAGTAGATCTGTGGCGGAAGCAGCAACGGTGACCTAGCTACCGACAACGGCTTCCTCTACTACGAGCGGCGGCCTTCCTCTTCTACGACCGGGGGCCTTCCTCGGCAACATCCTTGAAGCTGCAAGATGGTTTAAACTTGTTGCTCCGTCAGCTCCCCCGAGGTTCACCCTGGTGGCCGCAGACCTGCAACAGTTGCGCAGAACATCATGCTCAAGGCGCAAGGTCGGGCTGCTAAATCGAGACGGCATTCGGCACCTTCTTCCCTTCCTATTCGTCCGGTCTGCGGTCGCCTCCCTTTATTGATTGATTCAATTAGATTGCTTCCCCATGCTCTTTGGCTTTCTATAATATTCTTTCATGTTTGGGTGATTGTGGATGTACTGTACCCTATCGCAAAAGTTTGTTCGAAGTCATTTTATTCGAGCTTTGTAGAAATTTGTTGATGAAATTATTGGACTGCCTCCCCATGCTCTTTGCCTTTGAATATTGTTGTTGCATGCTTGGGTGATTGTGGATCTTCTGTTCCCTATTGCAAGAGATTGTTCCAAGTCAACTTATTTGAGGTTTGTAGAAATTAAAGGATGAAATTATTATATTGCTTACCCATGCTCTTTGGCTTTCCATATTTTTGTTGCATGCTTGGGTGATGATGGATTGGGTGTGATCGTTCATGTACCGCGTTGAACATAATATATCAAATTTCTTCCTATTGCTAATGATCTCAACCCTTATCTCTTGTTCTTGTACTTGTTTCAGCGGGCCAAAGGGTCAACATCTATAGTCGCTCCTGTTCAGACTTGCTCCAAGGTAAGAAACTCAACACCTTTCTTTGTTTCCGATTGCGAATGATCTCAACCCTTACCTCTTGTTCATGTACTTGTTTCAGAGGGCAAAAGGGTCAACATCTGAAGTGGCTCCTGTTCAGACCTGCTCCAAGGTAACAAACTTAACACCTTCTTTGTTTCCGATTGCGAATGATCTCAACCCTTACCTCTTGTTCTTGTACTTGTTTCAGCGGGCCAAAGGGTCAACATCTGAAGTCGCTCCTGTTCAGACCTGCTCCAAGGTAACAAACTTAACACCTTTGTTTCTTAGTTTGAATCAATTACAAGGTCCTCATCTAACTTGGGATCCACTGTTGCTAGATGGAAGCTACCAAGTCAATGATGCTTATTCCCAAACAAATTAAAACAGAGGCAGCCAGTACTCAAGAATGGGTACCAAATCCTTATGTAGTGGTGTTGATGAAGAGCGATTTGATGCTCCCAACTAGGATGGGGTACAACTTGGACAACAGTTTGTTGCTCACCAGAAAGAGCTATGTAGCTTGAAGAAGAAGACCGAGGAATCAGAATCAACTATGAAAATGCAGTCGGCTGAGATTAAGAGGTTGCAGAAGCTAACCGAAGACAGTGAGGACCTCCTTCGTCTACTACTTAGCAGTAAAAGATGAAGAGGTTAAGATCATTAGATCAAATCTCCACTTTCTCTTATGATTATGACCTGAATTTAGCTTTGTTAATCAATGTTCCTTGTGATACTGTTATCTTATAATAGTTTGTGATATGTGATGAACAATATGGTCGTGCTTGATAGTAAACAATAGTTTGCTTTATTGTATAAAGAAACATGTGTTGATTACTATTTTGCCAACCAGATCGGAATTATTCTAAAAAAGGATCAGAATTGAAATGAAATCCATTAATACTGATGCATGATTAGTTAATTTTACGTTGTACTTCAGTGGGCTTAGCCCACTTTTAATTGGACCAAAAGTCATTTTTTTCAAATTAACGTGACACGGAAGGCCGCAACACTGTGCGCACCCGTTGGACTCGACCCAACTAAAACGGGCCCACCCTAATCAAATTTCATCTAAAAAAGCTACAATTTTGCCCAACAAAATATTTTTTGGGCTATATGAACAACGCCAGCCTATAGGAACAGTTTTGGGCTCAACCCAGCTACAAACGGGCCAAATTTGTTTTATGACGCATATGGTTTGTCACAATTGGCATGCCACATCGGATGCCACATCAGATTATGTCCAGCGTGGCAAAGCTACATGAACGAAGTTATGACGATTTGTATTGACTATTTTGCACGCGTCATTAAACTCATGACGCCGCGAAATAAGGTCTCGTCATTAATCATGGTTTATGATGCTCGATTAATGATAGAGCGTTTTCGTAACAACTGGCGTCATTAATCACGGTTTATGACGAGAAACAGCCTTTTTTGCGTCACTAGTCGGTGTTGTTCTTGTAATGTTCCTTTATTAGAAACTACTCATTTCATTTATGTATTTCTCCCCTTAAATTGATCATGAGCACGTCACGTTGCATACTCCTCGATCATGCCCACATTAGAGATCAACACATCCCTTCCTTCGTCGATTCGTTTTGCTTAGTACTACATGATCATGAGCACGTCACGTTGCATACTCCTCGATATTGCCCACATTGGAGATCAACACATCCCTTCCTTCGTCCATTCGATTCGCTTAGTACTACATGATCAGGAGCACGTCACGTTGCATACTTCTCGATCATGCCCACATTGGAGATCAACACATCCCTTCCTTGTTGATTCGATTTGCTTAGTTCTACATGATCATGAGCGTGTCACATTGCATACTACTCGAATCCCGCATTGATCCAAGCCATTAATCTAATCGGAGGATTCAATCGTATGGAAGTCGGAGTCTTCAACGTCACGACACAAGTGCGATGTTCTATTCTGAAAATGAAGTGCTGGTACCTCTGTCTAATTCTGCAACCCGGTACAGGAGTCTTCCGACTCCGGTACAATTTCATCTTGGTCAGCAATTGTGAAGACCTGAGCACAAAGCCCAGGCAAAACTATTATTTATGGTTGGTTCGCACACGTGAAGAAAAATGTATTGTTCAACTCGAATACAACAATCAAATGAAATCAATGGCATTAAAAGGAATGTTTAACATTCTACCTCTTTTTCGTCGGTGTTCGAAGGAGCCGATATAATAGGATTGTGAAGAGGGTCATCAGGAGTTGGAGCAGGAGCAGGAGAGCCTTCTGAGGTAGCAAGAGTAGGAGCTGGAGCAGGAGAGCCTTCTGAGGTAGCAAGAGCAGGAGCAGGAGCAGGAGAGCCTTCTGAGGTAGTAGGAGCAGGAGCAGGATCAGCTGCAGGAGAGCCTTCTGAGGTAGCTAGAGCAGGATCTTCCGGAACTTGCAAAGTAGAGTGATGAGGATGTTCTGCACTACTACCAGCAGAGATAGCACGACCATCCGGATCATTTGCTGTTGCCGCCAAAGGATCTTCCTTATTCGTTTCCTCTACTGCAATATCAGATAGAACCTTGAGTATTGTTGCATCTGCTTCCTTTTCTTCTTTGGAATCCTTTTCTGTCATCCATTGTGAACCAATTGCTGAACTGTGAGGCAGCTCAAAGACTTCGGATGATTTACCCAAGTTAGCAGGAGGCATGAGTTGCAAGGGGGTCTGACCAATAGGTGCGAGTAGAGCGGGCGGTGGCGGTAAGCCGTTAACTTGGTGAAGGTGACTGAGTGAAGCATTCAGAAAATTCTCCGTAGTGCACTGCTACTATGTTACCATTTGTACTATCTGCTCCGAGTGTGCGCAGTTTAACTCCTCCTGTTGTGCCATCCTCTTCTCCATCATTGACTGGAACTTGGTCTGCTCGCGCTGATTTTCAAGGATCAGTTTCAGAAAGAGGGAAGAGTCCATTGGCTCACTGGTTTTTGCTGGAGTGACTAGAACTATTTCTGTTTTTGTAATAGGTAGCGACGCACCATCATGTACTCGGAGATGTCTCACTGGAGATGCCTCATTGTCTTCGCTGTCTGAGGAACAAATGTCATCAGGAGATGGCTCAATTGTAGCCCTTAGGCCATGACGTCTGTCTCCTTGTCTCGCAGGCCTGTATTCCTTGAAATGTGTCTTGGACTTCATGTACTCGAGACGCCAATATTTGGGTCTGGTTTGCACTCATTCCCCGTCTTCATCTACTCTGGTAACACAACTCAGGATGAAGGAGATCCAGTGAGCATACGGCATATGTCAGGTGTGACAACCCGCCCAAGAAAATACCGTACTATCGCCTAAACCAATCCACTTTGGTCATTAAGCGGTAATAAAGTATCATCCCGTCGTTAGTTGCCGGGTCAAGCCCGGTGAAATCACTTACATAGCACAAAGGATCGACAATATGCATTAAAACTCACACGAAGGCGAGTCCAGAGTACAATACACGAATTAAATCGAAATCTGCCCCGAAGGGTTTAATTATTACAAACTGAAGTACTTGACATGGTAAACGAGGTTCAGAGTTCGGAAATAGCGGAAATTAACTAAGCGGTGCGAGGAGCATCACAGGAGGCCTGCCATGATGCCTTCACTCGTCGCCTTCCACCCACTCCAGCTCCCAGCCAGGTGGGATTTCTCCAGGCCACACATCACTAAAAGCATTAACTGGAATTAACAAAATTATAGCAAGGCTGAGTATGCTAATACTCAGCAAGTCTTACCCGTCGGGTGACAATTACATCACCGACTCTAGACATGAGAGGCTTTTTGGCCAGAGGGGTTCTTTTGCTGAAAAGCAACAAAGAGTATGTCCTTACTTTCAACATTTTAGCTCAGATTCTAGTTGATTATTCTTTTCTGAATGAGCAAGCTATTGCAAGCATAATTTTGCAATTCAATTAATCAAACATAAATATTCACGAAGTTCCATCATTAAGGGATATCATGGCCAGTTTGATAAGTAGTCTCAGATAACAGTGAGAGGCCGACAATCGATTGATTTATAACCTTGCAAGGTGGACCTAAACACACAGAAGAGTGTACTCACCAAGAGTGCACCAACCAGGCGGTTCCCAAAACTCTTTAGCTCAGGATCGAATCTTACAGTCTTTGGTACAAGGCTATCTGGCACGCCGCACATAGAGCCCAGAATCACACATGCACCACCGGTAGCTTGCCGTGAGACGCATCTCAAGATGAGTAATAGTAAGATCCATCACCACCTCATTAAGGTACTAGGCTTACCGGTCCCATTCCTGACAAGTGCTTATTACTTTCAAACACTTACCCCACGAAAGCCATTGGACCGGAGCCCAAATCCCATGCTCTTACCACATGAGCAATCCATTTATAAAGATCTTATGATTCCAACATAAGAACCTATTCTCGCGAGTGACGAGCATCCCTCGACTTGTACCGATCCTATAGCATAGCAGCTATCGACCTAGCATACTAGTAAAGGACAAGGGTACCTAGGGATCATGCATCTAGGGTTTCATTTCAACTCCTGAATGTAAATGCACAAACATCCATAGATAGTTGCATAAATTTCCAAAAACACTTAGGTTAATGCACCGGGGCTTGCCTTCGTCGGCAAAGTTAGCCTGGGGGTCCTCGGTGTCCTGGTTCACCTCCACGTACTGCAGCTCCGCGTCAGCTCCTCCTTCCTCGGCTTCCGGCACGGGCGAGTAGTTACCGTCGGGGAGTTCTACACGGAATGCATATGCAGGATTATTGTGTGAAGTGAGAGATTAATTATTACATCCAACTCTTGTTGGCCACATTCACCTAGATAAGCACTCATCTAGCATAAACTTCCTATTAAAGGCATGACATGTGGTGTTTTAGGATTTAAACTTTTTGATGGTGACTGTGTACATATTTAAGCAAATAAAGAAATTTAAATTCACAAAACAGCAAGGGTGGATCCTCAGCCCCTACACATGCTCCTCAGTATGTTAACAAGGTCACTAAGTGAGCAATGGGATTTTTCCCCTTTTAAACCTATTGTGAAGATTATTAGGATTCCAAAGTTTTTAATTACAAAATAATTTATAAAAACAGTGGGAGGTGCAATTTAAGCTCTATTTACCTAACCAAGGCCTCTGATCAACGATTCATAATTAAGTGAGCCACAAAACAAATCTACCAAAAAAGACATTTCCTAGCTACCAAATTATGAGAAAAGCTTAAGTAAATAAATACAACACTTATGGAGCCAAACTCACTCCTACAACATCTCTGACCCTAAACAAGCCTAGGAAACTAACAAACACATGCAGAGCTATTTTAAAAATTTGAACTAGGCATTTAAATGTAAATCTAAGCATAACACAAGAATAAATACTTCTGACAGAGATAAAATCATGATAAATGCAGGAAAATTGAATCTAGTTACTTCATGAGCATAGCCAAAAGTTGAGCACAAAAATCTATTTACATTCTGCTACAAAAATCATTAAGGCAGAAATGGCATAAACCCAAAATAAATCATATTAAAAGATCTGCTCAATAACTTTGTGCAAATTTTGGTCCAGAGTCTATACATGACATGTCTAACAACATATCCAAAATTCAGCTCCATAGATTCTCTAGATTTTGAACTACAGCAAATGTGTGTCAAATTGAGTTTGAATTTTCATTCAAAATCTACAAGTCAAATGTGTGCTGGCTCGTATCGATGTGCCCCACTTTGACTGAACCAAACTCAAAATTTTTGAATGCAACTTCAAATTTGCCAAAAAGCAAAGTTGTAGAGGAGCTATAGGAGAATAAGTTTTGTGCAGGTCGACCTAGGTTTGGAGCAATGGTTTGAGCATGAACTTCAGGCAAAGTTGCTGTCTTTCATGGCGCTAATGAATAGTGAAATTTAGTTTGATTTGGATTTTTGAACCATTTCCTCTTCGAATTTGAAATGCCACTCTAAAGATGAAATGTGCCCCATGAAATTCTGCACTACTTTTATATTGGCCGATTTTTGAGTATTTAAACAAAATTTGGAGAACACGGCCAAAGTTCCAGGACAAGGTGTGGGTACTAAGGGGTTTGACCACTTTGACTAGGGTTTTGACCATGGCAAGGGGTGTCGACTTGCTTAAGATGATCATGGGTGATTGTTGGCTAGGTTTTCGAGGTGATGACCCAGGTTGACCAAGGTTTGACCAAAGTCAAAGGGTTTGACTGGTCACTAGTGTTAATTAAAAACCTGGGGTGTCACAGCCTACCCCCCTTAAGAGGAATCTCGCCTCGAGATTCGATTCTAAAGAACAAGGCAGGTTAAAGAAACTTACGGTTTTGAGATTGCAAAAAACCAGGGTACTTGGTGTTGAGATAATGCTCCGTCTCCCACGTTGCTTCTTCCTCCGTATGGTGACTCCATTGTATCTTGTACATCCTGACGGTATGTCTTCGGGTCCTTCCCTCCTTTCAGTCCAGCACTCTCATAGGATGCTCAATGAGTGAAAGATCCGGCTCAATCCAAGCATTTGCTTCCGTGATTATCTCGGTCTCAGGCACAGGCACACCTCTCTTCAATTGAGTCACATGAAACACATTGTGAACTGTAGCGAATCGCTCCGGAAGTCGGATGCGATAAGCAACTAGCCCACATACTTCAACGATTTCATAAGGTCCAATATAGCGTGGAGCTAACTTTCCCTTAACACCAAACCTTTGCACACCTTTGGTTGGTGAAACCTTTAGGTATACATAATTACCAACTGCTTCTGACCAGTTCAAAGGGGTGCGACATCTCCGTCCATAAAGGACGTCAAATGGTGCCATCTTCAAACTAGCTTGATAACTATTGTTATAAGAGAATTCTGCCAAGGACAAACACTTGTCCCAACTCTTATCAAAATGCATGATGCTTTCCCATAGCATGTCTTCCACAATTTGATTTACCCTTTCAGTCTGACCATCGGTCTGCGGATGATAACTTGAACTACGGATCAATTTAGTCCCTAAACACTCATGCAACTGCTCCCAGAAATGAGCTACAAATTGAGTGCCTCGATCAGAAATGATGGTCATGGAATCCCATGCAAGCATACTATTTGGTCCATATAAATCTCTGCATAGTCTTGTACGTAATAAGTGGTGTGAACTGCGATGAAATGGGCAGTCTTGGTGAGTCTGTCCACTATAACCCAAATAGAATCCTTCTTTCTGGCAGTCAGGGGTAAACCCACAATGAAATCTATACTTATGTCATCCCACTTCCACATAGGTATCGACAAGGGTTGGAGTACACCTGCCGATTTCAAGTGGCTTGCTTTCATTCTATGACACGTATCACACTCTGACACATACTTTGCTATGTCTACTTTCATATTTGACCACTAGAAATTTTCTTTCAGATCTTGATACATTTTGGTGCTCCTGGAGTGAATAGAGAATTTGGAAAGATGAGGCTCATCAAAGATTTCCTTCTTAATTTCCTGGTCAGCAGGAATCACAAGGCGTTTCCCAAACCATACCACATCCTTTGAATCCCTGTGGAAACAATTATACTTGGGGTCTCCTTCAGCTAATTTCTGTTTTATTAGCTGTATGCCCTCATCATTGCGTTGAGCCGTGACAATTCTGTCATAAAGATTGGATTCGGCAGCTATGGCATATAGATTTCCTTGCTCTACCACTTCCAATTGAAGCTTCCTCAAGTCTTCACATAATGTGTCACTATACGGTTCCACCTCTAGACGGTTGCAGTGAACTTTGCGGCTAAGAGCATCCGCAACAACATTGGCTTTTCCGGGGTGATAGTGCACTTCTAGATCATAATCCTTAATTAACTCGAGCCATCTTCTTTGCCTCATATTAAGGTCTGATTGAGTGAAGATATATTTGAGACTCTTATGATCGGTGAAGATATTGCAACGATTGCCCATCAGATAATGTCTCCATATCTTGAGGGCATGAACAACCGCTGCTAGCTCTAAATCGTGGGTGGGATAATTTATTTCATGGGGTCGAAGTGCCCGTGAGGCATAGGCAATGACTCGGCTTTCTTGCATAAGAACACAACCGAGACCAGTGCCTGAAGCATCACAGAAAACTTCAAAGGGTTTGGAATTATCCGGTTGTACTAGCACTGGGGCTGAAGTTAAGTGTTGCCTCAATGTGTGGAAAGCTTTCTCACATGCTTCACTCCACACAAATTTTACTCCTTTCTTGAGCAGCTCGGTCATAGGTTTGGCGATCCTGGAGAAGTCCGGAATGAATCGACGGTAATACCCCGCCAGACCCAGAAAGCTGCGAATTTGGTGTACGGACTTGGGTGGTTTCCAATCCATCACCTCTTGTACCTTGCTAGGATCTACGGATATGCCATCTTTGGAAATAGTGTGCCCCAAGAATTTCACACTATCCAACCAGAATTTGCATTTGGAGAATTTAGCATAGAGTTTGTGATCTCTTAAACGTTGCAGAACAATTCTGAGATGTTCGGCATGTTCTTCCTCATTCTTGGAATAGATCAGAATATCATCGATAAAGACCACTACGAACTTGTCAAGCTCCGTCATGAATATGGAGTTCATGAGATACATGAAATAGGCGGGGGCATTGGTGAGACCAAAAGACATCACCAGATACTCGTAGAGACCATATCGGGTGGAGAAGGCAGTTTTGGGAATGTCACAAGGTCGAATTTTGATTTGATGATAACCAGACCGAAGATCGATCTTGGAGAAAACTTTGGCTCCAGTCAATTGATCAAAAAGGACATCAATACGGGGAAGAGGATATTTGTTTTTAATGGTCACCACATTGAGAGGTCTGTAGTCAACGCATAACCTCAAACTACCATCTTTCTTTTTGACAAAGAGTGCGGGGCAACCCCAAGGAGAAGAACTTGGGCGAATGTAGCCCTTATCTAGCAATTCTTGAAGTTGATTCTTCAGTTTAGCTAGCTCTTTGGGTGGCATACGGTAAGGTCATTTAGAAATGGGTGCAGTGCCAGGTTGGAGTTCAATCACAAACTCGACATCCCGGTCTGGTGGCATGCCAGGAAATTCGTCAGGAAAGACATCAGGATATTCACAAACTACTGGAATTTCTTCAAGGTGAGAGGTAATGGTCACATAGGCACAAGGGTCTGCACCGTCCTTAAAAGGTAAGTACAGGGTGGTGTATCCGATGGTAGGTGAATTGATCACTACAACTCTACCCGAGATATCTAGAACCATCTTATGTCGGGTCATCCAATCCATACCCAAGATCACATCCATACCCTCCAACCCTATGACGATGAGGTTTGTTTGAACAGTCTTACTTCCCAATTTCAATGGTACTCCGAAGGCTAAGGTGTGAGAAGAGATTTTTCCACCCGGAGTGACAATTTTATAAGCCTCCTTAATGTGTGAACCACTCAAACCCAATTTTTCTAACAAACTTCCACTAATAAAGCTATGAGTAGCTCCAGAATCGAACAATATCTTAATGGGGGTGTCATTGACAGAGAATGTACCCGTAAGCACTGAAGCTCCCTCTGGAATGTCGCTCATAGTGGTGAAGTTCGGTTTACCCTGCTGGACTTGCACCATCGGCTTCTTGGCTGGATGGACCGGCTTGGTCCCTGAACTTTGATTCTGCGGGTTGGGCTTAATCTGCTTGGGCTTGGGGCAGTCACTTATGTAATGCCCCGGCTGTCCACAATTGTAACAACGGCATTCACAGGTGTTGCATGGGGGTGCGTTGGGCTTGGAAGCTTGCTGCTGGGTGTTGCGGAACTGGAAGTTCCCTGAAGGTTTGCTCTGGGATGGCTTCATCGTCCAGCGTCCCGTTGAAGATGGCTGGGACGAGTTAGGAACATTCTTCTTCACAAAGCGAAACTTTTTGTTAGTCCCGCTGCCCGAAGCAAAACCAGCCTGCCTCTTCTTGTCCCTCTGGGCCTTCTTCATAGCATCCTCTTGGGATATAGCCTTATTCACCAACTCATGGAAATTGTTGGGCTCTATCAAGTTCAGTCATTCATACAATTCCCCATCAAGGCCATCACGGAACCGTTCCATCTTCTTCGCATCAGTGTCCACATGATGCCCACCATACTGGCAAAGGCTATTGAACTTCTGTGCATAGTGATACACCGTGTCCGATCCTTGCCTAAGGGCCAGCAGTTCCCTCATCTTCCTATCCATAAGTCCTTTAGGAATGTGATGGTTCTTAAAGGCTTGCTTGAATTCATTCCAAGTGACAGCATGCCCGGCCTGCTGCATAGTCTTGAAATGTTCCCACCACATCAAGGCCTCTCCTCGAAGTTGCAAGGCCACAAAGTTGGCCTTGTTTTCCTCTGAGCATGGTAGCACAAAGGCAGAGAACTTAGCCTCAATGGCCTTGATCCATGCCTCAGCTTCAAGGGGGTCTTCCACCTTAGTGAATGTCGGGGGCTTCATCCCAATGAACTGGGCGTAGGTGGTGACATGATTCGGCCCCTCATGATTAGCCCCATGTGGTGGCCTTTGGTTCAGTTGCTGGGCTATCTGCTGCTGCGTCTGTAGGATCTGGCGCAGCACTTTGGTTTGAGTGGCCATGAATGCCTCCGAAGGCGTCATGGGCGGTGGCGGCAGTAGGTCACCACTACCCGACGCTCCAAAACCGTTTGGAGAGCTGCGTGTTGGTCCCACCATCTGAAAATGTGAGCTCTTGTTAGTCACATAGTCATAGCCTTGCTTGGAAAGAAATGACAAGTGTAGAATATGCATGACAAAAGCTCATTCGTGCAGTTTCTCAAAATTTGCAGCAACATGGTCATAAGCAAAATTTCGTATCCATCAGCCCATACACCGAAAAATTTCCAATTTCGGTCAGTATGTGTAGAACTTCATACGCTTCAAAGTTGGTATTCAACTCCGACGTAAAATTCCCAGTTCGCATGCCCGAAGAACCCTATTGGCGAAACTCTGCCTAGCTGCCCTGGCAGCAACCTGAACTCACCGAAATTTCTGTAACTCTAGGTTCCCTCATGCAAAAATGCTGAATTTTGGTGAGCATGGTCATCACAATATTTCGCACAACGTTGGTATTCAACGCATGAGAAGATTTTGATGTTCAATTGCTCAAAAATTTTCATTTCCATCGTTCTGTCCGGCTGTTTGGACAGCAGCCTGAACTGGACGAAAAATTGCATAGCTTTTGGTAGGAAAGTGCACAAATGCTGAATTTTGGGGAGCGCGGTCGTCATAAAATTCTGGACAAGTTTGGTATTCAACACAGGACTCGGATCTGATCATAACTTAGCTTAAACATTCTCTTTACACGATCACTGCAGGAATGGTGTTCAACCAAAGCATTACATGGATGCCAAGTTTCTGGGATCACCATCATACGACATGGGTTACATTGCAGTCGTGCTGCACAAAAGAATACTCCTAAGTTAGCCTACCACAAAAACCAACCAAAAAGCGGCTACACACAGGAGTATAGGTCATCCTACTACAACACTATGGCAACCTAGTTGCCAACCGAAGCGTCACTGGCTGCAGGCGAAGCGGGTGGTGTCGGTGGAGGTGGTCCCGCCTGACTCTCCTGGTCAAGGCCGGACTGTCCCTGCTGCTCCTCGGGAGGTGCCTCCACTGGGGGTGCCGGCTGCAGAGCCACGATGGCCTGCAGTGCTGCTACCTGCACCTCTTCCACCTCCACCTGCTACTGCATCTCTGCGATGTTCTGAAGCAGTGTCAACCTCTCTATATCTCCGGCGTCCACGTGCTCCTGAAGGGCAGTGACTTCTGCCTCTAGGTCAAGGATCCTCTGCAAGTGGTCGCCTCTCTCTAGCTCCAACTGAAACCTCCTGGTACGAAGCCTGTCGCTGTCCTGCTGAGTCTGGAAGAGAGTGAAGCTCTGCTGCTGGTAAGCCGCGGAGAGACTGTGCCAGGCTAGCCGAGCAGACTCCAGACGCTGGCTGATCATCAGCTCGGTGGTGTTGCGCAGCGCTTGAAGTGTGAACACGGCGTCCAGGCAATGTGTCAATGTCCGTGTGACGTCCAGCGGAACCGCGAGCAGAAGTAGCTCCTGTAGGTGGTCCACACGGTCCAGCCACGCTGGGTTGTGCGGGTCCACTGCCGGAAACAGCCCAAACGGTGACAGGGCCACCACCGTCGGGTTGTGATCGCAGAAGTCCGTCAGCACCCATAGGGCAGCCGACTCGAGGGTCTCCTGCCCACGAAGGCCCCAGTACATGGAGCTCAAGTCGAACCAGTCGGGGAGGTCCGAGTGGGGTGGCACGGTGACGGTCACCCTGCAACGGGGCACGCCCAGGTGCTCAAACTCAATCGACTCGTAGATAGGCGGAGTGGTGTAGCCTGTGGCGCTAAGTGCCTCCCACACAAGGCGTGGAAAGCCCTCCCAGTGCAGCCCGTCGGTATGGACCGTACCGTCAGCGCCGTACTCGAGAAAAACGGGGGCAGCCATCTGTACAAAAATGTAACGCATGTTAGAACTCAACAAGAGAGCAACATGTCAAACGATGCAAAATTCTGGAAGCTGTGAATAAAAATTCATAACTCAAAAACCAGAATCCCAAAAATTCCCAAATTCGACCAGCAACTCAGTAAGTTTATGACACACATTTTTGGTATTCAAAGGTTGAGCTAGATCAATTAGGAACAAGGTCAAAAGATGCAATGTTCAGAGTACTGTCCCCAGGAAAAACAGCATGACCTAGGTTCACTAAAAAGGGTATAACTTGAGATATACCTAAGCTATGACCATGAATTTTTGCGAGCAAAAACTAGATTAGATTCGGAGCAACGTTGGTATACATCACCTAGTCCAATTATTTTTAGAACATGGTGCAAAAATTCAAGCGAACAGCCATACAGATTTTTGGACAGCAACAAACATCTATACATGTGAGAGGCAAAGCTAGACACAAAAATCGCACACTAGCAAAATTTTACCTTAGAGAGCACACATTTTATGTATGGGTCCATTTTTAAGTTATTCCGATTTTTAACATGATGCAAGACGTCCTATTCGTCCTCACACGGCGATCAAGCCAAAAATCGAAGTTAGTGCCGGTGGCAAGGCTTCTATTCGTCTCTCCCTATAATAACTAGCCGATGACTATTCGAAGCTCACTTAGCGACTAACGGAACATTGTTAGTGTACCTGCAGAAGTGAACCTTCCATGCCAGCACGTCACGGAAGCGTCCACATACATTACCGTTCACTATAGAAATGGTATCCATGCATCAAGCCGCTGCATGGACAGCGTCCAACCTCAGACACCCTCCGTTTGAATGGAGTGCATCCTTGCCTCGCATATTCACAATGTGGAACGTCCACGTATGGCAAAACGTGGCGAGACACAGATGCGACGGTGGGTTCCCCTTGGATTAGGTCCCATCCATCCCTCACATGACTTTCATGTGGTACCACCACGTATGGCAAAACGTGATGAACTAGTATGGTTGTGCAAGAAGTAAGTTCTGACAAGAATAAAATGTGCTGGAAGTTAGCAAAATAAACCATAGATTTGTAAGCCACCTGAAAGAACCCAAAAATTCCCTCTAGGGCCTCTCAGTCTAGATCCATCCTTAATGGACCAACGTATTTTGCAAATCCAAACAATCTTGGCAAGTTTTATTCGAAAACCAGTGATTAAGGTTGTTAATTAAACTCTGGTGCATATAATCGCTCTGGTACCAGCTGTGACAACCCGCCCAAGAAAATACCGTACTATCGCCTAAACCAATCCACTTTGGTCATTAAGCGGTAATAAAGTATCATCCCGTTGTTAGTTGCGGGGTCAAGCCCGGTGAAATCACTTACATAGCACAAAGGATCGACAATATGCATTAAAACTCACGCGAAGGTGAGCCCAGAGTACAATACACGAATTAAATCCAAATCCACCCCGAAGGGTTTAATTATTACAAACCGAAGTACTTGACATGGTAAACGAGGTTCAGAGTTCGAAAACAGCGGAAATTAACTAAGCGGTGCGAGGAGCATCACAGGAGGCCTGCCATGATGCCTTCACTCGTCTCCTTCCACCCACTCCAGCTCCCAGCCAGGTGGGATTTCTCCAGGCCACACATCACTAAAAGCATTACCTGGAATCAACAAAATTATAGCAAGGCTGAGTATGCTAATACTCAGCAAGTCTTACCCGTCGGGTGACAATTACATCACCGACTCTAGACATGAGAGAATTTTTGGCCAGAGGGGTTCTTTTGCTGAAAAGCAACAAAGAGTATGTCCTTACTTTCAACATTTTAGCTTAGATTCTAGTTGATTAATCTTTTCTAAATGAGCAAGCTATTGCAAGCATAATTGTGCAATTAAATTAATCAAACATAAATATTCACGAAGTTCCATCATTAAGGGATATCATGGCCAGTTTGATAAGTAGTCTCAGATAACAGTGAGAGGCCGACAATCGATTGATATATAACCTTGCAAGGTGGACCTAAACACACGGAAGAGTGTACTCACCAAGAGTGCACCAACCAGGCAGTTCCCAAAACTCTTCGGCTCAGGATCGAATCTTACAGTCTTTGGTACAAGGCTATCTGGCACGCCGCACATAGCGCCCAGAATCACATATGCACCACCGGTAGCTAGCCGTGAGACGCATCTCAAGATGAGTAATAGTAAGATCCATCACCGCCTCATTAAGGTACTAGGCTTACCGGTCCCATTCCCGACAAGTGCTTAGTACTTTCAAACACTTACCCCACGAAAGCCATTGGACCAGAGCCCAAATCCCATGCTCTTACCACATGAGCAATCCATTTATAAAGATCTTATGATTCCAACATAAGAACCTATTCTCGCGAGTGACGAGCATCCCTCGACTTGTACCGGTCCTATAGCATAGCAGCTATCGACCTAGCATACTAGTAAAGGACAAGGGTACCTAGGGATCATGCATCTAGGGTTTCATTTCAACTCCTGAACGTAAATGCACAAACATCCATAGATAGTTGCATAAATTTCCAAAAACACTTAGGTTAGTGCACCGGGGCTTGCCTTCATCGGCAAAGTTAGCCTGGGGGTCCTCGGTGTCCTGGTTCACCTCCACGTACTGCAGCTCCGCGTCAGCTCCTCCTTCCTCGGCTTCCGGCACGAGCGAGTAGTTACCGTCGGGGAGTTCTACAGGGAATGCATATGGGGATTATTGTGTGAAGTGAGAGATTAATTATTACATCCAACTCTTGTTGGCCACGTTCACCTAGATAAAAACTCATCTAGCATAAACTTCCTATTAAAGGCATGACATGTGGTGTTTTAGGATTTAAACTTTTTGACGGTGACTGTGTACATATTTAAGCAAATAAAGAAATTTAAATTCACAAAACAGCAAGGGTGGATCCTCAGCCCCTACACATGCTCCTCAGTATGTTAACAAGGTCATTAAGTGAGCAATGGGATTTTTCCCCTTATAAACCTATTGTGAAGCTTATTAGGATTCCAAAGTTTTTAATTACAAAATAATTTATAAAAACAGTGGGAGGTGCAATTTAAGCTCTATTTACCTAAACAAGGCCTTTGATCAACGATTCATAATTAAGTGAGCCACAAAACAAATCTACCAAAAAAGACATTTCCTAGCTACCAAATTATGAGAAAAGCTTAAATAAATAAATACAACACTTATGGAGCCAAACTCACTCCTACAACATCTCTGACCCTAAACAAGCCTAGGAAATTAACAAACACATGCAGAGCTATTTTAAAATTTTGAACTAGGCATTGAAATGTAAATCTAAGCATAACACAAGAATAAATACTTCTGACAGATATAAAATCATGATAAATGAAAGAAAGTTGAATCTAGTTACTTCATGAGCATAGCCAAAAGTTGAGCACAAAAATCTATTTACATTCTGCTACAAAAACTATTAAGGCAGAAATGGCATCAATGAAAAATAAATCATATTAAAAGATCTGCTCAATAACTTTGTGCAAATTTTGGTCCAGAGTCTATACATGACATGTCTAGCAATATATCCAAAATTCAGCTCCATAGCTTCTCTAGATTGTGAACTACAGCAAATGTGTGTCAAACTGAGTTTGAATTTTCATTCAGAATCTACAAGCAAAATGTATGATCAAGCTTTGTAGCAGTTGTAGATCTAGTCTCAGTGAAACCAACAAAATTGGGTTTGCATTTTTCTGATTTTTCTACTAGTTTCTATGATTTTTCTAACGTGCTGGACCTAGTTGCAAGAAAACTAAGACTATGATCATTGCAGACCAGTCCCTGGTTCACAAATATGCCCTTGGGGATTCACATCCGTGCCCTAGGCGGCGGGGGAGGCTCACCGGCGGCGAACGGCGGTCGGAGCTGGCAAACAAATGGCACCATGCTCCGATTGGACTCACCACGAGTTGATTGGTGGTGGTGGCGTGGCCAGAGGTGGCTCCGGCGAGCGGCGGCGGCGAGGTCGCGGCGGCGCGGCCGCCTCGGCTCGGGTTCCGGCGAGGGTGAGGGAAATGTAGGGCAACAAGCGGCCGTGGGAGCTCTACTGGCACCTAAGGGAGCGGCTCGAGGTGTTGACCGGCGGCAGAAGCTAGTGGAGGGGTGTGCTCACCGCGGCGGCGACAATGGCGGGGCGGCGGACGTGTGCGCGCGCGAGACGGTCGGGGGCTCCTTTTATAGACGACGGGCGAGCGTGCAGCAGACCGACGCCTTCGCCTTGAAGGCACGCGTGCGGGAGAACAAGGCCCGGGGGCGGCGGAGCCGTGTTGGCTGCCGGCCAGCCGACCGAGGCGCGGCGGGGCTCGGCGGCGGCGCGTCCGTTGCGTCCACGTGTCGAGAACATCCCCTCACGGGCGATACGGTCGGGGGCAGGGGCGCGTGATGATGCTGTCCCCGTCCTCGCCGGACCATGGGCCGGTGGGGGCCCGGACGCCGAGGGTGGCGGCGGTGCGCCGGCTGCGGCGTGGCGGCGCGGGGCGACGCGCTCGGCGCGGGAGCGCGAGCCAGAGCGTCGAGGTGCCGACTCGTGTCGATGTGCCCCACTTTGACTGAACCAAACTCAAAATTTTTGAATGCAACTTCAAATTCGCCAAAAAGCAAAGTTGTAGAGGAGCTATAGGAGAATAAGTTTTGTGCAGGTCGACCTAGGTTTGGAGCAATGGTTTGAGCATGAACTGCAGGCAAAGTTGCTGTCTTTCATGGCGCCAATGAATAGTGAAATTGAGTTTGACTTGGATTTTTGAACCATTTCCTCTTCGAATTTGAAATGCCACTCTAAAGATGAAATGTGCCCCATGAAATTCTGCACAACTTTTATATTGGCCGGTTTTTGAGTATTTAAACAAAATTTGGAGAACATGGCCAAAGTTCCAGGACAAGGTGTGGGCACTAAGGGGTTTGACCACTTTGACTAGGGTTTTGACCATGGCAAGGGGTGTTGACTTGCTTAAGATGATCATGGGTGATTGTTGGCTAGGTTTTCGAGGTGATGACCTAGGTTTACCAAGGTTTGACCAAAGTCAAAGGGTTTGACTGGTCATTAGTGTTAATTAAAAACCTAGGGCATCACAGCAGGCCACGGTCAACCCATCAAGGATACCATCTTCAATCTCACAAAAAATGAAGTCCACGATGTCGAAGGGCCAGCCAGTCATGACGTGAAGAAGAAGCCACTGCTGAAGACTAGTGATCGACTCTGCATTGCCAATCCATGGTAACAATGTCTTCCGTAGTGCCCGATGAACCACATTTGCCTCAGGGGTAAGCATGTCAGACGTGCGATATCCTCTCCTACCTGTGAATGACTCAACAAAAAGTCCGGCCATCTCCTTGTCGGACGGGAACGACCCACCGAGCAAACTTCGCTGAGGTGGTTCACAATCCTCGTAGACAATATTATGTAGGGATGGCTTATGCTCGTACATTCCTAATTCACAATCCCTCAATCCAAGAGTGGCAACAATATGGTGTCGGAAAAGAGTATTCTCGGTTCCCTAAAACATGAACACGATGTACTCCCTGGTATCAACAATGTACACAGTAGCATAAAAAACTCTCACCCAATCCTCAACATAATGATGATGCAATGAGACCAAATCAGCCAATCCGGGATGATCATCGAAGTATACCTTAATATCCCCTCCCGCGGCCAACTTCATATGATCCCAATTTATAACCCTGTGCCGATACAGTTTCATGGGCAGGTATTTGTAGTTGTAATAGAAAGTTTGTTGAACGACATTCATAAATCTTGGTTCGACCTGTTTGTCCTTGGTTTTCTCCCATTAGTGATTCTCAGGCACCCATCTAAGACCTTTAATCATTTGGTAAGTGTGGTTGCGCAGGTCCATCATCTTAAGCAGCTCTTCTGGTGGAGGGTGAAGTTGTACCTCTTTCTGCTTCCTGGGATCTGGCACAGGAAACTCTGAAGGGCGGGGCGGGCGACGGCCCATGGTTGACCCACCCCGTATGCGGCAGGAAAGCGCCGAGCTTAACCCACCCCGTGTGTGGCAGGAAGGCACCGAGGTTGACCCACCCTGTGTGCGGTGTGTAGGGGCAGAGGAAGAATATTGTACCGTAGGCCTGCACCTTTGCCTCATCTGAGGACCAGACGTGCCTGCAGAAGTCGGCTACAACTTTCGTTGTCGCTTCGCCGGAGAAGGATCAAGCACCTTTCCATCTCTCTTGCCACCATCTCGGCCCATCTGCAACAAATTTCTCAAATTAGTGCCATTCTAAGAATTCGGCGGCGGATTGCGGTATCCGCTGGAGCCTGGAGGCGAACGCATACCTCTGATTTCGGTGACGGATTGAGGTATTCGCTGGAGGCTACTGCTGGCGGCGGCGGCGGCAGCAGCAGCGGCGGAACCCTACGAAGGGGTTGCGCCGCAAGTGAGGAGGCAGTAAATGGGGGGATGGCAGGTCAGCACGAGTGACACGCTATTGGATAAAGCCATAAAGGTGTCTGTAGTATGCTGTTGGCACCCTGTGGCCAGGAAATGGGAAGCGCCTTTCCTATCTGTTGTTTATAAGGAAGTTCCTCTGTTCCGATGTATACCACACCAGATCATCCTCCGGACGTATGTTGATGAGTATGAAAGTCATCACAAGATGGTCCTGTACTACATAATACAAAGAACCGGACAATCCATTCTCCTACTTAGTCGATCATGCCCACATTGGAGATCAACACATCCCTTCCTCTGTAACATTTCGATTCGCCTAGTACTACAGATTATGAGCATGTCACGTTGCATACTCCTCGATCATGCCCACATTGGATATCAACACATCTCTTCATTTGTCGATTCGATTCGCATATTATTTGAAGATTATGAGCACGTTGCATACTCCTCGATCATGCCCACATTGGAGATCAACACATCCCTTCCTTTGTCAATTCGATTCGCTTGGTACTACAAAATTATGAGCACGTTGCATACTACTCGATCATGGCCATATTGGAGAGGATAAGAAATGGATATTATCTAAACTACCATTCACATAGCCCATACAGGACGTTCCGTTGTTTTATAATACAACGTACCGGATAATCTGTCATCCCCATGCGCTATCGTATATTTTGTATAAGTCGCTACAGGAAGTTCCGATGGTACATAATACAGTGAACCGGATTGTAGGCACCTATGGCAGGTTTAATATTCAGGAAAGTGCGACTTCAACTACATATAAATTACATATAAATCATAAGGTTCACATGATTTCAGATCGGAGCGACAAACATTTACTAATTTGGTATCCTAGTCGTCATCACTTTCATCAGCAGCATTTTCATCTTCATCGACATATTGCCAGAGTGTCGTCGTCCTCATCTTCAGAATTGAATCCATCCACATCAGACAGCTCCTGCCGGCGAATTGCGTCAACTTCAGCGGCTGCAACCATAGTCTCCTCGTCAGTAATAGGTACTGGAACCTCCGAACCATCACCGAGACCATCATCAAGTATAACATCATGCAAGGTTTGGTCAATTTCATCATCTTGATATGCAAGTACCATGCCAGTGGGAGCTATGTCCTCCTCATTTTCATTATAGCTCCACAAATGCCTGTGCTCAAATTTTTGCACCACTCTCCATGGGTGTTGTAGCAGGGTGTCTTGCAAGTAAAAGACCTTCGTTGCTTGTTCAGCAAGAATGTAGGGATCATCTTGGTATCAGTAATCTCCAGTATTTACGCTTGTGAAGTAACCATCATTTCTAATCTTCGATTCCTTCTTGGTCCCTTCCAGATCATACCAATCAACCTGGAATAAAACAACAGTTCGATCTCTGTCAAGCCCCAAGTTGTACCGCAGCTCAATAAAGTCTCTTAGTGAACCATAAAACTCAATTTCTTTAACGTCTTTATGTGATCCTGTAGTCATGATTCCACTATTCTGTGTCTTCCTATTTGCCTCTCGGGCCTTGGTATGGTACCGAACACTACCTACAATACATGTTGTATAAGTTTTTGCTCGTCAGTCTGGTGTTGACGGTTAATAGTTATATCAAAGTTCAATTGGATTTGCAAGCGGACAAATCCCCATCGTAGTCAAGGGACCCTTCTTCCCTTAAGTGTGAAACCCCAAGGTATCGAATCCGTGGAACAATGTGCAACGCAAGGATTCAATATAGTAAGGCAAAGAAACACTTTCTTTTGAAGAACCAAGTTGCATGTAATCTAATCTAATCTAATCTACTAAACACAAGAGGTAGCAAGAGAAAGCGTAGAGATAACCGATCTAGAGAGTATAGATCATGCTTATATTGTAGCTCCAAACAAGATAGATGAAGATAGAAATGTGAATCTCATAAAAAGCATCTTTAAATCGTGGCCTCCATTCTGATTCTGAAGAAACCCGCCTTTTGGAACCTTCGTCATGTCATGACGCGCCCCTATTCATGCAGGTGAGCCTAGGATGAGTTCAAGAAGAACAAGTTGAAAACACTTGGTCGATCCGGTATGCACCTCTAGCCACCGCGGCTACTAGAGCACCCTTAGCAATCTATCTTAAGTAAAGAGTGAGGAAGAAGAAAAACCAAGGGAGAACAAAATCATAGAGAAGGCACTTGATCGCTAGAAATCGAATTCACTATAAAACTTCACCATGAATGATTACATGAACAAGATCACCATCGGGATCCTACCTCGATCTTGATCCTTGCTCTGGAGCTCCGACGTGGTCTTCCATGCAAGGTTCCCACGTCAGCTAGGGAAAACCTAGACAACTAGCACGACCCTCCTCTCTGTGATGGTGTCCCTCTAGCTTCTCTGCTCCTTGGCGGTGGATGACGAATGAATTGATGCGTGGCTCTTGGCACAGGGACTATAAATAGTTTGAGGATCATCTAGGTCAAAGGGGACGGCGAATGGAGCCCAAAATGGGCTGGGCCGGCCGGCCTGGGCCGACCGGCCTGGTTCGCGGCCTCCTTCGTCGGTGATGCTTCTCGTGTCTTCTGAAACTTTCTCCCTTCTGCATGTGGGCCCTTGGCGTCATTTTTTCCACGGTTTGGATAGGGCTGCTTGTCACGCAAGCTTCAGCATTTTCTATTTAGGTCCTCCGAGTTTTCTACCTTCACAGTTCGGTCCTTGGGCCATTTGGAGTCATGTTCAGTTCGTGTCTTGACTTGTGTCGGGCTTCATGATCTTCTCACAAAGTGCTTGATGAACTTTCCCGGGAAGCCTCCCTTTTATCGTTAAAACCCTGCGTAAACAATAAACTCCAAAAACCACATGTGAGTGCGAACTTGATATATCATGAGGGTTAGGATCGTTAGTTTGGATATCAAATCAATGCCAACACCGAAGGTAAACTCATGGCTAGGTTGACGGAAATTCACTGTCAATAGCTCCCCCATGCTTAAACCTTGCTCGTCCTTGAGTAAGCCTTCAATGGAAATCAGTGTTGCCCCTTCATTATTCAAACCCCTGCACTTGATGTGCCCCTTCTTTGTTAAAGTTCCATAGTGTAATAGCCTTCATCCCTACGGAGGGTGGATATCAATTAAGCTCTTCCCACAAGTAATTGATCATGCTCCTAAATTTCAAATGAATCTCAAAAATTTTGAAGTGTAGAGCAAGATGAATAAAAAGAGCAAAACCAAGTTCAAAAATTTAAACCACCTTGCATCTTGCTCATGAACTCTCATCTCATCTTGTCTCTCAAGCCTATTTGTTCTATTCCTTTTGCCTCTCAAAATATATATAAGTGGAAGGCTTTATCTGGAGCTTTGGGAAAAGTTTAGCCCTACCAAGATATTATAATCGAGATATTATCAAAACAAGACAAGCTTCTCATGGACTTATCGAGACTCGTCAAAAAGGTCATTGGAAAAATAATGTTACAAGGAGGGGGGAGAGATGAACACACACTTTTTGAGATAAGTGGACATGTGCAAATGGCAAAGAGTGATCCTGAGGCACAAACAAGGTCCTCGTTATCAGATTGCACATGGTTGGAAAGATGAGTATGGGTCTTGATCTTGAATCCTCTTGAAACTCATAATGCATCTAGAGAGTCGGGGAGCTTTATTTTTTATTATTTTTTTCTTTCTCTCTCTCTTTTTTATATCTATACACATTTTTTCTCTCCTTCCTTTCTCTTTTCTTTTTCTTTCATACTTCTTCTTTCTCTCTCTTTTTTTTCATTTTTTTATATACTCCCCTTGAACTCTAGATTACATTGTACCTACCTCCTTGGCAGCTCCCCCCCATGCTTAGACGATTGCACATCCTTGGGCAAAGAGGTGGTACAATTTTTGTGCCAAGGTAGGTACTAAAAGTTCTATGTTTTCCTGGAGAGAAACACTTGAAATCTTCTAGGGATCCTTCACGCAACCTTCATGTCGTCTTGGAGGTCTCCCAAAATTATACTTCAATCCTGGGCACCTTCATTCTTGTGATCTTCCTTGAAATATTCATCCATACTCAAGTGTTGGGTTGTCGTCAAGGAGGTAAACACAAAAAGATATATTGGGTTTGTAGGTGGATATCCGGCGAGGTTTGCAAAATTTCCGATGTGGAAACTTACAATGCACGGATAGAAAAGGCTAGCATTAAGATAGATACGCAAAAATGGAATGACCAGTTTCTTAGTCTCGGGCCAGAGAAATCAAGCCTTGGATTAACTCACCCCAAAATAAATCTTGTATACTAAGTTTTTGCACTCAAATAAATATAAGGCTTTGGATAGGTAGAGCAAATGCAAGAGGTATTAATGACAAGGTTAGCATTATTTTTTTAAGAACAAAAATAAATCATCTTTAACCCATCCAAAATTGAGAGCATGAGAAAAACTATGGGTCTCATTCTTTATCATGACCTCCGCAAAGGATTAAGCTAGCATTTAAATTAATTTCAGATTTGCATTAAAGAGAGCATTACCTTAATCATGCATAAAAAAGTACAAAGATGAGCAAATAGGCAACGGTCATCATATATCAACTTGGCACAATTTTCCATCCATATTAATTATCATAAAAGATGGTGAAGTTAATTCATGGTGATGGAAAACAAAAACTACTACTACCACACACATGCTGAAAATAAATAAAATAGAAAATGCTCGCACACAAATTTGCACATAACTGAAAAATAAAGAAAAGGAGAAGGAAAAATCAAACCGAATTGGAAGCATTATTTCTTCTTCCTTCCTTCACTCTTCCTCCAATGGTTGATCCTTCGTCTTTACGATGAAAACAAGCTCGGAGTGCCTCGGAGTATATGGTGGCGGAGCGGATGAACGAGTTAAGTGTCGAGGTCGAACGGGTGGCTCCTCCGTGTGCCCTTGCGTTTTATGCCGCATGGACAAGCTTCGTGTACTCCTCATGCCTCCAAGGAGCAGCGTGTCGCTCCTCGACGGTGCCACGTCCTCCTCCGTGCTTCGCGGGGACTCGGAAATAGAGTGCCTCCGCAAAGAGCTAGATGGCACCTCCAACGATGATGACCATGTCCTCCTTCCGAGGATGATGTTCATGGCCTTTCTCACCATGCCTTGCTGCACAAATTTACAAATAACTCTCCTGAGGGTTTCTCGCCGGTAGAAAAATGCACAAAAAAAAGTATATGGAAGGGCAAGAATTGTAACAAATTTTCGGGGATTTTTAGAGAAGGAAGTGAGGCACAAATTTTTCTGAGTGGTTCATAAGGTCTCTGGACTATGAACTCGGGAGCATGAACTTGCAAATGAATGAGAGGCTTACCTAAGGAAGACGAGTGTCGGGGGCCACAAAAAGAGGCCCGGCCGACCGGCCTGGGGTCCCTGCTGCCCCGTTTGCCTTGATTTTTCCCTAAGATGATCCTTTCTCCCTTGTTGCCTTGCGTTCTCAAGCTCCATAAGAATCCACCACCTGAACATCCTCGGCCACTCCTTCCTTTTGAATGATGAGATCAGTGCCTCCATCCTTAACTTTGTGGCACTTCTTGTCTTCCATGCTTCATGTGTTTTTACTTATTTCCTGCAAAACAAAGTCATGTTTCCCTCCCCCATGCTTGTCCTTTACATGTGCCCAATATGTTTTGATGATAAAGCCTTCCCGTGATGCATCATCGAGCACAAGGTGTTAAAAAAACTTCAAAACCTTCCCTTGATCATGTTTAGATGCTAATTACTCCTTCAAATTCAAAAATTAAAAATTAACTCAGATCTAGCAACGAGTCCAAATATATTATTAGAGGAGTTTTTGAACATCAAAAACAATTGTGAGTCGGAAACTTTCCGACAACATTAATTTTGGTTGCATCGGGATCGTTTGATCGTTTGCTTTCATTAATTGATAACAAGCTCCTCCAGCTTGACCGTGGGGTTATGGGTTTACGTTCTAAATTTGGCCAAATATGAGAGAGAGATTTTGATTAAATAAAAACAATGGGTCTTGGAAAAACTCTAGCTCTAGAGAAACCGGTAGATGTTAAGTGAAATCAAACCAAAAATCGAATTCCTTAGGTTCACGCGAGTCCTAGCATGCGTCAAACGATTTTAAAAACATTAAGAAACATAGCAAGGCTCTACTCGTGTGTTTTTATCATGCAAAACAAAACTGAACCTACCATCATGGAGAGGATGGAAGGTTCAAATAGGATCTGAATTTTTTGTTCTAGTTTCTCGAAAAGAGGCAAATAAAACATGAGATGGCTCATGTCATTGGTTTAAGATAGAAAAATTCAAATCTAATGAACAAAAATTTTGATCAGGTTGTCCTCCCGGTAGCTTATTCTTGACTCGACGAACGGGTTGCCTCCCGCAAAGTGCTTCGTTTATAGTCCATAGCTAGACTTCTTCTCTTCTTCACTTTGGATCAACACTCTTTGTGGGCGTTGCAATCTTGGGTACCCACTTCCGCACCATCTTGGGCGCGGGCTTATTCTTCGGCTTAGTCATTTTTTTGGTCTTCACAGGCTGGCTTTGTTCTTTGGTCTTGACGGATGCAACAACTTCCTTGATCTTTGTTTCCTTCTTCTCCGGCTCTTCCTTCTTCTTTGGCTCTTCCTTGATAAAGTGACGATGAGGTGGAACATATTTAACATTGAACGTGTCGCATACCTCGAAACATGGTTGAAACTTGAATGCACTTCCATCGCCATAGATGTCGAACTTGATCTCTCCCACTTTTACGCGTGCATCTTCGGCGATTCCCACGAGATAGCGAATAGAGTTGTCTCCCAATTCTAGACACATGGCCATCGGCTTGAGCGGTAGGCGTAGCTTCTCGAACACATCTCTTGGCATGACACTTACACTTGCTCCAAGGTCGCATACTGCAATCTCGTACTTGTTGGTAATCATGTCTCGGAAGTAGGGTGGAGGCATCTTCATGTCTTGGCTCGGCATCTCAAACTCTAGGTCTTCTGTAGTGATCTCCGGAAAAATGGTCACCTTCTCCTTAGTGTGATCTCGGCGGCTGGCTTTGGCTTTCTTGCTCCGGCTGGATATTGAGGACCTGTGTGGTTCGAGGACTGGTGGATGGTTGCTTCCTGGTGTGATGAGTGATTGACAACGTTCTGTGGACTGATCTTGGCTAAGTATTACAGGTGTAGGATGCGGCTTGACTGGTGTTGGTGCAGATGAAGAACAAGCGTGAAAGGTCGTTGCCGGTGAGGCCTCCAGGTGTGGAGAAGACAAGTAGGCTTGGTTCGAGGGACCCGGTGGCCAGCGGGGTCAAGTGCGGGCCGCATGGTGCAAGAACAGCAAGACGAAGTTGTGGACGGTTTCTTGGTTGAGCTTCAAAACCAAGGTCGAGCCGGGACTTCGTGGGAGCCGAGTCATGAGTGGTGATTGGCGGAGGCTACACCGAGTTCGCGGGGTTTCCAGTGGTTCACCAGAAAACCACTGGGTTCCTTGGTTGATCCACAAAGCCAAGACCGAAGACAGAGGTGCAGCAGCATCAGGCCGGTCTAACCGGTGGGTCTGACCGGTCTGAACAGTGTGCGACGACGGCTTCCGGAGGCTTCGAAGCGGAGGACACACGTCGGGATCGCAAGGCTTGCGTCGAGGCTAAGCAAGTTTGCGGTCGCCGAGCATCCGTCTGATGGTGCTACGACGAAGTTTCCCAAAAGGCCCTTCGGGGGCGTGTATCCTAGTTTAATGGAATAGGGGTAGTTTCGTCTTTCGATTGCCTCCATATAACCCAAGTGGTGAGAGGATGGCAGCCATCTCTTGGAACCCTAGCTCATTTTGTTTTGCTATTTTCCTCTTCCTATTTTCCTTAGGATTTTCTAGGACAAGCTTGAGAGCTTCATGCTGAGATCTTGAGAGAGGGATGGATGATCGGGAGGCAAGCTAGACCTTGTATGAACCTTCATGGTATGTATAGATGATTCAGCGTGGTTCCTCAAGGCTTGATTATGTCTCTCCCGTTTTCCCTTTTTGGTGATTTTCGGAGCCTTTTTCTTGGCGATTTTCTTGCGGTGGTTTTGAGGCCTTTCTCTTTGGGATTTGGTGGGGGATGTATGCATGAGCCCTTCGTGGTTCTTTTCCTTGTGATTCCCCTCCCAAATCCGTGAGTAAAGGTGCTCGATTTTGGGGTTTTCTCCGGTTTAGGGTTTGTAGCGTTCTTAGTGGAATTCCTTCGATTCCTCTTGATTTAGCAAGTTTTGGTGGACCAAATCGTAGCTATGGGATGCCCATGAGGTACTCCTACTATCCCCAAAGTCTTGTGCAAATCTGTGGAGCGAATCGAGAGATCGGGATTTGGACTTGGAGGAGTTGACCCGCGGGTTGCTGTTCATCCCGAGAGCCCATGCCCTGACCGGTCTGACTGGTGCCTTCCACCGGTCTAACCGGTGCAGACCCCCTGTTGGGTTTTGCTCGGGTGAACGTCTTGGTGAGTTCCCCAGTCTCTAGGTTTGCTGCTGTTTCGAGTTTGGAGTGTTTTGGAGCTCGGGAGGTTGGTTTCTTGGATTTGGGATTTCCAGGCTCGGACCGGTCTGACCGGTGAGCTGCACCGGCCTGACCAGTGCTGGGGCTTTTCTGTGGAAATCATCAAGTCCTGCTCGGGTGACCCGGCTTGGGGTCCAGGGTGACCCGGTGTGTCTCTGGTGGGTTTTGGGTGACCCGGCGTTTGTC
Source organism: Cenchrus fungigraminus (assembly GCA_036936925.1). Lineage (NCBI taxonomy): Eukaryota > Viridiplantae > Streptophyta > Magnoliopsida > Poales > Poaceae > Cenchrus > Cenchrus fungigraminus. The sequence goes on along the minus strand of CM072778.1, from coordinate 49,392,846 downwards.
TCGGGTGATCCGGCTTGGACTGGTCTGACCGGTGGCTGTGACCGGTCTGACCGGTGTGGTAGGTGTGCTGCTCGAGTTGCTTGTTCCGCTGCGTTCTCGAGTAGGTTTCGTTGGTTGTTGGTTCCTAGGACCAGTAGCACTCCAGTGGCTACGTGGTCTTGGGTAGTTGAGTCGGAGACGTGTTTTGGTTAGCCGTGTTCATCTAGTTGGAGAAGTCATCTCCTTCGAGAAGAATTTTTATCGACTCCCATTCAATCCCCCCTCTCTGGTTGCCAGTTCGGTCCTTCAAGTGGTATCAGAGCCGGTTACGGGTCTTTGTTGACTCTAACCAGTCTAAGATCCAAAGATGGCGTACCAGGAACGGGGATCGGGTCCTTCGCACTTCGATGGGAAAAACTACCAGAAGTGGTAGAGGCGGACGGCAGCTTTCCTCTGCGGCAAGGGTCATATCCTTTGGGATGTTATGGTGAACACAGCTTATGTTCATCCGATTAACTTCCTTGCTCCAGGATCGAGGGACATGCATGACGCCAACAACAAGGCGGTCGACTACTTATTTCGTGCTTTGTGTCAATCCGAATTCAATCGGGTTCAGATAGAGGACTTGGGTTGTAGGATTTGGGAGCAATTGAAGGATGCTCACGCTAGAAATGCTCAGGTTCAGGCTCGGATGTATGCGACTTACCGGAGAGAGTACGAGAACTTCACTCATCTCCTCGGTGAGTCAATTGATGCCTTGTACTAGCGGTTTACGGTTGTTGTGAACAACATGAGGGCCAATGTGGCTGTTCTCCCGTACGATGATCATGACAGAGCTGTGAAGCTCTTGCACTCACTGGATCGTACAATATGGGATGGAAAGGTTGAGGCCATTTTAGAGTCTGAGAAGTATGACACTCTGACGGTAAACGAGCTGTTCTCTAAGCTCAAGTCAGCTGAGGTGGATCGTGGTGTGACAGCCCGTCTTGAGAGCCCGACTGACTCTCATAGTCTTGCTCTTGTCGGAGGCTCCGGTGCTTTGACTAACACTAACTCATCCTCCAGGATGTATTCTTTGTCCTCTTTGATGTCTTTGCAAGACAAGGAGTTTGATGTACTTGGAGAGGACGAGCTGGCGTTGTTGACACGGAGAATCGAGAGGATGCACGAGAACCGGGTGAACTCAAGGAGGAACACAAGGACGTGTTTCAAGTGCGGCAAGACCGAACACTTTTTCACCGAGTGTCCGAAGGTGAACAACCACAACAAGCACAAGTCCAAGGACAAAGGAAGAAGGTCCAAGAAGAAGGAGCGTGAACATGGGAGGAAGACATGTACCCGAGAGAAGGTCAAGAGATCGAGCGACATCAACTCCGGCTCTGAGGACGCGTCATCAAGCTCAAGTGAAGAAGAAGAAGAGGACGGCAAGAGGAAGGACAAGAAGGAGAAGAAAGACTTCGGCATGTACTTCAACAGCCTCTGCTGTACTGCAAGCAAGACTCCGAGAAGCTACAACAAGAAGGATGGACTTTGTGGCATGGCGCATAGCTCCGGCAGCAAGAAGAGCCAGAAGAATGCCTTGGACTCCGACTCCGAGGATGAGGTATGTGATGAGCTCTCTTCTTTGCGCAAGGAGAATGAGGAGTTGGTTGACTTGCTTGATAACCGCGATCACATGCTTAGAGAGACTAAGAATCTTAGGAAGGAGCTTAGGGCTTTGCTTGAAGATGCTAGGAATAGAGTGGCTGAGCTAGAAACACAGAACCTTGATGCCAAGCTTTAGATAGATTTGCTTAAGACTAGTCCTGTTGTTTCTGATGAGGTTGATTGTGGTGATTGCTCTGTTTTCCTAGCTGATTTGACTGCTCTTAAGGAAAAGCATGCCTCTAAGTGTGAGGAACTAGATGTGCTTAGGGTTGAGTTGGCTGAGTTGCAATCTAGACCCACTTTGCTTGGTGCATGCACTTCTTACCCTGCTTTGCATGAAAAGATTGCTGAGTTTCATTCTCGCATTGTTTCGCTCAAAGCTGAATGAAAGTTCCTATTCCCACTTCTTGCTCTGCTTGTGAATTGCATGCTGTGAAGAATGTGGAACTTGCACAATGTGGTGATCGTTTGCAGGATGAGGACAATAAGTTGCGTGAGGTGTTGAGTTGGTTGTCCAGCCATGAGCCTCAGCTAGGTGTGTTGATTGCCGGTTTTAAGCACTTTGATGGTTGGGCCTTGGGGTCTAATAAGTTTGGTGAGAGCAGTGATGAGAAAGAAGGGAAACTTGGGAATATTCCAATTCCACCACATCTCACACCCAAAGACAAGTTTGCACCCAAGCCAAACCAGTTGCTTAAACTGAAAGAGAAACCAAGTGAGAAGGCGAGTAAAAAGTCTAGTGAGATACCAAGTGGGAATCCTAGAGAGAAACCTTGTGAAGAGCCTCATCCCAAGCCTAAGCCAAAACCAATCCGTTTCCATTGTGAGTTTTGTGGGAAGGATGGTCACAAAAGAGAGTTTTTCTACAAGAGAAAGAGAGGCGAGAATGGATAAGGAGTGGGCGAACAAGGACAGGTACCACCCTTCTCATGGTGTGCCCGAGCCTTGTAGGCCACTACCCAAGGGAAAGGCTGTTGTGAGAAGCATTCCAGCATGGTGAGGACCGGAGCGTCCGAGGACCGGTGGATGGTCGCTCCTTGGTGTGATGAGTGATTGACAATGTGGTGTGGACTGACTCTTGACCGAGTATTGCAGGTGTAGGTTGCGGCTTGATTAGTGTTGGTGCAGGTGAAGAGCGGGCGCGAAAGGTCTTAGCCTGTGTGGCCTCCGAGGAGTGGAGAGACAAGTAGGCTCGGCTCGATGGACCCGGTGGCCGAACGGGATCAAGTGCGGGCCGCATGGTGGCAAGAAAAGCAAGACGAAGTCGTGTACGGTTTCTTGGTTGAGCCTCAAAACCAAGGTGGAGCCGGTGCAGGGTAGCGGCTCACAACCGGAGTCTGCACGCGGGGTTTGGTTGGTTTACTCCACAAAACCAACACCGAGCTGGGACGACGTGGCGGCCAAGTCATGAGTGGGATTGGCGTGGAGGTTGCACCTAGTCCGCGGGGTTTGCGGTGGTTCACCACAAAACCGTCGGGGGTTACTTGGTTGAGCCACAAAACCAAGACCGGAGGCTCGGCGGGTGGAGACGGGATCCGGGTGCACCAAGAAGCTTCAAAGCGGGCGACACGCGGCATGATTGAGGTGCTTGCGTTGGGAGGACGCGAAGGCCCGATGGATGCGCGGCCGTCCGATGGAGAACTTCATGTGTTGACCAAAATGCCCCTGTGAGGGCTTGTATTGTATCTCCTAGTGTAGGGGTACTTCGGTCTTTTCCGGAGGGCCTATATATAGGAGGAGGGGGCTGAATTTTCAGCCATCTCTTTGGCTAGTAGGTGGGAGTGCTCTTTCATTTTGGGGGTGCTCTTGGGGAGAGAGGGAGAGAGGTGTGAGTGGCTCTTTGTTTGAGCTTTTTGCCATCCAAGATTTGTGATTCTTGTGAGTCGCTTGTAACTGGATTTGGCTAAGATATTCATAGTGAAATCTTCCTTCTCAATCTCGTGCCAAATCCTTTGCTCCTGGCGTTTTTCTTTTTCTGCGATTTTCGGAGGTATTTTTGGAGGATTTTCGTTCATCGCTCGATTCGTCGATTTGAGGGCGTTTCTCTCCGGATTTCTTTGAGGGGATCATGGGTGAGTGTCTTGTGCCTCTTTGTGGATGATCTTGACTCGTCAAACACCGGATTTGGCCTACGATTCGTTGACTTTCGGATGAACCCTAGGTCATAGTGTTCTTGGCAAGGTTTCACGATTCCGGGAGTTGTAGGGAGTTTGAGACCGAAATTTTTGGGGCATATCCTCTCCTTGGGGTGTTCATCATCTCCCCAAAAATTCGTCTCAAGACTCCAAGTGGTTTGGGAGATCCATCGATCGAAAGTTTAAGGCTGTTTCGCGGGCTGAATTTTTGGGGGGGCGGTACTACCGACCCTGTCCAGGTAGTACCGATAACCTGATTTTCAGCTGCCAGAAAGTCTTTATCGGTAGTACCGACCCGAGGTCGGTAGTACCGATAGTCGAAAGTACCGACCTAGTGCCGTAAGTACCGATAACCTGGTTTTTAGGTGCCAGTGAGCCCATATCAGTAGTACCGACCTGGGGCTGGTAGTTCCGACAATTTCTGCTGCAATTTGCCTCGCGCTAGCTTTTTCTCTCGGTTCTTTTTCTGCTTGCTTCTGCTTTGTTCCTAGGCTTGATCTAACTTGTTCCTAGGGTCAGTAGGTCCGTTGTGACTACGTGATCTTGGCAAGTGTGTGCGAGATTCTTTGGAAGTGATTTTAGGGTATAGACCGAGTTCTTGAGAAGAATTTTTATCGGCTCCCATTCACTCCCCCCCTCTCTGGTCGCTAATCCGATCCTTCACATGGAGAGATAAGAGGGCTTCGAGTGGAAGCAGGTTTGCTGGCCGAGGACCACCGGCCAGACCGGTCAGGGTGACCGGTCAGACCGGTGCTAGGCAGAGTGCTGGGCATTTTGGCTTTCAGACCTGTGATGATGGTCGTTTCAGTTCTTTTGGCCAGGATGCTGGTGGTAGGCGCTTTGAGTCTAGTGGTGTTGTGTTTGCTGGACGTTCTCCACCTCGTGACAGATACGAGTTTGGGAGAGGTTGCAGCTTTGAGTCTCAGAGGAGCTACGGACCTTGCTTTCCCTTTCGTGGTGCTCGTACTCCTCCAGTGAGACGGGAGTGGTTTTCCCATGGTGGTTCCAGGTTTGATAGGCTTGATAGGATGGATCGCAGTTTTGTTAGGTGCGGTAGGATGGATGTTGCTAACCCCACTTTTGAGGAGATGGCTCGGCACTGGTTTGACACTTTTGGTACTAACCCCAGTGTTGAGTCGTTTGCTCGCTCTTGCTCTTGGTTTTGAGTTGCAGGTGGGAGGCTCAGAGAACATTTGGTTGATATCGGGGGTGGTTCTTCGGCCTCATACCCCGGTGGTGTCATGGAGGTACATCACTTTCGGGGATGGTGAACAAGGACGTGGGACTTCTGAAGGAATGATCAAGGTAAGTAAATTGGTGACCTTCAAGTGTGTGGCATTGGTCAAGCCACTCGGTTCGTTTTGCTCTTTTCCCTATCTCGTGTGTGGAGGATGAGCTTTGTATGCTCTTTGACCCTATGCATGAGTCTAGGGGGAGCCTGTGTGCTTAGTGTGCTCTTTGCTCTATCATGTGTGCTTAGGGTGAGCTTTGAATGCTCTTTGGCCCTAGTGCATATGTTCAGGGGGAGCTTGTGAGTCTTTTGCTCTTTTGCCGGTGGTGTCGAGCCCTTTTGCCTTCCCTCAAGGAGCCGGTCGTTTGTGAGCTTTGTGAGTGGTTGATTTCCTGAGTTGGTGGTGGAGCTCCTTTGTAGCATATGTATAGCTTTCCTTTGTGCATGTTTGCATTTGCATTGCTTTTGTAACATGATCTTGTAGTTGATGTTCATACGAACCTATAGAGTATCTAACTTGCTCATTTGGATATGTGTAGCATCTTGTGATGAATTTTGTCTATTTGAGAAGCTCTAGGTTGCATTTTTCATAATTTTGCCTTGATTCATGCATTGTCAACAAGGTGGAGATGGTTGTGAAGGAAAAGTACTTCTGGATGCATTTAGAAAGTTTCCGAGTGGTTTCGAGCCATTTTTGGGCTCCTGCAGTTCCCAAGTGGTCACCGGTCTGACCGGTCGAGGTCACCGGTCTGACCGGTGCAGGTGTCAGGACTGGTGCATATGTTGGGCACCGGTCTGACGGGTGCAGTTGACCGGTCTGACCGGTCAGAGCCGAGCTGGTGCAGCTGCTCTGGTTTGTGAAGTGGTTTGCATGCATTCGTCCAGGGGGAGTTGCATTGGTTCAGGGGGAGCTTGCATGTGTGCCGGGGGAGCTCTTTGTGGTTTTTGAGCTTTGGTTTGGTGGTCTTTTGCTCTTTGTTTGAGCTTGGTTTTTGTCTCGGTTGTGTCGAGCCGTTGCCCTTGCCTAAGGGGACCGAGACTTGTCTTCTTCAAGTGATCTTGCTCTTTGCCTTTCTTTTGGTTTTCGATCGCTTGTTGAAGTTTCTTTTAGTCGTTTCTTTTCTTTTCCTTTTCTCTTTAGTTACCAAATGTGTGTGTTGTCAATGCACTCATCAAGGGGGAGATTGAGGACCTGTGTGGTTCGAGGACCAGTGGATGGTTGCTTCCTGGTGTGATGAGGGATTGATAACATTGTGTTGACTGACTCTTGGCTAAGTATTGCAGGTGCAGGTTGCGGCTTGACTGGTGTTGGTGCAGGTGAAGAACAAGCGCGAAAGGTTGTTGCCGATCAGGCCTCCAGGTGTGGAAAAGACGAGTAGGCTTGGTCCGAGGGACCTGGTGGCCAGCGGGGTCAAGTGCGGGCCGCATGGTGGCAAGAACAGCAAGACGAAGTTGTGGACGGTTTCTTGGTTGAGCCTCAAAACCAAGGTCGAGCCGGGACTTCGTGGGAGCCGAGTCATGAGTGGTGATAGGCGGAGGCTACACCGAGTTAGCAGGGTTTCCAGTGGTTCACCAGAAAACCACTGGGTTCCTTGGTTGATCCACAAAGCCAAGACCGAAGACAGAGGTGCAGCAGCATCAGGCCGGTCTGACTGGTGGCTCTGACCGGTCTGACCAGTGTGCGACGACGCTTCCAGAGGCTTCAAAGCGGAGGACACGCATCGGAATCGCAAGGCTTGCGTCGGGGCTACGCAAGTTTGCGGTCACCGGGCATCCGTCCGATGGTGCTACGACGAAGTTTCCCAAAAGTCCCTTCGGGGGCGTGTATCCTAGTTTAATGTAATAGGGGTAGTTTCGTCTTTTGGTTGCCTCCATATAACCCAAGTGGTGAGAGGATGGCAGCCATCTCTTGGAACCCTAGCTCATTTTGTTTTGCTATTTTCCTCTTCCTATTTTCCTTAGGATTTTCTAGGACTAGCTTGAGAGCTTCATGGTGAGATCTTGAGAGAGGGATGGATGATCGGGAGGTAAGCTAGACCTTGTATGAACCTTCATGGTACGTATAAATGATTCAGCGTGGTTCCTCAAGGCTTGATTGGGTCTCTCCCGTTTTCCCTTTTTGGTGATTTTCAGAGCCTTTTTCTTGGCGATTTTCTTACGGTGGTTTTAAGGCCTTTCCATTTGGGATTTGGTGGGGGGTGTATGCATGAGCCCTTCGTGGTTCTTTTCCTTGTGATTCCCCTCCCAAATCCGTGAGGAAAGGTGCTCGATTTTGGGGTTTTCTCCGGTTTAGGGTTTGTAGCGTTCTTGGTGGAATTCCTTCGATTCCTTTTGATTTAGCAAGTTTTGGTGGACCAAATCGTAGCTATGGGATGCCCATGAGGTACTCCTATCCCCAAAGTCTTGTGCAAATCCGTGGAGCGAATCGGGAGATCGGGATTTGGACTTGGAGGAATTGACCCGCGGGTTGCTGTTCATCCCGAGCGCCCATTCCCTGACCGGTCTGACCGGTACCTTCCACCGGTCTGATCGGTGCAAACCCCTGTTGGGTTTTGCTCGGGTGAACGTCCTGGTGAGTTCCCCAGTCTCTAGGCTTGCTGCTGTTTTGAGTTTGGAGTGTTTTGGAGCTCGAGAGGTTGGTTTCTTGGATTTGGGATTTCCAGGCTCGGACCGGTCTGATCGGTGAGCTGCACCGGCCTGACCATTGCAGGGGCTTTTCTGTGGAAATCATCAAGTCCTGCTCGGGTGACCCGGCTTGGGGTCCAGGGTGACCCGGTGTGTCTCTGGTGGGTTTCGGGTGACCCGGCGTTCTGTCTCGGGTGATCCGGCTTGGACCGGTCTGACCGGTGTGGTAGGTGTGTTGCTCGAGTTGCTTGTTCCGCTGCGTACTCGAGTAGGTTTTGGTGGTTGTTGGTTCCTAGGACCAGTGGCACTCCAGTGGCTACGTGGTCTTGGCCAACTTGGGTAGTTAAGTTGGAGACGTGTTTTGGTTAGTCGTGTTCATCTTGTTAGAGAAGTCATCTCCTTCGAGAAGAATTTTTATCGGCTCCCATTCACTCCCCCCCCTCTCTGGTGGCCAGTTCGGTCCTTCAGATATTCGGGGTCCTCCGTCTCCTTTCCCGAACGAGTTTGAATAGCCTTCGTCATCTCGGGACCTTGGGGTCGTCCCGGCAATCTTCCTTCATTACCCATCGGGCGCCCGACAAGTTGTTCCAGTTGCGTCTCTAGCATCTTCATCATGTTAAGCACTTGATGGATAGGGCTTCCGACCTCCGTCACCTTGCCATCTATATTCTCCAATATATTGTCAATAGACTTGAACTTAGTGACGGTATCCTTGTTGATCTTAGCTTGCTCGTCCATGAAGTCCTTCAATTGTATACAAAGCGGAACCGAATTTTGAATGGACGAACTTGCAGTAAATTGAGGTTTACCTTGCCCGTAGCGGAAGTTTGGCAACTCTCCTTCCCTCATGTAGTCGAGCACCTTTGCTTCCTCCGGACACTCTTCTTGGACATAGACGTACTTCCCACACTCCTCGCATGTGGATCTTGCTTCGGCTGCCTTTAGGTCTTGAGCTTCTCTCTCTATCTCCATCTTCTCCATCCTCCTCATGAGTGAGTTGACCTTCCCTTCAAGGAGTTTGGCTCACATGTATTCATTGAAACACTCCAAAGCTTCTGCAATCGTCTCCGTTGGGAATTGAGCAAACGTAGCAATCTTGTTGTGCAAACTCTGAGTCTTGGCCGGTGAATAATATTCCTTCATGAAGGTCCTCTTCAACGCTTCCCAATCTTGTTTCGACTCCGCCGGTAGAGTGTTGAACCAATGCAAAGCTTTTCCAAGTAGTGAGAACGGAAAAAGCCTTGCCCTCATTTGATCTTGAGTCACCCCATCCACATCGAAAGTCTGACATAATTGAACGAATGCTTGGAGGTGAAGGTTCGGATCCACTTTATCGGTGAAGGGTGAATGTTGAACCATGCGGATAGTTGAGATCTTGATCTTGAATGGCCTTCCGACGTCTTGAAGGTTTATGATAGGTAGATCAACGATGTCCGGGGTGCATAGCTCCCCGATCTTGCGCTTCGGCTGTAGTTGTTCTCCCATCGGTGGTGGTTGATGTTGATCTCTCTTCGGACTTGGAGGTGGAGTTTCCTTTGGAGATTCCGGCGATCCTTCGGGGGTTTCCAGTCCCTTAGCTTGTGTTGCACGTCTCCATTGGCTGTAAAATTTTCCTGGATCATCCACAAAAGAAAGTTTGGGTTTGATGGAGAGGTAGCCGTCCACCTCCAGTTAGGGTTAGCAAAAAAAACAAAAATCTAAAAAGAAAAATTAGGGTTAGTCAAAAACTAGATTAGATTGATTTTTTTCTTTTTGAGGATGATCGAAGTTAAGAGATGCAAAATAAAAATCAAAATAAAAACTGAAAAATATTCACAAGAAAGTGATACTAGATTGGATCTTGATTGCTTGTTCCCCGGCAACGGCGCCAGAAAAAGTGGCTTGTTGACAGTTAATAGTTGTATCAAAGTTCGTTTGGATTTGCAAGCGGACAAATCCCCATTGTAGTCAAGGGACCCTTCTTCCCTTAAGTGTGAAAACCCAAGGTATCGAATCCGTGGAACAATGTGCAACGCAAGGATTCAATCTAGTAAGGCAAAGAAACACTTTCTTTTGAAGAATCAAGTTGCATCTAATCTACTAAACACAAGAGGTAGCAAGAGAAAGTGTAGAGATAACCGATCTAGAGAGTCTAGACCATGCTTATGTTGTAGCTCCAAACAAGATACATGAAGATAGCTAAGCGAATCTCATAAAAAGCATCTTTAAACTGTGGCCTCCGTTCCGATTCCGAAGACGCCCGCCTTTTGGAACCTTCATCATGTCATGATGCGCCCCTATCCGTGCGGGTTAGCCTAGGGCGAGTTCAAGAAGAACAAGTTGAAAACACTTGGTCGATCCGGTATGCACCTCTAGCCACCGCGGCTACAAGAGCACCCTTAGCAATCTATCTTAAGAATAGATTGAGGAAGAAGCAAAACCAAGGGAGAACAAAATCATAAAGAAGGCACTTGATCGCTAGAAATCGGATTCACTATAAAACTTCACCATGACTGATTACATGTACAAGATCACCACCGGGATCCTACCTCAATATTGATCCTTGCTCCGGAGCTCCGACGTGGTCTTCCATGCAAGGTTCCCACGTCGGCTAGGGAAACCCTAGACAACTAGCATGACCCTCCTCTCCGAGATAGTGTCCCTCTAGCTTCTCTACTCCTGGGCGGCGGATGACGAATGAATTGATGCATGGCTCTTGGCACGGGGTCTATAAATAGTTCGAGGATCATCTAGGTCAAAGGAGGCGGCGAATGGAGCCCGGAATGGGCTGGGCCGGCCGGCCTGGGCCAACCAACCTGGGCCCATCCCGGTGTTGGGGTAAATATTTCGCAACTAACCCCCCTGTATCTTCGGCTCAGCGGAGAAGATATGGAGTCGTCTCTACTTTTGCTTTTGCTGTTTCAGGAAATGATAGCGGATCAACTGGCGAAGACCAAGCAGAGCTTGGGATCTTCGTTTTGTGCAGGCCAGGCTCATCGAGCGAAAGGCCAGGCGAAGCTCGCGGTCTTCGCCCTGAGAGGGGGAGATCAGCGCACGAAGGCACGAGGGAAAAGCTGCCGCGAAGGCGTGTCAAGGTTGGATGAAGATGCGACTCGAAGAAGAGCGGTCGAGAGAAGAAGCATGTGGTCTTCGAAGAAGCAATCTTCGCTGGTCATGACGGGTGATGAGGACGAAGGTACGGAAAACGGCCGAAGAAAGGCTCACGAAGAGAAAAACATCAGTACGGTGGTCGCGAAGAGCACGGGGACAGGCGAAGAATGAGTCGCCACGATGGCAGACACGTGGATGAACAAAGTGTAAAGTGATTGTGTGTAAAGGCTATGAGTACGGAGCCCTGCGAGGTTACCAAAATACCCCTAGGATGCTTCGCACAATGTGAAAAAGCAAGGGTAGATGTTGTAAAGTGTAATTATTACGGGCCTATAAATAGGACCCGACGGTAATGAAATGGGGGCGATTGGAAGGCGGCTAAATTTTCTTACGATTAGTAGCTTTCAAGTTTCATACTCTTCGGTTTGGCAGTCGTGTTTCCTTGTCCTTAGTTTGTTTCGACTGTTGGCCCCTCTTCGGGGAAGATTTATATCCCAATAGTTAAGGCGCCCACCATGTTTCGTCCCAGCAATGCCACCGAAGAAGCAACTGAAGAACCCACAACCACATCCAAATAGGGCGACCGATGATCTGTCGGAAGCATGGAGCGAAAATCCCAGAGAGAGACAAGTACCAGATAACGCAAACCCGACGCGAGACATAGTCCTAAGACCACGAAAACAAAGAGCAGGAGAAGATCAAGAGCAAGAAGCGGAAGATGTAGCTGAATGGCACTTCGAGGTCGGGCTAGCAGACGTGGGAGTCGAAGATGAGGACATTGCTGCGTTAAGAAGAATTGAAGAAAGACTTGCTGCGAAGATGAGAGAAAGACCAATGCCAGCGAACATTCGCACAAGAGCTCAGGCGGAAGCCGCCATACTCAGGGCGAAAGAAATACAGAACGAGGACCCAGTGCAAGAGAGGGCAAGATACAATGAAATGTTGCAGCAAGTCAAGAAGAAGAGAATGCAATTGCAACAGTTGCGGGAGGATGAAGAGCAGCAAACAATAAGAAACAAAACATTACAGCTGCAAGAACAAATGGCAATCTTGCAAGCTCAGTTGAACTCTATCCAACCACAAGAACAGATCCAGCAACCTCGCAAAGCACAGGATCACAGCAAAAAATGAAGACCGGTAACTATCGACGAAGAAACTTACGAAGAAGAAGAAGAGAATGAGGAAGGCTCCATATATTATGACTCAGAAGAAGAGGCGTATGTGGAACGTAGGCCACAAAAGAGATACATAGATGTGTTTTCAAGCAAAACGAAGCCTGCTTCTCCCCTTTCGCTAGAACTTGAGAATGCTGATTGGCCGCCGAAGTTCAAGCTGCCCGCATCCCTGCCAGAGTTCGATGGTGAGTCAGACCCAAGACAATTTCTTCAGAAATACACTGTGGCAATATCTTCGGGCGGAGGAGATGAGGTAGCAATGGCAAGAGCTATGATAATGGCCCTCAAAGGCTCGGCACAGCAGTGGTACACTTCGCTACCGAAAGGAAGCATCAGGTCATGGGAACAGCTTCGCCGAAGAATAGAGAACAACTTCCAAGGGTATCAACCCCAAGATCTCACATCAGGAGATCTTCACCTCATAAAACAAGGAGACAAAGAACCATTGCAAGAGTACATCAAGCGATTTGCCAAAGCTAGAGCTAGAGCACCACATGTACAATCCACAACAGTAATTGATGCAGCAATAGATGGCCTCAAAGTAGGACCCTGCGGAGAGTATCTTGACCGAAGAAGACCAAAAACAGAGAAGCAATTGTTTGACATAATGCAAGAATATTGCAAATCAGACAGAGGAAAACAGCGAAGAGTTGATGAGTACATCAAGAGAAAAGGTCAACTGAAGTCTCAGCCAGAGTGGGGGAGCAGGCCCCAGAGCAATCAAGGACCTTCGGCAAGGCCCAACTTTTACAACAGAAGTAATGTGAACAATGTTTCAGGAAACAACTCGCAAATGGCATCTTCGGCTGCAACAGGAGGCAGAGGTCAAAATTCGGGTAGAGGCCCACCACCACAATCTGTGTGTTCCTTGCACGGTCTTAATAACGGGCATTGGTCATACAAATGCAGAACGCTACTTCGCAAGAAGAAGATCGAAGAAGATAAGAAGAGAACATCACAAAGTCAGGCGAAGACAGTCAATCACACATCATCAGCAGCACCTTCGATGGCTCAGAGTTCAATGCAAAACTGGCAACCTTACATCCCACAACCATGCTTCCAACAAATGCCACTACCACCTCCGCCGATGTTCAACCCGAACATGATGCAACTACAGCAACAAAGCACAACATCATATCAGCCAAAACCAAAGCCTGCTCATCAGGCACCTTCGCAAGCAAATTAGAACAGAGAAGATGAAGATCGCTACCAAAGAATGAACATAATCAATGCTATCACAGGTGGTTGCAACTCACCTGAACACTTGACGAAGATGCAAAAGAAAGACCAGCAGAGAGAAGTGAGTCATGTATGTGCAGGGAAAGTTTTCAAAACAGAGTGGTCACACATTCCAATAACCTTCACAGAAGCAGATCTCAAGCTGAAGAAGTATCCCCATGAAGACCCTCTAGTCATCAGAGTGGTACTAGGAAAGAACACAAATTACTTGTTGGGCAATGATGTGGGAGGCATCCTCGTAGACAATGGCAGTTCCACAGACATCATAACTTATGAACTGTTCAAGAGGATGAAGTTCTGAGATGATCAACTTCAGAAAACTTCAAAACCACTATACGGCTTCGGTAACAAGAAGGTGGAGGCTCTGGGAACAATCGAAATGAACGTAAGTCTTGGGACAGGAGCACTGACGAGAACAGAGATGGTGACCTTCGATGTAGTGGACATTCCATATGCATACAAAGCAATCTTCGGGAGGGGGATCATAAACAAGTTCGCGGTAGTGATACACATGCCGTTCTTGTGTATGAAGATACCAACTGCTAATGGCATTCTCACAATATACGGAGATCAGGAAGATGCACACGACCGAGAGTACAACATCGGTAGCAACCAGAAACCGATCCATGTAGTTGGAAACAGCGAAGACACTGCAGAAAGCGAGGAAGAAGAAGAGCCCGAAGAGCTTGAAATGAAGAAGAGACTTTGCCAAGACGAAAAGAAGAGAATGCAACCTCACGAGCACACAAAGAAGGTGCATCTCTGCGAAGACGTTCATGACAAACTGGTCACTATAGCAAGAGGGATGACCAAAGAAGAGGAGAATGCACTCATCACATGCCTTCGCAACAATCAAGATGTATTTGCCTGGAGCAAGAGGGATCTTAAGGGAGTGCCTCGTGAAGTGATAGAGCACGCACTGCGCTTAGATCCAAAGATTCCACCGAAGAGACAAAAGCTCAGAGTCATCTCACCTCAGAAAGAATTGGCAGCGCAAAACGAAGTAGACAAGCTGTTAGATGCAGGTGTCATCAGAGAAATACAGTTCACAACTTGGCTTTCGAACATAGTGATGGTACCGAAGAAGAATGGAGGGCAGAGAATGTGCATTGATTTCACACTCTTGAATAAGGTTTGCCCAAAAGATGACTATCCTTTACCAAGAATCAAAGTGTTGGTGGATGTAGCAGCAGGGTGCGAGAGAATGTCGTTGCTAGATTGCTTCTCTGGATATCACCAAGTCTGGATGAAGAAGGAAGATGAAGACAAGACAAGCTTCATAACACCCTTCGGGGTATATTGCTTCGTCAGAATGCCAGAAGGCCTGCGCAATGCTGGCCCAACGTTCAACAGAATGGTGAAAATTGTACTTGGCCCACAACTAAGAAGAAACGTATCAGCTTATGTGGATGATGTTGTCATACACAGCAAAAAGAAAGACCAACACATCGAAGATCTCAGAGAAACCTTCACCAACTTGAGAAAGTATGGTCTCATGTTAAATCCAGAAAAGTGTATCTTCGGGGTATCCAGGGGAAAGCTCTTAGGTTGCATGGTGTCAAAGTCTGGCATAGAAGCAAATCCAGAGAAGATAGAGGCAATAAAAGAGACATTCAGAAACTTACGGGAAGAATAGCAGCACTGGGTCGCTTCATAGCGCGATCAGCAGAACGAAGCTTACCATTCTTCAAGTTGTTGTCCGCGAAGAACAAAATAACTTGGGGGCCCGAAGAGCAGGAAGCATTTGAGCAGCTTAAATCATACTTGGAGAATTTGGCAGTGCTAACAAGTCCAAGAGACAAAGCGAAGTTGTTGCTGTACATAGCAGCTTCCGCAAATGCAGTAAGCGCAGCTTTGGTAGAGGAGAAGTACGAAGAGGGGCAACTCACGCAAGTGCCAATATACTTCGTCTCCGAGGCTTTATCAGGAGCGAAGAAGTTCTACTCTGAGCTGGAGAAGATGACATACGCAGTGATAATGGCGGCAAGAAAGTTAAAGCATTATTTTCAAAGTTACTCAATCACTGTCCCAACATCATATCCCCTTCGCGAAATACTAGAAAACAAGGAATCTTCAGCACGGATAGGAAAATGAGCAACAGAGCTATCCCAATATGCCATAGAGTTCACGGCCAGAACAGCCATCAAGTCTCAAGTTCTAGCAGACTTCATCGCAGATTGGACACCAAGTCAAGGTGACAAAATGAACGAAGATAGGCCAGAAACACCATGGGTCATGCATTGTGATGGAGCTTACTGTGATGATGGAGCCGCATCTTCGGCAATCTTAATGTCACCATCAGGCATAAAAATGAGATATGATGTGAGGCTCGACTTCGAAGGCAAGACAAATAATGTGGCAGAGTATGAGGGATTGTTGCTGGGACTTCGCAAGGCAAGAGCCATAGGGGCACGAAGAGTGGTCATAAACACAGACTCTGAGTTGATCACAAGGCAGATTGGCAAGTCATATAAGGCAAAACATGACGAAATGGCAAAATACTTGAAAACGGTGCGAGGCATGGAAAAATTCTTCTTCGGCTTCACCGTCAAGAAAATACCAAGAGATCAAAACAATGAGGCAGACATGCTAGCAAAGGCAGCAGCACAGAAAGAACCATTACCACTAGATGTCTTCTACGAAGTTCTGAAATGCAAATCAGGAGATTGTGATGAAGCACCAGTGAGATATGTAAATGTGATATCAAGCGAAGATTGGAGATCTTCGATAATGGCATTCTTGAGAGGACACTATGAACCACAGTCAAAGGAGGAGAACAAGAGAATGGCCTTGAGGGCGAGATTATATGAAATAAGAGGAGACAACCTATACAAAAGTGGAGTGTGCGCACCACTACTCAAGTGCATCTCCACCGAAGAAGGGCGAGACTTGTTGCAGCAGATCCACTCTGGAATGTGTTCTTCTCACATTGGAACACGAAGACTAGTAGCAAAGGCATTCCGTTAAGGATTCTATTGGCCTACGGCAGTTAGAGATGCCGAAGATATAGTGCGAAGATGTGATAACTGTCAAAAGCATTGCAACTACACAAAAACCTCCCCATATGAAATACAGTTGCTGCCACCAGTTTGGCCCTTCGCAAGGTGGGGAATTGACATTGTGGGACAGTTACCAACAGCACCAGGCAACTACAAGTACGCAATAGTGGCAGTGGAGTACTTCTCAAAGTGGATAGAGGCAAGAGCAGTGCAAAGAATCACTTCGCAGGTGATACAAAAATTATTTTGGCAAAGTATCGTGTGCAGATTTGGAGTTCCTTACGAAGTGACAGTAGACAATGGCAAGCAATTTGATAGCACAGACTTCAGAAGGTTTTGCTTCAACTTGGGCACCAAGCTATGCTTCACTTCAGTATATCACCCAGAGTCCAACGGAGCAGTAGAAAGGGCAAATGGCATTATCTTTACCGGAATCAAAAAGAACTTGACAGGAATGGCTAGGGGGAAATGGGCCGAAGAACTGCCTAGAGTTGTGTGGTCTCATAACAAAACTACATCCAGGGCTACAAACTTCACACCCTTCAGGCTGCTGTATGGGGAAGAGGCTGTCATTCCCGAAGAAATAAAGCTAGGGTCATTGAGGGCAGACCAAGAACCAAGAAATGAAGAGGATGCAAACTTGGCAATCAACACAAGAGAAGAAGATAGGCTCCAAGCACTAAGCAACATAGAGAAATACCAAGATGAAACGAGGAAGTGGAGAAATAAGAAGGTTCGTGAACAAAAGATATCCACCGGAGATATGGTTCTCCGAAGAAAAACAAGAGGAGTGGGAAAATTAGAAGAAAAGTGGGAAGGCCCGTTTTTAGTATCAGAAACGAGGCAGGGGGCTTACAGGTTGCAAACTTTGGAAGGAGAAGAGGTACCTTACTCATGGAATCAGCATAAGTTGCAGAAGTACTGGCTCTGAGAATAAGGGTATCACATGTTAGATATTATCATTTTTTAGTTTCTCTTCATTTTTTCAGCTTGAGTAGTCTTCATTTCAACTTCTTTTGCACTTTCAACTTTTGTAAATATGTAGTGAAGTCCGTACTCTTTTCCTCGCGGGGAGAGTCTTCGGTGATCTCACTACGGGAACACCGAAGATGCGAGGTTTTTAACGAGGCGGACTTGTGTAATATCCCCTTCAGAAATATAACAAGGGCTCCCCAAAAAAGACAGTCGTTATCTATCATCGGTCCCGAAGTGACAATCATCCGAATAGATTGTCGCTTTCGGGAAAACAATGCAGAAGTAAGTGAACACATGCGCCTGGCCTCGGGAAGACAAGTCGCATTTAGTTCACTTAAGAAAAAAAATTGATTGAGGGGGCGCATGTGGGAACTGTTCTGCAAGGTCGCGAAGATGTTAAGGAACATGCAGCAATATGTTCCAAAGAGGAGTGCATGTTCGCTTAAAGGCCTACTTTCTGTGAACAAAAAGTCTTCGGCGGTCAATGTGCGAAGCCCCTCAGTAAAATGCTGCAGGGATAAGTCGACCCGTTAAGGGGCGTGGTCGCAAAATCATCCGCTTTATCACAGGCGAAGAAGCCTTCGGCGGTTAATGCGCGAAGCAAATTGCGAGGCAGGGCTGACGAGCCACCTCGAGGTCAAATTCCTACGAAGTTGAGCTATCATGCCACTTCGCACCTTTGGACTATCATGCCATCTAGCATCTTCGGGCTATCACGCCACTTCGCATATTTGAGTTATCACGCTACTTTGCATAAGTGAAAATCCGTATGCAAGATAGACTAAACATTCTATATGCAGGGCTTGCTTCTATCGTATAAATGATACAGCACATGTTTGAAAGTAAAGGACCTGCGAAGATCAAAACAGGAAACTGGGGGGAGGCGCTTTTCGAGCGCAGTTCCCATGTTTCCATCTTCGCAAGAAAATAAAGCCATCACCTTCTAACAAGTGAGATTACAACAGAATCATGGAATATATATTTGTTGAAAAAATACATTACAGGCACAACAATACATCACAACAGCATAGTTCAAATGATTACAAGCATAGCAGCACAAGTGACGAAGATGGTTACATCGCAAAATAAATTAGCGGGGACGCTTGTACATATACTCATATTCCGCTTCTTCTGTGAGATCAATAACTTCGACCTTAGGTACAACAAGGGGGCTCGAGGACGAAGATGTGTCTTCGCGAGCAGGCAAAGCAGAAGATGGTTCAGATCCTTCAATTCGACGGCGAGGGGTGTCGTCATGACAGAGGCGATTGCGTACATGTGCGAAGACATTTTTCGCGTCAAGATTTTTCTTCTCATATTTTTCTATCGTACGCGACATAAACACATCAAAGGGCACGTCGGGAAATTTAGAGTTAAACTTGCGCCAAATAGAACCAGACATGAAGTAATCACCGAAGTTAATAGTTACAGGACAAATATCTTCGGCAACCTGCGCAGGATACACCTCCGGCACCTGCGCAGAGTTGCAAAATGTTTCAGACAGATTGTTCACAAAAGACCCCCAACTGCCCAAATCACTAAGGCTACACACTCCCTCACACCTCAGGGGCTCCCGAAGTGATGTCTGTCGTCCGGACTTCATGGGGAGAAGCAGCCTGGGTAGATGGCGCGGCTCAAGAGACCGCAGCCGAAGATGGACCACCTCCACCAAAAGAAGATGCAGCAGTAGGCGAAGGTGTGGGCACAGAACCAGGCTAAAACAAATAAGGAAAAGCAAAAGCATAAGAAAAAAATAGTTACAAAAGTAATAAGGAGATATGCAAGATATAGCAGTACGAACCTTGCGAAGTACACGCCGACCTTCGGCAACAGTCAACCCAAAACCAAACTTCTTGAAGAAAGTTTGCATAAAGTTCTTAGCTATGTTTTTGGGTAAGACAGGAATCTTCTCCACAGACGTCTCAGTTGGCCAAGAAAAATTGGCATCACGAAGTAGACGAAGATCACTCTTCGTAAGGCTTGGCTCTCCATCTCCGAAAGATTTAAATAGAGAATATATCGCGTGGCAAAGGCTGCAGGAGGCAATAGCAGCCCCGAGTTCTCCGAAGGAGCGCCCAGCAGATGCAAGCGAACTAACCCCGTTAGACAGCCAGTCAAAAACATGACTTATAAACATCTCTTTGACATTGTAAGGAGCGGGGCTAAGTCCGTAGTCAACTAGAAGATCGTGGAGCTTCTTGCAAAGAGGAGAAACATGGCGTTCAATTTCATCGCAGTAAGTCTCGTGCTCCGAAGTTAGGCTGTCATGTGCTCGACGAAGATCCGCGAACTCGGCAACTTTAGCGTCATATAACTTCTGCAGGTCCTCAGCCTTTTTCTTCTCATCCTCCACACTAGAAGCCAAACGACGAAGTTCATTTAGTCGCACTTCCAATTCAGCATTTTTCTTAGCCAGATCATCCTTCTCCTTAGCAACATCAAGACACTTCTTCCTCTCAGCCTCAAGCGAAGATGAGAGGGAAACCTTTTTAGCTTGTAGAGTCTTCACGACATCGATTTCCTTGTTCAGAGCGGTAGCAGAGGTTTTCTCAGACAGTTGCCGGGATCGAAGGTCAGCACGGCACCGGCGTTGAGCAGCACGACACGCCAAGAAAGATTTCATGCTCAAGTCTTGAGCTTGGTACAGAATCTCTTCGGCACTCTCTTTGCTAAGTTCATCTTCCATAATAGGGAAGCCAAAACTGTCACCCGCTTCTTGAAGCAAAGTACGCTCGCGATCATCACTGCAAAATTGGAGCACTTTACGCATAGAGTTGCCGAAGATGCGTGCATTTGGCTTCATACCGAGATGCCGGGCAACAACACTAGGTGACTCGGTGCTCACAAAAACACCACCACTTCTAGTGTCACTCTCCGTCTCAGACGAAGAGCCATCTTGTTCCATACGAGTCAAAGTCTTGTGGTGAATAGCCGATACAATTTTACTTCCGCCAGGGGCTTCAGCAGGAGAAGGAACCACAACCTCGACAGCTGAAGGAGGAGGTATAGGAGACTTGTCTTTTGAAGATCGAGCCCGTGCGGCGCAATCTTCATCACTCTCGGGTTCAGGATCGCTATAGTCAATGTTCAGATGATCAGCAAGAGTGGCACCAGTAGTGGTAGCACCAGGAGAAAGAGAAATAATATCCACTATCTCTCCGGCTGGGTCAAATGAAGGAACTTCAACATTTGTACCAGAACCAGCACCAACTTCGCCAGGACGCGTTTCATTATCACTCTTCGAATGGTCAGACTCTTCGGGGCTGGATGACACAGCCTCGGAAGTCGACACTGGGGCGGTTCTCTGGCGCTTAGAAACACCTCGACCACCGCCGCGACCACAGCACTTCTTGATAACCTTCGCGCGCGCGGCAGGGGCTACGGCCTCAGAACTTCCTTGGCCAACTTTTTTCGATGCTCGCTTCTCTTGAGCTTCGCGACGAGCAAAAGTAACAGAACGATCACCAGCATGAATACCAAAGAAAAAGAAGAGACGGTTGTCTCGAGTGCCACCAAGGCATTCCTGAATATCAACATCTTCCTTCGAAGAAATAGGCCCAAGTATTTCATTCGCTCGAGCTTCAATCTCAGCAACATTGATAGCTATAATGGAAGATACAAACAAGCATCAGTAAAATAAAAATATACATGAACAAGAATACAAAGCGAAGAACAATAAGAGGCAGCAAAGAGGAAAAAGAGAGAGGAGTACCATTCTTCGTCAGGCCAAAGCTCCGAGCGAATTCAGGAATCTTAATGGCCGAAGCGAAGTCGCTCCAAGCAACGATAGACCACCCAGCACGAACAAGGAATATCTTCAAACCGATATGTTCTTCAACCAGATCACGGGTAGCATAGGTCTTCGCCAGCTCCTGGAAAGCGAGGAGGAAAAGACGATCCGCGTCTCCATCTTCATAGGCAGTACCAACACCCTTAGGCAGGTTCTCAAATCGTGTGCACACAAGGGGAAGCTCTTCGTCATCAATAGTGTAATAGAACCAGTAATGGTTCCAGTTTTCATCCCACTTATTTTTGTAGGCAACAACAGGAACGTCGGTGTCGCCACGATACTTGAAATTCAAAGAAGCAAACTGGGCTTCTTCGCGAACTAGAGCACCGTCAACAATACGTTCTATCTTCAGAGGTTGATGATGAACAGTATGCACTCTGACGAAGTTAGCAACAGTGGGACTCACGGACATTGTTTTGCTGGCCCACTTATAAACACTAAGCCGAAGAATGGTGTTAGGGATCAGATGATGAAGATACATCCCAAAGTTACGGAGAATAGAGATGATTGCCCCATCAAGAGAAAAACGAAGGCCAGCAGTAAATAAATCCCGGAAGACAACCACTTCGTTGGGGCGAGGAGTAGGAGTAGTCTCAGGACCAGGGGCTCGACCCTTTCCCTCCCTAATGAACCCGGAAGTAACAAACTCTGCCACATGCGGTTCAGAAACTTTACTCCGACCAAAGACGAAGGTGGGAGGCGCTTCGTCAGCCTTGGGAGCCATGGAAGCGAAGAAGAAAACTAAACATGCATAAAAGTGAATAAGCAACTAAACTAGGCAAAGAAATAGAAAAAGAGAAGAGACCAGAAGATACTTACGAAGAGAAGGAAGTGAAGAAGTCCTTAGCTCTCACGAAGCTAGATGCAATCCTCAGCTCTCGCGAAGGCAAAGGTAAAACTGCAAAGATTTACTACGGTGAAAGAAACTCCAGGCAGGGACCAGCCTTTATATAGGCTGCCAAAAGCGGGAATCTCGGAGATCCTATAGCGAAAGACGTGGCAAAAATCCAGAAGTTCCGTTGAGACGTGGCGAAAATCACGGAGCTTCGCGGATAAACATGCAAAACAGTAAAAATAATAATTAAAAAAATGAATGAAACGAAGGGAAAGAGAAGAAACAGTTTCCAAAGACGAGCCGAAGAGGGGAGGCGCTTCGGAGCGAAACATTTCCGCCCATCACAAACGAGGATTGCTAGTTCGGCTCGTCTTCGGTTGAAACCCTCACTAGCAAGGGGCTGAATGTTGGGGTAAATATTTCGCAACTAACCCCCCCTGTATCTTCGGCTCAACGGAGAAGATATGGAGTCGTCTCTACTTTTGCTTTTGCTGTTTCAGGAAATGATAGCGGATCAACTAGCGAAGACCAAGCAGAGCTTGGGATCTTCGTTTTGTGCAGGCCACGCTCATTGAGCGAAAGGCCAGGCAAAGCTCGCGGTCTTCGCCCTGAGAGGGGGAGATCAGCGTGCGAAGGCACGAGGGAAGAGCTGCCGCGAAGGCGAGTCAAGGTTGGATGAAGATGCGACTCGAAGAAGAGCGGTCGAGAGAAGAAGCATGTGGTCTTCGGAGAAGCAATCTTCGCTGGTCATGACGGGTGGTGAGGGCGAAGGTACAGAAAACGGCCGAAGAAAGGCTCACGAAGAGAAAAACATCAGTACGGTGGTCGCGAAGAGCACGGGGACAGGCGAAGAATGAGTCGCCACGATGGCAGACACGTGGATGAACAAAGTGTAAAGTGATTGTGTGTAAAGGCTATGAGTACGGAGCCCTGTGAGGTTACCAAAATACCCCTAGGATGCTTCGCACAATGTGAAAAAGCAAGAGTAGATGTTGTAAAGTGTAATTGTTACGGGCCTATAAATAGGACCCGACGGTAATGAAATGGGGGCGATTGGAAGGCTGCTAAATTTTCTTACGCTTAGTAGATTTCAAGTTTCATACTCTTCGGTTTGGCAGTCATGTTTCCTTGTCCTTAGTTTGTTTCGACTGTTGGCCCCTCTTCGAGGAAGATTTATATCCCAACACCCGGCCCGGTTCGCGGCCTCCTTCATTGGTGATGCTTCTCGTGCCTTCTGGAACTTTCCCCTTCTGCATGTGGGCCCTTGGCGTCATTTTCTCCGCGGTTTGGATAGGGCTCCTTGTCGTGCAAGCTTCAACATTCTTTATTTAGGTCCTCAGAGTTTTCTGCCTTCACAGTTCGGTCCTTGGGCAACTTGGAGTCATGTTCACTTCGTGTCTTGACTTGTGCCGGGCTTCATGATCTTCTCACAAAGTGCTTGATGAACTTTCCTGGGAAGCCTCCCTTTTAGCGTTAAAACCCTGCGTAAACAATAAACTCCAAAAACCACATGCGAGTGCGAACTTGATATATCAAGAGGGCTGGGATCGTTAGTTTCGATATCAAATCAATGCCAACACCGAAGGTAAACTCATGGCTAGGTTGACGGAAATTCACCGTCAACATCTAGTTCAGCTGATAATGCATATAGGTTGTCGTCGCTCACTGGATTATTTGTAATCTGTACAGAAGAGCAATAGTTTTTTTAATATAGTCTTGTGCAAAGGTCCTCACCAGGTAATAGAAGCTAATTACCAAACAAAAAAATGAATACTAACATGCGATCTAAACCAGTGGCGAAATTCTGTAACAATTTGATGATTAATATCCTCGTCCGACACACCTTTCGCTTTTAATTCATTCTTGAGCACTCTGCAAAGCTGTACCATCTCAAAGTTAGTACGAAATTATTGTAGTTCTATCATTGCAATGGTGATTTACTTACTTGATGTATGGCTTCACCTCTTCGCAATTGTTTAGCACATACCAAACCACCTTGTCGTACTTTGACCCAAGCCAATTAGTGGTCCCTGCTCCAAGTACTTGAACATTGTGATCGAAACAGGATGTTCCATCTATAGACAAATCAGCATTCCCTCTGTTCCTTCCAACCTGATTGAATCGTGTGGCCACATCATCAGTCGCAAAGTACCTAGAGCAAAATGTCAAGGCCTCATTAGCAACATATGCTTCATCAATGGATCCTTCAGGCCTAGCTTAGTTTCTCATTGAACGGTTCAATGTGCATAGCCTTCTTTCAACGGGATACATCCATCCATATTGTACTGGACCTCTCAGGATTGCTTCCTCAGGCAAATGGACAACCAAGTGGACCATAACATCAAATAAGGCAGGAGGGAAAATTTTCTCAAGCTTGCACATAATTATTGGTATATCTGTTTTCAGTTTTTGCAAGACATCCAACTTCAGAGTTTTGCAACATAGTTTCCGAAAGAAGTTTCCTAATTCCGCAATAGCTGTGTATATCTCTTTGTCCACTAGGCAAAACCCTTTGGAGTAGGATATGACAATCATGAGTTTTCAGTCTTTGTAGTTTGCATCCATCTGCAGCAATACACCTAGATAAGTTTGAAGCATATACATCTGGGAACTTCACTGAACTTACAAAATCACAACACAACTTATGTTTCTTGTTTGAAAGTACATACGGAGCTTCTAGCATTTTGCATGACTCACCATCCTCAGTTGCCACCATGTGTAGATTTGATCTGACACCCATCTCTTCCAAATCAACCCTAGCATTGATAGTGTCCTTTGTCTTCGCAGAAATTTTAAGCAACGTTCCAATAAGGTTTTCGCATATGTTTTTCTCAATGTGCATCACATCATGGTTATGTGCCAGCTTTGGTTCCAGCACTGTCCGGATTCGCGCTTCCTTTTCTTTCCTTGAGGTAGAGGATGCTTTCCTGGTCTAACATCTTTAACCTTCTCCAGTTGCTGCTTCAGCTCCTCATGGGTAAACTGCCCTGGCTTTTCTCGATTTTCAACAATACCATCAAAATTTGCTCTCTTTCTTCTCCATGGATGGTCTGTTGGAAGGAAACGACGATGCCCAATGTAACATATCTTGTTCTTCAATCTCCTTGAGCAAGGATCCTTGTCGCAACGCACACAGGCAAAATAGCCTTTCGTGACTCGCCCAGACAACATGCTCAATGCTGGATAATCATGTATGCACCAAAGAACCGCAGCACGTAGTTTAAATTCTTTACCCTCAACAGCATCGATTGTCCAGACACCCTTCCAAAGTTGTTGCAGCTCTTCGACGAGAGCTTCCAAGAAGATATCAAAATCCTTTGATGGAGAACTCAGCCCAGGGATCAATAAGGCCATCATGAAGTTTGATTCTTCCATGCATACCCATGGTGGCATGTTGCACAACAAATACTGGCCACATACTACATGAGTTGTTCATGTTGCCAAATGGATTGAAACCATCTGTTGCAAGACCAAGTCTAAGGTTCCTAGCATCTTTTGCATATTTTTTCCAACTTTTATTGAATTGTTTCCATGCCTCACCATCAGCTGGATGGCTAAGCTCATTCTTCACCGATTTTCGCTTCGACTCGTGCCATCATGCCTCCTTTGCTGTTTTGATGAAAGAAACATCCTCTTCAGCCTGGAAATCACCGGAAAATGCCTCAATACCTTTTGAGGAATGCGCTTGTTGGTGTCTGCATCCTTCCATCTTGAATCTGCTTCACAACATACTGGGCACACATCAAGTTTGACATACTTCTTCTTGCGAAACAATATATAATTATTATTTCAAACATGGATTTTTTTTCATAGCCAAGTCCCATGGAACGTATGTACTTCATTGCATCATCTAAAGAGTCTGGAAGACACACTTCTGGGAATCCTTTTTGTAACAACTTCATCGTTGCATTGAATGCGACGTTGCTCATCCGACTGAAAGACTTTATATGAAGTAACTTCACAACAAATGTAAATTGTGCATGTGAAGATGTCGGTGACACCTTACGGTTCAGATGTTCCTTTACAAATTCATACATTTTCTCACCGAGCACCTGACCCTTGACCAAGTCAGCAATCAATTCAGACATTCCATCATCTCCAAGGCCTTCATCCTCCTCCATAACCAATATGTATTGGTTTCCCTAGACCGTTTCCTGATCACCACCATCCCGTGGAGCTGCATTATCCACATCCCCCTCTACATCTGGCAGAATTGCGTTATCCTGAACATTTGCATCATCGTCAACCATATCCTCCAAAGCTTCTCCATGATGGATCCACCTAGTGTAAGTGGTTGCCATCCCACTCACACATAAGTGAACTTCAATTCGTTCTATAGTCCCTATCGAGTTATTGAGGCATCGATGACACGGGCATAGTATTTCTTCATCCTCAGTGTATCGTGTCCGAAGAAATGCCAAGAAATCATGGACCCCTTTCTCGTGATCGGTGGTAAAACCAGTACAATCGGTTATCCAGCGTCTATCCATCTGGAAAGTTTTTGGCGAATCCAACTCAAAATTACTGACCACAGAACGAATCGAAAAGGAGAACATTCTGCAAAATGAAATTTTCTGGATTGAACACAAAATTACTTACCAGATTGACATGCCGCTGCAGCAAGTATCACCCAGGTTGCGCCCGTAGGAGTGAGCAGCCGTTGGAAGTCGCAAATCACCGCTGGA
This sequence comes from Cenchrus fungigraminus, assembly GCA_036936925.1. Classification (NCBI taxonomy): domain Eukaryota; kingdom Viridiplantae; phylum Streptophyta; class Magnoliopsida; order Poales; family Poaceae; genus Cenchrus; species Cenchrus fungigraminus. Next base: position 49,366,441 of record CM072778.1, on the reverse strand, counting down.
ATGATCCGTTTTGGTAGCTTACTCGCCTCTCTGTTCTCCGTTTTCCCATTTCGGGGTAGCGGGCTGTGGGAAAACTATTTTTGGCTACAGCGCGGGCTTTTCCCCTGCCAACTTATCAGAACCGCTCCGTGCTGTGGTTGGGGCGGAAAGTGTTTCTCGTTAAATTGACACAACTAAGAGGTGGTGCATTGGTAGATAGTATTGTCTTGTTCCTATAGGTCTCTAGTTCGAACCCTTGCTATGGCAAATTGTTTTTGCAACATTTCGTGACCGACAGTAGGAAACAAGCAGTTTCGTGATCATTACTCAGGAAGGTCCTTCTAGCAAAACATCAACAGAATAGACCAGCAAAACATCAGCAAAATTAATTCAGAATGGTGAGTATGCTCGACTCAATTTGAAATAGATTAAACCAAATTGGCATAATAAGATGGAATTTCATAGCACTCATCACCACAAAGTTCACACCACCAGCAGCAAGTAGCACACATAAAAATACAAACAATTCATCACCACAAACTACACACCACCTATGAACCGTCTAGCTAGCAGTAACACCAGACATGTTTTATCGATTGTTTGCAGCTCAGTCAGAGTTCGATTGCTCTTTCTTTCAATAGGGCATTCTCCGCTAACAATTGCTGAATCTCTTTCAGCTGGTCATTCTCCTACCGTAATAATTAATAAACATGGTCCCTACATTTGGTCAGCTATTCCATCAGGGCAATGTTCTCATGCCGTAACAATGCCATTTCATTCAACCGGGCATGCTCCTGTTGCAGCAATTGATAACACTCTTCCATGCATTTCTTCATCTCTTTCGGCTGGTCATTCTGCTGCTATAACAATTGCTCATACAGGTGCTTGTAATAGAGCCTTTTGCAGTGACTTGAGCTCGCTGACTTGTTGTTCTTGCAGGTCTCTCTTCACCTTCTGCGGCTCAGCTTTAGTGGATTCAAGCACCTCCAGAAGCTAGAAAAATACAAGAACCTATCAATCTATCAAACTATGCAAACAGAAAACTAACTGAATCAACTTCTAACACCAATTCCAATTCAAATCTGGGTGTACGATGAAATCAGCTCAGCTTCAGTGGATTCAAGCACCTCCAGAAGCTAGAAAAATACAAGAACCTATCAGTCCATCAAACGATGCAAACTGAAAACTAACTGAATCAACTTCTAACACCAATTGCAATTCAAATCTGAGTGTACGATGAAATCTGAATCTATTGTATATGGTCATCCATACTCTAGAACCCCAAATCTAGAAATCCCCATCCCTAGGTCGATAGGGGAAAATATAGTGGCTAAAACCAGAGGACTGACCTTGTTGTCTTGTTTCATGAACTCGTAGCTGGGAAGTGGCGCATAAACCACCCTCTCATCGCCGCCAGAATCTGCCATTCCTACCACGAGCCATTGCAGATGTACACATAGCAAAAGTCGAGAGTCTTTGCAAAGGCAGTGAAGCGTTTCGCCTGCGAATTACTGATTTATATTAAAGATTCGGGGAAAATGCTTACATGTGGGACCCAATTGAATTTTATGACGACTTGGAACACTCTATTTTTAAAATAAGCTTACATGTGGGACCAAAGTTGGTTTATGACGCTGCTGACCTGGCAAAAATGCTTACATGTGGGACCCTGGAAAATTTTATGATGACTTGGTACACTCTATTTTCGAAAAAATGCTTACATGTGGGACCCAACTGAATTTTATGACGACTTGGAACACTCTATTTTTAAAATAATGCTAAGTTGGTTTATGACGCTATTGCGGAGCTTATGGCGTCACAAAACAAGCATGGAACAGGGAACGCTCTGCTACAGTACCAACCGTTATGACGAAAGTTTTTTTTGTCACTAAATTTGCTCGGAAGTGAAATATTATGACGAGATCAGCCAAGAACGTCATAAATCAATGACGCCAAAATGTGGTTGCATCACTAATCAACGATTTTCTTGTAGTGATATTGATGTTAGATATCACTTTATTCGAGGTGTTATTGCCCAAGGTGATTTCAAAGTATGCAAGATTAGTACTCATGACAATCCCACAGACATGATGACAAAGTCAGTTCCTACTACTAAGTTTGAGCTTTGCTCAAATTTAATTGGTGTTACCGTATAGTCCATGAAATGCTTTGGTGTATGGTTATTGTTGCCGTAAAAGGAATTATATCAATGATTCTTCATTCAATCATAGAAGGGGATTCATCTCAAGGTGGAGTTTGTTGGAATATGCTCCGAATTCCTAAAGGCACATACACCAACCATTGGATGTCTAACTTAGTCTGTCCTAAATTGGTGAGGTGTTTCTTGGTTGCATGCATACATGCATAATCACTGGATGCATGTGTAGTTTCCTTTTTTGCCATTCATATTGATTGGTTGCATGCATGGCTATTGCGCCTATATAAGCTAGAATATGTTGTACGGTGAAGAATAACACAATTAGTAGAATACTTCTGCGTTTCTATTCCTCTTGTAGTCTGTTTGGGTTGAGTTAACCACTCGTTGTAAATCCCTAGCATTTGTAGACCTCCAGATATATTGAATAGTGAAGATCATCTTTGTGTATTCGTGTCTTGCCTCCAAAGGAGTTTCCGCATAATTTTGTGTCTCTGGTGGTTGTGATCGTACTTGTTTCACCAGTTGATTTCTAACACTATCTAGGTGTCTTGATGTGGTTTGTCTAGAGGGGTAGATAAAGTGGTCTGGTTTATATGTCTTTGTTTTTCGTTAATGTTAATGTAATGGCTTCTAAACCCATATACTCTGCAAACCCTGTAAACTGGTAACCTCAGTACATTCTCAAACTTTTTAAGTAAAGCCGTGTCAGTCATGACCTTCTATCTAACGGAGGGGTCTGGGGTACGGGCGTGCAGTGGAAGCAGATGTGGAGAGGGGATGGAGACAATGGGTTGTAGATAAGGTTTTCTTGCCCCATTGTTTTTTCAATAATATATTTTTGTCCCTAAAAATAATTTCCTCACATTTTAATCCCAATAGATTCTATTATCTCACATTTGAGACCCTGGAGACGTAATACATGAATTTTTTGTTGAAGAAGTTGGAGGTGGATGAATAAAATATATGATTGTTGGATATAGAGTAAATATACAGAGTAATGGAAGTGCAGAACAAGTTGATGTAGAGTAATTATTTTTGCTGACATGGCTAAAATATTTCTTTTAGAGTAAAAATGTAGAGTAGCAGCAGTGTGGATAGTCTAACGTAAAGCATGAATCCACATCCAAATCTATCTTGTGATATACTTTCATACCTCAGTTAATTTAAAAGTGTGGCTATCATCCCTTATGTTTCATTTAATCTAAATTAATTATTTAACTAACTAAATCAGATCATTATCATTCTCACCTTTAACTAGGGTTCATCTCTACTTAGCGATCTAATATACTAAGTTGAATAAAGCTCAGAATAATTGATAATTTCTCTGAATTGTTTGTCCCATATAAAAGATTTATTGAAAAAATAACCAACCGACTCACATTGAATTACTATAGCGATTGACTCAATATTATACGTGGAAAACAATGATTAGTAAAAATTTTGAGGGTTGAGGGTTTAAGATTTTTTACATGATCAAAATTGATGTTATATGATACCAAATTGTTTCTCATTAATGTGGGATGATAAATCACTAGTTTAGTTAATTAAGAGATTGATTTGCACCAAATAAAATATAAGAGATGAATGTCACAATTTTGTAATACATGAAGGTTGAAATATTTTTCCCTATGTTTAATCCCTATAATGATATGTAACTTAAAGAAAAGTATGTAAAAGTATATCACCACATGCTGGGCCAGATCCCCTGGGGCAGGAGAATGAGCACCTCCTTTATTTTGTTTTGTTTGCGAATTACACAGTACATCAGAGACACTAACAACGCATGCACACTCATCCCTATGAACACACACATACTGTTGACATCGGTTAACTCCTCCTTTCATGGGCGTCAACTCGAGCATTTTAATAAAAGAAGTATGCATCCACACTAGCATAGGAGCTTAAACTCACAATTTCCACATGTGTCGATATTTATTTGAATATCGGGATTCCACATAAGAAATGGAGAGAAAACACATACATATGTGCCAAGCATTTCAGGTTCAGCCACATAAGGAGCTGCCACATGGGATCCACCAGGATCCCATGCACCCTTGCAAGTCATCAATCCAAAGGAGGCAAGCCTCGGCGAATTAGAGAGTGCCAAATGGACATCACATGGATCCAAGGGCTCACTCGGGGAGAAAACCACCTCAAAATGTTACATACAACTGCAATGTACCCAAGGGCCCACAGACCAGCCACCAGGAGAAAGGAGAGGGCCAACCAGGCCCACAAGGGGTCGGCCAAACCCTGGGTTCGGCCAAACCGCCTTAAGGTCGGTTGATCCTGGCCTTCCACGTGGAGCTTCCTCATTGGCCCATGCTCACATCCCCAGTGTGTTTCTGGCCTCTTCCGAGCTCCTCCCTGCGTATAAATAGAAGGGGAGGGGATAAGAATGAAGACACACACTTTGAAGCCAACACTCCTCTCTTGTGTTGTCTCCCTCTCTCGCATTCTCTCCTTATGGGTGATTTGCCCACAAGAGTGATGTATTGCAGGGATTAGCATAGGTTAGTGCTAAGTAGAGAGGGGTGAGAGGAGAGATGGAAGCTTGATTCATCAAGCCTTGTTCCTCTGCATATGCATTCAAAATAAAGTGAGTATTCTTGCATTTCCGGTTTAGATTAAAGTAGTGTTCATGAATAGGTGATTTGTTCTTGTGTTCTTCGTCTGTTCTTGATTTAGAGGCTCGTGTTCTTTGAACACGGCCCCTTTTGATCCAGTAGACGGGGCATACATTACTAGAATCTGTTTGTGTGATTTATCTCCTTTAGAGCTATGTGGATTGCATGATTATGTTGGCATCTGTTCGTTTCTGTACAAGTATAGGTCGATCATGAGGGAAGTTTAGTTCATCTCTCGCGGGTTTGTCGCTTTGTATTTATACAGAGTGTTGTAGTGTTGTTGCGGGTCGACAGACACTTCTGTGTTGTAGTAGTAATCATTGGTGTAGATGTGGTGTCTAGACTACGAGTTATCCTTCGTTTGCCTCGTACCCCATGTTTAGATAGTTGTAGGCCGCGGTAGTGACAGCCGTTGGACCCTTTGAATTCCTCCGCGTTCGGGTGCGACGTAGAGCTTAAGTGCCGGAACAAACTGTTAGAGCCAGGAAGGAGTCGGTGCTCGAAGCAAGACTAGTGTGCGTGACTAATCTTTACGCTAGAGCTTATACCCTCAGTGCGACCCTCTTACCTGATCTTCCATAGAAAGGCTAGGTTTCCTTGGATAGTCATCCGTTAGATCTCCTCTTCCGTCCATGGATTCAATACCCTTTGGAATACTCCTTAGGTGAAGTGCTACAGCGGTATATCCGTGCGCTTGCGGGCTCATTCTTACTCATAGGTGTACCCAGGTGGATCTTACGCTCACGCTAACAAGGCGTTGTTAGTGGTGACATTAGAAAATACCAACAATCATTTCTTGCGCCATTGTCGGGGACGGTTGCTGAGAATTTGCGGACTCGACTATTGTATCTTTTATCTTTTCTTTGTTACTACCATTACCCCCGTCCATGGAAGGTTATCCTCGTAAACACCTTTCATCCTATAAGAATGAATCTTCAGAGTCATCACCATCTGAACCTAGTTCATCATCTGGCTGGTGGATTCACCCTGGTCTGTTGAAGTTAATTCAGGATAGATCCTTCTCAGGGTTAAGTCATGAGAATCCTTACGACCACTTACGAGAATTTGGGCTCTTGTGTGCCACCCATAATAGAATCGGGGTGTCACCACTAGCTCTCAGGAGGAGGTACTTTCCGCTATCCCTCTCCGGGGAAGTGAGAATGTGGTATCACTATCATGGGAAAGATTGCATTAGCTGGGATGATCTGAGGGCAGCTTTCTGCTCCCGTTTCTTCCCACTAAGGCATATAATTTCCTTGAGAAAGAAAATCCTCTATTTTAAGTAATAAGAGAAGGAAACACTAGGAATGGCATGGAATCGTGTTGCCTCTTGTGTTGAATCATGTCTAGTCCTTCAGCACTTCAGGTTTGGATTATGTAGGGACAGTGGCATGACACTTGACGCTCTTTCAGGGGGCTCATTTATGCATTTGAGCCCGAAAAAGGAAAGGGAACTCCTGGAAAACCTTCTGGAATTCCTATCCTTGACTGACACATGCATAGAAACCCAAGCGAAAGAGGAAGTTGAGCCACCTAGGACTATTGTCAGCCGAGTCTGATCCTTTTGCCCGAATCTTTCACAACTCTTGCTGAAGATACCGATCCTAATTCAAAGGAGTTGACGACCGGAGCGTTCGAGGACCGGTGGATGGCCGCTCCTTGGTGTGATGAATGATTGACAACGTGGTGTGGACTGACTCTTGGCCGAGTATTGCAGGTTCAGGTTGCGGCTTGATTTGCGTGGTGCAGGTGAAGAACAATTGCGAAAGGTCTAGGCCTGTGTGGCCTCCGAGGACTGGAGAGACAAGTAGGCTTGGTTCGAGGGACCCAGTAGCCGACGGGATCAAGTGCGGGTCGCACGGTGGCAAGAAAAGCAAGATGAAGTCGTGAACACAGAGCCAATGCAAGGTAGCGGCCAAGTCATTGAACGGGGTAAGACCGAGTAGACCGTCCGGGAGCCGGAGGTGAAAGGCTTGGCGGGCCTGATGTTTGGCGTGGTGAGGCTGTGCCTTGCATGCGGGGTTTTCGGCGGTTCACCACAAAATTGTCGGGTTCCTCGGTTGCTCCACAAAGCCGAGCTTGATGGTTTGTTGGTTTGCCCACAAAACCAACACCGAGCCGGGATGACCGTGGTGGCCAAGTCATGAGTGGGATTGGCGTGGAGGTCGCACCTAGTCCGCGGGGTTTGCAGTGGTTCACCACAAAACCGTCAGGTTCCTTGGTTGCGCCACAAAGCCAAGACCGATGACTCGACGTGACGAAGGCGGGTTCCGGATGCGTCGGGAAGCTTCGAAGCGGGCGACACGCGACATGATCGAGGTGCTTGCGTCGGGAGGACGTGAAGGCCCGATGGATGCACGGCCGTCCTATGGAGAACTTCATGTGTTGACCAAAATGCCCCTATGAGGGCTTGTGTTGTGACTCCTAGTGTAGGGGCACTTCGGTCATTTCCGGAGGGCCTATATATAGGAGGAGTGGCTGAATTTCAGCCAACTCTTTGGCTAGTGGTGGGAGTGCTCTTTCATTTTGGGGTGCTCTTGGGCAGAGAGGGTGAGAGGTGTGAGTGGCTCTTTGTTTGAGCTTTTTGCCATCCAAGATTTGTGATTCTTGAGAGTGGCTTGTAACCGGATATGGCTAAGTGATTCATAGTGAAATCTTCATCTTAATCTTGTGCCAAATACTTTAATCCCGAGCATTTTTCTTTTATATCATTTTCAGAGGTATTTTTGGAGGATTTTTCGGTCGTTGGATTTGAGTGCATTTTGGTGGGGATTTCTTTGTGGGGATCACTCAGGTTTTTTGTGACCATTATCCCGGTGATCTTTCACCCACAAACCCCACGAATCGGCTCGGATTTGAAGTTCTTCCTCTCTACCTCTAGGTCTTGGTGTTCATCACGAAATCCTCGATTCCGCGAGATTGAGTGTGTTTGGGGCCAAGATATTTTAGGGATAGCTTCTCCTTGAGGCAAATCCACTTCCCCTAAAGTTTGGCTTCAATCCATTGGGTGAATCGGGAGATTGGTGCTTTTGAGAAAAAACTCTCTCTCTAGGGTTCTTAACCTAAATCATTTTTCTGGTGGTGAAGGCTTGATCTTTTGGAAGAGTTCTTTTGGGAAAAGCTTCTTTGTATTGTTGTGGAGCCGTGGTTAAAATTTTGTGATTTTTGGAGGTCATTTAATCGAGTTTTGGATTTTTCATTCTTCCCTCGAGGTTGATTTCTTTGCTGATTCGCACCTAGCGGACCGTCCGCGGGGTCACCATGGACCGTCCGCGAGGTGCCCAATTCATCGAGTTTGTCGCTTGTTTTTCCGAGCTCGTGGTTCGATCCGCTTAGGTCTTGGGTTCTTGTTGCAAGGAGTTTGTCGGACAGTCCGCATGCAAGGCATGGATGGTCCACCGGCGTCAGATGGTCTAAAGTGAACCGTCGGACGGTCTGTCTTTCGGGGTGCGCTACTGGAGGTTCGGTCTGCAATTTCGGACGGTCCGCAATGCTCCCGCGAACAATTGAGGACTGGAGCGTCTGAGGACCAGTGGATTGTCGCTCCTTTGTGTGATGAGTGATTGACAATGTGGTGTGGACTGACTCTTGGCCGAGTATTGCAGGTGCAGGTTGCGGCTTGATTTGCATTGGTGCAGGTGAAGAGCGGGCGCGAAAGGTCTTAGCCTGTGTGGCCTCCGAGGAGTGGAGAGACAAGTAGGCTCGGCTCGATGGACCCGATGGCCGAACGGGATCAGTGTGGGCCGCATGGTGGCAAGAAAAGCAAGACGAAGTCGTGTACGGTTTCTTGGTTGAGCCTCAAAACCAAGGTGGAGCCGGTGCAGCGTAGCGGCTCACAACCGGAGTCTGCACGCGGGGTTTGGTTGGTTTACTCCACAAAACCAACATCGAGCCGGGACGACGTGGCGGCCAAGTCATGAGTGGGACTAGCGTGGAGGCTGCACCGAGTCCGTGGGGTTTGCGGCGGTTCACCACAAAACCGTCGGGGTTACTTCGTTGAGCCACAAAACCAAGACCAGAGGCTCGGCGGGCGGAGACGGGATCTGGGCGCGCCGAGAAGCTTCGAAGCGGGCGACACGCGGCATGATCGGGGTGCTTGCGTTGGGAGGACGCGAAGGCCCGATGGATGTGCGGCCGTCCGATGGAGAACTTCATGTGTTGACCAAAATGCCCCTGTGAGGGCTTGTATTGTATCTCCTAGTGTATGGGCACTTCGATCTTTTCCGGAGGGCCTATATATAGGAGGAGGGGGCTGAATTTTCAGCCATCTCTTTGGCTAGTAGGTGGGAGTGCTCTTTCATCTTGGGGTGCTCTTGGGGAGAAAGCGAGAGAGGTGTGAGTGGCTCTTTGTTTGAGGTTTTTGCCATCTAAGATTTGTGATTCTTGTGAGTGGCTTGTAACATGATTTGGCTAAGATATTCATAGTGAATTCTTCCTTCTCAATCTTGTGCCAAATCCTTTGCTCCCGGCGTTTATCTTTTTCTGCGATTTTCAGAGGTATTTTTGGAGGATTTTCGTTCATCGCTCAATTCGTCGATTTGAGGGCGTTTCTCTCCGGATTTCTTTGAGGGGATCATGGGTGAGTGCCTTGTGCCTCTTTGTGGATGATCTTGACTCCTCAAACACCGGATTTGGCCTTCGATTCGTTGACTTTCGGATGAACCCTTGGTCATAGTGTTCTTGGCATGTTTTCGCGATTCCGGAAGTTGTAGGGAGTTTGAGACCGAAATGTTTGGGGCATATCCTCTCCTTGGGGTGTTCATCATCTCCCCAAAATTTCGTCTCAAGACTCCAAGTGGTTTGGGAGATCCATCGATCGAAAGTTTGGGGCTGTTTCGCGGGCTGAATTTTTTTGGGGGGCGGTTCTACCGACCCTGTCCAGGTAGTACCGATAACCTGATTTTCAGCTGCCAGAAAGTCTTTATCGGTAGTACCGACCCGAGGTCGGTACTACCGATAGTCGGAAGTACCGACCTAGTGCCGGAAGTACCGATAACCTGGTTTTTAGGTGCCAGCAAGCCCATATCGGTAGTACCGACCTGGGGCCGGTAGTTCCGACAATTTCAGCTGCAGTTTGCCTCGCGCTAGCTTTTTCTCTCGGTTCTTTTTGTCCTTGCTTCCATTTTGTTCCTAGGCTTGATCTAACTTGTTCCTAGGGTCAGTAGGTGCGTTGTGACTACGTGATCTTGGCAAGTGTGTGCAAGATTCTTCGGAAGTGATTTTGGGGTATAGGCCGAGTTCTTGAGAAGAATTTTTATCAGCTCCCATTCACTCCCCCCCTCTCTGGTCGCCAATCCGGTCCTTCAATTGGTATCAGAGCCGGTTGCGGATTCGTGAGACTCTAACAAGTCTAGGATCCGTAGGGCGACAGAGAAAAGGGTGCTTTTGCTTGCGGATTTGATTTGCGTGGTTTGAGCTTGTTTTTGGCTAATCCTAACCGGTGCTTTGAGTCATGGCACCAAGCTCTTCTTCTTGTGTGTCTTTGTTCTCAGACTTTGAAGAGATGATGTGTGCTTCGGGAGATGACCACAAGTGGAGGAGGAAGTGTAAGGAGTTGGAAAAAGACACGGAGGCGATGGTGTTGTTGCGTCTCTTGGTGGCTCAAGATGATGATCTCCAAGACAAGCTCATGAAGAGAAGTAGAGTCAAACTCTCTCAAGGTATCATTGGTTTGTTCACTCGTCTTTGTGCTTATGGCGAGATGATTGTTGAGCTTAAGAACTTGCCATGCAAATCTTGTGATGCTTTGCTTGCTGAAAATAAACTTGTTAGGGGAGAAAATCTTGAGTATGCTAATGATGTTGGTATCTTTCTTAGAGAGAATGAAGATTTAAACTTGTCTCTTGCTAACTTGCAATCTGAAATTGACTTGTTGAAATCCAATGCTTCTATGCCTTGCAACTCTTGTGTTGCTTTGAATGATGAACTTGATATGGCTAGGAGTAAGATTGCTTTGCTAGAGTCAAGTGCTTCCCTACCATGTACCTCTTGTAAGTCTTTGGTTGCTGATTTTAATCAATTAAAATTGACTCACACCACATGTGTAGATGATCTTGAGCATGCTAGGGCTGAAATTTGTGAGTTGAAGTTTATGCCTTGTAGCAAGTGCTCTTTGTTGCTTGTAGAGGATGCTTGCCATACTTCTCGTGATGATGATGATGCTTTGGTTGATGTAAATGATGATACTTGTTCATGTGGTCTCATTTGCACTTCATGCATTGATTTGGAAAGTGAAGTTTTGGCTTTGAAAAAGATGCGCGAGGATATGAGCGCCAAGTTGGTTGAGCATGATGAGATGAGTGCCAACCTTGAGAAAGAAAATGAACTCTTGCGTACCACATATGCTAAATGCATTGAAGAGGAAATCAATAATTTAAGAAATATGACATGTGGTACTTGTGAGCACCTCAAATCTGAAAATAAGGTTTTGCGCACAAGGTGCAAGAGTCTTTGTGATAAAAGTTTGGATTCTCGCTTCTCTTGTCACTCTGATGTTGATGCTTCTAAATTTGCTTCTTCTCAACCGGAGTCGACTTCTTCTTTTGAGCGTGAGTCTTTGGATGGTGGTAAGTGTGCTAGTGCTTTGGATAGCTCTCCCATAGCTACTCCTAAGCTTGTTGCTTCTTCCGGTGTTGCCCAAGGTGATACGAAAAGCAAGGGTGCTTCTCACTTCTTTGGAACTCATACTTCCAAACTGAAGTTCCATTGCACCTTTTGCAAGAAAGATGGGCATACCGTGGAGTTTTGCTTTCGCCGTGTCAAGCACAAGCGACGTGTGCGTGCCAAAGCTTTTAAGAAGCCACGTAGCCTTTCTCATGGCACGTGTGATTCTAATGTTGGCACCAAGTCGAGTGTTGAGGTTGATGCTTCTTGCTCTAAGTCCCAAGGGACTTCTCACTTACAAGAGAATGGTGATTCGTCCACTCGGACCGTGCCTCTCGATAGGCCTTTGTACCATTGCTCTCTTTGTGGGAAGGATGGGCATCAAGAGAGCTTTTGCTACCACCGTGCAAAGAGAATGCGGCGAGCCGGTGCTCCTAGGCCTTTGGTTGTTCATAGCCCTTCTCATAGCATGAACACTTGTGAGCCTAAGAAGGCACAATTTGTGGATGGGTTTTATGACACTCTTTCTAGTGAGTTAGATCATGCTCATGGACATGCTTCTAGTGCTCCTTGTGTTGGTCCACGACATTTTTCCCGTGGTGTTCGTGTTGGTTCTTCTCCTACGACCTCAAAGGATCTTTGCCTTTTTGCTTATGGTAGCACTCGGTTTTCTTTGCGAGTTGCTCCATTGAGGCATGATTCTAAGAGTGTTCGAAATCCTTTTCATTTGAACCGGCATTTGCATCATGCTAACCCACTTGATAAGTTGAATGCATCACTTACCCGTGTGACCAAGTATTGGATTCCCAAGTATGTGCTTGCTAACCCTTTGGGATCCAAGGCTCGGTCTTCTTTGTCTCCTTGTGTGTAGGTATGGAGACGCGGTTGGAGAACATGAGCTCGATGGTACTTGATCTTTGGCTCATGAGGTGATCAAGATGGGATGGTTCTCCACACCACTTTGGATGGCTCTTGAAAGCGTTTGTACACATGTATAGTGAGTTTTCCCTTCTCCTTGTGCTCTCTTGTATATACTTGTGTCATGCTTTTTGGTTGGTCTTTGCTCTTTCACATGTGCTTAGGGTGAGCTTTGTATGCTCTTTGGCCCTAGTGCATGTGCTTAGGGGAGCTTGTGAGCTTGGTGTGATCTTTGCCCTAGCGCATGTATTTAGGGTGAGCTTTGTATGCTCTTTGGCCCTAGTGCATGTGTTTAGGGGGAGCTTGTGAGTTTTGAGCATGGGTTTGAGATCTCATGTACATAAGCATCTTGCATGGTCCATTCATGTCACATATCATTTTCAGCATCTTTGTATCATTAACTGCATTTGCATCATATGCTTTGGAGGATGTGCTTCTCTCATATACATTGATCACCGTGATATGTTGGATATGAACTTATGATCATGCTTGTGAGCTCTTATGATGTGTAGCTATGCTCTTATGATGTGTAGCTATGCTCTTGACAAGCTTTGGATTTGTATGCATGTGAATGGCTTATTTTTGGGAAAACGCTATATATGATCCTCTCTTGTGAGTTGAATGCCTTTCATGCTCAAATTGTGCTCATATGGCTATATCTTGCTTAATTTGTGCTTGGGTGTCATGCTCTTTTTATTTGGGGTCAAAGACCCATTTGTCATCATGAATGTTTAGTCTACATGCTACCTTGTGGAGAAGCCTAAGCTTCTTTTTGCCGCAAAGGCACTTCATGTACCATGCTTAATTTGTAAATCATAAAATTGGTATGCTGAAATGTCTATGCTTGATGTATTTGCCCTCAATTGGTATCATGTCATGTGTGCTTTAAATTCCTTATCTTGGGTGCTAAACCGTTGCATGATGTCTACCATTGAGAAGTCTCATGTTTAGAAGTAGACACATGGCTCGGTGGCTTTGACATGACATGAGATAGCTTGTAGGTGTTTATGATGACCTTGTGATAAGATCTTGTGACCTTGCATGAAGTTTGTGAGTTATATGTTGTTTGTGCTCACTTTGGCCATGTTGAGGTCCTATGCTCATGAGAGGGATTTTTTTGTTGAAAAATGCTTCAATTTGCTCCTAGCCATGTCACATGTATATATGTCTTTGCTCTCATGTTGGCGATGCTTGTACGGATGTTTGAGCCTTCTTGTATGCTCTATGTTTCATTTCAAGCATATTATTGTGCTCATTGTCTATTTGAGAAGCTCATTCTCATTTTAGCCTTGATTCATGCATTGCCAACAAGAGGGAGAAAATGTGCATCCAATTCATGGGAGATGCATTTTGTAACAAGGGGGGGAGTTTTGCATCATGGGGGAGAAAAAGATGGATACTCAGTTCAAGGGGAGAACTTGAGTTTGCATGCATTTGTTCAGGGGGAGCTTGCATTCATGCTTTGGGAGCTCTTTGTGTTGCCTGAAAGTTGCTTTGTGCTTTGCTCTTTTGTCAATGGTGTCGAACCCTTTTGCCTCCCCTCGAGGAGTCGGCATTTTGAGCATTTTGTCTCGGTTGTGTTGAGCCGTTGCCCTTGCCTTAGGGGACCGAGACTTTCTCTCTCAAGTGATCTTGTTTTGGCTCTTGTTCGGCTTCTGATCACTTGTTTGAGTTATTTGTTCGTTTCTTTTCTTTTTCTTTCTTTTATGAATTGGTGACTATGTGTGTTGTCAATGCACTCATCAAGGGGGAGATTGAGGACCGGAGCGTCCGAGGACCGGTGGATGGTCGCTCCTTGGTGTGATGAGTGATTGACAACGTGGTGTGGACTGACTCTTGGCCGAGTATTGCAGGTGCAGGTTGCGGCTTGATTTGCGTTGGTGCAGGTGAAGAGCGGGCGTGAAAGGTCTTAGCATGTGTGGCCTCCGAGGAGTGGAGAGACAAGTAGGCTCGGCTCGATGGACCCGGTGGCCGAACGGGATCAAGTGCGGGCCGCATGGTGGCAAGAAAAGCAAGACGAAGTCGTGTACGGTTTCTTGGTTGAGCCTCAAAACCAAGGTGGAGCCGGTGTAGGGTAGCGGCTCACAACCGGAGTCTGCACGCGGGGTTTGGTTGGTTTACTCCACAAAACCAACATCGAGCTGGGACGACGTGGCGGCCAAGTCATGAGTGGGATTGGCGTGGAGGCTGCACCGAGTCCGCGGGGTTTGCGGCGGTTCACCACAAAACCGTCGGGGTTACTTGGTTGAGCCACAAAACCAAGACCGGAGGCTCGGCGGGCGGAGACGGGATCCGGGCGCGCCGAGAAGCTTTGAAGCGGGCGACACGCGGCATGATCAACGTGCTTGCGTTGGGAGGACGCAAAGGCCCGATGGATGCGCGGCCGTCCGATGGAGAACTTCATGTGTTGACCAAAATGCCCCTGTGAGGGCTTGTATTGTATCTCCTAGTGTAGGGGCACTTCGGTCTTTTCCGGAGGGCCTATATATAGGAGGAGGGGGCTGAATTTTCAGCCATCTCTTTGGCTAGTAGGTGGGAGTGCTCTTTCACTTTGGGGTGCTCTTGGGGAGAGAGGGAGAGAGGTGTGAGTGGCTCTTTGTTTGAGCTTTTTGCCATCCAAGATTTGTGATTCTTGTGAGTGACTTGTAACCGGATTTGGCTCAGATATTCATAGTGAATTCTTCCTTCTCAATCTCATGCCAAATCCTTTGCTCCCGGTGTTTTTCTTTTTCTGCGATTTTCGGAGGTATTTTTGGAGGATTTTCGTTCATCGCTCGATTCGTCGATTTGAGGGCGTTTCTCTCCGGATTTCTTTGAGGGGATCATGGGTGAGTGCCTTGTGCCTCTTTGTGGATGATCTTGACTCCTCAAACACCGGATTTGGCCTTCGATTCGTTGACTTTTGGATGAACCCTAGGTCATAGTGTTCTTGGCAAGGTTTCGCTATTTCGGGAGTTGTAGGGAGTTTGAGACCGAAATTTTTGGGGCATATCCTCTCCTTGGGGTGTTCATCATCTCCCCAAAATTTCGTCTCAAGACTCCAAGTGGTTTGGGAGATCCATCAATCGAAAGTTTGGGACTGTTTCGCGGGCTGAATTTTGGGGGGGGGGCGCGGTACTACCGACCCTGTCCAGGTACTACCGATAACCTGATTTTCAGCTGCCAGAAAGTCTTTATCGGTAGTACCGACCCGAGGTCAGTACTACCGATAGTCGGAAGTACCGACCTAGTGCCGAAAGTACCGATAACCTGGTTTTTAGGTGCCAGTAAGCCCATATCGGTAGTACAGACCTGGGGCCGGTAGTTCCGACAATTTCTGCAGCAGTTTGCCTCGCACTAGCTTTTTCTCTCGGTTCTTTTTATGCTTACTTCCGCTTTGTTCCTAGGCTTGATCTAACTTGTTCCTAGGGTCAGTAGGTCCGTTGTGACTACGTGATCTTGGCAAGTGTGTGCGAGATTCTTCGGAAGTGATTTTGGGGTATAGGCCGAGTTCTTGAGAAGAATTTTTATCGGCTCCCATTCACTCCCCCCCTCTCTAGTCGCCAATCCAGTCCTTCAACAGTCCGCCCCCTCCTCGCGGACAGTCCGCCCCACCCTTACGGACAGTCCGTCTCTGGATCGCATACTTGGCTAAGTGCTTTGGTTCTTTGATTTGTGCTTCCGCTTGTTGAACCAAGGATCACTCCTAGGGTTGGTAGGTCCGTTGTGACTACGTGACCTTGGCGATTACGTTCTCCACCGTGTGTGCTCGGATTTGGAGTTGATTTTGGGGCATAGTCGAGTTCATCTTTTTGAGGTGAATTTTTATCGGCTCCCATTCACTCCCCCTTCTAGTCGCCTAATCGGTCCTTCCGGAGTCCAAGGGGAGAAGCATTTAGTACGGACTCTACCCCTAGATTCCTCCGTCACTTATTTTCCTAAACACCACTTCGAGACGATGTCTCGAGGGAGGTTGGAGAGGGATAGTTAGGAAAGAATATTCGCTCCTGGCAAGCCTTTGTTCAATCCCAGCTCCGACTCTCCAAGGGAAGGCGTGATGGTGGTGTCGTGCTTCCGTATCAAGGCTCTGACCGAGGTGTCTTCACATTAAGGTTTAAGCGCTGAGATGTTGGCCTATGTTTGGTAATCTGATAGATTCATCCTTCACGCCAAAGGAGCACTGGTAGCAGTCTTTGCCGAGAGTGAACATAGCTTTCTTATCCTAGCCTCGATCAGGATCGATGCCGATCTAGCCACGTGGTCTTGACATCCCTATCTTATACCCTGGCCAGATCGATGCCCAACGAGAAGGATGTGCATTCAATTCTTTATTTTCTTGCACCCAAGTTGGAAGCTTAGCTGGATGCAAGTGCTTTCGTCCATCCGAATGAGCACAAAGTTGTCCACCTAAGGAAAGGATGAGTTGCAACGTACTCATTCCTCGTGATTTGCACTCCTGATGCTCATTGGGTCTATGTTTTCTTTTCTCTCTTTTTAAGACCCGAGCATCTGTTAGCAAATCGTATCCGGAGACCGAACTTGCACTCCTTTGAGCATTTATGCTCACCCTACCAGCTCTATGATCCTTCCGTCAGCAGCGTAGTCCTTAGAGCTTTGTGATCACCCTAGGGGCACAACTGTGAATCCCCTCAAGGCCGATCTTGTGTCCTTAATTATAACATCTATGCAGGTTTGCACTAGCCACATATACTAACCTTGCAGCTAGGCATCCGTCGACATGACATCATATCTTCAAGGTGGTATTACACAGTCGATCAGGGGAGTACCCAGAGTAGAATTTCCTTTCCACTTCACTCATATACTTCCATGAGGAAATTCCCCTTCGGGTATGTTGGAGGCACTGACCATACAGGTAGGAAAAATACGATATCCGAGAAGGAAGGTATGGGCCGACAATGCTGTTGTGACAACACAACAGCCACCACATGACGTCGACCGAGAGGAGCACCTATCGGTAGACCGAGGTACGTTGTCAAGGTAAGTTCACCAGGGAGCTCTTATAAAAAATATAGAGGCTCACGCCAAAAGTTATTTTTAAGCGACGGTTGATCTAGTTGACCCTAGCTCTGTCTTTGCTTTAGCATAGCTTCTGTCCTCAAATCTGGTGGGCCACTTAACCCCGAAACTTCTTTGGACTTTTGGACCCACACAATGAAGATGGGGCCCAGGAGAGCCCAGCAGGGTTCAGCCAACCCAGTCCTGGCGCCGCCGCCTCTCTTCTTTCACGTGCGTGTTCATTTTCATCCCAAAAATCTATTCCCTGTTGCATGACACATCTGAGAGTCGCGTAGGCGCCGCCTTCTCCATATCCTCCACCCTAGCCTTTCCGCCATCCACCGCTTTTTCCTCACCAGGGCCGACAAGAGCATCGTCCTCTTCGCCAGGACATCCACCACTTCTGAGAAGGAGGACATCCCTGCGGTCAATTCTCCCAAGAGGGGTGTGCCATTGGCGGCACTCCAGGTGCTCGACGTCGTGCCCCTCAATGCTATTCCCTCCGGAGGGAAGAACTTTGGCACGAGCGGCGTTGTGAGGGATTCCGCCGAGCTTCCTACTCGGCCGGTTCAGCCCCTCGCTCCACTGGCCCCTCGCCCGCCAGGCCGTTCCGCATCTCCAGGGAAGGCCCGGAAGGAGCGGAAGCGATCTGCCAGCCCGTATGGGAGGGCAGCTGTGACGGAACGCCACCCTGCAGTCTCATCGCCAGCGAGGCCATCTCCGCCAGTTGACATCCCAGGCTCCTCGGGAACAGCTGGGAATGTTCAGTCGGTGCGGGCAACATACACTCCCCGTGCTTAGTTCCCTCTTTGAGTTGAAGTACTCAGAGCTTAGACTGTGCGAAGTGAGGGGAAGACAACACGTCCGTCTGCCACTCTGTATGAGATGGAGCAAGACTTCATCCTGGGCAGCAGCTCCATGCGTACACCATCACCTAGGAAGTCGAGGGCAAGGACTTGGGGGAATAAGAGGACGCCCAAGGCTCCCACTGCAGCCACACTGGCGCTAGTAGTAGCTAACTTGGAGAAAGAAATCAAGAATCTCAAGACAGTTCTGGCAGAAAGGAAGATGGATGTGGATGAACTCAAGGACGACATCCGAGAGCTTTGTCGTGGCCTTTTCGCTAAGATGAAGCGCCTTTTCTCTGCCACTGGGCATGGTCGCCATGCCCCGTCCGTAGTTTACACTAGGCGATAGATTAAGTTTCAGCTTTAATTTCCCTTTCATTATTTTCCCTTCCAAATTTTATTTCCATAATAACTATAAGCACCTAAAACAATTAATTTTCTTTGAATAATCAGGCTCACCGGTCATGTAACCCGGTTGAGTTAGTAGTGTGCATATTGTTTTGTCTTGTGTAATTGCATCTAGGAACGAGACAGTGTGGGGGAGAGCCACCACTCTCCAACGAGCAAACATGATGTACACATAACCTCACCATGAGCACACCACACTACGAGCGATCACGGACCGAGAGCCTGAACAGGACCCACACACCTTGTGGAGCGCCCATTATAGTGCATCTCCCAGACAGCGTCAGTTTGCATCTCTCTACCTTTCATACTTATTTCTGAGTTGCGATGGTTTTTTTTTGTTGACTTGTTTAAAACCAGCTCAGAAACATTACAACATGCTCACACCCGCCTTTTCATGACACCTATGGTTGGCTTGCATATGATTTATTCCTTGTTGCTATCCTGTCACTTGTGAACAAATACCATAATAGGAATACCATGCCTATCCAAGTAATTGACGAATGTGATATGACATGATGATATGATCTTGCTCTGATTTTCAAACTCTTGGGTTTTTTATTTGTGAAAACATGAAAAACTCATGCAAAGCTTCTCTTTGATATGTCAAAGTCCTACCAGAGCTATATGATGAGTCAGTTGAAAACCTTATACTCATATGCTGCTTGTCATTGAATGAGCTTTGTCAGATTGTTGTGACCCTTTGAGAATTCTTTTCATACTTTCATGATCAAGATTTTTGTGTACACAACCATATCCCTGTGCTATGCTTCTATATTGGAAGTTAGCATTGTATCACATTCAATTCTAGAAAATAAATACTCCACCATATGTGGGACTTCTCCCTCTCCATGTTATCGTTACAAAAGAGACATGAGCTATCGAAAAAAATATGGACACATGAAGGTCCAAGTATTGAAAAAACAGAGAGATAGCCATGTTCTAAAAGATCTTATACCAAAGGGGGGATCATGCAAAAAGGAGTTCCAATAAATTAGATGGTAATAACTAGCAACCATTCCGGACCTAGTGTCCACCTTACCATCATCACAACATCCATCCTATATGGTAATATCTAGCACCCATTCTGGGCCTAGTATCCACCTTACCATATCTCTCATATTCGTACATGTGCACATCCTGATCTGATTGTGTGATTTGATTTTCTCTTTAGATCTGGTTTTTGACATTGCAATAAATGTAATACAAGTATGCTTATCCTTTCGTTCCCTACCTTGAGCTCCACATATAGCCATCATTAGAAGTAGGATGAAGGAAAGGCAAGTCTAATGCCTTGGTGAGGACATATACACGTTGAGTGATCCGAGAGAATCAAATGAGGAAGCTAAGCAGAGTTTACTTTTTGAAAATCATCAAAGACCCCAAGTGTTTGTTATCAGGAGTCAGGGGAGTTGATTCATTGCCGTTAAGGTAGCATAATAGACACTCTACAGAGTTCACAAGAAACATGTATGACTTGGAATATCTCTTATGTTAGTTTCATACCTTTGGTTTCCATAACCCGCTTGACCTGACTCCCTTCGCTCGAGACGAGCAAAGGTCAAGTGTGGGGGTGTTTTTGACACCGGCTAACTCCTCATTTCATGGGCGCCAACTCGAGCATTTTAATAAAGGATGTATGCATCGACACTAGCATAGGAGCTTAAACTTACAATTTCCACCAATGTCGATGTTTATTTGAGTATAGGGATTCCACATAAGAAATGGAGAGAAAACACATACATATGTGCCAAGCATTTCAGGTTCAACCACATAGGGAGCTGCCACATGGGATCCACCATGATCCAATGCACCCTTGCCACGTCATCAATCCAAAGGAGGCAAGCCCCGGCGAATTAGAGAGTGCCACATGGACATCACATGGATCCAAGGGCCCACTCGGAGAGCAAACTGCCTCAAAATGTTACATACACCTAGAATGAACCCAAGGGCCCACAGACCAGCCACTAGGAGAAAGGAGAGGGCTATCCGGGCCCACAAGGGGTCGGCCGAACCGCCTTAATGCCAGTTGATGCTGGCCTTCCATGTGGAGCTTCCGCATTGGCCCATGGTCACATCCCCGGGATGTTTTTGGCCCTCTTCCGAGTTCCTCCCTGCGTATAAATAGAAGGGGAAGGGGTAAGAATGAATACACACACTTTGAAGCCAACACTCCTCTCTTGTGTTGTCTCCCTCTCTCTCATTCTCTCCTTGTGGGTGATTTTCCCACAAGAGTGATGTATTGCAAGGATTAGCATAGGTTAGTGCTAGGTAGAGAGGGGTGAGGGGAGAGATGGAGGCTTGATTCATCAAGCCTTGTTCCTCCGTATATGCATTTAGAATAAAGTGAGTATTCTTGCATTTCCGGTTTAGATTAAAGTAGTGTTCATGCATAGGTGATTTGTTCTTGTGTTCTTCGTCTGTTCTTGATTTAGAGGCTCGTGTTTTTCGAACACGACCCCTTTTGATCCAGTAGACGAGATATACATTACCAGAATCCGTTTGTGTGATTTATCTCCTTTAGATCTATGTGGATTGCATGATTATGTTGGCATATGTACGGTTTCTGTACAAGTATAGTTCGATCATTAGTACGGTTTAGTCCGTCTCTCGCGGGTTCGTCGTTTGGTATTTATACAGAGTGTTGTAGTGTTGTTGCAGGTCAACAGACGCTTCCGTGCTGCAGTAGTAATCAATGGTGTGTAGACGTGGTGTCTAGACTACAGGTTATCTTTCGTTTGCTCCGTACCCCAAGTTTAGATAGAGGTATGCCGCGGTAGTGACAGCCGTTGGACCATTTGAATTCCTCCGCGTTCGGGTGCGGTGTAGAGCTTAAGTGTCGGAACTAACTGTTAGAGCCAGAAGGAGCCGATGCCCGAAGCGATACTAGTGTGCGTGACTGGTCTTTACGCTAGAGCTTATACCCTCAGTGCGACCCTCATACCTGATCTTCTATAGCAAGGCTAGGTTTCCTTGGATAGTCATCCGTCAGATCCCCTCTTCCGTCCTTGGATTCGATACCCTTTGGAATACTCTTTAGGTGAAGTGCTACAACGGTATATCCGTGCCCTTGGGGACTCGTTCGTACTCATAGGTGTACCCAGGTGGATCACTCACGCTAACAAGGCGTCGTTAGTGGTGACATTAAGAAATACCAACACACGCAAACTCTACCCTTAGTAGCATCTTCGAGGAATGGGCCGGCAAATCCACAAGATTGACGAAGTCACCACAGGCGCCTCGCTGTCGACGGGAACGTCGCCTACCACCGAAAGCACAAATGCTGTTAAATCCTGAGAAATTCGCTCCCACGGGGAGTCGAACCCATGACCTGAGGTGCTACTAGGGCTTTTGTAACCACTAAGCTACATGCCCTTTCGCCCCTCCATTATTTTTAGGAAGGAGGGATGGGAGAAGGAAGAAGAGAGAGAGCCCCTTCTAAGCTCTCGGGTCGCATCACCTGTTGACTACCCCTTCGTCCCGCAAAGATTGTTCATTTATTTCAAAATTTATCCCACAAAGACTAATCATTTAGCTTCTAGTAAAACTAATATAATTAATTAAGTTCAAAAAAAACTAATATAATTAATTAATTTCAAAAAAAACTAATATAATTAAAGCAACATTTACCAATAAAAAAATATATTAATAAATGCATAGAACCAATGCAATGATCAATTGATACTCTCTCTCATTCCCATGCGCATGCATCTGCATCCATAAAACCAAAGAGTCTGCACAACTTTCAACATCGACTAATCTATAACAACTATAAAGGTGAGACCCACTACAAGTCATGGATAGATTTCTCTTAACATGTAAGCATTCCACGTCACTATCCACTATACATGTCATCATCTACTATACGTCATGTCACCATCCACTAGATCATATATTTATATCTTTAACCGATTTTTTGTGCTTAATATCATGCATTTGTGAGTAGCATGCTACAAAATTCCCGTAGTAGAGAGAAATGTAGGATCAATAATTTAAAATGGTTCTCTCATCAAAATTATCATACTTCCATGTATAATGTTGTTTACAAAAGAATGTTGTCATGAAATCAGTTTGGTGTTCCTACTTTCACATTACACCTTAAAATTTTGTTTAAAAAATTTTCGTAGCATCGCGCGGGGTGTCACCTAGTATGAGTTATTAGGAGTGGCATGATCACTTATTACAACTACTAGTGTGTCCAATTTTTTCTAAACAAACATGTGGGATGGAGGGATTACGTGCATTTGAAGGAGAAAAATTCACCTCAACAAACACAATGTATTTCGTGCAACATCCATCAATAAACTATCAATTACTAGTGCTCCAGCACTCAAACTGTAGTACCTCACTAAACAATCATAACCCAGACTCATCTCCGTCTATTACATAGTGAAAAGAACTATTAAAGAAAATGTATCCCTCTCCATCTCAATGCAACAAACCAAACCCAAAATAGAGTATGAAATATCCTAACCGACTATTGCATTAAATCCAAAATCAACTATTATAAATATGGTGAAAAACAACTATTGAATCACCTATTGTGAAACAACTGGAATCAATGACCAGGATACCTCAAAATAACTACTTCAACATTACACGTCACTTTTTTCCATGCTGACCATAAGGCATGTCTCAATCCACAATTTCATTACACAGACGGAGAAATAATTGTACCGGTGGAGTTTCATGGGATGAAAATCCTCTCACATCCCATGAAACTCACTCATTCTATCTCATCGACACGTCAGCAAAATTGATTAGAATTTAATACCATGAAATTGTGCAAAATTGAGATTGGCCTAATAAGCACAAACCAAAAGATCGTGATGGACTCGACGAAAGAAGCACCACATGTTGTTGTAGTCATCACCCAATTATGGCAAAACAAGCAGCAAGCTTCAATAGTAACCTATGATCATAGGAAGAATTGAGGGAGGAGTTAGACCTCGATATGGTTCGAGTAAACCAATTTACAGGTACCCAATTGTTCCTTCTAAAAATATCAAGATTTACAACTTCTAAAAAAGCATAGGAAGGAATAAAGAAAGACATTTCCTAGAGTTTCTAATAATCAACTCTTAAAATATAGAAGATAATTTTATATCAGGAATCCTATACTATTTCTAAAGTATCATAACCACTTTTATATATTCTCTCTCTTATACATTAACTTCAGGGATCCTTACCTACTCTTGCAACACTTAGCGCAGAATGAGGTGACTTTTCCGGAATCTTAAAATATTAGGATGTATTAAGAGTTGTTAGAGATAAATTTTTCTCATCTTACTAAAAATCAAAAATTAGGAAGGGATTTAAAATGTTCTTGAAGATGCTCTTAGTGGGTGCTTGGATTCAGAGGCTAAAATTTAGTTCTTTCTATATCAAATTTTCGAATGCTAACTAAGAGAACTAAATATAAGCTAATTATAAATCTAATTACACAGATGGAGGCGCGAGACAAATCTGTAAAACTTAATTAATCTATCATTAGCACATGCTGCATCACATTATAAATCATAGACTAATTAGCTTACATGCTTAATAGACTCGGCTCATGAATTAACCTTCATCTGTGCAATTAATTTTGTAATTAAATCTATATTTAATACTTCTAATTAGTATTTAAACATCACATGACATGATCCAAACAGAGCCTTAAATAGTGCATGTCACCAGCTGTGCAGCTGGTACGAAGAGCCTAAATGATTTGAAGAACTAGTAAGATATTCACTAGATCAGATCAGCTGATGAAAAATGGATTACAGCACATACACCCACTCAGAATCCCTACTGTTACATAGCTTTGATATTTCCTGACATGATTCGAAGAATCCAGCAAATTCATAGTTGTACAACAGCACATAAGAAAACATCTCAGCCTACGAGTTCCCTTTCTACACAAACAAAGACATCTCTGGTGGTTGGACAAACGAGAAGATGGCTTCACCAAAGACCTCGTGCAGTGACGCCAAGAGATGACCAGCGTCCTGATCCTCTTTCCAAGCTTGCCTCAGCACCATGGACACTTTCTGTGCAAGATCGCTGCCCTGATCCCTCCGCATCACAGCTGATGGGATGCTCTCTACCATCTGTCCAGAGGAAGAAGCCTGCATCACGCTGGGGTTGCCCAACTGAGTGGAAAAACTATCCATGACTCCTTGCATGTTTCCTGCCATGGAGTTCACTGATGCATCTGTTGTCATCTTCTTCAGAGGTGGCTGGGATGCAGAGAGATCGGTGCTGGATTTCCGCTTATCTGAAATTCACAGAGCAAGATACCCTTACTCCTAAATTTTAACCGTTTAAATTGTAAATAGTTAGGAACATTTGGCAACTATCTGCCACTCAAGGTGTTTCCGGTCTCTAGGGTTACATATATTCAACACTTACTTGGGTTATTGGTTAAGACCCTTTTATCGCTCCGCAAAAGAGGGTGTGTCGATGGAGAAAGCAGAACAGGAAATAATTTGAGCCGATCGTACAAGCATTTGCCTGCAGCACACTGAAAAACACATCCCACTGGTAAGAAAATTATCTTGGCTTTAGATGCTAAACCAAAATACAGTACAAATGGATTGACTGAGCTCTGAACTGACCAGCAAGGCACCGTAAACATGCCAAGCTTCCTTCCTTTTCATCTCATTTTTCTGCTTCCCAAGCTGTAGTTCAGGCTCCAGAAGTTGCATATATGTCACAAGGTTCGGCAAAAGCAGCAACCTAATCTGGTAGGCAGCAAATACAATTAGCCAATGGATAACTAATACAAAAGATGAAATTATTGCATATATGTCACAAGGTTCGGCAAAAGCAGCAACCTAATCTGGTAGGCAGCAAATACAATTAGCCAATGGATAACTAATACAAAAGATGAGATTATTGATTAGGCTCTACCGCACTGGGCCCCAATGCAGATATCCCTTGTACAGCACCATAATGTTGGGTCAATGATTTTGCAGGATCAAGAAACGCATGGATCAATGTTTTTGTTAAGCGGTTTTGAAGGTTGTGATAGACATGACCAAACCTGCAAAACATCATGTTCAGTCGATCAACATTCCCATGAGAAAGAAAAAAAACAATTACTGCAGATAGAAAAAAAAACAATTAGCAGTGAGAGCCAAAGATCATCATTCAGCAAAAGTCTGCTAACAATCAATGAGCAGCATATGCAAAAAGCTATGGATCTATAAATTCAGAAAGAAAATTGAATTATGGAAACACATGAGACACGAAGAAAATGTCACCTACCCAACAAATGATGTAAACCTGAAATAACCTTCTATCTTCACACAGCATTAAAAAAAGCTACAAAAACAAACATACCAGTTGGTCGCAAAGGGAAAATAACCCAACATACCTTACATGCAATGGTTTAGCGGTATCTTTGGCCATTAAATAACAAATAAGCTACGACAAAACTGATCATATTGCAAATGGACTTCCATTTTACAGGAGTATTTCAGATAATCCCAAGAAATAACAAAGTCTACTGCTGGAGGTCAAACTTCTATTTAGTTGATCTTCATCCTAAAGTTCTCAAAAAGATAACATAACTGAACTTTGTAAGTTTTAGAAGTTCTACAGGGAGCAGAGCAATAGTACATTTTGTCTGAATAATAATAATAAAGATCATAATATATGGGAACATTGACATCAAGGAGTTGCTAAACATACATGTATTACTATATGAACTTTCTACTGATACAATTAGCATACACTCACCTCCGGCATACCAAAGCAACCAAATTGGCAGAGAAGTCTCTAAGTTCCCAGTGGTTATCTGAGAGCCTATGCCCTAGCCTCTTTGCGACAATGCAAGTGATCATCGATGGCATCAACTGGTGCAACTGGCAACCAAGACAAATATTGCTAATTTATATCTAATATGATGAAAAGAATACAGGAAATAGTTAAAAAACGGCAGGCACGTCAACTATCAAAACTTTATGGTCTACCACTTACATAAGGTTCAATATGAATGTGTGGATTATGAAGAAGACTTCGGACTACTCGCATGAGAGCAAATAAAACAGGAAGATCACCCAAACTCCGTGTAACCTGAAATTCAGATGGATGCACACTTTTAAGATAAGACCATCTCACATAAGCAACACTGAAAGCAAGATCGCTAGTGTACAACCTCATCTGCGACAAAGTAGGAAAAGTAAGGAACCAAAGGATGAAGGCCTGAATCTTTTGCCAAGCTCACTAAAGCTTCTTTAGAAAGGGATGTATCAGATCTACTCAAAGAAAGCTCCGCTATTTTATCAAAGTACATCTGCAAAGTCAATCAGTAAAGAGGAGTAAGTTATTTGGAAATATGTATGAGTTACAATGCATTATGTCATATGAATTATAATGGATTATATCTTATCAAAGTACCTGTAGTTCTCTAGATAATACATGCTTAACAGGAAGCTTGACATCAACTGGAAGGCCATCATCCTTCCCATGCTCAGACCTTTTATTTTCAGCTGGTGGTACAATTGCTGAAGCAAAATGCTAGTTGTCAGAACAACTGTTTTTATTACTATACTAGATGAGAATGTCACTAAATCTTGTCAAGGTCAAAAGTAAGGACTATATTATACATATAATTGACAAACAAAGAGCTAACCATCAATAGGAGGATTCTCCGGAATTGCAGGCTGCACCCCTTCAATTGCTAACCAATGGGCTACAACTGCTGTGTCAAGAGGGGCCTTGGCAGAGGAGCTTCAATAATCTGCATGGCACCAACAAAGAAGAAACGTTTCAAGTTAAAGATTCTAAATTAGTACAAACTTTTAGTCATTGTTAATATTGCCCCTACCTCTTTGAAGTCTACCTCCCGGTCATCAAGATAGAAGAGATCCTTATGTCCAACAGCTCTCTTAAACCGCAATGGATCACCAGATGCAAATCCATATACAGGCTGATTGAGAACCCCAAGCAATCACAGACATGGAGTCAGCTTGAAAAAAAATAATGGTGTAACAGAGGAATTTAGATCATCTGCAATACAGAGAAGCATGAAAATTTGCACACACAACTAGACTATAGCATCAATGAAAGATAGGTGGTTTCACACAAAAAGAAGCTATCTTAACATACTTGGATACTAAGAAGCGTATATCATTCAAGGCAAGACGTGACACTAGACTAAAGTAAAATAATATAGAAATTTCAAGAAAATGACATTGCATTAGTGGTAAGGGAACATCAGGTGGTAGTTACCAGGTAAATATTCTCATCTAAAGTTCTAAACCAATCAGGCAAACTCAAACTTATCAGAAGATAACATCGATGAAATGAGGAACAAATATTACAACTCTTGTTTCAATAAATGTAACAGTGATACAGTACAAGACTAGTCATTTTACCCCTCAGGGCTGCTGAAATGGAATTTTGAGCTAACAAATATGGAATAGAAGTTGTAGGCTGGAAACTGCTTATTCTGCTCTTAATGTTTAATATCATTTTAGCTACCAGATACCAGAAATACAATTCTCAATCTCTACAGCATCTTAATTGTAGTCACACTTTTAAAATTTACTGGATCTGAATCAGAAAAACAGCAAGAAAAAATATACTAAATTAATTTGCTACTAAGTCAGCAGTATATGGCATATAATACATAGTTGACTTAACCAACATTACTATTATGCTGAAATTTTATCCAAGGAAGATGATTCACCTCAACATTCCTGAGACTGAGCACTGTCAACATCATCTGCAGTCAGAATTGTCCGTTTCGCATGCCGCATACATTTAATGGACTCCTGCAGCAGCACAACACAATATGAGATCATCATAATCGCAAGGAGAAAATGGCACAGATATTCTTTTGAGTGCTTATATGAGACGAAAGGTTCTACAGATTTATGTAATTACAAAATTAGCATAGCTGACAGAAAGGCCACAGATGGCATCAACAAAGTAGTGAATTATAAAAACCACTAGCCAATGAAATATCTGGCAAATGGGTTCTATGTCATCCTGTTATGGACCTAGAGGGCCTATCCAGTCCAGGTGGGCAGCCCAAAGAGGGGGCACATTATACTGTTCACGTATCCTAATACATCCCCCCACTAGTACAACAACAACAACAACAACAACTTAGCCTTTTGTCCCAAACAAGTTGAGGTAGGCTAGAGATGAAACCCACAAGAAACAAGAGTAGGAGAAGCACAAAGCACAAGAACACAAAAGAACAAAAGAAAAAGAAAAGATCATGTTTCAGGCACATTGATTGCAAGTCTCCAAGCACTTCTATCCATAACTAACTCCTTGGGGATGTCCCACTCCTTAAGGTCTCTCTTGACCGACTCATCCCAAGTTAGTTTAGGTCGACCTCTACCCCTCCTTACACTACCGACCCGGTCTAGCACCCCACTATGCACCGGTGCCTCGGGAGGCCTCCTCTGGACATGACCAAACCATCTCAACCGGTGTTGGACCAATTTTTTCTCAATTGGTGCCACCCCAACTCTATCCCGAATGTCTTCGTTTCGGACTCTATCTCTTCTTGTATGCCCACAAATCCAACGCAACATACGCATCTCAGCGACACTCAGTTGCTGGACATGTCGTCTCTTTGTAGGCCAACATTCAGCACCGTATAACATCGCCGGGCGAATCGCCATTCTATAGAACTTACCTTTTAGCTTTTGGGGCACCTTCTTGTCACAGAGGACGCCGGAAGCATGGCGCCATTTCTGCCAACCGGCTGAAATCCTATGCCTAACATCCTCATCAATGTCACCATCCTTCTGTAGCATCGATCCCAAATACCTAAAAGTCTCTTTCTTGGCCACCACTTGTCCGTCGAGGCTCACAACTCCATCTTCATGTCCAGTCATGCTGAAATCGCACATCATGTACTCGGTCTTGGTCCTGCTGATTCTGAAACCTTTCGACTCTAAAGCGTCCTTCCACAGCTCAAGCTTCCCATTAACCCCTGCCCTAGTCTCGTCAACTAGCACCACATCATCAGCAAAGAGCATACACCATGGGATACCACCTTGGATGTCCCTTGTGACCTCATCCATCACCAAAGCAAATAAATAAGGGCTCAAAGCTGACCCCTGATGTAGTCCTATTTTAATTGGAAAGTCACTAGTGTCACCATCGCATGTACGCACACACGTCACCACATCCTCGTACATATCCTTGATAAGGGTAATGTACTTAGTTGGGACTTTGTGTTTTTCCAAGGCCCACCACATGACATTTCTTGGTACTTTGTCATATGCCTTCTCGCCTTCTCGAGGTCAATAAAGACCATGTGCAAGTCCTTCTTCTGCTCCCTATACCTCTCCATCAACTGTCGTAGCAAGAAAATCACCTCCATAGTCAACCTTCCAGGCATGAACCCAAACTGGTTTTGGGTCACGCTTGTCGCTCTCCTGAGGCGATGCTCGATAACCCTCTCCCAGAGCTTCATCGTATGGCTCATCAGCTTAATCCCTCGATAATTAGTGCAACTTTGAACATGTCCCTTGTTCTTGAAGATCGGCACTAATATACTTCTCCTCCATTCCTCAGGCATCTTGTTTTCTCAGAAAATGAGGTTAAAAAGCTTTGCTAGCCAAACTATAGCTCAAGCACCCAAACATCTCCACACCTCAATGGGGATGCCATCGGGGCCCATCGCTTTACCTCTCTTCATCCTCTTCAAAGCCTCCTCAATCTCTTCCTCCTGAATTCTCCTCACAAAACGTCTGTTGGTGTCATCAAAAGAGTCATCCAACTCAATAGTAGGACTCTCATCCTCCCCATTAAACAACCTATCAAAGTACTCTCGCCATCTGTCCTTGATCTCCTCATCCCTCACCAGCAGTTGGTCTGTCCCATCCTTGATGCATTTGATTTGGTTGATGTCTCTTGTCTTCCTCTCTCGGATCCTAGCCAACCGGAAAATGTCCTTCTCCCCTTCCTTCGTGCCTAGCCGCTAATAAAGGTCATCGTACGCCTGGCCCTTGGCTACACTCACAGCTCGCTTTGCAGCCCTCTTTGCTATTTTATAGCTCTCGATGTTGGCTGCACTCTTGTCGAGGTGGAGTCGCTTGAAACACTCCTTCTTTTCCTTAATAGCCTTTTGCACCTCCTCATTCCACCACCAAGTGTCTTTCGCCTCCTGCTTGCCTCCCCTACTCACGCCAAACACTTTCGCTGCCACCTTCCGAACACACGTTGCCATCTTTAGCCACATGTCATTTGCATCTTCTCCTTCTTCCCAAGGCCCCTCACCTAGCATCCTATCCTTAAACGCTTGCGCCTCTTCTCCTCTAAGCTTCCACCACTTCGTTCTCGCAATCTCGACATGTTTGTCCCGGAAGACACGTACCCGAAAGCTAAAGTCCGCCACCACAAGCTTGTGTTGGGGAACAACACACTCTCCAGGTATCACCTTACAATCTAAGCAAGCACGTCTATCCTCCCTCCTAGCAAGGATAAAGTCCATCTGGCTCGAGTGTTGACCACTCTGAAAGGTCACCAGGTGGGATTCCCTCTTCCTGAAGAGGGTATTTGCTATCAACAAGTCGTAGGCAAACGCAAAGTTCAACACATCCTCTCCCTCTTGGTTCCTACCACCATACCCAAACCCCCCGTGCACTCGCTCGAAACCAGCATTCGTCGCACCCACATGGCCATTGAGGTCTCCTCCTATGAAGAGCTTCTCCTTGATGGGCACGGTACTAACCATGCTATCCAAGTCTTCCCAAAACTGCCTCTTGACGCTCTCACTAAGACCTACCTGTGGGGCATAGGCACTGATCACATTCAAAGTCACATCCCCAACTACCAACCGGACTAGAATAATCCGGTCACCTTGCCTCTTAACATCTACAACTCCATCCTTAAAACTCCTATCGATCAAGATGCCCACTCCATTCCTGCCCGACACTGCCCCCGTGTACCAAAGCTTGAAACCAGAACCCTCCACCTCTTTCGCCTTCTGACCCTTCCACTTAGTCTCCTGAACGCATAGGATATTTACACGCCTCCTACCTGCTGCATCAACTACCTCTCTTAACTTACCCGTTAAGGATCCTACGTTCCAACTCCCTAGACAAATCCTAGTTGGCCCGACTAGCTTCCTTACCCTTCGCGCCCGTCGAGGAAAGTGCGAAGACCCTTGCTCACTTTTCACCACACCCGGGCGTAGGTGTAGCGCGCCACTAAGGTTGCGACGGCCCGACCCTTGCTCACTTATCATCGTACCCGGATCACGATACGACGCGTCCCTAAGGGGAAGACGACCCAGCCCTTGCTCATTTAACACTACACCCGAGTTCTGATGTAGCGCGTCGCTAAGAGGGTTACGCCCCAACGAATTTCTTATGGGTTTCATATCCATTAGAGTGGTTGATTTCGCTGCTGGTTCGCCAGACCTAACGCACCCTCCTCCTTTACCCGGGCTTGGGATCGGCTATGTTGAGACGACTCGAGAAAGTCTTCCAGTCAACCTAGGCGGAGTTACATCCCCCCACTAGTACTTCGACAAAATCCTGATAGCCAACTAAGCTGTAGATCCCTAAAGGGAAAGAATGCTATGCACTCTATTATAGATGCAGCATAGCTTGAATTATCACATGAAAGAAAATAAAACAACTTTTCTGTAGCAGCAGGATAAACATGTCCATGGTACCTAATCCAAAGAAAACGAGAAAGTGCAAAGACTGAACAAAGGATAAATTGGTGTGGTATGCACCAGTTGTACCAACCAGAAAAAAAAGGGACAGTGCCTCACTTAGCAGGTTTGTCCCATCATGCTGCCCGCAAAATTCAAGATCAATTGACCAAATCATAAATGGTGTGTAAGTAGCAGGATAAGCAGTGACAATCAGTCAATTACAGGCAATTTAGAGAACCAACAGCAAACCACATTATCCTTTTTCACTACACCTAGGCCCGTACATTACATTACGTGGCGCAAGCGGCATGACCATGCCAGGCCATCCTAATTCCTTAGTAATAATTAGCCCAAAAATCATGTTACAATCCAATATTTTCCACGTCAAGCCCAATAGCTCACTGCCCACACAATCAAATCAGGCATTTACGGGAAAAGAGTCTACAGTAATTATACCTCACCTTCCATTGACAACTACGGCTCGAGGCTGACGCAGATGCAATGTGCATTTAATGAAATTGCGACTTAGCGTGAGCCCGTGAGACAGTAATGGTTATGGTAATTACATTGTAAAGTATAACTATTTTTTTTTCTTATTTGCATCTTAGAAACATCGGGCCAACAGTCTGTGTTTGCACCAGGGCTTCCTAAACTTACGTAGGTACGGGCCTGCCGCCTGCCTACACCATGCCACTTATTGTGGAATTACGGATAACTGAGCATTTCCAACCCATAAGATAAGTACGCATCCTGAAAACGAAAGGGCGCACACTGCATTCGCTAGGCCAAAGCGCACGACCCCGCACGTAGCTCAATTGCAACATGTAAGCAAACAAAAAGCCACAAAATCGATTACTCCTCCCCACCCCCAAAATTCAGCGCACTGCTAACAAATCCAAGCACATTCCTAGGGCCCAGGAGAGGAAATCGACCGCCAATTCATAAAGCAGCGCCGGTAAAACCAAATCCTAGACAAGCGCACGGGACCTGACCTGCATGATCTCGCGGAGGCGGTACTCGACGTCGGGGGCGAGCGCGGCGGCGACATCGGCGCCGAGGCTGGGGATGCCGACGCTCTGGGCGATGACCTCGATCGTCTCCTTGGGCACGATGCTCATCCTGCTCGTCCCCGGCCCGAATCCCCTGAACCCTAGCTCTAGCGCTTCTTCCACAAAATCCTCCGGAGCGGGGGGAATCGAGAGAGACAGAGAGGGAGAGGGAAGAAGCGAGGGCTTTCGCTAGTTTAGGGAGGCTTTTATCGGGGGACATTTGGCACAAGACACTCAAAAAAAACTTGACTTTGTGTAGGACACTGAACATTCATGACTTTGGTGTAACAAACTAACATTTTGTGGTAATTAGATCCTGGACACCACATCTATTATTATAAGCAATTTTAATTTAATGACACCCGAAATGACTGAAATACCCTTACCTCTCCTATCTCCTCTCCCTCGGGTCGAATCTATTTGTGTGCTCTGTCTCGCGAGTTCGCGACGTCGCCCTCCAGCCTCCTCCCCCACGCGACACTCCCTCCCTGGCTGAGCCTCCCTGGTAGGCCTGTTGTTTTTATCCATTATCCATATTCAAATCCACACCCACCTCAAATGAGAAGGGTATGAGTAGAAAATAATTATCCATTGAAGAAATGGGGAGGATAGTGTCGTATGGACCTCCCTGGGCCCACTACCTCGGTGGGTACCAGGACCGACTACTCGGTGGGCCCCTGGGACTACTCGACTTGCGCTGCACGGCACCTGATGGCGTGAAGCACAAGGGCTACAGAGGAGAAGTACCCGGATAGGAAGCTGTACATGTCCCGCACTGTATAGAGGACTCCTAGACGTACTCGACTAGTACTCTCTCCCTGAACCGACTTGTAACCCTGCCTCCCGGACTATATAAGGCGAGGCAGGGACCCCCCTCTCTCTCACGGCTTAAGATTGCATCATCTTGTAATCGCACCCAATCAATCCAGAGCCACGCAGCATACAGGACGTAGGGTATTACGCACCCCGCGGCCCGAACCTGTCTAAATTGTGTGCCACGTGTCTCTTCCTTCGAGTTACCGATCTCGGCGAGGCCACATTCATCTACTTCGGGTACTCCCCTTAGTAGGTTGTCGGTCTAAAACACCGACAGCTGGCGCGCCAGGTAGGGGCTCTCGCCGAAGATCTCATGGCGAACTCGACGGCTTCCGTCTACATCAAGCCAATCGTCGCCTTCAACCGCGGCGACACCTTCGTCTTCGGTGCCTGGGTCTGCACTGCTGACGGCGCCGGATCTTTCCAACGCCGCCTCACCATGCCGCCCAACCCGGAGACCGGCCTCGTGACACTTCCCGGAGTAGTCACGGGCGAACTCGCCGGCAAATTCGACGAAATTTCGCTTTTCGACCAACACGCCGACTTCGAGCTTGGATCCGCCTCCAACTCGGGCTCGACGTCCCCGTGGGCTATCGTATGCGAGCCGGCAACTCAGCCATCACATGTGGACTCCCCACCCCGCGAGCACTTCACGCGTGGCCCCCGCAACGTCAGCAGGGCCCACACGAAGGCTCCCACTACACGCCGGGCTGGCAAGGAGCCCGTACCCGAGTACGACTCGGACTCCGACACCGCTCCCGGCCACGCCTCGGACTCCAACCCCCTTTTCGGCTTCTACTCGGACTCCGCGTACGAGTTCGACTTCGGGTCGGACCCTGAGGATCCCGAGTCCGAGAACAACTCCACAGAGCAACCCCTGTCAGGACCCGCCGCCAGCTTGGTCATAACATCTACACCCGCCGGAAGATTTGTCTACTGGCCAGACCGCAAGCCCGCTGACCTGACGAACGGGAACTCACGCTACGTCGCCTACCTCGACTCGCTTCCCTTCCAGGAGGGAACGCCACTCGCTCGAGCTGAGGAGTACACCCCAACGGAGGTGGCGAGTTCTGACTCCAGTCTTGGCAACCCCGACTGCCAAGTCTTCATGGCTGTCGGCGACACGCCAGGACCCTCAGGGACAGCAAGTGACCGATACCTCGAAGACATCTCCGCAGACGAGCTGTCTGCCGACGCACCCGCGGATGAGACTGACGCCAACAGGGACGCTCGACGTGAGCGTAACAGAAAGCGGAACGAACGACGCCGGCGTCTTCGAGACAACCTCTCCATCCGCAACCTCGCAGAGGCTCTCGACCAAGTCGAGAGTAGGGTACACACTACCCCGGAGCAATGCCTCATGTCGATCACAGCGATCGCACGCCAAGCTCAGGGGATGCGTGCAGGAGAAGTCATCGCCAAGCTTGCAGAAGACGCTTACTTCATGCGAGTTGACAACAGGGTCGCTCAGCCGCCCCCCGCCAGGAATCGCGATAACGAAGCCACAAGTCGCAGCGCGGACCTCGGTCGTAACCGTACTCGAGCTGAGCTGCCGGCCAATCCCAACCGTACTCGTGCAACGGCCGGCGGACCCTCTCAAGGTGGCAACAGCGCTGCAGCTGCTGGCGGCGATCGTGAGATCGTCCCTCATCGCGACCCTGGCGGCGGAGGCAGCGACGGCGGAAGCTCCAACCATGGGGCCAATAGAAGGGCCGGTGGCGGAGGCGACCGCGGCGGCCGACGCCACGCGAATAGCCACGCCTCCGGAGCCTCTCAGGGCGGCTTCGACGCCCGCCAGAAGATTGAAGAACTACGGCGCAAGAAGGCTTCCACGTCAGGCGACAACGACGGCTTCCCTGCCTTCTCTGCGCGACTTCGCAACCTCCTCCTCCCAGAGAAATTCAAGCCTCTGGGAATCACCAAGTACGACGCGAAGCAAGATCCTGTGCAGTGGCTCAGATGCTACGCCCTCTCCATCGAGAACGCTGGTGGCAACAACGACACCAAGTGCCTATATTTCCCCTTCTGTCTGGACCAGGCACCGCTTACATGGCTCGAGTCACTTGAGAAGTACTCGATCGACAAGTGGGACCAGCTGAAGGAGCAGTTCACCAGCAACTTCGCGGGCGCTATGGGCCGCTCGGGTACTCGCATGGACCTAGCTATGGTGAAGCAGGAACAAGGCGAGACCCTTCGCAAGTACATGCGGCGTTTCTTCGACAAGCGCGCCACAGTAGTCGATGTCTCTGACAAAGAAGTCATCGACCTCTTCCAAGACGGTCTCTACCACCGTCGCACTTTCGAAGACTTCGGCCGTCACCGCCCAAGCTCCATCACCCACCTCAAGGACATGATCACGTCCTGGGCCGATGAAGAAGACAAGGCCAACGCCAAGTACGACGCCATCCGTGGCAAGAGCAAGCAGAACACGGGCGGCGGCAGCAGCAACAACGGGAACCAAGGCGGTCGCAACAACAACAACTACTTGGGTCCCAACCGCAAGCACAAGCCAGACAACACTGTCGCGGCTATCCAGCGCCCTGCGAAGGAGAACTCGAAGAAGACCTCCGGCGGCTTCAAAGACTTGCTGAAGGAGAAGTGCCCGTGGCATCTGGACGGCAACCACACCACCGAGCAGTGCTACCAACTCAGGCGAGCACTCAAGGATACTCCGGAGCCACGGCACCCTCATGACAAGAAAGGCAAGAAGAAGAACGACGAAGGCAATGGCGACTTCCAGGAACCCGACAAGACGGTGAACGTCCTCTTCGGCGGGCTACCCAGCAGACGGGTCCAAAAGGCTACCCATCGAGAAGTCATGAGCATTGAACCGGCGGTCCCGACCCCCCTCAGGTGGTCGGAGGTACCCATTACCTTCTCCCGCGCGGATCAATGGACTAGCTTCTCCGAACCAGGGCGGTTCCCACTCGTCCTGAAGCCGGTGGTCGCGGGCTCCAAGCTCAACAAGGTCCTCATCGACGGTGGAAGCGGGCTTAACGTCCTTTTCACCAAGACCTTGAAGAAGATGAAGCTCGACATCACCCACATGCTCACCAAGAGCACCTCGCCCTTCTACGGCATCGTCCCCGGAAACGCGGCTATTCCACTGGGCTCAGTGGTCCTGCCAGTTACCTTCGGGGAATCTCGGGACAACTATCGTACCGAGTACATCAAGTTCGAAGTCGCGGACTTCGAGACGTCCTACCATGCCATCCTCGGCAGACCGGCCATCGCCAAGTTCATGGCGGTACCCCACTACACCTACCTAGTACTCAAGATGCCGAGTCCAGCAGGTGTACTCTCGCTGCAGGGGGACTTGAAGATATCGCACGACTGCGACACGGAAGCTGTGGAGATCGCCTCCACAAATCAAGTACCCAATGCAATGATGGAGATCTACGCTGCGACGAAGAAGCTTGCCCCAAGCGAACTCGACATCCCAGAGAAGTCGGATAAAGCTAACAAGCCTCAGCCAGCCGAGGAGGTTCTGGTCAAGACAATTGACCTCGGGACAGGCGACAGTAGCAAGACCACCACCATCGGGGCGGGCCTCGACCCCAAATAGGAAGACGCGCTCATCAACTTCCTCCGGGCTAACCGCGACATCTTCGCGTGGAAACCAGCGGACATGCCAGGGGTGCCCAGGGAGTTGATTGAGCATTCACTCAACGTCGATCCTAAAGCTACCCCGAAGCGACAACACCTCCGCCGCTTCGCCGACGACAGACGGGACGCCATCAAGAAGGAACTCGCCAAACTACTCGCGGCTGGCTTCATCAGAGAAGTTTTCCATCCTGAGTGGCTCGCCAACCCCGTCCTCGTCCGCAAGAAGAACTCGAACGAGTGGAGGATGTGCGTCGACTACACCGACCTCAACAAGCACTGCCCCAAGGACCCCTTCGGGTTGCCGCGGATTGACCAAGTCATCGACTCCACGGCGGGTTGCGACCTGCTCTGCTTCCTCGACTGCTACTCCGGGTACCACCAGATCGCGATCAAGGAAGAAGACCAGGAGAAGACCGCGTTCATCACCCCGTTTGGCGCGTACAGCTACACGACCATGTCCTTCGGGTTGAAGAACGCCGGCGCTACATACCAACGAGCTATCCAGGCCTGCTTCAAGAGGCAACTCAACAAGAACGTCGAAGCCTACGTGGATGACGTGGTCGTCAAGACCAGAAACTCCAGCACGCTCATCGACGATCTTGAAGAGACTTTCGCATCCCTGCGCGAGTACCGCTGGAAGCTCAACCCGAACAAGTGCGTCTTCGGCGTGCCGTCGGGCAAACTACTCGGCTTCATCATCAGCCATCGCGGCATCGAAGCCAATCCCGAGAAGATCTCCGCCATCACCAGCATGAAAGCTCCCACGTGCATCAAAGACGTACAGAAGCTGACCGGGTGCATGGCGGCCTTGAACAGATTCATCTCGAAGCTTGGAGAACGGGGGCTCCCCTTCTTCAAATTACTCAAACACCAAGAGAAGTTCGTGTGGACTCCAGAGGCGGACCAAGCCCTTGCCCAGCTTAAGGACTTCCTATCGAAGCCACCAGTCCTCACAGCTCCTCGTAAAGGCGAGCAGCTACTGCTCTACCTCGCTGCGACTACTCACGTGGTCAGTACTGCCATCATCGTCGAGCGGCAGGAAGACGGCCACGCCTATCCAGTCCAGCGTCCAGTCTACTTCGTCAGCGAGGTCCTATCAGAATCCAAGGCACGCTACCAGCCAGTACAGAAGCTTCTGTACGCAGTGCTCATCACCTCGCGGAAGCTACGACACTACTTCCAGGAGTACTCGATCTCCGTCGTCACCAACTACCCGCTCGGTGACATCTTGCGGAACCAAGATGCTACTGGAAGAATCTCCAAATGGGCAGTCGAACTCGGCGCCCTCAACATCGACTTCAAGCCACGCACAGCCATCAAGTCGCAGGCACTAGTCGACTTCATGGCGGAGTGGCGGGAGAATCAGCTACCTACTCCAACCAAGCGCCCAGAGCACTGGGTGATGTACTTCGACAGCTCACTCAACCTCGAGGGCGCAGGTGCAGGAGTACTCTTGATCTCTCCAACGGGCGAACAACTCAAGTACGTCCTGCAGATCTTCTGGAAGGTCTCAAACAACGAAGCCGAGTACGAAGCTCTGCTACACGGGCTCCGCCTCGCGGCTTCACTGGGCATCAAGCGGCTACTAGTCTACGGCGACTCCGCAGTGGTCATCAACCAAGTCAACAAGTCCTGGGACCGCAACAAGGAGAACATGGACGCCTACTGCCCGCAAGCTCGAGAACAAGTTCTATGGTCTCGAGTTCCACCACGTCGTCCGCGACAACAACGTTGCAGTGGACGTCCTGTCGAAGCTTGGTTCTACTCGTGCTCAAGTACCAGCGGGTGTCTTCGTCCACGAGCTTCACGCGCCATCCATCCCGGAGCCGGCGCCACCGACCATTGACCCAGCGCATCCCCCGGCTGGCCAGGAGGTCATGATGATCGACGTGGACTGGAGGCAGCCCTTCATCGACTACCTCAGCGAGCAGAAGGTTCCCTCGGACAAGAACTTGGCCGAGCAACTCATCCGCCGTGCCAAGTCCTACGTTCTCGTCGGAGACAAGCTCTACAGGCGGGGCGCATCTTCCGGAGTACTCATGAAGTGCGTTCCCAGACAAGAAGGCAAGGACATCTTGGAGGAGATCCATAAAGGCGTCTGCGGCAACCACACGTCCTCACGCACGCTGGTCAGCAAGGCCTTCCGACGGGCTTTCTATTGGCCCACAGCTCTGGGCGACGCCGAAGAACTCGTCAGAAGGTGCCAAGGGTGCCAATACTTCGCCAAGCAACAACACGTCCCGGCCTACAAGCTAGTCACCATACCGCCAACCTGGCCTTTCGCCTGCTGGGGGCTCGACATGATTGGGCCACGTCCAACTGCGCCAGGTGGATTCAACCGAGTATTGGTGGCCATCGACAAGTTCACCAAGTGGATCGAGGTCAAGCCGGTTACATGCCCCAAGGCCGACAGAGTACTCGACTTCCTGGATGAACTCGTGCATCGCTACGGACTACCCCACCGCATCATCACAGACCTGGGCTCCAACTTCAACAATCACCAGTTCTGGGAGTACTGCGAGAACAGCGGGATCGACGTCCGATATGTCTCAGTTGCCCATCCTCGGGCCAATGGACAAGTCGAGCGCGCCAATGGGATGGTGCTCGACGCTCTCAAAAAGCAGCTACACGACGCTGCCAACTCCAAAGGAGGCAAGTGGATCAAGGAACTACCCAATGCTCTCTGGGGGCTGCGTACTCAACCTTCCAAGCCAACGGGACAATCCCCGTACTTCCTGGTCTATGGCTCCGAAGCAATCCTCCCTGCTGATGTCATGTGGGATTCACTAGCAGTGGAGCAATACGACGAAGGCATCTCTGAAGACAGCAGACGAGTTGACATCGACGGACTCGAAGAAGCTCGCTGTGCCGCCCTCGTCCAATCAGCAAGGTACCTAGAGGGTATTCGACGCTACCACGATCGCAACGTTAAGGAACGCTCCTTCAACGTTGGTGATCTTGTCCTCCGCCGCATCCAGAACACGGAAGGACTACACAAGCTCAGCTCGCCCTGGGAAGGTCCCTTCACAATTGCAAAGGTGACCGGACCGGGCTCCTACCGCCTCCAGACGCTTGAAGGCGAAGACATCAACAACTCGTGGAACATCGACCAACTCTGTCGATTCTACGCCTAGTCTACACCGGGGGCTCCAGTCTATACGACTACTCAAAGACCCCTTCGCCGTAAGCGGCCTCCAGGTCCAGGCCCTAGTCTCCGGACTACTCCTCTCCAGGATCCAGCCCACGCGGCTACTAACGGATCTTGGGCTGCGACGAGCGACAAAGGACTCCAGCAGCGGTCTACTAAGAGACCAAGCACTCCTAGATCCAGCCCATGCGGCTACTAACGGATCTACTGCTGTAAGCGGCCATACGCCCTAGCACTACTCAGCCGTAGGCGGCCTCCGGGTCCTGGCGACTACTCTGTAACAACGGCCCTGGCCATCCAGGCGTACTTCTTCAGTAATAAAGTTTGATTACCTATCAACTGCTTTACTGTCCCTTTTCCTCAACGGGACCACTGGCGAGTATGATTACTCACGACGACTCCATGATGGGACTCCGCACTCACAGATCGGGATAACGAGTACTCATTTATGGAAGTTTCCTTCATTCATACTTAAACAAGTTCATTACAACTTTGTTTATACACAACTACTGCTACAAGCTAACCCTACAGGACTACTGGAGGTTGAGCTTCTCGACGACTTGTTCGGCAATGGGCGCCATCTGCTCTAGCAGCTCCGCGTACTGCTCGTCCGTGCAGTTGGCGGCTAGTCCGCCGGCGACTACGTCAACGGGAGCTTTTGGGAAGTACGACTTCATATACGCCAGGACCGGGTTGGGGATCGACTTCGCCAGGTGCTTCACGTACGTCGCCAGGTGGCTCGGGGTTTCCTTCAGCCGGTCCACTAATGGGGCTATCTTCGGTCCCCCGGGGTGAGGCACCAGTAGCCTCGCGATGGGAAGCGCGGCCTCCTCGAGTTCCTTCAGCTGGGCCCGCAGCTTCTCGCAGTCCTCGTTCAGCTTCTGCAAAGATTTGTAGCAGTTGACGAGGTCACGATCCGACGCAATGCGAAGCTCCATGTGCTTGTCGCACTCGTAAGCAAGCTGCTTATAATCATACTCCAGTACCTCGCGGGCCTCTTGCTCTCGGTAGAAGAGGTTCTTCAGGTCGGTCTCTGAAGCCTTCAGCTGGTCGACGCGGGTCTCAAGCTCTGCAATCAACAAGGCAAAGCGGGTCAGACTCCTCCAAGACACTACCAATGGGTACTCAGCATGGCAACGGCGTACCTTTATTCTTGTTGCGGAGAGACTTGTTCTTCCGCACCAGCTCGTCGCTCTTCGCCTGCATATCTTGGATTTCGTTGTGATACTGGGCGAAGGCGGTGTCCAGCTTCGACTGCATCGCGGCGGCGTGCTTTCGGGCCTTCACGAGCTGTTCTTCTAAGGCCTCGGCCCGGAGCACCGTGTCGCCGTACCCTTGAAGCATGTCAGACTTCTGCCGAGACCGCTCCGCGACGTCCTGCCACAGACAACACATGTCAAATGGGTACTCAACACTAAAGGATTGACTACTCAAGGGTGTCGACTACTCACCTTCATCCATTGCTCGGCCTGGCGCATTGCCTCCATGTGCCGAGCTACCGTCGCTGGATCGACTAGGTCATCCGCCAGCAGCTCGATCCC
The DNA here is from genome assembly GCA_036936925.1 of Cenchrus fungigraminus. Classification (NCBI taxonomy): domain Eukaryota; kingdom Viridiplantae; phylum Streptophyta; class Magnoliopsida; order Poales; family Poaceae; genus Cenchrus; species Cenchrus fungigraminus. Next base: position 49,324,127 of record CM072778.1, on the reverse strand, counting down.
GCCACGACTACTCGTCGCGGTTTCGGACATTGGCGCCGAGCGGATTGGCTCCGCGTCCTGGATCTCTGGCGAGCGAACGACTACTTCCAGAGCCGGTTCTGGATGCACGTCGTTGCGCCCCCCTCCAGCTGTAGCGGTGGCTTCTTCAACCGCCACCTCCATTTGCTCGGGGGCTCCTTCGGCAGCTCCCTGGGTCTCTGGTGCCAAATCTTCAACGGGCACCGCCGACGGGATAGCACTTCCCTCGGCTTCGGCACCTGTCAATAAAAGGACAACTGGATCAGTCATACATGGCGGTTATGACTACTCTTCGGGATTACTTGCACTTGAGCAAAGTACTCACCCTCTACGATGCTGGCCTCAGGCAAGGTAGCTTCCACGGCCGGCGCCCCGGATTCTGCCTGAGGGGCGGGAGCGGACTCCTCAGCGGGCAGCGCGGTTTCCTCTCTAGCCACCGCTGTGGTGGGTTCATCTCCCTCCCAGGTCAAGTCCGTCGATTTCCTGCAGAGTGCACAAGCTGGTTGTCAACCCAGTACGACTACCAAATCTAATGTACTACTTGGGAAGGATCACCACTTACAAATTCGACCGGACTACCGTCACGGTTGGGGCGCCGAGGATGCTGGCAATATCTACCAGTCCAGCTTCGGTAGGCGTTTCCTCTTGCGCCTCAGTAGCCGCCGCTTCTTCAACAATAGCAGCGGCCGGTTCTGTGCTCCCCTCAGCAACTGGGGGCTGGCGCGACAACTGCGCCAAGAGCTCCTCTACGGTGGGGGCTGGGCTACGACTACCCCCAGCTGGCTCCTCCACCGTATCCCAGTTGCCTTCATCCCCCTGCTCTACGGGGTCGGAAGGCGGCATCTCCTGCAAGCAAGGGAATTTCGTCGTCAATGTACAACATCGAGACATAAGTACTCGACTACCCTATTCAAGATGGCTTACCTCCTAGGACGTGGTCTCCGTGACCTCCAACTTCTTGGCCACGCGCTTGCGGGCCACGTTGCGCGGCCTCCTTGGCGGCGCGGGCAAACTAGCCTCCAGGCTAGTCGGCGGATCCTGAACGAGAGGAATATGAGGCAATCCAGGGCGGCTGAATCTCGACCGCAGCCGGAAGCGCTCCTGCAGCGTCTCCTCATCGTCGTCCTCTTCGGACGTGTCTTCGACGACTACTGTGTCGTCTCCCTCACCAACCTCGCGCCGCTCCTTGGCCTTGGCTTTCCCTTCCTCTGGGACCTCGACAAGTTGAGGAGGCGACGCCGGCTCGGAGACGAACTTCACCAAGTCATCCTGCAAGAAGCACAATACGTCAGCACGACTACTCTTACGTAATGAGTACTCGACAATGGGTACGGCTACCGACCTCATTTGGCGGGCGCGCGGCGGAGTACTCGGGCACAGGGCACGGCGTGTACGCCAGCATGTCTTTGAAGATCCTACCCAGCCTATCAACGATGTCGTCGTCGTCGACTTCATCACCGGGCATCCGCGACGTGTCGTCGTCACCGGTGTACTGGTACCCTAAGGTGTCGCGGGCCATCAGCGGCTGCACCCTTCGCTTCATGAAGCTGAAGGCCACATGTTCGGCCCTCAGCCCGGCTTCTCTCAAAGCCTTGATTTTTGCCAGCAGCTCGGGCAACTGGATACCTTCCTGCATTGTTGGCTCCAAGTGCACGGTGTCTTCACTCGTGAGCCCTTTTCTTCCCACCGGCAGCCTTCGAGGTCTTCGATGGTGAGGGCTTCATTCTCCAAGTGCACGGTGTCTTCACTCGCATTCGCTCGGGGGCTACGGCGGTGGCTTTCTACGGCGGCGCGTTCGGATCTACAATCCTCTCAACGGCGGCAGTGCGCACTGGCGGTGATTTCTGGCTCGATCTGCTAGGAATGGCTGCGAATGCGTGGGGTGAAAAACCCTAAGGGTTTCGGCTTCTATTTATAAGTCAACAGCGGCCCCTCCAACGGCCGGATGGATAAGTCTGTACACGGCTGACTCAGCGGCGGTGCTTGACTCTCCAACTTCTACTAGTTGACACGCCTCGTCTCGGGGGCTCGGCTACTTCTACTCAACTTCCTGGGTAGCGACAAGATTCAAGAGCAACTCAGGACACATTCTACAAGATGACCCTTCAATTCGAGAGGAAGTACTCGACTCAAGGCTCGGGGGCTCCGTGCCACGTGTCCTTCGGTTTTTTCTCCGGATTTCACGGGATATTCTTGCCAAAACTTCAGATGGACCCTCAGCCAGAGTCTGCAACTCAACCTAAGGCTCGGGGGCTACTCCATATGGAGTGCGATTTTGCAATCGCACTTCCATATCAGTTTCGGCTTCAAGACAACACGGGCATTATTGAAGACCTTCAAGAGCAGCACTCGAGGACGCTTGGGACTACTCGAGAAGACTTCAGGATTGCTCAAATATCAGCTGGAGTACATTCCAGCCTCGGGATGCTTCGACTACTCTTGAGGACTTTTGACTTGTAGCGCTCAGGGACGCTTGAGGACTACCCGTTAAGGCCGTCAAGACTACTCGAAGCTATCCTTCTCGACTACAAAGTACTCGGGGGCTTGTCGTATGGACCTCCCTGGGCCCACTACCTCGGTGGGTACCAGGACCGACTACTCGGTGGACCCCTGGGACTACTCGACTTGCGCTGCACGGCACCTGATGGCGTGAAGCACAAGGGCTACAGAGGAGAAGTACCCGGATAGGAAGCTGTACATGTCCCGCACTGTATAGAGGACTCCTAGACGTACTCGACTAGTACTCTCTCCCTGAACCGACTTGTAACCCTGCCTCCCGGACTATATAAGGCGAGGCAGGGACCCCCCTCTCTCTCACGGCTTAAGATTGCATCATCTTGTAATCGCACCCAATCAATCCAGAGCCACGCAGCATACAGGACGTAGGGTATTACGCACCCCGCGGCCCGAACCTGTCTAAATTGTGTGCCACGTGTCTCTTCCTTCGAGTTACCGATCTCGGCGAGGCCACATTCATCTACTTCGGGTACTCCCCTTAGTAGGTTGCCGGTCTAAAACACCGACAGATAGGGTGTGGGGAGGGTACAAATAATCCATTGGGTATGTATAGAATCTAGTACAAAACTAATTATCCATTGGGTATGGGTGAGATTGGGTAGGGTAAGAAGTGGATAATAATTATTTGGATTTGGGTATGAACAAGAGTGGATTTGTCCATACCCTTCCCAGTGGCAGGCTTACTCCCTGGTTTTGTCGGCGGGCGGCGGCTCCCTCCCGGCGAATCCCTCTGCTCCTCTCCGATTTGGCCTAGGGCCACCCGTTCCTCTCGGCGACGCCGGCCAGGCACGGCGGTGGCAGGCATCCATGGTAGTGCAGGGGCGCCCGCTCCTTGAGGAGGAGAAGCAGATAGTACTTCAACGAGATTTTCCCTCAGGACCACACCGATCTTTCATGGCTTCCCGACGGGTACGATTTCTGTCACTTTTCACCTAGGGTTAGGGCTAAAGCTAATTATAGGATCGATTTGTCCAAGCAAATTGGTTTGTCTGTTCATTCCTGCTTCTCTTTGTGTCCCCAATATGTGTACGATGGATCCCAATTCGTCTTACAGGCTTGCTATGCGTGTTGGGGCTTATGTCAAAATTACTGATGATGGTGGGCGTGAATATTGCGAGGCATGTAACATTTCTAAGGTTCTATACAGAGATAGCACAAATTGGAATGATTTGCTACTTGACGTTGCTTCAGAAATAAAACTAGGCTCTAAGCACAAATTGCGTGTCACTTATTGGGATAATTTAAGTTGTAGATATGAAGAGATTAGTTCTGACCAAAAATTGCTTCACGCAGTTGATATGTATTGGGAGATAAGGAGGCTCTCAGTGCAAGTGTGTGTAATGAGAAAGGATGATTCAGATCTCATGCATGATATTGAGCGGTAAGAGAACATGCCTTGTGTGTTACATGGAAGTGTTGATCTTGACTTTGCCTCACCTCCATCTGATGCACAACCTCCATCTGATGAACCACCTCAACTTGACCTTGCCTTACCCCTTGTAGAGCAATTTCAAAGTAACACTGAAGTACCTTGGGTGGATGATGATGTAGAATATGTTGTTTTTTTAAATTAAAGCAGAAGCACTGCTATGTCATATAAGAAGAAACAATATTGGTACATAACGGGCCGATGCAGACACCACCACATGAACAAACCCCAAAACAGAAACAAACGCACCCGACACAACACACCACCATCCTCAACCACATGGGAGAGAAGACCGAAACAAGCCGCCGACACCTGCGCCATCGTCACCAACGCTGTGTCACGCCGAGGCGCAACCCACTGCAGGCTCAAACGCCCCCCTGAGCTCCTCCACCATGGAACTGTCACACTCAAACTGCACATACACGATCGTCGATGCCTCAGATCCAGAGAAACCTCAGCACATACTCCCATCTCAGTACCATGGCAACCACTGATCCTGGCCACTTTGCGTGGGGGCCTCGCCACATCCACCGCCTCACACTCCTCTGCCAAGGACTCAGATATCTTAGACCACAATGAGAGCACCTCCTCCGCCCAACCGTCACCGAGATCACCACTGCACCTTGCATGACAGCTCAAACATTCCAACTCCATGGATCCTCTGCACCCTGGCAGCAACTCGGACCAAGGGCAAACGCGCCCCCTTCCGCGCGGGCCACCAGATCCAACCGGGGGCCGCTCGGATCTATGGCCTCCTGCTGCCGTCGCTGCTGGGGAGGACCTAGGCGCTGACGAGGCCCTCGGGTGCTCGGGCAGTCGCGCCCGCCGCGGAGCATCCGTGGAGGGGGAAGAGAGTCATGCCGCTGCCTTCATCGGGGACTCACGGACTTCCGGAGGCACCCTCAGGCGGTGGCGCGACGGGAAAGGAGGCGGGAGGAGGGGCGGCAGCGGCGCTAGGGTTTGGCCGCCTAGCACCGCTCACGCGAGAGTGACGCGAGGCGTCGTGTTTTCTTTAAAGGTGAATATGTTGGTTTGGATGATGAGGATCCAGTACATGATTCTTCTGAATCTAAACCTGATGATGGTGCATACTGTGTTGCTTTGGAAGATGAATTATTTGTGGATGATGAAAGGGGTTGTGAGACATTGGTCCATGCAACTGACTTAGAGAACCCAAGAATAGAAGTTGGTATAACTTTTGGTGATGGTGATAGTTTTAAGAAGACTATTAGACAATATGCAATAAAAGGTGAACATGAAATTGCAGCTCCCTATTCTGAGTCGACAAGGTATAGAGCCTATTGCAAATCTAAACTGTGCAAGTGGTGGATACATGCTTCACATCTACAGGATGGTAGGACATGGCACGTATTTATTCTGTTTTTTTTCGATTTGTTGTAATGATTTTTTGTGTGATGATTTTTTTGACTGATTTTTTTACTGATTTACTATATTGATTTTTGACTGATGCAGATAAAGAAGATACCATATGAACAAACTTGTCCAGGGACAGGAAGAGTTGAGAAGAACTGCATGGCAACAAATCATCTGGTCAAGGAGAGGGTTCTTGAGTGGCTTGCAAAGGACCAGAAAATTGGGGCTACAACATTGCAGAAAAGGCTAGAAGAGCAATATCACTTGAACCTGACATATTGGAAAGTGTGGGATGGAAAAGAAACGGCTTTGGAGCAACTCAGAGGGAGGTGGGATGACAGTTTTCAGCATGCTTTCAGATTCAAAGCTGAGGTAGAGAAGACCAATCCAGGCAGTTTGGTAGACATTGAATATGAGAAAGTCGGGAAGAAGAAGAGATTTACCAGAATGTATGTTGCCCTGAAAGCTTGCGTTGATGGTTTTCTGAATGGTTGCAGACCTTTTCTTGGTGTGGACTCGACACGTTTGACTGGGAAATGGAAGAGTCAACTTGCATCCTGCTACAACTATTGGTGGGAATAATTGGATGTTTCCAGTGTGTTATGGTGTGTTTGGATCAGAGACAACTGTGAAGGACCGGATTAGCGACCAGAGAGGGGGGGAGTGAATGGGAGCCGATAAAAATTCTTCTCCAAGAACTCGGCCTATCCCCCAAAATCACTTCCAAAGAATCCCGCACAAACTTGCCAACATCACGTAGTCACAACGGACCTACTAACCCTAGGAACAAGTTAGGACAAGTCTAGAAACAAAGCAGAAGCAAGCTTAAAAGGAACCGAGAAAAGGATGAGCTCAGGACAACCTACAGCAGGTTTTGTCGGAACTTCCGGCCCTAGGTCGGAACTACCGATAAAGGCTCTCTGTCTGTCAAAAACTCGTTATCGGTACTTCCAGCTCAGGGTCAGAACTACCGATTATCGGAACTTCTAGCCCAAGGTCGGTACTACTGATAAAGGCTCACTGTCAGCCAAAAATCAGGTTATCGGTACTTCCTATGTTAGGTTGGAAGTACCGACAGCCTCTAGAAACCAGCCCGCAAAACAGCTCCAAACTTTCGATCGATGGATCTCCCAAACCACTTGGAGTCTTGAGACCAAACTTTGGGGAGATGATGAGCACCCCAAAGGGAAGATATGCCCCAAAAATTTCGTCCTCTAACTCCCTACAACTCCCAGAATCGCAAATCTTGTGCCTCTACCTCAAGAACACGAAGAACTCGAAAACCACCAAAATCGAAGGCCTTCCTACGGGATTTGAGGGGAAAGATCACCAAGAAAAGAGGCACACCAACCTCATGTGTGATTCCCACAACAAATCCCACAAAGAAACACCTCCAAATCCTTCCCACGAAAATCCCAAGAAAAGGCTCCGAAAATCACCGAAAAAGAGAAACGGGAGGAGCAACAAGAACACTTGAGGAATCACGCCGAACCTTCTATACATACCATGAAAGATTCATACGAGGTCAAGCTTGCCTCCTCAACATCCATCCCTCTCTCAAGATCTCACCATGAAGCTCTCGTCCTAGAGACAATCCTAAGGAAAATAGGAAGGGAAAAATAAGAAAGTAAATGAGCTAGGGTTCCAAGAGATGGCTAGCATCCTCTCTCCTCTAAGTTTATATGGAAGCAATCGAAAGACGAAACTACCACTATTACATAATACTAGGATACACGCCCCCGAATGACACTTTGGGAATTCTCATCGTAGCACCATCGGACGGATGCCCGGCGATCGCACCTCGCTTAGCCTCGATGCAAGCCTTGTGATCCCAACACGTGTCCTCCGCTTTGAAGTCTCTCGACGCACCAGGATCCCGTCTCTGCCCGCCGAGCCTCCAGTCTTGGCTTTGTGGCTCAACCAAGGAACCCGACGGTTTTGTTGTGAACCGCCGCAAACCCCGCGGACTCAGTGCAGCCTCCACGCCAATCCCACTCATGACTTGGCCGCCACGGGCGTCCCGACTCGATGTTGGTTTTGTGGAGTAAACCAACCAAACCCCACGTGCAGACTCCGGTTGTAAGCCGCTACCCTGCACCGGCTCATGTCCATGACTTCATCTTGCTTTTTTTGCCACCGTGCGACCCGCACTTGATCCCGTCGGCCACCGGGTCCCTCGAACCCAGCCTACTTGTCTCCTCGGAGGCCACACAGGCATAGACCTTTCGCGCTTGTTCTTCACCTGCACCACGCTAATCAAGCCGCAACCTGTACCTGCAATACTCGGCCAAGAGTCAGTCCACACCAAGTTGTCAATCACTCATCACACCAAGGAGCGACCATCCACCGAACCTCGGACGCTCCGGTCCTCAGACTGGAAATTGCGAATGGTTTTTCAGCAAACTTCATCAAGCTATTGGATCACCTCATGGTTTAGTCATCTCAACAGATGTAGGCAAAGGAATAGATTCTGCTGTTACTGAAGTCTTCAAAAATGAGGTTGAGCATAGAGAGTGCATGAGGCACTTAGTTGCAAACTTCTAAAAGCGATTTCGAGGTGAGGTCTTTGAGAAGCACATGTGGCCAGCATGTAGAGCTTTTCAAAAACATAGGTTTGAAGAGCACTACAATCTAATGTATGAAGCATGCCCTGAAGCCATGAAGTGGATACATAAGACCCATAAGCACCTTTGGACAAGACACTTGTTTTCTGAAGCATGCAAGTGTGATTATGTCACAAATAATATAGCTGAAACTTTCAACAGCCGGATCAGGCATGAGAAATCCCTTCACGTTATTGATCTTATAGACAGGATAAGACAATTGATAATGGACAAAATGTTCTTAAGAACACTAGTAGAAATATGATCATCCATGACATTTTGCTCGTGACGCTGGTTACTTTCGTCATAGAATGTTATCTTTCTATGACGAAATTTTGATCTTCATCATAAGTTACAAGTGACGAAGATTTGGCTTGGACATTAATGACGAAAATGAAAATAATGTCATAGAACACTAAAAGGAAATCGTCATAGATTGTGTTTTCGTATGGCATATTGTAGTGATGAAACATAATCATCACAGATTAGATTTGATATCGTCATTGCACACCTAATGATGAAACAAATTGGTCACAGCTCCGGCTCGAAAGTAGCTTGGGCGTTGCCCCGGCCCGCTCCAATTTTTTTTTGCAAAGAGGGATAACGTTGAGATTTTGGGTCCCACCTGAGGGTCCCCCCTGATGACGTTGTGCTGCTGTTAAATTGTATTTGGCAAAAAGCTGCTCCCACGGAGGGTCAAACTAACGACCTAGCGGTGCATAGCTAGGAGCGCAACCAATGCACTACGTGACCTTTCATGTTGAAGGAATGAAGTTTTTCTATTTGTAAGTTGAATAATAAATTGTGTGTCCCTTAACTGAATGGATTAGACGTTATGGGCCGACCCATATGATCTCGCAAACATAGACCCCAATCACAAATGATCTTACGACGTGGCGGCGAGGGCAGAGGAGGCGTCAGGCGTTCCCCATTGATGTAGTAGTGGTGTTGCACTCGAAGTTCTCAAACTTTGAAATTTGAATTTTAAATTGTTCAAAAAGAGTGGGATGGAGAATTGAGAAAAATAAAGATTGTAGATCTTGATGAGTTTTAAAATTTTAATTTTAGTGACTTTTCTGTTTGAAATCATTTCCTCAAATGAATTTCTATTTGAAGTTGTCAAAAATTGCATTTTAAAATTTGAATCATTCAAAAATACTATGATGATAATATTAAAAAGATAAATCTCACGTGTTGATTAAACTCGACAGGGGCACATCGGTCCCACCAACACGCGGTGCTGCATGGCACACATGGTCTTGATCTCCCTGCTACCTTCCAATATTTTTTTGCAAAAAAATAGCTACCATGGAGCTTTGAACCCACGACCAATTGTTAGATAGTTAGGAGTCTTACCACTGGAGCACTCAACCTTTGTTGTGTAAGGTATGTAAGTTTTTGTACTTGTAATGGTTCAACACAACTAGGTGCCTAAAATTTTTGCTCCAATTCATTATATTAGTTTGCTCCAAAAATTATGAAATGGTATGCTAAATTACTTTTAGTGTGTAGCATTTGCAATAAAAATTCCATGATAAATGAATATGGTATTAGTGAGTTATCAATTATCTTGTAAAAATGCACAAAATATGCTTCACACTGAATTTGAACCATGGACCATGAGCATTAAAACCATTTGCTTTACCATTGAACTACAATAACTTTTGTGTTATTATATGTATATATATGAACCACATACGTTAGCTAGTAATGCACCTCCACCATCCACTCATGAAGTTCATTAAGAATTGTTGGACACATGTAGTTTTTTTTAATCTTTGACTAAAACTTGTAACTAGTCTTTCTCCCTCATACGAACTCTAAATGTGTTGATTCTTTTTTCTAAATGCTTCTAAAATAATTCTCTAGCATCTCATTAAAGTTTCAAAGTATGTCAACAAAGTGGTACTATACATCTTTCACAACCAAGAATATCTCTCACTTAGTCATGTAGGACTATGTGTGCCATGTATGGCTTTGCGATGGATGTGCAGTAATAATTTGTCAAAATCACTTGAATTTTTTATGTGATGCTTATACACCAAAATCATGTGGTTATGCAACTTTTTAGATTTTTCTAACCATTTTATGATATTTGAACATTTATTCATTAGTAATTCAACAAATAATCACAATAATAGGTAAACTTGGTCAGAAAATTCCATAAATTCACACAACACCATATTTTAGCTCCATAACCATCCCATAAAAGTTTCAAATGATTTCGATAAATTGGTATTATACATACTTCACAACTACAAACACCTCTCACTTAGTCATATAGGACTTTGTATGCCATGGATGCCTTTGAGATGGATGTGCAACAACACTTTATCGAAATCACTTGAATTTTTTATGTGCTGATTATACACTGAAATTATGTGGCTATGCAACTTTTTTGATTTTTCTAGCCACTTTATGATATTTTAACATTTCTTCATTACTATTTCAATAAATAATTACAGTAATAGGTAAATTTGGTTAGAAAATTCCACATATTCATGCAACAACATATTTTTGCTCCATAACCATACTATAAAAATTTCAAATGATTTCGATAAAGCGATACGGTATATTCTTTACAACTAGAAGCATCTCTCACTTAGTCATATTAAAAAAATAAAAAGAAAAAAAGGAGAAATAGAAAAAAGAAAGCAAAAAGCAAAAACAAAAAAAGAGCCCATGAGAGCCGGCCCAATATCTCGCCCACCACTCTACACATTTAACCAATGATAACCTAAACGGTAAACAGAGTCTAGTCGGTGACCCATCGTTTAGTGTTTAAACGATTTAGACTGTTTTAAACGGTGTTTAAACGGACTAAACAGGTTTCTACTGTAGCACATAAAATACATAAATTACTAATATGAATGACACTTTTTTTAGAGTGTAGAACATTTTTTCTTCCTTGATGTTCATTTTCAGTGACATCAATTTGAACATTGTATGTAGTTACAAAATATAAGATGAGTGTTATAGCAAGGAACTAAGAACCACAATGATTAATTATCAAACCTTCAAAACTCAAAATTATTCTAAATTTAACATGTGATAAACAATCACAATTAAACACATACTTCCGCCTCAAAACTATTGTGATGAATTATTAATGATCAAAACTTCAAAATTTAAAACTGCTCACACACTCTATCTCCTAAACGGGCCAATTTAGGATGTTTAGGCCGTCTACAACCGTTTAAAAACCATCTCATTTAGGCTGTTTTTTTTCCATTTACGACCATTTAAACGGGTCAACCGTTTAGCAACCCGACTAGGCCCTAAACTATGCGGTTGTCCACCGTTTACCGTTTAAACCCGTTTAGACGGACTATTTAGCCCGTTTAGGAAAACAATGCATTTAACCTAGCTCTAGCTCCACACTGTCTCCGTTCGTCTCCCACACGCCGCCATCACCCCCGCACAACTGCATCGCATTGGCACTACACCTCACCACCCGTCACGCCCTGCCTCCCGGCCGTCACTGGTGGCGGCAGCGTTAAAAAATCGAGCTAGTACTCCCGCCGCCAACTCCCCCCTCTCGTCCCCGGCGGTGCCCTCGCCTCCGGAGCCGCCCCCGACGACCACGACCGGCGCGAAACGAGGAAACCTCCTACTCCGCCCACAACCCGTCGGGGGATCTGTGTGGCGATGAGTATCTTGGTTCCGCCAGAGCGTAGTGCGGGTGGGATTCGATTGGAGGAGGGCTGACAGCTGTGGCTATTCTGAATCTGGCCATTCGTCGGTAAGCCGTTGCAATTGTTTGGAACCTGGTGCCGCCTCGATTTGATTTGAGCCAGTGGGGGGAGCTATGTTGAAGCGGGCGGGGCATTCAGACCACAAATTCATCCTCGTAGCCTAGATGGGGCGAATGATCTTTATCCGGGCAGTATAGTATTGTCAGGATATATCATCCATATTGCAATCAGGCATTCAGACTTTTGGTGTCAGGAAGCGTGGGTAAGTTCTTTTTATCCTTCTTGCCTTTTCTTTGTCTGGATCAATGCTTCAAACAATCATAGTTCTTTTTATCCTTCTTGCCTTTTCTTTTAGTCTATCTCCTGTTGAGGAAAGTGCAATTTACTAGAGTTGCTAGAACAGCTGCAAATTGGAAGGGCAAAGTCAAAAACATTTAATAGCAAGGGCGAAGTCAAAGACTTTTTATAATTTGTTCTCTTGAGAGAGGCTTTGGTGTTCGTTATGGGTGTGATAGGAAGAATGCTACCAAGTATCGCACAAGGCAAGACTTGGTAGGTATGATCTTTGATGATGTACTGTTTTTATAACCCAATGCTTGAGTTTATAAGCTGCGCTCGCTGTAATAATTTTTAAGGATGTCTTTTTCCTGGGAACATAAAGTGTAGTTTGCCTGTTAATGCATATGGTTGTATAGGACTTTAATCGGATGAAGAAAATCACATATGTTCTCACTGGGTGTAGTGCCAGGCTCCGGCTGTTAAGAACTAAGGATCTTGGGATGGTATGTTGGTAATTTAGTTGACAATCACAACCATACTTTGAGTCATTTGTTGAATAAGAAGTGGAAATCACACGGTGAGATAGATGTTCTAACTAAGGATTTTCTCCCCCTAACCTACCAAATAGAAAACCATTGTCTCCCTTTTGTCAATTGTATAACCAATTTTTTGCAGTCTTGATATTCCTATGATTATGTCAAACAAATTAAATATTTTATCCTTCTTTGTGTAAATAGCAGTGGTCGAGAACTACAATGAGGTCACTCAGGATTTTCTTCCCGTCATATACGTCACTGCTGAGATGTTGCAGAGGCAGCCTGCTACCAGAATTGCTATATGTTGGCGCAGAATTGGAGTTGTGCTGTGCACTGTGCTCGGTAGTGCCTACTTGCATGCAATTTTGTCATTGCCTGGTTGTATATAGATCTGTACCTTATTTATTCTAGTTTCTAGAAATTGCATTAATCTTCGAGAACTCCTATATCAGTTACCGTACAGTATTAACTCACTATCAATCTTGTTGATCAGCAATCATAATCAAGGATATCGAAAATGTAAACATAGTGTTTTGAGAGAAACTATGCAAGGAGCTTTGGCATCTGTGAATGTTGCTGCTCTATTTACATGTACTGTAGGTTTAGATACTCCGTTCACTGCTCAAGCTGTTGATATCCCAAGAAAGCCAAAATTCATTGTTGCTCTGGCAAAGTGAACTGCTGCTGATGGGGTAATGTTCTGCTTGACTGCTCTTGCAAACCCAATAATGCACTACTTGGCTGATCTTATATATGCTTGCCTTCACTATGGGGATATTGTTTGTTGCTTGTTTATTCTCTATGAATTCATTTATCATGCGCACTCAGTAGCGCATTTGCTTTCTTATCGTTGTAAAGTTAGTGTATATTCTGTACCTCATGTAAAGTTGACTGCGTCATGTTTATTAGTTAAAAATAGTTGTGTTCTGTAATAATATGATAATAAAAATAAATCAATCACTTTATTGCTTTATTTTCTGCTGGAATAAAGTTCTGCATTTGCCCTTTGGTGGTCACAGAGTCACTTTATCACAGTTGTCAAGCAGTGCCATGATACAAGTTGCTATCGTGAAGTCCACAATTCTTAGTGTCTGTATATGGGCTATTATAGTACATAGTTGGGCTGTAATAGATATTTCTGTCTTTGGAACGAGTGCAATTTTTGTGGAGCACTGGATACTTGATGTGTTTATCTGTGAAATTGTTTGATCATTTCAATATTATTTGCAAATAGTAATGAAATCATGTGCATCTATGTGATGAAATTGATAGTCTTCAGTGCCGAATATATAATTATTTATATGACGCATTGGTAATAACATATGTGACGAAAATCATAACCAATCACAGCACGCCACGTGGCCCAATAAAAAGAGGACACGTGGTGGAACCTAATTTGGCCACGTGTCATTTAAAAATGCCACGTCAGCTGCCACGTCATTAAGCATGTCATCTGCCAGCGTGGCATACGCCGTTGCAACGCTTCCAAACGGTCGGTAATGACGAAAAATAGGACTATCGATGACGTAACCGGATCATCATAAAAAAACAAACGCCGTTAACGGCGCCGTCAGGACACCTGACAGACGGGAGATTATGACGAAAACGGTGTGTCATCCATGACCAAAAGCGATCGTCACAGATTGAATTTATTTCCATGACGACGTCTGATTCGTCACAGAATGGAGAGACATCTGTGACAAAAATTACCATTTCGTCACCGATGACCAAATGTGACGCGACCATAGTGACGAAATCCAAATCGTCACAAACTCGTCACAAATGAATATCAGTGATGATTATGGCGTCTTCGGTGACGTTAGGTGAACGTCATCGATGACAACATCCCCACTAGTGGAAGAAAAATTGCAAGGAAGCTTGAAGACAAGATCCTGCCTAATGTCATGAAGGATCTCAATGCAAGGAGCAGAGGTCTAAACTATATGTGGAGGTATTCACACAAAGATGGTGGTACAAATACTGAAATGTTAGGTGAAGTCGAAGGTTTTACAAGGGATCTAATTCATTGGAGGCATACTGTTGATCTTCTGGGGAGGACATGCACTTGTAGGCACTGGCAAGTTACTGGCCTTCCATGTACACTTGCCTTGTGTATTATCACATCAATTCGAGGTTATAATATAGAAGACTATGTTCATGAGTACTATTCTGTTGCAAAGTTCAAGAAAGCCTATGAAAAGTTTGTAAAGCCTATGACAGATAGGACACAATGGCCTGAGGTGAATATTGACTTCAAGTTGTGGCCTCCAATTCTGAAAAGGGCTGCTGGTAGGCCAAGTGAGAGAAGGATCAAACCAGTCATAGAAGGGGGCACTGGAAGAAAGATCCATAAGATGTAAAAGGTGCAAGCTATTTGGCCACATGGCAAAAACATGCAATGAATATGTTTATGAATCTAATGCACCACCACCTCCTCCTACAAAGCCAAAGAGAAAGAGAGCCAACAAAGATGTTACAAGAGTTCCATCTAGTGGTACTACTGTAACATAGGAACAACCATCATTTGATGAACCATTGTAAGCTTTCAACTTATACTTAAACATATCTTACATACCACACCACTAACTTGCATTTCTATACAACCTATAGTGCTACACCAACAAGAGCTACCATTTTGTTTCTATACCAAGTCCTATGACAAGAAAGTACAAATGCAATTTGTAAAATTTTAAATAGTGTAGCTACTGCATGGCTTTTAAATAACTATTTTTCCATGTTTAGTATGACAAGGAGATTGTTGCAACATGAACCATCTACCCCAACTGGAGTTATCAATCATGCAGAAACACCTAGCCCTATGACAAGGAGGTATAACTCCTACAATCTTTATGTTTTCCTGCTACTTATCTCACTTCAAATTTGTTGACATGGTTCTATATCCATTACAGCCGCAAGAGGATGATGGAATTTGAAGGCTCCATAGAACATGTTGCATGTGTGGCGCTGTCTCCACTACCTTTGTTGGAGAAGGGAAAGGCAAAGAAACTGAAGGTAGTCAGGTCCAAGAAAACATAGGCTACAACATGTTCACTTGTGACCTAGTAATGTACAGATTTTGGTGGCATCCAGATAGCCATGTGTGGCTTGAATCTATGATTCTTTTGCTTGACCCACTGAACCATATGATTAGGGTCAGTACTCTTGTAGCCAAATGTGGCTGAACCTGTCATTTGTATATGTCAGATGTGGTTGCAATGTGAAATTAGTTGCTGTTATGTTGTCCTTCTATCTATTTGGAATGATGTTTGAATAGGGAGGGGTATACTTGTCCTTTATAAGATTGTTGATACCTATTTGATGAGTATATATTATTATATGAGTTATAGTGTCCAGGACCTAATTGCCACCAAATGTTAGTGTGTTACACCGAAGTCATCAATGTTTAGTGTCCTACACCAAAAGCCAAGTTTTCTTAAGTCGATCCGAACTGAAATCATGTGGACCTTATGAGTTATATGTAATTTATATGTAGTTGAAGTGCACTTTCCTGAATATTAAACCTGCCGTAGCTGCCTACTATCTGGTTCACTGTATTATGTAGCATCGGAACTTCCTGTTGCGTCTTTACAAAATATACGATCGCGCATGAGGATGCCGATTATCCGGTACGTTGTATTATAAAACAACGGATCGTCCTGTTGGGCTACGTGAATGGTAGGTTAGAAAATATCCATTTCTTATCCTCTCCAATGTGGGCATGATCGAGTAGTATGCAACGTGACGTGCTCATGATCATGTAGTACTAGGCGAATCGAATCGACGAAGGATGGGATGTGTTGATCTCCAATGTGGGCATGATCGAGGAGTATGCAACGTGACATGCTCATGATCATGTAGTACTAGGCGAACGAATCGACAAAGGAATGGCTGTGTTGATCTCCAATGTGACCATGATCGAGTAGTATGCAACGTGACGTGCTCATGATCATGTAGTACTAGGCGAATCGAATCGACGAAGGAAGGGATGTGTTGATCTCCAATGTGGGCATGATCGAGTAGTATGCAACGTGACGTGCTCATGATCATGTAGTACTAGGCGAACGAATCGACGAAGGAAGAGATGTTTTGATCTCTAATGTGGGCATGATCGAGTAGTATGCAACGTGACGTGCTCATGATTATGTAGTACTAGGCGAATGAATCGACGAAGGAAGGGATGTGTTGATCTCCAATGTGGGCATGATTGAGTAGTATGCAACGTGACGTGCTCATGATCATGTAGTACTAGGCGAACGAATTGACGAAGGAAGGGATGTGTTGATCTCCAATGTGGGCATGATCGAGCAGTATGCAACGTGACGTGCTCATGATCATGTAGTACTAGGCGAACGAATCGATGAAGGAAGGGATATGTTGATCTCCAATGTGAGCATTGTTGACGTTCCTTAGCCTCACTACTAGGTTTGCACTCACGGCGACAGCGCCAGAAATGTTTGTTGGCACTCGCAAGCGTCGCTACCTGGTTTATACCCCTAGTAATGGAGCTAGGAACGTCTTTGGTAAAACACACGTCACAGAAAGGTCTGCAAGCGCACAGATTACCGTTGTAGCACTTCACCCGGTGGTATTCGGGTTATCATATTTATATTTTCCCAAGGGAAGCACTACGGCAAAGATGATCGGATAAACGGTGGAGAGTAACAAGACTCGGTAAAGAGCTAAAGTGGGGGTAATGAATAAAGATATTTGGGGATAACTTGACACACACAAGGAGATCTTGATAAAGGGTTAGAGAGGACCTAGTGAGCTGGGAGGACAACGAGACGAGAAAGGATCCTAACACAATCTATCTATTCTTGTCAACTCTAGGTAAAGAACTAAGGCAAAGGATAACCAAGGCAAGCTAAACTCGACAAGCTCTTCTAGAGCTGCAGGGGCATGCAAAGCCGCGCTCTCAGTCTGGGATGAGAAGGGAGAACGACGACACGCTGAATCCTACCAGCCCGAACTAACGTGGTGGAGTACTGAGCCCGTCCGGAGCTGTCACCTCCCTAGCGTATCACAACTATTCCATTGAACGGGACACCAATCTAAGACTAAGGCAAGCTCTGAGCACCGCGCTCACAACGAACCAAAGAACCTTTCCCCGGATATCACGAAGGAAGGTCTCTCTCCACTACTAAGCACAAACGTACTCGGTAGAAGATCAAGCGAAGAACGACCACAACACTATAGGGTTCAAGAGAGCTATGCTAACCAAGATTAAACTAACTTTAGTCTAAACCAAGAATAAAGCTTCTAGAGCAAAGTAAAAGCTGAATGTAATTGACTCGAAAGGTAAGATAGAAAGATAACTTGAATTGTACTTGAGTCTAAACAAAGAAAGGATACAAGAGTAGTACCGAAACCCTGAAGAAGACTCCTCCGGAACCCCGAGACTAGCTCGACTCGACTCTAACTCCCAAGCTACACTAATCCTACTCTAAGTGAACAAAAGTGAGAAATGGAGATGCTCCTGCGTTGTGTGTCGATTCCAGCGAGTGGGAGTGCCTTTTATAGGCAAGGGAGGTCAGTGAAGAGCAGGGGAGGAAAACCCTAGGTGCGGCCGGCTCTCTAGGCATAGCCGGCCCTAGGATGTGCCGCCTCTCACCTTGGACGCTCCTTATCACTGCTCCTGAGGCGGTTGTAGGTCGGCTCCTTGGGTCGATTTCGCCCGGCACGCCAAGTGATAGGTGCGACCGGCCCTATAGGTCCGGCCGGCCGTACCCCATGCCGTGCGATGCACCGACCGAGTTAGAGGACGCTTAGGATCGTCCTCGAGCAAAGTCTAGACTTGGCCTCGGTGGATCAGGAGTTGCATGATGTTACCACTCGGCAAGTACCTATGCACAAATCCATGCTCTACTTGCTAGTTGAAAAGATTGGTATGAGAGAAACTTAGCCTTATTTTACCTGTGGGGCTTGTAACTTTCCACCTTGCCTTCAGAGGTTGAAAGGTAGAATGGTTTTGACTTTGCATCACTCGCTCTTCTCTTTTCGGGATCCTATCTCGGAGTTTTGAAAATTTTGCAAAGAAAGACAAGGTTCCTCGGATGGTTCCCTCGATCACTCAAATGGTATTTGTACCTCACCAAAGGCTTTTGAGCGAGCCTCAACTTCCTACTCTATGGCTTGTATGTGGAGCTTTGGGTAGGATAAGCTTGAGACTTACTTGTGCCACATGATGTTGTTGAGCCAAAGACCGGATCCAAGAAGAAACTAGTCATGCAACTTGATCGAGATGTGCAAGTGTGTGGAATAGTTTTGTTTGTTTTTCTAAGTACTCCTTGCTTTGAGATTCTCCTCTTGCTTTTATTTTGGAGGGGGGTCATGCTTCATTTTTTTATGCTCTTTGATTGGAGCACATATATATTTTTCTCTATGCTTTTTGAGCATATACCTTTTTTCTTTTGATGACCCCTCTCTCCTTTTGCAAGAATACAAGAAGAGAAATCTCTTAGGAACTTTGGAGTATTTATTTTTTTGGTGGGTGGATGACATGTTTTGCGTAACTCTCGGAGTGGAAGTTAGCTTGTATATGTGGGTGTACGTGATCTCGATCATGGGAGCATGGAAAGATTCTACCAAGGGCCACAACAATTTGACAAAACTCAATGGGTCACAAGCAAGCATATGTAGAAGGTTTATACTTTGATATCGACATATGGCTTTGGTAGGTGGTATGACCATTGAGGAACTTGTCTTGTTTTATTTTCTCAAAAGAAATCATCCGAGATTTTCACCATACTATGTGATAGAGCAAGATCAACATTGTCTCACCATATCATACTAGTCAACACCCTAGGTTTGGTCATAAGCTTTTGCTTCCCACAAAGTTTTATTTCAGGCTCTTGTCTCAAAATATACCAACAAATTCAAATGCTCATAGAGCACAAAGTTGTACACTAGGTTCTTGCAAAGTTTTAACATAGCAACTATTCATCATTTCCAAAGTGAGGATATAGACAAGTTTTCAAGTGCACATGGCTGAAGCAAATATTTTTGTTGTTTTTCTTTTATTCAAATGTGATAAACAAGATGTTGAAAATTGATTTGGATGGACATACCTTCCTTGATTGAAAATGGGGTCTCCCCCAAGCTAATTTTTGGCTACCTGGTTGGCGTGTCTTCATTTTGGTGATGAGTTGAGCACTTGGAAGCTTGTAGTGGTTGGCTTGATGGATTCGTGGAAGATCATAGGTACGGCCGTACCACTAGGTTCGGCCAGCCCTACTCCATTTGCTCCAAGCACTTGTGTCCCCTCCTGTAAACATCCTACACAAAAAATTTTGTCGAGGGAGGTACGGCTGTACCTCTAGGGTCGGCCGTATCACCAAAAATTTTCAAAACTATTTTTCTACATCTTGTTTACTTACTAATGCAATGGTGAAATCAAATTTGAAATTTAAATATGCTTGATGCACGAAATAAAATGTTGGAAGGGAAATATGAGATAAATACCGGTTTACCTCACGGTGAGGGCTCGTAGTTTAGAGTCCGTGAGCGGGACTCCTTCGTTTGCTCAATTAATCTTGGATTCGTCCGGTCCCGGAGTGGAAGACTCGGATGATGCTCCCTTCACACGCCACACCATCCTTGTTTTCTTCGGTGGCGCTGAAGTTGGTGAGGCTTTAGCGGGGGTGTTTTTGGTTTCCGTCTTCTTTTCCCCCTTAGCCTTGTTGATTGCCTTCGGCTTCCTTGTTTGGTGGCGCCCTTTTGATGCTTTGTCTTGCTCCCAACGCTTCCTCATCGTGGCAATGAGACTATCCACCTTGGGCTTGGTCGGGGCCACCTCATCTTCCTGCACATAGTTTGAAATTTTGCTATCGAATGTTCGTACCTGTGAGCATTGCTCCACCTTTGGCCTAAAGGTGAATCGTTCTTCCTCGCCGTTGATGTTAAGGCGGATTTCTCTGGCTCCTACATCGATGTTAGCATTGGCGATACTCAAGAAAGGTCTCCCGAGGATTAGAGGCATCCCTGTATCGACATCCATGTCGAGGCGACGAAATCCACGGGTACGAAGAAATCCCGAACTCTCACCGGAATGTCCTCCGCTATCCCCGCCGGGTAGCGGACCGATTGATCCGCTAGCTGCAAGCACATGATTGTAGGTGACAAGGAAGTATATTTAAGTTTGTCGAAGACTACCTTAGGCATGATGCTAATGCTGGCTCCAAGGTCGCATAGTGCATTCTCATAGTGTTCGGACCCAATAGAGCAGCTGATTGTAGGACACCCGGTGTCTTTCTTCTTTAGTATGGCCGCACTACATTCCTCCGTAAGCTTGACCATATCTGTGGTAGGTAGAGGTCTTTTATTGTTGAGGATGTCCTTGAGGTACTTGGCGTAGGTAGGTACCTGCATAGCCTCAAGAAATGGTATGTTGACATTGAGTTTCTTGATTACCTCAATGAACTTCCCGAATTGCTCATCCACGGTAGGCTTCTTGATTCTTCGAGGAAATGGGACTAGCGTGGTGTCGAAGAATTCATGGGGTGCCGTCTTCCTTAACTTTCCTTCATCGGGAGCTACCTTCTCGGTGTCCTCTTCTTCCTCTGACTCGGTGATCACTTCCTTCTGTTTCTTCTCTGCGGGGTTAGGATATGGTGGATCCCGAGTGGTCTTACCACCCCTTGTGGTCACTGATTTTAAATTCTCTCGGGTAGGTTCGGGTTGCCCCGGGATTCCACCCGACTCGGAAGAAGGTAAAGAAGCAGCAAGCTGAGCAAGTTGAGTTTCTATCATTTTATTAAAGCTTAGCTGATTCTTCATAGCAGTAGTGAAGGATTCTATGGTGGAATTCAGATTTTCAAGAACTTTATCATTGGCGGCTAGCTTCTTGTTTAAGTTTTCATTAATTATTGCTTGGCTAAAGACAAGATCTCTAATGTAAGGCTGATTGTTGAAATTGTTAGAATAATTACCTCCACTTTGATTGTTGAACGGGAAGTTGGGCCTCGAGTTTCACCCTTGATTGTTGTAGTTGTTGTTGTTGTTGCAGAACCCGTTGTTGTTGCCATTGTTGATGAAGCTGGCTTCTTCCCTTGTCTCGGGACAATCATTTCCCGAATGACCCACATTACCGCAAACCTCGCACGTCATGCGAGCGTCCATAATCTTGGCGGTCTCCATATTGCTCGGTGCCTCCAATTTCTTCATTAGGAGGTCCATCTTGGCGGCGAGCATGTCGATTCCATCGATTTGGTGTACACCGCGGTTACGGGGTTGGAGACGATCTCCATCCCAACCTTGATTTGCCACCATCATCTCGATCAATTCCTTGGCAGTGGGTACTTGTAGCGAGAAGAAAGCTCCTCCAGCGGCTGCATCTAGGTGCTCACGGGTGGTACGCTTGAGCCCGTGGTAGAAGGTTTGAATTAAGAACCACCCCTGCATGCCATGGTGCGGGCACGCGGTGATGTACTCCTAGAGACGTTCCCATGCTTCTGGGATACTCTCATCATTCTGCTGCTGGAAGCCCGAAATTCTAGCGCGGAGGGCATTGGTTTTGCCCACCTGGAAGAACTTTGCGAGAAATGCCTTAGAGCACTTATCCCATGTGTTGATGGCATCTCGCTCCGCATAGAACCATTGCTTCGCCTTCCCGAGCAATGAGAACGGGAATAGGCGAAGACGAATTGCATCGTCCGTCACTCCGTGGATAGTGAAAGTCCTGCACACCTCCAGGAAATGCTGGAGATGTGCATTGGCATCTTCATTAGGCTTGCCGCAGAACGGACTTGCTTGCACCATGTTGATCAACGCCAGCTTGAGTTCAAAGTTTCCTTCTCCCACCGTCACGTTTGGTCCGGTAGGGACATTGGTGTTGGAGGGAGCGGAAAACTCGCGGATCGTCCTCTCGGCCATCGGTGCTGACGAGGTGCTGTCTACGGGATCGACGGTGTTCGTTTCTTGACTCGAGAGAAACTTCTTGGGAATGAGGACACGAGGTCGCACTCTCCTCACAAGTGACTCCGGATTGTCATGAAAGTTGGACGGTAGGTCGAAACCGGTCATGCACTACTCTGCGTACACGAGAGTAGAGCAAGGGTAAACCCGCTTAAATAGCGGTTCACCGAACCTGGATAACTCTACCACTAAGTTTAAACGATATCTTTTGCCTATTGCCTCCCCCGGCAACAGCGCCAGAAATGCTTGTTGACGTTCCTTAGCCTCACTAATAGGTTTGCACTCACGGCGACAGTGCCATAAATGCTTGTTGGCACTCGCTAGCGTCGCTACCGGGTTTATACCCCTAGTAATGGAGCTAGGAACGTCTTTGGTAAAACACACGTCACAGAAAGGTCCGCAAGCGCACGGATTACCGTTTTAGCACTTCACTCGGTGGTATTCGGGTTATCGTATTTATATTTTCCCAAGGGAAGCAATACGGCAAAGAAGATCGGATAAACGGTGGAGAGTAACAAGACTCGGTAAAGAGCTAAAGCGGGGGTAATGAATAAAGATATTCGGGGATAACTTGACACACACATGGAGATCTTGATAAAGGGTTAGAGAGGACCTAGTGAGCTGGGAGGACAACGAGACGAGAAAGGATCCTAACATAATCTATCTATTCTTGTCAACTCTAGGTAAAGAACTAAGGCAAAGGATAACCAAGGCAAGCTAAACTCGACAAGCTCTTCTAGTGCTGCAGGGGCATGCAAAGCCGCGCTCTCGGACTGGGATGAGAAGGGAGAACGACGACGCGCTGAATCCTACCGGCCCGAACTAACATGGTGGACTACTGAGCCCGTCCGGAGCTGTCACCTCCCTAGGGTACCACAACTATTCCGTTGAATGGGACACCAATCTAAGACTAAGGCAAGCTCTGAGCACCGCGCTCACAACGAACCAAAGAACCTTTCCCCAGATATCACGAAGGAAGGTCTCTCTCCGCTACTAAGCACAAACGTACTCGGTAGAAGATCAAGCGAAGAACGACCACTTCACTATAGGGTTCAAGAGAGCTATGCTAACCAAGATTAAACTAACTTTAGTCTAAACCAAGAATAAAGCTTCTAGAGCAAAGTAAAAGCTGAATGTAACTGACTCGAAAGGTAAGATAGAAAGATAACTTGAATTGTACTTGAGTCTAAACAAAGAAAAGATACACGAGTAGTACCGAAACCCTGAAGAAGACTCCTCCGGAACCCCGAGACTAGCTCGACTCGACTCTAACTCCCAAGCTACACTAATCCTACTCTAAGTGAACAAAAGTGAGAAATGGAGATGCTCCTACGTTGTGTGTCCATTCCAGCGAGTGGGAGGTGCCTTTTATAGGAAAGGGAGGTTGGTGAAGCGCAGGGAAGGAAAACCCTAGGTGCGGCCGGTTCTCTAGGCACGGCCGGCCCTAGGATGTGCCGCCTCTCGCCTTGGACACTCCTGATCACTGCTCCTGAGGCGGTTGTAGGTCGGCTCCTTGGGTCGGTTTCGCCCAGCACGCCTAGTGATAGGTGCGGCCGGCCCTACCCCGTGCCGTGTGATGCACCGACCGAGTTAGGGGACGCTTAGGATCGCCTTTGGATGACGGTTGTGGCGGTTGAGCGATCGGATAAGTGGACCCATTGATCCAAGTGATCCTAGCCTCCACCCTTTGATCAAACCGACGTTTCTTCAGTGAATCACACTCGTCCAAGTTGTGCTCGAGGGAGTGGGGGTGCTCTAGACCAGGGTTGTGCCACCGGGCAGGGCCGGCCGCACCTGCAGGTCCGGCAGCACCTGCAGGGCCGGCCGCACCTGTAGGTTTGGACGGACCAGGTGGTTCGGCCGTGCCTGGCACATGTGGCGTGTTGGTCCCAAATTCTCCCAAAATGTGTACCTGCCTATGAAATTCACAACACAACTCATGGAACTTTATTAGTACTAAAAATCTGCATGAAACTTGTCATATACTCCTCTCGAACCCGAGGTTTTGACGGTCAAATTTTTGTTGTAAGGACCGTCAACAGGCATGATCGAGTAGTATGCAACGTGACGTGCTCATGATCATGTAGTACTAGGCGAACGAATTGACGAATGAAGGGATGTGTTGATCTCTAATGTGGGCATGATCGAGGAGTATGCAACGTGACGTGCTCATGATCATGTAGTACTAGGCGAATCGAATCGACGAAGGAAGGGATGTGTTGATCAATATAAGGGGAGCAGTACATAAATGAAATGAGTAGTTCCTAATCAAGGAATATCCTATGTAGTAGTATCTTGATAAGAGGAACATCCTTTGCCGCCAGTATATTGCGCTGACCAGCCCTGAGAACAAACCGGCGCGCGATTCAAATATTCAGAATTTCGGACGCCCGGGCAAAGCAGATGTTAAATGTCCTTTTTGCTTCCCCCTTCCCAATGCACCCAATTTCAGTCACCACCATAATGAAAGGGTATATTGGTAATCTGACAAGGCCCTCCACCGAAATGGACAAATTACCCCCGCCCTCGTCCCTTCCCTCCCTTCTACTCCTCTCCTCGCCATCTCAAATATTTCCGCCCCCATTTCACGTTGCCTCCTCGCCGGCAGCCCAAATCTTCACCTCCTCTCCTCCAGCGTCTCAAATCTACCGCTCATAGCTTCAGCCCCTTTCCCATCTACCTGTGTAGTAGCAGTGGCGACGACACAATGGCACCAGGAGGGAAGGTCGTACAAAGGAAATATCCAAAACAAGGTACAATGTTTTCCTCCTCGGTTCAGCTTCCCCGGTGGATTCGTACTTGCGTGTTTTCCCATGTGGCAGATCCCATGTCTACACTAATTCTTTTTAGGATCTTGTTTTGACTAGGAACATCCTTTCAGGATCTTGTTCGGCTAGGAACATCCTACTGGTTCTTATAGAAGTTTTTAGATCTGACAGATCCCATGTCTACAATACTTCTTCTCGGGATCTTTTTTGACTAGGAACATCTTTTTCAGGATCTTGTTTCGGCTAGGAACATCCTACTGGTTCTTATAGAAGTGTTTAGATCTAGTTTTATTTATAGTGGCAGGCCAACCTTACAGAAGTTTCTCTGCTTTCCTAACAGAAGTAGACGAGCGCTGTGATTACGAGCGGCAGAGGGACATGAATGTTTTGAAGAATCACAATTTCTTCTCTAGTCTTGGCATCGAGAAAATGAAAGCACTTTTAGCAGCTGACCGACCAAGCAGAAAGGGTACCAACGATACAACAATACAAGATTCGGATCCGGAGTACAACCCTTCTGATGAACATGAATCTGACCCAGAGACATGTCAACAGGAGGTAATCTTATCATGAACTCATTTCATGTACTAGTTATGCAGGATTGCTTCTGATCTTCTCTTTCTTTGTTGAATTTTGTGTAATCAGGTCACTCATAGCATACCTGTCAGTGGAGGAAGAGGGACCAAGAGAATTCGAGCACCGGATGACCCTACCAGAATGCCTCCTTGACTGACTAGGACCACGGTGAAGGAGCGATCTGGCGACCAGAGAGGGGGGGGAGTGAATGGGAGCCGATAAAAATTCTTCTCGAAGGAGATGGAAACTCCAACAAGAAGAACACGGCTTCCAAAGACACGTTTCCGACTCAACTACCTAAGTTGGCCAAGACTACGTAGCCACTGGAGTGCTACTAGTCCTAGGAACCAACAACCACCTACACGTACTCGAGAACGCAGCGGAACAAGCCACTCGAGCACCACTGGACTGCACCGGTCAGACTGGTGAGCAGCACCGGTCCCTGCTGGAGCACCCTGGCAAAATTTGAGAGCTTCCACAGAAGGCTCCTACACTAGTCAGGCCGGTGTAGCACACCGGTCAGACTGGTCTAAGCCAGGAAGTCCCAAATCTACACACCTGACCTTCCGAGCTCCAAACCGAACCAAACTCGAAACAGCAGCCTCACAAGACAACAGGGAACTCACCAAAATGTTCACCCGAGCAAAACCCAAGTGGGGGTCGGCACCGGTCAGACCGGTGAGAGGCACCGGTCAGACCGGTGTGACCTGAGCTCTCGGGATGAACAGCGCCCGCGGGTCAACTCCCTCAAATCCAACTCCCGATCTCCCGATTCGCTCCACGAATTCGCACAAGACTTTGGGGATAGTAGGAACACCTCATGGGTACTCCATAGCCAAGATTTGGTCCACCAAAACATGCTAGAACAAGAGGAATCGAAGAAATCCCACCAAGAACGCCTCTAACCCTAGAGAGGAGAAAACCCCAAAATCGAGTCCCTTTGCTCACGGATTTGGGAGGGGAATCAAAGGGAAAAGAACCACGAAGGGTTCAAGCATACATCCCCCACCAAATCCCAAAGAGAAAGGCCTCGAATCCGCCACAAGAAATTTGCCAAGAAAAGGCTCCGAAAATCACCAAAAAGGAGAAACGGAAAAGACACCACCAAGCCTTGAGGAACCACGCCGAATCATCTATACATACCATGAAGGATCATACAAGGTCTAGCTTGCCGCCCGATCATCCTTCCCTCTCACAAGATCTCACCATGAAGCTCTCAAGCTAGTCCTAGAAATTCCAAAGGAAAATGGAAGAGGAAATAGCAAAACAAAATGAGCTAGAGTTCCAAGAGATGGCTGCCATCCTCTCACCACTTGGGTTATATGGAGACAACCGAAAGACGAAACTACCCCTAAGGCCTATTACTAGGATACACGCCCCCGTGGGGCACTTTGGGAAACTTTGTCTTTGCACCATCGGACGGATGCCCAGCGACCGCAAACTTTCTTAGCCTCGACGCAAGCCTTGCGATCCCGACGCGTGTCCTCCGCTTCGAAGTCTCCGGACTGCGTCGTCGCACACCGGTCAGACCGGTGTCCTCCACCGGTCAGACCGGTACCCACCATTCAGACCGGTCAGACCCACCGGTCAGACCGGTCTGATGCTGCTGCACCTCCGTCTTCGGTCTTCGGTCTTGGCTTTGTGGATCAACCAAGGAACCCAGTGGTTTTCTGGTGAACCACCGAAAACCCCGCGAACTTGATGTAACCTCCGCCAATCACCACTCATGACTCGGCTCCCACGAAGTCCCGGCTCGACCTTGGTTTTGAGCCTCTACCAAGAAACCGTCCACGACTTCATCTTGCCATTCTTGCCACCATGCGGCCCGCACTTGACCCCGCTGGCCACCGGGTCCCTCGAACCAAGCCTACTTGTCTTCTCCACACCTGGAGGCCTCACCGGCAACAACCTTTCGCGCTTGTTCTTCACCTGCACCAACACCAGTCAAGCCGCAACCTGCACCTGCAATTACTTAGCCAAGAATCAGTCCACACCACGTTGTCAATCACTCATCACACCAGGAAACGACCTACCACCGGTCCTCGAACCACACAGGCTCTCAATCTCCCCCTTGATGAGTGCATTGACAACACACACGTTTTGGTAATCAAAGAGAAAAGGAAAAGAAAAGAAACGACTAAAAGAAAATTCCAAGAAGCGATCGAAAGCCAAAGGAAAGGCAAAGAGCAAGATCACTTGAAGAAGACAAGTCTCGGACCCCTTAGGCAAGGGCAACAGCTCGACACATCCGAGACAAAAACTTGCTCAAGCAAAGAGCACAAGCCATCAAACCAAAGCTCGAAAACCCCAAAGAGCTCCCCCTGCACACATGCAAGCTCCCCCTGAACCCATGCAACTCACCCTGGACGAATGCATGCAAACCACAATGCAAAACAGAGCAGCTGCTTCAGCCTTGCTCTGACCGGTCAGACCGGTCCACCTCACCGGTCAGACCGGTGGACAAGATCCCCCAGCACTTGACACTCACACCGGTCAGACCGGTGCATCCCACCGGTCAGGCCGATGGTCACCTGGGAAAAACTGGGAACTGCACGAGCTCAAAACTAGCCCGAAACCACTTGGAAACCTTCTAAATGCATGCAGCAAGCCAAAACATGCTCAAACTTCTCCCCGTTGTTGACAATGCATGAATCAAGCCAAAAATGCGAAAAATGCAACCTAGAGCTTCTCAAATAGACAAAATGCTTCACAAGATGCTACACATGTCCAAATGAGCAAGTTAGATACTCTACAGCTTCGTAATGACATCAACTACATGATCACCAAGTTTCACAACCATTGGACGAAGCTAAGATAGAATTGAGCAATTTTGCGAAAAATCACCCTCTCATGAGCAAAGTCCTAAACATGAGCAAAACAGTCAAAATGGCGAAGCCACACAAACTTCATGCTAGGACAACCATTCTAAGCATAAGACCATCATAAACACCCACAAGCACCTCATGTCATGTCAAAGCCATCGAGCCATGTGCCTACTTCTATATATGAGACTTCTCATTGGTAGGCATCATGCAACAGTTTAGCACCCAAAGCAAATTAAAAAAAGCACATAAGACATGGGAGCACATTTTCCAAGCAATTTACATTTCATTTTCAGATTCATATTTGGTACTTGAAATGTCTTTGCGACAAAAAGGAACTTATGCCCCTCCACAAGATAAAGCATGAGGGCTAAACATTCGTGATGGCAAATGAGCCTTTGGTCCCATATGATCAAAATAAGCTATCCAACCACAAATTAAGCATAGCCAAGCCACTAAAATATGTCAAGATCATATAAAGGCATTTACTCACAAGAGAGCATACATGTGACATTTTTCAAAAACATAGCTATCAACCATGGGCATAAACCAAGATCATCAAGAGCTAAGCCAAACTAACCATAGCATACCAAACTAGCTCACAAGATCACATATAGCACATCATGGTCAACAGTGTATATGAGAGAAGCTTTTCCTACAAAATGCATATGATAAAAAATGCATGCAACCTAAGATACAAAGATGCCTATACATCATGTTACATATGCCATGCCAAATGCAAGAAATGCACAAAGGAAAGCTATACATATGCTACAAAGGAGCTCCCACACACCAACTCAAGAAATCAAACAAACACCAAGCCCCCCCGCAAACGAGTGAAAGTTGCTTGATCTAGGGGTTTGGTGAAAATATCGGCTAGCTGGTCATGTGTGGGTACATGGATCAAAGCGATTTTTCCTTTCTCTACGTTGTCTCTCAGGAAATGATACCTCACTTCTTTGTGCTTGGTTTTGGAATGGAGCACTGGGTTCTTTGCAACGCTTATGGCACTGGTGCTACCACATTTAAGTGGGACATGGGTATACTCCTCACCAAAGTCACTCATGGTGTATGTGATCCAAAGGAGCTGAGAGCAACAACTGGCTGCGACCACATACTCTGCCTCAGTAGTGGATTGAGCAACACTCGATTGTTTGCGGGAAGACCAAGACACCAAATAGGAACCCAAAAACTGGCAAATCCCAGAAGTGGACTTCCTATCCAACCGACACCCGGCAAAATCCGCGTCTGAAAAACCATGAAGAGCCAAAGAAGAGGACGCGGAGTACCAAAGGCCGAAGTCGGGAGTATGTCGCAAATACCTGAATATGCGCTTGACTGCTTGCCGATGCGAAGTCCTCGGAGACGCTTGAAAACGAGCGCACAGACATACCGAGAATTGGATGTCCGGCCTCGTCGCCGTCAAGTACAGGAGTGACCCAATCATGCTCCGGTAATCCTTTTGGTCCACATGTTCACCTTCCTCGTCCGCATCAAGAGCTGTAGTCGTACTCATAGGAGTCGCCATAGCCTTGGAGTCCTCCATCTTGAACTTCCTCACAATGTCCTTGGTGTACTTAGCTTGGTGCACAAATGTTCCTTCCTTCGACTGCTTGATCTGGAGGCCGAGGAAGAACTGCAACTCACCCATCATGCTCATCTCAAATTCCCTGCTCATGTCCTCTGCAAACCTTGCAACCAAAGAGTTAGATGAGCCACCAAAGACAATATCATCCACGTATACCTGCACAATTAGGATCTCTTTGCCCTGCCTGAGGAGAAACAAGGTCTGGTCGACCTTCCCCATCTCGAAACCTCTCTCAAACAGGAACCCCCTCAACCTACCATACCAAGCTCTAGGCGCCTGCTTCAACCCATACAGTGCCTTCCTCAACTTGTACACCCGGTGGGGGTACTTTTCACTCTCAAACCCCGTTGGTTGCCTCACATACACTACTTCCTCCAAAACACCGTTTAGGAAGGCACTCTTCACATCCATTTGGTACAATTTGAACCCTTTAGCCACGGAAAAGGCTAGAAGGATCCTAATTGCCTCCAAACGAGCTACGGGAGCAAAAGTCTCCTCGTAGTCGATCCCCTCCTTCTGACTATACCCTTGCACCGCCAATCTCGACTTGTTTCTCACTACTTCACCTTTCTCTCCCTCTTTATTTTTCCACACCCATTTTGTCTCAATCGGCTTACACCCCGGTGGAGGATCCACCAACTCCTAAACTTGGTTTCTCTCAAAGTTCTTCAACTCCTCATGCATCGAGTTAACCCAATTGTGATAAGATAATGCGTGTCCAATGTCCTTGGGCTCAAAAGTAGCAACAAAAGCAGCATGAGTAAAGTGAGAATTGTTTTGAACCCTCGACCGTGTGGTACGTTCATTGATGTCGCCGATGATCCTTGAAGCTGGGTGATCCACTTGAACTCGTCGGGGGAGGTTCTCGCCTTGATGCTACCTCCCCCTCAACAGCAGCTTCGCCTTGATCTGGCTTTGTCATGGTAGGTGTGGGAGAGGGCCCGTTCTCGATCGTAGTCGAAGTAGTAGGTACATGTTCAGCCGCGGGCACCACACCGCCATCATCATCATCTCCATGTTCATGCTCCTCCTCCTGAAAGATCTCCTCGCCAAGTTCATTGTCACCTGCACACTCAAAAACAAGCTGACTACGTGGTTGTGTCTTGTCGAAGGTTACCTCGCAAGTCTCCACGATTTGGTTAGTTTCAAGATTGAGCACATGAAATGCTCTAGAATGAGATGCATAACCAAAGAAAATGCCATCGACAGACCTAGCCTCGAACTTGTCCAACTTCTTCCCTTTCTTGAGGATAAAGCATTTGCACCCAAACACATGAAAGTGACTCACCTTGGGAGTTCTGCCATGCATCAACTCGTAGCAGGTTTTCTTCTTATGGACCCTGAGGTAGATCCTGTTGGACACATAGCACGTGATATTGACCGCCTCAGCCCAGAACCTTCTCGGAGTCCTATGCTCATCGAGCATCATCTGAGCCATCTCACACAAGGTTCTGTTTTTCCTTTCCACCACGCCATTCTAGGGAGGCGTATACGGACTCGAAAACTGGTGTTCAAGACCCAAGTGATGGCAAAAGATTTCGAAACGAGAGTTTTTGAATTCCGAGCCATTGTCACTGCAGATCGCTCGTATGGCATCTCCGTGCCTCTCGTTCTTCAACCTCAAGACAAGATCTCGAACAAAACCAAATGTCTCCCCCTTCTCCTCCAAGAAGAATACCCAAGCATACCGAGAGTAGTCGTCCACCACAACTAGGACGTACCACTTCCCACCCGCAGATCGCACACGAGCTGGGGCAACAAGGTCCATATGGAGCAGCTCGCATGGACGCTCAGTCATCACATCGGTGAGGGGTGGGTGAGAAGAGGCTACCATCTTGGCATGCCTACACGGCGCACAAACCAACTCTTTCTCAAACCTCAACCGTGGCAATCCTCGGACCAAATTGAGTTTACTCAAGCGAGACAGAAGGTCAAAGCTCAACTGACCCAACTTCCTATGCCACTTCCACAACTCACTCGAAGAACCAGCCAAAAAGCAACGAGCCACACCAGAAGACTGAGAGAAATCCGCTCGGAACACTTGACCCTCGGGAACGACCATGCAAACTAGGTCCCCTCGAGAATCCAGAATCCGAGAACCACCAGGCCGAAACAACACCTCAAAACCCTCATCCAACAACTAGGACACGGAAAGCAAATTGAACCCCAGCGATTGAACAAGAGCAACACGCCTGAGAGTGACTTTGTCACTGATATTTATCTCACCTTCTGAAAGCACACGCCCTCGCTCATTGTCCCCAAAAGTGATGTATGTCTTGGACACCACCGGGACGAGACTTGAGAACTACCCCTTGTCTCCGGTCATATGCCTCGAGCAACCGGAGTCAATCAACCAAACGTTCCTCAAGTCTCCCACCTGAAATTCAAAAGCGAGCATGTGAGTGAATAAACGACTCAGCACTGGGGTTAGTACCAAAAGAGTAAAACCAGTGCCGAGCCATTTGCTCCAAAGTGGGGTTAGCACAAACCAAATCATCACGCCTATCAAAGCTACCACCACGAAAACCACCACGAGTACCACCACTAGGGAACCACCTCTGTCTAGCTGGAGGAGAACGAAAACCACGAAAGGAAGACCGTGGCCCGTTCCTCCTCTCCATCTCAAAGCTACAACTCCTCCCACCCTCGTATTGAGCACGAGGTGGAGAACGTCTAGCAAACTGACCACCTGCATACTTTCCATGCCAACCACCAGAACCGAACCGAGCATCCACAAGAGCATGGAAACCGAACTGCTGTCTGTCCAGACCTGCACCGGTCTGACCGGTGGAGCGCACCGGTCTGACCGGTGGTGCTCGGCCAGCAGCACCACCTGCCACCTTTCGATCTCCCCAAGCCGGAACCGACCTCACAATCGCCTTGGCCCTGGGCATCTGCATACGGGGCTCAGGTACACCATTAGAGGGGTGGTACCTGTCCTTGTTAGCCCACTCCCTAGCCATTCTCTCCTCACGCTTCCTCTTGAAGCAAAACTCATCCTTGTGACCATCTCTACCATAATACCCACAATGGAACCTTATGGGCTGTGACCTAGGCTTAGGCTTGGGTTGGGGCTGCTCACTCGGCTTCTCCCTTTCTTCTCTCCTTCCTCACCTCCCTTCGGGCTCACAAACTTCACCGGTTTTGGAAATCATTTGTTGGGTGAGGGAATATGGGTGGATCTGGAGTTGTGTCAAGTTTGTTTCTGAGATGGTTAGGCTTGGCCTCAAACTTGTTCTTGTGTGTGTTTGGTGGTGGGATAGGGATCTCTCCAACTCTCTCAACTCCCTCACCACTGTTCTCTCCAAGCTTGTCAGCCCCAAGTGCCTGACTATCATAGCGTTTGAAAGCCGCTATCATGATACCAAGCTGAGGCTCCTGACCCGACAACCAACTCATACACTTCCTCAGCCCGTCATTTTCATCCTGCAAGCGATCAACATAATGTGCAAGCTCCAGATTCTTAACCGCATGCAATTCACAAGTAGAGCAAGAAGTGGGAATAGGTTCTTTCAACTTAGCCTTAAGCGAAACAGTGTAAGCATGCATCTCATCAATCTTTCCATGCAAAACAGGGCAAGAAGTGCAAGCACCTAGCAAAGCAGGTCTAGACTTAAGCTCAGCCACTTCAACCCTAAGCACATCTAGTTCATCACAAGTAGAAGCATGCTTATCCTTGAGACTAGTAAGATCAGCTAGGTACACAGAGCAATCAACACAGTCAACATCATCAGAAACCACAGGTGAAGCCTTAAGCGAATCAATCTCAAGCTTAGCATCAAGGTTCTGGGTTTCTAGCTCAGCTACTCGGTTCCTAGCATCTTCTAGTGATGCCCTAAGCTCTTTCCTCATCTTCTTTGCCTCTCTAAGCATGTCATCGCGATTATCAAGCAACCTGCCAAGACGCTCATTCTCCTCATGCAAGAAGGGAAGCTCATCACGTACCTCATCCTCGGAGTTAGAGTCCGAGTCGCTCTTGTGACTCTTCTTGCTGCCGGAGCTGCGTGCCATGCCGCAGAAGCCATCTCCCGCAAAGCAGCTCAACCCGCTCAAGTTCTTGGACGCCTTCTTGTTCTTGCGCCGATCACCTTCATCTTCACTGCTACTCAAGCTCGAGGAAGAGTAGGCGGAGCTGGAGTTGACATCGCTCGCTCCGACCATCGCTCGGGCCTTCCTGCCGCGACCGTCCTTCTTCCTCGATCATCGCTCGTCCTTGTGCTTGTTCTTGTGCTTGTGATCGCGCCTTGATCGGTACTTGTCGTCCTTGCTCGACCGGTGCTTGTAGCCGTCCTTGCTCGACCGGTGCTTGTAGCCGTCCTTGTTCTCCATCTTCTCCGGACAGTCAGCGACGAAGTGTCCTGGCTTGCCGCACTGGAAGCATGTCCGTGTCGTCCTCCTCGTGTTCACCCGGTTCTCGTGCAGCCTCTCGAACCGTCTGGTCAACAGTGCCAGCTCGTCCTCTCCAAGCACGTCAAACTCCTCGTCTGGCAAAGACATCAAAGAGGACAAAGCAAACATCCTGGAGGATGGGTTAGCGTTAGACTTAGCACCTGAGCCACCGACAAGAGCAAGACTATGGGAGTCAGTCGGGCTCTCGAGACGGGCTGTCAAACCACGATTAACCTCAGCTGACTTAAGCTTAGAGAATAGCTCGTTCACCGTCAGTGTGGTGTACTTCTTGGACTCAAGAATGGCCTCGACCTTTCCATCCCATACGGTACGATCCAGCACGTGCAAGAGCTTCACAGCTCTATCATGGTCATCGAACCGGAGGACGTCCACATTGGCCCTCATGTTGTTCAAAACCACCGTTAACCGCTGGAACAAGGCATCAATCGACTCACCGGGGAGATGAGTGAAGTTCTCGTACTCTCTCCGGTAGGTCGCATACAACCGTGCCTGAACCTCAGCATTCCCAGCATGAGCATTCTTCAGCTCCAACCAAATCCTACAAGCTAGGTCCTCTGTCTGAACCCGATCGAATTCGGTTTGACACAGAGCACGAAACAAGTAGTCCACCGCCTTGTTGTTGGCGTCGTGCATGTCCCTCGATCCAGGAGCTAGGAAGTTAATCGGATGAACATAAGCTGTGTTCACCGTAACATCCCAAAGGATCTGACCCTTTCCGCGGAGGAACGCCGCCATCCGCCTCTGCCACATCTGGTAGTTCTTCCCATCGAAGTGCGGAGGACCCGAACCCCGTTCCTGGTATGCCATCTTTGGATCTTAGACTGGTTAGAGTCAATAAAGACCCGAACCGGCTCTGATACCACTTGAAGGACCGATCTGGCGACCAGAGAGCGAGGGGGGGAGTGAATGGGAGCCGATAAAAATTCTTCTCGAAGGTGATGGAAACTCCAACAAGACGAACACGGCTTCCAAAGATACGTCTCCGACTCAACTACCCAAGTTGGCCAAGACTACGTAGCCACTGGAGTGCTACTAGTCCTAGGAACCAACAACCACCTACACGTACTCGAGAACGCAGCGGAACAAGCCACTTGAGCACCACTGGACCGCACCAGTCAGACCGGTGAGCAGCACCGGTCACTGCTGGAGCACCCTGGCAAAATATGAGAGCTTCCACAGAAGGCTCCTACACCGGTCAAGCCGGTGTAGCATGCCGGTCAGATCGGTCTAAGCCAGGAAGTCCCAAATCTACACACCTGACCTTCCGAGCTCCAAACCGAACCAAACTCGAAACAGCAGCCTCACAAGACAAAAGGGAACTCACCAAAACATTCACCCGAGCAAAACCCAAGTGGGGGTCGGCACCGGTCAGACCGGTGAGAGGCACCGGTCAGACCGGTGTGACCTGAGCTCTCGGGATGAACAGCGCCCGCGGGTCAACTCCCTCAAATCCAACTCCTGATCTCCCGATTCGCTCCACGGATTCGCACACGACTTTGGGGATAGTAGGAACACCTCATGGGTACTCCATAGCCATGATTTGGTCCACCAAAACTTGCTAGAACAAGAGGAATCGAAGAAATCCCACCAAGAACGCCTCTAACCTTAGAGAGGAGAAAACCCCAAAATCAAGCCCCTTTGCTCACGGATTTGGGGGGGGGAATCAAAGGGAAAAGAACCACGAAGGGTTCAAGCATACATCCCCCACCAAATCCCAAAGATAAAGGCCTCGAATCCACCACAAGAAATTCACCTTTAAAAGGCTCCGAAAATCACCAAAAAGGAGAAACATAAAAGACACCACCAAGCCTTGAGGAACCACGCCGAATCATCTATACATACCATGAAGGTTCATACAAGGTCTAGCTTGCCGCCCGATCATCGTTCCCTCTCACAAGATCTCACCATGAAGCTCTCAAACTAGTCCAAGAAATTCCAAAGGAAAATAAAAGAGGAAAATAGCAAAACAAAATGAGCTAGAGTTCCAAGAGATGGCTACCATCCTCTCACCACTTGGGTTATATGGAGGCAACTGAAAGACAAAACTACCCCTAAGGCCTATTACTAGGATACACGCCCCCGAGGGGCACTTTGGGAAACTTTGTCTTCGCACCATCGGATGGATGCCCAGCGATCGCAAACTTGCTTAGCCTCGACGCAAGCCTTGCGATCCCGACGCGTGTCCTCCTCTTCGAAGTCTGCGGACTGCGTCGTCGCACACCGGTCAGACCGGTGTCCTCCACCGGTCAGACCGGTCAGACCCACCGTTCAGACAGGTTCGATGCTGCTGCACCTCCGTCTTTGGTCTTCGGTCTTGGCTTTGTGGATTAACCAAGGAACCCAGTGGTTTTCTGGTGAACCACCGAAAACCCCGCGAACTTGATGTAGCCTCCGCCAATCACCACTCATGACTCGGCTCCCACGAAGTCCCGGCTCGACCTTGGTTTTGAGGCTCTACCAAGAAACTGTCCACGACTTCATCTTGCCGTTCTTGCCACCATGCAGCCCGCACTTGACCCCGCTGGCCACCGGGTCCCTCGAACCAAGCCTACTTGTCTTCTCCACACCTGGAGGCCTCACCGGCAACGACCTTTCGCGATTGTTCTTCACCTGCACCAACACCAGTCATGCCGCAACCTGCACCTGCAATTACTTAGCCAAGAATCAGTCCACACCACGTTGTCAATCACTCATCACACCAAGAAGCGACCTACCACCAGTCCTCGAACCACATAGGCTCTCACAAGGCAAGGGAATTGGCTTTAACTGATGGGAGTGGGACAACTCTTGATACACAAGAATTGCCCACTGAAGGCCAAGCAACAGCAACCCACGATGAGAACATCATTGACATGACGACTGCAGAAGGCAAGTCATTTGATCTCATATTCGAATGTTCTAATTACCAACCGAATAATTATTAACTTGTATGGTTGTAACAAACTTGTTAGGTGATGCACGCCCTTCCAGAGCACAACAGGGGCCGCGGGATTCAAGAAGATTGGGCAGAGATCTAGACCGAATTAGCCGAGGCTTAAATGGCAAGATCCTTATACACATTCAAGAAGGGATCAAACGCCCAGAGGCACCAATGCAAGCTGCAAAGTTTGCATCAGAAGGTGGGATCATAGTGAGTGGGCACATACCGATCCTTCCTAGCTGGAAGGACTACAAGCCAAAGAAGAACCAGCAAGATGGTGAAAAGACTGAAGACCATCTCAAGAACTACATGGGCAAACTAGCAGTGTGCATATGTCCACTCATCTACTACCATAGTTCTTTGCATCCATTCTTGTCATTTATTTTTCTGATAATTGTCTTGTGCTAGGGGCAATTCGACATTGACACCACCAGTGAGCCTGTAAGGGTGGCATGCACTGACATGCTGAAGTCGATACAGAGACAGGCGAGGTATTGCCTGAAGGAAAAGTACTTCAATGATGTACCGACAAATGCAGTCCCAACTAAATCTCCTGTGCCCAATCTGACCGACGCCCAATGGAAGGCACTAGTTAACATGTGGTCTTCCCCTGAGCACAGGGTATGATAGAACTTCAACCATCCACTACCACATTTTCATGTTGTTATATATTGTTCTTAATCTTATTTCTTACATGAGTTCTTATTATTGTAAAGGCGAGGTGTAGTCCAAACACCGGTAATCGAGGAAAGGTCAAGTACCATCAGTGCACGGGATCTCGAAGCTACATTGTACAAGCTAATCTTGTGGTAAGCAGATGAACAAGTCATGTTTTTGCTCTGTAGTTCATTTCATGAACCATTTTACAATGCTAGCACTTTGATAATTATGCCTGTTTTCGAAACATATTTAGAGGCAGAAGTATACTACTGAAGGAGAAGGGCTAAGTCCACTTGATTATTTCAAGTCCTTCCACTGCAGCTAGAATGGCTTCACCGGTCCAGTACAGGCAGCCATTGTAAGTACTTGTCTGCTTTTGCATTTTTCTTTGCAACAATACTAGAAACATGTGTGACTATTTTATTTTAAACCTTTAATTTATTTCCTTTTTTAGGCTCGCATGGAACAAATTGTCGCTGAACCTCAAGGCGACCAACCAAGAAAGACTGCTGCTGAAGCAGTGGCGGAAGTTGTTCAATCTAGGACTTTTCGGGAGGTTGCTGGCATTCGCCCGCCCTCCATGAAAAGACTAGGGTTACTACTGCACTTCAGGTTCAGGAAATACGAGCTGGACTTAACAATGAGGAGCAAGGGGGGCACAACTGTGGCAGAAGATTGTTGAACAGGAGGCCGAGATGAGCGAACTGAGATTGAAGGCTCAAGAACAGGAGACAACATTGAAGTCTCAAACAGAAGCTCTTGAAGCTTTGAAGAAGAGCACAACTGACATGCATAATCTGATCCAAGGCTTGATAAATTTTAGCCAGGTTTATCCTCCTCTCAATTGAAGAGTGGTCCTGGTGAACTTGTGTTGCTGATGACTTGTTGTATGTTGATTCGATTCGATGCTAACATGATGTATATTGCACAATTGTACTGGTTGAACTATTCCCTGAATGTGGTGTGAATTATATGGAAGTGGGAAATGTTTTGTTTTGTTGTCTGATTATGTGCTGGCGATCAGTAGCAGCCAGAAAAGTATACAGTGCCCTGCGAAATGCCATATGGGCAGATCTAAAAAAAGCAATATGGGCCGAGGCCCAGGAAAGGCCCTGTGGATAATGCCCAAAATCAAATGTCCAAGCATAATGCAATATGGGCCAAGTTCGTTAGATTGCTAGGGCCCAAAATAAAATAGCCCAATATTAGGCGCACAAAGGCTCTTACATGGACCGAGCCTCAATTTGTGATGAACCGAAATCGTCATAACCCCCGGCCACGTCAGAGCCGCGATGGAGCTCGGTCCGACGTGGCAGGTAGCTTATGACGCCTTAGTGTTACAAATTTATACGCGTCATTAAACTCATGACGCCGGGAAATAAGGTCTCGTCATTAATCGTGGTTTGTGATGCTTGATTAATGACGGAGCGTTTTCGTAACAACCGGCGTCATTAATCGCGGTTTATGACGAGAAATGGCCTTTTTTTGCGTCACTAGTCTGCGTTTTTCTTGTAGTGACATGAAAATCAGACGAGCTACAAGAAGGAAATCGAAGCAACCATTAAAGCTTCCATACACTCGGAGGTTAGATTCTCTACAAAACGGTGAAGAAAATCTATGCCTATGGAGCAGAGAAATGGGAAGCAGTCCAGATGGATGGTTTGCCCAAAAACCCTAGAGTTAATATATATGAGTCCCTTTGGGTCGGGCAAATGACCACACTACCCCTAGCACTTAAACTGAGATACAAACCCCTCAGGGGCAAATAGGTCAAGTAGCACTCCTCTTCATCGCACGGCCACGCCTTTGCCGCAGTCCGCGTTCTCCCGACGCAAGCCCTGCGATCCCGCCACGTGTCCGCCGGCATCGAAGCTTCTCGGCACGCCCGGATCCCGTCTCCGCTCGCCGAGCCTCCGGTCTTGGTTTTGTGGCTCAACCAAGTAACCCGACGGTTTTGTGGTGAACCGCCGCAAACCCCGCGTGCAGACTCTGGTTGTGAGCCGCCACCCTGCACTAGCTCATGTCCACGACTTCGTCTTGCTTTTCTTGCCACCATGCGGCCTGCACTTGAACCCGCTGGCCACCGGGTCTCTCGAGCCGAGCCTACTTGTCTCTCCACTCCTTGGAGGCCCCGCAAGGCATAGATCTTTCGTGCCCGCTCTTCACCTGCACCAATGCAAATCAAGCCGCAACCTGTACCTGCAATACTCGGCCAAGAGTCAGTCCATACCACGTTGTCAATCACTCATCACACTGAGGAGCGACCATCCACCTGTCCTCAGATGCTCCGGTCCTCAATCTCACCCTTGATGAGTGCGTTGACAACACACATAGTAACCAACTCAGAGAAAGAAAGAAAAAGAAAAGAAACGAACCAAAAACTCAAACAAGTGATCAAAAGCCAAACAAAAGCCAAAGAAGATCACTTGAGAGAGAAAGTCTCAGTCCCCTAAGGCAAGGGCAACGGCTCAACACAACCGAGACGAAATGCTCCAAAATTTGCCGACTCCTCAAGGTGAGGCAAAAGGGCTCGACACCATCGGCAAACAAGCACAACTAAAATCAGGCAAAAAAGAGCTCCCAAATGCATGAATGCAAGCTCCCCCTGACCAAATGCATTCCCTTGATGCAAAACTCCCCCTGGATGCATGAATTGGGTACTTTCCTCCCCCTTGTTGGTAATGCATGAATCAAGCCAAAATGAAACCTAGAGCTTCTCAAATAGACAAAATTCAATACAAGATGCTACACATGTCCAAATGAGCAAGTGAGATACTCTATAGCTTTGTATGCACATTAGCTACAAGATTACCAAGTTTCACATCCATTGAGTAAAGCTAAGTTAAAAATGAGCAATTTTTCGAAAAATCACTCTCTGATGAGCAAAGTCCTAAGCATGAGCAAAACATGTGAAAATGACAGAGCCATACAAACTTCATGCTAGGACAACCATTCTAATCATAAGATCATCATAAACACCCTCACGCATTTCATGTCATGTCAAAGCCACCGAGCCATGTGCCTACTTCTATGTATGAGACTTCTCATTGGTAAGCATCATGCAACGGTTTAGCACCCAAAGCTATAAAAATTAAGCACATATTGAGAGCCTGTGTGGTTCGAGGACCGGTGGTAGGTCGCTTCCTGGTGTGATGAGTGATTGACAACGTGGTGTGGACTGATTCTTGGCTAAGTATTACTGGTGCAGGTTGCGGCTTGACTGGTGTTGGTGCAGGTGAAGAGCAAGTGTGAAAGGTCGTTGCCGGGTAGGCCTCCAAGTGTGGAGAAGACAAGTAGGCTTGGCTCGAGGGACCCGGTAGCCAGCGGGGTCAAGTGCGGGCCGCATGGTGGCAAGAACGGCAAGATGAAGTCGTGGACGGTTTCTTGGTTGAGCCTCAAAACCAAGGTCGAGCCGGGACTTCATGGGAGCCGAGTCAAGAGTGGTGATTGGCGGAGGCTACATCAATTTCACGGGCCTTCCGGTGGTTCACCAGAAAACCACTGGGTTCCTTGGTTGATCCACAATGCCAAGACCGAAGACCGGAGGTAGCAGCACCAGGACCGTTCTGAACGGTGGGTCTGACCGGTCTTACCGGTGTGCGACGACGCAGTCCGGAGACTTTGAAGCGGAGGACACGCGTCGGGATCGCATGGTGTGCGTCGAGGCTACGCAGGGTGCGGTCGCCGGGCATCCGTCCGATGGTTCGACGATGAAGATTCCCAAAATGCCCCTCGCCGGCGTGTATCCTAGTATTAGGCCTTAGGGGTAGTTTCATCTTTCGGTTGCCTCCATATAACCCAAGTGGTGAGAGGATGACAGCCATCTCTTGGAACCCTAGCTCATTTTGTTTTGCTATTTTCCTTTTCCATTTTCCTTTGGAATTTCTAGGACTAGCTTGAGAGCTTCATGGTGAGATCTTGTGAGAGGGAAGGATGATCGGGCGGCAAGCTAGACCTTGTATGAACCTTCATGGTATGTATAGATGATTCGGCATGGTTCCTCAAGGCTTGGTGGTGTCTTTCCCGTTTCTTCTTTTTGGTGATTTTCAGAGCCTTTTCTTGGCAATTTTCTTGTGGTGAATTTGAGGCCTTTCTCTTTGGGATTTGGTAGGGAATGTATGCTTGAACCCTTCGTGGTTCTTTTCCCTTTGATTCCCCTCCCAAATCCGTGAGCAAAGGGGCTCGATTTTGGGGTTTTCTCCTCTCTAGAGTTAGAGATGTTCTTGGTGGGATTTCTTCGATTCCTCTAGATTTAGCAAGTTTTGGTGGACCTAATCTTGGCTATGGAGTGCCCATGAGGTGTTCCTACTATCCCCAAAGTCTTGTACAAATCCGTGGAGCGATTCGGGAGATCAGGAGTTGGATTTGGAGGAGTTGACCCGCGGGTGCTGTTCATCCCGAGAGCTCAGGTCACACCGGTCTGACCGGTGCCTCTCACTGGTCTGACCGGTGCCGACCCCCAGTTGGGTTTTGCTCGGGTGAACGTTTTGGTGTGTTCCCTGTTGTCTTGTGAGGCTGCTGTTTCGAGTTTGGTTCGGTTTGGAGCTTGGAAGGTCAGGCGTGTGGATTTGGGGCTTCCTAGCTTAGACCGGTCTGACCGGCGAGCTAAAACGGCCTGACCGGTGTAGGAGCCTTCTGTGGAAGGTTTTAGATTTTCCCAGGGTGCTCCAGCAGGGACCGGTCTGACCAGTGCTGCTCACCGGTCTGACCGGTGCAGTCCGGTGGTGCTCGATTTGCTTGATCCGCTGCGTTCTCGGGTAGTTCTAGGTGGTTGTTGGTTCCTAGGACCAGTAGCACTCCAGTGGCTACGTGGTCTTGGACAACTTGGGTAGTTGAGTCGGAGACGTGTTTTGGAAGCCGTGTTCGTCTTGTTGGAGTTTCCATCTCCTTCGAGAAGAATTTTTACTGGCTCCCATTCACTCCCCCCTCTCTGGTCGCCAGATCGGTCCTTCAAGTGGTATCAGAGCCGGTTCGGGTCTTTATTGACTCTAACCAGTCTAAGATCCAAAGATGGCGTACTAGGAACAGGGTTCGGGTCCTCCGCACTTCGATGGGAAGAACTACCAGATGTGGCAGAGGCGGATGGCGGCGTTCCTCCGCGGAAAGGGTCAGATCCTTTGGGATGTTACGGTGAACGCAGCTTATGTTCATCCGATTAACTTCCTAGCTCCTGGATCGAGGGACATGCACGACGGCAACAATAAGGCGGTCGACTACTTGTTTCGTGCTCTATGTCAATCTGAATTCGATCGGGTTCAGGCAGAGGACCTAGCTTGTAGGATTTGGTTGGAGCTGAAGAATGCTCATGCTGGGAATGCTGAGGTTCAGGCACGATTGTATGCGACCTACCGGAGAGAGTACGAGAACTTCACTCATCTCCCCGGTGAGTCGATTGATGCCTTGTTCCAGCGGTTCACGGTGGTTGCGAACAACATGAGGGCCAATGTGGACGTCCTCCCGTATGATGACCATGATAGAGCTGTGAAGCTCTTGCACGCGCTGGATCGTACCGTATGGGATGGAAAGGTCGAGGCCATTCTTGAGTCCGAGAAGTATACCACACTGACGGTGAACGAGCTGTTCTCTAAGCTCAAGTCAGCTGAGGTTGATCGTGGTTTGACAGCCCGTCTCGAGAGCCCGACTGACTCGCATAGTCTTGCTCTTGTCGGTGGCTCAGGTGCCAAGTCTAACGCTAACCCATCCTCCAGGATGTTTGCTTTGTCCTCTTTGATGTCTTTGCCAGACGAGGAGTTCGACGTGCTTGGAGAGGACGAGCTGGCGCTGTTGACCAGACGGTTTGAGAGGCTGCATGAGAACCGGGTGAACATGAGGAGGACGACATGGACATGCTTCCAGTGCGGCAAGCCAGGACACTTCATCGCTGACTGTCCGGAGAAGATAGAGAACAAGGACGGCTACAAGGACGGCTACAAGCACCGGTCGAACAAGGACGGCAAGTACCGATCAAGGCGCGATCACAAGCACAAGAACAAGCACAAGGACGAGCGACGATTGAGGAAGAAGGACAACCGCGGTAGGAAGGCCTGAGCGATGGTCGGAGCGAGCGACGTCGACTCTAGCTCCGCCTACTCTTCCTCGAGCTCCAGTAGCAGCGAAGATGAAGGTGATCAGAGCAAGAACAAGAAGGCGTCCAAGAACTTGAGCGGGTTGAGCTGCTTCGCGGGAGATGGCTTCTACGGCATGGCATGCAGCTCCGACAGCTAGAAGAGTCACCAGAGCAACTCGGACTCTGACTCTGAGGATGAGGTACGTGACGAGCTTTCCTTCTTGCGCGAGGAGAATGAACGGCTTGGCAAGTTGCTTGATAACCGCGATGACATGCTTAGAGAGGCAAAGAAGATGAGGAAAGAGCTTAGAGCCTCGCTAGAAGATGCTAGGAACTGAGTGGCTGAGCTAGAAACCCAGAACCTAGATGCCAAGCTTGAGATTGATTCGCTTAAGGCTTCACCTGTGGTTTCTGATGAGGTTGATTGTGTTGATTTCTTTGTTTTCCTAGCTGATCTTACTGCTCTTATGGATAAGCATGCTTCCACTTGTGATGAACTAGATGTGCTTTGGGTTGAAGTGGCTGAGCTTAAGTCTAGACCTGCTTTGCTAGGTGCTTGCACTTCTTGCCCTGTTTTGCATGGAAAGATTGATGAGATGCATGCTTACACTATTTCGCTTGAGGCTAAGTTGAAAGAACCGATTCCCACTTCTTGCTCTACTTGTGAATTGCATGCGGTTAAGAATTTGGAGCTTGCA
The DNA here is from genome assembly GCA_036936925.1 of Cenchrus fungigraminus. Lineage (NCBI taxonomy): Eukaryota > Viridiplantae > Streptophyta > Magnoliopsida > Poales > Poaceae > Cenchrus > Cenchrus fungigraminus. Next base: position 49,279,255 of record CM072778.1, on the reverse strand, counting down.
CATTATGTTGATCGTTTGCAGGATGAAAATGATGAGCTGAGGAAGTGTATGAGTTGGTTGTCGGGTCAGGAGCCTCAGCTTGGTATCATGATAGCGGCTTTCAAACGCTATGATGGTCAGGCACTTGGGGCTGACAAGCTTGGAGAGAACAGTGGTGAGAGAGTTGAGAGAGTAGAGAGATCCCTATCCCTCCACCAATCACACACAAGAACAAGTTTGAGCCCAAGCCTAACCATCTCAGAAACAAACTTGACACAACTCCAGATCCACCCATATTCCCTCACCCAACAAATGATTTCCAAAAACCGGTGAAGTTTGTGAGCCCGAAGAGAGGTGAGGAAGGAGAGAAGAAAGGGGAGAAGCCGAGTGAGCAGCCCCAACCCAAGCCTAAACCACAACCCATGAAGCTCCATTGTGGGTATTGTGGTAGAGATGGTCACAAGGATGAGTTTTGCTTCAAGAGGAGGCGTGAGGAGAGAATGGCTAAGGAGTGGGCTAACGAGGATAGGTACCACCCCTCAAATGGTGTACCTGAGCCTCGTATGCAGATGCCCAGGGCCAAGGCAATTGTGAGGACGGTTCCGGCTTGGGGAGATCGAAAGGTGGCAGGTGGTGGTGCTGGCCGAGCACCTCCGGTCAGACTGGTGCACTCCACCGGTCAGACCGGTGCTGCTCTGGGCAGATAGCAGTTCGGTTTCCGTGCTCGTGAGGATGCTCGGTTTAGTTCTGGAGTTCGTGGTTCTGGTGGTTGGCATGGTAGGTCCGCAGGTGGTCAGTTGGCTAGGCGTTCTCGACCTCGTGCTCAATACGAAGGAGGGAGGAGTCGTAGCTTTGAGATGGAGAGGAGGAACGGTCCACAGTTTCCCTTTTGTGGCTTTCGTTCTCCTCCAGCGAGGCAGGGGTGGTTCCCTAGTGGTGGTACTCGTGGTGGTTCTCGTGGTGGTAGCTTTGGTAGGCGTGATGCTTTGGATTGTGCTAACCCCACTTTTGAGCAAATGGCTCGGCACTGGTTTTACTCTTTTGGTACTCACCCAGTGCTGAGTCGTTTGTTCGCTCACGTGCTCATTTTTGAATTTCAGGTGGAGGACTTGAGGAACGTTTGGTTGATTGACTCCGGTTGCTCAAGGCATATGACCGGAGACAAGGGGTGGTTCTCAAGTCTTGCCACAGTAGGGTCCAAGACATACATCACCTTTGGGGACAATGGGCGAGGGCGTGTGCTTTCAGAAGGTGAGATAAGGATTAGTGACAAAGTCACTCTCAGGCATGTTGCTCTTGTTCAATCACTGGGGTTCAATTTGCTTTCTGTGTCCCAGTTGTAGGATGAGGGTTTTGAGGTGTTGTTTCGGCCTAGTGGTTCTCGGATTTTGGATTCTCGAGGGGACCTAGTTTGCATGGTCGTTCCCGAGGGTCAAATGTTCCGAGCGGATTTCTCTCAATCTTCTGGTGTGGCTCGTTGCTTTTTGGCTGGTTCTTCGAGTGAGTTGTGGAAGTGGCATAGGAAATTGGGTCACTTGAGCTTTGACCTTTTGTCTCGCTTGAGTAAACTCAATTTGGTATGAGGATTGCCACGGTTGAGGTTTGAGAAAGAGTTGGTTTGTGCGCCGTGTAGGCATGCCAAGATGGTAGCATCTTCTCACCCGCCCCTCACTGATGTGATGACGGAGTATCCATGCGAGCTGCTCCATATGGACCTTGTTGGCCCAGCTCGTGTGAGATCTGCGGGTGGGAAGTGGTACGTCCTAGTTGTGGTGGACGACTACTCTCGGTATGCGTGGATTTTCTTCTTGGAGAAGGGGGAGACTTTTGGTTTTGTTCGAGATCTTGTCTTGAGGTTGAGGAACGAGAGGCACGGAGATGCCATACGAGCGATCCGCAGTGACAATGACTCGGAATTCAAAAACTCTCGCTTTGAAACCTTTTGCCATGACTTGGGTCTTGAACACCAGTTTTCGAGTCCGTATACGCCTCCCCAGAATGGCGTGGTGGAAAGAAAGAATAAAACCTTGTGTGAGATGGCCCGGACGATGCTCGACGAGCATAGGACTCCGAGAAGGTTCTGGACTGAGGCGGTCAATACCGTGTGCTATGTGTCCAACAGGATTTACCTCAGGGTCCACAAGAAGAAAACCTGCTATGAGTTGATGCACGGTCGCACACCTAAGGTGAGTCACTTCCATGTCTTTGGTTGTAAATGCTTCATTCTTAAGAAAGGGAAGAAGTTGGACAAGTTCGAGGCTAGGTCTGTCGATGGCATTTTCTTTGGTTATGCATCTCATTCTAGATCATTTCGTGTGCTCAATCTTGAAACTAACCAAATCGTGGAGACTTGCGAGGTAACCTTCGACGAGACACAGCCACGTAGTCAGCTTGTTTTTGAGTGTGCAGGTGACGATGAGCTTGGCGAGGAGATCTTTCAGGAAGAGGAGCATGAACATGGAGATGATGAAGATGGCGGTGTAGTGCCCGCAGCTGAACATGTACCTACTACTTCGACTACAATTGAGAACGGACCCTCTCCTACACCTATGACGACAATCCCAGATCAAGGAGAAGCTGATGTTGTGGGGGAGGTAGCATCAAGGCGAGAACCTCCCCGGCGAGTGCAAGTGGATCACCCAGCTTCGAGGATCATCGGCGACATCAATGAACGTACTACACGGTCGAGGGTTCGAAACAATTCTCACTTTGCTCATGCTGCTTTTGTCACTACCTTTGAGCCCAAAGACATTGGACACGCATTATCTGATCACAATTGGGTAAATTTGATGCATGAGGAGTTGGAGAATTTTGAGAGAAACCAAGTTTGGGAATTGGTTGACCCTCCTCCGGGGTGTAAGCCGATTGGGACAAAATGGGTGTGGAAAAACAAAGAGGGAGAGAAAGGAGAAGTTTAGGGTAAGTCAAGGTTGGTGGCGCAAGGGTATAGCCAGAAAGAGGGGATCGACTACGAGGAGACCTTTGCTCCCGTAGCTCGTTTGGAGGCGATTAGGATCCTTCTAGCCTTAGCCGTGGCTAAAGGGTTCAAATTGCACCAAATGGATGTGAAGAGTGCCTTCCTAAACGGTGTGTTGGAGGAAGAAGTGTATGTGAGGCAGCCACCGGGGTTTGAGAGTGAGAAGTACCCCCACTGGGTGTACAAGTTGAGGAAGGCGCTGTATGGGTTGAAGCAGGCGCCTAGGGCTTGGTATGGCAAGTTGAGGGGGTTCCTATTTGAGAGAGGATTTGAGATGGGGAAGGTCGATCAGACCTTGTTTCTCCTCAGGCAGGGCAAAGAGATCCTAATTGTGCAGGTATACGTGGATGATATTGTCTTTGGTGGCTCGTCTAACTCTTTGGTTGCAAGGTTTGCAGAAGACATGAGCAGGGAATTTGAGATGAGCATGATGGGTGAGTTGCAGTTCTTCCTCGGCCTCCAGATCAAGCAGTCGAAGGAAGGAACATTCGTGCACCTTGCAAAGTACACCAAGGATATTGTGAGGAAGTTCAAGATGGAGGACTCAAAGGTCATGGCGACGCCTATGAGTACGACTACAGCTCTTGATGCGGACGAGGAAGGTGAACACGTGGACCAGAAGGAGTACCGGAGCATGATCGGGTCACTCCTGTACTTGACGGCGACGAGGCCGGACATCCAATTTTCGGTATGTCTGTGCGCTTGTTTTCAAGCGTCTCCGAGGACTTCGCATCGGCAAGCAGTCAAGCGCATATTCAGGTATTTGCGACATACTCCCGACTTCGGCCTTTGGTACTCCGCGTCCTCTTCTTTGGCTCTTCATGGTTTTTCAGATGCGGATTTTGCCGGGTGTCGGTTGGATAGGAAGTCCACTTCTGGGACTTGCCAATTCTTGGGTTCTTCTTTGGTTTCTTGGTCTTCCCGCAAACAGTCGAGTGTTGCTCAATCCAGTACCGAGGCAGAGTATGTGGCCGCAGCTAGTTGTTGCTCTCAGCTCCTTTGGATCACATACACCATGAGTGACTTTGGTGAGGAGTATACCCATGTCCCACTTCAATGTGATAGCACTAGTGCCATAAGCATTGCAAAGAACCCAGTGCTCCATTCGAAAACCAAGCACATAGAAGTGAGGTATCATTTCCTGAGAGACAACGTAGAGAAAGGGAAAATCGCTTTGATCCATGTACCCACACATGACCAGCTAGCCGATATTTTCACCAAACCCCTAGATCAAGCAACTTTCACTCGTTTGCGGGGGGAGCTTGGTGTTTGTTTGATTTCTTGAGTTGGTGTGTGGGAGATCCTTTGTAGCATATGTATAGCTTTCCTTTGTGCATTTCTTGCATTTTGCATGGCATATGTAACATGATGTATAGGCATCTTTGTATCTTAGGTTACATGCATTTTGTATCATATGCACTTTGTAGGAAAAGCTTCTCTCATATACATTGTTCACCATGATGTGCTATATATGATCTTGTGAGCTAGTTTGGTATGCTATGGTTAGTTTGGCTTAGCTCTTGATGATCTTGATTTATGCCCATGGTTGATAGCTATGTTTTGAAAAATGTCATGTATGCTCTCTTGTGAGTAAATGCCTTTATATGATCTTGACATGTTTTAGTGGCTTGGCTATGCTTAATTTGTGGTTGGATAGCTTATTTTGATCATATGGGGCCAAAGGCTCATTTGCCATCATGAATGTTTAGCCCCCATGCTTTATCTTGTGGAGGGGCATAAGTTCTTTTTTGTCGCAAAGACATTTCATGTACCAAATATGAATCTGAAAATGAAATGTAAATTGCTTGGAAAGTGTGCTCCCATGTCATATGTGCTTAATTTACTTGCTTTTGGGTGCTAAACCGTTGCATGATGCCTACCAATGAGAAGTCTCATATATAGAAGTAGGCACATGGCTCGGTGGCTTTGACATGACATGAGGTGATTGTGGGTGTTTATGATGTTCTTATGATTAGAATGGTTGTCCTAGCATGAAGTTTGTGTGGCTTTGCCATTGTGACATGTTTTGCTCATGTTTAGGACTTTGCTCATGAGAGGGTGATTTTTTTCAAAATTGCTCAATTCTATCTTGGCTTCACCAAATGGTTGTGAAACTTGGTGATCTTGTAGTTGATGTCATTACGAAGCTATAGAGTATCTAACTTGATCATTTGGACATGTGTAGCATCCTATGTTGAATTTTGTCTATTTGAGAAACTCTAGGTTGCATTGTTTGCATTTTTGGCTTGATTCATGCATTGTCAACAAGGGTGAGAAGTTTGAGCATGTTTGGCTTACTGCATGCATTTAGAAGGTTTCCAAGTGGTTTCGAGCTAGTTTTGAGCTCGTGCAGTTCCCAGTTTTTCCCAGGTGGCCATCGGCCTGACCGGTGGAATGCACCGTTCTGACCGGTGTGAGTGTTAGGTGCTGGGCGATCTTGCCCACCGGTCTGACCGGTGAGGTGACCCCGTCTGACCGGTCAGAGCCAGGCTGAAGCAGCTGCTCTGTTTTGTGATGTGGTTTGCATGCATTCGTCCAGGGGAGTTGCATTGGTTCAGGGGGAGCTCTTTGTGGCTTTCGAACTTTGGTTTGATGGCTTGTGCTCTTTGTTTGAGCATGGTTTTGTCTCGGATGTGTCGAGCCGTTGCCCTTGCCTAAGGGGTCCGAGACTTGTCTTCTTCAAGTGATCTTGTTCTTTGCCTTTCCTTTGGCTTTCGATCGCTTGTTGAGGTTTCTTTTAGTTGTTTCTTTTCTTTTCCTTGTCTCTTTGATTACCCAAAACGTGTGTGTTGTCAATGCACTCATCAAGGGGGAGATTGAGAGCCTGTGTGGTTCGGGGACTGGTGGTAGGTCGCTTCCTGGTGTGATGAGTGATTGACAACGTGGTGTGGACTGATTCTTGGCTAAATATTGCAGGTGCAGGTTGCGGCTTGACTGGTGTTGGTGCAGGTGAAGAGCAAGCGCGAAAGGTCGTTGCCGGGTAGGCCTCCAGGTGTGGAGAAGACAAGTAGGCTTGGCTCGAGGGACCCGGTGGCCAGCGGGGTCAAGTGCGGGCTGCATGGTGGCAAGAACGGCAAGATGAGTCGTGGACGGTTTCTTGGTTGAGCCTCAAAACCAAGGTCGAGCCGGGACTTCGTGGGAGCCAAGTCATGAGTGGTGATTGGCAGAGGCTACATCAAGTTCGCGGGGTTTTCGGTGGTTCACCAGAAAATCACTGGGTTCCTTGGTTGATCCACAAAGCCAATACCGAAGACCGGAGGCAGCAACACCAGGACTGGTCTGACCGGTGGAGGACACCGGTCTGACCGGTGTGCGACGACGTAGTCCGGAGACTTCGAAGCGGAGGACACGCGTCGGGATCGCATGGTGTGTGTCGAGGCTACGCAGGGTGCGGTCACCGGGCATCCGTCTGATGGTTCGACGATGAAGATTCCCAAAATGCCCTCGGGGGCGTGTACCCTAATATTAGGCCTTAGGGGTAGTTTCGTCTTTCGGTTGCCTCCATATAACCCAAGTGGTGAGAGGATGGCAACCATCTCTTGGAACCCTAGCTCATTTTGTTTTGCTATTTTCCTCTTCCATTTTCCTGTGGAATTTCTAGGACTAGCTTGAGAGCTTCATGGTGAGATCTTGTGAGAGGGAAGGATGATCGGGCGGCAAGCTAGACCTTGTATGAACCTTCATGGTATGTATAGATGATTCGGCGTGGTTCCTCAAGGCTTGGTGGTGTCTTTCCCGTTTCTCCTTTTTGGTGATTTTCGGAGCCTTTTCTTGGCAATTTTCTTTTGGTGGATTTGAGGCCTTTCTCTTTGGGATTTGGTAGGGGATGTATGCTTGAACCCTTCGTGGTTCTTTTCCCTTTGATTCCCCTCCCAAATCCGTGAGCAAAGGGGCTCGATTTTGGGGTTTTCTCCTCTCTAGGGTTAGAGGCGTTCTTGGTGGGATTTCTTCGATTCCTCTCGATTTAGCAAGTTTTGGTGGACCAAATCTTGGCTATGGAGTGCCCATGAGGTGTTCCTACTATCCCCAAAGTCTTGTACAAATCCGTGGAGCGATTCGGGAGATCGGGAGTTGGATTTGGAGGAGTTGACCCGCGGGTGTTGTTCATCCCGAGAGCTCAGTTCACACCGGTCTGACCAGTGCCTCTCACCGGTCTGACCGGTGCCGACCCCCAGTTGGGTTTTGCTCGGGTGAACGTTTTGTGTGTTCCCTGTTGTCTTGTGAGGCTGCTGTTTCGAGTTTGGTTCGGTTTGGAGCTTGGAAGGTCAGGCGTGTGGATTTGGGGCTTCCTGGCTACGACCGGTCTGACCGGCGAGCTACACCGGCCGGACCGGTGTAGGAGCCTTCTGTGGAAGTTCTCAGATTTTGCCAGGGTGCTCCAGCAGGGACCGGTCTGATCGGTGCAGTCCAGTGGTGCTCGAGTTGCTTGTTCCGCTGCGTTCTCGAGTAGTTCTAGGTGGTTGTTGGTTCCTAGGACTAGTAGCACTCCAGTGGCTACGTGGTCTTGGCCAACTTGGGTAGTTGAGTCGGAGACATGTTTTGGAAGCCGTGTTCGTCTTGTTGGAGTTTCCATCTCCTTCGAGAAGAATTTTTACTGGCTCCCATTCACTCCCCCCTCTCTGGTCGCCAGATCGGTCCTTCACATATGACATGGGAGCACATTTTCCAAGTAATTTACATTTCATTTTCAGATTCACAATGGTACATGAAATGTCTTTGCGACAAAAAGGAACTTATGCTCCTCCACAAGATAAAGCAAGCGGGCTAAACATTCCTGATGACAAATAGGCCTTTGGCCCCATATGATCAAAATAAGCTATCCAACCACAAATTAAGCATAGCAAAGCCACAAGAACATGTCAAGATCATATAAATGCATTTACCCACAAGAGAGCATACATGTAGCATTTTCAAAAGCATAGCTAGCAACCATGGGCATAAACCAAGATCATCCAGAGCTAAGCCAAACTAACCATAGCATACCAAACTAGCTCACAAGATCATGTATAGCACATCATGGTGAACAAAGTATATAGGAGAAGCTCATCTCTAAAGCATATGATACAAATGCAGTCTATGATACAAAGATGCAAACATGATATGGTACAAGATGAAAATGCAAGATGCATATGTTCATGAGATCCCCCCAACCAAAGCTCAAAAACGAAAAACCACACCAAGCTCACCCGACAAATGTGCAAATGTAGCTTGTTCCAAAGGCTTTATCAGGATATCGGCGAGCTGTTTTTCGGTTGGGACATGGATGAGGTCTATGTTTCCCTTCTCAACATTGTCTCTCAGAAAGTGGTAGCACACTTCTATGTGTTTGGTTCTGGAGTGGAGCATAGGATTTTTGGCTACGCTTATGGCACTGGTGCTGTCACACATGAGAGGTACATGGGAACACTCCTCACCACAGTCACTCAAAGTGTACATGATCCAAAGCAGCTGGGAGCAACAACTAGCGGCAGCGACATACTCGGCTTCTGTGGTAGACTGAGCTACACTTGACTGCTTGCGAGATGACCAAGAAACAAGCGAGGAACCTAGAAATTGGCAAGTACCCGAAGTCGATTTCCGATCGACTCGACACCCTGCAAAATCGGCATTCGAAAAACCAAGAAGGGAAAGGGAAGGGGACGCCGAGTACCAAAGACCGAGCTCAGGAGTGTGTCGAAGATACCTGAAGATCCACTTGACGCCCTGCCGATGTGAAGTCCTCGGCGACGCCTGAAAACGAGCGCACACACACTCCTTCATGTACTTGGCTTGATCACAAAGGTTCCTTCCTTCGCCTGCTTGATCTGAAGCCCGAGAAAGAACTGCAATTCTCCCATCATAGACATCTCGAATTCTTTGCTCATATCCTCTGCAAACCTTGCAACCAAAGAGTGAGATGAGCCACTAAAGACAATATCATCCACGTACACATGAATAATTAGGATATCATCGCCCTGCCTGAGGAGAAAAAGAGTCTTATCTACCTTGCCCATCTCAAACCCCTTGCTGAACAAGAACCCCCTCAAACGGCCATACCAAGCACGTGGAGCTTGTTTCAACCCATACAACGCCTTCCTCAGCCTATACACCCGGTGGGGAAACTCAGCACTCTCAAAACCCGGTGGTTGCTTCACATAAACTTCCTCCTCCAAAAACCCATTTAAGAAGGCACTCTTCACATCGATTTGGTACAATTTGAACCCTTTAGCCACGGAAAAGGCTAGAAGGATCCTAATCGCCTCCAAACGGGTGTTGGGTATTTTAGCACCACATGAAATAAATCCGCAAGCACACAGATACCGTTGTAGCTTTCACCTCAGAGTATTCCAAGGGTATCAAATCCAAGGGAACGTGTGTGTACTAACTTCGTATAGTCGGTCCAAGGACACACCCGGATAAGAGGTGAGAATAGAGAGGATTCCTAAAGATAGCACTATAGATGAGGTAAAGGTCGATCTCTCGAGAACTTGCTTCGGGCACCAGTTAACCCCTGATCTGTCAGGAGACTCCGGCCTACAGATCTAAGACGAACCTCAACCTACACTATATCCGAACGTGGAGGATTTCAAAGGATCAATGGGGCTGTCACCACCTGCGATCTACCTCTACCAATCCGTGGGATATAGGGCAAATGAAGGATAACCCTTAGCCTAGACACTACGTCTATGCTACTGATTACTACCGTAGCCTGACTACGGTATCCCGTGGTGCGTAGCAAGCTACGGCACTCTATATTAAATATAGAGCGACGAACCCGCAAGGAGGAGAACTGATCTCACTCAACTGTAGATACTACTAGCTTATGCTAAAGGCATACGAGAGAGCACTAGGTCCAGTACTAAGCTTCCAACGTATACGAACGACTTGCAGCAGATGAACGTATAAACCCAGGATCTGCGCACTAGCGAGGGAAAAAGGCTACTCATGCAACCTAGCATAAACTATTAGAAAGGAATCACGAACACACTTTATTCTAATCAGAGCATGTAAGAATTTCCACTTTATTCTAAATGACGAACATGCATACAAACGGATATGAGCACATGTGATCCTATGCTACAAGATCGAAAGGTTGTGTTCAAAGAACACAAGCCTCTAAATCAAGAACACACGAAGAACATAAGAACATAGCACCTATGCATGAATGCTACTTTAGTCTAAATAAGAAATGCGGAAATACTTACTTTACTCTAATTGAAGAATAAGCATCCATAGAGATACAACTCTCTCTCACTCTCCTACTCTCTAATCTACCAAGGAGAGGCCTCTCCTTTGAAGGGAAGCACTCATCCTTGGGTGAAGTGGTGTGTCTCATTTCTTACCCCCCCTTCTATTTATAGGCCCGGGTCACTGCGCGAGAACACCCCAAGCACCACGGGAATGCCCTTAATCCAATGGGGAGACGACACGTGGAAGACGGGCGCGAACCGCCTTAAGGTGGGGTCGGCCGACCTGTGGGGTCGGCCGATCCCGGGTCGGCTCCGATCGCACCGCCTTTCGTCTGGGTGACTGCCAGGTGGGTCCCTAAGGCGGTTCCCGATGTATGGGTCGATTGGAGGCGGTTTTCTCGGGTTATGGGCCCTTGAATCCTTGTGCTGAACACGTGGCGGCGTTTGATTCGTCGGAAAGTGCTTCTCTTGGATTGATGAGGTGTCATGGAGACATGGTATCCTGTGTGCCAGCACGTCGCCACGTGGCCTGGTGTGGGTCCCACCGGACCCACATGATGTCCTGTGCATATCTCTCTCATCCGGGCTCCGATGTATGCAAATGATATATCCATTTTGATCGTGTCGACGAGCCCGTCACAATGGTGCAGTGCAAATGGGCATTTGGGACTGTTTATGATGATGCCATATTCATGCCATCAATTTACTTGCTCTCAATTGCATCATTCCATGTGCATTTCGATGTGTCCTGCAACAAAAGATAGAAACACCAACACTTGTGGAAATTGTCAGTATAAACCCCTATTCTGGTGTTGATGATCACTGTTCATTTATTCTATGCAGGTATTGACGTCCTAAAAGTGGTACTTAACAGCCGTCAACAATGGGCTACAGGAGCAAATGTCTCCTCATAGTCTATCCCCTCCTTCTGACTATAACCCTGAGCAACCAACCTCGATTTGTTGCTCACCACCTCACCATTCTCACCCTCTTTGTTCTTCCACCCATTTTGTCTCGATAGGTTTGCAATGTGGTGGTGGCTCTACCAACTCCCAAACTTGGTTTCTCTCAAAGTTCTCTAACTCCTCATGCATTGCATTCACCTAATTAGGATCAGAGAGGGCGTGTCCAATGTCTTTCGGCTCAAAGATAGCAACAAAAACCGAATGAGCAAAGTGAGAAACATTCCTGGACCTTGACCGCGCTATACGTTCGTTGATGTCGCCGATGATTCTCGGGGGAGGATGATCAATCTGAATGCGCCTCGGTGCCTCTCGCCTGGAGACAACCTCCCCCTCAGCTGCAGCTTCCACTTGATCTCCCTGGATCATAGTCGGTGTAGGGGACGGACCATCCTGCACCGTAGTCGTCGTAGTGGAAGTAGAGGGTACATGTGCCGCTGGAGCTTCACCATCATCACCATCGTCCTCTCCAGCATCATCCTCCTCATCCTCAAAGATCTTCTTGCCAACTTTGTCGTCACCTACACACTCAAAGACAGACAAACTGCATGGCTGGGTCTCGTCGAAGGTAACCTCGCAAGTTTCCATGACTAGGTTAGTATCAAGGTTGAGCACACGGAATGCTCGAGAATGACTAGCATAACCCAAGAAAATCCCATCGGAGGACCTCGACTCAAACTTATCAAGCCTACCCTTCTTGAGAATAAAGCACCGACAACCAAAAGCCCTAAAATGGCTTACTCAAGGTGCTCGCCCGTGCATGAGCTCATAGCACATCTTGTTCAAGAAGGCCCTATGAAAAATCCGGTTCCCAACATGGCAAGCGGTATTCACCACCTCAGCCCAATATCTCCTCGGAGTCTTATGCTCGTCGAGCATCGTCCGAGCCATCTCACAAAGGGAATGATTCTTCCTCTCAACCACACCATTTTGACACGCCACATAGGGAGAAGAAAACTGATGTTCGAGACCCAAATCATGGCAAAAAATTCAGTGCCATTATCGCTACGGATAGCTCGAACAGCATCTCCATTCCTCTCATTCATCAACCTCAAGATTAGATCCCGAACAAAACCAAATGTCTCCCCCTTGTCAGCCAAAAAGAAGACCCAAGCATAGCGAGAATAGTCGTCCACTATCACAAGGACATACCATTTCCCACCCGCCGAGCACACACGAGAACCAACCAAGTCCATATGGAACAGCTCGCGTGGCCTCTCTGTCATAACGGATGTCAGAGGCGGGTGAGAGGCGGCGACCATCTTACCATGCCTACACGGAGCACATACCAAATCCTTTTGGTACTTCAACTTAGGCAATCCTCGGACCAAACCTAGCCCAATCAAGCGTGACAACAAGTCAAAACTCAAGTGACCTAGTCTCCTATGCCATTTCCAAAGCTCCGCCGAAACACCAGCGACCAAACAACGAGCAGAGCTGACACACTGAGAAAAATCAGACCGTGATCGTGCACACAAGATCACCTCGAGAATCCAAAACACGAGAAGAGCCCATTTTGAAACGGACTTCAAAACCCTCATCAAGAAGCTAGGAAACCGAAAGAAGATTAAACCCCAAAGACTGGACAAGAGCAACACGCCTAAGAGTCATAGACTCACTCACCTTCACCGTGCCCACTGAAAGCACTCTACCTTTCCCATTATCCCCAAAAGTGATGTACTCTTTGGTCATCACCGTGGTGAGGCTGGAGAACCACTGTCAATCTCCGGTCATGTGTTGAGAGCAACCGGAGTCGATCAACCAAAAGCCCTCCATGCCTCCCACCTGCAAAATAAAAAACCAGAGCGAGAGTGAGCAAACGACTCAGCACTGGGGTTAGCACAGAAGGAATCAAACCAGTGCCATGCCATTTGCTCAAACGTGGGGTTAGCGAAATCCATCCTATCTCTCCTAGGTGGAACACCCACACGTCCCCTTGGAGGACTACGCGTACCACGAAGTGGAGACCGTGGCCCGTAGCTCCTCTGGGACCTAAAGCTGCGATCGTTCCCCCCATACTCGTATTGGGCACGAGCGAAGGAACGTCCAGCAAACTCACCAAGCCCGAACCCAACACGCCTACCACCATCTCTCTGTGGTGGCTCACCTCGAGGCACAAACTCACGCCTCTCTCGAGGGTAAATGGTACGCACCACACCCTCACCTCTCGGCACCAACCTAGGCTCAGGCACAGCACGAGAAGGGCAGTACCTGTCCTTGTTGGCCATATCCCTAGCCAACCTCTCCTCACGCTTTCGCCGGAAGCAAAACTCAGCAAGGTGCCCATCCCTCCCACAATGCTTACAATGGAAGGGTTTTGGTTTTGGCTTTGGCTTTGGCTTTGGTTTTGGGCTCTCTTTGGGCTGTGGCTTCTCCTCACTCGGTTTCTCTCCCTTCTTCCCAAAGAACTCATTCCACAAGTCACTCCTGAACTTGATCGGTTTCTGGAAGTTGTCGGTTTGTGGAGGAAACACTGGTGGAGCTGGAGTTGTGTCTAGTCGGTTCCTAAGTGGGTTTGGCTTAGGAGCATAGGCATTTTTGTGATAGGTTTTTGGTGGTTCTGAGATGTCACCGATCTTTCCCTCATTCTCACCACTTCCCTCAGCAGCCTTGTCCGACCCAAGCGCTTGCCCATCATAGAGCTTGTATGCCTCAAAGATCATCTTGAGCTGAGGCTCATGACCAGACAACCAACCCATCATTTTTCTCAGCTCATCGTTCTCATCCTGCAAACGGTCAACATAGTGTGCAAGCTCCATATTCTTCACAGCATGTAATTCACAAGTAGAGCATGATGTAGGAATAGGGGCTTTCAAAGCGGCTTCTAGTGATCTAGCATAAGCAACAGACACATCTAGTTTCTTATGCAAAACAGGACAAGAAGTGCAAGCACCAAGCAAGGAGGGCCTAGATTTCATCTCATCTAGCTCAACCCTAAGCACATCTAGTTCCTCAACCTTGGAGGCATACTTTTCCTTGAGCACAGTCAAATCACCAAGGAAAACAGAACAATCAGTGCATTCAGGTTCATCGGTCACAATAGGAGCAGACTTCAGAGAATCAATTTGAGCCCTAGCATCAACAAGCAAAGACTCTAGCTCAACCACCTTCTCCTTAGCCTCTCCAAGCAAAGACCTATACTCCCTCTTCTCCTTGTTGGTCTTTCTAAGCACATCATCACGGTTGTCAAGCAAGTCATTCAACCTAGCATTCTCCGCTATCAAGAAGGCAGGATCATTGTTTACCTCATCCTTGGAGTCAGAGTCCGAGTCGTCCTTGTTGCTCTTCTTGCTCCCAGAGCTGTGTGCCATGCCGCAAAAGCCTTGGGCGGCGAAGCACAGGCCGTTGATGTTCTTGCTTGACCGCTTGCCCTTGTTCCAGTTCTCTTCTTCATCACTTGAGCTTGAAGAAGAGTAGCAGGAGCTCGAGTCGATGTCGCTCGCTCCGGTAACCATTGCCCACTCCTTCTTCTTGTGACCACCACTCTTCCTCGGCCTCCGCTTGGACTTGTTCTTGCCCTTGTGGTCGTCCCTCGAGCGGTGCTTGTGGTCAGTCCTCGGACGGTGCTTGTGCTCGGGCTTGGCCTCCATGGCCTCTGCGCACTTAGCGATAAAGTGCCCGTGCTTCCCGCACCAGTAGCACATGCTCGAACTCCTCCGAGAGTTCTTCCGGTTCGTGTACATGCGCTCGAACCACCTGCTCAGCAACGCGGGATCCTCCTCGCTGAGCACCTCGAACTCCTCATCTGGCATGGATACAAGACAAGACAAAGAGAACTATCTCGAAGACATGTTAGCGTTAGTCCTTGGTCCAGAAACGAGAGCCAGACTATGAGGGTCAGTCGGGTTATCGATCCTTGCTCGCACCCCACGGTCTACCTCGGATGACTTGAGCTTGGAGAACAGCTCATCCACCATGAGGGTGTCATACTTCTCCGACTCGAAAATGACCTCGACCTTCTCACTCCACACGGTACAATCCAGAGAATGCAAAAGCTTCACAGCCCTGTCATGGTCATCGTACGGGAGTGCGGCCACATTAGCCCTCATGTTGTTCACAATCACAGTGAACCGCTGGAACATGGTGTCTATAGACTCACCGGGGAGATGAGTGAAGTTCTCGTACTCTCTCCGGTAGGTCGCAAACAACTGAGCCTGAACCTGAGCATTCCCAGCGTGAGCATTCTTCAACTGCTCCCAAATTCTACAAGCCAAGTCCTCTGTCTGAACCCGACCGAATTCGGATTGACACAGAGCACGAAACAAGTAGTCGACCGCCTTGTTGTTGGCGTCGTGCATATCCCTCGATTCAGGAGCTAGGAAGTTAATCGGATGAACATAAGCTGTGTTCACCGTAACATCCCAAAGGATCTGACCCTTGCCGCGGAGGAAAGCAGCCATCCACCTCTACCACATCTGGTAGTTCTTACCATCAAAGTGTGGAGGACCCGAACCCCATTCCTGGTACGCCATCTTTGGATCTTAGACTGGTTAGAATCACGAAGATCTGTAACCGGCTCTGATACCAATTGAAGGACCGATTAGGCGACCAGAGAGGGGTGGAGTGAATGGGAGCCGAAAAAATTCTTCCCGAAGGATGAACTTGGCCTATGCCCCAAATTCACAACCTAGGATTCCCACACAAGCTTGCCAAGGTCGCGTAGTCACAACGGACCTACCAACCCTAGGAACAAGCCCCAACTCAAAGCAACACGGAAGCACAACTCAAGAAGCAAAGGACTCAGCCAAACTGCAAAGCCAGAGACGGACTGTCCATATGGGTCATGCGGACCATCCGTCACCTACGGCGGACCGTCCATGGATCAAGGACGGACCGTCCGTAAATGCCAATAGAACCACCAGAAACACATCGGCCAATATGGACCATCCGATCAGACCTCCCGGACCGTCCGTCAGCCCTACGGACCGTCGGACACAGCAAGTCAGACCGTCCGAGCTCGGCCGACCGTCCGTCACCACCCGGCAGACCGTCCGTCAAACACGGTGCAACAAAACTCAAACACCTCGACCGATCGAATGCGCGAGCTCACAAGAACACGACGAACTCGCGACGAACCCTAGCCTCACGGACCATCCGCGGACGCCTGGCGGACCGTCCGTCGTGCACGAACAGTACGAACAGAAGCGCAAACTCAAGGGTCAACCCTCCCTAGGCATCCATGGATCTCCGAAACGGGTGCAAGGATTGAGACAAGATTTGGGGGAGATGTGAAGCGTCCCTAGAGGATGCTATGCCCAAAAACTTGAGGCCTCAAACCATCTAAAACACGGGAATCGATCACGAACCGAGCTCAAACAAAAAGCTAGGGAACCACCCGAAATCCTCAAATCCAAGGCTGAATCCGGAGTTTGGGGGGTCAAGATCAAGCACAAAGATGCACAAGGCATCTATCCATGATCCCCACAAGAAAATCCGAACCCAAACACCGCAGAATCCGAGGAACAAACCGCGCACGAAAATCCAACGAAAATAGCTCAAAAGGACATGAAAATCACATGAGCTACAAGAAGGAAATTGACACAACCATGAAAGCTTCCATACACTCGGAGGTCAGATTCTCTACAAAACGGTGAAGAAAATCTACGCCTATGGAGCAGAGAAATGGGAACCAGTCCAGATGGATGGTTTGCCCAGAAACCCTAGAGCTAATTTATATGAGTCCCTCTGGGTTGGGCAAATGACCACACTACCCCTAGCACTTAAACTGAGATACAAACCCCTCAGGGGCAAATAGGTCAAGTAGCACTCCTCTTCATCGCACGGCCACGCCTTTGCCACAGTCCGCGTTCTCCCGATGCAAGCCCTGCGATCCCGCCACGTGTCCGCCGGCATCGAAGCTTCTCGGCACGCCCGTATCCCGTCTCCGCCCGCCGAGCTTCCGGTCTTGGTTTTGTGGCTCAACCAAGTAACCTGACGGTTTTGTGGTGAACCGCCGCAAACCCCGCGTGCAGACTCCGGTTGTGAGCCACCACCCTGCACCGACTCATGTCCACGACTTCGTCTTGCTTTTCTTTCCACCATACGGCCCGCACTTAACCCCGCTGGCCACCGGGTCCCTTGACCCGAGCCTACTTGTCTCTCCACTCATCGGAGGCCCCGCAAGGCATAGACCTTTCGCGCCTGCTCTTCACCTGCACCAACACAAATCAAGCCGCAACCTGCACCTGCAATACTTGGCCAAGAGTCAGTCCACACCATGTTGTCAATCACTCATCACACTGAGGAGCGACCATCCACCTGTCCTCAGACGCTCCGGTCCTCATCCACATCAATGGCCAGGAGGAAAAATTTGAATTCCGTCTGCGTAAGGAACAATGCTCAATGGTTGAAGGTATACCAAGGAGGGACACCTTTGCCCAAGATGTTGAACCTATTCTGACACAAGTGGACAACCTCATTGCTCTCATGGAGAATTCCTGAAGACAAAAGTCGGAGCAATTGTGTGCAGAACAAAAGCCACATAGGAGGTCTACGTCCCAGTCTAAGCAGTATCCTACACCTAGAAGGCAACAGAACATCAAGAAGGTTTGGAGAAGAGTGGGCAGGAAGCTGACTCCCTCATCTTCAAAGGCAGACCCTTCACCAAGGTAAGTAATGGGGAGGTAGTCGGGGCTCTAGAAGACTTGGAATAAAGAGCCCTTCGCCGGCAGGTAAGATCGGTAAGATGCTTCCTTCAATAAAAGATTCTAACTCTTAAGAGAAACAAGCTATTCTTGCTCCATTTCGCTCGCGTTCTTGTTGGGATTTAAGCTCGTGGGAGTCCATCTAGACAACCCCTTTGAGTTTGAACCATGATACACAAGCAGCGGCAGTTGGAGGAGTAGAGGGCGTACTACCGATGAAGGGGATTTCCCCCTCCACAGTAGTGAGCCTGAAGCTAGCTTGGGGGAGGACCCCCACTCCGTGGTAACTTGTATCTTTATTTTCAGAATCTCATATGCTAAAAACACATAAAAATTTGCAAAATTAAAAAGACCAAAAATATTTATTTGCTTTCGTATGCGTGGTAACAATGCATTTGGTCTCCATGGTTGAAATGATGAATAGTTGCTCTGTTTATTCCTTTTGTATGCCTTGCTACAGCTTAGTACCCTATTTTAGTTTTGAGTTTGTTGGCTTGCATGATCAAACCTTAGCTTGAAACTTGTGGGTAGCGAAAAGCATGACCTTTGCCTAGGTTGTTGTGAGGTACGATATGGTATAATAGGGTTGCTATGAGCTAGTGCTAAGTGATGTTTGATATCCGGAGTCTTCTTTTGAAAAATAGAATGATAAGTTCCTCAATGATGAGAAATTCCTATCCAAAGCCATATGTAGATCCTAGCTTTTGTTAGCCTCCACATATGCTACTTGTTTTCTTCATTGAGTCTTGTCGAATTGTTGTGACCCTTGGCGAGAAGCTTGTCATGCTCCCATGATCAAGATCACGTACACAGCCACTATATGCTAAACTTCTACACCGGAAGTTAGCACCCATCATTTCATCCATCCCCCATCCATTCCACAAATAAAGCTCCGCGCATTGTTCCATGGCTACTCTCTCTCTCCAAAAATTTTCAGCAAGGACTATGGGCTATGTATAAAAAAAAGAGAAAAAAACAAACAAACATGCTCAAGGGCATGCAAAAAGAAGAATAAAGAGACATAGCCCAAGTCTCAAAGATCTCAAAAGGAGAAGAGAGAATCATATGTAAAAAGGAGTTCATCATCCATCCACCATATATACACATGCACATCTTGATCAGGTTGTATGACTTGTTGCTCCCAAGGATCCGTTTTCGACTCGACAATACATGAGAAACAGGTATGCCGCATGTTTTCCCTACCTACAGCTCCACATATCAGCTTATTAGGAGTAGGTAGAGAAAAGAAGGCAAAACAATGCCTTGGTGAGGAATCATACACAATGAGCGATCCGAGAGTATCATTTGAGGAACTTTGATTTCTTTATGAAAATTTGCAAAACCTCCGGATTGATAACTGATCAAGGTACATGTGAGTAGTAATTTCTATACAACCGTTCTATCTTTCAACCACCCAAGGCAGGTGAAGCTACAAGCCCCATATCAATCGAGCATAAGGTAAGATTAATGCTGACTCATTCAATCCTTGATAGACTACCTAGCTGTATGCTTATCATAAATTAGGAATACAACATCGTAGCAACTCCTGATCAACCAACCTAAGTCCTAAGTGTCTTGCTCGGGACGAGCAAGAGGCTAGATTGGTGGAGTTGTTGACGGCTGTTAAGTGCTTACTTTAGCCGTCAATTTACTCATGAATAAAGGAGCAAGAGGCATTTCTTACACGCATTTTAGTTAAGAATAATGTAGTTCCACTTGTCCTTGTAGATTATGTGATTGCAGGAAAATAAGCATAAAAGAAGTAGCAAACTCACCTTCTATGATTTATGCCACGTCACCTCAGCCAAGGAGGGGCTGCCACCTCAGATGCCATGCATGCAAGCCATGTCACCAATCCAAGGGAGGCAAGCCCCGACGAATCAGAGCGTGACACGTGAACTTCACATGGATCCATGGGCCCACCAGAGCGCCTAAACCGCCTCAAGAGCACGTGTACACCGGGGACCGACCTAAGGGCCCACAGGATAGCCACCTAGAGGAAGCACACCCTGAGTGGGGCCCACAGGGGGTCGCCCAACCCCACAGGTCGGCCGAACCGACCTGGAGCCCCCCACTCAGGGGCTTCCACGTGGTGTCTCCTCATTGGTCCTAGAAGCCATTCCCGGGGTGTTTGGCTCCTCTTGACGCCGCTGCTCAGGCATATAAATAGAAGGGGAGGGGGTTCATTTCTTACCAACACACTTTACTTCTCCTCTCTCACTTTTGGTTTCTAAGGCTAGGAGGTAGGCTAGAGTAGTTCTACTTCAGGTTCCAAGTCTACTTTGGGATCTAGGTATGAGTTCTCTTGTATCTTTATTTTATTGTATGACTGTGATCTACTTCAGTTATTCAGCTATTTCATATAAAGTTGTGCTTGTATACATGGGTGATTTGTTCATGTGTTCTTCGCTTGTTCATCATTTAGAGGCTCAAGTTCTTGATGAACAGGGCCTTTCGATCCAGTTGACGAGTGACTTACTCATGTTTTGTGTGTTTGTTCATAAGTTAGAGGCTCGTGTTCTTCGCGAACACGACCCTTTGATCTTGTTGAATAGACAAAGGAAAGCACAAATCCGTTTGTGTACCTAGCCTAGTTTGATCCAGTTAGATTCCATGTTCGTTTTGTATGAAGTTCGAGCTCAAGCTACGGTACTCGGTGTAATTAGCTGGTTTATCTGGTGGCTCTGAACTGGGTCACAATAGCCCGGGCCAATCAAGGTCTTGCTAACAACGTAAGCGTGGTGCTTGGGTTGCATAGCTACGTTACTTATGAGTGTATCCCACGGTTTGTCTTGGGGTAGGCTGTGGTAGTGACAGCCCTTGGACCCTTCTGGAATCCCCCACGTTCGGATACGCTGTAGGAGTCTAAAGTCTAACAGCCGGAGTCGTGCGTAAGCGACGCGGGATGTTAGCTCCCCGTTTGTACCTGGGTGCTTGAGCAAACAGTCATGCAATGCTAGTGTGTATCTAACTCGTCTTACTAACTTTGTGTGTTTAGTACTTTAGAACCTAGAACTAACTCGTATGTTGCCCCCTAAGCCTAGGACCTTTAGAGAGAGTGTGTTTGTGTGTTCAGACTACCAACTTATCTATCATATCTCACCCCTGCACTTGGGTGTCTGGTTTGTTTCCGTCTGTGATTTATACTCATTGCAATAGTGTTGAACTTGTTAATCCACCCAGCCTTCCTTGGATTTGATACCCTTTGGAATACTCCTTTGGGGAAATGCTACAATGGTACTTCTGTGCGCTTGCGGACTCTTGTAATCGTTAGGATTACCATTTGGTCATTTCTGGCATCGTTGCTAGGAACTCGTGACTTAGCATCGATGTTAAGAAATACCAACATCTGCCGGACCAAGACGGACCATCAGTGAGGGGACCTCGGACCGTCCGTGGTGTACAACGGACCGTCCGTGAAGCGAGGACGGACCGTCCGTATTAACCAGACAAAACCTCCAGAAACTGATGGACCGATTGGGTGAACCAGGGAGGCGGGGGAGCACACGAACGCCTCTGTGCACTCTTCTCGCCAAATCCACGTAGCCACTGAAGTGCTACTGGACCTAGGAGCAAAACCCACCCAACAGCTCTCGAAAACACACAGCGGAAAACAACTCAAGCACAGCTGCTGGAACCAAAATCGGTTAGGTCGGTTTCTAAAACCGGTCAGACCGGTTCTCTGGGATTTAGCCTCTTACAGGCAGGGGAAACCGGTCAGGCCGGTTTGGCAAACCGGTCAGGCCGGTTTTGTCTAGGAATTCCCCAAAAGACCAATGAAGCCAACCTAGAGCAAAACAACCTCAAAACCCTACCAAACTTGAACAGAGAAAGCCACAGCCAGAGAAAGACTTGTCTGTCCAAAACTCTTCTTGGCAACCCACTGGGGGCCAAACTGGTCAGACCGGTTTCTGAAACCGGTCAGGCCGGTTTTACCTGGGCAGTCAGGAAGAACTCATCCCACGGGAAAAACTCACCCTTCACCTCAATCGTTCTCCCGATTCGCTCCATGGATTCAAGTGAGACTTTGGGGATAGTTGGGGTACCTCATGGGCTACCTTTGGCTAGAAGCTTGAGCCCCAAAACTCACCCAATTAAGAGGAATCGAAAGTCAATCTCAAAAACCACCTCTCCAAGAACTTCACTGAAAACCACCGAATCGAAGCCGTTTCGGAGGGATTGCTGGGGCAAAGTCACCAAGCAAAGAGGCACAAAGTCCTCATATGTGACACCCAATAAGAATCCTGCAAAGAAACACCTCCAAGACTCCGCCACAAAAATCACACGAAAAGGCTCCGAAAATAGCCGAAAATGAAAAACGGGAGAGGCATCAAGAACACTTGAGGAATCATGTCGAACCTTCTATACATACCATGAAAGATTCATACAAGGTCTAGCTTGCCTCCTCAACATCCATCCCTCTCTCAAGATCTCACCATTAAGCTCTCAAGCTAGTCCAAGAGAAAACCTAAGGGAAAATAGAAAACTAGGGAAGCAAATGAACTAGGGTTTCAAGAGATAGCTGCCATCCACTCTCTACCAAGTTTATATGGAGGCAACCAACAGACGAAACTACCCCTATTACATAATAGAAGATACACGCCCCTGAAGGGCACTTTGGGAATTTGTCATCATCGCACCATCGGACAGATGCGCATCCACCGCAAGCCCGCGTAGCGGCGACGCAACTCTTGTGATCATGCCGTGTGTCCTTGAGGGACCGAACTGGTGACCAGAGAGGGGGAGGAGTGAACGGGAGCCGATAAATATTATTCTCAAAGGAGATGACTTCTCCAACAAGATGAGCTCGGTCGGGTACCCCAAATCACACGCTCCGCACACAACCTTCCGTTTGCCAAAACCACGTAGCCACTGGAGTGCTACTGGTCCTAGGAACAAACACTACCTTCAGTCACAGCTTCTACACACACACAGCAGCGGAAACAACTCGAAAGCTGTCTGCCTGGAGGGGGCGGTTAGACCGGGTATGGGGGGCGGTTAGACCGCCTCCACCTGGTAACCAAGAAATCCTCTGAAACACCACTTCCGAGCTCCAAAACTTTCCACGGTTTCACCCAATGGATCCTCTGGTCAAGGCCAAGCTAGCTACAAGAGAGTCTTGGCAAAAACCAAAACTTCACCCAAGGGCCTAGGGGCGGTTAGACTGGCTACCTGGGGCGGTTTAACCTCCTGTACCCAGCAACGAACTCAAGCCAAGAACTCCTAGGAAACAGCACCGAAATGACCCAAGATTTCACCAGAACGCTCCTCTGATCAATACGAACAAACTCACAGAGAAAGATTCGGCAAAAACAAACTTTCCACCTGGGAGACCCAGGGCGGTTAGACCGCCCCCCTATGGCGGTTAGACCGCCCCTCCCAGAAAACTGGCCGCGGGTCAACCCTCAACTTCCCATCGCCTGATCTCCCGATTCACCCCACGGATTGCAGCGAAACTTCGAGGATACCTGGGTTACCTCCTAGGCAACCTCTCCACCAAAGGAATTGCCCCAAAACTGTAACACCCTAGTTTGAACTTTGCCAGGATTTTAAAATTGTAATTAAAACTTGTTAGAGTTAATTAGGAAGCTTGTGCAAGGATTTCAAAATAAATAATATTTTCTAAACTAAATAAATGAATTATAGGTTATAAATATTTGGTTGTTGCATTCATGTTGCAATGCATAGTGTTCTTGTGTGAAAATGAATATGAGTTTTTAAACTCGAATAGGTTCATCTATAGGTTAATCCCGGTATCTCAAAATCTCTCCAATCCAATCTTTTCTCTAAACAAGACCTATCTCTCTCCACCATAGGATCATCTCTGTTCTCTCTATCTCTAAATCTTTTCGGGCTAAATCCTTCTCTTCATCTAATTCAATCCACATCCATCATCTTTATCTCCTTACGTCTCTAATCTGGCCCATCTCTCCCCTTCACTCCATACCAGGCCTTAGCCCACCTCCTTCCCTTTCTCTTGTGCCAGCCCACTAGGCCTCTGGCCCAGCTAAGAACCGAGCCCAGCTCCAGCCCATCAACACCCTTCCCCCCTCTCTCTCGCCGACCCCGACCCCACCTGTCGGCGCCACCACCTCCGCCTTCCCTTCCTCCCCCTCCTCTGCTCTGAGCAGAGCAAGTCGCCACCGGGCGGGATTTCAAATCCCCAGTGCCTCCGCCCCAATCTCTGCACCGCGTGGCACACCCTGCGCCCCTATCCTCCTTCGCGCCTCCCCCTTGCCGCGCATCCCGTCCAGGAGCGCCCGCAGCCACGGAGGAGCCGCGGATGGCAAGAAGCCATCACGCGTGCGTCCATCGCGGCCGTGGAAGCCGTCGGACAAATCCGGGCCCTCCCCTGTGCCCGTGGCCTATAAATGGCCGGAACCGAGCTCCCTCTCCTCCCTTTGCCTCTTCGCAAAACCTCGCTCGCCGCTCGTCCCTTTTCGCCTCTCTGCGCAACCAAGCCGCCGCCGTGCCCTTGTTCCCCATGAAACAGAGCCGGAGACTGCCGCGGTGAGGAGCTCCGCCGCCCCCCGTTTCGTGATGTCCGACAATCCCTCACCCCGTTCCCTCTCTCCCTTGCTCATGCAGGACTCGAGGAAAACCGCCCCGGTCCCCAAAGGCACGAACCCGAGGCCGGAATCCCGTCGCCTGCGAGTACCCGTGCCTCCTGTCCGCCTCCTGTCGTTGCACACCCTCTCCGACGTCCACTATCGTCCACGACCCCCTGGTGAGCTTGGCGCCGTCATCCTCGTTCTCCTTGTCAAAACCGCACGCGAATCCGTGCACCGTAGCTCGAGAACGGCCGAACTCCGGCGAGCCGCCGCTCGATGCCGCCGTCTCCCTTGCACCGTCGGCGACCAAACCCCCATCCGTCCATTGCCAAATCAACGGCCCAGAATAGATCGGGGATGTACCCCTTCGATAGGTCCACCGTGGACCTATGGACCACAGGTCCACAACCGGTCCACAGCCTCGTCAGCACCAAATCAGCACCCCAGCCAACCAGTGTGCGACACGCGGTGCCACATTAGCCATCCGCCCAGTCAGCCACATCTTTGCACATAACCCCATGTAGAACCTACGAATCTCACCCATCTTTCCCTGAGTCTTGCTTGTTTTGCACATAAAGCCTCAGAAAGATCCCACCTTCTGCAGTTAAGTCCACCCGAGCGCCGTTTGCTCATAGACCCTTGATCTTTCTCCTTTTTGCGGCCAGAATTCACTGTGTCTTGCGAATCTTTTGTTCTAGCCCTTGCATATATAGTTAATCACACATAGACCCCTGCAACTTCCAAAGCTCATATCTTTCTTGTCCTAGCTCCGTTTCAGCTCGTTCAAGTTGTGTTAGTTTTGTCTCGTTGTAGCAAACGTGTTAGTAGCCACGTTTACCATGTTTCATGTTTTTGAAAATTAAAGTTAATATTAATTTGATTAATATCCAAATTCAATCTCTTTTGAATAAAATCAAATATATGTTTAACCTTCGCCTTTCTTTAACAAAATTAACTTGATTAATTCGAACATAAATATGTCTTGTTTATAACCTATTTAGCTCGACCTGACACACGCTATCCGCTAGTTGCTCTCACATAAAGTTCGTTTCATAAAGACAAATGTTAAATTAGTATAAATTCTAATAAACTTTTATAAATAAAATATGACTAGGATCTACTTGTGATTTAGAATCAAATTTAATTTGAATTAAATCCAACAAAGGTTATTTCTCTGAAATATCCTTCATACATGTTTTGTTTAAATAAAATAAAACAAGCATATAGTTCTTTGTTTTGTATAATATAATCTCTATCGATAGTTGTGCCCTTTTTACCGTAGCTTCGCCTTAGTCGTTCCTTCTACTCTAGAGTTCGTAGCTAGCCTGTCTTAGCTAGTTGTACGATGTTTTCTAAAATGGTTTTATTGTCTGGTGAATTGTTCTTAGTGGTAGCTTTGTGTTGTTTCAGTTGATTGATGTGCGTGAAGGAACGTCTCTGAGCAGTGGAGCATCGAGAAACGGGCAAGTGTCCTTGACATCTTGCTATTTTATACCTTTACTTTTATACACTATGATCACCTGTTATTTATGCTTTCCTGCATTAGATGTCTAATTTGACGGGAATCCTATTAAGGACTGTTTACTAGAATTTCATGATCATTCCTTGCTTGCCCTTAGAGGTTACCTATATGGGTAGAATATGCTTAGTTTGCTCAACATGGGTTGGTTTTAATCTTAACATTGATTAATGACTATGCAACTTGTTAATGTGGGTTATGGTTAGCAACATGAACACCCTAGGCGACCCAGGCAAGTGGTCTGAATGGTGGTTTGTGATTGTTTGATGTTGGCCTTGGCTGAGTCAACTTTATAAGGACCTGTCTGTGGAGCGACCACTCGGGACTTACAGTACAACCACGAGAACTAGTGGGCTATGGTCTTGGCCAATTAAGTAGGGTAAACCAGTGGTATGTGTTAAGCTGTCTGGGCTGGATGAGGGCGTAGTTCCCAAGAGTCCGGCAAGGAACCTCGGGTGTCGCTGACACTCCGTAACCCGGTTAATACGTGTTGGTGAACCTATGTAAAGGCCTCGTAGCGTCCCTATGCTATCACACCTAAGGAAGTGTGAAAGTGCCTGATCCGCACAGCATGGTTGGGTTTAACGTTATTTTGAACGTTTACGCGACTCGTGGGTAAAGATGTACTACCTCTGCAGAGTGTTAAAAACTGTTATAACAGCCGTGCTCATGGTCAAGAGCGCCCTAGACCCTCACATGGTTAGTTGGTGGTTTGGGTGGATCACAGTGGTGGAACTGTGGTTTGGGTTCTGGCTTTAGAGATATGATGTTTTAACCTTAGGATCAGGACAGGCGGGTGACCTGTGCCTTGTTGGTTTTGGGAAGCCTGAAACAAACTAAATATCTCTAGGTGCTTAATTAAAATGTGACCAACTAAAACTTGAGCTTTGCAGTCCACCAAATAAAGCCTTCCTTGCTCTAAGCCTGCATGTTATGCATACATTTCCCTCCACTTGCGGAGTACACGCCTCCAGGTGTACTCACCGTTTTCCCTTTCAACCCCTGCTGTTCTCTCCCCATCGCTACTCAGATATTCAGAAGCTAGAAGAAGGAGCTGGATCACGAAGGCCATGAAGACCTAGATTCTAGGTTGGCGTGCCCCCAGTCGACGTTCCTGTGAAAGATGGTGCCTACTCCGTTGCGACAGATACACGATGTGTAATTTTCTATTTAGACCCTCTAGTCATTTTGTAATCTTATAAACGTTGTAATGATATATGTTGTGATATTACACTGATGTTACTTTATGCATGAAAATTGATCCTGGGCATGCATAAAGGGTGCATTCGGTTTGTCCTTATAAAATCGGGTGTTACAGAAATGCTCTCAATCAAAGGGAATCGCGAATCTTGGCCCTCTAGGTCATGAACTCGAGCAACTCGGAAAACCACCAAATCGAGGTCGATTCATGGGAGTTCTTGGGGCAAAGTCACCAGCCAAAGAGGCACAAGGTCCTCATACATGACACCCAACAAGAATCCCACAAGAAATCGCCCTCAAAACTCCGCCACGAAAATCACAAGAAAGGGCTCCGAAAATCACCAAAAAGGAAAACGGGGGAGGCAACACAAGGCCTTGAGGAGCCACGCCGAATCATCTATACATACCATGAAGGTTCATACAAGGTCTAGCTTGCCACCCGGTCATCCATCCCTCTCTCTAGATCTCACATGAAGCTCTCAAGCTAGTCCTAGAAAAACTAATGAAAATAGCAAACGAAAATGACAAAGGGAAATGAGCTAGGGTTCCAAGAGTTGACTGCCATCCATCCCACCAAGTGTTTATATGGGGACAACCAAAGGACTAAACTACCCTTACTAGATAACTAGGGATACATGCGCCTCAAGGGAAAAATTGGAAGTCTTCAGATTTTCACCATCGGACAGATGTGCATCCACCGCAAGTTGCGTAGCACCAACACAGCTCTTGCGATCATGTCGTGTGTCCTCCGCTTCGAAGCTTCTCGGCGGCTGCGACCCGGGCGGTCTGACCGCCCCTCCTGGGCGGTTGAACCGGCTTGGGTGGTCGCACCTCCACGTCGAGTCTTCAGCCTCGGTTTTGTGGCTCAACCGAGTAACCCATTGGTTTTCTGGTGAACCACTGCAAACTCCGCGAACTCAATGTAGCCTCCGCCAATCACCACTCATGACTCGGCTCCCACGTTGTCCCGGCTCGACCTTGGTTTTGAGGCTCAACCAAGAAACCGTCCACAACTTCGTCTTGCTACTCTTGCCACCATGCGGCCCGCACTTGACCCCGCTGTTGGTATTTCTTAACCTGACGACTATGGTGCCGGGATAGCGTGAGTGTGTAATTATCACCCGGGTGTACTGACGGGTGCAAACGAGTCCGCAAACGCACAGATACACCATTGTAGCACTTCTCCCTCGGGAGTATTCCAAAGGGTATCGTTTCCTAGGAACGGTTGGGGTACTCTACGAGGACTTATCCAAGGACACAGGGTCTCTACTGAGGTAGGTGAGAGGTATGGTATCTCTTGTAGGTTCTCGGTTTTAGGGGGTACAAGCTGCAAAGGATCTCGCTTCGGACACCAGACCCTCCTGGCTATAACAGTCGGTTCACGGCAAATGGTTGCCTACACCTGTATCCGAACGTGTGGGATTCCGAAAGGGTCCAACGGCTGTCACGACCGTGGCCTACCCCAAGACAAACCGTGGGATACAGGGCAATCGAAGGATAACCCGTAGTCCAGACACCACGTCTGCACTACCGACTACTACTGTAGCACGGCTACGTCTGACGTCCCGTAGCAACACTACAGCACTCTGTAGAAATACGGAGCGACGAACCCGCGAGCACAGCTAGACCTTGCCCATCATGGAATCGAGACGGTACGAAGAGATATGAATGACACTTTGGTCTAAATCAGATATGCAGGAGACTCACTATATTCTAATCGACAGGCAGTCACACAAACGGAATGCAGAACTAATCATCTAGTCAACAAGATCAAAGGATCGTGTCACGAAGAACACGAGCCTCTAAATGATGAACAGATGAAGAACTCTAGAACACATCACCCATGTATGAATGCGACTTTAGTCTAATTGGAATATAACGAAATACTCACTTTAGTCTAAATGAAGAACAGCATCACTCACGAGGTACAAAGGGATGATGAACGAAGAACGGATCATCGAATCTCCCTTCAACTCACCCACACACTCCCCTCTCTACCTAGCACCACCTAAGCTAGATCTTCCTCACACTCACACTCATGGTGGGATGAGGTTTCACCTCCACCAAGAGGGAATGAGAAGGAGGAGAAGAGGCTAAGGTGAGAAGTTGCCTTCAAGTGTGTTGTCCTATTCTTACCCCCCTCCTCTTCTATTTATAGGACCTGGCACCGGCGTCAAGTGGAGCGAGACACCCCGGGGATGGCCTCTAGGACCAATGGGCGAGCACCACGTGGAGGCCCGGGATCAGCCGACCAAAGGTCGCTTCGGCCGATCCCAGGGTCAGCCGACCCTCACGTGGGCCCCCTCAGCTTGTGCTTTCTCTGAGTGGCTGATTGGTGGGCCCTGAGGTCGGTTCCCGGTGTACACGTGTGTTGGAGGCGGTTTAGGCGCTCTGGTGGGCCATAGGATCCATGTGATGCACGCGTGGTGGTCTCTGATTCGTCGAGGCTCTCTCTATTGGATTGATGACGTCATTGATCCAAGGGATGCTTGCATGGCAGCCCCTCATTGGCTGAGCCTGATGTGCTAGGATCATAGAGGTGTGCTTTCTCTTCATTTCTTATGCTAAACACCTGCATTCATCTTCATACAGCCACTTGTGGAAATTGTTAGTTTAAACCCCTATTCTAGTGTGGATGCATGATTCTCATGGTGAAATGCAGGGATTAACGGCCTTAAATTAGGTACTTAACAGCCGTCAACAACTCCCCCACACTCACCCTTTGCTCGTCCTGAGCAATAGGGAAGAGATCGAGCGGGTTAAACCAAGGGTATGAAACAAACATAAGAATTATTCCAGGTCATACCTTGCTCTTGTGAACTTTGTGGAGTGGCTACCATGCCATCTTGGGTGGTTGATAAGAGGAATGACCATGAATCGAATCCCTTAAACATCTGATGGTAAGCACTTAGGGTTTTCAAAAGATTTTTAAAGAAAATCATGCTCTGCCTCCTTGTTTGATTCTCTCGGATCGCTCAATGTGTATATGTCCTCACCTAGGCATGACTGCCTTAAATTCATCCAATTTCTAACGAGCTTATGTGGAGCTCAGGGTAGTATATGAATAGTAAGGCATACTTGTATTACATATATTGCAAAGTCAAAAACTGGATCCAAAGAGTAAATCAAGTCATACAATCAGATCAAGAGGTGCACTTTGTATGGAAGTGGCGGATATGGTAAGGTGGACACTAGACTTGGAATGGGTGCTAGTTATTACCATATTCGCTGAATGAGATGAATGACTCCATGTATGATTCTCTCTCTCTCGTATGTATATATAAAAGGTCTTATGAGAGCATGGCTATATATATATATATATATATATATATATATATATTGAATGAATGAATGAGGGACCTTCATGTGCTTTTCTTAGATAGCCATGCCTCTTGTACGAAATGCTTGAAGAGAGAGAAACCAATGCATAGATGGAGCATTTTATGTTTGTAGATGGACGAGTGGTACAATGCCATCTTCCAGTGTAGAAGCATAGCAAGGGGAAAGTGGTGGTGTGCACATGAATCTTGATCATGAAAGCATGAAAAGATTTCTCACTATGGTCACAGGTTTTGACAAAACTCAATGTAAAAACAAGCAGCATATGAGTATAAGGTTTTTAACTAACGAACATCACATGGCTTGGTGGGTCTGGAATGTGTCAAAGAGGAGCTTGCAAGAGCGTTGTTTTTTTATAAACCCAAGAACTTAAACCTTCAGAGCTAAGATCATGTCATCAAGCCATATCTCACTTGTCAACAACTTAGATGAACATGATGTCCTTATAAAGATATGGTTCACAAGCCTCAAGAGTAAAAACGAGGAACAAGACTTATGCATGCCAACCACAGGTACGGGGTAAGCATCACCATAGATTTCCCGAGTTTGCTTATAAAGGATTTTATAAAAGGGCATAACGAACTCAAGAATCATGGATAAATGAGGTAGAGATGCAAACCAGCGCTGGTTGATGCAGACTGGACGGGGTTTTTGTGATGTGCAAGAATGCATCTCCGTTCAGGTTCTCTAAGCATTAGTGGTCGTATGCACTGTGCGAGTGTAGCGTGAGTGCAAATATCCTCCGTGTTCGTGTTTGGAGAGTGCGACTCTCCCCCACACTATCTTGTACCTGGGTGCGGTTCTTCATGACAAACAGAAAACAAAAACAACTAACACACATGTGACTCAACCGGGTTATATGACCAGTGGATCCAGATTATTCTATTCAAGTTCATAATGAAATAGGCGCTTACACATATGATGGAAATAAAGTTGGAAAGGGAAATAAATATGGAAGGTAATAAATTAAACCTAACTAAGCGCCTATGGAAAATGAAAAGTGGGCGTAGCCCTCTACTCCGCGTCGTCCTCGTGCCCTGTGGCCTCAAAGAGACACCTCATCTTGGCACACAGGCCACAGCGAAGGTCGCGGAGGTCATCCCTCAGCTCAGCGAGGTCCATCTTCTGCTCTGCACTAATGGATTCCAGCTTCTCGCACTTCCTGCCGAGCTCTTCCACCAACGGGGCTATCCAGGCTGTAGAGGGAGTCTTGGGAGATCGCTCGGTTGCCCGAGTCTTCTCCCTCGACCTCCTGGGTGCCCGTGGCGTGGAGCTACTACCCAGCTCGAAATCCTTGTCAGTCGCCTCCAGGGTCACCGATGCTCGGGTGCCCTTCCTGCCGGTGCTACCTGGGCTAGCGAACCTGAGCTTCCCAGGCTGAGAGGCCGGCGGGGGAGACATCGGTGCAGAGGGGACCTGATGACCCTTTGCCCCTGAGGCTCCTGGAGCGTCGGTCCGAAATGGTGGAACCACCGGTGGCGGCGGGATCACCACGGGTTTCGGCCGGGTCCCCATTCCCCTCTGGTAGGGGCTGCTGGCACGTCCCCGGGGCTTCCTCGCCTTGCCAGGCGAAGCAGATCGACAAGAGGAGCGGGGAGCCAAAGGTGTGAAGGGATGGACTACTGCCTCCTTAACAACCGAGGATCCTTCCTCGGCTACCTTTGATCCCTGGCCCTCTGCCGGAGGACGGGATGCGAGCGAGCGCACATCAAGGATGCACGCAACCTCCATAGGTGATGTCCCTTTAGGAGATGCAGCAATGGCGGGGACGTACCCCTCGATGGGCTCCGTAGATGAGGCCTCCGTGGGGAAGGGAACGATGCTCTTGTCAGCCATGGCGGTGGCAGTGAGGAGGAAGGAGCAGGGGAGATGGAGCTCTGCGTGGCTCGAAATCCGTCACGCGGTGAGGAGGAGATCTCTGGAGGACGAAGGGAGGCACACGCGAAAGGGGAGTGCCACCAAGACCGGAGCGCCAGAGCTGTCCGAGGGGTCGCCGTCCCTGCTCTCCTTCCATGATGACCGCGCAGGCCCTGAACTGCAAGCTGCTGCCTTCTCCTCGCCGTCCACCTGTTCTTGCCCTTCGTCAAAATGAAGCATTTGCAACAGAAAACATGGAAATGACTCACCTTGGGAGTGCGACCATGCATCATCTTATAGGATGTCTTCTTCTTGAAAGCTCGAAGGAAAATCCTGTTCGAGACATAGCACGTGGTATTCACCGCCTCAGCCCAGAACCTTCTTGGAGTCCTATGCTCATCGAGCATCGTGCGAGCCAGCTCACACAAGGTTCTGTTCTTCCTTTCCACCACGCCATTCTGAGGAGGCGTATACAGACTCAAAAACTGGTGTTCAAGACCCAAGTCATGGCAAAAGGTTTCAAAGCGAGAGTTTTTAAATTTTGTACCATTGTCACTGTGAATCGCTCGAATGGCATCTCCATGCCTCTCATTCTTCAACCTCAAGACAAGATCTTGAACAAAGCCAAATGTCTCCCCTTTTCCTCCAAAAAGAAAACCCAGGCATATCGAGAGTAATCGTCCACCACAACCAGGACGTACCACTTACCACCCACCAAACGCACACGAGAGCTGGGCCAACAGGGTCCATATGGAGCAGCTCGCATGGACGCTCTGTCACAACATTAGTCAGGGGTGGGTGGGAAGAGGCTACCATCTTGGCATGCCTGCACAGCGCATACACCAACTCTTTCTCAAACCGCAACTTGGGCAATCCTCAGACCAAGTTAAGTCCACTAAAGCGAGATGTCCCAACCTCCTATGCCACTTGCACAACTCACGCGAAGAACCAGCCAAAAACAACGAGCCACACCAGAAGACTGAGAGAAATCCACTCAGAAGATTTGACCCTGGGAACGACCATGCACACAAGGTACCCTCGAGAATCAAGGATCAGAGAACCACCAGACTTAAACAACACCTCAAAGCCCTCATCCAATAGCTGAGACACCGAAACCAAATTGAAACCGAGCGATTGGACAAGAAAAACACGCCTGAGAGTGAACTTGTCACTTACCTTAATCTCACCTTCCGACAACACACGTCCTCGTCCATTATCCCCAAAGGTGATGTATGTCTTTGACACTACCCGGGTGAGACTGGAGAACCACCCTCGATCTCTGGTCATATGCCTTGAGCAACCGGAGTAGATCAACCAAACGTTCCCCAAGCCTCCCACCGGAAATTAAAAAATGAGCACGTGAGTGAGCAAACGACTCAACACTGGGGTTAGTACCAAAAGAGTAAAACCAGTGCTGAGCCATCTGCTCCAAAGTGGGGTTGGCACAATCCATTCTAGCATTCCTACCAAGACTAGAGCCACCACGTTGAGACCACCCCTATCTTGCTGGAGGAGTACGAGCACCACAAAAGGAAGACCGTGGTCCGTAGCTCCTTGGAGACCCAAAACTGCGACCTCTCCCAAACTCGTATTGAGCACGATGTGGAGAACGTCCAGCAAACTCAACACCACCAGAATCACCACACCTACCATCAGTACCACGACCAAAGGAACTGAAACGACCATCTCCATGAGCACAAAACGCAAACTGCTCACCCTGCTGCCTCCAAACCGGTCTGACCGGTTCTGGAACCGGCCTGACCGGTTTGCCTATACGGGCAACCCAAACCGGTCTGACCGGATTGCAAACCGGTCTGACTGGTTTATCCCGGCCAGAAAAGGTCCCTTCCACCTGAACCACTCTTAGTTCCCCAAGCTGGAACACTTCGCACAATGGCCTTTCCTCTAGGCAGCGGCATGCGAGGCTCAGGCACACCATGAGATGGGTGGTACCTGTCCTTGTTTGCCCACTCCTTAGCCATTCTCTCCTCACGCTTTCTCTTGAAGCAAAACTCATCCTTGTGACCATCGGTCTAAGCTTAGGCTTGGGTTGTGGCTGCTCACAAGGCTTCTCTTTTGGTTTCTCTCCCTCTTTCTCTCCAACAACCTTCCCCATGGTACTCACAAATCTCACCGGTTTTTGGAAGTTGTCTGTCTTGGGGCGAATCATGGGTGGATCTGGAGTTGTGTCAAGTTTGTTTAGGAGCTGGTTGGGCTTAGGAGCAAAGGTGTTTTTGTGGTAGGTTTTCGGTAGAGCTTGGATATCACTAATCTTCTCTCCTCCCTCACTACTACACTCTCCCACTTTGTCTGCACCAAGCACTTGACCATCATAGCGCCTGTATGCCTCAACCATCATCCTAAGCTGAGGCTCATGACCCGACAACCAACCCATCATTTTTCTCAACTCATCATTTTCATCCAACAAGCGATCAACATAATGGGTAAGATCCAAATTCTGAATAGCATGCAATTCACAAGTAGAGCAGGAAGTAGCAATACGAGGTTTCAATTCACCGTCAAGCGAAACAATGCGAGAACGAGACTCAACAAGCTTTTCATGCAAAATAGGACAAGAAGTGCAAGCACCTAGCAAAGTAGGCCTAGACTACAGCTCAGCCAGCTCAACCCTAAGCACATCTAGGTCCTCACACTTGGAGGCATGCTTTTCCTTGAGAGCAGTCGGATCAGCTAGGAACACAGAGCAATCACCACAATCAACCTTATTAGAAACAACAGGTGAAGCCTTAAGCGAATCTATTTCTAGCTTAGCATCAAGGTTCTGTGTTTCTAGCTCAGCCACCTTATTCCTAGCATCTTCAAGTGAGGACCTAAGCTCTCTCCTCATCTTCTTAGCCTCTCTAAGTATGTCATCACGGTTATCAAGCAATGGGGTCAACTCCTCATTCTCATGGCGCAAGAAGGAGAGCTCATCACGTACCTCATCCTCAGAATCTGAGTCTGAATCATCCTTCTGGCTCTTCTTGCTGCCGGAGCTGTGTGCTATGCCGCAGAAGCCGTTGCGTGCGAAGCAGCCCAACCCACTCAGGTTCTAGGATCACTTCTTGCTCTTGCGCCAATCACCTTCATCTTCACTACTACTCGAGCTCGAGGCGGAGTAGGCGGAGCTGGAGTCGACGTCACTTGCACCAACCATTGCTCGGGCCTTCTTGCCGTGGCCATCCTTCTTCCTCGATCTCCGCTCATCCCTGTTCTTGTGCTTGTGGTCGCGCCTCGAGAGGTGCTTGTTGTTGACGCAAAAATAGGAAGTCACCTCCGCGCGCGACACACATGACTCCCCGGTTTGTAGCAAGGCGTGCCAGCCAATCTGACCAGTTGATTGACAATGGAAAATATTAAGGATCGGCTAGAGAACCGATGGGTCTTCAGTAACACATGTACCTGCCAATCGACCGATACAGAGAAGCGGGATCGGCAGGCTCGAAAGCGACCAAAGCGCAAGTGCGTAAATAAAGAGATCGGCTGGATCGACTGATCGTGACGTCAGCACTCGAACGAGTCAGATCGGCTATGATAGTGAAAGCCGACAAGATCTAGATCGAGCTGGATAAATTGGTGATAAAAGCTAAAAACCATAAGAATTGGTACGAAAACTTGTAGATCTAGCTAATATCGATAAACGGTGAATAAAGAACAAGCCGAAACCTCAACGATGTGCCCGGAGGTTAAATCCTAGGATTATTCAGTAAAACAGTACTCACAAGCTTACCGAAGATCGATCGATGCAGCCCGATGAACTTGAAGAACGACGTTGAGGAAAAGAAAAACGCAATGGCGAAGTCGCCGAAAAGTAGATGCTGTAAATTGTAAAGGGTTTGCCCGGAGGCGGTTTGTTTGATATTGGTGTGTACACATTTTCCGACCACGCCGGGTTGCTATTTATGTCCTGAAGACAACCTGACTCCTACCCGATTACGACACTGTTTACTTGCATCTAAAGAAGACAAACACTTCTAAAAATAGAAAAGGACTCACGCAAGAGTCAAACTCTCCTAAAACTGACTCTGACCCGTTGCCAATCGTAGATTGACCCGCCTCCGCCGTGCCTTGCCTTTGGCGTATTTTTCTTGATTATCGCCTTCTTCCTTTTCCATCGGCCGATTCCCCGGTTGATCATCAGCTGATCGGTTGACCCGCCAGTCCATCGATATTTAGCCCCCCTTTGACCATTGGTGAGTTCTGTTGACCATCCCTTCAACTGGCTGATTATACTGCTCTTTCATCGGTGGCTCCTTCTTATCCCTTTTGATTTGTTTTTCCAAAAAACGGTGTCAACACATGCCCCCCAGTTTTGGAGTTGAGGACCTGTGTGGTTCGAGGACCGGTGGATGGTCGCTTCCTGGTGTGATGAGTGATTGACAACGTTGTGTGGACTGATTCTTGGCTAAGTATTGCAGGTGCAGGTTGCGGCTTGACTGGTGTTGGTGCAGGTGAAGAGCAAGCGCGAAAGGTCATTGCCGGGTAGGCCTCCAGGTGTGGAGAAAACAAGTAGGCTTGGCTCGAGGGACCCGGTGGCCAGCGGGGTCAAGTGCGGGCCGCATCGTGGCAAGAACGGCAAGATGAAGTCGTGGATGGTTCCTTGGTTGAGCCACAAAGCCAAGATCGAGTCGGGACTTCGTGGGGGCCAAGTCATGAGTGGAGATTGGTGGAGGCCACACCAAGTTCGCGGGGTTTCCAGTGGTTCACCAGAAAACCACTGGGTTCCTTGGTTGATCCACAAAGCCAAGACCGAAGACCGGAGGCAGCACCACCAGACCGGTCTGACCGGTGGGGACCGGTCTGACCGGTGGAGGACACCAGTCTGACCGGTGGAGGACACCGGTTTGACCGGTGTCCGGAGACTTCGAAGCGGAGGACACGCGTCGGGATCGCATGGTGTGCATAGAGACTACGTAGGGTGCGGTCGCCGGGCATCCGGCCGATGGTTCGATGATGAAGATACCCAAAGTGCCCCTCGGGGGCGTGTATCCTAGTGTTAGGCTTTAGGGGTAGTTTCGTCTTTTGGTTGCCTCCATATAACCCAAGTGGTGAGAGGATGGCAGCCATCTCTTGGAACCCTAGCTCATTTTGTTTTGCTATTTTCCTCTTCCATTTTTCTTTGGAATTTCTAGGACTAGCTTGAGAGCTTCATGGTGAGATCTTGAGAGAGTGATGGATGATCGGGAGGCAAGCTAGACCTTGTATGAACCTTCATGGTATGTATAGATGATTCGGCGTGGTTCCTCAAGGCTTGATGGTGTCTCTCCCATTTTTCTTTTTTGGTGATTTTCGGAGCCTTTTCTTGGGGATTTTCTTGTGGTGGATTTGAGACCTTTCTCTTTGGGATTTGGTGGGGGATGTATGCATGAACCCTTCGTTGTTCTTTTCCCTTTGATTCCCCTCCCAAATCCGTGAGTAAAGGGGGCTCAATTTTGGGGTTTTCTTCGTCCTAGGGTTTGTGGTGTTCTTGGCGGAAATCCTTCGATTCCTCTTGATTCAACGAGTTTTGGGGGACCAGATCGTAGCTATGGGATGCCCATGAGGTACTCCTAGTATCCCCAAAGTCTTGTGCGAATCCGTGGAGCGAATCGGGAGATCGAGATGTGGTTTTCGGGGAGTTGACCCGCGGCTCGCTGTTCATCCCGAGCTGCCCAGGCTTGACCGGTCTGACCGGTGCTCTTGACCGGTCTGACCGGTGCAAGGCCCTTGTGGGATTTGCCTCGGGGAACTGCCTAGTTCGTGTGGTTTTGGCTTGTGGCGCTGCTGGTCAGTTCTTGGCTTGTTTGGAGTTGTTTTGCTAGGCCTTGTGAAGGGTTTTCTTCCCGTGCAGGTTGTGTTCTGGAGGTGTTTTTGTTCCAGGGCCTAGAGGAATCATTGAGGCTTCCTGGAACTTTGCTGTGCACCAGTTGTTCCCACCCGGCCTGACCGGCAGAGTCCACCGGTCTGACCGGTGCCATCGGTCTGACCGGCAGGAGCCATCGGTCTGACCGGTGTGGCACAGACAGCAGGCTGCGCAGTTTTCCGCTGTGCGTTTGGGGTGTTTGGTTCGGTTGGTTGAGTTGTTGGTTTCTAGGACCAGTAGGACTCCAGTGGCTACGTGGTCTTGGCCAACTTGGGTAGTTGAGTCGGAGACGTGATTTGGTTGGCCGTGTTCGTCTTGTTGGAGTAGCCATCTCCTTCGAGAAGAATTTTTATCGGCTCCCATTCACTCCCCCCCTCTCTGGTCGCCAGTTCGGTCCTTCAGGAGTAAATAATCTTTTGCTCCGAAATTTACTCGAATCCGGTATCCTCCTTGATTCGAAGATGGTTGGAGAATCTAAACAAACCTCAAAAAGGGCCCAATAAATACAACTACCTCAACTCTCTTTTCCCCTGAGTTCCGTTGCTTTCAACAGCTCAAGCTTCAGAGTGATGAACCCTAAGTTCTAAAGTTCTTGTTGATTTATGGCTTCTTCAAGCTCCGTCGGAGGCTTTCATCCCCTCCTGTGCCTCTGAAGGCATCTCTTTCTTCAGTTCCTCCGTTATTCCCTTGTCCCTTTGCTTATTGTTTGTTTTCCAATGCCGCCATCTTGCTTTGCCTGAAGTCTAGATTCCCTTTCAGGAACTTAGATCCAATCTTACTATCCCTGTTGATGGCAAGCGTGGGTTTGTTTTTCTTGGTCCAATGGGCGATACCGACCCAACCGAAATGATTAATTTTGAAACTGGTAGAATCCCTTTCAAGAATGCTTCCTTAGATCTAGCTGATAGGGATAGCTGTTTCAGGTCTTGGACAGGGTACACCAAGGGATGGAGAAACTGGTATCGTAGAGTGTTTGAGAAGAACAGAGACTTCTGGGAGCAATATAAAATTGGTCGATGCATTACCCTATCTTTGTTTGATATGCCTCGGAACGAATCTCTTTTGATAGCTGCCTCTTATTTCTGGTCTGACGCGCTCAATGCTTTTTTATTTGGTAATGGGCCGATGACTCCAACTCTGGCCGATGTTCTTCTGCTGACCGGTTTAGATGTTTCTTCCTCGGATGCTCTTTTTGGTCACCGAAATGATAAGCTTTCTCATCATCTGAAAACCAAGAATGTGGGTGGCTGGTCTGGTTATATTATTGAGCATATGGAGGGCACTGGAAACAATAGAGAACATGTTGCTTTTCTGAACATGTGGCTTGAGAAATTCGTCTTCTGTGGTAAATCTTTCGGCCCCACCTCTAACTCTCAGATTGTAGCTGAACGGTTGGCTGCTGGTTCATGTATCCCTCTTGGCAAATATCTGTTGGGTGCAGTTTATAATCTCCTTCATCAAGTGGCAGTTAGTTTGTCGACCAATTCCCCAATAGCCCTCTGGGAGGTCCTTGGTGGTTTATCAAGATGTGGTTAAATCTTCACCTTCGAGGCAAGTTGGAGTAGAATATTGTTGATATGTCCTTCCTAGGAGATCAGGCAGACGGTGTCCCGGTTGAAAAACGCTGATGCATGTCTTTTGGGGAAGTAGTGTCCGCCTTCCCAGGACATAAGAGGACTCCATCCCGCATAGCAGAGCATTTCAGGAGTTTTTTATCTTGGCTTCACTCCAAAATCTACAATCTGGTTTGCATATGAAGATCATGATACTCATTTTGAGACTACGTTCAGCTCTGATGACATCAATAAGGATGATGAGAATAGAATTGTTTTTGTGGAGATGATCAAACCAGGACTTCTTCCATCTTGCGTTTTTGGAAAAGATCAATCGGCCACATATAAATTCTATAACCCTTCAGTGAGCGCTCATCAGCTGGGATTTGGCCAATTGCCGATTGGTCTTTACTTCTCCAACTTGATCAAACCATGGCAGGTTATTCCTATTGGTAGTCATTATCAACATCTCCTGGACCTGATCCCTGATTCTCCCACTATCAATCTTGATTCCTGGGAACTTGCCACTTTCGCTTCTCCTCTTTTTAATATCTGGTGGGCAGAATGGTGTGATCATCTTTTTTGCGTGTCTCCTAAACTTTATTGCGAGAAGCTGGATCCTACGTACAATGCATCGACTGACGATGTACTCTCTTGCCTGATTATTTCATATATTCTTAATATGTTCTGACCACTGCCCTTTTCTTCAGCCTGATATTACTGAACCTCCTGTTTGAAGCAAAAGTGGCAAGCCGATTAATTATTTTTCCACCAAGGCCCTTGCCTTATATCGGCTACAAAGCTCCCCCAATCTCCTTAGTCATGGGCCCAAAAGTAACCTCCACTTCGAACAATCCACTTTTATCGGCCCTCAAGAGGAAAGTTGTGGCTAGTAAAATCCCAAAGTCTAGCCGTAGAACCAAAAGGAAGATCGACACTGTGGTTGTTAACATCCCAGACATGGCTGCAGCTCTGGCTGGTGCTTTTGAGGTATTAATCATCTTCAGTTTCTTCTTCTCTTCCATACTTTAGCTGATTAATTTGCCTTTTGCGTAGTCTTCAAGCTTGTTGGAGCAGCCGACACAAGCTGACACTTTGATCGTTGATCCTGCTCGTGAGCCGATTCAAAGAAGTTCGGCTGATGATACTCTGGCTGAGCCATCTGAGCAACCTGAACCAGGCCACAGCATAGGGGACCAGACTCAGGATCCAACCACTTCTCAGACTGAGAAACTTCCAACTGAGGTAATGAAAAGCCCTTTAATTGTTACTGGTTCATTTTGTCTATCTTTAATTTCTTGTCTTCGTTCAGGATGCTAATGAAACATCGA
This sequence comes from Cenchrus fungigraminus, assembly GCA_036936925.1. Lineage (NCBI taxonomy): Eukaryota > Viridiplantae > Streptophyta > Magnoliopsida > Poales > Poaceae > Cenchrus > Cenchrus fungigraminus. The sequence continues at coordinate 49,238,332 of CM072778.1, read as the reverse complement.
TCGAGACTCAAGATAAATCTCTGGATGATCCTCAACAAGCAACTAGTGACCCGCCAAAATCGCCAACTATCGAAGTTCCAGAACCAAGATCGGCCGAAGAGCCGATTATTCAAGTGCAGGCAATTTCTTCTGTCGTAGAGGTTAATTTCTTGAATTGCTCTGTCTTTTGTTTTAGGCATTATTCATATTTTTACTTCTCTTGTAGGTTCCACCAACCTTGCCCCTTACTGTTTAGAGTGCATCGGCCAGTCTCCTTTCCGACGATGTGAAGGCCAAGCTCATTGAGATGCTCCCCTTGCTCAATCAAGACGTCAACCAACTAGTACAAGACGCTGAACCGATCAGGAGCATCTTCAAGCAAATTCAAAGACAATTACCCAGAGATCTCAAGTCCAAGATGCTTCAAGTTGCTTACATCGAGAGTCGGCAGCTTCGTGTTCAAGAAGCTCAGGATCGGGTGGATGAAAGGAAACGCCAGGAGCAACTCACTCAAGACAGGGAGAATCTGGACAACAGTATGGCTGACCTGGACCATAGGATTGAACTGCTGACTTCTTCTCATTCTAACATCATTAATAGTATTGATTGCCTGAAATGGTGTCGTGCGGAACTGATGAAGGAGCTTAGTCAGATTGATCAAGACCTGGTCAATGAAGAGAAGAAGCTCGAGGATCTTCTGGTAACCATTGCCACTATGCAAGAGCAGAAGAACTCCATCGCAGGATGGGCTCAAGCTCTTTGCGAACAAGAACAACTGATCCCCGGTTCGGCTGATGCCGATCGTCAAGAGATAGAAGAGGCCGATCAACTGCGTCTGGATCTCATCAATGCCATCTACCTCGCAGGCATAGTTTAATCTTTTTGAGCATTGTAACTTCTAGACTGTAACTGGCATTTATTGGCCAACTCCCAACATTTCATATTTATAGCTTTGATCGAACGTTTTAATCGGTCTTTATAAGACACGAGATCTCTTTGCTTTTGAACCGTGCTTCCTTTTCGTGATGGCTTCTTCTTCTTCTTCCTCCTCTGTGAATCAGGTTGGTTTTCTTTTCACCCTTTTCACATTTCTGATCCATTTTTTTGATGTTTCCTTTTCCCCAGTCTCCCAATCGTGAAACCATGGAGAGGATCGTGTCGAATATCAATGCTTTTGGTGCGAATTGGCCAACACAGCCATCTAAGCAAGAACGGGGTCTTCGCCTTGTGATTGCAAATGATGAGAGGAAGCTGGAAGTCCTTGAAGCCAGGAGAACTGCTCTTCTTCAAGAATTAGATCGTATAGGTGAAGAAATAGCCCAAGTTAGCACAGGAGTAAATAAGGCAAAGAGTCTTCTTGAGCCTTGATGTATTGTACTATCAGCCGAAGCAAATCGGCTATCTTTATGAATGAAATCATTTATCTCCCTTTTATTGTCGCCGTGAATTCTGAATGTGTTATCTTTGGCAATGATTATTTTGATATGTTTTGCAAGCACTTCCACACGACTGTTTCTCTGCCTGCTATAAAATGCAACTTGTTGTTCATATGACATCAAAACTTCCTGCCCATGAACGCATCAATCTCTGTTAGGACTAGGAGGCATGCTCTTCCAAGAGCGTTTTCAGGAAAATATCTCCATCCCCATTCCTTGACAAATTTCTTCTTGAAGTGTTCTTGCATCCAGATGATGCATTGAAGCTTGTCGTTGTTGCTAGCAATGTTGAGAGAGAGAGAGATATTGAAAACCTCCTCTTCTGGGGTACAGAGTGGGGCCGTTTATCTTTATTCAATTCACCTACAAAGCCCACTCCTGATTTTTGGGAAACATATCACTGCATGACTGCCAATTGTCCAGTTTGAAGCTTTCATGGGGAGACTGTTTCTCTTCTGACTGAATCCGGCGTCTTTTACTTTGCCTTTCTCAATTCCCTCTTGTAGTTATCCCGTCCTGCTACCTAGGGCTATAAATAGGCTTGAAGCTCGATGGAGGAAAACACACTCATCAGCCATGGTGCATAAATCAGATCCGATAGATTGCAGACTCTTGTTGTATGACTGTTTCTCCTTCTTTTCTCCTTTCCATGGCTAGAAGAATTCTTGTGAAGTAGTGTAGTAACACCTCTTCCTCTTCATCCCCTCTTGAAAAGCCAGAAGGCACAATAGCTAGAAGAATCCTTGTGAAGAACTTGGATTCACTAGATTTAGGGGAAGGAGCAAGGTAGGGCGTCTTCCTGCACGTTTATCAAAGGAGGAGCGTGCCAAGGGAACAACCATCTTGGTCATCAACTCGGACTCCTTTCGGCGGAAGATTTACAGAATCTGGTGAAGATCTTCATCTTCCGTTTCCTCTTCGCGGTGTCCTGCTCTCATTCATCGATTCAATATCCTCATCATACTGCAGATAGGACAGTGCATCCCTCGTAACTTCTTGAAAATGTACGTAATCTTCAGATCTAAGTCGTAATATCATTGTTGTAATCCAAAACAGAGGAAATATTCATTTTTTACTCTGAGGGCGACATGTAAGCTGGCCACGAACCGAATATATTAATTGTACATCAGTTTTTTACATTTTTGTACTAAAGGCGGTTCTTTACAGACATCGGCTATTCTTACTAGAGGCGATTACACTTATAATCGGCTACAGCTCGAAATCTCAATCGGCCGATAGGCTCGACATATCAATCGGCTTATACAATTGCTTATACACTTGGGCAACCAATCCATCGGCTACCACGCTTCCATACCCAAGCTTTCTTTCGTCTTCTAGGAATTGATCCATTCAAATTTTGTTATCAGAGCTGACTGCTAGAACCGGCTGTAGTCCAAAATCGGACACTTTGAGATACTTGGTATCCCATGCTTTTCCTGATATGCAGCTCACTCGATCATAAGTCCAACCTTGTGCTTCTGTAGCTGCAACTGTCAAGGAGGTTTCTCCTTTGACCATCTCCACTGAATCTCTGATCCATTGGATGATACATTGATGCATTGTAGATGGTACACAATAATTGACATGTAACCAATCCTGACCTAGCAGTAGATAATAGGATCCCCTCCCTTTAATGACAAAGAAGGTGGTTAGAAGGGTCTTACTGCCGATGGTGAGCTCCACGCAGATTGCACCTTGAGCTGGAGAGACTTTGCGTTCAAAGTCCACCAGCATCAGATCTGTTTGGGTTAGATCTTCGTCAGACTTCCCAATCTTGCGTAGCAAGGTGTAAGGCATTAGATTGATTGCTACTCCTCCATCTACCAGCATCCTGTTGACTGGCTTCCCATTGACAAAGCCTCTTAGAAACAATGCCTTCAAGTGTTGTCTCTTCTCTTCTTCTGGTTTCTCAAAGATAGCTTGTGTAGGTTCCAATGTCAACTGAGCCATCCCAAATTCCTCATCAGACGCATCCGAATCAATTGGAGCCATAAACTCCTTAGGCAGAAGGACAACCATGCTTATATCAGCTTTTTGCCCATTGCTCTTCTCACCATCGGCTCTAGGCTTAGGGCGCCATACTTGAGACCGAACTTTCTTCTTGTTCAGCACGTGTCTCTCTACTTCTTCTTGTTGTGCGCTGGACTCTTCTATTCTGAGATTTGGTCAAACCATCAGGACACCATTGTGGATTAGGTTTTTTGTATGATTGGCTTGACCCTTCATCATCCAGTTGCAGAGTGCATCGACGTTCAGGAGCTCGGCACATGATATGTTCATCAGGAACCAAGGAATCGGCTAACTCTTCCAGCCGATTGTTTGACTTTTCATTGACTCGGCCTCCCAGCCAATCATGAACACTGGCCTTGCCCCCCAGTCGATCGTAGACGCTGGCTTTGCCCCCCAGCCATTGATGAACTGGGACCCGTTGATTATTAAACTCCCGGTGATCACCAATCGTAGGCCTTCTGTCATTGAAGTAAACCCTTTTGGATGAGTTGCCATTGTTGTATGCTCCATTGCACTCTGGAAAATTTTCTGCCGTTGGCAGTTTGATTCCTTCCTCCCAGCAGTACTTGAAGAACAGACATATCCAATATCCTTCATTGTGTCGTGCCCACTCTTCTCTTCCCTTTGCCTTCTCTTGCCATCGCTGAAATTTGTTGATTAGTATCTGGGACGTGACAGGCCGACGTGGCTTTATGTCTTCTTCTTCAAGTAGCAACCCTTTTCCTTTAACATCTGCAGTGGTTGCTTGTACCTTGGGATCAATAACTCCTTTATTTTGAGCCAATTCTGACGTCAGCAACTTAACACGTGACGTGTCTTTGCTAGACACTTCAACTGTATTGGTTGGGAAGGGGTGCTGATCAATCTTCATCGGCTTTTCAGCTTTGGTAGGGGTTTCGAACTTGAGTTTCCCCTGCTCAATAGCTGATTGAATCTGTTGTCTGAAGATCTTGCAATCATGGGTGTCGTGCGACGTTGTATTGTGCCACTTGCAATACTTCATCCTCTTGAGCTCTTCTGCAGATGGTATGGTATGGAACCGAGAGAGTTTAATTTGCCCTTGCTGAAGCAACAGATCAAATATCTTATCGGCCTTAGTGATATCAAAGCCGAATATTTCTGGTTCTTTTTTACCAAAATGACATGACACAGTCTTCTTGCCCTTGACCCACTCAGCGAGCCCTATCATATTCTCCTCATCTTCTAAGTCAGAGCAATCCACATAAGACACCTTCTTTTGGAAGTTCCTCTTAGGCTCATAGGACTTTGCAGTTTCCTGACTCATCCGACTGACTAATTGGCTGAGACTCTCGAAGTCATGTGATGCATATTTCTCCCTCAAGGTTGGCAAGAGCCCTTGGAATGCCAACTCAGCCAGCTGCTTGTCTCCCAAATTCAGACTATAGCATTTGTTTTTGACTTCCCTGAACCTCTGAACGAATCCAGCAACAGTTTCATCGTTCCTTTGTTTGAGTCTAGTCAGATCAGTAATCTTCATCTCATGAATGCCAGAGAAGAAATAATTGTGGTACTGCTGCTCTAGATCAGACCACTTGATGATAGAGTTGGCTGGAAGTGAGGTGAACCATGAAAAGGCTGGCCCTGAGAGAGATGAAGAGAACAACCCTATCCTGAGCGCGTCAATATTCTCTGCTTCTCCACATTGTATGATGAACCGAGTGATATGCTCTATTGTGGATGTATCATCTTGCCCAAAGAATTTGCTGAAATCTGGCACCTTGAACCTTGGAGGGAAAGGTATCTGATCGTAGCCATATGGATACGGTGTTTGGTACATGTAGATTTGCTGCTTAGGTTTTATCCCGAATTGCTTCTGCAGCGTCTCTGAAAGATGGTCAATCAATTCTTCCTTCAGATGAGACTTCAACTCAACAGATATCTGTTCTATCGCCTGTATGTCAGTTGATGGAGTCTCCGAAGGTTGTTCTCCCAAAGTTCTTGACTGTGGATTTGGCACTGCCGATACCCTTACCCCGGAAGAACCTTGTGTATTTGATTGACTTGTTATAGGTGGAAACTGTCCGATCGGCTGTCCAGCCGATGGAGTTGGTTGATGCAGGTTCAACTGGCCCGAGCAGGCCAATTGATTCAGAAGCATCTGCATCATCTGAACATGATCCATTTATTGTGGCTGTGTTGCTGGTTGCTTTGTCATCCCTTGATTGATCGGCTGCTGAGGTGATGATCTTGTATGAGCAACTGTATTAGCCGGGGTTAAGACAGGCTGCAACGATGTTGATTGCTGTAGTAGAGTAGTCTGTACGGGCATTCCTAAGGTCGGCTCAGGAGCCGATCGTTGAGGTGGAACAGGAGCTTATCTTTTTATTGGTATAACCATATGCGCATGAGTAGGGCCGATCTTAACCCTACAAAAGCCTTGTTCCCCTGACTGAAGTAAACAAACTCCACTCCTTCCTTAGTCATATGCACAGTCCCTGGAGTACCTCCAAACATAGCTTGATAAGATTCTGGGTATTTCGCTTCTGGAATTTCTTCAGGCTGAAGCTCAAAGAAGTTTGAGATATCAGTCTCAAAGTGATCATGAGGTAAGCCCCATCCTGAAAGTCTTCCATTCTGATCCCTCATTATAGGGTACTTCTGAGGAGGATTCTAGACCGAGAACGTCTGATCCTGGACGTTGGACTGTGCTGAATAGGTTTGAATTATTGGCACTGTAACAGCAGGATTTTTAGATGCATCTCTGACATTCTGATTCTGAATCGGCTGGGCATCCAATAAGGAATCAGGGGCGGTTGCATTAATCTGTGGAGATGGTGTAATCCCTACTGTTGGATCATCAATCGGCTGGGAAGCCGATTGAACTTTTGGGAACATTGGAGGAGATCGCTTTGGTTGAAAGTATGCAAGTCCCACATATCCCTCTTCTGTTCCTTTCTTGAGCGTTTCAGTCAGACAATTCTGAATAGTATTGGCGAGGACTGTTGACTGATCGATCAAGGTTTGATGTATAGCTTTATTCATCATGTCTTGAAGTCCTTGAGGATTAGCTGAGAAGGTGATATGCTAAGGTGCTGGCAGAGGATTTTTTTTGAAGACCCCACTTTTAGTCTGACCGTATGAAGCCAAGCACAATTCTTCATATCGCTTCATGTGAGCTTCGAACCCGACTTTATCTGCATCCTTTAGCTAATCTCTAGTGACTGGTTGAACGTTGCTTGGGTCAACTTCGGCATTCTTCGAGTTTTTCGTCATTGTTGACTTTTTCGATTCCTACCGGGCGTGCCAAAAGTGTGTTGACGCGAAAATAGGACGTCACCTCCGCGCGCGACACACGTGACTCCCCGGTCTGTAGTGGGGCGTGCCAGCCAATCTAACCTGTTGATTGATAATGGAAAATATTAAGGACCGGCTAGAGAACCGATGGGTCTTCAGTAACACGTGTACCTGCCAATCGAGCGATACGGAGAAGCAGGATCGGCAGGCTCGAAAGCGACCAAAGCGCAAGTGTGTAAATAAAGAGATCGGCTGTATCGGCCGATCGTGACGTCAGCACTCGAACGAGTCAGATCGGCTATGATAGTGAAACCCGACAAGATCTAGATCGAGCTGGATAAATTGGTGATAAAAGCTAAAAACCACAAGAATTGGTACGAAAACTTGTAGATCTAGCTAATATCGATAAAGGGTGAATAAAGAACAAGCCGAAACCTCAACGATGCACCCGGAGGTTAAAGCCTAGGATTATTCTGTAAAACAGTACTCACAAGCTTACCGGAGATTGATCGATGCAGCCCGATGAACTTGAAGAACGACATTGAGGAAAAGAAAAATGCAATGGCGAAGTCGCCGAAAAGTAGATGCTGTAAATTGTAAAGGGTTTGCTCGGAGGCGGTTTGTTTGATATTGGTGTGTACACATTTTCCGACCACGTAGGGTCGCTATCTATGTTTTGAAGACAACCTGCCTCCAAGCCGATTACGTCACTGTTTACTTGCATCTAAAGAAGACAAACACTACTAAAACTTGAAAAGGACTCACGCAAGAGTCAAACTCTCCTAAAACTGACTCTGACCCGTTGCCAATCGTAGATTGACCCGCCTCCGCCGTGCCTTGCCTTTGGCGTATTTTTCTTGATTACCGCCTTCTTCCTTTTCCATCGGCCGATTCCTCGATTGACCATCGGTCGATCGGTTGACCCGCCAGTCCATCGATATTTAGCCCCCCTTTGACCATCGGCGAGTTCTGTTGACCAACCCTTCAACTGGCCGATTATACTGCTCTTTCATCGGCTACTCCTTTTTATCCCTTTTGATCTATTTTTCCAAAGAACGGTGTCAACACTTGTTCCCCGTCCTCGGCCGGTGCTTGTAGTTGTCCTTGGCCTCCATCTCCCCCGGACAGTCGGCAACGAAGTGTCCTTGCTTGTAGCATCGAAAGCATGTCCGTGAGTTCCTCCTTTGAAGGACCGAACTGGCAACCAGAGAGGGGGGGACTGAATGGAAGCCGATAAAAATTCTTCTCGAAGGAGATGACTTCTCCAACAAGATGAACTCGGTCGGGTACCCAAAATCACACGCTCCGCACGCAACCCTACGTTTGCCAAAATCACGTAGACACTGAAGTGCTACTGGTTCTAGGAGCAAACACTACCTGCAGGCACAGCTTCTACACACACGACAACGGAAACAACTCGGAAGCTTTCTGCCCAGCAGGGGCGGTCAGACCGCATGTAGGGGGCGGTTAGACCGCCTCTCCCTGGCAAACAAGAAATCCACCGAAAACCATCTTCCGAGCTCCGAAACTCTCCACGGTTTCAACCACAAGATCCTCTGGTCAAGGCCAAGCTAGCTACTAGAAAATCTTGGCGAAAACAAGAACTTCACCCAAGGGGCCTAGGGCGATTAGAACGGCTACCAGGGGCGGTCTAACCTCCTGTACCCAGCAAGAATCACCTCCAAAGAAAACCTAGCAAACGACTCCAAAACGAACCAAGATTTCACCCGAACGCTCCTCTCATCAAGGTGAACAAACTCATAGAGAAAAATCCAGCAAAACCAAAACTTCAACCTGGATGACCCAGGGAAGTTAGACCGCCACCCTACGGCGGATAGACCGCCACCCTCCCAGAAAACCTGGCCGCGGGTCTACCTTCAACTTCCCATCGCCCGATCTCCCGATTCACCCCACGGATTGCAGCGAAACTTCGGGGATAGCTGGGTTACCTCCTGGGCAACCTCTCCACCAAAGGGAATCCACTGAAATGCTCTCAATCAAAAGTAATCGCGAATCTTGGCCCTCTAGGTCATGAACTCGAGGAACTCCGAAAACCACCAAATCGAGGCCGATTCAAGGGGGTTGCTGGGACAAGGTCACCAAACAAAGAGGCACAAGGTCCTCATACGTGAGACCCAACAAGAATCTCGCAAGAAAATGCCCTCAAAACTCTGCCACGAAAATCACAAGAAAGAGCTCCGCAAATCACCAAAAAGGGAAAACGGGAGAGACATCACAAAGCCTTGAGGAACCACGCCAAATCTTCTATACATACCACAAAGGTTCGTACAAGGTCTAGCTTGCCTCCCAATCATCCATCCCTCTCTCAAGATCTCACCATGAAGCTCTCAAGCTAGTCCTATGGAAATACTAAGAAAATAGGAAGGGAAAATAACAAAGGGAAATGAGCTAGGGTTCCAAGAGTTGGCTGCCATCCTACAACTCAAGAGTATATATGGGGCAACCTAAAGACTAAACTACCCCTACTAGCATAATAGAGATACACACCTGTCAAGGGCAATTTTGGAAGTCTTCAGTTCAGCACCATCGGACCGCGCATCCACCGCAAGCGTGCGTAGCACCAACACAACTATTGCGATCATGCCGCGTGTCCTTCACTTCGAAGGATCTCGACGCTGTGACCTGGGCGGTTAGACCGGCCCCCAAGCGGTCAGACCGGCCCTCCTGGGCGGTTGAACCGGCCTGGGTGGTCGCCCCTCCTCGTCGAGTCTTCGGCCTCGGTTTTGTGGTTCAACGGAGTAACCTAGTGGTTTTGTGGTGAACCACTGGAAACCCTTCGGACTTGGTGTAGCCTGCTGCCAATCTCCACTCATGACTCGGCTCCCACGTCGTCCCGGCTCGACCTTGGTTTTGAGGCTCAACTAAGAAACCGTCCACGACTTCGTCTTGCTGTTCTTGCCACCATGTGGTCCGCACTTGTCCCCGTCGGCCACCGGGTCCCTTGAACCAAGCCTACTTGTCCGCTCCACACCTGGAGGCCCACCGGCATGGACCTTTCGCGCTTGTTCTTCACCTGCACTAACACCAATCAAGTTGTAACCTACACCTGCAATACTTCACCAAGAGTCAGTCCTCACCATGTTGTCAATCACTCATCACACCAGGGAGCGACTATCCACCGGTCCTCGAACCACACAGGCTCTCAATCTCCCCCTTGATGAGTGCATTGACAACACACACATATTTGGTAACAAGAGAAAATGAAAAAGGAAAGAAATGACCAAAAGAACTTCAACAAGCGATCGAAAGCCAAAGGAAAGGCAAAGAGCAAGATCACTTGAAGGAGGAAAGTCTCGGTCCCCTTAGGCAAGGGCAACGGCTCGACACAATCGAGACAAAAACAAGCTCACACAAGGAGCAAAGACCACCAAAGGCACACAAGGCCACAAACCACAAACTCCCACAAGAGCTCCCCCTGCACATATGCAAGCTCCCCCTGAGCCAAAGCACACTCTCCCTGAACCAATGCAGCAATGCAACATGGGAAGGCAAAACAAGGAGCAAACTTGCTCACACAGCCCAGGGCGGTCAGACCGCCTGCTTGGGCCGGTCAGACCGCCCCTCTGGGATCAGACCGCCTGGGGGGTGGTTAAACCGCCCCAAGAAACTGCCCTGCACACAAACGTTTCCGAAACCTGCCCGAACCACTTTGAACACCTTCCAAATGCTCCTAGGTGCCCAAATCATGTACAAACTTCTCCCCCTTGTTGACAATGCATGAGTCAAGACAAGATTCAGAAAAATCAACCGAGAGCTTCTCAAATAGACAAAATTCACCACAAGATGCTACACATGTCCAAATCAGCAAGTTAGATACTCTATAGCTTCATATGAACATCAGCTACAAGATCACCAAGTTTCACAACCAATGGATAAAGCTAAAATAGAATTGAGCATTTTTGCGAAAAATCACCCTCTCATGAGCAAAGTCCTAAACATGAGCAAAACATGCCAAAATGACAAGGCCACACAAACTTCATGCTAGGACAACCATTCTAAGCATAAGACCATCATAAACACCCTCAAGCACCTCATGTCATGTCAAAGCCACCGAGCCATGTGCCTACTTCTATACATGAGACTTCTCATTGGTAGGCACCATGCAACGGTTTAGCACCCAAAAGCAATTTAATTAAGCACATATGACATGGGAACATATTTTCCAAGCAATAAATATTCCATTTTCAGATTTATATTTGGTACATGAAATGTCTTTGCGACAAAAAAAGGAACTTATGCCCCTCCACAAGATAAAGCAAGCGGGCTAAACATTCATGATGACAAATGAGCCTTTGGCCCCATATGATCAAAATAAGCTATCCAAGCACAAATTAAGCATAGACATGCCACCAAAACATGTCATTATCATATAAAGGCATTTACCTACAAGAGGACATACATGAAGCATTTTTCAAAAACATAGCTATCAACCATGGATATAAATCAAGATCATCAAGAGCTAAGGCAAACTAACCATATCATACCAAACTATCTCACAAGATCATCCATAGTACATCATGGTGAACAATGTGTTCGCACCCAAAATTGGCAGGTCGTCAATGTCCACAAAATACAATTTGGACTTCACCATTGGATAGGTCTCGTCGTGTAGATCAAGATTCATATGTGGAACGTCCAAATCGGAATCCAGATGAGGGAGATATGACTTCTGCAGGATCTACACGCCGGGTGCACCGATCTGACTGGTGCCCGGGACCGGTCTGACCGGTGCCCCCCGATTCTGAGCCAAATTGAGGAGTCCTGATAGATTAGGCTTGTCAAAGGATTTCCTTGCGGGGCAAGACCTCCCAACCCTGTAACTATAAAGGGCCACGGACGATTGAGGGAGATATCACAATCGAATCTATTAAATCTGTCTTTTATCGTTTTTACCTTTCTTCCTCGTTCTCTTACTTTCCCAACCCCATGTTTTGTTCCTCTACTACCTCCGCGGTATGAGAGGACGTCCTAGGTGGCCTGCCGAGCCTAGGATAACCCAAGGTGCACCTGCCCCGACAGGGTCCCTCCCGGTCAGGCGTTCGTTGGTCTACCGCCGGATTCTCTGGCCACCGGTCTGACCGGTCACTCGCATCGGTCTGACCAGTGCCTGCGGGGAGGTGCTGCAAGGAGCTCCTCCGTGCGCTGTTGACTCCAAAAGGTGTCAACAAATTGGTGACTCCGCTGGGGAACAAGAATCTGGCTATCATGGCCGATCTATCACGCTCCATCAATTTGATGGCACTTGAAGGATTACCTGAAGATCTACGCAAGGGCATCCATGAAGAAATACTTCCTCATTGTTACCAAGTAGCAGAACAAGGTGTCATCATGATGAATATAGCTGTCATCGACGAGTTGAGGATGTATGATCTACCAAGGCATCGTAAGTCCTTTGCGAATCTTATAAGCGGTTTACTTGCATTTGTTGATGACTTATTACTTAATAAGAGAAATACTGTAGATCTGATTCCTTTTAATCGAGAGTCGGTTTATGAAGAGCCAGCTATTGTTATGTCTAATCCTTGTAAAATTTTGCCTAATTGTGATGTTGTTGGTCAAAAAACAAGTCGGCCGTCTCTAGCCGAAATTGTTGACCCAAAATCCCCTAGCAAGAGCATAGAGGCTACATCTAGTACTTTGACGCTCGGGGGGGCAAAAAAAAAGGCAACGGCGCCAGTTGCGCTATGACCGGTCTGACCGGTGCTCGAACTGGTCTTACCGGTGCCGAAACCGGTCTAATCGGGGGGCAACCCGGTTTAACTCTCTCATCTAGGGTTTCGCAAAATAAATCTAAACCAAAGATGGTTAAACCGAAAAAACCTGAGATTGGTGTTTGGAAAACAATTGAATCCGAAGGCCGTCACAAGCATCAAAGAGAAAAGCCGAAGTCCAGTGAAAATCATCCGGCTAAGTCTCAAAGACAAAATAATGTTAATGGTGCTAGTCGGTCTAAAAATTCTAAACACCCAAAATCTTCTCCTAGAGAGAAGTTCCATAACGAGAATCAGCAATGGAGTAACTCTCACAAATCAATGCCGTTTCCTCCATATGGATCATCAATGCCTATGCCGTGGGAACCTTACTTTAATATGCATTCTTTTTGTCCTCCATGGTATTATAATTCATATATGTCGTCTCCTAGTTATTTTTGTCCAGAATATATTACCCATAGGGAGCCGGTAATTAATGAGTCGTCACCTATGCATAATGACCGTTTTGATCATAAAAATCGGTCAACACAGAAAAATAAGCGCAAGGTGATTAAACAAGTCTATCGTGTCAAAAAAATATGGTAGATTAAAAAAATTCAGATTTGACATTAGACATAGAAAAGCTGCATATTGAAAAATCATCGGCTAGTTCTACTGATCAAATTGCCCCAATGATAAGCATGTCTCAAAAATATAGCTGAGCAAAAATCATGTTCGACTGGGGGGCAAGATAACCTCAAAGTGGTTGGTTCCGAAGGAACTGGTCTGACCGGTGACCAGACCGGTCTGACCGGTCATGCCAAAAAATTTGGAAGAGCCCAGAGTGTCATACCAAATAGTCAGGTGATGAGAAAGAAGCCAAGTTTTGCTGAATTGTTGCATAAAAATCAGGGGATAGCCGAGCAAAAGCAAAACAATCGGTTTGGAGAGCAAAGGTGGAATTCTTCATCACCAAAAGCAAAGAAGCATCGACGGTCATCACATTGGTCTTCATCATTTATTCCATCGATGCATGTGCCATGGACTGCATATTCAGGTATAAATAATTATAGTCCATACTTTTGGTATAATCCTTGGTTTTCTTTTTACAACTATCAATATGCTTGTGGTACACCAAGGAGTTACAATTGGCCGCCATGGTCAAATCAGAGCTTCAATTGTTAGATTTGCTGTTCAGAAAGCCGAAATAGTAGTTTTATACATACTGTAATTAATAGGATTCAATTTCGATTACAATAACATCCATATAGAGTTTACATATGGACGATGCACATTGATCATCGTCTTCAGCCAATTTTGATCTTTGTGAATGTTTTCTGGCACGCAAGCTTTACTAGAAAATAGGGAGGCATATGTTCGCACCCAAAATTGGCAGGACTGGTCTAACCGGTCATCCCTATGGGTCCCACCAGTCAGACTGGTGTAGTAAATGTCCACAAAATACAATTATGACTTCACCATTGGATAGGTCTCGTCGAGTAGATTAAGATTCATATGTGGAACATCCAAATCAGAGTCCGGATGAGGGGGATATGACTTCTGCAAGATATGCACGCCGGGTGCACCGGTCTGACCGGTGCCCCCCGATTCCAAGCCAAATTGAGGAGTCCTGATAGATTAGGCTTGTAAAAGGATTTCCTTGTGGGGCAAGACCTCCCCACCCTATAAATATAAAGGGCCACGGCCGATTGAGGGAGATATCACAATCGAATCTATTAAATCTGTCTTTTATCGTTTTTACCTTTCTTCCTCGTTCTCTTACTTCCCCAACCCCATGTTCTGTTCCTCTACTACCTCCGCGGTATGAGAGGACGTCCTAGCTGGCCTGCCGAGCCTAGGACAACCCAAGGTGTGCCTGCCCCGACGGGGTCCCTCCCGGGCGGGCGTTCGTTGGTCTACCGCCGGATTCTCCGGCGACCGGTCTGACTGGTCACCCGCACCGGTCTGACCGGTGCCTGCGGGGAGGTGCTGCAAGGAGCTCCTCCGCGCGCTGTTGACTCCAAAAGGCATCAACACAATGTATATGAGAAAAGCTTTTCCTACAATAATGCATATGATACAAATGCCTGCAACCTAAGATACAAAGATGCCTATACAGCATGATACAAATGTCATGCAAATGCAAGAATGCACAAAAGGAAAGCTATACATATGCTACAAATGAGCTCCCAACACCAACTCAAAAAACCAACCACACACAAAGCTCACAAACGGCCGACTCCTCGAGGGGAGGCAAAAGGGCTCGACACCACCGGCAAAAGAGCAAAAGGGTACAAAACTCATAAGCTCCCCCTAAACACATGCACTAGGGCCAAAGGGCATACAAAGCTCACTGTTGACGGTCCTTACAATGAAAATTCGACCATCATTATCTCAGGAAAGAGAGGAGTATATGACAAGTTTCATGCACATTTTTCAGTGCTAATAAAGTTCCACGAGTTGTGTGTGAATTTCATATGCAGGTACACCATTAGGGGACATGCACGGACCACCTGGCCACACATGGCAGGTGCATCTGCAATGCACCTGCCAAGTGCGACATTTCGGATCCTAGACATCAACAATGACACAGGCACAACATGGATGAATGAGAAGCATCGGTTTTACGTCGGTTTGATCAAAGGGACAAGGTTGGAAGCACTTGGATCCTTAGGCCCACCTATCCATGCAACCAACCGCCATACCCTCCACAACCGTCATCAAGGAGCCATCCTAGATGTCCCTCCACACTGTCGGTGCATCACACGGTGATTTGGGAGGTGCGCTCGCACCTGTGACCGGTGGAGTTTCGCGCCACCGACTTGGGAACCGACTTGCAACTGACCAAGGACCAAGGATTAGGGTCGTCCATGATGGGAGGCGGTTGATCATAGGTGCGCCCGCACCTCTTGGTGCGCCTGCACCTACAACCGTCCTCCACACTGCTCCCCCGACCTTCCAAGGCTATTAAAGGCACCCCTCACTTGCTAGAACAACACACACGAAGTAGGAGGATCACTTGAAGCCTCAATTCTACCTTAGAGTAGGATTAGTGTAGTTTGGGAGTTAGAGTCGAGTCGAGCTAGTCTTGGGGTTCCAGAGGAGTCTTCTGCAGAGTTCCGGTACTACTCTTGTATCCTTTTCTTTGTAAGACTCAAGTTCAATATCAAGTTATCTTTCTATCTTACTTTTCGAGTCAATTATATTTAGCTTCTACTTAGCTATAGTAGCTTTATTCTTGGTTTAGATTAAAGTGAGTTTAGTCTTGGTGAGTTTAAGATCTCTTGAACCCTATAGTGTTGTGGTCGTTCTTCACTTGACCTTATACCGAGTGCTTTTGTGCTTAGAAGTAGGGAGAGATCTTCCTTTGTAACATGCGGGGGAAGGTACTTTGATTCGTTGTGAGCGCGGTGCTCAGAGCTTATCTTAGTCTTAGATTGGTGTCCCATTCAACGGAATAGTTGTGGTATCCTAGGGAGATGACAGCTCCGGACGGGCTTTGTAGTCCACCACGTTAGTCCGGGTCGGTAGGATTCAGCGCGTCGTAGTTCTCCCTTCTCATCCAAGTCTGAGAGCACGGCTTCGCATGCCCCTGTAGCACTAGAAGAGCTTGACGAACTTCTCTTACCTTGACTCTATCTTACCTTAATTCTCTTCCCGGAATTGACAAGAATAGATAGATTGTACTAGGATCCTTTCTCGTCTCGTTGTCCTCCCAACTCATTAGGTCCTCTCTATCCTTTTATCAAGATCTCCTTGCATGTCAATTTACCCATTGAATATCTTTATCGTTACCCCCGCCATAGCTTTCTACCGAGTTTTGATACTCTCCACTCGTTTATTATTCAACTATATATGTCGTAGTGCTTCCCTTGGGAAAATATAAATACGATAACCCGAATACCACCGGGTGAAGTGCTACAACGGTAATTCGTGCGCTTGCGGGCGGGCGGTCCTCTTGATCTCCATTGTAGGCTTGAGCTCGCATCGCTTCACCTCCTTCGGGTTCAAAGGCTTCTCGGCACCTAGCTTGATCTCCTCGCTCCTTGGGGATGTCATGGCTGCTGGTTGGGGAAAAAAGGATGTGAATTGGGATGGATTCCCGAGCTCCAATCTCGTTCCTTTAAATAGTCCGAGAAGGAATGACCTAGAACCCATGTTTTCCTTTTCTTGACTTCCCTAAAATTTTTTGACCAGACATGGAAGTCGAAAACGCGCATCCCAGAGAAAAATGGGGGCGAACAGCTGCCCGGGCCCTCTGGGCTGATCAGACCGGGCCGGCCGGCCTACCCTGATTCGCGGGTCGGTTCGGTCCGTTTTTTCGCGTGCTCCACTATTTTTTGATTGTTAGCCCGTGTAGAAAAGTTGGCCTGGTAAAACTTCGCGAGAAACTCCAGAAAAATAAAATAAGAGCTATTTCCAATATGCTCACCTTGTTTTACGTCCTAGGCTTGACGTTCGGGCTCATCCTCCATGATGAAAATATCAATATGGTGAAGGGGCACGACATCGGGTTCGAAATACACCTTGAGCCGTTGACCATTCACAATGAATTGGTCTCCTTTCATATCCATGATGGTGACCGCTCCATTGGAGAGCACCGAATGAACAACATAAGGTCCATCCCACTTGCTTTGCAACTTCCCTTTTCCGAAAGTTTTGAATCTTGAATTGTAGAGGAGGACCTTATCTCCTTCTTTAAACTCCTTCTTTTTAAGTCTTTTGCAATACCATCTTTTGATTCTCTCTTTGTAGATGCTTGCATTTTCATAAGCTTTCAACCTCATCTCCTCTAGCTCGCTAATTTGAATCCTTCATTTTACTCCCGCGGCGTCTAGATCGAGGTTCATCTCTTTTATTGCCCAATATGCCTTGTGTTCTAAGTCAACCGGAAGGTGACAAGCTTTGCCATAAACAAATTGATATGGGGTCATACCTATCGGTGTCTTGAACGCTGTTCGATATGCCCACAAAGCACCATCCAATTTCTTTGACCAATCCTTGCCTCCTTTCTCTATAGTCTTGTTAAGGATGCTCTTTAGTTGCCTATTCGATGTTTCCGCTTGTCCATTGGTTTGTGGGTGATAAGCCGTAGACACTCTATGTTCAATCCCCAACTTAGACAAGCACTTCTTAAAGTTCTTCCCGGTGAAGTGAGTTCCTCCATCGCTTATCAAAATTCTCGGGGCACCGAAGCGAGGGAAAATCACACTCTCAATCATCACGATGGATTCTTCCGTGGAAGCTTTACGACATGGGATGGCCTCTACCCACTTGGATACATAATCAACCATAACTAGGATGTGCTCAAATCTATGTGAGTTTTTGAAAGGCCCCATGAAGTCAATTCCCCAAACATCGAATAAATCGATTTGTAGATTGTAATTCAAGGGCATAGCATTCCTTTGAGATATGTTTCCGGTCCTTTGGCATTCGGGGCATGAGGCAACATACCTTCTTGTATCTTCATGCATCTCCGGCGAAAAATATCCGCTGGACCATACTTTTGCTTGTGTTCGAAAATGACTATAGTGTCCACCGTATTCCGCCGAATGACACTTCCTCAAAATTTCTTGCCTCTCTTCTCTTGGTACACATCTTCTCATTACTCCATCATTCCCAAGCTTAAAGAGGTAAGGTGAATCCCAAAAATATTTACGAATTTCGGAGATTATCCTCCTTTGAGTGTTTTTATCTAGGTGATCGAGAGGCATTCTCCGAATTGCTCGAATGATATCGATCATCCAAGTATCCTTGTTGATTATTCGGTAGAGGTGGTCATCTCTCATCTTATCCTCTATGGGCTCTTTGTCATCTTGTCCATGGTTCATCCTAGACAAATGAACGGGCACCACGTTTTCCACCCCCTTTCTATCACGAATTTCAACATCGAACTCTTGGAGAAGAACGATCCAACGAATCAATCTTGGTTTAGCGTCCTTCTTAGCCAAAAGATACTTGATTGCCGCGTGATCGTTGTAGACAATGACTTTCGAGTTCACGATGTAAGATCTGAATTGTTCAAAAGCAAACACCACCGCTAATAACTCTTTTCCGTTGTGGCATAATTTAATTGTGCCTCATTGAGAGTTTTACTAGCATAGTATACGGCGTGAACTCGGCCTTCCTTTCTTTGCCCTAAAACTGCCCCTACGGCATAGTCACTTGCATCGCACATGATCTTGAAAGGTTGACTCCAATCCGGAGGTTGAATGATGGGGGCACTTACTAAAGCATTCTTCAAGGTCCGAAATGCCGCTAAGCACTTCTCATCAAAGTCAAAAGCCACATCTTTTTGAAGATGTAGAGTTAAAGGCTTAGTGATCTTTGAGAAGTCCTTAATAAATCTTCTATAGAATCCGGCATGGCCTAGAAAGCTTCTCAAAGACTTAACATCCGTTGGAGGTGGGAGTTGCTCAACCGTCTCCACTTTGGCTTCATCCACTTCAATTCCTCTCTCGGATATAATGTGTCCGAGCACTATGCCTTGCTTTACCATGAAGTGGCACTTTTCCCAATTTAGCACTAGGTCGACCTCCGCACACCTCGTGAGAACCTTGTCTAAGTTCGCCAAGCAATCCATGAACACCTCGACAATTTCCTCGATAAATTTCGAGAATACCGCCATCATGCAACGTTGAAAAGAGGTCGGAGCATTGCATAAACCGAAGGGCATCCTTCTATATGCAAACGTTCCATAAGGGCAAGTAAATGTTGTCTTGTGCTGATCATCCGGGTGAATAGGAATTTGCATGAACCCCGAGTATCCATCGAGAAAGCAAAAATATGCGTGGTTTGCTAACCTCTCGAGCATCTCGTCAATGAACGGTAGGGGGAAGTGATCTTTCTTCGTTGCTTTGTTTAGCTTTCGATAATCGATACACATCCGCCATCTCATCACGGTTTTTTGCTGTATTAATTCGTCCTTCTCATTCTTCACCATGGTCAAACCTCCTTTCTTCGGCACACAATGTACGGGGCTCACCCACTCGCTATGCGGCACCGGGTAGATGATTCCGGCATCAAGTAACTTGATAACCTCCTTCTTAACTACCTCTCGCATGGCATGGGTTAGCCTCCTTTGATGGTCCACTACGGGCTTACATTGGTCTTCCATTGGTATACAATGAGTGCAAAAGGCTGGGCTGAGTCCTTTGAGATCATTGATTGAATATCTGATCACCATCTTGTGCTTTTTCAATAAATTCAGCAACTTCTCGTTTTCTTCGGGACTTAAATCGTCGCTCACAATGACTAGATAAGTCTTGTTCGGGCCCAAAAATTCGTACTTCAATCCTTTGGGCAAAGGTTTGAGATCCACCTCGGGCACTTGTGGTTCTTCGGGTTTAGTGTCTCCTATGTCTTCGAATTTTTCTTCCTTCATGCTTCCATCTTGTGGTTCTAATCCTTTTGTTGCTTCCTCTAGTTCCACATCTTGTTGATCATTGGATTGATTCTCCATCGCTCTTTGTAGCGGGTCTCTAAGGTTTTCAACAAAACAAAGACTACCTACCTCCTCTTCTTCTTCATCCTCGGGAGGAAAAGGTGAAGCATGACTAGAAGCGCGAAGAAAATTATACGTGTACTTATCTCCATTAAGGTTTATTGTTACCTTGCCTTCTCCGGCATCCAACATAGCATCAACCAACTTAAGGAAAGGCATACCTAAGATTATGTGATCATGACTATCATAATAGGCATCTATAACAAAGAAGTCGGTTGGTATGCACTTTCCAGAGATGGTTACATTAATGTTGCAAGTAGTACCTAGAGGTTTAATAGTTCTACCATCTCCTATAATTAATTTTGTTGAAGTTGGAGCTAAGTCTAGGTTATGGTCTTGAACTTTATCGTAAATTTTTGAGGATAGGACACTTACTTGAGCTCCAATGTCGCATAAAGCCTTGCATTGAACTCTGTTAATCTCGCAACTCAAGTGTGGTGTTGTCTTCTCCTCTTGATCGGATCCTATTGCATAAACTTCGCCGAGGCGAGCGTATGGTGATGCTTCAGACTTGATTCCCATGATTCTCTTCACCTCGACTATGTGATCTGGATCCACTTCATCATTGCTAAAGAGCTTTCGAAAGATTTCACCGGTGGTTTCAAGGTCGTATGAATTTTCCGCTTGCTTTTCTGGTGGGAAGTCCACTTCCAATGCTCTTGCCATCCCCTTTTGGTTAGGGAACGGTCTTCTCTTGTCGAATACTTCTCCGTAATCAATCGGAACTCAATCCATTTGCTCGAACTCCCTTAGTGGCTTCGCGCTTGACATACTCCTTTTGTTTGTTTCATTTGATTTGGCGAAGTCAACGCTTGGGGTAGTTCTTATCTTGGTGTGTGCTTGTTCAAGCTTTTCCGGGATCGGCTCCTCTTTCTTGTCATCCGGGACTGCCTTTTGGAAATTTCAGCATCTGTCTTGAGACTTGAATCACGTTCCGGCCCTCCCGAAAGTCGTGTTTCCCAATCTCTTCGCATGGCTGCCGCTTTGCTAATCTTTTCTAAAAGTTGAGCGGCTTCCGTGAGTGTTTTCTCCATGAGATCCCCACCTGCACGCATTTGAACATGTTCCATGCAACTAGGGGTTAGGGAAAAGAAAAATGTATGCAAGAGTACGTCACCGGAGAAGCCGAGTCTTGGTCCTTGTTCAATCAATTCATTAAATCTATTCCAAGCTTGGTCTATCCCTTCCTCTTCTCCTTGAGTGAAGGTGATCACTTGCCTCCTTAGATGTTGAACTTTGCTTATTGGAAAAAACTTCTCGCAAAATTTCTTCGTCAACTTGTTCCAATTCCCTTCAACTTCAAAGGACGCAAACGAGTACTATGTCTTTGCTTCGCCGTCAAGTGAGTAGGGAAAGAGATTCCACTTGAACCATTCATTGGGAACTCCTTGACGCACCGTGTTGCATCGCGTCGTGAAATGCTTTATGTGTCTATACGGGTTCTCCGTCTCCATCCCTATAAATGGGGTTGCCGCCGCCATTTCCATGATCCTAGCCTTGATTTCATACTTGGTCGCTTCGAGCTTCGAATCTGACTCTTGTACTTTGATATCTTCACATCGAGGGCTAGCGTAATCCCGTAGCGATTTCTCCGGTTCTTCCATAGGGTGGTTGGCAAACGCCATCTAGACAACAAAATAGAAAAAAAAACAAAACAAAGTGGTTTTCTAGGTAATAGGGGTTATATGTTAGCAATAAACAAAAGTAAATGCAAAATCAAACGATGTAAACTGGATTGCTCCCCGGCAACGGCGCCAGAAAAAGGGGCTTGTTGACGGATAAAACTCGTATCCACCTATGATCCGCAAGTGTACGGACCTACACCTTTTTCACCATGGGGATTCCCTAGGTTCTTGTCAATCCGCGGAGCAAGGGGATTACAAGCGTTTGGTCTAGCACTACCTAGTCAACTAACCAAATCCTAACTTAAGACTAATCTAAAGAACTACTACGCTACACTAGAGAGGGTTGTGAGACTCACAAGATATATAAAAGACACTTCCCCATAGGGTCTACGATACTTGAACATGCAACCGCTTAGAGATATGAAAACCGATCTAATCTACCGGGGGTTGTGACCACGGTTTCGCCCTTTCCCTCCCCCCGTACTGTCACTACGCGGAGGTATTCGTGACTAGACCTATGATGATCATGGCGTATTGAAGGGTTCTAAGGGAGAAGTGAGATCTATACTCCCAAAAAGGCACGGTAGCTAACCTTAAACATGAAAGCATCTTCAACACTATATGATAGATTGAAACCATAAAAGTGGCGATTACATCTCAAGATCGTTTACAACCCATGGACAAATGAGAAGATTACCCCATCAAGGCGCTAAGCATGGCGCCGTTGATCATGGTGACGCTTCCGACGGTGTCTTCCTTCTCCTCCGGGGGTGTCGTGGTAGGGCCTCGACGTCCCCCTCCACTTGTGGTTGCTTCCTTGGACTCGAGCGATCCTTCTCGCGAATGATCTCTCTCCTCTCCTTCCTCTCTAGCTTGTGGATGACCTCTCGGGCGAATGGCTCTCTCTGCAAATGGCGGCACCCACACGGACTTAGGGTTGCATCATCTTCACACTCAAGAAATGGGAGACCGAACTGCCTCGGGAATGGGCCAGGCCTGCCGGCCTGGGCCGACTGGCCCAGGCCCATCCTGACCCGGTTCGATCGCCCCTTCGGTCCCGTGGGTCCTTTTGACATTTTGCACATTGCCCCCATTAATTGCATCATTTTGGCGACATCATCCTCGCATCCAAAGATAGAGGGTCTTCTCGCATGAAGTCCGGTCTTTTACACTTCAATCCTCGGGGATGTTCCTTTGTAACTCTTCGGTCCTTGCCACCTTTGGGAGTGATTTCATCATGCACTTGAACACGAACGGGACTCCTTATTTGTTCCTTTGAACTTGTTGTGACTCCGTCCTTTTTGTCCATGTTTTCCTGCAAAAACATAACACTTCCAAATGCACATACAAAGATGAACTTGTTATATCATTAGTGTGCCTAGTGGCGGGTTAGTTCCATAATCAAGCTCAAACCAAAGTGTAATGAACATGTTTGGTGTATCAAAATACACCCTCAACAGCATGTCCCCAAGTCACCCCCTCACCTTCCTTCTAATCTCTAAGCACTAGCAAGCCAGCCTAATCCTATGCAAAGGCACTCCTCTCCCAGAGAGATAGGAGCCCAAAGGCAAAATGAGAAGAAGTGTGTGTCTCATTCTAACCCCCCCTCACTTCTATTTATAGGGGCTGGACAACTTCATGAGAACAGCTTGAGCACCCAAGAATCCACTGTAGGACCAATCACCGAGCACCACGTGGAAGCAGATGGCGAACCGTGGCAAGGCCGGTTTGGCCGATCCAAGGGGCCAGCCGACCTGGGCCCACCACGTCTCGCGTTGTGCTTTCTCCCAGTGACTGGTATGTGGTCCCTTGTGAAGGTTCTAGGTGCCAGGGTTATTTTGAGGCGATTTGCTCGGGTTGTGGGCCCTTGAATCCTTGTGCTGAACACGTGGCGGCGTCTGATTCATTGGGAAGTGCTTCTCTTGGATTGATGTGGTGTCATAGACACATGGCATCCTGTGTGCCAGCACGTCGCCACGTGGCCTGGTGTGGGTCCCACCGGGGCCCATGATATAGTGTGATCTTATGTTGTGCATATCTCTTTCATCTGAGCTCCGAAGTGTACAAATGATATATCCATTTCGATCGTCTCGACGAGGCCATTGCAATGGTGCAGACCAATTTGGCATTTGAGGTTGTTTATGATGATGCCATATCTATGCCATTGGTTTACTTGCTCTCAATTGTATCATTCCATATGCATTTCGATGTGTCCTGCAAAGAAAGATAGAAACACCAACACTTGTGGAAATTATCAGTATAAACCCCTATTCTAGTGTTGATGATCACTTTCCATTTATTTTATGTAGGAATTGACGGCTTAAAAGTGGTACTTAACAGCCGTCAACAACTCCCTCACACTTGACCTTTGCTCGTCCCGAGTAAAGGGAGAACAAATCAAGTGGGACATGGTATCCAGAGGTATGAAGCGAGCATAAGAGATATTCCAAACCGTACCTTGCACTTGTGAACTATGTGGAGTGTCTATCATGCCATCTTAGGTAGTTGAGGAATGGAACGGTCATGAATCGAATCACTTCTGCTCATCATGTCAAGTAACTTGGGGTTTTGCAATAAGTTTTCAAAACAAACCTTGCTTAGCTCCTCATTTGATTCTCTTAGATCGCTCAATGTGTATAAGTCCTCACCAAGGCATTAGAATTGCCTTTCTTCATCCTACTTCTAATGATGGCTATATGTGGAGCTCAAGGTAGGATAAAAGATAAAGCATACTTGTTTTACATATATTGCAAAGTCAAAAATTGGATCCAATGAGACAATCAAATCATTCAATCAGATCAAGATGTGCACGTGTATGGGTATGATGGATATGGTAAGGTGGATACTAGGCCCAGAATGGGTGCTAGATATTACCATATACAATTTAATGCTATGGTGATGGTAAGGTGGACACTAGCCCAGAGTAGGTACTAGTTATTACTATCCAAATTATGAGACTCCTTTTTGCATGATTTTCTCCGCTCTCCGTTTTTAAGTATTTGAGACATGGGCTATCCCCTTTTTTTGCAACATGCGTTTTGAGCATGTCATTTTTTTCTTTTTGCATAGCCTAGTCTCTTTTGGAGATATTTGGAGAGGGGTAAATCATGGAACAATGCATGGAGCTTTATTTGGTGGAATTGATGGATGATACAATGCTAACTAACCTCAACACTCGACTTGGTGCCAACATTAGAATCACACGTGCCATGAGAAAGGCTACGTGGTTTCTTAAAAGCTTTGGCACGCACACGTCGCTCGTGCTTGACACGACGAAAGCAAAACTCTACGATATGTCCATCTTTCTTGCAAAAGGTGCAATGGAACTTAGGTTTGGAAGTATGAGTTCCAAAGAAATGAGAAGCACCCTTGCCATTCGAATCACCTTGGGCAACACTAGAAGAAGCAACAAGCTTAGGAGTAGCTATGGGAGAGCTATCCAAAGCACTAGCACACTTACCACCATCCAAAGACTCACACTCAAGAGAAGAAGTCAACTCCGGTTGAGAAGAAGCTATTTTGGAAACATCAACATCGGAGTTACAAGAAAAGCGAGAATCCAAACCCTTGTCACAAAGACTCTTGCACCTTGTGCGCAGAACCTCATTTCAGATTTGAGGCGCTCACAAGTACCACATGTCATATTTCTTAAATTATCGATTTCCTCTTCAATGCATTTAGCATATGTGGTACGCAAGAGTTCATTTTCTTTTTCGAGGTTGGCACTCATCTCATAATGCTCAACCAACTTGGCGCTCATATCCTCGCACATCTTTTTCAAAGCCAAAACTTCATTTTCCAAATCAATGCATGAGGTGCAAATGAAATCACATGAACAAGCAACATCATTTACATCTAACAAAGCATCGACCTTATCACAAGAAGTATGGCAAGCATCCTCAACAAGCAACAAAGAGCACTTGCTACAAGGCATGGATTTCATATCACAAATTTCAGCCCTAGCATGCTCAAGTTCATCTACACATGTGGTGTGAGTCAATTTTAGTTTATTTATTTCAGCAGGCAAAGACTCACAAGGAACACATGGCAAGGAAGCACTTGTCTCCAACAAAGCAATTTTACTTCTAGCCACATCAAGATCATTATTCAAAGCATAGAAGCATTGGATTTCAACAAATTAATTTCAGATTGCAAGTTAGCAAGAGATGATCTCAATTCATCATTCTCAAAATCAAGATTGTCACATGCTCTTCTTAGAGCTTCAACATGCTTATTGCGACAACTAGTTTCATGTTTTAGCTTCTCATTTTCAGCACACAAGGCATCACAAGATTTGCAAGGCAAAGGAGAGTTCTTAAGCTCCGCATTCATCTCACCATAGGCACAAAGGTGAGTGAACAAGCTAATGATACCTTGGGTGAGCTTGACCTTGCTTCTCTTCATGAGCTTGACTTGGAGATCATCTTCTTGAGCCACCAAAAGCCGCATCGACGCCATTGCTTCCTTATCTTCCTTCAACTCCTTGCACTTCCTCCTCCACTTGTGGTCATCTCCCGAAGCACACTGCATCCCTTCGATCTCTGAAGACAAAGACACACAAGAAGAAGTACTTGGTGCCATACTCAAAGCACCGGTTAGGATTAGGTGAAGGAAGCTCAAAGAAAAAGCAAAGAAGCAACGAAAGCACCCGGTCTGCCTCTATTCACCAATAGAGACAACCAAAAGAAAAAGCAAACAACTCTATCTTTTTCTAAGGAATTTACTAATGCACAAGGAGCACAAAAGATAGAGGCACACAAAATTTCAGCTCAAATGGAGGTGCAATGCGGTCTAGAGAAATTCCGGAAGATTCATGAAAAAGCTGAAAAGAGCTTCAATGAATTTTTTATTTATCTTCCCATATTTTTCTGAATTTTTCGACAACGCCAAGTATGTCCCAAATGGAATCACGAAACCGCTGTAGAAATTTGAGCCAAATCGGAGCACCGAGCAAAAAGTTATGTCCGTTTTATGGAAGGTATGTCAAGTTATGGTTTTCCAAAGGCACAACACCAAATCGTCGGGCTCAAAATGCGCAAGCCAACACCACAAGAAAAAGAGCCAATTTCTCTTGTCACCCTATGAATCCTAGACTTGTTAGAGTCACATGAATCCGCAACCGGCTCTAATACTAATTGAAGGACCGATTAGGCGACCAGAGAGGGGGGGAGTGAATGGGAGCCGATAAATTCTTCTCCGAAGAGTCGAACTCGGCCTATGTCCCGATTACCACTCGGATCACTCGCACAGACAAGAGTGGCTCTAAACTAGGAACACACAAGCCTACAAGTCCTAGAGACAACCCACGAATCAAGAAGCAGAGGCACAAGACAAGAATCGAGCCACTCGAGCAAAGCTGCAGACACCCAGGCGGACTGTCGGGCTGGTACGGGCGGACCGTCCGCAAGGCCTGGGCGGACTGTCCGCACGGACGGGTCGGACTGTCCGAAAAAGCCACCAGAGACGCACCTCGAAAAATCGGACTGTCCGCAAGGGACCCGCGGACTGTCCGCCACGACACGAACCGTCCAGCACTCAAGTACGGACTGTCTGCAAACCTCTTGCCACCAAAAACTCCTGAACCAACAGATCGAAACACGGGCACGCAATAACTCGCGAAGAACTCGATGAACACGCAACAAAAACTGTCCTCGCGGACTGTCCACCACGTGCCCGCGGACTATCCGCCACGTGCCCGCGGACTGTCCGCCACGTGCCTGTGGACTGTCCGCCCTATACACAGAAACAGGAACGCGACCCCCGCGAAAACACCTCCAACTTCCGATCGATGGATCTCCCAAACCACTGCACGGATTGATCCCAAATTTTGGGTAGATGAGAAGCGTCTCTAGGAGAAGCTATTCCCAAAATCTTGGAGCACCAAACCTATCCAATCAACCAAAATCGCAAATCTCGTGCGCTCAAAGCACCAACTCGAGTTCATCCAAACCTCACCAAATCGAGCCAGATTCCCGGCGTTTGAGGGGTCTAGATCAT
Source organism: Cenchrus fungigraminus (assembly GCA_036936925.1). NCBI lineage: Eukaryota > Viridiplantae > Streptophyta > Magnoliopsida > Poales > Poaceae > Cenchrus > Cenchrus fungigraminus. The sequence continues at coordinate 49,210,815 of CM072778.1, read as the reverse complement.
CCACAAAGAGGCACAAGGCACTCACCCATGATTCCCTCAAAGAAATCCAAGACAAAATGACCTAGAAACGATGGATCGAGCCAAGCATGAAAATAGCACAAAAAGAGCTTCGAAAAAGCAATAAAAGGAACTCGGGAAAAGAAAGATTGGCACAAGATTAGAAGGAAGAATTCACTATGAAACTCTTGTCCAATCGATTACAAGCCACTCCTAGAAGCACAAATCTAGGGTGGCAAAAAGCTCCAATCAAAGAGCCACTCTCTCCTCTCTCCCTCTCTCCCAAAGCACTCCAAAATGAAAGAGCACACCACCTCCTAAGCCAAAGAGTTGGCTGAAAATTCAGCTCCCTCCTCCTATATATAGGCCCTCCGGAAAAGACCGAAGTGCCCGTACACTAGGAGATACAATACAAGCCCTCACACGGCATTTTGGTCAACACATGAAGTTCTCCAGCGAACGGCCGCGCATCCATCGGGCCTTCGCGTCCTCCCAACACAAGCACCTCGATTATGCCGCGTGTCACTCGCTTCGAAGCTTCTCGGCGCGTCTGGATCCCGTCTCCACCCGCCGAGCCTCCGGTCTTGGTTTTGTGGCTCAACCAAGTAACCCCGACGGTTTTGTGGTGAACCACCGCAAACCCCGCGGACTCAGTGTAGCCTCCACGCCAATCCCACACAAGACTTCGCCGCCACATCGTCCCGGCTTGACCTTGGTTTTGAGGCTCAACCAAGAAACCGTACATGACTTTGTCTTGCTATTCTTGCCACCATGCGGCCCGGACTTCATCCCGTTCGGCCACCGGGTCCATCGAGCCGAGCCTACTTGTCTCTCCACTCCTCGGAGGCCACACAGGCTAAGACCTTTCGCACCCGCTCTTCACCTGCACTAATGCAAATCAAGCCGCAGCCTGCACCTGCAATACTCGGTCAAGAGTCAGTCCACAGCACGTTGTCAATCACTCATCACACCAAGGAGCGACCATCCACCGGTCCTCGAACGCTCCGGTCCTTAACACCCAATCCATCATCACCCAAGCATGCAACAAAAATATGGAAATCCAAAGAGCATGGGTAAGCAATATAATAATTTCATCCTTTAATTTCTACAAACCTCAAATAAGTTAACTTGGAACAATCTCTTGCAATAGGGAACAGGAAATCCACAATCACCTAAGTATGAAACAACAATATTTAAAGGCAAAGAGCATGGGGAAGCAGTCCAATAATTTCATCTACAAATTTTTACAAACCTCAAATAAAATGACTTCGAACAAACTCTTGCGATAGGGTACAATAGATCTACAATCACCCAAACATGAAAGAATATTATAGAAAGCCAAAGAGCATGGGGAAGCAATCTAATTGAATCAATCAATATAGGGACGAGACCGCAGACCTGATGAATAGGAAGGGAAGAAGGTGTTGAATGTCGTCTTGATTTAGCAGCCCGACCTTGCGCCTTGAGCAAGATGTTCTGCGCAACTGCTGCAGATCTGCGGCCGCTAGGGTGAGCCTCGGGGGAGCCGATGGAACAACGAGTTTGAACCATCTTGCAGCTTCAAGGACGTTGCCGAGGAAGGCCGCCGCTCGTAGAAGGGGAAGGCCGCCGCTCGTAGCAGAGGAAGCCGTCATCGGTAGCTAGGTCGTCGTTGCTGCTTCCGCTATAGATCTACTAGGTCTCTTCGGGGGCCGAGGAGGAGATCCCCTGATTTTGGAAAATTACCAGGAGGGAACTGGGAGGCCTGGTTTCCCTCTTTGTTTTATATATAAACGGGGAGGACCAAAAGGAGAAGCGGGGAATTCAAAATTTCAAGTCCCGCCTTTGTGGTTCAGAGCGGGAAACGAAAGACTTTGGATCATGGACCCAAACGTCAGTGACCCAAACGAAAGACCGCTTGGGTGTCGGACCCAAACATTAGTGACCTTACGTAGAGAGGCAAGTTGTTGACTGGGTTGTCCGTGCCACCATGGATCATGGAATGGACAAACACACGCAGGACTATACTCTACTTCATATTCACGTTAGATGGATGATCCGATTATTGCATTACAAATGTACTCACTGCAACAAATTAACATACCATTTCAAATGTTAGTTACATGACTAAAAACACTTAAACAAAATATTAAAACTACAAGGGACCCTGGTACAACCCTTCAGGTAATCTTCTACGGAGATTGTGCATAAATTCGGGATGATCAGTGCATCTGACCGCTTAATCATATGTGAGTATTCCGTGAGGAAAGATTCGCTCTAAGAGAGACATGCACTTGTCCTGTAATTGTGTGCAGTTAGCCTAAATTGCCCATCGTAGAAATGAAGTCACAATTTCCTCGCTTGCCATGTCCCACATCTCTGACACACAGTGCATCTTCAACCTTTCAACTTAGTACATGTCGGCGATCGAGAGTAAATAAGGCCAGGCATTGTCAAGAGTGTCCAATAAATCAGCCTCCTCCAGGAGTGATCCTTCCCTAGCATATTTGATCAGGACCGAGAAGCCATCAGGGTGTGTGTCAATAATTGTATCAGTTTCAGAGCTAGACTCCACTCTTGGGCCGTAGAGCATTACCTCCATCACACAAGATACTTTTTCCACATCGGCATGTATCGCTCGTATCACCCGGCATTCTGCACCTACGTGGAAGACAACGTGCACAAGGGCTTGGGCTGCAATGCTTTCACATATGCTTCTTTGTACTGATGGAGGAGGAACTTCAATGTAGTCGTCCTCCAGTACTGTAACAACACACGATATGTGTATGCGATCTTCATTGGATGTGACACACTCAATGTCATCATGCTCCACCAGACATTCAAATCCTCTTTCTTGTAGATCCCGATTCATGAAACAAACTTCTTTTGTAGCTTGAACTCGAAACGTATCATCTTCATCGTTTGGGTCTCCAGCCATCACAGGCAACAATAATCGCACCTACGTGGAAGGAAGCAGTCACGGGCTTGACAACAATAATACAATGCGACCGTATCACCATGTGTGAGTGTGTGTATTCATAGCAGCAACGAGACACATACCATTTGGGATTTGTGCACAAGAATAAGGACGACGGCAATGCCGTCTGGAACATCCATCCACTGATGATCATTCATACCTGTAGGATAGCAACGTAGCCTCCAATGATGGCCTCCCACCATGAACTTACCGGATTCCTTGTACGGGCTCGTGGTTCCTTCTGCTTTCGCTTCCTGGCTTGAGACTGAGAAGTCAACTTTCCTGGAAGGAATCATTTTAGCATCTAAAGCCATGAACACAAATGGCCTACAATGATCATCTTGTGCCTAAACTGTCTCTTATTTTTGTGTGAGTGAATGTGCTGTTCTGAAACGTCCGTCCGTGGACATCAGTTACCACCTAGAATGGACGCGTCCCTTCAGTGCGGGTGTGGCCACGTTCGGGTCATGAACTTCCGGGTTCTAGTCCTTAAGTGTGATTCATAATGATCAACATGTCCGTTTAGAGGGGGTGTGCACACAAGTTCATCGGTTAACGCTTGGTGCCAGTCCTTAACTGCAATTCCCAATGATCAACACGTGGATCAACTTGTGAGAGCGTGTCGTTCCCAAATGCCCATTCGAGATGCCCTTCTGTGCTATATGCATGTTAATATTACACACACACACACAAACATATATTGCTTTTCCAATTCCAGCTTATTCTGTTTTGGTCTTGCCGCGTCAACAAGTTCATCACGTTTCTCAGTCTCCAAGGCCTGCAGGAATCATCAAGTGCGAATCCAGACCATTCGTAGACCTTTTCAATCACGACTCACGCAGCGTACCTGATCGAGGAGGACTTGTCAAGTCATCCCGCACCCTACGTGTTGCAACGCAAGGACCATTCGATCCATCTGATTACAACACCTAATTTTTTTCTCTGGATGCAATTGATGCCTAAAACATTACATAAATAAATGGTAGAGAGTTGTCTCGCGGTTGATGCAGCATGAGCTGATTCAGTTGAGACGGCTATTAGATGCAGCTGATGCGGCGTGATTTGTCCGCAGGACTTTCTTGTGCTCAAGAGAGGAAAGTCCGGAAGTAAACACATACCTAGACACGTCGGGCACATCCCGTGATACCCATCGTCCACACATGTAATCAATGCACGCCACTGAAGATTCTGACCTAGATAGATTCCTATCACGCGTAGGCCTGACTATATTCCGAGCATATCACGTTTTCCATAGTAACTTTAGCAATGCTACACTGAGCTCACGTGCCCGCTGTAGTCTTTGATAAATAGGCGACTGCAGCACAGCGTTCTTGAAAGGCAAGGCCAACACTCGTCGATTCCCTGTCTTGCATTTCTCTACTTTAGTGGGATACAAGGGTGAGATCATTTTGTTGGCTAATGTTGTTTACTTTATGTATGCATGGTATTGAGACGGTCACATTGTTAGCTTATGTAGGGTTTGTTCTTCGTTTGTGTATGCAGTACGTGGAGAATGGCCGGGCAATGAAGGGGCGGAGCATGGAACTTGGAGGAGTCAGGGAAGGGGGAGCTATCGGGTGCAATAGCACCTCACCACCACCCAGTTCAGCCGCTGCCATCAGCACCACAGCAGCACCCAACCCCAATGGCACCTCCACTTCCACTGGTATCGGCACCTCCACTTCCGCTGGCATCAGCACCTCAGCAACACCCAGGGGTGATGCCACCTCCAGTTCAGCCACTGGCAACTGCAGCTAAGGATCAGCTGAACCTCATCGCACCACCTTTTCGCCCACGGCCCAGGCCGCCACCTCTGTTGTTGCCCGTTGAAATGCCATCCCCACGGCCAGTGCTCATTGAACAAGATGAAGTGCATGACCTGAAATGGTCTGTGTTGCTTTAGCATCACTAGGGCGGGCCCGCCTGTGTTTATCACAAAGGTATGTGGGTGTGCCCTTTTTGCCACAGGGGTCACAGGCAATGGACCATTCGTGACCTGCTGTGACATGCACATAACATTGCCGTTTCACCTGCCTGGCTTTGGGATACAAGGGCGGGGCATCACGCTTTGGAGGAGTATCTGATCCAGGAGACACGTTTTGCTGCACTCGCGCAGCAACGGGATTGCCATGAGCCCGTGATGGTAGTAGTATGTCGTGATGGTAGTAGTATGAGTTGTGATGGTAGATTGCTAGTAGTATGTCGTTCAGAGTATGTCGCTGTACTTCCACCTATGGTGGATCGATCCATCCTCATGTGTAATCAATGCGTATGCTTGCATTTGTGTCATTTGTATTTGGATTGTGTTGTTCCTAATCAAAATGGTAATGTGTGTGTACTCCCACGGTTTAAATTCGGTGTATACGGAAAGTCCATTCCCTTGATTTCTTAAATACCAGATGAACACAAGGAGAAAGTCCAGTTTGTACTTTCCAGTCAGACCGGTATGCAATGAAAAAACTAACATCTTACAAGGAAAAAACAGAAGTCAAAAGTCTGTAGTGCTTCCACGCCCTGACCCCTGGCACCTCTTACTGACTTGCGAGGGGTGTGATGTTTCAGAGGCACATGATCTTGGATTTCATTTTGTTCCACAAACTCCGAATCATCAGAGGATGTGTCAACCACCACCCGAATGAGCCTCCGCTCTACCTCCTCTTCATCAAACAACTGGGGATCCTCCCTTTCGTCATAAGAGAAGGAGGATGTGGCTTGCGCCGCACCTCTAGGAGACAATGGCTCCATGGGGAGAGGAAGAGAGCGCTATGCGAGAATGGGCTTTTTTGTTGGTTGCAAGAGTGGGGAGAGGAAGAGGGCGTTGTGCGAGAATGGGGTTTTTTGTTGGTTGCAAGAGTGGGGAGAGGAAGAGGACGTTGGGCGAGAAGGGGGCTTTTCTTGGTTGCCATACTGGGATATTTATGGCCAGAGGAATCCATTCAGCCATCATTGAAAAAACAACTCCCAAAAAGATTATAGTAGTTTTCTATAATGTGGGATCCATTCTGGTCAAAGTAATTCAATTTTGACCAAATTTTACAGAAAATTGTGTTAACACTTATATCTTCATATAAACTTATCGGGAAGTGAGAATTGCATTCTTTTATGGACGGAGGGAGTACGTTCTGAGGAAGGGGGAAAGACCGTTCAGCGGAATGTTAATGGACCGGAAGAAATAATAGTAGTCCAGAATGTCCTTCTAGCAATACATCAGTATACCAAACCTTCTGGACTACCTTTTCCACTCATTTGTCTTTGTTGGAGTTGTAACTCCTCCATTGTTCTCCCACAACCTTGTTATTTGGCTATCCTGTCAATGATGCCTCGTCGTTGGGCAAATCTTATTCCTGACATTGTTGTGAGCGTTGCTAATAAGATCAATGATGCAAGAGATTTCATCATGTTCAAAGCTATCTGCAAGGGTTGGAACTGCGCTCATTCAAGTGTGGCACGCCCGTTTGACCCCTGGATTCTTAAATCTGAATTTACCGGTGAATCTGGAGCAGTGACATTCGCATCTGTCGCTGATATGCGGCTTTTTGAGGTCTCTTTTCCTGCATTGGCTGGGAAAAGGACTAGATTGATTGGTTGCGGTGGATCTGGAAGCCTAGTCACCTTAGATTGTAGAGATTGGTGCAACGCGCTCATGCTGAATCCTTTGTCTCCTCGGAAGCACATTCGCCTTCCTCGACTTCCAAAATGGAGCTAAATGGTTACTCTCCAAGCTTGTATCTTGTGCCTTGAAACAGCAGCTGGTGCAGAGTCATTTGTCGTGATAACTTTCTTTTGGCCAGAGAAATCTTTTGCAGCGCTAGGGTCATTGCCCATTTTCATGTGGCATTTGGGTAGCCAATCCGACTGGACTACACTACCTTCGGAAGATTTCTGGTGCAGTTCTTCTGAACACATGCAGATCTACTTGGGGCAAGAGCTTCCAGCACCTCCCGATCCTGTTGGACTTCGGTTGTCATGGGTTATTGGCATGGGCAACTCTTCTCTACTCGAAGGTGAAGACCGATTGTTCTTTGTTGTTCTAGAGGAGAAAGAAGCTGAGGTGGTAGAATTAACTCTACATTCATTCGTTGGGGACATTTGGCAGCCTATTCCCTAGGAGAGAGCTCCTGAGTTCCGGAATAAGATCGTCTTGTTTGGTCCTGGCGAGTGCATTGTTACAGAAGAGCATGTTGTTTCTGGTTTGCCTGACCTGAGGGAAATCACATTTACTTCCTATGAACTTATCATCACAATGAAAAGAATGAGTACTGGATCTACGAGCAGCGAATAGGTATTGTTCCAAGCGTTAACACTACTCCTACGATCCGCATTAAGCAGGTTCGTGGGGACTGGATTTGGTCGTGAGGAACATGGTTGTTGCCTAGCTATCCGTAATGCGGAACTTCGATTGTGTACCACCTGTAACTGAATTCAGTGTACAAATATCTATATTATCAGCCTTCGTCAATTATTCAGTGCATATGTATGATTTTCTACCACAATCAATGTACCACAATCACTGTAGGGAACAAGCAGTTACACATTCGATAATCAGAAAGGTCCTTCCCGCAAAACATCAACAGACCGAACAAGTAGCAATCATCATAAGATGGCATCTCACAACTACTCATCACCACAAAGTTCACACCACCAACAAGTAGCAAATATCATTAGATGGTCAGGTAGAAAATACCTTGTTTAAGGTTATTTACAAGCTTACCTTGTTTTCGTCGCTTAGCCTTGATGATCCGGGTCACCATCCAAGGTGTAGACGTCAATGTATTTAATGGGCACAACGTCAGACTCCAGGAATACATTGAGTCGTTGTCCATTCACAACATATTGATCTCCTTTGGCGTCCATGATTGTTACCACTCCCGATGGTGACACTGAATGTACGACATATGGTCCATCCCATTTGCTTTGCAATTTTTCTTTGCCGACGACCTTGTATCGAGAATTGTATAGTAGGACCTTGTCTCCTTCCTTGAATTCCTTCTTATGCAATCTTTTGTCGTACCAGCTCTTCATCCTTTCTTTATAGATGCTAGCGTTGTGATATGCCTTCAATCTTAGCTGTTCAAGTTCACTTATTTGAATCCTCCGCTTTATTCGTGCCGCATCAATATCAAGAGTCATCTCCTTTATTGCCCAATAAGCCTTGTGCTCTAGTTCTACCGGTAAATGACATGTTTTTCCATAGACAAATTGATAAGGGGTCATACCTATCGGTGTTTTATGTGCAGTCCGGTATGCCCACAATGCTCCATCTAGCTTCTTTGACCAATCTTTTCCTCCTTTAGTCACCGTCTTCATGAGGATGCCTTTGATTTGCTTGTTCGATGTTTCCGCTTGGCCATTTGTTTGTGGATGATAGGCCGTAGACACCCTATGCTCGATTCCCAACTTTGCCAAGCATCTTTTAAAATCCTTGCCAATGAAGTGTGATCCACCATCACATTAAAATTCTAGGAACGCCATCGAGGGAATATCACAATCTTGATCATTTGAATGACCTCTTCCATAGATGCTTTCTGACATGGAATTTCTTCAACCCATTTGATATATAATCAACAATGACCAAGATGTGTTCTTATCCATTCAAGTTCATGAATGGTCCCATAAAGTCGATGCCCCAAACATCAAATAGATCAATTTGCAAATTATAACTCAGCGGCATTGCATTCCTTTGTGATATATTTTCACTCCTTTGGCATTCCGGGCAAGTTGCAACAAACCTTTCAGCATCCTCGTGCATCTCTGGCCAATAGAATCCACTTGCCCATACCTTTGCTTGTGTTCAAAAATGTCAATAGTGTCCTCCATATTCCGACGAGTGGCATTTTCTTACAATTTCCTCTGTTTCTTCCCGCGGCACACATCTTCTTAGCACTCCATCATCTCCACATCTATATAGGTATGGTGCATCCCAATAAAGTTTTCTACTTTCGGCAATTACCCTTCTTTTAGCATTTTTGTCCAAGTGATCTAATGGCATCTTCCGTAGGCATCTTATGATATCATGCATCCATCCTCCCCTGTCAAGTATTCGATATAGATGGTCATCTCTCATTCTATCTTCAATTAGCTCAATCCCATCATCTCCATGGTGCATCCTTGATAGGTGGTCAGCTACAACATTATCCGACCCTTTCTTGTCTCTAATTTCCATATCAAACTCTTGCACTAATAGGATCCATCTAATCAAATGTGGCTTAGCATCTTTCTTGGACAAAAGGTACTTGATTGCAGCATGGTCTGTATAAATGATCACCTTCGAGTTCACAATATAAGATCTGAATTTTTCAAATGCGAACACTACAACAAGCAATTCCTTCTCCGTAGTTGCATAATTCACTTGAGCTTGATTTAGAGTTTTACTTGCATAATAAATTGTGTGTACCTTCCCTTCCTTCATTTGTCCAAGAACAGCTCCAACGGCATAATCACTTGCGTCGCACATTATTTCAAATGGTAGATTCCAATCGGGAGGTTGCATAATTGGTGCGCTTTTGAGAGATTGCTTCAACGTCCGAAAAGCATACAAGCATTCTTCATCAAAGACATATTCCACATCTTTTTGGAAAGTCGTGTCAATGGCTTGGTGATCTTTGAGAAATCCGGCATGCTCGAGAAAGCTTCTTAACGATTTGATATTTGTCGGAGGTGGCAACTTTTCAACCATTTCAATCTTAGCTTTGTCCACCTCTATTCCTCCCTCAGAGATTACATGTCCCAAGACTATCCCTTGTTTCACCATAAAGTGACACTTCTCCCAATTAAGCACTAGGTCAATTTCTCCACACCTTTCAAGAACTCTTTCCAAATTTTTCAAGCAACTTTCAAAACACGTACCATGCACCGAGAAGTCATCCATGAATAGCTCCATAATTTCTTCAATAAAATCCGAGAATATAGCCATCATGCATCTTTGAAAGGTAGCCGGTGCATTACATAAACCAAATGGCATTCTTCTATATGTGAATGTTCCATATGGACATGTGAAGGCTGTCTTTTGTTGATCATCTGGATGAATGGGAATTTGCATGAACCCCGAGTACCCGTCAAGGAAACAAAAGTAAGAATGTTTAGCTAACCTTTCAAGCATCTCGTCGATAAATGGTAACAGAAAGTGATCCTTCCTTGTTGCCTTGTTCAACTTTCCATAGTCGATGCACATTCTCCATCCGGTCACGATCCGTTGCGGTATCAACTCATCCATTTCATTCTTCACAACGGTTATTCCTCCTTTCTTTGGTACACAATGCACCGGGCTCACCCATTCACTATGCGGCACGGGGTATATTATTCCGGCATCCAATAATTTGATCACCTCCTTCTTCACCTCCTCGCGCATGCCATGACTCAATCTTCTTTGATGCTCGACAACGGGCTTGCATTATTCTTCAAGTGGTATGTGGTGGGTGCAAGTCACTTATCGAGTACCCAATCACCTTCTTGTGTTTTCTCAATAAATTCAACAACTTATCCATCTCCTCCGGACTCAATTCATCACTCACAATGACTGGGTATGTAACATCCCTGATGTTTTTAAATCTTAATCTCAGTCATTAATGAAGTTTAACCATGAGTTGACCAAGTCAAAGCCCTTAATGGTGGTTAAACCCTATAGAGCCTTAGACCTATCTCTAGAACTTTGGTCTAATCTCAAAATTCCTCAATACAACTTCAAATTCAGCCAATATAAAAGATGCTCAGTTTTTCCGGGAACACAATTCATCCAATTACTGGCATTTCAAATTTTGAGAGTAAAGCCCTCAAAAACTTGGTCGAAACTCTGCAGTTCCTTTTGACCGAGCCAAGAAAAACAGTGATTTCAAACAAGTTTATCTCCAAATCTGTTGAGTTTTTGATAGGTCGACCTTTGTAAAAGTTGAAGCTGGATGTTTGCTCTACAACTTTTAGTTTGGGCGATTTTGAAGTTTAGTTCAACTTTTCAATGTTTGAACCAGTCGAACTGTGCTAATCTGAAATGTTCCTGCGCGAACGCGCGCTCCGGCCGCGACGTCGCGCTGTCGGCGCGCCCTCGGCGTCCGCACTGGCCGGCGTACTTTCACCCGTACGCCGACGCCTGGTGGGCCCTGAAGGACCGAACTAGCGACCAGAGAGGGGGGAGTGAATGGGAGCTAGTAAAAATTCTTCTCGAAGGAGATGACTACTCCAACAAGATGAACACGGCTAACCAAAACACGTCTCCGACTCAACTACCCAAGTTGGCCAAGACCACGTAGCCACTGGAGTGCTACTGGTCCTAGGAACCAACAACCACCGAAACCTACTCGAGAACGCAGCGGAACAAGCAACTCGAGCAGCACCAGACCACACCGGTCAGACCGGTCACCTGCACCGGTTAGATCGGTCCCGTCCAGGTCTTCCGAACTGAACCGCCGGAACACCCAAACTCCACCAGAGACACACCGGGTCACCCTGGACCCTGAGCCGGGTCACCCAAGCCAAACTTGAAGATTTCCACAGAAAACTTCTACACCGGCCAGGCCGGTGTAGCTCACCGGTTAGACCGATCTAAGCCAGGAAACCCCAAATTCGCAAAATGACCTCCCGAGCTCCAAAACAGACCAAACTCGAAACAGCAGCAATCCTAGAGACTAGGAAACACACCAGAACGTTCACCCGAGCAAAAACCCAACTGGGGTCGGCACCGGTCAGACCGGTGAGAGGCACCGGTCAGACCGGTCAAGACTTGGGCTCTCGGGATGAACAGCAACCCGCGGGTCAACTCCCCCAAATCCAAATCTCGATCTCCCGATTCACTCCACGGATTCGCACAAGACTTTGGGGATAGTAGGAACACCTCATGGTCACTCCATAGCCAAGATTTGGTCCACCAAAAGTTGCTAAATCAAGAGGAATCGAAGAAATCCCACCAAGAACGCCTCTAACCCTAGAGAGGAAAAACCCCAAAATCGAGCCCCTTTGCTCACGGATTTGGGAGTGGAATCAAAGAGAAAAGAACCACGAAGGGTTCATGCATACATCCCCCACCAAATCCTAAAGAGAAAGGTCTCAAAACCACCACAAGAAAATCGCCAAGAAAAGGCTATCAAAATCACCAAAAAGGAAAAACGGGAGAGACACCATCTAGCCTTGAGGAACCACGCCGAATCATCTATACATACCATGAAGGTTCATACAAGGTCTAGCTTCCCTCCCGATCATCCATCCCTCTCTCAAGATCTCACCATGAAGCTCTCAAGCTAGTCCTAGAAAATCCTAAGGAAAATAGCAAAGGGAAATGAGCTAGGGTTCCAAGAGATGGCTGCCATCCTCTCACCACTTGGGTTATATGGAGCCAACCGAAAGAAAAAACTACCCCTATTACATTAAACTAGGATACACGCCCCTGAAGGGCACTTTGGGAATCTTCATCGTCGTACCATCGGACAGATGCCCAGCGACCGCACCTGGCGTAGCCTCGACGCACACCTTGCGATCCCGACGCGTGTCCTCCACTTCGAAGTCTCCGGACTGCGTCGTCGCACACCGGTCAGATCGGTACCCACCGGTCAGACCGGTCAGACCCACCGGTTAGACCGGTCCAATGTTGCTGCACCTCCGTCTTCGGTCTTGGCTTTGTGGATCAACCAAGGAACCCAATGGTTTTCTGGTGAACCACTGGAAACCCCGCGAACTTGGTGTGGCCTCCACCAATCTCCACTCATGACTTGGCCCCCCACGAAGTCCCGACTCAATCTTGGCTTTGAGGCTCAACCAAGGAACCGTCCACGACTTCATCTTGCCGTTCTTGCCACCATGCAGCCCGCACTTGACCCCACTGGCCACCGGGTCCCTCGAACCAAGCCTACTTGTCTTCTCCACACCTGGAGGCCTCACCAGCAACGACCTTTCGCGCTTGTTCTTCACCTGCACCAACACTAGTCAAGCTGCAACCTGCACCTGCAATACTTAGCCGAGAATCAGTCCACACAACGTTGTCAATCACTCATCACACCAGGAAGCGACCATCCACGGGTCCTCGAACCACACAGGTCCTCAATCTCCCCCTTGATGAGTGCATTGACAACACACACGTTTGAGTAACCAAAGAGAAAAGGAAAAGAAAAGAAATGACCAAAAGAAACTCCAACAAGCGATCGAAAGCCAAAGGAAAGGCAAAGAGCAAGATCACTTGAAGAAGATAAGTCTCGGTCCCCTTAGGCAAGGGCAACGGCTCGACACAACCGAGACAAAAGCAAGCTAAAGCAAAGAGCGAAAACCACCTAACCAAAGCTCGAAAAACACAAAGAGCTCCCCCTGCACACATGCAAGCTCGCCCTGAACCAATGCAACTCCCCCTGGACGAATGCATGCAAACCACTTCACAAAACAGAGCAGCTGCACCAGCCTTGCTCTGACCGGTTAGACCGGTCCACTGTACCGGTCAGACCGGTGCCCCAGATCCGCCCAGATCCTGACACTTACACCGGTCAGACCGGTGCCCATCACCGGTCAGGCTGATGACCATCTGGGAACTGCAAGAGCCCAAAAATGGCTTGAAACCACTCGAAAACCCTCTAAATGCATTCAGTAGGCCAAAACATGCTCAAACTTCTCCCCCTTGTTGCCAATGCATGAATCAAGCCAAAAATCGAAAAAAATGCAACCTAGAGCTTCTCAAATAGACAAAATTCATCACAAGATGCTACACACATCCAAATGAGCATGTTAGATACTCTATAGCTTCGTATGAACATCAACTACATGATCACCAAGTTTCACAACCATTGGGCGAAGCTAAGATAGAAATGAGCAATTTTGTGAAAAATCACCCTCTCATGAGCAAAGTCCTAAACATGAGCAAAACATGTCAAAATGGCAAAGCCACACAAACTTCATGCTAGGACAACCATTCTAAACATAAGATCATCATAAACACCCTCAAGCACCTCATGTCATGTCAAAGCCACCGAGCCATGTGCCTACTTCTATATATGAGACTTCTCATTGGTAGGCATCATGCAACAGTTTAGCACCCAAAGCTATATAAAATAAGCACAAGTGACATGGGAGCACATTTTCCAAGCAATTTATATTTCATTTTCAGATTTGCATTTGGTACATGAAATGTCTTTGCGACAAAAAGGAACTTATGCCCCTCCACAAGATAAAGCAAGAGGGCTAAACATTCATGATGACAAATGAGCCTTTGGCCCCATATCATCAAAATAAGCTTATCCAACCATAAATTAAGCATAGCCAAGCCACAAAAACATGTCAAGATCATATAAAGGCATTTACTCACAAGAGAGCATACATATGGCATTTTTTCAAAAACATAACTATCAACCATGGGCATAATCCAAGATCATAAAGAGTTAAGCCAAACTAACCATAGCATACCAAACTAGCTCACAAGATCATATATAGCACATCATGGTGAACAATGTATATAAGAGAAGCTTTTCCTACCATAATGCATATGATACAAATGCATGCAACCTAAGATACAAAGATGCCTATACATCATGATACAAAATGCAATGCAAATGCAAACATGCGCAAAAGGAAAGCTATACATATGCTACAAAGGAGCTCCCACACCCAACTAAAGAAATCAAACAAACACCGAGTTCCCCCCACAAACGAGTGAAAGTTGCTTGATCTAGGGGCTTGGTGAAGATATCGGCTAGTTGGTTATGTGTGGGTACATGAATCAAAGTGATTTTCCCTTTCTCCACATTGTCTCTCAGGAAATGATACCTCACTTCTATGTGCTTGGTTTTGGAATGGAGCACTGGGTTCTTTGCAACGCTTATGGCACTGGTGCTATCACATTGAAGTGGGACATGGGTATACTCCTCACCAAAGTCGCTCATGGTGTATGTGATCCAAAGGAGCTGAGAGGAACAACTAGCTGCGGCTACATACTCTGCCTCGGAAGTGGATTGAGCAACACTCGATTGTTTGCGGGAAGACCAAGACACAAAAGAAGAACCCTAGAACTAGCAAGTCCCAGAAGTGGACTTCCTATCCAACCGACATCCGGCAAAATCCGCGTCTGAAAATCCATGAAGAGCCAAAGAAGAAGACGTGGAGTACCAAAGGCCGAAGTCGAAAGTGTGATGCAAATACCTGAATATGCGCTTGACTGCTTGCTGATGCGAAGTCCTCGGAGACGCTTGAAAACGAGCGCACAGACATACCGAGAATTGGATGTCCGGCCTCGTCGCCGTCAAGTATAGGAGTGACCCGATCATGCTTCGGTACTCCTTCTGGTCCACGTGTTCACCTTCGTCGTCCGCATCAAGGGCTGTAGTCGTACTCATAGGCGTCACCATGGCCTTGGAGTCCTCCATCTTGAACTTCCTCACAATACTTTAGTGTACTTTGCTTGGTGCACAAATGTTCCTTCCTTCGACTGCTTGATATGAGGCCGAGGAAGAACTGCAACTCACCCATCGTGCTCATCTCGAATTCGCTGCTCATGTCTTCTGCAAACCTTGCAACCAAAGAGTGAGACGAGCCACCAAATATAATATCATCCATGTATACCTGAACAATCAGAATATCAACACCCTGCCTGAGGAGAAACAAGGTCTGATCTACCTTCCCCATCTCAAAGCCTTTTGCAAACAGAAACCCCCTCAACCTGCCATACCAAGCCCCTAGGCGCCTGTTTCAACCCATAGAGCGCCTTTCTCAACTTGTACACCGGGTGGGGCTACTTCTCACTCTCAAACCCCGGTGGTTGCTTCACATACACCTCCTCTTCCAACACACCGTTCAGGAAGGCACTCTTCACATCCATTTGGTACAATTTGAACCCTTTAGCCACGGAAAAGGCTAGAAGGATCCTAATCGCCTCCAAACGGGCTACGGGAGCAAAGGTCTCCTCATAGTCGACCCCCTCCTTCTGGCTATACCCTTGCGCCACCAACCTCGACTTGTTTCTCACCACTTCTCCATTCTCTTCCTCTTTATTTTTCCACACCCATTTTGTCCCGATTGGCTTACAACCCGGTGGAGGATCTACCAACTCCCAAACTTGGTTCTTCTCAAAGTTCTCCAACTCCTCATGCATTGCGTTGACCCAATTGGAGTCAGATGAGGCGTGTCCAATGTCTTTGGTCTCAAAAGTAGCAACGAAAGCAGCATGAGCAAAGTGAGAATTGTTTCGAACCCTCGACTGAGTAGTGCGTTCGTTGATGTCCCCGATGATTCTCGAAGCTGGGTGATCCACTTGAACTCACCGGGGAGGTTCTCGCCTTGAAGCTACCTCCCCCTCAACTGCAGCTTCTCCTTGATCTGGGATTGTCGTTGTAGGTGTAGGAGAGGGCCCGTTCTTGATCGTAGTCGCGGTAGTAGGTACATGCTCAGCCGCGGGCACCACACCGCCATCTTCATCATCACCATGTTCATGCTCCTCCTCCTGAAAGATCTCCTCGCCAAGCTCATCGTCACCTACACAGTCAAAGACAAGAGAGCTACGTGGCTGTGTCTCGATGAAGGTAACCTCGCAAGTCTCCACGATTTGGTTAGTTTCCAAGTTGAGCACACGAAATGCTCTAGAGTGAGTAGCATAACCAAAGGAAATGCCATCGACAGACCTAGCCTCAAACTTATCCAAATTCTTGCCTTTCTTCAAAATAAAGCACTTGCATCCAAACACATGAAAATGACTTACCTTGGGAGTGCGACCGTGCATCATCTCATAGCACGTCTTCTTCTTGAATGCTCGAAGGAAAATCCTGTTCGAGACATAGCACGCGGTATTGACCGCCTCAGCCTAGAACCTCCTCGGAGTCCTATGCTCATCAAGCATGGTCCGAGCAATCTCACACAAGGTTCTGTTCTTCCTTTCCACCACGCCATTCTGGGGAGGCGTATAAGGACTCGAAAACTGGTGTTCAAGACCTAAGTCATGGCAAAAGGTTTCGAAATGAGAGTTTTTAAATTCCGAGCCATTGTCACTGCGGATCGCTCGTATGGCATCTCCGTGCCTCTCGTTCTTCAACCTCAAGACAAGATCTTGAACAAAACCAAATGTCTCCCCCTTCTCCTCCAAAAAGAAGACCCACGCATACCGAGAGTAGTCGTCCACCACAACTAGGACATACCACTTCCCACCCACAGATCGCACATGAGCTGGGCCAACAAGGTCCATATGGAGCAGCTCACATGGACGCTCCGTCATCACATCGGTGAGGGGTGGATGGGAAGAGGCTACCGTCTTGGCATGCCTGCACGGCGCACAAACCAACTCTTTCTCAAACCTTAACCGGGGCAATCCTCAGACCAAATTGACTTTACTTAAGCGAGACAAAAGGTCAAAGCACAAGTGACCCAATTTCCTATGCCACTTCCACAACTCACTCGAAGAACCAGCCAAAAAGCAATGAGCCACAACAGAAGACTGAGAGAAATCCTCTCGAAAAACTTGACCCTCGGGAACGACCATGCAAACTAGGTCCCCTCGAGAATCCAAAATCCGAGAACCACCAGGCTGAAACAACACCTCAAAACCCTCATCCAAAAGCTGTGAAACAGAAAGCAAATTGAATCCGAGCGATTGAACAAGAGCAACACGCCTGAGTGTGACTTTGTCACTTATCCTTATCTCACCTTCTGATAGCACACGCCCTCGCCCATTGTCCCCAAAGGTGATGTATGTCTTGGACACCACCGGGACGAGACTTGAGAACCACCCCTTGTCTCCGGTCATATGCCTCGAACAACTGGAGTCAATCAGCCAAACGTTCCTCAAGTCTTCCACCTGATATTCAAAAGCGAGCACGTGAGAGAACAAACGACTCAGCACTGGGGTTAGTACCAAAAGAGTAAAACCAATGCCGAGCCATTTGCTCCAAAGTGGGGTT
The DNA here is from genome assembly GCA_036936925.1 of Cenchrus fungigraminus. NCBI lineage: Eukaryota > Viridiplantae > Streptophyta > Magnoliopsida > Poales > Poaceae > Cenchrus > Cenchrus fungigraminus. Next base: position 49,193,016 of record CM072778.1, on the reverse strand, counting down.
AGCACAATCCAAAGCATCTCGCCTACCAAAGCTACCACCACGAGGGAACCACCCCTGTCTCGCTGGAGGAGAACGAAAACCACGAAAGGAGGACCGTGGACCGTTGCTCCTCTCCAACTCAAAGCTACGACTCCTCCCACCATAGTATTGAGCATGAGGTGGAGAACGTCTAGCAAACTGAACCCCACCAGAACCACCATGCCAACCACTTGTACCACGACTGTTGGTATTTCTTAACCTTGATGATAAGTTATGAGTTCCTAGCAACGATGCTAGAAATAACCAAATGGTAATCCTAACGATTACAAGGGTCCGCAAGCACATGGAAGTACCATTGTAGCATTTCCCCAAAGGAGTATTCCAAAGGGTATTAGTATTCCAAAGGGTATCGAATCCAAGGAAGGCTGGGCGGATTAACAAGTTCAACACTATTGCAATGAGTATAAATCATAGACGGAAACAAACCAGACACTCAAGTACAGGGGTAAGGTATGACAGATAGGATGGTAGTATGAACACACAAACACATTGTCTCTAAAGGTCCTAGGCTTAGGAGGCAACATACGAGTTAGTTCTAGGTTCTAAGGTACTAAACACATAAAGTTAGTCAGATGAGTTAGATGCACACTAGAATTGCATGATTGCTGGCTCAAGCACCCAGGTACAAAGGGGGAGCTAACCTCCCGCGTCGCTTACACACGACTCCGGTTGTTAGACTTTAGACTCCTACAGCGCATCCGAATGTGAGGGATTCCAGAAGGGTCCAACGGCTGTCACCACCACGGCCTACCCCAAGACAAACCGTGGGATACACTCATAAGTAACGTAGCTATGCAACCCAAGCACCACGCTTACATTGTTAGAGGAACCTGACCGGCCCGGGCTATTGTGACCCAGGTTAGAGCCACCAGATAAACCGACCAATTACACTGAGTACCGTAGCTTGAGCACTAACTTCATACAACACAAACATGGGATCTAACTAGATCAAACTAGGCTAGGTACACAAACGGATTTGTGCTTTCCTATGTCTATTCAACAAGATTAAAGGGTCGTGTTCGTGAAGAACACGAGCCTCCAACTTATGAACAAACACCGAAAACATGTGAAAGTCGCTCATCAACTGGATCGAAAGGCCTTGTTCATCAAGAACAGGAGCCTCTAAATGATGAACAAGCGAAGAACACATGAACAAATCACCCATGTATACAAGCACAACTTTATATGAAATAGCTGAATAACTGAAGTAGATCAAAGTCATACAATAAAATAAAGATACAAGAGAACTCATACCTAGATCCCAAAGTAGACTTGGAACCTGAAGTAGAACTACTCTAGCCTACCTCCTAGCCTTAGAAACCAAAAGTGAGAGAGGAGGAGTAAGATGTGTTGGTAAGAAATGAACCTCATCCCCTTCTATTTATAGGCATGAGCACCAGCGCAAAGAGGAGTGAAGCACCCCGGGGATGGCCTCTAGGACCAATGGACAAGCACCACGTGGAGGCCCTGGATCAGCCGACCCAAGGTCGGTTCGGCCGATCCAAGGGTCGGTTGACCCCAGGTGGGCCCCCCTTGTAACACCCGGTTTTAAGGGATAAACCGAATGCACCTTTATGCATGCCCAGGATCAAAATCATGCATAAAGTGACATCATTAGTGTAATATCACAACATATATCATTACATCGTTTAGATTACAAAATGACCAAAGGGTCTAAACAAAAAATTACACATCGTTAATCTATCGCAGCGGAGTAGGCACCATCTTCCACAGGAACGTTGACTGGGGGCACGCCAACCTAGATCTCCAGGTCTTCATGAAGTAGCTCCTCCTTCTATCTTCTGTCTATCTGTGCAGCAGTGGGGAGAGAATAGCAGGGGTTGAAAGGGAAAATGGTGAGTACACCTAGAGGTGTGTACTCCACAAGTGGAGGGAAAAGTGTGCATAACATGCAGGCTTAGAACAAGGAAGGCTTTATTTGGTGGAATGCGAAGCTCAAGTTTTAGTTGATCAAATTTTAATTAAGCACCTAAGAGTTATTGTGTATAAGGCTTCCCAACCCATTCAAGGCACAAGCACCCACTTGTCCTGGTCCTAAGGTTAAAACATCCTGCAACTATAACCAGCTCCCAAACCACAGTCACCTCCACTGTGGTCCACCCAAACCACCAACTAACCATGTGAGGGTCCAGGCCGCTCATGACCGTGAGCACGGCTGTTATAACAATTTTTAACACTCTGCAGAGGTTGTACACTTTACCCACGAGTCGTGAATCCCGTTTGCCTAGGACCCGTCGGACCATCAAACACTTCCTTAGGTGAGTCAGCTGGGATTCATTACGAGGCCTTTACATAGGTTCACCAGCGGCACATTAACTCAACTCAGGGTTCGGGTACCCGTCCTCGTGCCACAGAATGTTGGGGGCCTAGCCTCCCTCACTGGAACCAACAGCTTAACGCAGGCCAGCTGGATTTCCCGATTTACCCTACTTAATTGGCCAAGACCATAGCCCATTAGTTCTCGTGGTTGTACTGTAAGTCCCGGGTGGTCGCTCCACAGACAGGTCCTTATAAAGATCAACTCAGGCAAGACCATCATCAAGCATCACAAGTCACCATTCAAACCACTTGCCTAAGTCGCCTAGGGTGTTCATGTTGCTAACCATAACCCACATTAACATATTTCATAGTCATTAATCAAGTTAAGATTGAAACCCAACCCATGTTGAGCAAGCTAAGCATAACCTACCCATATAGGTAACCTCTAAGGGTAAGTAAGGAATGATAATGTTCTAGTAAACAGTCCTTAATAGGATTCCCATCAAATTTAGACATCTAATGCAAGAAAGCATAAATAGAAGGTGATATAATGTTCAAATTAAAAAAGGTATAAAATAGCAAGATGTTCAAGGACACTTGCCCGTTTCCCAATGCTCCACTGCTCAGAGACGTTCCTTCACGTGCAACAATCAACTGAAACAATACAATTAAAGCAACTAAGAACAATACACCAAGCATTAAAATAATTTTAGAAAAAACGTGCTACTAGGTAAGACTAACTAGCTACGAACACAAGAGTGCAAGGAACGGCTAAACAAATCTACGATTGAGAAGGAACAACTATTAGAAGGCTTGAATGATATTTCATTATACTTGCCTTGGAAAGGAATTACATTTTTAAAAGAAGAAAGGTTTTTGGATAGAATTTGGAATAGTCAATGTAGTGGGATCTCGTTGGTCGGATATCGATTGATGTTGGGAGGCATGTACCAAGGGACAAAGCTTATTATATGATTTGGTAAGGAGATTTTGTTCTAGCTGTAGAATGTGTAAAGGTCAAGGTGATGCTCATGGTTGGAATGGCTGAAACTTGCTAGCAGTGAATGAACCGAGAAGGCAAAGCCAGTGGCGACATTTATCATGTTTCCCACCTGTCAGTTATTCATGCAAAGATTGAAGGATTACTTTTGGGGTATTACATTGGAGACTCAGGAATACACTTCGACCAAATGGTGCATCTAGACAGAGAAGTATACAAACAACGGAAGTGAAAGCGGTCTGTTGTGTGCACATGTTGATTGCCGTGAGGAATACGGCAGCGAGAGCTGTGACTACCAAAAGGTGTGGTTCTGCTGCATGTATTAGAGATGCCACTTTACACGGTTGTGTGCAGCAGCTATTGACACACTATGTATGTAGGAATCATTGATTTATAATCAGGTCTGATAGGGGACATGATCGGGACAGCAATGCTCACTAAACCAAGATGCCAACATGACAGCGGTATGGTGACAATCTTAGCCTCACCAAAACTGTACCCAAAAGAGGATCTGATTCATGGAGTTGTTTAGGGATGGTTGGGCTATGGTCTAGCAAAAGGGGATGTTATTTTGAGCAACGGCTTACTGGAGAATGCAAAAACGAAGTGGGAGGACACTGCTGTTTGGAAAGCAGGGGCAGCAAGCACCGTGAGATCAATATCTCAGTATTCATAGCATGTATGGTCGAGCCATCTTGCATAGACATGTGCTAGTACAAGAGACATATCATACTAAAAGGGTTTGTCCATCGGAGATCTGGATCAACAGGGAACGTAATGCCAATCAGAGGCACAACGGCTGGTCGTGACGGCAGGGACAGCTAGAATTACGAAATTAAAATCTCTAGAACCATTGCACATATGGCCAAACCATCTTGCAGGGATGTGAGTAGGTATGAGAGGCACGCGGTGGTCAAAAGGATCACTGATCCGAGCATCGAATCAGCGGGAGCGTCAATGCCATTCAGCAGTGCTGTGCTGCTAGCCACTGGGACAACGACGAGATTCGTGGGAAAGCTCGCCTAAGGATCATGAGGATGCGAATTTGTGCTACCCAATTTTCCATGGGAAAACATACAACTGAGAGAGGAGGGAGATGGTGTCTCACTTTGGTTGGTTGAAGGGGTTGAAGACGAGCACATCAACCACGAGTTGCAGCAGCAGTCGACGATGTTGATGCGCCGGAACGACCAGTCCATGGTTTCAGCAGCGGCACATCCTCGGCTTGGCATCAAAGGTTGATGTTTGTCCCTGGGATCAGTGGTGCTGCGACATGAGGAAGAGATAGCGCCACAAACCAGGAACACAAAGGGAGGGACACCTTACCAGAGACATCGATGGCAAGGAGGGGGCGTCCAACTGGGAGGGGACGGGCTTCCTGCACGGAACAGAGGAGGGCAGCGTCGACGGTATTCTCCAAACCATTGATTTGATCCATGAGGGGTGGAGTGCAGCGGCAAAATCAAACCACGATGAGGAGGGCACTCCGTTTTGGTGGAGATTGAGGGGGAGGAGAGGGTTGGAGGGGGGGGGGGGCGGCCATGGATCAGAGAGGGGAGGAGGCCGGCCATGGGGCCCTCTGTTTCTTCGTGATCTGATCTCGTGGGAGGGATGGAAGGGGGACGTCCATCTAGGAGGTAGGGCCAAGGCCTGCTGGTTTTGCTATGAAGGAAGACAACTAGGATGTCCAGGTTCACATGCAGCTAGAGAAGGAAGGGAGGGAGGGAGTTCGGCAGCTGATTGTGTCGAGGGAGGGAGGAGGGGCGGCATGAGGAGGGAGAGGGTCGTGAGGGAGAGGAGATAGGGTCGGGCAAGAGGGGTGTGGGAGAGTTGGGCTTTGGCCCGATGTTGAGAGAAATTGGATGGGATTGAAGCTCAACCCATTAACGTAAATATACTTTCAAGGCTGCCATATAATGTATGGGAGAGAGTTTGACAACATGGATTTGGACTTGATTAAGATTGTTTCCAAGCCGTGAAGAAAGAGATGATGTTTCGATTCCGACATCTAGAGATCACTTTGATGAACGGTAAAGGAAGATGAGAGAGGATCGATCTGTATTGATGATGAGGTGGGTCGGGAAGGAGCTCGGGTGGAGATTTGCTAGGCCGGTGTGAAAAGAGAAAAAGGGAGAAGGAGAAAGAGGTGTGAGTCGGTTTTGGAGAGGAGATTGGGTCCGCAGAAAGATTTAGAATGAGAGATATGAACTTGGCATGATTTTAGAGAGAGAAGAATAAAACTTTAGTTGTAGAGAGAGAGATGGCTCGTGGGTAGAGAGAAAAAGAGAGACATGGGCTTGGTTAGAGAAAAGAGTAGAGAGGTTTAAAGATAGGGGTAGAAGGGTTAAACTTACAAACGAACCTATTCGAGTTTTAAAACTCAAACTCATTTTTCACACAATAAACACTATGCATTCCAGCATGAATGCAACATCCAAATATTTATAACCTATGATCATTTAATTTGTGTTTAGAAACTAATTTGTTTTCAAAAGGTTGCACACACACTTTCTAACTTAATTCTAACAAGTTTTATTAAAAAGTTTTTAAATCCTAGCAAAACTCAAACTAGGGTGTTACACCCCTCGGGGTGTGCTTCCTCCGGGTGGCTGTCCTGTGGGCCCTTAGGTCAGTCCCCGGTGTACACGTGCTCTTGAGGTGGTTTAGGTGCTCTGGTGGCCCCATGGATCCATGTGAAGTCCACGTGTCACGCTCTGATTCGTCGGGGATTGCCTCCCTTGGATCACAGATTCTACAGTGCGCTCGGGTATCCACGTGTCCCCCCAAAACAACGTTGCGGAGCCTTCTCCGTCTCCCTCCCCGTAAATACTTTACTCTGCTGCATAAAGCTTTACGCAGGGGCAACACGGTCATTTATCCATAGCGTAACCCAATACTGAAGGATACTGTCGCCGTGCCATGGATTACGTACTTCTCCGGTGAGTTACGCAAAACGTTTTTTCGCGATTGGGTTCGTTGCACAGCCACCGTGTTTATCCCCGGAGAAGAGAGCTGGTGCAAAGTGCCATGGATTACGTACCACGCCGGTGAGTTACTCAAAACGTTTTCTCGCGACATATGCCGTGCTATCTGTTCCACCGCAACATGCTGCACAGAGGATCCGTTTACATTATTTGCGTATCAATTACGTAGCAGTTACCCCGCACCATCTGTGCAAGTGGTCATAGAAGATCTTCAAGGATCCATTTACTCTTTTGACAAGTCGTAGTATCGTGGGTTACGTGCATCAGATACGTATGAAATATAGAGATATAACCACAGAAGATCCAGCATAATTCCAAAGGTTACGATCATGGGTTCCCTTGCGTGTGGGCCAACGTGATTAAGGCCCAAATTAATCAGTGAGCGACCATGTTGCATCTTGGCGGCCTTGTCTACCGTATACGGTGCCTCTTTTGTTGATGAGCCCTTAGCTTACACTATAATTCAGTAAACGTTGGATCACGTTTTTACTTTGTTGACCACAATGTTTTGTACAATAAGGATCCAAGGACAAAGTATTTACATTAATATCCTTCCACTTTTTTTCTGAGGCAGCCTGATTGTTTCGGATGTACATGGGCTTGATGGGCTTGGAGTCTAGGGTCGGGTTGTTGTTTGTGGGGTGGGGGTGGTTCAAAACTTTGTGGATGACTTCTCTGAACGTGATTGGTCTTTTGCATCCGTGCATGATCCTATAACCGGTGCTCACAATTAGGTCCATTCATCACCATTATACGTACGAACGGTGGTGGTAACCCTATCTGCCTTGATGTCTCGTGCGTAGTGACCGAGTCACAGCAGGTTACGCAGTTCGGCGGCCATCTGGACGAGGCAAGAGAGGAGGTATATACCAATAGTCGAACTCAAGTGATAGGTTACGCGCGTGCCTTAGGAGATTACATGGCTCGTGCGAAACCGAGTGGTCCAGGTTACGAAGATCATAGAGAGAGGTAGATACAGATGCAGATACACACATTTGGCACAACAGCTCCACATGTGTTTTATGAATGCGTGCCAATAAATGTCCAATGGCGGCGGCACAACTACAGCTTCTTCTTATGTTGTAGTGGTTTGTTCAGTTTGGGACATCGTCTGTAATGACGACGGTGCGGCGGTGTCGGCCTTTGGTGGCAGGTCGTGGTATGGAGCTTATCTCAGGTGGTAGATCCGTGGTGTACGAGTGTTTTGTTTTGTTTTGGTTGATTTGAGCCAGTGGAGTGATGAAAGCATCGAACGCACCACGGTATGATGAACACATCCAATCCGCTGCAAAGCCTGCAAATCAAAAATTTTGGCGGAAGCAATCAGGCAGTATATATAAACGAGTGTACGTACATATCCATTTATACTGCATGAAATGATGTGTACTTACATCGGTACCTTTCTGTAGTGATAACAACCAAGCACCCAAAAACAACTATGTGACTCACTGCTACATATTACAGTGCTAAAGACCAAGGTAGATAGAAGTAGAAGATCATATGTCACCTCCGGAGGACGCTCAACAAGTGAAGGTAGGGCACATACAAAGCACCACGCCACCACCCATTGATCTTGCAGACTCCGGATGCCAACCGCGCGGGCGTCGAAGCATGAGATGCTCCGAGCGCCCAGCGTGGAGCCGAGACACCAGACCCGACCCAACCATGTGACGGGTCGGATTGTTGGCTAGAAACTGATGGGTCGGGCGTGGTCACCCGAAAGGACCCGACCCACCGAACAGGAACTTTTCGATGGACCGGTTATTCGTTCGAACGGTGGATGACTTTTCGGAATGGCTTTTTCGGTTTTCCGTCGGGTTTACTTCGGTTCGGTATTAATGCTCACCCCCGTCGGTTCCCGCCATGCAATCAGGCTGGCTAGCGGGGAGGAGTCGGAGCCTTCACTCACTGTTGGGTTGAATGCCATGGCCCATTTCTTTTATTTATTGAATTAAGTATAGTAGAATGTTCGGCCTTTTTTACTCGATTGGCGGCCAGCGGATTAGGGTTGAAACTTCCAACCCATCAAAGCCCATCTTAACTTGCTGTTATTACTCACTCCATCTATTGATCCAAGGCCTATTTGTACTCTACTCAAAAACAAAGAAAAATAAATCAAGTCCTGATCTCCTGAGTATTTGCAGATTCAACGTGGCGGCTTCAAACGTGGGTGTGTGACCCGCACGGTTACGCACCATCCATGCTGCATTCGATCGTTTTCGAGACTAGCACACACGCGATGCACGTTTTATAAAATATTTATTATCCAAGTATTTAAATAAGAAGTTTTTTTAATTGTAAATTGAAAAGTTATGAGAAAGTAACTGTTTGGCACCATGGTGTCCTCTCACGAGTTGAAAATGTCCATGATAGGTAGTTTTGGTGTATGTAGTCACCTGAATGACCATTCATGTGCTCACTTCCAATGTAAAATTTCAGGGTGTCTAATGTCGAATCTGAGGTGTCATGTATCTGACATTAAATGTTTGCGTATATTTGTGAGTTTTTATTATAAATTAGGTTTGCCAAGCATAAAAAATTGAATAACAGCAAAACCAATCCAGCCGACCAACAAAATAAAAATCGAAAATGGAAAGAATAAAAGCGCATTTGAAAAAAATTGATTAACGGCAATACCAATCCAGCCTGGGTTTCACACGCAGCATCGCGGTTGCCGCGGAACACGGCGGGTCGTGTCGAGCCTGCGTAACCGAGATTTCGCGTAACCTGCAGAATCGACAACACCGAGTCGATCGATGTTGCACCATGCAGCATGGTTGGTGCAGGTTACGCGCAGAATTGACACCAGTAAAGAAGACGACGGGACGCTCTTGATTTGATAATACTACCTCCATTCTTTTTTACTTGATTGACGCTGGGTAGCACAAAAACGAGCTACCGAACGTCATCTATACTGTATGAGAACAGAGGGAGTACTACTACCTTCGTTTTTACCGAAACATTTTGAGGTATTAAATGCAACTTTGACCACTAATTAAGGGGACAACTGTACAATCACTACTAGAATCCCAACTTTAGCCAACCACTAATGGAATTTTCCGACCGCCTCTTTGACGCTGTTGGGCACTGTACAATTTACCGAGGGTTTGATAGTCACCGACCGTGTAATCTAATACCCTTGGCTATCTCTACAATGGCCAACAGTTACGTTGATGACCGACGGTTTTAATAATCCCAGTCGGCTATGGTTATGAGTTACCGAGGGTTGTGTGTATCCGCTCGGTAAATCTGCAGCATAACCCCACGATCTGCCGATCCTGTACCGTGTGTTTCCGCTACATAAGGATGGACCCATCCTCTCTCTCCGTCATTAACACAAAAATAGATCTGAAAGCTTCCACGGGTGCTACTGGACTCCGTAACTCCGCCGGCGGCGGACTACACCGTGTTGCGGTCGTACTGCAGCCGCAGGTATACTTCTGGCTCCTGATAGCTCTTTACTCATTAATTACCGGTCTGTTGCTTGCCTTGCCGGCTGCCTTCTCCTTTGATTCTTTGAGAGATGCGTCACACGCACGTACAGATGCACAAGGGCACAGAGGAGGTCTACATGGTGGGATGACTGATAGCAGCTTCCATATACCCAGAACGGTTATCATTTTTATCTTCCTATAAACTACCCTCTGATCATGTCGGTTCTTTTCAGGGTACTTTATTAATTTCCATTGCAGATCCAGTGCCCTGTGTATTCTCTGATGCAATGGATCTCTTCGTTTCTTCCTTCAGCGAGTTTCCTCCTTTGTTTCTTCCCGGTAGGAATCCTTCTTATGGGTGTACTATTGTCCATATGTTTTCACTGCTGCTCTCTCCAATCCCAGCGTGTTCTAATCTATTTTCTATTTTCCTTGATTCAGACTTTCAGATTTAAAATGTTGGTACTGATGATATAAAGCTTGGAGCTGAAGTATGCGTGCATGGTGGAGATCATTAATTAGTTGACAACAAATAGATTTGTTTTTCATCCTTGTACGAAACTGCACTTGTAATTTTGCCAGCTTCCTCTATTTTCGTTTATTCAATGTACCAGTCTGAAACATAATCAGATTTATATCAGTGTTGCATCTTCCAGTAATTCATTGTTTCTTTATGAAACTTTTACTTTGAGTACATACAAATGGTATGCATATATAACGTGCGTATGGACTGATTGAAAACAAAAATAAATAGGAATATAATAAATTAAATTACCATTCTTCTACAGTTTCAAATAGTGTTAAAATGATTTAAATAATTTAAATCAAGAAAAATGGCCGAGAGGGTTCTTGCCGTCCGGAATTAGATGACCATCCTTTTGCTTCGCTGGTGCAGTTAGCAGATAGCCAAGAGTGAGCTGTTGGCCATTCACTGTTGGCAAATTACTGGCCAACAACCTCTCGGTGATTAGTCGAATGGTCAACAAAGAGTGGCCGAGGGGAAGTTTCCGACGGTATACGGTTGGTACATAGCCAACGGCTTTAAAACACTCGGCTAAAGTTACGATTCCAGTAGTGAATGCAAGTTTCATTGGGTTTCATGGGACTAGGTAAGTGTGCCATGTGCGTTTCATGGTGATGAAACTCTTATCATCTCTCTCCTCATAATTACAGTGCCAAGTCATCAAATCGGCTTAAGCACAGCTTGGACTACAAATAGAGGTTTCCCACGTCGATTTCTCTCCCCCCCACACACCCATCCACCTTCCGATCCTCCATCTTGCAGAATTGAAAGCTCACGTACGCCCCACTCCCCCCAATGGCTAACTCACCTAGGGCCACGGCCCACCTGACATCCGATGAAGAGAACGACGTCTGCATGATGATCAGCGACGGATGGGGGACTTTCCCGTCGCCAAATCCTGGCTCCTCCACCGACGAGGATGAGGTGGCAATCCTTGAGGCACAATACCCGGCAAATGCCCGCGACACCCGGTACCGCCGCGCCACGTTCTCGTCCGAGGACGAAGACGAAGATGAGAAGGAGGAGCAGGACGAGGAGGAGGAGGAGGACATCGATGCTGTCAGGCGTGGGCGCGCAAGGAGACTAGAGAGTGAGCGGAGACTAGATTTCAAGCTTGGTGGCGAGATCATGCCGGCTGGGGTTGGACGACGACGGCGAGGCTCCAGCGCGGAGCAGAAGGCGGCAGGTGCCAGTGCCAATAGGTTTGGCTCTGATCAGCCTCATATATTATACTTGAAACTCTGCAATTATGCATCAGACCCTTCCGACCTGCATTCCTCTTTTCGCCCTCTTCAGTTAGTCATATCCAGCAGATCGATGAAAGCAAAAATTCTCCTTTTTCAGACATTTTTGGGACTATTGTTCGTGTTATTAGGAGCATCCCTGATCGAATTCGGAGTACACAGATGAGTGATGACTAATCCTATGATAAGTTTTACTGTATGTGTGCATGTGTGCAGAGATGGCATGGAAGAGGAGATGGCATGTCTGAGCCAGAGCGACTTGGAATTCTTCAAGATCTTGCTCCCTGGCATGTACGAGGAGTCACTGGTGAGTGCCCTGCTGCTCGCCGAATCTGATCTGCTCGGAATAGCTCGCGAATGTGCACATGTGCTGTTCCGAGTAAGTAATTGCCGTAGAGCTTAATTCGATCATGCTGCGAGTACAGGCTGCCCGACAAGTTCGTTCGCCAACTTGGAGATCGCCGGGTCTTGAAGCTGCAGCTCGCCGGCGTAGGTATGCTCCTGTGGAATGCGGATGTCTTCGCCGACGAGAAGAGCGGCGACGTGTACCTCGCCCAAGGTTGGAAGGAGTTCGCCCGTGCACATGACCTACGCATCGGCTACGTGCTCGTCTTCCGCTACTACAGCTGCACCGCCACGCTCGCTATGACGGTCTTTGACCGTAGCACCTGCCGCAAGCAGTAGTAGTACGTGCACGCTGCCGACTCTGGTACGTCCCCCTCGGCCCCTCCATCCAGGCACTCATTCGTCGCGTGTGGCCGAGACGAGCATAATTAAAACCATACATGATCATCATGTGCCCAGGCAGCGGGAAGGCTTGTGATGAGAACATGAGAACGTAAACCATGAGTGGGATGAAGTAACAGGTCGCTGGTTTACACAAGTGCAGCAACGTCTCTATGTTTCGTGAATTTTTGGTACTTCTCTAGTAGTTGGTTTCAGCATTTATATGGTAGTACTTCTCTAGTAATTTCTCTAGTAATAGTACTTTTTCTCTGGTGATTTCTGGTGAAGAGAAGCCTCTCGACCGCTTAAGGACCTCTCCCCTGGAATTGTTTTATAAATTTTCAATGAACAGTGGTAAAAAAAATGAATAGCTAGCTCATCAGCCATAATCAGGACTCCTCCAAAGGGGGTAGCTCCTCGGTTCGTCACGACCAGCCGTGCTACTTGGCAACCGCTATGCTGCATACGTAACCCAAGCTGCCTTCTACACTTTCAGATGTTGAACGCGTGTCGTGTGGTGGTAACCCATGCCACGTGACTCATGCATAATGGACTGCGTACAGGTTACACATACCCGGCCACGCGGGGCAGCCGTAATCGCCGAGCCGTGCAACAGCAAAGTGTAGCTTGGGTTAAATTCCTTCCTAACGTCAAGTGTGCCGCCGTGCGGTGATGCAAGCATTCCCCAGGAGGCCGAGAAGCAAGCCGTGCGTAACCGAGCGGGTCCAGCTGTTTACGTAGATTGATGGCCCCGAGGCTCCTGCAGGTGCGTCCTGTCGTCGTCCGTCCATCGTAATGAATGGTGGCTTCACGGGGATGGGGCACCCGCAGGCCCACAGCGGCCTGTCAGGACATATAATATTTTAAATTTTGATATTTAATTGGATACTAGAAACAATGCACGTGCCTTGCAACGGGGAAAACAATGCCCCATTGTCACCCCACTACCCCGGCACCTCCATAGGGACACATTCAGACCAATGTAACCAATGTCAACAACTATAATGGACACATTCAGATCAATGTAACCAATTCAATGTGCATTGCAATATAAATGATGTGTTGTCCGTAGCAACGCACGGGCACGATCCTAGTAAATAAAACATTAACACTACAGACTACAAGCAGGGGCCCTAGTACATGCCTTCGTGTAATCTACTACGGAGATCGTGCATAACATGGGGATGGTGAAAGCATACGAACACAAAATCCGTTGTGAGTATTCTGTGCGGCCAGATTTGCTCTAAGAGAGACATGCACTTCTCATGCAATTGGGTGCAGCTAGTCTCAATTGCCCATCGTAGAAATGTGCTCACATTTTGCTCGCTTGCCATGTCCCACATCTTTGACGCACAGTGCAGCTTCAACCTTTCCACGCGGTACATGTCGGCGACTGAGAGTAACACAGGCCAGGCGTTGGCAGGGGTGTCCCATAAATCGGCCTCCTCCGGGAGTGATCCTTCACTGGCATATTTGATCATAAGCGAGAAGTCGTCAGGGTGTGTGTCTTGGATTTGAACAGTTTCAGAGTTCGACTCCACTCCGCCACCGTAGAGCATTGCCTTCATCACACAAGATACTACAGCCACATCGGCACGTATCGCTCGTATCACACGGCTGCCTATGGCAAAGACAGCGTCCATAGGGTCTTGGGCTGCAAGTGTTGCGCGTATGCATCTGTGTATTGATGGAGGAGGAACATCAATGCGATCGTCCACAAGGACTATAACAACACATGATATGTTTATGCAACCTCCGTTGGAGCTCATGCGCTCAATGTCACGATGCTCCACCAGGCATTCGAAGCCTCGTTGTCCTAGATCCCCATTCTTGAATTCAACATCTTTTGTAGCTTGAACTCGAAACGTGTCATCGTCATCGGTTGGGTCTCCAGCCAGCGCTCGCAACAATACTCGCACCTACGTGGAACAACCATGCGGTGTTTACCACGTTCAGTGCGGGTGTGAACATGAAACGCGTCCCTTCAGTGCGGGTGTGCACACGTTCGGGTCCCTTCAGTTTACCACGCATCATGCGTAGTAACTAGATCGTCGAAGGTTCTGGTTCGACACCACCCGCCGTGTTCCACAGCAACCGCGATGCTGGCCGCGCCACACAGGCGGTTATCACAGTAACCTGCATGCCTTGCTATTCCTAGTGGACGCCTCTAGCGTTCGCGCCATGCTGCTTTGGCTCGCTGGTGCGCCCTCGCCATGATCAAAGGCATATGCTATTCTAGCCATGTTGAACCACGCACCATGGCATGGTGGCCCTATGCCATGCCGTGTGGGTAACCCAGGTGGTTGCAGCACACAGAGTAGGTTGAACCAGTAGCTAGTCGCAAGGATTGTGCGTATCCATACCTCTGTGTAACCAATAGGGTGCAAGTTACGCGCAGAATATTGAGTGAGGGCATGACCTAGAGATCAACTAGCGCTTGAGAGGAATGCGTAACCTTCAAGGTCTTTATTACAAGTTCAGGTTTACAGTGCCCATCGGCCGATTTCAAGTACACTACTCCTAGGAGAGATGGGACCGAGTGGAATCAGCAGCTGAGGCGTCGTCACGTCAGGCGATGCGGATGCTGACTGAGACGCTGCTGGAATGCTCCCATTCAGCATCCGGCACGAATAGGAACCGCTTGAACTCGTAGACGTCTAGCAGGCAGATGCACGGGGCCGTCCCCGCCAGCGACAGCGAGTCGGGTTCGCTGCCACGTACCTCCATCTCGTAGTTGATCTCGACGTTCCCCTCGGGGCACGGGCCGAGGTAGACCAGCGACAGTGACAGCCCGATCAGGACGCCACCGCCGTTGAGCAGCAGGAACACGCTGCCCATGCCGGCGTGCACCAGCACCCGGAATGGCTCACCCTTGCGGAGCGTCACCATCGTGGCCCGGAGGTAGGCGATGGAGGCGGTCGCGTCCTTGTGGTCGTCAAGGACGTTCCTTTAAAGAAGCATGCCGCGGTAGCTGCAGCCTCTGACAGGGCAGCCGAACGGCGCGAGCGGGCACGTCTCCTCGTGGCGGCACTTGTCAATGAACTTGATGACCTCGTAGCAGCCGTACTTGCTGAACTTGCAGACGCTTTTCATATCGGCAAGCATCTTCTCCAACGAGCGGCACCGGAGGTCGCCGATGGGCTCTTCGCAGCACCAGCACTTGCGGTTGATGCGGACACAGCATTTAGCGCACGCGACGTGGCCATTTTTGCACTGCAGTGAACAGAACACAGTAAAAATTAGGATACATGGAACATCGTACGAATCATAGTTGAATTGAAACAGCACAGTAGTAGCTGTGGTACTAGAGTGCGCCGGTGTGCTTACCATGAACACCTGGGACTCGAAGGGCATGAAGCAGATGACGCAATAGACGGAGCGAGCATCCGAATCTAACCACATGGTCTTCACCATCTCGTCGCAATCGCATTTCCTCGCCGTGGTGGCAGGATTTTACCTTGGCGAAGACTTCGATGGTGCCGCGGCAGGCGTCACCTTCGTCTTCCTGGTGGTCCTACTGTTCATCTCAGATCTGATCCAAAACAGTTCCACAGATGCATAAACTAATTACTGGTCTATTGACGGTGGTGATGGGAAACGGTTACTCTAGCGAATCACCAAATAAAATTGCGAGCGAGTAGCAGATCATGGATTGTTACCACTAGACGTTTAGCTCACCACCGGAGTCGGCTTCCACCAGCGCCGACGATAGGCCTCGTAGAAGTCGTGGCGGCAGCGGCTGTCCGCCGTCGCCCCACACACTTGATAGCACCGGCTGCGAAGTACGCTACCACCTCCATGCGCCGGCGCCGCCCTCGAAGATCGCCATCTCTCCTGAACTCCAGCGACGTATGCAGCCCAGATCCGGTCGAACCTGACCGGGAACGGCTGATTTGACCCGGCCGCCGCCCTCCTCACTACCCTCCGGGCTTCCGAGGGGCAGCTCCGACGGCAGCGAGGTGGGAAGGAGGTTAGGGAGGGGGAGGCGGCGCTAGGTTTTGGGTCCACCCGTGCCGCCCCTGCCAAGCGACGCGGACGATTTGATCTTGCAAGGATTGGTAATCAGTAATTGCGCGTACTCGTTGGTGATTGGACTTCTTGGTGATTGGACTTCGAGGCGAGGAACTCAGCTCCCTGCGATGGATTTACCAAGACGAGGCGGTGACCACACCCGAGACGGAGGGCCAATAACCTTGAGCAACAAGGGTTAATGGCCTCCGCCACCAACTGGGACGAGGATGCCGCATTGAAGGCGTTCCACACGGCCCGAGGCGGTGTCCGCAGCCTGGTTGAATCCGGCGTCACCACAGTGCCGCCATAGTTCCTGGCACCCACCGCGCCAGTGTCCTCGGCGGCCAGGAACTTTGCCGTCTGTTGGGGGGTCTGAAAATCGAGAGGGACCCCCGAACACAGGTGGAGAGAAATTCACGATCGGATGCACGAAAGGACTCAAGAAAGGGGAGACAAAGAATCTCCGAAAGCCTGACTTCACCTCAAAAGTTGCGAACCCCTTTACACATGCCCTCGGACCCCCTTTTATAGGGAGGCGAAGGGACTTTTACAATCCGAGATTACCCTCAAATCTAAAGAATATTCCAAGTGTGAACATGTACATGAATGTCTTTTACATCCCGTGATTTGTAGAGCTAATTTCACATATTTACATGCCGGCCACTCGTTCACACCTCGAACCCAGACTTTTGGTGTCACGTCTTTGACCTGGTCTTGAGCCGACCTTCGATTCTTCACTCGCGAAGAACATCAGGTATACAGATTCCCGATTCCAATCTTCAAAGCCATCACCGAAGGATTGCTTCCCGAACCTGCAGTCATCCCTGAAGTTTCCATAGCTGAAGTGGAGTTTCCCGAATCCGTAAAGTTCTTCGATGTTTCCACTGTCTTGAAACAGAGAGCAGACTTGCGACATTACGTTATTTCGGCGATCCTTTCGCCCGAAAACAACAAGTTAGCGAATTCTCTAGAAAACCCTGAAAATGAGTACTACGCTTGGTTCCTTCCTGCCTGTTCCACGAATTCGCCGGAGTCTTGACATCTCTGAAGTTTCGAGGGTGAAAGGTTTTTACCCAATCCCCCAACACTAGCCCCACGGGGAAGCAAGTTGACTCCGACGATCCGTTTCCATGAAGAATTTTCAGAATTTTGGTAAAAAACGTCACCCTCGGAACGTCGGAGTGTACACGCGTCCCCCTTGAAATGCACAACGGTCATCTCGAGACATCTTCTCGAAACTACCCCCCTTTCCCCTATAAATAGAGACCCTGGGCGGTAACTTTATTTCACCGCTTTGTCATCTTCTCCGAAATTTCGTGGCATTCGTAGCGCAAGGCCTTTCGTCTCAAGATCCCCGAAGTTCGGTAATTTCTTCGATCTTCTAAGGTAGTCTATTTGTACCTCTTATTTTTTCGAGCACTATCTCTTTTTTCGTAGATTTTTTCGTTAGTCGTAAATTAAATGTCTTTATTAATTTTTTTGAAAAAGGTGGCTCGTACTAAAAGCACAGCTAGACCAAAGACTGCTGAAGAATTGGCCGCTGTCGGTGTTCCCTCAACGTCGGAGAACGTTCCTCCGAGCACAAGTACTCAGGTTGCCGAAACTGTTTGGGAATCTGGTAGCCGCGAGGACGGAGAAATCAGATCTGGGCGCGAATCTGGCGATGGCGAAGATATTTCTAACGTCGAAGTCAATCTTAATGAGCTGATTTCGTCGAAAGCTTCATATCCTCCGGCCTTTGTTTTCGGTAAATCAAAAGTTACCTCCAAACTTATCAAGGAATATGAAGGGGCTGGCTTCTTTCCTTCTAGTGATGGTCGTGCACCTTCTGACGAAGAGACTCCTTCTCCCGAGGCGGATGAAATTGTTGTCTTTAGGGATTTCTTTTTTGTGGTCTCAGATTTCCCTGCGATGCTCTTCTTCCCGCTATTCTTGAGATGTTTTCTGTGAAGATACATCAACTGACACCTAACTCTTTTTTGGAACTCTCAAAGTTTTTCTGGATTATGAAGACTTTCAAATGCACTGCTGGTGCTGATGTTTTCGCGCGTTTGTTCGAGCTTGTTATTGAGAAGGATATCCTCAAACTCAGTGATGAAAACATCTACGAAGCTCACTACGGGTGTTGCACCTTCAATACCTGAAGGAAGAATGTTCACCAAAATCTTACTCGCATTCAACTTGCCCCTTGCGGTAAAAGCAAATTGCCCGAAGATTGGCGGTCATACTGGTTTTATTTGAAAGTTGACATGTCCATGGTTCCTGGCTATACTGGTCCGGCTCATCCATTTTATTCGCCCATGACCCCGGTCGTCGCTGTTAGTACTACTTCTTTTAACAGCCAGGCCCTTGGCTTCAAGAATTGTGAGAATGGTTTCTATCTTGCCAGCACCATTCTCGGTGGTCGCGACTCCATTGAAGAATTTGTTGTCGCTCGAGTTTGGCCCCTGTCACATGGCTGGAAGCCTTCAGATATTATTTTTCTTGAAGTGGACTGGGCTTCTCAAAAAGTGTCATTTCCGCAATTTGGCTTACGGCTTGGGGATGATCAGAGCCTGGATGATTTCATTCTCGAAGTTGAAGAGAGGGTCACTGAAATGGTTGGCGAGTTCACTCTGAACGAGTATAAGGCCTACAAGCATATTGAAAACACAAGAAGAGAGTGAACCGTGTGTTTTCTGAACTTGGTGCCGAGACTACTCTTTGATCTCGTCCGCCTGGTGTGGACAAGAAGACTCCGAATCTTGCTGTGGCTGATCCTTCGGCTGCTCTCCCTAAGTCTCAAAGTAAAAGGGTTTCACGAAAAGGAAAAGCCAAGGATGGCTCTGTCGGCACTTCTTCCCCTGCTGTTTGCTCAACGAAAACTAAATCCTTGGAATCTAGCAAAAGAAAGAGAAAAGCTTCTGAAGGTGTTTCTGATGTTGAGGTTCAAGCGGCATCTAGTCTCATAGCGCTGAGCAGAAAGAAGTCTAAAAAAGCTGTGAAGAAAGTCGTGATTGTTCAACGTGTAGCTCCGGCCTTTTCTGACGACGAAACCGAAGAAGAGCCACGTCAATCAGGTTACTTTCCTTGTTTTTGCTGCATGTTGAGGTGGGGGCTTCATTCTATTTGCACTCCTGGTTCAGAGGCTGAATTCGTAGATATTGAAACTTTTTCAGATGCGCTGCCCGAAGCTCAAGACATTCGTGAAGATCCCATTGCCTTGCTTCTACTGAAATTGAAGCCGCTAAGATTCTTTCTGCTACTGGCGAAGCATCGCAAAAATTTTCTGAAGAGTTGGAGCACACGGTTGATCATAGAGGTGGATCTCTCGGAGACCTTTCGCTGATTGAGAATCGCGAAGATATTCCCGATGATCAGGATCCTTCTCCTGAAGTTGCTGCATACAACACGAGCTTTGGTACGTCTTTCAGGGGTGAGCTTCTAAGTGTTGAATGTTTGGTGGTTGATGAAATTGGTGGCGTTCATAGCTCTTCTGTGCTGTGGCATTCTCCTAAATTTATGACCAAGTCAGTGAGTGGAACAGGAGGAGACGCTCCGAAGGGAATGCCTCTTCTTACTGACAAGGTGGTTATTGCTCATGAGGGACGTACTTATTCTTCCTGTCAGAAACCTATGGAGATTGCTGAGACCACTGGTGAAGAATCTTTGAAGACTTTTGATTCGGAAGGTTTGGCTTCTATCTTTCCTCTTTCTTTGCTTTCTTCTTCGAAAAATCTTATTACTTCTCTACTTTCTTCTTCAGCTTTCGAATTGTCTATCCAGAACCTTTCTGCGCCAGAACTCTCTCGATTCAACGCCATTCTAGGGTTGAAATTGGCTGTTTCTGGTAAACTGCTATTGGAAAAGTTTAAAGAGGGCAAACAACAAGTTCATGTTTTGAAACAAGACTTAGAGAAAGCTCAGTCATCAAGTCGCGAATTGGCGACTCAAGTTAAAGATCTCACAGAAGCTTTGAAGTCTTTGCAGAATGAAAAGAAGCTTCTGGATGCTGCTCACTATAACTTGAAAAAAGAACACGACAAGCTTATTGATGCTCGGAACAATGATGTCCAAGTCATTGAAGAACTTCGCAAATCAGTTGATGACGGAACCGCTGCTATTATAGAATGTCGTGAGGCAAACGCGAATCTTCTTAAGCAAAACTCTGGTCTCGTTGGCAAAATTAGCGAACGAGACAAAAGAAACCTTGAACTTGAGAAGATGGTTGACGAACGAGACGATGCACTGAACAGAGGAGCTGATGGAATTAGGAAACGTTTTCGGCTTTTTGTTCGAAAAATATAGTGAAGCTCTGGGTCAGTTTGGCACCCGCGCATAGCCTTTTCCCGAAACTTATGGTGCTGAAGAAGTAATGGGATGGATGGTATCAGAATTTGAGACCCTTCCTGAGGTTATATCCAATGCTAGTGACTTTGCCGCTTCTTTTAGCATGGAAAGTTTGCTGAAACTTCTAGAGAACTGTGATAGCGTGGATTTCGAGAAGTTCAAAAATGCTATGAAGAGGTTTCCTGATGCTGGTAGCACTTCTCTTGTCCGAAGCCCCAAAGATGTTCGGGCTTTGAAGGTAAAGTTTATGAAGGAGTTCTGGGTTGCCAGCGGCAAAGAGTTTGTGAAGAAAGTCGCTCGTGAAAAACTTGAAGAAGTAACCATTTCTTTGGACCTTCCACTCTCTTGGTGATTTGCTTTGTACTGACTTCGCTTGCTAAGTTCTTTCTGTTTTTAATCACTTATGTTTGTTAATACTTTTCAGATGATAAGGAAAGAAACAAGTGAAGAAATTCGTGAAGCTCTCGAGATGAGCTCTGAATCCGATGGCCGAGCTGGCGAAGATGACGAAGCTGAAGATGGTTCAGGAAGTGGAAGCAGTAGCAGTGGTAATGGAGACAACGATGAAGACGATGAGAGCTCTGAACGACGCAATAGTTCTCCGAAGGTTGATGTCGTCGGTTGAGACAGAACTTATCTGAACCATTGCTTTTGATGTTCGAAAGTTGTGAACTTGTGTATTCATGGGTTGCTACCCTTTCTAAACTTTTGTTTTGTAAACTTTTAACCTGCGCAGGTCCTGCAAGGTGGGCCTGTGCAGGATGTCATACCTTTGCGAATTTATCGCCAGGACCAGATAGTTAGTGGTGAAGCTTGGCGATTGTATAAAGAAGCTCTTCCTGGATGCCAGTTCTCCGATTTTTGGCTTTATTGCTGTCAATATTTCTCTCTGCGTAGCTTCCAACTAAGTTGGTTTTTTCTTTACCGCGACAGTTATGCCCTTGCGACTGAAGCTTCGAGTTCGCGCCCCTACATGAAGACGGAGCCCCTTAGCCCCATAAGCGGCGATTGCAGCTTTGCTTATGCTAGTGATGTCGCCGAAAACAGAGGCCGTAGTCCAGGACGTATTGTCAAACTTCCTTTTTGATCTTTTTGGCTCATCGAAGCTGTGTAATGAACTTCTTATGAAATTTTTATGAAAGCTAGGCAATAAACTCATTTTTTTGAGAAAAAACGTCACCCTTCCCACCTTGCCGTTTTCATGCAAAATTTCACGAATGGCTCTCCTTTCGTGCACTTGGTTTTTTCTTAAAGCGTGAGCATATAGTTCAGAATACAAGTCGACGAAACTTCCTTCGCGAGTTTTGTGGACTTGTGCCTGCATAGCAAACTTGCTCAGGTTGATATCGCAACTTTCAGTTGCTTCAACCTGTTCTTTTACTTGACATACTGACGAAGGCCTCCAAGCCCCCTAGTCTGTGAAATAGCAGCTGTAGCTCAAAGTTTTTTCTGAATAGACAAGTTTTTCATTAACTTGTTCATGGATTTTTACTTCCATGATTCTTAATTTCCTCGTCATGCCAATTCATATTGATAACTGAAAGAATTTTGGATCAAACTTTTCTTCATAAACTTTTTTACGAAAACCTTATATCAAGATATTTGAGCTTGACTGGGCCACAACCTTCTGTTGTCTCCGGCCTTGCGGTAGGACGTCCCTTTACTCTGGGATCTAGGCCACAACTTGTTGTTGTCTCAGGCCTTCTGGTAGGAAATCCCTTAACTCTGGGATTTAGGCCACAACTTGTTGTTGTCTCAGGCCTTTGGTAGGAAATCCCTTGACTCTGGGATTTAGGCCACAACTTGTTGTTGTCTCAGGCCTTTGGTAGGAAATCCCTTTACTCTAGGATTTTTGGCTATCACGGAGCCTTCAGCTATCACGGAGCCTTTCCACAGAAATTTTTTTCTTTTATATGATGGAATTCTCGGCTATCACGAAGCCATTCAAGAACTTTTCTTTCACACGATGGAATTTCGGTTATCAAGGACCTTTCATGAACTTTTCTTTCACACGATGGAATTTCGGCTATCAAGTTTCACACGATGGAATTTCGGCTATCAAGGAGCCTTTCATGAACTTTTCTTTCACACGATGGAATTTCGGCTATCACGGAGCCTTTCATGAACTTTTCTTTCACACGACGGAATTTCGGCTATCACGGAGCCTTTCATGAACTTTTTTTCACACGATGGAATTTCTCAAGACACATAATTTGGGGGAAAGCTCTTTTCATATATATCACAAAGAGTATTTACATAGGATCCGCCTCGTTAAAAACCTTGCCCCTTGATTTAGGGCCCCCTTTGCAAGGAAAAGGGTACGGTCCTTTTTATTCTAATGTAAATGCATGAAGTAAATATTTTTGTTCCCGAAGCCACTTATAGTTCTGTGGTTCAGCTTTTACAAATTTTGTGGAATCTAAATCTAAGAAAGTAAATGCCGTAAACTGAATCTAACTACTTTCAAGACTTTCAAGGGTAGTACCTTTTTAGGCTGTCTGCATTGCACGAATGCGGCAATTCTTCGTTAGTCTAATCTGTTAAACGAAAAGCCCCTGGCATGTTAGTCTCTTTCGCTATGTATGGTCCTTCCCAAGATTCCTGAAGTTTTCTGGGATTCTCCCAATTCTTCTTTCTCTTTAGCACTAAGTCACCAGTCTTGATGTCTTTCCTGACTACTTTCTTGTCTCTCCATGCCTTGGTCTCTCTTTGGTATTTCTCAATGTTCTCTAAGGCTTCGAGAACTGTGAGCTCAATCATGTCCTTCTCTATTTTCATTTCAACTTCCTCAATTTCTTTTGCCTTCTGAACTCTCAGATTTTTGTTCTTGATTTCCTCCGGCGTCATTGCCTCAGTCCCAAATAGCAACCGAAAAGGTGTGAAACCTGTTGCCCTTGACACTGTTGTGTTGTGCGACCAAATTACTCTTGGTAACTCATCTATCCACTTGCCTTTTCTCTAATCATACAAGCATTTCTTGATTCCTGAAAAGATCAACCCATTCGCCCTTTCTACAGCCCCATTGGACTGCGGATGGTAAACTGAGGAGTACTTCATGTGAGTGCCCAAGGTCTTGCAATATTCCTTGAAAGAATAACAATCGAACTATTTTCCATTGTCCACTGTTAGCTCTCTTGGGACTCCGAATCTACAGATTATGTTTTGCCAGAAGAACTTCTAAACTGTCGGTGCGGTGATATTCGCTAATACCTTCGCCTCTACCCATTTAGTGAAGTAATCAACTGCAACTGCTGCGAACTTGCAATTTCCTTGAGCTGTTGGCAATGGCCCAACCAAATCCATCCCCCACCTTTGCAAAGGCCATGATGGTGGAATTAGATGAACTGGCATGGATGGTAAGTTCTACTGATTCGATGTTTTTTGGCAGGCTTGACATTCCTGAACTAACCTCTTTGCATCGAGATTTATGGAAGGCCAAAAGAATCCCTGCTTTATTGCCTTTCCTGCTAGCGCTCTTGTGCCTATGTGCACACCACAAAATCCGCTACGGATTTCTTTGAGAAGTTCTACACCTTTTTCGGATGTTATGCACCTTAGCCATGGTTCGGTTACTGCAGATTTGTAGAGCTCTCCATCCACTATGGCGTAGCCTCTTGCCCTTTGCCTTAGCCTTTTTTCCTCCAATTCATCCTGTGGTTCATAGTGACCCCTCAAGTAGGCCATGATTTCAGCCCTCCAGTTGTGGCTCTCTATATTGTTCACAGTTTTTGGCTTCGGGTCTTTGATAGATGGTTCTCTGATTATTTTGAAGAACACGTCCGGAGGTATCGCTTGCTTTTGTGCTGCTGCTTTCGCTAGCTTGTCTGCTTTGTTGTTGTCATTTCTTGAGATGTGTTGGACTGTGTAGCCCTTAAAATGCTTTTCCATTTCTCTAACTTTCTCAAGGTACTTCACGAGTACCAGGTTTCTTGCTTCACTTTCTTTCTCGATATGTTCTTGAATCACTTTCGAATCTATTTTGATGATAAATGTTTGCTGACCCAAGGCATTCATTTTTCTCAAGGATAGCAGTAGAGCTTCATATTCTGTTGTGTTATTCGTGGAAGGTACGTCATCCGCGAAATCGAGCCGAGCGGCATATCTTATCACGACTCCGGCTGGAGATGTCACAATCACTGCTATTCCAACCCCTCTATCACACCAAGCCCCATCACAGTGTACTACCCATGGCATTGTTATGTCTTCGCCAGAATCTTGGGGTGGCGATGTCAAGTCTACAACAAAGTCTGCTAAGACCTACGATTTGATCGCGTTTCTTCTCTCGAAGTCCACGGTGTATTCTGATAGCTCTGCTACCCATTTGACGATTCTTGTTGATGCTTCCTTGTTCGTGAATAGGTCGTTCAGTGGTTGGTTCGTGACTACCCTTATCCTGTGACCTTCGAAATAATGTCTCAGCTTCCTTGCCGCCATGATGACTGCGTATGCTATCTTTTCTAGCTCGGAATAGAACAACTTAGATCCTGAAAGAGCTTCCGAAGCAAAGTACACTGGGATTTGTTTCAGCTTTCCTTCTTCTTCATTCTCTTGCACTAGTACAGCGTTCACAACTGAGTTGGAAGCAGACAAGTACAACAGAAGTGGCGATCTTGGCTCTGGAGGACTTAGCTTCGTCATGTTTGACAAGTAATCTTTGAGCTCTTGGAAGGCTTGTTTCTGAGATTCAGACCACTGAAAGTTCTTGGAGCTTCGGAGAACTTGGAAGAAAGGCAAACTTCTCTCTGCAGCTCTGGGTATGAATCTGTTAAGGGCAGCCACTCTCCCTGTCAATTTTTGCACATCTTTCACCGAAATGGGGTCTTGCATCTCGACTAGAGCCTTGATTTTGTCAGGGTTTGCTTCAATACCCTTTGTCGAAACCAAGCAGCCCAGAACCTTTCCTTTGTGAATGCCGAAGACGCACTTCTCGGGATTGAGTTTGAGATTTGCTGCTCTGAGATTCGCGAAAGTTTCTTGCAAATCGCTAATGTGGTCGCCTCTTTGGACGCTTTTGATGATTATATCATCGACGTATGCGAGAATATTTCTCCGAAGCTGACGGTGTAGCACTATTGCTATCATTCTCGAAAAGGTGCAGCCTGCGTTCTTTTGCCCTTCTGGCATTCTCACGAAACAGTATGTTCCGAACGGTGTGATGAAGCTTGTCTTTTCTTCATCTTCTTTCCGCACCCTGATTTGGTGGTATCCTGAGAACATATCCAGAAGTGAAAGCATTTCACTGTTTGCGGCATCATCAACAACCTTGTCCACTCTTTCCAGAGGAAAATCGTCCTTTTTGCAAGCTTTATTTAGATCTGTGAAGTCCACACACATTCTCCACTTCCCATTTTTCTTTTTCACTGGCACGGTGTTAGCTAGCCATACAGGGTACATGACTTCCCTGATCACTTTTGCATCCTGAAGTCTTTGCACTTCGGCCTCTACTGCTTTGGCTTTTTCTTTAGACATTTTCCTAAGTTTCTGCTTCTTCGGAGTTATTTTTTCATCTGTGTCAAGGGCATGTTCAATGATATCCCTGTCAACACCTTGCAGATCTTTTGCTGACCATGCGAAGAGATCTTTGTTCTTGTTCAGGAACTCAACGAGCTCTTTCTCTTCTTCGGGACTAAGATGAGCTCCTATCACCACTGCTCTATGTGGCATGTCATCCAGGTACACTTTTTTCGTTTCGCCATCGGCACTTATTTCCACTTTCTCTTTCTCTTTTGGCCTCAACATACGGTTCTTTCTTTTCTTCGGTGGAGTTCAAGTGGTGCACATTGGTTTGACCTGGTGTGTGGCCCTTCTCTATGTTTCTGGCCTCTTGCTGATCACCGAACACTGTGATGATTCCTTTGGGTGCCGGGATTTTCATAGACAGAAACTGTTGCCTTATCACGGCGTCAAACTTGTTGATGAACCCTCTGCCGAAGATTGCGAGGTACGGATGATACATGTCGACCACATCGAAAGTGAGGGTTTCGGTTCTAGCATTGTCCAGGTCTCCAAAGGACACTGGGAGAGGTATCTTTCCCGCTGGCTTGATTGGCTTTCCTCCGAAGCCTAGCAGTGGGTATTCTGGTGGCTGTAGCATGTGTGGGCTCAAGCTCATTTTCTCGAAGGTTTTCATGAATAGTATATCAGCCGAACTTCCATTGTCCACCAGGACTTTTCCGATCACCCAACCAGCGATATTCACCTCGAAGACCATGGCGTCATTGTGGTCAGTAGATTTCAAACTGAAATCTTGTTCAGTGAATGTTATCGGCACATTGGCCCATTCTGGTCGTGCTGCTGGACCATCGTTGATGACTGTGTTTACAGATCTGAAGTAGTTGTTCCTCTGCCTCTTTGTTTCGAACTCCATGGCTGTGCCTCCAGTGATAGGCATGATGGTTCCGAAGGATGGTAGTGCTTTCGGGTTGTTGCTTCGTGAACTTGACTCTGGCTTTACCGAATTGGCTGGAGGTGGTGACAACATTTCTTGAATTGGTTGTGGTTGCTGAATGGTTTGGATTGCCTGAGACTGAGGGAAGAACTATTGCGAAGGCTGCCATGACAACTGTGCTTGTTGAAATTGCTGAACTGGGATCGGGCTTGGCTGAGGACCCATCAGTTGTGGCTACCAGAAGTTTTGACGGAACTGATTTGGCATTGCGGAAGCAATAGACATCATGGTCTTCTCTTGCTGGATTCTTACTACGTTCTTTTTAGTTTCTGGGCAAGCTTCAGTACTGTAGCCCCTTCCGTGATACCTGTAGTAGAAGTATGGATCTCTTGGATCATGATTTTGAATTTTCGGAGGTCCTCTTCCTCTTCCTCTCGAAGGAACACCCCCCCTTGTACTTGGCCTGTTGTCTTGGTTGAATTGCGGTGAAGGGTTTTCCACGTTATTGATGTTTCGTGGGGCTTGGAATTGAGGCCTCCATCCTGTTCCTCTGTTGCCTTGCCTTGACTGGTTTCGCTCAGCTACTCTTCTTCGATGATCTTCATCAGACTTGATGTATTGTTCCAGTTCGTCGAAGAGTTCTTCAATGGTTTGGGGTTCCTTTCTGGTCAAGTGCGAAGCTGTTGGTCCTGGGGTCAGACCTTTGATTAGTGCTTGGATTGTTGTTTTGTCGTCTGCTCCCGGAATTTGGGATTTTTGTTGCATGAATCTTCTCACGAAGCTCTGCAGTGGTTCCCTGTCTCTTTGCTTGCAACTAAAGAGATCTGAAGGCTTTGCAGATGTTTCATGAAACACTTGAAATGCTTGAATGAACTTTTTCTTGAGATCAATCCAGCTGCAGATTGAGTGCGGAGGTAACTGGGAATACCAATTGAGGACTGGGCCTTCACAAGTAATGATGAAAGATTTAGCCAGTGCAACATCATCTCCACCGGCTGAATTTACAGCTGCTTCGTAACTCATGAGGAACTGTCTGGAGTGTCCATATCCATTGTACTTTGGGAGAGCAACTGGTTTGTATTTCGGAGGCCATGGTGCAGTCTGTAGCCCAAGAGACAATGGCGATTCAGGATCCGCGAACTGTGGGATTCCGTTGCCCATGAAGAAGTTTTCTCTCGGGGTTCTTTTGTGCTGACCAGAGCTCTGATATGGCGAATCGCGCCAGAGTGAACTGTTTTCTTGTTCTTTCATTTCATTGATTTCTTTTTGCATTCTTTCCAGTTGTTCTTTTGCCTGGTTGAGTTTTTCCAGTTTCTGCGAAGCTTTTCGTTTTGCTTTCAGCTGACTCGCAAATCTTTCCTTCTCTTTCTAAAGCATCAGCACCTTTTTGTTCACTTCTTCCAGTTGTCTGTCCACAGCTTCATCATCTTCTTCTTCAGTAAATGTTTCCAGGGTATGCGCAGTTTTCTCTGCTCGTGCCTTGTGGAGGGCTTCGAGTTTTGCTTGCCTTTCCTGGTCTGAGATCTGCGAAGGTTCTGCAGCGAGAGAGTTTCCATTGTCTTCTTCGGTGTAATGATCTTCGTGGTCTGCCTCTGTGAGTGTGTTCTTCTTCGATTTCTTCTGTGGAGGCATCATGAGTTGTCTATCGGCTTAGACCACGGTGGGCGCCAATGTTGGGGGGTCTGAAAATCGAGAGGGACCCCCGAACACAAGTGGAGAGAAATTCCCGATCGGATGCACGAAAGGACTCAAGAAAGGGGAGACAAAGAATCTCTGAAAGCCTGACTTCACCTCAACAGTTGCGAACCCCTTTACACGTGCCCTCGGACCCCCTTTTATAGGGAGGTGAAGGGACTTTTACATTCCGAGATTGCCCTCGAATCTAAAGAATACTCCAAGTGTGAACATGTACATGAATGACTTTTATATCCCGTGATTTGCGGAGCTAATTTCACATATTTACAAGCCGGCCACTCGTTCACACCTCGAACCCGGACTTTTGGTGTCACGTCTTTGACCTGGTCTCGAGCCGACCTTCGATTCTTCACTCGCGAAGAACATCAGGTATACAGATCCCCGATTCAAATCTTCAAAGCCATCACCGAAGGATTGTTTCCCGAACCTGCGGTCATCCCTGAAGTTTCCACAGCAGAAGTGGAGTTTCCCGAATCCGTAAAGTTCTTCGAAGTTTCCACAGTCCTGAAACAGAGAGCAGACTTGCGACATTACATTATTTCGGCGATCCTTTCGCCCGAAAACAACAAGTTAGCGAATTCTCTAGAAAACCCTGAAAATGAGTACTTCGCTCGGTTCCTTCCTGCCTGTTCCGCGAATTCGCCGGAGTCTTGACATCTCCGAAGTTTCGAGGGTGAAAGGTTTTTACCCAATTCCCCAACACCGTCCCATCCGTCGACCTCTCCCTTCCGCGCTCGGACGCCTCCGCGCTCGTCCGGGCCGCCGCGCGCTCGCCCGACATCTTCCACGTCACCAACCACGGCGTCCCGGCCGGCACCGTCGACTCTGCGCTCGCCGCGGTCATGGCCTTCGACGAGCAGCCCTTCGCAGCGCACTCGCGCTTCTACGGGCCCGCCGGAGGCCTCAACTACTACACCGTGGCCATCCCGTAGCCAAGGGATGGCCGTCCTGCAACCACTCCCCGCCTGTCATGGTGCGACACGCTCGTTGTCATGTTCGACCAGCCAAAAGATCCTGGCCTCCTCATCCTCCCCACAGCATGTCGGGACGCGTTGCTGGAATACCATCGGTCGCTGTCGAGGTTGGGGAAGGAGATTGCCGGCCTACTGTCGGAGGGGCTCGGCGTCGGGCCCGACCGGCTGGAGCGGGTCGAAGGGGCCCTGATGCAGTGCCACTACTACCCGCCGTGCCCTAAGCCAGAGCGGGTGATGGGCAGCCGTGAGCACACCGACGGAGATTTTTCACGGTACTTGCCCAGGACGGGGTCGGCGGGCTACAGGTGCGGCTCGACGACGGTGAGTGGGTGGACGTAGCGCCGGTGCCCGGTGCTCTGCTTGTCAACATTGGGGACGTGCTAAAGGTATAAGTTTGTGTTCATCGTTTATACAGTCTCTGCCTAGAATTAAGTTTAGAGAACCTTTGCTTACACAATGATTTGCAGGTGGTTTCAAATGACCAATACAATAGCGCAAAGCATAGGGTGGTGAGCAAGTCCAAACAAGAGGCCAGGGTCTCCATTGCCCTCTTCTTCAACCTTGCAGATTATGGCGAGTTTGGTCTCTTCAGCCCTCTGCCGGAGCTGGTGACAGCAGAAAAGCCTGCACAGTACAAGAGTTTAAGCTTGGGGGAGATACTGGGTAACAGAGTCGAATTGGGGCATGCCAAGCCGTCGACGCTTGATCATTTCAGGGCAACTTTGAATTGATTGTCGAGATTTAGCACTACGTTCTGTCAATTTGTGGAGAAAATATCCTGACGATTAAATGCCAAGCCATCGACACTTGATCATTTCATGGCTAATAATGCGTTGTTTTCCGGGGCAATTTTGGCTGTCAATTTGTAGTTGTAACTGTGATTTTACACTATTATTTCAACTTGCATCTTGAAGCTGGAAATTGGATTTGTTATCTCTTCCCTTGAACCCACACAAATAGTATCAATTCAGCTGTAAAATTATAAGTGCACGTATCAGTTCAGCTGTAAAATTCTACGCACGTGTGGATTTGTTTCTACTTTTTCGAGAACCTGTGATTTTTTTTTAAAAAAACCTGTGATTTTACCCAAACTTTGACAAATTATTTTAAAAAAGTTGGCAACAAAACTTGTCGGAATTCATGAAGGGAAGAAGTTGTTTTGTCCTGCAGATTTGTCCTGAATGCCGACCTGTCGGACCTTAAAGTAAAGGGTGTTTGTGTAAAGGCTGTGCAGACCTAGGGATTAATAAATCACGAGTGGTCTTCAAAACCCAACTTTGACTTCTTTTTTCTATAAAAATATTTATTGAAAAGTTGTATATATACACTTTTATGAAAATGATTTTGACACGACGACACGACCCAGGGATCGTGCGTAACCCTTGGCTTGGCAGCAAGCCGCGTAATCCAGGCGGAAGCACCGCGTGGCACCCCGTCCCGTCGTCCATCGTAATAATGATGGTGCACGCGGCTCCCGCAGGCCTACAGCGGCCTGCCCTCGCCGCAGTTTTCTGGAATTCTCTGGTGCGCAGCCCGCTGAACGGCACTGGCACCTGCGTAACCGAGTCCGTGTGGTTACGCATTCCTCTCAAGCTCTGTGCTGTTGCAAGTTGGTAATTACTACTACCAGTTGATTTAAAGTACAGTATTACTAGGTGATACCCCGAGCGTTGCTGCGAAAATTTATTAAACAAAATTTCAAGGTGGAATTTTTAAAAGACACTAAGCTGATTAATTGCATGCCAACATTCGTTCAAAATGATTTCAGGAGCTCTACACGGTTTAGTACTTTAGTGTATAAGTGTACAACTGTGGTGCAAGTGCAAATGGAATTGTTTTGTTTGGTTTGATGATCCAGAATCTTACCGTGTCATAATTGGTGCTCAATGTAGTATAGGTGCGCCATTTCATCAGTGTCTGAAGCCACCAATTGACCTCGAGTACGCAGGTTCGACACGACCCGCCGTGTTCCGCGTAAAGGGCAACCGCGATGCCGAGTGCGTAACCCGTGGCGACCAGCAGGTTACGCATGTCCGCGGGCGCACTATCCCGGGACCGGGAGGTTGCACCATGCGTAACTCAAGCTGACTTGTTTGCTGTGTGGCCCATCGATGATTCATCGATGCCTACATGGGTGGGACGCACATGTAGTGTTGGTTACGAGCGCCCTACGTGCCTGGTATGGAACGAAAGCCTATCACATGGGTTTTGTATGCCCGGAGGGGATTACGCTGGAGCCACGCTGCATGCTTGCGAGTTTGGGTTACAAACGCTTTGTGCTTGGCGGCTTGCGAGTTTCTGCTTCACAAGATGGAGGGAGTACCCCAAACAGTTGTTTAATTTAAGGAAAAAGTCAACATCACCCTAACCTATGGTGGTGGACTACATAACCCCCCAATCTCTATATCACCCTGTGAACTTTCTAAAACCCCGTCAAATTACCCTGAAGCAATTTTGAAAAATCATAGTAAATCACAGAAAAATCATAAAATAAAAAAATCCAATTGTGTTGGCCTCCAAATGAGTAGATCTACACAGTGAACATATAATACGATATGCTTTAGTATATATTTTTTGATGTAACTTTAGATCTATACTTTTCTTCATAGCTGTAAAAAGTTCAGGGAAAATGGTGTCCAAAGTACTGTAAACGCCTAAATAAACTATGATATGCTTGCTGGTACTCCGTACTCACTAATGAAAGGAACCATAAGACCAATGGCTTATGCACTACTATCATATGTCATCAAGTCGCCGTTGCTGCTCTTTTAGTCGCCATTTGTGCCGCAGTGATATTTCGGTGCCCGCGGAAGAAGAGGATGAGATCAGATGTGGATAGGTCATGGCCATGTTCAGCGACGAATGTTCTTACTGCCCACTTGCGCGTTTCTCTGTTAATCTTGATGATCAGTTTGGCCATGCAGCCAATCCTGGTTAGGCTCCTGGGCTTCCTGGAAAGATCTTCAGTATTCGAATCCATGTACTTGTCATCACGCCATCCTTCACGGCAGCAAACAAAAGTTCTTGATCTACGGACTCCATCATCGTCGTTCTTCGTTGATGATTTCCTTACCCCGAAACCTTTGTCACGGGCATAACTTTTGTAGAAATGAAACGCTTCGTCCTCGCTGTCGAAAGTCTGGCTGGTAATGTAATTGCATTCAAGTTGCTGATCGGCGTTGTGGATGTCAACGTCGGCCATGATACGGGCTGGAAAGGGAACGACGTACAGGTGAAGCAGATGCAATAATAGTCGAATAGTAATTAAATTAAAAGGGATGGTCGGGAATTGATCACGTTGATAGAGAAAGGGAACTCGAGGAGAGATCTCACCGAAACCACCAGGACGTTGGTCGATCGTCGGGGATCGGAGAACCAGATCACCAGGACGTTAGGGTAGTATGGCCAAGGGCGAGAGTGGGAGAGGCAGGGGCACGACGAGGCGGAGGCCGACCATAGCAATCGTCGAGTTTATAATATTCTATATATATAATAATAAATAGAAACGTACATGATGGTGGACGATCCCATCCGTCTCGCCGCATTGTGCGCACTGACTGTTTGCGTCAACTGCCATATACAGAGTAGTAGCCGACCTTTGCCCTTTGGTTACACGCTACTAGTACTCCCTCCGTAGACACCATGGATCGTGCGTAACCGCCTAGGAGAGGGTTACGCAGGTTCGACACGACCCAGTCGGTGGTGTTGCAGGAGCCATGCAGCATGGATGGTGCGTAACCGAACGGGTGTAGGTTACCCGCAGAATCGACAGGACCGGATGCAGCAGCAAGCAGGGATGGTGCGCAAACCTTGCCGGTATAGATTACGCATACATCTGAAGCCTATTTGTGCGTAACGCAGTCGGTGTTGCAGCAAGAACAAGAACAGTGCAGCATGGCTGTTGCGTTACCATGCTGGTGCATAACCGAGCCGGTGCAGGTAATGCGCAAAATCGACACAGCCAGATGCACATCATGGACGGTGCATAATCAGGTCTACTTGCGTAACCCAGTCGGTGTTGCAGGAGCCACGCAGAATAGATGGTGCGTAACCCTGCCGACCGGGTGCAGGAGCCAAATGAACTGGGTTACCCCCGTCATGAAGGTGCGTAAACCTAGTGCGTGCTCAACCGCGATGCTGCGTGCGTAACCAAGTGCATGGAAAACCGCCCCGAGCTACTAGATACACGCGGGCCACACAACAAGGGTTAGTTGTTGCAAAATGCCCGCTACCTCCTCCGCCCCCGCCACCGGATCCGGCCACCGGCGACCTCCCTCTCCCCTCGGCAGGCCCGGATCCGGCGCGTGGCGGCCTCTCCCTCGGGGATTCCGGCGGCGACGCGGGGAGGTGGGGACCGCGGCGGAGCTAGAGGCGGCCTCCCCGGTGAGGGCGCAAGGCGAGATCCGTCCCCGACGGGCGGAGCAGGGGTGCGAGGCGAGGCGGGAGGAACAACAAGATCTTCCCAGAGGCGACACACCCTTCTGTGGATGTTTGGAGGAAACTTGACGCTGCAACTACGTTGTTAGTAACTTGCTTATATGTACTGGTCGATGAATAGCATTAGTGTGTAATTTTGTTATCTTACTGTGCGCTGGAGCACTTCCACGTTCCTAGGGATTTTGGATACGGTTTCACCTGTAGCTAGAGGTGTGGTATCTTCCCACCTCACTTGTACCCGGCTACTCTGCTTTTTGCTATGGTTCTGAATATCTTCTGACTTGCTTGCCTGGACAAAGCAGTTTCAGTCTTCTTCTGTAATCACATCCTCATAATACTTCAGAGGTGATAGACCCTTCTTGACAAAATTTATTTATCAAGTCTGATTTGAATTTAACTTTTTTCAGGGCTGCAGCCTTCACATATTCCTTTGAATAAGCTTCAAAGCAGGCTGTGAAGGCTGCGGCGTTGAAGAAAGTTAAATTCAAATCCGACTTAATGAGAAGATTTGTCAACAAGGGTTGTCGCCTCTGCAGTATTATGAGCATGTTATTACAGAAGAAGATTGGAACAACTTTGTCTAAGCAAGGAACTATAGCAAAGAGCAGAGTAGTCGGGTACAAGTGAGGTGGGAAGATACCACACCTCCAGCTACAGGTGAAAACCGTATCCAAAAACCCTAGGAACGTGGACGTGCTCCAGCGCACAGTAAGATAACAAAATTACACACTAATGCTGTTCATCGACCTGTACTTATAAACAAGTCACTAACAACATATTGTACCCTTGCAGCATCAAGTTTCCTCTGGACATTCACAGAGCCGGTGTCCTTCGGCAACCAAAGCCCTGGGAAACAAGGATCATGATGGGTGTTAGGAATAAACTCGTGTTCAGGTTTTTACTCTGTTTTCAGTTGGGCTTTTTGTTAGGTTGTGGGGCTCTGCGTTCCGGGACATCTGGATCAAAGCCACATCTTGTCCAATACAAAGTGATTAGAAGCTCTTGCTCAACATCCAATTCAGAACCCATAGAATTTGTTGTTTTTGGCCGGAGGAACCACCCTTCGCCTCCAGGTACCTAACCGTTCTAGTGCTTCACGGCATACTGTTCAACCGTGAGTTCCTTCACTTTTTGAGATGTCCCGCACTACAACATCTAGAGATCGAAGATTGCAGCTTCATTGATACCAACTTGGTCTTGCGCGTTCCCAAAAACAAAACTTGGTCGTGCACGTAACCAACAACCAGCCACGGGTTACGCACCATCCCATGCTGCATCCGGTCATGTGGATATAGCGCGTAACCTGCACGCGCTTGGTTACGCACGTTCCACGCTGCATCGTTTGAGTCAACAGCCATGTTTCCGCCAGTGTCTAATCTCATATGAAAGAATGTTGGCATGCAATCACCTTACTGTCTATCAAAATTCCACCTTAGTGTCGATTCTGCGCGTTACCTACACCCATTCGGTTACCAACGAGCAATGTCTCTGGTGTTGTCCAACCAGCGTAACCTCATGGTGCCCCGGTTACGTAGGATGGACAATGATTTTCATGCATGCGAGTTCTATGATTGACTGATTCTGGTTATAAGCTTGTTACATCCAACAAGACAATAGGTTACGCACGAGCATGGTTACGCACCAGACAGGCTACATTGTTCCTGCAACACCGACTGCATAACGCAGAAATAGGCTTCAGATGTATGCGTAACCTGGACCCCCGATGCATGGCTCCTGCAACACCGACCGCGTAACCAGTATGCGTTTAGGGTAGTATGGCCAAGGGCGATAGTGGGAGAGGCAGGGGCACGACGAGGCAGAGGCCGACCATAGCAATCGTCGCGTTTATAATAATTCTATATATAATATAAATAGTAGCCGACCTTTGCCTTTGGTTACATGCTACTAGTACTCCCTCCGTAGACACCATGTCTCGTGCGTAACCGCCTAGGCGAGGGTTACGCAGGTTCGACACGACCCAGTCGGTGTCGGTGGTGTTGCAGGGGCCATGCAGCATGGATGGTGCGTAACCTAGCGGGTCCAGCATACTACGCGCATAATTGAAATGACCCAGTCAGGGTTGCAGCACGGATGGTGCGTATCCGAGCGGGCGCAGGTTACGCGTGCCACATGGCATGTGTTCGCACCATTCCGCCAGCAATTTTGGGATCGTGCCTTTATTTCATTGTGCACGGAGGCTTCCTTACCTACAGCTAGTTGGTTGGTCATGCACGATCCAGGTTACGCACCATCCATGCGGGTAGCTAGTGGTACAAGCTAGTACAACCTACAGGGGAATGCATAACCGTGACCCACACGGCATGCGTGCGGCCTTCGTGCACCTACTAACCTGCGTAGCCTAGTCTCGGTTACTCTGGGGCCACGCTGCTAGGTCACCAAGCCATGTGAAAGGCGGATTGGGTTACGCACGTAGCACCACGGTTGCCGCGGAGCACGGCGCGGGTGATCAAAGGCATA
This sequence comes from Cenchrus fungigraminus, assembly GCA_036936925.1. NCBI lineage: Eukaryota > Viridiplantae > Streptophyta > Magnoliopsida > Poales > Poaceae > Cenchrus > Cenchrus fungigraminus. Next base: position 49,156,474 of record CM072778.1, on the reverse strand, counting down.
TATGCATGGTAACCCAAATTATAAGTTTATAACGTCATTGCTTGATGTTTCCATAGTTCCATGCGAGTTTCAGTTACGTACGCTTTGCGGCAACCCCGGCAATTTCGCGATCGTGGTTTTCATTCGCTTCCATCTCTCTCTCTCTCTCTCTCAAAATCTTTGTATTGCAAGGTTTCTCTACTTCTTCTTCTTCATATACTATCACGAAGGCTCCATAGCGCAGCTGCAATTCATCACTACCACAATGCATTCCTCATCGTCTCATGGAGCGAGCAGTGGATCCCCCTGCCGTACACCGACGAAGCGTCCACCACTGGCTAAGGGCTCTCCGCCAAAGAGGCGGCTTGATATGGGCACCGTCGCTCCACCCGCAGCGCCCACAGAAGACCCCATCTGTTCATCTGCCAACAATCCAGCAGGCCGTCCAGGTGATGTCAACCGCTCAGTGGCATGGAGACATGTCGTGGCCTCGCCTCCAGTTCCCCTTTCTACGCCTGCTAAGGCCGATGAAGAGGTTAATTTTCTTATGCCCCTCCCTTTCTGAACTTAGGAAATTGTACGTAATCAATTAATGTAGTCAGTAATAGAATGGCATCACGAGGATTGAAATCACACCGGGCAACCTTCCACTAATAAAATAATTAATTTCATCCAACACCACATCAAGTCGAGCTTTCAGATTGTTTCTGATTTCCTCTTGTCCAGTGGCAGTGTGAGTTCCTGCTCAAGTATCGCTTACATTTTTTTCCACTATGCCAGATCCGAAATTTCATTATACTGATAAAAACCGATCAACCTGTGGGGATAGTTTTTTCTATCTATTACTACGACCAACCTATAACCATAATAGAATTGGGAATGGGAAGAACTTTACATAGTACTACCTCCGTTCTCGTATTTGACGTTGGCCAACTAAAATATGAGCTAAACGGCGTCAAATAAAAAAGAATAGAGGGAGTAGTATAAGTATATGTCTCGAATATCTCAAACAATATTACAAACTTCAGCTTAATTCGACCCAGCAAATTAATATATTCATACACTTGTCCATCTCGGCATCTGCAGGTTTCTGGCCGTTGCTCTCGTCGCCTTTTCTGCACAAAAGATGCTGTTGACAACCCACTGGTACAAAGAGTGTGAATTTCCCGCGTCTGTTCCCAAATTATCGTCCACGTTTCCTCAAACTTGGTTTGTGTTATTATTCTTTAACATAGGTCAAATCAGCTGTGTCAGAAGATGATTCGTTGTCCCTTTTTGTTCATGTTCCTGGGGTAAGCTCTATGCATCGTCCAAGTTTCGAATAAACAATAATTGAGCATATCTGGTATACACATACGAGTGAAAGATGCTGATTTGTTTTCCCTTGTGTACCGGCATGTGCAGTCTAGCTACTCAACTCATGTAATCACAATCCCACGTCGTCGCATCCTGGATGCCATTGTTAAAAGGTTTTCCCTTGCAGCGTCAAGTTTCCTCTGGACATTCACACAGCCGGTGTCCTTCGGCAACCAAAGCCCTGGGAAACAAGGATCATGATGGGTGTTAGGAATAAACTCGTGTTCAGGTTTTTACTCTGTTTTCAGTTGGGCTTTTTGTTAGATTGTGGGGCTCTGCGTTCTGGGACATCTGGATCAGAGTCGCGTCTTGTCCAATACAAAGTGATTAGAAGCTCTTGCTCAACATCCAATTCAGAACCCATAGAATTTGTTGTTTTTGGCCGGAGGAACCACCCTTCGCCTCCAGGTACCTAACCTTTCTAGTGCTTCACGGCATACTGTTCAACCATGAGTTCCTTCACTTTTCGAGATGTCCCGCACTACAACATCTAGAGATCGAAGATTGCAGCTTCATTGATACCAACTTGGTCTTGCACGTTCCCAAAAAAAACTTGGTCATGCGCATAACCAACAACCAGCCATGGGTTACACACCATCCCATGCTGCATCCGGTCGTGTGGATACAGCGTGTAACCTGCACGCGCTCGGTTACGCATGTTCCATGCTGCATCCGTTCGAGTCAACTGCCATGTTTCCGCCAGTGTCTAATCTCATATGAAAGAATTTTGGCATGCAATGACCTTAGTGTCTTTCAAAATTCCACCTTAGTGTCGATTCTGCTCATTACCTGCACCCGTTTGGTTAGCAACGAGCAATGTCTTCGGTGTTGTCCAACCAGCGTAACCTCACGGTGCCCCGGTTACGCAGGATGGACACTGATTTTCATGCATGCGAGTTCCAGTTATGACGCTAGCTCGCGATCGTGCTTCTATGATTGACTGATTCTGGTTATAAGCTTGTTACATCCAACAAGACAATAGGTTACGCACGAGCATGGTTACGCACCAGACAGGCTACATTGCTCCTGCAACCCTTTCAAATGTAACTTACAAATGTTAAGTGTTCCCAGATAATTTAGAACACTGAGAACCCTTTCATCAACCTCTCGACATTTGACCTTGACTATCTTAAGGCATGGCGATGTCATATTTGATTCCACAGTTGCATGCGGGTACCCTTTAACTTCCACATTGTATTTGCTCCAAGCCTGATGCAAATGCAAAGAGGTAACCAATTCAAAAACCCATAATAATATAATCTCATAAAACTCAATGTGCAATGCAATAGTTGTGCATTTAGAAAATTTGTACCTGCTGCGAAAATATGACAATGATGAATGGTTTCCTTCAAGTCTGAACCTCTGAATGGGCTGTTCCAAAGTCTCATAATGCACGCCAAACCTGCACCACCTAGGTTACACACGTGGACGCCTGGGATACACGGCTCGTGCGTAACCGGCTGGGCGCTGCCAACAAATAGGCGTGTCGGGTGTGCGTGCGTAACGCAAGCGGCCTTTTAATCGTGGCTACAGATTTATATGTGTAACCTTCGCCGAGTCGGTTTAACGCATTCCTGTGCGTGATAACAAATATACTAGGCTCCAGATGTATGCGTTGCCTTCAGCAGGTCGGTTTTACGCGTGCATGGTGCGTGAGCTCACTAGGTTACGAACATCCACTCTGCATCCGAGAGGGTTACGCACCATCCATGCTGCATGCGGTCGTGTCGTTTCATCGCGTAACCTGCATTCGGTCGTGTCGATTCAGCACGTAAAATCCATGCTGCATCGGGTCGAATCGATCGATCCTGCGCATCACCTACACCCAGCCACGGGATACGCACCATCCCATGCTGGATCCGGTCGTGTCGATGTAACCTGCACGTGCTCGGTTACGCAAAATCCACGCTGCATCCGGTCGAGTCCATCCTACGCGTCACCTGCACCAGCTGGGTTACGCACGGTTCGGTGGCGCGTGCGACACCGACTTGGTCATGCGCGTAACCTACACCCAGGCACGGGTTACGCACCATCCAATGCTCCATCCGGTCGTGTCGGTGTACTAACCTGCACGCGCTCTGTTACGCGAAATCCACGCTGCATCCGGTCGAGTCGATCCAGCGCGTAGCGTAACCTGTGCAAGTGAAGGTTACTCAGAAAAACCGTAGTTGTTGCCCGCTAGAAAAACCGTACGCGCGCGGTGCAATCCGGCGTCGAAGCCGCCATGCTTGGAATGAAACCGTGTTGGACGACTCATTCACACATGGCGCACCAGCTCCGTTACGCACGGTTTGGCTATGCACCATTTGTTCTGCATGGCACGTGCAACAAAGTAGTGCGCCGCTCATGACTCTCTCTCTCTCTCTCCCTTTGAGGTAGGTAAATTTAGGACTAGGTGCTACTGCAAGTCTTTTGTGAGATGGTGGTCGTGGTTATCGTTCATAGCCGCGGTCGGCTAGCGATACAGTAGAGTGAGATCGCAAGTAATTAATGCATAAGAAATGGAGTACAATGTTGCTTCATCCCTGAAATACATACGAGTACTTAATAAGACGGCGACCAAGCAAGTAATACTATAAACTACTCCCCGGTGGACTGTACTAGAAGTACCAAGAAACTTTTGGGAGTAGTACTGCACTAGCTAGCTTACTGCATACTGAGATCACCGGCAGTCCAGCACAACCCCATCTACTACTTCATTTCGTCGTAGTCTCCGGCATGCGGCATGTGCACTCCCTCGGTCCCTCACTCTTGATATTCGACATCACCTTCCATGTCAGCGACGAGGAGGTTGGCCACATCCTGAGCATCGTCACGAACCATCTTGCGCTAGTGATCCTGGTTGATGTTGCCGGCAGTGCTAATTCCCAAAAGCGCGATGCTGGGGTCAAAGCCATCAATCTGACGGCTCTTGTTGTAGGCCATGATGTATTCCACTGTGGCAACCACGCTGGTGCGTCTGTCCTCCTTCGAGCGGTCCGTCAGGTAGGCCGGCAATTTGTCCAGGACTTCGGCGAGACGGTCAAATACATAGGCATAATGCCGCACTGTTTCCTCCATCGGCTTGTTGACGGTGCCCAGATCTAGGTCACTAACCAGAGCGTTGATCTTGATGAAGGCGGGCCGCATGATGTTTACAACCCATCGCGCGTCCCAGGCAGCGCTTTCATTGATTGGAGCTGCCTCAACCACGGCCACGGCTTCATCGCCAACCCGTACGCGTTTCGGAGAGGGCTCGCCCACGAAGCTCATGGCGCGCAGTGGCTAAGAGGGTTGAATGTAGGTGCGTGAGGATCTGAGGCTTGGAGAAGGAAGGGGTAGCTGATGGCGAAGGTGAACCTTTCGCGATGTACTCCTATATAGGAAGTACCACGATTGAGTCGAAAGCCAGGGGTTAGCAGTTCTCCTCCCCGGCCCCACCACGTATTGGAAAACACGCAAGCAAACGGAAGACGCTTCACACGAAAAACTGGGTCGGGCCCCTTCAGATTCAACGCGGCCGGTTCAGACAAAGGAGTGGTTGCGCTGGCGGCCGTGGTGGTGGTGGTGGGATTCCCGTGCGTAATCCCTCGGAAACCAAAACGCCACTTGTACTCGCCAAACCCTTCCAGTTCTTCTTCCCCGTGCTTGTCACATGACTCTTTTTGTTTTTTTCTTCTTCCTGACATGACTCTGCCTTCCCGCAGCCCTAGAAGCCACCCAAACTCTTCGTTTGACACAGGATACTCCACTTTGCTAATCTTCTTGTGTTCATCGCATACACCTTTTAATTAGGAATTCTAAAAAAACATCATATACATTGGCAGTCTAGAAAGAACTGAGTTTATTAAAACTAGTCTCCCTCCTACAGAAAGTATAGTTTGCTCTTCCAACTACTTTTTTTTAAACCTTTCTTCCACATTCCTCCAATCTTTATTCGAAATCTTGCGGCAGTGCATCAGAATGCCCAAGTCATAGTCTCCGGCATCGCGGTTGGCACGGGACACGACGGGTGGTGTCGACTAAGCGCGTAACCTGCAAGGTCTCGGTTACGCAGGTGCCATTCAGCGGGCTGCGCACTAGAGAAGTCCAGGGACACCTCCCGGGCGCGGGCTTCGCTTCATGGAGAAGCAAACTGAGGCGAGGGCAGGCCGCTATGGGCCCACGGGCGCCGCGTGCCCGTGAGGCACCATCATTATTATGGTGGACGACGAGACAAGAGTTACGAAAGATCACTGTGTCGTGTCGTGTCAATGTGTACAACCTCGACGGGACGGGACGGGACGGGACGGGCCGTGCCAGCAGGCGCCTCCTCTCCCCTCCCATCGTGTCGTCCACAGCCACAGCGCCGCCCGCGCCATGAGGAGTAAGTAAGCTAGACAGTCGGTGCTTCAGCCTAGGTTACGCGGTGCATCAGCCTAGGTTATGTGTCATCTTCAGCCTAGGTTACGCAGGTGCCCACGGGCCCACAGAGGCTCCTCTCGCCGCAGTTTTCTGGAATTCTCTGGTGCGCAGCCCGCTGAATGGCACTGGCACCTGCGTAACCGAGTCCATGTGGTTACGCATTCCTCTCAAGCTCTGTGCTGTTGCAAGTTGGCAATTACTACTACCAGTTGATTTAAGTACAGTATTACTAGTACTCCTAGGTGATAACCTGTTCCCATCCGGTTACACATGAATTAGTGTGCCCCTCCGTACACCATGAAATAAAAGCGCAGATCCCGAAATTATCTATGAAATCGTCTCCCACATCCGCGTCTCTAAAATCGTCCCACATTCCCGAGTCGATCGATGTTGCACCATGCAGCATGGTTGGTGTAGGTTACGCGCAGAATTGACACCAGTATAGAAGACGATGGGAGGCTCTTGATTTGCTGATACTACCTCCGTTCTTTTTTACTTGATTGACGTTGAGTAGCACAAAAATGAGCTACCGAACGTCATCTATACTGTATGAGAACAGAGGGAGTACTACTACCTTCGTTTTTACCGAAACATTTTGAGGTGTTAAATGCGACTTTGACCACGAATTAAGGGGAGTACTGTACAATGCAAGTTTCATTGGGTTTCATGGGACTAGGTAAGTGTGCCATGTGAGTTTCATGGTGATGAAACTCTTATCATCTCTCTCCAAATAATTAGAGTGCCAAGTCATCAAATCGGCTTAAGCACAGCTTGGACAACAAACAGAGGTTTCCCACTTCGATTCCTCTCCCCCCACACACCCATCCACCTTCCGATCCTCCATCTTGCAGAACTGAAAGCTCAAGTACGCCCCACTCCCCCCAATGGCTAACTCACCTAGGGCCACACCCCACCTGACATCCGACGAAGAGAACGACGACTGCATGATGATCAGCGATGGATGGGGGACTTTCCCGTCGCCAAATCCTGGCTCCTCCACCGACGAGGATGAGGTGGCAATCCTTGAGGCACAAGACCCGGCAAATGTCCGCGACACCCGGTACCTCCGCGCCATGTTCTCGTCTGAGGACGAAGACGAAGACGAGAAGGAGGAGCAGGACGAGGAGGACATCGATGTTGTCAGGCACGGGCGCGCAAGGAGACTAGAGAGTGAGCGGAGACTAGATTTCAAGCTTGGTGGCGAGATCATGCCGGCTGGGGTTGGACGACAACGGCGAGGCTCTAGCGCGGAGCAGAAGGCGGCAGCTGCCAGTGCCAACAGGTTTGGCTCTAATCAGCCTCATATATTATACTTGAAACTTTGCAATTCTGCATCATACCCTTCCGACCTGCATTCCTCTTTTCGCCCTCTTCAGTTAGTCATATCCAGCAGATCGATGAAACCAAAAATTCTCCTTTTTCGGACATTTTTGGGACTATTGTTCGTGTTATTAGGAGCATCCCTGATCAAATTCGGAGTACACAGATGAGTGATGACTGATCCTATGATAAGTTTTACTGTATGTGTGCATGTGTGCAGAGATGGCATGGAAGAGGAGATGGCATGTCTAAGCCAGAGCGACTTGGAATTCTTCAAGATCTTGCTCCCTGGCATGTACGAGGAGTCACTAGTGAGTGCCCTGCTGCTCGCCGAATCTGATCTGCTCGAAATAGCTCGCGAATGTGCACCTGTGCTGTTCCGAGTAAGTAATTGCCGCAGAGCTTAATTCGATCATGCTGCGAGTAGAGGCTGCCCGACAAGTTCGTTCGCCAACTTGGAGATCGCCGGGTCTTGAAGCTGCAGCTCACCGGCGCAGGTATGCACTTGTGGAATGCGAATATCTTCGCCGACGAGAAGAGCGGCGATGTGTACCTCGCCCAAGGTTGGAAGGAGTTCGCCCGCGCACATGACCTACGCGTTGGCTACGGGCTCGTCTTCCGCTACTACAACTGCACCGCCACGCTCGCTATAACGGTCTTCGACCGTAGCACCTACCGCAAGCAGTAGTAGTACCTGCACGCCGCCGACTCTGGTACATCCCCCTCGGCCCCTCCATCCAGTCACTCATTCGTCATGTGGCCGAGACGAGCATAATTAAAACCATACATGATCATCATGTGCCCAGGCAGCGGGAAGGCTGGTGATGAGAACATGAGAACGTAAACCATGACTGGGATGAAGTAACAGGTCGCTGGTTTACACAAGTGCAGCAACGTCTCTATGTTTCGTGAATTTCTGGTACTTCTCTAGTAGTTGGTTTCAGCATTTATATGGTGGTACTTCTCTAGTAATTTCTCTAGTAATAGTACTTTTTCTCTGGTGATTTCTGGTGAAGAGAAGCCTCTCGACCGCTTAAGGACCTCTCCCCTGGAATTGTTTTATAAATATTCAATGAACAGTGTAAAAAAAACCGAATAGCTAGCTCATCACCCATAATCAGGACTCCTCCAAAGGGGGCAGCTCCTCGGTTCGTCACGACCAGCCGTGCTACTTGGCAACCGCTGTGCTGCATACGTAACCCAAGCTGCCTTCTACTCTTTCAGATGCTGAACGCGTGCCGTGTGGTGGTAACCCATGCCGCGTGACTCATGCATAATGGACTGCATACAGGTTACATAGACCCGGCCACGCGGGGCAGCCGTAATCGCCGAGCTGTGCAACGGCAAACTGTAGCTTGGGTTAAATTCCTTCCTAACGTCAAGTGTGTCGCCGTGCGGTGATGGAAGCATTCCCCGGGAGGACGGGAAGCAAGCTGTACGTAACCGAGCGGGTCCAGCTGGTTACGCAGATTGATGGCCCCGAGGTTCCTGCAGGTGCATCCCGTCGTCATCCGTCCATCGCAATGAATGCTGGCTTCACGAGGACGGGGCGCCCGCAGGCCCACAGCGGCTTGTCAGGACATATAATATTTTAAATTTTGATATTTAATTGGATACTAGAAACAATGCACGTGCCTTGCAACGGGAGAAAACAATGCCCCGTTGTCACCCCACTGCCCCGGCACCTCCATAGGGACACATTCAGATCAATGTAACCAATGTCAACAACTATAATGGACACATTCAGATCAATGTAACCAATTCAATGTGCATTGCAATATAAATGATGTGTTGTCCATAGCAACGCACAGGCACGATCCTAGTATATAAAACATTAACACTACAGACTACAAGCAGGGGCCTGGTACATGCCTTCGTGTAATCTACTACGGAGATCGTGCATAACATGGGGATGGTGAAAGCATACGAACACAAAATCCGTTGTGAGTATTCCGTGCGTCCAGATTCGCTCTAAGAGAGACATGTACTTCTCCTACAATTGGGTGCAGCTAGTCTCAATTGCCCATCGTAGAAATGCGCTCACATTTTGCTTGCTTGCCATGTCCCACATCTTTGACACATAGTGCAGCTTCAACCTTTCGACGCGGTACATGTCGGCGACTGAGAGTAACACAGGCCAGGCGTTGGCAGGGGTGTCCCATAAATCGGCCTCCTCCGGGAGTGATCCTTCACTGGCATATTTGATCAGAAGCGAGAAGCCGTCAGGGTGTGTGTCTTGGATTTGAACAGTTTCAGAGTTCGACTCCACTCCGCCACCATAGAGCATTGCCTTCATCACACAAGATACTGCAGCCACATCGGCACGTATCGCTCATATCACACGGCTGCCTATGGCAAAGACAGCGTCCACAGGGGCTTGGGCTGCAAGTGTTGCGCATATGCTTCTGCGTATTGATAGAGGAGGAACATCAATGCGATCGTCCTCAAGTACTGTAACAACACACGATATGTTTATGCGACCTCCTTTGGAGCTCACGCGCTCAATGTCACGATGCTCCACCAGGCATTCGAAGCCTCGTTGTCCTAGATCCCCATTCCTGAATTTAACATCTTTTGTAGCTTGAACTCGAAACGTGTCATCGTCATCGGTTGGGTCTCCAGTCAGCGCTCGCAACAATACTCGCACCTACGTGGAACAACGATGCGGTGTCGTCACAGGCTTCACAACAATGCGAGCATATATGCATGTGTGAATGTGTGTATTCATTCATAGCAACGAGAAACATACCTTTTGGGCAATGTTCATAGGAACGAGGATGACGGCAATGCCGTCTGGTACATCCATCCACTGTTGATCATTCATACCTGTAGGATAGCAACGTAGCCTCCATTGACGGCCTCCAACCATGAATGTATCTGATTCCTTGTACTGCCCCGCGGTTCCTTCTGCTTTCGCTTCCTCTCTAGAGACTGAGAAGTCGACTTGCTTGGAAGGATACATGTTAGTGTCTAGTAGAGCCATGATCGCAAATGGCAATGATTGACTCGTGGATAAACTGACCGTTCGTCGACATGAGTTACCACTACTTATTACCCAGTACACTGAATGGACGCGTCCCTTTAGTGCGGGTGTGCACACGTTCAGGTCCCGTCAGTTTACCACGCATCGTGCATAGTAACTGGATCGTCGAAGGTTCTGGTTTGACACCACCCTCCGTGTTCCGCGGCAAACGCGATGCTGGCCGCGCGACACAGGCGGTTATCACAGTAACCTGCACGCCTTGCTATTCTTAGTGGACGCCTCCAGCGTTCGCGCCGTGCTGCTTTGGCTCGCTGGTGCGCCCTCGCCATGATCAAAGGCATATGCTATTCTAGCCATGTTGAACCCCGCACCATGGCACGGTGGCCCTACGCAATGCCGTGTGGGTAACCCAGGTGGTTGCAGCACGCAGAGTAGGTTGAACCAGTAGCTAGCCGCATGGATTGTGCGTATCCATACTTCTGCGTAACCAAGAGGGTGCAAGTTACGCACAGAATATTGAGTGAGGGCATGACCTAGAGATCAACTAGCGCTTGAGAGGAATGCGTAACCACACGGACTCGGTTACGCAGGTGCCAGTGCCGTTCAGCGGGCTGCGCACCAGAGAATTCTAGAAAACTGCGGCGAGGGCAGGCTGTTGTGGGCCCGCGGGAGCCGCGTGCACCATCATTATTACGATGGACGATGGGACGGGGTGCCACGCGGTGCTTCCGCTCGGGTTACGCGGCTTGCTGCCAAGCCAAGGGTTACGCACGATCCCTGCGTCGTGTCGTGTGTGCAGCAGCCTTGACAGGACGGGACGGGACGGGCCTGCTCCGCTCCCGTCCCGTCGTGTCCGCAGCCACAGCCGCCGCCCGCCCTGAGGAGTAAGCTGGACCCGCTGGGTTACGTGTGCCACGCAGTGCTGTGCTCCAGCCTAGGTTACGTTGCACGGCTCGGTGATTACGAAACCCAAAGCTGCTAGCTGCCCCGCATGGCCGGCTTTCACGCGCATGGCTTGCTGGGTTATGCCATCCTCGCCGGGCCGTGGCATAGGCAACTGCAGGGTTCGGTTGCCAGAAAACCGCCTTGTGCTAGATACACGCGGGCCACACAACATGGAATGTGCAAGTGCAAACCGCTAATCCCGGTGTTGCCTCTCAAACGTCCCGTTTACTCCTCGTCTTCAACTGTTGCTCGCGTGGCCTCCCACGGCCGACATGGGGCCAGCGTAAACCCACATGGTAGCGGGTGGGAACTGACGAGTTTGCCCAGTTTTTTTTCCTTCTCATTTATGAATTTTCGTGGGGTTGAAAGTCAGCGACTGCTTTGGACTTTTCGGATTCCATCTGCTTGCTCTCCCAGTTTCCACCCCCTCGGAGGACTTGAGCGCGGCAGTCGTGGTTGTCGGCGTTGATTGATTCGTTTCTTCGTCACACAGGTCAGGCCCTACGTCCTTGCTCGTACACATCGGAACTGATGGGTTGCACTCTTTTGGTTTTGTTTTGGGTTCGAGGCGCTCGGATTGTTTCTGTTATGGAGCAATGATTTAAGAACTTGCGTCAGTAATGTACCTCCGTGTTGCCTTCATTTCAAGAACTTTGGTACTGATCGAGGTTAGCGGCGGAGGTGGGGCCCCGGTCGGCGGCGGCATATAGCGGGGGCGGGGCAGGCAGGATGATGGGGAGGCGAAGGTGTGGTAGCCCACCACCTCTTCTGCCCCGCCACCACCCCCACCCAATTCACAAGCATTTTATTTTATTTTATTTTTTAGTTCCATCTCGTAGTTTTGGCGAGTGTAGGAAATCAAAACTTGCAGGGATGCCTTTCAATTGTTTGCCCAACCTAATTCTATGCATCTCTAGAAATTTTGGGTGCCAATGCAATGCACTTGTTCTTGTTGTCGTAACCAAGCAGGCTCTTTTTTTTTTGGAAATGAAGGCAGGAGCACTGCCACCACCTCATATTAATATAGGAGTTTATTTGCGGTGCTTTTGTCAACTAATGGGAGTTAGTGGTGTGTGTGTTGTGGGAATCGATACAAGTATTATTTTGTGATTATTTTGTCCCTAAAAAGGAAAGTTCTACTACTTGCCAGGGATCTCCATAGGAGCTTTGATACTGGTGTGGAAACAGATCATTTGAGCACAGATGCTGAAGGTATCCTGAACTTTCTGTGTTTATGCCTTGTCGTCCTTCCTTTCCCTTCTATTGTAAGTTAATGCACCATAGTCCGATTGCTTATTCTGCTGCTTTGTGGAAGATAGTGGCCATCATGATGTTGCGGTGGGGCAATTTCATAAAGTCACAGAAGGTGAAGTGTAGATGCCATATAACTCAAAACCGCAAAGCTCCGTATTCTGACTGATTTGTCAATAAAATTTTTAACCGTGTGCTAGTAAGTTTGTCCAATTAGGATTGTTGCTGGTCAGAGTTAGGCCAGTCTCAGTGGGGTTTTATGGTATTCAATTTGCTGACATAAATCTGTAACATAGTGTTGACGTTTATACATCCATCATGAAAATATCGATGCTACTTGTCATGGGACTTTGTGTTATTTTACCAAAGTATTAATTTATTTTCCCTGTATCTTTGTGTTCCCATTGTGTCGGCCCATTCCCTAACTTTAATTGGTGCATTGTTCTTTTTCTTGTATCTAAAGGTTCCAACTCCAAGAAGGAATCTACAAACCACACCAAAGGCAAAATTAGAAAGTGTGTCACTCAGCCTTCAGTGTCTAATTCAGAACCCTCAAGTAAAAAACCAAGACAAGATCTGACCATCTTCGTACTCGGTTTTCACCCAAAGGTATGGATTCAAACTATCTGATTCCAATCAATACTCCTTCTTTCTGGTAATTCGGCTGTTGCCATATATAATTTTGTACGTTTTTATTTGCCAAGAGAAGGATGTACATATAAGAACAAGGTGCTCTCCAAGATCAGTGATCAAAGCCAACAAAAAATTGAAGCCAAAACAGAGAGAAAGAATTATTGAAATTGGTCTTCGTTCTTATTTGGAAATGAAGCTCAATGACTCCCTTTTGCAGCTTGGAGCATGGATGCTGATGTACTTTGATGTAGAAGACATGTGCTTTAATTTTGGTTCTGCTGGAAGTGTACCCGTAAACAAAAGAAGTCTTGCTAGGTTAACCGGATTACCATTCGATGGGAAAAAATTGTACCAGAAACTGGCAGGCCACAGAATGTCCATCAGTTGAAAGATAAACTGGGTATACCCAAACGTGCAAAGGGATTCCCGGATGAGTATTTACTCAACGAGATCAATAAGGGCAAAGATGATGACCTTTTCGTCACATGTTGGCTTTTGTTTTTATCTGACAATATATTGGCTCTTGACACACTTAACACCGTCAGCCCTAGATTGCTGAATATTTTCCAAGATGTGACACGTATAAAGTCCTATGACTGGGTTGGCTACATACTGGAAGATATAAAAAACAGCGCCAAGGATATACAGAAAAAGATTTATAATGATCCATCATTTAATGCTTACATGAAAGGGCCAACATATTTCCTTGGAGTAAGGACTATCCATACAAATCGTAATCCTGTTTCAGGAGTAATTTTTCTTTATTATGGTAGCTCATGCATCTGCTGTTTATGCAGTTATATTTGCTGGACTGGCTCGAACATGGGAGGGAGATTAAACAATCTGTTCAAGCTGATCCACCTCGTTTTATATTTTGGGATAGCCACGAGGAAACTAAACATATTGTAAAGGATCATCGGTTGCAATCTAGAATTTTCGGAATGCTAAAGGTAACTCTTCATTTTATGTTCTTTTGCAACTCTATGCTTAGCTTTTTTTTTGGCCTAATGCATTTTTGCACTATTTTGATTCATCTCAGTTATTTCAATGCAGTTGAAAACCGTCAATAGTACATGTTATGCACAAGATTTCCACTGCACAGATCCAACGACATATATCTCAATTGACAAAGTATTCGATAGTATCAATCTGCCACCAGATGTGAGTTTTGCACACCTTGTTTTCCTTACTGCCGTGTAGCCGTACTTTCATGAATGAAACAATGTATTTGAGTTATCAAAAACATGTAGTAGAATATATTTTTATATTTCTGGTCTTGACAGATCATTGTCTGATTAACATTTGAAGTCGCAAATTGTCAAGAAGATTGAGTATCATAAAATTGCCAATTCGGACCAGATCTCGGGGACTTTCGATCTCTTGATCAGTTTGATCACTGAATTGGACAATGAATTTCACAGAACTAACAATCAAACTGTAAAAAAACTTCTTGCTAAAATTGCTTCGCTCCTTTGTGAGTAAACTAGAACTGAGGAATTGGCTGAACAGCAACTCCACCAGGTTCATATCTGCATAGTCTCAGTCTTTGTTTTGCAATTTCTGTAAATTATTGCTGAAATCACAAATCTCAACATTTAATCGATGGTTGTTATTTCTTAACATTCAGGAAAATGGAACTGCATCTCTGGATTTTCAGGGACCACAGGATAAGGTTATACACAAACTGGCTTGAGATCAGTTTTCAGTTATTTGGATTTTTTGTTGAACAGCTTAAATGTTTTGATTCATGCACTTGAATTACCTTAGATAAGTTGTAAAGCAATTTACATGATTTATACTCTCTCCGTCTCATAAAAAGTGCAATCCTAGCTTTTGAAAAAAAAATCTCACAAAGAATGCAATCCTAGAAAATAGATCTAATCACCTTCCTAATTAAGTGATCAGATCTGATTTGCATGGCAAAACTTACTGCATTTGGCAAAGAAATGAGGGTATTAAAGTCTTTTCATTCCTCTACTAATCTGTCCTAAAAAAAACTGAAATTGCACTCTTTCATGGGACGGAAGGAGTATGTGTTGTTTGTATAGCTAATTCGAGTATAATATATGGCAGGAAACATTGGATTCCACCTATAGGCCTTGGGCTTCTCTTGAAAAGCAGATTGTCTTGTCCATCTCCAAACTAATTGTGGATGCTAGAGACTACATCCGATTCCGCGCTGTCTGCAAGAACTAGAACGATATCGTCGATCCCAGTGCTGACACATGCTTTCAGCCCTGGATCATGACGTCCGAGTACAATGTAGGCCTACAGTTTCAGACGTTGGATGGGACCTGGTCTGCATGCATAAATGTGGCTAAGTGGCTAAGTGCGGTTATTTCCCTACCCTTGTTCATGGAAGGATTACCGGTTATGACAGTGGCCTCCTTATCGGTATCGATAATAGAAAGAATGCTACCGAACTACCGCCCCTGCCCAGTACCATCCATGGCAAGGCTGAATATGTATTTGTCGTATCAAACAGTGTTGAGAGTAAATGTACTATCGTTGTCTACACCAAGCAGGATCCCTTGACTGCAGCAGTATGTAAGCTTGGAATTGATGAGGAGTGGATCACCGAGACTTACACCAGCGTCAGGAGGTTCTGGCTGCAGATGGAGGATCATTTCAAACCATGCCTGCAGAAGCACACAGTCGAACAGGAGGATCAGGTGCTCTTCCTCTGTCGATCGTTCGAGGACTTTTTAGACACTTCTGCCCGCAACAACTCAGTGAACTTTGTCTTCAGAGATGAGCCCAATTGCGGTGATGGTATCAGCTGCAGCAGCATGTACAACCTATATAGCAAGATCATATTGTGGACCTATGATGACTTCTCATGCTATGTGTTCTCGGACGACAGATTCACTGACGTCAACAATATATACTACTTCGAGTTGTATTTTGGATCCAGATGCGAGCTGAGGAAGCGCAGCTTAGATGGTGTCGACGTCTGCATGAGAGATATAACCCAAAAGTCACAGAATGGTCACTCAAAACCCAAAAGTCGTGAATAGGATAGGAAGGTACGGATTTCATCCCCCCTTTCGGCCTTTTAGTTGTATAGTCCTAAAATGTCCTATCCAGGCTCCATTCCATGCCTCAGGCATTTACGAGGCCAGATCATCCTCATCCTTCCAGAAGAAGCATCCAGATCCCGATCGAGAGAGCTTGTTCCCTCCCTAGGCTCCCCAGCGGCGCGCAATAGGTCGGATCCATCGATGGCTCACACGGTGGCGGCGGGGAAGGTGGCGGCGAAGCAGCAGCACATGAGGAAGGCGTCAGCGCTAGTGGCGTACGACGCTTTCGGCCACCTCGTGCCACTCACCATCACCCGCAGGTACGTCCGCACATGTCGTGTACATGTGTCCTCCTAGAAATTGTCCCATGACGGCTAGGTAGTCCCCCGCATCGATCTAGCCGCTTGGATCTCGACCTCGCTAGTGTACCCCCACCGCCGGCAAGGCTGTGCCCGGTCGGCTCCGGTGGCATTGCGAGCCCGTACGTCCGATCTGATTGATGGTCCGTACGAAGATAGCTTGCCTGCATGATGTAAAATTTCACAAACAACCATTTTATTGGATTGGATAGCTAATGACTGACGATTATATTGGAGTATCGGATACTGGAGATTATTGTACTGTTGATATATACACGTGCTGAATTATGTGCACTGTTAATTCTTAATGATGCAGGAGCACCAGAGATGATGATGTAGCGATAAAGATTCTTTACTGTGGGATCTGTCACTCTGATCTGCACAGCATCAAGAACGAGTGGAATAACACCACGTACACCATCGTACCTGGGTACGTGCCTTGCCCTATTGCCCGTGCCTTGCTACTGTTGTTGTTCGTTACTTTGGTTTATTTTTTTTTTGTTCGGCTTTGGTTTATCCTGCAGCTCCAAATGAAGCTCTGTCAAACAGTTTGCTCAAAAGTCAAAACCGACTTCATCTTTGGAGCATTAGAGTACTTGGAGTCATTTTGTACAGAGAAATCGAAGTTTAAAAAATCCAAAGGAGCCAAAGCGGTACCAAAGATGGATTTTTATCAAATTGTGACCTCCGAAAATACTGAACTTCTCTTTTTTCCATGTGTTGCAGTCACGAGATAGCCAGAGTGGTGACGGGGGTAAGCAACAATGTTACCAAGTTCAAGGCCGGCGACCGCGTCGGCGTCGGCGTCGGCTGCATGGTGAACTCGTGCCAGTCCTGCGACAGCTCCGACAAGGGCTTCGAGAACCACTGCAAGGGCATCATCTTTACCTACAATGACGTCGACCTCGATGGCACTGTCACCTAAGGCAGCTACTCAAGCAACGTGGTTGTCCACGAGCGGTTCGTGGTCCGGTTCCCCGACGCAATGCCGCAGGACCAGGGCGCGCCGCTGCTGTGCGCCGGCATCACAGTGTACAGCCCCATGAAGCACCATGGCCTGAACGTGGTCGGGAAGCACGTCGGCATGGTGAGCCTGGGAGGCCTAGGCCACATCACCGTGAAGTTTGCAAAGGCGTTTGGGATGAAGATCACCATGATCAGCTCAACGCCAGCGAAGAAGGAGGAGGCCCTGGAGCGCCTTAGCGCTGATGCATTCATCATAAGCAAGAACACTGATGAAATGAAGGTGCTGTGAGAGAAATACAACATTAAGTGTTTCGTATTGAACTGACGAACTAGATCATTAATTTCTCACTCTGCAACGTTGGGTCTTATATTTTTTTGGTAGGCTGAGGCTGGCACCATGGATGGCATCATCAACACGGTGTCTGCCAACATCCCCATGGCCCCATACTTGAGCCTGATGAAGACCTACGGCCAAATGGTCATAGTCGGCCTGCCCGAGAAGCCACTGGAGATCCCGCCGTTTGATCTCATCATGGGCAAGTCCTCACTGAATGATCAATCTGTTTTATGAGAAATTTGCTTGCTTTTAACAAACAGCGCTAGGTACCTGCTGAAATTGTCAATTAACTAATCATGTGCGTGTGAAAAAATACCTGCAGGGAACAAGACCCTGGCAGGGAGCTGCATCAGCGGCATGACTGACACACAGGAGATGATCGACGTGGCGGGGAATTATGGCGTGACGGCAGACGTCGAGGTGGTGGGAGCAAACTACGTGAACACGGCCATGGAGCGCCTCACCAAGGCCGACGTCAGGTACCGCTTCGTCATCGACATCGTCAACACTCTCAAGAGCTCTGAGTGATCACAATCCAGAATCTTACCGTGTCATAATTGGTGCTCAATGTATAGGTGCGCCATTTCATCAGTGTCTGAAGCCACCAAATGACCTCAGGTACACAGGATCGACACGACCCGCTGTGTTTTGCGTAAAGGCCAACAATTACAAGTGTCACATTGCTGTAATGCTAATTAGCACTTTCTGATTAAGTTGATTGTGCTGCTATCTTTTGGTTGTAAGATCGCAGTACTGTACTTTGCATTCATGTTCGTTCGAAAAATGTGAACCTATTCTGCCAACAAATCAACAAATAATTCAGTCCGGTCTGGTCACTTTTTTCTTATCAGTAACATCCGCCCATTGCCATCCTTGTAAGGCCGAGTCGCCCATTGCCACAACTTCCCATGGAAGGTGGTTGCTATGCCCATCACCAAGAGATCACAGACGTGTTGGTCATACAGCGCGGGGACCCACACATCGGCCACTCAATAGGGGACTCATCAACGGCATTTTTGTCATTGTCGGAAGTGGTAACAACATGTAGTATAGTATATTATATAAAAAATATATTAGTGTACATAAGATAATTATTTTTATATGCTATTCACAGTGGTGCAATAAAATAGAAAGAAAAGAAAAGAAAACCCCCACAAAAGGAGAGCACATATGAATTGAACCCAGGTACTTAGGTTTAAAGAGTCGAGCACACAACAAATAGGCTTCAGATCAGATGTACTTTGTATGCATAACCTACATCCTTAGGTTACGCACAGTCAGTGTTGCTGCATAGGGCAACTACGACTAGGTAACGCACAGACTTGGTTACGCACCACTCAGGCAGCACTGATAATGCGTAACCGAACGGGTGTAGGTTACTCGCAGAATCGACAAGACTGGATGCAGTAGGGATGGTGCGTAACCCGTGTCTGAGTGTAACCTGCACTAATGTCGCCGGTCGTCGGCCACGCACGCCGTTTGCATGCATCGATCCAGATGCTTGCAGTTGCACCGGTCGGCTTTCTACTAGTTCACTAGTTGGTGCTGGCCTGCTAGCCTTCTTGTCACCCTTCCCTAGCTAAGCTAGTAGTACACAGGTATTTCAGTAGTATCTTGAGTGTCGACTAGCACCACTTCAATTTTACTGAAATTTATCTATGACCCAAGAAAACCTTACTAGCAATTGACACATGTACCCAATAAAACATGACTAGCAATTGACTATACATGTACCATGAAGATTTTAGTGCAATGTAACTGAGGAGAGCTATAGTAGAGGGACGGCGGGTAATAATGATCGTACGTAGATTTCATTATTCACTGAATGGATCGCTAGCTGCTGAGTATTACATATACAGCATATAAAACAAGGAAGCGAAACAAATTAGGGTTCCTAAGAACAAGCAAACTAACAGCCCTTTCCTTGTAAGCCTAATCCTCCAGTTGCGCCGTCCGGCCCCGACAGCAGCAGGAGGAGGAGCATCATCAGCCGCAGGAGGCAGAGCAGCCAAACAACATTCTTCATTTGTTCCCATGTAGTGTACTCTAGATAGAGTAGACACCCAGCCACGGGTTACGCACCATCCCATGCTGCATCCGGTCATGTTGATTCAGCGTGTAACCTGCACGCGCTCGGTTACGGAAAATCCTCACTGCATCCGGTCGAGTCGATCCTGCGCGTCACCTTCACCAGCTAGGTTGCGCACGGCTCGGTGGCGCGTATGACACAGAATTAGTCGTGCGCGTAACCTACACAAGACACGTGTTACGCACCATCCCATGCTGCATCGGGTCGTGTCGATGTAACATGCACGTGCTCGCAAAATCCACACTGCATCCGGTCGAGTCGATCCTACGCGTCTCCTGCACCGGCTGGGTTACGCACGAATCGGTGGCGTGTGTGACACCGACTTGGTCGTGCGCGTAACCTACACCCAGGCATGGGTTACGCACCATCCCATGCTGCATCAGGTCGTGTCGATGCAACGCGTGACCTGCACGCGCTCGGTTACGCAAAATCCACATTGCATCCGGTCGACTCGATCCTGCGCGTCACCTGCACCTGCTGGGTTACGCACGGTTCGGCGATGCACGAGCCGGTTAAGCACAGAGTAGGTTACGCACCTTCAAGACGGCTGGCTGCATGGTGCAACACTGACTCGGTTACGCACTATGTAACATGCACGCGCGCAGAGGTTGAGTGGAGTGCATAAGCTTCAGAGCTTCGGTTACGCAGGAGCCACGCTGTGTGGTGCAAGCCTGCAACCGCCTGGTTACCTCCACGGTGTGCGGGCGGGCAGCGATGAAAAGGCCGCTTGGGTTACGCACGCAGCATCGTGGTGATGGAAATACCCACGTTGATGTGTACAATACGGGAATAATAAAAATTACGGTGCATGCGGAAATACTGCGTGAATATCGGATCGGGATCCTGTGTTTGTTCGGCCTATATGTACCCTCGCGGCCTCGTGGTCAATTTACCGTCCCGGTGTCGGGAGTCAGGAGGAAGACGTCGTGGTGGAGATCATTGAGGACAGGAGGAGGGAGGACGTGGAGGCCGGTTTGTTCATCTGAAATTCTGAATACAAGTCGCAGGTATGTTGCCCCCGTTGTGTATACATCATTTCTCACCTTCTCAGCGTCATGTATCTGTAGGATGATCGATCTTTTCTTTAACTGTATCTTATCGGTGAAGGTCAGCAGCGATGGAGCACATGCTGTGGGGAAATTACCATCAGGATGGTGTTGGTGCTGGGCATGGGCATGGCGCTGTAAACAGATCCAGTTACCAGCAGCGAGTGCGGTATTGCAGCATTTGCCGGGTACCTGGGCACACCCGTGCCACTTGTGGCCGTGCGGCGGCAGGATACTCGCTGTCAGGAAGGATCTGTGGGGATTGTGGTGCACGAGGCCACCACGAAATTATTTGCCCCAATGTTCCGCAACCTGGGATTAGTACAACTGAAAGGTAACGCATTCAGGTGTAGTGCTTATGTTGTCGTATGTAGTTGATTTATATATGAACGTTCCATCAATCTTGTATGCCGAGTAATGTGTTCCATGATGTATGGCGTAGTGCTTTTAACAGCGAAGATCAGAGGCAGGAAGCGGATCCTGGTGAAGTTGTACAAGACGAAACTCGTGGGAGGCTTTGCAAATGGCACGAGATGCAGAAGCTGGCATCGTCCATGTTTTAGCTGTAGCAGTTGGTTCATCAGTCTGGTAGTAGTTTTAGGTTAACTAGGTTATTCCCCGCTCGTTGCTGTGGGATTTGAGAGTGATATTACATGGATTTGACAGACTATCAATTTCTTTAGTAAAACAAACTAATCATGAATACAATTGTATGTATATGCTATTGTTGCTGAAATATTGTTCCTGCAAGAATCGAAGATCCCGCAGCCTTGCATTGTGTTTTGAGCAGCAATGGAGTTCTCTGGAGGAAGAAGACGGCGTCGGCGTCGGTGTCGGAATGTTAGAAATGGGCCAGCGGCCAGGCAATCAGCCCAAGTTTTATGTCCCGCTCGCCCTTTGAAGCCCATATGGCCATATCCCTGCCGCAGGAGGCATCTTCCTCCCTGTTCGCGTGTTGGCCGCCGTCGCCCCGTCCCCAAAATTCCACTCGCCGCTCCTGCCTTTCGTTCGACGCTGCCACCGCGTCACCAAAAAACATTGAACCCTAGCACCTAGCGCTAGCGACATTGAGAGCGGAGACTGTTGATGGTCGTTAAGCCCCTATTTTCGACGGTCAACTTCAGATAAAAATTACACCATGAAAGTGTGCACCATAGCTATAGGATTATAATCTAACAAATTTCACAAGCTTTGGTGTATATTTGGTCGTAGGTGCAAATGAGCAATTATAGAATAAAATATGGCATTATCACAAACAACATCAAATGCCAATTTGTACTACACCATTGCGACGGGCTCGTCGAGACGATCGAAATGGTCATATCATTTGTACGCATCGGAGTCCGGATGAAGGAGATAGGAAATAAACTAAGAAACAAGAATTGCTGACGTCATCACGGACCCACGGCAGCCGGTCGACGACCGCATGCCCGCGACGTGGCAAGCCAGCACTGGCCGCAGGCCCGTGACGCGGCGACGCGCGCTCCCGCGCGGGTGGCCGCCTACGCCCGCCACGTGGTGCGTCGTGGCTGGCCCCCGCCGGACGCGGACGCGCGCGCGCGGGCGTGCGGGCTGCCCGACCGGGGACGTGTGGTAGGCTGCCGTTCGCCCCCGCGAGGTTGGTTCCCCGGTTCGCCCGGTCGCCACTGGTTTTCTCCTTTTTAGTGCCGGTTTTCGCCTAGTTCGCACGGTTCAAGCTCGGTTCAAGGCCTTGGGATGCCGTTTTCTTCCGGTTTTCTTCTCCACCGCCTCCCAGACACTGTTCACGTGCGCCCACCGCCCCGGGGAGGTCGGTTGGCCCCTGGAAAGAGGGGGAGGACCTCCACTCACCCAAGTTTCCTCCCCCTATAAATAGAAGCCATCCTCCTCACTTCAAAGACGAATAGAGAAGCAGAGATCAAGCGAAGTTCTACCAAAATTAGTGTTAGAATTAGGTGAGAGTTGAGGTGCGAGTCCGGGAGAAGCTAGAGTTTTCGGCTTCCTCCCTTCCTCTTGTACCTCGGCGGATGCGGCTCCACTTCGAGTAACATCCGTGTAACTCTTAGGCATTCTGGATTTATTTAATTAATTAAGTTCAGCTTTATTATTTATGCTTGTGGGCTCCTTGCTTTGATTAGTGTTCTAGTAATTGCAAAGCTAGAATAGTAGTCACTAGAGTAGACGTGGTGTCTAGTCTTGTGATTGCCTCGGAGTACACCTAGTGGCACGGATTGTTGTGGTAGCACCAGGTGGTGATAGCCCTGACGGCCTACGTATACGTAGTCCACCACGTGAGATCCACTAGAGCGAAGTAGGACCCCTGCTTGGCTTGCCTAGCCCCCTTCTCATTCCTTTCCGGGTTAGGACGGTTTTGCATCCCGAAGCAAGCATCGAAGTAAACGCTGATCTTATCTTTAGTATCCGGAATCCTTCGAAACCCTCTCTACCTCTCCTACACTATTACCATATCTTCTCTCGTCTAAGGCCGATCTTGATTCTTCACTAGTGCACACACGTTCCCTGTGGATTCGATACCCTGGAATACTCTTGGGTGAAAGCTACACCGGTATCCGTACGCTTGCGGACTTTTCTGCGATCGTTATTTATACCAACAGGCCTTCTGGCGTCATTGCATATTTAGTAATCGACGCTAGCAAGTGTCAACAAGCTTTCTGGCGCCGTTGCCGGGGATATAAACCTGGTGCGACGCTAGAGAGTGTCAACAAGCTTTCTGGCGCCGTTGCCGGGGAACGGTTGCTGTACTAGTGTCGAGCCGAGTCGTCCATGTATCCCCATCCATACCATCACATATCCCCATATGGATTCCAAACCTATCAATCAGTTTTCGGCTCCAACAGGCGAAGATCTGGAGCCTCCACCCTCATCATTACCCATCCATGCACCTAGCTATGAACTTCATCCCACCCTCATAGCTATGGTACGAGAGCAATCTTTTTCTGGAGCAGAAGAGGAAAATTCGTACACCCACCTTCGCGGTTTTGAGGAAGTGTGTTCGTGCCTTGTCATTCATGGCATGTCACACGAAACATTAAAATGGAAGCTTTTCCCGTTCTCTTTGACGGGGATTGCCAAGAAATGGTACGCTCAAACCGTTAGGGGTGTCAAGGGAGATTGGGAAGTTTTGCGAAACAAATTTTGTCTAGCTTTCTTCCAGGAATCCCGATTGGTCAACCTCCGTATGGAAGTCTTAGGCTTTAGGCAAAAGGAAAAAGAAACCTTAGGAGCAGCCTGGGCACGATTTTTGGACCTAAACATGTCCGGTCCCAACCTCGAACTCTCCGAACCGATGCTTTTACAGCATTTTCGTCGAGGCCTTAGCAAGGAGTCCGCCCAGTTTCTCGATATTTCTTCGGGAGGTTCTTTCACTCATTTGACACCTAGTGAAGGGAGGAACGTTCTCAACAAAATCCTTGAGAATACCCCCTACACTGGTATTTTTGATGAATTTCCCAAAGAAGAGGTTGATGAAATCCTTGAGCCGGAAAATGAGGTTTCACCTATCCAGCCTACACCCGTGACCGCTCCTCTCTCTGAGCCAATAAAAGTAGAGCCTCCCGTAGAAAACCTCCATAGTCTAGAAGATGAGGAAACTCATCCAATGGACTTTATCGGCAAAATCGAGGATGATCTTTTCTCAGACTTTGGAAATGCCTCGAATTTTCTGATCTAACCAAAACCTCGAGCATGCAACTCTCTGTTTCAACAAAATGCTAGCCAACCTAATAAGCTCATTCTCAAAGAAGACCTTAAATGCTTGTCGGCGGCTATGAGTGTGGAATGGTTGAGAGAAGCCGAGACATCGCCCGAGGTAGTTATATTCATCATGCCGTCCACTCTTCTTTCTAATCAAATACAAGGCGTCGTGATGGATGTCCAGTACAACCCCACTGTTGGGATAAATCTCATCTCAAAATCTCTTGCCCAATAGCTCTATCCCAACATGACCCTATGTTCGTCCCGAAAGATTTTTCAAGATCCTTATGGGACCATGTTGGAATGTTGCGGTGTTGTCAGAACAGTCCCGGTAGTTGCCAATGAGGCCGAGATCTTTCTGGACTTCCATGTCTATGATAATCCGGACATACCTATTCTTATAGGTCGGCCTACCGAGAGACTTTTCCAAGAAACGACTAATGGTAGCCTAGCCATGCAACTAGGCAAATCCACACAAACCGTCTCTTTAGCTCGTGCACGGAATGCAATAGCAGAGCCATCACCGGTTCCAGATCATATTGAAGCCCTTATGGGAGTGACATTGTCCGATATGGCACAACCGAATTTGGACAATGACGCAATATACTTCTCTCAAGAAGAAGAAGTCCTTGCTGAGCCAATTAAGTTGGATGTAACGGAACAACCACCACCACCCACGATCGAGCTAAAACCTCTCCCACCAGGCCTGAAATGTGTTTTCCTTCATGGTAACCGTCAAACCCCGGTTATCATCAGCGACAAGCTTACCGAAGAAGAAACCAGTAGACATCATTCAGTCCTAGGGTACTCGCTCCAAGACCTTAAGGGAATTAGTCCCACTCTTTGCACTCATCGCATCCCAATCGAACCCAATGCTACACCTTCCCAGGAACCCCAAAGAAGGTTGAATAATGAGATGCGAGAAGTAGTTAAGAAAGAGGTCCTTAAACTACTTCATGCCGGGATCATTTATCCTGTGCCTCATAGCGAGTGGGTGAGTCCGGTGCAAGTCGTGCCTAAGAAAGGAGGGATGACAGTGGTGAGAAATGACAAGAATGAGTTGATCCCTCAACGCACCGTCACCGGGTGGCTTATGTGTATCAATTACCGAAAACTCAACAAGGCCGCTAAGAAGGACCA
Source organism: Cenchrus fungigraminus (assembly GCA_036936925.1). Classification (NCBI taxonomy): domain Eukaryota; kingdom Viridiplantae; phylum Streptophyta; class Magnoliopsida; order Poales; family Poaceae; genus Cenchrus; species Cenchrus fungigraminus. The sequence goes on along the minus strand of CM072778.1, from coordinate 49,130,974 downwards.
TTTCCCGCTACCCTTCATCGATGAGATGTTGGAACGGCTTGCAAACCATTCCTTCTTTTGTTTCCTTGATGGATATTCCGGGTATCATCAAATCCCCATACACCCGGATGGCCAAAGTAAGATCACTTTCACATGCCCATATGGTACATATGCATACCGTAGGATGTCCTTCGGTCTTTGCAATGCACCTGCCTCATTTCAACGGTTCATGATGTCTATCTTTTCCGACATGTTTGAGAAAATCATGGAGGTATTCATGGACGATTTTACCGTCTATGGAAAATCCTTCCCAAGTTGTTTGGAAAATTTAGACAAGGTTTTACGAAGATGTGAAAAAAAGCACTTAGTCCTGAATTGGGAGAAATGCCATTTTATGGTTCGGGAAGGGATAGTGCTAGGACACTTGGTTTCCGAACGTGGTATAGAGGTGGATAAAGCAAAAATAGAAGTAATTGAGAAGCTTCCACCTCCCACGAATGTGAAGGGAATTCGCAGCTTTTTAGGACATGCCGGGTTTTATCAGTGTTTCACTAAAGACTTTTCTCATATCGCCCGACCCTTGACCAACCTCCTAGCAAAAGATGCGAAATTCACCTTCAGTGATGAGTGCCATCGAGCCTTTCAGATTCTAAAGAAGGCACTCATCTCGGCCCCAGTCATCCAACCACCCGACTGGACGCTACCCTTTGAGATCATGTGCGATGCTAGCGACTATGCCGTAGGAGCTATCCTAGGCCAAACCAAGGATAAGAGACATTATGCCATCTCCTATGCTAGCAAAACCTTGACCGGAGCCCAATTGAACTACACTACCACCGAGAAAGAGTTGCTAGCCGTAGTTTTTGCGATAGATAAGTTTAGACCCTACTTAGTGGGGGCGAAGGTCATCGTCTACACCGACCATGCTGCGCTCAAATACCTCCTCACTAAGAAGGATGCTAAGCCTAGGCTCATCCGATGGATACTTCTCCTCCAAGAGTTCGATCTAGAAATCCGAGATAAAAAGGGACTAGAAAACTCGGTAGCCGATCATCTATCCAGGTTGCAGGTTGAGGAAACACCTGCCTTACCCATCAACGATTACCTAAGGGACGATACACTCCTCAAGGTAACAGATTCCGACCCGTGGTATGCGGATATCGTAAACTATATAGTGTCAGGCTACGTTCCCCCAGGTGGAAATAAGAAGAAATTGGAATATGAAAGTCGTTTCCATCTGTGGGATGAGCCGTATCTATACCGGGTCTATGCCGATGGTTTACTGAGGAAGTGTGTCCCTGGGATCGAGGCCAACAAGATCATAGACAGATGTCATGCAGCTCCATATGGATGACATTATGGAGTGTTCAGAACGCATGCCAAAATTTGGCAAAGTGGATGTTTCTAGCCAACCATGTACAGTGACACAAAGGAGTACATCAGGAGGTGCAGCAGATGTCAGCACCAAGGCAATATCAATACAAGAGATGCCATGCCATTGACAAACAACCTCCAAGTTGAGCTCTTTGATGTGTGGGGTATTGACTACATGGGACCTTTCCCGAAGTCCTATGATTGCAAGTACATCTTAGTGGCAGTGGACTATGTGTCTAAATGGGTAGAAGCAATACCGTGTCGGGCTGCCAACTCCTAGAATGCCAAGAAGATGTTCCATGAGATAATATTCCCTCGTTTTGGCACACCCCGGATGCTGATAACTGATGGAGGATCCCATTTTATAGACAAGACTCTCAAGAAATACCTAGCAGACTTTGGGATCCGCCATAACGTGGCAACACCTTATCACCCACAGACCAGCGGTCAAGCAGAAACCTCCAATAAACAAATCAAGAATATACTGTAGAAGACCGTCGATGAAATGGGAAGAAATTGGAAGAACAAACTCCCAGAAGCGTTATGGGCATACCGCACCGCATTCAAGACACCGATTGGTATGCCCCCATACCAGCTTGTATATGGGAAAACATGCCATCTGCCAGTTGAGTTGGAGTTCAAAGCTCATTGGGCTATCAAGAAATGGAATATGGATCTCCATCTCGCCGGAAATAATCGAAAGATGCAAATATCTGAGCTTGAAGAATGGAGGGAGAAAGCATACCACAACTCCAGAATTTACAAGGAAAGAACAAAAAGATGGCATGACAAGAGACTCAAACACAAGGAATTCAAACCCGGAGACAAGGTCCTCCTTTTCAATTCAAGAGTGAAGCTTTTCGGCCATGGGAAACTCAAAAGCAAATGGGAAGGACCGTTCAACGTGATCGACACTTCATCCCATGGAGCCATTACTCTTCAAGATGAGTCAGGTAATATATTTAAGGTGAATGGCCATCGCTTAAAAATTTATTTTGAACCGGAAATAGTTGAGGAAGTTGATGTGATCGAATTCCTCAACATTAGCGATTAAATGTCTCACCCTTGAATAAAATAAAAATTTCTCTTTCTTCTTTAATAAACAAATAAAAAAATAAAACTTTGCTTTGATTTGGCTAGTACAATTTGTACTAGCCAAATCCATGTATCTCATCCTTGTCCAAGAGTGTGCAGGAGAAGACGCAGCAAAAGATAGTGTGCGGGAGGTACCGAGAGTCAACTTCTCCCAACATTCAAAGGAACAACATGGTTTGAACAATCCTGTCCCCCCAATTCCATGATTCATGAGTTATAATTCCTTTCATAAGATAATCATTAAATTAAACTCAATGAATCTTGATGCTCCATTGCTTTACATGTTTTCAATTGATTGGCTTGCATGTTCTTTATTCCTATAGCACATATATCTGTTGCTTGTGATCAAATATCATTAGGAAACATGTTCATCTAAATGGTTGACTGATGAGATATGGTACGATGCGATGAACCTTACTCTCTTTGACGAAGTGCTTGGGATGTTTTACTTGAAAAAAAAATATAGCCTTACAAGCTCCTCAGTGATGATATATTCCTACCAAAGCCATATGTTGTTTACTTTAGAAAACCTTATACATATGCTGCTTGTTATTACATTGAGCTTTGTCAAATTGTTGTGACCCTTGTTAGAAGCTTTTCATGCTTTCATGATCAAGATCACGTACACTCCACCTTCATATGCTAAACTTCTACACTGGAAGTTGGCAACATCCATCCATCCACAAAATAAATACTCCTTTCAATTTGTGAATCTCTCTCCCTAGATATTCCTCCTAAAGAGACATGGGCTAAAAAAAAGGAAAAAAAGATAAAGACACATGCTAAAGAGAAACTCTTCTCAAGCATGATGAAAAAAAAAATATATAGCCATGTTCTCAATAAAGTTCAAAGGGAGAGAGATCAAACAACAAGGAGTACATATTACCATATCATCCCCTTTCCACACACATGCATATCTTGATCAGATTGTATGACTAGTCTTCTTCTTGGATCCGGTTTTTGACTTTGCAATATTATGTGATACAAGTATGCCTTATATCTTCAACCCTACCTTGAGCTCCACATATAGCCATCATTAGAAGTAGGTTGAAGAAAGTCGAGTTTAATGCCTTGGTGAGGAATCATACACACTGAGTGATCCGAGAGCATCATTTGAGGAGTCAAGTAAGGCTAAGTTTTGAAAAAAAATTTGATCAAAAACCCAAGCCACTTTACAGAAGGAGTTGAGGTGATTCAAATCCAGCCGTTCCATTCTTCAACCATCCAAGATGACATGGTAGACACCCCAAAGAGTCACAAGTACAGGTATGCTTCGGAATATCTTACATGCTTGCATCATATCATTTTGGATTCATGTTTTCCACCCTAGTCCTTAACCTTTACTCGAGGACGAGCAAAGGGCTAAGTGTGGGGGAGCTTGTTGATGGTCGTTAAGCCCCTATTTTTGACCATCAACTTCGGATAAAAATTACTCCATGAAAGTGTGCAACATAGCTATAGGATTATAATCTAACAAATTCCACAAGCTTTGGTGTATATTTGGTCGCAGGTGCAAATGAGTAATTATAGAATAAAATATGGCATTATCACAAACAACATCAAATGCCAATTTGGACTACACCATTGCGACGGGCTCGTCGAGACGATCGAAATGGACATATCATTTGTACGCATCGGAGTCCAGATGAAGGAGATAGGAAATAAACTAAGAAACAAGAATTGCTGACGTCATCACGGACCCACGGCAGCCGGTCGACGACCGCATGCCCGCGACGTGGCAAGCCAGCAATGGCCGCAGGCCCGCGACGTGGCGACGTGCGCTCCCGCGCGGGAGGCCGCCTGCGCCCGCCACGTGGTGCGCCGTGGCTGGCCCCCGCTGACACGTGGACGCGCGCGTGCGCGGGCGTGCGGGCCGCCCGACCAGGGACGCGTGGCAGGCTGCCATTGGCCCCCGCGAGGTCGGCTCCCCGGTTCGCCCGGTCGCCCCTGGTTTTCTCCTTTTTAGCGCCGTTTTTCGCCTGGTTCGCACGGTTCAAGCCCGGTTCAAGGCCTTGGGATGCAGTTTTCTTCCGGTTTTCTTCTCCACCACCTCCAGGACATTGTTCACGTGCGCCCACCGCCCTGGGGAGGTCGGTTGGCCCCTGGAAAGAGGGGGAGGACCTCCACTCTGCCAAGTTTCCTCCCCTTATAAATAGAAGCCATGCTCCTCACTTCAAAGACGAATAGAGAAGCAGAGATCAAGCGAAGCTCTACCAAAATTAGTGTTAGAATTAGGTGAGAGTTGAGGTGCGAGTCCAGGAGAAGCCGGAGTTGTCGGCTTGCTCCCTTCCTCTTGTACCTCGGCGGATGCGGCTCCACTTTGAGTAACATCCGGGTAACTCTTAGGCATTCTAGATTTATTTAATTAATTAAGTTCAGCTTTATTATTTATGCTTGTGGGCTCCTTGCTTTGATTAGTGTTCTAGTAATTGCAAAGATAGAATAGTAGTCACTAGAGTAGACGTGGTGTCTAATCTTGTGATTGCCTCGGAGTACACCTAGTGGCACGGATTGTTGTGGTAGCCCCAGGTTGTGACAGCCCTGATGGCCTACGTAGTCCACCACGTGAGATCCACTAGAGCGCAGTAGGACCCCTGCTTGGCTTGCCTAGCCCCCTTCTCATCCCTTTCCGGGTTAGGACGGTTGAGCGTCCCGAAGCAAGCATCAAAGTAAATGCTGATCTTATCTTTAGTATCCGGAATCCTTCGAAACCCTCTCTACCTATCCTACACTATTACCATATCTTCTCTCGTCCAAGGCCGATCTTGATTCTTCACTAGTGCACACACGTTCCCTGTGGTGATACCCTGGAATACTCTTGGGTGAAAGCTACACCGGTATCCGTACGCTTGCGGACTTTTCTGGAATTGTTATTTATACCAACAGGCCTTCTGGCGTCGTTGCATATTTAGTAATTGACGCTAGCAAGTGTCAACAAGCTCTCTGGCACCGTTGCCGGGGATATAAACCTGGTGCGATGCTAGAGAGTGTCAACAGAGACCCTGATCCAGTGTTGGGGGCCGGCGCCGGAGCGACCGCTTCCTCTCCATCTACAGCGGCGGCACCGACGGCAGGCACAAGCAGCATGGGAACTCTGGCGGCGGTGGGCACAAGCAGCACTTCTCGGTCGAAGCATTGCCGTGCTCGCCGCAACTATTTCCCTCCATCCAGGTCGCGGGCTTCGATCCCTGCTTCGATGGCGCAATTTTCAATCGAGAGTTCATGGCATCAAAGTTGTGTGTAGTAAAGTGCAAAAAATACACCTCGCAACCAAACACCACCCTGAACCAGGAAGCCGTGGCTGTAGTGACGAAGAACAGAAAATCCATCAACCAGACAACCATTGGCAACTTCCTAGATTACACCAACCCATGAAAGGATAACTCACATGGCTACATTACATCACATTTATGCAAAGACATTTGAAGAACCTGCATCAAGTAAATGCATACCACCAGCCCCCAGAACCAGGGAAGACATCAAAACCACATTTTGCATCGGAGGATCCTTCGCAGATGGAAATGTGATGGATGGGATGTACGACGGCTTAGATCAGACAAACGTAGTGATCCACACAGGCTCGACGTCGGCGGAGTGGCCACCAGTGACGGATACCCCCGTCACCTCGTGGTCCAGCAGCGAGTACTCGCAGATAGGTAGCAGCGCCTACATCTCCAGCACCCGCCGCGCACAGTAGAGGCAGCTCTCACGCAGCCCCGCCGCCGCATACAGCGCCACGGGCACCACCACCGACACCACCGATCCCATGAACAGAGCCTTCCCCGCCATCTTCTCCACCGTGTTCCACTTCCGCAGATCTGCCGACACCAGGATCTGGACCTGCACCTTGCGCTGCGCACTGTAATGCTTATGGATCTGCACCAGCAGGACCTTCCCGTCGCCCTCCACTAGGTACATTAGCGAGTCCCCAGCCGTCAGGCTCGTGCCATCACGCAGATGCGAAACCACCGCCACGCGCGTGCGCAAATCTGCATGGAACGACAATACCGCCCCGTCGTGACCTAGCGCATACAGACAGCCGAGGCAGAAGACCATGTCTCTGAAGCCCCCGAGCTCAGTTCCCTCGTGGACGCCGATGGTCATCCATGCATCGGAGACAGACGGCTGGTGCAGGACAATCGTGCCTATTTGGCTCAGCAAGGCAGCGGACCATCTCGGGGTGATTGGCGGTGCGGAGAGGACAACCTTTGACACCGGAAACACTGGAGGAGGTGGGAGAGCAAGGATTCGGTCGGACGCGGGATTGAAGAGAACAACCGTGCGTTGGTCGTCCAAGGCCATGGCGATCCACCCCGCGGCCTGGCCGCAACACCGCCCGCCGTTGAGTCTCGCGGGAGGGAGAAATGCAGGATCTTGCAGTGGTGGAGGCTGAAGAAGGCGAGATCGCTGTGGGGGGCAGGTCGGCGTATGAGGAGTCGCGGTACCTCGAAAGGAAGGTCAGTCGACGGGAATGATTCCCGAACGGATTTGAGCCAAGAGGCGTAGACGAGGCGGATGGCAATGCGATCGCGGAGACTGAGGATAGTAATGATGCGCTCCAGCAGCTCCGGCGGCAGATCCGCCCATGATGACTGGGAGCTGGGGCATCGCCCTGGATGCCGGGCGGCGGGGTTGCGTGGGGAAACCATCTTGCTCAATCTACTACTCCTAGACAAATATATATATGTATGTGTGTGTTTGTGTGGGAAAATTGGTCTCATAGCATAGAAAGATCGCGATATCTGGAAATACCATCAAACTTAGAGCGAGTACCACAGCCTGGGTTACGATCTACTGATTCACGGTCAGAGTGAGTGCCACAGCCTGGGTTACACGGCATGCTTCCACCTAACGCCAGATTATGTTACCGCCAAACGATATCTAGGAATTGGGGTTAAAGATATCCTGTGTGAATCCAAATAGTATATACTTGTCCTGAAATTGATAATGATATGGAAATTTATCACCTGCAACAAGATCAGGCTGCGTTTAGGAGTACTGCCAGGTATCGAATTATTCCCCTGCCTTTTGTAAATAGCCAGACCATCTTGTAAATTCTCAAGAGTATATAGACTCCAGTTCATCAAATGTAAGTCACCAACATTCTCAACTAGCCGCTGGACTTTTGCTGGAATAGCTGGGTTGGTATCAGGGTCAAATAAAACCTTGTGGCAAAACATAAAAAAATCTCGAAGAAACGAGTCATCGGCAGGACCATCTTTTTGCTTCAGTTTGTTTGCAACCTCAGAAAGTTTTAGTGACGACCTTGTTATTCTCGACCACAACTGGCCATATTGACCTCTTTTCCCTCGATTGGTAGACCCATGATGTCCTTCACATCTGATGGCGTCAACGGGACCAGCTTGGTACCAAGCTTGAAACCTGCTTGATCCGGATTGTACGTGTTGACAAGCGACATCAGCAATGGACGATCTATGGTGATTGGTTTGATGTGTAGCAATAAGTCGAACTTGATAGACTCTAGCTTTTTCTTTCTTGCTGTTGAAAGCAGCCCAAGGACATCCGCCAGTCGTCTCGGCGTGCCTAGAATGCATAGGCTCGAGCGCTTCGAAGAAATGGTAGAAGTAGAACTGATTGGTATCTGGTCACAGAGAGAGAGAGAGGGGGTAATCAATAAGTGTGTCATATGGAATCTGGATGGTGTACGTGTTACATACCTCTGGAGTAGACGGCAATGGGCCACCGGCGTTGAAGTTGAGCCGCCGCCTCCGATGATGGGCGCTGCTGGTCACAGGTGCTACCTTTTCTTCGCTAGGAGGCCGCTTCCTTGATGTCGTCGTCGACTGTGATTTGCCATCGGAAGTCACCGTTGATTTGCTTTCGGAACTCTGTGTTGTCGGCGTCGCATTGCCGTGCGGTGCGCTTTGCTTGTCAAGATGAGGGACACCAGACGATTTCTCCGCTGCGCCTGACATGAGCAAAAAACCTCTTCCTCCTCCGCTTCCGCTATTTGAACTTGCAGGGTCTACCAAAATGGAGGGAGAGAATGTTAACAGGCTAAGAGAGAGAGAGAGAGAGATAATAAACCGTCGTTCACGCCGTAACGCACGCAATCAGTCGATGGAAAGGCATAACCGGATGCAGCATGCGTTGATGTGTAACCGAACGGGGTTACGCATACGGAGCAGTACATATGAAGCCAATTTGTTACGCACCATGCAGCAGGGGGTGGTGCGTAAGCGTAACCTGTGCAGGTTACGCACACAACCCAGGCGGTGTCGCACGTGCCATGCAAAATCAAATAGGAGTACTCAGCACTATTTACACAGTACACTTAACCATTTTCAATCGGTTATGCACGGTCCCTGTGTCGTGTCGTGTGTATACTGACTAAAGAAGGAATGAGAGAATCTATAAGAGAAGTTTGTGAACTGAGGAAACAAACAAAAGAGTACTACGTACTACCTGGGGGCATGTTTAATTTGGATTGTTGAGGTAGATTTATCGTAAATTTGCCCCAATTTGACAATTTTAAGGGGCAAATGAAATTAGAGGGGGCTACATATTTGCTCCACGACATTCACCCCCACATGTTTGGCACATTTGGGGTGTGGGGAATTTGCCACATTTATCCCATTTACCCCATCCAAACACCACCCTGGTTGACAGCTGAAGAAGAAGGCATCACCCAGAGAGTTCTCTCCTAAAGGGTCGTTTGCCCCGTCTCTGTGATCTTTTTGCAATGGTGCGTAACCCGTGGCTGGGTGTAGGTTACGCGCACGACCCAGTCGCTGTCGCACGCGGCATCCAGAACGGATGAAGCAAACTGCGGAGAGGGCAGGCGGCTGTGGGCCCGCGGGCGCCGCGTCCCCATAAAGCACCATTTATTAGGATGAAGACGGGAAGGGACCGCTGTGCTGAGTGCGTAACCGAAGCTGCCTTTTAGTTTTAGATGGCCGTAGGCGGCAGGCATGCTGTGTCGGTAACCCCTGGCGGTGGCAGCACGAAGCATGGCACGTGCGTAACCGAGTGGCTGCTGTTTCCAAGAGAATGGTGACGTGGCGTTTGATGGAAAATAAAAGTTGCTACGAGTACTTTGGTGTAAATTATTACAGTACAGTACCATTTTTATCCATTACAAAACTACGAGAGCATGTTTCATTTGCAATAATTGTAAAATAATACATTAAAATTACTCCAAGCCATTGAACTTACGGAGTGCATATGGCAATATTTCAGCGTGTGCACTACTGAATTGTTATCAAAGGGGTTCACTACCGTAACTACCTCTTTGATGGCAACATATCCATGCGGCATGGTGCACCACGGACTCGGTTACGCATGACTGCACGAGCAATGTATAGTTTACTGATTAAGGTTAAAGGGAAACTCAAAATAAAATAACAATTTAACATTGCTCCATGACACATTACAATCCTGCAGGACTGTTCTGGATACCTCGAACAGCTCTGCCAATATATATACTCCCTCCATTCTTAAATATGTGACACAATTGAATTTTTAATCCAACTTTGACCATCAATATATATTGACTACAGTAAAATATCATAGGTACTAATAGCGTTTAGCGGTATGGTAGCGGATTAGTGTTGGTGTAGCGGACCGCGGATAGCGGGTGTTATAATGCGTGCTAAGTACAAATAGCAGAATGCAAGAAATAGTCACAATTTTAGCGCATTACCATCAAATTTACATCAAAATATTAAACTTTTAAGTTAGTCAATTACATTTCACAACAAGAATCAAGAAAAATAGATATATTTATTATTTAGGGATACATAATAATATTAAATTATCATATCCATAAATAAAGAATTCATTTATCAATCCATAATTATTGTACATTACCTAACTAATTAATCAAAATATTATTGTTACCATTTAATTTGTATTAATATGTCATTTGAACTAATGTAGCAAATAGCGGCTTAGCACGAGCAATAGCGGCTCCAATAGTGGACAATAGCGGCCGCTAAGTCCAAACATGCCATCTTGAGTCCTCTACCTTATAGTGGTAGCGGCGCGGTACTGCCACCGCTGTAGCGGCCGCTATTGTGGGCGCTAGGAACGCTATTTAGTAAATATGTATCATTATGTCTTTTGTCAAATGTACTTTAGATTTCACCACAGGTTTATCGATTTGCAAGAATATTTGCGGAAAAGATGAATAGTCAAACGAACGACAAAAAGTCAATGGTGTCATATATTTCAGAATGGAGGTAGTAGTACGATATCATCAGAATGCATGGAAGTATAGTGGCACCTCCCCAGAATGCATGGAAGTATAGTGGCACCTCCCAGCGAGCACCCTCTCTGTAGTCATAGCGGCACAACGGGCACGTCGTCTTCTCATTGAACCACTGCATGATGCATGTCATGTGGAAACGGTGCGCGCACACTCGAAGGGTCTTGACATCTGCCCCTGGAGCCATGTCCTCCAGGCAGATCATGCAATTTGGCATGTCGTTGATGCAGTAATCCTTCAGCGGTGTCACCACGCAGCAGATAGATGTAATAGAGAGTTGGATGCACACCTTGCACCTGAAAACAGAGTTGTCAAGCATGGCAACAGCGCGCTGTGAGATGCGACCCTCCAGACCGGAAGGGACTGCCATGTCCCAGTGAGGTACGGTTAGGCCCTCGTAAACATCAACGTCGTTTTGGTTCTGCATCAAGGAATGCCTGATTAGGGTACAGCAGGAAGTGGGGTAGCGAAGTTTCGTAACGCCGGGGTAAGCTAATGGAATTTCAATTTTGATGTTTCTGGTTCTGGGGCGAAGCCTTGATCTCCTCCTTTTGCCTTCAATGTCGATCAAGTCGTGCGTCTCCGTGATGGTCAGATCAAGCTCGAGTATGCTCGGCCAGAATCCTGGTGGACCGTCAGAGACCACGATTCCCTCCGTCGTCTCCGCCGTGATGTCAAACATTGGCTTGGTGCGTTGCACAACCTTGGGATCTGAAAAAATAGAAAAAAGTGTATTTTTCATCCCTCAAGTATTGCAAAAGTGCATGATTCATCCATCACGTATCATTGGAACTAGTGCATGCACCATCCTCACTTTAGTTTAACATTGATTCAGTACGGCCATAGGATGGAAGTAGAGATACAGTAGGTACATGAATAATTGGACAGGCGGATCGTACCATTTATGACCCTAGAGAGAGTTCCGTTTGTCGAGGCAGCCATGCAAGGCTCGCGACTCACCAAGGACAGCGGCGACGCGGAGGAAAGATATAGAGTCACTGACCTGCACTGCATGTGTGTGTATCGAAAGGTTAAGATATAGGGTTGTGGCGTAGTACGTGGAGGAAGAGGAACCGAAATTCTAGGCCGGTGCAGATCCATCCAATAGTCCAATACAGTAATGTACAAATTATAAAAGGGATGGTCAGGAATTGATCACGTTGACAGAGAAAGGGAACTCGAGGAGAGATCTCACCGAAACCACCAGGACGTTGGTTGATCGTCGGGGATCGGAGAACCAGATCACCAGGATGTTAGGGTAGTATGGCCAAGGGCGAGAGTGGGAGAGGCAGGGGCACGACGAGGCGGAGGCCGACCATAGCAATCGTCGCGTTTATAATATTCTATATATATAATAATAAATAGAAAAGTACAAGATGGCGGACGATCCCATCCATCTCGCCGCATTGTGCGCACTGACTGACTGTTTGCGTCAACTGCCATATACGGAGTAGTAGCTGACCTTTGCCCTTTGGTTACACGCTACTAGTACTCCCTCCGTAGACACCATGGATCATGCGTAACCACCTAGGAGAGGGTTACGCAGGTTCGACACGACCCAGTCGGTGGTATTGCAGGAGCCATGCAGCATGGATGGTACGTAACCGAACGGGTGTAGGTTACCCGCAGAATCGACAGGACCGGATGCAGCAGCCAGCAGGGATGGTGCGCAAACCATGCCGGTACAGATTACGCATACATCTGAAGCCTATTTGTGCGTAACGCAGTCGGTGTTGCAGCAATAACAAGAAAAGTGCAGCATGGCTGTTGCGTAACCATGCTGGTGCGTAACCGAGCCGGTGCAGGTAATGCGCAGAATCGACACGGCCGGATGCACATCATGGACGGTGCGTAATCAGGTCCACTTGCGTAACCCAGTCGGTGTTGCAGGAGCCACGCAGAATAGATGGTGCGTAACCCTGCCGACCGGGTGTAGGAGCCAAATGAACTGGGTTACCCCCGTCATGAAGATGCGTAAACCTAATGCGTGCTCAACCGCGATGCTGCGTGCGTAACCAAGTGCATGGAAAACCGCCCCGAGCTACTAGATACACGCGGGCCACACAACAAGGGTTGGTTGCTGCAAAATGCCCACCACCTCCTCCGCCCCCGCCACCCTCCGCCACCGGATCCGGCCACCGGCGAACTCCCTCTCCCCTCGGCAGGCCCGGATCCGGCGCGTTGCGGCCTCTCCCTCGGGGATTCCGGTAGCGACACGGGGAGGTGCGGACCACGGTGGAGCTGGAGGCAGCCTCCCCGGTGAGGGCGCGAGGCGAGATCCATCCCCGACGGGCGGAGCAGGGGCGCGAGCCGAGGCGGGAGGAACAGCAAGATCTTCCCAGAGGCGACACACTTCTGTGAATGTTTGAGGAAACTTGACACTGCAACTACGTTGTTAGTAACTTGCTTATAAGTACTGGTCGATGAACAGCATTAGTGTGTAATTTTGTTATCTTACTATGCGCTGGAGCACTTCCACGTTCCTAGGGTTTTTGGATATGGTTTCACCTGTAGCTGGAGGTGTGGTATCTTCCCACCTCACTTGTTGCTATGGTTCTGAATATCTTCTGACTTGCTTGCCTGGACAAAGCAGTTCCAGTCTTCTTTTGTATTCACATTCTCATAATACTTCAGAGGTGATAGACCCTTCTTGACAAAATTTATTTATCAAGTCTGATTTGAATTTAACTTTTTTCAGGGCTGCAGCCTTCACATATTCATTTGAATAAGCTTCAAAGCAGGCTGTGAAGGCTGTGGCGTTGAAGAAAGTTATATTCAAATCCGACTTAATGAGAAGATTTGTCAACAAGGGTTGTCGCCTCTGCAGTATTATGAGCATGTTATTACAGAAGCAGATTGGAACAACTTTATCTAAGCAAGGAACTATAGCAAAGAGCAGAGTAGTCGGGTACAAGTGAGGTGGGAAGATACCACACCTCCAGCTATAGGTGAAAACCGTATCCAAAAATCCTAGGAACGTGGAAGTGCTCCAGCGCACAGTAAGATAACAAAATTACACACTAATATTGTTCATCGACTTGTACTTATAAACTTGTCACTAACAACATATTGTACTGAAGGACCGAACTGGCGACCAGAGAGGGGGGAGTGAATGGGAGCCGATAAAAATTCTTCTCGAAGGAGATGGCTACTCCAACAAGACGAACACGGCCAACCAAATCACGTCTCCGACTCAACTATCCAAGTTGGCCAAGACCACGTAGCCACTGGAGTGCTACTGGTCCTAGGAACCAACAAAACAACCAACCGAACCAAAACACCCCAAACGCACAGCGGAAATCTGCACGGCTTGCTGCCTGAGCTGCACCGGTCAGACCGATGGCCTGCGCCGGCAGACCGGTGACACCGGTCAGACCGGTGACACCGGTCAGACCGGTGAACAGCGCCGGTCAGATCGGTGACTACAGCAACCGCACAGAAATGTTCCAGGAAGCCTCAGTGACTCCTCTAGGCCCTGGAACAAAAACACCTCCAAAACACAACCTGCAAGGGAAAAAAACCCTACACAAAACCAAGCAAAACTCCACAAAACCTGCCAAGAACTGACCAATAGCACCACGGGCCAGAACCACACGAACTAGGCAACTCACCCGAGGCAAATCCCACAAGGCCTCTGCACCGGTCAGACCAGTCACAGGCACCGGTCAGACCGGTCTGGCTGGGCAGCTCGGGATGAACAGCAACCCGCGGGTCAACTCCCCCAAATCCAAATCTCGATCTCCCGATTCGCTCCACGGATTCGCACAAGACTTTGGGGAAGTAGGAACACCTCATGGGCACTCCGTAGCCAAGATTTGGTCCACCAAAACTTGCTAAATCAAGACGAATCGAAGAAATCCCACCAAGAACACATCTAACCCTAGAGGGAAGAAAACCCCAAAATCGAGCCCCTTTGCTCACGGATTTGAGAGGGGAATCAAAAGTAAAAGAACCACGAAGGGTTCAAGCATACATCCCCCACCAACTCCCAAAGAGAAAGGTCTCAAATCCGCCACAAGAAAATCGCCAAGAAAAGGCACCGAAAATCACCAAAAAGGAAAAACGGGAGAGACACCATCAAGCCTTGAAGAACCACGTTGAATCATCTATACATACCATGAATGTTCATACAAGGTCTAGCTTGCCTCACGATCATCCATCCCTCTCTCAAGATCTCACCATGAAGCTCTCAAGCTAGTCCTAGAAATTCCAAAGGAAAATGGAAGAGGAAAATAGCAAAACAAAATGAGCTAGGGTTCCAAGAGATGGCTGCCATCCTCTCGCCGCTTGGGTTATATGGAGGCAACCGAAAGATGAAACTACCCCTAAAGACTAACACTAGGATACACACCCCCGAGGGGCACTTTGGGAATCTTCATCGACGAACCATCGGACGGATGCCTGGCGACCGCACCCTACGTAGCCTTGACGCACACCATGCGATCCTGACGCGTGTCCTCTGCTTCGAAGTCTCCGGACTGCATCGTCGCACACCGGTCAGACCGGTCCGGTGCTGCTGCCTCCGGTCTTCGGCCTTGGGTTTGTGGCTCAACCAAGGAACCCAGTGGTTTTCTGGTGAACCACTGGAAACCCCGCGAACTTGGCGTGGCCTCCGCCAATCTCCACTCAAGACTTGGCCCCCACGAAGTCCCGGCTCGATCTTGGCTTTGTGGCTCAACCAAGGAACCGTCCATGACTTCATCTTGTCGTTCTTGCCACCATGCGGCCCGCACTTGACCCCGCTGGCCACCGGGTCCCTCGAGCCAAGCCTATTTGTCTTCTCCACACCTGGAGGCCTACCCGGCAACGACCTTTCGCGCTTGCTCTTCACCTGCACCAACACCAGTCAAGTCGCAACCTGCACCTACAATACTTAGCCAAGAATCAGTCCACACAACGTTGTCAATCACTCATCACACCAGGAAGCGACCATCCACCGGTCCTCGAACCACACAGGTCCTCAATCTCCCCCTTGATGAGTGCATTGACAACACACATGGTTTGGTAATCAACGAGAAAAGGAAAAGAAAAGAAACGACTAAAAGGAAGTCCAACAAGCGATCGAAAGCTAAAGGAAAGGCAAAGAGCAAGATCACTTGAAGAAGACATGTCTCTGTCCCCTTAGGCAAGCTCAAGCAAAGAGCGAAAACCAACAAACCAAAGCTCGAAAACCACAAAGAGCACCCCCTGCACACATGCAAGCTCCCCCTGGACCAATGCAACTCCCCCTGGACGAATGCATGCAAACCACTTCGCAAAATAGAGCAGCTGCCTCAGCCTTGCTCTGACCTGTCAGACCGGTCCCCAGCACCAGTCAGACCGGTGCCTCGCCCAGCACTTGACAGACACAGCCGTCAGACCGGTGCCTGTCACCGGTCAGGCCGATGACCACCTGGAAAACCTGGGAACTGCAAGAGCCCAAAAAATGGCTCGAAACCACTCGGAAACCCTCTAGATGCATTCAGTAGGCCAAAACATGCTCAAACTTCTCCCCCTCGTTGACAATGCATGAATCAAGCCAAAAATGTAAAAAATGCAACCTAGAGCTTCTCAAATAGACAAAATTCATCACAAGATGCTACACACATCCAAATGAGCAAGTTAGATACTCTATAGCTTCGTATGAACATCAACTACATGATCACCAAGTTTCACAACCATTGGACGAAGCTAAGATAGAACTGAGCAATTTTGCAAAAAATTACCCTCTCATGAGCAAAGTCCTAAACATGAGCAAAACATGTCAAAATGGCAAAGCCACACAAACTTCATGCTAGAACAACCATTCTAAGCATAAGACCATCATAAACACCCACAAGCACCTCATGTCATGTCAAAGCCACCGAGCCATGTGCTTACTTCTAAACATGAGACTTCTCATTGGTAAGCAACTATTGGTATTTCTTAAGTCACAACTAACGGGGCCTTGTTAGCGTGAGCGTAAGATCCACCTGGGTATACCGACGGGTACGAAAGACCCCGCAAGCGCACGGAAATACCACTGTAGCACTTCACCTCAGGAGTATTCCCAAGGGTATCGAATCCAAGGAACGGTGTGTGCTACCTCCTAGCCTAGCGGTGGTCCAAGGACACAACTCTATAGGACGAGATGAAGATGGAGAGGATCCTGCTGATAGTGGGCAGAGTTGAGAACATTCTCTCGGTCGTTTCAGACACCGGACCCTCCTGGCTATAACAGTCGGTTCACGGCAAAGGGTTGCCTACACCTGTATCCGAACGTGGGGGATTCCGTAAGGGTCCAGCGGCTGTCACTACCGCGGCCTACCCCAAGACAAACTGTGGGATACAGGGCAATCGAAGGATAACCCGTTGTCTAGACACCACGTCTACACCACCGGTTACTACTATAGCACGGCTACGTCTGCCAGCCCGTAACAACACTATAGCACTCCGTACGAAGACAGAGCGACGAACCCATGAGGGAGAGACCAGAACTCACTCAGGTAACCGCTATCTATACAAGGATCATGGAAGGACTTTGGTCTAAACTAAAATGCAGGAGCATCCACTTTACTCTAATTGGACTAGCAGGCATACAAACAGAATTAGCAACTTATGAACTACACCAGAAGATCAAAGGCTAAGCTCATGAAGACCACAAGCCTCTAAATCATGAACAAGTGAAGAACACAAGAACTATTCACCTATGCATGAATACTACTTTAGTCTAAATAGGAAATGCAGAAATACTCACTTTATTCTAATTGAAGAACGAAGCATCCACAGAGATACAAATCCCTCTCTCACTCTCCTACTCTCTAATCTACCAAGGAGAGGCCTCTCCTTTGAAGGGAAGCTCTCATCCTTGGATGAATGGTGTGTCTCATTTCTTACCCCCTCCCCTCATATTTATAGGCCAAGAGGAGCTCCCTAGGCTGCCTTGGGCGCCACCAAAGGACCAATGAGGTGGTGACACGTGGCGCAGAGGAGTGAGGGCCAAGTTGGTGAATCTTCCATGAGAAGGAGCTGCAGCTTTCGGGCGGATCTTCGGGCATACACCTGGCACCGACTTTGGCTCGTCACGACAAGCCGACACGTGGAAGGGCGGCACGAGAGGCCTCCATATGGGTTCAGCCGAACTGGGGATCGGCCGATCCCCGGGTAGCTTCGTTCGCGCCGGTTTTCGTCCAGGTGACTGCCAGGTGGTTCCCAATGTCGGTTTGGGGGTGTTTGCGGCGTTTCTAGCTCGTTTCTATGGGGAAGTGGGCCCTTGGATCCGTGTACTGGCTCCTGATTGATCGAAGGTGTGCTTCTTTGGATCCATGAGGTGTCATGGCCACGTGGGCGCCTGTGTGGTAGCATGTCGCCACGTGGCCTGAGGTGGGTCCCACCGGGCCCATGATATAGTGTGATCTTATCTTGTGCATATCTCTTTCATCCGAACTCCAAAGTAGACAAATGATATATCCATTTCGATCGCCTCGACGAGCCCGTCACAATGGTGCAGTCCAAATGGGCATTTGGTACTATTTATGATGATGCCATATTCATGCCACTAATGCACTTGCTCTCAGCTATATCATTTCATGTGTATTTTGGCCTGTCCTGCATCAAAAGCTAGAAACACCAACACTTGTGGAAATTGTCAGTATAAAGCCCTATCCTAGTGCTAATGATCACTTTCCATCTAGTTTATGCAGGAGTTGACGGCATAAAAGTGGTACTTAACAGCCGTCAACAACTCCCCCACACTTGACCTTTGCTCGTCCCGAGTAAAGGGAGAACAAATCAAGTGGGACATGATATCCAGAGATATGAAGCGAGCATAAGAGATATTCCAAACCATACCTTGTACTTGTGAACTCTGTGGAGTGTCTATCATGCAATCTTGGGTAGTTGAGGGATGGAACGGTCACGAATCAAATCACTTCTGCTCATCATGTCAAGTAACTTGGGGTTTTTGCAATAATTTTCAAAACAAACCTCGCTTAGCTCCTCATTTGATCCTCTCAAATCACTCAATTTGTAGATGTCCTCACCAAGCCATTAGAATTGCCTTTCTTCATCCTACTTCTAATGATGGCTATATGTGGAGCTCGGGGTAGGATAGAAGATAAAGCATACTTGTTTCACATATATTGCAAAGTCAAAAACTGGATCCAAGGAGAAAATCAAATCATACGATCAGATCAAGATGTGCACGTGTATGGGTATGATGGGTATGGTAAGGTGGATAGTAGCCCCGGAGTAGGTACTAGTTATTACCATCTAAATTATGGAACTCCTTTTTGCATGATTTTCTCCTCTCTCCTTGAAATATTTGAGACATGGGCTATCTTCTTTTTCTCTTTGTTTTTGTCATGCTTTTTTAGCATGTCTTTCTCTTTTTTTTTTCTTTTTGCATAGCCCAGTCTCTTTTGGAGATATTTGGAGAGGGGTAAATCATGGGACAATGCATGGAGCTTTATTTTGTGGAATAGATGGATGATACAATGCTAACTTCTAGTGTAGAAGCTTAGCAAGGGGGAAATGGTGGTGTGCACATAAATCTTGATCATGAAAGCATGAAAAGAACTCTCACAAGGGTCACAACAATTTGACAAAGCTCAATGCAATAACAAGCAGCATATGAGTATAAGGTTTTCAACTAGAACATCATATGGCTTTGGTAGGACTATGGCATATCAAAGAGGAGCGTTGCAATGGGTTTTCAAATTTTCAAATAAATTCCCAAGCACTCAAGCATTAAGAGAGAAGACCATATCATCAAACCATATCTCAAACGCCAACCACTTAGATAAGCATGAGTTCCCTAATGATATTTGTTCACAGGCATCAAGATAATGAGTAAGGAATAAAACATATGCAAGCCAACCACATGAATCATGTAGAGCAAGCAGAGCACCATTATTTGAGTTGATTTATGGATAAGAGCATTCAAACTCATAGGTAGAGAGAGTGAGATGAAGGGTGCACATACCATCACTCCTGAAGGATATGGAGAACAAGGAAGACTAGTGGTGATTTGGCTAACCCGTGGGGTAGCCAGCGCACTCTAGTTTACCTCGCCCTTGTCATGAAGGTGCAGTCGATGTCATGCAGCCCTTTGTGTGGGAGTTCTCAAGTGGGTATGTTGATGATGAGCTTGAGGGAACTCCCGCACACTAGTGCTTGTATTGGTGCTGTTCTTCAAACGAAAGTGGAAAAAAAAGATGGACTCTACTGGTCTGAGAACCATAGAGCCTTTATTTGAAAGAAAATATTTTTTTATTATCGTCACCATGTCATTTACTCAAGCAGGGTGAGATCAATTTTGCACTCCATAAACAAAAGGGGAATGTACATACCCTGGACCTTTGAGGGGTCACATGTACCTCATTTGTATGTTGTTCAACATGAATACGACACCTTGACCTACCTTCCCGTATGAATCTAGCTTGATGACTTACCCATTTGGATTTGATGATTTTCTGCAGGGGTTAGTCCACATACATGCAACCAAGATCTTATGAAAACATAACTCTAAGGTTCATCAATCAAAACTCAACACCATGTCTTGTTTTGACTGAAGAAGGCAGTTTTAACCTAAGCACCATGCTTAATTTAAAACAGCCTATGAATGTGCGATATCTTGCGTACATTCAAACCAGAGCATACAAACAAGATAAAGGAAACATGCAAACATAATCTAGCTATTTTCAAAAGGGACATAAAAATGAGCACAAAATGGTGAACCTCGGGCAACCTCCCGGAAGGGCTTTGTTTAAAGTCAAAAGCAGGACTTACCTAGCTAATCAAGCAAGATGCGAGAGCTAACATCATCTCCAGACTAGGATAAGATTTGGCATGAGAGGAACTTTACTCGGGATGCTCACATATCTCCCCCACACTTGGAGTTTGCATGGCTAAGCAACGAAATTCTAGTGTGTGGAGATCAAGCTTCCCTTGTAAATGTTCCTTCACCAAAATCTTACCAAAGTGTTGTAGTTGATGCAGCTCACATGTTCTTTAGACATCACCTGTCCATCGTTCTTTCCAATCTCCACCTAAAAGGTTAGCGACCAAAAATACCCGAAGGACAACTTTATCTTAAAAACATGTTCTTGCTTTTTATTTGAAAAAGGGAAATAAAACGTATGCTAATCCAGGCTATCTCCTGGTAGTGCTTTGTTTATTCAAGGTCATAAGCTCGACCAGGGGAACTTCATCTTGCAGCTATCATTGGTGGTGTCATTCCCGTCTCACCACCAATCTTGGATGTATCAGTAAAGCTTTAGCTGCAAGGTTAGTGCCACAGTGCACAGACGAAATCTGATATGCTTATGGTAAACATATACATCCACAATCAACCTTCTAAACATTTTGCAAAAGAGGACCAGAAGGTAGTTGTAGCTCTTATGTGTGGTTAGTGCACTAAGCATGGCTTGCTCTGGATAGGCATGATGCAAGCATGGCTTAGGAGGTGTATGAAGGATGAAACTACCATGCTTGTCTATGGAACCTTTACCTATGAATTCCAGAGTTGGTGCCTCACAGGATTCCATGACCCATGAGTTCTCTATCTCAAGAGAGTTATCATGACAGCTTGATATCGACTCTCGACCATGATCGAAAGCAACATCATACGGGCCAGCGGAAAGAGGCTCAAACTCGGTCGAGAGGGATGATGATCGTTCGCCTTCACAGAGGTGAAGAGAATCTTCCGAGTCATTCTCATGAGGGGTAGAGAAGTCTACAACCTCAGTGAGAACGGGCTCGGATGATGCGAACGGAGATACATGCATCCTCTTCTCGAGCGGGTCTTGTTTGGGAAGAGGATTTTCCAGTGGAGGTCCTGGACCTGTGATAGAAGTGGCGAAATCAAACTCCCTAAGCTTATGATCTAGGCCCGTTGCGATTTATCAAGAAGTTCATCCAACGGGAAACCTATGAGAAGATCGAAATCCATGATGTCATAGATATGAAAATCTAAGCACACCTTGATCTCGTCTATGATGATCGGCACGTCCCTAGCAATCCCTGGACATGGGAAAAGGTAGTTCCACTTAGGACTTTGGAAATATCTATCAGTCGAGGTGAGGGGCATGTCACCCACCAGAGTGTCCAGAAGGCACTCCGGTATGATGCAAGCTCCAGCGGTAGGGTCATAAACAGCATCTACGGTGTTTCCCCTCATGGAACAGTGGATGGTCGTGGAAATCGAGCTAACCCGAATTGCTTCGGAAATAGGCTTTGATTTCTGAGGCGACTGATCCACTACGGTCCCATGATTCCAAACTTCATTGAGTACCTCATAAAGGTCTATCGATGCCGTAGGATTCTCATGCCTATAGTGATTCGAGGTATTTATAATGTTGCTGGAAGAATCATCCTCGAATTTGGAAGTGAACTCCGAAGGTTGGATCTCTTCTTCCTTTGGTGTTCGCGGTTCGGGAGAGGCCTCAACATACGAGTCTTGGGGTGTGAAAGTTAAAGGCTCGGACTGTGCTGTTGAGGGGCTCTCATGGCTTGACTTGGATTCCTCTCCATAGGGTCTGGAATTAAAAGGGCGGGGGCAACCAGGAAGACCATCTAGGAATTCCCTAGCTTCAGATGGGTTCCTATGGAGAAATGGCTTTTTTATGTTGATACAATGGGTAGAGGCCTCGTCGAGACCATCATAAAAGATGCGAAGCAACTGATAGTCAGGTATCGACAAGGGAGGTCCAGAATTCGCTAAGCATGCAAATCTATACCAAGCTTTACCTATTGATTCCTTCTCTTTTTGCTGAAAACAACGGATATCCTCCTGTAGAGCAGTGAGACGAGACAGAGGGAAAAACTTAAGACAAAACTTATCTCTAAGCTCTTCCCAACTATCGTTCACGCTACCAATAGTGTAAGTGTACCATTGCTGCGCCTTCCCTACTAGAGAGTATGGGAACAACTTCCACTTGATGGTATCCAGTGTCATGTCCGGAATGGTACGACAAGAACAGCAAAAGTTGAGACGACGCAGATGATAATATGGGTTCTCATGTGGTAAACCAGAGAAGGTAGTGTACTGAACCAGTTTGATAATGTCAGGAAGGAACTCAAAGCCAGATGTAAGGATAAGGCGCACAGAAGGTGGTGGCTCTGGAGGTTCATCCCTGGAGGCGGAGATGCTTTTACAGGAAAGCTTCCCCATGGATAGCGGGGGTAGAGGTAGAAGTAAAGAAAACGAAAAAAAGGATATCTCGAAAGGTAACGGGGGTAAAGGTAGGAGAAAACAAAAAAGGTAGATACGAGGACCACTAGGTTCGGCAACCGTTCCCCGGCAACGGCGCCAGAAATGCTTGTTGGTATTTCTTAAGTCACCATTAACGGGCCCTTGTTAGTGTGAGCGTAAGATCCACCTGGGTGTACCGACGGGTACGAAAGAATCCGCAAGCGCACGGAAATACCGCTGTAGCACTTCACCTCAGGAGTATTCCCAAGGGTATCGAATCCAAGGAACGGTGTGTGCTACCTCCTAGCCTAGCAATGGTCCAAGGACACAACTCTATAGGACGAGATGAAGATAGAGAGGATCCTGCTGATAGTGGGCAGAGTTGAGAACAGTCTCTTGGTCGTTTCGGACACCAGACCCTCCTGGCTATAACAGTCGGTTCACGGCAAAGGGTTGCCTACACCTGTATCCGAACGTGGGGGATTCCGTAAGGGTCCAACAGCTGTCACTACCGCAGCCTACCCCAAGACAAACCGTGGGATACAGGGCAATCGAAGGATAACCCGTTGTCTAGACACCACGTCTCCACCACCGGTTACTACTATAGCATGGCTACATCTGCCAGCCCGTAACAACACTATAGCACTCCGTACGAAGATGGAGCGACGAACCCACGAGGGAGAGACCAGAACTCACTCAGGTAACCGCTATCTATAAAAGGATCATGGAAGGACTTCGGTCTAAACTAGAATGCAGGAGCATCCACTTTACTCTAATTGGACTAGCAGGCATACAAACGGAATTAGCAACTTATGAACTACACCAGAAGATCAAAGGCTAAGCTCATGAAGACCACAAGCCTCTAAATCATGAACAAGTGAAGAACACAAGAACTATTCACCTATGCATGAATACTACTTTAGTCTAAATAGGAAATGCAGAAATACTCACTTTATTCTAATTGAAGAACGAAGCATCCACAGAGATACAAATCCCTCTCTCACTCTCCTACTCTCTAATCTACCAAGGAGAGGCCTCTCCTTTGAAGGGAAGCTCTCATCCTTGGATGAGTGGTGTGTCTCATTTCTTACCCCCTCCCCTCATATTTATAGGCCAAGAGGAGCTCCCTAGGCTGCCTTGGGTGCCACCAAAGGACCAATGAGGTGGTGACACGTGGCGCAGAGGAGTGAGGGCCAAGTTGGTGAATCTTCCATGAGAAGGAGCTGCAGGGTTTCGGGTGGATCTTCGGGCATACACCTGGCACCGACTTTGGCTCATCATGACAAGCCGACACGTGGAAGGGTGGCGCGGGAGGCCTCCATATGGGTTTGGCCGAACTGGGGATCGGCCGATCCCCGGGCAGCTCCGTTCGCGCCGGTTTTCATCCAGGTGACTGCCAGGTGGGTCCCAAGGTCGGTTTGGGGGTGTTTGCGGCGTTTCTAGCCCATTTCAATGGGGAAGTGGGCCCTTGGATCCGTGTACTGGCTCCTGATTGGTCGAAGGTGTGCTTCTTTGGATCCATGAGGTGTCATGGCCACGCGAGCGCCTGTGTGGCAGCACGTCGCCACGTGGCCTGAGGTGGGTCCCATCGGGCCCATGATATAGTGTGATCTTATCTTGTGCATATCTCTTTCATCTGAACACCAAAGTAGACAAATGATATATCCATTTCGATCGTCTCGACGAGCCCGTCACAATGGTGCAGTCCAAATGGGCATTTGGGACTATTTATGATGATGCCATATTCATGCCACTAATGCACTTGCTCTCAGCTATACCAAAGTAGAAACACCAACACTTGTGGAAATTGTCAGTATAAAGCCCTATCCTAGTGCTGATGATCACGTTCCATCTAGTTTATGCAGGATTTGACGGCATAAAAGTGGTACTTAACAGCCGTCAACAGCAACATGCAACGGTTTAGCACCCAAAGCTATATAAATTAAGCACATATGATATGGGAGCATTTTCCAAGCAATTTATATTTCATTTTCAGATTCATATTTGGTACATGAAATGTCTTTGCGACAAAAAGGAACTTATGCCCCTCCACACGAAGTGTCCTGGCTTGCCGCACTGGAAGCATGTCCGTGTCGTCCTCCTTGTGTTCACCCGGTTCTCGTGTAGCCTCTCGAACCGTCTGGTCAACAGTGCCAGCTCGTCCTCTCCAAGCACGTCAAACTCCTCGTCTGTCAAAGACATCAAAGAGGACAAAGCAAACATCCTGGAGGATGGGTTAGCGTTAGACTTCACACCTGAGCCACCGACAAGAGCAAGACTATGGGAGTCAGTCGGGCTCTCGAGACGGGCTGTCAAACCACGATCAACCACAGCTAACTTGAGCTTAGAGAACAGCTCGTTCACCGTCATTGTGGTATACTTCTCAGACTCAAGAATGGCCTCGACCTTTCCATCCCATACGGTACGATCTAGCGCGTGCAAGAGCTTCACAGCTCTATCATGGTCATCGTACGGGAGGACGTCCACATTGGCCCTCATGTTGTTCACAACCACCATGAACCGCTGGAACAAGGCATCAATCGACTCACCGGGGAGATGAGTGAAGTTCTCATACTCTCTCCGGTAGGTTGCATACAATCGTGCCTAAACCTCAGCATTTCCAGCGTGAGCATTCTTTAGCTCCAACCAAATCCTACAAGCTAGGTCCTCTGTCTGAACCCGATCGAATTCGGATTAACACAGAGCATGAAACAAGTAGTCGACCACCTTGTTGTTGGCATCGTGCATGTCCCTCGATCCAGGAGCTAGGAAGTTAATCGGATGAACATAAGTTGTGTTCACCGTAACATCCCAAAGGATCTGACCCTTTCCGCAGAGGAACGCCACCATCCGCCTCTGCCACATCTGGTAGTTTTTGCCATCGAAGTGCGGAGGACCCGAACCCCATTCCTGGTACGCCATCTTTGGATCTTAGACTGGTAAGAGTCAATGAAGACCCGAACCGGCTCTGATACCACTTGAAGGACCGAACTGGCGACCAGAGAGGGGGGAGTGAATGGGAGCCAATAAAAATTCTTCTCGAAGGAGATGGCTACTCCAACAAGACGAACATGGCCAACCAAATTACGTCTCCGACTCAACTACCCAAGTTGGCCAAGACCACGTTGCCACTAGAGTGCTACTGGTCCTAGGAACCAACAAAACAACCAACCGAACCAAAACACCCTGAACGCACAGCGAAAATCTGCACGGCTTGCTGCCTGTGCTGCACCGGTCAGACTGATGGCCTGCGCCGGTCAGGTCGGTGACTACAGCAACCGCACAGAAACGTTCTAGGAAGCTTCAGTGACTCCTCTAGGCCCTAGAACAAAAACACCTTCAAAACACAACCTGCAAGGGAAGAAAACCCTACACAAAACCAAGCAAAACTCCACAAAACCTGCCAAGAACTGACCAACAGCACCATGGGCCAGAACCACACGAACTAGGCAACTCACCCGAGGCAAATCCCATAAGGCCTCTGCACCGGTCAGACCAGTTACAGGCACTGGTCAGACCGGTCAGGCTGGGCAGCTCGGGATGAACAGCAACCCGCGGGTCAACTCCCCCAAATCCAAATCTCGATCTCCCGATTCTCTCCACGGATTCGCACAAGACTTTGGGGAAAGTAGGAACACCTCATGGGCACTCCATAGCCAAGATTTGGTCTACCAAAACTTGCTAAATCAAGAGGAATCGAAGAAAATCCCACCAAGAACACCTCTAACCCTAGAGGGAAGAAAACCCCAAAATCGAGCCCCTTTGCTCACGGATTTGGGAGGGGAATCAAAAGTAAAAGAACCACGAAGGGTTCAAGCATACATCCCCCACCAAATCCCAAAGAGAAAGGTCTCAAATCCGCCACAAGAAAATCGCCAAGAAAAGGCTCCGAAAATCACCAAAAATGAAAAACGGGAGAGACACCATCAAGCCTTGAGGAACCACGCCAAATCATCTATACATACTATGAAGGTTCATACAAGGTCTAGCTTGCCCCCCGATCATCCATCCCTCTCTCAAGATCTCACCATGAAGCTCTCAAGCTAGTCCTAGAAATTCCAAAGGAAAATGGAAGAGGAAAATAGCAAAACAAAATGAGCTAGGGTTCCAAGAGATGGATGCCATCCTCTCACCACTTGGGTTATATGGAGGCAACCAAAAGGCGAAACTACCCCTAAAGCCTAACACTAGGATACATGCCCCAGAGGGGCACTTTGGGAATCTTCATCGTCGAACCATCGGACGGATGCCCGGCGACCGCACCCTGCGTAGCCTCGACGCACACCATGCGATCCTGACGCATGTCCTCCGCTTCGAAGTCTCCGGACTGCGTCGTCGCACACCGGTCAGACCGGTCCGGTGCTACTACCTCCGGTCTTCGACCTTGGCTTTGTGGATCAACCAAGGAACCCAGTGGTTTTCTGGTGAACCACTAGAAACCCTGCAAACTTGGCGTGGCCTCCGCCAATCTCCACTCTTGACTTGCCCCCCACGAAGTCCCGGCTCGATCTTGGCTTTGTGGCTCAACCAAGGATCCGTCCACGACTTCATCCTGCTGTTCTTGCCACCATGCGGCCCGCACTTGACCCCGCTGGCCACCGGGTCCCTCGAGCCAAGCCTACTTGTCTTCTCCACACCTGGAGGCCTACCCAGCAACGACCTTTCGCGCTTGCTCTTCACCTGCACCAACACCAATCAAGCTGCAACCTGCACCTGCAATACTTAGCCAAGAATCAGTCCACACAACGTTGTCAATCACTCATCACACCAGGAAGCGACCATCCACCGGTCCTCGAACCACACAGGTCCTCATGTACCCTTGCAGCGTCAAGTTTCCTCTGGACATTCACAGAGCCGGTGTCCTTCGGCAACCAAAGCCTTGGGAAACAAGGATCATGATGGGTGTTAGGAATAAACTCATGTTCAGGTTTTTACTCTGTTTTGAGTTGGGCTTTTTGTTAGATTGTGGGGCTCTGCGTTCCGGGACATCTGGATCAGAGTCGCGTCTTGTCCAATACAAAGTGATTAGAAGCTCTTGCTCAACATCCAATTCAGAACCCATTGAATTTGTTATTTTTGGCCGGAGGAACCACCCTTCACCTCCAGGTACCTAACCTTTCCTTCGCCTCCAGGTACCTAACCTTTCTAGTGCTTCACGACATACTGTTCAACCGTGAGTTCCTTCACTTTTCGAGATGTTGAGGACCGGAGTGTCCGAGGACCGGTGGATGGTCACTCCTCAGTGTGATGAGTGATTGACAACGTGGTGTGGACTGACTCTTGGCTGAGTACTGCAGGTGCAGGTTGCGACTTGACTTGTGTTGGTGCAGGTGAAGAGCGGGCGCGAAAGGTCTATGCCTTGCGGGGCCTCCGAGGAGTGGAGAGACAAGTAGGCTCGGCTCGAGGGATCCGGTGGCAAGCGGGGTCAAGTGCGGGCCGCATGGTGGCAAGAAAAGCAAGACGAAGTCGTTGATCGGAGCCGGTGCAGGGTAGCGGCTCACAACCGGAGTCTGCACACGGGGTTTGCGATGGTTCACCACAAAACCGTCGGGTTACTTGGTTGAGCCACAAAACCAAGACCGAAGGCTCGACGGGCGGAGACGGGATCCGGGCGTGCCGAGAAGCTTCGATGCCGGCAGACACGTGGCGGGATCATAGGGCTTGCGTCGGGAGGACACGGACTGCGGCAAAGGCGTGGACGTGCGATGATGAGAAGTGCTACTTGACCTATTTGCCCTTGAGGTGTTTGTATCTCAACTTAAGTGCTAGGGGTAGCTTGGTCATTCACCCAACCCAGAGGAAATCATATATATTAGCTCTAGGGTTTCTGGGCAAACCATCCATCCGGACTGCTTCCCATTTCTCTGCTCCATAGGTTTAGATTTTTTCACCATTTTGTAGAGAATCTGATCTCTGAGGGTATGGAAGCTTTCATGGCTGCGTCGATTTCCTTCTTGTAGCTCGTGTGATTTTCGTGTCTTTTTTCGGGCTATTTTTGTTGGATTTTCATGCGCGCCTTGTTCCTTCGATTCTGAGGTGTTTTGGTTCGGATTTGTTTGTGGGGATCATGGATAGATGTCTTATGCATCTTTGTGCTTGATCTTGACCCCTCAAACTCCGGATTTGGCCTCCGATTGAAGGATTTCGGTTGGAACCCTAGCTTTTTGGTAGAGCTCGGTTGCGATTCGATTCCCGGCGTTTTAGTTCGTTTGAGGTCTTAAGTTTTGGGGTATAGCATCCCCTAGGGATGCTTCTCATCTCCCCCAAATCTTGTCTCAAGAGCTTAAGCCGTTTGGGAGATCCTTGGATGGATAGGTGAAGGTGCATTCACGTTCTTGAGCAAGGCCTGCTGATCCCGCGTCTGTTCGCACCTGGCGAACAGTCCGCCTGATAGGCGCGGACAGTCCACGTGGACCAGAGTTCATCCAGTTTGTCGCTTGTTTGTGCACGTTCGTGGTTCGATCCGTTGAGTCAAGAGTTTTTGGTTGCTCGAGGTTTGGCGGACAGTCCGCGAGGAGAGTGCGGACGGTCCATCCGGCGCGGACGGTCCACCCGGCGCGGATGGTCCGCGGGTAGAGGACGGACGGTCCGTTTTTCGCAGTGCGCTGCTGGAGGTTCGGGAGTCATTTATGGACGGTCCGCCCTGTGTTTGCGGACGGTCCGCCTGGCCCCCCGCGGACAGTCCGCCCCCTCCGTGCGGACGGTCCGCCCAGGCCACTGTAGATTGCCTAAGTCCTTTGCTTCTTGAATTGCGATTCCGTGTTGCTTTGAGTCGGGGTTTGTTACTAGGGTTGGTAGGTCCGTTGTGACTACGTGACCTTGGCAAACTCGTGTGGGAATGCTCGGTTGTGATTTTGGGGCACAGGCCAAGTTCATCTTTCGGGAAGAATTTTTATCGGCTCCCATTCACTCCCCCCTCTCTAGTCGCCTAATCGGTCCTTCAATTGGTATCAGAGACGGTTACGGATCTTCGTGATTCTAACCAGTCTAAGATCCAAAGATGGCGTACCAGGAACGGGGTTCAGGTCCTCCACACTTTGATGGTAAGAATTACCAGATGTGGCAGAGGCGGATGGCTGCTTTCCTCTGCGGCAAGGGTCAGATCCTTTGGGATGTCACGGTGAACATAGCTTATGTTCATCCTGTGAACTTCCTTGCCCCAGGATCGAGAGACATGTTCGACGCCAACAACAAGGCGGTCGACTACTTGTATCGTGCTCTGTGTCAATTCGAATTCGATCGGGTTCAGACAGAGGACTTGGCTTGTAGAATTTGGGAGCAGCTGAAGAATGCTCATGCTGGGAACGCTCAGGTTCACGCTCGGTTGTTTGCGACCTACCGGAGAGAGTATGAGAACTTCACTCATCTCCCCGATGAGTCCATAGATGCCATGTTCCAGCGGTTCACTGTGATTGTGAACAACATGAAGGCTAATGTGGTCGTGCTCCCGTACGATGATCATGACAGGGCTATCAAGCTCCTGCACTCTCTGGATCGTACCGTGTGGGGTGAGAAGGTCGAAGCTTTCTTGAGTCGGAGAAGTATGAGACCCTCACGGTGGATGAGCTGTTCTCCAAGCTTAAGTCGTCCGAGGTGGACCCTGGGGTGCGAGCAAGGATCGAGAACCCGAGTGACCCTCATAGTCTGGCTCTCGTTTCTAGACCAAGGACTAACGCTAACATGTCTTCGAGACAGTTCTCTTTGTCTTGTCATGTGTCCATGCTAGATGAGGAATTCGAGGCGCTGAGCGAGGAGGATCTCACGTTGCTGTGCAGGCGGTTCGAGCGCATGTACACGAACCAGAAGAACGCTCGGAGGAGTTCGGGGATGTGCTACCGGTGCGGGAAGCACGGGCACTTTATCGCTGAGTGCCCAGAGGCCATGGAGGCCAAGCCCGAGCACAAGCACCGTCCAAGGACCGACCACAAGCACCGCTCGAGGGATGACCACAAGGGCAAGAAGAAGTCCGAGTGGAGGCCAAGGAAGAGTGGTGGTCACAAGAAGAAGGCCACATCGACTCGAGCTCCTGCTACTCTTCATCAAGCTCAAGTGATGAAGAAGAGAACCGGAACATGGGCAAGCGGTCGAGCAAGGACATCAACAGCTTGACAACCATGATGATGTGCTTAGAAAGACCAACAAGGAAAAGAGGGAGTATAGGTCTTTGCTTGGAGATGCTAAGGAGAAGGTGGTTGAGCTAGAGTCTTTGCTTGTTGATGCTAGGGCTCAAATAGATTCTCTGTAGTCTGCTCCTGTTGTGACCGATGAACCTGAATGCACTGATTGTTCTGTTTTCCTTGGTGATTTGACTGTGCTCAAGGAAAAGTATGCCTCCAAGGTTGAGGAAATAGAAGTGCTTAGGGTTGAGCTAGATGAGATGAAATCTAGGCCCTCCTTGCTTGGTGCTTGCACTTCTTGTCCTGTTCTGCATGAGAAGCTTGATGTGTTGCTTGCTTATGCTAGATCCCTAGAAGCTGCTTTGAAAGCTCCTATACCTGCATCATGCTCTACTTGTGAATTGAATGCTGTGAAGAATATGGAGCTTGCACACTATGTTGATCGTTTGCAGGATGAGAACAATGAGTTGAGAAAAATGATGGATTGGTTGTCTGGTCATGAGCCTCAGCTCAGGATGATGATTGAGGCATACAAGCACTATGATGGGCAAGCGCTTGGGTCGGACAAGGTTGGTGAGGGAAGTGGTGAGAATGAAGGGAAGATCGGTGACATCCCAGAACCACCAAAAACCCACCACAAAAACGCCTATGCTCCTAAGCCAAACCCACTTAGCAACCGACTAGACACAACCCCAGCTCCACCCGTGTTTCCTCCACAAACCGACAACTTCCAGAAACCCATCAAGTTCAAGAGTGACTTGGGGAATGAGTTCTTTGGGGAGAAGGGAGAGAAACCGAGTGAGGAGAAGCCTCAGCCCCGAGAGAACCCAAAGCCAAAGCCAAAGCCAATCCCATTCCATTGTGACCATTGTGGGAGGGATGGCCACCTAGCTGAGTTTTGCTTTAGGAGAAAGCGTGAGGAGAGGCTTGCTAGGAAGATGGAAAACAAGGACAGGTACCGCCCTTCTCGTGGTGTGCCTGAGCCTAGGTTGGTGCCAAGAGGTGAGGGTGTGGTGCGTACCATCTACCCTCGGGAGAGGCGTGAGTTTGTGCCTCA
The DNA here is from genome assembly GCA_036936925.1 of Cenchrus fungigraminus. Classification (NCBI taxonomy): domain Eukaryota; kingdom Viridiplantae; phylum Streptophyta; class Magnoliopsida; order Poales; family Poaceae; genus Cenchrus; species Cenchrus fungigraminus. The sequence continues at coordinate 49,098,974 of CM072778.1, read as the reverse complement.
AGGTGAGCCACCACAGAGAGATGGTGGTAGGCGTGTTGGGTTCAGGCGTGGTGAGTTTGCTGGACGTTCCTTCGCTCGTGGCCAATACGAGTATGTGGGGAACGATCGCAGTTTTAGGTCCCAGAGGAGCTATGGGCCACGGTCTCCACTTCGTGGTACGCGTAGCCCTCCAAGGGAACGTGTGGGTGTTCCACCTAGGAGAGATAGGATGGATTTTGCTAACCCCACTTTTGAGCAAATGGCACGGCACTGGTTTGATTCCTTTTGTACTAACCCCAGTGCTGAGTCGTTTGCTCACTCTTGCTCTCGTTTTTTATTTTGCAGGTGGGAGGCATGGAGGGCTTTTGGTTGACCGACTCCGGTTGCTCTCGACACATGACCGAAGATCGACGGTGGTTCTCCAGCCTCACCCCGGTGATGACCAAAGAGTACATCACTTTTGGGGACAATGGGAAAGGTAGAGTGCTTTCAGTGGGCACGGTGAAGGTGAGTGAGTCCGTGACTCTTCGGCGTGTTGCTCTTGTCAAGTCTTTGGGTTACAATCTTCTTTCGGTTTCCCAGCTTCTTGATGAGGGTTTTGAAGTCCGTTTCAAAACGGGCTATTCTCGTGTTTTGGATTCTCGAGGTGATCTTGTGTGCACGATCATCCCCGAGGGTTAAATTGTCAGAGCCGATTTTTCTCAGTGCGTCGGCTCTGCTCGTTGTTTGGTTGCTGGTGTTTCGGCGGAGCTTTGGAAATGGCATAGGAGACTAGGTCACTTGAGTTTTGACTTGTTGTCACGCTTAAGTGGGCTAGGTTTGGTCTGAGGATTGCCAAAGTTGAAGTGCCAAAAGGATTTGGTATGTGCTCCGTGTAGGCATGGTAAGATGGTCGCCGCCTCTCATGCACCTCTGACATCCGTTATGACAGAGAGGCCATGCGAGCTGTTCCATATGGACTTGATTGGTCCAGCTCATGTGTGCTCGGCGGGTGGGAAATGGTATGTCCTTGTGATAGTGGATGACTATTCTCGATATGCTTGGGTCTTCTTTTTGGCTGACAAGGGGGAGACGTTTGGTTTTGTGCGGGATCTAATCTTGAGGTTGAAGAACGAGAGGCATGGAGATGTTGTTTGAGCTATTCATAGCAACAATGGCACAGAATTTAAAAACTCTCATTTCGAAACCTTTTGCCGTGATTTGGGTCTCGAACATCAGTTTTCTTCTCCCTATGTGTCTTGTCAGAATGGTGTGGTTGAAAGGAAAAATCGGTCCCTTTGTGAGATGGCTCGGACGATGCTCGACGAGCATAGGACTCCGAGGAGATATTGGGCTGAGGCGGTGAATACTGCTTGCCATGTTGGAAATCAGATTTTTCTCAGGGCCTTCTTGAACAAGACGTGCCTTGAGCTCATGCATGGGCGAGCACCTAGAGTGAGCCATTTCAGGGCTTTTGGTTGTCGGTGCTTTATTCTCAAGAAGGGTAGGCTTGATAAGTTTGAGTCGAGGTCCTCCGATGAGATTTTCTAGGGTTATGCTAGTCATTCTCGAGCATTCCGTGTGCTCAACCTTGACACTAACCTAGTCATGGAAACTTGCGAGGTTACCTTCGACGAGACCCAGCCATGCAGTTCGTCTGTCTTTGAGTGTGCAGGTGACGACGAAGTTGGGAAGAAGATCTTTGAGGATGAGGAAGATGATGCTGGAGAGGATGATGGTGAAGCTCCAGCGGCACATGTACCCTCTACTTCCACTACAACGACTACGGTGCAGGATGGCCCATCCCCTACACCGACTACGATCCAGCAAGATCAAGTGGAAGCTGCAGCTGAGGGGGAGGTTGTCTCCAGGCGAGAGGCACCGAGTCGCGTTCAAGTTGATCATCCTCCCTCGAGAATCATCGGCGACATCAACGAACGTACAATGCGGTCAAGGTCTAGGAATGTTTCTCACTTTGCTCATTCGACTTTTGTTGCTACCTTTGAGCCGAAAGACATTGGACACGCCCTCTCTGATCCTAATTGGGTGAAAGACATTTGAGCATGAGGAGTTAGAGAACTTTGAGAGAAACCAAGTTTGGGAGTTGTTAGAGCCACCACTGCACTGCAAACCAATCGGGACAAAATGGGTGTGGAAGAACAAAGAGGGTGAGAATGGTGAGGTGGTGAGAAACAAATCGAGGTTGCTTGCTCAGGGCTATAGTCAGAAGGAGGGGATAAACTATGAGGAGACATTTGCTCCTGTAGCCCGTTTGGAGGCAATTAGGATCCTTCTAGCCTTTTCTGTGGCTAAAGGGTTCAAATTGTACCAAATGGATGTGAAGAGTGCCTTCTTAAATGGGTTTTTAGAGGAGGAAGTTTATGTGAATCAACCACTGGGCTTTGAGAGTACTGAGTTTCCCCACAGGGTGTATAGGCTGAGGAAGGCGTTGTATGGGCTGAAACAAGCTCCCCGTGCTTGGTATGGCTGTTTGAGGGGGTTCTTGTTCAGCAAGGGGTTTGAGATGGGTAAGTTAGATAAGACTCTTTTTCTCCTCAGGTAGGGCGATGATATCCTAATTGTTCAGGTGTACGTGGATGATATTGTCTTTGGCGGCTCGTCTCACACTTTGGTTGCAAGGTTTGCAGAGGATATGAGCAAAGAATTCGAGATGTCTATGATGGGAGAATTGCAGTTCTTTCTCGGGCTTCAGATCAAGCAGGCGAAGGAAGGAACCTTTGTGCATCAAGCCAAGTACACGAAGGACATCCTCAAGAAGTTCAAGATGGATGACTCGAAGCCCCTGTTGACACCGATGGGTACGACTACAGCGCTGGACGCGGACGAGGATGGAGAGCCCGTGGACCAGAAGGAGTACCGGAGCATGATTGGCTCCCTCTTGTACTTGATGGCGACGAGGCCGGACATTCAGTTTTCTGTGTGTCTGTGCGCTCGTTTTCAGGCGTCACCGAGGACTTCACATCGGCAGGCCGTCAAGCAGATCTTCAGGTATCTTCGACACACTCCTGAGCTCGGTCTTTGGTACTCGGCGTCCTCTTCCCTTTCTCTTCTTGGTTTTTCAGATGCCGACTTTGCGGGGTGTCGAGTCGATCAGAAATCGACTTCGGGTACTTGCCAGTTTCTGGGTTCCTCACTTTTTTCTAGGTCATCTCACAAGCAGTCAAGTGTAGCTCAGTCTACCACAGAAGCGGAGTATGTCGCTGCCACTAGTTGTTGCTCCCAGCTGCTTTGGATCACGTACACTTTGAGTGACTTTGGTGAGGAGTGTTCCCATGTACCTCTCATGTGTGATAGCACTAGCGCCATAAGTGTAGCCAAAAATCCTGTGCTCCACTCAAGAACCAAACACATAGAAGTGCGCTACCACTTTCTGAGAGACAATGTTGAGAAGGGAAACATAGACCTCATCCATGTCCCAACCGAAAAATAGCTCGCCGATATCCTGACAAAGCCTTTGGACCAAGCTACATTTGCACGTTTATGGGGTGAGTTTGGTGTGGTTTTTCCTTTTTGAGCCGTGGTTGAGGGGATCTCATGTACATATGCATCTTGCATGTTCATTATTGTATGATATCATGCTTGCATCTTTGTATCATAGACTGCATTTGTATCATATGCTTTAGAGACGAGCTTCTCCTATATATTTTGTTCACCATGATGTGCTATAAATGATCTAGTGAGCTAGTTTGGTATGCTATGGTTAGTTTGACTTAGCTCTGGATGATCTTGATTTATGCCCATGGTTGCTAGCTATGCTTTTGAAAAATGCTACACGTATGCTCTCTTGTGAGTAAATGCTTTTATATGAGCTTGACATGGTTTTGTGGCATTGCTATGCTTAATTTGTGGTTGGATAGCTTATTTTGATCATATGGGGCCAAAGGCTCATTTGTCATCATGAATGTTTAGCCCGCTTGCTTTATCTTGTGGAGGGGCATAAGTTCCTTTTTGTCGCAAAGACATTTCATGTACCATTGTAAATCTGAAAATGAAGTGTAAATTGCTTGGAAAATGTGCTCCCAAGGCATAGGTGCTTTTTTTATAGCTTTGGGTGCTAAACCGTTGCATGATGCCTACCAATGAGAAGTCTCATACATAGAAGTAGGCACATGGCTCGGTGGCTTTGACATGACATGAGATGCTTGAGGGTGTTTATGATGATCTTATGATTAGAATGATTGTCCTACCATGAAGTTTGTATGGCTTTGCCATTTTAACACGTTTTGCTCATGTTTAGGAGTTTGCTCATGAGAGAGTGATTTTTCGCAAAATTGCTTCATTCTTTCTTAGCTTTGCTCAATGGATGTGAAACTTGGTAATCTTGTGGCTAATATGCATACGAAGCTATAAAGTATCTCACTTGCTCATTTGGACATGTGTAGCATCTTGTGTTGACTTTTGTCTATTTGAGAAGCTCTAGGTTTCATTTTGGCTTGATTCATGCATTACCAACAAGGGGGGGGAGAAGTACCCAATTCATGCATCCTGGGGGAGTTTTGCATCAAGGGGAAGAAAATTTTGAGAGATTGCATTTGGTCAGGGGGAGCTTGCATTCATGCATTTTGGGAGCTCTTTTCGCCTGATTTTAGTTGTGCTCGTTTGCCGATGGTGTCGAGCCCCTTTGCTTCACCTTGAGGAGTCGGCAAATTTTGGAGCATTTTTGTCTCGGTTGTGTTGAGTCGTTGCACTTGCCTTAGGGGACCGAGATTTTCTCTCTCTCAAGTGATCTTATTTGGTTCGTTTCTTTTCTTTTCTTTTTCTTTCTTTCTCTAAATTGGTTACTATGTGTGTTGTCAATGCACTCATCAAGGGGGAGATTGAGGACCGGAGCGTCTGAGGACCGGTGGATGGTCACTCCATAGTGTGATGAGTGATTGACAACGTGGTGTGGACTAACTCTTGGCCGAGTATTGCAGGTGCAGGTTGCGGCTTGACTTGCGTTGGTGCAGGTGAAGAGCGGGCACGAAAGGTCTATGCCTTGCGGGGCCTCCGAGGAGTGGAGAGACAAGTAGGCTCGGCTCGAGGGACCCGGTGGCCAGCGGGGTCAAGTACGGGCCGCATGGTGGCAAGAAAAGCAAGACGAAGTTGTCGATTGGAGCTGGTGCAGGGTAGCGGCTCACAACCGGAGTCTGCATGCGGGGTTTGCGGCGGTTAACCACAAAACCGTCGGGTTACTTGGTTGAACCACAAAACCAAGACCCGAGGCTCGGCGGGCGGAGACGGGATCCGGGCGTGCCGAGAAGCTTCGATGCCGGCGGACATGTGGCGGGATCGTAGGGCTTGCCTCGGGAGGACGCGGACTGCGGCAAAGGTGTGGCCGTGCGATGAAGAGGAGTGCTACTTGACCTATTTCCCCCTGAGGGGTTTGTATCTCAACTTAAGTGCTAGGGTTAGCTTGGTCATTCGCCCAACCCAGAGGAACTCATATATATTAGCTCTAGGGTTTCTGGGCAAACCATCCATCCGGACTGCTTCCCATTTCTCTACTCCATAGGTTTAGATTTTTTTCACCATTTTGTAGAGAATCTCATCTCCGAGGGTATGGAAGCTTTCATGGCTGTGTCGATTTCCTTCTTGTAGCTCGTGTGATTTTCGTGTCTTTTTTCGGGCTATTTTCGTTGGATTTTTGTGCGCGCCTTGTTCCTTCGATTCTGAGGTGTTTCGGTTCGGATTTGTTTGTGGGTATCATGGATAGATGTCTTGTGCATCTTTGTGCTTGATCTTGACCCCTCAAACTCCAGATTTGGCCTCCGATTGAAGGATTTCGGTTGGAACCCTAGCTTTTTGGTAGAGCTCGGTTGCGATTCGATTCCCGGCGTTTTAGTTCGTTTGAGGTCTTAAGTTTTGGGGTATAGCATTCCCTAGGGATGCTTCTCATCTCCCCCAAATCTTTTCTCAAGAGCTTAAGCCGTTTGGGAGATCCATGGATGGATAGGTGAAGGTGCATTCACGTTCTTGAGCTCGGCCTGCTGATCCCGCGTCTGTTCGCACCTGGCGGACAGCCCGCCTGATAGGCGCGGACAGTTCGCGTGGACCGGAGTTCGTCCAGTTCGTCGCTTGTTTGTGCGCGTTCGTGGTTCGATCCATTGAGTCAAGAGTTTTTGGTTGCTCGAGTTTGGCGGACAGTCCGTGAGGAGAGTGCGGACGGTCCACCCGGCGCGGACGGTCCGCGGGTAGAGGACGGACGGTCCGTTTTTCGCAGTGCGCTACTGGTGGTTCGGGAGTCATTTACGGACAGTCCGCCCTGTGTTTGCGGACGGTCCGCCTGGCCCCCCGCGGACAGTCCGCCCCCTCCGTGCGGACGGTCCGCCCAGGCCACTGCAGATTGCCTAAGTCCTTTGCTTCTTGAGTTGCGCTTCTGTGTTGCTTTGAGTCGGGGTTTGTTACTAGGGTTGGTAGGTCCGTTGTGACTACGCGACCTTGGCAAACTCGTGTGGGAATCCTCGGTTGTGATTTTGGGGCATAGGCCGAGTTCATCCTTTGGGAAGAATTTTTATCGGCTCCCATTCACTCCCCCCTCTCTGGTCGCCTAATCGGTCCTTCAGATGTCCCGCACTACAACATCTAGAGATCGAAGATTGCAGCTTCATTGATACCAACTTGGTCTTGCGCGTTCCCAAAAAAAGCTTGGTCGTGCGCGTAACCAACAACCAGCCACGGGTTACGCACCATCCCATGCTGCATCCGGTCATGTGGATACAGCGCGTAACCTGCACGCGCTCGGTTACGCACGTTCCACGCTGCATCCATTCGAGTCAACTGCCATGTTTCCGCCAGTGTCTAATCTCATATGAAAGAATGTTGGCATGCAATCACCTTAGTGTCTTTCAAAATTCCCCCGATGTATGCGTAACCTGGACCCCCGATGCATGGCTCCTGCAACACCGACCGCGTAACCAGTATGCGTTTAGGGTAGTATGGCCAAGGGCGATAGTGGGAGAGGCTGGGGCATGACGAGGCGGAGGCCGACCATAGCAATCGTCGCGTTTATAATATTCTATATATATAATAATAATAAATAGAAAAGTACATGATGGCGGACGATCCCATCTGTCTCGTCGCATTGTGCGCACTGACTGACTGTTTGCGTCAACTGCCATATACAGAGTAGTAGCCGACCTTTGCCCTTTGGTTACATGCTACTAGTACTCCCTCCGTAGACACCATGGATCGTGCGTAACCGCCTAGGAGAGGGTTACGCAGGTTCGACACGACCCAGTCGGTGGTGTTGCAGGAGCCATGCAGCATGGATGGTTTGTAACCGAACAGGTCCGCAGAATCGACAGGACCGGATGGAGCAGCCAGCAGGGATGGTGCGCAAACCATGCCGGTACAGATTACGCATACATCTGAAGCCTATTTGTGCGTAACGCAGTCGGTGTTGTAGCAATAACAAGAACAGTGCAGCATGGCTGTTGCGTTACCATGCTGGTGCGTAACCGAGCCGGTGCAGGTAATGCGCAGAATCGACACGGCCGGGTGCACATCATGGACGGTGCGTAATCATGTCTACTTGCGTAACCCAGTTGGTGTTGCAGGAGCCACGCAGAATAGATGGTGCGTAACCCTGCCAACCGGGTGCAGGAGCCAAATGAACTGGGTTACCCCCGTCATGAAGGTGCGTAAACCTAATGCGTGCTCAACCGCGATGCTGCGTGCGTAACTAAGTGCATGGAAAACCGCCCTGAGCTACTAGATACACGCGGGCCACGCAACAAGGGTTGGTTGCTGCAAAATGCCCGCCACCTCCTCCACCCCCGCCACCCTCCGCCACCAGATCCGGCCACCGGTGACCTCCCTCTCCCCTCGGCAGGCCCGGATCGGGCGCGTGGCGGTCTCTCCCTCGGGGATTCCGGCGGCGACGCGGGGAGGTGGGGACCGCGGCGGGGCTGGAGACGGCCTCCCCGGTGAGGGCGCGAGGCGAGATCCGTCCCCGACGGGCGGAGCAGGGGCGCGAGGCGACGCGGGAGGAATAGCAAGATCTTCCCAGAGGCGGCACACCCTTCTGTGAATGTTTGGAGGAAAGTTGACACTGCAACTACGTTGTTAGTAACTTGCTTATAAGTACTGGTCGATGAACAGCATTAGTGTGTAATTTTGTTATCTTACTGTGCGCTGGAGCACTTCCACGTTCCTAGGGTTTTTGGATACGGTTTCACCTGTAGCTGGAGGTGTGGTATCTTCCCACCTCACTTGTACCCGGCGACTCTGCTTTTTGCTATGGTTCTGAATATCTTCTGACTTGCTTGCCTGGACAAAGCAGTTCCAGTCTTCTTCTGTAATCACATCCTCATAATACTTCAGAGGTGATAGACCCTTCTTGACAAAATTTATTTATCAAGTCTGATTTGAATTTAACTTTTTTTAGGGCTGCAGCCTTCACATATTCCTTTGAATAAGCTTCAAAGCAGGCTGTGAAGGCTGCGGCGTTGAAGAAAGTTAAATTCAAATCCGACTTTATGAGAAGATTTGTCAACAAGGGTTGTCGCCTCTGCAGTATTATGAGCATGTTATTACAGAAGCAGATTGGAACAACTTTGTCTAAGCAAGGAACTATAGCAAAGAGCAGAGTAGTCGGGTACAAGTGAGGTGGGAAGATACCACACCTCCAGCTACAGGTGAAAACCGTATCCAAAAACCCTAGGAACATGGAAGTTCTCCAGCGCACAGTAAGATAACAAAATTACACACTAATGTTGTTCATTGACCTGTACTTATAAACAAGTCACTAACAACATATTGTACCCTTGCAGCGTCAAGTTTCCTCTGGACATTCACAGAGCCGGTGTCCTTCGGCAACTAAAGCCCTGGGAAACAAGGATCATGATGGGTGTTAGGAATAAACTCGTGTTCAGGTTTTTACTCTGTTTTCAATTGGGCTTTTTGTTAGATTGTGGGCCTCTGCGTTCCGGGACATCTGGATCAGAGCTGCGTCTTGTCCAATACAAAGTGATTAGAAGCTCTTGCTCAACGTCCAATTCAGAACCCATAGAATTTGTTGTTTTTGGCCGGAGTGATGAGGACATCCCAGCCATATGTAACTCAGATGCCTTTGTTACGCCGGATCTTACACAAGATGATGCATCGATTACACAAAAAGAAGTGCACAATGGACCAATCACCCGAAGTCGTGCAAAGAAACTACAACAAGAGGTGAACTCTCCCCTAGCTGAAATTAATTTCTTTATGTACGAGAATGTTATACTACCTAAAAGTTCTACTTTGGTTGTCCTTAGGTATATACACGAAGATGACAGTACAACTAAATATGGAGACGAAGTGAACAACAAGAAGCAGACGGACCAAGGATCACCAGTTCGAACCAAGGATTCAGGAGGATTCCGTTCGGACGACCGATTGGACCAGCTTGAAAACCAAGGATCACCAAATCGAAATGAGGATCCAGGAGGTTCACTTCGGACCACCACTTCGGATCAGTTTTGGACGTGCATAAAGAATCGACCATAACTCTTTATTCCCGATAGCTCTGGAGCTCCACGAGTACTTGATGGAACCGTCTTGAAGTCAACTTTCCAATGCAAGAAACCGCATGTCAATTGGACTTCCTAATAAAGAGTTATGACCGATTTAGTGGAGACTGCGCAGAAGGCCAACAGCCACGCGAGGCTGTTCGGGACTGCAGTTCGTGGTGACCTTTCACCTAGCTTATCTCTAGATATTCCACTTCCGTTTCACACCCAACTAGGAGGGATGTTCCTAGTATAAATACCCCCTATGTATCTCTGAAATAAGGACGCTTTTTGATATCGAAATACAACCCCTTTGTTCAGCTGCGTGCTAACAATTTCAGAGAGTTATCTCTACCCCTTTGCTCTTGTGATTTCCTTGAGGGATTACAGAAGCGGCCGCGTCATTGGCTCCCAATTGGTGCTCCTGGTCCATTTGATTCCAGGTTGTGTTGGTTGGTTCTTTGAGAGTGTGGTTGGGCGAATCCTCGATTCAGGTTGCTGGTTCAAGACGGTGGTTGACTTCGAGTTTTATTTGCCAGGTTGCACTAGTTATCGCTGCTTGTAGCAATTTATCTTGGCTGTTCTACAGCTAGTTATCTTGATCGGGATCCTACGTCGTGAAGATCGGGACCGAGTCTCATCATTTGGTATCAAGAGCCTGCGTTGCCACGGTAGGATTCTTTACCCTTAGCTACATATATTTTGCCTTTGTCCTATCCACAAAAAGACATAAAAAAATCTGTTATATCCATTTGTTTCATTCTGTTTATCTAGTGAGTTTGGCTAAGTTTCAGTCCATTAGAGTCTTTGTTTAGTTGCTGATCATATCATCCTTTGCGTGTCCTTTTGTGCCTTTCCATATATCTGAAAATCCCCACAAAAAAACCATTTTCTATCCTTTGTGAAAACTTTTATCCAATTAAGATAGCTGCTGGTTATATTTGGTTCTATCATCTTTATTTGTGCAAGTATTATATTTAGTCTTGTTTAGTATCGTGCAAAAAAAAATGTGACAAAAAAAGAGGAAAGAAAGTTTAAAAAAAGGAGTGTTGAGAAAGATAAAGAAAGTGTTAGAAAGAAAGGAGAAGGATCTGATTGTTGGTATGCACGCACCATTCCGCCGGCAATTTTGGGATCGTGCCTTTATTTCATTGTGCACGGAGGCTTCCTTACCTGCGCCTAGTTGGTTGGTCACGCACGATCCAGGTTACGCACCATCCATGCGGGTAGCTAGTGGTACAAGCTAGTACAACCTATAGGGGAATGCGTAACCGTGACCCACACGGCATGCGTGCGGCCTTCGTGCACCTACTAACCTGCGTAGCCTGGTCTCGGTTACTCTGGGGCCACGCTGCTAGGTCACCTAGCCTTGTGAAAGGCGGATTGGGTTACGCACGCAGCACCGCGGTTGCCGCGGAGCATGGCGCGGGTGATCAAAGGCATATATGCATGGTAACCCAAATTATAAGTTTATAACGTCATTGCTTGATGTTTCCATAATTCCATGCGAGTTTCAGTTAGGTATGCTTTGCGGCAACCCCGGCAATTTCGCGATCGTGGTTTTCATTCGCTTCCATCTCTCTCTCACTCTCTCTCTCTCTCTCTCAAAATCTTTGTATTGCAAGGTTTCTCTACTTCTTCTTCTTCATATACTATTACGAAGGCTCCATAGCGCAGCTGCAATCGATCACTACCACAATGCACTCCTCATCATCTCATGGAGCGAGCAGTGGATCCCCCTACCGTACACCGACGAAGCATCCACCACTGGCTAAGGGCTCTCCGTCAAAGAGGCGGCTTGATATGGGCACCGTCGCTTCACCCGCAGCGCCTACAGAAGACCCCATCTGTTTGTCTGCTGACAATCCAGCAGGCTGTCCAGGTGATGTCAACCGCTCGGTGGCATGGAGCCATGTCGCGGCCTCGCCTCCAGTTCCCCTTTCTACGCCTGCAAAGGCCGATGAAGAGGTTAATTTTTTTATGCCCCCTCCCTTTCTGAACTTAGGAAATTATATGTAATCAATTAATGTAGTCAGTAATAGAATGGCATCACGAGGATTGAAATCACACCGGGCAACCTTCCAGTAATATAATAATTAATTTCATCCAACACCACATCAAGTCGAGCTTTCAGATTGTTTCTGACTTCCTCTTGTCCAGTGGCGGTGTGAGTTCCTGCTCAAGTATCCCTTACATTTTTTCCCACTATGCCAGATCCAAAATTTCATTATACCGATAAAAACCGATCAACCTGTGGGGATAGTTTTTTCTGTCTATTACTACGACCAACCTATAACCATAATAGAATTAGGAATGGGAAGAACTTTACATAGTACTACCTTTGTTCTCGTATATTTGACGTTGGCCAACTCAAATATGAGCTAAACGGCGTCAAATAAAAAAGAATAGAGGGAGTAGTATAGGTATATGTCTCGAATATCTCAAACAATATTACAAACTTCAGCTTAATTCGACCCAGCAAATTAATATATTCATACACTTGTCCATCTCGGCATCTGCAGGTTTCTGGCCGCTGCTCTCGTTGCCTTTTCTGCACAAAAGATCCTGTTGACAACCCACTGGTACAAAGAGTGTGAATTTCCCGTGTCTGTTCCCAAATTATCGTCCACGTTTCCTCAAACTTGGTTTGTGTTATTATTCTTTAACATAGGTCAAATCAGCTGTGTCAGAGGATGATTCATTGTCCCTTTTTGTTCATGTTCCTGGGGTAAGCTCTATGCATCGTCCAAGTTTCGAATAAACAATAATTGAGCATATCTGGTATACACATACGAGTGAATACTTGCTGATTCGTTTTCCCTTGTGTACCGGCATGCGCAGTCTAGCTACTCTACTCATGTAATCACAATCCCACATCGTCGCATCCTGGATGACATTGTTAAAAGGTTGGGCCTAAAAGTTGAGAAAACATTCGATATCCTGGATGGTCAAAAGATTTTAGCGATGACAATAGATGTTCCTGATATGGATTCATTAGTACAGAAGAAATCAAAGGCCACGTTCATCAGTGGTCCAGACAAAAGGGAGTATAAGGCAGACGAAGATCTCTGCCAGCAAGTGATTGAGCACTTGGAAAAACATGCAGTCGCGACAGTTGATGATTACAAACATGCTAAGGTCTGCAAGTTGCAGCGTGATCTGCTCAGGGAGTCCGATTTTTGCAACCTTTTATTTGGAAAATGCACAGAACATGAAAGGAAGATTGAATATCTCAACAATGGTATCACATCCATTTGTTTGACATTTGGAGATATACTACCAATTGCAGACACTGGTGATGGTATCTTCAAATACACTGGACAAAGCCCACCCCTCACATGCTGTGAAGTATTAGCTAAAGTACTTGTTGCTCTCAACCACGGTGCGTACATAGTACTGATATGCTAGTATTATTTATCCTCTGCGCCATTTATTTGTTTGATTTAATCTATGACTTTTGAATCATCGAGGCAGGCAAGGCGCTGCCATTCACTTGCAGACCCCCTGAAAGTGACGAGGAGACTGACGATGAGGAGCATAGCAAAGTAAATATTTTCTTTCCGGATATACCTTGTACACTCCTTAAGAATTGATATGCCAATTAATTGCATCGTGCTTTACCCTTTACCTCACTATATATTTGTAGAGAGTCGACCAGGTTAAATGCCTATTTGGTCAAATTGATGCCGGTTTTGCCAAGCTGGATGGATATTTGGGTGGCAAAACTTCGACACCGCTATTTGATTCTGAGGCCAGTGGTTCGCACAATGGCAGTGAGTTCTTATTGCATATGGTTGTGTGAATTGTCGTTAACATTTATGGTTTTGCCTTGCTAATTCTCATGTTGTCAGGTGACCATTTATGTCCCACACCTTTCTGTGCCTCTCTCTATTGAAGAAGGCTGCTGCTGTAATCGACACCAGCACCTTTCTTATTGCATATGGAAGCTTGCGTAACCATGCCTGACCACGTTACCCATATTGTACCCTTGCAGCGTCAAGTTTCCTCTGGACATTCATAGAGCCGTTGTCCTTCGGCAACCAAAGCCCTGGGAAACAAGGATCATGATGGGTGTTAGGAATAAACTCATGTTCAGGTTTTTACTCTGTTTTCAGTTGGGCTTTTTGTTAGATTGTGGGGCTCTGCATTCCGGGACATCTGGATCAGAGCCGCGTCTTGTCCAATACAAAGTGATTAGAAGCTCTTGCTCAACATCCAATTCAGAACCCATAGAATTTGTTGTTTTTGGCCGGAGGAACCACCCTTCGCCTCCAGGTACCTAGCCTTTCTAGTGCTTCACGGCATACTGTTCAACCGTAAGTTCCTTCACTTTTCGAGATGTCCCGCACTACAACATCTAGAGATCGAAGATTGCAGCTTCATTGATACCAACTTGGTCTTGCGTGTTCCCAAAAAAGAAAACTTGGTCGTGCGCATAACCAACAACCAGCCACGGGTTACGCACCATCCCATGATGCATCCGGTCGTGTGGATACAGCACGTAACCTGCACGCGCTCGGTTACACACGTTCCACGCTGCATCCATTCGAGTCAACTGCCATGTTTCCGCTAGTGTCTAATCTCATATGAAAGAATGTTGGCATGCAATAACCTTAGTGTCTTTCAAAATTCCACCTTAGTGTCGATTCTGCGCGTTACCTGCACCCGTTATGTTACCAACGAGCAATGTCTTCGGTGTTGTCCAACCAGTGTAACCTCATGGTGCCCCGGTTACGCAGGATGGACACTGATTTTCATGCATGCGAGTTCTATGATTGACTGATTCTGGTTATAAGCTTGTTACATCCAACAAGACAATAGGTTACGCACGACCATGGTTACGCACCAGACAGGCTACATTGTTCCTGCAACACCGACTGCGTAACGCAGAAATAGGCTTCAGATATATGCCTAACCTGGACCCCCGATGCATGGCTCCTGCAACACCGACCGCGTAACCAGTATGCGTTTAGGGTAGTATGGCCAAGGGCGATAGTAGGAGAGGCAGGGGCACGACGAGGCGGAGGCCGACCATAGCAATCGTCACATTTATAATAATTCTATATATAATATAAATAGTAGCTGACCTTTGCCCTTTGGTTACACGCTACTAGTACTCCATTCGTAGACACCATGGCTCGTGCGTAACCGCCTAGGCGAGGGTTACGCAGGTTCGACACGACCTAGTCGGTGTCGGTGGTGTTGCAAGGGCCATGCAGCATGGATGGTGCGTAACCTAGCGGGTCCAGCATACTACGTGCATAATCGAAACGACCCAGTCAGGGTTGCAGCACGGATGATGCATATCCGAGCGGGCATAGGTTATGCACCTCTCTCAGGTCCGATTGGCCGACAGACCGGCTGCGTTGCCAGTCGCTCGGCCACTGTTGTTGCCCCTGTTCCAGCTCGAAGGCGAGGCGGCGCCCATGATCATCGACGAATGATGAAATGCTTATTGCCAACAATTACAAGTGTCGCATTGCTGTAATGCTAATTAGTAGTTTCTGATTAAGTTTGGTCCCTCCTTATTTGATTGTGCTGCTATCTTTTGGTTGTAAGATCGGAGTACTGTACTTTGCATTGATGTTCGTTCGAAAAACATGAACCTGTTCTGCCAACAAATCAACAAATAATTCAGTCCGGTCTGGTCACTTTTTTCTTATCAGTAACATCCGCCCGTTGCCATACTTGTGAGGCCGAGGTGCCCATTGCCACAACTTCCCATGGAAGGTGGTTGCCATGCCCGTCACCAAGACATCCCAGACATGTTGGTCATACGGCGTGAGGACCCACACATCAGTCACTCAACGGGGGACTCATCAACAGCATTTTTGTCATTGTCGGAAGTGGTAACAACATGTAGTATAATATATTATATAAAAATATATTAGTGTACATAAGATAATTATTTTTATATGCTATTCACAGTGGTGCAATAAAATGGAAAAAAAAGAAAAGAAAAGAAAAACCCCAACAAAAGGAGAGCACATATGAATTGAACCCAGGTACTTAGGTTTAAGAGTCGAGCACAAAAAGGAGGGCACATAAGGGTAGTCCCAAAAGTAGACCTAAGTACAAAGTCCAAGACAACCACGTCAGCAAAAATGAACACTAGAAATCATCTTCTACAATGGTACGAAGTCCAAGACAATAAATGTAGTGAAATCATCTCCTACAATGGCAGGCGGGGTCGTGGCGACGCAAGACTCCAGCCTGGTCTTCTCAATGGTGATTTTGCTAGGTCTTGCGGTATTGATTCGCGTGAGGAGGTTGAGTGACGAGGGCCTGGATTAGGGCCCCTTAAGCGGCAAGATAATCACTCTCGAGGTGGAGTCATCTGACACCATTGACAATGTCAAGGCCAAGATCCAAGATAGGGAAGATTACAGATCCTTGTCAAGACCGTCACTGGGAAGACACCTTGTCTCCGACCAGAAGGTGTCTTCTCCGACAAGTCTCTGTCTCGCACGACAAGTCTCCGCCTCGCACGACAAGTCTCCGCCTCGCACGAGGACTTTCCGTCTCGCCTCCGACAATTTGCTCCTACGAGAAGGCTCCGTCTCCGACTACTTGTTCGCACGAGAAGTTTCCGTCTCCGACTAAAGCAGGGCCCCCACACGGAGGTCAGAGTGTGGGAACCAGGGCCCACACGAACGTGGCGTTGCCCCGGTGCTCGAACTCCCCCGCAACGACACGCAAGGCACCAGTTCCCCACACCATGCAAGCGCTACAGCTGGCGGCACGCGCGGGCAGCCGGCCCTGACAAGAGTCGTAATGCTGCACTGTTCAGTCGCGCGGACCCCGACGCGCCGTCCTGTCCAACCCTGCAACACGCCAACCCCGTCAGAAGCACTCAAGTACGCTCTACGAACGGCGCCTACCTACATTTAGGTCTTAATGTGGCGGACCTAGTTCACACTCAGGCGGGTTGAGTCACCCACGAAAGAGCTCGGAGGAGGCGCCAGGTGCTCGGAATGAACAGCGCCACCTGGACACGCGGCAGCCCCAAGCTCTACTACAGCTCAGCCCTTCTTCAATGCCTCCTTGCAGACATCGACGTACGAAAAGACCTTTCAGCTACGCAGTACTGTAGCACATATTTGTATACCCCTTTTGCCCCTCACCCTTGCGACTATAAAAGATAGAGGAGGGCAACCGTCACCGGGGCTGACGAACCGAACACTCACACCCCAGGGACTTGGGCTCGATACCCTCTCCCGACCAGTTTGTAACCCCTACTGCAAACATCCCTAGCGCAAGAACACGGCAGCTCGATACTGGACGTAGGGTATTACTCCTCGGAGGCCCGAACCAGTCTAAACCCAGTGTCTCTCGCGCTAACCATCCAGGTCGGACACACGATCCGATACAAATTTACTGCCGGCAGTAGAGAACCCCGACATTGAGTATAGAAGAAGAAACCAGGTCTTGTGTTTTCCTTCTCTTTCTTCATTAACTATGCTGCCATGTCACCAATTTGCTAATGTGTCATCTCATTTATTAAGGATGGACTCCATCCTACGTGGACCATTGGGACTACCCTTACAAAAACAAATAGGCTTCAGGTCAGATGTACTCTGAATGCGTAACCTACACCCACTAGGTTACGCACAGTCAGTGCTGCTGCATAAGGCAACTACGACTGGGTAACGCACAGACTCGGTTACGCACCACTCAGGCAACACCGTCTCGCAGGTGCAGGCAGCACTGATAGTGCATAACCGAATGGGTGCAGGTGACGCGTAGGATCGACTCGACCGGATGCAGCAAGGATGGTGCGTAACCCGTGGCTGGGTGTAGGTTACGCCGGTCTGGGTTATTTTCCATTTTTATTTTTATTTTTATTAGTTGTGAATATAAAACAGTAAAATCAAAAAAATAGAAGAGGGTGCAAAGGCACTAGTAGTGTACAGTAGTCATAGACAATGCATGCACGCATCTATCCAATCCAAAACAGGGGTTAACATATATTATGAATTCATCCGAAGACGTCTAGCACCCATACAAAAAGTTGAATTTGGACGATGCACGTACGAGGAATTACGGGACGGACCTAGCAAACTAACTGCTGCAGCATCATACTGTATCATGAGCCAGTAGCGCAGCGGCGTGGGATCTGGTGGCCCATGTTGCACACACACCTTGACCTGATGTTTATTATTAGCTCGATCTCCCGGCCCGGAGATTACTACTCGTCGCCGCCGCCTGTATTATATTCTTGTGAGACAAGAAAAGGCAACCAAGTTAGAGGCAGCAGAAGCACACTCGTCGATATATATACTACACACGACGGAGTATATATGTACTCCTATATTATTAGAACCTGCCATCCTGGGGGGATCGTCTTCGTCAACCTCGACGGATGGAGCATCAGGAGCTACAGGTGGATCGTGCAGGATGTACTCCGCCGAGATGTCGTCATCTTCCTTGTACATCGCACCGATTGCGGCCAGAACATCTAATAGTTCCTTCTCCAACTCACTCATCAACTGCACAAAGAGAGGGACGCACGCACACAGCACACCATGCCCCCATGCATGAAGAACAAGAAAATGAGGAGATGGAAATAAACCACGCAGAGTGTAGTGCGGGAGGAACACCACCAGATCGAGCATCCCACCAGTACGTACGCACCTCACTGTTGTCTTCATGCACAGGCGGTTCTTCGATGGTGGGATGAGCAGGAGTGGCTGGCTCATCAAACAGTAGACGCTTGGCGGTGGGCGGCGGCGGCGGCGTGTCCATCGTCTGCAGACGCTTGGCCGGGGAACTTACATCATCAGGATCAGAACTCTCGGGTCGGCGCTTCGAAGGTGTTTGCCTGGAGCTGGAGGCACCAACCACCTCTGCTGCTGCTAGTGTAGTCATACTCCCCACTATTGTACTACCTGCAGCCGCTGGGAAAACCACTAATTGTTTCTAGTAAACCTAAAATGAGACGCTACAGTATGAATGAATAATGGACCAACACCTCCCGGTCCCTGTTTATATAGAGCTACTACAGTGAAAGGGTGGGCCAACGGATCTGAGAGAGAGATGGAATCGATCGTCTGATTAGGGAAGCCTCCGTTCACCACGATCCCGAAATTGCTGGGGCCGTCCATGGAATACGAGAAACTACCAACTTGCAACACGCACGATCGAGATTCAATATATGCTGCATGCGTGCCGCACCGACTTGGTCATGTGCGTAACCTACACCCAGGCACGGCTTATGCACCACCCCACGCTGCATCCGGTCGTGTCGATGTAACATGCACGCGCTCGGTTACGCAATACCCACGCTACATCAGGTCGAGTCGATCCTGTGTGCGCGTCACCTACACCGGCTGGGTTACGCATGGCTCAGTGGCGCGTGCGACACCGACTTGGTCGTGCGCGTAACCTACATGAAGGCATGGGTTACACACCATCCCATGCTGCATCAGGTTGTGTCTATGTAACATGCACGCGCTCAGTTACGCAAAATCCACGCTGCATCCGGTCGAGTCGATCCTGCGCGTCACCTGCACCGGCTGGGTTACGCACGGCTCGGTGGCGCGTCCGACACTGACTTGGTCGTGCGTGTAACCGACATGAAGGCACGCGTTGCGCTCCATCCCATGCTGCATTAGGTTGTGTCTATGTAACATGCACGCGCTCGGTCACGCAAAATCCACGTTGCATCCGGTCGAGTTGATGCTGCGCGTCACCTGCACCGGCTTGGTTACGCACGGCTCGGTGGCGCGTCCGACACCGACTTGGTCGTGCGCGTAACCTACACCCAGGCACGGGTTACGCACCATCCCATGCTGCAATGCTGCATCCGGTCATGTCGATGCAGCGCGTAACCTGCACGCGCTCGGCTACGTAATACCCACGCTGCATCTGGTCGAGTCGATCCTGCGTGCGTGTCACCTACACCGGCTGGGTTACGCACGGCTCGGTGGCGCGTCCGACACCGACTTGGTCGTGCCTATAACCTACATGAAGGCATGGGTTGTGCACCATCAACGTGTAACCTCCACCAGCTGGGTTACACACAGTTCAGCGATGCACCAACCGGCAGGGTGCGAACTGAAGACATCTAGCCGCCATACAAAAAGTTGAATTTTTTTTGGGGGAACATTCAAAAGTTTGAATTTTAACGACGCACAAGTAGTGTACTACTACAGTACTAGATCTTGTAAATTACCGGTCATTAGTAGTACTAAAGGCCGGCCGTTTAATTTCGTCTCCACAAGCAGCAAACTACTAACTGCTGCATCATATCATTAGAATTTATTACCCTAAAAAAGTATTTAAAAATTATTAGAAAAATATGATTCAATTTCAAAAAAAAGTTATATACTCAATGTTTCTACCTTTGTTGGGACAAACATAGAGGACAGTACATATTCATAATTTATATTAATATTTATAATAATAGCACAACTGATGGTTGAAAAATCTTTGTTATTCTTGCACGAACCTGGTGGCTCATCATGTTGGACCGTTCTCTGGTCATGGCTGAGTCAGAACGAGTATCACTCTGCTTGAGAATTGCAAAGGCATGTTGAATATTGTCGCATTCAGTTTCCTCTAGCAATTCAGTAGGCTGGGAGATATTTGCAGTTCCATCAGGCACAATAGATGTCATCATGAACCTTTTTTCTTCATCCTCCTGCTTATGTGGATACATTGGATTAATTGTCAGTACTTAAGTTGGATGAGCAGGGTGACAAGATTTTCATTGTTTAGAGAAAAATGTTGGCTGTTACTTTTTCCTTCTTGTTGGTTACAAAAAATGAATGTCTGATCTGGAATGTGTGTGGTAGAGATTTGTAAGAACCACTTTCATTAACAAAATATAGGTTTTGTAGCTTATTCATGTCACTGTACAAAGTAAAAGATCTATGGATTGCCAAAAGAAATAATGCATAATCCATCACCTCATCTGCTATATTCTGCGCGTAACCTGCGCCCGCTAGGTTACGAAGGATCCGTGCTGCATGATGCAACCTGGGTCGAGTCGATTTAGTGCGTAACCTACACCGGCTAGGTTACCTACCAACCAGCCATGCTGCATTGTTCCTGCAACACCGACTGCGTTAACACTGGTCGGGTTACGCAAAAGCCACGCTGCATCCGGTCGTGTGCGTGTAACCCAAATTGTTGTACCACAGAGCTAGCATATATCATGCGTAACTGTGTGGCTGAAGGTTACGCAGAATTGAAGTGTCGCTCAAACGAGTAACCTTGTGTCTCCCCGGGTGGTTACCACGCACTATTGCTCATGCGTAGCTGCAAACGCAACCCTAACAAAACCCTAAAACAGACTAATCTGCATGCGTAACCCAACGTCCCAACCTACGTGCTGAGCTGGTCGTGTCATGTAATTCCTGTTGCTTTATTTTAAAATGATGGTTCTTGTTGATTAAATGGCTGCTGAGGCAACATGGAGCACACACATGGATTAAATGACTTTTTTTTGGAGAACCGTTTAAATGACTACTGAGGCAACATAGAGCTCGTGATTGCAGATCCAGCCGGATCTGGGGGCTTTGGGAACTGGAAGAAGGGGGGCCATGGGCAATTGCAATGATCCGGAGGAGCCCGAATGCCAATGCAGAGCCACAATCCCGAGCGTCCCATCTAGATCCAAAAAGACACGATCAAAGAAAAGAAAAGAGGTGGTATATACAGGTGGATACGACCGAGTTAGCAATACTGCATAGGAGTACATTTTCATCGGAATGAGATCCTCTGCAGTTGGGTCACCAACATGGAGCCCACATGTCAGTCAGTCAAGTGCTGATTTTCATCAGTGTAGGTATGAACCATCTAACTGAATCAAACCAACTGGAACCATTCTGTGACTTTTGGGTTATATCACTCATGCAGACGTTGACACCATCTAAGCTACGCTTCCTCAGCTCGCATCTGGATCCAAAATACAACTCAAAGTAGTATATATTGTTGACATCAGTGAATCTGTCGTCCGAGAACACATAGCAGGAGAAGTCATCATAGGTCCACAATATGATCTTGCTATATAGGTTGTACATGCTGCTGTAGCTGATACCATCACCGCAATTGGGCTCATCTCTGAAGACAAAGTTCACTGAGTTGTTGCGGGCGGAAGTGTCTAAAAAGTCCTCGGACGATCGACAGAGGAAGAGCACCTGATCCTCCTGTTCGACTGTGTGCTTCTGCAGGCATGGTTTGAAACGATCCTCCATCTGCAGGCAGAACCTCCTGACGCTGGTGTAAGTCTTGGTGATCCACTCCTCGTCAATTCCAAGTTTACATACTGCTACAGTCAAGGGATCCTGCTTGGTGTAGACAACGACAGTACATTTACTCTCAACATTGTTTGATATGACAAATCCATATTTAGCCTTGCCATGGATGGTACTGGGCAGGGGTGGCAGTTCGGTGTTCCACCCAGTCAGCGGGTTGACAACCACGCCCTTAGCATTCTTTCTATTATCGATACCGATAAGGAGGCCACTGTCATAACCGGTAATCCTTCCACGAACAAGGGCAGGGAAATAGCCGCACTTAGCCACTGTCTTGCCCTTTAGAACCGGGACATTTATGCATGCAGACCAGGTCCCATCCAACGTCTGAAACTGTAGGCATTCATTATACTCGGACGTCATGATCCAGGGCTGAAAGCATGTGTCAGCACTGGGATCGACGACATCATTCCAGTTCTTGCAGACAGCGCGGAACCGGACGTAGTCTCTAGCATGCACAATTAGTTTGGAGATGGACAAGACAATCTGCTTTTCAAGAGAAGCCCAAGGCCTATAGGTGGAATCTAATGTTTCCTGCCATATATTATACTCGAATTAACTATACAAACAACACATACTCCCTCCGTCCCATGAAAGAGTGCAATTTCAGTTTTTTTAGGATAGAATAGTAGAGGAATGAAAAGACTTTAATACCCTCATTTCTTTGCCAAATGTAGTAAGTTTTGCCATGCAAATCAGATCTGACCACTTAATTAGGAAGGTGATTAGATCTATTTTCTAGGATTGCATTCTTTGTGGGATTTTTTTTCAAAAGATAGGATTGCACTTTTTATGGGACGGAGAGAGTATAAATCATGTAAATTGCTTTACAGCTTATCTAAGGTAATTCAAGTGCATGAATAAAAACATTTAAGTTGTTCAACAAAAAATCCAAATAACTGAAAACTGATCTCAAGCCAGTTTGTGTATAACCTTATCCTGGGGTCCCTGAAAATCCAGAGATGCAGTTCCATTTTCCTGAATGTTAAGAAATAACAACCATCGATTAACAGTTGAGATATGTGATTTCAGCAATAATTTACAGAAATTGCAAAACAAAGACTGAGACTATGCAGATATGAACCTGGTGGAGTTGCTGTTCTGGCAATTCCTCAGTTCTAGTTGACTCACAAAGGAGCGAAGCAATTTTAGCAAGAAGTTTTTTGTACAGTCTGATTGTTAGTTCTGTGAAATCCATTGTCCAATTCAGTGATTAAACTGATCAAGAGATCGAAAGTCCCCGAGATCTGGTCCGAATTGGCAATTTTATGATACTCAATCTTCTTGACAATTTGCGACTTCAATTGTTAATCAGACAATGATCTGTCAAGACCAGAAATATAAAAATATATTCTACTACATGTTTTTGATAACTCAAATACATTGTTTCACTCATGAAACTACGGTCACACGGCAGCAAGGAAAACAAGGTGTGCAAAACTCACATCTGGTGGCAGATTGATACTATCGACTACTTTGTCAATTGAAATACATGTCGTTGAATCTGTGCAGTGGAAATCATGTGCATAACATGTACTGTTGACGTTTTTCAACTGCATTGAAATAACTGAGATGAATCAAAATAGTGCAAAAATGCATTAGGCCAAAAAAAAAGCTAAGCATAGAGTTGCAAAAGAACATAAAATGAAGAGTTACCTTTAGCATTCTGAAAATTCCAGATTGCAACCGATGATCCTTTAAAATATGTTTAGTTTCCTCGTGGCTATCCCAAAATATAAAACGAGGTGGATCAGCTTGAACAGATTGTTTAATCTCCCTCCCATGTTCGAGCCAGTCCAGCAAATATAACTGCATAAACAGCAGATGCATGAGCTACCATCATAAAGAAAAATAACTCCTGAAACAGGATTACGATTTGATATGGATAGTCCTTACTCCAAGGAAATATGTTGGCCCTTTCATGTAAGCATTAAATGATGGATCATTATAAATCTTTTTCTGTATATCCTTGGTGCTGTTTTTTATATCTTCCAGTATGTAGCCAACCCAGTCATAGGACTTTATACGTGTCACATCTTGGCAAATATTCAGAAATCTAGGGCTGACAGTGTTAAGTGTGTCAGGAGCCAATATATTGTCAGCTAAAAGCAAAAGCCAACATGTGACGAAAAGGTCATCATCTTTGCCCTTATTGATCTCGTCAAGTAAATACTCATCCGGGAATCCCTTTGTACGTTTGGGTATACCCAGTTTATCTTTGAACTGATGGACATTCTGTGGCCTGCCAGTTTCTGGTACAATTTTTTTCCCATCGAATGGTAATCCGGTTAACCTAGCAAGACTTCTTTTGTTTACAGGTACACTTCCAGCAGAACCAAAATTAAAGCACATGTCTTCTACATCAAAGTGCATCAGCATCCATGCTCCAAGCTGCAAAAGGGAGCCATTGAGCTTCATTTCCAAATAAGAACCAAGACCAATTTCAATAATTCTTTCTCTCTGTTTTGGCTTCAAATTTTTGTTGGCTTTGATCACTGATCTTGGAGAGCACCTTGTTCTTATACATACATCCTTCTCTTGTCAAATAAAAACATACAAAATTATATATGGCAACAGCCGAATTACCAGAAAGAAGGAGTATTGATTGGAATCAGATAGTTTGAATTCATACCTCTGGGTGAAAACCGAGTACGAAGATGGTCGGATCTTGTCTTGGTTTTTTACTTGAGGGTTCTGAATCAGACACTGAAGTCTGAGTGACACACTTTCTAATTTTGCCTTTGGTGCGGTTTCTGGATTCCTTCGTGGAGTTGGAACCTTTAGATACAACAAAAAGAACAATGCACCAATTAAAGTTAGGGAATGGGCCAACACAACGGGAACACAAAGATACAGGGAAAATAAATTAATACTTTGGTAAAATAACACAAAGTCCCATGACAAGTAGCATCGATATTTTCGTGATGGATGTATAAACGTCAACACTATGTTACATATTTATGTCAGCAAATTGAATACCATAAAACCCCACTGAGACTGGCCTAAGTCTGACCAGCAACAATCCTAATTGGACAAACTTATTAGTACATTGTTAAAAATTTTATTGACAAATCAGTCAGAATACAGAGCTTTGCGCTTTTGAGTTATATGGCATCTACACTTCACCTTATGTGACTTTATGAAATTGCCCCACTGCAACATCATGACGGCCACTATCTTCTACAAAGCAGTAGAATAAGCAATCGGACTATGGTGCATTAACTTACAATAGAAGGGAAAGGAAGGACGACAAGGCATAAACACAGAAAGTTCAGGATACCTTCAGCATCTGTGCTCAAATGATCCATTTCCACACCAGTATCAAAGTTCCTATGGAGATCCTTGGCAAGTAGTAGAACTTTCCTTTTCAGGGACAAAATAATCATAAAATAATACTTGTATCGGTTCCCACAACACACACACCACTAACTCCCATTAGTTGACAAAAGCACCGCAAATAAACTCTTATATTAATATGAGGTGGTGGCAGTGCTCCTGCCTTCATTTCCAAAAAAAAAGAGCCTGCTTGGTTACGACAACAAGAACAAGTGCATTGCATTGGCAGCCAAAATTTCTAGAGATGCCTAGAATTAGGTTGGGCAAACAATTGAAAGGCATCCCAGCAAGTTTTGATTTCCTACACTCGCCAAAACTACGAGATGGAACTAAAAAATAAAATAAAATAAAATGCTCATGAATTGGGTGGGGGTGGACGTGGGGCGGAAGAGGTGGTGGGCTACCACACCTTCGCCTCCCCATCATCCTGCCTGCCCCGCCCCCGCTATATGTCGCCGCCGACCGGGGCCCCGCCTTCGCCGCTAACCTCGATCAGTACCAAAGTTCTTGAAATGAAGGCAACACGGAGGTACATTACAGACGCAAGTTCTGAAATCATTGCTCCATAATAGAAACAATCCGAGCGCCTCGAACCCAAAACAAAACCAGAAGAGTGCAAATCATCAGTTCCGATGTGTACGAGCAAGGACGTAAGGCCTGACCTATGTGACGAAGAAACGAATCAATCGGCGCCGACGACCACAACTGCCATGCTCAAGTCGTCTGAGGGGGTGGAAACTGGGAGAGCAAGCAGATGGAATCCAAAAAGTCCAAAGCGGTCGCGGACTTTCAACCCCACGAAAATTCGTAAATGAGAAGGAAAAAAAAACTGGGCAAAATTGTCAGTTCCCACCCGCTACCATGTGGGTCCTGGAACGTAGGCCCCATGTCAGCCGTGGGAGGCGACGCAAGCAACAGTTGAAGACGAGGAGTAAATGGGACATTTGAGAGGCAACACCGGGATTAGCGGTTTGCACTTGCACATTCCATGTTGTGTGGCCCGTGTGTATCTAGCGCAGGGCGGTTTTCTGGCAACCGAACCCTGCAGTTGCCTGTGCCACGGCCTGGTGAGGATGGCATAACCCAGCAAGCCATGCGCGTGTAAGCCCGCCACGCGGGGCAGCTAGCAGCTTTGGGTTTCGTAATCGCCGAGCCGTGCAACATAACCTAGGCTGGAGCACGGCACCGCGTGGCACACGTAACCCAGCGGGTCCAGCTTACTCCTCGGGGCGGGCGGCGGCTGTGGCTGTGGACACGACGGGATGGGAGCGGAGCAGGCCCGTCCCGTCCCGTCCCGTCAAGGCTGCTGTACACACGACACGACGCAGGGATCGTGCGTAACCCTTGGCTTGGCAGCAAGCCGCGTAACCCGGGCGGAAGCATCGCGTGGCACCCTGTCCCGTCATCCATCGTAATAATGATGGTGCACGTGGCTCCCGCAGGCCCACAGCGGGCTGCCCTCGCCGCAGTTTTCTGGAATTCTCTAGTGTGCAGCCCGCTGAACGGCACTGGCACCTGCGTAACCGAGTCCGTGTGGTTACGCATTCCTCTCCAGCTCTGTGTTGTTGCAAGTTGGTAATTACTACTACCAGTTGATTTAAAGTACAATATTACTAGGTGATACCCCGAGCGTTGCTGCGGAAATTTATTAAACAAAATTTCAAGGTGAAATTTTTAAAAGACACTAAGCTGATTAATTGCATGCCAACATTCGTTCAAAATGATTTCGAGTGCTCTGCACGGTTTAGTGTATAAGTGTACAACCATGGTGCAAGTGCAAATGGAATTGTTATGTTTGGTTTGTTGATCCAGAATCTTACCGTGTCATAATTGGTGCTCAATGTAGTATAGGAGCGCCATTTCATCAGTGTCTGAAGCCACCAATTGACCTCAGGTACGCAGGTTCGACACGACCCTCCGTGTTCCACGTAAAGGGCAACCGCGATGCCGAGTGTGTAACCCGTGGCGACCAGCAGGTTACGCATGTCCACAGGCGCACTATCCCGGGACCGGGAGGTTGCACCTTGCGTAACCAAGCTGACTTGTGCATTGCCATGTGGCCGCTATCCTCTGTTCCCGTTGCTTTTCACCAGCGGGCACACTATCCTCTGTCCCCACTTCCCCCTTCCTTTTCACCGGCGGTGTCTGTCCGCCTTCGGCCTAGTGCGGGCCTTTTCTGCTTCTCCCCTCCCAATACCCCCACAGTTACCCACTGCTCTATCTCTATCGAAGCCAAGAAGAATTCAAGAGGCGTTCGTGGTTGTCGGTGATGGATTTATAGAGGTCGTGGGCGGTGGCTCATTTCTTGGTCGTGGGCCCCTGACTTCTTGTTCATCGGCGGCGATTTGTTCGTCCTCAAAGGAACATGCCATGTTAGGTTTTGCTCGTTCATTTGGGGACTGATGGTTTAGTTCTGCGACTTTTGTTTGCGTTGGGTTTGAGATTTAGAACTTGCTGCTGTTCATATGGGTTGTCAGAGGCGACCAGCGGTGATATTTGGTGAGAATGGTTCAATCTAACTCAAACACGGAAGGAATCCCTGGTATGTTGCTATTTTTTGTATCTATGCCTTTGTCTATGGGATTACGAATTGTCATTGGTTAATTGGTTCATTATTCCACTTGAAGATATTGTTCATCAGTTGCATCTACCAAGGGACTCATGTCTTGACGTTGTAGTGGTTCATCCTGGCAAAGATGCAAAAGGTACTTATTGATGACAAGTAAATTCTATATATTTCATGTGCTGATTGTTTTGATGCTAAAGGGTAAAATCATGTAGTGAGCGTGTCCATTCAGGATTGAGGTTTGTAAAACTTATTTTGTTTTGACTATCAGCTATAAACAGGCTAAAATTTATATACTATCATATAACTATTTGCTTATTTCTTGTCTCTTTATACTCCCACATAGTGTATCTTTACTTGCACGGGTGAAGAACACTTTCATAATATATAATAATTTTCAAAAAGTATGCATTTCCATACTTATCTTCAGGTTCAGAGGTACCAGTCTGTCTGTTCGTAACTTGAATTGATTTATTGTTCGTTTTGTTGAAGCTAAAGGTTCTGGCTCTAATAAGAGATCAAGAAATGAAGGTGCCCAAAGAAAAAGAAAAAGGCTCACTGAGCGTTCAGATTCAAAATTAGACCCCTCAAGCAAAAAGGTAAAACAAGACACAGAGTGCATTTTCATACTCACAACCGACCCAAGGGTGCGGATTCACACTATCTGATTCCATGCACAACTCCTTTTTATGTTAATTTGACTGCTGCCATAAATAATTCTATATATTTGTATTTGCCAGCAGAAGTCTCAAAGGCTATCAACAAGGTGCTCTCCCCAGAAAATGATCAAAGCTAACAATGACCTGCATCCCCGTCAGATAAAAAGAATATGTGAAATTGGTTTTGGTGATTATTTTGAGTTGAAGCTTGAGCACACCTTTTTGCAGATTGGTGCATGGATGCTGATTCACTTTGATCTAGAAGACATGTGCTTTAATTTTGGTTGTGCTGGACGTGTCCCTATAAACAAAAAGAGTCTTGCAAGATTAACTGGATTGCCATCCACTGGAAAAAAATTGAACCAGAGTGTAGCAGGAATGGATGTGTCCAACCGTTCAAAGATAAACTGGATACACCCAAAAGAGAAAAGGGATTCCCGGATGATCATTTGCTCAATGAGATCAAGAAGGGCAAAGATGATGACCTTTTCGTCACATGTTGGATTTTGCTTTTATCTGACAAGATATTGGCTCCTGACACACTTAACAATGTCAGCCCTAAATTGCTGAATATTTGCCAAGATGTGACACATATAAAGTCCTATGACTGGATTGGCTACATACTGGAAGATATTAAAAATAGTGCCAAGCATATAAAGGAAAAGATTGACGAAGGTCACAAAAGTAGCTATATAAAAGGAACAACATATTTACTTGGAGTAAGCACTATACACATCATATTGCAGTCATGTTTCAGGAGTTATTTATTCTTTATTTTGGTTGCTCATACATCTGCTGTTTATGCAGATATATTTGCTGGACTGGCTCGAACATGGGAGGAATATTGAACCGTGTGTTGGACAACCTCGTTTTAAATTTTGGGATAGCTAAAATGAAGTGAAACAGATTGAAAAAGATCATCGGTTGGGATATGGATTTTTCGGAAAACTAAAGGTAACTTTTGATTTTGTCTTTTTTCAACCTCATGATTTGCTGTTGTTTTGGCCTAATAAACTTTTGCATTTTTTTGATTTATCTCATTTTTACAATGTAGTTGAAAAATGTCAAGGATACTTGTTATGCACATGATTTCCATTGCACAGATGTAACAACAAATGTTGATAGTATCCATGTGTCACCACAGGTGAGTTTTGCAAACCTTGTTTTCCTTGCTTCTATGTGACTGTACTTTTATGAATGAACAAAATACAAATTTACTGCAAATCACCATACCAATATTGGGAAACACACCAGCTTTATAAATATGTTATTAAAACATTGCATTTGAATTTTCTATAATATGTAGTACAATATAGTTTTATATTTCCGATCTTGATCAATCATTGTCTTTTTAACAGGTACTTTCACAAATTTTGGAGGCTATTGAGCGTGTTGATACGAATTCATCCAACACGTTGCAGATTACTGGTCCTTGCAAACAAATGATCAAGGATTATCAGGAGAAACTTGATAAGAGTACACAAAATCCTCTTGCTGCTGGAATTGCACCAGCCATCAAGGTGATTGGCAACCGTTGTGAAAACTACAATAAATCAACTAGAACAAAGGAATTGTCTGAGCAAAACATAACCATGTTCTGACATAAGATGCATAGTTTCAGTGGTCATTTTGCATTGAGAAATTACTTCAAAACTCCTAATTCCCATGTGTTGCAGGAAGATGCAACATCAGATTCTCATGACTCCCACGACATGGTAATAACACCGACTCTGATGGGGCTACTGAGTTCCTTTACATTCTTTTAAAGTCAGACATAATTGATGGCTTCCAGTTTTTAATGTCTATTGCAATGCAGTAGGCACTGTCTGTTTTATTTCTGCTTCTAGTTCTGATTCTATGTTGAACTCAAATGATTTGATTCACATAGTTGAACTTATCTTACCAGAGAACTTTTAATCTCTTGCATAGGCACATAACCAAGATTGCTTGGTGAGACTAGACGGCTCTCCAAAGGATCCCCTTCAGGTTAGCATAGAGGATTGTGCTTCAAATGATCATTACTGTTGCTTCACTAATAGTACGAGTTAACTTTTGATGATACGAACAAGATTATAGGGAAATCACTCGGTTCAAAAGTTTATATGTTTATATGTTTATATGATCTCACTCGGTTAAAAAGATTATATGTTTGGCTTATATAGGGAAATCAAGAAAAAACCACGTGTGGAGGAAGCGAACAAGATGCTTCATCTGTGGGCACCATTCAGCCTCATCGTTCTGTGCTGCCTTGGGAAAACCTCGTCATGGCTGATACAGAATGGGTATCGGAACCATTTAATTCAGCTGCAACTAATGTGTTCAGTGAAACTTACACAGTATTAACTGTTGATTGCGTGTTTTCAATTTTTTGGGTTATTTGCTGAAAAGCTTTAATGTGCTGCTTCACAGACCGAGAGTAGATTGGAGAACCCAGAATCAGCAAGATATGATGTCTCAACTAGTGACAAAGTGGTACATTAGCTGTTTTTAACAAATTTTCATTCACCTGTGCCTAAAAATGTAGGCTCCTGATTAGCTGTTAAAACTGAGTGTCAATATGATATGCATTAGGATCAGAGAGTTATACAAGGTGGGTCTCCATATTCACATCGCCAAGATGACGATGAAGAGATGCATGATGTTTTGGATGAACCAAAGGAGTGTGAGGTTAGTATATATCTTTTGTACAAAACTGAATCCTTTCAAAATCTTCTGAGCTAATATTCTGATTCTATGTTGAACTCTAATGATTTGTTTCACATAGATGAACTTATCTTACAAGAGAACTTTTAATCCCTTGCATGGGCACATAACCAAGGTTGCTTTTTTCAAATTCTAGGTACATACTAACACACCTGGAAACCTAGATGTACCACTAGGATGCTCTCCAAAGGATCCCCTTCAGGTTAGCATAGAGGATTGTGCTTCAAATAATCATTAGTGGTTCTTCATTAATAGCACAAGTTAACTTTTGATGATGCCCAGTACTTCCAAGGTCATGTGATTAATAGTTTTTTTACGAAGCTATTCCTTTATATCCACGAGGGCTAAAAAATGATTGAATGAAACGGGCATTAGGAAGTGGAGTTCCGGACGACCTAGCATTTGGTCAATACTGGTGCTGAAATTAAGCGCATAAAACTATTAGTTCAAATGATACAATTAGAAAATAGCAATCACAGATTGCAGATGTCTCTTGTTATGTAGTAGCCTGTGTCTGCAATTATGTAGCAGGAGCACTACATCCTTTTGTTTCTCTTTCTTGACGTGGAGTTTGGTCCAGTTCTGCAGCAACACATCTCATTGAATAATTTATGTGCTTTATTGCTCTGGCATAAATCTCATCACTCGGTTCAAAAGCTTATATGTTTGGATTATGTAGGGAAATCAAGAAAGTACCACATGTAGTGTAAGCGAAGAAGATGCTTCGTCTGTGGCCTACATTCAGCCTCAACATTCTGAGTCGCCTGGGGAAAACCTCGTCGTGGCTGCTGCAAAATTGGTATCTGAACCATTTAATTCAGCTGCAACTAATCTGTTCAGTGAAACTTACACAGTACTAACTGTTGATTGCATGTTTTCAATTTTTTGGGTTATTTGCTGAATATCTTTAATGTATTGATTCACAGAACGAGTGTAGATTGGAGAACCCAGAATGCACAAGATATGATGTCTCAACTAGTGACAAAGAGGTACATTTGCTGTTTTTAACAAACTTTCATTCACCTATGCCTAAAAATGTAGGCTCGTGATTAATAGTTAAAACTGAGTGTCAATATGATATGCATCAGGATCAGAGAGTTATGCAAGGTGGGTCTTCATATTCACATCAACAAGAAGACGATGAAGAGATGCATGATGTTTTGGATGAACCAAAGGAGTGTGAGGTTAGTATATATCTTTTGTACAAAACTGAATCCTTTCAAAATCTTCTGAGCTAATATTCTGATTCAATGTTGAACTCTAATGATTTGTTTCACATAGATGAACTTATCTTACAAAAGAACTTTTAATCCCTTGCAAGGGCACATAACCAAGGTTGCTTTTTTCGAATTCTAGGTACATACTAACACACCTGGAAACCAGGATGTACCACTAGGATGCTCTCCAAAGGATCCCCTTCAGGTTAGCATAGACGATTGTGCTTCAAATAATCATTAGTGGTTCTTCATTAATAGCACAAGTTAACTTTTGATGATGCCCAGTACTTCCAAGGTCATGTGATTAATAGTTTTTTTACGAAGCTATTCCTTTATATCCACGAGGGCGAAAAAATGATTGAATGAAACGGGCATTAGGAAGTGGAGTTCCGGACGACCTAGCATTTGGTCAATACTGGTGCTGAAATTAAGCGCATAAAACTATCAGTTCAAATGATACAATTAGAAAATAGCAATCACAGATTGCAGATGTCTCTTGTTCTGTAGTAGCCTGTGTCTGCAATTATGTACCAGGAGCACTACATCCTTTTGTTTCTCTTTCTTGACGTGGAGTTTGGTCCAGTTCTGCAGCAACACATCTCATTGAATAATTTATGTGCTTTATTGCTCTTGCATAAATCTCATCACTCGGTTCAAAAGCTTATATGTTTGGATTATGTAGGGAAATCAAGAAAGTACCACATGTAGTGTAAGCGAAGAAGATGCTTCGTCTGTGGCCTACATTCAGCCTCAACATTCTGAGTCACCTGGGGAAAACCTCGTCGTGGCTGCTGCAAAATTGGTATCTGAACCATTTAATTCAGCTACAACTAATGTGTTCAGTGAGACTTACACAGTACTAACTGTTGATTGCGTGTTTTCAATTTTTTGGGTTATTTGCTGAATATCTTTAATGTATTAATTCACAGAACGAGAGTAGATTGGAGAACCCAGAATGCACAAGATATGATGTCTCAACTACTGAGAAAGAGGTACATTTGCTGTTTTTAACAAACTTTCATTCACTTGTGCCTAAAAATGTAGGCTCGTGATTAATAGTTAAAACTGAGTGTCAATATGATATGCATCAGGATCAGAGAGTTATGCAAGGTGGGTCTTCATATTCACATCGACAAGAAGACGATGAAGAGATGCATGATGTTTTGGATGAACCAAAGGAGTGTGAGGTTAGTATATATCTTTTGTACAAAACTGAATCCTTTCAAAATCTTCTGAGCTAATATTCTGATTCTATGTTGAACTCTAATGATTTTTTTCACATGATGAACTTATCTTACAAGAGAACTTTTAATCCCTTGCATGGGCACATAACCAAGGTTGCTTTTTTCGAATTCTAGGTACATACTAACACACCTGGAAACCTGGATGTACCACTAGGATGCTCTCCAAAGGATCCCCTTCCGGTTAGCATAGAGGATTGTGCTTCAAATAATCATTAGTGGTTCTTCATTAATAGCACAAGTTAACTTTTGATGATGCCCAGTACTTCCAAGGTCATGTGATTAATAGTTTTTTTACGAAGCTATTCCTTTATATCCACGAGGGCTAAAAAATGATTGAATGAAACGGGCATTAGGAAGTGGAGTTCCGGACGACCTAGCATTTGGTCAATACTGGTGCTGAAATTAAGCGCATAAAACTATTAGTTCAAATGATACAATTAGAAAATAGCAATCACAGATTGCAGATGTCTCTTGTTCTGTAGTAGCCTGTGTCTGCAATTATGTAGCAGGAGCACTACATCCTGTTTGCTGTTCCTTTTGTTTCTCTTTCTTGACGTGGAGTTTGGTCCAGTTCTGCAGCAACACATCTCATTGAATAATTGATGTGCTTTATTGCTCTTGCATAAATCTAACCACTCGGTTCAAAAGCTTATATGTTTGGATTACGTAGGGAAATCAAGAAAGTACCACATGTAGTGTAAGCGAAGAAGATGCTTTGTCTGTGGCCTGCATTCAGCCTCAACATTCTGAGTCTCCTGGGGAAAACCTCGTCGTGGCTGCTGCAAAATTGGTATCTGAACCATTTAATTCAGCTGCGACTAATGTGTTAAGTGAAACTTACACAGTACTAACTGTTGATCGCGTGTTTTCAATTTTTTGGGTTATTTGCTGAATATCTTTAATGTATTGATTCACAGACCGAGAGTAGATTGGAGAACCCAGAATGTGCAAGATATGATGTCTCAACTAGTGACAAAGATGTACATTTGCTGTTTTTAACAAACTTTCATTTACCTGTGCCTAGAAATGTAGGCTCATGATTAACAGTTAAGACTGAGTGTCAATATGATATGAGTCAGGATCAGAGAGTTATGCAAGGTGGGTCTTCATATTCACATCGACAAGAAGACGATGACGAGATGCATGATGTTTTGGATGAACCAAAGGAGTGTGAGGTTAGTGTATATCTTTTGTACAAAACTGAATCCTTTCAAAATCTTTTGAGCTAATATTCTGATTCTATATTGAACTCTAATGATTTGTTTCACATAGATGAACTTATCTTACAAGAGAACTTTTAATCCCTTGCATGGGCACATAACCAAGGTTGCTTTTTTCGAATTCTAGGTACATACTAACACACCTGGAAACCTGGATGTACCACTAGGATGCTCTCCAAAGGATCCCCTCCAGGTTAGCATAGAGGATTGTGCTTCAAATAATCATTAGTAGTTCTTCATTAATAGCACAAGTTAACTTTTGATGATGCCCGGTACTTCCAAGGTCATGTAATTAATAGTTTTTTTTACGAAGCTATTCCTTTATATCCACGAGGGCTAAAAAATGATTGAATGAAACGGGCATTAGGAAGTGGAGTTCCGGACGACCTAGCATTTGGTCAATACTGGTGCTGAAATTAAGCGCATAAAACTATCAGTTCAAATGATACAATTAGAAAATAGCAATCACAGATTGCAGATGTCTCTTGTTCTGTAGTAGCCTGTGTCTGCAATTATGTAGCTGGAGCACTACAACCTGTTTGTTGTTCCTTTTGTTTCTCTTTCTTGACGTGGAGTTTGGTCCTATTCTGCAGCAACACATCTCATTGAAAAATTGATGTGCTTTATTGCTCTTGCATAAATCTCATCACTCGGTTCAAAAGCTTATATGTTTGGATTATGTAGGGAAATAAAGAAAGTACCACATGTAGTGTAAGCGAAGAAGATGCTTCGTCTGTGGCCTGCATTTAGCCTCAGCATTCTGAGTCGCCTGGGGAAAACCTCGTCGTGGCTGCTGCAAAATTGGTATCTGAACCAATTAATCCAGCTGCAACTAATGTGTTAAGTGAAACTTACACAGTACTAACTGTTGATTGCGTATTTTCAAATTTTTGGGTTATTTGCTGAATATCTTTAATGTACTGATTCACAGACAGAGAGTAGATTCGAGAACCCAGAATGCGCAAGATATGATGTCTCAACTAGTGACAAAGATGTACATTTGCTATTTTAACAAATTTTCATTCACCTGTGCCTAAAAATGTAGGCTCGTGATTAACTGTTAAAACTGAGTGTCAATATGATATGCATCAGGATTAGAGAGTTATGCAAGGTGGGTCTTCGTATTCACATCGCCAAGAAGACGATGAAGAGATGCATGATGTTTTGGATGAACCAAAGGAGTGTGAGGTTAGTATATATCTTTTATACAAAACTGAAACCTTTCAAAATCTTCTGAGCTAATATTCTGATTCTATGTTGAACTCTAATGATTTGTTTCACATAGATGAACTTATCTTACAAGAGAACTTTTAATCCCTTGCATGGGCACATAACCAAGGTTGCTTTTTTCGAATTCTAGGTACATACTAACACACCTGGAAACCTGGATGTACCACTAGGATGCTCTGCAAAGGATCCTCTTTAGGTTAGCATAGAGGATTGTGCTTCAAATAATCATAAGTGGTTCTTCATTAATAGCACAAGTTAACTTTTGATGATGCCCAGTACTTCCAAGGTCATGTAATTAATAGTTTTTTACGAAGCTATTCCTTTATATCCACGAGGGCTAAAAAATGATTGAAAGAAACGGGCATTAGGAAGTGGAGTTCCGGACGACCTAGCATTTGTTCAATACTAGTGCTGAAATTAAGCGCATAAAACTATCGGTTCAAATGATAGAATTAGAAAATAGCAATCACAAATTGCAGATGTCTCTTGTTCTGTAGTAGCCTGTGTCTGCAATTATGTAGCAGGAGCACTACATCCTGTTTGCTGTTCCTTTTGTTTCTTTTTCTTGACGTGGAGTTTGGTCCAGCTCTGCAGCAGCACATCTCATTGAATAATTGATGTGCTTTATTGCTCTTGCATAAATCTCATCACTCGGTTCAAAAGCTTATATGTTTGGATTATGTAGGGAAATCAAGAAAGTACCACATGTAGTGTAAGCGAAGAAGATGCTTCGTCTGGGCCTGCATTCAGCCTCAACATTCTGAGTTGCCTGGCGAAAACCTCGTCGTGGCTGCTGCAAAATTGGTATTTGAACCATTTAATTCAGCTGCAACTAATGTGTTAAGTGAAACTTACACAGTACTAACTGTTGATTGCATATTTTCAAATTTTTGGGTTATTTGTTGAATATCTTTAATGTACTGATTCACAGACAGAGAGTAGATTGGAGAACCCAGAATGCACAAGATATGATGTCTCAACTAGTGACAAAGATGTACATTTGCTGTTTTAACAAATTTTCATTCACCTGTGCCTAAAAATGTAGGCTCGTGATTAACTGTTAAAACTGAGTGTCAATATGATATGCATCAGGATTAGAGAGTTGTGCAAGGTGGGTCTTCGTATTCACATCGCCAAGAAGACGATGAAGAGATGCATGATGTTTTGGATGAACCAAAGGAGTGTGAGGTTAGTATATATCTTTTATACAAAACTGAATCCTTTCAAAATCTTCTGAGCTAATATTCTGATTCTATGTTGAACTCTAATGATTTGTTTCACATAGATGAACTTATCTTACAAGAGAACTTTTAATCCCTTGCCTGGGCACATAACCAAGGTTGCTTTTTTCGAATTCTAGGTACATACTAACACACCTGGAAACCTGGATGTACCACTAGGATGCTCTGCAAAGGATCCCCTTCAGGTTAGCATAGAGGATTGTGCTTCAAATAATCATTAGTGGTTCTTCATTAATAGCACAAGTTAACTTTTGATGATGCCCAGTACTTCCAAGGTCATGTATTTAATAGTTTTTTTACGAAGCTATTCCTTTATATCCACGAGGGCTAAAAAATGATTGAAAGAAACGGGCATTAGGAAGTGGAGTTCCGGACGACCTAGCATTTGTTCAATACTGGTGCTGAAATTAAGCGCATAAAACTATCGGTTCAAATGATAGAATTAGAAAATAGCAATCACAGATTGCAGATGTCTCTTGTTCTGTAGTAGCCTGTGTCTGCAATTATGTAGTAGGAGCACTACATCCTGTTTGTTGTTCCTTTTGTTTCTTTTTCTTGACGTGGAGTTTGGTCCAGTTCTGCAGCAGCACATCTCATTGAATAATTGATGAGCTTTATTGCTCTTGCATAAATCTCATCACTCGGTTCAAAAGCTTATATGTTTGGATTATGTAAGGAAATCAAGAAAGTACCACATGTAGTGTAAGCGAAGAAGATGCTTCGTCTATGGCCTGCATTCAGCATCAACATTCTGAGTCGCCTGAGGAAAACCTCGTCGTGGCTGCTGCAAAATTGGTATCTGAACCATTTAATTCAGCTGCAACTAATGTGTTAAGTGAAACTTACACAGTACTAACTGTTGATTGCGTATTTTCAAATTTTTGGGTTATTTGCTGAATATCTTTAATGTATTGATTCATAGACAGAGAGTAGATTGGAGAACCTAGAATGCGCAAGATATGATGTCTCAACTAGTGACAAAGATGTACATTTGCTATTTTAACAAATTTTCATTCACCTGTGCCTAAAAATGTAGGCTCGTGATTAACTGTTAAAACTGAGTGTCAATATGATATGCATCAGGATCAGAGAGTTATGCAAGGTGGGTCTTTGTATTCACATCGCCAAGAAGACGATGAGGAGATGCATGATGTTTTGGATGAACCAAAGGAGTGTGAGGTTAGTATATATCTTTTGTACAAAACTGAATCCTTTCAAAATCTTCTGAGCTAATATTCTAATTCTATGTTGAACTCTAATGATTTGTTTCACATAGATGAACTTATCTTACAAGAGAAGTTATAATCCCTTGCATGGGCACATGACCAAGGTTGCTTTTTTTGAATTCTAGGTACATACTAACACACCTGGAAACCTAGATGTACCACTAGGATGCTCTCCAAAGGATCCCCTTCAGGTTAGCATAGAGGATTGTGCTTCAAATAATCATTAGTGGTTCTTCATTAATAGCACAAGTTAACTTTTGATGATGCCCAGTACTTCCAAGATCATGTAATTAATAGTTTTTTTACAAATCTATTCCTTTATATCCATGAGTGCTGAAAATGATTGAATGAAACGGGTGACGACCTAGCATTTGTTCAATACTGGCGCTAAAATTAAGCGCATAAAACTATCGGTTCAAATGTTACAATTAGAAAATAGCAATCACAGATTGCAGATGTCTCTTGTTCTGTTGTAGCCTGTGTCTGCAATTCTGCAGCAGGAGCACTACATCCTGTTTGGTGTTCCTTTTGTTTCTCGTTCTTGACGTCGAATTTGGTCCAATTCTGCAGTAGCACATCTCGTTGTGTAATTGATGTGCTTTATTGCTCTTGCATAAATCTCGTCACTCGGTTCAAAAGCTTATATGTTTGGATTATGTAGGGAAATCAAGAAAGTACCACGTGTGGTGTAAGTGAAGAAGATGCTTGGTCTGTGGCCTGCATTCAGCCTCAACATTCTGAGTCGCCTGGGGAAAACCTCGTCGTGGCTGTTGCAGAATTGGTATCTGAACCATTTAATTCAGCTGCGACTAATGTGTTCAGTGAAACTTACATAGTACTAACTGTTGATTGCACACATAACCAAGGTTGCTTTTTTCGAATTCTAGGTACACACTAACACACCTGGAAACCTGGATGTACCACTAGGATGCTCTCCAAAGGATCCCCTTCAGGTTAGCATAGAGGATTGTGCTTCAAATAATCATTACTAGTACAAGTTAACTTTTGATGATGCCCAGTACTTCCAAGATCATGTAAGTAATAGTTTTTTTACGAAGCTATTCCTTTATATCCATAAGCTCAAAAAAATGATTGAATGAAATGGGCATTACGAAGTAGAGTTCCGGATGACTTGGCACTTGTTTAATACTAGGGCTGAAATTTAGCGCATAATACCATTAGTGAAATTTACATAGTACTAATTGTTGATTGCACGTTTTCAATTTTTTGGGTTATTTGCAGAAAAGCTTTAATCTATTGCTTCACAGACTGAGAGTAGATCAGAGAAACCAGACTGAGAGTAGACTGAAAAGAAAGCATAAAGATCTTTTTTTCAGTGACATTTATTTTCAACATACATGACAAAAATACATGACGGAAGATACCCATGACAAAATACTGGAGGAGAAGATAACTGCTACATCAAATGAAGTTAAAAAGGGAAACTGTAAGATGCAACAAGCCAATAAGGATGTACAAGAATGTGACACAGAACAACCTTGTTCTGTAACTTTGACCACTGATCAATGTGACAAAAAGGAAACAAACAAACCAGACATTGAAGAAAACTGTCGTGGGAGGCAAACTCATGAAAACCGAAGGAAACTCCTTAAGGAAGTGTTATCACTTCAGAGCCAGAGGTACATGACTATGTCTATATCATTGATGATTCTTGTTTTCTGCATGAGTTTTTATTTACGTAAAGCTTATCATCTTTTGTGCAGCGAACTTATATTTTCTTCTGATAAATTCGGTGCTATAAAAGCCAATGAGTTGGTAGCATGTTACACCAAGGGAGATTATATGAAGCAATTACTAGATGTAGTAATTAAAATCATGCGGGCTGAAATGGATTCTAAATTAATGTTGTCACTGGATGAAGTGGATACTTTGATGGAAGGGGATGAGATGCATTTGCAAAGTGCTCTGGTTACATCAAAATTGGGAACGATGGAGATTTCAAAACTGACTACATGTGATATGGTAGATACCTCTTATATCAGTTTTTCATATATTTCTATTTAGTGTGATGTTTGATTTATTTTATGTCATGCACATGTCAGCTTCTGGTGCCCTTCCTCAACAGGGAAAATTGTATCTTGTATTCATTTACTACCAAATGGACAGATAGGAAATTATGTGTGGTCACCGCAGCTAAAAAGGTTCCGAGTAAGGCTGTAAAGAAAAAGCTACTTGACGGGATGACTAACCTTATAAAATATAATGATTTTCCAATCAAACGGATGTGGAGCATAAATTCTTACAAGACAACTGATGGAATCATTGCTGCTGAAAAAAATTGTTTGGATTCAATCTTTTGAAATTCATTGAAAGTTGGGATGGGACAATGATTCACAGAATAATTGACAAGGTGACTTATTCTTTAACTTTGCTGTTTGACAAAATGTTTACATAAAAAACAACCGAGAATAGGTTTCATAAGTACCTCTGCTCTAAATACTCTCTTTTAAGCAGGAGACCATTGAAGATTTTTGACTAGTTCTGCTGGAGAAGGTTCTAGGCAATCTAGATAACAAAGCTCGTATTCCTGAGAATATCAAGAATTATCTCCCCTGTAATTGTAGATGACACAAACTCCTTGGTGAAGTGTTAAAACTTCAGGGCACTCGGTACAAATACTTGTCTTTATTAGTGATCAATTCTTGTTTCTTCCATTAGTTTATCTGCTAGAACTAAAAGCAAGTTATATGATTTGCAGTGACAAAATATTTTCAAGTGCCAAATATGGTACTGTACTTTCCAGTGACCTAGCAACTACTTACATTGACGGAAAGGATGTGTCCGATGATTTTTTTGGCTGTGCTGTTAAATTTATCATTGATGATCTTTCTTCAAAAGATTCGAAATTTATATTTACAGAGAATCAGACTGTAAGTGTCATCTCTATTGCAAGTGGAATCTTTTTTTTAATCCATGAATATATATATATAAGTATATATATATATACTAGTAAAGTGCACGTGCGACACGCACGTGTTTTCAATATATATATATATACATATAAATATACCGGCGAGGGCAAGAAGGACTCCGGCGAGGGCGGCGAGAGGAGGAAGAAGATGGAAAGGGATGGTCAACACCGGTCCCCGTAGTTCTATTTATATGGGTCCCGCCGCAGATGCCCGTTGCGGATCTATCGCCGCAATAGGTCTGCTACAACGGCTATATGCCGCTAATTTCGCGAGACGATCTCGCCGGATTTCACGCCAACGGCTATATGCCCAACACATAAGTTGGCGACCTACACCCTGAGTTTAGGTCGTGCGCACTTCAAAACTATCAGGTCGTCCTGATAGGGAATTCGATCTCCACAAGGTTGATAAGCCCCCAAATCACGTCATTTTAGGTCTTTGATGAATAATTTCTTCAAATCGACCATTACATGATAGAAGAGAGCGAACATTACACAGGAACTTCGACGGTAGACAAGTTGCCTGCGACCTCATTGGATCCAGAACCTATTACAAGATATAAACATATTTGAAGACCTGATCTACCTAGAGCAATCCTTGAGGTGTTCCCTACTATAGCAGAGCACCTTGCAAGAATTCTTCTAGCTTCAGGTCCTCGATGGTGGCCTTGCGGTGAACACCTACACGACGCTGCGCATAGCAGGACACACTTTGTGCCTGATTATGGAATGCAGATACGAGCTTGCTCTTCGGCGCGTCCTGCAAGCCCTCGACGAGCATCTCATGCTTACCAAGAACCTGCAACGTCACCTCGGGCCTCTATAGCATCACCTCCAAAATCTCCTTGATTCCTCGCTTACAAAGAGTGGGTGTGCTACCTATGCTTCGCAAGAGTTCTTCTAGCTCCAAGCTTCTACAAACTCTGCATCCTATGATCTGGTGGGCGGACACATGCCCATGGCATGGCCACAATACTACTCTGCGGCTTCATAGCTCAGCAATGCTTGGTGCTTGCCTCCTTGAGCCTTATGGTGCTATTTATAGCCGAAACCAGGCCCTGTGCGGCCGGCGAAGTGGTGACACTGTTACCACGTGATTTAGAGGTCCTGTAAACATGTGCATGATTAAAAGCGATGTCTTTTTCCCTGCCTCGCAACGCCTTAGTCGCTGGTGCATCAATGATGCCTGAGGCCGCTGCAGCGTCACATGACTACAGTATACCTCTCGGTCAGTGGGCAGTTTGTCATTTTCTGGGTGGCAAGAGAATCTCCGACCACTGTGATGTTAAGATAGAGAATTATTTGATGCAACTATATATATTACAATATTACACATTTATTATTTGGCCAGCTCACAACCCGTGCACAAACATTTGTATGCTTCCAA
The DNA here is from genome assembly GCA_036936925.1 of Cenchrus fungigraminus. Taxonomy (NCBI): domain Eukaryota; kingdom Viridiplantae; phylum Streptophyta; class Magnoliopsida; order Poales; family Poaceae; genus Cenchrus; species Cenchrus fungigraminus. Next base: position 49,056,304 of record CM072778.1, on the reverse strand, counting down.
AAGGTCTCCATACACAATATTATTAGATTTCTAAGCCATAAGGGGTCCCCTAACTACGGGGAAAATCGCTGTCTTAAAACAAAAATCACTAAACGCGCTCCCCAAATCAACCGCAACTGAAACATGAACAAAGCCCATAGCCTGCTGCGGCCCATAGGCCTCCGCGGCCCATCAAACAACTGCACCAGCCACCCTCGAGCGAAGCGGAGGTTCACTCGAGGGTCGGACGCCACGCGGGCGAACTTCCGCCTCGCTCGAGGTCCTGGCACCCCTCGAGTAGCTTTCCGCCTCGCTCGAGGGGCAGCACCCCCCCAGCGGGTCCCCGCCTCGCTCGAGGCTCCCCCCTCAACCCTAAAGGCACGAGGAAAATACGATAACATATGAAATAAAACTCGCAAATAAAACTTGTGCATAACATAATATATTATTTGTGCAATGACCAACACTCGTCCAAAATTCTAACAAAAGATTAATGGGCCTCGAGACCCGAGTCCTCAGGGGGCGCGGGGGCTTGGAGCGGCGGCAACTTCACCCTCGGCCACGTCGGGGAACAGGTCCACCTCAAACATGTCAGCGAGGGCCGCGGCAGGCTCCACCACGGATGCGTCAACCACCCTGACGGCCTCATGCTCAGCTTCCTCACCCACGACGCCATCGGGAACAACATAGCCGTCCCGCAGCAGGCCGAAGTCGAGGATGTAGTGGGTCGAGGTCAACCCCAAGGTCTTCTGGACGCCAAGCCGAAGGGCGCCCTATAAGCGCTCGGTGACCTGGCCGCCTAGGGACCGCAGGCGGCTCACCACCGAACTACCCGAGGACTGACCCTCGGCCCCCTCGAGCTCGCGGCACACCTCGAGAGCAGCGGTCTCCAGGGTCTTGAGCTCACCCTGGGCTTCGTCGTAGGCAACCTGGAGGACCAGCATCTCCTCTGAAAGCACTTAACAAAAAACTAAAGCGGCTGAGGAACGCGACTTACCCTTGGCCCGCATATTCTCAGTCTCGAGCGCAGCTCGCGTGGCGTCGACATCCTACTGGAGCTGGAGGATCGAGGTGTCCCGCTCCTGAAGCGCGTTCCTCGCCCCTCCAAGCTCTTCACGCGCAAGCTGGAGCTGAGATTGAGCTTCCTTGAGAGCGGCGCCCATCTGCTCGACCCCCCGGACCTTCTCCGCGGCTTGGGAGAGCTGGGCTCGTGCCTCCTCGAGCGCCTTGCGCTCCCGCTCGAGTTGAGCCTGCGCCTCAATGAGGACCGCGTCTCTCAGCGCGAGCTGAGATTGCGCTCGCTCACGAGCGGTGCGCTCCTCGAGAAGCTGGCCCTCCACCACCGCTAGCGCATCGCTCTTTTCCTTCAGGGTGGTGGCAAGCCCCTCGACATCCTGAGCCTTTTGCTCAGCCTGAGCGAGGCGCGCCTGTGCGTCCTCTAGTGCCATGCGCTCGCGCTCAGCGCGAGCCTGTGCCTCAGTGAGAGCGGTGTCCTTCAGCATGAGCTGGGACTTTGCCTCGCCAAGAGCAGTGCGCTCCTGCTGGAGCTCTCCCTCCTTGCCCTGCAGCGTGGCGCTAAGTTGCTCGGCCTCCTTGGCCTTTTGTTCCGCCGCGGCACGGTGGGTGTCGCGCTCCTCCTCTGTACGGCACAGGTCATCCTCCCTCATTTTGAAGTTCACGTTCACCTCATCCAGCTGGTCGCGGAGACGATTCAACGCCGGGGCCAAATGCTTGTTCTCCCGGCACACCTCCTCTAGTTTGGTCTGCAGGTTGGCGATGAAGGTGATTTTGTCCCCAGCGTCGCCCCGCAGCCGCTGCCAAGACAAAGTTGATGGAGAAGACTCAGATGGGACACAAGTGAGGGTGGATTGAAGAGCAAAGGAGAGACGAAACGAATACACGTGCCCGGAAGAGCGGCGCCGCCATGTCGCAATGTAGCCTCGAGACCTAGAGAAGCAGGGCCTGCACCTCGGACCCAACCCAAAGGAACTCCCGCCAGTTGTTGTACTCGCGGCCGCGCGGTCCACCGTCTGCCATGGGACCTCGGGCAGTTCTAGCCTGATGCACCAATCTCCGGGGAAGCCGTCGTGGCCGAGATGGCGCGATGAGGACGCACCGGCCCCGTGCGGGCCCCCGGGACAATCCTGCGGCGCCCCGTCCTCGCACACACCGTCGTCCGCCGCCAGGGCCGCGTCTCGCGTGCGGGCCACATCCCTCGCTCTGCTTGTTCGAGGGGCCTCGCCCCTCGAACCACCCCCCGTCTCGGGACTGGCCGCACGGGCCCGCTCCTCATCCCGCAGGACGCCCTGCGACACCACTATCTGAAGCGGCGGCGCCGTCGCCGACCGCGATGTCCTCGCCGAGCGAGGTCGCGTTGTGCGGACCGCGTCGCGCGCCCCCGCCCTCAGCGCCTTGGTCGGCGCCAGCTCAGGCGCGATGGGAGCACCAGTGCAGCTGGGAGAAAAGGAAAGGAAACATCAGGAACTCGACGGAACAAAATTGGGCAAAATGAAGTTCGATACGATGCTTACCGTCGGGTCGACACCTGACACTTGCATTTTTTCGAGGCCTGCGCGGACGGCGTGCCCCCCGTGCCGGGCACACCCCCCGTCGCAGTGCCCTCGCCCGCCGAAGCCACGCCCGCTGCGGAGGCAGGTGCGGCGTGGGCCTGAACAACAACATCTTTTCCTTTGGCCCCACGGCCAAAGGCACCTCGTCCTCATCCCCCTCCTCCATCTCCGACCAGCCCACGCCGTCGTCGCTGTCGCTGCTCGTGTTCTCTGGGGTCGGCGGGAGAGAAAGGCCTTCTTTCTCCAACTGCACCCATACCAGGCTGTGCGCCTGGCGGCGGTCCTCGCGCCTCTTCCTCCTCGCCTTCTCGGTGTCCGCCTGCGCCTTCTCCTCTTGCTGCCGCCTGCGGTTGGCCGCGTGGAAGTTAGGCGTGGGAGGATCTGAGCCATAGGCGCTCGTTTCCATCGCCGGCTGCCGTCACCACGATTGTCAAGGGTCAGCCAACGAGATTAAAACCAACTCGAAAACTAACGAGGTTGGCAGAAATTTCTTACCAGCTCGATGTGCTGGTCGTCGGGACCACAACACCTCGTCGGGGTCGCACACCATCTTCTTGGTGTCCACCGCGCGCCTTGCCCTCTGGGCCACATACACCGGGGTGAAGGGTTCGGCCAGCAGCCGCGATCGCGCCAGCGCGTCGGGGTCTGCGCCCTCCGCCATCTCGTAGATGCGGAGCGCCCTCTCCATGAGGGGAATCACCCGCCGCCGGTGGCATTGTGTGAGGACGGCCGGCGTGGTCAGCCCCGCCTCCGTCAAGGCCTTCAGAGCCGTCATGTAGGGCTCGAGCTTCGTCCGTCGCACGTAGTCGGACACCCCAAGCGCCCAGTGGAACGGGCGGCTGTCCAGGACCTTGCCGGTGTAGGGTGGGAGGCCGGCACCGTCGTCGCGGAGGTAGAACCACCCCTTGTCCCAATCCGCGTTGTTGGTCGTCATGTTGCAGGGCGGGTACACGCCGACCCCCTTGCCTCGCAGCGCGAACGTGAGCCCGCCGGCGCGAATGGGCCGGCGCTTGCCCTTGCCCCCTGCGGCCAACGTGAAGAGTTCGCCCCGGAAGAGGTGGAGCCATAGGTCCCACGAGACGGGGACGCCCAAGAACCCCTCGCAGACACCTACGAAGGTCGCCGCCTGCGAAATGTTGTTGGGGGCGAAGTTGTGCATCTCCACGCCGTAGTGGTAGCACAACCCCCGCATGAACTTGCTGGCGGGGGTGTTGAATCCCCACTCATGCAGGCGAACGAAGCACACCACGTACCCCTCTGGGGGCTGCGGCTCCTGATGCCGCGCCGGCGGAACGATCCATGCCAGCCTGCTCGGGTCGGTGTTGGCTATCAGCTGCCCGCCGCCGACGAGCCCTTCGAGGATGTGCGCGTCCACGTTGGACTGGTACCACGGCCCGACCTGGAGGTACTCAACCATGGTGGGGGCGGAAGCGGAAAACGAGTGCGAAGGTGGGGGGAGCAAGTGGGCGTGAGCTCAGAGAGCGAGAGGCGGAAGAAGGCGGGCGCGATGCGAGCGAATGGATAAGGTAAAAATTCTCCACTCTACTCACTACCTAATATATGGTAAAAGGGGGGCAAGGAGATCGAACGGTCGGGGCCGAGGTAGGCGGCCGCAGTTAATGCGATGGATGTCGCCCGGGCCCTACTACTCTGAAATCACCGCACGCACGCGCGTGCGCCATCATGACGGCGCGGTAAGAACGCGAACCGCCGCAGAACGCCTTGAACGGCCCTTACTCTGCCTAAAAAGGCGCGTGCATCACACTTGTGGAACGCCACGTGGGCCACGACCACACGCGGGCAGTCAATCCGGGTCCACGGCCGAAACGAAAGGGCGGGGGGATTCCTTCTAAGAGAAGGTGCCCCCAAAGGTCCCATCAAACGGGGGCTCGAGGCCTGATCCCTCGAGGGGACCCTGACGGGCACTCAGGGGTCAGAGGCGACCACGAACGCGCTTGCTCAAGGTAGTCCTCGAAAGCACGATTCGAGGAACGCCTTGTGCCTCGCTCTAAGACTCTTACTGATCAACGGTTCGAGGCCACAGAACGTTGCACACGCTTGAGGGGAAGAAAGGTCCTACCAGAAACTTCCAGCCTTTGCGAAACTTTCTCACCGTTTCAGCAAAGGCTCGGGGGCTACTGTCGGGGACAGCCATAAGGGGTCCCCTAACTACGGGAAAATCGCTCTCTTAAAACAAAAATCGCTAAACGCGCTCCCCAAATCATCCGCAACTGAAACATGAACAAAGCCCACGACCTGCTGTGGCCCAACGGCCTCCACGGCCCATCAAACAACCGCACCAGCCACCCTCGAGCGAACCTCCACTTCGCTCGAGGTTCGGACGCCACGCGGGCGAACTTCCGCCTCGCTCGAGGGCCTGACACCCCTCGAGTAGCTTTCTGCCTCGCTCGAGGGGCCAGCGCCCCCCCAACGGGTCTTTAATTGTAATGATGCTGCATCATTTGACCGAAAATAATACATCTATATATTTATTAAAAAAATGCATACGTCACAAAATAAGACTTTATTGTTTTCATAGGAAAATGGATCAAACCCGTACATGGGAAATTGATTAAGAGGAAAATCAAAACCACGCCAAGTATAGAATGATAGTAAAATAAAAAATTAGCCTTACGTTCTACATCTTTGATCACCTGGGGTACAACATCTAGGTGATGATTCAAATCGAAACACATAGCAACCAACAAACGGTGGATATATTTGTCTTCCTCACTTATGGAATCATCAAACCGGTCGGCCAGACTGTGAATCTCAAGTATTGCTTCATGAGGCCAATTCTCTAGTGCACCAGTACCATCAGCTAGCTTTTTCATCTCTTTTTTCAAAGCCTTTTCAACCTCTTCAAGTTTGTTGATGCTCCTTAGCCTCACTACTAGGTTTGCACTCACGGCGACGGCGCCAGAAATGCCTGTTGGCACTCGCTAGCGTTGCTACCGGGTTTATACCCCTCGTAATGGGACTAGGGAACGTCTTTGGTAAAACACACGTCACAGAAAGGTCCGCAAGCACACGGATTACCGTAGTAGCACTTCACCCGGTGGTATTCGGGTTATCGTATTTATATTTTCCCAAGGGAGGCACTACGGCAAAGATGATCGGATAAACGGTGGAGAGTAACGAGACTCGGTAAAGAGCTATAGCGGGGGTAACGAATAAAGATATTCGGGGATAACTTGACACACAGAAGGAGATCTTGATAAAGGGTTAGAGAGGACCTAGTGAGCTGGGAGGACAACGAGACGAGAAAGGATCCTAATACAATCTATCTATTCTTGTCAACTCTAGGTAAAGAACTAAGGCAAAGGATAACCAAGACAAGCTAAACTCGACAAGCTCTTCTAGTGCTGCAGGGGCATGTAAAGCCGCGCTCTCGGACTGGGATGAGAAGGGAGAACGACGACGCGCTGAATCCTACCGGCCCGAACTAACGTGGTGGAATACAAAGCCCGTCCGGAGCTGTCACCTCCTTAGGGTACCACAACTATTCCGTTGAACGGGACACCAATCTAAGGCTAAGGCAAGCTCTGAGCAACGCGCTCACAATGAACCAAAGAACCTTTCCCCGGATATCACGAACGAAGGTCTCTCTCTACGATGAAACACCGAAGATCAAGCGAAGAACGACCACAACACTATAGGGTTCAAGAGAGCTATGCTAACCAAGATTAAACTAACTTTAGTCTATACCAAGAATAAAGCTTCTAGAGCAAAGTAAAAGCTTAATGTAATTGACTCGAAAGGTAAGATAGAAAGATAACTTGAATTGTACTTGAGTCTAAACAAAGAAAGGATACAAGAGTAGTACCGGAACCCTGAAGAAGAGTCCTCCGGAACCCCGAGACTAGCTCGACTTGACTCTAACTCCCAAGCTACACCAATCCTACTTTAAGTGAACAAAAGAGAGAAATGGAGATGCTCCTGCGTTGTGTGTCCGTTCCAGCGAGTGCGAGGTGGTTTTTATAGGCAAGGGAGGTCGGTGGAGCGCAGGGGAGGAATATCCCAGGTGCGGCCGGCTCTCTAGGTGCGGCCGGCCCTGGGATGTGCCGCCTCTCGCCTTGGACGCTCCTGATCACTGCTCCTGAGGCGGTTGTAGGTCGGCTCCTTGGGTCGGTTTCGCCCGGCACACTAGTTGATAGGTGCGACTGGCCCTACCCCGCACCGTGTGATGCACCGACTGTGATCGGGGACGCCTAGGATTGCCTCTGGATGACGGTTGTGGCGGTTGAGCGATTGGATAAGTGGAGCCATTGATCCAAGTGATCCTAGCCTCCATCATTTGATCAAACTAATGTTTCTTCAGTGAATCGCGATCGTCCAAGTTGTGCTCGAGGTAGAGGGGGTGCTTTGGACCAGAGACGCGGCACGGGGCAGGGCCGGCCGCACCTGTAGGGCCGGCCGCACCTGTAGGGCCGGCCGCACCTGCAGGGCCGGCCGGACCAGGTGGTTCGGTCGTGCCTTGCACGTGTGGTGTGTTGGTCCCAATTTCTCCCAAAATGTGTACCTGCCTATGAAAATCACAACACAACTCGTGGAACTTTATTAGTACTAAAAATGTGCATGAAACTTGTCATATACTCCTCTCGAACCCGAGGTTTTGACGGTCGAATTTTTGTTGTAAGGACCGTCAACAAACTCCCCCAAGCTAAATGTTTGCTCGTCCTCGAGGAAAGCCTAGACTTGGCCTCGGTGGATCAGGAGTTGCATGATGTTACCACTCGGCAAGTACCTATGCACAAATCCATGCTCTACTTGCTATTTGAAAAGATTGGTACGAGAGAAACTTAGCGTTGTTTTACCTGTGGGGCTTGTAACTTTCTACCTTGCCTTCGAAGGTTGAAAGGTAGAATGGCTTTGACTTTGCATCACTCGCTCTTCTCTTTTCGGGATTCTATCTTGGAGTTTTGAAACTTTTGGAAAGAAAAACAAGATTCCTCGAATGGTTCCCTCGATCGCTCAAGTGGTATTTGTTACCTCACCAAAGGCTTTTGAGCGAGCCTCAACTTCCTACTCTATGTCTTGTATGTGGAGCATTGGGTAGGACAAGTGTGAGACTTACTTGTGCCACATGATGTTGTTGAGCCAAAGATCGGATCCAAGAAGAAACTAGTCATGCAACTTGATCAAGATGTGCAAGTATGTGGAATATTTTTGTTTGTTTTTTTCTAAGTACTCCTTTCTTTGAGATTCTCCTCTTTCTTTTATTTTGGAGGGGGGTCATACTTCATCATTTTTTTTCTATGCTCTTTGATTGGAGCACTTTTTTTTCTATGCTTCTTGAGCATATACTTTTTTTCTCTTGATGACCCCTCTCTCCTTTTGCAAGAATACAAGAAGAGAAATCTCTTAGGAACTTTGGAGTATTTATTTTTGGTGGGTGGATGGCATGTTTTGCGTAACTCCCGGTGTGGAAGTTAGCTTGTATATGTGGGTGTACGTGATCTCGATCATGGGAGCATGAAAAGATTCTACCAAGGGTCACAACAATTTGGCAAAACTCAATAGGTCACAAGCAAGCATATGTAGAAGGTTTATACTTTGATATCGACATATGGCTTTGGTAGGTAATATGACCATTGAGGAACTTGTCTTGTTTTATTTTCAAAAGAAAATCAACCAAGATTTTCACCATACTATGAGATAGAGCAAGATCAACATTGTCTCACCATATCATACTAGTCAACACCCTAGGTTTGGTCATAAGCATTTGCTTCCCACAAAGTTTTATTTCAGGCTCTTGTCTCAAAATATACCAACAAATTCAAATACTCATAGAGCACAAAGTTGTACACTAGGTTCTTGCATAGTTTTAACATAGCAACTATTCATCATTTCCAAAGCGAGGATATAGACAAGATTTCAAGTGCACAAGGTTGAAGCACATATTTTGTTGTTTTCTTTTATTCAAAGGTGGTAGACAAGATGTTGAAAATTGGTTTGGATGGACATACCTTCCTTGATTGAAAATGGGGTCTCCCCCCAAGCTAATTTTTGGCTACCTGGTTGGCGTGTCTTCATTTTGGTGATGAGTTGAGCACTTAGAAGCTTGTAGTGGTTGGCTTGATGGACTTGTGGAAAAATCATAGGTACGGCTGTACCACTTGGTTCGGCCGGCCCTACTTCATTTGCTCCAAGCACTCGTGGCCGTATCACCAAAAATCTCCAAAACTATTTTTCTATGTCTTGTTTACTTACTAATGCAATGGTGAAATCAAATTTGAAATTTAAATATGCTTGATGCATGAAATAAAATGTTGGAAGAGAAATATGAGATAAATACCGGTTTACCTCACGGTGAGGGCTCGTAGTTTAGAGTCCGTGAGCGGGACTCCTCCGTTTGCTCAATTGATTTTGGATTCGTCCGGTCCCGGAGTGGAAGACTCTGGCGATGCTCTCTTCACATGCCACACCCTCTTTGTTTTCTTCGGTGGCACTGATGTCGGTGAGGCTTTAGCGGGGGTGTTTTTGCTTTCCGTCTTCTTTTCCTCCTTAGCCTTGTTGATTGCCTTCGGCTTCCTTGTTTGGTGGCGCCCTTTGAATGCTTTGTCTTGCTCCCAACGCTTCCTCATCGTGGCAAAGAGACTGTCCACTTTGGGCTTGGTTGGGGCTGCCTTATCTTCCTGCACACAGTTTGAAATTTTGCTAACGAGTATTCGTACCTGTGAGCATTGCTCCACCTTTGGTCTAAAGGTGAATCGTTCTTCCTCGCCATTGATGTTAAGGCGGATTTCTCCGGCTCCTACATTGATGTTAGCATTGGCGGTACTCAAGAAAGGTCTCCCGAGGATTAGAGGCGTCCTTGTATCGACATCCATGTCGAGGATGACGAAATCCACGGGTACGAAGAAATCCCGAACTCTCACCGGAATGTCCTCCGCTATCCCCGCCGGGTAGCGGACTGATTGATCCACTAGCAGCAAGCACATGGTTGTAGGCGACAAGGAAGTATAGTTAAGTTTGTCAAAGACTACCTTAGGCATGACGCTAATGCTGGCTCCAAGGTCGCATAGTGCATTCTCAAAGTGTTTGGACCCGATAGAGCAGCTGATTGTAGGACACCCGGGGTCTTTCTTCTTTAGAATGGCCGCACTACATTCCTCCGTAAGCTTGACCATATCCGTGGTAGGTAGAGGTCTTTTATTGTTGAGGATGTCCTTGAGGTACTTGGCGTAGGTTGGTACCTGCATAGCCTCAAGAAATGGTATGTTGACATTGAGTTTCTTGATTACCTCAACGAACTTCCCGAATTGCTCATCCACGGTAGGCTTCTTGATTCTTCAGGGAAATGGGAGTAGCATGGTGTCGAAGAATTCATGGGGTGCCGTCTTCCTTAACTTTTCTTCATCGGTAGCTACCTTCTCGGTGTCCTTTTCTTCCTCTGTTTCGGTGATCACTTCCTTCTGTTTCTTCTCTGCGGGGTTAGGATATGGTGGATCCCGAGTGGTCTTACCACCTCTCGTGGTCACTGATTTTAAATTCTCTCGGGTAGGTTCGGGTTGCCCCGGGATTCCACCCGACTGGGAAGAAGGTAAAGAAGCAGCAAGCTGAGCAAGTTGGGTTTCTATCATTTTGTTAAAGCGTAGCTGATTCTTCATAGCAGTAGTGAAGGATTCGATAGTGGAATTCAAATTTTCAAGAACTTTATCATTGGTGGCTAGCTTCTTGTTTAAATTTTCATTAATTCTAGCTTGGCCAAAGACAAGATCTCTAATGGAAGGCTGATTATTGAAATTGTTAGAATAATTACCTCCATTTTGATTATTGAACGGGAAGTTGGGCCTTGAGTTCCACCCTTGATTGTTGTAGTTGTTGTTGCAGAACCCATTGTTGTTGCTATTGTTGATGAAGCTAGCTTCTTCCCTTGCTTCGGGACAATCATTTCCCAAATGACCCACATTACCGCAAACCTCACACGTCATGCGAGCGTCCATAATCTTGGCGGTCTCCATATTGCTTGGTGCCTCCAATTTCTTCATTAGGAGGTCCATCTTGGCGGCGAGCATGTCGATTCCATCGACTTGGTGTACACCGCGGTTACAGGGTTGGAGACGATCTCCATCCCAACCTTGATTTTCCACCATCTTCTCGATCAACTCCTTGGCGGTGGGTACTTGTAGCGAGAAGAAGGCTCCTCCAGCGGCTGCATCTAGGTGCTCACGGGCGGTACGTTTGAGCCCGTGGTAGAAGGTTTGAATTAAGAACCACCCCTGCATGCCATGGTGCGGGCACACGGTGATGTACTCTTGGAAATGTTCCCATGCTTCTGGGATACTCTCATCATTCTGCTGCTGGAAGCCCAAAATTCTAGCGCGGAGGGCATTGGTTTTGCCCACCGGGAAGAACTTTGCGAGAAATGCCTTAGAGCACTTATCCCATGTGTTGATGGCATCTCGCTCCGCATAAAACCATTGCTTCGCCTTTCCGAGCAATGAGAACGGGAATAGGTGAAGACGAATTGCATCGTCCATCACTCCACGGATAGTGAAAGTCCTACACACCTCCAGAAAATGCTGGAGATGCGCGTTGGCATCTTCATTCGGCTTGCTGCAGAATGGATTAGCTTGCACCATGTTGATCAACGCCGGCTTGTGTTCAAAGTTTCCGTCTCCCACAGTCACGTTCGGTCCGGTGTCGGAGGGAGCGGAGAACTCGCGGATCATCCTCTCGGCCATGGGTGCTGACGAGGTGTTGTCTACGGGATCGACGGTGTTCGTCTCTTGACTCGAGAGAAACTTCTGAGGAATGAGGACGCGAGGTCGCACTCTCCTCACAAGTGACTCCGGATTGTCGTGGAAATTGGACGGTAGGTCAAAACCGGTCATGCACTACTCTGCGTACACGAGAGTAGAGCAAGGGTAAACCCACTTAACTAGCGGTTCACCGAACCTGGATAACTCTACCACTAAGTTTAAATGATATCTTTTGCCTATTGCCTCCCCGGCAACGGCGTAAAAAATGCTTGTTGACGCTCCTTAGCCTCACTGCTAGGTTTGCACTCACAGCGACGGTGCCAGAAATGCCTGCTGGCACTCGCTAGCGTCGCTACCGGGTTTATACCCCTCGTAATGGGACTAGGGAACGTCTTTGGAAAAACACACGTCACAGAAAGGTCCGCAAGCGCACGGATTACCATTGTAGCACTTCACCTGGTGGTATTCGGGTTATCGTATTTATATTTTCCCAAGGGAGGCATTACGGCAAAGATGATCGGATAAACAGTGGAGAGTAACGAGACTCGGTAAAGAGCTATAGCAGGGGTAACGAATAAAGATATTCGGGATAACTTGACACACACAAGGAGATCTTGATAAAGGGTTAGAGAGGACCTAGTGAGCTGGGAGGACAACGAGACGAGAAAGAATCCTAACACAATCTATTTATTCTTGTCAACTCTAGGTAAAGAACTAAGGCAAAGGATAACCAAGACAAGCTAAACTTGACAAGCTCTTCTAGTGCTGTAGGGGCATGCAAAGCCGCGCTCTCGAACTGGGATGAGAAGGGAGAACGACGACGTGCTGAATCCTACCGGCCCGAACTAATGTGGTGGACTACAAAGCCCGTCCGGAGCTGTCACCTCTTTAGGGTACCACAACTATTCCGTTGAACGGGACACCAATCTAAGGCTAAGGCAAGCTCTGAGCACCGCGCTCATAACAAACCAAAGAACCTTTCCCCGGATATCACGAAGGAAGGTCTCTCTCTACGATGAAACACCGAAGATCAAGCGAAGAACGACCACAACACTATAGGGTTCAAGAGAGCTATACTAACCAAGATTAAACTAACTTTAGTCTAAACCAAGAATAAAGCTTCTAGAGCAAAGTAAAAGCTGAATGTAATTGACTCGAAAGGTAAGATAGAAAGATAACTTGAATTGTACTCGAGTCTAAACAAAGAAAGGATACAAGAGTAGTACCGGAACCCTGAAGAAGACTCCTCCGGAACCCCGAGACTAGCTCGACTCGACTCTAACTCCCAAGCTACACTAATCCTACACTAAGTGAACAAAAGAGAGAAATGGAGATGCTCCTGCGTTGTGTGTCCGTTCCAGCGAGTGGGAGGTGGCTTTTATAGGCAAGGGAGGTCGGTGGAGCGCAGGGGAGGAATATCCCAGGTGCAGCTGGCTCACTAGGTGCGGCCGGCCCTGGGATGTGCCGCCTCTCGCCTAGGACGCTCCTGATCACTGCTCCTGAGGCGGTTGTAGGTCGGCTCCTTGGGTCGGTTTCGCCCGGCACGCTAGTTGATAGGTGCGGCCGGCCCTACCCCGCGTCGTGTGTTGCACCGACTGTGATCGGGGACGCCTGGAATTGCCTCTGGATGACGGTTGTGGCGGTTGAGCGATCGGATAATTGGACCAATTGATCCAAGTGATCCTAGCCTCCACCATTTGATCAAACCGACGTTTCTTTAGTGAATCGCGCTCGTCCAAGTTGTGCTCGAGGGAGAGGGGGTGCTTTGGACCAGAGACGCGCCACGGGGCAGGGCCGGCCGCACCTGCAGGGTCGGTCGCAGCTGCCAGGCCGGCCGCACCTGCAGGGCCGGTCGGACCAGGTGGTTTGGCTGTGCCTTGCACGTGTGGTGTGTTGGTCCCAATTTCTCCCAAAATGTGTACCTGCCTATGAAAATCACAACACAACTCGTGGAACTTTATTAGTACTAAAAATGTGCATGAAACTTGTCATATACTCCTCTCGAACCCGAGGTTTTGACGGTCGAATTTTTTTTGTAAGGACCGTCAACAAAGTTCTCTAATTACAGTGAAGTTTGGATCAATAACTCGTAGGCCAAAAGTTTGACAGAGGTGTCGAATAGCCCGGTCCATGGAAGTAAAGATAGCTTCAGACCTATCCTGTACGGTGTTGCTTTCAAAACATGTTTCGTCTCCAGACTGCAAGTGTAGAAGATGAACTGCACCAATGTATCCTCCACCATTAACCTCGCAAATCTTGGTGTCAAGATATTGAAACCCTACGCTGGATGCCGTTTCCTCGAGAATAACTGCAAGCCCACCGATAATTTTAACATCACCTACCTATCAATAATATAATAATAATAATAACAAGTAAGATGGATAAAAAAGAAGACATTCATAATCATCAGCATATAAATAGAGAATATATATCACATGTAAAAAAATACTGACCTTGAGCAACAATTTAGTATAATCGATGTATGGCCTGGGTAGTTTCGATTTGTAAAAGCTCTGTAACATCTTAGTAAATCCATATTACCACTGCACCTGACCCGTTGATCTTTCACTTATTAGTTGAAGTTGATTAGCACAATCTCTATAAACCGTTGCCATGTCAACTTGACCAATATCCTTCACAGCTTTATTCTCGAATTCATAAGCTTTGTTTAACAAGACGTCAGATGCAAAGCCTATGCGTTCCGTGACCATCAAACACTTGGAATGTACCAACCCATGAATGTTTCTGATCTCAACAAACTGATCCACCAGAATAGCGCACCTAGCTCGAATTTCCAAAGCTTCAGACAAGTTACAATCTAGAACATTAAGGTCATGGTCATGCTGAAGTAGCTGCAAAGCATCGAGTGTTGTTTGCTCGCAAGCATCATGTTTGCTAGCTCCTTCGGGCATCAACCCGTGTATGGTAACACGTACCATACCTGCCCCCGTGAGCTTTGAAGGTACCTCGAAGGACAACTTGTAATTTAAAAAGGAAGGATGCAATGACAAGTCATCATAAACTGGCTCAGACCCTCCTAATTCCTGTATAACAGATCTGAGAACCTTCATCGCTTGAATGTGGACATCCCGAAGGTTATCAGCCTACACGCGTTATTATACATCAAAAAAGGCATATAATACATATAGATATTTCGTTAAAGACACGCGTTGATCAGGTTTGTTATGCACGAACCTTCATTGCAACATATGCTTGATTGGAAGAATCCATTTACATTTAGGGAAGAATGCTATCTGAAAAGTGGAGCCATATTGTTATGGAACTTGTACCTACCTTCTGTACTAAAGACAACGAACTTTTAGTTGAAACCAAGACAAACTCGTAGCAGAACATTAACCCAACATGTATCTGGTGTACGTGTTCGGGAATGATAGCCAAAAGGAAAACTATACATATAGAAATGAACTACACAAGTAATCTACGTGATTGAAAAACAATTAACACTGCGAGTCTATAACAAACACATACACAAACCAAATCAAAATGATATAAGTGAACATGTAACGAATCGATTGATATATTCTCTTCTTGAAACAACGTTGATTGAACAACATTCATTTATATAGGCGTATATATAAATGAAAATGACAGCAACATTAAAACCGACTATTACTGAATTTTATTTATAAAAAAATTATTCTTCTCTTGTTGTGATCACATGAAATACACCAAAGGTAGAGTGACTAATATAGCATGTCTACTACTGCTGGACCCATCTCATCTGGCTTATTATAGTCGCGTATGTTAAGAAAAGTAATACGATGGAATGACACCTCCTCCTTCTTCCATTTGTAACGGTGTCCATGCAAAGTCTCAACCATTGCAGAGGTGGGTAGGGTGGCGTACATATATTCACCACGCCTTCCTACAGCTAAACGAAAATTTTGATACCCAAGAATGTATTGCAGAACAAGGAACACAGTGAAGTACCGACTGTACTTAACACGATCAACTCGACACAAAACAACCCTATCTTGATGACCATGTTGAACACCAAGCATCTCAGCAACGACTCTCGAAGCACGCATACGAAAACCACCTGGAGCCATTATTTTTCTGAAAAATGAACAACAAATGAATTCTATCTCTACAGGGAAAATGGATATGAGAACATCCAAAAGCAATGCTACAATTTATAATGAAAATAGATATACATAGACGGAATGGGAATGAAGACTACAGTTTTCTAGTACTGCATTTATGCGTGTACTCACCGTCAAGTAGTGTACCTTCCCGTTTCTTCGATGCCGTCTTGTTTTTTGTTGTGTGTCGAGGGGATGAATGAGGTGATTGGAAAACTAAACCCGCTGGTTGATGTTATATATAGCAATATACATGTAACAAAAAAGGTAAGATTTAATTAATATGGGAAGTACATGAACCTGTATTTGAAAGGAAGTATACCTACAAAATCAAGCAAAATGTATTTCGTGCAAAATATTCAGGAGCTTACAAATAGAAAGAAAACCATAGGATCGCAGAGACGGCATGGTTTCATGCCTTTCTATACGGAGGACGCAAAGGAAAGGTAGTTTTCTGTTGAACAAGTTGAAGATATTATTACATATATAGGGGCATAAAAATTGACAGGCAATCACAATAATTTCTATAGATTGTAATTTACATGGAATGATATGCTATTTATAGAAATAAATTAATTGACATGGAATCACAATAATATTTGTGTATACTTATAAAATATTCGTCGTCATTTGGGTAGGCTAGTACGATGAATGGAGGTTATCAAGGGTCTGGCGACTTTTTTATAGACTTGTACTTTTTTACATGGAATTAAATGATATATTCATTATGGTAATAAATAAAATAAAAATAGAATCACTATAATCCTTGTTTCTAAAAATAGTGCTAGATATCCTTGTCAATATATCGAGTTATAATTCATATGGATTACATTACTTATGGAAATAAATTTACATGGAACCACACTAATCTCTGTGTACCTAAAATACTTCTATATATCGTGATGGCTGTAGTGCATGCAATCGAAAGAAGATGTAATTTTATGGAAGTTGATGATACGGTATAATGAACCTGATACTTGCAAAATAACTTGAACAATAAATGAAAACGGATCCGTTTTTACCAAAAATAATATGGATCGCAATTTTAAGTGTATATATTGTCAAAACTTATATGATCTCATGAACCATCACTATAGCATCCTTGGATGCACATGAAGCATCACGATAGCATCACACATACCAAACAACCATGGCTCCCCCTTCCTCACGAGAGGTTGGTGTGAAATGGTGTCAACTCTGCACCGACCTATGCGGCGCGATCGTCGACCGCATCGACCAGATGGATGCGATGAACTTCTGGGCGACATGCGAATCATGGCGTGATAGGTGCCTTGAACTCGGCACCAAAATTCTAAAGTCAGGTATGTAACTTTACAATATATTTTATTTTCAAGTCGTCATCTGCACATATTGTGGCCAATCAATGTTTTTATGAGTTTGCATATGTCACATTATTTATCGCCTTTGAAACTACTTGTTTCGTCACCAAATGTTGGAACACCTACGCTGCTGACATCTAGGCCAGACAATGATGGTACAAATGTGGAAGAATCCCTTGCAGAGGGGGCGTTTGGTATGCATTCTTTTGATGATCTGACTGCATTCTGCATCGAAAAAGAGTCATTGAAACAAAGGGTGTGGGTAGGTGGCAAGGATGACTGGCTTGTCATCTCGGAAAACAGGTGCTCCCTGACCCTTAAAAACATTGTAACGGGAGATACAGTACCCCTTCCGTCATTAACAACGATGGGCCAATTTGAAATCAGCCCATACTATGATTTAGAGATTGTTGGTGAGCCATGTAATCTTAAACTCCGGCGCATTGTACTATGCCAGACGCCTTCAAGCAAAAAGGGTTACTTGGCAGTTGCACTTTTTGAAAATGGATTGATAGCTTCAACTTCGAAGGGGGAGGTTGGATGGAAAACGTTTAGGCACCCAACGTTTTGGGAAGGATGCATGGGGTACTATGTAGCTTGCAACGTTGATGCCGTTCTTCATAAAGAAAGGTTGGTTATTGTCGATGAGGATGGTTACATATATTCATGAGACATTGAACATCCACAGGAATACCCTTTGAATCTGACTCGTCTCCGAAGCCACCTCATTTTGAGGAATCCCCAGAGGTCACATTCTACCTAGCCAAGTCCCAAGTTGATGTGCTTTTGGTGATCTGTGTGCATGCTAATGACAGAAAGTACTATTCACCCTCCTTGCGAGCTCTTGTCAATGAGCATGATCAGTTTTATAACATCGATGCAATGACAGTCTACAAGTTTGATGAAAAAAATAACATGGCAGCGCATCCATACAATTGGTGGTAAACACTCCATATTCATTGGGCTAAACTATCCATTCCACATGGAGAGTGAGTGGATCAAGCCAAACAGTGTCTGTAGCTGATTTGGCCGATAATGATGTCGTTATATTCTCCATGGAACCAGGAAAGGAGCAGAGCATGCAGTTGATCGATCTCCCCACGAAAGAAGGGGCTCGTTTGTTGGACAGGCATTCCATGAGAACACCGATGTGGTTTCACCCAACACGACCATCGAGGGCAAATAAGCTCCTCTAGTTTACTACTTTTTTTTTGCTCTGCATCTAGTGTCATGTTTCTATGCGCTATCCGTAGTGTCACTTCAGATTGGATTGCAATAAAGAGTTTTTTGCTTTCTTTCTTAATATCTTTTTACTCGAGACGTTGTTCTCTCTTTTTCATAATTGGAATCACCTCAGTTGGAATGTATTCATGAGTTTAATTATCTCATTTCAATAAATATTAATATTAAAATAAGTTATGTTTTCCTAGGTTGTAACGCATTCATGAGTTTACTTCCAATAATAGCTTCAATCTCACAATTGCACGAATTTCTGGACAACAAAATAAAAAAACTACGGCATTTTACTATCTCATAAATCTGAAATATACAAAAGAAGTAGCGGCATATGATCCGCTGGCCGCAGACGATCTGGGCGACGCATGATCCCATGAAGATCCGCTTCCCCGTGCACGTGACTTGGTAACCAGTGGAATAAAAGGCCGACACGCGGCATTTCAGGGACGAGCGCGAGTCCACCCCTTCCGCACTTGTGATCGGTGTCACGGCACGTTGGCCAAACGGGAGAGGCAGTTTGTGCGCCGAGGGGGGTTTCTTAGACTCATTATCGTATACCGATGATGGGACAGGCACAACAGCCTCGATTCATGGGCAAAGTACCTCGAAACTGAGTTCATGCATCAAATCATGTAATTTTCAAACGAATTTGTGTAGCTGACATGCAAATTTTCATGAAAAGATTGCTACTACATCAAACACTTGATGATCATGGTTACAATTAGGTGAAATTCAAATTGAATGTGACAATTAACAACAGACTTTTGAACAATGTCAAATGTCAAAAGTACATACATATTAATATGTGTATATATACAAGGATTCTAAAGTAATTCATCAAACCACAAATTGGTTTCTATCTTTTTGCTGCATGCATGTCATTTTTCCGTATGTGTTTGTGATTTTTTCAATTTTTTCACAAAAGGGTATGTATGGAGATCCTAAAATAATGCACAAAATCTTAAATTCATCTATTTCCTTATTACTTAATATGGTTGGTAGCACGCAATCTGTGTTGTATTCAATTCCTCCTTTCCATGAATCGAGGCCCGTTGGACGTTGTATAAACAATATAAATTATGTTATGCACAAGTTTTATTTGCGAGTTTTATTTCATACATTATCGTGTTTTCCTCGCGCCTTTCGGATTGAGGGGGGAACCTCGAGTGAGGCGGAGACCCGCTGGGGGGCGCTGGCCCCTCGAGCGAGGCGGAAATCTACTCGAGGGGGCCAGACCCTCGAGCGAGGCGGAAGTTCGCCCGCGTGGCGTCCGACCCTCGAGCGAAGCAGAGGTTCGCTCGAGGGTGGTTGGTGCGGTTGTTTGATGGGCCGCGGAGGCCGTTGAGCCGCAGCAGGTCGTGGGCTTTGGATGAGGACTGGGTTGTGTCATGCTGCGCAAAGGAAACTGATTTTCATACAAAATTGCATGGCGAGATACAATTTTCATATGTATAATCAATTTACGTGATTCAAAATCGAAACAACGATAACCCTAGTGCTCATGTGAATATACTCCAGAAAAACGCGGACTAATCCATGTGTATAGAGCAGCCCACACACCTCCCATGCACACGGTTCCAATCTATCTTTGAAATCATGTTTTTTTACGTTTCTTGTTTTCTTTATGAATTTATCTGTACTTGATACATTGAGTTTACTTCCAATATACAATACTTTAAAACATTGATATTTATTTATTATATTTATTATTTATATTTATTATTTATATATTTATATATGTATCTATGGGCATTAGGCGTCAAGGATAGTGGACGAACACGGTAATAATGTAGGCTATAAATTACAAATAACTTTTAAAAACACACGTACCAAATATCAATATCTATATAATCTCTACAACTATGGGCACTGTATATTGGATGCCTTAATTCATAGCACTTAATTTACATCATTTTTACTAACAATATTTTTCATTGCTCGCCCCCCATGCATGCCTTACAAGAAATCTCAATTCGTATGGGATATTGTCCATGCACTCATTCATCCTGTGTTTAAGCAAATCAATCAAGAACCACCTTCTGAGAGTATTTGAATCCTGCAGTTTAATGGTGTGCAGAAGTGAGTATTTCCGAATAAGACATCAATACACATGATACAGAGAAATAGGGTTTGTAAGACGCACATCTCGTAGCGAAACACACATGTGTTCCCCATCCAACAAGTCCATGTAGTTGATGATTGCGTAACCTGACATGTTCCTGTACAAACAATATGTACACGTGTCAATGTGTCAAATTAAAGCATGGGTAATTACGTGAGCCAAGTAAAATTACCTGTCCCTAGTTTTTAGCAAACCTGGTGCTAAGCTACGTATCCAGTCATATACGTCATCATTCCAATTTGGGTTCACCTCTTCCATAACAAGGTCAAGCACTTTTCCAATTTTCTGTATGTGACCCTGATAATAAGAGGTCAGGTCGTCACCTGGTAATCGGTTGTGATCCTGCATTGTATCAAATATACGTATTGTCCTACGACCCAAGTGAAAGGAGAACATGATGTATGTTCCCAAGCACCAAAATGGTATCATAATCTACGAGCACCAGGAGTACGAAGTCAGATCACAAGCGAAGTAGTACTGATGCTTGTAAATAATATATGGTGCATTTGAGTAATGCTATGCCTTACCTCATTGCATTTAGATAATGGCACACCAACGTTAGGCCACCCTTCAAACATTTCTTTCAGCTTCTTACGATCTGGGAGAACACAATGCTTGTAGTAACGTCGGTAGTTACAGTCCACCTGAATAGCTAATGAAAAGATGAGTTAAATAGTAGTTTGAACTCAGGGCTTCTCATTAGTGGGTAATGGGTTGAATACATACACAAAACTTGAGGTCCAAATAGTATGGCATCGGTTCTCTAAAGAACACGGACTCATCAGCTGCAATCATCCGAACGGCCATGTTGAAGCAGTCCACGTCCATTGGTTTGCTCGTATCAAGTATTTCCTGAATTTGTTTCAGTGTGATACGTATAGGATATGGCTTGGAACTTTGCACCCACACTTTGCTGAGAATAATATGAATATTATTCCAACTTAATGCAATGTGATCTACATGTTCATCAACATAAATAAAGTGTAGAGAAGCATTTACCTCAAGTAATCTTCCCTTTGAATTAATAAAATGCTCTGGCAAATTCCGTAAGAAAGATCCACTTTACTCATTGAACTTATACCAGAAAGCATTTCAGACACTATCCGTTACGAGATCGGTATGGTTTTAGAGTTATTTTGATTAGGAGCTTTTGTACGGACACTTTCCCTAGTCGAAGCTGACACGTTGGAGGGATCCTCGAGAATAACAGTGTTCAATGGCGAATGCTGGATAATAGCTGCTAATTTGAACCTGAAAAAAGTCATGTACTCCTACAAAAAGAAATACGTTGAAATCCAATTTTTTTCACGCCGAATTGTATATTGATTAGACTGGTGATTACTTGTGTTACTTCGTCTGTTAGTCGTTCTCCCGTCCAATACTCCATGAAATTCAGCATGAAAAGTCTGCACTATACTCTATTTGGAAAATTTGAGGATGTATATAGAATTTAATTTTGATTTGAGTTCAAAATTTAAAATTATCCATATAAGCAATAATAAATCAAAATTAAATGTATGCAGTTGTACCCATCCGACTGCATCCGGTATTTGAAGATTTCATTTGGAGGCCAAGAGTGTACGTCAAGGTCTGGCCATTTCATACCTTCAGTCTGTATGAACTCTCTTACTATATTAATTTGGAATGCTATACCATTAAGCTGATGCAATTCATTATACAAATACACCACAATGAGAATAAAAAATGAATGTGTTTGGTAATAGATGAAGAAAACTTGTAATTTTTCGGAAACCAACACTCACGATGTCATTAGCCATCTGACGATCAATTGAGTCTCCAAAGGAATCCAGAAACTGAATTTCATGCCTAGGAGCATTAATCACCATAAGGTACCAATGGAAGTCTTTAATGTTAACAGGAATGAATACCTGGACGTTAGAAATGTCGTGTTAGGTGGTCGATATATGTTTGATAATTTTTTTCTAAGAATCACACTTACAAGGTCATGCTCGATATAGTTGCTGACTCTTTCAAGCACACCATCGGTATTTCTATCTGCTTCGCTATGGTTATGCTGATACTCACCGTACTTTAGGTGCAGCTCCGAATTTAAGGTAGTTTCGAAATATATGTCGCGTCCATCCCTGCTGTTGAGGTTTGTTTGACCTTTTATGCAATTTATGTAAACGTCGATGACCTGCAATAACAAACATAGAAGACATTGACCATTTTCATCTATACATTAAAATAAAAAACAATTGGCTGTATATAACTTACATCAGACTCTACATGTGCTTCCGGATCTAAAAGACATTGAAAATGTTTCCTGGTAGCATAGGAGTCATTGACCATGGCAACTTTTGTCTTCCCATCGAATAACATTATTGAATCAATTATTATAATATCATGCATGTCACATTTATAATCTTCAACCAAACACGAAAAGATTAGCATTACAGTTTGGGATAATGAAAATAATTATTCATGGGGACAAATATGGTACCTTGAACACTGATTTGCTTTACATGTGCTTTTTTGGGCTTGTTATGACAGTGGGATTTCTCTTCAACACGTGTCATAACATCTGAATCAGTTGTCTTCCTCACGACATCTTTAGTTGAATCCAATTTGGTGTTAATCAAAAAACTCTCGCCGGTCCCAATGGGAGAGACTCGTTGGGAAACTTCTTCGTTATTACTCAGAACATTTTCCGTTATGTCCATGCTTGTTGTTCCTCCATCAGAGAATAGTGAAGTAATGAGCGCTGAATCATTAACTGCAGCAGATAATACCTTACCATCAACGATTGATGCATGCTTATCTACTCCTGGAGTATCAGTCTCCATGTTATTGTTAGTCAGTTCCATCGAATCATCGATGGTTCCAAGGTTGCCCGTGGACGCAGTTTCATCATTTATATCCGCCATGGATTCCTCTTGAGTATGAGTGGCCATAGGATTGACACTCGATTCCATTGAATCATCGACGGTTCCGACATCATCGCCGGTGGATGCAGTTTCATCTACGACAAAAGCCATGGGCACGGCCAGATCTAACATGCATGGGTTCAAGAAAACATTAATTGATAATCAAGAACAAACAAATATATATATAGTATATATATATATCTATATACTCCATATAAATAAAAAATAATTAAGACACCTATATGAGGAACTGATGAGTGCACTTATGATTGTTGACGATGTTGTGCGATTGATGATAAATGGCCTCGGTCTCGACAGCAGGGACTATGATTGTAGTGGTCTGTGTGCATGGGAGGTGCGTGGGCTGCTCTTCAATGCTGATATATATAAGTAATAAGTATAGATTTATATAGATATATTTAGCAATATATAACTTTCCAAAAATAAAGGAATCAACGTCATCATGTCGTGACATCAACGGAACTAAATCAACGAACTTGTTAATAGAAGGAGAAACAAATTGATATCTTTCCAGACAAAATAAATAAATAACAGAAAAATCACAATTACAGAAAATTGCCATGCATAAACCATTTAAGGAAATCAAGGAATTTAATATTTTATGCATGATTTTTAGAATCTCCAAATTGTCATAAATTGGTTTCTGAACGAATGACATTGTTTCTGTATGTGTTTGATATTTTTTCAATTAGAAACCAATCTCTGTAAATGTACTGTACACGTATTTTTTTGTTTCTGTTATGCCATGATGGACAAGCTATCATAAGAATGGAAGCGTAAAATTAAAAAGGGTACTCCCTCCCTAATCTATGGAAGGCCCATGTCTTTTTACGAAATGACCAAGTGGTGAAAACCATATCTCGTTAAACTCCATCTCGCTGATTTCTTGTGGATGGAAAACTCCATGATGGAGGCTGTAGGCAAATGAAAAGAGCAGGGCTGGAGCAGCAGATCCGATGAGCGCCACACACGTTTTACTCCCGAGGCGAGATACGTTTTAACTGCGACGCGGATTAACGAAGCAGTCAACACCCGTGGAAAACAGGAATAGGCCTTCCCTAGGTTAAATTTTTCAACTCCCTAATGGGACTTAGACAGGTGAATGGAGAGAGTTGTGTGAATGGAAAAAGGAAAGGAATCCAGCGGAGATGAATCATTTTGACTTCACCTCCTCAAACGCGGCGCTCAGATATCCATCTATAAAAACCACTCCAAATTTGCAAATGTATTTACTCCGCCCACAAATACTACCATGTCATTTTTCCAATTCCTCTTCCAAGTCACCGAGAAACTTTCCCTATTAGTTCCACAACGCCATGCCGGACAGCTTCAGGTGGGCGTCAGATCCGTCTTTGGACGAGAAGGAGCATCTACTACCCAGCGAGAAGATGAGCTCCGACGACTCCCCAAGCAACTCTCCTCCACCGTCCTCACCTGACTGGTCGTTCGAATATGACTGGGAAGAGAAGCCCCCATCCGAGAGTGATAGTGACATTAGTGCCATTATGGCGATGGCAGAGTTGCACCCCGCCGTCACACCAGATGGTGAAGGGGAAGATGAAGAAGACGAAGTGAAGATGAGGACAATGGATACATGGCTGACTTCGATGAGGAGGAGGAGGACCGTGTACGCAAACGGATTAAAATTTGGTCGAGCCCATCTCCATCGTCGTCGGACCCAGGCAGCCCAAGCGTTGGTGGTGAGGCCGAAGAACCTCCACAGAACACTGGGACGGTTGATGATCCCATCATCATAGACTAATAATCGCATGATGTCATGTCAATGCGATTATATTTATCTTTAATATTTATCTTTATCTTTTTTCTTTTTTATCTGTAATGGAAAACTTTATTATATTTGACGAGTTTGGCTCAGGCCCTAGTAGTAATGTCTCACATATTTTAACTGTTTTGTACGCACGATGTTTTTGCGCATTGCAATACGTCAGCATGCAAGATAGCATGCACAATTATGCGAGCATTCATAACATATATTTCATGAAATTTTAGGCTGAATAGTTCATGTGCTGGAATTATAACATAATTAACGTGTCAAATAAGAGACACAAGAAGAAAATAATAAACCAAAAATGATACATGTCTTGCCTTTAAAACATCGTCATGTGGATTGATACTTGATACGAGGGCAAAAATAAGAAAAAGGCCAAAAAAGTCTATACTATAAAATTTGACCCAACGGGACCAAACTGCAACCCAAATTGGGCTCAACCCGACGAGGAGCCCAATTTAGGTTACATTTGGCCCAAAGTACGCCCGTGAAACAGATAACAGTACAGATTATCGTCAAAAATCAGTGCAACCAAATATTTGTCAGAAAATTATGCCTGAAAATTCGTGAATAATTTATGGAGAGCACCAAAACATATAATATCAACTTCTTTATTTCACAAGAAAAAATGACAGAGTGCATTTTGAGTGTGCAAAAAATTTTATTTTATTGATAAAGATACATTGCTGTATCAACTAAGAACTTCCACATATGGGTGTGCCATCCCTCTTGTCCTGGGAACCCATCGTCGTATATAACCTAATAGTAATAACTACCTCCACAGATGCACCTGCCACCTTTGTCGTCGACCATTCCACATACGCAATAATCATCTTCATTATCAGTGTCCATAAGCAAACGTTTTCCATCTATCATAAGTTTAAAAGCATCGCGTGAAGACCGAGGAAACCAAGCTTGATTCTGTACTGGATCAACATTGTTTATCTCATTTTCTCGTGCAGCTACTTCAACCTTAATAGTATCATGCAGAGTACAATCATTTCGCAAACCATCCCTAACTCCTGCACAATTAGAATATGAATGAGCAATGTAACAAGAGTGCACATAATGGATAAAATCACATGAACAAATGTTGTCACTAAAAATATTATACATCACCTTCAAGGGTAGTTAGCCATGGATACCCTCCGCTTTGAAAGAATGTAATAGACGCATCGTGTGAATCCTCTAGGCAATCTAGATTATGGATATGGAATAAAACAAAAAGTATTCATTAAAATTTAGACATGACATGTTGTGGAACGAAAATCCAATGATATTGATATGAAACTCACATCTATCACGGTTAACAAGGACATTTGTGGCAATGACAAAATCATTGCGCGTATGGGGATGGGTGAATAAACTGCCATATTCTGTGTATTCATCGGTGAGGACACGAAGAAATGCTATGCCGCTACATGCAAAAAATGTGTCACGGGCAATATTACATGTTACATTACATAACATATGTATAAAAACTATAAACAGTATGAATCAATACTAACCTCGTGTCCTTCAAACAAATTTCCCGTGTGTAGAACGGCTTGAAACCCTTTAATTCAGTTGGGCCAACAGACGCTACAACGGCGATGACGCAAACTTCGGTACCATGGGGCTGTGCAAGAGCAGCTTCTAGCATAAGGAAAACTCCAGATGAGATCATTGTCGAATTCGTGGATGGGAAACTGCATACATGAGTGCTCAACCTACAGGTGTGAAATAGCGCATCAATTATATCCTATTATGGAAATACAATAATTTCATTAATTTGTTACTATTTTTATTGTCTTACTTGTCTTATTATCGTTGTCGTCATCATTATCATTATGGTATGATATCCATAATTATAGATTTTATTCGCCCGCGATAAGAGGATCCTAGAAATCTTTTTTTGTGGATTATTGTCTTACTCGATAATCTATACTAAAGTTCATGTAATTAATTATGAATCTTTGTTGATATAATAATATATAACATTACACTTTCCATGATATGCGTAATCAACATCACCATGCCGTTAGATGCGGGCGAATCATTAGCATACTACAGAGAAACTACTTGATCTCTTACCTAATCATAATCCTAAATCCTAAATAAAACAATGTAAAATTAAAAATAATAAATAAGCAAACAGAGAATTTCCTTATATTTTATAATCTCCTTATTAACACTTTATAGCATGCATTTTTAAAAAAAGAAGACCGCAGGCGCACCAGGCACACCGGATCTAGGCAAATCAAATTTGGTACTCTAGCTGGCGCAGGGGATCTGTGTGCGCCGGCCACGTCGTCGCATCTGCAGAAGATCCGTAGAACAGGGATGATGTGGCGCGACACAGCTGTTTCACAGGGATTTGGTTAGGCGCATGATCCTAGGAAGATCCGCCTGAACCTCGTACTGCAGCAGTCAGAAGATCAACCTCGTGTTCGGTGTCAGAATCTAGTTGCATAAAATCTTGATCTGCGGATGAATTTTCATTAGTTTTACCCCCTAAACTTGAGGAGCTTATGAGGGCGGATAGCTTCCTCTTAAAATGAATGTTCAGACACATCATTACGTATTATTTCATCTCCTAAAAACTTCCTCTTGAAAAACAAAAAAAAATCAACTGCAGGGCACGCGTCAGCACTCATCTTCATGTTTATTTATGTTCTTATTATTATTATTCATCAATAAAGACAATTTTCCGGTAAATGCGATAATATAAGCTTAAAATATTTGCAATAACTGAATTCTCATTCATGGCATTTATTGATTTTCATTTCCATCAACCGTGATACATCAATCATACAAACCAAGGCAGTGAACACGATGAGACTCAACAACTATATTACGACAATAATAACTTTTCCCTAAAACCTTCGAGCAGTCCTCTTGATGCCCAATTGCAAGAAATACAAGAGGACGGTTGCTGTCTACTCCCACCAAGAAATCGTCGTTGCCAAGTATTTATTGTACAAGGCCGTTAACAACTTCAACGGCATCTGATAGCATGACATTGATGTGGCACCAGAACACATGGTCCTGCACACCGGCCGAGACACGAAGTGAGTGTAGAAGGTTCATGCATATGCTTATGCACCATCCGTTGTGAGGCCTTGAAAAATAATCTCCAAATATACGTGGCTCATCATCGACAAGATCGTCAATATGCAAGGAAGCCCTAACAGCTTAATGCCAATATAGAGTGAATAAAATTGTGTTAGAACAAGGTGACACGATAATCGAAATAATAACTTTGCAACAATTTGGGACAAATTATACCTTCGATGATGAGAATTCCGAGTCAGCTGCTAACCTTATGAAGGTTATCGATGTACCATAATGTGCATCTAAGCAACCTGAACATAAAACAGAGGCACTCAAAGGTGTAGATGTATATTTCTGAACTACGTGAAAACAAATTAAATATGGATAAGTTTGGTATGTTTTACCTGAAACATGATTCACACTAACACTTGTGGCAATAAGCATGCTTCTGTTAGCGCATGCATCTAACAAAATACGTAAAGTGACATCGCTTGGATCTGTTAGAAGTGGTAGAAACACTACGCGTCTACACAAAGAATTCTTTAGTGGCACAGAAAGCTAGATAACACAATTTACTAATTCAATCTAATAATAATGTTTTAACGTACCGGTTGTCTTTTATGGCGACCTCTCTGATAACATGATACCCAACGTGTTGGAAAATCATACCAACGTGGCAAATAATACCCAAGGTATCAACAAGAGCACCGTGAGAACTTGTCATTGCGTCGGCCAATGACACAAAAGATGCGAACGAAATCATCATGTTGTATGAATGCATTTATTTATAAAAAGATCTATGAATGCGAACTTCCAGTATTCTATTGTATTTATATATGAGGCGTGAGGGTTCCAGATAGAAGGAATACGTAAAATTTGGCAGCAAATAATCTGCACGTGGCCCAATACCTTTTTAGCGAATAGCGAACTAATCAAGCAAGTACTATTACATATACGTCATGCTATATTTATAGAAATAGATATTTCTAAACTCAAAATGGCCGCACAACCAGAGAAGTTGCCTCACAAGCCAACAGTCAAATTAAGAAGTTGAAATTTACTATGATCTACAAATCACGCCACAATGTGGGTTTGTACTAATCACGCATCACTACGTTCTATTGCTTTCCAACACGCGTCAATGCATGTTGCCGTCAGCGATTCTCCGACACCGTGTCTCCCCAGCCGCGAGAGGTAGCTGCTGATTTCTCCTCACCCCCACGCTATTGTTGCATCCTTGGTTTTTAGACATGTGCGACACTATAAAAATATTTTTTGTTATTATGATTTTTAGATACGTGCGTGTCGCACGTACATTTTGCTAGTTTTGATTGATTAGTGTTACAATATTCAATATATCTTTCATTATCTAGTTTCTAGATATATGTGCGAGTTCGGTATTTATTCCCTGCACATCTTTTTTTATTCCTTGATTAAATGTCAATTTCCTAATTTGATTGGTGGATTGTGAGGCAACTTCTCTGGTTCTGCGGTCATTTTGAGTTCAGAAGTATCTTTTTTCCAAAATATCAAAGAAATATGCAGATAAATTATAGAATATAAAATTTAGAAAGTATCTTCGAGATGCTATTATGGGCTCCCTTTATTCTACATACCAATAATTACATTTACATGATCCATTAACACATGCATAGTACTATCTATTTTTTCTCGTGATGATGTATATACAGAAAATTGTGTTGCATTATTTGTCACGTCCCAAAAAACATTATGAATGTTGGTCTGGTTCCTATCAGTGTTTTTGACTGACACGTCATCAATGCAATGACACATACCAGTGCATTTACGTTGGTATACAAGTTTGTTGGCATGATTGTATCATTATTTATTATTAGGTTCTCAGAAACGTAATTTAAATGCTTTCAAAAATTAAATTATATCACTATTAAACTATTATTTATTATATTACATTATAATACTTTAGGACTTTAGGAAATGTGAAACAAATTCTAAAAAAGCAATGACACAGATGAGGACATTTTCTTTATATTTATTTCATGATTTCATGTAACACGACCTTTAAAGACTGACGAATTAGCTAATTATTATAAATCAGTCCTCATCCGAATCGATGATGATAATAGGATCCTCTATGCTGTCGCCAGGACGATGAGGCTCTTCATCATCGTCAGGAAACAAGTCGAACCATGTTATGTCCACCTCAACCATGTCCTCATCTAAAATTGTGATTGATGGGCTCAAGAGATCCAAAGCATGACCCGACGTAATAGTCTTGCTGGGCTGTTGGAGTTGGTCCTGAGAAAAAATGAAGGAAACATCAATAAAAAAACACATGAGATACCCTACTGTTAATTCATACTTACTGTCGTGTCCAATCCCAAGTTTGCAGGATTCGACGGAGGTCTCATCTTCTTTCCTGAGACATTGCGAGAGTCATCTGTGCTCCTATCATTTTGATCACCGATCATTAACTCTAGAGATTTGACTTCCTCTGAATCAAACTTGTTGCTAATAAAGGCATCGGCGAACTCCTCCTGGGGAAAAAAACAACAAGTAACCGTCAATGGACCAAAATACGATAGTATAAAAGACTGATCATTCATACTTACTGTTGTGAGCAACTCCAAGTTAGATAGATGCGACAGGGCTGTCATCCTCTTTCCGAAGCAATTGCGAGACTCATCTATGTCACCATTAATTTTCTTCCCCAGCAAGATATCAGGTACTTTTTCTTCCTCCACTGGGATGCCGCCGGTGGCGACGTCCGCTTGAACTTCATTGAAGCAAGGTGGGCGGCTACGGGTAGGGGAGGTCATCGCGTGAGTACGAATATTACGTGGTACTACAGCTAATATATATAGGAACATAGGAACATAGACAAAATATGGTATGTAAAACATTCCAAACATATGCTTCCCTGTTGCTATGAATGCGGCAAGTCTATCAGCGCCGAGGCCAAGCAGATCAGCAGGCGAATCAGCCTCGGGCTGCGTGCTTGTCTCCCACTGCGCGACAACAAGAAATACATGTTCCGGAAACACAATTTCTTACCGATTTTGATCAGCTCCGGAACAATAATTTTTCCAAGATTTATTCATAAATTACTATACATAACACAATTAATACTTGGGTAATTATAAAATTATTGATATTTTCACTTTATGCAAAAAATGGATCTTTTACATAGTGAGCCGTTGGACAGTAAATATATCTTTTACAATTAATATGGTAAGTACATTATAAAGTCAAACGGAGGCTGATCTCTTCCTTGCAGTCTTCACGTCTGGTTTATTGCAAAATAATGGCATGTATTTAGATCGAACAGCGATGACCTCTTTAACACATTCACGAACCTCATAGCTCTGGCATAATGCATTCCTTACAACTGCCAGGGAACAAGATCAATACACAAATTAATAATTTGATGTCTTTCACAGAAATTAAAGGAAATTACAATAAATATTACCATGAAGTGATGACACCAATGAAGTCTGCGGCCAAGTTTGACAAAAATTTATTGTAGTACAAGTAGTACTGGTCAAGCATTCTGAATACCAAACAACACAATGAGTACAAACACATATGATACTGTCAAGATATAGTACACAATTTATTGACTGTGCAAATGTTACGTACGCATATGCTGGTCCACAGAAACCTTCCCAAGAAACACAATATGGTTGTTGACATCTGCATCAAGGAATACCCTACCTACTTCAACATCGTCTCGTCTGACACACACACGAAGGAATGCTAATGAACTGTAAATATTTAATGTAACATGAGAAAGACTATATTATCAAGAACATAAGTAGTAATTAGCATTAAGATGAATAAAAAAACTAACTTCGAATCCGCCAAACAAATTTCCCGTACTACATGAGGAGGCATGTAATTATAATCAGTTGGACCAAATGACGCAACTACCACTGCAACATCAACCGCAGTCCCATGAGGTTGAGCCATCGCATCCTCTAGTTTCATGAAAGCATAGTTATTGATTTGAAAACAAATTGCATCTCTAAAGCAGTCATATCATAACATCATTATTATCATTAATTCATTAATAATTTATTAATTAATAATAATTAATAAATAATTAATAAAGAGTTAAAATAAGATGAAATCCTCACCATTGTATGTTATCCTTTGATGACTCCGGTGCGATGAAACAAATACGAGAGCCTTATAGCTCAGAAGAATTAAGATGCCTGCTAAAAAACACTTGTTGCAGGGACTACATATAACCTGTTTGAAAATAATTAAATTGGCAATAAATCACCGGTACCATAAATATGTATTAGATCTGAGGAAGGTAAGATTGTGCACCTCGTGTTTGTCTTCTATTAGAAGCTTTTGCCTATGGAGGGGGAAAAATTCGGGGCTATATATAACCTATTTCAAAATAATTGGCAATAAATCAAAGGTTCCATAAATATGGGTTAGGTCTGAGGAAGGTAGGATTGCGAACATCATATTTGGAAGCCTTTGCTTGTAAATCTCATGCTCAAGATTGATCCGACAGGGAACAAATCCAAATCCAAAATACATAAAAACACAAAAAATTCGGGCACAAGATTGCAAAAGGTCCCCTAACTACGGGGAAAATCGCTCTCTTAAAACAAAAATCGCTAAACGAGCTCCGCAAATCAACCGCAACTGAAACATGAACAAAGCCCACGACCTGCTGCGACCCAACGGCCTCCGCGGCCCATCAAACAACCACACTAGCCACCCTAGAGCGAACCTCCACTTCGCTCGAGGGTCGGACGGCACGCGGGTGAACTTTCGCCTCGCTCGAGGGCCTGGCACCCCTCGAGTAGCTTTCCGCCTTGCTCGAGGGGCCAGCGCCCCCCCCAGCGGGTCTCCGCCTCGCTCGAAGCTCCCCTCTTAACCTGCGGCGCTCTACCTGCTCCTCCCGACAGCGGCATTAATTGCCCCATCACCCTCGAAGCCGGATCACCCTCGAAGCTGCCCACAGGGGTCACCACGACGCCCACAGGTGCCGGGATTCACCGAGGCATCCATCAAAATCGCAAGTACTACACGCCGGTACCTTAACACTACGCAAGAAACCACGCCGATTTTTGTTTGATGGCCCGCATGGGCTCATTTCAAAAGTAAATGACAAATATAATACAACAAAAATCATGCTGTTTGCATACATGCGCGAAATTCTTATAACGGCCGGCCAACCTTTTCCATCACGTATATAGGACCATAATCAAACATTTAATCATTGATAAAATATTCATACATTTATTAAAAATCGATGGGAAATTATCATAGAAACTTTATTAATCCCAAACACTAATATAATTGTTTGGTATTAGACATTTATTATTACAGCATAAATTGAGAAATCTTGAAATATTCATACTAACTGCAAACGCTCCGTTCCTCGTCACCTGCGCCTTGGTTCCCTTCTTGAGTGACAAGACAGGCAGTGCAACTGCAACTCACAATTGACGCGTCCTAATATGAGTTACAAAACCAAATAAGGTACTCAACCATCGTCTTATTGAAATTAATAATAAATCAAGGTCCAGAAATAGACCGTAACATGTTGTTTAATGGAGTTGTAGGCCTGAACCAAATTGGTGTGTGCATCATTTGTCTTCTCAACAGACGGGCCCCTGGTGTACATGGATAATTCAGCTTTCGAAACAGCTTGTACACTCCATCTTCACTTCCAAACACAATAACATCAGAGTCAAGAATATTGAACACGTATAGCCGAATAGGCTCTATTCCATTCTATGATCTGTGGAAGGGATAGTTTAATCCAACGAAAATGGATGCGCCAAAATCAAGTGCATCCATGTGTATCCATGTCCCGCCGGCATCGTCGTACTTGTACAGCCTCATGCATTCTACCATCTCGAACTTGTTGTGTTCGCTCTCGAGGACCCGGTAGTATGTTTCTCAAGCGCTTCACCGTGTCCTTGAACAGCTATGAGAATAAGATCGTCAGAAGGAGACTTAGCGAGGTAAAAGACGGTTTTGGCTGGGCTGCAGACATAAGGATACTCTCCGTATGTTACTGTAACCTCACCATCACCCATGCGCCACGAAAAAACAACACCATAAATGTCAACAGCAACCAACGATTTTTTATGCAAGACGACATCAACAAAAACTTCTGGAAAGTATGGTTGCTTTTCGATGAAATATTTTTCATAAGTGATGGTTCTCCACCCGGCATCACCTTTCGTTGTGTATCCTATTTCCCAATTATCGAATAGAGAAATTGCCATGTGACCCCCTCTGTCAGATGGTGTTTGACATAAAACAATTCGACGCAGTGTACGTGTGCAATCTTGAGATGCTTGAATAAGATCCAATGACTTGTCAGTTGCATAAATATCCATAGTAGAAAACGACGGTAGCCCAACTGTTGCCCCAGTGATTAGGTTTGATAATTCGATATCGCACCTATTGCTTGAGACGACAAGCCAGTCGTCCTTCCCACCAACCCAAACCATGTTCTTCATAGATTTCTTGTTAGCTCGGAATGACAAACACCGTGCAACATCATGTATACCAAACGACCCGTCTCTCAATGATTTAGGAGTGGTGCCGCCTCCTATATTAGGTCTAGATGTCAGCAATGTAGGGAAGCCTGAAAAGGATCGAGATTAGTTAATTTGCAGATGAATTCATAAGTACTGATAAATGATATAAAGTAATCAAATGAAGAAGCTATGTACCTGATATCAGGCGTTTCGCATGTACGTGCCTGCAACATTCTTACATTGATTTGGATGTTGTCGAGACGTTTTGGGCATCTAGGACATCGATACGACCGATGATTTCGCTCAATGCATCCGCAACCAGGTCGACCCATCGTGGGCTTGGTTGAGAACTCATGTCACTCATAAATCTCAATACACCGTGAGAGGCACACGGAAAAAATAGGCCATTTAAATAATGGATGCAAACAAGGTGTGCCGGAGGTGATTTATTTAGAAAGTGTAGATGCAGATTTCCGTCTATGGATTATGGTATGGAAAGTACTGATTCTGTAGATAGAAGGTCATCTACAAAGTCATTATTTATAGTATGGACTTTTATATTTCCGTAATATTTTGGATTTGTAAATAATTGCCTTCATATGGATACGTATCATATATTATGATGTATTATGTGGCTCGTGTCCAATTCGTGGTATATATATACATCAGTGAATACCGTCACATGGGATGCTTGATCGTACAACTGGATCAGTTATTTTTTTCTTTTTTTGGCAACTGGATCAGTTATGGATCCTCTTGATACAAAAGATCCTCCTGATGGACGTGGCGACACCCACGGCAGTCCGCACACACACGTTCAGGAGCGGGAGGTGGATCAATCTTGAATCACGCGAACAATAATTACCGAATCAGCCCTGCATGTCGTGCCAGGATGCATTGTGACCATAGTGGTCAAGTGTAACTCAAATGGTTTTCAAAATATTTATATGCTCCAACTAATACGAATTCACCAAAGCAAGTAACAATAGTAATAGCAAGTTAATATCATGCCCACGACCTGCTGCGGCCCAACGGCCTCCGCGGCCCATGAAACAACCGCACCAGCCACCATCGAGCGAACCTCCGCTTCGGTCGAAGGTCGGACGCCACGCGGGCGAACTTCCGCCTCGCTCGAGGGGCCAGCGCCCCCCCAGCGGGTCTTTAATTGTAAAATGATGCTGCATCATTTGACAGAAAATAATACATCTATGTATTTATTAAAAAAATGCATACGTCACAAAATAAGACTATTGTTTTCATAGGAAAATGGATCAAACTCGTACATGGGAAATTAATAATTAAGTATATTCAATATACCGCTACATAAATCCTGTGCGCAATAATACTAAGTGTACAAGTCAACACATCACAACTTTCATTCCAATATTCCAATATCGATAAAAAAATCTATGATTCCAATACTTCCCTATGTACAATGTTCTTAGTCTTTTTACCGGAAGGAGCAGCTAGAACATTAGGTTTTGCCAAAACCCATGTCGTTTTACGCGCAACTCCTCTAGACAGTGCTATGTAGAGTTGACCATGGGAGAAGACTGGTTTGGGAAGGTATACTCCAACAATTGGAATTGTTTGACCTTGTACCTTGTTTATAGTCATCGCAAAACTTAGCCTGATCGGAAACTGTTTCCTCTTCAACTTGAATGGTAGCGTCACATATTCTGATGGGGAAAGAGGTATCCTTGGAAGGAAAACATGCTTACCAGCATGTTGGCCGTTTACAATCTCAGCATCAATTGAGTTATTACCAAAACCCCTAACAACCAACCGAGTGCCATTACAAAGACCATTGTGCGGGTCAAGATTGCGAAGTAGGATCACAGGGCAATTTTTCTTTATTCTGAGTATATGAGGTGCCAAACCATTAGGGGTGATAGAGTTCAAAAAATCAAGTGGATACGTGTTGGTAGTGTCGTCATCGACAGTGTCATGGCTGAAATAAACATGTTCATCTCCCGAAAACTGTTTGATCATCCTAGCATTCATAGCATCGACATGCTCATTTCTAGTTGATAAAATTGCCCGCTCCCGCATATATTCTGATGAAGTGCAATTACCTTTCAAATCAGGAAACACATGCTTTATCAGAATATCGATAGACTCTTCGGATTTATACTCAACCAAAATATCTGATGGGAGCCGCACATAGTCATTAGCATCACTCTCTTCTAAACCATTACCAATCCTCAAAAGGAAATTAGAGTACCATGGGTCAGTCTGTGCTCTCATGTTCTGCGACAACCTGATCTTATGTATTTTATCCCATATGTGCGGCCTTTGCAAGGTTGCATCTGTGATCTGTGCTCGAGTGCCACGTGGCACAACAGGAAGAACTTGTCTAAAGTCCCCTCCAAATACAACAACCTTACCACCAAAAGGATCTTTGCAATCCATTATATCTTGCAAAGATCTAACAAGGGTTTCAACAGCTTGTCTTTTCGTCATGGCCACTTCATCCTGAATAATTAACGATGCTGTACGCAAAAGAGCTGCCATTCCGCTTTGTTTAGAAAAGTTGCAGACTGTATTATCACCAAGTTTTATTGGGATCTTGAATCTTGAATGTGCAGTACGCCCGCCAGGCATGATAGAAGCAGCAATACCTGATGTTGCAGTTGCAACAGCAATCAATCCCATAGAACAAACCTTGGCAAGTAACGCTTTGTACAAAAACATTTTACCAGTACCTCCAGGTCCGTCAACGAAAAAAACCCGACCTCTCTTATTCATCACATGATCCATAATTGAATTGAAACCAGACCGCTGATCAGAATTCAACAAACCTATTATATTCAAATCATCCTTGTTGAAAACTACATTTCTCTCTTCTGTTAGCTCCCTGTAGTAATCTCTGGTTGCATGTGTACATTGGTAAAATTAATTATCATACATAATCCATAAATGTAAATTATGTATATATACTAATACTAAATACTAACAAAACTTAAGTAATAATTATTAGACAGAATTATTATTATTTTGATTAATACTTAATTTCATAAGTAATATAACATGCATTGTGAAAAAAGTACCTGATTCGTCAAGATGGGGTAGACCAAAATCTTTGATATCCTTCCCCATGGATCGCACAATGTCGGCTACATCCCTCAGCACCAACTGTACTACATATGATTCATCTCCGACATTGCGACGGTAGTCCTCTGCCATCGATTCAAAGTGATTGTCCCAAAGTTTACGTATATCAGCATACTCACAAAAAACAGCTATGATAGAAAACATGTGCCTTAATGCGCAAGGCATTTGAAAATGTGATGCTTCAGTCATTGCTTCATCAAGCGATCCATCACTGGTAATAAGCCAGAGCTTCTCACAAGCGTCTCTAAAAGTAGGGCATACAACACCTCTAACAGTTCTAAGGGACTCGTATGATGTTGCACCTCTAACATGATTTAGAAGAATGCGAAGGTAGTACCTGCACCCTTCAGCTGGATTAGCATAAACTAACCTTCCAATTTGGAAACATTGTTTCCTTGGTTTCCAATATTTACCAGACTTGACCCATATATAATGTTCCGGAAATTCTCTGTACAAATATTGAGGTGCTTTGGGATCTTCGATGTTCATCTTGAAATATTCAGTTAGCAAAGATCGTTGAGAAAGGGCACGTGCTGCAACCTCTTCAAGGCTATCTGTATCATTGAAAGGTACCATATGCATTCTAGGGAGGTGCACTTGCATCTGAAGGACAGGTGGATACATGTTGTACAATGGAAACACGATATAGTCGATAGAATGCCTCTATTGCAGTAATACATCTTGCTTTTCTGTACTGCTTCACTTCATTTATTTCAATAGGTCCATCGGCCGTGCCCACTTCAATAGAGAATGAAGCGCTGTCACGTCCTTTATAAATGTATTTGTATATATATCTGATAGACTTGATGCTGCAACAAGCCTCGACATTGATATGACAATTGTAACGCATCAAGAGAATAGGATTGTATGGAACCACCCACCTGTTGTCTAACTAATGGTTCCTCATGAATACTTGTTGACCATCATCACGTCTTCTATATACTAGGTATGCATCTTTCCCTTGCTGCGTATGGTCAGAAAACTGTCGTGGATAGTTGAAACGACACCCCCCATCCATCATACACGGACACTTTTGATTAAGAGTCCCACAGGGGCCGTGCATCATGTGGGTGCATACCAACCTATGAAGCTCTGGATATTTGCTTTGATCAGGCATCTCAGCTGATATATACTTGTCAAAATCACCAGGTCTGTTCAGCTTAGAAGTTTTCTCCATAATCAATAAAAAGTGTTCATGGGGTAGTCCCCATTTCTGAAACTCAGTAACATGTGCCCAGGCTGCAACTTTACCAAAATGACCCTTTACAATCATGAAGTCATGAAGATCACGTAGCTTAGCATGGTAGACTCTAGCCACAATGTCGGGACTATCTTGCGGGGTCTGACCGGGTAGCAATTAGTCTGTAATTTCTGGCCAATACGGATTGCATGTCATTGTAACGAAAAAATCAGGATGCCCATACCGTGCTACCAAAGCCATAGCATCCATAAAACGTGAATGAACATCCCTGTCAGAACCTGGAAAATCCTTTGACAACACAATACGTTTACCAACCTTTCTGGCATCAGAATCACCAAGTGCCAAGCAATCTACGATACCCTGCAGAATGACAAACCCACATAAATTAACAAATAAATGAACATTTATTTGGTATTTATCTATACAATAAACTACGTGTAATTTACAATTCACACTAACCTGATAAAGATTTGCTCGAATAATTTTTTGGTGATCAGGGTTGGAGTACCAATCAAGCCGCATTGATTCTGTTTTTATGTACATATCAACAATCCACTGCTGGAAGAGACGTCCGCCACGAAAAATACATTAAATACACCATCTCGTATTTGCATTAGATAACAATAATACTCCCGAGCGCTGACATGGAGCCTCGAACCTAGTATACATATTTTCAGTCACATGTAATTTTCCATAAATAGCGTAATTTTCAATAGATCAATATATTATATATACAAGTGCAAGAAAAGTCGTGGAAAAAACATACCACCATCTTGGTCATTTTCACCCCGTCGTTATCATGACCACCGTTACCATCGTCATCCACATCCGCATCAATGACTGCGTCATGACAAGTAAGTTAGATGGATCTCGAGAAATGTTAATTAAACAGCCGACAAGCTTATGTTCTTACCAGAATCTTCAACTGACAATGGAAGCACTGACACAGTCTTTCTCGTCCTTGCATTTTTCCCATTTTCTTCTAACGTTACATTAGACGTGCCGGGAGCATCATCTGTAATTCATGGTAATTATAAGTATTTTTAATCTATATATCTATATACTTCTATATACTATGAATAACAAAACAAACATAAAACATTTCCATTATATAATCTGAATTTAAAATATTAAAACATTTCCATAGAAGACGTACCTTTATTCTTTTTTTTTGTGTATTTTCGTTTTACCCTCGGGAATCGTGGAACGGGATTTTCTTCCAACAACACCTTTTTGTCTTCCCACCCTGTCT
Organism: Cenchrus fungigraminus; assembly: GCA_036936925.1. NCBI lineage: Eukaryota > Viridiplantae > Streptophyta > Magnoliopsida > Poales > Poaceae > Cenchrus > Cenchrus fungigraminus. Next base: position 49,016,451 of record CM072778.1, on the reverse strand, counting down.
CACCACCAGGGTAGAAGAGCGGGTAAGCTAATGGGTCATAGCAACCACGATAAGCACGTATAAAGGTGGCATGCCCAAAATTTGCATAAATCATTATACTTCGCTTGAATTTTCGCTGCTCATCAGAACCATCTTGCCATATCGCAGCTACCTGGTCCATTGCAGGCGCATTAAACCTCCTTTGATCAACAGAAATGCTTGTATTTAACTCAATCTTGTACTCTTCAATATTGCCTGATTGCCCTAGGATTTTGAAATTATGTAGGTAAGGATTCTTAGCTACATCGCTCAATATCCGAAGGATCTCCTGGATCAAATTCTGGTCAAGATGAGGAGATCTATTTCTTCTATGCACCATACTCTCATCTGTGTCATAAAAATACAGCTGCATGTGGCGTGGTCCCTTCCCACCAGGTTTTAATTAGTCAATCTTGTGATAAATTTGACCATGTACCTTGAATGCATAAATCTCGGTGCCTATGTTTAAATAAAATAAGAGAATCAACATAAAGTTTCTAATATCACAAAAATAAAATAATGCATACAATTCTATAAATACCTTTGGCTGTGGCTAGGCATTCGTCAATGGTAGCACCGAATGATGTGAACCAAAAATGCGAGTTGAAATAACGTATGTTATTTCTAAAATACTTGGCATCACAATCTGTTTGACTCTCAAATAAACGACGTATTTCAAATGGTAGGTCATGCACATAAATGTGAACCTTCCCTTTTCTGCAACAGAACCCTGGTGTTTCGCTATTGAATTTCAAAGCACCACAATACTCACAATTTGGAACATTCCGCAGCAGGTGATGGTTTTTTGGTAAGTCTTTATACACCCATTGGTATGGATCTTCTTTATTTACAATAACCACATTAGGACCCCGATGTGTCTTGTATTTTACCACTGTTAATAAGCAACAACGAATGTAAAAAGGTTTTAGAATTCACAATAAAATAAGAATGTTATTGTTATTACATAAACAATTATGTTATTTACCTTAAATTAAAAATGTTATTACATAAGCAATTATATTAACTACCTTTCTCATAGCTCACTCTTGGATCATCATCTTGGATATCATCACGCGAACCTTCGTTTGGATTGTTACAATCTAAATCCTCCTCTACAATATTTTAAATAATCCAAAACATGAATATATATTATTTGGTCAAGAAACTCACAATAGTTACGAGAGCAAACCTGGTAAGGCAATATCAGGATCGTCCGGCTCCCAAACACCGATTCCTTTTGAGGGTAACCTATTGTTGTTATCAGCATTGATAGCGCCTAATGAAGGTGATAAATTAATAAAATTTTAATTACTCAATTAACCTGGTACCAAATAATAACCATTTCAGAATTATACATACCTTGGTTGACACATCTTGATGCTGAACGTGTAACCACGCCTATTGCAATAGACTGATGTGTCCAAGGCGTTGCTGCAAGGTAAATACAAAAACTCATTAATATGTAATATCTATTTATATTTTTTACTACAAAGCACTTTAGACCGTGGCGCCCACGGGGTGACGGGGTAATTAATGCCCCTGTCGGGAGGAGCAGGTAGAGCACCGCGGGTTGAGGGGGAGCCTCGAGCGAGGCGGAGATCGCTGGGGGGGCGCTGGCCCGTCGAGCGAGGAGGAAAGCTAATCGAGGGGTGCCAAGCCCTCGAGCGAGGCGGAAGTTCGCCCGTGTGGCGTCCGACCCTCGAGCGAAGCGGAGGTTGGCTCGAGGGTGGCTGGTGCGGTTGTTTGATGGGCCGCGGAGGCCGTTGGGCCGCAGCAGGTCGTGGGCTTTGTTCATGTTTCAGTTGCGGTTGATTTGGGGAGCTCGTTAAGCGATGTTTGTTTTAAGAGAGTGATTTTCCTCGTATAAATTAATGAAATTTTATTTACTTAATTAAACTGGTACCAAATAATAACCATTTCAGAATTATACATACCTTGGTTGACACATTTTGATGCTGAACGTGTAACCACGCCTGTTGCAACAGACTGTTGTGTCCTAGGCGTTGCTGCAAAACTCATTAATATTTAATATCTATTTATACAAAGCACTCTAGATATTCAATAGGTGTATACACATAGAATCACGCACCTTCGTCGCCACTAAGACCAGTTGCTACACGAACGAAAGGCGAAAGAGTTTGTTTCGTCACCACAGATTGCATTGTACAAACCCCATCAGTCCCTGAAGTTTTTTTATATAAATGTTCATCATAATAATAAATGAAAACAAGATGAAATAAAATGAAGGGAGCGTCGGTAGGATCTGTGTTGAATGGTCATACCATTGTCACCGTTTCTTTTGGAACGTCTTCTGTCGTTTTTCGAAGATCTTACTTCATCTATTCGACGTTCATATTTTCTCTTATCTTTCGATCTGGCCTTTTCCAATTGACGACAACGTGCATCTGTTAAGAATGTTAAATGTTAAAAAAATAAACATAATGGAATTATTAATTTTATAATTCATTTATGTAACAAATTGTATTTAATTAATATATAATTAATTTACCTGGAACTACATTCTCCGTTCTTGTATATGAACTGTTGCCGCGAAGCCAGCTATCATCGTCACCGTCTAATAAATTCTCATGTTCAGACAACACAGATCCTGTTATTAAACATTCACAAATTTGAGACAATCCAATTTACTTCATGTAGACTGATACACAAATGTTCTACTTAATAATTTACCATTGTTAGTTTGAAGAGTCGCCGCTTCAGAGGCCTTCTTATGTGCGTATCTTTCTCTCCTCTTGGCATTTATGGCATCCTTAGATGCCGCGTACCATTGACGTTGTTGTTCTCTCTTCTGAGCCTTAGCATCTAACAAAAAAATATTCAATAGTTTGAAATTATAAACCCAAAAAAAAGCAAACTTCAACAATGGATCCGTATAAAACTCAACCTGCGTTGGGACGAACCAAATCTTGGTTACTCACGTCATCAAGAGGTACACGAACTTGTTCTTGGACAGGAACATCTAAAACACAGAAAATTTAAAAAATCATAAACCAAAAAGTGGTATGGATGAACAAACAAAAAATACATAAACCAAAATCATACCTAACGATGATGATGTGTCATTGGACACATTAGGGTTCCCACTTCTCTGCCTTTTGCGTCCCCTAGGCTGAAGTCGACGTTCGGCCATAAGGGTTCCAAATTCTAATTTTAGGGGGGAAGGGAGGCGGCAACGACCTAAAACGGCGCAATGAGAGTTCTAATTTGGAAAGAAAACAAACAATGGAAACCATTAATCAAGGAGGAAATGAAATGTGGGTATTTGTGGAAGCTGCATTTTATTTGTGGAAGTACAGGAGGCGGGTAAACAAGGCCACCACACCTTCCAAAAATGAAAATGTGGCTACAGGAGACGGGTAAATAAGGCCAGCACACCTTCCAAAATGAAAATGTGGGTATAAGAGGCGGGTAAACAAGGCGCCGGTGAAAAAAGTAAGTCAAAATCGCCAAAAGTATTTTCTAACGTCGAAAAAATGGTCCCCCCCCTTCGACCGACCGAATTGATGTTTTTGGTGGGCCTTTTGTGACAGGTGGGTCCTCCTGTGAGGTGTACGGGGGTAGAACTTTTGGTGAGAATTGTTTTCAAAAGAACTCATTCTTTATAGTATAGATATATTGATATTTATGCATTGTTACTGCAAGCGCTTTTTGCTGGCCCAAGATTTGGACTATGATGTCTTGGCAAGTGTGATGAATTTGGATTGTGAGATGCGACAATCAACTGCTTCTGCCAAAGTGGTAATCGTCTTGAAATCAGCTCTCTTTTCTTTTGAGAGCTAAAATGATGCCCACATGTAAAAGAAACCTAACCCAGTCGTGGAGTTGTCAGCATGTAATCAGAATTTTATTTCTATCTTTTGACACTATGAAGACTAATTTATTTCAATTATTCTGCACTTTGTCAGATACTGGCACCAGTGCTAGCACATTCACACTTCACTTTGTATGTGTTCAGTATGAACAAGAAGTCAAGAAAAATATATATTCTGGATTCTTTAGAAAGGGATTATGAAGGAGAAGGAATGGAAAAGCGAGATTTGCATCATGAGAATACAAAAAAAATGATTGCTGATAGGATGAGTAAGTTTGTTGGATATACCTGTCCGCAACAGGAACTGAACTAGAGAGAAGATGATTACGTGTACTTCAAGGTCACAGCCCAAGGAAACAAATAGTATTGTGGATTCCATGTTTTGAAATATTTGCTACTTTGGACTGAGGAAGGATTATGCACCACAGTTGATACGGTGAGATCTTTTTTTAAAAACAAAGCTTTTCTGTTCATCAGTTTGTTTTTTCTTCATTATTAACGGAAGAGCAAAATCAGTTTTTGCTATCACTAAATAAAGATTAGAGTGCATGTGAGTATAACTTTATTTGCTCTAACTATTTCTTTGTTAGCAGGAGATGATTGAGGAATTTGGTCTAGAGCTGCTAGAAAAACTCCTCTCGCATCAAAGTAATGATGCTGTTATTCCTCAGCAGATTAAAAAATATCTGCCATGAGACAATATGGTTGTTATTTTTGTCTAGTACAGAGTATGTATTATTGCACCTGTCTGTAATCAGTTGTAAACATGGAGGAGTAGGTTTGTTAGATATACCTGTCCGCCACTAGAACTGAACTGGAGAGAAGATGATTACGTGTACTTCAAGGTAACAGCCCAGGGAAACAAACAGTATTGTGGATTCCATGTATTGAAATATTTGCAACTTTGGACTGCGGAAGGATTATGCACCACAGTTGATACGGTGAGTTCTTTTTTTTAAAAAAAAAGCTTTTCCGTTCATCAGTTTGTTTTTTCTTTATTATTAACGAAAGAGCAAAATCAGTTTTTGCTATCACTAAATAAAGATTAGAGTGCATGTGAGTATAATTTTATGTGCTCTAACTATTTCTTTGTTAGCAGGAGATGATTGAGGAATTTCATCTAGAGTTGCTGAAAAAACTCCTCTCGCATCAAAGTAATGATGCTGTTGTTCCTGAGCAGATTAAAAAATATCTGCCATGAGACAATATGGTTGTTATTTTTGTCTAGTACAAAGTATGTATTATTGCACCTGTCTCTAGTAAGTTGTGAACCATATTAATCAGTTAACAACGCGAGTTCGTGACCCATTACCATTATTTCCTGTTTGATTGGGTTAACCGTAAATAGGTCACAGCTGTATCGGCCTTCGATACCGCTTCCTACCCGGCCGCCAGCGCAACCACCCCGGAGAGAGTTAGACAGACCGTGAGAGAGGAAGGGATTGAGATAAATTTTGGGCCTTTTTTGTTTTGGCCCTTTCCTTCTTTAATATAGCATTTCACTCCCTATAATTCTATTTTCTTGTATTTTAATCCCGAGAACTTCTATTATTACCTTACATTTTAGTCCCTATGGAGGTAACAAATAAATTTTTAGTTGAAGATGGTAGTCTAAAGTAGATAAATAAAATATACTATGGTTGTTGGATATAGAGTAATAGAAGTGCGAGAGAAACTAATGTTGAGTAAAAAATCTTGCTGACAGGCTAGAAATTTCTTTTAAAGTAAAAATATAGAGTAGTAAGAGTGTGGATAATCTTAAAGTGTTTGAAGATATGGAGGATAAAATAATGATTGGACATTGAAATCAAATTTGTATATGTACAACATGACTAAAGTACATATATATTTGATAATTGTAAGGTCTCTGACACGGTAGACACGTGAATTGTACTATTTTTTTACGACAATTATTCTTGGAATTGCAATGTATAATTTAATGTGCCTTAACAGTTAATCAACATATATTAAGTTATTTTGTTTCGTTGCAACGCACGGTCATAATTGCTAGTGTTTATTATAATTTCTTCAAGCACGGATCGCGCTGGGTTTACACGCGGACGGTGCCGGTCGGGACGGGAATTGCCCATTCCCGTTTACTACATCCCTTAGCCAGCATAATGAAGATGGCAACGGGTAAACAGCCCGCGGATACACCCAAGTATCATGGCAAGCCCTAAAGCCGAGAGATTGTGCAACTAACCCTGCAATAGCGCTCGTGTAACCCAAGTTCCATAGGTCCATTACCGTCCATCACGCAAGCACATGCACTGCACAACACCTACCCGCAAGCACATACAGTGTTTGAGCATTACTACTCCGTATAGTACTCCTATGGACCATGCCATATAGGTAGCATATCAACAGACAGATCTGTGAGAAGGGAAAAGTAAGAAACACAACGAGTGCCGTACAGATCTGCGGTTATCGCGTCCGGTGGCAGACGGCCGTGGCGCTGCAGGTCATAGCGGTGCACAGGGGACGTGCTGCGCTGGCAGAAGACAATCTGGGTATGCAAATCTGCGCCTCTATTGCTGGTTTGATTTCTAATGTTTTCGTTGGATTGGGGAATTGGGGATTCTAAAACCGGACTTTGCGGAAATCTCAAGTTTCGTAGTCAGATTCACATTGATCAAAATGATTTCAACAGTTTGTTTTGACATTGCGCTTGATTTGAAATTGATGGTATTGAGTATAAGAAATAGTGTATCATTATATATCTATATATTGCCTAACAGTTCATCGTGAGAAGCCATGCAACCGCAAGGAAGTCGCCGGCGCCCAGAGGAAGGCGACAGAGGGGTCGACTCGATCAGCAGCCTTCCTGACGAGCTTGTTCTCGAGATACTTGGCCATCTATTCGATCTACCGGAAGCTACCCGCACCACCGCCATTTCCCGCCGTTGGTGTAACCTCTGGAAGCGGCTTTCCAATTTGGATTTCAGCGATGTCGACCCATATTCTGTCGAAACAGTGCTCGCACAGGTCACCAGCCCTGTTTTCGACAGGCTCGGCGTCTCCTTCAGGACCCCAGTGGCCTCCCAGCATGTCACTTCACTTCCCCACGCTGCCGTGAAGCTGGCGCCTGAGAGTTTCTCAATCCGTGCAGTGGTCCATTTAGAGGGAGATAATGTCATCAGGCTGCCTTGCTATAACCAAACTGTCTCCTTGAAGCTTCACGCGGAGAATTTATGCTTTGGGCCACCACGATCTGGCCAATTTACCATGCTCAAGAACCTGTCCATGGTCGGGGGCTGCATGGACCCTGCTTCTATGCTCCCCATATGCCCATGTCTTCGTGTGCTCAAGATCAATGACTGCTGGCCATTTGATATAGTGAAAGTTCACTCAGCGTCACTAGAGGTGCTCTCATTGCACACCACAATGGATTTAAAGACCATCAATCGTATTGACATTGATGCCCCCGTGCTTAATGATGTGAAGGTGCGCATTAACGCGGATTACGATTTCAGCATATCTTTCTTAGCTCCTGCAGTAAAGAATTTTTCCTGGGAATGCTATGGTAAAGCTTGGTTTGGTGATTTGTGGGTCCTTGAAACCATACGTGAGCACATGCTTCATGCTTGTTACGTCTTATCTTTGACAATTTTTTGCCGGGTGAGTCTCCTGCTCTTCTTAATCTTATGTTTATTTTCTATATGGTGCCAAACTGTTATGCGTGTAACTTGATATTGCCTGTTGAAATGGCATTCAAACATTCATTTTTTTCATGTGCAGTGTTCGTCCCCACACTATGATCCTCGTGGTGGTTGGAGCTTTGTGCAAGAGATGGAGTTACTTCCAGCAACCAACTCTTCCATTTTGGAGTTGGATCTAGAAACAGAGGGACACGCTTATGGTCCATTGGTATTGCACCTGCTTTGGATTCAACCAGTTATACAAAGGCTTAAGGTGACCCTATCAGTAAGCAAGGTATCCATTGCGATCATCAGTGTCATGTAAGCCTTATTAATAATTTTATTAAGTCAATCATGTTAAATTTTCTTTCAGGTGGCAGAATTATGTGAAACAAACTACCCCCGCGAACAACCTAATAACAAATGGATAAGTGATAGTGTTGCTTTGACTGATCATGAAGAGGTAGAGATTGTGGGCTTCAAAGCAAAAGATCATGAAATTGATTTCCTTAAACTATTATTCCAATGTGCAACATTGCTCAGAAGGGTGACTTTGAAAGTGACAGGCAAGATACTGCTAAGTAGCGATGGATATAATAAAATCTACAACATCCATAAGGAGTATCCTCATGTGGTATTTTATGTTGTCGGCATCCCCATTATTGTCTGGGCCGAGGGCGTGGTGGTAACTGGAGCTGCTCATGCTGGGTCAATGGATCCCCATACCCAGTTGCACTACGAAGTGTTCACCCTGTTGAAACAATCCCTGCATGACCGCTTTGATTCCTTGGACGCCCAAACTAGCCAACTGATATCACAGGTCGATGTGCTGCGTGGGTGTGGGACTGAGATGTCGTCTGAAGTGCAGGAAACACTAGTGGATGCCCACGCTATCCTCATGGACGCCAGGGAGCAGTTCACGGAAGCTTTGGAGACAATGTGCCACAACTTTCCCCGGATCTGCAGTCAGCTGGTGAATATTTGCCTTGTTGCTGATGCCTTAGATAGGTTGCTAGACGTCCTCGCAGCAGGGGAGTGCATCCTGGACTGCGTTGTTGCAGATTGTGGCTGCCCCTGCCGGGCTGTTGGTGGTGGTGCCGGCTAGCTAGTCTGACAACCAACGATGGAAGGAGCGGGCGCACCGACGCTGTTCAAATGCGTAACAAAGTTCCAGCGGGTTTTCTTTTTTCTTTTTTTGTTGTTCAGAATAAAGTTCTATCGTGTTATGCATGCGCGATGCTGAATAAATAAATTCGCTTGCAGTGAAAGTTAGAAACGGACGGTCCCCTATTGGGTGTTGCTTTGGTGTTGCATCAAGCTACACGGACCCGGTCGGTGTTGCACGCGCCATGTAGAACGGATGGTGCGTAGCCGAACCATGCATAACCGAGCTGGTGCAGGTGACGCGCAGAATCAACACGACCGGATTCAGCGTGGATTTTTTGTAACCAACACCGTGCGTAACCCATGTTGCAAGTTGGTAATTACCAGTTGGTTTAAGTACAGTATTACTGTGTGACACCCTGCGCGTTGCTGCAGAAATTTCTTAAACAAAATTTCAAGGTGAAATTTCGAAAGACACTAGGCTGATTAATTGCAAGCCATTCATTCAAATGAGACTAGACACTGGTGCAACTCGTAAACAAAAGGCATATCGAAGAACAGCACGTCTCTGTGCTTACAATGCCATCTATGGCCTCAGCCAATGCAAGTCATTCTCATGAAACAAGACTTGTAAACAGTTATAATCGACGCCGACCCAAATGATTTCGGGAGCTCTTCACAGTTTAGTGTGTGATGATTTGCTGCAGCAACCTTTCACGATAGTTGGTGACCCATTCCTGTTGGTACGAAAATATTGTAAATACAACATGCCAACATTTGCAAGAACGAATATTAGTACGGTTTTGAGTATTGCTATATATACATCAACAAACTTACCGAATTAGTAATATTAGATCCGTCCCAGTTGGTCATGAAGTGTAGGATGTATAGTCCAGAAGCATTAGTAGCCTCTTCATGCCTTGGGACATCTCCATACACTATCGGTTCCTTGGTCCAGTTGATATTCAGTTCAGGACATATACCCCTGACACATTGTGTCATCCTGCTGGCAATTCTATCACATTTGGCTTTCTTGTGCAGCCTCCAGTTCTCTTGATCTTCTCGTTTGACCAGGTCCAGTATAGTGACTCTGATCCCAACCTCCTCGTTCATCCCAAAGGAGTATAATGTCCAATTATCATCATTATCATCAAATACTGGCAGGAGCTGCTGTTTACACAGGCCTAGTTAATAAACATGTATTGATAAATGCTGCTTCCGCATTTACAGTTGAGATAAGCATTACCAAACTGCATAGCTCCAGGGAATACGGCGTTACCACACTTCTAATCTTCTCAGTGAAATCTGATATATTGTCCTCCCATGTGGGAGTGTCTACATTTACCAAATACCACTACAAAAAAAAAGGATCAGAAAAACAAATTTCAAAGCAATTACAAGTAACAATGTGCCACAAGAAATTATATATTGAAACCTGGAAGAACCAACCGAAATTGAAGCAGGTATTATTATCTTCCAACCAGCATCACTTTCCTTAGACTCATCATGTGAGATTATTTTTATACCCCAATCAATAAGACGAATGGTCTGGCGACCAGTTTCCTTGAAACATGGAATCAATTCATGGGCACTGATCCTATAACTTGAATCCTCTGAACGAATCAATGTTGGACTGCACAAATTTTCATGCAATGGTTATAAATTTGAATTAGAAAGAAAATTAGTATACTTATCGACATCTTTTTCTAAGATCATCATTGCCTACCTTTGGCTGTCAAGTTTCATAATAGCATTGAAGAGATTGACATGATCTTCAGTGTTCTGATGCAATTTTTTAATTGTCTTCTCTCGTTGGCTTTTTCACTGGAAATTGTAACTGTTTTCTTTTCCATCCGCTTTGCCTCTGCTCACCATATTCACCTTGTCAAAGTGAAGTGGCAATGACGACGATGCAGGAACCTTACTAAATTGGCAAGATACACCCTTGCACGTAGTTATTGTTACACCTTCTTCCACCAGCTTTGGATCTTCCATGGGCTGTAATGATCACGATGATGTAGCATATCAAAAATTAAGTTTGCCATAAGTGGAGAAAAGAACATTAAAAATTAGAAAACTATGACTATGGAATATCACTGAACTGAATTGAACAGAAATGCACGATGTATTGTAGATCATGAAAATGACACCAAGAGAATTGTTTGTTTGTTGATCCAGAATCTTACCACATCACCATTGGGGCTTGATGTGTCCACAATACTTGGATCTGGTGCCATTTCAGGGTTTGCAGAACAAACAGTGTGCATCACCATGTCTCTGTTCACAAGATCTTTTCCTCTACGCTGTCACAGGGAACACAAAAAGATTATTATGTATGCACCTATCATGAAAGGCAACAATAACATCCCGCACCATCATTCTACTAGTGTCATCACTGTATGATGAGGTCGATTCATCTTATGAAAGTGGGTGTTGTTCCTTTGACAATTCCATATGGAAATTTAGTTTATTAACACTCATGGATATTTGTTGCTAAACGAAATGTCCTAGGAATCCAAATCTAAAATTCAAAATCCATAGAAGGGAAAAATTATGAATATTGTACCTCCATTTGTTGTTCAGAATAATGTTTTAAGGTATCTGATGATGTGCTCTCTGTAAGAGAGTTGTGTTGCAAGTTCTCGCAGTCCACACGGTCAGTTGCTTTCAAGCACATGACGTTTTCTATTGGCAATGTACCCTGAAAAAGTATTTAAAAATTATTAGAAGGATATGATTTAATTTCAAAAAAATATAGTTATATACTCAATGTTGCTACCTTTGTTTGGGACGAGCATAGAGGACAACAAATATTCATAATTTATATTAATATTTTATAATAATAGCACAGCTGATGGTTGAAAAATCTTTGTTATTCTTGCACGAACCTGGTGGCTCATCATATTGGACTGTTCTCTGGTCATAGCTGAGTCAGAACGAGTATCACTCTGCTTGAGAATTGCAAAGGCATGTTGAATACTGTCGCATTCAGTTTCCTCTAGCAATTCAGTAGGCTGGGAGATATTTGCAGTTCCATCAGGCACAACAGATGTCATCAAGGACCTTTTTTCTTCATCCTCTTGCTTATGTGGATACATTGGATTAATTGTCAGTACTTAAGTTGGCTGAGCAGGGTGACAAGATTTTCATTGATTAGAGAAAAATGTTGGATGTTACTTTTTCCTTCTTGTTGGTTACAAAAAATGAATGTCTGATCTGGAATGGGTGTGGTAGAAATTTGTAAGAACCACTTTCATTAACAAAATATAGGTTCTGTAGCATATTCATGTCACTGTACAAAGTAAAAGATCCATGGATTGCCAAAAGAAATAATGCATAATCCATCACCTCATTTGCTATATTGATACCCTGGAATGCCATTAGAAATGTATCACACACCCCATCCGTCTTCCTCTCGGAAGCTACTGTTGTTTTGCCAAAATATGCATAACAAGTTTCCTTAACGTTTCGTATCTGCAATATTAAAACAGGAACAATGTTAACAAACAATAAATGGTGCCTAATATATAAATATATATGCACTAAAGTTACCGGCAGGTGTTGATAGGATGCTTCTACTTGGAGTAGCTGTGCATCACTCCAATGTATAAACGGAGGTTCACCAACTAGAGGTGTGTTGACGTTCCTTAGCCTCACTACTAGGTTTGCACTCACGGCGATAGCGCCAAAAATGCTTGTTGGCACTCGCTAGCGTCGCTACCGGGTTTATAACCCTAGTAATGGAGCTAGGAACGTCTTTGGTAAAACACACGTCACAGAAAGGTCCGCAAGCGCACGGATTACCGTTGTAGCACTTCACCCGGTGGTATTCGGGTTATCGTATTTATATTTTCCCAAGGGAAGCACTACGACAAAGATGATCGGATAAACAGTGGGGAGTAACAAGACTCGGTAAAGAGCTATAGCGGGGGTAACGAATAAAGATATTCGGGGATAACTTGACACACACAAGGAGATCTTGATAAAGGGTTAGAGAGGACCTAGTGAGCTGGGAAGACAACGAGACGAGAAAGGATCCTAACACAATCTATCTATTCTAGGTAAAGAACTAAGGCAAAGGATAACCAAGGCAAGCTAAACTCGATAATCTCTTCTAGTGCTGTAGGGGCATGCAAAGCCGCGCTCTCGGACTGGGATGAGAAGGGAGAACGACGACGCGCTAAATCCTACCGGCCCGAACTAACGTGGTGGACTACTGAGCCCGTCCGGAGCTGTCACCTCCCTAGGGTACCACAACTATTTCGTTGAACGGGACACCAATCTAAGACCAAGGCAAGCTCTGAGCACCGCGCTCACAACGAGCCAAAGAACCTTTCCCCAGATATCACGAAGGAAGGTCTCTCTCCGCTACTAAGCACAAACGTACTCGGTAGAAGATCAAGCGAAGAACGATCACAACACTATAGGGTTCAAGAGAGCTATGCTAACCAAGATTAAACTAACTTTAGTCTAAACCAAGAATAAAGCTTCTAGAGCAAAGTAAAAGCTGAATGTAATTGACTCGAAAGGTAAGATAGAAAGATAACTTGAATTGTACTTGAGTCTAAACAAAGAAAAGGATACAAGAGTAGTACCAGAACCCTGAAGAAGACTCCTCCGGAACCCCGAGACTAGCTCGACTCGACTCTAACTCCCAAGCTACACTAATCCTACTCTAAGTGTACAAAAGTGAGAAATGGAGATGCTCCTGCATTGTGTGTCCATTCCAGCGAGTGGGAGGTGCCTTTTATAGGCAAGGGAGGTCGGTGAAGCGCAGGGGAGGAAAACCCTAGGTGCGGCCGGGTCTCTAGGCACGGCCGGCCCTAGGATGTGCCGCCTCTCGCCTTGGACGCTCCTATTCACTACTCCTGAGGCGGTTGTAGGTCGGCTCCTTGGGTCGGTTTCACCCAGCACGCCAAGTGATAGGTGCGGCCGGCCCTATAGGTCCGGCCGGCCCTACCCTGTGCCGTGCGATGCACTGACCGAGTTAGGGGACGCTTAGGATCGCCTTTGGATGACGGTTGTGGTGGTTGAGCGATCGGATAAGTGGACCCATTGATCCAAGTGATCCTAGCCTCCACCCTTTGATCAAACCGACATTTCTTCAGTGAATCACACTCATCCAAGTTGTGGTCGAGGGAGTGGGGGTGCTCTGGACCAGGGTCGTGCCACCGAGCAGGGCCGGCCGCACCTGGCAGGGCCCGCCACACCTGCAGGGCCGGCCGCACCTGTAGGTTCGGCCGGACCAGGTGGTTCGGCCGTGCCTGGCACATGTGGCGTGTTGGTCCCAAATTCTCCCAAAATGTGTACCTACCTATGAAATTCACAACACAACTCGTGGAACTTTATTAGTACTAAAAATGTGCTTGAAACTTGTCATATACTCCTCTCGAACCCGAGGTTTTGACGGTCAAATTTTTGTTGTAAGGACCGTCAACAAACTCCCCCAAGCTATACGTTTGCTCGTCCTCAAGCAAAGTCTAGACTTGGCCTCGGTGGATCAGGAGTTGCATGATGTTACCACTCGGCAAGTACCTATGCACAAATCCATGCTCTACTTGCTATTTGAAAAGATTGGTACGAGAGGAACTTAGCCTTATTTTACCTGTGGGGCTTGTAACATTCCACCTTGCCTTTGGAGGTTGAAAGGTAGAATGGTTTTGACTTTGCATCGCTCACTCTTCTCTTTTCGGGATCCTATCTCGGAGTTTTGAAAATTTTGCGAAGAAAGACAAGGTTCCTCGGATGGTTCCCTCGATCGCTCAAATGGTATTTGTACCTCACCAAAGGCTTTTGAGCGAGCCTCAACTTCCTACTCCATGGCTTGTATGTGGAGCTTTGGGTAGGATAAGCATGAGACTTACTTGTGCCACATGATGTTGTTGAGCCAAAGTCCGGATCCAAGAAGAAACTAGTCATGCAACTTGATCGAGATGTGCAAGTGTGTGGAATATTTTTGTTTGTTTTTCTAAGCACTCCTTGCTTTGAGATTCTCCTCTTGCTTTTATTTTGGAGGGGGGTCATGCTTCATTTTTTTATGCTCTTTGATTGGAGCACATATATATTTTTTTCTATGCTTTTTGAGCATATACCTTTTTTCTTTTGATGACCCCTCTCTCCTTTTGCAAGAATACAAGAAGAGAAATCTCTTAGGAACTTTGGAGTATTTATTTTTTTGGTGGGTGGATGGCACGTTTTGCGTAACTCCCGGAGTGGAAGTTAGCTTGTATATGTGGGTGTACGTGATCTCGATCATGGGAGCATGGAAAGATTCTACCAAGGGTCACAATAATTTGACAAAACTCAATGGGTCACAAGCAAGCATATGTAGAAGGTTTATACTTTGATATCGACATATGGCTTTGGTAGGTGGTATGACCATTGAGGAACTTGTCTTGTTTTATTTTCTCAAAAGAAATCATCTGATATTTTCACCATACTATGAGATAGAGCAAGATCAACATTGTCTCACCATATCATACTAGTCAACACCCTAGGTTTGGTCATAAGCTTTTGCTTCCCACAAAGTTTTATTTCAGGCTCTTGTCTCAAAATATACCAACAAATTCAAATGCTCATAGAGCACAAAGTTGTACACTAGGTTCTTGCAAAGTTTTAACATAGCAACTATTCATCATTTCCAAAGTGAGGATATAGACAAGTTTTCAAGTGCACATGGCTGAAGCAAATATTATTGTTATTTTTCTTTTATTCAAATGTGATAAACAAGATGTTGAAAATTGATTTGGAGGGACATACCTTCCTTGATTGAAAATGGGGTCTCCCCCAAGCTAATTTTTGGCTACCTGGTTGGCGTGTCTTCATTTTGGTGATGAGTTGAGCACTTGGAAGCTTGTAGTGGTTGGCTTGATGGATTCGTGGAAGATCATAGGTACGGCTGTACCACTAGATTCGGCCGGCCCTACTCCATTTGCTCCAAGCACTCGTGTCCCCTCCTGTAAACATCCTACACAAAAATTTTGTCAAGGGGAGGTACGGCTGTACCTCTAGGGTCGGCCGTATCACCAAAAATTTTCAAAACTATTTTTCTACGTCTTGTTTACTTACTAATGCAATGGCCAAATCAAATTTGAAATTTAAATATGCTTGATGCATGGAATAAAATGTTGGAAGGGAAATATGAGATAAATACCGGTTTACCTCACGGTGAGGGCTCATAGTTTTAGAGTCTGTGAGCGGGACTCCTCCGTTTGCTCAATTGATCTTGGATTCGTCCGGTCCCGGAGTGGAAGACTCGGACGATGCTCCCTTCACACGCCACACCCTCCTTGTTTTCTTCGGTGGCGCTGAAGTTGGTGAGGCTTTAGTGGGGGTGTTTTTTGTTTCCGTCTTCTTTTCCCCCTTAGTCTTGTTGATTGCCTTCGGCTTCTTTGGTTGGTGGCGCCCTTTTGATGCTTTGTCTTGCTCCCAATGCTTCCTCATCGTGGCGATGAGGTTATCCACCTTGGGTTTGGTTGGGGCCACCATAACTTTCTTGCATTGGGGCCGTGGCTTCCTCCACTCTCTAGATTCCTCATCTTGCACTAGGTAACATTGCTCTTCTTTTGCTTAAAATTTGAATGTCATGTTTCTTCGCCCTATGCGGAATTGAATTTTTCCGGCTCCGACATCAATCCTTGCATTAACATCTCTCAGGAATGGTCGCCCGAGAATAAGCGGCATTTCTCCATCATCTTGTGTTTCGAGGACCACCAAATCCGCAAAGACATAGGAGCCTTTGACATTCACCAAGAGATTTTCCACTATGCCCTCTGGATATTTAATCGATGAGTCGGCAAGTTGGACTGTCATAATTGTCGGGGAGAGAGCAGGATATCCTAACTCCTCAAACATGGCCTTGGACATGAGGTTGACACTTGCACCAAGGTCAGAAAGAGCATTCTTGATCTTTTGATAGTAGATCGTGCATGTGATAGCCGGATATCCATTGTCTTCCCTGTGCAAGACTACTGATTCCTCCCATGGGTCTTGGATTTGATGTATGAGCTTCCCTACATGGTTAGGTGTGAAGGACCGATTAGGCGACCAGAGAGGGGAGGAGTGAATGGGAGCCGATAAAAATTCTTCCCGGAGGATGAACTTCGTCTATGCCCCAAAATCACAACCGAGGATTCCTACACGAGTTTGCCAAGGTCACGTAGTCACAACGGACCTACCAACCCTAGGAACAAACCCCAACTCAAAGCAACACGAAAGCACAACTCAAGAAGCAAAGGACTTAGGCAATCTGCGGTGCCTGGGGCGGACGGTCCGAGGTGACCAGGCGGACAGTCCGCGGGGGCCAGGCACCGAGCACACACGAGCTGGACCAACCAAGTCCATATGGAACAATTCGCATGGCCTCTCTATCATAACGGATGTCAGAGGCGGGTGAGAGGAGGCGACCATCTTACCATGCCAACACGGAGCACATACCAAATCCTTTTGGTATTTCAACTTTGGCAATCCTCGGACCAAGCCTAGCCCACTCAAGCGTGACAACAAGTCAAAACTCAAGTGACCTAGTCTCCTATGCCGTTTCCAAAGCTCCGCCGAAACACCAGCAACCAAACAACGAGCAGAGCCGCCGCACTAAGAAAAATCGGCTCTAAAAATTTGACCCTCGGGGATGATCGTGCACACAAGATCACCTCGAGAATCCAAAACACGAGAGCAGCCCATTTTGAAATGGACTTCAAAACCCTCATCAAGAAGTTGGGAAACCGAAAGAAGATTGTAACCCAAAGACTTGACAAGAGAAACACGCCGAAGAGTCACAGACTCACTCACCTTCACCATGCCCACTGAAAGCACTCTACCTTTCCCATTGTCCCCAAAAGTGATGTACTCCTTGGTCATCATCGGGGTGAGGCTGAAGAACCACCGTCGATCTCCGGTCATGTGTCGAGAGCAACCGGAGTCGATCAACCAAAAGCCTTCCATGCCTCCCACCTGCAAAATCAAAAACGAGAGTGAGAGTGAGCAAACGACTCAGCACTGGGGTTAGTACAAAAGGAATCAAACCAGTGCCGTGCCATTTGCTCAAAAGTGGGGTTAGCAAAATCCATCATATCTCTTCTAGGTGGAACACCCACACGTCCCCTTGGAGGACTACGCGTACCACGAAGTGGAGACCGTGGCCCGTAGCTCCTCTGCGACCTAAAGCTGCGATCATTCCCCCCATACTCGTATTGGCCACGAGCGAAGGAACGTCCAGCAAACTCACCACACCCGAACCCAACACGCCTACTACCATATCTCTGTGGTGGCTCACCTCGAGGCACAAACTCACGCCTCTCCCGAGGGTAGATAGTACGCACCACACCATCACCTATTGGCACCAACCTAGGCTCAGGTACACCACGAGAAGGGCAATACCTGTCCTTGTTGGTCATCTCCCTAGCCAACCTCTCCTCACGCTTCCTCCTGAAGCAAAACTCAGCTAGGTGACCATCCTTCCCACAATGGTCACAATGGAAAGGGATGGGTTTTGGCTTTGGCTTTGGGTTCTCTCGGAGCTGAGGCTTCTCCTCACTCGGTTTCTCTCCCTTCTTCCCAAAGAACTCATTCCCCAAGTTACTCTTGAACTTGATGGGTTTCTGGAAGTTGTCGGTTTGTGGAGGAAACACGGGTGGAGCTGGGGTTGTGTCTAGTCGGTTCCTAAGTGGGTTTGGCTTAGAGCATAGGCATTTTTGTGGTGGGTTTTTGGTGGTTCTGGGATGTCACCGATCTTCCCCTCATTCTCACCACTTCCCTCACCAATCTTGTCCGACCCAAGCGCTTGCCCATCATAGCGCTTGTATGCCTCAATCGTCATCCTGAGCTAAGGCTCATGACCAGACAACCAAACCATCATTTTTCTCAACTCATCGTTCTCATCCTGCAAACGATCAACATAGTGTGCAAGCTCCATATTCTTCACAGCATTTAATTCACAAGTGGAGCATGATGTAGGAATAGGAGCTTTCAAAGCAGCCTCTAGAGATCTAGCATAAGCAACAGACACATCTAGTTTCTCATGCAAAACAGGGCAAGAAGTGCAAGCACCAAGCAAGGAGGGCCTAGATTTCATCTCATCTAGCTCAACCCTAAGCACATCTAGTTCCTCGACCTTGGAGGCATACTTTTCCTTGAGCACAGTCAAATCACCAAGGAAAACAGAACATTCAGTGCATTCAGGTTCATCGGTCACAACAGGAGCAGACTTCAGAGAATCTATTTGAGCCCTAGCATCAACAAGCAAAGACTCTAGCTCAACCACCTTCTCCTTAGCCTCTCCAAGCAAAGACCTATACTCCCTCTTCTCCTTGTTGGTCTTTCTAAGCACATCATCATGGTTGTCAAGCAAGTCATTCAACCTAGCATTCTCTGCTATCAAGAAGGCAGGATCATTGTTTACCTCATCCTCGGAGTCGGAGTCCGAGTTGTCCTTGTTGCTCTTCTTGCTCGCGGAGCTGTGTGCCATGCCGCAAAAGCCTTGGGCGGTGAAGCACAGGCCGTTGATGTTCTTGCTCGACCGCTTGCCCTTGTTCCGGTTCTCTTCTTCATCACTTGATCTCGATGAAGAGTAGCAGGAGCTCGAGTCGATGTCGCTCGCTCCGGCAACCATCGCTCGCTCCTTCGACTTGTGACCACCACTCTTCCTCGGCCTCCGCTCGGACTTGTTCTTGCCTTTGTGATCGTCCCTCGAGCGGTGCTTGTGGTCGGTCCTCGAACGGTGCTTGTGCTCGGGCTTGACCTCCATGGCTTCCGGGCACTCAGCAATAAAGTGCCCGTGCTTGCCGCATCGGTAGCACATGCCCGAACTCCTCTGAGCGTTCTTCCGGTTCGTGCACATGCGCTCGAACTGCCTGCTCAGCAGCGCGAGATCCTCCTCGCCTAGCACGTCAAACTCCTCATCTGGCATGGACACAAGACAAGACAAAGAGAACTGTCTCGAAGACATGTTAGCGTTAGTCCTTGGTCCAGAAACAAGAGCCAGACTATGAGGGTCAGTCGGGTTCTCGATCCTTGCCCGCACCCCACGGTCTACTTCGGACGACTTGAGCTTGGAGAACAGCTCGTCCACCGTGAGGGTCTCATACTTCTCCGACTCAAGAATGGCTTCGACCTTCTCACCCCCACACGGTACGATCCAGAGAGCGCAGGAGCTTGATAGCCCTGTCATGATCATCGTACGGGAGCACGGCCACATTAGCCCTCATGTTGTTCACAATCACAGTGAACCGCTGGAACATGGCATCTATGGACTCACCGAGCCTGAACCTGAGTGTTCCCAGCATGAGCATTCTTCAGCTGCTCCCAAATCCTGCACGCCAAGTCCTCTGTCTGAACCCGATCGAATTCGGATTGACACAGAGCACGGTACAGGTAGTCGACCGCCTTGTTGTTGGCGTCGAACATATCCCTCAATCCTGGAGCAAGGAAGTTCACCGGATGAACATAAGTTGTGTTCACCGTGACATCCCAAAGGATCTGACCCTTGCCGCGGAGGAAAGCAGCCATCCGCCTCTGCCACATCTGGTAATTCTTACCATCAAAGTGTGGAGGACCCGAACCCCGTTCCTGGTATGCCATCTTTGGATCTTAGACTGGTTAAAATCACGAAGATCCGTAACCGGCTCTGATACCAATTGAAGGACCGATTAGGCGACCAGAGAGGGGGGGGGAGTGAATGGGAGCCGATAAAAATTCTTCCCTGAGGATGAACTCGGCCTATGCCCCAAAATCACAACCGAGGATTTCTACACGAGTTTGCCAAGGTTACATAGTCACAATAGACCTACCAACCCTACGAACAAACCCCAACTCAAAGCAACACGGAAGCGCAACTCAAGAAGCAAAGGACTTAGGCAATCTGCGGTGCCTGGGGCAGACGGTCCGAGGTGACCAGGCGAACGGTCCGCAAGGTCACAGCGGACAGTCTGAAAACACAGCCCGAACAACCAGTACTGCACCTCGAAATACGGATGGTCTGTACCCTACCCGCGGACAGTCCGACCCGCGCGGACAGTCCGGCAACCCCGGGCGGACAGTCCGGCAAACCTCCTCCAACCAAAAACCCCCGACTCGACGGATCGAACCACGAACTCGCACGAACAAGTGACGAACTGGACGAACTCTGGTCCACACGGATTGTCCGCGCCTACCAGGCAGACTGTCCGCCAGGTGCGAATAGACGCGGGAGCAGCAGGCCAAGAGCAAGAACGCGAACGCACTTCCACCTATCCGTCCATGGATCTCCCAAATGGCTTAAGCTCTTGAGACAAGATTTGGGGGAGATGTGAAGCGTCTCTAGGAGAAGCTATACCCCAAAACTTGAGACCTCAAACGAACTAAATCACCGGGAATTGAATCGCAACCGAGCTCTACCAAAAAGCTAGGGTTCCAACCGAAATCCTTCAATCGGAGGCCAAATCCGGAGTTTGAGGAGTCAAGATCAAGCACAAAGATGCACGAGACATCTATCTATGATCTCCACAAACAAATCCGAACCCAAACACCTCAAAATCGAAGGAACAAGCCGCGCACGAAAATAGCCCGAAAAAGACACGAAAATCACATGAGCTACAAGAAGGAGATCGACGCAACCATGAAAGCTTCCATACACTCAGAGATCAGATTCTCTACAAAACGGTGAAGAAAATCTAAACCTATGGAGCAGAGAAATGGGAAGCAGTCCGGATGGATCGTTTGCCCAGAAACCCTAGAGCTAATATATATGAGTCCCTCTAGGTTGGGTGAATGACCTTGCTACCCCTAGCACTTAAGTTGAGATACAAACCCCTCAGGGGTAAATAGGTCAAGTAGCACTCCTCTTCATCGCACGACCACGCCTTTGCCGCAGTCCGCGTCCTCCCGACGCAAGCCCTGCGATCCCGCCACGTGTCCGCCGGCATCGAAGCTTCTCAGCGCGCCCGGATCCCGTCTCCGCCCGCCGAGCCTCCGGTCTTGGTTTTGTGGTTCAACCAAGTAACCTGGCCGGTTTTGTGGTGAACCGCCGCAAACCTTGCGTGCAGACTTCAGTTATGAGCTGCTACCCTGCACCGGCTCCGATCGACGACTTCGTCTTGCTTTTCTTGCCACCATGCGGCCTGCACTTGACCCCGCTGGCCACCGGGTCCCTCGAGCCGAGCCTACTTGTCTCTCCACTCTCGGAGGCCCCGCAAGGCATAGACCTTTCGCACCCGCTCTTCACCTGCACCAACGCAAATCAAGCCGCAACCTGCACCTGCAATACTCGGCCAAGAGTCAGTCCACACCACCTTGTCAATCACTCATCACACTGAGGAGCGACCATCCATCGGTCCTCGGACGCTCCGGTCCTCAAGGTGCATACACCCTCCTAGATGGCTAACCCCTTCTGGTGGATACAATGCTAACGTTCTCTCGGGTAGGCTCGGGTTGCCCCGGGATTCCACCCCACTCGGAAGAAGGTAAAGAAGCAGCAAGCTGAGCAAGTTGAATTTCTATCATTTTATTAAAGCTTAGCTGATTCTTCATAGCAGTAGTGAAGGATTCTATGGTGGAATTCAGATTTTCAAGAACTTTATCATTGGCAGCTAGCTTCTTGTTTAAGTTTTCATTAATTCTAGCTTGGCCAAAGACAAGATCTCTAATGGAAGGCTGATTGTTGAAATTGTTAGAATAATTACCTCCACTATGATTGTTGAACGGGAAGTTGGGCCTCGAGTTCCACCCTTGATTGTTGTAGTTGTTGTTGCGGAACCCGTTGTTGTTGCCATTGTTGATGAAGCTGGCTTCTTCCCTTCTCTTGGGACAATCATTTCCCGAATGACCCACATTACCGCAAACCTCACACGTCATGCGAGCATCCATAATCTTGGCGGTCTCCATATTGCTCGGTGCCTCCAATTTCTTCATTAGGAGGTCCATCTTGGCGGCGAGCATGTCGATTAAATCGATTTGGTGTACACCGCGGTTACGGGGCTGGAGACGATCTCCATCCCAACCTTGATTTGCCACCATCTTCTCGATCAATTCCTTGGCGGTGGGTACTTGTAGTGAGAAGAAAGCTCCTCCAGCGGCTGCATCTAGGTGCTCACGGGCGGTACGCTTGAGCCCGTGGTAGAAGGTTTGAATTAAGAACCACCCCTGCATGCCATGGTGTGGGCACGCGGTGATGTACTCCTGGAGACATTCCCATGCTTCTGGGATACTCTCATCATTCTGCTGCTGGAAGCCCGAAATTCTAGCGCGGAGGGCATTGGTTTTGCCCACCGGGAAGAACTTTGCGAGAAATGCCTTAGAGCACTTATCCCATGTGTTGATGGCATCTCGCTCCGCATAGAACCATTGCTTCGCCTTCCCGAGCAATGAGAACGGGAATAGGCGAAGACGAATTGCATCGTCCGTCACTCCGCAGATAGTGAAAGTCCTGCACACCTCCAGGAAATGCTGGAGATGTGCATTGGCATCTTCATTAGCCTTGCCGTAGAACGGACTTGCTTGCACCATGTTGATCAACACCGGCTTGAGTTCAAAGATTCCTTCTCCCACCGTCACGTTTGGTCCGGTAGGGACATTGGTGTTGGAGGGAGCGAAAAACTCGTGGATCGTCCTCTCGGCCATCAGTGCTGACGAGGTGCTGTCTACGGGATCAACAGTGTTCGTCTCTTGACTCGAGAGAAACTTTTGGGGAATGAGGACACGAGGTCGCACTCTCCTCACAAGTGACTCCGGATTGTCGTGAAAGTTGGACGGTAGGTCGAAACCGGTCATGCACTACTCTACGTACACGAGAGTAGAGCAAGGGTAAACCCGCTTAAATAGCGGTTCACCGAACCTAGATAACTCTACCACTAAGTTTAAACGATATCTTTTGCCTATTGCCTCCCCGGCAACGGCGCCAGAAATGCTTGTTGACATTCCTTAGCCTCACTACTAGGTTTGCACTCACAGCGACAGCGCCAAAAATGCTTGTTGGCACTCGCTAGCGTCGCTACCGGGTTTATACCCCTAGTAATGGAGCTAGGAACGTCTTTGGTAAAACACACGTCACAGAAAGGTCCGCAAGCGCACAGAATACCGTTGTAGCACTTCACCCAGTGGTATTCGGGTTATCGTATTTATATTTTCCCAAGGGAAGAACTACGGCAAAGATGATCGGATAAACGGTGGAGAGTAACAAGACTAGGTAAAGAGCTATAGCGTGGGTAACGAATAAAGATATTCGGGGATAACTTGACACACACAAGGAGATCTTGATAAAGGGTTAGAGAGGACCTAGTGAGCTGGGAGGACAACGAGACGAGAAAGGATCCTAACACAATCTATCTATTCTTGTCAACTCTAGGTAAAGAACTAAGGCAAAGGATAACCAAGGCAAGCTAAACTCGACAACCTCTTCTAGTGCTGCAGGGGCATGCAAAGCCGCGCTCTCGGACTGGGATGAGAAGGGAGAACGACGACGCGCTGAATCCTACCGGCCCAAACTAACGTGGTGGACTACTGAGCCCGTCCGGAGCTGTCACCTCCCTAGGGTACCACAACTATTCCATTGAACGGGACACCAATCTAAGACTAAGGCAAGCTCTGAGCACCGCGCTCACAACGAACCAAAGAACCTTTCCCCGGATATCACGAAGGAAGGTCTCTCTTCGCTACTAAGCACAAACGTACTCGGTAGAAGATCAAGCGAAGAACGACCACAACACTATAGGGTTCAAGAGAGCTATGCTAACCAAGATTAAACTAACTTTAGTCTAAACCAAGAATAAAGCTTCTAGAGCAAAGTAAAAGCTGAATGTAATGGACTCGAAAGGTAAGATAGAAAGATAACTTGAATTGTACTTGAGTCTAAACAAAGAAAGGATACAAGAGTAGTACCGAAACCCTGAAGAAGACTCCTCCGGAACCCCGAGACTAGCTCAACTCGACTCTAACTCCCAAGCTACACTAATCGTATTCTAAGTGAACAAAAGTGAGAAATTGAGATGCTCCTGCGTTGTGTGTCCATTCTAGCGAGTGGGAGGTGCCTTTTATAGGCAAGCGAGGTCGGTGAAGCGCAGGGGAGGAAAACCCTAAGTGCGGCCGGCTCTCTAGGCACAGCCGGCCCTAGGATGTGCCGCCTCTAGCTTTGGACGCTCCTGATCACTGCTCCTGAGGCGGTTGTAGGTCGGCTCCTTGGGTTGGTTTCGCCCGGCACGCCAAGTGATAGGTGCGGCCGGCCCTATAGGTCCGGCCGGCCCTACCCCGTGCCGTGTGATGCACCGACCGAGTTAGGGGACGCTTAGGATCGCCTTTGGATGACGGTTGTGGCGGTTGAGCGATCGGATAAGTGGACCCATTGATCCAAGTGATCCTAGCCTCCACCCTTTGATCAAACCGACGTTTCTTCAGTGAATCACACTCGTCCAAGTTGTGCTTGAGGGAGTGGGGGTGCTCTGGACCAGGGTCGTGCCACCGGGTAGGGCCGGCCGCACCTGGTAGGGCCCGCCGCACCTGCAGGGCCGACCGCACCTATAGGTTCGGCCGGACCAGGTGGTTCGGCCGTGCCTGGCACATGTGGCGTGTTGGTCCCAAATTCTCCCAAAATGTGTACCTGCCTATGAAATTCACAACACAACTCGTGGAACTTTATTAGTACTAAAAATGTGCATGAAACTTGTCATATACTCCTCTCGAACCCGAGGTTTTGATGGCCAAATTTTTGTTGTAAGGACCGTCAACAAGGTGTGATAGTACTACACTGCAGCCAGTCAAGGCAGTACAACTGCTCTTTATAAGTTAAAATAAATTAGCACAGATCTATCACCAAAAGTAAAATTGATCAAACTGCGACAAAGATTGTGTGAATATATCTTACTCCAAGGAGATATGTTGATCCAGGGATATAGTTGGCACCCATATGTACATTCTTATTATGTAATGCCTCTTTACCAAGTTTAAAATTATGGATGATGCAGCCAACCCAATCATACGTCTTTAAATTATATATGTCAAGGCACACATTCAAAAACCTCGTACTGATGTCATTGCCAGTATGTGGGGCAATGATCTTGTCAACAATAAGCAGAGTCCAACAGGTGATAAACATGTCATCAGCAGCACCTTCTTTAATTTTCACCTGCAGTGCTTTGGTAGAGATTCTACGCCTCCCAGATTTATGAGGAAGCACAGCTAGTTTATTTTGAAATTCGGTTATTCTGTTATCTGTATTATTCTCTTGAATTGCTTTTCCACTGCATGGTAATCCAGTTAGTCTTGCAATACTAGCTGGAGATAAAGGGATATGTTTACCGTTCCTAAAGTCAAAACGCATGGCTTCTGTGTCAAAGTGCTTAAGCATCCATAACCCCAAGTGTAGAAAGGAAGATCTAATTTTCATCTCTAAGAAATTACCAAATCTAGTGTCCTTGATCCTCTTGATCTGATGTGATTCCAAGTCTGGTTTGAGGTCGATCAGCAAACGTGGAGAGCACCTTGTCCCTATCCTCATCGTCTTCAAGTATTTTCAAGCACACGATTTTATTAGTATTTTATAGAAAATCAAAAGGATGAGAAAATTCTAATCTAAGCACAAGAACAAATGTGATAGCATGATGTAAGACCGTACATTTGATGATTGTGTTTCCTGTAGTGGCACCTTAAAACCCGTGTTTCTCATTATTTCCGGTAGTGGATCCTTAAAACGAATGGTTCTCATTTCTGAGGGAACAGTGTCACTGTCTGATGGTGGTTGACTGACACTTTGGGGATTTGTCCATGTCATTTTTTTCAAAACCTAGACATCTGCCTATTTGCATGAAACAGCCGAAATGAAGTTATGATGAGAAAAATTCTCGAAATGTACAAAGGTTAACCAAGCTCTACATCGAAGTTTTGGATGCCAATATTCTTGGTATTAACAAAAACAGATAAATTGATACTCCTACCTACCCCCCCTCCCGACGCCAGGACACGGTTTCCCCGCGATTCATCAATCGGAAAATCAACACAGTGGATTGAATATCATACCTTTGATTGCTAAAAAACTATCATACCTTTCATGTGTTTTGTGCGATGGGTGGTCGATGCGTTCTGAACCTTGGAGGAATATGATTCATCGTCGCTTTTGTCGAAGCCATCGCAGTGGTATGATTCAATCACAGATGAATCGAGTGAATCATCTACACCGATCATTTTCCTAGATTTTGTTCGCAATTTCGAAGGACACAAGTATCATGATTCATGAGAAAAAACCCGAACAAAGGAGTGGAAAATTAGAAAACTATAATATAATGATAATACTCTTACTGACGATCTCAGCGGATGATACCCTATTGCCAGAAATCAACTAACAGGACGAACAGTGATTTCCACCAATCCACCAAGTCCACCAAGTCCGCCAAGGAAAAGTAATAAAGAACGAAACAGATCATGTATATATAGCCAGATCCGGTGGACCCCGAAACATAGATTTATAAAAATAAGATTTTAAGTATTTTTTGATAAATTTTAAAATCATGCGTAACCGCGCGGGAGGTTCACCAGTCCATGCGGCCTGGCCTACACGTAACCGATTGGGATCCAGTTACAAATATTCGAGAGAAAGAGGCGGCTAGAAAGATTTCATTTAAAGAAAAAGGGTTACGCATTCGTTTGAAGACATGCAGCATTGATATCGGTTACGCAGGTTCGACATGACCCAACCCGCCGTGTTTGCGGCAACCCCGGTGCATATGCTACTACAGTGAAAGGGCGGGCCAACGGATCTGAGAGAGAGATGGAAACGATCGTCTGATTAGGGAAGCCTCCGTTCACCACGATCCCGAAATTGCCGGGGTCGGCCATGGAATGCGAGTAACTACCAACTTGCAACACACACGATCGAGATTCAATATATGCTGCGTGCATGCCACACCGACTTGATCATGCGCGTAACCTACACCCAGGCACGGGCTACGCACCACCCCACGCTGCATCCGGTCGTGTCGATGTAACATGCACGCACTCGGTTACGCAATACCCACGCTGCATCAGGTCGAGTCGATCCTGCGTGCGCGTCAGCTGCACCGGCTGGGTTACGCACGGCTCAGTGGCACGTGCGACACCGACTTGGTCGTCCGTGTAACCTACACGAAGGCACAGGTTACGCACCATCCCATGCTGCATCAGGTCGTGTCTATGTAACCTGCACGCGCTCGGTTACACAAAATCCACGCTGCATCCGGTCGAGTCCATCCTGCGCGTCACCTGCACCGGCTGGGTTACGCACGGCTCGGTGGCGCGTCCGACACCGACTTGGTCGTGCGCGTAACCTACACGAAGGCACGGGTTGCGCACCATCCCATGCTGCATCAGGTCGTGTCTATGTAACATGCACGTGCTCGGTTACGCAAAATCCACGCTGCATCCGGTCGAGTCGATCCTGCGTGCGCGTGACCTGCACCGGCTGGGTTACGCACGGCTCGGTGGCGCGTCCGACACCGACTTGGTCGTGCGCGTAACCTACATCCAGGCACGGGTTACGCACCATCCCATGCTGCAATGCTGCATCCAGTCGTGTCGATGTAGTGCGTAACCTGCACGCGCTCGGTTACGCAATACTCACGCTGCATCAGGTCGAGTCGATCCTGCGTGCGCGTCATCTGCACCGGCTGGGTTACACACGGCTCGGTGGCGCGTCCGACACCGACTTAGTCGTGCGCGTAACGTACACCCAGGTACGGGTTACGCACCATCCCATGCTACATCAGGTCGTGTCGTCTAACCTACACGTGTTCGGTTACGCGATACCCACGCTGCATACGGTTGAGTCGATCCTACGCGTCACCAGCACCGGCTGGGTTACACACGTCTCGGTGTGGCGTGCGATACCGACTTGGTCGTGCGCGTAACATACAACCAGGCACAGGTTACGCACCATCCCCTGCTGCATCAGGTCGTGTCCATGTAACCTGCACGCGTTCAGTTACGCGATACCCACGCTGCATACGGTCGAGTCGATCCTGCGCGTCACCTGCACCGGCTGGGTTATGCACGGCTTGGTGGCGCGTGCGACACTGACTGGGTCGTGCGCGTAACCTACACCCAAGCATGGGTTACGCACCATCCGATGCTGCATCAGGCCGTGTTGTCGATGTAACCTGCACACGTTCGGTTACGCGATACCCACGCTGCATACGGTCGAGTCGATCCTGCGTGCACGTCACATGCACCGGCTGGGTTACGCACGGCTCGGTGGCACGTGCGACACCGACTTGGTCGTGCGTGTAACCTACACGAAGGCACGGGTTACGCACCATCCCATGCTGCATCAGGTCGTGTCTATGTAACCTGCACGCCCTCGGTTACACAAAATCCACGCTGCATCCGGTCGAGTCCATCCTGCGCGTCACCTGCACCGGCTGGGTTACGCACGGCTCGGTGGCGCGCCTGACACCGACTTGGTCGTGCGCGTAACCTACACGAAGGCACGGGTTGCGCACCATCCCATGCTGCATCAGGTCGTGTCTATGTAACATGCACGCGCTCGGTTACGCAAAATCCACACTGCATCCGGTAGAGTCGATCCTGCGTGCGCGTGACCTGCAACGGCTGGGTTACGCACGGCTCGGTGGCGCATCCGACACCGACTTGGTCGTGCGCGTAACCTACATCCAGGCACGGGTTACGCACCATCCCATGCTGCAATGCTGCATCTAGTCGTGTCGATGTAGTGCGTAACCTGCACGTGCTCGATTACGCAATACTCACGCTGCATCAGGTCGAGTCGATCCTGCGTGCGCGTCACCTGCACCGGCTGGGTTACGCACGGCTCGGTGGCGCGTCTGACACCGACTTAGTCGTGCGCATAACCTACACCCAGGCACGGGTTACGCACCATCCCATGCTGCATCAGGTCTTGTCGTGTAACCTACACGTGTTCGGTTACGCGATACCCACGCTGCATACGGTTGAGTCGATCCTGCCCGTCGCCAGCACCAGCTGGGTTACGCACGTCTCGGTGTGGTGTGCGACACCGACTTGGTCGTGCGCGTAACCTACAACCAGGCACGGGTTACGCACCATCCCATGCTGCATCAGGTCGTGTCCATTTAACCTGCACGCGTTCAGTTACGCGATACCCACGCTGCATACGGTCGAGTCGATCCTGCGCGTCACCTGCACGGGCTGGGTTACGCATGGCTCGGTGGCGCGTGCGACACTGACTGGGTCGTGCGTGTAACCTACACCCAAGCATGGGTTACGCACCATCCCATGCTGCATCAGGTCGTGTTGTCGATGTAACCTGCACGCGTTCGGTTACGCGATAGCCACGCTGCATACGGTCGAGTCGAACCTGCGTGCACGTCACATGCACCGGCTGGGTTACGCACGGCTCGGTGGGGCGTGCGACACCGACTTGGTCGTGCACGTAACCTACACCCAGGCACGGGTTACGCACCATACCATGCTGCAATGCTGCATCCGGTCGTGTCGATGCAGCGCGTAACCAGCACGCGCTCGGTTACGCAATACCCATGCTGCATCAGGTCGAGTCGTTCCTGCCTGCGCGTCACCTGCACCGGCTGGGTTACGCACGGCTCGGTGTGGCGAGAGACACCGACTTGGTCGTGCACGTAACCTACAACCAGGCACGGGTTACACACCATCCCATGCTGTATCCGGTCGTGTCCATGTAACCAGCACCCGTTAGGTTACGCGATACCCATGCTGCATACGGTCGAGTCGATCCTGCGCGTCACCTGCACCGGCTGGGTCATGCACGGCTCAGTTGCGCGTGCGACACCGACTGGGTCATGCGCATAACCTACAACCAGGCACAGGTTACACACCATCCCATGCTGCATCAGGTCGTGTCCGTGTAACCTGCACGCATTCGGTTACGTGATACCCACGCTGCATACGGTCGAGTCGAACCTGCGCGTCACCTGCTCCAGCTTGGTTTTGCACCATCCCATCCTGCATCAGGTCGTGTCGTCAATGTAACCTGCACGCGTTCGGTGACGCAATACCCATGCTGCATCAGGTCGAGTCGATCATGCGTGCGCGTCACCTGCACTGGCTGGGTTACGCATGGCTCGGTGGCGCGTCCGACACCGACTTGGTCCTGCGCGTAACCTACACCCAAGCACGGGTTACGCACCATCCCATGCTGCATCAGGTCGTGTCGATGTAACCTGCACGCGCTCGGTTACGCAATACCCACGCTGCATCCGGTCGAGTTGATCATGCGCGTCACCTGCACCAGATGGGTTACGCACGGCTCGGTGCCGCGTGCGGTCGTGCGCGTAACCTACACCCAAGAACGGGTTACGCACCATCCCATGCTGCATCGGGTCGTGTCGATGTAACCTGCATGCGCTCGGTTACGCAATACCCAAGCTATATCCGGTCGAGTCGATCCTGCGTGCGCGTCACCTACAACGGCTGGGTTACGCACGGCTCAGTGGCGCGTCCGACAACGACTTGGTCGTGCGCGTAACCTACACCCAGGCACGAGTTACGCACCATCCCATGCTGCAATGCTGCATCCGATCGTGTTGATGCAGCCCGTAACCTGCACGCGCTCGGTTACGTAATACTCACGATGCATCAGGTCGAGTCGATCCTACGTGCGCGTCACCTGCACCGGTTGGGTTACGCACGGCTCGGTGCCGCGTCCGACACCGACTTGGTCGTGCGCGTAACCTACACCCAGGCACGGGTTACGCACCATCCCATGCTGCATCAGGTCGTGTCGATGTAACCTGCATGTGCTCGGTTACGCAATACCCACGCTGCATCAGGTCGAGTCGATCCTGCGTGCACGTCACCTGCACCGGCTTGGTTACGCACGGCTCGGTGGCGCGTCTGACACCGACTTGGTCGTGCGCGTAACCTACATCCAGGCACGGGTTACGCACCATCCCATGCTGCAATGCTGTATCCGGTCGTGTTGATGCAGTGCGTAACCTGCACGCGCTCGATTACGTAATACTCACGCTGCATCAGGTCGAGTAGATCCTGCGTGCGCGTCACCTGCACCAGCTGGGTTACGCACGGCTCGGTGGCGCGTCCGACACCGACTTGGTCGTGCGCGTAACCTACACCCAGGCACGGGTTACACATCATCCCATGCTGCATCAGGTCGTGTCGTTGTAACCTGCACGCGTTCGGTTACGTGATACCCAAGCTGCATACGGTCGAGTCGATCCTGCGCGTCACCAGCACCGGCTGGGTTACGCACGGCTCGGTGTGGCGTGCAACACCGACCTGGTCGTGCTCGTAACCTACAACCAGGCACGGGTTACGCACCATCACATGCCGCATCAGGTCGTGTCCATGTAACCTACACGCGTTCGGTTACGCGATACCCACGCTGCATACGGTAGAGTCGATCCTGCACGTCACCTGGACCGGCTGGGTTACGCACGCCTCGGTGGCGCGTGTGACACCGACTGGGTCGTGCGCGTAACCTACACCCAAGCACGGGTTACGCACCATCCCATGGTGCATCAGGTCGTGTCGTCGATGTAACCTGCACGCGTTCGGTTACGCAATACTGTGAGACATGGGTACTCCTGGGTCCCCACCGACCAGGCTCACGGCCGTCCCCGACTGGTGGGTCCGGCCTACCAGAAGACCCGCCGACCTGACAGTGGGCCCAACTGACCAGGTTAGTGGTCCACACAACCTCCTGAAGACCCTCCAGAAGATTCCAGACGACCTTATCCAGAACGACATCAAGACTTGGCGTACAAGACAAGACAACGGTGGATTCCGACAAAGGCAGATCGACGTATATGGCTATAGTTGTAATCAACTAGTCTTAGGTGTCCTGGTCGTAACCGACCACGAGTCTGGGAACCGACCTTGTCCGCTAGCCAATATAAGGCGGGCAGGTCGACCCTTGTACAATCACGCAATCCTCAAGCAATCTACACCAACAACTGGAAGTAGGGTTTTACTCTCCGGAGGCCCAAACCAGTATAAACTCGCCGTGTTCTCTGTGTTCCGTGTGCTCGTGCGCAACCTTCGAGTTCTTAGCCCTAGATTTCACCCCACCGAACAAATAAACCACCGGGGTTAACCCCCCTGTGGGCTGTCCAGATCTAAATCTCTGACAGTTGGCGCGCCAGGTAGGGGGAAATCCAGGGTTCTTCGAGTAGCTCGATTGCTTCTCCAAGCGGCGTCATCTTCCCGGAAAGCATGGCGGACTTCCTCGCCAACCCCGTCGACATCTGCTTCAGCTCTATGCCGGCGGAATCCATCGCTCCAGCCGCCTGCCACATCATCGAGAGCAATGCGGTCTCTTCCAACCAACAGATCGAATCCGATCTGCTGGCGGAAACCCACCCACCCAGTCCTCGCGACCTGATCGCGGGACTTGATCGCGTCGAAGGCATGCTCTCCGACACGATCAAGGTCTGTGAGCGCACCAAGCGCCCTCGCAGGACCACGCCACCTTCGCCCCGCATGCCTCTTGGCCTGCGGAACGCAGCTCACGCAGCATCTCGCCATGTGAAGAACAAGATCCAGATCGAATCTGGACCCAAGATCCCACACCGTGGAAACTGCAGAGATCATCTCGACGACCCTTGCCCTATCCACGAGGACTCCAAACACATAGCTCGTCAGTGCCGTGTGCTGAAGAAGCTTCGTCGACCTCTCATCACTGCTCATCGTTGTCAGATCAATCGTGGGCCGTCCCCGGACAACCTCACGTTTCAGATCGCCCGCACGACCATCTCACCCAACAATCCGGATGATATCTTCGAGATCGCAGATCGAGAAGTGCTCGTGGTCTCCGCCGACGACCCTCCTCAAGCAGGCGAAACAGAAGAGCAGCGCCAACAGTGAGGGAATGCTAACGCCACACGAGTCGTGCGCCGTCAGCAGGAAGAAGACGCACCTGCAGCAGCCGTAGGTCAACCTGCAGGCAATGTTGTATCCGGTGCCGGTGGCCAACCTACAGGCAACGTCCCTGATGGTGTAGCCGCCCCCGCGGCTCCAGCAGCTCCTCAGCAGCAGCACCACCAAGATGAGCCTCGACAACACCGCCTGCGTGCCAGAGACCTCCTGAGGGACTTTGAGCAAGACGGCCACAAAGTCTACAACTCACCTCAAGCCAACCTAGGCGCGGCTCTTGCCGAGCTTGGCCAGCTTGGAGATACTCCCGCGACTCGACGTCTACAAGCCCATATCCGTATTGCCACCGCTCAGGTCGAAGAAAGAGGTTCGGGATACAGCAGATCGGCTTCAAGTTCCTACTCCAGGAGTAGGTCAGAGCGACCCCGCCGCCGTCACCGTAACGACGATACTCCCCTTCAGCCCGTGGCTGAAGAGGGAGGTGGTGAGAACAAAGTGGTGCAGCTGGCTAACGCTGCCGCCAACCCGCCAGCTAACGCTGCCAATGCCGCTGCTAATGCTGCCGGCAACGTCGCCAACAACGTCGCCAATGCTGCTGGCACCCAGTAGCAGAACACCGCCGGTAATGCAGGAGAGAACGCCAGAGCTCAGCCTCCTCCAGCTACGCGTGCCAGGAGCAATCAGCGACAGCCTATATGAGATGAAGTGGAGATAGCACGCCATGCCAACTACAATCGCGTCAACGGGGTCCCTGATCCCCTTGACGCCAACCACCCCATCCAAGCCACAGATCTCCGGCTCATGCACGATCTAGAACTCCTGTGTCATGCCCAGTACGACCAAGATAATGGTCCTCCCGACGACCTCTACATCATCCCAACCACCTACGCTGCGGGATCTAATTCTGGAGCAATCAACAACTTCCCGGCATTTTCACGATGTCTCAGGATGATCAGATACCCGAAAGACTTCAAGCCAGCCATCGAAAAATACGACGGTCGCTCTGACCTAAGTGTTTGTCTCAAGATGTACAGCATCGCTGCTCGGGCGTCAGGAGGCAACGAAGATCACATGGCCGGTTACTTCCCTCTCATGATGGGTCAAGCGCCGCTACTGTGGCTCGACAATCTTCCTGCGGAGTGCATCACTTTGTGGGCTACCCTATCACAGCTTTTCACGACCAACTATCAAGCGACCTACAACCGCCTCGGCAACACCCACCACCTCGCTAAGGTACGGATGAGGCACGATGAAACTCTTCGAGAGTACACAAACCGCTTCTTCGAGAACCGCAACACCCTCGCTGGTGTCAAGGATGAAGATGTCATAGCTTATTACAAGAAGGGGGTAACCAACATCAAGCTCTTTGAGAAAATCCACGAAGCCGGCGCCGACACCATCGCCGACCTCATGGCTTATGTCGACAAGCTCGTCGATACCCAAGACGCGGTGGTGCACGACTTCAAGGGAGACGACCATGACAGCAGCAGCAGGTCGCGCAAGCGATCTGGCGAAGCCTACGCAACCGACCCACCTCGACCTTCCACCTTCCTCGAAGGTGAATTTAACATCGTTATGGACGACCAGTGCCAGTTCCACCGCGACGCCAAGCATACCATGAGGGAGTGCGAGCAGCTAAAGCACGCCCTAGGCGTACCTCTGGAGCCCAAGAAGACCAAGAGTGGCAACAACGACGACCAGAACAGCAGCCGCCGCTACGACAACCGCAACCGTTGACCTGATCGACGTGATTACCGTGACCGCCGACCTTACCGTCGCAACGACGATCGGGATCGCCGTGATTATCGCCGTGACTACCGCCGCGATGACCGACGTGATGATCGTCATGATGACTACCGCCGTGACGACCGCCGCGACGACCGGCGTGATGACCGCCGTCGCTACGATGATCGCAACAACAAAGACAACCGTCGCAAGGAGCCAACTCCTCCACCACCTCCTAAACCAAGCAACCCCAACTGCGTGTTTCAGAACGCCAAACTGCAAAACAACTTCATCATTTGTGGCCGCCAAACAGCCAAGAGCAACAGACAGCAGCGATCGAACGCAAGGGAGATCGGCCAAGTCAACAATGAAACTCCACAACCTCTACGGTGGTCGGAGTTCCCTATCACCTTCTCCAGGAAAGACCACTGGGTACACATAACCGACCCCGGGACTTACCCGCTGGTCGTCAACCCCATAGTGGACGGTGCCTTCCTGCCCAGAACCCTCGTCGACGGAGGCAGCAGCCTAAACATCATCTTCACCGAAACGTTGAAGAAGATGGACTTCAACTTCTCCAAGATGACCGCCTGCGACCAAACCTTCTACGGGGTCGTGCCTGGCAAGGCTGCATACCCCATAGGTCGTGTATGCCTGCCGGTCACATTTGGAAAAGAAGACAACTTCCGCACGGAGTACCTAACGTTCGAGGTCGCGGACTTCCGCTCCTCCTACCACGCCATCCTTGGTCGACCCATGTTGGCCAAGTTCATGGCCATCCCGCATCACACCTACCTCATCATGAAGATGCCAGCGCCCAACGGGATCCTCTCCGTCCACAGCGACATCCTCGTCTCTTACAAATGCGAAAGTGACACTGTCGACCTCGCCAAGGTGTCTGCATGTAAAGCTGCAGCTACGGTCATGATCGCTCAGGCCGCCAAGATCGACCAAACCACTCTGGAGGTACCAGAGCAGAAGCGTACAGCCACCGCCTTGGACGCAAGTCCCGCGGTGAAGAAAGTTTGCCTCAGCCTGCCCGACGCATCCAAGGAAGTCACTATCGGGGCCAACCTCGACCCCAAATAGGAACTCGTGCTCACCAGTTTCCTCCGGGACAACGCCGACATCTTCACATGAAGCCCGTCCGACATGCCTGGTGTCCCCAGGGAGCTGGCTGAGCACGCCCTTGAAGTAAGCAAGACAGCAAGACCTATCAAGCAAAAGCTCCGACGATTTGCGAAAGATAGAAAGCATGCGATAGAAGTAGAAGTCTGTAAGCTCTTAGCTGCAGGATTCATCCGTTAATGTAAACACCCGGTTTGGCTCGCATACCCGGTTCTTGTACCCAAGAAAACTGGAGGATTAAGGATGTGTATCGACTACACCAACCTCAACAAGCACTGCCCAAAAGATCCCTTCCCTCTCCCTCGCATCGACCAGGTCGTGGACTCCACGGCCGGCAGCGTCCTTCTGTGCTTCCTCGACTGTTATTCCGGGTATCACCAGATAGCCATGAATCCCAATGATCAAGACAAGACAGTGTTCATAATGCACAACGGCATCTACTGCTACAAGGTCATGACCTTTGGCCTGAAAAGCACCGGTGCAACCTACAGAAGGCGATTCAGAAGTGTTTAAAGTCCCAGATTGGGAAGAACGTGGAAGCCTCCGTTGATGATGTGGTCGTTAAGACCACCGAACAAGATCAGCTCATCATCGACCTCGCCGAAACCGTCACAAACCTACGCACCTACCAGTGGAAGCTAAACCCGACTAAGTGCGTCTTCGGTGTCCCCTCCGGGTTGCTTCTGGCCTTCATGGTGGGGCACCGAGGCATCAAAGCTAATCCCGTCAAGGTTGACGCAATCTGCAACATGGCCAAGCCATCCTGCAAGAAAGACGTCATGAAACTCACAGGCATGATGGCGGCCCTAGGTCGTTTCATTAGCAAGCTCGGCGAAAAAGGCCTACCTTTCTTCAAGCTATTGAAGAAAGCAGATAAATTCGTATGGGATGAAGAAGCGCAGAAGGCTTTCGAGGCTCTCAAAGAATCCTTTATGACGCCTCCAATCATGACACCACCAATACCAAGGGAAATGCTCCTCCTCTACATCTCCACCACCACTAATGTGGTCAGCACGGTTCTCATCGCTGAGCGGGAAAAAGAAGGGCAGGCCTATCTTGTTCAGCGACCTGTGTATTACGTAAGCAAGGTACTGGCCGACGCTAAAACACATTACTCATAGCCTCAGAAGTTGCTCTATACACTCCTAATCACATCAAGAAAGCTTCATCACTACTTCCAAGCCCACAAGATCAAGGTGTCGTCGTCCTTCCCGCTGGGGGAGATCATCCGCAATCGCGACGCCAACGGCCGCATCGTCAAGTGGTCGGTGGAGCTTGGAGAGTTCGACATTGAGTTCTGTCCTCGGTAGGTTATCAAGTCATAGATCCTAGCTGTCTTCGTGTCAGAATGGACGGAGATCCAGATGCCCCCTCCCACGGAGCGGCCTGGACACTAGGTAATGTACTTCGATAGTGCCCTTAACCTCAAAGGCGCAGGAGCAGGAGTACTATTCATATCTTCTCAGGGAGAGCAGCTCAAATACGTCCTGCAGATACACTACAAGGCCTCCAACAATGGAGCTGAGTACGAGGCTCTAATTCATGGGCTTCGTATCGCAGTGTCCCTTGGCATCAAGCGACTACTGGCATATGGCGATTCCAAGGTCGTCATTGAGCAAGTCAATAAGGAGTGGGATTGTGTGAAAGACACAATGGATGCTTACTGTGCTGAGATTCGTAAGCTCGAAGGCCACTTCGAGGGGATCGAGTTCCAGCACATGCCACGCAACAACAACGTGGTTGCCGACGTATTGTCCAAACTAGGCTCCAAGCGAGCTCTAGTCCCGACGGGTGTGTTCGTCCAAGACCTACGCAAGCCATCTATTAAGCTGTTGGATCCGAACAATCCAGACCAATCTCAGTCTGATCCAACTCCAGTACCTCCCCGTGACGTGCTGATGACAGAAAAAAGGATGATTGGCGCGAGCCTTTCTTAGCCTTCCTGCTCGACCAGCGAGTCCCAGAGGACAAAGCTAAACGTGAGCGTATTACGCGGCGCAGTGCTAACTACGTGGTAATCGGTTCTGACCTCTACAGAAAAGCCGCCTCCACTGGCGTCTTGATGAAGTGCATCTTACGATCAGAAGGTCTTCAACTCCTGGCTGAGATTCATGGCGGCGAGTGTGGCTGCCACGCAGCATCCGCCAACCTGGTCGGCAAGGCCTATCGATCTAGTTTCTACTGGCCCACCGCCATGACTGATGCCAAAGACCTCGTCAAGAGGTGCAAAGGATGCCAATTCTTTGCTAAACAGTAGCATCTGCCAGCTCAGATCCTGCGCACAATCCCCCCATCATGGCCCTTTGCCATGTGGGGCCTCGACTCCATAGGACCGTTCCGAACCGCTCTGGGCGGCTACAAGCACATCCTTGTAGCCGTCGATAAATTCACCAAGTTGATTGAAGTCCGACATGTCGCCAAGGTCACGTCGGAAGAAGCGGCAAAATATATCCAGGAAATTACACATCGCTTCGGTGTGCCCAACAAAATCATCACCGACCACGGGTCGGCCTTCACAGGGTCTGCCTTCTGGGATTTTTGCGCAGACAGCATGATTTATGTCTACTATTCTTCGGTCACCCACCCTCGGTGCAACGGCCAGGTCGAACGTGCCAATGGCATGGTTCTTCAATCTCGCAAAGATTGTATCTTTGATGATGCGTCAAATTACGCTTCCCGGTGGTTAGCCGAGCTGCCACATGTGATCTGGGGTCTGCGGACCCAAGTCAGCTCCGCTACAGGCTTCTCGCCCTTCTTCCTGGTTTACGGCTCAGTGGCCATCCTACCCACCGACATCACCTTTGGAGCTCCACGCATACAGTTCTACGAAGAAGGAGAAGCCGAGAAAACTCGTCGCGTCGACCTCGACAGCCTTGAGGAGCAAAGAGTGGTAGTCGTCATGAGACAAGCCCGCCACGACCAGTGACTCCGTCGGTATCACGATCGCAACGTCAAGGAGTGCTCCTTCAACGTTGGCGACCTAGTCCTAAGACTCATCCAGAAGACCGACATCATGCACAAGTTGTCCGCCCCTTGGGAAGGACCCTTCATCGTCACAGAAGTCATAAGCCTGTCTACATACTGCCTCCAGTGGGGCGACACACAAGGAGTACCTAATCCATGGAACGTGGAGCACCTGCGACGATTCTATCTGTAGAATAGTTTTCATTACAGCTATGTATTCTTCGTCTTTGTATTTTCAGTTCAAATATTAATTAAAGCAGTCATCTGCTGTGTCTCGAGTTCTATCCTCTTTCTCCCCATGTCATGTTCCGTCCCCCTCGACATGCTCGGTGGCTTGGCACGAGCCAATACAAGGGTCGAAAGACCTGAGGGTGAAGCTTCCTGTTCCTCCCCCTCGACTTGCTCGGGGGCTTGGCACA
This sequence comes from Cenchrus fungigraminus, assembly GCA_036936925.1. NCBI lineage: Eukaryota > Viridiplantae > Streptophyta > Magnoliopsida > Poales > Poaceae > Cenchrus > Cenchrus fungigraminus. Next base: position 48,976,825 of record CM072778.1, on the reverse strand, counting down.
AGCCAATACAAGGGTCGCTCGACCTGAGGATGTCGTCCATCATGAGTACTTACTCTATGCTGCTACGAGCCTGCTTGGTCGTGTGGTTGCAAAACCCGAGTCCTCGACTCCCCTCCCGCGCGCTGATCGCACGTAAGTCTCCCTGCTGAGCTGTGGTGATCGGTAAGCCAGCCTCTCCGTGAGTAGTGGTTAGCGGGGTATAACAAAGACACATCGCTTCAGGGCAACCAAGGTCGTATAAACATAGACTAAGCATGCCATGTCAACCAAAAGAAGGTCACCATCGTTATTTACATGACTGGAGGAGGAAGGGGTACAGCTCTATGACAATGACTACTATTCACCGTCGTCGCCCTCGTAATCGATGGCGTCCATTATTTTCTCGGTGGCGTCCCGCACTTCGTCCTCCACGACCTTGAGATCCTTTGTCACGTTCAGGCCTTCCCTGACCTTGACCATATCGACCTCAGGGTGATGTGATTTCACTCGCACCAAAGACTCCGTCGCAGCCATCAAGCTCGTTGCCCTCAAGAGATCGACCAACTTTTGGGGTGCAGCCAGAAGCCGATCTATCGCAGGCTTGGACTCCTCCTCCGCAACCTGAAGCTCCACCATGTCCATCACATGGTTGGCGGCATTCTTCAGGTCGTTGACCTCCACCTCAAGCCCTGCAATGCTGACCTCATCATTCCGCAATGACTGCAATGCTACCACGAGACTGACCTCAAGGTCCTTTCGTGTTTGTTTCTCGTAAGCCAGCTTCTGGCTCACGACGTACTCACTATCTACAGCGGCCTTCATCGTCTCCTTCAGCTCCTTACCCGACGCGTCAGCAGCCCGCAGGTCTACCTCCAGGCTCCGGACTATCTCCTTTGCAGCCTTGAGGTCGTTCTTGAGGACGTCCTTCTCCCTGTGAAAGTTTGCGATACACAGAAGTCATCAGATGTAACTCTCAGTTACACAAGTTAAAAATACACAAAGATGTGAAGCAGTTAGCCTTATTAGCGCTCACAGTCGTCAGCAGTGTATCGGTGTCCCGATTTTTCTACTGCTCTTCCTTTAGCTCGTCTTCGAGCTTCTTCTTCTCCGCAGCGGCCTCTTCACGAACTCGCTTGAGCTCTTGCTCTAGTTCCATCACCCGTAGCTGCATGGTTGTGGCATTCCTGCATTGCTCAGCTCTGCTCTGGCACGGTTGGCCAGCGACTGCTTCACAAACATAAGATAGGTCCTCGACAACATTCACAAGATAAGATGTTTACCAAGACCAAAGATAGCTGCTTACTGTAAAGGCTTGATTAAGCGTCAAGATCGCTCAGCGAACCTTCTTCATGTCCTCATCATCCTCGAAGATATCTCCCTCCTAGGGAGTGCCGTTCCAGTCAATGTCCTGCCGCCTCAAACCGGGCCCCGTCGACGTCGAACCCGGCGCCTGCACACCGGTTGTTTCTGGGTTCCGCTGTGGTGGCTCGATCTGAGCCTGGTCCACAGCCGGGCCCTGAGCTAATGTGCTTGGCACCGAGTTGACTGGGTCCACTTCAATGACGGGCGGAGGAGCCGATGTTCCCACGTCGCCAACGGAAGCCCGAGTTCCGACCTCATGCTCGGACGTCGTTGTCCTCGAAGGAGAACCTTGAGCACCCGAGGTGCTCTGAGGTCTGGCATCTGACCTACGACAAAATCTTCATCAATATACAACGACCTATCAATTATAGTCAAATAATGAAATTTCGGCACTAAGGTATCACCTTACGGCCGCCATTGCGCGCAGTTTCGGTCTCAGGGGTCGGGCTCGCACCCTCGCCAGCATCTTCGCATGAACACCAGCTGCAGCCAGCTGTGCCTCCTTGATGCGGCGGAGGTCCTCCTCCATCACCTACCTCTCCTGTTCTCGCTGCCTCTTGGTCGCGGGACTTGGCGACCTCGGCGCCGACCGGTCATCAATAACCAGGGGGTCATCAGTAGCTTCATCTTCATCCTCGACGTCTCGCGACGTCGGGGTGGGGATTGTCTTCCTCTTTCTTTTCTTCTTCTCAGCTTCGAGTTTGGCAGTCTTCGCCGCCGCGACCGTTGCAGCAGCCCTCGAGCTTGACTACTTTGCTGTCGCTGCCCTCGTCTTGTGGCCCGGCCTGGTGGCGCTGCTAGCCTCAGGCCAGTCTGCTACGTCGTCACTGACCTCCGGGTCGCTGTCTTCATCAGCCCAACGGATGAATCTGACTGATAATTTTCCAGCAGCACAGCTGCTGGAGGCTGGTAGTCTTCTGACCTTAGCTTCCGATGTGGCTCCTCGCCGGTGGGTAAGGGTGCCGGACACCAGAACTGCAGCTCTTGAGTCTACAAAAACAAGCAACAAGACATAAGAGGTCTTCCTCTAATGTAAAGAAACACATCGAAATGACCTGGTTGTCTCAGGACTTACAGGATCGGTAGGTAGGGTCAGGGAGTGCACCTTTGGGCACTTCTTGTTTCGGATCCGCCCGGCGTACATCTGTGTAACTCTGGCCGCCATCTCGTCCCAGGAGACCTTGCGGTTGACCTCGCGAGTAGGGTCTAACTGACCCCAATACTCCTACGCCGGATGCACCCGGTCCTTGATCGGTTGGATCATACGGCGACAGAACAACATCGCCACGGAGCCTCCCGTCAGACCTTTCTTCTCGGGAGGTGAGCGCTAAGTCTCACTCTGGTATCTTCTCGGGCTTGTGCCCGGTGCGCTTCGGGAGCGCTGGCTTCTGATCGGCGATGTAGAACCACTCCGACCTCCACCCAGTGGTGTTGTCCGGCAGATCCATATCTATCTATTCTGCCTTGAGACCTGATCTCAGGCAGAACATCACTACTCCTACTACACCGGTGCGCTTGCCAGTGGTCTTCACATTCAAGAAATAGTGCCACAACACAAAGTGGGGCGGTATCCCGAGGAACGCCTCGCACATATGTATGAACGACGAAACTATAGTGATGAAGTTGGGAACGGGGTGTACCAGCTCCAGCTTGTAGTAGTAGAGAAGACCTCTGAAGAAATCGCCGGCGGGCACATTGAACCCACGCTCGAAGAAGGAAGCGAAGACGACCTGCTCCTTGTCGTCCTCCGTCGGGAACGCCTCGCCGGTGGGCGCCTTCCACTCCACCTCCGCCTTGGTCCTCAGCAGCTCGCAGTCCACGAGCGCCTGGATCTTCTCCTCGGTCATCACCGAGGGATCCCAAACCGTCTCCGGGGACGGGATTTGGGGGACCACGGCCGCCATTTCTTGAAGACGAGTGGATTTGGATCTAAATGTGACTAGGGTTTTTACGCGCATGCGGAGCGGCGCGGCGCGCGGTCTGCTAGAGACGGCGGTGGCAAGCTGAGGACCTGTGTGGTTCGAGGACCGGTGGATGGTCGCTTCCTGGTGTGATGAGTGTTTGACAACGTTGTGTGGACTGAGTCTTGGCTAAGTATTGCAGGTGCAGGTTGCGGCTTGACTGGTGTTGGTGCAGGTGAAGAGCAAGCGTGAAAGGTCGTTGCCGGGTAGGCCACCAGGTGTGGAGAAGACAAGTAGGCTTGGTTCGAGGGACCCGGTGGCCAGCGGAGTCATGTGCGGGCCGCATGGTGGCAAGAACGGCAAGATGAAGTCGTGGACGGTTCCTTGGTTGAGCCACAAAGCCAAGATCGATCCGGGACTTCGTGGGGGCCGAGTCATGAGTGGAGATTGGCGGAGGCTACACCAAGTTCGTGGGGTTTCCAGTGGTTCACCAAAAAACCACTGGGTTCCTTGGTTGATCCTCAAAGCTAAGGCCGATGACCGGAGGCAGGAGCACCAGGACCGGTCTGACCGGTGGAGGACACCGGTCTGATCGGTGTGCGATGACGCAGTTCGGAGACTTCGAAGCAGAGGACACGCGTCGGGATCGCATGGTGTGTGTCGAGGATACGCAGGGTGCGGTCGCCGGGCATCCATCTGATGGTGCGACGACGAAGATTCCCAAAGTGCCCCTCGGGGGCGTGTATCCTAGTGTTAGGCCTTAGGGGTAGTTTAATCTTTCGGTTGCCTCCATATAACCCAAGTGGTGAGAGGATGGCAGCCATCTCTTGGAACCCTAGCTCATTTTGTTTTGCTATTTTCCTCTTCCATTTTTCCTTTGGAATTTCTAGGACTAGCTTGAGAGGTTCATGGTGAGATCTTGAGAGAGGGATGGATGATCAGGAGGCAAGCTAGACCTTGTATGAACCTTCATGGTATGTATAGATGATTCGGTGTGGTTCCTCAAGGCTTGATGGTGTCTCTCCCGTTTTTCCTTTTTGGTGATTTTCAGAGCCTTTTCTTGGCGATTTTCTTGTGGTGGATTTGAGACCTTTCTCTTTGGGATTTGGTGGGGGATGTATGCTTGAACCCCTCGTGGTTCTTTTCCCTTTGATTCCCCTCCCAAATCCGTGAGCAAAGGGGCTCGATTTTGGGGTTTTCTCTTCTCTAGGGTTAGAGGCGTTCTTGGTGGGATTTCCTCGATTCCTCTTGATTTAGCAAGTTTTGGTGGACCAAATCTTGGCTATGGACTGCCCATGAGGTGTTCCTACTTTCCCCAAAGTCTTGTGCGAATCCGTGGAGCGAATCGGGAGATCGAGATTTGGATTTGGGGGAGTTGACCTGCGGGTTGCTGTTCATCCTGAGCTGCCCAGCCTGACCGGTCTGACCGGTGCCAGTGACCGGTCTTACTGGTGCAGAGGCTTTGTGGGATTTGCCTCAGGTGAGTTGCCTGGTTCGTGTGGTTATGGCCCGTGCAGCTGTTGTTCAGTTCTTGGCAGGTTCTGTGGAGTTTTGCTAGGCTTTGTGTAGGGTCTTCTTCCCTTGCAGGTTGTGTTTTGGAGGTGATTTTGTTCCAGGACCTAGAGGAGTCACTGAGGCTTCCTGGGACATTTTTTGTGCGGCTGCTGTAGCCACCGGCCTGACCGACCTTGTCCACCGGTCTGACCGGTGTCACCGGTCTGACCGGCGCAGGCCATCGGTCTGACCGTTGTAGCACTGGCAGCAAGCTGTGCAGTTTTCCGTTGTGCGTTTGGGGTGTTTGGTTCGGTTGGTTGAGTTGTTGGTTTCTAGGACCAGTAGCACTCCAGTGGCTACGTGGTCTTAGCCAACTTGGGTAGTTGAGTCAGAGACATGATTTGGTTGGCCGTGTTCGTCTTGTTGGAGTAGTCATCTCCTTCGAGAAGAATTTTTATCAGCTCCCATTCACTCCCCCCCTCTCTGGTCGCCAGTTCGGTCCTTCAAGTGGTATCAGAGCCGGTTCGGGTCTTCATTGATTCTAACCAGTCTAGGATCCAAAGATGGGGTACCAGGAACAGGGTTTGGGTCCTCCGCACTTCGATGGCAAAAAACTACCAGATGTGGCAGAGGCGGATGGCGGCGTTCCTCCGTGGAAAGGGTTAGATCCTTTGGGACATTACGGTGAACACAGCTTATGTTCATCCGATTAACTTCCTCGCTCCTGGATCGAGGGATATGCACGACGCCAACAACAAGGTGGTCGACTACTTGTTTCGTGCTCTGTGTCAATCCGAATTCGATCAGGTTCAGACAGAGGACCTAGCTTGTAGGATTTGGTTGGAGCTGAAGAATGCTCATGCTGGAAATGATGAAGTTCAGGCACGGTTGTATGTGACTTACCAGAGAGAGTACGAGAATTTCACTCATCTCCTCGGTGAGTCAATTGATGCCTTGTTCCAGAGGTTCACGGTGGTTGTGAACAACATGAGGGCCAATGTGGATGTCCTCCCGTACGATGATCATGATAGAGCTGTGAAGCTCTTACACGCGCTGGATCGTACCGTATGGGATGGAAAGGTCGAGGCCATTCTTGAGTCAGAGAAGTATACCACACTGACGGTGAACGAGCTGTTCTCTAACCTCAAGTCAGCTGAGGTCGATCGTGGTTTGACGGCCCGTCTCGAGAGCCCGACTGACTCCCATAGTCTTGCTCTTGTCGGTGGCTCAGGTGCTAAGTCTAACGCTAACCCATCCTCCAGGATGTTTGCTTTGTCCTCTTTGATGTCTTTGCCAGATGAGGAGTTCGACGTGCTTGGAGAGGACGAGCTGGCGTTGGTGACCAGGCGGTTCGAGAGGCTGCACGAGAATTGGGTGAACACGAGGAGGACGACACGGACATGCTTCCAGTGCGGCAAGCCAGGACACTTTGTCGCCGATTGTCCGGAGAAGATGGAGAACAAGGACGGCTACAGGCACCGGTCGAGGACGGACAAGCACAGATCGAGTCGCGATCACAAGCACAAGCATCGAAACAAGGACGACCGAGGATCAAGGAAGAAGGGCAGCCATGGCAAGAAGGCCCGAGCGATGGTCGGAGCAAGCGACGTCAACTCCAGCTCCGCCTACTCTTCCTCGAGCTCCAGTAGCAGCGAAGATGAAGGTGATCGGCGCAAGAACAAGAAGGCATCCAAGAACTTGAGTTGGCTGAGCTGCTTCGCGGGAGATGGCTTCTGCGGCATGGCACGCAGCTCCGGCAGCAAGAAGAGTCACCAGAGCGACTCGGACTCTGATTCCGAGGATGAGGTACGTGACGAGCTTCCCTTCTTGCGCGAGGAGAATGAACAGCTTGGCAAGTTGCTGGATAACAGTGATGACATGCTTAGAGAAGCGAAGAAGATGAGGAAAGAGCTTAGGGCCTCACTAGAAGATGCTAGGAACCGAGTAGCTGAGCTAGAAACCCAGAACCTTGATGCTAAGCTTGAGATAGATTCGCCTAAGGCTTCACCTGTGGTTTCTAATGATGTTGATTGTGTTGATTGCTCTGTTTTCCTAGCTAATCTTACTGCTCTCAAGGAAAAGCATGCCTCCAAGTGTGAGGAACTAGATGTCCTTAGGGTTGAAATGGCTGAGCTCAAGTCTAGACCTGCTTTGCTAGGTGCTTGCACTTCTTGCCCTGTTTTGCATGGAAAGACTGATGAGATGCATGCTTACATTGTTTCTCTTGAGGCTCAGTTAAAAGCACCTGTTCCCACTTTTTGCTCTACTTGTGAATTGCATGCGGTGAAAAATCTGGAACTTGCACATTATGTTGATCGCTTGCAGGATGAAAACGATGAGCTGAGGAAGTGTATGAGTTGGTTGTCGGATCAGGAGCCTCAGCTTGGTATCATGATAGCGGCTTTCAAACGCTATGATGGTCAGGCCCTTGGGGCTGACAAGCTTGGAGAGAACAGTGGTGAGGAAGTTGAGAGAGTTGGAGAGATTCCTATCCCACCACAAAACACACACAAGAATAAGTTTGAGTCCAAGCCTAACCATCTCAGAAACAAACTTGACACAACTCCAGATAAACCCATATTCCCTCACTCAACAAATGATTTCCAAAAACCGGTGAGATTTGTGAGCCCAAAGGGAGGTGAGGATGGAGAGAAGAAAGGGGAGAAGCCGAGTGAGCAGCCCCAACCCAAACCTAAGCCTAAGCCACAGCCCATAAAGTTCCATTGTGGGTATTGTGGTAGAGATGGTCACAAGGATGAGTTTTGCTTCAAGAGGAAGCGTGAGGAGAGAATGGCTAAGGAGTGGGCTAACAAGGACAGGTACCACCCTTCTAATGGTGTACCTGAGCCTTGTATGCAAATGCCCAGGGCCAAGGCGATTGTGAGGACGGTTCCGGCTTGGGGAGATCGAAAGGTGGCAGGTGGTGCTGCTGGCCGAACACCACCGGTCAAACCAGTCAGGGTGACTGGTCAGACCGGTGCTGGTCTGGGTGGCTGGCAGTTTGGTTTCCGTGCTCGTGAGGATGCTCGGTTCAGTTCTGGAGGTTGTGGTTCTGGTGGTTGGCATGGTGAGTTCAGTAGTGGTTAGTTTGCTAGCCGTTCTCCACCTCGTGCTCAATACGATGGTGGAAGGAGTCGTAGCTTTGAGATGGAGAGGAGGAACAGTCCACGGTCTTCCTTTCGTGGTTTTCATTCTCCTCCAGCAAGGCAGGGGTGGTTCACTAGTGGTGGTACTCGTGGTGGTAGCTTTGGTAGGCGTGATGCTTTGGATTGTGCTAACCCCACTTTGGAGCAAATGGCTCGGCACTGGTTTTACTCTTTTGGTACTAACCCCAGTGCTGAGTCGTTTGTCTGCTCACGTGCTCGTTTTTGAATTTCAGGTGGAAGACTTGAGGAACGTTTGGTTGATTGACTCCGGTTGCTCGAGGCATATGACCGGAGACAAGGGGTGGTTCTCAAGTCTTGTCCTGGTGGTGTCCAAGACATACATCACCTTTGGGGACAATGGGCGAGGTCGTGTGCTTTCTGAAGGTGAGATAAGGATCCGTGACAAAGTCACTCTCAGGAGTGTTGCTCTTGTTCAATCGCTCGAATTCAATTTGCTTTCTGTTTCCCAGCTTTTGGATGAGGGCTTTGAGTTGTTGTTTCAGCCTGGTGGTTCTCGGATTTTGGATTCTCGAGGGGACCTAGTTTGCATGGTCGTTCCCGAGGGTCAAGTTTTCCGAGCGGATTTTTCTCAGTCTTCAGGTGTGGCTCGTTGCTTTTTGGTTGGTTCTTCGAGTGAGTTGTGGAAGTGGCATAGGAAGTTGGGTCACTTGAGTTTTGACCTTTTGTCTCGCTTGAGTAAACTCAATTTGGTCCGAGGATTGACACGGTTAAGGTTTGAGAAAGAGTTGGTTTGTGCGCCGTGTAGGCATGCCAAGATGGTAGCCTCTTCCCATCCGCCCCTCATCGATGTGATGACGGAGCGTCCATGCGAGCAGCTCCATATGGACCTTGTTGGCCCAGCTCGTGTGCGATCTACGCGTGGGAAGTGGTATGTTCGTGTTGTGGTGGACGACTACTCTCGGTATGCGTGGGTCTTCTTTTTGGAGGAAAAGGGGGAGTCGTTTGGTTTTGTTCGAGATCTTGTCTTGAGGTTGAAGAACGAGAGGCACGGAGATGCCATACGAGCGATCCGCAGTGACAATGGCTCGGAATTTAAAAACTCTCGTTTCGAAACCTTTTGCCATGACTTGGGTCTTGAACACCAGTTTTCGAGTCCGTATACGCCCCCCCAGAATGGCGTGGTGGAAAGAAAGAACAGAACCTTGTGTGAGATGGCCCGGACGATGCTCGACGAGCATAGGACTCCGAGGAGGTTCTGGGCTGAGGCGGTCAATATCGCGTGCTATGTCTCGAACAGGATTTTCCTTCGAGCTTTCAAGAAGAAGACGTGCTATGAGATGATGCATGGTCGCACTCCCAAGGTGAGTCACTTTCATGTGTTTGGATGCAAGTGCTTTATTTTGAAGAAAGGCAAGAATCTGGATAAGTTTGAGGCTAGGTCTGTCGATGGTATTTTCTTTGGTTATGCTACTCACTCTAGAGCATTTCGTGTGCTCAATTTGGAAACTAACCAAATCGTGGAGACTTGCGAGGTTACCTTCGACGAGACACAGCCACGTAGCTCTCTTGTCTTTGAATGTGCAGGTGATGATGAACTTGGCGAGGAGATCTTTGATGAGGAGGAGCATGGACATGGTGATGATGAAGATGGCGGTGTGGTGCCCGTGGTTGAGCATGTACCTACTACTTCGACTACGATCGAGAACGGGCCCTCTCCTACACCTACAACGACAATCCCAGATCAAGGAGAAGCTGAAGTTGAGGGGGAGGTAGCTTCAAGGCGAGAACCTCCCCGGCGAGTTCAAGTGGATCACCCAGCTTCGAGGATCATCAGTGACATCAACGAACGCACTACACGGTCGAGAGTTCGAAACAATTCTCACTTTACTCATGCTGCTTTTGTTGCTACTTTTGAGCCCAAAGGCATTGGACACGCATTATCTGATCACAATTGGGTCAATTCGATGCATGAGGAGTTGGAGAACTTTGAGAGAAACCAAGTTTGGGAGTTGGTAGATCCTCCACCGAGTTGTAAGCCGATTGGGACAAAATGGGTGTGGAAAAATAAAGACGGAGAGAAAGGAGAAGTGGTGAGAAACAAGCCGAGGTTGGTAGCGCAAGGGTATAGTCAGAAAGAGGGGATCGACTACGAGGAGACCTTTGCTCCCGTAACTCGTTTTGAGCCGATTAGGATCCTTCTAGCCTTTTCCGTGGCTAAAGGGTTCAAATTGCACCAAATGGACGTGAAGAGTGCTTTCCTGAACGGTGTGTTGGAGGAAGAAGTGTACGTGAGGCAACCACCGGGGTTTGAGAGTGAGAAGTACCCCCACCGGGTGTACAAGTTGAGAAATGCGCTCTATGGGTTGAAACAGGCGCCTAGGGCTTGGTATGGCAGGTTGAGGGGGTTCCTGGTTGAGAGAGGTTTCGAGATGGGGAAGGTAGATCAGACCTTGTTTCTCCTCAGGCAGGGCAAAGAGATCCTAATTGTGCAGGTATACGTGGATGATATTGTCTTTGGTGGCTCGTCTGACTCTTTGGTTGCAAGGTTTGCAGAAGACATGAGCAGGGAATTCGAGATGAGCATGATGGGTGAGTTGCAGTTCTTCCTCGGCCTCCAGATCAAGCAGTCGAAGGAAGGAACTTTTGTGCACCAAGCCAAGTACACAAAAAACATTGTGAGGAAGTTCAAGATGGAGGACACCAAGGCCATGGCGACGCCTATGAGTACGACTACAACTCTTGATGCGGACAAGGAAGGTGAACACGTGGACCAGAAGGAGTACCGGAGCATGATCGGGTCACTCCTGTACTTGACGGCGACGAGGCCGGACATCCAATACTCGGTATGTCTGTGCGCTCGTTTTCAAGCGTCTCCGAGGACTTCGCATCGGCAAGCAGTCAAGCACATTTTCAGGTATTTGCGTCATACTCCCAACTTCGACCTTTGGTACTCCGCGTCTTCTTCTTTGGCTCTTCATGGATTTTCGAACGCGGATTTTGCCGGGTGTCGGTTGGATAGGAAGTCCACTTCTGGGACTTGCCAGTTCTTGGGTTCTTCTTTGGTTTCTTGGTCTTCCCGCAAACAGTCGAGTGTTGCTCAATCCACTACCGAGGCAGAGTATGTGGCCGCAGCTAGTTGTTGCTCTCAGCTCATTTGGATCACATACACCATGAGTGACTTTGGTGAGGAGTATACCCATGTCCCACTTCAATATGATAGCACCAGTGCCATAAGCGTTGCAAAGAACCCAGTGCTCCATTCCAAAACCAAGCACATAGAAGTGAGGTATCATTTCCTGAGAGACAATGTGGAGAAAGGGAAAATTTCGTTAATCCATGTACCCACACGTGACCAACTAGCCGATATCTTCACCAAGCCCCTAGATCAAGCAACTTTCACTCGTTTGCGGGGGGAACTTGGTGTTTGTTTGATTTCTTGAGTTGGGTGTGGGAGCTCCTTTGTAGCATATGTATAGCTTTCCCTTGTGCATTTCTTGCATTTTGCATGGCATATGTAACATGATGTATAGGCATGTTTGTATCTTAGGTTGCTTGCATTTGTATCATATGCATTGTGATAGGAAAAGCTTATCTCATATACATTGTTCACCATGATGTGCTATATATGATCTTGTGAGCTAGTTTGGTATGCTATGGTTAGTTTGGTTTAGCTCTTGATGATCTTGATTTATGCCCATGGTTGATGGCTATGTTTTTGAAAAATGACATATATATGCTCTCTTGTGAGTAAATGCCTTTATATGATCTTGACATGTTTTTGTGGCTTGGCTATGCTTAATTTGTGGTTGGATAGCTTATTTGGATCATATGGGGCCAAAGGCTCATTTGCCATCATGAATGTTTAGCCCCCATGTTTTATCTTGTGGAGGGGCATAAGTTCCTTTTTGTCGCAAAGACATTTCATGTACCAAATATGAATCTGAAAATGAAATGTAAATTGCTTGGAAAATGTGCTCCCATGTCATATGTGCTTAATTTACTTGCTTTTGGGTGCTAAACCGTTGCACGTTGCTTACCAATGAGAAGTCTCATATTTAGAAGTAAGCACATGGCTTGGTGGCTTTGACATGACATGAGGTGCTTGTGGGTGTTTATGATTGTTTTATGCTTAGAATGGTTGTCCTAGCATGAAGTTTGTGTGGCTTTGCCACTTTGACATGTTTTGCTCATGTTTAGGACTTTGCTCATGAGAGAGTGATTTTTCGCAAAATTGCTCAATTCTATCTTAGCTTCGTCTAATGGTTGTGAAACTTGGTGATCATGTAGTTGATGTTCATACGAAGCTATAGAGTATCTAACTTACTCATTTGGATGTGTGTAGCATCTTGTGATGAATTTTGTCTATTTGAGAAGCTCAAGGTTGCATTTTTTGAATTTTTGGCTTGATTCATGCATTGGCAACAAGGGGGACAAGGTTGAGCTTGTTTTGGCCTACTGAATGCATCTAGTGGGTTTCTGAGTGGTTTCGAGCCATTTTTGGGCACCTGCAGTACCCAGGTGGCCACCGGCCTGACCGGTGACAGGCACCGGTCTGACCGGTGTGGGTGTCAGGATCTGGGCGATCTTAGGCACCGATCTGATCAGTGCTGGGGACCGGTCAGAGCAAGGCTAAAGCAGCTACTCTGTTTTGCGAAGTGGTTTGCATGCATTCGTCCAGGGGGGAGTTGCATTGGTTCGGGGGAGCTTGCATGTGTGCAGGGGGAGCTCTTTGTGGTTTTCGAGCTTTGATTTGGTGGTTTTCGCTCTTTGCTAGAGCTTTGTTTTTGTCTCAGTTGTGTCAAGCCGTTTCCCTTGCCTAAGGAGATCGAGACTTGTCTTCTTCAAGTGATCTTGCTCTTTGCCTTTCCTTTGGCTTTTGATCGCTTGTTGGAGTTTCTTTTAGTCGTTTCTTTTCTTTTCCTTTTCTCTGTGGTTACCAAAACGTGTGTATTGTCAATGCACTCATCAAGGGGGCAGATTGAGGACCTGTGTGGTTCGAGGACCGGTGGATGGTCGCTTCCTGGTGTGATGAGTGATTGACAACGTTGTGTGGACTGATTCTTCGCTAAGGATTGCAGGTGCAGGTTGCGGCTTGACTGGTGTTGGTGCAGGTGAAGAGCAAGCGCGAAAGGTTGTTGCCAGGTAGGCCTCCAGGTGTGGCGAAGACAAGTAGGCTTGGTTCGAGGGACCCGGTGGCCAGCGGGGTCAAGTGCATGCTGCATGGTAGTAAGAACGGCAAGATCGAGCCGGGACTTCGTGGGGGCCGAGTCATGAGTGGAGATTGGCGGAGGCCACACCAAGTTCGCGGGGTTTCCAGTGGTTCACCAGAAAACCACTGGGTTCCTTGGTTGATCTACAAAGCCAAGGCCGAAGACCGGAGGCAGCAGCACCAGGACCGGTCTGACCGGTGGGTCTGACCGGTGGAGGACACCGGTCTGACCGGTGTGCGACGACGCAGTCCGGAGACTTCGAAGCGGAGGACACGCATCGGGATCGCATGGTGTGCGTCGAGGCTACGCAGGGTGCGGTCGCCGGGCATCCGTCCGATGGTGCGACGACAAAGATTCCCAAAGTGCCCCTCGGGGGCGTGTATCCTAGTGTTAGGCCTTAGGGGTAGTTTTGTCTTTCGGTTGCCTCCATATAACCCAAGTGGTGAGAGGATGGCAGCCATCTCTTGGAACCCTAGCTCATTTTGTTTTGCTATTTTCCTCTTCCATTTTTCCATTGGAATTTCTAGGACTAGCTTGAGAGCTTCATGGTGAGATCTTGAGAGAGGGATGGATGATCGGGAGGCAAGCTAGACCTTGTATGAACCTTCATGGTATGTATAGATGATTCACGTGGTTCCTCAAGGCTTCATGGGGTCTCTCCCGTTTTTCCTTTTTGGTGATTTTCGGAGCCTTTTCTTGGCGATTTTCTTGTGGTGGATTTGAGACTTTTCTCTTTGGGATTTGGTCGGGGATGTATGCTTGAACCTCTCGTGGTTCTTTTCCCTTTGATTCCCCTCCCAAATCCGTGAGCAAAGGGGCTCGATTTTGGGGTTTTCTCCTCTCTAGGGTTAGAGGCGTTCTTGGTGGGATTTCCTCGATTCCTCTTGATTTAGCAAGTTTTGGTGGACCAAATGTTGGCTATGGAGTGCCCATGAGGTGTTCCTACTTTCCCCAAAGTCTTGTGCGAATCCGTGGAGCGAATCGGGAGATCGAGATTTGGATTTGGGGGAGTTGACCCGTGGGTTGCTGTTCATCCCGAGCTGCCCAGCCTGACCGGTCTGACCGGTGCCGGTGACCGGTCTGACCGGTGTAGAGGCTTTGTGGGATTTGCCTCGGGTGAGTTGCCTGGTTCGTGTGGTTTTGGCCCGTGGAGCTGTTGTTCAGTTCTTGGCAGGTTTTGTGGAGTTTTGCTAGGCTTTGTGTAGGGTTTTCTTCCCTTGCAGGTTGTGTTTTGGAGGTGATTTTGTTCCAGGGCCTAGAGGAGTCACTAAGGCTTCCTGGAACATTTTCTGTGCGGCTGCTGTAGCCACCGGCCTGACCGGCCCTGTCCATCGGTCTGACCGGTGTCACCGGTCTGACCGGCGCAGGCCATCGGTCTGACTGGTGTAGCACAGGCAGCAAGCTGTGCAGTTTTCCGTTGTGCGTTTGGGGTGTTTGGTTCGGTTGGTTGAGTTGTTGGATCCTAGGAGCAGTAGCACTCCAGTGGCTACGTCCATGGCCAACTTGGGTAGTTGAGTCGAAGACGTGATTTGGTTGGCCGTGTTCGTCTTGTTGGAGTAGTCATGTCCTTCGAGAAGAATTTTTATCGGCTCCCATTCACTCCCCCCCAGTTCGGTCCTTCACAAGCTAGGGCTTCGCGGATGGTGGCTGGCTGCGGAAGCACGACAGCTAGGGCAAGATGGATTTCGGCGAGGATGGCGAGAGGAAGAAGATGATGGCAACGGGAGGGTCAACGCCCGTCCCCTGCAGGTCTATTTAAATGGGCCCCGCCACAGATGCCCGTTGCGGATCTGTCGCCGCAATGGACCTGCCGCAACGGCTATGTGCCGCTAATTTCGCGAGACGATCTCGCCGTGTTTCACGCCAACGGCTATATGCCCATCGGATAGACTGGCGACCTACACCCCGAGTTTAGGTCGTGAACACTTCAAAACTATCAGGTCGTCCTGATAGGAAATTGGATCTCCACGAGGTCGACAAGCCCCCATATCATCATATTTTTGGTCTTTGAAGAATAATTTCGTCAAAACGACCATTACATGACAGAAGAGAGCGAACATTACACGGGAACTTCGAAGGTACACAAGTTGCCTATGACCCATTGGATCCAGAACCCGTTACAAGATACAAACATATTTGAAGACCTGATCTACTTAGAGCAATCCTTGAGGTGTTCCCTGCTATAGCAGAGCACATCGCAAGAATTCTTCTAGATTCAGATCCTCGATGGTTGCCTTGCAGTGAACACCTACACGACACTGCGCATAGCAGGTCACACTTTGTGCCTGACTATGGAATGCAGATACGAGCTTGCTCTTTGGCGCGGACTGCAAGCCCTCGACGAGCATCTCATGCTTACAAAGAACTTACAGCGTCACCTCGGGCCTCTACAGCATCACCTCCAAACTCTCCTTGACTCTTCACTGAGATATGGTACAAAGAGTGGGGGTGACACTTCTATTTCGCAAGTCTTCTTCTAGCTCCAAGCTTCTACAAACTTTGCATCCTATGCTCTGCTGGACGGACACATGCCCATGGCATTGTCAAATAACTACTCTGCGGCTTCATAGCTCAGCAATGCTCGGCGCTTGCTTCCTTCAGCCCTGTGGTGCTATTTATAGCCCAAGCTAGGCCTTGAGCGGTCGGTGAAGTGGTGACACTGTTACCACGTGATCCTGAGGACCTGTAGACATGAGGATGACTTAAAGCGATGTCCTCTTCCCTTACTTTATGACGCTTTTGTCGCTTATGCATTATTGCTTCCTGAGGCCGCTGCGGTGCCACATGGCTACAGTGCACCTCTCGGTCAGTGGACAGTTTGTCATTTTCTAGGTGGCAAGAGAATCTCCGACCACTGTTGACCCGTGGCCCCGCAGTCTACGGAAACGACAAGACTGACTCTGTGTCAGCTGGCCCTGGGCCTCACTATATCTACAGACGACGACGACGATTAAACGCACCCGCTAGGCTCTGCGTCCTGGTGTACCCGCTATGGCTCTGCACGTAAACGGACCTATACCAATCAGCCTATATTTGTGTTTCCTGAGCAGAATGGTCGTAGGTTCGATTGAAGACCTTCCGGGGTAGGCGTGCCTCGCTGCTCTACCAGATCCGTCTGGGCCCCTGGAAATCAGAAGCTTCACGTCTACGGTTCCGTCGGGCCCCCGTGGTCGGAGTGCCTATTGCTGAGGTCGTCAATACCTTAGTGCTATGGCTCTGCTGGATGGCTGGCAGCTATGTTGGTCATCTGGGCACCAAAACGACCTCCTTGAGGTCGGCGTGCCTTTGTACTTAGGTAATGCAATACCTCGGTATACCTACGGCTCTACCAACCTAGTTGGGCGCCCTGGATGTGTGACCTTCCTGAGGTCGGTGTGCTCTTGTAAGCCCTACCAGCCTGCTCTGGACACCCAGGATTTTACATCGGGAATGAAGGCCTCCCTGTGGGGTGTGCGCCTAATGGCCCTGCCAAGTGCTTCCGGGTGCTTGGGCGCTTTTGATTTGAGACCTTCTTGAGGTCGGCATGCCTCGGGTGGCTCTGCCAGACTCTCTGCAGCTATGCAGGATATCTGGGTGTCTATACACTCCCTTCCTTTAAGATCAACAATTTTCTTATGACTTCATCGTTGACCGTTTCGACCACTACAGAAGACCTCTTTATCCGACGTGCCTTTCAAGATCCTGCTGGGTATCTTTGGATACTGGACATTGTTGATTTGAGGCCTCTTTGAGGTCGGCACGCCAACAAGGCCTCCTTGAGGTCGGCCCTGCCAGACTCCTTGCAGCCATGCTGGGAGGTCTAGGTGTCTCTACACTTCGTTCGATCAAGACCATGACTCAGTTTTCTTCTCTTTTTTTAGCATCAAATCAGCCATGCTACCTGCTCGGGGACTACTCTACGAGAGTGTCTTCGACGCCCTCTTGTTTTCTTCGTCGTACCGACCTGTTGAGAAACCTGTTTCTCTTCACGTCGTTACTCGACTAGCTTTTTCTTCTCTTTCTTTTTTGGATCATCATACCGGCCATCCTGTCCGCCACGATGCTCGGATACTACTCTATGAGTGCGTCCTTGACGCCCTCTGAATTTTTTCATCGTCGTTTCGATCTATTGGAAGTCTGCTTCCTATAGGTCGTCACTCGACCTCTCTTCGTTCGGCAAGACTTCAAACCGGTCGGCTGCTAAGCTGATTTATTTTCTTTTTGGACCGACGTGCACGCTATTCGACTTGTCGATAGCTCTATGACTTCGTCATGACCTTCTAAGGTCGCTGCGCCTACACATCGATCGGGGGCTTGTGAGACATGGGTACCCTTGGGTCCCCACCGACCAGGCTCACGGTCGTCCCCGACAGGTGGGTTCGGCCTACCAGAAAACCCGCCGACCTGACAGTGGGCCCAACTGACCTGGTTGGTGGTCCACATGACCTCCTGAAGACCTTCCAGAAGATTCCAGACGACCTTATCTAGAACGACTTCAAGACTTGGCGTACAAGACAAGACAACGGTGGATTCCGACAAAGGCAGATCGACGTATATGGCAATAGTTGTAATCAACTAGTCTTAGGTGTCCTGGTCGTAACCGACCAGGAGTCTGGGAACCGCCCTTGTCCACTGGCCAATATAAGGCGGGCAGGTCGACCCTTGTACAATCACGCAATCCTCAAGCAATCTACACCAACAACTGGACGTAGGGTTTTACTCTCCGGAGGCCCGAACCAGTATAAACTCGCCGTGTTCTCTGTGTTCCGTGTGCTCGTGCGCAACCTTCGAGTTCTTAGCCCTAGATTTCACCCCACTAAACAAATAAACCACCGGCGTTAACCCCCCTGTGGGCTGTCCAAATCTAAACCTCTGACAAATACCCATGTTGCATCAGGTCGAGTCGATCATGCGTGCGCGTCACCTGCACCAGCTGGGTTACGCACGGCTTGGTGGCGTGTCCGACACCGACTTGGTCGTGCGCGTAACCTACACCCAAGCACGGGTTACGTACCATCCCATGCTGCATTAGGTCGTGTCGATGTAACCTGCACGTGCTCGGTTACGCAATACCCATGCTGCATCAGGTGATGCTGCATCCGGTCGTGTCGATGCAGCGCGTAACCTGCATGCGCTCGGTTACGCAACACCCACGCTCCATCAGGTCGAGTCGATCCTGCGTGTGCGTCACCTGCACCGGCTGGGTTACGCACGGCTCGGTGGCGCGTCCGACACCGACTTGGTCATGCGCGTAACCTACGTCCAAGCACGGGTTACACACCATCCCATGCTGCAATGCTGCATCCGGTCGTGTCGATGCAGCACGTAACCTGCACGCGCTCGGTTACGCAATACTCACGCTGCATCAGGTCGAGTCGATCCTGCGTGCGCGTCACCTACACCGGCTCGGTTACGCACGGCTCGGTGGCGCATCCGACACCGACTTAGTCGTGCGCGTAACCCTACACCCAGGCACAGGTTATGCACCATCCCATGCTGCATCAGGTCGTGTCGTTGTAACCTACATGCGTTCGGTTACGCGATACCCACGCTGCATACGGTCGAGTCGATCCTGCGCGTCACCAGCACCGGCTGGGTTACGCACGGCTCGGTGTGGCGTGCGACACCGACTTGGTCATGCGCATAACCTACAACCAGGCACGGGTTACGCACCATCCCATGCTGCATCAGGTCATGTCCATGTAACCTGCACGTGTTCAGTTACGCGATACCCATGCTGCATACGGTCGAGTTGATCCTGCGCGTCACCTGCACCGGCTGGATTACGCACGGCTTGGTGGTGCGTGCGACACCGACTGGGTCGTGCGCATAACCTACACCCAAGCACGGGTTACGCACCATCCCATGCTGCATTAGGTCGTGTCGTCGATGTAACCTGCACGCGTTCGGTTACGCAATACCCACGCTGCATCAGGTCAAGTCGATCATGCGTGCGCGTCACCTGCACCGGTTGGGTTACGCACGGCTCGGTGGCGCGTCCGACACCGACTTGGTCGTGCGCGTAACCTACACCCAAACACGGGTTACGCACCATCCTATGCTGCATCTGGTCGTGTCGATGTAACCTGCACGCGCTACACAATACCCATGCTGCATCCGGTCGAGTCGATCCTGCGTGCGCGTCACCTGTACTGGCTGGGTTACGCACGACTCGGTGGCGTGTCCGACACCTACTTGGTCGTGCGCGTAACCTACACCTAGGCACGGGTACCGCACCATCCCATGCTACATCAGGTCGTGTCGTTGTAACCTACACGCGTTCAGTTACGCGATACCCACGCTGCATACGGTCGAGTCGATCCTGCGCGTCACCTGCACCAGCTGGGTTACGCACGGCTCGGTGGCGCGTGAGACACCGACTGGGTCCTGCGTGTAACCTACACCCAAGCTCGGGTTACTCACCATCCCATGCTGCATCAGGTCGTGTCCATGTAACCTGCACGTGTTCGGTTACGCAATACCCACGCTGCATCAGGTCGAGTTGATCATGCCTGCGCGTCACCTGCACCGGCTGGGTTACGCACGGCTCGGTGGCGCTTGCGACCCGACTTGGTCATGCGCGTAACCTACACCCAGGCACGGGTTACACACCATCCCATGCTGCATCAAGTCGTGTCGATGTAACCTGCACGTGCTCGGTTACGCAATACCCACACTGCATCCGGTCGAGTCGATTGTGCGCGTCACCTGCACCGGCTGGGTTACGCACGGCTCGGTGGCGCGTGCGACACCGACTTGGTCGTGCGTGTAACCTACACCCAGGCACGGGTTACACACCATCCCATGCTGCATCAGGTAGTGTCGATGTAACCTGCACGCGTTAGGTTACGCGATACCCACGCTGCATCAGGTCGAGTCGATCATGTGTGCGCGTCACCAGCACTGGCTTGGTTACGCACGAATCGGTGGCGCGTGCTACACCGACTTGGTCGTGCGCGTAACCTACACGAAGGCACGGGTTATGCACCATCCCATGCTGCATCAGGTCGTGTCTATGTAACAGGCACGCGCTCGGTTACGCAATACCCACGCTGCATTATGTCGAGTCGATCCTGCGTGCGCGTCACGTGCACCGGCTGGGTTATGCACAGCTCGGTGGCGCGTGCGACACCGACTTGGTCGTGCGCGTAACCTGACCTGCACGGTAACGCACCAGACATGCTGCATCTGGTGGTGTCGAGACTGGATCTCCAATAAAGATGGCTGGATGCTTGATGATGTGAGTGCGTTTTACTTATCTCCTTGCGTTTCGGTTATGCCTTTCCATCGACTGATTGCGTGCGTTACAGCGTGAACGACGGTTTCTTATCTCTCTCTCTCTCTCAGTCTTACTTTTATTCTTTTATGATTGATGAATGGTTTCCTTCAAGTCTGAACCTCTAAATGGGCTGTTCCAAAGTCTCATAATGCACGCCAAACCTGCACCACCGAGGTTACACACGTAGACGCCTGGGATACACGGCTCGTGCGTAACCGGCTGGGCGCTGCCAACAAATAGGCATGTCGGGTGTGCGTGCGTAACGCAAGCGGCCTTTTACTTGTGGCTACAGATTTATATGTGTAACCTTCGCTGGGTCGGTTTAACGCGTGCCTGTGCGTGATAACAAATATACTAGGCTCCAGATGTATGTGTTGCCTTCACCGGGTCGGTTTTACACGTGCATGGTGCGTGAGCCTACTCGGTTACGAACATCCACTCTGCATCCGATAGGGTTACGCACCATCCATGCTGCATGCGGTTGTGTCATTTCATCGCGCAACCTGCATCCGGTCGTGTCGATTCAGCGCGTAAAATCCACGCTGCATCAGGTCGAGTCGATGCAGCGCGTAACCTGCACGCGATTGGTTACGCAAAATCCACGCTGCATCCGGTCGAATCGATCGATCCTGCGCGTCACCTACACCCAACCACAGGATACGCACCATCCCATGCTGGATCCGGTCGTGTCGATGTAACCTGCACGTGCTCGGTTACGCAAAATCCACGCTGCATCTGGTCGAGTCCATCCTGCGCGTCACCTGCACCAGCTGGGTTACGCACGGTTCGGTGGCGCGTGCGACACCGACTTGGTCGTGCGCGTAACCTACACCCAGGCACGGGTTACGCACCATCCAATGCTGCATCCGGTCGTGTCGATGTACTAACATGAAGGCACGGGTTATGCACCATCCCATGCTACATCCGGTCGTGTCTGTGTAACCTGCACGCGCTCGGTTACGCAATACCCATGCTGCATCCGGTCGAGTCGATCGTGCGCGTCACCTGCATCGGCTGTGTTACGCACGGCTCGGTGGCGCATGCAACACCGACTTGGTCGTGCGCGTAACCTACACCCAGGCACGGGTTACGCACCATCCCATGCTGCATCAGGTCGAGTCGATGTAACCTGCATGCGTTCGGTTATACATTATCCACGCTGCATCAGGTCGAGTCGATCATGCGTGCGCGTCACCTGCACCGGCTGGGTTACGCACGGCTCGGTGGCGCATGCAACACCGACTTGGTCGTGCGCGTAACCTACACGAAGGCACGGGTTATGCACCATCCAATGCTGCATCAGGTCGTGTCTATGTAACAGGCATGCGCTCGGTTACGCAATGCCCACGCTGCATTAGGTCGAGTCGATCCTGTGTGCGCGTCACGTGCACCGGCTGGGTTACGCACAGCTCGGTGGCGCGTGCGACACCGACTTGGTCGTGCGCGTAGCCAGACCTGCACGGTTACGCACTAGACATGCTGCATCTGGTGGTGTCGAGACTGGATATCCAATAAAGATGGCTGGATGCTTGATGATGTGAGTGCGTTTTATTTATCTCCTTGCATTTCGGTTATGCCTTTCCATCGACTGATTGCGTGCGTTACGGCGTGAACGACGGTTTATTATCTCTCTCTGTCTCTCTCTCTCTCAGGCTGTTAACATTCTCTCCCTCCATTTTGGTAGACCCTGCAAGTTCACATCGCAGAAGCGGAGGAGGAAGAGGGTTTTACTCATGTCAGGCGCGGCGGAGAAATCGTCTGGTGTCCCTCATCTTGACAAGCAAGGCGCACCGGATGGCAATGCGACGCCGACAACACAGAGTTCCGACAGCAAATCAATGGTGACTTTCGATGGCAAATCACAGTCGACGACGACATCAAGGAAGCAGCCTCCTAGTGAAGAAAAGGTAGCACCTGCGACCAGCAGCGCCCAACATCGGAGGCGGCGGCTCAACTTCAACGCTGGTGTCCCATTGCCGTCTACTCCGGAGGTATGTAACACGTACACCATCCAGATTCCATATGACGCACTTATTGATTACCCCCTATCTCTCTCCGTGACCAGATACCAATCAGTTCTACTTCTACCATTTCTTCGAAGCGCTCGAGGCTATGCATTCTAAGCATGCCGAGACGACTGGCAGATGTCCTTGGGCTGCTTTCAATAGCAAGAAAGAAAAAGCTAGAGTCTATCAAGTTCGACTTCTTGCTACACATCAAACCAATCACCATAGATCGTCCATTGCTGATGTCGCTTGTCAACATGTACGATCCAGATCAAGTAGGTTTCAAGCTTGGTAGCGAGCTGGTCCCGTTGACGCCATCAGATGTGAAGGACATCATGGGTCTACCAATCGAGGGAAAAGAGGTCAATATGGCCAGTTGTGGTCGAGAAAAAACAAGGTCGTCACTAAAACTGTCTGAGGTTACAAACAGACTGAAGCAAAAAGACGGTCCTGCCGATGACTCATTTCTTCGAGATTTTTTCAGGTTTTGCCACAAGGTTTTATTTGATCCTGATACCAACCCAGCTATTCCAGCAAAAGTCCAGTGGCTAGTTGAGAATGTTGGTGACTGTTGACGGTCCTTATAACAAAAATTTGACCGTCAAAACCTCGGGTTCGAGAGGAGTATATGACAAGTTTCATGCACATTTTTAGTACTAATAAAGTTCCACGAGTTGTGTTGTGAATTTCATAGACAGGTACACATTTTGGGAGAATTTGGGACCAACACGCCACATGTGCCAGGCATGGCCGAACCACTTGGTCCAGCCGAACCTACAGGTTCGGCCGGACCTGCAGGTGCGGCCGGCCCTACCAGGTGTAGTCAGCCCTGCTCGGTGGCATGACCCTGGTCCAGAGCACCCCTACTCCCTCGAGCAAAACTTGGACGAGCGTGATTCACTGGAGGAATGTCGGTTTGATCAAAGGGTGAATGCTAGGATCAATGGGTCCACTTATCCGATGGCTCAACCGCCACAACCGTCATCCAAAGGCGACCCTAGGCGTTCCCTAACACGGTCGGTGCATCACACGGCACGGGGTAAGGCCAGCCGCACCTATAGGGCCGGCCGCACCTATCACTTGGCGTGCCGGGCGAAACCGACCCAAGGAGCCAACCTACAACTGCCTCAGGAGCAGTGATCAGGAGCGTCCAAGGCGAGAGGCGGCACATCCTAGGGCTGGCCGTGCCTAGAGGGTCGACCGCACCTGGGGTTTTCCTCCCCTGCGCTCCACCGACCTCCCTTGCCTATAAAAGGCACCTCACACTCACTGGAATGGACACACAACGCAGGAGCATCTCCATTTCTCTCTTTTGTTCACTTAGAGTAGGATTAGTGTAGCTTGGCAGTTAGAGTCGAGTCGAGCTAGTCTCGGGGTTCCGGAGGAGTCTTTTTCAGGGGTTCGGTACTACTCTTGTATCCTTTCTTTGTTTAAACTCAAATACAATTCAAGTTATCTTTCTATCTTACCTTTCGAGTCAATTACATTCAGCTTTTACTTTGCTCTAGAAGCTTTATTCTTGGTTTAGACTAAAGTTAGTTTAATCTTGGTTAGCATAGCTCTCTTGAACCCTATAGTGTTGTGGTCGTTCTTCGCTTGATCTTCTACCGAGTACATTTGTGCTTAGTAGTGGAGAGAAACCTTCCTTCGTGATATCCAGGGAAAGGTTCTTTGGTTCGTTGTGAGCGCGGTGCTCAGAGCTCGCCTTAGTCTTAGATTGGTGTCCCGTTCAACAGAATAGTTGTGGTACCCTAGGGAGGTGACAGCTCCGGACGGGCTCAGTAGTCCACCACGTTAGTTCGGGCCGGTAGGATTCTGCGCGTCGTCGTTCTCCCTTCTCATCCCAGTCCGAGAGCACGGCTTTGCATGCCCCTGCAGCACTAGAAGAGCTTGTTGAGTTGAGCTTGCCTTGGTTATCCTTAGCGTTAGTTCTTTACCTAGAGTTGACAAGAATAGATAGATTGTGTTAGGATCCTTTCTGGTCTCGTTGTCCTCACAGCTCACTAGATCCTCTCTAACCCTTTATCAAGATCTCCCCCGAATATCTTTATTCGTTACCCCCGCTATAGCTCTTTACCGAGTCTTGTTACTCTCCACCGTTTATCCGATCATCTTTGCCGTAGTGCCTCCCTTGGGAAAATATAAATACGATAACCCGAATACCACCGGGTGAAGTGCTACAACGGTTATCCGTGCGCTTGCGGACCTTTCTGTGACGTGTGTTGTACCAAAGACGTTCCTAGCTCCATTACTAGGGGTATAAACCCGGTAGCGATGCTAGCGAGTGCCAACAAGTATTTCTAGCACTGTCGCCGTGAGTGCAAACTTAGTAGTGAGGCTAAGGAACGTCAACAAGCATTTCTGGCGCCGTTGCCGGGGAGGCAATAGGCAAAAGATATCATTTAAACTTAGTGGTAGAGTTATCTAGGTTCGGTGAACCGCTATTTAAGCGGGTTTACCCTTGCTCTACTCTCGTGTACGCAGAGTAGTGCATGACCGGTTTCGACCTACCGTCCAACTTTCACGACAATCCGGAGTCATTTGTGAGGAGAGTGCGACCTCGTGTCCTCATTCCTCAGAAGTTTCTCTCGAGTCAAGAGACGAACACCGTCGATCCTGTAGACAGCACCTCGTCAGCACCAATGGCCGAGAGGACGATCCGCGAGTTTTCCGCTCCCTCCAACACCAATGTCCCTACCGGACCGAACATGACGGTGGGAGAAGGAAACTTTGAACTCAAGTCGGTGTTGATCAACATGGTGCAAGCTAGTCCGTTCTGCGGCAAGCCGAATGAAGATGCCAACGCACATCTCTAGCATTTCCTGGAGGTGTGTAGGACTTTCACTATCCGTGGAGTGACGGACGATGCAATTCGTCTTCGCCTATTCCCGTTCTCATTGCTCGAGAAGGCAAAGCAATGGTTTTATGCGGAGCGAGATGCCATCAACACATGGGATAAGTGCTCTAATGCATTTCTCGCAAAGTTCTTCCCGGCGGGCAAAACCAATGCCCTCTGCGCTAGAATTTCGGGCTTCCAGCAGCAGAATGATGACAGTATCCCGGAAGCATGGGAACGTTTCCAGGAGTACATCACCGTGTGCCCGCACCATGGCATGCAGGGGTGGTTCTTAATTCAAACCTTCTATCACGGGCTCAAGCGTACCGCCTGTGGGCACTTAGATGCAGCCTCTGGAGGAGCCTTCTTCTCGCTACAAGTACCCGCCGCCAAGGAACTGATCGAGAAGATGGTGGCAAATCAAGGTTGGGATGGAGATCGTCTCCAACCCCGTAACTGTGGTGTACACCAAGTCGATGGAATCGACATGCTCGCTGCCAAGATGGACCTCCTAATGAAGAAATTGGAGGCGTCGAGCAATATGGAGACCACCAAGATTATGGACGCTCCCATGACGTGTGAGGTTTGCGGTAATGCGGGTCATTCGGGAAATGTTTGTCCCGAAACAAGGGAAGAAGCCAGCTTCATCAACAATGGCAACAACAACGGGTTCCGCAACAACAACTACAACAATCAAGGGTGGAACTCGAGGCCCAACTTTCCGTTCAACAATCAAAATGGAGGTAATTATTCTAACAATTTCAATAATCAGCCTTCCCTTAGAGATCTTGTCTTTGGCCAAGTTAGAATTAATGAAAACTTAAACAAGAAGCTAGACGCCAATGATAAAGTTCTTGAAAATTTGAATTCCACTATAGAATCCTTCACTACTGCTATGAAGAATCAGCTAAGCTTTAATAAAATGATAGAAACTCAACTTGCTCAGCTTGCTGCTTCTTTACCTTCTTCCGAGTCGGGTGGAATCCCGGGGCAACCGGAGCCTACCCGAGAGAATGTTAGCATTGTATCCACCAGATGGGGTAAGCTATCTAGGAGGGTGTATGCACCTAACCATGTAGGGAAGCTCATACATCAAATCCAAGACCCATGGGAGGAATCAGCAGTCTTGCATAGGAAAGACAATGGATATCCGGCCATCACATGCACGATCTACTATCAAAAGATCAAGAATGTTCTTTGTGACCTTGGTGTGAGTGTCAACCTCATGTCCAAGGCCATGTTTGAGGAGTTAGGATATCCTGCTCTCTCCCCGACAATGATGACAGTCCAACTTGCTGACTTATCGATTAAATAACCAGAGGGCATAGTGGAAAATCTCTTGGTGAATGTCAAAGGCTCCTATGTCTTTGCGGATTTCGTGGTCCTCGACACACAAGATGATGGAGAAATGCCGCTTACTCTCGGGTGACCATTCCTAAGAGATGTCAATGCAAGGATTGATGTCGGAGCCGGAAAGATTCAACTCCACATAGGGCGAAGGAACATGACATTCAAATTTCAAGCAAAAGAAGAGCAATGTTACCTAGTGCAAGATGAGGAGTCTAGGGAGTGGAGGAAGCCACGACCCCAATACAAGGAAGATGAGGTGGCCCCAACCAAACCCAAGGCGGAGAGTCTCATTGCAACGATGAGGAAGCGTTGGGAGCAAGACGAAGCATTCAAAGGGCGCCACCAACCAAAGAAGCCGAAGGCAATCAACAAGGCTAAGGGTGAAAAGAAGACGGAAACCAAAAACACCCCAGCTAAAGCCTCACCGACTTCAGCGCCACCGAAGAAAACAAAGAGGGTGTGGCGTGTGAAGGGAGCATCGTCCGAGTCTTCCACTCCGGGGCCGGACGAATCCAAGATCAATTGAGCAAATAGAGGAGTCCCGCTCGCAGACTCTAAACTACGAGCCCTCACTGTGAGGTAAACCGGTATTTATCTCATATTTCCTTTCCAACATTTTATTTCGTGCATCTAGCATATTTAAATTTCGAATTTGATTTCACCATTGCATTAGTAAGTAAACAAGACATAGAAAAACAGTTTTGGAGATTTTTGGTGATACGGCCGAACCTAGAGGTACGGTCGTACATCCCCTCGACAAAATTTTTGTGTAGGATGTTTACAGGAGGGGACACGAGTGCTTGGAGCAAATAGAGTAGGGCCGACTGAACCTAGTGGTACGGCCGTACCTATGATCTTCCACGAATCCATCAAGCCAACCACTACAAGCTTCCAAGTGCTCAACTCATCACCAAAATGAAGACACGCCAACCAGGTAGCCAAAAATTAGCTTGGGGGAGACCCCATTTTCAATCAAGGTATGTCCATCCAAACCAATTCCCAACATCTTGTTTATCACATTTGAATAAAAGAAAAACAACAAAAATATTTGCTTCGACCATGTGCACTTGAAATCTTGTCTATATACCCTCACTTTCGAAATGATGAATAGTTGCTATGTTAAAACTTTGCAAGAACCGCATCACCATGGATTTCTCGAGTTTGTTTATAAGGGATTTTATAAAAGGGCATAACGAACTCAAGAATCACGGATAAATGAGGTAGAGATGCAAACCAGTGCTGGTTGATGCAGACCGGACCGGGGTTTTTTTTTATGTGCAAGAATGCATCTCCGTTCAGGTTCTCTAAGCAATAGTGGTCGTATGCGCCGTGCGAGTGTAGCGTGGGTGCAAATATCCTCCGTGTTCGTGTTTGGAGAGTGCGGCTCTCCCCCACACTATCTTGTACCTGGGTGCAGTTCTTCGAGACAAACAGAAAACAAAAACAACTGACCGGGTTATATGACCGGTGGAGCCAAATTATTTTATTCAAGTTCACAATGAAATAGGCGCTTACACACATGATGGAAATAAAACTGGAAAGGGAAATAAACATGTAAGAAAATAAATTAAACCTAACTAAGCGCCTATGGAAAATGAAAAGTGGGTGTAGCCCTCTATTCCGCGAAGAGGGATTCCAAACCCTCTGCCTTGATCAGGCGCTGCAGCATAGCATCCATCTCTCTGCGGGTCTCGAGGAGAAGACGCCTGAGCCGCCGATACTCTTCTCGCTGCTTCTTCACAACCTTCACCAAGGTTTCGTACTCGAGGTACACATCTGCCAATCTATCCGCCACCTTACTTGTTTGGAGACTCCTTCTGTTAGGTAGCGAAGCCAGGATATCCTCAAGTTCTGTCTCCCAGTGTGGTGGGTATGGTTCTGGCACCCCGCAGCTGTCCTTCAGGGTCCTCACCCCAAAGATACGAAATCTGGTCTGGGGCTGCGGAAACTCATCCCAAACATCCTGCTCATACTTGTGGCAGAAAGGCTCGCAATCCTTGCTAAAGAGTGATCACTCCTACGTAGCGCTCTCCGGGCTTCAACAGTGGGCCAGGCCAATCATCGTAGAGCACCTTCTTGCTTGAACCAGGGGCTGGTTTCGTCCCTAGGGCAGTGAATCGGGAGCAATGACCAGCGAGAGTGGGGGGTGAGGACGAGCCGCGCCTAGCTGGGGGCTCTATCGAGTCTCCAATTGGGCTTCTCATCCTCCTCCCTCGCTCCGGGGTCATCAAATCATCCTGAGATCCATCCCATGGATGCAACTTGTCGCTCCCCAAGTCGCTGAAGAAGAAGGACTTCTCCCCTTCAAAGGGGGATAGGGCCTTCATCTGACGAGGCTGTGCGTCCCGGCTGCTCATGATGGCGGTGCGGTGGCTGTGAAGAGGAAGGAGCAGGGGAGATGGAGCTTCTGTATGGTCGAAACTCGTCACACGGCGAGGAGGAGATCTCTGGAGGACGAAGGGAGGCACACACGAAAGGTGAGAGGCGGCGGCGCCCTTGTTGGGTCGGCCGACCTAGTGGGTCGGCCGAACCCAAATGGGCCCCGCTGGGCCTCCCCTTTGGCCTTTGGGTTCTAGAAGGGCTCAAGGCTTCAGGGCCAGATGTCTCGCAGGGTTTGAGGTTGGAGGCTCAGTAATAGCTAGGAAAAGGGTTTAGGCATAAATGCCTTCTTTTCTCTTTTAACTTTACTGAAGCCTCTTCCCGCATAAATAGTGCAACATAGGGGGTTCACCTGGACTCATGCCCGAGTAGAAAATATGTGGCTGCCCTTTCTTAGATCATTCCCCTCTTCCGAAGCTGACAGAGGTGATGTGGATGAGCATAAGATCGGCGCATGGCCAAAAGTGCTCTGAGAGTGAAGCCTTCACCTCTGGAAGCATGGCTCGAGAATGCTCGGACCCCAAGTCTAGTGAGTAAGAATCCATGGGTCGAGAGATCATTCGAGCTATAGATCAAGAGTAACAAACTCGCCAGTTCATTCTCTCCTTAGGTTGCCACAGGTTCTCAACCCCACTAGCGCGGGGATGACATGTAAGCCAACCCAAGCTTCCAACGGAAGTGCAAAAGGTAGAGATGCAACCACAGTCCCGCGGGGCATTGATCAAGTCAGAGTGTAAGAATGGTATCTATGCCTACTGAACTTGATCAGCATCGGTCCTAGCTGAGCTCATGATGATGAGATTGGTTGCTCAACTGGATCGGTACAAAAATCAAGCTTTCCAAGGCCAGAAGTATAGAGACTTGTGATCCTAGGGCCAGTGTCTTGACCTGACCATTGGTGTGGAGGCATCTTAGGTTGGGACCTGACATAAAGCACAAAATATCCTTCGTAAGCTCTCCCGGAAAGTCGTAGTCGAAGTCGAGATAGTCGTTCTTACCAGGAACAACCACCCTTCTTTGATCACACCTTTCCTCCTTCCTCCGAGACTAAGTCTCGAAGGTCGGTTTTTAAGAGAAGAAATGATAGGGGAACCTAAGGGCAGAACTCACACTAGGTGCTCTTTCCCATAGATTCCTGCTAGTCAAGAATGACATCTTCGACCAGTGCATAGAGAAGGTTGGTATGTAAGCTCGGGCTCTCTCGAAGATGGATCCAGGCAACTCATTATCACGGTTGGCTACCTCGTCACTCAGGACGGGCGGGGAGCTGAAATCTCGGAGTTTTCCTAGAATTTCCTTTCCTCGCTCCGGCTCTAAGAACACGAAGGTGCCTCCCGACATGGCACCAAGTGTCATGCCACTATCCCTTAGCAAACCAAGCCGGAAATGCTGTAAGACCACCAGGTCTGGCAGATCAAGGACCGGGCATGACTCGGCCATGGAGGCAAAACGATGCCATGCCATGCCTAGGGACTCCTTCTCTCTCTGTTGGAAACTGAGGATCGTCATTCTTAAGGAAATGACACGCCTCAAAGGAAAGAATCGGGTGCAGAAAGCTGCTCTCAACGCTCCCCAATTGAGGTGATCATGCCCATAACAACGGTGCCAAGTTCTCGCTCCTCCTGAAAGGGAGAACGGGAACAAGTTCCTCCTTAGAACATCCTGTGTTGGCCCGGTCTTACCCTGGGTAGAACACAGTTGTTCAAAGTCTCTCACATGGGAGTAGCGTTTTTCATGACTTTTCCCCGAGAAGGAATCGTTCTCAACTAGCTTCATGAGGGATGGGTGAACCATACAAGGTGTTAAGGAGGCGGGTCGCCTCCGCAAGGATGATCCCATTGGTTCACTCATAATGGGCGGAAGGTGTGTACAAGGATAACCTTCCTGGGGTAACGGGGGTAGAGGTAGAAACAAAAAGGAAAAGAAAAAGAAACGAGGATAGTCGGGTTCGTAGATTCTCGACAACTGTTCCCCGACAACGGCGCCAGAAATGCTTGTTGGTATTTCTTAACCTCACCACTATGGCGCCGGGATAGCGTCAGCGTGTAAGAATCACCCGGGTATACTGACGGGTGCGAACGAGTCCGCAAGCGCACGGATACATCATTGTAGCACTTCTCCCTCGGGAGTATTCCAAAGGGTCTTGTTTCCTAGGAACGGTTTGGGTACTCTATGAGCGACTTACCCAAGGACACAGGATCTCTGCTGAGGTAGGCGAGAAGTATGGTATATCTTGTAGGTACTCGTTCTAGGGGGGTGCAAGCTGCAAAGGATCTCACTTCAGACACCGGACCCTCCTGGCTATAACAGTAGGTTCACGGCAAATGGTTGCCTACACCTGTATCCGAACGTGGGGGATTCCGAAAGGGTCCAACAGCTGTTACTACCGCGGCCTACCCCAAGACAAACCGTGGGATACAGGGCAATCAAAGGATAACCCATAGTCCAGACACCACGTCTGCACTACCGACTACTACTGTAGCACGGCTACGTCTGACGTCCCGTAGCAACACTACAGCACTCCGTAGAAATACGGAGCGACGAACCCGCGAGCACAGCTAGACCTTGCCCATCACGGAATCAAGACGATACAAAGAGATATGAATGCACTTTGGTCTAATTCAGATATGCAGGAGACTCACTATATTCTAATTGACTAGCAGCCATACAAATGGAATGCAGAATTATTCATCTAGTCAACAAGATCAAAGGATCGTGTCACCAAGAACACGAGCCTCTAAATGATGAACAGATGAAGAACTCTAGAACATATCACCCATGTATGAATGCGACTTTAGTCTAATTGGAATATAATGAAAGACTCACTTTAGTCTAAATGAAGAACAGTATCACTCACGAGGTACAAAGGGATGACGAACGAAGAACGAATGATCGCATCTCCCCTCTACTCACCCACACACTCCCCTCTCTACCTAGCACTACCTAAGCTAGATCTTCCTCACACTCATACTCATGGTGGCTGAACTTGGCAATCAAATCATGGACTCGCTCCGTTACACAGCATCCGTTCTGCATGCTGCAAGCCTGCAACTCCGACTGGGTTGAGTCGATTATGCGCGTAAGCTGCACCCGCTTAGTTACGCACGTTCTAGGTTACGCACCAGCATTGTGCATTATTCCTGCAACACCGACTGTGTTACGTAGACATCTGGTTCAGATGTATGCGTAACATGGACCAGCACGCATGGGATGGTGCGTATCCCGTGGCTGGGTGTAGGTGACGCGCAGGATCGATCGATTCGATCAGATGCAGCGTGGTTTTTGCGTAACCAATCGCGTGCAGGTTACGCGTTGCATCGACTCGACCTGATGCAGCGTGGATTTTACACGCTGAATTGACATGACCGGATGCAGGTTACGTGATGAAACGACACGACCGCATGCAGCATGGATGGTGCGTAACCCTCTCGGATGCAGAGTGGATGTTCGTAACCGAGTGGGCTCACGCACCATGCACGCGTAAAACCGACCCGGTGAAGGCAACGCATACATTTGGAGCCTACTATATTTTTATCACGCACAGGCACGTGTTAAACCGACCCGGCGAAGGTTACACATATAAATCTGTAGCCACGAGTAAAAGGCCGCTTGCGTTACGCACGCACACCCGACACACCTATTTGTTGGCAGCGCCCAGCCGGTTACGCACCAGCCGTGTATCCCAGGCGTCCACGTGTGTAACCTAGGTGGTGCAGGTGTCGATTCAGCGCGTAACCTGCACGCCCTCGGTTACACACCGTCCGTTCGGCTTGATGCAACACCAACTGGGTTAAAGAACCTGCACGTACGCAGATGCATAACATGTCGTGTACATGTGTCCTGCTAAAAAGGCCCACCCGATGCGTAACATTGACTTGTTTACGCACAGTATCGGTTACACATGGTGCAACCTCCAGCAAATCCGTCTGCTCGGCGGTTTCACAGATCACTTCAAATTCCTCAGAGGGAAAGAAGAAATTCTGGTCGGCGGTTTCTTCCACAACAGATCTCTCTCTCTCTCAGGCGGTTAACATTCTCTCTCTCTCTCTCTCATTTTATAAAAGGAAAAGAAGAAGCCAGGGCCCCATTCCATTCTCCGGAGAAATAGAAATAGAAACCAAGGAGTTCCAGATTTTTAGGCGATGCATTCCATGCTGCTCTTCAATTCCTGATTCTAGCGCGTTCTGCTCCAGTGCTGGTTTATTCAACAGCGACGAGGTTGAGATCGTCTTCGGTGAGTTCTTCTTGTTAATCATCTATACTGCATTTAAGAGTTTACACGCCGAGCCACCCTGGTGACCGATGGCGCAGCGGCGGTGGACACGCTCACACATGATTGCCGCTAACAGTGGGATGTGGTACAGGCTGGTGGCGGTGGGGTGGCCCGGATCGGCTGCACAGCCGTGCTGCTGTTTCCGTTGTTGTGCATTGCCATGGACGGAAGAAGCCACGACAAAGAGAAACTTTAGAATCCATGGTTTAGACATGAATCCTTTGGGATTATATTCTTCACTCAAATTTACGCGATTCTGTTATTTAGAGTAGCTTGGTATACACATTTTAGTAGTTTGTATTTTCTTGAAAATTAGACTTCATTTCATAGTAATTTGGATTGATTGTATCATAATTATGTTACCATAACTTATCATTAATTAATTGATCCT
Source organism: Cenchrus fungigraminus (assembly GCA_036936925.1). NCBI lineage: Eukaryota > Viridiplantae > Streptophyta > Magnoliopsida > Poales > Poaceae > Cenchrus > Cenchrus fungigraminus. The sequence continues at coordinate 48,943,279 of CM072778.1, read as the reverse complement.
AAGAATTATAAGATAAAAAATACTCCTGGTATAAGGACATGGGATTTTCTGATACTGGAACCGTATGAACCTGAATTTTCCATTGGGCTTGTTGCAAGCCAAAATGCAGTTTTACAAGGTTTTCAGAATTTTACATGGGGGGGGGGGTGGGGGGGCTGGTGTACTTTCAATTTGTATCTTACATAGGGTTTAGTTTTTTTTCTGGTCTGGAAAATCTTATGCACCCTGATACCATTCTAATTTCAATTGTACATGTGAAAGTGCTAGACATGGTAATTTGAACTGTTTAACCTTGCCTAGAGGCTGAAAAGTGACGACCACCATAGTCATGACCGATGCTGGTACCGCTGGTGCAATGGACAATAGCCAAACATTGAATGCAGGGAACCTGGACTCACCTGCAGCAGAAGCTACCAGCATTTCTGAGAGCAGTTTTCTACTGAAGCATAAGTTGCAGGAACTGGAATCAAAATTAAAGGACAAATTTGCTCAGGAGATGCAAGAGTTAAGGGATGATCTCCATGATTTGCAGTCTCTGTGCACGGTTTTGGCGGTCAATGAATTTAATAAAAGTACGGAGTTGCAAGAGCTTCAGAAAGAGTTGATCAAGGTAAGAAATCATCCTTGTGCTGCAATTGACTGAGAATTCACTTCTACATTTCAGCTGCTGGTGTATAGTATCATGCTGTTGTTACATAGGAAGTATCAGCAATTAATTGATGTGGTGTTTTATCTAGTATCTATGAGTGACCATTCTTTCAATAAAAAAATCTATGAGTGACCATAGACATTACATTATGTGCCCAAACATAAGATAATCCAAAACTATCCTCTTCATCTAGAAACCCATTAAATCATACGCCATGTCATCATCCATTAGGTCCATCTATTTATGAAATCTGTCGATTCTCTGTGACTAATAGCATCCACGTGGGCAATTTTGTTAATCTTTGCAAGTATGACGCTAAAAAAATCTCACAAAAAATACATGGAGGATCAATCATTTAATAGCCAGTCTCTATCAACAAAATGAACATGTTTTCATGTATAATATCATTTGCAAAAGAATGTTGTCACACAATCACCTTATACTTTCAAATTTCATAGAATGCTGCCATGGAATCATCTTAGTTTTTTCTCCTTAGGAATTTGTTTAAAATAATTCCTGCAACAATGCACAGGGTATCACCTAGTTAATAGTACACATGATCTACAGGGCTTGCCGGATGGTAGAACTGGCCGAGCCAACATAGGTGTCAAGAGGATGGGCGTCATTGATCGCAAGGCGATCACAAACAATGGTGGGTTATCGGATTACGAAGCTGCACTTATCTGTTCAAAATGGGAGCCTAAGATATCAGATCCAAATTGGCATCCTTTTAGGGTTGACTTGGTTGACGGCAGAGAGATGGTGTGCACATTTTTATTAATTATTTTCATTTACTGCTGACGGATTATGTTCCGTGAGTTTCCATGTCCATCCAGTCTAATGGTGGGGCAAGTGATCTTTTGCAGAATGTTATTGACGAAGCCGATAGTAAGCTCCAGGATCTAAGAGGAGAGCATGGTCAAGAGATCTTTGCCTTGGTAACAAAGGCCCTGCTTGAGGTTAACGAGCACAATGCGAGTGGCCGCTACCCTGTACAATTGTTGTGGAACTACAAGGAGGACCAGGAAGCAACACTGAAGGAAGCTGTCCGGTTCGTCATGAAACAATCACATAGGCTCAAGAGGAAGCGTTGTTAATTATAATAGCTGCACCAATTGGGTTATACGGTATGCTGCCATGTAAATATCCAATGCAGATTGGGTTACTACTTATTACGGAGTATATATCTCTTTTATCTGTACTGTACATCTCCAGAGTCCAGAGGCACGAACGGCTGGACACCTTGACGTGTCGAATCTGCGTAACCTGAACTCACTTAGTTACCCATGAGCCATTTTGTGTGGTTCAACTGTCTGGTTACGCCTTACGTGCCCACGTGGTACATGGTTTTCCCGAAAATAGTTACTAGGCTTCGTATTGACACAGGTTATGTGCACTTGCATAGGTTCGGATTAAACTCGGAGGGACCCGAGATTAGCAGGTATGGGAATCCGTGGGATCCCAACGATTCGGAGGTGGTTGTGCGATCCCTTTCAGCTTTTACAGATACACATACTACACGACATGCAAAATGATCCCATAGCCTGGGGTCTAACAGACCACGTCTATCATTGAGTATAAATCGATACACACCCCTTGTGTCTCTTTGCGATCCCCAACCATTTCTTCCTCTTCTGTCACCGGTACCTGATCCACGACCCTTAAACGGCAGTCGCATGCTCGGAGCAGTAGCGGTGTAGCGCCCCTTGTGAGATCTCTCTCTCTCTCTCTCTCACTCTCCTTTTCGAAACATTGTCTTCTTCCTCTCGTGATGCCGTCAAATGTGTGTTTCTGTTCTTTATATCTTTGTAGGCCAGCGGCATCATGCCAAAAATCGAGAAACCAACAATCTGCACCGAGGAAGAAACTAGGACGAAAACTGGGAACAAGGATGCTGCCGGAGGTCCAAGCATGCGCGTGTCGAAAACCAAATTGAGGCCTAATCCAACCGCTCCTCCACCAACTACTAGACCTTCGAAAGTGGACGATGCTGGTGACGGCAAGGTACTCTTTATGTCATTCCAGTGTTTTTTTATGAGATAGCACCTTCGTCGTGGTTATTAATCCTCTTCACCTGTAGCTGCTCAAATACGCAAAGGTTACATTCACCGACTTTTTGGAAGGAACGGTGGTTTACGATAATTCTATACTAGGTGATGGCTCATCCGACAATAGCGGTGAGCGCGCGCCACGCATTATCGTTGTTTTGCAGATCGAACTTTGTAGATCTGACATGCAAATTGTTTTGTACATAGATGGCGATGATTCCCCCCGTTGTTATGACAATGACATGGATGACGTTCGATGCTATCATTCCTATCGCACGGCATACCCGGATGGCAGTTCTGCCCCAGGAGCAATGCAAGACACAGAGAAGTCAGAAGCCGGCAGGCCTGCCCGCGTACGACGCCCTGTTAAGCGGTCACTCATCACCGGTGTAATATGAAAAAAACGCACAATGGCATGGCGTAATATGTTAGGCATTGGTCCTATCTAATGTTGCTCTCCTGCTAATGAAAATTAATTAGTTTCTACCACAAAGTCAATTATTATACCATGTTATGTAATAAAAATATTAATAACAGATACTACTACGGAGTGTATATGGAAGTTTGTGCGATTCGGGACGGGGATGTGCACCGACTCTGATAATTAAGATTCAGTGCAATGTGGTGCGACACTTTCCCCCATCTCGCTCATCTCATCACCTTGAGCCATCTCGTCCCTGGTAACCAGCTGATCCATCGGAGCTTTTCGTGGTCTCAGACGATGGAGATGTGGCTTGGCGATCTCAGAGCACAGCAGCAGTTCGGCCTCTCGAGTTCCATGGACTGCAGCTACCCCTCCAGATAACGAAGATCGCCATCGCGATTTCATCTGTCTGGTGCGTGGTTTGCATTCAAAGATGGGATTTTTGACACCAAAAGTCTTCTCCTGGATCGAAGCGGAGAGTGGACCGATGGCGTTGAAGGAGGAGCTGCGCTCGTCAGCGACACGTTGGGAGTTTAAATCCGGTGTGTGTATGTGTGGACTGTGGAGAGAGAGAGAGAGAGAGACGATCGTTCCATGCACTACCACTAAATATAAGCACGATCCCTAAATTGCCGGCGGGGCCGGGCATGCATGGATTGCATACGTAACTGAAACTCGCATGGAAACATATACTAGCCCGCTGGAGGAATCTCCTCCTTCCCTCATCTTCATAAAAAAACATATACTACATCCACAAATTAAAGCAACAAGGCAAATCTCCTCCTTCCCAAGGAGGAAAAAAAGAGACAAGTATGGAGTTGCAGTTGCAAATAGAACGCGATCTCACATGAAGAGTAATTCACCAACAACAACACTCTTCAAAGATCAAGTGTGCACACCTGAGGAAATAACAATGGTTAAGTGCTGATTAGAAAATGGTTTTGCATTCGTTTAAATGAGCTGGTGCAGGTGACGCGCAGGATCGACTCGACCGGATGCAGCGCAGATTTCGCGTAACCGAGCATGTGCATGTTACATTGACACGACCGGATGCAGGGTGGGATGGTGCATATCCCATGTGTAGGTTACGCGCACGACCAAGTGAACCGTGCATAACCCAGCCGGTGCAGGTGACGCGCAGGATCGACTCAACCAGAGGCAGCGTGGGTTTTGCGTAACCGAGCGTGTGCAGGTTACATCAACACGACCGGATGTGGGATGGTGTGTAACCCGTGCCTGGGTGTAGGTTACACGCACGACCAAGTCGGTGGCGCGTGCGTTACCCAGCCAGTGCAGGTGACGGGTTACGCACCATCCCTGCTGCATCCGGTCCTGTCGATTCTGCGAGTAACCTTTATGCTCTCCTTTTGTGCTCGACTCTGAAACCTAAGTATCTGGGTTCAATTCATATGTGCTCTCCTTTTGTGGGGGTTTTTCTTTTCTTTTCTTTTTTTCCATTTTATTGCACCACTGTGAATAGCATATAAAAATAATTATCTTATGTACACTAATACCTATTTTTTATATAATATATTATACTACATGTTGTTACCACTTCCGACAGAGGTGGTTGGTTACACGCTATAAATAGTAGCCGACCTTTGCCCTTTGGTTACACGCTACTAGTACTCCCTCCGTAGACACCATGGATCGTGCGTAACCGCCTAGGCGAGGGTTACACAGGTTCGACACGACCCAGTCGGTGGTGTTGCAGGAGCCATGCTGCATGGATGGTGCGTAACGGAACGGGTGTAGGTTTCCCGCAGAATCGACAGGACCGGATGCAGCAGCCAGCAGGGATGGTGCGCAAACCATGCTGGTACAGATTATGCATACATCTGAAGCCTATTTGTGCGTAACGCAGTCGGTGTTGCAGCAAGAACAAGAACAGTGCAGCATGGCTGTTGCGTTACCGTGCTGGTGCGTAACCGAGCCGGTGCAGGTAATGCGCAGAATCGACACGGCCGGATGCACATCATGGACGGTGCGTAATCCGGTCTACTTGCGTAACCCAGTCAGTGTTGCAGGAGCCACGCAGAATAGATGGTGTGTAACCCTACCGACCACGTGCAGGAGCCAAATGAACTGGGTTACCCCCGTCATGAAGGTGCGTAAACCTAGTGTGTGCTCAATCGCGATGCTGCGTGCGTAACCAAGTGCATGGAAAACCACCCCGAGCTACCAGATACACGCGGGCCACACAACAAGGGTTGGTTGCTGCAAAATGCCCGCCACCTCCTCTGCCCCTGCCACCCTCCGCCACCGGATCCGGCCAGCGGCGACCTCCCTCTCCCCTCGGCAGGCCCGGATCCGGCGCGTGGCGGCCTCTCCCTCGGTGATTCCGGTGGCGACACGGGGAGGTGGGGACCGCGGTGGAGCTAGAGGCGGCCTCCCCGGTGTGGGCGCGAGGCGAGATCCGTCCCCGACGTGCGGAGCAGGGGCGCGAGGCGAGGTGGGAGGAATAGCAAGATCTTCCTAGAGGCAACACACCCTTCTGTGAATGTTTGGAGGAAACTTGACGCTGCAACTACGTTGTTAGTAACTTGCTTATAAGTACTGGTCGGGGAAACAACATTAGTGTGTAATTTTGTTATCTTACTGTGCGCTGGAGCACTTCCACGTTCCTACGATTTTTGGATACGGTTTCACCTGTAGCTGGAGGTGTGGTATCTTCCCACCTCACTTGTACCCGGTTACGCACCACTTAGGCAACACCGTCTCGCAGGTGCAGGCAACACTGATAGTGCGTAACCGAACGGGTGCAGGTGTCGCGCAGGATCGACTCGACCGGATGCAGCAAGGATGGTGCATAACCCATGGCTGGGTGTAGGTTACGCCGGTCTGGGTTATTTTCCATTTTTATTTTTATTTTTATTAGTTGTGAATGTAAAGTAGTAAAATAATAAAAAAATAGAAGAGGGTGCAAAGGCACTAGTAGTGTACAGTAGTCGTAGACAATGCATGCACGGATCTATCCGATCCAAAACAGGGGTTAACATATATTATGAATTCATCCGAAGACGTCTAGCACCCATACAAAAAGTTGAATTTGGACGACGCACGTACGAGGAATTACGGGACGGACCTAGCAAACTAACTGCTACAGCATCATACTGTACCATGAGCCAGTAGTGCAGCGGTGTGGGATCTGGTGGCCCATGTTGCACACACACCTTGACCTGATGTTTATTATTTGCTCGTTCTCCCGGCCCGGAGATTACTACTCGTCGTCGCCGCCTGTATTATATTCTTGTGAGACAAGAAAAGGCAACCAAGTTAGAGGCAGCAGAAGCACACTCGTCGATATATATACTACACACGATGGAGTATATATGTACTCCTATATTATTAGAACCTGCCATCCTGGGGGCATCGTCTTCATCAACCTCGACGGATGGAGCATCAGGAGCTGCAGGTGGATCGTGCAGGATGTACTCCGCCGAGACGTCGTCATCTTCCTTGTACATCGCACCGATTGCGGCTAGAACATCTAAAAGTTCCTTCTCCAACTCACTCATCAATTGCACAAAGAGAGGGAAGCACACACAGCACACCGTGCCCCCACGCATGAAGAACAAGAAAATGAGGACATGGAAATAAACCGCGCAGAGTGTAGTACGGGAGGAACACCACCAGATCGAGCATCCCACCAGTATGTACACACCTCACTGTCGTCTTCATGCACAGGTGGTTCTTCGATGGTGGGATGAGCAGGAGCGGCTTGCTCATCAAACAGTAGACGCTTGGCGATGGGCGGCGACGGCGGCGTGTCCATCGTCTGCAGACGCTTGGCCGGGGAACTTACATCATCAGGATCAGAAGTCTCGGGTCGGCACTTCGAAGGTGTTTGCCTGGAGCTGGAGGCACCAACCACCTCTGCCACTGCTGGTGTAGTCATACTCCCCACTACTATACTACCTGCAGCCGTTGGGAAAACCACTAATTGTTTCTAGTAAACCTAAAATGAGACGCTACAGTATGAATGAATAATGGACCAACACCACCCAGTCCCTATTTATATAGAGCTACTACAGTGAAAGGGCGGGCCAACGGATCTGAGAGAGAGATGGAAACGATCGTGTGATTAGGGAAGCCTCCGTTCACCACGATCCCGAAATTGCCGGGGCCGGCCATGGAATGCGAGAAACTACCAACTTGCAACACGCACGATCGAGATTCAATATATGTTGCGTGCGTGCCGCACCGACTTGGTCGTGCGCGTAACCTACACCCAGGCACGGGTTATGCACCACCCACGCTGCATCCAGTCGTGTCAATGTAACATGCACGCGCTCGGTTACGCAATACCCACGCTGCATCAGGTCGAGTCGATCCTGCGTACGCGTCACCTGCACCGGCTGGGTTACGCATGGCTCGGTGGCGCGTGCGACACCGACTTGGTTGTGCGCGTAACCTACACGAAGGCACGGGTTACGCACCATCCCATGCTGCATCAGGTCGTGTCTATGTAACATGCACGCACTCGGTTACGAAAAATCCATGCTGCATCCGGTCGAATCGATCTTGCGCGTCACCTGCACTGGCTGGGTTACGCACGACTCGGTGGCGCGTCCGACACCGACTTGGTTGTGTGCATAACCTACACAAAGGCACGGGTTGCGCACCATCCCATGCTGCATCAGGTCGTGTCTATGTAACATGCACGCACTCGGTAACGCAAAATCCACGCTGCATCCGGTCGAGTCGATCCTGCGCGTCACCTGCACCGGCTTGGTTACGCACGGCTCGGTGGCGCGTCCGACACCGACTTGGTCATGCGCGTAACCTACATCGAGGCACAGGTTATGCACCATCCCATCCTGCAATGCTGCATCCGGTCGTGTCGATGCAGCGCGTAACCTGCACGCGCTCGGTTACGTAATACCCACGCTGCATCAGGTCGAGTCGATCTTGCGTGCGTGTCACCTGCACCGGCTAGGTTACGCACGGCTCGGTGGTGCGTCCGACACCGACTTGGTCGTATGCGTAACCTACACGAAGGCACGGGTTGCGCACCATCCCATGCTGCATCAGGTCATGTCGATTCAGCGTGTAACCTCCACCGGTTGGGTTACGCACGGTTCGGCGACGCACCAACCGGCAGGGTGCGATCCGTAGACATCTAGCCGCCATACAAAAAGTTGAATTTTTTTTGGGGGGAACATACAAAAATTTCCAAATAGAATATATCCAGTCAATGTTGCTACCGTTGTTGGTGTTCTATGGTAATTGAGGTCCTGAGAAAGAAAACTTGAACCATTTGGAGAAGCTCCATTTACCTATTGATGGGGCATGCATAGAACAATAATTTTTTTCTCATACAGGCAGGAGAGGTGTCTAAGAACAATAATGTAACTTGTGACAATTTTTTTAACCACACGGACTCAGTTACGCAGGAGCCAGTGCCATTCAGCGGGCTGCACACCAGAGAATTCCAGAAAACTGCGGCGAGGGCAGGCCGCTGTGGGCCCACGGGAGCCGCGTGCACCATCATTATTACGATGGACGACGGGACGGGGTGCCACGCGGTGCTTCCGCCCGGGTTACGCGGCTTGCTGCCAAGCCAAGGGTTACGCACAATCCCTGCGTCGTGTCGTGTGTACAGTAGCCTTGACAGGACGGGACGGGACGGGCCTGCTCTACTCCCATCCCGTCGTGTCCGCAGCCACAGCCGCTGCCCGCCTCGAGGAGTAAGCTGGACCCGCTGGGTTACGTGTGCCACGCGGTGCCGTGCTCCAGCCTAGGTTACGTTGCACGGCTCGGCGATTATGAAACACAAAGCTGCTAGTTGCCCCGCGTGGTCGGCTTACACATGCACAGCTTGCTGGGTTACGCCATCCTCGCCGGGCCATGGCACAGGCAACTGCAGGGTCCGGTTGCCGGAAAACCGCCCTGCGCTAGATACACGCGGGCCACACAACATGGAATGTGCAAGTGCAAATCGCTAATCCCGGTGTTGCCTCTCAAACGTCCCGTTTACTCCTCGTCTTCAACTGTTGCTCGCATCACCTCCCACGGCTGACATGGGGCCCGCATTCCAAGACCCACATGGTAGCGGGTGGGAACTGACGAGTTTGCCCAGTTTTGTTTCCTTCTCATTTACGAATTTTCGTGGGGTTGAAAGTCCGCGACCGCTTTGGACTTTTCGGAGTCCATCTGCTTGCTCTCCCAGTTTCCACCCCCTCGGAGGACGTGAGCACGACAGTCGTGGTCGTCAGTGTCGATTGATTCGTTTCTTCGTCACACAGGTCAGGCCCTACGTCCTTGCTCGTACACGTCGGAACTAATGGTTTGCGCTCTTCTGGTTTTCTTTTGGGTTCGAGGTGCTCGGATTGTTTCTGTTATGGAGCAATGATTTAAGAACTTGCGTCAGTAATGTACCTCTGTGTTGCCTTCATTTCGAGAACTTTGGTACTGATCGAGGTTAGCAGCGGAGGCGGGGCCCCGGTCGGCGGCGGCATATAGCGGGGGCGGGGCAGGCAGGATGATGGGGAGGCGAAGGTGTGGTAGCCCACCACCTCTTCGACCCCGCCACCACCCCACCCAATTCATGAGCATTTTATTTTATTTTTTAGTTCCATCCCGTAGTTTTGGCGAGTGTAGGAAATCAAAACTTGTAGGGATGGCTTTCAATTGTTTGCCCAACCTAATTCTAGGCATCTCTAGAAATTTTGGCTGCCAATGCAATGCACTTGTTCTTGTTGTGGTAACCAAGCAGGCTCTTTTTTTTGAAAATGAAGGCAGGAGCACTGCCACGACCTCATATTAATATAGGAGTTTATTTGTGGTGCTTTTGTCAACTAATGGGAGTTAGTGGTGTGTGTGTTGTGGGAAATGATACAAGTATTATTTTGTGATTATTTTGTCCCTGAAAAGGAAAATTCTACTACTTGCCAGGGATCTCCATAGGAGCTTTGATACTGGTGTGGAAATGGATCATTTGAGCATAGATGCTGAAGGTATCCTGAACTTTCTGTGTTTATGCCTTGTCGTCATTCCTTTCCCTTCTATTGTAAGTTAATGCACCATAGTCCGATTGCTTATTCTGCTACTTTGTAGAAGATAGTGACCGTCATGATGTTGCGGTGGGGCAATTTCATAAAGTCACAAAAGGAGAAGTGTAGATGCCATATAACTCAAAAGCGCAAAGCTCCGTATTCTAACTGATTTGTCAATAAAATTTTTAACCATGTAATAGTAAGTTTGTCCAATTAGGATTGTTGCTGGTAAGACTTAGGCTAGTCTCAGTGGGGTTTTATGGTATTCAATTTGCTGACATAAATCTGTAACATAGTGTTGACGTTTATACATCCATCACGAAAATATCAATGCTACTTGTCATGGGACTTTGAAAAGTTAGCTGTTCACATGCTCTAAATCATCAACCGACTTTAGACCATGATGGATATGCTGCTAAACATTTGGCATGCCAATTTCACCGCTGTTTGGGTTGCTAGTTGCTACCAGAATCAGTCAACATATCACTGTTATTTTACCAAAGTATATTGGCATGTTTGGGTTAGTATCATGTTGCCTAATTTATTCTAGCATTGTTAGCATATTACTTTTTTTCAGGATTCAAGATGGAAACTTATATCAGTAATGTTTCAGATGATGAATTCTCATGTGCCGATGACAAGCCCCAATTAAAGTTTATTGATTATCAAAATAATGGTCTTCATCAGCATCATGACCCTCATTATGGTCATGTGATGATTACAGATCCTTTCACTTTCATTGATGGAAAACCAAAATCGATCCTCTTTGGAGAAACGTGTTCACACACCATAAAAATAGAGAATACCTCTTCTGAAGATGTTTTTTTATATAGGATAAAAATATTTGCTTCTGAGGACCGGAGCGTCCGAGGACCGGTGGATGGTCGCTCCCTGGTGTGATGAGTGATTGACAACATGGTGTGGACTGACTCTTAGCCGAGTATTGCAGGTGCAGGTTGCTGCTTGATTTGCATTGGTGCAGGTGAAGAGCGGGCGCGAAAGGTCTTAGCCTTGCGGGGCCTCCGAGGAGTGGAGAGACAAGTAGGCTCGGCTCGATGGACCCGGTGGCCGAACGGGATCAAGTGCGGGCCGCATAGTGGCAAGAAAAGCAAGACAAAGTCGTGGACTGGAGCCGGTGCAGGGTAGCAGCTCACGACCGGAGTCTGCACGCGGGGTTTGCGGCGGTTCACCACAAAACCGTTGGGTTATTTGGTTGAGCCACAAAACCAAGACCGGAGGCTCGGCGGGCGGAGACGAGATTTGGGCGCGCCGAGAGACTTCGAAGCGGAGGACACGGATCGGGATCGCAAGACTTGCGTCGAGGCTAAGCGAGGTGCGGTCGCCGGGCATCCGTCCGATGGTGCTACGACGAGAATTCCCAAAGTGCCCTTCGGGGGCGTGTAACCTAGTATTATGTAATAGGGGTAGTTTCGTCTTTCGGTGGCATCCATATAATCTTAGAGGACAGAGGATGGTAGCCATCTCTTGAAACCCTAGCTTATTTCCCTTTGCTTTTTTCCCTTCCTATTTTCCCTAGGTTTTCCATAGGACTAGCTTGAGAGCTTCATGGTGAGATCTTGAGAGAGGGATGGATGTTGAGGTGGCAAGCTAGAACTTGTATGAATCTTTGGTGGAGTGTATAGAAGGTTTGGCGTGATTCCTCAAGTGTTCTTGTTGCTTCTCCTGTTTCTCTTTTTCAGTGATTTTCGAAGCCTTTTCTTGGATTTTCGTTTGTCGCTCGATTTGTCGATTTGAGGGCGTTTCTCTCCGGATTTCTTTGAGGGGATCATGGGTGAGTGCCTTGTGCCTCTTTGTGGATGATCTTGACCCCTCAAACGCTGGATTTGGCCTTCAATTCGTTGACTTTCGGATGAACCCTAGGTCATAGTGTTCTTGGTAAGGTTTCGCGATTCCGGGAGTTGTAGGGAGTTTAAGACCAAAATTTTTGGGGGCATATCCTCTCCTTGGGGTGTTCATCATCTCCCCAAAATTTTGTCTCAAGACTCCAAGTGGTTTGGGAGATCCATCGATCGAAAGTTTGGGGTTGTTTCGCGGGCTGATTTTTTTGGGGGGCGGTACTACCGACCCTGTACAGGTAGTACCAATAACCTGATTTTCAGCTACCAAAGTGTCTTCATCGGTAGTACCGCCCCGAGGTCGGTAGTACCGATAGTCGGAAGTACCGACCTAGTGCCAGAAGTATCGATAACCTGGTTATTAGGTGCCAGTAAGCCCATATCGGTAGTACCGACCTGGGGCCGGTAGTACCGACAATTCCTGCTGCAGTTTGCCTCGCGCTAGCTTTTTCTCTCGGTTCTTTTTGTGCTTGCTTCCGCTTTGTTCCTAGGCTTGATCTAACTTGTTCCTAGGGTCAGTTGGTCCATTGTGACTACGTGATTTTGGCACGTGTGTGAGAGATTCTTCGGAAGTGATTTGGGGTATAGGCTGAGTTCTTGAGAAGATTTTTTATCGGCTCCCATTCACTCCCCCCTCTCTGGTCGCCAATCTGGTCCTTCAATTGGTATCAGAGCCGGTTATGGATCTTCATGATTCTAACCAGTCTAAGATCCAATGATGGCGTACCAGGAACGGGGTTCGGGTCCTCCACACTTTGATGGTAAGAACTACCAGATGTGGCAGAGGCGGATGGCTGCTTTCCTCCACGGCAAGGGTCAGATCCTTTGGGACATTACGGTGAATACAACTTATGTTCATCCGATTAACTTCATGGCTCCAGGATCGAGGGATATGTTCGACGCCAACAACAAGGTGGTCGACTACTTGTTTCGTGCTCTGTGTCAATTCGAATTCGATCGGGTTCAGACAGATGACTTGGCTTGTAGGATTTGGGAGCAGCTGAAGAATGCTCATGCTAGGAACGCTCAGGTTCAGGCTAGGTTGTTCGCGACCTACCGGAGAGAGTACGAGAACTTCACTCATCTCCCCGGTGAGTCCATTGACAGCATGTTCCAGCGGTTCACTGTGATTGTGAACAACATGAGGGCTAATGTGGCCGTGCTCCGGTACGATGATCATGACAGGGCTATCAAGCTCCTGCACTCTCTGGATCGTACCGTGTGGGGTGAGAAGGTCGAAGCCATTCTTGAGTCGGAGAAGTATGAGACCCTCACGGTGGACGAGCTGTTCTCCAAGCTCAAGTCGTCTGAGGTGGACCGTGGGGTGCGAGCAAGGATCGAGAACCCGACTGACCCTCATAGTCTGGCTCTCGTTTCTGGACCAAGGACTAACGCTACCATGTCTTCGAGACAGTTCTCTTTGTCTTGTCTTGTGTCCATGCGAGATGAAGAATTCGAGGTGCTGAGCGAGGAGGATCTCGCGTTGCTGAGCAGGCGGTTCGAGCGCATGTACACGAACCGGAAGAACGCTCGGAGGAGTTCGGGCATGTGCTACCGGTGCGGGAAGCACAGGCACTTTATCGCTGAGTGCCCGGAGGCCATGGAGGTCAAGCCTGAGGACAAGCACCGTCCGAGCACCGACCACAAGCACCGCTCGAGGGACGACCACAAGGGCAAGAACAAGTCCGAGCGAAGGCCGAGGAAGAGTGGTGGTCACAAGAAGAAGGAGCAGGCGATGGTTGCCGGAGCGAGCGACATCGACTCGAGCTCCTGCTACTCTTCATCGAGCTCAAGTGATGAAGAATAGAACCGGAACAAGGGCAAGCAGTCGAGCAAGAACATCAACGGCCTGTGCTTCGCCACCCAAGGCTTTTGCGGCATGGCACACAGCTCCGGGAGCAAGAAGAGCAACAAGGACGACTCGGACTCCGACTCCGAGGATGAGGTAAACAGTGATCCTGCCTTCTTGATAGCGGAGAATGCTAGGTTGAATGACTTGCTTGACAACCGTGATGATGTGCTTAGAAAGACCAACAAGGAGAAGAGGGAGTATAGGTCTTTGCTTAGAGAGGCTAAGGAGAAGGTGGTTGAGCTAGAGTCTTTGCTTGTTGATGCTAGGGCTCAAATAGATTCCCTGAAATCTGCTTCTATTGTTACCGATGAACCTGAATGCACTGATTGTTCTGTTTTCCTTGGTGATTTGACTGTGCTTAAGGAAAAGTATGCCTCCAAGGTTGAGGAACTAGATGTGGTTAGGGTTGAGCTAGATGAGATGAAATCTAGGCCCTCCTTGCTTGGTGCTTGCACTTCTTGTCCTGTTTTGCATGAGAAACTAGATGTGTCTATTGCTTATGCTAGATCACTAGAAGCTGCTTTGAAAGCTCATATTTCTACATCATGCTCTACTTGTGAACTACATGTTGTGAAGAATTTGGAGCTTGCACACTATGTTGATCGTTTGCAGGATGAGAACGATGAGTTGAGAAAGATGATGGGTTGGTTGTCTGGTCATGAGCCTCAGCTCAAGATGATGATTGAGGCATACAAGCGCTGTGATGGGCAAGCGCTTGGGTCGGACAAGGTTGGTGAGGGAAGTGGTAAGAATGAGGGAAAGATCGGTGACATCCCAGAATCACCAAAAACCTACCACAAAAATGCCTATGCTCCTAAGCCAAATCCACTTAGGAACCGACTAGACACAACCCCAGCTGCACCCGTGTTGCCCCCACAAACCGACAACTTCCAGAAACCCATCAAGTTCAAGAGTGACTTGGGGAACGAGTTCTTTGGGAAGAAGGGAGGGAAACCGAGTGAGGAGAAGCCTCAGCCCCGAGAGAACCCAAAGCCAAAGCCAAAACCCATCCCATTCCATTGTGACCATTGTGGGAAGGATGGACACCTAGTTGAGTTTTGCTTCAGGAGGAAGCATGAGGAGAGGTTGGCAAGGGAGATGGCCAACAAGGACAGGTACGCCCTTCTCGTGGTGTGCCTGAGCCTAGGTTGGTGCCGAGAGGTGAGGGTGTGGTGCGTACCATTTACCCTCGAGAGAGGCGTGAGTTTGTGCCTCGAGGTGAGCCACCACAGAGAGATGGTGGTAGGCGTGTTGGGTTCGGGCGTGGTGAGTTTGCTGGACGTTCCTTCACTCGTGGCCAATACGAGTATGGGGGGAACGAACGCAGCTTTAGGTCCCAGAGGAGCTACGGGCCACAGTCTCCACTTCGTGGTACACATAGTCATCCAAGGGGATGTGTGGGTGTTCCATCTAGGAGAGAGAGGATGGATTTTGCTAACCCCACTTTTGAGCAAATGGCACGGCACTGGTTTGATTCCTTCTGTACTAACCCCAGTGCTGAGTCGTTTGCTCACTCTCGCTCTCATTTTTTATTTTGCAGGTGGGAGGCATGGAGGGCTTTTGGTTGATCGACTCTGGTTGCTCTCGACACATGACCGGAGATCGACGGTGGTTCTCCAGCCTTACCCCGGTGATGACCAAAGAGTACATCACTTTTGGGGACAATGGGAAAGGTAGAGTGCTTTCAGTGGGCACGGTGAAGGTGAGTAAGTCTGTTACTCTACGGCGTGTTGCTCTTGTCAAGTCTTTGGGTTACAATCTTCTTTCGGTTTCCCAACTTCTTGATGAGGGTTTTGAAGTCCGTTTCAAAATGGGCTGTTCTTGTGTTTTAGATTCTCGAGGTGATCTTGTGTGCACGATCATCCCCGAGGGTCAAATTTTCAGAGCCGATTTTTCTCAGTGCGTCGGCTCTGCTCATTGTTTGGTTGCTGGTGTTTCAGCGGAGCTTTGGAAATGGCATAGGAGACTAGGTCACTTGAGTTTCGACTTGTTGTCACGCTTGAGTGGGCTAGGTTTGGTCCGAGGATTGCCAAAGTTGAAGTACCAAAAGGATTTGGTATGTGCTCCGTGTAGGCATGGTAAGATGGTCGCCGCCTCTCACCCGCCTCTGACATCCGTTATGACAGAGAGGCCATGCGAGCTGTTCCATATGGACTTGGTTGGCCCAGCTCGTGTGTGCTCGGCGGGTGGGAAATGGTATGTCCTTGTGATTGTGGACGACTATTCTCGCTATGCTTGGGTCTTCTTTTTTGGCTAACAAGGGGGAGACGTTTGGTTTTGTGCGGGATCTAATCCTGAGGTTGAAGAACGAGGGGCATGGAGATGCTGTTCGAGCTATCCGTAGTGACAATGGCACAGAATTTAAAAACTCTCGTTTTGAAACCTTTTGCCGTGATTTGGGTCTCGAACATCAGTTTTCTTCTGCCTATGTGGCTTGTAAGAATGGTGTGGTTGAGAGGAAAAATTGGTCCCTTTGTGAGATGGCTCAGACGATTCTCGACGAGCATAGGACTCCGAGGAGACATTGGGCTGAGGCGATGAATACCGCTTGCCATGTTGGGAACCGGAGTTTTCTCAGGGCCTTCTTGAACAAAACGTGCTATGAGCTCATGCACGGGCGAGCACCTAGAGTGAGCCATTTTAGGGCCTTTGGTTGTCGGTGCTTCAGTCTCAAGAAGGGTAGGCTTGATAAGTTTGAGTCGAGGTCCTCCGATGGGATTTTCTTGGGATATGCTAGTCATTCTCGAGCATTTCGTGTGCTCAACCTAGATACTAACCTAGTCATGAAAACTTGCGAGGTAACCTTCGACGAGACCCAGCCATGCAGTTCGTCTGTCTTTGAGTGTGCAGGTGACGACGAAGTTGGCAAGAGGATCTTTGAGGATGAGGAGGATGATGCTGGAGAGGATGATGGTGATGATGGTGAAGCTCCAGCGATGCATGTACCCTCTACTTCCACTACGACAACTACGGTGTAGGATGGCCCATCCCCTACACCGACTACGATCCAGCAAGATCAAGTGGAAGCTGCAGCTGCGGGGGAGGTTGTCTCCAGGCGAGAGGCACCGAGGCGCGTTCAAGTTGATCATCCTCCCTCGATAATCATCGGCGACATCAACGAACGTACAACGCGGTCAAGGTCCAGGAATGTTTCTCACTTTGCTCATTCGGCTTTTGTTGCTACTTTTGAGCCGAAAGACATTGGACATGCCCTCTCTGATCCTAATTGGGTGAACGCAATGCATGAGGAGTTAGAGAACTTTGAGAGAAACCAAGTTTGGGAGTTGGTAGAGCCACCACCACATTGCAAACCAATCGGGACAAAATGGGTGTGGAAGAACAAAGAGGGTGAGAATGGTGAGGTGGTGAGAAACAAATCGAGGTTGGTTGCTCAGGGCTATAGTCAGAAGGAGGGGATAGACTATGAGGAGACATTTGCTCCTGTAGCCCAATTGGAGGCGATTAGGATCCTTCTAGCCTTTTCTGTGGCTAAAGGGTTCAAATTATACCAAATGGATGTGAAGAGTGCCTTCTTAAATGGGTTTTTGGAGGAGGAAGTCTATGTGAAGCAACCACCGGGCTTTGAGAATGCTGAGTTTCCCCACCGGGTGTATAGGCTGAGGAAGGCGTTGTATGGGCTGAAACAAGCTCCCCGTGCTTGGTATGGCCGTTTGAGGGGGTTCTTGTTCAGCAAGGGGTTTGAGATGGGCAAGGTAGATAAGACTCTTTTTCTCCTCAGGCAGGGCGATGATATCCTAATTGTTCAGGTGTACGTGGATGATATTGTCTTTGGTGGCTCGTCTCACTCTTTGGTTGCAAGGTTTGCAGAGGATATGAGCAAAGAATTCGAGATGTCCATGATGGGAGAATTGCAGTTCTTTCTCGGGCTTCAGATCAAGCAGGCGAAGGAAGGAACCTTTGTGCATCAAGCCAAGTACACGAAGGACATTCTCAAGAAGTTCAAGATGGACGACTCGAAGCCCCTTTCGACACCGATGAGTACGACTACAGCGCTGGACGCGGACGAGGACGGAGAGCCCGTGGACCAGAAGGATTAACGGAGCATGATCGGCTCAATCTTGTACTTGACGGCTACGAGGCCGAACATCCAGTTTTCTGTGTGTCTGTGCGCTCGTTTTCAGGCGTCGCCGAGGACTTCACATCGGCAGGCCGTCAAGCGGATTTTTCGGTATCTTTGACAAACTCCTGAGCTCGGTCTTTGGTACTCGGCGTCCTCTTCCCTTTCGCTTATTGGTTTTTCGGATGCCGACTTTGCGGGGTGTCGAGTCGATCAGAAATCGACTTCGGGTACTTGCCAGTTTCTGGGTTCCTCGCTTGTTTCTTGGTCATCTCGCAAGCAGTCAAGTGTAGCTCAGTATACCACAGAAGTCGAGTATGTTGCTGCCGCTAGTTGTTGCTCCCAGCTGCTTTGGATCACGTACACTTTGAGTGACTTTGGTGAGGAGTGTTCCCATGTACCTCTCATGTGTGACAGCACCAGTGCCATAAGTGTAGCCAAAAATCCTGTGCTTCACTCAAGAACCAAACACATAGAAGTACGCTACCACTTTCTGAGAGACAATGTTGAGAAGGGAAACATAGACCTCATCCATGTCCCAACCGAGAAACAGCTCGCCGATATCCTAACAAAGCCTTTGGACCAAGCTACATTTGCATGTTTGCGGGGTGAGCTTGGTGTGGTTTTTCCTTTTTGAGTTTTGGTTGAGGGATCTCATGTACATATGCATGTTGCATGCTCATTTCTGTATAATATCATGCTTGCATCTTTGTATCATAGACTGCATTTGTATCATATGCTCTAGAGATGTGCTTCTGTTATATACATTGTTCACCATGATGTGCTATACATGATCTTGTGAGCTAGTTTAGTATGCTATGGTTAGTTTGGCTTAGCTCTGGATGATCTTGGTTTATGCCCATGGTTGCTAGCTATGCATTTGAAAAATGCTACATGTATGCTCTCTTGTGAGTAAATGCTTTTATATGAGCTTGACATGTTTTTGTGGCAGTGCTATGCTTAATTTGTGGTTGGATAGCTTATTTTGATCATATGTGGCCAAAGGCTCATTTGTCATCATGAATGTTTAGCCCGCTTGCTTTATCTTGTGGAGGGGCATAAGTTCCTTTTTGTCGCAAAGACATTTCATGTACCAATATGAATCTGAAAATGAAATGTAAATTGCTTGGAAAATGTGCTCCCATGTCATATGTGCTTAAGTTTTATAGCTTTGGCTGCTAAACCGTTGCATGATGCCTACCAATGAGAAGTCTCATACATAGAAGTAGGCACATGGCTCGGTGGCTTTGACATGACATGAGATGCTTGAGGGTGTTTATGATGATCTTATGATTAGAATGGTTGTCCTAGCATGAAGTTTTGTGTGGCTCTGCCATTTTGACATGTTTTGCTCATGTTTAGGACTTTGCTCATGAGAGAGTGATTTTTCGAAGAAATTGCTCATTTTTATCTTAGCTTTGCTCAATGGATGTGAAACTTGGTAATCTTGTAGCTAATGTGCATAAGAAGATATAGAGTATCTCATTTGCTCATTTGGACATGTGTAGCATCTTGTGTTGAATTTTGTCTATTTGAGAAGCTCTAGGTTTCATTTTGGCTTGATTCATGCATTACCAACAAGGGGGAGGAAAGTACCCAATTCATGCATCCAGGGGGAGTTTTGCATCAAGGGGAAGAAAAATTTGGGAGAATGCATTTGGTCAGGGGGAGCTTGCATTCATGCATTTGGGAGCTCTTTTTCGCCTGATTTTAGTTGTGCTCGTTTGCTGATGGTGTCGAGCCCTTTTGCCTCACCTTGAGGAGTCGTCAAATTTTGGAGCATTTTGTCTCGGTTGTGTTGAGCCGTTGCCCTTGCCTTAGGGGACCGAGACTTTCTCTCTCAAGTGATATTCTTTGGCTTTTGTTTGGCATTTGATCACTTGTTTGAGTTTTTGGTTCGTTTCTTCTCTTTTTCGTTATTTCTCTGAATTGGTGACTATGTGTGTTGTCAATGCACTCATCAAGGGGGAGATTGAGGACCGGAGCGTCGGAGGACCGGTGGATGGTCGCTCCCTGGTGTGATGAGTGATTGACAACATGGTGTGGACTGACTCTTGGCCGAGTATTGCAGGTGCAGGTTGCGCTTGATTTGCGTTGGTGCAGGTGAAGAGCGGGCGCGAAAGGTCTTAGCCTTGCGGGGCCTCCGAGGAGTGGAGAGACAAGTAGGCTTGGCTCGATGGACCCGGTGGCCGAACGGGATCAAGTGCGGGCCGCATGGTGGCAAGAAAAGCAAGACGAAGTCGTGGACTGGAGCCGGTGTAGGGTAGCGGCTCACGACCGGAGTCTGCACGCGGGGTTTGCGGTGGTTCACCACAAAACCGTCAGGTTACTTGGTTGAGCCACAAAACCAAGACCGGAGGCTCGGCGGGCGGAGACGGGATCCGGGCGCGCCGAGAGACTTCGAAGCGTAGGACACGCGTCGGGATCGCAAGGCTTGCGTCAAGGCTAAGCGAGGTGCGGTCGCCGGGCATCCGTCCGATAGTGCTACAATGAGAATTCCCAAAGTGCCCTTCGGGGGCGTGTATACTAGTATTATGTAATAGGGGTAGTTTCGTCTTTCGGTGGCCTCCATATAATCTTAGAGGAGAGAGGATGGCAGCCATCTCATTTCCCTTTGCTTTTTTCCCTTCCTATTTTCCCTAGGTTTTCCATAGGACTAGCTTGAGAGCTTCATGGTGAGATCTTGAGAGAGGGATGGATGTTGAGGAGGCAAGCTAGACCTTTTATGAATCTTTCATGGTGTGTATTGAAGGTTTGGCATGATTCCTCAAGTGTTCTTGTTGCTCCTCCCATTTCTCTTTTTCGGTGTTTTTCGGAGCCTTTTCTTAGATTTTTCGTTGGTCGCTCGATTTGTCGATTTGAGGGCGTTTCTCTCCGTATTTCTTTGAGGGGATCATGGGTGAGTGCCTTGTGCCTCTTTGTGGATGATCTTGACCCCTCAAACGCCGGATTTGGCCTTCGATTCGTTGACTTTCGGATGAGCCCTAGGTCATAGTGTTCTTGGCAAGGTTTCGCGATTCCGGGAGTTGTAGGGAGTTTGAGACCAAAATTTTTGGGCCATATCCTCTCCTTGGGGTGTTCATCATCTCCCCAAAATTTCGTCTCAAGACTCCAAGTGGTTTGGGAGATCCATCAATCGAAAGTTTGGGGCTGTTTCGCGGGCTGATTTTTTTTGGGGGGCGGTACTACCGACCCTGTACAGGTAGTACCGATAACCTGATTTTCAGCTGCCAAAGAGTCTTTATCGGTAGTACCGACCCGAGGTCGGTAGTACCGATAGTCGGAAGTACCGACCTAGTGCCAGAAGTACCGATAACCTGGTTATTAGGTGCCAGTAAGCCCATATCGGTAGTACCGACCTGGGGCCGGTAGTACCGACAATTTCTGCTGCAGTTTGCCTCGCGCTAGCTTTTTCTCTCGGTTCTTGTTGTGCTTGCTTCCGCTTTGTTCCTAGGCTTGATCTAACTTGTTCCTAGGGTCAGTAGGTCCATTGTGACTACGTGATCTTGGCAAGTGTGTGCGAGATTCTTCGGAAGTGATTTGGGGTATAGGCCGAGTTCTTGAGAAGAATTTTTATCGGCTCCCATTCACTCACCCCCTCTCTGGTCGCCAATCCGGTCCTTCAGCTTCAATACCAGAAAATTGCTTTGTTTTATCAATGAGTTCACCACTAGATGGTGGTAAATCTAATCTGGAAGACATTACACTTCTGCCTGGACGGACTAAGACAATTTGGCTCACATGTATGCCTAAAGATATTGGTTTGCATACATTAGTTGTGCATTTTTTTTCAGAGATACGACAATTGAACGTGTAGCTTATCTAATGGTCGATGATTATATCTCTAAAGCCTTATATTTTTGTACACCTCTTTACTGGAGATGCCCTCAAAATATCAAACTGGATTACTCTCCAATTGTGCCTTGTATCCATGCCCGTGGTCCAGTTTGACCTGATGCCTTCTCCTTGGATTTTAGCGTGGCAAACTACTGTCAAACTTTCAGGTATCTTTTAAACATGGAAGAATCCCATCTCAAGGTATTTCAGCATCCATAGTAGATTGATAGTGTTAATATGCAAATTTTTATTTTGAAAAATGTTATTTGATAACTTCAGATGTCCACTTGCAGGAGTTAATAAGATCATATGACTTGCGTTGTGTCTCATTAAAACCTTTGAATGGCTTTCAATTTATTGAAGTGCCTGGTTTGGTAGAAAGGAGGCCATCACCACTCCACAGGGACAATATATCTGTTACCCATGTTGGTACACCTGCTCAGAATTACAAAGTTAGTAACCTATCATTGATGTTTGAATATTTATTTGTCATTCTTAAAGGTCAGATATAGGTATGTATGCTACCAATAATTAATTATATGTTTGGCATTTTCGTCAGGGCACCATTACAAAGGTTGCAGCGAATGGGATATTTGTAGAGGTCGGTGATGATTTCTACAACGATTACTGTCCCAAGTACCGGTACAATGTTTGGTTCGGATACACTGAAGTTGACTAGAGGCTCTACAAGTCTTTAAACAGAGCACAATATTTTGGAGCTATTTATTTCCCTGCCAATCACCAGTAAGAACTGTGGATAAGGTATATTTTGAGCCTTCAATCCCACACTTAAACACCGAGCAAAAAAGTGCGGTTGCAATGATACTTGGCTGCCATGGTCTTCCACCATATGTCATACATGGACCTCCAGGAACTGGCAAGACATTGACAGTTGTAGAGGCCATTTCTCAAGCAGTCGATCAAAGGAAAAATGTTCTCGTATGTTCTGCTACCAATGCATCAGCTGACCTTCTATTGAAAATGCTCCTGCCACATATGACTTGCGACCCTCGTGATATCTTCAGGCTGAACGCCCCAAGCCGTCAATATGAAGATGTAGATCCTACATTGATCCGATACTGCTTTGTTAAACATAAAAAATTCAATTACCCTGGGTTTGAAAAATTGAAGCACTACAAGATTGTTATAACAACGTACATCATTTCTTATCTGCTGCGAGATAAGAGCATTACCCGAGATCATTTCACACACATTTTTCTTGATGATGCTGGGCAAATTTCTGAACCAGAGACTATGATTCCTTTATCCCTATGTGGAAGCAACACTGTAGTTGTGTTAGCAGTAGATCCAATGCAATTGGGGTCGCTGGTTTATTGTAGGGAAGCAGAGAAGGATGGTTTGGGGAAATCATATCTGCAAAGGCTGCTTGAATCTGAGCAGTACCAAACAGGGAATTCTAACTATGTGACAAAGCTTGTGATTAATTATCGTTGCCATCCAGCAATCCTGAAGCTACCATTGAAGCTTTTTTACAGTGGTGAAATGATCTCTCATGAAGAACATAATGTACCATTAACTTATGATTGCATTGGTCCACGTAATAATCTCTTCCCTATTCTTTTTATCGGAATACATGGATGTGATGAGATGGACAACACTGATCCATCATGGTTCAATAGGATTGAAGTTAGTAAGGTTGTAAGCCTCGTAAGGAAACTCACAAGCAACAGTCATGTCCATGAAGCTGATATAGGAGTCATTGCTCCATACCACCAGCAAGTTGAAAAGATAAAGAAAGCCCTTAAAGAACTTGACATTACTCAATTGAAAGTTGGTAATGTGGAACAATTTGTAGGTGAAGAGCAGGAAGTGATAATCATCTCTACACTCAGGTCAACTGTAAAGTATAATGAATTTGACAAGTTTTTTAATCTTGGATTTTTGAGCAATCATAAAAGGTTCAATGTTGCGATCACCCGTGCAAAATCACTGCTCATCATTGTCGGGAACCCTGATATAATCACAAAGGTAATAATCTCTCTATCATTATACTCCATCAAATTTACAATCAAGATTTGCACTGGGATATATCAATCAAGATGCACTAATTTTTATACTTCCATCAAATTTACAGTTCCAGGATTTGCACTGGGATAAGCTTATGCGGTACTGTGCTGATAATGGTTCTTATCAAGGATGCCCACTACTACCACCACACAATGGGTCTTACTAGTTTTAGTTAGGAACCTAAGTCTGGCAGTATTCCATTTTATTTATTTCATTGTTTATTAATTATTAATAGTTATGAAATGAATACTTTGTGGATTGCTTGTTACACCTGCACCAGCTGGGTTACGCGTGCGACACTGACTTGGTCGTGCGCGTAACCTACACCCAGGCACGGGATACGCTTACACACCATCCCATGCTGCATCCGGTCGTGTCGATGTAACTTGCATGCGCTCGGTTACGCGAAATCCACGCTGCATCCGGTCGAGTCGATCCTGCGCGTCAACTACACCGGCTGGGTTACGCACGGCTCGGTGGCGCATGCGACACCGACTTGGTCATGTGCGTAACCTACACCTAGGCACGGGTTACGCACCATCCCATGCTGCAATGCTGCATCAGGTCGTGTCGATGTAACCTGCATGCGTTCGGTTACGCAATACCCACGCTGCATCTGGTCGAGTCGATCATGCGTGCGCGTCACCTGCACCGGCTGGGTTACGCACGGCTCGGTAGCGCGTGCGACACCGACTTAGTCGTGCGCGTAACCTACACCCAGGCACGGGTTACGCACCATCCCATGCTGCAATGCTGCATCCGGTCGTGTCGATGCAGCACGTAACCTACACCCATGCACAGGTTATGCACCATCCCATGCTGCATCAGGTCGTGTCGATGCAGCACGTAACCTACACGCGCTCGGTTACGCAAAATCCACGCTGCATCCGGTCGACTCGATCCTGCGCGTAACCTGAACCTGCAAGGTTACGCACGGATCGGTGGCGCGTGCGACACCGACTTGGTGGTGCCCGTAACCTACACCCAGCGACGGGTTATGCACCATCCAACGCTGTATCTGGTTGTCTCGATTCAGCGCGTAACCTGAACCGGCTGGGTTACGCACGGCTCGGTGGCGCGTGCGCCACCGACCTGGTCGTGCGTGTAACCTACACCCAGCCATGGGATACGCACCATCCCATGCTGGATCCGGTCGTGTCGATGTAACCTGCACGAGCTAGGTTACGCAAAATCCACGCTACATCTGGTCAAGTGAGAGTGGTCCTATCTTTGCCCTGCTTTAACACTAATAATGCAAGTATCAGTAATTAATTAACACTAATTTAAACCAATACAACTTCTGTGAAATTGACTTTCATCTCCATCATATGCTGACCAAATGTCCATCCTCTATTAATAATAATTACTTCATTGCTACAGAGATAATTCCCACAACAGCACACCCACCCACCATAGCAACTAACATCTCCATGGTCCGGACCAAAATGTCCATCCTCTGTTCCATTCCATTGTCAGCGTGCATCACCCCGGAAACTACTCCCCGGTGGATCGTGCACTGGATCAAGGAAAACCCGGTTTCAAAGACAGCGTGACCTCGACTCTTGTGCGCGTAACTTCTCAGACGGATGAGCTCTGGACTGCAGAATAATAATGAACAGTAAAATATAGTCGTATAGGAATCCAGTTTTTTTTTTGCCAAAAAAGATCGAGAATATCGTCTGGGCGAAGAACGGAAATCAACATGCATGCGTAGTAGGGATTTGTTAGATCTAGAACGTTGACGCCCCCCAGCTATCTAGCAGACTATCCCAGAGCTAGTCGTTGGCCTTCCCCTGCTGTTCGAGGATCCTTTCCTGTCTCTCAACCGTTGAGAGGAGATGAGCCGTATAGACTTGGATGTGCGCGTTAATAGGCGGATCCACCCACTCTGTGTAGCCACAGTCATCCACCTGCAGTAAGAGACAAGACACGAGTCAAGGCAAGTGCATGCCGATCAATCCGGTGTACGTACTAAACGAAAAAAATGCATGGAGGAGTAGTGTGTTATTAGAAGCTAGAAATTAAGTGTCGGGAACGTTCCATGAAGCGAGGGCAGCGAAAGAAACGGCACCCCCCATCGATGTAGCCGACGTAAGTTTGGACGATGGCGTCCTCGTGGTGTATGCATTGAGGCCAAGGATGGGGTCGGTGAGGGTAGTCTCGAAGAGGATTGTTGTCGGTGTAGTAATGCCTACGGCTGATTACTGCTCGGGGTGGGGGCGGATGTGGTTTGCTAGGGCCGCCCCATTCCACCGCTTTCCCTCCCATTGTCGCCTTGCTCTCCTCAGAGGAGCTACTCAATGGCTGGGGGCACAGCTTCTTTGGCATTGCGTTAGTTGCGATAGCACGGGGAGCAGGCCGCGATATTCTCTCACCGTCTCACGAGAGGGGGCGTTGCCTCTTATTAACCAGGACCCCCGATACTTGAGGGAATGATAATAATAATAATAGCGTGGCCGTCACGCGCGCAATCCGGCGTCGAAGCCGCCATGCTTGGAATGTAATCTGCTGCTCGGCTGGTGGTATGGAAGGAGATTACTACGTGGATTTGCCAATCAACATGAGAGCCGGCAATTTCAGGATAGTGCTTTTATTTCATGGTGCTTTTGAATGATCTGAACCTGCATGAAGGATCCATGGTGCGTAACCGACACCACAAGGTTACGCACGATCAAAACCGCGAATTTGGCATGCGTCCATGTATCCACCCCTCCATTTTGTTACTCAAGTGAGAGTGGTCCTATCTTTGCCCAGCTTTAACACTAATAATGCACCCATATCAAGGCCACAAATTCTTGCAAATACATGCGGCGTCAGCATTGAAATTTTCATGTTGCTTTATTGGAAACTTCCACCTTGAACGCTTCAAGAAATTACTGCTTTTTGTCAGGCAAATGGCCATGGCATAAGGTGGGACTCAAGCTTAATGGTGCTCCCCGTTGCGTCTGCTCCTCCCTCCCGGCTCTCTCTCTCGCAGCGACTCCATGGAGGCCCCTAAGCTAAGTTCCCTTGTCCTCTCGACACCTGATCTCTCCCGGCTTCCTCTTCTATCTTGGGTTGTTTTTGTGGCTTTGTTGGTTTCTCTCGGTGCGGTTCTTTGGTTGCAGCTTCCTGGTTTTCTTGGTCTTCCTCTCTGCTCCTCATGGCTTTCGCTAGTGACCTGCTTGATTTTGGTATTGGCCGTCGATTTGAAGAGGATATCTTTGCGTCTTTGGGAAAAAGAATACACTCACCTTCTCATCGAGTTCAGGAGTTCTCCCTGCTGGCCACCTTCAGACGCTACCTCTTTCAGCTCAATGAGGAATCTGTGACTTTAGCTCTGCAATCTTGTCTTGGAGGTTCTTTTGAAGGTTTTCAGGTTGAATACCAAAGTCACAATCATTTCCGGTTCAGAGTTTCCTGCAAGGCTGTGGGTTTTGCCATTTACAACCTTCGAAGATTCATTGGGAAATCTTTTGATGCTTATTTTCACCTCTGGAGCAATGGAGCTCCTCATTGGGAGCGCGAAAAACGCCTCTAGGAGGCTGAAGAAGCTAAGCGCTGGAACCTTGTCATGTCTAAAAGGCAGAAAAAAGAGATTTCTCAATCTTATAAGAAGGGCAAAAGAGTTCATTTTGCTGAGAAAATTGTTCAAAAGCCGCCAGAGTGCAAATTTGCCCCAGTCGATCTTAATCGTTCAATCAAGATTGGCTCTCTGTTCATCAACAATCCTAATTTAAATCTCTCTGGTTCTGAGAATTTCACTCCTGTCAGTATTTTGAAAAAAGGAGTTCCTTCTGATCATCTAGAGGTTCCAAGCACTCAACCGAAAGTTCGAAATTTGAATTCTTCTTCAGAGGATCTGGAAAACTGTTCGGTCTCATTTGCTCGACACAATGGCACGTTGTCCCAAGCGCCCAAGTTACAGCCAGTTAAGCACTCATTTAAGTCATTTATTTTGGCCAACGGTTTTCATCTTGGTGGCTGTACCCGGTGCTTTGACCAAAATCACAGAAAGATCTCCTACCGTCAAAAAATCAAGTGTGCAGCCTGTTTCAGCTCTGGACATACTTTCAAATTTTTTTTAACGAAGAGTCGGCCCAGAGTGGCATGGAGGCCCAAGTGTAGTTTGCCCCTTAAGCAGCCCAATCCTAAAGCTCAAGAGTCACCTCCCCCCTCGGCTGCCTATGTGGAGGAGACCAATAGTGTTTTCCCCCCAAAGCACAGTGCTTCTGAGGAAAACCCCTACTGCCACCGCCATTCTGTGTCGTC
The DNA here is from genome assembly GCA_036936925.1 of Cenchrus fungigraminus. Lineage (NCBI taxonomy): Eukaryota > Viridiplantae > Streptophyta > Magnoliopsida > Poales > Poaceae > Cenchrus > Cenchrus fungigraminus. The sequence continues at coordinate 48,915,258 of CM072778.1, read as the reverse complement.
GGAGCTCCACTACCAATGTGAGCTCTCTCCGGAGCACGGCCCTTCTCCTTCGCCTCACCTTTTCAAGGAGGTGCTGGAGGGTGTGGAGATGGCGAATTTTGAGGTTAACCCTACGCCCTTTGTCCCGGAGGGTATGAACATGGAAGATTGGGCGCGGCCGGCTCGTGGAAGGATCATCGTCGCTGCCAATCCGCCGTGACAACATGATGAGTATGCCATCATCACAATCGATCCTCATCCACCTCAACACCAGGTGCATGACACTATTGATGAAGTCTTAGCGTTCATTGAGGAAGAGCATCGGATTAGAGTCAGGTCTTGCTGTTTATCACCACTTGGTTTATGTCTGGTTCAGTTTCCTTCTGCTATCGCTAGGCAAGCTATGATTAATCAGAGTCCCTTCCAGTTAGATGGGGTCCGGGAGTTTTCTGTTGTGGAGCATGACCGTGGGATTAATCTAAGAAATTGCCCATTTACAAGGACTTATTGGGTGCTCTTTCTCGCTTTTCCTCTTGATTTCCAGACTCGAGAAATTATTAATCAGGCCGTGGGTCTTTTTGGGTCTGTCATCACTTGGACTGATGTTGGCGCTCACTAGCATCGCACGAGGTTTATATCCCTGGCAACGGCGCCAGAAAGCTTGTTGACACTTGCTAGCGTCGCTACTAAATATGCAACAACGCCAGAAGGCCGGTTGGTATAAATAACGATCGCAGAAAAGTCCGCAAGCGTACGGATACCGCTGTAGCTTTCACCCAAGAGTATTCCAGGGTATCAAATCCACAGGGAACGTGTGCGCACTAGTGAAGAATCAAGATCGGCCTTGGACGAGAGAAGATATGATAATAGTGTAGGAGAGGTAGAGAGGGTTTCGAAGGATTCCGGATACTAAAGATAAGATTAGCGTTTACTACGATGCTTGCTTCGGGACGCTCAACCGTCCTAACTCGGAAAGGGATGAGAAGGGGGCTAGGCAAGCCAAGCAGGGGTCCTACTGCGCTCTAGTGGATCTCACACGGTGGACTACGTAGGCCGTCAGGGTTGTCATCACCTGGGGCTACCACAACAATCCGTGCCACTAGGTGTACTCCGAGGTAATCGCAAGACAAGACACCACGTCTACTCTAGTGACTACTATTCTAGCTTTGCAATTACTAGAACACTAATCAAAGCAAGGAGCCCACAAGCAAAAATAATAAAGCTGAACTTAATTAATTAAATAAATCCAGAATGCCTAAGAGTTACCCGGATGTTACTCGAAGTGGAGCCGCATCTGCCGAGGTACAAGAGGAAGGGAAGAAGCCAACAACTCCGGCTTCTACGGGACTCGCACCTCAACTCTCGCCTAATTCTAACACTAATTTTTGTAGGGCTTCGCCTTGATCTTTGCTTCTCTATTCGTGTATCGTGTGTCCTTCTACGAGGTGCCAGGCTCTATATATAGGACCTCTGGGTCGGTGGCTGCAGGAGGGGTACTTGTAGGCGAGAGGGAGCTAGAGTGGCGAGCAAGGAGGTGCGGCTGTATCTCTAGGTGCGGCCGGCCCTGTGATCCACCGCCTATGGACTTAGACGACCCTGATCACTGATCCTTGGTCGGTTGCACGTCAGTTCCCAGCTCAGATTTGCCTGATTCACCAGTTCATAGGTGCGGCCGTACCTAGATGTGCGGCCGGCCCTACCCAGTGGCCTTGTGATGCACCGACGGTGTTGAGGGACGTCCAAGATGACTCTTTGATGGCGGTTGCGGCGGTTACATGTGGGTCCATCGATCCAAGTGCTTCCAACCATAGCCTTTTGATCAAACCGACCATTCACCGGTGTATCTCATCCATCCAAGGTGTGTTTGTGAGATTGTTGGTGCTGTGGACCCGAGAGGAGGATTTTGGGTGGTGCGGCCGGACCTCGTTGGTGCGGCCGGACCTAGGAGGTGCGGCCGGACCAACTTTTGTGGTGTCTGGCCCATGGACTTGGTCCCCTTGGATATTATGCTTAGTGTAGAGGCATTTGGAGAAGTTTGGTGTTGATCGGAGGAGGTTGATAGGTCCGGCCAAACCTACCAGGTTCGGCCGCAGCTACCCCCTGACATGCCTCGTGTCACAATCTTCCGTGAGGCATAATTTCTGCATCCGGACTCCGAATTGGGTGAACCAAAACTCCATTTCGATCATCTCAACGAGCCCGTCACAATGGTGTAGTCCAAATTGGAATTTGATGTTGTTTGAGATAATGCCATATTTTATTCTATAATTGCTCATTTGCACCTGCGACCAAATATACACCAAAGATTGTGGAATTTGTTAGATTATAACCCTATAGCTATGGTGCACACTTTCATGGAGTAACTTTTATCCAAAGATGATGGTCGAAATTAGGGACTTAACGACCGTCAACAAGCTCCCCGACACTTAGCCCTTTGCTCGTCCTCGAGTAAAGGTTAAGGACTAGAGGGAAAAACATGAATCCAAAATGATATGATGCAAGCATGTAAGATATTCCATGACATACCTGTACTTGTGACTCTTTGGGGTGTCTACCATGCCATCTTGGATGGTTGAAGAATGGAACGGCTGGATTTGAATCACCTCAACTCCTTCTGTAAAGTAGCTTGGGTTTTTGATAAAATATATATTTTTTTTCAAAACTTAGCCTTACTTGACTCCTCAAATGATGCTCTCGGATCGCTCAGTGTGTATGATTCCTCACCAAGGCATTAAACTCGCCTTTCTTCATCCTACTTCTAATGATGGCTATATGTGGAGCTCAAGGTAAGGTTGAAGACATAAGGCATACTTGTATCACATAATATTGCAAAGTCAAAAACCGGATCCAAGAAGAAAACTCGTCATACAATCTGATCAAGATGTGAAAGTGTGTGGAAAGTGGATGATATGGAAATTTGTACTCGTCATACAATCTGATCAAGGTTCATCGCATTGTGCCATATCTCATTAATCAACTATTTAGATGAACATGTTTCCTAATGATATTTGATCACAAGCAACAGATATATGTGCTATAGGAATAAAGAACATGCAAGCCAATCAATTTAAAACATGTATAGTAATGGAGCATCAAGATTCATTGAGTTTAATTTAATGATGATCTTATGAAAGGAATTATTACTTATGAATCATGGAATTGGGGGGAATAGAATTTTTCAAACCATGATATCCCTTTGAATGTCGGAATAAGTTGACGCTTGGTACCTCCCCCACACTATCTTTTACTGCGTCTTCTCCTGCACACTCTTAGACAAAGATGAGATAAATGGATTTGGCTAGTACAAATTGTACTAGCCAAATCAAAGCAAAGTTTTATTTTATTTATTTTTTTATTATTCACCACGAGACCGATGGTGAACATCAGGAAACCTCCCGGAAGGGCTTTGTTTAAAGTCAAAAGCAGGACATATCTAGCTAGGCAAGATGCATGACCTAACATCATCTCCAAATCAGGATAAGATTTTGTATGAGAGGAGCTTTACTCGGGATGCTCACATACCTCCCCCACACTTGAAGTTTGCATTGCTGAGCAACAAAACTCAAGTGTGTGGAGATCAAGCTTCCTTTCGTAGCCGTTCTCCCACCAAAAACTTACCGAAGTGTTGTAGTTGATGTAGCTCACATGTTCGTAGGCATCATTTGTCCATCATTCATCTTGATCTCCACCTGAAAGGTTAGCGACCAAAAATACCCGAAGGACAATCTTATCCTAGAAACATGCTCGTGCTTTTATTTGGAAGGAGAAATAAATCTATGCTAATCCAGGCTATCTCCTGGTAGTGCTTTGTTTACGGTCATAAGCTCGACCATGGGAACTTCTTCTTCCAGCAATGCACTCACGAAATCTGCAATACTTATGGTGGACATATGCATCTACAACCATCCTTCTAAACTTTATGCAAAGGAGAACCATAAGGCGGTTGTAGTCTTGATGTGTACTCTGTGCACTGAGCGTGGCTGACTCTGGAGAGACATGATGCAAGCATGGTTCCAGAGGTAAATCAAGAGTAAAGCTACCATGCTTGTCGATGACATCCTTTCCTTTGGACCCCAGAGTCGGCGCCTTATAGATTTCCATGACCCATGAATTCTCCATCTCAAGAGATGCATTATGGAAACTCGATGTCGAATCTCGATCAAGGTCGAAAGCAACATGATACGGGCCAGTGAGAAGAGGCTCAAAATCGATCAAGGGTGATGATGATCGTTCGTCTTCACAAAGGTGAAGCGGGTCTTCTGAGTCATACTCCTGAGAAGTAGAAAATTCTACAAGCTCAGTGAGAACGGGCTCGGACGACGCGAACGGAGATACATGCTTCATCTCCTCGAACGGGTTTTGCTTTGGAAGCGGCGTCACCATAGAATTTTCTGAGAACAAGGGAGTGGTGGCCGAAACGGCTTCCCTAAGCTCTTTATCTAGGCTTCCTCGAGATGCATCGAGAAGATTTTCTATATGGGAGCCTAGGAGGAGATCAAGGTCGAGGACATCAAAGACGTGGAAGTCTAGATTAACGTTGATCTTGTCTACTAGGAGTGGCACAGCATATGCAACCCCCCGACACTCAAGAATGTGTCCGGAGAGACAACTCTTGAGGAGCTTGTCGGATGGTCTTTGCGTCACATTGCCCAATAAAGTGTACGCTAAGTGCCATGGCATAATATTAACCTCCATGACGGGGTTAGATGGGCTTCTATGGTAATCCCTTTTATGGAACAAGAAAGGATCGTAGAAGGTGAACAAATCCAAAGTGCTTCGGAAAAGTGTTCCACTTCAGTCGACCACTTCCTTTCCATGGCATCCATGATAGAAGTATCGGTTGGAGGATCAGGAGGCAAAGGAGGGACCGTAGGCCTAGGGGAAGATTCTGTCAAAAGATTTCTAGTGGGCTGGATTTGGACAGAAGAGGGCTCCTTCCCTTGTTCGGCATCCAAGGGATTCAAGGTGTCTTCAGCATTCTCAGTGGGGTCATCCTCGAATCGGTCATGGAACATTGCTATTGCATTCCGTGCACGAGCTAAGGAGACGGTTTGTGTTTATTCGTCTAGTTGCACGGCTAGGCTACCATTAGCCATTTCTTGGAAAAGTCTCTCGGTAGGCCGACCTATAAGAATAGGTATGTCCGGATTATCATAGACATGGAAGTCCAGAAAGATCTCGGCCTCATTGGCAACTACCGGGACTGTTCTGACAACACCGCAACATTCCAACATGGTCCCATAAGGATCTTGAAAAATCTTTCGAGACAAACATAGGGTTATGTTGGGATAGAGCTGTTGGGCAAGAGATTTTGAGATGATATTTATCCCAACAGTGGGGTTGTACTGGACATCCATCATGACGCCTTGTATTTGATAGGAAAGAAGAGTGGACGGCATGATGAGTCTAACTACCTCGGGCGATGTCTCAGCTTCTCTCAGCCATTCCACACTCATAGTCGCCGACAAGCATTTAAGGTCATCTTTGAGAATGGGCTTATCAGGTTGGCTAGCATTTTGTTGAAATGGAGAGTTGCACGCTCGAGGTTTTGGTTGGATCAGAAAATTCGAGGCATTTCCAAAGTCTGAGAAAAGATCATCCTCGATTTCGCCGATAAAGTCCTTTGGATGAGTTTCCTCATCTTCGAGACTATGAAGGTTTTCTACAGGAGGCTCTACTTTTATTGGCTCAGAGAGAGGCGCGGTCACGGGTCTAGGCTGGATAGGTAAAACCTCATTTTTCGGCTCAAGGATTTCATCAACCTCTTCTTCGGGGAATTCATCAAAAATACCAGTGTAGGGGGTATTCTCAAGGATTTTGTTGAGAATGTTCCTCCCTTCACTAGGTGTCAAATGAGTGAAAGAACCTCCCGAAGAAATATCGAGAAACTGGGCGGACTCCTTGCTAAGGCCTCGACGAAAATGCTGTAAAAGCATCGGTTCGGAGAGTTTGAGGTTGGGACCGGACATGTTTAGGTCCAAAAATCGTGCCCAGGCTGCTCGTAAGGTTTCTTTTTCCTTTTGCCTAAAGTCTAAGACTTCCATACGGAGGTCGACCAATCGGGATTCTGGGAAGAAAGCTAGACAAAATCTGTTTCGCAAAACTTCCCAATCTCCCTTGACACCCCTAACGGTTTGAGTGTACCATTTCTTGGCAATCCCCGTCAAAGAGAACGGGAAAAGCTTCCATTTTAGTGTTTCGTGCGACATGCCACGAATGACAAGGCACGAGCACACTTCCTCAAAACAGCGAAGGTGGGTGTACGGATTTTCCTCTTCTGCTCCAGAAAAAGATTGCTCCCGTACCATAGCTATGAGGGCGGGACGAAGTTCATAGCTAGGTGCATGGATGGGTAATGATGAGGGTGGAGGCTCCAGATCTTCGCCCGTTGGAGCCGAAAACTGATTGATAGGTTTGGAATCCATATGGGGATATGTGACGGTATGGATGGGGATACACAGACGACTCGGTTCGACACTAGTACAACAACCGTTCCCTGGCAACGGCGCCAGAAAGCTTATCGGCGCTCACTAGCATCGCACCAGGTTTATATCCCCGGCAACGGCGCCAGAAAGCTTGTTGACACTTGCTAGCGTCGCTACTAAATATGCAACGACGCCAGAAGGCCGGTTGGTATAAATAACGATTGCAGAAAAGTCCGCAAGCGTACGGATACCGGTGTAGCTTTCACCCAAGAGTATTCCAGGGTATCGAATCCACAGGGAACGTGTGTGCGCTAGTGAAGAATCAAGATCGGCCTTGGACGACAGAAGATATGATAATAGTGTAGGAGAGGTAGAGAGGGTTTCGAAGGATTCCGGATACTAAAGATAAGATCAGCGTTTACTATGATGCTTGCTTCGGGACGCTCAACCGTCCTAACCCGGAAAGAGATGAGAAGGGGGCTAGGCAAGCCAAGCAGGGGTCCTACTGCGCTCTGGTGGATCTCACGCGGTGGACTACGTAGGCGGTCAGGGCTGTCACCACCTGCGACTACCACAACAATCCGTGCCACTAGGTGTACTCCGAGGTAATCGCAAGACTAGACACCACGTCTACTCTAGTGACTACTATTCTAGCTTTGCAATTACTAGAACACTAATCAAAGCAAGGAGCCCACAAGAAAAAATAATAAAGCTGAACTTAATTAATTAAATAAATCCAGAATGCCTAAGACTTACCCGGTTGTTACTCGAAGTGGAGCCGCATCCGCCGAGGTACAAGAGGAAGGGAAGAAGCCGACAACTCCGGCTTCTCCCGGACTAGCACCTCAACTCTCACCTAATTCTAACACTAATTTTGGTAGGGCTTCGCCTTGATCTTTGCTTCTCTGTTCGTGTATTGTGTGTCCTTCTACGAGGTGCCAGGCTCTATATATAGGCCCTCTAGGTCGGTGGCTGCAGGAGGGGGTACTTGTAGGCGAGAGGGAGCTAGAGTGGCGAGCAAGGAGGTGCGGCCGTATCTCCAGGTGCAGCCAGCCCTGTGATCCACCGCCTATGGACTTGGACGACCCTAATCACTGATCCTTGGTCGGTTGCACGTCAGTTCCAAGCTCAGATTCGCCTGATTCACCAGTTCATAGGTGCGGCCGTACCTAGAGGTGCGGCCGGCCCTACCCAGTGGTCTTGTGATGCACCGACGGTGTTGAGGGACGTCTAGGATCACTCTTTGATGGCGGTTGCGGCGGTTACGTGTGGGTCCATCGATCCAAGTGCTTCTAACCATAGCCTTTTGATCAAACCGACCATTCACCGGTGTATCTCATCCATCCAAGGTGTGTTTGTGGGATTGTTGGTGCCGTGGACCCGAGAGGAGGATTTTGGGTGGTGCGGCCGGACCTAGTAGGTGCGGCCGGACCTAGGAGGTGCGGCCGGACCAACTTTTGTGGTGTCTGGCCCATAGACTTGGTCCCCTTGGATATTATGCTAAGTGTAGAGTCATTTGGCAAAGTTTGGTGTTGATCGGAGGAGGTTGATAGGTCCGGCCGAATCTACCAGGTTCGGCCGCACCTACCCCCCGACATGCCTCGTGTCACAATCTTCCGTGAGGCATAATTTCTGCATCCGGACTCCGAATTGGGTGAACCAAAACTCCATTTCGATCATCTCAAGGAGCCCGTCGCAATGGTGTATTCCAAATTGGCATTTGATGTTGTTTGTGATAATGCCATATTTTATTCTATAATTGCTCATTTGCACCTTGGACCAAATATACACCAAAGCTTGTGGAATTTGTTAGATTATATCCCTATAGCTATGGTGCACACTTTCATGGAGTAACTTTTATCCAAAGTTGACGGTCGAAATTAGGGACTTAACGACCGTCAACAACTGACAACTCTAGATGCAAGTCTCGGCTTCTTCTTCGTTGCAATGTGAATCTTGTCAGCAGAATCCCAGGAGTGTTGTGGTTTGTGAAAGTGGGCAGGTTGCTGATGGCGGCCATTCATGGACAGTTCTTGTCTTGGTTCTAGATAGTCAAATGAATGACATTCTCCCAGGTGATGAAGACCCCATTCCTCCTAATGGCAATCCCCACCCGGAAGCCAATGCTCATGTTAATGATGTTCCTCCTCCTGGGCAGTTTGAGGATGTGGGTGACCTGCAGCAAATTCAGCAACAAAATATGGATGATGGTTGGGTAATGCCACATCAAAATGATATGGGCAATGTCAATGCTAATGGTTGGGATCAATGGCCTCAGCAGGAAGGGGAATTGGTGGACGATAATGAGCTTGAAGTGGTCAATGAGCTTGCTGATGCTGTTGTTGCTGAAGCTGCAGCCAATGGACTGATGATGCATCCTGATGTTCCTCAAGATAGTCACTCTGTCAGCAGTGGCACACTGTCTTTCTTTAGAGCCCAAGGAGATCCTGTTACTCTGGAGCTACCCCTTCCAGCCACTTCCAATGCTACCAGAGTCATTGCTCTGTCTCAACAGAACATCATCAATTTTGACAGTGACTATCTAGTCAGAGAACTTGCAAATAGGCTTGGGATGCATCAAGGATTTGGCCCAAGCCCATCTGTTGAGATGCTCCTATCTGATCTTGCCTGTCAGGCCAACAAGCTCCTGTATCTGCTGCCCATGAAAAGCCCAGTGCTTGTTCGTAGCTGGGCCACCCCACCGGAACGGCTTCAAAGAAATCCTTGGCTCCTTGACATGGAATCTTAGCTGGGGACAAAATGCTGAAGCTTCTTCCTCATCTGGCAATAGGCTTCCTAGACTCTAACTCTGCAGTAACTCTAACAACAATACTATGCAGCTCAGGCAGATTCAGGTCGAGGATGAGGAAGCCCCCCAACAATCTGCTTTGCTTCTTTACTCTGGTGCTGGAACCTCGGTTCCTATTGATGCAAACAGGCCCTTAAACTCTACATCTGTCATTAAGCCCTCTCAAAATAGTGATTCTGCTGCTATGATTGTTGATTTGCCTCCTTCTAGTCCTCCTGAGCTCCCCACTCCTTGCAAGAGAAAGATGAGGGGGAAGACTCCAATTGTTGATGACGAAGTCAGAAGGAGCTCTAGATTCAAGAAGAATGTCCTCCAAAGCCACATCCAGTTGGACAATGAGCCCAGGAAAAAGAGAGGTGCCAGCAAGAAGTCTGTTACATTCTCCACTATGGAAGATCTCAAGACTGCTATCATCACCCGAAGTCTTAATGAAGACATGGAGATTGAATCTGATCCCATCTAGGTGGCTACCCTGGTTGATCTGGGCATCAAGTTCTGCGGCGTCCCTCCTTCGGAGATGACTGCCTCCCTTCTGCAGCCTAGCCAGGATGATGATTGAAATGGCCTTTGAATTTCATGAATATTTTTGTGTCGCTTCTATGTCTCTGTTGACGGTCCTTACAACAAAAATCTGACCGTCAAAATCTCAGAAATGACAAGGGTATATGACAAGTTTCATGCATATTTTTAGTACTAATAAAGTTCCATGAGTTGTGTTGTGAATTTTATATGCAGGTACACATTTGGGAGAAATCAAGAGTCATCGGGCCACACCTAGCAGGCACGGCCGGACCAGCAGGTGCGGCCGGCCCTGCTGATGCGGCCGGTCCACCAGGTGTGGCCGGCCCTGCACCCCACCACGTCTCGAGTCCAGGCGGCCATCACTTCCACAAACACACCTTGGGTGGATGGGATGTGCCGGGGTTATGTCGGTTTGATCCAAAGGAGTAGAAAAGAGGCACTTGGATCCATGGGCCCACCTCTACATGCAACCAACCGCCATTTCGCAGCAATCCTGAGCATCCCCTATCATTGGCGGTGCATCACACGTCTTGGAGTAGGTACGGCCGGATCAAGAGATACGGCCGCACCTACGAAGCAGCAAATCCAGCGGAACCGACCCAGGATACCGACTCACAACCGACCAAGGATCGAGCATAGGACCGTCCACGACGAAAGGCGGCACATCACAGGTGCGGCCGCACCTCACCTAGAGGTGTGGCCGTGCCTGGCTCTCGCCTCCTCACCGCTCCACCGACCTCCCACTGCTATAAAAGGGACCCTCCACTCGCTGGAACAGAAGACACACCGCAGGAGTATCACTATTGTCCACTTTTGTATCTTAGAGTAGGAAGTAGTGTAGTTTGGGAGTTTGAGTCGAGTCGAGCTAGTCTCGGGGTTCCGGAGAAGTCTTCTTCAGAGTTCGGGTACTACTCTTGTATGTTTCCTTTATAAGACTTAAGTGCAATTCAAGTTATCTTTCTATCTTACATTTCGAGTCAATTACATTCAGCTTTTACTTAGCTAATAGAAGCTTTATTCTAGGTTTAGACTAAAGTGAGTTTTGCCTCGGCTAGCGTAGCTCTCTTGAACCCTATAGTGTTGTGGTCGTTCTTCGCTTGATCTTCGTCTGGGCACTTCGGTGTTTAGCCGTAGAGAGAGACCTCTCCCTAAAGGCCTTAGGGAAGGTTCTTTGGTTTGTTGTGAGCGCGGTGCTCAGTACTTGCCTTAGTCTTAGATTGGTGTCCCGTTCAACGGAATAGTTGTGGTACCCTAAGGAGGTGACAGCTCCGGACGGGCTTTGTAGTCCACCACGTTAGTTCGGGCCGGTAGGATTCAGCGCGTCGTCGTTCTCCCTTCTCATCCCAGTCCGAGAGCGCGGCTTTACATGCCCCTGCAACACTAGAAGAGCTTGTTGATCCTATCTTACCTTGGCTCTGCTTTACCTTAGTTCTTTTCCCGGAATTGACAAGAATAGATAGATTGCCTTGGGATCCTTCCTCGTCTCGTTGTCCTCCCAAGTCACTAGGACCTCTCTAGTTCTTTTATCAAGATCTCCTCGCGTGTAAGTTACCCCCCGTATATCTTTATCGTTACCCCCGCTATAAGTTCCTTTTTACCGAATATCGATCCTCTCTACCATTCTTTCAATTATCTATGCTATAGTGCTTCCCTTGGGAAAATATAAATACGATAACCCGAATACCACCGGGTGAAGTGCTACAACGGGAATCCGTGCGCTTGCGGACCTTTCTGTGACGTGTGTTTTACCAAAGACGTTCCTAGCTCCATTACTAGGGGTATAAACCCGGTAGCGACGCTAGCGAGTGCCAACAGGCATTTCTGGCGCCGTCGCCGTGAGTGCAAACCTAGTAGTGAGGCTAAGGAACGTCAACAATCTCAGTGCATGATGTTTTTTACTTTGGTTAGTAACCTTTTGTACGCCTGCTGTGGTGACTGGTACTGTTGGCTTGGTGGTTATCCTCCTAGCTTTTTATTCCCCCAAACTCTTGTTTCTTCATGGATAATCGCTCTTGGAATATTTTGTGTTGGAATGTGCGTGGGATCAATGATAGGGACAAATGGGATAGTATCAGAAATAAAATTGAGGAATACAATGCTAATATTTTCTGCTTCCAAGAAACCAAAAAGGAGTCATTTGATCTGCAATTAATTAGGCATTTCGCCCCTAAAAGGTTTGATAAATTTGATTTCTGCCCCTCTCAGGGAGCCTCTGGTGGTATTTTGGTTTGCTGGTCCGCCTCTAGTCATTTCTCTATCTCTACCCTGGAGAAGCACTCTTTTGCTGTCAAGCTTTCGGTTACCTCCTCTCATAACCTGGCATCTTGGACCATGGTAGTTGTCTATGGTCCCTGCAGACAACCAGCTAGAGATAACTTTATTAATTGGCTATATGGCCTGGAATTTGATGAAGAAGACCTGTGGATGTTCATGGGGGACTTCAATTTCTATAGGTCTTGTGATAATAGAAACTTGCCTGGGGGCAATTTCAATGATTCTCTGATCTTCAATAATGTCATTAGCCATCTTGGGCTCATTGAGCTTCCTCTCAAAGGGAGAAGCTATACTTGGAGCAATATGCAAGACATCCCTCTCTTGGAGCAATTAGACTGGTTTTTCACCTCCCCTTCATGGACTACTCAATTTCCTCTCACTATGGTGCTCCCTCTTGCTAGGACCACCTCAGATCATGTTCCCTATAAAATTCAGATTGGTTCCAATATTCCAAAGGCCAATGTTTTCAGGTTTGAAAATTATTGGCTTTGTCATCCTGAATGCTCTGATGTCATCAAAAACATCTGGAATGCTCCTGTTAGTAGAAGTTCTAATAGTGCTCAGGTGCTTAGCTCCAAATTCAAGGCTTTGAGACGTGCTCTCAAGATTTGGGCCAAGGGGATTTCCAATCTCACCAATCTTATTTCAAATTGCAATATGACCATTTCATTCTTTGATAGGCTGGAGGAAATCAGAGCTCTTTCCTCTCATGAGATCATTTTTAAGAGAATCATCAAAACCCACCTTCAAAACCTGCTCCACATGCAAAAAGTCTACTGGATGCAAGGATACACCCAGAAAGTTATCAAGTGTGGTGATGAGAACACCAAGTTCTTTCATGCCACGGCCACTGAAAGATATAGAAGTAATGTTATCAGTCAGATCAGTGATGATTCTGGGAGGCTTGTGACTGATCATGTTGAAAAAAGTGCACTGTTTTATCAGGAATTTAAGAGGAGAATTGGAACTTCCATAGAGATAAATATGCAGTTTGATCTTCAGGATATAGTCTAGGTTTTTGCTGGCCTTGAGCAATTGACACTTCCCTTTAGCACTGAGGGGATTGACAAGGTCATTTTAGATCTGCCACATGATAAAGCCCCTGGCCCTGATGGGTTCAATAGTCTTTTCTTTAAGAAAGCCTGGCACACCATCAGGGAGGATGTTTACAAGCTCTGCTTTGATTTCTACAATCATCAGGTGGACATTAAGAGTATTAACTACTCCTATATCACCCTCATCCCGAAAAAGGATGACCCCGAAACTGTTTGTGACTTTAGGCCCATATCTCTGGTGAACACATCTCCTAAAATTATTGCAAAGCTCCTAGCTAATAGATTGCAGCCCTTTGCCCTTCAAGTTGTGCATGAGAACCAATATGGCTTCATCAAAGGCAGAACTATTCAGGACTGCTTAGGCTGGGCTTTTGAATTCCTTCATCAGTGCCATCAATCCAAGAAGGAAATCATCATTCTCAAGATTGACTTTGAAAAAGCTTTTGATCTGATTGAGCATGCTGCTGTTCTTGCTATGCTAGAGGCTAAGGGTTTTCCCCAAAAGTGGATTCAATGGATTTCCTCTTTATTCTCCTTAGCCACTTCCTCTGTTCTGCTCAATGGTACAGCTGGAAAAGATTTTCCATGTAAGAGGGGGGTTAGGCAAGGGGACCCCCCTCTCCCCTCTCCTTTTTGCAATTGCTGCAGACCTTCTTCAGAGTGCTGTCAACTATGAGTACAGGCATGGAAACCTCCATCCCCCCTTCCCCCAAGATGAGAGCCTCCCCTTTCCTATTATTCAGTATGCTGATGACACTATCATCATTATGCAAGCATGTGAAGTGCAACTGGAAACTCTCAAACAGCTCCTTCTCAAAATTGAGCTCTCTAGTGGTCTCAAAGTTAACTTCCTCAAATCCTGTCTAGCTCTCATCAATGTTAGTAGTGACAGAACTTCATTGTTAGCCAACTGCTTTGGCTGTTCTGTTGGTGCAATGCCCTTTTCTTATCTTGGCCTTCCAATGGGCACCACAAAACCTTTGGTCAAGGATTATGCACCCCTCATCTGTAGAATTGAAAGGAAACTCTCTGCCTCCTCCCAATTTCTCACATATGCTGGCAGGCTTCAGCTTGTAAACTCTGTGTTATCCTCTTTGCCAACATATTACATGTGCACTTTGAAACTTCCAGCTGGAGTTATTGATATCATTAACAAGCATAGGAAGAACTGCCTTTGGAGGGGAAAGGACTTTGATAGGAAGGGATATAATCTTGCTGCTTGGGATATTGTCAGAAAACCCAAAGATAAAGGGGCTCTTGGTGTTATTAATCTGAGTATTCAGAATGATGCTTTGCTTCTTAAACATCTGGATAAATTTTACAACAAAAAGAATGTCCAATGGGTCAAACTTATCTGGCAGAAATATTACAACAATACTGTTCCTCATCTTGCCAAAGAAAAAGGGTCTTTCTGGTGGAAAGATATCCTTAGATTGCAGGTGCATTACAGAGGTGTCACTCTCTGTCACCCTGGGAGAGGTGATACTATCAGCTTCTGGGATGATCTATTTGAAGGAATAATTCACTCTCTGCTATACTCTAATCTCTTTGATTTTGCAAAGGACCCTAAGATCTCCCTTTGGAAGCTTAGATCATCTTCTGATCTTCTTGGTTGCTTTGGCATCCCTATGTCCAGGCAGGCTTATAATGAATTTCTTGGTCTTCAAGACTTCCTTAGCTCTATCTCGGCTGATTTCACTGAGGAGGATGTATGGCTTTGCATTTAGGGACCTTATGCTTCAAGCAAGTTCTATCAATTCCAGTTCATCAACCATCGGGCTGATAAGGTCTTATCATGGGTGCGGCAATCTGACTGCGTACCAAAGATTAAATTCTTTGCTTGGCTTTTGTTAAATGATAGGTTGAACACTCGGAATATTCTAAGAAGAAGAAACAAGTTCCTTGAGGAAGGATACTACTGTGTTATGTGTCTGGATGGCAGGGAGGAAACTGTGGAACATCCGTTCTTTGACTACCCCACTGCTGTCTGCAGGTGGTTCTCTCTTGGTATTGTCTGGGATTCGGATGCTAACCTGCTGCATATGTTCCATCTACCAAGAAGATTGTTCACCCTTCCTTTCTTCATGGATATCTTCATGATTGCTGCCTGGTGCTTATGGAAAGAAAGAAATGATTATATCTTCAACAATACTCCTCCAAGTCTGGCTACTTGGAAAAGTTCATTTAAGGCTTCAGTCAAAGAGCACTTGATCAGAATCAAGAGTACTCTCCATCAGTCCATCCTTCTTTGGCTTGATGACCTGTAATTTCTTTGCTTTGTTTTAGACAGTACAACTTGGTTCTTAGGCTTTGGCTTTTTCCCCTAACCCCTGGTTAGGCTCTTCTTTTCTTCTTTTTCTTGTTGTAAATAAAACTGTTCACTTTTAATCTATGGTTGCTTGATGCCGGGGGGCTTTGCCCCACGGTTTTTGCTCAAAAAAAACACTAATAATGCAAGTATTAGTAATTAATTAACACTAATTTAAACCAATACAACTTCTGTGAAATTGACTTTCATCTCCATCATATGCTGACCAAATGTCCATCCTCTGTTAATAATAATTACTTCATTGCTACAGAGATAATTCCAACAACAGCACACACACCCACCATAGCAACTAACATCTTCATGGTCCTGACCAAAATGTCCATCACCCTGGACCTGGAAGCAGATTCCTCTTCAGAGGTCGATTCTTCTTCTGGTTCCTCATGCACTATAATCCTCCTGATACTGATAAGCTTCTCGAAGTACACCCTTTACCAATAGTACTCAGGGCATCTATCAGCAGCCTACAAATATAGTTCATAAATGCTCAATAACCCTACTTCGGAAAAGCAATCACCACATTGAAACTCAACACGTCGAATGCATAAATAAAACAACTCACCTCCTTGATGTTCCTTGGGCACTTGAAAAACACCCGGCCTCTATTCTTGTAAGTCGTTGCTCGGAGTTCAATGATCTGCGCCAACCCACAGATCGTGCACTGGATCAAGGGAAACCCGGTTTCCTTGCCCACTGTGTTGGATGACTCATTCACACATGAGGTGCTAGCCCTAGAGCCCGACGGATCCATCCGGCGTAGGGACATTTCGAACCGACCGAGGGTCTGGTGCCGCCGCCGCTCATCAACTAGGTCAAAAAGGTGAAGTTGGACGCCTAATGTTCTTATCACGAGGAATTACGGGACCTCTCGGTTATGCTGAAGCAATGCTACACGCCTTCAGAGGAATGCATAACCCGCATGAGGGCCGGACGGGTGCCGTGTGGGTGTGGGCTACACAGGCGGTTGCACGCAGAACGCAGCGTGGCTTCAGCGTAACCGATACTGGACAGTTTACGCATGACTCTCAAAGTCTGCTTATTTATCCTAGGGACGTTGCAATACGCCAATACGCACCATGGCCTGCGCGTAACTGGCTGGCCATAGGTTACGCAGGTATGCAGCACGCAGCGGGGCTCTCGGTTACGCAAGCCTCTGTAGGTTGTACCACTAGCTAGCACGCAGCTAGGCTGCATTGTTGTTCTTGCAACAGCGACTGCGTTACGCACAAATAGGCTTCAAATGGGGCAGCTAGCAGCTTTGGGTATCTTAATCGCCGAGCCGTGCAACGGAAAAATGTGAAATCCCTTCATGTGTAAACAAGGGATGGTACAATCCCAACGTACAAATGGCAGCAAGCCACGTAACCTAGGCTGGAGCACGGCACCGCGTGGCACACGTAACCCAGCGGGTCCAGCTTACTCCTCGGGGCGGGCGGCGGCTGTGGCTGCGGACACGAAGGGATGGGAGCGGAGCGGCCCGTCCCGTCCCGTCCCGTCAAGGCTGCTGTACACACGACACGACGCAGGGATCGTGCGTAACCCTTGGCTTGGCACCAAGCCGCGTAACCCGGGCGGAAGCACCGCGTGCCACCCCGTCCCGTCGTCCATCGTAATAATGATGGTGCACGCGGCTCCCGCGGGCCCACAGCGGCCTGCCCTCGCCGCAGTTTTCTGGAATTCTCTGGTGCGCAGCCCGCTGAACGGCACTGGCACCTGCGTAATCGAGTCCGTGTGGTTACGCATTCCTCTCAAGCTTTGTGCTGTTGCAAGTTGGTAATTACTACTACCAGTTGATTTAAAGTATAGTATTACTAGGTGATAACCTGTGCCCATTCGGTTACACATGAATTAGTGTAAGCTTGGAGCAACTTTGCCGTTGCACGGCTCGTGGTTACTCATCTTCTGTAGCTTGTACTTGTACCACTAGCTACCCGCATGGATAGTGCGTAACCGGGACACCACAGTCGAGCTGTTGTGATGCGTACGGAGTATATGTGTGGACACAATGGGTACAAGGTGACCGTACGTGTTACCAGCGTCATATGTAGAGAATTTTAGTAGCAATTAAAACAAAAAAAATAGAAAATAGTGCTGCAAATAATGCACTAGCATTCAGGAGTGGTAGACCATCCGATCCAAACAGGGTTATATTATGAATTCAGAATTGAACTGAAGAGTCTTTCTGAAGCTACATCCTGCTACCAAACATACAGAACAAAAAAATGCATTGACCCTAGCAAAAGGTTTGCGTGTGTGCACGACACATCGAGTCTTTCTGAAGCTGCTGCCAGAAGCTTCAAAACCATCACTCTAGTCATCAGAGTCTAAGATGATTTGATTGCCAGGATGCCCTCCACCAGATGTTGCACCTCCCTGAACCAGTGTAGAGTGGTTCAACATCGAAAACTGAAATGTGAACAAGAACAAGTAAAACAATAGTTAAAAGCAGGCATTTGTATGTACTACAAACAATTTGAGAAGTAAAAAGTAGATTAAAAGGATTCATTTCTAACAAACTGGTTTGATATTCAATGTTTTTGTAATTTAACATAGGATTTCTTTCACAGATGCCCCCAAACAAATTGCATCAATATAGAGAGCACAAAAAGGGAAAGAGCTTACCATATGCTAAGTTCACTGAGATAAGTTAAAACACCTAGGACCTTTTTATTAACCTTTACACATTGCAGCCTCACTATCTTCAGATGTTTACAAATCGCACGTGAAACCTCTGATGCCTTCCTTCCTTTCATGTCTACTTTCCACCCACCACCCTGCAGAAAGTAGAGACATGTTGCCAGGATCAATAGTAACCAAACTCACCATGGAGTATAAGAGTATTTCCATTTCACAACCATCTTGTATATAGAAAATGTATACCTTGCAGAGCAGTTGAAGTGTAAGCTCCTCCAAAACTGGTGATTGTTGTACAATAACTGTGAGGGCACACTTATCTAGCACACACCAGTTTTCATTGAGAAACAAAGTCTTCAAGTTGATAAATGTTGGGCACCATATAAAATCACTCGTGAAAGTAGGTTGGTCACGCATTTATGATATTAGTGATGCATGCTTTTTTTTCCAGACGAAAAACAAGAAAGCTAATGGTGATAAAAAATGTAAGCATACCATGTTGACAGTAGATATCAGCTCCAAACATTTAGCTTCTGATAAGCCTTGCAGGATGTTGGTATCAACATGACTGCTACAATAGTCACTCCCACTATATCCCAGCTCGACAACAGCATCCACTAAAGAGGGCATTCTCTCAAGCACAGGAATCTTGCCATTATTAACTTCAAGACGCAGGGAAACAAGAATCAGCGAATCAACCCGAATGCGAACACTGCGAGAGAACTTGCTTGCGATGATGCTTAGACGCTTTAAGGAGCGGGATGAAATCTTTGTGGCACACGATAAGTCACAACAGGAAATCTTGAGTACTTCCAATGCTGGGCAACTCGAGAAATCAAGGAATCTTTCATCGAACTTGATGAAGGCAAGCTCCAGAATCCTCAGGAACATGGAATAGAGACGAAAACCATGCACATCAATACAAACCTCCACGGCATCCTTGGAAATTTGGAGACCCAAAAACTCAGCATTGCATTTAAGAACATGATTGATCCAGATCATTATGTCGTCCAATTCCTCGCCATCCTCTTCTATGTCAGGAAGGTCAATCACAAAGCTATGGATAGGTGAGTAGTTGTCACGAAGGAGAAGCAGTGTGTTCACGAATTTCGTGATCCTCTTCATGGCACCAACATCAAACAGTCCAATGTCATCAAGCCATGAAATGTGCAGGTAAGGGGCAGTCTTCCAAAGGTGGCACTAGCGACGGCCAAGCACACATGTCTGCACAACATCTTGCACTGGCAAGAAGAAGAGGATTCCGTGAAGGAGCTCATCTGGAAGGGCATCAATGAAGTCGACGGAAAGCCCAGGAGATGACAAACTGCTGTTACCCACTGCCTTTCTCTTCGGACGCACAACAACCATAAGGTAGACAGCGTTAGGACTGTGAGCAAAGAAACTGTCAGGAAGCACAACGGTTGAGAGAACATAGCATTAGACAATGAATGCAGACATGCAAGGATCTACAGGCTAAAGGTAAATCATAGCGTCAACCTTTACAGCCCATTCAGACCAACACTGCAACTTACTATGTCAGTGGAATTTGATCATGCAGCAACACATGAATGAACGGATTAGTTAATTAATAACTATGTGAATGAGCGAATGAGAACAAAAGCTAGCTAGTTTATGTTGTGAGTATTCCACATGAGGAATGCACGTGTGCCAGTAACAAAATTTTCTCCTGCTTCAAACAATGATGCGCAGCTCTTCTGCGTATTCGAGAAAAAAAAGTATGGGAATGAGCACAAGCAATGATATGTACGCCAGTCGCTAAGATATCATAGCGGGAGGCACAGCCGACGCATACGCATGGAATCCCTAATAAATCTGGCAGGAGAACACAGTGCAAATGCGACCCGTACGGCACAACAATAAGAACCAACCGTAGATTAACACTAACAAACAGATCCTTCAAGATTCAACCCTACGATGAAGGTACCTGATTACCTGAAGGAAATATATGGGAGCATTCAGTTATAAACAGTACGAACCAATAGATCTGATAAGGAAACATATAAAACATTCAGCCATAAACTGATAGCGGGGGAGTGCCCGATCTTTCGGTGAGTGGAGATAAATTCGATTCGGCGGAAGTAGACCCTCACGATCCGACTACGACGAGCAAGCCCGAAGTGCCAATGCAATCGCTGAACCAACTCCCTGTGGTTATCGACCTTGTTGGAGCAAGATCGGCCTGATCACGAAGATCAATTCCTGTACGCAATCGAAGAATGAACAAGAATTATGAAGCGAGCAATCTTAATATCACTCGAGGTGGAGTTCTGAATCACAGAGGACAGCACGTATTTGTGCGTGGTCTGGTGTAGCTAAAGCTAGATGTAAAACAAAACTCAAGTTCTAAGGCAGCAGCTACTGAGTATAAAAGGAGGGGCGTCCTAGGGTTGGGGACGTCCTAGGATGGGGCGCCCACAACTTGGCCCTAAGGCACATCAAACTGGCGACGCAGCACCTTGGTAGATTCTGGACGTCAACTTGTTTCGATGATTCCTGTTGACTCAGGACGAATTTTGGCATGAGACTAGTGCCATTGGAAGCTCTATGAAATTGTTCTTCCAACCATATATCGAACGTCCAAATCCGACTTTGTATGCGACCTGGGCGTCCGTTTTATTGCGCACTGCTCCTAGACTCCGAACTGGGCTCGAACTTAAATTGCTTTGGGCCTCCACCTTGGGGACTCGAACCAGATTAGTCTCGTGCCTCCACTTCGACTTGGACACCCTTGTTGGACTTCTTCTACTCCATTCCATGCACCAGCCATGGTCATATGCATGGGTGTCATGTCCTCATCATTCTCCCCCTTTTGAAGAAAAGTCGTCCTCGACGTCGATTGTACTTGAAACTGAGTCTGCACAACACAAAGGAGAATGGGGTTGCGGAAATAAAGCAAACCAAAATATTGGTGAGGAGAAATATGACCATGTTTCCAATTGTGTATCATGTCATGTCGCATAATATTGGCAGCATCTCGGGACACATCGTTATCGAAAGGCATAGCCAGGATTTGGTCCACCAAAACTTGCTAGAACAAGAGGAATCGAAGAAATCCGACCAAGAACGCCTCTAACCCTAGAGAGGAGAAAACCCCAAAATCGAGCCCCTTTGCTCACGAATTTGGGAGGGGAATCAAAAGGAAAAGAACCATGAAGGGTTCAAGCATACATCCCCCACCAAATCCCAAAGAGAAAGGCCTCGAAACCGCCACATGAAAAGGCTCCGAAAATCACCAAAAAGGATAAATGGGAAAGACACAACCAAGCCTTGAGGAACCACACCGAATCATCTATACAGACCATGAAGGTTCATACAAGGTCTAGCTTGCCGCCCGATCATCCTTTCCTCTCACAAGATCTAACCATGAAGCTCTAAAGCTAGTCCTAGAAATTCCAACGGAAAAAGGAAGACAAAAATAGCAAAACAAAATGAGCTAGCGTTCCAAGAGATGGCTGCCATCCTCTCACCACTTGGGTTATATGGAGGCAACCGAAAGACGAAACTACCCCTAAGGCCTAATACTAGGATACACGCCCCTGAGGGGCACTTTGGGAATCTTCATCGTCGAACCATCAGACGGATGCCCAGCGACCGCAAACTTGCTTAGCCTCGACGCAAGCCTTGCGATCCCGACGTGTGTCCTCCGTTTCGAAGTCTCCGGACTGCGTCGTCGCACACTGGTCAGACCGGTGCTCCTCACCGGTCAGACCGGTACCCACCGGTTAGACCGGTCAGACCCACCGGTTAGACCGGTCTGATGCTGCTGCACCTCCATCTTTGGTCTTCGGTCTTGGCTTTGTGGATCGACCAAGGAACCCAGTGGTTTTCTGGTGAACCACCGGAAACCCCGCGAACTCGGTGTAGCCTCCGCCAATCTCCACTCATGACTCGGCTCCCACGTAGTCCCGGCTCGACCTTGGTTTTGAGGCTCTACCAAGAAACCGTCCATGACTTCATCTTGCCGTTCTTGCCACCATGCGGCCCGCACTTGACCCCGCTGGCCACCGGGTCCCTCGAACCAATCCTACTTGTCTTTTCCACACCTAGAGGCCTCACCAGCAATGACCTTTCGCGCTTGTTCTTCACCTGCACCAACACCAGTCAAGCCGCATCCTGCACCTGCAATACTTAGCCAAGAATCAGTCCACACCATGTTGTCAATCACTCATCACACCAGGAAGCGACCTACCACCGGTCCTCGAACCACACAGGCTCTCGGGCACCTGATCAGCAGAGGGAGCAGAGTACTCGCGAAGAGTCTTCTCTTGATTGGCCATAGGAGTTGATGTAGATGGCACAAAGGAAGCTGGGTCGAGTTCCGTACGTACACGCTGGGGAGAACCAAAATGAGTTCTAGCTCTCTGTTGATGGTCGTTAAGTCCCTATTTTCGACCCTCAACTTTGAACAAATTTCACTCCATCAAAGCTTGCATCATAGCTGTGGGGTTATAAACTAACGGATTCCACGAGCTTTGGTGAATATTTGGATGCAGGTCATAATGAGACATCATAGCACAAATAAAGCATCTTGACAAACAACGTCAAATTCTTAGTTTGATAGCACCATTGCGAAGTACTTGTCGAGATGATCGAAATGGAGTTTTGGTTCACCCAATTCGGAGTCCGGATGCAGAAATTATGTCTCACGGAAGATTGTGACACGAGACATGTCGGGGGGTAGGTCCGGCCGAACCTAGTAGGTTCGGCCGGACCTATCAACCTCCTTCGATCAACACCAAACTTTGCCAAATGCCTCTACACCTAGCATAATATCCAAGGGGACCATGGGCCAGACACCATAAAAGTTGGTCCGGCCGCACCTACTAGGTCCGGCCACACCACCCAAAATCCTCCTCTCAGGTCCACGGCACCAACAATCCCACAAACACAACTTGGATGGATGAGATACACCAGTGAATGGTCGGTTTGATCAAAAGGCTATGGTTGGAAGCACTTGGATCGATGGACCCACACTTAACCGCCACAACCACCATCAAGGAGTGATCCTGGACGTCCCTCAACACCGTCGGTGCATCACACGGCAATTGAGTAGCACCGGCCGCACCTCTAGGTACGGCCGCACCTATCAAACCCCCGGATTTCGCTCCACTGACTTGGGAACCGACCCAGGAGCATTGATCAGGGCCGTGAATTCTCCTCACCGGTCAGACCGGTACCCACCGGTCAGACCGGTCTGATGCTGCTGCACCTCCGTCTTCAGTCTTCGGTATTGGCTTTGTGGATCAACCAAGGAACCCAGTGGTTTTCTGGTGAACCACCGGAAACCCTGCGAACTCAGTGTAGCCTCCGCCAATCTCCACTCATGACTCGGCTCCCACGTAGTCCCGGCTCGACCTTGGTTTTGAGGCTCTACCAAGAAACCGTCCATGACTTCATCTTGTCATTCTTGCCACCATGCGGCCCGCACTTGACCCCGCTGGCCACCGGGTCCCTCGAACCAAGCCTACTTGTCTTCTCCACACTTGGAGGCCTCACCGGCAACGACCTTTCGCGCTTGTTCTTCACCTGCACCAACACCAGTCAAGCCGCAACCTGCACCTGCAATACTTAGCCAAGAATCAGTCCACACCACGTTGTCAATCACTCATCACACCAGGAAGCGACCTACCACTGGTCCTCGAACCACACAGGCTCTCAATCTCCCCCTTGATGAGTGTATTGACAACACACACGTTTTGGTAACCAAAGAGAAAAGGAAAAGAAAAGAAACGACTAAAGGAGACTCGAACAAGCGATCGAAAGCCAAAGGACAGGCAAAGAGCAAGATCACTTGAAGAAGATAAGTCTCGGTCCCCTTAGGCAAGGGCAACGGCTAGACACAACCGAGACAAAAACATGCTCAAACAAAGAGCACAAGCCACCAAACCAAAGCTCGAAAACCACAAAGAGCTCCCCCTGCACACATGCCACTCCCCCTGGATGAATGCATGCAAACCACAACACAAAACAGAGCAGCTGCCTCAGCCTTGCTCTGACCGGTCAGACCGGTCCACCTCACCGGTCAGACCGGTGGACTAGATCGTCTAGCACCTGACATACACACTGGTTAGACCGGTGCATCCCACCGGTCAGGTCGATGACCACCTGGGAAAAACTGGGAACTGCACGAGCTCAAAACTAGCTCAAAACCACTTGGAAACCCTCTAAATGCATGCAGCAAGCCAAAACATGCTTAAACTTCTCCCCCTTGTTGACAATGCATGAATCAAGCCAAAAATGCAAAAAATGCAACCTAGAGCTTCTCAAATAGACAAAATTCAACATAGAATGCTACACATGTCCAAATGAGCAAGTTAGATACTCTATAGCTTCGTAATGACATCAACTACATGATCACCAAGTTTCACAACCATTGGCCGAATCTAAGATAGAATTGATCATTTTTGCGAAAAATCACCCTCTCATGAGCAAAGTCCTAAACATGAGCAAAACATGTCAAAATGGCAAAGCCACACAAACTTCTTGCTAGGACAACCATTCTAAGCATAAGACCATCATAAACACCCACAAGCACCTCATGTCATGTCAAAGCCACCGAGCCATGTGCTTACTTCTAAATATGAGACTTCTCATTGGTAAGCAACATGTAACGGTTTAGCACCCAAAGCTATAAAAAATAAGCACAAATGACATGGGAGCACTTCTTCCAAGCAATTTACATTTCATTTTCAGATTCATATTTGGTACATGAAATGTCTTTGCGACAAAAAGGAACTTATGCCCCTCCACAAGATGAAACATGGGGGCTAAACATTCATGATGGCAAATGAACCTTTGGCCCCATATGATCAAAATAAGCTATCCAACCACAAATTAAGCATAGCCAAGCCACTAAAACATGTCAAGATCATATAAAGGCATTTACTCACAAGAGAGCATACATATCTCATTTTTCAAAAACATAGCCATCAACCATGGGCATAGATCAAGATCATCAAGAGCTAAGCCAAACTTAACCATAGCATACCAAACTAGCTCACTAGATCATATATAGCACATCATGGTGAATAATGTATATGAGAGAAGCTTTTCCTACAAAATGCATATGATACAAAATGCATGCAACCTAAGATACAAAGATGCCTATACATTATGTTACATATGCCATGCCAAATGCAAGAAATGCACATAGGAAAGCTATACATATGCTACAAAGGAGCTCCCACACACCAACTCAAGAAATCAAACAAACACCAAGCTCCCCCCGCAAATGAGTGAAAGTTGCTTGATCTAGGGGTTTGGTGAAAATATCGGCTAGCTGGTCATGTGTGGGTACATGGATCAAAGCTATCTTCCGTTTCTCCACATTGTCTCTCAGGAAATGATACCTCACTTATATGTGCTTGGTTTTGGAATGGAGCACTGGGTTCTTTGCAACGCTTATGGCACTAGTGCTATCACATTGAAGTGGGACATGGGTATACTCCTCACCAAAGTCACTCATGGTGTATGTGATCCAAAGGAGCTGAGAGCAACAACTAGCTGTGGCCACATACTCTGTCTCGGTAGTGGATTGAGCAACACTCGATTGTTTGCGGGAAGACCAAGACACCAAAGAGGAACCCAAAAACTGGCAAGTCCCAGAAGTGGACTTCCTATCCAACCGACACCCGGCAAAATCCACGTCCGAAAATCCATTAAGAGCCAAAGAAGAGGACGCGGAGTACCAAAGGCCGAAGTAGGGAGTATGACGCAAATACCTGAAAATGCGCTTGACTGCTTGCCGATGCGAAGTCCTCGGAGACGCTTGAAAACGAGCGCACAGACATACCGAGAATTGGATGTCCGGCCTCGTCGCTGTGAAGTACAGGAGTGACCCCATCATGCTCCGGTACTCCTTCTGGTCCACGTGTTCACCTTCCTCGTCCGCATCAAGGGCTGTAGTCGTACTCATAGGCGTCACCATAGCCTTGGAGTCCTCCATCTTGAACTTCCTCACAATGTCCTTGGTGTACCTAGCTTGGTGCACAAATGTTCCTTCCTTCGACTGCTTGATCTGGAGGCCGAGGAAGAACTGCAACTCACCCATCATGCTCTTCTCAAATTCCCTGCTCATGTCTTCTGCAAACCTTGCAACCAAAGAGTTAGACGAGCCACCAAAGACAATATCATCCACGTATATCTGCACAATCAGGATCTCTTTGCCCTGCCTGAGGAGAAACAAGGTCTAATCGACCTTCCCCATCTCGAAACCTCTCTCAAACAGGAACCCCCTCAACCTGCCATACCAAGCCCTAGGCGCATGTTTCAACCCATAGAGCGCCTTTCTCAACTTGTACACCCGGTTGGGGTACTTCTCACTCTCAAACTCCGGTGGTTGCCTCACGTACACTTCTTCCTCCAACACACCGTTCAGGAAAGCACTCTTCACATCCATTTGGTGCAATTTGAACCCTTTACTTTAGCCACGGAAAAGGCTAGAAGGATCCTAATCACCTCCAAACGAGCTATGGGAGCAAAGGTCTCCTCGTAGTCGATCCCCTCCTTCTGACTATACCCTTGCGCCACCAATCTCGACTTGTTTCTCACTACTTCACCTTTCTCTCTCTCTTTGTTTTTCCACACCCATTTTGTCCCAATCGGCTTACACCCCGGTGGAGGGTCAACCAACTCCCAAACTTGGTTTCTCTCAAAGTTCTCCAACTCCTCATGCATCGAATTGACCCAATTATGATCAGATAGTGCATGTCCAATGTCTTTGGGCTCAAAAGTAGCAACAAAAGCAGCATGGGCAAAGTGAGAATTGTTTCGAACTCTCGACCGTGTAGTACGTTCATTGATGTCACCGATGATCCTCGAAGCTGGGTGATCCACTTGAACTCGCCGGGGAAGTTCTCGCCTTGATGCTACCTCCCCTCAACAGCAGCTTCGCCATGATCTGCGTTTGTCGTCATAGGTGTAGGAAAGGGCCCGTTCTCGATCGTAGTCGAAGTAGTAGGTACATGTTCAGCCGCGGGCACCACACCGCCATCTTCATCATCTCCATGTTCATGCTCCTCCTCCTGAAAGATCTCCTCGCCAAGTTCATCATCACCTGCACACTCAAAAACAAGCTGACTACGTGGTTGTGTCTCATCGAAGGTTACCTCACAAGTCTCCACGATTTGGTTAGTTTCAAGATTGAGCACACGAAATGCTCTAGAATGAGATGCATAACCAAAGAAAATGCCATCGACAGACCTAGCCTCGAACTTGTCCAACTTGTTTCCTTTCTTAAGAATGAAGCATTTACAACCAAAGACATGGAAGTGACTCACCTTGGGTGTGCGACCGTGCATCAACTCATAGCATGTTTTCTTCTTATGGACCCTGAGGTAAATCCTGTTGGACACATAGCATGCGGTATTGACCGCCTCAGCCCAGAACATTCTCGGAGTCCTATGCTCGTCGAGCATCGTCTGAGCCATCTCGCACAAGGTTCTGTTTTTCCTTTCCACCACGCCATTCTGGGAGGCGTATACGGACTTGAAAACTGATGTTCAAGACCCAAGTCATGGCAAAAGGTTTCCGAACGAGAGTTTTTGAATTCCGAGCCATTGTCACTGCGGATCGCTCGTATGGCATCTCCGTGCCTCTCGTTCTTCAACCTCAAGACAAGATCTCGAACAAAACCAAACGTCTCCCCCTTCTCCTCCAAGAAGAAAACCCACGCATACCGGGAGTAGTCGTCCACCACAACTAGG
Organism: Cenchrus fungigraminus; assembly: GCA_036936925.1. Taxonomy (NCBI): domain Eukaryota; kingdom Viridiplantae; phylum Streptophyta; class Magnoliopsida; order Poales; family Poaceae; genus Cenchrus; species Cenchrus fungigraminus. The sequence goes on along the minus strand of CM072778.1, from coordinate 48,887,509 downwards.
ACGTACCACTTCCCACCTGCAGATCGCACACGAGCTGGGCCAACAAGGTCCATATGGAGCAGCTCGCATGGACGCTCCGTCATCACATCGGTGAGGGGCGGGTGAGAAGAGGCTACCATCTTGACATGCCTACACGGCGCACAAATCAACTGTGGCAATCCTCGGACCAAATTGAGTTTACTCAAGCGAGACAGAAGGTCAAAGCTCAAGTGACCCAATTTCCTATGCCACTTCCACAACTCACTCGAAGAACCAGCCAAAAAGCAACGAGCCACACTAGAGGACTGAGAGAAATCCGCTCGGAACACTTGACCCTCGGGAACGACCATGCAAACTAGGTCCCCTCGAGAATCCAAAATCTGAGAACCACCAAGCCGAAACAACACCTCAAAACCCTCATCCAACAACTGGGAGACTGAAAGCAAATTGAATCCCAGCGATTGAACAAGAGCAACACGCCTGATAGTGACCTTGTCACTTACCTTAATCTCACCTTCTGAAAGCACACGCCCTCGCCCATTGTCCCCAAAGGTGATGTATGTCCTGGACACCACCGGGACGAGACTTGAGAACCACCCCTTGTCTCCAGTCATATGCCTCGAGCAACCGGAGTCAATCAACCAAACATTCCTCAAGTCTCCCACCTAAAATTCAAAAGTGAGCACGTGAGTGAACAAACGACTCAGCACTGGGGTTAGTACCAAAAGAGTAAAACCATTGCCGAGCCATTTGCTCCAAAGTGGGATTAGCACAAACCAAATCATCACACCTATCAAAGCTACCACCACGAAAACCACCACGGGAACCACCACTAGGGTACCATCCCTGTGTAGCTGGAGGAGAACGAAAGCCATGAAAGAAAGACCGTGGACCGTTCCTCCTCTCCATCTCAAATCTACGACTCCTCCCACCCTCGTATTGAGCACGAGGTGGAGAACGTCTAGCAAATTGACCACGTGCAGACCTTCCATGCCAACCACCAGAACCACGACCTCCTGAACCAAACCGAGCATCCTCACGAGCACGGAAACCGAACTACTGTCGGCCCAGACCAGCACCGGTCTGACCGGTGGAGTGCACCGGTCGGACCGGTGGTGCTCGGCCAGCAGCACCACCTGCCACCTTTCGATCTCCCCAAGCCGGAATCGTCCTCACAATCACCTTGGCCCTGGGCATTTGCATATGAGGCTCAGATACACCATTTGAAGGGCGGTACCTGTCCTTGTTAGCCCACTCCTTAGCCATTCTCTCCTCACGCTTCCTCTTGAAGCAAAACTCACCCTTGTGACCATCTCTCCCACAATAGTCACAATAAAACCGTATGGGCTTAGGCTTAAGCTTGGGTTGGGGCTGCTCACTTGGTTTCTCCTCACTCAGCTTCTCACCCTTCTTCTCTTCATCCTCACTCTCCTTGGGGTTCACAAACTTCACCGGTTTTTGGAAGTCATTTGTAGGGCGAGGAAATATGGGAGTATCTGGGGTTGTGTCAAGTTTGTTTCTCAGTGGGTTGGGCTTAGGAGCATAGGCATTTTTGTGGAAGGTTTTTGGTGGAGCTGGGATATCACCAATCTTCTCTCCTCCCTCACCACTGCACTCTCCAATCTTATCGGACCCAAGCGCTTGCCCATCATAGCGCTTGTATGCCTCTATCATCATCCTAAGCTGTGGTTCATGACTCGACAACCAACCCATCATTTTTCTCAAGTCATCGTTCTCATCTTGCAAGCGATCCACATAATGTGCAAGTTCCACATTCTTCAAAGCATGCAATTCACAAGTAGAGGAAGAAGTCGGAATCGGTTCTTTCAACTTAGCCTCAAGCGAAACAGTGTAAGCATGCATCTCATCAATCTTTACATGCAAAACAGGGCAACAAGTACAAGCACGTAGCAAAGCAGGTCTAGACTTAAGCTCAGCCACTTCAACCCTAAGCACATCTAGTTCTTCACAAGTAGAAGCATGCTTATCCTTAAGACTAGTAAGATTAGCTAGGTATACAGAGCAATCACAGCAATCAATCTTATCAGAAACCACAGGTGAAGCCTTAAGCGAATCTATCTCAAGCTTAGCATCAAGGTTGTGGGTTTCTAGCTCAGCTACTCGGTTCCTAGCATCTTCTAGTGAGGCCCTAAGCTCTTTCCTCATCTTCTTGGCCTCTCTAAGCATGTCATCACGATTATCAAGCAACTTGCCAAGACGCTCATTCTCCTCATGCAAGAAGGGAAGCTCGTCACGTACCTCATCCTCGGAGTCGGAGTCCGAGTCGCTCTGGTGACTCTTCTTGCTGCCGGAGCTACGTGCCATGCCGCAGAAGCTGTCTCCCGCGAAGCAGCTCAACCCACTCAAGTTCTTGGATGACTTCTTATTCTTACGCCGATCACCTTCATCTTCTCCGGACAGTCGGCGACGAAGTGTCCTGGCTTGCCGCACTGAAAGCATGTCCGTAGATTCTTCCTTGTGTTCAACCGGTTCTCGTGTAACCTCTCAAACATCCTGGTCAGCAACGCCAGCTCGTCCTCTCCATGCACGTCGAACTCCTCGTCTGGCAAAGACATCAAAGAAGACAGAGAGTACATACTGGAAGATGTGTTAGCGTTAGACTTAACACCTTTGCCACCGACGAGAGCAAGACTATGAGAGTCAGTCGGGCTCTCAAGACGGGCAGTCATACCCCAATCCAAGTCAGCTGACTTGAGCTTGGAAAATAGCTTGTTCACGGTCAGGGTGTCATACTTCTCGGACTCAAGAATAGCCTCGACCTTTCCGTCCCATACGGTGCGATCCAACGAGTGCAAGAGCTTCACAGCTCTATCATGATCATCGTATGGGAGCACGGGCACATTGGCTCTCATGTTGTTCACCACCACCGTAAACTGCTAGAAAAGGGTATCGACGGACTCACCGGGGAGATGAGTGAAGTTCTCGTACTCTCTCTGTTAAGTTGCGTACATCCGAGCCTGTACCTGAGCATTCCCAGCATGAGCATCCTTTAACTGCTCCCAAATCCTACAAGCTAAGTCCTCTGTCTGAACCCGATCGAATTCGGACTGACACAGAGCACGAAACAAGTAGTCGACCGCCTTGTTGTTCGAGTCGAACATATCCCTCGATCCTGGAGCAAGGAAGTTAATCGGATGAACATAAGCTATGTTCACCGTAACGTCCCAAAGGATCTGTCCCTTGCCACGAAGGAACGCAGCCATCCGTCTCTGCCACATCTGGTAGTTCTTCCCATCGAAGTGCGGAGGACCCGATCCCCGTTCCTGGTATGCCATCTTTGGATCTTAGACTGGTTAGAGCCTCGAAAGACCCGAACCGGCTCTGATACCAATTGAAGGACCGAACTGGCGACTAGAGAGGGGGGAGTGAATGGGAGCCGATAAAAATTCTTCTCGAAGGAGATGGGAACTCCAACAAGACGAACACAGCTTCCAAAACACGTCTCCGACTCAACTACCCAAGTTGGCCAAGACCACGTAGCCACTGGACTGCTACTAGTCCTAGGAACCAACAACTACCTAGACCTACTCGAGAACACAGCGGAGCAAGCAACTCGAGCACCACTGGACTGCACCGGTCAGACCGGTGAGTAGCACCGGTCAGACCGGTCCCTGCTGGAGCAACCTGGCAAAACCTGAGAACTTCCACAGAAGGCCCCTACACCGGTCAGGCTGGTGTAGCTCACCGGTCAGACCGGTCCAAGCCAGGAAATCCCAAATCCACCAAACAGACCTACCGAGCTCCAAAATTGACCAAACTCGAGACAGCGGCAACACAGGACAACAGGGAACTTACCAAGACATTTACCCGAGCAAAACACAACCAAGGGTCTGCACCGGTCAGACCGGTGAGAGGCACCGGTCAGACCGGTCAGGACCTGAGCTCTCGGGATGAACAGCGCCCGCGGGTCAACTCCTCCAAATCCAACTCCCGATCTCCCGATTCGCTCCACGGATTCGCACAAGACTTTGGGGATAGTAGGAACACCTCATGGCCACTCCATAGCCAGGATTTGGTCCACCAAAACTTGCTAAAACAAGAGGAAGTGAAGAAATCCCACCAAGAACGCCTCTAACCCTAGAGAGGAGAAAACCCCAAAATCGAGCCCCTTTGCTCACGGATTTTGGAGGGGAATCAAAGGGAAAAGAACCACGAAGGGTTCAAGCATACATCCCCCACCAAATCCCAAAGAGAAAGGCCTCAAAACCGCCACAAGAAAAGGCTCTGAAAATCACCAAAAACGATAAACGGGAAAGACACAATCAAGCCTTGAGGAACCACGTCGAATCATCTATACATACCATGAAGGTTCATACAAGGTCTAGCTTGCCGCCCGATCATCCTTTCCTCTCACAAGATCTAACCATGAAGCTCTAAAGCTAGTCCTAGAAATTCCAACGGAAAAAGGAAGAGAAAAATAGCAAAACAAAATGAGCTAGCGTTCCAAGAGATGGCTGCCATCCTCTCACCACTTGGGTTATATGGAGGCAACCGAAAGACGAAACTACCCCTAAGGCCTAATACTAGGATACACACCCCCGAGGGGTACTTTGGAATCTTCATCGTCGAACCATCGGACGGATGCCCAGCGACCGCAAACTTGCTTAGCCTCGACGCAAGCCTTGCGATCCCGACGCGTGTCCTCCGTTTCGAAGTCTCCGGACTGCGTCGTCGCACACTGGTCAGACCGGTGCTCCTCACCGGTCAGACCGGTACCCACCGGTTAGACCGGTCCGATGCTGCTGCACCTCCGTCTTTGGTCTTCGGTCTTGGCTTTGTGGATCGACCAAGGAACCCAGTGGTTTTCTGGTGAACCACCGGAAACCCCGCGAACTCGGTGTAGCCTCCGCCAATCTCCACTCATGACTCGGCTCTCACATAGTCCCGGCTCGACCTTGGTTTTGAGGCTCTACCAAGAAACCGTCCATGACTTCATCTTGCCGTTCTTGCCACCATGCGGCCCGCACTTGACCCCACTGGCCACCGGGTCCCTCGAACCAATCCTACTTGTCTTTTCCACACCTGGAGGCCTCACCAGCAATGACCTTTCGCGCTTGTTCTTCACCTGCACCAACACCAGTCAAGCCGCATCCTGCACCTGCAATACTTAGCCAAGAATCAGTCCACACCATGTTGTCAATCACTCATCACACTAGGAAGCGACCTACCACTGGTCCTCGAACCACACAGGCTCTCGGGCTCCATCCATTCCCCAGTATGCTCATCATTTTCTTGCACTGAATAGCATTGCTCTTCTATTGGTCGAAATCTGAACATCAAGTTCTTCTTCCCAATGCGGAAACGGATGGTCCCATTCTCCACATTGATCCTTGCCCGAGCGTCACTTAGGAACGGCCTCCCAAGAATGAGTGGCATTTACACATCATCTTGCATATCAAGGACCACGAAATCTGCGAAGATGTAAGAACCCTGGACAAATACCAGTAGGCTCTCCACAATCCCCTCCGGATATCGGATCGATGCATCAGCAAGTTGAACTGTCCTCGAGGTTGGAGTAAGAGCAGGATACCCTAATCTTTCGAACATCGCCTTGGACATGAGGTTAACACTCGTGCCAAGATTACAGAGAGCATTCCTAATTCTCTGATAGTATATTGTGCAAGTGATAGCCGGATAACTAGGGTCTCTCCTGTGCATAATTGCTGAAAACTCCCATGGATCAAGAACCTATTGTATGGGTCTCTCTGCATAGTCAACAGCTCGTGCCCGTTTAGATGGCTTACCCCATCTGGCGGACACCGCACAAACATTCTCACAAGAAGACACGGGTTGCCCCGAAATCTTCCCGTCTTCAGCAGAGGGAACCAAACCAGCTAACTGAGCCAACTAGGTTTCTATCATTTTCTTAAAGCTCAGCTGGTTCTTAAGAGTAGAAGAAAGGCTATCAATTTTAACGTTAAGGCTTTCCAATACCTTATCATAGGCAGTTGTTTTCTTATTGAAACTATCGTTAATCTTAGGCATTTTTGTGGAAGGTTTTAGGTGGAGCTTGGATATCACCAATTTTCTCTCCTCCCTCACCACTGCTCTCTCCAATCTTATCCGACCCAAGCGCTTGCCCATCATAGCGCTTGTATGCCTCTATCATCATCCTAAGCTGTGGTTCATGACCCGACAACCAACCCATCATTTTTCTCAAGTCATCGTTCTCATCCTGCAAGCGATCAACATAATGTGCAAGTTCCAGATTCTTTACAGCATGCAATTCACAAGTAGAGCAAGAAGTGGGAACAGGAGCTTTCAACTCAGCCTCAAGAGAAATGATGTAAGCATGCATCTCATCAATCTTTCCATGCAAAACAAGGCAAAAAGTGCAAGCACCTAGCAAAGTAGGTCTAGACTTAAGCTCAACCACTTCAACCCTAAGCACATCTAGTTCCTCACACTTGGAGGCGAGCTTTTCCTTAAGAGCAGTAAGATCAGCTAGGAAAACAGAGCAATCACCACAATCAACCTCACCAGAAACAATAGGTGAAGCCTTAAGCGAATTTATTTCAAGCTTAGCATCAAGGTTCTATGTTTCTAGCTCAGCTACTCGGTTCCCAGCATCTTCTAGTGAGGCCCTAAGCTCTTTCCTCATCTTCTTTGCCTCTCTAAGCATATCATCACGATTATCAAGCAACTTGCCAAGCCGTTCATTCTCCTCACGCAAGAAGGGAAGCTTGTCACGCACCTCATCCTCGGAGTCGGAGTCCGAGTTGCTCTAGTGACTCTTCTTGCTGCCGAAGCTACGTGCCATGCCGCAGAAGCCATCTCTCGTGAAGCGGCTCAGCCCGCTCAAGTTCTTGGATGACTTCTTGCTCTTGCACCGATCACCTTCATCTTCGCTGCTACTGGAGCTCGAGGAGGAGTAGGCGGAGCTAGAGTCGATGTCGCTTGCTCCGACCATCGCTCGAGCCTTCTTGCCATGGCCGCCCTTCTTCCTCGATCCACACACGTCCTTGTTCCGATGCTTGTTCTTGTGACCGCGCCTCGATCGGTGCTTGTTGTCCTTCCTCGACCGGTGCTTGTAGCCATCCTTGTTCTCCACCTTCTCCGGACAGTCGGCGACGAAGTGTCCTGGCTTGCCGCATTGGAAGCATGTCTGTGTCATCCTCCTTGTGTTCACCCAGTTCTCGTGCAGCCTCTCGAACTGCCTGGTCAACAGTGCCAACTCATCCTCTCCAAGCACATCGAACTCCTCATCTGGCAAAGACATCAAAGAGGACAAAGAGAACATCCTGGAGGATGAGTTAGCGTTAGACTTAGCACCTGAGCCACCGACGAGAGCAAGACTATGGGAGTCAGTCGGGCTCTCAAGATGGGCTGTCACACCACGATCCACCTCAACTAACTTGAGCTCCGAGAACAGCTCGTTCACCGTCAGGGTGTCATACTTCTCGGACTCAAGAATAGCCTCGACCTTTCCGTCCCATATTGTACGATCCAGCGAGTGCAAGAGCTTCATGGCTCTGTCATGATCATCGTACGCGAGCACGGCCACATTGGCTCTCATGTTGTTCACCACAACCGTAAACCGCTGGAACAAGGCATCAATTGACTCACCAGGGAGATGAGTGAAGTTCTCGTACTCTCTCCGGTAAGTCGCATACATTCGTGCCTAAACCTGAGCATTTCCAGTGTGAGCATCCTTCAATTGCTCCCAAATCCTACAAGCTAAGTCCTCTGTCTGAACCCGATCGAATTCGGATTGACACAGAGCACGAAACAAGTAGTCGACTACCTTGTTGTTGGCGTCGTGCATGTCCCTCGATCCTAGAGCAAGGAAGTTAATCGGATGAACATAAGCTGTGTTCACCGTAACATCCCAAAGGATCTGACCCTTTCCGCGGAGGAACGCCGCCATCCGCCTTTGCCACATCTGGTAGTTTTTGCCATCGAAGTGCGGAGGACCCAATCCCTGTTCCTGGTACGCCATCTTTGGATCTTAGACTGGTTAGACTCAATGAAGACCCGAACCGGCTTTGATACCACTTGAAGGACCGAACTGGCGACCAGAGGGGGGGAGTGAATGGGAGCCAGTAAAAATTATTCTCGAAGGAGATGGCTACTCGAACAAGATGAACACGGCTAACCAAAACACGTCTCTGACTCAACTACCCAAGTTGGCCAAGACCACATAGCCATTGGAGTGCTACCGGTCCTAGGAACCAACAACCACCGAAACCTACTCGAGAACGCAGCGGAACAAGCAACTCGAGTAGCACCAGACCACACCGGTCAGACCGGTCACCTGCACCGGTCAGACCGGTCCCGTCCAGGAAACCCCAAATTCGCAAACTGACCTCCTGAGCTCCAAAACAGACCAAACTCGAAACAGCAGCAAGCCTAGAGACTAGGAAACACACAAGAATGTTCACCTGAGCAAAAACTTAATCGGGTCGGCACCGGTCAGACCGGTGAGAGGCACCGGTCAGACCGGTCAAGACCTGGGCTCTCGGGATGAACAGCAACCCGCGGGTCAACTCCCCCAAATCCAAATCTCGATCTCCCGATTCACTCCACGGATTCGCACAAGCCTTTGGGGATAGTAGGAACACCTCATGGGCACTACATAGCCAAGATTTGGTCCACCAAAACTTGCTAAATCAAGAGGAATCGAAGAAATCCCACCAAGAACGCCTCTAACCCTAGAGAGGAGAAAACCCCAAAATCGAGCCCATTTGCTCACGGATTTGGGAGGGGAATCAAAGGGAAAAGAACCACAAAGGGTTGATGCATACATCCCCCACCAAATCCCAAAGAGAAAGGTCTCAGAACCGCCACAAGAAAATCGCCAAGAAAAAGGCTCCGAAAATCACGAAAAAGGAAAAACGGGAGAGACACCATGAAGCCTTGAGGAACCACGCCGAATCATCTATACATACCATGAAGGTTCATACAAGGTCTAGCTTGCCTCCCGATCATCCATGCCTCTCTCAAGATCTCACCATGATGCTCTCAAGCTAGTCCTAGAAAATCCTACAGAAAATAGGAAGGAAAATAACAAAGGGAAATGAGCTAGGGTTCCAAGAGATGGCAGCCATCCTCTCACCACTTGGGTTATATGGAAGCAACTGAAAGACGAAACTACCCCTATTACATTAAACTAGGATACACGCCCCCGAAGGGCACTTTGGGAATCTTTGTCGTCGCACCATCGGACGGATGCCCGGCGACTGCACCTGGCGTAGCCTCGACGCACACCTTGCGATCCCGACGCGTGTCCTCCGCTTTGAAGTCTCCGGACTGCGTAGTCGCACACCGGTCAGACCGGTGTCCTCCACCGATCAGACTGGTACCCATCGGTCAGACCGGTCTAGTGCTGCTGCACCTCCGTCTTCGGTCTTGGCTTTGTGGATCAACCAAGGAACCTAGTGGTTTTCTGGTGAACCACTGGAAACCCCGCGAACTTGGTGTGGCCTCCGATAATCTCCACTCATGAATTGGCCCCCATGAAGTCCCGGCTCTATCTTGGCTTTGAGGCTCAACCAAGGAACCGTCCATGACTTCATCTTGCTGTTCTTGCCACCATGCAGCCCGCACTTGACCCCGCTGGCCACCGGGTCCCTCGAACCAAGCCTACTTGTCTTCTCCACACCTGGAGGCCTTACCGGCAACGACCTTTCGCGCTTGTTCTTCACCTGCACCAACACAAGTCAAGTCGCAACCCGCATCTACAATACTTAGCCAAGAATCAGTCCACACAACGTTGTCAATCACTCATCACACCATGAAGCGACCATCCACCGGTCCTCGAACCACACAGGTCCTCAGGCCCGCAGGCACGCACATGCTCACACAGCCGCCGCCCAAGTGGCCCCGCACCTCAGGGCGGGCCAGGTGGCCACACCACGGCCGTCGCGGGACGCTGGCGGGCTAGGTGGCCACACCACGGCTGCCGCAGCACGCTGGTGGGCCACGCGCCGCGCGCGCGCCCTTGCAGCACCGCATGCGCGGCAGCTGGTCGGCCAGGTGGCCCAGGCGAGGGTGGCCCAGCTCGCACTCGATTAACCTCGAGCAAAAACCGTCGTCGCCACCCGCCTTTGCTCTGCCACGCCGCCATTGCTCCCTGTTGACGGCTGCTAAGTACCACTTTTAGGCCGTCCATACCTACATAGAATAAACGGAAAGTGATCATCCACACTAGGATAGGGATTATATCTGACAAATTCCCCGAGTCCACGAGTGTAGATGAATATTTGAATGCAGGTGTTTTATCTTATTAAATGAGAGAAAGCACAACCTATGGATCCAAGCAACCCAGCACCAACCAATGAGAGGCCGCCACATAGGCTTCACATGGATCCATGGACCCACCAAGCAAAGAAGCACAACTCCACCCAATCAGAAGAGAGCACACGGATCAAAGGGCCCACCAGAGGAGGCAAACCACCTTAGTTTTGCGTGTACACCTAGGATAGGACCAAGGGCCCACCAAGGAGAGACCTAGAGAAAGCTGGGGCCATTTGGTGGAGATTGGGGGTCGGCCGATCCCTGGGTCGCCCGACCTGAGCCTGGCGCCGTTCGAGTCCAGTTTCCACGTGTCAACTCCTGGTGATCTCCTAGAGGCGGTTTGGGGCGTTATCCACTCAGTTACCGCCTTAAACTCCTGGATCATACTTGGGCCCACAAGAAGCAACTTGGCCAACACTCCTCTGCGCCACGTGTCACCACCTCATTGGTCCCTTGGTGGCACCCAAGGCCCTCGCTACCCATTGAGAGGCCTTCCTATCAAAGCCTATCTACCCCTAGGGGCGAGTTCGTCTTAAAGCAACCATCAACTTCCTCATCTTGCTGCGAACTCAGTCCTGGCTTTATAGCCATGGTTCGAAATCGACCCTTCTCCGGAACGATTAGTGATAATCCTCATGTTCATGTAGAGGAGTTCGAAGGACTGTGTTCAGGCCTACTTGTGTTGGGCATGACACAGGAAACTTTGAGGTGGAAATTGTTCCCCTTCTCCCTGTTGACACTCTCTAGCGTCGCACCAGGTTTATATTCCCCGGCAACGGCACCAGAAAGCTTGTTGGTATAAATAACGATCGCAGAAAAGTCCGCAAGCGTACGGATACCGATGTAGCTTTCACCCAGGAGTATTCCAGGGTATCGAATCCACAGGGAACGTGTGTGCACTAGTGAAGTATCAAGATCGGACTTGGACGAGAGAAGCTAAGGGAATAGTGTAGGAGAGGTAGAGAGGGTTTCGAAGGATTCCGGATACTAAAGATAAGATCAGCGTTTGCTACGATGCTTGCTTCGGGACGCTCAACCGTCCTAACCCAGAAAGGGATGAGAAGGGGGCTAGGTAAGCCAAGCAGGGGTCCTACTGCGCTCTAGTGGATCTCACGTGGTGGACTACGTAGGCCGTCAGGGCTGTCACCACCTGGGGCTACCACAACAATCCGTGCCACTAGGTGTACTCCAAGGTACTCGCAAGACTAGACACCACGTCTACTCTAGTGACTACTATTCTAGCTTTGCAATTACTAGAACACTAATTAAAGCAAGGAGCCCACAAGCATAAATAATAAAGCTGAACATAATTAAATAGATCCAGAATGCCTAAGAGTTACCCAGATGTTACTCGAAGTGGAGCCACATCCGCCGAGGTACAAGAGGAAGGGAGGAAGCCGACAACTCCGGCTTCTCCCGGACTCACACCTCAACTCTCACCTAATTCTAACACTAATTTGGTAGGGCTTCGCCTTGATCTCTGCTTCTCTGTGTGTTTTTTGAACTGAGGAATGGGGCTTCTATTTATAGGGGGAGGAGACTTGGGAGAGTGGAGGACCTCCCCCTCTTTCCTGGGGCACAACCGGCCTTCCTAGGGGTAGTTCGCGCCCCCTGCTTGCGTGCTACAGAGGCCTGAAGGCGGTGGCAGAGAGAACCGGCCAAAAACCGGAGCATCCGAGGCTTCTGGGGCGCTGAACCGGTGGAAAAAGTGCTGAACCGGCCGATCTATCAGCTGAACCGGGCGAAAAAGGGGAAAAACCCGAGCGGCTGGGTCGGACCAACCAACCGACATCCCCCGCGCCACTCCCGTCGCGCCACGTGTCCGGCTGCTTGGTCCGGCCCGCCTGCGCCCGCGCGGGGCGCGTCTGCGGCCGCGGCGAACCGCGCGGTGGCGCATGGCCCGGCGGGGCGCTACGCGCGCGCGCCCGCGTGTCGCCGCGGCACGGTACCTCGGCCAGTGGTGGTCTGCCACGCGACCGGCCTGTACTGCCGTCGTACGGTGATCAGGGGGTGCTGACGTCATGCTGACGTCAGCATCCCCTATTATTTTGTATATTCAATATATTTTCCATCCGATCACCAAAGTTGACAAATAATATGTCTGTTTCGATCGTCTCGACGAGCCCATCACAATGGTGTAGTCCCAATTGGCATTTTAGGTTGTTTGTGATAATGCCATATTTTATTCTATAATTGCTCATTTGCACCTGCAACCAAATATACACCAAAGCTTGTGGAATTTGTTAGATTATAACCCTGTAGCTATGGTGCACACTTTCATGAAGTAACTTTTATCCGAAGTTGACAGTCGAAAATAGGGACTTAACAATCGTCAACAAGCTCCCCCACACTTAGCTCTTTGCTCGTCCTCGAGTAAAGGTTAAGGACTAGAGTGGAAAACATGAATCCAAAATGATATGATGCAAGCATTTAAGATATTCCAAGACATACCTGTACTTGTGACATTTGGAGTGTCTACCATGTCATCTTGGATGGTTGAAGAATGGAACGGTTGGATTTGAATCACCTCAACTCCTTCTGTAAGTAACTTGGGTTTTTGATAATATATTTGTTTTTTTTTAAAACTTAGCCTTACTTGACTCCTTAAATGATGCTCTCAGATCGCTCAGTGTGTATGATTCCTCACCAAGGCATTAAACTCGCCTTTCTTCAACCTACTTCTAATGATGGCTATATGTGGAGCTCAAGGTAAGGTTGAAGATATAAGGCATACTTGTATCACATAATATTGCAAAGTCAAAAACCGGATCCAAGAAGAAGACTAGTCATATAATCTGATCAAGATGTGCAAGTGTGTGGAAAGGGGATGATATGGTAATATGTACTCCTTGTTGTATGATCTCTCTCCCTTTGAACTTTATTTTGAGGACATGGCTATATTTTTTTTTCATCATGCTTGAGAAGAGTTTCTCTTTAGCATGTGTCTTTATCTCTTTTTTTTTCTTTAGGCCATGTCTCTTTTGCAGGAAAAACTAGGGAGAGAGATTCACAAATTGAATGGAGTATTTATTTTTGTGGATGGATGGATGTTGCTGACTTCCAGTGTAGAAGTTTAGCATATGAAGGTGGAGTGTACGTGATCTTAATCATGAAAGCATGAAAAGCTTCTAGCAAGGGTCACAACAATTTGACAAAGCTCAATGTAATAACAAGCAGCATATGTGTGAGTTTTTCTAATGTAAATAACATATGGCTTTGGTAGGAATATATCATCACTAAGGAGCTTGTAAGGCTATTTTTTTCAAGTAAAACATCCCAAGCACTTCGTCTGAGAGAGTAAGGTTCATCGCATCGTACCATATCTCATCAATCAACCATTTAGATGAACATGTTTCCTAATGATATTTGATCACAAGCAACAGATATATGTGCTAGGAATAAAGAACATGCAAGCCAATCAATTGAAAACATGTATAACAATGGAGCATCAAGATTCATTGAGTTTAATTTAATGATTATCTCATGAAAGGAAGTATAACTTATGAATCATGGAATTAGGGGGACAGGATTGTTCAAACCATGTTCCTTTGAATGTCGGGAGAAGTTGACTCTCGGTACCTCCCCCACACTATCTTTTGCTGCGTCTTTTCCTGCACACTCTTAGACAAAGATGAGATACATGGATTTGGCTAGTACAGATTGTACTAGACAAATCAAAGCAAAGTTTTTTTTTATTATTATTCACCATGAGACCGATGGTGAACATCGGGCAACCTCCCGGAAGGGGTTTGTTTAAAGTCAAAAGCAGGACATATCTAGCTAGGCAAAATGCATGAGCTAACATCACCTCCAAATCAGGATAAGATTTTTGTATGAGAGGAGCCTTACTCGGGATGCTCACATACCTCCCCCACACTTGAAGTTTGCATTGCTGAGCAACAAAACTCAAGTGTGTGGAGATAAGCTTCCTTTCGTAGTCGTTCTCTCACCAAGAACTTACCAAAGTGTTGTAGTTGATGTAGCTCACATGTTCGTAGGCATCATCTGTCCCTCATTCATCTTGATCTCCACCCGAAAGGTTAGCGACCAAAAATACCCGAAGGACAATCTTATCCTAGAAACATGCTCTTGCTTTTATTTGGAAGGAGAAATAAATCTACACTAATCCAGGCTATCTCCTGGTAGTGCTTTGTTTACGATCATAAGCTTGACCATGGGAATTTCTTCTCGCAGCTATCATCAGTGAGCCATTCCCGCCTCACCACCAATCGTTAATGTGTTAGTGAAGCTTTAGCTGCAAGGTTAGTGCCACAATGCAATCACGAGATCTGCAATACTTATGGTGGACATATGCATATACAACTATCCTTCTAAACTTTTTGCAAAGGAGAACCATAATGCGGTTGTAGTCCTGATGTGTGCTCTGTGCACTGAGCGTGGCTGACTCTGGAGAGGCATGATGCAAGCATGGTTCCTGAGGTATAAGCGTGAAGCTACCATGCTTGTCAATGGAATCCTTTCCTTCGGACTCCAGAGTCGGCGCCTCATATATTTCCATGGCCCATGTATTCTCCATCTCAAGAGATGCATCATGGAATCTCGATGTCGAATGTCGATCAAGGTCGAAAACAACATGATACGGGCTAGTGGGAAGAGGCTCAAAATCGATCAAGGGTGATGATGATCATTCGTCTTCACAAAGATGAAGAGGGTCTTCTGAGTCATACTCCTGAGAAGTAGAAAATTCTACAAGCTCAGCGAGAACGGGCTCGGACGACGCGAACGGAAATACATGCATCATCTCCACGAACGGGTTTTCCTTGGGAAGCCGCATCACCATAGAATTTTCTGAGAACAAGGGAGTGGTGGCCGAAACGGCTTCCCTAAGCTTTTTATCTAGGCTTCCTCGAGATGCATCGAGAAGTTTTTCTATATGGGAGCCTAGGAGGAGATCAAGATCGAGGACATGAAAGACATGGAAGTCTAGATTAACCTTGATCTTGTCTACTAGGAGCAGCACAGCATATGCAACCCCCCGACACTCAAGAATGTGTCCGGAGAGACAACTCTTGAGGAGCTTGTGGGATGGTCTTAGCGTCACGTTGCCTAATAAAGTGTCCGCTAAGTGCCATGGCATAATATTAACCTCCATGACGGGGTTAAGATGGGCTTCTATGGTAATCCCTTTTATGGAACAAGGCAGGATCGTAGAAGGTGAACAAATCCAAAGTGCTTCGGAAAAGTGTTCCACTCCAGTCGACCACTTCTTTTCCATGGCATCCATGATAGATGTTTCGGTTGGAGGATCAGGAGGCAAAGGAGGGACCGTAGGCCTAGGGGACGATTCTGTCAAAAGGTTTCTAGCTGGCTGGATTTGGACAGAAGAGGGCTCCTTCCCTTGTTCGGCATCCAAGGGATTCAAGGTGTCTTCGGGATTCTCAGTGGGATCATCCTCGAATCGGCCATGGTACTTTGCATTCCGTGCACGAGCTAAGGAGACGGTTTGTGTGGATTCGTCTAGTTGCACGGCTAGGCTACCATTAGCCATTTCTTGGAAAAGTCCAGAAAGATCTCGGCCTCATTGGCAACTACCGGGACTGTTCTGACAACACCGCAACATTCCATCATGGTCCCATAAGGATCTTGAAAAATCTTGCGGGACGAACATAGGGTCATGTTGGGATAGAGCTGTTGGGCAAGAGATTTTGAGATGATATTTATCCCAACAGTGGGGTTGTACTGGACATCCATCATGACGCCTTGTATTTGATAGGAAAGAAGAGTGGACGGCATGATGAGTCTAACTACCTCGGGCGATGTCTCGGCTTCTCTCAACCATTCCACACTCATAGCCGCTGACAAGCACTTAAGGTCTTCTTTGAGAATGGGCTTATCGGGTTGGCTAGCATTTTGTTGAAACGGAGAGTTGCACGCTCGAGGTTTTGGTTGGATCGGAAAATTCGAGGCATTTCCAAAGTCTGAGAAAAGATCATCCTTGATTTCGCTGATAAAGTCCATTGGATGAGTTTCCTCATCTTCTAGACTATGGAGGTTTTCTACGGGAGGCTCTACTTTTATTGGCTCAGAGAGAGGAGCGGTCACGGGTGTAGGCTGGATAGGTAAAACCTCATTTTCCAGCTCAACAATTTCATCAACCTCATCTTCGGGAAATTCATCAAAAATACCAGTGTAGGGGGCATTCTCAAGGATTTTGTTGAGAACGTTCCTCCCTTCACTAGGTGTCAAATGAGTGAAAGAACCTCCTGAAGAAATATTGAGAAACTGGGCGGACTCCTTGCTAAGGCCTCGACGACAATGCTGTAAAAGCATCGGTTTGGAAAGTTCGAGGTTGGGACCGAACATGTTTAGGTCCAAAAATCGTGCCCAGGCTGCTCCTAAGGTTTCTTTTTCCTTTTGCCTAAAGCCTAACACTTCCGTACAGAGGTCGACCAATCGGGATTCTGGGAAGAAAGCGAGACAAAATTTGTTTTGCAAAACTTCCCAATCTCCCTTGACACCCCTAACAGTTTGAGTGTACCATTTCTTAGCAATTCCCGTCAAAGAGAACGGGAAAAGCTTCCATTTTAGTGTTTCATGCGACATGCCACGAATGACAAGGCACGAGCACACTTCCTCAAAACCGTGAAGGTGGGTGTACGGATTTTCCTCTTCTGTTCCAGAAAAAGATTGCTCCCGTACCATAGCTATGAGGGCGGGAAGAAGTTCATAGCTAGGTGCATGGATGGGTAATGATGAGGGTGGAGGCTCCAGATCTTCGCCCGTTGGAGCCGAAAACTGATTGATAGGTTTGGAATCCATATGGGGATATGTGATGGTATGGATGGGGATACACAGACGACTCGGTTTGACACTAGTACAGCAACCGTTCCCCGGCAACGGTGCCAGAAAGCTTGTTGACACTCTCTAGCGTCGCACCAGGTTTATATTCCCCGGCAACAGCGCCAGAAAGCTTGTTGGTATAAATAACGATCGCAGAAAAGTCCGCAAGCGTACGGATACCGATGTAGCTTTCACCCAGGAGTACTTCAGGGTATCGAATCCACAGGGAACGTGTGTGCACTAGTGAAGAATCAAGATCGGCCTTGGACGAGAGAAGATAAGGGAATAGTGTAGGAGAGGTAGAGAGGGTTTTGAAGGATTCCGGATACTAAAGATAAGATCAGCGTTTGCTATGATGCTTGCTTCGGGATGCTCAACCGTCCTAACCCGGAAAGGGATGAGAAGGGGGCTAGGCAAGCCAAGCAGGGGTCCTACTGCGCTCTAGTGGATCTCACGCGGTGGACTACGTAGGCCGTCAGGGCTGTCACCACTTGGGGCTACCACAACAATCCGTGCCACTAGGTGTACTCAAGGTAATCGCAAGACTAGATACCACGTCTACTCTAGTGACTACTATTCTAGCTTTGCAATTACTAGAACACTAATCAAAGCAAGGAGCCCACAAGCATAAATAATAAAGCTGAACTTAATTAAATAGATCCAGAATGCCTAAGAGTTACCCGGATGTTACTCGAAGTGGAGCCGCATCCGCCGAGGTACAAGAGGAAGGGAGGAAGCCGACAACTCCGGCTTCTCCGAGACTCGCACCTCAACTCTCACCTAATTCTAACACTAATTTGGTAGGGCTTCGCCTTGATCTCTGCTTCTCTGTGCGTTTTTTGAAGTGAGGAATGGGGCTTCTATTTATAGGGGGAGGTGACTTGGGAGAGTGGAGGACCTCCCCCTCTTTCCTGGGGCACAACCGGCCTTCCCAGGGGTGATCCGTGCCCCCTGCTTGTGTGCTACGGAGGCCTGAAGGCGGTGGCAGAGAGAACAGGCCAAAAACCGGAGCATCCGAGGCTTCTGGGTGTTGAAACAGTGGAAAAAGTGCTGAACCAGCCGATCTGGCAGCTGAACCGGGCGCAAAAGGGGAAAAACCCGAGCGGCTGGGACGGACCGGCCAACCGACGTCCCCCGCGCCACTCCCGTCGCGCCACGTGTCCGGCCGCTCGGTCCGGCCCGCCTGCGCCCGCGTGGGGCGCGTCTGCGGCCGCGGCCAACCGCGTGGTGCCGTGTGGCCCGGCAGGGCGCTGCGCGCGTGCTCCCGCATGTCGCCGCGGCACGGTACCTCGACCAGTGGCAGGCTGCCACGTGGCCGGCCTGTACTGCCATCGTACGGTGATCAGGGGGTGTTGACGTCATGCTGACGTCAGCATCCCCTATTATTTTGTATATTCAATATATTTTCCATCCGATCACCAAAGTTGACAAATAATATGTCTGTTTCGATCGTCTCGACGAGCCCGTCACCATGGTGTAGTCCAAATTGGCATTTGAGGTTGTTTTTGATAATGCCATATTTTATTCTATAATTGCTCATTTGCACCTGCAACCAAATATACACCAAAGCTTGTGGAATTTGTTAGATTATAACCCTATAGCTATGGTGCACACTTTCATGAAGTAACTTTTATCCGAAGTTGACGGTCGAAAATAGGGACTTAACGACCGTCAACACTCCCTTATAGATAGGGCGGAACAATGTTACACTCTCATAGTGGGTTGAGTGAACAGTTGGGAAGAACTACGAGATAACTTTTGTTACTCGTTCTCCCATCCGGAACATATAAAATCCCTACCGTTTGGCCTCTTCGACTTTGAGCAATTGGAGATGGAGTCCATAGGTGCAGCCTAGGCTAGGTTCTCAAGTCTCTTGACATATAGCTCAGACTTGTCTATATCCGACGACATTTCAACGAACATCTTTTACACGCATATATACTTGGAATCTGCACAAGAGCTCGATCTTCTAGCTGGAGGTTCGTTCAAACATCAATCCCCATTGGAAAGAAGAGACATCCTAGAATTCTTGTTAGAAGCCTCTTCTTCCCATACCAGTCACAACGAACCCCACCAAGAATTAGAGTCGATCCAAGAGAGTCTCTTAATAGACGAATTTGAGCTTCGACCCTGCACGTCCCATGATTCGTCTAGAGAGCCTTCTCCCGAACCGCGAACACCGAAGGAAGAAGAGATCCAACCTTCGGAGTTCTCTCACGTATTCGAGGATGATTCTTCCAGAGACATTACAAATACCTCGAATCACTATAGGCACGAGAATCCTACAGCATCGATAGACCTTTATGAGGTCCTCGATGAAGTTTGGAATCATGGGACCATAGTGCATTGGTCGCCTCAGAAATCAAAGCCTACTTCCTAGCTCGATTTCCACGACCATCCACTGTTCCATGAGGGAAACACCGTAGATGCTGTTTATGACCCTACTTCTGGAACTTGCATCATACCAGAGGTCCTTTTGGACACTCTGGTGGGCGACATGCCCCTCACCCCGACTGACAGATGTTTTCGAAGTCCCGAATGGAACTACCTTTTTCCATGTCGAGGGATTGCTAGGGACGTGCCGATCATCATAGACGAGATCGAGGTGTGCCTAGATTTTTATATCTATGACATCATAGATTTCGATCTTCTCCTAGGCTTCCCATTAGATGAACTTCTTGATAAATCTCAAGGGAGCCTAGATCATAAGCTTAGGGAATCTGATTTCGCCACTTCTATCACAGGTCCAGGACCTCCACTGGCAAATCCTCTTCCCAAGCAAGACCTGCTCGAGAAGATGATGCATGTATCTCCGTTCGCATTATCAGAGCCCGTTCTCATTGAGGTTGTAGACTTTCCTACTCCTCATGAGTACGAATCGGAAGACCCTCATCACTTCTGTGAAGGCGAACGACCATCATCCCTCTTGATCGAGTTTGAGCCTCTTCCCGTTGGCCTGTATCTTGTTGCTTTCGATCACGATCGAGAGTCGATATCGAGTTTTCATGATAAATCTCTTGAGGGAGAGGACTCATGGGCCATGGAATCTTATGAGGCACCGACTCTGAAATTCATAGGAAAGGGTTCCACTGATGAGCATGGTAGCTTCATCCTTGATATACCTTATGAACCATGCTCACATAATCCCTCTCCAGAGTCAGCCATGCTTAGTGCACTGACCACACATAAGGGCTACAACCACCTTCTGGTCCTCTATTGCAGAATGTTTAGAAGGCTGATTATGGATGCATATGTTTACAATAAGCATATCAGATTTCGTGTGTGCACTGTGGCACTGACCTTGCAGCTAAAGCTTCACTGATACATCCAAGATTGGTGGTGAGACGGGAATGACACCACCAATGATAGCTGCAAGATGAAGTTCCCCTGGTCGAGCTTATGACCTTGAATAAACAAAGCACTACCAGGAGATAGCCTGGATTAACATAGGTTTTATTTCCCTTTCAAATAAAAAGCAAGAACATGTTGTTGGCATATGTTGTCCTTCGGGTATTTTTAGTCGCTAACCTTTCAGGTGGAGATTGAAAAGAACGGTGGATAGATGATGCCTAAGAACATGTGAGCCACATCAACTACAACACTTTGGTAAAGATTTTGGTGAGGAAACATTTACCAAGGAAGCTTGATCTCCACACACTTGAGTTTCGTTGCTTAGCAATGCAAACTCCAAGTGTGGGGGAGATATGTGAGCATCCCGAGTAAAGTTCCTCTCATGTCAAATCTAACCCTAGTTTGGAGATGATGTTACTCTTGCATCTTGCTAACTAGCTAGGTAAGTCCTGCGTTTGACTTTAAACAAAGCCCTTTCAGGAGGTTGCCCGATGTTCACCGTCACATGCTCATGCTTGTGTTCCCTTTGAAAATAGTTTCATCATGCTTGCATGTTTCCTTTATCTGTGTTCATCTGTTCTGGTTTGAATGTGTGAGTATACGTCCACATTCATAGACTGTTTCGAATTAAGCATGGTGCCTAGGTTAAAGCTGTATTCTTCAGTCAAAACAAGACATGGTGTTGAGTTTTGATTGATGAACCTTAGAGTTATGCATTCATAAGATCTTGGTTGCATATATGTGGACTAACCCCTACAGAAAATCATCAAATCCAAATGGGTAAGTCATCGAGCTAGATTCATATGGGAAGGTAAGTCAAGGTGTCGGATTCATGTTGCACCACATACAAATGAGGTACATATCACCTCTCGAAGGTTCAAGGTAAGTATATCCCTCTTGTTATGGAGTGTAATATTGATGTAACCTTGTTTGACCAAATGACATGGTGACGATAAAAAAATTTTGCTTTCAAATAAAGGCTCTATGGTTCTCAAACAAGTAGAGTCCATCTTTTGTTCCCACTTTTGCTTGAAGAACAACACCAGGTACAAGAACAAGTGTGAGGGAGTCCTCTCGATCTCATCGTCATCATATCCACTCGAGAACTCCCACACAAGGGCTGCACGACATCGACTACACCTTCATGACAAGGGCAAGGTAAACTAGAGTGACCTGGCTACCCCACGGGTTAGCCGAATCACCACGGGTCTTCCTTGTTCCCCATATCCTTCAGGAGCAATGGTATGTGCACCCTTCATCTCACTCTCTACCTACGAGTTTGAATGCTCTTCAATTCTTATCTAGTGAATCAAACTCAAATAATGGTGCTCTGCTTGCTCTACATAATTCCTGTGGTTGGCTTGCATATGTTTTATTCCTCACTCATTATCTTGATGCTTGTGAACAAATATCATTAAGGAACTCATGCTCATCTAAGTAGTTGGTGTTTGAGATATGGTTTGATGATATGATCTTCTCTCTTAATGCTTGAGTGCTTGGGAATTTTATTTGAAAAATCTGAAAACTCTTTGCAAAGCTCCTCTTTGATATGCCATAGTCCTACCAAAGCCATATGATGTTTTAGTCGAAAACCTTATACTCATATGCTGCTTGTTATTGCATTGAGCTTTTTCAAATTATGTGACCCTATTGAGAATTCTTTTCGTGCTTTCATGATCAAGATTTATGTGCACACCACCATTTCCCCTTGCTATGCTTCTACACTGGAAGTTAGCATTGTATCATCCATCTATTCCATCAAATAAAGCTCCATGCATTGTTCCATGATTTACCCCTCTCCAAATATCTCCAAAAGAGATTGGGCTATGCAAGAAGAAAAAAAAGAGAGAAAGACATGCTCAAAAAGCGTGACCAAAAAAAAAGAGAAAGAAAAGATAGCCCATGTCTCAAATATTTCAAGAAGGAGAGAGGAGAAAATCATGCAAAAAGGAGTTCCATAATTTAGATGGTTATAACTAGTACCTACTCCGGGGCTAGTGTCCACCTTGCCATCACCGTAGCATTTCATCATGTATGGTAATATCTAGAACCCATTTCGGGCCTAGTATACACGTTACCATACCCATCATACCCATACACATGCATGTCTTGATCTGATCATATGATTTGATTTTCTCCTTGGATCCAGATTTTGACTTTGCAATATATGTGAAACAAGTATGCTTTATCTTTTATCCTACCCTGAGCTCCACATATAGCCATCATTAGAAGTAGGATGAAGAAAGGCAATTCTAATGCCTTAGGTGAGGACATATACACATCGAGTGATCTGAGAGAATCAAATAAGGAGCTAAGCAAGGTTTGTTTTGAAAACTAATTGCAAAACCCCGAGTTACTTGACATCATGAGCAGAAATGATTTGATTCATTACCGTTCCATTCCTCAACCGCCCAAGATGGCATGATAGACACTCCACATAGTTCACAAGTACAAGGTATGGTTTGGAATATCTCTTATGCTCGCTTCATATCCCTGTATATCATGTACCACCTTGATCTGACTCCCTTTACTCGGGACGAGCAAAGGTCAAGTGTGGGGGAGTTGTTGACGGCTGTTAAGTACTACTTTTAGGCCGTCAATACCTGCATAGAATAAATGGAAAGTGATCATCCACACTAGGATAGGGATTATATCTGACAAATTCCATGAGTGTAGATGAATATTTGAATGCAGGTGTTTTAGCTTATTAAATGAGAGAAAGCACACCCTATGGATCCAAGCAACCCAGCACCAACCAATGAGAGGCCGCCACATAGGCTTCACATGGATCCATGGACCCACCAAGCAAAGAAGCACAACTCCACCCAATCAGAAGAGAGCACACAGATCAAAGGGCCCACCAGAGGAGGCAAACCACCTTAGTCTTGTGTGTACACCTAGGACAGGACGAAGGGCCCACCAAGGAGCGATCCAGAGAAAGCTGGGGCCATTTGGTGGAGATTGAGGGTCGGCCGATCCCTGGGTCAGCCGACCTGTGCCTGGCACCGTCCGAGCCTAGTTTCCACATGTCAACTCCTGGTGATCTCCTAGAGGCGGTTTGGGGCGTTATCCACTCAGTTACCGCCTTAAACTCCTGGATCATACTTGGGCCCACAAGAAGCAACTTGGCCTCCACTTCTCTGCGCCATGTGTCACTACCTCATTGGTCCCTTGGTGGCGCCCAAGGCAGCTTAGGAAGCTCCTCTTGGCCTATAAATATGAGGGGAGGGGGTAAGAAAGGAGACACACCACTCCATCCAAGGATGAGAGCTTCCTTTCAAAGGAGAGGCCTCTCCTTGGTAGATTAGAGAGTAGGAGAGTGAGAGAGGGATTTGTATCTCTATGGATGCTTCGTTCTTCATTTAGAATAAAGTGAGTATTTCTGCATTTCCTATTTAGACTAAAGTAGTATTCATGCATAGGTGAATAGTTCTTGCGTTCTTCACTTGTTCATGATTTAGAGGCTTGTGTTCTTCATGAGCTTAGCCTTTGATCTTCTGGTGTAGTTCATAAGTTGCTAATTCTGTTTGTATGCCTGCTAGTCCAATTAGAGTAAAGTGGATGCTCCTGCATTCTAGTTTAGACCAAAGTCCTTCCATGATCCTTGTATAGATAGCGGTTACCTGAGTGAGTTCTGGTTTCTCGCTCGTAGGTTCGTCACTCCTTCTTCGTACGAAGTGCTATAGTGTTGTTACGGGCTAGAAGACATAGTTGTGCTATAGTAGTAACCGGTGGTGTAGACGTGGTGTTTAGACAACGGGTTTGTCTTGGGGTAGGCCGCGATAGTGACAGCCGTTGGACCCTTACGGAATCCCCCACGTCCGGATACAGGTGTAGGCAACTATTTGCCGTGAACCGACTGTTATAGCCAGGAGGGTCCGGTGTCCAAAACGAGAGTCCCTAACCGAGAGATTGTTCTTAACTCTGCCACTATCAGCAGGATCCTTTCCATCTCCATCTCAACTCTATAGAGTTGTGTCCTTGGACCGTAGCAAGGCTAGGAGGTCGCACACACCATTCCTTGGATTCAATACCCTTGGGAATACTCCTAAGGTGAAGTGCTACAATGGTGTATCCGTGTGCTTGCGGATTCGTTCGCACTCGTCAGTGTAGCCAGGTGTTTCTTACACGCTCACGCTAACCCGGCGCCATAGTGGTGAGGTTAAGAAATACCAACACTCCACACCGCCAAGCTCGCCGTCCGCCGCTTTCCGTCGAGACTCTACCGCTCCTACTACTCCTCATCCAACAACCGGAGCTCCCCGTGCACCCGCTTGGCACCACCGGACCGCGTGGCCGTCGGCATTGGAGCCGAGGCGGACAGCCCGCTGCTCCGCCGTCGCCGGTCAACACCGGGGCCCCATCGGACCCAGCTGCCGCCACCAACCGGTCGAGGGTGAGCTCCCACTCCACCCTAGCCCCTCGCACGCCGGAGTCCGGCAGCTCCCCGCCGCCGGCCGGCCTTGCCCCGCCGCTAGGGACTACATTGCTGCGATTGAGTTCTTTGCAGGGTCATTTGTGCAAGATTCCAGGGGCCTTTTTGTTAAAGGATTCTTAAACCCTAGATTCAAAATCCTGAAGCTTAGAAAATGCATAGTAAATTGTAGAAAAATCATAAAAATACAAACTCAACTATTCTGGAATCCTTGTGAAGAGAACTACCTCTTCTAGAAAGGGAGTTTTCAAATTTCAGTATAATTGTTAAATGATATTGAAATTTTTAGTGTGGAGAAATTTGAAATAACTTGACATCTATAAATGATCTGGATGTGAAATTTTGGATATGTTGTTATTTTGGTCTTTCTTGGCTCTGTATAGAAAAATGGCACAAAAATTCTTAGTATAGATTTACTTATGAATTTATCTTGATTTCAGCATAGTCTGAGTTTATGAATTGTTTAAATTTATCTGTTAAGCAAATGCTATTCAATTTTCTGCAGTAGATCTCTAATGGTTAGTGTCATCTTTCATAAATAGGAGAGTAATTTTTGGCATGTGTAGATTAGTCTTCTGAATTATTGTGGTTAGTTTGAGTTAAATTCAAATTCAAATTTTCTGCTGCAGTTGTGGATCCAATTTTTGGTGTGTGAGCTAGATATGTCAGTATCATGTTGTATGTAAATTTGTAGCCTCAGATCATGTCTATATTTTGCTTCATGATTTATTCATGCTCCTAGTAGCTTTAAATTGTTACTTTTGTCATATTTATTTCGTAGCTTTAATTTATCTCATGTGTGGTCAGTAAATCTGTTATGCTAAGATGTTCGTGCTGGTAAAGTTTCATGGTCAGATTGTTTATACATCTTCCAGAATTAATTTCCTAAGTAATCAACCTTTAATTGAATAAAACAAAAGGAAAACATAAATATTTATGTTTGCAACTTAAATTAAATGCTTGGGATTCACCAAATCACCCCTGAACAGCACCAAGTTACTTTGGTGAAGTTTACTTAACTAATTAACTTAGATGTGCACACAATCACCATTGAATAAAAATAATGTTGCACACCCATCCACCCTTTCTTTGGAGATGATAATTGATTAAAATCTTGTCAAGGTGAATATGGCCAGCAATACACCCCATATTTATCTCTGAACTCAGAACTGAATTTCATTCTTAAGTTTGAGTACTTGAATAATAATGCATATGCATATCGTGTAGAACTTCCGGACGGTAACTACGAGCTGGTGCCTGAGCCTGAAGGGGAACCTGCTGAGAGAGACGTGAACGTGGTGGAAGTGCAGCAAGACCCGAACCAAAGTTCGGAGGAGCTCCAGTCTGACTTTGCCAGTGAAGGCAAGCCCAGAGCATAACCTACTTTTGTTAACTTATGCAATCCTTTATGTGATGTTTGTGCATTTACGTTCACGAGTTGAATTGAAACCTTAGATGCATGATCCTAGGTTCCTATGTTCTAATACTAGCATTATAGGTTGCTAGTTGCCATGCTTAGGACCACGGTAAAAGTCGAGTGATGACCGTCACACGCGAGCTATAGGTCTCTTATGTTGGAATCATAAGATTGTTAAACTTATCTGCTCATGTGGTAAGAGCATGGGATCGACTCCGGTCAATAGATGTCAGTGGTTAAGCTTTTGAATATACTAAACACTTGTCAGGAATGGGACCGGTAAGCCTAGTACTTTCCTGATCCGGTAAGGGAACTCTCTACCACTAATCCCGGGAATAGTCCCCAGATTCTAGGCAGTGGTACATGTGTGGATCTGGGCGGTCAGATACTGTGACGGGATAACCTTGTACCATGGACTGTGGACATTGATCCTGAACAGAGGATCGTTGGGAACCGCTTGGTTGGTGTGTACCCCACACCTTTGGTTTTAGTTGGCATTTTTGGGGTATGCATTCTCCCGTGTGTTTAGGTCCATCTTGCAAGGTTACTAATCGATCGATCGTCGGCCTCTCACCGTTATCTGAGACTACTTAACCATCCACTCTATGTCCCTTTAATGATGGAATTGAGAAGGAATTTGTATACTTATTTAATTTGTATTGAACAACTCATGCTTGAATTAGTTTGCTAATCTAGTAATGGTTAAATGAATAGAATTTGGAGCTAAATTTGAAAATAAGGACATACTCTTTGTTGCTTTTCAGCAAAACAACCCACTAGCCATAAAGCCTTGCATGTCTAGAGAGTTGGTGATTTTCCAATCACCTGTCGGTTAAGTCTTGCTGAGTATTAGTATACTCAGCCTTGCTGTTGTTGATATTTTCAGGTAATGATGTGTGTGATGATAGCTTTCCGTGGCCTGGTTCTAGTGTTTTCCTAGATGGAAACGGTAGACAAGTCGGTCGACCATCGTTTAGCGTTTAATCTGTTTAAACGCGTGTTTAAACGGGGCTAAATGGCATTTAAAGGGGATAAACGGTGTTTAAACGGGCTAAACAACATAGACGGTGGTAACCCGTTTAGCGTTTAAACCCGTTTAAACCCCCCGTTTAGGCCGTTTAGGATAACACTACCTGGTTCTCTCCCACCCGGTTGGGAGTACGAGTGGGAGGATGACAGTGCTTAGTGGCATCACAGATGGCCTCGTGTGATGTCGCTTATGTCGTTTAGTAGTTTATTTCTGTTGTGTTTCGAACTCTGAACCATTTACCTTTATGCAACAGACTTGGTTTGTAATAATGAACCTTTGAAGGATGTTATGTAATAAATTGTGACTTGTTTATCTCTGGACTCGCCTTCGTGTGAGTTTTGATGTAAAATTGTTGATCCTGTGATGTAAGTGATTTACCGGGCTTGACCCGGCAGAGACGACAAGTTACTTCTGTATTATTGCTTAATGGCCAAGTGGAGTGGTTTAGGCAATAATATGGAATTAATTTGAGCGGTTCTGTCACAGCTGGCATCAGAGCTAATTTGTACACGAGAGGTCTTAATACACCCTTAATAACATGTTTTAGAATAAAACTTGCAAGATTAAGGTGTGTTTTTCCAAAATGCGTTAGGAACGCTAAGGATTGGTTAGTCCAAGAGGCCCTAGAGGTTTTTGGGTTCTTTCTGGTGGCTAATATATTATGGTTTATTTAAGCTAACTACCAACAGGTTCTAAGCCACGTGTTTCATACGTGTGCTGCGCCGCATCACGAGTAT
The DNA here is from genome assembly GCA_036936925.1 of Cenchrus fungigraminus. Taxonomy (NCBI): domain Eukaryota; kingdom Viridiplantae; phylum Streptophyta; class Magnoliopsida; order Poales; family Poaceae; genus Cenchrus; species Cenchrus fungigraminus. Next base: position 48,859,502 of record CM072778.1, on the reverse strand, counting down.
GCGAGGGTCGATAGGGCAATCCATTCCACGGATCCTATCTTCTCGGTTGGATGCCCACGTGTTTTATACGTGCGCTTTCCGTATGTGAACCATACGAAGGATGGTATGCTCTATTCCACATGAACATACCATGGGTTGTGATGTCACCACGTTTTGCTATACGTGTGCATGATTCTGCATTACGAACATGAGAAGGGGGACACCCTCCATTCAAAAGGGGCGTGTCTCAGGTTGGACGTTGTCCATGCAGCGGTAAACGCATGGGTGCCATTTCTATAGTGAATGGTAATGTTTGGGGACGCTTCCATGAGTGCTGGCACGGAAGGTTCATTTTCTGCAGGTACACTAACAGTGATCAATTAGTGATAAGATCGAGTAGAGACTCGACTAGTTTCTTATAGGGAGAGAGTATATGCCGTGCCACCGGCGCTAACTTTGTGTTGACAAGGAATTGTCTGTGAGGACGCATAGGTTGTGCATGCATCATGTTAAAATCCTAAACTGAACAGCAAAAATAAGAATTAAAACTTGAAGTCAAGTCTTGATCAAATTCTGTCAAAAAGCACTTAAGGCCGATCTAGTTGTCCACTGAACAAGCTGCTGGTCTGCAATTTTTTTTGCAGGCCAATAAATTAAGTTTCCTCCAGAAACCATATATAAGAAAGTTGTTCCAAGTTTCCTAATAGACATGCTGTTAAAATTTCATAAAATTTGGATCAACCAAACTCAAGTTATGGTCATTTTCCTAAGGAGTGATCTAGCTGTCAATCTGGGAGCATGTCTTTTCTGAAAATTTTCGACCCCCAAAATCTAGTTTCCTGGAAAAATTCTATATACGAAAGTTGTTCTAAATCTTGTTGTGGTCCTGCTGTAAAAATTCCAGAAATTTTGAGTAAGGGAATCAGGAGTTATGCTCTGTTTAGTGCAGTGCTGTTGGCTGGAATTTCTGGGTGACAGCAATCTAAACATTGAACTGTTTGGGCCTTTTCCTTTTGTTTTTAGCTTAACTTTTGAATACCAAACATGTGCTAAATAACATCCCTGAGTAGCTGGTAAAAGTTGAGAATTTTTGGATTATCAGTTTTTGAGTTACATGCATTTTTATGCACTGTACAGAATCTGCTATCTTTCAACTCACGCTAACCAGTGGGAGTTTTTGTGATACAGATGGCTGGACGGCTTTTCTGGGAGGTTCGTCCTGACGGTTCAGTCCGTACCGACGGGCTGCACCTTGAGGGGTTTGCCCGCATTTTGTGGGACACCCTTCACTCGTCAGGGTACCCTACGCCTCCGACCTACGAGGCGTTGGAGACCACGCGGCTTGGCGTACCCCGCTGCCACGTTCAGGTGACCGTGCCCCTCCACCCCGACCACCCGGAGTGGGCCGACCTGAGCACAGACGTGGTGAGTGTCCAGCTGATGGAGACGCTGGAGGTGGCCGCTTTGGGAGTGCTCAACTCCTTCTGCGACCAGCACCCTGGCGAGGTGTCTTCCTCGTTGGTGGGACTCCTACCGACCGTGGACCCTGAGGACCCCGCGTGGAGGCACCGTATGGGGCACATGGCCGAGCTTCTGGCCGGTATGCTCCCACTCGACACACTGCAAGTGATGGTTCGGCGCGAGGGTGCGCTGTAACATCTTCAGGCTCTCCGCAGTGTTGCTGCCACTGCTTTGACCACTGCTGCCCTCGACTCCGCTGGAGAGTTGGGAGTGTGGACTCACCACCTGCGCTCCATCTCGTTTGGCTACAGGGTCCGTGAGCGAGACCTTGGCGAGGCACGGCTGAGGCTCGTGCAGCTGGAGGCCCGTGAGGCCAACTGGGTGGCCCGTGAGGCATAGTGGGTCAACGTGCTCACCGACCGTCTCCATACCATCGTGGGACTGCAGGAGCAAAGGGAGAAGCAGCGGGAGGAGATAGATCAGCTGAAGGATGAGAGGTTTGTTCACCTCCAGGCACTTGTGGACATGGATGGTCAGCTTGATGCTATGGACCAGGACTTGGAGGCTGCCAATGAGATGATCCAGGTGTTGCAGCAGCTGGTCCCACCACCAGCCCCAGGAGCTATGGAGGGTGACCCGGACGACGCTCAGTCCATGGTGGATGATAGCGAGGCTCCGCCACCAGATCCGATGGACATTGGGTCTCCTGCTGATAGTACTGCCACGGGAGGCGGTGGTGGTGCTCACTAGTTAGTTGATAGTGTTGATACTCATACGGGTGGCCTAATTTGGGTCCATGAATGGGATAGGGTGACATAGGCAGAGTATTCTTTTGGGTAGCCTGATGCTACCAGTTAACCACTATGTAACTTAGAATGTAGACTTGCTATGGTTATGCTCATGTGTTGTAATTAAGTATGCTAGCTGAATGCTGCGATCTGGGTGCAGCAGTTTATGTAATGGGTAGTTTGAACCTCTTTGTGGTCAGATCTGAGCTGTGAAATGAATAATAAAGTTGTTGGAAATTTCATTGTGCACATGCTCGTAAAATTTCAGCCTCAGTGCTCTTATGGTCTGAGAGTTATGAATATTTTTGTAACCGGCTGTTGTCTGAAAATCAGCCTGGAGGGACAGTTGGAATTCGAATTTTTTAGGCATGATAACGTCAAAATTCATGGGTCAGTTGAATACAGAAATTGCAGTGTATGAAATTTTGCTACTTGTGACCAAAATTGAATACCATTCGATAATCGAGCTGAGAGATACGAATTTTCTACTGCAGAGTGCGTGGCTGACCCCTTTGAAAATTTTGTGCATGGATGGAAATTACTTCACATGTTCTTCTTGTTTATGCTTTTATCAGCAAGATTATGGATATGTGGCTAACCTCCATTACAAATTTTTTAGATGGTGGGATCAACTCGCGGTACTCCCCATGGGTTCGGTGATGCTAGTGGCAGCAATCCGCCGCCACCACCTCCCCCACCGAACATGACGCCCATGGAGGCCTTCCTCCTCACTCAAGCTTATATGATGCGCCAAATACTGCATAATCAACAACAGATGAATCAGCAGTGTAATGACCAGCAAGAGGATGATCCCCGAGTGGCTACCTATGCTCAGTTCTTCGCACTGAAACCGCCGCTTTTCCACAAAGCGGAGGAACCATTAGAGGCTGATGATTGGCTTTGTGCAATTGACGCCAAGTTGGATGTTCTCACCTTGCCATGCTCTGAGGAGCGAAAGGCCAAGTTTGCAGCATTGTATCTTCGTGGTCTGGCACTGCTTTGGTGGGATCATTTCATGATGATGCAGCAGAATGGGCGTGAGATTACTTGGGGAGAATTCAAAACGGCATTCAAGAACCATCACATTCCTAAGGGAATGGTTGAGAGGAAGTTGAATGAGCTGTTGACCTTGAAGCAAGGTTCTGACTCTGTGTATTAGTATGCACAGAAATTCTACAGTCTTTGCCAGTATGGTGACTACTATGTTGACATGGATGCAAAGAAGATGGATCGTTTCCGTAGGGGTCTTGATCCATAACTCTATGAAAGGCTGAACCCCATCAAGACTGACAGCTATCACGAGATAGTGGACTTGGCCATGTCCCAGGAGGATGCAATGAAGAGAGTGCATAATGCAAAGAAAAGGAAGGTTGTGTTCAACTCTAACAACACGCCGAATCGCAAGTTCCGCATAGTTCAGATGGCTCCACAGAATTCTCAGTGGAACCAGCGTTCTGGACGTTGGGTTATGCGACCTCCACAAAATCAGCAGCAAGGGAATTTCTGTTCCCCAAATTTTCAGCAGCAGAATGCTAGGCCCAACGCACCCCCACCTGCCCGCAACAACAATGAAGGCTGCTGCTACAATTGTGGGAACCCCGGGCATTATGCCAATGCCTGTCCTCGCCCCAAACAGCATAATCAGGGACGTGGACAGAATCAGAACAATAAGGACAAGGGAAAGAAGCAGACCGTGCAAGTCAAGCAGAGTCGTCTCAACTTCACCACAATGGTGGGGATTCCCTAGGGAGCAGCAGTTATGACGGGTACCTTCTCTATCCCTGGCAAACCTGTTAAGATTTTGTTCGATTCTGGTGCTACACATAGTTTTATGTACAAGATTACACAAATCAACTTGGGTCTAAATGTGCTTCGAATTAAGAGTGATTATAAGATTGCAACACCCGGAGGAAAAATTTTCTCCAACACACTAGTCAGGGGTGTACCTTTGCAACTAGGTAGCAAGGTTTTTCAAACAAATCTCATAACCTTGGGGCAAGATGGAATAGATGTCATTCTAGGGATGGATTGGATGACTCATCATAAGGTAACCATGGACATTGCTGATCGAAGAATAGAAATCAATTCACCTGCTGTTGGTGCCTCAACTCTTTACCTAGCATTGAGGGAATCTTTGAACCCTAGTGCCTATGTCTCAATAGCTACAAACTTAGAAGAAATCCCAGTGGTTTGTGAATATCCGGATGTCTTTCCTAATGATCTGCTGGGTATGCCACCGGACCGGACATTGAGTTCGTTGTTGAACTACAACGTGGTACGACACCTATTTCAAAAAGAGCCTACCGTATGCCACCCAAGGAGCTGGCTGAGTTGAAGACCCAGCTTCAGGAATTATCGGATAAGGGTTTCATTCGCCCGAGTTCTTCTCCCTGGGGATGTCCTGCTCTCTTCGTTAAAAAGAAAGACGGTAGTTTGAGACTATGTGTGGACTACCGCCCTCTCAATGCGGTGACCATCAAAAATAAATACCCCCTGCCCCGCATTGATGTACTGTTTGATCAACTAGCGGGAGCAAAGGTCTTTTCCAAAATTGATCTTAGGTCAGGTTATCATCAGATAAAGATTCGGCCTTGTGATATCCCTAAGACTGCCTTCTCCACACGATATGGGCTATATGAATATCTAGTTATGTCTTTCGATCTTACCAATGCACCTGCCTACTTCATATACCTCATGAACTCAGTATTCATGTCTGAACTGGACAAATTCTTAGTGGTTTTCATTGATGAAATTTTGATTTACTCCAAGAACGAAGAAGAGCATGCTGAACATCTTCGCATTGTTCTTCAACATTTGAGGGATCATAAACTCTATGCTAAGTTCTCCAATTGCAAATTCTGGTTGGATAGTGTTAAATTCTTGGGGCACACCATTTCTAGTGAAGGTATATCTAGGGATCCAAGTAAAGTACAAGAAGTGATGGACTAGAATCCACCAAAGTCTGTTCATCAAATTAGAAGCTTTCTTGGGTTAGCTGGGTATTACCGTCGCTTTGTCCCAGATTTTTCTAGAATTGCCAAACCTATGACTGAATTGTTGAAGAAAGGGGTCAAGTTTGTGTGGGATGAAAAATGTGAGAATGCTTTCCAAACTCTAAAGGAACACTTGACTTCAGCCCCAGTGTTAGATCAACCCGATAACTCCAAGCCATATGAGGTTTATTGTGATGCCTCGGGCACAGGTCTGGGTTGTGTCCTTATGCAAGAAAACTGGGTTATTACTTATGCTTCTAGGGCACTTCGACCACATGAGAAGAACTATGCAACTCATGATCTTGAGTTAGCAGCGGTTGTTCATGCCTTGAAAATATGGAGGCATTACCTAATGGGAACCCGTTGCAGCATCTACGCTGACCATAAAAGCCTAAATTATATCTTTACCCAAGCTGATCCGAATATGCGTCAAAGGAGATGGTTAGAGCTCATCAAAGATTACGATCTGGAGGTACACTATCACCCCAGCAAAGCAAATGTAGTTGCGGATGCTCTTAGCCGCAAGGTTCATTGCAACTTCTTGTCCGCAGAGTCCTATAGTGATACCCTGTGCAGTGGGCTGGGCAAACTACACCTGGAAATTGTTCCTCAAGGCATGTTGAATACCATCTCGGTAGAATCTGTCTTGTGGGATAAACTATTAATGGCTCAATCTAAGGATGAGGGAATCAAAACCATCAAACAAAAGTTGTTTGAAAATGATCCAAAATACACATGCTTTCATCAAGATCCAAATGGTACAATCTGGTTTGGGCAACGTCTAGTTGTTCCAGAAGATCCTACCCTCAGGAAGGAAATTTTGGATGAGGCTCATCTCTATAAATTCTCGATTCATTCTGGGAGTAGTAAAATGTACCAAGATTTGAATGAAAATTTCTGGTTGTCCAATATGAAAATCGACATAGCAAAATATGTTTCTAAGTGTGACACATGTTCCAGAATCAAAGCAAGCCACTTAAAAATAGCAGGTACTCTTCAACCTTTGCCAATACCTTCTTGGAAATGGGATGACATCAGTATGGACTTCATTGTGGGATTGCCCCTCACATACAGGAATCACGATTCTATCTGGGTCGTGGTGGATACGTTAACCAAGACTGCACACTTTATTGTTGTCAATAACACGTACTCAGCAAAAGACTATGCAGAGATTTATCTTGATCACATAGTGCGATTGCACGGAATTCCAAACTCCATCATTTCTGATCGAGGTCCTCAGTTTATAGATCATTTTTGGGAACAATTACATGAAAACTTGGGAACAAAATTAATCTGTAGTTCCGCCTATCATCCCAGACGGAGGACTAACGGAAAGAGTCAACCAAATTGTCGAAGACATGCTTCGGGTGTGTATCATTCACTTTGATAAGAGTTGGGACAAATGCTTAGCCTTGTCAGAATTTTCTTATAATAATAGCTATCAAGCTAGCTTGAAGATGGCACCTTTTGAAGCTCTCTATGCGCGAAGATGCCGCACCCCATTGAATTGGTCTCAAGCGGGAGAGCGGAAATTCTTTGGTCCAACTTTAGTTAAAGAAGCCGAAGAAAAGGTTGAAGTGATAAAAGAAAACCTAAAAGCCACACAAATGAGACAAAGAGTTATCATGATAAGGGAAAAGCAATAAGGGAATACCAAGTTGGTGAAAAGGGGTATTTGAGAGTTTCACTGACAAAAGGAGTACAAAGGTTTGGAGTGAAAGGGAAATTAGCTCCACGATACATTGGTCCTTATGAGATTACGGAAATTTGTGGACTGGTTGCTTATCTCATTCGTCTTCCGGAGCGGTTTGCTACTGTCCACAACGTGTTTCATGTGTCTCAATTGAGGAAGTGTGCCCATGAACCTGAAATAAGTGTTATTAATGAAGCCAATGCATGGATACAACCGGATCTCTCTGTGGTTGAGCATCTTATGCGAATTCTTGACACAAAGAAAAGAGAAACAAGGAGGAAATCAGTAACCATGTACAAGATCTTATGGAGTCATCATACCGAAGAACAAGCTACATGGGAAACTGAACACTACCTTAACACTCATTATCCGGGATTCTTACAAGTTCAAAATCGTAAGTGTTTCTCCCTACCTTTGTCTTTTAATTCCGAATCTCGGGACGAGATTCATTTTAAGGGGGTAGGTTGTAACATCCCTGATGTTTTTAAATCTTAATCTCAGTCATTAATGAAGCTTAACCATGAGTTGACCAAGTCAAATCCCTTAATGGTCGTCGAACCCTATAGAGCCTTAGACCTATCTCTAGAACTTTGGTCAAATCTCAAAATTTCTCAATACAACTTCAAATTCGGCCAATATAAAAGATGCTCAGTTTTTCCGGGAACACAATTCATCCAATTACTAGCATTTCAAATTTTGAGAGTAAAGCCCTCGAAAACTTGGTCGAAGGTCTGCAGTTCCTTTTGACCGAGCCAAGAAAAACAGTGATTTCAAACAAGTTTATCTCCAAATCTATTGAGTTTTTGATAGGTCGACCTTTGTAAAAGTTGAAGCTGGATGTTTCCTCTACAACTTTTAGTTTGGGCGATTTTGAAGTTTAGTTCAACTTTTCAATGTTTGAACCGGTCGAACTGTGCTAATCTGAAATGTTCCTGCGCAAACGCGCGCCCCGGCCGCGACGTCGCGCCCTCGGCGTTCGCACAGGCTGGTGTACTTTCGCCCATACACCGATGCCCGGTGGGCCCTCACGCGCGCACACGCTCACACAGCCGCCGGCCAAGTGGCCCCGCGCCGCAGGGCGGGCCAGGTGGCCACGCCACGGCCGCCACGGCATGCGCGGCAGCTGGTCGGCCAGGTGGCCCAGGCGAGGCGCACAAGACCTGCCACGCCCCACGGCCTCCTCCTTCCCCTCGCACTCGATTCACCTCGGGCAAAAACCGTCGGCGCCGCCTGCCTTTGCTCTGCCGCGCCGCCATTGCTCCCCACCGCCAAGCTCGTCGTCCGCCGCTTTCCGTCGAGACTCCACCGCTCCTACTCCTCCTCATCCACCCACCGGAGCTCCCTGTGCACCCGCTTGGCACCGCCGGACCGCGTGACCGCTGGCATTGGAGCCCAGGCGGACAGCCCGCCGCTCCGCTGCCGCCAGTCAACGCCGGGGCCCCATCCGACCCAACCGCCGCCACCAACCGGTCGAGGGTGAGCTTCCACTCCACCCTAGCAGCTCACACGCCGGAGTCCGGCAGCTCCCCGCCGCCGGCCGGCCTTGCCCCGCCGCCAGGGACTACATTGCTACGATTGAGTTCTTTGCAGGGTCATTTGTGCAATATTCCAGGGGCTTTTCTGTAAAAGGATTCTTAAACCCTAGATTCAAAATCCTAAAAATTTGAAAATGCTTAGTAAATTGTAGAAAAATCATAAAAATACAAACTCAACTGTTCTGGAATCCTTGTGAAGAGAACTACCTTTTCTAGAAAGGGAGTTTTCAAATTTCAGTATAATTGTTAAATGATATTGAAATGTTCAGTTTGGAGAAATTTGAAATAACTTGACATCTATCAATGATCTGGATGTGAATTTTGGATATGTTGTTATTTTGGTTTTTCTTGGCTCTGTGTAGAAAAATGGCACAAAAATTCTTAGTATAGATTGACTTATGAATTTATCTTGATTTCAGCCTAGTCTGAGTTTATGAATTGTTTAAATTTATCTGTTAAGCAAATGTTGTTCAATTTTCTGCAGTAGATCTCTAATCGTTAGTGTCATCTTTCATAAATAGGAGCGTAATTTTTGGCATGTCTAGATTAGTCTTCTGAATTATTGTGGTTAGTTTGAGTTAAATTCAAATTCAAATTTTCTGCTGCAGTTATGGATCCAATTTTTGTGTGTGAGCTAGATATGTCAGTATCATGTTGTATGCAAAGTTGTAGCCTCAGATCATATCTATATTTTTCTTCATGATTTATTCATGCTCCTAGTGAAGGACCGATTAGGCGACCAGAGAGGGGGGAGTGAATGGGAGCCGATAAAAATTCTTCCCGAAGGATGAACTCGGCCGATGCCCCAAATTCATAACCAAGGATTCCCACACGAGTTTGCCAAAGTCGCGTAGTCACAACGGACCTACCAACCCTAGGAACAAACCCCAACTCAAAGCAACACGGAAGCACAACTCAAGAAGCAAAGGACTTAGGCAATCTGCGAAGCCCTAGGCGGACGGTCCTCAAAAGAGCATCGAACCTCCAGTATGCACCCTCCGAAATTCGGACGCTCCGAGCGAGCACCGCGGACGGTCCGAGCCTCGCGGACTGTCTGGCCTCCCCAGGCGGACGGTCCGACCAACACCTCCCAACCAAAAACTCCAAACGAAAAAGATCGAACGAGAGGCGCTCAAGAACTCGCGAAGAACACGACGAATAGCCGGCTGACGGGCTCCTCGCGGACGGTCCGCCGACTAGGCGCGGACGGTCCGCCAGGTGCGGACAGAGCAGGCCGAGCACGAAAACGTGAAGTCAACCCCACCTATCCATCCATGGATCTCCTAAACGGCTTAAGCTCTTGTGGCAAGATTTGGGTGAGATGTGACGCGTCCCTTGGAGATGCTATACCCCAAAACTTGAGACCTCAAACGAACTAAATCGCCGGGAATCGAATCGTAACCGAGCTCTACCAAAAAGCTAGGGTTCCAACCGAAATCCTCAAATCCAAGGCCAAATTCAGAGTTTGAGGGGTCAAGATCAAGCACAAAGATGCACAAGGCATCTATCCATGATCCCCACAAGAAGATCCGAACTCAAACACCCCAGAATCAGAGGACCAAGCCACGCACGAAAATCCAACGAAAATAGCTCGAAAAAGACACGAAAATCACACGAGCTACAAGAAGGAAATCGACGCAACCATGAAAGCTTCCATACACTCGGAGATCAGATTCTCTACAAAACGGTGAAGAAAATCTAAACCTATGGAGTAGAGAAATGGGAAGCAGTCCAGATAGATCATTTGCCCAGAAACCAGAGAGCTAATATATATGAGTTCCTCTGGGTTGGGCGAATGACCAAGCTACCCCTAGCACTTAAGTTGAGATACAAACCCCTCAGGGGCAAATAGGTCAAGTAGCACTCCTCTTCATCGCATGGCCATCCTTTGCCGCAGTCCGCATCCTCTCGACGCAGGCCCTGCGATCCTGCCACGTGTCCACCGGCATCGAAGCTTCTCGGCGTGCCCGGATCCCGTCTCTGCCTGCCGAGCCTCCGGTCTTGGTTTTGTGGTTAAACCAAGTAACCCGGCCGGTTTTGTGGTGAACTGCCGCAAACCCCGCGTGCAGACTCTGGTTGTGAGCCACTACCCTGCACCGACTCCGATCGACAACTCCATCTTGCTTTTCTTGCCACCATGCGGCCCGCACTTGACCCCGCTGGCCACCGGGTCCCTCGAGCCGAGCCTACTTGTCTCTCCACTCCTCGGAGGCCCCGCAAGGCATAGACCTTTCGCGCCCGCTCTTCACCTACACCAACGCAAATCAAGCCGCAACCTGCACCTGCAATACTCGGCCAAGAGTCAGTCTACACCACGTTGTCAATCACTCATCACACTGAGGAGCGACCATCCACCGGTCCTCGGACGCTCCGGTCCTCAATCTCCCACTTGATGAGTGCATTGACAACACACATAGTAACCAATTCAGAGAAAGAAAGAAAAAGAAAAGAAATGAACCAAAAAGTCAAACAAGTGAGTAAGTATGCAATGCAAAACTCCCCATGGATGCATGAATTGGGTACTTTCCTCCCCCTTGTTGGTAATGCATCAATCAAGCCAAAATGAAACCTAGAGCTTCTCAAATAGGCAAAATTCAACACAAGATGCTACACATGTCCAAGTGAGTAAGTGAGATACTCTATAGCTTCGTATGCACATTAGCTACAAGATTACCAAGTTTCACATCCATTGAGCAAAGCTAAGATACAAATGAGCAATTTTTCGAAAAATCACTCTCTCATGAGCAAAGTCCTAAACATGAGCAAAACATGTCAAAATGGCAGAGCCATACAAACTTCATGCTAGGACAACCATTCTAATCATAAGATCATCATAAACACCCTCAAGCACCTCATGTCATGTCAAAGCCACCGAGCCATGTGCCTACTTCTATGTATGAGACTTCTCATTGGTAGGCATCATGCAACGGTTTAGCACCCAAAGCTATAAAAATTAAGCACATATGACATGGGAGCACATTTTCCAAGCAATTTACATTTCATTTTCAGATTTACAATGGTACATGAAATGTCTTTGTGACAAAAAGGAACTTATGCCCCTCCACAAGATAAAGCAAGCGGGCTAAACATTCATGATGACAAATGAGCCTTTGGCCCCATATGATCAAAATAAGCTATCCAACCACAAATTAAGCATAGCAAAGCCACAAGAACATGTCAAGATCATATAAAGACATTTACCCACAAGAGAGCATACATGTAGCATTTTTCAAAAGCATAGCTAGCAACCATGGGCATAAACCAAGATCATCCAGAGCTAAGTCAAACTAACCATAGCATACCAAACTAGCTCACTAGATCATGTATAGCACATCATGGTGAACAAAGTATATAGGAGAAGCTCATCTCTAGAGCATATGATACAAATGCAGTCTATGATACAAAGATGCAAGCATGATATGATACAGAAATGAACATGCAAGATGCATATGTACATGAGATCCCCTCAACCACGGCTCAGAAAGGAAAAACCACACCAAGCTCACCTCCCAAATGTGCAAATGTAGCTTGGTCAAAAGGCTTTGTCAGGATATCGGCGAGCTGTTTTTCGGTTGGGACATGGATGAGGTCTATGTTTCCCTTCTCAACATTGTCTCTCAGAAAGTGGTAGCGCACTTCTATGTGTTTGGTTCTTGAGTGAAGCACAGGATTCTTGGCTACACTTACGGCACTGGTGTTGTCAGACATGACAGGTACATGGGAACACTCCTCACCAAAGTCACTCAAAGTGTACGTGATCCAAAGCAGCTGGGAGCAACAACTAGCGGCAGCGACATACTCAGCTTCTGTGGTAGACTGGGCTACACTTGACTGCTTGCGAGATGACCAAGAAACAAGCGAGGAACCCAGAAACTGGCAAGTACCCGAAATCGATTTCCGATCGACACGACACCCCGCAAAATCAGGATCCGAAAAACCAAGAAGCGAAAGGGAAGAGGATGCCGAGTACCAAAGACCAAGCTCAGGAGTGTGTCGAAGATACCTGAAGATCTGCTTGACGGCCTGCCGATGTGAAGTCCTCGGTGACGCCTGAAAACAAGCGCACAGACACACAGAAAACTGGATGTCCGGCCTCGTTGCCGTCAAGTACAAGAGGGAGCCGATCATGCTCCGGTACTCCTTCTGGTCCACGGGCTCTCCGTCCTCGTCCACGTCCAGTGCTGTAGTCATACTCATCGGTGTCGACAGGGGCTTCGAGTCGTCCATCTTGAACTTCTTGAGAATTTCCTTTGTGTACTTGGCTTGATGCACAAAGGTTCCCTCCTTTGCCTGCTTGATCTGAAGCCCGAGAAAGAACTGCAATTCTCCAATCATAGACATCTCGAATTCTTTGCTCATATCCTCTGCAAACCTTGTAACTAAAGAGTGAGACGAGCTGCCAAAGACAATATCATCCACGTACACCTGAACAATTAGGATATCATTGCCCTGCCTGAGGAGGAAAAGAGTCTTATCTACCTTGCCCATCTCAAATCCCTTGCTGAACAAGAACCCCCTCAAACGGCCATACCAAGCATGGGGAGCTTGTTTCAGCCCATACAACGCCTTCCGCAGCCTATACACCCTGTGGGGAAACTCAACACTCTCAAAGCCCGGTGCTTACTTCACATAGACTTCCTCCTCCAAAAACCCATTTAAGAAGGCACTCTTCACATCCATTTGGTACAATTTGAACCCCTTAGCCATAGAAAAGGCAAGAAGGATCCTAATCGCCTCCAAACGGGCTACAGGAGCAAATGTCTCCTCATAGTCTGTCCCCTCCTTCTGACTATACCCCTGAGCAACCAACCTCGATTTGTTTCTCACCACCTCACCATTCTCTCCGTCTTTGTTCTTCCACACCCATTTTGTCCCGATTGGTTTGCAAAGTGGTGGTGGCTCTACCAACTCCCAAACTTGGTTTCTCTCAAAGTTCTCTAACTCCTCATGGATTGCGTTCACCCAATTAGGATCAGAGAGGGTATGTCCAATGTCTTTCGGCTCAAAGGTAGCAACAAAAGCTGAATGAGCAAAGTGAGAAACATTCCTGGACCTTGACCTTGTCGTGCGTTCGTTTATGTCACTGATGATTCTTGAGGGAGGATGATCAACTTGAACGCGCCTCGGTGCCTCTCGCCTGGAGACAACCTCCCCCTCAGCTGCAGCTTCCACTTGATCTTGCTAGATCGTAGTCGGTGTAGGGGATGGGCCATCCTGCATCGTAGTCGTCGTAGTGGAAGAAGAGGGTACATGCGCCGTTGGAGCTTCACCATCATCACCATCATCCTCTCCAGCATCATCCTCCTCATCCTCAAAGATCTTCTTGCCAACTTCGTCATCACCTGCACACTCAAAGACAGATGAACTGCATGGCTGGGTCTCATCGAAGGTTACCTCGCAAGTTTCCATGACCAGGTTAGTATCAAGGTTGAGCACACGGAATGCTCGAGAATGACTAGCATAACCCAAGAAAATCACATCGGAGGACCTCGACTCAAACTTATCAAGCCTACCCTTCTTGAGGATGAAGCACCGACAACCAAAAGCCCTAAAATGGCTCACTCTAGGTGCTCGCCCGTGCATGAGCTTATAGCACGTCTTGTTCAAGAAGGCCCTGAGAAAAATCTGGTTCCCAACATGGCAAGCGGTATTCACCACCTCGACCCAATATTTCCTCGGAGTCCTATGCTCATCGAGCATCATCCGAGCCATCTCACATAGGGACCGATTTTTCCTCTCAACCACACCATTCTGACAAGCCACATAGGGAGAAGAAAACTGATGTTCGAGACCCAAATCACGGCAAAAGGTTTCGAAACGAGAGTTTTTAATTTCTGTGCCATTGTCGCTACGAATAGCTCGAACAGCATCTCCATGCCTCTCATTCTTCAACCTCAAGATTAGATCCCGCACAAAACCAAACCTCTCCCCCTTGTCAGCCAAAAAGAAGACCCAAGCATAGCGAGAATAGTCGTCAACTATCACAAGGACATACCATTTCCCACCCGCCGAGCACACACGAGCTGGACCAACCAAGTCCATATGGAACAGCTCACATGGCCTCTCTTTCATAACGGATGTGAGAGGCGGGTGAGAGTTGGCGACCATCTTACCATGCCTACACGAAGCACATACCAAATCCTTTTGGTACTTCAACTTTGGCAATCCTCAGACCAAACCTAGCCCACTCAAGCGTGACAACAAGTCAAAACTCAGGTGACCTAGTCTCCTATGCTATTCCCAAAGCTCCGCCGAAACACCAGCAACCAAACAACGAGTAGAGCCGACACACTGAGAAAAATCGGCTCTGAAAATTTGACCCTCGGGGATGATCGTGCACACAAGATCACCTCGAGAATCCAAAACACGAGAACAGCCCATTTTGAAACCGACTTCAAAACCCTCATCAAGAAGCTGGGAAACAGAAAGAAGATTGTACCCCAAAGACTTGACAAGAGCAACACGCCGAAGAGTCACAGACTCACTCACCTTCACCGTGCCCACTGAAAGCACTCTACCTTTCCCATTGTCCCCAAAAGTGATGTACTCTTTGGTCATCACTGGGGTGAGGCTGGAGAACCACTGTCGATCTCCGGTCATGTGTCGAGAGCAACCGGAGTCAATCAACCAAAAGCCCTCCATGCCTCCCACCTGCAAAATAAAAAACGAGAGCGAGAGTGAGCAAACGACTCAGCACTAGGGTTAGTACATAAGGAATCAAACCAGTGTCGTGCCATTTGCTCAAAAGTGGGGTTAGCAAAATCCATCCTATCTCTCCTAGGTGGAACACACACACGTCCCCTTGGAGGACTATGCGTACCACGAAGTGGAGGCCGTGGCCCGTAGCTCCTCTGGGACCTAAAACTGCGATCGTTCCCCCAATACTCGTATTGGCCACGAGTGAAGGAATGTCTAGCAAACTCACCACGCCCGAACCCAACACGCCTACCACCATGTCTCTGTGGTGGCTCACCTCGAGGCACAAACTCACGCCTCTCTCGGGGGTAAATGGTACGCACCACACCCTCACCTCTTGGCACCAACCTAGGCTCAGGCACACCACGAGAAGGACGGTACCTATCCATGTTGGCCATCTCCCTAGCCAACCTCTCCTCACGCTTCCTCCTGAAGCAAAACTCAGCTAAGTGACCATCCTTCCCACAATGGTCACAATGGAATGGGATGGGTTTTGGCTTTGGCTTTGGGTTCTCTCGGGGCTGAGGCTTCTCCTCACTCGGTTTCTCTCCCTTCTTCCCAAAGAACTCATTCCCCAAGTCACTCTTGAACTTGATGGGTTTCCGGAAGTTGTCGGTTTGTGGACCAAACACGGGTGGAGCTGGGGTTGTGTCTAGTCGGTTCCTAAGTGGGTTTGTCTTAGGAGCATAGGTATTTTTGTGGTAGGTTTTTGGTGGTTCTGGGATGTCACCGATCTTTTGCTCATTCTCACCACTTCCCTCACCAACCTTGTCCGACCCAACCACTTGCCCATCATAGAGCTTGTACGCCTCAATCATCATCTTAAGCTGAGGCTCATGACCAGACAACCTACCCATCATCTTTCTCAACTCATCGTTCTCATCCTGCAAACGATCAACATAGTGTGCAAGCTCCAAATTCTTCACAGCATGTAATTCACAAGTAGAGCATGATGTAGGAATAGGAGCTTTCAAAGCAGCTTCTAGTGATCTAGCATAAGCAGCAGATACATCTAGTTTCTCATGCAAAACAGGACAAGAAGTGCAAGCACCAAGCAAGGAGGGCCAAGATTTCATCTCATCTAGCTCAACCCTAAGCACATCTATTTCCTCAACCTTGGAGGCATACTTTTCCTTAAGCACAGTCAAATCACCAAGGAAAACAGAACAATCAGTGCATTCAGGTTCATCGGTCACAATAGGAGCAGACTTCAGAGAATCTATTTGTGCCCTAGCATCAACAAGCAAAGACTCTAGCTCAACCACCTTCTCCTTAGCCTCTCCAAGCAAAGACCTATACTCCCTCTTCTCCTTGTTGGTCTTTCTAAGCACATCATCACGGTTGTCAAGCAAGTCATTCAACCTAGCATTCTCCGCTATCAAGAAGGCAGGATCATTGTTTACCTCATCCTCGGAGTCGGAGTCCGAGTCGTCCTTGTTGCTCTTCTTGCTCCCGGAGCTGTGTGCCATGTCGCAAAAGCCTTGGGCGGCGAAGCACAGGCCGTTGATGTTCTTGCTCGACCGCTTGCCCTTGTTCCGGTTCTCTTCTTCATCACTTGAGCTCGATGAAGAGTAGCAGGAGCTTGAGTCGATGTCGCTCGCTCCGGCAACCATCGCCCGCTCCTTCTTCTTGTGACCACCACTCTTCCTCGGCCTCCGCTTGGACTTGTTCTTGCCCTTGTGGTCGTCCCTCGAGCGGTGCTTGTGGTCGGTCCTCGGACGGTGCTTGTGCTCGGGCTTGACCTCCATGGCCTCCGGGCACTCAGCGATAAAGTGCTCGTGCTTGCCGCACCGGTAGCACATACCCGAACTCCTCCGAGCATTCTTCCGGTTCGTGTACATGCGCTCGAACCGCCTTCTCAGCAATGCGAGATCCTCCTCGCTCAGCACCTCGAATTCCTCATCTGGCATGGACACAAGACAAGACAAGGAGAACTGTCTCGAAGACATGTTAGCATTAGTCCTTGGTCCAGAAATGACAGCCAGACTATGAGGGTCAGTCGGGTTCTCGATCCTTGCTCGCACCCCATGGTCCACCTCGGACGACTTGAGCTTGGAGAACAGCTCGTCCACCGTGAGGGTCTCATACTTCTCCGACTCAAGAATGGCTTCGACCTTCTCACCCCACACGGTACGATCCAGAGAGTGCAGGAGCTTGATAGCCGTGTCATGATCATCGTACGGGAGCACGGCCACATTAGCCCTCGTGTTGTTCACAATCACAGTGAACCGCTGGAACATGCTGTCAATGGACTCACCGGGGAGATGAGTGAAGTTCTCCTAGTCTCTCCGGTAGGTCGCAAACAATCTAGCCTGAACCTGAGTGTTCCCAGCATGAGCATTTTTCAGCTGCTCCCAAATCCTACAAGCCAAGTCCTCTGTCTGAACCCGATCGAATTCGGATTGACACAGAGCACGGAACAAGTAGTCGACCGCCTTGTTGTTAGCGTCGAACATATCCCTCGATCCTGGAGCTAGGAAGTTAATCGGATGAACATAAGCTGTGTTCACTGTAACATCCCAAAGGATCTGACCCTTGCCGCGGAGGAAAGCAGCCATCCGCCTCTGCCACATGTGGTAGTTCTTACCATCAAAGTGTGGTGGACCCGAACCCCATTCCTTGTACGCCATCTTTGAATCTTAGACTGGTTAGAATCACGAGGATCCGTAACCGGCTTTGATACCAATTGAAGGACCGATTAGGCGACCAGAGAGGGGGGAGTGAATGGGAGCTGATAAAAATTCTTCCCGAAGGATGAACTCGGCCTATGCCCAAAATTCACAACCAAGGATTCCCACACGAGTTTGCCAAGGTCGCGTAGTCACAACGGACCTACCAACTCTAGGAACAAACGCCAACTCAAAGCGACACGGAAGCACAACTCAAGAAGCAAAGGACTTAGGCAATCTGCGAAGCCCTGGGCGGATGGTCCGAGGTGACTGGGCGGACAGTCCGCGTGGGCCTGGCGGACAGTCCGCGTGGGCCTGGCGGACGTTCCGCGGGTCAAGGGCGGACGGTCCGCAAAAGAGCACCGAACCTCCAGTATGCGCCTTCCGAAATTCGGACGGTCCGGGCGAGCACCGCGGACGGTCGGAGCCTCGCGGACTGTCCGGCCTCCCCAGGCGGACGGTCTGACCAACACCTCCCAACCAAAAACTCCAAACGAAAAAGATCGAACGAGAGGCGCTCAAGAACTCGCGAAGAACACGACGAACAGCCGGCTGATGGGCTCCTCGCGGACGGTCCGCCGACTAGGCGCGGACGGTCTGCCAGGTGCGGACAGAGCAGGCCGAGCATGAAAACGCGAAGTCAACCACTCCTATCCATCCATGGATCTCCTAAACGGCTTAAGCTCTTGAGGCAAGATTTGGGTGAGATGTGAAGCGTCCCTAGGAGATGCTATACCCCAAAACTTGAGACCTCAAATGAACTAAATCGCCGGGAATCGAATCGCAACCGAGCTCTACCAAAAAGCTAGGGTTCCAACCGAAATCCTCAAATCCAAGGCCAAATTCGGAGTTTGAGGGGTCAAGATGAAGCACAAAGATGCACAAGGCATCTATCCATGATCCCCACAAGAAGATCCGAACTCAAACACCCCAGAATCAGAGGACCAAGCTGCGCACAAAAATCCAACGAAAATAGCTCAAAAAAGACACGAAAATCACACTAGCTACAAGAAGGAAATCGACGCAACCATGAAAGCTTCCATACACTCGGAGATTAGATTCTCTACAAAATGGTGAAGAAAATCTAAACCTATGGAGCAGAGAAATGGGAAGCAGTCCAGATGGATCATTTGACCAGAAACCGTAGAGCTAATATATATGAGTTCCTCTGGGTTGGGCGAATGACCAAGCTACCCCTAGCACTTAAGTTGAGATACAAACCCCTCAGGGTCAAATAGGTCAAGTAGCACTCCTCTTCATCGCACGGCCATGCCTTTGCCGCAGTCCGCGTCCTCTCGACGCAGGCCCTGCGATCCTGCCATGTGTCCGCCGGCATCGAAGCTTCTCGGCGCGTCCGGATCCCGTCTCCGCCTGCCGAGCCTCCGGTCTTGGTTTTGTGGTTCAACCAAATAACTTGGCCGGTTTTGTGGTGAACCGCCGCAAACCCCGCGTGCAAACTCCGGCTATGAGCCGCTACCCTGCACCGGCTCCGATCGACGACTTCGTCTTGCTTTTCTGGCCACCATGCGGCCCGCACTTGACCCTGCTGGCCACCGGGTCCCTCGAGCCGAGCCTACTTGTCTCTCCACTCGTCGGAGGCCCCGCAAGGCATAGACCTTTCACGCTCGCTCTTCACCTGCACCAACGCAAATCAAGCCGCAACCTACACCTGCAATACTCAGCCAAGAGTCAGTCCACACCACGTTGTCAATCACTCACCACACTGAGGAGCGACCATCCACCGGTCCTCGGACACTCCGGTCCTCACCTAGTAGCTTTAACTTGTTACTTTTGTCATATTTATTTCATAGCTTTAATTTATCTCATGTGTGGTCAGTAAATCTGTTATGCTAAGATGTTCATGCTGGTAAAGTTTCATGGTCAAATTGTTTATACATCTTCCAGAATTAATTTCCTAAGTAATCAACCTTTAATTGAATAAAACAAAAGGAAAACATAAATATTTATGTTTGCAACTTAAATTAAATGCTTGGGATTCACCAAATCACCCCTGAACAGCACCAAGTTACTTTGGTGAAGTTTACTTAACTAATTAACTTAGATGTGCACACAATCACCATTGAATAAAACTAATGTTGTACACCGATCGACCCTTTCTTTGCAGAAGATAATTGATTAAAATCTTGTCAAGATGAATATGGCCAGCAATACACCCCATATTTATCTCTGAATTCAGAACTGAATTTCATTCTTAAGTTTGAGTGCTTGAATAATAATGCATATGCATATCGTGTAGAACTTTCGGACGGTAACTATGCTGGTGCCTGAGCCTGAAGGGGAACCAGCTGAGGGAGACATGAATGTGGTGGAAGTGCAGTAAGACCCGAACCAAAGTTCGGAGGAGCTCCAGTCTGACTTTGCCAGTGAAGGCAAGCCCCAGAGCATAACCTACTTTCGTTAACTTATGCAATCCTTTATGCGATGTTTGTGCAATTACGTTCAGGAGTTGAATTGAAACCTTAGATGCGTGGTCCTAGGTCCTATGTTCTAATACTAGCATGATAGGTCACTAGTTGCCATGCTTAGGACCATAGTAAAAGTCGAGTGATGACCGCCACTCGCGAGCTATAGGTCTCTTATGTTGGAATCATAAGATTGTTAAACTTATCTACTCATGTAGTAAGAGCATGGGATCAACTCCGGTCAATAGATGTCAGTGGTTAAGCTTTTGAACATTCTAAACACTTGTCAGGAATGGGACCGGTAAGCCTAGGACTTTCTTGATCTGGTAAGGGAACTCTCTACCACTAATCCCGGGAATAGTCCCCAGATTCTAGGCAGTGATACATGTGTGGATCTGGGCGGTCAGATACCATGACCGAATAACCTTGTACCAGGGACTGTGGACATTGATCCTGAACTGAGGATGGCTGGGAACCACCTGGTTGGTGTGTACCCCACCCCTTTGGTTTTAGTTGGCATTTTTGGGGTATGCATTCTCCCGTGTGTTTAGGTCCACCTTGCAAGGTTACTAATCGATCGATCGTCGGCCTCACACTATTATCTGAGACTGCTTAACCATCCCCTCTATGTCCCTTTAATGATGGAATTGAGAAGGAATTTGTATACTGTTTAATTTGTATTGAACAACTCATGCTTGAATTAGTTTGCTAATCAAGTAATGGTTAAATGAATAGAATTTGGAGCTAAAATTTGAAAATAAGGACATACTCTTTGTTGCTTTTCAGCAAAACAACTCACTAGCCATAAAGCCTTGCATGTCTAGAGAGTTGGTGATTTTCCAATCACCCATCGGTTAAGTCTTGCTGATTATTAGTATACTCAGCCTTGCTGTTGTTGATGTTTTCAGGTAATGATGTGTGTGATGACGGCTTTCCGTGGCCTGGTTCTCTCCCACCCAGTTGGGAGTACGAGTCGGAGGATGAAAGTGCTTAGTGGCATCACAAATGGCCTCGTGTGATGTCTCTTATGTTGTTTAGTAGTTTATTTCTGCTGTGTTTCGAACTCTGAACCAATTACCTTTATGCAACAGACTTGGTTTCTAATAATGAACCTTTGAAGGATGTTATGTAATAAATTGTGACTTGATTATCTCTGGACTCGCCTTCGTGTGAGTTTTGATGTACAATTGTGGATCCTATGATTTAAGTGATTTACCGGGCTTGACCCGGCAGAGACGACAAGTTACTTTTATATTATTGCTTAATGGCCAAGTGGAGTGGTTTAGACAATAATATGGAATTAATTTGAGTGGTTCTGTCACAGGGTATGTCTTATCGGCTCCCAAAAATTCATACTCTAATCCCTTAGGAAGTGGCTTTAACTCAATATCGGGCACTTCGGGTTCTTGTTGTTGCAAGTCTCCAATATCTTCATAATTTTCTTCATCCAAGCTTCCATCTTGTGCCTTCAACCCCTCTGTTGCTTCCGCTAATTCTGTCTTGATCATCATACATAACATCATTCTCCATTGCTCGTTGGAGAGGATCCCTGAAAGTATCAACAAAACAAAGATCCTCTACCTCTTCGTTGTCTAGAGGTAGAGGTTAAGCAATACGAGAAGCGGGTAGGAAATCATATGTGAATTTATTTCCATCTAGATCAATAGTAACTCTACCCTTTCCAGCATCAAGAACGACATTGACCAAATTAAGAAAAGGCGTACCAAGAATTATATCATCATGTTCATCATGGCAAGCATCAATTATGAAAAAGTCGGTTGGAATAATTTTACCCGAGATAACAACATCTAAATCTTTAAGCACACCCAAAGGTCTTGTCGTTCTACCATCTCCCATGATTAATTTTATTTGTGTTGGAGCAAGATTTAAAGTTTTACTAAAAAGCTCATAATAAATTTTGGAAGACACGACACTAACATGGTCTCCTATGTCACATAAGGCTTTGCAAATTTTCTCTCCATTAATGTTGCAACTTATGTGAGGTGTCGGTAGAGAGGTACCTTCGACATGATCGGCTCCTATCGCGTACACTTCGGCTAGGTATGCATATGGCGAGTCCTTCGGCTTCACTCCCATAATCCTCTTTACTTTGGCAATGTGGTCCAGATCTACCTCTTCATCCACATTGAAAAGTCTTTGAATAATTCCTCCGGCCGATTCTTTGTCCAACTCGTACCCCAAGTGCCCCTCCTTTAGAAAGTTGAATTCTATAGCTCTCGCCAACTCCTTTTGGTTCGGGTATGGTCTCCTCTTGTTGAACATTTCTTCGAAGTCAATCGGGATCCAATCCATTTGTTCGAACTCCATTAGCGGCTTTGCATTCGCCAAACCTCTTCCTTGTACCTCCTCGAGCTTGCAAATTTTGTTGCCTTGGATTGGTCCTCCTTCATTGTGGGTTGCTCCTTCAATCTTTTCTTGCCTTGTTTCTTCTTTCTTCGCTTTCGGGGCTTCTTTTCTAGAAATTTCAGCAAGTACCTCCACACGAGTTTCTTGCTCAACGCTACCCGAAATATGTTCTTCCCAATCTCTTTGCATGGCCACCCCCTCGCTTAATCTTTGTAGTAATTGGGTGGCCTCCGTGAGTGTTTTCTCCATTATATTTCCGCCTGCACACATTTGAACATACCGTATGCCTTCGGGGGTTAGGGAAAAATAAAAAGTATGCAAGAGTACATCACCAGAGAATCCGAGCCTTGGTCCTTGTTTGATCAATCCATTGAATCTTTCCCAAGATTGATCTATTCCTTCCTCTTCTCCTTGCACAAAATTTATCACTTGCCTCCTCACATTTTGAACCCTACTTATCGGGAAGATTTTTTCACAAAATTTCTTCACCAATCGATTCCAATTTCCTTCCACCTCGAAGGATGCAAGTGAGTGCCATCATTTTGCTTCATCCGCAAGTGAGTATGGAAAAAGATTCCATTTGTACCAATCGACCGGAACTCCTTCTTGTTGCACCGTGTTGCATAGCATCGTGAAACACTCAATGTGCCTATATGGATTGTCCGTCTTCACCCCTCTAAATGGGTTTGCTACCGCCATCTCGATCATCCGAGGCTTGACTTGTACTCGGTAGCCTCGAGTATCAAATCTGATTTTTGCACTTTAATTTCCTCCAATCGCGGGCTAGCATAATACCATAATGGTTTTTCTTCTTCCTCCATTGGGTGATTGACAAAGGCCATCTAGACAACAAAAACAAAAACAAAGATTTCTAGACAAAAGGTTAGGTGTTAGTAATCAACAAAATTAATACAAAGTTAAACATAGCAAACTAGCTTGTTCCTCGGCAACGGCACAGGTCGGTTGTAGCTTTTCCCTTAGAGTATCCCCCAAGTTTAATCAATCCGTGGAACAAGCGGATTGCTACGCTCAACTAGGCACTAACGTCGTTGATTTAAAACTCTTTATCAAATAAAGGTATGTACAAGTAAAGAACTTAAACTAATATAATCTAGATTAAAGAAATCAACGTAGAGAGCAAAGGTATAGAGATCACAAGAGTGTAGAAAGCTTGTCCAAGGGATCTAGGATCACTTGGAGATGTAACCACCTAGCAAGAACTACCCGATCTAATCTATCAAAGGTAAAGGTGAACTGAGTCCAAAGCTTTCCCTCTCGCGTACTAGTCACTACACGAGGGTAATCCGTGATCGAACACCAAGTGCACAAGACGTTGATGTGTTCTAGGTATGCAAGACTAAGTGTGTGAACCAAGCTCGATACGTTTTCCCTCCCGCGCACTTTCACTACACGACGGTAATCGCATAAAGAACAAAAGGAACACGATACATGAAGCTACGAGTGATGCATCCCCAAATAAAGCAAGCCGGCCATTAAGATTAACGCACCATCAACATGAATATGATAGCAAAAAGATCCAAAACATAGGTTTTGTAATTATAACTCAATATCCCCCTTCAACCCCTAGGACAAACAAGGACTTTACCCCATAATGTCACACATTGTAGCGCTAGTCATGGTGTAGAATCCTCCGAAGTAGATGAAGGCCGACGAGTGCTCCTTGTCGATCCGATCTCCTTCTTCTTCTTCTCGGTCTTGTGGCGGCGGATGACGAATGAATATCCCCGTGGCTCTTTGCGTCCAAACTACTAATAGCCCGAGGGGGTAGTAGGTCAAAGGGGAGGTCGAACCGGGCCGAAAACGGGCTAGGCCGGTCGGCATGGGCCAACCGAACAAGGGCCTTTTTGGCCCGGTTCGGCCCTATTTTTCACGTACGAGCTCCTCGTGCAATTGCTGATTTACACCCTTCTGCATGTGGGCCCTTGACGTCGTTTTCTTCACGGTTTAGATAAGGGTATTTGTCGCGCAAGCTCTTGCATTTTCTGTTCAGGTCCTTGGAGTTTTACGGCTTCATGCTTTGGTCCTTGGGTAATTTGGAGTCATGTTCACTTCGAGCCTTGACTTGTGTCGGGCTTCATTATCTTCTCATAAAGTGCTTCATGAACTTTACCCGAAAGTACTTATTTAGGTGCTTAAATCCTACGTAAACAACACACTCCAAAAACCACATGCAAGGGCGAACTTGTTATATTAAGGGGGTTAGTACCATTAGATCGAATATCAAATTAATGCCAACATTGGAGGTAAACTCATGGCTAGGAGTGTCAAAGTCGACCATCAACAATTGTGCAAATGCTAACAAACGTGGCAGACACCAGATTTCCCTTCACGGTCTGCAGTACCGAAATAGTATCTTCAATCTACCAATCCATAAAATGATTCAAATTGAAAATACAAGGACCTATCAATCCTATCAATTTTGCACCTCGACAAAAATCCATAAAGCGAGTGGTTTGAAGCACATCCATAAGCTACTAAAATACAAAACCTACTATAAGACGATGCAAATTGAAAACTAACTGAATCTAGCATGAATTGTCTATAGCCTATCAACTTCTAACACCAATCGAAGTGCAAATCTAAAGGTAGGATAATGAAATCTGAATCTACCATATATGCTCATCAATCCTCCAGATCCCCAAATCTAGATATCCCCAACCCTAGTAAGATAGGGGAAAATATAGCGGCTCAAACCAGAGGACCGACCTCGTCGTGCTGTCTGATCCTCTTGTTGCTAGGAGGTGGCGGCGCAACCATCTTCCCCTCACTGCTAGGATCCGCCATTCCTACCACGAACCATTGCAAATCTGTGTAGTGGAAGTCAAAAGTCTTTGCAAAGTCCGAGTGAAGTGTCTCGCCAGCCATTCGATACGTAATTATAGACTCAACTAAAACTTACATGTGGGACCTGGTCACAGTAAAGAATTTGCATGAACTATTAGCTAAGTTTTCCATAAGCTCTCACAACTAAGAAGTGGTGTAGTGGTAAACAACAAAGTCTTGTTCCTCCAGGTCTCTGGTTCGAACCCATGCCATAGCAAATTATTTTTGCAACATTTCATGACTCGGCCTATGCTGACCAGGAAAAAATGCTTACATGTGGGACCCTGGAAAATTTTATGACGACTTGGAACACTGTATTTTCGAAAAAATGCTTACATGTGGGAACCAGTTGAATTTTATGACGACTTGGAACACTATTTTTAAATAATGCTTACATGTGGGACCAAAGTTGGTTTATGAGACTATTACGGAGCTTATGGCGTCACAAAACAAGCATGGAATAGGGACCGCTCGGCTACAGTAGCAACTGTTATGATGAAAGTTTTTTTGTCACTAAATTTGCTTGGAAGTGAAATATTATGACGAGATCAGCTAGGGACGTCATAAATCAATGACGCTAAAATGTGGTTGCGTCACTAATCAACAATTTTCTTGTAGTGTTCATACTCGGCTTCGTTGTTCGAGACCTTCCAGAAAATCTGCAGGACGTACTTGAGTCGTTCGCCCTTTGGAGATATCAGGAGTACCCCTGCGCCTGCGCCCTTGAGCTTGAGTGAACCGTCGAAGTACATCACGTAGTGCTCTGGTCGCTCCGTTGGTGTGGGTAGTTGATTTTCCTGCCACTCCGCCATGAAGTCGACTAGTGCTTGAGACTTGATGGCGGTGCGCGGCATGAAGTCGATGTTGAGGGAGCCGAGCTCGACCACCCACTTGGAGATCCTCCCGGTAGAGTTCCGGTTGTAGAGTATATCACCAAGCGGGTAGTCGGTGACCACAGAGATCGAGTACTTCTAGAAGTAGTGTCGTAGCTTCCGCGAGGTGATGAGGACTCCGTAGAGTAGCTTGTGCACTGATGGGTACTGGGTCTTGGACTCATACAGAACCTCGCCGATGAAGTAGACATGTCGCTCGACTGGATAAGCGTGGCCTTCTTCCTACCGCTCGATGACGATGGTAGTACTGACCACATGAGTAGTCGCAGCAAGATAGAGCAGTAGCTGCTCCTTTTTACGAGGAGCTGTGAGGACCAGTGGCTTTGACAGGAAATCCTTGAGTTGCAACAGAGCTTGATCAGCCTCCCTGTCCACGTGAACTTCTCTTGTCGCTTGATAGTGATAGGGATGTAGGGTTGTCGAACTTGATATTTTTATCTGACCACAATCCTTAAATCTTCACCCTGGAGCTTCAGTAGAATTAACTGGTTATGAAATATACAGTGGTGCTGGTATGTGCACTGAACTCATCTGGCAGCCTTAAACTGTATGGTTGTTAAGGATTAATTAGTTGACTGAAAATTGCAATGGCCTGAATGGCATATGCCATTATTTTATCATGTTTCATAATGTTGTTAAAATAAAACTGCTGTAGTGGATTTGCTTGAAAACTTTGTATTACATCTCTAATATGTTAGTCAGGCCTCATTTTAACCTTTAACCTATGTAAATTTTTTTTACCATGGCTCATACATTAGCTAAGTATACATACTGAACTGGCCCTTAGTTGCAGTGTTGGGTCTATTTCTAAACTGGGTATTTGACAATGTGCTCCTTTCAGGTTAAGGATTAGATGCATGAAAGTTAGAAGCGACTGTTTAGGAATGAGATTCAGCCAGTGAAAAGCAATTAGACTTTGGGAGTCTGAAGCAACTGTTTTGGTCTCTGATAGCATCTTTTGTACCTTTTAATTCATGATGCTGGCTTTGGTTTATATTTTTGTATGATTTGTATATCTGTCTGTAACTCATGACAGAGAATTTTCCATTTTGGATATTGTTTTAAGAAAATTTCATGAGCTGTGCATTGTGATCTGTTGATATATTGTTGGCTTGAGAGGCCCAGTTCTGATATGGGCTCATTAATAAATGGGCCTTGAATGTGATGACGTGGTTCATGTTTGCCACATCAGCAATCCATGTTGGCAGCCACGTGGCTGTCATGTCATTTGCCATGTGGCTGCCATGTCATCTGCCACGTGACTACCACATCATCATGACACGTGGACCAATCAGATCACGACACCTGGATCAATCAGATCAAGACACGTCATCATCCTGGTGCATGTTGCCACGTCAATGTCCAACATGGAACCGAGCCACGTCAGCAGCCAGCGTGGCACTGAGCCACGTCAGCAGCCAGCGTGCACAGCGCCACGTGGCTGTCACTTTCATGACGAAATCAGTGATGATTTTCTTTAGTCATAGAAGACGAGCGGTTACATGACGAAAAACGTGTTCGTCATGGAAAAGGAGCAGTTCTATGATGAAATTGCCTGATTTGTCACGGTGCGTCAAATGTGACGCGCTTTCTATGACGATCTCAAAATCGTCATAAATTCATCACAGAAGTTTTTCCATGGCGAATTTGGCATGTTCTGTGACGAAAGTGTTTTGTCATTGATGTGAACTTTTGTACTAGTTAAATGAGGCCTATCTGAGGACCACCAGGATGTGGGACCAACAGCCTTGCGATGGGCAGCGCAGCTTCTTCGAGTTCCTTCAGTGACGCCCGCAGCTTCTCGCAGTCTTCGTTGAGCTTCTGCAGAGATTTATAACAACACACAAGGTCAAGATCAGAGGCTTCACGAAGCTCCATCCATTTGATGCACTCATGGCGCATCTCCGTGTATTTATACTCGGCTACCTCTCGGCGGTCTGTCTCCCGGTACACGATGTTCTTCAGATCTATCTCGGAAGCTTTCAGCCGCTCGACATATGCCTCAAGCTTTGCAGACAAGTCGCCAACAATGTCAAACAACAGATAAGCAACAAAATCAGTAGTCAAGTGCTGCGGTGGGAGCCATACCTTTGTTCTTCGGCCGCAGAGATTTGTTCTTCTTGATCAAGTCATCCCTTTTCGCCTCCATATCTTGTACCTCGTTGTGGTACTGGGCGAAGGCGGTGTCAAACTTGGACTGGAGAAGCGCAGAGTGTTTCCTCGACTTGTCCAACTCTTTTTCCAAGGCTTTAGCATGGAGGCAAGTGTCGCCATATCCCTTGAGGTGCTCGGTCTTCTTTTGGGATCTCTCCACAAGGCCCTGCACACATCAAGTCGCAATCAGCACTGGTGCTCTCCACCTCAAGGCTACTCAGGGTACTCGCAACGTACCTTGACCCATTGCTCTGTGCGGCGCCACGACTCCATGTTGAGTGACACGACGGTCGGGTCGATCAGCTCCTAATCCAGCAACTCGAGCCCCCCGCGGCTTGAAGTTCCAGACTCCAGCATCAGCGTCGACCGCAGCGGTGCTGCGTCTTCTACCACCGCCTCACGGACGACGACCTCAGTTCTCGACCCAGGCTGCAGATCAACTTGTGCTTCCACCCTGGGCTCGGGGGCTGAAGTCGTCATCGGCTCGACAACTGGCTCGGCAGTGGTCGCCTCAACAGTAGTCGTCTCGATGGCTACCGCTTCGGGGATCACCCCTTCTTCAGTTCGCGGCCCTGTCAAGACCAAGTCAGTGGCACACAGCTACAACAACTACTCTACTCGACAAGTACTCAAATCAGCGGGATACATACCTTCTACAAGGGTGGCTTCCTCAAGCATTGGATCAGCTCCAGCTTCAGCTTGTGGTGGTGGTGTGCGTTCCCGCGCCTCCGTCGAGCGGTCTGCATCATCGGCGGGAGCACTAGTCTCAGCCTCATCCCACGACAAGTCGGTGCATTTCCTGCACCAAGAAGTACTATGTCAGCCACTTGATACACATCTCAATGTCTACTCAAAGTGTTCGGGTACTTACAAGGTCGATCGCACTACCGTGACGGTCGGGGCGCCCAGCAAACTGGCAATATCTACAATGCCGGGTTCCCTTCCCTTCGGTTGTTCAACGGCCACGGTCGCAGCAGGAGGAGGGCCTTGGGCTTCTTCAGTCGATGGCTGCGGGTTCGACTCCCCGGTCGCCGCCTGCTCCTGTGCCTCACTAGGCACATCACCTTCGACTACCGGAGGCAGGCTGGTGCTTCCTCTAGTCACTGCCCCCACAGTGTCCCAATCTCGCTCCTCATCCCGGGCAGTAGGCTCCGGGGAGGGGATGTCCTACAAAAAACAACTCGACTCGTCAGTAACAAACTACTTAATGAGTACTCGACTACACTAGTCGGCGCACTTACCTCTGGCCTGGAGTCTTCAGACACCTTAAGCTTCTTCACAGTGCGCTTGTGCGCTGTGTTGCGTGGCTTCCTTGGCGGGAGTAGCTCGTTTTCTTCAAGGTTCACCGGCGGCTCTTCAACTGGGACATCAGGCATCCCAGCTCGCTGGAACCTAGATCGGAGTGGAAGTGCTATTGCAGAGTTTCTTCATCTTCATCATCGGATGTATCTTCAATGACAAAAGTGTCATCGTCCTCGCCGACTACTCAGCACTCCTTCGTCTTCGGCTTCACCGTCCCTTGAGGTTGCTTCTCAGCCTGGGGGGGATGGCGGCACAGAGACGAGCTTCTTGAGGTCATCCTACAAGACCAAGCAAGTGTTAGTACAACTACTCATACTACTAGTACTCGGGGGCTATGGCCACGACTACTAACCTCCCTCGGCGGGCGTGACGCGGAGTACTCCCCCATAGGACAAGGCGTGTACGGGGGCATATCTTTGAAGCTCCTCCCCAGCCTCTCGATGATCACGTCATCGTCAATCTCCTCGCTAGGCATCCGCGAGGTATCTTCGGCTCTGATGTACTCGTAGCCGAGATAGTCTCACGCCATCAACGGCTGCACCCTCCTCTTCATGAAACTGAATGCCACATGTTCGGCCCTCAGTCCGGCCTTCCTCAGGGCCTTCACCTTCTCCAGCAGCGCAGGCAACTAGAGGCCTTCCTGCATGGTGGGCTCTGAGTTCCACCATGGCGCATGCTTCGGTGGGTACCCACTCGGCTTCGGCAGCGACGGGTGGTGATTGCTAATGTAGAACCACCACGCTTTCCAATCTTGGTTGGAGTCTATCAGCTTGTAGGGCAAGTACTGCACGGCGGCATCTTCTCGCATCTGCACCCCAACACCTCCAACTACTCGGGGGTCATCTGCGCTCGGTTGGGGCTTCACCCGGAAGAACTTGCGGAACAAGATCCAGTGGGGCTTGATCCCCACGAACGCTTCACAAAAATGGACGAAGACGGAGATGTGGAGGATACCGTTGGGGTTGAGATTGAGGTACTCGATCCCATAGTACTGAAGCATCCCCTTAAATAAGTCACTCGCGGGGAGTGCGAGTCCGCGCTCCACGAACCGCGCAAACATCGGGATCTCGTCGGGATTTTTCTCCATCAGGTACCCATCCCCAGTGGCGGCGCGCCACATGTCCATCTCCTTCTCATGGAGGAAACCGCTGTTGACAAGGGCGAGGAGGTGCTCGGTCTTCAGCTTCGCCTTCTTCCACTCCTTCGCTGGATTCGGCGGAGCGGAGTGGGGTGACGACGACGACTGACCGGCATCGCCGACCTCATCGCGGCTCCTCTTCTTCGACGCACCGGTCTTCGTACCCTTCACTGGTGATGAGTGTCTTCACTCGCATTCGCTTGGGGCTGTGGGGGGGGGTGGACTATGGCGGCGCTGAAGTAGATCTAATCTACTAAACGGTGGTGGCGGCGACATCGGAGAAGGGGGCTCTGCAGATCCAATCGCAAAGACTGCCACTGCTGGAAGTGAGAAAATCCTAAGGGGTTGCCCTCTTATTTATAAGCCACTGGGCGGCTCAGTTCAGAGCAGCTCACTCACCGCAGGCGGGCTAACTCTTCACCTTCCGGTACTCGATGCTCTCAATCTCGGGTGGCTCGACTTCGATCACTGGAATCAGTGGACTTCAACACATCACAGATCCACTCCGGACACATTCTACAGTCAAGATGACCCTTCAATTCGAGAGAACTACTCGACTCAAGGCTCGGTGGCTCCGTGCCACGTGTCCTTCGGTTTTTTCTCCGGATTTTTCGGGATGAGATTGGCAGAACTTCAGATTGACCCTTAGCTTGAATCTACAATTCGGCCTATGGCTCGGGGGCTACATTCCATATGGAATGCGATTCTTCGAATCGCATTTTCCATATGGTTTTTCATCAAGACATCACAAGTACTATTGAAGACCTTCGAGAGAAGCACTCGGGGACGCTTGGGGACTACTGGAGAAGACTTCAAGACTACTCAAAGGTCAGTTGGAGTACCTTCCAGCCTCGGGATGATTCAAGCATTCTTGAGGACTTTCGGCTTGTGGAACTTGGGGTCGCTCAAGGACTACTCGCCAAGGCCGTCAAGACTACTCGAAGACATCCTACTCGACTACAAAGTACTCGGGGGCTTGTCGTATAGACATCCCAGGGCCTACTACCCAGGCGGGTACTGGAACCGACTACTGCATGGGCCCCTGGGACTAGTCGACTTGGGCTACACGGTGCAAGGCGGCGTGGAGCACAAGGCAACCAGAGGGCTAGTACTCGGTTAGGAAGCTAGACATGTCCGGATCCATGTAGAGTACTCCTAGCCGTGTATGACTAGTACTCTCGTTTCTAAACCGACTTGTAACCCTACCTCCGGGACTATATAAGGCGAGGTAGGGACAGCTATTCATCTATCCACATCATCTTGTAACAACACCCAATCAATCCAGAGCTACGCAGCATACAGGACGTAGGGTATTACGCACCTAGCGGCCTGAACCTGTCTAAATTGTGTGCCACGTGTCTCTCCTTCGAGTTTCCGATCTCGGCGAGACCACAAACATCTACCTCGGGTACTCCCCTTGGTAGGTTGCCGGTCTAAAACACCGACATTGACCATCTTCCCCCTAAGGGGTGTGTATCTTCATTTATGTTTTAGGGGTAGCTTGGTCATTTGCCCAACC
Organism: Cenchrus fungigraminus; assembly: GCA_036936925.1. Taxonomy (NCBI): domain Eukaryota; kingdom Viridiplantae; phylum Streptophyta; class Magnoliopsida; order Poales; family Poaceae; genus Cenchrus; species Cenchrus fungigraminus. The sequence goes on along the minus strand of CM072778.1, from coordinate 48,827,048 downwards.
CGGAGAGACTTCATATATATAGCTCTAGGGTTTCAGGGCAACTCATCCATCTAGACTGCTTCTCATTTTCCTAGTCTTTCGGCTAGATTTTTCTACAACATTTTGTAGAGAATCTGACCTCCGAGTGTAAGGAAGCTTTCATGGTTGCGTCGATTTCCTTCTTGTGGCTCGAGTGATTTTCGTGTCTTTTTCGGGCTATTTTTGTTGGATTTTTGTGCGCGGCTTGTTCCTTCGATTCTTAGGTGTTTGGGTTCAGATTTCTTTGTGGGGATGATGGATAGATGCCTCGTGCATCTTTGTGCTTGATCTTGACCCCTCAAACTCCGGATTTGGCCTTGGATTTGAGGATTTGGGTGGAACCCTAGCTTTTTGGTTGAGCTCAGTTTGTGATCGATTCTCGGCAATTTAGTTGGTTTGATGCTCCAAGTTCTTGGGCATAGCATCCCCTAGGGACGCTTCACATCTCCCCCAAATCTTGTCTCAATCCATTCAGCCGTTTGGGAGATCCATGGATGGATAGGTGGAGTCGACTTGCGTTTTTCATTTTTGCCAGGCCCTGTTCGTGCAGGACGGACTATCCATGGTGCCCATATGGACTATTTGTGAGGAGACTTGTTCATCACGAGTTCGTCCAGTTCTTGTTCGCTCGCGTTTCGATCCATGGAAGAGCTAGGTTTTTATTGCATGAAGTTTTACGGACAGTCCGTGTGGGTGGTTCGGACGGTCCGTGTGGGTGAGCTCGAGGTGCTTGTTTTTTCTCGAATCGGACAGAAAGTCTGTGGGTCTGGTTCGGACAGTGCGTGAGGAGGCGTTTGTCTCTGGATGTTCTGTCCACTAATTCGGACAGTCTGTGGTGCTCATACAAACAGTCTGTGGTGCTCATACGGACAGTCTGTGGTGCTCATATGGATAGTCCGTCCCTGACTAGCAGATCAGCCTAAGTCCTTTGCTTCTTGAGTTCTGCTTCTGCTTTGGATTGGTTTGGGACTTGTTCTTAGGGTTGGTAGGTGCGTTGTGACTACGTGACCTTGGCAAGTTCGTGTGGGAACCCTTGTTTGTGATTTTGGGATATAGTTGAGTTCCGCTCTTCAGAGAAGAATTTTTATCGGCTCCCATTCACTCCCCCCTCTCTCTGGTCGCTTAATCGGTCCTTCAATTGGTATCAGAGCCGGTTACGAATCTTCATGATTATAACCAGTCTAAGATCCAAAGATGGCGTACCAAGAACGGGGTTCGGGTCCTCCACACTTTGATGGAAAGAACTACCAGATGTGACAGAGGCAGATGGCTGCTTTCCTCCGCGGCAAGGGTCAGATCCTTTGGGATGTTACGGTGAACACATCTTATATTCATCCGATTAACTTCCTTGCTCCAGGATCGAGGGATATGGACGACGCCAACAACAAGGCGGTCGACTACATGTTCCGTGCTCCGTGTCAATCCGAATTCAATCGGGTTCAGACAGAGGGCTAGGCTTGTAGGATTTGGGAGCATCTGAAGAATGCTCATGCTGTGAACGCTCAGGTGCAGGCACGCTTGTTTGCGACCTACCGGAGAGAGTACGAGAACTTCACTCATCTCCCTGGTGAGTCCATAGACACCATGTTCTAGCGGTTCACTGTGATTATGAACAACATGAGAGCTAATGTGGTCGCGCTCCCATACGATGATCATGACAGGGCTGTGAAGCTCCTGCACTCTCTGGATCGTACCATGTGGAGTGAGAAGGTCGAGGCTATTCTGGAGTCGGAGAAGTATGAGACCCTCACGGTGGACGAGCTGTTTTCCAAGCTCAAGTCGTCCGAGGTGGACCATGGGGTGCGAGCAAGGATCGAGAACCCGACTGACCCTCATAGTCTGGCTCTCGTTTCTAGACCAAGGACTAACACTAATCTGTCTTCGAGACAGTTCTCTTTGTCTTGTCTTGTGTCCATGCTAGATGAGGAGTTCGATGTGCTGGGCGAGGAAGATCTCGCGTTGCAGAGCAGGCGGTTCGAGCGCATGTACACGAACCAGAAGAATGCTCGGAGGAGCTCGGGCATGTGCTACCGATGTGGGAAGCATGAGCACTTTATCACTGAGGGCCCGGACGCCATGGAGATCAAGCCCGAGCACAAGCATCGTTCGAGGACCGACCACAAGCACCGCTCAAGGGATGACCACAAGGGCAAGAACAAGTCCGAGCGGAGGCCGAGTTAGAGTAGCGGTCACAAGAAGAAGGAGCGTGCGATGGTTGCCAGAGCAAGTGACATCAACTCGAGCTCCTGCTACTCTTCATCAAGCTCAAGTGATGAAGAAGAAGAACGACACAAGGGCAAGCGGTCGAGCAAGAACATCAACGGCCTGTGTTTCGCCACCCAAGGCTTTTGCGGCATGGCACACAGCTTCGGGAGCAAGAAAAGCAACAAGGATGACTCAGACTCTGATTCCGAGGATGAGGTAAACAATGATCCTGCCTTCTTGATAGCGGAGAATGCTAGGTTGAATGAATTGCTTGACAACCGTGATGATGTGCTTAGAAAGACCAACAAGGGGAAGAGGGAGTATAGGTCTTTGCTTGGAGAGGCTAAGGAGAAGGTGGTTGAGCTAGAGTCTTTGCTTGTTGATGCTAGGGCTCAAATAGATTCTCTGAACCTCGTATGTACAGCTTCATTAGAACTATTGTTGATGGTTTCAGAGGGAGTCTGCACATTGTGAAAGAGGGCAGGCGAGAGATTAGTGGCATAAATATGCATTTTCTCAATCACAACCAAGTATTGTCGTTACCATGTTTGTTGTTTCTTGACTCTGCACTAATGTTCTTGTAGCAATGCCATCCTCATCGACCCTAGGGTCAGCTTGACTGCACAGCTCCAAGAACTGTTGCAGGTGTGTGCTCGCGTCTTCATTAGGCTTGCCACAAAATGGGCTAGCCTGTACCATCGTGATTAGGCCAGTCTTGATCTCGAAGTTTCTGTTCCCAGTGTTTATCACAGGGCCTGTCGGCACCTGGTCAGCAGAGGGAGCAGAATACTCGCGGAGAGTCTTCTCAGTGTTGTTTTCAGCCATAGGAGTTGATGTAAATGGCACAAAGGAAGCTGGATCGACCCCCGAACATACACGCGAAGGAGAGCTGAAATGAATTCGTGCCTTCCTTACAAGTGACTCAGGATCTTCAGTGAAATTTGGCGGTAAGTCGAAACCAGTCATACACTACCTGTCTTCATCATCAATAGACAAAGAAGACAATCAAGGTTAGCTTGCATTGAGAACTGTTTTATTCCTGTCATGATTATAAACATATGCAAAGTGTTGACATGTTATCCTTAGCCTTCCCCGGCAATAGCGCCAGAAATGCTTGTTGGTATTTCTTAACGTTGAGGACCGGAGTGTTCGAGGACTGGAGGATGGTCGCTCCTCAATGTGATGAGTGATTGACAACGTGGTGTGGACTGACTCTTGGTCGAGTATTGCAGGTGCAGGTTAAGGCTTGATTTGCGTTGGTGCAGGTGAAGAGCGGGCGCGAAAGGTCTATGCCTTGCGGGGCCTCCGAGGAGTGGAGAGACAAGTAGGCTCGGCTCGAGGGACCCGGTGGCCAGTGGGGTCAAGTGCAGGCCGCATGGTGGCAAGAAAAACAAGACAAAGTCATCGATGGAGCCGGTGCAGGGTAGCGACTCACAACCGAAGTCTGCATGCGGGGTTTGCGGCGGTTCACCACAAAACCGTCGGGTTACTTGGTTGAGCCACAAAACCAAGACCGGAGGCTCGGCGGGTGGAGACGGGATCCGGGCGCGCCGAGAAGCTTCGATGCCGGCGGACACGTGGCGGGATCGCAGGGCTTGCGTCGGGAGGACGCGGACTGCGGCAAAGGTGTGGCCGTGCAATGAAGAGGAGTACTACTTGACCTATTTGCCCCTGAAGGGTTTGTATCTCAACTTAAGTGCTAGGGGTAGCTTGGTCATTCGCCCAACCCAGAGGAACTCATATATATTAGCTCTAGGGTTTTTGGGCAAATCATCCATCCGGACTGCTTCCCATTTCTCTGCTCCATAGGTTTAGATTTTCTTCACCGTTTTGTAGAGAATCTGATCCCCGAGTGTATGGAAGCTTTCATGGTTGCATCGATTTCCTTCTTGTAGCTCGTCTGATTTTCGTGTCCTTTTCGAGCTATTTTCGTTGGATTTTCGTGCGCGGCTTGTTCCTCTGATTCTGGGGTGTTTGAGTTCGGATTTTCTTGTGGGGATCATGGATAGATGCCTTGTGCATCTTTGTGCTTGATCTTGACCCAAACTCCGAATTTGGCCTTGGATTTGAGGTTTTCGGTTGGAACCCTAGCTTTTTGGTAGAGCTCGGTTGCGATTCGATTCCCGGTGATTTAGTTCGTTTGAGGTCTCAAGTTTTGGGGTATAGCATCCCCTAGGGACGCTTCACATCTCCCCCAAATCTTGTCTCAAGAGCTTAAGCCGTTTGGGAGATCCATCGACGGATAGGTGGAAGTGCGTTCGCGTTCTTGCTCTCAGTCTGCTGCTCCCGCGTCTGTTTGCTCCTGGCGGACAGTCCACCTGGAAGGCGCGGACAGTCCGCATGGATCAGCATTCATCCAATTCGTCGCTTGTTCATGTGCGTTCGTGGTTTGATCCGTTGACTCAAGAGTTTTTGGTTGGGAGAGGTTTGCGGACCGTCCGCCAGGGTGTCCCAGACTGTCCGCGCGGTACGAGTTACCCATGGACCGTCCAAGGGTAGGGTACGGACCGTCTGTATTTCGAGGTGCAGTACTAGTTGTTCGGGCAATTTTTGCGGACTGTCCACCGTGGTCCTACGGAGCATTCGCCCGGCCTCCGCGGACCGTCCGCCCCAGGCACCGCAGATTGCCTAAGTCTCTTGTTTCTTGAGTTGCGCTTCCGTGTTGCTTTGAGTTGGAGTTTGTTCGTAGGGTTGGTAGGTCCGTTGTAAATACGCGATCTTGGCAAACTGTGTGGGAATCCTCGGTTGTGATTTTGGGGCATAGGCCGAGTTCATCCTTCGGGAAGAATTTTTATCAACTCCCATTCACTCCCCCCCCCCTCTCTAGTCGCCTAATCGGTCCTTCAATTGGTATCAGAGCCGGTTACGGATCTTCGTGATTCTAACCAGTCTAAGATCCAAAGATGGCATACCAGGAATGGTGTTCGGGTCCTCCACACTTTGATGGTAAGAACTACCAGATGTGGCAGAGGCGTATGGCTGCTTTCCTTCGCGGCAAGGGTCAGATCCTTTGGGATGTCACGGTGAACACAGCTTATGTTCATCCTGTGAACTTCCTTGCTCCAGGATCGAGGGATATGTTCGACGCCAACAACAAGGCGGTCGACTACTTGTACCGTGCTCTGTGTCAATCCGAATTCGATCGGGTTCAGACATAGGACTTGGCTTGTAGGATTTGGGAGAAGCTGAAGAATGCTCACGCTGGGAACGCTCAGGTTCAGGCTCGGCTGTTTGCGACCTACCGGAAAGAGTACGAGAACTTCACTCATCTCCCCGGTGAGTCCATAGATGCCATGTTCCAGCGGTTCACTGTGATTGTGAACAACATGAGGGCTAATGTGGTCGTGCTCCCGTACGATGATCATGACAGGGCTATCAAGCTCCTGCACTCTCTGGATTGTACCGTGTGGAGTGAGAAGGTCGAAGCCATTCTTGAGTCGGAAAAGTATGAGACCCTCACGGTGGACGAGCTGTTCTCCAAGCTCAAGTTGTCCGAGGTGGATCGTGGGGTGCGAGCTAAGATCGAGAACCTGACTGACCCTCATAGTCTGGCTCTCGTTTCTGGACCAAGGACTAACGCTAACATGTCTTCGAGACAGTTCTCTTTGTCTTGTCTTGTGTCCATGCTAGATGAGGAGTTTGACGTGCTGGGCGAGGAGGATCTAGCGTTGCTGAGGAGGAGGTTCGAGCGCATCTACACGAACCGGAAGAATGCTCGGAGGAGTTCAGGCATGTGCTACCGGTGCGGTAAGCACGGGCACTTTATCACTGAGTGCCCAGAGGCCATGGAGGTCAAGCCAGAGCACAAGCACCGTTCGAGGACCGACCACAACCACCGCTCGAGGGACGACCAGAAGGGCAAGAACAAGTCCGAGCGGAGGCCAAGGAAGAGTGGTGGTCACAAGAAGAAGGAGCGAGCGATGGTTGCCGTAGCGAGCGACATCGACTCAAGCTCCTGCTACTCTTCATCAAGCTCAAGTGATGAAGAAGAGAACCGGAACAAGGGCAAGCGGTCGAGCAAGAACATCAATGGCATGTGCTTCGCCGCCCAAGGCTTCTGCGGCATGGCACATAGCTCTGCAAGCAAGAAGAGCAACAAGGATGACTCGGACTCCGACTCCGAGGATGAGGTAAACAATGATCCTGCCTTCTTGATAGAGGAGAATGCTAGGTTGAATGACTTTCTTGACAACAGTGATGATGTGCTTAGAAAGACCAACAAGGAGAAGAGGGAGTATAGGTCTTTGCTTGGAGAGGCTAAGGAGAAGGTGGTTGAGCTAGAGTCTTTACTTGTTGATGCTAGGGCTATAATAGATTCTCTGAAGTCTACTCCTGTTGTGACCGATGAACCTGAATGCACTGATTGTTCTGTTTTCCTTGGTGATTTGACTGTGCTCAAGGAAAAGTATGCCTCTGTTGGTATTTCTTAACCTCACCACTAGTGGCGCGTCTAGCGTGAGCGTGTAAGGAACACCCGGGTACACTGACGGGTGCGAACAAGTCCGCAAGCGCACAGATACACCGTTGTAGCACTTCTCCCTCGGGAGTATTCCAAAGGGTATCGAATCCAAGGAACGGTTGGGTAATCTACGAGTGACTTATCCAAGGACACAGGATCTCTGCTAAGGTAGGCGAGAGGTATGGTATCTCTTGTAGGAACTTGGTTCTAGGGGGGTACAAGCTGCAAAGGATCTCGCTTAAGATACCGGACCATCCTGGCTATAACAGTCGGTTCACGGCAAATGGTTGCCTACACCTGTATCCGAACGTGGGGGATTCCGAAAGGGTCCAACGGCTGTCACCACCGCGGCCTACCCCAAGACAAACCATGGGATACAGGGCAATCGAAGGATAACCCGTAGTCCAGACACCACGTCTGCACCACCGACTACTACTATAGCACGGCTACGTCTAACGTCCCGTAGCAACACTATAGCACTCCGTAGAAATATGGAGTGACGAACCCGCGAGTACAACTAGACCTTACCCATCATGGAATCAAGACGATACAAAGAGATATGAATGACACATAGGTCTAATTCAGATATGCAGAGTACTCACTATATTCTAAATGACAAGCAGTCACACAAACGGAATGCAGAATTATTCATCGAGCCAACAAGATCAAAAGATCGTGTCACGAAGAACACGAGCCTCTAAATGATGAACAGATGAAGAACTCTAGAACATATCACCCATGTATGGATACGACTTTAGTCTAATTGGAATATAATGAAATACTCACTTTAGTCTAAATGAAGAACAGTATCACTCACGAGGTACAAAGAGATGATGAACGAAGAACGGATCATCGCATCTCCCTTCTACTCACCCACACTCTCTCATCTCTACCTAGCACTACCTAAGCTAGATCCTCCTCACACTCTTATTCCTGGTGGGAAGAGGTTTCACCTCCACCAAGAAGGAATGAGAAGGAGGAGAGGAGGCTAAGGTAAGAAGTTGCCTTCAAGTGTGTTGTCCTATTCTTACCCCCCCTCCCCTTCTATTTATAGGCGTGGATACCGGCGTCAAGTGGAGCGAGACACCCCGGGAATGGCTTCTAGGACCAATGGGCGAACACCACGTGGAGGCCCGGGATCAGCCGACCAAAGGTCGGTTCGGCCGATCCCTGGGTCGGTCGATCCCCACGTGGCCCGCCTCGGCTTGTGCTTTCTCTGAGCGGCTGACTGGTGGGCCCTGAGGTTGGTTCCCGGTGTACATGTGTGTTGGAGGCGGTTTAGGCACTCTGGTGGGCCATAGGATCCATGTAATGCACGCGTGGCGATCTCTGATTCGCCGAGGCTCTCTCTCTTGGATTGGTGACGTCATTGATCCAGGGGATGCTTGCATGGCAGCCCCTCGTTGGCTGAGCCTGAAGTGCTAGGATCATAGATTTGTGCTTTCTCTTCATTTCTTATGCTAAACACCTGCATTCATCTTCATACGGCCACTTGTGGAAATTGTCAGTTTAAAGACCTATTCTAGTGCGGATGCATGATTCTCATGTTGAAATGCAGGGATTGACGGCCTTAAATTAGGTACTTTGCAACCGTCAACAACTCCCCCACACTTGCCCTTTGCTCGTCCCGAGCAATAGGGAAGAGATTGAGCGGGTTAAACCATGGGTATGAAACATTCATAAGAATTATTCCAGGTCGTACCTTGCTCTTGTGAACTTTGTGGAGTGGCTACCATGCCATCTTGAGTAGTTGATAAAAGGAATGACCATGAATCGAATCCCTCAGACATCTGAGGGTAAGCACTTGGGGTTTTCAAAAAGGGTTTCAACGAAAAACTTGCTCTGCCCCCTTCTTTGATTCTCTCAGGTTGCTCAACGTGTATATGTCCTCACCTAGGCCTGACTGCCTTAAATCCATCCTATTTCTAGCAGGCTTACATGGATCTCAGGGTAGGATACGAATAGTAAGGCATACTTGCATTGGATGTATTGCAAAGTCAAAAACTGGATCCAAAGAGTAAATCAAGTCGTACAGTCAGATCAAGAAGTGCACGTGTAGGGATGTGGTAGATATGGCAAGGTGGACACTAGGCCTAGAATGGGTGCTAGTTATCACCATATTCACTAAACGAGATGAATGAGCTGAATGACTCCATTGCATAGTCCCCTTTCTCATATATATATGAAGTTATGAGAACATGGCTATCCTCTTTTCTCTCCCTTTTTTTCGGAGGGACCTTTATGTGCCCCTTTATATATATATATATATATATATATATATATATATATATATATATATATATATATATATATATATATATATATAGGATAGCCATGCCTCTTTACAAAATACTTGAGGAGAGAGAAATCAATGCCCATGATGGAGCATTTATGTAGATGGATAGATGAATGATACAATGCTAACTTCCAGAGTAGAAGCATAGCAAGGGGGAAATAGTGGTGTGCACATAATTCTTGATCATGAAAGCATGAAAAATTGCTCATAGGGTCACGGGATTTGACAAAGCTCAAAGCAAATAACAAGCAGCATATGAGTACAAGGTTTTCAACTGAAAACATCATATGGCTTTGGTAGGACTGGTCATATCAAAGAAGAGCTGCTAGAGCATTTTTTTATCACCCAAGAACTTATACCTTCAGAGCTAAGATCTTGTCATCGCCATATCTCTCTTGTCAACTACTTAGATGAGCATGTGTCCTTATAAGGATATGGTTCACAAGCCTCAAGAGTATAAACAAGGGATAGAACTTATGCATGTCAACCACAGGTATGGAGCAAGCATTACAATGAAATTCTCAAGTTGCTCATAAAAGATTTTATGAAAGGGCATAACGAACTCAAGCATCATGGTTGAATGAGGTAGAGATGCAAACCAGCGCAAGTTGTTGATGCAGACCGAATGAGGTTTTCGTGATGTGAAAATGTGTCTCCGTTCAGGTTCTTTAAACACGAGTGATCGTAGAGCTGCGCGAGTGTGGTGTGGGTGTAAGTACCCATCGTGTTCGCGTCTGGAGGAATGCGACTCTCCCCCACACTATCTTGTACCTGGGTGTAGTTCTTCAAGACAAACAAAAACAGAAACAACTGACTCACATGTGACTCGACCGGGTTATCTGACCGGTGGAGCCGAATTATTTTATTCAAGTTCATAATGAAATAGGCGCTTACACACATGATGGGAATAAAAATTGAAAGGGAAATAAACATGGAAGGAAACAAACTAAACTAAGCGCCTATGGAAAATGAAAAGTGGGAGTAGCCCTCTACTCCGCAAAGAGGGCTTCCAAACCCTCTGCCTTAATCAGGCGCTGCAGCATAGCGTCCATCTCCCTATAGGTCTCGAGGAGAAGACGCCTGAGCTGCTGATACTCTTCTCGCTGCTTCTTCACAACCTTCACCAAGGTTTCGTACTCGAGGTACACATCTGCCAATCTGTCTGCCACCTTACTGGTTTGGAGACTCCTCCTGTTAGGTAGCGAAGCTAGGATATCTTCGAGTTCTGTCTCCTAGTATGGTGGGTATGGTTCTGGCACCCCGCAGCTGTCCTTCGGGGTCCTCACCCCAAAGATGCGAAACCTAGTGTGGGGCTGCGGAAGCTCATCCCAAATATCCTGCTCATATTTGTGATAGAAAGGCTCACGATCCTTGCTAAAGAGCGATCCTGCGTAGTGCTCTCCAGGCTTTAATGGTGGGCCTGGCCAGTCATCGTAGAGCACCTTCTTGCTTGAACCAGGGGCTGGTTTCATCCCTAGGGTGGTAAACTGGGCGCGATGACCAGCGAGAGTGGGGGGTGAGGATGAGTCGCGTCTGGCTGGGGGCTCTATCGAGTCTCCAGTGGGGCTTCTCATTCTCCTCCCTCACTCCGGGGTCATCAAATCATCCTGAGATCCGTCCCATGGATGCAACTTGTTGCTCCCTAAGTCGCTGAAGAAGAAGGACTTCTCCCCTTCAAAGGGGGACGGGGCCTTCATCCGATGAGGCTGTGCGTCCCGGCTACTCATGATGGCGGTGCGGTGGCTGTGAAGGGGAAGGAGCAGGGGAGATGGAGTTCTACGTGGCTCGAAATCCGTCACGCGGCGAGGAGGAGATCTCTGGAGGACGAAAGGAGACACACGCGAAAGGGGAGAGGCGGCGGCGCCCTTGTTGGGTCGGCCCACCTAGTGGGTTGGCCGGACCCATATGGGCCCCGCTGGGCCTCCCCTTTGGCCTATGGGTTCTATCAGGGCTCACGGTCTCAGGGCCAGGTGTCCCGCAGATTTTGAGGTTGGGGGCTCCAGTAATGGCTAGGACAAGGGTTTAGGCATAAATCCCTGCACTCCTCTTCTGACTTTACTGAACCCTCTTCCCGTATAAATAGCGCAACATAGGGGGTTCACCTGAACTCATGTCCGAGTAGAAAATATGTGGCTACCCTTTCTTAGATCATCCCCCTCTTCCAAAGATGACAGAGGTGATGTGGATGCGAACAAGATTCGGCGTATGGCCAGAAGTGCTCTGGGAGTGAAACCTGCACCTCTGGAAGCATGGCTCAAGAATGCTCTGACCCCAGATCAAGTGAGTGAGATTCCATGGGTCGAACAAGCATTCGAGCTGTAAATCAAGAGTGACAAACTTGCCAGCTCGTCTCTCCTTAGGTTGCTACGGGTTCTCACCCTCACCAGTGTGAGGATGACATGTAAGCCAACCCAAGCTTCCAACGGGAGTGCAAAAAGATCAGGGTGCAACCACACTCCCACTGGGCATCAATCAAATAAAGGTGTCAGAATGGGATTTATGCCTACTTAACTTGATCGGCATCGGTCCTAGCTGAGCTCATGATGATGAGGTAGGCTGCTCAACTGGATCGGTGTAAAGTTGTGCTTTCCAAGGCCAGAAGTATAGAGACTTGCGATCTTAGGGCCAGTGTCTTGACCTGACCCTCGGTGTGGCGGCACCTCAGGTTGGGCCTTGACATGAAGCACAAAATATCCATCGTAACCTCTCCAGGAAAGTCGTAGCCGAAGTCAAGATAGTCATTCTCGCCAGGAACAACCACCCTTCTTTGATTAATCCTTTCCTCCATCCTTCGAGACTAAGTCTCGAAGGTCGGATTTTTAAGAGAAGAAACGATAGGGAAACCTAAAGGCAGAACTCACACTAGGTGCTCTTTCCCATAGATTCCTGCTAGTCAAGAATGACATCTTCGACAAGAGCGTGGAGAAGGTTGGTATGTAGGCTCGAGCTCTCTCGAAGATGGATCTAGGCAACTCATTACCACGGTTGGCTACCTCGATGCTCAGGATGGGCGGGGAGCTGAAATCCTGGAGTTTTTCTAGAATTTCCTTTCCTCGCTCCGGCTCTAAGAACACAAAAGCGCCTCCCGACATGGCATCAAGCGTCATACCAATGTCCCTTAGCAAACCAAGCCGGAAATGCTGCAAGAGCACCAGGTCTGGCAGATCAAGGACTGGGCATGACTCGGTCATAGAGGCAAAACGATGCCATGCCATGCCTAGGGACTCCTTCTCTTTCTGTTGGAAACGGAGGATCGCCATTCTTAAAGAAATGATACGCCTCAAGGGAAAGAATCGGGTGCAGAAAGCTGCTCTCAATGCTCCCCAATTGAGGTGATCATGCCCAAAACAACAGTACCAAGTTCTCGCTCCTCCTGAAAGGGAGAACGGGAACAAGTTCCTCCTAAGAACATCCTGTGTCGCCCCGGTCTTACCCTGGGTAGAGCACAGTTGTTCAAAGTCTCTCACATGGGCGTAGGGATTTTCATGACTTTCCCTTGAGAAGGAATTGTTCTCAACTAGCCTAATGAGGGATGGGTGAACCATACAGGGTGTTAAAGAGGCGAGTCGCCTCCACAAGGATGATTCTACTGGTTCACTCATACTAGGCGGAAGGTATGTACAAGGATAACCTTCCTGGGATAATGGGGGTAAAGGTAGAAACAAAAAGGAAAACAAAGGATATGAGGATAATCAGGTTCGTAGATTCTTGACAACCGTTCCCCGGCAACGGCGCCAGAAATGCTTGTTGGTATTTTTGCACCTCACCACTAGTGGCGCGTCTAGCGTGAGCATGTAAGGAACACCCGGGTACACTGACGGGTGCGAACAAGTCCGCAAGCACACGGATACACCGTTGTAGCACTTCTCCCTCGGGAGTATTCCTAAGGGTATCGAATCCAAGGAACGGTTGGGTAATCTACGAGTGACTTATCCAAGGACACAGGATCTCTGCTAAGGTAGGCGAGAGGTATGGTATCTCTTGTAGGTACTTGGTTCTAGGGGGGGTACAAGCTGCAAAGGATCTCGCTTCGGACACCGGACCCTCCTAGCTATAATAGTCGGTTCACGGCAAATGGTTGCCTACACCTGTATCCGAACGTGGGGGATTCCGAAAGGGTCCAATGGCTGTCACCACCGCGGCCTACCCCAAGACAAACCGTGTGATACAGGGCAATCGAAGGATAACCCGTAGTCCAGACACCACGTCTGCACCACTGACTACTACTATAGCAAGGCTACATCTGACATCCCGTAGCAACACTATAGCACTCTGTAGAAATACGGAGCGACGAACCCGCGAGTACAACTAGACCTTACCCATCATGGAATCAAGACGATACAAAGAGATATGAATGACACATTGGTCTAATTCAGATATGCAGAGTACTCACTATATTCTAATTGACAAGCAGTCACACAAACGGAATGCAGAATTATTCATCAAGTGAACAAGATCAAAGGATCGTGTCACGAAGAACACGAGCCTCTAAATGATGAACAGATGAAGAACTCTAGAACATATCACCCATGTATAGATACGACTTTAGTCTAATTGGAATATAATGAAATACTCACTTTAGTCTAAATGAAAAACAGTATCACTCACGAGGTACAAAGAGATGATGAACGAAGAACGGATCATCGCATCTCCCTTCTACTCACCCACACTCTCTCCTCTCTACCTAGCACTACCTAAGCTACATCCTCCTCACACTCATATTCCTGGTGGGATGTGGTTTCACCTCCACCAAGAAGGAATGAGAAGGAGGAGAGGAGGCTAACGTAAGAAGTTGCCTTCAAGTGTGTTGTCCTATTCTTACCCCCCTCCCCTTCTATTTATAGGCGCGGGCACCGGCGTCAAGTGGAGCGAGACACCCTGGGAATGGCTTCTAGGACCAATGGGTGAACACCACGTGGAGGCCCGGGATCAGCCGACCAAAGGTCGGTTCGGCCGATCCCTGGGTCGGCCGATCCCCACGTGGCCCACCTCGGCTTGTACTTTCTCTGAGTGGCTGACTGGTGGGCCCTGAGGTCGGTTCCCGATGTACACGTGTGTTGGAGGCGGTTTAGGCGCTCTGGTGGGCCATAGGATCCATGTGATGCACGCGTGGCGATCTCTGATTCGCCGAGGCTCTCTCTCTTGGATTGGTGACGTCATTGATCCAGCGGATGCTTGCATGGCAGTCCCTCATTGGCTGAGCCTGAAGTGCTAGGATCATAGAGGTGTGCTTTCTCTTCATTTCTTATGCTAAACACCTTCATTCATCTTCATACAGCCACTTGTAGAAATTGTCAGTTTAAAGCCCTATTCTAGTGCGGATGCATGATTCTCATGTTGAAATGCAGGGATTGACGGCCTTAAATTAGGTACTTAGCAGCCGTCAATAGCCTCTAAGGTCGAGGAACTAGATGTGCTTAGGGTTGAGCTAGATGAGATGAAATCTATGCCCTCCTTGCTTGGTGCTTGCACTTCTTGTCCTGTTTTGCATGAGAAGCTTGATGTGTCGCTTGCTTATGCTAGATCACTAGAAGCTGCCTAGAAAGCTCCTATTCCTACATCATGCTCTACTTGTGAATTGAATGCTGTGAAGAATATGGAGCTTGCACACTATGTTGATCATTTGCAGGATGAGAACGATGAGTTGAGAAAGATGATGGGTTGGTTGTCTGGTCATGAGCCTCAGCTCAGGATGATGATTGAGGCATACAAGCGCTATGATGGGCAAGCGCTTGGATCAGACAAGGTTGGTGAGGGAAGTGGTGAGAATGAGGGAAAGATCGGTGACATCCCAGAACCACCAAAAACCCACCACAAAAATACCTATGCTCCTAAGCCAAACCCACTTAGGAACCGACTAGACACAACCCCAGCTCCACCCGTGTTTCCTCCACAAACCGACAACTTCCAGAAACCCATCAAGTTCAAGAGTGACTTGGGGAACGAGTTCTTTGGGAAGAAGGGAGAGAAACCGAGTGAGGAGAAGCCTCAGCCCCGAGAGAACCCAAAGCCAAAGCCAAAACCCATCCTATTCCACTGTGACCATTATGGGAAGGATGGCCACCTAGCTGAGTTTTGCTTCAGGAGGAAGCGTGAGAAGAGGTTGGCTAGGGAGATGGTCAACAAGGACAGGTACTGCCCTTCTCATGGTGTGCCTGAGCTTAGGTTGGTGCCGAGAGGTGAGGGTGTGGTGCGTACCATTTACCCTCGAGAGAGGCGTGAGTTTGTGCCTTGAAGTGAGCCACCACAGAGAGATGGTGGTAGGTGTGTTGGGTTTGGGCATGGTGAATTTGCTGGACGTTCCTTCACTCGTGGCCAATACGAGTATGGGGGGAACGATCGTAGTTTTAGGTCCTAGAGGAGCTATGGGCCACGGTCTCTACTTCGTGGTACGCGTAGTCCTCCAAGGGGACGAGTGGGTGTTCCACCTAGGAGAGATAGGATGGATTTTGCTAACCCCACTTTTGAGCAAATGGCACGGCACTGGTTTGATTCCTTCTGTACTAACCCCAGTGCTGAGTCGTTTGCTCACTCTCGCTCTTGTTTTTGATTTTGCAGGTGGGTGGCATGGAGGGCTTTTGGTTGATCGACTCCGGTTGCTCTCGACACATGACCGGAGATCGACGGTGGTCCTCCAGCCTCACCCCGGTGATGACCAAAGAGTACATCACTTTTGGGGACAATGGGAAAGGAAGAGTGCTTTCAGTGGGCATGGTGAAGGTGAGTGAGTCTGTGACTCTTCGGCGTGTTTCTCTTGTCACGTCCTTGGGGTACAATCTTCTTTCTGTTTCCCAGCTTCTTGATGAGCGTTTTGAAGTCCGTTTCAAAACGGGTTGTTCTCGTGTTTTGGATTCCCGAGGTGATCTTGTGTGCACGATCATCCCCGAGGGTCAAATTTTAAGAGCCGATTTTTCTCAGTGTGTCGGCTCTGCTCGTTATTTGGTTGCTGGTGTTTCGGCGGAGCTTTGGAAATGGAATAGGAGACTAGGTCACTTGAGTTTTGACTTGTTGTCACGCTTGAGTGGGCTAGGTTTGGTCCGAGGATTGCCAAAGTTGAAGTACCAAAAGGATTTGGTATGTGCTCCGTGTAGGCGCGGTAAGATGGTCACCGCCTCTCACCCGCCTTTGACATCCATTATGACAGAGAGGCCATGCGAGCTGTTCCATATGAACTTGGTTGGTCCAGCTCGTGTGTGCTCGGAGGGTGGGAAATGGTTTGTCCTTGTGATAGTGGACGACTATTCTCGCTATGCTTGGGTCTTCTTTTTGGCTGACAAGTGGGAGACGTTTGGTTTTGTGCGGGATCTAATCTTGAGGTTGAAGAACGAGAGGCATGGAGATGCTGTTCGAGCTATTCGTAGCGACAATGGCACAGAATTTAAAAACTCTCAGTTTGAAACCTTTTGCCGTGATTTGGGTCTCGAACATCAGTTTTCTTCTCCCTATGTGGCTTGTCAGAATGTGTGGTTGAGAGGAAAAATTGGTCCCTTTGTGAGATGGCTCAGACGATGCTCGACGAGCATAGGACTCCGAGGAGATATTGGGCTGAGGCGGTGAATACCGCTTGCCATGTTGGGAACCGGATTTTTCTCAGGGCCTTCTTGAATAAGACGTGCGATGAGCTCATGCACGGGCGAGCACCTAGAGTGAGCCATTTCAGGGCTTTTGGCTGTCGGTGCTTTATTCTCAAGAAGGGTAGGCTTGATAAGTTTGAGTTGAGGTCCTCCGATGGGATTTTCTTAGGTTATGCTAGTCATTCTCGAGCATTCCGTGTGCTCAACCTTGATACTAACCTAGTCATGGAAACTTGCGAGGTAACCTTCGACGAGACCCAGCCATGCAGTTCGTCCGTCTTTGAGTGTGCAGGTGACGACGAAGTTGGCAAGAAGATCTTTGAGGATGAGGAGGATGATGCTGGAGAGGATGATGGTGATGATGGTGAAGCTCCAGCGGCGCATGTACCCTCTACTTCCACTACGACGACTACGGTGCAGGATGGCCCATCCCCTACACCGACTATGATCCAGCAAGATCAAGTGGAAGCTGCAGCTGAGGGGGAGGTTGTCTCCAGGCGAGAGGCACCGAGGCGAGTTCAAGTTGATCATCCTGCCTCGAGAATCATTAGCGACATCAATGAGCGCACAACTCGGTCAAGGTCCAGGAATGTTTCTCACTTTGCTCATTCGGCTTTTGTTGCTACCTTTGAGCCGAAAGACATTGGACACGCCCTCTCTGATCCAAATTGGGTGAACGCAATGCATGAGGAGTTAGAGAACTTTGAGAGAAACCAAGTTTGGGAGTTGGTAGACCCACCACCACATTGCAAACCTATCGGGACAAAATGGGTGTGGAAGGACAAAGAGGGTGAGAATGGTGAGGTGGTGAGAAGCAAATCGAGGTTGGTTGCTCAGGGCTATAGTTAGAAGGAGGTGATAGACTATGAGGAGACATTTGCTTCTGTAGCCTGTTTGGAGGTGATTAGAATCCTTCTAGCCTTTTCTGTGGCTAAAGGGGTCAAATTGTACCAAATGGATGTGAAGAGTGCCTTCTTAAATGGGTTTTTGGAGGAGGAAGTCTACGTGGAGCAACCACCGGGCTTTGAGAGTGTTGAGTTTCCCCACAGGGTGTATAGGCTGAGGAAGGCGTTGTATGGGCTGAAACAAGCACCCCGTGCTTGGTATGGCCGTTTGAGGTGGTTCTTGTTCAGCAAGGGGTTTGAGATGGGAAAAGTAGACAAGACTCTTTTTCTCCTCAGGCAGGACGACGATATCCTAATTGTTCAGGTGTACGTGGATGATATTGTCTTTGGCGGCTCGTCTCACTCTTTGGTTGGAAGGTTTGCAGAGGATATGAGCAAATAATTCGAGATGTCCATGATGGGAGAATTGCAGTTCTTTCTCGGGCTTCAGATCAAGCAGGCGAAGGAAGGAACCTTTGTGCAACAAGCCAAGTACACGAAGGACATCCTCAAGAAGTTCAAGATGGATGACTCGAAGCCCCCTATCGACACCGATGAGTACGACTACAGCGCTGGACGCGGACGAGGACGGAGAGCCCGTGGAGTTAATCGGAAATCGACTTCGGGTACTTGCCAGTTTCTGGGTTCTTCGCTTGTTTCTTGGTCATCTTGCAAGCAGTTAAGTGTAGCTCAGTCTGCCACAGAAACTGAGTATGTCGCTGCCGCTAGTTGTTGCTCCCAGCTGCTTTGGATCACGTACACTTTGAGTGACTTTGGTGAGGAGTGTTCCCATGTACCTCTCATGTGTGACAGCACCAGTGCCATAAGTGTAGCCAAAAATCCCGTGCTCCACTCAAGAACCAAACACATAGAAGTGCGCTACCACTTTCTGAGAGACAATGTTGAGAAGGGAAACATAGACCTCATCCATGTCCCAACCGAAAAACAGCTCACCGATATCCTGACAAAGCCTTTGGACCAAGCTACATTTGCACGTTTGCGGGGTGAGCTTGGTGTGGTTTTTCCTTTTTGAGCTTTGGTTGGGGGGGTCTCATGTACATATGCATGCTGCATGTTCATTTCTGTATCACATCATGCTTGCATCTTTGTATCATAGAATGCATTTGTATCATATGCTTTAGAGATGAGCTTCTCTTATATACTTTGTTCACCATGATGTGCTATGCATGATCTAGTGAGCTAGTTTGGTATTCTATGGTTAGTTTGACTTAGCTCTGGATGATCTTGGTTTATACCCATGGTTGCTAGCTATGCTTTTGCGAAATGCTACATGTATGCTCTCTTGTGGGTAAATGCTTTTATATGAGCTTGACATGTTTTTGTGGCTTTGCTATGCTTAAATTGTGGTTGGATCGCTTATTTTGATCATATGGGGCCAAAGGCTCATTTGTCATCATGAATGTTTAGCCCATTTGCTTTATCTTGTGGAGGGGCATAAGTTCCTTTTTGTCGCAAAGACATTTCATGTACCATTGTGAATCTGAAAATGAAATGTAAATTCCTTGGAAATGTGCTCCCATGTCATCTGTGCTTAATTTTTATAGCTTTGGGTGCTAAACCGTTGCATGATGCCTACCAATGAGAAGTCTCATACATAGAAGTAGGCACATGGCTCGGTGGCTTTGACATGACATGAGATGCTTGAGGGTGTTTATGATGATCTTATGATTAGAATAATTGTCCTAGCATGAAGTTTGTATGGCTCTACCATTTTGACATGTCTTGCTCATGTTTAGGACTTTGCTCATGAGAGAGTGATCTTTTTGAAAAATTGCTCATGTTTATCTTAGCTTTGCTCAATGGATGTGAAACTTGATAATCTTGTACCTAATGTGCATACGAAGCTATAGAGTATCTCACTTGCTCACTTGGACATGTGTAGCATCTTGTGTTGAATTTTGTCTATTTGAGAAGTTCTAGGTTTCTGTTTGGCTTCATTCATGCATTACCAACAAGGGGGAGGAAAGTACCCAATTCATGTAGTACCTAATTCATGCATCCAGGGGGAGTTTTGCATCAAGGGGAAGGGAGAATGCATTTGGTCAGGGGGAGCTTGCATTCATGCATTTGGGAGCTCTTTCTAGCCTGATTTTAGTTGTGCTCGTTTGCCCATGGTGTCGAGCCTGTATGCCTCACCTTGAGGAGTCGGCAAATTTTGGAGCATTTTGTCTCGGTTGTGTTGAGTCGTTGCCCTTGCCTTAGGGGACCGAGACTTTCTCTCTCTCATATGATCTTCCTTGGCTTTTGGTTGGCTTTTGATCACTTGTTTAAGTTTTTGGTTCGCTTCTTTTCTTTTTCTTTCTTTCTCTGAATTGGTTACTATGTGTGTTGTCAATGCACTCATCAAGGGGGAGATTGAGGACCGGAGCGTCCGAGGACCGGTGGATGATCGCTCCTCAGTGTGATGAGTGATTGACAACGTGGTGTGGACTGACTCCTGGCCGAGTATTGCAGGTGCAGGTTGCGGCTTGATTTGCGTTGGTGCAGGTAAAGAGCGGGTGCGAAAGGTCTATGCCTTGCGGGGCCTCCGAGGAGTGGAGAGACAAGTAGGCTCGGCTCGAGGGACCCGGTGGCCAGCGGGGTCAAGTGCGGGCCGCATGGTGGCAAGAAAAGCAAGACGAAGTCGTCGATCGGAGCCGGTGCAGGGTAGCGGCTCACAACCGGAGTCTGCACGCGGGGTTTGCGGTGGTTCACCATGAAACCGTCGGGTTACTTGGTTGAGCCACAAAACCAAGACCGGAGGCTCGACGGGCGGAGACGGGATCCGGGCGTGCCGAGAAGCTTCGATGCCGGCGGACACATGGCGGGATCACAGGGCTTCGTCGGGAGGACGCGAACTGCGGCAAAGGTGTGGCCGTGCGATGAAGAGGAGTACTACTTGACCTATTTGCCCCTGAGGGGTTTGTATCTCAACTTAAGTGCTAGGGGTAGCTTGGTCATTCGCCCAACCCAGAGGAACTCATATATATTAGCTCTAGGGTTTCTGGGCAAATCATCCATCTGGACTGCTTCCCATTTCTCTGCTCCATAGGTTTAGATTTTCTTCACCGTTTTGTAGAGAATCTGATCTCCGAGTGTATGGAAGCTTTCATGGTTGCGTCGATTTCCTTCTTGTAGCTCGTGTGATTTTCGTGTCCTTTTCGAGCTATTTGCGTTGGATTTTTGTGCGCGGCTTGTTCCTCTGATTCTGGGGTGTTTGAGTTCGGATTCTCTTGTGGGGATCATGGATAGATGCCTTGTGCATGTTTGTGCTTGATCTTGACCCCTCAAACTCCGAATTTGGCCTTGGATTTGAGGTTTTCGGTTGGAACCCTAGCTTTTCGGTAGAGATCGATTGCTATTCGATTCCCGGCGATTTACTTCGTTTGAGGTCTCAAGTTTTGGGGTATAGCATCCCCTAGGGACGCTTCACATCTCCCCTAAATCTTGTCTCAAGAGCTTAAGCCGTTTGGGAGATCCATGGACGGATAGGTGAAAGTGCATTCGCGTTCTTGCTCTCGGCCTGTTGCTCCCGCGTCTGTTCGCTCCTAGCGGACAGTCCGCCTGGTAGGCGCGGACAGTCCGCATGGATCAGCATTCATCCAGTTCGTCACTTGTTCGTGCGCATTCATGGTTTTATCTGTTGAGTCAAGAGTTTTTGGTTGGGAGAGGTTTGCGGACCGTCCGCCAGGGTGTCCCAGACTGTCAGCGCGGTACGAGTTACCCACGCACCGTCCGAGGGTACGGTACGGACCGTCCGTATTTCGAGGTGCAGTACTGGTTGTTCGGGCAATTTTTGCGGACTGTGCGCCGTGGTCCTGCGGACCGTCCGCCTGGCTCTTGCGGACCGTCCGCCCGGCCTCCGCGGACCGTCCGCCCCAGGCACCGCAGATTACCTAAGTCTCTTGCTTCTTGAGTTGCGCTTCCGTGTTGCTTTGAGTTGGAGTTTGTTCCTAGGGTTGGTAGGTCTGTTGTGACTACGCGATCTTGGCAAACTCGTGTGGGAATCCTCGGTTGTGATTTTGGGACATAGGCCGAGTTCATCCTTCGGGAAGAATTTTTATCGGCTCCCATTCACTCCCCCCCCTCTCTAGTTGCCTAATCGGTCCTTCAAACGTCGATGCTACGCTACGAGTTCCTAGCAACGATGCCAGAAATGACCAAATGGTAATCCTAACGATTACAAGAGTCCGCAAGCGCACGGAAGTACCATTGTAGCATTTCCCCAAAGGAGTATTCCAAAGGGTATCGAATCCAAGGAAGGCTGGGTGGATTAACAAGTTCAACACTATTACAATGAGTATAAATCATAGACGGAAACAAACCAGACACCCAAGTGCAGGGGTGAGATATGATACATAAGTTGGTAGTGTGAACACACAAACACACTCTCTCTAAAGGTCCTAGGCTTAGGAGGCAACATACGACTTAGTTCTAAGTTCTAGAGTACTAAACACACAAAGTTAGTAAGACGAGTTAGACACACACTAGCATTGCATGACTGTTGGCTCAAGCACCCAAGTACAAATGGGGAGCTAACCTCCCGCGTTCCTTACGCATGACTCCGGTTGTTAGACTTTAGACTCCTACAGCGTATCCGAATGTGGGGGATTCCAGAAGGGTCCAACGGCTGTCACTACCGCGGCCTAAAGACAAACTGTGGGATACACTCATAAGTAACGTAGCTACGCAACCCAGCACCACGCTTACGTTGTTAGCAGGACCCTGACCGGTTCGGGCTATTGTGACCCAGGTCAAGGCCACCAGATAAACCAACCAATTACACCGAGTACCGTAGCTTGAGCACGAACTTCATACAACACGAACATGGAATCTAACTGGATCAAACTAGGCTAGGTACACAGACGGATTTGTGCTTTCCTATGTCTATTCAACAAGATCAAAGGGTCGTGTTCGCGAAGAACACGAGCCTCTAACTTATGAACAAACACTGAAAACATGAGTAAGTCACTCGTCAACTGGATCGAAAGGCCTTGTTCATCAAGAACATGAGCCTCTAAATGATGAATAAGCGAAGAACACATGAACAAATCACCCATGTATACAAGCACAACTTTATATGAAATAGCTGAATAACTGAAGTAGATCAAAGTCATACAATAAAATAAAGATACAAGGGAACTCATACCTAGATCCCAAAGTAGACTTGGAACCCGAAGTAGGACTACTCTAGCCTACCTCCTAGCCTTAGAAACCAAAAGTGAGTGGAGGAGTAAAGTGTGTTGGTAGGAAATGAACCCCCTCCCCTTCTATTTATAGGCCTGAGCACCGGCGTCAAGAGGAGCCAAACACCCCGGGAATGGCCTCTAGGACCAATGGGGAGGCACCATGTGGAAGTCCCTGAGTGGGGGTCTCAAGGTCGGTTCCGCCGACCTATGGGGTCGACCGACCCCCTGTGGGCCCCACTCAGGGTGTGCTTCCTCTGGGTGGCTGTCCTGTGGGCCCTTAGGTCAGTCCTCGGTGTACACGTGCTCTTGAGGCGGTTTAGGCGCTCTAGTGGGCCCATGGATCCATGTGAAGTCCACGTGTCATGCTCTGATTCGTCGGGGCTTGCCTCCCTTGGATTGGTGACATGGCTTGCATGCATGGCATCTGAGGTGGCAGCCCCTCCTTGGCTGTGGTGACGTGGCATGAATCATAGAAGGTGAGTTTGCTACTTCTTTTATGCTTATTTTCCTGCAATCACATAATCTCCAAGGACAAGTGGAACTACATTATTCTTAACTAAACTGCGTGTAAGAAATGCCTCTTGCTCCTTTATTCATGAGTAAATTGACGGCTAAAGTAAGCACTTAATAGCCGTCAATAGTTAGTAGAAGCCAGTCAGTCACATAAGCATTGTATGAATATCAGCTCAGCACCCAGGCACAAATGGGGAGCTAACCGCCCGCGTCGCTTCCGTACGACGTCGGTTGTTAGATCTTAGGCTCCTACAGCGTAGCCGAACGTGGGGGATTACAAAGGGTCCAACGACTGTCACCACCACGGCCTACCCCTAACTATCCATGGGATACACTCATATGCAACGCAGCTACTCAACCCAAGCACCATGCTTGTGTTGTTAACTAGACACTGACCGGCTCGGGCTATTGTGACCCAGGTCAGTGCCACCAGATAACTGGCCACTTACACCGAGTACCGTAGCTTGAACTCGAACTTCATACAACACAAACACGTGATCTAACTGGATCAAACTAGGCTAGGCACACCAACGGATTCGTGTTCTACTATGTCTATTCAACAGGATCAAAGGGTCGTGTTCATGAAGAACATGAGCCTCTAACTTATGAACAAACACCGCAGACATGAGTAAATCATTCGTCAAGTGCATCGAAAGGTCTTGTTCATCAAGAACAGGAGCCTCTAATTGATGAACGAACGAAGAACACATGAACAAATCACCCATATATGCTAAGACTACTTTATATGAAATAGCTGAATAACTGAAGTAGATCAAAGTCATACAATAAAACAAAGATACAAGAGAACTCATACCTAGATCCCAAAGTAGACTTGGAACCTGAAGTAGAACTACTCTAGCCTACCTCCTAGCCTTGGAAACCAAAAGCGAGAGACGAGTTGGAAAGTGAGTTGGGTTAGAAATGAGTCCCTTCACATCTATTTATAGGCCTAGGACAGCTTTGGGAGAATGGCGTGAACACCTCGGGAATGGATCAGGAGCCGACCAGGAAGCACCACGTGGAAGGCTGAGATGAGCCGACACAAGGTCGGTTCGGCCGACCTGTGGTGTCGGCTGACCCCTTGTGGGCCCACCTCGGCCTGTGCTTCTTCGTGGTGGCTGTCATGTGGGTCCTTAGGTCGGTCCCCGATGTTCACCTGGTTTTGAGGCGGTTTGCCTGTCCGTGGGCCCTTCAATCCTTGTGATGTCCATGTGTCACCCTCTGATTCATCGGGGTTGCTTCCCTTAGATTGATGACATGGCTTGCATGCATGGGATCCTAGGTGGCAGCCCCTCCTTGGCTGAGGTAACGTGGCTTGGCCCATAGAAGGTGAGTTGTCACTTCTTTTATGCTTATTTTACCTACAATCACAAAAGCTCCAAGGACAAGTGGAACTACATTATTCTTAACTAAATGCGTGTAAGAAATTCCATTTGCTCCTTTATTTATGAGTATATTGACGGCTAAAGTAGGTACGTAACAGCCGTCAACACCCCGCAAGGAATTCCTTTTACAAGTCTAATCCTATCAGGACTCCTTGATTTGGTTCGGACGTGGGGGCACCGGTCAGACCGGTTAGGCACACCGGTCTGACTGCTGTGGCGTGTCGGACCAGCTATAGGAGCCAGGACCGGTCAGAGCGCCCTAAGGCACCGGTCAGACCAGTCCGTCCTGCCTAGTCGGCTAGGTGCCAAATTTGAGTGTCAACATATGCCCCCCTGTTTTTTGGCAAAGGATACGTGCCAAAAAATACTTTTCTAAACTAAAAAGCACTTAGGACGATGTTTAACAAAACAACGCCTGTACACATATTTTAATCAAGTCGAGGATGACGCCTGCTTTAGTCTCCACTCCTTCCGGGTCCGTGTTGACTTGGCTGGCTTCTCTTCAATCAGCTGCTCCATTGCTCCTCACTTGCGTAGCCTTTGCAACCTCCTTTTTTAAGTGTGGGACAAGCCTGAGGGACACCACCTCAGTTGCATCTCCTTAGCATTTTGCTTATTGCTATTCTCACCTTGCTTAATAATAGCACACACATTATTTTTGACCAGATTGCTATTGCAAACAATCGACCTTTGTAATGCATTATAATTTGAGTATGCAATAGGATATTGAATCATATACGAATTCATGTACATACTACTATAATCAGCAGGTGAATAATAGCAAGGATAATACCAAGACGATGGCATAATAGATCCAACAAAAGGATATTGTGAAAAGTTACCTCGTTGCTGATGAATACCTTTATGTCTTGGTGGTGCTTTTACGCCCTTAGCACCGTTTGGCTGATTACTTCGATCTTTAGTAGCTCCTTCCCTCTTATATTTGGCCAGGAGTTCATTAAAACTCGGTCTTGCTCTTTTCTTGGGCTTGGAGCATCTTGAATCTTTCTAGAGGCACCGGTCAGACCGGCCTGAGGCACCGGTCAGACCGGCCTAGGCACCGGTCAGACCGGTCGACGTATTGCCGGTCTTCTTGGTCTTCTCTTGGCCCCCAAGCGTTGAAGTCGCTGAAACCTTGGGGATCACCTCCAGAGGCTGCCTCTCGTTGTGTCTTTGCTCTCCAATGATCACATTCTTGCCTTTAGCTTTTTCGGCTTGATCCGGCCGAATAAGCACCTTAGGATTTGACAACCCAAGAGTATTAACAAAGGCACTATTAGGGAAAGGATTTTCGTCGACTTGCATCTCATGGAATTTCAAACGACCTTCATTAATGGCCGATTGTATTTGCCGACGAAAAGTATTGCAATCATTGCTAGCATGAGAAAAAGAATTATGAAATTTATAATATGCACGTCTTTTTAATTGATCAAGAGGTGGTATAGTGTGAGACATTTTAATTTTACCTGACTTAAATAACTCATCGAATATTTTATCACACTTAGCCACATCAAAAGTAAATTTCATCTCATCCCGAGTCTTATGAGTCGGTTTAAGAGAAGCACAAGTGTTTGCTTTATCATTAGGTAACAAAGTAAATTCAGCAGCACACACTTCTTTATTCTCATCGTCCGATGATTCATAATCTAGCATATGCATGTTAGGATGATCAGATTTGAGCCGAGTATCTTTGCTTCGGCTTTCATGAGCTAAAGCTCTTACCAAGACTTGGGCAACATCAATAAATTCATGACCTTCTAATTTTTCTTTAATATGGGATCGCAAACCATTAAAAGCTAATTCAGCAAGATCCCTTTCAGAGATAACAAGATTATAACAACGGTTTTTGGTTTCTCTAAACCTCCTAATGTAACTAGTAACAGGTTCATCATGCTTTTGCTTAATTGATGTTAAATGACTCAATCTTAACTCATTATCTCCACTATAAAAGTGGTCATGAAATTTTTGTTCTAATTGTTCCCAAGTACGAATAGAGTTAACAGGTAATGAAGCAAACCATGAAAAAGCATTTCTAGTTAAAGATAAAGAAAATAAACACACCCTTATTTCCTCTATGGCACTAGCTTCTCCTAATTGAGCAAGATATTGACTAACATGCTCCCACGTAGTTTTGCTATCATCCCCATTAAACTTCACAAATTCAGGACAACGCCAACCAATAGGATAAGGAACCGAATCAAAACTAGAAGGATACGGTTTTCGATATGAAAGATTTTTATTTTTCACTTCTATCCCATAGTCATCTTTCATTTGTTTAGCAGGATTAGCATTAAACCTATCGATGACTTCCTGGATGGTGGTTGCATTGGCGTAGTAGAAGCATTCGATTGCACCACATTCGGCTGTGTGTATGAGCCAGAAGTGTTGTGTTGCAAACGGCTATTAATTTGGGGATTAGGTGCGTAACCATACCCAATGCCTGTTTCAATCGAAACTATAATTGGAATACCTTGAGCTACTGAAGTATTCCCGCCAGATCTGCCAGAAGCGGCCAGAACGGGAGGAATGGTAACTATAGGTTCCGGAGACAAGGGAAAAGGCACCATAGCGCCAGCACCGGTCTGACCGGTCTGTTCTGACCAAACGGCGGCGGTAGTGTTTGTCCCGCAAAATAATTCAACAGCATACCATACTGAGGATTAATCATTTGTGCAGCCGATGAATTAATAGATGGGGTCTGAGGTACCACAGTTTTAGAAATAGATGCAACATTATCATCACCCTCTACCCGTTTACCAAGACTCTTATCTACCATGTTTTGCATATTTTCAATCATTGATAAGCGAAAACTATCCATCACGGTAGTAAGATCATTAACGATAACAAAAGAGGATGGAGATGATGATGTGCTCACATTGGGCGGTACCCAGGCGGTGGAGCGTCGAAGGTGATGTCCTTCATCTTCTTCACCTTGCCTTCGCGAGTCTTCTTGAAGTGCAACAAGTAGTGAAGCCAATCCTTTTCAACCTTCTGCTTCGTGAGCTTTTCTAATTCTTGGCAATCTTGTTCGGCCTAGAGCAAAGGCAGCTATCGCAGCGCCTCTGTGTCAGGAGATTCTGGCAGTAGACCTAGAACGCAGGCTCGGGAGGAACCCCGTCGAAGCTAGCGCATGTAGGGTTGCTCTAGGGTCAGCAAGGCCACCTAGAATGCCTTCAGACGTCGCGGAGACAAAGGAAGAACAGCAGATGAGATTGGAAGAGCTAGGGTTTGGAGATAAAAGTAAATACAAGACAAATAAAGGTAAATATATTTGATCGATTGGATGATACTCAATCGGCCATGACCCCTCATATTTATTCGGGTGGGGAGGACTTGCCCCGCAAGGAATTCCTTTTACAAGTCTAATCCTATCAGGACTCCTTGATTTGGTTCGGACGCGGGAGCACCGGTCAGACCAGTTAGGCACACCGGTCTGACCGGTGTGGCGTGCCGGACCAGCTATAGGAACCAGGACCGGTCAGACCGCCCTAAGGCACCGGTCAGACCGGTCAGACCGCCCTAAGGCGCCGGTCAGACCGGTCCGTCCTACCTAGTCGGCTAGGTGCCACATTTGAGTGTCAACAGCATGGTCGTTCCCGAGGGTCAAATTTTTCGAGCGGATTTCTCTGTTTTCTGGTGTGGCTCGTTGCTTTTTGGCTGGTTCTTTGAGTGAGTTGTGGAAGTGGCATAGAAATTTGGGTCACTTAAGCTTTGACCTTTTGTCTCGCTTGAGTAAACTCAATTTGGTTCGAGGATTATCACGGTTGAAGCTTGAGAAAGAGTTTGTGTGTGCGCTGTGTAGGCATGCCTAGATGGTAGCCTCCTCCCATCCACCCCTCACCGATGTGATGACGGAGCGTCCATGCGAGCTGCTCCATATTATGGTCCTTGTTAGCCCAGCTCGTGTGAGATCCGTGGGTGGGAAGTGGTACGTCCTGGTTGTAGTGGACGACTACTCTCGGTATGCTTGGGTCTTCTTTTTGGAGGAAAATGGGGAGACGTTTGGTTTTGTTTGAGATCTTGTCTTGAGGTTGAAGAACGAGAGGTACGAAGATGCCATACGAGCGATTCGCAGTGACAATGGCTCGGAATTTAAAAACTCTCGCTTCAAAACCTTTTGCCATGACTTGGGTCTTGAGGACCAGTTTTCGAGTCCATATACGCCCCCCCAGAATGGTGTAGTGGAAAGGAAAAACAGAACCTTGTGTGAGATGGCCCGGACGATGCTCGATGAGCATAGGACTCCGAGGAGGTTCTGGGCTGAGGTGGTCAATACCGCGTGCTATGTGTCGAATAGGATTTTTCTCCGAGCTTTCAAGAAGAAGACGTGCCATGAGATGATGCACGGTCGCACTCCCACGGTGACTCATTTCCATGTTTTCGGATGCAAATGCTTTATTCTGAAGAAGGGCAAGAATCTGGATAAGTTTGAGGCTAGGTCGGTCGATGGTATTTTCTTTGGTTACGCTACTCACTCTAGAGCATTTCGTGTGCTCAATTTGGAAACTAACCAAAATGTGGAGACTTGCGAGGTTACCTTCGACGAGACACAACCACGTAGCTCTTTGGTCTTTGATTATGCAGGAGATGATGAACTTGGCGAGGAGATCTTTCAGGAGGAGGAGAATGAACATGGAGATGAAGAAGATGGTGGTTTGGCGCCCGTGGCTGAGAATGTACCTACTACTTCGACTACGATCGAGAACGGGCCCTCTCCTACACCCACAACGAGAAGCCCAGATCAAGCAGAAGCTGTTGCTGAGGGGGAGGTAGCTTCAAGGTGAGAACCTTGCCGGCGAGTTCAAGTGGATCACCCAGCTTCGAGGATCATCGGGGACATCAACAAACGTACTACACGGTCGAGGGCTCGAAACAATTCTCACTTTGCCCATGCTCCTTTTGTCGCTATGTTTGAGCCCAAAGACATTGGACACGCGCTATCTGATTCCAATTGGGTCAACGCAATGCATGAGGAGTTGGAGAACTTTGAGAGAAACCAAGTTTGGGATTTGGTAGATCCTCCACCGGGTTGTAAGCCTATCGGGACAAAGTGGGTGTGGAAAAATAAAGAGGGTGAGAATGGAGAAGTGGTGAGAAACAAGTCAAGGTTGGTGGCGCAATGGTATAGTCAGAAAGAGGGGATCCACTACAAGGAGACCTTTGCTCCCGTAGCCCGTTTGGAGGCGATTAGGATTCTTTTAGCCTTTTCTGTGGCTAAAGGGTTCAAATTGTACCAAATGGACATGAAAAGTGCCTTCCTAAACGGTGTGTTGTAGGAAGAGGTGTATGTGAAGCAACCACTGAGGTTTGAGAGTGAGAAGTACCCCCACCGGGTGTACAAGTTGAGAAAGGCGCTCTATGGGTTGAAACAGGCGCCTATGGTTTGGTATGGTAGGTTGAGGGGGTTTCTGTTTGCTAAGGGCTTTGAGATGGGGAAGGTAGATCAGACCTTGTTTCTCCTCAGGCAGGGCATTGATATTCTGATTGTTCAGGTGTACGTGGATGATATTATCTTGGGTGGCTCGTCTCACTCTTTGGTTGAAAGGTTTGCAAAAGACATGAGTAGGGAATTCGAGATGAGCATGAAGGGCGAGTTGCAGTTCTTCCTCAGCCTCCAGATCAAGCAGTCGAAGGAAGGAACATTTGTGCACCAAGCCAAGTACACCAAGGACATAGTGAGGAAGTTCAAGATGGAGGACTCCAAGGCCATGGCGATGCCTATGAGTACGACTACAGCTCTTGATGCAGACGAGGAAAGTGAACACGTGGACCAGAAGGAGTACCGAAGCATGATCGGGTCACTCCTATACTTGACAGCAATGAGGCCGGACATCCAATTCTCGGTATGTCTGTGCGCTCGTTTTCAAGCGTCTCCAAGGACTTTGCATCGGCAGGCAGTCAAGCCCATATTCAGGTATTTGTGATACACTCCCGACTTTGGCCTTTGGTACTCCACGTCTTCTTCTTTGGCGCTTCCTGGATTTTCGGACGCGGATTTTACCGGATGTCGGTTGGATAGAAAGTCCACTTCTGGGACATGCCAGTTCTTGGGTTCTTCTTTGGTGTCTTGGTCTTCTCGCAAATAGTCGAGTGTTGCTCAATCCACTACCGAGGCAGAGTATGTAGCCGCTGCTAGTTGTTGCTCTCAGCTCCTTTGGATCACATACACCATGAGGGACTTTGGTGAGGAGTATACCCATGTCCCACTTCTATGTGATAGCACCAGTGCCATAAGCGTTGCAAAGAACCCATTGCTCCATTCCAAAACCAAGCACATAGAAGTGAGGTACCATTTTCTGAGAGACAATGTTGAGAAAGGGAAAATCGCTTTGATCCATGTACCCACACATGACCAGCTAGCCGATATTTTCACCAAGCCCCTAGATCAAGCAACTTTCACTCGTTTGCAGGGGGAACTTGGTGTGTGTTTGATTTCTTGAGTTGGGTGTGGGAGTTCCTTTGTAGCATATGTATAGTTTTCATTTGTGCATGTTTGCATTTGCATTGCATTTTGTATCATGATGTATAGGCATCTTTGTATCCTAGGTTGCATGCATTTTGTATCATATGCATTGCAGTAGGAAAAGCTTCTCCTATATACATTGTTCACCATGATGTGCTATATATGATCTTGTGAGCTAGTTTGGTATGCTCTGGTTAGTTTGGCTTAGCTCTTGATGATCTTGATTTATATCCATGGTTGATGGCTATGTTTTTGAAAAATGCTACATGGATGTCCTCTTATGAGTAAATGTCTTTATATGATCATGACATGTTTTAGTAGTTTTGTTATGCTCAATTTGTGCTTGGATGATTTATTTTGATCATATGGGGCCAAAGGCTCATTTGTCATCATGAATGTTTAGCCCGCTTGCTTTATCTTGTGGAGGGGCATAAGTTCCTTTTTGTCGCAAAGACATTTCATGTACCAATATGAATCTGAAAATGAAATGTAAACTGCTTGGAAAATGTGCTCCCATGTCATATGTGCTTTAATTTAATTGTTTTTGGGTGCTAAACCGTTGCATGATGCCTACCGATGAGAAGTCTCATACATAGAAGTAGGCACATGGCTCAGTGGCTTTGACATGACATGAGGTTGAAGGACCGAACTGGCGACCAGAGAGGGGAGGAGTGAATGGGAGCCGATAAAAATTCTTCTCGAAGGAGATGGCTACTCCAACAAGACGAACACGGCCAACCAAATCACGTCTCCGACTCAACTACCCAAGTTGGCCAAGACCACACAGCCACTGGAGTGCTACTGGTCCTAGGAACCAACAACCACCTAAACCTACTGGAGAACGCAGCGGAACAAGAAACTCGAGCAGCAACACACCACACCGGTCAGACCGGTCACCTGCACCAGTGAGATCGGTCCTGGCCGGATCTGCCGGACTGAACCGCTGGAACATCCGACACCCTCTAGAGACACACTGGGTCACCCTGGACCGCAAGCCAGCTCACCCGAGCAGAACCTGAGGATTTCCAAAGAGGGCTTCCACACCGGTTAGGCCGGTGCAGCACGCCGGTCAGACCGGTCAAAGGCAGGAAAATCCCAAATCCCCAAACCGAGCTTCCGAGCTCCAAACTGAACCAAACTCGAACCAGCAGCAACACAAGACACCAGGGAACACACCAACACGTTCACCCGAGCAAAACCCAACCGGGGTCGGCACCGGTCAGACCGGTGAGGGGCACCGGTTAGACCGGTCCGGACCTGGGCACTCGGGATGAACAGCAACCCGCAGGTCAAGTCCCCCATATCCAAACCTTGATCTCCGATTCGCTCCACGGATTCGCACAAGACTTTGGGGATAGTAGGAACACATCATGGGCACTCCATAGCCAAGATTTGGTCCACCAAAACTTGCTAAATCAAGAGGAATCGAAGAAATCCCACCAAAAACGCCTCAACCCCTAGAGGGAAGAAAACTCCAAAATCGAGCCCCTTTGCTCACGGATTTGGGAAGGGAATCAAAGGGAAAAGAACCACGAGGGGTTCATTCATACATCCCCCACCAAATCCCAAAGAGAAAGGTCTCAAATCCACCACAACAAAATCGCCAAGAAAAGGCACCGAAAATCACCAAAAAGGAAAAATGGGAGAGACACCATCAAGCCTTCCGGAACCACGCCAAATCATCTATACATACCATGAAGGTTTATACAAGGTCTAGCTTGCCTCCCGATCATCCATCCCTGTCTCAAGATCTCACCATGAAGCTCTCAAGCTAGTCCTAGAAATTCCAAAGGAAAATGGAAGAGGAAAATAGCAAAACAAAATGAGCTATGGTTCCAAGAGATGGCTGCCATCCTCTCACCACTTGGGTTATATGGAGGCAACCGAAAGACGAAACTACCCCTAAAGCCTACACTAGGATACACGCCCCCGAGGGGCACTTTGGGAATCTTCGTTGTCGAACCATCGGACGGATGCCCAGCGACCGCATCCTGCGTAGCCTCGACGCACACCATGCGATCCCGACGCGTGTCCTCCGCTTCGAAGTCTCCAGACTGCGTCGTCGCACACCGGTCAGACCGGTGTCCTCCACCGGTCAGACCGCTACCCACCGGTCAGACCAGTCAGACCCACCGGTCAGACCGATCTGGTGCTGCTACCTCCGGTCTTCGGCCTTAGCTTTGTGGATCAACCAAGGAACCCAGTGGTTTTCTGGTGAACCACTGGAAACCCCGCGAACTTGGTGTGGCCTCCGCCAATCTCCACTCATGACTTGGCCCCCACGAAGTCCCGGCTCGTTCCTGGCTTTGTGGCGTAACCAAGGAACCATCCACGACTTCATCTTGCCGTTCTTGCCACCATGCGGCCCGCACTTGACCCCGCTGGCCACCGGGTACCTCGAGCCAAGCCTACTTGTCTTCTCCACACCTGGAGGCCTACCCGGCAACGACCTTTCGCGCTTGCTCTTCACCTGCACCAACACCAGTCAAGCCGCAACCTGCACCTGCAATACTTAGCCAAGAATCAGTCCACACAACATTGTCAATCACTCATCACACCAGGAAGCGACCATCCACCGGTCCTCAAACCACACAAGTCCTCAATCTCCCCCTTGATGAGTGCATTGACAACAGACACGTTTTGGTAATCAAAGAGAAAAGGAAAAGAAAAGAAACGACTAAAAGGAACTCCAACAAGCGATCGAAAGCCAAAGGAAAGGCAAAGGGCAAGATCACTTGAAGAAGACAAGTCTCGGTCCCCTTAGGCAAGGGCAACAGCTCGACACAACCGAGACAAAAACAAGCTCAAACAAAGAGCGAAAACCGCCAAACCAAAGCTCGAAAACCACAAAGAGCTCCCTCTGCACACATGCAAGCTCCCCCTGAACCAATGCAACTCCCCCTGGACGAATGCATGCAAACCACATCGCAAAACAGAGCAGCTGCCCCAGCTTTGCTCTGACCGGTCAGACCGATCGACTGCACTGGTCACACCGGTGCCCAACATATGCACAGGGCAAGCACACATGACCGGTCAGACCGGTGACCACGACCGGTTAGACCGGTGCCCAACAGAGCCCAGAACTTGCTCGAAACCACCTGAAAACCCTCTAGATGCATTCAGTAGGCCAAAACATGCTCAAACTTCTCCCCCTTGTTGCCAATGCACGAATCAAGCCAAAAATGGAAAAAATGCAACCTAGAGCTTCTCAAATAGACAAAATTCAACATAGGGTGCTACACATGTCCAAATGAGCAAGTTATATACTCTATAGCTTCGTATGAACATCAACTACATGATCACCAAGTTTCACCACCATTGGACGAAGCTAAGATAGAATTGAGCAATTTTGTGAAAAATCACCCTCTCATGAGCAAAGTCCTAAACATGAACAAAACATGTCAAAATGGCAAAGCCACACAAACTTCATGCTAGGACAACCATTCTAAGCATAAGACCATTATAAACACCCACAAGCACCTCATGTCATGTCAAAGCCACTGAGCCATGTGCTTACTTCTAAATATGAGATTTCTCATTGGTAAGCAACATGCAACGGTTTAGCACCCAAAAGCAAATAAATTAAGCACATATGACATGGGAGCACATTTTCCAAGCAATTTACATTTCATTTTCAAATTCATATTTGGTACATGAAATGTCTTTGCGACAAAAAGGAACTTATGCCCCTCCACAAGATAAAGCATGGGGGCTAAACATTCATGATGGCAAATGAGCCTTTGGCCCCATATGATCAAAATAGGCTATCCAACCACAAATTAAGCATAGCCAAGCCACTAAAACATGTCAAGATCATATAAAGGCATTTACTCACAAGAGAGCATACATATCTCATTTTTCAAAAACATAGCTATCAACCATGGGCATAAATCAAGATCATCAAGAGCTAAGCCAAACTAACCATAGCATACCAAACTAGCTCACAAGATCATATATAGCACATCATGGTGAACAATGTATATGAAAGAAGCTTTTCCTATCACAATGCATATGATACAAAAGCATGCAACCTAAGATACAAGGATGCCTATACATCATGTTACATATGCCATGTAAAATGCAAGAAATGCACAAAGGAAAGCTATACATATGCTACAAAGGAGCTCCCACACCCAACTTCAAGAAATCAAACAAACACTGAGTTCTCCCCGCAAACGAGTGAAAGTTGCTTGATCTAGGGGCTTGGTGAAGATATCGGCTAGTTGGTCATGTGTGGGTACATGGATCAAAGATATTTTCCCTTTCTCCACATTGTCTCTCAGGAAATGATACCTCACTTCTATGTGCTTGGTTTTGGAATGGAGCACTAGGTTCTTTGCAACACTTATGGCACTGGTGCTCTCACATTGAAGTGGGACATGGGTATACTCCTCACCAAAGTCGCTCATGGTGTATGTGATCCAAAGAAGCTGAGAGCAACAACTAGCTGCGGCCACATACTCTGCCTCGGTAGTGTATTGAGCAACACTCGACTATTTGCAGGAAGACCAAGAAAACAAAGAAGAACCCAAGAACTGGCAAGTCCCAGAAGTGGACTTCCTATCCAACCGACACCTAGCAAAATCCGCGTCCGAAAATCCATGAACAGCCAAAGAAGAAGACGCAGATTACCAAAGGCCGAAGTCGGGAGTATGACGCAAGTACCTGAAAATGCGCTTGTCTGCTTGCCGATGCGAAGTCCTCGGAGACGCTTGAAAACGAGCGCACAGACATACCGAGAATTGGATGTCCGGCCTCGTCGCCGTCAAGTACAGGAGTGACCCGATCATGCTTCAGTACTCCTTCTGGTCCACGTGTTCACCTTCCTCGTCCGCATCAAGAGCTGTAGTCGTACTCATAGGAGTCGCCATGGCCTTGGAGTCCTCCATCTTGAACTTCCTCACAATGTCCTTGGTGTACTTTGCTTTGTGCACAAATGTTCCTTCCTTCGACTGCTTGATCTGAAGGCCGAGGAAGAACTGCAACTCACCCATCATGCTCATCTCGAATTCCCTGCTCATGGCTTCTGCAAACCTTGCAAACAAAGAGTTAGACCAGCCGCCAAAGACAATACCATCCATGTATACCTGCACAATTAGGATCTCTTTGCCCTGCCTGAGGAGAAACAAGGTCTGATCGACCTTCCCCATCTCGAAACCTCTCTCAAACAGGAACCCTCTCAACCTGCCAGACCAAGCCCTAGGTGCCTGTTTCAACCCATAGAGCGCCTTTCTCAACTTGTACACCTGGTGGGGGTACTTCTCACTCTCAAACCCCGGTGGTTGCCTCACGTACACTTCTTCCTCCAACACACCGTTCAGGAAAGCAATCTTCACGTCCATTTGGTGCAATTTGAACCCTTTAGCCACGGAAAAGGCTAGAAGGGTCATAATCGCCTTCAAACGAGCTACGGGACCAAAGGTCTCCTCGTAGTCGATCCCTCTTTCTGACTATACCCTTGCGCCACCAACCTCGACTTGTTTCTCACCACTTCTCCTTTCTCTCCCTCTTTATTTTTCCACACCCACTTCGTCCCAATCGGCTTACAACCCGGTGGAGGATCTACTAACTCCCAAACTTGGTTTCTCTCAAAGTTCTCCAACTCCTCATGCATCGAATTAACCCAATTGTGATCAGATAATGCGTGTCCAATGTCTTTGGGCTCAAAAGTAGCAACAAAAGCAGCATGA
This sequence comes from Cenchrus fungigraminus, assembly GCA_036936925.1. Lineage (NCBI taxonomy): Eukaryota > Viridiplantae > Streptophyta > Magnoliopsida > Poales > Poaceae > Cenchrus > Cenchrus fungigraminus. Next base: position 48,790,372 of record CM072778.1, on the reverse strand, counting down.
GCACAGTGAGAATTATTTCGAACCCTCGACTGTGTAGTGCATTCGTTGATGTCACCAATGATCCTCGAAGCTGGGTGATCCACTTGAACTCGCCAGGGAGGTTCTCGCCTTGAAGCTACCTCCCCCTCACTTGCAGCTTCTCATTGATTTGGGATTGTCGTTGTAGGTGTAGGAGAGGGCCCGTTCTCGGTCGTAGTCGAGGTAGTAGGTACATGCTCAGCCACGGGCACCACATCGCCATCTTCATCATCACCAAGTCCATGCTCCTCCTCAAAGATCTCCTCGCCAAGCTCATCATCACCTGCACAGTCAAAGACAAGAGAGCTACGTGGCTGTGTCTCGTCGAAGGAACCTCGCAAGTCTCCACGATTTGGTTAGTTTCCAAATTGAGCACACCAAAGAAAATACCATCGACAGACCTAGCCTCAAACTTATCATGATTCTTGCCTTTCTTCAAAATAAAGCACTTGCATCCAAACACATGAAAGTGACTCACCTTGGGAGTGCGACCGTGCATCATCTCATAGCACGTCTTCTTCTTCAATGCTCGAAGGAAAATCCTGTTCGAGACATAGAACGCGGTATTGACCGCCTCAGCCCAGAACCTCCTTTGAGTCCTATGCTCATCGAGCATCGTCCAGGCCATCTCACACAAGGTTCTGTTCTTCCTTTCCACCACGCCATTCTGGGGAGGCGTATACGAACTCGAAAACTGGTGTTTAAGACCCAAGTCATGGCAAAAGGTTTTGAAACGAGAGTTTTTAAATTCCGAGCCATTGTCACTGCGGATCGCTCGTATGGCATCTCCGTGCCTCTCGTTCTTCAACCTCAAGACAAGATCTCGAACAAAACCAAATGTCTCCCCCTTCTCCTCCAAAAAGAAGACCCACGCATACCGAGAGTAGTCGTCCACCACAACAAGGACATACCACTTCTCACCCGCAGATCGCACACGAGCTGGGCCAACAAGGTCCATATGGAGCAGCTCGCATGGACGCTCCGTCATCACATCGGTGAGGGGCGGATGGGAAGAGGCTACCATCTTGGCATGCCTACACGGTGCATAAACCAACTCTTTCTCAAACCTCAACCGTGGCAATCCTCGGACCAAATTGAGACTACTTAAGCGAGACAAAAGGTCAAAGCTCAAGTGACCCAACTTCCTATGCCACTTCCACAACTCACTCGAAGAACCAGCCAAAAAGCAACGAGCCACACCAGAAGACTGAGAGAAATCCGCTCGGAAAACTTGACCCTCGGGAACGACCATGCAAACAAGGTCCCCTCGAGAATCCAAAATCCGAGAACCACCAGGCCGAAACAACACCTCAAAACCCTCATCCAAAAGCTGGGAAACAAAAAGCAAATTGAATCCGAGCGATTGAACAAGAGCAACACGCCTGAGAGTGACTTTGTCACTGATCCTTATCTCACCTTCAGAAAGCACACGCCCTCGCCCATTGTCCCCAAAGGTGATGTAAGTCTTGGACACCACCGGGACAAGACTTGAGAACCATCCCTTGTCTCCGGTCATACGCCTCGAGCAACCGGAGTCAATCAACCAAACGTTCCTCAAGTCCTCCACCTGAAATTCAAAAATGAGCACGTGAGTGAACAAACGACTCAGCACTGGGGTTAGTACCAAAAAAGTAAAACCACTGCCGAGCCATTTGCTCCAAAGTGGGGTTAGCACAATCCAAAGCATCACGCCTACCAAAGCTACCACCACGAGAACCACCACGAGGGAACCACCCCTGCCTTGCTGGAGGAGAATGAAAACCACGAAAGGAAGACCGTGGACCGTTCCTCCTCTACATCTCAAAGCAACGACTCCTCCCACCCTCATATTGAGCACGAGGTGGAGAACGTCTAGCAAACTGACCACCACTGAACTCACCATGCCAACCATCAGAACCACGACCACCAGAACTAAATCGAGCATCGTCACGAGCATGAAAACCAAACTGCCGGCCACCCAGACCAGCACCTGTCTGACCGGTCCCCCTGACCGGTCTGACCGGTGGTGCTCGGCCAGCAGCACCACCTACCACCTTTCGATCTCCCCAAGCCGGAACCGTCCTCACAATCGCCTTGGCCCAGGGCATCTGCATACGAGGCTCAGGTACACCATTAGAAGGGTGGTACCTGTCCTTGTTAGCCCACTCCTTAGCCATTCTCTCCTCACGCTTCCTCTTGAAGCAAAACTCATCCTTGTGACCATCTCTTCCACAATACCCACAATCGAACTTTATGGGCTGTAGCTTAGGCTTAGGCTTGGGTTGGGGCTGCTCACTCAGCTTCTCCCCTTTCTTCTCTCCATCCTCACCTCCCTTTGGGCTCACAAATCTCACTGGTTTTTGGAAATCATTTGTTGGGTGAGGGAATATGGGTGGATCTGGAGTTGTGTCAAGTTTGTTTCTGAGATGGTGAGGCTTGGGCTCAAACTTGTTCTTGTGTGTGTTTTGTGGTGGGATAGGAATCTCTCCAACTTTCTCAACTCCCTCACCACTGTTCTCTCCAAGCATGTCAGCCCCAAGTGCCTGAACATCATAGCGTTTGAAAGCCGCTATCATGATACCAAGCTGAGGCTCCTGACCCGACAACCAACTCATACACTTTCTCAACTCATCATTTTCATCCTGCAAGCGATCAACATAATGTGCAAGTTCCAGATTCTTCACAGCATGCAATTCACAAGTAGAGCAGGAAGTGGGAATAGGTGCTTTCAACTGAGCCTCAAGAGAAACAATGTAAGCATGCATCACATCAATCTTTCCATGCAAAACAGGGCAAGAAGTGCAAGCAACTAGCAAAGCAGGTCTAGACTTAAGCTCAGCCACTTCAACCCTAACCACATCTAGTTCCTCACACTTGGAGGCATGCTTTTCCTTGAGAGCAGTAAGATCAGCTAGGAAAACAGAGCAATCAGCACAATCAACATCATCAGAAACCACAGGTGAAGCCTTAAGCGAATCTATCTCAAGCTTAGCATCAAGGTTCTGGGTTTCTAGCTCAGCTACTCGGTTCCTAGCATCTTCTAGTGATGCCCTAAGCTCTTTCCTCATCTTCTTTGCCTCTCTAAGCATGTCATCATGGTTATCCAGCAACTTCCCAAGCCATTCATTCTCCTCACGCAAGAAGGGAAGCTCGTCACGTACCTCATCCTCGGAGTCAGAGTCCGAGTCGCTCTGGTGACTCTTCTTGCTGCCGGAGCTGCATGCCATGCCGCAGAAGCCATCTCCCGCGAAGCAGCTCAGCCCGCTCAAGTTCTTGGATGCCTTCTTGTTCTTGCGCCGATCACCTTCATCTTCGCTGCTACTGGAGCTCGAGGAAGAGTAGGCGGAGCTGGAGTCGACGTCGCTTGCTCCGACCATCGCTCGGGCCTTCTTGCCGTGGCCGCCCTTCTTCCTTGATCCTTGCTCGTCCTTGTTCCGATGCTTGTGCTTGTGATCGCGCCTTGATCGGTGCTTGTCCGTCCTCGACCGGTGCTTGTAGCCGTCCTTGTTCTCCATCTTCTCCGGACAGTCGGTGACAAAGTGTCCTGGCTTGCCGCACTGGAAGCATGTCCGTGTCATCCTCCTCGTGTTCACCCGGTTCTCGTGCAGCCTCTCGAATCGCCTGGTCAGCAGCGCCAACTCGTCCTCTCCAAGCACGTCGAACTCCTCGTCTGGCAAAGACATCAAAGAGGACAAAGCAAACATCCTGGAGGATGGGTTAGCATTAGACTTAGCACCTGAGCCACTGACAAGAGCAAGACTATGGGAGTCAGTCGAGCTCTCGAGACGGGCCGTCAAACCACGATCGACCTCAGCTGACTTGAGCTTAGAGAACAGCTCGTTCACCGTCAGTGTGGTATACTTCTCTGACTCAAGAATGGACTCGACCTTTCCAGCCCATACGGTACGATCCAGCGCGTGTAAGAGCTTCACAGCTCTATCATGATCATCGTACGGGAGGACGTCCACATTGGCCCTCATGTTGTTCACAACCACCGTGAACCGCTGGAACAAGGCATCAATTGACTCACCAGGGAGATGAGTGAAGTTCTCGTACTCTCTCTGGTAGGTCGCATACAACCGTGCCTAAACCTCAGCATTTCCAGCGTGAGCATTCTTCAACTGCTACCAAATCCTACATGCTAGGTCCTCTGTCTGAACCCGATCGAATTCGGACTGACACAGAGAACGAAACAAGTAGTCGACCGCCTTGTTGTTGGCGTCGTGCATGTCCCTCGATCCAGGAGCTAGGAAGTTAATCGGATGAACATAAGCTGTGTTCACCGTAACGTCCTAAAGGATCTGACCCTTTCCGCGGAGGAACGCCGCCATCCGCCTCTGCCACATCTGGTAGTTTTTGCCATCGAAGTGCGGAGGACCCGAACCCCGTTCCTAGTACGCCATCTTTGGATCTTAGACTAGTTAGAGTCAATGAAGACCCAAACCGGCTCTGATACCACTTGAAGGACCGAACTAGTGACTAGAGAGGGGGGAGTGAATGGGAGCCGATAAAAATTCTTCTCGAAGGACATGGCTACTCCAACAAGACAAACACGGCCAACCAAATCACGTCTCCGACTCAACTACCCAATTTGGCCAAGACCACGCAGCCACAGGAGTGCTACTGGTCCTAGGAACCAACAACCACCTAAACCTACTTGAGAATGCAGCAGAACAAGCAACTCGAGCAGCAACACACGACACCGGTCAGACCGGTCACCTGCACCGGTCAGACCGGTCCTGGCCGAATCTCCTGGACTGAACCGCCGGAACACCCGACACCCTCCAGAGACACACTGGGTCACCCTGGACCGCAGCCGGCTCACCCGAGCAGAACATGAGGATTTCCATAGAGGGCTTCCACACCGGTCAGGCCGGTGTAGCATGCCGGTCAGACCGGTCAAAGCCAGGAAAACCCCAAATCCCCAAACCGAGCATTCGAGCTCCAAACTGAACCAAACTCAAACCAGCAGCAACACAAGACACTAGGGAACACACCAACACGTTCACCCGAGCTTAACCCAACCGGGGTCGGCACCAGTCAGACCGGTGAGGGGCACCGGTCAGACCGGTCTGGACCTGGCCACTCGGGATGAACAGCAACCCGCAGGTCAACTCCCCCAAATCCAAACCTTGATCTCCCGATTCGCTCCACGGATTCGCACAAGACTTTGGGGATAGTTGGAGCACCTCATGGGCACTCCATAGCCAAGATTTGGTCCACCAAAACTTGCTAAATCAAGAGGAATCGAAGAAATCCCACCAAGAACGCCTCAAACCCTAGAGGGAAGAAAACTCCAAAATCGAACTCCTTTGCTCACGGATTTGGGAGGGGAATCAAAGGGAAAAGAACCACAAGGGGTTCATTCATACATCCCCCACCAAATCCCAAAGACAAAGGTCTCAAATCCACCACAAGGAAATCACCAAGAAAAGACACCGAAAATCACCAAAAAGGAAAAACGGGAGAGACACCATCAAGCCTTGAGGAACCACGCCGAATCATCTATACATACCATGAAGGTTCATACAGGATCTAGCTTGCCTCCCGATCATCCATCCCTCTCTCAAGATCTCACCATGAAGCTCCCAAGCTAATCCTAGAAATTCCAAAGGAAAATGGAAGAGGAACATAGCAAAACAAAATGAGATAGGGTTCCAAGAGATGGCTGCCATCCTCTCACCAGTTGGGTTATATGGAGGCAACCGAAAGACGAAACTACCCCTAAAGCCTGCCACTAGGATACACGCCCCCGAGGGGCACTTTGGGAATCTTCGTTGTCGAACCATCAGACGGATGCCCGGCGATAGCACCCTGTGTAGCCTCGACGCACACCATGCGATCCCGACGCGTGTCCTCCGCTTTGAGGTCTCCGGACTGCGTCGTCGCACACCGGTCAGATCGGTGTCCTCCACCGGTCAGACCGGTACCCACCGGTCAGACCGGTCTGGTGCTACTGCCTCCGGTCTTCGGCCTTGGCTTTGTGGATCAACCAAGGAACCCAGTGGTTTTCTGGTGAACCACTGGAAACCCCACGAACTTGGTGTGGCCTCCGCCAATCTCTACTCATGACTTGGCCCCCACGAAGTCCCGGCTCATTCTTGGCTTTGTGGCTCAACCAAGGGACCGTCCACGACTTCATCTTGCTGTTCTTGCCACTATGCGGCCCGCACTTGACCCCGCTGGCCACCAGGTCCCTCGAGCCAAGCCTACATGTCTTCTTCACACCTGGAGGCCTACCCAGCAATGACCTTTCGCGCTTGCTCTTCACCTGCACCAACACCAGTCAAGCCGCAACCTGCACCTGCAATACTTAGCCAAGAATCAGTCCACACAACGTTGTCAATCACTCATCACACCAGGAAGCAACCATCCACCGGTCCTCGAATCACACAGGTCCTCAGAGGTGCTTGAGGGTGTTTATGATGATCTTATGATTAGAATGGTTGTCCTAGCATCAAGTTTGTGTGGCTTTGCCATTTTGACATGTTTTGCTCATGTTTAGGACTTTGCTCATGAGAGGGTGAATTTTCGCAAAATTGCTCAATTCTATCTTAGTTTCGCCCAATGGTTGTGAAACTTGGTGATCTTGTAGCTGATGTTCATATGAAGCTATAGAGTATCTAACTTGCTCATTTGGACATGTGCAGCATCTTGTGTTGAATTTTGTCCATTTGAGAAGCTCTAGGTTGCATTTTTCCAAATTTTGGCTTGATTCATGCATTGTCAACGAGGGGGAGATGGTTGTGAAGGAAAAGTGCTTCTGGATGCATTTAAAAGGTTTCCGAGTGATTTAAAAGGTTTCCGAGTGATTTCGAGCCATTTTTGGGCTATTGCAGTTCCCAAGTGGTCACCGGTCTGACCGGTCGGGGTCACTGGTCTGACCGTTGAAGGTGTCAAGACCTGTGCAGATGTTGTGCACCGGTCTGACTGATGCTGTGGACCAGTCTGACCGGTCAGAGCTGAGCTGGTGCAGCTGGTCTATTTTGTGAAGAGGTTTGCATGCATTCGTCCAGGGGGACCTCTTTGTGGTTTTCGAGCTTTGGTTTGGTGGTCTTTTGCTCTTTGCTTGAGCTTGTTTTTATCTCGGTTGTGTCGAGCCGTTGCCCTTGCCTAAGGGGACCGAGACTTGTCTTCTTCAAGTGATCTTGCTCTTTACCTTTCTTTTGGATTTCAATCGCTTGTTGAAGTTTCTTTGTTCGTTTCTTTTCTTTTCCTTTTCTCTTTGGTTACCAAATGTGTGTGTTGTCAATGCACTCATCATGGGGGAGATTGAGGACCTGTGTGGTTCGAGGACCAGTGGATGGTCGCTTCCTCGTGTGATGAGTGATTGACAACGTTGTGTGGACTGACTCTTGGCTAAGTATTGCAGGTGCAGGTTGCGGCTTGACTGGTGTTGGTGCAGGTGAAGAACAAGCGCGAAAGGTCATTGCCGGTGAGGCCTCCAGGTGTGGAGCAGACAAGTAGGCTTGGTTCGAGGGACCCGGTGGCCAGCGGGGTCAAGTGCGGGCCGCATGGTGGCAAGAACAGAAAGACAAAGTCATGTACGATTCTTGGTAGAGCCTCAAAACCAAGGTCGAGACGGAACTTCGTGGGAGCCGAGTCAAGAGTGGTGATTGGCGGAGGCAACACCGAGTTCGTGGGGTTTCCAGTGGTTCACCAGAAAACCACTAGGCTCCTTGGATGATCCACAAAGCCAAGACCAAAGAGCAAAGAGTAGCAGCATCAGGCCGGTCTGACCAGTGGGTACCGGTCTGACCGGTGGGGTACACCGGTCTGACCGGCGTGCGACGACGCCTTCCGGATGCTTCAAAGAGGAGGACACGCATCGGGATCGCAAGGCTTGCGTCGAGGCTAAGCAAGTTTGCGGTCGCCGGGCATCCGTCCGATGGTGCTACGACGAAGATTCCCAAAAGGCCCTTCGGGGGTGTGTATCTTAGTGTAATGTAATAGGGGTAGTTTCATCTTTTGGTTGCCTCCATTTAACTCAAGTGGTGAGAGGATGGCAACCATCTCTTGGAACCCTAGCTCATTTCCCTTTGCTATTTTTCCTTCCTATTTTCCTTAGGATTTTTAGGACTAGCTTGATAGCTTCATGGTGAGATCCTTAGAGAGGGATGGATGATCGGGTGGCAAGATAGACTTTGTATGAACCTTCATGGTATGTATAGATGATTCGGTGTTGTTCTTCAAGGCCTTGTGTTGTTTCCTCCATTTTCTTTTTTGGTGATTTTTGGAGCCTTTTCTTGGCGATTTTCTTGTGGTGGATTTGAGGCCTTTCTCTTTGGGATTTGGTAGGGAATGTATGCATGAACCCTTTGTGGTTCTTTTCCTTGTGATTCCCCTCCCAAATCCGTGAGTAAAGGTGCTCGATTTTGTGGTTTTCTTAGGTTTCGGGAAAGTGGTGTTCTTGGTGGAAATCCTTCGAATCCTCTTGATTCAAAAAGTTTTGGTGGACAAAATCATAGCTATGGGATGCCCAAGAGGTACTCCTAGTATCCCCAATGTCTTGTGCGAATCCATGGAGCGAATCGGGAGATTGGGACATGGTTTTGGGGGAGTTGACCCGTGGCTCGCTGTTCATCCCGAGCATCCAGCCCCTTACCGGTTGACCGGTGCCTTCCACCGGTCTGACCGGTGCAGCCACTGTTGGGTTTTGGCTCGGGTGAACGTCCTGGTGAGTATTGACGGTCCTTACAACAAAAATTTGATCGTCAAAACCTCGTGTTCGAGAGGAGTATATGAAAAGTTTCATGCACATTTTTAGTACTAATATAGTTCCACGAGTTGTGTTGTGAATTTCATAGGCAGGTACACATTTCGGGAAAATTTGGGACCAACACGCCACATGTGCCAGGCACGGCCGAACCACCTGGTCCGGCCGAACCTGCAGGTAGGGCCGGCCGCACCTATAGGGCCGGCCGCACCTATCACTTGGCGTGCCGGGCGAAACCGACCCAAGGAGCCGACCAACAACCGCCTCAGGAGCAGTGATCAGGAGCATCCAAGGCGAGAGGCAGCACATCCTAGGGCCGACCGTGCCTTGAGATACGGCCGCACCTAGGGTTTTCCTCCCCAGTGCTCCACCGACCTCCCTTGCCTATAAAAGGAACCTCACACTCGCTGGAATGGACACACAATGCAGGAGCATCTCCATTTCTCTCTAGTGTTCACTTAGAGTAGGATTACTGTAGTTTGGAAGTTAGAGTCGAGTCGAGCTAGTCTCGGGGTTCCGGAGGAGTCTTCTTCAGGGTTCCGGTACTACTCTTGTATCCTTTCTTTGTTTAGACTCAAGTACAATTCAAGTTATCTTTCTATCTTACCTTTCGAGTCCATTACATTCAGCTTTTACTTTGCTCTAGAAGCTTTATTCTTGGTTTTGACTGAAGTTAGTTTAATCTTGGTTAGCGTAGCTCCCTTGAACCCTATAGTGTTGTGGTCGTTCTTCGCTTGATCTTCTACCGAGTACATTTGTGCTTAGTAGCGGAGAGAGACCTTCCTTCGTGATATCCGGGGAAAGGTTCTTTGGTTCGTTGTGAGCGCGGTGCTCAGAGCTTGCCTTAGTCTTAGATTGGTGTCCCGTTCAACGGAATAGTTGTGGTACCCTAGGGAGGTGACAGCTCCGGACGGGCTCAGTAGTCCACCACGTTAGTTCGGACCGGTAGGATTCAGCGCGTCGTCGTTCTCCCTTCTCATCCAGTCCGAGAGCACGGCTTTGCATGCCCCTGCAGCATTAGAAGAGCTTGTCGAGTTTAGCTTGCCTTAGTTATCCTTTGCCTTAGTTCTTTACCTAGAGTTGACAACAATAGAAAAATTGTGTTAGGATCCCTTCTCATCTCGTTGTCCTCCCAGCTCACTAGGTCCTTTCTAACCCTTTATCAAGATCTCCTTGTTATCCCCGAATATCTTTATTCGTTACCCCCGCTATAGCTCTTTACCAAGTCTTGTTACTCTCCACCGTTTATCCGATCATCTTTGTCGTAGTGCTTCCCTTGGGAAAATATAAATACGGTAACCCGAATACCACCTGGTGAAGTGCTACAACGGTAATCCGTGCGCTTGCGGACCTTTCTGTGACGTGTGTTCTACCAAAGACGTTCCTAGCTCCATTACTAGGGGTATAAACCCGGTAGCGACGCTAGCAAGTGCCAACAAGCATTTCTGGCACCGTCGCCGTGAGTGCAAACCTAGTAGTGAGGCTAACAAACGTCAACAAGCATTTCTAGCGCCGTTGCTGGGGAAGCAATAGGCACAAGATATCGTTTAAACTTAGTGGTAGAGTTATCTAGGTTCGGTGAAACGCTATTTAAGCGGGTTTACCCTTGCTCTACTCTCGTGTACGCAGAGTAGTGCATGACCGATTTCGACCTACCGTCCAACTTTCACGACAATCTGGAGTCACTTGTGAGGAGAGTGCGACCTCGTGTCCTCATTCCTCAGAAGTTTCTCTCGAGTCAAGAGACGAACATCGTTGATCCCGTAGAAAGCACCTCGTCAGCACCGATGGCCGAGAGGACGATCCGCGAGTTTTCCACTCCCTCCAACACCAATGTCCCTACCGGACCAAACGTGACGGTGGGAGAAGGAAACTTTGAACTCAAGCCGGTGTTGATCAACATGGTGCAAGCTAGTCCGTTCTGCGGCAAGCCGAATGAAGATGCCAATGCACATCTCCAGCATTTCCTGGAGGTGTGTAGGACTTTGACTATCCGTGGAGTGACGGACGATGCAATTCGTCTTCGCCTATTTCCGTTCTCATTGCTCGGGAAGGTGAAGCAATGGTTTTATGCGGAGCGAGATGCCATCAACACATGGGATAAGTGCTCTAAGGCATTGCTCGCGAAGTTCTTCCCGGTGGGCAAAACTAATGCCCTCCGCGCTAGAATTTCGGGCTTCCAGCAGCAGAATGATGAGAGTATTCCGGAAGCATGGGAACATCTCCAGGAGTACATCACCGTGTGACCGCACCATGGCATGCAGGGCTGGTTCTTAATTCAAGCCTTCTACCACGGGCTCAAGCGTACCGCCCGTGAGCACCTAGATGCAGCCACTGGAGGAGCCTTCTTCTCGCTACAAGTACCCGCCGCCAAGGAATTGATCGAGAAGATAGTGGCAAATCAAGGTTGGGATGGAGATCGTCTCCAACCCCGTAACCACGGTCACCAAGTCGATGGAATCGACATGCTCGCTGCCAAGATGGACCTCTTAATGAAGAAATTGGAGGCACCGAGCAATATGGAGACCACCAAGATTATGGACGCTTGCATGACGTGCGAGGTTTGCGGTAATATGGGTCATTCGGGAAATTATTGTCCCAAGACAAGGGAAGAAGCCAGCTTCATCAACAATGGCAACAACAACTACAACAATTAAGGGTGGAACTCGAGGCCCAACTTCCCATTCAACAATCAAAATGGAGGTAATTATTCTAACAATTTCAATAATCAGCCTTCCATTAGAGATCTTGTCTTTGGCCAAGCTAGAATTAATGAAAACTTAAACAAGAAGCTAGCCGCCAATGATAAAGTTCTTGAAAATTTGAATTCCACTATAGAATCCTTTACTACTGCTATGAAGAATCAGCTAAGCTTTAATAAAATGATAGAAACTCAACTTGCTCAGCTTGCTGCTTCTTTACCTTATTCCGAGTCGGGTGGAATCCTGGGGCAACCCGAGCCTACCCGAGAGAATGTTAGCGTTGTATCCACCAGATGGGGTAAGCCATCTAGGAGGGAGTATGCACCTAACCATGTAGGGAAGCTCATACACCAAATCCAAGACCCATGGGAGGAATCAGTAGTCGTGCACAAGAAAGACAATGGATATCTGGCTATCACATGCACGATCTACTATCAAAAGATCAAGAATGCTCTTTGTGACCTTGGTGCGAGTGTCAACCTCATGTCCAAGGCCATGTTTGAGGAGTTAGGATGTCCTGCTCTCTCTCCGACAATGATGACAGTCCAACTTGCCGACTCATCAATTAAATATCCAGAGGGCATAGTGGAAAATCTCTTGGTGAATGTCAAAGGCTCCTATGTCTTTGCGGATTTCGTGGTCCTCGACACACAAGATGATGGAGAAATGCCGCTTATTCTCGGGCGACCATTCCTAAGAGATGTCAATGCAAGGATTGATGTCGGAGCCGGAAAGATTCAATTCCGCATAGGGCGAAGGAACATGACATTCAAATTTCAAGCAAAAGAAGAGCAATGTTACCTAGTGCAAGATGAGGAATCTAGGGAGTGGAGGAAGCCACGGCCCCAATACAAGAAAGTTAAGGTGGCCCCAACCAAACCCAAGGTGGATAGCCTCATTGCCACGATGAGGAAGCGTTGGGAGCAAGACAAAGCATTCAAAGGGTGCCACCAACCAAAGAAGCCGAAGGCAATCAACAAGGCTAAGGGGGAAAAGAAGACAGAAACCAAAAACACCCCCGCTAAAGCCTCACTGACTTAAGTGCCACTGAAGAAAACAAAGAGGGTGTGGCGTGTGAAGGGAGCATCGTCCGAGTCTTCCACTCTGGGACCGGACGAATCCAAGATCAATTGAGCAAACGGAGGAGTCCCGCTCACGGACTCTAAACTATGAGCCCTCAACGTGAGGTAAACCGGTATTTATCTCATATTTCCCTTCCAACATTTTATTTCGTGCATCAAGCATATTTAAATTTCAAATTTGATTTCATCATTGCATTAGTAAGTAAACAAGACATAGAAAAACAGTTTTGGAGATTTTTGGTGATACGGCCGAACCTAGAGGTACGGTCGTACCCCCCTCGACAATATTTTTGTGTAGGATGTTTACAAGAGGGGACACGAGTGCTTGGAGCAAATGGAGTAGGGCCGGCCGTACCTATGATCTTCCACGAATCCATCAAGCCAACCACTACAAGCTTCCAAGTGCTCAACTCATCACCAAAATGAAGACACACCAACCAGGTAGCCAAAAATTAGCTTGGGGGAGACCCCATTTTCAATCAAGGAAGGTATGTCAATCCAAACCAATTTTCAACATCTTGTTTATCACATTTGAATAAAAGAAAAACAACAAAAATATTTGCTTCAACCATGTGCACTTGAAATCTTGTCTATATACCCTCACTTTGGAAATGATGAATAGTTGCTACATTAAAACTTTGCAAGAACCTAGTGTACAACCTTGTGCTCTATGAGCATTTGAATTTGTTGGTATATTTTGAGACAAGAGCCTGAAATAAAACTTTTGGGAAGCAAATGCTTATGACCAAACCTAGGGTGTTGACTAGTATGATATAGTGATACAATGTTGATCTTGCTCTATCTCATAGTATGGTGAAAATCTCAGATGATTTCTTTTGAGAAAGTAAAACAAGACAAGTTCCTCAATGGTCATATCACCTACCAAAGCCATATGTCAATATCAATGTACAAACCTTCTACATATGCTTGCTTGTGACCCATTGAGTTTTGCCAAATTGTTGTGACCCTTGGTAGAATCTTTTCATGCTCCCATGATCGAGATCACGAACACCCACATATACAAGCTAACTTCCACACCGAGAGTTATGCAAAACATGCCATCCACTCACCAAAAATAAATACTCCAAAGTTCCTAAGAGATTTCTCTTCTTGTATTCTTGCAAAAGGAGAGAGGGGTCATCAAAAGAAAAAAAAGTATATGCTCAAAAAGCATAGGAAAAAATATATATATGTGCTCCAATCAAAGAGCATAAAAAAATGAAGCATGACCCCCCCTCCAAAATAAAAGCAAGAGGAGAATCTCAAAGCAAGGAGTACTTAGAAAAACAAAAAAAAAATTCCACACACTTGCACATCTCGATCAAGTTGCATGACTAGTTTCTTCTTGGATCCGGTCTTTGGCTCAACAACGTCATGTGGCACAACTGAGTCTCATGCTTATCCTACCCAAAGCTCCACATATAAGCCATAGAGTAGGAAGTTGAGGCTCGCTCAAAAGCCTTTGGTGAGGTAACAAATACCACTTGAGCGATCGAGGGAACCATCCGAGGAACCTTGTTTTTCTTTGCAAAATTTTCAAAACTCTGAGATAGGATCCCGAAAAGAGAAGAGCGAGTGATGCACAGTCAAAACCATTTTACCTTTCAACCTCCGAAGGCAAGGTGGAAAGTTACAAGCCCCACAGGTAAAACAAGGCTAAGTTTCTCTCGTACCAATCTTTTCGAATAGCAAGTACAGCATGGAATTGTGCATAGGAACTTGCAGAGTGGTAACATCATGCAACTCCTAATCCACCGAGGCCAAGTCTAGGCTTTGCTCGAGGACGAGCAAACGTTTAGCATAGGGGAGTTTGTTGACGGTCCTTACAACAAAAATTTGACCGTCAAAACCTCCGGTTCGAGAGGAGTATATGACAAGTTTCATGCACATTTTTAGTACTAATAAGGTTCCACGAGTTGTGTTGTCAATTTCATAGGCAGGTACACATTTTGGGAGAATTTGGGACCAACACGCCACATGTGCCAGGCACGGCCGAACCTGCAGGTGCGGCCGGCCGTGCAGGTGCGGCTGGACCTGTAGGTGCGGCCGGCCCTCTAGGTCCGGCCGGCCTTGCTCGGTTGCACGCCTCTGGTCCCGAGTGCCCCTACTCCCTCGAGCACAACTTGGACGAGTGTGATTCACTGAAGAAACGTTAGTTTGATCAAAGGGTGGAGGCTAGGATCACTTGGATCAATGGGTCCACTTATCCGATCGCTCAACCACCACAACCGTCATCCAAAGGCGATCCTAGGCGTCCCCTAATACAATCAGTGCATCGCACGGCACGGGTAGGGCCGGCCGCACCTATCACTTGGCGTGTCGGGCGAAACCGACCCAAGGAGCCGACCTACAACCGCCTCAAGAGCAGTGATCAGGAGCATCCAAGGCGAGAGGCGGCACATCCTAGTGCCGGCCGTGCCTTGAGATACGGCCGCACCTAGGGTTTTCCTCCCCATCGCTCCACCGACCTCCCTTGCCTATAAAAGGGACCTCACACTCGCTGGAATGGACACACAACGCAGGAGCATCTCCATTTCTCTGTATTGTTCACTTAGAGTAGGATTAGTGTAGTTTGGGAGTTAGAGTCGAGTTGAGCTAGTCTCGGGGTTCTGGAGGAGTCTTCTTCAGGGTTCCGGTACTACTCTTGTATCCTTTCTTTATTTAGACTCAAGTACAATTCAAGTTATCTTTGTATCTTACCTTTCGAGTCAATTACATTCAGCTTTTACTTTGCTCTAGAAGCTTTATTCTTGGTTTAGACTAAAGTTAGTTTAATCTTGGTTAGTGTAGCTCCCTTGAACCCTATAGTGTTGTGGTCGTTCTTCGCTTGATCTTCAACCGAGTACGTTTGTGCTTAGTAGCGGAGAGAGACCTTCCTTCGTGATATCCGGGGAAACGTTCTTTGGTTCGTTGTGAGCGCGGTGCTCAGAGCTTGCCTTAGTCTTAGATTGGTGTCCCGTTCAACGGAATAGTTGTGGTACCGTAGGGAGGTGACAGCTCCGGACGGGCTCAGTAGTCCACCACGTTAGTTCGGCCGGTAGGATTCAGCGCATTGTCATTCTCCCTTCTCATCTCAGTCCGAGAGCGCGGCTTTGCATACCCCTGCAGCACTAGAAGAGCTTGTCGAGTTTAGCTTGCCTTAGTTCTTTACCTAGAGTTGACAAGAATAGATAGATTGTGTTAGGATCCCTTCTCGTCTCGTTGTCCTCCCAGCTCACTAGGTCCTCTCTAACCCTTTATCAAGATCTCCTTGTTATCCCCGAATATCTTTATTCGTTACCCCCGCTATAGCTCTTTACCGAGTCTTGTTACTCTCCACTATTTATCCGATCATCTTTGCCGTATTGCTTCCCTTGGGAAAATATAAATACGATAACCCGAATACCACCGAGTGAAGTGCTACAACGGTAATCCGTGTGCTTGCGGACCTTTCTGTGACGTGTGTTTTACCAAAGACGTTCCTAGCTCCATTACTAGGGGTATAAACCCGGTAGCGACGCTAGCAAGTGCCAACAAGCATTTCTGGCGCCGTCGCCGTGAGTGCAAACCTAGTAGTGAGGCTAAGGAACGTCAATAGTGAGTTCCTTAGTTTCTAGGCTTGCTGCTGTTTCGAGTTTGGTGCTGTTTGGAGCTTAGGAGGTTGGTTTCTTGGATTTGGGGTTTCCAGGCTTGGACCGGTCTGACCGGTGTGCTATACCGGTCTGACCGTTGTAGAGCTGTGTTGTGGAAATCATCAAGTCTTTCTCGGGTGATCTGGCTTGGGGTCCAGGGTGACCCGGTGTGCCTCTGGAGAGTGTCGGGTGATCCGGCGGTCCAGTCCGGGTGATCTGGCTTGGACCGGTCTGACCGGTGTGGTCTGAGGGTTGCTCGAGTTTTTGGTCCGCTACGTTCTCGAGTACGCTTTGGTGGTTGTTGGTTCCTAGGATCAGTAGCACTCTAGTGGCTACGTGGTCTTGGCCAACTTGGGTAGTTGAGTCAGAGACGTGTTTTGGTTAGCCGTGTTCATCTTGTTGGAGAAGTCATCTCCATCGAGAAAAATTTTTATCGACTCCCATTCACTCCCCCCCTCTCTGGTCGCCAGTTCGGTCCTTCACGTGGCTCGGTGCCAGGCTGACCGCTGACGTGGCTCGTTTGCACGCTGGATGCTAACATGACTCATTTCCACGCTGGACGCTGACGTGGCTTAGTTCCACGTTGGACGTTGACATGGCTATGTGGATGATGACATGGCTACTAAGTGGACGTGGATGATGACGTGGCAGGTGACTTGGCAATTGATGATGTCACTATCAAGGTGGCCTTTTTTTTTGAACCAATAGGACCAGCCCACTAAATTTTACATACACAACCCATGTAAATTAAAATCAGCACACCAAATTTCAACTATTTTGTTATCCCAATGCATTCCACAGTAAAGCAATTGGAGCCCAATTTATGGCAATAATAACATCCCAACTTTAATATTTAACAGTAAGCAATTCCAGCCCACAAGTAACAACATCACATATGTTCCAATTTAGAATAAAAAAAAGGTCACATGCATTTGTTAATCACTAGCGGTGCATCATAAAAAAAATCAAGTCTCTTTCCTTCTAACTGCTTGTTAGTTCCTTCTAACTGCTTGTTAGTTCCTTATTAATCTGAGTAGTTTAACAAAATGACAGGTTTGCTGATTTCCTGATTATTATACCCAACATAGAGATTTCAAGGAGATATTAAATCTGCATGTACATCTTTTATTATTACACTTCACAGTGACTAAACCACCTACAGAGTATGATTTTCACTAAAGCAGCCTAAGATTTTCACAAATCAAGTTTGGTAAGTTTTAAGGACTTATCTTCATCATTTGGCAACTCACTCAGATGATCATTTGAATTGAAGCCAATTCCAAGAGTGTAACATCCCAGGTGTTTAGTTAAGCTAAATACCCTAATTAATCATGATAATCAAGTATAATTAGTCCCTAAGCATGTTTAGTATGGTTTTGAACACTTTTGTAAATGAGACCTTGGTCAAAATCCTAAATCATGGTCAAACCCTAAGTGACCCATAAAGCTGAAATGGTTTTCTTGCGCGTTCTCCGAATTTCACTATAGAAGTTCAAAATCTGCAATATAAAAGTTCTTTGTTGTTTCCAGGAACACAATTTTCATAATTGGCGGACATTCAAATTTTGAATGCAAATTAGCTTAAATTTGAGTTGAAGTTCCTGTGCGCAATGAATCGGGACCGAGAAAATCAGCGCTTTGTCACGTTTTTCCCGTCAAATGAATCATCAAAACATAGGTCACCCCTCGTAAAAGTTGTAGCCCTATAGTTGCTCTACAACTTTTATTTTTGGAGATTTTCAACTTAGTTGCCACTTTTGGGAGTTTTGCATTTTCGAAAGTGCACACTTGAAATAGAAGCAGACGCCGGCGTCGCCGTCACCGCGCTCTGGCGCGAGCGCGTGCGTGCCCGTCCGCCCGCCCGCCCACAAGTCGCCCGCTCGGTCATACAGCGTACAGACGCCTCACGTCCATCGGTGTGGACCCGCGTGCCGTGGACTCTCCGCCTGACCCCTGGGCCGTACGCCGCGCCTAGGCATCGGCCGCCCTCTGACGCCTGCGCCAAACCGCGGCCTCACATGCAGTCGAGGCCAGCTGGCCATCCCCGCTGGCAATCATCGCGCCCAGGATACTCCGCCACGACCCCTCAACGCCGCCATCGCCTATATTAACACAAGTCGACGGCGGAGGCCATTTTTTTCCGCCACCGGCCACCTCCATGGTCGCCGCCGCCTAGCTTCTCCTCCGCTCGAAACCACCACCTTCCACCTGTCCTACACCTCCTCCACCATCCAAGGAAGCTCCCGTGCGCTGGCCTTGCACCGCCGAGCTGCCGGACCGCCGGCATTTGGGGCCGAGGCGGACCGCCGGTCAGCCGCCGGCAGTCGCTGCAGACTCCACCGCCTTAACTACTGCCAAGAATCGGTCTAGGGTGAGCCCAATTCCAACTCTAGCCGCTCACCCACCCATCTCTGGCCGCAGGTCGCCGCCGGCGAGCTCCATGCGCCGTCAGGGACCCCAATAGTTCTAGGGTCTTTTTCGTGAATTAAGGGCATATGTGTAATATTGAAAACTTATTCCAGGGACCCGGCTGTAAAAGAATTATTAGGATTTTAGCTGAAACTTTGAAAAATCATTAAAAATCATAGCAAAATCAGAAAAATGCAAATATAACTTTGTTGGGTTCCTGGTGAAGAACTCTACCTTTTCTAGAAGGTTTTATAGGGTTTTTCTCTGTAGTTTTTGAATGAAAATTAAAACTCAGTTTGAGGTGTTTTTGTTGTAGTTTAAAATATACTCATGATATGGAAGTAACTTTTGGATATGTTGATCTTTATGGCATGTTTAGATTTGTGACCGAAGTTGGCATGAGTTTGATGTGTAGATATTCAGTTATGATTTATGTAAGCTTTATGCTAGATTAATCTTGATGCTTTTTATAGCCCCTTTCAATAATCTTTCTCTAAGCACAACTGAACCTCATGGCTTTGTCATGGCTAGGAGTACCCCTGGTAAAGTAGATGAGATTTTAGGATGTGATTTGGTATAGGTTTTGGATTTAATCTTGTGTAGGAGTTTAAATTAAAAATTTGAAAGATAATTTAAATCTACACCTATGCTTTGGTCAGAGGCTTAGATTTGACATATATGGATTGTAGGAGAAAGTTGAGATCAAAAAGATTAGTAAATCTTTTTATAAGATTTAATTAAGTGAAGCTAGGCTGAATTTTGTCTTTTTCATATAAATTAAAATATAGGTGATCTGGATCTAACTTTTGACATGTGAGCTTAGTTTAGGTATATGTTGCTGTTTACAAAAATTTAGGATCAATGGATGTGTATTTAATTTTATATGAATTTTTGATGAAAGACTAGATAAATTTCTAGTAAATAACAAGTTGTCGTCGTTTTGTTTTATTTTTGAAATGTGCTGATGTGGATCTGTTCAAAATAATTAGGACACACCCCTTGCTATTTTGTGAAGTTAATTAAATTAATTTGCTTAAAAATGTAAACAGTCACCACCAAAAGTTAACCTTTAATTAACCTCTCACATCCTCACCTAATGCTTATGCATATGAACGTGTAGATTTATCGGACGAGACTTATATGCTCACTCAGGACGAGGAGGGAGCAGCTAGTGGAGAGGTGAATTAGACTGTCGTGCACCAAGACCTAGACCAAAGTCCAGAAGAGCCCAAGGTTAGTGCTGAAGTAGAAGAAGGCAAGCACCGGAGTGCATATAACCTTTTTGAATAAACTCATATATTTTTACTTTTCAGTATTTATGTTATGTTTGGTGCATTTATGTTTCAGGAGTTGAATTGAAACCTAGATGCATGATCCTCAGGTTCCTATGCTCCTATAATAGTATATTAGGTCCCTAGTGTCATGCTTTAAGGACACGGTACAAGTTGAGTAATGACTCATTGCTCGCGAGTTATAGGATGCTTATGTTGGAATCATAAGTTGGTTAAATTGACTCGCTCATGTGGTAAGAGCAATGGGTTCGGTCTCGACCGAGTAGCATTGTGCTAGTTTAAGCTATTGAACGTACCAAGTGCTTGTCGGGAATGGGACTGGTAAGCCTAGTACCTAATGAACCAGTGCGGGGACTTTAGCGCTACTACTCTTGAGATGCTTCTCCCGGTTCGCTACCGGTAGTGCAAGTGTGAGTATGGACGTGTCGTGCGAGGGCGTTCCAGTAACCTTGTACTTAGGACTGTAGCGCCTGTCCCTAATCTGGGGAATGACGGGAACCGCCTGGTCGTGGTAGACCCCGCATTCGCTTCTATTTGATTCTTTGGGGTCTACCTTCTTCCGTGTATAGGGTTTACCTTGCAAGCATATAAATCGATTGATCATCGGTCACTCGCCGTTATCTGAGTCGGCTTGATCAATGGCTACCCCATGTATTTATGGAACAGTTGGATTAATATTGTTGCCTGTTTAATATTGTTTGGACAACATGCTTGTTTAGTACAGGTGCTCACCTAGAATGGTTAACTTACTAGAATAAGAGCTAAAATTGGAAATTAAGGATCAACTCTTAGTCGCTTTTGGCAAAACAAACCCACCAGCCAAAAAGCCTTACATGTCTAGTTGTACTTTCTTTTGTCGGGTCAGTGTTGCTGAGTATTAGCATACTTAGCCTTGCTTAATTTGTGGTTTTCAAGTAACCCCATCTGGCCTGGTTCTATTCCAGATGGTTGGGAGCTTGAGTGGGAGCAGGATGAGGATGAGTGATACTCTATGGATGGCCTCCCATGTGTATCTTCCGCTAGTTTTATTTTCGCTGTTTAAACTCTGAATCACCTTTACTTTTATGTATGAAAACCTAGTTTGTAATAATGTAACTTTGTGAACTTTTTATGTAATGTGAACTGTACTCTGGTCCCGCCTTCATGTGGGCTTTGCGCATATCAGCGATCCTGTTGGAAGTTTTTGACCGGGCCTGACCCGACAGAGGCGACAGAATAGTTCTTTATTATTGCTTAATGGTCACGTGGACAGGCTTAGGCGATAATACGGAATTATTTTGGGCGGTTCTGTCACAGCTGGTATGAGAGCGATGATATGGACCAGAGTATTAATAATACCTCAATAACTTGTTTTTGGAATAAGAATATTGCAAAATGCGTAGGACGTTAATGATTAAACTAGTCCAAGAGGCCCTAGAGGGAATTTTTGGGTTCTTTCAGGTGGCTAGTACTCTATGGTTTATCTAAACTGACTTCCAGCATATTTTATTATCTGTCAAAACTTACTTTCTCGAACAACCATACTAGTTCATCACGTTTTGCCATACGTATTGGTACCACATGAAAGTCATGTGAGGGATGGATGGGACCTATTCCAATGGGAACCCATGTCGCATCTTCATCTCGTCACGTTTTGCCATACGTGATGGTGCCACGGGAAAGTCCTGTGAGGGATGGATGGGACCTGTTCCAAAGGAACCCATCGTCGCGTCGGTGTCTCGTCACGTTTTGCCATACGTGGACGTTTCGTATCAGAAATATGCGAGGCAAGGATGCACTCCATTCAAACGGAGAGTATCTGAGGTTGGACGTTGTCCATGCAGCGGCGTTATGCATGGATGCCGTTTCTATAGTGAACGGTAATGTATGTGGACATTTTCGTGAGTGCTGGCACGAAAGGTTCTGAATGTTCTGTGATTTTCTGCAGGTACACTAAACACGGTTGTTAGGTACGGTAATTAAGAAATGAATAGTTTTCGACTAGCTATTATAGGGAGAGACGTATATATGCCCTGCCACCGGCGCTAACTCCGATTTTAAGCTTAATTGCTTTGCGAGGATGTACAGGATGCTCTTGCATCATGCTAAAAGTTACTAAACCTAAAAATGACTTTAAATCACCTCTTGTATGGCCTCTAGCTAAATTATCTTTCTTAAGGATCCTATCATGCTAGTTTGGTAAATTATGTGGTGTGATCAAAAAGTATGTCTAGTTGCTGTCCTAATTTTTCTAAGGATGATCTAGAAAGTTTTTGGCTAGGTGATCTTTAGGAAAATTGCTCATCAGCTAGTTAAGCTTATTCCATGAATTTTTCATGATTTTAAGATGATTATAACTGAAAATACGATTAAATTGCTAAGCATAGGTCATGCTGAAATGCTGTCAAAATCCTGAGTTAGGCTGAAAACTTGAATTTTTAAATATAGTTCCAAACAGATTTTGCCTAGACAATCTATACCAAAAATGTTCCATATATAGCCTACTTTTTGCTGTCAAAATCTCATGGTCATAGGATTCTTAATTTTTGATATATGATATTTTTAGTGAAGCTCTGTCCTACTAAAAAATTCTGGGCAACATCACTCTAAAACTTGATCAGTTAGACCCTTTTTCAATCTGAATTGGTTCGACCTTTGTATACAAAAAATGTGAGTTATAACATTATCAAGTTGCTCACAAAAATGTGAGTTATGTTTTTCAGTTATGAATTTTTGTTCAGAACTGCCAGTTTTGCCATATAACATGTTTAACTCATCTTTGTGGGTTCTAACATGTGTTTGTAATTATTTTACAGATGGGCGCCCCTGGGTTGATTGCAGTGAATGCCGATGGTACGTTTGCTACCACGGGACTGCACTGGGAGGGTTTCGCCCGCATTGTGTGGGGTGCCCTTAGTGCCGTCGGCTACACCACTCCTCCCTTCTACAAGGGGGTGGAGTATGAGGAGATGGGCGTACCGAGCTGCCGAGTACGAGTCACCGTGCTTCGTCACCCGGGCCACCCCGAATGGGTTGACTTGAGCATGGAGCTCTTGTGCTATCACGGTTTCGAGGCGGTGGAGTCGGCAGCCTTGATGGTGCTCCACACTCTCTCCAGTCACCGTCCACAGGAGATGTTGAAGACTCCGTTGGGGGTGGTTCCTACCATGGACCCCAACAACCCCGTGTGGCTAGGTTGGATGGCCAACATAGGCACACTTCTTGAGATCGTGCCTCCGTTCGACACCGTGCAGACGCTAGCTAGATGCTTGGGGGCGTTGTACCACCTCCAGGATCTTCGCCGGGTTCTTTCTGACGACTTGGCCAGCCGACTTTCTGGAGCTACGTGGTACTCACACTAGCTTGTCGGGGTCTACACAGAGCAGCACAATGGTTTTGCACAGGCTGTGCAGACCATTGCTGATCTCCAGGGGCAGGTACTACAGTTCCAGATTGAGCGAGGTGGTCACTTGCAGCAGATTCTAGACTTACAGGCTGGGCAGCAAGAGCTGCAAGCCCAGATGGCTGACAGGGATGCTGAGAGGCTTGTGCACCTTTAGCACATCCAAGATTTGCAGGAGCAGGTTGAGGACCTAGAGCTCAATGCAGAGGCCTTGGAGGGTGTTGTGGGTTTGCTCCAGCAGATGCACCACCCACCGGCTGTTGGACAGGATGAGCAGCAGGAGATTCAGCTTGATCCTATGGAGGTGCAGGATGTGCCCGGACTTGACTAGTTGAGCTAGGCACACTACCTCTACCCACCCACAGCTTGGGACTCTCTAGCAGCTTGTATAGGCTCTATAGGACTTAGTTCTAGATGATGTACTAGGAACTTGACATGTACTATTTGTTATCCTGTTTTAGTTGGTTTTTGTGCTAGGCTGACTTAGGTCTCGTTCGTTTCCATGGGATTGAATTCCTGGCAAGATTGATTTCAGACCTGGTTTGAGTGAACCCCCCCGTCTCACTCAAACCGGCTAGGATTCAATCCGGCCAATCCGATCAAAACGAACATCACATATGGAATTAATCCAGTGAACACAATATACATATGTAATCAACCAACAGCACAATATAAGTACAGACATTTCAAGATATGCACGTACAGATTAAAAAGACAAAAAGATGCAGAGTTCATAGATAGATTCTAGAGCCGCCAAGAACTGCCGAATAGCATATAAATCTAAGCACACAGCATAACCATGTGTGCTAACTATTACACAGATGATAAATAGACTATTACAACCAAATCATTTGACACAACCAAATTTAAATTACAGCCAAGCTGTTCTGATATAATTGTAGAAGGTCAGTACAGTGAGTTGTACAAAATTGGAGCAATGATCGCAGTTGGGTACCACAGGCCGTTGAGCAGGTAACATGACACTACCTGCAGAAATTTCAACATCCAAGAACAAGTCAGTCCAAATTGAACTGAGGCTAACTGCACAAAGAAAGATGCTAGACTGAGCTAAAAAATTGAACCAAAGCGCTGCAATCACTAAATTATGTAATCACATCAGAGACATAAGGCACACAATAACAGTAATCAATTACATTAATCAGTTAATCATTTACATTACAGGCACACAATAACAGTAATCAATTACATTACAGGAACTAGGAAGGAGCTGGCCACAACAGTACCTTTTGGAGTAGATACTGGATCCCAAGAAGGAGGTGCTTCACCTTCTCCAATTCTAATTGGCACCGGAGGAATCTGTGTTAACACAAATCAATAGAGTGATATGGTTAGCTAGCATCTTTTAAAAAGAAAATGTCTAGCTAGCATTCAAAAAGTAGGACTTAAGATAACACCAGAGAAACAATCAGCAGCAGAGGATAGGATTGAGTTCATAAACCAGTAACCTGAACCTAAAAATCTTGATACACTAGCTATACACTAGCTAAATAGTATGTTGGTTGAACCATACTGAAAATTTTTCATTCAGTACGTACAGAAGGTCACTGAACTTTGCCTGTAGAACATGCAAATCAGCCCCAGACATGAGCATAAGTCAACAGAAAAACGCTGACCATACAACAGTGGCTCCCGCTGGATAAGCAAGAGGAAGAAATGGATTCATGAGTAAAAATATTACTTCAGTACTCTTTCCCCAAGAGCATCATTCCAATTAGACAACTTTTCCTCAACATTCAGCAAACAGACAATACATTTGGCACACCCCAAAATAAATAAGTAGGTAGCTAAAACATGTTAACACAAAAAAAGATAAGCCAAGATTATGGTTTTATATAATCAGATGCAATCTGCTAGCATGGATGCCATGCACAGGATAATCCTGCGATACCATTGCATGGTGTCACACCAGCAATAAAACATGATAAATTTGGACCAGCAAGTAAAAGCACCAATCTCATAGAGTCATAGGAACTGAAAGTGGAAAAATTTAACAGTATTGACATAAGTTGTGCCACCCTATATGCATGAACAAATGCAGTACTAAACAAAGGATCAAATAAAAAGGTGTGCATTCTCTCCCGCTGAAGCTCTGGTTTTTTTTCCACTAAAAAAGGTAACAATATATCTTCCCACTTTCATGCTTACAGTTACAAAGCTCAGCTACTATGGCTGACAATTCGCAGCACCTATCTAACCACAAGATAGATAGGACTAACAAGGGTACAGAGGACACCATGGTAGAATAGCTTACATGGCTGACACCATGGTAGTTCTGTAACATGATACAGCCAGAATTTATCAGGCTCCTTTGGGAAGCTAGGCATTCATAATCCATTACTTAAACTTCACATTGCAGTACGATGAGTCCATGACTAACATGATAAAACTTCACATTGCAGTACGATGAGTCCATGACTAACATGATAAGCACACACTGGTATTATTCACGGCAATAACAGGCATAGATGACAATTGCAAACAAACATTAGTGTGCTCTCAAAAGAAACATCATTATTTGTCCGTCATGATGGACGTGAGCGCTGCCACTATCACCATGCCAAGATAGAGCTTGCCATAACCGATTTGGGAGGAATTTCAACAAGACCAGTAACAGCAGAGCCAAGAAACCAGCAAGCAATAAGCAACCTGTCTACCCCCGGCACCTCAAAAGTCAATCGAAGCCTCGACGCCCAACAAGCTCAGCTCCTCCCCAATTGCGATGCGAGCTTACCAACTGGGCGCCGCCCCTAGCAAGAATCCCAATAGCCTGGTTCAGATAGAACACCCCACCCCGCCCACGGACTCACCCACTCCTCACGGGACGGGACAAAACCCTACTGCAACAATGGCGGCCGCGCACGCAGCCAAGATACGCTCCCCGGCGGAGGCGACGACACGCAGTGTGTCGAGGGCATGGACGGCTCCCCGGCGGCGGCGACGGCAAGAAGCCTAGGGTTGCGGGAGAGAAGAGGGGAAAGCGGCGGAGTACCGGAGAGAAGCTGGCAGTCGCCGTCGCCGTGGTCGTCGAAGAGGATTCGCGTCGCCACGCCGTCACCTCGCGCCGCCACCTCAAGCCGCCGCGCCTTCGCCTCGCGCGCCTCAACTCGATCCCCCGTCGCGTGGAGTCAGCGCAGCGGAGGGATTTCGATCCGGACCTCCGGAGGTGGGGTTCCGTTCTGGGCCTCGAATAGAAGGTGGAAATCGGAACCGGGTCCAAATCAATTCCGGACCAAACGTAACCGAACAGCAAATCCGGTGGAGGCCCAGTTTGGAAACGGGTCATTTCAATCCGCCGGATTGGGCCTTGTTCCAGGCCAATCCGACACAACCGAACGAGCCCTTAGGGTATTCTTTTGTGTAGCTAGATGCTACATAGTAACCCATATGTAATGGTGATCCACCAAATTTTGTAATCTTGTAATTATGGTGGAAAACACCATTCCGGCAGCAATCTGCAGAAGAAATGAAATGAAGGAAGTTATGGTCATTTCTGAATTTTGCAATGAATACCAAAGTTATTCAAAATTTTATAATGGTCATGCTCACCAAAATTCAGCATTTTTGCATGTGTAGTTTGGGAACTATCGAATTATTAGTAAGCTACTGTTTGCTGTCCAAACGGCTAGACAGAGCTTTGGTAAATGATTTTTTCGACCCTAGTAAAAGTTAAATATTTCCTGGAGTTGAATACCAAAGTTGAAGCTTATGTAATTATACACATGCTGACCAAAATTTAGGAATTTTTTACATTTGTACAGAGAGTTATGAATTTTATACTCAGAGGTGTGTTGCTGTCAAATTCTGAAATTTCACTATTTTGAATTTTCGTCATGCATATTCTACTTGTTATTATTTTGAGCAAGCTTTGAATATGTATCTAAAGAAAGTTCAACTTTTCAGATGGCTGATAACACACAGAACAACTCTGGTGGTTGTAGAGGTAATGGTGATGGTGCTCTTCCTGCGCCTCCACCTTTGACACCCTCAGAAGCATTTATTGCTGCTCAGACTGAGGTATTGTGCCAGATACTCCAGACTCAGTAGCAAATTGCTCAAAGGTTGCAGCAGCCTATGCACATTCAAGGCCATAATCAAGATGGGCCAAATGCAGTGATGTCTTATGACAAATTCAGGGCAATGAGGCCTCCTGAGTTCACTAAAGCGGAAGAGCCACTTGAGGCTGATTCATTCATCAGGGCCCTAGAGGCCAAGTTCTCAGTGTTTGTGCTTCCATGCTCAGAGGAGAACAAGGTTGGTTTCGCCGCCTAACAGCTTAGGGGTGAAGCACTGATCTGGTGGGAGCATTTCAAGTCAATGCAACCACAGGGCCACCAGATCACTTGGGCTGAATTCGAAAAGGCCTTCAAAGAGCACCATATCCCTAAGGGACTCATTGATTGAAAAATAAGGGAGTTGATGCATCTCAAACAAGGATCTGACTCCGTCTATCAGTATGCTCAAAAGTTCAACAGTCTATGTCAGTATGGGGACTATCATGTGGATACTGATAAGAAGAAGATGGAGCGATTCCGTGAGGGTCTCGATGGTGAACTTTATGAGAGGCTGAACCTGATAAAGATTGACAGCTATCCTGAACTTGTTAATATGGCTATCTCTCAAGAGGACGCCATGAAGAGGGCTCAACAGGATAGGAAGAGGAAATTTAATCAAGCCTCGGGCGGTGGGCAGGGCAAGAAATTCAAGCTTGTGAAGAAGAATGTGCAGGGTTCCACCCAGCCATATTCATCAGGACGCTGGGTGATGAAGCAGTCGCAGTCTAAGCCTTCTGGCAACCTCAGCTACCGCAACACCCAGCAATCAGCTTCCAGGCCTAGTGCACCCCGACCTACCCGCAACAATGATGATCGTCGTTTCTATAATTGTGGACAGCTGGGGCACTATTCCAACAAGTGTACACACCCTAGACAGCAGAATCAGCAGAATCAAGGGCAAGGTTCCAAGTTTGGAAATCAGGACAAGAAGCAAACTGTTCAGGTTAAGCAGGGAAGACTGAACTTCACCACAGTGGTTGATCTTCTAGCTGGAGCACCAATCCTGATGGGTATATTCTCTATTCGAGGTCACCCTGTTACAATATTGTTTGATTCTGAGGTTACCCATAGATTTATAATTGTGAAAATCTTCCGGGTTTTCTTCAACCTAGATACCATAAGTTTCTACCCCTACTTTCATCTTTTATTTCCTAATCTCGGGACGAGATTTCTTTTAAGGGGGGTAGGTTGTAACACCCCAGGTGTTTAGTTAAGCTAAATACCTAATTAATCATGATAATCAAGTATAATTAGTCCCTAAGCATGTTTAGTATGGTTTTGAACACTTTTGTAAATGAGACCTTGGTCAAAATCCTAAATCGTGGTCAAACCCTAAGTGAGCCATAAAGCTGAAATGGTTTTTTTGCACGTTCTCCAAATTTCACTATAGAAGTTCGAAATCTGCCAATATAGAAGTTCTTCGTTGTTTCTGGGAACACAATTTACATAATTGGCGGACATTCAAATTTTGAATGCAAATTCGCTTAAATTTGAGTTAAAGTTCCTGTGCGCAGTAAATCGGGGCCGAGAAAATCAGCGACTTTGTCACGTTTTTCCCGTCAAATGAATCATCAAAACATAGGTCACCCCTCGTAAAAGTTGTAGCCCTATAGTTGCTCTACAACTTTTATTTTTGGAGATTTTCAACTTAGTTGCCACTTTTGGGAGTTTTGCATTTTCGAAAGTGCACACTTGAAATAGAAGCAGACGCCGGCGTCGCCATCACCGCGCTCTGGCTCGAGCGCGCGCGTGCCCGTCCGCCCGCCCACGTGTCGCCCGCGCGGTCCTCCGGCGTACGGACGCCTCGCGTTTGTCGCTGTGGACCCGCGCACCATGGACTCTCCGCCTGACCCTGGGCCGTATGCCGCAGCTAGGCATCGGCCGCCCTCCGCACGATGCCACGCACCGCACGCCGCCTGCGCCAAACCGCGGCCTCGCATGCTATCAAGGCCAGCTGGCCATCCCCGCTGGCTATCGTCGCGCCCAGGATACTACGCCACGAACCCTCAACGCCGCCATCGCCTATATTTACACGAGCCGACGGCCGAAGGCCATTTTTTTCCGCCGCCGACCACCTCCATGGCCACCGCCTAGCTTCTCCTCCGCTCGAAACCACCACCTTCCACCCGTCCTACACCTCCTCAACCATCCAAGGAAGCTCCCGTGCACCGGCCTTGCCCCGCTGATCTGCCGGACCGCCGGCATTTGGAGCCGAGGCGGACCGCTGGTCACCTCGCCGCCGCCGGCCGTCGCCGGAGACTCCACCGCCCCAACTACCGCCAAGAATCGATCTAGGGTGAGCCCAATTCCAACTCTAGCCGCTGACCCACCTATCTCCGGCCGCAGGTCGCCGCCGGCGAGCTCCATGCGCCGCCAGGGACCCGATTGCATCTTCCCCAATAGTTCCAGGGTCTTTTTTGTGAATTAAGGGCATATGTGTAATATGGAAAACTTATTTCAGGGACCCAGCTGTAAAAGGATTATTAGGGTTTTAGCTGAAACTTTGGAAAATCATTAAAAATCGTAGAAAAATCAGCAAAATGCAAATCCAACTTTGTTGGGTTACTGGTGAAGAACTATACCTTTTCTAGAAATGCAAATTAAAACTCAGTTTGAGGTGTTTTTGTTGTAGTTTAAAATATACTCATGATATGGAAGTAAATTTTGGATATGTTTATCTTTATGGCATGTTTAGATTTGTGACCAAAGTTGGCATGAGTTTGATGTGTAGATATTCAGTTATGATTTATGTAAGCTTTATGCTAGATTAATATTGATGCTTTTTATAGCCCCTTTAAATAATCTTTCTCTAAGAACAAATGAACCTCATGGCTTTTTCATGGCTAGGAGTACCCCTGGTAAAGTAGATGAGATTTTAGGATGTGATTTGGTATATGTTTTGGATTTAATCTTGTGTATGAGTTTAAATTAAAAATCTGAAAAATAATTTAAATCTGGACCTATGCTTTGGTCAGAGGCTTAGATTTGACATATATGGATTGTAGGAGAAAGTTGAGATCAAAAAGATTAGTAAATCTTTTTATAAGATTTAATTAAGTGAAGCTAGGCTGAATTTTGTCTTTTTCATATAAATTAAAATATAGGTGATCTGGTGCTAACTTTTGGCATGTGAGCTTAGTTTAGGTATATGTTGCTGTGTACCAAAATTTAGGATCAATGGATGTGTATTTAATTTTATATGAATTTTTGATGAAAGGTTAGATAAATTTCCAGTAAATAACAAATTGTCGTCTTTTTGTTTTATTTTTGAAATGTGCTGATGTGGATCTGTTCAAAATCATTAGGACACACCCCTTGATATTTTGTGAAGTTAATTAAATTAATTTGCTTAAATATGTAAACAGTCACCATCAAAAGTTAACCTTTAATTAACCTCTCACACCCTTACCTAATGCATATGCATATGAACGTGTAGATTTACCGGACGGGACTTATACGCTCAGTCAGGAGGAGGAGGGAGCAGCTAGTGGAGACGTGAATCAGACTGTCGTGCACCAAGACCTGGACCAAAGTCCAGAAGAGCCCAAGGCTAGTGCTGAAGTAGAAGAAGGCAAGCACCGCTGTGCATATAACCTTTTTGAATAAACTCATATATTTTTACTTTTCAGTATTTATGTTATGTTTTGTGCATTTAAGTTCCAGGAGTTGAATTGAAACCTAGATGCATGATCCTTCGGTTCCTATGCTCTTATACTAGTATGTTAGGTCCCTAGTGCCATGCTTTAAGGACACGGTACAAGTCGAGTAATGACTCATTGCTCGCGAGATTTAGGATGCTTATGTTGGAATCATAAGTTGGTTAAATTGACTCGCTCATGTGGTAAGAGCAATGGGTTCGGTCTCGACCGAGTAGCATTGTGCTGTTTTAAGCTATTGAATGCACCAAGTGCTTGTTGGGAATGGGACCGGTAAGCCTAGTACCTAATGAACCAGTGAGGGGACTTTATCGCTACTACTCTTGAGATGCTTCTCCCGGTTCGCTACCGGTAGTGCAAGTGTGAGTATGGACATGCCGTGTGAGAGCATTCCAGTAACCTTGTACTTAGGACTGTAGCGCCTGTCCCTAATTTGGGGAATGACGGGAACCGCTTGGTCGGGGTAGACCCCACATTCGCTTTTATTTGATTTCTTGGGGTCTACCTTCTTCCGTGTATCTTGGGTTTACCATACAAGCATATAAATCGGTCGATCGTCGGTCACTCGCCGTTATCTGAGTCGGCTTGACCACTGGCTACCCCATGTATTTATGGAACAGTTGATTAATATTGTTGTCTGTTTAATATTGTTTGCACAACATGCTTGTTTAGTACAAGTGCTCACCTAGAATGGTTAACTTACTAGAATATGAGCTAAAATTGGAAATTAAGGATCAACTCTTAGTCGCTTTTGGCAAAACAAACCCACTAGCCGAAAAGCCTTGCATGTCTAGTTGTACTGTCTTTTGTCGGGTCAGTCTTGTTGAGTATTAGCATTCTCAGCCTTGCTTAATTTGTGGTTTTTAGGTAACCCCATCTGGCCTGGTTCTATTCCAAATGGTTGGGACCTCGAGTGGGAGCAGGATGACGATGAGTGATACTCTATGGATGGCCTCCCATGTGTATCTTCAGCTAGTTTTATTTCCGCTGTTTAAACTCTGGATCACCTTTACTTTTATGTATGAAAACCTAGTTTGTAATAATGTAACTTTGTGAACTTTTTATGTAATGTGAACTTGTACTCTGGTCCCGCCTTCGTGTGGGCTTTGCGCATATGAGCGATCCTGTTGGAAGTGATTTACCGAGCATGACCCAGCAGAGGCGACAGAATAGTTCTTTATTATTGCTTAATGGCCACGTGGACAGGCTTAGGCGACAATACGGAATTATTTTGGGCGGTTCTGTCACAAAGAGATCCTATTCCCTTTTCATCTCCAATTGCTTTGACCTACAAGACCATGCAAATTTTGAAATGATATCATAATTGCAAAGAAATGCATATATCGGTTCAGAACTGCATATTCACCATTGTATGCAAATTCACAAACTAGCAGCAGCAGATTCACCAGGAATGCATGGTTATGATGCCGAAGGACATAATATTGGCAAAACTCACTACGTGAAAAACTCACTTTGGTAACGAGCATAGATTGCCTTTAGTAACGGGCAAAGTGTCCGTTACCGATCAAGTGTTACAAATGAGGGAAGAAAGGTAACGTGCTCATGCCCGTTACTGATAACACATATTCGTAACGGGCATCAAACAACGACCG
Source organism: Cenchrus fungigraminus (assembly GCA_036936925.1). Taxonomy (NCBI): domain Eukaryota; kingdom Viridiplantae; phylum Streptophyta; class Magnoliopsida; order Poales; family Poaceae; genus Cenchrus; species Cenchrus fungigraminus. Next base: position 48,757,839 of record CM072778.1, on the reverse strand, counting down.
TTACCACAACTAGCCACTGGTCACGTGAAATGGCTATTTCTCTGGGCCCACAGGGAACTTTAGTAATGGGCACCACAACAGAGCCTGTTACATCAAGTCAACATGTGGAGAGCCGTGCTGTAAACCTGTGTCTCCTCTGTCTCGAAGAAATGAGATGCGTCTATTTCACACACGTCTCAGCACAACTAGGATTCGTAACGGGCATCAAACCACAACTGTTACCACATCTAGTCACCGGTCACGTGAAATGGTTGTTTCTCTAGGCCCACAGGGAACTTTGGTAACGGGCACCAAAACAGAGCCCGTTACAGGCACTCAACATCGGAGACGCGTGCTGTGAACCCGCATCTCCTCTATCTCGACGAAATGAGATACATCTGTTTTCACGCGCGTCTCCTGTCTCTCTAATAACGGAGACGCGTGGTGTTAACCCGCGTCTCCTCTATCTCGACGAACGAGCCAAGTTCTGGGGCCCACCGGTCAGTATTGGTAACGGGCTTTTATACTGCCCGTTACATCGTTGGCATGTTTGTAACAGGCGTTCTGAATGAAGCCAGTTACTCGCTGATCAGTGTTTGTAACGAGCTTTAATTAACGCCCATTACAGATATGTAGGCCGCCCCTACAGTAACCTGCCTGCTTGCCGGCTGCATCCTGGAACTAGCCAGGATTTGGCAGGAATCAGGGGCTGCATCCTGGCATCCTGGAACCAGCAAGGATATGGCAGCCACCACAACAAGGAGACATCACAAACACATTCTCACATCACAGATATAGACAAGCAAGATCACATTTATAGACAAGCAAGATCACATCATGTTTCAAGTTACTCATCAGGGCTTGTTTGGATGGAGTCAAGAGAAAACTGCTTGAACCAGGTAGCATCTGACCCCAACCAAGCAAGCCAAGCAGGTTTCTCAGGCAACAACACCTGACTAAAGAAGACTGAATGCAGCAAGTTTCAAGTTTCTGGCTACAATGAACTCACTGTGCACCACTATAGAAGTTGCCCTTTCGGTCGATGGTCTCCTTAAGAATGTACTCGCACAACATCTCCCGGACCCACTTTAGATCTTCTGTAGAAACATCTACAACAGCTTTGAAATCCTGTAAAATACAATCATTAATTATGAGAATACAAGTAGAAATCAGTTTCTAAAATCAAATGGAGAATATGAGCAGAGACAAGGCCGAGCATTATTATTTACTTACAGCAGCCTTCTTGATGCTACGTATGTCATCGAGTAGTCTTAACATATTTAATGCCACATGAAATCCACACAAAGAGGACGGCGATGGCTGCTGAGCACACTGCATCGAGGTACCAAAATGACAAGTTAATGTAGTACCAAATAGGTCAGAAGGGACCATAAAAAAACCTCGGTCTTACATCAAGATTTGGTTTGTGCTTGAGTGTTGTGGCTTTTGCTTTTTTTTTCCTTTCATCACTCCGTCCTGTGCACATGTACCAATGGCCCTGCATGATTAGCAATACCGATTAGAAACACTAAGAGATTGAATTTTTGTGAACAAAACCTACAAGATACTGACCAGTCCACAATAGCTTTGAGGTCTGTGAACTTTTGCGTGGGATATTGTTTAGAAGAATCTAGATACCAAACCTCTTTGAACTTCATACAGATGATCAGTGTTACCCAGTGGCCAGTGCAGTAGGCACCCACCACGTAGTCATTGTTCATTGCATTTGCGATTGCTTTTACTACAAGGCCAGAATGCTGAGAAATATTTGTCGAAGTGAACATATCTGGATCCAAAAACCCAACACTGATCTGCATCTCCGCTGCCTTGTCCACCATTTTCCTACAAAAAATCAAATTGCTAGCATGCATGAACTTTGTGCTCAAAATTAAAGAAATATCTTTTTAGGTTTTAAGGGACTTACAATGTCCACAACCTCAAGAAGGTAACATCCAGAGAAGCCAGGGTTATAAGGTTATACACGCCACTGAATGCAATGTTTAACATTAAAGCACCTTACTGTGTTCCATGACGTTAGCATGCAACCTGGCACAATTTGCTGGAAAGTAGTCTTGATCCACCTTTGCTGGAAAGGCAAGTTTATCCTTACTGTGTTCCATGACGTTAGCATGCAACCTGGCACAATTTGGTCCAGCAGCCTCTAAGTCTGCTTCTGACAACATAGGTACACCAGGCTTGTATTTTGGTTCATGTTCTATCCCAATAATACAGTTAAGAATTTCATCTTTAGACAAAGGTTTCCTGGCCTGATTCTCCTTCTGCAGTGGAGATTGTCTGGGCTCCTCCTCTTGTTGCAGAGGCTACTGTACATGTTGCATCTGCTGCTTAGGGGGATTGCCTGGGCTCCTCCACCTGCTGCTGCAGAGGCTGTTGTTTCATCTGTTGCTTATCCTCATGTTGCAGCTGCTTAGGCAGAGTTTGCCTGGGCTCCTCCGGCTATTGTCGACGCTCCTGCTGTGTAGTTTTGCTGATCTACTGCTGCTGAGCCTTCTCTTGCTGACACTGAGCTGTAGTACCTCCATCTGATGTTGTACCCCTGCTACCTGTTGCGGCTTCAGGGTTGGGATGTCTCGTCTTGGGTGGTATAAGGATCATGTCCTTTGGCCACTGGATCCTTTGAACGAGAGCCTCATGAGAGCCAGGTGTGGTTCGAGGACCGGTGGATGGTCGCTTCCTGGTGTGATGAGTGATTGACAACGTGGTGTGGACTGATTCTTGTCTAAGTATTGCAGGTGCAGGTTGCGGCTTGACTGGTGCAGGTGCAGGTGAAGAACAAGCGTGAAAGGTCATTGCCGGTGAGGCCTCCAGGTGTGGAGAAGACAAGTAGGCTTGGTTCGAGGGACCCGGTGGCCAGCGGGGTCAAGTGCGGGCCGCATGGTGGCATGAACGGCAAGATGAAGTCATGGACAGTTTCTTGGTTGAGCCTCAAAACCAAGGTCGAGCCGGGACTACGTGGGAGCCGAGTCATGAGTGGTGATTGGCGGAGGCTACACCGAGTTCGCGGGGTTTCCGGTGGTTCACCAGAAAACCACTGGGTTCCTTGGTTGATCCACAAAGCCAAGACCGAAGAACCGAAGACGGAGGTGCAGCAGCTCCAGACCGGTCTGACCGGTGGGTCTGACTGGTCTGACCGGTGGGTACCGGTCTGACCGGTGAGGAGCACCGGTCTGACCGGTGTGCGACGACGCAGTCCGGAATCTTCGAAGCGGAGGACACGCGTCGGGATCGCAAGGCTTGCGTCGAGGCTAAGCAAGTTTGCGGTCGTTGGGCATCCGTCCGATGGTGCGAAGACAAAGACTTCCAATTTCGCCCTCGAGGGGCATGTATCCCTAGTTAGCTAGTAAGGGTATTTTAGTCTTTCGGTTGCCTCCATATAACCCAAGGGGTGAGAGGATGGCAGCCATCTCTTGGAACCCTAGCTCATTTGGTTTTCCTATTATCCTTCCTATTTTCTTAGGATTTTCGTAGGACTAGCTTGAGAGCTTCATGGTGAGATCTTGTGAGAGAGAAGGATGATCGGGCGGCAAGCTAGACCTTGTATGAACCTCTTTGGTATGTATAGATGATTCGGCGTGGTTCCTCAAGGCTTGGATGTGTCTTTCCCGTTTCTCCTTTTTGGTGATTTTCGGAGCCCTTTCTTAGCGATTTTCTTGGAGCGATTTCGAGGCCTTTATCTTTGGGATTTGGTGGGGGATGTATGCATGAACCCTTCGTGGTTCTTTACCCTTAGATTCCCCTTCCAAATCCGTGAGCAAAGGGGCTCGATTTTGGGGTTTTCGTGGCTCTAGGGTTAGAGGCGTTCTTGGTGGGATTTCTTCAATTCCTCTTGATTTGACAAGTTTTGGTGGACCAAATCTTGGTTATGGAGTACCCATGAGGTGTTCCTACTATCCCCAAAGTCTTGTGCAAAACCGTGGAGCGGATCGGGAGATCGGGAGTTGGATTTGGAGGAGTTGACTCGCGGGCGCTGTTCATCCCGAGCTGCCCAGGCACGACCGGTCTGACCGGTGCTCTTGACCGGTCTGACCGGTGCTAGCCCTTGGTGGGTTTTTGTCTTGGGGAACAGCCTTGTCCGTGTGGTTTTGTCCCGTGGTCCTGCTGTTCAGTTCTTGGAGTGTTTGGAGTTGTTTTGCTAGGATTTGTGAGGGGTTCTTCTTCCTCACAGGTTGTGTTTCGTGGTGGTTTTTGTTCCAGGGCCTAGAGGATTCACTGAGGCTTCCTGGAACGTTTGCTGTGCGGCTGCTGTAGCCACCGGCCTGACCGGCTCTGTCCACCGGTCTGACCGGCGCAGGCCATCGGTCTGACCGGTGTAGCACAGGCAGCAAGCCGTGCAAGTTTCCGCTGTGTGTTTTGGTGAGTTTTGGCTAGGTAGGTTGAGTGTTGGTTCCTAGGACCAGTAGCACTCCAGTGGCTGCGTGGTCTTGACCAACTTGGGTAGTTGGGTCGGAGACGTGAGTTGGAAGCCGTGTTCGTCTTGTTGGAGTTCTCATCTCCTTCGAGAAGAATTTTTATCGGCTCCCATTCACTCCCCCCCTCTCTGGTTCGCCTAATCGGTCCTTCAATTGGTATCAGAGCCGGTTCGGGTCTTTATTGACTCTTACCAGTCTAAGATCCAAAGATGGCGTACCAGGAACGGGGTTCGGGTCCTCCGCACTTCGATGGGAAGAACTACCAGATGTGGCAAAGGCGGATGGCGGCGTTCCTCCGCGGAAAGGGTCAGATCCTTTGGGATGTCACGGTGAACACAGCTTATGTTCATCCGATGAACTTCCTTGCTCCAGGATCGAGGGATATGTTCGAAGCCAACAACAAGGCTGTCGACTACTTGTTTCGTGCTCTGTGTCAGCCTGAATTCGATCGGGTTCAGACAGAGGACTTAGCTTGTAGGATTGGGGAGCAGTTGAAGGATGCTCATGCTGGGAATGCTCAGGTTCAGGCTCGGATGTACGCGACTTACCGGAGAGAGTACGAGAACTTCACTCATCTCCCCGGCGAGTCCGTCGATGCCCTTTTCCAGCGATTTACGGTCGTTGTGAACAACATGAGAGCCAATGTGGACGTCCTACCATACAATGATCATGATAGAGCCGTGAAGCTCTTGCACTCGTTGGATCGTACCGTATGGGACGGGAAGTTTGAGGCTATTGTTGAGTCCGAGAAGTATGACACCTTGACGGTGAACGAGCTGTTCTCGAAGCTCAAGTCGGCTGAGTTGGACCGTGGTATGACAGCCAAGATCGAGAGCCCGACTGATTCTCATAGTCTCGCTCTCGTTAGTGGAAAAGGAGCTAAGTCTAATGCTAACGCGTCCTCCAGGATGTACTCTCTGTCTTCTTTGATGTCTTTGCCAGATGAGGAGTTCGACGTGCTTGGAGAGGACGAGCTGGCGTTGCTGACCAGGCGGTTCGAGAGGCTGCACGAGAACCGGGTGAACACGAGGAGGACAGCACGGACGTGCTTTCAGTGCGGCAAGCCAGGACACTTCGTTGCCGACTGCCCGGAGAAGACGGAGAACAAGGACGGCTACAAGGACGGCTACAGGCACCGATCGAGCAAGGATGGCAAGTACCGATCGAGGCGCGATCACAAGCACAAGAACAAGCACAAGGACGAGCGACGGTCGAGGAAGAAGGATGGCCGCGGCAGGAAGGCCCGAGCAATGGTCGGAGCGAGCGACGTCGACTCCAGCTCCGCCTACTCTTCCTCAAGCTCGAGTAGCAGTGAAGATGAAGGTGATCGGCGCAAGAACAAGAAGTCATCCAGGAACTTGAGCGGGTTGAGCTGCTTCGCGAGAGATGGCTTCTGCGGCATGGCCCGTAGCTCCGGCAGCAAGAAGAGCCACCAGAGTGACTCGGACTCTGACTCCGAGGATGAGGTATGTGATGAGCTCTCTTCTTTGCGCAAGGAGAATGATGAGTTGGTTGACTTGCTTGATAACCGCGATCACATGCTTAGAGAGGCCAAGAAGATGAGGAAAGAGCTTAGGGCCTCACTAGAAGATGCTAGGAACCGTGTGGCTGAGCTAGAAACCCAGAACCTAGATGCTAAGCTTGAGATTGATTCGCTTAAGGCTTCTCCTGTGGTTTCTGATGAGATTGATTGCTGTGATTGCTTTGTGTACCTAGCTGATCTTACTGCTCTTAAGGATAAGCATGCTTCTACTTGTGATGAACTAGATTTGCTTAGGGTTGAAGTGGCTGAGCTTAAGTCTAGACCTGCTTTGCTAGGTGCTTGCACTTCTTGCCCTGTTTTGCATGGAAAGATTGATGAGATGCATGCTTACACTGTTTCGCTTGAGGCTAAGTTGAAAGAGCCTATTCCCACTTCTTGCTCTACTTGTGAATTGCATGCGGTTAAGAATTTGGAGCTTGCACATTATGTTGATCGCCTGCAGGATGAAAATGATGAGCTGAGAAAATGTATGAGCTGGTTGTCGGGTCAGGAGCCTCAGCTCGGTATCATGATAGCGGCTTTCAAACGCTATGATGGTCAGGCACTTGGGGCTGACAAGCTTGGAGAGAACTGTGGTGAGGGAGTTGAGAGAGTTGGAGAGATTCCTATCCCACCACCAAACAGACACAAGAACAAGTTTGAGCCCAAGCCCAACCATCTCAGAAACAAACTTGACACTACTCCAGATCCACCCATATTCCCTCAACCAACAAATGATTTTGAGAAACCGGTGAAGTTTGTGAGCCCAAAGGGAGGTGAGGAAGGAGAGAAGAAGGGTGAGAAGCCGAGTGGGCAGCCCCAACCCAAGCCTAAGCCTAAGCCACATCCCATAAAGTTCCATTGTGGGTATTGTGGGAGAGATGGTCACAAGGATGAGTTTTGCTTCAAGAGGAAGCGTGAGGAGAGAATGGCTAGAAAGTGGGCTAACAGGGACAGGTACCACCCCTCTAATGGTGTACCTGAGCCTCGTATGCAGATGCCCAGGGCCAAGGCGATTGTGAGGACGGTTCCGGCTTGGGGAGACCGGAAGGCTGCAGGTGTTGCTGCTGGCCGAGCCACACCGGTCAGACCGGTGTACTACACCGGTCAGACCGGTGCAGGTCTGGGCAGACAGCGAGTCGGATTTCATGCTCGTGAGGATGCTCGGTTTGGTTCTGGAGGTCGTGGTTCTGGTGGTTGGTCTGGAAAGTTTGCAGGTGGTCAGTTTGCTAGGCGTTCTCCACCTCGTGCTCAATACGAGGGTGAGAAGAGTCGTAGCTTTGAGATGGAGCGGAGGTACGATCCACGGTTTCCCTTTCGTGGTTTTCGTCCTCCTCCAGCTAGAGAGGGTTGGTTCCCTCGTGGTGGTTACCGTGGTGGTAGCTTTGATAGGCGTGATGATTTGGTTTGTGCTAACCCCACTTTGGAGCAAATGGCTCGGCACTGGTTTTACTCTTTTGGTACTAACCCCAGTGCTGAGTCGTTTGTTCACTCACGTGCTCGCTTTTGAATTTCAGGTGGGAGACTTGAAGAACATTTGGTTGATTGACTCCGGTTGCTCGAGGCATATGACCGGAGACAAGGGGTGGTTCTCAAGTCTCGTCCCGGTGGTGACAAAGAAGTACATCACCTTTGGGGACAATGGGCGAGGGCGTGTGCTGTCAGAAGGTGAGATTAAGGTAAGTGACAAGATCACTCTCAGGCGTGTTGCTCTTGTTCAATCGCTTGGATACAATTTGCTTTCTGTGTCCCAGTTGTTGGATGAGGGTTTTGAGGTGTTGTTTCGGCCTGGTGGTTCTCGGATTTAAGATTCTCGAGGGGATCTTGTTTGCATGGTCGTTCCCGAGGGTCAGGTGTTCCGAGCTGATTTTTCTCAGTCTTCTGGTGTGGAGCGTTGCTTCTTGGCTGGTTCTTCGAGTGAGTTGTGGAAGTGGCATAGGAAGTTGGGTCACTTGAGCTTTGACCTTTTGTCTCGCTTGAGTAAACTCAATTTGGTCCGAGGATTGCCATGATTGAGGTTTGAGAAAGAGTTGGTTTGTGCGCCGTGTAGGCATGCCAAGATGGTAGCCTCTTCTCACCCGCCTCTCACCGATGTGATGACTGAACGTCCATGCGAGCTGCTCCATATGGACCTTGTTGGCCCAGCTCGTGTGCGATCTGCGGGTGGGAAGTGGTATGTCCTTGTTGTGGTGGACGACTACTCTCGGTATGCGTGGGTGTTCTTTCTTGAGGAGAAGGGGGAGACGTTTGGTTTTGTTCGAGATCTTGTCTTGAGGTTAAGAAACGAGAGGCACGGAGATGCCATACGAGCGATCCGCAGTGACAATGGCTCGGAATTCAAAAACTCTCGCTTCGAAACCTTTTGCCATGACTTGGGTCTTGAACATCAGTTTTCGAGTCCGTATACGCCTCCCCAGAATGGCGTGGTGGAAAGGAAAAACAGGACCTTGTGCGAGATGGCTCGGACGATGCTCGACGAGCATAGGACTCCGAGAAGGTTCTGGGCTGAGGCGGTCAATACCGCGTGCCATGTGTCGAACAGGATCTACCTCAGGGTTCACAAGAAGAAAACCTGTTACGAGTTGATGCACGGTCGCACACCCAAGGTGAGTCACTTCCATGTCTTTGGTTGAAAATGCTTCATTCTGAAGAAAGGGAAGAAGTTGGACAAGTTCGAGGCTAGGTCTGTCGATGGTATTTTCTTTGGTTATGCATCTCATTCCAGAGCATTTCGTGTGCTCAATCTTGAAACTAACCAAATCGTGGAGACTTGCGAGGTAACCTTCGACGAGACACAGCCACGTAGTCAGCTTGTTTTTGAGTGTGCAGGTGACGACGAACTTGGCGAGGAGATCTTTCAGGAGGAGGAGCATGAACATGGAGATGATGAAGATGGCGGTGTGATGCCCGCGGCTGAACATGTACCTACTACTTCGACGACGATCGAGAATGGACCCTCTCCCACACCTACAACGACAAACCCAGATCAAGGCGAAGCTGCTGTTGAGGGGGAGGTAGCATCAAGGCGAGAACCTCCCCGACGAGTGCAAGTGGATCACCCAGCTTCGAGAATCATCGGCGACATGAATGAACGTACTACACGGTCGAGGGTTCGGAACAATTCTCATTTCGCTCATGCTGCTTTTGTTGCCACTTTTGAGCCCAAAGACATTGGACATGCGTTATCTGATCATAATTGGGTTAACTCGATGCATGAGGAGTTGGAGAATTTTGAGAGGAACCAAGTTTGGGTGTTGGTTGACCCTCCCCCAGGGTGTAAGCCGATTGGGACAAAATGGGTGTGGAAAAATAAAGAGGGAGAGAAAGGAGAAGTGGTGAGGAACAAGTCGAGACTTGTTGCTCAGGGGTACAGTCAGAAAGAGGGGATCGACTACGAGGAGACTTTCGCTCATGTAGCTCGTTTGGAGGCGATCAGGATCCTTCTAGCCTTTTCCGTGGCTAAAGGGTTCAAGTTGTACCAGATGGATGTGAAGAGTGCTTTTCTGAACGGTGTATTGGAGGAAGAGGTGTTTGTGAGGCAACCACCGGGGTTTGAGAGTGAGAAGTACCCTCACCGGGTCTACAAGTTGAGGAAGGCGCTGTATGGGTTGAAGCAGGCGCCTAGAGCTTGGTATGGTAGGTTGAGGGGGTTCCTGTTTGAGAGAGGGTTTGAGATGGGGAAGGTCGACCAGACCTTGTTTCTCCTCAGGCAGGACAGAGATATCCTGATTGTGCAGGTATACGTGGATGATATTGTCTTTGGTGGCTCGTCTAACTCTCTTGTTGCAAGGTTTGCAGAAGACATGAGCAGGGAATTTGAGATGAGCATGATGGGCGAGTTGCAGTTCTTCCTCGGGCTACAAATCAAGCAATCAAAGGAAGGAACATTTGTGCACCAAGCTAAGTACACCAAGGACATTGTGAGGAAGTTCAAGATGGAGGACTCCAAGGCCATGGCGACGCCTATGAGTACGACTACAGTTCTTGATGCGGACGAGGAAGGTGAACACGTGGACCAGAAGGAGTACCGGAGCATGATCGGGTCACTCCTCTACTTGACGGCGACGAGGCCGGACATTCAATTCTCGGTGTGTCTGTGCGCTCGTTTTCAAGCTTCTCCGAGGACTTCGCATCGGCAAGCAGTCAAGCGCATTTTCAGGTATTTGCGACACACTCCCGACTTCGGCCTTTGGTACTCTGCGTCTTCTTCTTTGGCGCTTCATGGATTTTCAGACGCGGATTTTGCCGGGTGTCGGTTGGATAGGAAGTCCACTTCTGGGACTTGCCAGTTCTTGGGTTCTTCTTTGGTATCTTGATCTTCCCGCAAACAGTCGAGTGTTGCTCAATCCACTACCGAGGCAGAGTATGTGGCCGCAGCTAGTTGTTGCTCTCAGCTCCTTTGGATCACATACACCATGAGTGACTTTGGTGAGGAGTATACCCATGTCCCACTTCAATGTGATAGCACTAGTGCCATAAGCGTTGCAAAGAACCCAGTGCTCCATTCCAAAACCAAGCACATAGAAGTGAGGTATCATTTTCTGAGAGACAACGTAGAGAAAGGGAAGATAGCTTTGATCCATGTACCCACACATGAACAACTAGCCGATATTTTCACCAAACCCCTAGATCAAGCAACTTTCACTCGTTTGCGGGGGGAGCTTGGTGTTTGTTTGATTTCTTGAGTTGGCGTGTGGGAGCTCCTTTGTAGCATATGTATAGCTTTCCTTTGTGCATTTCTTGCATTTGGCATGGCATATGTAGCATGATGTATAGGCATCTTTGTATCTTAGGTTGCATGCATTTTGTATCATATGCATTGTTTAGGAAAGGCTTCTCCTATACACATTGTTCACCATGGAATGACATATATGTCTTTGTGAGCTAATTTGGTAAGCTATGGTTAGTTTGGCTTAGCTCTTGACAATCTTGGTTTGTATCCATGGTTGATGGCTATGTTTTTGAAAAATTTCATATATATGCTCTCTTGTGAGTAAATGCCTTTACATGATCTTGACATGTTTTAGTGGCTTGGCTATACTTAATTTGTGGTTGGATAGCTTATTTTGATCATATGGGGCCAAAGGCTCATTTGCCATCATGAATGTTTAGCCCCCATGCTTCATCTTGTGGAGGGGCATAAGTTCCTTTTTGTCGCAAAGACATTTCATGTACCAATTATAAATCTGAAAATGAAATGTAAATTGCTTGAAAAATGTGCTCCCATGTCATATGTGCTAATTTTAATTTGCTTTGGGTGCTAAATCGTTGCATGATGCCTACCAATGAGAAGTCTCATATATAGAAGTAGGCACATGGCTCGGTGGCTTTGACATGACATGAGGTGCTTGTGGGTGTTTATGATGGTCTTATGCTTAGAATGGTTGTCCTAGCATGAAGTTTGTGTGGCTTTGCCATTTTGACATGTTTTGCTCATATTTAGGACTTTGCTCATGAGAGGGTGATTTTTCGCAAAATTGCTAAATTCTATCTTAGCTTCGCCCAATGGTTGTGAAACTTGGTGATCATGAAGTTTATGTCTTTACGAAGCTATAGAGTATCTAACTTGCTCGTTTGGACATGTGTAGCATCCTATGTTGAATTTTGTCTATTTGAGAAGCTCTAGGTTGCATTTTTTGCATTTTTGGCTTGATTCATGCATTGTCAACAAGGGGGAGAAGTTTGAGCATGTTTTGACCTACTGAATGCATTTGGAAGGTTTTCAGGTGGTTTCAAGCTATTTTTGGGCTCTGTTGTGCACCGGTCTGACCGGTTGAGGTCACCGGTCTGACCGGTCAGAGTGCTGGTCCTGTTCACATGTTGCCCACCGGTCTGACCGGTGGCGTCGACCGGTCTGACCGGTCAGAGCTGAGCTGTTGCAGCTGCTCTGTTTCGTGAAGTGGTTCGCATGCATTTGTCCAGGGGGAGTTGCATCGGTTCAGGGGGAGCTTGCATGTGTGCAGGGGGAGCTCTTTGTGGTTTTCGAGCTTTGGTTTGATGGTTTGTGCTCTTTGCTTGAGCATGTTCTGTCTCGGATGTGTCGAGCCGTTGCCCTTGCCTAAGGGGTCCGAGATTTGTCTTCTTCAAGTGATCTTGCTCTTTGCCTTTTCTTTGGCTTTCGATCGCTTGTTGGAGTGTCTTTTAGTCGTTTCTTTTCTTTTCCTTTTCTCTTGGTTACCAAAACGTGTGTGTTGTCAATGCACTCATCAAGGGGGAGATTGAGAGCCAGGTGTGGTTCGAGGACCGGTGGATGGTCGCTTCCTGGTGTGATGAGTGATTGACAACGTGGTGTGGACTGATTCTTGTCTAAGTATTGCAGGTGCAGGTTGCGGCTTGACTGGTGCAGGTGCAGGTGAAGAACAAGCGTGAAAGGTCGTTACCGGTGAGGCCTCCAGGTGTGGAGAAGACAAGTAGGCTTGGTTCGAGGGACCCGGTGGCCAGCGGGGTCAAGTGCGGGCCGCATGGTGGCATGAACGGCAAGATGAAGTCATGGATGGTTTCTTGGTTGAGCCTCAAAACCAAGGTCGAGCCGGGACTACGTGGGAGCCGAGTCATGAGTGGTGATTGGCGGAGGCTACACCGAGTTCGCGGGGTTTCCGGTGGTTCACCAGAAAACCACTGGGTTCCTTGGTTGATCCACAAAGCCAAGACCGAAGAACCGAAGACGGAGGTGCAGCAGCTCCAGACCGGTCTGACCGGTGGGTCTGACCGGTCTGACCGGTGGGTACCGGTCTGACCGGTGAGGAGCACCGGTCTGACCGGTGTGCGACGACGCAGTCCGGAATCTTCGAAGCGGAGGACACGCGTCGGGATCGCAAGACTTGCGTCGAGGCTAAGCAAGTTTGCGGTCGCTGGGCATCCGTCCGATGGTGCGAAGACAAAGACTTCCAATTTCGCCCTCGAGGGGCATGTATCCCTAGTTAGCTAGTAAGGGTATTTTAGTCTTTCGGTTGCCTCCATATAACCCAAGGGGTGAGAGGATGGCAGCCATCTCTTGGAACCCTAGCTCATTTGGTTTTCCTATTTTCCTTCCTATTTTCTTAGGATTTTCGTAGGACTAGCTTGAGAGCTTCATGGTGAGATCTTGTGAGAGGGAAGGATGATCGGGCGGCAAGCTAGACCTTGTATGAACCTCTTTGGTATGTATAGATGATTCGGCGTGGTTCCTCAAGGCTTGGATGTGTCTTTCCCGTTTCTCCTTTTTGGTGATTTTCGGAGCCCTTTCTTGGCGATTTTCTTGGAGCGATTTCGAGGCCTTTATCTTTGGGATTTGGTGGGGGATGTATGCATGAACCCTTCGTGGTTCTTTACCCTTTGATTCCCCTTCCAAATCCGTGAGCAAAGGGGCTCGATTTTGGGGTTTTCGTGGCTCTAGGGTTAGAGGCGTTCTTGGTGGGATTTCTTCGATTCCTCTTGATTTGACAAGTTTTGGTGGACCAAATCTTGGCTATGGAGTACCCATGAGGTGTTCCTACTATCCCCAAAGTCTTGTGCAAAACCGTGGAGCGGATCGGGAGATCGGGAGTTGGATTTGGAGGAGTTGACTCGCGGGCGCTGTTCATCCCGAGCTGCCCAGGCACGACCGGTCTGACCGGTGCTCTTGACCGGTCTGACCGGTGCTAGCCCTTGGTGGGTTTTTGTCTTGGGGAACAGCCTTGTCCGTGTGGTTTTGTCCCGTGGTCCTGCTGTTCAGTTCTTGGAGTGTTTGGAGTTGTTTTGCTAGGATTTGTGAGGGGTTCTTCTTCCTCACAGGTTGTGTTTCGTGGTGGTTTTTGTTCCAGGGCCTAGAGGATTCACTGAGGCTTCCTGGAACGTTTGCTGTGCGGCTGCTGTAGCCACCGGCCTGACCGGCTCTGTCCACCGGTCTGACCGGTGTCACCGGTCTGACCGGCGCAGGCCATCGGTCTGACCGGTGTAGCACAGGCAGCAAGCCGTGCAAGTTTCCGCTGTGTGTTTTGGTGAGTTTTGGCTAGGTAGGTTGAGTGTTGGTTCCTAGGACCAGTAGCACTCCAGTGGCTGCGTGGTCTTGACCAACTTGGGTAGTTGGGTCGGAGACGTGAGTTGGAAGCCGTGTTCGTCTTGTTGGAGTTCTCATCTCCTTCGAGAAGAATTTTTATCGGCTCCCATTCACTCCCCCCTCTCTGGTTCGCCTAATCGGTCCTTCACCTCAGCTAGGGTTGCTATGTCACCCCCATCAATTGGTACAGGCAGAGGGTAGTGACCCGCATTGGCCCACACATAAGTAGGTTGCACCACAACATACCCATCCTGCACCGGTACTGCATGGAAAGCCTTTTGAAATGGAAAGACTTTCACTAGTGCGAGCTCCACATTAATCCCGGTGCCATCCGAAAGGCTGCACGTGGTTGGCTCTGTCAGCTTATCTAGTGTGTCCAGCATAGGTGGTCGACTATCACTGTGCACTTGATTCGCTTCGTCCTCGTTGACATTCCAATGGTCTTGCTCTCTGCCACACGCATCTTCCTCGCTGTCATGCGCATCTTCTTCCTCGCTGTCATGCGCATCTTCTTCCTCGCTGCCATGCACGTCTTCTTCCTCACTGCCACTGACAGGTGCTGGTAATTGGGAAGGAAGAAGTACATTTTTCGGTATTTCGATGCCTGATAGTCTTAGAGCAAGGACAACTGTTTTAAATGTTATTTCCATCATATCATCAGACCTCTTGTTCCTCTTCTTCCTGTACATTCCAGCAAACTCTTCACCAAACCCTTTACCCTAACCAAGTGAACTGGACACGCCTCGGACCCGACCTCGATGCTCTGGAGTCTCAAGTGCTGCGGTGAGGATATCATTCTCCCTAACCCCAGAGAAAGAACCATCGCTACCCTGAGCTGCAAGTGTTTTCACCCTATCTGCTACCCCCACCACTTCAGGGTTACTGAATGTTATGTCCCCGCTTCCTTCACTAGTAGGAACACCTCATGGGCACTCCATAGCCAAGATTTGGTCCACCAAAACTTGCTAAATCGAGAGGACTCGAAGAAATCCCACCAAGAACACCTCTAACCCTAGACATGAGAAAACCCCAAAATCGAGCCCCTTTGCTCACGGATTTGGGAGGGGAACCAAAGGGAAAAGAACCACGAAGGGTTCAAGCATACATCCCCCACCAAAACCCAAAGAGAAAGGCCTCGAATACGCCACAAGAAAATTGCCAAGAAAAGGCTCCGAAAATCACCATAAAGGGAAAACGGGAGAGACAAAATCAAGCCTTGAGGAACCACGCCGAATCATCTATACACAATCAATCCTTCCCTCTCACAAGATCTCACCATGATGCTCTCAAGCTAGTCCTAGAAATTCCAAAGGAAAAATCGAAGAGGAAAAAAGCAAAACAAAATGAGCTAGGGTTCCAAGAGATGGCTGCCATCCTCTCACCACTTGGGTTATATGGAGGCAACCGAAAGACGAAACTACCCCTAAGGCCTAACACTAGAATACACGCCCCCGAGGGGCACTTTGGGAATCTTTGTCGTCGCACCATCGGACGGATGCCCGGCTGCCGCACCCTGCGTAGCCTCGACGCACACCATGAGATCCCGACGCGTGTCCTCTGCTTCGAAGTCTCCGGACTGCGTCATCGCACACTGAAAGGACCTTGTGATGCCTAGAGGGGGGGTGAATAGGATCACTTCAAATTTCTGAAACAAATGCAGCGGTTAAAACATCTGTCGGTACTACCGACGCGGTGCCGGAACTACCGAGGGGTCGGTACTTCCGGTACCAGACCGGTACTACCGACAGTTCAGAGGTGACTAAAACGAAATTTGAAATGTAAAGCGATTCTAGCAATTCTATTTGAATCAAAGGTTTAGTTTAGAAGCTAAGAACCACCTGCAACCAAAGATATGAGTTGGAGCACAACCAATTTAGAGATCGGGCACAAACAAGCTCTAGGGTTTGAGAGAAACAAAGAATTCAAGCAAGCGAATGGAGACACACAAATTTAATCCGAAGTTCACTCCCACAAAGGAAGCTACGTCTCCGTTGAGGATCCCACAAAGGGAGGGCTATCACCAAGAGCCTCTTTTCCTCTTCCAATCCCCACAAAGGAAGATTGGTGCTCACTAAGAATTCTCCACCAAGGAGAGGGTAATACAAACGATCCCGGGTGCACCACACCAAGAGGGCACTCAACGGGAGACGCCTAACCGTCTAGAAGCAAGCTTCAAGAGTAACAAACACGAATCAATTGCCCGGAGATGCTTCAAGTGCTCTTGAGATGGAGAGATTCGAAGGGGCTCTCAAAGCTTCTCTAATCCTCACTAGGAATCACTTCTCTACCCAAGCCCTAGCTCAAAGGAATCAAATCTTGGCTCTAGGAGGGAGGGGAGAAGTGGAGTGAATGCTCAAGTGAGGGTTTGTCCCGTGGTTGGTCAGCAATGAGTGAGAGAGAAGAAGGGGGGTATTTATACCCAACCCTGAAAACTAGCCGTTACTGTGCAGAATCGGGGTTTATCGGTACTTCCGACACGGGGTCGGAACTACCGAGGGGTGTCGTAGAAACCCAACAGTGGAGGCATATCGGTAGTTCCGACCCAGGGTCGGTACTACCGAGCCCCTGGCTAAAACTCGCCAGTGAGGCCTTGTCGGTACTACTGACCTGGCGTCGGTACTACCGACAAAGGCTGAGAGGTTGAGATAAGATAAGCAAATGTGCACGTGTCAACTCTAAACTCTTCTCACTCACTTGGGTCATCTTCTAGAGCACTTTTAGCATCTCTTGGCTATCAATTCGCATCCCCCTTTATAGTACGGTGTTTCCTATACTCAAATTCAAAATCAAAATTAAATTAAGCCTTGACTTGAGTTGAAAACGCCGAATTGGAGTTGGGGGCCTTCTTTTGGTCAAAACCATAATTTTCAATTAAGTAAATCCTGCACACATCTTATTCAAACGTTAAATACCACAAATTGTGTTTGTCACTATCACCAAAACAATTAGGGGCCAAGATGCACTTTCAATCTCCCCCTTTTTGGTGATTGATGACAACACAATTCATTTTCAAATAAAGATGTGTGTATCCAACAATTTAAAGTGAAACTCCCCCTAAATGTGTGCTTGGCCTTTTATGGAGGCCTCAAATGCCTATCACACATTTAGAAGAAACTTCACTCTCAATTTGCATACACAAGTGCATAAGTGTGATATAATAACCGTGATGCATATGACAAGATATTCAAACCAACAAAGTGAGAAATAACAACCACTAAGCATCACAAATATATAAATGAGGTTCCACACTAGCACGATTAAGTCTTACAAATTTAAAGGTTCTAGGTTCACCATTCATCACACCACACAAATAGTTCATACATGTCCACATGTCCACAACCTAAGATAGATAGATAAAAGAGCGAAGATACACACCACCCCCACATGGATAAATTGTGAGCTCACTCCCCCTTTGGCATCAAGCGCCAAAAAGAGGAGGCCCTTCAATCATCACTACCATGTGGAGAGTGGACTGCCGGAGGAGAGTCGTCTTCTTCGGTCTCACCACCACCAAAGTCTTCATCGTCGATATCGGCCGGAGGAGCTCCATACATCATGGATGTGTCGCCGTACACCTCCCAAGGATTGTAGAAGACCGGTGGAGGAGGGAAGTCCGTGGGCTCGCGAACGGGAGAGTGCTCAATGTTGGCTTGAGTGAGCAAGGTCTTCTGGCGAGTCTCCAACTGGATGAGCTGCTCATCCACATACTGCCTGTGAGCACGGATTTCCTGAGCATTGTGCTTCCCAACATTGAAACAGGCGAAGAGGCCCTGAGATAAGAAGTTGAATATGCTCTTCTTCTTGCCGGGGGGGGACGGTGCCTCTAGTTGAGGATGGTCCACGAGAGGAAGAGGGAGCCTCATAGGAGGAGGGATCACCAGAAGAAGGTCCAGCGGTGGTAGGAGCTCTAGGAGGGGCATGCTTGCCCAACTTGAGGAGACGCTCAATGTTGCCCTTGTTTGGCTTGTACCAAGTGTGAGTCTTGTCGGTGAGAATGTCAACTCCGGTCACCTCACATATCATCCTGAAGATCCAAGGGGCATACTGACAACTTTTGTTAGCAGACACTGAGCACACAATGATCTCCTCCCATATGAAATCAAACACACTAAACTTTTCTTTGCCCGGTGCCATCCTCACAAGAATATCCTTGGCAATGTTGGAGTTGTTGTAGTTGTCACCTATCTTAGGGGTGAGAGTGTATCGAAAGAGTTGGTTCAACATCCTATAGACGGGCTTCATACCATGAGTAGTACCAAACTCAACCTTGCCATAAGCGGCGTCGTACATGAATGCCATCTCACTATCAAGTTGGATTTCTCCTCCATGAATCTTACGACGACCAAGATCCTCCGCATCAAAACCAAGAATCTGCGCGAACCTCTCATAAGAGACGGAGAGAGGCTTCCCTTGTAAGAGCCAATGAAAGGTCTTGGTTTCACACCGGACATAAAGATTGGCATAGAATTGTGCAATGACCTCTTCATTCCAATCATAATTCAATGCCATGATTGAAGTCATTCCCTTAGCGTGGCAAATGTCAATGGCCTCATTGACGGCCGGAATGTTGAATGACCTCAAAGCATCCCAATTGATGGACTTCATGTCAATAGTCATGTGCTCCTTGCATAAGATAACCGATTCATACCAATCGGCATTGAACTTGAGCCAAATGCGGATATCTTCAAATTCCTTTTGCCATTCAGCCGGATCGGAGTACCTTTGCTTGTACACGTCATGTGACCCACTCTTGTAGTCAACCATCTTCATGATTCCCATTGTAGTTGCCGGACGAGGAGGCACGCAGGGGCTAAGCACAAAACCCGCAAGAGAATCCAAAGAGATATCTTCATAGTCATCATAATGATCATCCGGTTCATGAGCTTGCTTGGTACGTGCATGGTGACCTTGACTAGTCGAGCGACGAGGAGCAGCTGGAGGATTTTTACGGCCTCAACTACGTGGACGTTGAGCACCCTTGCCCACCTTCCTCTTCCTTTGAGTGAGAGGGACGTCATCCTCATCGGAGCCTTCTTGGATCACTTGCTTGCTGGCCCGACTCATCTGAGAGAGTGTATAAGGATTGCATAAGATGGGTGTGAAAGATTTGAAAAGGATTGGCTCAGTTCATGGACTTAAGCACCTGTGACAGACGCCTGTCGGTACTACCGACATGGGGTCGGTACAACCGACGGGGTCTGCAACAGTGCGAGAAATCCATGAACCGAGTGATTCAACCAACGAAACGCTACGAGATCATGGGCAAGTGTTCTAGGATGGATATAAAGATGATTCCCTAAAGCATTCCTCCTAGAAACAACGGCATTGAGAGATCGATTAGAGAGGATTTTGAATGAAATACCTTGATCTTTCCCGCGCGAATCGAAGAACTCCCGGCGAGGATCGGATGTTCCGAAGGGTGGGGAATCCAATGGAATGGCTAGTTTGAAGTTTTCACGGTTGGATTTTGAGTTCCCTTCACGGATTTGAGAGAGGAGAGGAGAGGGAGGCGGCAACGGTTGAAAAGAGGAACCCTAGAACCTGTCTGGTTCGGGGGGTATTTAAACCCCAGCGACGATTATCGGTAGTACCGACAGGGTCCCGGTACTACCGAGGGTCCAAGAAAATTGAGCCAGAGAGTCCATAGCGATATTACCGACGGAGGGTCGGTTCTACCGAGGGTCCCATCGGTAGTACCGACAGAGAACCGGTACTACCGCTGATTTTGCAGAATTCCAAACAGTAAGCTCTCATCGGTATTACCGGCCTCGTGTCGGTAGTACCGTGGTTTTTCGAAATTCCAACAGTGAGCGCTTAGCGGTACTTCCGACCTTGTGTCGGTAGTACCGTGAATTCAAGAATTTTTGAAGAAGATATTGAGAGAAAAGCTGAAATAGATAGAGGGAAAAGACTATGGACGTGTAGAGCAACCATAGGGCTTGGTGATTAGACACAATCAATCAATCAAAGCGATAATCACCAAACACTATGGGAAGAACCAAGTTTTGTAAGACACACACAAAGTGAGGAAAATAAAACATTTTTCTCTCTATCTAGGCATCAAACAATTTTGTGTGCAACAAGTCAAGCCAAGTTACGAGAATCCAAGATGTTTAGCTCACTTCTCAAAGCACAAAACCTTTGCTCGTCTAGAGGCTTAGTGAAGATATCGGCAAGTTGCCTCTCGGTGCTCACATGACGTAGAGCAATATCTCCCTTAGCCTCATGATTCCTTAAGAAATGATGTCGAATATCTATGTGCTTTGTTCTAGAGTGTTGGACCGGATTGTTTGCTAGCTTGATGGCACTCTCATTATCACACAAGAGTGGAATCTTACTAAACTCACAACCGTAATCACTCAACGTTTGCTTCATCCACAAGAGTTGTGCACAACAAGCACCGGCCGCCACATACTCAACTTCGGCCGTGGACAAAGCAACCGAATTTTGCTTCTTTGAGCTCCACAAAACCAAAGACCTACCAAGAAATTGACAAGTCCCGGTAGTGCTCTTTCGATCTACTTTGCAACCGGCATAGTCCGAATCGGAATAGCCAAGTAAATCAAAAGTGGAGCCCTTGGGATACCACAAGCCAAGGTTAGGAGTGTGTACCAAATATCTAAAGATTCTCTTAACGGCCATTAGATGACACTCCTTAGGATTAGCTTGAAATCTTGCACACATGCACACACTAAGCATTATATCGGGCCTAGATGCACAAAGGTAAAGGAGGGAGCCAATCATGGAGCGAAATACCTTTTGATTGACCGACTTTCCTTCTTCATTGAGATCAAGATGTCCATTTAATGCCATGGGAGTCTTGATGGGCTTGGAATCGGCCATATCAAACCTCTTGAGCATATCCTTCACATACTTGGTTTGACATAGAAAAGTCCCTTCCTTCAATTGCTTGATTTGAAATCCAAGGAAGAACTTCAATTCACCCATCATAGACATCTCGAATCTCTTGGTCATGATCCTACTAAACTCTTCACAAAACTTATCAGTAGTAGAACCAAAGATGATATCATCAACATAAATTTGGCATACAAAGATATCATTTCCATTTCTTTGAATGAAGAGAGTAGAATCGGCTTTGCCTATCTCAAAACTGTTCTTGAGAAGAAAATCCTTAAGGCATTCATACCATGCTCTAGGAGCTTGCTTGAGCCCATAGAGCGCCTTATGGAGCTTGTACACATGGTTGGGAAAGTTTGGATCTTCAAAGCCCGGTGGTTGATCAACATATACTTCTTCTTGGAGAGGTCCGTTCAAGAATGCACTCTTGACATCCATTTGATGAAGCTTGAAGTCATGATGAGTAGCATAGGCCAAAAGGATACAAATTGATTCAAGCCTTGCTACCGGTGCATAGGTCTCTCTAAAGTCCAAGCCTTCAACTTGAGTGTACCCTTTACCAACAAGCCTTGCCTTGTTCTTTGTGACAACACCAAATTCATCTTGCTTGTTCCTAAAGACCCATTTGGTGCCGATCACATTTTGCTTTGGTCTTGGCACCAACTCCCAAACTTCATTTCTCTTGAAGTTGTTCAACTCTTCCTCCATGGCAATAATCCAATCCGGGTCCTCAAGAGCTTGTTCCACACTAAGAGGTTCCAAAGAGGAGACAAACGAGTAAAATGCACAAAAGTTTGTCAATCTTGAGCGAGTTGTTACCCCTCTTTGTATGCTCCCGAGTATGTTGTCGACGGGATGATCCCGTTGAACCATTTGATGTACTCTTGGGTGTGGTGCTTGAGATTGACATTGAATGGGTCCATCATCATCATCTTCAACTTGTGGAGCTTCTCCTTGAGCTTCACCACCTTGTTCTCCCCCTTGATCAAAGACCCATCCATGATCGTCACC
This sequence comes from Cenchrus fungigraminus, assembly GCA_036936925.1. Taxonomy (NCBI): domain Eukaryota; kingdom Viridiplantae; phylum Streptophyta; class Magnoliopsida; order Poales; family Poaceae; genus Cenchrus; species Cenchrus fungigraminus. The sequence continues at coordinate 48,736,022 of CM072778.1, read as the reverse complement.
ATGAACTTGACTTTCCTCTTGATAAGCTTGAGAACTTGGTGGTTCCACTCTTGTTGATGATGGTGGATCATGATTGCTTGTTTCACCCGGAGCTTGAACTTGAGCCTCACGAGGCATAACTTCACCGGTCCCCATTCTAAAGATTGACACACTTGGGGTTTCTTCATCATCTACAAGGTTTTCACTAACTTGCTCTCGTTGAGAGCCGTTGGATTCATCAAATTTCACGTCTACCGTGGTCTCAACACAACCGGTGGTTTTGTTGAAAACACGATAGGCATGTTCGTTAGTTCCATAACCAATGAGAAAACCTTCATCAACCTTGGATGCAAACTTTGAGGCTTTGGGTTTCTTGTTAAGTATGAAACACTTACACCCAAAGACCCTAAAGTAATGCACACTAGGCTTCTTACCGGTGATGATCTCGTAGGGAGTCTTGTTCAAGTACTTGTGGAGGTAGAGGCGGTTGGCGGCATGGCATGCGGTGTTGATGGCTTCCGCCCAAAATGAGTCCGGAGTCTTGTATTCATCAAGCATTGTTCTTGCCGCTTCAATCAACGTACGGTTCTTCCTCTCAACGATGCCATTTTGTTGAGGTGTGTATGGAGCGGAGAGTTCATGCTTGATGCCTTCTTCATCTAGGAACTCCTCAACTTGAGTGTTTCTAAACTCCGAGCCGTTGTCACTCCTTATGTTCTTGACCTTGAGCTCGAACTCATTTTGAACTCTTCTAATGAACTTCTTCACAATTCCCTTTGCTTCACTTTTATCTTGCAAAAAGAATACCCAAGTGAAACGGGAAAAATCATCAACAATTACTAAACCATATTTGTTACCACCGATGCTTATGTAGGCAATGGGTCCAAACAAGTCCATGTGTAGTAGCTTCAATGGTCTTGAAGTTGATAGGATGTTCTTGGCGGGATGATACACTTCAACTTGTTTTCCCGCTTGACAAGCACTACATAACCTATCTTTCTCAAAAACAACATTTGTTAGTCCTAGGATGTGCTCGTCCTTTTGAAGTTTGGCCAAGTTCCTCATGCCAACATGGGCTAGTCGGCGATGCCATAGCCAACCCATGTCCGATTTTGCCACTAAGCAAGCCTTAGGGTCCACCTTTACTTTTGTGAAGTCCACATAGTAAAGCTTTCCCCTTAGGTGACCCGCAAAGACAATAGAGGAATCCTCACTTCTAGAGACGGTCACACCCTCTTTGGTAAAGAGACAATTGTAGCCTTTCTCACAAAGTTGTGAAACCGACAACAAGTTGTACCCTAAACCTTGCACATGAAAAACATCTTCAATTGAATTTGTTGTTGAGATAGCAATTTTACCTAGACCGATTACATCTCCTTGACCATTGTCTCCATAGATGATAGCTTCCGTAGGGTTGTCATAATGATCAAGGGATGCAAATAAGCCTTCATCTCCGGTCATATGATTAGTGGCACCACTATCAATCAACCATGCGCTTCCACCGGAGGAGTAGGCCTACAAAACAAGTTTAGGCTTTTGGTTTAGGTACCCAAAAGGATTTGGGTCCTTGGAGGTTAGAAGCATAAACTTTCGGAACCCACACACTCTACCTCATAGTCTTCTTTGTGTAGGCCCCAACATACTTGACCACCATTTTACCATTGTGGTCCAAGGTCACAACATAGTCACAAGTGTAGTTGGGAGAGGGCTTGTGTTCAACCACATTCTTCAATGCCTTTGATGGAGAATTAACCCCACCATTTCCCTTTTGTGGTGTTCACAATCTTTGGCTTGTCCTTTGTTGTGGTGGAGGTGGTGACTCCATGGGCAATATCCATGATAGCGTTGAGGTAGCCTCCCTTGTTCCACAAGGGGATCTCATGCCCTTTAACCACCACCCTACCATTGACCTTGTTGTTCTTGTAGTGCCCAAGTCCTTGTTTGTCAACCACCTTAGGAATGGACTTGGCACCATTCTTGCCTTGAGTGATCAACATGTTCAATCGGGCTATTTCTTTGTCTTTGCTCTTGATTGTTTCCTCAAGCCTTGCATGGTTAGTCTTGAGAGCATTTATATCAACATTAGAGCAAATAGAACAACCTTCGCTAGTGGAGGCATTAGAGTCAAGTGTTGCCTTAGAATTGGCTTTGGTGCTTTCCCAAAGGGTACTATAGTTTGCCTCAAGATTTTTATGTTTATCCGTCAAGCATGAAAAGCTCGATTGAAGCTCACTATGAGTAGCCTTTAGGGAAGCTAGAGATTCATTTGCCAAAGTGTAATCCTTTGACATCCTCTTGTTGGAGTCGTTAGCCAAAGACAAGTCCGTGGTCAACTTCTCCACCTTAGCCTTTTCTTCGGCAAGGATTTTCTCTAGAGCAAGGTTTCTTTCCTTTTCACGGATAAGCAAGTCTTCTTGCTCATGAAGAATCTCCTTCCTTTCCTCTAATTTGTCCAAAAGCTTTTTAATTTCTTTATGGCCCTTTTTACCAAATTGCTTTATCATGTTTGCCTCCATTTCTTTTTCCTCATCTAGGTTGTCTATGTCATTACTAGGTGTGGAAGATGATGAGGTGAGAGAGGATGAGGTGGTTGACTCTTGTACCTTGCTCCCTCTTGCCATGAGACAAAAGTGAGAGTTGTCCTCATTGTCGGAGAAGTTGTTGAAGAGGCGTGGCGAAGATGCTCCTTGTGCCATGGCAAGTGTTGCCATGCCTTTCTTCTTTGGTGTTTCATCTTCATCACTTGAGTCCCATTGTTGACCCACGTGAGCACGCCCTTGGTACTTGTTCTTGTACTCTTTGCTCTTCTCCTTGTACTTCTTCTCTTCCTCATTCTTGTCCTTGCTCTTGTTCTTGGGACACTCGGCGATGAAGTGTCCATACTCTCCACACTCATAGCATTTTCTTTGTGACTTCTTCTTTCTATCATCACCACCTTTTCTTGATGCCTTGGACTTCAAGAACTTCTTGTATTTTCTTATGGCAAAGGCGGTTTCTTCATCCGTACTTCCTTCCTCACTTGAATCTTCATTCTTAGTATTGGAAGTCTTCGGCTTTAATTCCACCACTTCACTAGAGCTAGCATTGAGGGCTAGACTCTTGTTCACCTTCAATGTAAGAGACTTCTCCACGTCTTGATCAACTAGCTCTTGATGCAAGATTTCACCAAGAAGTTGATTGGGAGTCATGTTGTGATAGTTGGGATCTCTTCTTATCATTGTTGCTAGGTTTAGATTCTTCGGTGTGAAAGCTCTTAGCAATTTCTTTGTGACCTTCTCATCATCCCAATCATTGCTTCCTAGGGCTTTGATGTCCGAGACAAGAAGTATTAGCCTATCACACATTTCCCTCACGGTCTCTCCATCCTTCATGACGAAAAGCTCAAGCTCTCCGTGAATCAAGTCGATCTTGCCTCTTCTCACTTGATCGGTACCCTCATGTGCCTCCTTGAGTGTGTCCCAAATCACCTTGGCAATTTGGATGTTCCGGACTTTGTTGAACTCTTGAGCACACAAGGATCTCGTGATTACTCTTGTTGCTTGCACGTTGCGGTGGAGGTCTTGCTCATGCTCAAGTGTAAGAGCTTCTCCTTCGGCGGGGATTGTCACACCTACAACCACAATCTTCCAAAGAGAAGGGTGAAGCCCGTAGAGGTGCATTTGCATATCATAAGCCCATTTAGGATAGTCTTTCCCATCGAAGTGGGGAGGCTTTCCCAAATGTACGGAATAAAACTTTTCGTTAGGATTGTTGCCCGTAGGTTGTCCGTAGTGGAATGGCACTTCATAGTAGCCGGAGTGGTAATGCTTTGCTTGCTCCTTCTTGATCATCTTCTTGAGGAGCTTCTTGGCCATCTTCTTGGCCTTCTTCTTCTTCTTAGCTTTTCTTCTCTTCTTCGCCGCCTTCCTTGCCGCATCATCATCATCCTTGATGTCTTCATCACTTGAGTCGGAATCGGAGTCCGAGTCGGAGTCGGATGAAGAGTCATCGGAGCTTCCTCCGTTGGAACGGCTTGGCGCCTTCCCGGTGACGTCTTGGGCTGCCTTAAGCTCTTTCTCTTGAGCTTCCTTGGCGGCGATTTCTTCGGCGGATTGGTTGTTTCCGCTCCCCGACATCTTGATCCCTTAGCGGTTAAGCCTAAATCAAGGGATTAGGCTCTGATACCAATTGAAAGGACCTTGTGATGCCTAGAGGGGGGGGGTGAATAGGATCACTTCAAATTTCTGAAACAAATGCAGCGGTTAAAACACCTGTCGGTACTACCGACGCGGTGCCGGAACTACCGAGGGGTTGGTACTTCCGGTACCGGACCGGTACTACCGACAGTTCAGAGGTGACTAAAACGAAATTTGAAGTGTAAAGCGATTCTAGCAATTCTATTTGAATCAAAGGTTTAGTTTAGAAGCTAAGAACCACCTGCAACCAAAGATATGAGTTGGAGCACAACCAATTTAGAGATCAGGCACAAACAAGCTCTAGGGTTAGAGAGAAACAAAGAATTCAAGCAAGCAAATGGAGACACACGAATTTAATCCGAAGTTCACTCCCACAAAGGAAGCTACGTCTCCGTTGAGGATCCCACAAAGGGAGGGCTATCACCAAGAGCCTCTTTTCCTCTTCCAATCCCCACAAAGGAAGATTGGTGCTCACTAAGAATTCTCCACCAAGGAGAGGGTAATACAAACGATCCCGGGTGCACCACACCAAGAGGGCACTCAACGGGAGACGCCTAACCGTCTAGAAGCAAGCTTCAAGAGTAACAAACACGAATCAATTGCCCGGAGATGCTTCAAGTGCTCTTGAGATGGAGAGATTCGAAGGGGCTCTCAAAGCTTCTCTAATCCTCACTAGGAATCACTTCTCTACCCAAGCCCTAGCTCAAAGGAATCAAATCTTGGCTCTAGGAGGGAGGGGAGAAGTGGAGTGAATGCTCAAGTGAGGGTTTGTCCCGTGGTTGGTCAGCAATGAGTGAGAGAGAAGAAGGGGGGTATTTATACCCAACCCTGAAAACTAGCCGTTACTGTGCAGAATCGGGGTTTATCGGTACTTCCGACACGGGGTCGGAACTACCGAGGGGTGTCGTAGAAACCCAACAGTGGAGGCATATCGGTAGTTCCGACCCAGGGTCGGTACTACCGAGCCCCTGGCTAAAACTCGCCAGTGAGGCCTTGTCGGTACTACCACAAATTTTGTTTGTCACTATCACCAAAACAATTAGGGGCCAAGATGCACTTTCAATCTCCCCCTTTTTGGTGATTGATGACAACACAATTCATTTTCAAATAAAGATGTGTGTATCCAACAATTTAAAGTGAAACTCCCCCTAAATGTGTGCTTGGCCTTTTATGGAGGCCTCAAATGCCTATCACACATTTAGAAGAAACTTCACTCTCAATTTGCATACACAAGTGCATAAGTGTGATATAATAACCGTGATGCATATGACAAGATATTCAAACCAACAAAGTGAGAAATAACAACCACTAAGCATCACAAATATATAAACGAGGTTCCACACTAGCACGATTAAGTCTTACAAATTTAAAGGTTCTAGGTTCACCATTCATCACACCACACAAATAGTTCATACATGTCCACATGTCCACAACCTAAGATAGATAGATAAAAGAGCGAAGATACACACCACCCCCACATGGATAAATTGTGAGCTCACTCCCCCTTTGGCATCAAGCGCCAAAAAGAGGAGGCCCTTCAATCATCACTACCATGTGGAGAGTGGACTGCCGGAGGAGAGTCGTCTTCTTCGGTCTCACCACCACCAAAGTCTTCATCGTCGATATCGGCCGGAGGAGCTCCATACATCATGGATGTGTCGCCGTACACCTCCCAAGGATTGTAGAAGACTGGTGGAGGAGGGAAGTCCGTGGGCTCGCGAACGGGAGAGTGCTCAATGTTGGCTTGAGTGAGCAAGGTCTTCTGGCGAGTCTCCAACTGGATGAGCTGCTCATCCACATACTGCCTGTGAGCACGGATTTCCTGAGCATTGTGCTTCCCAACATTGAAACAGGCAAAGAGGCCCTGAGATAAGAAGTTGAATATGCTCTTCTTCTTGCCGGGGGGGACGATGCCTCTAGTTGAGGATGGTCCACGAGAGGAAGAGGGAGCCTCATAGGAGGAGGGATCACCGGAAGAAGGTCCAGCGGTGGTAGGAGCTCTAGGAGGGGCATGCTTGCCCAACTTGAGAAGACGCTCAATGTTGCCCTTGTTTGGCTTGTACCAAGTGTGAGTCTTGTCGGTGAGAATGTCAACTCCGGTCACCTCACATATCATCCTGAAGATCCAAGGGGCATACTGACAACTTTTGTTAGCAGACACTGAGCACACAATGATCTCCTCCCATATGAAATCAAACACACTAAACTTTTCTTTGCCCGGTGCCATCCTCACAAGAATATCCTTGGCAATGTTGGAGATGTTGTAGTTGTCACCTATCTTAGGGGTGAGAGTGTATCGAATGAGTTGGTTCAACATCCTATAGACGGGCTTCATACCATGAGTAGTACCAAACTCAACCTTGCCATAAGCGGCGTCGTACATGAATGCCATCTCACTATCAAGTTGGATTTCTCCTCCATGAATCTTACGACGACCAAGATCCTCCGCATCAAAACCAAGAATCTGCGCGAACCTCTCATAAGAGACGGAGAGAGGCTTCCCTTGTAAGAGCCAATGAAAGGTCTTGGTTTCACACCGGACATAAAGATTGGCATAGAATTGTGCAATGACCTCTTCATTCCATTCATAATTCAATGCCATGATTGAAGTCATTCCCTTAGCGTGGCAAATGTCAATGGCCTCATTGACGGCCGGAATGTTGAATGACCTCAAAGCATCCCAATTGATGGACTTCATGTCAATAGTCATGTGCTCCTTGCATAAGATAACCGATTCATACCAATCGGCATTGAACTTGAGCCAAATGCGGATATCTTCAAATTCCTTTTGCCATTCAGCCGGATCGGAGTACCTTTGCTTGTACACGTCATGTGACCCACTCTTGTAGTCAACCATCTTCATGATTCCCATTGTAGTTGCCGGACGAGGAGGCACGCAGGGGCTAAGCACAAAACCCGCAAGAGAATCCAAAGAGATATCTTCATAGTCATCATAATGATCATCCGGTTCATGAGCTTGCTTGGTACGTGCATAGTGACCTTGACTAGTCGAGCGACGAGGAGCAGCTGGAGGATTTTTACGGCCTCAACTACGTGGACGTTGAGCACCCTTGCCCACCTTCCTCTTCCTTTGAGTGAGAGGGACGTCATCCTCATCGGAGCCTTCTTGGATCACTTGCTTGCCGGCCCGACTCATCTGAGAGAGTGTATAAGGATTGCATAAGATGGGTGTGAAAGATTTGAAAAGGATTGGCTCAGTTCATGGACTTAAGCACCTGTGACAGACGCCTGTCGGTACTACCGACATGGGGTCGGTACAACCGACGGGGTCTGCAACAGTGCGAGAAATCCATGAACCGAGTGATTCAACCAACGAAACGCTACGAGATCATGGGCAAGTGTTCTAGGATGGATATAAAGATGATTCCCTAAAGCATTCCTCCTAGAAACAACGGCATTGAGAGATCGATTAGAGAGGATTTTGAATGAAATACCTTGATCTTTCCCGCGCGAATCGAAGAACTCCCGGCGAGGATCGGATGTTCCGAAGGGTGGGGAATCCAATGGAATGGCTAGTTTGAAGTTTTCACGGTTGGATTTTGAGTTCCCTTCACGGATTTGAGAGAGGAGAGGAGAGGGAGGCGGCAACGGTTGAAAAGAGGAACCCTAGAACCTGTCTGGTTCGGGGGGTATTTAAACCCCAGCGACGATTATCGGTAGTACCGACAGGGTCCCGGTACTACCGAGGGTCCAAGAAAATTGAGCCAGAGAGTCCATAGCGATATTACCGACGGAGGGTCGGTTCTACCGAGGGTCCCATCGGTAGTACTGACAGAGAACCGGTACTACCGCTGATTTTGCAGAATTCCAAACAGTAAGCTCTCATCGGTATTACCGGCCTCGTGTCGGTTGTACCGTGGTTTTTCGAAATTCCAACAGTGAGCGCTTAGCGGTACTTCCGACCTTGTGTCGGTAGTACCGTGAATTCAAGAATTTTTGAAGAAGATATTGAGAGAAAAGCTGAAATAGATAGAGGGAAAAGACTATGGACGTGTAGAGCAACCATAGGGCTTGGTGATTAGACACAATCAATCAATCAAAGCGATAATCACCAAACACTATGGGAAGAACCAAGTTTTGTAAGACACACACAAAGTGAGGAAAATAAAACATTTTCTCTCTATCTAGGCATCAAACAATTTTGTGTGCAACAAGTCAAGCCAAGTTACGAGAATCCAAGATGTTTAGCTCACTTCTCAAAGCACAAAACCTTTGCTCGTCTAGAGGCTTAGTGAAGATATCGGCAAGTTGCCTCTCGGTGCTCACATGACGTAGAGCAATATCTCCCTTAGCCTCATGATTCCTTAAGAAATGATGTCGAATATCTATGTGCTTTGTTCTAGAGTGTTGGACCGGATTGTTTGCTAGCTTGATGGCACTCTCATTATCACACAAGAGTGGAATCTTACTAAACTCACAACCGTAATCACTCAACGTTTGCTTCATCCACAAGAGTTGTGCACAACAAGCACCGGCCGCCACATACTCGGCTTCGGCCGTGGACAAAGCAACCGAATTTTGCTTCTTTGAGCTCCACAAAACCAAAGCCCTACCAAGAAATTGACAAGTCCCGGTAGTGCTCTTTCGATCTACTTTGCAACCGGCATAGTCCGAATCGGAATAGCCAAGTAAATCAAAAGTGGAGCCCTCGGGATACCACAAGCCAAGGTTAGGAGTGTGTACCAAATATCTAAAGATTCTCTTAACGGCCATTAGATGACACTCCTTAGGATTAGCTTGAAATCTTGCACACATGCACACACTAAGCATTATATCGGGCCTAGATGCACAAAGGTAAAGGAGGGAGCCAATCATGGAGCGAAATACCTTTTGATTGACCGACTTTCCTTCTTCATTGAGATCAAGATGTCCATTTAATGCCATGGGAGTCTTGATGGGCTTGGAATCGGCCATATCAAACCTCTTGAGCATATCCTTCACATACTTGGTTCGACATAGAAAAGTCCCTTCCTTCAATTGCTTGATTTGAAATCCAAGGAAGAACTTCAATTCACCCATCATAGACATCTCGAATCTCTTGGTCATGATCCTACTAAACTCTTCACAAAACTTATCATTAGTAGAACCAAAGATGATATCATCAACATAAATTTGGCATACAAAGATATCATTTCCATTTCTTTGAATGAAGAGAGTAGAATCGGCTTTGCCTATCTCAAAACCGTTCTTGAGAAGAAAATCCTTAAGGCATTCATACCATGCTCTAGGAGCTTGCTTGAGCCCATAGAGCGCCTTATGGAGCTTGTACACATGGTTGGGAAAGTTTGGATCTTCAAAGCCCGGTGGTTGATCAACATATACTTCTTCTTGGAGAGGTCCGTTCAAGAATGCACTCTTGACATCCATTTGATGAAGCTTGAAGTCATGATGAGTAGCATAGGCCAAAAGGATACGAATTGATTCAAGCCTTGCTACCGGTGCATAGGTCTCTCCAAAGTCCAAGCCTTCAACTTGAGTGTACCCTTTGCCAACAAGCCTTGCCTTGTTCTTTGTGACAACACCAAATTCATCTTGCTTGTTCCTAAAGACCCATTTGGTGCCGATCACATTTTGCTTTGGTCTTGGCACCAACTCCCAAACTTCATTTCTCTTGAAGTTGTTCAACTCTTCCTCCATGGCAATAATCCAATCCGGGTCCTCAAGAGCTTGTTCCACACTAAGAGGTTCCAAAGAGGAGACAAACGAGTAAAATGCACAAAAGTTTGTCAATCTTGAGCGAGTTGTTACCCCTCTTTGTATGCTCCCGAGTATGTTGTCGACGGGATGATCCCGTTGAACCATTTGATGTACTCTTGGGTGTGGTGCTTGAGATTGACATTGAATGGGTCCATCATCATCATCTTCAACTTGTGGAGCTTCTCCTTGAGCTTCACCACCTTGTTCTCCCCCTTGATCAAAGACCCATCCATGATCGTCACCATGAACTTGACTTTCCTCTTGATAAGCTTGAGAACTTGGTGGTTCCACTCTTGTTGATGATGGTGGATCATGATTGCTTGTTTCACCCGGAGCTTGAACTTGAGCCTCACGAGGCATAACTTCACCGGTCCCCATTCTAAAGATTGACACACTTGGGGTTTCTTCATCATCTACAAGGTTTTCACTAACTTGCTCTCGTTGAGAGCCGTTGGATTCATCAAATTTCACGTCTACCGTGGTCTCAACACAACCGGTGGTTTTGTTGAAAACACGATAGGCATGTTCGTTAGTTCCATAACCAATGAGAAAACCTTCATCAACCTTGGATGCAAACTTTGAGGCTTTGGGTTTCTTGTTAAGTATGAAACACTTACACCCAAAGACCCTAAAGTAATGCACACTAGGCTTCTTACCGGTGATGATCTCGTAGGGAGTCTTGTTCAAGTACTTGTGGAGGTAGAGGCGGTTGGCGGCATGGCATGCGGTGTTGATGGCTTCCGCCCAAAATGAGTCCGGAGTCTTGTATTCATCAAGCATTGTTCTTGCCGCTTCAATCAACGTACGGTTCTTCCTCTCAACGATGCCATTTTGTTGAGGTGTGTATGGAGCGGAGAGTTCATGCTTGATGCCTTCTTCATCTAGGAACTCCTCAACTTGAGTGTTTCTAAACTCCGAGCCGTTGTCACTCCTTATGTTCTTGACCTTGAGCTCGAACTCATTTTGAACTCTTCTAATGAACTTCTTCACAATTCCCTTTGCTTCACTTTTATCTTGCAAAAAGAATACCCAAGTGAAACGGGAAAAATCATCAACAATTACTAAACCATATTTGTTACCACCGATGCTTATGTAGGCAATGGGTCCAAACAAGTCCATGTGTAGTAGCTTCAATGGTCTTGAAGTTGATAGGATGTTCTTGGCGGGATGATACGCTTCAACTTGTTTTCCCGCTTGACAAGCACTACATAACCTATCTTTCTCAAAAACAACATTTGTTAGTCCTAGGATGTGCTCGTCCTTTTGAAGTTTGGCCAAGTTCCTCATGCCAACATGGGCTAGTCGGCGATGCCATAGCCAACCCATGTCCGATTTTGCCACTAAGCAAGCCTTAGGGTCCACCTTTACTTTTGTGAAGTCCACATAGTAAAGCTTTCCCCTTAGGTGACCCGCAAAGACAATAGAGGAATCCTCACTTCTAGAGACGGTCACACCCTCTTTGGTAAAGAGACAATTGTAGCCTTTCTCACAAAGTTGTGAAACCGACAACAAGTTGTACCCTAAACCTTGCACATGAAAAACATCTTCAATTGAATTTGTTGTTGAGATAGCAATTTTACCTAGACCGATTACATCTCCTTGACCATTGTCTCCATAGATGATAGCTTCCGTAGGGTTGTCATAATGATCAAGGGATGCAAATAAGCCTTCATCTCCGGTCATATGATTAGTGGCACCACTATCAATCAACCATGCGCTTCCACCGGAGGAGTAGGCCTACAAAACAAGTTTAGGCTTTTGGTTTAGGTACCCAAAAGGATTTGGGTCCTTGGAGGTTAGAAGCATAAACTTTCGGAACCCACACACTCTACCTCATAGTCTTCTTTGTGTAGGCCCCAACATACTTGACCACCATTTTACCATTGTGGTCCAAGGTCACAACATAGTCACAAGTGTAGTTGGGAGAGGGCTTGTGTTCAACCACATTCTTCAATGCCTTTGAAGGAGAATTAACCCCACCATTTCCCTTTTGTGGTGTTCACAATCTTTGGCTTGTCCTTTGTTGTGGTGGAGGTGGTGACTCCATGGGCAATATCCATGATAGCGTTGAGGTAGCCTCCCTTGTTCAACAAGGGGATCTCATGCCCTTTAACCACCACCCTACCATTGACCTTGTTGTTCTTGTAGTGCCCAAGTCCTTGTTTGTCAACCACCTTAGGAATGGACTTGGCACCATTCTTGCCTTGAGTGATCAACATGTTCAATCGGGCTATTTCTTTGTCTTTGCTCTTGATTGTTTCCTCAAGCCTTGCATGGTTAGTCTTGAGAGCATTTATATCAACATTAGAGCAAATAGAACAACCTTCGCTAGTGGAGGCATTAGAGTCAAGTGTTGCCTTAGAATTGGCTTTGGTGCTTTCCCAAAGGGTACTATAGTTTGCCTCAAGATTTTTATGTTTATCCGTCAAGCATGAAAAGCTCGATTGAAGCTCACTATGAGTAGCCTTTAGGGAAGCTAGAGATTCATTTGCCAAAGTGTAATCCTTTGACATCCTCTTGTTGGAGTCGTTAGCCAAAGACAAGTCCGTGGTCAACTTCTCCACCTTAGCCTTTTCTTCGGCAAGGATTTTCTCTAGAGCAAGGTTTCTTTCCTTTTCACGGATAAGCAAGTCTTCTTGCTCATGAAGAATCTCCTTCCTTTCCTCTAATTTGTCCAAAAGCTTTTTAATTTCTTTATGGCCCTTTTTACCAAATTGCTTTATCATGTTTGCCTCCATTTCTTTTTCCTCATCTAGGTTGTCTATGTCATTACTAGGTGTGGAAGATGATGAGGTGAGAGAGGATGAGGTGGTTGACTCTTGTACCTTGCTCCCTCTTGCCATGAGACAAAAGTGAGAGTTGTCCTCATTGTCGGAGAAGTTGTTGAAGAGGCGTGGCGAAGATGCTCCTTGTGCCATGGCAAGTGTTGCCATGCCTTTCTTCTTTGGTGTTTCATCTTCATCACTTGAGTCCCATTGTTGACCCACGTGAGCACGCCCTTGGTACTTGTTCTTGTACTCTTTGCTCTTCTCCTTGTACTTCTTCTCTTCCTCATTCTTGTCCTTGCTCTTGTTCTTGGGACACTCGGCGATGAAGTGTCCATACTCTCCACACTCATAGCATTTTCTTTGTGACTTCTTCTTTCTATCATCACCACCTTTTCTTGATGCCTTGGACTTCAAGAACTTCTTGTATTTTCTTATGGCAAAGGCGGTTTCTTCATCCGTACTTCCTTCCTCACTTGAATCTTCATTCTTAGTATTGGAAGTCTTCGGCTTTAATTCCACCACTTCACTAGAGCTAGCATTGAGGGCTAGACTCTTGTTCACCTTCAATGTAAGAGACTTCTCCACGTCTTGATCAACTAGCTCTTGATGCAAGATTTCACCAAGAAGTTGATTGGGAGTCATGTTGTGATAGTTGGGATCTCTTCTTATCATTGTTGCTAGGTTTAGATTCTTCGGTGTGAAAGCTCTTAGCAATTTCTTTGTGACCTTCTCATCATCCCAATCATTGCTTCCTAGGGCTTTGATGTCCGAGACAAGAAGTATTAGCCTATCACACATTTCCCTCACGGTCTCTCCATCCTTCATGACGAAAAGCTCAAGCTCTCCGTGAATCAAGTCGATCTTGCCTCTTCTCACTTGATCGGTACCCTCATGTGCCTCCTTGAGTGTGTCCCAAATCACCTTGGCAATTTGGATGTTCCGGACTTTGTTGAACTCTTGAGCACACAAGGATCTCGTGATTACTCTTGTTGCTTGCACGTTGCGGTGGAGGTCTTGCTCATGCTCAAGTGTAAGAGCTTCTCCTTCGGCGGGGATTGTCACACCTACAACCACAATCTTCCAAAGAGAAGGGTGAAGCCCGTAGAGGTGCATTTGCATATCATAAGCCCATTTAGGATAGTCTTTCCCATCGAAGTGGGGAGGCTTTCCCAAATGTACGGAATAAAACTTTTCGTTAGGATTGTTGCCCGTAGGTTGTCCGTAGTGGAATGGCACTTCATAGTAGCCGGAGTGGTAATGCTTTGCTTGCTCCTTCTTGATCATCTTCTTGAGGAGCTTCTTGGCCATCTTCTTGGCCTTCTTCTTCTTCTTAGCTTTTCTTCTCTTCTTCGCCGCCTTCCTTGCCGCATCATCATCATCCTTGATGTCTTCATCACTTGAGTCGGAATCGGAGTCCGAGTCGGAGTCGGATGAAGAGTCATCGGAGCTTCCTCCGTTGGAACGGCTTGGCGCCTTCCCGGTGACGTCTTGGGCTGCCTTAAGCTCTTTCTCTTGAGCTTCCTTGGCGGCGATTTCTTCGGCGGATTGGTTGTTTCCGCTCCCCGACATCTTGATCCCTTAGCGGTTAAGCCTAAATCAAGGGATTAGGCTCTGATACCAATTGAAAGGACCTTGTGATGCCTAGAGGGGGGGGGTGAATAGGATCACTTCAAATTTCTGAAACAAATGCAGCGGTTAAAACACCTGTCGGTACTACCGACGCGGTGCCGGAACTACTGAGGGGTCGGTACTTCCGGTACCGGACCGGTACTACCGACAGTTCAGAGGTGACTAAAACGAAATTTGAAGTGTAAAGCGATTCTAGCAATTCTATTTGAATCAAAGGTTTAGTTTAGAAGCTAAGAACCACCTGCAACCAAAGATATGAGTTGGAGCACAACCAATTTAGAGATCAGGCACAAACTAGCTCTAGGGTTAGAGAGAAACAAAGAATTCAAGCAAGCAAATGGAGACACACGAATTTAATCCGAAGTTCACTCCCACAAAGGAAGCTACGTCTCCGTTGAGGATCCCACAAAGGGAGGGCTATCACCAAGAGCCTCTTTTCCTCTTCCAATCCCCACAAAGGAAGATTGGTGCTCACTAAGAATTCTCCACCAAGGAGAGGGTAATACAAACGACCCCGGGTGCACCACACCAAGAGGGCACTCAACGGGAGACGCCTAACCGTCTAGAAGCAAGCTTCAAGAGTAACAAACACGAATCAATTGCCCGGAGATGCTTCAAGTGCTCTTGAGATGGAGAGATTCGAAGGGGCTCTCAAAGCTTCTCTAATCCTCACTAGGAATCACTTCTCTACCCAAGCCCTAGCTCAAAGGAATCAAATCTTGGCTCTAGGAGGGAGGGGAGAAGTGGAGTGAATGCTCAAGTGAGGGTTTGTCCCGTGGTTGGTCAGCAATGAGTGAGAGAGAAGAAGGGGGGTATTTATACCCAACCCTGAAAACTAGCCGTTACTGTGCAGAATCGGGGTTTATCGGTACTTCCGACACGGGGTCGGAACTACCGAGGGGTGTCGTAGAAACCCAACAGTGGAGGCATATCGGTAGTTCCGACCCAGGGTCGGTACTACCGAGCCCCTGGCTAAAACTCGCCAGTGAGGCCTTGTCGGTACTACCGACCTGGCGTCGGTACTACCGACAAAGGCTGAGAGGTTGAGATAAGATAAGCAAATGTGCACGTGTCAACTCTAAACTCTTCTCACTCACTTGGGTCATCTTCTAGAGCACTTTTAGCATCTCTTGGCTATCAATTCGCATCCCCCTTTATAGTACGGTGTTTCCTATACTCAAATTCAAAATCAAAATTAAATTAAGCCTTGACTTGAGTTGAAAACGCCGAATTGGAGTTGGGGGCCTTCTTTTGGTCAAAACCATAATTTTCAATTAAGTAAATCCTGCACACATCTTATTCAAACGTTAAATACCACAAATTGTGTTTGTCACTATCACCAAAACAATTAGGGGCCAAGATGCACTTTCACACACTGGTTAGACCGGTGTCCTCCACTAGTTAGACCGGTCAGACACACCGGTCAGACCGGTCCGGTGCTATTGCCTCCGGTCTTCGGCCTTGGCTTTGTGGATCAACCAAGGAACCCAGTGGTTTTCTGGTGAACCACTGGAAACCCCGCGAACTTGGTGTGGCTCCGCCAATCTCCACTCATGACTTGGCCCCCACGAAGTCCCAGCTCGATCTTGGCTTTGTGGCTCAACCAAGGAACCGTCCACGATTTCATCTTGCCGTTCTTGCCACCATGCGGTCCGCACTTGACCCCGGGTCCCTCGAGCCAAGCCTACTTGTCTTCTCCATACCTGGAGGCCTACGCGGCAATGACCTTTCGCGCTTGCTCTTCACCTGCACCAACACCAGTCAAGCCGCAACCTGCACCTACAATACTTTGCCAAGAATCAGTCCACACAACGTTGTCAATCACTCATCACACCAGGAAGCGACCATCCACCGGTCCTCGAACCACACAGGTCCTCAATCTCCCCCTTGATGAGTGCATTGACAACACACACGTTTTGGTAACCAGAGAGAAAAGGAAAAGAAAAGAAACAACTAAAAGAAACTCCAACGAGCGATCAAAAGCCAAAGGAAAGGCAAAGAGCAAGATCACTTGAAGAAGTCAAGGCTCGGTCCCCTTAGGCAAGGGCAACGGCTCGACACAACCGAGACAAAAACAAGCTCAAACAAAGAGCAAAATCCAACAAGCCAAAGCTCGAAAACCACAAAGAGCTCCCGCTGCACACATGCAAGCTCCCCCTGAACCAATGCAACTCCCCCTGGACGAATGCATGCAAACCACTTCGCGAAACAGAGCAGCTGCATCAGCTTTGCTCTGACCGGTCAAATCGGTCCCCTGCACCGGTCAGACCGGTGCACCAGATCGCCCAGCACCTGACACTCCACACCGGTCAGACCGGTGCATCCCACCGGTCAGGCCGATGACCACCTGGGAAAAACTGGGAACTGCACGAGCTCAAAACTAGCTCGAAACCACTTGGAAACCTTCTAAATGCATGCAGCAAGCCAAAACATGCTCAAACTCCCCCCCCTTGTTGACAATACAAGAATCAAGCCAAAAATGCAAAAAATGCAACCTAGAGCTTCTCAAATAGATAAAATTCATCACAAGATGCTACACACATACAAATGAGCAAGTTAGATACTCTATAGCTTCGTATGAACATCAACTACATGATCACCAAGTTTCACAACCATTGGACGAAGCTAAGATAGAAATGCCCAATTTTGCGAAAAACCACCTTCTCATGAGCAAAGTCCTAAACATGAGCAAAACATGTCAAAATGGCAAAGCCATACAAACTTCATGCTAGGACAACCATTCTAAGCATAAGACCATCATAAACACCCACAAGCATCTCATGTCATGTCAAAGCCACCGAGTCATGTGCCTACTTCTATATATGAGACTTCTCATTGGTAGGCAACATGCAACGGTTTAGCACCCAAAAGCAAGTAAATTAAGCACATATGACATGGGAGTACATTTTCCAAGCAATTTACATTTCATTTTCAGATTCATATTTGGTACATGAAATGTCTTTGGGACAAAAAGGAACTTATGCCCCTCCACAAGATAAAGCATGGGGGCTAAACATTCATGATGGCAAATGAGCCTTTGGCCCCATATGATCAAAATAAGCTATCCAACCACAAATTAAGCATAGCCAAGCCACTAAAACATGTCAAGATCATATAAAGGCATTTACTCACAAGAGGGCATACATATGTCATTTTTCAAAAACATAGCTATCAACCATGGGCATAAATCAAGATCATCAAGAGCTAAGCCAAACTAACCATAGCATACCAAACTAGCTCACAAGATCATATATAGCACATCATGGTGAACAATGTATATGAGAGAAGCTTTTCCTATAAAATGCATATGATACAAGATGCATGCAACCTAAGATACAAAGATGCCTATACATCATGTTACACATGCCATGCAAAATGCAAGAAATGCACAAAGGAAAGCTATACATATGCTACAAATGAGCTCCCACACCCAACTCAAGAAATCAAACAAACACCAAGTTCTCCCCGCAAACGAGTGAAAGTTGTTTGATCTAGGGGCTTTGTGAAGATATCGGCTAGTTGGTCATGTGTGGGTACATGGATCAAAGCTATCTTCCCTTTCTCCACATTGTCTCTCAGGAAATGATACCTCACTTCTATGTGCTTGGTTTTGGAATGGAGCACTGGGTTCTTTGCAACGCTTATGGCACTGGTGCTATCACATTGAAGTGGGACATGGGTATACTCCTCACCAAAGTCGCTCATGGTGTATGTGATCCAAAGGAGCTGAGAGCAACAACTAGCTGCGGCCACATACTCTGCCTCGGTAGTGGATTGAGCAACACTCGACTGTTTGCGGGAAGACCAAGAAACCAAAGAAGAACCCAAGAACTGGCAAGTCCCGGAAGTGGACTTCCTATCCAACCGACACCCGGCAAAATCCGCGTCTGAAAATCCATGAAGAGCCAAAGAAGAAGACGCGGAGTACCAAAGGCCGAAGTCGGGAGTATGACGCAAATACGTGAAAATGTGCTTGACTGCTTGCCGATGCGAAGTCCTCGGAGACGCTTGAAAACGAGCGCACCGACATACCGAGAATTGGATGTCCGGCCTCGTTGCTGTCAAGTACAGGAGTGACCCGATCATGCTCCGGTACTCCTTCTGGTCCACGTGTTTACCTTCCTCGTCCGCATCAAGAGCTGTAGTCGTACTCATAGGCGTCACCATGGCCTTGGAGTCCTCCATCATGAACTTCCTCACAATGTCCTTGGTGTACTTAGCTTGGTGCACAAATGTTCCTTCCTTGGACTGCTTGATCTAGAGGCCGAGGAAGAACTGCAACTCACCCATCATGCTCATCTCGAATTCCCTGCTCATGTCTTCTGCAAACCTTGCAACCAAAGAGTTAGACGAGCCACCAAAGACAATATCGTCCACGTATACCTGCACAATTAGGATCTCTTTGCCCTGCCTGAGGAGAAATAAGGTCTGATCAACCTTCCCCATCTCGAAACCTCTCTCAAACAGGAACCCCCTCAACCTGCCATACCAAGCCCTAGGCGCCTGTTTCAACCCATAGAGCGCCTTTCTCGACTTGTACACCCGGTGGGGGTACTTCTCACTCTCAAACCCCGGTGGTTGCCTCATGTACACTTCTTCCTCCAACACACCGTTCAGGAAGGCACTCTTCACATCCATTTGGTGCAATTTGAACCCTTTAGCCACGGAAAAGGCTAGCAAGATCCTAATCGCCTCCAAACGAGCTACAGGAGCAAAAGTCTCCTCGTAGTCGATCCCCTCTTTCTGACTATACCCTTGCGCCACCAACCTCGACTTGTTTCTCACCACTTCTCCTTTCTCTCCCTCTTTATTTTTCCACACCCATTTTGTCCCAATCGGCTTACAACCTGGTGGAGGATCTACCAACTCCCAAACTTGGTTTCTCTCAAAGTTCTCCAACTCCTCATGCATCGAATTAACCCAATTGTGATCAGATAATGCGTGTCCAATGTCCTTGGGCTCAAAAGTAGCAACAAAAGCAGCATGAGCAAAGTGAGAATTGTTTCGAACCCTCGACCGTGTAGTGCGTTCGTTGATGTCACCGATGATCCTCGTAGCTGGGTGATCCACTTGCACTCACCGGGGAGGTTCTCACCTTGAAGCTACCTCCCCCTCAACTTCAGCTTCTCCTTGATCTAGGATTGTCGTTGTAGGTGTAGGAGAGGGCCCGTTCTCGATCGTAGTCGAAGTAGTAGGTACATGCTCAACCACGGGCACCACACCGCCATCTTCATCATCACCATGTCCATGCTCCTCCTCCTCAAAGATTTCCTCGCCAAGTTCATCATCACCTGCACATTCAAAGACAAGAGAGCTATGTGGCTGTGTCTCGTCGAAGGTAACCTCGCAAGTCTCCACGATTTGGTTAATTTCCAAGTTGAGCACACGAAATGCTCTAGAGTGAGTAGCATAACCAAAGAAAATACCATCGACAGACCTAGCCTCAAACTTATCCAGATTCTTGCCTTTCTTCAAAATAAAGCACTTGCATCCAAACACATGAAAGTGACTCACCTTGGGAGTGTGACCATGCATCATCTCATAGCACGTCTTCTTCTTGAATGCTCGAAGGAAAATCCTGTTTGAGACATAGCACGCGTATTGACCGCCTCAGCCTAGAACCTCCTCGGAGTCCTATGCTCGTTGAGCATCGTCCGGGCCATCTCACACAAGGTTCTGTTCTTTCTTTCCACCACGCCATTCTGGGGAGGCGTATACGGACTCGAAAACTGGTGTTCAAGACCCAAGTCATGGCAAAAGGTTTCAAAATGAGAGTTTTTAAATTCTGAGCCATTGTCACTGCAGATCACTCGTATGACATCTCCGTGCCTCTCATTCTTCAACCTCAAGACAAGATCTCGAACAAAACCAAATGTCTCCCCCTTCTCCTCCAAAAAGAAGACCCATGCATACCGGAGTAGTCGTCTACCACAACAAGGACATACCACTTTCCACCCGCAGATCGCACACGAGCTGGGCCAACAAGGTCCATATGGAGCAGCTCGCATGGACGCTCCGTCATCACATCGGTGAGGGGCGGATGGGAAGAGGCTATCATCTTGGCATGCCTACATGGCGCACAAACCAACTCTATCTCAAACCTCAACCGTGGCAATCCTCGGACCAAATTGAGTTTACTCAAGCGAGACAAATGGTCAAAGCTCAAGTGACCCAACTTCCTATGCCACTTCCACAACTCACTCGAAGAACCAGCCAAAAAGTAATGAGCCAGACCTGACGATTGAGAAAAATCCGCTCGGAAAACTTGACCCTCGGGAACGACCATGCAAACAAGGTTCCCTCGAGAATCCAAAATCCGAGAACCACCAGGCCGAAACAACACCTCAAAACCCTCATCCAAAAGCTGGGAAACAGAAAGCAAATTGAATCCGAGCGATTGAACAAGAGCAACACGCCTGAGAGTGACTTTGTCACTGATCCTTATCTCACCTTCAGAAAGCACACGCCCTCGCCCATTATCCCCAAAGGTGATGTAAGTCTTGGACACCACCGGGACAAGACTTGAGAACCACCCCTTGTCTCCGGTCATATGCCTCGAGCAACCGGAGTCAATCAACGAAACGTTCCTCAAGTCCTCCACCTGAAATTCAAAAATGAGCACGTGAGTGAACAAACGACTTAGCACTGGGGTTAGTACCAAAAGAGTAAAACCAGGGCCGAGGCATTTGCTCCAAAGTGGGGTTAGCACAATCCAAAGCATCACGCCTACCAAAGCTACCACCACGAGAACCACCACGAGTACCACCACTAAGGAACCACCCCTGCCTCGCTGGAGGAGAACGACAGTCTCGAAAGGGAAACCGTGGACCATTCCTCCTCTCCATCTCAAAGCTACGACTCCTCCCTTCCTCGTATTGAGCACGAGGCGGAGAACGTCTAGCAAACTGACCACCACTGAACTCACCATGCCAACCACCAGAACCACGACCACTAGAACCAAACCGAGCATCCTCACGAGCACGGAAACCAAACTGCTGTCTGCCCAGACCAGCACCGGTCTGACCAGTCACCCTGACCGGTCTGACTGGTGGTGCTCGGCCAGCAGCACCACCTGCCACCTTTTGATCTGCCCAAGCCGGAACCGACCTCACAATCGCCTTGGCCCTGGGCATCTGCATACGAGGCTCAGGAACACCATTAGAAGGGTGGTACCTGTCCTTGTTAGCCCACTCCTTAGCCATTCTCTCCTCACGCTTCCTTTTGAAGCAAAACTCATCCTTGTGACCATCTCTACCACAATACCCACAATGGAACTTTATGGGTTGTGGCTTAGGCTTCGGCTTGGGTTGGGGCTGCTCACTTGGCTTCTCCCCTTTTTTCTCTCCATCCTCACTCCCTTTGGGCTCACAAACCTCACCGGTTTTTGGAAATCATTTGTTGGGTGAGGGAATATGGGTGGATCTGGAGTTGTGTCGAGTTTGTTTCTGAGATGGTTAGGCTTGGGCTCAAACATGTTCTTGTGTGTGTTTGGTGGTGGGATAGGGATCTCTCCAACTCTCTCAACTCCCTCACCACTGTTCTCTCCAAGCTTGTCAGCCCCAAGTGCCTGACCATCATAGCGTTTGAAAGCCGCTATCATGATACCAAGCTGAGGCTCCTGACCCGACAACCAACTCATACACTTCCTCAGCTCATCATTTTCATCCTGCAAGCGATCAACATAATGTGCAAGTTCCAGATTCTTAACCACATGCAATTCACAAGTAGAGCAAGAAGTGGGAACAGGTGCTTTCAACTGAGCCTCAAGAGAAACAATGTAAGCATGCATCTCATCAATCTTTCCATGCAACACAGGGCAAGAAGTGCAAGCACCTAGCAAAGTAGGTCTAGACTTAAGCTCAGCCACTTCAACCCTAAGCACATCTAGTTCCTCACACTTGGAGGCATGCTTTTCCTTGAGAGCAGTAAGATTAGCTAGGAACACAGAGCAATCAACACAATCAACATCATCAGAAACCACAGGTGAAGCCTTAAGCGAATCTATCTCAAGCTTAGCATCAAGGTTCTGGGTTTCTAGCTCAGCTACTCGGTTCCGAGCATCTTCTAGTGAGGCCCTAAGCTCTTTCCTCATCTTCTTCGCCTATCTAAGCACGTCATCGCGGTTATCAAGCAACTTGCCAAGCCGTTCATTCTCCTCGCACAAGAAGGGAAGCTCGTCACGTACCTCATCCTCGGAGTCAGAGTCCGAGTCGCTCTGGTGACTCTTCTTTCTGCCGGAGCTGCGTGCCATGCCGCAGAAGCCATCTCCTACGAAGCAGCTCAACCCGCTCAAGTTCTTGGACACCTTCTTGTTCTTGCACCGATCACCTTCATCTTCGCTGCTACTGGAGCTCGAGGAAGAGTAGGTGGAGCTGGAGTTGATGTTGCTTGCTCCGACCATCGCTCGGGCCTTCCTGCCATGGCCGCCCTTCTTCCTTGATCCTCGCCCGTCCTTGTTCCGATGCTTGTGCTTGTGATCGCGCCTTGATCGGTGCTTGTCCGTCCTCGACCGGTGCTTGTAGCCATCCTTGTTCTCCATCTTCTCCGGACAGTCGGCGACAAAGTGTCCCGGCTTGCCGAACTGGAAGCACGTCCGTGTCGTCCTCCTCGTGTTCACCCGGTTCTCGTGCAGCCTCTCGAACCATCTGGTCAACAGCGCCAGCTCATCCTCTCCAAGCACGTCGAACTCCTCGTCTGGCAAAGACATCAAGGAAGACAAAGCAAACATCCTCGAGGATGGGTTAGCGTTAGACTTAGCACCTGAT
The DNA here is from genome assembly GCA_036936925.1 of Cenchrus fungigraminus. Classification (NCBI taxonomy): domain Eukaryota; kingdom Viridiplantae; phylum Streptophyta; class Magnoliopsida; order Poales; family Poaceae; genus Cenchrus; species Cenchrus fungigraminus. Next base: position 48,712,988 of record CM072778.1, on the reverse strand, counting down.
CCACCGACAAGAACAAGACTATGGGAGTCAGTCGGGCTCTCGAGACAGGCTGTCAAACCACGATCAACCTCAGCTGACTTGAGCTTAGAGAACAGCTCATTCACCGTCAGTGTGGTATACTTCTCAGACTCAAGAATGGCCTCGACCTTTCCATCCCATATGGTACGATCCAGCGTGTGCAAGAGCTTCACAGCTCTATCATGGTCATCGTACGGGACGACGTCCACATTGGCCCTCATGTTGTTCACAACCACCGTGAACCGCTGGAACAAGGCATCAATCGACTCACCGGGGAGATGAGTGAAGTTCTCGTACTCTCTCCGGTAGGTTGCATACAACCGTGCATGAACCTCAGCATTTCTAGCGTGAGCATTCTTCAGCTCCAACCAAATCCAACAAGCTAGGTCCTTTGTCTGAACCCGATCGAATTTGGATTGACACAGAGCATGAAACAAGTAGTCGACCGCCTTGTTGTTGGCGTCGTGCATGTCCCTCGATCCAGGAGCTAGGAAGTTAATCAGATGAACATAAGCTGTGTTCACCGTAACATCCCAAAGGATCTGACCCTTTCCGCGGAGGAACGCCGCCATCCACCTCTGCCACATCTGGTAGTTTTTGCCATTGAAGTGCGGAGGACCCGAACCCCATTCCTGGTACGCCATATTTGGATCTTAGACTAGTAAGAGTCAATAAAGACCCGAATCGGCTCTGATACCACTTGAAGGACCGATCTGGCGACCAGAGAGGGGGGGAGTGTATGGGAGCCGATGAAAATTCTTCTCGAGGGAGATGGGAACTCCAACAAGACGAACACAGCTTCCAAAACACGTCTCCGACTCAACTACCCAAGTTGGCCAAGACCACGCAGCCACTGGAGTACTACTGGTCCTAGGAACCAAAACCCACCAAAGCTTACCCGAGAACGCAGCGGAAAAACCAACTAGAGTAGCTACTGCACTGCACCGGTCAGACCGGTCATGCACACCGGTCAGACCAGTCCCTGCTGGAGCACCCTGACAGAACCTGAGAACTTCCACAGAAGGGTCCTACACTGGTCATGCTGGTGTAGCACACCGGTCAAACCGGTCTAAGCCAGGAAGCCCCAAATCCACAAACCTGACCTTCCGAGCTCCAAACCAAACCAAACTTGAAACAGCAGCCACACAAGACATCAGGGAACTCACCAACACGTTCACCTGAGCAGAAACCCAACTGGGGTCGACACCAGTCAGACCAGTGAGAGGCACCGGTCAGACCGGTGAGGCCTGGGCTCTCGGGATGAACAGCAACGCGCGGGTCAACTCCCCCAAATCTAACTCCCGATCTCCCGAATTGCTCCACGGATTTGTACAAGACTTTGGGGATAGTAGGAACACCTTATGGGCACTCCATAGCCAAGATTTGGTCCACCAAAACTTGCTAAATCGAGAGGAATCGAAGAAATCCCACCAAGAACACCTCTAACCCTAGAGATGAGAAAACCCCAAAATCGAGCCCCTTTGCTCACGGATTTGGGAGGGGAATCAAAGGGAAAAGAACCACGAAGGGTTCAAGCATACATCCCCCACCAAATCCCAAAGAGAAAGGCCTTGAATCCGCCACAAGAAAATTGCGAAGAAAAGGCTCCGAAAATCACCAAAAAGGGAAAACGGGAGAGACACAACCAAGCCTTGAGGAACCACGCCGAATCATCTATACATACCATGAAGGTTCATACAAGGTCTAGCTTGCCTCCCAATCATTCTTCCCTCTCACAAGATCTCACCATGAAGCTCTCAAGCTAGTCCTAGAAATTCCAAAGGAAAAATGGAAGAGGAAAATAGCAAAACAAAATGAGCTAGGGTTCCAAGAGATGGCTGCCATCCTCCCACCACTTGGGTTTTATGGAGGCAACCGAAAGACGAAACTACCCCTAAGGCCTAACACTAGGATACACGCCCCTGAGGGGCACTTTGGGAATCTTTGTCGTCGCACCATCGGACGGATGCCCGGCTACCGCACCCTGCGTAGCCTCGACGCACACCATGCGATCCCGACGCGTGTCCTCCGCTTCGAAGTCTCCGGACTGCGTCGTCGCACACCGGTCAGACCGGTGTCCTCCACTGGTTAGACCGGTCAGACCCACCGATCAGACCGGTCCGGTGCTGTTGCCTCCGGTCTTCGGCCTTGGCTTTGTGGATCAACCAAGGAACCTAGTGGTTTTCTGGTGAATCACTGGAAACCCCGCGAACTTGGTGTGGCCTCCGCCAATCTCCACTCATGACTTAGCCCCCACGAAGTCCCGGCTCGATCTTGGCTTTGTGGCTCAACCAAGGAACCGTCCATGACTTCATCTTGTCGTTCTTGCCACCATGCGGCCCACACTTGACCCCGCTGGCCACCGGGTCCCTCGAGCCAAGCCTACTTGTCTTCTCCACACCTGGAGGCCTACCCGGCAACGACCTTTCGCGCTTGCTCTTCACATGCACCAACACCAGTCAAGACGTAACCTGCACCTGCAATACTTAGCCAAGAATCAGTCCACACAACGTTGTCAATCACTCATCACACCAGGAAGCGACCATCCACCGGTCCTCGAACCACACAGGTCCTCATATATAGGCCACCGCATCGTGCCCACCCTCAGTGGCGTCGGAGATCATTACTTTCCCTGTGTTTCCATGAACATGGCTTTGATCTCGGAGAAGAAGCAAGCCCCCGGATTCCTGAGATCGGTCAGCATAGCAAGGAAGGCTTTGTAGGCGGTGGGGTCCCACACCCAAGAAATCTCATCTCTTATCCCCTCTATCGACAAACGCCGATCGATGTGGCGGTGGCCGCACACGCGGCGCATGGTCGAGCAAGTACCTCATAGGCTACGGAGGTCAGCCAAGGGCCGCTCTGAGGTCGCACTGACGCGCACTACAATCTCAATGCGGAGGTCTTGAGGGAGGTCCAGCAGTGACGGCTGGTGCTGCCTGCTTCTTCCCGGCATGCTATTCATCTCCGGTCGGGAATGGTGACGATGAGGAGTAGGTAGTTGCTATTTTTTCGCGGGCAGATGAAGGGGCTGGGGATCTAAATTATTTTGGAATCAGAAGATACAGGAGACTTGTTTCCAGACACAGTTTAAGTATGCAATGGAGACGATGTTTGGCTAATCCGCGTATCCTTTAGTTCTCCATTGGAGATGACGTTTGGCTAATTCGCGTATCCTTTAATTCTACATTGGAGACGACGTTTGGTTAATCCACATATCCTTTAATGCTACATTGGAATCACTGCCTCTACTGTCAGCCATTGACTGGGTGACTGTTTCCCCTTGACCGGATATGGCATCAATTTCTTGGGAACCTTCCCATTTCCTGAGCTTTTGATCTTATCCCTTTCTTTTTTTTGACAACCGATCTAATCCCTTCCTTGTTTTTGCTATAAAAAGGGACCAACGCCTATCGGTCCTCCTCACTTGCTTCGTTCTTCTCTAGATCTAGATCTAGCTATGGCACAAAGAAAAGATCTTGTAGGGTGCAAGCTTTTGCTTTTCTCTCTTCTTCCTCCTCCTCATTCTCTCAGTTGCTAGAAGAATTCTTGTGATATGGGTGATTGGGTTGCTCATCCCTCTAGCACAGCTGCTAGAAAAAATCTTGTGATATATCAGCTGTTGGGGGAAAGTAGCCCAGAACCTCCTGGCAGCAGGAAGAACAAGTCGACGGAAAGATCATTACTAAGGTCTGGGGAGAGAAGCCTAGAACCCAACTGTTGTATCTTTTTCGTCAAACTTGCACTTCCTTTTGCTTTCTCTCCTCCTCCAGGAGGAGGATTTTCGAAGGGATATGTTTCCACCCTTGATCCATTGTATCTTTCTCTTGTGCTCACTTGTAAGCATGAAGAAGAAGCCGACGGTAAAGTCACAGAATCTGGAGCATATCTCGTCAAACTTACATTTCCTTTTGCTTTCCCTCCTCCAAGAGGAGGATTTTTGAAGGGATATGTTCTCCCCTTCTGCTGTATTTTCCTCACTTGTAAGCATGAAGAAGAATAAGCCACCGGGAGCATCTCTTTTGCTTAGTTTAGATCTATATATGTTCCTCATCCTAGTAGTTCCTAGTGATGATGAACATAGATGGCCGCTTTGTAACCTTCTGATGTATCAATGACTGTAATTTGTGTGTGTGATTTTGCATCTTAAGAGACATGCTTGTGTGATTATCCACTTGTGTGATTATCCGTGTGCAGTCCAATGTTTTGGATGTTTTACCTACTCACTTGCAAGCATGAAGAAGAACAAGCCGACGGAAGTATATCTCTTTTGCTTAGTTTAGATCTATGTACCTCATCCTGGTAGTGCCTAGTGATGATGATCATAGATGGACGCTTTGTAACCTTCTGATGTATCAATGATGATTATAATCTGTGTGTGTGATTTTGCATCTTAAGAGACATGCTTGTGTGATTATCTGTGTGCAGTCCAATTATTTGTATGATTTACCTGCTCACTTGCAAGCATGAAGAAGAACAAGCCGACAGGGGTTGGCTAATCCGTGTCTCTTTTGATGTAATCTGTGTGTGTTATTTCCAATCTCTTGCCCATAACAAAGGCGACGCGGGTTGGCTAATCCTCGTCTCTTGCCCATAACAAAGGCGACGCGGGTTGGCTAATCCTCGTCTCTTTTATATTAATGCCCGTTACTGATGATAATAATGTCAGCAGCCTGCAACATAATTACTGAACTGAAGCAGAATATAAACAGAATATATACAACATCTTAGGTAGAATATATTTTTTGAGCGAAAACCGTGGGGCAAAGCCCCCCGGGAACAAGCATAAATTAAATAAAGGAAAGTTTTACAGCAGCAACAAAAGAGAGGCCCAACCAGAAGTTGGGAAAGAAACTTGCCTAAAGAAAAACTAGAAGGGGCTAAAAAGAACCAACTGAACTACAGCGAATCAAGCCAGATGTTGATAGAATGATGAAGTTCACTCTTGATTCTAAAGAAATGATCTCTAACTTCAGTCTTGAAGGAAGCCTTCCACCGAGCAAAGCTAGGGGGCATGTGCTTGAAGATGTAGCCATTTCTTTCATTCCAGATAGTCCAGGCACGAATCATAAAGGTTTCCATGAAGAAAGGTTGGCTAAACCTCTGCTTGGCCATGTAGATTTTGTGATGAATATTAGCGTCCTCATCCCAAAGAATTCCAATGGCAAACCACCGACTAACTAAAGAAGGACAATCAAAGAACAAATGCTCCATGGTTTCCTCAACTCCATTCTTGCAAAGCACACAATTGTAGCCCTCCTCCAGGAACTTATTCCTTCTTCTAAGCATGTTCCTGGTGTTTAGCTTATCTTTTAAAAGCAGCCAAGCAAATAATTTGATTTTCAGGACACAACTGGACATCCAAATCCAAATAATGGATTTTTCTGGATGGAGCTCTCTGAAACTGAACTGATAATACTTGCTAGAGGAGTAAAGGCAACTCCCCCAAACGAAAGACCAAGTATCAATATCCTCCTGATGAGGAGTAGGAAGTTCAGCAAAACTGTTTTCCAGAAGAATGAATTCATTATAGTCTGCTCTAGACATGGGAATTCTGAAGTTCTCAAGGAGACTACCAGATTGTCTCATCTTCCAAAAAGAGATGTTAGGCTCATTGGCAAATTCAAACAAATTTGGAAATGTAGAGGAAAGAATTTCACCATTTATCAGATCACCCCAGAAACTGATTGTGTCCCCTTTAGTAGGACAACAGAAAGCAATGCCCCTGTAAATAATGTTAAGCCTGAGAATGTCCTTCCACCAAAAAGAGCCTTTTTCTTTTGCCAGATGAGGAACAATGTTACTATAATACTTGCTCCAGATTAATTTGACCCACTGAACATCAGCTCTTTTATAGAATTTATCTAAGTGTTTCAATAACATGGTATCATTTTGCACACTTAAATTTATTACCCCCAAACCACCTTTGTCCTTCAGCATTCTGACCAGATCCCAGGTAACAAGGTTGTAACCTTTACTTCTGAATTCTTTTCCTCTCCATAAGCAATTCTTTCTATGCTTATCAATTATCTCAATGACAGTAACAGGTAGCTTTAGATTACACATGAAATAGGTAGGCAGAGAGGAGATAACCGAGTTAACCAACTGCAGCCTACCAGCATGAGAAAGAAATAAGGATGAGGCATAAAGTCTTCTCTCAATTCTACAGATCAATGGAGCATAATCTTTGACAAGTGGTTTAGTGAGACCTAGGGAGAGACCCAGGTAAGTAAAGGGAAAAGTCCCTACAGAGCATCCAAAAGAAGAGGCAAGAGAGCAAGCTTGTTCTTGATAGATGTTGATGGGCACCAAACATGACTTATGATAATTAACTTTGAGCCCACTGGAAAGGGTAACTTTGTGAAGGATCTCTTTGAGAAGGATGAGCTGCTCCTCATTGGCTTGCATAACCAGAATGGTGTCATCGGCATATTGAACTATGGGGAAAGGAGTATTAAGGTCCTGAGGGAAAGGAGGCTGCAGGCTTCCCGTAACATATTCATGATTTATCACACATTGAATCAAATCAGCAGCAATAGCAAACAGCAAAGGGGAAAGGGGATCTCATTGCATAACTCCTCTTTTGCACTTAAATTCCTTACCAGCAGTACCATTCAGCAAGACAGAGGAAGTAGCAGAGCCAAAAAGATTAGTGATCCAGAGCAGCCACTTTTCAGGGAACCCTTTAGCCCTCAACATATCCAGCAGTAAAGAGTGCTCAATCAAATCAAAGGCCTTCTCCAAATCTAGTTTTAGAACAACAATCTCTATTTTGGAGTGATGGCATTGGTGCCGGTATTCAAAAGCCCATCCAAGGCAGTCCTGGATTGTTTTCCCTTTTATAAATCCATATTGATTCTCATGGACAATCTCTAAGATAACATTCTTCTATTGGCCAGGAGTTTACAGATCAGCTTTGGAGCAGAGTTAACCAAAGAGATAGGCCTAAAATCATTGACAATCTCAGGATTGTCTTTCTTAGGGACAAGGGTAATGAAGGAGTAGTTGATACTCTTGAGATCAGCCTGGTGGTGGTATAAATCCTCACAAAGCTTGTATATGTCATCTCTGATGATGTGCCAAGCTTTTTTGAAGAAGGTGTTATTGAAGCCATCAGGATCAGGGGCTTTGTCATTGGGGAGATTCAGCACAATGCTGTCAATTTCTTCTTTGCTGAAGGGAAGACAAAGATGATCTAGACTGGGATGGGGTACAATAAGAGCCTAAAGATCAAACTGTAAACTAGTATCCACTGTTGTGCCAAGTCTTTTTTTGAACTCTCTGAAAAAAGAAAACTTTTTTCTCCATGGTCTGTAACCATTCTACCAGAATCATCCTAAATTTGACTAATAACATTTTTCCTGTACCTTTCAGTAGCCATTGCATGAAAACATTTAGTGTTTTCATCCCCAAATTGAATAACTCTCTGAGTAAATCTTTGCCTCCAATATTCCCTCTACATAGCCAACAGATTTTTGATATGATCTTTCACTATGGATCTGAATTTAATTTCCTGGGGGAAAAGACCTCTAATCTCCTCCAACTTATCAAAGAAAGCAGTGGTCATATTGCAGTTGGCAATGAACTTGGCTAGGTTGGATAGATTCTTGGCCCAAAGCTTCAAAATTCTTCTAAGGAGCTTAAATTTAGCACTAATTACATGAGCACTATTGCTAACATGCACAGGGGCAAGCCAAGCATTGGAAATCTGTTCCATGCAGCTAGGGTGACAAAACCAGAAATTTTCAAATCTAAAAATATTGGCTTTGGGGATATTAGTACCAATTTGGATCTTGTAAGGAAGATGGTCTGAAGTGGTTTTGGCCAAAGGCAAAACCATGGTCATGGGAAACTGTGATGTCCAAGTCACAGAAGAGAAAAACCAGTCTATTTGCTCTAGGAGAGGGGAATTTTGCATATTACTCTAGGTGTAACTTCTTCCTTTAATGGGCAGTTCAATAAGACCCAGATGACTGATGATATTATTGAAGATCAGACAATCATTGAAGTTACCACCAGGCTTATTTCTATTCTCAGCAAACCTGTAGAAATTAAAATCTCCCACAAGCAACCAGAGCTCATCATCATCAATTTCCAAATTATGAAGCCAATTGACAAAAAGATCCCTAGCAGGCTGTCTACATGGACCATGCACCACCGGTCCAGGACCGAAGATTGTGAACAGAGGTGATGGTCAACTTAATGGCAAAGGGTTAATTCTCAAGAGTGATAGCAGAAAAATAATTGGAAGCCCAACAGACCAAAATTCCACCAGATGCGCTAGAGGAGGGGCAATAGTCAAATTTATCAAATCTTTTTGGGGCAAATTTTCTAATAAACGCAAGATCAAAGCATTCCCTTTTGGTTTCCTGAAGACAAAAGATGTTTGCACTGCACTCCTCAATTTTATTTTTAATGGGGTCCCATTTATCTCTGTCATTTACTCCCCCTCACATTCCAACACAAAACATTCCAAGAGCGATGATTCATTTTAACAGAATAAAGTAGTGGATAAAAAGCCAGTTGGGGCATAGCCACCACTGCAAACCATCACCACAAAATAAGAGTATTGGGATAGTCATAGCAAAATAAAAGATAAAGAACAGACACCACCATAGTTCAGCATATAAATTAGGCATTAACATTGTCTTCCTCTTGATGCTGGAGAGTGGCTAGATTCAGCTCCACAGGAGGCATGCCACAGAAAGAGTTGCCGAAGCCCACTAAGACAGCTTCAGGAATAGCATCAATTGCAGCTTCATCCATGTCCTCTTCGAGACTTCTATTGACAATGGCAGTTTTGAGATCAGCAATTGTTGTGATGGAAACAGATTTCTTATCAGCTCCCTTCTTTCTTCTAGGTTCATTATCAAGTTGAATGTGCTCCTGGATTGCCCCCCTCTTGAATCTTGAGCATCTCTTGACTTCATCATCCACAATTGGAGTTTTTGCTTTGGCTCTCCTCTTCCTGTTAGTGGGGGTGTTCATAGTATCAGTGGCCTGGTTCACTTGTTCCATGCTATCAGAAGCAATGTTCAGAGGCTGTATCTCAAAAGTAGTGGAAGATGAGTCTCTGATCTCACCCATAGTGAGCAGAGGTTGAGGATCAGTAGGGGGATCAGAGGCTAAAGCGGGAGAGCTCAACAGCTGGAGCCTTGGCCGGCGACTGCCATAGGAGCTGGAAGCTTCAGCATTGTTTCCCCAATTAGGATTATCTACTGTAAAGAACCAGTTGCGAGGCAAAAACCATGACTGGGGGGAAACATTCCATTCATGAACTGAAAGTGGGATTTTCAGTGGTAGGAGAGCCTGAATGTCCCTGGCCCTCTGGGCCAGATCACGCACAATCATGTCTACAGATGGCACTGGGCTGAAAACCTAGTGGAGGCCAAGTCTGAGCGCAAGCTGGCGAAACATGTAGTCACTGTCATAATTTAGAACTTCTAGATGTGGCACCGCAGCGATGCTCGAAGCAGAACCATTCTCAAGAAGAGGTAGTTCAAGAGTTACAGGTTCCCCCTGAGCTCTAAAAAAAGAGGTGGTCTCACTACTGATGGAGTGACTGTCTTGGGGAACATCAGGGTGTTGCATTATTCCTGCAGCCATTGCATTGACAACCACCACGTTTGCAAGGTTATTCACCATTTGAAGTTCATTATCTGCCACAAGCTCTCCTTCTTGCTGGGGCCACTGGCCCCAGCCATCATTCTGGGCAGGAGGGGCCAGTGGGGGAGGGACCTCCCAGCCATGATCGACATTCCCCTGCTGAACTTCTTGGAGATCACCAACAGCTTCAAAATGTTCAAGAGGGTCATCCAAAGGGTTCTGATTATCTGCCTCTGGGTGAGGGTTGCCATTAGGGGGGATAGGATCTTCATAACCAGGCAAAACATCATTTAACTGACTGTCCAACACGAAAACAGGCACAGTCCAGGAGCTTCCACTGTCAGCAACAGAGCCACTCTCCGATATAATCACGCTCCTGGGGATTCTACTGACAAAGGTAACCCGGCAACGAAGCAGGAGTCTGGACCTGAATCTGGAGTTGCCAGTCCAGGTAATAACAGAGACAAAAAGCCCAACAGCCGGAGAAACAATTTCTCTGGTCTGGAAATCCAGCGGGAATGCAAGAAACATATTCCAGCATGTACGAGTGAAAGGACAGTTGCGCAGGTTAATCCCCCTATCATGTTCAACCACGGTGATCACACTGCCATTATCAAGATGCAACGGACTCAAGTTGATCATAGCTTGTCTAGCAATTGCCGATGGAAACTGTATCAGGCAGAGGCCAAGAGGCGATGGGCAGCAAGAACAGATTCTCATGCGATGAACATCCTCAAAGAAGGCCACAACTTCATCAATGGTCTCATAGAGAAGATTCGGCTGCGGGGAGGATCAATAAAGACAATGGCATACTCATCATGGCGTCGAGGAGGATTGGCTGCGACGATGATTCTGCCACGAGTCGGTCTTGCCCATTCTTCCGCATTCATCCCCTCCGGGACGTACGGAATTGTGTCCACTTCGAACTTAGCCATGCCGCTCTTGCCTTGATCAGACACTAGAGCAGTGGGGGGAGTGGGGGAGGCGAAGCGGAGCTCGTGTTCCGAGGGGGAACGGGGGTTTTCTGTAGATGCGAGGCGAATTGGGGAAGAAACACTGTGCGCTTCTGTCTCATGTGAAGGGAAGGGTGTCTCTTCACCTTCTGAGTTGGGCCCAACATCCCTTGAAGACTCATCAGGTTCCAGGCTGGGCTGACATACCGGGACAACAACCTTTGGCCTCCAGTAGATCTTGAGCCGACTCTTAGTCAAACAAAACTTGAAAGCGTGCCCGGATTTAAAGCAGGCGGCGCACCTGATCTTCAAGTGACATGAGGATCTCCTGTGATTGAAACCAAAGCATCTACTGTAGCCGCCTCTCTCAAGAATACCGTTAGACTCCAGAAAAGACTTAAAAGAGCCATTAATTGGTTGAAGTTCCGAGACCAGGGTCGCCTGGGGAGCTGAGTCTCTGTGCGGGCTGGGAGACGAACAGCCAGTCCCCATGGAAGACCCGTTTGAAGAAAAATCACTCTGCATTTTGCATGGGCTGCCATTGTAACCATCTTCAGAACGAAAACCAGATGAAACATAATGATCCGAAATTCTGAGAATGCCATGAAATCCCAATGAACCATGCTCCTTTGCAAGAGCTTATGAAAGATCAATCGAAAAAGCACCAATCTTAATCCGAGAAGGATGGGCTGGCTTGAACATAGGACTAGGAGAGTCTTGAATAAGCTTTTTCGCAAAGTGCACTTTCTTTCTCGAAGAATTCTTGGACTCTTTTTTTTGTCTTTTAGACAGCACCTTAGTCCATCTCTTAGCTTCATCTGCTTCCCATATACGCTTCTCATGTTCCCAATGAGGAGCACCATTTCTCCAGAGATGGAAATAGATATCAAACAATTTTCCAATCGCTCTCCTGAGATTATAGATAGCAAAACCGACAACTTTGCAGGAGACAGAGAACTTGTAATGATGGAGGCTCTGATATTCAACATGGAAACCCTCAACTGAGACGCCAAGACAGGATTGAAGTGTCAAAGCCACAGAATCTTCAGATAGTTGGAACAGATAGCGGCTAAAAGTAACTAGGAGCATGAACTGAGTATTCTGAGAAGAACACTCATGAATTCTTCTCCCCAGAGAGGAGAACAAATCTCGCTCAAAGTGAAGCCCAATGCTAAAATCCAATAAATTCGTTGCCAAAGCCATTCAAGTAGGAAAGCCGAGAAGATCAGGGAGATACCGAAAACACCAAGCACAGACTGAGGCAGAAACCAAAATTAGGGGAGAGAAAGCCACAGAGGCCTAGGAACTTGGTCCTAGGAAGGAAGAAAATCAAGCGAGAGCAGTTACCAGCGTGGCAGGATCGAATCACCATTGCTCACCGAAGATGGTGCCGAGGAATGCCGGAGAAGGATGGCCGTCGGCGAGCGTGGAGAGAGGGGAGCGGGGGGGAGGGAGAGCCATTTCTTTTTTCTATTATTAATTTGTTTGGTATAGTTAGGTAGAATATATTACAAAAGGGATTCAAATTCCACCACATCCTACATATTACAAAAAGGATTCAAATTCCACCAATACATCGCATCCTTTGCATTACGAAACGGATTCCATTTCCACCAATAGACACATCCTGCATTACAAAAAGGATTCAGCAGAAATCAGGCTTGCTTTTCTTGCTTGATTTCTGTATATGGATTTTTCACTATGGTCGCTTCGCAAGTATGGTGTTTTGTTAGTTCCCAAGAGTCGGGGCTTGTATGAAGTGTCAAAGGATGGAATTTCGTCAAACTGGTTGTATTCCTCCTCCTCAACAACATTTTCAACCCCAACAATCCTTTTTTTCCAGGCAGAACCATAGACCAGTTGTTCTTTGCAAGATCAGGTACAATGAAAACTTGCTCAACATCATTGGCGAAGACAAACAGTTCCTCTTTGTAACCAAAGACCCGGAGATCAACACTAACATAACCATATTTGTCCTTGCTCACAGCTCTCTTCCCATTGGTGACCCATCTACACCGCAACAAGGCTACCTTCAATCCTACATAATCAAGCTCCCATATCTGCTCTATTTGACCATAATATGTGTCTGTCTCCATGTCATCATCATCATCACTGTCGTCGACGACGGCCCGTACACGCACACCACTATTTTGATAGACGCTCTTTTTATCCTGGGCCATGGTGTACAATGTGTATCCATTGATATCCATTGCTTGGTATTTTGTAACAGTGAACAATGGCCCCGCTCCTAGATTCCTTATCTCGTCGGTTATTACAGCATTGCTGCATGTCTCAACATAATCTCGGAGCCACCTGCTGAAACCTTGCATGTGCATCTTTGCAAGCCAAGCCCTACCACCGTCAGGGTTGTCTTGACATAGTTGTCGCTTGTGCTCATTGGCAAATGGTGTAAGCAGGTGCAGCTATTGTATCACGATGAAATGAGCCTTTCGGAAGGCATCTGGTTCTGGAGTGACTGACTTTTTCCCCAGGGTCCCAACACCTGAAAGCCTACCTTCATGCCGTGAGCAAGGCACACCAATGGGGTTTTGGGGGTCCATATAACCCATGGCCCACTCCACTGCTTCGATGGTCTCGTAGCCACGAACAATGGCTCCCTCTGGAAATAACCGGTTATGTACCAATGATTTTAGGAATCGAAAGAACCTCTCATATGGAAACATCTGACGAAGGTAAGATGGGCCAAGGTACCAGATCTCCCTCGCGACGTGTGCTGTTAGTTGCAGCATGAGATCAAAGATTGATGGTGGGAAGGTAGCTTCAAGAAGGCATAGGGTCTCGAAATGCCTCCTCTCTAAGTCCAATAGTTTTTCCTCATCAATCACCTTCTGTTCTATTGCATTGAAGAATAAACACAAGCTCGTGACCGCGTCGTGAACCAGTTCTTTCTTAATACCTCTAAGTGCAACAGGAAGAAGAGCTGTCATCAACACATGGCAATCATGAGATTTCATCAAGTTGAAATTCATTTTCATGTCCTTCACGGACACTAGCCTCTTGAAGTTTGATGAGTAGCCTGAAGGTACTTTCAAATCATGCAAAAACTGACAGAATTCTTTTCTCTCTGCCTTTGACAAGGTGGTTGCAGCAACGGGAAGGTCCGTCCCGGTCTCTGTTTCCTCTGCATGGAGCTCCGGCCTAATGCCCAGATCTTTAAGATCCTTCCTTGCATTTTTATGATCTTTTCCTTTGGATTTCTGTTGTAGCAATGTTCCACAAGGAGCTTCACACACATTATTCTTGACGTGCATGTTGTCAATCGAATGACGCACATCCAACATCGGCCAATACTCTAGCTCCCATAGAATTGATTTCTTGTTCCACATTCCTTCTTCTTCTTCTTCACCATCTCGTTTCTTTCTTTTGCCAAGGGTTTTCCAGTCAGTTTGGGTAACTCCTCGATAGTTTTGACGTCCTTGACTTTCAAGTGGACCAGATCTCTAGTCACATGCAACAACGCCTCTCGATTCTCCTTTTCCCCATTAAACTGACAATCCATGGCCCGGTATGGATGTTTCTTGCCGAGGAAACGACGATGCCCATAAATACGTATTTCTTTGAATGTCTTAGCCACACTGCGCAAGTATCTTCCAAGCAGTGTGGGCAAGCTGCACCTTTCATTTTACTCTGGCAAGAGAGGTTGCGATGAGCCGGGTTGTCGTTGATGGTGGTGAACAACATGGCGCGCATTGTGAAATCCTCACGCTTGAACTCATCCCAAAGCTCATTCACACCAGGCTTCCATAGTATCTTCAAGTCATCAACTAGTGGCCTCAAGTAGACATCAATACAATCGCCAGGTTGCTTTGGCTCGGAGACCAATATTGTCAGCATCATATATTTCTGTTTCTTGCATAGCTAGGGTGGAAGGTTGTACAGCGACAGCACGACAGGCCAGGTGCTATGTGTTGAGCTCTGGTTACCGAATGGGTTCATGCCATCTGTGCTCATAGCAAACCGTATGCTCCTTATGTCTTCGTTAAACCACGAAAAGTGGTTATTAATGTTACCCCATTGTGCTGCATCTGCGGGGTGCCTAAACTTGCCTTCTTCCTTAAGCTTCTTTTGGCCTTCCTCATGCCAACGCAAGAGTTGGGCCTCCTTTCGTGTTGCGAACCATCTTCTTAGCCGAGGAATGATGCAAAAATACCATGCCACCCTCACAGGAGCCCCTCTGTTAGCCTTCTTCTTCTTGCCTCTGATCTCCACGGGCTCGTTCTCGTCATCAACATTATTATCATCTCCACCATCCTTTTTCCTCTTGTACCGATCACAGCCACACTTGGGGCACTTTTCAAGGCCTGCATAATCTCCACGGAACAATACACAACTGTTCTTGCATGCATGGATTTTTTCAACCTCTATTCCCAGAGGACAGATTATCTTCTTCACCTCATAGACAGACTCAGCTATTTGGTTTCCTTCAGGTAGCATGTCTCTAAGCACATCCAATAGATGTTTGAAACTTTTGTTGCTCCAACCATGATCTTCCTTAAGCTGCAAAAGTTTTAGATCACCAGAAAGGCGACAGTACTTCTGGCAATCAGGATAGAGGGGTTTCTTTGAATCTTCAATGAACTGCTTCAGCCTCGCTAATTCAGAAGGTGTGTACACACGTTGAAAGTCAACATCCCGCAACATTTGATCAACATTATGCACACGTTGCAACACCTCACCATCATCGAAGCCCCTAACTTCTTGATCAGTGATATCCTCAGGACTCATCACATTTTGTGGGAATTGTTCATTTTTCTCAAAAACTCCACCTTCATCAAGGTCTTCATCATGGTCGGTAGCATGGTGTCGCACTTCACCTTCATTTAGGCAGCCTGCTTCGAGTTTATTAAGTCCTTCCTCACCATGTTTATTCTAACATGTGTAATTTTTTGTGAAACCACATGTGACCAAATGATGAAAAATGATTTCCCGTTGTCCGAATTTCTTCTGGTTGAGACAATCTATACAGGGGCAAAGCATTGCCTGAACACCATGGTTTCTCATATCTGCCTCTGCCTGATTTAGAAAACCATTAACCCCGCTTAAGAAATTCTCGCAATCTTCTTGGGCTGTCTGTACATCCAAGCCCGAGCAGCAGCCGCCATCTGCATTCCATACACCAAATGAGCATAATTCATCACACAAAAAAACCGATAACATAAGAGGATTAGGACAGCTGAAGAATTTCAATAAAAGGAGGCAATTAATTTCCACCTTTACGAGGACTTTCTATGTGGCGAGCGCGGCCGAGGAGGAGGATCGAAGGCAGCGTCGCGGCCGCGGCAACAGCGCGGAGGATGGCGCCAAGGCCGAGGGGGAGGGGACACGGAGGCGTCTGCTTTGGATGACGCCGCGGTCGACGTCCGCTAGCCCCTTTCGCTGTCACGCACACTGCCGGCCGGCCTGCTGCAACGCCGGCTTTCAGAGAGAGAGAGCGCGATCCTCAGAGCGCGCGTAGCTAGCGGCGGCAAACGGAGTAGGCCGGCGGGAACTTCTGAGGAGAGAGATCGAGCGAGTGACCTTCTGAGGAGAGAGAGCGAGTACTAGCAGCGGAAAAGGACGTCTCCACAGGCAGCTGACTGGTGACACGCTCGCCTAGAACTCGTCGAACTCTCCAGGAAAGTCTTCAAAGTGTCTGTCTGAGCAGCAGCCGGGTTGTGTAGATGCAATATAAATAACCACAAGCATGAGCACATGTTGTACTCAATAAGGGAAAACACTATAACAACATGCAAAGGCTTTATGGTGGTTTCATAGCAGGTTAACATTTTAGTTGGTCAAGTTTTATTAAGCAAGCTGATTTACTAGCAAATGTAAGTTTATACCAACCCAGAGATTAACATAAGCATCGTCAACATGAAAGAAAGTAAATGCAACAAGTTAATCCATCTTCCATAGTTTACTCATGTGAGGGTCCAGGCCACCCTTGACTGTGGGCACGGCTAACTAGTTAGTTTTACACTCTGCAGAGGTCGTACATCTTTACCCACAAGTCGCGTAATAGTCCCGAAGAACTTTAGACCCAACCATGCGATGTGTTGACGGCTGTTAAGTGCCTACTTTTGCGGTCAATTTACTCATGAATAAAGGAGCAAGAGGCATTTCTTACACGTATTTTAGTTAAGAATAATGTAGTTCCACTTGTCCTTAGACATTATGTGATTGCAGGAAAATAAGCATAAAAGAAGTGGCAAACTCACCTTCTATGATTCATGCCACGTCACCTCAAGGAGTGGCTGCCACTTCAGGTGCCATGCATGCAAGCTAAGCCACCTCAGGTGCCACTCATGCATGCCATGTCACCAATCCAAGGGAGGCAAGCCCCGACGAATCAGAGCATGACACGTGAACTTCACATGGATCCATGGGCCCATCAGAGCGCCTAAACCGCCTCAAGAACACGTGTACACCGGGGACCGACTTAAGGGCCCACAGGACAGCCACCCCGAGGAAGCACACCCCGAGTGGGGCCCACCTGGGGTCGGCCGACCCTAGGATCGGCCAAAGCATCCTTGGGTCGGCTGATCCTGGGCTTCCACGTGGCGCTTATCCATTGGTCCTAGAGGCCATCCCCGGGGTGTTTCACTCCTTGCGCCGGTGCTCTGGCCTATAAATAGAAGGGGAATGGGTTCATTTCTTACCAACACACCTTACTCCTCTCTCACTTTTGGTTTCTAAGGCTAGGAGGTAGGTTAGAGTAGTTCTACTTCAGGTTCCAAGTCTACTTTGGGATCTAGGTATGAGTCCTCTTGTATCTTTATTTTATTTTATGACTTTGATCTACTTCAGTTATTCAGCTATTTCATATAAAGTTGTGCTTGTATACATGGGTGAGTTGTTCATGTGTTCTTCGCTCGTTCATCATTTAGAGGCTCATGTTCTTGATGAACAAGGCCTTTCGATCCAGTTGACGAGTGACTTATACATGTTTTCAGTGTTTGTTCATAAGTTAGAGGCTCGTGTTCATCACAAACACGCCCCTTTGATCTTGTTGAATAGACATAGGAAAGCACAAGTCCGTTTGTGTACTTAGCCTAGTTTGATCTAGTTAGATCCCATGTTCGTGTTGCATGAAGTTCGTGCTCAAGCTACGGTACTCGGTGTAATTGGCTGGTTTATCTGGTGGCTCTGACCTGGGTCACAATAGCCCGGGCCGGTCAGGGTCCTGCTAACAACGTAAGCGTGGTGCTTGGGTTGCGTAGCTACGTTGCTTATGAGTGTATCCCACGGTTTGTTTTGGGGTAGGCCGCGATGGTGACAGTCGTTGGACCCTTCTGGAATCCCCCACGTTCGGATACGCTGTAGGAGTCTAAAGTCTAACAACCGGAGTCGTGCGTAAGCGACGCGGGAGGTTAGCTCCCCATTTGTACCTGGGTGCTTGAGCCAGCAATCATGCAATGCTAGTGTGCGTCTAACTCGTCTGACTAACTTTGTATGCTTAGTACCTTAGAACCTAGAACTAACTTGTATGTTGCCTCCTAAGCCTAGGACCTTTAGAGAGAGTGTGTTTGTGTGTTCACACTACTATCTTATCTATCATATCTTACCCATGTACTTGAGTGTCTGGTTCGTTCCCGTCTATGATTTATACTCCTTGCAATAGTGTTGAACTTGTTAATCCGCCCAGCCTTCCGTGGATTCGATACCCTTTGGAATACTCCCTTGGGGAAATGCTACAATGGTACTTCCGTGCGCTTGCGGACTCTTGTAATCGTTAGGATTACCATTCGGTCATTTCTGGCATCGTTGCTAGGAACTCATAACTTAGCATCGACGTTAAGAAATACCAACAAGCATTTCTGGCGCCGTTGCCGGGGAAGGCTAAGGATAACATGTCAACACTTTGCAATGTTTATAATCATGACAGGAATAAAACAGTTCTCAATGCAGGCTAACTTTGAATGTCTTCTTTGTCTATCGATGATGAAGACAGGTAGTGTATGACTGGTTTCGACTTACCGCCGAATTTCACTGAAGATCCTGAGTCACTCGTAAGGAGAGCTAGAACTCATTTCGGTTCTCCCCAGCGTGTACGTACGGAAGTCGACCCAGCTTCCTTTGTGCCATCTACATCAACTCCTATGGCCAATCAAGAGAAGACTCTTCGCGAATACTCTGCTCCCTCTGCTGATCAGGTGCCTACTGGCCCCGAGATCAACACCGAGAACAGAAACTTCGAGATCAAGACTGGCCTCATTACGATGGTACAGGCTAGCCCATTCTATGGCAAGCCTAATGAAGATGTGAGCACCCACTTGCAACAGTTCCTGGAGCTGTGTAGTACCTTCACTATACGAGGAGTGGAGGAAGATGCCATTCGTCTACGGCTGTTTCCATTCTCACTGCTGGGAAAGGCAAAGCAGTGGTTCTATGCGAACCATGCAGATATTGACACCTGGGCGGAGTGCTCAGCAGCGTTCCTCGCGAAGTTCTTTCCGTTGGGCAGGACCAATGCCCTCCGGGGAAGAATTTCAAGCTTTCAGCAAGCAGCAAATGAAACCATTCCAGAAGCTTGGGAAAGGCTTCAGGAGTACATCCTGGCTTGTCCCCATCATGGGATGGACAACTGGCTTATTCTGCAGAGTTTCTACAATGGGCTGACTCCGACAGCCCGGGGCCATATTGATGCTGCTGCTGGAGGGGCTTTCTTCTCTCTCACTATTGCTAAAGCAACTAAACTTATTGAGAAGATGGTCTCCAACCAAGGGTGGAGTGATGATCGACTCCAGCCACGTCAAAGGGGTACACATACCGTCAAGGAAGCAGATATGCTGCACGCCAAGATGGACCTACTCATGAAAAGAATGGATGCTCTGACCAGTGAGAAGGCTGCCATGGCCATCACTACTCAAGCTATGGATGCTCGCATGACCTACGAAGTCTGTGGTGACACTGGGCATTCAGGGAATTACTGTCCTGCTACCCAGGAGGATGTGATGTACATGAACGGCAACAAAAATGGTTATCGTCCACAAGGAGGTCAAACGTGGAATCAATCACGCCCTTACTATCAGGGAGGTAATCAAGGTAATACTTACAATCCGAACCAACCTTCCCTGAAAGATCTGGTTTTCGGGCAAGCTAAGATTAATGATGGTTTTAACAAGAAAACAGCTGCCTATGACAAGGCTTTAGAAAGCCTCAATGCTAAAATTGATAGCCTTTCTTCTGCCCTTAAGGATCAAGTGAGCTTTAATAAAATGATAGAAGACCGGTTGGCTCATTTGGTCGATTTGGTTCCTCCAGTTGAAAATGCAAAAGCGGTAGTCACGAGAGGGGGTAAGACCACTCGCGACCCGTCTTATCCTAACCATGCAGGAACCAAGAAAGTCCCGAAAGAGGGTGAAGATCGCGACGACGAGTCGTTGGGCATGAGGGAGCCTTCATAGGCAAGAGTATAAGAAGAGAAGGCAGACAAGCCTGAGTTTATTGACACAAATATACTGCCATTCCCTCAGCGAAATAGGAAGGTGACAGTGGATGAGCAATTCACTCGCTTCGTGGATATGATTCAGAAGGTCCACATTAATGTTCCCCTCCTTGAGGCCATACGTGTGCCCACATACGCACGTTACCTCAAGGATATTCTCACCAAGAAACGGGCTCTACCCACGTCGGAGGTGGTAAAGCTTACGGAGAAGTGTAGCGCAGCTATACTCAATCACCTTCCAGAGAAGAAAAAGGATCCAGGGTGCCCTACGATCACATGCACGATTGGGTCGCAGAGATTTGACCATGCCCTTTGTGATCTGGGCGCCAGTGTTAGCGTCATGCCAAAGGTAGTCTTCGACCAGCTCAACTATACGGAATTGTCCCCGACCACCCTGCGGCTGCAACTAGCCGATTCATCAGTACGGTACCCAGCGGGGATAGCCGAGGACATCCCGGTGAAGGAGCGAGATTGTTTCATCCCAGTGGACTTTGTGGTACTCGACATGGACATTGGTGATGAAATACCTCTCATTCCGGGGCGTCCATTTCTCAGCACGGTCGATGCACAAATTGATGTTGGTGCCGGAGTAATCTGACTCCACATTAATGGCCGGGAGGAAAGGTTTGAATTCCATCCGCGTAAGGAACAATGCTCAATGGTTGAGGACATACCAAGGATGGACACCCTTGCCCAAGATGTTGAATCTATACAGTCACAAGGGGGCAACTTCATTACTCTTGTGAAGGATTCTTAAGGACAAAAGCCCAAGTCTAAGTCCCCATCCAAGAAGCAGTACCCCACGCCTAGCAAGCAACAGAACATCAAGAAGGTGTGGAGAAGAGTGGGCGGGGAGCTGACTCCTTCACCCTCAAAGGCAGACCTATCACCTCGATAAGTGATGGGAAGGTAGTCGGGGCTCTAGAAGATTTGAATAAAGAGCCCTGCGCCGACAGGTAAGACTGGTAAGATGTTTCCTTCAATAAAAAGATTCTAACTTCTAATAGAAACAAGCTATTCTTGCTCCATCTGTTTGCTCGCACTCTTATTGGGATTCAAGCTCATGGGAGTCCATCCGGACAACCCCCTTGAGTATTGAACCATGATGCACAACAGCCGCCACCACAACCATCCCCGCAGCTATCACCTCAGCCACAGCCACAGCCTCAGCCTACTACACCACCATCCGGTACATGGACCTCTACCGCATACATGCCTGGGGTTACTCCCGGATATGCTCCCGGTTGGGACCAGCCCATGTACCAGTAGGGTGCGAGTAGCTCAGCTTGGGCTAGTGCGGGCATTGGCGAGTGGGCCGTCCCTGCTGGTACTGCCTACGGAGATGTGACATCTTCATCGTCCGGATTGCGCTCGTCATCTCATGGGGCCACCCTCACTCAGCAGATGAGCGAGCTCAACATCCGAGTCAGCGACATGGAGGAGATCGTGCACCAGCACGTCGAGTCCACTCGGGACTGGCAGCGGATGTCTGGCGAGAGACTTCACGCCATCGAGCTGGCACAGCAGCAGCAGCTGGAGGAGCAGAGGGCCTACTACCGGTGGATGGGGTTTCCCCCTCCATAGTAGTGAGCCTGAAGCTAGCTTGGGGGAGGACCCCCACTCTGAGGTAACTTGTATCTTTATTTTCAGAATCTCATATGCTAAAAACACATAAAAATCTGCAAAATTAAAAAGACCAAAAATATTTATCTGCTTTCTTAAAATTAGTTTGCTATCACATGCCCGGTAAGAATGCTTTTTGTCCTTCATGGTCGAAATGATGAATAGTTGCTCTGTTTATTCCTTTATATGCCTTGCTTACAACTTAGTATCCTATCTTAGTTTTGAGTTTGTTGGCTTGTACGATCAAACCTCGGCTTGAAACTTGTGGGTAGCAAAAAGCATAACCTTTGCCTAGGTTGTTGTGAGGTATGATATGGTAAAATAGGGTTGCTATGAGCTAGTACTAAGTGATGTTTGACATCCGGAGTTTTCTTTTGAAAAATGATAAAATGATAAGTTCCTCAATGATTAGAAATTCCTATCCAAAGCCATATGTAGATCCTAGCTATTGTTAGCCTCCACATATGCTACTTGTTTTCTTCATTGAGTCTTGTCGAATTGTTGTGACCCTTGGCGAGAAACTTGTCATGCTCCCATGATCAAGATCACATACACAGCCACTATATGCTAAACTTCTACACCGGAAGTTAGCACCCATCATTTCATCCATCCCCCATCCTTTTCACAAATAAAGCTCCGCGTATTGTTCCATGATTACTCTCTCTCCAAAAAAATATTCAGCAAAGACTATGGGCTATGCGGAAAAAAAAGAAGCAGCACATGCTCAAGAGCATGAAAAGAAGAAAAAATAATAATAAATAATAATAAAGAGACATAGCCCAAGTCTCAAAAATTTCAAAGGAGAAGAGAGAATCATATCCAAAAAAGGAGTTCTTCATCCATCCACCATATACACACACATGCACATCTTGATCAGGTTATATGACTTGTTGCTCCCAAGGATTCGGTTTTCGACTCGATAACATATGACAAACAGGTATGCCACATGTTTTCCCTACCTACAGCTCCACATATCAGCTTATTAGGAGTAGGTGGAGAAAGAAGGCAATTTAATGCCTTGGTGAGGAATCATACACACTGAGCGATCCGAGAGTATCATTCGAGGAACTTTGATTTCTTTGTGAAAATTTAGCAAAACCTCCGGATTGACGACTGATCAAGGTACTTGTGATTAGTAATTTCTATACAACCGTTCTATCTTTCAACCGCCCAAGGCAGGTGAAGCTACAAGCCCCATATCAATCAAGCGTAAGGTAAGATCAATGCCAACTTATTCAATCCTTGATAGAGTACCTAGTCATATGCTTGTCATAAACTAGGAATACAACATCGTAGCAACTCCTGATCGACCAACCTAAGTCCTAAGTATCTTGCTCGGGACGAGCAAGAGGCTAGCTTGGGGGAGTTGTTGATGGCTGTTAAGTGCCTACTTTAGCCGTCAATTTACTCATGAATAAAGGAACAAGAGGCATTTCTTACACGCATTTTAGTTAAGAATAATGTAGTTCCACTTGTCCTTGGAGATTATGTGATTGTAGGAAAATAAGCATAAAAGAAGTGGCAAACTCACCTTCTATGATTCATGCCACGTCACCTCAAGGAGTGGCTGCCACCTTAGGTGCCATGCATGCAATCTAAGCCACCTCAGGTGCACGCATGCATGCCATGTCACCAATCCAAGGGAGGCAAGCCCCGACGAATCAGAGTGTGACACGTGGACTTCACATGGATCCATGGGCCCACCAGAGCGCCTAAACCGCCTCAAGAACACGTGTACACCGGGGACTGACTTAAGGGCCCACAGGACAGCCACCCCACGGAAGCACATCCGAGTGGGGCCTACCTGGGGTCGGCTGACCCTAGGATCGGCCGAACCGACCTTGGGTCGGCTGATCCTGGGCTTCCACGTGGCGCTTATCCATTGGTCCTAGAGGCCATCCCCGGGGTGTTTCACTCCTTCTTGCACCGGTGCTCTGGCCTATAAATAGAAGGGGAGGGGGTTCATTTCTTACCAACACACCTTACTCCTCCTGTCTCACTTTTGGTTTCTAAGGCTAGGAGGTAGGCTAGAGTAGTTCTACTTTAGGTTCCAAGTCTACTTTGGGATCTAGGTATGAGTCCTCTTGTATCTTTATTTTATTGTATGACTTTGATCTACTTCAGTTATTCAGCTATTTCATATTAAGTTGTGCTTGTATACATGGGTGAGTTGTTCATGTGTTCTTCGCTCGTTCATCATTTAGATGCTCATGTTCTTGATGAACAAGGCCTTTCGATCTAGTTGACGAGTGACTTATACATGTTT
The DNA here is from genome assembly GCA_036936925.1 of Cenchrus fungigraminus. Classification (NCBI taxonomy): domain Eukaryota; kingdom Viridiplantae; phylum Streptophyta; class Magnoliopsida; order Poales; family Poaceae; genus Cenchrus; species Cenchrus fungigraminus. The sequence continues at coordinate 48,689,074 of CM072778.1, read as the reverse complement.
TCAGTGTTTGTTCATAAGTTAGAGGCTCGTGTTCATCACGAACACGCCCCTTTGATCTTGTTGAATAGACATAGGAAAGTACAAGTCTGTTTGTTTACTTAGCCTAGTTTGATCTAGTTAGATCCCATGCTCGTGTTCCATGAAGTTCGTGCTTAAGTTACGGTACTCGGTGTAATTGGCTGGTTTATCTGGCGGCTCTGACCTGGGTCACAATAGCCCGGGCCGGTCAGGGTCCTGCTAACAACGTAAGCGTGGTGCTTGGGTTGCATAGCTACATTGCTTATGAGTGTATCCCACGGTTTGTCTTGGGGTAGGCCGCGGTGGTGACAGCCGTTGGACCCTTCTGGAAGCCCCCACGTTCGGATACGCAGTAGGAGTCTAAAGTCTAACAACCGGAGTCGTGCGTAAGCGATGCGGGAGGTTAGCTCCCCGTTTGTACCTGGGTGCTTGAGCCAGCAATCATGCAATGCTAGTGTGCATCTAACTCGTCTGACTAACTTTGTATGCTTAGTACCTTAGAACCTAGAACTAACTCGTATGTTGCCTCCTAAGCCTAGGACCTTTAGAGAGAGTGTGTTTGTGTGTTCACACTACTATCTTATCTATCATATCTTAACCCTGTACTTGAGTGTCTGGTTCGTTCCCGTCTATGATTTATACTCCTTGCAATAGTTTTGAACTTGTTAATCCGCCCAGCCTTCCTTGGATTCGATACCCTTTGGAATACTCCTTTGGGGAAATGCTACAATGGTACTTCCGTGCGATTGCGGACTCTTGTAATCGTTAGGGTTACCATTCGGTCATTTCTGGCATCGTTGCTAGGAACTCATAACTTAGCTTCGACGTTAAGAAATACCAACATGATGCCGGCTGTTGACGGATAAAACTCGTACCCACCTACGATCCGCAAGCGTACGGACCTACACCTTTTTCACCACGGGGATTCCCTAGGTTCTTGTCAATCCGCGGAGCAAGGGGATTACAAGCGTTTGATCTAGCACTACCTAGTTAACTTATCTAAACCCTAAACTACGGTTAAACTAGAGAACTACTACGCTACACTAAAGAGGTCGATGAAACTCACAAGATATATAAAAGACACTTGCCCAAGGGTCTACGATACTTGAACTCGCAACCGCTTAGAGATATGAAAACCGATCTAATCTACCGGGGGTTGTGACCACGGTTCGCCCTTTCCCTCCCCCCGTACTGTCACTACTCGGAGGTATTCGTGACTAGACCTATGATGATCACGGCGTATTGAAGGGTTCTATGGGAGAAGTGAGATCTATACTCCCAACAAGGCATGGTAGCTAACCTTAAACATGAAAGCATCTTCAACACTAGATGATAGATTGAAACCATAAAAGTTGCGATTACATCTCAAGAACGTTTACAACCCATGGACAAATGAGAAGATTACCCCATCAAGGCGCTAGGAATAACACCGTTGATCATGGTGACACTTCCGATGGTGTCTTCCTTCTCCTCCGGGGGTGTCGTAGCAGGGCCTCGACGTCCTACTCCACTTGTGGTTGCTTCTGTCGAGTAGAGCGATCCTCCTCGCGAATGATCTCTCTCCTCTCCTTCCTCTCTAGCTTGTGGACGACCTCTCGGGCGAATGGCTCTCCTCCTGCGAATGGCGGCGCCCACACGGACTTAGGGTTGCATCATCTTCACGCTCAAGAAATTGGGGGCCGAACCGCCTCGGGAACGGGCCAGGCCGGCTGGCCTGGGCCGACCGGCCCAGGCCCATCCCGACATGGTTCGGTCGCCCCATCGCTCTTGTGGATCCTCTTGACATTTTGCACTTTGCCCCCTTCACTTGTATCATTTTGGCGACGTCATCCTCGCATCCAAGATAGAGGGTCCTCTCGCATGAAGTTCAGTCTTTTACGCTTTAATCCTCGGGGATGTTCCTTTGTAACACTTTGGTCCTTGCCACCTTTGGGAGTGATTTCATCATGCTCTTGAACACGAACGAGACTCCTCATTTGCTCCTTTCAACTTGTTGTGACTCCGTCCTTTTTGTCCATGTTTTCATGCAAAAACATAACACTTCCAAATGCACATACAAAGATGAACTTGTTATATCATTAGTGTGCCTAGTGGCGGGTTAGTTCCATAATCAAGTCCAAACCAAAGTGTAATGAACATGTTTGGTGTACCAAAATACACTGTCAACATCTCCCCCACGCTTAGATCTTGCTTGTCCTCGAGCAAGTTCCTTGCAAAAGAACTTTTGTCCATGGTGTTGAAAACATACTCCGCTAGTTGTTCCTTCACAAGTTAGTCAATCCTTTATCTTTAATATAATAAACATGAAGCAATGATCATGATACATAAACATGGGCGTTTAGAATTTTTACCAAATCGAGATTTACCCCACAACTCATACCTTTCACTCGAGGTCCTCAATTCCAGCCATGCTCACTTCTTTGCTTTGATCAGAGGGTTTTCATGATTTTAAAAAATAAAATTCCTGCAACAAGTATTAGACAAAAACCTTTCTCCAAGTTCTCACATGTCGCTCATTTGAAGTGGCTATCCTAAACAATTGATAAACTCTTACCTCTCACAAGTCTCTCATATATCATGTAAGGTGGAGCTATAGGTATGGCTAGTGAAATCAACACAAGTATTGTCAAGCTAAGAAATTCCTCTAATGGTTGTTTACCTTTCAAGCCAATGATCATGAGAATTAAACCATGATGTGGGGATGTCAAGGATGAGAAGATATAGAATGGTGGACATGTGCAAGGGCAAAAGAAAATAAGACTACGAGGCACCGATGACGTCCTCGTTGTTAGATTGCACATGGTTGGAAAAATGGAAGATTCGTCTCTTAATCAACAACATGTCATCCTTCCTTACACTTTATTTAATTTTCACTTGATCCATCCCTCTTCATATCTTTCTTGCTTTTCCTCTTTCTTTCTTTATTTCTTTCTTTTTTTCTTCTTTTCTTTTCTCTCTCTCTCTTTTTTCTTTTCTTTTTCTTTTTCTCTCCATACACATATATTTTTTTACTTATCTCTCTCTCTTGACATCTTTACCTCTCTTTCGAAGCTCTTTGCTCATCTTTTCTTGCATAAATACAATCTGAATTTTAAATGAAAACCATGCTAGAGACGAGACGAAACTTCGAATATAGGTTGTGTTCAAGGAATATGATGTACAAAAGAGATATTATGGTTTGGGTATGGAATTCGGTGATGTATGGGACTTTCGATGTGAGAGTCTCGTTACCAAATGCATGACGAGGCTAGCAATAAAAGACATATACAAGGACATGATCATTGCTCAAAATTAAAACTTCCAAGAGAGAAGGATCCTAGCCCAACTCATCATGCTAACCGCACTTATGGTGGAGCGGATATTGAGTTGGCCTTGTATCGGATTTTTCTTTGTCTCTCAACTTGGAAAAAGAGAGTTTGCTAACCTTTATTACAAGGGTTTTTTCATATAATTTTCAGAATTAAATTACTCCAACATTAGCATCAAACTTAGCACAACCGACACAAGGTTCTAGATCAAAGTATGGTGCGGGCACTTTTAAAGGTGAAAACTCCACTAAGCACCACGGTAAACGTTTCAAACCAAATGCTCATGCTCATATATTAAAATTAAAGGAAAACAAACGAGTAAAGAAAGAAAAAGCATCGCATGAGACAAAACTTAAAAGACACTTTTTATTAGATTTTTCGACTCGAACACTAAATTAACACACTTCAAACTGAAAATTTAAAAACACACCTAAAAATTTAGCTCACAAACTCTTGCAAACTCTAAGCCAAACCAAACTAAACTTACTAAGGAAAATTTTTTATTTCTAACTAGCTAGCTCTCCCCCACGCTAAAATCATACGACGTCCTCGTCGTATTTTACAAAAATCCTAAGCGGGAAAACCCTAACCATCTAGTGGAACTTCCCACAGTCCTTGCACCACCTTTTCTTCATATTGCCGACCATCCCGAATAGCTTCCTCACAATCCTATTAAGGAACTTGTAGTCATCATCGACTACTCGCTCCAAATCCTCCATTCTCTGCCCTATCGCCTCCATAGCTTGGAAACACTCCTCGACCGACGCGTAGAGGTCCGAGATGGAGTGACGGCAAGCCGCACAACATAACGGATGCATCCCGAATGGGTCGTCGTCGCCGGGGTCATCGCCGTTGTCGCCGTCGCCGCTGTCGTCGGGATCTTTGCCGCCGTTTGGACCTTCGGGAGTCTTCTCTTTAGGCACCTCCTCCCAATAGAAGAGGTCATTGTCGTCCCTTTCGGCAGCTGCCCACGAGCTCGGGCTGCGGTCGTCGGAGTAATCTCTCCCCCCGTAATCCTTCGGCTCGGGCGACTCCTCCTTGTAGTCTTTCCTCTTCATGCCCCGGAGTCACTCCGATCTTCGGACGGGAGTTAAGACCTCCTCCTTAACATGGTGGCGAGATGCAATCGGCCCGGTCGGGACATGCCCTCCACAACAGATGCGGGTGGTCATCTTGATCTCGATTGTAGGCTTGAGCTCGCATCGCTTCGCCTCCTCCGGCTTCAAAGGCTTCTCTGCACCTAGCTTGATCTCCTCGCTCCTTGGGGACGTCATGGCTGCTGCTTGGGTGCAAAAGGATGTGAATTGGGATGGATTCCCGAGCTCCAATCTCGTTCCTTTAAATAGTCCGAGAAGGAATGCCCTAGAACCCATTTTTTCCTTTTCTTGACTTCCCTAAAATTCTCTGACCAAACAAGGAAGTCCAAGACGCGCGTCCCAGAGAAAAACGGGGGCGAACCGCCACCCTGGGCCCCTGGGCCGATCAGACCGGGCCGGCCGGCCTGCCCTGGTTCGCGGGCCGGTTCGGTCCGGTTTTTCGCGTGCTCCACTATTTTTTAATTATTAACCCATGTAGAAAAGTTGGCCTGGTAAAACTTCACGAGAAACTCCAGAAAAGTAAATTAAGAGCTATTTACAAAATGCTCACCTTGTTTTACGTCCTAGGCTTGACGTTCGGGCTCATCCTCCATGATGAAAATATCAATATGGTGAAGGGGGACAACATCGGGTTCGAAATACACCTTGAGTCGTTGACCATTCACCATGAATTGTTCTCCTTTCATATCCATGATGGTAACCGCTCCATTGGAGAGCACCGAATGAACAATGTAAGGTCCATCCCACTTGCTTTGCAACTTCCCTTTTCCGAAAGTTTTGAATCTTGAATTGTATAGGAGGACCTTATCTCCTTTGAACTCCTTCTTTAATCTTTTGTCGTACCATCTATTGATTCTCTCCTTGTAGATGCTTGCATTTTCATAAGCTTTCAACCTCATCTCCTCTAGCTCGCTAATTTGGATTCTCTGTTTTAATACCGCGGTGTCTAGATCGAGGTTCATCTCTTTTATTGCCCAATATGCCTTGTGTTCTAGCTCAACCGGAAGGTGACAAGTTTTGCCATAAACAAATTGATATGGGGTCATACCTATCGGTGTCTTGAACGCCATTCGATACACCCACAAAGCACCGTCCAACTTCTTTGACCAATCCTTGCCTCCCTTCTCTATAGTCTTGTTACGGATGCTCTTTAGTTGCCTATTCGATGTTTCCGCTTGTCCATTGGTTTGTGGTTGATAAGCCGTGGACACTCTATGTTCAATTCCCAACTTGGACAAACACTTCTTAAAGTTCTTCCCGGTGAAGTGAGTTCCTCCATCGCTTATCAAGATTCTCGGGGTACCGAAGCGAGGGAAAATCACACTCTTAATCATCGTAATGGATTCTTCCGTGGAAGCTTTACGACATGGCATGGCCTCTACCCACTTAGATACATAATCAACCATAACTAGGATGTGCTCAAATCCATGTGAGTTTTTGAAAGGCCCCATGAAGTCAATTCCCCAAACATCGAATAAATCGATTTGTAAATTATAATTCAAGGGCATAACATTCCTTTGAGAAATGTTTCCGGTCCTTTGGCATTCAGGGCATGATGCAACATATCTTTTAGTATCTTCATGCATCTCCGGCCAAAAGAATCCACTGGACCATACTTTTGCTTGGGTTCGAAAATGACTATAGTGTCCACCATATTCCGCCAAATGACACTTCCTCAAAATTTCTTCCCTCTCTTCTCTTGGTACACATCTTCTTATTACTCCATCATTCCCAAGCTTAAAGAGGTAAGGTGAATCCCAAAAATATTTTTGGCTTTCAGAGATTATCCTCCTTTGAGTGTTTTTATCTAGGTGATCAAGAGGCATTCTCCGAATTGCTCGAATGATATCGATCATCCAAGCATCCTTGTTGAGTATTCGGTAGAGGTGGTCATCTCTCATCTTATCCTCTATGGGCTCTTTGTCATATTGTCCGTGGTTCATCCTAGACAAATGATCGGCCACAATATTTTCCACCCCCTTTTTATCACGAATTTCAACATCGAACTCTTGGGGAAGAAGGATCCAACAAATCAATCTTGGTTTAGCATCCTTCTTAGCCAAAAGATACTTGATGGCCGCGTGATCGATGTAGACAATGACTTTCGAGTTCACGATGTAGGATCTGAATTTTTCGAAAGCAAACACCACCGCTAGCAACTCTTTTTCCATAGTGGCATAATTTAATTGTGCCTCACTGAGAGTTTTACTAGCGTAGTATACAACGTGAACTCGGCCTTCCTTTCTTTGACCTAAAACCGCCCCTACGGCATAGTCACTTGCATCGCACATGATCTCAAAAGGTTGGCTCCAATCCGGAGGTTGAATGATGGGAGCACTCACTAAAGCATTCTTCAAGGTCCGGAATGCCGCTAAGCACTTCTCATCAAAGTCAAAAGCCACATCTTTTTGAAGAAGTTGTGCTAAAGGCTTAGTGATCTTTGCGAAGTCCTTAATGAATCTTCGATAGAATCCGGCGTGGCCTAGAAAGCTCCTCAAAGACTTAACATCCGTTGGAGGTGGGAGTTGCTCAACCGTCTCCACTTTAGCTTTGTCCACTTCAATTCCTCTCTCGAATATAACATTTCCGAGCACTATGCCTTGCTTTACCATGAAGTGGCATTTTTCCCAATTTAGCACTAGACCGACCTCCGCACACCTCGTGAGAACCTTGTCTAAGTTTGCCAAGCAATCCATGAATGTCTTCCCATAAATGGAAAAATCATCCATGAACACCTCGACAATTTTCTCGATAAATTCTGAGAATACCGCCATCATGCAACGTTGAAAAGAGGCCGGAGTGTTGCATAAACCGAAGGGCATCCTTCTATATGGAAACATTCCATAAGGGCAAGTAAATGTCGTCTTGTGTTGATCATCCGGGTGAATAGGAATTTGCATGAACCCTGAGTATCCATCGAGAAAGAAAAAATATGCGTGGTTTGCTAACCTCTCGAGCATCTCGTCAATGAACGGTAGGGGGAAGTGATCTTTCTTCGTTGCTTTGTTTAGCTTTCGATAATCGATACACATCCGCCATCCGGTCACGATTCTTTGTGGTATTAATTCATTCTTCTCATTCTTCACCACGGTCAAACCTCCTTTCTTCGGCACACAATGTACCGGGCTCACCCACTCGCTATGCGGTACCAGGTAGATGATTCCGGCATCAAGTAACTTGATAACCTCCTTCTGAACTACCTCTCGCATGGCATGGGTTAGCCTCCTTTGATGGTCCACTACGGGCTTACATTGGTCTTCCATTGGTATACGATGAGTGCAAAAGGCTGGGCTAAGTCCCTTGAGATCATTAATTGAATATCCAATCACCTTCTCGTGCTTTTTCAATAAATTCAGCAACTTCTCATTTTCTTCGGGACTCAATTCGTCGCTCACAATGATTGGATAAGTCTTGTCTGGGCCCAAAAATTTGTACTTTAATCCTTTGGGCAAAGGTTTCAGATCCACCTCGGGCACTTGTGGCTCTTCGGGTTTAGTGTCTCCTATGTCTTCGAATTTTTCTTCTTCCACGCTTCCATCTTGTGGTTCTAATCCTTTTGTTGCTTCCTCTAGTTCCTCATCTTGTTCATCATTGGATTGATTCTCCATCGCTCTTTGCAGCGGGTCTCTAAGGGTTTCAACAAAACAAAGACTACCTACCTCCTCTTCTTCTTCATCCTCGGGAGGAAAAGGTGAAGCATGACTAGAAGCGCGAAGAAAACAATATGTGTACTTATCTCCATTAAGGTTTATTGTTACTTTGCCTTCTCCGGCATCCAACATGGCATCAACCAACTTAAGGAAAGGCCTACCTAAAATTATGTGACCATGATTATCATAATAGGCGTCTATAACAAAGAAGTCGGTTGGTATGCACTTTCCAGAGATGATTACATTAATGTTGCAAGCAATACCTAGAGGTTTAATAGTTCTACCATCTCCATGATTAACTTTGTTGAAGTTGGAGCTAAGTCTAGGTTATGGTCTTGAACTTTATCGTAAATCTTGGAGGATAGGACACTTACTTGAGCTCCGATGTCGCATAAAGCCTTGCATTGAATTCCATTGATCTCGCAACTCAAGTGTGGTGTCGTCTTCTCCTCTTGATCAGATCCTATTGCATAAACTTCGGCGAGGCGAGCGTATGGCGATGCTTCCGGCTTGATTCCCATTATTCTCTTCACCTCGGCTATGTGATCCGGATCCACTTCATCATCACTAAAGAGCTTTCGAAAGATCTCACCGGTGATTTCAAGATCGTACGAACTTTCCGCTTGCTTTTCCGATGGGAAATCCACTTCCAATGCTCTTGCCATCCCCTTTTGGTTAGGGAACGGTCTTCTCTTGTCGAATACTTCTCCATAATCTATTGGAACCCAATCCATTTGCTCGAACTCCCTTAATGGCTTGGCACTTGACATACACCTCTTGTTTGTTTCATTTGACTTGGCGAAGTCAATGTTTGGGGGTAGTTCTTGTCTCGGTGTGACTTCTTCAACCTTTTCTGGGATTGGCTCCTCTTTCTTGTCTTCCAGGGCCGCTTTTTGGAAATTTCAGCACATGTCTTCATCCTCGAATTGCGTCCGGCTCTCCCGAAAGTCGTGTTTCTCAATCTCTTCGCATGGCCGCCGCTTTGCTAATCTTTTGCAAAAGTTGAGTGGCTTCCGTGAGTGTTTTCTCCATGAGATCCCCACCTGCACACATTTGAACATGTTCCATGCAGCTAGGGCATAGGGAAAAGAAAAATGTATGCAAGAGTACGTCACCGGAGAAGCCGAGTCTTGGTCCTTGTTCAATCAATTCATTAAATCTATTCCAAGCTTGGTCTATCCCTTCCTCTTCTCCTTGCGTGAAGGTGATCACTTGCCTCCTTAGATGTTGAACCTTGCTTATTGGAAAAAAGTTCTCGCAAAATTTCTTCGTCAACTTGTTCCAATTCCCTTCAACTTCAAAGGACGCAAACGAGTACCACGTCTTTGCTTCGCCAGCAAGTGAGTAGGCAAAGAGATTCCACTTGAACCATTCATCGGGATCTCCTTGTTGACGCACCGTGTTGCATAGCGTCGTGAAATGCTTTATGTGTCTATATGGGTTCTCCGTATCCATCCCTCCAAATGGGGTTGCCGCTGCCATCTCGATGATCCTAGCCTTGATTTCATACTTGGTCGCTTCGAGCTTCGAATCTGACTCTTGTACTTTTATGTCTTCACATCGAGGACTAGTGTAATCCCGTAACGATTTCTCCGGTTCTTCCACGGGGTGGTTGGCGAACGCCATCTAGACAACAAAATAGAAAAACAAAAACAAAACAAAATGTTTTTCTAGGTAATAGGGGTTAGATGTTAGCAATAAACGATAAACAAAAACAAAAATAAATGCAAAACCAAACGATGTAAACTGGCTTGCTCCCCAGCAACGGCGCCAGAAAAAGGGGCTTCTTGACCTATGATCCGCAAGCGTAGGGACCTACACCTTTTTCACCACGGGGATTCCCTAGGTTCTTGTCAATCCGCGGAGCAAGGGGATTACAAGCGTTTGATCTAGCACTACCTAGTTAACTTATCTAAACCCTAAACTACGGTTAAACTAGAGAACTAGTACGCTACACTAGAGAGGGCGATGAACCTCACAAGATATATAAAAGACACTAGCCCAAGGGTCTACGATACTTGAACATGCAACCACTTAGAGATATGAAAATCGATCTAATCTACCGGGGGTTGTGACCACGGTTTCGCCCTCCCCCCCCCCCCCCCGTACTGTCACTACGCGGAGGTATTCGTGACTAGACCTATGACAATCACAGTGTATTGAAGGGTTCTAAGGGAGAAGTGAGATCTATACTCCCAACAAGGTATGGTAGCTAACCTTGAACATGAAAGCATCTTCAACACTAGATGATAGATTGAAACCATAAAAGTTGCGATTACATCTCAAGATCGTTTACAACCCATGGACAAATGATAAGATTACCCCATCAAGGTGCTAGGCATAGCACCGTTGCTCATGGTGACGCTTCCGACGGTGTCTTCCTTCTCCTCCGGGGGTGTCGTGGCAGGGCCTCGACGTCCTCCTCCACTTGTGGTTGCTTCCTTCGAGTAGAGCGATCCTCCTCGCGAATGATCTCTCTCCTCTCCTTCCTCTCTAGCTTGTGGACGACCTCTTGGGTGAATGGCGGTGCCCACACGAACTTAGGGTTGCATCATCTTCACACTTAAGAAATGGGGGGCCGAACAGCCTAGGGAATGGGCCAAGCCGGCCGGCCTGGGCCGACAGGCCCAGGCCCATCCCGGCCCGGTTCGGTCGCCCCTTCGGTCCCGTGGGTCCTCTTGACATTTTGCACTTTGCCCCCTTCACTTGCATCATTTTGGCGACGTCATCCTTGCGTCTAATATAGAGGGTCTTCTCGCATGAAGTTCGGTCTTTTACGCTTTAATCCTCGGGGATGTTCCTTTGCAACACTTCGGTCCTTGCCACCTTTGGGAGTGATTTCATCATGCTCTTGAACACGAACGGGACTCCTCATTTGCTCCTTTGAACTTGTTGTGACTCCGTCCTTTTTGTCCATGTTTTCCCGCAAAAACATAACACTTCCAAATGCACATACAAAGATGAACTTGTTATATCATTAGTGTGCCTAGTGGCGGGTTAGTTCCATAATCATGTCCAAACCAAAGTGTAATGAACATGTTTGGTGTACCAAAATACACCGTCAACACCGGCCAAGCATCATACCACACTACCGAGGTGTGATTGCATAGGGACGCTACGAGGCCTTTACAAAGAGTCCTCCTATGTGTATTAGTCCATAGTAGCACGCCATAGAGGCCATCTTTCGTACCACACCTCTACCCACGGACTAGGTAGCCATAGAAGAGCACTTCCGTTCCAAAACCTATCCGGAGTAGAAGAGCCATAAAAGCATTCCTCCGTACCCAAGCTACCACGACTAATCCCCACACAAGACGTCCCTAATTATTCGGCCAAGACAGAGCCATATGTCTCGTGGTTACTGATAGAGGGGGAGTGCCCGATCTTTCGGTGAGTGGAGATAAATCCGATTTGGTGGTTGTTGACCCTCACGATCCGACTACGACGAGCGAGACTCGAAGCGCCAATGCAATCGCTGAACCAACTCCCGATGGTTACCAACCTTGCCGGCGCAAGATCAGCCTGATCACGAAGATCAATTCCTGTACGCAATCGAAGAACGAACAAGAATCTGAGGCGAGCAATCTTAATATCACTCGAAGGTGGAGTTCTGAATCACAGAGGACATCACGTATTTGTGCGTGTTCTGGTGTAGCTAAAGCTAGATGTAAAACAAAACTCAAGTCTGAAAAATAAGAGAGGGGTCTATCTAAATAGGGGTCGCAGCCCCTAGCGGCCAGGAGGGCGACGGCGGCGGCATTGCTACAGTACCTGCGGGTACTGTATCGCGCGTGAACAGTACCCTAGGCACCCACATGGGCCTCCTGTTGGACCAGCCTTTATTCTTCTGGTCCTTCATTCTTTAACAGTAGGACGAAGTTCAATTCACGCGCACGGGCCCGAGTGAGTGGCCCACAAGGTGGCGTCTGGAGTGGAGGATCAACTGGAGGCGCCTGAGGTGCTGCTAGTGTAGATGTACTCGTGGTGTCCGCATCAGCTGGTGTAGATGTACTCGTGGTGTCCTCATCAGTTGCACTATTTTCCTGGGTGGTTCTCCATGTTCCGATTAACAGGCAAAGTGTTCTTGTATTACATGAATGTATAACAGAAAGTAAAGCAAGTTTAACATTGTTGTTCATTAGAACCACCAAAAACCCAAGTTGAGCAACTAAGCAAGGTCTACCCAACATAAATATAAACCAGGTTGATCAAGGCATAGGGATAAACAAAGCTAGTCAATCCTTAGATAATAGGACCCTTCATATTAATGCAAAGCAATAAATAAATAAATAAACGGTGTAATTAAAATGCATGTTGTAATAGGATAATCGGGGATGCAGTAGGGACTTGCCTTCTACCAACGCTTACTGCTGCTCAAGATCTTGAAAATCTTCATCTACAGCGTAATCCTCGTACGGATCGTCTTCTACGCACCACATCATACACATACAACCATACAGTGGAATAAAATAAGAAACAATCACCAAACAGTATTAACAGAACAAAACTGAGGCATAAAACTATTCTACTCTTCAATACAATCGCGTGGATATAAAGAACGCTAAAAACGGAGCTAAAACATGTATTATGCAGCTAAAACAAGGTACAAGGGCTTATCTGCAAGAAAACTAAACTTCCAGGGGCTAAACTGTAAGAAACCGAGGGCTAAAACAAGATTACACATAAAAACCTAAGGGCTGCGGTGCAAAACTCTAGGGATGGACCTCGGACGCAAAAACAAGAAAGCTTAGGGTTTAAAACATAAAGAAAAGGACCTATGTGTAAGGATCTTTATACTGCGGTGCACCTTTTTGCGAAACAGAAAAAAGCTAGGGGTTCTTTTGCAAAAGGGTGCGGTGCATGGCTTGGTTGACCAGTACACTGACCGGTTGACCCCGGTCCGATGCGATCTGATCTGCCAGATCAGGATCGGATGGCGGAAAGGCGGCGGAGCGGGAGATCGACGGCGACGGCCGAGCTCTAGGGTTTGCGGTGGTGGCGCCGGGGCTTGGGGCTAAGGTTTGGGAAACGGGGCCACGGGCGGAGGCAGCACCTTATATGGGCCGGGATGGCAGCATCCTTTGCGTGCGGGCCAAGCCTGGCGCGGGCGGGCGCGAGGTGCGGCGCGGCCGGGTCGGACTCGAGTCCAGCTCGGTGGGTGGAGGAGGGAGATGACGGGCGGGGCCCGCGTGTCGGCGGCAGAGGGAGAGGGGAGGCGGTCGCGGGCTGATTTGGGCCAAAGGCCGGCTGGGCTTCAAAGGTGCGGGTGCTGGGACTCAAAGGTGCGGGTGACGCGCGAACGAGCGGGGGAATCCAGGGAGGTTCACTGGACTTCCGGCTGCCAGGCATGAGGGTGGCGGAGTGTGGAACGCGGACCGGGCTGGGCCGAAAAGCCGGCGGGGCCGCAAGCTGAGGGGCGCCGGGCTAACCAAGCACAAGAACTCGAGGGCCTCCAGCAAACTTGGCTAAAAGGGTTGACAAAACAGAAAAGGAAAAGGGAAGGTCTAAAGGAAAAGGTTTAACATTTTATTTTTTTTCAAAAGGCATTCGAAACAATGAATTCAAATACCAATTTGAATTCAAGCAACCAAAAATAATGCACCAGCATGTGTGCAACAAACATCAAACCACTTATTTAATTTTAGAAAAACAAACAAATGTTTTTATGCCATATTCCCTGAAAAGAAAATAAATGTTGGGAAAAATTTAAAATTAAGAGAAAATCGTTGTTTAATTATTCTCTGTATTCACATCCTGAAATTGAAAATTTCAGGGTGTGACATCAAGACATGATGAATGAAGATATGCATCAAACTATGATCAATTAGTCAACAGTCCTCACTAATACTATTCAGATTTGCCTGACTGAGACTTTCAAGAAAGGAGCAGAAGAGGGATATGTGGGACCGGCATACTTTCAACCTGGGCGATCTCCTTTGATGTTCCCAAAGGACCAATCGGCTTCTTAGCCAATTTACGACCCAACAGTGGGAGTTTCTCCATCTCCTCAGGTCAATGCAACTATTCCTGACACATCATCGGATTCCCAGCCGATTCAGAATCAAAATATTGGGGATGCATCTAAAGATCCTACTGTTACAGTCCCAATAGTTCAAACCTATTCAGCACAGTCCAATGTTCAAGATCAGACATTCTCTATCCAGAATCATCCTTAATATCCTGCAATGAGAGACCAGAATGGAAGACTTACAAGATGGGATTTGCCTCACAATAACTTTGAAATTGATATTTCAAACTTCTTTGATCCCCTACTTGAGGAAATTCCAGAACTAAAGTACCCGAATCATTATCAAGCTATATTCGGAGGTACTCCAGGGACTGTGCATTTAACTAAAGAGGGAGTGGAGTTTGTCTATTTCAATCATGGGAGCAAAGCATTCGAAAGAGTTAAAATAAGTCCAGCTCATGCGCATATGGTTATATCAATGGAAAGAATAGCTCCTATTCCTCCTCAAAAACTGGCTCCTTAGCCGATTTTGGGTCAACCCATACGGACTACTCCACTGCAACAAGCAACATCGTTGCAACCTGTCATGACCCCGACTCATACAGTTCCTCATGTGAGATCATCACCTCAGCAACCAATCAATCAAGGGATGACAAGGCAACCAATAACGCAGCCACAGCAGATGGATCCTACACAAACAATGCTGATGCTTCTAAATCAATTGGCTAGCTCGGGCTAGTTGAATTTGCATCAAGCAACTCCATCAGCTGGATAGCCGATCAGGCAAACACCACCCGTGTTGAGTCAATCAAATACACAGAATTCTTCTGGAGCAAGGGTCTCGGTAGAAGTACCGAATCCAGAGTCAGGAACTCTTGAAGAACAACCTTCAGAGACTCCATCGGCTGACGTACGACTGATAGAACAAATACTTGTTGAGATAAAATCTCATCTGAAGGAAGAATTTATTGACCAAATTTCAGAGATGCTGCAAAAACAATTTGGGATAAAACGTAAGCAACAAGTCTACATGTACAGGACACCGTATCCATCTGGCTATGATTAGATACCTTTCCCTCCAAGATTCAAGGTACCTGATTTCACCAAATTCTCTGGGAAAGACGATACATCCACAATGGAGCATATCACTCGGTTCATCATACAAGGTGGAGAAGTAGGGAATATTGATGCACTCAGGATACGGTTATTCTCTTCATCTCTCTCAGGACCAGCATTTTCGTGGTTCACTTCACTTCCGGCCAACTCCATTATTAAGTGGCCTGATTTGGAGCAGTAGTTTCACAATTATTTCTTCTCCCGTATTCATGAGATGAAGATTACTAATCTGACCAGACTCAAGCAAAGGAACGATGAAACTATTGCTGGATTCATTCAGAGATTCAGAGAAGTCAGAAACAAGTGCTACAGTCTGAATCTAGGTGACAAACAGTTGGCCAAGTTGGTATTCCAAGGGCTCTTGCCATCTTTAAGAGAGAAGTATGTGTCACATGAATTTGAGAGCCTCAGTCAGTTGGTTAGTCGGATGTGTCAGGAAACTACGAAGCCTTATGAGCCTGGAAGGAACTTCCAAAAGAAGGTTTCTTATGTGGAATGCTCTGACTCAGAAGATGAAGAAAACATGATAGGACTTGCAGAGTGGGTTAAAGGCAAAAAGACTGTGTCCTGTCCTTTTGGTAAAAAGGAACCAGAAAGATTCGGTTTTGATATTACTAAGGCCGATAAGATATTTGATCTGTTGCTTCAACAAGGGCAGATTAAACTCTCTCAATTCCATACCATACCTTCTGCAAAAGAACTCAAGAGGGTGAAGTATTGCAAGTGGCACAATGCAACATCTCGTGACACCAATGACTGCAAGATCTTCAGACAGCAGATTCAATCAGCTATTGAGCAAGGGAAGCTTAAATTTGAAACCCCTACCAAAGCTGAAAAGTTGATGAAGATTGATCAGCATCCTTTCCCAACTAATACAGTTGAAGTGTCTAGCAAGGACGCTGTTGACGGCTGTTAAGTACCACTTTTACACTATCAACTCCTGTGCAAATAAATAAAATATGGGCATCAACAGTAGTGTTAGGAGTTATTACTAACAAATTCCACAAGTGTTAGTGTTTCTATCTTTTGTTGCAAGACACATCAAAATACGCATGGAATGATATAGTTGAGAGCAAGTAAACCAATGGCATAGATATGGCATCATCATAAACAACCTCAATTGCCAAATTGGTCTGCACCATTGCAGCGGGCTCGTCGAGACGATCGAAATGGATATATCATTTGCATACATCGGAACCCGGATGAGAGAGATATGCACAAGACATCATGTGGACTCGGTGGGACCCACACCAAGCCACGTGGCGACGTGCTGCCACACAAGCGCACACGTGTGCACGGCACCTCATCGATCCAAGGAAACACACCTTCTGAAGGACCAGAACGGCGAACCAGAGAGGGGGGAGTGAATGGGAGCCGATAAAAATTCTTCTCGAAGGAGATGGCTACTCCAACAAGATGAACAGGGCAAGCCAAATCACGTCTCCGACTCAACTACCCAAGTTGGCCAAAACCACGTAGCCACTGGAGTGCTACTGGTCCTAGGAACCAACAACTCAACCGACCGAACCAAACACCCCAAACGCATAGCGGAAATCTGCACGGCTTGCTGCCTGTGCTGCACCGGTCAGACCGATGGCCTGCGCCGGTCAGACCGGTGACACCGGTCAGACCGGTGGACAGAACCGGTCAGGCCGGTGGCTACAGCAGCCGCACAGAAAAAGTTCCAGGAAGCCTCAGTGACTTCTGTAGGCCCTGGAATAAAATCACCTCCAAAACACAACCTGCAAGGGAAGAAAACCCTACACAAAGACTAGCAAAACTCCACAAAACCTGCCAAGAACTGACCAACAGCACCACGGGCCAAAACCACACGAACCAGGCAGTTCACCCGAGGCAAATCCCACAAAGGGCTGGCATCGGTGAAACCGGTCACCTGCAACGGTCAGACCGGTGAGCCTGGGCAGCTCGGGATGAACAGGAACCCGCGGGTCAACTCCCCCAAATCGAACTCCTGATCTCCCGAATCGCTCCACGGATTTGTACAAGACTTTGGGGATAGTAGGAACACCTCATGGGCACTCCATAGCCAAGATTTGGTCCACCAAAACTTGCTAAATCGAGAGGAAAAGAAGAAATCCCACCAAGAACGCCTCTAACCCTAGAGAGGAGAAAACCCCAAAATCGAGCCCCTTTGCTCATGGATTTGGGAGGTGAATCAAAGGGAAAAGAACCACGAAGGGTTCAAGCATACATCCCCCACCAAATCCCAAAGAGGAAGGTCTCGAAACCGCCACAAGAAAATCGCGAAGAAAGGGCTCCAAAAATCACCAAAAGGGGAAAACAGGAGAGACACAATCAAGCCTTGAGGAACCACGCCGAATCATCTATACATACCATGAAGGTTCATACAATGTCTAGCTTGCCTCCCAATCATCCATCCCTCTCTTAAGATCTCACCATGAAGCTCTCAAGCTAGGCCTAGAAATTCCAAAGGAAAATGGAAGAGGAAAATAGCAAAACAAAATGAGCTAGGGTTCCAAGAGATGGCTGCCATCCTCTCACCACTTGGGTTATATGGAGGCAACCGAAAGACGAAACTACCCCTAAGGCCTAACTCTAGGATACACGCCCCCGAGGGGCACTTTGGGAATCTTCATCGTCGAACCATCGGACGGATGCCCGGCGACCGCACCCTGCGTAGCCTCGACGCACACCATGCGATCCCGACGCGTGTCCTCCGCTTTGAAGTCTCCGGACTGCGTCGTCGCACACCGGTCAGACCAGTGTCCTCCACCGGTCAGACCGGTCCGGTGCTGCTGCCTCTGGTCTTCGGCCTTGGCTTTATGGATCAACCACGGAACCCAGTGGTTTTCTGGTGAACCACTGCAAACCCCGCGAACTTGGTGTGACCTCCGCCAATCTCCACTCATGACTTGGCCCCTACGAAGTCCCAGCTCGATCTTGGCTTTATGGCTCAACCAAGGAACCGTCCACGACTTCATCTTGCCGTACTTGCCACCATGCGGCCCGCACTTGACCCCGCCGGCCACCAGGTCCCTCGAGCCAAGCCTACTTGTCTTCTCCACACCTGGAGGCCTTCCCGGCAACGACCTTTCTCGCTTGCTCTTCACTTGCACCAACACCAGTCAAGCCGCAACCTGCACCTGCAATACTTAGCCAAGAATCAGTCCACACAACGTTGTCAATCACTCATCACACCAGGAAGCGACCATCCACCGGTCCTCGAACCACACAGGTCCTCACCTTTGACCAATCAGGAGCCAGTACACGGATCCAAGGGCCTACTCCCCCACGGAAACGGGCTAGAAACACCGCTAACACCCCTATACTGACCTTGGGACCAACCTGGATGTCACCCAGACGAAAGGCGACGCGATCGGAGCCGACCCCACCTTAAGGCGGTTCGCCCCCATCTTCCACGTGTCGTTTGGCCGTTGGATCCTATGCACATTACCGCGGTGCTTGGGGTGTTCTCACGCTAGTGTCCGAGCCTATAAATAGAAGTGGAGGGGGTAAGAATAGGGACACACAACTCCTCTCCCCCTCTCTCATTTTCTCTCTTGGGAGGAGGGGGTAAGTGTGGAGTAGTTGATTAGATCAAAGCTAGGGAGAGAGTGAGAGGTGTGTACCTCTATGGAAGCTCGTTCTTCAATTAGAGTAAAGTGAGTATATTTGCATTTTCTATTTAGACTAAAGTGCAAGTGATATGTTCTTGTGTTCTTCGCCTGTTCGTCATTTAGAGGAGCGTGTTCTTCACGAACACACCTCCTCGATCTAGTTGATTAGGTGCACAAGTTTGTATCCCGTTTGTATGACTAGTCTATTAGAATGAAGTGTATGCTTGCATGCTCTGATTAGAATAAAGTGTTTTTGTGATTCCTTTCTAATAGTTTATGCTAGGTTGCATGAGTAGACTTTTTCCTCTGCTAGTGCGTAGATCCTAGGTTTATGCGTTCGTCTGCTGCAAGTCGTTCGTATACGTTGGAAGCATAGTACGGGACCGAGTGCTCTCTCGCATGCCTTTAGTATAAGCTAGTAGTACCTGTAGTGAGTGAGATCAATTCTCTTCTGTGGTCGTAGTTCTATTAGTTCAGGGTGCCGTAGTCCGTTGGCTACGGTAGTAACCACAGCATGGACGTTGTGACACGCTACCAGTTATCATCCGTTCGGCTTATCCCAAGGTTAAGTAGAGGCAGTCCAGGAGGTGGTGACAGCCCTTCTGGCCCTCGTTGATCCTCCGCAGCAAGATATAGTCAGAGCTCCTTCCACATAGATCCGTGTACCGGAGTCGCCTGTTAAGTCAGGGCTATTGGTACCCTAAGCCAAGTTCTATCTAGAGATCGACCTTTAATCTCATCTATAGTGCTATCTTTAGGAATCCTCTCTATCCTTGCCTCTTATATGGGTGTGTCCTTGGACCGACTATACGAAGTTAGTGCACACACGTTCCCTTGGATTCGATACCCTTGGAATACTCTGAGGTGAAAGCTACAACGGTATCCGTGCGCTTGCGAATTTATTCGTGTGACGCTAAAATACCCAACAGACACATCACGTGTTAAATTGCTGATGTCAGAATCGGCTCAAAATAAAGGAGCTGTTGATCCCAAGGTACAAGCAACTGCTGGAGATGTTAAAGGAAAAGGGTTGCTGCTTGAAGAAGAAGACATGAAGCCACGCCGACCTGTCATGTCCCAGATGTTGATCAACAAATTTCAGCGACGGCAAGAGAAAGCA
Source organism: Cenchrus fungigraminus (assembly GCA_036936925.1). NCBI lineage: Eukaryota > Viridiplantae > Streptophyta > Magnoliopsida > Poales > Poaceae > Cenchrus > Cenchrus fungigraminus. The sequence continues at coordinate 48,669,198 of CM072778.1, read as the reverse complement.
AGGAGGAGAGAGGAGTGGGCGCGGCTCAATGAAGGGCATTGGAGATGTTTGTTCTTCAAGTCCTGCTGGGAGGAAGGAATCAAACTGCCAACGACAGAGAATTGTCCAGAGTGCAATGGAGCCTACAACAATGGCAGCTCATCCAAAAGAGTTTGGTTCAATGACAGGAGGCCTATGACTGGGGATCATCGAGAGTTCAATAATCAACGGATCCCAGTTCATCAATGGCTGGGGGGCAAGGCCAGCATCTATGATCGACTGGGGGGCAAGGTCAACATTCATGATCGGCTGGGAGGCCGAGTCAATGAAAAGTCAAGCGATCGGCTGGAAGAGCTAGCCGATTCCTTGGTTCCAGATGAAGGCATCATGTGCCGAGCTCCCGAACGACGACACACTGTGCAACTGGACGATGAAGGGTCAAACCGATCATACAAGAAGCCTAATCCACAATGGTGTCCAGATGGTTTGACCAAGTCTCAGAAAAGGAGAGTCTAGCACCTACGACAGCTAGAACAGCAAGACAAGAAGAAAGTACGGTCTCAAGTATGGCATCCTAAGCCTAAAGACGATGGTGAGAAAGGTGGTGGGCCAAAAGCTGATATAAACATGGTTGTCCTTCTGCCAAAGGAGTTTATGGCTCTAATTGATTCGGATGCGTCCGATGAAGAACTAGGGATGGCTCAGTTGACATTGGAACCTACACCAGCTATCTTTGAGATGCCAGAAGATGAAAAAAGACAACATTTGAAGGCCTTGTTTCTCAGAGGTTTTGTCAATGGGAAGCCGGTCACCAGGATGCTGGTAGATGGAGGAGCAGCAGTTAATCTGATGCTATACACATTACTGTGCAAGATTGGGAAGTCAGATGAAGACTTGACCCAAACAGATATGATGCTAGTGGACTTCGAAGGCAACATTTCTCCGGCCCAAGGTGCAATCTGCGTGGAGCTCACAATCGGCAATAAGACCCTTCCAACCACTTTCTTTGTCATTAAAGGGAGGGGATCTTATAATTTATTGCTGGGTCGAGATTGGATACATTCCAATTGTTGCATACCATCCACAATGCACCAATGTATCATCCAATGGATTGGAGATTCAGTGGAGGTGGTCAAAGGAGAAACTTCCTTAACAGTTGCAGCAACAGAAGCACAAAGTTGGACCTATGATCGAGTCTGCTGCACATCTGGAAAAGCATGGGATACTAAATATCTCAAGGTGTCCGATTTTGGACTACAGTCGGTTCAAGCAGTCGGCCTAGATGAAAAGTCTTAATGGATCAATTCATAGAAGATGAAGGAAAGATTGAGCATCGCTTCACATCGGCCGACGGATTGGTTGTTCAAGCATATAAGCAATCGTGTAAGCCGATTGTCATATCGAGCCTATCGGCCGATTGAGATTTCGAGCTGTAGCCGATTATAAATGTAATCGCCTCTAGTGGAATAGCTGATGTTTGTAAAGAATCGCTTTAGTACAAAAAATGTAAAAACCGATTTGCAATCGATGTATTTGTTTCTTTCAGAGCATGGCTGATATACATATCACTTTTAGAACAAAAATAAATATACTTTATTCTTCTGTCTTTGATAACAATGATGATATTACAATTCAGATCTGAAGATTACATTCATCTCCAAAAGGTTACAAGGAATGTACTGCCCTATCTCTCGTATGATGAGGATATGGAATCGATGAATGAGAGAAGGACACCGCGAAGAGGAAACGGAAGACTAAGATCTTCACCGGATTCTATAATCTTCCACCGAAAGGTGTCCGATTTGATGACCAATATGGTCGTCCCCTTGGCATGCTCCTCCTCTGATAAATGTGCAGCAAGATGCCCTACCTTGCTCCTTCCCCTAAAGTCGGTAAATCCAAGTTTTTTCACAAGGATTCTTTTAGCTATTGTGCCTTCTAGCTTTTCAAAAGGGGATGAAGAGGAAGAGGTGTTGCTGCACTACTTCACAAGAATTCTTCTAGCTATGGAGGGAAAAAGGGGAAGAAGAGACAGTCATACAACAAGAGCCTACAACCTATCATATCTGATTTGTGTGCCATGGCTGAGAAGTGTGGTTTCCTCCATCGAACTTCAAGCCTATTTATAGCCCTAGATAGCAGGAAAGGATAGCTACAAGAGGGAATTGAAAAGACAAAATAAAAGGCGCCTGATTTGGTCAAAAGAGAAACAGTCTCCCCGTGAATGCTTCAGACTAAACGACTGACGATCATGCAGTGATGCGTTTCCCAAAAATCAGGAGTGGGCTTTGAAGGTTATTTGAATAAGGATGAGTGGCCCCACTCTGTACCCCAGAAGAGGAAGTTTTCAGGATCTTTCTCTCCCAACATTGCTAGCAACAACGTCAAGCTTCAATGCATCATCTGGATGCAAGAACACTTCAAGAAGAAATTTGTCAAGGAGTGGGGATGAATACATCTTCCTGATAACACTCTTAGAGGATCATGCCTCCTATTCTTAACAGAGACCGATTTGTTCATTGGGCAGAAAGTTTTGGTGTCGTATGAGCAACGAGTTGTATTTTATAGCAAGCAAAGAAGCAGATCGGGTCATGAAAAGGCACCTGCGAGCATATCAGGACAATCATTACCAAAAATAGTGCATTCAGAATTCATCAATGCCAATAAAAGGGGAGTGATTTCATTCATAAAGATAGCCGATTGCATCGGCTGACAGTACAATACATCAAGGCTCAAGGAGACTCTTTGCTTTATCTAATTCCGCTCTAACTCGGGTTATTTCTTCACCTACATGGTCTAATTCTTGAAGGAGAATAGTTCTCTTGGCTTCAAGAGCTTCCAGTTTCTTCTCATAAATAGCAATCACGAGACGAAGACCCCGTGCTTGCCTAGACGGCTGCGCTAGCCGATTCACACTGAAAGCATTGATGTTCGTCAAGATTCTTTCTACGGCTTCACGATTTGGAGACTGAGGAAAATATGGAGAAACATTAAAAGGGGATCAGAGAAATAGAAAGTGTAGAGGAAACCAACCTGATTCACAGAGGAGGAAGAAGAGGAAGAAGCCATCACAAAAGAAGCAAGATGAAAGGCAAAGAGATCTCGCATCTTATAAAGACCGATTAAAACGTTCGGTCAAAGCAATAAATAAGAAGTCTTGGAAGTTGGCCAGTAAAGGCTAGTTACAATCTAGGAGTTACAATAGTACTTAAGAAGATTAAACTATGCCTAAAAGGTGGATAGCATTGATGAAGTCCAGGCGCAGCTGATCGGCCTCCTCGATCTCTTGACGATCGGCATCGACCGAACCAGGAATCGGCTGTTCTTGTTCACGAAGAGCTTGAGCTTGCTGTGCGATGGAGTCTTTCTGTTCTTGCATAGTGGCAATAGTTCCCGGGAGGTCCATCTGTTTTATCTTTTCGACAACCAAGTCTTGATCAATCTGACCAAGCTCCTTCATCAGTTCAGCACGGTGCCGTTTCAAGCGATCAATGTTGTTGACAATATCAGGATGAGAAGAAGTCAGCAATTCAATCCTACTGTCCAAGTAAGTCATGCTACTATCCAGATTCTCCCTGTCCAGATTCTCCCTGGGTAATTGGCTCTAGATATGCTTGAAGATGTTCCTGATCGGTTCAGCATCTTGTACAAGTTGGCTGATGTCTTGGTTAAGCAAGGGGAGCATTTCAAGAAGCTTGGCCTTCACATCATCAGAGAGAAGACTGGCCAATGCACTCTGAACAGTGAGGGACAAGATAGGTGGAACCTGCAAGAAAAGGGAAAATCAGTATAATAACTGAAACAAAAAGATAGAGCAATTCGAAGGTTACCTCCGCAACAGAAGAAATTGCTTGTGCTTGAATAATCGGCCCTTCAGCCGATTTCAGTTCTGAAACTTCAGCAACTGGCGTTTGTGGCCTGTCACCAATTGGTTGTTGAGATTCACCCAAGGATTCATTTTGAGTATCGGCCGGTGTTTCTGAAGGACTGAAATGGCGACCAGAGAGTGGGGGAGTAAAAATTCTTCTCGAATGAGATGGCTACTCCAACAAGACGAACACAGCTAACCCAAAACACGTCTCCGACTCAACTACCCAAGTTGGCCAAGACCATGCAGCCACTGGAGTGCAGCTAGTCCTAGGAACCAACAACCACCGAAACCTACCGGAGATCGCAGTGGAACAAACAACTCGAGCAGCTACTGACCACACCGGTCAGACCGGTCACCTGCACCGGTCAGACCGGTCCTGTCCAGATCTTCCGGACTGAGCCGCCGGAGCACTCGAACTCCACCAGAGACACACCGGGTCACCCGAGCAGAACTTGACTATTTCCACAAAAAGCTTCTACACCGGTCAGGCCGGTGTAGCTCGCCGGTCAGACCGGTCTAAGCCAGGAAACCCCAAATTCACGATACCGACCTCCCGAGCTCCAAACCAGACCAAACTCGAAACAGCAGCGAACACAAAGACTAGGGAACTCACCAAGACGTTCAGCCGAGCAAAACCCAACCAAGGGTCGGCACCGGTCAAACCGGTGGAAGGCACCAGTCAGACCGGTCAAGACCTGGGCTCTCGGGATGAACAGCAACCCACGGGTCAACTCCTCCAAATCGAAATCCCGATCTCCCGATTCGCTCGACGGATTTGCACAAAACTTTGGGGATAGTAGGAGTACCTCATGGGCATTCCATAGCCACTATTTGGTCCACCAAAACTTGCTAAAACAAGAGGAATCGAAGAAATCCCGCCAAGAACGCCTCTAACCCTAGAGAAGAGAAAACCCCAAAATCGAGCCCCTTTGCTCACGGATTTGGGTGGGGAATCAATGGGAATAGAACCACGGAGGGTTCGTGCATACACCCCCACCAAATCCCAAAGAGGAAGGTCTTAAAACCGCCACAAGAAAATCGCCAAGAAAAGGCTTCGAAAATCACCAAAAAGGGAAAACAGGAGAGACACAATCAAGCCTTGAGGAACCACGCCGAATCATCTATACATACCATGAAGGTTCATACAAGGTCTAGCTTGCCTCCCGATCATCCATCCCTCTCTCAAGATCTCACCATGAAGCTCTCAAGCTAGTCCTAGAAAATCCTAAGGAAAATAGGAAGAGAAAATAGCAAAGGGAAATGAGCTAGGGTTCCAAGAGATGGCTGCCATCCTCTCACCATTACATTAAACTAGGATACACGCCCCCAAAGGGACTTTTGGGAAACTTCATCGTCACACCATCAGACGGATGCCAGGCGACCGCACCTGGCATAGCCTCGACGCACACCTTGCGATCCCGACGCGTGTCCTCCGCTTCAAAGTCCCCGGACTGCGTCGTCGCACACCGGTCAGACCAGTGTCCTCCACCAGTCAGACCGGTACCCACCGGTTAGACCGGTCAGACCCACCGGTCAGACCGGTCTAGTGCTGCTGCCTCTGGTCTTCGGTCTTGGCTTTGTGGATCAACCAAGGAACCCAATGGTTTTCTGGTGAACCACTGGAAACCCCACGAATTTGGTGTGGCCTCCGCCAATCTCCACTCATGACTTGGCCCCCACGAAGTCCCGGCTCGATCTTGGCTTTGAGGCTCAACCAAGGAACCGTCCACGACTTCATCTTGCTGTTCTTACCACCATGCGGCCCGCACTTGACCCCGCTGGCCACCGGGTCCCTCGAACCAAGCCTACTTGTGTTCTTCACACCTAGAGGCCTCACCGGCAACGACCTTTCGCGCTTGTTCTTCACCTACACCAACATCAATCAACACGCAACCTGCACCTGCAATACTTAGCCAAGAATCAGTCCACACAATATTGTCAATCACTCATCACACCAGGGAGCAACCATCCACCAGTCCTCGAACTACACAGGTCCTCAATTTCATTAGCCTCCTGAACAAAAAAATAAAGAATAAAAGACAAGCAGAATAAATAAATAACAAAGGAGGGAATTCTACCTCAACTGGAAGATGCCCGGATTGGGGATCAAGCGGTTCAAGAGGATTCAACTGGTCCTGGATCTGATCACCTGAAGTGTCCAGAACGTCTGCTCTTTGATCTTGTTCAGTTTGTTCAGTTGTCATGACCAAAACCTCATCAGCTGAACCTTCTTGGATCGGCTCAAACATCGTTTCTTTGACAGAATCGGCAGTCCGAGTACTGACTTGTGTTGGTTGTTTCAACAAGCCCGAAGACTACACAGAGAACAAATTGATCAGATGAAGTTTGGAAAAGAAGAAAAGAAGGACTGAGGATGATTAATACCTCGAAAGCACCAGCCAACGCTCCAGCCATGTCCGGAATGTCAACAACCACAGTGTCGATCTGCGACTAGGTGGTTTTGGGACCTTGCTAGTCACAACTTTCCTCTTGAGGGTCGACAAGAGTGGGTTGTTTGAAGTAGGAGCAATCTTTGGACCCTGCATGACTGAGGAGATTAGAGGAGCTTTGCAGCCGATATATGGCAGAAGCCTCGGTGGAAAATAAGTAATCAGCTTGCCACTTTTGCTTCGTGCAGGAGGTTCAGTAGTATCAGGCTGAAAGAAGAATATGTCAAGTCAGAACATCTTAAAGGGAATGAATACACAGAGTAGTCAGGCAAGAAAGTACCTCGTCAGCTGGTGCATTATACGCAGGATCCAGCTTCTCACAATAGAGTTTGGAAGACACGCAGAAAAGATGATCGCACCATTCTGCCCACCAGATGTTGAAGAGAGGAGAGGCAAAACTAGCAAGTTTCCAGGAGTCAAGATCAATGGTGGAAGAGTCGGGGATCAAATCTAGGAGCCGTCGATAGTGAAGGCCATTTGGAATAATCTCCCGTGGTTTGATCAGATTGGAAAAATAAAGACCAATCAGCAATTGGCCAAATCCCAGCCTGCGAGCGCTCACTGAAGGGTTATAAAATTCATGTAGCCGATTGATCTTTCCGAAAATGCAGGATGGAAGGAGTCCTAGTTTGATTATCTCCTAAAAAACAATCCTACTCTCATCATCATTGGTGATATCATCAAAGCTGAACACAGTCTCAAAGGAGGAATCAAGGTCTTCATATGCAAACTAGATTATGGATTCCAGTTTAAATCCGAGGTAAAAGCTCCTGAAATGCTGGGCTATGTGAGAAGGGTTCCTCTTGTGTCCTGGGAAAACAGAGACTGCCTCCCCAAAAGATGTGCATCGACGTTTTTCAATTGGGACATCGTCTAGTTGATCTCCTGGAAAGGACATATTGAAAATATTTTGCTCTAATTTGTCTCGAAGGTGAAGGTTCAGCCACATGTTGATGAACCACCAAGGGCCTCCCGGAGTACCTATAGGGGAGCAAGTCGACAGACTAACTGACACTTGATGAAGGAGGTTGTAAACCGCACCCAAGAGATATTTACCAAGTGGAATGCAAGAACCGGAAGCCAATCGTTCCATTATGATCTGGTAATTAGAAGTGGGACCGAAAGATTTACCACAAAAGATGAATTTCTCAAGCCACATGTTCAAAAAAGCAACATGTTCTCTGGTGTCTACGGTGCCTGTCTTCATATGCTCAACAATATAACCAGACCAACCACCAACGTTTTTGGTCTTCAGATGATGGGAAAATTTGTCATTCCAGTGAGTAAAAAGAGTATCCGAAGAAGAAACATCTAAACTGGTCAGCAAAAGAACATCGTCCAAAGTTGGGGTCATCGGCCCATGACCAAATAAGAAAGCATTGAAAGCATCGGTCCAGAAGTAAGAAGTAGCAATTAAGAGAACACGAGACGAACCCTACAACATATCCGAAAAAAAGATAGGGTAATGCACTGGCTGATTTTATGTTAATCTGAAGGACCGATTAGGCGACCAGAGAGGGGGGGAGTGAATGGGAGCCGATAAAAATTCTTCCCGAAGGATGAACTCGACCTATGCCCCAAATTCACAACCAAGAATTCCCACACGAACTTGCCAAGGTCGCGTAGTCACAACGGACCTACCAACCCTAGAAACAAGTCCAAACACAACCCAAAGCGGAAGCACAACTCAAGAGGCAAAGGACTTAGTCAACTGTGCCAGCCCAGGACGGACCGTCTGTGTGGAGGTCTCGGACCGTCCGTGGGCTACGACGGACCGTCCGCGAGTCTGGGACGGACCGTCCGTATTAAGCACCAGAACCACTAGTAGCACACCCGGCCAATACGGACCGTCCGACACAGCACGTCGGACCATCCGAGCTCGGCGGACCGTCCGTCACCACCCGGCGGACCGTCCGTCAAACACGGTGCAACAAAACTCAAACACCCCGACCGATCGAACGCCTCGTGCTCAAGAACACGATGAACACGAGACGAACCCTACAGCCCATGGACCGTCCGCCACCCTCACACGGACTGTCCGTCCTGCTCGCAGAGCACGAACAGAACTCGAAAACGAGAAGTCAACCACTCCTAGCACTCCATGGATCTCCCAAACGGCTGCATGGATTGAGACAAGATTTGGGGGAGATGTGAAGCATCCCTAGGGGATGCTATGCCCAAAAACTTGAGGCCTCGAACCAACTAAATCGCCGGGAATCGATCACGAACTGAGCTCAACCAAAAAGCTAGGGAACCACCCGAAATCCTCAAATCCAAGGTCGAATCCGGAGTTTGAGGGGTCAAGATCAAGCACGAAGATGCACAAGGCATCTATCCATGATCCCCACAAGAAAATCCGAACTCAAACACGTCAGAATCCGAGGAACAAGCCGCGCACGAAAATCCAACGAAAATAGCTCGAAAAAGACACGAAAATCACTCGAGCCACAAGAAGGAAATTGACGCAACCATGAAAGCTTCCATACACTCGGAGGTCAGATTCTCTACAAAACGGTGAAGAAAATCTAAGCCTATAGAGCAGACAAATGAGAAGCAGTCCAGATGGATGGTTTGCCCACAAACCCTAGAGCTATATATATGAGTCCCTCTGGGTTGGGCAAATGACCACGCTACCCCTAGCACTTAAACTGAGATACAAACCCCTCAGGGGCAATATGGTCAAGTAGCACTCCTCTTCATCTCACGGCCACGCCTTTGCTGGAGTCCGCGTCCTCCCGACGCAAGCCCTGCGATCTCGCCACATGTCCGCCGGCATCGAAGCTTCTCGACGAGCCCGGATCCCGTCTCCGCCCGCCGAGCCTCCGGTCTTGGTTTTGTGGCTCAACCAAGTAACCGGGCGGTTTTGTGGTGAACCGCCGCAAACCCCGCGTGCAGACTCTGGTTGTGAGCCGCTACCCTGCACCGGCTCATGTCCACAACTTCGTCTTGCTTTTCTTGCCACCATGCGGCCCGCACTTGACCCCGCTGGCCACCGGGTCCCTCGAGCCGAGCCTACTTGTCTCTCCACTCCTCGGAGGCACCACAAGGCAATGACCTTTCGCGCCCGCTCTTCACCTGCACCAACGCAAATCAAGCCGCAACCTGCACCTGCAATACTCGGCCAAGAGTCAGTCCACACCACATTGTCAATCACTCATCACACTGAGGAGCGACCATCCACCGATCCTCGGACGCTCCGGTCCTCAGTCTCCCCCTTGATGAGTGCATTGACAACACACATAGTAACCAATTCAAAGAAAGAAAGAAAAAGAAAAGAAACGAACCAAAAACTCAAACAAGTGATCAAAAGCCAAACGTTAGCCAAAGAAGATCACTTGAGAGAGAAAGTCTAGGTCCCCTAAGGCAAGGACAACGACTCAACACAACCGAGACAAAATGCTCCAAAATTGCCGACTCCTCAAGGTGAGGCAAAAGGGCTCGACACCATCGGCAAAAGAGCACAACTAAAATCAGGCGAAAAAGAGCTCCCAAATGCATGAATGCAAGCTCCCCCTGACCAAATGCATTCTCCCAAATTTTTCTCCCCTTGATGCAAAATCCCCCTAGATGCATGAATTGGATACTTTCCTCCCCCTTGTTGGTAATGCATGAATCAAGCCAAAACGAAACCTAGAGCTTCTCAAATAGACAAAATTCAACACAAGATGCTACACATGTCCAAATGAGCAAGTGAGATACTCAATAGCTTCGTATGAACATCAGCTACAAGATCACCAAGTTTCACAACCATTGAGCAAAGCTAAGATAGAATTGAGCAATTTTTGCGGAAAATCACTCTCCCATGAGCAAAGTCCTAAACATGAGCAAAACATTTCAAAATGGCAAAGCCACACAAACTTCATGCTAGGACAACCATTCTAATCATAAGATCATCATAAACACCCTCAAGCGTCTCATGTCATGTCAAAGCCACCGAGCATTGTGCCTACTTCTATGTATGAGACTTCTCATTGTAGGCATCATGCAACGGTTTAGCACCCAAAGCTATAAAAATTAAGCACATATGACATGGGAGCACATTTTCTAAGCAATTTATATTTCATTTTTAGATTCATATTGGTACATGAAATATCTTTGCGACAAAAAGGAACTTATGTCCCTCCACAAGATAAAGCAAGCGGGCTAAACATTCATGATGACAAATGAGCATTTGGCCCCATATGATCAAATTAAGCTATCCAACCACAAATTAAGCATAGCCAAGCCACAAAAACATGTCAAGATCATATTAAGGCATTTACTCACAAGAGAGCTTACATGTAGGATTTTTCAAAAGCATAGCTAGCAACCATGGGCATAAACCAAGATCATCTAGAGCTAAGCCAAACTAACCATAGCATACCAAACTAGCTCACAAGATCATGTATAGCACATCATGGTGAACAAAGTATATAGGATTAGCTTTTCCCACTACAAGGCATATGATACAAATGCAGTCTATGATACAAAGATGCAAGCATGATATGATACATGAATGCGAGATGCAAAATGCATATGTACATGGGATCCCCAACCCAAGCTCAAAAAGGAAAAACCACACCAAGCTCACCCCACAAACGTGCAAATGTAACTTGGCCCAAAGGCTTTGTTAGGATATCAGCGAGCTGTTTCTCGGTTGGCACATGGATGAGGTCTATGTTTCCCTTGTCAACATTGTCTCTCAAGAAGTGGTAGCGCACTTCTATGTGTTTGGTTCTTGAGTGAAGCACAGGATTTTTGGCTATGCTTATGGCACTGGTGCTGTAACACATGAGAGGTACATGGGAACACTCCTCAACAAAGTCACTCAAAGTGTATGTGATCCAAAGCAGCTGGGAGCAATAACTAGCGGCAGCAACATACTCGTCTTCTGTGGTAGACTGAGCTACACTTGACTGCTTGCGAGATGACTAAGAAACAAGTGAGGAACCCAAAAACTAGCAAGTACCCGAAGTCGATTTCCGATCGACTCGACACCCCGCAAAGTCGGCATCCGAAAAACCAAGAAGCGAAAGGGAAGAGGACGCCGAGTACCAAAGACCGAGCTCAGGAGTGTGTCGAAGATACCTGAAGATCCGCTTGACGGCCTGCCGATGTGAAGTCCTCGGCGACGCCTGAATATGAGCGCACAGACACACAGAAAACTGGATGTCCGGCCTCGTCGCCGTCAAGTACAAGAGGGAGCCGATCATGCTCCGATCCGGTACTCCTTCTGGTCCACGGGCTCTCTGTCCTCGTCCTCGTCCGCGTCCAGCGCTGTAGTCGTACTCATCGGTGTCGACAGGGGCTTCGAGTCATCCATCTTGAACTTCTTGAGGATGTCCTTCGTGTACTTGGCTTGATGCACAAAGGTTCCCTCCTTCGCTTGCTTGATCTGAAGCCCGAGAAATAACTGCAATTCTCCCATCATGGACATCTCGAATTCTTTGCTTATGTCCTCTGCAAACCTTACAACCAAAGAGTGAGACGAGCCGCCAAAGACAATATCATCCACGTACACCTGAACAATTAGGATATCATTGCCCTGCCTGAGGAGAAAAAGAGTTATCTACCTTGCCCATCTCAAACCCCTTGCTGAACAAGAACCCGCTCAAACGGCCATACGAAGCACGGGGAGCTTGTTTTAGCCCATACAATGTCTTCCTCAGCCTATACACCCGGTGGGGAACTCAGCACTCTCAAAGCCCGGTGGTTGCTTCACATAAACTTCCTCCTCCAAAAACCCATTTAAGAAGGCACTCTACACATCCATTTGGTACAATTTTAACCCTTTAGCCACGGAAAATGCTAGAAGGATCCTAATCGCCTCCAAACGGGCTACAGGAGCAAATGTCTCCTCATAGTCTATCCCCTCCTTCTGACAATGACCCCGAGCAACCAACCTCGATTTGTTTCTCACCACCTCACCATTCTCACCCTCTTTGTTCTTCCACACCCATTTTGTCGCGATAGGTTTGCAACGTGGTGGTGGCTCTACCAACTCCTAAACTTGGTTTCTCTCAAAGTTCTCTAACTCCTCATGCATTGCGTTCACCCAATTAGGATCAGAGAGGGCGTGTCCAATGTCTTTCGGCTCAAAGGTAGCAACAAAAGCCGAATGAGCAAAGTGAGAAACATTCATGGACCTTGCCCGTGTCGTACGTTCGTTGATGTCGCCGATGATTCTTGAGGGAGGATGATCAACTTGAACGCGCCTCGGTGCCTCTCGCCTGGAGACGACCTCCCCCTCAGCAGCAGCTTCCACTTGATCTCCCTGGATCGTAGTCGGTGTAGGGGATAGACCATCCTGCACCGTAGTCGTCGTAGTGGAAGTAGAGGGTACATGCGCCGCTGGAGCTTCACCATCATCACCATCATCCTCTCTAGCATCATCCTCCCCGTCCTCAAAGATCTTCTTGCCAACTTTGTCGTCACCTGCACACTTAAAGATAGACGAACTGCATGGCTGGGTCTCGTCGAAGGTTACCTCGCAAGTTTCCATGACTAGGTTAGTATTAAGGTTGAGCACACGGAATGCTCGAGAATGACTAGCATAACCCAAGAAAATCCCATCGGAGGACCTCGACTCAAACTTATCAAGCCTACCCTTCTTGAGAATAAAGCACCGACAACCAAAAGCCCTGAAATGGCTCACTCTAGGTGCTAGCCCGTGCATGAGCTCATAGCACATCTTGTTCAAGAAGGCCCTGAGGAAAATCCGGTTCCCAACATGGCAAGCGGTATTCACCACCTCAGCCCAATATCTCCTCGGAGTCCTATGCTCGTCGAGCATCGTCCGAGCCATCTCACAAAGGGACCGATTCTTCCTCTCAACCACACCATTCTGACAAGCCACATAGGGAGGAGAAAACTGATGTTCGAGACCCAAATCACGACAAAAGGTTTCAAACCGAGAGTTTTTAAATTCTGTGCCATTGTCGCCACGAATAGCTCGAACAACATCTCCATGCCTCTCGTTCTTCAACCTCAAGATTAGATCCCGCACAAAACCAAATGTCTACCCCTTGTCAGCCAAGAAGAAGACCCAAGCATAGCGAGAATAGTCGTCCACTATCACAAGGACATACCATTTGCCACCTGCCGAGCACACACAAGCTGGACCAACCAAGTCCATATGGAACAGCTCACATGGCCTCTCTATCATAACGGATGTCAGAGGCGGGTGAGAGGCGGCGACCATCTTACAATGCCTACACGGAGCACATACCAAATCCTTTTGGTACTTCAACTTAGGCAATCCTCGGACCAAACCTAGCCCACTAAAGCGTGACAATGAGTCAAAACTCAAGTGACCTAGTCTCCTATGCCATTTCCAAAGCTCTGCCGAAATACCAGCAACCAAACAACGAGAAGAGCCAACACACTGAGAAAAATCGGCTCTGAAAATCTGACCCTCGGGGATGATCGTGCACACAAGATCACCTCTAGAATCCAAAACACAAGAAGAGCCCATTTTGAAACAGACTTCAAAACCCTCATCAAGAAGCTGGGAGACCGAAAGAAGATTGAACCCCAAAGACTTGACAAGAGCAACACGCCTAAGAGTCACAAACTCACTCACCTTCACCGTGCCCACTAAAAGCACTCTACCTTTCCCATTGTCCCCAAAAGTGATGTACTCCTTGGTCATCACCGGGTTGAGGCTGGAGAACCACCGTCGATCTCCGGTCATGTGTCGAGAGCAACCGAAGTCGATCAACCAAAAGCCCTCCATGCCTCCCACCTGCAAAATAAAAAACGAGAGCGAGAGTGAGCAAACGACTCAGCACTGGGGTTAGTACAGAAGGAATCAAACCAGTGCCGTGCCATTTGCTCAAAAGTGGGGTTAGGAAAATCCATCCTATCTCTCCTAGGTGGAAGACCCACACGTCCCCTTGGAGGACTACGCGTACCACGAAGTGGAGACCGTGGCCTGTAGCTCCTCTGGGACCTAAAGCTATGATCGTTCCCCCCATACTCGTATTGGCCACGAGTGAAGGAACGTCCAGCAAACTCACCACGCCCGAACCCAACACGCCTACCACAATCTCTCTATGGTGTCTCACCTCGAGGCACAAACTCACGCCTCTCTCGGGGGTAAATGGTACGCACCACACCCTCACCTCTCGGCACCACACGAGGCTCAGGCACACCATGAGAAGGGTGGTACATGTCCTTGTTTGTCATCTCCCTAGCAAGCCTCTCCTCACTCTTCCTCCTGAAGCAAAACTCAGCTATGTGGCCATCCCTCCCACAATGGTCACAATGGAATGGGATCAGCTTTGGCTTTGGCTTTGGGTTCTCTCGGGGCCGAGGCTTTTCCTCACTCGGTTTCTCTCCCTTCTTCCCAAAGAACTCGTTCCCCAAGTCACTCTTGAACTTGATGGGTTTCTGGAAGTTGTTGGTTTGTGGAGGAAACACGGGTGGAGCTAGGGTTGTGTCTAGTCGGTTCCTAAGTGGGTTTGGCTTAGGAGCATAGGCATTTTTGTGGTAGGTTTTTGGTGGTTCTGGGATGTCACCGATCTTCCCCTCATTCTCACCACTTCCCTCACCAACCTTGTCTGACCCAAGTGCTTGCCCATTGTTGACGGCTATTAAGTGCCTACTTTAGCCGTCAATTTACTCATGAATAAAGGAGCAAGAGGCATTTCTTACACACATTTTAGTTAAGAATAATGTAGTTACACTTGTCCTTGGAGATTATGTGATTGCAGGAAAATAAGCATAAAAGAAGTGGCAAACTCACCTTCTATGATTCATGCCACGTCACCTCAAGGAGTGGCTGCCACCTCAGGTGCCATGCATGCAAGCTAAGCCACCTCAGGTGCCATGCATGCATGCCATGTCACCAATCCAAGGGAGGCAAGCCCCGACGAATCAGAGCGTGACACGTGGACTTCACATAGATCCATGGGCCCACCAGAGCGCCTAAACCGCCTCAAGAACACGTGTACACCAGGGACCGACTTAAGGGCCCACAGGACAGCCACCCCGAGGAAGCACACCCCGAGTGGGGCCCACCTGGGGTCGGCCGACCCTAGGATCGACTGAACCGACCTTGGGTCAGCTGATCCTGGGCTTCCATGTGGCTCTTGTCCATTAGTCCTAGAGGCCATCCCCGGGGTGTTTCACTCCTTCTTGTGCCAGTGCTCTGGCCTATAAATAGAAGGGGAGGGGGTTCATTTCTTACCAACACACCTTACTCCTCCTCTCTCACTTTTGGTTTCTAAGGCTAGGAGGTAGGCTAGAGTAGTTCTACTTCAGGTTCCAAGTCTACTTTGGGATCTAGGTATGAGTCCTCTTGTATCTTTATTTTATTGTATGACTTTGATCTACTTCAGTTATTCAGCTATTTCATATAAAGTTGTGCTTGTATACATGGGTGATTTGTTCATGTGTTCTTCGCTCGTTCATCATTTAGAGGCTCATGTTCTTGATGAACAAGGCCTTTCGATCCAGTTGACGAGTGACTTATACATGTTTTCAGTGTTTTTTCATAAGTTAGAGGCTCGTGTTCATCATGAACACACCCCTTTGATCTTGTTGAATAGACATAGGAAAGCACAAGTCTGTTTGTGTACTTAGCCTAGTTTGATCTAGTTAGATCCCATGTTCGTGTTGCATGAAGTTCGTGCTCAAGCTACGGTACTCGGTGTAATTGGCTGGTTTATCTGGCGGCTCTGACCTAGGTCACAATAGCCCGGGCCGGTCAGGGTCCTGCTAACAACGTAAGCGTGGTGCTTGGGTTGCGTAGCTATGTTGCTTATGAGTCTATCCCACATTTTGTCTTGGGGTAGACCGCGGTGGTGATAGCCGTTGGACCCTTCTGGAATCCCCCACGTTCGAATACGCTGTAGGAGTCTAAAGTCTAACAACCGGAGTCGTGCGTAAGCGACGCAGGAGGTTAGCTCCCCGTTTGTACCTGGGTGCTTGAGCCAGCAATCAAGCAATGCTAGTGTGCGTCTAACTCGTCTGACTAACTTTGTATGCTTAGTACCTTAGAACCTAGAACTAACTCGTATGTTGCCTCCTAAGCCTAGGACCTTTAGAGAGAGTGTGTTTGTGTGTTCACACTACTATCTTATCTATCATATCTTACGCCTGTACTTGAGTGTCTGGTTCGTTCCTGTCTATGATTTATACTCCTTGCAATAGTGTTGAACTTGTTAATCCGCCCAGCCTTCCTTGGATTCGATACCCTTTGGAATACTCCTTTGGGGAAATGCTACAATGGTACTTCCATGTGCTTGCAGACTCTTGTAATCGTTAGGATTACCATTCGGTCATTTCTGGCATCGTTGCTAGGAACTCATAACTTAGCATCGACATTAAGAAATACCAACAAGCATTTCTGGTGCCGTTGCCGGGGAAGGCTAAGGATAACATGTCAACACTTTGCAATGTTTATAATCATGACAGGAATAAAACAGTTCTCAATGCAGGCTAACTTTGAATGTCTTCTTTGTCTATCGATGATGAAGACAGGTAGTGTATGACTGGTTTCGACTTACCGCCGAATTTCACTGAAGATCCTGAGTCACTCGTAAGGAGAGCTAGAACTCATTTCAGTTCTCCCCAGCGTGTACGTACGGAAGTCGACCCAGCTTCCTTTGTGCCATCTACATCAACTCCTATGGCCAATCAAGAGAAGACTCTTCGCGAATACTCTGCTCCCTCTGCTGATCAGGTGCCTACTGGCCCCGAGATCAACACCGGGAATGGAAACTTCGAGATCAAGACTGGCCTCATTACGATGGTACAGGCTAGCCCATTCTGTGGCAAGCCTAATGAAGACGCGAGCACCCACTTGCAACAGTTCCTGGAGCTGTGCAGTACCTTCACTATACGAGGAGTGGAGGAAGATGCCATTCGTCTGCGGCTGTTTCCATTCTCACTGCTGGGAAAGGCGAAGCAGTGGTTCTATGTGAACCGTGCAGATATTGACACCTGGGCGAAGTGCTCAGCAGTGTTCCTCGTGAAGTTCTTTCCGTTGGGTAGGACCAATACCCTCCGGGGAAGAATTTCAAGCTTTCAGCAAGCAGCAAATGAAAGCATTCCAGAATCTTGGGAAAGGCTTCATGAGTACATCCTGGCTTGTCCCCATCATGGGATGGACAACTGGCTTATTCTGCAGAGTTTCTACAATGGGCTGACTCCGACAGCCCGGGGCCATATTGATGCTGCTGGTGGAGGGGCTTTCTTCTCTCTCACTATCGCTGAAGCAACTAAACTTATTGAGAAGATGGTCTCCAACCAAGGGTGGAGTGATGATCGACTCCAGCCATGTCAAAGGGGTACACATACAGTCAAGGAAGCGGATATGCTGCACACCAAGATGGACCTACTCATGAAAAGAATGGATGCTCTGACCAGTGACAAGGCTGCCATGGCCATCACTACTCAAGCTTTGGATGCTCGCATGACCTGTGAAGTCTGTGGTGACACTAGGCATTTAGGGAATTGCTGCCCTGCTACCCAGGAGGATGTGATGTACATGAACGGCAACAACAATGGTTATCGTCCACAAGGAGGTCAAACGTGGAATCAATCACGCCCTTACTATCAGGGAGGTAATCAAGGTAATACTTACAATCCGAACCAACCTTCCCTAAAAAATCTAGTTTTCGGGCAACCTAAGATTAATGATGGTTTTAACAAGAAAACAACTGCCTATGATAAGGCTTTAGAAAGCCTCAACGCTAAAATTTATAGCCTTTCTTCTGCTCTTAAGAACTAGCTGAGCTTTAACAAAATGATAGAAACCCAGTTGGCTCAGTTAGCTGCTTTAGTTCCCTCTGCTGAGGACGGGAAGATTCCGGGGCAACCCGTGTCTTCTTGTGAGAATGTTTGTGTAGTGTCCACCAGATGGGGTAAGCCATCTGGGAGGGCACGAGCTGCTGACTATGCAGGGAGACCCATACAGCAGGTTCTTGATCCTTGAGAATCTTCAGCAATTGTGCACAGGAAAGACCCTGGTTATCCGGCTATCACCTGCACAATATACTACCAAAAAATCAGGAATGCTCTCTGTGATCTTGGCGCGAGTGTAAACCTCATGTCCAAGGCTATGTTCGAAAGATTGGGATATCCTGCTCTTACTCCAATCTCGAGAATAGTTCAACTTGCTGATGCATCGATCCGGTATCCGGAGGGGATTGTGGAAGGCCTACTAGTATTTGTCCAAGGTTCCTGCATCTTCGCAGACTTCGTGGTCCTTGATATGGAAGATGATGCGAAAATGCCACTCATTCTTGGGAGGCCGTTCCTAAGTGACGCTCGGGCAAGGATCAATGTGGAAAATGGGACCATTCGTTTTCGCATTGGGAAGAAGAACTTGATGTTCCGATTTCAACCAACAGAAGAGCAGTGCTACTCAGTGCAAGGAAATGATGAGCAGACTTTGGGATGGACGGAGCCACAACCCCAGCTCACACAACCTCTGACCACACCAAGAAAATCAAGGAAAACACAGAAGGTGTGGCGGGAGGTACGGAGATCACACCCCCCTACTTCTCGAGAGTGGGGTGATGAGTGGAACTGATCACCGAGAAAAGTCCCGCTCTCGGACTTAAAAAGGTGAGTCCTTTCGCCAAAAGGTAAAATTGGTGAGTTATCTCATATTTCCCTTTTCAAAATTTCATTTAATTTATCCAATGCATATTTGAATTTTCCATTCTTGCATCTGCATGCTAGAATTTTTCTAGCAATTTTCCTTTTTCAATAAAAATTCTGAAAATAAAATTTTGAGTTGGAAAATCCCTAAAAATTCATTTGAGCAAGTTTTCGGGCAAGTTTGGACCGGGACACCTAGGCAGGCCCTCATGTGATCGTTAGAGAGCCGTTGCAAGAAGCTGGAGGAGGGCGGACCCGAGGTGGGTTCGACCGACCCCACAGGTCGGCCGACCCAGCCTAACGGCTAACCCGACCCTCCTTCCTCCAACGGCTCCTAGCTGTTGCACACGGCCCATGTCTCAGTGCCCGGCTTCATTACCTATAAATACCAGGGGGTTTGAGGGGTGTTTTCACCCATTACATCACTCTGTCCCTCTCTTGTTCTTGCTCTCTGGTTTTCGTGGATTTCTTGCTCGAGATTGAGGTGCTAAGTATTCTCTCCAAGTGCTGCTGAAATATTGACCATTGGTGGAGCAAGCTCGGTAAGGATTTCATTTTGGTTTCACTAACCCATCACCGAGTTGCTCGTGTTGTCCGATCGTTGTACAAGATGAGTTGGGCCTCTGGCACATTCTGGAAGTTGACTCGCTCCCACCGTTCACGTGACGAGGGGAGCTCGTCGCGTCACTTCGGAGGTGCACCAAGCCCAATGTCAACCGACCGTGAAGAGGAAGGAGAGGAAGAGCTACCCACGCCACAAGCCGAGGAAGTGTACGCCGTCGACGCTACCTTCATCGACTTGAGGGACGATCACGAAAGACAAGCCTACGCTCTCATCAAGGACCGAGTCTTCGCCAACACCAAGGAGTTCGACCCGGACCTTCTCGAGAAAACAGGTATGGACTCCGAGTTCGATTCCATCTGGCAAGCTCTAGGATGGGAAGGTTTTGTCCCAGTTCAGGAGGTTGGTTCTAGACCTACCACCATCCAGTTTCTCTGCACTCTTCGAGAGGATGCGTCCGGTATTTCATTTCGATTTCATGGAGTTCCGTATCGATTTTCATGGAAAGATCTTAGTCGCATCCTCGATTTTCATCATCGCTGCGCTATTTCTCTTGAGCAAGCTTGCGCTGGTTTTAATCATGAGAGTTTTTGGGAAGAGATCTCTGGTCGGCCTGTTCGCGGCAAGTTGATACCTAGCTGCAACGATATCTTGCATCCCACTCTCTGACTGTGGCACAAGTGGCTCGCCGTCACTCTCTTTCCAAGGGATGACGTGCGGCCCGTGCGCACTGACGAGATGATGATCTTATATGCCGCGGTCAGACGGATCAAGATCTCCCCTGTGCAAGCTATGATTCAGCAGTGGTTAACGAATTTTAAGATAACAGGTTCTATTGAGTGTACGTCTCTAATTTCTCGCATTGTCACGAATCTTGGGGTTACACAAGGGTCCAACGTGCCCTCCATTGCTAATCCCCGGACTCGGATTGCCGAGGCTTATCTGACTCAGGGGCATATTCTTAAGAAGGGTCCGGATGATTCTTTGGTTTTCTTTTACCCGGGCCATACAAACCAGATCCAGTTACCTAACCCGGATTTCAAGTTGTACGGCCAGGGGCCACTGACCGTTCCTCTCGAGGAACCTCGTCGTTCTAGTGTCTCTGGTGACAGGGTAACTAGGAGTGCATCGAGGAGAGCAACCGAAGCACAACAGCCGCCACCATAGCCATCCCCGCAGCTGTCGCCTCAGCCACAGCCACAGCCTCAGCCTACTACACCACTGTCCGGTACATGGACCTCTACCGAGTACATGCCTGGGGTTACTCCCGGATATGCTCCCGGTTGGGACCAGCCCATGTACCAGCAGGGTGCGAGTAGCTCAGCTTTGGCTAGTGCGGGCAGTGGCGAGTGGGCCGTCCCTACTGGTACTGCCTACGGAGATGCGACATCTTCGTCGTCCGGATTGCGCTCGTCGTCTCGTGGGGCCACCCTCACTCAGCAGATGAGCGAGCTCAGCATCCGAGTCGGCGACATGGAGGAGACCGTGCACTAGCACGTCGAGTCCACTCGGGACTGGCAGCGGATGTCTGGCAAGAGACTTCATGCCATCGAGCTGGCACAGCAGCAGCAGCTGGAGGAGCAGAGGGCCTACTACCGGTGGATGGGGTTTCCCCCTCCACAGTAGTAAGCCTGAAGCTAGCTTGGGGGAGGACCCCCACTCTGAGGTAACTTGTATCTTTATTTTCAAAATCTCATATGCTAAAAACACATAAAATCTGCAAAATTAAAAAGACCAAAAATATTTATCTCCTTTCTTAAAATTAGTTTGTTTTCACATGCGCGGTAAGAATGCTTTCTGTCCTTCATGGTCGAAATGATGAATAGTTGCTCTGTTTATTCGTTTATATGCCTTTCTTACAGCTTAGTATCCTATCTTAGTTTTGAGTTTGTTGGCTTGTACGATCAAACCTCAGCTTGAAACTTGTGGGTAGCAAAAAGCATGACCTTTGCCTAGGTTGTTGTGAGGTATGATATGGTAAAATAGGGTTGCTATGAGCTAGTACTAAGTGATGTTTGACATCCGGAGTTTTCTTTTGAAAAATGATAAAATGATAAGTTCCTCAATGATTAGAAATTCCTATCCAAAGCCATATGTAGATCCTAGCTGTTGTTAGCCTCCACATATGCTACTTGTTTTCTTCATTGAGTCTTGTCGAATTGTTGTGACCCTTGGCGAGAAACTTGTCATGCTCCCATGATCAAGATCACGTACACAGCCACTATATGCTAAACTTCTACACTGGAAGTTAGCTCCCATCATTTCATCCATCCCCCATCCTTTTCTCAAATAAAGCTCCGCACATTGTTCCATGATTACTCTCTCTCCAAAAAAATATTCAGCAAAGACTATGGGCTATGCGAAAAAAAAGAAGCAGCACATGCTCAAGAGCATGAAAAGAAGAAAAAAATAATAAATAATAATAAAGAGACATAGCCCAAGTCTCAAAATTTTCAAAGGAGAAGAGAGAATAATATCCAAAAAGGAGTTCTTCATCCGTCCACCATATACACACACATGCACATCTTGATCAGGTTGTATGACTTGTTGCTCCCAAGGATTCGGTTTTTGACTCGATAACATATGAGAAATGGGTATGCCACATGTTTTCCCTACCTATAGCTCCACATATCAGCTTATTAGGAGTAGGTGGAGAAAGAAGGCAATTTAATGCCTTGGTGAGGAATCATACACACTGAGCGATCCGAGAGTATCATTCGAGGAACTTTGATTTCTTTGTGAAAATTTAGCAAAACCTCCGGATTGACGACTGATCAAGGTACTTGTGATTAGTAATTTCTATACAACCGTTCTATCTTTCAACCGCCCAAGGCAGGTGAAGCTACAAGCCCCATATCAATCAAGCGTAAGGTAAGATCAATGCCAACTTATTCAATCCTTGATAGAGTACCTAGTCGTATGCTTCTCATAAACTAGGAATACAACATCGTAGCAACTCCTGATCGACCAACCTAAGTCCTAAGTATCTTGCTCGGGACGAGCAAGAGGCTAGCTTGGGGGAGTTGTTGACGGCTATTAAGCGCCTACTTTAGTGTAACACCCGGTTTTAAAGGACAAACCGAATGCACCCTTTATGCATGCCCAGGATCAAATTCATGCATAAAGTAACATCATCAGTGTAATATCACAACATATATCATTACAAGTGTATAACTATTACAAAATGACCAGAGGGTCTAAACAGGAAAATTTCACATCGTTATTCTATCGCAGCGGAGTAGGCACCATCTTCCACAGGAACGTCGACTGGGGGCATGCCAACCTAGAACTCCAGGTCTTCAAGGTCTTCATGATCCGACTTCTTCTTCTTTTAGCTTCTGACTATCTGAGCAGCAGTGGGGAAAGAACAGCAGGGGTTGAAAGGAAAAACGGTGAGTACACCTGGAGGCGTGTACTCCGCAAGTGGAGGAAAAGTATGCATAACATGCTGGCTTAAAGCAAGGAAGGCTTTATTTGGTGGACTGCAAAGCTCATGTTTTAGTGGGTCAAGTTTTTATTAAGCACCTAGAAATTATTGTGAATAAGGCTTCCCAAACCATTCAAGGCACAGGTACCCACCTGTCCTGATCCTAGGGTTACAACATCATAGAACCAAAACCAGCTCCCAAACCACCGTTCCACCACTGTGATCCACCCAAACCACCAACTAACCATCTGAGGGTCCAGGCCGCTCTTGACCATGAGCACGGCTGTTATAACAGTTTTTTTTAACACTCTGCAGAGGTTGTACATCTTTACCCACGAGTCGCGTAAACGTTCAAAAGAACGTTAAACCCAACCATGCTGTGCGGATCAGGCACTTTCACACTTCGTTATGTGTGATAGCATAGGGACGCTACGAGGCCTTTACATAGGTTCACCATGAGAGCCAGGTGTGGTTCGAGGACCGGTGGATGGTCGCTTCCTGGTGTGATGAGTGATTGACAACGTAGTGTGGACTGATTCTTGGCTAAGTATTGCAGGTGCAGGTTGCAGCTTGACTGGTGCAGGTGCAGGTGAAGAACAAGCGTGAAAGGTCGTTGCTGGTGAGGCCTCCAGGTGTGGAGAAGACAAGTAGGCTTGGTTCGAGGGACCCGGTGGCCAGCGGGGTCAAGTACGGGCCGTATGGTGGCAAGAACGGCAAGATGAAGTCATGGACGGTTTCTTGGTTGAGCCTCAAAACCAAGGTCGAGCCGGGACTACGTGGGAGCCGAGTCATGAGTGGTGATTGGCGGAGGCTACACCGAGTTCGCGGGGTTTCCGGTGGTTCACCAGAAAACCACTGGGTTCCTTGGTTGATCCACAAAGCCAAGACCGAAGAACCGAAGACGGAGGTGCAGCAGCTCCAGACCGGTCTGACCGGTCTGACCGGTGAGGAGCACCGGTCTGACCGGTGTGCGATGACGCAGTCCGGAATCTTCGAAGCGGAGGACACACGTCGGGATCGCAAGGCTTGCGTCGAGGCTAAGCAAGTTTGCGGTCGCTGGACATCCGTCCGATGGAGCGAAGACAAAGATTTCCGAATTCGCCCTTGAGGGGCATTAATCCCTAGTTAGCTAGTAAGGGTATTTTCGTCTTTCGGTTGCCACCATATAACCCAAGTGGTGAGAGGATGGCAGCCATCTCTTGGAACCCTAGCTCATTTGGTTTTCCTATTTTCCTTCCTATTTTCTTAGGATTTTCGTAGGACTAGCTTGAGAGCTTCATGGTGAGATCTTGTGAGAGGGAAGGATGATCGGGCGGCAAGCTAGACCTTGTATGAACCTCTTTGGTATGTATAGATGCTTCGGCGTGGTTCCTCAAGGCTTGGATGTGTCTTTCCCGTTTCTCCTTTTTGGTGATTTTCGGAGCCCTTTCTTGGCGATTTTCTTGGAGCGATTTCGAGGCCTTTCTCTTTAGGATTTGGTGGGGGATGTATGCATGAACCCTTCGTGGTTCTTTTCCCTTTGATTCCCATCCCAAATCCGTGAGCAAAGGGGCTCGATTTTGGGGTTTTCGTGGCTCTAGGGTTAGAGGCGTTCTTGGTGGGATTTCTTCGATTCCTCTTGATTTGACAAGTTTTGGTGGACCAAATCTTGGCTATGGAATACCCATGAGGTGTTCCTACTATCCCCAAAGTCTTGTGCAAAACCGTGGAGCGAATCGGGAGATCGGGAGTTGGATTTGGGGGAGTTGACTCGCGGGCGCTGTTCATCCCGAGATGCCCAGGCGCGACCGGTCTGACCGGTGCTCTTGACCGGTCTGACCGGTGCTAGCCCTTGGTGGGATTTGTCTCGGGGAATAGCCTTGTCCGTGTGGTTTTGTCCCGTGGTCCTGCTGATCAGTTCTTGGCGTGTTTGGAGTTGTTTTGCTAGGTTTTGTGAGTGGTTCTTCTTCCTTCCAGGTTGTGTTTCGAAGGTGGTATTTGTTCCAGGGCCTAGAGGAGTCACTGAGGCTTCCTGGAACGTTTGCTGTGCGGCTGCTGTAGCCACCGGCCTGACCGGCTCAATCCACCGGTCTGACCAGTGTCACCGGTCTGACCGGCGCAGGTCATCGGTCTGACCGGTGTAGCACAGGCAGCAAGCCGTGCAAGTTTGCGCTGTGTGTTTTGGTGAGTTCTGGCTCGGAGGGTTGTGTGTTGGCTCCTAGGACCAGTAGCACTCCAGTGGCTGCGTGGTCTTGGCCAACTTGGGTAGTTGAGTCGGAGACGCGATTCGGAAGCCGTGTTCGTCTTGTTGGAGTTCTCATCTCCTTCGAGATGAATTTTTATCGGCTCCCATTCACTCCCCCCCTCTCTGGTTCGCCTAATCGGTCCTTCAATTGGTATCAGAGCCGGTTCGGGTCTTTATTGACTCTTACCAGTCTAAGATCCAAAGATGGCGTACCAGGAATGGGGTTCGGGTCCTCCGCACTTCGATGGGAAGAACTACCAGATGTGGCAAAGGCAGATGGCGGCGTTCGTCCGCGGAAAGGGTCAGATCCTTTGGGATGTCACGGTGAACACAGCTTATGTTCATCCGATGAACTTTCTTGCTCCAGGATCGAGGGATATGTTCGAAGCCAACAACAAGGCTGTCGACTACTTATTTCGTGCTCTGTGTCAGCCTGAATTCGATCGGGTTCAGACAGAGGACTTAGCTTGTAGGATTTGGGAGCAGTTGAAGGATGCTCATGCTGGGAATGCTCAGGTTCAGGCTCGGATGTACGCGACTTACCGGAGAGAGTACGAGAACTTCACTCATCTCCCCGGCGAGTCCGTCGATGCCCTTTTCCAGCGATTTACGGTCGTTGTGAACAACATGAGAGCCAATGTGGACGTCCTCCCATACAATGATCATGATAGAGCCGTGAAGCTCTTGCACTCGTTGGATCGTACCATATGGGATGGGAAGTTTGAGGCTATTGTTGAGTCCGAGAAGTATGACAGCTTGACGGTGAACGAGCTGTTCTCGAAGCTCAAGTCAACTGAGTTGGACCGTGGTATGACAGCCAAGATCGAGAGCCCAACTGATTCGCATAGTCTCGCTCTCGTTAGTGGCAAAGGAGCTAAGTCTAACGCTAACGCATCCTCCAGGATGTACTCTCTGTCTTCTTTGATGTCTTTGCCAGACGAGGAGTTCGACGTGCTTGGAGAGGACGAGCTGGCGTTGCTGACTAGGCGGTTCGAGAGGCTGCACGAGAACCGGGTGAACACGAGAAGGATAGCACGGACGTGCTTTCAGTGCGGCAAGCCAGGACACTTCGTCGCCGACTGTCCGGAGAAGATGGAGAACAAGGACAGCTACAAGGACGGCTATAGGCACCGGTCTAGCAAAGATGGCAAGTACCGATCGAGGCGCGATCACAAGCACAAGAACAAGCACAAGGACGAGCGACGGTCGAGGAAGAAGGACGGCCGCGGCAGGAAGGCCCGAGCGATGGTCGGAGCTCCGCCTACTCTTCCTCGAGCTCGAGTAGCAGTGAAGATGAAGGTGATCGGCGCAAGAACAAGAAGTCATCCAGGAACTTGAGCGGGTTGAGCTGCTTCGCGGGAGATGGCTTCTGCGGCATGGCCCGTAGCTCCGACAGCAAGAAGAGCCACCAGAGTGACTCGGACTCTGACTCCGAGGATGAGGTATGTGATGAGCTCTCTTCTTTGCGCAAGGAGAATGATGAGTTGGTTGACTTGCTTGATAACCGCGATCACATGCTTAGAGAGGCCAAGAAGATGAGGAAAGAGCTTAGGGCCTCACTAGAAGATGCTAGGAACCGTGTGGCTGAGCTAGAAACCCAAAACCTAGATGCTAAGCTTGAGATTGATTCGCTTAAGGCTTCTCCTGTGGTTTCTGATGAGATTGATTGCTGTGATTGCTCTGTGTACCTAGCTGATCTTACCGCTCTTAAGAATAAGCATGCTTCTACTTGTGATGAACTAGATATGCTTAGGGTTGAAGTGGCTGAGCTTAAGTCTAGACCTGCTTTGCTAGGTGCTTGCACTTCTTGCCCTGTTCTGCATGGAAAGATTGATGAGATGCATGCTTACACTATTTCGCTTGAGGCTAAGTTGAAAGAGCTTATTCCCACTTCTTGCTCTACTTGTGAATTGCATGCGGTTAAGAATTTGGAGCTTGCACATTATGTTGATCGCTTGCAGGATGAGAATGATGAGCTGAGGAAATGTATGAGCTGGTTGTCGGGTCAGGAGCCTCAGCTTGGTATCATGATAGCGGCTTTCAAACGCTATGATGGTCAGGCACTTGGGGCTGACAAGCTTGGAGAGAACAGTGGTGAGGGAGTTGAGAGAGTTGGAGAGATTCCTATCCCACCACCAAACAGATACAAGAACAAGTTTGAGCCCAAGCCTAACCACCTCAGAAACAAACTTGACACTACTCCAGATCCACCCATATTCCCTCACCCAACAAATGATTTTCAGAAACCGGTGAAGTTTGTGAGGCCAAAGGGAGGTGAGAAAGGAGAGAAGAAGGGTGAGAAGCTGAGTGGGCAGCCCCAACCGAAGCCAAAGCCTAAGCCACAGCCCATAAAGTTCCATTGTGGGTATTGTGGGAGAGATGGTCACAAGGATGAGTTCTGCTTCAAGAGGAAGCGTGAGGAGAGAATGGCTAGAGAGTGGGCTAACTAGGACAGGTACCACCCCTCTAATGGTGTACCTGAGCCTCGTATGCAGATGCCCAGGGCCAAGGCGATTGTGAGAACGGTTCCGGCTTGGGGAGACCGGAAGGCTGCAGGTGCTGCTGCTGGCCGAGCTACACCGGTCAGACCGGTGTACTACACCGGTCAGACCGGTGCAGGTCTGGGCAGACAGCGAGTCGGGTTTTGTGCTCGTGAGGATGCTCGGTTTGGTTCTGGAGGTCGTGGTTCTGGTGGTTGGTCTGGAAAGTTTGCAGGTGGTCAGTTTGCTAGGCGTTCTCCACCTCGTGCTCAATATGAGGGTAGGAGGAGTCGTAGCTTTGAGATGGAGAGGAGGAACGATCCACGGTTTCTCTTTCGTGGCTTTCGTCCTCCTCCAGCTAGAGAGGGTTGGTTCCCTCGTAGTGGTTACCGTGGTGGTGTTCGTGGTGGTAGCTTTGATAGGCGTGATGATTTGGTTTGTGCTAACCCCACTTTGGAGCAAATGGCTCGGCACTGGTTTTACTCTTTTGGTACTAACCCCAGTGCTGAGTCATTTGTTCACTCACGTGCTCGCTTTTGAATTTCAAGTGGGAGACTTGAAGAACATTTGGTTGATTGACTCCGGTTGCTCGAGGCATATGACCGGAGACAAGGGGTGGTTCTCAAGTCTCGTCCCGGTGGTGACAAAGAAGTACATCACCTTTGGGGACAATGGGCGAGGGCGTGTGCTGTCAGAAGGTGAGATTAAGGTAAGTGACAAGATCACTCTCAGGCGTGTTGCTCTTGTTCAATCGCTTGGATACAATTTGCTTTCTGTGTCCCAGTTGTTGGATGAGGGTTTTGAGGTGTTGTTTCGGCCTGGTGGTTCTCGGATTTTGGATTCTCGGGGGGATCTTGTTTGCATGGTCGTTCCCGAGGGTCAAGTGTTCCGAGCTGATTTTTCTCAGTCTTCTGGTGTGGAGCGTTGCTTCTTGGCTGGTTCTTCGAGTGAGTTGTGGAAGTGGCATAGGAAGTTGGGTCACTTGAGCTTTGACCTTTTGTCTCGATTGAGTAAACTCAATTTGGTCCGAGGATTGCCACGGTTGAGGTTTGAGAAAGAGTTGGTTTGTGCGCCGTGTAGGCATGCCAAGATGGTAGCCTCTTCTCACCCGCCTCTCACAGATGTGATGACTGAGCGTCCATGCGAGCTGCTCCATATGGACCTTGTTGGCCCAGCTCGTGTGCGATCTGCGGGTGGGAAGTGGTATGTCCTTGTTGTGGTGGACGACTACTCTCGGTATGCGTGGGTGTTCTTTCTTGAGGAGAAAGGGGAGACGTTTGGTTTTGTTCGAGATCTTGTCTTGAGGTTAAGAAACGAGAGGCACGGAGATGCCATACGAGCGATCCGCAGTGACAATGGCTCGGAATTCAAAAACTCTCGCTTCGAAACCTTTTGCCATGACTTGGGTCTTGAACACCAGTTTTCGAGTCCGTATACGCCTCCCCAGAATGGCGTGGTGGAAAGGAAAAACAGGACCTTGTGCGAGATGGCTCGGACGATGCTCGACGAGCATAGGACTCCGAGAAGGTTCTGGGCTGAGGCGGTCAATACCGCGTGCTATGTGTCGAACAGGATCTACCTCAGGGTTCATAAGAAGAAAACCTATTACGAGTTGATGCACGGTCGCACACCCAAGGTGAGTCACTTCCATGTCTTTGGTTCTAAATGCTTCATTCTGAAGAAAGGGAAGAAGTTGGACAAGTTCGAGGCTAGGTCTGTCGATGGCATTTTCTTTGGTTATGCATCTCATTCTAGAGCATTTCGTGTGCTCAATCTTGAAACTAACCAAATCGTGGAGACTTGCGAGGTAACATTCGACGAGACACAGCCACGTAGTCAGCTTGTTTTTGAGTGTGCAGGTGACGACGAACTTGGCGAGGAGATCTTTCAGGAGGAGGAGCATGAACATGGAGATGATGAAGATGGCGGTGTGGTGCCCGCGGCTGAACGTGTACCTACTACTTCGACGACGATCGAGAATGGACCCTCTCCCACACCTTCAACGACAAACCCAGATCAAGGCGAAGCTGCTATTGAGGGGGAGGTAGCATCAAGGCGAGAACCTCCCCGGCGAGTGCAAGTGGATCACCCAGCTTCGAGAATCATCGGCGACATGAATGAACGTACTACACGGTCGAGGGTTCGGAACAATTCTCATTTCGCTCATGCTGCTTTTGTTGCCACCTTTGAGCCCAAAGACATTGGACACACGTTATCTGATCATAATTGGGTTAACTCGATGCATGAGGAGTTGGAGAATTTTGAGAGGAACCAAGTTTGGGTGTTGGTTGACCCTCCCCTAGGGTGTAAGCCGATTGGAACAAAATGGGTGTGGAAAAATAAAGAGGGAGAGAAAGGAGAAGTGGTGAGGAACAAGTCGAGACTTGTTGCTCAGGGGTACAGTCAGAAAGAGGGGATCGACTACGAGGAGACTTTCGCTCCTGTAGCTCGTTTGGAGGCGATCAGGATCCTTCTAGCCTTTTCCGTGGCTAAAGGGTTCAAGTTGTACCAGATGGATGTGAAGAGTGCTTTCTTGAACGGTGTGTTGGAGGAAGAGGTGTTTGTGAGGCAACAACCGGGGTTTGAGAGTGAGAAGTACCCCCACCGGGTATACAAGTTGAGGAAGGCGCTGTATGGGTTGAAGCAGGCGCCTAGAGCTTGGTATGGTAGGTTGAGGGGGTTCCTGTTTGAGAGAGGGTTTGAGATGGGGAAGGTCGACCAGACCTTGTTTCTCCTCAGGCAGGGCAGAGATATCCTGATTGTGCAGGTATACGTGGATGATATTGTCTTTGGTGGCTCATCTAACTCTCTTGTTGCAAGGTTTGTAGAAGACATGAGCAGGGAATTTGAGATGAGCATGATGGGCGAGTTGCAGTTCTTCCTTGGGCTACAAATCAAGCAATCAAAGGAAGGAACATTTGTGCACCAAGCTATGTACACCAAGGACATTGTGAGGAAGTTCAAGATGGAGGACTCCAAGGCCATGGCGACGCCTATGAGTACGACTACAGCTCTTGATGCGGACGAGGAAGGTGAACACGTGGACCAGAAGGAGTACCGGAGCATGATCGGGTCACTCCTCTACTTGACGGCGACGAGGCCGGACATCCAATTCTCGGTGTGTCTGTGCGCTCGTTTTCAAGCGTCTCCGAGGACTTCGCATCGGCAAGCAGTCAAGCGCATTTTCAGGTACTTGCGACACACTCCCGACTTCGGCCTTTGGTACTCTGCGTCTTCTTCTTTGGCGCTTCATGGATTTTCAGACGCGGATTTTGCCGGGTGTCAGTTGGATAGGAAGTCCACTTCTGGGACTTGCCAGTTCTTGGGTTCTTCTTTGGTGTCTTGGTCTTCCCGCAAACAGTCGAGTGTTGCTCAATCCACTACCGAGGCAGAGTATGTGGCCGCAGCTAGTTGTTGCTCTCAGCTCCTTTGGATCACATACACCATGAGTGACTTTGGTGAGGAGTATACCCATGTCCCACTTCAATGTGATAGCACTAGTGCCACAAGCGTTGCAAAGAACCCAATGCTCCATTCCAAAACCAAGCACATAGAAGTGAGGTATCATTTTCTGAGAGACAACGTAGAGAAAGGGAAGATAGCTTTGATCCATGTACCCACACATGACCAACTAGCCGATATTTTCACCAAACCCCTAGATCAAGCAACTTTCACTCGTTTGCGGGGGGAGCTTGGTGTTTGTTTGATTTCTTGAGTTGGTGTGTGGGAGCTCCTTTGTAGCATATGTATAGCTTTCCTTTGTGCATTTCTTGCATTTGGCATGGCATATGTAACATGATGTATAGGCATCTTTGTATCTTAGGTTGCATGCATTTTGTAACATATGCATTGTTTAGGAAAGGCTTCTCCTATATACATTGTTCACCATGGAATGACATATATGTCTTTGTGAGCTAATTTGGTAAGCTATGGTTAGTTTGGCTTAGCTCTTGATAATCTTGGTTTATATCCATGGTTGATGGCTATGTTTTTGAAAAATTTCATATATATGCTCTCTTGTGAGTAAATGCCTTTACATGATCTTGACATGTTTTTGTGGCTTGGCTATGCTTAATTTGTGGTTGGATAGCTTATTTTGATCATATGGGGCCAAAGGCTCATTTGCCATCATGAATGTTTAGCCCCCATGCTTCATCTTGTGGAGGGGCATAAGTTCCTTTTTGTCGCAAAGACATTTCATGTACCAATTCTAAATCTGAAAATGAAATGTAAATTGCTTGAAAAATGTGCTCCCATGTCATATGTGCTAATTTTAATTTGCTTTGGGTGCTAAATCGTTGCATGATGCCTACCAATGAGAAGTCTCATATATAGAAGTAGGCAAATGGCTCGGTGGCTTTGACATGACATGAGGTGCTTGTGGGTGTTTATGATGGTCTTATGCTTAGAATGGTTGTCCTAGCATGAAGTTTGTGTGGCTTTGCCATTTTGACATGTTTAGCTCATGTTTAGGACTTTGCTCATGAGAGGGTGATTTTTCACAAAATTGCTCAATTCTATCTTAGCTTCGCCCAATGGTTGTGAAACTTGGTGATCATGCAGTTTATGTCATTACGAAGCTATAGAGTATCTAACTTGCTCATTTGGACATGTGTAGCATCCTATGTTGAATTTTGTCTATTTGAGAAGCTCTAGGTTGCATTTTTTTGCATTTTTGGCTTGATTCATGCATTGTCAACAAGGGGGAGAATTTTGAGCATGTTTTGGCCTACTGAATGCATTTGGAAGGTTTTCAGGTGGTTTCGGGCCATTTTTGGGCTCTGTTGTGCACCGGTTTGACCAGTTGAGGTCACCGGTCTGACCGGTCAGAGTGCTGGTCCTGTTCATATGTTGAGCACCGGTCTGACCGGTGGTGTTGGCCGGTCTGACCGGTCAGAGCTGAGCTGTTGCAGCTGCTCTGTTTCGTGAAGTGGCTCGCATGCATTCGTCCACGGGGAGTTGCATTGGTTCAGGGGGAGCTTGCATGTGTGCAGGGGGAGCTCTTTGTGGTTTTCGAGCTTTGGATTGTTGGTTTGTGCTCTTTGCTTGAGCATGTTTGTCTCGGATGTGTCGAGCCGTTGCCCTTGCTTAAGGGGTCCGAGACTTGTCTTCTTCAAGTGATCTTGCTCTTTGTCTTTCTTTGGCTTTCGATCGCTTGTTGGAGTTTCTTTTAGTCGTCTCTTTTCTTTTCCTTTTCTCTTGGTTACCAAAACGTGTGTGTTGTCAATGCACTCTTCAAGGGGGAGATTGAGAGCCAGGTGTGGTTCGAGGACCGGTGGATGGTCGCTTCCTGGTGTGATGAGTGATTGACAACGTGGTGTGGACTGATTCTTGGCTAAGTATTGCAGGTGCAGGTTGCGGCTTGACTGGTGCAGGTGCAGGTGAAGAACAAGCGCGAAAGGTCAATGCCGGTGAGGCCTCCAGGTGTGGAGAAGACAAGTAGGCTTGGTTCGAGGGACCCGGTGGCCAGCGGGGTCAAGTGCGGGCCGCATGGTGGCAAGAACGGCAAGATGAAGTCATGGACGGTTTCTTGGTTGAGCCTCAAAACCAAGGTCGAGCCGGGACTACGTGGGAGCCGAGTCATGAGTGGTGATTGGTGGAGGCTACACCGAGTTCGCGGGGTTTCCGGTGGTTCACCAGAAAACCACTGAGTTCCTTGGTTGATCCACAAAGCCAAGACCGAAGAACCGAAGACGGAGGTGCAGCAGCTCTAGACCGGTCTGACCGGTGGGTCTGACCGGTGGGTACCGGTCTGACCGGTGAGGAGCACCGGTCTGACTGGTGTGCGATGACGCAGTCCGGAATCTTCGAAGTGGAGGACACGCGTCGGGATCGCATGGCTTGCGTCGAGGCTAAGCAAGTTTGCGGTCGCTGGGCATCCGTCCGATGGAGCGAAGACAAAGATTTCCGAAATCGCCCTTGAGGGGCATGTATCCCTAGTTAGCTAGTAAGGGTATTTTCGTCTTTCGGTTGCCTCCATATAACCCAAGTGGTGAGAGGATGGCAGCCATCTCTTGCAACCCTAGCTCATTTGGTTTTCCTATTTTCCTTCCTATTTTCTTAGGATTTTCGTAGGACTAGCTTGAGAGCATCATGGTGAGATCATGTGAGAGGGAAGGATGATCGGGCGGCAAGCTAGACCTTGTATGAACCTCTTTGGTATGTATAGATGATTCGGCGTGGTTCCTCAAGGCTTGGATGTGTCTTTCCCGTTTCTCCTTTTTGGTGATTTTCGGAGCCCTTTCTTGGTGATTTTCTTGGAGCGATTTCGAGGCCTTTCTCTTTGGGATTTGGTGGGGGATGTATGCATGAACCCTTCGTGGTTCTTTTCCCTTTGATTCCCATCTCAAATCCGTGAGCAAAGGGGCTCGATTTTGGGGTTTTCGTGGCTCTAGGGTTAGAGGCGTTCTTGGTGGGATTTCTTCGATTCCTCTTGATTTGACAAGTTTTGGTGGACCAAATCTTGGTTATGGAGTACCCATGAGGTGTTCCTACTATCCCCAATGTCTTGTGCAAAACCGTGGAGCGAATCGGGAGATCGGGAGTTGGATTTGGGGGAGTTGACTCGCGGGCGTTGTTCATCCCGAGCTGCCCAGGCGCGACCGGTCTGACCGGTGCTCTTAACCGGTCTGACCGGTGCTAGCCCTTGGTGGGATTTGTCTCGGGGAATAGCCTTGTCCGTGTGGTTTTGTCCCGTGGTCCTGCTGATCAGTTCTTGGCGTGTTTGGAGTTGTTTTGCTAGGTTTTGTGAGGGGTTCTTCTTCCTTCCAGGTTGTGTTTCGAAGGTGGTTTTTGTTCCAGGGCCAAGAGGAGTCACTGAGGCTTCCTGGAACGTTTGTTGTGCGGCTGCTGTAGCCACCGGCCTGACCGGCTCTGTCCACCGGTCTGACCGGTGTCACCGGTCTGACCGGCGCAGGTCATCGGTCTGACCGGTGTAGCACAGGCAGCAAGCCGTGCAAGTTTCCGCTGTGTGTTTTGGTGAGTTCTGGCTCGGAGGGTTGTTTGTTGGCTCCTAGGACCAGTAGCACTCCAGTGGCTGCGTGGTCTTGGCCAACTTGGGTAGTTGAGTCGGAGACGCGATTCGGAAGCCGTGTTCGTCTTGTTAGAGTTCTCATCTCCTTCGAGAAGAATTTTTATCGGCTCCCATTCACTCCCCCCCTCTCTGGTTCGCCTAATCGGTCCTTCACACCAGCGGCGCATTAACCCAACTCAGGGTTCGGGTAGCCGTCCTCGTGCCACTGAATGTTGGGGTCCTAGCCTCCCTCACTGGAACCAATAGCTTAACGCAGGCCAGCTGGATTTCCCGATTTACCCTACTTAATTAGCCAAGACCATAGCCTATTAGTTCTCGTGGTTGTACTGTAAGTCCCAGGTGGTCACTCCATAGACCGGTCCTTAAAAGATCGACTCAGGCAAGACCAACATCAAGCATCACAAGTCACCATCCCAACCACTTGCCTGAGTCGCTGTGACACCCTAAAATTCCATCACTAAAATTCATTTAAGCAACATGTTGATATAGTCTTAAGGATTTAAATTGCCTTGCTAATTAAATTGAGCTCTAAAGTGAATTAATTTAATTAAATTAAATTTAGAGACAACAAGTGCTTGTGCATCATATTTTGGTTGCATAGTGTTCTGTGTGAAGGTTTGAAGTTTCAAAAGTTTTAAATGTGTTTGAAATGTTTTGAAAACAGTTTGAAAGGTTTGATTTTGAAAAGGATTCAAAAAGGAAAAGAAAAAAAAGAAAAGGGAAGACCTCATCCCCCTCACCATTCAGCCCAGCCGGCCCGTCGGCCCAACACTCCCTCCCGCAGCGGCCCACCTCCCCGCCTCCCTTTCTCTTTTTCTTTCTGCCACTGACGCGCCGACCCCACCCGTCAGCTCTCTCTCCCACCTCGCGCCCCCTCCTCTGTTTCAAGCCGGGGACACCGTTGGGTTCACCGCCGCCTTGCCCCGCGCCTCCTCCGCTTCCCCCTTCCATCCGTGGGCTTCAATCAAGAGCCGTAAACCCCGCGCTCGTTTCCCCTTCATTTCCTTTCCGTTTCCCCTTTTCTTTCCCCTTTATGCCCGCAATGCCGCCGGCCATCAATGGCAAGTGCGCCGGCCGCCGCCCCTTCCCCGCTTCCCCTTCTCCTCTCTCTGTCCCTACTTAAGGTCGAGCCCGAGCTCTCACCCTCCCCTTTTGCACTTGCATCACACCTTCACGCGCCCAGGCCCACACAAACACCCAGCGCCGCCGCCCCTGTTTCCGCCGCCGCTGGAATAGCTCGCCGCCGGTGAAGGGTCCCTCTTTTCTTCTCTTTTTTCCTCTCTGATGATGCAACCGTCACTCATTGAGCTCCTCGTGCCACAGGTTTTCTTCCCCGACGTTTTCCGGAGCTTCTGTCCCCGTCCGCCGGAGCGCCGCTCAAGATCGCCACCGTCGTTGATCCTCGCCACCACAACCTCTTCCTCGCCAGCGAACACGTCCTCTCCGTCTCCGTGTGGTGAGCATCACTTCGCCGCCATCTCTTGTCCCGCGCGTGTAACGTAGCACCGGCGCCCGCACGCCGGCGGAACCCGCACCGACCCCTTTCGGTGTAGGCCATCATGATCGCCGGAGCTGCCATCTTTTTGGCTTGGCTGTGTGCGCTTTTGCTCCAGCTGCACGTAGAGCCCGTTTGTGGTCGTTTTGGTAACCTGTATCGCAATCTGGAGCCGTGCCGGTGAGTCCTCCGCCGCGCGCTGCCGCACTCTGGCGAGTCCGCCACCACCTCCCGCTTACACGCGTCCAGGATAGTTGGATCTCTGATCTATGGCGCCAATTAAATCAAGGGGATACCCCTTGGGCTGGTGCACCGTGGACCCGTGAGCCGAGCTCACGGCGTGGTCCACCGCCACCGCAGCCGCTGGATCGTGGATCAACGGCTCAGATCCACCCGTGCCGCGGGTCAAACCCGAGGGTAACGGTCAGCACCGGCATCTTTTCTTTAAGAGCCCCTGAACTTTCTAGTTTTCACAAGCCGGTCCTTCCACCATCAAGAATCCTTACACATAAGTCCTTGTTTTTATGTTTTAGCCCTTGATTCTTTTAGATTCCTTCACCAGAGGTCCTTTTCATTTCTTTTGCATATAAACCCTTCTATTTTTATATGAAATTATGTTTCTAGTCCCTGGTTTCTTTCATATAAGTCCTGTAGGCCTAGTTTTCTTACAGAAAAGTCCCTGTATCTTGTTTTAACCATATCTTTCATGTTTTAACTCCGTTTTTAGCGTTTTATATACCGAAATGATCGTCTCAGTGAGTAGAATCTTTTAAATAGCGTGTTTTTAGCTTTTGAAACTGTTTGGTGTACTGTTTTATTTATTTATTGTTTGTATATGCTTGTGCGTAGATATCGTGCCTGTTTCGACTGAGTACCCCGTTGGAGAAGATCAAGAAGAGCCTATCTTCGAAGAAGAGAATACTCAGTTCGTAGAGGAAGGCAAGTGGATTTCCCCCTCTGCATATTCTTTTTGAACCTATATAACTGCATGTTTAAACAATATTTACTTTTACTTGTTGCTATGCATTAACTTGATGGGAAATCACCTTTTTAAGGACATGACTAGATGTTTCACCCCTATAACCTTGATCAACCCCTTTTAGTAAATGTTTTGGGTAGATGATTGCTTAGTTGCTAAACTTGGGCTGGTTATAATGGTTTTTATGTTACAGTCTTCCATGTTTATGAACTGTTGTTTGTGTTTTAAGACAAGATCAAACAACTTAAATGGAACATGGAGAACCACCCAAGATAACAGTACAACCACAGTCCAAATGGCTCTGGCTTAGCCAATTAATTAGGTGTGCGACTGTACTAGTGATACTATCCGAAAGGAACACAGGGGGCTTGGGGTTGCAGTGGTATAGCCTGGTTCTTCTGGGGTAGCAGCCTTTGCTAAGGTGCTGACCATTAGGGAGGGTTATGGTCCGCCCTGAGCTGTAACTGTCGTGGGTTGTTGGTGCTTTTGCATACCTTTGTAAAGGCTTCGTAGTGGACCCCTAGCCACTCACCTCGGAAGTGTTTAAGGGTCTAGCTAACCCGGGCAACATGGGGAACACGAGCTGTGGGTAAAGTGTACAACCTCTGCAGAGTTAAAACTGATCGATCAGCCGTGCTCACGGTCAAGAGCGGCTTGGACCCTCACATGATAATCAAACTTAAAGATGGATGTAAATCGTGGATCTTGTGGGTTTTTGGGATGAGATGTTTTATAATGCTTAAGTGGGTTGGTATGAACTTACATCTAGTAACTAGGTGCTGTTTATTAAAACTTTGACCAACTTATAAAATGCTAAGCGTTGTAAACCTTAGCCTATCCTTGATAGCCTTGCATGTTTCCCCCACTTGCTGAGCTCCAACCATAAGAGCGACTTTGAGGAGTTCTAAGGCATGCGGATCCCCCAGTCATGTGCCTGTGGAAGATGAATCTGAAGTTGCTCGTTTAGTTATCGTTTGTTTTCGGACCTTCGTGTCCACCGTCTGAGTGTAATAAATGAATATTGTATCAGTTAAACTCCTGTACGTTTGATTACAGTTATGGTATTACACTCTTTTGTCTATCGTATGTGTGTAACTTGATCCTGGCGCACATATGAGATGCATTCGGTTTTCCTTGTAAAATCGGGTGTGACAAAGTGGTACCAGAGCCGTAATGACTGTAGGTCGCAGCCTTAGCTAGAAATGGTCGAAATTAAGGATTCATGTTCTAGAAAGCCATGTCATGCTTCAAATTATCTTATTTACGCATAAAAATCTAATTTATTCTTGTTTATTATTAAAACTCTATCATTTTGATTTATTCCATACTGAGTTCAGTTTTGTTTTGTCAGATGGCCAGAACAAAGTACACTGCACGCAAGAGCACTGGTGGCCGTGTTCCCCGTGGTCAGTTGGCACCCCGCTACCCGGTGATTGCGCCAGTGCCAGAGCCGCAGCCAGAGCCGCAGCCAGAGGTTGAAGTTGAAGAGGATCCCGAAGAGGTGCAGCCGGAAGCTGAGGTTGAAGAAGACCCTGAGGAGGTGCAGCAGGAGGATCCAGTTGAGCAGCCACAGCTGTATGATGGTACTGTCCTGGAGGCCGATGCAGATGGTGACATTGTGATTCCGCCAGCACCTGAAGCAGCAGAAGATGCACCACCTTCGCCAGTTGCCCCCGCACCCAATGCTATGGGTGGAGATCCAGATGACTCGGGGGATGACAGTGGTGAAGATGATGATGAAGACAACAACAACAATGATGGTGAAGATCCAGAGGAGGAAGAGGATGACAATCCTCGCTATCGTGGGGCTGAGTACCACAAGCACACTACTGAAGATGAGAATGGCCAGTTTTGTGTCTTACTGCAGGAAGTACTGCAGCATCTGGGATACACTATGAAGCCGCTCTATGTCACCAAGCACTACAGTGAGCCTGGTCTGAGAGATTACTACACAAGCCGTGTCTACATCCGTGTGCCTCTGATTGATACCAATGGGTGGAGGAATCGCTCATCACACCATAGCACCGCTCACTTCTCCACTGATGAGGCTGCTATCAATGATGCAGCTAGGAGGGCTCTCTGGTCGCTTTGCAATGCTCAACGTGATCGTCTGCATGAGTCTGAGTTCCGTCACATTCCTCGTCGCGTGAGTGGCTCTGAGGAGACTATAGTACCTGCTGGAGGAGATGATCGTATTGACATCCTGGCTCGGGTGACTGCTGCACTTAACACTGATCTTGAAGGTGCTACAGCTGAGCTGGATAGGTACCATGAGGAACTGCAGACTGCACAAGCTAGGATTGCTCATCTGGAAGCACAGCTTGCTGGTCATCGGCCACCTGAGGAAGCAATGCCGTACAGCACCACAGCCTCTCCTCCACGCAAGAAGCTCCGTTACGGCACACCAGAAGCTATAACCCGTCTGGGCTAGGATCTTAGGATGCCTGCCTTTACCTTTTTATGTTTCGATAGACCGTTCCTGTGAGGACGAATGCTTGTAATAATGGTTGTTGCTTGAACACATGTTTGATTTGGATTTTGCTTGTGTGAGTTGTATGGTGGAGTGATGCCCACGATACAACAAGAAATTATTAAGTTAAATAAAGTTAGTTTGGGTCCAAATCTGGTTGTCTTCTATTTTATCTCTCATGCAAGTTTGGAATGATGCAAATCTGTTCCCGCAGTTGTCTGACACAGCAGCAATGTTTTAATTTTATCTCCAGCTACAGAGCTCCATTTGATATGAAACCAGTTGGGTTAGTTCACAAATTTTGAGGATGATTTTCTGTCAAAAATTCAATACCATACAGTATGTATTCTGGGAATTATGCACAAAGTATTGAGCACATCAGAATCTGTAATTTCTGCTGAGACAGCTGCACTATTTGAATTTTATCTCGAGTTTTAGACCTCCAATTGAGATGATTCCAGTTGGACTAGTTTCATAATTTTGTACTTCATATTCTGGTAAAATTTCATGATTTTTGGATAATGGTACAGAGAGTTACATCTGATTTATTGAGGTCAACAGAATCTGTCTTAGTTGGAAGTTCGTGTCGCTTTATCGTTTTGAGTTCATCTTTTTATGCATCAGTTCAATACCCCTCTCTGAAATAGATTTTTCTAACAATCAGATGGTAAAAACCAGGTCCGGAGGAGGTCAAGACATTCCGCCTGTGATTCGTGCTCATATTGCTAATCAACAGAACCAAGCACCACCTCCGCTGATCAATCAAGCAATGGATCCGGCAATGCAGCAGTTCTTTGAAGCACAAATGCAGCTAATCCAGAATCTCACCAACACTGTTCAGAATATGCAGGCTCAGCAGAACCAGCAACCACAGCCAGCTCCACAGCCACCCAGAGATAGGCACAAGGAATTCATGAGCCACAACCCTCCTACTTACTCTCATTCAACTGATCCGCTAGATGCAGATGATTGGTTGAAGACAGTTACTAAGAAACTGGAGATTGTTCAGTGTACTGACAGGGAGATGGTTTTGTATGCTGCTGGTAGACTTGTTGGACAGGCTGGTGATTGGTGGGATGCATATTCAACTGCACATCCCAATAGAAACAACATTACTTGGCAAGAGTTCCGGGACAACTTCCGTACTTATAACATCCCTTCAGGAGTAATCAAGCTTAAGCAGAAGGAGTTCTTGGCACTGAGGCAAGGAAACATGTCGGTCACTAAGTACCTTGACAAGTTCACTCATCTGTCTCGTTATGCACCGGATGAAGTCAACACCGATCTTAAGAGGCAGGAGAGGTTCCTGGATGGATTGATTGGGCCTCTCAATTATCAGCTGCAGAGTCATACCTTTCCAGATTTCCAGACACTGTTGAACAAGGCTATTGGACTGGAAAGCAAGAGGAAAGAACTGGGTGAGCAGAAACGCAAGTTCCAGTCACATGGGCAGTCAAGCAGTAACACTCGTCCTCGCTTCAGTTCACAGCAGAGTCCGTCTCAGTATCGTCCTGGTGGACAAGGAGGAAAGTATCCACAGAACTTGCAGCTGCAGCGCTCGTTTCAACCACAGCGTTTCAACCCTCAGACACCACGAACCCCTACACCTCAGCAGAATCGCTCCAATAATGGCTCTGGGGCACCTGTCAGGAACACTACCCCTGTTCAGCCCAGTGGGTGTTTCAAGTGTGGAGAGCTAGGACACTATGCTAATAACTGTCCTAAGAGAGGAGTGCAGACCCCTCAGAGGGATAATAGTCACAGGTCTGGGCAGTCATCTTCACAGCCTCGCACTCCACAAGCTCCT
Organism: Cenchrus fungigraminus; assembly: GCA_036936925.1. Lineage (NCBI taxonomy): Eukaryota > Viridiplantae > Streptophyta > Magnoliopsida > Poales > Poaceae > Cenchrus > Cenchrus fungigraminus. The sequence continues at coordinate 48,627,830 of CM072778.1, read as the reverse complement.
AGCAAGAGAGGCCAGCAGAACTATGTGCGTGGCCGGGTTAATCATGTATCTGTGGAGCAAGCTCAGAATGACTCCGGCGTGGTACTGGGTACGTTTCCCGTCAACTCTATACCTGCTACAGTTTTGTTTGATTCAGGAGCATCACATTCATTTGTAACTGATCAATTTGTGGAAAAACATAACATATCTATGAGTCCTATGAAGACACCTTTACTAGTTAGTTCTCTAGGAGGTGAAATGAAAACTGGTCATATATGCCCACAAGTGAACATTAATATCATGGGAGTAGACTTCCTGGCTAACTTAGTGGTCTTAAAATCATGGGGGATAGATGTCATCCTAGGTATGGATTGGTTACAAAAACATGATGGAGTGATACAGTGCCGAAAGAAGTTAGTATTGTTAACTAGTCCACAAGGAGAGAGGATAGAATATGTGGGTACACCCTCATCCAACAGTGGTACTATGAATTCAGTAGAAGGCAAGGCCTTGGAGGATATAAGAGTAGTAAATGAATTTCCTGATGTGTTTCCAGATGATTTGCCAGGTATGCCACCTGACCATGACATTGAATTCAGTATTGAACTTATACCTGGTACTGCTCCTATATCAAAAAGACCTTATAGAATGGATGTTAAAGATTTAGCTGAATTAAAGAAACAAATAGAGGAATTACTTAGTAAAGGGTTTATCCGTCCTAGTTCTTCACCATCGGGAGCCCCCACACTCTTCGTTGATAAGAAGGATGGATCTAGGAGATTGTGTATAGATTATCGATCTCTTAATGAGGTTACTATCAAGAACAAATACCCTTTACCCCGGATCGAGGATTTGTTCGATCAGATGAGAGGAGCAAAAGTTTTCTCCAAGATAGATCTTAGATCGGGTTATCATCAGTTGAAGATCCGATTAGAGGATATACCAAAGACAGCATTCACATCTAGATATGGGTTATATGAGTTCACTGTGATGTCTTTTGGCTTGACCAACGCTCCAGCGTACTTCATGTATTTGATGAACAAGGTGTTCATGGAGTATCTTGATAAGTTTGTTGTGGTATTCATTGATGATATTCTGGTATTCTCTCGGAGTGAGGAGGAACATGAAGAACACTTGAGGCTTGTGTTGCAGAAGCTCCGTGAACATCAGCTGTATGCCAAGTTCAGCAAGTGCGATTTCTGGTTGAAGGAGGTCTCCTTTCTTGGACACATTATCACTGATGGAGGAATTGCAGTGGATCCAAGCAAGGTTCGGGATGTGTTGAACTGGAGTCCGCCTAAGAATGTACCGGAGATCAGAAGTTTCCTTGGACTTGCAGGATATTATCGTAGATTCATTGAGGGATTCTCGAAGATTGTGAAACCCCTTACAACTTTACTTGAGAAGGGTAAGGAGTTTAAGTGGGAAGAGATTGGTATGGACTTCATAGTGGGATTACCCCGTACTCGTGATGGGTATGATTCTATATGGGTTATTGTGGATAGATTAACCAAGGTAGCACACTTTATTCCAGTAAAGACGACTTATACAGGAGTCAAGCTGGCAGAGTTATATAATTCAAGGATAGTGTGTTTACATGGAGTACCGAAGAAGATAGTGTCAGATCGAGGCACTCAGTTCACTTCACGGTTTTGGCAGAAGTTACATGAATCAATGGATACAAAGCTAAATTTCAGTTCAGCATATCATCCTCAGACAGATGGACAAACAGAGAGAACAAATCAGATTCTTGAGGACATGCTAAGAGCTTGTGCATTGAAGAATAGTGGTAGTTGGGATAAGAGTTTGCCTTATGTAGAATTTGCTTATAACAACAGCTATCAGTCCAGCATCAAGATGGCACCATTTGAAGCCTTGTATGGAAGAAAATGCAGAACACCATTGTTTTGGAACTAGACTGGAGAGAGTCAGCTCTTTGGACCGGACAGCATAAGGGAAGCAGAAAGGCAGGTTGAGATCATTAGGGAGAATCTCAAAGCTGCATAGTCACGCTAGAAGAGTTATGCTGATCCTCGAAGAAGAGAAGTGGTTTTGGAAGTAGGTGACTATGCATACCTCGGAGTGTCACCTATCCGTGGTCTACGAAGGTTCAATGTCAGAGGGAAGTTGTCACCTCGGTTCATAGGTCCTTTCAAGATCGTGGAAAGAAGAGGAGAAGTAGCCTACCAGTTGGAGCTGCCAGCACAGTTGTCAGGTGTACATGATGTGTTTCATGTATCGCAGTTAAAGAAGTGTACGAGTGACATCAGAATAGAACTGGTACTGCTCGAAGACATTGAGATGGGGAAAGATTTGACTTACAAGGAATATCCTATCAAGATCTTGGATACCTCGGAAAGGGTTACTAGAAGCAAAGTCATCAGGATGTGTAAGGTACAGTGGAGTCATCATATAGAGGAAGAGGCAACCTGGGAAAGAGAGGATGAACTCAAGGAAGATTTTCCTCAGCTGTTCTCTAAATCTTCTGAATCTCGGGACGAGATTCTCTTTAAGGGGGTAGGATTTGTGACACCCTAAAATTCCATCACTAAAATTCATTTAAGCAACATGTTGATATAGTCTTAAGTATTTAAATTGCCTTGCTAATTAAATTGAGCTCTAAAGTGAATTAATTTAATTTAATTAAATTTAGAGACAACAAGTGCTTGTGCATCATATTTTGGTTGCATAGTGTTCTGTGTGAAGGTTTGAAGTTTCAAAAGTTTTAAATGTGTTTGAAATGTTTTGAAAACAGTTTGAAAGGTTTGATTTTGAAAAGGATTCAAAAAGGAAAAGAAAAAAAAAGAAAAGGGAAGACCTCATCCCCCTCACCATTCAGCCCAGCCGGCCCGTCGGCCCAACACTCCCTCCCTCAGCGGCCCACCTCCCCGCCTCCCTTTCTCTTTTTCTTTCTGCCACTGACGCGCCGACCCCACCTGTCAGCTCTCTCTCCCACCTCGCGCCCCCTCCTCTGTTTCAAGCCGGGGACACCGCCGGGTTCACCGCCGCCTCCTCCGCTTCCCCCTTCCATCTGTGGGCTTCAATCAAGAGCCGTAAACCCTGCGCTCGTTTCCCTTCATTTCCTTTCCGTTTCCCCTTTTCTTTCCCCTTTATGCCCGCAACGCCGCTGGCCATCAATGGCAAGTGCGCCGGCCGCCGCCCCTTCCCCGCTTCCCCTTCTCCTCTCTCTGTCCCTACTTAAGGTCGAGCCCGAGCTCTCGCCCTCCCCTTTTGCACTTGCATCACACCTTCACGTGCCCAGGCCCACACAAACACCCAGCGCCGCCGCCCCTGTTTCCGCCGCTGCTGGAAGAGCTCGCCGCCGGTGAAGGGTCCCTCTTTTCTTCTCTTTTTTCCTCTCTGATGATGCAACCGTCACTCATGGAGCTCCTCGTGCCACAGGTTTTCTTCCCAGACGTTTTCCGGAGCTTCTGTCCCCGTCCGCCGGAGCGCCGCTCAAGATCGCCACTGTCGTTGATCCTCGCCACCACAACCTCTTCCTCGCCAGCGAACACGTCCTCTCCGTCTCCGTGTGGTGAGCATCACTTCGCCGCCATCTCTTGTCCCGCGCGTGTAACGTAGCACCGGCGCCCGCACGCCGGCGGAACCCGCACCGCCCCCTTTCGGTGTAGGCCATCATGATCGCCGGAGCTGCCATCTTTTTGGCTTGGCTGTGTGCGCTTTTGCTCCAGCTGCACGTAGAGCCCGTTTGTGGTCGTTTTGGTGCCCTGTATCGCAATCTGGAGCCGTGCCGGCGAGTCCTCCGCCGCGCGCCGCCGCACTCCGGCGAGTCCGCCACCACCTCCCGCTTACACACGTCCAGGATCGTTGGATCTCTGATCTACGGCGCCAATTAAATCAAGGGGATACCCCTTCGGCTGGTGCACCGTGGACCCGTGAGCCGTGCTCACGGCGTGGTCCACCGCCACCGCAGCCGCTGGATCGTGGATCAATGGCTCAGATCCAGCCGTGCCACGGGTCAAACCCGAGGGTAATGGTCAGCACCGGCATCTTTTCTTTAAGAGCCCCTGAACTTTCTAGTTTTCACAAGCCGGTCTTTCAACCATCAAGAATCCTTACACATAAGTCCTTGTTTTTATGTTTTAGCCCTTGATTCTTTTAGATTCCTTCACCAGAGGTCCTTTTCATTTCTTTTGCATATAAACCCTTCTGTTTTTATATGAAATTATGTTTCTAGTCCCTGGTTTCTTTCATATAAGTCCTGTAGGCCTAGTTTTCTTACAGAAAAGTCCCTGTATCTTGTTTTAATCATATCTTTCATGTTTTAACTCCGTTTTTAGCGTTTTATATACCGAAATGATCGTCTCAGCGAGTAGAATCTTTTAAACAATGTGTTTTTAGCTTTTGAAACTGTTTGGTGTACTGTTTTATTTATTTATTGTTTGTATATGCTTGCGCGTAGATATCGTGCCTGTTTCGACTGAGTACCCCGTTGGAGAAGATCAAGAAGAGCCTATCTTCGAAGAAGAGAATACTCAATTCATAGAGGAAGGCAAGTGGATTTCCCCCTCTGCATATTCTTTTTGAACCTATATAACTGCATGTTTAAACAATATTTACTTTTACTTGTTGCTATGCATTAACTTGATGGGAAATCACCTTTTTAAGGACATGACTAGATGTTTCACCCCTATAACCTTGATCAACCCCTTTTAGTAAATGTTTTGGGTAGATGATTGCTTAGTTGCTAAACTTGGGCTGGTTATAATGGCTTTTATGTTACAGTCTTCCATGTTTATGAACTGCTATTTGTGTTTTAAGACAAGATCAAACAACTTAAATGGAACATGGAGAACCACCCAAGATAACAGTACAACCACAGTCCAAATGGCTCTGGCTTAGCCAATTAATTAGGTGTGCGACTGTACTAGTGATCGTATCCGAAAGGAACACAGGGGGCTTGGGGTTGCAGGGGTATAGCCCGGTTCTTCTGGGGTAGCAGCCTTTGCTAAGGTGCTGACCATTAGGGAGGGTTATGGTCCGCCCTGAGCTGTAACTGTCGTGGGTTGTTGGTGGTTTTGCATACCTTTGTAAAGGCTTCGTAGTGGACCCCTAGCCACTCACCTCGGAAGTGTTTAAGGGTCTAGCTAACCCGGGCAACATGGGGAACACGAGCTGTGGGTAAAGTGTACAACCTCTGCAGAGTTAAAACTGATCAATCAGCCGTGCTCACGGTCAAGAGCGGCTTGGACCCTCACATGATAATCAAACTTAAATATGGATGTAAATCGTGGATCTTGTGGGTTTTTGGGATGAGATGTTTTATAATGCTTAAGTGGGTTGGTATGAACTTACATCTAGTAACTAGGTGCTGTTTATTAAAACTTTGACCAACTTATAAAATGCTAACCGCTGTAAACCTTAGCCTATCCTTGATAGCCTTGCATGTTTCCCCCACTTGCTGAGCTCCAACCATAAGAGTGCTCACCCTTGCTTACCGCTGTTCAGATGAGAACAACGGTGAGGAGTACTGGAGCGACTTTGAGGAGTTCTAAGGCATGCGGATCTCCCAGTCATGTGCCTGTGGAAGATGAAGCTGAAGTTGCTCGTTTAGTTATCGTTTGTTTTCGGACCTTCGTGTCCACCGTCTGAGTGTAATAAATGAATATTGTATCAGTTAAACTCCTGTATGTTTGATTACAGTTATGGTATTACACTCTTTTGTCTATCGTATGTGTGTAACTTGATCCTGGCGCACATATGAGATGCATTCGGTTTTCCTTGTAAAATCGGGTGTGACAGTCGCCTAGGGTGTTCATGTTGCTAACCATAACCCACCTTAACATGTTGCATAGTAATTAATCAAGTTAAGATTTAACCCAACCCATGTTGAGCAAGCTAAGCATAATTCTACCCATATAGGTAACCTCTAAGGGTAAGCAAGGAATGATAATGAAAATCTAGTAAACAGTCCTTAATAGGACTCCCAGCAAAGTTTATACATCTAATGCAAGAAAGCATAAATAAAGCAGTGATTATGGTGAATAAAACATTAAAGGTATAAAATAGCAATATGTCAAGGACACTTGCCCGTTTCCCGATGCTTCACTGCTCAGAAGCGTTCCTTCACGCGCAACAATCAGCTGAAACAACACAATGCTACACTAAGAACAGAGCACCAGATGATAAAAGCATTTTAGAAAAGCGTACTACTAGCTAACGTGAGCTAGCTACGAACAACAGAGCGCGAGAAAGGCTAAAGCGAAGCTACAGGTAAAAAGGCACAACTATCGGTAAAGATTATATTATAAGGAAGAAGGAACTATATGCTTGATTTATTTTGTTTAAAGAAATATGTTTAATGGGTATTTCGGAGAAATACCACATGTTGTAACTTAATCAAATTTATACTTGAATAGAAAGCACGGTATAAACCTAGTCATATCTTATTTATAAAAGTTTATTAGAATTTATACCAATTTAACATTTATCTTTATAAAAGAAACTTTATGTGAGAGCAACTAACGAGCTAACACATGTGCCGGGTTGAGCTAAACAAGTTATAAGAAAAACATATTTATGTTCAAATTAATTAAGTTAACATTTGTTAAAGAAAAGACGAAGGTTAAAACCTATATTTGATTTTATTTAAAAGAGGTTGAATTGGACATTAATCAAATTAATATTAACTTTAATTTTTAGAAACAAGAAACATGGTGAAGGTCGCTGCTAACACGTGCGCTACGACGAGACGAAGCTAACGCAACTTGAACGAGCTAAAACGGAGCTAGGATGTGAAAGATATGGAGTTTTGAAGGTTCCAGGGGCTTATGTGTGATTAAACATATACTACAGGGGCTAACTAGCAAGATTTGCAAGACTCAGATATTTTCAGGCGCGAAAAGAAGAAAGATCAGGGGTCTATGAGCAAAACGCGCTTGGGTGGACTTAACTGTGATAAGTGGGATCTTTTTAGGCGTTTATGTGCAAAAAGAGCAAGACACATAGAAAGGTGGGTGGATATCTTTGTTTTCCAGGGGGTTTTGTGCAAAAAGACAGGTGACTGGGCGGCTTGGCTGACGTGGCGTCACGTGGCATGCACTAATTGGCTCGGTCCGCCACGTGGTGCTGACGCGGCTGTGGACCGGAGCTGTGGACCTGGTCCACGGGTCCACGGTAGGCCAACCGAAGGGGTATGCCTTGATCTGATCAGGGCCGTCCGTGCAAGGATGAACGGCTGTGGTCGCACGCGGGTGTGTGGCTGCTGGCGGGGAGGTGGACGGCGGGGTCTGGCGGCGGCTCGCCGGAGCTTCGCCGGAGATGAGCCGTTCGCGGTCTACAGGGCTCCATTTCGCGCGCGGTTTGGACCGGGAGGAAGAGAAGGACGGCGCGGAGCTCACCAAGGTGTCGTGGGCGTCGATCTCGCGGCAGAGATGGCGTGCGCCAGCGAGGGGCGGATGGGAGTTCGGGGTGCTCGCTGGGAACGGGTATTCGGCCACGGGTTCTTCCTTCTGGGCGTTGTGGATGCCTCCTGGAGTTCCTGCGCAGCACGGGTGGGAGAGCGAGGATGAGAGGAGGCCGGAGCGGGGGAAAACAACGGCGGTGGAGCTCCTTACCACGGCGGCTGGCACTTCGATTCGCCAGCGAGGAGGGCACGGCGGCGGCTTGGTTCCGAGGAGAGGTAAAAAGGGGCGAGCGACGGTGCCATCCGAGGCCTTTATAGGCAGGGGAGAGGTGCGGGTCGCCGGGGATTGGGTGGCGGCATCTCCGGCCGTGAAGGACGCCATGTTGCGCTTGCCATCCGTGGCAGGGACGCACCTGGACGCGATTTGGGGCAAGGGAGGGCGCGGAAGTGGGGCCAGGGAGCGGGGATTGGGGCGGAGGGCGCGTGATGCCTGGGGATTTTGAATGCCCGGTGGTGGCGGCGCTGCTGTCTCCGAGTAGAGAGGGAGGGGGAGCGGTGGAGGGGATGACGGGTGGGCCAGGGGGGTCAGCGAGACAGGGAGAGGGAGGTCTGGTCGCGGGCTTAGTTGGGCCGGTGGGAGGAGTTGGGCTGGCGCAAAGGGAGAAAGAAAGAGGGGAGGGGTTGGACTAGTGCAAGAGGGGGAGGTGGGCTGGATCAAGGGTTTGGGCCCAAAGGAGATTAGATGTAGATGCTTTAGATGTATATTATATATATATATATAGAGAGAGAGAGAGAAGCAAAGACCTTTAGGTTGTAGGGTGAGAAAGAGAGATTTGGAGAGAAAGAATTAGATAGAGAGAGATGGTTCTTAGAGCGAAGAAACAACTCCAAGGTAGGGAGAGAAAAGCCTTGCTAGAGAAAAGGTTGGATTGGAAAGATTTTAGGGAAAAGATTGGAGAGATATAGAGAGGAAGGTTAGACAGATATTAAACTATAGACGAACCTCTTCGAGTTTTAAACTCAAAATCATTTTTCACAAAATAAACACTATGCATCGCAGCATGAATGCAACAGACAAATATTTATAACCTATGATTCATTTATTGGTTTTAGAAAATATCATTTATTTTGAAATCATTATACACACTCTCTATTTAATGTCTAACAAATTTTAATAAAAATTTAAATCCTAGCCAATTTGCAGACTAGGGTGTAACAAATACTACCCCACTTAACAGGAATCTCGTCCCGAGATTCTGCAAAAGGTTAGCAGGAGAGAAGAGGTTAGCAATGGGGGAGAGACATGGTTGCTTTGCATTTATGTCATCTTGTCTTGTTCTTCACACCTTCATGTCACTTGTCGGAGATTCCTTCAACTCTTGTGGATGGTCCATCATGGAGATCTTTTGTGATTCCTTTATGATGATTTTTCTGAGCAACGATCACCTTGCACTTTCTTCATGTTGTATCCTCTTGTTGCTACCTTTGTTACCACTACGGGAGTATCTTCCTTTGGATGGTCCATATAGAACTTCTTAGTGGTATAAGTTTGCTGAAGTTTCTCAATCACACTTCTTCTTACTTCGTCGTTCCCCATTCTTCATTGTTTCTTCATGGGTTGTCTCATGAGAGTGTCCGTGAACATTCTCTTGAAGTGGTTCGAGTAGCGCTGAAGTGACGGCTTTACTCCAACACTCAACTCTCTCTCTCTCCCTACTCTCTGAATACTAACTTGCATAGGGCTCCGCCACTTGCTTCCAATCACTTGTGTGTTTCTACGAGGTGCCAGGCTCTATATATAGGCCCTCTGGGTCGGTGGCTGCAGGAGGGGGTACTTGTAGGCGAGAGGGAGATGCAGTGGCCGGCAAGGAGGTGCGGCCGTGCCTCTAGGTGCGGCCGGCCCTGAGATCCACCGCCTATGGACTTGGACGACCCTGATCACTGATCCTTGGTCGGTTGCATGTCGGTTCCCAGCTCGGATTCGCCTGATTCACCGGTTCATAGGTGCGGCCGTACCTAGAGGTGCGGCCGGCCCTACCCAGTGGCCTTGTGATGCACCGACGGTGTTGAGGGATGTCCAGGATCACTCCTTGATGGCGGTTGTGGCGGTTAAGTGTGGGTCCATCAATCCAAGTGCTTCCAACCTAAGCCTTTTGATCAAACCGACTTGAAATCAATGCTTCTTGTTCTTTGGTGACTTGTTCATGGGATTGGTAGTGACATGGACCCGAGAGGAGGATTTTGGGTGGTGCGGCCGGACCTAGTAGGTGCGGTCGGACCACGTTGTTGCGGCCGGACCTAGGAGGTGCGGCCGGACCAACTTTTGTGGTGTCTGGCCCATGGACTTGGTCCCCTTAGATATTATGCTAAGTATAGAGGCATTTGGCAAAGTTTGGTGTTGATCGGAGGAGGTTGATAGGTCCGGCCGAACCTACTAGGTGTCCCCTTGGATAGTATGCTAAGTATAGAGGCATTTGACAAAGTTTGGTGTTGATCGGAGGAGGTTGATAGGTCCGGCCGAACCTACTAGGTTCGGCCGCACCTACCCTCGACATGTCTCGTGTCACAATCTTCCGTGAGGCATAATTTCTGCATCCGGACTCCGAATTGGGTGAACCAAAACTCCATTTCGATCATCTCGACAAGAACTTCGCAATGGTGCTATCAAACTAAGAATTTGATGTTGTTTGTCTAGATGCTTTATTTGTGCTATGATGTCTCATTATGACCTGCATCCAAATATTCACCAAAGCTCGTGGAATCCATTAGTTTATAACCCCACAGCTATGATGCAAGCCTTGATGGAGTGAAATTTGTTCAAAGTTGAGGGTCGAAAATAGGGACTTAACGACCGTCAACACACCCCCACACTTGGCCCTTTGCTCGTCCTCGAGTAAAGGTTAAGGACCAAGGTGAAAACAAAAATTCCTATGGTATGAAGCGAGCATAAGAGATATTCCGAATCATACCTTGCACTTGTGAACTTTGAAGTGTCTATCATGCCATCTTGGGTAGTTGAGGAATGGAACGATCTTGAGTCAAATCACTTCTACTCCTCATGCCATGTAGCTTGGGATTTTTTTCAATAAGTTTTCAAAATAAACTTTGCTTGGCTCCTCATTTGATTCTCTCACATCGCTCAATGTGTATAATCCTCACCAAGACATTAGACTTGCCTTTCCTTATCCTACTTCTAATGATGGCTATATATGGAGCTTAGGGTAGGGTATAAAGATGAGGCATACTTGCATCACATGTATTGCAAAGTCAAAAACCGGATCCAAGGACAAAATCAAATCATACAATCAGATCAAGATGTGCATGTGTAGGGATATGATGGATATGGTAAGGTGGATACTAGGCCCAGAATGGGTGCTAGATATTACCATATGTATAATGAACATTGTGATGATGGTAAGGTGTACACTAGGCCCGGAATGGGTGCTAGTTATTACCATCTGATTTGATGTAACTCCATTTTGCATGATCCTCTCTCTCTACTTTAACTCTTTTGTGGACATGGCTATCTTTTCTTTTTCTTTTTTTTTTCTTGGACCTTCATGTGTCCAACTTTTTTTTTCTTTTTTTTTTCACTTGGACCTTCATGTGTCACTATTTTTTTCTATAGCCATGTCTCTTTTGTAATATTAACTTGGAGAGAGAGAGAGAGATCAACATATAGTGTGGAGCTTTATTTTGTGGAATAGATAGATGGTACAATGCTAGCTCTCAACTGAGCATAGCAAGGAGGATGTTGGCGTGTACGTGTATCTTGATCATGAAAGCATGAAAAGAATTCTCACAAGGGTCACAACAATTTGACAAAGCTCAATGCAACGACAAGTAGCATATGTGTATGAGGTTTTCAAGATGTCTCATCATATGTCTCTGGTAGGACTTGGCATATCAAAGAGGAGCTTCGCAAAGGGTTTTCAAAATATTCAAATAAATTTCCCTAGCACTCAAACATTTGGAGCAAAGATCATTTCATCAGACCATATCTCAAACATCAACTACTTAGATGGGCATGGTTTCCTAAAGATATGTTGTTCACAAGCATCAAGATAATAGGTAGGGAATAAACTTATGCAAGCCAACCATAGGAAACATGTCGAGCATTGGGTGCATGAGGATTCAATTGAGTTTGATTTATATGATCGGATTTAAAGCTCATTTAAACTCATGATTTCCAAAAGTAGAGAGGTAGGGGTGCACATACCATCGCTCTTGGAGAAAGTGGGGAATGGGGTAGACAAATGGTGATTCGGCCAAACCACAGGGGCGACCTACTTGCTCTTGTGCATTTACCTCATCCCTCGTCATATTAGCGTAGTCGATGTTGTGCGGCACATTGGTGGGAGATCTCAATTGTGTGTTTCGACGAGCTTGGGAGATCTCCCCCACACTTATTCTTGTACCTGGTGTTATTATTCAAAGCAAAAGATGGAAACAAAAAGGGAGGCTCTGCTAGCCGAAGAGCTAGGAAGCCTATATTCAAATTCAAATATTTTTGTGTTTTTTAAGAGAGCAAGATGCAAGAACCAACACCATCTTCAAACCAAAATAAGATTTAGTATGAGAGAAACTTACTCGGGATACTCACATATCTCCCCCACACTTGGAGTTTGCATTGCTAGGCAACACAACTCAAGTGTGTGGAGTTCAAGCTTCCTTCATGATGTTCCCTCACCAAAAATTACCTAGGCATTGCAGTCGGTGTAGCTCTCATATTTTTAGGCATCGCCTATCCATTGGTCATTTCAATCTCCACCTGAGACGGTTAGCGACCAAAAATACCCGAAGGATGACTAATCCCAAAGACATGCTCTTGCTTTTATTTGAAAAAAAGGAAATCTAAATGATTTTGGGTGGTGCGGCCGGACCTGGTAGGTGCGGCCGGACCTCGTTGGTGCGGCCGGACCTAGGAGGTGCGGCCGGACCAACTTTTGTGGTGTTTGGCCCATCGAGTTGGTCCCCTTGGATATTATGCTAAGTGTAGAGGCATTTGGCAAAGTTTGGTGTTGATCGGAGGAGGTTGATAGGCCCGGCCGAACCTACTAGGTTCGGCCGCACCTACCCCCGACATGTCTTGTGTCACAATCTTCCGTGAGGCATAATTTCTGCATCCGGACTCCGAATTGGGTGAACCAAAACTCCATTTCGATCATCTCGACAAGAACTTCACAATGGTGCTATCAAACTAAGCATTTTATGTTGTTTGTCAAGATGCTTTATTTGTGCTATGATGTCTCATTATGACCTGCATCCAAATATTCACCAAAGCTCGTGGAATCCGTTAGTTTATAACCCCACAGCTATGATGCAAGCTTTGATGGAGTGAAATTTGTTCAAAGTTGAGGGTCGAAAATAGGGACTTAATGACCGTCAACAATGTTCTTGATGAACAAGGCCTTTCGATCCAGTTGACGAGTGAGTTATACATGTTTTCAGTGTTTGTTCATAACTTAGAGGCTCGTGTTCATCACGAACATGCCCCTTTGATCTTGTTGAATAGACATAGGAAAGCACAAGTCTGTTTGTGTACTTAGCCTAGTTTGATCTAGTTAGATCCCATGTTCGTGTTCCACGAAGTTCGTGCTCAAGCTACGGTACTCGGTGTAATTGGCCGGTTTATCTGGCGGCTCTGACCTGGGTCAGAATTGCCCGGGCCGGTCAGGGTCCTGCTAACAACGTAAGCGTGGTGCTTGGGTTGCATAGCTACATTGCTTATGAGTGTATCCCATGGTTTGTCTTGGGGTAGGCCGCGGTGGTGACAGCCGTTGGACCCTTCTGGAATCCCCCACATTCGGATACGCTGTAGGAGTCTAAAGTCTAACAACCGGAGTCGTGCGTAAGCGACGCGGGAGGTTAGCTCCCTGTTTGTACCTGGGTGCTTGAGCTAGCAATCATGCAATGCTAGTGTGCGTCTAACTCGTCTGACTAACTTTGTATGCTTAGTACCTTGGAACCTAGAACTAACTCGTATGTTGCCTCCTAAGCCTAGGACCTTTAGAGAGAGTGTGTTTGTGTGTTCACACTACTATCTTATCTATCATATCTTACCCCTGTACTTGAGTGTCTGGTTCGTTCTCGTCTATGATTTATACTCCTTGCAATAGTGTTGAACTTGTTAATTCGCCCAGCCTTCCATGGATTCGATACCCTTTGGAATACTCCTTTGGGGAAATGCTACAATGGTACTTCCGTGTGCTTGCGGACTCTTGTAATCGTTAGGATTTCCATTCGGTCATTTCTGGCATCGTTGCTAGGAACTCATAACTTAGCATCGATGTTAAGAAATACCAACACCCATCATAGTGCTTGTATGCCTCAATCATCATCCTGAGCTGAGGCTCATGACCAGACAACCAACCCATCATCTTTCTCAATTTATCATTCTCGTTCTGCAAACGATCAACATAGTGTGCAAGCTCCATATTCTTTACAGCATTTAATTCACAAGTAGAGCATGATGTAGGAATAGGGACTTTCAAGGCAGCTTCTAGTGATCTAGTATAAGCAACAGACACATCTAGTTTCTCATGCAAAATAGGATAAGAAGTGCAAGCACCAAGCAAGGAGGGCCTAGATTTCATCTCATCTAGCTCAACCGTAAGCACATCTAGTTTCTCAACCTTGGAGGTATATTTTTCCTTAAGCACAGTCAAATCACCAAGGAAAACAGAACAATCAGTGATTTAGGTTCATCGGTCACAATAGGAGCAGACTTCAGAGAATCAATTTGAGACCTAGCATCAACAAGCAAAGACTCTAGCTCAACCACCTTCTCCTTAGCCTCTCCAAGCAAAGACCTATACTCCCTCTTCTCCTTGTTGGTCTTTCTAAGCACATCATCACGGTTGTCAAGCAATTCATTCAACCTAGCATTCTCCGCTACCAAGAAGGCAGGATCATTGTTTACCTCATCCTCGGAGTCGGAGTCTGAGTCGTCCTTGTTGCTCTTCTTGCTTGCGGAGCTGTGTGCCATGCCGCAAAAGCCTTGGGCGGCGAAGCACAGACCGTTGATGTTCTTGCTTGACCACTTGCCCTTGTTCCGGTTCTCATCTTCATCACTTGAGCTTGATGAAGAGTAGCAGGAGCTTAAGTCGATGTCGCTCGCTCCGGCAACCATCACGCGCTCCATCTTCTTGTGACTGCCACTCTTCCTCGGCCTTCGCTCGGACTTGTTCTTGCCCTTGTGGTCGTCCCTCGAGCGGTGCTTGTGGTCGGTCCTCGGACATTGCTTGTGCTCGGGCTTGACCTCCATGGCCTCCGGGCACTCAGCGATAAAGTGCTCATGCTTCCCGTACCAGTAGAACATGCCCGAGCTCCTCCGAGCGTTCTTCCGGTTCGTGTACATGCGCTCGAACCACCGGCTCAGCAATGCGAGATCCTCCTCGCTCAGCACCTCGAACTCCTCATCTGGCATGGACACAAGACAAGATAAAGAGAACTGTCTCAAAGACATGTTAGCATTAGTCCTTGGTCCAGAAACGAGAGCCAGACTATGAGGGTCAGTTGGGTTCTCGATCCTTGCTCGCACCCCACGGTCCACCTCAGACGACTTGAGCTTGGAAAACAGCTCATCCACCGTGAGGGTCTCATACTTCTCCGACTCAAGAATGGCCTCGACCTTCTCACTCCACACGGTACGATCTAGAGAGTGCAGGAGCTTCACAACCTTGTCATGATCATCGTACGGGAGCGCGGCCACATTAGCCCTCATGTTGTTCACAATCACAGTGAACTGCTGGAACATGGAATCAATGGACTCACCGGGGAGATGAGTGAAGTTCTCGTACTCTGTCCGGTAGGTCACGAACAATCGAGCTTGAACCTGAGCATTCCCAGCGTGAGCGTTCTTCAACTGCTCCCAAATCCTACAAGCCAAGTCCTCTGTCTAAACCCGATCGAATTCGAATTGACACGGAGCACGAAACAAGTAGTCGACCGCCTTGTTGTTGGCGTCGTGCATATCCCTCGATCCTGGAGCTAGGAAGTTAATCGGATGAACATAAGCTGTGTTCACTGTAACATCCCAAAGGATCTGACCCTTGCCGCGGAGGAAAGCAGGCATCCGCCTCTGCCACATCTGGTAGTGCTTACCATCAAAGTGTGGAGGACCCGAACCCTGTTCCTGGTACGCCATCTTTGGATCTTAGACTAGTTAGGATCACGAAGATCTGTAACCGGCTCTGATACCAATTGAAGGACCGATTAGGTGACCAGAGAGGGGGGGGAGTGAATGGGAGCCGATAAAAATTCTTCCCGAAGGATGAACTCGGCCTATGCCCCAAATTCACAACCAAGGATTCCCATACGAACTTGTCAAGGTCGCGTTGTCACAACAGACCTACCAACCCTAGGAACAAGTCCAAACACAACCCAAAGCGGAAGCACAACTCAAGGCAAAGGACTTAGCCAACTGTGCCAGCCCAGGACGGACCGTCCGTGTGGAGGTCTCGGACCGTCCGTGGGCTACGGCGGACCGTCCGTGGGCTACGGCGGACCGTCCGTGAGTCTGGGACGGACCGTCCGTATTAAGGACCAGAACCTCCAGTAGCGCACCCGGCCAATACGGACCGTCCAACACAGCACGTCGGACCGTCCGAGCTCGGCGGACCGTCCGTCACCACTCGGCGGACCATCCGTCAAACACGGTGCAACAAAACTCAAACACCCCAACCGATCGAATGCCTCGTGCTCAAGAACACGACGAACACGAGACAAACCCTACAGCCCGCGGACCGTCCGCCACCCTCGCATGGACCGTACATCCTGCTCGCAGAGCACAAACAGAACTCGAAAACGAGAAGTCAACCACTCCTAGCACTCCATGGATCTCCCAAATGGCTGCATGGATTGAGACAAGATTTGGGGGAGATGTGAAGTGTCCCTAGGGAATGCTATGCCCAAAAACTTGAGGCCTCAAACCAACTAAATCGCCGGGAATCGATCACGAACCGAGCTCAACCAAAAAGCTAGGGAACCACCCAAAATCCTCAAATCCAAGGCCGAATCCGGAGTTTGAGGGGTCAAGATCAAGCACAAAGATGCACAAGGCATCCATCCATGATCCCCACAAGAAAATCCGAACCCAAACACCTCAGAATCCGAGGAACAAGCCACGCACGAAAATCCAACGAAAATAGCCCGAAAAAGACACGAAAATCACTCGAGCCACAAGAAGGAAATCGACGCAACCATGAAAGCTTCCATACACTCGGAGGTCAGATTCTCTACAAAACGGTGAAGAAAATCTAAGCCTATAGAGCAGAGAAATGAGAAGCAGTCCAGATGGATGGTTTGCCCACAAACCCTAGAGCTATATATATATGAGTCCCTCTGGGTTAGGCAAATTCCCACGCTACCGCTAGCACTTAAACTAAGATACAAACCCCTCAGGGGCAATATGGTCAAGTAGCACTCCTCTTCATCGCACAGCCACGCCTTTGCCACCGTCCGCGTCCTCCCGACGCAAGCCCTGCGATCTCACCACGTGTCCGTTGGCATCGAAGCTTCTCGGCGCTCCCGGATCCCGTCTCCGCCCGCCGAGCCACCGGTCTTGGTTTTCTGGCTCAACCAAGTAACCCGGTAGTTTTATGGTGAACCGCCACAAACCCCGCGTGCAGACTCCGGTTGTGAGCCGCTACCCTGCACTGGCTCATGTCCACAACTTCGTCTTGCTTTTCTTGCCACCATGCGGCCCGCACTTGACCCCGCTGGCCACCGGGTCCCTCGAGCCGAGCCTACTTGTCTCTCCACTCCTCGGAGGCCCCGCAAGGCAAAGACCTTTCGCGCCCATTCTTCACCTGCACCAACACAAATCAAGCCGCAACCTGCATCTGCAATACTCAGCCAAGAGTCAGTCCACACCATATTGTCAATCACTCATCACACTGAGGAGTGACGATCCACCGGTCCTCGGACGCTCCGGTCCTCATCATCCCAAATAACCCTATTCTTCTGAGACATCCTTCGATACCAGTTCCTCCATCCCTTGGTATACCCTGTCCAAGACCTGAAACAGCTGTCCCAGTCGGCTAAATCTAAAGAAGCATACTTGAAAGGAATTCTGCTAGTTTCAAAATTAATCATCTCAGTGGGGTCAGTGTCACCCATTGGACCAAGAAAGACAAACCCACGTTTGTCATCGACAGGGATAGTGAGGTTGGATCTAAGTGCCTGAGAAAGATAAAAGAAATCTAAAATCCAGGAAAAACAGATGACGGCATTGGAACCAGGCGGAAGCGGAGAGATGAGGAAATACTTGAGGAACTGCAGAAAGGGCCGCCTTCAGGGGCGCAGTAGGAGGGTGAGAACCACTAGCGGAGCTTGAAGAAGCCATGGATCAGCAAGAACTTCATATTTAGGGTTCGTCGCCTGGAAGCTTGAGCTGTTGAAAGCAACAGAGTTTGAGGGAAAAGGAGAGCTGGAGAAGTTGTATTTATTGATCCCTGTTGAAGATCTGTTAAGATTCTCCAGCCATCTTCGAATCGAAAAGGATACTGGATTCGAGTAAATTTCGGAGCAAAAAAGATATTTACTCCGAAACTGGGGGGGCACGTGTTGACACCATTTTTTGGACAAAAACGAGTCAAGAGAAGATAAGGAGAAGTAGCCGATGGAAAAGTAGTACGATCGACCGATTGAAGTAAAGAAGGTAGTCAACAGAGCCCGCCGATAGTCAAGGCAGTCCAACCTGATCCATCGATGGACGAGCGGGTCAACCTGATCGGATGATGGTCAACCAAGGGATCGGCCTATAGAGAAGAAGAAGGCAATAATTGAGAAAATACGCCAAAGGCAAGGCACGGCGGAGGCGGGTCAGTCTACGATTGGCAACGGGTCAGAGTTTGTTTTGGGAGAGTTTGACTCCTGCATGAGTCTTTTTCTATTTTTAGTAGTGTTTGTTTCTTTAGATACAAGTAAACAGTGCCGTAATCGGCTAGGAGTCAGGTTGTCCTCCGGACATAAATAGCGATCCTGCGTGGTCGGAAAATTTGTACACACCAATATCAAACAAACCGCTTCCGGGCAAACCCTTTACAATTTACATGAAGAGTATCTTGGCCCCCTAAGTGGGTTTTGGTGATTTAAATGCACACCGTTAAGTGGCTAATGGTTTATCTAGTGTATGAGCAGGAATTAAAATTATATGGTGGCATCATGTGTTATTCATCGTATATGCAAAAAGGAAGTGATGCTACAAAGGAGTTCCGGTGAAGGCTCATTTATTTTATATTTTGAATTTGAGTCCTAGGAATGCCGCACTATAAAGAGGGACAGGAAATGTATCTTCCAAGAGTTGAACAGGTGCTCTAGTTGTCAAAACAAAACCTATGAGAGACACCTTTGCACCAACACATTCACGAGGTTAACTTCTTAGGTGCTGACCTTGGAACGACGGAATGTCCGGGGTTTTTCCCGGATTCTCCGGACTTCCCGAAGTTCCCGGACTTAGCCCAGATAATCCGGATCTTAGAGTTGTAATGGCTCTTTTTTCTGTGAGGGGGTACAAAAGCCTCCTCCACCCTATCCTATCTCTCTCACTTGCCCATTTCGACCTGCAACACTCAGAACTCTTTCACTCCCGCCTCTTTACTCCCCTCGGCTTTGGTTTGGTGAGATTTGTTGGGGATTTAAGGAGGGATTGAGAGCAAGAGCATGGAGAGTGCTAGTGAGCTGATTTCCCATCTCTAGAGCACCTCGTTCTTCGCTTGGTTGGCACATTTTGTGTTCGTTACTCTTGGAGCTTTGAGCTCCTAGCCGGCTAGGCGTTGCCTTGGAGCATCCAAAGGTTTGTGGCTGCCCAAGGAGGTTTGGATCACCCCAAAATTAGTGACTCTAGCTTGATCTTTGTGGTCGCTAGAGGGAGGAAAGTGCCCTAGGTGTAAAGGTCCACCCTTTGTGGGTTCCTCAACGGAGACGTAGACCTCAAGGTGTGAGGTTGAACTCCGGTAACAAATCCCTGTATCTCTCTTGTGATTGTTGCTCTTGTTGTATGCTTGTATATCCCTTGAGCTCATTTCTAGGGTTTGGTGCCGATGTACTCCGTGTTGAGGTTTCTGCAGGTTCTAGGTGGAGAAACAGGCTTGTCTCACCCTATTACATAACCTATATTCGTAGATCTATGTTTGAGCAAGTTTGATTTCAGTCTATTTGATTTCCCCCTCGTAGGCCCGGACTCTCCGGACATTTTTCCCAGATTCTCCGGACCTTGATCTAATAGCTGGTTTAAAGTTAGAAAATTTCAGGTTCGACTATTCACCCCCCCTCTAGTCGACATCTTGATCCTTTCAATTGGTATCAGAGCCTAGTGCTCCGAATTTGAAGCTTAACTGCTTGGAGTGAAGAAGATGTCGGATCCGAATGCTCAACCTACACCTCCTCCCGAAGGAGGAGATATCACCAACAACGTTGGTGGTCCACCTCCCGTTCTACCTCAAGGAGGTGGTGTCGGTGGTGCAAGCACAAGCCATCAAGCACATGAAGATGGTGTGGAGACATCCGATAGCGAGGATGAAGAGTTTGATGATGCAAGGTCAACCCGCTCCGCTCGGCGCCCGCCATCGTCAAGGGATTACATTAACACCCCTTTTTATTACTCTCGTTTATCTTTTAACCACCCATCGGGTTCTAGCCACATTGGGAAGATTCCCCAATTTGATGGAACTGGCTATTCCAAGTGGAAGAACTCGATGGAGGAGTATTTGATGGCGGTGAATCCCGCACTTTTGACTATTGTGAACAGGGGCATTACCTTTCCAAGTGGTGATGCAACACTAACTCAAGATCAAGCGAATGAGATACAAAGAAACTATCAAGCAATTCGCATTATCAAGAGTTCACTCACGTCCGAAGAGTATGACAAGGTAGATGGGTTGAAGTCCGCCAAGGAAGTGTGGGACACTTCGTCAACCATGAAGGGACAAAGCAAGTAAGAGAAGGAAGAATTCGAGCCTTAGAAAGTGAGCTCAACCGCTTTGTCATCAAGGAAGATGAATCTCCACAAGACATGTACAACCGCTTGAACAAAATTATCAACAAGATCATGTCCCTTGGAAGCACAAGATGGAGAAGAAGAGAAGTGGTTGATAAGATCCTCTCCGCATATATGGCTAGGGATGTGCAACTCCCAACACTTATAAGAGAAAAGAGAGGCTTCAAGAAATTCACTCCGGCGGATGTTATTGGAAAAATTGAAGAACATCTTATCACCGTCAAGGAGTCAAAGCTTTCACAAGAAATGTCTAAGATGCATGAGTAACTTGAGAAGAACAAGGGGGTAGCCCTCAAGGTATCTAGCAAGGAGAAGAAATCGAGTTCATCAACCTCCAAGACCGTGGTCAAGGAAGATAGTGATGAGAACATGACTCCCGAACAAATGGCTCTCTTCATTAGGAAATTCAATAGAGTGATAAAGAAGAGTAGCTTCCTCAACAAGAACAAGGACAAGGACAAGATCAAGACAAAGAGGACGTCCAAGAGGCCATGCTTTGGGTGTGGCAAGGAGGGTCACTTCATTGCGGAGTGCCCCAACATCAAAGTGAGAAGAAGGGACACCACCAAGAATGACAAAAAACAAGAAGAAGGAAGTTGGTGAAGCACACTTGGGAGACGAGTGGGACTCAAACGAAGATAGCTCCGACTCCAATGATGAAGCGGGTCTTGCAACCATATCTATTGGGCAACCGATCACCAAGTCACCACTCTTTGGAGATCTCACCGATGATGAAGATGACTTCACCCACACATGCCTCATGGCGAGGGGCTCTAAGGTAGACTCTCAAACCTTGCCCCTGGATGATGATAATGATAGTGATGTTGAATTTGAAAAAATGATAAATGGCTTTGGTAAAAAGGCAACCAAGAAAATCATGCACCTAATGAAAGAAATAGAGAATAGAGATGTGACCCTTGAGGTGCAAGAAGAACTCTTTAGACTTGAGCGAGATAAAACCATTGCCCTTGAGAATGCCCTTGTAATTGAAAAGAAGGGTTTCAAGGTGTAGGAGGACTTGCTTAAGGAAAATGAACAAGAAATTCTTAGCCTCAAGAAATCCCAAGCTAAAGAGGAGTTGATAGAAGATGAATTAACTAGGGAATCTTTCCTAGCTAAAGATGCTTGCAATAGACTTGAGGGTGAAAAACTTGAACTTCAAAAGAGCTTTGAAAGCTTGAGGACTAGCACATGGCACTTGAAGTTCAACTTGACAATCTCAAGAATAGTGCTACAACAACCTCTAATGATGCTCACTCTAACTCTAAAGCCTCAACAAGTAATGGTTGTTCCCGGTGTTATGAAATTGATATAAATGCTTGTGCTACTAACATTGCCGAGATGAATGCCATGAAGAAAGAGATTGCTAGGTTGTCAAACTCACTCGTTGATGAGAAAAAGAAAGATCCAAAGAGAGGTGAGTTTGAGAGCCATACCAAAGGCTTTGGGTCAAGCTACATGAAGAAGTTTGGCTTTATGGATGGGAAGGGTCTAGGTAAGCATGAACAAGGCACAAAGGACCCTATGCCATTCATCAAGAATAACCACACTCGAGGTGTGGGCACAAAGAATGTGGTACACGACATGAAGCAATTGGGTGCCAAAATCTATGACAAGAAAGTCAAGTACAACACACCTATCAAGTTCAAGAGCACTCAAGACACACCACACACACCACAAGCAAAGGCAAGGGTTGTTCCAATCAAGTTAAACAAGAAGCCTAAGCCACATGCATCACAAGACAACTTCTATGCCGATTATGTGTTGACTTGGGACCACAAGGGTAAGGTGGTTGCCAAGTATGTGGGACCCCGCACAAAAGGAACACTGGTCAAAAGGAATGTGTGGGTGCCCAAGGTTCTTGTGACTAACGCTCTAGGACCCTATTGACGATGTATTTTGGTACACCAAACATGTTTGAGCTTGATTATGGAACTAACCCGCCACTAGGCACACTAATGATATAACAAGTTCATCTTTGTATGTGCATTTGGAAGTGTTGTGTTTTTGCAGGAAAACATGGACTAAAAGGACGGAGTCACAACAAGTTCAAAGGAGCAAATGAGGAGTCCCGTTCGTGTTCAAGTGCATGATGAAATCACTCCCAAAGGTGGCAAGGACCGAAGTGTTATGAAGGAACATCCCCGAGGATTGAAGTGTAAAAGAGCGGACTTCATGCGAGAAGACCCTCTACCTTGGACGCGAGGATGACATCGCCAAAATGATGCAATTGAAGGGGGCAAAGTGTAAAATGGCAAGAGGACCCACGTGGGTGAAGGGGCGACTGAACAGGGCCGGGATGGACCTGGGCCGGTCGGCCCAGGCCGGTCGGCCTGGCCTATTCCCGTGGCGGTTCGGCCCCCCATTTTTTGAGCGTGAAGATGATGCAACCCTATGTAAGTGTGGGCGCTGCCATTCGGAGGGAGAGAGCCATTTGCCCGAGAGGTCGTCCACAAGCTAGAGAGGAAGGAGAGAAGAGAGATCATTCGCAAGAAGGATCGCTCGAGTCCAAGCGAGCGACCACAAGTGGAGGAGGATGTCGAGGCTCTGCCACGACACCCCCGGAGGAGAAGGAAGACACCATCGGAAGCGTCACCATGATCAATGGTGCCATGCTTAGCACCTTGATGGGGTAAAACTTCTCATTTGTCCATGGGGTTGTAAACGTTCTTGAGATGTAATCGCTACTGTTATGGTTTCAATCTATCATCTAGTGTTGAAGTTGCTTTCATGATTAAGGTTAGCTGCCATGCTTTTCGGGAGTATAGATCTCACTTCTCCCTTAGAACCCTTCAATACGCCGTGATCATCATAGGTCTATTCATGAATACCTCCGCGTAGTGACAGTACGAGGGGAGGGAAAGGGCGAAACCGTGGTCACAACCCCCCGTAGATTAGATCGGTTTTGTATCTCTTAGCGGTTGCATGTGCAAGTATCGTAAACCCTATGGGCAAGTGTCTTTTATATCTTGTGAGTCTCGCAACCCTCTCTAGTGTAGAGTAGTAGTCTTTAGTTTAGGGTTTGGTTAGTTAACTAGGTAGTGCTAGATCAAACGCTTGTAATCTCCTTGCTCTGCGGATTGACAAGAACCTAGGGAATCCCCGTGGTGAAAAAGGTGTAGGTCCGTACGCTTGCAGATCGTAGGTGGATACGAGTTTTATCCGTCAACAGACCCAAACCTACTTGGGTACCTAAAACAAAAGTATAATTTATTTTGTAGGCATACTCCTCCGGTGGATCCAAATGGGTGATTGATAGTGGATGCACAAATCATATGACCGAAGAGAAGAAGATATTTACTTCTTGTGACATGATTGAAAATCCTACGGAAAGAATTGCCTTTGGAGGCAATGGTGGAGGAACGATTGTTGGTCTTGGTAAAATTGCTATCTCAATCAATCATTCAATTTCTGATGTTTATTTGGTTGAATCCTTGGACTACAATTTGTTGTCCCTTTCACAACTTTGTGAGATGGGCTACAATTGTTTGTTCACCAATGAGGGTGTGACCGTCTTTAGAAGAGGCGATGACTTTGTTGCCTTTAAGGGTGAACTCAAGGGAAGGCTTTACTTCGTGGATTTTACATCGGATAAAGCCCAACTTGATACATGCTTATTGGCAAAGTCTAGCTTGAGTTGGCTTTGGCATCGCCAGCTAGCTCAAGTTGGGATGAACAATCTCAATAAGCTTCTAAAGGGGGACCACATCCTAGGACTAACAAACGTTCATTTTGAGAAAAATAGAATTTGTAGTGCTTGTCAAGCCGGAAAGCAAGTTGGTGCTCCTCACCCCATCAAGAATGTTCTTACCACTACAAGACCATTGGAACTACTTCACATGGATATCTTTGGTCCTGTGGCTTATGTTAGCATTAGGGAAACAAATATGGTTTTGTCATTGTTGATGACTACTCTCGGTACACTTGGGTTTTCTTTATGAAAGACAAGAGCAAGGTTCATGAGATTTTCAAGATGTTTGCCACAAGAGCCCAAAATGAGTTTGAAGTCAAGATCAAGAGAGTAAGAAGTGACAATGGCACCGAATTCAAGAACACCAACATTAAAGAGTATCTTGATGAAGAAGGCATTGGTCATGAGCTTTCTGTCCCATACACTCCACAACAAAATGGGATAGTAGAGAGAAAGAATAGAACTCTCATTGAGGCCGCAAGAACCATGCTTGATGAGTACAAGACTTCGGATAGTTTTTGGGCGGAAGCAATCAACACGGCTTGTCATGCTATCAACCGATTGTATCTTCACAAGCTTCGACACAAGACCGCCTATGAACTTCTAACAGGTAAAAAGCCTAACGTGTCTTACTTTAGAGTTTTGGGTTGTAAGTGCTTCATTCTTAACAAGAAGGCCAAAAGCTCTAAGTTCATTAGCAGAGACCATAAGGACCTCTTGGTCTGAGATCTCAAACACCTCGCCCGGGTAATTGGGAGAGATGGTCGTACAGGCGATCTGGAACGCGAGGTGGTCCGGGGACAGCTCGCGGTTGATCTGGCGGCGATGAGCCATGATGATAGGTCGTCGGAGCTTCTTGAGCACACAGAACTGGCGAGCCGTATGTTTGGAGTCTTCATGGACGGGGCAGGGGTCGTCGAGACGACCTCTGCAGTTTCCACGGTGTAGGATCTTGGGTCCAGATTCGATCTGGATCTTGTTCTTCATGTAGCGAGACGCTGCATGGGTTGCGTTCCGCAGATCAAGAGGCATGCGGGATGAAGACAGAGAGGTCCTACGAGACCTTGATCGGAGAGCATGTCCTCGACGCGATCGAGCCCTGCGATCAGATCGCGAGGAGTGGGTGGGTGGGTCTCCATCAGCAGATCGGATTCGACCTGCTGGTTGGAGGTGACCGCATTGCCCTCGATGACGAGGCAGGCGGCTGGAGTAGTGGATTTCGCTGGCATAGAGCCGAAGCAGATGTCGACGGGATTGGCGAGGAAGTCCGCCATGCTCTCTGGGAAGATGACGTCGCTTGGAGAAGCCATCGAGCTACTCGAAGAACCCTGATTTCCCCCTACCTGGCGCGCCAACTGTCAGATGTTTAGATCTAGACAGCCCACAGGGGGGTCAACCCCGGTGGTTTATTTGTTCGGTGGGGTGAAATCTAGGGTTAAGAACACGAAGGTTGCGCACGAGCACACAGAACACAGAGAACACAGCGGGTTTATACTGGTTTGGGTCTCCGGAGAGTAAAACCCTACGTCCAGTTGTCGGTGTAGATTGCTTGAGGATTGCGTTTTGTTACAAGGGGTCGCCCTACCCGCCTTATATTGGCCAGCGGACAAGGTCGGTGCCCAGACTCCTGGTCGGTTACGACCAGGAGACCTAACCGACCAGGAGACCTAAGTCTAGCTGATTACATCTCTTTCCATATCCGTCGATCTGCTTGGTCGGAATCCACCGTTGTCTTGTCTTGCATGCCAAGTCTCGAAGTCGTTATGGACAAGGTCGTCTGGAATCTTCTGAAGGTCTTCAGGAGGTCGTGTGGGCCACCAACTAGGTCAGTTGGGCCCACTGTCAGGTCGGCAGGTCTTCTAGTAGGCCGGACCCACTTGTCGGGGACGGCAGTGAGCCTGGTCGATAATGGTTCTTTCTGTGCTGCTGCCTTCACTAGCATGTCTGCCTCGTTGTTCTGATCTCTTCGTATTTTCTTGACTGTGAAACCGAAGAAGAATCTTTCCATGCCTCGCACAGGTTTCAAGTACTTTGCCATTTCATCATGTTTTGCCTTATATGTTTCCCCAATCTGCCTTGAGATGAGTTCAGAGTCTGTGTTGATGACCACTCGTCGTGCCCCTATTACTCTTGCTTTGCGAAGTCCTAGCAACAATCCTTCATATTCTGCCACATTGTTTGTCTTGTCTTCGAAGTCGAGCCTCACAGCATACCTCATCTTTATGCCTGATGGCAACATTAAGACTGTCGAAGATGCGGCTCCATCATCGTAGTAAGCCCCATCACAATACATCACCCATGGTGTTTCTGGCTTGTCTTCATTCATTTCGTCACCTTGACTGGGAGTCCAATCTGCAATGAAGTCTGCTAGAACTTGAGACTTGATGGCTATTCTGGCCACGAATTCTATGGCATATTGGGATAGTTTTGTTGCCCATTTTCCTATTCATGCCGAAGATTCCTTGTTCTCTAGTATTTCGCAAAGAGGGTATGATGTTGAGACAGTGATTGAGTAACTCTGGAAGTAATGATTTAGCTTTCTTGCCACCATTACCACTGCGTATGTCATTTTCTCGAGCTCAGAGTAGAACTTCTTCGCTCCTGATAAGGCCTCGGAGACGAAGTATACTGGCACTTGTTTGAGTTGTTGCTCTTCGTATTTCTCTTCCACTAGAGCTGTACTTACTGCGCTTGCTGAAGCTACAATGTACAATAATAGTTTCGCTTTGTCTCCTGGACTTGTTAGCACTGCCAAATTCTCTAGGTAAGACTTGAACTGCTCAAATGCCTCCTGCTCTTCGGGGCCCCAATTGATCTTATTCTTTGCTGATAACAACTTGAAGAATGGTAAGCTTCTCTCTGCCGATCGCGCTATGAAGCGACCCAATGCTGCTATTCTTCCAGTTAGTTTTTGAATATCTCTTTTTGTCTGTGGTGTTCTCATGTTTCTTATTGCCTCAATCTTCTCTGGATTTGCTTGTATGCCAGACTTTGACACCATGCAACCTAACAATTTTCCCCCTGGATACACCGAAGATACATTTTTCTGGGTTTAGCATGAGGCCATATTTCCTTAAGTTCGCGAAGGTTTCTCTGAGATCTTCGATATGCTGGTCTTTCTTTTTGCTGTGTATAACAACATCATCTACATAAGCTGACACATTTCTTCTCAGTTGTGGGCCAAGTACTATCTTCACCATTCTGTTAAATGTTGGGCCAGCGTTGCGCAGGCCTTCGGGCCTTCTCACGAAGCAATACACCCCAAAGGGTGTGATGAAACTTGTTTTATCTTCGTCTTCCCTCTTCATCCAGATTTGATGATATCCAGAGAAGCAATCTAACAAGGACATTCTCTCGCATCCTGCTGCTGCATCCACCAACACGTTGATTCTTGGTAAACGGTAGTCATCTTTTGGGCAAGCCTTGTTCAGAAGTGTGAAATCAATGCACATTCTCTGTCCCCCATTCTTCTTCAGTACCATCACTATGCTGGAAAGCCAAGTTGTGAACTGTATTTCTCTGATGACCCCAGCATCTAATAGCTTCTCTACTTCACTTTGCGCTGCCAATTCTTTCTCAGGTGAGATGACTTTGAGCTTTTGTCTCTTCGGTGACATCTTTGGATCTAGATGCAGTGCATGCTCTATCACTTCGCGAGGCACTCCCTTAAGATCCCTCTTGCTCCAGGCAAATACATCTTGATTGTTGCAAAGGCATGTGATCAACGCATTCTCCTCTTCTTCGGTCATACCCCTTGCTATGGTGACCAGTTTGTCATGTACATCTTCGCAAAGACGCACCTTCTTCGTGTGCTCGTGAGGTTGCATTCTCTTCTTTTCGTCCTGGCAAAGCCTCTTTTTCATTTCGAGCTCTTCGGGCTCGTCTTCTTCTTCGCTTTCTAATGTGTCTTCGCTGTTTCCGACTACGTGTATTGGTTTCT
Organism: Cenchrus fungigraminus; assembly: GCA_036936925.1. Classification (NCBI taxonomy): domain Eukaryota; kingdom Viridiplantae; phylum Streptophyta; class Magnoliopsida; order Poales; family Poaceae; genus Cenchrus; species Cenchrus fungigraminus. The sequence continues at coordinate 48,599,851 of CM072778.1, read as the reverse complement.
GGTTGCTACCTACATGGTATTCTCTGTCATGTGCATCTTTCTGATCTCCGTATATTGTGAGAAAGCCGTTGGCAGTTGGAATCTTCATACACAAAAATGGCAAGTGTATCACTGGTGCGAACTTGTTTATGATTCCCCTACCGAAGATTGCTTTGTATGCGTATGGAATGTCCACTACATCGAAGGTCACTATCTCCGTTCTCATCAGCGCTCCTGTCCCGAGACTTACATTCATTTCAATTGTTCCTAGAGCCTCAACTTTCTTGTTGCCGAAGCCATATAGCGGCTTCGAGGTTTTCTGTAGTTGGTCCTCTCTTAACTCCATCCTCTTGAATAACTCGTAAGTTATGATGTCTGCGGAACTATCGTTATCTACGAGGATGCCCCCCACATCATTGCCCAACAAGTACTTTGTGTTCTTTCCCAGTACTGCTCTGATGACTAGAGGATCTTCGTGAGGGTACCTCTTCAGCTTGAGATCTGCCTCTGTGAAAGTGATTGGGATGTGTGACCACTCTGTTTTGAAAACTTTTTCCTGCGCATACATGGCTCACTTCTCTTTGCTGTTCCTTCTTCTGCCTCTTCGTCAGATGTTCAGGTGAGTTGCAACCACTTGTAATAGCATTGATTATGTTCATTCTTCGGTAGCGATCTTCATCATCTCTATTTTGATTGGCTTGCGAAGGTGCCTGATGGGCAAGCTCTCGTTTTGGTTGGTATGACGTGGTGCTTTGCTGCTGTAGTTGTATCATGTTTGGGTTGAACATTGGTGGAGGTGGGAGTTGCATTTGTTGGAAGCATGGTTGTGGAATATATGGTTGCCAGTTTTGCATTGAGCTCTGAGCCATCGAAGGTGCCGCTGATGATGTGTGATTGACTGTCTTCGCCTGACCCTTTGCTGTTCTTTTCTTATCTTCTTCAATCTGCTTCTTCCGAAGTAATGTTCTGCATTTGTACGACTAATGCCCTTTGTTGATGACATGCAAGGAGCATACAGATTGAGGTGGTGGACCTCTGCCTGAATTTTGGCCTCTGTTTCCTGTTGTGGCCGAAGAAGCCATTTGCGAATTGTTCCCTGAAACATTGTTCACATTACTTCTGTTGTAGAAGTTTGACCTTGCCGAAGGTCCTTGAGTGTTTTGGGGCCTATTTCCCCATTCCGACTGAGATTTCGCTTGACTCTTTCTTTTGTTTGCCCCTGTCTGACTTGCAGTATTCTTGCATTATGTCGAATAGCTGCTTCTCTGTTTTAGGTCTTCTTCGGTCAAGATACTCTCCGTAGGGTCCTACTTTGAGGCCATCTATTGCTGCATCAATTACTGTTGTGGCTTGTACGTGTGGTGCTCTAGCTCTGGCTTTGGCAAATCGCTTGATGTACTCTTGCAATGGTTCTTTATCTCCTTGTTTTATGAGGTGAAGATCGCCTGATGTGAGATCTTGGGGTTGGTACCCCTGGAAATTGTTCTCTATTCTTTGCCGAAGCTGTTCCCATAATCTGATGCTTCCTTTCGGTAGCGAAGCGTACCACTGCTGCGCCGAGCCTTTTAAAGCCATTATCATAGATCTTGCCATTGCTACATCATCTCCTCCACCCGAAGATATCGCGACGGTGTATTTCTGGAGGAACTGTCTTGGGTCTGACTCACCATCGTACTCCGACAAGGATGCAGGTAACTTGAACTTTGGTGGACAATCAGCCTTCTCAAGCTCTAGTGAAAGAGGAGAAGCAGGCTTCGCTTTGCTTTAAAACACGTCTCTGTATCTTTTTTGTGGCCTACGTTCCACATACGCCTCTTCTTCTGAGTCATAATACCGGGAGCCTTCCTCATTCTCTTCTTCTTCTTCTTCGTAAGTTTCTTCGTCAGCGATTATGGGTCTTCGTTTTTTGTTTTGGCCTTGTGCTTTGCGAGGTTGCTGGATCTGTTCTTGTTGCTGGATAGAGTTGAGCTGGGCTTGTAAGATTGCCATTTGCTCTTGTAACTGTAATGTTTTGCTTCTTATTGCTTGCTGTTCATCGTCTTCCTGCAGTTGTTGCAGTAGCATTCTCTTCTTATTGACGTGTTGTAACATCTTATTGTACTTGGCTTTCTCTTGTGCTGGATCTTCATTCTGTATTTCTTTTGCTCTAAGGATGGCGGCCTCTGCTTGAGCTCTTGTTCTGATGTTTGCTGGCATTGTTCTTTCTCTCATCTTCGCAGCAAGTCTTTCTTCGATTCTTCTCAGCGAAGCAATGTCCTCATCTTCGACTCCTACATCCACTAAGCCGACCTCAAAGTTTCCTTCTGCTACATCTTCGGCTTCTTGCTCTTGATCTTCTCTGCTCCTGCGGTTTTGCGGACTTAGGATCATGTCCCTTGTCCTGTTTGTGTAGTCTGGTAACTGCCTCTCTCTGGGGTTTTCACTCTGTGCTTCCGATGGATCATCAGTTGCTCTATTTGGATGTGGTTGTGGGTTCTTCGGTAACTTCTTCGGTGGCATGGCTGGGATGGAACACGGTGGGCGCCTTAACTATTGGGATAAAAACCTTCCCCGAAGAGGGGCCAATAGTCGAAACGAACTAAAGGAAAGGAAAACACTTACGATACCGAAGAATATAAAACTCGAACTCGACTAGGCGTAATGAAACCCAGCCGCTCTCCAATCGCCCTCATTTCATTACCATCGGATCCTTTTTATAGGCCCATAACAATTACGCTTTACAACATCTACCATTGCTTTTTCACATTATGCGAAGCATCTCAGGGGTATTTTGGTAACCTCGCAGGGCCGGTACTCACACACCTTACAGATGTTCACTTTTACATCCTGTCGATCTACGTGTCTGCCTCTGTGGCACCTTGATCTTTGGCTACGCCTCTTCTTCCTTGCCGAAGCCTTTCTCGTCTCTTCGCTCGGGCACTTCCCTTCGCCTGTCTTCGGGGCCACTTCGACGTGTGCTCTCTTTGCTTCTCTTTTACAAACTTTGCATCGTGCTCAGTCCTTCGATGTCTTCGCGGGTCTTTTCTCACATGAACACTTTGCGCCCCTTCTCTTGTCCCGACTCCTTCACGTCTCTTCTTCGCACGGACTGAAAACATCTTCGTCACGTTTGCTTCTCATCATCTTCGCGCGTGAGCTACGCTCCCGCGGACGAAGACATTGAGTCTCGGACTATCTTCGCTCGTCACTCTTCGCCTGCCCTTTGCTAGCCAGGCTTCTGGTCATTTCCTGAAACAGCCAATGCACGAACCAAAATAGGCCCCACTCTTCTCCGAGGAGCCGAAGATTCAAAGGGGGGGTTAGTTGCGAAATATTTACCCCTATGGGGGGAATGATTACAGTTTTAGGTCTCAGAGGAGCTACGGACCACGGTGTCCACCTTGTGGTCTCGTAGCCCTCCAAGGAGACGTGAGGGTGTTCCACCTAGGAGTGATAGGATGGATTTTCCTAACCCCACTTTTGAGCAAATGACTCGGCACCGGTTCAACTCATTTTATGCTAACCCAGTGTTGGGTCGTTTGCTCACTCTCGTTCTCGTTTTTTATTTTGCAGGTGGGAGGCCTGGAGACTTTTGATTGATCGACTCCGGTTGCTCTCGGCACATGCCGGAGATCAATGGTGATTCTCCAGCCTAACCCCGGTGGTGTCCAAGGAGTATATCACTTTTGGGGACAATGGACGAGGTCAAGTGCTTTCAGTGGGCACGATGAAGGTAAGTGATAGTGTGACTCTCAGGCGTGTTGCTCTTGTTAAGACGCTCGGGTTTAATTTGCTTTCGGTTTCCCAGCTTCTTGGTGAGGGTTTTGAGATCTGTTTCAAGGCAGGTGCTTCTTGTGTGTTGGATTCTCGAGGCAATCCCCGAGGGTCAGATATTTCGAGCTGATTTTTTCCAGAAAAGTGGTTCTTCTCGTTGCCTTGTTGTGGGCGTTTTGACTGACTTGTGGAAGTGGCATAGGAGGTTGGGTCACTTGAGCTTTGAGTTGTTGTCTCGCTTGAGTAGGCTCGACTTGGTCCGAGGATTGCCCAGGTTGAAGTTCCAGAAGGATTTGGTGTGTGCGCCGTGTCGGCATGGCAAGATGCACTACAAGAAAATCGTTGACTAGTGACGCAACCAGATTTTAGCGCCAATGATTTATGACGTTCCTGGCTGATCTCGTCATAATATTTCACTTCCAAGCAAATTTAGTGACAAAAAAACTTTCATCATTACGGTTGGTACTGTAGTCGGGCATTCCCTGTTCCATGTTGTTTTCTGACGCCATAAGCTCTTCAAAAACGTCATAAACCAACATCGGTCCCACATGTAAGCATTATTTTAAAAACGGAGTGTTCCAAGTCGTCATAAAATTCACTAGGGTCCCACATGTAATCATTCTTTCGAAAATAGAGTGTTCCAAATCATCATAAAATTTTCCAGGGTCGACCATGTAAGCATTTTCGCCAGGTCAGCGGAGGCCAGGTCACGAAATGTTGCAAAAACAATTTGCCATTGCAAGGGTTCGAACTAGAGACCTATAGGAACAAGACCATGTTTTTTACCACTGCACCACTTCTTGGTTATGTCATTTTAATAGGAAACACTTTCGTTATGATTGTGTCAGGTGAATCTTTAATATAAATCAGTAATGCGCAGGCGAAATGCTTCACTACCTTCGCAAAGACTCTCGACTTTTTCTACGTGCAGATCTACAACGGCTTGTGGCAGGAATGGCGGATCCTAGCGGCGACGGGAAGATGGTTCCACCACCACCTCCCAGCTACAAGAAGCTGAAACAGCTCGACAAGGTCAGTTCTCGGGTTTGAGCCACTATATTTTCCCCTATCGTCCTAGGGATTTCTAGATTTGGGGATCTAACGATTGATGAGCATATACACTAGAATCAGATTTTATCGTACCCTCATATTTGCACTTCGGTTGGTGTTACAAGTTGATAGGTTATGGACAATTCATAGGTGTTAGATTCAGTTAGTTTTCAATTTGCATCATTTGATGGATTGATAGGTTCTTGTATTTTACTAACTTCTAGAGGTGCTTGAAGCCACTAAAGCTGCGCTGCAGGAGGTGAAGAGATACCTGCAAGAACAACAAGGCAGAGAACTCATGGCGCAGCAAGAGGCTGTAAAATACAAGGAGCTGTGCCAGGAAATTTTGAATAAAAATATGCAAGAGATGAGTAAATTCAAGGAGATGGCTGACCAATTGCCACATGAACAATTGCAACAGACCAACAAATACAAGGAGGTGTGTGCTCATATGTTATGCCAGGACAATGCCTTGTTGAAAAAAATAGGTGAGATTCTTGACCAAGGGTCGAAAGACCTGGTATTGGACTGGAAGGCAAATCCTGAAGAGGAGGCAAGGTCATGGAAGGAAGAATGCGCAAAGGCTAACATCAAGCTTAAAGCAACTACCACTGAGCTAGAAAACGTGATGGGAAAGCTGAAACATGCCATCCATGCGATGGAAGTGTTTAAGCAATCGGTTGAGCAGCTAATTATCGAGATCGAGAAGGAGAAGCAATCGATACAACAGAGTGTTATCCAGATGGAGAAGGAGAAGCAACAGAAACTGCACGAGAAAGATAAAAATAGGTAGTGCTTGATTATTATAAAACTTGTTCCTTGTTGATGTTTAATTATTGGTTGTTGCTCCTGTGCAGCTTAAAGCAACTACCACTGAGCTAGAAAACGTGATGGGAAAGCTGAAACATGCCATCCATGCGATGGAAGTGTTTAAGCAATCGGTTGAGCAGCTAATTATAGAGATCGAGAAGGAGAAGCAATCGATACAACAGAGTGTTATCCAGATGGAGAAGGAGAAGCAACAGATACTGCGCGAGAAAGATAAAAATAGGTAGTGCTTGATTATTATAAAACTTGTTCCTTGTTGATGTTTAATTATTGGTTGTTGCTCCTGTGCACTTCATAGTGATGAACTGCCATGACACGTAGTGTTATGAAACTTGTTGCTACTTATGTTTTCTCTAGGTTAGCCAAGCAAAAAAGGGATCCACAATGGGAAGGATCCTCAGAAGCTAACATGAAGCTTGAAGCTACTGCCGCTGAGCTGCAGAAGGTGAAGGGACAGCTGCAGGATGGAGCTATGGAAGGAGAATCAATGCCTTCAAATGTAAATTGATGATTAGTTCTTATCATTATGATTACAAATGGGTGGTTATGATTATTGTGAAAATTGTAATGATGATCATCCTATGATGTTTGCTACTTGGTGTTGTGAATTTTGTGGTCATGAGTTGAGAAACTTGTTGCTACTTGGTGTTGTGAACTTTGTGGTCATGAGTTGAGAAACTTGATGCTACCTGATCATAATATGATGTTTGCTGCTCGGTGGACGACAAAGGTCCGGTTTATTGTTGTTTTGCTGGAAGGACCTTCTTGAGTAACGATCGCGAGACTGTTTATTTCCTACGGTCGTTCCAAGTCATCATAAAATCGAGGTCCAACATGTAAGCATTTTCGCCAGGTCACGAAATGTTGCAAAAACAATTTGCCATTGCAAGGTTTCGAACTAGAGACCTATAGGAACAAGACTGCGCTGTTTACCACTGCACCACTTCCTGGTTGTGTCAATTTAATGGGAAACACTTTCCTTATGGTTGTGCCAGGTGAGTCTTTAATATAAATCAGTAACTCGCAGGCGAAACGCTTCATTTCCTTAGCAACTATCAACTTTTTCTATGCGCAGATCTGTGACGACTCGTGGCAGGAATGGCGGATCCTAGCGGCGATGGGAAGATGGTTGCGCCGCCACCTCCTGGCTATGAGAGGCTGAAACAACCCGACAAGGTTAGTTCTCTGATTTGAGCCACTATATTTTTCCCTATCATCCTAGGGATTTCTAGATTTGGGGATCTAACAGATTGATGAGCACATACAATAGATTCAGATTTCATCGTACCCTCATTTTTGCACTCTAATTAGTGTTACAAGTTGATAGGCTACAAACAATTCATAGGTGTTAGATTCAGTTAGTTTTCAATTTTGCATCGTTTGATGGATTGATAGGTTCCTGTATTTTACTAGCTTCAGGAGGTGCTTGAAGCCACTAAAGCTGAGCTGCAGGGGGTGAAGAGAGACCTGCAAGAACAACAAGGCAGAGAACTCATGGCGCAACAAGAGGCTGTAAATTACAATCACCTGTATGAGCAATCGTTCCAGGACAACATTGCCCAGATGGAAGAGCTGACCAAATTCAAGGAGATGTCTGACCAATTGTTACATGAACAATTGCAAGAGACCAACAAATACAAGGGAATGCTAGAACATGCTATCCATGCAATGGAGGTGTATAAGCAATCGGTTAATCAGGTAATTAATGAGATGGAGAAGGAGAAGCAATTGATACAATAGAGTATTGCGTAGACGAAGGAGGAGAAGCAACGAATACTGTGTGAGAAAGATAAAAATAGTTAGTGCTTGATTATTATGGAACTTGGTCCTTGTTGATGTTTAATTATTGGTTGTTGCTCCTGTGCACTTCATATTGATAAATGGCCATGACATGTAGTGTTATGAAACTTGTTACTGCTTATGTTTTCTTTAGGTCAGGCAAGCGAAAAGGGATCAACTATGGGAAGGATCCTCAGAAGCTAACATGAAGCTTGAAGCTACTGCCGCTGAGCTACAGAAGGTGAAGGGATAGCTGCAGGATGGAGCTATGGAAGGAGAATCAACGCCTACAAATGTAAATTGATGATTAGTTCTTATCATTATGATTACAAATGGGTGGTTATGACTATTGTGAAAATTGTAATGAAGATCATCCTATGATGTTTGCTACTTGGTGTTGTGAACTTTGTGGTCATGAGTTAAGAAACTTGTTGCCACTTGGTGTTGTGAACTTTGTGGTCATGAGTTGCGAAACTTGATGCTACCTGATTCTAATATGATGTTTGCTGCTTGGTGGACAATAAAGGTCCGTTCTGTTGATGTTTTGCTGGAAGGACCTTCGCGAGTAACGATCACATAAATGCTTGTTTCCTACGGTCGTTCCAACTCATCATAAAGTTTAATAAGGTCCCACAAGTCAGTTTGATAAAAAAATGGAGGAAAATTAAAAGGATACAATGTCAATAGCAGGGGTCGAACGCGTGACATTTGGTCCTAAAAAGGGTACACAGAACCACGAAGACATAATGAAATTTGTGTATTTCCAAACTAAGTTGTTCTAGTTTACCAAGTGCGGCCAACGGCTATATCTCCAACCACGTACCCTGCAAGGGGCTCTCCAGCATGCTCATGTGGGTCGTTGTGGCAAATATCTAGCCTAGAGGCGTTGGTGCGTAGATCTACAACCCGCGGTGGGAATGGCACATCCTCGCATTGAAGGGAGGAGAGTGAGCTACGGTCAGGTCAGTACCCTGTTTTGTGCCTCTTCTTTCCCCTTTCATTAGAGGGAAGTGATATTTGGAATTGGGGATTTTGGTTGAAACACGATTGTTGTTACAAGTTGATTGATAGGCTTTAGTTTAGAAAGTGCAAAATTAAGCATTGATTTCACGTTGCAATGAATTTTTTTGAAGCATCCGTGTACTCCAGCATCTTCTTCCATTGGTAGTTACTGCTCGGAGACATCTTCCTGCAATAGTAGCCATTGGCATCCTAAAGACAAGTGCAAACACGGGTTCAGAGCTGTGGTGAAGTATGCTTGGACCTTTCTCAACCCTGGCCGCCGGTTTGCTGGCTGCCCAAAGGTAATGACTAGTTGGCTACCTACTTATGTGGTTCCTGTGGTCGACGACGATTGTTAATGGGGCATTTAATTTGCAAGAAGAAACAGAGCAATGCGATTACTTCTGCTGGATTGATCTAGAATGGGATGAAAGGTCATATGCTATTATGGTGAAGCTCAATAAGAAGAAAGCGACAGCTGAAGAGGATGCAAAGCAGTAAGAGGGAGAATTAGGAAAAGCTAACTGTGAGCTTAGAGAGATTAGGAATGAGCTCAAAATAGCGTGACAAAAACTTCAGAAGGCGTACCGTCGAGCTGAAGTCAATTGGGAATTATAGGCACAATGTCAAACTCGCACATGTGCTGCTTGCTTTATTTGTTGTTGTCGCGGGAATGACGGGATTGATGCTCGGTGGCAAGGCAAATTAGATGTGTCGATCACGTATTCTGCAAGTGTCACTTTGGTATTGTTAACATTGTGTCGATCATGTATTCTGAACATTGTGCCTTATGCTTCTGAGCATTGTACTGATGATGTATTACCAAAATCGACCAAGAAATGTGCGACAGTTAGTATCCACCACATTGTACTGACCATTTAGTCCGACCTATTCACATTTCCAATAACAAAATTTCCGTCAGGTTCACCAACAGTCATAATGAATTATTATTGTTATCCCGAAATCAACAGTGCAGCAGCGACGGTTGTTTTGGGTGGCGAATGAGCGGTGAATTTACTATAAATGCGGAGAAAGGAGCGGTGGATTTGTTGTAAATGGGGCATCCCTCGACTTCTTCCGCCTGGCGTACAGAAAACCTTTTTTTCAATTGCATCTCTTCCTCTCGGAAGGAAGATCCGTGAGAGCACAATGCTCTCTTCCAAGTCTCTGTATCAATTTGAATGTGCATTTGACCTGGCACTCTGATGTTTGATCAAACTATTTTTAGGATGCCGATAGGTTAGTAATCATGCCATCGAGGCGGTTGCCGTTATCGCTGGTGGTGCTCCCTACCGAGGTGAACATTCACAGCGACTTCGGAGCGGGCCATGGACGACCTCCGCAGCCTATGGGCGACCTGCCGGGAGACGCGTCGCGTGTGCAAGAACGCATACGTTGGTCGGCATGTGGCGCTAGAGTGATTTGCCGTCGAGCTGCAGCGGAATGACCGCAAGGGCTACGACGCCCTCCTCGATTGCCTAACTCACATAAGAAACCCAGAGGCATGTTTCCTCTTCGGGATGGACATCCTGTTCGGGGAAAACTACAGCTCCCGGTCATCCATTGCCAAGCTCGAGGAGGCCGCCCAGGCCGGGCACAATGTGGCGGATGTCAGAGGTTTAGGTCTGAGCAGTCCATAGGGGGGTCAATCCCAGTGGTTTATTTGTTCGGTGGAGGAGATCGGGAGCTAAGAACGCGATGGTTATGGCACACGAAAATCACGGCGGGACATACGGGACAAAGCGATTTTATACTGGTTCGGGCCTCCAGAGAGTAAAACCCTACGTCCAGTTGTTGGTGTTGTATTTCAGGCGCGACGAGATTACATGGTGACCTGTCCCCGGCAAGACGCACTTGGCCGCCTTATATTGGCTGACGGACAAGGTCGGTGCACCGGAGTCCAAGTCGGTTGCAACAGGGAAACCTATCTCTAGTTGGTTACAATATGGAAGGCTTATCCGAGCTACCTTAATCCGTCTGGACTGCCTTGGCTTGAAAGCCAAGCTGTCTTCTTGTCTTTGGGCCCGCATGTTGTTGACGGTTGAAACACGTGTCGCGTTTTGATCCACAAGCGTACGGATCACGTGTCGCCCTTTTTCACTCGGGGGTGACCCAAGATATCGAACTGTGGATCGGAAGCAAACTACCTAGGGTTCTCCATCTAACCTACCGGTCTAACCCTACCTACATGAAAGGTTGATTGCATAAAGATCATACAAACATAAAAGGATGTATGGATCACATCCACCTAGCCATAAAGGTAAACAACCAAAGGTAACCCTAACCTATCGTCTTCTTGTTGCCGCTCCGGCCAAGGTGACAAACCAATCTAAACTCCTACCATGATAAAGAGTCGTATCTAAGAACTTTCCCATGGACGCCCTTGCAAGGTGTGTGTTGACGCCTAAGGTTCCCCACAGCTTTACCTCAAACGCCCTACCAAGCACTCTTACTCGTAGCTCCAACTTTTGGTAGGCCAACGACTCCCATGATACTTGCCATCGATCCTACTCAACATTACACGTTTGCTCAGTGCATTCTCCTCCCTCGTAATGTCACTACACGAAGATATTCATCAACGAATGACACTAGGTGCATTCACTGGTCCGTGCACTACTATGATGTATCTGCAAGACATAGACTAACCACCACGATTAGACCTATTCCTACTAAGGGCATATGCTAGCTACACATATGAATAAGCATGCATCGAAGTAGATCCAAGTAAGGAAAATACATGATTTATATCACCATCGAATGTAGCGTGTACGATTGCCTTGATGACTGCAAGGCATGGCTCCAGAACTCCACCATGGATTCACCACGCAGGGCCAACCATGGCGGCTAGGGCATGGCCTGGGCCACCTCCTAGGCAACTCGAGGACTTGCGGCGGCCGTCGGCTCCCTTCGGCGTGTATCCTTCGATTTGGCAGCTCTCTGATGAATGGATCTGAATGCGTAACCATCTTGGGGTGCCTAGGGGGTTGTATTTATACCCTTGGGGCCTTGGGGTGTGCTCTACCTTGCCTTGCACGAGATCTTTCTTGAGAAAGAAGCAAACTTGGTTTCCATAAAATCAGCCTCGCCCAGATTTTCCTGATTCGCAGCCCTTCCTTGCCTACGCCATATCTCCTACGTCTGGACTCCAAATAATGCAAATTCAATGTCCAGATTGTGGGCCACGAAATTATCTACAACTTTGGTATTCATTGCTTTCCTTGGAAACGAAGATATGATCCCAAAAACGGCCTCGGAAGATAATTCGTCTGATTTCGGACTTATCAGCGCAGCTGCTATTTCGGGGGTCATATCTCCTAGCTCCTTGACCCGAATTGGGACTTCTATATGTCCAAATCAAAGCTATCATCGAGGCCCACAACTTTGGTATTCAAACTTTTGCCACTAGAGGCCATTTAAGTCTCCGAATCTGCACTGAAAGATCATGCTTTTCTAGGCTGTGAGAATATTTCTTTGGGTTAGTTGATCTCATTGGTAAATCTCCAAGGCCCCGGAGTTTTATGTGTTGATGCTTCGGTCCTTTGGACATTTGGAGTCATGTTCGTCATGTGTATTGACTTGTGCCGGGCTTCATGATCTTCTCCTGAAGTGATTGATGAACTTATCCCGGAAGTCTCCTCTTTAACGTTAATTTCCTGCGTTAACAATAAACTCCAAAATCGACATGCAAGAGTGAACTTGATATCTCTGGGGGGTTAGTACCGTTAGTTCGGATATTAAATTAGTGCCAACGTTGACGGTAAACTTATAGCTAGGTATACCAAATTTGACCGTCAACATACCCCATGCTTAAACCTTGCTCGTCCTCGAGCAAGTCCAAGATCTTTACTTAACTTGGAAATCAGCATTGCCCTTCAATGTCTTCCCTGCACTTAGTTATACACAACAAGACACATTGCTCTCTCAAGTAGTTAGTATTTAAGGTTCAAGTTTTGACCGGCTAATTCATCATGGAAGATAGACTAGCATTAAAGAACATGACACAATAAAACAAATATAGTGCTCTCAAACTTAAGAAAACTTCAAACCTTTACCTTGTTGCATCGTGAAGAGTTTTTCAAAAAGTTGCACATCTAACATAAGTGAGGTCCTCTTGCAAAAGCTCATGGAAACACTCATCTTGTCAAGTCACTCAAACCTACACTAGATTATTCTCAACCTATTCTACTCATATATGAAAGTGGAAAGCTTATGTGGAGCTTGGTAGGTAAAAACAATCCTAGCAAAACATTATACTTGAAATATTGTCAAACTAAGAGAGAGATCTATTGGAATTACCGAGACTAGTAAAAAAGGCCATGGAAAATAAATGTTGGAAAGAGAGAGAGATGGAACACACGCATTTAGAAAGGTGGACATGTGCAAGTGGCAAATGGGTGATCTCAAGACATGAATGAAGTTCTCGTTATCGAATTGCACATGGTTGGAGAAGATTGAGTATGGACTTGTCTTCAAAGCTCTCTAAGATTTAAATTAAAGCTAAAAAGAACTGAGGAGCATTTTTATTTTTCTCTCTTTCGTTTTTTCTTTTCCTATTTTTTTCTTCTCTCTTCTTTTTTTCATTCATCATTCATTTTTTTCTTCTCTTTTTTTATTCATCATTTTTTATGCTCCTCCGAACTTTTTAAGAAACATAGTACTTGCTATAGCAGTCCTCTCCCATGCTTAAATGATTGCTCGTCCTCGAGCATAGAAGTGAGGGTCCAATGGCTGCTAGAAAAGTACGAAATCCTTGTGTTCCTCTATAAATCTTTTGAAATCTTCAGGGGCATCCTCCATGTCGAAACTCTGTATTTGATGAGTCCCTCCATATGTTATATATCTTGAAATCTATGCTGGAAAATCTTCAGAAAATTCATCGAAAGATCATCCATACTCAATTTGGGTTGTGGTCAAGGAGGTAATCACAAAAAGACATTTTGGGTTTAGGGTGGATGCCCAGCGAAGTTTGTGAAATTTCCAATGTACAAACTCACAATGCATGGACAAGAATGGCTAGCATGAAAAAGATACGCAAAGGAATGACCAGGTTCTTAGCCTGTACCACAGAAATCAATCCTAATCCAACTCATCAAGATATAAGTTTGCAAACTAAAGGTCACAACATAAAAGTACTTGTATGTCTATAGGATTTGGTAGGTAGAGCCTTGCAAGTGATTCACAAATGTAGATAGCATAATAATTTTAAATAAAACAAGTGCAAGGCATAGGTCATCGGTAAACTTAAATCAAAGCGCAACATGAAGTATGTGGGTCTAGAATTTAGTCCTTTACCCTCCACAAATGAAAGAGCCGGTATTTAATCAATTTAAGTTCCTTTTAATAGAGAGCAAAAAGTCATGTCATATAAAACATCATGCAAGTAAAATGAAGCGGCAACTTTCATCACTTTTCCATAAGCAAGACATGCAAATGATATCATCGTGGTAAGCTCAAAAGTGATGGTGATTATGATTTATTAAAAAATAAAACTGACAAACCTTGGTTGTCCTCCTAGTAGCCATGTTATTGATCGATAGATAAATACAAAGGTTGTTTATGATTGAAAGCATATATGTGCATGCATTTAGAAGGAGATGAACAAAGATAAAGTTAAGGGCGAGTTACCGTCCTTTTCGATGCTCGTAGTGAAGTGTAGCGTGGCCTCTCCCATGCTTAAGCATTGTGCTTAGCATGGAAAAAGAATGATGAGCATCTTGTGGTGAAGGTGATCCTTGTACTTTATGTGGCCTTTTCCTCTTCGTCCCTCAAATCCTCCCCCATACTTAGCATGTTGCTAAGTGTGGAAGAACTTGAATCGCTCGTAATTTTTGAAGTACTATTGCCATGTGTTTGAAAATCGTCTTCACTTCTTTGCCTTTGTTACCTCAGTTGTCCCTCAACTTCTTCTTATTATCATCGAGCCATGGATCCAACCCTTCCTCATATCATCGTCACCAACTTCTTTGTCGTTCTTGTTGCTGCCTCATTTTCCACAGATTTTCTTCGACTTCTAGGACAGAAAATGTACTGAAACACCCCTCCAAATTAAAGTTAATGAAATTAACTTTCGAACGAGCCATCATTCGCATGAAACGGGTTCCGAACAAGAGAGTTGTGCCATTTTTACTCCGGCGATGCAATCTGTCCAAAGCTGATTTCAGACTGCACACGCTAAATGTTTCTGTCATATCTCCTTGTACGGGTCTTGAAAATTGATGATTCTTGATGCGTTGGAAAGAAGGTTTGGAGGAGCTTCTGAATATTAACTTTTCTTCTATTGTACATCTCTGAACACGTGCTCGAACTTAATGGAAACAACAACTTCCCTCTCAAGCCTTGTAGACGACTAATGATCTTGATTGCAATCGGTCAAGAACTTATGGGAATACTTCTCCATGCTTGCAAAACAAATCAAATGCACATTCTACCCCCGGGGTGATGGTCGGGAGTAGAAACAATTGCCAACATACCAACGACATCCCTAAGATCTTAACTTGTGGCATAGCTTACCTAGTAAAAATAAAAATAAGATCCTAATGTGTGTACGTGTGTAGGTGAAAAATGCAAATGAAAGGAAGGGATATAAACAAAACAATGTTTACACCAAAGTCTAAGCTCCATGCTTACAAATTGGTTGCCAAACTTCTCCATCGCCATAAAGATTTATTAACCAAGGGCAAAACACCATGCTTATCCCAAGGTTAATAATTTTTCATGCCGCAAGAAAATTAAAGCGCATTGCAAAGTTTATAAACCAACCTAATGCAATATAAGTCAACAGGGCTTTAAAAACTCAAATGATGATTGTCCGCAATCAAGTCTAAACACCACGTTTACACAAGATTACAAAAGAAAATGCCTCACGCGCGCGAAGCACCATTATGGAAATAAAGCATTCATCAAAAAGTTTCGCGAAGAAGCGAAGCTAACCTATGCATGATAGAACAAAAGGGGTTGATGTAAAATGCAAATTGCAAAAAGGGGTTAGTAAAAAGGGTCAGCAATGTTTGCAAAGGCTTTCGATGTCGTCCCTCAATAATGACAAGTAAATCATTTTATGAGAGGTAGAGTCTTGGCAACAAAATTTTTTATCAAAAGACCTAATCAAACATGCTAGCAAGGTTTTAAGATCAGGCTTATGGGTATCCTATATTTTTGGCTTAAGACCAAAATTTTGAAAAGACAAGTCGGGTGAAGAAATTCAATCTAAGGTGGTTTTGAAAAAGAAGAATAGAAAACAAGTGTAAGATTTTCGGATGAAAAACAAACTTATGGTTTTAGGATCACTAAAGGTATGAGAGGTTTTCCCTAAGGGTTTAGGATGAGGCTAGTCAAAATTTTGATTAGAAAAGGGATAGAGATAGACTTGGTCGGATTGACATAAGTCGATCCTCCCTTTGTTTGCTTGGGTGCTAGGTGTGGTTTGATAGGAAGGTTTAGGCAAAGTTTATTTTTTTTGAAAAAGAAGGGTTATAAAAATGAGATGCAACATGCAACACAATGCAAGGGCGGAGAACAATGTGGAATGAAGTGCAACATGGGATGAATGAACAAAATGACATGACATGATATGGTGGTGATCTAAACCAAAATGAAAGTTAGTCTAAGTTAACTAGCCACAAGTTTAGAATCAAAAGGGGTTGTCATACTTCATATTTCTCTCTAAAAAGACATAAAGAAAAAGACTCTAAACACTAATAAGCACACACAAAAAAAAAGGTGGTCTACAAGTTTTCCAAAATCAAATAGCAAGGTGCTCACTCAATATCTATTAAAGCATATATTATTTGGTTGTGACATTTATTAGAGCTATTGTACAATGTTACTTTTTCAAATAAAGAGCACAATGTAGACTGTCATAGTTTATATAGATATATAAAAAGATCGGGTTGCCTCCCGCAAAGCGCTTCATTTTAAGTCATAGAGCTCGAATTTCTCACGTGCCTTTTTATTGTTGTGAAGCCATGGTTCTTTGTGCGAGAATCCAAAGTGTCCGTGCAGCTTGATGTTGCCTTATGAAATTGGTCATGGTTCGCTCCCAACATCATCATGTGTTGAGTGGTGCCTCTTGTGTCTTCATTCTTCCAAGCTCCAGAGGGTTTGTTTTAGTACTTAGCTTCTGAATTTCATCATGTACGTGTTGTGGAACCGTTGCCCCATCTTCTCTTTATGGTCACCATGTTCACCTCCTCTATCTTGTCGTCATCGCCTTGTTGCTGCCTCTTCTTCGTGGATTTATCCATGCATCCAGAACAGAACATATACCAAAATATAGTTCTATTGAAAAATTTAAAAATTTACCTTTCCAACGGGTACTCATTCATCTTAATCAGAGTCCAAATGAGGGAATTATGCCCGTTTAGTTTCAGCGCTGCGTGCTGTCCAGAATTTCAGGACGTATGACGCTTGATGATTTGACCATATCTGCTTGTAGGAACCTCCGATTATTTTGCCACTTGATTCGTTGGAATGTAGACTTCGTGGGGCTTCTGAAAATCCAAATATATCCTATTGTTTTCTGCTGAGGTTGTGCAAAACATCTCGATGACATCATTATCTTTTCGTTCATCGATCCGGAGATGTACGTGTGGTCTTTATCTTTTAGGGCAGCATGTCACGCATCTCTTAGCTTCAAAAATCATTACCATCGCTGCTTAAGCATGATGGCAATGGGATCCTTCTCTAACATGTTTGACATGGCCGTTTCCGAAACCTATAGCTTGAACACACAAACCTCCAAAAGACATTAGTCTAAAAAAACTTAATTGACACGTAGGCATACCTTGTTCATCTTCGTTTGCTTTGGGTATGGGCTCGATAGCGGATATTGGGCCACTAACCAAAGTTAGCACCTACTACTAAAGAGCAAATTTTTTCATAGCCATCGACTTGGTTGAGCGAGGTTCGACTTGTCCAAGTCCGAATGTTGAAAACTTCTCGATCACTTTGTGTCTAGGGTTTTACCTGCATTCAAGGACACAAACAAGAAACATAGGATATATGTAATAATAAAATTAGGGTTAGTTAAAAAGAAAGATAAATCACCCTAGGGTTTGAGTTCCAATCCTCGGCAATAGCACCAGAAAAAGGGGCATGTTGATCCGCAAGCGTACGGATCACGTGTCGCCCTTCTTCACTCGGGGGTGACCCAAGATATCAAACTGTGGATCGGAAGTAAACTATCTAGAGTTCTCCGTCTAACCTACCAGTCTAACCCTACATGAAAGGTTGATTGCATAAAGATCATACAAACATAAAAGGATGTATGGATCACATCCACCTAGCCATAAAGGTAAACAGCCAAAGGTAACCCTAACCTATCGTCTTCTTGTTGCCGCTCCGGCAAAGGTGACAAACCAATCTAAACTCCTACCATGATAAAGAGTCGTATCTAAGAACTTTCCCATAGACGCCCTTGCAAGGTGCGTGTTGACGCCTAAGGTTCCCCACAGCTTTACCTCAAACGCCCTACCAAGCGCTCTTACTCGTAGCTCCTCCACTTGGTAGGCCGCGCAACGGCTCCCATGATACTTGCCATCGATCCTACTCAACATTACACATTTGCTCAATGCTTTCTCCTCCCTCGTACTGTCACTACGTGAAGATATTCATCACCGAACGACACTAGGTGCATTCACCGGTCCGAGCACTACTATGATGTATCTGCAATATATAGATTAACCACCACGATTGGACCTATTCCTACTAAGGGCATATGCTAGCTACACATATGAATAAGCATGAATCGAAGTAGATTCAAGTAAGGAAAAGACATGATTTATATCACCATCTAATGTAGAGTGTACAATTGCCTTGATGAATGCAAGGCATGGCTCCAGAACTCCACCATGGCTTCACCACGCAGGGCCAACCATGACGGCTAGGGCATGGCCTAGGCCATCTCCTAGGCAACTCGAGGACTTGCGGCGGTCATCGGCTCCATTCGGCGTGTATCCTTCGATTTGGCGGCTCTCTTATGAATGGATCTGAATGGGTAACCATCTTGCAGTGCCTAGGGGGTTGTATTTATACCCTTGGGGCCTTGGGGCGTGCTTCACCTTGCCTTTCACGAGATCTTCCTCGAGAGAGAAGCAAACTTGGTTTCCATAAAATCAGCCTCGCCCAAATTTTCTTGATTCGCAGCCCTTCCTTGCCGGTGTCATATCTCCTACGTCCGGGCTCCAAATAATGCAAATTCAGTATCCAGATTGTGTGCCACAAAATTATTTCCAACTTTGGTATTCATTCCTTTCTTTGGAAACGAAGATAAGATCCCCAAAACAGTCTCGGAAGATAATTTATCTGATTTCGGACTTATCTGCACAGCAGCTATTTTGGGGGCCATATCTCCTAGCTCCTTGACCCGAATTAGGCCTTACATATGTCCAAATCGAAGCTATCGTCAAGGCCCACAACTTTGGTATTCAAACTTTTGCAATTAGAGGCCATTTAAGTCTCCGAATCTGCACTGAAATATCATGCTTTTCTAGGCTGTGAGAATATTTCTTTGGGTTAGTTGATCTCGTTGGTAAATCTCCAAGTCCCCGGAGTTTTACGTGTTGATGCTTTGGTCCTTTGGCCATTTGGAGTAATGTTCATCATGTGTCTTGACTTGTGCCGGGCTTCATGATCTTCTCCTGAAGTGCTTGCTGAACTTATCCCGGAAGTCTCCTCTTTAACGTTAATTTCCTGCGTAAACAATAAACTCCAAAATCGACATGCAAGAGTGTACTTGATATCTCTGGGGGGTTAGTACCGTTAGTTCGGATATTAAAATAGTGCCAATGTTGACGGTAAACTTATAGCTAGGTGTACCAAATTTGACTGTCAACACTTGTCAGGTCGGGTAGGCCTACTGACAGGTCGGTGGGTCTTCTGGTGAGCCGGACCACTTGTCTGGGACGGCTATGAGCCTGGTCGGTGGAGACCCAGGGGTACCCATGTCTCACAAGCCCCCAAGCGATGTGTAGGTGCAGTGACCTCGAGGGGGTCATGACGAAGTCGTGGAGCCATCGACAGGTCAAATAACGTGCACATCGGTCAAAAGAAAAGTAGTCAACTTAGCAGCCGACCTGTTTGTAGTATCCCAAGCGTAGCGAGGTCGAGTGTCGACCTATCAGAAACAGGATTTCCAATAGGTCGAAGCAATGAAGAAAACAAGAGGGCGTCGAAGACGCTCTCGTAGAGTAGTCCCCGACCATTAAAGCAGACAACATGATTGGTTTGATGATCCAAAAAAAGAAGAGAAAAAATCTTGATCTTGGTCTTGTATAATCAAAGTGTAGTGACACCTAGATATCCTGCATAGCTACAAGGAGTCTGGCAGAGCCACCCAAGGCATGCCGACCTCTGGAAGGCCTCAAGTCAGTAGCACCCCAGCACCCGGAGATGCCTGGCAGGGCCTTTTTGGCGCGCACCCCTTAGGGAGGCCTTCAGTCCTAACGCAAAATGGGGGTGTCCAGAACAGGTTGGCAGGGCTAGAAAAGCACACCGACCTCAAGGAGGTCATGCATCCGGGGCGCCCAACTAGGTTGGCAGAGCCGAAGACATACTGAGGTATTGCAAGACCTAGGTATCAAGGCACGCCGACCTTAGTAAGGCCATTTTGGTTCCCGGACGACTAACATAGCTGCCAGTCATCCAGCAGAGCCATGGTATAAAGGTATTGACGACCTAAGTAGCGGCACACCGACCTCGGGGGCCCGACGAAAGTATAGTCTCGATTGATCTGGACTCCAGGGGCCCAGACGGACTGGCATAGCAGCGAGGCAGGCCTACCTCATGAAGGTCTTCAATCGAACCTATGACCATTCTGCTCAGGAAACAAAAATATAGGCTAATTGGAATAGGTCCATTTACACTGCAGAGCCCAGGGGGTGCAACAAGGATGCAAAGCCTAGCGGGTGCAACAAAGACGCAGAGTCGTAAAGGGTGCGATTTATCATCGGTGTCATCCATAGATGTAGCAAGGCGCAGGGCCATCTGACGTAGAGTCAGTCTTATCACCCCTAGTAGACTGTAGGGTCACGGGTCAATAGTGGTCGGAGATTCTTTTGCCGCCCAGGAAATGACAACTGCACCACCTGATCACGAGCACACTGTAGCCATGTGACGCTGCCACATGCATCAATGATGCACATGTTTTCTCATGTAGGTAAGGGAAAGGCACGCAAGGACGTTCACATGCGCACAGTGTCCCGAGACCACGTGGTAACAGTGTCAGGATAGAGACGAACTCAGCCAAGGACGGCCTTCGCTATAAATAGCGGCATAAGCCTAGGGGCAAGGCACTGAGCATTGTAGAGCTATGAAGCTGCAGTGTAGTAATTTAACCATGCCATGGGCATGTTTTCGTCCACCAGACCATATGATGTAAAACTGTAGAAGCTTGGAGCTAGAAGAACAAAGTTGCTGGAGAGCTTCCGGACTGAAGCCGGTGAGGACGGAGCCGCGGCGAGGTCTAGAGACCTAACGCCAGCGACGACAGAGCCGTAGGGAGGTCTAGCGACCTAACACCAGTGACAATGGAGCCGCAGGGGGTCTAGCGACCTGACACCGGTGACGACAGAGCCGCAGGGAGGTCTAGCGACCTGACGCTAGCGACAACGGAGCCTTAGGGAGGTCTAGTGACTTGACACCGGTGACGACGGAGCCGCAGGGAGATCTAGCAACCTGACACCAGCGACAATGGAGCCGCGGGGAGGTCTAGAGACCTAATGTCAGCGACGACGGAGTCGCAGGGAGGTCTAGCAACCTGACACCGGCGACGACGAAGCCGCAGGGAGGTCTAGCGAGTTGACACCGGCGACGACGGAGCCGCAGGAAGGTCTAGCAACCTGACGCTGTCAACGACAGAGCCGCATGGAGGTCTAGAGACATGACACTGGCGACGACGGAGCCGCAGGGAGGTCCGCCGATCTGACGAAGGCGACGAAGGAGCTGCTGGGAGGTCTAGCGACCTAACGAAGATGATGACGAAGTTGTAGGGAGGTCTAACGACATGATACCAGTGACGACGGAGCCGCAGAGAGGTCTAGCGACCTAACGCTGGTGACGACGGAGCAGCATGGAGGTCTAGCGACCTGACACTGGCGACGACGGAGCCGCAGGGAGGTCTAGCGACCCAAAGCCGATGACGACGGAGACACTGGGAGGTCCGCCGATCTGATGAAGGCGACGACGGAGCTGCTGGGAGGTCCTAGCGACCTAACGAAGACGACGACGAAGCTGCAGGGAGGTTCGCCGACCTGAACCCAGCGACGATGGAGCCACAGGGAGGTCTAGCGACTTGAATCCAATGACAACGGAGCCGTAGGGAGGTCTAGCGACCTAACGCTGGCGATGACGGAGCCGCAGGGAAGTCTAGCAACTTGACGCCGACGACGACAAAGCCGCACGGAGGTCCAGCGACGACGGAGCCGCAGGGAGGTCTAGCAACCTGACGCCGACGACGATGGAGTCGTAGTGAGGTCTAGCGACCTGACACCGGTGATGACGGAGCTACAGGGAGGTCAAGCGACCTGACGAAGGCGACGACAGAGCCGCAGGGAGGTCTAGCGACCTGACGAAAGCGACGACGGCGCTGCCGGGAGGTCTAGTGACCTGACGCCAGCGACGACGGAGCCGCATGGAGGTCTAGTGACCTGACAAAAGTGACGACGGAGCCGTAGGGAGGTCTAGCGACCTGGCGACGTAAGACTTATGTTCCGAGTTAGTTCATTGTAACCTTTTTGTAGGTCGTGGTGTATTGACAGAGCGCAGGTTGGATGTTGCTTCCCTGAGCACAGCAAGTGCCCAACCTTCCCCAACCAAGATGCCGATGTTTGAGCCGGAGGTCAAAGCGCAGAGCTCCACTAGCAATTTGGCTACGACGACCTCTCCAGCCGTCGAAGACCCCAAGCCAATCAACGCGGTACCTGCCTCAACGGCTCTGGGCCCGACACCGTACCCGATCCAGCTGGAGATGCCCAGGCCGATTCCAGAAACAACTAGCAAGGCAAGGCCGGGTTCAACGTCGACTGCTAGGGATTGACGAGACCGGGAGATTAACTGGGTCGGCACTCCGTGGGAGGCAGAAAATTTTGACGACGACGAGGATTTCAGGGCATGCAAGAATGCCATCTTGACTCTCAGCAGCTCGTTCCAGGTGAGTTGCTGCTCTTGGAGTTATTTCCAATATCTTTTCAATATTCAGTTAGTGGCCTAACTTGGTCTTTCATTGCAGTCTTTGGCAGATCGTGCCAAGGGCAGGGCCGACCAGTGCAGGGGTGCCACAGCAGCAGACATCAGCAGACCTACAGGGAGGTCTACCGAGTTGGACCTGTAAAACAAAGTAGATTCCAAGTCGGTGTATCAATATGTAAATATTTAACAAAGGCTTTATCCTGAGATAAGTATGCAGAAGTTTTCTAATGTTAGTTGGAGCATAACATTCTTGTGCTATATTTTGTTTGAAAAGACATTCCTCTTTATCGTGCAAGGCACACACTATGCGGACTCGAAAGCTCTGAAGCTGCAAAGTGTTTCACCCCTCTACAATACTCAGCAGGGAGGCTTAGATGTAGCCGATGCACGGGGTGGAGTCTGGGACTCAGGTTTTGCAACCACACAACATCGAATACTCATAACGAGAGTCAAGCATTTAAAGGAAGAACACACAGAGGAGAAGTAGGACCCCACAGGTCTGGCGACCCTTAGATTGGCAAGGCCAAGCCCCCGAGCGTGTCGAGGGGGAGGGGAACATAGCACCAGATAAAAAATTTGAACCCTCAGGTCTGGCGATCTACGTGTTGGCATTGCCAAGCCCCTGAGCATGTCGAGGGGGAGGGGTAGGAAGAGTAGATAAAAATATGTAGAGCAGGTCTACTAAAGAAATTGAATCTGTAAAATATTTAATTGCAAATAATACTTAGCTTGGGTGTAGCCGAGATCGTTGTCGAGTCGGAGTGGTCGAGTTGAAGTCATTGTAGTCGTGGTCGAGGTCAGAACGCGGCTGTAAGCGCCGAGCTCGAGACGCTGAAGAGGTCAACGATGGACCGGTAGAGGTCGGCGACACACGCGTGATGCAGCGGGTCGTCGAGGAAGCTGGTGCCGTGCCGAGGTCGCCGTCGTGCCCCCGGAGGCAGTGTTGACGCTCACTAGCATCGCACCAGGTTTATATCCCTGGCAACGGCACCAGAAAGCTTGTTGACGCTCACTAGCGTTGCACCAGGTCTATATCCCCGGCAACGGCACCAGAAAGCTTGTTGACACTCTCTAGCATCGCACCAGGTTTATATCCCCGACAACGGTGCCAGAAAGCTTGTTGACGCTTACTAGTGTCGCAACTAAATATGCAACGACGCCAGAAGGCCTGTTGGTATAAATAACGATCGCAGAAAAGTCCGCAAGAGTACGGATACCGGTGTAGCTTTCACCCAAGAGTATTCCAGGGTATCGAATCCACAGGGAACGTGTGTGCACTAGTGAAGAATCAAGATCGGCCTTGGACGAGAGAAGATATGGGAATAGTGTAGGAGAGGTAGAGAGGGTTTCGAAGGATTCCGGATACTATAGATAAGATCAGCGTTTACTACGACGCTTGCTTCGGGACGCTCAACCGTCCTAACCCAGAAAGGGATGAGAAGGGGGCTAGGCAAGCCAAGCAGGGGTCCTACTGCGCTCTAGTGGATCTCACGTGGTGGACTACGTAGGCCGTCAGGGCTGTCACCACCTGGGGCTACCACAACAAACCGTGCCACTAGGTGTACTCTGAGGTAATCGCAAGACTAGACACCACGTCTACTCTAGTGACCACTATTCTAGCTTTGCAATTACTAGAACACTAATCAAAGCAAAGAGCCCACAAGCAAAAATAATAAAGCTGAACTTAATTAATTAAATAAATCCAGAATGCCTAAGAGTTACCCGGATGTTACTCGAAGTGGAGCCGCATCCGCCGAGTTACAAGAGGAAGGGAGGAAGCCAACAACTCCGGCTTCTCCTGGACTCGCACCTCAACTCTCACCTAATTCTAACACTAATTTGGTAGAGCTTCGCTTGATCTCTGCTTCTCTGTTCGTCTCCTTCGAAGTGAGGAGGATGGCTTCTATTTATAGAGGGAGGAAACTTGGAGAAGTGGAGGACCTCCCCCTCTTTCCAGCCTTCTCCACACGCCACCTGGCCAGGAACAGTGCAGGGCACGCTTCCCCAAGTCGGTGGAGCAAAGAACCGGGCGAAAACCGGATCCTAGGACCATGAACCGGGGCTAAACCGACCGGCTGGGCGTTGAACCGTTGTTAAAAAAAAGAGAAACCGAGGGAACCAGGCGGCGGACCAGGGGCCTGCTGCGGGAACCGGGGCATCGCCTTCCGCGAGCCAGCGGCCGCGCGCCGCGTGTCTGGCCTGGCAGGCTCGGTCCCGCGCGGGGGCGCGCGTGCGCGTGCCGCGGCCACGTGAGGGCGAACCGCGGGCCGCCGCGTGGCCCGGTGCCCAGCCCAGGCGCATGCGTGCGACTCACCGCGGCACGTCCTGCGGCCTGTGGCTGCCCGCCACATGGCGCCGTCTGGTGTGTTCCCGCGCAGCTGCGTACGATGGGCGGGGTGCTGACGTCAGCATCCCATGATTTATTGTTCCTTTAATATCTTTTGCATCTGAGCTCCAAAGTTGTCAAATGATATATCCATTTCGATCGTCTCGACAAGCCCGTCGCAATGGTGTAGTCCAACTTGGCATTTGAGGTTGTTTGTGATAATGCCATATTTTATTCTATAATTGCTCATTTTCACCTGCAACCAAATATACACCAAAGCTTGTGGAATTTGTTAGATTATAACCCTATAGCTATGGTGCACACCCTCATGAAGTAACTTTTATCCGAAGTTGACAGTCGAAAATAGGGACTTAACGACCATCAACAAGCTCCCCCACACTTAGCCCTTTGCTCGTCCACGAGTAAAGGTTAAGGACTAGGTTGGAAAACATGAATCCAAAATGATATGATGCAAGCATGTAGGATATTCCAAGGCATACCTGTACTTGTGACTCTTTGGGGTGTCTACCATGTCATCATGGATGGTTGAAGAATGGAACGGCTGGATTTGAATCACCTTAACTCCTTCTGTAAAGTAGCTTGGGTTTTGGATAAAATATTTTTTTCAGAACTTAGCCTTACTTGACTTCTCAAATGATGCTCTCAAATCGCTCAGTGTGTATGATTCCTCACCAAGGCATTAAACTTGCCTTTCTTCATCCTATTTCTAATGATGGCTATAAGTGGAGCTCAAGGTAAGGTTGAAGATATAAGGCATACTTGTATCACATAATATTGCAAAGTCAAAAACTGGATCCAAGAAGAAGACTAGTCATACAATCTGATCAAGATATGCATGTGTGTGGAAAGAGGATGATATGGTAATATGTACTCCTTGTTGTATGATCTCTCTCCCTTTGAACTTTATTTTGAGAACATGGCTATATTATTATTATTTTTCATCTTTTTTTCATCATGCTTGAGAAGTGTTTCTCTTTAGCATGTGTCTTTATCTCTCTTTTTTTTCTATTTTTTAGCCCATGTCTCTTTTGAAGGAAAAACTAGGGAGAGAGATTCATAAATTGAATGGAGTATTTATTTTTGTGGATGGATGGATGTTGCTAACTTCCAGTGTAGAAGTTTAGCATATGAAGGTGGAGTGTACGTGATCTTGATCATGAAAGCATGAAAAGCTTCTAGCAAGGGTCACAACAATTTGACAAAGCTCAATGTAATAACAAGCAGCATATGTGTGAGGTTTTCTAATGTAAACAACATATGGCTTTGGTAGGAATATATCATCACTGAGGAGCTTGTAAGGCTATTTTTTTTCAAGTAAAACATCCCAAGCACTTTGTTAGAGTGAGTAAGGTTCATCGCATCGTACCATATCTCATCAATCAACCATTTAGATGAACATGTTTTCCTAATGATAATTGTTCACAAGCAACAGATGTATGTGCTAGGAATAAAGAACATGCAAGCGAATCAATTGAAAACATGTACAACAATGGAGCATCAATATTCATTGAGTTTAATTTAATGATTATCTCATGAAAGGAATTATAACTTATGAATCATGGAATTAGGGGGACAGGATTGTTCAAACCATGTTGTTCCTTTGAATGTCGGGAGAAGTTGATTCTCGGCACCTCCCCCACACTATCTTTTGCTGCATCTTTTCCTGCACACTTTTAGACAAAGATGAGATACATGGATTTGGCTAGTACAGATTGTACTAGCCAAATCAAAGCAAAGTTATATTTTATTTATTTTTATTCACCATGAGACCGATGGTGAACATCGGGCAACCTCCCGGAAAGGGCTTTGTTTAAAGTCAAAAGCAGGACATATCTAGCTAGGCAAGATGCATGAGCTAACATCATCTCCAAATTAGGATAAGATTTTGTATGAGAGGAGCTTTACTCGGGATGCTCACATACCTCCCCCACACTTGAAGTTTGCATTGCTAAGCAACAAAACTCAAGTGTGTGGAGATCAAGCTTCCTTTTGTAAACGTTCTTTCACCAAAAACTTACCAAAGTGCTGTAGTTGATGTCGCTCACATGTTCTTAGGCATCATCTATCCATCGTTCTTCTTGGTCTCCACCTGAAAGGTTAGTGACCAAAAGTACCCAAAGGACACTCTTATCCTAGAAACATGCTCTTGCTTTTATTTGGAAGGGGAAATAAATCTAAGCTAATCCAGGCTATCTCCTAGTAGTGCTTTGTTTACGGTCATAAGCTTGACCATGGGAATTTCTTCTCGCAGCTATCATTAGTGATGCCATTCCCGCCTCACCACCAATCTTTAATGTGTTAGTGAAGCTTTAGCTGCAAGGTTAGTGCCATAATGCACTCACGAGGTCTGCAATACTTATGGTGGACATATGCATCTACAACCATCCTTCTAAACTTTTTGCAAAGGAGAACCATAAGGCGGTTGTAGTCCTGATGTGTGCTCTGTGCACTGAGCGTGGCTGACTCTAGAGAGACATGATGCAAGCATGGTTCCTGAGGTAAATCAAGAGTACAGCTACCATGCTTGTCGATGAGATCCTTTCCTCCGGACCCCAGAGTCGGCGCCTTATAGATTTCCATGGCCCATGAATTCTCCATCTCAAGAGATGCATCATGTATGAACAATGTTGATTCTCGACCACGGTCGGAAACAACATGATACGGGCCAGTGGGAAGAGGCTCAAACTCGATCAAAGGTGATGATGATCGTTCGTCTTCACAAAGGTGAAGCGGGTCTTCCGAGTCATACTCCTGAGAAGTAGAAAATTCTACAAGCTCAGCGAGAATGGGCTCGGACGACGTGAACGGAGATACATGCATCATCTCCTCGAACGGGTTTTGCTTGGGAAGCGGCGTCACCATAGAATTTTCTGAGAACAAGGGAGTGGTGGCCGAAACGGCTTCCCTGAGCTCTTTATCTAGGCTTCCTCGAGATGCATCGAGAAGTTTTTCTATATGGGAGCCTAGGAGGAGATCACGATCGAGGACATCAAAGACGTGGAAGTCTAGATTAACCTTGATCTTGTCTACTAGGAGCGGCACAGCATATGCAACCCCCCGACACTCAAGTATGTGTCCGGAGGGACAACTCTTGAGGAGCTTGTCGGATGGTCTTAGCGTCACGTTGCCCAATAAAGTGTACGCTAAGTTCCATGGCATAATATTAACCTCCATGACAGGGTTAAGATGGGCTTCTATGGTAGTCCCTTTTATGGAACAAGGAAGGATCGTAGAAGGTGAACAAATCCAAAGTGCTTCGGAAAAGTGTTCCACTCCAGTCGACCACTTCTTTTCCATGGCATTCATGATAGATGTTTCGGTTGGAGGATCAGGAGGCAAAGGAGGGACAGTAGGCCTAGGGGAAGATTCTGTCAAAAGATTTCTAGCTGGCTGGATTTGGACAGAAGAGGGCTCCTTCCCTTGTTCGGCATCCAAGGGATTCAAGGTGTCTTCGGGATTCTCAGTGGGATCATCCTCGAATCGGTCATGGAACCTTGCTATTGCATTCTGTGCACGACCTAAGGAGACGGGTTGTGTGGATTCGTCTAGTTGCACGGCTAGGCTACCATTAGCCATTTCTTGGAAAAGTCTCTCGGTAGGCCGACCTATAAGAATTGGTATGTCCGGATTATCGTAGACATGAAAGTCTAGAAAGATCTCGGCCTCATTGGCAACTACCGGGACTATTCTGACAACACCGCAACATTCCAACATGGTCCCATAAGGATCTTGAAAAATCTTTCGGGACGGACATAGGGTCGTGTTGGGATAGAGCTGTTGGGTAAGAGATTTTGAGATGATATTTATCCCACCAGTGGGGTTGTACCGGACATCCATCATGACGCCTTGTATTTGATAGGAAAGAAGAGTGGACGACATGATGAGTCTAACTACCTCGGGTGATGTCTCGGCTTCTCTCAACCATTCCACACTCATAGCCGCCGACAAGCATTTAAGGTCTCCTTTGAGAATGGGCTTATCAGGTTGGCTACCATTTTGTTGAAACAGAGAGTTGCACGCTCGAGGTTTTGGTTGGATCAGAAAATTCAAGGCATTTCTGAAGGACCGAATTGGGCGACCAGAGAGGGGGGAGTGAATGGGAGCCGATAAAAATTCTTCTCCAAGAACTCGACTTATGTCCCAAAGTCACTTCCAAGGACCTCTACACAAACTTGCCAAGATCACGTAGTCACAACGGACCTACTGACCCTAGGAACAAGTCAGAGCAAGCTCAGAAGCAAAGCGGAAGCACAATCGAACAAGCCTAGGCAAACTCCACTGGAAGGTACGGAATCTCCGCACTTTTTCCCGGAGTCTCCGGGGTTTCCGGAGTAAAAGTCCGGAGTAAAAAGTCTAGAATAAAAAGTCCGGAATAAAAGTCCGGAGATTCCGGGCTTTTTCCCGGAGAAAAATTTCAGCCTTCGAGAGGGAGAGGGAAAAAGTCAAAACTCGATCAAACGACCTCCAAAAATCACGAGATTTGAACCAAGGCTTCTCAACACCACAAAGAAGCTTTTCCCAAGGGATCTCCCCAAGAAGATCAAGCTATCACCACCGGAAAAATGATTTAGGCTATGAACCCTAGAGAGAGACCTTTTTCCTCAAAACCACCGATCTCCCGATTCGCTCCACGGATTCGCACAAGACTTTGGGGATACTAGGAGTACCTCATGGGCATCCCATAGCTACGATTTGGTCCACCAAAACTTGCTAAATCAAGAGGAATCGAGGAATTCCACCAAGAACACCACTTTCCTGAAACCTAGGAAAACCCCCAAATCGAGCACCTTTTCCCACGGATTTGTGAGGGCAATCACAAAGAAAAGAACCACGAAGGGTTCATGCATACATTCCCAACCAAATCCCCAAAAAGAAAGGCCTCAAATCCACCACAAGAAAATCACCAAGAAAAAGCTCCGAAAATCACCAAAAAGGGAAAACGGGAGAGACACCATCAAGCCTTGAGGAACCATGCCGAATCATCTATACATACCATGAAGGTTCATACAAGGTCTAGCTTGCCTCCCGATCATCCATCCCTCTCTCAAGATCTCACCATGAAGCTCTCAAGCTAGTCCTAGAAGTTCCAAAGAAAAATGAAAGAGGAAAATAGCAAAACAAAATGAGCTAGGGTTCCAAGAGATGGCTGCC
The DNA here is from genome assembly GCA_036936925.1 of Cenchrus fungigraminus. Taxonomy (NCBI): domain Eukaryota; kingdom Viridiplantae; phylum Streptophyta; class Magnoliopsida; order Poales; family Poaceae; genus Cenchrus; species Cenchrus fungigraminus. The sequence continues at coordinate 48,569,778 of CM072778.1, read as the reverse complement.
ATCCTCTCACCACTTGGGTTATATGGAGGCAACCGAAAGATGAAACTACCCCTAAGGCCTAACACTAGGATACACGCCCCCGAGGGGCACTTTGGGAATCTTCGTCGTCGCACCATCGGACGGATGCCCGGCGACCGCACCCTGTGTAGCCTCGACGCACACCATGTGATCCCGACGCGTGTCCTCCGCTTCGAAGCCTCTGGACTGCGTCGTCGCACACCGGTCAGACTGGTGTCCTCCACCGGTCAGACCGGTCAGACCCACCGGTCAGACCGGTCTGATGCTGCTGCACCTCCATCTTCGGTCTTGGCTTTGTGGATCAACCAAGGAACCCAGTGGTTTTCTGGTGAACCACTGGAAACCCCGCGAACTCGGTGTGGCCTCCGTCAATCTCCACTCATGACTTGGCCCCCACGAAGTCCCGGCTCGATCTTGGCTTTGTGGCTCAACCAAGGAACCGTCCACTACTTCATCTTGCCGTTCTTGCCAACATGCGGCCTGCACTTGACCCCGCTGGCCACCGGGTCCCTCGAACCAAGCCTACTTGTCTTCTCCACACCTGGAGGCCTCACCGGCAACGACCTTTCGCGCTTGTTCTTCACCTACACCAACACCACTCAAGCCGCAACCTGCACCTGCAATACTTAGCCAAGAATCAGTCCACACAACGTTGTCAATCACTCATCACACCAGGAAGCGACCATCCACTGGTCCTCAAACCACACAGGTCCTCAATCTCCCCCTTGATGAGTGCATTGACAACACACACGTTTTGGTAACCAGAGAGAAAAGGAAAAGAAAAGAAACGACTAAAAGAAGCTCCAACAAGCAATCGAAAGCCAAAGGAAAGGCAAAGAGCAAGATCACTTGAAGAAGACAAGTCTCGGTCCCCTTAGGCAAGGGCAACGGCTCGACACAACCGAGACAAAACAAGCTCAAACAAAGAGCGAAAACCACCAAACCAAAACTCAAAAACCACAAAGAGCTCCCCCTGCACACATGCAAGCTCACCCTGAACTAATGCAACTCCCCCTGGACGAAAGCATGCAAACCACAACGCAAAACAGAGCAACTGCCTCAGCCTTGCTCTGACCGGTCAGACCGGTCCCCAGCACCGGTCAGACCGGTGCCATAGATCGCCCAGCACCTGACACTCCACACCGGTCAGACCGGTGAGTGTCAGCGGTCAGGCCGATGACCACCTGGAAACCTGCAACCTGCAAGAGCCCAAAAATAGCTCGAAACCACTCGGAAACCTTCTAAATGCATTCAGTAGGCCAAAACATGCTCAAACTTCTCCCTCTTGTTGCCAATGCATGAATCAAGCCAAAAATGCAACCTAGAGCTTCTCAAATAGACACAATTCATCACAAGATGCTACACATGTCCAAATGAGCAAGTTAGATACTGTCGTATGGACATCCCTGGGCCCACTACTCCGGTGGGTACCAGGACCGACTACTCGGTGGGCCCTGGGACTACTCAACTTGGGCAACACAGCACCTGCTGGCGTGGGGCGCAAGGATTACAGAGGGATAGTACTCGGATAGGAAGCTGCACATGTCCGGGTCCATGTAAATAACTCCTAGCCGTACCCGACTAGTACTCTCCCCTCAAACCGACTTGTAACCCTGCCTCCCGGGCTACATAAGGCGAGGCAGGGACCCCTATCTCTTCATCCACATCATCTTGTAAACACATCCAATCAATCCAGAGCTACGCAGCATACAGGACGTAGGGTATTACGCACCTCGCGGCCCGAACCTATCTAAATTGTGTGCCACGTGTCTCTCCTTCGAGTTACCGATCTCAGCGAGGCCACATTCATCTACCTCAGGTACTCCCCTTGGTAGGTTGCCGATCTAAAACACCGACAGCTGGTGCGCCAGGTAGGGGATCTCGCCGAAGATCACATGGCGAACTCGACGGCTTCAATCGTCATCAAGCCAACCGTCGCCTTCAACCACGGCGACACCTTCGTCTTCGGCTCCTGGGTCTGCACCGCTGACGGCGCTGGATCGTTCCAGCGCTACCTCACCATGACCTCGGACCCAGAGACTGGGCTCATGACACTTCCCGAAGTCGCCACGGGCCCACTCGTCGAAAAATTCGGCGAAATTTCGCTCTACAACCAAGTCGCCGATTTCGAGCTCGGATCCGCCTCCAACTCGAACTCGACGTCGCCCTGGATCGCCTCATGCGAGCCGGTTCCTGAGCCATCGTGTGAAGCGACCCCTCTCCATGAGCACTTCCCATACGGTCTCTGCAATGCTAGCAGGGCCCATGCGAAAGCTCTCGCTGCACGTCGGGCCGGCAAGGAGATCGCCTCCGAGTACCCCTCGGACTCCAACACCGGAGCCGGCTACTACTCGGACTCTTCCTACGAGTTCGACTTCGGATCGGACCCAATCGAGTCCGAGTCCGAGCTCAACATGACTGAGGAACCGCTGTCAGGTCCTGCCTCTGGCCTGGTCATTACATCCACTCTTGCCGGCAGATTCGTCTACTGGCCCGACCGCAAGCCTGCAGACCTGACGGATGACAACTCACGCTGCGTCGCCTACCTCGATTCACTCCCCTTGCAGGAGGGGACCCCGCTGGCTCTAAATGACGAGCACACCCCTACCGAGCTGGTGACTACTGACTCCAGTCTCTGCACTCCCGACCGTGAAGTCTTCATGACGGCCACAGATGTTGGGACTTCGGAAAGTCGACTCGACCGGTACCTTGACGACATCTCGGAGGATGAGTTATCTGCCAACACACCTCCGAACGAGACCACCGAAGACAAGAACGCTCGGCGTGACCGCAACTGGAAGCGGAACGATTGATGCAGACGTCTCTGGGAAACTCTCCCTATCCGGAACCTCAACGAGGCCCTGGAGCAAGTTGCCAACCGGGTACACTCTACTCCTGAGCAGTGCCTCATGTCTATCACTACGATAGCACGGCAGGCCCAGGGGATCCGCGCAGGCGAAGTCATTGCCAAACTCGCTGAAGACGCCTACTTCATGCGGGTCGACAAGAGGGTTACTCAAGTACCCCCCGTCAGAACTCACGACGTCAGAAACAACGAAGCCACTAGCCGCAGCCCGGCAGACGGCGGATGCAACCGTGTCCGTGGTGAACACCAGCCAAATCCCAACCGCTCTAGGGCCTCAGGTGGAGGACCCTCACAGGGCGGCATCAGCCAGGGTGGCACCGAAGGTAGTCGCGGTGGCGGCGGCGGTGGTGGCAGCAGCGGTGAGAGCTCATCCCATGACACCGCCAAAAGAGCCGGTGGCGGCGGCGATCGCGGCGGGCGAGGCCACGCGACTAGTCACGCCACCTGCAACGCACATGGCGGCTACGACGCCCACCACAAGATCGACGAGATCCGCCGCAAGAAGGCTACTGAAGCAAGCGACAACGATAGCTTCCCCGCATACTCCGCAAGACTTCACAACCTGCTTCTTCCAGAGAAATTCAAACCTCTCGGGATCTCCAAGTATGACGCGAAGCAAGATCCAGTTCAGTGGCTCAGGTGCTACGCCTTGGCCATCGAAAATGCTGGTGGCAACAACGACGCGAAGTGCCTCTTCTTCCCCTTCTGTCTGGATCAGGCTCCACTCACATGGCTCGAGTCACTCGAAAAGAACTCAATCGACCAGTGGGACCAGCCGAAGGCTCAGTTCACCAGCAACTTCGTGGGCGCCATGGGGCGCTCGGGTACTCGCATGGACCTGGCGATGGTCAAACAGGAACAAGGCGAGACGCTTCACCAGTACATGCGGCGCTTCTTCGACAAGCGCGCGACCGTAGTCGACGTCACCGACAAAGAAGTCATCGACCTCTTCCAAGACGGACTTTATCACCGTCGCACCTTCGAAGACTTCGGTCGCCGCCGCCCGAGCTCCACCACCAAGCTCAAAGACATGATCACATCATGGGCCGACGAATAGGACAAGGCGAACGCCAAGTACGACTCCATTCGTGGCAAGAACAAGAGCAACACGGGCGGCAACAATAACAACAACAAAGATCAAGGGGGTCGCCACAACAAGAACTACTCGAGCTCCAATCGCAAGCGCAAGCCAGACAACACAGTCGCGGCTATACAGCGCCCTGTAAAGGACAACTCGAAAAAGACCTCCGGCGGCTTCAGAGACTTGCTCAAAGAGAAGTGCCCGTGGCATCTGGATGGTAATCACACCACCGAATAGTGCTATCAGCTCCGGCGAGCACTCAAGGATACTCCCGACCCACGGCCTCCTCACGACAAGAAGGGCAAGAAAAAAGTCGACGAGGGCAACGGCGATTTCCAGGAACCTGACAAGACGGTGAATGTCCTCTTCGGTGGACTACCCACCAGACGGTCTCAGAAGGCCACCCGACGGAAGCCTTGAACATCGAACCAGCGGTGCCGACACCTCTGATGTGATCGGAGGTACCCATCACCTTCTCCCGCGCGGATCAATGGACAAGCTTCTCCGAACCAGGACGTTTCCCACTCGTCCTGAAACCTGTAGTCGCGGGCTCCAGACTCAACAAGGTCCTCATCGACGGCGGGAGCAGACTCAACGTCCTCTTCACCAAGACCTTGAAGAAGATGAAGCTCGACATCACCGACATGCTCACCAAGAGCGTGTCACCCTTCTACGGCATTGTCCCCGGTAACGCGGCTATTCCACTGGGCTCAGTGGTCCTGCCAGTTACCTTCGGGGAGACAAGGGAGAACTACCGCTCTGAGTACATCAAGTTCGAGGTTGCGGACTTCGAAACCTCCTACCATGCCATCCTCGGCAGACCAGCTATCGCCAAGTTCATGGCGGTACCACACTACACCTACTTGGTACTCAAGATGCCAAGTCCTGCCGGAGTACTCACACTGCAAGGGGACTTGAAGATTTCGTTCGACTGCGACACCGAAGCCGTGGAACTCGCAGCGACCAACCAAGTACCCAATGCAATGATGGAGATCTTTGCTGCAACCAAGAAGCTCGCCCCAACCGAACTCGAGATTCCCGAGAAGACCGACACCGCAAACAAGCCTCAGCCATCACAGGAAGTCCAAGTGAAGGCCATCCACCTTGGGACGGGCGACAGCAGCAAGACTACCATGATCGCGGCGGGTCTCGACCCGAAATAGGAAGACGCGCTCGTCAGCTTCCTCCGGGCTAACCGAGACATCTTCGCATGGAAGCCAGCGGACATGCCAGGGGTGCCCAGGAGGCTGATCGAGCACTCACTCAATGTCGATCCTAAAGCTACCCCCAAACGACAACACCTTCGCCGTTTCGCCGACGACCGACGGGATGCCATCAAGAAGGAACTCGCCAAACTACTCGTGGCGGGCTTCATCCGTGAAGTCTTCCATCCTGAGTGGCTCGCCAACCCCGTCCTCGTCCGCAAGAAGAACACCAACGAGTGGAGGATGTGCGTCGACTACACCGACCTCAACAAGCACTGCCCCAAAGACCCCTTCGGGTTGCCGCGGATTGATCAAGTCATCGACTCCATGGCGGGCTGCGACCTGCTCTGCTTCCTCGACTGCTACTCCGGGTATCACCAGATCGCTATCAAGGAAGAAGACCAGGAGAAGACCGTGTTCATCACCCCGTTCGGTGCCTATTGCTACACGACAATGTCGTTCGGGTTGAAGAACGCCGGCGCCACCTACCAACGAGCTATCCAGGCCTGCTTCAAGAGGCAGCTCAACAAGAACGTCGAAGCCTACGTGGATGACGTGGTCGTCAAGACCAGAAACTCCGATACGCTCATCGCCGATCTTGAACAGACTTTTGCATCCCTGCGAGAATACCAATGGAAGCTCAATCCCAACAAGTGCGTCTTCGGCGTACCATCTGGGAAACTACTCGGCTTCATCATCAGCCATCGTGGCATCAAATCCAACCCCGAGAAGATCTCCGCCATCACCAACGTGAAAGCTCCAACCTGCATCAAGGATGTCCAGAAGCTGACCAGGTGCATGGCGGCCCTGAACAGATTTATCTCGAGGCTTGGAGAACGGGGACTACCCTTCTTCAAATTACTCAAGCATCAAGAGAAGTTCGCGTGGACCGCGGAGGCTGATCAAGCTCTGGCGCAGCTCAAAGACTTCCTGTCTAAGCCACCGGTCCTCACGGCTCCTCGCAAAAAGGAGCAGCTACTGCTCTACCTCGCTGCGACTACTCATATGGTCAGTACTGCCATCGTCGTCTAGCGGCAGGAAGAAGGCCACGCCTACCTAGTCCAGCGACCAGTCTACTTCGTCAGCGAGGTTCTGTCAGAGTCCAAGGCACGGTACCAGCCGGTCCAGAAGCTACTCTATGCAGTGCTCATCACCTCGCGGAAGCTACGACACTACTTCCAAGAGTACTCGATTGTTGTTATCACTGACTACCCGCTCGGTGATATACTCCACAAACAGGATGCTACTGGAAGAATCTCCAAGTGGGCAGTCGAACTCGGCGCCCTCAACATTGACTTCAAGCCACGTACTGCTATCAAGTCCTAGGCACTAGTCGACTTCATGGCAGAGTGGCAGGAGAATCAGCTACCAACTCCAACCGAGCGCCCAGAACACTGGGTGATGTACTTCGACGGCTCACTCAAGCTCGAAGGGGCAGGTGCAGGGGTACTGCTGATCTGTCCAAAGGGCGAACAACTCAAGTACATCCTACAGATCTTTTGGAAGGTCTCAAACAACGAAGCTGAGTACGAAGCCCTACTTCATGGGCTTCGCCTCGCAATCTCATTGGGCATCAAGCGGCTACTAGTCTACGGTGACTCCGCAGTGGTCATCAACCAAGTCAACAAGTCTTGGGATCGCAACAAGGAGAACATGGACGCCTACTGTCTGGAGGTCCGCAAGCTCGAGAACAAGTTCTACGGTCTCGAGTTCCACCACGTCGTCCGCGACAACAATGTTGCCGCGGACGTCCTGTCGAAGCATGGTTCTACTCGCGCGCAAGTTCCTGCTGGAGTCTTCGTCCACGAGCTTCACGCGCCATCCATCCCAGAGTCGGTGCCAACGGCCACTGACCCTACGCCACTACAGTCTGGCTAGGAGGTCATGATGATTGACGTGGACTGGAGACAACCCTTCTTCGACTACATCCGCGAGCAGAAGGTCTCACCCGACAAGAACTTGGCCGAACAACTCGTCCGCCGAGCAAAGGCCTACGTACTAGTCGGAGACAAGCTCTATAGGCGAGGTGCCACTTCTGGAGTACTCATGAAGTGCATACCTCGAGAAGAAGGCAAGGATATCTTGGAGGAGATCCACAAAGGCGTCTGCGGCAACCACGCGTCTTCTCGAACGCTGGTGAGCAAGGCTTTCCGACGAGCTTTCTACTGGCCAACAGCTCTGGCCGACGCTGAAGAGCTCGTCAGAAAGTGCCAAGGATGTCAATTCTTCGCCAAGCAGCAACACGTCCCGGCCTACAAGCTAGTCACCATACCACCAACCTAGCCCTTTGCCTGCTGGGGGCTCGACATGATTGGACCTCTGCCAACTGCGTCAGGAGGATTCAACAGAGTCTTGGTGGCCATCGACAAGTTCACCAAGTGGATCGAAGTAAAGCCGGTCACCTGCCCAAAGGCCGACAGAGTACTCGACTTCTTGGATGAACTCGTGCATCGCTACGGGCTGCCCCATCGCATCATCACAGACTTGGGTTCCAACTCCAACAACCATCAGTTCTGGGAATACTGCGAGAATAGCGGGATCGACGTCCGGTACATCTCAGTCGCCCATCCCCGCGCCAACGGTCAAGTTGAGCGCGCCAACGGGATGGTACTCGACGCCCTCAAAAAGCGATTGCACGACGCAGCTGACACAAAAGGAGGCAAGTGGATCAAGGAACTACCCAACGCACTCTGGGGGCTTCGTACTCAGCCTACCAAGACGACGGGGCAGTCGCCCTACTTCCTGGTCTACGGCTCCGAAGCTATTCTACCTGCCGACGTGATGTGGGAATCCCCAGCAGTAGAACAATACGACGAAGGCATCTCAGAAGACAGCAGACGGGTTGACATCGACGGTCTCGAAGAAGCCCGCTGTGCCGCCCTCGTCCAATCAGCAAGGTACCTCGAGGGTATCTGACGCTACCACGATCGCAACGTCAAGGAACGCTCCTTCAACGTCGGCGATCTAGTCCTCCGTCGTATCCAGAACACGGACGGACTACACAAGCTCAGCTCACCATGGGAAGGTCCCTTTTCAATCTCTAAGGTGACCGGACCAGGCTCCTACCGCCTCCAAACACTTGAAGGCGACGACATCAACAACTCGTGGAACGTTGACCAGCTGTGTCGCTTCTACGCGTAGTCGCTCGACTACTCTACGGGTCCAGGTCTACACGACTACTCACGGACTCCTCGCTGTAAGCGGCCTTTCGGTCCTGGCACTAGTCTCCGGACTACTCTTCTCCAAGATCCAGCGTCAACGGCTACTAACGGATCTTGGGCTGCTTAGAGCACTGAGGACTCTAGCGGCGGTCTGCAAGACCATGTACTCTAGATCCAGTCTATACGACTACTAACGAATCTCTAGCTGTAAGCGACCTAAGGGTCCTAGCACCACTTAGCCATAGGCGGCCTCCGAGTCCTGGCGACTACACTTGTAAACGGCTCTGACCATTCAGGTGTACTTATTCATCAGTAATAAAGTTTGATTCAACTTATTTACTGCACCTTACAATCAGGCATCTCCTACTGAGTACTACTACTCACAAGCTCCACCACGGTTTGGTACTCCGCACACTTCGTTGCAAGTGGCGGCTACGAATACTTATTTCACAGATATATCGTGGTCAACTTTCATTGATAATCCAAACAAGTTACTAACAACTCTATTTGTTTTACATCAACTACTCTAAGCTACTCCTACAGGTACTCCTACTGAAGGTTGAGCTTTTTCGCCACTTGTTCAGCAATGGGCGCCATCTCCTCCAGGAGGGTCTTGTACTGATCGTCAGTACAGTTCGCTGCAAGTCCACCGGCGACTATGTCCACTGGAGCCTTGGGGAAATATGACTTCATGTATGCCAAGACTTGGTTCGGTATCGACTTCGCCAAGTGCTTGACATACTTCGCCAGACGCCCGGGGGCTTCCTTCAACCGGTCCACCAGTGGAGCAATCTTCGGCCCGCCCGGGTGTGGCACCAGCAGCCTTGCAATGGGTAGCGCGGCTTCCTCAAGTTCCTTAAGTTGGCCCCGCAGCTTCTCGCAATCTTCATTGAGCTTCTGCAGAGGTTTATAGCAATTGACAAGGTCACGGTCTGAGGCTTCACGAAGCTCCATGTGCTTGATACACTCATAGCGCAACTGAGCGTACTCATACTCAAGTACCTCTCTTTTGTCGGTCTCACGGTATACGATGTTCTTCAAGTCCGTCTCTGACGCCTTCAGCTGGTCGACCCTTTCCTCAAGCTCTGCAGACAACTCATCACATCGCCAGATTACACCAAGGTACCCTAATAAGTACTCAAAGGCTTTGGCGGGAAGCATACCTTTATTCTTCTGGCGCAGCGACTTGTTTTTCCGAATCAAGTCGTCCCTCTTCGCCTACATCTCTTGCACTTCGTTATGATATTGGGCGAAGGCACCGTCGAGCTTGGATTGGAGCAGCGCGGAATGTTTCTTCGACTTGTCGAGCTCCTTCTCCAAGGCTTCGACACGAAGGACTGTGTCGCCGTACCCCTTCAGCAGGTCGGACTTCTCACGGGATCTTTCAATAATATTCTGTGCAGACAGAACAGTCAAATGGGTACTTTGTACAAGACTACCCGAGGTACTCACAACGTACCTTGACCCACTGCTGGGTACGCCGCCATGACTCCATGTTTAGAGCGACAACAGCCGGATCGACAAGATTGTCTTCCAGCAGCTCAAGACCCCCGCAGCTTGAAGATGCCTCCTCTGCCATAGCCGCCGAACGGATCGGCGCGGCTTCCTCTATGATGGGCGAGCGGACGACTACGTCCGTGCTCGTCCCATGGAGCGGATCGTCCTGCACCTCCGCACCCAACTCGGGGGCTGTTTCTTCCGCCGTCCCAGCCATCGAACCTGTGGGCTCCGACTCCACAGTAGCCGTCTCTATGGCCACGGCTTCAGGAATCGAGGCTCCCTCAGCTTGTGCTCCTAGTACAATGAGTACACGCAGTCAATCTCAGTGGCTATGACTACTATGCATAATGACTATCAGTGGTGAAAGGACACATACCTTCAACCAAGGTGGCTTCCTCCAACGACGACTCCACCGCGACTTTAGTCTGTGGCGGCGGTGTGGGTTCGCGCTCCTCCGCCGAGCGGCCCTCTCCGTCGGCTGGAGTGCTGATCTCCTCACCATCCCACGACAGGTCCGTGGATTTCCTGCATCACGAAGTCCTCAAGTCAGCAAGACAAGTCTGCCGTCTATACGACTACTTGAAAGTTCATAAGAACTTACAGTGTTGACCGCACCACGATCACGGTCGGAGCACCTAGTATATTGGCAATATCAACTATGCCAGCCTCGGCAGCAGCTCCGGCCTCAACAGGCGCCTCCTCCGGTTGCTCTACAGTTGCGGCCGGCGGAGGGTTTCGTCCTTCTTCAACCGACGGCTGCGGCTCCGCAGCGCCGGTCTCCTGCCGTGCCACTGTTGGCACGACTTCTCCGGTTGACGGAGGCGGGCTGATACTCCTCTCAGCTGCCGCCCCCACGGTGTCCAGGACCCCCTCGTCGCCCTGGTCTACGAGGTCCGGGGAGGGGATATCCTGCAACATTACAAGACAATTCATCAGCACACGACTACCTATCAGCTGTGCTCGACTACACTAGTCGCGGTGTTTACCTCTTGGCTGGTCGTCTCGGAGATCTTCAGCTTCTTGACGGCGCGTTTCCGCGCCATGTTGCGAGGCCTCCTCGGCAGCATCGGCAAACTAGCCTCTAGGCTGGATGGCTTCTCGATGACTGGGACGTCTGGCATCCCAGCTCGGCTGAACCTGGAGCGCAGCTGGAACCTTTGTTGCAGTGTTTCTTCATCTTCATCGTCATCAGAGCCGGACTTGATGACAACGGCATCTTCGCCTTCACCGACCACGCGGCGTTCCTTCTTCTTGCCCTTCTCCTCCGGTTGCTCCACAAGTCGCGGAGGAGAAGTCGGGACTGAGACGTATTTCGCCACGTCATCCTACAACATTTAGCACATATGAGTACGACTTCTTCAAGCAAATCAGTACTCGGGGGCTTATGTCACGACTACTGACCTGATTTGGCGGCCGTGCCGCAGAGTACTCTGGCACCGGGCACGGTGTGTACGGGGGCATATCCTTGAAGATCTTGCCCAGCCTCTCGACGATGACGTGGTCCTCGTGTTCGAAGCTAGGCAACCGAGATGATCCTTGTCGCCGGTGTACTGGTAGCCGAGGGTGTCTCGTGCCATCAGTGGCTGCACCCTCCTCTTCATGAAGCTGAAGGCCACGTGTTCGGCCCTCAGACCGGCTTCTCGCAAGGCCTTGATCTTCTTCAGCAACTCGGGTAGTTGAATACCCTCTTGCATGGTGGGCTCTGTGTTCCACCACGGCTTGTGCTTCGGTTGACACCCGCTCGGCTTCGGCAGCTCAGGATGGTGGTTGCTGATGTAGAACCACTTGGCCTTCCAGTACTGGTTGGAGTCTATCAACTTGTACGGTAGGTACTGGTCGGCGGCGTCTTCACGCATCTGGATACCGGCACCTCCGACTACTCGTGTATCATTGGTGCTCGGTTGCGGCTTCAACCGGAAGAACTTCCGAAACAAGATCCAGTGGGGCTTGATCCCCACAAAGGTCTCGCAGAAGTGTACAAAGATGGAGACGTGGAAGATACCATTGGGGTTGAGATTAAGGTACTCGATGCCGTAGTACCTGAGCAGACCCTTGAAGAAATCACTGGCAGGGAGCGCCAATTTGCGCTCTACGAACTGGGCGAACATTGGGATTTCGTCCGGGTTCTTCTCCATCGGGTATGGATCGCCGGTGGCGGTGCGCCATAGATCCACCTCCTTCTCACGAAGGAACCCACTGTTGACCAAGGCGAGGAGGTCCTCGGTCTTCAGTTTCGCCTTCTTCCACTCCTTCGCCGGATTGGGGCGAGGGGACGGAGGTGGCGACGTCGACGACTGGCCGGCATCACCGGTCTCTTCATCGCAGCTCCTTTTCTTCGACGCACCGGTCTTCTTGCCCTTCGCCGGAGACCCCTTCATTCTCCAAGAGACGGGTGTCTTCACTCGCATTCGCTCGGGGGCTACTGCGGCAGGTGCACTGCGGCGGCACGAGCAAATGGATCTAAGTCTTTGCGCGGCGGCGGCGGCAGCAGTGGAGCGGAGGAGGCAGCGATTCAGATCTAATATGAGGAATGCAACTGCTAGGAGTGAAAACCCTAAGGGACTCACCGGTTATTTATAACCGGCCCTTGCGGCTCGGTTCCCAGCGGGCAGATACGGCGCCAGGCGGGTGACCTAGCGGCAGCAGCGTGACTCTTCAACTTCCAGTACGCGATGCTCTCCATCTCGGGGGCTCGACTACTTCAGATGACCTCCGTGGGACACAACCAGATACAAGACCCACTCAGGACACATTCTACAGTCAAGATGACCCTTTAATTTGAGAGGAAGTACTCGACTCAAGGCTTGGGGGCTCCGTGCCACGTGTCCTTCGGTTTTTTCTCTGGATTTTTCGGGATAAGATTGGCAGAACTTCAGATTGACCCTCAGCTTGAATCTACGATTCGACCTAAGGCTCGGGGGCTACATTCCATATGGAATGCGATTCTTCGAATCGCATTTTCCATATGGTTCCTTAATCAAGACATCACGAGTATTATTGAAGACCTTCGAGAGAAGCACTCGGGGACGCTTGGGGACTACTCGAGAAGACTTCAAGACTACTCAAAGATCAGCTGGAGTACCTTCCAGCCTCGGGATGATTCAAGCACTCTTGAGGACTTTCGGCTTGTGGAACTCGGGGACGCTCAAGAACTACTCGCCAAGGCCATCAAGACTACTCGAAGACATCCTGCTCGACTACAAAGTACTCGGGGGCTTGTCGTATGGACATCCCTGGGCCCACTACTCCGGTGGGTACCAGGACCGACTACTCGGTTGGCCCCTGGGACTACTCAACTTGGGCAACACGGCACCTGCTGGCCTGGGGCGCAAGGATTACAGAGGGATAGTACTCGGATAGGAAGCTGCACATGTCCGGGTCCATGTAAAGAACTCCTAGCCGTACCCGACTAGTACTCTCGCCTCAAACCGACTTGTAACCCTACCTCCCGGGCTATATAAGGCGAGGCAGGGACCCCTATCTCTTCATCCGCATCATCTTGTAAACACATCCAATCAATCCAGAGCTACGCAGCATACTGGACGTAGGGTATTACGCACCTCGCGGCCCGAACCTGTCTAAATTGTGTGCCACGTGTCTCTCCTTCGAGTTACCGATCTCGGCGAGGCCACATTCATCTACCTCGGGTACTCCCCTTGGTAGGTTGCCGGTCGAAAACACCGACAGATACTCTATAGCTTCGTATGAACATCAACTACATGATCACCAAGTTTCACAACCATTGGACGAAGCTAAGATAGAATTGAACAATTTTGCGAAAAATCACCCTCTCATGAGCAAAGTCCTAAACATGAGCAAAATATGTCAAAATGGTAAAGCCACACAAACTTCATGCTAGGACAACCACTCTAATCATAAGATCATCATAAACACCCTCAAGCACCTCATGTCATGTCAAATTCACCGAGCCATGTGCCTACTTCTATATATGAGACTTCTCATTGGTAGGCATCATGCAACGGTTTAGCACCCAAAGCTATATAAAATAAGCACAAGTGACATGGGAGCACATTTTCCAAGCAATTTACATTTCATTTTCAGATTTGCATTTGATACATGAAATGTCTTTGCGACAAAAAGGAACTTATGCCCCTCCACAAGATAAAGAAAGCGGGTTAAACATTCATGATGACAAATGAGCCTTTGGCCCCATATGATCAAAATAAGCTATCCAACCACAAATTAAACACAGCCAAGCCACTAAAACATGTCAAGATCATATAAAGGCATTTAATCACAAGAGAGCATACACATGGCATTTTTCAAAAACATAACTAGCAACCATGGGCATAAACCAAGATCATCAAGAGCTAAGCCAAACTAATCATAACATACCAAACTAGCTCACAAGATCATATATAGCACATCATGGTGAACAATGTATATAGGAGAAGCTTTTCCTACCACAATGCATATGATACAAATGCATGCACCTAAGATACAAAGATGCCTATACATCATAAAACAAAATGCAATGCAAAAGCAAACATGCACAAAGAAAAGCTATACATATGCAACACAAGGAGCTTCTCCACCAACTCAGGAAATCAACCACACACAAAGCTCACAAACGGCCGGCTCCTCGAGGGGAGGCGAAAGGGCTCGACACCACAGGCAAAAGAGCAAAAGAGCACAAAACTCACAAGCTCCCCCTAAACACATGCACTAGGGCCAAAGAGCATACAAAGCTCACCCTAAGCACACATGATAGAGCAAAGAGCACATGAAGCACACAGGCTCCCCCTAAACATATGCACTAGGGCCAAAGAGCATACAAAGCTCACCCGAAGCACACATGATAGAGCAAAGAGCAAAACGAACCGAGTGTCTTGACTAATGCCACACACTTGAAGGTCACAAATTTACTTACCTTGATCATTCCTTCAGAAGTCCCTTGTCCTTGTTCACCATCCCCGAAAGTGATGTACCTCCTTGACACCACCGGGATATGAGGCCGGAGAACCACCCCCGAAATCAACCAAATGCTCTCCGAGCCTCCTACCTGCAACTCAAAACCAAGAGCGAGAGCGAGAAAACAACTCAACACTGGGGTTAGTACCAAAAGTGTCAAACCAGTGCCGAGCCATCTCCTCAAAAGTAGGGTTAGCAACATCCATCCTTCCGCGCCTATCAAAACTTCGATCCATCCTATCAAACCTATCAAACCTGGAACCACCATGGGAAAACCACTCCCTTCTCGCTGGAGGAGTACGAGCACCACGAAAGAAAGATCGTGGTCCGTAGCCCCTCTGAGACTCAAAGCTGCAACCTCTCCCGAACTCGTATCGACCACGAGAAGGAGAACGTCCATCAAACTCAACACTACCAGACTCAAAGCGCCTACCACCAGCATCATGACCAAAAGAACTGAAACGACCATCATCATAGGTCTGAAAGCCAAACTGCCTAGCACCCTGCCTGGCACCGGTCTGGCCGGTGGTCCTCGGCCAGCAAACATGCTTCCACTTGAAATTCTCCTATCTCTCCATGCTGGAACCGTATGCACAAAACCCCTTCCCTTAGGTAGTGGCATACGAGGCTCAGGCACACCATGAGAAGGGTGGTACCTGTCCTTGTTCGCCCACTCCTTAGCCATTCTCGCCTCTCTCTTTCTCTTGTAGCAAAACTCTTTCTTATGACCATCCTTCCCACAAAACTCACAATGGAAACGGATTGGTTTGGGCTTAGGCTTGGGATGAGGCTCTTCACAAGGCTTCTCACTAGGCTTCCCACTTGGTTTCTCCCTAGACTTTTCACTCGCCTTCTCACTTGGTTTCTCTTTCGGTTTAAGCGCTTGGTTTGGCTTGGGTGCAAACTTGTCTTTGGATGTGGGATGTGGTGGAATTCGAATATTCCCGAATTTCCCTTCTTTCTCACCACAGCTCTCACTAAACTTATCAGATCCCAAGCCCAACCATCAAAGCGCTTAAAGCCGGCAATCAACACACCAAGCTGAGGCTCATGGTTGGACAACCAGCTCAACACCTCACGCAACTTATTGTTCTCGTCCTGCAAATGATCAACACATTGTGCAAGTTCCAAATTCTTCACAGCATGCAATTCACAAGTAGAGCAAGAAGTGGGAATATGAACTTTCAATTCAGCTTCGAGCGAAACAATGCGAGAACGAAACTCAGTAATCTTTTTATGCAAAGCAGGGCAAGAAGTGCATGCACCAAGCAAAGTGGGTCTAGATTGCAGCTCAGCCAACTCAACCCTAAGCACATCTAGTTCCTCACACTTGGAGGCATGCTTTTCCCTAAGAGCAGTCAAATCAGCTAGGAAAACAGAGCAATCGGCACAATCAACCTCATCAGAAACAACAGGACTAGCCTTAAGCAAATCTATCTCAAGCTTGGCATCAAGGTTCTGTGTTTCTAGCTCAACCACTCTATTCCTAGCATCTTCAAGTAAAGCCCTAAGCTCCTTCCTAAGCTTCTTAGCCTCTCTAAGCATGTGATCGCGGTTATCTAGCGAGTCAACCAACTCCTCATTCTCCTTGCGCAAAGAGGAGAGCTCATCACATACCTCATCCTCGGAGTCTAAGTCCGAGGCATTCTTGTGGCTCTTCTTGCTGCCGGAGCTGTGCGCCATGCCACAGAGTCCATCCTTCTTGGCGTAGCTTCTCGGAGTCTTGCTTGCGGTACAGCAAAGGCTGTTGAAGTACTTGCCGAAGTCCTTCTTCTTCTTCTTCTTGTCCTTCCTCTTGTCGTCTTCTTCTTCTTCTTCACTCGAGCTTGATGACGCATCCTCAGAGCCGGAGTCAACATTGCTCGATCTCTTGATCTTCTCTCGGGTCCGTGTCTTCCTCCCATGTTCATGCTCCTTCTTCTTGGACCTTCTTCCTTTGTCCTTGGACTTGTGCTTGTCGTGGTTGTTCACCTTCGGACACTCGGCGAAAAAGTGTTCGGTCTTGCCGCACTTGAAACACGTCCTCGAGTTCCTCCTTGAGTTCACCTGGTTCTCGTGCATCCTCTCGAATCTCTGTGTCAACAACGCCAGCTCGTCCTCTCAAAGTACATCAAACTCCTCGTCTGGTAAAGACATCAAAGAGGACAAAGAATACATCCTGGAGTATGAGTTAGCATTAGTCAAAGCACCGGAGCCACCGACGAGAGCAAGACTACGGGAGTCAGTAGGGCTCTCAAGATGGGCTGTCAAACCACGATCGACCTCAGCTGACTTGAGCTTAGAGAACAGCTCATTCACCGTCAACGTGGTATACTTCTCAGACTCAAGAATGGCCTTGACCTTTCCATCCCACACAGTACGATCCAGCGCGTGTAAGAGCTTCAAGGCTCTATCATGGTCATCGTACGGGAGGACGTCTACAGTGGCCCTCATGTTGTTCACAACCACCGTGAACCGCTGGAACAAGGCATCAATTGACTCACCGGGGAGATGAGTGAAGTTCTCGTACTCTCTCCGGTAGGTCGCATACAACCGTGCCTGAACCTCAGCATTTCCAGCGTGAGCATTCTTCAACTCCTGCCAAATCCTACATGCTAGGTCCTCTGTCTGAACCCGATCGAATTCGGACTGACACAGAGAATGAAACAAGTAGTCGACCGCCTTGTTGTTGGCGTCGTGCATGTCCCTCGATCCAGGAGCTAGGAAGTTAATTGGATGAACATAAGCTGTGTTCACCGTAATGTCCCAAAGGATCTGACCCTTTCCGCGGAGGAACGCCGCCATCCGCCTCTGCCGCATCTGGTAGTTTTTGCCATCGAAGTGCGAAGGACCTGAACCCCGTTCCTGGTATGCCATCTTTGGATCTTAGACTGGTAAGAGTCAATGAAGACCCGAACCGGCTCTGATACCACTTGAAGGACCGAATTGGGCGACCAGAGAGGGGGGGGGGAGTGAATGGGAGCCGATAAAAATTCTTCTCCAAGAACTTGACTTATGTCCCAAAGTCACTTCCAAGGACCTCTACACAAACTTGCCAAGATCACGTAGTCACAACGGACCGACTGACCCTAGGAACAAGTTAGAGCAAGCTCAGAAGCAAAGAGGAAGCACAATCGAACAAGCCTAGGCAAACTCCACTGGAAGGTCCGGAATCTCCGCACTTTTCCCGGAGTCTCCGGGGTTTCCAGAGTAAAAGTCTGGAGTAAAAAGTCCGGAATAAAAAGTCCGGAATAAAAGTCCGGAGATTCCGGGCTTTTTCCCGGAGAAAAATTTCAGCCTTCGAGAGGGAGAGGGAAAAGTCAAAACTCGATCAAACAACCTCCAAAAATCACGAGATTTGAACCAAGGCTTCTCAACACCACAAAGAAGCTTTTCCCAAGGGATCTCCCCAAGAAGATCAAGGCATCACCACCGGAAAAATGATTTAGGCTATGAACCCTAGAGAGAGACCTTTTTCCTCAAAACCACCGATCTCCCGATTCGCTCCACGGATTCGCACAAGACTTTGGTGACACTAGGAGTACCTCATGGGCATCCCATAGCTACGATTTGGTCCACCAAAACTTGCTAAATCAAGAGGAATCGAGGAATTCTACCAAGAACACCACTTTCCCGAAACTTAGGAAAACCCCCAAATCGAGCACCTTTTCCCACGGATTTGTGAGGGGAATCACAAAGAAAAGAACCACGAAGGGTTCATGCATACATTCCCAAACAAATCCCCAAGAGAAAGGCCTCAAATCCACCACAAGAAAATCGCCAAGAAAAGGCTCCGAAAATCACCAAAAAGGGAAAACGGGAGAGACACCAGATATCTCCAACAAATTTGGGTCTAATTCGGTAAAAAAGTGTTGTATTAACATGGACTTTAATTTTTTAAGTTTGATTTTTAACCTAACTTATACGTTACACAAATCAATAATATTATTAAACCATTCTCATCCATGATATCCATGAAACCAAACCAAACCAAACCATTATTGATGGCAAACTATTTTGAACCAAACCAAATTGAACCACGTCTAAAAAAACAAATCGAAAAAACTGGTTCCGACCGAACCATTAATAGGTTTACCTGCAAACGATCATTCTGTTGGGACATCTAAAGCTGTGCTTCGAGGAACCACGCCGAATCATCTATACATACCATGAAGGTTCATACAAGGTCTAGCTTGCCTCCCGATCATCCATCCCTCTCTCAAGATCTCACCATGAAGCTCTCAAGCTAGTCCTAGAAATTCCAAAGAAAAATGGAAGAGGAAAATAGCAAAACAAAATGAGCTAGGGTTCCAAGAGATGGCTGCCATCCTCTAACCGCTTGGGTTATATGGAGGCAACCGAAAGATGAAACTACCCCTAAGGCCTATCACTAGGATACACGCCCCCGAGGGGCACTTTGGGAATCTTCGTCGTCGCACCATCGGACGGATGCCCGGCAACCGCACCCTGCGTAGCCTCGACGCACACCATGCGATCCCGACGCGTGTCCTCCGCTTCGAAACCTCCGGACTGTGTCGTCGCACACCCGTCAGACCGGTGCCCTCCACCGGTCAGACAGGTACCCACCGGTCAGACTCACCGGTCAGACCGGTCCGATGCTGCTGCACGTCCGTCTTCGGTCTTTGCTTTGTGGATCAACCAAGGAACCCAGTGGTTTTCTGGTGAACCACTGGAAACCCAGCGAACTCGGTGTGGCCTCCGCCAATCTCCACTCATGACTTGTCCCCCACGAAGTCCCGGCTCGATCTTGGCTTTGTGGCTCAACCAAGGAACCGTCCACGACTTCTTCTTGCCATTCTTGCCACCATGCGGCCCGTACTTAACCCCGCTGGCCACCGGGTCCCTCGAACCAAGCCTACTTGTCTTCTCCACACCTGGAGGCCTCACCGGCAACGACCTTTCACACTTGTTCTTCACCTGCACCAACACCACTCAAGCCGCAACCTGCACCTGCAATACTTAGCCAAGAATCAGTCCACACAATGTTGTCAATCACTCATCACACCAGGAAGCGACCATCCACTGGTCCTCGAACCACACAGGTCCTCAATTTCCAAAGTCTGAGAAAAGATCATCCTCGATTTCGCCGATAAAGTCCATTGGATGAGTTTCCTCATCTTCTAGACTATGGAGGTTTTCTACGGGAGGCTCTACTTTTATTGGCTCAGAGAGAGGAGCGGTCACGGGTGTAGGCTGGACAGGTAAAACCTCATTTTCTGGCTCAAGGATTTCATCAACCTTTTCTTCGGGAAATTCATCAAAAATACCAGTGTAGGGGGTATTCTCAAGGATTTTGTTGAGAACGTTCCTCCCTTCACTAGGTGTCAAATGAGTGAAAGAACCTCCCAAAGAAATATCGAGAAATTGGGCGGACTCCTTGCTAAGGCCTCGATGAAAATGCTGTAAAAGCATCGGTTCAGAGAGTTCGAGGTTGGGACCGGACATGTTTAGGTCCAAAAATCGTGCACAGGCTGCTCCTAAGGTTTCTTTTTCCTTTTTCCTAAAGCCTAACACTTCCATACGGAGGTCGACCAATCGGGATTCCGGGAAGAAAGCTAGACAAAATTTGTTTCGCAAAACTTCCCAATCTCCCTTGACACCCCTAACAGTTTGAGTGTACCATTTCTTAGCATTTCTCATCAAAGAGAACGGGAAAAGCTTCCACTTTAATATTTCGTGTGACATGCCATGAATGACAAGGCACGAGCACACTTCCTCAAAACCGCGAAGGAGGGTGTACGGATTTTCCTCTTCTGCTCCAGAAAAAGATTGCTCCCGTACCATAGCTATGAGGGCAGGACGAAGTTCATAGCTAGGTGCATGGATGGGTAATGATGAGGGTGGAGGCTCCAGATCTTCGCCCGTTGGAGCCGAAAACTGATTGATAGGTTTGGAATCCATATGGGGATATGTGATGGTATGGATGGGGATACACGGACGACTCGGTTCGACACTAGTACAGCAACCGTTCCCCGGCAACGGCGTCAGAAAGCTTGTTGACGCTCACTAGCATCGCACCAGGTCTATATCCCCGGTAACGGCGCTAGAAAGCTTGTTGACGCTCACTAGTGTCGCACCTGGTTTATATCCCCGGCAACGGCACCAGAAAGCTTGTTGACACTCTCTAGCGTCGCACTAGGTTTATATCCCCGGCAACGGTGCCAGAAAGCTTGTTGACGCTTACTAGCGTCGCTACTAAATATGCAACGACGCCAGAAGGCCTGTTGGTATAAATAATGATCGCAGAAAAGTCTGCAAGCGTACGGATACCGGTGTAGCTTTCACCCAAGAGTATTCCAGGGTATCAAATCCACAGGGAACGTGTGTGCACTAGTGAAGAATCAAGATCGGCCTTGGACGAGAGAAGATATGGGAATAGTGTAGGAGAGGTAGAGAGGGTTTCGAAAGATTCTGGATCCTAAAGATAAGATCAGCGTTTACTACGACGCTTGCTTCGGGACGCTCAACCGTCCTAACCCGTAAAGGGATGAGAAGGGGGCTAGGCAAGCCAAGTAGGGGTCCTACTACGCTCTAGTGGATCTCACGTGGTGGACTACGTAGGCCGTTAGGGCTGTCACCACCTGGGGCTACCACAACAATCCGTGCCACTAGGTGTACTCCGAGGTAATCGCAAGACTAGACACCACGTCTACTCTAGTGACCACTATTCTAGCTTTGCAATTACTAGAACACTAATCAAAGCAAAGAGCCCACAAGCAAAAATAATAAAGCTGAACTTAATTAATTAAATAAATCCAGAATGCCTAAGAGTTACCCGGATGTTACTCGAAGTGGAGCCGCATCCGCCGAGGTACAAGAGGAAGGGAGGAAGCCGACAACTCCGGCTTCTCCCGGACTTGCACCTCAACTCTCACCTAATTCTAACACTAATTTGGTAGAGCTTCGCTTGATCTCTGCTTCTCTGTTCGTCTCCCTTTGAAGTGAGGAGGATGGCTTCTATTTATAGGGGGAGGAAACTTGGAGAAGTGGAGGACCTCCCCCTCTTTCCAGCCTTCTCCACGCGTCACCAAGCCAGGAACAGTGTGGGGCACGCTTCCCCAAGTCGGTGGAGCAAAGAACCAGGCGAAAACCGGATCCTAGGACCATGAACCGGGGCTAAACTGGCCGGTTGGGCGTTGAATCGCAGTAAAAAAAGACAAACCGAGGGAACCAGGCGGCGGACCAGGGGCCGGCCGCAGGAACCGGGGCACTGCCTTCCGCGAGCCAGCGGCCACGCGCCGCGTGTCCGGCCTGGCCGGCTCAGTCCCACGCGGGGGTGTGCGTGCCGCGGCCGCGTGAGGGCGAACCGCGGGCCGCCGCGTGGCCCGGTGCCCAGCACAGGCGCGCGCGTGTGACTCGCCGCGGCGCGTCCTGCGGCCTGTGGCTGCCCGCCACGTGGCGCCGTCTGGTGTGTTCCCGCGCAGCTGCGTACAGTGGGCGGGGTGCTGACGTCATGATGACGTCGACATCCCATGATTTATTGTTCCTTTAGTATCTTTTGCATCCGAGCTCTAAAGTTGTCAAATGATATATCCATTTCGATCGTCTCGACAAGCCCGTCACAATGGTGTAGTCCAACTTAGCATTTGAGGTTGTTTGTGATAATGCTATATTTTATTCTATAATTGCTGATTTTCACCTGCAACCAAATATACACCAAAGCTTGTGGAATTTGTTAGATTATAACCCTATAGCTATGGTGCACACTCTCATGAAGTAACTTTTATCCGAAGTTGACGGTCGAAAATAGGGACTTAACAACCGTCAACAGGCAGCTGGTCATGAAGTCGATCTTGAATCCGAGTTGTTGGAGCTGGCCTCGTCGCGGGTCGCCGAATTGTGGTGCTCGTTGCCGTGAGCAAGTCGTGGTGCTTGCTGACTTGGCCATCCAGGGATCGTAGTAGTAGCCATTGCATGCATGCACCGAGTTAGAGAAACAATAATAGATTAGAATAGTCTCGCCGGCCAAGCACTTGAGATCGGATTGAAAGAAGGAAAGAAAGAAAATTGCATGCATGCACCGAGTTAGAGATACAATAATAGATTAGAATAGTCTCGCCGGCCAAGCACTTGATCGGATTGAAAGAAGGAAAGAAAGAATAATAAAAAAGTTAATCTCCCTATTCACGTGGACATCTTGTAGATGGGTTTTTTTGTGGCCGCATGCATCCACTCCTATCCACGTAGATGGATCTTGTCAGAACTAATGCATCACGCGATGGTGGCCGGTGGTGTTGCTGCTGATTCGTTCCTCATTGCAGGAGAGACCGGGTCGCTTGATATGTCAGCGTCGAGTTGCATCGAGGGCACTACGCCCGGAGGCATAGGCAGAGCCAAGATTGGAAGTTAGGGGGGCTTAGTACTTCTTCTAAGTTCATTTTCACTCTTTCTTCACTATTTTCTTCACCAATTTCCCAAATCTTCTTATCTTTCTCCCTTGATTTTAATGGTGTTTTTGGGTGGTAGGGGGGCTAGAGTCCCACTAGCCCCCCTGGTAGATTCGCCACTGCCCGGAGGCCAGCATGCCAGCGGATTGAATGTTGCTAAGTCGCCTTGAAGGGTGTGGGCGGGTGGGCGTAAAAAATTTCTGGCGCGCCATCCGGAGAACGAAGACGCCGACCTCACGATTAGATATGAGGGTGGCAGCGAGCAGGTCGCAGCAGAGATATCCTTCGTGCCGTCACTAAAGATGATCGCCAGAGCGAGATGCCATCGCGCTACACTAAGAGCTCCCGACCACCCCTACCTGGCGCGCCAACTGTCAGAGGTTTAGGTCTGAGCAGTCCACTGGGGAGTCAATCCCGATGGTTTATTTGTTCGGTGGAGGAGATCGGGAGCTAAGAACGCAATGATTATGCTAGCGTAGCACACGGAAATCACGGCGAGACACAAGGGACAAAGCGATTTTATACTGGTTCGGGCCTCCGGAGAGTAAAACCCTATGTCCAGTTGTTGGTGCTGTATTGCAGGCGCGACGAGATTGCATGGTGTCCTGTCCCCGGGCGGACACCCATGGCAGCCTTATATTGGCTGACGGACAAGGTCGGTGGACCGGAGTCCAAGTCGGTTACAACAGGGAAACCTATCTCTAGGTTCTTACAATATGGAAGGCTTATCTGAGCTTCCTTAATCTGTCTGGACTACCTTGGCTTGCATGCCAAGCTGTCTTCTCATCTTTGGGCCCGCATGTCTGGTCGGGCAGACCTACTGACAGGTCGGCGGGTCTTCTGGTGGGCCGGACCCACTTGTCTGGGACGACTATGAGCTTGGTCGGTGGGGACCCAGGGGTACCCATGTCTCACAATGGCCTATGTAGCCGCCATGGTCCTCTACATGGTCAATGGCGGCGCCGATGATGATGACACTGCGAGGTGGTACATCAGACAGGTCGAGGGCGAGGAAGAATCGGCAGCCGCGACAACGATGATGATGCAGACAAACCAGGGTTGCCTGTGGTGTTGTGAGGCTACCTTAGATGTGATCCGGCGAGTGACGTGGCGCCGACGTGCAATGCTGGCGCCGCCAGTGGCGTGTGGCAATCATCAGTGCGCATGCGGCCTGTGCCTCAAGATGAGATGGGAAGAATGGTCACATTTTTGTAATGAGGAATGTAGAATTCACACCGGATGTGATCAGTTCTTTAGCAAAATAATTGGATATTTGCATACAAACAAATTAACCCTTGACATGCCAGAGTGATTTTGGATATCTTTTGTTTCTAGATCAATCCCCTGATATCTGCTCTATTTCTGTCATTCTTCCTTGGTTTCCGTGTAGCAATCTTTACTCGCACATGCATTGACGTGATGGAAACTAAATTCTGGTCTTTCCCCATTTATTTACCTTGGCTGGTAGTTGGAATAGTTCATTGCAATTTGGAGAGGTGGAAAATCAATATTGGACAATTTAAAAACAAATAATGTGATCCAATTTTCACTCTCTCAGAAACTACGAAATCCGTAATCAGATTTGCCCACTTCAAAACTAGCAACTTTTGCTAGGAAAGGAATGAAAATTTTTGTCCGGTCTATTCATGTCTCCTAAACACAAACATCCGTCCATTATTGTGCCCATGTTATATTGCCTATGTTATTGCCACCAAAGGATCAAAAATAATTCTACGGCCTATTCATGTATCCTGAACCCAAACATCTGGTCCTGCCCGGGTTGTATTGACTATCTCATTGCATGATTTCATTTTGTTGTTACCAAGCATGCCTCATCAACAAGGAAAAATGAAGTCGTGGTTGAAACTCTGGGTCAGCTTGCTTATCTTCACGATTGTTTCCTACTAACCAAGTCTTGGAAAAACAAATATTTGCTAGATAGGGTAGTGTACAGTAGATAGAGTAGACACGGTTTTACTGAAAGCCAATGTGTTGTCCATCGCTTAAATTGGCTCTAGCTAAGCCACGACGTCACGTTCGAATTGTGCACGTATTTGGCTCTCCCTAAGAAGGATGATATCATAGCTTACCTTGTCTAAATTTAAAAGAAGCATCATTTGCCATCAAATGATTAAAAATATTTCTCCAGTCTACTCATGGTTCGTAAACCCAAACATCTGACCTACTTTTGTGCCCTACTTCTATTGCCTATCTTATAGCAAATGCTTTAGTCTAGTCTGATAATGTTTCATAAACCAGAATAACTGGTCTCGTGGCAACATTCGATCTCATCATGTTCAAGTGAATTAAGTTTGCTCCAAGTTCAACGAGATTGCAAATTACACGCCTAGGCCATTTGCCTGACACGATCCCCATGCGACCCTGCGCCTTTCGCTTGGCAAATGAGATCTATTAATATATACTAGAAAACACTTTTGCATCTCCTCCTCAACACAAGAAACCCCATCGGCATCTCCTCTCAGCACAAGAAGACCCCATCGGCATCGTCTCCTATCGGCGCAAGTATCGTCGTCCCACTACAAGAAAATCATTGACTAGTGACGCAACCACATTTTAGCGTCATCGATTTATGACGTTCCTGGCTGATCTCGTCATAATATTTCACTTCCGAGAAAATTTAGTGACAAAAAAACTTTCGTCATTACGGTTGGTACTGTAGCCGGGCATTCCCTGTTCCATGCAGTTTTGTGACGCCATAAGCTTTGAAAAAACGTCATAAACCAACATCGGTCTCACATGTAAGCATTATTTTGAAAACAGAGTGTTCCAAGTCATCATAAAATTCAGTAGGGTCCCACATGTAAGCATTTTCGCTAGTTCAGCGGAGGCCAAGTCACGAAATGTTGCAAAAACAATTTGCCATTGCAAGGGTTCGAACTAGAGACCTAAAGGAACAAGATTGTGTTGTTTACCACTGCACCACTTCTTGGTTGTGTCATTTTAACAGGAAACACTTTCCTTATGGTTGTGTCAGCCGAATCTTTAATATAAATCAGTAATTCGCAGGCGAAACGCTTCACTGCCTTCGCAAAGACTCTCAACTTTTGCAACGCGCAAATCTGCAATGGCTCATGGTAGGAATGGCGGATTCTGACGGTGATGAGAGGGTGGTTTATGCGCCACCTCCGGGCTACGAGTTCATGAAACAGCACGACAAGTTCAGTCCTCTGGTTTGAGCCACCATATTTTCCCCTATCGACCTAGGGATGGGGATTTCTAGATTGAGGGATCTAGAGGATTGATGACCATATACAATAGATTTAGGTTTCATCGTACAGTCATATTTGAACTGCAATTGGTGTTAAAAGTTGATTCAGTTAGTTTCTAGTTTGCATCGTTTGATGGATTGATAGGTTCTTGTATTTTTCTAGCTTCTGGAGGTGCTTGAATCCATTAAAGCTGAGCCGCAGAAGGTGAAGAGAGACCTGCAAGAACAACAACTCAGCGAGCTCAAATAACTGCAAAAGGCTCTAAATTACAAGCACCTATATGAGCAATCGTTACAGCAACAGAATGACTAGCTAAAAGTGATTAAGAAATGTAGGTAATAATGTAATCAATTACTGCAACAGGAGAATGCCTGGTTGAATGAAATGGCATTGTTGTAGCAGGACAACATTGCCCTAATGGAAGAGCTGACCAAATGCAGGGACCATGTTAATCAATTGTTACGACAGGAGAATGACCAGCTGAAAGAGATCCACAAATGGATAGACCAGTGTAAGCAATTGTTAGCGGAGAATGCCCTGTTGAAATAAGAGCAATCGAACTCTGACTGAGCTGCAGACAATCAATAAAACATGTCTGGTGTTATTGCCCGCTAGACGGTTCATAGGTGGTGTGTACTTTGTGGTGATGAGTTGCTTGTATTTTTGTGTTAGCTACTTGCTTGTGGTGTGAACTTTGTGGTAATGAGTGCTATGAGATTCCATCTTATAATGCCGATTTGGTTTAATCTATTTCAAATTGAGTTGAGCATACTCACCATTCTAAATTAATTTTGCTGATGTTTTGCTGGTCTGGTCTGTTGATGTTTTAATGGAAGGACTTTCCTGAGTAACGATTGCGAAATTGCTTGTTTCCTACTGTCGGTCACAAAATGTTACAAAAATAATTTACCATAACAAGGATTCGAACTAGAGACCTATAAGAACAAGACAACCCTATCTACCACTGCACCACCTCTTGGTTGTGTCAATTTAATGGGAAACACTTTCCTTATGTGTCAGGCGAATCTTTAATATAAATCAGTAATTCGCAGGCGAAACACTTCACTGCCTTCGCAAAACACATCCGCCCGAACCACAACACGGAGCGGCTCTGATAAGTTGGCGGGAGAAAATCCCACACTATAGCCAAAAATAGTTTTCCCGTAGCCCGCTGCCCCGAAACGGGAAAACAGAGAACGGAGAGGCGAGTAGGCTACCAAAACAGATCATTCCGGTAGTGGTTTGCGACTTCCAACAGCTGCTCACACCTACGGGCGCAACCTGGGTGATACTTGCTGCAGCGACGTGTTAATTTGGTAAGTAATTTTATGTTAACTCCGGAAAATTTCATTTCGCAGAATGTTCTCTTTTCGATTCGTTCTGTGGTCAGTATTTTTGAGTTGGATTCGCCAAAAACTTTCCAGATGGATAGATGCTAGATAACTGGTTGTACTGGTTTACCACTGATCTTGAGAAAGGGGTCCAGGATTTCTTGGCATTTCTTCAGACAAGATCCATTGAGGACGATGAAGAAATACTATGCCCGTGTCTTCGATGCCTTAATAACTCTACAGGGACTATAGAGTGAATTAGAGTTCACTTACTTGTGAGTGGGATGGCAACCACTAACACTAGGTGGATCCATCATGGAGAAGCTTTGGAGGATATGGTTGACGAAGATGCAAATGTTTGATAATGCAATTCTGTAGGATGATGGGGTTGAGGAAATTGCAATTCTGCTAGATGCAAAGGGGGATGTGGATAATGCAGCTACACGGGATGGTGGTGATCAGGAAACGGTCCAGGAAAACCAATACATATCGGGTATGGAGAAGGTCGTGGAGATGATGGAATTTCTGAATTGATTGCTAACTTGGGCAAGAGTGAGGTGCTTGGTGAGATAATATATGAATTTGTAAAGGAACATCTGAACCGTAAGGTGTCACCGACATCTTCATATGCACAATTTACATTTGTTGTGAAGTTACTTCATATAAAGTCTTTAAGTCGAATGAGCAACGTCGCATTCAATGCAACGATGAAGTTGTTACAAAAAGGATTCCCAGAAGCGTGTCTTCCAAACTCTTTCGATGAGGCAATGAAGTACATACGTTCCATGGAACTCGGCTATGAAAAAAATCCATATTTGCAAAAAATAATTGTGTATTATTTCACAAGGAGAAGTATGTCAAACTTGATGTGTGCCCAGTATGTTGTGAAGCGGATTCAAGATGGAAGGATGCAGATACCAACAAGCGCGTTCCTCAAAAGGTATTGAGGCATTTTCCGCTGATTTCCAGGCTGAAGAGGATGTTTCTTTCATCAAAAACAGCAAAGGATGCACGATGGCACAAGTCGAAGCGAAAACAGGTGAAGAATGGGCTTAGCCATCCAGCTGATGGTGAGGCATGGAAACAATTCAATAAAAGTTGGCCAGAATTTGCAAAAGATGCTAGGAACCATAGACTTGGTCTTGCAACCGATGGATTCAATCCATTTGGCAAAATGACTAACTCATATAGTATGTGGCCAGTATTTGTTGTGTCGTATAACATGACACCATGGGTATGCATGGAAGAATCAAACTTCATGATGGCCTTATTGATCCCTAGGCCGAGTTCTCCATCAAAGGATTTTGATATCTTCATGGAACCTCTCGTCGAAGAGCTGCAGGAACTTTGGAAGGGTGTCTGGGCAATCGATGCTGTTGAGGGTAGAAAATTTAAACCGCGTGTTGCGGTTCTTTGATGCATACATGATTATCCAGCATTGATCACGAAAGGCTATTTTGTCTGTGTGCATTGCGACAAGGATTCTTGCTCAAGTATATGTTACACTGGGCATCATCGTTTCCTTCCAACTGACCATCCATGGAGAAGAAAGAGAGCAGATTTTGAGGATACTGTTAAAAACCGAGAAAAACCAGGGTAATTTACCCATGAGGAGCTGAAGCAGCAACTGGAGAAGGTTAAAGACGTTAGACCAGGAAAGCATCCTCTACCTCAAGCAAAGAAAAGGAAGCGGGAATCCGGACAGTGTTGGAGCCGAAGGGTTGGTTTGTGGGACTTACCGTACCGGTCACCTCTGAAGTTGGCACATAACCTTGATGTGATGCACATTGAGAAAAACATATGCGAAAACCTTATTGGAACGTTTCTTAAAATTGCTGGGAAGGCAAAGGACACCATCAATTCTAGGGTTGATTTGGAAGAGATGGACGTAAGATCAAATCTAGACATGGTGGCAACTGAGGATGGTGAGTCATGCAAAATGCCAAAAGCTCCGTATGTACTTTCAAAACAGAAACAGAAGTTGTTTTGTGATTTTATAAGTTCGGTGAAGTTCCCAGATGGATATGCTTCAAACTTGTCTAGGTGTATTGCTGCAGATGGATGCAAACTACAAAGACTGAAAACTCTTGATTGTCATATCCTACTCCAAAGGGTTTTGCCGGCTTGTCTTCGCAGTTTAGTGGACAAAGAGATATACACAGCTATTGCGGAATTAGGAAACTTCTTTCGACAACTATGTTGCAAAACTCTGAAGTTGGATGTCTTGTAAAAATTGAAAACATATATCCCAATAATTTTGTGCAAGCTTGAGAAAATTTTCCCTCTTGCCTTCTTTGATGTTATGGTCCACTTGGCTGTCCATTTGCCTAAGGAAGCAATCCTGAGAGGTCCAGTACAATATGGATGGATGTATCCCGTCGAAAGAAGGCTGTGCAGCTTGAAGCGTTCAGTGAGAAACCAAGCTAGGCCTGGAGGATCAATTGCACAAGCATATGTTGCTAATGAGGCCCTGCCATTTTGCTCTAGGTACTTCGCGGCTGATGGTGTGGCCACACGATTCATTCACGTTGGAAGGAACAGAGAGAATGCTGATTTGTCTGTAGATGGAACATCCTGTTTCGATCACAATGTTCAAGTACTTGGAGCAGGGACCACTTATTGGCTTCGGTCAAAGTACGACAAGGTGGTTTGGTATGTGCTAAACAATTGCGAAGAAGTGAAGCCATATATTAAGTAAGTAAATCACCATTGCAATGATAGAACTACAATTATTTCGTGCTAACTTTGAGATGGTATTGTTTTGCAGAGTGTTCAAGAATTAATTAAAAGCGGAAGGTGTGTCGGACGAGGCTATTGATCGTCAAATTGTTACAGAATTTCACCACTGGTTTAGATTGCGTGTTAGTTTTCATTTTTTTGTTTGGTAGCTAGCTTATATTACCTGACGAGGACCTTTACACAAGACTATATTAACTATGGCTCTGCTTTACAGATTTCAAACAATCCAGTGAGCGACAAGAACCTATATGCATTATCAGCTGAACCAGACTTTTGAGCAAAAACTTTTATAGCATGTATTGTAGGCGGTGTCCGGTACCACACCAAGGCCCGATAGGCAAATAGGAAGACACAGAATAGTGGAATCATGACTACAGGATCACATAAAGACATTGAAGAAATTGAGTTTT
Source organism: Cenchrus fungigraminus (assembly GCA_036936925.1). NCBI lineage: Eukaryota > Viridiplantae > Streptophyta > Magnoliopsida > Poales > Poaceae > Cenchrus > Cenchrus fungigraminus. Next base: position 48,538,918 of record CM072778.1, on the reverse strand, counting down.
ATGGTTCACTAAGAGACATTATTGAGCTGCGGTACAACTCGGGGCTTGACAGACATCGAACTGTTGTTTTATTCCACGTTGACTAGTATGATCTGGAAGGGACCAAGAAGGAACCGAAGATTAGAAATGATGGTTACTTCACAAGCGTCAATACTAGAGATTACTGGTACCAAGGTGATCCCTACATTCTTGCTAAACAAGCAACGAAGGTCTTTTACTTGCCAGACACCCTGCTACAACACCCATGGAAACTGGTGCAAAAATTTGAGCACATGCATTTGTGGAGCTATAATGAAAATGAGGACATAGCTCCCACTAGCATGGTACTTGCATATCAATATGATGAAATTGACCAAACCTTGCATGATGTCATATGTGATGATGGTGTCGGTGATGGATCGGAGGTTCCGGTGCCTATTACTGGCGAGGAGGAGACTATGGTTGCAACCGCTGAAGTTGACGGAATTCGCCAGCAAGAGCTGTCTGATGTGGATGGATTCAATTCTGAAGATGAGGACGACAACACTCTATGGCAATACGTCGATGAAGATGAAAATGCTGCCGATGAAAGTGACGAGGACTAGGATGTGAAATCAGTTAATGTTTATGTCGATCCGATCTGAAATCATGTGGACCTTATGATTTATATGTAATTTATATGTTGTTGAAGTCGCACTTTCCTTTCGAGAAAAAAAAAGACGTCGCACTTTCCTGAATATTAAACCTGCCATCAGTGCCTACTATCCGGTTCGCTGTATTATGTAGCATCGGAACTTCCTGTAGCAACTTATAAAAACTATACGATCACGCATGGGGCTGGCGGATTAACCGGTATGTTGTCTTATAAAATAACGAAATGTCCTGTATGAAGAGGATAAGCTAGAAAAGCTTAACAAGAACGTAGAAAATAGCCCAATGTACAAAGAAACAAGGCTCCTCTAATTATGGGCTATGTGAATGGTAGGTTAGATAATATCCATTTTGTATCCTCTCCAATGTGGCCATGATTGAGTAGTATGCAATGTGATCATGATCTTGTAGTACTAAGCGAATCGAATCGACAAAGGAAGGAATGATGTGTTGATCTCCAATGTGGGCATGATCGAGGAGTATGCAACGTGCTCATAATCTTCTAGTAGTATGCGAATCGAATCGACGAAGGAAGGGATGTGTTGATCTCCAATGTGGGCATGATTGTCTAAGTATGCGAATGGATTGTCCGGTTCTTTGTATTATGTAGCATAGGACCATCTTGTGACGACTTTCAAACTCATCGACATACATCCAGAGGATGATCCAGTGTGGTATACATCAGAACATCAGAACTTCTTTGTAAACTACAGGTAGGAAAGGCGCTTCCCATTTCTTGGCCACAGGGTGCGCATAGCACACTACACACACCTTTATGGCTTTATCCAACGGCATGTCACTCGTGCTGACCCGCCATCCCCCCATTTACTGCCTCCTCACTTGCGGCGCAACCCCTTCGTAGGGTTCTGCCGCCACTGCCACCGTCGCCACCTGAAGCACCCTCCAGTGGACACCATAATCCGTCGCCGAAATCAGAGGTATACGTCCGCCTCCAGGCTCCAACAGATACCGCAATCCGCCGCTGAATTCTTGGAATGGCACTAATTCGAGAAATATATTGCAGATGAGCCAAGATGGTGACAAGAGAGATGGAAAGGTGCTTCATCCTCCTCTGGCGAAGCGACAACAAAAGTCACAACCGACTTCTGCTGGCACGTCTGGTCCTCAAACGAGGCAAAGGTGCAGGCCCGTGGCACGGGATTCTTCCTCTGCCCCTTTGCACATGAGGTGGGTCAACCTCAGCGCCTTCCTACCGCACACGGGGGTGGGTCAAGCTCGATGCCTTCCTACCACACACGGGGTGGGTAAACCGCGGGCCGTCACCCACCCCGCCCATCGGAGTTTCCTGCGCCAGATCCCAGGAGATGGCCGAACTTTTTGTTGAGTCATTCACAGGTAGGCGAGCATATCGCACGCTTGACATGCTTACCCCTGAGGCAAATGTGGTTCACCGAGTACTATGGAAGACATTGTTACCACGGATTGGTAATGGAGAGTCCATCACTAGTCTTCTGCAGTGGCTTCTCCTTCACGTCATGACTGGTCGGCCCTTCGACATCGTGGACTTAATTTTATGTGAGATTGAAGATGTTATCCTTGATGGGTTGACCGTGGCCTGACATATGCCGTATGTTCACTGGATCTCCTTCATCTCGAGTCGTGTTACTTGAGTAGATGAAGACGGGGAAAGGGTGCAAACCAGACCCAAAGATTGGCGTCCCGAGTACATGAAGTCCAAGACACATTTCAAGGAATACATGCCTGCGAGACCAGGAGACAGACGTCGTGGCCTAAGGGCTACAATTGAGCCATCTCCTGATGACATTTGTTCCTCAAATAGCAAAGACAATGAGGCATCTCCAGTGATACATCTCCGAGTACATGATGGTGCGTCGCTACCCACTACAAAAACAGAAACAGTTCCAGTCACTCTAGCAACAACCAGTGAGCCAATGGACTCTTCCTTTTTTCTGAAACTGATCCTTGAAAATCAGCGCGAGCAAACCAAGTTCCAGTCAATGATGGAGAAGAGGATGGCACAACAGGAGTTAAATCGTGCACACTCAGAGCAGATAGTACAAATGGTAACACAGCAGCAATGCACTATGGAGAATTTTCTGAATCCTTCACTCAGTCACCTTCACCAAGTTAACGGCTTACCACCACCTCCCGCTCTACTCGCACCTATTGGTCAGACCCCCTTGCAACTCATGCCTCTTGCTAACTTGGGTAAATCATCTGAAGTCTCTGAGCTGCCTCACAGTTCAGCAATTGGTTCATAATGGATGACAAAAAGGATTCCAAAGAAGAAAATGAAGCAAATGCATCAATACTCAAGGTTCTATCTGATATTGTAGCTGAGGAACAGAACAAGGAAGATCCTTTGGCGGCAATAGCAAAGTGGTCCGGATGGTTGTGCTATCTCTGCAGTAGTAGTGTAGAACATCCTCGTCACTCTACTTTGCAAGTTCCGGAAGATCCTGCTCCAGCTACCTCGGAAGGCCCTCCAGTAGCTGATCTTGCTCCTGCTGCAGCTACCTTGGAAGGCTCTCCTGCAGCTGATCCTGCTCCAGCTCCTGCTACCTCAGGAGGCTCTCCTACTCCAGCTCCTGCTCCTGCTTGTTCAGAAGGCTCTCCTGCTCTAGCTCCTGGTCCTGCTATCTCAGAAGGCTCTTCTGCTCCAGCTCCTGCTCCTGCTACCTCAGAAGGCTCTCTTGCTCCAGCTCCAACTCCTGATGACCCTCTTCACAATCCTGCTATATCGGCTCCTTCGAACACCGACGAAAAAGAAGTAGAATGCTAAACATTCCTTTTATTGCCATTAATTCCATTTGATTGTTGTATTCGAGTTGAACAATACATTTTTCTTCACGTGTGCGAACCAACCATAAATAATCATTTTGCCTGGGCTTTGTGCTCAGGTCTTCAAAATTGCTGACCAAGATGAAATTGTACTGGAGTCGGAAGACTCCCAATACTCTTGTACCGGGTTGCAGAATGAGATAGCTGTACCAGCACTTCGTTTTCAGAATAGAACATCATACTTGTGCCGTGACGTTGAAGACTCCGACTTCCATACGATTGAATCCTTCGATTGGATTAATGGCTTGGATCAATGCGGGATTCCTACACCCAAAACGGAGAGTTCTATAGCCTCGACATCACGCAATGCATGAGTCATGCTATGCATAAAATGAACCCAACACTCCTTACGTATGCTTTTGTTTGTAATTTTTGATGTAATCCTTGAATCATGTCACCGTACCGATGTTTGATGAGAGGAAGGGATGTGTTGATCTCCAATGTGGGCATGATCGAGGAGTATGCAATGTGACGTGCTCATAATCTTGTAGTACTAAGCGAATCGAATCGACGAAGGAAGGGATGTGTTGATCTCCAATGTGGGCATGATCGAGGAGTATGCAATGTGACGTGCTAATGCTCATGTAGTACTAAGCGAATCAAATCGATGAAGGAAGGGACATGTTGATCTCCAATGTGGGCATGATCGAGGAGTATGCAACGTGACGTGCTCATCATCTTGTAGTACTAAGCGAATGGAATCGACGAAGGAAGGCATGTGTTGATCTCCAATGTGGGCATGATCGAGGAGTATGCAACGTGATGTGCTCATGATCATGTAGTACTAAGAAAATCAAATCGACAAAGGAAGGGATGTGTTGATCTCAAATGTGGGCATGATCGGGGAGTATGCAACATGACATGCTCATAATCTTGTAGTACTAAGCGAATCGAATCGATGAAGCAAGGGATGTGGTTATCTCCAATGTGGGCATGATCGAGGAGTATGCAACGTTCTCATAATCTTGTAGTACTAAGCGAATCGAATCGATGAAGGAAGGGATGTGTTGATCTCCAATGTGAGCATGATCGTGGAGTATGCAACGTGACATGATCATGATCATGTAGTAGTAAGCGAATCGAATCGACAAAAGAAGGGATGTGTTGATCTCTAATGTAGGCATGATCGAGGAGTATACAACGTGATGTGCTCATAATCTTGTAGTACTACGCGAATCGAATTGACTAAGGAAGGGATGTGTTGATCTCCAATGTGGTAGTATGCAACGTGCTCATAATCTTGTAGTAGTAAGCGTATCAAATCGACGAAGGAAGGAATGTGTTGATCTCCAATGTTGGCATGATCGAGGAGTATGCAACGTGACATGCTCATGATCATGTTGTACTAAGCGAATCGAATCGACGAAGGAAGGGATGTGTTGATCTCCAATGTGGGGATGATTGAGGAGTATGCAACGTGACGTGCTCATAATCTTGTAGTACTAAAGGACCGATTAGGCGACCGGAGAGGGGGGAGTGAATGGGAGCCAATAAAAATTCTTCTCCGAAGAGCCGAACTCGACTATGCCCCAAAATCATATGCAAGGGTTCCCACACGAACTTGTCAAGGTCACGTAGTCACAACAGACCTACCAACCCTAGCAACAAGTCCCAATCCAATCCAAAGCGGAAGCACAACACAAGAAGCAAAGGATTTTGGCAATCTGCAGTGGCCTGGGAGGACTGTGCGCAGGGAGGGGCGGCCTGTCCGCGGGACCCAGGCGGACCGTCTGCAAGCACGGGGCGGACCATCAGAAATGAGTACCCAATCCATCAGTAACACACCACAACGGACCGTCCGTAGCCTACCCGCGGACCGTCCGCCACGCATGGACCGTCTGCACCCTTCTCGCAGACCGTCCGCCAAACCTCTTGCAACCGAAAACAACCGACTCAATGGATTGAACCAAGAACTTGCACAAACAAGCGATGAACAAGACGAACACGGGGTCACGCAAACCGTCCATGCCTACCAGGCGGACTGTCCGCCAGGTACAGTTAGTGCAACTCGAGCCCGAAAATGCAAGGGAACCTACCCCTAATCCTCCATGGATCTCCCAAATGGCTGCATGGATTGAAGTAAAATTTTGGGGAGATGTGAAGCGTCCCTAGGGGATGCTATGCCCAAAAACTTGGAGCCTCAAACCTACTAAATCGCCGGAAATCGAATCACAACCGAGCACAACCAAAAAGCAAGGGTTCCAACCGAACTCCTCGAATCGGAGGCCGAATCCGGTGTTTGAGGGGTCAAGATCAAGCACAAAGATGCACAAGACATCTATCCATGATCCCCACAAAAAAATCCGAACACAAATGCCTCAGAATCGAAGGAACAAGCTACGCACGAAAATCCCACAAAGTAGCCTGAAAAAGACACGAAAATCACTCGAGCCACAAGAAGGAAATGGACGCAACCATGAATGCTTCCATACACCGGAGGTCAGATTCTCTACAAAATGGTGAAGAAAATCTAGCGTAAAGAGCAGGGAAAATGAGAAGCAGTCCAGATGGATGAGTTGCCCTGAAACCATAGAGCTATATATATGAAGTCTCTCCGGGTTGGGAAAATGATCAAGCTACCCCTAGAACATAAAAGAAGATACACACCCCTCAGGGGAAAGATGGTCAAGTAGCGATCCTCTTCATCAGGCGGCCACGCCTTCGCCGCAGTTCGCGTCCCCCCGACGCAAGCCCCGCGATCCCGCCGCGTGTCCCTCGGCATCAAAGCTTCTCGGCGCGCCTGGATCCCGTCTCCGCCCGCCGAGCCTCCGGTCTTTGTTTTGTGGCTCAACCAAGTAACCTGACGGTTTTGTGGTGAACCGCCACAAACCCAGCATGCAAACTCCGGTCGTGAGCTGCTACCCTGCACCGGCTTATGTCCACGGCTTCATCTTGGTTTTCTTGCCACCATGCGGCCCGCACTTGATCCCGTTCGACCACCAGGTCCATCGAGCCGATCCTACTTGTCTCTCCACTCCTCGGAGGTCCCGCAAGGCTAAGACCTTTTGTGCCCGCTCTTCACATGCACCAACGCAAATCAAGCCGCAACCTGCACTTGCAATATTCGGACAAGAGTCAGTCCACACCACGTTGTCAATCACTCATCACACCAGGGAACGACCATCCACCAGTCCTCACATGCTCCGGTCCTCTATCTCCCCCTTGTGGAGTGCATTGAAACACACATAGTAACCAATTCAGAGAAAATAGAAAAAGAAAAGAAACAAACCAAAAACTCAAACAAGTGATCAAAAGCCAAACAAAAGCCAAAACAAGATCACTTGAGAGAGAAAAATCTCGGTCCCCTATGGCAAGGGCAATGGCCCAACACAACCGAGACAAAATGCTCTAAAATTGCCGACTCCTCAAGGTGAGGCAAAATGGCTCGACACCATCGGCAAAAGAGCACAACTAAAATTCAAGCGACACAAAGAGCCCCCCTGCATGAATGCAAGCTCACTCTGAACAAATGCATTTCTCCCCTTTGATGCAAAAACTCCCCCTGGATTGAGGACCGGAGCGTTCGAGGATCGGTGGATGGTTGCTCCCTGGTGTGATGAGTGATTAACAACATGGTGTGGACTGACTCTTGGCCAAGTATTGTAGGTGCAGGTTGCGGCTTGATTTGCGTTGGTGCAAGTGAAGAGCAGGCGCGAAAGGTCTATGCCTGTGTGGCCTCCGAGGAGTGGAGAGACAAGTAGGCTCAACTCGATGGACCCGGTGGCCAAACGAGATCAAGTGCAGGCCGGATGGTGGCAAGAAAAGCAAGACGAAGTCATGAACATAAGCCGGTGCAGGGTAGCGGCTCACAACCGGAGTCTGCATGTGTGGTTTGGTTGGTTTACTCCACAAAACCAACACCGAGCCGGGACAACCGTGGCGGCCAAGTCATAAGTGGGATTGATGTGGAGGCTGCACCTAGTGCGCGGGGTTTGCGGCGGTTCACCACAGGACCGTTGGGTTCTTTGGTTGAGCCATAAAGCCAAGACCGGAGTCTCAGCGGGCGGAGACGGGATCCGGGTGCGCCGAGAGACTTCGAAGCGGAGGACACGCGTCGGGATCGCAAGGCTTGCGTCGAGGTTAAGTGAGGTGTGGTCGCCAGGCATCCGTCCGATGGTGCTACGACGAGAATTCCCAAAGTGCCCTTCGGGGGTGTGTATCCTATTATTATGTAATAGGGGTAGTTTCGTCTTTCGGTTGCCTCCATATAAACTTATAGGAGAGAGGATGGCAGCCATCTCTTGGAACCCTAGCTCATTTGCTTTCTTATTTTCCCTTCCTATTTTCGTTAAGATTTTCTATAGGACTAGCTTGAGAGCTTCATGGTAAGATCTCGAGAGAGGAATGGATGTTGAGGAGGCAAGCTAGGCCCATTATGAATCTTTCATGGTATGTATAGAAGGTTCGGCGTGATTCCTCAACTGTTCTTGTTGCTCCCCCCGTTTCACTTTTTCGGTGATTTTTGGAGCCTTTTCTTGGGATTTTTGTGGGAAGGATTTGGAGGTGTTTCTTCGCGGGATTTGCTTTGGGAATCACACGTGAGGTTGGTGTGCCTCTTTTCTTGGTGATCTTGCACCTCAAATCCCGTAGGAAGGCCTTCAATTTTGGTGGTGTTTGAGTTCGTCGTGTTCTTGAGGTAGAGGCACAAGATTTGCGATTCCGGGAGTTGTATGGAGTTAGAGGCCAAAATTTTTGAGGCATATCTTCCCTTTGGGGTGCTCATCATCTCCCCAAAATTTCGTCTCAAGACTCCTAGTGGTTTGGGAGATCCATCGATCGGAAGTTTGAGGCTGTTTCTCAGTTGTGCTGTTTCGTACCTGGTGGACCGTCCACGAGGTCACCGTGCACCGGCCGAGAGGTCACCGCCGACCGTCCGCGAGGTCGCGAGTTCTTGAGCGTCTTTCGTTCGATCCATTTTGTCGGTGGATTTTTGGTGCATGAAGTTTACGGATGGTCCGTACTAGAGTGCCGAACAGTCCGTGTCGGGGCGGACGGTCCGCCCCCAACCCGCGGACAGTCCGCGAGCACCCCGCGGACAGTCCGCCACCCCCACACAGACGGTCCGCCCAGCACCTCGCGGACGGTCTGCCCAGCACCTCACACACAGCCTAAGTCCTTTGCTTCTTGTGTTCTGCTTTGAAGGACCGAACTGGCGACCAGAGAGGGGGGAGTGAATGGGAGCCGATAAAAATTCTTCTCGAAGGAGATGGCTTCTCCAACAAGTAGAACACGGCTTGGCCAAATCACTTCTCCGACTCAGTTACCCAAGTTGGCCAAGACCGCGTAGCCACTGGAGTGCTACTGGTCTAGGAACCAACAATCACCGAAACCTACTCGAGAATGCAGCGGAACAAGCAACTCGAGCAGCCATTGACCACACCGGTCAGACCGGTTACCTCCACCGGTCTGACCGGTGAAGGCCGGATCACCCGACACCCACCAGAGACACACCGGGTCACCTTGGACCCCAAGCCGGGTCACCCAAGCAGGAATTGATGATTTCCACAGAAAAGCCCCTGCACCGTTCAGGCCGGTGCAGCTCACTGGTCAGACCGGTCCGAGCCTATAAATCCCAAATCCAAGAAACCAACCTCCCGAGCTTCAAAACACTCCAAACTCAAAACAACAGCAAACCTGGAGACTAGGGAACTCACCAGGACGTTCACCCGAGCAAATCCCACAGGGACCTTGCACCGGTCAGACCGATCAGGCCTGGGCAGCTCGGGATGAACAGCAACCCGCAGGTCAACTTCTCCAAATCCAAATCACGATCTCCCGATTCGCTCCACGGATTCGCACAAGACTTTGGGAATAGTAGGAGTACCTCATGGGCATTCCATAGCCACGATTTGGTCCACCAAAACTTGCTAAATCAAGAGGAATCGAGGGATTTCCACCAAGAACGCCTCTAACCCTAAACCGAATAAAACCCCACGAGCACCTTTGCTCATGGATTTGGGAGGGGAATCACAAGGAAAAGAACCACGAAGGGTTCATGTATACACCCCCACCAAATACCAAAGAGAAAGACCTCAAAACCACCGCAAGAAAATCGCCAAGAAAAGGCTCCGAAAATCACCAAAAAGGGAAAACGGGAGAGACACAATCAAGCCTTGAGGAACCACGCCGAATCATCTATACATACCATGAAGGTTCATACAAGGTCTAGCTTGCCTCCCGATCTTCCATCCCTCTCTCAAGATCTCACCATGAAGCTCTCAAGCTAGTCCTAGAAAATCCTAAGTAAAATGGGAAGAGGAAAATAGCAAAACAAAATGAGCTACGGTTCCAAGAGATGGCTGCCATCCTCTCACCACCTAGGTTATATGGAGGCAACCAAAAGATGAATCTACCCCTATTACATTAAACTAGGATACATGCCCCCAAAGGGCCTTTTGGGAAACTTCGTCATAGCACCATCGGATGGATGCCCGGCGACCGCAAACTTGCTTAGCCTCGACGCAAGCCTTGCGATCCCGATGCGTGTCCTCCGCTTCGAAGCCTCCGGAAGCCGTCGTCACACATCGGTCAGACCGGCCTGATGATGCTGCACCTCCGTCTTCGGTCTTGGCTTTGTGGATCAACCAAGGAACCCAGTGGTTTTCTGGTGAACCACTGGAAACCCCGCGAACTTGGTGTGACCTCCGCCAATCTCCACTCATGACTTGGCCCCCACGAAGTCCCGGTTCGATCTTGGCTTTGAGGCTCAACCAAGGAACCGTCCACGACTTCGTCTTACTATTCTTGCCACCATGCGGCCCGCACTTGACCCCGCTGGCCACCGGGTCCCTCGAACCAAGCCTACTTGTCTTCTCCACACCTGGAGGCCTCACCGGCAATGACCTTTCGCGCTTGTTCTTCACCTGCACCAACAGCAGTCAAGCCGCAACCTGCACCTGCAATACTTAGCCAAGAGTCAGTCCACACAACATTGTCAATCACTCATCACACCAGGAAGCGACCATCCACCGGTCCTCGAACCACACAGGTCCTCAATCTCCCCCTTGATGAGTGCATTGACAACACACACATTTGGGTAACCAAAGAGAAAAGGAAAGAAAAGAAACGACTAATAGAAACTCGAACAAGCGATCGAAAGCCAACCAAAGGCAAAGAGCAAGATCACTTGAGCGAGGAAAGTCTCGGTCCTCTTAGGCAAGGGCAACGGCTCGACACAACCGAGACAAAACAAAGCTCAGGCAAAGAGCACAAACCACCAAAACAAAGCTCGAAAACCACAAAGAGCTCCCACTGCACACATGCACGCTCCCCCTAAACCAATGCAACTCCCCCTGGACGAATGCATGTAAACCACTTCACAAATCAGAGTAGCTGCACCAGCTCAGCTCTGACCGGTCAGACCGGTCCACTGCACCGATCAGACCAGTGCCCAACATCTGAAAAGGGCCAGCACTCAGACCGGTCAGACCGATGACCTCGACCGGTCAGACTGGTGACAAACAGAGCCCAGAATTGGCTCGAAACGACCTGAAAACCCTCTAAATGCATCTAGAAGTACTTTTCCTTCACAACCATCTCCCCCCTGTTGCCAATGCATGAATCAAGGCAAAAATCGGAAAAATGCAACCTAGAGCTTCTCAAATAGACAAAATTCATCACAAGATGCTACACATATCCAAATGAGCAAGTTAGATACACTATAGCTTCGTATGAACATAAACTACAAGATCACTAAGTTTCACAACCAAGTGGCAAAGCTAAGATAGAATTGAGCATTTTTGCAAAAAATCACCCTCTCATGAGCAAAGTCCTAAACACGAGCAAAACATGTCAAAATGGCAAAGCCACACAAACTTCATGCTAGGATAACCATTCTAATCGTAAGATCATCATAAACACCCTCAAGCACCTCATGTCATGTCAAAGCCACCGAGCCATGTACCTACTTCGATATATGAGACTTCTCATTGGTAGGCATCATGCAATGGTTTAGCATCCAAAGCTATATAAAATAAGCACAAATGACATGAGAGCACATTTTCTAAGCAATTTACATTTCATTTTCAGATTCATATTGGTACATGAAATGTCTTTGTGACAAAAAGGAACTTATGCCCCTCCACAAGATAAAGCAAGCGGGCTAAACATTCATGATGACAAACGAGCCTTTGGCCCCATATGATCAAAATAAGCTATCCAACCACAAATTAAGCATAGCCATGCCACAAAAACATGTCAAGATCATATAAAGGCATTTACTCACAAGAGATCATACATGTAGCATTTTTCAAAAACATAGCTAGCAACCATGGGCATAAACCAAGATCATCAAGAGCTAAGCGAAACTAACCATATCATACCAAACTAGCTCACAAGATCATATATAGCACATCATGGTGAACTATGTATATAGGAGAAGCTTTTCCTACACAATGCATATGATACAAATGCATGCAACCTAAGATACAAAGATGCCTATACATCATGATACAAAATGTCATGCAAATGCAAACATGCACAAAAGGAAAGCTATTGTATGCTACAAAGGAGCTCCCACACCCAACTCAAGAAATCAAACACACACCAAGTTCCCCCCCTCAAACGAGTGAAAGTTGCTTGATCTAGGGGCTTGGTGAAAATATCGGCGAGCTGGTCATGTGTGGGTACATGGATCAAAGTGATTTTCCCTTTCTCAACATTGTCTCTCAGAAAATGATACCTCACTTCTATGTGCTTGGTTTTGGAATGGAGCACTGGGTTCTTTGCAATGCTTATGGCACTGGTGCTGTCACATAGGAGTGAGACGTGGGTATACTCCTCACCAAAGTCACTCATGGTGTATGTGATCCAAAGAAGCTGAGAGCAACAACTAGCAACAGCTACAAATGTTCCTTCCTTCGGCTGCTTGATCACATATAGCAACCAAAGAGTGAGACGAGCCACCAAAGATAATATCATCCACGTATACCTGAACAATCAGAATATCAACACCCTGCCTGAGGAGAAACAAAGTCTGATCTACCTTCCCTATCTCAAAGCCTTTAGCAAACAGAAACCCCCTCAACCTACCATACCAAGCCCTAGGCGCCTGTTTCAACCCATAGAGCGCCTTTCTCAACTTGTACACCCGGTGGGGGTACTTCTCACTCTCAAACCTCGGTGGTTGCTTCACAAACACCTCTTCCTCCAACACACCATTCAGGAAGGCACTGTTCACATCCATTTGGTACAATTTGAACCCTTTAGCCACAGAAAAGGCTAAAAGGATCATAATCGCCTCCAAACGGGCTACAGGAGCAAAGGTCTCCTCGTAGTCGATCCCCTCCTTCTGACTATACCCTTACACCACCAACCTCGACTTGTTTCTCACCACTTCTCCATTCTCACCCTCTTTCTTTTTCCACACCCATTTTGTCCCGATCGGCTTACAACCCGGTGGAGGATGTACCTGCTCCCAAACTTGGTTTCTCTCAAAGTTCTCCAACTCCTTATGCATTGCGTTGACCCAATTAGAATCAGATAGGGCGTGTCCAATGTCTTTGGGCTCAAAGGTAGCACCAAAAGCAGCATGAGCAAAGTGAGCATTGTTTCGAACCCTCGACCGAGTAGTGCGTTCGTTGATGTCCCTGATGATCCTCGAAGCTGGGTGATCCACTTGAACTCGCCGGGGAGGTTCTCGCCTTGAAGCTACCTCCCCCTCAGCAACAACTTCTCCTTGATCTCGGCATGTCGTCGTAGGTGTAGGCCTGATGCTGCTGCACTTCCATCTTTGGTCTTGGCTTTGTGGATCAACCAAGGAACCCAGTGGTTTTCTGGTGTACCACTGGAAACCCCGCGAACTTGGTGTGGCCCCCGCGAATCTCCACTCATGACTTGGCCCCCACGAAGTCTCGGCTCGATCTTGGCTTTGAGGCTGAACCAAGGAACCGTCCATGACTTCGTCTTGCTGTTCTTGCCACCATGCAGCCCGCACTTGACCCCGCTGGCCACCGGGTCCCTTGAACCAAGCCTACTTGTCTTCTCCACACTGGAGGCCTCACCAGCAATGACCTTTCGCGCTTGTTCTTCACCTGCACTAACACCAGTCAAGCCGCAACCTGCACCTGCAATAGTTAGCCAAGAGTCAGTCCACACAACGTTGTCAATCACTCATCACACCAGGAAGCGACCATCCACCGGTCCTCGAACCACACAGGTCCTCATGCTTTCGCTTTGGTTTGGTTTGGGACTTGTTCCTAGGGTTGGTAGGTCTGTTGTGACTACGTGACCTTGGCAAGTTTGTGTGGGTACCCTTGCTTGTGATTTTGGGGCATAGTTGAGTTCATCTCTTCGGAGAAGAATTTTTATCGGCTCCCATTCACTCCCCCCTCTCTGGTCGCCTAATCGGTCCTTCAATTGGTATCAGAGCCGGTTACGGATCTTCGTTATTCTAACCAGTCTAAGATCCAAAGATGGCGTACCATGAACGGGGTTCGGGTCTTCCACACTTTAATGTTAAGGATTACCAGATGTGGCAGCGTCGTATGTCTGCTTTTCTTCGCGGTAAAGGACAGATCATTTGGGATGTGACGAAGAATACCTCCTATGTCCACCCTATCAACTTCCTTGCCCTAGATTCTCGAGATATGCATGACGCCAACAACAAGGCGGTCGGCTATCTCTTTTGTGCCCTTTGCAAACCTGAATTCGATCGGGTTCAAGCAGAGGACTTGGCGTGCAAGATTTGGGAGAAGTTGTAGAATGCTCATGCTAGGAACAACCAGGTGAAGGCTCGCTTGTTTGCGACCTACCGGAGAGAGTATGAGAATTTCACTCATCTACCCGGTGAGTCCATAGACACCATGTTCCAGCGGTTCACTGTGATTGTGAACAACAAGAGGGCCAATGTGACCGTGCTCCCATACGATGATCATGACAGGGCTGTGAAGCGCACTCGCTGGATCATACCGTGTGGAGTGAGAAGGTCGAGGCTATCTTGGAGTCAGGCAACTATGAGACCCTAACGATGGACGAGCTGTTTTCCAAGCTGAAGTCGTCTGAGGTGGACCGTGGGGTGCGAGCAAAGATCGAGAACCCGACTGACCCCCATAGTTTGGCTATCGTTTCTGGTTCCAGGACTAACGCTAACCCATCCTCCAAGATGTACTCTTTGTCTTCTCTTGTGTCCTTGCCAGATGAGGATTTTGACGTGCTGGGCGAGGATGACCTAGCATTGTTGTCAAGAAGATTCGAGAGGATGCACGAGAACCGGATGAGCTCAAGGAGGAACTCGAGGACGTGCTTCAAGTGCGGCAAGACCGGACACTTTTTCGCCGAGTGTCCGAAGGTGAACGACGACGACAAGCACAAGTCCAAGGACAAGAGGAGGAGGTTCAAGAAGAAGGATCATGGACATGGGAGGAAGGCCCAGTCTCGAGAGAAGATGAAGAAGTCGGGCGACGTCGAATCTGACTCCGAGGACACGTCATCAAGCTCGAGTGATGAAGAAGAAGAGGGCAGCAAGAGCTAGAAAAAGAAGACCCTCAGCAAGAATTTCAACGGCCTTTGTGTAATGGGCCTAAGCTCCAAGGATGGTTTCTGCAGCATGGCTCGCAGCTCCAGCAGCAAGAGAAGCCAGAAGGATGCCTCGGACTCAGATTCCGAGGATGAGGTATGTGATGAGCTCTCTTCCTTGCGCAAGGAGAATGAGGAGTTGGTTGACTTGCTTGATAACCGCGATCACATACTTAGAGAGGCCAAGAAGCTTAGGAAAGAGCTTAGGGCTTTACTAGAAGAAGCTAGGGAGAAGGTTGTTGATCTTGAGTCGAAGAACCTAGATGCTAAGCTAGAGATAGAATCTCTTAAGGCTGCTCTCGTTGTGTCGGATGAGATTGATTGTGGTGATTGCGCTGTTTTCTTGTCTGATTTGACTTTGCTTAAGGAGAAGCATGCCTCAAAGCTTGAGGAACTGGATGTGCTTAGGGCTGAGCTTGCCTAGTTGAAGTCTAGACCTGCTTTGTTAGGAGCATGTACTGCTTGTCCTAGCTTGCATACAAAACTAGAAGAATCTTGTGCTCGTATTGTTTCTCTTGAGGCTGCTTTGAAATCTCCTATTGCCACTGCTTAATCTACTTGCGATGTTCATGCTGTCCAAAATCTGGAGCTTGCGCAACATGTTGATAGGTTGCAGAATGGGAATGAAGATTTGCGCAAGTTAATGAGTTGGTTGTCCAGTCAAAAGCCTCAGCTTGGTATGATGATTGCAGCGTTTAAGCGCTTTGATGGTTAGGTGCTTGGGTCGGATAAGGTAGGGGAGTGTAGTGGTAAGAGAGAAGGGAAATTTGGGAAAACTCCAATTCCACCACACACTACACCCAAGAACCAGTTTGCCCCCAAGCCAAACCAGATGCATAAACCGAGAGAGAAACTAAGTGAGAAGCCAAGTGAGCAAGGCAAAAAGCCTAAGAAGAAACCACAACCAACACCCAAGGCAAAACCAGTCTGCTTCCATTGTGAGTATTGTGGGAGGGATGGTCACAAGAGAGAGTTTTGCTCCAGGAGGAAAAGGGATGAGAGGTTTGCTAAGGAGGTGGCAAACAAGTACAGGTACCGCCCTTCTCGTGGTGTGTCTGAGCCTCGTGTTGTGCCTCGGAGAGAGGGTGTTGTGCATACAATCCCATCTTGGAGGGATCGAGGCTTTCCTACCTGAGGTGCTGAGAGCTTCGGCTTTCAAGGTCGTGGAGTTGATCGGTTGCTTTGGTCATGGTACAGGTGATGGGTATGTTGAGTTTGGTGGTGGTATGTTTACTGAACATTCTCCACCTCGTGATCAATACGAGTTTGGGAGAGGTCGCAGCTTTGAGTCCCAGAGGGGCTACGGACCATGTTTTCCCTTTCGTGGTGCTCGTACTCCACCAGCAAGATGTGAGATGATTCCCCATGGTGGTCATAGCTTTGATTGGATGGATTTTGCTAACCCCACTATTGAGCAAATGGCTCGGCACTGGTTTGTCTCTTTTTGTGCTAACCCCAGTGTTGAGTCGGTTGCTCACTCTCGCTCTTGGTTTTGATTCTGCAAGCGGGAGGCTTGGAGGACTTTTGGTGGATCGACTCCGGAGGCTAGCGGCACATGACCTAAGATCGAAGGTGACCCTCCAGCTTCACCCCGGTGGTGTCAAAGGAGTACATCACTTTTGGGGACGATGGACGAGAATGAGTAATCAAGGTAAGTAGATTGGAGACTTTGAGGTGTGTGGCTCTAGTCAAGCCACTTGGTCTCTTTTGCTCTTTGCCCTATCACATGTATTTAGGGTGAGCTTTGTATGCTCTTTGGCTCTAGTGCATGTGTTTAGGGGGAGCTTGTGAGTTTTGTGCTCTTTTGCCCTTTTTGAGCTTGGGTTGGCGATCTCATGTACAGATGCATTTTGCATCTTGCATTTGTGTAACATATCATGTTTAGCATCTTTGTATCATAGACTGCATTTTTATCATATGCTTTGGCGGATGTGCTTCTCTCATATACATTGCTCACTGTGATATGTTGGATGTGAGCTTATGATCATGCTTGTGAGCTCTTATGATGTATAGCTATGCTCTTGATAAGCTTTAGATGTGTATGCATGTGATATGGCTTAATATTTGTCAAAATGCTAAATGTGATCCTCTATTGTGAGTAGAATGCCTTTCATGCTCATTTTGTGCTCAAATGGCTATATCTTGCTTAATTTGTGCTTGGGTATCATGCTTTTTTCATTTGGGGTCAAAGACCCATCTGTCATCATGAATGTTTAGGCTACATGTTACCTTGTGGAGAAGCCTAAGCTTCTTTTTGCCGCAAAGGCACTTCATGTACCATGCTTAATTTTAAATCATGAAATTGGTATATGAGATGCCTATGCTTGAAAAATATGCTTCAATATCACATGTGCTTTTAAATTTCTTATCTTGGGTGCTAAACTGTTGCATGATGTATACCATTGAGAAGTCTCATGTTTAGAAGTAGACACATGGCTCGGTGGCTTTGAAATGACATGAGATAGCTTGTAGGTGTTTATGATGATCTTGTTGAGAACTTGCGACCTAGCATGAAGTTTGTGAGTTGTATGTTGTTTGTGGTCATTTTGGCCATGTTGAGGTCCTATGCTCATGAGAGGGAAATTTTTTTGTTGGAAAATGCTTCAATTTGTTCCTAGCCATGTCATATGTATACATGTCTTTGCTCTCTTGTTGGCGATGCTTGTACAAATGTTTGAGCCTTCTTGTATGCTCTATTTTCATTTCTAGCATAATATTGTGCTCATTGTCTATTTGAGAAGCTCATGCTCATTGTTAGCCTTGATTCATGCATTACCAACAAGGGGGAGAATTATGTCTCCAATTCTTAATATGGGGACACAAACAAGTAAGATAGCCACATATTCAGTACAAGCATCGCCAACAAGATAGAAAGGAACATATAAGCATGTGACATAGCCATGATCAAGATGAAGCATTTTTCAACAAAATTTCCCTCTCATGAGCATAGGACCTCAACATGGACAAAATGAGCACAAACAACTGTTGACTCGAAAATAGGACGTGACCTCCGCGCGCGACACACGTGACTCCCCGGTCTGTTGCGAGGCGTGCCAGCCAATCTGACCTGTTGATTGACAATGGAAAAAATATTAGGGATCGGTTAAAGAACCGATGGCCTTTCAGCGTCACGTGTACCAGCCAATCGGCCGATACGAGTAAAGCGGGATCGGCCGGCTCGAGAGCGACCGAGGCGCGAGGGTGTGGATAAGAGATCGGCTGGGACCAGCCGATCGTGACGTCAGCACTCGAATAGGTCGGAACCGGCTGTTATGTCAGAAGCTGATAGGATCTAGATCGAGTGGGGTAAATTGGTGATAATAGCTAAAACCACAAGAATTGGTACGAAAACTTGCAGATCTAGCTAATATCGGTAAAGGGTGAATAAAGAACTAGACGAAACCTCAGCGATGCGCCCGGAGGTTAAAGGCTAGGGTTATTTGGTAAAACGGTACTCACAAGCTTGCTGGAGATCAGTTGATGCAGCCCGACGAACTTGAAGAACGGCGTTGTAGAAAAGAGAAAAAATGCAATGGCGAAGTCGCTGAAAAGTAGATGCTGTAAAGTAGATGCTGTAAATTGTAAAGGGTTTGCCCAGAGGCGGTTTGTTTGATATTGGTGTGTATACTTTTTTCCGACCACGCAGGGTCGCAATTTATGTCCTGAGGACAACCCGACTCCTAGCCGATTACGGCACTGTTTACTTGCATCTAAAGAAAACAAACACTACCTAAAATAGAAAAGGACTCTCGCAGGAGTCAAAATTTCCTAAAAACTGACTCTTTTACCCGTTGTCAATCGTGGATTGACCCGCCTCCACCACGCTTTCCTTCTGGCATATCTCCTTGATTACCGCCTTCCTTCTCTTCATCGGCCGATCCTCTGGTTGACCATCGGCCGATTGGTAGACTTGCTAGTCCGTTTGATAGAGTTGAACTCATCTGACCATCGGCGAATCCTGTTGACCACCCTTTTCTCTCTCTTCAATCGGCCGATTGCACTCTGTTTTCATCGGCTGCTTCTCCTTATCCTTTTGACCTGTTTTTCCAAAAAACGGTGTCAACACATGCCCCCCAGTTTTGGAGTAAATAATCTTTTGCTCCAAAATTTACTCAAATTCGGTATCCTCTTTGATTCGAAGTCGGCCGCAAGATCCCAACAAATCTTTCGGGGCCATAAATACAACTGCCTCAGCTTTCTTTTTTCCCCAAATCTCGTTGTTTCAACGACTCAAGCTTCCGTACGACGAACCCTAAGTTGTAGAGCTTTTGTTGATTCATGGCGTCTTCAAGCTCCGCTAGAGGTTCTCATCCCGCCCATGTGCCTCCGAAAGCGTCGCTCTCTTCAGTTCCTCCAGTATTTCTTCTGTTCCTTCGTCTTTATTTGTTCCTAAACGCCACCGCTTCGTCTTGTCTGAAGTCCAGACTTTATTTATTACTTCAGGAACTTAGATCTAATCTCATCATTCCTGTTGATGACAAACCTGGACTCGCTTTTCTCGGCCCAATGGGTGATGCTGACCCCACTGAAATGATCAATTTTGAAACCGGTCGAATCCCTTTCAAACATGCTTCTTTGGATCTATCCGATTGGGACAGCTGCTTTAGGTCTTGGACAGGTTATGTCAAAGGATGGAGAGATTGGTACCGTAGAGTTTCTGTGAGGAATAGGGAATCTTGGGAACAATACAAAATCAGTCAATGCATCACCTTATCTTTATCTGAGATGTCCCGAAATGAATCTCTTTTGATAGCTGCTTCTTATTTCTGGTCTGATGCACTTAATGCCTTCTTATTTGGCCATGGGCCGATGGCTCCAACTTTGGCCGATGTTATTCTGCTGACTGGCTTGGATATCACTTCTTAATATGCTCTCTTTAGCTGTAGGAATGTGATGTGAACTAAAGTTCCCGATCTTCCGAAAGGTTCAGGTAACTCTCGATTTGGTGGAGTCACTACACAAATCAATCCGGCTTCCGAACATCACGTCCCGAACCCCGCAATCGCAGCACAACATCTCCTCAGGTTATCGACCAGCAATGCACGGTCGACCTCGCCAAGAAGGCTAATCCTTGCCTACGAATCGAAGAACACAAGCAAGAACAAGAAAGAATGCAACCAAATTGCAGATGAATGATTAAACTCACAAAGTTGGGGTCTCACAAACCGACGATAGGCGAAACTATTCTTGACAGAATAATCTAAGCAAAACCCAAACCCTAACGATGGTTTGGCGGCTGTTTATGAAGACTCTAGGGTCGTGCAAGACTCTCTGGACACGTCCCTCTTGGGCTCCAACACGATACACGGCCCAAAGACCAAAAGATGGTGTCGCAACACCAGGACAGACTCTGTACGTCAACTTCCTCGGACGATTGCTGTCGACTCCAGATGAATTTGGCCCTCCAACCGGTGCCATTGGAAAGACCTCTTCATCAGCTTTCCGTACATATCTTGAACGTCTCAATCCGAGCCCGGATGCGACCTGGGCGTCCGTTTTAGTGCTGACTGCTTCTGGACTCCGAAACGGACTCGAAATCAATGTAGTTCGGGCCTCCACCTTGATCCAGTCGCCCTTGCAGGTCCCCCACGCCTCCAAGTCCTCCTCTAAGTATCTCCTTCTCTTCTCCATGGTTCCTAATCACAATATAATCATTAGGTAGCATCTTATTCTCAAAATTATACAAAGTAGTGCTTAGGAACGAGCTCACCTCTAAATTTAATTGTCGCGCGCGAGCTCTTGTGATTGGACCTTGAATATCCAGCGGAGGTTTGTTGTGTGTATCCAAAGGAGTGATGTCCTCATCATCCTCCCCCTCTTGAAGTGGAGTCGTCCTCGACTCGAGCTCGTCCTCCTCCCCCAAATATGGCTTCAAATCTGAATTGTTAAAGGTGGGACTAACCCCAAACTCGGGAGGCAACTCAAGAGTATACGCATTATCATTAATTTTTGTCAAAATTTTAAATGGCCCAGCAGCACACGGCATCAATTTAGACTTCCTCAATTCTGGAAATCTATCTTTTCTTAAGTGCAACCACACTAGATCTCCTGGTTCAAATTTAACTTCCTTTCTACCTTGACTACCAACAAGTCTATATTTTTCAGTCATCTTTTCAATGTTTTCCTTAGTAGAAGCATGCAGTTTAAGAATAAAATCAGCACGTGCCTTAGCATCATTATGCACTCGCTCAGTAGTAGGTAGAGGCAAAAGGTCAATGGGAGTACGCGGGTTAAAGCCATACACTACCTGAAAAGGACTTACCTTGGTAGTGGAATGTGCCGCGTGATTATATGCAAACTCCACATGCGGCAAACACTCTCCCCACATCTTCAAATTTTGCTTCAATATTGCTCGCAGCATTGTAGACAATGTTCTATTCACAACTTCCGTTTGTCCATCAGTTTGGGGATGACATGTTGTAGAAAACAACAACTTGGTCCCCAATTTGTTCCATAGCGTGCGCCAAAAATGACTCAAGAACTTGGCATCACGATCGGAAACAATAGTAGAAGGCATACCATGCAAACGAACAATCTCTTTGAAAAAAAGGCTAGCAATATGAATAGCATCATCCGTTTTATGACAAGGTATAAAATGTGCCATCTTAGAGAAACGATCGACCACCACAAAAACACTATCACTCCCCCTCTTTGTCCTAGGCAATCCCAAAACAAAGTACATAGAAACATCTTCCCATGGAACCGAAGGAATAGGAAGAGGCATGTACAAACCGTGTGGATTTAATCGCGACTTAGCCTTTTGACACATACTGCATCGAGCCACAAAGCGCTCAACATCACGACGCATCCGAGGCCAAAAGAAGTGTATGGATAGCACATCCTCTGTCTTCTTAGCACCAAAGTGACCCATCAACCCACCGCCATGCGCTTCCTGCAACAACAAGAGACGAACGGATCCAACTGGAATGCATAGGCGGTTAGATCTAAACAAGTATCCATCATGTAGCACAAATTTATTCCAGGTACGTCCCTCTTTGCAATTCAAAATCACATCTTTAAAATCAGCATCTAAAGCATATAGTCCCTTAATCGTTTGAAGTCCAAAAATACGATAATCAAGTTGACACAACATGGCATAGCGTCTAGACAAAGCATCAGCAACCACATTATCATTTCCCTTCTTGTGTTTAATGATGTAAGGAAAAGTTTCTAGAAATTCCACCCACTTAGCATGTCTACGATTCAAATTTGTTTGGCTACGAAGATGCTTAAGTGATTCATGATCCGAATGAATAATAAATTCCTTAGGACATAAATAATGCTACCACATCTGTAAAGAACGAATGAGAGCATACAATTCTTTATCATATGTGGAATAATTAAGAACAGGCCCATTCAATTTCTCACTAAAATAAGCAACGGGTTTACCTCCTTGCATCAAAATAGCACCAATGCCAACGCCACTAGCATCACATTCAAGCTCAAAAGTCTTACCAAAATCAGGAAGTTGGAGTAGTGGCGCGTGAGTAAGCTTTCCTTTCAAAATAGCAAAAGAATCCTCCTGTGGCCGCCCCCAACGGAATGAAACTCCCTTTTTAGTCAGCTCATGTAGTGGGGCAGCAATGGTGCTGAAATCCTTCACAAAACGGCGATAAAAGCCTGCAAGTCCAAGGAAACTCCGCACTTGTGTCACCATTGAAGGCGTTGGCCAACTCTTAATGGCTTCAATTTTAGTCTCATCCACCTCAATTCCCTGAGGAGTAACAACATAGCCAAGAAAAGAGACTCGATCCGTGCAAAAAATGCACTTCTCAAGGTTACCAAATAAACGTGCATCACGTAAAGCATTAAAAACAGCACGTAAGTGATCCATATGTTCTGCCAAAGACTTGCTATAAATCAAGAT
Source organism: Cenchrus fungigraminus (assembly GCA_036936925.1). NCBI lineage: Eukaryota > Viridiplantae > Streptophyta > Magnoliopsida > Poales > Poaceae > Cenchrus > Cenchrus fungigraminus. The sequence goes on along the minus strand of CM072778.1, from coordinate 48,516,084 downwards.
ATCATCAAAGTAAACCACCACAAATCGCCCAATAAAAGCACTTAAAACCTCATTCATTAAACGCATGAAAGTGCTAGGTGCATTAGTCAAACCAAAAGGCATTACTAACCACTCATACAACCCGAATTTAGTTTTGAAAGTTGTTTTCCATTCATCTCCAAGTTTCATTCTAATTTGGTGGTAACCACTACGCAAGTCAATCTTTGTGAAAATTATAGAACCACACAACTCATCAAGCATGTCATCAAGCCTAGGAATAGGATGACGATATCGAATAGTAATGTTATTGATGGCTCTACATTCAACACACATACGCCATGTACCATCTTTCTTAGGAACCAAAATCACAGGAACGGCACAGGGACTAAGGCTTTCATGTACATACCCACGGTCCAAAAGCTCTTGGACTTGACGCTGAATTTCCTTAGTCTCCTCGGGGTTGGTTCGATAAGCAGCGCGGTTTGGCAATGTCGCTCCGGGAATCAAGTCAATTTGATGCTCAATCCCTCTCATAGGTGGCAGCCCGGGAGGTATCTCAGCTGGAAAAATGTCCTCAAACTCCTGCAAAATGTTAGTGGCAGCAGGAGGTATCGAGCTAGCAACATCATCAAGTGAAAACAAGGTCTGTTTGCACACCAAAGTATAGCAAACATCATCATTAGAAATATCAGCGAGGTCACATTTTCTTGCAAGCATAACACCACCCTTTAATTTAACTCCATCGGCCATAGAACTAGATGTGGACTTATCCATTTTAGGTGGGTAAATAGAATAAGCAACTTGGTGATTTTCAGATTTAACATCATGCAAAGTAGCGGCTCGCTCTTTATCAGCTTCTACAAATTCAGCAGGTGTCATAGGCAGCAAAGTAATTTTCCTTCCTCTATGCATGAATGTGTATTTATTACTTCTACCATGGTGTACAGCATCATTATCAAATTCCCAAGGACGACCCAATAAAAGTGAGCAAGCCTCCATAGGTACCACATCACAATCAATAGAATCAGCATAGGAGGCAATGGAAAAAGAAACTCTGCAGGTATGTGTTACCTTAGCTTTTCCAGCATCATTAAACCATTGAATATTGTAAGGATGGGGATGAGGGCACGTAGTCAAGCCAAGCTTCTTGACCAAATCATAACTCACCAAATTATTACAGCTACCTCCATCAATGATCACACGTGCTCGACGGTTGTTGATGACGAAAGAAATCTAGAACAAGTTATGGCGTTGTATCTTCTCGGGTTGTTGTACTTGTGTGCTGAGCACTCGCTGCACGATGATGCTCCTGAAGGTCGCCGTGTCCTCACTACCAAGGACATCACCACCCTCCTCAACCTTAGCTTCTTCATCATCTTCAATGTCGGAGGTGCTGATGTACCCATCTTCTATAGCAATGTATGCCCGCTGACTAGGGCACTCCTTATGCAAATGACCAAATCCCTTGCAGCGGTGGCACTGAACCGTGGTCGTGCGTCCCGTTGAAGCAACAGAGGAGGCACTTTGTGCGGTACCCTGCAAAGAATTTTTACCTGAATCTGAAGGTCGTGCAGGGTATGGTTTAGGCATTGTAGAAACTCCGAAATTTGTTGCTCGCTTGCTCGTGGGAGGGGGCGCCCGAAAAGAGGATGGCTTGGTCAGCCCGGAAGATGGTGTCGAACGCTGAGTGTATGTGGTGCTGACCTTGCTCTTGCCCTGCAACTCACGTCCCTGCAACTCCTTCTCTGCAAACATAGCCAACTGAAACAACTGGTTGACAGAGCTAAAATCCTTATAATCCACTATGTCCTGAATATCGCGCCGCAAACCTGAATAAAAGCGACAAATAGAATCCTTAGTTCCCTCCACTATGCCACAACGCATCAAACCCTTTTGAAGCTCACCATAATAATCTTGCACGAATTTATCTCCCTGTTCTAAACGCATCAAACTCTTACGAAGATCTCTATGATAAGAAGGGGGGACAAACCTATCATGCATAGCAACTTTAAGTTCAGACCATGTAGTCGGTGCAACACCCGCTGACACTAAACCAGTCCACCAAATGATAGCAAAATCCTTAAATTCACTAGTGGCTTGTCTAACTCTATGTTGTTCAGGTACAAGGTGGGCACTAAATTTTTGCTAGTCGCTTATCTTTGGTAGATGCTTCATCTATGTTACCATGGACATCATACACCACTTCCTCATCATCACTGGGTGGGGGACGAGTTTCCAACGCAACCACCCTGTCAGTTAGAGTGGAGATCCGTTTATCTAACCTCTCAATGGTTTCAGGGAGCTTCAGGTCCTTGATCGCAGCGGTGAGTGCTTGGGTGATAGTGTCTGTCATCACCTTCTTCCCTTGCTCAATGGCCTCGCGTAGTTGATCTTGGCTCACACACTCGTTGAAATCCTTGGGGGTGCTACTTCCATCGTTGCCTGGCATTGTAGACACAAAACAGCAACAAACAGTAAAGGGTATCCCTAATAATCCAACTATGCAGGTAGTGGTGCCTCTCAATCAACACAACAAAAAGGAAACACCTTACCAAGCTCTTACAAGGTTCTTACCAACAAGGCAAAGGATCCCTGGGAGGTGTAGTCCGCGATTGCAAGGGTCAAAAACTTGTGCTGTCCAGAAGTAATATGTGGAGCTATAGGATGGCAAAAATTTGTGACTGGAACACAATTCAATAACTGATAGCAATGCTGAATAAATGTCCAAAGCTACTGGTCCTTAGTTGCTGGTCTACTCGTGTTCGAGAACAGTAGTGCTAACGAGGAAAGACCAGGTATTGATATGAGAAACAACAAGGAATCACGGAATAGACAAAAACCAGCAAGTTTCAGCAAAATAGCACAAAGTGTCCTCTCTAATGCTTCCTGTTTTTTTTTTGCTATATATTTTTTTTGCAGACTTCTTTTTTCTTTTTTTTATCTAATACTTCTTTTTCTAATACTTTTTTTAACAGGAGCACCAAAGTAGGAACACCACCAAATATCAGTTCAATTTGAGGTAAGATGTGACCTCAGGAAAACTGCTGAAACTTTGGAGTTCTAATAGATAATTTTGTAGGCGAATTTCACAAAACTGATTTATGCAACCCTCCTGTAGGTATGTGCAATTGACCCAAAAAATTTATATATGTCCGTAGAATGAAAAATCACCAAATTTGGAGCCCGTATGCAAGGGTTATGACTGTTTTTAGGGATGATCTCCAACTCAGGTTTTTGGAGGAGCCTAAAACGAAATCAGATGGCAAGAAACAGAAGGTTTGGTGGCAGCGGAGTATGGAAAGATCACTGGAGTGGTGTGGTGATCTGGGTAGGTGTATATGATGGCGGAAACTGATCACAAAGATGAACCCTAGCACTGGATGGAACAAAAATCATAGCAACAAGATGATCCTAACAAAAAAAAAGGCAGTGAAGGTGGCAGCTAGGGTTTCACAAAAGGGACACGACTGTACTAAAACACGCACTAAACCAGCAAGAAAGACACGAACTCAGACAGAAACTCAACACTACGGACTCTGAAAAAGAATTATGCAAAAGGCTAAACACGGTGTAGGACGGGGATTTTTTTTGTGGACTCTAGGACGATGACGAAAATAAAACTAACAAGGGTAAGGATGAACCTGACGGTAAACCTATCTCTGGATACCACTTGATGTGAACTAAAGTTCCCGATCTTCCGAAAGGTTCAGGTAACTCTCGATTTGGTGGAGTCGCTACACAAATCGATCCGGCTTCCGAACAACACGTCCCGAACCCCGCAATCGCAGCACAACGTCTCCTCAGGTTATCGATCAGCGATGCACGGTCGACCTCACCAAGAAGGCTAATCCTTGCCTGCGAATCGAAGAACACAAGCAAGAACAAGAAAGAATGCAACCAAATTGCAGATGAATGATTAAACTCACAAAGTTGGGGTCTCACAAACCGACGAACGGCGAAACTGTTCTTGACAGAATAATCTAAGCAAAACCCAAACCCTAATGATGGTGTGGCGGCTGTTTATGAAGACTCTAGGGTCGTGCAAGACCCTCTGGACGCGCCCCTCTTGGGCTCCAACATGATACACGGCCCAAAGACCAAAAGATGGTGTCGCAGCACCGGGACAGACTTTGTACGTCAACTTCCTCGGACGACTGCTGTCGACTCCAGATGAATTTGGCCCTCCAACCGGTGCCATTGGAAAGACCTCTTCGTCAGCTTTCCGTACATATCTTGAACGTCTCAATCCGAGCCCGGATGCGACCTGGGCGTCCGTTTTAGTGCTGACTGCTTCTGGACTCCGAAACGGACTCGAAATCAAGGCAGTTCGGGCCTCCACCTTTGTCCGGTCGCCCTTGCAGGTGCCCCACGCCTCCAAGTCCTCCTCTAAGTATCTCCTTCTCTTCTCCATGGTTCCTAATCACAATATAATCATTAGGTAGCATCTTATTCTCAAAATTATACAAAGTAGTGCTTAGGAATGAGCTCACCTCTAAATTTAATTGTCGCGCGCGAGCTCTTGTGATTGGACCTTGAATATCCAGCGGAGGTTTGTTGTGTGTATCCAAAGGAGTGATGTCCTCATCAGAATGATAAACTCTCTCACCAGCTGAAAACCAAGAACATAGGTGGATGGTCTGGTTATATTGCTGAGGACAAGAAAGAGGGAACTGTGGGCCACAGGGAACATGTTGCCTTTCTGAACATGTGGCTTGAGAAATTTGTCTTCTGTGGCAAAACTTTTGGTCCTACTGCCAATTATCAGATAGCAGCTGAATGGCTGGCTGCTGGAAATTTCACCCCCCTTGGAAAATACCTTTTAGGTGCGGTTTACAATCTCCTTCACCAAGTATCGGTCAGTTTATCAACCAACTCCCCAATTGGCACCCCGGGCAGTCCTTGGTGGTTCATCAACATGTGGCTAAACCTTCATCTCTGAGATACGTTGGAGCAGAATTTTTTTAACATGACCTTCCCAGGAGATCAGCCAGACGGCGTTCCAATTGTGAGGCGTCGATGTATGAACTTTGGAGAGGCCGTTTCTCGCATAGCAGAGCACTTCAGGAGTTTTTACCTTGGCTTCACTCCAGAATCCATCATCTGGTTTGCATATAGAGACGATGACACCTATTTTGAGACCACATTCAGCTTTCATGACATTAATAAGGATGATGAAGACAGGATTGCTTTTGTGGAGATGATTAAGCTAGGGTTTCTCCCTTCTTGTGCCTTTGGAAAGGACCAATCGGCCACTTATGAATTTTATAACCCCTCAGTGTGTGCTCGTCAGCTGGGGTTTGGCCAGTTGCCGATTGGCCTTTACTTCTCTGACTTGATTAAACCACAGGAGATCATTCCTAGTGGTACTTATTATCAGCGTCTCTTGGATCGAGTCCCAGATTCTGCCACCATTGACCTTGCCTCATGGAGGTTTTCCAACTTTACCTCTTCCCTTTTTAACATCTGGTGGGCGGAATGGTGCGATCACCTCTTCTGTGTTTCCCCAAGAGTTTATTGTGAAAAGTTGGATCCTGCATACCATGCATCGGCCGATGAGGTAATTTTCTTTCGATCAGTTTATGCACCTGATTTTTCTCCTGACCAGTTTATGCATCTGCTCGATTTGTATTTTGATTACTGCATTCCTTTTTCAGCCTGAAACTACAGAGTCTCCTGCTATCAGTAAAAGTGGCAAGCCGATTCATTATTGGCCACCAAGACGAGCTCCATATCTCGGCTTCAATGCTCCTTCTATCTCTTCAGTCATGCAGGGCCCCAAGATCAATCCTTCTTCAGATAATCTACCTCTGTCGACTCTCAAAAGAAAAGACATGTCTCGCAAAGTTCTCGCCGATAGAACTAAGAAGAAGAAGATTGACACTATGGTTGTTGACATCCCTGACATGGCTGGAAAGTTGGCGGGCGCTTTTGAGGTACTGGCTCCTTTCAACATTTCCTTTTCCTCTTCGTACCCTTCACTGATTATCTTTTGTGCAGTCTTCGGGATTGATTGGTCAATCAGTGCAGACCAATGTTGCCGATTCTGATCAAGGTCCGATATTAGAGCCAGTTCAGGAAGTTCCAGCCGATGATACCTTGGTTGAATCATCTGAGCAACCTGGTCCAGATCCAGTTGTGGAGAATCCAGCCGATGGCACTCTGACCGATCAACCTGAAACTCAGAAGGTTGGTGTTTCAGATGCTTCTATTGATCAACTTCAGCGTTCCCCCAAACGGGTCGATCTTCAAACTGATCAACTTATTGAGGTAGCATCTTTACTACTTGCTTTCTCATTCTCCCTATCTTTACCCCCTTGTCTTTGTTCCAGGATATTGTTGAGACGCTAGTCGAGATTCATGACAAGTCCTTGGATGACCTTCAGCAGGATATCAGTGATCAATCACAGTTGCCGGTTATTGAAGTTCCTGAACCAACGTCGGCTGAAAACCCAACTGTTCAGACGCAGGCAACATCTTCTGCTGCAGAGGTAAGTTATTTCTTGATCTTCTCAGATTTCTTTCCCGATCCCCTTTCTTATTCTTGTTTTTTCTGCAAGTTCCACCAACCTTGCCTCTTGTTGTTCAAGGTACATTGGCAGTTACTCTCCCAGATGACGTGAAAGCTAGGCTGGTCGAGGTGCTTCCATTATTGAACCAGGACATCGGCCAACTTGTGCAAGATGCTGAGCTGATCAGAACTATTTTCAAGCAAATCCAAGGCCAGTTGCCTAGAGATCTCAAGGCGAAGATGCTCCAAGTTGCTTTTATTGAAAATCGGCAGCTTGTAGTTCAATAGGCTCAAGATCGGCTGGATGAAAGGAAGCGTAAAGAGCAACTTATCCAGGACAGGGAGAACCTGGATAGCAGTATGGCCGATCTTGACAACAGGATTGAATTCTTGACTTCTTCTCGTTCTGATATTGTCAGTAGTGTTGATCGTTTAAAGAGGCGTCGTGCCGATCTGATGAAAGAACTTGATCAAGTTGAGCAAGATTTGGCAGCTGAAGACCAAAAGCTTGTAGATCTTCCTGGCACTATTATTGCCATGCGAGGGCAAAGGGACTCTGTCGCTCGTCGAGCTCAAGTTTTGCGTGAGCAAGAGCAGCCGATTCCTGGTTCGACCGATGCGGATCGTCAGGAGATAGAAGCGGTCGATCAGCTGCGCCTGGCTATCATTAATGCCCTTCACTCTCTAGGAATAGTTTAATTTTTTATTTGTATTTTTCCTGAACTGTGATTGGCCTTTACTGGCCAACTTCCAACACTCCGTATTAATCGTTTTTGACCGAACGTTCCAATCGGTCTTTATAAGATGTCCAGATCTCTTTTGCTCTTCGAACCGAACTCCTTTTACGATGGCTTCCTCTTCTTCCTCTTCCTCTGTGAATCAAGTCGGTTTTATTTCATTCTTTTCATTCTCATGATCCCTTCCCTAATGTTCTTCCTTCTTTCCCAGTCTCCCAATCATGAAATCGTGAACAGGATCGTGTCGAGCATTAATGCGTTTGGAGCAAATAGACCAACCCAACCATCCAGGCAAGAACAGGGTCTCCGCCTTGTGATCGCAGGCGATGAGAAGAAGTTGGAAGTTCTTGAAGCCAAGAGAACTGTCCTTCCCCAGGAACTAGATCGTGTAGGCGAAGAAATAGTCCAGGTTAAGGCAGAGTTAGACAAAGCAAAGAGTCTTCTTTAATCCCTGATGTACTATCAGCCGATGCGATCGGCTTTTATGAATGAAATCACTATCCTTTGATTGGTATTGATGGATGAATTATTTCTTGGTGATGAAATTTCCACCCATATTTGTAGGCATCCCTTTATGATTTGGTTTGGCTTTCCTGCTATAAAAATGTCGCTTGCTTCTCATGTGGCACCACAATCTTATGACTATGAACCAGATCATCTTCCATTAGGAATAAGAGGTAGGCCTCCTCTGGAGTGTTCTCAGGAAAATGCATCCATCCCCATTCCTTGACAAGTTTCTCCTTGAAATATTCTTGCACCCAGATAACACATCGAAGCTTGTCGTTGTTGCTGGAAATGTTGAGGGAGGGGAATCTTGATAGCCTCCTCTTCTGGAGTACAGAGTGGGGCCACATATTGTCATTCAATCCATCTTCAAAGCCAGCCCCTGGTTTTCGGGAAACGCATCACAGCGTGACTGTCCATTGCTCAGTCTGAGACTTTCACGGGGAAACTGTTCTTGCTTTGACTGCATTGGATGCCCCTCGTTTCCCCTTTTTCAATTCCCTCTTGTAGTTATCTCTTCCACCATCTGGGACTATAAATAGGCCTGAAGCTCGATGGAGAAAATCCACACTCATCGGCTATGACGCAGCCAACTCAGATAGATTATAGACTCTTGTTGTATGATTGTTCCCTTTTCTCTCTTTCTTCATAGCTAGAAGAATTCTTGTGAAGTGGTGTAGCGACCCCTCTTCTTCTTTGCCTCCTTTCAAAAATCCAGAAGAAACCTTATGAGGATCTGGCTTTAGGAGAAAGAAGCAGGTAGGGTGTCTTGCTGCACATTTATCAGAGGAAGAGCGTGCCAAAGGAACGGCCATCTTGGTCATCAACTCGGGCTCCTCTCGGCGGAAGATTACAGATTCGGGTGAAGATCCTAGTCTTTCATTTCCTCTTCGCGATGTCCTTCTCTCACTCATTGATTCAATATCCTCATCATACTGGAGATAGGCCCGCTTTGTAATCTTTCGAGAACACATGTAATCTTCAGATCTGAGTTGTAATATCATTATTGTAATCCAAAATGGAAGAGATGGACATGCATTTATTCTGAGGGTGATATATGTATTGGCCACAACCGAATATATAATTGTACATCGGCTTTTACATTTTTTATACTAAAGGCGATTCTTTACAGATATCGGCTATTCTACTAGAAATGATTACATTTGCAATCGGCTATAGCTCGAAACTCAATCGGCCGATAGGCTCGATACGATAATCGGATTACATAACTGTTCATATACTTGGGCGATCAATCTATTGGCTGTTGTGATTCCGTGCCCATGTTGTGATTCCGTGCCCAAGCTTCCCTTCATCTTCAATGAAATGATCCATTAAATCTTGTCATCAGAGCCGACTGCTTGAACCAGCTTTAGTCCAAAATCGGACACTTTGAGATACTTGGTATCCCATGCTTTTCCAGATATGTAGCTTACTCAATCATAGGTCCATCCTTGTGCTTCCGTAGCTGCCACTGTCAAGAAGGTTTCTCCTTGGACCACTTCCACTGAATCTCCGATCCATTGGATGATGCATTGATGCATTGTAGACGGTATGCAGCAGTTGGCATGTATCCAATCCCGACCCAGCAGTAGATTATAAGATCCCCTCCCTTTAATGACAAAGAAAGCGGTTGGAAGGGTCTTCCTGCCGATGGTGAGCTCCATGCAGATTGCTCCTTGAGTCGGAGAGATGTTGCCTTCGAAGTCCACCAGCATCATGTCGGTTTGGGTCAAATCTTCATCAGATTTCCCAATCTTGCGCAGCATGGTGTACGGCATCAGGTTGACTGCTGCTCCTCTATCTACTAGTATTCTGGTGACTGGCTTCCCATTGATAAAGCCTTTCAGAAACAATGCCTTCAAATGTTGCCTTTTCTCATCCTCTGGCTTCTCAAAGATAGCTTGTGTGGGTTCCAGTGTTAACTGAGCCATGCCACATTCCTCAGCGGACACATCCAAATCAACATGAGCCATGAACTCCTTTGGTAGAAGGACAACCATATTTATATCAGCTTGTGGCTTATCATCCTTCCCATCATCGGCCTTAGGCTTTGGACGCCATACTTTAGACCGAACCTTCTTTTTGTCCAGCAAGTGTCTCTCTGCTTCTTCTTGCTGCTCTAGCTGACGTAGGCGCTGGACTCTCCTCTTCTGGGACTTGGTCAAGCCATCTGGACACCATTGGGGATTAGGCTTCTTGTATGTTTGGCTTGATCCTTCATCATCCAATTGTACAGTGCGTCGACGTTCAGGAGCTCGGCACATGATATCTTCATCAGGGACTAGAGAATCGGCCATCTCTTCCAGTCGATCATTTGACCCTTCGTTGACTCGGTCTCCGAGCCGATCATGAACACTGGCCTTGCCCCCCAGCCGATCGTAGACACTGGCCTTGCCCCCTAGCCGTTGATGAACTGGGATCCGTTGATTGCTGAACTCACGGTGATCCTCAGCTGTAGGCCTTCTGTCATTGAAGCAAACCCTCTTGGAGGAGTTGCTATTGTTGTAAGCCCCATTGCACTCTGGACAATTTTCTTCCATCGGCAGTTTGATCCCTTCTCCCCAGCAGTACTTGAAGAACGGACATCTCCAATGTCCTTCGTTGCGTCGAGCCCACTCTTCTTTTTCCCTTGCTTTCTCCTGCCGACGCTGGAACTTGTTGATCAGCATCTGGGACGTGACAGGTTGGCGTGGCTTCAAGACTTCTTCAAGTAGCAACCCTTTTCCTTTGACATCGGCAGCGGTTGCTTCCACCTTGGGATCGACAACTCCTTTATTTTGAGCCAATTCAGATGTCAGCAGCTTAACACGTGATGTGTCTTTGCTAGACACCTCAACTGTATTAGTTGGGAAAGGGTGCTGATCAATCTTCATCGGCTTTTCAGCTTTGGCAGGGGTTTCAAACTTGAGTTTCCCTTGCTCAATAGCTGACTGGATCTGCTGTCTGAAGACCTTGCAATCGTTGGTATCATGAGACGTTGCATTATGCCACTTGCAATACTTCATTCTCTTGAGCTCTTCTGCAGATGGTATGGTGTGAAACTGGGAGAGCTTGATCTGCCCTTGCTGAAGCAACATATCAAATATCTTATCGGCCTTAGTGACATCAAAGCCAAATTTCTCGAGTTCCTTCTTACCAAAGGGACAGGAAACTGTCTTCCTGCCTTTGACCCACTCTGCAAGCCCTATCATGTTATCTTCGTCTTCTGAGTCGGAGTAATCCACATAAGAAACCTTCTTTTGAAAATTCCTTCTAGGCTCATAGGATTTCGCAGTTTCCTGGCTCATCCAACTAACCAATTGGCTGAGACTCTCGAAGTCATGTGATGCATACTTCTCCCTCAAGGTTGGCAAGAGACCTTGGAATGCCAACTCAGCCAGTTGTTTGTCTCCCAGATTCAGACTATAGCACTTGTTTCTGACCTCCCTGAATCTCTGAACGAATCCAGCAACTATTTCCTCGTTCCTTTGCTTGAGCTTGGTCAGATCAGTAATCTTCATCTCGTGAATGCTAGAGAAGAAATAATTGTGGAACTGCTGTTCCAAATCGGACCACTTGATGATGGAATTAGCTGGCAATGAGGTAAACCATGAGAATGCTGGCCCTGATAGAGATGAAGAGAACAACCGTATCCTGAGTGCATCAACATTCCCTGCCTCTCCACATTGTATGATGAATCGAGTGATGTGCTCCATCGTGGATGTATCATCTTGCCCAAAGAACTTGGTGAAGTCTGGCACTTTGAACCTTGGAGGGAAAGGTATCTTATCGTAGCCAGATGGATATGGTGTTCTATACATGCAGGATTGCTGCTTAGGTTTCATCCCGTACTACTTCTACAGCATTTCTGAAAAGTGGTCGATCAATTCCTGCTTCATATGAGACTTCAACTCAGCTGATACTTGTTCGATTGCTTGCATCTCAGCCGAAGGAATCTCTAGAGGTTGATCTTCTGGGGTTCTTGGTGCCATCGACGTTCCTGCTCCAGAAGAACCTTATGTGTTTGACTGACCTGTCACAGGTGGGATCTGTCCGATCGGCTGACCAGCCGATGGAGCTGCCTGATGCACATTCAACTGGCCTGAGATAGCCAATTGATTTAGGATCATCTGTAGTACTTGTGTGGAATCCACCTGTTGCTGTGGTGCTGTTGGTTGTCCTGCCACCCCTTGGTTGATCGGCTGCTGAGGCGATGATCTTGTATGAGCCACTGTATTAGCTGGGGTTAAGACAGGTTGCATCGATGTCGACTGTTGCAGTGGAGCAGTTTGCACAGGCATCCCTAATATCGGCTGAGGAGCCGGTTTCTGAGGTGGAACAGGAGCCTTTCTTTCTGTTGGTATGACCATGTGAGCATGAGCTGGACTAATCTTGACTGTTTCAAAAGCCTTGCTCCCATGATTGAAGTAGACAAACTCTACTCCATCCTTGTTCATGTGTACAGTCCCTGGAGTACCTCCAAACATAGCTTGATAAGATTGCGGGTACTTCACTTCTGGAATTTCCTCAGGCTGAGGTTCAAAGAAATTTGAAATATTAGTCTCAAAATGATCGCGAGGCAAATCCCATCCTGCAAGCTTTCCGTCCTGATCTCTCATTGTGGGATATCTCTGGTGAGGCTTCTGTACTGAGAATGTCTGATCTTGGATGTTGGATTGTGTAGAGTGAGTCTGAACCACTGGCATTGTGGCAGCAGGGTCTTTGGACTTATCTCCAACACTCTGATTCTGAATCGGCTGGGAATCCGATGAAGAGCCAGGAGCAGTTGCATTGATCTGTGGAGACGGTAAAACCCCTATTGTCGGATCATCAATCAGCAGGGAAGCCGATTGGTCTTTTTGGAAAACCGGAGGAGTTCGATTTGGTTGGAAGTATGCAGGTCCCAGGTATCCTCCTTCTGCTCCTTTGTTGAGTGTTTCAGTCATACAATTCTGAATGGTATTGGCGAGGACCTTAGCTTGATCAATCATTATTTGATGCATCGCCTTATTCATCATGTCTTGAAGCCCTTCGGGATCGGCTGAGAAGGTGACTTGCTTAGGTGTTGGCAAAGGATTCTTCTTGAAGACTCCACCTTTAGTATGACCATATGATGCAAGGCAAAGCTCCTCATAATGCTTCATGTGGGCTTCGAACTCAGCCTTGTCTGCATCTTTCAGCTGATCCTTGGTGATTGGTTGAGCATTGCTTGGATCAATCTCGAAAGTACCACTCTTCGTGTTCTTCGACATTGTTGACTTTTTCGGGTCCCACTGGGCGTGCCAAAAGTGTGTTGACGCGAAAATAGGACATCACCTCCGCGCGTGACACGCGTGACTCCCCGGTCTGTTGCGAGGCGTGCCAGCCAATCTGACCTGTTGATTGACAATGGAAAAAATATTAGGGATCGGCTAGAGAACCGATGGCCTTTCAGCGTCACATGTACCAGCCAATCGGCCGATACGAGTAAAGCGGGATCGGCCGGCTCGAGAGCGACCAAGGCGCGAGGGTGTGGATAAGAGATCGGCTGGGACCAGCCGATCGTGACGTCAGCACTCGAATAGGTCGGAACCGGCTGTTATGTCAGAAGCCGATAGGATCTAGATCAAGTGGGGTAAATTGCTGATAATAGCTAAAACCACAAGAATTGGTACGAAAACTTGCAGATCTAGCTAATATCGGTAAAGGGTGAATAAAGAACTAGACGAAACATCAGCGATGCGCCCGGAGGTTAAAGCCTAGGGTTATTCAGTAAAACGGTACTCACAAGCTTGCCGGAGATTAGTTGATGCAGCCCGACGAACTTGAAGAACAGTGTTGTAGAAAAGAGAAAAAACGCAATGGTGAAGTCGCCGAAAAGTAGATGCTGTAAAGTAGATGCTGTAAATTGTAAAGGGTTTGCCCGGAGGCGGTTTGTTTGATATTGGTGTGTACACTTTTTTCCGACCATGCAGGGTCGCTATTTATGTCCTGAGGACAACCCGACTCCTAGCCGATTACGGTACTGTTTACTTGCATCTAAAGAAAACAAACAGTACCTAAAATAGAAAAGGACTCTCGCAGGAGTCAAAATTTCCTAAAAACTGACTCTTTTACCCGTCGCCAATCGTGGATTGACCCGCCTCCACCGCGCTTTCCTTCTGGCGTATCTCCTTGATTACCGCCTTCCTTCTCTTCATCGGCCGATCCTCTGGTTGACCATCGGCCGATTGGTTGACTCGCTAGTCCGTTTGATAGAGTTGAACTCCTCTGACCATCAGCGAATCCTATTGACCACCCTTTTCTCTCTCTTTAATCGGCCGATTGCACTCTGTTTTCATCAGCTGCTTCTCCTTATCCTTTTTGACCTGTTTTTCCAAAAAACGGTGTCAACAACAACATATAGCTCACAAACTTCATGCGAAGTCACAAGTTCTCATCACAAGATCATCACAAACACCTGCAAGCTATCTCATGTCATGTCAAAGCCACCGAGCCATGTGTCCACTTCTAAACATGAGACTTCTCAATGGTGAACATCATGCAACGGTTTAGCACCCAAGATAAGAAATTTAAAGCACATATGACATAGAAGCATATTTTTTTCAAGCATAGGCATCTCATATACCACTTTCATGATTTACAAATTAAGCATGGTACATCAAGTGCCTTTGCGACAAAAAGAAGCTTAGGCTTCTCCACAAGGTAACATGTAGGCTAAACATTCATGATGACAAATGGGTCTTTGACCCCAAATGAAAGATCTTGATATCCAAGCACAAATTAAGCAAGATATAGCTATTTGAGCACAAAAGGAGCATGAAAGGCATTATACTCACAAGAGAGGATCACATTTAGCATTTTCACAAACATAAGACAGTCACATGCATATACATCCCAAAGCTACCAAGAGCATAGCTATACATCACAAGAGCTCACTAGCAAGATCATAAGCTCACATCCAGCATATCACAGTGATCAATGTATATAGGAGAAGCACATCTCTAAAGCATATGATACAAATGCAGTCTATGATACAAAGATGCTATGATATGATACAAGAATGAAAATGCAAAATGCATATGTACATGAGACCCCCCAAAGGAAGCTCAAAAAGGAAAAACCACACCAAGCTCACCCCGCAAACATGCAAATGTAGCTTGGTCCAAAGGCTTTGTCAGGATATCAGCTCATGAATTAGGTCTATGTTTCCCTTCTCCACATTGTCTCTCAGAAAGTGGTAGCGCACCTCAATGTGTTTGGTTCTTGAGTGGAGCACAGGATTTTTGGCTACACTTGTGGCACTGGTGCTATCACGCATGGGAGGAACGTGGGTGCACTCCTCACCAAAGTCACTCAAAGTATAGGTGATCCAAATCAATTGAGAACAGCAACTAGCAGCAGCTACATACTCGGCTTCTATGGTAGACTGAGCTACACTTGACTGTTTGCGAGATGACCAAGAAACAAGCGAGGAACCCAAAAACTAGCAAGTACCCGAAGTCGATTTCCGATCGACACGACACCCCGCAAAGTCGGCATCCAAAAAACCAAGAAGAGAAAGAGAAGAGGACACCGAGTACAAAAGATCAAGCTCAGGAGTGTATTGAAGATACCTGAAGATCCGATTAACGGCTGTTGACGGCTGTTAAGTACCACTTTTACACCGTCAACTCCTGCATAAAATAAATGGAAAGTGATCATCAACACTAGGATAGGGCTTTATACTAACAATTTCCACAAGTGTTGGTGTTTCTAGCTTTTGATGCAGGACAGGCCAAAAATACACATGAAATGATATAGCTGAGAGCAAGTGCATTCATGGCATGAATATGGCATCATCATAAAAAGTCTCAAATTCCAATTTGGTCTGCACCATTGTGACGGGCTCGTCGAGATGATCGAAATGGATATATCATTTGCCTACTTTGGAGTTCGGATGAAAGAGATATGCACAAGATATCATGTGGGCCCAGTGGGACCCACACCAGGCCACGTGGCGACGTGCTGCCACATAGGCGCCCACGTGGCCATGACACCTCATCGATCCAAAGAATCACACTCTCGACCAATCAGGAGCAAGAACGCGGATCCAAGGGCCCACAACCACGAGATAACTGGCTAGAAACGCCGCAAACACCCCCAAACCGACCTTGGGACCCACCTGGCAGTCACCTGAACGAAAACCGGCGCGAACAGAGCTGCCCGGGGTTGGCCGATCCCCCAGTTCGGCCGAACCCATCTTGAGGCCTCTCGCGCCGCCCTTCCACGTGTCGGCTTGTCGCGACGAACCAAAGGCGGTTCCAGGTGCCTGCCCGAATATCCGCCCGAAAGCCTGCAGCTCCTTCTCATGGAAGATTCACCAAGTTGGCCCCCACTCCTCTGCGCCATGTGTCACCACCTCATTGGTCCCTTGGTGGTGCCCAAGGCCGCCTATGAAGCTCCTCTTGGCCTATAAATATGATGGGAGGGGGTAAGAAATGAGACACACCACTCACCCAAGGATGAGAGCTTCCCTTCAAAGGAGAGGCCTCTCCTTGATAGATTAGAGAGTAGGAGAGTGAGAGAGGGATTTGTATCTCCATGGATGCTTCATTCTTCATTTAGAGTAAAGTGAGTATTTCCGCATTTTCTATTTAGACTAAAGTAGCATTCATGCAAAGGTGAATAGTTCTTGTGTTCTTCACTTGTTCATGATTTAGAGGCTTGTGGTCTTCATGAGCTTAGCCTTTGATCTTCTGGTGTAGTTCATAAGTTGCTAATTCCGTTTGTATGCCTGTTAGTCCAATTAGAGTAAAGTGGATGCTCCTGCATTCTAGTTTAGACCAAAGTCCTTCCATGATCCTCGTATAGATAGCGGTTACCTGAGTGAGTTCTGGTCTCTCCCTCGTGGGTTCATCGCTCCGTCTTCGTACGGAGTGCTATAGTGTTGTTACGGGCTAGCAGACGTAGCCGTGCTATAGTAGTAACCGGTGGTGTAGACGTGGTGTCTAGACAATGGGTTATCCTTTGATTGCCCTGTATCCCACGGTTTGTCTTGGGGTAGGCCACGGTAGTGACAGCCGTTGGACCCTTATGGAATCCCCCAAGTCCGAATACAGGTGTAGGCAACCATTTGCCGTGAACGTGTTATAGCTAGGAGGGTCTGGTGTCCAAAATGAGAGACTGTTCTCAACTCTGCCCACTATCAGCGGGATCCTTTCCATCTCCATCTCAACTCTATAGAGTTGTGTCCTTGGACCATAGCTAGGCTAGGAGGTAGCACACACCGTTCCTTGGATTCGATACCCTTGGGAATTCTCCTAAGGTGAAGTGCTATAACGGTGTATCCGTGCGCTTGCGGATTCGTTCGCACTCATCAGTGTACCTGGGTGTTTCTTACACGCTCACGTTAACCCGGCGCCATAGTGGTGAGGATAAGAAATACCAACAAGCATTTCTGGCGCCGTTGCCGGGGAACGGTTGCCATATCTATCTTCGAACCTAGTGGTCCTTGTATCTACCTTTTTCGTTTTCTTCTACCTTTACCCCTGTTACCTTTTGAGATATTCTTTTTCATTTTCTTTACTTCTACCTTTACCCCCGCTATCCAATGAGAAGCTTTCCTGTAATAGCATCTCAGCCTCCAGGGATGAACCCCCAGAGCCACCACCTTCTGTGCGCTTATTCCTTACATCCGGCTTTAAGTTCCTTCTTGAGGATATCGAGTATGTTCGGAAACATCCCTTCTCCAGGTTGCCAAGCGAAAACCCATATATTCATCTGCGCGAGTTCGAGCTTTTTAGTTCCCTTATTACCAATGTCAAGGGACTGGATACCATCATGTGGAAGATGTTCCCTTACTCTCTCATAGGTAAGGCCGAACGTTGGTACACATACACCGTAGGTAGCGTAAATGATAGTTGGGATAAGCTTAAGGACAAGTTTTGTTGTGAGTTTTTCCCTCCGTCTCGTCTCGCTACTCTACGGGAAGATATCCGCTATTTTCGACAGAAAGAGATGGAGTCGGTAAGCAGAGCCTGGATTAGATTTATATCATCAATGGACTTTGCACCTCCCTTATCGATACCTGAATCTCAGTTGCTTCGCAACTTTTATGATGGCCTCGACGAGCGCTTTGCCCGCCGTCTCGATTTCGGAAAGCCATTTTTCAAAGGGATCCAGCTGAATGTATGTACATCCTGGATAAACTCCCTGTTGACGATACCTACTTCATGATTAAGCCCTACCGAAAGGAATCCGAGTCGAGCCATGAGAGTCCCTCAAGAGCACAGTCTGAGCCTTCAACTTTCACACCCCAAGACTCATCTGTTGAAGCCTCTCCCGAACCACAGACACCGAAGGGAGAAGAAATTCAGCCTTCGGAGTTCACTTCCAAATTCGAGGATGATCATTCTAGACATCTTTTAGACACCTCGAATTCTGTTGCCCAAATAGGGGAGGATCCTTATTCTGTCCAAATCAATCATTCCAAAAATCTCTCGACAGAATCTTCCCCTAGGCCCACGGTACCACCTCTACCTCTGGATCCTCCTGACGAGGCATATCTTGAGGAGGCCACGAAGAAGGACTGGTCAGATGGAGTGACGCGCTTTTCCGAAGCAATTTGGATGAGTTCACCTTCTTTGATCAATCCTTCTTCAATTAGAGGAATCACCGTAGAAGCCCATTGTAACCCCATCATGGAGGTTAACATCCTTCCATGGCTCTTAGCGGAGACTCTCTTGGGCAATGTTCCGCTAGCACCATTCGATGTACTCCTCAGGAGCTGTCCCTTGGGACACGTTCTTGAATGTCGGGGGATCGCAAGAGCCGTGCCGCTCATCATAGACGAGATCGAGGCTATCTTAGACTTTCACATCTTTAATGTCCTCGATCTTGATCTACTCCTAGGCTCCCCAGTGAAGAAATTCCACGATATATCTTTAGGATGCCTAGATCATAAGCTTAGGGAATTCGCTTCTACCACTTCCATCACAGGTTTAGGATCTCTGCTAGTGAAGCCTCTTCCCAAGCAAGACCCGCTCAAGAAGATGATGCATGTATCTCCGTTTGCATCACCCGAGCCCATTCTCATAGAGGGTGTAGACTTCTCTACCCCTCATGAGAATAACTCGGAAGATTCTCTTCACCTCTGTGAAGGCGAACGATCATCATCCCTCTCGACCGAGTTTGAGCCTCTTGAAGCTGGCCCGTATGATGTTGCTTTCGATCATGATCGAGAGACTATATCGAGCTTTCATGATAAATCTCTTGAGATAGAGAACTCATGGGACAGGGAATACTATGAGGCACCAACTCTGGAATTCATAGGTAAAGGTTCCACAGACAAGCATGGTAGTTTCATTCTTGATACACCACATGAACCATGCTTGCATCATGCCAACCCAGAGCCAGCCATGCTTAGTGCACTAAGCACACATGAGGCTGCAACTACCTTATGGTCCTCTTTTGCAAAATGTTTAGAAGGTTGATTGTGGATGCATATGTCTACCATAAGCATATCAGATTTCGTGTGTGCTGTGGCACTAACCTTGCAGCTAAAGCTTCACTAATACATCTAAGATTGGTGATGAGACGGGAACGACACCACCAATGATAGCTGCAAGATGAAGTTCCCCTGGTCGAGCTTATGACCTTGAATAAACAAAGCACTACCAGGAGATAGCCTGGATTAGCATAGGTTTTATTTTCCCTTTTCGAATAAAAGCAAGAACATGTTTTTAAGATAAAGTTGTCCTTCGGGTATTTTTGGTCACTAACCTTTCAGGTGGAGATTGAAAAGAACGGTGGACAGCGATACCTAAGAACATGTGAGCTACATCAACTACAACACTCCGGTAAGATTTTGGTGAGGGAATATTTGCAAAGGAAGCTTGATCTCCACACACTTGAGTTTCGCTGCTCAACAATGCAAACTCCAAGTGTGGGGGAGGTATGTGAGCATCCCGAGTAAAGTTCTTCTCATGCCAAATCTTATCCTAGTTTGGAGATGATGTTAGCTCTTTCATCTTGCCCGATTAGCTAGGTAAGTCCTGCTTTTGACTTTAAACAAAGCCCTTTCGGGAGGTTGCCCGAGGTTCACCGTTATGCGCTCATGCTTATGTTCCCTTTGAAAATAGTTTGATCATGCTTGCATGCTTCCTTTGTCTTTGTTTGTATGCTCTTGTTTGAATGTGTGGTGCACCTTACATTCATAGACTGTTTTAAATTAAGCATGGTGCTTAGGTTAAAATTTTCTTCTTCAGTCAAAACAAGACATGGTGTCGAGTTTTGATTGATGAACTATAGAGTTATGCGTTCATAAGATCTTGGTTGCATGTATGTGGACTAACCCCTGAAGAAAATCATCAAATCCAAATGGGTAAGTCATCGAGCTAGATTCATACGGGAAGGTAAGTCAAGGTGTCGGATCCATGTTGCATAACATACAAACGAGGTACATATGACCTCTCAAAGGCCCAAGGTAAGTACATTCCCCTTTTGTTTATGGAGTGCAATATTGATCTAACCCTGCTTGAGAAAATGACATGGTGACGATAAAAAAAACAAACAAAAATATTTGCTTTTAAATAAAGGCTCTATGGTTTGGGAACCAGCAAGAGTCCCTCTTTTTGTTTCCACTTTTGTTTGAAGAACAGCACCAGTACAAGCACCAGTGTGGGGGAGTTCTCTCAAGCTCATCATCAACATACCCATTTGAGAACTCCCACACGAGGGCTGGACAACATCGACTACACCTTCATGACAAGGGCAAGGTAAACTAGAGTGAGCTGGCTACCCAACGGGTTAGCCAAATCACCACTAGTCTTCCTTGTTCCCCATATCCTTCAGGAGCGATGGTATGTGCACCCTTCATCTCTCTCTCTACCTATGAGTTTGAATGATATTCAATTCTTACCCAATAAATCAAACTCAAATAATGGTGCCCTGCTTTCTCTACATGATTCCTGTGGTTGGCTAGCATATGTTTTATTCCTTACTCATTATCTTGATGCTTGTGAACAAATATCATTAGGGAACTCATGCTCATCTAAGTAGTTGGTGTTTGAGATATTGTTTGATGATATGATCTTCTCTCTTAATGCTTGAGTGCTTGGGAATTTTATTTGAAAAAATCTGAAAACTCTTTGCAACGCCCCTCTTTGATATGCCATAGTCCTACCAAAGCCATATGATGTTCTAGTTGAAAACCTTATACTCACATGTTGCTTGTTATTGCATTGAGCTTTGTCAAACTCTGCGACCCTTATGAGAGTTCTTTTCATGCTTTCATGATTAAGATGTATGTGCACCCTACCATTTCCCCCTTGCTATGCTTCTACTCTTGAAGTTAGCATTGTATCATCCATCTATTTCACCTACATAAATGCTCCATCTTATGCATTGGTTTCTCTCTCCTCAAGTATTTTGTAAAAGAGGCATGGCTATCTAAAAAAAAGGGGACACATGAAGGTCCCTCAGTTATAAAAAAAAGAAAAAAATGTGGGCACATGAAGGTCCACTAAAAAAAAGAGGATAGCCATGTTCTCATAAAACTTTTCATATGTATAAGAGAGAGAGAATCATGCAATGGAGTCATTCATCATATGATGGTAATAACTAGTACCTACTCCGGGGCTAGTGTCCACCTTACCATCACCATAGCATTTCACCATGAATGGTAATATCTAGAACCCATTCCGGGCCTAGTATCCACCTTACCATACCCATCATACCCATACACGTGCACATCTTGATATGATTGTATGAATTGCTTTTCTCTTGGATCCGGTTTTTGACTATGCAATATATGTGAAACAAGTATGCATTATCTTCTATCCTACCCTGAGCTCCACATATAGCCATCATTAGAAGTAGGATGAAGAAAGGCAATTCTAATGCCTTGGTGAGGACATATACACATTGAGTGATCTGAGAGAATCAAATGAGGAGCTAAGCAAGGTTTGTTTTGAAAACTTATTGCAACACCCCAAGTTACTTGACATGATGAGCATAAGTGATTTGATTCATGACCGTTCCATCCCTCAACTACCCAAGATAGCATGATAGACACTCCACATAGTTCGCAAGTACAAGGTATGGTTTGGAATATCTCTTATGCTCACTTCGTATCCCTGGATATCATGACCCACTTGATTTGTTCTCCCTTTACTCGGGACGAGCAAAGGTCAAGTGTGGGGGAGTTGTGAACGGCTGTTAAGTACCACTTTTACACCATCAACTCCTGCATAAAATAAATGGAAAGTGATCATCAACACTAGGATAGGGCTTTATACTAATAATTTCCACAAGTGTTGGTGTTTCTAGCTATTGATGCAGAACAGGCCAAAAATACACATGAAATGATATAGCTGAGAACATGTGCATTAATGGCATGAATATGGCATCATCATAAACAGTCCCAAATGACAATTTGGACTGCACCATTGTGACAGGCTCGTCGAGACGATCGAAATGGATATATCATTTGCCTACTTTGGAGTTTGGATGAAAGACATATGCACAAGATATCTTGTGGGCCCGGTGGGACCCACACCAGGCCACGTGGCGACATACTGCCACACAGGCGCCCACGTGGCCATGACACCTCATCAATCCAAAGAAGCACACTCTCGACCAATCAGGAGAAAGCACACGGATCCAAGGGCCTACAACGACGAGATAACTGGCTAGAAACGCTGCAAACACCCCCAAACCGACCTTGGGACCCACCTGGCAGTCACCTGGACGAAAACCGGCGCGAACAGAGCTGCCTGGGGGTCGGCCGATCCCCCAGTTCGGTCGAACCCATCTTGAGGCCTCTCGCGCCGCCCTTCCACATGTCAGCTTGTCGTGACGAACCAAAGGCGGTGCCAGGTGCCTGCCCGAATATCCGCCCGAAAGCCTGCAGCTCCTTCTCATCGAAGATTCACCAACTTGGCCCCCACTCCTCTGCACCTCGTGTCACCACCTCATTGGTCCCTTGGTGGCGCCCAAGGCAGCCTAGGAAGCTCCTCTTGGCCTATAAATATGATGGGAGGGGGTAAGAAATGAGACACACCACTCACCCAAGGACGAGAGCTTCCCTTCAAAGGAGAGGCCTCTCCTTGGTAGATTAGAGAGGAGGAGGGTGAGAGAGGGATTTGTATCTCTATGGATGCTTCATTCTTCATTTAGAATAAAGTGAGTATTTCCGCATTTTCTATTTAGACTAAAGTAGCATTCATGCTAGGTGAATAGTTCTTGTGTTCTTCACTTGTTCATGATTTAGAGGCTTGTGTTCTTCATGAGCTTAGCCTTTGATCTTCTGGTGTAGTTCATAAGTTGCTAATTCCGTTTGTATGCCTGTTAGTCCAATTAGAGTAAAGTGGATGCTCCTGCATTTTAGTTTAGACCAAAGTCCTTCCATGATCCTCGTGTAGATAGCATTTACCTGAGTGAGTTCTGGTCTCTCCCTCGTAGGTTCATCACTCTGTCTTCGTACGGAGTGCTATAGTGTTGTTACGGGCTAGTAGACGTAGCCGTGCTATAGTAGTAACCGGTGGTGTAGACATGGTGTCTAGACAATGGGTTATCCTTCGATTGCCCTGTATCCCACTGTTTGTCTTGGGGTAGGCCACGGTAGTGATAGCCGTTGGACCCTTACGGAATCCCCCACGTCCGGATACAGGTGTAGGCAACCATTTGCCGTGAACCGACTGTTATAGCCAGGAGGGTCCGGTGTCCAAAACGAGAGTCCCTAACCGAGATTCTGTTCTCAACTCTGCCCACTATCAGCGGGATCCTTTCCATCTCCATCTCAACTCCATAGAGTTGTGTCCTTGGACCATAGCTAGGTTAGGAGGTAGCACACACCATTCCTAAAATTCGATACCCTTGGGAATACTCCTAAGGTGAAGTGTTACAACGTTGTATCCGTGCGCTTGCAGATTCGTTCGCACTCGTCAGTGTACCCGGGTGTTTCTTACACACTCACGCTAACTCGGCGCCATAGTGGTGAGGTTAAGAAATACCAAAAACGGCCTGCTGATGTGAAGTCCACGGTGATGCCTGAAAGAGAGTGCACAGACACACAACGAACTGAATGCCCGGCCTCGTCGTCTTCAAGTACAAGAGTGAGCCGATCATGCTCCGGTACTCCTTCTAGTCCACAGGCTCTCCGTCCTCATCTGCGTCCATCTTGAACTTCTTGAAGATGTCCTTCGTGTAATTAGCTTGATGCACAAAGGTTCCCTGCTTAGCCTGCTTGATCTGAAGCCCGAGAAAGAACTGCAATCCTCCCTTCATAGACATCTCGAATTCTTTGCTCATGTCCTCTGCAAACCTTGCAACCAAAGAGTGAGACGAGCCGCCAAAGACAATATCATCCACATACACCTGAACAATTAGGATCTCATCGCCCTGTGGGAGGAGAAATAGAGTCTTATCTACTTTGCCCATCTCAAATCCCTTGCTAAACAAGAACCCCCTCAACCTGCCATACCATGCCCGGGGAGCTTGTTTCAGCCCATACAAGGCCTTCCTCAGCTTATACACTTGGTGTGGGAACTCAGCACTCTCAAAGCCTGGTGGTTGCCTCACATAAACCTCTTCCTCCAAAAACCCATTCAAGAAGGCACTCTTCACATCCATTTGGTACAATTTGAACCCTTTAGCCACAGAAAAGGCTAGAAGGATGGGCTACAAGAGCAAATGTTTCCTCATAGTCTATCCCCTCCTTCTGGCTATAACCCTGAGCAACCAACCTCGATTTGTTTCTCACCACCTCACCATTCTCACCCTCTTTGTTCTTCCACACCCATTTTGTCCCGATAGGTTTGCAATGTGGTGGTGGCTCTACCAACTCCCAAACATGGCTTCTCTCAAAGTTCTCTAACTCCTCATGCATTGCGTTCACCCAATTAGGATCAGAGAGCGCGTGTCCAATGTCTTTCTACTCAAAGGTAGCAACAAAAGCCGAATGAGCAAAGTGAGAAACATTTCTGGACCTCGACCGTGTCGTGTGTTCGTTAATGTCACCGATGATTCTTGAGGGAGGACGATCAACTTGAACGTGCCTCGGTGCCTCTCTCCTAGAGATGACCTCCCTCTCAACAGCAGCTTCCACTTGATCTTGCTGGATCGTAGTCGGTGTAGGAGATGGACCATCTTGCACCATAGTCGTCGTAGTGGAAGTAGTGGGTACATGCGTGGCTGGAGCTTCACCATCATCACCATCATCCTCCTCATCCTCAAAGATCTTCTCGCCAACTTCGTCGTCACTTGCACACTCAAAAACAGACGAACTGCATGGCTGGGTCTCATCGAAGGTAACCTCGCAAGTTTCCATGACTAGGTTAGTATCAAGGTTGAGCACACGATATGCTCGAGAATGATTACACTACAAGAAAATCGTTGACTAGTGACGCAACCACATTTTAGCGTCATTGATTTATGACGTTCCTGGCTGATCTCGTCATAATATTTCACTTCCGAGCAAATTTAGTGACAAAAAAAACTTTCGTCATAACGGTTGGTACTGTAGCCGAGCATTCCCTATTCCAAGCCAGTTTTGTGACGCCATAAGCTCCGCAACAGCGTCATAAACCAACTTTGGTCCCACATGTAAGCATTACTTTAAAAATAGAGTGTTCCAAGTCGTCATAAAATTCCGAATGGTCCCACATGTAAGTATTCTTTCGAAAATAGAGTGTTCTAACTCGTCATTAAATTTTGCAGGGTCCCACATGTAAGCATTTTCGCCAGGTCAACGGCGTCATAAACCAATTGTGGTCCCACATGTAAGCATTATTTTAAAAATAATGTGTTCCAAGTCGTCATAAAATTCAATTGGGTCCCACATGTAAGCATTTTTTTTGAATCTTTAATATAAATTAGTAATTCGCAGGCGAAACGCTTCACTGCCTTCGCAAAGACTCTCGACTTTGCTACGCGCAGATCTGCAATGGCTTGTGGTAGGAATGGCGGATTCTGGCGGTGATGAGAGGGTGGTTTATGCGCCACCTCCCGGCTACGAGTTCATGAAACAGGACGACAAGGTCAGTCCTCTGGTTTGAGCCACTATATTTTCCCCTATCGACCTAGGGATGGGGATTTCTAGATTTGGGGATCTAGAGGACGGATGACCATATACAATAGATTCATATTTCATCGTACACTCAGATTTGAATTGCAATTGGTGTTAGAAGTTGATTCAGTTAGTTTTCAGTTTGCATCGTTTGATGGATTGATAGGTTTTTGTATTTTTCTAGCTTCTGGAGGTGCTTAAATCCACTGAAGCTGAGCTGATTTCATCGTACACTCAGATTTGAATTGCAACTAGTGTTAGAAGTTGATTCAGTTAGTTTTCAGTTTGCATAGTTTGATGGATTGATAGGTTCTTGTATTTTTCTAGCTTCTGGAGGTGCTTGAATCCACTAAAGTTGAGCTGCAGAAGGTGAAGAGATACCTGCAAGAACAACAAGTCAGCGAGCTCAAATCACTGCAAAAGGCTCTAAATTACAAGCACCTGTATGAGCAATCGTTACAGCAGCAGAATGTACAACTGAAAGAGATGAATTAATGCATGGAAGAGTCTTATCAATTGCTGCAATAGGAGTATGCCCGGTTGAATGAAAGGGCATTGTTACAGCAGGAGAACATTGCCCTGATGGAAGAGCTGACCAAAGAGAGGGGCCATGTTAATCAATTGTTATGGCAGGAGAATGACCAGCTGAAAGAGATTCAGCAATTGTTAGCGGAGAATGCCCTATTGAAAGAAAGAGTAATCGAACTCTGATTGAGCTGCAGACTATCGATAAAACATGTCTGGTGTTACTGCTAGCTAGACAGTTCATAGGTGGTGTGTACTTTGTGGTGATGAATTTGTTTGTATTTTTGTGTTTGCTATTTGCTGGTGGTGTGAACTTTGTGGTGATGAGTGCTATGAGATTCCATCTTATTATGCCGATTTGGTTTAATCTGTTTCAAATTGAGTCGAGCATACTCACCATTCTGAATTAATTTTGCTGATGTTTTGTTGGTCCATTCTATTGATGTTTTGCTGGAAGGACCTTCCTGACTAACGATCGCGAAACTGCTTGTTTCCTACTGTTAGTCACGAAATGTTGCAAAAACAATTTGCCATAGCAATGGTTCGAACTAGAGACCTATAGGAACGAGACAGCACAATCTACCACTGCACCACCTCTTGGTTGTGTCAATTTAATGAGAAACACTTTCCACCGCAACCACAGCACGGAGCGGTTGTTCTGATAAGTTGGCGATAGAAAAGCCCGCGCTGTAGCAAAAAATAGTTTTCCCGCAGCGCGCTGCCCCGAAACGGGAAAACAAAGAACGGAGAGGCGAGTAGGCTACCAAAACGGATCATTCCAGCGGTGATTTGCGACTTCCAATGACTGCTCACTCCTACGGGCGCAACCTGGGTGATACTTGCTGCAGCGGCATGTCAATCTGGTAAGTAATTTTGTGTTCAATCCGGAAAATTTCATTTCACAGAATGTTCTCCTTTTCGATTCTTTCTGTGGTCAGTAATTTTGAGTTGGATTCACCAAAAACTTTCCAGATGGATAGACGCTGGATAACCGGTTGTACTGGTTTTACCACCGATCATGAGAAAGGGGTCCAGGATTTCTTGGCATTTTTTCGGACAAGATACGCTGAGGACGAAGAAATACTATGCCCGTGTCATCGATGCCTCAATAACTCTACCGGGACTATAGAGCGAATTGGAGTTCACTTACTTGTGAGTGGGATGGCAACCACTTACACTAGGTGGATCCATCATGGAGAAGCTTTGGAGGATATGGTTGACAATGATGCAAATGTACAGGATAACGCAATTCTGCCAGATGCAGAGGGGGATGTGGATAATGCAGCTCCACGGGATGGTGGTGATCAGGAAATGGTCCAGGAAAACCAATACATATCGGGTATGGAGGAGGATGAAGGCCCTGGAGATGATGGGATGTCTGAATTGATTGCTGACTTGGGCAAGGGTCAGGTTCTCGGTGAGAAAATGTATGAATTTGTAAAGGAACATCTGAACCGTAAGGTGTCACCGACATCTTCATATGCACAATTTACATTTGTTGTGAAGTTACTTCATATAAAGTCTTTCAGTCGGATGAGCAACGTCGCATTCAATGTAATGATGAATTTGTTACAAAAAGGATTCCCAGAAGCGTGTCTTCCAGACTCTTTCGATGCGGCAATGAAGTACATACGTTCCATGGGACTCGGCTATGAAAAAATCTATGTTTGCAAAAATAATTGTATATTGTTTCGCAAGGAGAAGTTTGTCAAACTTGATGTGTGCCCAGTATGTTGTGAAGCAGATTCAAGATGGAAGGATGCAGATACCAACAAGTGCGTTCCTCAAAATGTATTGAGGCATTTTCCGCTGATTTCCAGGCTGAAGAGGATGTTTCTTTCATCAAAAACAGCAAAGGATGCACGATGGTACGAGTCGAAGAGAAAACCGGTGAAGAATGAGCTTACCCATCCAGCTGATGGTGAGGCATGGAAAGAATTCAATAAAAGTTGGAAAAAATTTGCAAAAGATGTTAGGAACCTTAGACTTGGTCTTGCAACCGAGGGTTTCAATCCATTTGGCAACATGAACAACTCATATAGTATGTGGCCAGTATTTGTTGTGCCGTATAACATGCCACCATGGGTATGCATGGAAGAATCAAACTTCATGATGGCCTTATTGATCCCTGGCCCGAGTTCTCCATCAAAGGATTTTGATATCTTCATGGAACCTCTCGTCGAAGAGCTGCAGCAACTTTGGAAGGGTGTCTGGGCAATCGATGCTGTTGAGGGTAAATGATTTAAACTACGTGCTGCGGTTCTTTGGTGCATACATGATTATCCAGCATTGAGCACATTGTCTGGGCGAGTCACGAAAGGCTATTTTGCCTGTGCGTTGCGACAAGGATCCTTCCTCAAGGAGATTGAAGAACAAGATATGTTACATTGGGCATCGTCGTTTCCTTCCAACTGACCATGCATGGAGAAGAAAGAGAGCAGATTTTGATGGTACTGTTGAAAACCAAGAAAAGCCAGAGTAGTTTACCCATGAGGAGCTGAAGCAGCACCTGGAGAAGGTTAAAGACGTTAGACCAGGAAAGCATCCTCTACCTCAAGGAAAGAAAAGGAAGCGGGAATCCGGACACTGCTGGAGCTGAAGGGTTTGTTTGTGGGACTTGCCGTACCGGTCATCTCTAAAGTTGGCACATAACCTTGATGTGATGCACACTGAGAAAAACATATGCAAAAACCTTATTGGAACGTTGCTTAAAATTGCTGGGAAAACAAAGAACACCATCAATGCTAGGGTTGATTTGGAAGAGATGAGCGTAAGATCAAATCTACACATGGTGGCAACTGAGGATGGTGAGTCATGCAAAATGCTAGAAGCTCTGTATGTACTTTCAAAAATGAAACAGAAGCTATTTTGTGATTTTATAAGTTCGGTGAAGTTCCCAGATGGATATGCTTCAAACTTAGCTTGTTGTATTGCTGCAGATGGATGCAAACTACAAAGACTGAAAACTCTTGATTGTCATATCCTACTCCAAAGGGTTTTGCCAGCTTGTCTTCGCGGTTTAGTGGACAAAGAGATATACACAGCTATTGCAGAATTAGGAAACTTCTTTCGGCAACTGTGTTGCAAAACTCTGAAGTTGGATGTCTTGCAAAAACTGAAAACAGATATCCCAATAATTCTGTGCAAGCTTGAGAAAATTTTCCCTCCTGCCTTCTTTGATGTTATGGTCCACTTGGCTGTCCATTTGCCTGAGGAAGCAATCCTGAGAGGTCCAGTACAATATGGATGGATGTATCCCGTCGAAAGAAGGCTATGCACATTGAAGCGTTCAGTGAGAAACCAAGCTAGGCCTGAAGGATCCATTGCAGAAGCATATGTTGCTAATGAGGCCTTGACATTTTTCTCTAGGTACTTCGCGGCTGATGATGTGGCCACACGATTCAATCAGGTTGGAAGGAACAGAGAGAATGCTGATTTGTCTATAGATGTAACAACCTGTTTCGATCACAATGTTCAAGTACTTGGAGCAGGGACCACTTGTTGGCTTGGGTCAAAGTACGACAAGGTGGTTTGGTATGTGCTAAACAATTGCGAAGTGGTGAAGCCATATATCGAGTAAGTAAATCACCATTGCAATGATAGAACTACAATTATTTCTTTCTAACTTTGAGATGGTACTGCTTTGCAGAGTGTTCAAGAATGAATTAAAAGCGAAAGGTGTGCCGGACGAGGATATTGATCGTCGAATTGTTACAAAATTTCAGCACTGGTTTAGATCGCACGTTAGTATTCATTTTTTTGGTAGCTAGCTGTTGACGGCTGCTAAGTACCTAATTTAAGGCCGTCAATCCCTGCATTTCAACATGAGAATCATGCATCCGCACTAGAATAGGGCTTTAAACTGACAATTTCCACAAGTGGCTGTATGAAGATGAATGCAGGTGTTTAGCATAAGAAATGAAGAGAAAGCACACCTCTATGATCCTAGCACTTCAGGCTCAGCCAATGAGGGGCTGCCATGCAAGCATCCCTTGGATCAATGACGTCACCAATCCAAGAGAGAGAGCCTCGGCGAATCAGAGATCGCCACGTGTGCATCACATGGATCCTAAGGCCCACCGGAGCGCCTAAACCGCCTCCAACACACGTGTACACCGAGAACCGACCTCAAGGCCCACCAGTCAGCCGCTCAGAGAAAGCACAAGCCGAGGTGGGCCACGTGGGGATCGGTCGACCCAGGGATCGGCCGAACCGACCTTTGGTCGGCTGATCCCGGGCCTCCACGTGGTGTTCGCCCATTGGTCCTAGAAGCCATTCCCGGGGTGTCTCGCTCCACTTGACGCCGGTGCCCGCGCCTATAAATAGAAGGGGAGGGGGTAAGAATAGGACAACACACTTGAAGGCAACTTCTTACCTTAGCCTGCTCTCCTCCTTCTCATTCCTTCTTGGTGGAGGTGAAACCTCATCCCACCAGGAATATGAGTGTGAGGAGGATCTAGATTAGGTAGTGCTAGGTAGAGAGGAGAGAGTGTGGGTGAGTAGAAGGGAGATGCGATGATCCGTTCTTCGTTCATCATCTCTTTGTACCTCGTGAGTGATACTGTTCCTCATTTAGACTAAAGTGAGTATTTCATTATATTCCAATTAGACTAAAGTCGTATCCATACATGGGTGATATGTTCTAGAGTTCTTCATCTGTTTATCATTTAGAGGCTCGTGTTCTTCGTGACACGATCCTTTGATCTTGTTGGCTCGATGAATAATTCTGCATTCTGTTTGTGTGACTGCTTGTCAATTAGAACATAGTGAGTACTCTGCATATCTGAATTAGACCAATGTGTCATTCATATATCTTTGTATTGTCTTGATTCCATGATGGCTAAGGTCTAGTTATACTCGCGGGTTCGTCGCTCTGTATTTCTACGGAGTGCTATAGTGTTGCTACGGGACGTCAGACGTAGCCATGCTATAGTAGTAGTCGGTGGTGCAGACGTGGTGTCTGGACTACGAGTTATCCTTCGATTGCCCTGTATCCCACGGTTTGTCTTGGGGTAGGCCGTAGTGGTGACAGCCGTTGGACCCTTTCGGAATCCCCCACGTTCGGATACAGGTGTAGGCAACAATTTGCCGTCAACCGACTGTTATAGCCAGGAGGGTCCGGTGTCCGAAGCGAGATCCTTTGCAGCTTGTACCCCCCTAGAACCATGTACCTAGAAGAGATACCATACCTCTCGCCTGCCTTAGTAGAGATCCTGTGTCCTTGGATAAGTCACTCGTAGATTACCCAACCGTTCCTTGGATTCGATACCGTTTGGAATACTCCCGAGGGAGAAGTGCTACAACGGTGTATCCATGCGCTTGCAGACTTGTTCGCACCCGTCAGTGTACCCGGGTGTTCCTTACACGCTCACGCTAGACGCGCCACTAGTGGTGAGGTTAAGAAATACCAACAAGCATTTCTGGCGCTGTTGCCGGGGAATGGTTGTCGAGAATCTACGAACCCGATTATCCTCGTATCCTTTTTTTTCCTTTTTGTTTCTACCTTTACCCCCGTTATCCCAGGAAGGTTATCCTTGTACACACCTTCCGCCCAGTATGAGTGAACCAGTAGAATCATCCTTGTGGAGGCGACCCGCCTCCTTAACACCCTGTATGGTTCACCCATCCCTCATTAGGCTAGTTGAGAACAATTCCTTCTTAGGGGAAAGTCATGAAAATCCCTACGCCCATGTGAGAGACTTTGAACAACTGTGCTCTACCCAGGGTAAGATCGGGGCGACACAGGATGTTCTTAGGAGGAACTTGTTCCCGTTCTCCCTTTCAGGAGGAGCGAGAACTTGGTACCATTATTTTGGGCATGATCACCTCAATTGGGGAGCATTGAGAGTAGCTTTCTGCACCCGATTCTTTCCCTTGAGGCGTATCATTTCTTTAAGAATGGCGGTCCTCTGTTTCTAACAGAAAGAGAAGGAGTCCCTAGGCATGGCATGGCATCATTTTGCCTCTATGACCGAGTCATGCCCAGTCCTTGATCTGCCAGACCTGGTGCTCTTGCAGCATTTCCAGCTTGGTTTGCTAAGGGACAGTGGTACAACGCTTGATGCCATGTCGGGAGGTGCTTTTGTATTCTTAGAGCGCGGAGCGAGGAAAGGAAATTCTAGAAAAACTCTGGGATTTCAGCTCCCTGCCCGTCCTGAGCATCGAGGTAGCCAACCGTGGTAATGAGTTGCCTAGATCCATCTTCGAGAGAGCTCGAGCCTACATACCAACCTTCTCCACGCTCTTGTCGAAGATGTCATTCTTGACTAGCAGGAATCTATGGGAAAGAGCACCTAGTGTGTGTTCTGCCTTTAGGTTCCCCTATCGTTTCTTCTCTTAACAACCCGACCTTCGAGACTTAGTCTCGAAGGAAGGAGGAAAGGAGTAATCAAAGAAGGGTGGTTGTTCCTCGAGAGAATGACTATCTTGACTTCGGCTACGACTTTCCGGGAGAGGTTACAATGGATATTTTGTGCTTCATGTCAAGGCCTAACCTGAGGTGCCGCCACACCGAGGGTCAGGTCAAGACACTGGCCCCAAGATCGCAAGTCTCTATACTTCTGGCCTTGGAAAGCACAACTTTACCCCGATCTAGTTGAGCAGCCTATCTCATCATCATGAGCTCAGCTAGGACCGATGCCGATCAAGTTAAGTAGGCATAAATCCCATTCTGACACCTTTATTTGATCGATGCCCAGTGGGAGTGTGGTTGCACCCTGATCTTTTTGCACTCCCGTTGGAAGCTTGGGTTGGCTTACGTGTCATCCTCACATTGGTGAGGGTGAGAACCCGTAGCAACCTAACGAGAGACGAGCTGGCAAGTTTGTCACTCTTGATTTACAGCTCGAATGCTTGTTCGACCCATGGAATCTCACTCACTTGATCTGGGGTCCGAGCATTCTTGAGCCATGCTTCTAGAGGTGCAGGTTTCACTCCCAGAGCACTTCTGGCCATACGCCGAATCTTGTGCTCATCCACATCACGTCTGTCATCTTTGGAAGAGGGGGATGATCTAAGAAAGGGCAGCCACATATTTTCTACTCGGGCATGAGTTCAGGTGAACCCCCTATGTTGCGCTGTTTATACGGGAAGAGGGTTCAGTAAAGTCAGAAGAGGAGTGCGGGCATTTATTCCTAAACCCTTGTCCTAGCCATTACTGGAGCCTCCAACCTCAAAATCTGCGGGACACCTGGCCCTGAGACCGTGAGCCCTGATAGAACCCACAGGCCAAAGGGGAGGCCCAGCGGGGCCCATATGGGTTCGGCCAACCCACTAGGTCGGCCGACCCAACAAGGGCGCCGCCGCCTCTCCCCTTTCATGTGTGTTTCCTTTCGTGCTCCAGAGATCTCCTCCTCGCCGCGTGACGGATTTCAAGCCACATAGAACTCCATCTCCCCTGGTCCTTCCTTTCCACAGCCATCGCTATGGCCAACAAGAGCATTGTTCCCTACCCCACGGAGTCCTTCTCTACGGAGCCCATCAAGGGAGACGTCCCTGCCATTGCTGCATCTCCTAAAGAGACAGCACCTATGGAGGTTGCATGCATTCTTGATGTGCGCCCGCTCGCATCCCGTCCTCCGACAGAGGGCCAGGGATCAAAGGTGACCATGGAAGGACCCTCAGTTGTTAAGGGAGCGGCGGTCCATCCCTTCACACCTGTGGCTCCCCGCTCTTCAAGCCGATCTGCTTCGCCTGGCAAGGCGAGGAAGCCGCGGGGACGTGCCAGCAGCCCCTACTAGAGGGGAGTGGGGATTCAGCCGAAACCTGTGGTAATTCCGCCGCCACCGGTGGTTCCACCATTTCGGACCGACGCTCCAGGAACCTCAGGGGCAAAAGGCCATCAGGTCCCCGCTGCACCGATGTCTCCTCCGCCGGCCTCTCAGCCTGGGAAGCTCAGGTTCGCTAGCCCAGGCAGCACCAGCAGGAAGGGCACCCGCGCATCAGTGACTCTGGAGGCGACTAACGAGGACTTTGAGCTGGGTAGCAGCTCCACACCACGGGCACCCAGGAAGTCGAGGGAGAAGGCTCGGGCAACCGAGCGATCCCCCAAGACTCCCTCTACAGCCCGACTAGCCCCATTAGTGGAGGAGCTCGGTAGGAAATGTGAGAAGCTGGAGTCCATCAGTGCAGAGCATAAGATGGACCTCGCCGAGCTGAGGAATTACCTCCGCGACCTTCGACGTGGCCTGTGTGCCAAGATGAGGCGCCTCTTTGAGGTCACAAGACACGAGGACCTCTACGATGCGGAGTAGAGGGCTACTCCCACTTTTCATTTTCCATAGGCGCTTAGTTTAGTTTGTTTCCTTCCATGTTTATTTCCCTTTCAATTTTTATTCCCATCATGTGTGTAAGCGCCTATTTCATTATGAACTTGAATAAAATAATTCGGCTCCACCGGTCAGATAACCCGGTCGAGTCGCATGTGTGTCAGTTGTTTTTGTTTTTGTTTGCCTTCAAGAACTACACCCAAGTACAAGATAGTGTGGGGGAGAGTCGCATTCCTCCAGACGCGAACACGATGGGTACTTACACCCACACCACACTCGCACAGCGCTACGATCACTCGTGTTTAAAGAACCTGAACGGAGACACATTTTCACATCACGAAAACCTCGTTCGGTCTGCATCAACAACCAGCGCCGGTTTGCATCTCTACCTCATTCAACCATGATGCTTGAGTTCGTTATGCCCTTTTATAAAATCTTTTATGAGAAACTTGAGAATTTTATGGTAATGCTTGCTCCGTACCTGTGGTTGACATGCATAAGTTCTATCCCTTGTTTATACTCTTGAGGCTTGTGAACCATATCCTTATAAGGACACATGCTCATCTAAGTAGTTGACCAGAGAGATATGTCTTGATGACAAGATCTTAGCTCTGAAGGTATAAGTTCTTGGGTTTATAAAAAAAATGCTCTAGCAGCTCTTCTTTGATATGTCCAGTCCTACCAAAGCCATATGATGTTTTTAGTTGAAAACCTTGTACTCATATGCTGCTTGTTATTTGCTTTGAGCTTTGTCAAATCCCGTGACCCTATGACCAATCTTTTCATGCTTTCATGATCAAGAATTATGTGCACACCACTATTTCCCCCTTGCTATGCTTCTACTCTGGAAGTTAGCATTGTATCATTCATCTATCCATCTACATAAATGCTCCATCATGTGCATTGATTTCCCTCTCCTCAAGTATTTTGTAAAGAGGCATGGCTATCCTATATATATATATATATATATATATATATATATAAAGGGGCACATGAAAGGTCCCTCCGGAAAAAAAGGGAGAGAAAAGAGGATAGCCATGTTCTCATAACTTCATATATATATGAGAGAGGGGACTATGCAATGGAGTCATTCAGCTCATTCATCTCGTTTAGTGAATATGGTGATAACTAGCACCCATTCTGGGCCTAGTGTCCACCTTGCCATATCTACCACATCCCTACACGTGCACTTCTTGATCTGACTGTATGACTTGATTTACTCTTTGGATCCAGTTTTTGACTTTGCAATACATGCAATGCAAGTATGCCTTACTATTCGTATCCTACCCTGAGCTCCACATAAGCCTGCTAGAAATAGGATGGATTTAAGGCAGTCAGGCCTAGGTGAGGACATATACACATTGAGCGACCCGAGAGAATCAAAGAAGGGGGCAGAGCAAGTTTTTCGTTGAAACCCTTTTTGAAAACCCCAAGTGCTTACCCTCAGATGTCTGAGGGATTCGATTCATGGTCATTCCTCTTATCAACTACTCAAGATGGCATGGTAGCCACTCCACAAAGTTCACAAGAGGAAGGTATGACCTGGAATAATTCTTAGGTATGTTTCATACCCATGGTTTAACCCGCTCAATCTCTTCCCTATTGCTCGGGACGAGCAAAGGGCAAGTGTGGGGGAGTTGTTGACGGCTGCTAAGTACCTAATTTAAGGTCGTCAATCCCTGCATTTCAACATGAGAATCATGCATCCGCACTAGAATAGGGCTTTAAACTGACAATTTCCACAAGTGGCTGTATGAAGATGAATGCAGGTGTTTAGCATAAGAAATGAAGAGAAAGCACACCTCTATGATCCTAGCACTTCAGGCTCAGCCAATGAGCGGCTGCCATGCAAGCATCCCCCTGGATCAATGACGTCACCAATCCAAGAGAGAGAGCCTAGGCGAATCAGAGATCGCCACGCGTGCATCACATGGATCCTATGGCCCACCAGAGCGCCTAAACCGCCTCCAACACACGTGTACACCGGGAACCGACCTCATGGCCCACCAGTCAGCCGCTCAGAGAAAGCACAAGCTGAGGCGGGCCACGTGGGGATCGGCCGACCCAGGGATCGGCCGAACCGACCTTTGGTCGGCTGATCCCGGGCCTCCACGTGGTGTTCGCCCATTGGTCCTAGAAGCCATTCCCGGGGTGTCTCGCTCCACTTGACGACAGTGCCCGCGTCTATAAATAGAAGGGGAGGGGGGTAAGAATAGGACAACACACTTGAAGGCAACTTCTTACCTTAGCCTCCTCTCCTCCTTCTCATTCCTTCTTGGTGGAGGTGAAACCTCATCCAACCAGGAATATGAGTGTGAGGAGGATCTAGCTTAGGTAGTGCTAGGTAGAGAGGAGAGAGTGTGGGTGAGTAGAAGGGAGATGCGATGATCCGGTCTTCGTTCATCATCTCTTTGTACCTCGAGAGTGATACTGTTCTTCATTTAGACTAAAGTGAGTATTTCATTATATTCCAATTAGACTAAAGTCATATCCATACATGGGTGATATGTTCTAGAGTTCTTCATCTGTTCATCATTTAGAGGCTCGTGTTCTTCGTGACACGATCCTTTGATCTTGTTGGCTCGATGAATAATTCTGCATTCCGTTTGTGTGACTGCTTGTCAATTAGAATATAGTGAGTACTCTGCATATCTGAATTAGACCAATGTGTCATTCATTTCTCTTTGTATCGTCTTGATTCCATGATGGGTAAGGTCTAGTTGTACACGCGGGTTCATCACTCCGTATTTCTACGGAGTGCTATAGTGTTGCTTCGAGACGTCAGACGTAGCCGTGCTATAGTAGTAGTCGGTGGTGCAGATGTGGTGTCTAGACTACGGGTTATCCTTCGATTGCCCTGTATCCCACGGTTTGTCTTGGGGTAGGCCGCAGTGGTGACAGCTGTTGGACCCTTTCGGAATCCCCCATGTTCAGATACAGGTGTAGGCAACCATTTGTCGTGAATCGACTGTTATAGCCAGGAGGGTCCGGTGTCCGAAGCGAGATCCTTTGTAGCTTGTACCCCCCTAGAACCAAGTACCTACAGGAGATACCATACCTCTCGCCTACCTTAGCAGAGATCCTGTGTCCTTGGATAAGTCACTCGTAGATTACCCAACCGTTCCTTGGATTCGATACCCTTTGGAATACTCCCGAGGGAGAAGTGCTACAACGGTGTATCCGTGTGCTTGCGGACTTGTTCGCACCCGTCAGTGTACCCGGGTGTTCCTTACATGCTCACGCTAGACGCGCCACTAGTGGTGAGGTTAAGAAATACCAACGCTAGCTTATATTACCTTGTGAGGACCTTTACACAAGACTATATTAAAAAAACTATGGCTCTTCTGTACAGATTACAAACAATCCAATAAGCGACGACAACCTATATGCATTATCAGCTGAACCAGACCGGTGAGCAAAAACTTATACAGCATGTATTGTAGGCGGTGTCCGGTACCACACCAAGGCCCGAGAGGCAAATAGGAAGACACAGAACAGTGGAATCATGACTACAGGATCACATAAAGACATTGCAGAAATTGAGTTTTATGGTTCACTAAGAGACTTTATTGAGCTGCGGTACAACTCGGGGCTTGACAGAGATCGAACTGTTGTTTTATTCCAGGTTGACTGGTATGATCTGGAGATTACTAGTACCAAGATGATCCCTACATTCTTGCTGAACAAGCAACGAAGGCCTTTTACTTGCCAGACACCCTACTACAACACCCATGGAGAGTGGTGCAAAAATTTGAGCACAGGCATTTGTGGAGCTATAATGAAAATGAGGACATAGCTCCCACTGACATGGTACTTGCATATCAAGATGATGAAATTGACCAAACCTTGCATGCTGTTATACTTGATGATGGTCTCGGTGATGGTTCGGAGGTTCCGGTGCCTATTACTGGCGAGGAGACTGTGGTTGCAGCCGCTGAAGTTGACGCAATTCGCCAGCAGGAGCTGTCTGATATGCATGGATTCAATTTTGAAAATGAGGACGACAACACTCTATGGCAACACGTCGATGAAGATGAAAATGCTGCCAATGAAAGTGACGACGACTAGGATATCAAATCAGTAAATGTTTAAGTCGATCCGAACTGAAATCATGTGGACCTTATGATATATATGTAATTTATATGTAGTTGATGTGCACTTTCCTGAATATTAAACCTACTGTAGGTGCCTACTATCCGGTTCACTGTATTATGTAGCATCAGAACTTCCTGCTACGACTTATACAAAATATACGATCACGCATGGGGATGACCGATTATCCGGTACGTTGTATTATAAAACAACGGAACGTCCTGTTGGGCTACGTGAATGGTAGGTTAGAAAATATCCATTTCTTATCCTCTCCAATGTGGGCATGATCGAGTAGTATGCAACGTGACGTGCTCATGATCATGTAGTGCTAGGCGAATCGAATCGACGAAGGAAGGGATGTGTTGATCTCCAATGTGGCCATGACCGAGTAGTATGCAACGTGACGTGCTCATGATCATGTAGTACTAGGCGAATCGAATCGACAAAAGAAGGGATGTGTTGATCTCCAATGTGGCCACGATCGAGTAGTATGCAACGTGACGTGCTCATGATCATGTAGTACTAGGCGAATCGAATCGATGAAGGAAACGATGTGTTGATCTCCAATGTGGCCATGATCGAGTAGTATGCAACGTGACGTGCTCATGATCATGTAGTACTAGGCGAATCGAATCGATAAAGGAAGGGATGTGTTGATCTCCAATGTGGCCATGATTGAGTAGTATGCAATGTGACGTGCTCATGATCATGTAGTACTAGGTGAATCCAATCGACGAAGGAAGGGATGTGTTGATCTCCAATGTGGGCATGATCGAGGAGTATGCAACATGACGTGCTCATGATCATGTAGTACTAGGCGAACGAATCGACGAAGGAAGGGATGTGTTGATCTCCAATGTGGGCATGATCGAGGAGTATGCAACGTGACGTGCTCATGATCATGTAGTACTAGGCAAACGAATCGACGAAGGAAGGGATGTGTTGATCTCCAATGTGGGCATGATCGAGTAGTATGTAACGTGACATGCTCATGATCATATAGTACTAGGAGAATCGAATCGACGAAGGAAGGGATGTGTTGATCTCCAATGTGGTCATGATCGAGTAGTATGCAATGTGACATACTCATGATCATGTAGTACTAGGCGAATCGAATCGACGAAGGAAGGGATGTGTTGATCTACAATGTGGGCATGATCAAGTAATATGCAACGTGACGTGCTCATGATCATGTAGTACTAGGCGAATCGAATCGACGAAGGAAGGTACGTGTTGATCTCTAATGTGGGCATGATCGAGGAGTATGCAACATGACGTGCTCATGACCATGTAGTACTAGGCGAATGAATCGACGAAGGAAGGGATTTGTTGATCTCCAATGTGGGCATGATCGAGGAGGATGCAACGTGACGTGCTCATGATCATGTAGTAGTAGGCGAACGAATCGACGAAGGAAGGGATGTGTTGATCCCCAATGTGGCCATGATCGACTAAGTATGCGAATGGATTGTCCGGTCTTGAGGACCTGTGTGGTTCGAGGACCGGTGGATAGTCGCTTCCTGGTGTGATGAGTGATTAACAACATTGTGTGGACTGATTCTTGGCTAAGTATTGCAGGTGCAGGTTGCGACTTGACTGGTGTTGGTGCAGGTGAAGAACAAGCGCTAAAGGTCATTGCCGGTGAGGCCTCCAGGTGTGGAGAAGACAAGTAGACTTGGTTCGAGGGACCCGGTGGCCAGCGGGGTCAAGTGCGGGCCGCATGGTGGCAAGAACGGCAAGATGAAGTCGTGGACGGTTCCTTGGTTGAGCCACAAAGCCAAGATCGAGCCGGGACATCGTGGGGGCCAAGTCATGAGTGGAGATTGGCGGAGGCCACACCAAGTTCGCGGGGTTTCCAGTGGTTCACCAGAAAACCACTGGGTTCCTTGGTTGATCCACAAAGCCAATACCGAAGACGGAGGTGCAGCAGCATCGGATCGGTCTGATCGGTGGGTCTGACCGGTCTGACCGGTGGAGGACACCGGTCTGACCGGTGTGCGACGACGCAGTCCGGAGACTTCGAAGAGGAGGACACACGTCGGGATCGCATGGTGTGCGTCGAGGCTATGCAGGG
Source organism: Cenchrus fungigraminus (assembly GCA_036936925.1). NCBI lineage: Eukaryota > Viridiplantae > Streptophyta > Magnoliopsida > Poales > Poaceae > Cenchrus > Cenchrus fungigraminus. Next base: position 48,475,391 of record CM072778.1, on the reverse strand, counting down.
TGCGGTCGCCGGGCATCCGTCCGATGGTGCGACGACAAAGATTCCCAAAATGCCCCTCGGGGGCGTGTATCCTAGTGTTAGGCCTTAGGGGTAGTTTCGTCTTTCGGTTGCCTCCATATAACCCAGGTGGTGAGAGGATGGCAGCCATCTCTTGGAACCCTATCTCATTTTGTTTTGCTATTTTCCTCTTCCATTTTTCCTTTGGAATTTCTAAGACTAGCTTGAGAGCTTCATGGTGAGATCTTGAGAGAGGGATGGATGATCGAGAGGCAAGCTAGACCTTGTATGATACTTCATGGTATCTATAGATGATTCGGCGTGGTTCCTCAAGGCTTGATGGTGGATTTGAGACCTTTCTCTTTGGGATTTGGTGGGGATGTATGCATGAACCCCTCGTGGTTCTTTTCCCTTTGATTCCCCTCCCAAATCCGTGAGCAAAGGGGCTCGATTTTGGGGTTTTCTCCTCTCTTGGGTTTGAGGCGTTCTTGGTGGGATTTCTTCGATTCCTCTTGATTTAGCAAGTTTTGGTGGACCAAATCTTGGCTATGGAGTGCCCATGAGGTGTTCCTACTATCCCCAAAGTCTAGTGCGAATCCGTGGAGCGAATCGGGAGATCAAGGTTTGGATTTGGGGGAGTTGACCCGCGGGTTGCTGTTCATCCCGAGTGCCCAGGTCCTGACCGGTCTGACCGGTGCCTCTCACCGGTCGGACCGGTGCCGACCCCTATTGGGTTTTGCTCGGGTGAATGTGTTGGTGTGTTCCCTGCTGCCTTGTGTTGCTGCTGTTTTGAGTTTGGTACAGTTTGGAGCTCGGAAGCTCGGTTTGTAGATTTGGGGTTTTCCTGGCTTTGACCGGTCTGACCGGCGTGCTGCACCGGCCTGACTGGTGTGGGAGCCCTCTGTGGAAATCCTCAGGTTCTGCTCGGGTGGCCTGGCTTGAGGTCCAGGGTGACCCGGTGTGTATCTGAAGGGTGTCGGGTGTTCCGGCGGTTCAGTCCAGAAGATCCGGGCAGGACCGGTCTGACCGGTGCAGGTGATCGGTCTGACCGGTGTGGTCAGTAGCTGCTCGAGTTGCTTGTTCCGCTGCGTTCTCGGGTAGGCTTTGATGGTTGTTGGTTCCTAGGACCAGTAGCACTCCAGTGGGTGCGTGGTCTTGGCCAACTTGGGTAGTTGAGTCGGAGATGTGTTTTGGTTAGCCGTGTTCGTCTTGTTGGAGTAGCCATCTCCTTCGAGAAGAATTTTTATCGGCTCCCATTCACTCCCCCCTCTCTGGTCGCTAGTTCGGTCCTTCAAGTGGTATAAGAGCCGGTTCGGGTCTTCATTGACTCTAACCAGTCTAAGATCCAAAGATGGCATACCAGGAACGGGGTTCGGGTCCTCCGCACTTCGATGGCAAAAACTACCAGATGTGGCAGAGGCGGATGGCGGCGTTGTTCCGCGGAAAGGGTCAGATCCTTTGGGACATTACGGTGAACACAACTTATGTTCATCCGATTAACTTCCTAGCTCCTGGATCGAGGGACATGCACAACGCCAACAACAAGGCGGTCGACTACTTGTTTCGTTCTCTGTGTCAGTCCGAATTCGATCGGGTTCAGACAGAGGACCTAGCATGTAGGATTTGGCAGGAGTTGATGAATGCTCACGCTGGAAATGTTGAAGTTCAGGCACTGTTGTATGCGACCTACCGGAGAGAGTACGAGAATTTCACTCATCTCCCCGGTGAGTCAATTGATGCCTTGTTCCAGCGGTTCACGGTGGTTGTGAACAACATGAGGGCCAATGTGGACGTCCTCCCGTACGATGACCATGATAGAGCTGTGAAGCTCTTGCACACGCTAGATCGTACCGTATGGGATGGAAAGGTCGAGGCCATTCTTGAGTCAGAGAAGTATACCACACTGACGGTGAACGAGCTGTTCTCTAAGCTCAAGTCAGCTGAGGTCGATCGTGGTTTGACGGCCCGTCTCGAGAGCCCGACTGACTCCCATAGTCTTGCTCTTGTCGGTGGCTCAGGTGCTAAGTCTAACAATAACCCATCCTCCAGGATGTTTGCCTTGTCCTCTTTGATGTCTTTGCCAGACGAGGAGTTCGACGTGCTTCGAGAGGACGAGCAGGCGCTGTTGACCAGACGGTTCGAGAGGCTGCACAAGAACCGGGTGAACACGAGAAGGACGACACGGACATGCTTCCAGTGCGGCAAGCCAGGACACTTCGTCGCCAACTGTCCGGAGAAGATGGAGAACAAGGACGGCTACAAGCACCGGTCGAGGATGGACAACAAGCACACATCAAGGCGCGATCACAAGCACACGCATCGGAACAAGGACGAGCAAGGATCAAGGAAGAAGGGTGGCCATGGCAGGAAGGCCTGAGCGATGGTCGGAGCAAGCGACGTCAACTCCAGCTCCGCCTACTCTTCCTCGAGCTCCTGTAGCAGTGAAGATGAAGGTGATCGGTGCAAGAACAAGAAGGCATCCAAGAACTTGAGCGGGCTGAGCTGCTTCGCGGGAGATGGCTTCTGCGGCATGGCACGCAGCTCCGGCAGCAAGAAGAGTCACCAGAGCGACTCGGACTCTGACTCCGAGGATGAGGTACATGACGAGCTTCCCTTCTTGCGTGAGGAGAATGAACGGCTTGGCAAGTTGCTGGATAACCGTGATGACATGCTTAGAGAGGCGAAGAAGATGAGGAAAGAGCTTAGGGCCTCACTAGAAGATGCTAGGAACCGAGTAGCTGAGCTTGAAACCCAGAACCTTGATGCTAAGCTTGAGATAGATTCGCTTAAGGCTTCACTTGTGGTTTCTGATGATGTTGATTGTGTTGATTGCTCTGTTTTCCTAGCTGATCTTACTGCTCTCAAGGAAAAGCATGCCTCCAAGTGTGAGGAACTAGATGTGCTTAGGGTTGAAGTGGCTGAGCTTAAGTCTAGACCTGCTTTGCTAGGTGCTTGCACTTCTTGCCCTGTTTTGCATGGAAAGATTGATGAGATGCATGCTTACATTGTTTCTCTTGAGGATCAGTTGAAAGCACCTGTTCCCACTTCTTGCTCTACTTGTGAATTGCATGCTGTGAAAAATCTGGAACTTGCACATTATGTTGATCGCTTGCAGGATGAAAACGATGAGCTGAGGAAGTGTATGAGTTGGTTGTCGGGTCAGGAGCCTCAACTTGGTATCATGATAGCGGCTTTCAAACGCTATGATGGTCAGGCACTTGGGGCTGACAAGCTTGGAGAGAACAGTGGTGAGGGAGTTGAGAAAGTTGGAGAGATTCCTATACCACCACAAAACACACACAAGAACAAGTTTGAGCCCAAGCCTAACCATCTCAGAAACAAACTTGACACAACTCCAGATCCACCCATATTCCCTCACCCAACAAATGATTTCCAAAAACCGGTGAGGTTTGTGAGCCCAAAGGGAGGTGAGGATGGAGAGAAGAAAGGGGAGAAGCCAAGTGAACAGCCCCAACCGAAGCCTAAGCCTAAGCCACAGCCCATAAAGTTCCATTGTGGGTATTGTGGTAGAGATGGTCACAAGGATGAGTTTTGCTTCAAGAGGAAGCGTGAGGAGAGGTTGGCTAAGGAATGGGCTAACAAGGACAGGTACCACCCTTCCAATGGTGTACCTGAGCCTCGTATGCAAATGCCCAGGGCCAAGGCGATTGTGAGGACGGTTCCGGCTTGGGGACATCGAAAGGTGGTAGGTGGTGCTGCTGGCCGAGCACCACCAGTCAGACCGGTCAGGGGGACCGGTCAGACCGGTGCTGCTCGGGGTGGCCGACAGTTTGGTTTCCGTGCTTGTGAGGAGGCTCGGTTCAGTTCTCGTGGTCATGGTTCTGGTGGTTGGCATGGTGAGTTCAGTGGTGGTCAGTTTGCTAGACGTTCTCCACCTCGTGCTCAATATGAGGGTGGGAGGAGTCGTAGCTTTGAAATGGAGAGGAGGAACGGTCCACAGTCTTCCTTTCGTGGCTTTCGTTCTCCTCCAGCGAGGCAGGGGTGGTTCCCTAGTGGTGGTTCTCGTGGTGGTAGCTTTGGTAGGCGTGATACTTTGGATTGTGCTAACCCCACTTTGGAGCAAATGGCTCGGCACTGGTTTTACTCTTTTGGTACTAACCAGAGTGCTGAGTCGTTTGTTCGCTCACGTGCTCGTTTTTTAATTTCAGGTGGAGGACTTGAGGAACGTTTGGTTGATTGACTCCGGTTGCTCGAGACATATGACCGGAGACAAGGGGTGGTTCTCAAGTCTCGTCCTGGTGGTGTCCAAGACATACATCACCTTTGGGGACAATGGGCGAGGGCGTGTGCTTTCTGAAGGTGAGATAAGGATCAGTGACAAAGTCACTCTCAGGCGTGTTGCTCTTGTTCAGTCGCTCGGATTTAATTTGCTTTCTGTTTCCCAGCTTTTGGATGAGGGTTTTGAGGTGTTGTTTCGGCCTGGTGGTTCTCGGATTTTGGATTCTCGAGGGGACCTTGTTTGCATGGTCGTTCCCGAGGGTCAAGTTTTCCGAGCGGATTTCTCTCAGTCTTCAGGTGTGGCTCATTGCTTTTTGGCTGGTTCTTCGAGTGAGTTGTGGAAGTGGCATAGGAAGTTGGGTCACTTGAGCTTTGACCTTTTGTCTCGCTTGAGTAAACTCAATTTGGTCCGAGGATTGCCACGGTTGAGGTTTGAGAAAGAGTTGGTTTGTGCGCCGTGTAGGCATGCCAAGATGGTAGCCTCTTCCCATCCTCCCGTCACCGATGTGATGATGGAGAGTCCATGCGAGCTGCTCCATATGGATCTTGTTGGCCCAGCTCGTGTGCGATCTGTGGGTGGGAAGTGGTATGTCCTCGTTGTGGTGGACGACTACTCTCGGTATGGGTGGGTCTTCTTTTTGGAGGAGAAGGGGGAGACATTTGGTTTTGTTCGAGATCTTGTCTTGAGGTTGAAGAACGAGAGGCACGAAGATGCCATACGAGCGATCCGCAGTGACAATGGCTCGGAATTTAAAAACTCTCGTTTCGAAACCTTTTGCCATGACTTGGGTCTTGAACACTAGTTTTCGAGTCCGTATACGCCTCCCCAGAATGGCGTGGTGGAAAGAAAGAACAGAACCTTGTGTGAGATGGCCCGGACGATGCTCGACGAGCATAGGACTCCGAGGAGGTTTTGGGCTGAGGCGGTCAATACCGTGTTGACGGTCCTTACAACAAAAATTCGACCGTCAAAACCTCAGGTTCGAGAGGAGTATATGACAAGTTTCATGCACATTTTTAGTACTAATAAAGTTCCACGAGTTGTGTTGTGAATTTCATAGGCAGGTACACATTTTGGGAGAATTTGGGACCAACACACCACACGTGCTAGGCACGGCCGAACCACCTGGTCTGGCCGGCCCTGCAGGTGCGGCCGGCCCTGCCCCGTGGCGCGTCTCTGGTCCAGAGCACCCCCACTCCCTCGAGCACAACTTGGATGAGCGTGATTCACTGAAGAAACGTCGGTTTGATCAAATGGTGGAGGCTAGGATCACTTGGATCAATGGGTCCACTTGTCCGATCGCTCAACCGCCACAACCGTCATCCAGAGGAAATCCTAGGCGTCCCCGAACACGGTCGGTGCATCACACGGCGCGGGGTAGGGCCGGCCGCACCTAGAGGGCCGGCCACACCTATCAACTGGAGTGACGGGCGAAACCGACCCAAGGAGCCGACCTACAACTGCCTCAGGAGCGGTGATCAGGACCGTCCAAGGCTAGAGGCGGCACATCCCAGGGCCGACCGTGCCTAGGGGTGCGGCCGCACTTGGGGTTTTGCCCCCCTACGCTCCACCGACCTCCCTTGCCAATAAAAGGAACCTCCCACTCGCTAGAATGGACACACAATGCAGGAGCATCTCCATTTCTCTCTTTTGTTCACTTAGAGTAGGATTAGTGTAGCTTGGGAGTTAGAGTCGAGTCGAGCTAGTCTCGGGGTTCCGGAGGAGTCTTCTTCAGGGTTCCGGTACTACTCTTGTATCCTTTCTTTGTTTAGACTCAAGTACAATTCAAGTTATCTTTCTATCTTACCTTTCGAGTCAATTACATTCAGCTTTTACTTTGCTCTAGAAGCTTTATTCTTGGTTTAGACTAAAGTTAGTTTAATCTTGGTTAGCATAGCTCTCTTGAACCCTATAGTGTTGTGGTTGTTCTTCGCTTGATCTTCTACCAAGTACGTTTGTGCTTAGTAGCAGAGAGAGACCTTCCTTCGTGATATCCGGGGAAAGGTTCTTTGGTTCGTTGTGAGCGCGGTGCTCAGAGCTTACCTTAGTCTTAGATTGGTGTCCCGTTCAACGGAATAGTTGTGGTACCCTAAGGAGGTGACAGCTCCGGACGGGCTCAGTAGTCCACCACGTTAGTTCGGGCCGGTAGGATTCAGCGCGTCGTCGTTCTCCCTTCTCATCCCAGTCTGAGAGCGCGGCTTTGCATGCCCCTGCAGCACTAGAAGAGCTTGTCGAGTTTAGCTTACCTTGGTTATCCTTTGCCTTAGTTCTTTATCTAGAGTTGACAAGAATAGATAGATTGTGTTAGGATCCTTTCTCGTCTCGTTGTCCTCCCAGCTCACTAGGTCCTCTCTAACCCTTTATCAAGATCTCCTTGTTTGTGTCAAGTTATCCCCGAATATCTTTATTCGTTACCCCCGCTATAGCTCTTTACCGAGTCTTGTTACTCTCCACCGTTTATCTGATCATCTTTGCCGAAGTGCCTCCCTTGGGAAAATATAAATACGATAACCCGAATGCCACCGGGTGAAGTGCTACAACGGTAATCCGTGCGCTTGCGGACCATTCTGTGACGTGTGTTTCACAAAAGACGTTCCTAGCTCCATTACTAGGGGTATAAACTCGGTAGCGACACTAGCAAGTGCCAACAGGCATTTCTGGCACCGTTGCCGAGGGTGCAAACCTAGTAGTGAGGCTAAGGAACGTCAACAAGCATTTCTGGCGCCATTACCGGGGAGGCAATAGGTAAAAGATATCGTTTAAACTTAGTGGTAGAGTTATCCAGGTTCGGTGAACCGCTATTTAAGCGGGTTTACCCTTGCTCTACTCTCGTGTAAGCAGAGTAGTGCATGACCGGTTTCGACCTACCGTCCAACTTTCACGACAATCCGGAGTCACTCGTGAGGAGAGTGCGACCTTGCATCCTCATTCCTCGGAAGTTTTTCTCGAGTCAAGAGATGAACACCGTCGATCCCGTAGACAGCACCTCGTCAGCACCCATGGCCGAGAGGACGATCCGCGAGTTCTCCGCTCCCTCCAACACCAATGTCCCTACCAGACCGAATGTAACGGTGGGAGACAGAAACTTTGAACTCAAGCCGGCGTTGATCAACATGGTGCAAGCTAGTCCGTTCTGCGGCAAGCTGAATGAAGATGCCAACGCACATCTCCAGCATTTTCTGGAGGTGTGTAGGACTTTCACTATCCGTGGAGTGACGGACGATGCAATTCGTCTTCGCCTATTCCCCTTCTCATTGCTCAGGAAGGCGAAGCAATGGTTTTATGCGGAGTGAGATGCCATCAACACATGGGATAAGTGCTCTAAGGCATTTCTCACAAAGTTCTTCCCGGTGGGCAAAACCAATGCCCTCCGCGCTAGAATTTCGGGCTTCCAGCAGCAGAATGATGAGAGTATCCCGGAAGCATGGGAACGCTTCCAGGAGTACATCACCGTGTGCCCGCACCATGGCATGCAGGGGTGGTTCTTAATTCAAACCTTCTACCACGGACTCAAGCGTACCGCCCGTGAGCACCTAGATGCAGCCGTTGGAGGAGCCTTCTTCTCGCTACAAGTACCCACCGCCAAGGAATTGATCGAGAAGATGGTGGCAAATCAAGGTTGGGATGGAGATCGTCTCCTACCCCATAACCGCGGTGTACACCAAGTCGATGGAATCGACATGCTCGCCACCAAGATGGACCTCCTAATGAAGAAATTGGAGGCACCAAGCAATATGGAGACCGCCAAGATTATGGACGCTCGCATGACGTGCGAGGTTTGTGGTACTGTGGGTCATTCGGGAAATAATTGTCCCGATACAAGGGAAGAAGCCAGCTTCATCAACAATGGCAACAACAACGGGTTCCACAACAACAACTACAACAATCAAGGGTGGAACTCGAGGCCAACTTCCTGTTCAATAATCAAAATGGAGGTAATTATTCTAAAAATTTCAATAATCAGCCTTCCATTAGAGATCTTGTCTTTGGCCAAGCTAAAATTAATGAAAACTTAAACAAGAAACTAGCCACCAACGATAAAGCTCTTGAAAATCTGAATTCCACCATAGAATCCTACACTAGTGCTATGAAGAATCAGCTAAGCTTTAATAAAATGATAGAAACCCAACTTGCTCAGCTTGCTGCTTCTTTACCTTCTTCCGAGTCGGGTGGAATCCCGGGGCAACCCGAGCCTACCCGAGAGAATGTTAGCATTGTATCCACCAGATGGGGTAAGCCATCTAGGAGGATGTATGCACCTAACCATGTAGGGAAGCTCATACACCAAATCCAGGACCCATGGGAGGAATCAGTAGTCTTGCACAGGAAAGACAATGGATATCCGGCCATCACATGCACGATCTACTATCAAAAGATCAAGAATGCTCTTTGTGACCTTAGTGCGAGTGTCAACCTCATGTCCAAGGCCATGTTTGAGGAGTTAGGATATCCTGCTCTCTCTCCGACAATGATGACAGTCCAACTCGCCGACTTATCGATTAAATATCCAGAGGGTGTAGTGGAAAATCTCTTGGTGAATGTCAAAGGCTCCTACGTCTTTGCGGATTTCGTGGTCCTCGACACACAAGATGAGGGAGAAATGCCGCTTATTCTCGGGCGACCATTGCTAAGAGATGTCAATGCAAGGATTGATGTCGGAGCCGGAAAGATTCAATTCCGCATAGGGCGAAGGAACATGACATTCAAATTCCAAGCAAAAGAAGAGCAATGTTACCTAGTGCAAGAGGAGGAATCTAGGGAGTGGAGGAAGCCACGGCTCCAATACAAGAATGAGAAGGTAGCCCCGACCAAGCCCAAGGTGGATAGTCTCATCGCAATGATGAGGAAGCATTGGGAGCAAGACAAAGCATTCAAAGGACGCCACCAACCAAAGAAGCCAAAGGCAATCAACAAGGCTAAGGGGGAAAAGAAGACGGAAACCAAAAACACCCCCGCCAAAGCCTCACCGACTTCAGCGCCACCGAAGAAAACAAAGAGGGTGTGGCGTGTGAAGAGAGCATCATCCGATTCTTCCACTCCGGGACAGGACGAATCCAAGATCAATTAAGCAAACGGAGGAGTCCTGCTCACGGACTATAAACTACGAGCCCTCACCGTGAGGTAAACCGGTATTTATCTCATTTTCCCTTTCAACATTTTATTTCGTGCATCAAGCATATTTAAAATTCAAATTTGATTTCACCATTGCATTAGTAAGTAAACAAGACTTAGAAAAGCAGTTTTGGAGATTTTCGGTGATACGGCTGAACCTAGAGGTACGGCCGTACCTCCCCTCAACAAAATTTTTGTGTAGAATGTTTACAGGAGGGGACACGAGTGCTTGGAGCAAATGGAGTAGGGCCGGCCGAACCTAGTGGTACGACCGTACCTATGATCTTCCACGAATCCATCAAAGCCAACCACTACAAGCTTCCAAGTGCTCAACTCATCACCAAAATGAAGACACGCCAACCACGTAGCCAAAAATTAGCTTGGGGGAGACCCCATTTTCAATCAAGGAAGGTATGTCAATCCCAACTAATTTTCAACATCTTGTTTACCACATTTAAATAAAAGAAAACAACAAATTATTTGCTTCAACCATGTGCACTTGAAATCTTGTCTATATCCTCACTTTGGAAGTGATGAATAGTTTCTATGTTAAAACTTTGTAAGAACCTAGTGTACAACTTTGTGCTCTATGAGTATTTGAATTTGTTGGTATATTTTGAGACAAGAGCCTGAAATAAAACTTTGTGGGAAGCAAATGCTTATGACCAAACCTAGAGTGTTGACTAGTATGATATGGTGAGACAATGTCGATCTTGCCCTATCTCATAGTATGGTGAGAATCTCAGATGATTTCTTTTGAGAAAATAAAACAAAGACAAGTTCCTCAATGGTCATATCACCTACCAAAGCCATATGTCGATATCAAAGTTTAAACCTTCTACATATGCTTGCTTGTGACCCATTGAGTTTTGCCAAATTGTTGTGACCCTTGGTAGAATCTTTTCATGCTCCCATGATCGAGATCACGTACACCCACATATATAAGCTAACTTCCACACCGGGAGTTACGCAAAACATGCCATCCACCCACCAAAAAAATAAATACTCCAAAGTTCCTAAGAGATTTCTCTTCTTGTATTCTTGCAAAAAGAGAGAGGGGTCATCAAAAGAAAGAAAAGTATATGCTCAAGAAGCATAGAAAAAAAAGAGTGCTCCAATCAAAGAGCATATAAAAAAAATGAAGCATGACCCCCCTCCAAAAGACAAGCAAGAGGAGAATCTCAAACAAGGAGTCCATAGAAAAATAAACAAAAATATTCCACACACTTGCACATCTCGATCAAGTTGCATGACAAGCTTCTTCTTGGATCCGGTCTTTGGCTCAACAACATCATGGCACAAGTGAGTCTCATACTTATCCTACCCAAAGCTCCACATACAAGCCATAGATGTAGGAAGTTGAGGCTCGCTCAAAAGCCTTTGGTGAGGTAACAAATACCACTTGAGCGATCGAGGGAACCATCCGAGGAACCTTGTTTTTCTTTGCAAAAGTTTCAAAACTCCGAGATAGAATCCCGAAAAGAGAAGAGCGAGTGATGCAAAGTCAAAAATTCTACCTTTCAACCTCCGAAGGCAAGGTGGAAAGATACAAGCCCCACAGGTGAAATAAGGCTAAGTTTCTCTCGTACCAATCGTTTCAAATAGCAAGTAGAGCATGGATTTGTGCATAGGTACTTGCCGAGTGGTAACATCACGCAACTCCTGATCCACCAAGGCCAAGTCTAGGCTTTGCTCGAGGACGAGCAAACGTTTAGCTTGGGGGAGTTTGTTGACGGTCCTTACAACAAAAATTCGACCATCAAAACCTCGGGTTCGAGAGGAGTATATGACAAGTTTCATGCACATTTTTAGTACTAATAAAGTTCCATGAGTTGTGTTGTGAATTTCATAGGCAGGTACACATTTTGGGAGAATTTGGGACCAACACACCACACGTGCTAGGCACGGCCGAACCACTTGGTCCGGCCGGCCTTGCAGGTCCGGCCGGCCCTGCCCCGTGGCGCGTCTCTGGTCCAGAGCACCCCTACTCCCTCGAGCACAACTTGGACGAGCGTGATTCACTGAAGAAACGTCGGTTTGATCAAATGGTGGAGGCTAGGATCACTTGGATCAATGGGTCCACTTGTCCGATCGCTCAACCACCACAACCGTCATCCAGAGGCAATCCTAGGCGTACCCGAACACGATCGGTGCATCACACGGTGTGTGGTAGGGCCGGTCGCACCTATAGGGCCGGCCGCACCTATCAACTTGCGTGCCGGGCGAAACCGACCCAAGGAGCCGACCTACAACCGCCTAAGGAGCAGTGACCAGGAGCGTCCAAGGCGAGAGGCGGCACATCCCAGGGCCGGCCGTGCCTAGGGGAGCGGCCGCACCTGGGGTTTTGCCCCCCTGCGCTCCACCGACCTCCCTTGCCTATAAAAGGCACCTCCCACTCACTGGAACGGACACACAACGCAGGAGCATCTCCATTTCTCTCTTTTGTTCACTTAGAGTAGGATTAGTGTAGCTTGGGAGTTAGAGTCGAGTCGAGCTAGTCTCGGGGTTCTGGAGGAGTCTTCTTCAAGGTTCCGGTACTACTCTTGTATCCTTTCTTTGTTTAGATTCAAGTACAATTCAAGTTATCTTTCTATCTTACCTTTCGAGTCAATTACATTCAGCTTTTACTTTGCTCTAGAAGCTTTATTCTTGGTTTAGACTAAAGTTAGTTTAATCTTGGTTAGCATAGCTCTCTTGAACCCTGTAGTGTTGTGGTCGTTCTTTGATTGATCTTCTACCAAGTACATTTGTGCTTAGTAGCAGAGAGAGACCTTCCTTCGTGATATCCGGGAAAGGTTCTTTGGTTCGTTGTGGGTGCTCAGAGCTTACCTTAGTCTTAGATTGGTGTCCCGTTCAACGGAATAGTTGTGGTACCCTAAGGAGGTGACAGCTCCGGATGGGCTCAATAGTCCACCATGTTAGTTCGGGCCGGTAGGATTCAGCGCGTCGTCGTTCTCCCTTCTCATCCCAGTCCGAGAGCGCGGCTTTGCATGCCCCTGCAGCACTAGAAGAGCTTGTCGAGTTTAGCTTACCTTGGTTATCCTTTGCCTTAGTTCTTTACCTAGAGTTGACAAGAATAGATAGATTGTGTTAGGATCCTTTCTCGTCTCGTTGTCCTCCCAGCTCACTAGGTCCTCTCTAACCCTTTATCAAGATCTCCTTGTGTGTGTCAAGTTATCCCCGAATATCTTTATTCGTTACCCCCGCTATAGCTCTTTACCGAGTCTTGTTACTCTCCACCGTTTATCTGATCATCTTTGCCGTAGTGCCTCCCTTGGGAAAATATAAATACGATAACCCGAATACCACCAAGTGAAGTGCTACAATGGTAATCTGTGCGCTTGCGGACCTTTCTGTGACGTGTGTTTTACCAAAGATGTTCCTAGCTCCATTACTAGGGGTATAAACCCGGTAGCGACACTAGCAAGTGCCAACAGGCATTTCTGGTGCCGTTGCCGAGGGTGCAAACCTAGTAGTGAGGCTAAGGAACGTCAACATACCACGTGCTATGTCTCGAACAGGATTTTCCTTCGAGCTTTCAAGAAGAAGACGTGATATGAGATGATGCACGGTCGTACTCCCAAGGTGAGTCACTTTCATGTGTTTGGATGCAAGTGCTTTATTCTGAAGAAAGGCAAGATTCTGGATAAGTTTGAGGCTAGGTCAGTCGATGGTATTTTCTTTGGTTATGCTACTCACTCTAGAGCATTTCGTGTTCTCAATTTGGAAACTAACCAAATCGTGGAGACTTGCGAGGTTACCTTCGACGAGACACAGTCACGTAGCTCTCTTGTCTTTGACTGTGCAGGTGATGATGAGCTTGGCGAGGAGATCTTTGAGGAGGAGGAGCATGAACATGGTGATGATGAAGATGGCGATGTGGTGCCCGTGGCTGAGCATGTACCTACTACCTTGACTACGATCGAGAACGGGCCCTCTCCTACACCTACAACGACAATCCCAAATCAAGGAGAAGCTGGAATTGAGGGGGAGGTAGCTTCAAGGTGAGAACCTCCCCGGTGAGTTCAAGTGGATCACCCAGCTTCGAGGATCATTGGTGACATCAACGAACGCACTACATGGTCGAGGGATCGAAACAATTCTCACTTTGCTCATGCGGCTTTTGTTGCTACTTTTGAGCCCAAAGACATTGGACACGCATTACCTGATCACAATTGGGTTAATTCCATGCATGAGGAGTTGGAGAACTTTGAGAGAAACCAAGTTTGGGAGTTGGTGGATCCTCCACCAGGTTGTAAGCCGATTGGGACAAAATGGGTGTGGAAAAATAAAGAGGGAGAGAAAGGAGAAGTGGTGAGAAACAAGTCGAGGTTGGTGGCATAAGGCTTTAGTCAGAAAGAGGGGATCAACTACGAGGAGACCTTTGCTCCCGTAGCTCGTTTGGAGGCGATTAGGATCCTTCTAGCCTTTTCCGTGGCTAAAGGGTTCAAATTGCACCAAATGGATGTGAAGAGTGCCTTCCTGAACGGTGTGTTGGAGGAAGAAGTGTACGTGAGACAACCACCAGGGTTTGAGAGCGAGAAGTACCCCCACCGGGTGTATAAGTTGAGAAAGGCGCTATATGGGTTGAAACAGGCGCCTAGGGCTTGGTATGGCAGGTTGAGGGGGTTTCTGTTTGAGAGAGGTTTTGAGATGGGGAAGGTAGATCAGACCTTGTTTCTCCTCAGGCAAGGCAAAGAGATCCTAATTGTGCAGGTATACGTGGATGATATCGTCTTTGGTGGCTCGTTTAACTCTTTGGTTGCAAGGTTTGCAGAAGACATGAGCAGGGAATTTGAGATGAGCATGATGGGTGAGTTGCAGTTCTTCCTCGGCCTCCAGATCAAGCAGTCGAAGGAAGGAACATTTGTACATCAAGCCAAGTACACCAAGGACATTGTGAGGAAGTTCAAGATGGAGGACTCCAAGGCCATGGCGACGCCTATGAGTACGACTACAGCTCTTGATGCGGACGAGGAAGGTGAACACGTGGACCAGAAGGAGTACCGGAGCATGATCATGTCACTCCTGTACTTGACGGCGACGAGGCCGGACATCCAATTCTCGGTATGTCTGTGCGCTCGTTTTCAAGCGTCTCTGAGGACTTTGCATCGGCAAGCAGTCAAGCGCATTTTCAGGTATTTGCATCATACTCCCGACTTCGGCCTTTGGTACTCCGCGTCTTCTTCTTTGGCTCGTCATGGATTTTCGGACGCGGATTTTGCCGGGTGTCGGTTGGATAGGAAGTCCACTTCTGGGACTTGCCAGTTCTTGGGTTCTTCTTTGGTTTCTTGGTCTTCTCGCAAACAGTCGAGTGTTGCTCAATCCACTACCGAGGCAGAGTATGTGGCTGCAGCTAGTTGTTGCTCTCAGCTCCTTTGGATCACATACACCATGAGCGACTTTGGTGAGGAGTATACCCATGTCCCACTTCAATGTGATAGCACTAGTGCCATAAGCGTTGCAAAGAACCCAGTGCTCCATTCCAAAACCAAGAACATAGAAGTGGGGTATCATTTCCTGAGAGACAATGTGGAGAAAGGGAAAATTTCTTTGATCCATGTACCCACACATGACCAACTAGCCGATATCTTCACCAAGCCCCTAGATCAAGCAACTTTCACTTGTTTGCGGGGAGAACTTGGTGTTTGTTTGATTTCTTGAGTTGGGTGTGGGAGCTCCTTTGTAGCATATGTATAGCTTTCCTTTGTGCATTTCTTGCATTTTGCATTCCATATGTAACATGATGTATAGGCATCTTTGAATCTTAGGTTGCATGCATTTGTATCATATGCATTTTGTAGGAAAAGCTTCTCTCATATACATTGTTTACCATGATGTGCTATATATGATCTTGTGAGCTAGTTTGGTATGCTATAGTTAGTTTGGCTTAGCTCTTGATGATCTTGATTTATGCCCATGGTTGATAGCTATGTTTTTGAAAAATGAGATATGTATGCTCTCTTGTGAGTAAATGTCTTTATATGATCTTGACATGTTTTTGTGGCTTGGCTATGCTTAATTTGTGGTTGGATAGCTTATTTTGATCATATGGGGCCAAAGGCTCTTTTGCCCTACCAAATGTTTAGCCTCCATGCTTTATCTTGTGGAGGGGCATAAGTTCCTTTTTGTCGCAAAGACATTTCATGTACCAAATATGAATCTGAAAATGAAATGTAAATTGCTTGGAAAATGTGCTCCCATGTCATATGTGCTTAATTTACTTGCTTTTGGGTGCTAAACCGTTGTATGTTGCTTACCAATGAGAAGTCTCATATTTAGAAGTAAGCACATGGCTCGGTGGCTTTGACATGACATGAGGTGCTTGTGGGTGTTTATGATGGTCTTATGCTTAGAATGGTTGTCCTAGCATGAAGTTTGTGTGGCTTTGCCATTTTGACATGTTTTGCTCATGTTTAGGACTTCGCTCATGAGAGGGTGATTTTTCGCAAAATTGCTCAATTTGACCTTAGCTTCGTCCAATGGTTGTGAAACTTGGTGATCACGTAGTTGATGTTCATACGAAGCTACAGAGTATCTAACTTGCTCATTTGGATGTGTGTAGCATCTTGTGATGAATTTTGTCTATTTGAGAAGCTCTAGGTTGCATTTTTTGCATTTTTGGCTTGATTCATGCATTGGCAACAAGGGGGAGAAGTTTGAGCATGTTTTGGCCTTCTGAATGCATTTAGAAGGTTTCCAGGTGGTTTTTAGCCATTTCTGGGCTCTGTTGGGCACCGGTCTGACCGGTCGTGGTCACCGGTCTGACCGGTCAGAGTGCTGGCTCCTGTTCAGATGTTGGGCACCGGTCTGACCGGTGCAGTCCACCGGTCTGACCGGTCAGAGCAAAGCTGAGGCAGCTGCTCTGTTTCGTGATGTGGTTTGCATGCATTCGTCCAGGGGGAGTTGCATTGGTTTAGGGGGAGCTTGCATGTGTGCAAGGGGAGCTCTTTGTGGTTTTCGAGCTTTGGTTTGGTGGTTTGTGCTCTTTGCTTGAGCTTGTTTTGTCTCGGTTGTGTCGAGCCGTTGTCCATGCCTAAGGGGACCGAGACTTGTCTTCTTCAAGTGATCTTGCTCTTTGCCTTTTCTTTGGCTTTCGATCGCTTGTTGGAGTTTCTTTTGGTCATTTCTTTTCTTTTCCTTTTCTCTTCAGTTACCAAAACGTGTGTGTTGTCAATGCACTCATCAAGGGGGAGATTGAGGACCTGTGTGGTTCGAGGACCGGTGGATGGTCACTTCCTGGTGTGATGAGTGATTGACAATGTTGTGTGGACTGATTCTTGGCTAAGTATTGCAGGTGCATGTTGCGGCTTGACTGGTGTTGGTGCAGGTGAAGAACAAGCGCGAGAGGTCGTTGCCGGTGAGGCCTCCAGGTGTGGAGAAGACAAGTAGGCTTGGTTCGAGGGACCCGGTGGCCAGCGGGGTCAAGTGCGGGCCGCATGGTGGCAAGAACGGCAAGATGAAGTCGTGGACGGTTCCTTGGTTGAGCCACAAAGCCAAGATCGAGCCGGGACTTCGTGTGGGACAAGTCATGAGTGGAGATTGGCGGAGGCCACACCAAGTTTGCGGGGTTTCCAGTGGTTCACAAAAGACCACTGGGTTCCTTGGTTGATCCACAAAGCCAAGACCGAAGACGGAGGTGCAGCAGCATCGGACCAGTCTGACCGGTGGGTACCGGTCTGACCGGTGGAGGACACCGGTCTGACCGGTGTGCGACGACGCAGCCCGGAGACTTCGAAGCGGAGGACACGCGTCGGGATCGTATGATGTGCGTCGAGGCTACGCAGGGTGCGGTCGCCGGGCATCCGTCCGATGGTGCGACGACGAAGATTCCCAAAGTGCCCCTCGGGGGTGTGTATCCTAGTGTTAGGCCTTAGGGGTAGTTTCGTCTTTCGGTTGCCTCCATATAACCCAAGTGGTGAGAGGATGGCAGCCATCTCTTGGAACCCTAGCTCATTTTGTTTTGCTATTTTCCTCTTCCTTTTTTCCTTCAGAATTTGTAGGACTAGCTTGAGAGCTTCATGGTGAGATCTTGAGAGAGGGATGGATGATCGGGAGGCAAGCTAGACCTTGTATGAACCTTCATGGTATGTATAGATGATTCGGCGTGGTTCCTCAAGGCTTGATGGTGTCTCTCCTGTTTTTCCTTTTTGGTGATTTTCGGAGTCTTTTCTTGGCTATTTTCTTGTGTTGGATTTGAGACCTTTCTCTTTGGGATTTGGTGGGGGATGTATGAATGAACCCCTCGTGGTTCTTTTCCCTTTGATTCCCCTCCCAAATCCGTGAGCAAAGGGGCTCGATTTTGGGGTTTTCTCCTCTCTAGGGTTTGAGGCGTTCTTGGTGGGATTTCTTCGATTCCTCTTGATTTAGCAAGTTTTGGTGCACCAAATCTTGGCTATGGAGTGCCCATGAGGTGTTCCTACTATCCCCAAAGTCTTGCGCGAATCCGTGGAGCGAATCGGGAGATCAATGTTTGGATTTGGGGAGTTGACCCGCGGGTTGCTGTCCATCCTGAGTGCCCAGGTCCTGACCGGTCCGACCGGTGCCTCTCACCGGTCGGACCGGTGCCAACCCCTGTTGGGTTTTTCTCGGGTGAACATGTTGGTGTGTTCCCTGCTGCCTTGTGTTGCTGCTGTTTCGAGTTTGGTTCAGTTTGGAGCTCGGAAGCTCGGTTTGGGGATTTGGGGTTTTCCTGGCATTGACCGGTCTGATCGGCGTGCTGCACCGGCCTGACCGGTGTGGGAGCCCTCTGTGGAAATCCTCAGGTTCTGCTCGGGTGACCCGGCTCGAGGTCCAGGGTGACCCGGTGTGTCTCTGGAGGGTGTCGGGTGTTCCGGCGGTTCAGTCCGGAAGATCCAACCAGGACCGGTCTGACTGGTGCAGGTGACCGGTCTGACCGGTGTGGTCAGTAGCTGCTCGAGTTGCTTGTTCCGCTGTGTTCTCGGGTAGGCTTCGGTGGTTGTTGGTTCCTAGGACCACTAGCACTCTAGTGGCTTCGTGATCTTGGCCAACTTGGGTAGTTGAGTCGGAGACGTGATTTGGTTAGCCATGTTCGTCTTGTTGGAGTAGCCATCTCCTTCGAGAAGAATTTTTATCGGCTCCCATTCACTCCCCCCTCTCTGGTCGCCAGTTCGGTCCTTCAGGTTCTTTGTATTATGTACGACAGGACCATCCTGTTATGACTTTCATACTCATCGACATACGTCCGGAGGATGGTCCGGTCTGGTATACATCGGAACAGAGGACCTTCCTTGTAAACTACTAGTACGAAAGGCGCTTCCCATTTCCTGGTCACAGGGTGCCAACAGCGCACTACACACACCTTTATGGCTTTATCCAACGGCGTGTCACTCGTGCTGACCCGCCATCCCCCCATTTACTACCTCCTCACTTGCGGTGCAACCCCTTGGTAGTGTTCCGCTGCTACCGCTGGTGCCGCCGCCGCCTGCAGCAGCCTCCAGCGGATACCTCATTTCATCGCCGAAATCAGAGGTATGCGTCCGCCTCCAGGCTCCAGCGGATACCGCAATCCACCGCCGAATTCTTGGAATGGCACTAATTCGAGAAATTTATTGCAGACGGGCCGAGATGGTGGCAAGAGAGATGGAAAGGCGCTTGATCCTCCTCCGGCGAAGCGACAACGAAAGTCGCAGCTGACTTCTGCAGGCACGTCTTGTCATCAGACGAGGCTAAGGTGCAGGCCTGCGGCACGGGATTCTTCCTCTGCCCCTACACGCCGCACACGGGGTGGGTCAATCTCGGTGCCTTCCTGCCGCACACGGGGTGGGTCAAGCTCGACGCCTTCCTGCCGCACACGGGGTGGGTCAAGCTCGGCGCCTTCCTGCCGCACACGGGGTGGGTCAACCGCGGGCCGTCGCCCGCCCCACCCTTCAGAGTTTCCTGCGCCAGATCCCAGGAAGGAGAAACAGGTACAACTTCACCCTCCACCAGAAGAGCCGCTTAAGATGATGGACCTGCGCAACCACACCTACCAAATGATTAAAGGTCTTAGATGGGTGCCTGAGAATCAGTGGTGGGAAAAAACCAAGGACAAACGGGTCGAACCAAGATTTAGGAATGTCCTTCAGCAAACTTTCTATTACAACTACAAATACCTGCCCATGAAACTGTACCAGCACAGGGTTATAAATTGGGATCATATGATGTTGGCCGCGGGAGGGGATGTTAAGGCATACTTCGATGATCATCCCGGATTG
Organism: Cenchrus fungigraminus; assembly: GCA_036936925.1. Lineage (NCBI taxonomy): Eukaryota > Viridiplantae > Streptophyta > Magnoliopsida > Poales > Poaceae > Cenchrus > Cenchrus fungigraminus. Next base: position 48,455,825 of record CM072778.1, on the reverse strand, counting down.
GCTGATTTGGTCTCAATGCATCATAAGTATGTTGAGGATTGGTTCAGAGTTTTTTATGCTACTGTGTACATTGCCGATACTAGGGAGTACATCATGTTCATGTTTCACGGACGCCAGTATACTCTTTTCCGACACCATATTGCTGACAAACTTGGATTGAGGGATTCGGGAATAGGAAAGTACGACCATAAGACATCCCTACATAATATTGTCTACGGGGATCGTGAACCACCTCGGCGTAGTTTGCTCGGTGGGTCGTTCCCGTCTGACGAGGAGATGGCCGGACTTTTTGTTGAGTCGTTCACAGGTAGGCGAGCATATCTCACGTCTGACATGCTTACCCCTGAGGCAAATGTGGTTCACCGGGCACTACGGAAGACATTGTTACCACGGATTGGCAATGCAGAGTCGATCACTAGTCTTCAGCAGTGGCTTCTCCTTCACGTCATGACTGGCCGGCCCTTCGACATCGTGGACTTCATTTTAGCCGAGATTGAAGATGTTATCTTTGATGGGTTGACCGTGGCCCGACATATGCCGTATGCTCACTGGATCTCCTTCGTCCTGAGTAGTGTTACCAGAGTAGATGAAGACAGGGAAAGGGTGCGAACCGGACCCAAAGATTGGCGTCCTGAGTACATGATGTCCAAGACACATTTCAAGGAATACAGGTTTGCGAGACCAGGAGACAGACATCGTGGCCTAAGGGCTACAATTGAGCCATCTCCTGATGACATTTGTTCCTCAGACAGTGAAGGCAATGAGGCGTCTCTAGTGAGACATCTCCGAGTACATGATGGTGCATCGCTACCCACTAAAAAAACAGAAACAGTTCCAGTCACTCCAGCAACAACCAGTGAGCCAATGGACTCTTCCTTCTTTCTGAAACTGATCCTTGAAAATCAGCGCGAGCAGAAGAAGTTCCAGTCAATGATGGAGATGAGGATGGCATGGCAAGAGGAGTTAAACCGCGCACACTTGGAGCAGATAGTACAAATGGTAACACAGCAGCAGCGCACTATGGAGAATTTTCTGAATGCTTCACTCAGTCACCTTCACCAAGTTAACGGCTTACCGCCACCGCCCGCTCTACTCGCACCTATTGGTCAGACTCCCTTGCAACTCATGCCTCCTGCTAACTTGGGTAAATCATCTGAAGTCTATGAGCTGCCTCACAGTTCAGCAATTGGTTCACAATGGATGACAAAAAAGGATTCCAAAGAAGAAAAGGAAGCAGATGCAACAATACTCAAGGTTCTATCTGATATTGCAGCAGAGGAAACGAATAAGGAAGATCCTTTGGTGGCAACAGCAAATGGTCTGGAAGATCCTGCTCCAGCTACCTCGGAAGGCTCTTGTGCAGCTGATCCTGCTCCAGCTTCTGCTACGTCGGAAGGCTTTCCTGCTCCTGCTCCTGCTACCTCAGAACGCTCTCCTGCTTCTGCTCCTGCTCCTGCTCCTGCTACCTCAGAAGGCTCTCCTACTCCTGCTCCTGCTACCTCAGAAGGCTCTCCTGCTCCAGCTCCTGCTACCTCAGAAGGCTCTCCTGCTCCAGCTCCTGCTACCTCAGAAGGCTCTCCTGCTCCAGCTCCTGCTCCTGCTACCGAAGAAGGCTCTCCTGCTCCTGCTCCTGCTCCTGCTCCAGCTCCAGCTCCTGATGACCCACTTCACAATCCTGTTAAATCAGCTCCTTCGAATAGCGACGAAAAAGAGGTAGAAGGTTAAACATTCCTTTTATTGTCATTGATTCCATTTGATTGTTGTATTCGAGTTGAACAATACATTTTTCTTCATGTGTGCGAACCAGTCATAAATAATCGTTTTGCCTGGGCTTTGTGCTCAGGTCTTCACAATTGCTAACCAAGATGAAATTGTACCGGAGTCAGAAGACTCCCAATACTCTTGTACCGGGTTGTAGAATGAGATACAGGTACCAGCACTTTGTTTCCAGAATAGAACATCGTACTTGTGTCGTGACGTTGAAGACTGCGACTTCCATACAATTGAATCCTCCGATTGGATTAATGGCTTGGATCAATGCGGGATTCCTACAACCAAAACGGAGAGTTCTACGGCCTCGACATCACACAATGCATGAGTCGTTCTATGCATAAAACGAACCCAACACTCCCTACGCATGCTTTTGTTTGTAATCTTCGATGTAATCCTTGAATCATATCACAATACCGATGTTTGATGAGAGGAAGGGATGTGTTGATCTCCAATGTGGGCATGATCGAGGAGTATGCAACGTGACGTGCTCATAATCTTGTAGTACTAAGCGAATCGAATAGACGAAGGAAGGGATGTGTTGATCTCCACTATGGTTATGATCGAGGAGTATGCAACGTGACGTGCTGATAATCTTGTAGTACTAAGAATCGAATCGACGACGGAAGGGTTGTGTTGATCTCCAATGTGGGCATGATCAAGGAGTATGCAACGCTACGTGCTCATAATCTTGTAGTACTAAGCCAATCGAATTGAAGAAGGAAGGGATGTGTTGATCTCCAATGTGGGCATGATCGAGGAATATGCAATGTGACATGCTCATAATCTTGTAGTACTAAGCGAATCGAATCGACGAAGGAAGGGAGATGTGTTGATCTCCAATGTGGGTATGATCGAGGAGTATGCAACGTGACGTTTTCATAATCATGTAGTACTAGGCGAATCGAATCGACAAAGGAAGGGATGTGTTGATCTCCAATGTGGGCATGCTCGAGGAGTATGCAACGTGACATGCTCATAATCTTGTAGTACTAAGCGAATCGAATCTACGAAGGAAGGGATGTGTTGATCTCCAATGTGGGCACGATCAAGGAGTATGCAACGTGACGTGCTCATAATCTTGTAGTACTAAGTGAATCGAATAGACGAAGGAAGGGATGAGTTGATCTCCACTATGGTTATGATCGAGGAGTATGCAACGTGACGTGCTGATAATCTTGTAGTACTAAGAATCGAATCGACGAAGGAAGGGTTGTGTTGATCTCCAATGTGGGCATGATCGAGGAGTATGCAACGCTACGTGCTCATAATCTTGTAGTACTAAGCCAATCGAATCGAAGAAGGAAGGGATGTGTTGATCTCCAATGTGGGCATGATCGAGAAATATGCAACGTGACATGCTCATAATCTTGTAGTACTAAGCGAATCGAATCGACGAAGGAAGGGAGATGTGTTGATCTCCAATGTGGGTATGATCGAGGAGTATGCAACGTGACGTTTTCATAATCTTGTAGTACTAGACGAATCGAATCGACAAAGGAAGGGATGTGTTGATCTCCAATGTGGGCATGCTCGAGAAGTATGCAACGTGACATGCTCATAATCTTGTAGTACTAAGCGAATCAAATCTACGAAGGAAGGGATGTGTTGATCTCCAATGTGGGCATGATCGAGGAGTATGCAATGTGACGTGCTCATAATCTTGTAGTACTAAGCGAATCGAATTGACGAAGGAAGGGATGTGTTCATCTACAATGTGGGCATGATCGAAGAGTATGCAACGTGAAGTTTTCATAATCTTGTAGTACTAGGCGAATCGAATCGACAAAGGAAGGGATGTGTTGATCTCCAATGTGGGCATGCTCGAGGAGTATGCAACGTGACATGCTCATAATCTTGTAGTACTAAGAGAATCGAATCTACGAAGGAAGGGATGTGTTGATCTCCAATGTGGGCATGATCGAGGAGTATGCAACGTGACGTTTTCATAATCTTGTAGTACTAGGCGAATCGAATCGACAAACGAAGGGATGTGTTGATCTCCTATGTGGGCATGCTCGAGGAGTATGCAACGTGACATGCTCATAATCTTGTAGTACTAAGCGAATCGAATCGACGAAGGAAGGGATGTGTTGATCTCCAATGTGTGTATGATCGAGGAGTATGCAACGTGACGTGCTCATGATCATGTAGTACTAGGCGAATCGAATCGACGAAGGAAGGGATGTGTTGATCAATATAAGGGGAGCAGTACATAAACGAAATGAGTAGTTCCTAATCAAGGAATATCCTATGTGGTAGTATCTTGATAAGAGAAACATCCATTGCTGCTAGTATATAGTGCTGACCAGCCCACAGAACAAACCGGCGCGCGATTCAAATATTCGGAATTTCGGACGCCCGGGCAAAGCAGATGTTAAATGTCCTTTTGCTTCCCCCTTCCCAATGCACCCCATTTCAGTCACCACCATAATGAAAGGGTATATTGGTAATCTGACAAGGCCCACCACCGAAATGGATAAATAACCCCCACCCCCGTCCCTTCCCTCCCTTCTACTCCTCTCCTCGCCATCTCAAATCTTTCCGCCCCCATTTCACCTTCCCTCCTCGTCGACAGCCCAAATCTTCACCTCCTCTCCTCCATCGTCTCAAATCTACCGCTCATAGCTTCAGCCCCTTTCCCATCTGCCTCTGTAGTAGCAGTGGCGACGACACAATAGCACCAGGAGGGAAGGTCGTACGAAGGAAATATCCAAAACAAGGTACAATGTTTTCCTCCTCGGTTCAGCTTCCCAGTGGATTCGTACTTGCATGTTTTCCCATGTGGCAGATCCCATGTGTGCACTAGTTTTTTATTTGATTAGGTAGATCCCATGTCAACACTAGTTCTTTTTAGGATCTTGTTTTGACTAGGAACTTCCTTTCAGGATCTATTTAGCTAGGAACATCCTACTGGTTCTTATAGAAGTTTTTAGATCTGACAGATCCCATGTCTACACTACTTCTTCTCAGGATCTTGTTTGGACTAGGAACATCGTTTTCAATATCTTGTTTCGGCTAGGAACATCCTACTGGTTCTTATAGAAGTGTTTAGATCAAGTTTTATTTACAGTGGTAGGCCAACCTTACAGAAGTTTCTCTGCTTTCCTAACAGAAGTAGACGAGCATGGTGATTACGAGCGGCAGAGGGACATGAATGTTTTGAAGAATCACAATTTCTTATCTAGTCTTAGCATCGAGAAAATGAAAGCACTTTTAGCAGCTGACCGACCAAGCAGAAAGGGTGCCAACGATACAACAATACAAGATTCGGATTCGGAGTACAACCCTTCTGATGAACATGAATCTGACCAGAGACATGTCAACAAGAGGTAATCTTATCATGAACTCATATCATGTGCTAGTTATGCAGGATTGCTTCTGATCTTCTCTTTCTTTGTTGAATTTTGTGTAATCAGGTCACTCATAGCATACCTGTCAGTGGAGGAAGAGGGACCAAGAGAATTCGGGCACCGGATGACCCTACCAGAATGCCTCCTAGACTGACTAGGACCAAGGCAAGGGAATTGGCTTTAGCTGATGGGAGTGGGACAACTCTTGATACACAAGAATTGCCCACTGAAGGCCAAGCAACAGGAACCCACGATGAGAACATCATCGACATGACGACTGCAGAAGGAAAGTCATTTGATCTCATATTCGAATGTTCTAATTACCAACCGAATAATTATTAACTTGTATGGCTATAACAAATTTGTTAGGTGATGCACGCCCTTCCAGAGCACAACGGGGGCCGCGGGATTCAAGAAGATTGGGCAGAGATCTGGACCGAATTAGCTGAGGCTTAAATGGCAAGATCCCTATACACATTCAAGAAGGGCTCAAATGCCCAGAGGCACCAATGCAAGCTGCAAAGTTTGCATCAGAAGGTGGGATCATAGTGCGTGGGCACATGCAGATGGCACCTTTCGAAGCTCTATACGGTAGAAGATGTCGGACACCGCTGATGTGGTCAGGGGTGGGGGAGCGAACCTTCTTTGGTCCCGCCACCATTGTTGAAGCTGAGGAAAATGTTGCTAAGGTCAGAGAGAATCTGAAGATAGCCCAGAGTAGACAGAAGAGCTACGCTGATCCAAAGAGGAGAGACGTCTCATTTGAAGTAGGAGAACAAGTCTACTTGAGAGTTTCACCCCTTCGAGGTACCAAGAGGTTCCATGTCAAGGGAAAGTTGTCTCCGAGGTATGTTGGCCCGTACCGATCATCAAGAGGGTCAGAAAGGTGGCTTACAAGCTTGAGCTGCCACCGGAGCTCGTCGGAGTTCACCCCGTGTTCCACGTGTCTCAGCTCCGGAAGTGCGTGGTTGTCGAGAAGAGAGTGCCCGCTCAGGCACTCGACGTGCAAGATACCCTGGAGTACTTAGAGTACCCAGTCAGGATCCTGGACTGGGCGGAGAAGTCAACCAGGAAGACCACCACTCGCTTCTGCAAAGTGCTCTGGAGCAATCACTCCGAGCGCGAAGCGACGTGGGAGAAGGAGTCGATCATGAGGGAGAAATACCCTCATCTCTTCGAACCGGAGGTAACATCCTAATCTCAGGGACGAAATTCTTGTGAGGGGGGGAGTTCTGTAACATCCTAGATTTTGTTTGAATGCAAAAATGTGATCTTTAAAATTTTTGATTTGATCTTGAGTGCTTGATGGAAATTATAAGGATGTCTTCATTTTATCTCCCCTTGATCCTAGATTTATTTTAAGTCAAATAATAATTTTAGGAGATATAAAAATGCTAGTGTGAGAAGTTGGAGTTTATTTGGAGTTTATTTGGATTTCAATGTGTGAGGTTCAAATTTGAATCCTAATTCAAATTTGAATCAAGGTTTGTATAGATGTTAATAGGGTAGGATAATAGGTTAAGCTTCTAACCCTGCGTGGGCCAAGCCCAAGCCGGCCAAGTCCGCTAAACCAACCTGGACCTTTTCGCTGGAAGCACCAAACACCCTAGCAGCCCGCCGACCCAGCCATCCTGCGGCCCATGCGGCCTGCAACTCCTTAGCATCGCCTGAGCCGCTGACGAGTGGACCCGCGTTGTCAGCGCCACGCCAGCCCCCTTTTCTTCTTCCATTAGCACCTTTCTGTGCCCCTACTCTCACCCGCGCCCACCGCCGTGGAAAGGAGGCGGTCGTGCGGCCATGTCCACCGCCGCGGATGTGCTCCATGCGTCCCGAGGCGCGATCCGCCGTCCACCCTACCTACCTCGCCTATATAATCACCGCTGCGACCCCCTTGCCCTAACCCTAGCCATTCCGGGGGTCTTCTCCCCAATCCCGCCGCCGGTGACATCAGGGGGAGAGAAGAGGAGGAGAAGGAGGCGGGGAGGCCGTCCGAGGGAGCGCCGTTCGCCGCGAAGACGGAGTCCGCCCGTGGGAGCTGCCGTACACCGTCGCCGGGAGCCGGACCTGAACCTCTGCTTCCCCTGCTCCAAGCTCGCTCCGCCGCCGCATCTCTTCTCCACCGCGAACCGTCGCCGTCCCTGCAGCCCTAGGTGAGCACCGCCTGTTCCCCCTTCTGTGGCGCATGGCCTTCGAGCCGTGGTCGCATCTTGAGCCTTGTGCACTCACCGGCCTTGTGTGCCGTCGTTTAGCCCCGTCCGCACCGCGCCGCCGCGCGTCCCGCCGTTGCTTGAGAGCAGGCCATCGAGCCAAGCCGGTCGAATCTTGCAGGTGCCGCTGCCTACAACATCGCGCGCGCGCCTGTTTTCGCTGTTGCTCCCTTGTTTGTCCCGGACAACCGTGGCGCCGCCGCCGTTCTGGCCCGCCGCCGTGGCCTTGACGCCGATGCGCATACTCACACACCGCGCACTCACGCGCGCACGCACACGCACCCGTGCACTCACGTACGCACGCCCACGTGCTCTCACACACACACACTGGGCGGGCAAGACCAAGGCCGCGCCTTTGGCCATCTTGACCCGGACCTCACCGGCGCCCGGCCCGCCGTGAGCTGAGGGCCTCGCCGCCGGGGGAATCTTTCCGCCCTGGAGGCGCGAGCGCCGGGTCGATCTTGTGCACACGCACACATCCACGTGCTCGCGCGCGTGTCACCTCGCCGACAATGGCCACCTCAGCTGCGCCGCCAAGTTGCCCTGTTTCCCGCACGCCACGCCGAGCCGCACCGTCGCCGCCGTGCTGGAATCCCGGGCCAAGATCCGCCCTTTCTTTGCATTTGGGAAGCCCTAGGGCCTCCTCTCGCGCGCCGTGCTACTTGCTGTTCTAGCAACCGCACCACCTCGCCGCCGGCGAGTTTTCCCGGCCGCCGCTCCTTTGGAGCATTGCGTCGAACACTGAGAGACCGCGCCCTAAAGTCGGTGGGGTTTTGAGTGCACACGCCGGCCCACATGTTGGCGTGGCCGCAACCAATCCCGCTGGATCCCATGCGGCCAGCCGCTCCTAGCCCTTGGCACAAGCACGCCTGCGCCGCCCCTGTCCGCAGCAGATCCCGTCGGATCTCATGTGGCCAACCACTCGCGGTCAGGCCACATGCCGACCTGCGTTGACTCGCGCCGCACTGGATCCGCCCGAATCTGTTGTGGCTGTTTTGTTTTATATGGTAAAGATGTATTTTTATTTCCAGAAACCTATTTTATCTTTGGAAAATCATAATAAATCCATTTTTGCTCCGAAAAATATAAAACCTTTTCCATAAATTCTCTAAAATCTCAAACTCCGTGTAGGACTAGTGTTTGATCTCTTTCGGCTCTTAATTGTTGTTCATTTGGAGTTAATTGCAATAGGACCGGTCTTTATTTTAATTTATGTGTTATTAAGAGCAGCTGGAGCCGGGGAGCTGAACCCGGAGTACGACTACGCCGACGACTACGCTGCTGACGACTACCCGACCCTAGGTTCACACCCGACTGATTCTGAATACCTATTAGGCATTGCTAAGTAGTATGCTAGCGCTTTACTTTAAATGCATGATGATGAACCTTGCACTGCCTTCTTTAATTACCCTGTCCTTGATTGCCCTACTACTATATATATATATAAGCGTGTATATATGCTGAGCTTCGCGATGCATGTGTTGGGCTAGGAATAGTGGATCTTGGCGTGTGTGGGGTAAAAACCGGCAAGAGAAGGGGTTTTGGGTACTTTTGCGGGGGTGAGCTCGAAACAACTGATCTGGGATCGGGGATGGGGGTGCACTCCTCAATGTATCCCCACTTTTACGGTTTTCGGAGCACAGGTGTTGGGGTCTTACTTGCGCATGGAGGACATGAGCTTGCCCCGGTCTGAAAGCGAGTGGATCAACTTGTCGATAGGACCTTTGTACACACCACCTCGCCGAGCGTGGGGTTAGGGCCGAGTTGAGCTCGGCAAGTGCGGAACCATACCTGTGAGCAGGATAGCGGGGTATCAGTGGGGGAGAGGTGGGAGTGAGACCACCTTCTCTCAGTACGACTCCCGTGTGGCCACACGGGAGCATTTCACAGTTCTGGTGCAATTCCCTTCGCGGGGAATCATTTTGAGTGCCGGATGCAGGATGGGACCGTAACTACCGAGAGTTCGCACGGTATGATGGGCTCGGTCGGCCGTACACCGGCCGGGTGCCATTTCGGGTTGGGTACAGGTGTATGCGCTCTGTAGAGTTGTTCGATCTATAGCTATAACCGCGTCCTCGGTCATGGACATACCTTGAAGACATGTTCGTTCATCATGTTTTGGGATTTCTACCTCCCCCTGTAGTTGAGAGTGTGGTGAGCCATGGTTGCAGTCGGGGAGAGGAGAGTGGCTCCCTCTACCTCGCGGATCCGATTGTAATCATTGAGGTGCGAGGAGAGGATGTTCTCGCATCGACCCTAGATGGAGATAGGATGTGGAGACAGGGCCCTGGAGTACCAGGTGGTTCCGAGCTGTGTTGAGAGATTTGGGTTGGGGATCTTGATGGAGATATCTTATTGTTACTTTGCTGCTGCTGCATAGGGAACCCGAGCTTCTACCTTGTCTTTTTTCTTCCCTTTAGAAGTTAGGCCACTTAAAGCTGCATACAGTTGGTGATGTGGACCTATCCCACTCCTTGGGGATAGACTTTGGGTGTGCAGGGTACGAGTCCGACTACGACAACAACGCCGACGGATGGTACGACTGAGGGATGCGTCGCTTCGCTCAAGGATGCTTGCGGGCGAGAAGAATAAAAGATGGAGACCCTTCTGAGATGCTAGCTACCGCTGCGTAGAATTTCACTCTGATTCAGCCAAGAGGCTTGAAATGTTGTACTCCATAATGGACATGTAATAAATTATGTACTGATATTTGTATGATGTGATGTATGGCTTGGTTTTACCTTCTGTGATGCGTTCTGTACGCGATAGCCACTGATCCAGGGAGTATCGCAAAGGTACAGGGATTCGGGTTTTCTTTACCGAAAATCCGGGGCTTTACACCAGCCTTCCCTGAAAATTATTGATTAAGATCATTCATTAGTTGCAGAAGATGATCAATCTCATAGTTAAATGTAACATGTACATAGTATAGAGGATAAGAGGAACTTACACTTAACCGTCCAACAAAGCCATCGATCAGGTTTTTATCTTGTTTGTAATGGTTCCAATGGGTTAGGACAGGAACGGAATCCCTAACAATGACACCAGCCTCCGAAGTGAATTTCGCAGCTTGCACAGGGTCATGTGGCCTTTTGAACCCATCAGCAATAGATATAGGCAGCTTCTTCTTCATTGCTCTCATCATCCTATCAAGTAAGATACCCCTTGTTGGTGGCCTAGGCCTTCTTGGAGCTCTTTGGGCAAGATCTACAAAATAACAAAAGTTCAGAATGTTAGTACTCCTCAAATATTGGTAGTGGAACTAAATTGCAGAATTTAAATGCAAATGACATTTACCTCCATGATCCGTTTGCGTCTGATCTTCATGGAGCTCATCTTCTTGTCCCTCACGGTGCTCCTCATGTTCTCCGCCAAGACCATCATTGTCATAATCTCCATCATAGGACCAGTCATGCTCGTACTCTCTTGGACTGTGAAGACCATTGTCTTCTTCGGCTACAGGAGGGAATTCTTGCTGAACTTGATCAACTGTTTCAGTTGGCTGCTGCCTTGTGGAGGACCTTGTGTTGATGCCACGAGGTCTCTCATTTGAAGTATGTTGCCTGGCTCTCTTAGCTTGTGTTGCTCCGTCAGTTGGTATATCTTCAGCAAGTCTCTCATTTGGAGGACTAGTCCTCACTCGGTTACTTGATCTTGCACCTCCCGGCGGCATTTCTTCTGTATCTCTACTATAAGGAGCCTGCAGTAGGAGAAAAACGTGTGAAATATAAGGAAATGCTACTATAGTAGTAAAACATGCAACTGTGCATCCCCCATCCCTTGGTACCTCAATGACCATAAGGGGAACAGGCTCCTCGTCTAATTCTGTATCATCATCGGTATCTCCCTAAACCTGGTCCTCAGGGAGATACTCTGAATCATCTGTATCTTTAGCATGTCTACCCTGTACCCCTTTCCTAATTCCCCTTGAAGGGGCTGGTCCATTTCCAAATGAATTTACAACTGATGGGAGACCAAGTTCTTCAAACCTTCTCTTAATCTCTGCTATATTGTTGTCCCGCTTCCTCTCATAATCACATGTTGAAGTTTCTTACACGTGAAATCACATAGGGCAGGTCAGGATGTTGCATTGATGGAAATTCTAATTAATAAAACCTCTGATTAATAGACACCATGCTTTGCAAAGTTAAGAAAAGGAAACAACCCATCAAAATATTCTACATGGACATTCATAAAAAATGGACATCCCTTTGTTACAAAGAACTTAACAGCACAGATTTCACAGAAAAAGATAACCACATCAAAATTGTTCCAAAGTTCCACCATCAGTACGACAATAGCCTTAATTGTGGGATAGATCAGCCTATCAACAGAAAACTAACCAACCTAAAAGAGATCAGTCATGCCTTGTCTATAGTCAAATTCATCCATTCCACAAGTTGTCAAATTCATCCATTCCACACGTTTAAGCAAGGAAGATAGCTTAACATTGGTGAAACGCATAAAACAGGTAATGGGTATAATTGAAATACCACTCAGCAGAAAATAAGAACAGCATATAACAATTCCTTGACATAGATAATAATAAAAACCGTACTTCAGATTCAAAATCTCTAACATTATCACAATGTCTAAACTTGAAGGTAAAGTAGCATCTAGATATAGAACCAGATAAGCAGCTCCATTGATAAACAGTTAATCAACCAAAGAGCACAACCATAATATCAGTGATATTTCCAGTAAGTAAACCATTAGTTTATTTAGTCAGAGCACACCCATAATACTCCACTCAATTATATATCCTCCATTTCCTAGAAAGTAAACCATCTAGGTTAATAGAGTGTGGTACACGGTAATCACATTCAAATCCGAACACTAATCCACCTCGAGCTCAAAACCCTAATCCACCTTGAGCTCCAAACCCTAATCCACGCGTCTCAATCCTAATCCTTTATCACAGATGTACTAGAGCAAAGAAATTGTAGTCACCTCGAGCTCCAAACACTAATCCACACGTCAGCGTTGTAGGGATTTGGTGTACATGATAGAACACTGCGACGAGTCTTTACCATACTTCATCGATGTGGTAGCGGGATCAGGTCAGAGTCGTCGTCAGCGTAGTACTCCGGTGGTAGCAGATCTGAGTCCCAGTGGCAACGGCGAGGAAGCAGGCCTGGCTGGGACATCGTGCGTTGACGAGGTGCGAACTGGCCGGGGCGTCGTACGTCGTCGAGGTGCGGAACCGGCCGGGGTGTAGTGCGTCGTCGAGGTGCGGAACCGGCCGGGGCGTCGTGCGTCGTCGAGGTGCGGACCCGGCCGGGGCGTCGTGCGTCGTCGAGGTGCGGACCCGGCCGGGGCGTCGTGCGTTGTCGAGGTGCAGACCCGGCCGGGCGGTGGGCGTCGTCGAAGAGGCACCCGTGGCGGCGTCTAGGGTTTGGAGAGGGGGAGAGGGCGAGAGGACAGAGGAGTGGGAGAGACCGAGAGGAGAGGCCGCGGGGGGCGTCGTTTCAAATGGAGTGGGAGAGGTCGCGAGGGGTGTTTTCGTAATTTCAGCAGTCGTCCGTGGGGGATTTGGCATCCCGCTGTCACTGACAGGTGGGCGGGGTGAGGGCGTTTTCGCCTTTTCGGCATCCCGCGGCCGCGCTTGCTGCCGAGATGGACTGACAGGTGGCCCCAGTTTTGAAATGAGATTGAGATAGTATGACTTTTGAGTTTGAATCTTGTCAAAATTTAAAATATACTCGAATGGAGAAACACTAAAACGAAACTTGTAGAAATTGATTTTAGAAAAAATTAGGAAAAAGAATCAACCGATTTGGAGTTTGTATGAGTGAGAAAAACAGTTTAGAAGTTTTATCCGAAGATTAAAAACAGAAATTGCACTTGCTATGAACTGGGATGAACAAGTGTGTTTTCTCTTTTTAATCTTTGATTAAAACTTGTAATTAGTTTTTCTACCTCATACTAACTCCAAATTGGATGATTTTTTTTCTAAAATTTCCTAAAATCAAGATGTATCAAGATCTACAACTTTCGTAAATGAAAAAATGATTTCAGTATCAGTTTATTAGGGATAATTCAAACTTACATCTCGAATGTGCACTATCGTAATTCAAATAATATCATAAAAAGCTCCGATGGTTCTACGAATTGACGTGGTAACATAATTTGGGTCCATAAACTTGTCATCAAAAATTCAAATGATTTCGATAACAGCGGAACCTACGTTGTTTAGAAATGGATACATGTCTAACATAATTTCATTAAATGTTACTTGAACATTGAAGTGTATCATAGTTTTCGAAAATTTCGAATTCATATGCACTTCAAACTTGACCATAAGCTTGTGTTTAGTTTATTTTTGCAAAATACGAAGTTACATTAGTAATGTTTGTGCAAAACAAATGATTTTTAAATCGATATTTAGGAGGAACTAGATAAAAGGATATAAATAGGATCTGCAAAATAGAATCTGTACAAAATAACATCATTATAGAAAAGAGCATGATTTTAGAAAAATTCAGGAAGAAAAAACGTCGAATTCAGATTATGTATGACGAAGAAATACTTGTTACAAAATTTAATTCTGGATTAAAAGAATAAATACCAACTATCCATGTGTTCTTCACCTCCAAGACAGCCGAGCCAATAGGGTGCTGATACCTGTTAGCCCTTATAATTAAAGTAGAAGTAAATTAGTTTCAACACTTGTACTCGAACTTACATTTGGTGCAGTGGTTGGACTTGTCACTATCTAGCAATTGGTCTCGGGTTCGAGTCCCGGCTCCGGCCAATTTTTGGATAAGTTTTATTTATTTATTTTTTAAATGGGGTGACCAACCTAGGATTCGAAACCTGGTCACCATCCTCAGAAACAAAGGTCTCACCACTGCGCTACTTCAAGTAATGTCGATTGAGCGCATCCCGTTATTCTGTTATCGTAGAACGTAGCCATCGACATAAAGCCGTGGCATCATTTCCTCGCCTCGGCGTCTCCTCCAGTCCTCCCCTCGGGGTCTCCTCCAGTCTCCAGTCTCACTGCCCCCCTTCTCTTCCTCGGCGTCTCGTCCTCACCAAGATGCCGCGGCGTCCCTACAATCACTCTGCCGCGGCCCGTCGCCAAGATCGTGACGAGCGGGGCAGCTTCTGCGAGACGCGGCTTGCTTCCCCCTCCATCAATGGGAGCTCTACCGACGGACAGCTCCTCCGACAGGGGCTCCACGAACGGGAGGACAACCGTCACCAGGAGATCCGCTCCGCCACACCCCGTACGCCTGAGGCCAGCCGTCGCTGGGAGATCTGCTCCGCCACGCACCGCCCGCCTGAGGCTACCGCTCCCCGGGGGATCCCCTCCGCCGCCGACCGCGCGGCTGAGGCCAGGGCGCGCCGGGCTCGCTCCGCCGCCGAGCGCGCACTCAGAGCCAGCACGCGCCGGGAGATCCGCTCTGCCGCCGACCGCACGCCTGAGTCTATCGCGCGTCGTCGCCGGGTGATCCGCTCCGGCTCCGGCGTCCTGTAGCGCAAGAAGAAGGGGAAGGAGATGGGGACAGGCAAGGAGACAGCCATCGAGTTGATGACCTCTAGCAGTGAGGACTCAAGCAGTGAGGAGGTGGTGACAGGGAAGGAGATTGTGCTGAATGATCAGGAGATTGTGCTGAAGGATCAGGAGATGGTGCTGAAGAGGAAGGAGAAGAAGGTGAACATTGGAGCCCTCTTTCTATTTTTCATTGCTCATATAAATGTTGTCAAGATGTAGTACTGATGTCATTGCTCATACAATTTTTCATTGCTCAACACTGAACAAATGCTATCATGATTAAACTGTCATGTAGTTGAACAAATGTTGTCATGTGCTATCTCTAATTGAACAAATGCTGCCATGTGCTGAACATTGTACTGATGTTGTACTGTAGTCTCATCTGTGCTCAACATTGAACTAATGCTATCATCTGGTGCCAACAGATGACCTTCTGGGAGTTGGGCGAGGCGGCGGCAGAGTCACATGAGAATGTCAAGTGGCTCGAGGGTCAGCTCAAGAGGGAGCAGGCAAGGAAGAAAAGACTTTTTCGTGCACTCCAAGCTGCATCCGAGAAGGCACAGAAGAACAAGTAGTGCTTTGGTGGAAGCAAATGGAAGCAGCAAACTGAAGCATCATGCTAGAAGCTGAAGCATCAGTGTGGATGCTTATTTTGTTATCAGCTCGCATGAATGCAGGTCTTTGCTGTTTGTGTCTGTAAATAAGGATGGTTGATGGTTCAGAGTCAGTAGATGAAATTCCAGTAGTGATGTGAACTACATCTTCAGAATTTAGTACTGATGTTTAGTGGAATGTTGCTATGTGTTTGTGTCTGAATTTTCTGGTGAATGGAATGTTGCTATGTGTTTGTGTCAGTACTGATGTTTGTGTCTGGAATATATGCTGGTGAGGCTATATTGCTCGCTGCTAGGTGAAATTGTTTTATTACATCATCAAATCCATGCTTTGGGAGTGGTTGCCCCTTGTGTATCATATATTGCGTAGAAATCTTCGTAGAGTAGAAGAGAAGCAAGAACTAGAAGACACATCATGGACCTGGTAACTGAAGCCGTGTGTTGCTCCATATCATGTCATCTGGTAGCTGAAGTTAAATGTAAATGTAAATGTAAATTAGGCAGAGTATGCAATTCCAGCAATAGGCTTCATTCCATTCAACAAAGGGGAAAGTATGCAATTCAAATCCAATACATAAAAATGAAATGTTGGATGACCCACAGCCGTTGCTTATAAATAACATACCACAGATGGCATTAGGGAAGGAAATGAAAAGGTACAAATCTGGTAATCTACCAGGTACAAAGACTAGTAGTTGTGACCACTTGCATCTATCAGATCTACATATGCCATTCCTAGCTCTGGAACAAGCAATCTGTGACCACCAAGCTTCCATCTTGACTCTTGTTCTGCAACATTAATCAGAATGTTAGTTACCAACTATATTCCAAGCAAAATAAACATTATATACATCAGAAATTACAGCAGAAATTGACACATCTGTGTATATATATATATATATATATATATATATATATATATATATATATATATATATATATATATATATATATATATATATATATATATATATATATATATATATATATATATATATATATATATATATATATATATATATATATATATATATATATATATATATATATATATATATATACAAGATTTGACAAGCATGGACTAGCTCACTAGCAAAATAAGAATTCAAGCACACAAATAACTGATTTTAGGCTGGAGTGGCACAACACACAAATATTTGAAAATATTGTCATAAATGAGAGTACCCCAATGGAAGTGTTGCTGACCATTTTTTTGGTTCTAGCTGTTTCAGAGATCATCATCCTCGCTGTCAGCATCTAGGCACATGTCATCTTCAGCGTTTTCATTGCCACCATCACTCAAATATTCCATTATAGTGTCATCTTCATTCTCCTCCTCATTTTCATTTGCAACATTGTTGGCTTGCCTACCCTTTCTTATAAGTTCATCTAGACTACCTTGAAATCTCGTAGATCCTCCACCCTGATTAATGGGCTCAGCCTCAGCACCATCACCATCACCTTGCTGCACTTCATGCTCTGTACTAGAATAGTGATCATCTTGGTATACATCATGAGCGAGGTCACTTTTTTCAGCAACATTATACATCTCCCTATGTTCAAATTTCTGCACCACTCGCCAATTCTTTCCCAAAGCTGTGTCTTCCATGTAGAATACCTTTGTTGATTGAGTTGCCAAAATGAAAGGGTCGGACTTGTACCACAATGACTGAATGTTGATGGGATTTGAAATGTCCATCATCTCTGATGCCTACAGTCTTGCGTCCTGCCTAATTGTACCAATCACATCTAAAGAGAACCACAGTTCGATCGCATTGTAGATTGGCATTATACTGTAACTCAATAATCTCCTTAAGGACTCCATAAAAATCAGTGGCTGGATCGTCATGAGTACCTTCAGTCAATACACCACTGTTCTGAGTCTGCAAATATTTCTCACGGTCCACGGTGTTATACCGGACTCCATTGACAATGCAAGATGCAGAAAACCTCACTCGAAGATCAGGACCACAAGATAGAGCAAACAATCCTTCAGTAACCTCTTCTGGATGACCATTCCGCTTCTTGGCAATCTGGGGTTCAAACAAAGAATACAAGGTTACCACCAATGAGATAACTGACATGGTTCCTAAACCATCTACTAGTGCAGGACACTTAGATGGTTCTTAAACCATCTAGGAAATGCCTTTTCAAGCCTTCTCTCAACATCCTCTTCCCCTTCTGTCAATAACTCTTCCCTGCATTTGCTGTCACAAAAAACAAGCAAAAATCAGGACATCTTCAATTGAAATTTAGGAGATGATAATTTTGCAAATAAAAACGACACTTACTCCAAATATGGCTCAACTTCTTCACAATTGTTTAGAACATACCAAACTAGTTTGTCCATCATTTCATCATCAATGTATTGTCTCCTGTCGGCTCCTATGATTTTAACACCATGCATGAAAACTGAGGTGTCACTAACTAATGGCCCATCACCTACATCCTGGTTGAACTTGGTGTCAACATCCTGCATATACCTCGAACAAAATGTCAAGGTGTCACTTGCAGCATAGGCCTCGGTAATTGATCCTTCCGGCCTAGCCCTGTTCCTCACAAAATTCTTCACAGTACCCAATCTCCTCTCTATTGGGTACATCCATCCATACTGAACAGGCCCTCTAAGCAATGCCTCATCAGGTAGATGCATAGCCAGGTGCACCATGACATCAAAAAAGGCTGGCGAGAATATTTTCTCCAGCTTGCAAAGGATTAGTGGGATTTTGAGCTTTAATCTTTTCACCACATCTATCCTTAGATTTCTACTACACAATTCTCTGAAGAAGTTCCCGAGCTCTGAAATTGCTTCATACACATCTTTCCTTACCAATCCTCTTAATGCAGCAGGTATGATCCTTTGCAGTAGTACATGGCAACAATGTGTTTTCAGCCGGCCCTGCAACTTAGTACCATCTGCACTTATAAATCTGCCTAGGTTGGCTGCAAACCCATCTGGAAACTTCACACCTTTGAGGCATTTGCAAAATTTAAATTTATTTTCCTTGTTCAATACATAGAAAGCATCTGGCTTCACAACTGAGTTGCAATCCTGTTGCAAGTGCAGATCATGTCTAATGCCCATATCGCGCAAATCCAACCTTGCATTATCGGTGTCTTTGGTCTTGCCCAGAATTTCTAGTAATGTGCCAAGGATGTTTTCACAGATGTTCTTTTCTATGTGCATAACATCAAGATTGTATGGCAGCAGCAAATCTTTCCAATATGGCAGCATCCACAAAAAAATTTGCGACTAAAAATTTTAGGCCCGCCATCCTCCCCACGCTTCCTTTTCCTGGGTGGAGGTGCTGGATGCTTTCCTGGCCTCACATGTTTCACTTTCTCAAGCTGCTCAAGGATCTCTTTCGTATTGAACTTACCCGGCGCATCCCTCGTTTCAGGGCGGCCATCAAAAGCCAACGTTCTCCGCCAAGCATGATCCTTTGCAAGAAAACGGTGATGGCCAATGTACCCAATTTTGCCCCTCAGTGCACGTGATAGAGGATTTTTGTCACAATGGATACAAGCATAATAGCCTTTAGTTGTTCGCCCTGACAAGGTGCTCAGCGCTGGATAATCATGTATGCACCACAGCACAGCAGCATGGAGATCAAACTTTTTACCACTCACGGCATCAAAAGTGCTTACTCTAGTCCAGAGTTCAAGCAGTTCTTCCACTAGAGGCTCCAAATACAAATCAAAATCTTTTCCAGGACATGATGGACCAGGGATGAGCAAAGACATAAAGTAGTTTGCTGGATTGACACATTCCCATGGTGGCAGGTTCAGAGGTGTCAAAAGCACGGGCCACATACTATATTGAGTGCTCATGTGGCCAAATGGGTTAAAACCATCTGTAGCTAAGGTAAGCCTCAAGTTCCTCGGATCCTCTGCAAAATCTTTATACTTCTTATCAAAATCCTTCCAAGCCCTCCCATCAGCTGGATGGCTCATTACATTCTTGACTGGCCTCCTACCCTTCTTGTGCCTTTTGGTCTGCTCAGCTGTTTCTTTCATTCCAAACATCCTCTTCAGCCTTTTTATAAGTGGAAAGTACCTCAGGACCTTATGAGGAACCCGCCTTTTTCCATCACCATCTTCCCATCTAGATTCACCAGAAATTGGGCACGCTTCTAGCTTGGAATAATCTTTGTCAAACAACTTAGAGTTTCGAAACAGCACACAGTTGTTCTTGCACACATGGATTGATTCATATGCAAGGCCCAGTTCACCTAGATACTTCTTCGCCTCATCATAAGAACTTGGAAATTCACATTGAGGGAATCCCTGGGACTATAACTTCATCAGTGCACTAAATGTTGTACTGCCAACTCGATACCGAGACTTGATATAAAGACGTCTCACTAGAAAGGAGAATTTGGAATGCTCTGATCCTGGGCACAGTTGCTGCTTGGCATCAGCAAGAACTTTGGTAAACCTTGGATTCCCTCCATCTGCCTTTAATGATGTGTACAAATCTGCCAGCATCTCTGTGACTCCGTGAGCATCATCTTGCCCATCATCTTGGCCATCATCCTCGCCCAAATTTATCCCTTCATCATAATCATATCTGTCATGGTGCACCTCCTCCTCTCTGGACTCAATAATTTCAGCACCTGGAGACTCCCCATGATGCATCCAACGAGTGTAAGCAGGCGACATTCCAAAGATGTGTATATGGTCATTCACTTCTTGCTGATGCCGTAAAACTTGATTAACACATCTGCGGCATGGACATTTTATCTTGCTTTCTTTAGGGTATTTTCCTCTAACAAATTCCATGAACTCTTCCACTCCGTCCATGTAGGCAGGTGTGAATGGCTTCAAATGAACCCAACTTCGATCCATCTATTTTGGCGTAAATGTGGAAATTCAGAACACAGCAACAAAAAGTAAACTTTGACAACACAGCAGCATAGACTCAATATTAAAGAATTCAGCCATGGCCATTGGCGGCCTTTAATGTTAATGTAAGCCTTCAGTTTAAACATGTCCGTAGCTCCAGGAATTAAAAGATTAGTGCTAAACATGGTAGCTCCAGCACAATACATGAGAGCATAGCAGGCCAAATTTCATTGTAGGATGGTTTTCTAGACCACAACACATTCAAGACAGCAGGCCAAATTATGGTCCAAGGCATTGCATGAGAATCAAAAAACAAATTACAATCTGCACATAATCAATTTCTTCCATTATATAATTATATTCAAAGTGAGTTAGATCCAGATCACAGGTTTCCATATAAATTTAGGCAATTGGAGGCACTACAACGAATTTCAGAGCTCCAAACTTCTGCCATTACAGCTAAGGTTCAGACTATAGACCTTCCCAAATCACCCAGCAAGCCCATGTCTTCCTGCTAACTGGTTCTACTAGCTACATCTAAGGAAAAGCATTACTTTTGGACCAAAAGCATGAGAAGAAATGCATTCCAGTACACAGGATACTAACTAGATTTGAAATCTAGAGTTGAAGTGGGACCGAGCTCTCACCTTGCCGCCGCGGGGACGCCGCCGCAGTGCGCCGGGGACGCCGCCGTCCGCCGGCCGAGGATGCCACCGAAGTGCGTCGGGAACGCCGCCGTCCACCCTTCGGGGACGCCGCAACGCAGCAGCCTCCGTCCACCCGCCGGGGACGCCGCAACGCAGCAGCCTCCGTTCGGCCGCCGGGGACGCCGCCACGCAGCAGCCGCCATCCGACCGCCGGGGACGCCGCCACGCAGGAGCCACCCGCAAGGTTGTCTGCTCGAGTTTCGGTCTGATTGAGTTTCATACTTTCAGTCTGTTTGTTTATTGAACATGGGAATTCATGTCCTAAACGTTAACTAAATAAATATGTACTTCTCTACCGCAATACATTGAATGGTGCAGTGGTAAGACTTCCTCTCTGGTATCCTCCCATCTTCGGTTCGAATCTTGGGGAAAGCACCTTTTTTTGCCAAATAAAATCCTAGGGAAACCTACTAGGCTGGTTGCAGGCCGCCTTCCTAGAACGAAGAAGGCCGGCCCAATGCTACTGGGCTGATGGCCCACCGTTTCTGAAAAGCGAAAAGAAGGCCGGCCCAATGCACCTGGGCTGGTGGCCCACCATTCTGAGCAGCGGGACCAAGAGTCCGTGGGCCCACATTGCCACATGGCATGGGACCACAGCGGAGGGGTCATGCTGACGTGTACTGCCACATCGCCATATGTCCGGGCCCACTGATTCTGTCCTGTGGGACCTTATGCGGGACCCACGGTCAGACCCACAATTACACGTGTTAGATTTGTCTTATTTTTTTTCAAGTTGTTTTGTGACGATAACATTTGTTGTTCTGTGACGTCCAGTTGTGTTCGTCATTGGTTCCTGTAGGGCAGAACTGGAACGATTCATCTGTGACGAACAGGTTCGTTGTTCGGTGACGATCCTCTGAGTTTCGTCATTATTTTTAGTGGCCTGGCTCTGTCACTCGTTATCTGTGACGAAGTTACAAAATTCGTCACGGTAGAGACCAGTTCCATGACGAATAAATGTAACGTCACTATAAAATCGTCGTGGATATTAACATTTCTACTAGTGCAAGCTGCAAAGGATCTTGCTTCGGACACCGGACCCTCCTGGCTGTAACAGTCGGTTCACGGCAAATGGTTGCCTACACCTGTATCCGAACGTGGGAGATTCCGAAAGGGTCCAACGGTTGTCACTACCGCGGCCTACCCCAAGACAAACCGTGGGATACAGGGCAATTGAAGGATAACCCGTAGTCCAGACACCACGTCTGCACTACTGACTACTACTATAGCACGGCTACGTCTGACGTCCCGTAGCAACACTATAGCACTCCGTGTAAGTACAGAGCGACGAACCCGCAAGTACAGCTAGACCTTGCCCATCATGGAATCAAGACGATACGAAGAGATATGAATGACACTTTGATCTAATTTAGATATGCAGGAGGCTCACTATATTCTAATTGACAAGTGATCACACAAACGGAATGCAGAACTATTCATCTAGTCAACAAGATCAAAGGATCGTGTACTACCATTGGCTTGGAACCACAGGCGATTAGACCGCCCCTAGGGGTGGTTAGACCGCCCTGCCCCTGAGTGGTCCATTTGATGATTCTTCAGCTCTTGTTCATTGATAAGCTTGTATATTGCCTAAATAAATCCTTGCAAAGCTTATCACAACAAATGCTCTTCTAGAGAGCCATTAGAAGCATCGAATGGTATGAGGTAATAAAAGTTATGAAAGTGTCAAGGTCACTTCCTCATGCTAGGTCTAATGATCCCTGAGTGTTCACAAAGAACTGAGAGTGACCAGGACACAACATTAAATACTTATTACCAAGATTTCATTGGTTGGATGATTTTCAAATTCTAGCTCTTCTCATGGCAAGGCATCAAACTTTTCATTCCCTTCTAGTTGCCATGACTTCAATGCATCTCGATCAACCTACAAGCTCAGCAAGCACTTCTTGGTACCCAACACTTGTTGGGTCCTACGAGGTTAGTCACAAGATGCTTAGGAACCCAAATAGCCCTTGTGCTAGTTTGAGGTGAACTAATCATCCTCATAGCACAAGTGCTAATCTTGTCATTCCTAAGCTAACGAAAATCATAATGGACAAGGTTGGATTGAGGAGTGTTACCATTCGGACAATCCTTGCCCAAGTGAACCTTCTCACGATAAGTATAGCAAATGCAGTTTTTGGCACTTCTAGGCTTGGGAGCCATTTGCTTGTCATGTCTTGGTTTGCATGTAGGCTTCTTGCTTGAAGGGTGGACTTTCTTTTCTTTGCTGTGGAGGTTCTTCACTGTGCTGGCCAGACCCGGTCTAACCACCCTGGGAGGGTGGTCTGACCGCCCCTGGTCAGCACTACTGGCTTGTGGGTAATCCGCAGCCGAGTGACCCTTCTCTTTGCATTGATAGCACAATCTCCTTCTTATGGAGCTTCTCTTCTTCTTGGAGATTGTTTCCAAAGCCTTGAGCTTGGTGGGGCAATGTGAAGCAATATGCCCTGAATCTTGCTCTTGTTGACCTTGATGTGTTGTTGAGGAGTTGAGCTCGTGAAGGTTGAACCCTTCTCAAGCTTCTTCACCATGTCATCACGGTTATCTTGAGAAAGTTGCACTTTGCTCTCTTCCTTCAACACATACAAGTCTCTTTTAAGCTTTTTGACCTCTTGCTCGAGTTCATCATTTTCTTGAGTAACGAGGTCATCACAAGATTCTACAAATACATGCTCGATGCTAGATTGGCTTACTTGAGAACAACAAAGTTTAGTACAAGCAAATTCACTATTGACAAGTGAGCATGTGCATGTGGGTGTGAGAGGTTGCAAAAATTTTACCGATGACACAACAACCTCATGAGCAATTTCTAGTGAAGCATATGAGTCTACAAGCTTCTCATGGGAACACACAAGTTCCTTGTGAGTTGCTTGCAAAGCCACATACTCACTAGTGACCTTTGCTAGTTGAGCTTCTAGCACATCATTGGCTTCTTCCTCTGTGTTTGCTATATAAGAAAAGGATTTGATGCCATGATCGTACTTATTAGCCAATGATTCATACTTACAAACCAAGGAGGCGAGCTCGGATTTGAGAAGCTCAAGTTCTCTTGTCGGAGAGCTTGAGGGTTCGATCTTCTGGCTCTTCGCTCCCTTGGCCTGCCTCTTCTTCTTGCTCTTCTTCTTGGCCACGAGGCAAGCCCCTTAACCATAGTAGGTTGAAGCTCCTCTGTTGAGGGCGGTTAGACTGCCCCTGGGGGGCGGTTTGACCGCCTCCCCCAGAGAAGCTCCGCCTTCACTTCTCTTGCCTTCTTCTTCCTTGAGGGTTGATGCTTGATGATCAGTGGATATTGTAGGGGTTGTGGGACACATCTCCTCTGGTTCATCTTCATCATCACTCTCAAGTTCATCCCATTTGGTGTTTGCAACATTAAATAGCAAATCCCATATGAGATGAGCATCTTCACTAATCTCCTTGCTCTTTAGGATGAGATGCTTTAGTTCTCTACACACAGAGCTACACAAAAGGTTAGTAATAACAGCATTGAGTTGCCTATTCTCCAATTCATTTGGAGTGACATTCGTCTCATCCTCCGGAAGGATACTCGCAACCATGATGCCCTCAGCGGTGGGACCCAAAACCTTAAGTGCAATGAGAACATTGGAACACCAAGAAGAGTAGTTTGAGCCATATAGAGCTAGCGGCTCAAACGGTACCTCACATGTAGTCGACATCGAAAAACTCTGAGCGGTTAAGCTCAAACCAGAGCACCAAGCTTTGATACCAATTGAAAGGACCTTGATATCGCCTAGAGGGGGGTGAATAGGCAAGACGACCAAATAAAACTTTCCCCCAAAACTTGAGCTTCACTGGCACAGGCGGTTAGACCGCCCCTGGTGCACCCAGCATAAATGGGGGCGGTTAGACCGCCTCCACGTAGTGAAGCTGCAAAACACAACTCAAAGCTTCTCTTGACTTCTAGCAAGAACCAAAGTTCTTGAGTGACTTTAGTAGATGATCACAAGCAGGGTAATGATCCCTGCACTCAAAGACAAGCACACCCAAGTAGATCGAGTGGAAGTAAAGTAAATATGCTAGAAATCAAACAAGTGAGGCAAACCACAAAGGAGAGACGAGGATTTGTTTCCTGAAGTTCACCTCCCACTAAGGAAAGGCTACGTCTCCGTTGAGGAGCTTGTAAGGGAACTTTCCCACAACAAGTCGGGTCTCTTTCAACCGCTTTCCTCCTTTTTCCACTAAGGTGATCTTTTTCCGAAGAGGCAAGATCACAACCCTCACAAACTTGCCGCTGCTCACCACAACCTTGGGAGCTAGCCGGTGATGCCTAGCTGTCTAGGAGACAAACCTCCAAGAGTAACAAATGCTTCAATGGCTTTTCGACACGAATCACAAGTGCTCAAGCTATGGGATGCTCTTGCTCAGCTCACACAAGCTCACAAAGGTTTAAACTCTCAACCCAACACTAGGATATGGCTTGAATCACAAATCTCACAAAGAGTGGGTTGGGGAGTGTTTCTTTGGCTTTGGCTTATGAAAAACAGCAGGGGGAGCACCTCAGCAACCCTTGAACCAGCAGCCCCAACAAGTGGAGCTCGTGTGGTACCTATACCCCTCACAAGGAAAACTATCCGTTAGAGTTCTGGCTAGAGCGGTTAAACCGCCTGGTCAGGGCGGTTAGACCGCCTGCCACCGACCAGTTTGAAAAACTAGCCGTTGGCTGCCTGGGGCAGTTAGACCGCCCTAGGCAGAGAGATCCCAAAAACCCTTTTCTCTTCTCACAAACACTTCAAGACGTGTTGAAGTGGCTAAGGTTGGGTCAGAGGTTTGTTAGATCACTCAGAGACTCTCTCAAGGCTATTTCTCACTTTGGTCAACTAATGAGCACTTTTGATCTTTTGTCTTAGAGCTAATGTTGCATCCCTCTTGATAGTACGACATTCCTATACTCAAGAACAAATATAAAATCAAGTCAACCACTTGAGCTTGTAGATCTTCAATATTGCCATACTTTTGCAATTCCAACTTGAGGGCTTCCAACATAGCCTATGTTTTGAGCACGTCCATACTTGAGCTAGTGACTTAGGATCTTTCCATCTAGCATAAGAATGCACACTTGGATCCACAAGTCACTCCATATTGCCAATCATAACAAATAGATGAGTTGCATTGCTTCCCTCGATTAAGGCTTGGATATGATACTTCGAGATCCCACAGATGCTAGAAATTCACCTTAGCAAAACACTAATGGCGGCTTAGCTAGGACCCCAAAGATTGCTTAGTCCCTCACCCTAGTTATCTCGATTGATCTCTTCATAACTTACCCAATCCACGTTGAGTTTGGCTTTGCTTCATCCACAATTAACCTTCATTTGAAATACCGCTTCAAATGCTTTTTCTCGATCGACAACGAATATGCAAGCTTCCAATTAAGGACCATAAACTCTATACTCATCCTTGTGTCCTCTTTCAATTACCACATGAAGCCTTGCATTTAATTAGAGAGAATTACCAATTTCTCTTTTTATGATCCCTTTTATTTTTAGCCAAGCTACCATAATCCTTAGAGACATGAAATTTATCTTTGCAAAATATCCCCAATATATAAAACCATTTATTGCTTGACATTCACCAATTTGCATAAGGATCACACACTTGCTTGCCTTCAATCATTGTGAGCCAGATAGTATCCATTTAAATGCAACAATCATAGCTCATGAATAATTAATAAAAAACCTGCTCACAATCTTTGACAAACAAGTTAGATCTTTAATCGCTTTGTCACTCAATTCAACAAAATCCACTTAGGAGCCTAGATGCACTTTCACTAACATATTGAAGGAGGCAAGGGTGGCGTGGCCGGGGAGAGGTGCCGCGTCACCCCTTGATTCACCTCCGCCCGATGCGTGCAGGGGCCCGCGCGGACGGTCGTCCCCGCGTCTTGGTCGTGC
Organism: Cenchrus fungigraminus; assembly: GCA_036936925.1. NCBI lineage: Eukaryota > Viridiplantae > Streptophyta > Magnoliopsida > Poales > Poaceae > Cenchrus > Cenchrus fungigraminus. The sequence goes on along the minus strand of CM072778.1, from coordinate 48,428,919 downwards.
GTTGGGGTCTGTTGGCTTCCCGCTGAACGCTCGGGCCCGGCGTGGATGCGACCTCCCACTGAGCCGCCCTCGCCCCTGGTAGCCTGCTAGCGTTCCTTTTCGGTACGCTCGCAGATTGACAGACGTGACGTTGCCCATGTTTTCCTCTGCCCGATTGGCCGGGCCCTCCTGTCGGTCGCACCTATGTTGCCTCCCCGGTTGACCTCCCCCTAGCCTGTCCTTGCTTCCTTTACCTTTCTTCTCTGGATGTTGTTGTTGACGAATCAAAGCTCCCGTGTTCGTCTGTTCGGTGCTCGACCGTCGTCGGCTGCTGCCTTGGCTTGCTTCTTGCATTTGCGGCGCTCTCGGAGCAGTCGGTCGAGCACCGGTGAGGGGGTGTGGGAGGGTTAGGTGAGGTGAGCTTCGTGGGGTTCGGTTGGCTTGGATGCAGTCGCTTGGCGCCGGCGCCGGCGGCGGGTCGAAGTCAGGGGCGGAGCCCAAGGGGGGGCACGCAGGGGCCTGGCCCCCCCTGATGCTGCCGCAGAGCACTACTGTCCTCAGCCATAGGAGCCATCAAATGTCTTGCTAATCAGAGATTAATTAGCACCTCTCCTCAGACAGGGCTACTAGATAGTAATTGTTTTCCCGAGACGTCACCATGCGCTGTCGCCATCCTCCCAAGGCATCTCTGCTGGTGCCATTGCAACATGCAAGATGGCAACAGGTAAGCCGCAAGCCTTGAGGTTAGGGCCGTAAGGCACGTTATAGTGAAGCTAATCAATTGACTCAAATACATTATACTACTATTTAGGAGGATCAATTCTACGTATACAATCGAACATATGATTTTGCAAATCTGTTTTAAATAAATTTTGTTGTTCACATCACTACTAAAACCTGTAAGATACCGTGTGCCTCGGACACTGGACCAAAGCATATAAACACTCGGCGAAGTGTTTGCCAAGTGTTGCACTCGGCGCTCTCGGCATCCTCTTACTCGGCAAATAGTTGTCGCTGTCTACAGGCCTAACAGACGCGCGACGATGGGGGAGGGAGGGCCACGTGGCTGCAGTTCACCGAGTGCGGGGTTTTTGCCGAGTGTCGCTATGCAGTTTGAATAGTTTTTCCGCCGAGTGTCATACCTTCGCTGAGTGTTTTGGATCTGGCACTCGGTGCAGGGCTACTTTGCCGAGTGCCTGCTGAAAAACTCTTGGCAAATAATTTGACACTTGGCATATTTCGAGTTTCCTGTGGTGCGTTATATCAAAGTCTTTGAAAAAAATTATAAGATCATTTTTACTCGACGTCTTGCCCCCCTTATGGTCAAATCCTGGCTACGCCCCTGGTCGAAGTAACCGCCTTTGGAGGTGCTTCTCGTAGCGCGGCCCGGTGTTCCTGTGCGTCGTGCAGATCCGCTTTGTTGTTGCAGGTGTGTCCTGTGCTGTGCTTTTGCTGCTGTTCCATAATTTTTGGATCTGGATTTCCCGTTGTTTGGTGGGATTCTGATTTTATTTTTGTTGGGCTGGTTGATTGCTTGCTGTGTTGAGCATGCAGTGCATCGGCGGTGTGGTTACTGGATCGGATTGCCTTCGCGCGTCGGGCTTCAAGGACTGCGAGTGATCCCTGTGTGCGCTTCTCAATTCAATTCTGGAGCATCTGCGTCTCCATGTTCTTTGTCTCTGCGTCCTTCATTTCTCTTCTTCAGTCTGTTATTCGATCTGTTGATTTTGTCTCTATGGCTTATGTCTGTGAAATTTGCGAAGATGGTTCCCTGTGCGAGGGTGTTGAAGTGAACATTCCTTTTCCTGCTCTTCACAACCGTGGCTTCAGTGCAATTTTTTGGGGCAGTCATGCAAAGGACTGCTTAGCTTCTATCGAGTGCGCAGCTCTGCAGGCTGTTGTCTTTTTGAAGGGCATCTATGGATTCACTGTCATCGATTACAGTTATGGTGGCCTGGTGAGGTCCTGATCGTTGTATACATCTGCTGTGGAGGTTGCCACTGTCGCTGTGCGTGTTTGTCGACACATTGTGGATCGAGATGGCTTTTCTGACCTGATGATTTTCTGCTACGTGGTTGTTCTGGTTCGTTGTTGGCAAGTATTAATTGTGGTGGTGTCTTTTCTGATGCGTAGCCTTTGGTGTTTGTTGGGCAGCCCTTTAGGAATTTGCTTCGCTATGGAAGCTGGTCTATTGGTTGCTCCCCGCCCTCCCTGCCCTCGACGATCAAGGAATCAACAACCCTTGCTTCCTCTACCTTATCCATCCTATGATGCCCCGTCTGCTTCCGCTGAGGAAGCTTTTGCAAGAATTAGCTGTGCCAAAAGATTCAGTAATATACTTTTGCTTCTGGCCTCTTAACCTGTTTTGTGATGGTTAGAATTTCTCCCTAAATTTAGTCTGTTGTGTTCATCCTTTTGCCCATTTGCTGTTCTGCAGGGATCAGTTTTGACCACGGTGCAAAATAAGAATCTGGAAAGAACTCCGCTCCCGCAAATCAATCACCGCCGTTGACACCCAGATTAGCCGATCTATCGTCCTCGGCAGCACGTCCGTCAGCGAATCGACAGATTCGGAGGTGACGCCGCCGCTACCGCAACCGCTCCACACTCCTTTCTCGCCACAGGGATCTCCACCGAACGATCCACCGGCGGGGAACCCGTGTCAGCTGCCACGAACTCCCAGCCTGGCCAAGACAACGTGAACGGAGCCCACCACGGATGGCCCCGCGCCTCAACTTCTCCATGCCGTCCTTCTCTCCATACCCAGACGTAATAATGGCTAACACTGTTGGAGATGACGGATGCGACCGCCTGAATCTCTCCTACTCATGACATGCGCCGAGCGCTTTCCTTTATCTTTACCTTTTCTAAAACGTAACATGGTCGTTCAATCCACTGTCCACAGCAGCGTAGTAGTTGTTCGCACCCAAAATTGGCACAAAGCCGATCAGGCTGACGCCATCGGTCAGACCAGTGTCCCTCAACAGTCTGACCGGTAGGGCGTCCTGTAGCCGATCCGGCAACGGCCACACCGGTCTGACCGGTGGGCCTGACCGGTCTAACCGGTGCACCCCGAGTCCGAGTAGAATTGAGGAGTCCTAGCGAATTTCGAGTTGTAAAAGGATTCCTTGCGGGGCAAGACCTCGCCACCCTATAAATATAAAGGGCCACGGCCGTTTGAGGTGGATCCACCCAATCGATTATTACTTTCTACAACTTTTATCTCTCAAACCCTAGCTTTTCCAACCTCGTGCTTTCCTTGTTTGTCTCGACGACGATCAGGGACGTTCTGAGTGGCCTTGCCGACCTCAGAGCAACCCTAGGCGCGCCACCTCCGACGGGGTCCCTCCCGAGGCGGCGATCTTAGGCTTTCACTGCGCCTCTGCAGCCACCGGTCAGACTGGTGCCCCTGACCGGTCAGACCGGTCCGGGCAGGAGCTCGGCGAGTTCAGCGTTTCGACGTTCCGCGCGATCTAGCGCTCGTGTGTGTTTACCAGAAAAGCGTCAACATATTTTTGGCGACTCCGCTGGGGAAGAAAGATCAGGTTGCTGAAACCGTTCAATCTGACCTCAGCCAGATGGGTGCTCGGTGTGAACTTGACATGAACAACATTGTCACCGCGTCGCTGGAAGATCTCTCTCCGGAGGAGCAGCAGAAGTTCAAGGCGCTACAAGAGTACATGCAAGTACAATTCCTAGCTGGCGTCAAGAAGGATCGGTCCGGCAAGGTGGCAAGATTGAAAGAGTTCGAGCTGCCGGTGATCAGGCTAAACGACAGCAATGTTGAGGTAATTCCCACTGTAAGTAAGAAACCCCCGCCTGAAACTTCTCCTATGAAATCTACAGTGGAAAGCGATGAATTACTTGTTTCATATATTGCACGTTTAGAACGGTTAGAGGATCTTGAAAAAGATAGGGCTTTAGGTTATGCCAATAATGAAACTAATAGTAGTACTCATAAAGCTAATCCTCAAGGGTCCCATCCTAGCTTAGCACCTCTGCCTGCAAATAATGGTAATTATGCATATGGTTTGACACCAAATCCAACATCTGGTCAGTATCCTCAGTTTCAACCGCACAGGCCAAACATGGCCGCACCGGTTGAACCGGTGCAGGGTACCGGTCAGACCGGTGCTATGGAGCTGGTGCCCGACCAGCCTTTGCCAATTTCTGTCGTGCCAAATCAGATGGTCCCTACTTTTTCTAATACAATCAGTAATGTTGGACCTCATTATAGTACAACAATGAATACATCAGCTTCCAAAAACATTATTCCAGATGATATTTTTGAAAGTTACAGGTTAGCTCAAGCTAAGATAACTCCCATCTTAAATAAGATGAATTTGGAGAATCCTCAGCCACCACAGCCAAATAATCCTAATTGGGCGGAATTTAATAGATTTAAGGAAGATTTGTCTAATGTGGTAAAAACCAAACTTGGTGTTGACATTTGTAATACTAATTTGTATCAAAAGCCATACGATCCCGAGTTTGATAGATTTCCTCTCCCACGTGGTTGGCGTATGCCTGATTTGATTAAATTTAGTGGTGATGATGACCGAACCACATGGGAGCATATTAGCCAATACACTGCGCAACTAGGTGAAGCTGGTGTTTATAATGCTTTGAAAGTACGCTTATTTTCTCTATCTTTGACTGGCACCGCTTTTGCTTGGTTTTCTTCGCTTGCTCCCGGTTCTATTATATCTTGGGATATGTTAGAACGTAAGTTTCATGATCACTTTTATAGTGGGAGCATACAATTAAAATTGACAGACTTAACATCGGTTAGACAAGGAAGAGATGAAACTGTCTCTGCCTACATCAAAAGGTTTAAAGAAACTAAAAACCGATGCTTTAATTTGTCAATCACTGATATGGACCTTGCAGACATTTGTCTGAAAGGTTTAAGGTCATCCATTAGGGATAAGATAGAGGGCTCTGATTTTCTTTCGGTTGCACAAGTTCAAGTAAGAGCTTTAGTTGTTGAAAATCGAATGAATAAAGAGAAAGATAACTTTAAATCACGACGTTCTAATGTTCATGTTATTGATTATGATTCTGATAGTTCGGATGATAGTGATAAAGAAATTTATGCTGCTGAATTTGTTTGGCCCTCTAAAGAAAAAACTTATTCTTGCTCATCCCTTAAGCCGGCTAGTAAAGGTCGGCAAGAAGAAATTAAATTTACTTTTGATGTTTCCAAATGTGATCGCATATTTGATGAATTGCTTAAATCTGGAAATATCAAGTTAACTCATACTATTCCTCCACTTGAAGAGTTGAAAAGACGTGCATATTGCAAATTTCATAATTCATTTTCTCATGCTATTAATGATTGCAATGTGTTTCGTCGACAGGTTCAATTTTAAATGAAGGTCGTTTGACTTTTCATGAGATACAAGTGGATAAAGCTCCTTTTCCAATCAACACCATGGATTTACAGCAGCCTAAGGTACTGGTTCGGCCACGTCAAACTGAAGCAGCTAAAGGCAAGAACGTGGTAATCGGGGAGGCTAAGCCCGATTTAAGACGAAAGGAGCTGGTTCGCAAAGTTGAGTATGAGAAGACTCTTGATGGCAAAGAGACCTTCAAGGTTACAGTGAGTGCCTCTGGACATGGGAGGCAAGGGTCGTCCACACCCGCCGATCAGCGACTGTCTGAGCCGTCTCTGGCCAGACCGGTGGAGGTGACCGGTCAGACCGGTGCACCCCCAGGCCGTCCGAGGATGATCAAGCCAAGCCGTCCGGAGATTGGAAACTAGAAACTTAATGTAGCAAAGAATCAGGGGAGTGGTCTTAGGCCAAAGGTCACTTTCGATATGCTATTTGATAAGTATTCCAAGCAAAAGGCCGTTACAAGTGATCATCCGTTAAAAAAAGGATGAGGTCACCTACACACCAAGGAGGTTCATCTTCACCTCCAAGGGCTGCTACAAGACTCAAGGGGGAATCATCGCAGCAAGGGCAACGCTTTACTCCACCATGGGCTTCATCAAGTTCACATGCACCACGCCCAATTTATGATAACAATGGAGTGATGTGGGTGCCATATCAACAAGCCTTTCATCCTGGATGGGGAGGACAGAAATCAGCTTTCGACAGGATCTCCAGGCCTATCCAAGACCGATTGGCTCCGCGCCGTTCTGATCAGGGTCATCAGACCCGACCGGTCAGACCGGTCGCTACCACCGGTCAGACCGGTGCGGCCAGAAAAGCCGTGCCACCTCCCGTGAAGCAAGTTTACAAGCCGAAGCAGAAGGAGGAGGTGAAGAAAATGGAAATTGATCTAGAGAGGACTACAAATCAAGATATTATTCAGATTGGGTCAATGGATGTTCCTATTAGAGAAGATGGCAAAAGACCGATTGTTCCAAACAATAAGATTGTGACATCAAATCCAGGAGTGTTTGCTGCTGCTAACGATCATGAGACCAGTGGAAGTTGTTCCAACTCCAAGTACTTCTTGCCAAGGTGGTGTCCTCCCGGTTTGACTCGCACACAAAGGAGGAAGCTTCAACGCCTGAGGTTTGAAGAGAAGAGAGAGAAGGAGCTAGAGAAGCAAAGGGATGAAGCTTTCAACTAGTACAGGCCCATGGTACCTCAGGGGAAAGAGTGGAGAGTCAAGACCAGCTCCCAGCTAGCACCGGTCACACCGGTCACACCGGTCAGACCGATGGAGGTCGACGGTCAGACTGATGACCCAGAGGTGCCGCCCGGTTTCTCTTCTTTGGCCCCCATGGTTTGTGATGACAAGTCCGCATCGGATCCTGCACCAGAAGACGATGAGGAGCTTGTTGATTACAGTTCTTCGCCCGAGCGCATGAATTTGGACATCAACGTGATCCATATGTCTATGGATGGATATGTGCTCTCGGAGGAGGACGTCGCACATCTCAACTTTGGGCCAAAGGAAGCTATTTTCCAGAAGCCTAAAGCTGCTGAAAATCATTTGAAGGCTTTGTACATGAAAGGACACATCAATGGGAAGCCTATCTCTCGCATGCTGGTGGACGGAGGAGCGATCGTCTACTTGATGCCGTTTTCTTTGTTCAAGAAGCTGGGAGGTTCGGATGATGAGTTGATCAAGACCAACATGACCGTCAGCGGTGTGGGAGGAGGCGTGCCGATGGGAGCTAAAGGTGTCGTCTCTATGGAGCTCACCGTTGGGAGCAAGACGTTGGCCACGGCATTCTTCGTCGCTGAGACACAAGGTAACTTCAGTCTCATCCTTGGTCGTGATTGGATTCGTGCAAATCAGTGTGTGCCTTCTACCTTGCATCAATTTTTAATCCAATGGGTAGGCGACGAGGTAGAGATTGTTCATGGTGATACATCGGCTTGTGTTGCAGTGGCCGATAGTCCTACTATGGATAATCATGAGAATCTTAAGTGCTTAACTGGTTTAGATCTATCTAATTTAAGGCTTATTGATTCTACCAAAGATGGCTTTGCTACTGTTGTCATGAAGCCGATCGTTGATCAGACTAGAAACCTCTCTTTTGATTTGATGGATGCAAATCTGGAGTGGTTGCAACAAAGGCGAGAGCACTATCGGGCGCATAAGAACGATATGTGTGAGGCCATCGAAGACTTTGATGATTTGAGCAAGTTAGGACAAGGGTTTACGTCGGCTGATCCTTTAGAGGAGGTTGATATTGGTGATGGTACTATACCTAGGCCGACATTTGTAAACAAGAATCTTGATCCTTTGTTTAAATCTGATTTAATAAAGTTGTTAAAGGAGTATGTTGATTGTTTTGCATGGAACTACAATGAAATGCCTGGCTTAAGTCGTGATTTAGTTGAGCATCGTTTACCTATTAAACCTGGCTTTAGGCCTTATAAACAACCTCGTAGAAACTTTAATCCTGATATTTATGACCGAGTGAAAGAGGAAGTCAATCGGTTACTTGATGCAAAGTTTATTAGGCCTTGTCGTTATGCTGATTGGATCTCTAATATTGTGCCTGTTGAGAAAAAAGGGACAAAAAAGCTTCGTGTTTGCATTGATTTTAGAGATCTTAATAGAGCTACTCCTAAAGATGAATATCCTATGCCTATAGCCGATTTTCTTGTTAATGCTGCATTCGGACATAGAATTCTTAGCTTTCTTGATGGTGATGCTGGTTACAATCAAATCTTTATGGCCGAAGAGGATATATTCAAAACGGCTTTCATTTGTCCGGGTTTTGTTGGCTTATTTGAGTGGGTTGTTATGACTTTTGGATTGAAAAATGCGAGTGCTACTTATCAAAGGGCTATGAATTTAATCTTTCATGATTTGCTTGGCATCATAGTAGAGGTTTATATCGACGACATTGTTGTCAAATCGGCTGGAGATGATTCTCATTTAGCTGATTTAAGACTTGCCTTTGAGAAAATGCGTCGGTACAAATTAAAGATGAACCCACTCAAATGTGCTTTTGGTGTATCGGCTGGGAAGTTTTTAGGCTTCATTGTGCATGAGAAAGGCATAGAGATTGATCCTAAAAAGATTGAGGCAATCCGGAATGTTAAAGCACCTACTTGTAAAAAGGATTTGCAAAAGTTCTTGGGCAAGGTAAATTACTTGAGGAGGTTCATTTGTAACTTGTCCGGGAAGGTGAATGCTTTTACTCCTTTACTTCGGTTGAAAAATGATGTTGACTTCACTTGGGGGGCAAAGCAACAAGAGGCATTTGATGAGATTAAGAGCTATTTGACTTCGCCACCCGTTCTTCAAGCGCCCAAGAGTGGTATTCCTTTCAAGTTGTATGTAGCGGCTGAGAAGGATGTCGTTGGAGGTGTTTTAACTCAAGAAACCGAAGGCGAGGAGTACATTGTTGCATATGAGAGTAGAAGATTGCTAAACGCCGAAACAAGGTACACTTTTATTGAAAAGTTGTGTTTATCACTATATCATACTTGTACCAAGTTGAGGCATTATCTATTACCTAGTACTTGCATAGTAGCATGTCAAACCGACATAATCAAATACAAGTTGCATAAACCAATTTTAAGTGGTAGAGTCGGCAAATGGGCTTATGCTTTAGTTGAGTATGATTTGCATTGTGAGCCATTAAGTTCAATGAAAGGTCAAATTATTGCCGACTTTATTGTTGGACATAGAGTAGATAAGCAACTTGATTTGAATGTCAGTTATGTTACTTTTACTCCATGGAAGTTGCATTTTGATGGATCGGTTTGTAAAGATGGTTGTGGTGTTGGAGTTGTCATTATTTCGCCAAGTGGGGCTGTTTTTGAAGCTCTTAACCGATTGGATCATGATTGTACTAACAACCAAACCGAATATGAGGCTCTTCTATTTGGATTAGATATTTTGCATGACATGAGAGTAAAACATGTGGAAGCATATGGAGATTCTTTATTGGTGGTGCAGCAAGTATCCAAGGTATGTCAATGTCTAAATGGCTTTTTAAATGCTTATCTTGATAAGTGTTTAGACATCATATCTTGTATGGATGAATTTGTTATCTATCATGTGCCACGAGAGGAAAATCCTAGAGCTAATGCTCTGGCTCAGCAAGCATATGGTTATAATGTTCGAAAAAGAAATTTTCAAGAACACAAACCGTTGCTTATAGCCGAGTGTTTTGCTTTGGACGCACCGGTCAGGCCGACGTAGCCGACGGGTCTAACCGGTGACACCGGTCTGACCGATGTCACCGACCGGTCTGACCGGTCCCCTGGTTCTGGGTCGGCTAACGGCACCGGTCTGACCGATGCTCATGACCGGTCTGACCGGTCCCCTGGTAAAAGTTCCTCCTTAGTTTTTTGTGACAAAGATGAGGTGGAGGATTGGAGAAAGCCTCTGGTTGATTATTTGCATAATCCTAGCAGTTCAGTTGATAGAAAAGTCCGACGATGGGCTCTTAAGTTTGTTCTTGATGATGGTGAATTGTATCGTCGGACCGCGGATTATTTGCTTTTTAAGTGTTTGGGTCCTGATCAAGCTAGGTTGGCTATGGCAGAAGTTCATGAAGGTATTTGTGGTACTCATCAATCGGCTCCCAAGATGAAGTGGCTCCTCAGGCGAGCTTGCTTTTATTGGCCTACCATGATAGCCGATTGTTTTAGATACTACAAAGGTTGTGAAGAGTGTCAAAGGCATGGAGATGTTCAGTTGATGACTGCTGCGTTGATGCATCCGATTATCAAGCCTTGGCCTTTTAGAGGATGGGGTTTGGATTTTATTAGCAAGATTCATCCTTCGTCGTCAAAGGGGCATTGTTTTGTGATCGTGGCTACTGATTACTTTACCAAGTGGACTGAAGCTATTCCTTTGAAGAATATGACACATAGAGAGGTGATTGAGTTTATTACTGGGCATATCATACATAGGTTTGGCATTCCGCAGACTTTGACTACGGATCAAGGGACTTTGTTCATATCCAAAGAGGTGCGTGAATTTGTTGATTCCTATGGTATTAAATTGCTCAATTCATCTCCATATTATGCTCAAGCCACTGGTCAAGCCGAGTCTAGCAACAAAACTTTGGTGAAGCTCATCAAGAAGAAGATAGAAGACAATCCTAGAAGATGGCATGAGGTATTATCTGAAGCTTTATGGGCTCATCGTATTTCTAGACATGGTGCTACTAAGGTCACTCCTTTTGAGCTTGTGTACGGTCAAGAGGCCGTTTTACCTGTTGAGGTGAATCTAGGCGCATATAGACTTGCAAAGCAGAATAATCTTGATGTTGAGTCATATTATGCTTTGATGATGGACAATATTGATGAAGTGACCGACAAGCGTATGGAAGCTTTGGAGGAAATTGAAAAGGACAAGAGGAGAGTTGCTAGAGCATACAACAAGAAGGTAAAAGCCAAATCTTTTCAGGTAGGTGACTTGGTTTGGAAGACGATTTTACCTATTGGATCTAAGAGTAACAAGTTCGGCAAGTGGTCTCCAAGTTGGGAAGGTCCGTACAAGGTTGTCAAGGTTTGTTCTGGGAATTCTTACATGGTGGAGACTTTGCAAGGACAGCGGCTTCCAAGGGCTCTCAATGGGAGGTACTTGAAGAAATTTCATCCAAGTGTCTGGCAAGATGCTTGATAGGATATGGCCGATTTAAAGCTAAAATCGCCCTTAGACCAAAAAATGGCCGGTGAAATGTCACATCGACCTTAGAATTATTTTTTAGACAGCAAGCTTTACTAAAAAACAGGGGGGCATATGTTCGCACCCAAAATTGGCACAAAGCCGATCAGGCTGACGCCACCGGTCAGACCGGTGTCCCTCAACGGTCTGACCGGTAGGGCGTCCTGTAGCCGATCCGGCAACGGCCACACCGGTCTGACCGGTGGGCCTGACCGGTATGACCGGTGGACCCCGAGTCCGAGTAGAATTGAGGAGTCCTAGCGAATTTTGAGTTGTAAAAGGATTCCTTGCGGGGCAAGACCTCCCCACCCTATAAATATAAAGGGCCACGGCCGTTTGAGGTGGATCCACCCAATCGATTATTACTTTCTACAATTTTTATCTCTCAAACCCTAGCTTTTCCACCCTCATGCTTTCCTTGTTTGTCTCGACGACGATCAGGGACGTTCTGAGTGGCCTTGCCGACCTCAGAGCAACCCTAGGCGTGCCACCTCCGACGGGGTCCCTCCCGAGGTGGCGATCTTAGGCTTCCACCGCGCCTCTGCAGCCACCGGTCAGACCGGTGCCCCTGACCGGTCCGGGCAGGAGCTCGGCGAGTTCAGCGTTTCGACGTTTCGCGCAATCTAGCGCTCGTGTGTGTTGACCAGAAAAGCGTCAACAGTAGTAGTATTTTTTTTAAAAAAAACAGCAGCGTAGTAGCCACCGTGAAAAGCCCTCTGGACTGAAAAGCCTCCAGTTTGGGGACACCCAGAAAACCATTTTTCCTTCCTGGGCCAAGCAATTGTCCAATGGACCGTTCTACTTTTGTTATTGGGCTCGAGAAAAACTTACCCTCTCTACCTTTCTGGCCCCCCGAGCCTTAAGCTGGACCTTTTTACCGGTCTACTATATGTTACTGGTGGAACGAGGTTTCAGCTCGTGCTGAGGGACACCGCCCTTACCGAGGCACAGGCTCGTGCCGAGCGTGAGCACATGGCGCTGGAGGATGCACAGGCGTGCCTTGCTCAAGCTGAGCAAAAGGCTCAGGGGGTCGAGGGGCTCGCCACCGCCCTTAAGGAAAAGAGCGATATGCTAACGGCGGTGGAGGGCCAACTTCGGGAGGAGCACACCGTTCGCGAGGGGGCGCAATCTCAGCTCGCGCTGAGGGACGCGGCCCTCGCCGAGGCACAAGCTCATCTCGAGCGGGAGCGCAAGGCGCTCGAGGAGGCACAGTCCCAGCTCTCCCAAGCCACGCTGAAGATTCTGGAGGCTGAGCAGGCGGACGCCGCTCTTAGGGAGGCATAGTCTCAGCTCCAGCTTGCGCATGAAGAGCTTGAAGGGGCGAGAAACGCGCTTCAGCAGCGAGACACCTCGATCCTTCAACTCCAACAGGATGCGGGCCGAGGGTAAGTTGTGTTCCTCAGCCGCTTTGGTTTTTTGTTAAGTCCTTTCGAGACTTGACTTCTGCTTTCGTACCGCATAGCTGCAGAAGAGTTCAGCGGATCCTTCAGAAGAGGTGCGGGTTCTCCAGGTTGCGTACGACGAGGCCCAGGGCGAGCTCAAGACCCTGGAGACTGCCGCTCTCGAGGTGTGCCACGAGCTTGAGGGGGCCGAGGGTCAGTCCTCGGGTAGCTCGGTAGCGAGCCGCCTGCGGTCCCTGGGCGGCCGAGTTACTGAGCGCTTGCGAGGCGCCCTTCATCTCGGCGTCCAGAAGACCTTGGGGTTGACCTCGACCCACTACATCCTCGACTTCGGCCTGCTGCGGGATGGCTATGTTCTTCTTGAAGGGGTCGTGGGTGAAGAGGCCGAGCTTGAGGCCATCAGGGAGGTTGACGCGTCCATGGCGGAGCCCGCCGCGGCCCTCGCCGACATGTTTGACTTGGACCTGTTCCCCGAGGTGACCGAGAGCGAGGATGCCGCCGCTCCAAGCCCCCGTGCCCCTTGAGGACTCGGGCCTCGAGGCCCGTTAATCTTTTGTTAGATTCCTGGACAAGTCTTATTTGTACAAACAATATGTCATGCTATGCACAAGTTTTATTTGTGAGTTTTATTTCATATGTTACCATGTTTTCCTCGCGCCTTTTGGGAGAACTTCGACCAAGGAATTTGCGTTCACGAGCCAACTTAGTCGTAGAGTAGCGAGGGGGATGCTTATCCTCTTGGAGGCGTCGGTGGTCTCACGACTCGACCGGCTCTAGGCTTAGCTAGTTCGCGCTCGGCCTCTGCTCTCCTAAATGCTTGAGGCATAACATTCTAACATTTTTGAGAGAAGGAAAGTATTTTTGCGAAAAAGAATTGGGACACTCCGGGGGGAACCCCCCATCGTAGCCCCCGAGAGGGACTTGGTTTGCATCGAAGCCCTGGCTAAGGGTAAAACCGAGTCACCCTTTTATTTATGATTTCAAGTGCGGAATGTACAAAGGAAGCTTGGAAATCTAAGGGTAGAAGCGACGTAGCTGTTGTATGTTCCAAGCGTTGGTGAGGACCTCGCCCTTCTCGTTTGCATGCTTGTACGTGCCGGTCTTGAGCACTTCGACGACAACGTAGGGTCCCTCCTATGGCGGCGACAGCTTGTGTCGACCTCGGTTGTCTTGCCGTAACCTCAGCACTAGGTCGCCTTCGCTGAAGTCACAACGTCGAACCTTTTGGGCTTGGTATCGCCGGAGTGACTGCTGATATCTCGCCGAGTATAGCATCGCCACGTCACGGGCCTCGTTCGCCTGGTCCAGCGAGTCTTCGCGAGCCCGCTGGTTCTGGTTTTCTTGATAGGCCTTGAGCCTGGGGGACCCGTATTCCAAATCCGTGGGGAGGACAGCCTCCGCACCGTAGATGAGGAAGAACGGTGTGAACCCCGTGGCTCTACTCGGGGTAGTCCTGAGGCTCCAAATGACTGACGGTAGCTCTTGAACCCATTCCCAGCCAAACTTGTTCTGTTTGTTGAAGATCCTGGGCTTGAGGCCTTGTAGAATCATGCCGTTGGCACGCTCCACCTGGCCATTGGTCTGTGGGTGTGCAACGGCTGCCCAATCCACGCGAATGTGGTAATTGTCGCAGAACTCCAGGAATTTCTTGCTGGTGAATTGGGTGCCGTTGTCGGTGATGATGGAGTTTGGCACCCCGAACCTGTGGACGATGTCCGTGAAAAACAGCACCGCCTGCTCGGATCTAAGGTTGGTGATGGGGCGTGCCTCGATCCATTTCGAGAACTTGTCGATCGCGACCAACAAGTGTGTGTAGCCCCCGGGCGCCTTCCGCAGGGGCCCGACGAGGTCTAACCCCCACACTGCAAATGACCATGTAACGAGGATGGTCTGAAGGGCATGAGCTGGGAGATGCGTCTTGCGGGCGTAGAACTGGCACCCTTCGCTAGCCCTGGGCAAAAAGAACCGGGAACCGAGAACCGAACCGAAAGAACCGGGAACTGGAACCGAAAGAACCGGAACCGAAAAATTCGGCTCCTGTTCGGTTCCTGATTCTTGGGAACCGAACTACCCCGGTTCTTTCGGTTCAGTTCTCGGGTACCTGGAGAACCGAGGAAATAGCACATCTAAACGTATAGCCTAGCAAAAGCCCAATAAGATAGGATGCCAAAAGTACAAAACCCTAGCACCCCCACTCCAGCGGTCAACAGTCAGCGGCTCAGTGGCGTGTCGGCCACACCAGCCGCGAGTCACGACTCCCCCCGCGCCGCGCCCCCCAGCTGCGCCGCAACCGCTGGTCCTCTCCGCCAGCCCGCCACGCCGCTCGCTCTTGCCGCCGTCTTGCCCGTCCGTGGACCACCAGAGCCCGCCCTCTCCGACTCCGACTCTCCGAGGCTCTGTCTCCCTCTTTCTTCTCTCCGATCCGAGCGCCAGGCTACCCCAGCCGCCAGTCACCCTTGCTACAGTGCGTTGTCCACCATTGCTTACCCGGCGCCCGCCCACCGCTGCACAATGGTCCAATATCACAACGGCTACATCAATTGCATCCTGCAGTGTAAGTGTTAGTGTCATCTGTGAATGATATTGGACCGATTTAGATGTAGGGACTGATTTTTAAGCTTTAGTTGTTTGAACTGTCCTGTTGATTGCATGAAAATGTAGCCAAAATGCTGCCTAAATTTCCTACTGAATGGGTTGTTTTCTGCATTTTTGAAAAATTTGGTTCCTTCGTTTAGAACCGGAACCGGAACTGAAAGAACCGGAACCGAAATTCTCCGGTTCCTGCTTTGGAAAAGAACCGATCGGTTCCTAAAATTTGGGAACCGAAATTTCATAGGAACCGAAGAACCGACCCGATCGGTTTGGGTAGAACCGAACGCCCATGCCTACCCTTCGCAAGTACGTACTACCTCGTTGGCGTCGGCGACCGCCGTGGGCGATTAAAAGTCCTGGCGGAACGCGTTGCCCACGAGGGTGTGCGGCGCCGCATGGTGGCCGCATACGCCTGCGTGAATGTCCCGAATCAACTCGCGCCCCTCGGGGATGGGGATGCACCGTTGTAGGACCCCGGAAGTGCTGCGCTTGTACAATTCTCTGCCGATCATCATGAACAATTTGGACTTTCTGGCGATGCGCCTCGCCTCGGTTCGGTCCGAGGGTAGCTGCCCTCGGTCGATCCAAGCGAGGTACTTGCTCCGCCAGTCTTCAGCGGGAGGATCCTCGTCGATCTCCATGGCTTCGTCTTCGTATGCCCCGTAATTCTCGAGGAGGGAGACCTCGAACTCCTCATTCGAGGGGTCCTCTTCCGTGGGCTCCGCGCCCGTGGACCTCGAGGGAGCCCCCGAGGGTTTGTCGGAGTCTGGGGCCGCCTTGTTGAAGTCGATAGAGGGTTTGGCGAGGTCGCGGGCAAAGACGTTCGGGGGAACGGTGATCCGCCGCGACGCGATCTTTGCCAGCTCATCCGCCTCCTCATTGTACTTGCGCAGGATGTGGTTGAGCTCGATGTCGTAGAACTTGTCTTCGAGCGCGCGCACGGTGTTGCAGTAGGCCTCCATCTTCTCATTTTGGCAGCTTACATTCTTCATCACCTGGTCGATTACCAGCTGCGAATCCCCGCTCACGTTGAGACGCTTGACGCCAATCTCGATAGCGATGCGGAGGCCACAGAGGAGGGCCTCGTACTCCGCCATGTTGTTTGACGCAGGGAAGTGGAGGCGTACCACATACCGTATGTGTTCTCCAAGGGGTGAGACGAAGAGCAGGCCCGCACCTGCGCCCATTTTCATCACCGAACCATCGAAGTATAGGGTCTAGCACTTAGCCTGGATCTGCAGTGGGGGCAGCTGAGCGTCGGTCCATTCAGCGACGAAGTCCGCCAAGATTTGGGACTTGATGGCCTTGCGTGGCGCGTAGGTGAGGTTTTCACCCATGAGCTCCACTAACCACTTTGCGATCCTACCCGAGGCGTCTGGATTGCGGACTATCTCTCCCAGGGGAAAGACGAGACCACGGTGACCGGATGGGCCTCGAAGTAGTGCCGTAGCTTGCGCCACGCGAGCACCACCGTGTAGAGCAGCTTTTGGATCTGTGGGTATCGCGCTTTGGTTTCGGACAGTACTTCGCTGATGTAGTACACCGGTCTTTGGACTGGTAGGGCGTGGCCATCCTCTATTCTCTCCACCACGATGACCGCGCTGACCACCTGGGTGGTAGCCGCGACGTAGAGATACAAAGGCTCGCCGTCTCGAGGCGGTGTGAGGATCGGCGCGTGGGCGAGCGTTGCCTTCAGCTTGTCAAGGGCTTCCTGGGCCTCGACGGTCTAGGAGAAGTGCTTGTGCTTCTTCAGGAGCCGGTAGAGGGGCAGGCCCTTCTCGCCGAGATGCGAGATGAAGCGGCTCAATGCCGCCAGGTAGCCCAATACCTTCTGCACCCCCTTTAGGTCCAGGATCGGCCCCATCCGGTCGAGGGCCGAGACCTTCTCGGGGTTGGGCTCGATGCCTCGCTGGGAGACAATGAAACCTAACAGCATGCCGCGCGGCACCCTGAAGACGCACTTTTCGGGGTTCAACTTGACCCCGTTCGCCCGCAAGCAATCGAATGTCACACGCAGGTCATTAACCAGGTCGTCCGCCTTCCTGGTCTTGACGATAATGTCATCTACGTATGCCTCCATGGTCCGCCCGATGTGATCTCCGAAAACGTGTTGCATACACCGCTGGTATGTAGCCCCAGCATTTCGAAGACCAAATGGCATTGTCATGTAGAAAAACATGCCGAATGGTGTGATAAAAGAAGTCGCGAGATGGTCGGACTCTTTCATCATTATTTGGTGGCAACTGGAATAGGCGTCAAGGAAGCATAAGAGCTTACACCCCACGGTAGAGTCTACAATTTGATCAATTCGTGGCAAAGGAAAAGGAACTTTGGGACATGCTTTATTTAAACCGGTATAATCCACGCACATCCGCCACTTCCCGTTCTTTTTCTTAACTAATACAGGATTGGCTAGCCACTCGGGGTGGAACACTTCCTTGATGAACCCCATCTCTAAGAGCTTCCGCAGCTCCGCTCCTATCGCCCGGCGCTTCTCTTCATCAAAGAGTCGCAGGCGCTGTTGAACAGCTCTGGAGTGAGGTAGGATGTCAAGGGAGTGCTCGGCGACCTCCCTCAGAATGCCTGGCATATCCGAGGGGCTCCACGCAAAAATGTCTGTCTTGGCACGGAGAAAGTCGACGAGCACCACTTCCTATTTCGGGTCGAGGGTGGAACTGATCCTCAATACCTTGCCCTCGGGGGCGGCAGGGTCGAGGGGCACCTCTTTGATCTGCTCGGCAGCCTCGAAGCTGCTGGCGTGCTTGGCGGGGGAGTCGAGGCCCTCGTTGGCCAGCTTCTCCAAGTCCGCCACTAGCGACTCGTTGAGCGTGAGTGCTTCTGCGTGCTCGACGCACTCGACGTTGCAGTTGAATGCGTGCTCGATCGACGAGCCCACCGTGATGATGCCTTTTGGCCCTTGCATCTTCATCTTGAGGTACATGTAGTTCGGGACCACCATGAATTTGGCATAGCACGAACACCCAAGGATGGCGTGGTACGCGCCCCGAAACCCCACCACCTCGAAGGTGAGGGTCTCCTTGCGGAAGTTATCAGGCGTGCCGAACCAAACGGGCAAGTCGATCTGCCAGAGAGGCTGGACGCGCTTGCCCGGCTCGACGCCATGGTACGGCGTTGTGCTGGGCCGCAATTTGTCGAGGCCGAGCCCCATCAGCCGCAGGGTGTGGACGTACAGGATGTTGAGGCTACTGCCCCCGTCCATCAACACCTTGGAGAACCGTGAGTTGCCGATGACAGGATCGACAACCAGCGGGTACTGGCCCGGATTGGGGATACAGTTCGGGTGGTCCTCGCGGCCGAAGGTAATGGTCTCCCCCGACCAGTCGAGGAAGGATGGCGGGGCCCTTTCCGCGGCAAGGACCTCGTGCCGCTCGCGCTTGCGCTGGCTGGTGGACATGTCCACCGTTGGTCCCCCGAAGATGAGGAAGACGTTCTCCACCGCGGGGAAGCCGTCAGCGCCCCCGTCGCCCCCATCCTTCTTGGCCTCGTCCTCTTTCGTAGCGACGCGGCTGTAGTATTTCTTGAGCATGTTGCATTGCTCGAGGGTGTGGGTGACCGGGGTCTTGTGGTACGGGCAGGGCTTCTTCAGCATGTCATCGAACACGCCAGGGCCTCGAGGACCCTTGCGCACAGGGTCGACCGCGAGGGCCTCGTCGTCGTCCTCGCCGCGTTCTTGCGCGCGCGCTGCGCTGGGACTTCTTGCCCTTCTTGCCCCACTTCTGCTTCTTCGCGGAGTCCTTGGACTTGCTGCCCTCCGCGGGTGCGTCCTCCGCGCGTTTGCCTTTTTTGCCGTCAAAAATCGCCCCCACTGCCTCTTCTTCAGAGGCGAAGCTGGTGGTGATGTCGAATAGCTCATTGGAGTCTACCGGTGGGCTCCTCCCAAGCTAACGCACCAGGTCTCGGCACGTCATGCCTTCGAGGAAGGCGTGGAAGATCTCGGACTGGGCGACGCTCGGAAACTCGGTGCAGCGCTTGGAGAAGCGCCGGATGAAGTCCCGGAGGGACTCGCCGGGTTTCTAGGTGCACCCTCGCAGGTCCCAGGAGTTCCCGGGGTGCACGTATGTGCCCTGGAAGTTCCCCACGAAGGTGCGGACCAAGTCATCCCAGCTGTGGATCTGGCTGGCTGGTAGGTGCTCAAGCCATGTCCGGGCGGAATCCGCAAGGTGTAGCGGGAGGTTGCGGATGATCACGGTGTCGTTGTTGGTGCCGCCCAACTGGCAAGCCAGGCGGTAGTCGTTGAGCCATACCCGGGGGTCTGTCTCCCCCGAGTTCTTGATGATGGTGGTGGGCTGGCGGAAGCGCTGGGGGATGTTCGCCGTGCGGATCTCCCGGCTGAACACTCGGGTTCCCGTGGGTTCCAGTGTCGGAGACCGATCCTCCTGGCTGTCAAACCGGCCCCCACGTCGAGGGTGGTAGCCCTGCGCCACCCGCGCCTCCACGTCCTCCCTCCTCTTGGAGTTCAGCACGTTGCGGGTGTCCCCATCATGGGCTTGGCTGTGCGTGTCGATGATCCACTCCCTGACAGGCGTCCTGCCTTGGTTTGCTGGCTGGCCCGCCACGCCCCCTTGCGGGGTGTGGACCGATGCCACCTGGTCCTGCGCGCCGCCACCAGCCCGCGCGCTGGACTGATTGCGCATCCGGGACGTGGAGCTTTCGGCCTGCTGCACGGCGGCCTACTCAATTAGGGCCTACGCCTCGCGGCACAGGTTGCGTGCCTCTGGCGTCGATGGCTCGGAGTTGACAGATAAAACTCGTATCCACCTACGATCCGCAAGCGTACGGACCTACACCTTTTTCACCAAGGGGATTCCCTAGGTTCTTGTCAATCCGCGGAGCAAGGGGATTACAAGCATTTGATCTAGCACTACTGACTAACTTATCCAAACCCTAAACTACGGTTAATCTAGAGAACTACTATGCTACACTAAAGCGGGTGATTAAACTCACAAGATCTATAAAAGAAACTTGCCCAAGGGTCTACGATACTTGAACATGCAACCGCTGAAAGATATGAAAACCGATCTAATCTACCAGGGGATGTGACAACGGTTTCGACCTTTCCCTCCCCCCGTACTGTCACTAAGTGGAGGTATTCGTGACTAGACCTATGATGATCATGGCATATTGAAGGGTTCTAAGGGAGAAGTGAGATCTATACTCCCAACATGGCATGATAGCTAACCTTAAACATGAAAGCATCTTCAACACTAGATGATAGATTGAAACCATAAAAGTTGCGATTACATCTCAAAATCGTTTACAACCCATGGACAAATGAGAAGATTACCCCATCAAGGTGCTAGGCATAGCACTGTTGATCATGGTGACGCTTCTGACGGTGTCTTCCTTCTCCTCCGGGGGTGTCGTGGCAGGGCCTCGACGTCCTCCTCCACTTGTTGTTGCTTCCTTCAAGTTGAGCTATCCTTCTCTCGAATGATCTCCCTGCTCTTCTTCCTCTCTAGCTTGTGGACGGCCTCTCGGGCGAATCGCTCTCTCTCTGCGAATGGCGGCGCCTCCCCATACTTAGGGTTGCAACTCCTTCACGCTCAAGAAAGGGGGTCCGAACCGACGCTGGAACAGACTGGGCTGGCCGGCCTGGGCCGACCGGCCCAGGCCCATTTCGGCCCGGTTCGGTCGCCCCTTCGCACACGTGGGTCTTCTTGCCATTTTGCACTTTGCCCCCTTCACTTGCATCATTTTGGCGACGTCATCCTCACGTCCAAGATAGAGGGTCTTCTCGCATGAAGTTCGGTCTTTTACGCTTTAATCCTCGGGTATGTTCCTTTGTAACACTTTGGTCCTTGCCACCTTTGGGAGTGATTTCATCATGCTCTCGAACACGAACGTGACTCCTCATTTACTCCTTTGAACTTGTTGTGACTCCATCCTTTTTGTCCATGTTTTCCAGCAAAAACATAACACTTCCAAATGCACATACAAAGATGAACTTGTTATATCATTAGTGTGCCTAGTGGCGGGTTAGTTCCATAATCAAGTCCAAACCAAAGTGTAATGAACATGTTTGGTGTACCAAAATACACCGTCAACATCTCCCCCATGCTTAGATCTTCCTTGTCCTCGAGCAAGTTCCTTGCAAAAGAACTTTTGTCCATGGTGTTGAAAACATACTCCGCTAATTCTTCCTTCACAAGTTAGCCAAACCTTTATCTTTAATATAATAAACATGAAGCAATGATCATGATAAATAAACATGGGCGTTTAGAATTTTTACCAAATCGAGATTTACCCCACGACTCATACCTTTCACTCGAGGTCCTCAATTCCAACCATGCTTACTTCTTTGCTTCCATCGGTGGGTTTTCATGATTTTTCAAAAATAAAATTCCTGCAACAAGTATTAGACAAAAACATTTCTCCAAGTTCTCACACGTTGCTCATATGAAGTGGCTATCCTAAACAATTCATAAACTCTTACCTCCCACAAGTCTCTCATATTATCATGTAAAGTGGAGCTATAGGTATGGCTAGTGAAATCAACACAAATATTGTCAAGCTAAGAAATTCCTCTAATGGTTGTTTACCTTTCAAAGCCAATGATCATGAGAATTAAACCATGATGTGGGGATGTCAAGGATAAGAAGATATAGAATGGTGGACATGTGCAAGGGCAAAAAGAAATTAAGACTACGAGGCACCGATGACGTCCTCGTTGTCGGATTGCACATGGTTGGAAAAATAGAAGATTCGTCTCTTAACAACAACGTGGCATCCTTCCTTACACTTTATTTAATCTTCACTTGATCCATCCCTCTTCATATCTTTCTTGCTTTTCCTCTTTCTTTCTTTCCCCTTTTTTCTCTTTTTTTTCTTTTTCTTCTTTTTCTCTCCATACACATATATTTTTTACTTATCTCTCTCTCTTGACATCTTTACTACTCTTCCGAAGCTCTTTGCTCATCTTTTCATGCATAAATACAATCTGAATTTTAAATGAAAACCATGCTAGAGACGAGACGAAACTTCAAACATAGGTTGTGTTCAAGGAATACGATGTACAAAAGAGATATTATGGTTTGGGTATGGAATTCGGCGATGTACGGGACTTTCGATGTGAGTCTCGTTAACGAATGCATGACGAGGCTAGCAATAAAAGATATACACAAGGACAAGATCATTGCTCGAAATTAAAACTTCCAAGAGAGAAGGATCCTAGCCCAACTCATCATGCTAACCGCACTTATGGTGGAACGGATATTGAGTTGGCCTTGTATAGGATTTTTCTTTGTCTCTCAACTTGGAAAAAGAGCTTTCGCTAACCTTTATTACAAGGGTTTTTCATATAATTTTCAGAATTAAACTCCTCCAACATTAGCATCAAATTTAGCACAACTGAAACAAGATTCTAGATCAAAGTATAGTGCGGGCACTTTTAAAGGTGAAAACTCCACTAAGCACCATGATAAATGTTTCAAACCAAATGCTCATGCTCATATATCAAAAATTAAGGGAAAACATACGAGTAAAGAAAGAAAAAGCATCGCATGAGACAAAAATTAAAAGACACTTTTTATTTGATATTTCGACTCGAACACTAAATTAACACACTTCGAACTGAAAATTTAAAAACAAACCTAAAAAATTTAACTCACAAACTCTCGCAAACTCTAAACCAAACCAAACTAAACTTACTAAGGCAAAATTTTTAAGAGCTAGCTAGCTAGCTCTCCCCCACGCTAAAATCATACGACGTCCTCGTCGTATCTTACAAAAAATCCTAAGGGGGAAAACCCTAACCTTCTAGTGGAACTTCCCACAGTCCTTGCACCACCGTTTCTTCATGTTGTCGACCATCCCGAATAACTTCCTCACGTTCCGATTAAGGAACATGTAGTCGTCATCGACTACTCGTTCCAAATCCTCCATTCTCTGCCTCATCGCCTCCATAGCTTGGAAACACTCCTCGACCGACGCGTAGAGGTCCGAGATGGAGTGACGGCAAGCCGCACAACATAACAGATGCTTCCCGAATGGGTTGTCGTCGCCGGGGTCATCGCCGTCATCGCCGTCGCCGCCGTCGTCGGGATCTCCACCGCCGTTTGGACCTTCGGGGGTCTTCTCTTTAGGTACCTCCTCTGAATAGAACAGGTCATTATTGTCCCTTCCGGCGGCTGCCCACGAGCTCGGGCTGCGGTCGTCGGAGTAATCACTCCCCCCGTAATCCTTCGGCTCGGGCGACTCCTCCTTGTAGTCTTTCCTCTTCATGCCCCGGAGTCGCTCTGATCTACGGACAGGAGTCAAGACCTCCTCCTTGACATGGTGGCGAGATGCAATCGGCCCGGTCGGGACACGCCCTCCGCAACGGATGCGGGCGGTCCTCTTGATCTCCATTGTAGGCTTGAGCTCGCATCGCTTCGCCTTCTCCAGCTTCAAAAGCTTCTCGGCGCCTAGCTTGATCTCCTTGCTCCTTGGGGACGTCATGGCTGCTGCTTGGATGCAAAAGGATGTGAATTGGGATGGATTCCCGAGCTCCAATCTCGTTCCTTTAAATAGTCCGAGAAGGAATGCCCTAGAACCCATCTTTTCCTTTTCTTGACTTCCCTAAAATTCTCTGACCAAACAAGGAAGTCGAAGACACGCGTCCCAGAGAAAAACGGGGGCGAACCGCCGCCCAGGCCCTCTGGGCCGATCGGACCGGGCCGGCCAGCCTGCCGTGGTTCGCGAGCCGGTTCGGTCTGGTTTTTTGCGTGCTCCACTATTTTTTAATTGTTAGCCCTTGTAGAAAAGATGGCCTGGTAAAACTTCGCGAGAAACTCTAGAAAAATAAAATAAGAGCTATTTACAAAAAGCTCACCTTGTTTTACGTCTTAGGCTTGACGTTCGGGCTCATCCTCCAAGATGAAAATATCAATATGGTGAAG
The DNA here is from genome assembly GCA_036936925.1 of Cenchrus fungigraminus. Lineage (NCBI taxonomy): Eukaryota > Viridiplantae > Streptophyta > Magnoliopsida > Poales > Poaceae > Cenchrus > Cenchrus fungigraminus. Next base: position 48,404,948 of record CM072778.1, on the reverse strand, counting down.
GGGCACAACGTCGGGTTTGAAATACACCTTAAGTCGTTGACCATTCACCATGAATTGATCTCCTTTCATATCCATGATGGTAACTGCTCCATTGGAGAGCACCGAATGGACAATGTAAAGTCTATCCCACTTGCTTTGCAACTTCCCTTTTCCGAAAGTTTTGAATCTCGAATTATAGAGGAGGACCTTATCTCCTTCTTTAAACTCCTTCTTCTTTAATCTTTTGTCGTACCATCTTTTGATTCTCTCTTTGTAGATGCTTGCGTTTTCATAAGCTTTCAACCTCATCTCCTCTAGCTCACTTATTTGGATTCTTCGTTTTACTACCGCGGCGTCTAGATCGAGGTTCATCTCTTTTATTGCCCAATATGCTTTATGTTCTAGCTCAACCGGAAGGTGACAAACCTTGCCATAAACAAATTGATATGGGGTCATACCTATCGGTGTCTTGAACGCCGTTCGATATGCCCACAAAGCTCCATCCAACTTCTTTGACCAATCCTTGCCTCCCTTCTCTATAGTCTTGTTAAGGACGCTCTTTAGTTGCCTATTCGATGTTTCCGCTTGTCCATTGGTTTGTGGGTGATAAGTCGTAGAGACTCTATGTTCAATTCCCAACTTGGACAAGCATTTCATAAAGTTCTTCCCGGTGAAGTGAGTTCCTCCATCGCTTATCAAAATTCTCGGGGTACCGAAGCGAGGGAAAATCACACTATTAATCATCGCAATGGATTCTTCCGTGGAAGCTTTACGACATGGCATGGCCTCTACCCACTTAAATACATAATCAACCATAACTAGGATGTGCTCAAATCCATGTGAGTTTTTGAAAGGCCCCATGAAATCAATTCCCCAAACATCGAATAAATCGATTTGTAGATTGTAATTCAAAGGCATGGCATTCCTTTGAGAAATGTTTCCGGTCCTTTGGCATTCGGGGCATGATGCAACATACCTTTTAGTATCTTCATGCATCTCCGGCCAAAAGAATCCGCTGGACCACACTTTTGCTTAGGTTCGAAAATGACTATAGTGTCCACCATACTCCGCCGAATGACACTTTCTCAAAATCTCTTGCCTCTCTTCCCTTGGTACACATCTTCTCATCACTCCATCATTCCCAAGTTTAAAGAGATAAGGTGAATCTCAAAAATATTTCCGGCTTTCAGAGATTATCCTCCTTTGAGTGTTTTTGTCTAGGTGATCAAGAGGCATTCTCCGAATCGCTCGAATGATATCGATCATCCAAGTATCCTTGTCGAGTATTCGGTAGAGGTGGTCATCTCTCATCTTATCCTCTATGGGCTCTTTGTCATCTTGTCCATGGTTCATCCTAGACAAATGATCAACCACAACATTTTCCACCCCCTTTTTATCACGAATTTCAACATCGAACTCTTGGAGAAGAAGGATCCAACGAATCAATCTTGGTTTAGCATCCTTCTTAGCCAAAAGATACTTGATGGCTGCATGATCGGTGTAAACAATGACCTTCGAGTTCATGATGTAGGATCTGAATTTTTCGAAAGCAAACACCACCGCTAGCAACTCTTTTTCTATAATAGCATAATTTAATTGTGCCTCACTAAGAGTTTTACTAGCGTAGTATACGGCGTGAACTCGGCCTTCCTTTCTTTGACCTAAAACCGCCCTGTCGGGCATACACCCCGGGTACCTGCAAGGAAGGAGGAAGGCGGACTCCTCTTAGAATTCCCCTGTAATCCTACTAGGACTCCTACCTTGTAACCGACTAGGCTCCCGCCCCTGGACTATATAAAGGAGGGCCAGGTACCTATGAACACAACCACAATCCCTCCGGGGAACAACATCTAGGCGCATGGCGCAATACTACTCCAAACAGGACGTAGGGTACGCTACTCTGGCTACCCGAACCTGTATAAATCTTGTGTCCCCACTTATACCTTCGAGTTCCAGGTCTGGCGATCCTCACTATCTACTCTCCGACGGGTACCTCTTATGGAGGTTGCCGGATATAAAACTCCGACATTGGCGTCCACCGTGGGGCGATCATCATGATCATTGAGCGAATTCGGAGGACCTATTTTCAAAATCAAGATCATTCTACACAGTTCGCGGCGTGACTGCTGATAGGCGACAACTCAATCCAGGATGGATTAAATTTCGTGCTAGGTTCCGAGTTGAAGTCGCCACGTTCCGTCGAGGGCTCGAGGCGAAATCAATCTGTGCTCCTAACCGCACGCCCAAAAAGAAACTCGCCGAGTTAAATATGGAAACGGAGACAGCATGTGGAAGTGCGGAACCGGAGTTTGATTCTAAAGAAGTCCAAGATTTTGTCCGCATCTCTGCCTGTTAAGCAGAAGCGTGAAGGCCCATCAAGCAGCAGCTACAAATCTACTGCAGCAGCGCACGCACCCACAAAAAAAAGCCAAGCAAAGCATCAAGCTGCGAGTACTCTGTTCCATCAGAGCATCAAGCTGTACGCAAAGACCATCAAGATTGCTCTATGCTACATGTACACCAGCAACGCACCAGCAAAGGAGAAGCTACAAGCTGGACATACGGCTTGGCTCACACAGAAGACTACGCGGAAATCGACATCAGCTGCATTGACTCACCGACGACTGCTTCGACTACTCATCTCGACTAGTTTCAACTAGAAACTAGTCGAGAACAGCTTTCACGTCATCAACAACTAGTCGGATCCACCTCCGACTAGTCGACTTCAGCACAAACCATCGCGGCTCTATCGCCAACCGCCACGGCTTTGTCGACACTCGTCCACGAATCAAGCTAAGTCAATTATTTCAATAATTATTTTTTCTTTGGCTTGTTTTCCACATACAGGAACCAACACCAAAGACTACTTTGTGTACGCCTCTCGACGGCTACCTGCCAGCAGAGCTACACCGTGCCAATTATTCCTTGGGGATGTTGACCGACTGCCACAGGCTTGGTGCACCAAATTAGGAGGCTCTTGCCACGACGTTTCATGTATTGAGTGCTGGAGGCGCACAACGGCTACACCCTGAGGAGGCACTGCGCAATCTTGCTTTCCGCCATGCGGAACAACAAGCAATCGCGCTCCCTCTTGTCGCCATGCTGACTATCTTTGTCTACCTTTTAATGGTCTCGCTTCAGTAGCACATGCCTCAATCTGTGCAAAGCCTCGGCTCTCCTGTCATGCCTTCACGCCCATAACTGGCTATGGCTGAACAAGGACCTAACAGAGACCGTGTGCTTAACTGCATCAGGCTAACTACTCGGCGACTAACGACCACAACAAGAGCATGACATATGACATTTACATTTATATTCATATTTGTATTTGTCATTAGTAGATTCAATTTCTACAAAAATGCTACATAATGTACGCATCTTTACTTTCAGGTCAAGCTTCGGCAACGACTTCGCAGGACACTATGCGTACCTCCACCGGCGCGGCTAGTTCCCAAACTCGGGGGCTACACACCAAATCACTACTCGACAACAACTCGAGTAGTCTCCGCTAGCTCTCTAGATCGGAGGCTCAGCACCAACAATTACTCGACGTGGCTCCTACGGCTCACCTGGCGACGAGCTCGGGGGCTGAACGCTACAAGAGTACTCCGATGATGACTTCCGCAAACACTGAAGACCCTTGGATTGATTCTTCAATCGTTCCCAGGCTCGGAGGCTACTAGGCTACACCCATCAGTCGATTTTTTCAAGACGGAAGATTTAGAATCAAGATTGGCCCTCAGCTAGAGTCTGCAACTCAACCTAAGGCTTGGGGGACACTCCATATGGAGTGCGACTTTGCAATCGCACTTCCATATAATCTCGACTTCAAGACAGATGAGCTGGACCACCTTACAGCCTCGTGGCAGTTCAAGTACTATTGAAGACTTCTCCAAGCAGTACTCGAGGACGCTGAAGAACTACTCGAAGAGGCTTCAAGACTACTCGGACTACTACTCTCGACTACAAAGTGCTCGGGGGCTTGTCGGGCATACACCCTGGGTACCTGCAAGGAAGGAGGAAGGCGGACTCCTCTTAGAATTCCCCTGTAATCCTACTAGGACTCACACCGTGTAATCCTACTAGGACTCCTACCTTGTAACCGACTAGGCACCCGCCCCTGGACTATATAAAGGATGGCCGGGTACCTAGGAACACATCCACAATCCCTCCGGGGAACAACATCTAGGCGCAGGGCGCAATACTACTCCAAACAGGACGTAGGGTACGCTACTCTAGCTACCTGAACCTGTATAAATCTTGTGTCCCTACGCATACCTTCGAGTTCCAGGTCTGGCGATCCCCACTATCTACTCTCCGACGGGTACCTCCTATGGAGGTTGCCGGATATAAAACTCCGACACGCCCCTACGGCATAGTCTCTTGCATCGCACACTATCTCGAAAGGTTGACTCCAATCTGGAGGTTGAATGATGGGAGGACTCACTAAAGTGTTCTTCAAGGTTCGGAATGCCGCTAAGAACTTCACATCAAAGTCAAAAGCCACATCTTTTTGAAGAAGTTGTGTTAAAGGCTTAGTGATCTTCGAGAAGTCCTTAATAAATCTTCTATAGAATCCGGCATGGCCTAGAAAGCTCCTCAAAGACTTAACATCTGTTAGAGGTGGGAGTTGCTCAACCGTCTCCACTTTAGCTTTGTCCACTTCAATTCCTCTCTCGGATATAACATGTCCGAGCACTATGCCTTGCTTTACCATGAAGTGGCACTTTTCCCAATTTAGCACAAGATCGACCTCCGCACACCTCGTTAGAACCTTGTCCAAGTTTGCCAAACAATCCACGAATGTCTTCCCATAAACGGAAAAATCATCCATGAACACCTCGACAATTTCCTCGATAAATTCCGAGAACACTGTCATCATGCAACGTTGAAAAGAGGCCGGAGCGTTGCATAAACCGAAGGGCATCCTTCTATATGCAGATGTTCCATAAGGGCAATTAAATGTTGTCTTGTGTTGATCATCCGGGTGAATGGGAATTTGCATGAACCCCGAGTATCCATCGAGAAAGCAAAAATATGCGTGGTTTGCTAACCTCTCGAGCATCTCGTCAATGAACGGTAGGGGGAAGTGATCTTTCTTCGTTGCTTTGTTTAGCTTTCGGTAATCGATACACATCCGCCATCCGGTCACGTTTCTTTGCGGTATTAATTCGTTCTTCTCATTCTTCACCACGGTCAAACCTCCTTTCTTCGGCACACAATGTACCGGGCTCACCCACTCGCTATGCGGCACCGGGTAGATGATTCCGGCATCAAGTAACTTGATAACCTCTTTCTTTACTACCGCTCACATGGCATGGGTTAACCTCCTTTGATGGTCCACTACGGGCTTACATTGGTCTTCCATTGGTATACGATGAGTGCAAAAGGCTGGGCTAAGTCCTTTGAGATCATTAATTGAATATCCAATCACCTTCTTGTGCTTTTTCAATAAATTCAGCAACTTCTCATTTTCTTCGGGACTCAATTCATCGCTCATGATGACTGGATAAGTCTTGTCTGGGCCCAAAAATTTGTACTTTAATCCTTTGGGCAAAGGTTTGAGATCCACCTCGGGCACTTGTGGCTCTTCGGGTTTAGCGTCTCCTATGTCTTCGAATTTTTCTTCCTCCATGCTTCCATCTTGTGGTTCTAATCCTTTCGTTGCTTCCTCTAGTTCCTCATCTTGTTGATCATTGGATTGATTCTCCATCGCCCTTTGCAGTGGGTCTCTAAGGGTTTCAACAAAACAAAGACTACCTACCTCCTCTTCCTCTTCATCCTTGGGAGGGAAAGGTGAAGGATGACTAGAAGCGCAAAGAAAACTATATGTGTACTTATCTCCATTAAGGTTTATTGTTACTTTGCCTTCTCCGGCATCCAACATGGCATCAACCAACTTAAGAAAAGGCCTACCTAGGATTATGTGATCATGATTATTATAGTAGGCATCTATAACAAAGGAATCGGTTGGTATGCACTTTCCAGAGATGATTACATTGATGTTGCAATCAATACCTAGAGGTTTAATAGTTCTACCATCTCCTATGATTAACTTTGTTGAAGTTGGAGCTAAGTCTAGGTTGTGGTCTTGAAATTTATCGTAAATCTTGGAGGATAGGACACTTACTTGACCTCCGATGTCGCATAAAGCCTTGCATTGGACTCCGTTAATCTCGCAACTCAAGTATGGTGTTGTCTTCTCCTCTTGGTTGGATCCTATTGGATAAACTTCGGTGAGGCAAGCGTATGGCGATGCTTCGGGCTTGATCCCCATGATTCTTTTCACCTCGGCTATGTGATCCGAATCCACTTCATCATCACTAAAGAGCTTTCGAAAGATCTCACCGGTGGTTTCAAGATCGTACGCATTTCCTTCTTGCTTTTTCGGTGGGAAATCCACTTCCAATGCTGTTGCCATTCCCTTTTGGTTAGGGAACGGTCTTCTCTTGTTGAATACTTCTCCATAATCTATTGGAACCCAATCCATTTGCTCGAACTCCCTTAATGGCTTCGTGCTTGACATACTCCTTTTGTTTGTTTCGTCCGACTTGGCGAAGTCAACACTTGGGGTAGTTCTTGTCTTGGTGTGTACTTCTTCAAGCTTTTCCGGGATTGGCTCCTCTTTCTTGTCTTCTGGGGTTGCCTTTTTGGAAATTTCAGTACATGTCTTCATCCTTGAATCGCGTTCCGGCTCTCCCGAAAGTAGTGTGTTTCCCAATCTCTTCGCATGGCCGCCGCTTTGCTAATCTTTTGTAAAAGTTGAGCGGCTTCCGTGAGTGTTTTCTCCATGAGATCCCCACTTGCACACATTTGAACATGTTCCATGCAACTAGGGGTCAGGGAAAAGAAAAATGTATGCAAGAGTACGTCACCGGAGAAGCTGAGTCTTGGTCCTTGTTCAATCAATTCATTAAATCTATTCCAAGCTTGGTCTATCCCTTCCTCTTCTCCTTGCGTGAAGGTGATCACTTGCCTCCTTAGATGTTGAACCTTGCTTATTGGAAAAAACTTCTCGCAAAATTTCTTCATCAACTTGTTCCAATTCCCTTCAACTTCAAAGGACGCAAACGAGTACCACGTCTTTGCTTCGCCGGTAAGTGAGTAGGGAAAGAGATCCCACTTGAACCATTCATCGGGAACGCCTTCTTGACGCACCGTGTTGCATAGCGTCGTGAAATGCTTTATGTGTCTATATGGGTTCTCCGTGTCCATCCCTCTAAATGGGGTTGTCACCGCCATCTCGATGATCCTAGCTTTGATTTCATACTTGGTTGCTTCGAGCTTTGAATCCGACTCTTATACCTTTATGTCTTCACATCGAGGACTAGCGTAATCCCGTAGCGATTTCTCTGGTTCTTCCACGGGGTCGTTGGCGAATGCCATCTAGACAACAAAATAGAAAAACAAAAACAAAATAAAATGGTTTTCTAGGTAATAGGGGTTAGATGTTAGCAATAAACGATAAACAAAAACAAAAATAAATGCAAAACCAAACGATGTAAACTGGCTTCCTCCCCGGCAACAGCGCCAGAAAAAGGGGCTTGTTGATGGATAAAACTCGTATCCACCTACGATCTGCAAGCGTACGGACCTACACCTTTTTCACCACGGGGATTCCCTAGGTTCTTGTTAATCCGCGGAGCAAGGGGATTACAAGCGTTTGATCTAGCACTACTAACTAACTTATCCAAACCCTAAACTACGGTTAATCTAGAGAACTACTATGCTACACTAGAGCGGGTGATTAAACTCATAAGATATATAAAAGACACTTGCCCAAGGGTCTACGATACTTGAACATGCAACCGCTTAAAGATATGAAAACCGATCTAATCTACCGGGGGTTGTGACCACGGTTTTGCCCTTTCCCTCCCCCCGTACTATCACTACGCGGAGGTATTCGTGACTAGACCAATGATGATCATGGCGTATTGAAGGGTTCTAAGGGGGAAGTGAGATCTATACTCCCAACATGGCATGGTAGCTAACTTAAACATGAAAGCATCTTCAACACTAGATGATAGATTGAAACCATAAAAGTTGCGATTACATCTCAAAATCGTTTACAACCCATGGACAAATGAGAAGATTACCCCATCAAGGTGCTAGGCATAGCACCGTTGATCATGGTGACGCTTCTGACGGTGTCTTCCTTCTCCTCCGGGGGTGTCGTGGCAGGGCCTCGACGTCCTCCTCCACTTGTGGTTGCTTCCTTCAAGTCGAGCGATCCTTCTCTCGAATGATCTCCCTCCTCTTCTTCCTCTCTAGCTTGTGGACGGCCTCTCGGGCGAATGGCTCTCTCTCTACGAATGGTGGCGCCTCCCCGTACTTAGGGTTGCAACTCCTTCACGCTCAAGAAAGGGGGGACCGAACTGACGTTGGAACAGGCTGGGCCGGCCGGCCTGGGCCGACCGGCACAGGCCCATTTCGGCCCGGTTCGGTCGCCCCTTCGCACACGTGGGTCTTCTTGCCATTTTGCACTTTGCCTCCTTCACTTGCATCATTTTGGCGACGTCATCCTCACGTCCAAGATAGAGGGTCTTCTTGCATGAAGTTCGGTCTTTTACGCTTTAATCCTCGGGGATGTTCCTTTGTAACACTTTGGTCCTTGCCACCTTTGGGAGTGATTTCATCATGCCCTCGAACACGAACGGGACTCCTCATTTACTCCATTAACTTGTTGTGACTCCGTCCTTTTTGTCCATTTTTCCTGCAAAAACATAACACTTCCAAATGCACATACAAAGATGAACTTGTTATATCATTAGTGTGCCTAGTGGCGGGTTAGTTCCATAATCAAGTCCAAACCAAAGTGTAATGAACATGTTTGGTGTACCAAAATACACCGTCAACACTCGGGCATGGCCCGGAGCAGCGTCGCTGCCGCAATGAGCTTCTGGCTGGCTCGGGGGTGGCGTGTGTGGGTCGTCTACGTTGAAGTCGGAGTTGATGCGTTCACAGGCCTGCCGTCCCGCTTCTCGGGCGCGTTCACCGAGTGCCGAGGCCTCCCCTGCGATGGTGGCACGCGGGAGCCGCACCTGCCGGTACTCCTCCGCGAGCTTAGCCTCGAGCTCGCGGGCCTGATCCAGCTGCGCGGCGTTGTCCTGGTTGCCCGCCGGTGGTGGCGCCGGCGGTGGGTTTGCCACGGCCTCGTGGGGCGCATCTCCATCGCCTGCTCCGCCTGCTCCGTCGGTGTGCTCGTTGCTGGCCACAACGAAGCACTCACGCGCAGGGTTGTTGCTTCCCTCACTAGAGTCGTCGGAGTAGCCGAACCAGTAGTCCGCGGCGTCGAGGAACCGCTGGATCACGACAGGGTCCGGTACGCCGGAGAAGTCCCACTCCGCCATCCTGTGTGAGGTCGCGGGAGGCAGCTCGCTGGCCGAGCCGTGGTATGACTCGTCGTTGGTGGTCGCGATAAGGTTCCGGATCGACAGCAGGTGGTTACCCGGGAGATCCTCATACGCGGCCACGTCCGTGCTGACCGATGAGGCGTATGCCGCTACGGAGTTGCACATCCCATGAGGAAACTGCGACCCCACGGCCGTGCTTTCCCTCACGGGAGTTGGCGGTGGTGCGTCCCTCTGCGTCGCAGCGCGTGCTGCTCGGCGCCGTTCCATGCGCGCCTGATGCGAGCGCTGGCCCGAGCGTCTGCGGCGTCGGGCTGTCGAGGCGGCTGCTGCCGCCGCTGGTGCTGGCGCCGGGGCTTCTAGCGCCGGTGCGGTGGGCACCGGGCCTGGCCCGGTCGAACGCCATGGGTGGAGCTCGTGCCGGTTGGTGAGGCGCATGTGGTAGCCGTTCCCCGTAGCCTGGAAGTTCAGGCTCCCAAACCGGATTTCGAACCTGGCTGGGAAAGAGTCGGAGCTGCCCCAGGCGTACCTCTGGCACGTCATCTCAGTGCGGATCACCATCAAGAGTGCTGGGGATCGATCACAGCGCGAAGACCCCCCTACCTGGTGCGCTAACTGTCGGTGTTAGGATTAGTCCCGACACTAACTAGTGAGATGCGCCGTGATCAGCCTCTCGATGGTCGGTGCTAAGCAACACAAGGACACGGGTTTATCCTGGTTCCGGTCGTGGGGCCGTACGTCTAGCAGATTGTGTGTGCGCGCTGTATTACAATGCACTGGGGGTGCCTGTAGAGGGGGGCTACAAGCAAGGCGGGAGAGGAGGAGAAGCCTCCAAGTCCCTGCTAGATGATTGAGGCGAGGTGCCAATATCTGGGAGTGAATGGGTGATCGTGAGTGAAAGCGAGTAAGAATCATGCCCGTGGCTGGGCGGCCGCCTCCTCCTTTTATAGGCTAAGGGGAGGCGGCTTACAGACGTGCTGCATGATACCCTACATAGGGTCATGGTACTGGCGCACAGTGCTTGCGATTTGATGGATATCCTAGTGAATCCTGACTCCCGCGGACTCCGTGGAGGCTTCTGTACTCGCCAGAGGGTAGCTTCGAGGGTAGTCCGGCTGTCATCCGCATCTGGTCGACGTCCGTACATCAATTCGAGGGTCTTTGTTGACGGGGTGCTTGTGCTGCACAGGGGCCGGCGTGACGGCGTCCCATCGGAACAGGACTCCACAGCGCCGGGGATGGCTCCACAGTGCCCGGGATGGTGGCACAAGGCTGGGGATGGCCGCACAGGGCCGGAGGTGAAGGAGGGGACGTGCTCAGCTCACCCCGCATCACGGCGCCGTCCTGGCCGAGCGTCAGGTCAGTAGCCGTACGCCCCTCGAGGGTGTTGCCATCCCTTTTCGAGGGGCGCGGCGTGGAGGAAGGATGGGAGCAGGTGGCACAGTGCCGTGGAATGACACCGGCCACTTCGCACAGCGCCCGCACAGTGCCGGGGATGGCCACACAGTGGCGGGCTGTGCGCACGGCGCCGGGGCCGGATTCCCGGGCGGCGTCAGGGGATCGGCGTGGCGAGGATTCACCTTTTGACCCTGGCACCCGCGGCGTGTCAGGGCATTTAATGCTCCGGTCGGGGGAGTAGGTGATGTGCCGCGGGCCGAGGGGGAGCCTCGAGCAAGGCGGAAGTCCGCTCGAGGGGTCCTGAGCCCTCGAGCGAAGCGGAAACCCGCTCGAGGGGCGTCCGACCCTCGAGCGAGGCGGAGGTCCGCTCGAGGGCGGTTGGCTCGCTTGCGCAGTGGGCCGCTGGGGCCGCTGGGCTGTGGCAGGCCGTGGGCCTTGCTTGAGTTGAGCCATGGTTGGTTTTGGAGGTGTTTTTTGTAGTTTGCGTTTTAAGAGGATTTTTTCCCCTTATGGCCGTCCCCGACATCCAGCGACTACATAGTCTTGTAGCTGATCGTTGCATGCAACATACTTGAACACACCCAAGCATCCAGAATAAATTTAATTGCATTACGTGTGCAACATGCAATTTGGATCGAACTCATGACGCCTTGGATTGTTGTACCGGCACCGGTGTGGTGTGGTCACGATTCTAGACCTCGTCGTAGTAATCTGTGACCGCCGTCTAGGGCTTCACTGCCAACGACCGGCACCAGCGTGTTGTGATTTGTTAAGATGGAAGACCTGAAATCAAAGTGCACGTGGCTAAGCATGTGATTTAAAAAAATAAAAATATAATATATAAAAATGGAAAGTGCATGCACGCATAGTCAAGAATAACAACAATCCGCAACAAGTGCATGCACACATATAGTATAGAAAGAAGCAATTTGTGATCAATTGCATGCACATATAGTATAGAAAAAATAATAGCAATCCATGACCATGTGCATGCGTGCATTTATAGAATTTTATGATGGAAAGTGAGAGTAATTGGGAAAGATTGATTGCTGGAAGGCAATAAGTTTAAACTACCCACCGATACTATTTTGGCAATTTAGCAGTGCTGATATATATCTCTTTCCAAAAAAAATGGCCGGTAAGCATTGTCATGATTTGGCATCACGCATGTTCAGTTTCCATTCGTAGTGAGTTTTCCTTTTATTTTCAATGAATCAAATCCTTACGTTATCACATATGTCCAGTTTCCATTCTTAGAGAGTTTTTCTTTTATTTTGAAATCAAATCCTTGCGTTGGCAATGGTCATTAGTGTGTGAGCTCCTAATAATGAGAAAACGATGGGAGAAATTATTCTCGCTAGTCACTTATTCTACTTGGCCTATGTAGGACACACCTATCTACCCTAGATGAAATAAAAATTCTCATAATGAAAACGAAAAACCAGTTGGTTCCTAAAAATTGCACCTAACATTACTATTAAAACAATCAGCAAGCAAATTAAAGGGGTAAACTGTAAATTTAGGTGCTTTATTTGGGAAAAATATGAAGGTCCGGAACTCATTTTAAATAATTAAAGAGTTCTGATTCTGGAAGGATAATGGGAGAACTGGAACCATAAAAATAAACATAGACTGATCATTGGAAAGAGAACCATAGATGGATGACCAGATGGGATTACCTACCTCCAGATGGAGTAGGAGAGGGCAGCTGGAGCACTTCTGAGACCAAGCTGAAGATGACCAGTAATCCACATCCACCTTGGCCACGACCAATAGGAAGACATACGATGACAACATAATAAACTATCACCGGCTACAAATTTGTGGATATAAAAAAACCATGAAGATCCACGTACCTATGCCATGAACCACTATGACAATGTTGTATCCTGGACGGAAGGCGGCTGGAGGCATGACTGTTGTGACCTTGCAGTGGCCACAAACAGTAGCAGGATTGCAGGAGGATGGATGGCCACGCACAGATCTTGTCGTTGACGGCAGGGAGGCACGAGAGGCAGCGGAGGTCAGGGAGGCGGCTTCTGTAGAGAGGGCACGTGAGGCAGCGGGGAGGGCAGGCAGGCGGCGGGAGAGAGCCAGAGAGGTGCACGGGGTTATGTAGACCAAAGAAAATGTTTCACAGGCTTAATTTTGAACCTCCCGTAGTTGTTTCCATATGAGAAGGCACACAAGGGAGATGTGTTGATTGATTGAAACGTGAAAGAAAAAAAAGAAACTACAAGGCGGTGATCCGGGTATATCTTTTTGAAAGTAATAATTAAAGAAAGCAATTTGAAGCTACCAATCACGTCCATGAATACACAACGCAATTATCAAGGAAAGCAATTTCAGCATGGCATGTTTAGTGGCCACACAAGGAAAGCAATTTCAGGACCGCATGATTAGAGGTCACACAAGGAAATTATAGGACGGGATTTGGGAGTCCATAATTACCGTGCGCTTGCAAGGAAAGATGGTTGCGAGGGTAATTAAACTTCCAAAACTTGAGAACCTCAATCACGGCAAGTGGGGATACGGGTGAAAAGAATTCGGAGGAGGGAGGGGGGCGACCAAATCAATCTCCCCCCTTTCTTTATTGCCAAATGTGGGACCGACGGGTACAAAACGGGGTAGAAAAGTCTGCGGTAACAAAAAAGCAGGGTGGGAATTACAACGTGGGAGTGACTCTCCCCCCTCCCTTCGTCCTCAATTTTTGGTCTCTTAAGTGGGGTCGTGCATGACATGCGGGCCACTTTGTGAGGGGTACGCGGGTACAACTCTACGTGACTGAAAAATACCAGAGTAAAAAATGGATTACATATTACCACTTCTGATACAAGAGTTATAGTGGAAGGAGAAATCCATCAGAGCCTAACCATCAGCCATTGAAGACATCTATATATATTTCGATCCTTGTAGTATTTGTTAAGGGTGGTCTTCATTTTCTCTTCAAATCCAGTCCTTCTAAGCCCTTCAAATCCAGTCCTTCTAAGAACAGCATGCCACGCTTAAGATCAGAATCTTGAGAACCTTGCTGCATCACCCAACTTGTACCGAAGGAAAAAGGGCCAAACAACAGTCACTACATGAAAGATTCCACGTACAAGAATATCCGTGGAAACGAATTTCTACATAGAAAATAGAAACTAATGCAAGACATGCCTTGTTGGAGCATTCATTAACCTGGAGATCAAAGGTGAACCTTGTAGGAGTGGTTAGATATTACTTATGTAATCCAAAGTATATATTTTAACCTGCACACACATATAAAGAATAAATTAATCGTGCATATTTGGATTGCCCCTGGGTTATAGCTACTTCGTAGTACTATTGTTGACCAAAATTTAAATTTAAAAGAAAATATAGATGTAAGAAAACTGGCCCAAGTGATCTTACTACCAAAGGGGAACATAAAACCTTCCCAGAGACCCAAACTGCACATAAAAAAATTGAGCTCACCATTCCAGCAATGATGATTAAAGAGCTTGCTGCCCTTGTATGGCAGGCCAAAAATTCCCATTTGACATTCCACCAATGCTTAGATGGATTTCACTAGATATTAATTGTTCCTTTTACAAAGAATTGCAGATGAAAACCACATGAATTCTTCAAACCTGATTTCACAACAAGAGGATATAGACCATCGGATGAGGAATTAAGGATTGGACCTATGCTGAACCATCATAAATTCTTCGTGATTGAACAAGAAATCATCAGCTTTGAGAAGATCTGCATACTCATAGCATCAAAGAGCTCCCATTATCCTTGATAAAAAAACAAATCATGATCAACATCAAATATGATTCTAAGAAACCAAAAATGAATAGCAGCCACCTCCCACCAGATGAATTCAAATACCTATATTCTCACATTGAAGGAGCTCCTGGTCATACTCTTTTTTTTTCTTGTGGCTTCCTGTGCATGCCTCCACCATTCCTGCTTTCTCCCTGCACTACAACCTAATGCATAAGAGCTAATATTGTAGGCAGTGTAAGAGCCAAAAAATGTTCAAATTGAAGGAGTATTAATTTGAATATGTTAGGTAAAAAACAATATATTTAATAAAATAGGAAGTCACTTTGTTACATATTGACTGATTATTAAGAGATTAAAAAATTAATAATTTGGTAGAGAAAAGCCCATCTCCCCAGTTGACTGACTATTAGCAACCAGCCGGCAGCAGCACCCATTAACCCTAAAAACTACATATATTTGAAAATAAAAAAGATACAGATACACCTTGGCATAGAAACCAAATTCTTTTTCTGTGAGCTCCTATCCTAGCCTTTCTGCTCGCCATGCTACTCAAAACATAGAGCCAATCACATCAATCTTTGGACACATTAATTTAGTTCTTGTTTATTATTTTATTTAGTTTATTTTCTCCCAAAGTATAGAGCCAATGACATTAAGCTCTTTTAAAAACTCAGAACTACCGACCCATTTAATTGGTCTCAGTCATAACTTAAATGGTCTGAATAGTAAGAAACCACTGAATTTTCACTAATTCTAGAAATGCACCTAATCATAGGAGCAATGGATGGTAATCAGGTCCTCTCATTTTTTCTCTTTCAAGAAAACAACACATGCCTAATCTTAAGAAAACTATAATGCATCTTCTCCAATTGCATACGTGGTAAGTTCTTTTTGGAAGCAAATGACACCGGAAGTAACCAAAGCAAATCTTGATTCTTGGATAGCTATATTAGGGAAAGAAAACCACTGATTTTCTACATGTGCTGAAGCTGGCAAAAAATGGCTAGAAGGATGGCCGCGAACACAGCGGGTATGGATGGAAAAAAACTCTGGGAAGGCCATGCCGCCATGGTGTCATCATGGTGGGAGGCGGATACCGACCAAGCCCAGGATCGGGACCCAGGAGGTGGTGGTGGCGACATGGTCTCATCGCTCATGCTCGCACTCAGTGGATCATAATGGGCTTGTGTTTTTCCCCGAAATCAGTCCCCGAGTCTGTCTGGGCTAAAAAAACAACCTACCTGGTAGTAGCTAGCCTAAAAAAAGCAAAGATAAGATGTTTAGAAAGTCGAAGGTTGAGCTTTGGGCCATGAACATGTGGTATAGTTTCAGACATTCAGTATCATTTCAAGAAGAAATGAAATATGTTTAAAGCAAAGGACCTGCTATCTTGCTATCCACTTTGGCGGATCACATGTTAATAGCAAAATGCGTGATTTCAATTAGAACACTAAACATGACCATGCAGATAGAGGGTTCCACAATCACTCATAACAATCTCTGCCTTTGGCACCTGCATCCATCATAGTCTTAGACGCGCCTGATCTACATCTCATGACCACAAAACTAATTTAGATCTACATCCATCATATCATTGTATTAATACAAGAGAGAGGAGTCATATACAGACCCGAAGACATGCACACACCTAGATTACTGTCGGCACCTAATCACCTATTACAGAGATGAAAAAGACCTGACCAAAGTCACCCTAAGGTTCCAGCTAAGCAGGATGCTGGTACAGCCCTGTAGCTCCAGCCATGCACCACAATAGTGCTACATAATATAAGTGTGTTGCTAACATACTTCAGATCTAAAGCACCCCCATAATGGATAGAAGTTGCATCTTCTCTTTTTGGCAATTCTGTAGCTGGTCTGTCACTTGGTTCTTTACCTCGATGTTATATGCAAAACTCCAGAGGCAATGCTTCCCTGATTCCTGTAAACTTCCATCAAACTTAATCCAAGTTATTTGATAAATCTCACAAGAAAGATAATTTTGAAAGAGTCATGGCATTAACAACTGTATATTGTATTTGAAAGATAGAGAGTACCAACTAATGCTGACTGCACATCAATTTAAATAGCTATACCAAACTGAACAAATGAAACTTTTCTGTTTTCCATGTTAAGCTCTCCAGCCCAAATCAGCCTACCCTGTACAGTGTTAATTTACTGATTTACCAACGTACCATATCTAGAGAGTGCTTCCTTGCTCCTTGGCTCTTACTTTGTTTTTGTTTCTTTCAAGCACACATTTACTGGAGACAAATCCTTACTAATCAGTGTAAGTTGGAATGCCTTACTCATCGACACTTGCTCTTTGACACAGTCTGAATCTCTAGCAGCATAAATAATTTTGATTTGCAGCCAAGAGGAGCATAAGTAGTAATCAACGAAAAGTAACAGTTTAAACCTGATGGAAACAAAATAATCCCTCAGTCACCAATTTAAGTACCTTCTCTCCAAGGTTAACCTGCCTAAATCATTCATGGTCATGAAACATGAAAAAAACATGTGGGAATGAATAAACATCCGTCAAATAAAATAAATGAACTCTACACGTTGTTAGAGGCCTAGTGAAGAGAACAACTCACCGAGATGCCGCAGATCACATTGTGCCTGCCTAGCACCTGCCCACCAGAGAGCACGACCCCGACCGCGACCTTGAGCAGCCTGGTCGCTGCAAGCATGATTGCCAGCATCATGTTCCCGCTCGTCCTTGTGTTCAAGCATTCGACACATGCATCACCTAGGAATGAAGACCTACCTAAATACATAAACCATCAAGCAACAAAATGAAAATGAAAATGAAAATGATTGGAGTGTTGTTTGCTCACCTGCCCCTTGTCAAGGAACACACCTGAGTTGGTGCGCACCTCACTCTAGATGCTCTTCCAATACTCGTTGTATGCTACCATCAAGTTCTCCAGTTTGTCCTTGGCCTTCAATGAACCACAAAGTCACAAACCAAATCAATCCCTAGAACACATGCAGAACCACAAACCAATTCAAACCAACCAGTGGCACTCACCAGTGCGATTCGACAGGAACCCCTGAGAAGGAATGCCAATTTCACCTGCAGTCATTCACAAGCAAGGAAGAAAATTTGGAAAATAGCCAACAAATTAGTACATATAAACAAGCAGGAACCATGCTGCTCTATTTCTTAGGAGTACATACTTCTGACTAAGCAACATTTTACTCCTCTTTTGTGAAACGTAGTATGTGTACAATTAAAAAATGGCAAAATAAAATACTGAATGGTTCACTATCCTTAGAAAAGAAATACTCCAACCACGAATTGAAAAAATATTTTATATGTTAAACTGAACAATTACAAAGTAATAATGTTGATGTCGCTTGCCGTAGTAGGAAATAGACAACATGGTAAATCCTTCAAATTTTCTTCTTCCAAACAAAAATATAAGTGAAAGTAGTCTATAAGAATTTATAACTTGATTTAAGCCCATTACATCTATTATTTTCTTCTCTCAGCTACTTGTAACTGCAATACATCATTATCATATTCTGAATTTTTCGGAACCATCATATATAGAAATATTTAATGATATGTAATTTAAATCTCAATATCAGGTTCCAGTTAGCATTACATGTAAAAAACCATCAGAACTGGTAAGCAGATACAGTTGTGTTATATCAGAGGCCACCAAACATGATTCCTTCAGATATTCAAGAAAACATTGATATACATTACTATTTATCCTCACTTTACAGGAAAACATTAAGTACTATTTTTTTAATCTAGCAAAATATATAGTATATGAGTGATCTGTACATCTCATGTAGCCACCATTCTACAATATCTAAATTGATAAAAGATACTCTCTTCAATCCTACATCTACGTCATCATGTGGTCCTCAGAATCACGCATGCTATTTTTACTTAGACCTTTGCCTAGTTCTGAAATTCTGATCTACCCTTATATCCAATTGCATAGTTTTCAAATTAGAGGAGAAGCACATACCTGTGCAACACCATCAGATTCATGCTTATGCATAAGCAGCTAACCAAAATCACAATGTAAGAAACAAAATTTTCAACTGGGAATAAAGGCTCAAAACATGGTGGGTTTGAACAAAGGAGTATACAGAAATCTCTCAAGGAAATCCAAAAAACACAAAGGTGCTCGTCAAAATAGCTAATAATCAATAGAACACACCCAAAACATGGCTGGATAGTTCAAGAAAAAAATGTGGCATGATATGATACACATAAGACATGTATCACATAAGCACAGTGCAAAAACACACCAATAATAACTAAAAAATGAGTAGTAGCCACTATCCCATGTTAGTTTAAACAACACATCACAAAGATCGGACATGCAGAGTTGCAGACACTGACTGGCATTTAAAACACGCTGATCACAACATCTCTTATTAATAAGATGTGCCTATTGACTCACACAAAACCGAGCAGATCATCAGAGATTCACATTGAATTACTTGAATTTCTCTAAGCGTGTCGACGTGCTTCATGACCTCAGGAGCGAGGATCTTGAGCACATCCGTGTGCTGTGCAACCGACCCCTCCAGCTTGTTCTACACAAGTGCGAGTAGAATCAGACAAAAGCCCACAGGGAAATCGGCGATGGCCTCTGGAGTCTATAAATTGTCATCAACATTGCTAAAATCATAATCTAGGGTCATAGCTTTAATTCCTGATGCACAATTGGTGACCAATCAAAGAAGCTCGTCAGTTCTTCAAATCCATAAATTTCATAGCAAAATCAAAACAAAATAACCATTAAATATATTGCTTCCTTATTATTAGCACCCAGGGACACGTGGACAACTGTTTCAGTTATTAGTAAGAAAAGACACTGGGAATTACTTGGATCATAAGGTGACATATCAGATTGGCAATTCATTGAAATAAACATCAGGCATAGATTTTCAATAAAAAAAACATGTAAATTAAGGAGTTATTTGTACACAGAAATTAAAAAAACATGTAAAAAAGTACCTTCTCTCTGTGGCTATCCATCTTGGTGTGGGATCGATATGAGTTTTCTCCTCAAAGATGGAAGTGACTGTATTTACAGTGAATGATTTCTCGATACCCTTAAAAAAACTATCAGATATGTCCAGATAGAGAGTACTAATTCACCGTCAACAATTTGCTGAGAAGCGCAAGAATCAATTTATCAGTATACTGAATTATTTGGCTGCAACCCAGGAGCTCTTCCAATGAAGTATTTGGGTATTCCTATACATTATAGGACACTATCAAATGCAAATTGGAAAAGAGTAGAAGAACGTTTTGAGAAAAGACTCAGCAGTTGGAAAGGTAAACACCTTTCTACAGGAGGCCGACTAACGCTGATTAACTCAGTGCTCAGTAGCTTACCTATGTATATGATGTCTTTCTTTGCGATCCCAAGAGGGGTACTTAAAAAACTAGACTACTTTCGATCAAGATTTTTTTGGCAAAGTCATGGCGAACGACGAAAGTATCGTCTTGCCGAATGGAGTATATTGTGCCAACCCAAGGATCAAGGGGTCTAGGAATTCATGACTTAGACATAAGAAACAAAGCGCTTCTCAGCAAATTGTTGACGGTGAATTTCCGTCAACCTAGCCATGAGTTTACCTTCGGTGTTGGCATTAATTTTATATCTTATCCATTGGTACTAACCCCCTTGGTATAACAAATTCGTTCGTGCATGTCGGTTTTGGAGTTTGATGTTTATGCAGGATTTTAGCGTTGAAAGCAAGACTTCTGGGTAAAGTTCATCAAGCACCTCGTGAGAAGACCATGAAGCCCGGCAAAAGTCAAGCAATGAAGTGAACATGACTCCAAGAAGCCCAAGGACCAACCCGTGAAGGCGGAAAACTCCGAGGATCTAAACAAAAAATGCTGAATCTTGCGAGACAAGGAGCTCTATCCAAACCGCGGAGAAACTGACGTCAAGGGCCCACATGCAGAAGGGAGACCATTCTGGAAGACACGGAAAGCATCGTCCACGAAGCAGGCCGCGAAGTGGGCTGAAATGGGCCCATGCCGGCCGGCAGGCCGGCCGGCCTAGCCCATTTCGGGGCCCATTCGTGCCCCCCTTTGACCTAGACGATCCTTGGACTATTTATAGTCCCCCTGCCAAGAGCCACGCATCAACTCATTCATCATTCGCCGCCGAGGAGCAGAGAAGAGAGGGACACCATCTCGGAGAGGAGAGGGTCGAGCTAGTTGTCTAGGGTTTCCCTAGCTGACGTGGGAACCTTGCAAGGAAGACCACGTCGGAGTTCCAGGAGCTAGGAGCAAGATCAAGGTAGGATCCCGGTGGTGATCTTGTCCATGTATCGTTTATGATGTTGAATTATCAAGTTGCAATCCGATTTCTAGCGATCAAGTGCTTCTTCTACGACTTTGATTTCGATTGGCTTTTCTTACTTTAAGATCTTTTCTCGAGATAGATCATAGAGGGTGTTCTTGTAGCCGTGGTGGCTAGAGGTGCATGCCTGACCTACCAAGAGATTTCAACTTGTCCATTGGACTCGCCCTAGGCTAACCCGCACGAATAGGAGTGCGTTGTGACAGAACGGTGGCTCCAAAAGGTGGGCGTCTTCGGAGTTGGACGGGAAGCCGTGATTTAAAGAAGCTTTTTATGAAATTGATCTTGGTTTATTCTTCTTTCCTTGGAACTTCAACAAGAGCTTGATCCAATCTCTCTAGATTGGTTTTACCTATCCCCCTCTATCTCTTGCTACCTCCGGTTTTCATAGATTAGATTCCTTTCTTATGGTGTTCTTTAGGTTAGATGCACAAGAGTTCCCTTTGAAGATCAAAGTTCTCGGCTTTAATAGATTGGTTCTTGCATCACACATTTGTTCCACGGATTCGATACCTTGGGTTCACACTTGAGGGAAGAAGGGTCCCTTGACTATGACAGAGGACTTGTCCACTTGCAAGTCCAAACGAAATTTGATACGCATATACACCGTCAACATGCCCCCTTTTTCTGGCGCCGTTGCCGGGGAACAAGTGATCAAGATTCGATCTTTTATTGCTTTTTGTGAATATTTTCAGTTTTCTTTTGGTTTTTCTTTTTGCATCTACTAACTTTTGATCATCCTCAAAATCAATCTAATCTAGTTTGACTAACCCTAGTTTTCTTAGATTTGTTTTTATTTTTCATTTTTGTATATATTTTGTTTATTGCTAACCCTAACAGGAGATGGACGGCTACCTCTCCAACAAACCCGAAAATTTTGTGGATGATCCAGAAAAACTTTACAGGCTAAGGAGACGTGAAGCACAAGCTAAAAAGCTAGAATTTGCAGATCCAAAAGCGGAGGCCGAAGGATTGTCGGAATGTCCAAAGGAATCACCACCTCCAAGCCCTAGGGAAAATCAACTTCAACCGCAACTGATGGGAGAAAAACCGTAGCCGGAGCGCAAGATCGGGGAGCTATGCACCCCAGACATCGTCGACCTACCAATCTTGAACCTTATGGAGATCGGAAGGCCGTTCGAGATCAAGACCTCAACAATCCGCATGGTGCAACATTCACCCTTCACCGGTAAAGAGGATCCCAACCTTCACCTCCAAGCGTTCATTCAACTTTGTCAGACATTCAACATGGAGGGGGTGACTCAAAACCAAGTGAGGGCAAGGCTCTTTCCGTTCTCGGTACTCGGAAAGGTTTTGCAATGGTTCTACACTCAACCGGCGGAGACGGCGCAAAATTGGGATGCCTTGATGAGAGCCTTCATGAAGGATTACTACTTGCCGGGTAAGACTCAAAGCTTGCGCAATAAGATTGCTACCTTTGCTCAATATCCTACGGAGACCATATCGGAAGCATTCAAGCGTTTCAATGAGTACACTCGGGCGGTGCCACATCATAAATTCCCGAAGGAAGATCTCGTTCAAAAGTTCTACCAAGGACTTACCATGGCGTCAAGGATGATCATCGATGCATCGGCGGGAGGATCCATCATCGAGCTTCCACCGACCGAAGCATTCACTTTATTCAAGAAGGTCGCGGACAATGACACATGGGCGTCATCCGGACGCTTACTTCCGGTTCAACCCACGGGGAACGTCAATGGAGTCTTGCAAGTGGAGAAGGAAGATCTACTCGAAGGCAAGATTGATTCGCTTATGCGGAGGTTAGAGAAGATGGAGATAGAGAAGAAAGAAGCTCAAGACTTAAAGGCTGCCGAAGCAAGATCCACATGTGAAGAGTGCGGAGAATATGGCCATGTCAAAAAGGATTGCCCGGAGGAAGCCAAGATGCTCGATTACATGAGGAAGGGAGATTTGCCGAACTTCCGCTACGGGCAAGGTAGACCTCAATTTAATGCAAGTTCGTCCATTCCGAATTCGGTTCCTCTTCGTATGCAATTGAAGGACTTCATGGACGAGCAAGCTAAGATCAACAAGGACACCGTCACTAAGTTCAAGGCCATAGACAAGGTGTTGGAGAACATCGATAGCAAGGTGACGGAGGTCGGAAGCTCCAACCATCAAGTGCTCAACATGATGAAGATGCTCGAGACACAAGTGGGACAACTTGCCGGGCGCCTATCCGCTAGTGAAGGGAAGCTTCCGGGGCAACCTCAAGGTCCCGAGACGGCGAAGGCCATTCAAACTCGTTCAGGGTAGGAGACCGAAGATCCGGAGCATTCCGCGGGAGCTAGAAAGCCTAAACCATCCACCGAAGTGGAGGGGTTTGTTAAGGAGAAGGTTACCGAGGTCATCACCGAAGAGCCCGAGTTTGAGATGCCGGGAGAAGACACGAAGATACCGCAACTCAAGCCACGCTACTTCCGAGGTAAACTTGATATTCATTTTGAGAAGTTTGTGGAGGTTGTGCGTAGGTTGAGCATCAACATGCCGCTATTGGACACCCTTCAAGTTCCTACATATTCTCGTTACTTCAAAGATATACTTGCAAACAAGTATGAGATAGCAACACTCGGGGTGGATCATGTCAAGATGTCCGAGCAATGTAGCGCCACTATTGCAAATAGACTAGAGAAGCAAGGAGACCCTGGATGCCCGACGATTCCATGTTCCGTTGGTTCATTCAAGTTCGAGAAGGCGTTATGCGACCTTGGAGCAAGTGTGAGCGTCATGCCAAGAGATGTGTTCGAGAAGCTACGCCTACCAGAGCTAGAGCCTACGTCCATGTGCTTAGAGTTGGGTGACAACTCCATTCGCTACCCCTTTGGGCATCGCCGTGGATGTGCCCGTGAAGGTCAGACACCACTTCATCCCCGTTGACTTCGTGGTACTCGAGATGGGAGAAAGGGAGAAGCCGCCGCTCATCCTTGGGAGGCCTTTCCTCAAGACCGTGGGAGCTACCATCGACGTCGGCAAGGGGGAAATCAAGTTCGACATCAACGGCGAGAGGAGTTCCTTCAAGTTTCGACCGCGCTTCGAGGTATGCAATATGATCAAAGTTAAATATATTCCGCCTCATCGTCGCGTTAGTAAGGAAGAACCAAGGAAGAAGGAAGAGCCGGAGAAGAAGCGAAGGAAATCAAAGAAGTTCTTACATCCGTCAAGATCAAAGAACAAAAGCTGCCTGTGAAGACCAAAAAGATGACTAAGCCGGAGAATAAGCCTGCGCCAAAGATGGTGCGGAAGTGGGTACCCAAGATTGCAACGCCCGCGAAGAGCGTTGATCCGAAGTAATCGAGTGAAGAAGTCTAGCCATGGACTATAAACGAAGCGCTAGGCGGGAGGCAACCCGTTTCGTCGAGTCAAGAATAAGCTACCGGGAGGACAACCCGATCAAGATTTTTCGAGTCTTTCAAGTAAGTTAGTTTTAAAATTTGCTACGCAAGACATTCATAGACTCTTAAGTGGTTGGATAATGTTTAGAGTTATAAATCTTGTTTGGATATTTTATTTGGATCATAAACCCTTTACATGAGCCATCCTATGTGTTATTTGCTTCTTTTTGAGAAACCAAAACCAAAAAAATTCAGAACCTACCTCAACCTTTCATCCTCTTCATGATGTTATGGTTGACTTGTTTTACATGCTAAAAACACTCGAGTAGAGCCACGCTATGTACCTAGTTGATATTTAAATTTCAGCGTATGGTAGGACTCGCGTGAACCTAGAAACTTAACTTTTGGTTTGTTCAAAATTCATATCCTTGGTTTCTCTAGAGTTAGAATTTTTCTAAGCCTTGTTTAATTTTATTTCATTGAAAATCTCTCTCACATTTAACCAAAATTAGAACCTAAACCTATGCCCCCACGATCAAGCCGGGAAAAGCTTGCTCTCAACTAATGGAAGCAAACAACACCGGTGAGACCAAAATAAAAGTAGTCGGAAAACATTTTCGACTTACATTTGTTTTTAATGCTTCAAAACTCCTCTAAATATATTTGAACTCATTGCAAGCTCTGAGTTTAATTTTATTTTTCGAAATTAGAGGAGTGCTTAGCATGAAAACATGATTAGAGGGAGGCAATTGAGTTAACTTAACTACACATGCACCATGATGCATCACGGGATGCCCCTCCAACATTTATCATCAAACCACACGCAAAGAACAAGCATGGGGGCAGCTAAAGCTTTGTTTTGCTGGAATCTCATGGAGGCATGTGAGGCAAGGGAGCATGGAAGTGACTCAAAGCATAACAATCAAGTGGAAGGATCAATCATGCAAGCAAAGGAGTGGACGAGAGCATTTGGGCGGTGCAACCCTGTGGAGCACGCAGTCACAAAGCAACAAAGGAGCATGGAGTGCACTGGAGAAAGACGGAGCTGGGAGGAGCAGCAGGTGACCCAGGCCGGTCGGCCCAGGCCGGCCGGCCTCACCCCTATTTAACCCCCTGGTGGCCTCCTTCGGCAGGTAAGTCACTCGTCCAAATCCTTGTTCGTGTTCCTGAGCTCTTAGTCCAGAACCACCATAGACTTAGCTTTCCACTTCGAGTTTTGTTTCGCCCATCAAAATCTATCCTAAGTCCACTTAAAGTCCATACTCCAAATAATGTTTGTGTGCCTTGTTACCGGTCGAAAACCCCAAGTATATATTTGTGAGGAAGAGTGCAGCAATCATGTGTGTTGGGGTAAATATTTTGCAACTAACCCTCCTCTTGTATCTTCAGCTCATCGGAGAAGATCGGGTTGCGTTCTGGTTCTTGCCTTGGCTATTTCAGGGAATGATCGTGGGTCGGCGAGCGAAGACCAGGCGAAGCTTGGGACCTTCGTTCTACGGAGGCAAGGCCCAGCAAGCGAAGGCCAGGCGAAGCTTGGGATCTTCGTTCTGAAGGGGCGAGATCCACGCACGAAGACACAAGGAAAGAGCTGCCGCGAGGATGGGTCAGCATTGGGCGAAGATGATACACGAAGAGGAGCGGTCAAGATAAGAGGCACGTGACTTTCGAAGAGACAACCTTCGCAAGGTTTGATGGGCGATAAAGGCGGAGTCTCAAGTAGCAATCGAGAAGAAGCTCGCGAAGAGAGAAACGAAGTGCATCGAGAAGAAGCTCGCGAAGAGAATTGAAGCTAGCGAAGAATGGCTTGCCACGAGAGCAGACACGTGGACAAGCGAGGTGTAAAGCGATCGTCTGTAAAGTGTGTGAGTACGGAGCCCTGCGAGGTTACCAAAATACCCTTGAGATGCTTCGCACAATGTGAAAAAGTAGTGGTAGATGTTGTAAAGTGTAATTGTTACGGGCCTATAAAAAGGACCCGACGGTAATGAAATGGAGGCGATTGGAAGGCAGCTGGGTTGCATTACGCCCAGTTGAGTTCATGTTTTATATTCTTCGGTATTGTAAGTGTTTTCCTTTGCTTCCTTTCTTGTTAGTTCATTTCAACTGTTGGCCCCTCTTCGGGGAGGGTTTTCACCCCAACAGTTAAGGCGCCCACCGTGTTCCGTCCCAGCCATGCCACCGAAGAAGCAGCCGAAGAACCGACAACCACATCCAAATAGAGCGACCGATGATCCGTCGGAAGAAGAGAGTGAAAACTCCAGAGAGAGACAGATACCAGATAACACAAACAGGACAAGGGACATGGTCCTAAGTCCACGAAACCACAGAGCAGAAGAAGATCAAGAGCAAGAAGCAGAAGATGTAGCAGAAGGAAACTTCGAGGTCGGGTTAGCAGATGTGGGAGTCGAAGACGAGGATATTGCTGCGCTGAGAGGAATTGAAGAAAGACTTGTTGCAAAGATGAGAGAAAGACCAATGCCATCGAACATTCGTACAAGAGCTCAGGCAGAGGCCGCCATACTCAGGGCCAAAGAAATACAGACTGAAGACCCAGCACAAGAAAAGGCAAGATACAATGAAATGTTGCAGCAAGTCAAGAAGAAGAGAATGTTACTGCAACAATTGCGGGAAGACGAAGAGCAGCAAGCAATAAGAAGCAAAACATTACAGCTACAAGAACAAATGGCAATCTTGCAAGCTCAGTTGAACTCTATCCAGCCACAAGAATAGACCCAGCAACCTCGCAAAGCACAGGGTCAGAGCAAAAAATGAAGACCTATAATTGTTGACGAAGAAACTTACGAAGAAGAAGAAGAGAATGAGGAATGCTCCGTGTATTATGACTCAGAAGAAGAGGCGTATGTGGAACGTAGGCCACAAAAAAGATACAGAGATATGCTTTCAAGCAAAGCGAAGCCTGCTTCTCCTCTTTCGCTAGAACTTGAGAATGCTGATTGGCCGCCGAAGTTCAAGTTACCTGCATCCTTGCCGGAGTTCGATGGTGAGTCAGACCCAAGACAGTTCCTCTAGAAATACAGTGTTGCAATATCTTCGGGTGGGGGAGATGAGGTAGCAATGGCAAGGGCTATGATAATGGCCCTGAAAGGCTCGGCACAGCAGTGGTACGCTTCGCTACCGAAAGGAAGCATTAGGTCATGGGAACAGCTTCCAGGGGTATCAACCCCAAGATCTCACATCAGGAGATCTTCACCTCATAGAACAAGGAGACAAAGAACCATTACAAGAGTACATCAAGAGATTTGCCAAGGCCAGAGCTAAAGCACCACACGTAGAAGCCACAACTGTAATTGATGCAGCAATTGATGGACTCAAAGTAGGACCTTGTGGAGAGTATCTAGACCGAAGAAGACCCAAAACGGAGAAGCAGTTATTTGACATAATGCAAGAATATTGCAAATCAGACAGAGGATAACAGCGAAAAGTTGATGAGTACAACAAGAGAAAGAGTCAAGCAAAGCCTCAGCCTGAATGGGGAAATAGGCCCCAGAACAATCAAGGACGTTCGGCGAGGTCAAACTTTTACAACAAAAGTAATGTGAACAATGTTTTAGGGAACAATTCGCAAATGGCATCTTCGGCTGCAACAGCAGGCAGAGGTCAAAATTCAGGTAGAGGCCCACCACCTCAATTTGTGTGTTCCTTGCATGGCCTCAACAAAGGGCATTGGTCATACGAATGCAGAACGTTGCTTCGCAAGAAGCAGATCGAAGAAGACAAGAAGAGAACAGCGCAGAGCCAGGCGAAGACAGTCAATCACACATCATCAGTGACACCTTCGATGGCTCAGAGTTCAATGCAAAATTGGCAACCATATATCCCACAAACATGCTTCCAACAAATGCCACTCCCACCTCCTCTGATGTTCAACCCAAACATGATGCAACTACAGCAGCAAAGCACCGCATCATACCAGCCAAAACCAGAACCTCCTCATCAGGCACCTTCGCAAGCAAATCAAAACAGAGAAGATGAAGACCGCTACCGAAGAATGAACATAATAAATGCTATCACAGGTGGTTGCAACTCACCCGAACACCTGACGAAGAGACAGAAGAAATATCAGCAAAGAGAAGTGAGCCATGTATGCGCAGGGAAAGTTTTCAAAATAGAGTGGTCACACATTCCAATCACCTTCACAGAAGCAGATCTCAAGCTGAAGAGGTACCCTCATGAAGATCCTCTAGTCATCAGAGCAGTACTAGGAAAGAACACAAAGTACTTGTTGGGCAATGATGTGGGAGGCATTCTCGTAGATAACGGCAGTTCCGCAGACATCATAACTTATGAACTATTCAAGAGGATGGAGTTCAGAGATGATCAGCTTCAGAAAACTTCAAAGCCGTTATATGGCTTTGGCAACAAGAAGGTCGAGGCTCTGGGAACAATTGAAATGAACGTAAGTCTTGGGACAGGAGCACTGATGAGAATAGAGATGGTGACCTTCGATGTAGTGGACATCCATACGCATACAAAGCAATCTTCGGAAAGGGAATCATAAACAAGTTCGCAGCAGTTATACACATGCCGTTCTTGTGTATGAAGATTCCAACAGCCAACGGCATTCTCACAATATACGGAGATCAGGAAGATGCACACGACAGAGAATATAATGTGGGCAGCAATCAGAAATCGATTCACGTAGTCGGAAACAGCGAAGACATGTTAGAGAGCGAAGAAGAAGAAGAGCCCGAAGAGCTCGAAATGAAAAAGAGGCTCTGCCAAGACGAAAAGAAGAGGATGCAACCTCACGAGCACACAAAGAAGGTGCGTCTTTGCGAAGATGTTCATGACAAACTGGTAACCATAGCAAGGGGGATGACCGAAGAAGAGGAGAATGCACTGATCACGTGCCTTCGCAATAATCAATATGTGTTTGCCTGGAGCAATAGGGATCTTAAGGGAGTGCCACGAGAAGTGATAGAACACGCACTGCGCCTAGATCCAAAGATCCCACCGAAGAGACAAAAGCTCAGAGTCATCTCACCTCAGAAAGAATTGGCAGCGCAAAGCGAAGTAGAGAAGCTGTTAGATGTTGGGGTCATCAGAGAAATACAGTTCACAACTTGGCTCTCCAACATAGTGATGGTACCGAAGAAGAATGGGGGACAAAGAATATGCATTGACTTCACACTTTTGAACAAGGCTTGCCCAAAAGATGACTACCCTTTACCAAGAATCAACGTGTTGGTGGATGCAGCAGCAGGATGTGAGAGAATGTCCTTGTTAGATTACTTCTCTGGATATCACCAAATCTGGATGAAGAAGGAAGATGAAGACAAAACAAGTTTCAAAACACCCTTCGGGGTATACTGCTTCGTCAGGATGCCCGAAGGCTTACGCAATGCTGTCCCAACGTTTAACAGAATGGTGAAGATTGTACTTGGCCTACAACTGAGAAGAAATGTATCAGCTTATGTAGATGATGTGGTCATACACAGCAAAAAGAAAGATCAACACATCGAAGACCTCAGCGAAACCTTCGCGAACTTGAGGAAGTATGGCCTCATGTTAAATCCAGAAAAGTGTATCTTCGGGGTATCCAAGGGAAAGCTCTTAGGCTGCATGGTGTCAAAGTCCGGCATAGAAGCAAATCCAAAGAAGATAGAGGCAATACGAAACATGAGAATACCACAAACAAAAAGAGATATTCAGAAGCTTACGGGAAGAATAGCAGCACTGGGTCGCTTCATAGCGTGATCAGCAGAATGAAGCTTACCATTCTTTAAGTTGTTGTCTAAGAAGAACAAAATAACTTGGGGTCCCGAAGAGTAGGAAGCATTTGAGCAGTTTAAGTCATACTTGGAGAATTTGGCAGTGCTAACAAGTCCAGGAGACAAAGCGAAGTTGTTGTTGTACATTGCAGCTTCCGCAAGTGTAGTAAGCGTAGCTCTAGTGGAGGAGAAGTACGAAGAGGGGCAACTCAAACAAGTGCCAGTATACTTTATCTCCAATGCTTTATCAGGAGCGAAGAAGTTCTACTCTGAACTGGATAAAATGACATGCGTAGTGGTAATGGCGGCAAGAAAGCTAAAGCATTACTTCCAGAGTTCTCAATCACTGTCCCAACATCATATCCCCTTCGCGAAATACTAGAGAACAAGGAATCTTCAGCACGGATAGGAAAATGGGCAACAAAGCTATCCCAATATGCCATAGAATTCACGGCCAGAACAGCCATCAAGTCTCAGGTTCTAGCAGACTTCATTGCAGATTGGACACCCTGTCAAGGCGACGGAATGAACGAAGACAGGCCAGAAACACCGTGGGTTATGTATTGTGATGGAGCTTACTGTAATGATGGAGCCGCATCTTCGGCAATCTTAATGTCACCATCAGGCATAAAGATGAGATACGCTGTAAGACTCGACTTCGAAGGCAAGACAAATAATGTGGCAGAATATGAGGGGTTGTTGCTGGGACTTCGCAAAGCAAGAGCCATAGGGGCAAGAAGAGTGGTCATAAACACAGACTCTGAGTTGATCACAAGGCAGATTGGCAAGACATACAAAGCAAAACATGATGAAATGGCAAAGTACTTGAAAACTGTGCGAGGCATGGAAAAATTCTTCTTCGGCTTCACAGTCAAAAAAATACCAAGAGATCAGAACAATGAGGCAGACATGCTAGCAAAGGTAGCAGCACAGAAAGAACCATTACCACCAGATGTCTTCTACGAAGTTCTCAAGTGCAAATCAGTAGATTGTGATGAAGCACCAGTGAGATACGTAAATGTGATATCAAGCGAAGATTGGAGGTCTTCAATAATGACATTCCTGAGAGGGCACTATGAACCACAGTCAAAGGAGGAGAACAAGAGAATGGTCTTGAGGGCGAGATCATATGAAATAAGAGGAGACAACTTGTACAAAAATGGAGTGTGCGCACCACTGCTTAAGTGCATCTCCACAGAAGAAGGGCGAGACTTGTTGCAGCAGATCCACTCTGGAATGTGTTCTTCTCACATTGGAACACGAAGACTAGTAACGAAGGCATTCCGACAGGGATTCTACTGGCCAACAGCAGTTCGCGATGCCGAAGATATAGTGCGAAGATGCGATAACTGTCAAAATCATTGCAACTACACAAAAACTTCTCCATACGAGATACAATTGCTACCACCAGTTTGGCCCTTTGCAAGATGGGGAATTGACATTGTGGGACAGTTGCCAACGGCACCAGGCAATTACAAGTACGCGATTGTAGCGGTGGAGTACTTCTCCAAGTGGATAGAGGCAAGGGCAGTGCAAAGAATCACTTCGCAGGTGATACAAAAATTTTTCTGGCAAAGTATATTTTTCTGGCAAAGCATCGTGTGCAGATTTGAAGTTCCTTACGAAGTGACAGTAGACAACAGCAAGCAATTTGACAGCACAGATTTCAGAAGATTTTGCTTCAACTTGGGCACTAAGCTATGCTTCGCTTCAGTGTATCACCCAGAGTCCAACGGAGCAGTAGAAAGGGCAAATGGCATTATTTTCACCGGAATCAAAAAGAACTTGACAGGAATGGCTAGGGGGAAATGGGCCGAAGAGCTACCTAGAGTGGTGTGGTCTCACAACACAACTACGTCCAGAGCTACAAACTTCACACCCTTCAGATTGCTGTACGGGGAAGAGGCTGTCATTCCCGAAGAGATCAAGTTGGGGTCATTGAGAGCAGACCAAGAACCACAAAATGAAGAGGACGCAAATTTGGCAATCAATACAAGAGAAGAAGACAGACTTCAAGCACTAAGCAACATAGAGAAATACCACGATGAAACGAGGAAGTGGAGAAATAAGAAGGTTCGTGAACAAAAGATATCCATTGGAGACATGGTCCTCCGAACAAAAACAAGAGGAGTGGGAAAACTGGAAGAAAAGTGGGAAGTCCCATTTTTAGTATCAGAAATAAGACAGGGGGCTTACAGATTGCAAACCCTGGAAGGAGAAGAGGTCCCTTACTCATGGAATCAGCACAAGTTGCAGAAGTACTGGCTCTGAGAATAAGTGTATCGTCTGTTAGATATCATCATTTTTTAGTTTCTCTTCATTTTCAACTTTTGTAATCTTCATTTCAACTTCTTTTGCACATTCAGTTTTTGTAAATATGTAGTGAAGTCCGTACTCTTTTCCTCGCGGGGAGAGTCTTCGGTGATCTCACAACGGGAACACCGAAGATGCGAGGTTTTTAACGAGGCGGACTTGTGTAATATCCCCTTGAGAAATATAACAAGGGCTCCCCAAAAAAGACAGCCGTTATCTATCATCGGTCCCGAAGTAACAATCATCCGAAGAGATTGTTACTTTCGGGAAAACATTGCAGAAGTAAGTGAACACATGCGCCTGGCCTCGTGAAGACAAGTCGCATTTAGTTCACTTAAGAAAAAAAATTTGATTGAGGGGGCGCATGTGGGAATTGTTCTGCAAAGGTTACAAAGATGTTAAGGAGCATGCTACAATCTGTCCCAAAGAGGAGGGCATGACTCGCTTAAAGGCCTACTTTCCGCGAACAAAAAGTCTTCGGCGGTCAATGCGCGAAGCCCCTCAGTAAAATGTTGTAGGGATAAGTCGACCCGTTAAGCGGCGTGGTCGCAAAATCATCCGCTTTATCACAAGCGAAGAAGCCTTCGGTGGTTAATGCGCGAAGCAAATTGCGAGGCAGGGCTGACGAGCCACCTCGAGGTCACATTTCTATGAAATCGAGCTATCATGCCACTTGGCATAATGAAAATTCGTATGCAAGATAGTCTAACCATTCTATATGCAGGACTTGTTTTTATCTTATAAATGATACAGCGCACGTTCGAAAGAAAACGAGCTACGAAGATCAAAACAGGAAACTGGGGGGGAGGTGTTTTCGAGCGCAGTTCTCATGTTTCAAGCTTCGGAGGAAAAAAAATAGCAAAGATCAAATGAACATGAAAAACAAGTAAATAAAACCATCATCTTCGCACAAATGTGATTACAACAAAGTCATGGCATACATATTTTTTGGGAAAAAATACATTACAGGCACAACAGTTCAGCACAACAGCATAGTTCAAACGATTACAAGCATAGCAGCACAAGCGACGAAGATGGTTACATCACAAAATAAATCAGCGAGGGCGCTTGTACATATACTCATATTTCGCCTCTTCGGTGAGATCAATAACTTCAATCTTCGGTAGAACAAGGGGCTTCGAAGACGAAGATGTATCTTCGCGGGCAGGCACAACAGAAGATGGTTCAGATCCTTGAATTCGGTGACGTTGGGTACTATCGTGACAGAGACGGTTGCGAACATGTTCGAAGACATGTTTTGCGTCAAGATTCTTCTTCTCGTATTTCTCTATCTTACGCGACATAAACACATCGAAAGGCACATCGGGAAATTTAGAGTTAAACTTGCGCCATATAGACCTAGACATAAAGTAGTCACCATAATTAATAGTTACAGGGCAAACATCTTCGGCAACCTGCGCAGGATACATCTGCGGCAACCTGCGCAGGATACATCTCCGGCACCTGCGCAGAGTTGCAAATGTTTCAGACGAATTGTTCACAAAATACCCCAAGTGCCCAAACCACTAAGACTACGCACTCCCTCACACCTATGGGGCTCCCGAAGTGACGTCTGTTGTCCGAACTTCATGCGGAGAAGCAGCCTGAGTAGATGGCGCAGCTGAAGACACCACAGCCGAAGAAGGATCACCACCACCTCCAGAAGATGCAGCAGTAGGCGAAGGCGTAGGCAAAGAACCAGGCTGAAACAGACAAGGAAAAGTATAAACATAACAAAGAGACACGTTGGCAAAGTAAAAGGAGATCAAGGTAAGATAGAGTAAGAGGAACCTTGCGGAGCACACGCCGACCTTCGGCAACAGTTAACCCATAGCCAAACTTCTTGAAGAAGGTCTGCATAAAGTTCTTAGCGATATTCTTGGGTAGAACAGGGATCTTCTCAACCGATGCTTCGGTCGGCCAAGCGAAGTTTGCGTCACGAAGTTGGCGAAGATCACTCTTAGTCATGCTAGGCTCGCTGTCGCCAGAACTTTTGTACAAAGAATACATGGCATGAGCAAGGCTTCGGACGGCTACAACAGCACCAAGCTCTCCGAAAGAGCGCCCAGCAGACGCAAGTGAGCTAACACCAGTAGACAGCCAATCAAACACCTGACCTATAAACATCTCTTTGACATCATAAGGAGCAGGAGAGAGCCCATAGTCCACATGAAAATCATGAACTTTCTTGCAAAGAGGAGCCACGTGACGCTCAATCTCATCACAATAAACTTCATGTTCCGAAGACAGATTGGAATAAGATTGCCGAAGATCAGCGAGCTCAGCAACTTTAGCATCATATGAACTTTGTAGGTCGTCAGCCCTTTTCTTCTCATCTTCGGCACTAGAAGCTAAGCGACGAAGCTCTGTTAGCTGAAGTTCTAACTCGGCATTCTTCTTCAGCAGCTCATCCTTCCCACCAAAAATTTCAAGGCATTTTTCTTCTCAGATTCCAAAGAAGATGAGAGAGAAACCTTTTCAGCCTGCAGGGTCTTGACGACATCGATCTCCTTGTTCAGTGCAGTAGCAGATGTCTTTTCTGAAAGTTGCCGGGACTGAAGGTCAGCATGACATCGACGTTGAGCAGCACGACAAGCCAAAAAGGACTTCATGCTAAGGTCTTGAGCCTGATATAAGATCTCTTCAGTGCTTTCTTGGGCAAGTTCATCCTCCATTATAGGAAAGCCAAAGCTATCGCCAGCTTCTTGAAGCAACGTGCGTTCTCGATCATCACTGCAGAACTGAAGCACTTTGCGCCTAGAATCGCCGAAGATGCGGGCACTAGGCTTCATGCCAAGGTGCCGAGCTACGACGCTGGGAGATTCATTGCTAACAAAAACACCACCACTCCGGGTGTCACTCTCAGTCTCAGACGAAGAACCGTCACTTTGCTCAACACGAGTCAAAGTCTTATGGTGAATAGCCGATACAACTTTACTTCCACCAGGGGCTTCAGCAGGAGACGGCACTACAACTTCGATAGCTGAAGGAGGAGGAATAGGAGTCTTGTCTTTTGAAGATTGGGCTCGAGCGGCACAATCTTCGTCGCTCTCGGGTTCGGGCTCGCTATAATCAATGTCCAGGGGATCAGCAAGAGTGACACCAGCAGCAGCAGCGCTAGGAGATAGAGAAGTAACATCTACTATATCTTCGGGTTGGTCAACTGAAGGAGCTTCAATGTTTGTACCGGAGCCAACACCAACTTCGGTAGGACGCGTGTCGGTATCACTCTTAGAATGATCGGACTCTTCGGGGCTAGATGACACAGCTTCGGAGGTTGTCACTTGAGCGGTTCTCTGGCGCTTCGAGACATGTCGTCTGCCGCCATGACCACGGTGTTTTCTAATAACCTTCGCGCGCGCCGTAGGGGCTGCGGCTTCAGAACTCCCCTGACCACCTTTCTTCACCGCCCGCTTCGCTTGAGCTTCGCGACGAGCAACAGTAACAGACCGATCGCCACCATGAATACCAAAGAAAAAGAAGAGACAGTTGTCTCTAGTGCCACCAAGACGTTCCTGAATCTCAGCACCTTCCTTCGAAGAGATGGGCCCAAGAATTTCATTAGCTCGAGCTTCAATTTCAGCAATGTTGATAGCTGCAATGAAAGATATAAACAATTATTAGTAAAATAAAATAAAAAATATATACAATAATAGTAAGCTAGGAGCAGTAAGAAGCAACGAAGAAAAAAAAGAGATGCGTACCATTCTTCGTCAACCCAAAGCTCCGAGCGAATTCAGGGATTTTGATGGTTGAAGAGAAGTCGTTCCAGGCAACGACAGACCATCCAGCGCGAACAGGGAATATCTTCGCACCAATGTATTCTTCAACCAGGTCGCGAGTAGCGTAGGTATTCGCTAACTCCTGGAAAGCAACTAGAAAAAGGCGATCTGCATCCCCATCTTCGTAGGCAGTGCCAACGCCCTTAGGCAGATTCTCAAATTGGGTGCAAATGAGAGGGAGCTCTTCATCATCAATAGTGTAATAAAACCAGTAGTGATTCCAGTTCTCATCCCACTTGTTCTTGTAGGCGACAACAGGAACATCGGTGTCACCACGATACTTGAAGTTCAAAGAGGCGAACTGGGCCTCTTCATGAACTAGAACACCATCAACAAGACGTTCAATCTTCAAAGGCTGATGATGAACGGTATGAACCCTGACGAA
This sequence comes from Cenchrus fungigraminus, assembly GCA_036936925.1. NCBI lineage: Eukaryota > Viridiplantae > Streptophyta > Magnoliopsida > Poales > Poaceae > Cenchrus > Cenchrus fungigraminus. The sequence continues at coordinate 48,368,547 of CM072778.1, read as the reverse complement.
GTTAGCAGCAGTAGGGCTCACAGACATTGTCTTGCTGGCCCACATATAAACGCTAAGCCAAAGAACGGCGTTAGGAGTGAGATGGTGAAGATACATCCCAAAGTTCCGAAGAATAGAGATGACAGCCCCGTCAAGAGGAAAACGAAGTCCAGCAGTGAATAAATCCCGAAAAACAACTACTTCGTTGGGGCGAGGAGCAGGAGTTGTCTTTGGACCTGGGAATCGACCTTTCCCTTCTTTATTGAAGCCGGAAGTAACAAACTCCACCACATGCGCTTCCGAAACCTTACTTCGCCCGAAGACGAAGGTGGGAGGCGCTTTGTCAGCCTTGGGAGCCATGGAAGCGAAGAAGAAAACTACACATGCATAAAAAGGAATAAGAAACTAAACAAGACAAAGAAATGGAAAAAGAGAAGACAGCAGAAAAAACTTACGAAGAGAAGGAAATGAAGGAAGAGAAGAAGTCCTTAGCTCTCGCGAAGGCAAAGGTCAAATCTGCAAAGATCTTACCACGGTGAAATCAACCTCAGGCGGGGACAGGCCTTTATATAGGCGGCCAAAGGAGGAAATCTTGGAGATCCTGTAGCGAAGGACGTGGCAAAAATCTAGGAGTACCGTTGGGACGTGGCGAAATCACGGAGCTTCGCGAATAAACATGCAAAACAGTAAAAGTAATTAAAAAAGTAAAAAAAATATATAAATAATAAAAATATTAATAAAAAAAGGGGGGCGGAGGAGAAGTAAATTCCAAAGACGAGCCGAAGTGGGGAGGCGCTTTGGAGCGAAATATTTCCACCCGTCACGAAGAAGTTTTGCTAGTTCGGCTCGTCTTCGGTTGAAACCCTCACTAGCAAGGGGCTGAATGTTGAGGTAAATATTTCGCAACTAACCCCCCTCTTGTATCTACGGCTCATCGGAGAAGATCGGGATGTGTTCTAGTTCTTGCCTTGGCTATTTCATATCCTTGGTTTCTCAAGAGTTAGAATTTTTCTAAGCCTCGTTTAATTTTATTTCATTCAAAATCTCTCTCACATTTAGCCAAAATTAGAACCTAAACCTATGCCCCCACGATCAAGCCGGGAAAAGCTTGCTCTCAACTAATGGAAGCAAACAACACCGGTGAGACCAAAATAAAAGTAGTCGGAAAACATTTTTGACTTACATTTGTTTTTAATGCTTAAAAACTCCTCTAAATATATTTGAACTCATTGCAAGCTCTGAGTTTAATTTTATTTTTCAAAATTATAGGAGTGCTTAGCATTAAAACATGATTAGAGGGAGGCAATTGAGTTAACTTAACTACACATGCACCATGATGCATCACGGGATGCCCCTCCAACATTTATCATCAAACCACATGCAAAGGACAAGCATGGGGGGGGGCAGCCAAAGCTTTTTCTTTGCAGGAATCTCATGGAGGCATGTGAGGCAAGGGAGCATGGAAGTGACTCAAAGCATAACAATCAAGTGGAAGGATCAATCATGCAAGCAAAGGAGTGGACGAGAGTATTTTGGCGGTGCAACCCCGTGGAGCACGCGGTCACAAAGCAACAAAGGAGCATGGAGTGCACTGGAGAAAGACGGAGCTGGGAGGAGGAGCAGGCGACCCAGGCCGGCCGGCCTCACCCCTATTTAACCCCCTGGTGGCCTCCTTCGGCAGGTAAGTCACTCATCCAATTCCTTGTTCGTGTTCCTGAGCTCTTAGTCCAGAACCACCATAGACTTAGCTTTCCACTTCGAGTTTTGTTTCGCCCATCAAAATCCATCCTAAGTCCACTTAAAGTCCATACTCCAAATAATTTTTGTGTGCCTTGTTACCGGTCGAAAACCCCGGGTATATATTTGTGTGGAAGAGTGCAGCAATCATGTGTGTTGGGGTAAATATTTCGCAACTAACCCCCCTCTTGTATCTTTGGCTCATCGGAGAAGATCGGGATGCGTTCTGGTTCTTGCCTTGGCTATTTCATGGAATGATCGTGGGTCGGCGAGCGAAGACCAGGCGAAGCTTGATACCTTCATTCTACGGAGGCAAGGCCCGGCAAGCGAAGGCTAGGCGAAGCTTGGGATCTTCGTTCTGAAGGGGCGAGATCCACGCGCGAAGACACAAGGAAAGAGCTGCCACGAGGACGGGTCAGGATTGGGTGAAGATGATACGCGAAGAGGAGCGGTCAAGATAAGAGGCACGTGACTTTCGAAGAGACAACCTTCGCAAGGTCTGATGGGCGATAAAGGCGGAGTCTCAAGTAGCAATCGAGAAGAAGCTCGCGAAGAGAGAAACGAAGTGCATCGAGAAGAAGCTCGCGAAGAGAATTGAAGCGAGCGAAGAATGGCTTGCCACGAGAGCAGACACGTGGACAAGCGAGGTGTAAAGCGATCGTTTGTAAAGTGTGTGAGTACGGAGCCCTGTGAGGTTACCAAAATACCCCTGAGATGCTTCGCACAATGTGAAAAAGCAGTGGTAGATGTTGTAAAGTGTTATTATTACGGGCCTATAAAAAGGACCTGACGGTAATGAAATGGGGGCGATTGGAAGGCAGCTGGGTTGCATTACGCCCAGTTGAGTTCAAGTTTTATATTCTTCGGTATTGTAAGTGTTTTCCTTTGCTTCCTTTCTTGTTAGTTCATTTCGACTGTTGGCCCCTCTTCGAGGAGGGTTTTCACCCCAACAATGTGGAAGAAAACTACAAGTCTCTTCACCAAGAAGAAGGGATCATCGTCGTCCAAGCCATCATCGACAAGCTCTTCGAGGAGGCACTCGGTTTCCGAGTCTCCTCAGAGCATGGAGTATGACACGGCACCGCTAAGGAGGAACGACATTCTACTCCTCGGTGGCATGAGGGCCACATGAAGCTTGTCAATGAGGTTCACCGAACCACAAGGACGCACGGAGGAGCCGCCCGTCCGACCTCGTCGCTCGACACGATCATCCGCTCCACCTCCATACGCTCCGTGATATTCCAAGTATGGGTTTATTATCAAGACGGAGGAGGAGGAGGAGAAGCTCACTCGCCTTGAGAAGGGGCTTGTGGCGAACGTCGACCTCGACGACCCAGCTCTCCAAGTGTTGGGTTTTCATATGGATATTTATTAAATGTTGGGACACCTAGGTTGGGTGCAATTCTCCAACGGAGTGTCGGCAAACACCCACAAGGAATTCGCCTTGGAAATTCTCATGACCATGGCGCCGATACTTGATGAAGGAGTGCCGAGTCTCTCATTCCGTTTGGAGGGAGGTGAACAAGTGGTTCCCTATGAGTATATCAGGGAGTTGCTTGGTTTTCAAAAGGGAGCCCCGGAGCAAGTAGATGTGCATGGAGGCACATTGGAAAATTTTTGGAGAATGATCGCGGAAGAAGCCAACCGGCAAAGAAATAGTATGCGGAACCCCATAATCCAGGTATTTCACTCATGGATGAGCAAGAGGATTTTGGGGAGAATGAAAGAGACTAAGATAACCGACATGGAGTTGAATTGGCTTTACTCGGCTTTGATTGCCGGGCAGCCAATTGACCCTACTCACCTTATGATCAACCGGTGGTGTTGTGAAGTGACATCGGGATCGGGAGATATTGGTTCGGGGTGCTACCTCTCCATGTTGGCTATCTCCTTGAGACCGTGAATTCTAAGAAACCCGGAGCATCTCCTAGTCGGGACTTCTCTAGGATTTGATTATTTGAAGCAAGGTAAATATATTAGTGGAGATGAGAGAGGAGGCTTCAAATTGGCCAAAGTAAATTTTCTCCTACCGAACACAAGACTAAGACTTTTTCTTGAGGGGAAAGAAGATTGGTTAGAGGAAGGACTTCTTGTGCTGGCGAAGAAAAATAAGAGAGGAAGGATTATAGAAGAAGGTTCTTCCGTAGCCCAAGAAGAAGGTGTGCCACAAAATTATGTGCCACCTTATGGAGGAATTCCGGTGCCGCCGAGATACTACGGTGGTGTACCAATGCAAGCTTGGGGGAGTGGTGCAGCCATGCCCCCACCAAATTTTGCGGTACCCAACGTAGCCTTTGCGGAGCAATATGCACACCTCCCTCAACCACAACAAAGTGTCACCATCATTGGAGGATATGATGCAAGAAGCATGCAAAATATTGCAGCCATCCAAACCAATGCAAACCAAATGGGTGAAGGGAATGCGAACATCGCCTTTGAGCTTGGACGTCTTCACCTAGCACCGCCGGGGCAATTCATAGGAGGAGCGGTGCAATCCTATTATGAGCAAGGGTACAACAATCAAGATTACCAATATCAACCACCGGCGGAGGATTAGAGAGAGGAGGAGATTTTAGTTTAATTTTTCCTTTTCCCTTTCCTTTAATTTTCAGCTTGTATGCGCCTATGTATGCGTAGCATTTTCAGTTTTTGTTTTATTTTCAGCATGTGTGTTAGTTTTTATTTTCATCATGAATAAAATCACCACCTTGTTTTTACCTTTGGCAAAGATAGGAAGTTTGTGCCATGTTGATATATGATGATAGTTGCTGCTTTGTTTATCTTTGTACTTATTTTATGTATGATTAAGCTAATGCTCTCTTAAAATGCAAATCTAAAATTAATCTAAATGCTCGCTTAATCTTTTGCGGAGGTTATGATAAAAATAAAAACTCATAGTCCTTTATATGCTCTCATGTTTTAGATGGGTTAAAGATGATTTATTTTTGTTCTTAAAAATAATGCTAACCTTGTCATTAATACCTCTTGCATGTTGCTCTACCTATCCAGAGCCATATATATATTTGAGTGCAAAAACTTAGTATACAAGGTTTATTTTTGGGTGAGTTAATTCAGGGCTTGATGTCTCTGGCCCGAGACTAAGAAGCTGGTCATTCCGTTTTTGCGTATCTATCTTTTTGCTAGCCTTTTTATCTGTGCATTGTGTATCCCCACATCAGAGATTTCACAAACCTCGCCGGATATCCACCCTTAAAATCAAAAATATCATCTTTTGTGTTTACCTCATTGACCACAACCTATCATGGGAGTGTGGATCGTCAATTCGAGGAAGATCGCAAGATGGTGCCGAGATTGAAGATTTAAAGTATCTCTCCAAAGGAAAAATATTTCTAGTACCTACCTTATCTCTATCACCTCTTTGCTCGAGGACGAGCAAATGTCTAAGCATGGGGGATGAGGTAGGTACAATGCAATTTAGAGTTCAAGGGGAGTAAAATAAGAAAAAAAAGAGAGAAAAAAAGAAAGAGATAAAGAAAAAAATATGAGTATGTACAAAAATATATATATAATAAAGTGAACTCCTCGGTTCTCTAAGTGCATTAGGAATTTCAAAAGTTTCAAGATTAAAGATCCAAACTCATCTTTCCAACCATGTGCAATCCGATAACGAGGACTTCCTTTGTGCCTCGGGATCACTCTTTGCCATTTGCACATGTCCACCTATCTCAAAGTGTGTGTACTTTTCTCCCCCCCCCTCCTTGATATAACATTATTTTCCAATGACCTTTTTGACGAGTCTCGGTAAGACCATGAGAAGCTTGTCTTGTTTTGACAACATCTCATTTATAATATCTTGGTAGGACTAAACTTTCCCCAAAAGCTCCACATAAAGCCTACCACATATATATATGTTTCGAGAGGGAAAGGAGTAGAAGAAATAGGCTTGAGAGACAAGATGAGATGAGAGTTCATGAGCAAGATGCAAGGTGGTCTAAATTTTTGAACTTGGTTTAGCTCTTTTTCATCTCATTCTTTACTTCCATTTGAATTTTGGGAGCATGTTTAATACTTGTGGGATGAGCTTAATTAATATCTACCCTCCGTAGGGATGAAGGCTAGTACACTATGGAACTCTAACAAACTAAACTTTTGAGAGCATTATGTTTTCTCGTGTATGATCAAGTGCAGGGTTTGAGCAATGAAGGGCAACGCTAATATCCATCGAAGGCTTACTCGGGGACGAGCAAGGTTTAAGCATGGGGGAGATGTTGACGGTGAATTTCCGTCAACCTAGCCATGAGTTTACCTTCGGTGTTGGCATTAATTTTATATCTTATCCATTGGTACTAACCCCCTTGGTATAACAAGTTCGTTTGTTCATGTCGGTTTTGGAGTTTGATGTTTATGCAAGATTTTAGCGTTGAAAGCAAGACTTCCGGGTAAAGTTCATCAAGCACCTCGTGAGAAGACCATGAAGCCCGGCACAAGTCAAGCAATGAAGTGAACATGACTCCAAGAAGCCCAAGGACCAACCCGTGAAGACGGAAAACTCCGAGGACCTGAACAGAAAATGCTGAATCTTGCGAGACAAGGAGCTCTATCCAAACCGCGGAGAAACTGATGTCAAGGGCCCACATGCAGAAGGGAGAACATTCTGGAAGACACGGAAAGCATCATCCACGAAGCAGGCCGCGAAGTGGGCCGAAATGAGCCCAGGCCGGCCGGCCCAGCCCATTTCAGGGCCCATTCGTGCCCCCCGTTGACCTAGATGATCCTTGGACTATTTATAGTCCCCCTGCCAAGAGCCACGCATCAACTCATTCATCATTCGCCGTCGAGGAGCAAAGAAGAGAGGGACACCATCTCGGACAGGAGAGGGTCGAGCTAGTTGTCTAGGGTTTCCCTAGCTGACGTGGGAACCTTGCAAGGAAGACCATGTCGGAGTTCCAGGAGCTAGGAGCAAGATCAAGGTAGGATCCCGGTGGTGATCTTGTCCATGTATCGTTTATGATGTTGAATTATCAAGTTGCAATCCGATTGCTAGCAATCAAGTGCTTCTTCTACGACTTTGATTTCGATTGGCTTTTCTTACTTTAAGATCTATTCTCGAGATAGATCATAGAGGGTGTTCTTGTAGCCGTGGTGGCTAGAGGTGCATGCCTGACCTACCAAGAGATTTCAACTTGTCCATTGGACTCGCCCTAGGCTAACCCGCACGAATAGGAGTGCGTTGTGACAAAACGGTGGCTCCAAAAGGTGAGCGTCTTCGGAGTTGGACGGGAAGCTGTGATTGAAAGAAGCTTTTTATGAGATTGATCTTGGTTTATTCTTCTTTGCTTGGAACTTCAACAAGAGCTTGATCCAATCTCTCTAGATTGGTTTTTACCTATCCCCCTCTATCTCTTGCTACCTCCGGTTTTCATAGATTAGATTCGTTTCTTTTGGTGTTCTTTAGATTAGATGCACAAGAGTTCCCTTTGAAGATCAAAGTTCTCGGCTTTAATAGATTGGTTCTTGCATCACACATTTGTTCCACGGATTCGATACCTTGGGTTCACACTTGAGGAAAGAAGGGTCCCTTGACTACGATGGAGGACTTGTCCGCTTGCAAGTCCAAACGAAATTTGATACGCATATACACCGTCAACACAAATGGTTGTTTCAACTACTCACAACAGATGGGACTTGGCAACAACTCTTACATAACAAGTATCTGGGGTCTAAGCCACTTTCACAAGTGCAATGGAAAAGTGGAGACTCACACTTTTGGGCTAGCCTGATGAAGCTTAAAAATGAGTTTCTACGTTTTGGTACTTTCTTAATTAAGGATGGTTCACAGGTCAGGTTCTGGGAAGACAAATGGTTGGGAAATTCAACACTGCGAGAACAATATCCTAGTTTGTATAACATAGCTCGACACAAATAGGATACAGTTGCAGAAGTCTTCAGCACCTCACCCTTAAATATTTCTTGGCGAAGAGATCTCATAGGCTGCAAGTTAACAGCTTTGAATGATCTGGTTCCACGTCTTCCTAACATTGTGCTAAGTCAGGAATCTGATGAGTTTCGATGGAACCTACATCCAAATGGACAGTTCTCAGTGAAATCTCATTACTTGGCAATGATTCATAGTGATATCCCCAACCTAAACAAGCGCCTGTGGACATTAAAAGCCCCTTTGAAAATAAAGATCTTTATGTGGTACTTGCAAAGAGGAGTAATTCTAACAACAGATAATTTAGCAAAGCGCAGTTGGTAAGGAAGCAAAGTTTGTTGTTTCTGCCACAAAGATGAAACAATTCAACACCTTTTCTTTGACTGTCGTTTTGCTCAGGCAATATGGTCTATGATTCATGCGGCTTTAGGCTTGTCTCAACCTCGTAGTGTGTCCAATATGTTTGGGAGTTGGCTATGGGGTCTTGAAAAAGATTTGAAACCGCTAATTCTGCTAGGAGCGGCTGCTACTTGCTGGTCGTTGTGGTTATGCAGAAATGATATCATCTTCAGGAACAAACATAACACTTTTCCACTGCAGGTTATCTACTCGATTATACACTTGCTCCGTACATGGGCTATATTACAGAAGCCATCCTCACAGGATTTGGTTGCTGCGGCATCGCTACGTTTGGCGCAGGTGGTCAAGGAGTTCTTTACCCAGGCACATGGGTGGCGGTCTAGTCTTCGAATTGATTGTCATTAAAGTGTTTTGGGTTTCTCTCATCTTTTTAGACTGTGTGCATCACGCTATGCAGAGGTCAGGAGTATTTCAAGATATTGTATTAACTCGATGTAATGACCTTGAAATTTAATAAAAAGCTTCCTTTATCGAAAAAAAGTCTTAAACTAATGCTTACTGTACTTAGCAATGCTTCAACTAATTAATGTTGCTTTCATACAACTTGTATGCCTTTCTTTTTTTTCTTCCTATTACAATGAAAGAACCATTGACTTGATCACTATAGAAATACTGAAGGCCATTCGATTCTTGGATGGAAATGCATCCTAGGTGTTCAGCATTTCCAGTACTTTATTGTTGAAGTGAGATCTGAAATTATTTGAATGAGAGTAAAAGAATGTAGTCTCTCACCATAATAATATCAAATGCATCATGTACCTTGCTGTTTTCATGTTTTCCCAGACTTGGACTTTTATTTGCTTTGCTATTGTGCTAATTTCCTGCATAGTACTGTTAGCCTTTTGCACTTGAAGTGTTTGATGAAATGTCTGTTAGCTAGATATCATTTCTTCTTCTAAGCTTACAAATAATTCGTAATTAACACCTGTTGCTTGAGCTTTTCTTCAACGGAACTGAAAAATGCTTTCCTAGCTTTGCAACCCCTCTGATCAGTGCCACTTATTAATGCTTTTACAGTTTGACAGTTTGAATGCCCCACTTAGATGAATTTCTAATGTGCTAATCAGGATTCTTATTGCCACTAATGTTACATGTGTTGTATGTACTTTTAATTTGCTATTTGTTATTGCATTGCTGTGATCCTAATTGTACCTTGAATAGTTCCTTTAATTTGCAGTCATGTTTAGTCTAACAAAAGTGCTTGTGCCTCCTGTTATTTTCTAGAAGGTCTGATTGAACTTCAATTTCACTTTTATTGTTAAGTACTGATTGAAATAAGTCCAGAAGGTCTGATGTGCCTCCTGTTATTCTCTGAATCTGATGGCCTACTGAATAGAATGACTACTTTGGCTAATCTGCTAGTACGGTTGTGTGACCTATGAGGCCACTCGAAGTAGTCCTCAAAAAGTTTAACTAAGCAAGGCAGTTGTATGTGTCTATATCTAATTCATTCACACTATATATAATATTTTTCCTTACTTTTGAATAGGTGCAAGTATGCTGGACATGGAGCTCGTCGCAGACGAAGCATTGGCGTGACCTTTCATGTGCAGGTGCCGCTTGTCCTTCTCTCTAGCATCACAACAATAGTCACCACGCCCTGAAAAATGAACACCTTTGCATAGACAGTTCATATATTTTCTTCAACCTGTGCTTCCATTGTTAGTTACTAAATATGATAGAGCTGATTACACATCAGGGCAGTCCCAACCCCAAGTGTCTTGTTGCAATATCCAAGATGCCATGTCACCAAGACATCTCTTGAGGAAACTATCCTTCCAACCCGTGATTTCTTCTTGTGGGCCCATAATAAATTACAATCACATTTCTTGATGCATGTACAAGGATCAGCTGTGGCAAGAAAAGATATAACAAGAGCCCAGATTCACAGAAAGGGAATAGCTTCACAGACTATACTTGTCATTTTCAGAATATAAGTATTTTTTGTTAGAAATACTCACGCGAGATGGAGATTCAAGGAAGAAAGCTAACTGATATAACACTCGTAGGAAGAGAAACACACAGGAGCTCTTGCGGCAGCACACACAACTATGCCTTTCACTCTTTTCTCTTCAACTAAAAAAGGATTACATGGAGTAGTATTTAAAGACACACACTGGCTAAACAAACTGGCGTGGTCGTTTCTTGCGACGTGCTCAACTTGCCGCAAGAATCGGATCACAACTAGCTTAGCCCCTACTCTAACTACATGCATGACACTTAATCAACACGACCGCTTCCTCCTCCTGGATATGCTCCACGACTTGGCCGCAATTCCCTGCATGGCTGACTCCACGAACACCTGCATGCACTCACCTCCTGGCCGGCAATCAGCTCACTACTCACTCCTGATTTGCCACAACGCCATGTAGCACGCACTCTTCTCACATGGACTAGCCTATTACAAACTGACATGCACAAAAAACTAAACATGTTTCTAATGCAAACAACAAGATTATCTAACAATCACCCCCTAATCTTGTTGCCATTATTTAATCACCTTCTTGCCGACCTTCAAAGCAACGTCGGCTCGTCGTCGGCATCCGCCATTGCAAGTAGTGCCTCTTCCTTCTTCTTCTTCAGCTCATCACACTTGTTCTCCCAAGAGTAATGCCCGTAGCCTTGGCAATTGTAGCAGCGCACTTTGGCCTTGTCAAAAGTGCTGCTCTTCTTGCCAAAGGCTCTGCCAGCACCAGCACGTGAAACACCAGCAGCAAGAAGCTGATGCTCCTCACGTCGTACTTCATTCTTGCGAATCCTCTCCTCGTACGCCTTGAGGCGGCCAATTGCCTCATCGAACGGCATCTTGTCCAAGTCCGAGAACTGCTCAATTGCAGCTATAACCTGCAAAAACTTGTTAGGCACGGAGTCGAGCAGCTTCTTGACGAGCTCGGCATCTTCCATGGATGCACCGAGGTCGCTCAACTTGTTCGCTAGGCCACTGATTTTGCCTGCGAACTTGTCGATGGACTCGGTGTCCTTCATGTGCAAGTCCTTGAAATCACTCTTCAAGGTCTGCACCCGTGCCTTCTTCACTCGATCAACGCCAAGGCACCTCGTCTTCAGGCTCTCCCAAACCTCCTTGGCGGTCTTCTTCTTCGCGATCTGCTGCAGCACATCATCAGGGACAGCTCCGAAGATACACGCTCGTGCGAGCTTGTCCTTCTTCGAATCCCCGGCCTCCCCGTCTGCAGGCTCGATGGCCTCCCACAGACCTTGCGCGTCCATGTTGGCCTCCATCTTGATCGCCCAGGTGGAGTAGTTGGTGGCGGTGAGCATCGGGTACGAGAGCGACACGCCGCCCTCCTTCACCGCATGCGCCGGGATGATTGACATCTCCTTGAACTGCAAATACTTGGGCATAAACCGGCTCTAGATACCAAATGTTGGAAATACTCACGCGAGATGGAGATTCAAGGAAGAAAGCTAACTGATATAACACTCGTAGGAAGAGAAACACACAGGAGCTCTTGCGGCAGCACACACAACTATGCCTTTCACTCTTTTCTCTTCAACTAAAAAAGGATTACATGGAGTAGTATTTAAAGACACACACTGGCTAAACAAACTGGCGTGGTCGTTTCTTGCGACGTGCTCAACTTGCCTTAAGAATCGGATCACAACTAGCTTAGCCCCTACTCTAACTACATGCATGACACTTAATCAACACGACCACTTCCTCCTCCTGGATATGCTCCACGACTTGGCCGCAATTCCCTGCATGGCTGACTCCACGAACACCTGCATGCACTCACCTCCTGGCCGGCAATCAGCTCACTACTCACTCCTGATTTGCCACAACGCCATGTAGCACACACTCTTCTCACATGGACTAGCCTATTACAAACTGACATGCACAAAAAACTAAACATGTTTCTAATGCAAACAACAAGATTATCTAACATTTTTTGGCAATTGATTTCCATAAAGATAGTTCGCATAAAATCTGAAATTGAAAGCCTGAAACTTCTGAAACTAAAACCACAACAAGAGTTTGAGATTGAAAAACCGAAACAAGAGTTTCAGGTAACCAGCACTCTAGCAGTCAGAAGACGATTCAAAGATGTCTATCCACCATGGATTTGGCAGGATGAGCAAGAACGATAGAAAAATCCCCAGTCAATGGACAACACGATCCTAATGAACCGCCAGCTTCTGGAACATTGCTAGCTTACCACCACTGAGAACTGGATCAGATGGCTGGGGCACCATCGCCACTGGAACTTGGAGCACTGCCGGTGACTTGAGCTGGATGCCCATTTAATGGTGGCTCGATTGGATCTCGATTGACGCTTCTTCGAGTCCATCCTAGTTCATTGTTGCACATAGGATGATTTGTTGATTTCTTTTTCAGAGATGCGTCGTGCGGGAGAGAAGTTGCTGCGCGTGGGGGCATGGCGAGGAAGGCTGCGGCGGCGCAGTGGATCGGGAGGTTGAGGAAAATCTAGGGGGAGGAAACGACGAGTCGCCCCCAACGCAAACTTCGCTTGTTTCTCGCGTGTTGGAGCAAGAGCCGATCCAATTTCCTGCATGCGACCCAGTGTCTTTGTTTTTTCTTCTCTTTCCTCTTTAATTCTCCTGCCACGTCACATTTTTGCTTACATGGCAGCCTAATTAATTCTTTGGACACCAGTTGAGGTGGAGGGTTGGGACTGCCCTCACTCATTTTCAGGAACTGATGGGTGCTGCTAGCAACTTACCTGCTGCTGGATAATCACCTTTTGTCGACAGCAAGCTCATACAAGGTGCACTTTGACTCTCTTGACTCCAAGATCATACAATGATTTGTTGTTGTTATGCCACTGGGAGTTTTTTAAGATATTAAAAAGATTAGTTTCTCCATTATTTGCATGTATGCCAGTAATACCAGGCCCTGTAAAATACTGTCAAAACCATTGTTTTTAGTGGAGACATGTAGTGTATAAAACATGTGTTCATATATGGTATGTAGTAGCAAATTAATAAGTTCTACAATTGGTAGGTTCTTGGATGTCAACCAGCTACTAAATTGCCAAGGACCTGCCTGTCATTGTGATTTGACAGCCAAAAACACTCAAGGCCCTATCCCTCGCTGAACAAAATACACTTTCAGGTTGGGCCTCATCCTCTTTGCATGAGATAATCTGTTTGTAGCATTGTAGATATTACTGCTCTCCTTTTAAGTATATTGATATGGTTAGTTGGTCCTTAATTTTACAGATTAGTTAATTGATTGGCTAATTTCCATGCCTGATTGCTCCTTGTACAATGTACAGAAATCCTTTGTTGTTACTTGTTAGTGGATCTATGGATGTCTAGTATGTCTTTTAACAACTCTTATGTTGGCTCTTGATCTCACCCTTGTAATAACCTTTTGTTCTTTGTATGCAGCACCGGGCAACATGAAAGAATGGCTAGTGCACCTTATGTCAACAACGTGAACTATAATCCAAAGACTTATACAGCAAGCAAGGCACTGTCTCAAAGTATTGATATTGGGCAAACCTTTGAAAACCTAGATCAAGTTTAATTTGTGATGCCTTTTATGTTCTATTTAATTTGTTGTGCAAAAAATTATGAAGATGGATGTATGGAATTGTAATTTTGGTAATCGTATGGGTTCTATTTGCAATTCTGAAATGGCTGAACAAAATAGTGTCGAGTTCCATTTGCAATTCTGAAATGGCTGAACAAAATAGTGTCACATCATTGTCCACGTGGGAGGTGCCACATCATCGACTGCATAGGTGCCACGTCATCGACTGCATAGGTGCCACATCATCAACTTTGTTGGTGCCACGTCATTGACAGTGTTGGTGCCACGTCATCGTCCACGTCGTAGGTGCCACGCAGATGCCATGTCATCATCCACATCATCAGCCACGCAGATGCCATGTCATCATCCACGTAGGTGCCATGTCATCATCCACGTAGGTGCCACATCACATCCATATCAGTAGCAATCCGCGACGATTTTATTTTGTCACGGATAGTGGGCTAGGGGTTGGGCTGCATGGGCCTCGGGCTACTCTGTGACGGTTCAGATACGTCACAGATTGTGACGTTTATTAAGAAACGTCGACCGATTTAATCAATGACGCTCATTCCACCACGAAAATTTAAATCGTCGTGGACGCTGATTTGCGACGAATTTTCAACGATCCACGATAGAATGATTGCGTCACAGATTAAATAGTTTCTTGTAGTGGTACCATTCTATAATAGGAGCAGTCTACTTAGCTATATAACCATGCTTAACTGTTGCATTTTTTTTCATTTTCAGGTGAAACGAAGTATCGAGATGTACTGGGTGTGTGTAAGTTTTTCATATTTGGATGGTATGCAGTTATTCACATTTTTGTGTAACGTCCAAACTAAGTTGATGGCCATTGGAATGGTAGTGTCCTTCACTCTTTCCTCGAATAACACATTCAAATAATTGTGCACAGCATATCTGATTTGACTTTCAAAATGGCAGGATTTTAGTACAGCACCAATAAAGATAGACCAGGTGGGATCAGTTCCTGCTGATATAAGGACCCATCTGTTCAGTGTACGTGACAGTGTCTCAGAGCTCTTTACCAAACTTTGAATGAAGGGTGAACAGATAAGTCTTCTCCTTGTAATTTTACCAGAGGATACAAGTTGTCATGGTATGTTAGTTGTTCTTTTTTTTGTCAGATTCACCTTTGAGTTTCGTGGTTTATTTGTTTGGTGACACTAATCTTTTGCTGCAGGAGTTGATGATGTGTGCAAGAGCCTTGGTGTTGTATATCAATGTTTGCCCGATGATGCTAGGATGCCAAGTGAGCAATATGTGAAGAAAACTGCACACAAAATAAAGTTCAAGGTCTCCATCCCGCTTCTTTGATGTGATTTTTCTTTTGTTTAGAATTACCATGTTTGAGTTTCTTTATTAGGTTGAGCAAGAATGGTACCACTTGCTTAGAATTACCTTGTTTGGGTTTCTTGATCAGGTTGTGCAAGCAGTACCACTTTTGTCAAAAGTTCCAACAATTTTTATTGGTGCCGATCTCTCGCCAGGAGAGGGTTCAGAATATATTGCATCTGTACGACTTCTCCTTGTATATATTTACCTCCATGATTCTTTTCCTGTCTGGTTTAGCTTGGCTTGGCTGTAATATTAGGCATCGATAATCATACAATGGCATATCAAAATCGCCAAACACTTAGTGGGCATCCATATTCTGTTGGCTTCTTGTAGATGGCAGCATCAGTGGACTGGCCAAAAGCCAGTAAGTATACAACTCTAGTCTCTCGTCAACCATCTCATAAAGTGTTCATTTTAGTTCTCAAAAAGCAGATGATGAGGTAACTCTATTTAATACAATCTGTTGCTAGATGCCTTACCCTCACATTAATTCATTGGGGGAAATTAATATTCTTCATTACAGTCTTTTCCGTGCATTCTACCTTGCAACAGGCAAATTCCCTGAAAGCATGATCTTCTTCAGGTAGAAGTACTTTTATTCCTTTCATCAAATGCCAGTACAGATATCATGCTCACACTACCTTTCACAGACATGGCATAGTTGATGCACAAATTATCAGTAAAGAATTGCGTGCTATTGGATCTGTAAGCATACAGTATAATTTACATTTCGCCTTATATATCTGCTATGTTTTGGCTTGGTTACTTTGATGGTTTTTGTGTTTTTTTGAAAATAGATTCGGGGCGCTGGGCTTTTTCCAATAAGGTTCACGTATGTGGTTGTCAGGAAAAAGCATGATATGGAATTTGAAGGTATAAGAAGACCAAAAAAAGTGAGCATATTCTTCCTAGTCAGTGTGTTTCCTGCTTCTATTTGTCTCTTTTTCCATGTCAATTTTACTGCTTTAGTGAATGGTGTCTGTTTATTTATTTGTTCTGTAGGAACTGGAGTTAAACGAGATACCTCTCTCACGAATATTACAGAGTTTGAGGTTCTATATAACCATAGTTCTGTTATGGTAATGTACATTCTAGTTGTTTTTGAAAGGTGATTTACAGTTTAGTGCTGCAATGTCGAGCCTGCAAAAACAACTTTTGTGTTGATGTTCTTACTCAGGGAACCAGCATGCCGGTCCATTACCATGTTGTTTATGATGAGAACAACCTTACACCTAATGATCTTCAGTCAATAATCATCACACTCTCTGAACTGTAAGTTTCAAATCTACACATGAATTTGCTATGACCAACTATATGCATGCAACTCTGACATGTCTTGTATTGGTAAATTCAGCCATGAGGATAATGTGGTTCCAGAAATATCCATGGGTGAGTTTTCTCAGACGATTTCTATTTCTTTTGAAAATGTTACTCAATTGTTTTATGAGCAGACCTGGGCTCATGTTCTTACTGTGATTTCCTATGTGAATTAATGGAACGTTTAACTATTTCCTCGTGTCTGGCTTATGCACTTAGAGTATTACTCCATAGTACTCGCAGCTTATTCCATTTCTGGCTTCATGCACCTAGAGTACTATGTTGGATTGTTTTCATAGTACTTACATCTGGTTCCATTCATCTAGTTCCACCTGCTCACTATGCTTGGCTCGCGGCTCTACAAGCATAGAGTGACTTCGCTTGGACTATTCAAGAGACGGCTACAGTGGGTTACATCAAGAATGGGAGGGTTGAAATTTCCATATCCTGGCTTGACCTATTCCAATGTATCAGATCCTTTAGAATCTAATAATCTCAGTACATATATTTATCAAACCTGTTTAACAGATATATTAATATATGTATTGCTCTATGTATAACTATATTTTTTACCCAGTCAGCTAAATCTTCTTTTATGTTAGTCTTGGCCGTGTGGCATTTTACACAAAGTATATTTTTATCTCTTTTGTCGAAACTGGTGTCCTACATTGCAGTGCTATTGTGATTTGAGAAATTTTAGAGTGCTTGTTTTCTTATGACCCGTCCATAGAACAAAATCCAACGTGAAATTACCAGAAAGTTCCTATGGAGAAGTACAAAGAAGTACTAATTTGGTGGGACCCACCAAAAAATTTAATTAATATTTTAATTCAGAAAGGGCATATGAGTAATTTCGCATGGTGCATCACTTTTCGTCGCTGTTTCGAACCCTCCGCGACACAAGTTTTTTTTTTTAAATTTTTTTCTCTCGCACGTGCATGGCATCGCTAGCATTTTTTCATGGTGCATACCATTGGCACTATACAGCCTGGTCGTTTGGTTGGTTGCTGGTGGCTGGTTTGTTCTGAGAGAAAAGTACTGCTGGTTGGTGGCTGATAAGCCAGACGAACAGGGCGTATCTAGTTTGTATAATAGCATAGTTTACAAATGAGGGCTCCTACCGGAAGATGGATAAGAGTTGAAACTTCCAACCCATCAAAGCTCACCTAAGATTGCCAACTAGTATTTCCAGCCCACCAAAACGTGGTTATTAAATAAAAAATATTGCAATATTTTTAGAAATGTTACATCTTTTTTCCAACATTTCTAGTCATTTTTCGTCAACATTTTGCAAAATATTACACCATTTTTGGTTAGTTCAATAGATTAGATGGTAAACCCTAGGTAGTTTGCTTCCGATGCACAGATTGATACCTTGGGTCACCCCCGAGTGAAAAAGGCAACACGTGATCCGTACGCTTGCGGATCGAAGCACGACACGTGTTTCAACCTTCAACAAGCCCTTTTTCTGGCGTCGTTGCCGGAGATTGGAACTTGAACCCTAGGGTGATCTATCTATTTGACTAACCATAATTTCATTATTTCATATATCCTATGTTTCTTGTTTGTGTCCTTTAATGCAGGTAAAACCCTAGACACAAAGCGATCGAGAAGTTCTCAACAATTGGACTTCGACAAGTCCAACCTCGCTCAACCTAGTTGATGGCTATGCAAAGATTTGCTCTTTAGTGGTAGGTGCTAACTTTGGTTAGTGGCCCAACATCTGCTATCGAGCCCGCACCCAAAACATACGAAGATGAACAAGGTATGCTATGTGTCAATTAAGTTTTTAAGACTAATGTCTTTTGGAGGTTTGTGTGTTCGAGCTATAGGTTTCTGAAACAATCATGTCAAGTACGATAGAGAAGGATCCCATTGCCATCATGCTCATGCAGCGATGGTAATGATTTTTGAAGCCAAAGGCTGCGTGACATGATGCCCTAAAAGACTACAAGATAAAGATCACACGTACATCTCCATATCGATGGACAAAAAGATAATGATTTCATCGAGATGTTTTGCACAACCTCAGCATAAAACAATAGGATACATTTGGATTTTCAAAAACCCCATGAAGTCTACGTTCCAACAAATCAAGCGGCAAGATAATTTGAGGTTCCTACAAGCGGATAAGGTCAAATCATCTAGCGCCATACTCCCTGAAATTATCTTGGACAGCACGCATCGCTGAAACTAAACGGGCATAATTCCCTCGTTTGAACTCCGATTGGGACGTTCGACCACTCGTTTGAAAGATAATATTATAAATTATTCAATAGAATTATATTTTGGTATATGTTCCTGTCAGAGGTTTAGGTCTGAGTAGTCCAAAGGGGGGTCAACGCCGGTGGTTTATTTGTTCGGTGGAGGAGATCGGGAGCTAAGAACGCGATGGTTATGCTAGCGTAGCACACGGAAATCACGGCGAGACAGAAGGGACAAGGCGATTTTATACTGGTTCGAGCCTCCGCAGAGTAAAACCCTACGTCCAGTTGTTGGTGTTGTCTTGCAGGCGTGGCCAGATTACATGGTCCTCGGAAGGATGCCCTTGGCCGCCTTATATTAGCTGGCGGACAAGGTCAGTGGACCGGAGTCCATGTCGGTTGTAACAGGGAAACCTATCTCTAGTCGTTTACAATATGGAAGCTTATCCGAGCTGCCTTAATCCGTCTGGACTGCCTTGGCTTGCACACCAAGCTGTCTTCTCGTCTTTGGCCCCACATGCTAGGTCGGACAGGCCTACTGACAGGTCGGCGGGTCTTCTGGTGGGCCGAACCTACTTGTCAGGGACGGCCATGAGCCTGGTCGGTGGGGACCTAGGGGTACCCATGTCTCACAAGCCCCCGAGCGATGTGTAGGCTCAGCAACCTCGAGGGGGTCATGACGAAGTCTTGAAGCCATCTACAGGTCGAATAGCGTGCACGTCGGTCCAAAAGAAAGAAAAAAGAGTAGCCAGCTTAGCAATCAACCTGTTTGTAGTGTCCCAAGTGTAGCGAGGTCGAGCACCGACCTATTAGAAACAAGATTTCCAATAGGTCGAAGCGATGAAGAAAACAAGAGGGCGTCGAAGATGCTCTCGTAGAGTAGTCCCCGAGCATTGAAGCAGGCAGCATGGCTGGTTTGATGGTCAAAAGAGAAGACAACTAGGTCATGATCTTTGTTGGGATTCAGGAATCCTGAACAGAAAGAAAGAGAAGAAGTATGAAGAAACTTGAGATCAGTGGATAATGAACAAGAGAGATCCATCAATGCCAAGGCCAAGAGTCCCCCTCCTCCACCCCTTGCGGTCTATTTATAGGGAGAGGGGAGGCGGCTTTTTTTATTATTTCCATTGGTGGGGTCAAGAATTACATTCGGGTCCTCATTATTTACACTCGAGGCCCCTGACCATACAACCGAGTCCCTAGACATTACAATTAGGTCCTCGGCCCTTACAAAAATACCCTTACATCCCTTTTTTGGGCCTCTTTTATACACAATGGGGGTCCCTAGCCTTAGCCCTCCTAAGGCGCACCCCCAACAGTAGGCCCTCAAATATTTGGTCTTGGCCGATACAACAAGACCTAATAGTTGCTCATGTATAAAAGAGGCCCCATTACAATTCAAACTTCAGTTGTAAAGGAAAGTTCTTTACAACTTCCCCGTGTGCACCTCACTAAAAACTCCATCCCAAAAACCCAGTGGGAAAAAAAGGGTATGGAGAAAAGAGTATGCAGATTCTCGAATTTACATGTTCTAACTCCAAATTACATGTCTCTAAGTGCCTTGAAAGAATAGCTTCGTTCTGGAGTTTCATTCTTTAGCCTTGATTAGGAGACCTTGCTTCAAGAGTTGATGTAGTTGTCGTTAAAGGCAGCTTCAATATCTACAAGCTTTCTCTCATGAACACCATTCAACTAGGATGGACTGGTTCTCCAGTACACCCCGCCCCTCTTGCCTGGTGTTCGAGAGAGAAACTCCATATGTAGTTGAAGTAGTCTGGTTGAGCCCCTCAAGCCGATAGAGCAGAAGACTTGAGGTTGATGAGGACGATGTCGAGATTGATGGCCATGTCGAGAATGACAAAGATTCCTAGGGCGAGCCCCTTGAGGCGATGTCGAGGTAGACGAAGATTATGGGGGCGAGCCCCTTGAGGCGATGCTGAGGTTGATAGAGATTCCGGAGGCGAGACCCATGCGCTGTCGTAGAGGTAGATGATGGTGTCGAGGTCGACAAAGATTCCGCGGGTGATCCCCTTGCGCTGTTGTAGAGGTAGATGATGATGTCGAGGTCGACAAAGATTCTAGGGGTGAGCCCCTTGTGTTGTTGCAGAGGTAGATGATGATGTCGAGGTCGACAAAGATTCTGGGGGCGAGCCCCTTGAGCCTCGAAGCTTCAGATAAATGCCTATGTACTTATGTTGATAGCTTTGGTGGGCTTCGGAGATGAGAATGGATCCTGAAAGTTCAACATTCCACATTCTTCCTTTTTCTTAGATTCCAGAAACTCTCAGATTCCCGGAAGTTCTCAGATTCCTGAAACTGATCTTTTTCCTGAAACATCTCAAAAAGTAACAAAAATATGGAAATCTCGGTGATTTGTCTCCTCCGAGGGTTATGAAGTTAATTGGGTACTTTAAAATCAACTCATGAAGTAGTTTTAGATCTAATAAAATTCATGAAGAATTTCTTAGATATAATAACTTTCTAGCTAGAATAACTTACATGTCATGTAAAATTTGCATAATCATAAGAAAGAAAAAATTTTGATTATAGCTTAAGGATAGGTGGGAAACTTATCTAATTGTAGAGAAATATGTAAGCTTTAGTCATTTGTTCAAGCGGAAGCTCCTAGCCCCTAGCCTCTGGCAACAAATAGCTTCGAGGAAAGATTCCATTGTTTAAGAATATGGATTTCTTCTTAAGTTTCCACGTTTCCCCGCGGCTGAGCAAAGTTTCCATACTTGAGGAATGCTAGTCTCATGGTGTTTCTCCTCCTTTTAGCTGGTTCATTACTCGAGGCTAGCTATAAAATAGTGAACTTGTGAAGTCTTCATCCTTGGGCATCGAAAAAGAAAATAAGATTCTAGTTGCTCGGTTTCCTGCATTCTTCTCAGATTCCCGAAACATTCGACTTCGCAGAACTTTGCTCTTTCCTGAAACATCTCAAAAGTAACAAAAACAAGGAAATCTTGAGGACCTGTGTGGTTCAAGGACCGGTGGATGGTCACTTCTTGGTGTGATGAGTGATTGACAACGTTGTGTGGACTGATTCTTGGCTAAGTATTGCAGGTGCAGGTTGCGGCTTGACTGGTGTTGGTGCAGGTGAAGAACAAGCGCGAAAGGTCGTTGCCGGTGAGGCCTCCAGGTGTGGAGAAGACAAGTAGGTTTGGTTCGAGGGACCCGGTGGCCAGCGGGGTCAAGTGCAGGCCGCATGGTGGCAAGAATGGCAAGATGAAGTCTTGGACAGTTCCTTGGTTGAGCCTTAAAGGCAAGATCGAGTCGGGACTTTGTGGGGGCCATGTCATGAGTGGAGATTGGCGGAGGCCACACCAAGTTTGCGGGGTTTCCAGTGGTTCACCAGAAAACTACTGGGTTCCTTGGTTGATCCGCAAAGCCAAGGCCGAAGATCGGAGGCAGCAGCACTGGACCGGTCTGACCGGTGGAGGACACCGGTCTGACCGGTATGCGACAACGCAGTCCGGAGACTTCGAAGCGGAGGACACGCGTCGGGATCGCATGGCTTGTGTCGAGGCTACGCGAGGTGCGGTCGCCGGGCATCCGTCCGATGGTGCGACGATGAAGATTCCCAAACTGCCCCTCGGGGGCGTGTATCCTAGTGTTAGGCCTTAGGGGTAATTTCATCTTTCGGTTGCCTCCATATAACCTATTGTGCTATAGCGAAGCCTAACACGAACAATGAAATGAAACGAAAGGGCTCAACTACTGAAGACGAAAGATGGCAAAGGAAAACTCTCAACAGTGTAATTCTCAAAAGGCGATCCCCTTTACAAGTGCCGGTCGGTCTCCTTTTAAAGGGAGACGAACGGACTTTTTACATACCGAGAATAACCTCGTGTAAAATGAATCAAACAAGAATGTACTAGGCTAATTTTGGTATTTCTCCGTCGGGTCTTCACGTAATCGACGCTTTCCTGATTTTACGTCGTACATTACGGCGCTTTTTCCGGCACAAGCACGTGCGCCTGTCGGGTGAAGACCTTCGATTCAGAGATGACCCCCGTCTAGCGAATCCCGCCACCTGAAACTCACAATAAGCAAAGTGTTGGGAAATCAAGTGTTAGTCGTGGCGAAACCCCGAGCGAAAGATCAGCTAAGGCTTCTTGTGCGTGAAAGATTCACCCCTAGGGTTTCGTCTTGGGCAAAACCGGCAATGCGCGATTGAAAACCAATATCTTTCCTATCACGAAGCCTTTCGCATGACGAAAGGTACCCAGTGAAAGCTGAGGGATTAAAGAGAAAGGAAAACCAATTGGTTTCGTGGGTTTCGCTGCCGTGTGAGAAACGTTTTTGAGCTGAAAATGAAAGCCTTGAGAACTTTAAATCGTTGACTTTGTCAACCCCGATTCCGAATCCCCCAACAGAAGCCCCTCAGAGGTGAAACGTTTGCGAAACCAAAAACTTGAGCCACCGAAATCTAAGATTCGAGAATCGAGGCAAAAGAAAACGTCTTCCACGGCACCGACTCCCAAAAAACAGGTCGAATTACTGTCTTGCCCTCGCTTTTAGCCGTTGAGTTCAAAAAATTCGACCGTTACAGTCTCCTGCCTATAAATAGAGGGGGTCGGCGACGCTTTCACACTATTGTCGCTTTCACCACCCCCTGCCCACTTTTGAAATCCTCGATTGACCTCTGAAGCTTCGCCCCTCCGAAACTCCGTTCGTCGACGGCTGATCACGCTAAGAGGTTAGCTTCTAACTTGGGGAGGGATGTGTCGGATTTGTTTGTTGTCTATGGCGATGTGTTTTGAGATTGAGACTTTATAGAAAAATGGCTCACGTCAGGCATACAGCGAAAGCAATTGAAGACGAAGGCTCCTCGTCGAATCACGAAGAACGCCCCGCTCCGCCCGAGGCTGCGGAGCCTAATGCGACATCCTCTTCTTCGTCATCCAGCTCGGAGTCTGGTAAGATTTCTGGCTTGGATGGGTCTGCCAGCTCTCGCGGGAGCGGCAGCTCCTCATCCGATTCTGATAGCAATGACAGTAGTGATTCCAGTAGCGGTGACGATGTTGAAATAATGTTGAGCGACACAGATGCTGAGAAAGTGGACGCCGAAGTTGAGGAGGGCGAAATTGCAGGCGGAAGCGGTGTCGCGGCTGCGGAAGTGTCAGGGGAGAACCTTGCTAGCGTGAGCGCTAGCGTTGAAGAATTGGTTAAGCCTAGCACCTGCTTTATGGGCCGATCATTGATGACGCAGGCTGATTTGGACGCCCTGGTTTCGGAGGGTTGTTTTTCGTCTGATAGCTGTTGATTGCCTGGTAGGGAGACTACTCCTAAACCCAAGAAAAACGAGAGCTTCGTGTTTCGCGACTTCTTTACTGTAGGTCTGCGATTGCCAGTGTCGAAGAAGTTTTCGGATATACTAGCTGCTTACAAAGTGCAAATTCATCAGTTGACACCCAATTCAATCCCCCAGATTCTGAAATTCTTATGGGCTTGCCGCTCTTTTGCTGGGAGCAATGACGTGCAAACTTTCGTTCGTCATTTTGAGATCCATTGGGCCAAGAAAATTGTCACCGTCGACGACAAAGACAAAGAGGCTCAGTATGGTTGATGCACCTTCCAGACTCGCCGGATTAACAAGAATCAACCTCCGGTGGAGTTAGCCCCAGCTTAAAAGAACAAATGGGCTAATAGATGGAATTCTTATTGGTTCTATGCCACTATTCCAATGGTTGGGCTGAACGCGCAACGCGAAGAGGTGATAACTTATGGCCTGGCCAGTTGTATGGTGGATTTAGAGGTTGATTTGGCTCCGGAGCTTACGAAAGGGAGTCATAGCTCTGCCAGCACCAGTGCCTTTTTCCAAGCCACCCACGTGATTACAACGCGAGACGCTCTAGAAGAATTTGTGGCAGCAGACATTTGGCCTTGTAGGCCTCGGTGGGGTTCCTGGGCTTTCGCTATGAAACGACTGCCTGAGCTTGACTACGAGATATGCAGCCCCAAATTCAACGTCAAGCGCCCCGAAGGAAAAACAGACGATGAAATACTGGCTGACGTCGAGAAGAAAGTTATTCAGATGATCGGCAACTACACTCACAAGGAGTGGGAGGCCGCCCTGAAAATTTTGAAGCACCAAGGCCGCGCCAACTGCGTCTTGGAGGAGATGAACATTGCATGCCCGCCGTGCCCAAAGTCGACGGCACCAGGCAAGAAAATGCAGCCGCCTGGGAATACTGGTTCGGAGCCAGCGAAAACTTCAAAGAAAGGCAAAACGAATAAGTCTGCTGTGACGACAGAAAGCTCTTCAAAACTTGCGAAAGCAAGTGATGCTTTGGCACAAAGGAAAGACGGGGCCGCTAGGACCACACTGCCTCCTGTCGCAAATAAACCCACCAAGCTGATGAAGATCAGCGAGAATTTGATTCGGCGAAAGACAGAGGCTGCAAAAGTGGCTGCTGTGGAGAAAGAAAAGAAAAAGATTCACGACGTGTTGCCGGCTGCTAATCTTGAGAAGAAAACATCTTCTAAGAGAAAAGCTCCGGGCATCACTGAGAAAGATAAAGGAGTTTGTATCGAAGAAAAACAGCCTGACACTGCGAAGACTCGTGAAAAAATACCGTGGGTTGACCCGTCGACAAATGAAAATGAGGATGCAGATGTCTTGGCCACACCGCAGATTCAGCTGATGGGAAATTATCCCCCGAAAGCTAAGGAGACTCAGGAGCCGAAAGATCAACCTGAATGTGCTCCGATTGATCCAGATCTGGTAGATTTTGAGGCTAGGACTGAACGTTATCACACTTATTTTTCTGCCACCTGCGATCGCGGGGAGCGCCTGAAACAGACGCCGGAAGAGGAGGCAGTCGGCAAAAGGTATTAGGAGCACTATGAGTGGACTGGTGAATTTTTGGCAGCCCCCGCGCTAGAGAACCCTGTTGTTGGTTTGATGGATGTGATTGACGACGATGAAGAGTTATTTTACATTGACGATGGTACCCTGATGGAAGCCCATGATAAGGATCCATCAGTTTCAGTACCAGACGAGGCTGGGACCAGTCAATCAAAAGAGAAGAACCTAGGCATCGGATTGAAAGCAAGTGATCCATTTGAACTGGGCTCGACTGATATTGAAAAACCCGATGAGGACCGGTCGCGATCACCACCTCCGACCTTCGACGAGACTGAGGGAAATGCTGAAGGGTTTACTGAAATTGGCGGTGCTTTGGGTTCCAAAGGTGACAACACCCTTCTGCTTGAAACCGCTGGTACGTTACTTGCGAATGCTCCCCCCCTTTTTTTTGTTTGATTCCTATTTGCGGAGACTTACTGTTTTCATGATTTTTCAGTGGCAACCACATTGGTTACGATGGGTACCAAGGATAAGAGCCCGCTCAAAGAACAAAGCGATATGCGCTCGTTTGGATTGAACGCTGACCCCTCGGTCCTGGAACTTGGTATGCGCTACTGACTTTACGGTTCTTTTGATAAATGGAATTGACTTTATCTCTTGTTATCCAGGCGCATTGTGCTTTGTTTTTTGCACCTTGAGCTGACAATCCGTTTCGCTTTGCGAATGCAGATTTTCTCAATTCCCTGGAAAACCTTACCGGTGGTCAATTGTTGGATGCGATGCAGTCCTTTCTTTCCAAAGGGATGGACGCCGGCCGTAAAGGGTATGAGAAACTTATAGATGATGTGAGGTGCTCTCGCGATGAAAAAAAACGCTTGGAGGAGGAGAACCGTAAGTTACGTGAAGAAAATGAAAGGTTGAAAAACCACTCTAAACAGCTTACTGGTCAAGTTCAAAACCTGACAGAGCAATGCTCAAAGCAACAAATGGCGATGGACGCACTGAAGTAGGAGATAGAAAAAAGCCTACAATGCTATGAAGAATGCCGCACTGAACTTCACGACGCTGTTATTCAAAATGATGCCCACATGGTGCAAATACAAACCCGCGACGCCTTGATTGAAGAACTCAAAAAGGTGAAGGGTGAGTTGGAAGATACCTTGGAAAAGAATGAAACTTATTGCCATCAGTGGGGAGTACATTTGGCTTCAGCCTATCGTCGGGTGCTTGAACGCTATGGTCCTGAGACCCAGAAGTTTAAGGTCACTGATAATATTGCCAGTTATTGCTTATGGATGAACAACGAACTCAAGCTTCTACCCGACACCATGTCCAAAATTGGGGATTATGGGGCGGTGACGTGTTCCGAAGCAATCTTTCACTTGTTAGAAGAGCGCGGCTGTGAACATTTTAAAGCTTTCGGTACCCGCAGATTCGAGTTCCCCTCTTCAGACTCGATGCCAGCCCCGAGCAAGACTGTCGACGCGATTACCAAGATCGTGCTTCGCAATTTCTGGGTGAAAAGTGGTCGCGAGCATGCTCAGAAAAAGGCTGCGGATCGGTTGGCCAAGGTTAGACCCTTCACCTTGCTTTGCTTAGTTTTAATTGGTTTTACGTATTCTTAACTTTCATATTTGAGGTTCTTGATACGTTTCCTTTCTCATAGTTCTATTTTGGCCAGGCAAAACAAGCTTTGGAGCTTCGGGAGCACCAAGCTACGCACGGCGCGGAGGCGACCCTTGGACCCTATGGATCATATCGGGACTGGCCGCCGAAAACTAGCACTGATGAAAACGAGACTGTCGTCCCCGGAGCTCCTATTCGCGAAGCGGCCACCGACGAAGGAAGCCACAAGGATCCGGTTACTGGCGAGGACCTCGCTCCACTGCAGCACGAAGGACCAATTCCGAATCCATCCGCAAATCCCACGTCGGAGGTGTAGAAACATAGATACTTGCTTAGTGTAATTTCGTTTATGCTTTAGGAGTATGATGTAAAACTTTGTGCGAATTGTTTTCGAACCGCGAGCGAAGATGTAGTGTTGGATGTGACGCCTAAGACTTTGCGGGTAAAGGTGGAGCGGTTGGGCCTTTGTACGGGGGAGGAGGAGGAGCGATGGGATGTTGGTCAATGGGTCTACGCTCAACGTTTTGGGCCTGGAAGACCTGGGATTGCCAGGGTAGTGGTTGGGTGTAATTTGGGATATGTGGTGAGAAATGAGGTGGCTGAAAAGGATTGACGAAAGGGTTCCTCCCAAAATTTGGGTTTTGCCAAGCTGGGCGGAATGATTTACGGAGCTATTTCTCTCCTTCTCTTTTTTCTCCTCCTCTAAAATGGCCTCAAATCTTTTCTTATCCAGACAATAATTTGAACTGTGGTCATCATTCTCTTTGTGAAAGATGCCATACCACTTTCTTTTCTCTTGGTGACCTCGGCCCCTGCCACGGCCTCTGCCTCTGCCGCCACCTCTTCCGCCTCTGCGGCCGCCCCCTTGATTTTGCTGTGGAGGACTGGGCGGGCTGTTGTTTTGGTTTGGTGTATCGCTCTGAGGATTGCAACTTTCCTGAGTCATTTCCCCCTCTAGGCCAAAGACATTTCTGGGGTTGGCGTGCGAGGCATTTCTAGGATTGGACCAATCCCTTTCGCTAGACTAGTTAGCTTTGGCAGATTTCTTTTGTTGAGATTGTTCCTCCATACACATTCTGAAGTCATTGTCTGAGCGACAATACTTCTCGAATTCCTTGTACAAGCGTTGGATTATTTTGGGCCTTTCGCGCATGAGGTGCGAACGAAACTGCCCGGCTCTCAGACCCACAATTGCAGCATTGATAGCGATGGCGTCCATTACATTAGGTGCCTAGGCCCTGAGATGAACAAATCTTCGGAAGAAATTTTGGAGAGGTTCTTTGTCCTTCTGCTTACAAGGGAAAAGATCGCTCTCTGTCAGCTCTGGACGCTGGAAACCTTGGAAGTTTGAAAGGATCCTTTGCTTCAAATCTTCCCAGCAGTAAATCACTCTGGGGCTCAAGAGAGAATACCATTGCGCCGCAGCTTCGTCGGCAGTTAGAATGAACGACTTTGCAAGCACGGAGTCATCGCCGCCGGCTGAAAGGATGGCAGCTTCGTAGCTCATTAGAAATTGCCTAGGATCCGATTGACCTGAGAACCTGGGGAGTGGCACCGGCCTGTAAGACTGCGTCCATGGAGTGATTTGGATCTCCTGAGACAGGCGATTTTAGGTCCCAAGATCTCGTGCGGATAGTGCGAGTGTCATGGTTCGATGGGCCAGACTCGAAAGGGTTGTAAAAAGGGTTACAGCTGAAAGTAGTGTGTGGATGGGGTTGAGTGAATGGCACGTTACCCTCCGTGTGAGTGGAATGAATGGGTACAGAATATTCAGGCGAGGTCTGGTTGAAGTTTAAGGACTGCTTGGCTTTTATGAGAAGCAACTCTTCTTGCAATTTAGCGATTTCAGCCTTTTGCCTTTGGATTTCTTTGGCTACGTCGGCCTCTTGTTGCACTGCCAAGAGCCTCTTTTTAGTTTTGGCCAGCTCATCAGCCTCCTTTCGCAACTTAGCCAGCTCGGCCTCGTACGCTGCTTTGGCCGTGGCCGCTGCAGCATCTTGGTTTGGTCTGGGCTGGCTAACGTTCGGGTCTGGGAACTCCTCTCCTTGGGTGAGCAAGTTTGACGGGTTCAACTCTTCCTCAAGGGATGACGAAGCCCCCTTGCTTGAATTGATGGTGGTCCTCTTCTTCCTTGTGGACATCTTGGGTTTCTTACTCGAGCCAAACACAAACGGTGGGCGCCAATTGTTGTGCTATGGCGAAGCCTAACACGAACAATGAAATGAAACGAAAGGGCTCAAGTACTGAACACGAAAGATGGCAAAGGAAAACTCTCAGCAGTGTAATTCTCAAAAGGCGATCCCCTTTACAAGTGCCGGTCGGTCTCCTTTTAAAGGGAGACGAACGGACTTTTTACATACCGAGAGAATAACCTCATGTAAAACGAATCAAACAAGAATGTACTAGGCTAATTTTGGTATTTCTCTGTCGGGTCTTCACGTAATCAGCGCTTTCCTGATTTTACGCCGTACATTACGGTGCTTTTTCCGGAACAAGCACGTGCGCCTGTCGGGTGAAGACCTTCGATTCGGAGATGACCCCCCATCTAGCGAATCCCGCCACCTGAAACTCACAATAAGCAAAGTATTGGGAAATCAAGTGCTAGTCGTGGCGAAACCCCGAGCGAAAGATCAGCTAAGGCTTCCTGTGCGTGAAAGATTCACCCCTGGGGTTTCGTCTTAGGCAAAACCGGCAATGCGCAGCCAGGGATTGAAAACCAATATCTTTCCTATCGCGAAGCCTTTCGCATGGCGAAAGGTACTCAGTGAAAGCTAAGAGATTAAAGAGAAAGGAAAACCAATTGGTTTCGAGGGTTTCGCTGCCGTGTGAGAAACGTTTTTGAGCTGAAAATGAAAGCCTTGAGAACTTTAAATCATTGACTTTGTCAACCCCGATTCCGAATCCCCCAACATAACCCAAGTGGTGAGAGGATGGCAGCCATCTCTTGGAACCCTAGCTCATTTGTTTTGGTATTTTCTCTTCCTATTTTTCCTTAGGATTTTCTAGGACTAGCTTGAGAGCTTCATGGTGAGATCTTGAGAGAGGGATGGATGATCAGGAGGTAAGCTAGACCTTGTATGAACCTTCATGGTATGTATAGATGATTCGGCGTGGTTCCTCAAGGCTTGATAGTGTCTCTCCTGTTTTTCCTTTTTGGTGATTTTCAGAGCCTTTTTCTTGGCGATTTTCTTGTGGGGGTTTTGAGACCTTTCTCTTTGGGATTTGGTGGGGGATGTATGCATGAACCCCTCGTGGTTCTTTTCCCTTTGATTCCCTTCCCAAATCCGTGAGTAAAGGGCTCGATTTTGGGGTTTTCTCCTCTCTAGTGTTAGAGCCGTTCTTGGTGGGATTTCTTCGATTCCTCTTGATTTAGCAAGTTTTGGTGGACCAAATCTTGGCTATGGAGTGCCCACGAGGTGTTCCTACTATCCCCAAAGTCTTGTGCGAATCCGTGGAGTGAATCGGGAGATCGAGATTTGGATTTAGAGGAGTTGACCCGCGGGTTGCTGTTCATCCCGAGAGCCCAGGTCTTGACTGGTCTGACCGGTGCCTTCCACCGGTCTGACCGGTGCCGGCCCTTGGTTGGGTTTTGCTTGGGTGAACGTCTTGGTGAGTTCCCTGTCTTCTTGGTTTGCTGCTGTTTCGAGTTTGGTCTGTTTTGGAGCTCGGGAGGTCAGTTTGTGGATTTGGGGTTTCCTAGCTTAGACCGGTCTAGCCGATGAGCTACACCGGCCTGACCGGTATAGAAGCTTTCTGTGGAAATCTTCAAGTTCTGCTCGGGTGACCTGGCTCAGGGTCCAGGGTGACCCGGTGTGTCTCTGGTGGAGTTCGGGTGTTCCGGCGGTTCAGTCCGGAAGACCTGGACAGGACCGGTCTGACCGGTGCAGGTAACCGGTCTGACCGCTGCTGGTCTGGTGCTGCTCGAGTTGCTTGTTCCGCTGCGTTCTCGAGTAGGTTTCGGTGGTTGTTGGTTCCTAGGACCAGTAGCACTCTAGTGGCTACGTGGTTTTGGCCAACTTGGGTAGTTGAGTCAGAGACGTGATTTGGTTAGCTGTGTTCATCTTGTTGGAGTGGCCATCTCCTTCGAGAAGAATTTTTATCGGCTCCCACTCACTCCCCCCTCTCTGGTCGCCAGTTCGGTCCTTCAAGTGGTATCAGAACCGGTTCGGGTCTTTCGGGACTCTAACTAGTCTAAGATCGAAAGATGGCGTACCAGGAACGGGGTTCGGGTCCTCCGCACTTCGATGGGAAGAACTATCATATGTGGCAGAGGCGGATGGCGGCGTTCCTCCGCGGAAAGGGTCAGATCCTTTGGGACGTTACGGTGAACATAGCTTATGTTCATCCGATTAACTTCCTAGCTCCTAAATCGAGGGACATGCACGACGCCAACAACAAGGTGGTCGACTACTTGTTTCGTGCTCTATGTCAATCCGAATTCGATCGGGTTCAGACAGAGGACCTAGCTTGTAGGATTTGGGAGCAATTGAAGGATGCTCACGCTGAAAATGCTCAGGTTCAGGCACGGATGTATGCGACCTACCGGAGAGAGTACGAGAACTTCACTCATCTCCCCGGTGAGTCAATTGATGCCTTGTTCCAGCGGTTCACGGTGGTTGTGAACAACATGAGGGCCAATGTGGCCGAGCTCCCATACGATGACCATGATAGAGCCGTGAAGCTCTTGCACGCGCTGGATCGTACTGTGTGGGACGGAAAGCTTGAGGCCATTCTCGAGTCGGAGAAGTACGACACTCTGACGGTGAACGAGATGTTCTCTAAGCTCAAGTCAGCTGAGGTCGGTCGTGGTGTGACAGCCCGTCTTGAGAGCCCGACTAACTCCCGTAGTCTTGCTCTCGTCGGTGGCTCAGGTGCTAAGTCTAACGCTAACCCATCCTCCAGGATGTTCTCTTTGTCTTTCTTGATGTCTTTGCCAGATGAGGAGTTCGACGTGCTTGGAGAGGACGAGCTGGCGCTGTTGACCAGGCGGTTTGAGAGGCTGCACGAGAACCGGGTGAACACAAGGAGGACCACACGGACATGCTTCCAGTGCGGCAAGCTAGGACACTTCGTCACCGACTGTCCGAAGAAGGTGGAGAACAAGGACGGCTATAAGCACCGGTCGAGGACGGAGAACAAGCACCGATCGAGGCGTGATCACAAGCACAAGCACTGGAACAAGGACGAGCGATCGAGGAAGAAGGGTGGCCATGGCAAGAAGGCCCGAGCGATGGTCGGAGCAAGTGATGTTGACTCCAGCTCCGCCTACTCCTCCTCGAGCTCCAGTAGCAGCGAAGATGAAGGTTATCGGCGCAAGAGCAAGAAGTTATCCAAGAACTTGAGCGGGCTGAGCTACTTAGAGATGGCTTCTGCGGCATGGCACGTAGCTCCGACAGCAAGAAAGTGAGAGCCTGTGTGGTTTGAGGACCGGTGGGAGGTCGCTTCCTAGTGTGATGAGTGATTGACAACGTGGTGTGGACTGATTCTTGGCTAAGTATTGCAGGTGCAGGTTGCGGCTTGACTGGTGCAAGTGAAGAACAAGCGCGAAAGGTCGTTGCCGGTGAGGCCTCTAGGTGTGGAGAAGACAAATAGGCTTGGTTCGAGGGACCCGGTGGCCAGCGGGGTCAAGTGCGGGCCGCATGGTGGCAAGAACGGCAAGATGAAGTCGTGGACGGCTTCTTGGTTGAGCCTCAAAACCAAGGTCGAGCCGGGACTACATGGGAGCTGAGTCATGAGTAGAGATTGGCGAAGGCTACACCGAGTTCGCGGGGTTTCCGGTGGTTCACCAGAAAACCACTGGGTTCCTTGGTTGATCCACAAAGCCAAGACCGAAGACCGGAGGCAGCAGCACCGAACCGGTCTGACCGGTCTGACCGGTGGGTACCGGTCTGACCGGTGAGGAGCACCGGTCTGACCGGTGTGCGACGACGCAGTCCGGAGACTTCGAAGCGGAGGACACGCGTCGGGATCGCAAGGCTTGCGTCGTGGCTAAGCAAGTTTGCGGTCACTGGGCATCCGTCCGATGGTTCGACGATGAAGATTCCCAAAGTGCCCCTCGAGGGTGTGTATCCTAGTATTAGGCATTAGGGGTAGTTTCGTCTTTCGGCTAGCCTCCATATAACCCAAGTGGTGAGAGAATGGCAGCCATCTCTTGGAACCCTAGCTCATTTTGTTTTGCCCTTTTCCTCGTCCATTTTCCTTTGGAATTTCTAGGACTAGCTTGAGAGCTTCATGGTGAGATCTTGTGAGAGGGAAGGATGATCGGGCGGCAAGCTAGACCTTGTATGAACCTTCATGGTATGTATAGATGATTCGGCGTGGTTCCTCAAGGCTTGGTGGTGTCTTTCCCGTTTCTCCTTTTTGGTGATTTTCGGAGCCTTTTCTTGGCGAATTTCTTGTGGCGGATTCGAGGCCTTTCTCTTTGAGATTTTGTGGGGGATGTATGCTTGAATCCTTCGTGGTTCTTTTCCTTTGATTCCCCTTCCAAATCCGTGAGCAAAGGGGCTCGATTTTGGGGTTTTCTCCTCTCTAGGGTTAGAGGCGTTCTTGGTGGGATTTCTTCGATTCCTCTTGATTTAGCAAGTTTTGGTGTACCAAAGCTTGGCTATGGAGTGCCCATGAGGTGTTCCTACTATCCCCAAAGTCTTGTGCGAATCCGTGGAGCGAATCGGGAGATCGGGAGTTGGATTTGGAGGAGTTGACCCGCGGGCGCTGTTCATCCCGAGAGCTCAGATCCTGACCGGTCTGACCGGTGCCTCTCACTGGTCTGACCGGTGCAGACTCTTGGTTGAGTTTTGGTCTGGTGAACGTCTTGGTGAGTTCCCTGTTGTCTTGTGTTCCCGCTGTTTCGAGTTTGGTCAGTTTTGGAGCTCGGTAGGTCTGTTTGGTGGATTTGGGATTTCCTGACTTGGACCGGTCTGACCGGCGAGCTACACCGGCCTGACCGATGTAGGAGCCTTCTGTGGAAGTTCTCAGGTTCTGCCAGGTTGCTCTAGCAGGGACCGGTCTGACCTGTGCTGCTCACCGGTCTGACCGGTGTAGTCCAGTGTTGCTCGAGTTGCTTGTTCCTCTGCGTTCTTGAGTAGGTCTAGGTGGTTGTTGGTTCCTAGGTCCAGTAGCACTCCAGCGGCTATGTGGTCTTGGCCAACTTGGGTAGTTGAGTCGGAGACGTGTTTTGGAAGCTGTGTTCATCTAGTTGGAGTTCCCATCTCCTTTGAGAAGAATTTTTATCGGCTCCCATTCACTCCCCCCTCTCTGGTCGCCAGATCGGTCCTTCAAGTGGTATCAGAGCCGGTTCGGGTCTTCATTGACTCTTACCAGTCTAAGATCCAAAGATGGCGTACCAGGAATGGGGTTCGGGTCCTCCACACTTCGATGGCAAAAACTACCAGATGTGGCAGAGGCGGATGGCGGCGTTCCTCCGCGGATAGGGATAGATCCTTTGGGACGTTACGGTGAACACACCTTATGTTCATCCGATTAACTTCCTTGCTCCAGGATCGAGGGATATGTTCGACGCCAACAACAAGGCGGTCGACTACTTGTTTCGTGCTCTGTGTCAGTCCGAATTCAATCGGGTTCAGACAGAGGACTTAGCTTGTAGGATTTGGGAGCAGTTGAAAGATGCTCATGCTGGGAATGCTCAGGTTCAGGCTCGGATGTACGCGACTTACCGGAGAGAGTACGAGAACTTCACTCATCTCCCCGGCGAGTCCGTCGATGCCCTTTTCCAACGATTTACGGTTGTGGTGAACAACATTAGAGCCAATGTGGTCGTGCTCCCATACGATGATCATGATAGAGCCGTGAAGCTCTTGCACTCGTTGGATCATACCGTATGGGATGGAAAGGTCGAGGCTATTCTTGAGTCCGAGAAGTATGACACCCTGACGGTGAATGAGCTGTTTTCGAAGCTCAAGTCAGCTGAGTTGGATCGTGGTATGACAACCTGTCTTGAGAGCCCGACTGACCCTCATAGTCTTGCTCTCGTCGGTGGCTCAGGTGCTAAGACTAACGCTAACCCATCCTCCAGGATGTACTCTTTATCCTCTTTGATGTCTTTGCCAGACGAGGAGTTTGATGTACTTGGAGAGGACGAGTTGGCATTGCTGACACGGAGATCCGAGAGGATGCACGAGAACCGGGTGAACTCAAGAAGGAACTCGAGGACGTGCTTCAAGTGTGGCAAGACCGAACACTTTTTCGCCGAGTGTCCGAAGGTGAACAACCACAACAAGCACAAGTCCAAGGACAAAGGAAGAAGATCCAAGAAGAAGGAACATGAACATGGGAGGAAGACACGGACCCGAGAGAAGATGAAGAGATCGAGCGACATCGACTCTGGCTCTGAGGACGTGTCATCAAGCTCGAGTGAAGAAGAAGAAGAGGACAGCAAGAGGAAAGACAAGAAGAAGAAGAAGAAGAAGAAGAAGAAGAAGAAGAAGAAGAAGAAGAAGAAGGACTTCGGCAAGTACTTGAACGACCTTTGTTGTACCGCAAGCAAGACTCCGAGAAGCTACAACAAGAAGGATGGACTTTGCGGCATGGCACACAACTCCGGCAGCAAGAGAAGCCAGAAGAACGCCTTGGACTCAGACTCCGACTCCGAGGATGAGGTATGTGATGAGCTCTCTTCTTTGCGCAAGGAGATTGAGGAGTTGGTTGACTTGCTTGATAATTGCGATCACATGCTTAGAGAGGCTAAGAAGCTTAGGAAGGAGCTTAGAGCTTTGCTTGAAGATGCTAGGACTAGAGTGGCTGAGTTAGAAACACAGGTTCTTGATGGCAAGCTTGAGATAGATTCGCTTAAGGCTAGTCTTGTTGTTTCTGATGAGGCTGATTGTGCTGATTGCTCTGTGTTCCTAGCTGATCTTACTGCTCTTAGGGAAAAGCATGCCTCCAAGTGTGAGGAACTAGATGTGCTTAGGGTTGATTTGGCTGAGCTGCAATCTAGACCCACTTTGCTTGGTGCATGTACTTCTTGCCCTGGTTTGCATGAAAAAAATGCTGAGCTTCAGTCACGCATTGTTTCACTTGAGGCTGATTTGAAAGTGCCTATTCCTACTTCCTGTTCTACCTATGAATTGCATGCTGTGAAGAATTTGGATCTTGCAAAATGTGTTGGTCGCTTGCAAGATGAGAATGATAAGTTGCGTGAAGTGCTGGGTTGGTTGTCTAGTTAGGAACCTCAGCTTGGTATGATGATTGCCAGTTGTAAGCGCTTTGATGGTTGGGCTTTGGGATCTGATAAGTTTGGTGAGAGCTGGGTGAGAGAGAAGGGAAATTTGGGAATATTCCAGTTCCACCACAACCCACACCCAAAGACAAGTTTGCACCCAAGTCAAACCAGTTGCTTAAACCGAGAGAAAAACCAAGTGAGAAGGCAAGTGAAAAGCCTAGTGAGAAATCAAGTGAGAAACCTAGTGAGAAGCCGTGTGAAGAGCCTCACCCCAAGCCTAGGCCAAAACCAATCCGTTTCCACTGTGAGTTTTGTGGGAAGGATGGTCACAAGAGAGAGTTTTGCTATAAGAGAAAGAGAGAGGCGAGAATGGCTAAGGAGTGGGTGAACAAGGACAGGTACCACCCTTCTCATGGTGTGCCTGAGCCTCGTATGCCACTACCTAAGGGAAAGGGTGTTGTGCATACGGTTCCAGCATGGAGAGATAGGAGAGCTTCAGGTGGAGGCAAGTTTGCTGGTCGAGGACCACCGGCCAGATCGGTCAGGGTGACCGGTCAGACCGGTGCTAGGCAGAGTGCTAGAAAGTTTGGTTTTCGAGGCCGTGATGCTAGAGAGTTCAGTCCTTTCAGTCGTGGAACAGATGGTAGGCGCTTTGAGCCTGGTGGTGTTGAGTTTGCTGGACGTTCTCCACCTCGTGATCAATACGAGTTTGGGAGAAGTTGCAGTTTTGAGTCTCAGAGGGGCTACGGACCACGCTTTCCATTTCGTGGTGCTCGTACTTCTCCAGTGAGACGGGAGTGGTTTTCCCATGGTGGTTCCAGGTTTGATAGGTTTGATAGGATGGATCGTAGTTTTGATAGGCGTGGTAGGTTGGATGTTGCTAACCCTACTTTTGAGGAGATGGCTCGGCACTGGTTTGACACCTTTGGTACTAACCCCAGTGTTGAGTCATTTGCTCGCTCTCGCTCTTGGTTTTGAGTTGCAGGTGGGAGGCTCGGAGAACGTTTGGTTGATATCGGGGGTGGTTCTCCGGCCTCATGCCCCGGTGGTGATATGGAGGTACATCACTTTCGGGGATGGTAGACAAGGACGAGTGACTTCTGAAGAAATGATCAAGGTAAGTGAATTTGTGATCTTCAAGTGTGTGGCCTTGGTCAAGCCACTTGGTTCGTTTTGCTCTTTGCCCTATCTCATGTGTGTAAGGTAAGTTTGTATGCTCTTTGACCTTAATGCATTAGTTTAGGGGGAGCCTGTGTGCTTAGTGTGCTCTTTGCTCTATCATGTGTACTAAGGGTGAGCTTTGTATGCTCTTTGGCCCTAGTGCATGTGTTTAGGGGGAGCTTGTGAGTTTTGTGCTCTTTTGCCGGTGGTGTCGAGCCCTTTTGCCTCCCCTCGAGGAGCCGACTGTTTGTGAGCTTTGTGTGTGGTTGGTTTCCTGAGTTGGTGGTGAAGCTCCTTTGTAGCTATGTATAGCTTTCCTTTGTGCTTTTCTTGCATTTTGCATGGCATATGTAACATGATGTATAGGGATCTTTGTATCTTAGGTTGCTTGGATTTTGTATCATATGCTTTGAGTAGGAAAAGCTTCTCCATATACATTGTTCACCATGGTATGATATATATGTCCTTGTGAGCTAGTTTGGTAAGCTATGGTTAGTTTGGCTTAGCTCTTGATGATCTTGATTTATATCCATGGTTGATGGCTATGTTTTTGAAAAATGTCACTTGTATGCTCTCTTGTGAGTAAATGCCTTTATATGATCTTGACATGTTTTAGTGGCTTGGCTATGCTTAATTTGTGGTTGGATAGCTTATTTTGATCGTATGGGGCCAAAGGCTCATTTGCGATCATGAATGTTTAGCCCCCATGCTTTATCTTGTGGAGGGGCATAAGTTCCTTTTTGTCGCAAAGACATTTCATGTATCAAATATGAATCTGAAAATGAAATGTAAATTGCTTGGAAAATGTGCTCCCCTGTCATTTGTGCTTAATTTTTATAGCTTTGGGTGCTAAACCGTTGCATGATGCCTACCAATGAGAAGTCTCATACATAGAAGTAGGCACATGGCTCGGTGGCTTTGACATGACATGAGGTGCTTGTGGGTGTTTATGATGGTCTTATGCTTAGAATGGTTGTCCTAGCATGAAGTCTGTGTGGCTTTGCCATTTTGACATGTTTTGCTCATGTTTAGGACTTTGCTCATGAGAGGGTGATTTTTCGCAAAATTGCTCCATTCTATCTTAGCTTCGCCCAATGGTTGTGAAACTTGGTGATCATGTAGTTGAGGTCATTACGAAGCTGTAGAGTATCTAACTTGGTCATTTGGATATGTGTAGCATTCTATGTTGAATTTTGTCTATTTGAGAAGCTCTAGGTTGCATTTTTTTGCATTTTTGGCTTGATTCATGCATTGTCAACAAGGGGGAGAAGTTTGAGCATGTTTTGGCTTGCTGCATGCATTTAGAAGGTTTCCAAGTGGTTTCGAGCTAGTTTTGAGCTCGTGCAGTTCCCAGTTTTCCCAGATGGTCATCGGCCTGACCGGTATCATCCAACGGTCTGACCGGTGTGGGTTTCCAGGTGCTGGGCGATCTTGTCCACCGGTCTGACCGGTGAGGTGGACCGGTCTGACCGGTCAGAGCAAGGCTGAGGCAGCTGCTCTGTTTCGTGATGTGGTTTGCATGCATTCGTCCAGGGGGAGTTGCATTGGTTCAAGGGGAGCGTGCATGTATGCAGGAGGAGCTCTTTGTGGTTTTCGAGCTTTGGTTTGGTGGCTTGTGCTCTTTGCTTGAGCATGTTTTTGTCTCGGATGTGTCGAGCCGTTGCCCTTGCCTAAGGGGTCCGAGACTTGTCTTCTTCAAGTGATCTTGCTCTTTGCCTTTCCTTTGGCTTTGGATCGCTTGTTGGAGTTTCTTTTAGTTGTTTCTTTTCTTTTCCTTTTCTCGTTGTTTACCAAAACGTGTCTGTTGTCAATGCACTCATCAAGGGGGAGATTGAGAGCCTGTGTGGTTCGAGGACTGGTGGGAGGTCGCTTCCTAGTGTGATGAGTGATTGACAACGTGGTGTGAACTGATTCTTGGCTAAGTATTGCAGGTGCAGGTTGCGGCTTGACTGGTGTTGGTGCAGGTGAAGAACAAGCGCGAAAGGTCATTGCCGGTGAGGCCTCCAGGTGTGGAGAAGACAAGTAGGCTTGGTTCGAGGGACCCGGTGGCCAGCGGGGTCAAGTGCGGGCCGCATGGTGGCAAGAACGGTAATATGAAGTCGTGGACGGCTTGGTTGAGCCTCAAAACCAAGGTCGAGCCGGGACTACGTGGGAGCCGAGTCATGAGTGGAGATTGGCGGAGGCTACACCGAGTTCGCGGGGTTTCCGGTGGTTCACCAGAAAACCACTGGGTTCCTTGGTTGATCCACAAAGCCAAGACTGAAGACCGGAGGCAGCAGCACCGGACCGGTCTGACCGGTGTGCGACGACGCAGTCTGGAGACTTCGAAGCGGAGGACACACGTCGGGATCGCAAGGCTTGCGTCGAGGCTAAGCAAGTTTGCGGTCGCTGGGCATCCGTTCGATGGTTCGACGATGAAGATTCCCAAAGTGCCCCTCGGGGGCGTGTATCCTAGTATTAGGCCTTAGGGGTAGTTTCGTCTTTCGGCAAGCCTCCATATAACCCAAGTGGTGAGAGGATGGCAGCCATCTCTTGGAACCCTAGCTCATTTTGTTTTGCCCTTTTCCTCTTCCATTTTCCTTTGGAATTTCTAGGACTAGCTTGAGAGCTTCATGGTGAGATCTTGTGAGAGGGAAGGATGATCGGGCGACATGCTAGACCTTGTATGAACCTTCATGGTATGTATAGATGATTCGGCGTGGTTCCTCAAGGCTTAGTGGTGTCTTTCCCGTTTCTCCTTTTTGGTGATTTTCGGAGCCTTTTCTTGGCGAATTTCTTGTGGCGGATTCGAGGCCTTTCTCTTTGGGATTTGGTGGGGGATGTATGCTTGAATCCTTCGTGGTTCTTTTCCCTTTGATTCCCATTCCAAATCCGTGAGCAAAAGGGCTCGATTTTGGGGTTTCTCCTCTCTAGGGTTAGAGGCGTTCTTGGTGGGATTTCTTCGATTCCTCTTGATTTAGCAAGTTTTGGTGGACCAAATCTTGGCTATGGAGTGCCCATGAGGTGTTCCTACTATCCCCAAAGTCTTGTGCGAATCCGTGGAGCGAATCGGGAGATCGGGAGTTGGATTTGGAGGAGTTGACCCGTGGGCGCTGTTCATCCCGAGAGCTCAGATCCTGACCGGTCTGACCGGTGCCTCTCACCAGTCTGACCAGTGCAGACTCTTGCTTGAGTTGTGCTCGGGTGAACGTCTTGGTGAGTTCCCTGTTGTCTTGTGTTCCCGCTGTTTCGAGTTTGGTCAGTTTTGGAGCTCGGTAGGTCTGTTTGGTGGATTTGGGATTTCCTGGCTTGGACCGGTCTGACCGGCGAGCTACACCGGCCTGACCGGTGTAGAAGCCTTCTGTGGAAGTTCTCAGGTTCTACCAGGTTGCTCCAGCAGGGACCGGTCTGACCTGTGCTGCTCACCGGTCTGACCGGTGTAGTCCAGTGTTGCTCGAGTTGTTTGTTCCACTGTGTTCTCGAGTAGGTCTAGGTGGTTGTTGGTTCCTAGGACCAGTAGCACTCCAGTGGCTACGTGCTCTTGGCCAACTTGGGTAGTTGAGTCGGAGACGTGTTTTGGAAGCCGTGTTCGTCTTGTTGGAGTTCCCATTTCCTTCGAGAAGAATTTTTATCGGCTCCCATTCACTCCCCCCTCTCTGGTCGCCAGATCGGTCCTTCAATGAGTCACAAGAGCGACTCGGACTCCGAGGATGAGGATGAAAATGATGAGCTGAGGAAGTGTATGAGTTGGTTGTCGGGTCAGGAGCCTCAGCTTGGTATCATGATAGCGTCTTTCAAACGCTATGATGGTCATGCACTTGGGGCTGACAAACTTGGAGAGAGCAGTGGTGAGGGAGATGAGAGAATTGGAGAGATTCCTATCCCACCACATACCACACACAAGAACAAGTTTGAGCCCAAGCCTAACCATCTCAGAAACAAACTTGACACAACTCCAGATCCACCCATATTCCCTCACCCAACAAATGATTTCCAAAAATCGGTGAAATTTGTGAGCCCAAAGGGAGGTGAGGTTGGAGAGAAGAAACGAGAGAAGCCGAGTCAGTAGCCCCAACCCAAGCCTAAGCCAAAACCCATAAAGTTCCATTGTGGGTATTGTGGTAGAGATGGTCACAAGGATGAGTTTTGCTTCAAGAGGAAGCGTGAGGAGAGGTTGGCTAAGGAGTGGGCCAACAAGGACAAGTACCACCCCTCTAATGGTGTACTTGAGCCTCGTATGCAGATGCCCAGGGCCAAGGCGATTGTGAGGACAGTTTTGGCTTGGGAAGATCGAAGAATGGCAGGTGGTGCTGCTGGCCGTGCACCACCAGTCAGACCGGTAGGGGACCGGTCAGACCAGTGGAGGTCTGGGCACTGGCCAATTTGGTTTTCGAGGTCGTGGCGATGCTCGGTTCAGTTCCTTTGGTAGTGGTACAGGTGGATGGCATGGTGAGTCTGGTGGTGTTCGGTTTGCTAGACGATCTCCACCTCGTGCTCAATACGATGGTAGGAGAAGTCGTAGCTTTGAGTTGGAGAGGAGCAACGGTCCACGGTCTTTCTTTCGTGGCTTTTGTTCTCCTCCAGCGAGACAGGGGTGGTTCCTTCGTGGTGGTGTTCGTGGTGGTTCTCGTGGTGGTAGCTTTGGTAGGCGTGATGCTTTGGATTGTACTAACCCCACTTTGGAGCAAATGGCTCGGCACTAGTTTTACTCTTTTGGTACTAACCCCAGTGTTGAGTCATTTGTTCGCTCACTTGCTCGTTTTTTAATTTCAGGTGGAGGACTTGAGGAACGTTTGGTTGATTGACTCCGGTTGCTCGAGGCATATGACCGGAGACAAGGGGTGGTTCTCAAGTCTCGTCCTGGTGGTGTCCAAGACATACATCACCTTTGGGGACAATGGACGAGGGCGTGTGCTTTCAGAAGGTGAGATAAAGATAAGTGACAAAGTCACTCTCAAGCGAGTTGCTATTGTTCAATCGCTCAGATTCAATTTGCTTTTTGTTTCCCAGCTTTTGGATGAGGGTTTTGAGGTGTTGTTTCGGCCTCGTGGTTCTCGGATTTTG
This sequence comes from Cenchrus fungigraminus, assembly GCA_036936925.1. NCBI lineage: Eukaryota > Viridiplantae > Streptophyta > Magnoliopsida > Poales > Poaceae > Cenchrus > Cenchrus fungigraminus. The sequence goes on along the minus strand of CM072778.1, from coordinate 48,326,301 downwards.
GATTCTCGACGGGACCTAGTTTGAATGGTCGTTCCCGAGGGTCAAGTTTTCCGAGCGGATTTCTCTCAGTCTTCTGGTGTGGCTCGTTGCTTTTTAGCTGGTTCTTCGAGTGAGTTGTGGAAGTGGCATAGGAAATTGGATCACTTGAGCTTTGACCTTTTGTCTCGCTTAAGTAAACTCAATTTGGTCCGAGGATTGCCACGGTTGAGGTTTGAGAAAGAGTTGGTTTGTGCGCAGTGTAGGCATGCCAAGATGGTAGCCTCTTCCCATCCGCCCCTCACCGATGTGATGACGGAGCGTCCATGCGAGCTGCTCCATATGGACCTTGTTGGCCCAGCTCGTGTGCGATCTGTGGGTGGGAAGTGGTATGTCCTAGTTGTGGTGGACGACTACTCTCGGTATGCTTGGGTCTTCTTTTTGTAAGAGAAGGGGGAGACAGTTGGTTTTGTTCGAGATCTTGTCTTGAGGTTGAAGAACGAGAGGCACGGAGATGCCATACGAGCGATCCGCAGTGACAATGGCTCGGAATTTAAAAACTCTCGTTTCGAAACCTTCTGCCATGACTTGGGTCTTGAACATCAGTTTTCGAGTCCGTATACGCCCGCCCAGAATGGTGTGGTGGAAAGGAAGAACAGAACCCTGTGTGAGATGGCCCGGACGATGCTCGATGAGCATAGGACTCGGAGGAGATTCTGGGCTGAGGCGGTCAATACCGCGTGCTATGTCTTGAACAGGGTTTTCCTTCGAGCATTGAAGAAGAAGACGTGCTATGAGATGATGCACAGTCGCACTCCCAAGGTGAGTCACTTTCATGTGTTTGGATGCAAGTGCTTTATTCTGAAAAAATGCAAGAATTTGGATAAGTTTGAGGCTAGGTCTGTCGATGGCATTTTCTTTGGTTACGCTAATCATTCTAGAGCATTTCATGTGCTCAACTTGGAAACTAACCAAATCGTGGAGACTTGCGAGGTTACCTTCGACGAAACACAGCCACGTAGTTCTCTTGCCTTTGATTGTGCAGGTGATGATGAGCTTGGCGAGGAGATTTTCCAGGAGGAGGAGCTTGAACATGGAGATGATGAAGATGGCGGTGTGGTGCCCGTGGCTGAGCATGTACCCACTACTTCGACTACGATCGAGAACGGGCCCTCTCGTACACCTACAACGACAATCCCAGATCAAGGAGAAGCTGCTGTTGAGGGGGAGGTAGCTTCAAGGCGAGAGCCTCCCCGGCGAATTCAAGTGGATCACCCAGCTTCGAGAATCATCGGGGACATCAACGAACGCACTACTCGGTCGAGGGTTCGAAACAATTCTCACATTGCTCATGCTGCTTTCCTTGCCACCTTTGAGCCCAAAGACATTGGACACGCTTTATCTGATTCCAATTGGGTCAACGCAATGCATGAGGAGTTGGAGAACTTTGAGAGGAACCAAGTTTGGGAGCTGGTAGATCCTCCACCGGGTTGTAAGCCGATCGGGACAAAATGGGTGTGGAAAAATAAAGAGGGTGAGAATGGAGAAGTGGTGAGAAACAAGTCGAGGTTGGTGGCGCAAGAGTATAGTCAGAAGGAGGTGTCGTACGGACATCCCTGGGCCTACTACTCTGGTGGGTACCAGGACCGACTACTCTGTGGGCCCCTGGGACTACTCGACTTGGGCTGCACGACACAAGATGGCGTGAAGCACAAGGCATACAGAGGGCTAGTACTCGGTTAGGAAGCTAGACATGTTCGGATCCATGTAGAGTACTCCTAGCCGTGTACGACTAGTACTCTCCCTCCCAAACCGACTTGTAACCCTGCCTCCCGGACTATATAAGGTGAGGCAGGGACCCCTATCTCTTCATCCGCATCATCTTGTAAACACACCCAATCAATCCAGAGCTACGCAACATACAGGACGTAGGGTATTACGCACCTCGCGGCCCGAACCTGTCTAAATTGTGTGCCACGTGTCTCTCCTTCGAGTTCCCGATCTCAGTGAGGTCACAAACGTCTACATCGGGTAGTCCCCCTGGTAGGTTGCCGGGTTAAAACACCGACAACTGGCGCGCCAGGTAGGGGCTCTCGCCGAAGATCTCATGGCGAACTCGACGACTTCCATCATCATCAAGCCAACCGCCGCCTTCAATCGTGGCGACACCTTCGGCTTCGGCTCTTGGGTCTGCACCGCTGACGACGCCGGATCGTTCCAGCGCTACCTGACCATGACCCCAGACCCGAACACCGGACTCGTGACGCTCCCCGAAGCTATCACGGGTCAACTCGTCGAAAAATTCGACGAATTTTCGCTCTACAACCAAGTCGCCGACTTCGAGATTGGATCCACCTCCAACTCGAACTCGACGTCACCATGGATCGAACCGCGCGAGCTGGCCCCTGAGCCATCGTGTGGGTTGGTTCTTCCCCACAAACACTTCCCTTATGGCCTCCGCAACGCTACTGCAGCCTACGAGGATGCGCTCGTCCCGCATCGGGCCGGCAAGGAGATCCTCTCCGAGTACTCCTCGGACTCCAGCGCCATCCCCGACTACAACTCGGACTCTTCCTACGAGTTCGACTTCAGATCGGATCCGATCGAGCCCGAGTCTGAGTTCACTTCCACCGAGGAGCCGTTATCAGGTCCTGCTGCTGGCTTGGTCATCACCTCAACTCCCGCTGGCAGATTCGTCTACTGGCCCGACCGCAAGCCCGCAGACCTGATCGACGACAACTCACGCTGTGTTGCCTACCTCGAGACACTCCCCTTCCAGGAGGGGACACCGGTGACTCCAAACGCAGAGGAGTACTCACCAACCGAGGTGGCAACTACCGACTCCGGACTCTGCACGCCTGACCGTGAAGTATTCATAGCGACCGGGGAGGCTGGAACCTCAGAGGGCCGACCCGACCGGTACCTTGACATCTCAGAGGACGAGGCATTAGCCAATGCTCCTGCGGAAGAGACCACCGAAGCCAAGAACGCTCGGCACGACCGCAACAAGAAGCGAGCAGATCGACGCCGGCGGCTCCGGGAATCTCTCCCTATCCGGAACCTCAACGAAGCTTTGGACCAAGTCGCCAACCAGGTCCACACCACCCCTGAACAATGCCTCATGTCTATCACTATGATAGCTCGAACAGCTCAGGGGCACCGTGCAGGCGAACTCATCACCAAACTCGCGGAAGACGCCTACGTCATGCGGGTCAACAACATGGTCGCCAGAGTCGGAAATCATGAAGCCACTAGTCACAGCCGCACTCCAGCAGAAGTCGGACCCAACCGTGTCCGTGGCAAACACCGGCCAACCCCCAATCGCTCTAGAGCCACTGCAGGAGGACATTCGCAAGGTGGCGCTAGCAGCGGCGGCGGTGGCAGCAGCGGTAAATCCTCCCATGGCGCTGGCCGAAGAGCCGGTGGCGGCGGCGATCGCGGAGGCCGAGGCCACGCGAACAGCCACGCCACCGGCAACGCACGTGGTGGTTACGACGCCCGCCACAGGATCGATGAGATACGCCGCACCAAGAAGACTACCGAAGTCAGCGACAGCGACGGCTTCCCTGCCTACTCTGCACGACTTCGCGCTCTGCTTCTTCCCGAGAAATTCAAGCCCCTTGGGATCACCAAGTACGACGCGAAGCAAGATCCGGTCCAGTGGCTTAGGTGCTACGCCCTGGCCATTGAGAACGCTGGTGGCAACAACGACACCAAGTGCCTCTACTTCACCTTCTGTCTGGATCAGGCCCCACTCACATGGCTCGAGTCGCTCGACAAGAACTCGATCGACGAGTGGGACCAGCTGAAGGTGCAGTTCACCAGCAACTTCACGGGCGCCATGGGATGCTCGGGTACTCACATGGATCTAGCAATGGTCAAGCAGGAACAAGGCGAGACGCTCCGCCAGCACATGCACCGCTTTTTTGACAAGCGTGCGACTGTAGTCTACGTCACCGACAAAGAAGTCATCGACTGCTTCCAAGACGGTCTCTACCACCGTCGCACCTTCGAAGACTTCGGTCGCCGTCGCCCAAGCTCAATCACCAAGCTCAAGGACATGATCACTTCATGGGCCGACGAAGAGGACAAGGCGAACGCCAAGTACGACTCCATTCGCGGCAAGAGCAAAAACAACGCGGGCGGCAACAACAATAACAAGGATCAAGGGGGTCGCAACAACAACAACAATAACAACTACTCGGGTCCTAACCGCAAGCGCAAGCCAGACAACACAATCGTGGCTATACAGCGCCCTGCGAAGGACAGCTCCAAGAAGACCTCCGGCGGCTTCAGAGACTTGTTCAAAGAAAAGTGCCCGTGGCATCTGGATGGCAATCACACGACCGATCAATGCTACCAGCTCCGGCGAGCACTCAAGGATATCCCTGAGCCACAGCCTCCTCACGACAAGAAGGGCAAGAAGAAAGTCGACGAAGGCAACGGCGAGTTCCAAGAACCCGACAAGACGGTGAACGTCCTCTTCGGCGGAATACCCAACAAGCGAGCTCAGAAGCTCACCCTCAGGGAAGTCTTGAGCATTGAACCAGCGGTGCCAACACCTCTCAGGTGGTCGGAGGTACCCATTACCTTCTCCCGCGCGGATCAATGGACAAGCTTCTCGGAATCAGGGCGTTTTCCACTCGTCCTGAACCCAGTAGTCGCGGGCTCCAGACTCACCAAGGTACTCATCGACAGTGGTAGCGGACTCAATGTTCTATTCACCAAGACCTTGAAGAAGATGAGGCTCGACATCACCGACATGCTCACAAAAAGCACGTTGCCCTTCTACGGCATCGTCCCAGGCAACGCGGCTATACCACTTGGCTCAGTGGTTCTGCCAGTTACCTTCGGGACAAGGGAGAACTACCGCACCGAGTACATCAAGTTCGAGGTTGCGGACTTTGAAAGTTCCTACCACGCCATCCTCGGTAGACCAGCTCTAGCCAAGTTCATGGCGGTTCCCCACTACGTGTACTTGGTACTCAAAATGCCAAGTCCTGCCGGAGTACTCGCGATGCAAAGGGACTTGAAGGTTTCCTACGACTGTGACACCGAAGCCGTGGAGCTCGCAGCAACCAACCAAGTACCCAATGCAATGATGGAGATCTACGCTGCATCAAAGAAACTCGCGCCAACTGAACTCGAGATACCCGAGAAGACCGACACCTCAAACAAGCCTCAACCAACAGAGGAAGTATAGGTGAAGGCCATCGACCTCGGGACCGGTGACAGCAGCAGGACTACCATGATCGGCGCAGGGCTCGATCCTAAATAGGAAGACGCGCTCGTCAGCTTCCTTCGGGCTAACCGAGACATCTTCGCGTGGAAGCCAGCAGACATGCCAGGTGTGCCTAGGAGGCTGATCGAGCACTCACTCAACGTCGATCCTAAAGCCACCCCCAAGCGACAACACCTCCGCCGTTTCGCCGACGATCGACAGGACGCCATCAAGAAGGAACTCTCCAAACTACTCGCGGCAGGCTTCATCCGAGAAGTCTTCCATCCTGAGTGGCTCGCCAACCCCGTCCTCGTCCACAAGAAGAACACCAATGAGTGGAGGATGTGCGTCGACTACACCGACCTCAACAAGCACTGCCCCAAGGACCCTTTCGGGTTGCCGCGGATTGACCAAGTCATCGACTCCATGGTGGGCTACGACTTGCTCTGCTTCCTCGACTGCTACTCCGGGTACCACCAGATCGCAATCAAGGAAGAAGACCAGGAGAAGACCGTGTTCATCACCCCGTTCGGAGCCTACTGCTACACGACGATGTCGTTCGGGTTGAAGAACGCCGGCGCTACCTACCAACGAGCTATCCAGGCCTGCTTCAAGGAGCAGCTCAACAAGAACGTCGAAGCCTACGTGGATGACGTGGTCGTCAAGACCAGAAATTCCGACACGCTCATCGCCTACCTTGAAGAGACTTTCGCATCGCTGCGAGAGTACCAGTGGAAGCTCAACCCCAACAAGTGCGTCTTCGGCGTCCCCTCGGGGAAACTACTCGGCTTCATCATCAGCCATCGCGGCATCGAAGCCAATCCCGAGAAGATCTCCGCCATCACCAACATGAAAGCTCCAACCTGCATCAAGGATGTCCAGAAGCTGACCGGGTGCATGGCGGCCCTGAACAGATTCATCTCGAAGCTCGGAGAACGGGGACTACCCTTCTTCAAGCTACTCAAGCACCAAGAGAAGTTTGTATGGACCGTGGAGGCTGATCAAGCTCTGACGCAGCTTAAAGACTTCTTGTCAAAGCCACCGGTCCTCACGGCTCCTCGCAAAAAGGAGCAACTACTGCTCTACCTCGCCGCGACTACTCACGTGGTCAGTACTGCCATCGTTGTCGAGCGGCAGGAAGATGGCCACGCCTACCCAGTCCAGCGGCCTGTCTACTTCGTCAGCGAGGTCCTGTCTGAGTCCAAGGCACGGTACCAACCGGTCCAGAAGCTACTCTACGCAGTGCTGATCACCTCGCGGAAGCTCCGACACTACTTCCAGGAGTACTCGATCACCGTCATCACCGACTACCCGCTTGGCGACATACTCCACAACCAAGATGCTACTGGGAGAATCTCCAAGTGGGTGGTCGAGCTTGGCGCCCTCAACATCGACTTCAAGCCACGCACTGCTATCAAGTCTCAAGCACTAGTTGACTTCATGGCAGAGTGGCGGGAGAATCAGCTACCTACTCCAACAGAGCATCCAGAGCATTGGGTGATGTACTTCGACGGCTCACTCAAGCTCGAGGGCGCAGGTGCGGGGGTACTCTTGATTTCTCCAAAGGGCGAACAACTCAAGTACGTCCTGCAGATCTTCTGGAAGGTCTCAAACAACGAAGCCGAGTACGAGGCTCTGCTACACGGGCTCCGACTCGCAATTTCACTCGGCATCAAGCGACTACTAGTCTACGGCGACTCCGCAGTGGTCATCAACCAGGTCAATGACTCTTGGGACCGCAACAAGGAGAACATGGACGCCTACTGCCTAGAAGTCCGCAAGCTTGAGAACAAGTTCTATGGTCTCGAGTTCCACCACGTCGTTCGGGACAACAACGTTGCAGCCGACGTCCTGTCAAAGCTTGGCTCTACTCGCGCTCAAGTACCCGCTGGAGTCTTCATCCACGAGCTTCACATGCCATCCATCCCGGAGCCGGCGCCAATAACCACTGATCCTGGGCCACCACAGCCCAGTCAGGAGGTCATGATGATTGACATGGACTGGAGACAACCCTTCATCGACTACATCCGCGAGCAGAAGGTTCCCTCCGACAAGAACGAGGCCGAACAACTTGTCCGCCAAGCCAAGTCCTACGTACTAGTCAGAGACAAGCTTTACAGGCAGGGTGCCACTTCTGGAGTACTCATGAAGTGCATACCCCAGGAAGAAGGCGAGGACATCTTGGAGGAGATCCACAAGGGTGTCTGCGGCAACCACGCGTCTTCTCGCACGCTGGTGAGCAAAGCCTTCCGACGAGCGTTCTACTGGCCCACAGCTCTGGCCGACACCGAAGAACTCGTCAGAAGGTGCCAAGGGTATCAATTCTTTGCCAAGCAGCAACACATCCCGGCCTACAAGCTAGTCACTATACCACCGACCTGGCCCTTTGCCTGCTGGGGCCTCGACATGATTGGGCCTCTGCCAACTGCGCCAGGAGGATTCAACAGAGTTCTGGTGGCCATCGACAAGTTCACCAAGTGGATCGAAGTCAAGCCGGTTACTTGCCCAAAGGCCGACAGAGTACTCGACTCCTTGGATGAACTCGTGCATCGCTACGGGCTACCCCATCGCATCATCACAGACATGGGTTCCAACTTCAACAACCACCAGTTCTGGGAGTACTGTGAGAACAGCGGAATCGACGTCCGATATGTCTCAGTCGCCCACCCGCGCGCTAACGGCCACGTGGAGCGTGCCAACGGGATGGTACTCGACACCCTCAAGAAGCGATTGCACGATGCAGCTAACACCAAAGGAGGCAAGTGGATCAAGGAACTACCCAATGCACTCTGGGGGCTTCGTACTCAACCTACCAAGCCAACGGGACAGACGCCCTACTTTTTGGTCTACGGCTCCGAAGCTATTCTACCCGCCGACGTGATGTGGGAATCCCCGGCAGTAGAACAATACAACGAAGGCATCTCAGAAGACAATCGACGGGTTGACATCGACAGCCTCGAAGAACCCCGATATGCTACCCTCGTCCAGTCAGCAAGGTACCTAGAGGGTATCCGATGCTACCATGATCGCAATGTCAAGGAACGCTCCTTCAACGTCGGCGATCTAGTCCTCCGTCGCATTCAGAACACGGACGGACTACACAAGCTCAGCTCACCGTGGGAAGGTCCCTTCTCAGTCTCCAAGGTGACCAGACCAGGCTCCTATCATCTCCAGACACTTGAAGGCGACGATATCAGCAACTCGTGGAACGTCGACTAGCTGTGTCGCTTCTACGCATAGTCGCTCGACTACCTATCTACGAGTCCAGCCTACACGGCTACTCACGGACTCCTCGCTGTAAGCGGCCTTTCGGTCCAGGCACTAGTCTACAGACTACTTCTACCCAAGATCCAGTGTTAACGGCTACTAATGGATCCTGGGCTGCTCATAGCCTAATGGCTTACGCGGCGGTCTACAGACCACGTACTTCTCTGATCCAGCTATAACGGCTACTAACGGATCTTTAGCTGTAAGCGGTCCAAGGACCCTAGCAATTACTTAGCCGTAGGCGGTCTTCGGGTCCGGGCGACTTCTTATTTGTAACAGCCCTGGCCATCCAGGTGTACTTATTCACCAGTAATAAAGTTTGATTCTACTCAACTTGTTTACTGTGCCTCCTAACTAGGCAGATCCTACTGAGTACTACTACTCACTACCTCTCCAACGGCTTGGTACTCCGCACGCTTCGATGCAAGCGGCAGCAACGAGTACTCATGACAGCATAGAAGTGGATCAACTGCATTCATATTCAAACAAGTTTCTAACTAATTTGTTTGTCTTACACCAACTACCCTGTACAATAAGCTACTTCTACAGGTATATCTACTGAAGGTTCAGCTTGTCCGCGACTTGTTCCGCGATAGGCGCCATCTCCTCCAGCAGGGTCTTGTACTGCTCGTCTGTGCAGTTCGCCGCAAGACCCCCAGCCACCACATCCACCGGTGCCTTCGGGAAGTACGACTTTGTTGACGGTCCTTACAACAAAAATTTGACCGTCAAAACCTCGGGTTCGAGAGGAGTATACGACAAGTTTCATGCACATTTTTAGTACTAATAAATTTCCACGAGTTGTGTTGTGATTTTCATAGGCAGGTACACATTTTGGGAGAAATTGGGACCAACACACCACACGTGCAAGGCACGGCCGAACCACCTGGTCCGGCCGGCCTTGCAGGTGCGGCCGACCTGGCAGGTGCGGCCGGCCCTGCAGGTGCGGCCGGCCCTGCCCCGTGGCGTGTCTCTGGTCCAGGGTACCCCCTCTCCCTCGAGCACAACTTGGACGAGCACGATTCACTGAAGAAACATCGGTTTAATCAAATGGTGGAGGCTAGGATCACTTGGATCAATGGGTCCACTTACCCGATCGCTCAACCGCCACAACCGCCATCCAGAGGCAATCCTAGGCGTCCCCGAACACAGTCGGTGCATCACACAGCACGGGGGTGGGCCGGCCGCACCTAGAGGGCCGGTCGCACCTATCAACTCACGTGCCGGGCGAAACCGACCCAAGGAGCTGACCTACAACCGCCTCAGGAGCAGTGATCAGGAGCATCCAAGGCGAGAGGCGGCACATCCCAGGGCTGGCCGCACCTAGTGAGCCGGCCGCACTTGGGATATTCCTCCCCTGCGCTCCACCGACCTCCCTTGCCTATAAAAGCCACCTCCCACTCGCTGGAACGGACACTCAACGCAGGAGCATCTCCATTTCTCTCTTTTGTTCACTTAGAGTAGGATTAGTGTAGCTTGGGAGTTAGAGTCGAGTCGAGATAGTCTCGGGGTTCCGGAGGAGTCTTCTTCAGGGTTCCGGTACTACTCTTGTATCCTTTCTTTGTTTAGACTCAAGTACAATTCAAGTTATTTTTCTATCTTACCTTTCGAGTCAATTACATTCAGCTTTTACTTTGCTCTAGAAGCTTTATTCTTGGTTTAGACTAAAGTTAGTTTAATCTTGGTTAGCATAGCTCTCTTGAACTCTATAGTGTTGTGGTCGTTCTTCGCTTGATCTTCGGTGTTTCATCGTAGAGAGAGACCTTACTTCGTGATATCCGGGGAAAGGTTCTTTGGTTCGTTGTGAGCACGGTGCTCAGAGCTTACCTTAGTCTTAGATTGGTGTCCCGTTCAACGGAATAGTTGTGGTACCCTAAGGAGGTGACAGCTCCGGACGGGCTCAGTAGTCCACCACGTTAGTTCGGGCCGGCAGGATTCAACACGTCGTCGTTCCCCCTTCTCATCCCAGTCCGAGAGCGCGGCTTTGCATGCCCCTGCAGCACTAGAAGAGCTTGTTGAGTTTAGCTTGCCTTGGTTATCCTTTGCCTTAGTTCTTTACCTAGAGTTGACGAGAATAGATAGACTGTGTTAGGATCCTTTCTCGTCTCGTTGTCCTCCCAGCTCACTAGGTCCTCTCTAACCCTTTACCAAGATCTCTTTGCGTGTGTCAAGTTATCCCCAAATATCTTTATTCGTTACCCCCGCTACAGCTTTTATCAAGTCTTATTTCTCTCCACCGTTTATTCGATCATCTTTGCCGTAGTGCCTCCCTTGGGAAAAATATAAATACGATAACCCGAATACCACCGGGTGAAGTGCTACAACGGTAATCCGTGTGCTTGCAGATCTTTCTGTGATGTGTGTTTTACCAAAGACGTTCCCTAGCCCTATTACTAGGGGTGTAAACCCGGTAGCGATGCTAGCGAATACCAACGAGCATTTCTGGCGCCGTCGCCGTGAGTGCATACCTAGTGGTGAGGCTAAGGAGCATCAACAAGCATTTCTGGCGCCGTTGTCGGGGAGGCAATAGGCAAAAGATATCGTTTAAACTTTGTGGTAGAGTTATCTAGATTCGGTGAACCGCTATTTAAGTGGGTTTACCCTTGCTCTACTCTCGTGTACGTAGAGTAGTGCATGACCGGTTTCGACCTACCGTCCAACTTCCACGACAATCCGGAGTCACTTGTGAGGAGAGTGCGACCTCGTGTCCTCATTCCTCAGAAGTTTCTCTCAAGTCAAGAGACGAACACCGTCGATCCCGTAGACAACACCTCGTCAGCACTGATGGCCGAGAGGACGATCCGTGAGTTTTCCGCTCCCTCCAACACCAATGTCCCTACCGGACCGAACGTGACGGTGGGGGACGGAAACTTTGAACTCAAGCCGGCGTTGATCAACATGGTGCAAGCAAATCCATTTTGCGGCAAGCCTAATGAAGATGCCAATGCACATCTCCAGCATTTCCTAGAGGTGTGCAGGACTTTCACTATCCGCGGAGTGATGGACGATGCAATTTGGCTTTGCCTATTCCCGTTCTCATTGCTCGGCAAGGCGAAGCAATGGTTTTATGCGGAGCGAGATGCCATCAACACATGGGATAAGTGCTCTAAGGCATTTCTTGCAAAGTTCTTCCCGGTGGGCAAAACCAATGCCCTCCGCGCTAGAATTTCGGGCTTCCAGTAGCAGAATGATGAGAGTATCCCAGAAGCATGGGAACATTTCCAGGAGTACATCACCGTGTGCCCGCACCATGGCATGCAGGGGTGGTTCTTAATCCAAACCTTCTACCACGGGCTCAAGCGTACCGCCCGTGAGCACCTAGATGCAGCCGCTGGAGGAGCCTTCTTCTCGTTACAAGTACCCGCCGCCAAGGAATTGATCGAGAAGATGGTGGCAAATCAAGGTTGGGATGGAGATCGTCTCCAACCCCGTAACCGCGGTGTACACCAAGTCGATGGAATCGACATGCTCGCCGCTAAGATGGACCTCCTCATGAAGAAATTGGAGGCACCAAGCAATTTGGAGACCGCCAAAATTATGGACGCTCGCATGATTTGCGAGGTTTGCGGTAATGTGGGTCATTCAGGAAATGATTGTCTCGAAACAAGGGAAGAAGCCAGCTTCATCAACAATGGCAACAACAATGGGTTCCACAACAACAACTACAATAATCAAGGGTGGAACTCGAGGCCCAACTTCCCGTTCAACAATCAAAATGGTGGTAATTATTCTAACAATTTCAATAATCAGCCTTCCATTAGAGATCTTGTCATTGGCCAAGCTAAAATTAATGAAAACTTAAACAAGAAGCTAGCCGCCAATGATAAAGTTCTTGAAAATTTGAATTCCACCATAGAATCCTTCACTATTGCTATGAAGAATCAGCTAAGCTTTAATAAAATGATAGATACTCAGCTTGCTCAGCTTGCTGCTTCTTTACCTTCTTCCGAGTCGGGTGGAATCCCGGGGCAACCCGAGCCTACCCGAGAGAATGTTAGCGCTGTATCCACCAGATGGGGTATGCCATCTAGGAGGGTGTATGCACCTAACCATGTAGGGAAGCTCATACATCAAATACAAGACCCATGGGAGGAATCAGCAGTCTTGCACAGGAAAGACAATGGATATCCGGCCATCACCTGCACGATCTACTATCAAAGGATCAAGAATGCTCTTTGTGACCTTGGTGCGAGTGTCAATCTCATGTCCAAGGCCATGTTTGAGGAGTTAGGATATCTTGCTCTCTCTCCGACAATGATGACAGTCCAACTAGCGGACTTCTCGATTAAATATCCAGAGGGCGTAGTGGAAAATCTCTTGGTGAATGTCAAAGGCTCCTATGTCTTTGCGGATTTCGTGGTCCTCGACACACTAGATGATGGAGAATTGCCGCTTATTCTCGGGCGACCATTCCTAAGAGATGTCAATGCAAGGATTGATGTCGGGGCCGGAAAGATTCAATTCCGCATAGGGCGAAGGAACATGACATTCAAATTCCAAGCAAAAGAAGAGCAATGTTACCTAGTGCAAGATGAGGAATCTAGGGAGTGGAGGAAGCCACGGCCCCAATATAAGAAAGAGAAGGTAGCCCCGACCAAGCCCAAAGTGGATAGCCTCATCGCCACAATGAAGAAGCATTGGGAGCAAGACAAAACATTCAAAGGGCGCCACCAAACAAAGAAGCCAAAGGCAATCAACAAGGCTAAGGGCGAAAAGAAGACGAAAACCAAAAACACCCCAGCTAAGGACTCACTGACTTCAGCGCCACCGAAGAAAACAAAGAGGGTGTGGCGTGTGAAGAGAGCTTCGTCCGAGTCATCCACTCCAGGACCGGACGAATCCAAGATCAATTGAGCAAACGGAGGAGTCCCGCTCACGGACTCTAACCTACGAGCCCTCACCGTGAGGTAAACCGGTATTTATCTCATATGTCCCTTCCAACATTTTAGTTCATCCATCAAGCATATTTAAATTTCAAATTTGATTTCACCATTGCATTAGTAAGTAAACAAGACTTAGGAAAACAGTTTTGGAGATTTTTGGTGATACGGCCGAACCTAGAGGTACGACCGTACCTCCCCTCGACAAAATTTTTGTGCAGGATGTTTTCAGGAGGGGACACGAGTGCAAGGAGCAAATGGAGTAGGGCCGGCCGAACCAAGTGGTACGGCCGTACCTATGATTTTCCACAAATCCATCAAGCCAACCACTACAAGCTTCCAAGTGCTCAACTCATCACCGAAATGAAGACACTCCAACCAGGTAGCCAAAAATTAGCTTGGGGGAGACCCCATTTTCAATCAAGGAAGGTATGTCCATCCAAACTAATTTTCAACATCTTGTTTATCTCATTTGAATAAAAGAAAACAACAAAAATATTTGCTTCAACCATGTGCACTTGAAATCTTGTCTATACCCTCATTTTGGAAATGATGGATAGTTGCTATGTTAAAACTTTGCAAGAACCTAGTGTACAACTTTGTGCTCTATGAGTATTTGAATTTGTTGGTATATTTTGAGACAAGAGCCTGAAATAAAACTTTGTGGGAAGCAAATGCTTATGACCAAACCTAGGGTGTTGACTAGTATGATATGGTGAGACAATGTTAATCTTGCTCTATCTCATAGTACGGTAAAAATCTCAGATGATTTTCTTTTGAAAATAAAACAAGACAAGTTCCTCAATGGTCATATCACCTACCAAAGCCATATGTCGATATCAAAGTATAAACCTTCTACATATGCTTGCTTGTGACCCATTGAGTTTTGCCAAATTGTTGTGACCCTTGGTAGAATATTTTCATGCTTCCATGATCGAGATCACGTACACCCACATATACAAGCTAACTTCCACACCGGGAGTTACGCAAAACATGCCATCCACCCACAAAAAATAAATACTCCAAAGTTCCTAAGAGATTTCTCTTCTTGTATTCTTGCAAAAGGAGAGAGGGGTCATCAAGAAAAGAAATATATATATATGCTTGAGAAGCATAGAAAAAAAAGTGCTCTAATCAAAGAGCATAGAAAAAAAAAATGAAGCATGACCCCCTCCAAAATAAAAGCAAGAGGAGAATCTCAGAGTAAGGAGTACTTAGAAAAACAAACAAAAATATTCCACACACTTGCACATCTCGATCAAGTTGCATGACTAGTTTCTTCTTGGATCCGGTCTTTGGCTCAACAACATCATGTGGCACAAGTGAGTCTCATACTTATCCTACCCAAAGCTCCACATACAAGCCATAGAGTAGGAAGTTGAGGCTCACTCAAAAGCCTTTGGTGAGGTAACAAATACCACTTGAGCGATCGAGGGAACCATCCGAGGAACCTTATTTTTCTTTGCAAAAGTTTCAAAACTTCGAGATAGAAGCCCGAAAAGAGAAGGGTGAATGATGCAAAGTCAAAACCATTCTACCTTTCAACCTCCGAAGGCAAGGTGGAAAGTTACAAGCCCCACAGGTAGAACAAGGCTAAGTTTCTCTCATACCAATCTTTTCAAATAGCAAGAAGAGCATGGATTTGTGCATAGGTACTTGCCGAGCGGTAACATCATGCAACTCCTGATCCACCGAGGCCAAGTCTAGGCTTTGCTCGAGGACGAGCAAACCTTTAGCTTGGGGTAGTTTGTTGACAGTCCTTACAACAAAAATTTGACCGTCAAAACCTCAGGTTCGAGAGGAGTATACGACAAGTTTCATGCACATTTTTAGTACTAATAAAGTTCCACGAGTTGTGTTGTGATTTTCATAGGCAGGTACACATTTTGGGAGAAATTGGGACCAACACACCACACGTGCAAGGCACGGCCGAACCACTTGGTCCGGCCGGCCCTGCAGGTGCGGCCGGCCCTGCCTCGTGGCGTGTCTCTGGTCTAGGGTACCCCCTCTCCCTCGAGCACAACTTGGACGAGCACGATTCACTGAAGAAACGTCGGTTTGATCAAATGGTGGAGGCTAGGATCACTTGGATCAATGGGTCCACTTACTCGATCGCTCAACTGCCACAACCGCCATCCAGAGGCAATCCTAGGCGTCCCCGAATACAGTCGGTGCATCACACGGCACGGGGGTGGGCCGGCCGCACCTATCAACTCACGTGCCGGGCGAAACCGACCCAAGGAGCTGACCTACAACCGCCTCAGGAGCAGTGATCAGGAGCATCCAAGGCGAGAGGCGGCACATCCCAGTGCCGGCCGCACCTGGGATATTCCTCCCCTGTGCTCCACCGACCTCCCTTGCCTATAAAAGCCACCTCCCACTCGCTGGAACAGACACACAACACAGGAGCATCTCCATTTCTCTCTTTTGTTCACTTAGAGTAGGATTAGTGTGGCTTGGGAGTTAGAGTCGAGTCGAGCTAGTCTCGGGGTTCCGGAGGAGTCTTCTTCAAGGTTCCGGTACTACTCTTGTAGCCTTTCTTTCTTTAGACTCAAGTACAATTCAAGTTATCTTTCTATCTTACCTTCCGAGTCAATTACATTCAGCTTTTACTTTGCTCTAGAAACTTTATTCTTGGTTTAGACTAAAGTTAGTTTAATCTTGGTTAGCATAGCTCTCTTGAACCTTATAGTGTGGTCATTCTTCGCTTGATCTTCGATGTTTCATCGTAGAGAGAGACCTTCCTTCGTGATATCTGGGGAAAGGTTCTTTGGTTCGTTGTGAGCACGGTGCTCAGAGCTTACCTTAGTCTTAGATTGGTGTCCCGTTCAACGAAATAGTTGTGGTACCCTAAGGAGGTGACAGCTCTGGACGGGCTCAGTAGTCCACCACGTTAGTTCGGGCCGGTAGGATTCAGCGCGTCGTCGTTCTCCCTTCTCATCCTTGTCCGAGAGCGCGGCTTTACATGCCCCTGCAGCATTAGAAGTTCTTGTTGAGTTTAGCTTGCCTTGGTTATCCTTTGCCTTAGTTCTTTACCTAGAGTTGACGAGAATAGATAGATTGTGTTAGGATCCTTTCTCGTCTCGTTGTCCTCCCAGCTCACTAGGTCCTCTCTAACCCTTTACCAAGATCTCTTTGCGTGTGTCAAGTTATCCCCGAATATCTTTATTCGTTACCCCCGCTATAGCTTTTATCGAGTCTTATTTCTCTCCACCGTTTATTCGATCATCTTTGCCGTAGTGCCTCCCTTGGGAAAATATAAATACGATAACCCGAATACCACCGGGTGAAGTGCTACAACGGTAATCCGTGCGCTTGCGGATCTTTCTGTGGTGTGTGTTTTACCAAAGACATTCCCTAGCCCCATTACTAGGGGTGTAAACCCGGTAGCGACGCTAGCGAATGCCAACGAGCATTTCTGGCGCTGTCGCCGTGAGTGCATACCTAGTGGTGAGGCTAAGGAGCGTCAACAGACTTCATGAAGGCGAGTACCTGGTTTGGTATCGACTTCGCCAAATGCTTAACGTATGTCGCCAGGCGCCCGGGAGCTTCCTTCAGCCTATCCACGAGAGGCGCTATCTTGGGACCGCCTGGATGAGGGACCAACAGTCTCGCGATTGGAAGTGTGGCTTCTTCAAGTTCCTTCAGTTGCCCCCGCAGCTTCTCGCAGTCTTCATTGAGCTTCTGCAGAGATTTGTAACAGCGCACAAGGTCAAGATCGGAGGCTTCGCGAAGTTCCATGTGCTTGATGCACTCATGGCGTAACTGTGCGTAGTCGTACTCGAGTACCTCTCGGCGGTCGGTCTCCCAGTACACGATGTTCTTGAGGCCCGTCTCGGAAGCCTTAAGCTGGTCGACCCTCGCCTCAAGATCTGCAGACAACTTGTCAATGGTCTCAAACTACACATAAGCTCTACAACAAGTACTGAGTGATCGCGGCGGAGGGCATACCTTTGTTTTTCTGGCGCAGAGTCTTGTTATTCTTGATCAGGTCATCCCTTTTGGCCTACATCTCTTGTACCTCATTATGGTACTGGGCGAAGGCGCTATCATGTTTGGATTGGAGCAGCGCTGAGTGCTTCTTTGACTTGTCCAGCTCCTTCTCCAGAGTCTCAGCTCGGATGACCGTGTCACCGTACCCTTTCAAGAGTTCGGTCTTCTGGCGAGACCTTTCCACCAGGCCCTGCGCAAGACCCAATGTTCAATCAGTACTCAGTACGAAATAATGCAAGACAACTCAGGGTACTCGCAATGTACCTTGATCCAGTTCTCCGTGCGACGCCACGACTCCATGCTCAGAGACACGAAGGCCGGGTCGATCAGCTCATCATCTAGTAACTCGAGACCTTCGCGGCTCGAGGTCCCAGTCTCTGGCATTGGCGCCGAGCGAAGCGGCGCCGCGTCTTCTATCATCACCTCACGAACGACGACTTCAGTCCCTGCTTCGGGTTGCGGGTCAACTCGTGCTTCCGCCCTTGGCTCGGGGGCTGTCGAAGTCGCCGGCTCGGGGGCTGTCGAAGTCGCTGGCTCGGCAACTGGCTCCATAACCGTCACCTCAGTAGTAGCCGTCTCCATGGCTACTGCCTCAGGGACTACCGCTCCCTCGGCTTGTGTCCCTGTCAAGATCAGCTCAGCAATCAATAGCGGATACGACTACTCTCCACGATAACTACTCGACGCGACAGGATGCGTACCTTCCACCAGGGCAGCTTCTTCAAGCACCGGTTCTATCGTGGCTGCGGCTTGTAGTGGCGGTGTGGGCTCTCGTACTTCCGCCGAGCGGTCTTCACCATCGGCAGGCGTGCTAGTCTCCCCCTCATCCCACGACAAATCTGTGGATTTCCTGCATCATGGATTACTCAATCAACAACACGACCTTGATGGCAAAATGACTACTCATGGGATCATATACTTACAGTGTCGACCGCACCACAGTGACGGTCAGGGCTCCCAGTATCCTGGTGATGTCTACAATGCCAGGCTCACTGGCGGCTCCTACCTCGACAGGAGGCTCCTCTCATCTCTCTTCTGGCTGCCCAATGGCCACGGCCGCAGCTGGAGAAGGACCTTGTACTTCTTCGACCGACGGCTGTTGCTGGTTCTCCACAGCGACGGTTTGTTCCTGTGCCTCTTCCGGCACAACGTCTTCAGTAGCCGGAGGTGGGCTAGTACTTCTCCCAGCCGTCGCCCCCACAGTCTCCCAGACTTCTTCCTCATCCTGGTCGGCAGGGTCCGAGGAAGGGATGTCCTGCAACAGTACAAGTCATACAGTCAGTAATAGACTACTCATCGTCAATACTCGACTACTCTAGTCGCGGTACTCACCTCCTGTCTGGTGCTTTCCGACACCTTCAATTTCTTCACGGCGCGTTTGCGTGCCACGTTGCGGGGCTTCCTTGGCGGCACTGGCAAGCTCGCCTCAAGGCTGGACGGCCTCTCGATTACTGGCACATGCGGCATTCCAGCTCGGCTAAACCTAGAGCAGAGCTGGAAGCGCTGCTGCAGCGTCTCTTCGTCGTCGGAGGTGTCCTCGATGACGACGGCATCATCGCCTTCGCCGACTTCTCGGTGATCCTTCGCCCTGGTTTCTGCCTTCCCCTGTGTTTGTTTCTCAAGCCGTGGGAGGGGGGAGGGCGGGACAGAGATGAACGTCTTCAGATCGTCCTACAAGACCAAGCGAACATAAGCACGACTACACAGGAAATTAGTACTCAGAGGCTCTGGCCATGACTACTAACCTCATTCGGCGGCCGTGCCGCGGAGTACTCTGGGATGGCGCATGACGTGTACGCGGGCATGTCTTTGAAGACCCTTCCCAGCCGCTCGATGATCACGTCATCGTCGACTTCTTCGCCAGGCATCCGCGACGAATCTTCATCGCCAGTGTACTCGTAGCCGAGGTGGTCTCGCGCCATCAGCGGCTGCACTCTCCTCTTCATGAAACTGAAGGCCACATGCTCGGCCCTCAGTCCGGCCTCCCTCAAGGCCTTGATCTTCTCCAGTAACGCAGGCAGCTGGAGGCCTTCTTGCATGGTGGGCTCCGAGTTCCACCATGGCGCATGCTTCGGTTGGCGACCACTCGGCTTCGGAAGCTCCGGGTGGTGGTTGCTGATGTAGAACCACTTCGACTTCCAATCTTGGTTGGAGTCGATCAGCTTGTACGGCAAATATTGCCCGGCGGCGTCTTCATGCATCTGCACCCTAGCGCCTCCAACAACTCGGGGGTCGTCAGTGCTCGGCTGCGGTTTCAACCGGAAGAACTTCCGAAACAGGATCCAGTGGGGCTTGATCCCCACGAACGCCTCGCAGAAGTGCACGAAGATGGAGACATGGAAGATACCGTTGGGGTTGAGGTTGAGGTACTCGATCCCGTAGTACCGGAGCATCCCCTTGAAGAAGTCGCTCGCCGGCAGTGCGAGTCCGCGCTCCACGAACCGCGCGAACATCGGGATCTCATCCGGGTTCTTCTCCATCAGGTACGGATCTCCAGTGGCGGTGCGCCACAGATCCATTTCCTTCTCGCAGAGGAATCCGCTGTTGACCAGGGCGAGGAGGTCCTCGGTCTTCAGCTTCGCTTTCTTCCACTCTTTCGCCGGATTCGGCGGAGTGAAGGGGGGTGGAAACGACGACGATTGGCCGGCATCGCCGACTTCATCGCGGCTCCTCTTCTTTGACGCGCCGGTCTTGGTGCTCTTTGCTGGAGACCCCTTCATCCTTTGAGTCATGAGCGTCTTCACTCGCATTCGCTCGGGGGCTGCGGAGGAGGGCGGACTACGGCGGCGGGGCGAAAGTAGATCTAATCTACTTAGCGGCGGCGGCGGCAGCAGAGGCGCAGGAGGGCAGTGACTCAGATCTAATCCTAGAGAAATGTCACCGCTAGGAGTGAAAAACCCTAAGGGGTTCACCTGTTATTTATAAGCCACTACGCGGCTCTGTTCCGAACAGGCGGATAAGTTTCAGGCGGCTGACTCAGTGGTGGCGGGCTGACCCTTCGTATTCCGGTACTCGATGCTCTCAATCTCGGGGGCTCGACTACAATTGACGGATTCAGTG
Organism: Cenchrus fungigraminus; assembly: GCA_036936925.1. Classification (NCBI taxonomy): domain Eukaryota; kingdom Viridiplantae; phylum Streptophyta; class Magnoliopsida; order Poales; family Poaceae; genus Cenchrus; species Cenchrus fungigraminus. The sequence goes on along the minus strand of CM072778.1, from coordinate 48,305,904 downwards.
GGCTACACTAGATCAAGATCCCACTCAGGACACATTCTACAGTGAAGATGACCCTTCAATTCGAGAGAAAGTACTCGACTCAAGGCTCGGGGGCTCCGTGCCACGTGTCCTTCGGTTTTCTCTCTGGATTTTTCGGGATAAGATTGGCAGAACTTCAGATTGACCCTCAGCTTGAATCTGTGATTCGACCTAAGGCTCGGGGGCTACATTCCATATGGAATGCGATTCTCCGAATCGCATTTTCCATATGGTTTTTCGTCAAGACATCACGAGTACTATTTAAGACCTTCGAGAGAAGCACTCGGGGACGCTTGGGGACTACTCGAGAAGACTTCAACACTACTCAAAGATCAGCTGGAGTACCTTCCAGCCTCGGGATGATTCAAGCATTCTTGAGGACTTTCGGCTTGTGGGACTCGGGGACGCTCAAGGACTACTCGCCAAGCCCATCAAGACTACTCGAAGACATCCTACTCGACTACAAAGTACTCGGGGGCTTGTCGTATGGACATCCTTGGGCCCACTACTCAGGTGGGTACCAGGACCGACTACTCTGTGGGCCCCTGGGACTACTCGACTTGGGTTGCACGGCACAAGATGGCGTGAAGCACAAGGCATACAGAGGGCTAGTACTCGGTTAGGAAGCTAGACATGTTCAGATCCATGTAGAGTACTCCTAGCCGTGTACGACTAGTACTCTCCCTCCCAAACCGACTTGTAACCCTGCCTCCCGGACTATATAAGGCGAGGCAGGGACCCCTATCTCTTCATCCGCATCATCTTGTAAACACACCCAATCAATACAGAGCTACGCAGCATACAAGATGTAGGGTATTACGCACCTCGCGGCCCGAACCTGTCTAAATTGTGTGCCACGTGTCTCTCCTTCGAGTTCCCGATCTCGGCGAGGCCACAAATGTCTACCTCGGGTACTCCCCTTGGTAGGTTGCCGGGTTAAAACACCGACAGGAGGGGATCGACTATGAGGAGACCTTTGCTCCCGTAGCTCATTTGGAGGCAATTAGGATCCTTCTAGCCTTTTCCGTGGCTAAAGGGTTCAAATTGTACCAAATGGATGTGAAGAGTGCCTTCCTGAATGGTGTGTTGGAGGAAGAGGTGTTTGTGAAGTAACCACTAAGGTTTGAGAGTGAGAAGTACCCCCACCGGGTGTAAAAGTTGAGAAAGGCGCTCTATGGGTTGAAACAGGCGCCTAGGGCTTGGTATGGCAGGTTGAGGGGGTTTCTGTTTGCTAAGGGCTTTGAGATGGGGAAGGTAGATCAGACCTTGTTTCTCCTCAGGCAGGGCGTTGATATTCTGATTGTTCAGGTATACGTGGATGATATTATCTTTGGTGGCTCGTCTCACTCTTTGGTTGCAAGGTTTGCAGAAGACATGAGCAGGGAATTCGAGATGAGCATGATGGGTGAGTTGCAGTTCTTCCTCAGCCTCCAGATCAAGCAGTCGAAGGAAGGAACATTTGTGCACCAAGCTAAGTACACCAAAGACATTGTGAGGAAGTTCAAGATGGAGGACTCCAAGGCCATGGCGACGCCTTTGAGCACGACTACAGCTCTTGATGCCGACGAGGAAGGTGAGCACGTGGACCAGAAGGAGTACCGAAGCATCATCAGGTCACTCCTGTACTTGACGGCGACGAGGTCGGACATCCAATTCTCGGTATGTCTGTGCGCTCGTTTTCAAGCGTCTCCAAGGACTTCGCATTGGCAAGCAGTCAAGCGCATATTCAGGTATTTGCGACATACTCCCGACTTCGGCCTTTGGTACTCCGCGTCTTCCTCTTTGGCTCTTCATGGATTTTCGGACGCGGATTTTGCCGGGTGTCGGTTGGATAGGAAGTCCACTTCTGGAACTTGCCAGTTCTTGGGTTCTTCTTTGGTTTCTTGGTCTTCCCGCAAGCAGTCGAGTGTTGCTCAATCCACTACCGAGGCAGAGTATGTAGCTGCTGCTAGTTGTTGCTCTCAGCTCCTTCGGATCACATACACCATGAGCAACTTTGGTGAGGAGTATACCTATGTCCCACTTCAATGTGACAGCACCAGTGCCATAAGCGTTGCAAAGAACCCAGTGCTCCATTCCAAAACCAAGCACATAGAAGTGAGGTATCATTTCCTGAGAGACAATGTTGAGAAAGGGAAAATCGCTTTGATCCATGTACCCACACATGACCAACTAGCCGATATTTTCACCAAGCCCCTAGATCAAGCAACTTTCACTCGTTTGCGGGGGGAACTTGGTGTGTGTTTGATTTCTTGAGTTGGGTGTGGGAGCTCCTTTGTAGCATATGTATAGCTTTCCTTTGTGCATGTTTGCATTTGCATGGCATTTTGTATCATGATGTATAGGCATCTTTGTATCTTAGGTTGCATGCATTTGTATCATATGCATTGTGGTAGGAAAAGCTTCTCTCATATACATTTTTCACCATGATGTGCTATATATGATCTTGTGAGCTAGTTTGGTATGCTATGGTTAGTTTGGCTTAGCTCTTGATGATCTTTGTTTATGCCCATGCATGGTTGCAAGCTATGTTTTTGAAAAATGTCACATGTATGCTCTCTTGTGAGTAAATGCCTTTATATGATCTTGACATGTTTTCGTGGCTTGGCTATGCTTAATTTGTGGTTGCATAGCTTATTTTGATCATATGGGGTCAAAGGCTCATTTGCCATCATGAATGTTTAGCCTGCTTGCTTTATCTTGTGGAGGGGCATAAGTTCCTTTTTGTCGCAAAGACATTTCATGTATCAAATACAAATCTGAAAATAAAATGTAAATTGCTTGGAAAATGTGCTCCCATGTCCTTTGTTCTTATTTTATATAGCTTTGGGTGCTAAACCGTTGCATGATGCCTACCAATGAGAAGTCTCATATATAGAAGTAGGCACATGGCTCGGTGGCTTTGACATGACATGAGGTGCTTGAGGGTGTTTATGATGGTCTTATGTTTAGAATGGTTGTCCTAGCATGAAGTTTGTGTGGCTTTGCCATTTTGACATGTTTTGCTCATGTTTAGGACTTTTCTCATGAGAGGGTGTTTTTTCGCAAAATTGCTCATTTCTCTCTTAGCTTCGCCCAATGGTTGTGAAACTTGGTGATCATGTAGTTGATGTTCTTACGAAGCTATAGAGTATCTAACTTGCTCATTTGGACATGTGTAGCATCTTGTGTTGAATTTTGTCTATTTGAGAAGCTCTAGGTTGCATTTTTCTGATTTTTGCCTTGATTAATGCATTGGCAACAAGGGGGAGATGGTTGTGAAGGAAAAGTGCTACTGAATGCATTTGGAAGGTTTCCGGGTGGTTTCGAGCCATTTTTGGGCTGTTGCTGTTCCCAGATGGTCATCGGCCTGACCGGTGAGGGTCACCGGTCTGACTGGTGCAGGTGTCAGGACCTGTGCGATGTGGTGCACCGGTCTGACCGGTCTGGTTGACCGGTCTGACCGGTCAGAGCAAGGCTGGTGCAGCTGCTCTGTTTTGTGAAGTGATTCGCATGCATTCGTCCAGGGGGAGCTTGCATGTGTGCAGGGGAGCTCTTTGTGATTTTCGAGCTATGCTTTGGTGGTTTGTGCTTTTTGCTTGAGCCTTGATTTTGTCTCGGTTGTGTCGAGCGGTTGCCCTTGCCTAAGGGGACCGAGACTTGTCTTCTTCAAGTGATCTTGCTCTTTGCCTTTCCTTTGGCTTTCGATCGCTTGTTGAAGTTTCTTTTGGTCGTTTCTTTTCTTTTCCTTTTCTCTTTGGTTACCCAAATGTGTGTGTTGTCAATGCACTCATCAAGGGGGAGATTGACGACCTGTGTGGTTCGAGGACCGGTGGATGGTCGCTTCCTGGTGTGATGAGTGAATGACAACGTTGTGTGGACTGATTCTTGGCTAAGTATTGCAGGTGCAGGTTGCGACTTGACTGGTGTTGGTGCAGGTGAAGAACAAGCGCGAAAGGTCATTGCCGGTGAGGCCTCCAGGTGTGGAGAAGACAAGTAGGCTTGGTTCGAGGGACCCAGTGGCCAGCGGAGTCAAGTGCGGGTCGCATGGTGGCAAGAACGGCAAGATGAAGTCGTGGACGGTTCCTTGGTTGAGCCTCAAATCCAAGATCGAGCCGGGACTTCGTGGGGGCCAAGTCATGAGTGGAGATTGGCGGAGGCCGCACCAAGTTCGCAGGGTTTCCAGTGGTTCACCAGAAAACCACTGGGTTCCTTGGTTGATCCACAAAGCCAAGGCCGAAGACCGGACGTAGCAGCACTGGACCGGTCTGACCGGTGGTTCTGACCGGTCTGACCAGTGGAGGACACCGGTCTGACCGGTGTGCGACGACGCAGTCCGGAGACTTCGAAGCGGAGGACACGCATCGGGATCGCATGGCTTGCGTCGAGGCTACGCGAGGTGCGGTCACCAGGCATCCGTCCGATGGTGCGACGACGAAGATTCCCAAAGTGCCCCTCGGGGGCGTGTATCCTAGTGTTAGGCCTTAGGGGTAGTTTCGTCTTTCAGTTGCCTCCATATAACCCAAGTGGTGAGAGGATGGCAGCCATCTCTCGGAACCCTAGCTCATTTGTTTTGCTATTTTCCCTTCCTATTTTTCCTTAGGATTTTCTAGGACTGGCTTGAGAGTTTCATGGTGAGATCTTGAGAGAGGGATGGATGATCGGGTGGCAAGCTAGACCTTGTATGAACCTTCATGGTATGTATAGATGATTCGGCGTGGTTCGTCAAGGCTTGATGGTGTCTCTCCCTTTTTTCCTTTTTGGTGATTTTCGGAGCCTTTTCTTGGTGATTTTCTTGTGGCGGTTTTGAGACCTTTCACTTTGGGATTTGGTGGGGGATGTATGCATGAACCCCTCGTGGTTCTTTTCCATTTGATTCCCCTTCCAAACCCGTGAGCAAAGGGGCTCAATTTTGGGGTTTTCTCCTCTCTAGGGTTAGAGGCGTTCTTGGTGGGATTTCTTCGATTTCTCTTGATTTAGCAAGTTTTGGTGGACCAAATCTTGGCTATGGAGTGCCCATGAGGTGTTCCTACTATCCCCAAAGTCTTGTGCGAATCCATGGAGCGAATCGGGAGATCGAGATTTGGATTTGGAGGAGTTGACCCGCGGGTTGCTGTTCATCCCGAGAGCCCAGGTCTTGACCGGTGCCTTCCACCGGTCTGACCGGTGCCGACCATTGGTTGGGTTTTGCTCAGGTGAACGTCTTGGTGAGTTCCCTGGCTTCTTGGTTTGCTGCTGTTTCGAGTTTGGTCTGTTTTGGAGCTCGTTAGGTCAGTTTGCGGATTTGGGGTTTCCTAGCTTAGACCGGTCTGATCGGTGAGCTACACCAGCCTGACCGGTGTAGAAGCTTTCTGTGGAAATCTTCAAGTTCTGCTCGGGTGACCCGGCTCAGGGTCAAGGGTGACCAGGTGTGTCTCTGGTGGAGTTCGGGTGTTCCGGTGGCTCAGTCCGGAAGACCTGGACAGGACCGGTCTGACCGGTGCAGGTAACCGGTCTGACCGGTGCTGGTCTGGTGCTGCTCGAGTTGCTTGTTCCGCTGCGTTCTCGAGTAGGTTTCAGTGGTTGTTGGTTCCTAGGACCAGCAGCACTCCAGTGGCTACGTGGTTTTGGCCAACTAGGGTAGTTGAGTCGGAGACGTGATTTGGTTAGCTGTGTTCATCTTGTTGGAGTGGCCATCTCCTTCGAGAAGAATTTTTATCGGCTCCCATTCACTCCCCCCCTCTCTGGTCGCCAGTTCGGTCCTTCAAATCTCTATGACTTTTCTCCTTCGAGGGTTATGGAGTTATTCGGAAACTTTAAAATCAATTCATGAAGTAGTTTCAGATATAATAATTCTGAAGTATTCCTTCTTTTCCTTCGAGTAAACCACGGACTCCTCTAATCCTTCGTGAATCCTGCGAAATATTGAAGATTGGAACTACGAAGCCCAAAATTGTTCCGTGGTCTCGTAAAACTTTTGAATATTAGCCTCGCACACTATTTTGAGGATGTTTCGCCATCACACGATTCATCCGAAGTTTCAAATTACATGTTTCCTTGGATTTGGACATTTGGCTTAGCATCAACATGCATGTGCATGAATGATTCATGTGTTGTCTATGTTGAGGTGCCTCGAGATTGTTGCATCTTTTCACAAACCATCACATGAGAATAGATATATCAAGATAATATATTAGCAATATCATAGAAGTGAAAAGAAAGTTTCCAATAGCAAGGTTGAGCCCCTCGAGCACCCAAGCTGTGTAATTTAAAATTCTAAGGAAGAAAGCGGAGCCCCTTAGCCCACAAAGTGGTACTCGAGGCTACTCATCTCTCAAGCATGATCGAAGTGGTATCACCCATTGGCCAGTTTCCATGAAAGCTGATCTTTGGCACCTGAAAAGTTTGGTTTCACTCATCACAATAGAGTCATTCACGAATATACTATATCAGAATTCTCGAGCTTTCGGATTTCACGACCACAACTGATTGTTGTCTCAGGCCTTTTCATAGGATTGTCCCTTTACTCCGGGATCTAGACCACAACTTGTTGTTGTCTCTGGCCTTTTCTTAGGATGTCCCTTTACTCTGGGATCTAGGCCACAACTTGTTGTTGTCTCAGGCCTTTTCGTAGGATGTCCCTTTACTCTGGGATCTAGGCCACAACTTGTTGTTGTCTCAGGCCTTTTCGTAGGATATCCCTTTGCTTTGGGATCTTGGCCATAATGGGGCCATTTTTCACGGAAGCCTCTCTTCTCTTTGGGATTTCGGCCATCATGAGCCTTTTCATGGAATCATTCTTTCACTTTGGGATTTCGGCTATCACGGAGCCTTTTCATGGAATCATTCTTTCTCTTTGGGATTTTGGCTATCACGGAGCCTTTCCATGGAATCATTCTTTCGCTTTGGGATTTTGGCTATCACGGAGCAATTTCATGGAATCATTCTTTCTCTTTGGGATTTCGGCTATCACGGAGCCTTTTCATGGAATCATTCTTTCTCTTTGGGATTTCGGCTATCACAGAGCCTTTTTATGGAATCATTCACCACATTTGAAAATTCTCAAAACATACGAATTCATGAGGCCCTTTCATGGAATCGTCCCTTCACTTTGGGATCTCAATGGAATCATCCTTTTACTCTGGGATCTCGGCCACAACTTATTGTTGTCTCAGGCCCTTCACATTGGAAATTAAATACGGAAAGTAAGTATTTGAAACTAATACCGCAGAAAAATGTAAACTTGTTTCCTTGTAATGTAACCTTTCCGATTCATGCATGAGATGTATTCGTGTAATGTGATGCTTATGATGCATGCTGATGCATATGACTGAAATTCTTGGACATGCATAGATTTATTTAAGTTCTGAGAATGTTCGGAATCATGAAGGTTATAACTTGGTGCTTTGAGAACCATTCTTTCACAAGAGTCCATTGATTGATGAATACCAAAAGAGATAATCCCAATGGATGATGAAAACCAAGTTGTTAAGATGATTCCAATAGATGATGAGACGAAGTGTCCATCTGAAAAAATATCATGTCCCAATTCGATGAAAACCAATGTACCTGCAATTTAGGAAGCACTGTATTGTTTGAAGGATATTTCAATCAGAAGTATGATATCATCACAAATAAACAGATAAGTCGACAAAAGCTTGACCGAAAGCTTTTGTGGACTTACTTTAGCTTTAGTCGATATAGCAACCCTAAGTTGCTTTCGACTATTATTTTTGGACTTAGTTCTATGGAGGATGAAAATTTCATTGAAAATGAGTACTCATACTGGTGAGGTCCTGTAGGTTAGCAAGAAAAATTTCTAAGGAACAAAATGAGTTTCTAAGCATAGCCCCTCTAGTGTTCTAGAAAAAGTTTTCAACATAACAAAAACTTCTAAGAGAGATGACAGTATGTAAATATGATTAAATAATATATATTTTAAAGGATACGACCTGCAAAATAGATATATTAGTGATACACATATAGCAGTATGTGTAACCATCGTAGGTGCAATTGAGCAATATACAAAAATCATAGAATATTCACTTTGGTCACTTTGATAGATAGCTTCGAGGATTTTTTTCATTTATCACAGTTTCCTTGTCTCTCGGCTCGCAGGTTCTTGAAGTTTGGTGAGGTTCCATTCATTGCTAAAGATTCCAGATTTCTTCTCGTGTCATCGAGTTTCCAACAGCTCGGCAAAGTTTCCATTCCGAGATTTCGCTCATCCTGAGATTCTGAGATTTCGCTCGTTCCTAGATTTCGAGATTCCGTTCATTTCGAGATTCTGCTCATTTCAAGATTCGGAGAATTCACTCGTTCTGGGATTCCGAGATTTTTCTTCTTCTGAGATTCTGAGATTTTTCTCCTTCCGAGATTCCGAGATTTTTCTTTTTCTGAGATTCTGAGATTTCTCCTTCCAAGATTCTGAGATTTTTGTTCTTCTGAGGTTCTGATATTTTTGTTCTTATGAGATTCTGAGATTTTTTCTCCTTCCGAGATTCCGAAATTTTTGTTCTTCTGAGATTCTGAGATTTTTCTCCTTCCAAGATTCCAAAATTTTTGTTCTTTTGAGATTCCGAGATTTTTGTTCTTCTGCGATTCCGAGATTTCGGTCGTTTCGAGATCCTTAGATTCTGCGATTTTCGAGATTCCGAGACTTCGCTCAGGGGTTTGCGAGATTCTGAGAGTTTGCTCATTCCAAGATTTCGCTGGTTCCGAGATTCCGAGATTTCCGGTTGTTTTCAGATTTCGAGATTTTGCTCTTTCTGAGATTCCTAGATTTCGCCCTTTCTGAGATTCCTTCAAACCTCCGAGGGTACTAGCAGCCTCAAGGCTGAGCTCTTTCCGTCCAGATTGATATTGTACTTAGCTTCCTAATGATTAATAGAAAGGGCTTCATTGCTTTAAAAATCAGCATCGAGTGTTATGGGATGATCATGGCGGCACCAACAATTGTGTGTAGTACTCTTGAACTTTGAAAAAATAACTTTTGTTGTGGTAACGGTGAACTTTGTTTCCTGCGCTATCTTCATAAATCCGTGACTCTTGCTTTCATGAGCCTCAGATCGAGAAATGAAGTCTCAAAAGCTTGGATTTCTTTTCTTCTCTCAAATTCCTTAAACTCAGATTCCCGGAATAGTAAGCTTCCCTAAACTATCAGATTCTTGGAAAGAAAATTTGTTTTTCCTGAAAGAGCACAAAAACTAAGGAAAATTGGATTGCACTGGGATTTTACTTCCCCGAGGGTCAAATAATTCAATAAGTATATGTATAAAAGATAAAAATTGGTAAGTACGTTAGATGTTATAAAGGATACATCTTGTAAGCATAAAAAGTTAGTATAGATAGCATGTATATTATTGTTCTACAAGTTTTCGCTTGAGGTAACGAGGTTTCAAGATTCCGATTGTTTTGAGATTTCCGAGATTCCGGTTGTTCCGAGATTTCCGAGATTCCAATTGTCGAGATTTCTGAGATTCTGAGATTCCAGTTGTTTTGAGATTCTGAGATTCCAGTTGTCCCAAGATTTCTGAGATTCCAGTTGTTCCGATATTTTTCTCCTTTCGAGATTCCAAGATTTTTCTTCTTCCGAGATTCCAAGATTTTGCTTGTTCAAAGATTCCGAGGATTTTTCTTCTTCTGAGATTGCTAGATTCTGAGATTTCAGAATTCCACCTTTGCGTAGATTCTCGGAATCATCCACATTCATTTTAGGAAACAGGTAAATTAACCGTCTCGAGAATTACGAATCCCGGAAACCCTTTCTTTGCAGGCAAAAAGGTGCCTTCAGCTTGAGACCGTGCAAGTTCTGAGATTCTGCTTGTTTGGAGATTCCGAGATTTCGAGATTCTACTCATTCTGATATTTCAATATTTTCTTCCTCTGAGATTCCGAGATTTTTCTTCTTCTAAGATTCAGAGATTTTGCTGCTTCTAAGATTCCAAAATTTCTCTTCTTCCGAGATTCCAAGATTTTTCTTCTTCTAAAATTCCGAGTTTGAGCTTGCCATAGCATCACAACTGATGGTCATCTCTGCTAAATTCAGACTTTTCCACAAGTCATGATTTTTTGACGATGTGCAGGTGCTAGCAACAAGTTTCCAAATGATTGATAGCAAGCATTTGGGTACCTCGTGCAGTGAGAAAACAAAGCACCAATCGTTAAAAAAAATGATGTCAGCCAAAAAATTTTTTTCCGAATCAAAAGAGTGGCTTAGAAGGAAACAAGATTGAAGTATTTTATTTGGAAGAAAAGGAAAAGAATTGTACCCAAGGTATCTCCGTAGCCAGCTTAACTTTCGCGAGAGACTTAACTTTCTTGAAGTTTTGAACCTCAAGGGTAGTAGTTGCGGCTTCCCGGAAATTTTGCTTTGCTCCAAAGTGAAAAAATCACCATCGAGGGCGATGAGGAGAATATGCCGGCGCCAACAACCATGGCTAACACCATCGATCTTTGGAAGAAAATTGTATGTTGTGGTAATCGTGAATTTTGTTTCCTGCAGACTGCTCATTCTGAGATTCCAAAATTTTGCTTGTTCTGTGAATCTGAGATTCTGCCTCTTCCTAGATTTTGCTTATTTCGAGATTCTGAAATTCTAAGATTTCAAGATTTCGAGAATCTGAGATTCCGAGATTTCACTCGTGTTGAGATTTCGAGATTTTTCTTCTTCTGAGATTCTGAGATTTTTCCTTTCGGAGATTCCGAGATTCTAGTCGTTCTGTGATTCCGAAATTTTGCTCATTCCGATGCGTACTTTTTGAGCCTCGCGGAAAGAAACCACACTTCTGAAGTCTAGATTTCTTCTCTTCTCTTAGATTTCCTAAACTCTTAGATTCCTAGAATTGAACTTGTGACGTGGTTGCCTAGCTAGCAGCTTTGTTGGCTGGTTCACTAGTTGAGGCTGCAGCCTTTCTATAGCTCTCTGCTTGTTTTGTGTATAGCCAGAACTTCGCAGGTTTGAGCTCGTGAAATATATACGAGCAGCTTTGAGCTCCTTTCACCGAGGTTCATACTCGTACTACATGTTTGTGATTACTGCAGAGTTTTGGGAACAGCGACCAGCTTCTTTTGCTTGCTCGAGGTTCTCGACGTTCCTCAGAAATGGAGCAAGAGCTTCCAAAATGATTGATGTAGCAAGAGTACTGTGACCCTCGGAGAAGACATCTGAACTTCGTGACACCATAATGATGTTGCAGCTTCCTGTGAATTAGTGATGATTGCTGCTTCATGTGAGTTTGCGTTGCACAAAAATTGAAAAATCACCACCGAGGGTGATGAGATGGTAGCAACCACGTCAACAATCATGGCTAGCATTTTCGATCTTTGGAAGAAAATTTTTGGCTATGGTAATCATGAACTTTGTTTCGTGCAGAACCATGGTGGGCGTCAGTGTTGGGATTCAGGAATCCCAAACAGATAGAAAGAGAAGAAATATGAAGAAACTTGAGATCAATGGACAATGAACAAGAGAGATACATGAATGCCAAGGCCAAGAGTCCCCCTCCTCCACCCCTTGGGGTCTATTTATAGGGAGAAGGGAGGCAGCTGTTTTTATTATTTCCATTGGTGGGGTCTAGAATTACATTCAGGTCCTCGTTATTTACACTCAAGGCCCCTGACCATACAACCGAGTCCCTAGACATTACAATTAGGTCCTTGGCCCCTACAAAAATGCCCTTACATCCCTTTTTTGGGCCTCTTTTATACACAATGGGGGTCTCCAGCCTTAGCCCTCCTAAGGCGCACCCCCAACAGTCTTGATCGAATGGAGTGTAGAGGCATCCAGACCTCCTAGCACAGCTGCAAGGAGTCAGGCAGGGCCAACCTCAAGAAGGTCTTAAGGCGTGCCGACCTCAAGGAGGCCTCATGTCTACAGCGCCCAGTATCCGGGGATGCCTGGCAGAGCCAATTGGCTCGCACCCCTCTGAGAGGCCTTCGGTCCTATCACAATCAGAGATGTGGTGTCTAGAACAGGCTGGCAGGGCTTAGAAACGCACACCAACCTCAAGGAGGTCACGCATCTAGGGCGCCCAACTAGGTTGGCAGAGCCAAAGAAGTTCCGAGGTACTGAAAGACCTAGGTATCGAGGCACGCCGACCTCAGGAAGGTCATTTTGATGCCCAGACGACCAATATAGCTGCCAATCATCCAGAAGAGCCAGGGTACTGAGGTATTGACAACCTAAGTAGCGGGCACACCGACCTCAGGGGCCCGAAGAAATCGTAGACATGAAGCATCTGGACTCTAGGTGCCCAGACGGACTGGAAGAGCAGCAAGGCACGCCTACCTCATGAAGGTCTTCAATCGAACCTACGACCATTCTACTTACCAAACAAAAATATAGGCTGATTGGAATAGGTCCGTTTACACTGTAGAGCCTAGGGGGTGCAACAAGGATGCAGAGCCGTAAAGGGTGCGATTTATCGTCGTTGTCCATAGTCGTATTAGGCGTAGAGCCAACGGACGTAGAGTCCGTCTTATTGTCCCAAATAGAATGCAGGGTCACGGGTCAACAGTGGTCGGAGATTCTCTTGCCACCCAGAAAAGGACAACTGCACCACCTGGTCACGAGCGCATTGTAGCCATGTGACGCTGCCGCAGGCATCAATGATGCACAGATGTTTGTCGTGTAGGTAGGGGAAAGGCGCGCAAGGACGTTCACATGCACACAATGCCCCGTGAGCAAGTGGTGACATTGTCAAAGCACAGATGGGCACAACCAGGGTTGCCTTCGCTATAAATAGCGGCATAAACCTAGGGGAAAGGCACTGAGCATTGTAGAGCTATGACGCCGCAACATAGTAATTTGATCATGTCGTGGGCATGTGTCCATCCACGAGAGCATAGGATGCAAAGCCGTAGAAGCTTGTAGCTAGAAGAACGAAGTCGCTAGGCTTCCGAACTGGCGAAGGCGAGGAGGAGTCGAAGGGCGGTCTAGAGACCCGACGAAGGCGACGACGGAGCCGCAGGGAGGTCTAGAGACCTGATGAAGGCGACGACAGAGCCACAGTTAGGTCCAGAGACCTAACGAAGCCATAGAAAGGTCCAGAGACCTAACGAAAGGCGATGGTAGAGCTGCAGGGAGGTCCAGAGACCTAACGACGCCGTAGGGAGGTCCAGAGACCTAACGAAAGGCGACAGCAGAGCCGCAGGGAGGTCTAACGACCTGACGAAGGCAACGACAGAGCTGTAAGGTGGTCTAGCGACCTGAAGCCAGCGATGATGGAGCCGGAACGAGGTCTAGCGACCTGACGAAGGCGACGACGGAGCCGCAAGGAGGTCTAGCGACCTGAAGCCGGCGACGACGGAGCCGTAGCGAGGTCTAGAGACCTGATGAAGGCGACGACAGAGCTGCAGGAAGGTCTAGCGACCTGAAGCCAGTGACGATGGAGCCGCAGTGAGGTCTAGTGACCTAACCCCAGTGACGACGGAGCAGTAGAGACGTCTAGCGACCTGACGAAGGCAACGACGGAGCTGTAAGGAGGTCTAGAGACCTGACGAAGGCGATGACGAAGTTGCCGGGAGGTCCGGAGACCTAACGACGGCGACGACGAAGTCGCAGGGAGGTCTAGCGACCTGACTTCGTCAACGACAGAGCCGTAGGGAGGTCTAGCGACCTGACGAAATAAGACTTATGTTCCGAGTTAGTTCATTGTAGCATTTTGTAGGTCGTGATGCGCTGACAGAATGATCTATGGAGGTCAGATGCAGCTTCATTGAGCACCACTAGTGCCCAACCTTCCCCGACCAAGACATCGACGTCTGAGTCAGTGGTCGGGGCACAGAACTCGACCAGCAATTTGGCTCCGGCGACCTCTCCGGCCGTCGAAGATCCCAAACCAAACAACGCGGTACCTGCCTCAACGACTCAGGGTCCAACTAGAGATGCCCAGGTCGGCCCCAGAAACAACCACCAAGGCAAGACCAGGTTTGACGTCGACTGCTGGGGATTGACGAGACCGAGAGATCGACTGGCCCGACACTCCGTGGGAGGCGGACAATTTCGACGATGACGAAGACTTCAAGGCATCCAAAAATGCAATTTTGACTCTCAGCAGCTCGTTCCAGGTGAGTTGCGACTCTTGGAGTTATTTCTGATATGTCTTCAATACTTAGTTAGTAGCCTAACTTTGTCTTATTGCAGTCTTTGGCAGATTGGGCCAAGAGTAGAGCCGACCAGTGCAGGGGTGCCACAGCGGCACGTGGTGAAGATGTCAGCAGACCTACAGGGAGGTCTACCGAGCTGGACCGTACCTGTAAAACAAAGTAAATGCGAAATTGGTGTATCAATCTGTAAATATTTAATGAAGGCTATATCCTGAGATAAGTATGCAGATGTTGTGTAATGTTAGCCGGAGCTAGACATTCTTGTGCTATGTTTTTGTTTGAAAAAGGATTCCCCTTATCGTGCCAGTGCATTATGCGAATCAAAAGTTCTGAACCTGCAAAGTGTTTCACCCCTCTACAATGCTCAGCAGAGAGGCTTAGATGTAGCCGATGCACAGGGTGGGGCCTAGGACCTAGGTTTTGCAACCACACAACAATGAATACTCATAACGAGATAGACATTTAAAGGAAGAACACAAAGAGGAGAGGTGGGACCCCTCAGGTCTTGCGACCCATAGATTGGCATGGCCAAGCCCCCAAGCATGTCGAGGGGAGAGGGGAACATAGCACAAGATTAAAAATTTGAACCCTCAGGCCTGGCGACCTACGTGTTGGCATTGCCAAGCCCCCGAGCATGTCGAGGGGAGGGGTCGGAATAGCAGACAAAAGCAAGTAGAGCAGGTCGATGAAAGAATCTGAAGCTGGAAAAAAATTAACTGGCACTTAGCTTGTGTGTGTAGCCGAAGAAATCATTGTGGTCGAGTTGAAGTCATTGTAGTCGCCGTTGTGGCCGGAGCCATGCCAAGCTGTCGAAGTTGAGGCGCCGTAGAAGTCGGCGAGCTGAAGGTGTGCCTTGCTCGAGACGTCGAGGACGTCAGTACTGGGTGTTCCGACGAGTCACACCCATGCATCTCATCATGTTAGGAAAAAGAAAATAGATTAGTTTAACCTTACCTGCCTGAAAACGAATATGTACTTCCATTCTTGTAGATGGACTTGTGGCTTGATGAAGTCATCCGTTTCATCACAGCAACTGGTGCTATGCCTGTATGCACGCATGCACGGGTGCATGGCCGGACCCCAGCATGGACACACGCATCTGCTATCGCGGTGAGCCTGGGCGCATGTGCTCGGGAAAACCAGAACACTCATGTGTGGACGCCGGCTGGAGCCCAAGAGGCCAAGACGACATGTTGACGACGTCAGATCACATCTAGGTACCGTACCCAGAGGTCGGCTCCTAATGGATCGCATCTCGCCGTACCTAGAGGTCTGCTCCTAATGGATCACATCTCGCCATCTTCTTGTGCTGCGTGATGATGTAGCTGCAGGGCTAGGGTGGGTGGGTCGCCGTGAAGTCCTTTGTGCCATCATCAAAGATGGTCGCCGGAGCGAGCTACCATCACGCTACACGAAGAGCTCCCAATCTCCTCCTACCTGGCGTGCCAACTGTCAGAGGTTTAGATCTGAGCAGTCCACAAGGGGGTCAACCCTGGTGGTTTATTTGTTCGGTGGAGGAGATCGAGAGTTAAGAACGCGATGGTTATGCTAGCGTAGCACACGGAAATCACACTGAGACACAAGGGACAAGGCGATTTTATACTGGTTCGGGCCTTCGGAGAGTAAAACCCTGGTTCGGGCCTTCGGAGAGTAAAACCCTATGTCCAGTTGTTGGTGTTGTATTGCAGGCGTAGCAAGATTACATGGTCCTCGGAAGGACGCCCTTGGCTGCCTTATATTGGCCGGCGGACAAGGTTGGTGGATCGGAGCCCAAGTTGGTTACAACAGGGAAACCTATCTCTAGTCGGTTACCATATGGAAAGCTTATCCGAGCTGCCTTAATCCGTCTGGACTGTCTTGGCTTGCACGCCAAGCTGTCTTCTCGTCTTTGGGCCCACATGTCAGGTCCGACAGGCCTACTGACAGGTCGGCGGGTCTTCTGGTGGGCCGGACCCACTTGTCGGGGACGGTCGTGATCCTGGTCGGTATGGACGCAGGGGTAAATCCATGAAGAAGAGGCATCACTAAGACGATGACAACAAGATAGAGGAGATGGAGATGATGACAAGAAGATGGGACAATGGTTTCACAATGCGTACACGATAAAATTCAGAAGCTAAGGACAGAAACAAACCCTCCGGAGCATGGATGAATGAGGACACAAGCGGGCACCACTCAACACATGATGATATTGGAAGCCAACCACGACGGATTTCCAAAGGGCAACATCAAGTTGTATGGATACTTTGGATTCACGGACAAAGAACCATGGCTTCACAACAATAAAAAGGTACGTGAGAAAGTTGAGCACTATGACTTTAAATGAAGCGCTTTGCAGGAGGCAACCCGATCTTTTCGTTTATATATATTAAGATGACGATCTATATTGTCCTCTTTATTTGAAAACTTCAAGTAACATTGTACATTTGCTCGAATAAATGTCACAACCAAATGTTGTATGCTTTAATAGATACTGAGGGAGCACTTTGCTACTTGATTTTGGAAAACCTGTAGAACCTTTTTCTTGTGTGCTTATTAGTGTT
The DNA here is from genome assembly GCA_036936925.1 of Cenchrus fungigraminus. Lineage (NCBI taxonomy): Eukaryota > Viridiplantae > Streptophyta > Magnoliopsida > Poales > Poaceae > Cenchrus > Cenchrus fungigraminus. The sequence continues at coordinate 48,289,276 of CM072778.1, read as the reverse complement.
TAGAGTCTTTTTTGTGTCTTTTTAGAGAGAAAATATGAAGCATAACCCATTTTGATTCTAAACTTGTGGCTAGATAACTTAGACTAACTTTCATTTCGGCTTAGATCACCACCATATCATGTCATGTCATTTTGTTCATTCATCTCATGTTGCACTTCGTTCCACATTGTTCTCACCCTTGCATTGTGTTGCATGTTGCATCTCACTTTATAACCCTTTTTGTGAAAAAAAAGAATAGCAACTTTTCCTAGACCTTCCTATCAAACCACACCTATAGCACCCAAGCCAACAAAGGAAGGATCGACTTGTGTCAATTCAGCCAAGTATATATCTATATTTTTTCTAACTAAAATTTTGACTAGCCTCATCCTAAACCCTAAGAGAAAACCTCTCATACCTTTAGTAATCCTAAAACCATAGGTTTGGTTTTCATCCGAAAATCTAACCCTTGTTTTCTTTTCATTTTTCGAAACCACCTTAGATAGAATTTCTTCACACGACTTGTCTTTTCAAAATTCTTGTCTTAAGCAAAAAATATAGGATACCCATAAGCCTTACCTTAAAACCTTGTTAGCATGTTTGATTAGGTCTTTTGATAAAAGATTTTGTTGTCAAGACTCTACCTCTCATAAAGTGACTTGCTCGTCTTTATTAAGGAACAACATCGAAAGCCTTTTCAAATATTACTGACCCTTTTTACTAACCCCTTTGCATTTACATCAACCCCTTTGTTCTATCATGCATAGGTTAGCTTGGCTTCTTCGCGAAACTTTTTGATAAGTGCTTTATTTCCATGACAGTGCTTCGTGAGGCATTTTCTTTTGTAATCTTGTGTAAATGTGGTGTTTGGACTTGATTGCGGACTATCATAATTTGAGTTTTATAAGACTTATTGATTTATATTGCATTAGGTTGGTTTATAAACTTTGCAATGCGCTTTAATTTTCTTGCGGCATGAAGAATTATTAACCTTGAAATGAACATGGTGTTTTGACCTTGGTTAAATCTTTATGGTGATATAGAAATAAAGCAATCTAGTTGTAAACATGGTGTTTAGAACTTGGTGCAAAAATTGTCATTGTTTATATCCCTTCCTTTCATTTGAATTTTTCACCTACACACACGTACGCTCATTAGGCTCTTATTTTTCTTTTTACTAGGTAAGTTGTGCCACAAGTTAAGATCTTAGGGATGTTATTGTTTGTTGGCAATTGTTTCTACTTTTGATCATCACCCCGGGGGTAGAATGTGCATTTGATTTGTTTTGCAAGTATGGCGAAGTGTTCCCAGGAGTTCTTGACCAATTGCAATCAAGATCGTTAGTCATCTACAAGGCTTGAGAGGGAAGTCATTGTTTCCATCAAGGTTTGAGCACATGTTCAGAGATGTACAATGGAAGAAAAGTTAATATTCAGAAGCTCCTTCAAACCCTCTTTCCAACGCATCAAGAATCATTAATTTCAAAGACCCGGACAAGGGGATATAACATAAACATTGGGTGCTGCGCATTCTGAAAATTTCTTAGGACAGATTGCATTGCCGGAGTAAAATATGCACAACTCTCTTGTTCAGAAACCATTTCATGCGAATGATGGCTCATTGGAAAGATAATTTCATGAACTTCAATTTGGAGGGGTGTTTCAGTACATTTTCTGTCATAGAAGTAGAAGAAAATCTGTGGAAGATGAGGCAGCGACAAGAACGACATGGAAGTTGGTGACCACGATATGAGGAAGGGTTGGATCCATGGCTTGATGATAATAAGAAGAATTTGAAGGACAATTGAGCAACGAAGGCAAAGAAGTGTGAAGATGAGTTTCAAACACATGGCAATAGGACTTCAAGAATTACGAGCGATTTAAGTTCTTCCACACTTAGCAACATGCTAAGCATGAGGGATGATTTGAGGTACGAAAAGGAAAAGGACACATAGAGTACAAGGATCATCTTCACCACAAGATGCTCATCATTCTTTTTCCATTCTAAGCACATTGCTTAAGCAAGGGGGGGCCACACTGCACTTCACTATGACCATCGAAAGGGACGGTAACTCACCCTTAACTTCATCTTTGTTCATCTCCTTCTAAATGCTTGCACATATATGCTTTCAACCATAAACAACCTTTGTATTTATCTCTCGATCAATAACATGGCTACTAGGAGGACAACCTAGGTTTGTTAGTTTTATTTTTCAATAAATCACGATCACTGTTAATTTGAGCTCACCATGATGATATCTTTTATGATTTTTCTTATGGAAAAGTGATGGAAGTTGCCGCTTTGTTTTACCTACACAATGTTTTATATGACATGACTATTTTGCTCTCTCTCAAAGGAACGTAAAATTGATTAAATATCGGCTCTTTCATTTGTGGAGGTTAAATGACTAATTTTTAGCCCCATAGACTCTATCTTGCTTTTTGATTTAAGTTTACTGATGACCTATGCCTTGCACTTGTTTTATTTAAAATTATTATGTTATTTACATATGTGAATCTCTTGCAAAGTTCTACCTACCAAAGCCTATACACATACAAGTTCCTTCATGATGTAACCTTTAGTTTGCAAACTTATATCTTGATGAGTTGGATTAGGATTGATTTCTGTGGTACGAGACTCAGAAGTTGGTCATTCCTTTGTGTATCTTTTTCATGCTAGCCATTTTTGTCTATGCATTGTGAGTCTTTACACTGGAAATTTCACAAAATTCACTGGACATCCACCCTAAACTCAAAACATCTTTTTGTGATTACCTCCTTGACCACAACCCAAATTGAGTATGGATGATCTTTCGACGAATTTTCTGAAGATTTTCTGGCAAGATTTCAAGATATATAACATATGAGGGACTCATCAATGCACCCAAGATCATGCAAAGTTCTGACATGAAGGATGCCCCTGAAGGTTTCAAAAGATTAATAAAGGAACACAAAGATTTGGTACTTCTCTAGCAGCCATATATAGGTCCCCTCACTTCTATGCTCGAGGACGAGCAATCGTTTAAGCATGGGGGAGGACTGCTATAGCAAGTACTATGTTGCTTAAAAGTTCGGAGGAGCATTAAAAAAATGAAAATGATGAATAAAAAAAGAGCAAAGAAAAAAAGAAAAGAAAAAAAGAGAGAAAGAAAAAATATAGGAAAAAGGAAAAAAAATAAAGAATAAAAATACTCCTCGGTTCTTTTAGCTTTCATTAAACCTTAGAGAGCTTTGAAGACAAGTCCATACTCAATCTTTTCCAACCATGTGCAATCTGATAACAAGAACCCATTTGCCACTTGCACATGTCCACCTATCTAAATGCGTGTGTTCCATCTCTCTCCCTCTTCAACATTATTTTCCATGACCTTTTTGACTAGTCTCGGTAATTCCAATAGATCCCTCTCTCTTAGTTCGACAATATTTCAGGTATAATGTTTTACTAGGATTGTTTTTACCTACCAAGCTCCACATAAGCTTTCCACTTTTATATATGAGTAGAATAGGTTGAGAATAATCTAGTATAGATTTGAGTGACTTGATGAGATGAGTGTTTCCATGAGCTTTTGCAAGAGGATCTCGCTATGTTGGATATGCATCTTTTTGAAAACTCTTCACGGTGCAACAAGGTAACACTACTAGATTTTCTCCCTAATGCAACACACGAAATGTGTTGCAATATGCCATATTTGGTTGCAATAGCCACAATTGCAACCAATTTTTTTGTCAACCATGTGACACGAAAGGTCGTGTTGCATTAGCCTGTAGCTACCGTGGTCTTTTTGTGGTTGTAAAAGTTTTTCTATTGCAATGCAATGCGGCGTTGCAACTAGCATTTTAGACCGTGCTCGTGTTGGTTGCAAATTATTCTATTGCGACGCATCTGGTGTTGCCATAGGTGCAATTGCATCGTACACAACGCGTTGCAATTTCTAAAATCTTTCGTTGCAAAGTATTATATTGCTACACTATGTTTCTGGTTGCTATAGGGGGAACCACATCTATTACCACGATAGGTATTTGGGTGCAATATGTGATTTCCTGTATTACCACAAAATTTTGATTTCGATGCTATAGGTAGTATTGTCTGATGCTATGAAATTGGTTACGTTGCTATAGGTGGTATCCTCTATTGCCACGCAGCATATGGATGGTTGTTACAGGTGTAACATTCTATTACAACCAAAATATATAGGATGGAGGCAATAGGTTTGGCACTCTATTGCCACATAGTTTGCTTGGTTGTAAGATGTGTCCTCTATTATTGCTTCGAAAATGGTTTGGTTGCCAAAAGTTCAAGTCTCTATTACCACCATGATACAGGGTTGCTACAAGTTGAACTTACTATTGCCACGTTTCGTTTTGGCAACGAAAAATAAGGGTTGTGAAAGGATGACTTATCATTTGCAATGTCGAAAATGGTTTGGTTGCCAAAAGTTCATGTCTCTGTTACCACCATGATACAAGGTTGCTACAAGTGCACCTTACTATTGCCACGTTCATTTTTGGCAACGAAAAACACGGGTTGTGATAGGATGATTTATCCTTTGCAACGAAAGGTGTATTCTGCTACGCTCATTTATATAGCAGCAATAATTTGAAACATTAAATAACATCATCAGGTATATATAATTATGCATTTATAGTTCATGAAACAACATTCAACCATCCACTGAGTTATTACATGACACACAAAGTACTGAAATACTGAAAAGTTTCAGACGGGACATTGTTTCAACACATAGTATGCTAATTTTATAGGAAATGAAGATCTTGGTCAGCAAATGGTGACTTCGAGAGGATCCCAACACTTGATCAGCAAAGGGTGACTTCAATGCAAGGAGCTCGCATCACCTGTTTGCTCCATTCGACATGGCTTAGTCTCCTGAAAAGAATCAACAACATTTTTAAGCTAGCATCAAATAATCACTAATATTGGAATTTGTGCAACAACAGCATGTAGCAAACCAAAGTTTGATTGCGATTCATAAAATTATCAGAATGACATCAAATAATTATCACAACCATAAACACACTTTGACAGCTGAAACATGAATTACATTCACAGCAGGAAGAGGAGTTGCAAAAATTTCACCTCATGTCTTTTTGGTGCTTTGTCGTCTCCTTTGTGCAGCTTGTACCTGTAGCTGTTGAGATGAAATTTGTTTAACGGGGGGGACGGCGGATTGTGCTTCAGGATTGTTAATAGCTTTAGTACTTCTGGTTTTGCGAATGACTTGTTTAGCAACGACTTCAGATTCCTTCTCCTATGAACCAATCATTTGGAAGGAAAAGATTAGGCGTCATTTTATCAGTAACTGATGATATGTAGTAGTAAAAAGTTGTGAATTCAGGAACAACCTGAGTAGAAGAGAGCACATTCCTGGAGTCTGTCTATACATTTCCAGTTGTAGTGATTGATGGAGCCGCCGCCACGTCTGCAGATTCATTGACATTGTTATTTTGCTGGGTGATTGATGCAGCCGCCGCCACGTCGGCAGATTCAGTGTCATTGTTGTTTGGTTGGACAGATGTTGGCAGGACCATCTATGTAAGGATACAGACATTCAGATATAGAACCTAAGGAAAGAAAGTCATTCATGCAACTAGCTTGCCCAGTACCTGTGGAAATTGTGCATGTCCATTTGCTGCTTGCAGCATTGATAGGAATTCTTGCCTAAGCTGTTGCAGATCAGGCTCCCTTTTCTTGTTACTTTCTTCAAGTTGTCGTGCATGTTCTCTCCTTTCTGCTTCCCTTTCATCTTCCCATGTTGACATTTTTTCTTGTAGCAGCCCAAATGCGTCCATGAGCTCGACGTGTTCTGATGCTGTAGCTCTTCCCTACGAATTTGTTCCTGGCGCTCCGCATTGAGCAGCTGCCTTCTAGTTGGGTTTTTTGCCAGGTACCCATTACCATGCAACTTGGTTGATTTGCACTTTGTGACTTCCTTGTATGCCTTCTGGAACATCTCGTTTTTTCCTTTTGGGAAACAAAGTTGTTGTCTGCATTTGATTCCGCCTCAGCAATAACGCTGCTTGCTTTGTCCTAACATTTACAAGGCACAGATGGAGGAGTTAGTTGAACAAGAAATTGCTTGCATTATATAATTGCATGGACTATGTATAGTAATGTATGTACACATTCATTGAGAACTCACATAGACATTTTTAGATTGTTCGTCTGTCCATTCCCCATGCTTAGTGTGAGTTAACCACCAAAGTTCCATATCATCGGGCTCTTCACCAGTTTCTGGGTCTCTCTGTTAAGCCAAGAACATAACAAATTAGTTATTCATCTTGCAAGACAGATTGGAGATGTGCTTCTCCAGTTATTACCTTCTCATAGCTGCGTTGAGAATAAGGCTTACATCCTGACAAATGTCTTGTCATTTGTTGGCCTCGGATCGCAGAATTTTGTGCGCTCCTTTCCTATAGAATGTCAAGATTTCAACAATAATCTTAAAGACTCAGACATTGCCATTTGTATGAAAAATGTATTGCTCAGTAATAGTAACAATGTGGAACAAACCTTGAATTTAGCAGTACTGAAATACTTCAACAGATAGTGCCATTCAACAATATCTAATTCTTTAGGCTTATGTAACATTCTCTGGTGGTAGCTGTCGTATGTCCTGGCCGTAGCACTGAAAGTTGAACGCCATCCTTTCTAACGCTCCTTAGCAATGTTCCATATCTTTTCCCTTGAATCAGCATTATCCTCCATGTCCCACTTTGCCTGTTATATAATCACAATAGCATGCAAATACTATGTGAGTTGTTATGTTAGTTTATAATTGAATTGTATTCAAAAGCAAAGTTTATGATTACCAATACATCAGTTGCTATTGCGTCTTTGAATTCTTTCTTGACATGTTTCCACGATTTCACTCCAATGACTGGTGTCCTTTTCCTTGTATACATGACTACTTCATCAACGAATGAGCAGTAGTTATTACCTACCAGTCCTCCATGTTTTGAGAATTGAATGTCCAACTGTTGTTTGCCCGCCTTGATTCTCTTGGCGATTACCTTCAAGACTCTTACGGGACCGCGTCCTCTTTTCTTCACATTTTGTGAGCCTATTCCATGGGAACAAAATGTAATAATACCCACAAAAAACATACTATGCATAGACAGGTAATTTCTAATAAACACAAGTTACCATCTCCTTGCTCCTGCTGTTTCCAACGCCGAGCATGAGATGGAGGCTGCACTGGAGGTGTTGGGTTCATGTCATGTCTGTGTTGCAAAATAAAGGTGGGGTCCACATACCGTTCTGCAGACAATTTTGTGGCATGATGAGCTAGCATAATTTGTAGTCTGACAAAGAATGGTAATTTGCTTGCCAATTAGGAGAGGGATATTACCGATGTCATCAAGTAGTCCTGCAACATTCATGTATTCTTGGTATGTGTCGATTGTGTCCTCCCTGAATATGTCTTTTAATTCTGAAAAAGGATCCATAATTAATTTCAATCATGTGAGTGAACTGGAAAATCATGAGTATATATATACAAATATTGGGCTGTACCATATCTTACCCAAGGCTTTCTTCTCTTTATGCAGTGCAGCTAGCCAAACTTTGTATTCATCTAATTCAGATTCTTCTACTTCTTCATCATCATCATCACGTGTGGAAACACTTTTGGATTTCAATGGTGTTATGGGCATGGTATGGTTTTTAGGTATTGGCTCTCTGGATACAACTAAGCTGATCACCATCTCCTCCTCGTGAATCTTTTTCATTTTTGCTACATCGACATCGTAGTCGATCTCAGTGAGTGTTGCTTTCGCAGGAGATTTAGGAATTCTAGTTTTGTAGTAAACCAAGTCCCTGTTCCGATACCCTAATTTTTGTTTCAACTTGTTTATGGTTTCCAAGGTGATTTGTTTCCCAAGAGGTTTACATGTATGTTTTTCATCTGCCTCCCCATCTCTACCATTTTCAATCATATACATGGTCCAAATCTGCTCATCTTTTGATCTGCGCATTCATCGATGGCATTTCAATAATTTGAAGAAATTTGGTGTGCAAATCGTGTGAACAAATGCATGAAATCTAGGGTACCTGTTGACACCGGATTTTGACCAAACCCAGAGTCAAATGATGTTGGCTTGGTAATCAGTAGAGTAATTGGCAAGGAGCGAATCGGCAGAGGCATAAATCGGCAAGGAGGCAAACAGACTACCACATCAGCCACGAGATGATGGTTCAGGCTATTGAAAATAATAATATTTCCTAATCAAAATTGACTTGGCCGAATCATATTTAGGTAGAAGGGAGCAGCAAATGGGGAAGTGACATATAGCTCGTATGAGATATGGAGATCAAGATGCGTATCAGGTAAGGATAAATCAGCAAGGCCAAAGTAAAGGAAAAATCGGCAGATGGCCGATCGAACTAAATTGAGAGCATACATAACAAAGGCAACAAGCCAGCCGATGTTAAAACAGTGTCGGCCACTAGTGCATCGGCAAGTTTGCATCAATACCTCAGAAAAGGGAAATCGTCTTGGGAGTTAATTAAATAAAGAATAGATGGAAGAAGGAGGGAAATAGCAGCACGTACATGTGTAGTTCAAGGAATTAAACAGAAGTTGACGTGTGGAACGGTGGAAAAGAGTCTAAACTAATCACGTGTGCTCACGTGGTTTGTTTGCCGGCGGAAGGTGAAAAAGAAAGCTTAATTATCAAGGATTCTATAGAAGGGAAATTAGAGTCCATGTATCGTAGTATTATTTCCTTTAGTTTAATTAAGGTAGACAAGTTGTAGTTTGTTTAGTCAGGAGATTGTTTCCTATGCGTGAGTTGCACGCCAGGACTAGATTGGGCAGCCCTATAAATATAAAGGATTTGCGTTCATTGTAAGAATATCACACGATCAATACCAAAACCGCCTCCGGGCAAACCCCTTTACCAATTCTTACATCTACTTTACTGCATCTACTTTTCGGCGACTTCGCCTTCGTACCTTTTCTTTTTCACGAGTTCTCGCAAACTCGTCGGGCTGCATCGCTTCGATCTCCGGCTAGCTGGTGAGTTCCGCTTTATCGAGTAATATCTAGGCCTTAACCTCCGGGCGCACCACTGTTGTTTCGTCTAGATTTATTCACAATTTATCGATATCAGCTAGGTTAGCAAGTTTTATCTTAATTCTTGTTGTTTTAGCTTTTATCACAATTTATCCAGCTTGAAACTGCTTCTTGTCGGCTTTAATCATCATACATAGCTGATTAGATCTGTTTCGAGTGTTGCTCTGTGTAGATTTGTCGAGATTACATTCCAGTGATCTTTACAGATCTGTGCATACGTCGGCTGACTTAGCCGATTGGAATAATTTGTATCGGACCTCTAGCCGATACACCTGCGGGAACGATCCGGCAATCCGGCCGATACGTTTGCTTTCCATTGTCAATCAACAGGTCAGATTGGCTGGCACGCCTCGCTACAGACCGGGGAGTCGCGTGTGTCGCGCGCGGAGGTGACGTCCTATTTTCGTGTCAACACACTTTTGGCATGCCCGGTGGGACCCGAATATTAAATCCCTATTATATCGTCTGGTGAGACACGAAGACAATATCCACGTTGAATCAATAAAGTTCAAGGAATACATTCAGTGCACCATGGACAATCAATCTGGAATATTGGCGAATATTATATGTAAAGCAATTGAAGGTGCATTCTCTGAGTTTGCTCGTCAACAAAGTTATGAGCAATCATATTATCAACAGCCGATGACATCGGCTAATACTGTGTTTTCTTATGGTCCAATTCAGCAGCAAAGTTACGAAGAACCATCATATATATATCCTGGGTCATCAAGCACAAGTACAGTCCCTAGATCGGCTTATGATGATTGTTTAATGCCCTCATTCTTGCATCAATACAATTCTTATCAGTCGATGGAGACTCCTCAGACTGTACCAGTTCTCTCCATATCTTTGCCGCTGGCACATGGGAATTTTTTCAGCGCTCTTGGATACACGCCGCAGCCGTTGGCACAGGGGGACTTGTTCATCGCTCTTGGATGTACGCCTACGGATACTACTCAAATTCAAGAATCAACATGTGTTCAAGATGCTGCCCAAGGATTGCAATTTATTCCCCACAGTTCACAGTAGATTGCTCCATGTGCTCAATTGTCTTGGCCCGGGGGGCTGCAATCTGTCCAGCCGTCGGTTTGATTACAACAAACGGAAGGTTATCAGTTGCCAGTATCGGCTGTACAGCCGATGGCATATCAACCACAAGTATCGGTTCAGTAGCCGATAGCTTATCAACCGCAACCGAAGACTCAACAGTCTTGGCCTGGGGGGCTGCAGCCTCAATCGATAACTCAGCAATCTTGGCTCGGGGTGCTGCAGAGTTCTCAGCTATCAGCTCAGCCACAACAATTAGAAAATTATTGGTCGCAAGAATCGGCTTCACGGCAGGAAGTACATCAGTCGGAAGCATTTATTTCACAGCCGACTCAACCAATAATTCCTCAATTAATGACCAATCAGTCTATTTTAGCAAAATCACAAGGGTTTGCAGATTCAACGGTGACTGATGGAAATGAGTGTCCAGCTGGTTTGGTTACAGAGAGCAACCAAGATGAAGAGGCTGGTTCAAAATTATCAAGTTCATGAGTGACTAATGGATCGGAAGTCACAGATCACATCCCATTTGAAATCAAGGGTGAGGGTCACTATAGAGGAGAATGCTATCCTGAGATGCCTCACAAAGAAAAAGTGCTAGCCGATAATAAAAAAGAAGAAGCATTCGAAGCTAAAGTATGGACCTCTCAAACATCGGCTCAAAATCAAGGAAGCTGTCAAATGAAAGATGAGAATGTTCAGCCACATTTTTCTCCTCAGGAATCACCGCCAACGGCTCAACAGTATGATGTAATACCTCCGCAATTGGTCTCAATTAACGAGTTCAAGAACAAAGAACAGTGTGGAGAAGAACATGGCTTTGAGAAAACTCACCAAGAAGAGATCCCGGTCAATTACAAAGATAGAGAAAAACAAGATGGCGGGCTATTAGAGAAGGATGAAGTGGCCGATGGATGGATATCAGAAGTTGGGCAAGAGGCAACTTCTCATATTATTTATTTCTCGCTGCTCGAGAGTATTGCCCAGGAATATCCGCTGGTTGGAATATACTTTGCATGGGAACCTGGTGATCAAGAGCCAAACAATATTGCCTGGAATTATCGGCTGATTGAGGTTTGTGTGCCATAAGAACCAGGTGGATTGAAGCTAAATGCATGCTTGCGTTACCTCCGCTGACCAACATTAAAAGAACAAATTGGCTACTTGGATTCGGAAATCAGCTGGAGGAGGAAAATATATATGACCAAATGTGCGGTCAGCCGATGAGATTCACACCTTCAAGTGCATACTACACTACGACCAGGCTTCAAAAACCTCAATTGATTTGTTAACAGCCACAGTAAGAAGTTTCATTACATGGGTTGTTAGTAATTTATTTGGTCAGCTATGTATCACAACATCTCGGCTGATTGCTGCTAGCCGAGGGAGATAAAAATTGTTTTATTTACCCCCTCTCCATCTGGACACGTCCAAATAGTGGATAGCCATGAAAAAGGGAATATTCAAGAAGTGCAAGTTCCAAGAGGAGCAAACGGACAACCAGAAGGCTAGCAAAGGAAACTCCGAGAGGCACAACCATCCACAATTCTGGCAGAATAGAAATACCAAAGATGCCGTCAAAATTTCTTCAGGAGCAGTATGGCACCCCTACATATCCTATATCGGCCAATGGAAGTCACACAATGGTTTTGTAATTAATGGCCGACGACAGTAAGGGAGTACCTCCATAAGAACCAGCTGCGAGGCCGCGACGAAGTCCTCGCCATATGTTACACTATGGGGTTACTGAGCCAAAAGGCATGACGACATTGATGTTGCTGGTGGCACCGTGAGGCTGTCAGGGTTTTGGGACAACGTGAATAACCTTACAAGATCACGCACAAAACCACGACAAAGCATCAAGACATCGCCTGGAGCCAGCATGACCGCTCTTCGATTGACTACGTCAAAGGAGTCGCCATCAAGCTCAACGCCGACGATCTTGCCGACAACTTCATCAATGAGTACTTCGACGACGACTACAACGACGTTATTAGCAAACGGGTCCACACAAACTCGTTATCAAGCACGCATGTCTACGACAATGCTTAACGCCCTACGCGGTATGTATCTACTGATAACTGCTCTACGCGGCAAGTGGAGTAGATCAATGGGCACCAAAACAAATGTAAGTTCCTCCAGATGAAGTTGTTTTATTTAACCGATGAAGGAGACGATTTGTCAGGATGGCCGACAATATGATCTCAACCAAATGAGCTTCACCTCGGCCGACGCGCATACATATTGGCACGTATGGAATATATCGGCTGCTTAATAGCCGATGGAGTAACAGAAGAAGAATCAATGCTATCGGCCGGAGGAAACTTATGGATTTCTCGATGGACAAGGAGCCGTACATTTAATTTATTTGAGAAACGGACAAGAGTATATAGGAGATATACAAATGAAATAGTATTGTTCTTGTATTTGTAAGAACAATCTATGGAAGGATAGCCGATTAGATTTTTACTATCGGCTACTTAGTACCAGATAAGGCATGGCTAGTTTAACATCAGCAGAAAGGATGACTGATGGAGCATACATCAAGAATAAATGGTCAATGAAGCTTGCTTTGAAATAGCAGTTATAAAGCCCGTGATTATTTGCTTGTTGGAGTAAATGGCTCAAACTGAGTTTGGTATCCATGTCGACCAGGAGAATTGCTTCTTTCTCCCTTTCATATATATATGGGCCGATGGAATTAATTTTCATCTGATTGAGTCACGAAGAGGAATAGAGACAGCATTCACCATAGCACTCACCATGAGACAGCGCAACGTTGCGCTGACGTCACATTGAAAGCACTTCCTGATACAGCTATAAGATTGGCGTATTCATCAACACAAGAAAAAAAAGATCGGCTGCCAGAAATAAGTAGCCTGCTCAACCATCGGCCAGTGAGTTGCGTTTCGGCAGGTCAATGGAAGTTATCAACACATGATGGGCTGAATAGTGCTAAAAAAATACAAGGAGCCAGTTGTTTTTCTATTGCCAAAAAGGCCGATGGTTATTAGTTCTGTTATGAAGCAAATGGCGTTGCTACCACCACCACTGCTGATGCCGACACAAGGGTGCTGGAAAGAAACAACACCAGTCCTCATCAAGATTCAGAAGTGAAAAGTTCAACGTCTGAACTTTAGAGCAGAATCTGATATTGACAAATATGTCAATAGATGCGTGCCTTACTCCTGGGTTCCGCCGGCCGTGATGATACAACAGTGGCTGAAAATGACCTTAATTTGAGTGCTTACGAGGGGCAATTTGGAAAAGATTATTTTCATGAGATATTTAATTAGGACATCAAACTGTGGAACTTAGTGTCTGTTGAAATACCGGAAGACTGCATGCATCAGCTGATTAATTGTTGGTTCTAGAAGAAATAATTTATATGAAGCTGATGACCAAAGAGCTGCCAAGTGATGCATCAGCTTTGAAAAATTAACTTTACCTCAAGCTAAGCTGGTTTTACCACAAGAGCCGATGGACATATTCATGAGCCTAGTTTTGGCTGCATATATTTTTTGTGGCCTCTGAGTCACCCAATGGATGAAGAAGATAAAAAACAAGCGATGGAGGAGTGGCTAATTTATTTCCACTGACTAATAAATACTGGGTGAGCTGGCAAGATGAAGGGACTGGTTGTCATGAACCACAAAGTGATCCACATTGTCAACATGATTGACGGAGTCCAGAAGCTCTCTGATGATGGAAGTGAATCGCAGACTCAGCCGGTAGCCTCCGGTAAAAAGCAATGAAGCCGGTGGTTTAAGCTGATAGAGGTTTCTTTAGAGGGATGAGATTGGCAAGTGAAGAAGTGAATCGGCCCGTTGCTGTTGGCATTACGTCAGTCACACGCGAGAAGAAAATAAAAGATTATATAAGTATCGAAGGGCCAATCACGAGCCGGTGACTCTGTCTGAGAGCTTGCCGATATAATTATTGTGAAGATACACAGCCGATAGGATAACTCTTGAATCCTACAATCGGCCACTATTTTTTGGTATAGCCGACGAAGACGTCGACGCTGCGAGATTATCAGACGAAATCTCAAGATGAAGCTGCTGATAAAGTTACGACACCATGAACAGTGAACTCAAGCCTTTGTTGTTGGGCGATGCACAGCTGTTCAGGACTCCAACTACACACTCAGTGGGTGTATTCTTTATATGCACGCAAGCACAAGTCATATGCAAACTGGGAGCCATCCAGAAAGGTACTACACGAAAGAGAAATACTTGTGCTGCTATTGGTTGCATGCAAATACTTGGGTCGTACAAAAAAGAAAGGAGAACGAAGTCCAGGAGCATGATGTCCTGTGCCGCGACATGGAGGCACAACACACCTGCACCCGGTAGCGATGACATCGCAAGTTGATACGAGTTAAGAATGGCAAGATGGCAATCTCGATGCCCAGACAACGACACTGCATTGCTACCAGATCAACGCCACAGATAATACCAACACTAAGGTTGAAGACGTTGCCATACATCATGGGCTACCGAGCATGTGCTGAAAAAGATGGTGGCAACCCCATGTTGATTCACTGATTCGCATGCGCCGGCGCCTGGAAGCACTCGTACGAGTACCTAGATCTAGATTCTCGGCAAGCCAGCCCACAAGCTAGAAAAACAAACAACAAAGGATGATTCTTCTCGGTGGATACGACATACTGGGCGTTGGCTCCACGCTACTCATGATCATTGAAATACCGAAGAGTGCCTAGAACTGGTGTCGAAGACCGCAACGGGCATCCCTGGGGTACTGATGGTAAGGTCATGAAGACGGAGTTTAAAAAGCAATAGGTTTTGTTGCCTCTAATCCTACAATACCATTCGTCCGGGAATATAATCAGCTACTGGAAGTTGTGTGTCTGAGTACATGTCTTGAAAATCATTGCTGCGAGGCCAAGACCCTCCGTAAATGAGACGAGCATACGTCCGATTAAACTCTATGACCAGTGGTCCATGGAACAGCTGATATGTACTTATCGGCTCCTAGCTTCTGCATTATCAATAAGATTAATAAAGAATCTTATAGACTATTGAGCGGCCGACGAGGCTCTTCCACCTCAGCTACCTACTTGCCCAATGATTCATGCAGGCCAGTTGAATCATTAGTCGATGCAGTTTACAAACTCAAGCACATGACTAAAGAGTTGGGTCTTCAGTCAGTTCATCGATTATCTATGACAAGGATTCATAGATATCCATGATGATGATGATTGCTGATATTCTAAGGGAGCATACCAGAATCTGAAGATTTTTTATTGCTACGTGCTTTCCTCGAGAATACACAGAGAAACCATGGGAGTAAAAGGTGGATGATCCAGGACATCTTCTTCCACATTGATGACAGGTGACCAAGGCGCTATTGGAGAAACAACTGGTAGAGGAGTCGATGTTCCAATTACAGAACAGTGGCCGATGCTATCGAGGTACAACCAGTGGTTCCTTTTGAGAAACACGAGCTTGGATGTCACAAGGTGCTGTTATTATCAACAATGCTACCGCTACTACCAGCTCCATCATGAACAATACTAACACGCTACGAGGGAAAGTCATTAGTACTAAAGGTCAAGGACCTGCCTGCTGCCATCCAGCCTGAACTGGGCATGGATAAAGATGTACGTCACCGTCATCTCGCATACGTCGGCGGAAAAGAATTCCCTGCAAGAAGACAATCTCAGTATGTTACTTGGCGACTGTCAACATGCAGACCACGCCGCTGATTTAATGATGATCATGCACGAGATCGACGATGATACAATGCAAGTCCAGAGCTCATATCCATTAGTATCCACAACCAGAGGATTGGATCGAGTTTCTCAAAGCAAGTAAAAGGGTCACCCTCTCCAGCATGCGTAGAGTCATAAGAGTGATAAGACCATACCCACACATATGCGCGTATTGATTACCTCAAGAACATTGATGTTTCTGCCGATGCTGCGGAAGATTAACAGAATTGAGGAAAGATATTGAGCTCAACCAATAGTCAGAACAGAGTAACAAAGATGAAGGAGTACCATGAAGGCCGAGGTATTGCGTGGGTCAGAAGATTGAGGTTTCAGATTTACAGAATTTCGAAGCATGCATACTTCACACTCCGAAACTAGGGGGCTTGTGTTGACACCGGATTTTGACCAAACCCAGAGTCAAATGATGTTGGCTTGGTAATCAGTAGAGTAATTGGCAAGGAGCGAATCGGCAGAGGCATAAATCGGCAAGGAGGCAAACAGGCTACCACATCAGCCACGAGATGATGGTTCAGGCTATTGAAAATAATAATATTTCCTAATCAAAATTGACTTGGCCGAATCATATTTAGGTAGAAGGAAGCAGCAAATGGGGAAGTGACATATAGCTCGTATGAGATATGGAGATCAAGATGCGTATCAGGCAAGGATAAATCAGCAAGGCCAAAGTAAAGGAAAAATCGGCAGATGGCCGATCAAACTAAATTGAGAGCATACGTGTATAACAAAGGCAACAGGCCAGCCGATGTTAAAATAGTGTCGGCCACTAGGGTGCATCGGCGGGCTTGCATCAATACCTCAGAAGGGAAATCGTCTTGGGAGTTAATTAAAGAAAAAATAGATGGAAGGAGGGAAATAGTAGCACGTACATGTGCAATTAATGGAATTAAACAGAAATTGATGTGTGGAACGGTGGAAAGGAGTCCAAACTAATCACGTGTGCTCAAGTGGTTTGTTCGCCGGTGGAAGGTGAAAGAGGAGGCTTAATTATCAAGGATTCTATAGAAGGGAAATCAGAGTCCATGTATCACAGTATTATTTCCTTTAGTTTAATTAAGGTAGTCAAGTTGTAGTTTGTTTAGTCAGGAGATTGTTTCCTATGCGTGACTTGCACGCCATGTTTAGATTGGGCAGCCCTATAAATATAAAGGGTTTGTGTTCATTGTAAGATTATCACACGATCAATACCAAAACCGCCTCCGGGCAAACCCCTTTACCAATTCTTGCATCTACTTTACTGTATCTACTTTTCGGCGACTTCGCCTTCGTACCTTTTCTTTTTCACGAGTTCTCGCAAACTCATCGGGCTGCATCGCTTCGATCTCCGGCTAGCTGGTGAGTTCCGCTTTATCGAGTAATATCTAGGCCTTAATCTCCGGGCGTATCGCTATTGTTTCGTCTAGATTTATTCACAATTTATCAATATCAGCTAGATTAGCAAGTTTTATCTTAATTCTTGCTGTTTTAGCTTTTATCACAATTTATCTAGCTTGAAACTGCTTCCTGTCGGCTCTAATCATCATACATAGCCGATTAGATCTGTTTCGAGTGTTGCTCCGTGTAGATTTGTCGAGATTACGTTCCAGTGATCTTTACAGATCTGCGCATACGTCGGCTGACTTAGCCGATTGGAATAATTTGTATCGGACCTCTAGCCGATACACCTGCGGGAACGATTCGGCAATCCGGCCGATACGTTTGCTTTCCATTGTCAATCAACAGGTCAGATTGGCTGGCACGCCTCGCTACAGACCGGGGAGTCGCGTGTGTCACGCGCGGAGGTGACGTCCTATTTTCGCGTCAACAGTACCAGTGCGTGCACAAATGCATGAAATATAGGTGGCAGTACGAGGGGAAAGATCGAACGCAGAAACAGCGTACCTAGCCTCGGTCGTCTCGTCCTGAGACGAAGGTACCACATCTTGGTCTGCATCTAGGCCGTCGACGATCGCTTCTGCGTCGCCCGAACCTTGTGATGCTCTTTAGGGCGAAGGTGATGACCCAAAGAGCGCAGTCGTCACCCTAGCCCTGGTGGACATGCTGCGGGGAGGTTCAGCAGTCGCCGTATCAGAGGTTGGTGTGAACATTGGAGGTAGCATCGCCGACGAAGCTATGCGCAGCGCTTCAGACGATGAAGGGGTCACCCTTGCCGCCTCGCTGGACGTCGGCATCCTCGTGTAAGGCGAGAAGCAGCTTGGCGGCAGCGCCAGTCGTCGTCGACTACCCGGCCCCTAAGTGACCGAGATGTAGATTGGTTTTGCGAGGGGATTAGGGAGGGAAACTAAAGACGCACGACTTACTACTCTAATAACCCGGTGTTTCACAACAACGGGTGGCCCCAGTCATGCATGGTAGCGTGGTAGTTTGGGCCTTTGTTAATTATTTCAGATGGAAAAACTGGCACCACATTCCAAATCGTTGGCTACCAAATTTTCTAAACGCTTGGCGTATTTGAGGGGTGCGTTTTCGTGTGTCCCGCTGACGAGTGGGTCCCACTCAGTTTTATATATATTTGTAAAGACAATGCGTTGAACATAATCAAGTTTTATAAATATAGTTTTATATAAGTTATACTAGTTTACTTCTTGTTTACTATGTAACTACACAAGATGACACATGTTATTGTATATTGCTTATAGAAAAGTTTTTGTGGTCAAAGTAAATTTTGAATATCATCTTTCCACCAACTTTAGCAGAATAACATTCCTCACATCAATTTTGTACCAGAGTAACATGTATCACACAAATTAAGTAACCAACATAAAGATCGGCAGCCAGTGCGTACAATATATGAGGACTGAGTTTACATGTAGGCTTCCCGAGGCACGATGACACCACATCAACTAAGGATCATCAAAAACATGCTCCACATCGACACAAGTAGAGAGACACATCGACAAAAGACACAACTTCAGAGACATGCTTCGAGTTTATTTGCTGGATTTCTTCAAAGTTCGGCCTAAAATGATGCCAAAGCCTCTCCGCAAGGTCCCTCCTCAGTGCTAGATAAATTTCCTGAAAAAAAAGAAAGCATTCACCGAACTGTCAGAACAATTGAATTCGTGATAACTGAAATCATGTGAACTGAAAGAATTTTTAGCAGTCAGCTGAAGTTTCAGAACATAAGAATTCCAGATGTAAAGTGAATTCCTGATGAGTAGCAGACAAGAAATAAAGCAAACATGAAAACTGAAATCCTGAATGTCTTGTATGGTGCATCATGTCTGGAACAAATTACTCAAAACATATCAGCAATCACAAACTTTTTACCTTGTATCAGATCACATTAAACGCTTCCTTGAGTGTGAAGAAGAACCAATCACACTCGTTCCGGATCCTACACTCCTCGCTGCAGAACCTAAACCACGAGTGCAAAGCATGCCATCCTGTGTGGTTGCCACACCCACGACCTGCACACTGATAATCATCCTGGCGAGGTACGGGCGCCGGCAGCGGCAGCACGTCAACCGCCACCGACGGCCGTAAGTGCCACGTCGCCGAAATGATCCTGGAGCGGCGTTTCGTACAAGTCAAGTTTTTCCAAGGAAACGCTGTCGCCCCCTCTTCGGGTCCCTCGACCAAGCGCAGGAGCCGCCGAGCCTCGTCGTCGTCAGCCTCGCCGCTGTTGGGCCTGTAGAGGAAGAGGGCGAGGGCATACATCGATACCTTGTTGCCTGCCTCCGCGGCGCGCCTTAGCTGGTCGAGGCACGACATGATTACGCCGCGCTTGTTCCCCAATAATGCGAGGCACAACCCACTGCGAAACAAGGCCTCCGGGTTGCCGACGGTGGCTAGTGTGGTGATGAGCACCGCGCGAAAATCCGAGCCGAGGTTGAATCGACGCCGCAGGACACGTTTCAGGGGTAGTCGTCGTCCGACTGTGGCGGCGCTGCACACCATGCACATTGCCTTGCATGTTGCATGCAGGTTGCGGAGATCCTCCATGGCGTCCTCTGACTGAGCAGCGACTCGGGAGACGATGTCAATCGCCAGCTCCTTCGGCAGTTCCACCAGCCTCGACGCCTCGTAGCGTGCCGCGGCGACCTTTTCCATGGAGTGATTGCAGTTCGTCACGCACGGGGGCTGATTGGATGTGCGAGGCTGTGCTCCCCGGCGAGGATGAGGTAGAAGATGAAGGCGAGATGTCAAGGGAGATGGAGAAGAACCGCCGCCGCCAGATCAGGTTGCTGATTGAATTAGGGGGGTCCCAGGGTATATTGGGTTTAAGAAAATTACGCTTTCTTAGGGAGGACACGTAATCACAGAGTTGTGGGTCCCACCTGCCGGCGCCGAGATTGTGATGTGTTCTTGAGTTCTTCATGGACCTAATTAACTTGATTCTTTGATTCGTATAATCATAGATACAAACTTGTTTAGATTTCACAAATGACGTCCAAATCAGGAAACTTTTTTTCCTAGATTCTTATGAAACAATAATGCAGCTCATGGTGTCCACTGCATCTCATGTTAGTATGTTTCAACAATCATAATTAAGAAATAGAACAATTCAAAACTAGAATCAAGATTTTCAAACAGTAGATGATGTCAAATGGAAAAGTGATGAATACCAAAGTTCATTGCTCATCGAGATGAACAATCTTTATTTTGGTTGGTCTTGAATTTGACGAAGTGGTACTACACATTGTGCATTAATCCTAGGTTTACTCACATAGTTTAAGAAACTTGGTTGGAGACATGTCAATTTTGTACTACATGATAGTACCACTTCGTCAAATGCAAGACCGACCAAAATAAAGATTGTTCATCTCGATGAGCAATGAAACTTTGGTATTTATCACTTTTCCTTTTGACATCATTTACTATTTGAAAATCTTGATTCTAGTTTTGAATTGTCCTATTCCTTAATTATGATTGTCGAAACATACTAACATGAGATGCAGTGGACACCATGAGCTAGATTATTGTTTCATAAGAATGTAGGAAAAAAAATTTCCTGATTTGGACGTCATTTGTGAAATCTAAACAAGTTTGTACCTAAGAATTAAGTTAATTAGGTCCATGAAGAACTCAAGAACACTTCACAATCTGGGCGCCGACAGGTGGGACCCACAACTCTGCCGACAGGTGGGACCCACAACTCGGTCGAATAGGGATATCTGTCGCCCCTTTCCTCCAGATTTCTCCCCAATCTCTGTTCTAGGGTTACAGCTATTTCGCAATCTCCGCCTCGCTCTCACCGCCGGCCGCCTCGCTCTCGCCGCCGGCTTCCTCCAACGCCGGTGATGGATGGCTCCACCCCGGGTACAAAAAATATTATAAGAAAGAGCTTTAAAAGCCTGGTCAACGCCTTCAGTTCCTGTTCCCGGGCACCGAGAAAATCCCCAACTTGGCCAGCAGTTCGTGCAAAAAGCGTTGATCAAAACACACCAACCTTTGTAAAAGTTGTAGAGGGATTGTAGATATACAACTTTGGTATAGAGCTCTTAAATCACTTCTGTTACAAAAAGTCGAGTTTTTGCAAGTCAAACAGGGGCACCTCGAAATGAAACCGAGCCGAGAACGCCGCCGCCGCTCGTCGAAGCCCCCTCCGGCTGAGCCATCTACACCAATCGACTCAGGGTGAGCCCAATCGCACCTCCCCGTCACTTGTTTGCCTGCTCCGGCCCTACCTCGCCGGCGGCGAGCTCGCCCCTGCCGCCGAGGGCAGAGTTGTGAAGGTCATAGATTTGTAGGGACCCCTGTAGAAACGTCGAGGGCATATCTGTGAAAAGTTTAATCTTTCTAAGGGCTGGGTTGCAAGTAGATTCTTAACCTTTTCACCCATAGGTCCAGATCTTGGAAAATTCATATAAAAGCACAGAAAAATTGGAAAAATGTAAAACTAATTTTGTTGGTTTCCCGTGAGCATACCTACATATTTTGCAAAGCATGACCCTACTTTTGACTAATAGTTTTTGCATGAAAAATTGAAATTAGTTTGGCCTACTTTTGCTGAAGTTCAAAATCTACTTGTGATCTCAAGCTGAACTTTGGATATGTTGTTGTAGATACCATGTGTAGGCTCTTCACCAAAATTTGCACAAAGTTACTGAGTAAATCTTTTATTATGATTTATCTAGTATTTATGCTATTTTCTGCCTTAATGATTTTTGTAGCAAAAATTAAATAGATTTTTGAGCTCCACTTCTGAGTATAGTCTTGAAATGCCTAGATGCACCTTTACTGATTTGATCATGATTTTAGGACTGATAGAAATATTTGGTTCTGATTTATGCTTGGTTTTAATCATAAATGCCTAATTCAAGATCTAAAATGGCTCTTGGTGTATTTGTTGGTTTCCTAGCCTTGCTTTAGGTCAGAGGTGATGTAGGAGAAAAATTGTATCCAGAAGTGATGTACACAATCACTATAAAGAGAAGAATAAATAATAAAGCACTTCATAATATTCTTTAAAAGAAAGAGTATGATGAATCTATTTTGTCAAGGTGAATATGGTCAACCATGTGCTTCTTGTTGTCATGTGTTGCTGTTTTTAATTATATTAAATTAATTTCTTGCAAGCAAATGGATAACACATCTGCAATCACAAGGATGATCAAGGGTAATAATAATACTAGCATTCACTAGCTACCATATATTTCCACAAAAGTAATGCCATTATACAAGGTCATTACACAAAAGCCTCATTCATCAAATCTAGATGTTCATGAGGGAGTAGTTCACTACACAAAAGCTATCTATCATTCCTTGCAGGCGTGCCTACGGGAGTGCCCAGCGCTTAAGCGCCAGCCGGATGTCCTCCACCTTAGCCTCAATCTGAAATGGTTTTACAATGCATTATCAGTGTGATAAGTACATCAAAATTTGAATGAAACTGAACATATATAGTCAACAAAGGGAATGAAGGTAATACCTCGTCATCAGTAGGACGTGTTCGGTTGGGGCCCGGGAGGCAGAGCTCATCGTCGCTGTCGTCATTGCATTCCACGAATAGCCGAACTCGTGCGAAGTTGAACTCATAAGTCACCTTCGGCCCAAGATCCTGAATTAAGAAATCAAGACATAAACAGCAATATTCCATTTTTGAACTTAAGATTAATCATGTTGCAATCAGAGGTGATCAAAAATTTGTTTCAAACTGTCCAAGATAAATTTTCCATATGTACCCTAGTCAAGAAATCCTAAATTGCAAGTCCTAGAATTGATTATGGCTCAGAAACAATTTCGCAATCACACAAAAATAATCACTTCAATGTACTAAGCAACCAGAGGAATTAAAGACTGAGTTCTCGAATAATATAGGGGGAACTTAAATTTGGTTACCGGACGCTCCCATCCGAAGTCCTGCCATTTGCGGGGGTACAACTCCTCACTGGACTCCTCCGCCGGCTTCGACTTCTTAGCGTTGGGGTGCTGAAAATCCTCATCGTCGGCCTTCTGCTTCCGAGGCATCTTGGCGGATTCAGCATCGGCTTCCTCGGATGCCCGATGAACATCGGGGCAACGAAACCACCCCAGCCTCACCGCCTCCGCCGCCGGTCCCATCGAGGACCCCGTCTCCCCGCTCGTGGAGGATGCCGGCAATGCGGCCTTCGGCGAGGAACGGCGACGAGAAACCCTCGACGCCGCGGACGAGTTCGGCTCCATCTTGTCGTGCGGGTCCGGCGGTGGGGAGGTTTGGAAAGTAATCAGAGTTGGGCGGCGGTGGGGGAGGTTTGGAAAGTAATCGGAGTTGGGCGGCGGTTCGGTGGTTTCTACTATAGCGAGGCGCCGGGGAAGGGGCGAGACAAGAAGCGAAACATCAGGGAAGGCGGGGGCGTCTAGGCACACACAGGTAGCGGTTGACACCAGTTGTTTTCCACCCCAAGCGGCTGACAAATGGAGCCCACCACGAAGGGCCCACACAAAAACCCCACACCAAAGGGATGCGACCCACGAGCGTGCCACCGACTGAGGAGACGATTAACTCGCATGTGCCTTTTCATCCTTGCGTTTGACTTGCGGGTCCCACCTATCGGCAAGTGATGAACTGTTTTTTGTATTTTGATTCATAATCAAAACTTAAAACATGTTTATATTACACGTATGATGTCCAACTCAGGTGGTTTTTCCCCTACATTTTTAGAAAACAAGAATCTATCTCATGAGTCCAGTCCAATTCGAAATTACAAAGTTTGAACCATCAAATTTTCGAAATTCAAAGATTGATATCTAGAATTGATTTTTTTCAAACACTAGATGATGTCAAATGGAAAAGTGATGAACACCAAAGTTTCATAGCTCATCGAGATGAACAATGTTTATTTTTGGTTGTTTTTCATTTGACGAAGTGGTACTATAATGTAGTACAAAATTGACATGTCCCCAACCAAGTTTCTTAAACTATGTGAGTCAACATAGGTTAATGAACAATGTGTAATACCACTTTCTCAAATGAAAATCCGACCTAAATAAAGTTCGTAGATCTTGTTGAGATATGAAACTCTGGTATTCACCACTTTTCCATTTGACATCATCTGGTGTTCAAAAATATCGATTGTAGATATCATTTTTTGAATTTTGAAATTTGTCCTATTCAAACTCTGTCAAATGGATTAATGACTTAAATAAAGATTGTAGGCCTTGACGAGTTGTACAGGTTTGGTATTCAAGAAATTTCATTTGACAACTATATTCAAACTTTGTCAATTTTTGAAGGTTTTTTATAACAGAAGCAATTTGCGTCAGCTGGCCCCACGCGTGGGACCAGTTAGCCGCACAACTACACGAGCGCTCGTGGTGTTGACGAAGCTGTGTCCCCACTTCCTTTTAGCTTAAAGACGAAGCTGAACAGACAGCAGAGAATATTGCTTCATCCCTGTTCCCCCAAACTGTCTCATCAAAACTAGGATTTTCTTGCCTTCCGCCATCGCCGAAGACCACCAAGCTTCCAATCTCGGACGCAATTGCCACGCCACCTAGCTCTGAAGCAAGATTGGCACCTGCGATGACCCGATGTGAGGTAGCGGAAGGCAGCGCCGCCCCTGAAACGAAGGGGGATGCAGTCGGGGCTACTGCCGCCGCCGGCCCACACACCAACCAAGGTGCTGCAGGCGGAGCAAGCGCCGCCGCGTCAGCATAGCGCGTCAATTTCCAGGTCAGCCCTTCACGGCCAGCATGTACATTGTGTAGGTAGTCCTGGATTTGTAGCGAGATTGAACTGTCTGATTAAGATTTCGAACCCTGTTTTCTTGGATTGGTACTGTAGGGTCGCAAGCGTCGCGCCGTGGATGTGTGGGACGCCGCTGCCGATGCTGTCGACATTCGAGTAGGCAGTGGCTGGGATGAATGGCGCCCCGCCGTCGTCCGTCCACAACGTTCGCCGATTCCGGGACCGGCCCCAACTTCGGTCTGCGAGGTCAAATTCTTCAAGGAGCGGTACCCGAGCATCAAGACCACAATCACTTGCGACGCGGAAGTAGTGTCGGAGTACATCAAAGAAATCAAAGGTAACCCTCCTCCAAATCGTTTGCTCGTCGGATTGGACACCGAGTGCATTGAGCTTCGCAGTGGCGAGCACAAGGTCGCATTGTTGCAATTGTGCGTCGGGCCGCGTTGCCTTATTTACCAGGTGCTCCATGCCGGCTACAAGCTACCTGATGTCCTGAGCAAGTTTCTCAGCAAGGAAGGCCACATCTTTGTCGGAGCGCATATCTCGAATGATGTTGAATGCCTAGAGCAGGATTGCGGCATCACGATTTCTAATTGGAGAGACCTTCAACTGATTGTTTCTGAGGTTGATGACAAGTACAGCAATCTATACCAAAATGGTTACAGGTCATCACTGGAGAAGATTGGAAATGTGGTACTAGACCTACCTCTGTTCAAGAACAGAAGAGTGAACCACAGCCTGTGGGGTTCGAGGTGTTTGGAAGACTGGCAGGTGCAATACGCCACCAAGGATGCATTTCTGTCTTTTGAGATTGCAAATCAGCTTGAGATCAAGCATGGTTACCGATTTGTGCCAGATGATATATAGTTAGACTTATCTAGTAATGTAATAATCCATAGTAACAAGTAGCATTTCTGGGTTTAGAGAACAAGTATCTGTGTATGTATATCTAGTAATGCAGTGATGTAGTCAATGCTAGTATGCTGCTACTACTTTGGTATATATGTGCAAGTCTTTTTTATGATGTCAAATAGAAACTTTGGTATCATATGTTGCCACCACACCACATGAAATGACACCCAGCCACGCCTGGCCGCGCCCAGCCACGTCCCCCAGCCGCAGCCGGCCACACCGGAGCCACGGCCGGCCGCGGCCAAGCCACGGCCGGCCATAGCCCCGCATCGGCCGCGGCCAGCCACACAGCGGCCGGCCACGCCACGACACGCCAGTTCGAACCCACACCATGACACGCCAGTTCTGATGTTTAGTTGTTAATTTCTTTGGAAATAACTTGAGAGGCCGCCGCCAGTTATTGGAATCTCGAAAGACGCCGTCGGTTCTTGGAAAGTCCTCTCTGCCCACATCTCACGCTCCCCCGTCGCGCCCTCTCCACCCACACATCTCACACTCCGCCGTCGCGCCCTCTCCGCCAACATCTCACACTCCGCGCCACGTGACTTCCCTTCCATGGCATCGAGGGAGCACCCCCGGTCGCTAGCGGAACTCCCGATTGAGTTGCGTGCAATCATCGCTGGCCGAGTCGGTGCGACATCGAATCAGCCAATGGAGGACCTTCGGAGCCTACGTGCCACCTGCAAGAGCATGTTGGGCCCCTGCCGCGATAGAGATGTCGGTAGGCACCTGGCACCAGGTCGGGTTCCAGTCGAGCAGATGCAGAATGCCGACCCCGATGGCTACGACGCCTTCATTCGTAGCTTGGCTGCAGCCGGCAACCCGGTGGCTGGCTTCCTCCCTGGGATGGACGACATCTTCGGCAGGAACCGTGGACGGCGTCCTCCCCTAGACGAGATACACCGCGCTGCCTAGGTCGGGAACAGAGGGGCGGCCTATATGGCGGCCGTCCTCCTCTACAGGTTCTACAGCGGGGCCGACGCCGACGCCACTGCATTTGCGTACATGAAACAGGTTGAGGGCGAGGCTCAAGGGCAGTGGCGTCCACAGATGATCATCAACTTGCAATCTGAATATTTCCGGACTCGTGGGGTTAATCTGAGGAGTATCACCCTCCGCCAGGGCCGCCGCCGGCCGACGCTGCCATCGGCGGTGGCGCGAGGCAACATTCAACACTGCGTAGGCCGAACCTTCTGCGGTAGGGAGCCGAGCTGGAGGGGGTTTGCCTTTTATTTCTGTAGTGATGAATGTAGGCTTCGTTTCGAATGCGATGCCTTCTTCTTTCGTGTTAATCATGTTTACAGAGGCTAAAATGGTGTAAAGTGTATCATCTGCTAGAACTTCCTATTAAGCTTCATGCTCATGATGTGTCCCAACTAGAATAAAGAAATAACAAGTTATGTGCATACAGCACTTCTTTTTCTACAGATTCTTCTGCACTGGTAGGAACCTACCTTTGCCAACATTACAGTACTTATTATTCAAATGCAGTGAGAATGTAACATTTTGGGAAAAGTGACCACAAATACACCTCATGCTTTAGTTTTGGGACACGACATAATAATGTTAAAAATGTTGAAAACAATTGTCATGGCAAGATTAAATTGTCTCTTAACACGCCAAACAAAATCGACTAAGTATCAATCGAAAAATTCATCATCTTGGGCATCTTGAACAATTGGTGCAACAACTCCATCATCAATGTACGTGTCATCTGCATCATGTTCATCATCATCATCAAATACATCATCGTCTGGTTCATCAACTGCCTCGGCCCGCACCTGATTAATAACTGAGACATCCCCGTTTGTGCCTTCCTTGTCAGATCTTGACCAATTTGTCAAATCCTGGTGTTCACCGAGCAAATTAATACCTTCGATACCCACAGCAATTGAGTCCTCAAGATCTAATTCAGGCATGGCAAACAAGTTCCTTGGTTTCAATGAAATAACACTGCTCCAACCATGTTTGTTCACCAGATTCATATAAAACACCAGTTCTGCCTGTGTTGCCAGAATATAGGGTTCATTCTTATACCTGTGTCGAGTAGTATCGATGTCAATCACCCCAAATTTATCTTTACTGTATCCTTTGCCTCTGTTGGTACTTGTGGTAGCAGGCACATCAAACCAGTCACACTGGAACAGAATAACTTCTTTTTGTCCAGGAAATTCCAGTGAGATCATTCTTTTAATCACCCCATACCAGTTCGTGCCTCCTTTCTCACCCTTGACAAGCACACCACTATTTTGTGTCACGAGGGTTTTCTAAATGTTAACGGTTCGAAACAGCTAATTATTGATATGACATCTATTCAATGTACGAGGTCAGGGATCCGGTCCTTGAGCAAGTGCAAACAACTCTGAACTTACTTCCCCTATCGCATGTAGACCTCTGATCATTCCTTCAAACCATCTTACGAGTAGATCCTCATGTCGCTTATCAAGATTTCTGGTTCCATATTCCTTCAGTTCTTCCAAATGCGCACTGCATACAAATGAATATTACCGTTAGTTTTGTCGTACGCACATCCCTGGGCCCACTACTCAGGTGGGTACCAGGGCCGACTACTGCGTGGGCCCCTGGGACTACTCGTCTTGGGCTGCACGGCACCGGATGGCATGAAGCACAAGGCATACGGAGGACTAGTACTCGGTTAGGAAGCTAGACGTGTCCGGATCCATGTAGAGTACTCCTAGCCGTGTACGACTAGTACTCTCCCTATGAAACCGACTTGTAACCCTGCCTCCCGAACTATATAAGGCGAGGCAGGGACCCCTATCTCATCATCCGCACCATCTTGTAAACACACCCAATCAATCCAGAGCTACGCAACATACAGGACGTAGGGTATTACGCACCTCGCAGCCCGAACCTGTCTAAATTGTGTGCCACGTGTCTCTCCTTCGAGTTCCCGATCTCGGCGAGGCCACAACCGTGTACCTCGGGTACTCCCCTTGGTAGGTTGCCGGGTTAAAACACCGACAGCTGGCGCGCCAGGTAGGGGATCTCGCCGAAGATCTCATGGCGAACTCGACGGCTTCAGTCATCATCAAGCCAACCGCCGCCTTCAATCGCGGCGACACCTTCGTTTTCGGCTCCTGGGTCTGCACTGCTGACGGCGCCGGATCGTTCCAGCGCTACCTCACCATGACCCCAGACCCGGAGACTGGACTCGTGACGCTTCCCGAAGCCATCACGGGTCAACTCGTCGATAAATTCGACAAATTTTCACTCCGCAACCAAGTCACCGACTTAGAGACAGGATCCACCTCCAACTCGAACTCGACGTCGCCCTGGATCGAACCGCGCGAGCCGGCTCTTGAGCCATCGTGTGGACCGGTCCTCCCCCACGAGCACTTCCCGTACGGCCTCTGCAACTCCAGCAAAGCCTACGCGGAAGCACTCACCTCACGTCAGGCCGGCAAGGAGATCGCCTCTGAGTACTCGTCGGACTCCAATGCCGTCCCCGACTACAACTCGGACTCCTCCTACGAGTTTGACTTCGGTCTCGATCCGAACGAGTCCGAGTCTGAGCTCAACACCATCGAGGAGCCGTTGTCAGGTCCTGCTGCTGGCTTGGTCATCACGTCCACTCCCACCGACAGATTTGTCTACTGGCCTGACCGCAAGCCCGCAGACCTGATCGACGACAACTCACCCTATGTCACCTACCTCGAGGCACTCCCCTTCCAGGAGGGGACACCGCTGACTCCAAACGAGGAGGAGCACACGCCAACTGAGGTGGCGACTACCGACTCCGGACTCTGCACGCCTGACCGTGAGGTATTCATGGCAACCGGGGAAGCTGGAACCTCAGAAAACCAAGTTGATCGGTACCTCGACGACATCTCAGAGGACGAAGATTCAGCCAACACACCCGCAGATGAGACTACTGATGCCAAGAACGCCAGGCGTGAACGCAACAGAAAGCGAGCAGACCGACACCGGCGGCTCCGCGAAGCTCTCCCTATCCGGAACCTCAACGACGCCCTGGACCAAGTCGCCAACCGGGTGCACACTACCCCTGAGCAATGCCTCATGTCTATTACTTCAATAGCTCGAACAGCTCAGGGGCACCGCGCAGGCGAACTCATCGCCAAACTCGCTGAGGACGCCTACTTCATGTGGGTCAACAACAGGACCGCCGGAGCCGGGAATCATGAAGCCACTAGTCGCAGCCGCACCCCAGCAGAAGTCGGATGCAACCGTGTCCGTGGCGAACACCAGCCAACTCCCAATCGCTCTAGAGCCTCTGCGGGAGCACCTTCGCAAGGTGGCACAAGCGGCGGCGGCGGTGGCGGCAGCAGCGGCAGCTCCTCCCATGGCGCCGGCAGAAGAGCTGGTGGCGGCGGTGATCGCGGGGGCCGAGGCCACGCGAACAGCCACGCCACTGGCAACGCACGTGGCGGCTACGATGCCCGCCACAGGATCGACGAGATCCGCCGCGCCAAGAAGACTACCGACGTCAGCGACAGCGATGGCTTCCCCGCCTACTCTGCACGACTTCGCGATCTGCTTCTTCCCGAGAAATTCAAACCCCTCGGGATCACCAAGTATGACGCGAAGCAAGATCCAGTTCAGTGGCTCAGGTGCTATGCCCTGGCCATTGAAAACACTGGTGGTGACAACGATACCAAGTGTCTCTACTTCCCCTTCTGTCTGGACCAGGCCCCACTCACCTGGCTCGAGTCGCTCGACAAGAACTCGATCGACAAGTGGGATCAGCTGAAGGCCCAGTTCACCAGCAACTTCGCGGGCGCCATGGGGCACTCGGGTACTCGCATGGACCTGGCGATGGTCAAGCAGGAGCAAGGCGAGACACTCCGCCAGTACATGCATCACTTTTTTGACAAGCGTGCGACCGTAGTCGACGTCACCGACAAAGAAGTCATCGACCTCTTCCAAGACGGTCTTTACCACCGTCGCACCTTCGAAGACTTCAGTCGCCGCCGCCCAAGCTCCATTACCAAGCTCAAAAACATGATCACGTCTTGGGCCGACGAAGAGGACAAGGCGAACACCAAGTACGACTCCATTCGTGGCAAGAGCAAAAACAACACGGGCGGCAGCAACAATAACATGGATCACGGGAGTCGCAATAACAATAACAACTACTCGGGTCCTAACCGCAAGCGCAAGCCAGACAACACAGTCATGGCTATACAGCGTCCGGCGAAGGACAGTTCCAAAAAGACCTCCGGCAGCTTCAGAGACTTGCTCAAAGAGAAGTGCCCGTGGCATCTGGACGGCAATCACACAACCGATCAGTGCTACCAACTCCGGCGAGCACTCAAGGATGTTCCCAATCCACGGCCCCCTCACGACAAGAAGGGCAAGAAGAAAGTCGACGAAGGCAATGGCGACTTCCAGGAACCCGACAAAACGGTGAATGTCCTCTTTGGCGGACTACCCACCAGGCGATCTCAGAAGCTTACCCTCCGGGAAGTCTTGAACATTGAGCCAGCGGTGCCGACACCTCTAAGGTGGTCGGAGGTACCTATCACCTTTTCCCGCGCAGACCAATGGACAAGCTTCTCTGAACCAGGACGTTTCCCACTTGTCCTGAAACCAGTAGTCGCGGGCTCCAGACTCAACAAGGTACTCATCGACGGCGGGAGCGGACTCAATGTCCCCTTCACCAAAACCTTGAAGAAGATGAAGCTCGACATCACCGACATGCTCACCAAGAGCACGTCACCTTTCTACGGCATCGTTCTAGGCAACGCGGCTATACCACTCAGCTCAGTGGTTCTGCCAGTTACCTTCGAGACGACAAGGGAGAACTACCGCACTGAGTACATCAAGTTCGAGGTTGCGGACTTCGAAACCTCCTACCATGCCATCCTCGACAGACCAGCTATCGCCAAGTTCATGGCGATCCCCCACTACACCTACTTGGTACTCAAAATGCCAAGTCCTGCCGGAGTACTCGCGCTGCAAGGGGACTTGAAGATTTCCTATGACTGCGACACCGAAGTCGTGGAACTCGCAGCAACCAATCAAGTACCCAACGCAATGATGGAGATCTTCGCTGCTTCCAAGAAACTCGCGCCAACCAAACTCGAGATACCTGAGAAAACTGACACCTCCAACAAACCTCAGCCAACAGAAGAAATACAGGTGAAGGCCATCGACCTCGGGACTGATGACAGCAGCAAGACTACCATGATCGGCGCGGGGCTCAACCCTAAATAGGAAGACGCGCTCATCAGCTTCCTCCGGACTAACCGAGACATCTTCGCGTGGAAGCCAGCAGACATGTCAGGTGTGCCCAGGAGGCTGATTGAGCATTCACTCAACGTCGATCCTAAAGCTACCCCCAAGCGACAACATCTCCGTCGCTTTGCTGACGACCGACGGGACGCCATCAAGAAGGAACTCGCCAAACTACTCGCGACTGGCTTTATCCGAGAAGTCTTCCATCCTGAGTGGCTCGCCAGTCCCGTCCTCGTCCGCAAAAAGAACACGAACGAGTGGAGGATGTGCGTTGACTACACCGACCTTAACAAGCACTACCCCAAGGACCCCTTCGGGTTGCCGCAGATCGACCAAGTCATCGACTCCACGGCGGGCTGCGACCTGCTCTGCTTCCTCGACTGCTACTCCGGGTACCACCAGATCGCTATCAAGGAAGAAGACCAGGAGAAGACCGCGTTCATCACCACGTTTGGTGCCTACTGCTACACGACAATGTCGTTCGGGTTGAAGAACGCCGGCGCCACCTACCAACGAGCTATCCAGGCCTGCTTCAAGAAGCAGCTCAACAAGAACGTCGAAGCCTATGTGGATGACTTGGTCATCAAGACCAGAAACTCCGACACGCTCATCGCCGATCTTGAAGAGACTTTCGCATCTTTGCGAGAGTACCGGTGGAAGCTCAACCCCAACAAGTGCGTCTTCGGCGTACCTTCGGGGAAACTACTCGGCTTCATCATCAGCCATCGTGGCATCGAAGCCAATCCTGAGAAGATCTCCGCCATCACCAATATGAAAGCTCCAACCGGCATCAAATATGTGCAGAAGCTGACTGGGTGCATGGCGGCCCTGAACAGATTTATCTCGAAGCTCAGAGAACGGGGACTACCCTTCTTCAAACTACTCAAACACCAAGAGAAGTTCGTGTGGACCGCGGAGGCTGATCAAGCTCTGACGCAGCTTAAAGACTTCCTGTCGAAACCACCGGTCCTCACAGCTCCTCGCAAACAGGAGCAGCTACTGCTCTATCTCGCTGCGACTACTCACGTGGTCAGTACTACCATAATCGTCGAACGGCAGGAAGAAGGCCACGCCTACCCAGTCCAGCACCAGTCTACTTCGTCAGTGAGGTCCTGTCCGAGTCCAAGGCACGGTACCAGCCCGTCCAGAAGCTACTCTACGCAGTACTCATCACCTCGCGGAAGCTACGACACTACTTCCAGGAGTACTCGATCATCGTCATCACTGACTACCCGCTCGGTGATATACTCCATAATCAAGATGCTACTAGAAGAATCTCCAAATGGGCGGTCGAGCTTGGCGCCCTCAACACTGACTTCAAGCCACGCACTGCTATCAAGTCTCAAGCACTAGTCGACTTCATGGCAGAGTGGCGGGAGAATCAGCTACCAACTCCAACAGAGCGACCAGAGCATTGGGTGATGTACTTCGACGACTCACTCAAACTCGAGGGCGCGGGTGCAGGGGTACTCCTGATTTCTCCAAAGGGCAAACAACTCAAGTACGTCCTGCAGGTCTTCGGGAAGGTCTCAAACAACGAAGCCGAGTACGAGGCCCAGCTGCATGGGCTCCGCCTCGCAATTTCATTAGGCATCAAGCGACTACTAGTCTACGGCGACTCCGCAGTGGTCATCAACCAAGTCAACAAATCGTGGGACCGCAATAAGGAGAACATGGACGCCTACTGTCTGGAAGTCCGCAAGCTCGAGAACAAATTCTACGGTCTCGAGTTCCACCACGTCGTACGCGACAACAATGTCGCAGCAGACGTCCTGTCAAAGCTTGGTTCTACTCACGCTCAAGTACCTGCTGGAGTCTTCGTCCACGAGCTTCACGCGCCATCCATCACGGAGCCGGCACCAACGACCACAGACTCTGGGCCAGCACAGCCCAGTCAGGAGGTCATGATGATAGACGTGGACTGGAGACAACCTTTCATCGACTACATCCGCGAGCAGAAGGTTCCTTCCAACAAGAACGAGGCCGAACAACTCGTCCGCCGAGCCAAGACCTACGTACTAGTCGGAGACAAGCTCTACAGGCAGGGCGCCACTTCTGGAGTACTCATGAAGTGCATACCCCGAGAAGAAGGCAAGGACATCTTGGAGGAGATCCACAAGGGTGTCTGCGGCAACCACGCGTCCTCTCGGATGCTGGGGAGCAAAGCCTTCCGACGAGCCTTCTACTGGCCCACAGCTCTGGCCGACACCGAAGAACTCGTTAGAAGGTGCCAAGGGTGCCAATTCTTCGCCAAGCAGCAACACGTCCCGACCTACAAGCTAGTCACCATACCACTGATCTGGCCCTTTGCCTGCTGGGGGCTCGACATGATTGGGCCTCTGCCAACTGCGCTAGGTGGATTCAATAGAGTCCTGGTGGCCATCGACAAGTTCACCAAGTGGATCGAAGTCAAGCCAGTCACCTACCCCAAGGCCGACAGAGTACTCGACTTCTTGGATGAACTCGTACATCGCTACGGGCTTCCCAACCGCATCATCACAGACTTGGGTTCCAACTTCAACAACCATCAGTTCTGGGAGTACTGCGAGAATAGCGGGATCGACGTCCGATACATCTTCGTCGCCCACCCGTGCGCCAACGGCCAGGTGGAGCGCGCCAACGGGATGGTACTCGACGCCCTCAAGAAGCAATTGCACAATGCAGCTAACACCAAAGGAGGAAAGTGGATCAAGGAACTACCCAATGCACTCTGGGGGCTTCGTACTCAACCTACCAAGCTAACAGGACAGTCGCCCTACTTCCTGGTTTACGGCTCCGAAGCTATTCTACCCGCCGACGTGATGTGGGAATCCCCGGCAGTAGAACAATATGACGAAGGCATCTCAGAAGACAGTCGACGGGTTGATATCGACAACCTCGAAGAAGCCCGCTGTGCTGCCCTCGTCCAATCGGCAAGGTACCTAGAGGGTATCCGACGCTACCATGATCGCAACGTCAAGGAATGCTCCTTCAACGTCGGCGATCTAGTCCTCCGTCGCATCCAGAACACGGACGGACTACACAAGCTCAGCTCGCTGTGGGAAGGTCCCTTTACAGTTTCTAAGGTGACCGGACCAGGCTCCTATCGTCTCCAAACACTTGAAGGCGACGACATCAGCAACTCGTGGAACGTCGACCAGCTGTGTCGCTTCAATGCGTAGTCGCTCGACTACGCACCTACGAGTCCAGCCTATACGGCTACTAACGGACTCTTCACTGTAAGCGGCCTCTCGGTCCAAGCACTAGTCTATGGACTACTTCTATCCAGGGTCCAGCGTTAACGGCTACTAACGGATCCTGGGCCGCATATAGCCTAAGGGCTTTAGCGGCGGTCTACGGACCATGTACTCTCTAGATCCAGCCTATACGGCTACTAACGGATCTCCAGCTGTAAGAGGCTCAAGGGCCCTAGCAATCACTTAGCCGTAGGTGGCCTACGGGTCCTGGCAATTTCTCCTTTGTAACGGCCCTGGCCATCCAGGTCTACTTATCCGTCAGTAATAAAGCTTGATTCTATTCAACTTGTTTACTGTGCCTTCCAACAAGGCAAATCTCACCGAGTACTACTACTCACTTCAACGACTTGGTACTCCGCACGCTTCGGTGCAAGCGGCGGCAACGAGTACTTATTACAATATAGAAGTGAACCAACTTCATTCATATTCAAACAAGTTTCTGACTACTTTGTTTGTCTTACATCAACTACTCTGTACATAAGCTACCTCTACAGGTACATCTACTGGAGGTTCAGCTTGTCCGCGACTTGCTCCGCGATAGGCGCCATCTCCTCCAGAAGGGTCTTGTACTGCTCATCCGTGCAGTTCGCTACAAGACCTCCGGCTACCACGTCCACTAGTACCTTCGGGAAGTACGACTTCATGAAGGCGAGTACCTAGTTCAGTTTCGACTTCGCCAAATGCTTGACGTACGTCGCCAGGCACCCGGGGGCTTCCTTCAACCTGTCTACCAGGGGCGCTATCTTGGGCCCGCCCGGATGTGGGACCGGCAGCCTTGCTATGGGCAGTGCGGCTTCTTCGAGTTCCTTCAGCTGCCCCCGCAGTTTCTCACAGTTTTCATTAAGCTTCTGCAGAGATTTATAACAGCGTACAAGGTCAAGATCTTAGGCTTCACGGAGCTCCATGTGCTTGATACACTCATGGTGCAACTGTGCGTACTCATACTCAAGTACCTCTCTCTTATCGGTCTCCCGGTACACAATGTTCTTGAGGTCCGCCTCGGAAGCCTTCAGCTGGTCGATCCTTGCCTCAAGATCTGCAGACAACTCGTCACGGCATCAGATTACTCACAAGCTCTGCAATGAGTACTCAGTGGTCACAACGGATGGCATACCTTTGTTCTTCTGGCGCAGAGTTTTGTTCTTCCTGACCAACTCATCCCTCTTCGCCTGCATCTCTTGTACCTTGTTGTGGTACTGGGTGAAGGCACTGTCAAGCTTGGATTAGAGCAGTGTTGAGTGTTTCTTCGACTTCTCCAGCTCTTTCTCCAAAGCCTCGGCGCGGAGGACTGTGTCACCATATCCCTTCAGAAGGTCGGTCTTCTGGCGGGACCTCTCCACCAGGCCCTGCGCAAGATCCAATGATCAATCAGTAATCAGTATTCAATAAGGCAAGGCAACCCAAGGTACTCGCAATGTACCTTGATCTAGTTCTCTATACGGCGCAATGACTCCATGCTCAGAGACACGAAGGCCAGGTCAATCAGATCATCATCCAGCAACTCGAGACCTCCACGACTCGAGGTCCCAGTCTCTGGCATGGGTGCCGAGCGGAGCGGCGCTGCATCTTCTATCATCGCCTCACGGACGACGACCTCAGACCCTGCTTCAGGTTGCGGGTCAACCCGTGCTTCCGCGCTTGGATCGGGGGCTGTCAAAGTCGCTGGCCCGGAGGCTGTCGAAGACGTTGGCCCGGGGACTGTCGCTGTCGCTGGCTCGGCAATTGGCTCTGCAGTCGTTGCCTCAGCAGCAGCCGCCTCCATGGCTACTGCCACAGGGATCGCTGCTCCGTCAGCTTGTGTCCCTGCCAAGATTAGCTCCATTGTCAGCGACAGCTACGACTACTCTCTACAATAAGTACTCGTGGTGACAGGATACGTACCTTCCACCAGGGTAGCTTCTTTAAGCCTCGACCCTGCCACGACGTCGGCTTGTGGTGGCGGCGTGGGTTCTCGTACCTCCGCCGAGCGGTCTTCACCATCGGCAGGAGTGCTAGTCTCCCCATCCCACGACAAGTCCGTGGATTTCCTGCATCATGAAGTCTACAATCAGCAACACAAGCTGGACAGCTACATGACTACTCAGGAGTTCTGGAAACTTACAGAGTTGACCGCACCACAGTGACGGTCGGGGCGCCCAGTAGCCTGGCAATATCTACAATGCCACGCTCGCCGGTGGCTCCTGCATCGACAGGAGGCTCTTCTACCCTCCCTTCTGGCTGCTCAACGGCCACGGCCGCAGCAGGGGGAGGACCCTGTACTCTTTCCAATGACGGCTGCAGATGGCTCTCCACAGCCGCAGCTTGTTCCTGTGCCTCTTCCGGCACAACGTCTCCAGTAGCTGGAGGTGGGCTGGTACTTCTCTCAGCCGTCGCCCCCACCGTCTCCCAGACGTCTCCCTCATCCTGCGTAGCAAGGTCCGAGGAGGGGATGTCCTGCAACAATACAAGCCATGCAGTCAGCAATAGACTACTCATCGTCAGTACTCGACTACTCTAATCGCGGTACTCACCTCTTGTCTGGTGGCCTCCGACAACTTCAATTTCTCACAGCGCGTTTGCGCGCCACGTTGCGGGGCTTCCTGGGCGGCACCGGCAAGCTCGCCTCCAGGCTGGACGGCTTCTCGATCACCGGAATATGTGGCATTCCAGCTCAGCTGAACCTCGAGCTGAGCTGGAACCGCTGCTACAGCGTCTCCTCATCCTCGTCGTCGGAGGTGTCTTCAATGACGACGGCATCATCGCCCTCGCCAACTTCGCGGCATTCCTTCACCTTGGGTTCCGCCTTCCCCTGCGTTTGCTTCTCAAGCCGTGGGGGGGAGGGAGGAATGGAGATGTACTTCTTCACATCGTCCTACAAGATCAAGCAAGCATAAGTAGGACTACACAAGCAATTAGTACTCGGAAGCTCCGGCCACGACTACTAACCTCATTTGGCGGCCGTGCCGCGGAGTACTCTGGCACGAGGCACGGCGTGTACGGGGGCATGTCTTTGAAGATCTTGCCCAGCCTCTCGATGATGACATCATCTTCAATTTCTTCACCGGGCATCCGGGAAGTATCTTCGTCGCCAATGTACTGGTAGCCGAGAGTATCTCGCGCCATCAGCGGCTGCACCCTTCTCTTCATAAAGCTGAAGGCCACATGCTCGGCCCTCAGTCCGGCCTCCCTCAAGGCCTTAATCTTCTTTAGCAATGGAGGTAGTTGAAGACCCTCTTGCATGGTGGGCTCCGTGTTCCACCATGGTGCATGCTTCGGCTGACGACCGCTGGGCTTGGCAGCTCGGGGTGGTGGTTACTGATGTAGAACCACTTCGCCTTCCAATCCTGGTTGGAGTCAATAAGCTTGTACGGCAAGTACTGCCCGGTGGCGTCTTCGCGCATCTGCACTCTAGCCCCTCCAACTACTCGGGGGTCGTCCGTACTCGGCTGGGGCTTCACTCGGAAAAACTTCCGGAACAAGATCCAGAGGGGCTTGATCCCCACAAATGACTCGCAGAAGTGTACGAAGATGGAGATGTGGAAGATACCATTGGGGTTGGGGTTGGGGTTGAGGTACTCGATCCCGTAGTACTTGAGCATCCCCTTGAAGAAGTCGCTAGCCGGCAATGCGAGTCTGCGCTCCACGAACCGCGCGAACATCGGAATCTCATCCAGGTTCTTCTCCATCGGGTACGGATCTCCAGTGGCGACGCGCCACAGATCCATCTCCTTCTCGCGGAGGAAACCACTATTGACCAAGGCAAGGAGGTCCTCGGTCTTCAGCTTCGCCTTCTTCCACTCCTTCGCCGGATTGGGACGAGGGGAGGGCGGCGACGACGACGACGGGCTGGCATCACCGACCCTTTTATCCTTCGAGTCACGAGCGTCTTCACTCGCATTCGCTCGGGGGCTGAGGAGGAGGGCGGACTACGGCGGCGGAGCAAATGTAAATCTAATCTACTATGCGGCGGCGGTGGCAGCAGGGGCGCAGGAGTGCGGTGACTTAGATCTAACTGCGGAGGAATGCAACCGCTGGGAGTGAAAAAACCCTAAGGGGTTCACCGGCTATTTATAAGCCACCAAGTGGACAAGTTCCGAACGGGCGGATAAGTCCGTGGTGGCTGACTCAGCGGTGGCAGCCTGACCCTTCGTATTCCAGTACTCGGCGCTCTCAGTCTTGGGGGCCCAACTACAATCAACGGATTCAGTGGGCTAGACCAAATCAAGATCCCACTCAGGACACATTCTACAGTCAAGATGACCCTTCAATTCGAGAGAAAAGTACTCGACTCAAGGCTCGGGGGCTCCGTGCCACGTGTCCTTCGGTTTTTTCTCCAGATTTTTCGGGATAAGATTGGCAGAACTTCAGATTGACCCTCAGCTTGAATCTACGATTCGACCTAAGGATCGGGGGCTACATTCCATATGGAATGCGATTCTTCGAATCACATTTTCCATATGGTTCTTTAATCAAGACAACATGAGTACTATTGAAGACCTTCGAGAGAAGCACTCGGGGACGCTTGGGGACTACTCGAGAAGACTTCAAGACTACTCAAGGATCAGCTGGAGTACCTTCCAACCTCGGGATGATTCGAGCATTCTTGAGGACTTTCGGCTTGTGGAACTCGGGGACGCTCAAGGACTACTCGCCAAGGCCGTCAAGACTACTCGAAGACATCCTGATCGACTACAAAGTACTCGAGGGCTTGTCGTACGGACATCCCTGGGCCCACTACTCAGGTGGGTACCAGGACCGACTACTGCATGGGCCCCTG
This sequence comes from Cenchrus fungigraminus, assembly GCA_036936925.1. Lineage (NCBI taxonomy): Eukaryota > Viridiplantae > Streptophyta > Magnoliopsida > Poales > Poaceae > Cenchrus > Cenchrus fungigraminus. The sequence goes on along the minus strand of CM072778.1, from coordinate 48,249,172 downwards.
GGACTACTCGACTTGGGCTGCACGGCACCGGATGGCGTGAAGCACAAGGCATGCGGAGGACTAGTACTCGGTTAGGAAGCTAGACGTGTCTGGATCCATGTAGAGTACTCCTAGCCGTGTACGACTAGTACTCTCCCTATGAAACCGACTTGTAATCCTGCCTCCCGGACTATATAAGGCGAGGCAGGGACCCCTATCTCATCATCCGCACCATTTTGTAAACACACCCAATCAATCCAGAGCTACGCAGCATACAGGACGTAGGGTATTACGCACCTCGCGGCCCGAACCTGTCTAAATTATGTGTCACGTGTCTCTCCTTCGAGTTCCCGATCTCGGCGAGGCCACAAACGTCTACCTCGGGTACTCCCCTTGGTAGGTTCCCGGGTTAAAACACCGACAAGTTTGAAATTCAAAATTACAAGCAATAAATGATGTTGAGTAGTGTATCTTACTCGACATATGGTCTAGCTTCATCACAATTGCAAATTATGTAGTGCCTCATCTTCCGAAACTCATCTGGTGGAATTTCGTCGACCGTCTGTCCTCTCCTCTTGTAATCCATTTCAGAAAAAATGCTCAAACCAGATGGTGGCTCATTCACAGTATCTTTATGGCTAGTGAATGTGATCCATGCACCCTTTCGTGTTTGTATGTTTAATCTTTATGGAATCAACGCTTTATGATAGGTTAGTTTCGATATGTTAGACGGAGAACCCTAGGTAGTTTGCTTCCGATCCACGGATTGATATCTTGGGTCGACCCCGAGTGAAAAAGGCAAGACGTGATCCGTACTCTTGCAGATCGAAACGCAACACGTGTTTCAACCATCAACACCGCGGAACCTTACTCTCTTGGTGGGAGCGGTGGGCGGGGCCTTCTTCTCCTCGCTGCGGAACCTCCCTCTTGAGTCGCAGCAGTACGGCTGCTTATCGGCGTCCGTCTCTACGATGGAGACGAGGAAGGACAATGGGAGGGATGGCGACAGAGACGAGGAAGGAGAAGGGGAGAGAAGGTGACAGAGACGAGGAAAGCAGATGGTTTGAGAAGGAAGGCAGAGTGGCAGAGTGGCAGGGGAGAGTGACTTTGGTCAAAAATTGGGAACAAAGGGATGCAGATTAACCAAACCGCTTCTCTAGTGCAAACTAAAAAGAGACCCGAATTAGCCAAACCGCGTCTCCAATGCACGGGGCGGCGATCCTGCATATATAGAAACTGTGCAATAAATTTTGTCCTGTGCAAAAGCACATTTGGCTGAGAGATAGAGACCCTGCATATATAGAATCTGTCAAAATATGCGGTCCAAGATTGTGAGACGCGGATTAGTGAACCCGCGTCTGCTTTGTGTCTATCTTCATTGATAGGTTAGCTCGATCTCTCATGGCTCCCATTTCGACATACATGCACAATCAACACATATCTTTTGAGACAAAACATATATCATTAAAGAGATAACTTGCCCACATAGATAAAGATAACGTGTCCACATGAATAAAGATAATTATTACAAACAGTTAACTTGTCCATCTAGCTAGGCCTTAACTTGCCCATCACATTTTTTACAATGGTCATGCTATCTGACCATGCACATCAACAAAATCATGCCCCTTGAACATCGACAAAAGCATGGCTATGTGACCCTGCACATCAACAAGCTTGAACTTCCTCATGCCCTATTAAGTTTGGCTCCTTTTGCAGCCTCTTCATAAGCAACCAAGGTCTCTTTAAGAACTTCGAGCGCATCTTCACTAGCTCGAGATTTTGTTCAGTCGTATACTTGTACCTCCTTATGTGCTTAGCCTTTTTGGTGAGGATGTTCACTTCTTCCATGATTTTATGAACCTCAGGTTTCACATAATCCCAGACTTTAAGGTTTAGTAGTAACTCAACCTCTGCTCGTGAGTCATAGAGTTTTGCCTAAAACAGGGTTAAACATAGTATAAGAATAACATAGTTAATTTAGAACTAATTTGCCTCAGAACTTGGAGCATTATAGGCACAGTAATCATCATAGACAAGTTATATAAGAACTTAAAAATTATCCTAGGCTTCCTAGCAAGGTGACAAGTAAAAGCAGAACGTAGTTCTGAACTGATTTGCCTTAGAACTTAGTATAAGATCATGACAAGCATGGAAGACACATCATAGGTACTAACATTATCAAGCTCAATCTCAAACTCAAGCTCCATCTATAGAACAAGTAAAAGGCACTAAGATTCAGAGAAACTTGCCTCGCCGTCGTCGTGGTCATTTCTACAGTTGGAGATGAGGTCCTCTACACCTTCACCACTCCCTCGACCCCTCTTTGTTGTTGCTAGACATTTGTGGTCGCAGACGTGAGGCAGGCGCCTCGCCCTCTTCGTCGCCCCCTCGCCGGAATGCTCCTCCTTGCCACTGCTTGCCCCTTGTTGGAACCCGAGAGTATCCAGTGGAGGACACTCATCTCCGGCTTCGGTTTCGCTCCACCACCGCTTGGCCCCTTTGTGACCACGCGTCTCCTTGTGAGTCATTGCCCAAAACAATGGTGAGTCATTGGCGACGCTGGTTAGTGAAAATGTGTCTCCTTGTGACCACATGTCTCCTTTGGGACCACACGTCTCTTTAGCGTACACGCGTTCCGAGGTGCCTAAGGCGTAGTGGCGCGTAGTGGGAAGACCGGCCGCCTGACGGTTCCCCATCTTGTCATTATAAATCCCCAGCCAGCCAAGAGCTTCGTCCATAAACTTTCCTCAAGCGCGCCACTAAGAAAACCCCAGCACCACCGTCTCCGGTCACCAAGAAGATCAGCAAGAGCTTCTTCTTCCTCAAGCGTGCGCATGGCATCGTCGAGCGAGCCGTCCAGGAAGCTGGGAAGGGAGGACGACGACAATGACGAAAGCCACCACCGTCGACTCATCAAGGAGGTGAAGACGTCGGCACCCGAGGAGGCGCTGGCGCCGCCACCTAAGGAGGCCGACCCTCTTCTTCTTCACTACATTGGGACAACCATTGGTCCGTCCAAATGTTCGTCGAAGCTTTCAAGAAGCTTCAATGAGTGGCTGTTGTGCTCGGCATCCCACGACCCAAGGATTCGCTACAGAGGATCGTGAAGGATTTCACATTCAAGATCCATGACTTCACTAGGGAGCTTGAGACCGCCGTGGTCGGTGCCGCCGCCGACGATGGCGGCTTCGACGGTGGCGACGAGCGCGACATTGATGGCTCCGGCTCTGCTTGTTTGTCATGAACATGCTCCTCTGTTAATATGAGGTTCCTCTTGTGTGTTTGTTGAACTTCTGATGAACTATGTATAAAATCATTGGAGACACAGGTTGGTTAATCTGCGCCTCCTTTGCCGTGTGCTGCAAGACCGAACTCAAGTAAATTTAACACTGAAATGTCAGCACAGATAAATTGATGAAATTTGTGATATGTGTGTCACACCCTGAAATTTCTAATTTTAGGATGTGAATAGAGAGAATAATTAAATAACAATTTTATCATAATTTTAAAAATTTTCCAACATTTATTTTCTTTACAAGAAATATAGTATAGGAAAAGGTCATTGATTGTTTTAAATAAATAAATTGATTCAATGTGTGTTGCATTCATGCCGATGCATCTTATAGTTTTATGAGTGCAAAAGGTTTTAAAATGCATTTAGGTGCTGACCAAATCCTTCCGAGAATTTTCCGGCTTTTTCTGAAATTTATTCTCTTTTTCCTTGAGCTATTTCGATTTATTAGAAGGCTCTAAAATTCTTTTCATGAACTCCAAATACTTTATTTCGATTGTTCATGCTCCAATCTATCTTTGGGGATTTTCCTGGAATTTTTGCAAATTTTCGAAGTATTTTTCGTGCCTTGTAAGCATTTTCTGGAATTTTATGAATTTGTTTTTGCACTAAAAAGTATTTGAAAAGAAAAGAAAATCAAATCTTTTCTTTTGGGCCGAGCCCACACCTGTGAGCCCGACCTGCTCCGGCCCGTCAGGCCCAGCGGAGCCCATCCGGCCCCTCACCCATGGCCTGCCCGACTGGCCAAGCCGCCACCGCCGCCATCCTTGCCGTCCGCGCCCCTATAAAAGGGAGCACCCTGGCTGCCCGCACGCCCCCTACTCCGTCCGCCACCACCCGCGCCTCGCCTCCATGCGCAAGAAGTGCCGCCGACCAAGCCACCGGAGCCACCGCCGCAAGTCGTCGACGAGCGCCGCCTCTGCCCTTTCCTACAGCGAACCAGCGCTACCATGCGGTCCGCGACGACAAGCCGAAGCCGTAGCACCGCTTCCTGTCGTGAGTTGGCCACCGGAGCGCCATCGCCGTCATGAAGTCCGGCCGCCCCAAGCTCGACCGCTTTCCTCCGGAATCCGGCGCCTTCCGTCGTCCTCCGCCACTAGTGAGAACACCTGCTCGATCCCCAAGACCTCCACCATCCTCTACGCTGCCCGCCAGAAGCCCTAGCTACCCGAGCCGCCGACAATTGGAGCCGGCAGAGCCGCTGTCCTCCCCTATCCACCTAAACTGAAGGTAGAAGAAGAGGCTACCATTTTTTCATTTTAGCTCCTGTGGAACTCTATGACCCTTAGCCTATCTTTTGTGTCTTGGCCTATCTATGGATAACCCCCTGCAAAGATCCCTCTTTCACACATAGATCCAAACTAAGATTCTTTTTGAGATCTAACCCTAGCTTTAGATCTATTCCTGAGCACTGGTCTTTAGTTAATCACGAATAGGTCTTTATCATCCTGTTTTCTCGATATCTTCCAAGTTTTAGCTCCGTTTTTATACGTTCAAGTTGCGTTAGGTTCATAATAATGTAAAGTACCCGTTAGTGGTGAGATTTTCATCATGCATGTTTTATGAAATAAATTTAATATTAATTTTGTTTAATTCTTATTAAACATGCCTTTTCTAAATAAAAACAATATAGCGCTATACACCTTTTTTAGTTATCAATGTTAATTTGATTAATGATTATTTCACATGCTTTGTAAATAAAATCTAATTATATCTTTACCTTGGTTTTTCATAAACCAAATGTTATTTTTCTTAATAATTAATTAACTTTTCTAATTAAAAGTTGATTAGGCTTACCGGCTTTTATAAATAAATGTTAATTTGTTTAAATACCAACAAGAATGAGTTTTTATTTATGACTTTATTAGTTTACACGAATCATAAAGTTACGTTTAGAGGATGCATATAGTTTACCTTTTCTAAGTTAAATGTTTAATTGGTATAATTCATACATGAACATTTATATAGTTGACTAGTTCTTTACATCGGTTTTGTAAATAAAGTTTAACTTGCATTAATTCCAACTTAGAGTATGTTCGTATGTTTTGCTAATTAAAATGAACCTAATCTTATAGTCTTTCATGTTCATATATGCAAATCATTCGATAGCCGTTCTTTATCAAGCTCTTTTTCAGTATGTCTCGTTCTAAATCTTTTCGGTTCCAGTTCAAGCTCAGGTCAAGCAGTTCCATAAGTCTAATCCAATCTTTCCCTTCTAAGCACGGTTTGTGTGCTTTAGTGATCCATACAATCGAGCCTATCCTTTAGTATGATCTTTTAAGTTTTTCTGGATTGGTGTATTGTTCTTAGTTTGCTTGTTTGTTTGCTTTGTATGCTTGTGCCCGATGATTGACGCGAGTAGAATGAACGTCGTTCGAGAGCATTGAAGAGCTTGAAGGTGAAGATACTCTGAGCAACAATATTACTTTGGTTAAAGGCAAGTGTGTCCTTGTTCTTTTGTCCCAATAATTATTTAATCACTCATTGCATTGCTTTGCATTAATATTGATGGGTCCTATTAAGGTTTATCCTAGTTTTAATAATATTCCTTGTCAACCTGGGTTTATCTTTTTGGTGGGTAGCTATGCTTAGTTGCTCTACTTGGGTTATGGTGGTTTTAATGAACATTAATGATGAACTTGCTTTACCTGTATGCTATATATCTCTGGTTAATATAAGATCACAATGCTTAATCGGAACATGGAGAACCACCCAGGACAACAGTGCAACCACAAGGATTATATGGTCCAGTCTTGGCCGAGTAATTAGAGAAGTTTTGTGTGGCCATTACTCGCATGGTAGCTTGGGTACAGAGAAATGCTTTTATGACTCTTCTATTCCGGATAGGTATTGGAACGGAAGTACTCTATGGCTGACCGTCCGTGAGTAGAATTGTGGTACGAAAGATAGCCTCTACAACATGCTACTATGGACTAATACACATGGGAGGACTCTTTGTAAAGGCCTCGCAGTGTCCCTATGATATCACACCTATGAAGTGTGGTATTGTGTCTACTTTTGCACAGCACGGTTGGGTTCAAAGTTCCTAGAACTTTTATGCGACTTGTGGGTAAAGATGTGCAACCTCTGCAGAGTGTTTAAAACTAATCAATTAGCCGTGCTCACGGTTAAGAGCGGCCTGGACCCTCACATGATAACTGAACTTGAAGATGGACTTAAATCGTGGTTTCTGGTTATGTTAGCCATATGCTTATGGCGTATCTCTTTATGTTAATTGTGGGATGGTATATACTTATACTTTATTAGTAATCAGGTGCTAATAAAATTTGACCAACTAAAATTGCTTAATGTAGTCAACCTGTCAGCCTTTCCTTGTTAATTGTTTATTGGGTTATGTTAGGGACCTCTGAATCGGTGAGGCGAGTGCAGTTTTCAGTTGCAGTTTTGATCTTAAAAGTTTACACCTGTGGAACATTTGTTTGTATATTTATTTCCTTCCTGAATTGTTTTCTATGTTTTCCCCATTCAAAATACTTCTATTTGCATATTTTGCCTTGTCAAAGCCACTATCTATATCATTGAATTTCCATTTAATTCTTATTTTGATGACATTACCAATGATATGCAGGATGGCATTCGGGCACTGATGCTTAGCACATATGACTTCAAAGGAGATGTATCCATTGTAAGTGTACTGAAAATGCCTCGCTCTTTAGAATCTGAAACTGAAGGTGTTCAGACTGCAGTGTTTTACAATTCCTTGTGTCATTGTAGGAACCAGCATTGGATACCTTTAAGGAAATTGAGGCATTTCCTTCAGCCAATCCATCTGAAATCGTCACAATTATCCTGGAAGACTATATTCATGCACCGAATGGACTGACAAACGTGCTCAATGCCATATTTTAGTTGGCAACTATATCTCCTGGTAGCACAATCAGTTGAAAAGTTAGGCTTTGAGTGTCTTATCAAATTCAAACGACAAGCTATTTACTTGATCGCCGAGGTTGAGTACTGAATTTTTCTTGTTGATGCTAATTTTTATTGCTTTTGTTCTACCTCAGACTATGATGAGTGGTCTCTCTTATTTGTTCCTGATTCGGCCCACAGGTTGTTATGGAGGAAGGCGTGCTTCCAAGATGTTTGAGCATCCCAATGGCTGGCATCATTGAGCAGGGGTGATGCAGTGCAGATTAATTTTTTTTTTGGTTGATTTATGTGGAGTTTGAGCATCCCATTTCAGTTGATCTATGTGGAGTTCAAACGACTGATGGTGTCGTGGAATATAATTAAAACAAGATAAGTGCATCTTGATTTCAGTTACTTGCCATTGATAATATGTGAAGGGCTCCTTGATCTGTGCTAGAGTAATGATAATTTTGTCTTATGATATGCTATTCTGGTTTACTGGTTACTGCTCCTTATCTCACAAACAAATTTTAATTTTGCATTCAAAAGACTGTTCAGTTTTTCTATTAGTTTTTCCATTTTTAATTGCATACAAAGCTGTTTCTGCAGATTTATGATCATCATCACAATCTTAGTCTTATTTAATCCTTTGGTTCTTGCTATTCTTTATAGAAATTGGCCGGCTTAGAGCATCTCCAAGAGACTAGCTAAATTAAGAAATTGTTCTTCCAATAGGATGTTTTAAATTAAGAAATACAATGTTGTGTTTGTATGATATACTATAATTCAGTGTTATGGTTTATTAGCATTGCTTTCGTACTATATAATTTTATTGAATATTCTGTGTATTGCATTATAGATATTTGGATGCCCCTCCCAGTAGGCATATCTGTGGTTTCAAGTTTCTCATATGTTGCTTTCTATACTCACGTTCGAAGGATGCACTATCACGAATATTTTCCTTGTTGACATAGGGCTCAATTTTTTGTTTAAGAACTAAGATTAAATCTGATTTCATATAATTTATATCACTATATTATCGATACTTTCTAGCATATTGTTATTTTTTCATCATTTCTATCCTGAGTATGAATAACATCCATGCTAGGTCCTTTTATTTTTACTTTGTATTAAAATGGATGGAGAGCATGCTTCCCGAGATAATAGATATTAGACTATCAACGGTTAAATATGAGGACAGTTACAAACTATTCATCATTAGAATGTGGATAGGAGATGTAATTGTTGACTGTGATATAGTTGCTGATAACAATGGATATCTTACTTTCTTCCAGTGAGGGTAGTAGTATTTTATGAGATTATTTACAGTAGACCATAATTTGGTGGGGTTATGCTTCCTGAATATTTTTTCTGACAACAAGGTGTCTTTACCTTGGCTAATAAGTAAAAAAAGAAGAGAAAGGGTAGGTAGTATGCAAAGATGGGCACTGGCTAATATGCTATGTGATATAGCGCCTGTACCTTGGCTGCCTTATGATGAATTTTTAATATGGAAGACTGGTAAAATTTGCAGATAGTAGCTTACTTCACAATCTCTGTTCACTAAAGTTGTCATGCATTGTGGTATTGCTAATTTTATGTGGTTTTGCATTGTGAAAAATTCTGTCGAGCCTTGGAATCTATATATAGAATGATGTTACATCTTCTCAAACCATGTGAGGTCTTTTCCCTCCTGGTTATAATTTTCAATTTACCGTAAAAAAGCAAGAAATTAGTAATTCTTCCCTGATTGAGTTCAGATCCTCGTAGTCGCTTGCAAAGCTGCTTCTGAAACATGTTTTTTCAGGGAACTGCTTAGAAAATATAAAGGATGCCTTGGATGGCTGTTTCCAACAAAGAGGGAAGAAGTGCCATTTAAAAGTGGCCTTCTGGATCAGTTCAAAAACTTATCAAGGTAAACATCAGTCACTATTTAAATAAGTTTTGTTCCATAGTTATGTTCGAAGCCTAACCCTGTGCATTCATGCTATCTCTTTCTGCATAGCCTTCTGTTCTTTTGCTTGTACATGTGGCATAGATAATGCATACATATCGTTATTGAATGCCTACTCGCTCACAATCATTGTTGCTGCAATGTGATGATCTCATTCAGGTCTTTCTTTGGTAGAGTACATCTTGCATTGCTCTTCTGTCTTGTTCTTCAATTGGATTGTGGATAGTTGGCTGAGGTTGGCATTGTGCTCTCAGGAACAATTGCTGGTTCGAACTTACATTAGTCACACTGAGCTCTTTCCTGCTACTTGGAATCACTTGCTCTAATAGTTTCATATACCAAATTCAAAATGACAAGCAGTTACAATTGAAATGTTCAGTTAATCTTTGATTGCTTGAGCATCATGTTACTGTTCCGTGTAGGGTGAGAGCATGAGTGGTACCAACATTGAATTCGATTTGCCATTGTAAAGAGCACAAGCACTATGGTATACCTGGCCCTTGAAATCGATCATGTTGCTTGCTGTTCAGACTTAGCTAGAATGCTGGAAGCACCAATGGAGCCTGGGCAGAGATGCTGCTGCGATGCCAATAAAGCTCACAGTCACTGATGGAGCATTTGAGTTTTTTACTAATGGTTGATCTCATAATGTCGCCGTTCATTATGTTTGAGGAATAGAAGTGCAGTTTGAATGAGACTAGATCACAACATTATTAGGCTGCCCGGGCAGTCCTGATTTAGTGGGCAAGAGTGGCTTGTTGCTTCTACCAATTGATTTGTTTGCATCTTGTGCTACAATGTAACCTTGGATGTATTTTGAAAAAAAAGAATTACATTACCTGTGTTGTGAACTAGGATTCGGATGATATATTTATTCAATATTTGAATGTGTTTCACATGATTGTGATTGTGTTGAGTTCAATGTGCATTGTAATATAAAGTTTTTCTTGCCTGTAGCAACACACGAATACCATATAATTTTTATTGAATATTTTGTGTACTGTATTGAAGATTTGTTTGCCCGTAGCAACGCACGGGCATGATCCTAGTGACTTCATAGGGGAGAGTTGAATGAAAGGACCAAGTACCCTGATGGAAATAGGAATGTTCCAGGTGCTTACTCACTCTTCTTTCGTATTTATTTTTTGTGGAAATTCTGTCATTTTCGTTTGTGGAGATGCTTGGCCAATTAAAATTTGTATGTTATTCCTCAGAGGGAGGTGGCATATTGAACAACTTTGAGGGAACGCCGGCATAGATGCCTGCCCAAGCACAAATGCCGACGAGCAGGCCGGGGCAAATTCTGACACATGTACTGCTTCTCATCGAGGTAAGCCTCTGTTGTTCCCGTTGGTTTTTTATTTCCATTGGTTGAGAAGTCAGCAACCGAAGGTGCATATCTTTTTGTCTCGTGAATTTTGCAGAATAGGAACAAATAGGGAGGATGAGGTAAGGCATTCTGCAGGTTTGGTTTCGCAAGTGAATTATAATCAGAGAGCATTTACAAAAAATGGTTGCTTAATATGTTTCCTGATTGATATACTTCATTGTGTGTTGGTTTAGATTGGAGACTTATGTCCCTATAGACTTGTTCTTATCAATTTATCATCTCCTCTTGCCATTTGAATTTTAAATCAAAATTTGTAAATTGTAATGAGCTTTTAGGACAAATGAGACACACACAAATTTAGGCGTTGAACTATGACTTGCTGCTAGTAATTACTTAGGAAGATTTGTTTATTTCAACAACTATGTATTTGAATTAAATAATACTTATTCTATTTGTATGCTTATTTTTCAAATTATTATATCCTGTTGAATCCTATGTATTGCACTATATATTTTTTGTTGCCCGTAGCAGCACATGGACCATTGTCAAAGATATATGTAAAGATTGTGTATATTCAAGATGATTCTTAAGATGGTGTCAGACCCACCTATATAGAAGTACAAGGTGGTTATTCTTGATGAGGCTCATGAGAGAATATTGAGGAGAGATCTGTTATTTGTGCATCTCAAGATCTTGAGAACAATCTCATAGGTGAGATGAAAGTTCCGGTTCCAGAGAAAGTCAGATGGAGTATGATTTAATTTTCTGATTTATTTGGTGTCTTTGTTTCATGGCTGCAGAATGATGGTCAGGGCATCTGGGCATACGAAACGCTAATTATCCTAAAAAATAGTGCATATGTATTTGCAGAGGTGGCTGATAGGAGACATGAATAGTGTTGGCCAAGCTTGATGATAGTGGCCTTAAGTGTTGGTCCCCTATCTTATTTTCATTTGATGCATGTAACCTGTCGACATTTTTACCTCACATACAACTATTCTTCAATTAGCCTACACGTGGTACAAACATCTATTCATGATGTAAGCCTTATGGCAATGCATCCCAAGTGTTTACAATTGAGTATCACTTGATGTCTTGTGTTGATAGAAGTAAATATTGTACACAATGATGTTTGATGTGTATAAGTGAAATAATGTTGCCCGTAGCAATGTACGAGCACGATCCTAGTATACTACTCCTATCCTTCTAAAAAGAATGAACTGGAGACAAAAACTTGTCTTGTCAGTACTTTTTTCCGCTCGCGTGAATCTGCCTCCCCCTCCCCACCCGTGTGTCTACCCTCCCCTACCCCGCCGTCGTACATCACGCGCACATCCACCTCCCCCCTCTGCACGCTCCTCCGTTTTGCTTTGCCCGCCGCCAGGCCGCGCACCCTGCGACCGCCTCCTCCGCACTGGCGCCGCCGCCACCTCCTCCGGGCCGCGTCCCCGCCCAGCGGCGGCTCCAAACGAGCGAGTGGAGGCCATGTGTGCCATCCCCGCGTCGCCGCCTTCACCCTCGCCTCCACCCTCCCAGTCGTCGCCCCCTCTTCCGCTCCCTCGATCTCCTCCAAGCAATCCACCGCGTGACATCCGCGAGGGAGGAGACGATGGCCTCGAACTGCTCCGGACGCCGTCCTTGCCGAGGGAGTGCCCCCACGAGATCCACCGGCCGTCATCCGCGCATCGGCCATCTACATCATCTCCTCCAATCCCCAACCGCAAGAGCGGGAACTTCCGCCGCCGTCCCACATTCCAAGTGCAGGTACGTGTTTAACCCTAGCTGCCCGCACCAGTGTCACCTGTAATGCCACCGCTTGCTCCCCTCACTCGTGCACTGACAAAGCTAGGTCGATCCATAGCGAGGCACTGGAATACCGCACAATTGGAGCCCCGTACGTAACCTCCTGGTCCCTTCCTTGCACCTCGCTGAAGGCCACCGTACCCAAGCACAAACGCCGGCAAACAGGCTGCCCGTAACCACCGGAAGCCATGGACATGCGGCCAAATTTGTTCTTCACATTTTGCATTTTATCCCTTGGTGGAAATTAAACTGTAACCCTGATTCAGTGTTTGCGACGATGTCCGCGACGCACAGCCACCACTCTCCGTCGAAGGATCTGGAATTAGAGTAAAGGGTCTGAAATAATAGTTCTATGATGTCCCAGATATATTTATATGTGCGAGCAACCATCCTAATCTGCCTTCCGTTTTATAGATATATGAGAGTAGTTAATCTGATTAAAATTCCTATAACACAGTGGATATGAATTGGGAATGAGCAGGAATATATCGTAATCGTATAAATTTTTATTGGTGTTGAGCAATAATCTTTGGCTCCAGTTAACAATGATTGTTTATCTAATATTGCCTAGGAAAGAAGGGAGAGCCACTGGTTGCTGCTGTGGTCTTGGTGGAGAGAACACCAAAGGGAGAGATAATTTGAAGAAAAATAAAAAAAAAACTAGCTTTTGGGGATTGCTTGCTTGGTGGAGGCACAGGGAGAAGAGAGGCTACAAGGATTAGCACTGGTACTATCTTTGCTTGAGAGGACCTGGGTTGCTGGAGAAGAAGAGGCAAGGAGCATTTGTAGCATGTTTTTTTATAACATATCACAAGAACAACAGAGATTGTATTGTTTCATTAGTAAAATTCATTCCTTTTATGTGTATAGGAGAGCCTGAAGGATGGTGTAACCAGCTCTGTCCGTGTTGATTACTCGAGTAAGAACCTACACTGCATTATTATCCCTCTTAATTTGTTCATTCATTAGTTCAGTGCTCTCAATTTCCCCCCTCTTTGTATATGACTCTGAATTTCTTACTGTATTAATCAGATGTAGTGCATGTGCCCTACAATTTATTCTTACATATTTGCCTTTTAAGTTTGGGGGCAGGGCGTGCGGGTGACAGGTTGGAGGAAGGTTAAGTGCCGCACATGACTGCGAAATCTCAGCGCTCCCCCCTCCCCCATGACTCACCTTCAGATCGTAGCACCATCATATTCAGAAGGAATTCTGCCGATTCAAAAAAAAAGACTGGTAGGAATACTGTTTCCTAATCTGTTGGCTTTTTTAGTAAAATTAGGATTAGTGTTTCTTATAATTGTATTTTGCGTCACCCGCGAGTCATGACGATGTTGGTTATGCCTGTTTTTATGAGATTCAACATTGTGTGCTCTGAAGTTCAGCTTAATGGATATCTCTGGGAATTAAAGTCAAGAAAATATTCCTTATGTGTTACAAACTGATAGCAACAGTCGCCTGAGAGGTTGAGCATCAGTTATGTACAATGTGTAGTCTGCCTGCCAATACCTCTTACTAATCTATTAGTTAGCTTCTTTGAAAGATTGAAGAACAGTGTCATATGTAGACTTTTATTATAGATGCTAAATAGTCTCTTTGTTAGCTGTAAACAAATATACAGTTAACTATACTGAACCTATATACAGACTTGTCCTCGAAAACAAGGTTAGCTTATAGGACATTTTTGGCATTGTTGATGCTTGCACTGCAATGCAATATATGTATTCTTTCTTTTAGGCTAGATATAAGGCAGCTTTCAATGTGTTGATTTTAGTTGTGTAGCTGCAAAAGCAGTTGTAGCACAAATTGAACCTTTGATACACTGATCACGGGATGGATAGTTCACTTTACTATGTCCCTATTGCTAATATTCAGTCTGAGATGGTTGATTGCAGAGTGCTAAAGATGAATTCAAGTAGTAGGAATTCATGGTGCTATGATGGTGGAAAATTCTTGATGTGTTGTGCAAGCATAATTCATTGGCCTTACAGAAAAGTCAAAACTAACAAGGTGTTGACAGGACTTTATCATAGTTGGACACACTTATTAGATATATATTTAAAAAGAGATTAGTTACTGAACAAACTTCTTTTTTTCATAGCTGCACATTCAGTTCTATGTTTTCACTTCAAGATTGTCCCAGTGAACTAGATTGGCAGGACGCTGCATCACTTCATGAGTTTCTAGAACAGTTCAGCGATGCAACAAAAGCATTTTCTGCAGATAGGCATCCAACAGCTCACATGTTTGTGAAGATGATGATGGCAATACGAGATGTATTGATTGATGAGACATGGAATGCCAATTCACTGCTCAATGCGTTGGCTGAAGCTATGTATACCAAGTTTGAGAAGTACTGGGCTGCACCTAGTATGATACTTCTCATAGCTGCTGTTTTGGATCCATCAATGAAAGCTGACTTCGTCAAGTTCTACTTCATGACTGTTGAGAGCGTAGAAGCGGAAGAGAAAATGAGAGAGCTCAGACAATATTTGAAGCAATATTATCTAGAGTACGAGAGGATTGTGAGGAATGTTGCCGCTCCTGTCTTCCCTTCGCATGAAAAGGAAGTATTAAGTCAGGGTGATTCGAGTTCTTCTGGACTTCATGGCAAGCGGTGTGTGGAGCTTGCATTTGCTCACTTTTCATCACAAAACTCGAGGACTCGCTCAGAAAGAACTGAACTGGACATTTATTTGGATGATCCTAGAGTAGTTGTGAGAGCAGGAGAGAACTTTAATGTTCTGGCATGGTGGAAAAAGAACTCAGATGCATATCCTATCTTGTCTTTGATGGCCAGAGACTTCTTGTCAATTCCTGTAAGCACGGTGTCTTCAGAATCTGCTTTTAGTTGTGCTGGAAGGATACTTGGCAAAAATCGAACATCTCTCTCTCCAGAAACTCCTGAGGCATTAGTATGTGCAAAAGACTGGTTGTTTGGCTTGAATGATGCAGATGAAGGTAAATGTCATATTTGATATACATTTTGCAAAGCTGGTTATTATGTTTATAATAATGGTTTAATATGTTTGTCTTGTTCATTGCAGGTGAATCAATGACTGGACAACGCATGTTTCAATCAGATGAAGAAGAAGGTGCTGATTGACAGGTTAGTGCCCTAGCTGGTCTTACCTGTTCTTGTTGTATTGCATTTTGTTTGGTTTTGATGAGGTCATATTACCACTTCAGTGTACTGCAAGTGCTCTTATATGTACATAGCAATTTAGCAATGCACCTACTAATTAAAAAAACTAATACACAGATTCTAAATCTGCATTGTTATGTTGTGATTGGTTGCAAATCAATCCCTCATTAGCTTTGAAGTGCATCCAGTTCAGTCAGCTCGTTGAAGTATTTACTTGAATATGACTTCACATAGTGTGCTTTGTACTTGGAGATTTTATAAGTCTGATGCCTGTAAACATGCTCTTCTAAAACAAACATACAGATTCTAATTGTTAAGTGGTGAGTGGGTGCAAATCAATATTTCTTCAGCGTTGAAAGTGCATAATTTTATTAAAAAATACATTGAAAGATAATAGAAGCAGTACATATATGAATGAATTATGCATATACTAATTGTCTATGTTGCTATTGTGTCTGGACCTATTGGCTAACCCCCAAATTAGTTATTTAACCAGACAATCAGTCATAGTCTCATAGAAAATATTCATGTCGTGGGCAAGTCCAATGGCTAATCAGCTATGTGTACAAATCCTACTGGTTGAGCTCTTTTCTATTAAAACTTCACACTCGAGAACACATTGACTTGAATTGAGACACAATTAAAATGTTTGAATGGTGGTGAATTAACTTACACTGTTAGGGTACAAAATGGGTTATCTGAACCAGTCATGTTGTACTAAAACATGTGTCTGATAGCAGCACAAAACATTGCTTACTGATCTTCCATGTTTGTACCACTGCAGATGCTTGATCTGTCTCATTGTCAGATTAATTTTAGGCCTGTAAGTAGCTAATCATCTAGTCGTGTTGTTGTGCTGCTGTCCTGTAAGTAGCTAATTATCTAGTCGTGTTGTCCTGTAAGTAGCTAATCATCTAGTCGTGCTGTTGTATCACTCGGGCATAACTTTAGGCCTTGCAGATTAATTTACATCCTTCTCGTAGCAGGTTACTCCTTCTATGGCGAGAAGCCTCCAAAAGATTCCTAAACTGCAGACCCTGAAGCTGGAAGGCTGCAAGTTCATGGCTGATGGACTAACAGCCATTGGAAGTTCTTGTTTTTCTATCAGGGAGTTAAGTCTGAGAAAGTGCTCTGGAGTGACAGATACAGAGCTCTCTTTTGCTGTGTCAAAACTTAAGAATATGCAGAAGTTGGACATCACTTGTTGTCGCAATGTCACTGATGTTTCAGTTGCTGCCATCACTAGTTCGTGCACTTTGTTTGTTTTTTTTTGCTTGTATTTATTGAAATGAGTTATGGTTGTCTAGCTAGTGCTGCTCGCTCGAGATTCATATGTGAAGGCCCTTGGATCTAGTTTGTTGCTGTAATATGCCTCCATATTCATTTGTGAAGGCCCTTGGATCGTAGTGTGCACACAGCCCTCGGGCTCAAAATAGGATTGGAGTGGATTAGGGTGCTATGAAACTTTGGATTGGATTGGATTGAGTCAAATCAAACAAATAAGGGTTGGATTAGAATTGGATCCTCCTAGAACAAATTAGGATCGGAGTGGGGTTAGGGCCGGATCCTGATCCATTCCCAGGCCTATAATAAAGTCCAAACTTGGAAAAGCTTATGGACTGAACATGTCGACCATGATGGAAGTACACTGGAGTATTCCTAACGTTTCACCGAGATGGAGGGAATATTCTCATATTCTTTCAACTCTTGCTTGTTACTGATTGCTCGTTTTTCTCCTTCAGATCCTATTGATTGTTTCCTGCTGAAACTGGACATGATACAGAACAGATGGCCGCAACCATTTCAATTGGACATGAATGTGATATTCAGATCAGATAGTGAGCTAAATTGATTATGAATGTATGAGTTACAAGTTCTCCTTTTCCTTTCTGGTGTACCATGTTTGTTGTCTGCAGTAATACAAGATCGTGGGTTCTGGGATCGGGGCTGTCAAAAGTGTGTATCCTTCTATCAATCTGCTGATTCCTTTTGTTAATTAGATTCTTTTTAGCTGGATTAATGCCCTTTCAATTTTGATTTGCTGGGTTTTAGATGTTATGTTTTGTGCTAATTTTTTATTTTACTATGGACAAATAGACAAGTTATACTACACTATGCCATTCGAAAACCAACTACAACTGAAGGACTTGAAATTATTTACAAGAATTGTTACATTTCTGAAAATATAATTTAACTTTAGACACAAATATTGAAATATTAGTCTTGTATGCTTCCGGTAATTTTGTTGCCCGTAGCAACGCACGGGCAAGATCCTAGTTCTTCACAAATGCTAAACTGTGAATTCTTGTATATTTACCTTCACTCTCCTTGAACGCTTCTGGACCTTGATTGTGCATTCTCCCAAGCAATGATCCTTGGTTTATTGGTGGAATTGTTACCATTGATATTCTATCAACATGTCCTTTTTTAAAAAAAAATCTCCTCCTTTATTTCCAATATATCTATCTCCACCAAGTATATTTATCCATCTACCTATTTATCATCCCAGTTAAGTTGGTGTCAAATCTGTTCGGTCAGCTCTCCGACGCATCAGCACTGATTTAATTTTATCTCGAGCTACAGAACTCCGATTGACATGAAATCAGTTGGATTAGTTCCAGAATTTCATGGGTTAATTTCTGTCCAAAATTCAGCATTATTCGTTTTGTATTCAGGGAGATACATACGAATTAGTGGAACATTCAGAATCTGTCGACACTGCTGACAGCCATCTTGATTAATTAATATCCCGGGGTTCTAAACCTCCAATTGAGGTGATTCCAGTTGGGATGATCTCATAATTTCGTACTCCATGATCTGGGAAGAAAATCATTATTTATGGGTATCTTTACTGGGATCTACATCTAATCTGTTAGGAGGATACCCTCTAACTTTATTAACAACGTGTAGTATCGTTCCTTTAACTATGTCTTGATTGGTGGAATTCAGTGCTTGATGATGATGTTTGGTTTTATGACCTTGATTGATTCGTTTCTTTGTAGTGAGTGTTGGTGTATTATGGGTCTCATATCTACAATAACATCAGTTGCTTAGTTGGGTTCTTCTTTTGTACCTCCCACCTCCTTGTTTTTCCCCATTCTTTTTACCCTACTCTTCAATCTATCTGTTTACTCTTGTTCTCTTCTGATCATATCTTTATCTACCAACTAGATGGAAAACCCAAAAGGAGGTAATAAAGGCAAAAACCATGAGAACAATGACAACTATGGATACAACCAAGATGTGTTATCATTTCCACCCTCGGACAATAAGTATGCAGAGTTCACGAGGACTGAGCCACCAATGTTCTCTAATACCACATACCCCTTAGAAGCCGATGAATGGATCAAGACAATTGAAGAGAAGCTAGATATGGTACAGTGCAATGATAGGGAAAAGGCTTTGTATGCATCTGGGCAACTTATAGGAGCAGCTTCAGAGTAGTGGGATTCTTACATCAATTGACATGAGCAACCTGAGAGTATTGTGTGGAAGGAATTCAAGGACAACTTTATCTCACACCATACTCCTGTAAGTGCAATAAGCTCAAAAGGAAGGAGTTCCTTAACTTAAAGCAGGGACAGATGACTATAACTGAGTATGAGGATAAGTTTATTCGATTATCTATGTATGCCCTAAGATCGGCTGAAAGTGATAAGAAGAAACGAGAAGATTTCATCAAAGGGTTGAATGAAGACCTTCAAAGTATACTAAGCTAACCTGAATATTTTAGTCTGCAAGATGTAATCAAGAAAGCTATTGGGCTAGAAAGCAAACTACAGGAGACCGTGAGTAGACTATATGGCTCTGGTCTTAGCTGAGTAATTAGGGAAGTCTTGTGTGGCCATTAGTCGCATGGTAGATTGGGTACGGAGGAATGCTTTTATGGCTCTTCTATTCCGGATAGGTATTGGAACGGAAGTACTCTATGGCTGACCATCCGTGAGTAGAAGTGTGGTACGAAAGAAAGCCTCTATGACATGCTACGATGGACTAATACACATGGTAGGACTCTTTGTAAAGGTCACGTAGCGTCGCTATGCAATCACACCTATGAAGTGTGGTATTGTGTCTATTTTTGCACAACATGGTTGGGTTCAAAGTTCTTAGAACTTTTATGGACTTGTGGGTAAAGATGTGCAACCTTTGCAGAGTGTTTAAAACTAATCGATTAGCCGTGCTCACGGTCAAGAGCGGCCTGGACCCTCACATGATAACTGAACTTGAAGATGGACTTAAATCATGGTTTTTGGTTATGTTAGCCATATGCTTATGGCGTATCTCTTTATATTAATTGTGGGATGGTATATACTTATACTTTATTAGTAATTAGGTGCTAATAAAATTTGACCAACTAAAATTGCTTAATGCAGTCAACCTGTCAGCCTTTTTCTTGTCAAGTCTTTGCATTCATACTTTCCCCACACTTGCTAAGTACGACATGTGCTCACCCTTGCTATAAACAATGTTGTTCAGAAAGAGGAAGCTGCTATGAAGTTGTTGTGAAGATGTTGTTGGTGCTATGCATACGCAACCCCCAGTCGACTGCTTGTGGATGTTCGGTGCCTTCGTTTCCAGGATTTAGCGTAATACTCTGATAATCTTTCTCTTTCTTTACGTGAAACTGTACTGTTATTCACTTATGTCAACTATATGCATGAAACTTGATCCTGGTATGCATATAAATTTGCATTTGGTTTTCTTTGGAAAGACAAGTGTGACAATGTGATAGATTAAGATTCGTGACCCAATTGTAATTTCATTTCATTCTTCATTCATACATTTAAGTATGTCATCTGTGACAAATTTTTCATTCTTCATTCACACAAATGAAACAAAAGCACCACTTTTCACATCAGAATTACTTCTTTGCAGCATACATCCCCAGTAAACATCCAAAGACTACACAAACAGCACCCACAATAATCAAGTTCATCCTCCAGATCACATCGTCCATCTTCTCCTCAAGTGCTTTCTTCCTCTACTTATCGTCTAGTGCTTTCTTGTGCTTGTCGCTCACAACTGAATCCACTGAATCCTCTACTTCATCGACCACGTCTTCCCATTTTGACGATCGAAAAACAATGACACCAACATCCTTCAGCATCTGGAGATACTCCTTCTCGAAACAATAATATCCACAAAGCATGGGGTACTACACAAATCAAAAGCACATAAGAACCCTAACTCAGATTTGGGAAACACAACACAGACTACTCACCACGTTCCTCGCACACTTGAAATAAAGACGACCATGGTTTTCACCTTCCTTCTGCGTCCGCCCCTCCACCACCTGAGCCATACCACAGTCCGGTCAAGGGACCAGTGGAAAGCAGCTTAGCTCACCGACTGGATCCAAGCTGATGGAGTGAATGCGGCTGCTCCGACCACCCTGAACCCTGCTCCTACCACATCCACCTCTAGACAAATCGGCATAGTGTGACGTGCGCGGCGGCGGGGAAAGGACGGGAGGGCGGCGGTGGAGCTCAGAGCGGGGAAGAAGAAGGGGGTCGGGGCCAGGGCGGATGGATATTCATTCGGTCAGAGGCATTTCAGACAATGGAGAGTTATTGGCGACGCGGGTTAGTGAACTCGCGTCTTCTTTGTCAGGCGGGCAGACAACGGTTATCTTTTTTATATAGGCTGCTGACACTGCACGTGGGCCCGTCACTATGTTTTTGAAATGAAACTTGCTTCCCTCAAATATTAGAGCCCATTAAACAGCACCTAAAAATTCATAACAAATACAAACAATTTATAGTTGGTCATTTAGTATTTGAATAAAATATCAACATCCACACTTGTGCAACCAAAATTCTTAAAATTATATTGTTTATTCCAATAACGTCTTAGTGTGGTCTAAAAATTCTACAAATTGACTTGACAACATAATTTGGGTCCCTAAACTTGTCATAAAAATTTCAAATGGTTTTGATAAAGGAGGAATATACTTATATACAAATGTCTACATCTCTCACATAGTTTCCTAGAATGGTACTTCAACATTGAAGTTTTCCACACTTAACAACATGTTCCAACTCATATGCATTTGAAATTTTGACAACCTTGTGTTCATCGTAAGATTACGAAATACAAAGTTTCATTAGTAATGGTTGTGTAAAACAAATATTATTTCTATGTTGTATTTATAAGGAACAAGATAAGGCATACAAACAACATCCAGGAAATGAGATTATATACGAAACAATGTCATAAATGAATAGATGTTTATTTTATAAAATTCAGAAATAAATATCATCAAATTTGGATTATGAATGACAGAGAAATACGTGATACAAAATTTGATTGCAAATTAAAAGGGGAAAACGAACTATTCTTCACTCGAATAGAACTGGCCTCGCCCCTTCATTGGAGACGCGTTTTCCTAACACGCATCTCCGATGAGTCATAATATTGGGGCTTTTAGTTTTAAGGCCCACACAAGTCTACTCGCGCTAGGGTTAGTATGGAAAGACGCCTCCCTCACGCAGTCGCCTCCTCACTCTCCCCTCCCGCCATCGCCTTCCCCCCCCCCCTCGCGCCGCCGCCGCTTCCTCCCCCTCACCCCGCCGCCTCTACTTCCTCACCCTCACCTTCCTCCCTCTCACCTCCTCCCCACGCCGCAACGCACGCTACACCCCTTCGCTAAGACGCGGGCCACACCACCCCTCACCTTCTAGCGACTACGACGACGACTAGGAGGATGAGGGATCCAGCCACGAGGTCGACGCGAGGACGAGGACGTGGTGGCGAGGAGGCAGCGACGAGGAGGAGTAGAGATCGCTCCGCTCCGACAGTGACAAGGTGAACTGCATGATAGAAATCCCTCCTACATCATTAAGATACATTTTTGACTATGCTCAGTTAGGGTTTCAAGTTTCAAAACGTATACTTGGCCTAATGATTGGTTGAACCGTGTAAGCATAACCAAGTACTTTGTATAAGTACATGTGGACATACTTAACTGTTGATAACATACATACTTAGCATTTCCCTTTAGATTCACTCTTATATTTGGTTTTGCTCTTGTTCTATATGTACATTTGGACATTCTCTACAAATTGAATAAGTACCTCATCAACAACAGAGGTAGCGAACATCTTCCTCTTTACAATGGTAAGGTCGCATTGCGTGAACTAATTTTTTGGTTTCTGAATTTTGCATTTATGTCAATGGTTTCATAGAACCAATGAGATTATAGTAGGCTAAACTAGTTACTGTAATTGATTTCTCATTTGTATGGTCTTGTACACAGTTCTGTGGGTGTTGATTAGATAAATGCTTAGGTGTTATGCATGGTTAACTAAACATGTGCTCTACTTGTCTTTTGTTGTAGCATGTCTCCTGGGAGAGCTAGCAGTATGGTCAGCTTTTTGTGCTATTCTGGGACACTGAGCTGACCTTTCTCACAATCCCTTGACTATTAATTCTGGATAAATCTGCGAGGACTATAGACCTGGGCAAGTTGAAGAAGATGAACATTATGAATACGATGGATATGGCACTGCTAGTGAAGAACAAGAGCAGGTGGGTGGGGCTCCGCACCGAGCCAGAGCACCAAGGATAGCCACAAAGTGACCAAGAGACACAATGGTAGTCACTGAGGTTGAGAGAGGGGGGATGCCAGTACCATTGACACAAAAGCGCAGGTTCAGGGCGCTTGCGGGGCTCATTGCTAGACAAAAGATACCTTTCGATTTGTCAGAAATCAAAAAGGTAAGTAAGGAACAAAAGTGGTACTTGTTTGATCACTATCTGCAGAAACACTTGGAGTTCCAGGAAGACATGAAACAGTAGACATTCAAGCTTTTGTGGAAGATTGCAGCCAAGGCATGGCGACAACTCAGATTTCAGCTTAGGCGAGATTTTGTCAGAAAAGGACTTAAGCCATTTGGAAGGCAAGGCTTGATCGAACCGCAACAGTTGAATGAGTTCGTGAAACAGCAGGAAACTGAGGACGCCTCATCTGTTAGTGTTAAGTTCAAACAACTTCGAAGCCTAAACACAAATGAGCACAACATGGGTCCAGCTGGTTATGCTGGGAAACTACCACAGTTGGAGGAAGAGGACAGGAAATTAGCTGCGGCTAGGATTGTCAACCCATATGACACCTACCCTGACGATCATGCCAGGAATTGGCTGCGAGCAAGTAGTAAGCTAGTGGTGAAAGACGGCGTTGCCGTGATAGTGTTCAACAAAGAAGCAAATGAAAAATTGGCTGAAGACATCAAGGAAAAGAATGCACATGCAGAATCTTCAGGAATGACAGGGTAGAGGGAGTATGATGTGCTAAGTTAGTACTTGGGCCCCAAACAACAAGGTCGCGTGCGTGGTGTCTCCAGCTACCAGGGCTAGAAGTAAACATGCCCTCAACACGCTTCCATGTACAGGAAGAGGAAGAGGACAAGGACCGACTCATCCATTGATAAGGAACATATGAAGGAAGAAATCAAGCAAGAACTCAAGGCTGAAATGAAGAAGGATATGCTTGACATGATGGCACGAGGTACCAGGTGGTGTTTGCAACAGTGTCCCACCGCACAAGCTTTTCACCCACCAGACGGAGGAGTAGCTATGCATCCGCAAATAATGTAGGTTTGATCAATGGCACTGCAGAGTTCTCGATGGAGGTGTACTCTGACGATCCTACATAGGAAGACCTTATAGACACGTTGATTGAACCCACAAACTCTGGCCTATGGATCATGTTTTGGGGTGTTGAATGTGAAGCTGCAATCGGTGTTGTTCAACCAAAGCAGACTACACTACATATAGTCCCGATTCATGAAGACCTGATGTGGTCGAAGTGTTGTATGTATATGGTGTCTTTATGGATCACGCACTGGAACACCCTCCTAATGACGAAGTGACGACACTTGGACAAGCTCTACACCAGAGGATACAGTGGAAAAGGTGTCACATTCACATCAAGGGAGCACCGATTCGAAATTCTCGTTCACAGACTATGGTACAGATTCCTTCTAGTTCACAGACTACAGGACAGGTTCCTTCCTCACATAGTTCCCCACCTCCTCCACCTTCTCCTCCATCCCCACAAGTGCATACACCAAAGATTCCATCCCCACCTCCTTCGCCTCCTCCTCATGAACAAACAGAAAAACTTCCATCCCCACAACCGCAATATATAACAAAGATTCCAACCCCGCCTCCTCTCCTCCTGAAAAAACAGAAAAATGTCCATCCCCACATCCGCAAGATGCAACAAAGATTCCATCCCTACCTCCTCCTTCTCCTCCCAAAAACAAAAAAACTTCCATCCCCACATCCGCAAGATATAATATTCCATCCACACCTCCTCCTCCTCCTCCTCCTCCTCCTCATCAATCAACAAAACCTCCATCCCCAGACGAAAGTGCTCAAAACAAGAGTGCAGGATCTACCTTTTTTTTGGTCAAAACAAGTTGCAGCCGGCAATAACAATGATGTCAAAGTAAGAGCCCAGAGTCATGTGTTGGCTGATGCTGAGAAATCTGTCGATGACAATTCGAAGAAAGCTGCAGGTACTTCTAGACCCAATACCTCTGTAAGAAAGCCCTTAAGAAACCTTCTTCAGCCATCTCAAAGCAGTAGGAAAAGAAACTTGCTGAAAATATAAGCTCTCAGAAGCCTATCAGAAATCCATCTGAGGGAAATGCCAAGAAGAAGGCGACCAATTCTTGGGCTGAGAATAACCCAAATTACAAGTTTGGAAGGAAAATTCTCAACGCTGCTGAACTCAAGGATGCTGCTCTTGGTACCAAAGATCTCCACAAATACTACATGGAACGTTGTAAGTTAGAAAATCAGTCTCCAATTATGGGCGTGGTATGGCCCAGCTGGTGGCTTATGGGAGAAGATTCGCCAAAGGATAAATTCGAGAAGTTCACTGTGAGCATTAGTGACTTGTACAATCTCTTCAAGTTGGATGCTTTGGATATGTCACTTCTCCGATGCTTCATCATGTAAGTTACTTGAAAATTTAATCTGCTTCTCACTAATCATTCTCTATCAAAATGTGCTTTTTGCCTTAGTTCATCTTTACCATGTATTTTTCCTTACACTTTGTTTTTTCTTAATATTATGAATATGGTTGTAGAAGTTGAGAAGAAGAAGGATGAAGTTGCCTTCCTTGATCTTGAATGCTTTAGCAAGCCAATGTCATTCCTTTTGTGTATCCTATATGAAGCGTGCCTACCAACTATATGCTAAAAAGAGAGTCATCATTTCTGCTTATAACATTGTGGGGAACTGGATTGCACTGGCGATCCTTCCGAAACAGAACAGGGTCTTGTATCTTGATTCATGGACGAGCCCAGAAACTGATATTTCTCTTTTGACAGATGTCATTGATGAGTAAGTTCTTTCTTTCTTAACCTGCAAACTTCCTCAACAAACTCTGCAGAGTTTATTCATAGTGCCCTAACCATTGTTGCATGTTTTGATGTAGGGCTTGGAATAGTTACTGCATCGACAAGAAGTTGCCATGCCGCGCCTTGCAACATGACAAGGAGGTTAAGGTACATATTACTTATTTCCTGCATGTGGAAGCTAGTATACTAAAGCTTGAGTTTATTTCTTCTCACCACTGTATTTCTTTGTATATTTATCACAGTGCCACCAACAACCTGTTGGTACCAAACTGTGCGGCTTCTATTGTGCCTATCACATGAATAAAGTAAAAGATAAAGAGGGAACCTCAGGTACTTTCTTCGGATCTACATTTGTAACACCTGCAACTGAGCACATTTCTTGTTTATTAGCACTGCACATGTTTGGTAACCACCTATGTGTGCTGACTGCTGACATTGTTATATTCAGGAATTTGGCCTACCGGTTGTACGTCTCCACAAAGACACACTGGTCTATGTACGTGATAGAACTGCCGCATTCCTCATGGACCAGGTGATCAGACCCAAAGGAAAATTTCACATTGATGATCCTCTGTATTGTCGGATTATAGCCAATGACGACTGTTAATAGGAAATTTTCGCATTCCTCCTTGTCCTATGAATTTTTTGATATTGTTGTCAAGCCAGTGAACTATGGCTGTGATATTGTTGTCAAGCCAGTGATACTTCTTTACTTGTGAGATGGTGATGCTGAATTTTGTCAGATGATGCATGTGAATTTTGTGGATTTCTGTGAATTTGGATGCTGGACCTAATTTAATTAGGTGCATATGAATTGAGCACATAGGACGTCAAGACAGAGGAGACATGTGCACGTTCACAACACGCATCTCCTTTCGTCAAGATAGAGTAGACGCAGGTTAAAAACATGCGTCGCCTTTAGTCTAGACAGAAGTGATGCGTGTAGACAACACGCGTCTCCTTTCGTCGAGACAGAGGAGACACGCATTGACAAGAAGTGTCTTCTTTCGTAGAGACAGAGGAGACGCGCGTACACAAGACGCGTCTCCTTTAGTCGAGACAGAGGAGACACGTTATGGAAGTATTTTCCGCGTCTCCGATGTTGAATTCATGTAACGGGCTTGGTGTTTGTGCCTGTTATCAAAGGCCCTTGTGGGCCCAGAGAAACAACCATTTCAGGTGACTGGTAACTTGTTGTGGAAACGGTCTTTGTTAAACGTCCCGTTACAAATAAGTGTTATCAATAACCGGCTCGGTGTCTGTGTCTGTTACCAAATGCCCATGTGGGCCCAGAGAAACATCCATTTCATATGATCGGTAACTAGTTGTGGTAACGGTCTTTGTTAGATGCCCGTTACAAATACGTGTTATCAGTAACGGGTATCTGTCCGTTACTTGTTGGCTCATTTGTAACGTTTGATCGGTAACGGGTGCTTTGCCCGAGCAACTCCAACAGTTTGGCATATTTTACTTGGCATATCTTGTGCTTTGCCAACTTCTAAAAAGATATGTCAAGTAAAAAAAGAGTTCATCTCCAACAGTTTGGCATAACTCACTTGCCAAACTCAAATCTAACTTACATCAGGAACACTAAAAAGAAATAGAATTATTTTTATGCCCTTCCACCTTTTGAAAACTTACGTCAGGAACCCTTCTCTGTTATTTATTTCTTTTTTCACACTCCCACCTAGAGGGAAACCTCGATGGCAATCAGAGTTGCGGCGCGCATATTTACGCGTGGAGAGGCTGAGATGCCAGGTTGCTATTGATGCCAAGTTGTTTTGCCAAACTGTTGGAAGACATTTTTTCTTATTTTGCCAAAATTAGATGAATGCCAAATTGAGATAGCAAACGGTTGGAGTTGCTCTAATCCATCTATGTCCATTACCGATGTGAGTTTTCACGTAGTGTTTATGGATGAGACTATATACTCAGTTATGGATATGACAAAGAACAGAGCAAGTTTTGGCGGTCTCGAAAGTACATGCAAGGCTTACCATTTACTTTATTCACCAAATTTTCTTGGCTGCAAAGCTGATTTAACCAACATTAATGTACCCTCCAACTTACAATCGAAATGGATTACCTAGGAATGCAAGAACAAACATTTCCATAAGGGAATAAATAACAACACATGAACAAGAAAAATACATACACAGTAGAAGAGAACGAATTAATGGCAAATCTCAACAATCTGTTGATGAGAGCACTGAATCAACAAACCAAGCAACCAAAAAGCAGGAGAAATAAGCAGAAGCACTCGGCCAACAATTTAGTTTCCCAAGTGCTGCTGAACAACCAAACCGCGATGAGTCGTTCAGTTGTGGTTGACCCTCCTGCAGTGCTTCCTGACCTCGCCGTCGGCGCCGGTGAGCGGCGAGATGTTGCCCATCTTGACCATGGACTGCGCGAAGTGCTGGAAGAAGATGTCCTGGTTGGCGGCGTAGAGCTTGACGAGGTCGGCGGTGGCGGGGCTGCCGGTGAGGAGCACCTCGTCGGAGGCGAGAAGGCCGCGGTAGGCGAGGATGTTCTTGTAGTACTGGTTGTCGAACTTGAATGGCATGACGGGGTCGAGGAAGAAGAGGTTCTGGTCGCGCCCCGAGCGCGGGCAGCGCGGGCGCAGCCCCGCTGCGTAGGACGCGTCCAGGGTGAAGTCTGGGAGGCCGTTGCCCGTCTGGTTGTACAGGCGCTGCCGGAAGCTCGTGCACCGGGAGTCGCCGATGGTGTGGCTTCCTGCAAATCGATCATCATCAGAGGAGGAGTTCTTGTCAAGTGCTATTATTTTTACACACTACAGCAATGTAAGAATCCTCATCATCATCATCGAGAACGAATTGAATCAGGCAATGCCGATTCAAATCACCCAGCCGCGCACAACAATGTACTGGTCCGGACGCTATGCACAGTTGCACACAGATGGACTGTGTACTGGCTGACGAGTAACGACTGACGACAGCAAGGTGACTTTTCGGACCAATCAGTGGAGTGTTGTCTGCCTATAGAGCTAGCTCAACTACTCCCTCCGTTCCCCTTTATAAGCATTCCTAGGGTTCAATTTTTTTCAAAATAGAAGCATTTCTTTGGATAGGATAAAATTAAATAGGGTTGGTGGGTGGGTGGAGAGTTGAGG
The DNA here is from genome assembly GCA_036936925.1 of Cenchrus fungigraminus. Lineage (NCBI taxonomy): Eukaryota > Viridiplantae > Streptophyta > Magnoliopsida > Poales > Poaceae > Cenchrus > Cenchrus fungigraminus. The sequence goes on along the minus strand of CM072778.1, from coordinate 48,220,296 downwards.
GGTATCGATGTCATTTCCTTTCATTGTTGTTTGTTAAGTTTGAACCCTTAGAATGCTTATACTCCTATAAAGGAACGGAGGGAGTAGCTTTCAATCAGTTGGCACAGTACTCTTTGGCAGACCGCAACGCCAAGTAACATGGTGGTAGGTGGCTGGCTACAAGTATTGCCACACAACATGTATCCCGCACTGATCGTCTGATCCACACATGCATCATCAACTTGATAGCAGGAAGCTTTTCAATCAGTTAGCACACTCGACTGCAGACATTCCTGTGTACGTGTACGTGTACGTGTACGTGTGTTGTGTTGTACATACCTAGGAGTGCGACGAGGTCGACGATGTCGAGTCCCTGGAGCTTGAACTTGGTAATGATGGTGGGGAGGGTGTTGTTGGGCGCCGGGATGTCATTGTTGGACCCCTGCACGCTGGCGCCGCGCGAGTCCCTACGCCCCAGAGGCACGATCCACCCGGGCCCACCAGTCTGCGATTTCGTGCAGTATGCAGCCAATGATCATAATGTTAACTTGATAATTAAGAGTTAAATTAACTTGATGGTGATCTCAGTGAAGTACTACTACATATGCTTGATATACCATTTGAGCTGCTACTACTACTACATTGCTGATAAGTCTAAAAAGTAGAGATGGCAATCAATGACATGGTAAGATAGAGCGGCCCTCCTTTTAGTTTTACCCCCCGTCTTTATCCCATCATGGCAGACATGAGGAGATGGCATGACTTTGAAACTACATGCACTTTGGCCCTGCTTCACCGAGCACCGCGCCGTGCCCCCCACATGAACTTTGTCTCTTGTTTAATTTACGGTGTGGCACAATGAATCGGGAATGTAGATTTGTACTGCCCTTGATAGGGTGAGAGCTAGTGAATAGTGTGTGGAGGCCGGCCGGGACACATCGTTGCGCAGGCCCCGGCGGAGAAACAGGCAACCAGCTTGACACAGCAAGCGGCCGGGTTTTGCATATGCCTCGCCCAGGGTACAGGCCATAGAAAATCACACTCCCTCGTGAAAAGCCCTTGCTTCTTTTCAGGCAGGCCGGTGAGTCCGTATCCTCACCGACACCACTACAGTGAGTCAATAATGAAACTATGGGAGAAAAACTATCAGCCTGTTCGCTTGGATGGTTGATGGTGGCTGGTGCTGGTTTGTTCTGAGAGAAAAGTACTGCTAGCTGGTTGCTGGTGGCTGGTTTTTTCTGAGAGAAAAGTACTGCTGGTTGGTGGCTGATAAGCCAGACGAACAGGACGTATATAGGGCTATATATACAATTATAAAGTTTTCCACGGTATGTACTCCCTCCGTTCTTTTTTTATATGACGCTCCAGTTCAAATCTAAACGACCACGAATATATGACGCCGTAGTTCAAGCCGTAGTTCAAGTGCTGCCCTACTTTCCATATATATTTGCCCCAAGACCCCATCATCGTATCTTCCTCGCAACCACCGCTAACCCATCGTCATCCCTACCCCACGGCCCGCGCTGCCATCGCCATGCCTCTGCCCGCTGCCACTGTCCATGCCACACTGGATGGTCGTCACATCCAGTTCAAGGCGGAATCCTCCGCACCTGCTCGGCCTGGACTAAATCGGGACCTGCCTAGACGCTTCAAGCCCAGCATGGCGCTCTGCGATCTGCTCGATACGGTCCAACCTAAGCGTCCGCGTCAAGGAATAGATGCCCAATGAGTTGTCTAGGAAAGGGGCGTGGCGTGTGGGGCAGTAACCGGGAAAAGCCGGCAGCAGAAATGGACATCTATCCCATGTCGCGGCGTCGCGTTGTTCGTGGGCGGCGCCGCCGCGCCAGTGCCATGGCGGAGGGAGGGGCTCAATCTGTGTGGAGGTGGAGAGGCATACAGGGTGAGGAAGCCAACCTCGAGCTCGACATGCCTGCATGTCGTCTGATCCTCGATGAATTGGTGAGGGGCGATGGAGAGGATGAATACGAGAAGTCGAGAAATAGAAATCAAGAAGGGCAAAACAGTATTTCTGCTGGTTGCTTAATCTCCTCGAACTGGTCGGAAACGTCATACTTTTGCGAACGGAGGGAGTAACTAATTGGTTCATGTAGCTATATATATGTGGACCGCAGGTAACAACTCTTTTCGCTTGACATGCCAATCTTAAGTTCATTTTCTTTCGCAAAACATCTTTGAAATATATTATGCATAGTTTTACACATCATAGAATTTAATTAAAGCGTTTAAAAGGTCTTGTCATCTAGGCATAAATAAGATGCAACTGGGAATATGCGCATAGCCTATCTGATTGATCGCCGTGATAAACGCATAAATAAGCAGCAACTGGGAATATGCGCATAGCGGCGCTGATGCGCAACAGCAGCAAAGACACTAAAGAGCTGATGCGCGAGAAATGGTTGAAAGCTGATACCATGACGGTGGAGTCGCGGGCGGTGAGGGCGAGGATGTCGGCGCAGGAGACGGTGCCGGGGCAGGCAGCCTCGAGGGCGGCCTTGATCTCGTCGATGACCTCGAAGCCCCTGGCCGAGTCCCTGTTGGGGTTGGACCGCTTCTCGCTCACGATCGAACCGCTGCTGTCCAGAAGGATCGACGCGTCGCAGCCCTGATCCATGGATCCCTCGTCAAGCTCGACCACGCACCGGCCGGCGGGCGGCGGCAGAGGGAATGTTCATCAGACAAGTGATCGACGCAACGGCGCGTACCTTAACGAAGCAGTCGTGGAAGTGGAGGCGGAGGAGGGAGGCGGCCATGCGGGGGTCCTGGTAGTGCGCCTTCCCCACGATGGACGCCACGATCTGCTGCGCCTGCGGGCACGAGTGGTCGTAGAAGTGAGGGTCCAGCTTCCCCCACTGCACAGGGGACGCCGCCGAAGAAGACGGCAGGGAGGAGATCAAGAGAACCGCAACGGCGAGAGGCACCAAGGCCAATGCCGCCATTGATGCACCCTTCATCTCGATCTCGAGCTCAGGAAGCTGACGCCAAAGCACACTAATCGTTCTTGATTTGTGCGCTGTGTGCTTCTGTGCTTGCTGCAATGATGCTGATGGGGCGTAGGGCAGGAGGGGATGGGGTTTATATAAGCCAGGGCAAGAGGTTTTCTGCTGTGCCTGCCCAAGGGTTTTCTTGCTAGCTATCATTCTGCCTTGAGCAACATGTGAACTTATTCTTGGGACAAGAAAATATTGTGTGTGTGGACAAGCAGTATGATATGCAGGGTGGTGCCACTACTCTGGCCATCTCCTTGAAGCTTCTCTGCCTTTTGCAGCTTTTGATCGCCGGTGGGGCATGGCAATATAATTCGTTGAGCTGAGCCGATGCAGGTGTAGACACGCGACTGGCCTAGGTAGGCGTAGCTGCTATTCTGGCCACCGCATCAGGCATCACCGTCTGCTGCAGCGACCACTAGAGTCTAGAGTATGCATGGGCTTCCAAGAGGTACCTACCAAACAGCATCTGCTTTTGTGTGCAGTATATTTATTATTATTTATGCATGGATGTAAAGGCAAAGGGACATCGTCCCAAGGCAGAAAAGAAAAGGAAAAAAAAGAAAGGCCTTGGCATAAACTGGGCATGCATGCCGTGTGCGGCAGAGCCCTATATTTTGAAGGTGGCAATCATTCGTCTCTCTTGTGGTACTGATCTTCTTTTCACGTATTTGTTTTTGAGAAAAGCCACGCGCATCGGAGCGGCGATAACGTATTCAAGAACACAATGCAACACAAGTAAAAATGCTGGCATTAGTTTTTCCGTGTACAAAGTTGGACCTTATTTTATCAAGGGCTCACAGTTGGAGTGGTAAAGACCACTAACCTTATGAGTGTGACACCATTTACGTTGTGGGGTACTCCTCTACAGTTTTCTTTAAAAAAAAGTTGGTCCTTATTTTTGGCAAGTTTGTGTGGTTACGTTGGAGATGCTGATCAGGAAACTAGACAATCTCTAAAGACACCTTCTGTTCAAATCAAAATAAGCATTATCATCTTTCAAGCTCCCCGCGTATTAAAGTTCCAACCAACTAAATTTGAATTCTACTTCCAAAATTCCGGGTTTTGCCACTTCTTGCTAGATTTTTTTTTCTGAATGCTAAAATGTCCATTTGTTCGTGAAAGCAAAACTACCCAAGGGGCAAAGATGTCATCAGAAGCCTTTAAGAAACTGACTATGCTTTCCCTTTCCTGAGTGAAATTAAGGAGGTTTAGTTATCTCTCGATACAATTTTCATAATATCATGCATGTACCTAAGTAATAAGCTATTTCGAGAAGTATATTTTCAATATTTGTTAGTCAACAAAGAAAATCGAATATTACATTTTAAAAATGAATGGTTTTTAAGAAAAAAATGTAAATAAAAGTTACTAACAAGTTGTTCAAATTATGCTTTTTTTAAATGGAAAATGAATTATACTAGCTTACGCAAAAGACTTGTTGAGTTCGGGTTTCACCCCGAATATAACTATTCAGTTTCTACTACATTTGGGTATAAAATGTGAGAGCCTAGTGTTCAAGGGATATAGGTGTTGTCCTTACCATTCAACATGTTTGGTAGAACTCTGAATATTCTTAAAGCACAGCATGGGATGGTATGCATGGCCTTTTTAAACTACATGAATGATATTTGTAGGCATCAAAAGGAGAAAGAGAATTCCATGTTTTGTTGCAGCTTTTTCATCTTTGCAAATATTAAGGAGACCTAATTTTGACCTTTGGAAAGTTATCATGGTGAAATTATTAAATTATCACCAAAATATAAGGAGATCTAATTTTGATCTTTCAAGGAGTAGATTAAGACAGATCAACGGTAAGCGCACTACTGGAGTTAACAAACCTTAACAAGGTTAATTAAAACACATCCAAAGGTAGGCGCACTGGAGTTAAAACACATCCAAAGGTAGGGTGCATTATATTTTCTAGAAAAAATGAATTTTATTTGACATGACTTGACACCCCAGATAAGGACAAGTTAGCATCTGAGAGGTAGTTTGCTTTTTTTGTAAAATGGCTAAATAATATATGTCAGATTACAGTTCTTCAACCACTCACACCTAACGGGTCTAGGTAACACGATTGAGATATGCTGGTTTCACTGCTCGGCCAAGTATTCAGCATATGGCATCAAGCTATTCTTTTCTTGCGGAAACAGCATGACATAATGTTACTATTCCAGTCGGAGGGCAAGTCAAATGAACCTTATCATGAGAACCGAGCCTAGCTCGGGTGGCAAGCGCTGCGGGTGTGCAGGCTGCCGACGCGAGTTCGAGTCTCTGTACCGACACTTGCGTCTCTCACCGGGGTTTTCCCCCATATAAATTCTCCTACCTCTCACGCGTGGAACCACAAAAGGACTGCGGCGCGTCCGTCGCCTACGGAATCGTGATGACTCCGGTGATCTCAAGAAGGACGCGGTCTTCATATCTGTGTGTAGTTGTAGGTCTGCTTGTACAAGTAGGGTGTGCGTGTGGCGTGCGTGTGTAGTGTGGGGTGTGCGTGTTTGTATGAACAGATACTACAACTGTACCCAGACGAGAGGCTTAAAAAAAAATGAACCTTATCATCTCGCGAGCACGTTAGCTAGCTGACTCCAAGAAGAATTACTTTCAGGAGAGGAAAGACCCCTATAGTCTAACATCTCTAACTGTATAGTAGGTAGTACTAACAGGAGCAACTCTAACTGAAAATGGTTCCCTTTTCATGATTCCTTAGTACTCCATGAAGCAAAAGATCTAACATCTTCATCCTTTTTACCGAAAGGATATATACACAATTCATGACTCTGGTAGTAGAATCTGGTTGAACAACTCTAACTATTTGTTGAATTAACATGTGACCAGTTAGTTATATTACCGTGAACACTCTGAATATGATGGCTTCAATCTTCCATAGAAGTAGTGAGTTGTTGGTACTTAGCATATGAGTCCATTCATTTTCTCCAATATCTTGATAGATATATGTGGCTCAACTATACATTCATATAATAAAGGAAAAGTCCATTTTTGACCATCCAACTATAAGCTTGATTTAGTTTTGGCCATCGAACTCCAAAATCAGAAGTATTTGACCATCCAACTAATAAAACCGTTCAAATTTGATCATCACACTGTTTTAATGGGTGATTTTAAATTTTTTATTTATAATTTAGTCCTTAGATCTTAGAATGATTATTAATTTTTACCCGTACCTCTGATTTAGATAATTCTTGTGGTCACACATTCATAATGGTGAGCTTTATCTTTTCATATGTTAATTATACTACTTTATCACTATTTTTTTTTATATTTTCTTATGTTGTTGTGTAAAATAACAATATAATATGAACAACATTTTCAAAGCTAAAGTTCATCGTTATGAACACATGAACACAATAATCACTTAAATAGTATATATGAGAAAAAAATAATAATCTTATTAAGCTCTAAGGACTATTTTAATCATTTTATTTACAATTTAGTCCTTGTATCTTAAAATGATTACTATTTTTTGCTCATATCTCCTTTTTAAGTGATTCTTGTGGTCATGCATTCATGACACTGGTGGAAAAACAGCCTTCCGTCCCGGGTGGGAAAGGCTTTAAGTCTCTAAAGCCCACCCGGGACGAAAAAGGAGAGACAAAAGGCCCCCCCTTTGTCACTGGGTGGGCAACCGGAAATAAAGGGTGCCTTTTATTCCCGGGTGGTAGCCCCGCCCGGGATAAAAGGGGAGGGCCAGCAGCGCCTGTGCGCCACCCCTTTAATCCCGGGTGGTAGCCCCGCCCGGGACAAAAGGAGAGGCACACCAGCGCATGTGCGCCACCCATTTAGTCCCGGGTGGTATTACCACCCGGGACTAAAGACCCCGCTGTGAATTTTTTTTGTTTCATTTCAAATTGTTCTAATAATGTTATACGCGTATATTCTCACGTATTTGGGTGTAATTTACGTATACGTATAAATATTTGCACTAATTATACGTGTCTACTATACGTACTATATGAAGAGAATAAACTTATAAATAAATATATACACACATTATATTACATCGAAAGCATATAGCAGATAGTATTTTCTGAAAGTAGTATATATATATATACACATCAAAATACCGTTTCATACTAATTCTAGTCTAAAGTTCCACCGGAGGTGCTAATTAATATTTATCAATTCGATGACCATCATAGTGATTTCTGCCTTGTGGATTAATGATCTGGTCCATTATGAATCCGCAGAGACCTTCTTGAATCGCCAAGAGTCGGTCCTTCTCAATGATTGCGTCCCTAATCATATTGTTCTGCAATGTGCAAATAATTTAATATATTACACACAAGAATTAAATATATAAGCGGTTAGAAAAAAAGTATTATTAATTGATTTAAAATAATACTTACAGTATAATCTGACGGGTCTGCCTCGCAGAAATTGTGGATGAACTCACACACATAGTATGCACATAAATGTGTCCCTGGTTCCTGTCTCATACACTAAATTGAAGAAGATAATTATGAAAAATTAGTGTTATGCATTTTTAATTTGCCCAATCTGAAGTTGTTATTTGGTTTACGTACCGGAAAATTTGTATTGAAGTTTATTCTAGGTTTCCATTGTCCAGGGTTGACAGCCTTGAATTTTTCCCAAGCTCTGGCAGAAAATAATGAAAGTTAGAGCTAGATAGTGTTAGTAAAAGCACACTATTGCATAAAAGGGAACGTATGGATAGAATTATTACTCTTGAAACATATCTTGAAGGTCCAAGTATTTGTCCGGATCTCTTCTCAACGAATCAAAGACAAGGATGTTGCTTCTGTTGACATCAATTATGAGAAGAATCCAGTGGAAACTGTATATACATAGAAGCTCAAAAGATTAGAACTAAATAATGTTAACTAAGATAATTAGAAATGCGAACCCTTAGCAAATAAGATGGTAACCACACTTACTCGAAGTTGTAAGGTAGAAGTATCAAATCCTTGTAATGCAATTCACACAAGGTCCTTACGATTGTTTTGAATGTTGTTTCTGGTTGCTTCTTTACTTGATCTTGATTAACTAAAGATGGGTCCATGAAACCTATTCGTTGGTAACCATTCTTCCCCATGTTATGCATTTCCAGGCTACAGAAAATGAAAGACAAAGTTAATAATTAGAGTATGCATAAATTTGTTAATTAGGGTATGTATTGCACCGTCACTTACAGGCATCAGGCCATGACAAGATAGGTATTCAAGGAGTCAAGATGGTAAATTTCATAAATATCCTTGAATCACAGCCAGGACAACTTCTCGCCTTCACCAGCAAAATCTCTCAGTTTAACAAGCATGCCAATCATCTCCAGGCCCGCCTTAGACGTCTTCATGTAGAAGTCATGCAATTTGCGCATCTGAGTAGGGAGTTTCTTCACCAACTCAGGCCTGGCAAAAGATTTCCCATGCTCGTAGCGCCATCTAGGTACGAAGTTTGGGTCTCGAGGAGGTGATTCGTGGCCGAGAACATATTCCAGTGGCATCCCTGTTGCTTCTTGCATTGCAATGACCGCCGCTAGTTGTTCTGCGTCCATAACTGCAAGAGCTCGTTCAGTTGCAGTGAGGCCGGAGGCGACGTAAGTTTGTACTCCCGACGTCGACGCTTCTGTTGCCTTCTTCGTTGAAGGCTCTTTCGCTGACGTCGACGTTTGTGTTGCCTTCTTCATTGAAGGCTCTTTCGCCGACGTCGACGTTTGTGTTGCCTTCTTCGTTGAAGGCTCTTTCGTCGACGTCGACGCTTGTGTTGCCTTCTTCTTCTTCCTATAATCCTGTGGCATCGTCGACCCCGGTACTTGGTCGATGTAACTATTTGGTGACCCTCCTTGTCTCTTCTTCTTCATGGACTTGTGCAGCGACCGGTCATAATCACTTAGTAGGGGTTTTATAATTTCTTGTCTCTTTTCTGCTTCCTTCTTCTCTATGAAAGCTTTGAGTTTCTGCGGATGATCTTTATTCTTTTCTGCTTCCATTTCATCGAGCCGTTTTTGTTTAGCAGCCTCTTTATTCCCTTCAATCCACGCCTTGAGTTGCTTATCACACTCCGCCTCATTTTCTGATGCTGTCATGTCATATGGCAGCTTCCTTTTAACAGGCAACTTTTTACCTTTCTTCTTCGGGGGATCCGGATTTGGCACGGGCATAGACGCGGTAGATTTTGATCGGGACCGCCTCTTGGCAGGCTTTGGTGAAGGTTGCTTTGGTGGTGATTGATTCTTCGGTGGTGATTGCTGACGATCATCATCGCTCGCGGCAGGAGAATTCCCTCGTTGTGGAGACGGTGAGCTCCAATCATTGGGCGACGACTGGCCCGGTGACGGCCCGGGAGATGGTGGCTGCTGCTCGGCAACATTCGGAGGGATTGGTGGCGACATGTTAGGTATTATGATGTAACGTTTGGGCCACAATATGATACTGTGAAGCGCATCACGGAGTGTCCTTTCCCGTCACCTCCTTGGATGTCTAGCTCTATTTCGTTAAACTTTGGGTCAGCAATCTCCTCCAAACCAACTGAGGCGTAGTCAGCTGGAATCTCCATGCCGTGGCTTGTACGTCCTGGGAGATGTGCTAAAGCCATTCCGTACGCCACCTATATATATGTAGAGAAATGATGAAGTTATTAAATGCCTGAGACATGCATCAAAGGTTGAGATAATTGCACGTATAATCAGGTTTATATATACCTTCATTGTGATGTTGCCGATCAGCTTGTGCAGCTCACATGCGGTGTGCTGACAGAGTTCATCCACAGGGTACCGTTCATTGTCCTCTACTTGAACTTCTTCTTGGTTTGCCGCCCTTTGTTCTTCGGGGGCCTCTGTGGAAGCACAGCTGCTTTTGCGAGCGGAAGGGCTAATGACGGGATCCACCGGTGCTTGGGGCAGTGCTCCGGCAGGGGTGATCTGAGCTACCGCGGTGGCCACTCGTTCAATCTCTGCATTCATACGATCTTCTTGATCTTTAAGTCTCTGCTCCATCATTTCACACCACCGCCCCTTTTCACACTCCCTTCTTCTTTTGCGGCTTCTGTAGGTGTCGGCACTTCCCTTGAAAGCATACTTCCACGGGACTACCCCGTAGCCCCTGCAACGTCCTGGGTGTTCCGGATTCTCGAGCGCCAAAGTGAGCTCATCCATGTCTCTGTCAGGAACCAATCTGCCCGCTTTGATGTCTTCATTCTTTTTAATTATCTCATGTGCCGCCTCCCGTAACGTGGGTGGGAATACGAGGGAACCATCATCAGGGTTCAATCTTCCACCGCGGGCATAATACCAATTCTTCGATCGTTCTTCCCAGTCAATGACCGCTGGTACGATACCTTTGTTGAGGAGGTCTCGTTCAATCTTCCGCCACTTGGGTGCTGCAACCGCGTAACCACCGCGACCAAGACGATGGGCATAATCCGTCTTCTTACTGGCACTTATCTGAGCTCGTGCGCTCTTGTTGGCGAATTCTTCACTATTCTTGTAATCCACAAAGGACTGCCAGTGATCCTTTAGCTTGGGATAATCATCAAAATTTGGAGTTCGTTTCTGCTTGATATAATCTCTGTGCAGCTGCTTCTTGAAACTCTGCAATTGAGTTGCCATCTTCATGAGAGTCTACTGCTTCACAAGGTTTGCGTTCACACCCGGTGGAAGTGTGAAGTGTTTTAGGATATCCTCCCATAACATATTCTTAAGTGAATCTGGAACCACCCATGGATTATCTTCCCTTCCCTTCCATTCTCTATATGATATGGGCACGTTGTCCCTCACAATAGCACCGCATTGGGACACAAACTTGTCCCTGACCTTCTTTGGTTCACATGGCTGGCCAAGCTCGTTGACTTCAGTGATATGAAACTTCACGTCATGATCGACGATTACTTTTGTACGGCCTCTCTTAGTCTTTTTGCTTGTCGAGGTTGAAGCCTACAAGTTGCGGATTTATTATTCACGCGGGGTTCCAGAATGATATATATACCTCGCTGTTAATGCATTTATGGACTTGTTAATGCATGATATATATACCTCGTTGGAACCTTCTGCATTAACTATGACAAGGTCTTCATTATTGTCCTCGGCGCGGCTGTCGATGTCCGCGGTGCGGGAGTTGATGTCCGCGACGCGGGAGTCGATGTCCGCGGTGCGGGTGTCGATGTCCCCGGTTATGTTGAGGAACGTGTCCACCTGGCTACGCTCCTCCTCGGTGAAGGTTGGACCCCCAGCAATAAGGCTCTCCATCAGCCGCTCCTCCTCATTGTGATTCATAACTAGAAATTTCTGAACACATAAATGAATTTCTGAGCACATCAATAATTTTCTGAGCACATAAATAATTTTCTGAATACATAAATGAATTTCTGAATACATAAATGAATTTCTGAGCACATAAATGAATTTCTGAATACATAAATGAATTTCTGAATACATAAATAATTTTCTGAATACATAAATGATTTTCTGAGCACATAAATGATTTTCGGGCGAGAGTCGAGCAAGACTACCTAAGTGTCGGGCGGGAGTCGAGCGAGTCGGGCGAGAAAACCTAAATGTTGGGCGGGGTCAAGCGAGTCGGGCGGGAGTCGAGCGAGTCGGGCGGGAGTCGAGTGAGACTACCTAAGTGTCGGGCGGGAGTCGAGCGAGTCGAGCGAGAAAACCTAAGTGTCGGACGGGGTCGAGCGAGTCAGGAAAGAATCGAGCGTGTCGAGCGATACTACCTAATTGTCGCGCGAGCGAAAAAATTAAAATCTCTAAATACATATTTCATCTCTTAATACATATTTCATCTCTAAATACATTTCAACTCTAAATACATATTTCATCTCTAAATTCAAATCTAAAATCTCTAAAATCTCTAAATTCTCTAAATTCAAATCTAAAATCTCAAAATTCAATTCTAAAATCTCTAAATTCAATTCTCAGCACATAAATAAATTAAATGAAAACATAAAAAAATGCCGACGTCAGCCATCAGGGGCTGACGTCATCAGTTCCCTCACCGGTGCAGCGACGGCGGGCTGAGGGGTCGACAGCCGGGCGGGCGGGCGCGGGGGAGACGGCGGCCGGGCGCGGCGGAGCGGGGTCGACGGGCGCGGCCGGGAGCGGCGGCGGCGGAGCGGGGGCGACGGCGGCCGGGAGCGGTGGCGGGGAAGACGACCGGGCGCGGCGGAGACGTCGACAGGCGTGGGGACGACGGCCGGGCGCGGGCGGGGTCAACGGGCGGCGTGCGGACGACGGCGGCCGGGAGCTCCGGCGGCGGAGAGGGCGCGGGGCCGGCCGGGCGCGGGCTGGGACGGCGGGGTGCGACGGGGTCGACGACGGCGGGGTGCGAGCTTCGACGACAACGGAGGCAGGCGCGACGGAGGCAGGGGCGACGGCGGGGAAGACGATGGCCGAAGTGTGAAGTGGAGGAGTTGGGGAAGAAGGGGTAGATCCGTGGGATTTATATCACCCCCCCCTTTAGTCCCGGGTCGTTATCAGACCCGGGAGCAAAGAGCCTTTAGTCCCGGTCGTATCACCACCCGGGACTAAAAGCCCCTTTCGCGCGGGAGGGCGGCAAGGGCAAAATTTCGGCTTTTTGTCTCGGGTGGTGTTACCACCCGAGACTAAAGGCCCCCCTTTAGTCTAGGGTCATAACACCACCCGGGACTAAAGTGTAATTTTCGGCGGGAACTGTTTTTCCCCTCCCATTTCTTCTCTCATTTTCACATTCTATCTCTTTGAAATCAAAAAAATATAGTAACTTTTACTATTTTTTCCATGCAAAATTATATTTAGTTAAAATATAATAAACTACACTTTGCTATGCAAAATTATATTTTAGAGTTGTAAATATTCACTTCCAATTTTCATTTGCAATATTGATGTGCATTCCCAATAAAATTCAATTAAACTGAAAAAAATAGTAAATTAATTCAGAAAAATCTCAAACTTGGTGGGTCAATCTCACATGACATATTCAAGCTTCATAAAAATTTTGAGACTGATACAACACTGCAAAGTGCATGGACTTCAGAATCGTTAAGACATAAGTGGTATAGACATGGTTCGATGAAAGGTTCTATATAGCTTTGTGAAGCACGTGTACTCCATCTATGTCGAAATGGTCTAAAATTTTTTTTGTTGTCATTTACACTCAAAATATTAGCTCACGCAAGATCTTAGATTTTTCTGATGACTAAATGTATTTTAGGTTTTTTCTTCGTGCTAAAGGAGCTAGAATATTGTGAATTACACATCAATAGACTCCTAAGGCACAAGAGAACTTGTGGCCAAGTTTGGCACCATTCTAGATCGTTTCAGGGGTGCTCTCAGCTCAACATTTAATTTTTAGGTGACGTCACACGGAAATTCAATTAAACCGAAAAATAGTAAATTAATTCAGAAAAATCTCAAACTTGGTGACATATTCAAGCTTCATAAAAATTTTGAGACCGATACACAATTGATTTGATCAATAATCATTACATTACGACATTAATCTCAAGCACGTAAGTACGGTGTCTCTTCACGTCCAAGCAATATGCTTGGGTCAACTTCGACAGCGAACGGAGGCATGCCATCAAACTGATCATAATCATCGGATTGATCTGTTTTGTCCTCGACTCCCACGATTACTCTTTTACCTGGAAGAACTATATGACGCTTTGCCTCTTGTGGTTCTGCTTCTTGGGGATTTTTATTCTTCGGTATGCTAGTCATATCCTTCACATAGAAAACCTGATGCACATCTTTGGCAAGCACGAATGGATCATCTTTGAACCCAATCTTGGTAAGGTCCACTATTGTTATTCCATATTCATCTTTCTTTACGCCATTCAGGTTTACCCATTGGCAAAAAAAAGAGGGACGTTCATCGCTCCGTACTCAAGCTCCCATATCTCTTCTATGATACCATAATAGCAGGTCTTGCCCCCATCTTTTCCGATGACGTCCATACGGACACCACTATTTTGGTTTGTGTTTTTGCAATCTTGAGCTCTCGTGTAAAAATTGTAACCATTCATATCGTAAGCTTGAAATCTTGTAATTGTGCTACAAGGTCCCCTGGCTAACAAAGCTAGTTGTGGATGAATCATTGAGTTTTCGATTAGTTGTTCACTCAACCATGAGGGAAATGTTTCCAAGTGACGGCGTGCAATCCAGACTGGGGATTTGGTTGGATTTTGAAAAGCAATAATCTGCTTGTGTTCCATCCTATACGGAGTCACCAGTGATGATTGTTGCAGGACTGTTAGGTGTGCTTTATGGAACAAATCAGTATTATTGCTCAAACTTGATTTCCTTCCGATGGTACCCTTTCCCTGTAGCCTCCCCTCGTGTCGTGATACTGGAAGCCCAATCGAGTCAATTGTGTCGACAAAATCAACACAAAACTCAATGACCTCCTCAGTTCCATATCCCTTAGCAATACTTCCTTCCGGACGGGCACGGTTAAGAACATATTTCTTGAGGATCGACATGAACCTCTCAAAAGGCCACATGTTGTGAAGGTATACTGGACCGAGAATAGTAATTTCTTTCACAAGGTGTACCAGGAGGTGCGTCATAACATCGAGGAAGGAAGGTGGAAATGCCAACTCAAAGCTGACAAGACATTGAACCGCATCATTCTGTAGCTTTCCTAGCTTGGCTGGATCGATTGCCTTCTGTGAAATTGCATTGAGAAATGCACAAAGCTTTACGACCAGTAATCGTACATTCTCTGATAGAACACCCCTCAACGCAACTGGAAGCAACTGTGTCATCAACATGTGACAGTCGTGGGCCTTTAGATTTGTGAACTTCTTCTCTTTCATATTTATGATCCCCTTTAAATTCGACGAGTAGCCAGACAGAACCTTAATACTGTTCAGGCAATCAAACATGCTTTCCTTCTCTTTCTTGGTGAGAGTGTAACTAGCAGGACTATAGTAATCAACATCATCATCATCCTCTTCTGGATCAGTTTCATCATCACCCTCCCGCGGAACTTTGGGAATCTTATGAAATTCTTTCAGGTCCTCTCGTGCTTCATTGGTATCCTTCGGGTTACCATAAAAACCCATGAAGCCTAGCACATTCATGCAAAGATTCTTCGTAAGGTGCATCACGTCAATTGCGTGTCGGACCTCAAGGCTACGCCAATAAGGTAGCTCCCAAAATATAGATTTCTTCTTCCACATTGGTGCACGCCCGTTGGCGTCAGTTGGAACAGGTTCACTACCAGCACCCTTTCCAAAGACTACCCTTAGATCATTTACCATCTCAAATACGGCATCTCCATTAAAATGGGGTTGCTTCGTACGATGGTCAGCCTTCCCTTTCCAATGCATCACTTTCTTCCGTAAGGGGTGATTAGTTGGAAGGAAACAACGGTGACCATTATACACGACCTTCTTACAGTTTTTGAGATGAATACCTTGTGTTCTATGTAAACAGTGCGTGCATGCCCGATATCCCTTGTTTGTCTGCCCAGAAAGGTTACTTAGGGCAGGCCAATCGTTGATGGTTATGAACAACAATGCTCGTAGATCGAAGTTCTCTTGCCTATCCTCATCCCACACACGTACGCCCTCTTCCCGCCATAGCAGTAATAGTTCATCGACCAACGGTCTTAGGTACACATCAATGTCGTTGCCGGGTTGTTTTGGACCTTGGATGAGCACCGGCATCATAATGAACTTTCGCTTCATGCACATCCAACCAGGAAGGTTGAACATGCATAGGGTCACAGGCCAAGTGCTATGACCACTGCTAAACTCCCCGAATGGATTGAAACCATCCGTACTTAAACCAAACCTTATGTTCCTTTCCCCGTTCTCAGAAAATGTCTTGAATTCTCTATCAATCTTTCTCCACTGAGACCGATCAGCCGGATGTCTCAGCAGGTTGTCTTGCTTACGTTCCTCGGCGTGCCATCTCATCAACTTAGCATGTGCTTTGTTCTGGAACAAACGCTTCAAACGTGGTATTATAGGAAAATACCACATAACCTTCGCCGGAACTTTCTTCGTCTTGTCACGGTGCCCCTGGAGATCACCAGCATCTTCATCTCGCCGAATCTTATAACGTAGTGCTTTGCACATAGGACAAGCATCCAAATTCTTGTAATCCTTACCCCGATATAGGATGCAATCATTAGGGCATGCATGGAACTTCTGTACCTCCAACCCAAGAGGGCACACAGTCTGTTTTGCTTCATATGTGGTGGACGGTAATTCATTGTTCTCCGAAAGCTTGTCCTTCACAATTTTTAGCATCCCTTCAAATGCCTTATCAGACACACCATGTTTTGCCTTCCATTGCAGCATTTCTAGTGTAGTACCAAGCTTTTTGTGATCTGGCTTGCAATCTGGGTATAACGGTTTTCTGTGATCTTCGATCATACTTTGGAACTTTGCCTTTTCTTTTTCGTTTTCACAGTCCCTTTGTGCATCCTGTAGAACCTGGCCAAGATCATCAGCAGACCCGTCAGCATGTGCTGGTAACTCTTCTTCGTCAGCATCTTCCATTAAAGTATCTGCAAAAGCTTGACCTGCGGCCCAGTCCAGAATACCCTCCTCCTCTTCTTCGTCTTCTTCCATCACAACCCCTCTTTCACCGTGTTTGGTCCAAACCACATAGTTCGGTATGAATCCGTATTTCAACAAGTGGAGGTGAAGTGTGCCCGGGTCATGGTAGTCTCTTTCGTTTCTGCAATCGGAGCATGGACAACACATGAACCCACTCGCATCCTTGTTTTTTTTCGCCACTTCGAGAAAACCATGCATGCCGGTAATGTACTCCGCTGACCGTCTGTCGGTGTTGTACATCCATTGCCGGTTCATCTGCATCATATTAAGTGAAAAATATCCATGTTAATTCTAACAACACTAAAGTATAAAAAACAAAAAAAAATCTTAGTACAAATGAATTTCTATGTTAGTACAAATGATAACTACTTATTACTCCCTCCGTTCTTAAATATATGACACCGTTGACTTTTTACTCCAACTTTGACCATCAATATATGTGGAACAAGTTAGTTAACTAAAGTCAAATATGTATCATTATGTCTATTGTCACATGTATTTTAGATTTAACTTGGAAGTTTATCGATTTGGAAAAATATTTGCAGAAAAGACGAATAGTCAAACCAATGAAAAAAGTTAATGGTGTCATATATTTAAGAACGGAGGTAGTACTAAATCTAAAGTATACTAAAAACCTCATCTCCTAGCTCTTAAATCAAAATTTCTATTTTCTCCTTCTCTAAACCATAACACGAAATTTAAACACAACAAATGAATGGAGGATGAAGAATAATACCTTAGCAACACCTTGGAGGTGAGAAAACTCCACAAATTGATGACGAAAAATTTGGGCAGCACCTCCCTAGGTTTGAAGCGCCATGGAGCTTAGAGGAGCTTGCTTTTGAGCTCTCGGTGAAAAATGGTCGGGCAGGGGAAGAAGAAGGGAGCGTGCTGTCGATTTTGTATAGGGGAGGCCTTTTGTCCCGGTTTGTAAAACCAACCGGGACAAAAGGCCTCTGAAGGCCGGCCCCGCCAACCCTTTAGTGTCGGGTTGGTTTACCACCCGGGACTAAAGGCCGGCCCCAATTATTGCGGCTGTGGATGGCTGGCCTTTAGTCCCGGGTTGGATTACCAACCGGGACTAAAGGGTTGCCCCCCAATGACCCAGTTTTTTTAGTTTAATATATATTAAGGTCTCCAAAATTTGTGATAAAGACTAATATTAAGGCTTAATCAATACTTTGGAGGTGAGAACCCTAATATTAAGGTTTCCAATAAATTAGTCACTGGCCTAACATCAATACTTAAGGTCTTAACAAAAAATATAAAAAAGTTCATACATCAATACTTAATTAAGGTCTTACAAACATAAAAAGTTCATACATGAATACTTAAGGTACGGTCTTAACAAAGATAGAGGGTGCATCAATGCACGACACATATTTCACACTTCATTCTTCTTCCTTAGATAGTCCATATAGTTGAAGTCTCCGATCTTGAAGTCGAGAACTTCAGCGAAATATGCCAGAGAATAGATCAGTGCACTCTCTATCGCTTCACAATTACGGTCACATGGACTTCCATAAATTTCAAACAGTGGCGGCGAGGCAAACTGATATGGCCTGTAAAATGAAAGATGAGCCTGATACTTCCAATTTCTTGTTTGTATAGCATTTGAATCTGTGTAAGAAAATCCCACAACATCCATCACTTGCTCTAGAATTGCATGAAAGCTCATTGCCGCAAAAGTTTGACCAAACATATCCTACAATTAAGAATAATGTTATTACAACGCATTAAAAATGTTGAATAAGAGTAAATGGTGCTCCATACCATGTCATGTTCATTTAGCTGACAAAGTCTCTCTGCGGTCCTGGTGACACTTTGTCCTTCCTCAAGTGACTTTATTAGAAAATAAGAGTAATCTGGCACAAAATACCCATTAGCGTTTAGTTGTTGTAAGCATGCCTGCACAGCGGTCCTTTCATAAGCCCTCTTAACCAGTGCAGGGGCACCCCACCCAACAATCGATACCATTTGGATGGGTTCTGAAGACAGCGAGGAGTGATTTTGTCCACGAACAGGTATGTCAAACGAGATTTTTAATTGTATGCAATTGTTTGGACCGACAATGGCGCATTGTGTAACAGGAGGGGTACCACCTAAATTTTCAACAACATGTGCGAGCCACTGCAAATGATTGAGAACCTGCATTGTATGAAAATAATATTATTATCCGTGTGTAGTACGTAAACATGAAATTTATACACCGAAAGAATATTACTATGTTGGGACGAGGTCCCTGGCTTCGATCACCAGTAGGTAACTCAATCACACCATGGGTGAAGCGTATGCCTGGACGACGAGCCAAAGGTGGCCGGTCATCAAAACTGATTCCACGACCGCCGCCATGACTTGCCATAGTTATTCTGGACTACTCTGTAATATATATAAAATAATGCTTAAATAAGAGAATACTTAAATTTATTCTATATAAAAACAACATATATAAGACCTATTTTCTCATTTTCTAATAACTAAACAGATAAGTGCAAGAGCTCGTTCAGGTGCAGTATATGGAAAAAAGAAAAAAAAAAGAGAATGCCTAAATGTATTCTAAATAAAAACAAGAAATACTTAACAAAAATGAAATAAATAGGTAGGTAGTATATTTTTGTTTGGTAATGACCATTTTTTAATAAACTAACTTCTCATGAATTAAGCTAAATGTAAAATTAAATGCATCTCTCATCTAAAAGTTAAAATCAATTATCTCTATAGCAAAAACTATAAAATCAGAGGATAAATCCCTATGTGAAACTATGCTTAAAAAATATGTGAAACTAAATACAATGTTAGCTAAATCTAAAACATCTCTTAGCTCCTCCTACCACTAAAAATCTAAATCCATATTTTCTCCATTTCTAACCATAAAAACGAAATTTAATCATAACAAATGAATGAAGGATGAAGAATCAAACCTTAACAACACTTTGGAGGAGAGAAATCTTCACAAATGGATGACGAAAAAATTGGCTAGGAGAAGAACTAGCTAGCTCTCTTCACAAACTATCTCTTAAGTCTCGGGTGAATGTGAGCTCGGGTAGAGGAAGAAGGGAGGTATGGATTTATAGGCGCACCCTTTAGTCCCGGGTGGTATTACCACCCTGGACTAAAGATGAGACTTTAGTCTCGGGTGGTAATACCACCCGGGACAAAAACATTAGTCCCGGGTGGTGTTACGACCTGGGACTAAAGGCTCGCGTCAATAATTGCGGCTCGGAGCCGTTGGACGCCAGGCCTTTAGTCCCGGGTGGTATTACCACCCGAGACTAAAGGGGGGGCGTCGCAAACAGCCTTTCGAGACCACGTCGTCCCAAAAGCATTTGTCCCGGTTCCATAGTTGAACCGGGACAAATGCTTGGGAACAAAGGTCGTTTTTCCACCAATGTAACAACGAGCTTTTATCTTTTAAAATGTTGTCCATATTATTTTGTAACTATTTATTTTATTTTCCGTAAATTGTTGTTTTTACACAACAACATAAGAATAATATAAAAAATAGTGATAAAATAGTATAAATAACATTTGAAAAGATAAAGCTCACCGTTATGAACATGTAACCTTAAAAATCACCTAAATAGGAGGCACCGACAAAAAGAAATAATCATTTTAAGATTGAAGGACTAAATTATAAGTAAAAAATTTAAATCACCGATCAAAACAGCCCAATGAACAAATTTGAATGGTTTTGATAGTTGGATGGTCAAAGATTTCCGGTTTTGAAGTTCGATGGCCAAAACCAAACCGAGCGTATAGCTCAATGATCAAAAATGTATTTTTTTCCTATGATAAACCTTTCTTACTCTTGGGACTGTACTTGCTTGGTTCATTCAGTAATCTAGAACAAATGCATGACTAGTGAGAAGGAATAGACTACATTAGTCAAACAAAGGGAAATATTTTAGCTTGTGTAGTAAGAACACATGAAAGTACTAATCTTCACTAGAATCGGACAAATGCATGGGAATGAATTAGTTACTATGAAAGGTGAGAGTTGTACACTTTTTTTTTTTTGCGAATAGAGATGTACACACTTGTAGTCAGTGAGAGTTAAGCTGATCAACAACACTCCTTGAGCCTTAAATTCATAAATAATACTAATTGTAGATTTTTTGAACATTAGAAGCATTTTAAGCTGTCAAAGCAGGTCTGCAAGCATCATAAACTATATATTGCCGATTTCAGCTCTTCCTCTGTATTTCGTGGTTTTTCTAATTGTTTAGGGCCGCCTTTCCATCATGCATTTTAATATGAACTGTAAATTAAGTACGAGATTATTTTACAGATTCTGCTTTTATGGTATGTTTAGCTTTGACACCGCAAGTACATGCATTTTTGAACATATGATTCAATATTCCTCTGAAATAGTATATCAATGCTACTTTGATTTTTGGCTGTCATTTTCAGAAGTAGATTAAATTATCATGTGCATGCTCGTTGTGTCTTTCAGTCAATAATTATTGTTGCTTTTAGTGGTGCAACACAAAACATATATCAGCGGATTCTGCATGATGGGACAATATATTACTTAACGGAAAGTTTTCTCTGTCTTTCTTCATCTTTGGCGAAGGAACATGAGTTGCATATTATTGGCGCAGTCATGGTTTGATATGCACAGTACAAATTTGTGTCGGCTGCACTAATCTACTCAGCCCGTTACACTAGTCGTTTGTTCTCCAGAACCATCTGGCTTCCTGCTCCTGTTTAGGTGGTGGAGTGCTTTCAAGCCGTACCATTTCAAACTCACGATGCCACCTGTGGCGATGCCAAGTCACGATACCTCCAGGTTTGTTATTCGACGAACATCTTCTGGGCCATTTTTTTTTTCCAACTCGATCGATGTGCTAAGTGTCGGTAGTTCATTAGCGACTGATAATCGTTAGATCGTGCTATACACTAGACCATGAGTGTTACTGGACACCGGAATATGATGGGAAAAAAAATCCTTTTGATGGAAACAAATTAAAGAAGAGCAGAATACGATGACCTTTGTTTCCACATGCCGATTGTCATGCATCCATGCTTCCCCTTTCCCGTTCTTTTCGAGCTTAGTGCAATACCATATTCTGATGGGCTGTAGCGAACATGACCCCATATGCCATTAGTTCAAGTTTGATTTTAGTGATTCATGACAACATGATCAATGGGACTAACCATATTGTTTAGCATGTCCTTGTAGACATTTCGAGATCCCATGAATGCAAAAATACCACATGCCAAATTGAGAAGATAGTCTATTTTTCAAGGGTCAAAAACGAGAAAGGAAAGAAAAAGAAAAGACACCATTGGATGAACCGACTGTACCTAAATAACAAGCGTCGGTGCAATGGTCGGACGAGTTGGTACACTGGGTGAAAGCCAAGGCACCGTCGGATGAACTGACGGTCCAGTTTTTAGTAGCGTCGGACGAATTGCAGAGAGAAGCCGCGAAGAACAGCAGCGTCGGATGAACCAACGGTCCATTGGAGGGAGCCATCGGTCTATCCGATGAACACATTTGAACAAGACAGAGACGCGCCAAGACGAAGCCTTAAACACCGGATGAACCGACGGGTGTGTAGCGGTTCATCCGATGGTCGCGTGGAAGCTACCAGAGACGTTTTGGCCGCAGGGTCTTCAGCACCGGATGATCTGACGCACTGTCGGAGCATAGCGTCGGAACAGTTGTGTCAGCGGAGATGCAATGGCTAAGTGACGTGGAGGGCACCGGATGAACCGACGCCCTGGAAAAGCATAGCATCGGTTCATCCGACGCTACCTTTTTCAGTGGCCGTTAGCCAACGGCTATTTGGGTGCCTTGGGCTATTTATACCCCCTCCACTCACCCATTTGAGGTTGCTGGATTGTGTGGAAGTGCAGAGGAGTGCAAGACACCTAGAAGATCATATCCAATCCATCCAAGTGCTTAATTGCTCATCCATAGACTTGCATATGTTTAGTGTATGTGCTTAGTGATAGGCTTAGCTTAGAGCTGAGTGAGTGCAAGGTTGTGCCAACCTTGTGAGGTGATTCTTGAGTGAATCAAGGTGTACAAGGTCCGCCGGAAGCCTTGGGGCCTAAGTGGCTCACCGGCAATCGTCTTCGACCCTCCGGCTTGGTGTGGAGTGGCAAGGACACTTTGTGCGGGGGACGTGGAGACCCCCTTCCTAAGTGGAGAATCTCCTTAGTGGAGGCGGCATCAAGGTGACCAAGGGAGCTTGGCGAGTGCCTAAGTGGCGAGCCTTAGTGGCGAGTCAAGTGGTGCTCTTGGGAGAGACTTGGTGACCGGGAAGCAATACTCTTGTGTAAGTGCTTCAACAACGTGGACTAGGGGTGGCTTAGTGCCTACCGATACCACGGGATAAATCGCGTGTCAAGAGTTTGCTTCCTCTCATCCCTCTTTACGTTTCCACATTTACTCTATTGCAATCTTTATTTGCCTTTACTTTCCTAGAGTAGTATCATGCTAGGATTGGCTATAGGTTGCCAACCTTGTTTTGGGATGGGAGTTTCACACTAGAACAACCTTAGTTGCACATCTAGATAGTATGTTCTAGTTTATCTTTATGCAAAAAGTAGTGAAGCCATAGGTTAAGGTTTTAAGTTGCCTAATTCACTCCCTCCCCCTCTTAGGCTAACGAGCATCCGATTCCTTACAAGTGGTATCAGAGCCGGGACTCACTTCCTTCACAAGGAAATGCCAATTCGATTGGTAAAATTGTGAAAACCGGCTCATTGGAACGGTTAGGCTTCACCGCCTAGTGAGTTGCTCCATAGAGGTATGAAAGGGGTGGATACCTTAGGATTGGCTCCACATTTCGATGGCACGGGCTATCCTCGGTGGAAGGTTCTCATGGAGGCCTATCTCCAAGCAAAGGACCTTGATGTTTGGAGAGTCACCGATGAGGGCATGAGAAATGGTACTAAGAAGGAAAAGCAATTTGATGTGATTGCTAAGAGTATCATTTTGTCCTCACTAGATGTAGGCGTTTTCAATAGAGTTTTTAATTGTGAAAATGCTCATGAGCTATGGAAAACCATCAAGGAGCAAAATGAGGGTTCAAAAGAAGTTGCTAATGAACGCTACGGTTGTCTCCTTGAGGAATTCAATAGCTTTAAGCAACTTGCAAATGAAAATGCCGAATCAATGTACTCACGCCTAAATGTGCTTGTCAATGAGATCAATGCTTTAGGTGTGAAGAACATCACGGACTTGAACATCAACCGCAAGATCCTTCAAAGTCTCCGGAAGCCCGATTATGACTTGGTGAAGGCTATCATCTATGAGAAGAAGCTCGAAGAATTGAAGCCATCTCAAATCTTGAGCAAGATCATGGCACATGAGCTTCAAATCATGCCCAAGTCCAAGAAAGCGCCCCAAGAAAAGCCCCAAGAACCATCTTCTTCAACCACAAGCCATGCCCTCTCAAGCCAACAAGAAAAGGTGATGAGTAGGATGGCTACTCATGGAAGCTCAAGCGAAGATGATGGTGATCATGGTGACGATGAAGACTCCTCAAGTGATGAAGAGGTTGAATCCATGGTGGCCATGTACGTGAAGAAGATCTTCAAGTATGTGAAGAAAGTCAACATGTACGGCTACAACATCCACTTGAGAGAAGGGCGTCATCATCAACACATCAAGTTCACCAGATCGAGCACAAGCCCAAGAAGAAGGTGGTCAAGGAGAGGAGACCAAAGCAAGAGGCCAATGTCGTCATCTGTGAATGGACAAGTGGTGGAGAATCAAGTTCTTCTAACTCAAGCGATGAATCAAGAAAGAACTTCACCACCCGCTTCATGCAAGGTCCTTCATCGTCACATATGTGCCTTATGGCCCAAGGTATGGAGAGCAATGTAAGTGATGATGAATCCGACACCACCTCTCTCGATGATCTTGTTGAGCTAGTCCATGAGCAAAAAGGAATGCTTAAGAAACAAGCTAATGAAATTAAAGAACTCAATGCTCTCAATGATCTTAGTGCAACCCTTGCTACAAATTATGAACATTTGTTGTGCAAATTCAAATTGCTTAGCAAGGAGTGTAATGAGCTAAAATCTAAGCTTGAGAGCAATGAGACTAAAACAAGTAATTCCTTTGAGCTTGATGAATCAGCTATCCCTTGTGCAATTCCTATCTCCAAGGTAGATGCTTCAACTTCTTGCATTGATTTAATTGATGAATCTTGCTCACCATCTTGCAATGAGAATGTTGTTGTAGAAACATGTGATTGTCTCATAGGCAAGAAAAATGATGAGCTCAAGCAAGAAGTGAAATGGCTCCGAGAGAGGTTAACAAACTTGATGGGCAAGGGCAAGAACAATGAAGAACAAGTGGACATCTCTCAAGACATGAAGAGCAAAGTCCAACCTTCTCAAGATAACCATGATCCCATGGTGAAGAAGCTTGAGAAGGGTGCAACCGTAACTTGCTACAAGTGTCATGAAGAAGGGCACAAGTTCTACAAATGCCCTCAATTTGTCAAGAAGATGGACAAGGGCGAGAAGAAGAAAAGGAACCCCATCATCAAGAGCTCTCTCATCTACACCAAGCCCAACCGCAAGAACAAGACCAAGAGCAATACCTATGTCATCAAGAAGAAGGCAAATGCCAAGGTGGTTGCACACAAGGTTGGGAAGATGAAGGAAGAGCGGGGTTGGAACCAACCCATTTGGGTGCCCAAGGAAGTCATCACCAATATGAAGGGGCCTCAAATGGTTTGGGTTCCAAAGGCCACTTGAAGGCCTTGAGAACGGGGACTTGGGAGGCTTGGCACAAAGAAGATGAGAAGATTCATGCCTAGAAGCCAAGCTTGTAAGTTGGACATGTGTTGCCCAAGTTTCCCGGTTGAGGTAATGGAAACTAGAACCCATCTCATGTATCATTGTAGCTCCATTGCCTTGTCTAGGTTTGCATTTGTTGCTATGCCTAGTTGTTTACATATGGTAGGTTGCTTGTGTCATGTGCTAACCCATGAGCAACCTACATGGTTTGTTTAGTGTGTAGGAAAGCTACACTTGTTCTTTCATGGTGCATGTTTTCGTATATATCTCTTTGCATCATGAGCAAGCTATAGGGTTAGCTTCCCTTTTGTTGTCACAAACAATGTGCATACATTTGGTTGGTGATTCAAACACTAAATGCACACATTTAGGGGGAGCTCATCCTATGGTTTGGTTATGGGACTAACATTGTTTCAAGCTTATTTTGTGTAGTCCCTTGGTGACGCGTTCCGGTGCGGTACTTCATTCTAAGAGAATGCTACTTCACTCTCAATGTGATCTAACATCTCTAAAAGAGTGAACATAGCAATATGAGCTTCATGCTATTGAGTCATGTCCTTGCGAGCTTATGTATATAGGTTCAAAGGCAATGCACTCATACATTCCTAATCCTTGTGGTACCCCAAGTGTCTTCTTTGCGAGCTTCTTCCAAGTGGTGTCACCTAGTGATATCATTTCCAAGTAGCTCATCTCAATGTAGTGCCAACAAGGTAGAGAGGAAAACCCCCGGAGGTATGCAATAATCAAAAGACTACAAGTGATATCTACAAGTGGTAATGTAACAATAACCTATTTGTCTTATCTCTTGTCCTTTAAGCTACCTTCTTGCATGATATGCTCTAAGCTTCCTTGTCTTACAAGTATTTGTAGTTGTGCACTTGATTTTCACACTATCAGGTTGTGCACACACTTAGGGGGAGCTTAGTTTGTATCATGCTAGTCTCATGAGCTTGTGATCCACCTTAGTTATTCGCACATATGGTATCTTCATTGATATCATACTTATGGATCATGGTTCATGCGGCTTCCTCCCTTGTGGCTAACATTTCTCTTTGAGCTATGTTTGCTAGGATTTGCTAATTTCCTAGGAGACCCTTTTGTTTTGGTCACTTTTTGGAGATTTTATTCCAAAGGGGGAGAATGTGTGACCAAAGCAAGCTAGTGTTTCCAAAGTAGGAAGAGGCAAGCTATGTGTGAAGGGGGAAGTTTGATCTAGGGGGAGTTTGGATGATGGTAAGCATCCAAGCAAGTGTAAGTGGTTCTAATTTTGTCAAATTTTGCAAATTTATGCTTGCTTTGCTTGTGTTGTCATAAATCACCAAAAAGGGGAGATTGTAGCGAACATGGCCCCATATGCCATTAGTTCGAGTTTGATTTTGGTGATTCATGACAACATGATCAATGGGACTAACCATATTGTTTAGCATGTCCTTGTAGACATTTCGAGGTCCCATGGATGCAAAAATACCACATGCCAAATTGAGAAGATAGTCTATTTTTCAAGGGTCAAAAACGAGAAAGGAAAGAAAAAGAAAAGACACCATTGGATGAACCGACGGTACCTAAATAACAAGCGTTGGTGCAATGGTCGGACGAGTTGGTACACTGGGTGAAAGCCAAGGCACCGTCGGATGAACTGACGGTCCAGTTTTTAGTAGCGTCGGACGAATTGCAGAGAGAAGCCGCGAAGAACAGCAGCGTCGGATGAACCAACGGTCCATTGGAGGGAGCCATCGGTCTATCCGATGAACACATTTGAACAAGACAGAGATGCGCCAAGACGAAGCCTTAAACACCGGATGAACCGACGGGTGTGCAGCGGTTCATCCGACGGTCGTGTGGAAGCTACCAGAGACGTTTTGGCCGCAGGGTCTTCAGCACCGGATGATCCGACGCACCGTCGGAGCATAGCGTCAGAATAGTTGTGTCAGCGGAGATGCAACAGCTAAGTGACGTGGAGGGCACCGGATGAACCAACACCCTGGAAAAGCATAACATCGGTTCATCCGACGCTACCTTTTTCAGTGGCCGTTAGCCAACAGCTATTTGGGTGCCTTGGGCTATTTATACCCCCTCAACTCACCCATTTGAGGTTGCTGGATTGTGGGGAAGTGCAGAGGAGTGCAAGACACCTAGAAGATCATATCCAATCCATCCAAGAGCTTAATTGCTCATCCATATACTTGCATATGTTTAGTGTATGTGCTTAGTGATAGGCTTAGCTTAGAACTGAGTGAGTGCAAGGTTGTGCCAACCTTGTGAGGTGATTCTTGAGTGAATCAAGGTGTACAAGGTCCACCGGAAGCCTTGGGGCCTAAGTGGCTCACCGGCAATCGTCTTCGACCCTCCGGCTTGGTGTGGAGTGGCGAGGACACTTTGTGCGGGGGACGTGGAGACCCCCTTCCTAAGTGGAGAAGCTCCTTAGTGGAGGCGGCATCAAGGTGACCAAGGGAGCTTGGCGAGTGCCTAAGTGGCGAGCCTTAGTGGCGAGTCAAGTGGTGCTCTTGGGAGAGACTTGGTGACCGGGAAGCAATACTCTTGTGTGAGTGATTCAACAACGTGGACTAGGGGTGGCTTAGTGCCTACTGATACCACGGGATAAATCACGTGTCAAGAGTTTGCTTCCTCTCATCCCTCTTTACGTTTCCGCATTTACTCTATTGCAATCTTTACTTGCCTTTACTTTCCCAGAGTAGTATCATGCTAGGATTGGCTATAGGTTGCAAACCTTGTTTTGGGATGGGAGTTTCACACTAGAACAACCTTAGTTGCACATCTAGATAGTATGTTCTAGTTTATCTTTATGCAAAAAGTAGTGAAGCCATAGGTTAAGGTTTTAAGTTGCCTAATTCACCCCCTCCCCCTCTTAGGCTAACAAGCATCCGATTCCTTACATGGGCATATCAAACCGACAAAGCAAGAATATTTGTGTGCTAGGACATTCCTAAAGGTAACATAACCTTGAGCCCAATGAGATGAAGACAGGTGTTGCGCACAGAAGGTGTTATATGCCACAAAATTGAAGAATAGGCTGGTCTTGGACTCTTGGTCCACCACTCTCTAACTAGAGGATCATTCACATCAACTTTGAAATATTTTGAATGAAATTGAACATCGCCTAAACAAGTGA
Source organism: Cenchrus fungigraminus (assembly GCA_036936925.1). Classification (NCBI taxonomy): domain Eukaryota; kingdom Viridiplantae; phylum Streptophyta; class Magnoliopsida; order Poales; family Poaceae; genus Cenchrus; species Cenchrus fungigraminus. The sequence continues at coordinate 48,191,877 of CM072778.1, read as the reverse complement.
TGATTAGTATTTGAGCAGCTTTTCTTTTTTGGATTGACAAAAGTAAGCAGTAGCACTGTTAGTAAAGAGCAGATAGGCCACCTTTTGAATCCAGTAAAGTATATGGTGGGTTCAATGTTGCAAGATGTGATCAAATAGTTAGTTGCAAGGAGGAGGCACAAAGTGCAGCCTAGCCATCATTTGGTTTCCCTCTCGTTCCCCTCATCATTCCTGCATATGGAAATTTTGTTTCTCTAGCATCCAACTATTCATACCCATCGGCAAGTGATGTGTTGGGCCACTTGGAATCTTGAAATGCTCTGGAGATTGAATCGCACGCCGCGCTGTGATGATTTCCAGCCACAACGCGGGGAACAGATTCGTGTTCGGTCCACACACTAGAATACTAGAGAGCAAATTAAATGAACGGCCTTTCAGATGCACGCAGCTAGCGTTGGGTATCCGTGTGGGGGTCAAATAGTAGGGTGTCCCTATGCTTCCTACTCCCCAAAGAGGCGAAAGACTAAATAAAATGGAATTGGAGAGTATCTGTAGCTTCATATACTAGCCAGATCACTACTGGAAAAATGACCATTTGTACCGGTTCATAATCCTCATTTGTACCGGGTATTGAACCGGTACAAACCATCCGGTACAAATGAGGGTTAGCATTTGTATCGGGCGAGATACCCGGTGCAAATGGCCCACATTTGTACCGGGTGGAGCCTCGGCCCGGTACAAATGTGCCCCCCTCGACGTGGCATGGGGGGCATATGTGTTTTTTTGTTTCTTTATGTTTCTTTACTCTAACGTATTTGCTTAATGTACTAATACTAATCCTAATATGCTGTAATATAAAGTCATGTGGCATATAAAATATTATATTTGAGATAATATTCTACATGCATTCGTATATATTTATTTGTATAATATTATCTCTAATATTATACAAATAAATATATACGAATGCTTGTAGAATATCATCACAAATCTTGAAAATGAAGAACTTTGGAAATAATATTACACATTAGCATATTGTGCATACTGAAATTTAGATTAATAATATACATTGGATGAAATGTTAGCAGAGTTTAATTTTTGCTTCTAGATGCTTCTTTGTTGGTCTGACTTGTCCCTTCCCCGGTCGTCGCTCCCGTTACAAGAATAGAGGATAAGCTAGCATAAAACTCTCCCTGGATTAATAACCTCGTCTAGAAAAAATCCACATAATTATTCTTGAATCAATCGGATTTGTTCTGTCTTGAGGAATTTTTTCTTGATGTTGGAAATCTACCAAAGAATATGAACAATAAGAACTACATGTACTCGCAGTTGTGTGTGCACACACCTTCTCTTCGAATTTGGTACCATCAGCGCAGGCTGTAATACGGTGCATGTACTCGCAAACATAGTATCCGCATAGATTGGTGCCGGAAGGCTGCGTCATGACCTGCATATATGGGAATGAAAACCAAGTCATGAAATAAGTTTTTATTGTATTGTAAGAAGTGAATAAGCTAGGATACATACTGGCCAATCATAGTGGACACAAAGGTTTTTGTTGAACTTTCTGGGGTACTTTTCACAGAGACAAGTCCATGCAGTTTTAATCAACTCTACGATATCTTGGTATCTACTTTTATCTGTAGTCTTGTATAAAGAGTCGAAGACAAAGACCTTGCTTCGCGCCATACAAAAACTAAAGAGAATCCAGTGGAAGCTGTTCCTAGATGCAGAGGTATTAGTTTCTTAAAATATGCAATGTAATTTGAAAAAGATAAGGGGATGAGATACACGTTGCTCACCTGAAGTTGTATGGCAGCTCTATGACAGCCTTAGCATGGTGTTTGTCTAGAAAGTTGATGATGTGATCAAGTGTTTCTCTCTCATTAAGTTTGAGAGTGTTCTGAGTTATCATCGATCCATGTAGCCCACACTCATGATTCCTTTCCTCCTGCTCCGTAGCATCTCAAAACTGTATGACACAAAAAAATATAGAAGTTTAGATATGGGATAAAGTGGCTAGAGCATTGATTTTTAACTTATAGTAGAATAAACACTTACAGAGCCCAGCAACTAATGAATGAGATGTCAACTGCGTCGATATTGAATAGGAACCAGAATTCCTTCATGGGAATAGTGAAGACCTGATGCCCACGGAAATAATGATGGTCCTCAATGCGAACATAGAGAAAATCCATCCCGCCGGCAGCTTGGAACACGTGCCACTTGTGCAATTCATACATCCTCGTTGGAAGATACTGGAGCAATCGCGGCCACACAAGATCACGCCCAGGAACATAGTCCGGTCTATTTGCCCCTTTATTCGGTGCAACTACCTCATCCCCTAGAAGTTGTGCTGGAGTCAGACCCGATGATTTGGCAAAATCAAGCAATTGTTGCTCATATGTTGTAAGTGGTCTAGTTGCCCTATATGTCCCTTCATGAGTTGGGATTGCATCCTCCCCTCGAATTTGAGCTTCAGTCAGACTTGTTTCTTTGTTAAATTCAGACACTTGCTGCTCATACGTTGAAAGCACCTTGAGGTCGGGGATAGATTGTTTTGATTGGGTCCCTAGTTGTGGAACTTTAGATGCTATTCTTCTTCAAGCGTTGAGTCTTGAGTACTTGTCGGTCATAGTCACTCAATGGCTTGGGAATATCATTTGGTTTTTTCTTCTCTCCTCCTCCATTTTTCCTCATGAAACGATGAAATTTGACCCGGTCTATTGGTTTCTCAACTGGAGGCTTGGGTGCTTTGAATATCTGTCTATCCAATTCTTCCTGAACTGACTCGTTAAGTTCCTCATCTGTCTTCTCATAAGCAAGTTTTGGTGGAGGCTTCTTCTTCTTTGGTTTCTTCTGTTTCTTTGGAGGTGGAGGAGGAGGAGCTTGTCGCTTTCCCTTGACCTTAACATGTGCAGGAGGTGGAGAAGGAGGTGGACTCTTGCTTGGATCCCTGTCACCTACATGACTCATGTTGTGCTTTGCCCTTGCAGCTGGTGAATGCGGTAGTTGATCTTCGCGTTCAGGTATGGCGGCTGGTGATGTAGGTGAGTCAGCTGGAGGAGAAGGTGGCTGTTGCGTAATCCTTATGTGAGCTTTGGGCCAAAAAATCCCAAGTATGCACAGCATCTTGAAGAAACTCTTTCCCATTAGGCCCCGGCATCTCTAGCTCTAGGTCAGCCCAACCATCGACCACTCAGTCCACAAAAACTTTAGCGTAATATTTAATTCCACAATGGTGGCCCGTGATGCTATCCCTTCTACAGTTTTCTCAGTCACACCATAAGCCACCACAAGCTTCTTGTTTCTGCATTGATCGAGAAGCTCACACGCTGACCTCACGGTGATGTCATCCACGGGCCACTATGGCCGCTTTTCCGGTGAGGATGGGGTTGCTACTTCAACTGCTGATGCTGCTGCTTCTGTGGCTGTTGGTGCATATTTTGTTGAAGTGACACTGCTTTTCCCCTTAGCAGATGGGCTCATTTCATCAGTAGGACCTTGGTGATGAGATGATTGTTTGCTAAGAGCAAGAGCCACACGCTCGTCAATGATTTGCTCCATTCTTGCCTCGGTTCTGATTACGCGATCTTGCAACTCTTTTAGTTGTTGTTCTTGTTGGTCCTTAGACCTTTTGTGACTTTTATAGGAGTCAATTTGCTCACACCAAGCGAGTTTCCATGGAATTGCACCTTTGCCTCGGCAACGTCCACCATCTTCTCGAGTGCCTATTGCAGCACTAAGCTCGTCTCTCTCTCGATCAGGCACAAATGTTCCTTCAGCAGTCATGCAGATCAATTCAACAAGCCTTGCCGCCATCTCTCTTATTTGGTCACCTGGTACTAATGTTCCATCTTCAGGATTGATCGTGCCACCACGTGCATAATAATAAGGCCTTGCTCGTTCGGGCCAATCTATAGTTGCCGGATGAGTCCACATGCAATACAAACATGTTCCATCTTATCCCATTTGGGCATAGCCACCTTGTAACCTCCAGACCCAAGCTTATGCAATTCTCTCTTTTTAGATGCATTGATGGTGTTGGTTGTAATCAACTTGGCATCTTCTTGCGAGTGCTTGTACTGCACAAATGAATCCCAGTGATCTCGTAACTTTGCAAGTCCTTTCTTTGTGAAATCGGGTGTAAGTCCCTTCTTGATGTAGTCTTTGTTCAGCCGCTTCTTGTACGACTAAAAGGCTATTGCACCCTTCTGCATGGCCCAAGACCGCACATTTGCAAGCTTTGTACCTTCTGGAAATGAGAAGTGTAATTGCACCTCGACCCAAATCATATTCTTCTCTGTGTCCGGGATCACATATTGTTGTGCATTCTCATGTGCCTCTTCATCTTCATTTTGAAGTTCAGCTGCAACTTCAGATCCTTTCCAATACCGAAAGCTTATTGGGATGTTATCCCTGACAAGAGCCCCAATGTGGTTTGTCAACTTAACGATATTGTCTTGTGGAGCTAATGGCATGCCTTTGCTAGAAACTTCTGTGATGATGAAACGACCCTCTATCTTCCTCTTCGGACCGCGTTTCCCATGAGGCTTTTTGCTGCTCGATGACGGTTCCTGGAAATTTAAGGACTATTAACTGATTGCTACTATTAATTAGTAATTAAACTTAAAGCGTAATGTGGTACTAGTTTGTACTAATTATACATCTGATTGTTGCGCATCATTACTTCTCTTGGCAATTGGTTGCCCTTCCGCATCGATGCCATCACCATACATGTTTAGGTAGCTGTCAGCCTCCCGCTGATATTGTTCATTAACCGGATTGCTCGAACCATTGTTGTTAGTAATTATGTCCATTAACAATGCTTCTTCGCGTTGCTGCTCCGCTATTGGATCCATTATCACTAACTAACAAGAATAAATAACAATTATTTTGTAGTGAAGTAACTAATTTTCTAGTGAAAAAATGGATTTTACAGTGAAGAAACTAATTTTCCAGTGAAGAAACTAATTTTCTAATGAAGTTACTAATTTTATAATGAAGAAACTAATTTTCTACTGAAGAAATAGATTTTCCAGTGAAGAAACTAATTTTCTAAGGAAGTAACTCATTTTCTAAAGAAGAAACTAATTTTCTAGTGAAGAAACTAATTTTCTAGTGAAAGAACTAATTTTCTAGTGAACAAATTAATTTTCTAGGGAAGAAACTAATTTTCTAAAGAAGTAACTAATTTTCTAATGAAGAAATTCTTTATCTCTTTGGACGGGAGTCGAGTGAGTGTGTGTGCGAGCTGAGCATGTCGGGCGAGTCGGTAGTGGCGTGTCGAGCGAATCCAACGTGTCGAGCGAGTGGCGAACGATTCTAACATGTCGTGTTGAGTGAGTGGCGAGCGAGTCTAACGTGTCGAGCACGCGCGTGTCGAGCAAGTCGTGTGTCGAGCAAGTCAAACATATCGAGCGAGTCTAACGTGTCGAGTCGAGCGAATCCAAAATTTAAATTTAATTCTAAATAACATTTACATCTAAATCTAAATATTAATGTAATTCTAAATCTAATAGTAAATTTAAATTCTAAATAACATCTAAATATAAATTTAAATCTAGAGCAAAATCTAAACCGAATTTAAATGTATAACAAAATCTAAACCAAATTTAAATCTATAACAAAATCTAAATTGAAAACTATTTCAAATTTTAAACTAAATAAACTAAATTATAACTAATTAAAAAAGGGGCTGACGTCGGCCTCTCAAATGCAAGCTCGCGGGCGGCGCGGCGGCCGACCATACCTGCTGGCGTGGTGCGGGCTGGACGCGTCGGAGACGAGGATGGCGGGGACGGCGCGGACAGCGAGGACGACGTGGATAGTGAGGACGGCAAGGACGGCGGGGATGCAACACGGGATGAGGATAGCGACACCGGCGAGGACGAACACGGCGCGGCGTGGCGGAGACGACGGCGGGGCGGCGGTCGGCGAGGTGTCGCGGCGAGGGCGGAGAGATGACGACGCGGCGGCGCGGGGACGAAGCGGAAGGTGCGGGGACGATGGGGACGGCCGGCGGAGAGGACGAAGAGCTCGGCGGTGCTGGATAGATTGGAGACGAAAGAAGAGGAAGAGAAGAGGAAGAGAAGGGCAGGGGATATATACCCCGCTCATTTGTACCGGGGCGCAAGGCCGCCCTGTACAAATGCCCTCATTTGTACCGGGGCGTAATGCCACCTAGTACAAATGCTCTCATTTGTACCGAGCCTTGTCTGGCCCCGGTACAAATGGGCTATTCGTTTGGCGCCATAACGAAAAGCACATTTGTACCGGGGCAAAACAAGGCCCGGTACAAATGTTCTTTTCATTGTTTTTGTTTTAATTAGATTTAAATATCCTAAATTTCTAGTTTATTTATTATAAATTGTATACAACACATAAAATAGCAGAAAAATCTTAGTATTCTTACTTTTCATATATACTATGCAACAATACATTTGACAATCCAAATGACAACTTTATTATCATTAACAAGTAATATCTTCTAATGGGTATTATTTTTTCCTTCACTGCAACAACTACAAATAAATTTTTTCTTTTCATGCAAAATCCTCATTAAGTAGAACATCTAGTGTTATTAATATGATAATCATGATTTGGTCTTGCTCGTGTATATTTCTACGAAAAATTATTATTTTACATTTATTGAAGTTACAAATATTGATATGATTACTATTTTTATTAAGATATAGTTACAAAAATTAACTAGTGAATAGTATACAGTGGCTTGACAGTTATAGACAATGTTGAACAGATCTGGCTCGGTTCAAATGTGCATTTCGTTTTGTTTCCTTTTAATTTACTTTAAATATCCTAAATTGGTAGTTTATTTATTATAAATTGTACAATGCATGGCAGAAAAAACTTAGTATTCTTACTTTACATATATACTATATGAACAATACATTTAACAATCAAAGTAACAACTTTATTATCATTAACGAGTAATATCTTCTAATGGGCATTATTTTTCCTTCACTGTAACAAACTAACAACTACAAATAAATTTATTCTTTTAGTCTTATTAATATGGTAAACATTCATGTTAAGGCATTCGGATCGATTTCACGTCATTCAAAACTCACAAGTAATAAGGCATTCAAGAGATAAGATGGTACATCAATACTTAAGTCGATCTTAACAAACACAACAAGTTCAAATCCATAAAAATAAAAGGGTATATCAATACCTAAGTCTTAACAAAGACAACAAGATCAAATCCATAGAAATAAAAGGGTACATCAATACATAAGTCTTAACAAAGACCACAAGTTCAAATCCATATAGAAATAAAAGGGTACATCCACGCACAACACATATTTCATACTGATCCTCCATTTTTCTTAAACAGGTAATTCATATAGTTGAAGTCCCCAATCTTGAAGTCTAGAACTTCACTAATATATGCTAGAGCATGAATTAGTGCACTCTCTTTAGCTTCACATGAACGGTCACATGGACTTCCATAAATCTGAAACAGTGGAGAGTTGAATTGATATGGCGGGCAAAATGAAAGATGAGCCTAGAACTTCCCACCTCTTGTGTGTTCCGAATTTGGTTCCTCGTAAGGAAATCCCAAAACAATGCACACTTGCTCTAGAATTGTATGAAAACTCATTGCCGCAAAGGTTTCACCAAAGATATTCTAATGTTAAGATAAATATGAATGAAAAATTGTGGCACAGCTAGTTAAATTAAAAAATGCTCAATGATATTTCTATGCTCCATACCATGTCATCTTCATTCAGGTGACAAAGTCTCTCTGCGGTCATGGTCACACTTTCTCCCTCCTCGAGTACCTTGATTAGAAAATAAGAGTAATCTGGCAGAAAGTACCATTAGCGCTAAGTTGTTCTAAGCACTTCTGCACGGCGGTCCTTTCAAAAGTCCTCTTAAACGGTGAAGAGCTACCCCACTCAACAATCGATAGCATTGGAGTGGGGGGTTCTGATGACAACGAGGACCGAAATGGTCCTCGAATAGGTATGTCAAAAGAGATTTTTAATTGAATGGTGTTGTTTGGACCGACAATGGCACATTGTACAACAGGAGGGGTACCACCAATATTATCGAGAACATGTCGGAACCACTTCATATGATCGATATTCTGCATGTTATGAAATGAAAATTATTATTCTTGTAATAAAATTCTGGTTTATAGAGGGAAAGAATATTACTATGTTTGGAGCAGATCCTTGACGTCGATCACCGTTAGTCAAGTTAATGATGCCATGGGTGAAGTGTATCCCTGGAGGACGAGGTAATGGTGGGCGGTCGTCAACAATGTGTAGTCCCCGACCGCCTCCGCCTCCGCGGCCACGACCACGGCCACCTCGACGGCCGCTACCACAACCAAAAAAGTGACTTGCCATGGTTATACCTAAAGTATGCACCAAATTTTATTTAATAATTTCTAGACAAACAACCATCCCCACTCCCACTGGCTGCTTATTTGTACACATAATTAAAAACTATGCAAAAATTGTGAAGAAGTAAACTATGAAATTTAAAATTTAATATCAATTATACCTAATTATTAAATACTAGTGAAAGACTAAACTATGAAATATTATTTTTTTCTTATGAATATATATATATATATATGTACTCGAAAATATAATGAGTAAATTAATTTTGTAATAAGGAAACTACTTTTCTACTAAAGATATCAATTTTCTAATGATGAAAACTAATTTTCTCATAAGGAAACTAATTTTCTCATGATGAAATCAATTGAGTAAACTAATTTTCAATATAAATAAATAAATCGAAAAAAATCTATCATCACATACAACATCTCATACATCTATCGTGACACTTTCTTTCTATTAGAACATAGACCAATATTCATCTAAAAAAATCATCATTCTTAGCTCATTCGAAATTGAATGGAATACTCTAAGTACAAAGCATAATACTTAAAATGGCAACCGTATATCAAGGTAGAATGAAGTAAGTAACCTCTACACCACCTCAATGAGTGAATTCGTGGAGAAATCGTCGCAAATCGGGCAAAAGCTCCCTATGTTGCAATTGGGGAGAGGGAGCTCGAGTTGGAGAGAGGAAGAAGAAGAGTGAGGGGGGGGGGGGCTCGGGCAGGGGGGAGAAGAAGGAAATATAGCCGTTGCATGTTTGTACTGGGACACCACATGGGCCGGTACAAATGGCCTCACATTTGTACCGGGCCGTGGCTCTGACCGGTACAAATGTGCTCGCCTCACATTTATACCGGTTGGAGCCACCACCCAGTACAAATTGTACTGGCTGGGTGGGAGATGGCGCCGACACGCCCTTATGAGAGGGCATTTCTACCTGGCAGTGGCTCGACCCGATACAAATGTCATTATTTGTACCGGAGCCAAAAATACCCGGTACAAATCAAAAAATGGGCCTGGGACAAATGCCTGATTCTCTAGTAGTGGATCGTTCTGGTCTTAGGCAGAAAACACACAGCTTCACTGCTAGGTTCAACAAGCAATTGAAGACTATATGTGTGTTACCAAGGACCATTATTGCATGAGAACGACCACTGAACTTTACCCATATGGTAATTGCTCACCTTTAACTCTTTAAGGACCATTGATGCAATGAGACTCACATTTTATGCTATATGAGGTGGGGACCCTGGGGTACCTCACAAGCCCCCGAGCGATGTGCAGGCGCAGCGACCTCGAGAGGGTCATGACGAAGTCTTGAAGCCATCGGCAGGTCGAATGGCGTGCACGTCGGTCCAAAAGAAAAAAGTAGTTAGCTTTGCAGCCGACCTGTTTGCAGTATCCCGAGCGTAGCGAGGTCAAGCGCCGACCTATTAGAAGCAAGACTTCCTAATAGGTCGAAGCGATGAAGAAAACAAGAGGGCGTCGAAGATGCACTCGTAGAGTAGTCCCCGAGCATTAAAGCAGGCCGCATGGCTGGTTTGATGATAAAAAAAGAGAAGAAAGAAAGGCGGCGATGGAGTTGCCGGAAGGTTTAGCGACTTGACAAAGGTGACAATGGAGTCGTAGGGAGGTCTAGCGACCTGACGAAGGTGACGTCGGGGCTGCAGGGAGGTCCACCGACCTGAAGCCGGCGATGAAGGAGCCGCAGGGAGGTCTTGCGACCTGACGAAGGTGACAACGGACCCGTAGGGAGGTCTAGCGACCTGACGAAAGTGACGACAGAGCCGCAGGGATGTCTGCCGACCTGAAGCCGGCGACGAAGGAGCCGCAGAGAGGTCGACCGACCAGAAGCTGGCGACAAAGGAGCCGCAGGGAGGTCCGCCGACCTGAAGCCAGTGACGAAGGAGCCGCAGGGAGGTGTAGCGACCTGATGAAGGCGACAATGGAGCCGCAAGGAGGTCTAGCGACCTGACGAAGGCGACGACGGAGCCGTAGGGAGGTCTTCCGACCTGCAAAGGCGACGATGGAGACGCCAAGAGGTCCGCTGACCTGAAGCCGGCGAAGACGTTGAATCGAAGAGCTGATCCTGTAAAATAAAATAAACACCAGGTCGGTGTATCCATCTGTCGAATATAATGAAAGATTTATCCTGAGATAAGTATGCATATGTTAAGTAATGTTAGTCAGAGAAGAACATTCTTGTGATATGTTTCGTTTGAAAAGGTATGCCCCCTTATCGTGCAGGGCACACATTATGCGGACTCGAAAGCTCTGAAGCTGCAAAGTGTTTCACCCCTCTACAATGCTCAGCAGGGAGGCTTAGATGTAGCCGACGCACGAGGAGGAGTCTGGGACTTAGGTTTTGCAACCACACAACATCGAATGCTCATAATGAGTGTCAAATAGTTAAAGGAAAAGTGTACAGAAGAGAAGTAGGACGTAGGACCTCACAGGTCTGGTGACCTTTAGATTGGCAAGGCCAAGCCCCCGATCATGTCGAGGTGGAGGGAACATAGCACAAGATAAAAAAATGAACCCTCAGATCTGGCGACCTACGTGTTGGCATTGTCAAGCCCTCAAGCATGTCGAGGGGGAGGGGTCGAAAGAGCAGACAAAATCATGTAGAGCAGGTCTACGGAAGAAATTGAAGCCGTAAAATATTTAATTGTAAATAGCACTTAGCTTGGGCGTGGTGGCCGAGGTCGGAGCATCGGCGGTCGGCGAGTCGAACTCGTGTCGAAGAGGTCTGCGGTGTCAATGTAGCAGGTCACCGTGACGAGCTGTCGAGGTGGCCTTGCGACGCGACCTGGAGTCGTGTAGATCGTCGTGATCAACTAACGGCCGTGGGAGGTCGGCGGAGCTAGCTGCAGGAGCAGCGGCCTGTGCTGGAGTCGTTGAGTTGTCGCGGTCAACATGTACAGACCAAGGGCGCATGTACACCTCATGTATCTGAATACGTGTTGTAGTTGTAGATGAATTTGTTTTCTTGCCATACAGGACATGGACGTGAAGGCCAGAGCAATTCACGTGTTCTCGCCGAATTGCAGAATCTCGTAGGTCGATTTAATTGCCTAGCCGGATTCCTGTGGGGCAAGTACGTCCACCGACTTCAGGAGATACACGTATGTTCTCATGTTGCATCAGGTCGCCGCCCAGGAGGCCGACATGCAGCAGAGAAGCGAGGCGCCTGGACACCCGCCGAATCGTCAAATTGTAAATTGATTTCACCACGATCAGGTCATCGCAGCTGGGTGGGTGGGCGTGAAAAAATTTCCAGCGCGCCATCTGCAGAACGAAGACGTCAACCTCACGATTAGATCGGAGGGTGGTGGCGAGCAGGTCACCGCGAGGGAATCCTTTTTGTCGTCGCCGAAGATGACGCCGGGGCGAACTGCCATCACGCTACACGAAGAACTTCCGATCAGCCCCACGGTGGGGGCCAACTGTCAAAGGTTTAGATTTGAACGGTCCATAGGGGGGTCAACCCCGGTGGTTTATTTGTTCGGCAGGGGGAGATCTAGGGCTAAGAACTCGATGGTTATGCAAGAGCACATGAAACAAAGGGGACACGGCGAGTTTATATTGGTTCAGGCCTCCGGAGAGTAAAACCCTACGTCCAGTTGTCGGTGTAGATTGCTTGAGGGTTGCGTATGTTACAATGGGGTCACCCTGCCCGCCTTATATTGGCCAGCGGACAAAGTCAGCGCCAAGACTCCTGGTCGGTTATGACCAGGAGACCTAAGTCTAGCTGATTACAACTATTTCCACATATCATGAGCTGTCTGTCGGATCCACCGCCGTCTTGTCTTGCACGCCAAGTCTTGTAGTCGTTCCGGATAAGGTCTTCAGGAGGTCGTGTGGGCCACAGATCAGGTCTATTGGGCCCACTGTCAGGTCGGTTGGTCTTCTAATGGGCCAGACCCACTTGTCGGGGACGGCCAAGAGCCTGGTCGGTGGGGACCCTGGGGTACCCATGTCTCACAAGCCCCCGAGAGATGTGTAGGCGCAGCGAGCTCGAGAAGGTCATGACGAAGTCTTGAAGCTATCGACAGGTCGAATAGCGTGCACGTCGGTCCAAAAGAAAAAAAAGAAAGAACTCAGCTTAGCAGCCGACCTGTTTGTTGTGTTGCCGAACGAAGCAAGGTCGAGTGATGACCTATAGGAAGTAGACTTCCAATAGATCGAAACGACGATGAAAAAGAGGGCGTCAAGGATGTACTCATAGAGTAGTATCCGAGCATCGTGGCAGGCAGGTTGGTCGGTATGATGATCCAAAAAAGAAAATGAAGGACCGAACTGGCGACCAGAGAGGGGGGAGTGAATGGGAGTCGATAAAAATTCTTCTCGAAGGAGATGACTTCTCCAACAAGATGAACACCTGTAACACCCGGTTTTTAAAGGACAAACCGAATGCACCCTTTATGCATGCCCAGGATCAAATTCATGCATAAAGTGACATCATCAGTGAATATCACAACATATATCATTACAACGTTTATAACTTTTACAAAATGACCAGAGGGTCCGAAACAAAAGTTTACACATCGTACATCTATCGCAACGGAGTAGGCACCATCTTCCACAAGAACGTCGACTGGGGGCACGCCAACCTTTAACTCCGGGTCTTCAGGGTCTTCATGATCCGGCTTCTTCTTCTTCTAGCTTCTGACTATCTGAGCAGCAGTGGGGAGAGAATAGCAGGGGTTGAAAGGGAAAACGATGAGTACACCTGGAGGCGTGTACGTCGCAAGTGGAGGAAAAACATATGCATAACATGCAGGCTAGAGCAAGGAAAGCTTTATTTGGTGGATTGCGAAGCTCAAGTTTTAGTTGGTCAAATTTTAATTAAGCCCCTAAGTTTTATTGTGTATAAGGCTTCCCAACCCATTCAAGGCACAAGCACCCACTTGTACTGATCCTAAGGTTAAAACATCTCATAACCATAACCAGCTCCCAAACCACAGTTCCACCACTGTGATCCACCCAAACCACCAATTAACCATGTGAGGGTCCAGGCCGCTCATGACCGTGAGCACGGCTGTTATAACAGTTTTTAACACTCTGCAGAGGTTGTACATCTTTACCCACGAGTCGTGTAAACATTCAAAGGAACGTTAAACCCAACCATGCTATGCTAGCTAGGCACGTTCACACTTCCTTAGGTGTGATAGCATAGGGATGCTACGAGGCCTTTACATAGGTTCACCAGTGGCGCATTAACACACTCAGGGTTCGGGTACCCCTCATCGTGCCAGCAGGACTATTGGGGGTCAAAGCCACCCTCACCGCAACCAACAGCTTAACGGAGGCCAGCTAGATTTCCCGATTTACCCTACTTAATTGGCCAAGACCGTTGCCCATCAGTCCTCGTGGTTGTACTGTAAGTCCCAGGTGGTCACTTCACAGACAGGTCCTTATAAAGTTGACTCAGGCAAGTCCAACATCAAGCAATCACAAAACCACCTTCAAACCACTTGCCTGAGCCGCCTAGGGTGTTTATGTTGCTAACCATAACCCACATTAACATGTTGCATAGTCATTAATCAAGTTTAAGATTAGAATCCACCCATGTTGAGCAAGCTAAGCAATGAACTACTCACATAGGTAACCTCTAAGGGTAAGCAAGGAATATCATGAAAAATCTAGTAAACAGTCCTTAATAGGATTCCCATCAAATTTAGACATCTAATGCAGAAAAGCATAAATAAACAGTGTTCATGGTGTATAAAATATAAAGGTATAAAATAGCAAGATGTTCAAGGACACTTGCCCGTTTCCCGATGTTCCACTGCTTGGAAACGTTCCTCAGCGTACAACAAGCATCTGGAACAACAAAATAGTACAACTAAGAACAATACACCAGATAGTAGAAATCATTTTGAAAAACGTACAACTAGATTACTCGAGCTACTACGGACGCAAGGGCAAAGAACTGACTAAAACAAACTTACCGTTGAGATGGTACATCTATCAGAGAGTTTATATTAGTAAAGGAAGCAAAAAGGCTAGGGGCTGCATGGGTTGGATAAGAAAGCCGAGGCTAGCTTTCAGTCAGGGGACTACATTCTAGCTGTAGGACATGAGAAGGCAAGAACGCTTTAGGTGGTGAGAACTGCTAGAACATGGCGAGGACATGCTGATCCGCAAAACAAGGATGATAGAGGTGTTGAATACATTTCTCAAGTACTGGCCTTTCCCTTATAGGTATCAAGGGTTACTTTGGATGGGTTTGAAAGGACACATAGGTACATTATGTGGCTAATCAGTGCACTGATTTGATCAAGGAAACAACATAGGGCATAGGTACCATTTTGAATGTATGCACTGGGTGAGTTGGACAGCAAGGCGACGAGCACAAATATCACAAAAAGGTAGTGCTCTGCAGATCACAGGGTTAAGATGCATTGTTGGTTCAGGTGCAGCAACAAAAGTCAGGTTCTGGTTAAAGGGTGTATTGATCCGTTTGCTAGTTAGATGGAGAATGCAAAGAGCAAAGGGGCATGCCATTTCGAGCTCCAGCTTGCTGGAAAGCATGAAAGCAAGATGGGTTTTGAGCGATGTGTACACTGCTAGGACAGCGACCATGGTAAGAAAGAGTTATCCTGAACTGTGGCCCCAATAGGCAAACTGTTTTGCAAGATTTAGTGCAGGTATGAGAATCACGTGGTGGTACAAGAATTTGATTTATAGAGTACTAGATCAGCAGAAAATACGTACACCAGACAGGATGTTAAAGCTGTGAGACAGTGAGGGCAGCGACTATGGAAAGATTAATATCTCTTGATCTGCAAGTGCTTCGGCTTCACAAATTTACAGAGACATGTGCAGGTACATGGAACTCATGGTGTTAAAAGGGGGTGAAAAAAACGGACAACCGGATCAGTGGAGAACGCAATGACAACTGGCAGTCGTGTTGCTGGTCGTTAGGACATCAACATGATTCGAACAGAAACTATGCTGGAGCCTGATGTAACTTGCATTATTTTATATGCTTCATGATATGGATCATCAAAATAGCGAGAAGATGAATTTTGGAGCCTCACTATGGGGTTTTGAAGTTGCTGAAGACAAGCGACGAAGACGAGGTGCAGTGGCAATGAGGTGGGGCAAATTGCCCACGATTCAGCACGGCATGCCTTCGGCTTGGAGTTGCAGATCTTGATGAGGGCGTCCTTGGGGACCTTTGGTTCTCAGCAGGGAATGATGGGGATCTCTCCATGGGCCTGCATTCAAGGGCTTAGAGATGGTGACGATGATGCAACAAAGATTGGAGGGAGGGGCGGCACATCACCAGGGCGAAGACGATGTCCTCGTGCTTCTGTACAGGGAAGGAGATGACCATCATCTTCACCAAACCATTGCTCGTGTGTGAGAAGGGACAGGGGCAGCGGCAAAACCAAACCATGGTGATGAGGGAACTCCGTTTTGGGGTCTTCGGGCGCGGGACGAAGGCTGGATGTGGAGGGGGCGGCCATGGATCAGGGAGAGAGGAGGCCGGCCATGGGGGCCTTCTGTTTCTCTGTCTCGTGATCCAATTCGTGCGTGGCAGATAAGGGAGGGGGATGGGAAGGGTGCCAATTAAGGGTGTGGGTCTAGGGACCTGCTGTTTTTGGCGTGAAGGGAGATGGTGGGGATGTCCAGGTGCGTCTGCATGGCACAGATGGAAGGGAGGCATGAGAGGAGGCGTTTCTGTCGAGGGAAAGGAAGGGGCCGGCGTGACGAGGGAGGGGGCGACGTGAGAGAGGGAGGAGGGTTGGCCAGGGAGGGGTGTGGGTGATTTGGGCTTTGGCCCGGTATTGAGAGAGTAGAGTGGATGAGACTGAAGTTCGGCCCATTAGCGTAAACAATAGGCTTTCATTCAGGGCTGCCATATGATGGATAGGAGAGAAGATTAGGTCCACGAAAAAGATTTAGAGAGACAAAGAAGGAAGAGAAAGATATATGAACTTGGCATGATTTTAGAGAGAGAAGAAACACCTTTAGCTGTAGAGAGAGATGGGTTTTGGGTATAGAGAGTTGGTTCTTCGGTAGAGAGAAAAAGAGAGACATGGGTTCATTTAGAGAAAAGAGTACAGAGGAAGGTGTGGGCTGCGTTCGAGTCGGGTTTTGGACCGATTAGCTAGAGAAAGAAAAGCGAGAGAGAGAGGGAGGGAGAGAGAAGGTTTGGAGATTTTGAAGACGTTTAGATAGTGAGAGAGAGTTTGGGTCCAAAAAAGATTAGGGAGGCTTTAGAGACAGATACACGAGTTAAACCTACCACACGAACCTATTCGAGTTTTAAAACTCAAACCCAATTTTCACACAAGAAACATTATGCATTCACTACAAAACATCCTGCGATCCATGACGGTCGATTTTCGTCACGGATCATCAAAATTTCGTCATAAAACGACATCTATGACGAAATTTCAAAACGTCATGTATTGAGCGTCACAGATTAAACGCCGTGACGAACTAATGTTTTCATCATAGATTAGCGTGATCCATGACGTTCTCAAGTCGTCATAGATTGGTGTAAAGCCTATTGAACCCAGCCCGAAGCCCAAAATCTGTGATGAAGGTGATAGTCATGGATTAACTCGCCACGTCACTTATAGAGATGAGGTGGCTGCTGACGTGGCAGATGACGAGGCGCTGATGTGGCGGGCACGAGGTAGATGACGCAGTGCTGACGTGGCGGCCACATGTCGCTGACGTGGCTGGCACCGTGTCGCTGACATGGCGGCCACGTGGCGCTGACGTGGCTGCCATGTGGCGTCCACGTGGCGCTGCCGTGGCGTCCACGTGTCGCTGACGTGGCTGCCACATGTCGCTGACGTGGCAGATGATGTGACAGTTTGTAACCAAGTCGAATTTCAGCTCATATTCATTTCAGCCCATATACATTTCAGCCCATATTCATTTCAGCCCAACACAACAGCTATAAATCCCAAAAAACTCGCCAAATCACCATATATTTACCCAGATCAAATGAGATCACCAAATCAACAGATATCACCAGAATATTTTTATATGTATACAACATATATCACCACAACCATAAACAGATCAAAACCCCAGCATGTTTATGTCCAGCATGACATCAAAACCCCAAATCCCAGATCACCATATATCACCACACTACATCAAAACTACCAAGACTATACCAGAATATCACCATCAAAAAATAGGTAAGAAAAGTCTGGGCAAAACACCAGGT
The DNA here is from genome assembly GCA_036936925.1 of Cenchrus fungigraminus. Taxonomy (NCBI): domain Eukaryota; kingdom Viridiplantae; phylum Streptophyta; class Magnoliopsida; order Poales; family Poaceae; genus Cenchrus; species Cenchrus fungigraminus. Next base: position 48,174,312 of record CM072778.1, on the reverse strand, counting down.
GCAACCATTGCACAGTTTGGCTACTGCAAAGTTTCCACCAAAATAGTAACATACCTTCTTTTGTTGCTTAGTTGGCTTGATTTTGACTCAGCAAAAGGTCCAATTTTGCCTCCAACTCAGCTTGCTTCAACTGACTCAGTTGCACATGACTTGAAAGATCATCAATTTTTGCCTCCAACTCAGTGTTTTTCCTCCTCTCCACTTGAAAGATGCATGAGTCAAATTCAGAGATTGGTGCAAGCACATAAAAATAGAGATTGGTGCAAGCACATAAAAATAAAAATATCAGAATTGACATGAGCAGATAAAAGGAAAAGGACATTCCTTGCTTTTAGAGTTTTATAGTTCCCTGAAACACTACTCTCATCCAAAATGCTTAAAATTCCAGAATTATCAAAATTCAAAAATGGTACACCTAAGTGAAAAGGAACAATACTTAGTGGATCAGCTACTAGAGACAAATTCAGTGCTATTATAATGTGGTTGCTACACAGTTACTTATAATGACTTGGAGATAAAAAACAAACTACTTCCTGGCTACCAGAAATTTATTGCAGCTCACAGAAACAATAAGGTAAGATCTGTTCAAAAATGAAGCAGACATTTCCCAAAGCATACAAAAGAACTTTTATGGACATGACGTACAGATCTTATGAGCAATACTTGAACTTGAAATAATTGATGAATCAACCAAATCTTATACATAAAATTGTTGCATTGTTATGCAAAACAGTGATAGCTTCCAGCAGCTATTGGTCAGATACAATCAAAATGTTTTTTACTTGAGCAACTATGCTGCTACCCGTATCAGCTGCGGCAGCACTAGCACTGAGAACGAGATGCAAAACATCAAGGACATGTGGGGGGAAGAGAGGACGACCTGGTGGAGGGCAAGCATGTTGCCTGTATGATGACTTGACAAAGTCATTACCATACCGAAGGAGCCGAGGAAGCAGTAGTGTTGCGCAGCCGAGGTCACATGGATCTGCATGAGCTGGTGTCTTATTACCAGAGGATTGAAAGGAAGGACAACCTTGAGCGGCAGCAGAAGGGAGAGAGGAGGGCGCCTGCTCGACAATACATGAGGTAGCCAAATTTCTTTTTTGCCTGCATTAGAAATAAGAAACAATATGTTAGAGCAGAATGTTTTGGACTAAAATGCAATGATCGCAGAAAGGTGCCCGTTCAGATATCATTATCTTGCGATCAAATTTGTAAACATAAATACCTCTAGTGAACTTGATTCTGCTAACTTGGTCATCTAATAAGTTATTCAAGGCTGCCAAACAATTAGTGACAAAACTTGATTGGAGCATTTTTGTCTGTGATGGAGCAGAGCAGTTGGTTCCCTGGTACACCACCTTGTCGACGATCCAGGCATGTATTTGGTTAAGTGTTCATCATAGGAGCCGGAAAAAAAACCATTGCAAACAATTAATCTCATAGCCTGATGATATTCTCATTCAAAACCACCATTAGTTATACTCCCAACATGAAAAGTACAGAGCTCAGGAAACCCAACATACTTTTTTTGTCATTGAAATAATAAGCAAGCACATACATTCCAGCAGTTTTTTTCGGTCATGTAATTACAAATTAACGCCATTTGGGATAACCATGCCCTTTTGGCTGGAAATCTAACAAGAGCACTATAATTAACTAACAAAGAAATTGGCTGGAAATAAAAAGATAATTTCCAAAACTTGCAATTGGCAGGCACATATGTCAGTATTTTATTCCAATCTCATAAGGATTCTAATTTGATGCCTTCAGTTCCACATATGAAAACCCCAAACAATCTAACTATATCATAGCTATTTTCTACAGTGTGCATTTACATGTACCATGTCTATTTTCTGCAATGCACATTTTCTATCAACTTGTGTGCAAAAATCTGAATGAACATGCAAAGGAGGTAATTCAATGTAATGCCAAGGTAGCAATATAAAATGGATGCTAACACCATATGGCAATCGAAATTATATGTTGAACAAAGAAGTAAGTACTGAATAGATGAGTGACCCAGTCCAAATCAGCTCGAAGCAAACTAACACTAAACTTCAATTATGAAATTCAATTCTCTGAAGCATGCATATGGCAAAAAAGAAACAGATCCATAGGTACGACATGAACAATCTCAACAATTATTAAAGGGCATGCTGACAAGGCTTTACACAAACATACTAAACGCTATAGTTCAAATGGAAAGCATACAAAAGATAACCTAGCACAAGCCGCTAGCAACAACTATCTAGAGGCGACCACAGGCACAAGCAGCAGATGGCTTCACCATATATTCAGAGCACACGTAGGAGCTGAAAGAAGAGCAAAGAAGGGGAGAAGGAGCACGGAGCCACTGATTCCGCTAGACCAGAACACACCACCACCACCACCTCATGTTGTTCGCCACCAGACGGAGACGAGGAGCCGAAGCTGTGGGTCTCCTCGTAGATGAGCCCCGAGATGCACTTCACGCCGCCCCTCCTCGCCAGCCTCCGGATCAAAACCATCGTCATAAGCATCATTCGCAACGTCCGCACCATCAGAGTTCTCCTCATTTTCCTCCTGCAGGAAAAAAAGATTTGGTCAATGGTTAGCATTTTACCACCATCAGGCATCAGCTTGCTCACTTTACCGGCATACAGATAGGAGGAGGGACTGCGGGAGGAGCGAGATGGGGTTAGGGTTAGGGTTAGGGTTGGATGCAGCGTTATATACCAAGGAAACACGATTAGAACCATCGGATCGATGATCGACGGTTGTAAATTGTTGGGCTATTTGGGCCAACATGGGCTTCTCTGTTTATTGTTTTTCTTTTTCTTTTTCTTTTTCCTTTTTATTGCACCATTGTGAAGTAACACTAAAAAATAATTATATTATATGTACAAATATATTTTTTATATATCACAGTATGCATACAAGTTTTCATCTTTTCAAGAATTTTCGAGTGGATTTGCTACTTTCTATCATTTAAATGAATTTCTACGTGTTTACCGAAAGTAATTCAAAATTGACCTATATGTGCATCTAATAAGTTTAAAAATTCAAAAAATTATATTTAGGCGCCTATGGTCCATTCTATGCCACATCTAGGAGACTGACGAAAAATTCAATTGACTTGTAGGGAAAACTCAAACTTCTACTAGTCACCTTATTATAAAATAATGATAAATAATACCTAAAACATATTCAAAAATTATGTAAATTAGCATAGAATCATTTTAAGAATTTTCAAGCTTGATAAAAAAGTTTCATAAGATTTTGTGAAAATTGGAGTATACATTGTTCATAAACTAGCTGGTTCTCTCATATTGTTTCATACAACTCAACTCAAACTTCAAGATTTGAATACCTTATAACATGTTTAGACTCATACGCACTTCAAAATTGAACAAAACCTTACTTTTAACATGTTATTAACATTTGTGCATTTACATTAGCACTTGTTGTGCAAAAAAGTTATTTTTCTATTTTCTAAATCACAAATGAATATACCCTTTTGAGTAAGTTGCAAAATCGTTATCTTATATGCCTCCAATATATTTTTCACACGTAACAGACAACATATAAGTTATCACCTAGGAGTTTTAAGATTTTTCGAGTAGATTTGCTATTTTCTAACATTTAAATGAATTTCTGCACGTTTACTGAAAGTAATTCCAAATTGATCTACATGTACCTCTAATAAGTTAAAAAAATTCAAAAAACTATATTTAGGCACTTATCGTCCCTTCTAGCCCACATCTAGGTTATTGAGGAAAATTTCAATTGACTTATCGGAAAAACTCAGTCTTCTACTAGTCACCTTGTTATAAAATAATGATAATTATACATAAAACTTCTCAAAAAAATATTGTAAATTAACATAGATTCATTTTATGGATGTAAAATCTTTACAAAAAAGTTTCATCAGATTTTGTGAAAATTGGAGTATACATTGTTCATTAACTATATAGTTCCATCACATAACTGTCAAATTTGTACTACATGTTATTACCACTTTTGCAAATGACAAAATAACTTAAATAAAACTTGTACATCTTGATGAGGCATAAAACTTTGGTATTCACCACTTTCCCATTTGACGTCATTCAATTAGAGATAATTCAACCATTAACCTTCAAATTATCATAGGATAATTATAGTAATATTTAAATTTGTTCAAAACTTTCTACAAATTGACATGGAACCATATTTTTAGCATATAATCCTATTGTAAAAAAATCAGATGATTTTAATAAAGTGAGATTATAGATGTTCACAAAGAGGAACATCTCTCACATAGTTTCTTATAACAATACTCAAACCTTTGAAGTTTGAACACATCATAACATTGTTTAAGTCCTATTCAACTCAAATTTGGTAAAAATCTTATTTTTGTATTATTATGATAAAATATGAAGTTACACTGGCACTTGTCTTAGTGCAAATATCTTTATTTATTCTCTTTCGGTAGAAGAAAAGAAGCTATATAAAAAAGATAAACGAAATAGCAATTAATATGCAGACGAATGATATTACATGAAAGATCATGATTTTACAAAAAATCAGAAAAAACAATCAATGAATTTGGAGTTACTATGACCGAGAAAAACCAGTTTCAAATTTTAATTGTTGATTAAAATGAAAAACGATGGGGAAAACGAGCTCAGCGTGCGCCACGTGGTCGCGACGAAGCAACTTGACGATTCCAGTGCTGCCACGTGGTCCCGAAGCTCAATCGATATGTATATAAATTAAACTATCCTCAGTTTACCACAACTCATGAAGTGTCCCAGTGGTAGTAGATGCGCTCTTGATGCGTGAGGTAGTGGGTTCGAATCCCATCCTCGCATGCTATTTTTTTCAACTTTCCTAGAGGCGATGGAGGAAAGGATATGGAAATAAACTTCTGCAATGACACATAACTTCACTTATAGCTCAGTGGTAACACGTCCTCCTCCTTTCCCTCACGTCACCGGTTCGAGTCCCCTGTGCACCCCAATTTTTTGCAGTGCCGAATTATTTTTCATAGGCGATGGGCCAATGTGGCCGTGGCGTGCAGCTCCTGGGCTGGCGAACCGGGCCGGATTATTTCATAGGCGATGGGCCAGCGTGGCCGTGGCGTGCGGCTACTGGGCTGGCGGACCGGGCCAGCGTGGCGGTCGTGGCTGGCTGGCAAGTTTTGTATTTCGATGCGAAGTGATATGTGGAACTTTTTCACAATACAATCACAAACCAACATGTGGTTTAGTGGTAAAGGGTTGCAGAGCTAATGTGCGAGGTACCCGGTTTGAATCCCTTCGAGCGCGGAGTTTTTGCTAAATTTTCTGACTGGCTAACGGGGTGGTGACGAGGCGAACACTTGGCGCGGGCGGCTGACGTGGCTTCGTTGGCCGGATGAAAAAACGAGTACAAAAGAAATGAACGCATGGAAACAACAGAGATTGATGTGTAGTCTGGTGGTAAAGGTGCCTTTAGCTTGTTCATGTGGTACACGGTTCGAATCTGTGTCTCCACAATTTTTTTTCATTTTTTATTTCTCTAAACGTCATAGTGTTTGGACTTCATATCGTGTTTCATATCCAACACTGCTAATCTATGATGAAATCTGCCTATTGTCATGGATGCAGTGTGATCTGTGATGAAATCTATGGCGAAATGGACACAACGTCATAGTGTTTGGACTTCATATCGGGCTTCATGTCCAGCACTGCCAATCTATGACGAAATCTGAGTGTTTGTCATGGATGTAGTGTGATCTGTGACGAAATTTGAAAACATCATGGGAATTTCGTCATGGATCAAAGGATTTCTTGTAGTGATTCGACATGAAGTGCAACAAACAAATATTTATAACCTATTATTCATTTATTTGATTTAGAAAAATATTATTTGTTTTGAAAAGATTGCACACTTTCTATTTAATTCTAACAAATTTTAATAAAATTTTTAAATCCTAGCCCAATTGCAAACTAGGGTGTTACAACACGGCTAACCAAAACATGTATCCGACTCAACTACCCAAGTTGGCCAAGACCACGTAGCCACTGTAGTGCTACTGGTCCTAGGAACCAACAACCACCCAAACGTACTCAAGAACGCAGTGGAACAAGCAACTCGAGCAGCCACTGACCACACCGGTCAGACCGGTCACCTCCACCGGTCAGACCGGTCAAGGCCGGATCACCCAGACTAAGCCGCCGGATCACCCGACACCCACCAGAGACACAACGGGTCACCCTGGACCCTGAGTCGGGTCACCCAAGCAAGACTTGAAGATTTCCACAGAAAGCCCCTACATCGGTCAGGCCGGTGCAGCTCACCGGTCAAACCGGTCCAAGCCTGGAAACCCCGAATCCAAGAGACCAACACTCCAAACTCGAAACAGCAGCAAGCCTAGAGACTGGGGAACACACCAGGACGTTCACCTGAGCAAAACCCAACATGGCGTCTGCACCGGTCAGACCGGTGGAAGGCACCGGTCAGACCGGTCAGGACCTGGGTGCTCGGGATGAACAGCAACCTGCGGGTCAACTCCTCCAAATCCAAATCCCGATCTCCCGATTCGCTCCACGGATGCGCACAAGACTTTGGGGATAGTAGGAGTACCTCATGGGCATTCCATAGCCACGATTTGGTCCACCAAAACTTGCTAAATCAAGAGGAATCGAAGGATTTCCACCAAGAACGCCTCTAACCCTAAACCGAAGAAAACCCCAAAATCGAGCACCTTTACTCACGGATTTGGGAGGGGAATCACAAGGAAAAGAACCACGAAGGGTTCATGCATACATCCCCCACGAAATCCCAAAGAGAAAGGCCTCAAAACCACCACAGGAAAATCGCCAAGAAAAGACTCTGAAAATCACCAAAAAGGGGAAACGGGAGAGACACCATCAAGCCTTGAGGAACCACGCCGAACTATACATACCATGAAGGTTCATACAAGGTCTATCTTGCCTCCCGATCATCCATCCCTCTCTCAAGATCTCACCATGAAGATCTCAAGCTAGTCCTAGAAAATCCTAAGAAAAATAGGAAGAGGAAAATAGCAAAAAAAATGAGCTAGGGTTCTAAGAGATGGCTGCCATCCTCTCACCACTTGGGTTATATGGAGGCAACCGAAAGACGAAACTACCCCTAAGGCCTAACACTAGGATACATGCCCCCGAGGGGCACTTTGGGAATCTTCGTCGTCGCACCATCGGACGGATGCCTGGCGACCGCACCTCGCGTAGCCTCGACGCAAGCCTTGCGATCCCGATGCGTGTCCTCCGCTTCGAAGTCTCTAGAATGCGTCGTCGCACACCGATCAGACCGGTGTCCTCCATCGGTCAGACCGGTACCCACCGGTCAGACCGGCCTGATGCTGCTGCACTTCTGTCTTCGGTCTTGGCTTTGTGGATCAACCAAGGAACCCAGTGGTTTTCTGGTGAACCACTGAAAACCCCGCGAACTTGGTGTGGCCTCCGCCAATCTCCACTCATGACTTGGCCCCCATGAAGTCCCCGCTCGCTCTTGGCTTTGAGGCTCAACCAAGGAACCGTCCACGACTTCGTCTTGCTCTTCTTGCCACCATGCGGCCCGCACTTGACCCCGCTGGCCACCGGGTCCCTCAAACCAAGCCTACTTGGCTTCTCCACACCTGGAGGCCTCACCGGCAACGACCTTTCGTGCTTGTTCTTCACCTGCACCAACACCAGTCAAGCCGCAACCTGCACCTGCAGTACTTTAGCCAAGAGTCAGTCCACACAACGTTGTCAATCACTCATCACACCAGGAAGCGACCATCTACCGGTCCTCGAACCTCACAGGTCCTTAATCTCCCCCTTGATGAGTGGATTGACAACACACACATTTGGGTAACCAAAGAGAAAAGGAAAAGAAAAGAAACGACCAAAAGAAAACTTCAACAAGCGATCGAAAGCCAAAGAAAAGGTAAAGAGCAAGATCACTTGAAGAAGACAAATCTCTGTCCCCTTAGGCAAGGGCAACGGCTCGACACAACCGAGACAAAAACCAAGCTCAAGCAAAGAGCACAAACCACCAAAGCAAAGCTCGAAAACCACAAAGAGCTCCCCCTAAAAACATGCAAGCTCTTCCTGAACCAATGCAACTCCCCCTGGCCGAATGCATGCAAACCACTTCACAAAACAGAGCAGCTGCCTCAGCTCAGCTCAGACCGGTCAGACCGGCCCACAGCACCGGTCAGACCGGTGCCCGACATATGCACAGGTCCTGACACTTACACCGGTCAAACCGGTGACCTCAACCGGTCAGACCGGTGACCACCTGGGAACTGCAAGAGCCCAAAAATGGCTCGAAACCACCCGGAAACCTTCCAAATGCATCCAGTAGCACTTTTCCTTCACAACCATCTCCCTCTTGTTGCCAATGCATGAATCAAGGCAAAATTAGGAAAAATACAACCTAGAGCTTCTCAAATATACAAAATTCAACACAAGATGCTACACATGTCCAAATGAGCAAGTTAGATACTCTATTGCTTCGTATGAACATCAGCTACAAGATCACCAAGATTCACAACCATTGGGCAAAGCTAAGATAGAATTGAGCAATTTTACGAAAAATCACCCTCTCATGAGCAAGGTCCTAAACATGAGCAAAACATGTCAAAATGGCAAAGCCACAGAAACTTCATGCTAGGACACCCATTCTAATCATAAGATCATCATAAGCACACTCAAGCACCTCATGTCATGTCAAAGCCACCGAGCCATGTGCCTAGTTCTATATATGAGACTTCTCATTGGTAGGCATCATGCAACGGTTTAGCACCCAAAGCTATATAAATAAAGCACAAATGACATGAGAGCACATTTTCCAAGCAAGTTACATTTCATTTTTAGATTTGCATTTGGTACATAAAATGTCTTTGCGACAAAAAGGAACTTATGCCCCTCCACAAGATAAAGCAAGCGGGCTAAACATTCATGATGATAAATGAGCCTTTGGCCCCATATGATCAAAATAAGCTATCCAACCACAAATTAAGTATAGCAATGCCACAAAAACATGTCAAGATCATATAAAGGCATTTACTCACAAGAGAGCATACATATGGCATTTTTCAAAAACATAGCTTGCAACCATGGGCATAAACCAAGATCATCAAGAGCTAAGCCAAACTAACCATAGCATACCAAACTAGCTCACAAGATCATATATAGCACATCATGGTGAACAATGTATATAGGAGAAGCTTTTCCTACCACAATGCATATGATACAAATACATGCAAACTAAGATACAAAGATGCCTATACATCATGTTACAAAATGCAATGCAAATGCAAACATGCACAAAGGAAAGCAATACATATGCTACAAAGGAGCTCCCACACCCCACTCAAGAAATCAAACACACACCAAGTTCCCCCCGCAAACAAGTGAAAGTTGCTTGATCTAGGGGCTTGGTGAAAATATCGGCTAGTTGGTCATGTGTGGGTACATGGATCAAAGCTATTTTCCCTTTCTCCACATTGTCTCTCAGAAAATGATACCTCACTTCTATGTGCTTGGTTTTGGAATGGAGCACTGGGTTCTTTGCAATGCTTATGGCACTGGTGCTGTCACATAGAAGTGGGACATAGGTATACTCCTCACCAAAGTCACTCGTGGTGTATGTGATCCAAAGGAGCCGAGAGCAACAACTAGCAGCGGCTACATACTCTGCCTCAGTAGTGGATTGAGCAACACTCGACTGCTTGCGGGAAGACCAAGACACCAAAGAAGAACCCAAGAACTGGCAAGTCCCAGAAGTGGACTTCCTATCCAACTGTCATCCGGCAAAATCCGCGTCTGAAAATCCATGAAGCGCCAAAGAAGAAGATGCGAAGTACCAAAGGCCGAAGTCGGGAGTGTATCGCAAATACCTGAAAATGCGCTTGACTGCTTGCCGATGCGAAGTCCTTGGAGACGCTTGAAAACGAGCGCACAGACATACTGAGAACTGGATGTCCGGCCACGTCGCCGTCAAGTACAGGAGCGACCCGATCATGCTCCGGTACTCCTTCTGGTCCACGTGCTCACCTTCCTCGTCCGCATCAAGAGCTGTAGTCATACTCATAGGCGTTGCCATGGCCTTGGAGTCCTCCATATTGAACTTCCTCACAATGTCTTTGGTGTACTTTGCTTGGTGCACAAATGTTCCTTCCTTCGACTGCTTGATCTGGAGGCCGAGGAAGAACTGCAACTCACCCATCATGCTCAGCTCAAATTCCCTGCTCATGTCTTCTGCAAACCTTGCAACCAAAGAGTGAGACGAGCCACATCATGCTCATCTCAAATTCCCTGCTCATGTCTTCTGCAAACCTTGCAACCAAAGAGTGAGACGAGCCACTAAAGATAATATCATCCACATACACCTGAACAATCATAATATCAATGCCCTGCCTGAGGAGAAACAAGGTCTGATCTACCTTCCCCATCTCAAAGCCCCTACCAAACAGAAACCCCCTCAACCTGCCATACCAAGCCCTAGGTGCCTGTTTCAACCCATAGAGCGCCTTTCTCAACTTGTACACCCGGTGGGGGTACTTCTCACTCTCAAACCCCGGTGGTTGCTTCACATACACCTCTTCCTCCAACACACCATTCAGGAACGCACTCTTCACGTCCATTTGGTACAATTTGAACCCTTTAGCCACGGAAAAGGCTAGAAGGATCCTAATCGCCTCCAAACGGGCTACGGGAGCAAAGGTCTCCTCGTAGTTGATCCCCTCCATCTGACTATACCCTTGCGCCACTGAAGGACCGATTAGGCGAACCAGAGAGGGGGGGAGTGAATGGGAGCCGATAAAAATTCTTCTCGAAGGAGATGAGAACTTCAACAAGACGAACACGGCTTCCAAAACATGTCTCCGACTCAACTACCCAAGTTGGTCAAGACCACGCAGCCACTGAAGTGCTACTGGTCCTAGGAACCAACAACCACCTACACCTACTCGAGAACGCAGCGGAAAAACCAACTCGAGCAGCTTCTGGGCTACACCGGTCAGGCCGGTGAGCAGCACCGGTCAGACCGGTCCCTGCTGGCAAAAACTGAGAACTTCCACAGAAGGCCTCTACACCGGTCAGGCCGGTGTAGCTCGCCGGTCAGACCGGTCCAAGCCAGGAAATCCCAAATCCACCAAACTGACCTACCGAGCTCCATACAAGACCAAACCCGAAACAGCAGCAGCACAGGACAACAGGGAACTCACCAAGATGTTCACCCGAGCAAAACTCAACAGAGAGTCTGCACCGGTCAGACCGGTGAGAGACACCGGTCAGACCGGTGTGACCTGAGCTCTCGGGATGAACAGCGCCCGCGGGTCAACTCCCCCAAATCTAACTCCCGAGCTCCCGAATCACTTCACAGTTTTGCACAAGACTTTGGGGATAGTAGGAACACCTCATGGGCACTCCATAGCCAAGATTTGGTCCACCAAAACTTGTCAAAACAAGAGGAATCGAGGAAATCCCACCAAGAACGCCTTTAACCCTAGAGCCAAGAAAACCCCAAAATCGAGCCCCTTTGCTCACGGATTTGGGTGGGGAATCAAAGGGAAAAGAACCACGAAGGGTTCACACATACATCCCCCACCAAATCCCAAAGAGAAAGGCCTCGAAATCGCTCTAAGAAAATCGCCAAGAAAGGGCTCCGAAAATCACCAAAAAGGAGAAACGGGAAAGACACATCCAAGCCTTGAGGAACCACGCCGAATCATCTATACATACCAAAGAGGTTCATACAAGGTCTAGCTTGCCGCCCGATCATCCTTCCCTCTCACAAGATCTCACCATGAAGCTCTCAAGCTAGTCCTACGAAAAATCCTAAGGAAAATAGGAAGGAAAATAGGAAAACCAAATGAGCTAGGGTTGCAAGAGATGGCTGCCATCCTCTCACCCCTTGGGTTATATGGAGGCAACCGAAAGACTAAAATACCCTTACTAGCTAACTAGGGATACATGCCCCTCAAGGGTGAAATCGGAAATCTTTGTCTTCGCACCATCGGACGGATGCCCAGCGACCGCAAACTTGCTTAGCCTCGACGCAAGCCTTGCGATCCCGACGCGTGTCCTCCGCTTCGAAGATTCCGGACGGCGTTGTCGCGCACCGGTCAGACCGGTGCTCCTCACCGGTCAGACCGGTCTGGAGCTGCTGCACCTCCGTCTTCGGTTCTTTGGTCTTGGCTTTGTGGATCAACCAAGGAACCTAGTGGTTTTCTGGTGAACCACCGGAAACCCCGCGAACTCGGTGTAGCCTCCGCCAATCACCACTCATGACTCGGCTCCCACGTAGTCCCGGCTCGACCTTGGTTTTGAGGCTCAACCAAAAACTGTCCGTGACTTCATCTTGCCGTTCTTGCCACCATGCGGCCCGCACTTGACCCCGCTAGCCACCGGGTCCCTCGAACCAAGCCTACTTGTCTTCTCCACACCTGGAGGCCTCACCGGCAACGACCTTTCGCGCTTGTTCTTCACCTGCACCAACACCAGTCAAGCCGCAACCTGCACCTGCAATACTTAGCCAAGAATCAGTCCACACCACTTTGTCAATCACTCATCACACCAGGAAGCGACCATCCACCGGTCCTCGAACCACACATGGCTCTCAGCCACCAACCTCGACTTGTTTCTCACCACTTCTCCATTCTCACCCTCTTTATTCTTCCACACCCATTTTGTCCCGATAGGCTTACAAGCCGGTGGAGGATCTACCAACTCCCAAACTTGGTTCCTCTCAAAGTTCTCCAACTCCTCATGCATTGCATTGACCCAATTAGAATCAGATAGCACGTGTCCAATGTCTTTAGGCTCAAAGGTGGCAACAAAAGCAGCATGAGCGAAGTGAGAATTGTTTCGAACCCTCGACCGAGTAGTGCGTTCGTTGATGTCCCCAATGATCCTCGAAGCTGGGTGATCCACTTGAACTCGCCAGGGAGGTTCTCGCCTTGAAGCTACCTCCCCCTCAACAGTAGCTTCTCCTTGATCTGGGCTTGTCGTCGTGGATGTAGGAGAGGGCCCGATCTCGATCGTAGTCGCAGTAGTAGGTACATGCTCAGCCATGAGCGCTACACCGCCATCTTCATCATCTCCATGTTCATGCTCCTCCTCCTGAAAGATCTCCTCGCCAAGCTCATCATCACCTGCACAATCAAGGACAAGAGAGCTACGTGGCTGTGTCTCGTTGAAGGTAACCTCGCAAGTCTCCACGATTTGGTTAGTTTCCAAGTTGAGCACACGAAATGCTCTAGAGTGAGTAGCATAACCAAAGAAAATACCATCGACAGACCTAGCCTCAAACTTATCCAGATTCTTACCCTTTTTCAAAATGAAGCACTTGCATCCAAATACATGGAAATGACTTACCTTGGGAGTGCGACCGTGCATCATCTCATAGCACGTCTTTTTCTTGAAAGCTCGGAGAAAAATCATGTTCGACACATAGCACGCGGTATTGACCACCTCAACCCAGAACCTCCTCGGAGTCCTATGATTATTGAGCATCATCCGGGCCATCTCACACAGGGTTCTGTTTTCCTTTCCACCACGCCATTCTGGGGGGGGCGTATACGGACTCGAAAACTGGTGTTCAAGACCCAAGTCATGGCAAAAGGTTTTGAAACGAGAGTTTTTAAATTCCGAGCCATTGTCACTGCGGATCGCTCGTATGGCATCTCCGTGCCTCTCGTTCTTCAACCTCAAGACAAGATCTCGAACAAAACTAAACGTCTCCCCTTTCTCCTCCAAAAGAAGACCCAAGCATACCGAGAGTAGTCGTCCACCACAACTAGGACGTACCACTTCCCACCCACAGATCGCACACGAGCTGGGCCAAGAAGGTCCATATGGAGCAGCTCGCATGGACGCTCCGTCATCACATCGGTGAGGGGCGGATGGGAAGAGGCTACCATCTTGGCATGCCTACACGGCGCACAAACCAACTCTTTCTCAAACTTCAACCGTGGCAATCCTCGGACCAAATTGAGCTTACTCAAGTGAGACTAAAGGTCAAAGCTTAAGTGACCCAACTTCCTATGCCACTTCCACAACTCACTCGAAGAACCAGCCAAAAAGCAATGAGCCACACCAGAAGACTGAGAGAAATCCGCTCGGAAGATTTGACCCTCGGGAACGACCATGCAAACAAGGTCCCCTCGAGAATCCAAAATCCGAGAACCACCAGGCCGCAACAACACCTCAAAACCCTCATCCAAAAGCTGGGACACGGAAAGAAAATTGAACCCGAGCGAATGAACAAGAGCAACACATCTGAGAGTGACCTTGTCACTTACCTTAATCTCACCTTCTGAAAGCACATGCCCTCGCCCATTGTCCCCAAAGGTGATGTATGTCTTGGACACCACCGGGACGAGACTTGAGAACCACCCCTTGTCTCCGGTCATATGCCTCGAGCAACCAGAGTCAATCAGCCAAACGTTCCTCAAGTCTCCAACCTGAAATTCAGAAATGAGCACGTGAGCGAACAAACGACTCAGCACTGGGGTTAGTACGAAAAGGGTAAAACCAGTGCTGAGCCATTTGCTCCAAAGTGGGGTTAGCACAAACCATATCATCGCGCCTATCAAAGCTACCACCACGGAAACCACCATGAGTACCACCATGAGGGAACCACCCCTGTCTCGCTGGAGGCGAACGAAAGCCACGAAAGGAAGACCGTGGACCGTTGCTCCTCTGAGACTCAAAGCTGCGACTCCTCCTACCATCGTATTAAGCACGAGGTGGAGAACGTCTAGCAAACTGAACACCACCAGACTCACCATGCCAACCACCTGTACCACGACCAAAGGCACTGAACCGAGCATCCTCTCGAGCACGGACACAACCCTACCTGGCACCCAGACCAGCACCGGTCTGCCTGGTCCCCCCGACCGGTCTGACCGGTGGTGCTCAGCCAGCAGCACCACCTGCCACCCTTCGATCTCCCCAAGCCGGAATCGTTCTCACAATGGCCTTGGCCCTGGGCATTTGCATACGAGGCCCAGGTACCCCATTTGATGGGTGCTACCTGTCCTTGTTAGCCCACTCCTTAGCCAACCTTTCCTCACGCTTCCTCTTGAAGCAAAACTCATCCTTGTGAACATCTCTACCACAATACCCACAATGGAACCGAATGGGTTTTGGTTTAGGCTTGGGTTGGGGCTGCTCACTTGGCTTCTCTTTTGGTTTCTCCTCACTAGGTTTCTCTCCCTTCTTCCCAAAGGACTCGCTCCCTAAGTCACTCTTGAACTTGATGGGTTTCTGGAAGTCATTTGTTTGGGGAGGAAACACTGGTGGATCTGGGGTTGTTTCAAGCCGGTTTCTTAGTATATTTGTCTTAGGAGCATAGGCATTTTTGTGGAAGGTTTTTGGTGGAGCTTGGATATCACCAATCTTCTCTCCTCCCTCACCACTGCACTCTCCAATCTTATCTGACCCAAGCGCTTGCCCATCATAGCGCTTGTATGCCTCTATCATCATCCCAAGCTGTGGCCCATGACCCGACAACCAACCCATCATCTTTCTCAACTCATCGTTTTCATCCTGCAAGCGATCAACATAATGGGAAAGCTCCAAATTCTTTACAGCATGCAGTTCACAAGTAGAGCAGGAAGTAGGAATAGGTGCTTTCAAATCAGCCTCAAGCGAAACAATGTAAGCACGCATCTCATCAATTTTTCCATGCAAGACAGGGCAAGAGGTGCAAGCACCTAGCAAAGTAGGTCTAGACTTAAGCTCAGTCACTTCAACCCTAAGCACATCTAGTTCCTCACACTTGGAGGCATGCTTTTCCTTAAGAGCGGTAAGATCAGCTAGGAAAACAGAGCAATGATCACAATCAACCTCGTCAGAAATAACTGGTGAAGCCTTAGGCGAATCTATTTCAAGCTTAGTATCAAGGTTCTGTGTTTCTAGCTCCGCTACTCGGTTCCTAGCATCTTCTAGTGAGGCCCTAAGCTCTTTCCTCATCTTCTTAGCTTCTCTAAGCATGTCATCGCGATTATCAAGCAACTTGCCAAGCTCCTCTGTTGACGGTTCAAAACCGTGATCAAGTTCACCGCAAGCGTACGGGTGACTTGGTGCCTTTTTCACCATGGAGGGTTCCCCAAGGTTTGTCAATCCAAGGATCGGAAGCAAACCACTAAGGTTCTCTATCTAACCTACCGGTCTAACCCTATGTGAAGCGTTGATTGCATAAAGGTTAAACATACATGAAACGATGTGTGGATCTCATCCACCTAGCAATAAAGGTAAACATCAAAAGGTAACCCTAGCCTATCGTCTTCTTGTTGCCTCTCCGACCAAGGTGACAAACCAATCTAATACTACAACATGAGAATGAGTCATCGACTCAACATTACACGTTCGCTCGCCGCTTTCTCCTCCACCGTACTGTCACTACGCAAGGATATTCATCACCGAACGATAAACCTCGGTCCGTGCACTACTACGATGTATCCGCAAGAGATAGACTAACCATCATGATTACTCTATTCCTACTAAGGGCATATGCTAGCTACAGATATGAATAAACACGCATCGAAGTAACTCAAAGTAAGGAAAGACATGATTTATATCACCATCGAATGTCGAGTGTACAATTGCCTTGATGGAATCAAGGAATGGGCTCCGGAACTCCACCATTGCTTCACCACGCAGGGCCAACCATGGTGGCTCGGGCATGGCCTAGGCCATCTCCTAGGCAACTCGAGGACTTGCGGTGGCCGTCGGCTTCCTCCCGGTGCTTCTCCTTCGTGTCGGTGGCTCTCTGATGAATGGATGGATGTGGCGGCCGACGGAGGCAGAGGCAATTTATCGAGGAGCACCTAGGTCAAAGGGCGTCGCGAACCGCCACGAAAAGGCCTGGGTTGACCGGCCTGGGCCGACCGGTCTGGGCCTGTTTCGGCCCCGGTTTGCTCCATGACGCTTCTTGGTCAATTGTTGACTTGCCCCCTTCTGCATGTGGGCCCTTGACGTCGTCTTCTCCACGGTTTAGATAGAGCTCCTTGTCGCGCAAGATTCAGGATCTTCTGTTCAGGTCCCTGGAGTTTTACGGCTTCATGCTTTGGTCCCTGGGCCATTTGGAGTCATGTTCATCATGTGTCTTGACTTGTGCCGGGCTTCATGATTTCTCTTGAAGTGCTTGATGAACTTATCCTGAAAGTCTCCTCCTTAACGTTAGTTTCCTACGTAAACAATAAACTCCAAAATCGACATGCAAGAGTGAACTTGATACCTCCGGGAGGTTAGTACCATTAGTTAGAATATCAAATATGTGCAAATGTTGACGGTAAACTCATAGCTAGGTGTACCAAAATCGACCGTCAACATACCCCCATGCTTAAACCTTGCTCGTCCTCGAGCAAGTCCAAGATCTTTGCTTAACTTGGAAATCAGCGTTGCCTTTCAATGTCTTCCCTGCACTTAGTTATACACAACAAGACATATTGCTCTCTCAAGTATTCAACATTTAAGGTTCAAGTTTTGACCGGCTACTTCATTATGGAAGATAGACTATTATTGAAGAACATGCCACAATAAAACAAATATAGTGCTCTCAAACTTAAGCAAACTTCAAACCTTTACCTTGTTGCATCGTGAAGAGTTTTCAAAAAGTTGCACATCTAACATAAGTGAGGTTCTCTTGCAAAAGCTCATGGAAACACTCATCTCATCAAGTCACTCAAGCCTACACTAGATTATTCTCAACCTATTCTACTCATATATGAAAGTGGAAAGCTTATGTGGAGCTTGGTAGGTAAAAACAATCCTAGCAAAACATTATACTTGAAATATTGTCAAACTAAGAGTGAGATCTATTGGAATTACCGAGACTAGTCAAAAAGTCCATGGAAAATAAATGTTGGAAAGAGAGAGAGATGGGACACACGCATTTAGAAAGGTGGACATGTGCAAGTGGCAAATGGGTGATCCCAATACATGAATGAAGTTCTCATTATCGGATTGCACATGGTTGGAAAGATTGAGTATGGACTTGTCTTCAAAGCTCTCTAAGATTTAAATGAAAGCGAAAAAGAACCGAGGAGCATTTTTATTTTTTATTTATTTTTTCTTATTTTTTTCTTTCTTCTTCTTCTTTTTTTCCCCATCATTCATTTTTTATTCATCATTTTTTTATGCTCCTCCGAACTTTTAAGCAACATAGTACTTGCTATAGCAGTCCTCCCCCATGCTTAAATGATTGCTCGTCCTCGAGCATAGAAGTGAGGGGACCTATGGCTGCTAAAGAAGTACAAAATCTTTGTGTTCCTTTATAAATCTTTTGAAATCTTCAGGGCATCCTTCATGTCGAAACTCCGCATGACTTAGGTGCATTGATGAGTCCCTCCATATGTTATATGTCTTGAAATCTTGCTGGAAAATCTTCAGAAAATTCGTCGAAAGATCATCCATACTCAATTTGGGTTGTGGTCAAGGAGGTAATCACAAAAAGGATGTTTTGGGTTTAGGGTGGATGCCCAGCAAAGTTTGTGAAATTTCCGGTGTAGAAACTCACAATGCATGGACAAAAATGGCTAGCATGAAAAAGATACGCAAAGGAATGACCAGCTTCTTAGTCTCGTACCACAGAAATCAATCCTAATCCAACTCATGAAGATATAAGTTTGCAAACTAAAGGTAACATCATGAAAGTACTTGTATGTGTATAGGCTTTGGTAGGTAGAGCCTTGCAAGAGATTCACAAATGTAGATAGCATAGTGATTTTAAATAAAACAAGTACAAGGCATAGGTCATCGGTAAACATAAATTAAAGAGCAACATAAAGTATGTGGGTCTTAAAAATTAGTCATTTAACCTCCACAAATGAAAGAGCCAGTATTTAATCAATTTAAGTTCCGTTTAATAGAGAGCAAAAAGTCATGTCATGTAAAACATCATGCAAGTAAAGCAAAGCGGCAACTTTCATCACTTTTCCATAATCAAGGCATACAAATGATATCATCGTGGTAAGCTCAAAAGTGATGGTGATTCATTTATTGAAAAATAAAAGTAACAAACCTAGGTTGTCCTCCTAGTAGCCATGTTATTGATCGAGAGATTGATACAAAGGTTGTCTATGGTTGAAAGCATATATGTGCAAGCATTTAAAAGGTGATGAACAAAGATAAAGTTAAGGGCGAGTTACCGTCCTTTTCGATGCTCGTAGTGAAGTGTAGTGTGGCCTCCCCCATGCTTAAGCATTGTTCTTAGCATGGAAAAAGAATGATGAGCATCTTGTGGTGAAGGTGATCCTTAAACTCCATGTGGCCTTTTTCCCTTTCGTCCTTCAAATTCTCCCCCATGCTTGGCATGTTGCTAAGTGTGGAAGAACTTGAATCGCTCGTAATTCCCTATTGCCATGTGTTTGAAAATCATCTTCACTCTTCTTTTCCTTTGTTGCTCATTTGTCCTTCAACTTCTTCTTATTAACATCAAGCCATGGTTCCAATCCTTCATCATATCGTCATCACCGACTTCCATCCCGTCCTTGTCGCTGCCTCATCTTCCACAGTTTTTCTTTTACTTCCAGAACAGAACATGTACTGAAACACCCCTCCAAGTTGAAGTTCATGAAATTATCTTTCCAATGAGCTATCATTCACGTGAAACGGGTTCCGAACAAGAGAGTTGTGCCTTTTTTACTCGGGCGATGCAATCTGTCCAAAGCTGATTTCAGACCGCGCAGCGCTCAATGTTTCTACCATATCTCCTTGTACGGGTCTTCAAATTCGTCAAACTTGGATGCGTTGGAAAGAGGGTTTGAAGGAGCTTCTGAATATTAACTTTTCTTCCATTGTACATTTCTGAACTCGTGCTCAAACCTAATAGAAACAGAAACTTCCCTCTGAAGCCTTGTAGATGACTAACGATCTTAATTGCAATTGGTCAAGAACTCATGGGAACACTTTGTCATGCCTGCAAAACAAATCAAATGCACATTCTACCCCCAGGGTGATGGTCGGGAGTAGAAACCATTGCCAACAAACCAAATACATCCCTAAGATCTTAACTTGTGGCATAGCTCACCTAGTAAAAAGAAAAAGAAGAACCTAATGGGTGTACATGCGTGTAGGTGAAAAAATGCAAATGAAAGGAAGGGATAAAAACAATGACAATGTTTACACCAAATTCTAAGCTCCATGCTTACAAAGTGGTTGTCAAACTTCTCCACTGCCATAACGATTTATTAACCAAGGTCAAAACACCATGCTTATCCCAAGATTAACAATTCTTTATAGTGTAAGAGAAGTAGGGCGCATTGTGAAGTTTATAAACCAACCAATGCAATACAAATCAACAAGGCTTTCAAACTCAAATGATGATTGTCCGCAATTAAGTCTAAACACCACACTTACACAAGATTGCAAAAGAAAATGCCTCGTGCGCACGAAGCACCATTATGGAAATAAAGCATTCATAAAAAAGTTTCGCGAAAAAGCCAAGCTAACCTATGCATGATAGAACAAAGGGGTCGATGTAAAATGCAAATGCAAAGGGGTAAGTAAAAAGGGCAGCAATGTTTGAAAAGGCTTTCGATGTCGTCCCGCAATAAAGACAAGCAAGTCACTTATAAGAGGTAGAGTCTTGTCAACAAAACCTTATATCAAAAGACCTAATCAAACATGCTAACAAGGTTTTAAGGTAAGGCTTATGGGTATCCTATATTTTTGGCTTAAGACAAGAATTTTGAAAAGATAAGTCGGGTGAAGAAATCCTATCTAAGGTGGTTTTGAAAAAGAAGAAAAGCAAGGGTTAGATAGATTTTCGGATGAAAAACAAACCTATGGTTTCAGGATTACTAAACGTATGAGAGGTTTTCCCTAAGGGTTTAGGATGAGGCTAGTCATAATTTTAGTTAGAAAAGGGATAGAGATAGACTCGGTCAACTTGACATAAGTCGATCCCTCCTTTTGTTGGCTTGGGTTCTAGGTGTGGTTTGATAGGGAGGTTTAGGTAAAGCTGTTTTTTTCACAAAAAGGGTTATAAAAATGAGATGCGACACGCAACACAATGCAAGGGTGGAGAACAATGTGGAATTAAGTGCAACATGATATGAATGAACAAAATGACATGATATGGTGGTGATCTAAACCAAAAGCAATAGTTAGCCTAAGTTAACTAGCCACAAGTTTAGAACCAAAAGGGATCATGCTTCATATTTCTCTCTAAAAGACACAAATAAAAAGACTCTAAACACTAATAAGCACACAAAAAATAAGGGGTCTACAAGTTTTCCAAAAATCAAGTAGCAAAGTGCTCACTCAATATCTATTAAAGCATACATACGGTTGTGACATTTATTAGAGCAATGGTACGATGTTACTTGAGGTTTTCAAATAAAGAACACAATGTAGACCGTCATAGTTTATATAGATATATAAAAAGATCGGGTTGCCTCCTGCAAAGCGCTTCATTTTAAGTCATAGAGCTCGACTTTCTCATGTACCTTTTTATTGTTGTGAAGCCATGGTTCTTTGTGCGAGAATCCAAAGTATCCATGCAGCTTGATGTTGCCTTATGAAATCGGTCGTGGTTCGCTTCCAACATCATCATGTGTTGAGTGGTGCCTCTTGTGTCATCATCCATGCTCCAGAGGGTTTGTTTTAGTCCTTAGCTTCTGAATTTCATCATGTACATGTTGTGGAACCGTTGCCCCATCTTCTCTTTGTTGTCACCATGTCCATCTCCTTTATCTTGTCGTCATCACCTTGTTGCTGCCTCTTCTTCATGGATTTACCCCTGTATCCAGAACAGAACATATACCAAAATATAGTTCTATTGAAAAATTTATAAAATGACCATTCCAACGGGTACTCATTCGTCTTAATCGGAGTCCGAATGAGGGAGCTATGGCTGTTTCACTTCAGCACGCTGTCCAGAATTTCAGCACGTGCAACCTTCGGTGATTCGGCCATATCCGCTTGTAGGAACCTCCGATTGCCTTGCCGCTTGATTCGTTGGAACATAGACTTCATGGGGCTTTTGAAAATCCAAATATATCTTATACTTTTTGCTGAGGCTCATGCAAACATCTTGAAGGCACCGTTATCCTTTTGTCCATCGACCCGGAGATGTACGTGTGGTCTTTATCTTGAAGTCTTTTAGGGCACCATGTCACGCATCCCTTGGCTTCAAAAGTCATTACCATCGCTGCATGAGCATGATGGTAATGGAATCCTTCTCCATCGTGCTTGACATGGTCGTTTCCGAAACCTATAGCTCGAACATACAAACCTCCAAAAGAAATTAGTCTTAAAAACTTAATTGACACACGTAGGCATACCTTGTTCATCTTCGTTTGATTTGGGTGGGGGCTCAATAGCGGATGTTGGGCCACAAACCAAGGTTAGCACCTACCACTAAAGAGCAATTCTTTGCGTAGCCATCAACTTGGTTGAGCGAGGTTGGACTTGTTGAAGTCCGAATGTTGAAATCTTCTCGATCGCTTTGTGTCTAGGGTTTTACCTTCATTCAAGGACACAAACAAGAAACACAGGGTATATGCAATACTAATAAAATTAGGGTTAGTTAAAAGAAAGATAGATCGCCCTAGGGTTCGAGTTGCCGATCCCCAGCAACGGCGCCAGAAAAAGGGGCTTGTTGACGGTTCAAAACTGTGATCAAGTTCACCGCAAGCGTACGGGTGACTTGGTGCCTTTTTCACCAAGGAGGGTTCCCCAAGGTTTGTCAATCCAAGGATCGGAAGCAAACCGCTAAGGTTCTCTATCTAACCTACCGGTCTAACCCTATGTGAAGCGTTGATTGCATAAAGGTTAAACATACATGAACGGATGTATGGATCTCATCCACCTAGCCATAGAGGTAAACATCAAAAGGTGACCCTAGCCTATCGTCTTCTTGCTGTCGCTCCGGCCAAGGTGACAAACCAATCTAATCCTACAACATGAGAATGAGTCATCGACTCAACATTACACGTTCGCTCGCCGCTTTCTCCTCCACCGTACTGTCACTACACAAGGATATTCTTCACCGAACGATAAACCTCGGTCCGTGCACTACTACGATGTATCCGCAAGAGATAGACTAACCACCATGATTACTCTATTCCTACTAAGGGCATATGCTAGCTACACATGAATAAACACGCATCGAAGTAACTCAAAGTAAGGAAAAGACATGATTTATATCACCATCGAATGTCGAGTGTACAATTGCCTTGATGGAATCAAGGCATGGGCTCCGGAACTCCACCATTGCTTCACCACGCAGGGCCAACCATGGCGGCTAGGGCATGGCCTAGGCTATCTCCTAGGCAACTCGAGGACTTGCGGTGGCCGTCGGCTTCCTCCCGGTGCTTCTCCTTCGTGTCGGCGGCTCTATGAAGAATGGATGGATGTGGCGGCCGACGGAGGCAGAGGCAATTTATCGAGGAGCACCTAGGTCAAAGGGCGTCGCGAACTGCCACGAAAAAGGGATGGGCCGGCCGGTCTAGGCCGACCGACCTGGGCCCGTTTCGGCCCCGGTTTGCTCCCCGACGCTTCTCGGTCAATTGTTGACTTGCCCCCTTCTGCATGTGGGCCCTTGACGTCGTCTTCTCCACGGTTTAGATAGAGCACCTTGTCGCGCAAGCTTCAGCATCTTCTGTTCAGGTCCCTGGAGTTTTACAGCTTCATGCTTTGGTCCCTGGGCCATTTGGAGTCATGTTCATCATGTGTCTTGACTTGTGCCGGGCTTCATGATCTTCTCTTGAAGTGCTTGATGAACTTATCCCGAAAGTCTCCTCTTTAACGTTAGTTTTCTACGTAAACAATAAACTCCAAAATCGACATGCAAGAGTGAACTTGATACCTCCGGGGGGTTAGTACCATTAGTTAGAATATCAAATATGTGCAAATGTTGACGGTAAACTCATAGCTAGGTGTACCAAAATCGACTGTGAACATCCTCATTCTCCTGGCGCAAGAAGGAAAGCTCATCACGTACCTCATCCTCGGAGTCGGAGTCCGAGTCATCCTTCTGGCTCTTCTTGTTACTGGAGCTGTGTGCCTTCCGCAGAAGTCGTCACGCGCGAAGTAGCTCAGCCCGCTCAAGTTCTTAGACGCCTTCTCGCTCTAGCGCCGATCACCTTCGTCTTCACTGCTACTGGAGCTCGAGGTAGAGTAGGTGGAGCTGGAGTCGACGTTGCTTGCTCCGACCATCGCTCGGGCCTTATTGCCGTGGCTGCCCTTCTTCCTCGATCGCTCGTCCTAGTTCCTGTGGTTGTGCTTGTGATCGCGCCTCGATCGGTGCTTGTTCTACGTCCTCGACCGGTGCTTGTAGCTGTCCTTGTTCTCCATCTTCTCCGGACAGTCGGCGACGAAGTGTCCTGGCTTGCCGCACTGAAAGCATGTCCGTGTCGTCCTCCTTGTGTTCACCCAGTTCTCGTGCAGCCTCTCGAACCGCCTGGTCAACAGCGCCAGCTCGTCCTCTCCAAGCACGTCAAACTCCTCATCTGGCAAAGACATCAAGGAAGACAAAGAGAACATCCTGGAGGATGGGTTAGCATTAGACTTAGCACTTGTGCCACCGACAAGAGCAAGACTATGGGAATCAGTCGGACTCTCAAGACGGGCTGTCATACCACGATCCACCTCAGCTGACTTGAGCTTAGAGAACAGCTCGTTCACCGTCAGAGTGTCATACTTCTCAAACTCTAAAATGGCCTCGACCTTTCCATCCCATATTGTATGATCCAGTGAGTGCAAGAGTTTCACAGCTCTGTCATGATCATCGTACGAGAGAACAGCCACATTGGCCCTCATGTTGTTCACAACTACCGTGAACCGCTGGAACAAGGCATCAATTGACTCACCGGTGAGATGAGTGAAGTTCTCGTACTCTCTCCGGTAAGTCGCATACATCCGAGCCTGAACCTGAGCATTTCCAGCGTGAGCATCCTTCAATTGCTCCCAAATCCTACAAGACAAGTCCTCTGTCTGAACCCGGTCGAATTCAGATTGACACAGAGCACGAAACAAGTAGTCGACCGCCTTGTTATTAGCGTCGTGCATGTCCCTCGATCTTGGAGCAAGGAAGTTAATCGGATGAACATAAGCTGTGTTCACCGTAACATCCCAAAGGATCTGACCCTTGCCGCGAAGGAAAGCTGCCATCCGCCTCTGCCACATCTGGTAGTTTTTCCCATCGAAGTGCGGAGGACCTGATCCCCGTTCCTGATATGCCATCTTTGGATCTTAGACTGGTTAGAGTCAACAAAGACCCGTAACC
The DNA here is from genome assembly GCA_036936925.1 of Cenchrus fungigraminus. Taxonomy (NCBI): domain Eukaryota; kingdom Viridiplantae; phylum Streptophyta; class Magnoliopsida; order Poales; family Poaceae; genus Cenchrus; species Cenchrus fungigraminus. The sequence continues at coordinate 48,149,091 of CM072778.1, read as the reverse complement.
TGCTCTGATACCACTTGAAGGACCGAACTAGCGACCAGAGAGGGGGGAGTGAATGGGAGCCGATAAAAATTCTTCTCGAAGGAGATGACTTCTCCAACAGGATGAACACAACTAACCAAAACACGTCTCTGAGGATCTGTGTGGTTCGAGGACCGGTGGATGGTCGCTTCCTGGTGTGATGAGTGATTGACAACGTTGTGTGGACTGATTCTTAGCTAAGTATTGCAGGTGCAGGTTGCGACTTGACTGGTGTTGGTGCAGGTGAAGAACAAGCGTGAAAGGTCGTTGCCGGTGAGGCCTCCCGGTGTGGAGAAGACAACTAGGCTTGGTTCGAGAGACCCGATGGCCAGCGGGGTCAAGTGCGGGCCGCATGGTGGCAAGAACGGCAAGATGAAGTCGTGGATGGTTCCTTGGTTGAGCCTCAAAGCTAAGATCAAGCCGAGACTTCGTGGGGGCCAAGTCATGAGTGGAGATTGGCGGAGGCCACACCAAGTTCGCGGGGTTTCCAGTGGTTCACCAGAAAACCACTTGGTTCCTTGGTTGATCCACAAAGCCAAGACCGAAGACGGAGGTGCAGCAGCATCAGACTAGTCTGACTGGTGGGTACCGGTCTGATCGGTGGAGGACACTGGTCTGACCGGTGTGCGACAACGCAGTCCCGATACTTCGAAGCGGAGGACACGCGTCGGGATCGCATGGCTTGCGTCGAGGCTACGCGAGGTGCGGTCGCCGGGCATCCATCCGATGGTGCGACGACGAAGATTCCCAAAGTGCCCCTCGGGGGTGTGTATCCTAGTGTTAGGCCTTAGGGGTAGTTTCGTCTTTCGGTTGCCTCCATATAACCCAAGTGGTGAGAGGATGGCAGCCATCTCTTGGAACTCTAGCTCATTTTGTTTTGCTATTTTCCCTTCCCATTTTCCTTAGGATTTTCTAGGACTAGCTTGAGAGCTTCATGGTGAGATCTTGAGAAAGGGATGGATGATCGGGAGGCAAGCTAGACCTTGTATGAACCTTCATGGTATGTATAGATGATTCGGCGTGGTTCCTCAAGGCTTGATGGTGTTTCTCCCGTTTTTCCTTTTTGGTGATTTTCGGAGCCTTTTCTTGGCAATTTTCTTGTGGCGGATTTGAGACCTTTCTCCTTGGGATTTGGTGGGGGATGTATGCATGAACCCTTCGTGGTTCTTTTCCCTTAGATTCCCCTCCAAAATCCGTGAGCAAAGGGGCTCGATTTTGGGGTTTTCTCCTCTCTAGGGTTAGAGGCGTTCTTGGTGGGATTTCTTCGATTCCTCTTGATTTAGCAAGTTTTGGTGGACCAAATCTTGGCTATGGAGTACCCATGAGGTGTTCCTACTATCCCCAAAGTCTTGTGCAAATCCGCAGAGCGAATTGGGAGATCGAGATTTGGATTTGGGGGAGTTGACCCGCGGGTTGCTGTTCATCCCGGGAGCCCAGGTCTTGACCGGTCTGACTGGTGCCTCTCACCGGTCTGACCGGTGCTGACCCTTGGTTGGGTTTTCCTTGGGTGAACGTCTTGGTGAGTTGCCTGGTCTCTTGTGTTGCTGCTGTTTCGTGGTTGGTCAGTTTTGGAGCTCGGAAGGTCTGTTTGGCGAATTTGCGGTTTCCTGGCTTGACCGGTCTGACCAGCGTGTTATACCGGCCTGACTGGTGTAGGGGCCTTTTGTGGAAGTCCTCAAGTCCTACTCGGGTGACCTGGCTCAGGGTCCAGGGTGACCCGGTGTGTCTCTGGTAGGTGTCGGGTGTTCCGGCGGCTCAGTCCGGAAGATCCGGCTTGGACCGGTCTGACCGGTGCAGGTGACCGGTTTGACCAGTGTGGTCAGTAGCTGCTCGAGTTGCTTGTTCCGCTGCGTTCTCGAGTAGGTTTCGGTGGTTGTTGCTTCCTAGGACTAGTAGCACTCCAATGGCTGCGTGGTCTTGACCAACTTGGGTAGTTGAGTCGGAGACGTGTTTTGGATAGCCGTGTTCGTCTTGTTGGAGAAGCCATCTCCTTCGACAAGAATTTTTATCGGCTCCCATTCACTCCCCACCTCTCTGGTCGCCAGTTTGGTCCTTCAAGTGGTATCAGAGCCGGTTCGGGTCTTTCAGGACTCTAACCAGTCTAAGATCCAAAGATGGCGTACCAGGAACGGGGTTCGGGTCCTCCGCACTTTGATGGCAAAAACTACCAGATGTGGCAGAGGTGGATGGCAGCGTTACTCTGCGGAAAGGGTCAGATCCTTTGGGACGTTATGGTGAACACAACTTATGTTCATCCGATTAACTTCCTAGCTCCTGGATCGAGGGACATGCACGACGCCAACAACAAGGCAGTGGACTACTTGTTTCGTGCTGTGTCAATCCGAATTCGATTGGGTACAGACAGAGGACCTAGCTTGTAGGATTTGGGAGCAATTGAAGGATGCTCATGCTGGAAATGCTCAGGTTCAGGCACGGATGTGTGCGACCTACCGGAGAGAGTACGAGAACTTCACTCATCTCCCCGGTGAGTCAATTGATGCCTTGTTCCAGCGGTTCACGGTGGTTGTGAACAACATGAGGGCCAATGTGGTCGAGCTCCCGTGCGATGACCAAGATAGCTGTGAAGCTCTTGCATGCGCGGGATCGTACTGTGTGGGACGGAAAGGTCGAGGCCATTCTTGAGTCGGAGAAGTATGACACTCTGACTGTGAATGAGCTGTTCTCTAAGCTGAAGTCAGCTGAGGTCGATCGTGGTGTGACAGCCCGTCTTGAGAGCCCGACTGACTCCCGTAGTCTTGCTCTCGTCGGTGGCTCAGGTGCTAAGTCTAACGCTAACCCATCCTCCAGGATGTTCTCTTTGTCTTCCTTGATGTCTTTGCCAACTGAGGAGTTCAACGTGCTTGGAGAGGATGAGCTGGCGCTGTTGACCAGGCGGTTCGAGAGGCTGCACGAGAACCGGGTGAACACAAGGAGGACCACACGGACATGCTTCCAGTGCGGCAAGCACTATGTGAAAACCTCAAATAGGTCACGCAGCATTTGTAATGGGCCCTTAACACCCGTTACATGCACCCACATCTGTAACGGTTGTTCTTTGGCGCCCGTTACCCATAAGCGCGGCAGGCCGACCTCGGGGTTGGCCTCCGCAACGCCCGTTACCAATGTGGACTTCTGGTAACGGGCTTCTTAAACGCCCGTTACATGAATTCTTTGTAACGGACGATAAATCGAGTCTGTTACACAAGTTAAACCTATCGGTAACGGGCTCGTAAGGTCCGTTACACAAGTTAAACCTATCGGTAACGGGCTCGTAAAGTCCGTTACCGATCAATGCCCTATCAGTAACGGGCTGTTTAAATCCATTACTGATCACTACCGTATTGGTAACGGGCTATAAAGTCCGTTACCGATGAGCATTTGACGCTCGTTACTAGACTGAGATGTCAATAATTGAAGTCTAATAGCACTCTACACTGCCGTGAAGCGGGTGCGCGGCGGCAGTGAACAAATGAGACGGAGGTTTGTTAATCCGTGTCTCCTTTGTGAAGAAAGGAGACGGAGGTTTGTGAATCCTCATCTCCTTTGAGTCTGTCTTCATTGACAGGTCAGGTCGATCTCTCATTGCTTCCATTTCGACATATAGGCACAATCAACACACATATCTTTTGAGACAAAACAGACATCATAAGAGAGATAACTTGTCCACAAAGATGAAGATAACTTGTCCACAGGAATAAAGGTAATTATTACAAAAAGTTAACTTGTCCATTAGGCTAGGACTTAACTTGTCCATCACATTATTTACTATGGTCGTGCTATCTGACCATAGACATCAACAAAAGCATGCCCCTTGAACATCCAGAAAAGTATGGCTACTGACCCTGCACATCAACAAGCTTGAACTTCCTCATGCCCCATCAAGATTGGCTCTTTTTGCAGCCTCTTCGTAAGCAACTAAGGATTCTTGAAGCCCTTCGAGCGCATCTTCAATGGACTCGAGATTTTGTTCAGTAGTATACTTGTACCTCCTTATGTGCTTAGCCTTTTTGATGAGGATGTTCACTTCTTTCGTGATTTTTTCAAACTCAGGTTTCACATAATCCCAGACATTAAGGTTTAGAAGTAACTCAAGCTCTGCTCGCAACTCAAATAGTTTTGCCTGAAACAGGGTTAAACATGGTATAAGAATAACATAGTTAATTCAGAACTAATTTGCCTCAGAACTTGGAGCAGTATAGGAACAGTAATCATCATAGGAAAATTATATAAGAACTTGAAAATTATCCTAGGCTTCATAGCAGGGTGTGACAAGTAAAAGCAGAACTTAGTTCAGAACTGATTTGCCTCAGAACTTGGTATAAGATCATGACAAGCATGGAAGACATCATCATAGGCACTAACTTTATCAAGCTCAAGCTCAAGCTAGCTCAAGCTCCATCTATAGAACAAGTAAAAAGGCAGCGAGATTCAGAGAAACTTGCCTCGCCGTTGTCGTAGTCATTGCCAGAGTCAGAGATGAGGTCCTCTACACCTTCGCCACTCCCTCGACCCCTCTTCGTCGTTGCCAGACACTTGTGCTCGCAAACGTGAGGCAGGCGCCTCGCCCACTTCGCTGCCCCCTCACCGGCACGCTCCTCCTTGCCGCTGCTTGGCCCCTCGTCGGAACCCGAGAGGATCCAGTCGAGGACCCTCATCTCCGGCATTGGGTTCACTCCACCGCCGCTTGGCCCCCTTCCGGCGCTCATCGTCGTCTCCCTCTTCGCCGCCATCTCACCGGCACGTGCGCGGATCCAGTTGCGGCACCGCTTCGTGTTCTGATTCTCCTCGATCCCGGGTGCGCGGGGTCGTCTGCTGCTTGGCCCCTCGCCGGCGCTCATCGTCGTCTCTGTCTCCACGCCTCCTATCACGCCTCCTCTGCGCTTTTTTAAGGAAAGTGCTGTGCTTATCCATTCGGAAAGAAGAAGGGGAGACGGAATGGGCCGGGGCGGTTGAATATTCATTTGGAAAATGGATAGTCACTGCCGACGCGGGTTAGCAAACCCGTGTCGCTTTGTTGGCTGGTGCGTGGGCAGGTAACGGTTACCTTCTTTATATTAGGCTGCTGACACTGACGGTGGGCCCGACACTTTTTTCTTTGAAATGACACTTGCTTCCCTCAAAAATTAGGGCCCATAAAGCAGCACCTAAAAATTAATAAAAATACGAACAATTCATAGTTTTTTCATAATCGAACAACTCATAGTTGGGCATTTGGTATTTTGAATAAAATATGAACAGTCACATGTCTCCTTGTGACCACATGTCTCTTTTGTGGCCAAGAGCTATCCTGAGCGTACACGGGTTCCGAGGCGTGTGACCGGCCGCCTGACGGTTCACCGTCTTGTCAATATAAATCCCCGGCCGACCAAGAACTTGGTCAACCGCGGCACCAAGAAAACCCTAGCATCACCGTCTCCGGTCACCAAGAAGTGAATCCAAGAGCTTCTTCTTCCTCAAGCACGCGCATGGCATCGTCAAGCGAGCCGTCCAGGAAGCGGTGGAGGGAGGAGGATGATGACGACGAAAGCCGCCGTCGTCGGCTCGTCAAGGAGGAGAAGGCATTGGCGCCCGAGGAGCCCGAGGAGGTGCCGCCGCCCCCGCCCGACGAGCCCGAGGAGGTGCCGCTGCCCCCGCCCGAGGAGCCCAAGGAGGTGACGCCGCCCCCGCACGAGGAGGCACCGACACCGCAGCCCGTGGAGGCCGTTTCTGCTCCTGCACTAACTGCTGACGAAGCCACTTGGTCAGTCAACATGTTCTGCGAAGCTTTCAACAGGCTTCGACAGGTGGCCGTTCATCTCGGGGTCCCAGCACCCAATGATCCGCTGTAGATGACCATGAAGGATTACGCCTTCAAGATCCATATCTTGGCTGGGGACCTTGAGAGAGGCGTGCTCGCCCCCGTCGACGATGACGGCGGCGACGATGACAGCCTTGACGGCTCCGGCTCCGACTCCGATGGTGGGGCTCCTCTGGCGGCGACTACCTCTGCTTAATTAATGTGTTTCTCCTGTGTGTTTTTCCTCTGTTCATGTGTTCCTCCTGTGTGTTTGTTGAACTTGTAGATCTAAGAGACGCGGGTAGATCAATCCATGTCTCCTATAACGCATTGCAATGTCTATGACAGCAGCTTACAATGAATTGCAATGTGTATGCCAGAAGTTTGTTACTTTGTTTGTGTCTATATATGGCAGCAGTTTACAATGAATTGCAATGTGTATGCTAGAGTTATGCCAGAAGTTTGTTACTCTGTTTGTGTTAATCCACGTCTCCTTTACCTCGTGCTGCAATGAAATGTCAGCACAGATGAATTGATGAATTTTGTGATGTGTGACACATTAAGATTTGTGACAAAATTGTCATTCAATCCATTCTTTATTCATACATTTAAGTTTGTCATCTGTGACAAATTTTTCATTCTTCATCCACACAGATGAAGCAAAAGCACCACTTTTAACATCAGAATTACTTCTTTGCAGCATACATCCCTAGTAAACATCCAAATACTACACAAACAACAGCCACAATAATCAAGTTCATCTTCCAGATCACATTGTCCATCTTCTCCTCCAGTGCTTTCTTCCTCTGCTTGTCCTCCAGTGCTTGCCTCTGCTCGCCACTCCCAATTTGACATTCCACTGAATCAACTACTTCATTGACCGCGTCTGCCCAGTTCGACGGTCGAAAAACAATGACGCCAGCATCCTTCAGCATCTTGAGATACTCCTTGTGGAAACGATAAAATCCACAATTCTTGGTGTACTACAGAATCAAAAGCACATAAGAACCCTAACTCAGATTTGGGAGACACAGCAGACTACTCACCGAGTTCCTTGCACACTTGAAATAAAGACGACCGTGGTTTTCACCTTCCTTCTGCGTCCGCCCCTCCACCACCCGAGCCATACCACAGTCCGGGCAAGGGACCAGTGGAAAGCCGCTTAGCTCACCGACTGGATCCAAGCCGATGGAGTGATTGCGGCTGGTCCGGCAACCTTGAACCCTGCTCCTCGCACGTGCACCTCCAGACGAATCGGCGTAGTGCGACATGTGTGCGACTGCGGGGAAGGACGGGCGGGCGGCGGCGGTGGAGCTCAGATCGGGGAAGAAGAAGGGGGCCGGGGCCGGGGCCGAGGCGTATGGATATTCATTCGGCCAGGGGCATTTCGGACAATGGAGCACTTGTTGGCGACGAGGGTTAGTGTACCAGCGTCACCGGGGCGGATGCATATTCATTCGGCCAGGGGCATTTCGGACAATGGAGCACTTTTTGGCGACGAGGGTTAGTGTACCAGCGTCGCCGGGGCGGATGCATATTCATTCGGCCAGGGGCATTTCGGACAATGGAGCACTTGTTGGCGACGAGGGTTAGTGTACCAGCGTCGCCGGGGCGGATGCATATTCATTCGACCAGTGGCATTTCTGACAATAGAGCACTTGTTGGCGATGAGGGTTAGTGTACCAGCGTCGCCGGGGCGGATGCATATTCATTCGGCCAGGGGCATTTCGGACAATAGAGCACTTGTTGGCGACGAGGGTTACTCTACCCGCATCGCCTTTTTCAGTCGGGCAGGCAACGATTATCTTTTTTATATAGGCTTCTGACGCTGATGCGTGGGCCCGACACTATTTTTTCTGAATTGAAACTTGCTTCCCTCAAATATTAGAGCCCATAAACAGCACAAAAAAATTCGTAAAAAATACGAATAATTCATAGTTGGTAATTTAGTATTTGAATAAAATATCAACAGCCACACTTGTTCAACCAAATTTCTTAAAATTAGATTTTTTATCTCTTGTTTATGATATAATAATTATAATAACGTCTTAGTGTGTTCTAAAAATTCTACAAATTGACTTGACAACATAATTTAGGTCCCTAAGCTTGTCTACAGAAAGTCAAATGGTTTCGAAAACAGAAGATTATACTTGTGTACAAATGTCTACATCTCTCACATAGTTTCTTAGAATGTTACTTCAACATTGAAGTTTTCCACACTTTAAAACATGTTCGAACTCATATGCATTTGAAATTTTAACATAACCTTATGTTCACTATAAGATTACGAAATGCAAAGTTCCATTAGTAATGGTTGTGTAAAACAAATATTATTTCTATGTTGTACTTATAAGGAACAAGATAAGGCGTATAAACAACATCCAAGAAATGGAATTACATACGAAAAAATGTCATAAATGAATATATGTTGATTTTAGAAAAAATCAGAAACAAATATCATCAAATTTGGATTACGGATGGCAGAGAAATACGTGATACAAAATTTGATTGCAGATTAAAAGGGGAAAAGCAAACTGTTCTTCATTCGAATAGACCTGGCCCCGCCCCTTCATTGGCGACGAGTGGTTGTTAATCATCGTATCATTTGCGCATCCGAACCTTTTTAATAAATGCTCTGCCCCGCCTTCCGCCTTCTATCCCCTTCTCCGGCTTCCGCCTTCCTCGTCTCCGTCGCAGGGATGGCCCACGACTCTAGGGGGAGGTTCTGCAAGGAGGAGGCCCCGCGGCCACATCCCCGTCCGTCTTCCTCAGTGCTGTCCGCTGCCCCTGCCAAGAGAGTGAGGTTCCGCGACGACGAAGAGGAGCCGTCCCAGCGCGTCGCCCCTGTGCGTCTTTCTCAGTGCTCCATGGAAGAGGTCGGTTCTTCGTCGGCCCGGGGGAGGAAGCCGTACACGCGCGCAAGGGCCAAGTTGGCGGACTCCAGCGACGCTCGCCATGGAGAGGCAGGGTTTTTTTCCTCAACGCGAAGGAAGAAGCGGTCCACGCGCATGAGGTGAGCGCGGACTCCTCCGGCGACGACCCGGGCAGAAGAGTGGTGGTAGACCTCATCTCCTCCGGTGACGACTCCGGCAACAACTCCGGCGACGACTCCGGCAACAACTCTGGTGACGACTCCGGCAACAACTCCGGTGATGATTCTGAAGACCATGAGGCAAGTTCTGAAATCATCACGCACGATTTGTCCTTGTACCTTCACATCTTCACTGATCAATTGTTCTAATGCATTAATTTCCATTTGTTGTAGGAAGTTGCTGCACATGACATTGACAGGATTTGGACTGAAATCAACAAGCTCAAGGAATCGGCTAAAGAGAAGCAGGCAAGTTTTGAAACCAGTTAGAGCTAAACAGCTTTCTTGTAAGTTACAACTGTTATGAAGCTTGCATCAATATAATTTTTTCCTTTATTTTAGGAACGTGCTGTTACTCGGGATGACATTGACTACATCTGGAAAGGAATCGACAAGCAGGATGAGCAGCTTAAAGCCGCACAAAAGAGGTCGGAGATTGAACTTCTAAAGAAGAATGCTGAGCTGGCAGAAAGAGTTGCAAAACTAGAGACAAGGCTAGCTGAACTTGAGGCAACAGCACAAAAGAAGTCATCTAGCTAACTTGTTCCCTTGCAACTACAATCTAGTTTGGCGATGCGCCCAGCTGATGCAGTCTTATTTTGGTGATGTGCACTGCTGATGCATGTCAGATGTGAATATGTTTGTTATGAGTTAGTTTGCTTGGTGATGTGAACTTGTGATGCATGTCATATGTGAACATGTGATGCTATATCAACAGTCACACTTGTTTGCTTGGTGATGTGAACTTGTGATGCATGTCATATTAGAGCCCATAAACAGCACCTAAAAATTTGTAAAAAAATACAAAAAATTCATAGTTGGTAATTTAGTAATTGAATAAAATATCAACAGCCACACTTGTTTAACCAAATTTCTTAAAATTAGATTTTTTATCTAAGGTTTATGATATACTATACTAGTAGCAGAGTAGTACTTGACTACATTACTCGTTTTAAGGCCCACACAAGCCCACTCGCGCTAGGTTAGTAGGGAAGGACGCCTCCCTCACGCAGTCTCCTCCCACTCTCCTCTCGCGCCGCTGCCGCCGCTTTCTCCCCCTCGCCTTCGTCCCCCTCACCTCCCACCACGCCGCGACGCACGCTACACCCCTTCGCTGAGATGCGCGCCACACCACGCTCGGCGCGACACGCGCCACACCTCTGACAGCGAGATCTCTGGAGGAGAGGGACCCAGCAGTGGCGACGACGACGACTAGAGGAGGGATGCAGCGACGACGGCGACGACGACGACTAGGAGGAGGAGGAGGGATCCAGCCATGAGGTCGACGCGAGGACGAGGACATGGCGGCGAGCAGGCAACGACGAGGAGTAGAGATCCCTCCGCTCCGACAGTGACAAGGTCAGTGGCGAATCTAGGATTTGAGTTTATGGTATGCCGCTCTAAAAATGTCTTATACAATTTGGTAAATCCATTCTACCAACTCGATAATAATTGTAAAATTAACAACAATTCAGTGGGAATTGCAGGGTATGCCGTGGCTCCTTTGTATAAGTACATATGGACATACTTAGCTATTGATGGTATACACATTTAGCATTTCCCTTTAAATTGACTCTTATATTTGGTTTTGCTCTTGTTCCTATGTACATGTGCACATTCTCTCCAAGTTGAATATGTACCTCATCAGCAACAGAGGCAGCCTGCATCTTCCTCTTTAAAATGGTAAGGTCGCATTGCGTGAACTAATTTTTTGGTTACTGAATTTTGCATTTATGTTAATGGTTTACCATAGAACCAATGATATTATAGTGGGCTAAAGTAGTTACTGTAATTGTTTTCTTATGTGTTTTCTCATGCTTAGCTGCTAAGCATGGTTAACTAAAAATGTGCTCTACTTGTCTCCTGTTGTAGCATGTCTCCTGGAAGAGCTAGCAGTATGGTCTGCTTTTTGTGCTATTCTTGGACACTGAGCTGACCTTTCTCAAAATCCCTTGACTATTAATTCACAGGATAAATCTGACGAGGGCTATAGACCTGGGCCACAAGATGAAGAAGAGGGTTATGGCACTGCTAGTGCACAACAAGACCAGGTGGGTGGGGATCAGTGCCGAGGCAGAGCGCCAAGGACATCCACAAAGTGGCCAAGTGACACAATGATAGTCACTGAGGTCGACATAGGGGGGATGCCAGTACCATTGACTCAAAAACGCAGGTTCAGGGTGCTTGCGGGGCTCGTTGCTAGACAAAAGATACCTTTGCACTTGACAGAATTCAAAGAACTAAGCAATGATGAAAAGTGGGACTTGTTTGATAAGCATGTGCAGAAACACTTGACGTTCCAGGAAGGTGTGAAACCGTAGGCATTCAAGCTTTTCTGGAAGACGGAAGCCAAGGCATGGAGACAATTCAGATTTCAGCTTAGGCGAGATTTTATTAGAAAAGGACTTGAGCCATTTACAAGGCACCCGTTTATCGTCCCGGAACAGTGGAAGGAGTTCATGAAACAGGAGGAAACCGAGCAAGCCTCATCTGCTAGTGTCAAGTTCAAAGAACTCCGAAGCCGGAACACAAGCGAGCACAGTATGGGTCCAGCTGGTTATACTGTGAAACTAGAACAATGGGAGGAATAGGACAGACAATTAGCTGCAGCTGGGATCCCCAACCCATATGACGCCTACCCTAACGATCGTTCCAAGAATTGGCTGCGAGCAAGGAGTGAGCTAGTGATTAAAGACTGTGTTGCCGTGATAGTGTTCAACAACAAAGAAAATGAAAAAGTGGCTGCAGACATCAAGGAGAAGAATGCATGTGCAGAATCTTCAGGAATGGCAGGGCAGAGGGAGTATGATGTGCTAAGTCAGTGCTTGGGCCGCCCTGAACAACCAGGTCGCGTGCATGGTGTCTCCAGCTACCAGGGCTGGAAGTATGGATGGACTCAGCACGCTTCCATGTACAGGAAGAGGAAGAGGACGAAGACCGACGCATCAATTGATACGGAAAAGATAAAGGAACAAATCAAGCAAGAACTGGTGGCTGAGATGCAGATGCAGAACATGCAGATGCAGAACAGTTTACTAAATAGGTTGTGTTGTCACCAGGTGGTGTTGTCACCAGTGTCCAACCACGCAAGCACTTCACCCGCCACACTGAAGAGCAGCTATGTGTCCGCAGATAATATAGGTTTGATCGATGGCACTGCAGAGTTGACGATGGAGGTGCGCTGTGACGATCGTACACAGCAAGACCTTATAGGCATGTTGACTGAACCCACATACTGTGGCCTATGGATCACGTGGAATGGTCTTCAATGTGAGGCTGCAATTGGTCTTGTTCATCCAGAGCAGACCACGCTACATACAGTCTCGATTCATGAAGACTGTGTTGTGGTTGAAGTGCTCTTTGTATATGATATCTTTGCGGATGAACTGGTGGAATACCCTCCTAATGACGAGGTGTTGACACTCCGACAAGCTAAAGGACAGAGGTTACAGTGGAGAAGGTGTCGGATTCACATCAAGGGACCACCAACATATAAATCTCCTTCACAGGCTACAGTACAGATTCCTTGTAGTTCACAGAGTACGGGACAGGTTCCTTCCTCACATGGTTCCCCACATCCTCCTCCTCCTCAATCCCCACATCCGCAAGACGTTCCATTCGGACCTTCTCCTCCTCGTCCTGAAAAACTTGCATCCCCACCTCCTCGTCATCCTGAAAACACAGAAAAACTTGCATCCCCACATCTGCAAGATACACCAAATATTCCATCCCCACCTACTACTAGTCCTGAAAAAACAGAAAAACTTGCATCCCCACATCCGCAAGAGACACCAAATATTCCATCCCCACCACCACCACCTCCTCCTCCTCCTCCTCCATCTCCTCCTCAAGAAACAACAAAACCTACACCCCAAAATGAAAGTGCTCAAAACAATCATGCAGGTACATCTAGGCCTAATACCTCTGTAATAGCTCCTGGTGAGACACCACTATTACCAGGCAACCAGAGTAATGTGTTGGGTGGTGCTGATAAATCTGTCGACGACATTTCGAAGAAAGCTGTAGGTACATCTGGGCCCAATACCTCTGTAATAGCTCCTGGTGAGACACCACTAGGCAAGAAAGCCCTTGAGAAACCTTCAGCCATTTCAAATCAGCAAGGAAAGAAACTTGCCGAAAATAAAATCTCTACACCACGTACAGCAGGCAAGAAATCCCTTGAGAAACCTTCAGCCATTTCAAAGCTGCAAGAAGAGAAACTTGCCAAAAATAAAAGCTCTACCACCTACAGCAGGCAAGCAAGCGCTTAAGAAACCTTCTTCAGCCATCTCAAAGCAGCAGGAAAAGAAAATTGCTGTAAATAAAACCTCTAAGATGCCTACTAGAAAGCGATCTGAGAGAAACACCGAGAAGCATCCTTGAGCTATGACTAACCCAAAGCGATCTGAGAGAAACACCAAGAAGAATCCTTGGTCTATGACTAACCCAAAGTGATCTGAGAGAAACACCCAGAAGAATCCTTGGGCTATGGTTAACCCAAATTACAAATTCGGAAAGAGCCTTCTCAGTGATGATGATCTCAAAAAGGCTGCTCCTTGTACCAGAGAGCTCCACACATTCTACATGCAACGTGGTAAGTCAGATGATGATTCTCCGATTACGGTCGCACTTCGGCCCGGGACCAATGCATGGCCTAAGAGAGGAGACGAATCGTCAAACAGACTCGAGCAGATACCTGTGCAACTCAGTGATTTGTACGATCTCTTCAACTTGGATGCTTTGGATCTGACACTTCTCCGTTGCTTCATCCTGTAAGTTGCTAGAAATTTTAATCTGCTTCTCACTAATCATTTTCTATCGAAATGTGTTTTCTGCCTCACATCATCTTTACCATGTATTTTGCCTTCTTACACTTTGTTTTTTCTTACTAATAGGAATATGGCTGTAGAAGTTGAGAAGACGGGCGCTGCAGTTGGCTTCCTTGATCCTGAATCCCTTTGCTCGACAACGTTGACCAGCATAGATGACACTCTTGCTTTCTCTGTGTCCTATATGCAGAGTGCCTTCAAACTATATGCTAAAAAGAAACTCATCCTAACCGCTTATCTCAGTAGGAACCACTGGATTGCAGTGGCGATCGTTCTGAAGCAGCAGAAGGTCTACTATCTTGATTCATTGAAGAGAGTTAAGACTGATACTACCCCTTTCGAACAAATCATTAATGAGTAAGTTATTTCTTTCTTAACCTGCAGACGTTCCTCAACAAACTGTGCAGAGTATATTAATTAATAGTGCCCTAACCATTGTTACATGTTTCGTTGTAGGGGTTGGGAACGTTATTGCGGCAAAAAGAAGTTGTGCCTTAGCACCTTGGAACATGTCAAAGATGTTAAGGTACATACCACTTATTTCCTTCCTGTGGAAGCTAGTACTAAAGCTTGAGTTTATTTCTTCTCGATCACCACTATTTTTCTTTGTACATTTATTATAGTGCCACCAACAACCTGCTGAATCCAAACTCTGCGGCTTCTATTGTGCCTATCACATGCTTAAATTAAAAGATAGAGGCTCAGATATGGAGGTACTTTCTTGGGATCTTCATTTGTAAAACCTGCAACTGAGCACAGTTCTTGCTTATTAGCACTGCACATGTTTGGTAACCACCTATATATGTGTGCTGACTGGTGACATTGTTATATCCAGAGATTAGGGCTAGATGAGCATCCTCTCTAGAAATCCACGCTAGTCTATGTTCGTGAAAGAATTGCCACATTCCTCATGGAACAGGTGATCACAGTCGGAGGAAAATTTCATGCTGATGAAACTGTGTGGGCTAATATTGTATATGGTGACTAGGAAATTTTTGCATTCCTCCTTGTCCCATGAATTTTGTGATATTGTTGTCAAGCTAGTTAACTATGGCTGTGATATTGTTGTCAAGCTAGTGATGCTTCTTTACTTGTGAGATGATGATGCTGAATTTTGTCATATGATGCATGTGAATTATTTGGATTTCTGTGAATTTGGATGCTGCTGGATCTAATTTCTGTGAATTTAGTCATATCCTGGCTAGTTCCAGGATGCAGCCCCTGATGGCTGCCAAATCCTGGCTGGTTCCAGGCTGCAGCCGGCAAGCAGGCAGCAGGTTACTGTAGGGGTGGCCTACGTATCAGTAACGGGCGTTAATTAAAGCTCATTACAAATACTGATCAGTGAGTAACAGGCTTCATTCGGAACGCCCGTTACAAACATGCCAACAATGTAACGGGCAGCGTAAAAGCCCGTTACCAGTACTGACCGGTGGGCCCCAGAACTTGGCCCGTTCGACAAGACAGAGGAGACGCAGGTTCACAGCACGCGTCTCCGATGTTGATTTCACAGCAACGGGCTCTGTTTTGGTGCCCGTTACCAAAGTTTCCTGTGGGCCCAGAGAAACAGTCATTTTCACGTGACCGGTGACTAGTTGTGGTAACGGTTGTTGTTTGATGCCCGTTACGAATCCTAGTTGTGCTGAGACGCGCGTGAAATGGACGCGTCTCATTTTGTCGAGATATCGGAGACGCAGCTACACAGCACGCGTCTCCGATGTTGAGTTACTGTAACGGGCTCTGTTTTGGTGCCCGTTACCAAAGTTCTCTGTGGGCCCAGAGAAACAGCCATTTGACGTGACCGGTGGCTAGTTGTGGTAACGGTCGTTGTTTGATACCCGTTACGAATATGTGTTATCAGTAACGGGCATCTGCCCGTTACCTTTCTTGGCTCATTTGTAACACTTGATCGGTAACGGGCGCTTTGCCCGTTATGAAAGGAAATCTATGCCCGTTACCAAAGTGAGTTTTTCACGTAGTGAAGCCAGGACACTTCGTCGCCGATTGTCCGGAGAAGGTGGAGAACAAGGACGGCTACAAGCACCGGTCGTGGACGGAGAACAAGCACCGATCGAGGCACGATCACAAGCACAAGCACCGGAACAAGGACGAGCGATCGAGGAAGAAGGGTGGCCATGGCAAGAAGGCCCAAGCGATGGTCAGAGCAAGAGACGTCGACTCCAGCTTCGCCTACTCCTCGAGCTCCAGTAGCAGTGAAGACGAAGGTGATAGGCGCAAGAGCAAGAAGTCATCCAAGAACTTGAGTGGGCTGAGCTGCTACGCGAGAGATGGCTTCTGCGGCATGGCACGCAGCTCCGGCAGCAAGAAGAGTCACGAGAACGACTCGGACTCCGACTCCGAGGATGAGGTACGTGACGAGCTTCCCTTCTTGCATGAGGAGAATGAACGGCTTGGCAAGTTGCTTGATAACCGTGATGACATGCTTAGAGAGGCAAAGAAGATGAGGAAAGAGCTTAGGGCCTCACTAGAAGATGCTAGGAACTGAGTAGTTGAACTAGAAATACAAAACCTTGATGCTAAGCTTGAGATAGATTCGCTTAAGGCTTCACCTGTTGTTTTTGATGAGGTTGATTGTGGTGATTGCTCTGTTTTTCTAGCTGATCTTACTACTCTTAAGGAAAAGCATGCCTCCAAGTGTGAGGAACTCGATGTGCTTAGGGTTGAAGTGGCTGAGCTTAAGTCTAGATCTGCTTTGCTAGGTGCTTGCACTTCTTGCCCTGTTTTGCATGGGAAGATTGATGAGATGCATGCTTACATTGGTTCTCTTGAGGCTCAGTTGAAAGCACCTGTTCCCACTTCTTGCTCTACTTGTGAATTGCATGCTGTGAAGAATCTGGAACTTGCACATTATGTTGATCGCTTGCAGGATGAAAATGATGAGCTGAGGAAGTGTATGAGTTGGTTGTCGGGTCAGGAGCCTCAGCTTGGTATCATGATAGCGGCTTTCAAACGCTATGATGGTCAGGCACTTGGGGCTGACAAACTTGGAGAGAGCAGTGGTGAGGGAGATGAGAGAGTTGGAGAGATCCCTATCCCACCACAAACCACACACAAGAACAAGTTTGAGCCCAAGCCTAACCATCTCAGAAACAAACTTGACACAACCCCAGATCCACCTATATTCCCTCACCCAACCAATGACTTCCAAAAACCAGTGAGATTTGTGAGCCCAAAGGGAGGTGAGGTTGGAGAGAAGAAAGGGGAGAAGCCGAGTGAGCAGCCCCGACCCAAGCCTAAGCCAAAACCCATAAAGTTCCATTGTGGGTATTGTGGTAGAGATGGTCACAAGGATGAGTTTTGCTTCAAGAGGAAGCGTGAGGAGAGGTTGGCTAAGGAGTGGGCTAACAAGGACAGGTAGGACCCTTCTAATGGTGTACCTGAGCCTCGTATGCAAATGCCCAGGGCCAAGGCGATTGTGAGGACGGTTCTGGCTTGGGGAGATCGAAGGATGGCAGGTGGTGCTGCTGGCAGTGCAGCACCGGTCAGACCAGTCAGGGGGACCAGTCAGACCGGTGGAGGTCTGGGCACTGGCCAGTTTGGTTTTTGAGGTCGTGGCGATGCTCGGTTCAGTTCCTTTGGTCATGGTATAGGTGGATGGTGAGTCTGGTGGTGTTCAGTTTGCTAGACGTTCTCCGCCTTGTGCTCAATACGATGGTGGGAGGAGTCATAGCTTTGAGTTGGAGAGGAGCAACGGTCCACGGTCTTCCTTTCGTGGCTTTCGTTCTCCTCCAGCGAGACAGGGGTGGTTCCCTCGTGGTGGTATTTGTGGTGGTTCTCGTGGTGGTAGCTTTGGTAGGCGAGATGCTTTGGATTGTGCTAACCCCACTTTGGAGCAAATGGCTCGGCACTGGTTTTACTCTTTTGGTACTAACCCCAGTGCTGAGTCGTTTGTTCGCTCACGTGCTCGTTTTTGAATTTCAGGTGGAAGACTTGAGGAATTTCAGAGTTGGTTTGTGCGCCGTGTAGGCATGCCAAGATGGTAGCCTCTTCCCATCCGCCCCTCACCGATGTGATGACGGAGCATCCATGCGAGCTACTCCATATGGACCTTGTTGGCCCAGCTCGTGTGCGATCTGTGGGTGGGAAGTGGTATGTCCTAGTTGTGGTGGACGACTACTCTCGGTATGCGTGGGTCTTCTTTTTGGAGGAGAAGGGGGAGACGTTTGGTTTTGTTCGAGATCTTGTCTTGAGGTTGAAAAACGACAGGCACGGAGATGCCATACGAGCGATACGCAGTGACAATGGCTCAAAATTTAAAAACTCTCATTTCAAAACTTTCTGCCATGACTTGGGTCTAGAACATCAGTTTTTGAGTCCGTATATGCCCCCCCAGAATGGCGTAGTGGAAAGGAAGAACAGAACCTTGTGTGAGATGGCTCGGATGATGCTGGATGAGCATAGGACTCCGAGGAGATTCTAGGCTGAGGCGATCAATACCGCATGCTATGTCTCGAACAGGATTTTCCTTTGAGCATTCAAGAAGAAGACGTGCTATGAGATGATGCACGGTCGCACTCCCAAGGTAAGTCATTTCCATGTGTTTGGATGCAAGTGCTTTATTTTGAAGAAAGGCAAGAATTTGGATAAGTTTGAGGCTAGGTCTGTCGTTGGCATTTTCTTTGGTTACGCTAATCATTCTAGAGCATTTCGCGTGCTCAATTTGGAAACTAACCAAATCGTGGAGGCTTGCGAGGTTACCTTCGACGAGACACAGCCACGTACTCCTCTTGTCTTTGATTGTGCAGGTGATGATGAGCTTGGCGAGGAGATTTTCTAGATGGAGGAGCATGAACATGGAGATGATGAAGATGGCGGTGTGGTGCCCGCGGCTGAACATGTACCCACTACTTCGACTACGATCGAGAATGGGCCCTCTCCTACACCTACAACGACAATCCCAGATCAAGGAGAAGCTGCTGTTGAGGGGGAGGTAGCTTCAAGGCGAGAACCTCCCCGGCGAGTTCAAATGGATCACCCAGCTTCAAGGATCATCGGGGACATCAACGAACACACTACTCGGTCGAGGGTTCGAAACAATTCTCACTTTGCTCATGCTGCTTTCGTTGCCACCTTTGAGCCCAAAGACATTGGACATGCTTTATCTGATTCCAATTGGGTCAAGCAATGCATGAGGAGTTGGAGAACTTTGAGAGGAACCAAGTTTGGGAGTTGGTAGATCCTCCACCGGGTTGTAAGCCGATCGGGACAAAATGGGTGTGGAAAAATAAAGAGGGTGAGAATGGAGAAGTGGTGAGAAACAAGTCAAGGTTGGTGGCGCAAGGGTATAGTCAGAAGGAGGGGATCGACTATGAGGAGACCTTTGCTCCCGTAGCCCGTTTGGAGGCAATTAGGATCCTTCTAGCCTTTTCCGTGGCTAAAGGGTTCAAATTGTACCAAATGGATGTGAAGAGTGCCTTCCTGAATGGTGTGTTGGAAGAGGAGGTGTATGTGAAGCAACCACCGGGGTTTGAGAGTGAGAAGTACCCCCACCAGGTGTACAAGTTGAGAAAGGCGCTCTATGGGTTGAAACAGGTGCCTAGGGCTTGGTATGGCAGGTTGAGGGGGTTTCTGTTTGCTAAAGGCTTTGAGATGGGGAAGGTAGATCAGACCTTGTTTCTCCTCAGGCAGGGCGTTGATATTCTGATTATTCAGGTATACGTAGATGATATTATCTTTAATGGCTCGTCTCACTCTTTGGTTCCAAGGTTTGCAGAAGACATGAGCAGGGAATTCGAGATGAGCATGATGGGTGAGTTGCAGTTCTTCCTCGGCCTCCAGATCAAGCAGTCGAAGGAAGGAACATTTGTGCACCAAGCAAAGTACACCAAAGACATTGTGAGGAAGTTCAAGATGGAGGACTCCAAGGCCATGGCGACGCCTATGAGTACGACTACAGCTCTTGATGCGGACGAGGAAGGTGAACACGTAGACCAGAAGGAGTACCGGAGCATGATCGGGTCACTCCTGTACTTGACGGCGATGAGGCCGGACATCCAATTCTCAGTATGTCTGTGCGCTCGTTTTGAAGCATCTCCAAGGACTTCGCATCGGCAAGCAGTCAAGCGCATATTCAGGTATTTGCGACACACTCCCGACTTTGGCCTTTGGTACTCCGCGTCTTCTTCGTTGGCTCTTCATGGTTTTTTGGACGCGGATTTTGTCGGGTGTCGGTTGGAGAGGAAGTCCACTTCTGGGACTTGCCAGTTCTTGGGTTCTTCCTTGGTTTCTTGGTCTTCCCGCAAGCAGTCGAGTGTTGGTCAATCCACTACCGAGGCAGAGTATGTAGCCGCTGCTAGTTGTTGCTCTCAGCTCCTTTGGATCACATACACCATGAGCGACTTTGGTGAGGAGTACACCCATGTCCCACTTCATTGTGATAGCACCAGTGCCATAAGTGTTGCAAAGAACCCAGTGCTCCATTCCAAAACCAAGCACATAGAAGTGAGGTATCATTTCCTAAGAGACAATGTGGAGAAAGGGAAAATAGCTTTGATCCATGTACCCACACATGACCAACTAGCCGATATCTTCACCAAGCCCCTAGATCAAGCAACTTTCACTCGTTTGCGGGGGGGACTTGGTGTTTGTTTGATTTCTTGAGTTGGGTGTGGGAGCTCCTTTGTAGCATATGTATAGCTTTCCTTTGTGCATGTTAGCATTTGCATTGCATTTTGTATCATGATGTATAGGCATCTTTGTATCTTAGGTTGCATGCATTTGTATCATATGCATTGTGGTAGGAAAAGCTTCTCTCATATACATTGTTCACCATGATGTGCTATATATGATCTTGTGAGCTAGTTTGGTATGCTATGGTTAGTTTGGCTTAGCTCTTGATGATCTTGGTTCATGCCCATGGTTGCTAGCTATGTTTTTTTGAAACATGTCATATATATGCTCTCTTGTGAGTAAATGCCTTTATATGATGTTGACATGTTTTTTTGGCTTGGCTATGCTTAATTTGTGGTTGGATATCTTATTTTGATCATATGGGGCCAAAGGCTCATTTGCCATCATGAATGTTTAGCCCGCTTGCTTTATCTTGTGGAGGGGCATAAGTTCCTTTTTGTCGCAAAGACATTTCATGTACCAAATGCAAATCTGAAAATGAAACGTAAATTGCTTGGAAAATGTGCTCCCATGTCACTTGTTCTTATCTTGTATAGCTTTGGGTGCTAAACCGTTGCATGATGCCTACCAATGAGAAGTCTTATATATAGAAGTAGGCACATGGCTCGGTGGCTTTGACATAACATGAGGTGCTTGAGGGTGTTTATGATGATCTTATGATTAGAATGGTTGTCCTAGCATGAAGTTTGTGTGGCTTTGCCATTTTGACATGTTTTGCTCATGTTTAGGACTTTGCACATGAGAGGGTGATTTTTTGCAAAATTGCTCAATTCTATCTTAGCTTCGCCCAGTGGTTGTGAAACTTGGTGATCATGTAGTTGATGTTCATACGAAGCTATAGAGTATCTAACTTGCTCATTTGGATGTGTGTAGCATCTTGTGATGAATTGTCTATTTGAGAAGCTCTAGGTTGCATTTTTTTGATTTTTGGCTTGATTCATGCATTGGCAACAAGGGGGAGAAGTTTGAGCATGTTTTGGCCTACTGAATGCATTTAGAGGGTTTCCGAGTGGTTTCGAGCCAATTTTGGGCATCGGCCTGACCGGTGGATGTCACCGGTCTGACCGGTGTGAGTCAGGACCTGTGCTGATCTAGTGCACCGGTCTGACCGGTGAGTTGTACCGGTCTGGCCGGTCAGAGCAAGGCTGGTGCAGCTACTCTGTTTTGTGAAGTGGTTTGCATGCACTCGTCCAGGGGGAGTTGCATTGGTTCAGGGGGAGCTTGCATGTGTGCACGGGGAGCTCTTTGTGGTTTTCGAGCTTTGGTTTGGTGGAATTTTGCTCTTTGCTTGTGCTTGTTTTGTCTCGGTTGTGTCGAGCTGTTGCCCTTGCCTAAGGGGACCGAGACTTGTCTTCTTCAAGTGATCTTGCTCTTTGCCTTTCCTTTGGGCTTTCGATCGCTTGTTGGAGTTTCTTTTGGTCGTTTCTTTTCTTTTCCTTTTCTCTTTGGTTACTCAAACATGTGTGTTGTCAATGCACTCATCAAGGGGGAGATTGAGGATCTGTTTGGTTCGAGGACCGGTGGATGGTCGCTTCTTGGTGTGATGAGTGATTGACAACGTTGTGTGGACTGATTCTTGGCTAAGTATTGCAGGTGCAGGTTGCGGCTTGACTGGTGTTGGTGCAGGTGAAGAAGAAGCGCCAAAGGTCGTTGCCGGTGAGGCCTCCAGGTGTGGAGAAGACAAGTAGGCTTGGTTTGAGGGACCCGGTGGCCAGCGGGGTCAAGTGCGGGCCGCATGGTGGCAAGACGGCAAGATGAAGTCGTGGACGGTTCCTTGGTTGAGCCTCAAAGCCAAGATCGAGCCGGGACTTCGTGGGGGCCAAGTCATAAGTGGAGATTGGCGGAGGCAACACCAAGTTCGCGGGGTTTTCAGTGGTTCACCAGAAAACCACTGGGTTCCTTGGTTGATCCAAAGCCATGACCGAAGACGGAGGTGCAGCAGCATCGGACCGGTTTGACCGGTGGGTCTGACCGGTGTGCGACGACGCAGTCCGGAGACTTCGAAGCGGAGGACACGCGTCGAGATCGCATGGCTTGCATCGAGGCTACGCGAGGTGCGGTCGCCGGGCATCCGTCTGATGATGCGACGACGAAGATTCCCAAAGTGCCCCTCGGGGGCGTGTGTCCTAGTGTTAGGCCTTAGGGGTAGTTTCGTCTTTCGGTCGCCTCCATATAACCCAAGTGGTGAGAGGATGGCAGCCATCTCTTGGAACTCTAGCTCATTTTGTTTTGCTATTTTCCCTTCCCATTTTCCTTAGGATTTTCTAGGACTAGCTTGAGAGCTTCATGGTGAGATCTTGAGAGGGATGGATGATCGGGATGCAAGCTAGACCTTGTATGAACCTTCATGGTATGTATAGATGATTTGGCGTGGTTCCTCAAGGCTTGATGGTGTCTCTCCCGTTTTTCCTTTTTGGTGATTTTCGGAGCCTTTTCTTGGCAATTTTCTTGTGGCCGATTTGAGACCTTTCTCTTTGGGATTTGGTGGGGGATGTATGCATGAACCCTGCGTGGTTCATTTCCCTTAGATTCCCCTCCCAAATCCGTGAGCAAAGGGGCTCGATTTTGGGGTTTTCTCCTCTCTAGAGTTAGAGGCGTTCTTAGTGGGATTTCTTCGATTCCTCTTGATTTAGCAAGTTTTGGTGGACCAAATCTTGGCTATGGAGTACCCATGAGGTATTCCTACTATCCCCGAAGTCTTGTGCAAATCCGTGGAGCGAATCGGGAGATCGAGATTTGGATTTGGGGGAGTTGACCCGCGGGTTGCTGTTCATCCCGAGAGCCCAGGTCTTGACCGGTCTGACCGGTGCCTCTCACCGGTCTGAACGGTGTCGACCCTTGGATGGGTTTTGCTCGGGTGAACATCTTGGTGAGTTTCCTGATCTCTTGTGTTGCTGCTGTTTCGTGGTTGGTCCGTTTTGGAGCTCGGAAGGTCTGTTTGGCGAATTTGGGGTTTCCTGGCTTGACCGGTCTGACCGGCGTGTTATACCGGCCTGACCGGTGTAGGGGCCTTTTGTGGAAGTCCTCAAGTCCTACTCAGGTGACCCGGTTTAGGATCCAGGGTGACCCGGTGTGTCTCTGGTAGGTGTCGGGTGTTCCGGCGGCGCAGTCCGGAAGATCCGGCTTGGACTGGTCTGACCGGTGCAGGTGACCGGTCTGACCGGTGTGGTCAGTAGCTGCTCGAGTTGCTTGTTCCACTGCGTTCTCGAGTAGGTTTCGGTGGTTGTTGGTTCCTAGGACCAGTAGCACTTCAGTGGCTGCGTGGTCTTGACCAACTTGGGTAGTTGAGTCGGAGACATGTTTTGGAAGCCGTGTTCGTCTTGTTGACGAAGCCATCTCCTTCGAGAAGAATTTTTATCGGCTCCCATTCACTCCCCCCCCGCTCTAGTCGCCAGTTCGGTCCTTCAGTCTCCGACTCAACTACCCAAGTTGGCCAAGACCACGTAGCCACTGGAGTGCTACTGGTCCTAAGAACCAACAACCACCCAAACCTACTCGAGAACGCAGCGGCACAAGCAACTCGAGCAGCCACTGACCACACCGGTGAGACCAATCACCTCCACCGGTCAGACCGGTCAAGGTCGGATCACCCGGACTAAGCCGCCGAATCACCCGACACCCACCAGAGACACACCGGGTCACCCTGGACCCTGAGCCGGGTCACCTGAGCAAGACTTGAAGATTTCCAGAAAGCGCCTACACCGGTCAGGCCGGTGCAGCTCACCGGTCAGACCGGTCCAAGCCTGGAAACCCAAAGTCCAAGAGACCAACCTCCCGAGCTCCAAAACACTCCAAACTTGAAACAACAGCAAGCCTAGAGACTGGGAACACACCAGGACGTTCACCCGAGCAAAACCCAATAGGGCGTCTGCACTGGTCAGACCGGTCAGGACCTGGGTGCTCGGGATGAACAGCAACCCGCGGGTTAACTCCTCCAAATCCAAATCCCGATCTCCTGATTCGCTCCACAGATTCGCACAAGACTTTGGGGATAGTAGGAGTACCTCATGGGCATTCCATAGCCACGATTTGGTCCACCAAAACTCGCTAAATCAAGAGGAATCAAAGGATTTACACCAAGAACGCCTCTAACCCTAAACCGAAGAAAACCCAAAATCGAGCACCTTTACTCACGGATTTGGGAAGGGAATCACAAGGAAAAGAACCACAAAGGGTTCATGCATACATCCCCCACCAAATCCCAAAGAGAAAGGCCTCAAAACCACCGCAAGAAAATCGCCAAGAAAAGGCTCCGAAAATCACCAAAAAGGGGAAATGGGAGAGACACCATCAAGCCTTGAGGAACCACGCCGAATCATCTATACATACCATGAAGGTTCATACAAGGTCTAGCTTGCCTCCCGATCATCCATCCCTCTCTCAAGATCTCAACATGAAGCTCTCAAGCTAGTCCTAGAAAATCCTAAGAAAAATAGGAAGAGGAAAATAGCAAAACAAAATGAGCTAGGGTTCCAAGAGATGGCTGGCATCCTCTCATCACTTGGGTTATATGGAGGCAACCGAAAGATGAAACTACCCCTAAGGCCTAAGACTAGGATACATGCCCCCGAGGGGCACTTTGGGAATCTTCGTCGTCACACCATCGGACGGATGCCCAGTGACCGCACCTCGCGTAGCCTCGACGCAAGCCTTGCGATCCCGATGCATGTCCTCGGCTTTGAAGTCTCCAGAACACGACGTCGCACACCGGTCAGACCCACCGATCAGACCCGCCTGATGATGCTGCACTTCCGTCTTCGGTCTTGGCTTTATGGATCAACCAAGGAACCCAGTGGTTTTCTGGTGAACCACTGGAAACTCCGCGAACTTGGTGTGGCCTCCGCCAATCTCCACTCATGACTTGGCCCCCACGAAGTCCCGTCTCGATCTTGGCTTTGTGGCTCAACCAAGGAACCGTCCACGACTTCGTCTTGCTATTCTTGCCACCATGCGGCCCGCACTTCACCCTGCTGGCCACCGGGTCCCTCGAACCAAGCCTACTTGTCTTCTCCACACCTAGAGGCCTCACCGACAACTACCTTTCGCGCTTGTTCTTCACCTGCACCAACACCAGTCAAGCCACAACCTGCACCTGCAATACTTTAGCCAAGAGTCAGTCCACACAACGTTGTCAATCACTCATCACACCAGGAAGCGACCATCCACCGGTCCTCGAACCACACAGGTCCTCAGAAAGAAGAAAAGGTAGGTCGAGTAACTACTTGAGGAGAAACAGGTTTCCCAACAGGTCGGTACGACGAAGAAAACAAGAGGGCGTCGAAGAGGCTCTCGTAGAGTAGTCCCCGAGTATTGAAGCAGACAGCATGGATAGTTTGATGGTCAAAAAAGAGAAGAAGACTAGGTCATGGTTGTTGGTATTTCTTAACATCACCACTAGTTGCGCACCTAGTGTGAGCGTAAGATCCACCCCGGGTATACCGACGGGTGTGAACGAATCCGCAAGCGCACGGATACACCGTGGTAGCACTTCACCTAAGGAGTATTCCAAAGGGTATCCAATCCAAGAAACGATGTGCACTAGCTTCTATCCTAGCAGAATGGTCCAAGGACACCAAACCCCTGCTATGGTAGGAGGAATGATGAGGTGCTTCCTATGGGTATTGATTCTAGAAGGGCGCAAGCTCGGGATGGGAATACTTGCTTCGGGCACCAGTTCTCTCCTGGATATGACAGTTCGGTTTTGGCCGAAAACTCTACGCTGTATCCGAACGTGGGGGAGTACAAAGGGTCCAACGGATGTCACCACCGCGGCCTACCCCTAACTAACTGTGGGATACGGGGCAAACGAAGGATAACTCGCAGTCCAAGCACCACGCCTACACCGCCGATTACTACTATAGCATGACTACGTCTGTTAACCCGTAACAACACTATAGCACTCCATACAAGTACGGAGCGACGAACCCACGAGCAGAACTAGGCCGCGATCATCACGGAACTAAATAGTTGACAGGAAGAACGACTTGCCACAGATTAATGTACTCCAACAAGATCTAACAAGATAATTCACACAAACGGAATGCAGAATTATTCACCTAGTCAACATGATCAAAGGGTCGTGTCACGAAGAACACGAGCCTCTAAATGATGAACAGATGAAGAACTCAAGAACATATCACGCATGCATGAATATCACTTTAGTCTAAATGAGAAATATAGAAATACTCACTTTTCTCTAAATGAAGAACAAGCAGGGCATCTCACCTACATCACCCTCTACCTAGCACTACTCACACCTACACATGGAGAGGAGAGACTCCTCTCCAAGAGAGAAAATGAGAGAGGGAGGAGGAATGGGATGTGTCTCTATTCTAGCCCCCTCCACCTCTATTTATAGTGCCAAGACAAGTTCCTAGGCAGCCAATGAGGTGGTGACACGTGGCGCAGAGGAGTGGGGGCCAAGTTGGTGAATCTTCCATGAGAAGGAGCTGCAGGATTTCGAACGGATAATCGGGCAGGCACCTGGCACCGCCTTTGGTTCGTCACGACAAGCCGACACGTGGAAGGGCGGCGTGAGGGGCCTCAAGGTGGGGTCGGCCGTTCCCGGGGTGGCCCCGTTCGCGCTGGTTTTCGTCTAGGTGACTACCAGGTGGGTCCCAAGGTGGGTATGGGGGTGTTCACGGTGTTTCTAGCCAGTTATCTCGTGGTTGCCCTTGGATCCGCGTGTTGCTCCTGATTGGTCGAGAGTGTGCTTCTTTGGATCGATGAGGTGTCATGGCCACGTGGGTGCCTGTATGGCAGCACGTCGCCACGTGGCCTGGTGTGGGTCCCACAGGCCCACACGATGTCTTGTGCATCTCTCTCATCCGAACTCCATGGTAGGCAAATGATATATCCATTTTGATCGTTTCGACGAGCTCGTCGCAATGGTGGAGTCCAATTTGGCATTTGACACTGTTTCCAATGGCGCCCTATATAAGTCTTTGGTTCTCTTGCTCTGTGAATACGTTGTTTAACGCGTGATTCGGTACATCCTGCAATGAAAGCTAGAAACACCAACACTTGTGGAGATTGTCAGTATCAACCCCTATTTTAGTGTTGATAATCACTTTTCATTTATTTTATGCAGGAGTTGACGGTGTAAAAGCGGTACTTAACAGCCGTCAACAAATACCCCCACACTTGACCTTTGCTCGTCCCGAGTAAAGGGAGTCAGATCAAGGTTGTGCATGATATCCAGAGATATGAAGCGAGCATAGGAGCTATTCCAAACCATACCTTGTACTTGTGAACTCCGTGTGGAGTGTCTATCATGCCATCGTGGGTAGTTGAGGAATAGAACGGTCATGAATCAAATCACCTCTGCTCATCATGTCAAGTAACTTGGGGTTTTGCAATAAGTTTCAAAACAAACCTTGCTCGGCTTCCTCATTTGATTCTCTCAGGTCGCTCAATTTATATATGTCCTCACCAAGGCATTAGAAGTGCCTTTCTTCATCCTACTTCTAATGATGGCTATATGTGGAGCTCAGGGTAGGATAAAAGATAAAGCATACTTGTTTCACATATATTGCAAAGTCAAAGGCCGGATCCAGGAGAAGGACAATTCATACAATCAGATCAAGATGTGCACGTATATAGGTATGATGGGTATGGTAAGGTGGATACTAGGCCCGGAATGGGTTCAAGATATTACCATACATGATGAATGAGATGAATGACTCCATTGCATGATTCTCTCTCTCATATATGGATATATGAAAAATCTTATGAGAACATGGCTATCCTCTTTTTTTTCAGTGGACTTTCATGTGCCCACATTTTTTTGATAACTGAAGGACCATCACGTGTCCTTCTCTGTTTTTTTTAAGATAGCCATGCCTCTTTTACGAAATACTTGAGGAGAGAGAAAGCAATGCATATGATGGAGCATTTATGTAGGTGAATAGATGAATGATACAATGTTAACTTCCATAGTAGAAGCATAGTAAGGGGGAAATGGTGGTGTGCACATAAATGTTGATCATGAAAGCACGAAAAGAATTCTCGTAAGGGTTACAGAATTTGACAAAGCTCAATGCAACAGCAAGCAGCATATGAGTATAATGTTTTCAACAAAAAACATCATATGGCTTTGGTAGGACTATAACATATCAAAGAGGAGCTTTGCAAAGAGTTTTCAGATTTTTCAAATAAAATTCCCAAGCACTCAAGCAATTAGAGAGAAGATCATATCATCAAACCATATCACAAACATCAACTACTTAGATAAACATGAGTTTCCTAATGATATTTGTTCACAAGCATCAAGATAATGAGTAAGGAATAAAACATATGCAAGCCAACCACGGGAATCATGTTGAGCAAGCAGAGCACCATTATTTCAGTTTGATTCACTGGATAAGGATTGAAGATCATTCAAACTCTTAGGTAGAGAGGGTGAGATGAAGGGTGCACATACCATTGCTCCTGAAGGGTATGGGGAACAAGGAAGGTTAGTGGTGGTTTGGTTGACCCGTGGGGTAGCCAGCTCACTCTAGTTTATCTTGCCCTTGTCATGAAGTTGTAGTCCATGTCGTGCAGCCCTTGTGTGGGGAGTTCTCGAGTGGATATGTCGATGATGAGATCGAGAGAACTCCCCCACACTATTCTTGTGCCTGGTGTTGTTCTTCAAGCAAAAGTGGAAACAAAAGATGGACTCTACTGGTTCGAGAACCATAGAGCCTTTATTTAAAAGAAAATATTTTTGTTTGTTTGTTTTTTTATTATCGTCACCATGTTATTTGCTCAAACAAGGTTAGATCAATATTGCACTTCATAAAGAAAGGAGGATATACTTACCTGAGACCTTTACGGGGTCAAATGTACCTCCTTCATATGTTGCGCAAAATAAATCTGACACCTTAACTTACCTTCCCAATGGATATAGCTCAATGACTTTGCCCTTTGAATTTGGTGAGTTCCTGCAGGGCTTAGTCCGTATACATGCAACCAATATCTATGAGAGCATAACTCTAAGGTTCATCAATCAAAAATCGACACCATGTCTTGTTTTGATTAAAGAAGACAATTTTAACCTAAGCACCACGCTTAATTCAAAACAGTCTATGAATGTACGTCATGAACATACAATCAAACCCAAGCATATGAACAAAGACAAATGAAGCATGCAAGCATAATTAAGCTATTTTCAAGGGGAGCATGATCGCATAATGGTGAACCTCGGGCAACCTCCCGGAAGGGCTTTGTTTAATATCAAAAGCAGGACTTACTTAGCTAATCGGGCAAGATGCAAGAGCTAACATCATCTCCAACCTAGGATAAGATTTGGCACGAGAGGAACTTTACTCGGGATGCTCACATATCTCCCCCACACTTGGAGTTTGCCTTGCTAAGTAACAAAACTCAAGTGTGTGGAGATAAAGCTTCCTTTGTAAATGTTCCCTCACCAAAGTCTTACCAAAGTGTTGTAGTTGATGTAGCTCACATGTTCTTGGGCATCACTTGTCCACTGTTCTTTTCAATCTCCACTTGAAAGGTTAGTGACTAAAAATACCCGAAGGACAGCTTATGCCAACAACATGTTCTTGCTTTTATTCGAAAGGGAAATAAAACCTATGCTAATCCAGGCTATCTCCTGGTAGTGCTTTGTTTATTCAAGGTCATAAGCTTGACTAGGGGAACTTCATCTTGCAATTATCATTGGTGGTGTCATTCCCGTCTCACCACCAATCTTGGATGTATCAGTGAAGCTTTAGCTGCAAGGTTAGTGCCACAGTGCACACACGAAATCTGATATGCTTACGGTAAACATATGCATCCACAATCAACCTTCTAAACATTTTGCAATAGAGGACCAGAAGGTGGTTGCAGCCCTCATGTGTGCTCAGTGCACTAGGCATGGCTGGCTCTAGAGAGGGATTATGCAAGCATGGTTCATGTGGTGTATCAAGAATGAAACTACCATGCTTGTCTGTGGAACCTTTTCCTACGAATTCCTGAGTCGGTGCCTCACAAGATTCCATGGCCCATGAGTTCCCTATCTCAAGAGATTTACCATGAAAGCTCGAAATCGATTCTCGATCATGATCGAAAGCAACATCATACGGGCCAGTAGGAAGAAGCTCAAACTCGGTCGAGAGGGGTGATGATCGTTCGCCTTCACAGAGGTAAAGAGAATCTTCCGAGTCATTCTCATGAGGGGTAGAGAAGTCTACAACCTCTATGAGAATAGGCTTGGGTGATGCGAATGGAGATACATGCATCATCTTCTCGAGCGGGTCTTGCTTGGGAAGAGGCTTCACCGGCAGAGGTCCTGGACCTGTGAAGGAAGTGGCAGAAGCGAATTCCCTAAGCTTATGATCTAGGCTCCCTAAAGATATATCGAGGAATTTCTTCATCGGGGAGCCTAGGAGTAGATCAAGATCGAGGACATCGAAGATGTGAAAGTCTAAGCTAACCTCGATCCCGTCTATGATGAGCGGCACGGCTCTTGTGATCCCCCAACATTCCAAAATGTGTCCCGAGGGACAACTCCTGAGGAGTATGTCGGATGGTGCTAGCGGAATATTGCCCAAGAGAGTTTTCACTAAGAGCCATGGCAAAATGTTAACCTCCATGATGGGGTTACAATGGGCCTCTATGGCGATTCCTCTGGTTGAACAAGGAGTGATCAACGAAGGTGAACTAATCCAAATTGCTTCAGAAAAGCGCGTCACTCCGTCTGACCATTCCTCCTTCGTGGCCTCCTCAAGATATGCTTCGTCAGAAGGATCAAGAGGTAGAGGTGGTACTGAAGGCCTAGGGGAAAGTTCTGTCGAGAGATTTTTGGGATGATTGATTTGGACAGAATGAGGATCCTCCCCTGATTGGGCAATGAAATAATTCGAGGTGTCCAAAAGATATCTAGAATGACCATCCTCGAATTTGGAAGTGAACTCTGAAGGTTGAATTTCTTCTTCCTTCGGTGTTCGCGATTCGGGAGAAGGCTCTCTAGATGAATCACATGATGTGCAAGATGAAAGCTCAAATTCGTCTATTAAGAGACTCTCGTGGATTGACTCTGATTCTTGGTGGGGTTCGTTTTGACTGGTATGGGGAGAAGAGTCTTCTAAGAAAAATTCTAGGATCTCTTTTTTTCCATTGTGGATTCATGTTCAAACAAACCTCCAGCTAGAAGGTCGAGCTCATATGCAGATTCCATGCCTAAACTCCCGTAAAAGATGCACAATGATACATCATCGGGTATAGACAAGTCTGAGCTAAGCTCCATCAAGTGTGAGAACCTAGCCCAAGCTGCACCCTCACCCTCTAAATGGCCAAATTCACGGAATTCACACGGTAGCAACTCTGAGCATTCAAATGGGGAGAACGAGTGACAACAGTCATCTCGTAGTTCTTCCCAATTGTCTACACTCCCTATCGTGCGGGTGTACCACTGCTCCGCTCTGTCTATGAGAGAGAAAGGGAACAACTTCCACCTCAAAGTTTCCTGTGTCATACCTGGGATTACCAAGCATGAACACAATTCTTCGAACTCCTTTAAATGATAAAGGGGATCATCACTGATGGCTCCAGAGAATGGTTGATTCCGAACCATGGCTATAAAGCCGGGGCGAAGTTCGCAGCCAGATGAAGAAGTTGATGGTTGCTCTAAGAAGAACTCGCCCCTAGGGGTAGAGAGGCTTTGACAGGAAGGCATCTCAATGGGTAGTGGGGGTAAAGGTAGAAACAAAGAAAACGAAAAAGATAGATACAAGGACTACTAGGTTCGAAGACCGATATAGCAACCATTCCCCGGCAACAGCGCCAGAAATGCTTGTTGGTATTTCTTAACGTCACCACTAGTTGCGCACCTAGCGTGAGCGTACAATCCACCCCGGGTATACCAATGGGTGCGAACGAATCTGCAAGCGCACGGATACACCGTTGTAGCACTTCACCTAAGGAGTATTCCAAAGGGTATCGAATCCAAGGAACGATGTGCACTAGCTTCTATCCTAGCAGAATGGTCCAAGGACACCAAACCCCTGCTATGGTAGGAGGAATGATGAGGTGCTTCCTATGGGTATTGATTCTAGAAGGGCGCAAGCTCGGGATGGGAATACTCGCTTCGGGCACCAGTTCCCTCCTGGATATGACAGGTCGGTTCTAGCCAAAAACTCTACGCTGTATCCGAACGTGGGGGGAGTACAAAGGGTCCAACGGCTGTCACCACCGTGGCCTACCCCTACCTAACCGTGGGATACGGGGCAAACGAAGGATAACCCGCAGTCCAGGCACCACGCCTACACCGTCGATTACTACTATAGCACGGCTACGTCTGTTAACCCATAACAGCACTATAGCACTCCATACAAGTACAGAGCGACGAACCCGCGAGCAGAACTAGGCCGCGATCATCACAGAACCAAATAGGTGACAGGAAGAATGACTTGCCATAGATTAATGTACTCCAACAAGATCTAACAAGATAATTCACACAAACAGAATGCAGAATTATTCACCTAGTCAACAAGATCAAAGGGTCGTGTCACGAAGAACACGAGCCTCTAAATGATGAACAGATGAAGAACTCAAGAACATGTCACTCATGCATGAATATCACTTTAGTCTAAATGAGAAATACAGAAATACTCACTTTGCTCTAAATGAAGAACAAGCGGGGCATCTCACCTACATCACCCTCTACCTAGCACTACTCACACCTACACATGGAGAGGAGAGACTCCTCTCCAAGAGAGAAAATAAGAGAGGGAGGAGGAATGGGATGTGTCTCTATTCTAGCCCCGTCCACCTATATTTATAGTGCCAAGACAAGTTCCTAGGCAGCCAATGAGGTGGTGACATGTGACGCAGAGGAGTGGGGGCCAAGTTGGTGAATCTTCCATGAGAAGGAGCTGCATGATTTCGAACGGATAATTGGGCATGCACCTGGCACCACCTTTGGTTCGTCACGACAAGCCGACACGTGGAAGGGCGGCGTGAGGAGCCTCAAGGTGGGGTCGGCCGATCTCGGGGTGGCCCCGTTCACGCCGGTTTTCGTCCAGGTGACTGCCAGGTGGGTCCCAAGGTGGGTATGGGGTTGTTCACGGTGTTTCTAGCCAGTTATCTTGTGGTTGTGGGCCCTTGGATCCACGTGCTTGCTCCTGATTGGTCGAGAGTGTGCTTCTTTGGATCGATGAGGTGTCATGGCCATGTGGGCGCCTATGTGGCAGCACATCGCCACGTGGCCTGGTGTGGGTCCCACCGGGTGCACACGATGTCTTGTGCATATCTCTCTCATCCGAACTCCACAGTAGGCAAATGATATATCCATTTCGATAGTCTCGACGAGCTCGTCGCAATGGTGGAGTCCAATTTGGCATTTGACACTGTTTCCAATGGCGCCCTATATAAGGCTTTGGTTCTCTTGCTCTGTGAATACATCGTTTAACGCATGATTCGATACATCCTGCAATGAAAGCTAGAAACACCAACACTTGTGGAGATTGTCAGTATAAACCCCTATTCTAGTGTTGATAATCACTTTTCATTTATTTTATGCAAGAGTTGATGGTGTATAAGCGGTACTTAACAGCCGTCAATAATGGTCTTGATCAAACGGAGTGTAGAGACACCCAGACCTCCTAACATAGCTGCAAGGAGTCTGGCAGGGCTGACCTCAAGGAGGTCTTTAGGCGTGCTGACCTCAAGGAGGCCTCAAGTCAATAGCGCCCAGTATTCGGGGATGCCTGGCAGGGTCATTAGACGCGCACCCCTTGGAGAGGCCTTCAGTCCTATCGCAGTCGAATATGTGGTGTCCAGAACAGGCTGGCAGGGCTGAAAAACGCACACCGACCTCAAGGAGGTCACGCATCTAGGGCGTCCAACTAGGTTGGCAGAGCCACAGATATACCGAGGTATTGCAAGACCTAGATATCAAGGCACGCCAACCTCAGGAAGGCCATTTTGGTGCCCAGACGACCAACATGGCTGCCAGTCATCCAGCGGAGCCAGGATACTAAGGTATTGACGACCTAAGTAGTGGGCACACCGACCTCAGGGGCCCGACGAAATCATATACTTGATGGATCTGGACTCCAGGCGCCCAGACGGACTGGCACGGCGGCGAAGCACGCCTACCTCATGAAGGTCTTCAATCGAACCTACGACCATTCTGCTCAGAAAATAGAAATATAGGCTGATTGGAATAGATCCGTTTACACTGAAGAGCCCAAGGGGTGCAACAAGGACGCAGAGCCTAGCGGGTGCAATGAAGACGCAGAGCCGTGATGGGTGCGTTTGATCGTCATCGTCCGTAGGTGTAGCAAGGCGCAGGGCCATCTGACGCAGAGTTAGTCTTATCTCTCTGTAGATTGCAGGGTCACGGGTCAACAGTAGTCGGAGATTCCCTTGCCACCCAGAAAACGACAACTTCTCCACTGACCACGGGTGCATTGTAGCCATGTGGTGCTGCCGCAGCGGCCACAGGCATCATTGATGCAACAACGACAAGTTCGCCGTGAGGTAGGGGAAAAAATCATGCGTAGTCATCCACATGCGCAGAGTACCCCGCGACCACGTGCTAACAGTGTCAAGGCACAGACGACCACAACCAAGGCTGGCTCTCTCTATAAATAGTGGCAGAAGCTTGAAGATAAGGCACCGAGCATTGCTGAGCTATGAAGCCGCAGAGTAGAAATTTGGCCATGCCATGGGCATGTGTCCGTCCACCAGAGCATAGGATGCAAATTTAGAAGCTTGGAGCTAGAAGAATACTTGCGAAGTGTAGGTGTCTCCTCCAATCTTTGCGCCTTCCCCCAGTGAGGAACCAAGGAGAGTTTGGAGGTGATGCTGTAGAGGCCCGAGGTGACGCTGCAGGTTCTTGGTGAGTAATAGATACTCGTCGATGCCTCACAGCACACGCCCGGGAGGAAGCCTGTGTCTGCATTCCATAGTCAG
Source organism: Cenchrus fungigraminus (assembly GCA_036936925.1). Classification (NCBI taxonomy): domain Eukaryota; kingdom Viridiplantae; phylum Streptophyta; class Magnoliopsida; order Poales; family Poaceae; genus Cenchrus; species Cenchrus fungigraminus. The sequence continues at coordinate 48,113,822 of CM072778.1, read as the reverse complement.
ACACAAAGCACGACCTGCTAGGCGCAGCGTCGTGTAGACGTACCCCGCGAGGCCGCCATTGGGGTCCTGAAGCTAGAAGAATTCTTGTGATGTACTCTACTGTAGCAGAGAACATGACAAAGATTGCTCTAGGTAGATCAGGTCTTCAAATATGTTTGTATCTTGTAACTGGTGCTAGGACCAGATAGGTCGCATGCGACCTGTGTACTTGGGAGGCACACATGTAATGTTCGCTCTCTTCTGTCATGATGGATGTAATAGTCGATTTGAAGAATTTATTCCTTAAAGACCTAAAATCTTGGCATTTGTGGGCTTACCGACCTCGAGGAGGTCGGGTTTACTATGAGGACGACCTGATAGCGTCGATGATTCTACGACCTAAGCACCGGACCTTAGGTCACCAATGTATCTGTTAGGCTTGGAGTCATTAGAGCAAAATTCGGCGAGATCGACTCATGCGAAATAAGCGGTATAGATCCGTTGCCGTAGAGCCGTTACAGCGGTAAATCCGCAACAAGCGATCGCCGTGGGCCCATATAAATACGGCCGAGGGGGGGTGTGTGCAATTGTGTCAGGCTGTCGAATGGCATCAGTTGGGCCTTCCGCGATGTATTTTCCAGCGGTCCGTAGTGAGTCATTGTCTGGGAAAAGAAGGAAAAAAATCTGAGCAGCGAATTTTCGTCATCATCACACGAATGCTGCTTTTTGGGCCTCAAGCTGTCCCTCTGAATGTAACCCTGGAACATTTACGAAAAAATCTATTGAACCCTGGCCCACGGCCTACGGTTCCGCAAAAGAAAATTCGCTTAGGGCCAAAGTAGTTTCCGATGAATGCATGTCCAGATGACTTCCAGAACCACCTCTCTCCCCTCCACCGTTGTTCACCGGTAAATTCGCCGGTGGTTTACGGTTGCATTAAGAGAAGGGAATCAGGCTACCGAATGGCATGGGTTGGGCCTTCCGCGATGTAGTTTCCAGCGGGCCGTAGTGAGTCATTGACTGGGAAAAGAAGGAAAAAAATCTAAGCAGCGAATTTTCTTCATCATCTCACGAATGATGCTTTTTGGGCCTCAAGCAGTCCCTCTGAATGTAACCCTGGAACATTTACGAAAAAAATCTATTAAACCCTGGCCCACGGCCTACGGTTCCGCAGAAGAAAATTCGCTGAGGGCCGAAGTAGTTTCCGATGAATGCATGTCCAGATGACTTCCGGAACTACCTCTCTCCCCTCCACCCTCGTTCACCGGTAAATTCGCCAGCGGTTTACGGTTTTATTAAGAGAAGGGAGTCAGGCTGTCGAATGGCATGGGTTGGGCCTTCCGCGATGTAGTTTCCAGCGGGCCGTAGTGAGTCATTGACTGGGAAAAGAAGGAAAAAAATTTTAACAACGAATTTTCTTCATCATCTCACGAATGCTGCTTTTTGGGCCTCAAGCTATCCCTCTGAATGTAACCCTGGAACATTTACGAAAAAAATCTATTGAACCCTGGCCCACGGCCTACGGTTCCGCAGAAGAAAATTCGCTGAGGGCCGATGTAGTTTCCGATGAATGCATGTCCAGATGACTTCCGGAACCACCTCTCTCCCCTCCACCCTCGTTCACCGGTAAATTCGCCGGCGGTTTACGGTTTCATTAAGAGAAGGGAACCGAATTCCAACTTCACCGGCGAGAGGATTATTGTAAATTCGCTCCAACGAGAAATCGAACCCAAGTCTCCTCATTGCGACTATACCTCAAACCCCTTCTAACCAAGTAGGCTAGAGGACCTTTGATTTGAAAGATATACAAAAAAATATTTCTAAGAAGCAGTAGGTGGGCATTCGGTTAACCGAGACTAATTGGTTCGCCTCCTTTTGTTTTTCTTCAAATAATCGGTCATCCAGAAATCAAGATTGATAGGTGATTGAGAATTACCAAGAGCGAGCGGTTTTGTTTCAATCAACTCGGTTCGGTCTTCGATCTTAACCGAACTGACCGGCATATTTAGGATCAAGGAAAACACCACAGAAAACCATACAAGTCATATCCAAAATTGCAGGAATCATAGCAAAAATTGAAGCATCATGTTCTTCGACCTGCTTCTAGTTCTTTCGTCTGCTGCACACGACTTGCTGAGGTGATGTTAGGCCACCGAGCTTACACGACGAGCACCCGCATAGCACGTTGGATTGTTTATTAGATGGGCAAATAGCCACTATTGATTCATAACATCGAACCATTCACTCATCATCGAGTCACATCTTCCTCTCTATGCACATGGTCTAACACGGTAACTTTTCACAACATTTCATTCAAAAGCACTATTCCAACACTGTTCATAAATGCATATTTTCCAATCTAACCATACCAACATGTAGCCTCTGCCAGCCATTGTGTTCACTACCCCTTCACCAGATCTCAAGAAGAGGGGCAATAAGGGGAGGGGCTACTGCCAACAGCGACGCCTGGCGGCGAGGAGCACGGGCACCAGAGGTCGCATGCAGGCAGTGGTGGGAAGAGAAGGTAGGATTAGATATGATGATCGATAATTGTCATATGAACCTTAAAACATAGGAAATCATATAAGCAACTAGTTTCGGACAAGAATGTAAGAAGTGGTGGAAAGAGAAGGTAGCTTTGGGCATGCATGGAGCAACGACAGTTTAAGCGAGCGGCTACCGGATAGTGTCAACGAGGCGCTCAGCCAGTCACAGGCAGTGGCGGCTTGGGGTAGTCCCAGGTAGCTGTGGGCAATGAAGGTTGATGAGGTAGGGACTTCTGTTTTATAAACAACACCGAAAATACCGACATTGAATTCATGTTTTTCGTCTTTTTGCACTGAACCAAATTTTACGAGCTGATTTGTCTATTTAGACGAATGCCGACTTAGGGTTGCTAATGGAACGTGTTGAAATGGATTTTATGGGTTGGGTTGTTATGTGGAGTGTATTTGAACGGATGGAAATGAGTTTTAAATACGGGTTCGGAGGGGTTCCCTTTTATGTTTGATGCAGGCCCCACATATAAGTTTTGCGCTCCACTTTGCACAAATGGCGCAAATAATTTCATACTTAAAAATGGTGTAGGCTATCGAATCGAGTATCTGCACAAATTTCACCCAATTTGTTTTAGAATTTTTAGGTGTGAACGCGAGATTTTAGTTTTAAAGTCCCGCTCTTGATGCGAGGTCTAGCTGCACCACTTTGCATAAAGTAACGGGTTATCAAAATGAGTCATTTGCACAAATTTCAGCTAATTTCTCTAAACATTTAAGGTGCGAACGACGAGGTTTTAGTTTTTGGATCCGACTTAACGCGGGTCTCATGTATAGATCCAGCCACACCACTTTGCACAAAGTAGCAGGCTATCAAATTGATTCATCATTTCATCTGAATAAATTTCAGCCAATTCTGTAAATCTTTAAGGTGTGAACGTATGTGAGGTTTTAGTTTTAGAGTTCGGCTTTTGACGTAGGTGTTGTAAGCAAAAAGAGCAAATAACTACAGCCCATTATATCCACATACAATGGAGCGGACGCGGAGTGGGTAAACAAGTTAAACTGAGTGCCGGAGTGGATTGGCAGAATTGATCATTAGTTATGGGCGAAGGGGTGGATTGTTGCGTGTAATCCCCCATTAGAGCCTTGAGCTAGTTGGGCTGGAAGGACCCACCCATGTAGCTTTGGTCCAAGTCCAGCAAAGGCCCAGTGGATTTGTGCGTCTCTCTAGGACTCCTACCTAATTTTCAGAATTTTATTCCTTCCATAGCTTTCAATGTTTGAGATTCATGCACACAACCATACTCATTAGATCTTCATCTCTAACCCTAGCTTCTCCTCCTATGTCTTGCTGCGCCACCGCCGCCCCCGCACACACCGTGCGACGCCTTCCTACGCGCCACCAATCGGTCGCGACCGCGAGCTCGCCGGCCCTCCGTCGGCCACGGCGGTGAGCGCCGACCCTCCAGCAACCGCGACCGCGAGCTCCGCCGGCCATGGCCGCCAGCTCTGCCGCGCCACCACCCGTGGCATGCACGTGTCATTTTTGTGTACCGGCAAGAACTTCGATTTTATTGAAAAGTTGATCCAAATTTTAATAGATTTATTCTGTTAAATTATTGAAATAGTTTATGAAAAATGTTAAAATTAGTTATTTTCAAAAAAATGTTGAATGTAGTATTTTATAAATGTTGATATTTTTATTTGAGAATGTTGAATGTGATATTGAAAATGTTGAATCTATTTATATATTAGTTGAATCTATTAGTTGGGCTTTAATGAGCTTTAAAACTACGTTGCTTAATGCGAATTGGCTTGTAGCCCAATGATAGGACGGTCCAGTAGGACGCTACCCACCGTTGTTCAAATCCTAGTGCTCGCACCTTTTCCGAAGATTTTCCCGAGATTTACCCACGTTGTGCGTTAAGTGGTAAGCGGTGTTCCCGTCCAAAACGAAGCGTCAATGATGGCTACCCACCAGTGTTCAAATCCTAGTGCTCGCACATTTTCCCAGGATTTTTCCAAGATTTATCGGCCTTGTGTGTTAAGTGGTAAGTGGCGTTCTCGTCGACAACGAGGCGTCAATAGTGACTTCGGGAATCTTCAGATTTGCCAGGTGCTAAGTCCTTCGGATGTACTCATAGGGTAGGGTTTGCGTAGGGTAAGTGCGCGTGCGTGTTGTGAGCGTCTGCATTGTACTGTGTAAATGTATAATTCTATAAAAAATTTTAAAAAAACTATGTTGCTTAACCAACACACGCAAGGTAGCTGCCGCGTCTCTCCTAGCACGTTCGCACTAGGGGTGGGCGTTCGGGTTACCCGATTAGTTCGGGTCGGGTAATTCGGGTTTTGAGAAATTCGGGTAATGAGAATCATTACGCGATATCAGCTCAAAAAAACACTACCCGCAAATTCGGGTACCCGCAAAAATCGGGTTCGGGTTACCCAATTTACCCGAAATCTATAATCAAAGTATACACTCAAACACACATAATTTTGCATAGACTAGTAGTTTGTGTCGAATTTCAACTACAAGTTGAGAAGGATAATATATTATAGTCACTTGTTCAAATTAAGAGAATTATATTCTAATAAAGTGACAATTTCAAGTGTTCAACTAACAACACGTGAACAAATACAAAGATAAAGACAAATTTTGGGTAGTTCGGGTAGTTTGGATACCGGAGTGTATTACCCGAATTACCCAAACTAATTTCGGGTAATCACAATCACTACCCGAACTTGGGATCGGGTACCTCGGGTTCGGGTAATTCGGGTTCGGATTCGGGTAATTCGGGTACGGATAATGGGTATCGAGTATTTTGCCCAGACCTTTTTGCACACCTCTAGCAAAATCCTCCGATCTTCCCTCGAGCCACGCACACTTGCCCTACCAATCTATTTCACGGATCGAGTAACAGCTCGCTGCCTCTGCCACATGGGCGACGACTGCCGCCGCCACGGCAGCGGCGGCGGCGTCGACCGCATCAGCGGCCTCCCCGACAACCTCGTGCGCCGCATCCTCCTCTGCCTCGGATCCACCCATGCCGCCGCGCGCACCAGCGTGCTCTCCCGCCGCTGGCGCCGCATCTGGTGCCACATGCCCGACCTCCGCCTCGGCACCTGCGACGATCCCCACCAGGGGGCGACGCGCCTGGACACCATTGACGCCGCCCTTGCCGCCTACGATGCCCCGGCCGCCCGGCGCCTCGACGTGGCCATGCACTGCCACCAGTGGCGGAGCTGGTGAGTTTGTACACCTAGGGCCAACATCGAAGTGCCGAAACTACCTGACGCCCCTAACCAAAGCACATAATGGTAGATATAACAATATGAAGACATAACCAAGTCATAAAATGCATGATTCATAGCACTAGTCGCGTGCTAACTTATTTTACAAATTTATGTTTCAACAAATTAAGGAAATTAACACGGACAGTGAATAAAAAGTTTGGGTACTATGGATTGAGTGTTGCTCTCCAAAGGAAAGTTTGACTGATACCTTCTCTATCTTTTTACTGATATAATCTGCTACTGAGAATATTTTACAAAAATAATTAATATGCCTGTTAATCCAAGTATATGTGTTAGTTTGGTGTTAGTTCCAAATAACACCCAAAAAAATTAACATCCCCAAGAGGTGGTAATTGGTGTTAGTTCTGGTGGACCCCACCCCTTTTACTCCTTTTTCTCTCTCCCTCTAGTTCCTCCAATGATTGCAAAAGTAGCATTACATTCAAAAGTAACACATGCATCCAAGCATCCAAAGTGTTAGTTTGTTAGGTGTTAGTTGGGAGTACAAAAGACTAACACTAACACCAGAGAACAAGCAGGGCCACTATGTTGGCAAACAAACGAAGTAAAGAGGGCAAAAGAAAAGGTAGCTACTTCTCTTATCTTGCCGTCTCCTACGTCAACGAAGCCGTACAAAAGCACAAGCACATTGCACACAGCAGTCAGCATTCAGCAACACAGGCAGCAGCCACTCCAAACCAATCCAATGTCAGTGAGCGTGGCAGCATGGGTCGCACTCGCGCGTGGGCTGCGAGCCTCTGCCATTGCTGGGCCATTGACTTGGGCCAGTCCGAGGTAATAACAAAAGACTGGCCAGGAAAACTAAAGGGACAATAAGGGGACATCTAAGCTACGCCTATGGCCATGGCCCTACAGGCCTTAGGCCCAACTCCGCCCCTGTGTGCCAGGATCATTCCTGACCCTTCTTGTGTGGTCGCCTGTCAAATGGCTTTGACGAATTCGAAGCAAAGTGAGTGAGCTGGGCTGAAAAAATCGCCGATGTGTTTTGGATATATACATGTACTGGATAAGAATTTTTTTTATATTTAATTTTCGACGATTTTCCGAAAATAAATAGGCGTTTCAAACTTTGTCAAAAGTAGCCTCGAACCGCCGGTTGAACTGGCGGCAGGAACCTACCGCCGTTTCAAACGGCGGCAAGCCCTGTAACCGCCGTTTGAAACGGCGGCAGGTTCCTGCCGCCAGTTCAAGTGGCGGCAACCGTAACCGCCCAACAACGAGGCGGTTCCTCTTAAGGTAGCGGGCGGCAGGTCGGCTGGGGCTGGCGGCTGGGGTTGGTGGTCAACCGCCATGTCACCCGGCGGTAGGTCAGGGCCTACCGCCGTGCAAAACGGCGGTAGGTTTTTTTAAAATGAAATGGAAATGGCATCATCTAAATTAAAGATAAATCACTGACGAAATTGCAATGGCATGCACGACACAACTCTAATCCTAAATTACACTAGTTAAAAAATGAGGATGTTAGCACATGAGGAAATCCAAATATTGTAACGAAATTAAAAAAATGCAGTAAAGAAATATCAAAAGAAATTAAGGAATACTGGTTCAATTATTACAACACAATTAAAATAGGATCTAGTTCGTACAGAACAATTACACTATTATTACAACACCATGATTCAAACGACTCAGCGAAATAAGACAACTAAACTCATTGCATTCCTTCATTGCGGCGGCTACGACGTCCACGTCCAGAAGGTGCAGTTCCACTAGCCGAAGGTTGGGCAGCATCATCCGCGTTTGATGAACTAGGTGCATTGCAAGCGTACATTGTTGCAGTGCATTTCTTGTAGGTGTGTCCTGTGTTGTTGCACTTTGAACAGAGCGCCACTGAACGACCAGCTTCAGCTTCATCCATATTGTTCCTGATCCTCTTCTTCCGTCGACCAACGCCTTGGCACAATTCAGGATTTAGATCGGGTATGTATGTTGCATTTTCTTTGGGATCTTCAATGAACGAACTGATGAAAAGATGGCCCTCCAGAGTGTGGTTCCAAGTGTCCAGGATGGATTGCTTCAAGTAGTACCTAGACACGTACCGACCCAGTGCCAACCTTTAGTTCTAAAACATGGAGCGAGCACATGACTGCAAGGCTTGTGTAGTAGCTGTGGTTTGTGGCAGGAGCATGAGCACGTCGTGTTGCCTAGAACCACAATTTGTCTCCTTCTCTCATTGCCTATTTTCTGTGATTTGGCTTTGCACTCGACCAGATACTTCCACCTAGTATCAAAGAATTGCTAAACTATTTTCTGAATTTCTAAACTATTTTCTGAATTTCTACGATAATTACAGAATTTCTATGCTATTTTCTGAATTTCTACACTATTTTCTGAATTAATAGGCTAATTATACTATTTGTAAACTATTTTCCGATTTTCTACACTAATTCGACTATTTCTAAACTATTTTCTGAATTTCTCAACTATTTTCTAAATTTCTACGCTAATTCTACTATTTCTAAACTATTTTCTGAATTTCTAAACTATTTTCTAAATTTCTACACTAATTCAACTATTTCTAAACTATTTTCTGAATTTCTACGCTAATTCTAGTATTTCTAAACTATTTTCTAAATTTCTAATATATTTCTAGTATTTCTAAACTATTTTCTAAATTTCTAATATATTTAAATTTCTAATATATTTTCAGAAGTTCTAGAAATATTACCAGTGGGACGGAAGAGCTTCTCTGCCGGATGCTCCTTTCTCTTCCGTCGAATGACGAATGGGCTGAGGAGTGAGCTGGGAGGAGGTGCAGCTGCTATTCGACGGAATGGGCTGAGGAGTGAGCTGGGAGGAGGTGCAGCTGCTTTTATAGGCGGAGGGGCACCTACCGCCTTCTGATTTGGCGGTAGGTGCCCCAGCTACCGCCGAATGAACTGGCGGTTGGACCTGCCGCCCGTTCACACGGCGGTTGGTCGGTCAACCGCCATTTCCTTTGGCGGCTGCTCCAACCGCCGAACCACCTGGCGGCTGGTTCACGCGCTCTACGGCCACATCCCTACCGCCGTTTGAAACGGCGGCAGGTTCCTGCCGCCAGTTCAACCGGCGGTTCGAGGCTACTTTTGACAAAGTTTGAAACGCCTATTTATTTTCGGAAAATCGTCGAAAATTAAATATAAAAAAAATTCACTGGATAACTAGTTCCAGGAACCCAACACAAGACAGTGACCCGAATGTTGGTGAATGCCTGAATGGGCCTTGGGTTGTATGTTGTAAAGGAACGTAGACACTTCTTGATAACTTAGTGACTTTGCACACGCATCAAGCATCTCATCGTGTTTATAAATTATCTCACTACCGAAGCAACAATGGATTCCAGCCCTGCTCGTTACCTGAATATTGACGTGTAGATCAGGTGACAAGAAGGGACAGAAGGGTGTTTGCATGCAGAAATGCGGAGGCACAAATGTATCGTATCTATCGACCTGGTAAGGCAAAGGCACAAATGTATCGTATCTATCGACCTGGTAAGGCAAGTTCGTTCTATTATGCAATCCTGCTTCACGAGATCCAGGCGAAGTCAGCGTAAGTTAAGGTTTTATAACTCGTTTATTAAGCATGAACATATATGGTGCAAATCAAATTCTCTGTGCAACCATGCAAACTTCTCATCTGGTCATAGGATGTTAATTCAAGTGGATGCATGGAGGAGTGGGAGAGAGGATTTGCAAAAATGTGATAAGAGACGCACAATTAAGTGTAAAATTAACTTATCATCCGCGCCTTCTTGGATCTACATCATGTAACTAAGGTTATATGTTTGCGTAGTTGTACAGAGAAGTTGGTTTGCGCCTGATACATTGTCTTATTAAGCATCAAAGTATGAACAAATAACAGGAGGGAGAACACATAACCTAGCTAGCCAAAAGCACTTTCAATGTTTTGCCCAGGTCACTATGTTAGGTATTCAAATCCTTCAAATTCGGATATTTCATTACATGTATAATTCATAATGAAGTTTCTGCATCTAAAAGTAAAATCCTGGCCTGTGCAGTGCAGCGGAATCAAGGATATGCCAGCGCATCGTAGAAAAAATTAGAGGGACAAATGTGAGCGAGAGGAAATCCAGACTAGTTACTCCGAGAGCTGCCGTTTGGTTGTTTCCCACTGCACCAGACCACGACCATACCAAGCCGCCGCCTTCTAGAGGCGCCTGGCTATTGCAGTCTACCTTTACTGCGCAAGCACAATTTTTTTTTTAACTCGCGCCCAAATACATACGGAGACTAGCAGTCTTTTTTTGACTCGATCGCCCTGCAGGATTCGAATTTGCGGCTAGCTGCATCAAGCAGCAGGGCATACCAAAACAACATGTAGAGGGACAATTAATTATTGTATAAGAAACATGAGAAAAAAAAAGATTGATTGTGACCTCATGGTAAAGACCACCTTCCACAGTTTGCCAAATTTTACTTGGCAAATCTTGTGTTTTGCCAACTTATAAAAAGATATACCAAGTAAAAAAAAGAGTTCATTTCTAACTGTTTCGCATAATTCACTTGTCAAACTCGGATCTCCCTAAGAGAGAAATAAAATTATGTTTAGGCTGAGTCCAACACGGGTGGTGACGAGGGTCTGGATTAGGGCCCCTTAAGCGGCAGGATGATCGCTCTTGAGGTGGAGTCTTCTGACACCATCGACAACGTCAAGACTAAGATCCAGGACAGAGAGGGATGCAGATCTTTGTCAAGAACTTCACTGACAAGACTGACCCATCTCCGACCAGTAGGTGGCTTCCACGACAAGTCTCCGCCTCGCACGAGGAGTCTCCGCGTCGCACGAGGAGTCTCCGTCTCGCATGACAAGTCTCCGCCTCGCACGAGGAGTTTCCGCCTCGCCTCTGACAACTTGCTCGCACGAGGAGTCTCCGCCTCTGACTACTCGTTCGCACGAGTAGTTTCCGTCTCCAACTAAGGCGGGGCCCACATGCAGAGGTCGGAGCGTGGGATCTGGGGCCCCACACGAATGTGGCGGTGCCCCGACGCTTGAGCTCCCCTGCAACGACACGCAAGACACCAGTTCTCCACGCCATGCAAACGACCCAGCTGGCGGCACGCGCAGGCAGCCAGCTCTGACAGGAGCCGTAATGCTGCACTGTCCGTCCGCACAGCCCCCGACGCGCCGTCCCGTCCAACCTCTGCGGCATGCCAACCCCGTCAGAAGCACTCAAGCACCCTCTACGGGCGGCGCCTATCTACATATAGGCCGTAACATGGCGGGCCTAATACACACTCAAGGGAGCTGAGTCACCCGCAAAACAGGTCGGAGAAGCCGCCAGGTACCCGAAAGGAACAGTACCACCCGGACACGCGGCGACCGCAAGCCTCATCACAGCTCAGCGCCCTTCAATGCCTCCTGGCAGACATCAACGTAGGAAAAGACCTCCCAGCTACGTAGCACTGTAGCACATTTTTGTATCCCCTTTTTGCCCCTCACCCTTGCGTCTATAAAAGGGAGAGGAGGGCAACCGTCATAGGGGCTGACGAACGATACACTCAACACCACAGGGGCTTGGGCTCGACACCCTCTCCCGACCAGTTTGTAACCCCTACTACAAACGTTCCTAGCATAAGAACACAGCGGCTCGACACTGGACGTAGGGTATTACTCCTCGGAGGCCCGAACCAGTATAAACACCTGTGTCTCTCGTGCTAACCATCCGGGTCGGACACACGATCCGATACAAATTTACTGCCGGCGGTAGAGAACCCCGACAGGTGGCTACTGTGCGCGTCGAAAAACACCTCCAACAGACGAGGCATACGGCGAGGCATTCTGCGTTCGGAGGAGAGAGGTGATGCATAATTGCATTGCCTCTCTCCTCGAAGGCATCCGCCGCAGTCGGCAGCCCGCAGGGAGGGAGGGAGCAGGGGAGGGGGCCGCGCCTTGGGCCTGAAGCCGCTGCTGCCGCCTCCATGGGTGTGCTCAAGGAGGTGGAACCGCCATGGATGTGCTCGAGGAGGAGGGACCACTGTAGCACGCCGATTTCGCCACGCGACCGAGGAGGAAGGGAGGGAGCTCCTCCGCGGCGCAACTTCTCTCACGCACGAAACTCTGATTTGCCCCTCGCTCGCCGTCTCCACACACAGATCGAGGTGTGGCGGCCGCGGGGAGGAGGAGGACGAGTTCTTCCGCCACCACCGGCGCAATCCGCCCCTCCTCTGGTGGCCACACGGGGAGCAGCTGCCGCCGGCACTGCGTGGAGGAGAGGGGCCCACGGCCAATCACGGGCGGCGGCGGAGATCCATCTCCGCCCGAGCCCCCTGCCCTGGATCGAGCGGTGGCGCATCGAGCTGGGGGCGACGGCCGGCTCCATCATGGCGCTGCTCTGGTCGCGCGCGGGAGGAGGAGGAGGAGGGCCGGACGCGCGTGGGAGGAGGCGGCCACGTGTGCGCGCCCGCTAGCGAGGATGCGCCGGTCCCAGCCGCCGACCGACCTGCCAGCGCTCACGGGCTCAACCTGCGCGGCCATGCCGCCGGTGAGCGATCTCGAGCCACAGCACCACCTCCCACACCACAGTCCTGCCTCCACACCGTTGCCCGAGCTGGCGGAGGAGCAAAGGCCAGCTGCGTTGCGTCGATCTGGGGCTGAGGACGACCCTCTTGCTCCGCCTCCCTCCCCCCTTCCCTGCGCCGGTGGGATGCGAATGCTATTGCCTTCACTCTGTTGGAGACGGTGAGATGTGGAGGAGTTGAAAAATACTATTCACGCGAGGCAAAGGCCACTTTGCGTTCCGAATTTGTACTACCTTGTTGGAGTTAGCCTTTTGCTCTTCCACCTCTTGAAAACATGCATCATGAACCTTTCTCTGTTATTTATTTCTTTTTAACCCTCCCACTTGAAAACTTGCATCAGGAACCCTTCTCTGTTATTTATTTCTTTTCTCACCCTCCCACCTATCTAGAAACAACGATGCCAACCGCGAGCCGCGTGCGCATATTTACGCGCTAGAGGTTGGTTTTCCAAGTTGTCAAAAATTACCAAGTTTTTTGCCAAACTGTAGGAGTGATATTTTTAACGTTTTTATCGAAAATCAAAGATGGCAACTCGATTTGGCAAACTGCTGGAGATGCTCTAACTCGGTGAGGTTACTTATTACCCGGGTTCGAGTCCTCACTCGTATTATTCTACAATTATTTTAGGAATTAGCTGGCTTTTTTAGTATTAGGCGACATGCCTTTTTGAAAGTGAGGGGACCTAATGGGGATTTCATGTTTGGAAATAGAAACATTTGCCATGTCTCTTTTCGTTATTTCTTTATTTGTCACCTCATAAAAAAATGGCATGGCAGCCTATGTAATAAAAATGAAACCCTCATTAGGCCAATCATAATTGTCATTTTAAATACTATTTGGAGGGCACGAGCGACACGCACGTGATTAAAAAATACAAGGGTAGAATAGGTTGTGATACATGTTATGATAATGGAGCAATTGCCTCACCATCAACCATGGAAGACATATCTATATACATGTGTATTCTAGTATTAGTCAAGGATGGTCTTCATTTTTTTTCATAACCACTTATCTTTATTGATCTCTAAACCATCTTTCTCTTAAACCCAATAAACTCACATGATGTCAGCAACTTACAGCAGAACAACAAAGATTTCTTGAAACATCAGTGTGTTAGGAAGATAACCTCACCTCCCTTCATAAAAAGCATCAATGTGTCAGGACGACAACATTCTTCCCCCTTTCATAAAAAATGAGATAACAAAAATGCGACTCCGTAAAGTGAAAGAAGAGAGATACCCCGGGTTAGCAGCGCTGGTTATGTTTAATTGTCACTCGTCATATGTTTATATTTACGATGACTTTTCAATTCTTACTTTGGATATTAATATAGTATATTGATATGATATTTTTGGTATATAATTTTTTATTATTTCACTTTCTATTTTGACGTGCATCGTCCCTTAGTAATAAAATCCTCTTTGCACGGGCAATTGATACAATGTCACATCATTTTGTTTCCAAACTTTCCACGAGTCTGGCTGTTATATTAGGACATGAACAAAAACATCATATCTACCAGGACAAAAAAAACATCATATCTACCAGGATAGATTGAGTAGGGGGTGCATAACACCTATGCCTCTCGAAATGGATGAAATAAAACAAGTCGTTCAAAACTTGATAGGGCTCCAACGGCTATTGTCAACATCCATTTGATTCTATTAACTCAATGGAAGTCAAGCTACAAACTCAAGTTTGTAGCTTGTAAAGGGACTTGGCCATCTAAAGTGCAGAGCCAAATAGATTAGAACAGATGCAATAAAAAAGTTCAAATAAATCTGAAAACTTAATCTCATTTTCTCGAGAACAATAACATTTTAAGGACCAAGCATGGCAGATGAGCAAATAGGAGATACTGAGAACATAAAACTTAAAAGAGTACTTGCATTAGTTCCATCCAGAGTTTCAGCCCTTGAAGACCAATGAGCTCAGTTACAACCCTAGCTACTTCGAATACCAAGATGACAGTATGGTAACCAAGACCAAAATAAGGACAAGTCCACCGTAAGAGAACTACCACCATCAACCACTTCTCACCAACATCTTGGCATCCTGACCAAAAAAGAGAACACCCTATCATTAAGCAAAAAGAAAGATTGCAGGCCAAACTTGGAGCAGTTCAGCGGTAGAACAAGAAATGAGTACAGATGATCAACCAAGTCAAACATAAGAAAAAATAATATTAGCCTCTATTGAACATACATTGAGAGCAATTATTAAAATTTAAAAAGAAAACTTAATGTCAATAACTATACTATAGGTTAATAGTTGGCCAAAACAGTGTGCTCAATCCAAGGAGCCCTGGCCAAACTTAATGCCACATTGATGCACTGCTCCAAATATTTAAGGAAAAATATAATAGTACATACAGATTGCTACAAACAACTTTACCATAGGAGCCTTAGTCAAAATTATTTTTCATTTCCTAACAAATCATGGTTTTTCCCTAAGAAACACACATATTTCCATTTTCTGAGAATGGAAATGGGGTAACACTTGGCGTAAAAAAATAAACAAAACAAGATAACACTTGTTCTAATAGTGCTTAAGAATCTGACATGATTCAACCAATAATTAACTTGACTGGCAATAAAATAAACATTTATTCTTCAATGTTCAAACTTTCAAAGTCTATGGCATTCAAACGTGTGGTTAAAAAAGAAAAACAATCATAAGATTGAACAATGCACTTTATTGCTCTAACACTCAAACCAATCACATGATGGAGGAAGGGCTGAACCAAGGGAAGGGATCTTCTTACATACTGTTCAGATGAATCGGCTTCATCCCTCGTTGCTTTGCAGCCATAGATCAACACCTTCAATACCAGTGTTATAAACTGATAATATCAGTGTTTTTTAGATAAAGGCAATGATAATACCAGTTATAAAGGTTTTATGAGTAATAGTAAAAGTATAACAACCAACTTCAGTGCCAACATTCTATATCCTGGCAATTTGATATGGTAAAGAACATGGCAATTCTATACCCCCACTCACCCGCCCCACCATCCCTCCTGCGTAGCCGCTGAAATTATCAACTGAGAACAATTAGATCCGCGTCACTAATCTACTGAAAAAAGTACTAAAACATTAACGTGACAACATAAGGATCTTCTCAATTATTTTGGAAGCAAATAAATTTCAAGAAACTAAATGGAAATAACCATCTCAGAGTACAGCACTATGGAGCAACCACCTCACCACTATTCCTAGCTTCAGAAGTTAGCCAGGTATGTCCAGGCCCTATTTCAACTGAGAGTGGATGCAAAAGAAAAGTCAAGTAACATTTATAAGGAAGTAAAATAAGAAACCAACACAAATGCACACAAAAATCAACAGAAACAATATCTTTCTTGTTCTCAATACCAGGTCATTTACCATCAGCCCCGCTGTTTCCAAAATCAAACAACTATTACTGGTAAGAAAAGCTGAGTGAAATCTTTTTATAATAAATATTCATGGTTATGACCCAATCGGTCGCCAAGTAATGCAAGTGATGTCATGATTACAATGCAAACAGTAAGAAAGTGATGAGACTATCACACCAAACTCAATAAGAGCTAGGAAGCAGAGTAAATAGGTGATGGCATACCTCCAAATATTTGTTGACAATCTCTTGTGCCCAATTTTTTCTGTCCTTGCACTCTCCTTCCAAGCTTCTTGGTTCTTCCTTTCCAATGCTTTGTGATACACATACGAAAGCAACTGATCAGTTTATGTGCATAATTCATTTTCCAAATGGAACAAGCATTGGGTTTGCTGGATGTGTCTTTGATTGAGTTCCTTCATGGACATTTTTGTCGAACATATGGACAAAGTGTGTTTAGGCACACAATTTACCATAGCAATTTATGGTCACCATTCTACGCGGACATGCATATCAAGATTCAAACATTGCAATCTTTGGCCACTAATTTGAGTATTATTTTTTATTTTTATAATGTAAACTTTATATAGTTGGGTCCGTAATCAAATATACTTTATCATGATTATAAGTTTATAACTATAAGAGATATAATATATGAGAAATGAATGGCCAAAGTGTTATATGAAATACCATGTCAAATTCTACTATGCCATGTAAAGTCTTATTTCTAATCATCCGTATTGAATATAGTCAATCTATAAAGATGCTTATCATCACAACAACTTGCTAATTAGTAGTAAGAAGCCTAGAGATTTATTACAAGAGATGTTCTGGCACGACATTTCTAAAAAATAGGCAAGAACTGATGCATTCATATAAAATGATTGCAGTAGCATATAAGAAAGAACCATTAAGGGCATGCTAACATCACAGAAACAAGCAAATTTATAAATACCAATGATATTCAAAAGGAAATCCACACATTTCATTTGAAACTTTTTATGTAGGTTCATCTTTATTTATCTCCAAAATCACAGCATGTCAATAAAAACCTTGGAGATCACTCATAATAGATCATTCTGATTTTCCAGATGAAATCTAAGCCATGCATATGGTTTCATAACCAAAGTGTGCATAACATTATTGTCTAACGAAAACTAATAGCAACGGCTAGTCACGCCGCCGGCAACGCACGTGGCGGCTACGACGCCCGCCACAAGATCGACGAGATCCGCCGCAAGAAGGCTACTGAAGCAAGCGACAGCGACGGCTTCCCCGCATACTCCGCAAGACTTCGCAACCTGCTTCTTCCCGAGAAATTCAAACCTCTCGGGATCTCCAAGTATGACGTGAAGCAAGATCCAGTTCAGTGGCTCAGGTGCTACGCCTTGGCCATCGAAAATGCTGGTGGCAACAACGACGCGAAGTGCCTCTTCTTCCCCTTCTGTCTGGATCAGGCTCCACTCACATGGCTCGAGTCACTCGAAAAGAACTCGATCGACCAGTGGGACCAGCTGAAGGCTCAGTTCACCAGCAACTTCGCGGGTGCCATGGGGCGCTCGGGTACTCGCATGGACCTGGCGATGGTCAAACAGGAACAAGGCGAGACGCTTCGCCAGTACATGCGGCGCTTCTTCGACAAGCGCGCGACCGTAGTCGACGTCACCGACAAAGAAGTCATCGACCTCTTTCAAGACGGACTTTATCACCGTCGCACCTTCGAAGACTTCGGTCGCCGCCGCCCGAGCTCCATCACCAAGCTCAAAGACATGATCACGTCATGGGCCGACGAAGAGGACAAGGCGAACGCCAAGTATGACTCCATTCGCGGCAAGAACAAGAGCAACACGGGCGGCAACAACAACAACAACAAAGATCAAGGGGGTCGCCACAACAACAACTACTCGAGCTCCAACCGCAAGCGCAAGCCAGACAACACAGTCGCGGTTATACAGCGCCCTGCAAAGGACAACTCGAAAAAGACCTCCGGCGGCTTCAGAGACTTGCTCAAAGAGAAGTGCCCATGGCATCTGGATGGTAATCACACCACCGAACCGTGCTATCAGCTCCGGCGAGCACTCAAGGATACTCCCGACCCACGGCCTCCTCACGACAAGAAGGGCAAGAAAAAAGTCGACGAGGGCAACGGTGACTTCTAGGAACCTGACAAGACAGTGAATGTCCTCTTCGGTGGACTACCCACCAGACGGTCTCAGAAGGCCACCCGACGGGAAGTCTTGAACATCGAACCAGCGGTGCCGACACCTCTAAGGTGGTCGGAGGTACCCATCACCTTCTCCCGCGCGGATCAATGGACAAGCTTCTCTGAACCAGGACGTTTCCCACTTGTCCTGAAACCTATAGTCGTGGGCTCCAGACTCAACAAGGTCCTCATCGACGGCGGGAGCGGACTCAACGTCCTCTTCACCAAGACCTTGAAGAAGATGAAGCTCGACATCACCGACATGCTCACCAAGAGCGCGTCACCCTTCTACGGCATTGTCCCCGGTAACGCGACTATTCCACTGGGCTCAGTGGTCCTGCCAGTTACCTTCGGGGAGACAAGGGAGAACTACCGCACCGAGTACATCAAGTTCGAGGTTGCGGACTTCGAAACCTCCTACCATGCCATCCTCGGCAGACTAGCTATCACCAAGTTCATGGCGGTACTACACTACAACTACTTGGTACTCAAGATGCCAAGTCCTGCCGGAGTACTCACACTGCAAGGGGACTTGAAGATTTCGTTCGACTGCGACACCGAAGCCGTGGAACTCGCAGCGACCAACCAAGTACCCAATGCAATGATGGAGATCTTTGCTGCATCCAAGAAGCTCGCCCCAACCGAACTCGAGATTCCTGAGAAGACCGACACCGCAAACAAGCCTCAGCCATCAGAGCAAGTCCAAGTGAAGGCCATCGACCTTGGGACGGGCGACAGTAGCAAGACTACCATGATCGGGGCGGGTCTCGACCCGAAATAGGAAGACGCGCTCGTCAGCTTCCTCCGGGCTAACCGAGACATCTTCGCATGGAAGCCAGCGGACATGCCAGGGGTGCCCAGAAGGCTGATCGAGCACTCACTCAACGTCAATCCTAAAGCTACCCCCAAACGACAACACCTTCGCCGTTTCGCCGACGACCGACGGGATGCCATCAAGAAGGAACTCGCCAAACTACTCGCGGCGGGCTTCATTCGTGAAGTCTTCCATCCTGAGTGGCTCGCCAACCCCGTCCTCGTCCGCAAGAAGAACACCAATGAGTGGAGGATGTGCGTCGACTACACCGACCTCAACAAGCACTGCCCCAAAGACCCCTTCGGGTTGCCGCGGATTGATCAAGTCATCGACTCCACGGCGGGCTGCGACCTGTTCTGCTTCCTCTACTGCTACTTCGGGTATCACCAGATCGCTATCAAGGAAGAAGACCAGGAGAAGACCGCGTTCATCACCCCGTTCGGCGCCCATTGCTACACGACAATGTCCTTCGGGTTGAAGAACGCCGGCGCCACCTACCAACGAGCTATCCAGGCCTACTTCAAGAGGCAGCTCAACAAGAACGTCGAAGCCTACGTGGATGACGTGGTCGTCAAGACCAGAAACTCCGATACGCTCATCGTCGATCTTGAAGAGACTTTCGCATCCCTGCGAAAATACCAATGGAAGCTCAATCCCAACAAGTGCGTCTTTGGCGTACCATCTGGGAAACTACTCGGCTTCATCATCAGCCATCATGGCATCGAAACCAACCCCGAGAAGATCTCCGCCATCACCAACATGAAAGCTCCAACCTGCATCAAGGATGTCCAGAAGCTGACCGGGTGCATGGCGGCCCTGAACAGATTTATCTCGAGGCTTGGAGAACGGGGACTACCCTTCTTCAAATTACTCGAGCATCAAGAGAAGTTTGCGTGGACCGCGGAGGCTGATCAAGCTCTGGCACAGCTCAAAGACTTCCTGTCTAAGCCACCGGTCCTCACGGCTCCTCGCAAAAAGGAGCAGCTATTGCTCTACCTCGCTGCGACTACTCATGTGGTCAGTACTGCCATCGTCGTTGAGCGGCAAGAAGAAGGCCACGCCTACCCAGTCCAGTGACCAGTCTACTTCGTCAGCAAGGTTCTGTCAGAGTCCAAGACACGGTACCAGCCGGTCCAGAAGCTACTCTACGCAGTGCTCATCACCTCGCGGAAGCTACGACACTACTTCCAGGAGTACTCGATTGTTGTTATAACCGACTACCCGCTCGGTGACATACTCCACAACCAGGATGCTGCTGGAAGAATCTCCAAGTGGGCGGTCGAACTCGGCGCCCTCAACATTGACTTCAAGCCACGTACTGCTATCAAGTCCCAGGCACTAGTCGACTTCATGGCAGAGTGGCAGGAGAATCAGCTACCAACTCCAACCGAGCGCCCAGAACACTGGGTGATGTACTTCGACGGCTTACTCAAGCTCGAAGGGGCAGGTGCAGGGGTGCTGCTGATCTCTCCAAAGGGCGAACAACTCAAGTACGTCCTGCAGATCCTCTGGAAGGTCTCAAACAACGAAGCCAAGTATGAAGCCCTACTTCACGGGCTTCGCCTCGTAATCTCATTGGGCATCAAGCGGCTACTAGTCTACGGCGACTCCGCAGTGGTCATCAACCAAGTCAACAAGTCTTGGGATCGCAACAAGGAGAACATGGACGCCTACTGTCTGGAGGTCCGCAAGCTCGAGAACAAGTTCTACGGTCTCGAGTTCCACCACGTCGTCCGCGACAACAATGTTGCCGCGGACGTCCTGTCGAAGCTTGGTTCTACTCGCGCGCAAGTTCCTGCTGGAGTCTTCGTCCACGAGCTTCACGCGCCATCCATCCCGGAGTCGGCACCAACGGCCACTGACCCTGCGCCACTACAGTCTGGCCAGGAGGTCATGATGATTGACGTGGACTGGAGACAACCCTTCATCGACTACATCCGCGAGCAGAAGGTCTCACCCGACAAGAACTTGGCCGAACAACTCGTCCACCGAGCAAAGGCCTACGTGCTAGTCGGAGACAAGCTCTACAGGCGAGGTGCCACTTCTGGAGTACTCATGAAGTGCATACCTCGAGAAGAAGGCAAGGATATCTTGGAGGAGATCCACAGAGGCGTCTGCGGCAACCACACGTCTTCTCGAACGCTGGTGAGCAAGGCTTTCCGACGAGCTTTCTACTGGCCAACAGCTCTGGCCGACGCTGAAGAACTCGTCAGAAAGTGCCAAGGATGTCAATTCTTCGCCAAGTAGCAACACGTCCCGGCCTACAAGCTAGTCACCATGTCACCAACCTGGCCCTTTGCCTGCTGGGGGCTCGACATGATTGGGCCTCTGCCAACTGCGCCCGGAGGATTCAACAGAGTCTTGGTGGCCATCGACAAGTTCACCAAGTGGATCGAAGTCAAGCCGGTCACCTGCCCAAAGGTCGACAGAGTACTCGACTTCTTGGATGAACTCGTGCATCGCTATGGGCTGCCCCATCGCATCATCACAGACTTGGGTTCCAACTTCAACAACCATCAGTTCTGGGAATACTGCGAGAATAGCGGGATCGACGTCCGGTACGTCTCAGTCACCCATCCCCGCGCCAACGGTCAAGTTGAGCACGCCAACGGGATGGTACTCGACGCCCTCAAAAAGCGATTGCACGACGCAGCTAACACAAAAGGAGGCAAGTGGATCAAGGAACTACCCAACGCACTCTGGGGGCTTCGTACTCAGCCTACCAAGCCGACGAGGCAATCGCCCTACTTCCTGGTCTACGGCTACGAAGCTATTCTACCTGCCGACGTGATGTGGGAATCCCCGGCAGTAGAACAATACGACGAAGGCATCTCAGAAGACAGCAGACGGGTTGACATTGACGGCCTCGAAGAAGCCCGCTGCGCCGCCCTCATCCAATCAGCAAGGTACCTCGAGGGTATCCGACGCTACCACGATCGCAACGTCAAGGAACGCTCCTTCAACGTCGGCGATCTAGTCCTCCTTCGTATTCAGAACACGGACGGACTACACAAGCTCAGCTCACCATGGGAAGGTCCCTTTTCAATCTCTAAGGTGACTGGACCAGGCTCCTACCGCCTCCAAACACTTGAAGGCGACGACATCAACAACTCGTGGAACGTTGACCAGCTGTGTCGCTTCTACGCGTAGTCGCTCGACTACTCTACGGGTCCAGGTCTACACGACTAATAACGAACTCCTCGCTGTAAGCGGCCTTTCGGTCCTGGCACAAGTCTCCGGACTACTCTTCTCCAAGATCCAGCGTCAACGGCTACTAACGGATCTTGGGCTGCTTAGAGCACTGAGGACTCTAGCGGCGGTCTGCAAGACCATGTACTCTAGATCCAGTCTATACGACTACTAACGGATCTCTAGCTGTAAGCGGCCTAAGGGTCCTAGCGCCACTTAGCCGTAGGCGGCCTCCGGGTCCTAGCGACTACACTTGTAAACGGCTCTGACCATTCAGGTGTACTTATTCATCAGTAATAAAGTTTGATTCAACTTATTTACTGCGCCTTCCAATCAGGCATCTCCTACTGAGTACTACTACTCACAAGCTCCACCACGGTTTGGTACTCCGCACACTTCGTTGCAAGTGGCGGCTACGAGTACTTATTTCACAGATATATCGTGGTCAACTTTCATTGATAATCCAAACAAGTTACTAACAACTCTGTTTGTTTTACATCAACTACTCTAAGCTACTCCTACAGGTACTCCTACTGAAGGTTGAGCTTTTTCACCACTTGTTCAGCAATGGGCGCCATCTCCTCCAGGAGGGTCTTGTACTGATCGTCAGTACAGTTCGCTGCAAGTCCACCGGCGACTACGTCCACTGGAGCCTTGGGGAAATATGACTTCATGTATGCCAAGACTTGGTTCGGCATCGACTTCGCCAAGTGCTTGACATACGTCGCCAGACGCCCGGGGGCTTCCTTCAACCGGTCCACCAGTGGAGCAATCTTCGGCCCACCCGGGTGTGGCACCAGCAGCCTTGCAATGGGCAGCGCGGCTTCCTCAAGTTCCTTCAGTTGGCCCCGTAGCTTCTCGCAATCTTCATTGAGCTTCTGCAGAGATTTATAGCAATTGACAAGGTCACGGTCTAAGGCTTCACGAAGCTCCAAGTGCTTGATACACTCATGGCACAACTGAGCGTACTCATACTCAAGTACCTCTCTTTTGTCGGTCTCACGGTACACGATGTTCTTCAAGTCCGTCTCTGACGCCTTCAGCTGGTCGACCCTTTCCTCAAGCTCTGCAGACAACTCATCACATCGCCAGATTACACCAAGGTACCCTAATAAGTACTCAAAGGCTTTGGCGGGAAGCATATCTTTATTCTTCTGGCGCAGCGACTTGTTTTTCTGAATCAAGTCGTCCCTCTTCGCCTGCATCTCTTGCACTTCGTTATGATACTGGGCGAAGGCACCGTCAAGCTTGGATTGGAGCAGCGCAGAATGTTTCTTCGACTTGTCGAGCTCCTTCTCCAAGGCTTCGGCACGAAGGACTGTGTCGCCGTACCCCTTCAGCAGCTCGGACTTCTCACGGGATCTCCCAATAATATCCTGTGCAGACAGAACAGTCAAACAGGTACTTTGTACTTCGTCGTGCAAGACTACTCGAGGTACTCGCAACGTACCTTGACCCACTGCTAGGTACGCCGCCATGACTCCATGTTCAGAGTGACAACGGCCGGATCGACAAGATTGTCTTCCAGCAGCTCAAGACCCCCGCGACTTGAAGATGCCTCCTCTGCCATAGCCGCCGAACGGATCGGCGCGGCTTCCTCTATGATGGGCGAGCGGACGACTACGTCCGTGCTCGTCCCGTGGAGCGGATCGTCCTGCACCTCCGCACCCAACTCGGGGGCTGTTTCTTCCGCCGTCCCGGCCATCAGACCTGTGGGCTCCGACTCCACAGTAGCCGTCTCTATGGCCACAACTTCAGGAATCAAGGCTCCCTCAGCTTGTGCTCCTAGTACAATGAGTACACGCAGTCAATCTCAGTGGCTATGACTACTATGCATAATGACTATCAGTGGTGACAGGACACATACCATCAACCAAGGTGGCTTCCTCCAATGATGACTCCACCGTGACTTCAGTCTGTGGCGGCGGCGTGGGTTCGCGCTCCTCCGCGGAGCGGCCCTCTCCGTCCGCTGGAGTGCCGATCTCCTCACCGTCCCACGACAGGTCTGTGAATTTCCTGCATCACGAAGTCCTCAAGTCAGCAAGACAAGTCTGCCGTCTATAAGACTACTTGAAAGTTCATAAGAACTTACAGTGTTGACCGCACCACAGTCACGGTCGGAGCACCTAGTATACTGGCAATATCAACTATGCCAGCCTCGGTAGTAGCTCCGGCCTCAACAGGCGCCTCCTCCGGTTGCTCTACAGTTGCGGCCGGCGGAGGGTTTCGTCCTTCTTCAACCGACGGCTGCGGCTCCGCAGCGCCGGTCTCCTGCCGTGCCACTGTTGGCACGACTTCTCCGGTTGACGGAGGCGGGCTGATACTCCTCTCAGTTGCCGCCCCCACGGTGTCCAGGACCCCCTCGTCGCCCTGGTCTACGAGGTCCGGGGAGGGGATATCCTACAACATTACAAGACAATTCATCAGCACACGACTACCTATCAGCTGTGCTCGACTACACTAGTCGCGGTGTTTACCTCTTGGCTGGTCGTCTCGGAGATCTTCAGCTTCTTGACGGCGCGTTTCCGCGCCACGTTGCGAGGCCTCCTGGGCGGCGCCGGCAAACTAGCCTCAAGGCTGGATGGCTTCTCGATGATTGGGACGTCTGGCATCCCAGCTCGGCTGAACCTGGAGCGCAGCTGGAACCTTTGCTGCAGTGTTTCTTCATCTTCATCGTCATCAGAGCCGGACTCGATGACAACGGCGTCTTCGCCTTCACCGACCACACGGCGTTCCTTCTTCTTGCCCTTCTCCTCCGGTTGCTCCACAAGTCGCGGAGGAGAAGTCGGGACTGAGACGTATTTCACCACGTCATCCTACAACATTTAGCACATATGAGTACGACTACTTCAAGCAAATCAGTACTCGGGGGCTTATGTCACGACTACTGACCTGATTTGGTGGTCGTGCCGCAGAGTACTCTGGCACCGGGCACGGTGTGTACGGGGGCATATCCTTGAAGATCTTGCCCAGCCTCTCGACGATGACGTGGTCCTCGTGTTTGAAGCCAGGCAACCGGGACGTATCCTTGTCGCCGGTGTACTAGTATCCGAGGGTGTCTCGTGCCATCAGTGGCTACACCCTCCTCTTCATGAAGCTGAAGGCCACGTGTTCGGCCCTCAGACCGGCTTCTTGCAAGGCCTTGATCTTCTTCAGCAACTCGGGTAGTTGAATACCCTCTTGCATGGTGGGCTCTGTGTTCCACCACGGCTTGTGCTTCGGTTGACACCCGCTCGGCTTCGGCAGCTTAGGATGGTGGTTGCTGATGTAGAACCACTTGGCCTTCCAGTCCTGGTTGGAGTCTATCAACTTGTACGACAGGTACTGGTCGGTGGCGTCTTCACGCATCTGGATATCGGCACCTCCGACTACTCGTGTATCGTTGGTGCTCGGTTGCGGCTTCAACCGGAAGAACTTCCGAAACAAGATCCAGTGGGGCTTGATCCCCACAAAGGCCTCGCAGAAGTGTACAAAGATGGAGACGTGGAAGATACCATTGGGGTTGAGATTAAGGTACTCGATGCCGTAGTACCTGAGCAGACCCTTGAAGAAATCACTGGCGGGGAGCGCCAATCCGCGCTCTACGAACTGGGCGAACATTGGGATTTCGTCTAGGTTCTTCTCCATCGGGTATGGATCACCGGTGGCGGTGCGCCATAGATCCACCTCCTTCTCACGAAGGAACCCACTGTTGACCAAGGCGAGGAGGTCCTCGGTCTTCAGTTTCGGCTTCTTCCACTCCTTCACCGGATTGGGGCGAGGGGACGGAGGTGGCGACGTCGACGACTGGCCGGCATCACCGGTCTCTTCATCGCAGCTCCTTTTCTTCGACGCACCGGTCTTCTTGCCCTTCGCCGGAGACCCCTTCATTCTCCAAGAGACGGGTGTCTTCACTTGCATTCGCTCGGGGCTACAGCGGCGGGTGCACTGCGGCAGCGCGAGCAAATGGATCTAAGTCTTTGCGCGGCGGCGGCGGTAGCAGAGGAGCGGAGGAGGCGGCGATTCAGATCTAATCTGAGGAATGCAACTGCTAGGAGTGAAAACCCTAAGGGACTCACCGGTTATTTATAACCGGCCCTGGCGGCTCGATTCCCAGCGGGCAGATACGGCGCCAGGCGGGTGACCTAGCGGCAGCAGCGTGACTCTTCAACTTCCAGTACTCGATGCTCTCCATCTCGGGGGCTCGACTACTTCAGATGACCTCCGTGGGACACAACCAGATACAAGACCCACTCAGGACACATTCTACAGTCAAGATGACCCTTTAATTCGAGAGGAAGTACTCGACTCAAGGCTCGGGGGCTCCGTGCCACGTGTCCTTCGGTTTTTTCTCCAAATTTTTCGGGATAAGATTGGCAGAACTTCAGATTGACCCTCAGCTTGAATCTACGATTCGACCTAAGGCTCGGGGGCTACATTCCATATGGTTCCTTAATCAAGACATCACGAGTATTTTTGAAGACCTTCGAGAGAAGCACTCGGGGACGCTTGGGGACTACTCGAGAAGACTTCAAGACTTCTCAAAGATCAGCTGGAGTACCTTCCAGCCTTGGGATGATTCAAGCACTCTTGAGGACTTTCGGCTTGTGGAACTCGGGGACGCTCAAGGACTACTCGCCAAGGCCATCAAGACTACTCGAAGACATCCTGCTCGACTACAAAGTACTCGGGGGCTTGTCGTATGGACATCCCTGGGCCCACTACTCCGGTGGGTACCAGGACCGACTACTCGGTGGGCCCCTGGGACTACTCAACTTGGGCAACACGGCACCTGCTGGCATGGGGCGCAAGGATTACAGAGGGATAGTACTCGGATAGAAAGCTGCACATGTCCGGATCCATGTAAAGAACTCCTAGCCGTACCCGACTAGTACTCTCCCCTCAAACCGACTTGTAACCCTGCCTCCCGGGCTATATAAGGCGAGGCAGGGACCCCTATCTCTTCATCCGCATCATCTTGTAAACACATCCAATCAATCCAGAGCTACGCAGCATACAGGACGTAGGGTATTACGCACCTCGCGGCCCGAACCTGTCTAAATTATGTGCCACGTGTCTCTCCTTCGAGTTACCGATCTCGGCGAGGCCACATTCATCTACCTCAGGTACTCCCCTTGGTAGGTGGCCGGTCTAAAACACCGACAATGTGCTCATCAATCCGTTAGATCCCCAAATCTAGAAATCCCTAGGACGATAAGGGAAAATATAGTGGTTCAAACCAGAGAATTTACCTTGTCAGGCTGTTTCGGCCTCTCGTAGCCAGGAGGTGGCGGCGCAACCATCTTCCCGTCGCTGCAAGGATTCACCATTCCTGCCATGAGTCGTTGCAGATCTGCGCGTAGCAAAAGTCGAGAGTGGCTAAGACAGTGAAGCGTTTCGCCTGTGAGTTACTGATTTATATTAAAGACTCACCTGGGCCAACCATAAGGAAAGTGTTTCCATTAAATTGACAAAACCAAAAGTTGTGCAGTGGTAAACAACACAGTTTTGTTCCTATAGGTCTCTTGTTCGAACCCTTGCAATGGCAAGTTGTCTTTGCAACATTTCGTGACAGTAGGAAAAAAGCAGTTTCGCGATCGTTCCTCAGGAAGGTCCTTCTAGAAAAACATCAACAGACCGGACCTTTGTCGCCCACCGAGCAGCAAACATCATATTATGATCAGGTAGCATCAAGTTTCTCAACTCATGACCACAAAGTTCACAACACCAAGTAGCAACAAGTTACAACACCAAGTAGCAAACATCATAGGATGATCATCACACCAAGTAGCAACAAGTTTCTTAACTCATGACCACAAAGTTCACAAGACCAAGTAGCAAACATCATAGGATGATCATCAATACAATTTTCAAAATAATCATAACCACCCATTTGTAATCATAACGATAAGAACTGATCATCAATTTACATCTGTAGGCGTTGATTCTCCTTGCATAGCTCCATCCTGCAGTTGTCCCTTCACCTTCTGTCGCTCAGCGGCAGTAGCTTCAAGCTTCATGTTAGCTTCTGAGGATCCTTCCCATTGTTGATCCCTTTTTCGCTTGGCTGACCTAAAGAAAACATAAGCACCAGGAGGAACAACCAGTAATTAAACATCAACAAGGAACAAGTTTCATAATAATCAAGCACTACCTATTTTTATCTTTCTCGTGCACTATCCATTGCTTCTCCTTCTCCATCTGGATAACACTCTGTTGTACCGATTGCTTCTCCTTCTCGATCTCGATAACTAGCTGCTCAACTGATTGCTTATACACTTCCATCGCATCGATGGCATGTTTCAGCTTTCCCTTCATGTTTTCCAGCTCAGTGGTAGTTGCTTTAAGCTTGATGTTAGCCTTTGCGCATTCTTCCTTCCATGACCTTACCTCCTCTTCAGGTTTTGCCTTCCAGTCCAGTACCAGGTCTTTCGACTCTTGGTCAAGAATCTCACCTATTTCTTTTAATAAGGCATTGTCCCGGCGTAATATATGGGCACACAACTCCTTGTAGTTGTTGGTCTGTTGCAATTGTTCATGTAGCAATTGGTCAGCCATCTCATTGAATTTCCTCATCTCTTGCATAGTTGTATTTAAAATTTGCTGACACAGCTCCTTGTATTTTACAGCCTCTTGCTGCGCCATGAGTTCTCTGCCTTCTTGTTGTTGTAGGTCTCTCTTCACCTCCTGTAGCCCAGCTTTAGTGGCTTCAAGCACCTCTACAAGCTAGTAAAATACAAGAACCTATCAATCCATCAAACGATGCAAACTGAAAACTAACTGAATCTAACACCTATGAATTGTCTATAGCCTATCAACTTGTAACACCAAACGAAGTGCAAATATGAGGGTATGATGAAATCTGATTCTAGTGTATATGCTCATCAATCCGTTAGATCCCCAAATCTAGAAATCCCTAGGATGATAGGGGAAAATATAGCAGCTCAAACCAGAGAACTGACCTTGTCGAGCCATTTCAGCTTCTTGTAGCTGGAAGGTGGCGGCAGAACCATCTTCCCGTCGCCCTTAGGATCCGCCATTCCTGCCACGAGCTATTGCAGATCTGCTCGTATCAAAAGTCGAGAGTCTTTGCGAAGGCAGTGAGCGTTTCGCCTTCGAATTACTGATTTATGTTAAAGATGCACCTTACACAACTTACATGTGGGACCTCCATTTTATGATGACTTGGAACGACAGTAGGAAATAAGCAGTTTCGCGATCGTTACTCAGGAAGGTCCTTCCAGCAAAACATCAACAGACCGGACCAGCAAAACATCAACAAAATTAGCTTAGAATGGTGAGAGTGCTCAAATCAAATCGGCATAATAAGATGGCATCTCAAAGCAACTCATCACCACAAAGTTTACACCACCAAGAAGCAAACATCATAACATGATGAGGTAGAAACATGTTTCTTAAGACATCAGTAGATCGACATTTCTCCCCGCATATAGCTCCCTAATATTATGTCTGGCTTCCTGCAGCTGTCGATTCACCTTCTGCTACTCGGCTTCAAGCATCACTTAAATTGATAAATTCTTAGGGTCGTTCACGTGATCTGAAGAAAACATCAGCAACAACTTTCATAAGATGGCATGTCATGGTTATTCATCATTAAAAATTGTTCCAATAATCGTAACTACCTATTGTTCGATTCCATTTCCATGAACACTTGTCCAAGTTCTGTCTGTGTTGGCTTACCCTTCTTCCTCTTCTGAAGCTCAGTGGTAGTATCTTCAAGCATCAATTTTTCAATATCTCCAAGCTTCATGTTAGCCTTTCTGCATTCTTCTTTCCATGACCTTGCTTCCTCTTCAGCTTTTGCTATCCTGCGTGTTAGCTTATTCAGAACAGCATTAGTCCTACCATCCCATTCAGGATCAATCCAAAAAAACGTCTGACATTGTTTTCCTTGAGGCTGCAGACACCAAATACATATATTGTTCATAAAATTGTCCATTTTCAACACTAATATCAAGAGTACAAGTACTATAAGTCTATTGAAATTTAAATAAGTTATTGTTTACCTGACCACAGGTTCCATACCAGCGCCCAAGGGCGGTGAAGCTTTCCCTGACAAGGAGAGCATACCCATGCTGACACTTGTTATAAGGATCCACAACGATAAGATCAGCATCAGGAGGCTCCGATGTAACGAAATCAGTGGACCGAGCCACCACCAGATGCTAGTAAAATACAAGAACCTATCAATTCATAAAATGATGCAAATCGAAAACTAATTGAATCTAACACCGATTATCTATAGCCGATCAACTTCTAACACCAATTGCAATAGAAATCTGAGTGTATGATAAAATCTGAATCTATTGTATATGGTCATCAATCCTCTAGATCCCCAAATCTAGAAATCCCCATCCCTAGGTCGATATGGGAAAATATAGTGGCTCAAACCAGAGGACTGACCTTGTCATCCTGTTTCATGAACTCATAGCCGGGAGGTGGCGCATAAACCACCCTCTCATCACCGCTAGAATCCGCCATTCGTACTATGAGCCGTTGCAGATCTGCGCGTAGCAAAAGTCGAGAGTCTTTGCGAAGGCAGTGAAGTGTTTCGCTTGCGAATTACTGATTTATATTAAAGGTTCACCGGAGACAACCATAAGGAAAGTGTTTCTTGTTAACATAACACAACCAAGAAGTGGTGTAGTGGTAAGCAGCACTGCCTTGTTCCTTCAGGTCCCTGGTTCGAAACCATGCCATGGCAAATTATTTTTGCAACATTTTGTGATCTAGCCTCTGCTGATCTGGCGAAAATGCTTACATGTGGGACCCTAGAACTATTTATGACAACTTGGAACACTCTATTTTCGAAAAAATGCTTACATGTGGGACCCAACTAATTTTTATGACGACTTGGAACACTCTATTTTAAAATAATGCTTACATGTGGGACCAAAGTTGGTTTATGACGCCGCTGACATGGCGAAAATTCTTACATGTGGGACCCTGGAGAAATTTATGACGACTTGGAACACTCTATTTTCAAAAAAATGCTTACATGTGGGACCCAACTAAAATTTATGACGACTTGGAACACTCTATTTTTAAAATAATGCTTACATGTGGGACCGATGTTGGTTTATGACGTTTTTGCAGAGCTTATGGCGTCACAAAACAGCATGGAATAGTGAATGCCCGGCTACAGTACCAACCGTAATGACGAAAGTTTTTTTCTCACTAAATTTTCTCGGAAGTGAAATATTATGACGAGATCAGCCAGGAACGTCATAAATCAATGACGCCAAAATGTGGTTGCGTCACTAGTCAACGATTTTCTTGTAGTGATCCATGGGACCGCCTCTGACTCAAGCGCCCGCCCCGCGCGGCCTAAGGAAGCGCCCCAGCCTCGCGGCTATCTCCGAAGAAGACTCCGCCCCGCACGACTTAAGGTTCCTTCGCTTGCAGCCCACCGACGGGGGCCCCACGACGAGGGTCGCAATGTGGCACTAGTGGCTCTGCGCCGTCTGGGACATGCAGGAGCCGCAGGGCGGGCAGATCTATGCTGTCAGGCGGTCAGGCCATGATGAGATTTTCCCCGGCATGGGAAGCGAACTGTCCCGGTGTCCCGTGTTCTAAATACCAAACAGTGGTGAAGGACAGGTGAATCCTTCGCGTATAAGAGGGACCCGACCAAGCGGCTATCAGAGGGAAGGTCGGGGCTTGCATGGGAAGCCTCGACCTACCAGTCCTGCGAGGCCCTTAGTCGGGGAGGAGCCGTCTTGGAGCAGGAGCCACCAGCTACGCCGCCCTACGAGGACTACCGTGTCTAGCACAGCGTACGGCGCCAACCGAAGATGAAGGCCCATGACGCGGCACTGTTCTGGCACTGTTGCAGTACTATAGTAGGACACCGTTTTACCATCCTAACCCTTGTACACTAGCTCCCCTTAGACTACAAAGGGGAAGCCGGTACCGTAAACAAGCACAATCAAGACACGAGCACAACAAGCACATCACTACATCCGAAGATCATACACGATCACACTTCCACAGAGCTCTTCTAGCTCACCACCACACACAGAGACTTGGGTCACGCACCCTCTCTCGACCTAAGCTTGTACCCCCTACTACAAGCCCCCGTGGGCTTATAGAACACTCTTCCGAACTGGACATAGGGCACCCCGCGGTGCCTGAACCAGTATAACTCCAGTGTCTCTAAGCCCAACCATCCGGATCAGACGCACGAACATACCAAAATTTACTTGCCGGCGGTATCATACCCCGACACTTTGTAAATCAGTAAATCATCCATTTTATTTTTTCCATGCATAACATATGTAATCCATATATTGGTTTCGATGCAATTCATGTCTAACTGTTGCTTGAGTGTAGTAAGTTTGTTACAAGGTTTTAATAGAATAGTGGATAAAGTGAAACGATGGAGTTATTGGCACTTTATGGGTGTATGGGAGAACGAACAAGTTATGATAGTCAGTGAAAAGCTATAAATCACTTGTTGATGTGTATGGTTTTTTGTTTTATATATGTTTTGAGCAAAAACCGTGAGGCAAAGCCCCCGGTAACAGAATATATTAAACTACACAAAGGAGAGTTACAGGAAAAAAAGGGGGAAACTTAGAGCAGCAGCTAATCAGAGGTTAGGCAAACAGAAAGCAAGACTAACTAAAACCAGAGCAAGAGAGGAACCAGAACAAGAACAAAGAGCAGGGGGGACTATAGAGGGAGTCAAGACAACTACCGATGGACCGATGATAGCAACTCTTGGTTCTAATCAGATGGTCAAGGACTAGTGCTTTGAAGAAAGAGGCTATCCGGGAAGCAAAAATCGGGGCTTTTCTATTGAAGATGAATTCATTTCGCTCATTCCAAAGGCACCAAGCACCAATCATTAAGATCTCCGTAAAGAAGGGTTGATTAAAACCCTGCTTTGCAATATAGAGCTTGTGATGTTTGTTTTATATATGTTAACTGATTGTTGCACTGTATTGTGCTAGTTACTATTTCACTGCATTATATAGTAATGCCGATAATACCAAACAATATATTTGGAACTTATTGTGACGTGCAGTATATTTTTCAAGGTAATGCCATTGCAAGTGTTTTGATCATGGGCACCCCCGCCTTTGTCACATAGCCATGCTTGTTCTATAAATTAATTTAGTTTGTATTGTCCTTCGCCTTGGAATTTCAAAGCTAGCTCCACACAAAGCTAGTTAGAAGATTTTTTAAAATAAAGTACCACGGAATTTACTCTTTCAATAATCCGTTGCCACACATAAAGTTTCCATGGAACTTACCAGCGTGGTCCTATTTGGCATAACTCCAGTACCGAGATATCAAAGTCGGACATGTAGTTTGCGAACTAAAATATTGTTATTTACATGATGAGCGTTGTTACGTTTACTTGTAAAGTACCAGAAGATATTTTTCCACCATCTAATTTAATCAAAAGTTATAAAATAATATAAATAAATAAAGTTGGTTGTTGGTTTCATTATTTTGTATTTGGTATGTACTTCCTGGTACTTCTACCACTAGATTTCACCGGATAAACGGTTGTCATTAATTTTAAGAACTGTAAATTTCTCTATTTGCATATATGTATTTAGTCTACACTATGAATAAAATGGTTCTCCATGCATTTGATGTACCTTCAGTTCTAGAGTGTGTTTGGCATAGCTCTAGCTCCAGAAAATCAACTCCAGGATCTACAAATTTAGGATATGCAACTCCCGGGTCTGCAAATCTAGGATCTGCAACTCTATGTTTTCTTTTGTAACAATGAAAGTTGGAGCATCTCTTGAGGAGCTCTAAGATATTCTTGGAGTTGGCCCTCAGATCCTGGATTTGTTTGGACTTTCAAAACTTGGAGCTAGACATGTTAGGCAAATTGCAGTTGGAGTGGAGCTAAAAAAGTTAGTGAAATTGTGCCAAACACGCTCTTAGTTTCATGATATTTTTGGAACCACTCCTAGCTCCATGTGATCCAAATTTTCTGTACTCACTGGTAGAGAGCTAGGCTTTGGTACGGGCCTTTAGTCCCAGTTCAACTTTGGAGCCGGGACTAAAGGTCTTTCGTCGACGTGGTCCGAAATGGGTGCTGTAGCCAGCCCCCCTTTAGTCCCGATTGGTATTACCAACCGTGACAAAAGGGGGGCTCCCAACGGCTCCATCCATCAATTATTGCCCCTGGACTTTAGTCTCGGGTGGTGTTACGACCCGAGACTAAAGGGTACCCCTTTAGTCTCGGCTCGTAACACTACCCGAGACTAAAGAATTAGTCCCGGCTGGTGTTACGACCCGAGACTAAAGGGGTACCCTTTAGTCTCGGTGGTAACACCACCCGAGACTAATGGCCGGCCTCCATATAAACACCGTACCTCCTTCTTCCTCCTGCCACCCGAGCCATTCATCGTACTCACTCACCCGCGAGCTCAAGCTCCTCCACTCCATGGTGACTCAAGCCTAGGGTGTTGCTGCAATTTTATTCTTCATTAATTTGTGAAGATTTCTCTCCTCCAAAGTGTTGTCAAGGTTGGAATCTTCATCCTCCCTTCATTTGTTGTGATTAAATTTTGTTTTATGGTTTAGAGATGGAGAAAATAGAAATGTTAATTTGTAGCTAGGTAGGAGGAGCTTAAATTAGAGAGATGAGATTTTGTATATATAAGTGAAAATGTAGTTAGGATGGTACTTGCATTGTTCCTTCTTTCATTAAATTTGTATTAAGCATTCTCTTATTTTCTTGTTTTTCATACTATTGAATTTTTCTTGTACATATAGTTTATAAAATATATGCTCGTAAAGGAAATAATAGACATACAGAAAATGTACTAGGTATTTCCATTCTTTCATCGTTTAGAAATGATTTTATTTCTAGGTAGCTATAGGAGGAAATAGAAGATTAAATTCTTTTGTTAAGTATGTTTTTTATTTTTATATAGAATAAATGTAAGCATTCTCTTATGTTCTTGTTTTTCATAAAATTGAATTTTACTTGTACATATAGTTTATAAAATATATGCTCATAAAGAAAATAGTAGACATACAGAAAATGTACTTGGTATTTCCATTCTTTCATCGTTTAGAAATGATTTTATTTCTAGGTAGCTATAGGAGGAAATAGAAGATTAAATTCTTTTGTTAAGTTTTTTTTTATTTTTATATAGAATAAATGTAAGCATTTTCTTATTTTTCTTGTTTTTGATACACAGCCCCACGTCCTAATTAGCTGCAGTCGAACTTCTCTGGTTAGGTGGGGACTGCAGCTCAGAGAAGTTGGACTGTAGCTAGATAGGAGGTGTAGGGCATGGTGATGTAGTACTGTAAGTGGGAGAGCCAGGTGTATATGACGGTGAGGTGAGACTATTGTAGTTCCCGGAGCATCTGGGTCGTCTAAGTCGCTGGTTCATAAAGGTTATGTACAGTAATAATAGTGTTGAATTCTATCCCCTTTTGTTTTTCTATTTATGCACATATTGAATCCAATCTATATATGTAAACTAATCGTATTTATTGTGAATAATGTGTGTTATTTTGATTTGGATATAGTTTGAGCTAACAATGTCGTCATCAAGTGGCGTTGGTAATGGCGCCCGTGGCGGTGGCATAGTCCGTCGCCGTGGCGGGCGTGGTGGCCGTGGCCTTGGCCGTGGAGGTCTTGGTGGCCGTGGAGGTGTTTGGGAGGACCCCTTGCCTCAACGTCCAGGATTGCACTTTCACCACGAGATTACCTTGCAAATGGGTGATCCGGGACATGTAGCCAACGTGGTAATATAAGAATTGAAATTAATTTATTTTACATAGAACTTTTTTCATTTCACATGGAAATCTATAATTTTAGTTACATATATATACTTATTGTAGGTTATCAACAATATCAGATGGCTCAGAGACATTATCGATGATATGAGTGGTACTCCTCCTAGAGTGCAAACTGAGCGTGTTGATGACAACATGGCAAGAGTGCATAACTCTTTCACCGTACCTGCTCGAAACGTAGACTACGGCCAGTTGCCAGTAGGTGTGCCACACCCGATGGTTCCCATTGCAACAGTTGGCTCAACATCACCTATTCAGTTAACTCGAGAGAGGACTGCTGTGGAGAATTGTCTACAACAGCTCCAGTTGTATGTTAGGTGCTTCGTGCCCGACCTTTCCTATTTTACATTAAGGCAACTCGAGGTGGGTGAAGCAATATGGTTCAGACTACAGAGAGGCTTTGCAGGGCTCATCGAGTTTTGGTATAATATACATATATATATATAATATTTTTTATTCATTCTTAATTAATTTGTTTCTGGTACATATAAATTTTGAACTTTCATAAGGTTATTATATCTCATCATCATCTGATTGTGTGCAGGATCGCTCTGGTTCTACCTATGCTTCAATTAGCTTCCGTGCGATTCTTAATCAAGTCATGGAAAGAGTTGGGGTGGATTACTATGGTGGGGAGCCGTTTTCACCAACAATTGGAAGAGTCAAGCAATTCTAACTTTCTACAAGCTAGCAGAACTCGAGGCTCCATTGTTTGATGTTTACAGTGCTGTTTGTGACACTCCTTCGGAAGCGGAGGAGAGTGCACTAGTACGCGCTCTAGCTTATTTTGAGGGAGTTCTAGGCTGGAGGATTGCAGACATTAACCATATTTCAAATCTACAAGCGCGTGTTGCTCAGTAACATTATGCATGCATGGATC
This sequence comes from Cenchrus fungigraminus, assembly GCA_036936925.1. Classification (NCBI taxonomy): domain Eukaryota; kingdom Viridiplantae; phylum Streptophyta; class Magnoliopsida; order Poales; family Poaceae; genus Cenchrus; species Cenchrus fungigraminus. Next base: position 48,077,272 of record CM072778.1, on the reverse strand, counting down.
AGGCTTTGTACCGTACCCTATTATATGAACTTGTATTAATTAGCTAGCTATGTGAACCTTTATGAACTTAATATTAATTATTATTAATTATCTACTTTATTATGAATTCATGTATTGTCTTCAACATGTTTAGTAAGCATGTTTATTATTTTGAGTTGGTTTGGTACTATTTTCAATTTAACTGAATTTGTGCTTAGAGGGATTCTGATGAATACCATGCATTCAGACATATATTGCACTACCTCCAGTACTGATAGGAGCAAGCTGCCCAAGCATAGTGTTTTCGGTGACACCTCTCAGGAGGTCAACTCCAGCATATATATACTAGCTCTTAGACACATTTTCCAGAGAGTGAGAGAGAGAATGTCGATATCTTGCTTGAACAGCTTGCTCCGTCGGTACTGGAGGTTACGTGTGCTATATTTGTCAACTTCTAGCATTTAAACCAGTACTTGAAACACATATCTATGAACTCACGTATTGTATTCAAATCATCAACATGTTTAGTAAGCATGCATGTTTATCATTTTAAGTTGGTTTGGTACTATTTTCTATGTGTTTGAAGCAGAGGTTCAAAAACTAGAAGCTGACCAGTTTCAGCTTGGATGATGATATATTCCATTATGAACTGGATGATGAGAACTGGAGGCCTACCTACATTCTTCCTGAGCATGTTGATCATTCCAAGACAATACGCGAATTCATAAATGTTTTTGAAGTAGAGGTTCAAAAGCTAGAAGCTAACCAGTTTTAGCTTGGGACTTGTACTCATTGGTATTAATTAATGTCGTGCCTTGTAATAGCCATCAGGTGACCTCTGTATGTAAGTCATTCTACAAAATTAGCGAAATGTAAAATTAATAATTAGTTCTATTGATCATTATATCAAAAAGTAAACAAAGACAAAGATGAAGAAGGGTGAGTTTGATGATATATTCCGTTATGAACTGGATGATGAGAACTGGAGGCCTACCTCTACATTCTTCCTGAGCATGTTGATCATTCCAAGACAATACGCGAATTCATAAATGTGTTTGAAGCAGAGGTTCAAAAGCTAGAAGCTGACCAGTTTCAGCTTAGGACTTGTACTCATTGGTATTAATTAATGTCGTGCCTTGTAATAGCCATCAGGTGACCTCTGTATGTAAGTCATTGTACCACAACCGCGACAATCATTGGATCCTATGTGAACTACAGACATCTTGCCATTTGTTGTGATACAATGACTTACAGAGGTCACGTACCTGATGGCTATTTTTTTATCGCCATTATGAATGACTAAGTTTTTTATAAACTAATTTCTAAAAAATTAGCTAAATGTAAAATAAATAATTAGTTCTATTGATCATTATATCAAAAAGTAAACAAAGACAAAGATGAAGAAGGGTGAGTTTGATGATATATTTCGTTATGAACTGGATGATGAGAACTGCAGGCCTTCCGTTTGAAGCAGAGGTTCAAAAGCTAGAAGCTGACCAGTTTCAGCTTGGGACTTGTACTGTATTTTATTCAAATCATCAACATGTTCACGAAGTACTCACCAATATTGAGATTTTTCAGAGTTGGTTTACTAATATCTTCAATTTAATTTATTTTCCCCTTCAAATTGTAAAGGAAAATTAGAAATAATTGTTTCAACTCTTGAAATAATATGTGCATAAAAAAGTAGGTATTTTTTGTTCTTAACTTAATATAATTTTGCATGGCACAAATATTTTAACTGACGATTTTTTTAAATGTTCAAAGCAAAAGGAATGAGATAAATGAGGAAAGAAAAGAGAAATGTTAACTTCCCGCGCAAAATTGCCCTTTAGTCCCGGGTGGTGTTACCACCCGAGACAAAAGGACCCCCTTTTGTCTCGGGTGGTAACACCACCCGGGACTAAAGGGTGAAAATTTGCCTTTAGGGGGCACCCGCGCGAAATACCGCTTTTGTCATGGGTCGTGAAACCACCCATGACAAAAGGGGGGGGCCTTTAGTCTCGGGTCGTAACACAACCCAGGACTAAAGGGGCTTTTGTCTCAGTTGGGAATTCGACCCGTGACAAAAGGGGTGGGGGTACATAAGCCCCGTCGCCTTCCAGATCGGCACTTAGCCATTTCTCCCCCAAATGGCCGCCTGGCCTCGTCTCCGTCGTCGTCGCCGCGCCTGTCCCCGACGCGCCCCTCCCCGATGAGCGGCCCCACCCCGACGCGCCGCCCCTCTCCGACGCGCCGCACCTCCCCGATGCGCGCGCCTTGCCGTCTCCCACCGCCGGCCGGCTCGGCCGCTGCGACGTCCGCCCTCACCGTGCGGTCCGACCCCGACGCGCCGCTGCGCGGCTCCTCCCTGACACGCCGCCCCTTCCCGACGCGCTTCTCCTCCCCGACTCGCCGCCCTCCCTACTGCGGCGCCCGCCCCGCCCCTCTCCTCCACGCGCGCTGCCGCCCCTCCGAATCCCGAAGCGTACCAGCCGTCCAACCCAACCGGTATGCCGTGCCGCCACCGTCGCTTGCCGAGCCCCCCGTGCGGCCGCTGGCCGGCGTGCGTGCGTGCCCTGATGGCCGGCCGGGCCGCGCACACGCTGGGGTTTTGCCTTGCTGACGCAAGCCCGTGAAATACTTGCGTCAGCAAGCATTTTTATTAAATTTAAATTTATTTTATTTAATTTATCAATTGATATATATATGTGTAGTTATAAAAATTTCATAGATATGCATAAAAGTTTCTAAATTTATAGGAATGGAAAGAAAATTTAATTAGAAATAAATTGTAATGCGTTGTATATTTTTATGTGTATATACAGTCATACATATAAATTTATTGGCACCTACGACTATGGACCAAATTCTTGTTTATGTATTTGATTTCTTAATTGTTTTCTAATATACAATTTCATAGTTTGATAGTTCTGAAGTCGACGACTGCCGTGTCAGCTCAAACAAGTGACTTCCCGTCACCTCTGTCATTCTCCCACACGGCACCGCCACCACCAAGCATCGTTCGTCCACAAGTTAGTAGAAATATTTCGACTTAATTTATTCCAAAAATTCATATAATATTGTTGTTTATTCCAGAAAATTCATAGTAAATTCTTGTTTATTCCAGAAAATTCATAGTAAATTATTGTTTATTCTAGAAAGTTTTAGGAAATTGTTGATTATACCATAAATTCATAGAAAAATCTTATTGCTTATTGCAGAAATTCATAGAAAAATCTTGTTGTTTATTCTAGAAATTCAAAGAAAATTCTTGTTTATTGAAGAAATTCTTAGAAAATTCTTGTTTATTCTAGAAAGTCTAACAAAATTGTTTATTATTCCATAAATTCATAGAAAAATCTTGTTGTTTATTCCAGAAATTCATAGAAAAATCTTGTTGTTTATTCTAGAAATTCAAAGAAAATTCTTGTTTATTGAAGAAATTCTTAGAAAATTCATGTTTATTCTAGAAAGTCTAACCAAATTGTTGATTATTCCATAAATTAATAGAAAAATCTTGTTGCTTATTCCAGAAATTCATAGAAAATTCTTGTTTATTGAAGAAATTCTTAGAAAATTCTTGTTTATTGGAGATGGATGACAACAATGACAACTTTATGGCCGACATTATTGCTAGTGGTACAAATACAATTGCAACCTTCACCGACGAGGAGTGTAGTCAGGCGGACATGTACTTGAACATACCTTCGACTGAGGAGGATGCCGCCCCCGTCGAGGACACAGCAGCAAATAATGAATACAATTGTAGAAACAATGAGGAAAGTCTTGTGAATGAAAGTATTGAATGTTCCCACGAGGTATATAAATATATATATATATCTCATGCATTAAGTTCATAGTTCTTATTTCTCTAACCTCAATTCTTACATAATTAATTAAATAACGAATCTGCAACTTGTAGGCTTCATGCTCAACATCAAAAAAGATAAAGAGAGGGCGTACACAAGTACTCACCGGCCATGTCATGTATCATATCACAGAAATGTCAGAGGCTGGCCAACCATGTGCTCCAAAAAAGATCAAGGACATGTATGTGTCGTAGTGTGGGGCCATTGTAAGGGACAACGTGCCCATCAGGTACAGAGAATGGAAGGGAAAAGCAGATAATCCACATGTGGTTCCAGACTCAGTGAAAAACTTATTGTGGGATGAAATCCTAAAACACTTCACACTTCCTGAAGGCGTTGAACCAAACGATGTGAAGCGTTGGACTCTCACGAGGATGGCAACACAATTTCAGAAGTTCAAGCAGCAACTGGATAAAGATTATATCAAGAAGAATCAAACTCCAAATTGGATTGAATATCCCAAGTTAAAAGAACACTGGACGTCCTTTGTGGAATACAAGAAAAGTGAAGATTTCGCCAAGGCGAGTGCACGAGGGAAGAAAAGTCGTGGTAAGAAGGAGCACCACCATCATCTTGATCGAGGTGGTTACGCACTTGCACTTCCCAAGTGGCTGAAGATGGAAGAAGACCTTCTCGCACAAGATACCATACCAGCAGTCTATGAGTGGCCCGAGCGAGTGAAGAAATGGTATTATGCTCATGGAGGCACAATTAACTCCGAAGATGGTACCCTTGATTTCCACCCTCGTTACGAGAGGCTGCACTTGAAATATTGAAAACAATTGAAGATGTCAGAGCGGGCAGAGTGAAGGTTGACAGAGAGATGGATGAGCTCACTATGGCACTCAAGAATCCAGAACACCCAGGACGATGCAGGGGCTACGGGGTGGTACCATGGAAATTTGCCTTCAGGGGAGACTTTGCCACCTATCGAAGCCGTAGAAGAAGAAGAGAGCGCGAAGAGGAGGAACGGTGCCAAGAGATAGAGCAAAGACTTAAAGAACATGAAGAAAAGATTGAGAGTCTGTGTGGTTCGAGGACCAGTGGTTGGTCATTTCCTGGAGTGATGAGTGATTGACAACGTGGTGTGGACTGATTCTTGGCTAAGTATTGCAGGTGCAGGTTGCGGCTTGACTGGTGTTGGTGCAGGTGAAGAGCAAGCGCGAAAGGTTGTTGCCGGGTAGGCCTCCAGGTGTGGAGAAGACAAGTAGGCTTGGCTCGAGGGACCAGGTGGCCAGCGGGGTCAAGTGCGGGCCGCATGGTGGCAAGAACGGCAAGATGAAGTCGTGGACGGTTTCTTGGTTGAGCCTCAAAACCAAGGTCGAGCCGGGACTACGTGGGAGCCGAGTCATGAGTGGTGATTGGCGGAGGCTACACCGAGTTCGCGGGGTTTCCAGTGGTTCACTAGAAAACCACTGGGTTCCTTGGTTGATCGACAAAGCCAAGGCCGAAGACCGGAGGCAGCAGCACTGGACCGGTCTGACTGGTGGGTCTGACCGGTCTGACCGGTGGAGGACACCTGTCTGACCGGTGTGCGACGACGCAGTCTGGAGACTTCGAAGCGGAGGACACGCGTCGGGATCGCATGGTGTGCGTCGAGGCTAAGCAGGGTGCGGTCGCCGGGCATCCGTCCGATGGTGAAAATCTGAAGACTTCCAAATTCGCCCTTGAGGGGCATGTATCCCTAGTTATCTAGTAAGGGTAATTTAGTCTTTCGGTTGCCTCCATATAACCCAAGTGGTGAGAGGATGGCAGCCATCTCTTGGAACCCTAGCTCATTTTGTTTTGGCTATTTTTCTCTTCCATTTTCCTTTGGAATTTCTAGGACTAGCTTGAGAGCTTCATGGTGAGATCTTGTGAGAGGGAAGGATGATCGGGCGGCAAGCTCGACCTTGTATGAACCTTCATGGTATGTATAGATGATTCGGCGTGGTTCCTCAAGGCTTAGTTGTGTCTCTCCCGTTTCTTCTTTGTGGTGATTTTCAGAGCATTTTCTTGGCGATTTTCTTGTGGTGGTTTCGAGGCCTTTCTCTTTGGGATTTGGTGGGGGATGTATGATTGAATCCTTCGTGGTTCTTTTCCCTTTGATTCCCCTCCCAAATCTGTGAGCAAAGGGGCTCGATTTTGGGGTTTTCTCATCTCTAGGGTTAGAGGTGTTCTTGGTGGGATTTCTTTGATTCCTCTTGATTTAGGAAGTTTTGGTGGACCAAATCTTGGCTATGGAGTGCCCATGAGGTGTTCCTACTATCCCCAAAGTCTTGTACAAATCCGTGGAGCGATTCGGGAGATCGGGAGTTGGATTTGGAGGAGTTGACCCGCGGGCGCTGTTCATCCCGAGAGCTCAGGTCATGACCGGTCTGACCGGTGCCTCTCACCGGTCTAACCGGTGCAGACTCTTGGTTGGGTTTTGCTCGGGTGAACGTCTTGGTGTGTTCCCTGTTGTCTCGTGTTGCTGCTGTTTCGAGTTTGGTCAGTTTTGGAGCTCGGTAGGTCTGTTTGGTGGATTTGGGATTTCCTGGCTTGGACCGGTCTGACCGGCGAGCTACACCAGTCTGACCGGTGTAGGAGCCTTCTGTGGCAGTTCTCAGATTTTGCCAGGTCGCTCCAGCAGGGACCGGTCTGACCAGTGCTGCTCCCCGGTCTGAGCGGTGCAGTTCAGTGGTGCTCGAGTTGCTTGTTCCGCTTTGTTCTCGAGTAGGTCTAGGTGGTTGTTGGTTCCTAGGACCAGTAGCACTCCAGTGGCTACGTGGTCTTGGCCAACTTAGGTAGTTGAGTCGGAGAAGTGTTTTGGAAGCCGTGTTCGTCTTGTCGGAGTTCCCATCTCCTTCGAGAAGAATTTTTATCAGCTCCCATTCACTCCCCCCTCTCTGGTCGCCAGATCAGTCCTTCAAAGATGACGGCAGAGATTGAACAGCGAGTGGCCGCCGCATTAAATGAGATGGCCCCATCAGGAGGACTGCCTCTAGTACAAGTGGATCCTTCTGCTCGCAAAAGCAGTTGTGCTTCCGCAGCGGTCCTCGAAGAGCAAAGGGCAATAGAAGGAGTTCAAGTGGACGACAGCCAACGGTACCCTGTGGATGACATCTGTCGGCGCACCCCATGTGAGCTTCACAAGCCATTTGGCAACATCAAAATGAAGGTATATATAATTCATGCTTTTATTAGCTCAATAATTGATGCATATATATTACTTCGAAATTTCTGGACAGACATTCACAATGACGGTATAATTCATGCTAACGAAGCAACCACCAAAGAAAAAATGAAAACGACCAGCAAAGAAAAAGCCTGAGCCAACGAAGCTACCATGGGAGAGGACAGAAGAAGAAACAAACGCAATTGTAGCAAAAGAAGTCGCGGATTGGTTTGCAAAAGTGAGAGAAGAAACTCGATAGGAAAGCCAGGATGCCAAAAAAAATGAAGGTCGTAAGCAGAGACTCCAGGCTTTCATACGCGAGATGGAAGAAAAAAAGAGAAGGGTAGAGTTGAAAATGGACTATGAGCGTTCGGTGGACAAGTCTTATCAAAAGAAGAGACGACGAGGGTCGCCGAATAGTTACATTGAGCAAATACCTGCGTCGACGTCGGGGACTGCCTCAAACAAAAACAAGGAGAAGCAAATAGATGCATCCACGACCGATCCGACAAACTTGTTTGCGGGTCTCAGTGCAGAAGCACAAGCAGCAATTGACAACATGTCTGCAGAAGAACTGGCTCATGTCATTAAGTTTTATGAACAAACAAAGATGCCTATTGCTGGTATTCTCGGGCTTGAAGACCTACCAGCGGATAAAAATTTCGTACCTAGATGGCGCTTTGAGCTTGGACAACCTCTAGTGAAGCCAGAATTGGTCAACAAGCTCCCAACTAAGATGCGCAGATTTCATAACTTGTACTTGAAGAAGTCAGCTGTGGGCCTGGAGATGTTTGGTATGCTCGTGAGACCTGGAGATTTTGCCCTTCAAAATGAGAAGGTGGTCTGGCTCCAATTCAGTGATATCTATGACGTTTACCATCTGGACGCCGTGAATACCGATCTTATGATGGCTTGGTGTCTGTAAGTGACATATTTTCATACGTTTATTAATAAATTTATTACATTTGTCGATCTACTAATTAACATTTGGCTTTCTTCTTGTGTAGACTGCAACTTACTGAGATGCGAAGGATGGGTTATTCAAGACTTGCTTTCATAGACCCATCAAAAGTTAACGAACAGGAGATCCGGGACCAACGAAAAACAACAATCGAGACAATTTTTAGGCACTTAGATGAGTTTCATTATTAGGATCTTATACTACTGCCTTACAACTTCAAGTAAGTACGATTGTCATCTAATTATCCTTGTTAATTCTATTTAGTCAATTCTAATCTTTATGAGCATGCATACAGATTCCACTGGATTCTACTCATAATCACTGTCGACAAAAGCAACATCAATGTGTATGATTCATTGAGAAAAGATCCCTCAGAATACCAAGACCTTCAAGTTGTATTTCACAAGTAATAATTCTATCTATGACATTTTCTTTAATGCAATATATATATTTAGCTTTTATACTAACACTGTATCTTTTATTATTTTGCCTCAGAGCTTGGACCATGTTCATTCCAAAATACCAAGGACCATTTCAAGAAAAAATTAGATGGGTCACTAATTTTCCGGTACGTATGCCAAATAACAACTTCAGATTAGGAATATTTAAAATGTATAACACTAGTATTTCATAATCTGTTCTCCTCTCCACCTTAGTGTTTGATACAAGAACCAGGAAATAATTTATGCGGGTACTACGTCTGTGAGCACATACACCATTTCAGTGGCAACGCGGGTGATGATAGTGTAAGTAAAATAAACCTATTAATAATACATCATTTTTATCCTCTTTTGTATATTAACCTATTAATCGCTTCCCTGTTGTCTCGTGTTGCTGCTGTTTCGAGTTTGGTCAGTTTTGGAGCTCAGTAGGTCTGTTTGGTGGATTTGGGATTTCCTGTCTTGGACCGGTCTGACTAGCGAGCTACACCGGCCTGACTGGTGTTGGAGCCTTCTGTGGAAGTTCTCAGATTTTGCCAGGTCACTCCAGCAGGGCCGGTAGCTGCTCACCGGTCTGACTAGTGCAGTTCTGTGGTGCTCGAGTTGCTTGTTCCGCTGTGTTCTCGAGTAGGTCTAGGTGGTTGTTGGTTCCTAGGACCAGTAGCACTCCAGTGGCTACGTGGTCTTGGCCAACTTGGGTAGTTGAGTCGGAGACATGTTTTGGAAGCTGTGTTCATCTTGTCGGAGTTCCCATCTCCTTCGAGAAGAATTTTTATCGGCTCCCATTCGCTCCCCCCTCTCTGGTCGCCAGATCGGTCCTTCAAGTGGTATCAGAGCCGGTTCGGGTCTTTATTGACTCTAACCAGTCTAAGATCCAAAGATGGTGTACCAGGAACGGGGTTCGGGTCCTCCGCACTTCGATGGGAAGAACTACCAGATGTGGCAGAGGCGGATGGCGGCGTTCCTCCGCGGAAAGGGTCAGATCCTTTGGGATGTTACGGTGAATGCAGCTTATGTTCATCCGATTAACTTCCTAGCTCCTAGATCGAGGGACATGCACGACGCCAACAATAAGGCGGTCGACTACTTGTTTTGTGCTCTGTGTCAATCCGAATTCGATCAGGTTTAGACAGAGGACCTAGCTTGTAGGATTTGGTTGGAGCTGAAGAATGCTCATGCTGGGAATGCTGAGGTTCAGGCACGGTTGTATGCGACCTACCGGAGAGAGTACGAGAACTTCACTCATCTCCTCGGTGAGTCGATTGATGCCTTGTTCCAGCGGTTCACGGTGGTTATGAACAACATGAGGGCCAATGTGGACGTCCTCCCGTACGATGACCATGATAGAGCTGTGAAGCTCTTGCACGCGCTAGATCGTACCGTATGGGATGGAAAGGTCGAGGCCATTCTTGAGTCCGAGAAGTATACCACACTGACGGTGAACGAGCTGTTCTCTAAGATCAAGTCAGCTGAGGTTGATCGTGGTTTGACAGCCCGTCTCGAGAGCCCGGCTGACTCCCATAGTCTTGCTCTTGTCGGTGGCACAGGTGCTAAGTCTAACGCTAACCCATCCTCCAGGATGTTTGCTTTGTCCTCTTTGATGTCTTTGCCACACGAGGAGTTCGACGTGCTTGGAGAGGACGAGCTGGCGCTATTGACCAGACGGTTCGAGAGGCTGCACGAGAACCGGGTGAACACGAGGAGGACAACACGGACATGCTTCCAGTGCGGCAAGCCAGGACACTTCATCGCCGACTGTCCGGAGAAGATGGAGAACAATGATGGCTACAAGCACCAGTCGAACAAGGACGGCAAGTACCGATCAAGGCGCGATCACAAGCACAAGAACAAGCACAAGGACGAGCGACGGTCGAGGAAGAAGGACGACCGCGGCAGGAAGGCCCGAGCGATGGTCGGAGCGAGCGACATCGACTCCAGCTCCGCCTACTCTTCTTCGAGCTCCAGTAGCAGCGAAGATGAAGGTGATCAGCGCAAGAACAAGAAGGCGTCCAAGAACTTGAGCGGGTTGAGCTGCTTCACGGGAGATGGCTTCTGCGGCATGGCACGCAGCTCCGGCAGCAAGAAGACTCACCAGAGTGACTCGGACTCCGACTCCGAGGATGAGTTACGTGACGAGCTTCCCTTCTTGCGCGAAGAGAATGAACGGCTTGGCAAGTTGCTTGATAGTCGTGATGACATGCTTAGAGAGGCCAAGAAGATGAGGAAAGAGCTTAGGGCCTCACTAGAAGATGCTAGGAACCATGTAGCTGAGCTAGAAACCCAGAATCTTGATGCTAAGCTTGAGATTAATTCGCTCAAGTTGATTGTTGTGATTGCTCTGTGTACCTAGCTGATCTTACTAGTCTCAAGGATAAGCATGCTTCTACTTGTGATGAACTAGATGTGCTTAGGGTTCAAGTGACTGAGCTTAAGTCCAGACCTGCTTTGCTAGGCGCTTGCACTTCTTGACTTGTTTTGCATGGAAAGATTGATGAGATGCATGCTTACACTGTTTCGCTTGAGGCTAAGTTGAAAGAAGCGATTCCCACTTCTTGCTCTACTTGTGAATTGCATGCTTTGAAGAATCTAGAACTTGCACATTATGTGGATCGCTTACAGGATGAGAATGATGAGTTGAGGAAAATGATGGGTTGGTTGTCGGGGTATGAACCTCAACTTAGGATGATGATAGAGGCATATAAGCGCTATGATGGGCAAGCGCTTGGTTCGAAGAAGGTTGGAGAGTGTAGTGGTGAGGGAGGAGAGAAGATTGGTGATATCCAAGCTCCACCAAAAACCTTCCACAAAAATGCCTATGCTCCTAAGCCCAACCCACTGAGAAACAAACTTGACACAACCCCAGATCCTCCCATATTTCCTCGCCCCACAAATGATTTCCAGAAACCCATCAAGTTCAAGAGTGACTTGGGGAATGAGTTCGTTGGGAAAAAGGGTGAGAAGCCGAGTGAGGAGAAACCAAGTGAGCAGCCCCAACCCAAGCCTAAACCACAGCCCATGAAGTTCCATTGTGGGTATTGTGGTAGAGATGGTCACAAGGATGAGTTTTGCTTCAAGAGGAGGTGTGAGGAGAGAATGGCTAAGGTTGGGCTAACGAGGATAGGTACCGCCCCTCAAATTGTGTACCTGAGCCTCGTATGCAGATGCCCAGGGCCAAGGTGATTGTGAGGACGGTTCCGGCTTGGGGAGATCCAAAGGTGGTAGGTGGTCCTGCTGGCCGAGCACCACCGATCAGACCGGTCAGGGTGACCGATCAGACCGGTGCTGGTCTGGACCGACAGTAGTTCGGTTTCCGTGCTCGTGAGGATGCTCGGTTTGGTTCAGGAGGTCGTGGTTCTGGTGGTTGGCATGGAAGGTCTGCAGGTGGTCAGTTTGCTAGACGTTCTCCACCTCGTGCTCAATATAAGGGAGGGAGAAGTTGTAGCTTTGAGATGGAGAGGAGGAACGGTCCACGATCTTCCCTTCGTGGCTTTCGTTCTCCTCCAGCGAGGCAGGGGTGGTTCCCTAGTGGTGGTACTCGTGGTGGTCCTCGTGATGGTAGCTTTGGTAGGCGTGATGCTTTGGATTGTGCTAACCCCACTTTTGAGCAAATGGCTCGGCACTGGTTTTACTCTTTTGGTACTAACCCCAGTGCTGAGTCGTTTGTTCGCTCACAGGCTCGGTTTTGAATTTCAGGTGGAGGACTTGAGGAACGTTTGGTTCATTGACTCCGGTTGCTCGAGGCATATGACCGGAGACAAGGGGTGGTTCTCAAGTCTTGTCCCGGTGGTGTCCAAGACATACATCACCTTTGGGGACAATGGGCGAGGGCGTGTGCTTTCAGAAGGTGAGATAAGGATCAGTGACAAAGTCACTATCAGGTGTGTTGCTCTTGTTCAATCGCTCGGATTCAATTTGCTTTCTGTTTCCCAGCTTTTGGATGAGGGTTTTGAGGTGTTGTTTCGGCCTGGTGGTTCTCGGATTTTGGATTCTCGAGGGGACCTAGTTTGCATGGTCGTTCCCGAGGGTCAAGTGTTTCGAGCGGATTTCTCTCAGTCTTCTGGTGTGGCTCGTTGCTTTTTGGCTGGTTCTTCGAGTGAGTTGTGGAAGTGGCATAGGAAATTGGGTCACTTGAGTTTTGACCTTTTGTCTCGCTTGAGTAAACTCAATTTGGTCCGAGGATTGCCACGGTTGAGATTTGAGAAAGAGTTGGTTTGTGCACCGTGTAGGCATGCCAAGATGGTAGCCTCTTCTCACCCGCCCCTCACCGATGTGATGACGGAGCGTCCATGCGAGCTGCTCCATATGGACCTTGTTAGCCCAGCTCGTGTGAGATCTGTGGGTGGGAAGTGGTACGTCCTTGTTGTGGTGGACGACTACTCTCGGTATGCGTGGGTTTTCTTTCTGGAAGAGAAAGGGGAGACGTTTGGTTTTGTTTGAGATCTTGTCTTGAGGTTGAGGAACGAGAGGCACGGAGATGCCATACGAGCGATCTGCAGTGACAATGGCTCGGAATTCAAAAACTCTCGCTTCGAAACCTTTTGCCATGACTTGGGTCTTGAACACCAGTTTTCGAGTCCGTATACGCCTCCCCAGAATGGCGTGGTGGAAAGGAAAAACAGAACCTTGTGCGAGATGGCTCGAACGATGCTCGACGAGCATAGGACTCTGAGAAGGTTCTAGGCTGAGGCGGTCAATACCGCGTGCTATGTGTCGAACAGGATTTACCTCAGAGTTCACAAGAAGAAAACATGCTATGAGTTGATGCACGGTCGCACACCCAAGGTGAGTCACTTCCATGTCTTTGGTTGTAAATGCTTCATTCTTAAGAAAGGGAAGAAGTTGGACAAGTTCGAGGCTAGGTCTGTCGATGGCAGTTTCTTTGGTTATGCATCTCATTCTAGAGCATTTCGTGTGCTCAATCTTGAAACTAACCAAATCATGGAGACTTGCGAGGTAACCTTCGACGAGACACAGCCACGTAGTCAGCTTGTTTTTGAGTGTGCAGGTGACGATGAACTTGGCGAGGAGATCTTTCAGGAGGAGGAGCATGAACATGGAGATGACGAAGATGGCGGTGTGGTGCCCGTGGCTAAGCATGTACCTACTACTTCGACTACGATCGAGAACGGGCCCTCTCCCACACCTACAATGACAAATCCAGATCAAGGAGAAGCTGAAGTTGAGGGGGAGGTAACTTCAAGGCGAGAACCTCCCCGGCGAGTTCAAGTGGATCACCCAGCTTCGAGGATCATCGGTGACATCAACGAACGCACTACACGGTTGTGACAACCCGCCCAGGAAAATACCGTACTATCGCCTAAACCAATCCACTCTGGTCATTAAGCCATAATAAACTATCGTCCCGTCGTAAGTTGCCGGGTCAAAGCCCGATAAATCACTTGGATATCACACAGAGGATCGAACATATGCATTAAAACTCACACCTGCAGAAGATCACAGAACACATTGAACCTTTCGTGCCAGCACTCACGAAAGCGTCCACATACATTACCGTTCACTATAGAAATGGCACCCATGCGTTTATCGCTGCATGGACAGCGTCCAACCTCAGACACCCTCCGTTTGAATGGAGTGTATCCTTGCCTCGCATATTCATAATGCGGAAAGCACACGTACGGCAAAACGTGGCGAGACACAGACGCGACGGTGGGTTCCCATTGGATTAGGTCCCATCCATCCCTCACATGACTTTCATGTGGTACCACCACGTAGGGCAAAACGTGATGAACTAGTATGGTTGTGCCAGAAGTAAGTTTTGACAAGAATAAAATTGCTGGAAGTTAGCAAAATAAACCATAGATTTTCAAGCCACCTGAAAGAACCCAAAAATTCCCACTAGGGCCTCTCGGTCTATTTCCATCCTTAACGGACCAACGTATTTTGCAAATCCAAACAATCTTGGCAAGTTTTATTCAAACACCAGTGATTAAGGTTGTTAATTAAACTCTGGTGCATATAATCGCTCTGGTACCAGCTGTGACAACCCGCCCAGGAAAATACTGTACGATCACCTAAACCAATCCACTCTGGTCATTAAGCCATAATAAAGTATTGTCCCGTCGTAAGTTGCCGGGTCAAAGCCCAGTAAATCACTTGGATATCACACAGAGGATCGAACATATGCACTAAAACTCACATGAAGGCGAGTCCAGAGTACGAACACAAATTAAATCCAAATTTACCCCGAAGGGTTAATTATTACAAACCATGGTTCATAACATGATAAGTAAAGGTTCAGAGTTCGAAACACAGCGGAAATAATAAACTAGCGATAGGGTAGACATCACAGGAGGCCATCCGTGATGCCATCACTCGTCGCCATCCACCCATTCCAGCTCCCAGCCGGGTGGAAACTCTCCAGGCCAAACAACACCTGAAAGCCACAATTATAGCAAGGCTGAGTATACTAATACTCAGCAAGACTTAACCGTCGGGTGATAACTACATCACCAAACTCTAGACATGAGAGGCTTTTTGGCCGGTGTGTTCTTTTGCTGAAAAGCAACAAAGAGTATGTCCTTACTTTCAATATTTTAGCTCAAGTTCTAGTTAATTACCATTTCTAAGTGAGCCATCTATTGCAATCAAGATTTGTGCAATACAATTAATTCACACAGTAATATTCACATAGTTCCATCATTAAGGGATATCATGGCCAGTTGATTAAGCAGTCTCAGATAACGGTGAGAGGCCGACAATCGATTGATTAATAACCTTCCAAGGTAAAGCTAAACACACGGAAGAATGCATACCCCAAGAAAATCCAAACAAAAATGAAACGGGGTATACACCGACCAGACAGTTCCCATCTTTCTCCGGGTCGGGATCAGACCTACAATCCTCGGTACAAGGCTTACTGGAACGTCACGCCAGACCGCTCAGACTCGCACATCTACCCAACTGTTGCAGGCAGGGGGACACATCAGGTGTCCTAGGGGTAGTAGGGAAAAGTTCCCTTACCGTGTCCATTAGGTACTAGGTTTACCGGTCCCATTCCCGACAAGTGCTTAGTACGTTCAAAAGCTTAGCCCACGAAAGCCACTGGACTGGAGCCCAAATCCCATGCTCTTACCGCATGAGCAAACCATTTATAAAGATCTTATGATTCCAACATAAGAACCTATCCTCGCGAGTGACGAACATCACTCGACTTGTACCGGTCCTATAGCATAGCAGCTATCGACCTAGCATACTAGTAAAAGGACATAGGTACCTAGGGATCATGCATCTAGGGTTTCAAATCAACTCCTGAAATGTAAATGCACAAACATAACAACGGTAATTGCATAATTTTAAAAAGAAGGGTTAATGATCCGGGGCTTGCCTTCACTGGCAAGGTTGGCCTTGGGCCCTTCTGGACTTTGGTCCAGGTCCCGAGCTACGTCCACGTACTGCAGCTCACCGTCCGCACCTCCGTCTCCTCCTTCCGGCACGAGCGTATAGCTACCGTCGGGAAGATCTACACGAGGATGCAAATGCAAGATTTAATTGACGGTTTCAATTTAATTAATTACAAAACAACACATGACAACCATGGGGTGCATGGTTGACCACATTCACCTAGATAAACACACATTTGGTAAATTATTTCTATTAAAGGAACAACATGTGGTGCTTTATTATTTATTCCTTTTGATAGTGACTGTGTACATATTTATGCCAATTAATTAATTAAAATTCACAAAACAACAAGGAAGTGGTCTTAACCATCTTAGCATGTTTCACATCACCAACATAGGGTCATTTGGTGTGGTATTGGTGATTTTCCAATTTAATTTAATATTAAGACTCAATTGGCCTCCATTGTTTTTATTCATAAATAATTTCATAAAAAGCAGTGAGTAGTGTTTTCTAAGCTCTATAACTCTAAACAAAACCACTGAACACACATGCACACTTAAAAGAGCTATGAATTAAATATACCGAAAAAGACAAGTTTTATCTACCAAAGCAAGATAAATGCATATAAAAATAATTAAGCAACAAAAGGATTCCAACTTTCTCACACATGATCTCTGGTCCAAAACTAAGCTATGCAACCAACATATACATCAAGGGCTACTCTAGATCTTGAACTATGCAATTTCTCTTTAAACTAAGCATAAATCAAGAATAAATATTTCTGGTATATATAAAATTATGATTCATTCACCAGAGGTGCATTTAGGCATAAAAAGATCATAGCCAGAAGTTGGGCACAAAAATATATTTATTTTTGGCTACAAAAATTATTAAGGTAGATTCAGCATAAATACAAATTAAATCATATTAAAAGATTTACTTAGTAACTGCGTGCAATTTTTGGTGTAGAACCTAGTCATGGCATAACTAGCAACATATCCAAAATTCAGCTAAAGATCACTTGTAGATTTTGAACTACAGCAAATCTAGGTCAAACTGATTTCAATTTTTCATGCAAAATTAGTCAAAAGTTTGGTCATGCTCTGTGAAAGTTGTAGAGTTATTCACAAGGAAACCAACAAAATTGGTTTTGCATTTTTCTGTTTTTTCTACAATTTTCTATGATTTTTCTAAGATCCTGGACTTTACATTTACTATTTAAGAAACTCTTTCGCAGGAAGGTCCTTGTAATGAAACTAGCTTCACATATATGCCCTTAGTTCACAGAAAAGACCCTAAATGTTTTGGGACCCTTGCAATGTGGCCCTTGGCCATGGCCGGCGGCGGTTCGGCCGCAATTCCGGCGAGAAGCTCGTCGGACTTGGCCAGGGAAGGGCGTGGGAGCAACAAGGGACTCACCTACGACTGATTTGAGGGGTTGGACGGCTCGGAGGAAGTGCCGGCGGCAGCCACTGGAGCGGCAGCTCCGGCGAGTTCTTGGCCGGGAAAAGAGAGGGGGCTGTGCGGGTGGCTCCTATGGGTCCTAGGTGAGGCGCCTGAGTGGTCGAGCAGATGGGGAAGCAAGCGGGCAGTGGGTTTCACCGTGGCGGTCATCCATGGCGATGGCGGAAGCACGGGAGGCGGCGGCGGCACTAGCTCGGGCGCGAGGGGGTCCTGCTCGTTTTATACGCGGCCGATGCTTCGTCAGGGAGGGAGGGACGCGCTGGAGGGGACCTGGAGGGCGCGGCGCTCGGCACTCGACACGGCAGCGACGCGGTGCAAAGGCGCAGTGGGGGGGGGTCCGGCGGCGGGGTGCAGGATGGCCCACGTGGCGAGGGGAAAAGGGTCAGGGGGTGGTCCACTTCTCCTTGCGCCTGCCACGTGGTGGCCGCGGACCTCGGCGTCCGGGCCCCGGGGACCACGGCGCGAAAACCGGAGCTCCCCAGGTGCGGCACGCGCGCGGCGCGCACAGGCGCCCCAGAGCTCCAGGGCGCAGTTGGGCCTAGAAGGCCACCGGTCAACGCCGGTTTGACCACGATTTTCTCGAAAATTTTAAACTGTACGAAGAAACATTTGAATACCAAAGTTGAAGTTCCAACTATCCTCTACAACAATTGTAAAGGCCGACATATGCTTTGGTGATTGGTTTGGTTTGGAACGCGTCGCGAAAAACAGCATCTGTACGGCTCAAATCACTATTCATTTGGCCTTTGAGTGCGTTTTTGAGCTTCAAAACTTCAAAATTTGGAATCCACCAATTAGGACAGTTGTGTCCCTCGAAAAGATGTACAACTTTTGTATTGGCCGATTTTGAAGTGTTTAAGCGGAATTTGGAGAACGCGTCAAAAGTTCTAGAAACGGGCATGGGCATCAGGGGATTTGACCGGGGTTTGACTCGGGTTTGACCACTAATTAGTGTTGACTTCATTAGCGATTGTATTAGCACAATTAATGGTAATTAAACACCTGAGGTGTTACAACGGTCGAGGGTTCAAAACAATTCTCACTTTGCTCATGCTGCTTTTGTTGCTACTTTTGAGCCCAAAGACATTGGACACGCATTATCTGATCACAATTGGGTAAATTCGATGCATGAGGAGTTGGAGAATTTTGAGAGGAACCAAGTTTGGGAGTTGGTTGACCCTCCTCCGTGATGTAAGCCGATTGGGACAAAATGGGTGTGGAAGAATAAAGAAGGAGAGAAAGGAGATGTGGTGAGAAACAAGTCGAGGTTGGTGGCACAAGGGTATTGTCAGAAAGAGGGGATCGACTACGAGGAGACCTTTGCTCCCGTAGCTCGTTTGGAGGCGATTAGGATCCTTCTAGCCTTTGCCGTGGCTAAAGGGTTCAAATTGCACCAAATGGATGTGAAAAGTGCCTTTCTAAATGGTGTGTTGGAGGAAGAAGTGTACGTGAGGCAACCACCAGGGTTTGAGAGTGAGAAGTACCCCCACCGGGTGTACAAGTTGAGGAAGGCGCTGTATGGGTTGAAGCAGGCGCCTAGGGCTTGGTATGGCAGGATGAGGGGGTTCCTGTTTGAGAGAGGTTTCGAGATGGGGAAGGTTGATCAGACCTTGTTTCTCCTCAGGCAGGGCAAAGAGATCCTAATTGTGCAGGTATACGTGGATGATATTGTCTTTGGTGGCTCGTCTAACTCTTTGGTTGCAAGGTTTGCAGAAGACATGAGCAGGGAATTTGAGAAGAGCATGATGGGTGAGTTGCAGTTCTTCCTCGGCCTCCAGATCAAGCAGTCAACGGAAGCAACACTTGTGCACCAAGCTAAGTACACCAAGGACATTGTGAGGAAGTTCAAGATGGAGGACTCCAAGGCTATGGCGACGCCTATGAGTACGACTACAGCTCTTAATGCGGACGAGGAAGGTGAACACATGGACCAGAAGGAGTACCGGAGCATGATCGGGTCACTCCTGTACTTGATGGCGACGAGGCCGGACATCCAATTCTCGGTATGTCTGTGCGCTCATTTTCAAGCGTCTCCGAGGACTTCGCATCGGCAAGCAGTCAAGCGCATATTCAAGTATTTGCGACATACTCCCGACTTTAGTCTTTGGTACTCCGCGTCCTCTTCTTTGGCTCTTCATGGTTTTTCAGATGCGGATTTTGCCGGGTGTCGGTTGGATAGGAAGTCCACTTCTGGGACTTGCCAGTTCTTGGGTTCTTCTTTGGTTTCTTGGTCTTCCCGCAAATAGTCGAGTGTTGCTCAATCCACTACCGAGGCAGAGTATATGGCCGCAGCTAGTTGTTGCTCTCAGCTCCTTTGGACCACATACACCATGAGTGACTTTGGTGAGGAGTATACCCATGTCCCACTTCAATGTGATAGCACCAGTGCCATAAGCGTTGCAAAGAACCCAGTGCTTCATTCCAAAACCAAGCACATAGAAGTGAGGTATCATTTCCTGAGAGACAACGTAGAGAAAGGGAAGATAGCTTTGATCCATGTACCCACACATGACCAGCTAGCTGATATTTTCACCAAACCCCTAGATCAAGCAACTTTCACTCATTTGCGGGGGGAGCTTGGTGTTTGTTTGATTTCTTGAGTTGGTGTGTGGGAGCAACTTTGTAGTATATGTATAGCTTTCCTTTGTGCATTTCTTACATTTTGCATGGCATGTGTAACATGATGTATAGGCGTCTTTGTATCTTAGGTTGCATGCATCTTGTATCATATGCATTTTGTAGGAAAAGCTTCTCTCATATACATTGTTCACCATGATGTGTTATATATGATCTTGTGAGCTAGTTTGGTATGCTATGGTTAGTTTGGCTTAGCTCTTGATGATCTTGGTTTATGCCCATGGTTGATAGCTATGTTTTTGAAAAATGTCACATGTATGCTCTCTTGTGAGTAAATGCCTTTATATGATCTTTACATGTTTTAGTGGCTTGGCTATGCTTAATTTGTGGTTGGATAGCTTATTTTGATCATATGGGGCCAAAGGCTCATTTGCCATCATGAATGTTTAGCCCCCATACTTTATCTTGTGGAGGGGCATAAGTTCCTTTTTGTCGCAAAGACATTTCATGTACCAAATATGAATCTGAAAATGAAATGTAAATTGCTTGGAAAATGTGCTCCCATGTCATATGTGCTTAATTTACTTGCTTTTGGGTGCTAAACCATTGCATGTTGCCTACCAATGAGAAGTCTCATATATAAAAGTAGGCACATGGCTCGGTGGCTTTGACATGACATGAGGTGCTTGTGAGTGTTTATGATGGTCTTATGCTTAGAATGGTTGTCCTAGCATGAAGTTTGTGTGGCTTTGCCATATTGACATGTTTTGCTCATGTTTAGGACTTTGCTCATGAGAGGATGTTTTTTTTCGCAAAATTGCTCAATTCTATCTTAGCTTCGCCTAATGGTTGTGAAACTTGGTGATCATGTAGTTGATGTTCATACGAAGCTATAGAGTATCTAACTTGCACATTTGGCCATGTGTAGCACCCTATGTTGAATTTTGTCTATTTGAGAAGCTCTAGGTTGCATTTTTTGCATTCTTGGCTTGATTCATGCATTGTCAACAAGGGGGAGAAGTTTGAGCATGTTTTGGCTTACTGCATGCATTTAGAAGGTTTCCAAGTGGTTTCGAGCTAGTTTTGAGCTCGTGCAGTTCCCAGTTTTTCCCAGGTGGTCATCGGCCTGACCGGTGGGATGCACCGGTCTGACCGGTGTGGGTTTCCAGGTGCTGGGCGATCTTGTCCAACGGTCTGACCGGTGAGGTGGACCGGTCTGACCGGTCAGAGCAAGGCTGAAGCAGCTGCTCTGTTTTGTGATGTGGCTTGCATGCATTCGTCCAGGGGGAGTTGCATTGGTTCAGGAGGAGCTTGCATGTGTGCAGGGGGAGCTCTTTGTGGTTTTCGAGCTTTGGTTTGATGGCTTGTGCTCTTTGCTTGAGCATGGTTTTGTCTCGGATGTGTCGAGCCGTTGCCCTTGCCTAAGGGGTCCGAGACTTGTCTTCTTCAAGTGATCTTGCTCTTTGCCTTTCCTTTGGCTTTCGATCGTTTGTTGAGGTTTCTTTTAGTCGTTTCTTTTCTTTTCCTTTTCTCTCTAATTACCAAAACGTGTGTGTTGTCAATGCACTCATCAAGGGGGGGATTGAGAGCCTGTGTGGTTCGAGGACCGGTGGTAGGTCGCTTCCTGGTGTGATGAGTGATTGACAACGTGGGGTGGACTGATTCAGGGCTAAGTATTACATGTGCAGGTTGCGGCTTAACTGGTGTTGGTGCAGGTCAAGAGCAAGCGCGAAATGTCGTTGCCGGGTAGGCCTCCAGGTGTGGAGAAGACAAGTAGGCTTGGCTCGAGGGACCCGGTGGCCAGCGGGGTCAAGTGCGGGCCGCATGGTGGCAAGAACGGCAAGATGAAGTCGTGGACGGTTTCTTGGTTGAGCCTAAAAACCAAGGTCGAGCCAGGACTACGTGGGAGCCGAGTCATGAGTGGTGATTGGCGGAGGCTACACCGAGTTCGCGGGGTTTCCAGTGGTTCACCAGAAAACCACTGGGTTCCTTGGTTGATCCACAAAGCCAAGGCCGAAGACCGGAGGCAGCAGCACTGGATCGGTCTGACCGGTGTGCGACGACGCAGTCCGGAGACTTCGAAGCGGAGGACATGCGTCGGGATCGCATGGTGTGCGTCGAGGCTAAGCAGGGTGCGGTCGCCTGGCATCCGTCCGATGGTGAATATCTGAAGACTTCCAAATTCGCCCTTGAGGGGCATGTATCCCTAGTTATCTAGTAAGGGTAATTTAGTCTTTCGGTTGCCTCCATATAACCCAAGTGGTGAGAGGATGGCAGCCATCTCTTGGAACCCTAGCTCATTTTGTTTCGGCTATTTTTCTCTTCCATTTTCCTTTGGAATTTCTAGGATAAGCTTGAGAGCTTCATGGTGAGATCTTGTGAGAGGGAAGGATGATCGGGCAGCAACCTAGACCTTGTATGAACCTTCATGGTATGTATAGATGATTCGGCGTGGTTCCTCAAGGCTTGGTTGTGTCTCTCCCGTTTCTTCTTTGTGGTGATTTTCGGAGCCTTTTCTTGGCGATTTTCTTGTGGTGGTTTCGAGGACTTTCTCTTTCGGATTTGGTGGGGGATGTATGCTTGAATCCTTCGTGGTTCTTTTCCCTTTGATTCCCCTCCCAAATCCGTGAGCAAAGGGGCTCGATTTTGGGGTTTTCTCATCTCTAGGGTTAGAGGTGTTCTTGGTGGGATTTCTTTGATTCCTCTCGATTTAGCAAGTTTTGGTGGACCAAATCTTGGCTATGGAGTGCCCATGAGGTGTTCCTACTATCCCCAAAGTCTTGTACAAATCCGTGGAGCGATTCGAGAGATCGGGAGTTGGATTTGGAAGAGTTGACACGCGGGCGCTGTTCATCCCGAGAGCTCAGGTCCTGACCGGTGTCTCTCACCGGTCTGACCGGTGCAGACCCTTGGTTGGGTTTTGCTCGGGTGAACGTCTTGGTGTGTTCTCTGTTGTCTCGTGTTGCTGCTGTTTCGAGTTTGGTCAGTTTTGGAGCTCGGTAGGTCTGTTTAGTGGATTTGGGATTTCCTGGCATGGACCGGTCTGACCGGCGAGCTACACCGGCCTGACCGATGTAGGAGCCTTCTGTGGAAGTTCTCAAATTTTGCTAGGTCGCTCCAGCAGGGACCGGTCTGACCGGTGCTGCTCACCGGTCTGACCGGTGCAGTTCAGTGGTGCTCGAGTTGCTTGTTCCGCTGTGTTCTCGAGTAGGTCTAGGTGGTTGTTGGTTCCAAGGACTAGTAGCACTCTAGTGGCTACGTGATCTTGGCCAACTTGGGTAGTTGAGTCGGAGACGTGTTTTGGAAGCCGTGTTCGTCTTGTCGGAGTTCCCATCTCCTTCGAGAAGAATTTTTATCGGCTCCCATTCACTCCCCCCTCTCTGGTCGTCAGATCGGTCCTTCAAAGACGACGGCAGAGATTGAACGGCGAGTGGCCGCCGCATTAAACGAGATGGCCCCATCAGGAGGACTGCGTCTAGTACAAGTGGATCCTTCTACTCGCAAAAGCAGTTGTGCTTCCGCAGCGGTCCTCGAAGAGCAAAGGGTAGTAGAAGGAGTTCAAGTGGACGACAGCCAACGGTACCCTGTGGATGACATCTGTCGGCGCACCCCATGTGAGCTTCACAAGCCATTCGGCAACATCAAAATGAAGGCATGTATAATTCATTCCTTTATTAGCTCAATAATTGATGCATATATATTACTTTGAAATTTCTGGACAGACAATCACAATGACGGTATAATTCATGCTAACAAAGCAACCACCAAAGAAAAAACGAAAACGACCAGCAAAGAAAAAGCCTGAGCCAACGAAGCTACCATGGGAGAGAACAGAAGAAGAAACAAACGCGATTGTAGCAAAAGAAGTCGTGGATTGGTTTGCAAAAGTGAGAGAAGAAACTCGACAAGAAAGCCAGGATGCCAAAAAAAATGAAGGTCGTGAGCAGAGACTCGAGGCTTTCATACGCGAGATGGAAGAAAAAAAGAGAAGGGTAGAGTTGAAAATGGACTATGAGCGTTCGGTGGACAAGTCTTATGAAAAGAAGAGACGACGAGGGTCGCCGAATAGTTACATCGAGCAAATACCTACGTCGACGTCGGGGACTGCCTCAAACAAGAACAAGGAGAAGCAAATAGATGCATGCATAACCGATCCGACTAACTTGTTTGCGGGTCTCAGTGCAGAAGCACAAGCAGCAATTGACAACATGTCTGCAGAAGAACTCATGTCATTAAGTTTTATGAACAAACAAAGATGCCTATTGCTGGTATTCTCGAGCTTGAAGACCTACCAGCAGATAAAAATTTCGTACCTAGATGGCGCTTTGAGCTAGGACAACCTCTAGTGAAGCCAAAATTGGTCAACAAGCTCCCAACTAAGATGCGCAGATTTCATAACTTGTACTTGAAGAAGTTAGCTGAGGGCCTGGAGATGTTTGGTATGCTCGTGAGACCTGGAGATTTTGCACTTCAAAACGAGAAGGTGGTCTGGCTCCAATTCAGTGATATTTATGACGTTTACCATCTGGACGCCGTGAATACCGATCTTATGATGGCCTGGTGTCTGTAAGTGACATATTTTCATACATTTATTAATAAATTTATTACATTTGTCGATCTACTAATTAACATTTGGCTTTCTTCTTGTGTAGACTGCAACTTACTGAGATGCGAAGGAAGGGTTATTCAAGACTTGCTTTCATAGACCTATCAAAAGTTAACGAACAGGAGATCCGGGACCAACGAAAAACAACAATCGAGACAATTTTTAGGCACTTAGATGAGTTTCATTATTAGGATCTTATACTACTGCCTTACAACTTCAAGTAAGTACGATTGTCATCTAATTATCCTTGTTAATTCTATTTAGTCAATTCTAATCTTTATGAGCATGCATACAGATTCCACTGGATTCTACTCATAATCACTGTCGACAAAAGCTACATCAATGTGTATGATTCATTGAGAAAAGATCCCTCAGAATACCAAGACCGTCAAGATGTATTTCACGAGTAATAATTCTATCTATGACATTTTCTTTAATGCAATATATATATTTAGCTTTTATACTAACACTGTATCTTTTATTATTTTGCCTCAGAGCTTGGACCATGTTCATTGCAAAACACCAAGGACCATTTCGAGAAAAAATTAGATGGGTCACTAATTTTCCGGTACGTATGCCAAATAACAACTTCAGATTGGGAATATTTAAAATGTATAACACTAGTATTTCATAATCTGTTCTCCTCTCCACTTTAGTGTTTAAGACAAGAACCAGGAAATAATTTATGCGGGTACTACGTCTGTGCGCACATACACCATTTCAGTGGCAACGCGGGTGATGATAGTGTCAGTAAAATAAACCTATTAATAATACATCATTTTTATCCTCTTTTGTATATTTAATCGCTCAGTATAATATATTAACCTATTTGCAAATTACAGTGGATTATAAAAAGGGAATCACTCATTGAGAAGGATCGTCTCTTGGCAATTCAAGAAGCTCTCATGGGATTCCTCATGGATGAGGTGGTTGATCCAAAAGGAAAACATTTTTATGACAGCCATCCAATTGACTGACTCACCTCCGAGGAAAGCTAATTGAGACTAGAAATTTGAACTGAATGTTATTTTGATGTATATATACTATAGGGCTTAGGGTTTTGATGTGTATATACTAGTTTAAGAAAATACTATTTATTTTGATGTGTATAAATTATTATGTGTATATACATTTATAAGTTTATATATTTAGATATATAGGGTTTCATTTATATATAAGTCTAATCTAAGTGCGTATATGGTATATATAGACATGTATACATATATACAAGTGCAAATACGTATACGTACATATACGGGTTAGACAACAATTAGAATATACGCTCAAATCGAAAACAGCAAAAAAAAGAGACGAGACCCTTTAGTTACGGTTGGTATTACCAACCGAGACTAAAGGGGGTGGGCGCAGGCGCTGGCGTGCCCCCCCTTTTGTCTCGGTTCGTAATACGAACCGGGACTAAAGGACCCCTTTAGTCGAGGTTGGTTCACCCGGGACTAGGGGGGCTTTTGTCTCTCATCATTAGTCCCGGTTGGACTTGAGAGACCTATGCCCCTTACCAACCGGGACTAAAGCACCTCTCGCTACCGGTGACTATAATATAATTATGCCAAAAAGGAACTTGTTTTATCACATCTGCAAAATTTCGGGTGCTCTGTTTCGCAAGTCGGGTCAAACTTTGCATGCCTTGAAAATTTATTATGCTGCCCTGGGTGGCTGGGTTGTTTGAGCTGCAACAGCTTATTCTTCAGCGACGTAATAAACATCCAGGTCAAACCGGTTGCTAGCAAGGTGAATGGTATTAAAAACAGAATGGTGGATGTTGTTTTCATATGCTGTGTGATAGGTCCATGTTGCCGGCACTACGTTCAATTGATTAGTATTAGTTTTCAGGATATGCTGGGAATCATTCGGGGTTCTTGCAGATTTTCAATGTGAATCTAGCTAACAGATCTTCGCAAGACATCCATATGCGCGTGATCCATGCTAGGCTACCTGATTGGAGATAAGCAAGCTGTTTAAAATAAGGGTAAATGTTAATTATATACGGCTGCTGGAACTTAATTTGTCTCTAGGCCAGAAAATGGAGTCCAAATAAAGCTTGGGCCCTCCATGTTGGGAGATCGCATTTAAAATGACATAGAGCAATGTTGCGTGAAGATTATTTGAGTTCACAATTGATTTAAGGCCAACAAAGTTTGGAATATTCGGTTGAGTTGGTACCCATCAATTAGCAAGCACTACAAGTGTAATTTTCATTAACCGAAAATCAAGCCCTATTTTTTTTTTGAGATTACACAGTACAACACAGACGCTCACAATACGCACGCACACTCACCCCTATGAATACACGTACGCAAATCCTACCCCTATGAGCACCTCCGAAGGACTGAGCACCGGCAGATCTGGAGATTCTCGAAGTCACCACTGGCACCTCGTCGTCGATGGGAACGTCGCTTACCACTTAATGCATAACGCCGGAAAATCCCGGAATAAATCCGAGAAAAGGTGCGAGCACCAGGATTTGAACCCTGGTGGGTAGCGTCCCACTGGACCGTCCTACCATTGGGCGCTATTATAGTCTCTATGCTTCTTGTCCGTGTACTGGTGCACTTGTCGTCAAATAAGTTTCCAAGCCCAAAACTAAGACCAAAACCGGTTCCATTTTTTTAAGGAGTGAAAATTAACTTGAATGCTGGTCCCTAGTCGCACACTTGTCACCAAATTAGAGTTTAGTTACAAAAAATATATTGGTACCGAGAAGATGAATCCACCACTAAAACCAAAACAGGTTCACTTTTCTTTAAAGAAACCCAAAAAGTAACTTAATTGTGTGCTTGTCCCTAGTCACACTTATATTGTCAAATAAGATGACAATGTCAATGCAAAACCATTCAAACTCAATTCTAATATCTACGTTCACTATCGTATCTCTGTTTCTATGTAAATATAAAAAAGATGAATGCACCAGCACACATGATTGCTAGAGGCCTAAAGATTTTCATACAATTGTTTCAAAAAAAGATTTTCATACAAGAAGTAGTTCAGTAGCTCGCAAACCGTACACCAGCCATAGCCACTCCATTCACCTTTCGTGGAATTCTTAAAAGCTAAGCATGGAAGGACGGCAGCAAGGCTTTTGTTTTG
This sequence comes from Cenchrus fungigraminus, assembly GCA_036936925.1. NCBI lineage: Eukaryota > Viridiplantae > Streptophyta > Magnoliopsida > Poales > Poaceae > Cenchrus > Cenchrus fungigraminus. Next base: position 48,049,791 of record CM072778.1, on the reverse strand, counting down.
GGACCCTTTGTTTTGTCCCTTACTAAAGCGTCATTGATCACGTCCATCCCAGCTAATTCCTCGCTCTCTGTTTGCAAATGATTCGCCGCTTTCCCAAGATCTGATCGCTGCTCCACCAAGCTTAGAAAGGAATCCCCCAGACAGCCACAGCTTTAAGATGCTGGTAGTTTTTTTTTATTTTTTTATTGAGAATTAAGATGCTGGTAGTTCTTCACTCGTGCAGACCAATACTTCCTTGCAGCTGCATATGCTTTTCTCTGGTCTTAGATTCTTTCGTGGCATTAGTCAGTCCATGAAGTATTATCAGACATGACATGTGGGCCAGGATTCTTTTGCGGTACCCACAAGCCATATATAGGCACTTAGGCAGTATTTTGGTCATATTTGCACCTCTAGTGAAACACATCGCACAAAAAGAAATTTGGCGAATTTGATGGCTCTCAAGCAGACCGCAGACTAGTATGAAGAAAAATCTCGCAAGACGCTAGCCATTATTAGTACGTGACGTACTTTTTCAGCTGTAGTTTCTATGAATTTTGGTCTCATTATTTATTATAAAAGAAAAATCTTGAAGGTCCGATCATCAGATCTTTCGGAGTAAATACAACATAATTCGTATGCAGATTGTTAGTATTACGAATGGTAAAAAATCTGTAGGTGGTCGCCGTACCAGCAGACCACACAGGTGTGAGACTCTAGAAGCCACCTATCAGACATAGACTAGAATTATTAAGAACCTTGGTGCAAATCCTTTTGGACTCGACGTACGCGCTCAATCATTCAATTTGTGTGTCCATCCATCTTTTTCGTCGAATTAGTTCTTTTCTCACCATCAAAGAGAAAAATAGATGCAAGTGTGTGAATGACTTGACAAAATGGCATCGAATATATACAAGGCAGTTGCTTGTTCCACAAAGGCATCCAATTAACCACATACTTGGCTCTTTGCCGTCCTTGTCACACTACAAAGTGACGCGACCGGCGCCCCACACTTCACCACAAAACCCTACTTTGCCCTTGCGCCAATGCCCACCCAATAACAACGCGACAGGGCGAGGCAAAGCAACACATACACACATAGCTAGGTACATAGATCATGGACACCCCGAGAGCTAGTTACAGCAGATAACATCATTGGCAAGTTGCCACGACCAGCAGATAGCAGAGATGCATGGTACTACTAGTAGTTGTACATGTTGGCGTCGAGCAGCTGCTGCGGCTGGTGGTACATGGTGGCGTTCTCCATCCACTGGATGAGCTCGGTCAGGGACTGGAGGCGCTCGCCGAGCTCGAGGTTCATGGCCTGCAGCAGCGTGTTCTCAGCCTGCACGGCGGCGCACCGGCGCTCGATGTCGTAGGCGGCCGCGGCCATGGCGCCGTTCCGGGCGCGCAGCGCGGCAACCTGGTCCGTCAGCTCGTCGAGCTGCCGCTGCTTGCGCGCGCGCGACCGCTGCGCTGAGAGCCGGTTGGACTCCTTGCGCTTGCGCTTCCTCTCCGCGGTGACCGCGGCTAGCTGCGGGTCGCAGTCGGGCGCCTCGGACCCGGTCGGCGGCGACATGGTCCCAGCGGATAGCACGCTAGTAGGAGAGGCCATGTTCTTTCTTACGTCTCACTGATTAATAAATTACCTGGTTAATATATAATCACTTTCTTGCTCGATTTTACTGGCAGTTCTTGGAAGAAAAATCAGCGCGTGAATCTCCAAGAAAATTACTACGTGCGATCGGTTAATTATGAGAAGACATAGAACCAGTAGAGGAAGACGACGGAGAAGGACTGGACGAGGACGGTGGATGTTATCATAAACACGGGGGATGGGAGCAGGAGAGCAGCAACATTAAAAGGTTCGTGGCACGAGCTAAGGCACAAGTCAGAAGAGCAGCTAAAGAAAGAGCTTGTCGCGAAAGAAAAATCCAGCAGAGTTTTTCCTTGAAGAAGCAAGGTGTTCAAATCGGAATTCGGACAGAGTCGCGCTCTGAGAAACCAAGAAACCCCAGGTGAAAATTTTTGGCAGAGTGTCGGCCTGGAGAACAAGATTTTTCGGCTGGAAATTTCTGCAGAGTGACGGCCTAACCAGCAAGGTTTCTGGTAAAAATTTTCGGCAGAGTGACAGCCTGACTAGGTATGCTGTGAAAAAAATCCGGCAGAGTCTTGCCCTGATCAGCAAGGTATCTGGCCGAAAATTCCGGTAGAGTTTTGGCTGCACAGACACACTTTGCTACAGCCTCTCCGACAAGAAGGTTCGGAACAGAATCTCCAAGGCACGGGTTACAAGCAAAGGGCCGGCCGGGGTGCTCAAAGATGCAGCAGGGTAGTGGGTAGGTGAGGGCGGCAGAGGTCAACAGCTGCAGCGGGACAGCATGGAGCTGCAAGGAAACCTAGAGAGGCGAGTGGAGAGAAGGGGAAAAGGGAATTGGGGCTTGGAAGGGGCCTCCAATTTATAGCCGGGGGGAGCAGGAGGGGCCTTGGCGAGCTTGGCTTGCTTAGGGGTTAAGTGGGCGGGGGAAAACTAAGCGAAAGGTGTGCGGTGGTGGACTGGTGGTGGAGGAGAAAGCGAAAGGCAGGCAAAGAAAAAAGCAGCCAAGGAAAGCGAGAGGGACCGAGAGGCAGAGGGCGTTGGAATCTCAGGTTAGGTGTCCGCTACGGATTCCATTGGGTTTATTTGGGACTTTGGTTTATTTGGGTGCTTTGGACTGCGTTGATAACCAGGGGTTAAGCAAGTCACAGTTAGCTCAAGGATCATGATGACATGATGTGTTGCTGTTGCACACTTGCACTGGTGTTTGTTCAATGTCCCGTAGGGCAAGTCAAGGCAAGGGGCTGCTTACAGTGAGATGTTTGGTACAAGACGTCCAGCTCGGTTGGCCCATTAACTTCCACGGGCTGGACGTCTTGTATGGGCTGGCCCGAACCCTCTCTCTCTCACACAAATAGTAATTAACTTGCAAAGGTACACATAGCAGTTGGATCTTCTCCCTCTCACTTCTCTCATGACAATTACAAGAACAAAGTAGACAACACAGGGTGTGTTTGGTTGGACTGTGGCTATGAAAAAGGTTGTTGTGGGTTGTCAGAAGTAGGAAAAACTGTTGTGGGCTGTGAGCTATGAAAAAACTGAAAGTCATTTTTTAAAATAGTTGTGGCTTTTGGAAACCTTACAAGCAGACCCCACGTGTCATTCACTCAACTTTCCACTCTTTCTCACTGACGAGTGGACCTGACTCCTCGTCATCTTCTTCCTCCCGGAAATGCACAGCCCGATCGCCGACGCCAGAGAACGGAGGAGGGGAGCCGTCGGGAGAGAAAGGATCTAGGGGAGGGCTGGCTCTCACGCCCGCGCCCTACTTCATGTCTTCATTCTTTCTTCTTCCTCCGGCAAGGAACCAACCCGAGTAGAGCTCTTCCATTGACCGGCCAAATCCCCAAGCTCCGACCCACCAATCCCAAATCATCTACACCCATGGCCTCGCCACCTACCTAGTTGCATCCTCGACCAAACTCTATCGAGTGTTGGGGAATTGGGTAAAAACCTTTCACACTCGAATCTTCGGAGATTTTGGGATTCTAATAAATTTGGTAATTTGAACGAGAAAGGGCCAAGCGGTGCGTTCTGTTCCGTGATTTCTGAAGAACGCAGTCTCAACTTTCATGAATTATAACTTGTGCGAAACACGAACGAGAAACTTTCTAACCCAGTTAAAACCTTCGGGCAAAATGTTCGCTGAAGGGGCTTGAGTTCATGAGATTGTTCATGAATTTGTTCGCAGTTCGCAGTTCTCAGTAATCTTCACGAATGAAGGCAAGAGCCACGAGCAGACCAAGTCAGAAGCGCGGCGTCATAAGTCCGGGTTCGAGGTGTGAACGGATGGCAGGTTTGCAAATATCTGAAGTTACCTCCGTAAATTACGGGATGTAAAAGACATTCATGTACATGTTCCCATTTGGAATATTCTTTAGATCCGAGGGCAATATCAGAATGTAAAAGTCCCTTCGTCTCCCTATAAAAGGGGGCCGGGGGCACGTGTAAAGGGGTTCATGACTTTGGAGGAGAAATACAGACTTTCGGAGATTCCTTGTCTCCGAGTTCTTGAGTTCCTTCACGAATGAATTCTTGAGTTTGTTCTCGTACATGGTCGGGGGTTCCATCCGATTCCAGAATCCCCAACATTGGCGCCCACCGTGGTTTCTTGCACGAGACAAAAGTTCACGATTACCACAACCAAAAAGATTTTTCAAAAAGATCAGAAGTGTTGGCCATGATTTTTGACACATCATTTTCAGCTCATCACCCTCGATGTCGTGAATTTGTTTGCTTGGAATCTTGGACAACTTCTCGAAGGTTCAATATAGACCTGGATTAACAAGACTTGGCCACTAGACACCTTCGGCCCTTTTCTTTTTTCTTACCTCCACCATGTGTACAATTTTTTTTTCATGCATGCTTGCTGGCCAGAAACATCGAGCCAGGAACCTCAAAAGAGCAGAAACAACTGGCTGAGGACGTACTCCAAGAAACTTAAGCCATCTCGTCAAAGTTCAGATGTCTTTAGAAATATCGAGGGTCACTATGCATTTCTTCGAAAAAAATACTATGATCTTGTTATCTTCTCTGAAACTGCGAGGGTACTCTTGTTACATCAATCATTTGGAAGCTCTTGTTCCGCCTCCGAGGTCATCTGCCATCTCTGGAAACATAATATCGAGACCAGGAGATACTTGATAGTAAGAGTGAGACCATTCGAGGCTGATAATTTCCATCATTACAAGATTGTCTTGCATGAAATCTTGGAATTTAAGAATCTCAGAATCTCGGAACAAGCAAAATTTCGGAATCTCGCCAACCTCTAGCGGAATCTTTGAATGAGCCGGAATCTCGGAACCTTACTACCTCAAGCGGAAACTAGTAGAACAAGCAAAATCTCGAAATCTCGGCGAAACTTTGGAATCTCAGAACGAGCGAAATTTTGGAAATCTCAAAAGGAGAAAAATCTCAGAATCTTAGAAGAAGAAAAATCTCGGAATCTTTGAACGAGCGAAATCTCGAATCTTAGAAGAAGAAAAATCTCGGAATCTTTGAACGAGCGAAACTTCGGAATCTTAGAAGAAGAAAAATATCTCGGAATCTCAGAAGAAGAGATATCTCGGAATCACAGAATGACTAGAATCTCGAAATCTGCGAAAGGAAAAATCTCGGAATTCAGAAGAAGAAATATCTCAGAATCACAGAACGACTAGAATCTCGAAATCTCCGAAAGGAAAAATCTCAGAATCTCAGAAGAAGAAAAATCTCGAAATCTCAACACAAGCGAAATCTCAGAATCTCGGAATTTCAGATTCTTGAAATCTTAGAATTTCAGAATCTTGAAATAAGCAAAATCTAGGAAGAAGCAGAATCTCGGATTCACGGCAGGAAAAAAAAAGTTTTTTGAAAGGTCAAAGGTGCTAGCAATGATCATTGGCATGGTCATCATCATCTCATCACCTTCAATGGGTGATTAATCACTTTTGAGCATCACGAGTTTCACAAGTCACCTAGAGGTTCAGAACTCCAGGAAAATCAGGCTACCACGCTTTCAACTGGTTTTTTCTTAGATCACTAGATGAAACCTCGAGCACAATCTCCGAATCTCAGAAGAAGAAAAATCTCGGAATCTCAGAAGTAAAAAAATCTCAGAAACCCGGAAGCAGAAGAATCTCGGAAGAAGAAAAAAACTTGGAATCTCGGGAGAAGAAAAATCTTGGAATCTCGAAAGGAGAAAAATCTCAGAAATCTTGGAACAATTGAAATCTCGGAAATCTCAAAACAGCCGGAATCTCGGAATCTTGAAACAAGCGAAATCTTGGAATCTCAGAATCTCGGAACCTCACTACCTGAAGCGAAAACTCGTAGAAAAATAATTTACATGTTATCTATACTAACTTTTATGCTTGCAGGATGTATCCTTTATAACATCTCACGTATTCACCAATTTTTATCTTTTATACATAGACTTATTGAACTATTTGACCCTCGGGGAATTAAAATCCCAGTACAATCCAATTTTCTTTCCTTTTTGTGCTGTTTCAGGAATTGTTTTTCCCAAGAATCAGATAGTTTAGGGAAGCTGACTGTTCCGGGAATCTGAGTTTCAGGAATTTGAGAGAAGAAAAGAAATCCAAGCTTTTGAGACTTCATTTCTTGATCCGAGGCTGATGAAAGCAAGCGTCACTGATTTATGAAGATAGCGCAGAAAACAAAGTTCACCGTTACCACAACAATTTTTTTCAAAGTTCAAGAGTACTACACACAGTTGTTGGTGCCGCCATGAGCATCCCATCACCCTCGGTGGGGCAACTCAACTTTCATAAGAAGTTAACTCGAGGTTTAGGGTGTGCTCAAGAAAAGCTAAAGCTATCTCACTCTCAACTGATTTTTGAAGCCAAAAAGCTCTTTCTATTAATCATTAGGAAGCCAAGTACAATATCTATCTCAGCGGAAAGAGCTCAGCCTTGAGGCTGCTAGTACCCTCGGAAGATCGAAGGAATCTCAGAAAGGGCGAAATCTAGGAATCTCAGAAAGGGCAAAATCTCGAAATCTCGGAAAGAGCAAAATTTCGGAAATCTCGGAACCAGCAAAATCTAGGAATCTTGGAGTGAGCAAACTCTCGGAATCTCGCAAACCTTGAGCGAAGTCTCGGAATCTAGGAATTTCGGAAATCTCGCACCAGTCAGCACCTTCGAAGCTAGCCAGGAATCTCAAAAAACAGTGGAAAGTTTATTCAGAAACAAAAGTGGAAGGCTGCGCTTCATAAACACAGTGAAACCTCGCAATTCAAGCTGCGTTCGGAAATCTTGGAATCTCAAAAGAAGAAAAATCTCAGAATCTCAGAAGAACAAAATTCTTGGAACCTTGGAAGGAGAAAACCTCGGAATCTCGGAATCTCAGAAAGAAAGAAAATCTCGAAATCCCAGAGCGACTGAATTCTCCTAATTTTGAAATGAGCAGAATCTCGAAATGAACGGAATCTTGAAATCTAGGAACCAGCGAAATCTCAGAATCCCGGGACGAGCGAAATCTTGGTTTGCAATCCTACACAGTTGTGGTCCTCGAGTTGAAAGAAATAGATCACACTAAAAATACATACGAGGCTATTATTCACCAGGAATGGAAACTTTGTCCAGCTGTTGGAAACTTGAGGACATGAGAAGAAATCTGGAATCTTTAGCAATGAATAGAACCTCACCAAACTTCCAGAACCCGCGGGACCAAAAATAAGGAAACTTTGATAAAATAAAAAATCCTCGAAGCTATCTATCAAAGTGACCAAAGTGAATATTCTATGGTTTTCGTATATTGCTCAATTGCACCTACGCAGGTTATACATACTGTTATATGTGTATCACTAATATATCTATTTTGCAGGTCGTATCCTTTAAAATATATATTATTTAAGCATACTTACATACTATCATCTCTCTTAGAAGTTTTTGTTATGTTGAAAACTTTTTCTAGAACACTAGAGGGGCTATGCTTAGAAACTCATTTTGTTCCTTAGAAATTTTTCTTGCTAACCTACAGGACCTCACCAGTGTGAGTACTCGTTTTCAATGAAATTTTCATCCTCCATAGAACTAAGTCCAATGATAATAGTCGAAAGCAACTTAGAGTTGCTATATCGACTAAAGCTGAAAGTAAGTCCACAAAAGCTTTCGGTCAAGCTTTTGTCGACTTATCAATTTATTTGTGATGATATCATTCAAAAAATACAAATGCTTCCTCAATTGCAGATATATTGGTTTTCATCGAATTGGGACATGATATTTTTTCAGATGGACACTTCGTCTCATCATCTATTAGAATCATCTTAACAACTTGGCTTTCATCATCCATTGGGATTATCTCTTTTGGTATTCATCAATCAATGGACTCTTGTGAAAGAATGGTTTTCAAAGCACCAAGTTATAACCTTCATGATTCCGAACATTCTTAGATCTTAAATAAATCTAGCCATATCGAAGCATTTCATTCATATGCATCAGCATGCATCATAAGCATCGCCATTACATGAATACATGTCATGCATGAATCACAAAGGTTACATTACAAGGAAACAAATTTACATTCTTCTACAGTACTACTTTCAAATGCTTACTTTCCACTGAAACCCACGATGTAAATCCTATTTAAATACTCTTTCTATCATATATGAAAAGAGCTTTCCCTCAAACCGTGTGTGTCGCGAAGTTCAAAAATGAAAGAAAGATTCCGTGAAAAGGCTCCGTGATAGCTGAAGTTACAAAATGAAAGAAAGATCCCGTGAAAAGTTCCAAAGTGTGAAAGAAAAGTTTCATGAAAGGGCTCCGTTATAGCCGAAGTTCCAAAGTGTGAAAGAAAAGTTTCATGAAAGGGCTCCGTTATAGCCGAAGTTCCAAAGTGAGAAAGAAAAGTTTCGTGAAAAGGCTCCGTGATAGACGAGATCCCAAAGAGAAAGAATGATTCCATGAAAAGGCTCTGTGATAGCCGAAATCCCAAAGAGAAAGAAAAGTTTCGTGAAAAGGCTCCGTGATAGCCGAGATCCCAAAGAGAAAGAAAAGTTTCGTGAAAAGTCTCCGTGATAGCCGAAATCCCAAAGAGAAAGAAAAGTTTCGTGAAAGGGCTCCGTGATAGCCGAAGTTCCAAAAGTGAAAGAGAAGTTTCGTGAAAAGGCTCCTTGATAGCCGAGGGCTCCGTGAAAGCCAAAATCCCAGAGTAAAGGGATATCCTACGAAAAGGCCAGAGACAACAACAAGTTGTGGCCTAGATCCCAGAGTAAAGGGACATCCTACGAAAAGGCCAGAGACAACAACAAGTTGTGGCCTAGATCCCAGAGTAAAGGGACATCCTACAAAAAGGCTTGAGACAACAACAAGTTGTGGCCTAGATCCCAGAGTAAAGGGACATCTTACGAAAAGGCCAGAGACAACAACAAGTTGTGGCCCAGAAAGTTCAAACGTCTTGATATGAAATATTTGTGAAAAAGATTACGAAGTAATATTCGATCCAAAATTCTTTCGATCGTGAGTTCAGGCTTGTATGCTAAGAGACTTAAGAATGATGGCAATAAATATCCGCGAATAAGTCTACAAAGTGATGTTTATGCAAGAAAATTTTTGAGATAAAAATGCTATTCTATAGACTAAGGGGCTTGGCTGCCCTTAAAAAATGTCAAGGGAAAAAGCACACAAGTATAACATTTTCATACAAGTTCAAGATTTGGGTAGACACAATAAAAATGCTCTCGCGTAAAAAGAAAAGCCAGGTTGAAGCAACCGAAAGTTGCGATATCAACCTGAGCAGGTTCGCTACATAGGCACAAGTCCACGAAACTCGCGAAGCAAGTTTCGTCGACTCGTACTCTGAGTATAAGTTTATGCTTTGAGAGAAAACCAAGTCCACGAAAGGAGCTATTCATGAAATTTTGCATGAAAATGGCAAGGTGGGAAGGGTGACGTTTTTTCTTAAAAAACGAGTTTATTGCCTTAGTTTCATACAAAATTTCATAGAGTACGTTACATAGCTTCGATGAGCTAAAGTTCAGAAAGGTAATTGAACAACGTGGCCTGGCTTACGGCCCCTATTTTCTGCAACATCGCAAGCATAAGCAAAGTCGCAATCATCGCTAATGGGGCTAAGGGGCTCCATCTTCATGAAGGTACGCGAACTTGAAGCTTCAGTTGCAAGAGCATAACCGTCGCAATGAAGAAAAAACGAACCCAGCTGAAAGCTACGCATCGAAAAATATTGACAACACAGAAGTCAAAAATCGGAGAACTTGCATCCAGGATGAGCTTCTTCATACAAATGCCAAGCTTCGCCACTAACTATCTGGTCTTGGCGATGGAAACACAAAGGTATGACGTCCTGCACAGGCCCACGTTGCAGGACCTGCGCAGGTTAAAATTTACAAAACAAAGTTTCGAAAAGCGGGTCATGACTGTTGACGGATAAAACTCGTATCCACCTACGATCCGCAAGCGTACGGACCTACACCTTTTTCACCACGGGGATTCCCTATGTTCTTATCAATCCGCGAAGCAAGGGGATTACAAGTGTTTGATCTAGCACTACTAACTAACTTATCCAAACCCTAAACTACAGTTAATCTAGAGAACTACTATGCTACACCAGAGAGAGAGATTAAACTCACAAGATATATAAAAGACACTTGCCCAAGGATCTACGATTCTTGAACATGCAACCGCTTAGAGATATGAAAACCGATCTAATCTACCGGGGGTTGTGACCACGGTTTCTCCCTTTCCCTCCCCCCGTACTGTCACTACGCGGAGGTATTCGTGAGTAGACCTATGATGATCATGGCATATTGAAGGGTTCTAAGGGAGAAGTGAGATCTATACTCCCGACATGGCATGGTAGCTAACCTTAAACATGAAAGCATCTTCAACACTAGATGATAGATTGAAACCATAAAAGTTGCGATTACATCTCAAAATCGTTTACAACCCATGGACAAATGAGAAGATTACCCCATCAAGGTGGTAGGCATAGCACCGTTGATCATGGTGACGCTTCCGACGGTGTCTTCCTTCTCCTCCGGGGGTGTCGTGGCAGGGCCTCGACGTCCTCCTCCACTTGTGTTTGCTTCCTTTGAGTCGAGCGATCCTCTTCGCGAATGATCTATCTCCTCTCCTTCCTCTCTAGCTTGTGGACAGCCTCTCGGGCGAATGGCTCTCTCCCTGCGAATGGCGGCGCCTCCACGTACTTAGGGTTGCATCATCTTCACGCTCAAGAAATGGGGGGCCGAACCGACACGGGAATGGGCCAGGCCGGCCGGCCTGGGCCGACCGGCCCAGGCCCATCCTGGCCCGGTTTGGACACCCCTTCGCTCCCATGGGTCCTTTTGATATTTTGCACTTTGCCCCCTGCACTTGCATCATTTTGGCGACGTCATCCTCGCGTCCAAGATAGAGGGTCTTCTCGCATGAAGTTCGGTCTTTTACGCTTTAATCCTCGGGGATGTTCCTTTGTAACACTTCGGTCCTCGCCACCTTTGGGAGTGATTTCATCATGCACTTGAACACGAACGGGACTCCTTATTTGCTCCTTTGAACTTGTTGTGACTCCGTCCTTTTTGTCCATGTTTTCCTGCAAAAACATAACACTTCCAAATGCACATACAAAGATGAACTTGTTATATCATTAGTGTGCCAAGTGGTGGGTTAGTTCCATAATCAAGTCCAAACCAAAGTGTAATGAACATGTTTGGTGTACCAAAATACACCGTCAACATCTCCCCCACGCTTAGATCTTGCTCGTCCTCGAGCAAGTTTCTTGCAAAAGAACTTTTGTCTATGGTGTTGAAAACATACTCCGCTAATTCTTCCTTCACAAGTTAGTCAATCTTTTATCTTTAATATAATAAACATGAAGCAATGATCATGATACATAAACATGGGCGTTTAGAATTTTTACCAAATCGAGATTTACCCCACAACTCATACCTTTCACTTGAGGTCCTCAATTCCAGCCATGCTCACTTCTTTGATTCCATCGGAGGGTTTTCATGATTTTTCAAAAATAAAATTCCTGCAACAAGTATTAGACAAAAACCTTTCTCCAAGTTCTCACATGTCGCTCATATGAAGTGGCTATCCTAAACAATTCTTAAACTCTTACCTCCCACAAGTCTCTCATATTATCATGTAAGGTGGAGCTATAGGTATGGCTAGTGAAATTAACACAAATATTGTCAAGCTAAGAAATTCCTCTAATGGTTGTTTACCTTTCAAAGCCAATGATCATGAGAATTAAACCATGATGTGGGGATATCTAGGATAAGAAGATATAGAATGGTGGACATGTGCAAGGGCAAAAGAAAATAAGACTACGAGGCACCGATGACGTCCTCGTTATCGGATTGCACATGGTTGGAAAATGGAAGCTTCGTCTCTTAACAACAACGTGGCATCCTTCCTTACACTTCATTTAATCTTCACTTGATTCATCCCTCTTCATACCTTTCTTGCTTTTCCTCTTTCTTTCTTTCTCTCTTTTCTTTTCTTTTTCTTTTTCTCTCTCTTTTTTTTTCTTCTTTTCTCTCTTTTTCTCTCCATACACATATATATTTTTTTCTTTACTTATCTGTCTCTTGACATCTTTTACCTCTCTTCCGAAGCTCTTTGCTCATCTTTTCTTGCATAAATACAATCTGAATTTTAAATGAAAACCATGCTAGAGACGAGACGAAACTTCGAACATAGGTTGTGTTCAAGGAATACGATGTACAAAAGAGATATTATGGTTCGGGTATGGAATTCGGCGATGTACGGGACTTTCGATGTGAGAGTCTCGTTACCGAATACATGATGAGGCTAGCAATAAAAGATATATACAAGGACATGATCATTGCTCGAAATTAAAACTTCCAAGAGAGAAGGATCCTAGCCCAACAATCATGCTAACCGCACTTATGGTGGAACGGATATCGAGTTGGCCTTGTATAGGATTTTTCTTTGTCTCTCAAATTGGAAAAAGAGAGTTTGCTAACCTTTATTACAAGGGTTTTTCATATAATTTTCAGAATTAAACTCCTCCAACATTAGCATCAAACTTAGCACAACCAAAACAAGGTTCTAGATCAAAGTATGGTGCAGGCACTTTTAAAGGTAAAAACTCCACTAAGCACCACGGTAAATGTTTCAAACCAAAAGCTCATGCTCATATATCAAAAATTAAGGGAAAACATACGAGTAAAGAAAGAAAAAGCATCGCATGAGACAAAAATTAAAAGACACTTTTATTTGATTTTTCGACTCGAACACTAAATTAACACACTTCAAACTGAAAATTTAAAGACACACCTAAAAATTTAACTCACAAACTCTCGCAAACTCTAAACCAAACCAAACTAAACTTACTAAGGCAAAAATTTTATTTCTAGCTAGCTAGCTCTCCCCCACGCTAAAATCATACAACGTCCTCGTTGTATCTTACAAAAAATCCTAAGGGGGAAAACCCTAACTTTCTAGTGGAACTTCCCACAGTCCTTGCACCACCTTTTCTTCATGTTGCTGACCATCCCGAATAGTTTCCTCACATTCCTATTAAGGAACTTGTAGTCATCATCGACTACTCGTTCCAAATCCTCCATTCTCTGCCTCATCGCCTCCATAGCTTAGAAACACTCCTTGACCGACGCGTAGAGGTCCGAGATGGAGTGACGGTAAGCCGCACAACATAACAGATGCATCCCGAATGGGTCATCGTCACCGGGGTCGTCGCCGTTGTCGCCGTCGCCGCCGTCGTTGGGATCTCCGCCGCCGTTTGGACCTTCGGGAGTCTTCTCTTTAGGCACCTCCTCCCAATAGAAGAGGTCATTGTCGTCCCTTCCGGCGGCTGCCCACGAGCTCGGGCTGCGATCGTCAGAGTAATCACTCCCCCCGTAATCCTTCAGCTCGGGCGACTCCTTCTTGTAGTCTTTCCTCTTCATGCCTCAGAGTCGCTCCGATCTACGGATGGGAGTTAAGACCTCCTCCTTGACATGGTCGCGAGATGCAATCGGCCCGGTCGGGACACGCCCTCCGCAACGGATGCGGGCGGTCCTCTTGATCTCCATTGTAGGCTTGAGCTCGCATCGCTTCGCCTCCTCCGGCTTCTAAGGCTTCTCGGCGCCTAGCTTGATCTCCTCGCTCCTTGGGGACTTCATGGTTGCTGCTTGGGTGCAAAAGGATGTGAATTGGGATGGATTCCCGAGCTCCAATCTCGTTCCTTTAAATAGTCCGAGAAGGAATGCCCTAGAACCCATCTTTTCCTTTTCTTGACTTCCCTAAAATTCTCTGACCAAACAATGAAGTTGAAGACGCGCGTCCCAGGGAAAAACGGGGACGGACCGCCGCCCTAGCCCTCTGGGCCGATCAGACCGGGCCGGCCGGCCTGCCCTGGTTCGCGGGCCGGTTTAGTCTAGTTTTTCGCGTGCTCCACTATTTTTTAATTGTTAGCCCATGTAGAAAAGTTGACCTGGTAAAACTTCGTGAGAAACTCCAGAAAAATAAATTAAGAGCTATTTACAAAAAGCTCACCTTGTTTTACGTCCTAGGCTTGACGTTCGGGCTCATCCTCCATGATGAAAATATCAATAGGTGAAGGGGCACAACGTCGGGTTCGAAATACACCTTAAGCTGTTGACCATTCACCATGAATTGATCTCCTTTCATATCCATGATGGTAACCGCTCCATTGGAGAGCACCGAATGAACAATGTAAGGTCCATCCCACTTGCTTTGCAATTTCCCCTTTCCGAAGGTTTTGAATCTCGAATTATAGAGGAGGACCTTATCTCCTTCTTTAAACTCCTTCTTCTTTAACCTTTTGTCGTACCATCTTTTGATTCTCTCCCTGTATATGCTTGCGTTTTCATAAGCCTTCAACCTCATCTCCTCTAGCTCGCTAATTTGGATTCTTCGTTTTACCACCGCGGCGTCTAGATCGAGGTTCATCTCTTTTATTGCCCAATATGCCTTGTGTTCTAGCTCAACCGGAAGGTGACATGCTTTGCCATAAACAAATTGATATGGGGTCATACCTATCGGTGTCTTGAACGCCGTTCGATATGCCCATAAAGCTCCATCCAACTACTTCGACCAATCCTTGCCTCCCTTCTCTATAGTCTTGTTAAGGATGCTCTTTAGTTGTCTATTCGATGTTTCCACTTGTCCGTTGGTTTGTGGGTGATAAGCCGTAGAGACTCTATGTTCAATCCCCAACTTAGACAAGCATTTCTTAAAGTTCTTCCCGGTGAAGTGAGTTTCTCCATCGCTTATCAAGATTCTCGGGGTACCGAAGCGAGGGAAAATCACACTCTTAATCATTGCAATGGATTCTTCTGTGGAAGCTTTGCGACATGGCATGGCCTCTACCCACTTGGATACATAATCAACCATAACTAGGATGTGCTCAAATCCATGTGAGTTTTTGAAAGGCCCCATGAAGTCAATTCCCCAAACATCGAATAAATCGATTTGTAAATTATAATTCAAGGGCATAGCATTCCTTTGAGAAATGTTTTCGGTCCTTTGGCATTCGGGGCATGATGCAACATATCTTTTAGTATCTTCATGCATCTCCGGCCAAAGGAATCCGCTGGACCATACTTTTGCTTGTGTTCGGAAATGACTATAGTGTCCACCGTACTCCGCCGAATGACACTTCCTCAAAATCTCTTACCTTTCTTCCCTTGGTACACATCTTCTCATTACTCCATCATTCCCAAGTTTAAAGAGGTAAGGTGAATCCTAAAAATATTTCCGGCTTTCAGAGATTATCCTCCTTTGAGTGTTTTTATCTAGGTGATCAAGAGGCATTCTCCGAATCGCTTGAATGATATCGATCATCCAAGTATCCTTGTCGAGTTTTCGGTAGAGGTGGTCATCTCTCATCTTATCCTCTATGGGCTCCTTGTCATCTTGTCCACGGTTCATCCTAGACAAATGATCGGCCACAACATTTTCCACCCCCTTTTTATCACGAATTTCCACATCGAACTCTTGGAGAAGAAGGATCCAACGAATCAATCTTGGTTTAGCATCCTTCTTAGCCAAAAGATACTTGATGGCTGCATGATCGGTGTAAACAATGACCTTCGAGTTCACAATGTAGGATCTGAATTTTTTGAAAGCAAACACCACCGCTAGCAACTCTTTCTCCGTAGTGGCATAATTTAATTGTGTCTCACTAAGAGTTTTACTAGCGTAGTATACGGCGTGAACTCGGCCTTCCTTTCTTTGACCTAAAACCGCCCCTACGGCATAGTCACTTGCGTCGCACATGATCTCGGAAGGTTGGCTCCAATCCGGAGGTTGAATGATGGGAGCACTCACAAAAGCATTTTTCAAGGTCCGGAATGCCGCTAAGCACTTCTCATCAAAGTCGAAAGCCACGTCTTTTTGAAGAAGTTGTGTTAAAGGCTTAGTGATCTTTGAGAAGTCCTTAATAAATCTTCTATAGAATCCGGCATGGCCTAGAAAGCTCCTCAAAGACTTAACATCCATTGGAGGTGGGAGTTGCTCAACCGTCTCCAGTTTAGCCTTGTCCACTTCAACTCCTCTCTCGGATATAACATCTCCGAGCACTATGCCTTGCTTTACCATGAAGTGGCACTTTTCCCAATTTAGCACTAGATCGACCTCCGCGCACCTCATGAGAACCTTGTCTAAGTTTGCCAAGCAATCCACAAATATCTTCCCATAAACAGAAAAATCATCCATGAACACCTCGACAATTTCCTCGATAAATTCCGAGAATACTACCATCATGCAACGTTGAAAAGAGGCCGGAGAGTTGCATAAACCGAAGGGCATCCTTCTATATGCAAACGTTCCATATGGGCAAGTAAATGTTGTCTTGTGTTGATCATCCGGGTGAATGGGAATTTGCATGAACCCCGAGTATCCATCGAGAAAGCAAAAATAAGCGTGGTTTGTTAACCTCTCGAGCATCTCGTCAATGAACGGTAGGGGGAAGTGATCTTTCTTCGTTGCTTTGTTTAGCTTTCGATAATCGATACACATCCGCCATCCGGTCACGATTCTTTGCGCTATTAACTCGTTCTTCTCATTCTTCACCACGGTCAAACCTCCTTTCTTCGGCACACAATGTATCGGGCTCACCCACTCGCTATGCGGCACCGGGTAGATGATTCCGACATCAAGTAACTTGATAACCTCTTTCTTTACTACCTCTCGCATGGCATGTGTTAACCTCCTTTGATGGTCCACTACGGGCTTACATTGGTCTTCCATTGGTATACGATGAGTGCAAAAGGCTGGGCTAAGTCCTTTGAGATCATTGATCGAATATCCAATCACCTTCTTGTGCTTTTTTCAATAAATTCAGCAACTTCTCATTTTCTTGGGGACTCAACTCGTCGCTCACGATGACTGGATAAGTCTTGGCTAGGCCCAAAAATTCATACTTTAATCCTTTGGGCAAAGGTTTAAGATCCACCTCGGGCACTTGTGGTTCTTCGGGTTTAGTGTCTCCTATGTCTTCGAATTTTTCTTCCTCCACGCTTCCATCTTGTGGTTCTAATCCTTTCGTTGTTTCCTCTAGTTCCTCATCTTGTTGATCATTGGATTGATTCTCCATCGCTCTTTGCAGCGGGTATCTAAGGGTTTCAACAAAACAAAGACTACCTACCACCTCTTCTTCTTCATCCTCGAGAGGAAAAGGTGAAGGATGACTAGAAGCGCGAAGAAAACTATATGTGTACTTATCTCCATTAAGGTTTATTGTTACTTTGCCATCTCCGGCATCCAACACGGCATCAACCAACTTAAGGAAAGGCCTACCTAGGATTATGTGATCATGATTATCATAATAGGCATCTATAACAAAGAAGTCGGTTGGTATGCACTTTCCAGAGATGATTACATTAATGTTGCAAGCAATACCTAGAGGTTTAATAGTTCTACCATCTCCCATGATTAACTTTGTTGAAGTTGGAGCTAAGTCTAGGTTGTGGTCTTGAACTTTATCATAAATCTTGGAGGATAGGACACTTACTTGAGCTCCGATGTCGCATAAAGTCTTGCATTGAACTCTGTTAATCTCACAACTCAAGTGTGGCGTTGTCTTCTCCTCTTGATCGGATCCTATTGCATAAACTTCGGCGAGGCGAGCGTATGGTGATGCTTCGGGCTTGATCCCCATAATTCTTTTCACCTCGGCTATGTGATCCGAATCCACTTCATCATCACTAAAGACCTTTCGAAAGATCTCACCAGTGGTTTCAAGGTCGTATAAATTTTCCACTCGCTTTTTCCGGTGGAAAGTCCACTTCCAATGCTCTTGCCATCCCCTTTTGGTTAGGGAACGGTCTTCTCTTGTTGAATACTTCTCCATAATCTATTGGAACCCAATCCATTTGCTCGAACTCCCTTAATGGCTTCGCACTTGATATACTCCTCTTGTTTGTTTCATTTCACTTGGCGAAGTCAACGCTTGGGGTAGTTCTTGTCTCGGTGTGTACTTCTTCAACCTTTTCCAGGATTGGCTCCTCTTTCTTGTCTTCCGGGGCTGCCTTTTTGGAAATTTCAGCACATGTCTTCATGTTTGAATCGTGTCTCGGCTCTCCCGAAAGTCGTGTTTCCCAATCTCTTCGCATAGCCGCCGCTTTGCTAATCTTTTGCAAAAGTTGAGCGGCTTCCGTGAGTGTTTTCTCCATGAGATCCCCACCTGCACACATTTGAACATGTTCCATGCAACTAGGGGTTAGGGAAAAGAAAAATGTATGCAAGAGTGCATCACCGGAGAAGCCGAGTCTTGGTCCTTGCTCAATCAACTCATTAAATCTATTCCAAGCTTGGTCTATCCCTTCCTCTTCTCCTTGCGTGAAGGTGATCACTTGCCTCCTTAGATGTTGAACCTTTCTTATTGGAAAAATCTTCTCGCAAAATTTCTTCGTCAACTTGTTCCAATTTCCTTCAACTTCAAAGGACGCAAACGAGTACCACGTCTTTGCTTCACCAGCAAGTGAGTAGGGAAAGAGATTCCACTTGAACCATTCATCGAGAACTCCTTGATGCACCGTGTTGCATAGCGTCGTGAAATGCTTTATGTGTCTATATGGGTTCTCCGTCTCCATTCCTCCAAATGGGGTTGCAGCCGCCATCTCGATGATCCAAGCTTTGATTTCATACTTGGTTGCTTCGAGCTTCGAATCCGACTCTTGTACCTTTATGTCTTCACATCGAGGACTAGCGTAATCTCGTAGCGATTTCTCCGGTCCTTCCACGGGGTGGTTGGCGAACGCCATCTAGACAACAAGATAAACAAAACAAAAACAAAACAAAATGGTTTTCTAGGTAATAGGGGTTAGATGTTAGCAATAAACGATAAACAAAAACAAAAATAAATGCAAAACCAAACGATGTAAACTGGCTTGCTCCCCGGCAACGGCGCCAGAAAAAGGGGCTTGTTGACGGATAAAACTCGTATCCACCTACGATCTGCAAGTGTACGAACCTACACCTTTTTCACCACGGGGATTCCCTAGGTTCTTATCAATCCGCGGAGCAAGGGGATTACAAGCATTTGATCTAGCACTACTAACTAACTTATCCAAACCCTAAACTACGGTTAATCTAGAGAACTACTACGCTACACTAGAGAGAGAGATTAAACTCACAAGATATATAAAAGACACTTGCCCAAGGGTCTACGATACTTGAACATGCAAGCACTTAGAGATATGAAACCCGATCTAATCTACCGGGGGTTGTGACCACGGTTTCGCCCTTTCCCTCCCCCCGTACTGTCACTACACGGAGGTATTCGTGACTAGACCTATGATGATCACGGCGTATTGAAGGGTTCTAAGGGAGAAGTGAGATCTATACCGACATGGCATGGTAGCTAACCTTAAACATGAAAGCATCTTCAACACTAGATGATAGATTGAAACCATAAAAGTTGCGATTACATCTCAAGATCGTTTACAACCCATGGACAAATGAGAAGATTACCCCATCAAGGTGCTAGGCATAGCACCCTTGATCATGGTGACGCTTCCGACGGTGTCTTCCTTCTCCTTTGGGGGTGTCGTGGCAGGGCCTCGACGTCCTCCTCCACTTGTGGTTGCTTCCTTCGAGTCGAGCGATCCTCTTCGCGAATGATCTTTCTCCTCTCCTTCCTCTCTAGCTTGTGGACAGCCTCTCGGGCGAATGGCTCTCTCCCTACGAATGGTGACGCCTCCATGTACTTAGGGTTGCATCATCTTCACGCTCAAGAAATGGGGGGCCGAACTGACACGGGAATGGGCCAAGCCGGCCGGCCTGGGCAGACCGGCCCAGGCCCATCCCGACCCGGTTGGTCGCCCCTTCGCTCCCGTGGGTCCTTTTGACATTTTGCATTTTGCCCCCTGCACTTGCATCATTTTGGCGACGTCATCCTCGCGTCCAAGATAGAGGGTCTTCTCGCATGAAGTTCGGTCTTTTACGTTTTAATCCTCGGGGATGTTCCTTTGTAACACTTCGGTCCTCACCACCTTTGGGAGTGATTTGATCATGCACTTGAATACGAACGAGACTCCTCATTTGCTCCTTTGAACTTGTTGTGACTCCGTCCTTTTTGTCCATGTTTTCCTGCAAAAACATAACACTTCCAAATGCACATACAAAGATGAACTTGTTATATCATTAGTGTGCCTAGTGGCGGGTTAGTTCCATAATCAAGTCCAAACCATAGTGTATTGAACATGTTTGGTGTACCAAAATACACCATCAACAATGACCCACGAATATACAAGTTCACAGTTCTAAAGAACAAAAGCAATAGTTTGAGCAAATTCTGCTTCATCCATCAATGACAACCTTCAGAGAACTAATACGTTGCTCAGAACTGCCGTCCTCCCCGTCATTGTCCTCACTGCTACTGCTGCTCGAGCCATGTTTAGCATCACCTTCTTCGCCAGCTTGACCGTCAGACTCAGAACTTAGTTCAAGAGCTTCGCGAATTTCATCGCTCGTTTCCTTCCTCATGAGCTGAAGGAAACCAATAACCGAAAGAATTAGGAAGTGACACATTAAGCAAAGTCACAATAGAGTAGAAAAAAGGAAGAATTCAAAGTTTTAGGAGATAACCACCTCTTCAAGTTTGTCGCGAGCAGGTTTCTTCGCGAATTCTCTGCCGCTGGCAATCCAGAATTCTTTCATGAATTTGACTTTAACTGCCCGAACATCTTCATTTGCTCGAATAAGAGAAGTACTTGAAGCATCTGGAAATTGCTGAATCGCTCCACGAAACTTCTCAAGATCAACGCAGTCATAATTTTCAAGAAGTTTGAGCAAGCTCTCAACACTGAAGACAGCAGCAAAATCACTAGCACCAGAGATGACTTCAGGAAGAGCTTTGAATTCAGTTAGCATCCAATCCATCACTACTGAATCATCTTCAATCTCAGGGAAAGGGTTGGGACGAGTACCGAACTACCCAAGAGCTTCACTGTATTTTTCAAACAAAAGTTTGAAATTCTTCCGAATGCCATCAGCACCCTTACTCATAGCTTCGCGCCGCTCATTAAGTGCTTTCTCAAGCTTCAGAATAACCTTCTCTTTTTTACCAAGAGTCTTGGCAATATTAGCATTCTGTGTGACAAGTTCAGCATTTGCGCCACGAAGAGTGTTTATGACGTCAATACTCTTGTCAACATCCTTCCGAAGATTTCGAGCCAATAAGCTCATTCAGATTAACTTCGACGTTCGAAATATCCTCACCATCGCTAGAATTATTCCCAAATTTGATCTCCCCATCTTCGTGATTTCCAGATTCTTGAATAGTTTTAGTAATCAGGTTTTCAGCGCTTGGGGGAATGTTCTCCGATGTTGGAGGGAGGCCGGCTGCGGCTAATTCTTCGGCATTAATTGGTCTGGCAGTGCTTTTAGTGCGAGCCACCTCCCAAAAGAAAAGTTTAACGAAAAAGTCAAAACAAGGGAGCAACGGAAAATCAAAGAAAACAAAGATGACATTCAAGAATATGAGAAAGGAGAAGAAATTACCTTCGGGGAATGAAAAGATTGCAGAATCTTCGAAATCTCAAGATGTGAAGCTCGAAGCGCTGATGCTAGAAAATTTCAAAGAAAACGGCGGAACAGTGAAACGAAGTTACCGCGCGGAGTTTCTATTTATAGGGGAAAGGGGGGTAGTTTCGAGAAGATATCTCGATATAACCGTTGCACCACCCAGAGGGGGACGTGTGTACACTCCAACGTTCTGAGGGTGACGTTTTTACCACAATTCGAGAAATTTTCATGGAAACGGATCGTCGGAGTCAACCCGCTTCCCCGAGGGGCTAGTGTCGGGGAATTGGGTGAAAACCTTTCACCCTCGAATCTTCGGAGATTTTGGGATTCTCATGAATTCGGTAATTTGAAAGAGAAAGGGCCAAGCGGTGCGTTCTGTTCCGTGATTTCTGAAGAACGCAGTCTCAACTTTCATGAATTATAACTTGTGCGAAACACGAACGAGAAACTTTCTAACCTAGTTAAAACCTTCGGGCGAAATGTTCGCTGAAGGGGCTTGAGTTCATGAGATTGTTCATGAATTTGTTCGCGGTTCGTAGTTCTCAGTAATCTTCATGAATGAAGGCAAGAGCCACGAGCGGACCAAGTCAGAAGCGCGGCATCATAAGTCTGGGTTCGAGGTGTGAACGGATGGCAGGTTTGCAAATATCTGAAGTTACCTCCGTAAATTACGGGATGTAAAAGACATTCATGTACATGTTCCCATTTGGAATATTCTTTAGATCCGAGGGCAATATCGGAATGTAAAAGTCCCTTCGTCTCCCTATAAAAGGGGGCCGGGGGGCACGTGTAAAGGGGTTCATGACTTTGGAGGAGAAATACAGAGTTTCGGAGATTCCTTGTCTCCGAGTTCTTGAGTTCCTTCACGAATGAATTCTTGAGTTTCTTCTCGTACATGGTCGGGGGTTCCATCCGATTCCAGTATCCCCAACATCGAGCTCCCTCGGCCAGGGTGCCTAGTATTCTAAATATCGTGACCACCATTGCCACCGACAGCCCAAGCTTCACGTCCATGTTTGCGAACCTACTCCACGCACTCTTCACCCCAACTAGGTACAAAAATCAAACTCTCATGCTCACCCGAACTCTGGCAGAGCTCGCCCCCGCATGGATATGATGGTCACTACGTGAAAACCTCAAATAGGTCACGCAGCATTTGTAACGGGCCCTTAACACCCGTTACATGCACCCACATCTGTAACGGTTGTTGTTTGGCGCCCGTTACCGATAAGCGCGGCAGGCCGACCCCGGGGTTGGCCTCCACAACGCCCGTTACCAATGTGGACTTCTGGTAACGAGCTTCTTAAACGCCCGTTACATTAATTCTTTGTAACGGACCTTAAAGCGAGTTCATTACAAAATTTAAACGTATTGGTAACAGGCTTGTAAAATCCGTTACCGATCAATGCCCTATTGGTAACGGGCTCTTTATGTCCGTTACTGATCGCTGCCGTATCGGTAACCGGCTTTAGTGTCCGTTTCGATGACCATTTGATGCCCGTTACTAGACTGAGAGCTCAATAATTAAAGTCTAATAGCACTCTTCACTGCCGTGAATCGGGAGCGCAGCGGCTGTGAACAAAGGAGACAGAGGTTTGTTAATCTGTGTCTCCTTTGTGAAGAAAGGAGATGGAGGTTTGTGAATCTGTGTCTCCTTTGAGTCTGTCTTCATTGAGAGGTTAGCTCGATCTCTCATTGCTTCCATTTCGACATATAGGCATAATCAACACATATATCTTTTGAGACAAAATAGACATCATAAGAGAGATAGCTTGTCCACATAGATGAAGATAACTTGTCCACAGGAATAAAGAATAATTATTACAAACAGTTAACTTAACTTGTCCATCAGGCTAGGACTTAACTTGTCCACCACATTAATTATTTACTATGGTCGTGCTATCTGACCATACACATCAACAAAAGCATGCCCCTTGAACATCCACAAAAGTATGGCTATCTGACCCTGCACATCAACAAGCTTGAACTTCCTCATGCGCCATCAAGATTGGCTCTTTTTGCAGCCTCTTCGTAAGCAACCAAGGATTGTTGAAGCCCTTCGAGCGCATCTTCAATGGGCTCGAGATTTTGTTCAGTAGTATACTTGTACCTCCTTATGTGCTTAGCCTTTTTTATGAGGATGCTCACTTCTTTCGTGATTTTTTCAAACTCAGGTTTCACATAATCCAAGACATTAAGGTTTAGAAGTAACTCAAGCTCTGCTCGCGACTCATAGAGTTTTGCCTGAAACAGGGTTAAACATGGTATAAGAATAACATAGTTAATTCAGAACTAATTTGCCTCAGAACTTGGAGCAGTATAGGCACAGTAATCATCATAGGAAAATTATATAAGAACTTGAAAATTATCCTAGGCTTCATAGCAGGGTGACAAGTAAAATCAGAACTTAGTTCAGAACTAATTTGCCTCAGAACTTGGTATATGATCATGACAAGCATGGAAGACATCATCATAGGCACTAACTTTATCAATCTCAAGCTTCATCTATAGAACAAGTAAAAAGGCAGTGAGATTCAGAGAAACTTGCCTCGCCGTCGTCGTGGTCGTTGCCAGAGTCAGAGATGAGGTCCTCTACCCCTTCACCGCTCCCTCGACCCCTCTTTGTTGTTGCCAGACACTTGTGCTCGCAGACGTGAGGTAGGCGCCTCGCCCACTTCACTGCCCCCTCGCCGGCACGCTCCTCTTTGCCGCTGCTTGGCCCCTCGTCGGAACCCGAGAGGATCCAGTCGAGGACCCTCATCTCTGGCATTGGGTTCACTCCACCGCCGCTTGGCCCCTCTCCGGCGCTCATCGTCGTCTCCCTCTTTGCTGCCATCTTGCCGGCATGCGCGCGGATCCAGTTGTGGCACCGCTTCGCGTTCCGGTTCTCCTCGATCCCGGGTGCGCGGGGTCCTCCGCTGGTTGGCCCCTCGCCGGCGCTCATCGTCGTCTCTGTCTCCACACCTCCTCTCACCCTAGTGAGAAATGAGGAAAGCGTCGTGTGCTGCGCTTTTTTTAAGGAAAGTGCTGCGCTGATCCATTCGGAAAGAAGAAGGGGAGACGGAATGGGCCGGGGCGGTTGAATATTCATTTTGCAAAATGCATAGTCACTGCCGACGCGGGTTAGCAAACCCACGTCGCTTTGTTGGCTGGTGCACGGGCAGGCAACGGTTACCTTCTTTATACTAGGCTGCTGACGCTGACGCGTGGGCCCGACACTTTTTTTTTGAAATGACACTTGCTTCCCTCAAAAATTAGGGCCCATAAAACAGCATCTAAAAATTAATAAAAATATGAACAATTCATAGTTTTATTTTGAGAATCGAACAACTCATAGTTGGGCATTTGGTATTTGAATAAAATATGAACAGTCACACGTCTCCTTGTGACCACATGTCTCTTTTGTGGCCAAGAGCTCTCCTGAGCGTATATGGGTTCCGAGGCACGTGACCGGCCGCTTGACGGTTCCCCATCTTGTCACTATAAATCCCCGGCCGGCCAAGAAATTCGTCAACCGCGCCACCAAGAAAACCCCAGCAGCACCGTCTCCGGTCACCATGAAGTGAATCCAAGAGCTTCTTCTTCCTCAAGCGCGCGCATGGTATCGTCAAGTGAGCCGTCCAGGAAGCGGGGGAGTGAGGAGGATGATGACGACGAAAGCCGCCGCCGTCGGCTCATTAAGGAGGGGACGGCGCTGGCGCCCGAGGAGGTGTCGCCGCCCCCGCCCGACGAGCCCGAGGAGGTTCCGCCGCCCCCGCCCGACGAGCCCGAGGAGGTGCCGCCGCCCCCGCCCGAGGAGGCGCCGCCGCCGCAGCCTATGGAGGCCGTTTCTGCTCCTGCACTAACTGCTGAGGAAGCCAGTTGGTTAGTCAACTTGTTCAGCGAAGCTATCAATAGGCTTCGACGGGTGGCCGTTCATCTCGGGGTCCCAGGACCCAATGATCCGCTGTAGAGGAACGTGAAGGATTACGCCTTCAAGATCCATATCTTGGCTGGGGACCTTGTGAGAGGCATGCTCGGCCCCATCGACGACGACGGCGGTGACGATGGCGGCCTCGACGGCTTCGGCTCCGACTCCGACTCCGACGGTGGGGCTCCTCTAGCGGCCACTACCTCTGCTTAATTAATTTGTTCCTCTGTTAATGTGTTCCTCCTGTGTGTTTGTTGAACTTGTGATGAACTAGTAGATCTAAGAGACGCGGGTAGATCAATCCATGTCTCCTATAACGCATTGCAATGTCTATGGCAGCAGCTTACAATGAATTGCAATGTGTATGCCAAAAGTTTGTTACTCTGTTTGTGTCATTATATGGCAGTAGTTTACAATGAATTGCAATGTGTATGCCAGAGTTATGCCAGAAGTTTGTTACTCTGTTTGTGTTAATCCGCGTCTCCTTTGCCTCGTGCTGCAATGAAATGTCAGCACAGATGAATTGATGAATTTTGTGATGTGTGACACATTAAGATTTGTGACCCAATTGTCATTCCATCCATTCTTCATTCATACATTTAAGTTTGTCATCTGTGACAAATTTTTCATACTTCATCCACACAGATGTTGACGCTCCTTAGCCTCACCACTAGGTTTGCACTCACGGCGACGGCGCCAAAAATGCTCGTTGGCACTCGCTAGCGTCGCTACCAGGTTTATACCCTTAGTAATGGGGCTAGGGAACGTCTTTGGTAAAACACACATCATAGAAAGATCCACAAGCGCACGGATTACCGTTGTAGCACTTCACCCGGTAGTATTCGGGTTATCGTATTTATATTTTCCCAAGGGAAGCACTATGGCATAGATAATCAAAAGAACGGCAGAGAGGATCGAGATTCGGTAAAAGGGACTTATAGCGGGGGTAACTTGACACGCGAGGAGATCTTGATAAAAGAGCTAGAGAGGTCCTAGTGAGCTGGGAGGACAATGAGACGAGAAAGGATTCTAAGGCAATCTATCTATTCTTGTCAACTCCGGGAAAAGAACTAAGGTAAAGCAGTGCCAAGGTAAGATAGGATCAACAAGCTCTTCTAGTGCTACAGGGGCATGCAAAGCCGCGCTCTCGGACTGGGATGAGAAGGGAGAACGACGACGCGCTGAATCCTACCGGCCCGAACTAACGTGGTGGACTACAAAGCCCGTCCGGAGCTGTCACCTCCTTAGGGTACTACAACTATTCCGTTGAACGGGACACCAATCTAAGACTAAGGCAGGTTCTGAGCACCGCGCTCACAACAAACCAAAGAACCTTCCCTAAGGCCTTTAGGGAGAGGTCTCTCTCTCCGATGAAACACCAGAGATCAAGCGAAGAATGACCACAACACTACAGGGTTCAAGAGAGCTATGCTAACCGAGGCAAAACTCACTTTAGTCTAAACCTAGAATAAAGCTTCTATTAGCTAAGTAAAAGCTGAATGTAATTGACTTCAAATGTAAGATAGAAAGATAACTTGAAATGCACTTAAGTCTTATAAAGGAAAGATACAAGAGTAGTACCCGAACTCTGAAGAAGACTTCTCCGGAACCCCGAGACTAGCTCGACTCGACTCTAACTCCCAAACTACACTACTTCCTACTCTAAGATACAAAAGTGGACAATAGTGATGCTCATGCGGTGTGCCTTTCGTTCTAGTGAGTGGAGGGTCCCTTTTATAGCAGTGGGAGGTCGGTGGAGCACTGAGGAGGCAGGAGCCAGGCACGGCCGCACCTATGATGTGCCACCATTCGTCGTGGACGGTCCTGATGCTCGATCCTTGGTTGGTTGTGAGTCGGTATCCTGGGTCAGTTCCGCCGGATTCGCCTCTTCGTAGGTGCGGCCGTATCTCTTAATCCGGCCGTGCCTACTCCAAGCCGTGTGATGCACCGCCAATGATAGGGGATGCTCAGGATTGCTTCAAAATGGCGGTTGGTTGCATGTAGAGGTGGGCCCATGGATCCAAGTGCCTCTTTTCTACTCCTTTGGATCAAACCGATATAACCCCGGCACATCCCATCCATCCAAGGTGTGCTCGTGGAAGTGATGGTCGCCTGGACTCGAGACGTGGCGGGGAGCAGGGCCGGCCACACCTGGTGGACCGGCCGCACCAGCAGGGCCGGCCGCACCTGGCTGTTCGGCCGCACCAGCAGGGCCGGCCGCACCTGTTGGTCCGGCCGTGCCTGCTAGGTGTGGCCCGGTGACTCCCGATTTCTCCCAATTGCATACCTACATATAAAATTCACAACACAACTCGTGGAACTTTATTAGTCCTAAAAAATGTGCATGAAACTTGTCAGATACCCTTCTCATTTCCGAGATTTTGACGGTCGGATTTTTGTTGTAAGGACCATCAACAACAGATGAAGCAAAAGCACCACTTTTAACATCAGAATTACTTCTTTGTAGCATACATCCCCTGTAAACATCCAAATACTACACAAACAATAGCCACAATAATCAAGTTCATCTTCCAGATCACATTGTCCATCTTCTTCTCCAGTGCTTTCTTCCTCTGATTGTCCTCCAGTGCTTGCCTCTGCTCGCCGCTCCCAATTTGACATTCCACTGAATCAACTACTTCATTGACCGCGTCTGCCCAGTTCGACGGTCGAAAAACAATGACGCTAGCATCCTTCAGCATCTGGAGATACTCCTTGTGGAAATGATAAAATCCACAATTCTTGGTGTACTGCAAATCAAAAGCACATAAGAACCCTAACTCAGATTTCGGAAACACAGCAGACTACTCACCGAGTTCCTTGAACACTTGAAATAAAGACGACCGTGGTTTTCACCTTCCTTCTGCGTCCGCCCCTCCACCACCCGAGCCATACCACACTCCGGGCAAGGGACCAGTGGAAAGCCGCTTAGCTCACCGACTGGATCCAAGCCGATGGAGTGATTGCGGCTGCTCCGGCAACCTTGAACCCTAAGCTTGTCTACAAAAATTCAAATGGTTTCAAAAACGGAAGATTATACTTGTGTACAAATGTCTACATCTCTCACATAGTTTCTTAGAATGTTACTTCAACATTGAAGTTTTCCACACAAAAAAGGAATCGACAAGCAGGATGAGCAGCTTAAAGCCGCACAAAAAAGGCAGGAAATTGAACTTCTAAAGAAGAATGCTGAGCTGGCAGAAAGAGTTGCAAAACTAGAGACAAGGATAGCTAAACTTGAGGCAACAACACAAAAGAAGCCATCTAGCTAACTAGTTCCCTTGCAGCTACAATCTAGTTTGGTGAAGCGCCCAGCTGATGCAGTCTTATTTTGGTGATGTGCCCTGCTGATGCATGTCAGATGTGAATATGTTTGTTATGAGTTAGTTTGCTTGGTGATGTGAACTTGTGATGCATGTCATATGTGAACATGTGATGCTATATCAACAGTCACACTTGTTTGCTTGGTGATGTGAACTTGTGATGTATGTCATATTAGAGCCCATAAACAGCACCTAAAAATTCGTAAAAAATACGAAAAATTCATAGTTGGTAATTTAGTATATGAATAAAATATCAACAGCCACATTTGTTTAACCAAATTTCTTAAAATTAATTTTTTATCTCATGTTTATGATATAGTAGCAGAGTAGTACTTGACTACATTACTTGTTTTAAGGCCCACACAAGCCCACTCGCGCTAGGTTAATAGGGAAGGACACCTCCCTCACGCAGTCTCCTCCCACTCCCCCCTCGCGTCGTCGCCGCCGCTTTCTCCCCCTCACCTCCCCCACGCCGCGACGCACGCTACACCCCTTCGCTGAGATGCGCGCAACACCATGCTCGGCGCGACGCGTGCCACACCTCTGACAGCGAGATCTGGAGGAGGAGGGACCCAGCAGCGGTGACGACGACGACGACTAGAGGAGGGATCCAGCGACGACGACGACTAGGAGGAGGAGGAGGGATCCAGCCACGAGGTCGACGCGGGGACGAGGACGTGGCGGCGAGCAGGCAGCGACGAGGAGTAGAGATCCCTCCGCTCCGATAGTGACAAGGTCAGTGGTGAATCTAGGATTTGAGTTTATGGTATGCCGCTCTAAAAATGTCTTATACAATTCGGTAAATCCATTCTACCAACTCGGTAATAATTGTAAAATTAACAACAATTCAGTAATAACTGTAAAATTAACAACGTAATTTGGTATATTTGTTCGAGTTTATGCAATTAGGCCAAGCGAGCGTATGCAGCACATATGCGTTCAGATAATCAAGTATACAATATATGTGTGCGTATGCTTTTCTTTTGATATAAATGCGTATAAATATACTTGTACTTGTGGGAATTGCAGGGTATGCCGGTGCATACCCGGCATACCCTGTGGCTCCTTTGTATAAGTACATGTGGACATACTTAGCTGTTGATGGTATACATACTTAGCATTTCCCTTTAGATTGACTCTTATATTTGGTTTTGTTCTTGTTCCTATGTACATGTGCACATTCTCTCCAAGTTGAATAAGTACCTCAACAGCAACAGAGGCAGCCTGCATCTTCCTCTTTAAAATGGTAAGGTCGCATTGCCCGAACTAATTTTTTGGTTAATGAATTTTGCATTTATGTTAATGGTTTACCATAGAACCAATGATATTATAGTGGGCTAAAGTAGTTACTGTAATTGTTTTCTTATGTGTTTTCTCATGCTTAGCTGCTAAGCATGATTAACTAAAAATGTGCTCTACTTGTCTCCTGTTGTAGCATGTCTCCTGGGAGAGCTAGCAGTATAGTCTGCTTTTTGTGCTATTCTTGGACACCGAGCTAACCTTTCTCAAAATCCCTTGACTATTAATTCACAGGATAAATCTGACGAGGACTATAGACATGGGCCACAAGATGAAGAAGAGGTTTATGGCACTGCTAGTGCACAGCAAGACCAGGTGGGTGGGGCTCAGCGCCGAGGCAGAGCGCCAAGGACATCCACAAAGTGGCCAAGTGACACAATGATAGTCACTGAGGTCGACATAGGGGGGATGCCAGTACCATTGACTCAAGAGCGCAGGTTCAGGGCGCTTGCGGGGCTCGTGGCTAGACAAAAGATACCTTTGCACTTGCCAGAATTCAAAGAACTGAGCAATGATGAAAAGTGGGACTTGTTTGATAAGCATGTGCAGAAACACTTGAAGTTCCAGGAAGGCGTAAAACCATAGGCATTCAAGCTTTTCTGGAAGACGGCAGCCAAGGCATGTAGACAATTCAGATTTCAGCTTAGGCGAGATTTTATCAGAAAAGGACTTGAGCCATTTACAAGGCACCCGTTTATCGTCCTGGAACAGTGGAAGGAGTTCATGAAACAGGAGGAAACCGAGCAAGCCTCATCTGTTAGTGTCAAGTTCAAAGAACTCCAAAGCCGGAACACAAGCGAGCACAACATGGGTCCAGCTGGTTATACTGTGAAACTAGAACAATGGGAGGAAGAGGATAGACAATTAGCTGCAGCTGGGATCCCCAACCCATATGACGCCTACCCTGACGATCGTTCCAAGAATTGGCTGCGAGCAAGGAGTAAGCTAGTAATTAAAGACCGTGTTGCCGTGATAGTGTTCAACAACAAAGAAACTGAAAAATTGGCTACAGACATCAAGGAGA
The DNA here is from genome assembly GCA_036936925.1 of Cenchrus fungigraminus. NCBI lineage: Eukaryota > Viridiplantae > Streptophyta > Magnoliopsida > Poales > Poaceae > Cenchrus > Cenchrus fungigraminus. Next base: position 48,018,680 of record CM072778.1, on the reverse strand, counting down.
AGAATGCATGTACAGAATCTTCAGGAATGGCAGGGCAGAGGGAGTATGATGTGCTAAGTCAGTGCTTGGGCCACCCTGAACAACCAGGTCGCGTACGTGGTGCTCCAGCTACCAGGGCTGGAAGTATGCATGGCCTCAGTACGCTTCCATGTACAGGAAGAGGAAGAGGACGAAGACCGACGCATTAGTTGATACTGAAAAGATAAAGGAACAAATCAAGCAAGAACTGGTGGCTGAGATGCAGATGTAGAACATGTAGATGCAGAACAGTTTACTAAAGAGGTGGTGTTATCACCAGTGTCCAATCGCACATGCCCTTCACCCGCCACACTGAAGAGCAGTTGTGCGTCCGCAGATAATATAGGTTTGATCGATGGCACTGCAGAGTTGACGACGGAGGTGCGCTGTGACGATCGTACACAGCAAGACCTTATAGGCATGTTGACTGAACCCACACACTGTGGCCTATGGATCACGTGGAGGGGTCTTGAATGTGAGCCTGCAATTGGTCTTGTTCATCCAGAGCAGACTACGCTACAAACATTCCCGATTAATGAAGACTGTGTTGTGGTTGAAGTGCTCTTTGTATATAATATCTTTGCGGATGAACTAGTGGAATACCCTCCTAATGATGAGGTGATGACACTCAGACAAGCTGAAGGACAGAGGTTACAGTGGAGAAGGTGTCGGATTCACATCATGGGAGCACCAACATATAAATCGCCTTCACTGGCTACGGTACAAATTCCTTGTAGTTCACAGAGTACGGGACAGGTTGCTTCCTCACATGGTTCCCCACATCCTCCTCCTCCTCCTCCTCAATCCCCACATCCGCAAGATGTTCCATTTGGACCTCCTCCTCCTCATCCTGAAAAACATGCATCCCCACCTCCTTCTCCTCGTTATCCTGAAAAAACAGAAAAACTTGCATCCCCACATCCGCAAGATACACCAAATATTTCATCCCCACCTCATCCTCCTCCTACTCCTCCTCATGAAACAACAAAACCTACACCCCCAAACGAAAGTGCTCAAAACAATCATGCCAAAGCAGGAGCCCAGATTGACATGTTGGCTCATGCTGATAAATCTGTCGACGACATTTCGAAGAAAGCTGCAGGTACATCTGGGCCTAATACCTCTGTAATAGCTCCTGGTAAGACACCACCGTTACTAGGCAAACAGAGTGATGTGTTGGCTGGTGCTAATAAATCTGTCGACGACATTTCGAAGAAAGCTGTAGGTACAGCTGGGCCCAATACCTCTGTAATAGCTCCTGGTGAGACACCACTAGGCAAGAAAGCCCTTGAGAAATCTTCAGTCATTTCAAAGCAGCAAGGAAAGAAACTTGCCGAAAATAACATCACTACACCACGTACAGCAGGCAAGAAAGCCCTTGAGAAACCTTCAGCCATTTCAAAGCTGCAAGAAAAGAAACTTGCCAAAAATGGAAGCTCTACACCACCTACAGCAGGCAAGAAAGCCCTTAAGAAACCTTCTTCAGCCATCTCAAAGTAGCAGGAAAAGAAAATTACTGTAAATAAAACCTCTAAGATGCCTATTAGAAAGCGATCTGAGAGAAACACCAAGAAGAATTATTGGGCTATGACTAACCCAAAGCGATCTGAGAGAGACACCAAGAAGAATCCTTGGGCTATGACTAACCCAAATTACAAATTCGGAAAGAGCCTTCTCAGTGGTGGTGATCTCAAAAAGGCTGCTCCTTATACCAGAGATCTCCACACATTCTACATGCAACGTGCTAAGTCAGATGATGATTCTCCGATTACGGTCGCACTTCGGCCCGGGACCAATGCATGACCTAAGAGAGGAGACGAATCGTCAAACGGACTCGAGCAGATACCTGTGCAACTCAGTGGTTTGTACGATCTCTTCAACTTGGATGCTTTGGATCTGACACTTCTCCGCTGCTTCATCCTGTAAGTTGCTTGAAAATTTAATCTGCTTCTCACTAATCATTCTCTATCGAAATGTGCTTTTTGCCTCACATCATCTTTACCATGTATTTTGCCTCCTTACACTTTGTTTTTTCTTATTAATAGGAATATGGCTGTAGAAGTTGAGAAGACGGGCGCTGCAGTTGGCTTCCTTAATCCTGAATGCTTTTGCTTGACAATGTTGACTAGCACGGATGACACTCTTGCTTTCTCTGTGTCCTATATTTACCATGCCTTCAAACTATATGCTAAAAAGAAACTCATCCTTACCGCTTATCTCAGTAGAAACCACTGGATTGCAGTGGCGATCATTCCGAAGCAGCAGAAGGTCTACTATCTTGATTCATTCAAGAGCATTTGGACTGATACTACCCCTTTCAAACTAATCATTAATGAGTAAGTTATTTCTTTCTTAACCTGCGAACGTTCCTCAACAAACTGTGCATAGTATATTAATTAATAGTGCCCTAACCATTGTTGCATGTTTCGTTGTAGGGGTTGGGAACGTTACTGCGCCAACAAGAAGTTGCCCCGCAGCTCCTTGGAACGTGTCAAAGATGTTAAGGTACATACCACTTATTTCCTTCCTGTGGAAGCTAGTACTAAAGCTTGAGTTTATTTCTTCTCGATCACCACTATTTTTCTTTGTACATTTATTGCAGTGCCACCAACAACCTGCTGAATCCAAACTCTGCGGCTTCTATTGTGCCTATCACATGCTTAAATTAAAAGATAGAGGCCCAGATACGGAGGTACTTTCTGGGGATCTTCATTTGTAAAACCTGCAACTGAGCACAGTTCTTGCTTATTAGAACTGCACATGTTTGGTAACCACCTATATATGTGTGCTGACTGGTGACATCGTTATATCCAGAGATTAGGGCTAGATGAGCATCCTCTCCACCACAACACGCTGGTCTATGTTCGTGATAGAATTGCCACATTCCTCATGGAATAGGTGATCGCAGTCGACGGAAAATTTTATGCTGATGAAACTGTGTGCTAATATTGTACATGGTTCTTAGGAAATTTTTGCATTCCTCCTTATCCCATGAATTTTGTGATATTGTTGTCAAGCTAGTTAACTATGGCTGTGATATTGTTGTCAAGCCAGTGATGCTTCTTTACTTGTGAGATGATGATGCGGAATTTTGTCATATCATGCATGTGAATTATGTGGATTTCTGCGAATTTGGATGCTGGATCTAATTTCTGTGAATTTAGTCATATCCTGGCTGGTTCCAGGATGTAGCCCCTGATGGCTGCCAAATCCTGGCTGGTTCCAGGATGCAGCCGGCAAGCAGGCAGCAGGTTACTGTAGGGGTAGCCTACGTATCTGTAACGGGCATTAATTAAAGCTCGTTACAAACACTGATCAGTGAGTAACGGGCTTCATCCGGAACTCCCGTTACAAACATGCCAACAATGTAACGGGCAGCGTAAAAGCCCGTTACCAATACTGACCGGTGGGCCCTAGAACTTGGCCCGTTCGTCAAGACAGAGGAGACGCAGTTTCACAGCACGCGTCACCGATATTGAATTGCTGTAATGGGCTCTGTTTTGGTGCCCATTACCAAAGTTCCCTGTGGGCCCAGAGAAACAATCATTTCACATGACCGGTGACTAGTTGTGGTAACGGTTGTTGTTTGATGCCCGTTACGAATCCTAGTTGTGCTGAGACGTGCGTGAAATAGACGCTTCTCATTTCATCGAGATAGAGGAGACGCAGGTACACAGCACGCGTCTCCGATGTTGAGTTACTGTAACGGGCTCTGTTTTGGTGCCCGTTACCAAAGTTCCCTGTGGGCCTAGAGAAACAGCCATTTCACGTGACCGGTGGCTAGTTGTGGTAACGGTCGTTGTTTGATGCTCGTTACGAATATGTGTTATCAGTAACGGGCATCTGCCCGTTACCTTTCTTGGCTCATTTGTAACACTTGATCGGTAACGGGCGCTTTGCCTATTACTAAAGGCAATCTATGCCCGTTACCAAAGTGAGTTTTTCACGTAGTGGTTGAGGAACTAGATGTGCTTAGGGTTGAGCTAGATGAGATGAAATCTAGGCCCTCCTTTCTTGGTGCTTGCACTTCTTGTCCTGTTTTGCATGAGAAGCTAGATGTTTCGCTTGCTTATGCTAGATCACTAGAGGCTAAGCTGAAAGCTCCTATTCCTACATCATGCTCTACTTGTGAAATTAATGATGTGAAGAATTTGGAGCTTGCACACTATGTTGATCGCTTGCAGGATGAGAATGATGAGTTGAGAAAGATGATGGGTTGGTTGTCGGGTCATGAGCCTCAGCTCAGGATGATGATTGAGGCATACAAGCGCTATGATGGGCAAGCGCTTGGGTCGGATAAGGTTGGGGAGTGCAGTGGTGAGAAGGAGGAGAAGATTGGTGATATCACAGCTCCACCCAGAAACCTTGCACAAAAATGCCTATGCGCCTAAGCCAAACCCACTTAGGAACCGACTAGACACAACCACAAATCCTCCCGTGTTTCCTCCACAAACCAACAACTTCCAGAAACCCGTCAAGTTCAAGAGTGACTTGGGGAATGAGTTCTTTGGGAAGCAGGGAGAGAAACCTAGTGAGGAGAAGCCACAGCCCAAAGAGAACCCAAAGCCAAAGCCAAAATCAAAACCCTTCCATTGTGAGCATTGTGGGAGGGATGAGCACCTAGCTGAGTTTTGCTTTAGGAGGAAGCATGAGGAGAGGTTTGCTAGGGAGATGGAAAACAAGGACAGGTACCGCCCCTCTCGTGGTGTGCCGGAGCCTAGGATGGTGCCTAGGGGTGAGGGTGTGGTGCGTACCATTTACCCTCGGGAGAGGCGTGAGTTTGTGCCTCAAGGTGTGCCACCACAGAGAGATGGTGGTAGGCATGTTGGGTTTGGGCGTGGTGAGTTTGCTGGATGTTCCTTCACTCGTGGCCAATACGAGTATGGGGGGAACGATCGCAGCTTCAGGTCTCAGAGGAGCTACGGGCCACGGTCTCCACCTCGTGGTATGCGTAGTCCTCCAAGGAGATGTGTGGGTGTTCCACCTAGGAGTGATAGGATGGATTTTTCTAACCCCACTTTTGAGCAAATGGAACGACACTGGTTTGATTCATTTTGTACTAACCCAGTGCTGAGTTGTTTGCTCACTCTCGTTCTCGTTTTTGATTTTCAGGTGGGAGGCTTGAAGGGCTTTTGGTTGATCGACTCCAGTTGCTCTCGACACATGACTGGAGATCGAAGGTGGTTCTCCACCCTCAACCCGGTGATGACCAAAGAGTACATCACTTTTGGGGACAATGGGAAAGGTATAGTGCTTTTAGTAGGCATGGTGAAGGTGAGCGAGTCTGTGACTCTTAGGCGTGTTGCTCTTGTCAAGTCTTTGGGGTTCAATCTTCTTTTGGTGTCCCAACTTCTTGATGAGGGTTTTGAGGTCCGTTTCAAAATGGGCACTTCTCGTGTTTTGGATTCTCGAGGTGATATTGTGTGCATGATCATCCCCGAGGGTCAGATTTTCAAAGCCGATTTTTCTCAGTGTGTCGGCTCTTCTCGTTGTTTGGTTGCTGGTGTTTCGGCGGAGCTTTGGAAATGTCATAGGAGACTAGGTCACTTGAGTTTTGACTTGTTGTCACGCTTGAGTGGGCTAGGCTTGGTCCGAGGATTGCCTAAGTTGAAGTACCAAAAGGATTTGGTATGTGCTCCGTGTAGGCTTGGTAAGATGGTCGCTGCCTCTCACCCGCCTCAGACATCCGTTATGACAGAGAGGCCATGCGAGCTGTTCCATATGGACTTGGTTGGTCCAGCTCATGTGTGCTCGACGGGTGGGAAATGGTACGTCCTTGTGATAGTGGACGGCTATTCTCGCTATGCTTGGGTCTTCTTTTTGGCTGACAAGGGGGAGACATTTGGTTTTGTCCGGGATCTAATCTTGAGGTTGAAGAATGAGAGGAATGGAGATGTTGTTCGAGCTATTCGTAGCGACAATGGCACTGAATTTAAAAACTCTCGTTTCGAAACCTTTTGTCGTGATTTGGCTCTCAAACATCAATTTTCCTCTCCTTATGTTGCTTGTCAGAATGGTGTGGTAGAGAGGAAAAATCGTTCCCTTTGCGAGACGACTCGGACTCCGAGGAGATATTGGGCTGAGGCGGTGAATACCGCGTGCCATGTTGGGAACCGGATTTTTCTTCGGGCCTTCTTGAACAAGACGTGCTATGAGCTCATGCACGGGCGAGCACCTAGAGTGAGCCATTTCAGGGCTTTTGGTTGTCGATGCTTTATTCTCAAGAAGATTAGGCTTGATAAGTTTGAGTCGAGGTCCTCTGATGGCATCTTTTTGGGTTATGCGAGTCATTCTCGAGCATTCCGTGTGCTCAACCTTGATACTAACCTAGTCATGGAAACTTGCGAGGTTACCTTCAACGAGGCCTAGCCATGCAGTTTGTCCGTTTTTGAGTGTGCAGGTGATGATGAGATTGGCAAGAAGATCTTTGAGGATGAGGAGGATGATGCTGGAGAGGATGATGGTGATGATGGTGAAGCTCCAGCCACACATGTACCCTCTACTTCCTCTACGACGACTACGGTGCAGGATGGCCCATCCCCTACACCGACTACGATCCAGCAAGATCAAGTGGAAGCTGCTGTTGAGGGGGAGGTCGTCTCTAGGCGAGAGGCACCGAGGCGCGTTCAAGTTGATCATCCTCCCTCAAAAATCATCAGCGACATCAATGAATGTACGACACGGACGAGGTCTAGAAATGCTTCTCACTTTGCTCATTCGGCTTTTGTTGCTACCTTTGAGCCGAAAGACATTGGACACACACTCTCTGATCCTAATTGGGTGAACGCAATGCATGAGGAGTTAGAGAACTTTGAGAGAAACCAAGTTTGGGAGTTGGTAGAGCCACCACCACATTGCAAACCTATCAGGACAAAATGGGTGTGGAAGAACAAAGAGGGTGAGAATGGTGACGTGGTGAGAAACAAATCGAGGTTGGTTGCTCAGGGCTTTAGTTAGAAGGAGGGGATAGACTATGAGGAGACATTTGCTCTTGTAGCCCGTTTGGAGGCGATTAGGATCCTTCTAGCCTTTTCTGTGGTTAAAGGGTTCAAATTGTACCAAATGGATGTGAAGAGTGCCTTTTTGAATGGGTTTTTGGAGGAAGAGGTTTATGTGAAGCAACCACCGGGCTTTGAGAGTGTTGAGTTTCCCCACCGAGTGTATAGGCTGAGGAAGGCATTGTATGGGTTGAAACAAGCTCCCCGGGCATGCTATGGCCATTTGAGAGGGTTCTTGTTCAGCAAGGGATTTGAGATGGGCAAAGTAGATAAGACTCGTTTTCTCCTCAGGAAGGGTGATGATATCCTAATTGTTCAGGTGTATGTGGATGACATTGTCTTTGGCGGCTCGTTTCACTCTTTGGTTGCGAGGTTTGCAGAGGACATGAGCAAAGAATTCAAGATGTCTATGATGGGAGAATTGCAGTTCTTTCTCGGGCTTAAGATCAAGCAGGCGAAGGATGGAACCTTTGTGCATCAAGCCAAGTACACGAAGGACATCCTCAAGAAGTTCAAGATGGACGACTCGAAGCCCCTGTCGACACCGATGAGTACGACTATAGCGCTGGATGCAGACGAGGGCAGAGAGCCCGTGGACCAGAAGGAGTACCGGAGCATGATAGGCTCCCTCTTGTACTTGACGGCGACGAGGCCAGACATTCAGTTTTCTGTGTGTCTATGCGCTCGTTTTCAGGCGTCGCTGAGGACTTCACATCGGCAGGCCGTCAAGCGGATCTTCAGGTATCTTCGATACACTCATGAGCTCGGTCTTTGGTACTCGGCGTCCTCTTCCCTTTCGCTTCTTGGTTTTTCGAATGCCGACTTTGCGGGGTGTCGAGTCGATAGGAAGTCGACTTCGGGGACGTGCCAATTTTTGGGTTCCTCGCTTATTTATTGGTCTTCTCGCAAACAATCTAGTGTAGCTCAGTCTACCATAGAAGCCGAGTATGTCACTGCCGCTAGTTGTTGCTCCCAGCTGCTTTGGATCACATACACACTAAGTGACTTTGGTGAGGAGTGTACCCATGTTCCTCTCATGTTTGATAGCACGAGTGCCATTAGTGTTGCCAAAAATCCCGTGCTACACTCCAGAACCAAACATATAGAGGTGAGGTACCACTTCCTGAGAGAATGTTGAGAAAGGAAACATAGACCTCATCCATGTGCCAACCGAGAAATAGCTCGCTGATATCCTAACAAAGCCTTTGGACCAAGCTACATTTGCTCGTTTGCGAGGGGAGCTTAGGGTGGTTTTTCCTTTCCGAGCTTCGGTTGGGGGTCTGATGTACATATGCATGTTGCATTTTCTTTTCTGTATCATATCATGTTTGCATTTTTGTATCATAGACTGCATTTGTATCATATGCTTTAGAGATGTGCTTCTCCTATATACATTGATCACTATGATATGTTGAATGTGAGCTTATGACTTTGCTAGTGATGCTCATGTGATGTATAGCTATGCTCTTGGTAGGTTTGGGATGTATTTGCATGTGGGTGGCTTAATTTTGTGAAAATGCTATATATGATCCTCTCTTGTGAGTTGAATGCCATGCTCAAATTGTGCTCATATGACTATATCTTTCTTAATTTGTGCTTGGGAATGATGCTCTTTTCATTTGGGGTCAAAGACCCATTTGTCATCATGAATGTTTAGCCTACATGCTACCTTGTGGAGAAGCCTAAGCTTCTTTTTGCCGCAAAGGCACTTCATGTACCATGCTTAATTTTAAATCATGAAATTGGTATATGAAATGCTTGTGCTTGAAAAATATGCTTCCATGTCAATTATGTTTTAAATTCTTTATCTTGGGTGCTAAACCATTGCATGATGTTCACCATTGAGAAGTCTCATATTTAGAAGTGGACACATGGCTCGGTGGCTTTGACATGACATGAGATAGCTTGTAGGTGTTTGTGATGATCTTGTGATGAGAACTTGTGACCCTGCATGAAGTTTGTGGGCTAAATGTTGTTGGTGCTCATTTTGGCCATGTTTAGGTCCTATGCTCATGAGAGGGAAATTTTTGTTGAAAAATGCTTCATTTTGATCATGGCTATGTCACATGCTTATATGTCCCTATCTACCTTGTTGGCGATGCTTGTACTTAATTTGTGGCTATCTTGCTTGTCTATGTCTCTTTTTAGCATGTTGTAGTGCTCTTTGTCTATTTGAGAAGCATATGCCTGCTTTTGTTGACTTGATTCATGCATTACCAACAAGGGGGAGGAAAGTACCCAATTCATGCATCCAGGGGGAGTTTTGCATAAAGGGGAGAAAAATTGGGAGAAATGCATTTGTTCAGGGGGAGCTTGCATTCATGCTTTCGGAGCTCTTTGTCGCCTGATTTTAGTTGTGCTCTTTTGCCGATGGTGTCAAGCCCTTTTGTCTCACCTTGAGGAGTCAAAAATTTTGGAGCATTTTATCTCGGTTGTGTCGAGCCGTTGCCCTTGTCTTAGGGGACCGAGATTTTTCTCCCTCAAGTGATCTTGTTTTGGCTTTTGTTTGGCTTTTGATCACTTGTTTGAGTTTTTAGTTCGTTTATTTTCCTTTTTTCTATTCTCTGAATTGGTTACTATGTGTGTTGTCAATGCACTCATCAAGAGGGAGATTGAGGACCGGAGCATCCGAGGACCGGTGGATCGTCACTCCTGGCTGTGATGAGTGATTGACAACATGGTGTGGACTGACTCTTGGCCGAGTATTACAGGTGCAGGTTGAGGTTTGATTTGTGTTGGTGCAGGTGAAGAGCGGGTGCGAAAGGTCTTAGCCTTGCGGGGCCTCCGAGGAGTGGAGAGACAAGTAGGCTTGGTTCGATGGACCCGGTGGCCGAACGGGATCAAGTGCGGGCCGCATGGTGGCAAGAAAAGCAAGACAAAGTCGTCGACTGGAGCCGGTGCAGGGTAGCGGCTCACGACCGGAGTCTGCACGCGGGGTTCGCGGCGGTTCAACACAAAACCGTCGGGTTACTTGGTTGAGCCACAAAACCAAGACCGGAGGCTCGGCAGGCGGAGACGGGATCCGTGCGCGCCGAGAAGATTCGATGCCGGGGGACACGCAGCGGGATCGCAGGGCTTGCGTCAGGAGGATGCGGACTACGGCGAAGGCGTGGCCGCCCGATGAAGAGGAGTGCTACTTGACCATATTGCCCCTGAGGGGTTTGTATATCAGTTTAAGTTCTATGGGTAGCTTGGTCATTTGCCCAACCCAGAGGGACTCCATATATATAGCTCTAGGGTTTCTGGACAAACCATCCATCTGGACTGCTTCTCATTTCCTTGCTCCATAGGCTTAGATTTTCTTCATCGTTTTGTAGAGAATCTGACCTCCGAGTGTGTGGAAGCTTTCATGGTTGCGTCGATTTCCTTCTTGTGGCTCGAGTGATTTTCGTGTCTTTTTTGGGCTATTTTCGTTGGATTTTCGTGCGCAGCTTGTTCCTCCGATTCTGAGGTGTTTGGGTTCGGATTTCTTTGTGGGGATCAAGGATAGATGCCTTGTGCATCTTTGTGCTTGATCTTGACCCCTCAAACTCCGGATTTGGCCTTGGATTTGAGGATTTCAGGTGGAACCCTAGCTTTTCGGTAGAGCTCGGTTCGTGATCGATTCCTGGCGATTTAGGTGGTTTGAGGCCTCAAGTTTTTGGGCATAGCATCTCCTAGGGACGCTTCACATCTCCCCCAAATCTTGTCTCAAGAGCTCAAGTCGTTTGGGAGATCCATGGATGGATAGGTGGAGTTGACTTGCGGTTTTCGAGTTCGCTTAGTTTTGTTCGAGGCCGGCGGACCGTCCACCAGGTGGCCGTGGACTGTCCGCGGGGTCTCGTGTTCGTACAGTTCATCGCGTGTTCGTGCTGGTCGGTGGTTTGATCTGTTGGGGTCGAGTTCCTTTTTTGGGTCTTGTTTGTCGGACTGTCCGTCCGTGGGTAACGGACCGTCCGCGAGTGCGACGGACCGTCCGCAGCCATCAGACCGTCCGTGGTGCCATGTCGGACCGTCCGCCATACAGGGTCGGACTGTCCACCCGGTCCTGACGGACCGTCCGCCAGTCCAGGTCGGACAGTCTGCCACAGGCAGACGCAGTTGGCTAAGTCTTTTGCACCTTGTGCTGTGCTTCCGCTTTGGGGTATGTTGAGACTTGTTCCTAGGGTTGGTATGTCCGTTGTGGCTATGCGACCTTGGCAAGCTCGTGTGGGAATCCTTGGCTGTGAATTTGGGACATAGTCGAGTTCGACTCTTCAGAGAAGAATTTTTATCGGCTCCCATTCACTCCCCCTCTCTAGTCGCCTAATCGGTCCTTCAGCGGATGAAGAAAAAAGATGGTACTCACTTGCATCCTTCGAGGTGGAAGGAAATTGGAATCGATTGGTGAAGAAATTTTGTGAAAATTTCTTTCCGATAAGTAGGGTTCAAAAGGTGAGAAGGCAAGTGATAAATTTTGCGCAAGGAGAAGCGGAAGGAATAGATCAAGCTTGGGAAAGATTCAATGGATTGATCGAACAAGGACCAAAGCTCGGATTCTCTGATGATGTACTCTTGCATACTTTTTATTTTTCCCTAACCCCCGAATGCATGTGGTATGTTCAAATGTGTGCAAGCGGAAATATCATGGAGAAAACACTCACGGAGGCCACCCAATTACTACAAAGAATAAGCATGGGGTGGCCATGCAAAGAGATTGGGAAGAACATATCTCAGGAGGGGTTGAGCAAGAAATTCATGTGGAGGCACTTGCTGGAATTTCTAGAAAAGAAGCCCCGGAAGTGAAGAAAGATGAAGCAAAGCAAGAAAAGATTGAAGGAGTAACCCACTATGAAGGAGGACCAATCCAAAGCTACAAATATTGCAAGCTCGAGGAGGTACAAGGAAGAAGTTTGGCCAATGCAAACTCGCTAAAGGAGTTTGAACAAATGGATTGGATCCCGATTGACTTCGAAAAAATATTCAACAAGAGGAGACCATACCCAAAAAGAGTGGGCGAGAGCTATAGAATTCAACTTTCTAAAGGAGAGGCACTCGGGGTACGAGTTGGACAACGAATCGGCCAGAGAGATTATCCAAAGACTTTTCAATGAGGAAGAAGAGGTAGATCCGGATCACATTGCCGAAGTAAAGGCAATTATCAGAGTGAAGCCGGATGACTCGCCATATGCACACCTAGCCTAAGTGTACGCGCTAGGAGTCGATCATGTCAAAGGTACCTCTCTACCGACATCTCACATAAGTTGCACCATTAATGGGGAGAAAATTTGCAAAGCCTTATGTGACATTGGAGCCCATGTTAGTGTCATGTCTTCCAAGATTTATTATGAGCTTTTCAGTAAAACTTTAAATATTGCTCCAACACAAATAAAATTAATCATGGGAGATGGTAGAACAACAAGACCTTTGGGTGTGCTTAGAGATTTAGATGTTGCTATCTCGGGTAAAATTATTCCAATCGACTTTTTCGTAATTGATGCTTGTCATGATGAACATGATGATATAATTCTTGGTAGGCCTTTTCTTAAGTTGGTCAATGTCGTTCTTGATGCTAGAAAGGGTAGAGTTACTATTGATCTAGATGGAAATAAATTCATATATGATTTCCTATCCGCTTCCCGTATTGCTTTACCTCTACCTCTTGATAACGAAGAGGTAGAGGATCTTTGTTTTGTTGATACTTTCAGTGACCCTCTCCAAAGAGCAATGGAAAATGATGCTATGTATGATGATCAAGACAAAGAACTAGCGGAAGCAACCGAGGGGTTGAAGGCACAAGATGGAAGCTTGGATGAAGAAAATTATGAAGATATTGGAGACTTGCAACAACAAGAACACAAAGCACCCGATATTGAGTTAAAGGCACTTCCCAAGGGATTAAAGTATGAATTTTTGGGAGCTGATAAGACGTACCCGGTCATCGTGAGTGATGAATTGAGTCCGGAAGAGATGGATAAGTTGCTGAATTTATTGAGAAAACACAAGAAGGTGATCATGTACTCAATAAGTGACTTGAAGGGTACTAGTCCAGTCTTTTGCACCCACCGCATACCACTTGAGGAACAATGCAAGCCCATTGTCGAGCATCAAAGAAGATTGAGTCATGCCATGCACGAGGTGGTGAAGGCGGAGGTGATCCAACTGTTAGACGCCGGAATAATATACCCCGTGCCACATAGTGAATGGGTGAGCCCGGTGCATTGTGTACCAAAGAAGGGAGGAATAACGGTTGTGAAGAATGAGAAGGATGAATTGATACCACAACGGATCGTGACCGGGTGGAGAATGTGCATCGACTATAGGAAGTTGAACAAAGCAACGAGGAAGGATCACTTTCCATTACCATTTATCGATGAAATACTTGAAAGGTTAGCTAAACATTCTTACTTTTGTTTCCTTGATGTATACTCGGGGTTCATGCAAATTCCCATCCATCCGGATAATCAACAAAAGACAACCTTCACATGTCCGTATGGAACTTTTGCATATAGAATAATGCCATTTGGTTTATGTAATGCACCTGCTACCTTTGAAAGATGCATGACGACTATATTCTCGGATTTTATTGAAGAAATTATGGAGGTTTTCATGGATGACTTCTCGGTGCATGGTACGTGTTTTGAATGTTTCTTGGAAAATTTAGAAAAAGTTCTTAAAAGGTGTGGAGAAATTGACCTAGTGCTTAATTAGGAGAAGTGTCACTTTATAGTGAAATAAGGGATAGTTTTGGGACATGTAATCTCCAAGAGAGGAATAGAGGTGGACAAATCTAAGATTGAAACGGATGAAAAGTTGCCACCTCTGACAAATATCAAATCGTTAAGAAGCTTTCTCGGGCATGCCAGATTTTATAGAAGATTTATAAAAGATTTCTCAAAGATCACCAAGCTATTGACACGACTTCTCCAAAAATATGTGGAATACGACTTTAATGAAGAGTGCTTGCATGCTTTCCGGACGTTGAAGCAATCTCTCATAAGCGCACCAATTATGCAACCTCCCGATTGGAATCTACCATTTCAGATAATGTGCGACGCAAGTGATTATGCCATTGGAGTCGTTCTTGGACAAAGGAAGGAAGGGAAGGTACACGCAATTTATTATGCAAGTAAAACTCTAAATGAAGCTCAAGTGTATTATGCAACTACGGAGAAGGAATTGCTTGCCGTGGTGTTCGCATTAGAAAAATTCAGATCTTATATTGTGAACTTGATGGTGAACGTGTATACGGGCCATGCTGCAATCAAGTAAATTTTGTCCAAGAAAGATGCCAAGCCACGTATGATTAGATGGATTCTATTATTACAAGAGCTTTATATGGAAATTAGAGACAAGAAAGGGTCGGATAATGTTGTAGCCAACCACCTATCAAGGATGCATCATGGAGATGATGGGATGGAGCTAATTGAAGATAGAATGAGAGATGACCATCTATATTGAATACTTGATAGGAGAGGATGGATGCACGATATTATAAGATGCCATTAGATCACTTAGACAAAAATGCTAAAAGAAGGTTAATTGCCGAGAGCAGAAAATTTTATTGGGATGCACCATAACTATATAGATGTGGAGATGATGGAGTGCTAAGAAGATGTGTACCGCGGGAAGAAAGAGAATAAATTCTAAGAAAATGCCACTCATCAGAATATGGAGGACACTATGGACACTTTAGAACACAAGCAAAGGTATGGGCAAGCGGATTCTATTGGCCTGAGATGCACGAGGATGCTAAAAGGTGTGTTGCAACTTGCCCGGAATGCCAAAGGAGTGGAAATATATCACAAAGGAATGCAATGCTGCTGAATTATAATTTGCAAATTGATCTATTCAATGTTTGGGGCATCGACTTTATGGGACCATTCGTGAACTCGCATGGATATGAACACATCTTGGTCATAGTTGGTTATGTATCAAAATGTGTTGAAGCAATTCCATGTCGGAAAGCGTCTACGGAAGAAGCCATTCAAATGATCAAGATGATGATATTTGTTAGAAATCAATTTCTTTGGGCACCTAGAACACACACTAGAACACACAATAGCTAAGAACAAGAACAGGCACACAGCGGTGGGAGAAGGAGAGGAGCTCTTTCTTATTTCTCTTGTCACTGGATGATCCATGTACAAGGGGGTAAACCTCCTCTATTTATAGAGGGGTAAAGATGGAGGAGTAAATACACATTTATTCATCTCTATCCCTCCCATCTCTCCATCCTCTACTTCTCCCCTCTCAAACTCTCCATTAATTGCAACTTTCCATTAATTGCAACTCTCCATTAATTGGCCACATTAAATTTGATTCACAACACTCTCCCTTGGCCAATTATATGCCATGTGTATGCCTCGTTAAAAACTCCCCCAGAAAACCTAGTGGGAAAAAAGGGTAGGAGAAAAGAGTACATCACTGGCCTCACTTATGTTGCACCTGTTGCCTCGTTAAAAACCTTGCATGAGAAAACCCAGTGGGAAAACTCATCAAGGGAAAAAGAGTACAATAATTGATGCTCGAGTCAGGTCTTCAGGACCGACTTGTGATCTTCAGGATCACAATCATGGGCTATGGCTTTCCAGGGTAGGTCTCCCCCTGAACCCTGCAAATCTCTAAGCCGCCTCATGCCAATTCCATAAATGCATTTATAGAAGCTGGAGGCAGGTAGAGATTTTGTGAATAAATCTGCAAGATTGTCACATGATCTTGCTTGCAGGATCTTAATTTCCCCGCTCTTCTGGAGCTCGTGGGGATAAAAGAATTTTGGAGCAATATGCTTCGTGAGATTGCTCTTCACATAGCCCATATGCATTTGTGCAACACAAGCGGCATTATCTTCATAGATAATGGTGGGGGTGTTGACAACACCCTTACCACATGACTTCCGGATGTGGTTAATCATTCGCCGTAGCCAAACACACTCTCGTGTGGCTTCGTATAGGGCGATTATCTCTAAGTGGTTGGTTGATGTGGCAACCAAGGTCTGCTTCACAGACCGCCATGAGATGGCTGCAGCACCACAGAGAAACACAAAACTAGTATGTGATCTAGCATTATGGGGGTCGGACATATAGCTAGCATCCACATAACCCACCATAGTCAGATCCCCCCTTTTCGGAAACCACAACCCAAGGTCCAGAGTGCCTTTCAAATACCTGAGGATGGTTTTCACGCCAACCCAATGTCTCCTGGTGGGTGCGGCGCTGTACCTGGCCAACAGATTTACTGCAAAAGCAATATCTGGCTGTGTGCAATTTGCAAGGTACATTAGTGCCCCAATGGCACTAAGGTATGGAACTTCAGGTCCCAAACCTTGTTCATCCTCTTCCTTGGGTCGGAACGGATCCTTATCCGCTTCCAATGA
Source organism: Cenchrus fungigraminus (assembly GCA_036936925.1). Taxonomy (NCBI): domain Eukaryota; kingdom Viridiplantae; phylum Streptophyta; class Magnoliopsida; order Poales; family Poaceae; genus Cenchrus; species Cenchrus fungigraminus. The sequence continues at coordinate 48,002,330 of CM072778.1, read as the reverse complement.
TCAGACGATCATGGGGGTTTTCAAAGGGTGGCACTCATTCATATTAAACTTTTCAAGTACCCTCTTTATATAAGTAGACTGGTGAACAAACACTCCTTCAGGGAGGTGTTCGAGCTGCAGGGCCAAACAAAACTTGGTTTTACCCAAGTCTTTCATCTCAAACTTCGTCTTGAGGTAAGGCATCGCTTCCTCAATGTCCCTGGTCGTACCGATGATGTTCAAATGATCGACATAGACAGAGATGATGCAAAATCCATCGCTGGATTTCTTTATGAAGACATAGGGACAATCATCATTGTTGATGTAACCTCTCTGCAGGAGAAAGTTACTCAACTGGTTGAACCACATCCTTCCGAATTGTTTCAACCCATACAACGACCGCTGCAGGCAGACGCTGAACATGTTGCGGTTTTGATTCGGTCTAGGGATCTTGAGTCCTTCAGGGACTCTCATATGGATCTCCGAATCAAGTGACCCATACAAGTATGCGGTCACGACATCCATCAACTGCATTTTCAAATTCAAGTTAGCTGCCATAGACATAAGATATCGAAATGTTATGCCACTCATAAAAGGAGAGTATGCCTCATCATAATCGATGCCGGGTCTCTACGTGAACCCTTGTGCCACTAGCCTCGCTTTGTATCTTACCACCTAGCCATGTTCATTCCTCTTCCGGAGGAAGACCCATTTGCATCCTACAGGGATGACATTAGGAGGTGTTGGGACTGCAGGCCCAAAAACCTCTCTTTTACAAAGCGAGCGCAATTCTGCCTCAATTGCTGCTTTCCACTTGTCCCAATCTGAGCGCTTCCGGCACTCAATCAAGGACTTTGGTTCTGGATCCGGATCCAATGAGTCAGCAATTTTTGAGGCAAAATATATGTCGACAACAGTGGTCTTTCTATGATATGACTCTCCTGATTCCACATAATTGGTGGCAATCTCCTCATGATCATCCACCCACTCATCGTGATTTCCCATAACGACTGAGTGGGGGCATTCCGATCTCCCCATGCAATATTCTTTGCGCGACGCATTGGGGTTTCCATCTTCAGGATGGAGTCCTTCAAGGACTTCCTCAACTTCAGGTTGAGTTGCCACTTCTAGGGCATTTTCAACTTCAGGTTGAACTTCTTCAACTGATTCCTTAAGTGAGGCAAGGGGCTCAGTCCTTTCCGCTGCGGACGTCTCCGTGGGACCTTGTCCTGAGCACCCGGAGGTCTCCCCCCACTACAAGAAACTATTTAATACGTGACGAACTTTCTGCGACGTTCTCAGAGAATATCACGAAGAGCATTACGTCTGCGACGTATTTCTGTTTTTCATCACGGATGTGCACTGATGGATATTAAAGCCCAGAACACTGCGACGATTTGTTAAATTCGTCGCAATTCGACCCATAATGCTGCGACATTTTAGCAGATTCGTCACGATCACAAATAATAAATAGTCATGTTAGGATGTTAAAAAAATCTAAAAAAATCAACAAATAACAAATAGTTAATGGAAAAAAATTAAAAATGAAAAAAATCTAAAAAAGATCAACAAATAACAAATAGTCATGTTATGAATGGAAAAAGTTTGAAAAATTGAAAAAAATAAAAAAACAGAAAAAGGTGGCAGCAGTCGGTCGCGGCCGTGCCCCGGCCGGCCCCGGCCAGCCCTGGCCACGACCAGGTGCACCCTGGCCATGCGCCAACCACAGCCGACCGCACCCAGGCTGGCTCTGGCCAGCCCTGGCCGGCCCTGGCCAGCTCTGGCCGGCCGCACCCTGGCCAGGGCCGGTCCACCCTGGCCACGACCGGTCGCGCCCTGGCCGTCAGCCATCACCGCGTCGCCGCCATGGCTATATCGCTATAAGTAAAAACAACATGAAGAGTGTAAGAACTACTTGAAGTAGTGCAATGGTGGAGACATCTGTGTTTGATCCTAGCAACCGGGATTCGAATCCGGGTTTTGTCACCCCATTTTTTATTTTTAAAAAGATTAAGAAAACACCCTGGCCACGACCAGCCGTGCCCTGGCCGTCACCGCCATGGCTATATCGCTATAAGTAAAAAACATGAAGAGTGCAAGAACAACTTGAAGTAGTGCAATGGTGGAGACATCTGTGTTTGATCCTAGCAACCAGGGTTCGAATCCGGGTTTTGTCACCCCATTTTTTATTTTTAAAAAGATTAAGAAAAAAGAAAAAATTGTGCCAAATGAGGGAGGGACCAAGAATCGAACTCAGGACCAAACACAAAAGTCCAATGAGTCCTACCATTGCACCACTTCTATGTTTGTTAACATGTGTTGCAAACAATATACTTATCACATAGATATGGGTCCCACGCTGGCCCACCGACCTCCGGACGCTGGCCCACCGGGCCTTCGGAATAATCTCATGATGGGCGCCAAAAAAATAGGGCGGAAGTGGGATTTGAACCCACGACCTGCGAGATGGGAGGAAGACAAGTTACCACTAAATTACAAGTCGTGTTGTGTTTGTTTGCAGAAGTTTATTATATATACTGTAAAAACTTGGTGGTTAGGGTTGCATTTTATATCCAAAATGTACAGGGATGAAGAACACCTATAGGGTTCATCTTTCTCTTTTTAATCTTGAATTAAAAGTTGTATTTGGTTTTTCTCTTTCAAATGAACTCCGAATTTGGTGTTTTTTCCCAATTTTTTTCTAAAATCACGTTCTTTCATTTTATCGTGTTTGTTTTAAGTAAATCTTTCCGTGTGATTTTGTTTCAACAATACAATTTTTGAATTTCAAAAATGACAACTACAAACAAGTTTTTTATATACTAAATGATGTCAAATGAAAAGGTGATGAATACCAAAATTTCATATCTCATCAAGTTCTACAGTATTTATATACATCATTTTGTCATTTTCAAAAGTGGTAATAACATGTAGTACAATTTTGACAAGTCTCTAACATAGTTTCTTAAACAATGTGATGAACTATCTAATGTATGAACAATGTATACTCCAATATTCACAAAATCTTATAAAATTTTTTTGTCAAGCTTTTACATCCATAAAATGATTATATGCCAATTTACATAATTTTTGGATAATGTTTAGGTATTATTATCATTATTTTATAACAAGGTGACTAGTAGAAGTTCGAGTTTTCCCTACAATTCAATTGAATTTTTTGTCAATCTCCTAGATGTGGCCTAGAATGGACCATAAGCGTCTAAATATAATTTTTTTGAATCTGTTTGAATCTCATTATATGTACATATAGGTCAATTTGGAATTACTTTCGGTAAACACGTAGAAATTCATTTATATCATAGAAAATAGCAAATGTACTTGAAATTTCTTGAAACATCTAAAAAGAAACTTAAATGTTGTCTGCTACATGTGAAAAATGTATTGGGGGGTATATAAGGTAATTAATTTTTAAGTTACTTCATAAAGGTGTCTTGATTAGGTATTTAAAAATAGAAAACCAATTTTTTTGTAAGAAAAAATGGTAATGTAACTTTATATTTGCTAATGTTATGGTCAACATAAGGTTGTGTCCAAAATTTATATGCATACGAGTCCAAAATAATTATGAGGTATTCAAATCTCAAAGTTTGACTTTGAGTTATAGAAAACTATAAGAGGAATGTATCCATTTGTAAACAATGTAGGTTCCGCCGTTGTCGAAATCATTTAAAAATTTTATGTCAAGTTTAAACATCCATAAAATGATTCCATGTCAATTTTAAGAATTTTCGGAGAAGTTTTAGATATTATTATCATTATTTTATAACAAAGTGACTAGTACAAGTTTGAGTTTTCCCTACAAGTCAATTGCTTTTTTTGTCAATCTCCTAGATGTGTGCTAGAATGGACCATATGCACCTAAATATAGTTTTTTCGATTTTTTTTTAATCTTATTAGAGGTACATATAGGTCAATTTGGAATTACTTTCGGTAAACATGCATAAATTCATTTATATGATAAAAAATAGAAAATCTCTTTGAAAATTTTTGAAACTCCTAGGTGAAAACTTATATGTTGTATTTTACAATAGAAAAATGTTTATAGGGTATGTAAGGTAATGGTTTTTCAAGTTACTTCACAAGGGTGTCTTGATTAGGTTTTTAAAAAAATATAGAAAAGGACTTTATTTACTCTAAATGATGTCAAATAGGAAAGTGATGAATACCAAAGTTTTATGTCTCATCAAGATCTACAATATTTATTTAGATAACTTTGTCATTTTTAAAAGTGGTGATAACATGTAGTACAAATTTGACAAGTCTCTAACATAGTTTCTCAAACTATGAGAGTGGATATAGGATTAGTGACCAATGTATAGTACCACTTTCTCAAATGAAAAAATGACCAAAGTAAAGATTGTAGATCTTGACGAATTATGAAACTTTAATATTCATTGTTTTTTCATCTGAAATCATTTAATGTATTAAAATATTGCTTTTAGTTACTAATTTTGGAAATTCAAAATTTAGGTTATTCAAACTTTGTCATGTGGATTAACAAACTAAATAAAGTATATAGATTTTGATTATTTATACAACTTTTGTATTCATGACTTTTTCATTTGAGATCATTTATTACCTTAAAACAATAAAATTGCAAGTAGAAGTTTGAATTATGGACACAAACATTTGAAACTTTCATCTATTTTCACAATATATGAGTTATAGTAGATCAGACATACTTAAAATATAGTTTTTAGAAAAATTTTAAATTTTATTTGAGATACATATAGTTCAAATTATATTTATTTCCATATTGCAATGAAATGAAAAAAGAAAAAGAAAAATGTTAAGAATAGGAAGAATGTAATAGGTCCGTTTAGGCCCAAATAGCCCATTCATTTTGGACCGTTCATCGGCGAACGGACGACTCTAATCGTTTTTCCTTCGTATAAAAGGATACTGCATCCCTCGAACCCTAGCACCTTCATTCCACTCCCTCCTCTCAGCATCCTCCCGCCGCCCCAACCACACCGCCCGCTGCCACTACTCGCCTCCCCAGCCCGCACACGGAGCAGGCCATGGCGGGTGCCGTGCCACCGCCCATCCCATCTGCGCTGCCCCGCTACCTCACCTCGCCACCCCTGCCACGTACGGAGCAGTCCAGGGCAGGCGCCCATCCCGTCCGCGCCGGGCCGGCCTCCACCCTCTCCATGTCCCTCAGATCCACACACCGCCCCCTCTGATCCACACACCGCGAGGAGGTGCTGCGTCTGCGTAGCGTACGCCTGGGGGCCCGGCGGCGTGCCCAATTGACGGTGCTCAGATCCGGCGCGTCATAGGTCGGGGTACTGCCGACGGCGCCCAGATCTAGCACGGTGCCCCCCAGGTCAGGCACGGCAGTGCGAGGTGGCGGCACGAGGTGACGGCGTGGTGGCTGCTTCCACCCCAGGGAAGTGGTTGTCGGCGTCTGTGCGCACTGCCTCAAGGACCACCTCCTCCTCTGCCTCAAGCAGCAGCAGGGCCTCCGGCGTAGGAGGACCACCACCAGCAGCGGCAGCATCTCCCTCCCCAAGGTCTTCACGCTCGGCTCCTCCTTCCTCCAGCGCCTCGACTCCCGGCACCACCACGACGGCGCCGGCGCAGCTCCCTCCGACGACGACGGCACCACCTCTGCCGCAAGCCTCGATGGTAATGCCTGCTTGCTATGCCTCGATGGTTCATCCATCAATTGATCGCTCCCTAGTTTAGCTTAGCTTAGCTGCTGCTCTGGATGATTGATTTGTCTCTGCATCGAATTACATGCGCACGGCCGCCGGCGGGGGGCAAAATCAAATCAAATTAACAACCGCCCGTGCTCGTGACTCACTCTGCATCCATCCATCTGCAACTGCACTTCACTTGCATTTTGTTTTGTCGCCTGTCTGTGCATATAAGTACCAATGACGCATCATGCATATACTTACATATGTTTAATCTGATGAGATGCAGTGCAAAAGACGACCTATATAGGTTGATTGATATTCTGTTTGGATAAGTAATAAACCTTATAAGTGCAGGATTGCTCAGGTTATAAGTGAACCTTCAGTGCAAATCCTTTATATATGCCTAGTCCATCATTTCAAATTCAATGTGCAGATTGGGAGGGTGCGTTCACTATTGAGAAGCTGAAGTGACTTACAGTAGGCCTGGATCCACTGCAGCGACCTCATGCTATGACGGCCGGCAGTGCTAGCACCCCCAATCCCATTGGGTTGTTTCTTCCCTCCTTTTATCTTTCAAATCCTGATATATCCATCTGTGTAGACCAAGAAAGAATCTGATTGCATGTTGAATGGCTATTTGATTGCTTGGATGCATGAATAGGTGTATCGTTCTACTGATTTTTTTGTACATTTTCTGTTTGCAGTGTGACAGCAAGGATTATTTCCCCTCGGATCCAACAAAAATGCAAGGATGGAGATCATGACTGAAGGGACCAAAGGTGATTGTGTTTGCTTTGCAGATTCAGATAGCTTGTGAACATTCTGATAACACTACAGAGATGCTTTTTCTTTTCTTATGCTGTATGTGTGCATTCAGATAGCTTGTGAACAGATAGCATTCTGAGATGCTTTCAGTGCATATTTGGAATCTGTGCATCCATATAAGGCACATCTCCAATCTATATTGTTATTATCTCTGAAAGAATATCAAGTGTAGTTGTACAGATTTGCTAAATTTGCGTGGCATTCATGATGTGTATGTCTTAATATGTGATCTATTGTGATTCAATTAACGTTTGCTAATTAGCCCCTGTATATCATTGATATAGCTGAGGCCTGAGGACCTCAACTGCTTACTGTCTGATTGAATCTAAGTAATCTGCAGTTGACCCTTCCTATTTATATGTTTAGAATAAATTATTAGAACTCCTTTTCACCGGGAAGTACTGAAAAACTATACTTCTAATAACATAGTTCATATTGCATATGTGCAATATAAGTTTCAGATTATTAAGTCATATCCCTATGCTTATTGTGATTAGTTTCGGTGAGCACCAATCCTAACAGATTTGTTTTACCTGCAGGTAAAGTGTTTGGCGTAATGCATCGTCAACAGGCAAAAAGATGGCAAGTCAGGAATATGCCCTGTGATCCGGGTAATACTCTCCTCTCCTTTGGTCCCTCTGCTGTCCTAAAACTCTGATATGTTCATGTTCTATTAGAGAGTAGAGAGATTAGTCCATGTGGGATAGATTTTGGATAATTCTGTTTGCAGATAGATTAGTTAATTGATTGAGATATTGCTGATTCACAATGCTTAATTGTTCTTTGTACAATGTACTGAAATCCAGCTTGCTTGTAATGAAAAAAAGATGATTAGAATCTTTGAGTTTTATGCCTTTGATCTTATACATGGAAATAGATAATGTTAAAGCCACCATGAACTTAAAGCCACCACGAATGTTTTCAGAATTCAGTTATAACATGATTAAGAGTGGATTCTGAATAGTAGTGTGGCCATTAATTAGCCAGGAGTTGCTTCACATCATGACATGATTGACACCATCTTATTTACAATGGCCTCAAGAATGCACATTCAGTAGTACTGCATGTTGTTTCATTGCAAGGTGAAGTGAACATGATGCATGCTAGTTGATAGCCATTTACTTTGAAGGACACCTTCCTCTAAAACCAGTGGACTTGACATGAGACTGGAGGCTTCTGTTTCTAAATTTGATCTATTATATACAATGGACCTAAGCTTGTGTTAGTTTCAATTGTAAATATTGGTTGCTGATAATATTTTGTGACTTGCTTTTCAGATTGAGAACTAAATGCAGCAAAGAACAAGCAGTTAGAGAGACTGATTGGATGAAATAAGGCTAGTAGGAACAAGCAAAAGCCAAAAGCTTCTATTATTGCTCTTTTATATTATTTGAGATATTGTACCTGTGTTGATTATGTAATTATGATGAGGCTACTGAATTTGAGATTTGTGGCTCCAAAAAATTTTGTTGGCTGAAATTATTCAGACCCAGAATTTTTATGGGCCGATGAAAAAATTTTATAGGTTTAAATTTTTATTTGTTGAAATGATTTTGGACTGGAAATTAGTCTTTTTCCAAAATCGGCCCATTAATAAATGGCTCAGTAACAAAAAGTCAACAACAAAAAGTCAACGTTCACGTAGGCAGCCACGTCATCATCCATGTAGGTAGCCACGTGTCATCCACGTAGGCAGCCACATCAGCAGTCACGCCAGTGTCCACGTAATGATGCATGTCAGCAGCAATTCGTGATGATTATTTTCGTCGCTGAAATTGGGCTTTGGGTTAGGCTGCATGGGCCTTGGGCTACTTCGTGACGATCCAGATACGTCACGGACTGCGACGTTTAGTAAGGAACGTCGACAGATTTAATCAATGACGCTCATTCCACCACGAAAATTTAAATCGTCGCGGATGCTGATTTGCGACGAATTTTATTTAATCCGCGACAGAACGATTGTGTCACGGAATAAATGGTTTCTTGTAGTGCCCTCTTCCTAGGATTAGGGGAGGAAGCAGAGTTGGTAGCCTTCTGGGGTACCTAAACTCTCTCCGGCGCATTTACTGCAGGTATATGTGACCTTGTCACTCTTTTGTGATCAGTGAAGGCATCTGGCAGCTCATTTGCAAGACTTTGCAAATGTATTATCCTCCGAACTTCTAGTTCGGATTCACTGGTGCGTGGGTCTAAGGATTGCATCCCAGTTGCATTCCATTCAATTTCCCGGCATTCTTCAGGATGCCTCTCTCCCCCTAAAGCTGGGAAATGGTCTTCATCGAAGACACAATCAGCGTACCGAGCCGTATGAAGATCCCCAGTCATAGGCTCTAAGTACTTGATTATGGACTGTTGACGGTCCTTACAACAAAAATTCGACCGTCAAAACCCCAGGATCGAGAGGAGTATATGACAAGTTTCGTGCACATTTTTAGTACTAATAAAGTTCCACGAGTTGTGTTGTGATTTTCATAGACAGGTACACAATTTGGGAGAAATTGGGACCAACACACCACACGTGCTAGGCACGGCCGAACCACCAGGCACGGCCGGCCTGCAGGTGCGGCCGACCTGGCAGGTGCGGCCGGCCCTGCAGGTGTGGCCGGCCCTGCCTGGTGCGGCCGGCCCTGCCCCGTGGCGTGTCCCTGTTCCTAAGCACCGCCTCTCCCTCGAGCACAACTTCGACGAGCACGATTCACTGAAGAAACGTCGGTTTGATCAAACGGTGGAGGCTAGGATCACTTGGATCAATGGGTCCACTTATCCGATCACTCAACCGCCACAACCGTCATCTAGAGGCGATCCTAGGCGTCCCCGAGCATGGTCGGTGCATCACACGGCACGAAGGTGGGCCGGCCGCACCTAGAGGGCCGGCCGCACCTATCAACTCGCGTGCCGGGCGAAACCGACCCAAGGAGCCGACCTACAACCGCCTCAGGAGCAGTGATCAGGGGCGTCCAAGGCGAGAGGCGGCACATCACAGGGCCGGCCACACCTGGTGAGCCGGCCGCACCTGTGATGTGGCCCCCCTGCACTCCACCGACCTCCCTTGCCTATAAAAGGCACCTCACACTCGCTGGATCAGACACACAACGCAGGAGCATCTCCATTTCCCTCTTTTGTTCACTTAGAGTAGGATTAGTGTAGCTTGGGAGTTAGAGTCGAGTCGAGCTAGTCTCGGGGTTCTGGAGGAGTCTTCTTCAGGGTTCCGGTACTACTCTTGTATCCGTTCTTTGTTTAGACTCAAGTACAATTCGAGTTATCTTTCTATCTTACCTTTCGAGTCAATTACATTCAGCTTTTACTTTGCTCTAGAAGCTTTATTCTTGGTTTAGACTAAAGTTAGTTTAATCTTGGTTAGCATAGCTCTCTTGAACCCTATAGTGTTGTGGTCATTCTTCACTTGATCTACGATGTTTCACGGTAAAGAGAGACCTTCCTTCGTGATATCCGGGGAAAGGTTCTTTGGTTCGTTGTGAGCGCGGTGCTTAGAGCTTACCTTAGTCTTAGATTGGTGTCCCGTTCAACGGAATAGTTGTGGTACCCTAAGGAGGTGACAGCTCCAGACGAGCTTTGTAGTCCACCACGTTAGTTCGGGCCGGTAGGATTCAGCGCGTCGTCGTTCTCCCTTCTCATCCCAGTCCGAGAGCGCGGCTTTGCATGCCCCTGCAGCACTAGAAGAGCTTGTCGAGTTTAGCTTGCCTTGGTTATCCCTTGCCTTAGTTCTTTACCTAGAGTTGACAAGAATAGATAGATTGTGTTAGGATCCTTTCTTGTCTCGTTGTCCTCCCAGCTCACTAGGTCCTCTCTAACCCTTTTATCAAGATCTCCTTGTGTGTGTCAAGTTATCCCCGAATATCTTTATTCGTTACCCCCGCTATAGCTCTTTACCAAGTCTTGTTTATTCTCCACTGTTTATCCGATCATCTTTGCCGTAGAGCCTCCCTAGGGAAAATATAAATATGATAACCCGAATACCACCTGGTGAAGTACTACAACGGTAATACGTGCGCTTGCGGACCTGTCTATGATGTGTGTTTTACCAAAGATGTTCCCTAGCCCCATCACTAGGGGTATAAACCCGGTAGCGACGCTAGCGAGTGCCAGCAGGCATTTCTGGCGCCGTCGCCGTGAGTGCAAACCTAGTAGTGAGGCTAAGGAGCGTCAACAAGCATTTCTGGCATCGTTGCCGGGGAGGCAATAGGCATAAGATATCGTTTAAACTTAGTGGTAGAATTATCAAGGTTTGGTGAACCGCTATTTAAGCGGGTTTACCCTTGCTCTACTCTCGTATACACAGAGTAGTGCATGACCGGTTTCGACCTACCGTCCAATTTCCACGACAATCCGGAGTCACTTGTGAGGAGAGTGCGACCTCACGTCCTCATTCCTCAGAAGTTTCTCTCGAGTCGAGAGACAAACACCGTCGATCCTGTAGACAACACCTCGTCAGCACCCATGGCCGAGAGGACGATCCGCGAGTTCTCCGCTCCCTCCAACACCAATGTCCCTACCAGACCGAACGTGACGGTGGGGGACGGAAACTTTGAACTCAAGCCGACGCTGATCAACATGGTGCAAGCTAATCCGTTCTGCGGCAAGCCGAATGAAGATGCCAACGCACATCTCCAGCATTTTCTAGAGGTGTGTAGGACTTTCACTATCCGTGGAGTGACGGATGATGCAATTCGTCTTCGCCTATTCCCGTTCTCATTGCTCGGGAAGGTGAAGCAATGGTTTTATGCAGAGCGAGATGCCATCAACACATGGGATAAGTGCTCTAAGGCATTTCTCGCAAAGTTCTTCCCGGTGGGCAAAACCAATGCCCTCCGCGCTAGAATTTCGGGCTTCCAGCAGCAGAATGATGAGAGTATCCCGGAAGCATGGGAACGTTTCCAGGAGTACATCACCGCGTGCCCGCACCATGGCATGCAGGGGTGGTTCTTAATTCAAACCTTCTACCACGGGCTCAAGCGTACCTCCCGCGAGCACCTAGATGCAGCCGCTGGAGGAGCTTTCTTTTCGCTACAAGTACCTACTGCCAAGGAATTGATCGAGAAGATGGTGGCAAATCAAGGTTGGGATGGAGACCGTCTCCAACCCCGTACCCGCAGTGTACACCAAGTCGATGGAATCGACATGCTCGCCGCCAAGATGGACCTCCTAATGAAGAAATTGGAGGCACCAAGTAACATGGAAACCGCCAAGATTATGGACGCTCGCATGACGTGCGAGGTGTGCGGCAATGTGGGTCATTCAGGAAATGATTGTCCCGAGACAAGGGAAGAAGCCAGCTTCATCAACAATGGCAACAACAACGGGTTCCGCAACAACAACTACAACAATCAAGGGTGGAACTCGAGGCCCAACTTCCCGTTCAACAATCAAAATGGAGGTAATTATTCTAACAATTTCAATAATCAGCCTTCCATTAAAGATCTTGTCTTTGGCCAAGCTAGAATTAATGAAAACTTAAACAACAAGCTAGCCGCCAATGATAAAGTTCTTGAAAATTTAAATTCCACTATCGAATCCTTCACCACTGCTATGAAGAATCAGCTAAGCTTTAATAAAATGATAGAAACTCAACTTGCTCAGCTTGCTGCTTCTTTACCTTTTTCTGAGTCGGGTGGAATCCCAGGGCAACCCGAGCCTACCCGAGAAAATTTAAAATCGATGACCACGAGAGGTGGTAAGACCACTCGGGATCCACCATATCCTAACCCCGCAGAGAAGAAACATAAGGAAGTGATCACCGAGTCGGAAGAAGAAGAAGACATCGAGAAGGTAGCTCCCGATGAGGAAAAGTTAAGGAAGACGGCACCCCAAGAGTACGTCGACACCACGCTACTTCCATTTCCCTGAAGAATCAAGAAGCCGACCGTGGATGAGCAATTCGGGAAGTTCGTTGAGGTAATCAAGAAACTCAATGTCAACATACCATTTCTTGAGGTTATGCAGGTACCAACCTACGCCAAGTACCTCAAGGACATCCTCAACAATAAGAGACCTCTACCCACCACGGATATGGTCAAGCTTACGGAGGAATGTAGTGCGGCAATTCTAAAGAAGAAAGACCCCGGGTGCCCTACAATCAGCTGCTCTATTGGGTCCGAACACTTTGAGAATGCACTATGCGACCTTGGAGCCAGCGTTAGCATCATGCCTAAGGTAGTCTTCGACAAACTCAACTATACTTCCTTGTCGCCTACAACCATGTGCTTGCAGCTAGCGGATCAATCGGTCCGCTACCCGGCGGGGATAGCGGAGGACATTCCGGAGAGAGTCTGGGATTTCTTCGTACCCGTGGATTTCGTCATCCTCGACATGGATGTCGATACAAGGACGCCTCTAATCCTCGGGAGACCTTTCTTGAGCACCGCCAATGCTAACATCGATGTAGGAGCCGGAGAAATCCGCCATAACATCAACGGCGAGGAAGAACGATTCACCTTTAGACCAAAGGTGGAGCAATGCTCACAGGTACGAATAGTCGATAGAAAAATTTCAAACTGTGTGTAGGACGATGAGGTAGCCCCGACCAAGCCCAAGGTGGATAGCCTCATTGCAACGATGAGCAAGCATTGGGAGCAAGACAAAGCAATCAACGGGCACCACCAACCTAAGAAGCCGAAGGCAATCAACAAGGCTAAGGGGGAAAAGAAGACGGAAACCAAGAACACCCCCGCCAAAGCCACACCGACTTCAGCACCACCGAAGAAAATAAAGAAGGTGTGGCGTGTGAAGGGAGCATCGTCCGAGTCTTCCACTCCGGGACCGAACGAATCCAAGATCAATTGAGCAAACGGAGGAGTCCCGCTCACGGACTCTAAACTACGAGCCCTCACCGTGAGGTAAACCGGTATTTATCTCATATTTCCCTTCCAACATTTTATTTCGTGCATCAAGCATATTTAAAATTTCAAATTTGATTTCACCATTGCATTAGTAAGTAAACAAGACATAGAAAAACAATTTTGGAAATTTTTGGTGATACGGTCGAACCTAGAGGTACGGCCGTACCTCCCCTCGACAAAATTTTTGTGCAGGATGTTTACAGGAGGGGACACGAGTGCTTGGAGCAAATATAGTAGGGCCGGTCGAATCTAGTGGTACGGCCGTACCTATGATTTTTCACAAATCCATCAAGTCAACCACTACAAGCTTCCAAGTACTCAACTCATCACCAAAATGAAGACACGCCAACCAGGTAGCAAAAATTTAGCTTGGGGGAGACCCCATTTTCAATCAAGGAAGGTATGTCCATCCAAACCAATTTTCAACATCTTGTTTATCGCATTTGAATAAAAACAACAAAAAATATTTGCTTCAACCATGTGCATTTGAAATCTTGTCTATATCCTCACTTTGGAAATGATGAATAATTGCTATGTTAAAACTTTGCAAGAACCTAGTGTACAACTTTGTGCTCTATGAGTTTTTGAATTTGTTGGTATATTTTGAGACAAGAGCCTGAAATAAAACTTTGTGGGAAGCAAATGCTTATGACCAAACCTAGGGTGTTGACTAGTATGATATGGTAAGGCAATGTTGATCTTGCTCTATCTCATAGTATGGTGAAAATCTCGGATGATTTCTTTTGAAAATAAAACAAGACAAGTTCCTCAATGGTCATATCACCTACCAAAGCCATATGTCGATATCAATGTATAAACCTTCTACATATGCTTGCTTGTGACCAATTGAGTTTTGCCAAATTGTTGTGACCCTTGGTAGAATCTTTTCATGCTTCCATGATTGAGATCACGTACACCCACATATACATGCTAACTTCCACATCAGGAGTTACACAAAACATGCCATCCATCCACCAAAAATAAATGCTCCAAGTTCCAAAGGGATTTCTCTTCTTGTATTCTTGCAAAAGGAGAGAGGGGTCATCAAAAGAAAGAAAAGTATATGCTTAAAGAGCATAGGAAAAAAAATATATGTGCTCCAATCAAAGAGCATAGGAAGAAAAAATGAAGCATGACCCCCCTCCAAAATAAAAGCAAGAGGAGAATCTCAAAGCAAGGAGTACTTAGAAAAACAAACAAAAATATTCCACACACTTACACATCTCGATCAAGTTGCACGACTAGTTTCTTCTCGGATCCGGTCTTTGGCTCAACAACATCATGTGGCACAAGTGAGTCTCATACTTATCCTACCCAAAGCTCCACATACAAGCCATAGAGTAGGAAGTTGAGGCTCGCTCAAAAGCCTTTGGTGAGGTAACAAATACCACTTGAGCGATCGAGGAAACCATCCGAGGAACCTTGTCTTTCTTTGCAAAATTTTCAAAAACTCCGAGATAGGATCCCAAAAAGAGAAGAGTGAGTGATGAAAAAGTCAAAACCATTCTACCTTTCAACCTCCGAAGGCAAGGTGGAAAGCTACAAGACCCACAAGTAAAAGAAGGCTAAGTTTCTCTCGTACCAATCTTTTCAAATAGCAAGTAGAGCATGGATTTGTGCATAGGAACTTGTCGAGTGGTAACATCATGCAACTCCTGATCCATCGAGGCCAAGTCTAGGCTTTGCTCGAGGACGAGCAAACGTTTAGCTTGGGGGAGTTTGTTGACGGTCCTTACAACAAAAATTCGACCGTCAAAATCCCAGGATCGAGAGGAGTATATGACAAGATTCATGCACATTTTTAGTACTAATAAAGTTCCACGAGTTGTGTTGTAATTTTCATAGGCAGGTACACAATTTGGGAGAAATTGGGACCAACACACCACACGTGCTAGGCACGGCTGAACCACCAGGCACGGCCGACCCTGCAGGTGCGGCCGGCCTGGCAGGTGCGGCCGGCCCTGCCTGGTGTGGCCGGCCCTGCCCCATGGCGTGTCCCTGGTCCTAAGCACCGCCTCTCCCTCGAGCACAACTTGGACGAGCATGATTCACTGAAGAATCGTCGGTTTGATCAAACGGTGGAGGCTAGGATCACTTGGATCAATGGGTCCACTTATCCGGTCACTCAACCGCCACAACCGTCATCTAGAGGCGATCCTAGGCGTCCCCGAGCATGGTCGGTGCATCAGACGGCACGGAGGTGGGCCGGCCGCACCTAGAGGGCCGGCCGCACCTATCAACTCGCGTGCCGGGCGAAACCGACCCAAGGAGCCGACCTACAACCGCCTCAGGAGCAGTGATCAGGGGAATCCAAGGCGAGAGGCGGCACATCACAGGGCCGGCCGCACCTGGTGAGCCGGCCGCACCTGTGATGTGGCCCCCCTGCACTCCACCGACCTCCCTTGCCTATAAAAGGCACCTCACACTCGCTGGATCAGACACACAATGCAGGAGCATCTCCATTTCCCTCTTTTGTTCACTTAGAGTAGGATTAGTGTAGCTTGGGAGTTAGAGTCGAGTCGAGCTAGTCTCGGGGTTCCGGAGGAGTCTTCTTCAGGGTTCCGGTACTACTCTTGTATCCTTTCTTTGTTTAGACTCAAGTACAATTCAAGTTATCTTTCTATCTTACCTTTCGAGTCAATTACATTCAGCTTTTACTTTGCTCTAGAAGCTTTATTCTTTGTTTAGACTAAAGTTAGTTTAATCTTGGATAGCATAGCTCTCTTGAACCCTATAGTGTTGTGGTCGTTCTTCGCTTGATCTACGGTGTTTCACGATAGAGAGAGACCTTCCTTCGTGATATCCGGGGAAAGGTTCTTTGGTTCGTTGTGAGCGCGGTGCTCAAAGCTTACCTTAGTCTTACATTGGTGTCCCGTTCAACGGAATAGTTGTGGTACCCTAAGGAGGTGACAGCTTCAGACGGGCTTTGTAGTCCACCATGTTAGTTCGGGCCAGTAGGATTCAGTGCGTCGTCGTTCTCCCTTCTCATCCCAGTCCGAGAGCGCGGCTTTGCATGCCCCTGCAACACTAGAAGAGCTTGTCGAGTTTAGCTTGCCTTGGTTATTCCTTGCCTTAGTTCTTTACCTAGAGTTGACAAGAATAGATAGATTGTGTTAGGATCCTTTCTCGTCTCGTTGTCCTCCCAGCTCACTAGGTCCTCTCTAACCCTTTTATCAAGATCTCCTTGTGTGTGTCAAGTTATCCCCGAATATCTTTATTCGTTACCCCCGCTATAGCTCTTTACCAAGTCTTGTTTATTCTCCACTGTTTATCCGATCATCTTTGTCGTAGTGCCTCCCTTGGAAAAATATAAATATGATAACCCGAATACCACCAGGTGAAGTGCTACAACGGTAATCCGTGCTCTTGCGGACCTGTCTGTGACGTGTGTTTTACCAAAGATGTTCCCTAGCCCCATCACTAGGGGTATAAACCCGGTAGCGACACTAGCGAGTGCCAGCAGGCATTTCTGACGCCGTCGCCGTGAGTGCAAACCTAGTAGTGAGGCTAAGGAGCGTCAACATGGACGGAGTCTCATAACCAACATAGATCCCCAACTTTCGGTGGGGACCCATTGATGTACGCTGAGGCAGTGGTATTGGCACATACATAGCGCTGCCAAATATACGCAGATGGGAAATACTTGGTTCTTTCCCACGCACCAGCTATAAGGTGGAGGATTCATGATATGCAGTTGGCCTGAGTTGAGTCAGTGCTGCAGCATGCAACACTGCATGGCCCCAACAACTGGTTGGCAACCTACAATTCTACAACAACGGCCGGGCAATCCACTTGATCCTTTTGATTAAGGATTCAGCTAGACCATTTTGTGTGTGGACATGAGGTACTGAATGCTCTACCTTAATGCCCGTGGCTAAATAATAATCATCAAAAGCTTTCGACCTGAACTCACCAGCATTATCCATCCGAATGGACTGGATGCGGTTATCAGGGAAACTTGCTTTTAGCCTGATTATTTGGGCGATGAGCTTGGAGAAAGCATGGTTTCTCGTGGACAACAGGTCCACATAGCTCCATCTGGTAGATGCATCAATCAATACCATGAAGTACCTAAACGGGCCCGACAGGGGCTGAAGAGGTCCACAAATGTCACCTTGTATCCTTTGCAGGAACACAGGTGACTCATCCCTAATCTTCTGGAGGGATGGTCTAGTGATTAGCTTTCCCTTTGCACATGCGGTGCAAATAAAATCTTCAGGATTTGGGAAGTTTCTAACATCATGGCCAGCAAAATTGTTGATGATTCTTCTCATCATGCTCAACCCAGGATGACCCAAACGGTCATGCCATATTCGAAACGATTCTGTGTTTCGAAATATGGTCTTCATCGCAACATACTCTTCTGTGGGTTTAATGTACGTATAGTACAAACCCGATGGCGATGAAGGGAGTCTTTCCACCACTCTCTTTTGGTACCCGTCGAATTTAGTAATGAGCAGGTATTCAGTACCATGCTCAATCTCGGTTTCAACATGGAAACCATTCGCACGGATATCTTTGAAACTCAAAAGCGTGCGCTTTGAGTTAGGATACAACAATGCATCCTTCACAAAGATTTGGGTACCCATGGGGAGAACCAGTGTGGCACTTCCGGTGCCCACAATATGAGCATTGCTTCCGGCAATGGTCATAATATTTCCACTTTTCTTTGTTAATGTTTGGAAATATCTGGTTTCCCTTAGAATTGTATTGGTGGTCCCACTGTCAACAAGACAAATCTCCACTTCGGCCATTCTGTTCCCACAGGCTCTGTTAAATACCATAACAATAAAAACAAGTATTTAACATAAAGTATATAACATAACTGAAACAACATTATATTATTCCTAGGAAATATATTACATAAGTTTGGACCTTGTTACAAATGCTCTTCAAGAGCATGGCCAAACTCTACATCGCACTATCATGATATTTTGGAGATTACTGCAGGTCCCCAAAAATATCCATGTCATCGAGAAGGTTTTCCTCACTTTCGTCCTTATGGACATTGTTGACGGTTCAAAACCGTGTTGAAGTTCACCGCAAGCGTACAGGTGACTTATTGCCTTTTTCACCAAGGAGGGTCCCCAAGGTTTGTCAATCCAAGGATCGGAAGCAAACCGCTAAGGTTCTCTATCTAACCTACCGGTCTAACCCTATGTGAAGCGTTGATTGCATAAAGGTTAAACATACATGAAAGGATGTATGGATCACATCCACCTAGCCATAAAGGTAAACATCAAAAGGTAACCCTAGCCTATCGTCTTTTTGTTGTCGTTCCGGCCAAGGTGACAAACCAATCTAAACCTATACTATGATAAGGAGTACACTCGATATGGAGTAACCCGATATGGAGTGGTCCGATACACGTTCATTCGCCGCTTTCTCCTCCACCGTACTGTCACTACGCAAGGATATTCATCACCGAACGATAAACCTCGGTCCGTGCACTACAACGATGTATCCGCAAGAGATAGACTAACCACCACGATTAGACCTATTCCTACTAAAATCATATGCTAGCTACACATATGGATAAAACACTCATCGATGTAGATCAAAGTAGGACAAGATATGATTACATCACCATTGAATGTTGAAGGTACAAATGACTTGACGAATTCAAGTCGCGGCTCCAGAACTCCACCATGGCTTCACCACGCAGGGCCAACCATGGTGGCTAGGGCATGGCCTAAGCCATCTCCTAGGCAACTCGAGGACTTGCGGCGGCCGTCGGCTTCCTCCTGGTGCTTCTCCTTCGTGTCGGCGGCTCTCTGATGAATGGATGGATGGATTCCTCCCCCCTCCTTGGGTGCCCAAGGGGTTGTATTTATGCCCTTGGGGAGTCTTGGGGCGTGCTCCAACTTGCCTTGCACGAGATCTTCCTTGGGGGAGAAGCGAACTTGGTTTCCATAAACTCAGCATCGTCCAGATTTTCCTGGTTCGCAGCCCTTCCTTGCCGGCGCCATATCTCCCACGTCCATACTCCAAATAATGCAAACTCAGTGTCGGTTGTGTTCCACGAAATTATCTCTAACTTTGGTATTCATTGGTTTCCTTGGAAACGAAGATAAGATCCCCAAAACGGCCTCGGAAGATAATCTGTCTGGTTCGGACTTGTCTACGCAGCAGGTATTTTGGGGGGCATATCTCCTAGCTCCTTGACCCGAATTGGGCCTTCCACATGTCCAAATTGAAGCTATCGTCGAGGCGCACAACTTTGGTATTCAAATTTTTGGCATTAGAGTCCGTTTAAGTCTCTGAATCTGCCTTGGAACATCGTGGTGTTCTGGGCTGCGCGAATATCTCTCGGGCTAAGTTGATCTCGTTGGTAAACCTCCAAGTCCCCGGAGTTTTACGTGTTGATGCTTCGGTCCTTGGGTCATTTGGAGTATTGTTCACTTCGTGTCTTGACTTGTGACGGGCTTCATGATCTTCTCATAAAGTGCTTGATGAACTTTACCTGAAAGTACTCCTTTAAGCACTTAAATCATGTGTAAACAACATACTCCAAAAACCACATGCGAGTGTGAACTTGTCATATCAAGGGGGTTAGTACCATTAGTTAGGATATCAAATACGTGCAAATGTTGACGGTAAACTCATAGCTAGGTGTACCAAAATCGACCGTCAACAGACGTTTTCATCATTTGCGTTGACGACTATGTCGTCATGCTTCTGAGCTTCAGGCTCAGTGATAAAGTGGGACTCATGTTGCTCTTTCCCTTTATTCTTGCTCTATTGGTAAAGGTCAACGAGGTGTTTGGGGGTGCGACATCTGCGGGACCAATGTCCCTTTGCTCCGCATCTATAGCATTCACCCTGCTCCTCCCCACTATGATCACCTCTTTCCTTCTCGGGTTCGGATCTACCCTTGGGCTTCCTTTTTCCCTTGCCTTTAAACAAGGCACCTCTTTTCCCCTTCCATTTCCCCTTTCCCCGGCCCCATTTACGGTTGCGAGACCTCTCAGCAACGGTAGCATGTGCTTCAGGCACAGCTATAGAACCAGTGGGCCGGGCAGAATGATTGCTCATGAGCACCTCATTCTGTTGTTCAGCAACAGATAGTACTTGACTTAGCTCAGTGTACTTCGGGTACTTTGAGTTTCTGTATTGTTGTTGCAGTACTATGTTGCCGAGGTGGAAGGTGGATAGGGTCTTCTCGATCTTGTCAGCGTCAGTGATCTTCTGGCCACACAAACGCATTTTGGTCACAATCCTATGTAAAGCAGAGTTGTACACTGCCACAGACTTGTAGTCTTGGAAGCGTAGGGTGATCCAAGCTTGCTGTGCTCTGGGGAGCACAATCGTCACACAAACACATTTTGGTCACAATCCTGTGTAAAGCAGAGTTGTACACTGCCACAGACTTGTAGTCTTGGAAGCGTAGGGTGATCCAAGCTTGCTGTGCTCTGGGGAGCACAATCGTCAGCTGCTGGCTGAAGCGGTCCTTCAAGGACTGCCATAGAACAAGTGGATCCCTCTCCGTCATATACTCAGACTTCAGGTCTGGGTGGAGATGGTGTCGCAGAAAGTGCAACGCTCTTGCTTTATCAGGCTTTGTGCGCTCATCCTTGCCAGCTTCAGGCTGGACAATGGTATGATTGAGGCTCATGTCGTCGAGTTTGATCTCGACATCGGTAGCCCAAGTGAGGTAGTTGCTGCCATCCACGGCAAGCACCTCGAACTCCCTCTTTGCGATGTCCGACATGCCTTCTTAGCTCGGTAGAACTCGTGCTGATAACGTGTTAGAAATCAATTTCTTTAGGCACCTAGAACACACAGTAGCTAAGAACAAGAACAGGCACACAGTTGTGGGAGAAGGAGAGGAGCTCTTTCTTATTTCTCTTGTCACTGGATGATCCATGTACAAGGGGGTAAACCTCCTCTATTTATAGAGGGGTAAAGATGGAGGAGAAAATACACATTTATTCATCTCTATCTCTCCCATCTCTCCATCCTCTACTTCTCCCCTCTCAAACTCTCCATTAATTGCAACATTCCATTAATTGCAACTCTCCATTAATTGGCCACATTAAATTTGATTCACAACAATATTCTCTCGATACGGCGTTCCTAGAATTTTAATAAGTGATGGTGGATCACACTTTATTGGCAAGTATTTTAAAAGATGCTTGACAAAGTTGGGAATCGAGCATAGGGTGTCTACGGCCTATCATCCACGAACAAATGGCCAAGAGGAAACATCGAACAAGTGTTGACGGTCCTTACAACAAACATTTGACCGTCAACATCTTGGCTATGGTAGCACTTTATAACGTATTTCGTGCATGTTTTAGGTGCTAACGAGGTTCCACAAGCTGTGTTGAGATTTTATCTGCAGGATCAAGATTAGGGAACAATTCCGGGGCATTGGACCAAATAAGGTAGGCACGACTGTACCTAGTGGTGCGCCTTGCTCTACCTTGTACCACCATTCAGGTTCACACCAAGTATAGCCCCGTACACCAGCTCCCAAAAGGCTAAAAACGTCACGACCATGGTAGATCAAGGAACCACACCACAGGAGAGATGCACCGGGGCCAGGAGGCAGGGCCGGCCGCACCACTAGGGTCGGCCGAACCTCTAGGGTCGGCCGCACTACTAGGGCCGGCCGCACCTGCCCGACACGCCCAAATGTGCCACCAAGCCTCGGTCACTCCAGGAAGCACAGCTAGAAATGATCCTGATCGAGGAAACAAGGTCGGTTTGATCCAGAGGTTGAGATTAGCTTCACTTGGATTCATGGACCCACAAGCCAGTGAACAACCGACGTGGGACAACATCCAGGACTTCATCTACCCACTAGAGCATGATCCAAAGCGTATGACAAAGGGGCCCAGGGCCGGCCGCACCAAGAGGTCCGGCCGCACCTCCTTCACCGAGCCGACCGACCCACAATCGTCTTCAAACCGCCTCAGGGACCAAATCATGGACGCACGATCAAAGACGGTGGAAATTGGAGGGCCGGCCGCACCTAGAGGCACGACCACACCTCCTTGCCGGCTACTGCACCTCCCTCTCGCCTACAAGTACCCCCTCCTGCAGCCACTGACCCATAGGGGCTATATAGAGCCTGGCACCTCGTAGAGGGACACACAAGTGATTGGAAGCAAGTGGCGGAGCCCTACACAAGTTAGTATTCAGAGAGTAGGGAGAGAGAGAGTTGAGTGTTGGAGTAGAAGCCGAAGTGTCGGTCTTCTTCTCGTACCTCGGCGGGTGCGGTACAACTTCGGTCGTCCACACCCAAGATACTTTGTAAGTTCGGATTCGTGAGTAACTAAGTCTCAAGTCATTTCATTGTTCGCTCTTAGGTTCTTCGATTGCGGTTTAGTAGTTTCTACTTATCGTGATTGCTTTGCTCAAGCGCGGAGTAAAGTAGTGCTTGGTTAGTGTAGACACGGTGTCTAGACTCTCCAGTACCTTGGAATGCTTCCCGGTTCAACGGAATAGTTGTGGTACCCTAGGGAGGTGACAACTCCGGACGGGCTTTGTAGTCCACCACGGTAGTTCAAGCAGGTAGGAGTACGACATCAGAGCCCCCTTCTCATCCCTTTCCGTGGCTCTTTTCCCTCTGGCCCCGACGAGCGACAAGTTTTGCCTTGATTCCATCCGTGACTCTCACGAGTCCTTAGCTTCATCAGCTTATCCCCTCTCTACTCGAAATCTACCCTTGCTTTCCTATCCTTCGTCGTCATATCCCCCGGACGAATTATTTTAGGTTCTCTACACTTCTCGTTCCCCGTGGAAATCGATACCTTGGAATACTCCCGGGTGAAAGCTACAGCGGTATCTGTGCGCTTGCGGATCTATCTGTGATCGTGTAGTATACCAACAGGCTTTCTGGCGCCGTTGCAAATCTAGTAATGACGTAAGAAGTGCCAACAAGCTTTCTAGCGCCGTTGCTGGGGAACGGTAGCTATTTTGATTCCGAACCTAGTTCGTCCGTGTATCACCCCATTTATCCCATGGATTCAAATCCAACCCTTTTTGATTTTTCCGCTCCAAAGGGTGATTTGTTGGAGCCCCCATCATCATCACATCCCATCAAAACACCGGGCTATGAGCTTCGCCCTGCTCTTATAGCCTTGGTCCGAGAGAATTCGTTCGCTGGAACGAAAGAGGAGAGCCCATACATTCATTTGCGAGGATTTGAGCAAATTTGCTCGATAATCGTAATTGAGGGAATGACCCAGCAAACCCTCAAATGGAAGCTCTTCCCATTTTCTTTAATGGGAGGAGCGAAGAAATGGTACTATTCCTCAGTCGGAGGCATGGAGGGAAGTTGGGAAAAGCTCAGAGAAAAGTTTTGTCTGACCTTCTTCCCTACGTCTCGATTAGTGACCCTACGGCTACAGATCCTCTCTTTCAAACAACTAGACAAGGAGTCACTAGGGACTGCTTGGGCACGATTCACCAATTCTTTGGCCTCTGGACCCGAGATTAGGATCCCAGAACCTATTCTTCTACAACATTTTAGAATGGGTCTCGATGTCGAGTCAGCCAAATTTTTGGATACTTCATCAGGAGGCTCGTTCTCTCAGTTGACTCCTAGTGAAGGGAAGGTGGTTCTAGGAAAAATCCTAGAAAACACTCCCTACACGGGAATTTTTGACGAATTCCCAAACGAAGAAGAAGAACCCAAGCCAGACGCTCTCTCGGAACCAAAACCCATAGAGGAGGAATCCACTTTCCCAACTATCCAATCCATAGAGGATTGCACTCCTCTAACAAAAACATGGTTCACTGATGAACCATTTCAACCATATAGAGAGTTTGACGACCCCTCATGCGATTTCGTCTACGAGTTTTACGATGAGCTATTTGCTAACTTTGGGAATACTTGGAATTACCAAAGAGTAGAGAGACCAAAAGCACAAGAGGAGTCGGAAACTCCTATCTCTTGCTCAGAGGAACGAGCCGAGCATTTTAGGCTCATTACAAATCTTTCGGCCATCATGAGTAGAGAATAGTTGGATGAGGCGGAAGCCTCGACCGATGTCATAAAACTCCCAACCAAAATGAGGCACACTAAATGTGAACTCGTGGGAAATACATATGATGTCGGGTATGATCCTAGCCTGGGGATCAACATTATCAGTTCATCCCTAGCGAAACCCCTAGCAGCCGTATCTTCTCTCTCAAAATCTTCGAATCTCCTTAACATTCCCTCAGGAGAGACATTAGGTTGCCAGGGCATTCTTCGAGTGTTTCCCGTCAAAATTTACGAAACACGAGCTTTATCTTGATTTTCATATCTTTGATCTACCTTGCCATCACACCCATTCAATCATCATCGGTAGACCTATCATGAAAATTTTAGAGCAATCCCCAAGGAAACCAGTGTTGGAGCTAAAGATCGGTGACGACTTCCTACCGGTGTCTTACCTTAGAACCGAAAACACCCCCGTAGAAGCCGAACCCAAACCAGGTCTACTAGAGGAGGTAATGGCCGCTTCCCTAGCAGAGTTAGCTCAACCAAACTTTGAAGAGGAAATCCCATTCTTCACGGAGGAGGATGAGGCCCCAGTCTCGTTTAAGCTTGACCCAACCGAGAAGCCGGAACGACCACCAATAGAGCTCAAACCTCTTCCTCCGGGATTAAAGTACGTGTTTCTCCATGGGAATCTAGAGACTCCAGTGATCATCAGCGATAAGCTATCTGAGGTAGAAGCTCAGCAGCTCCTCACAGTTCTTGAAACCCATCGATCAGTACTAGGATACTCTCTTCAAGATCTCAAGGGAATTAGCCCCACTCTGTGCACACATAGGATTCCCATCGAACCCGACGCAACCCCTTCAAGAGAACCTCAACGTCGGCTAAACAACAATATGAGGGAGGTAGTGAAAAAGGAAGTCTTAAAACTCCTTCATGCCGGGATTATCTACCCAGTACCCAATAGTGAATGGGTTAGTCCCGTTCAAGTTGTACCAAAGAAGGGAGGCATGACAGTGGTGCGCAATGATAAGAATGAGCTCATCCCTCAGTGCACAGTCACAGGGTGGCGTATGTGCATAGATTATCGCAAGCCACCAAGAAAGACCACTTTCCCCTTCCTTTCATAGACGAGATGTTGGAACGGTTAGCGAAGCATTCCTTCTTTTGCTTCCTAGACGAGGCTATTCTGGTTATCACCAAATTCCTATCCATCCCGATGACCAAAATAAAACCACATTTACATGCCCTTACGAAACTTACGCCTACCGACGAATGTCCTTTGGGCTATGTAATGCTCCAGCCTCTTTTCAACGTTGCATGATGTCAATCTTCTCGGATATGATCGAGCAAATCATGGAAGTGTTCATGGATGATTTCTCGGTTTATGGAAAGACCTTCTCGGAATGCCTTAAAAATCTTGATAAAGTTCTTAGAAGGTGTGCCGAGAAGGATCTTGTCCTCAATTGGGAAAAATGCCATTTCATGGTAAGGGAAGGGATTGTTCTCGGACACAGGGTGTCCGAACGAGGGATAGAGGTGGATAGAGCTAAGATAGAGGTTATTGAGCAACTTCCACCTCCGGCTAATGTCAAGGGCATCCGTAGTTTCTTAGGCCACGCAGGATTCTACCGTAGGTTCATCAAAAACTTCTCGGTGATTGCCCGTCCCTTGACCAAACTCTTATCCAAGGATACTCCCTTCGTTTTTGATGAAGAGTGCCTTATCGCATTCCATACCCTCAAGAAAGCCTTGATCTCAGCCCCAATTATCCAACCTCCCGATTGGAGTTTGCCTTTTGAGATCATGTGCGATGCTAGCGATTATGCCGTTGGGGCGGTCCTAGGACAAACTAAGGACAAGAAACACCATGCTATAGCTTACGCTAGAAAGACTCTCAATGGTGCTCAGCTGAATTATGCTACCACCGAAAAAGAGCTCCTACCTGTGGTTTTTGCAATAGACAAGTTTAGGTCCTACCTAGTGGGGGCCAAGGTAATTGTCTTTACAGATCACGCCGCTCTCAAGTATCTCCTCACCAAGAAAGATGCAAAGCCGAGATTGATCCGATGGATTCTACTACTCCAAGAATTAGACATAGAAATCAAGGATAAACCAGGAGTGGAAAATTCAGTAGCAGATCACTTGTCAAGGCTTCATCTAGAGCATGATTCATCGCTGCCAATCAATGATTTCTTGAGAGACGATACACTCCTCAGGGTAGACAACAATGATCCTTGGTATGCGGACATTGTCAATTTTATGGCATCAGGATATGTGCCACCCGGGGGAGACAAGAGGAAGTTAATATACAAGAGTAGACTCCACATGTGGGACGAGCCCTATCTATTCCGCATATGTAGACGGTCTTCTACGACGTTTCATACCATCATGGGAAGTGAACGGCATCTTAGAAAGGTGCCACTCATCAGAATATGGAGGACACTATGGAGCATTCCGTACCAATGCGAAAGTTTGGCAGTGTGGTTTCTATTGGCCCACTATGTACCAAGATGCCAAGGATTTCGTGAGAAGGTGCCCAAGATGTCAGAAGCATGGTAACATTAGTACAAGGGATGCCATGCCCCTCACCACCAATCTTCAAGTCGAAATCTTCGATGTCTGGGGGATTGACTACATGGGACCTTTTCCAATGTCAGGGAATTGTGAATATATACTTGTGGAAGTGGATTATGTGTCAAAATGGGTGGAAGCAATACCTTGTCATACAACAGCTTCTCGAAGCTTGAAGAAAATGTTCCACGACATAATATTTCCTAGATTCGGGGTACCAAAGGTAGTCATCAGTGATGGGGGATCACATTTCATTGATGGGAACTTCAGAAGATACTTGAAAGCTCAAGGAGTGGAGCACCAAGTCGCTACTCCATATCATCCCCAAACAAGTGGCCAAGTTGAAACATCAAACAAGCAAATCAAAAACATCCTTCAGAAAACCGTCCACGAGATGGGGAGAGGATGGAAAGATAAACTTCCCAAAGCATTGTGGGCATATCGTACGGCTTACAAAACTCCCATTGGTATGACACCATACCAATTGGTCTACGGGAAGACATGTCACTTACCCGTGGAATTGGAGTACAAATCACATTGGGCTATCAAGAAGTGGCATATGGATCTCCCCACCGCCGGAATTAAAAGACAAATGCAATTGGGTGAACTCGAGGAATGGAGGGAGAAGGCATATCACAACACAAAGATGTATAAGGAGAAAACCAAGAGGTGGCACGATAAGAGGATCAAGAAGAAATCCTTTGATCCGAGAGAAAAGGTACTACTCTTTAACTCCCGCTTTAAACTTTTTGGTCGTGGAAAGCTTAGAAGTAAATGGGACGGCCCTTTCACGGTTGTAAATTCTGCTTCGCATGGGGCCGTAACCCTACAGGATTCAGATGGAAAAACTTTTAAAGTAAATGGACAAAGACTTAAAATCTTCCTTGATCCAAATATGCCTAACCTCGAAGAACTTGATGTTATTGAGGTCATTAACTTGGAATGATTGGAGTCTAGCTTGTCTTGTGTATATAGAGTGTTTCTTGTTTGTTTTCCTGTTTAGTTTTGCTCTCCTTTCTTAGTTGCCACGAAGCCAGCCTTTTGGGATAATGGGCTAGGGCCGGCCGCACCTAGTGGGCCGGCCGCACCTAGTGGGCCGGCCGCACCTCCCCCATCTGGCTCTAGGCTGCGCGTGAGCTAGGGTATCTAGCATCTCCTCGTGTGCTATCCAGATAACCACTAAAAACCTCGCGTAACGAGTTCTTCTCCAGAAACTCATCTCCTTTCCAAAAAAACCCTAGCCTTCTCGCCATCTCCCAGCAAACCATGGGTGGTGATGGTCCTAGCAACCTCTCCAAGAGCTCGGCACCCACCACCCCTGGCGGTGCGTACTCGAAAGCGCTCGCAGGAGGTTACGGGGTGGGACCGAGCCAAAACTCGCCTCACCAGGGGTCCCTGGCTGTGAGACATGGGTACCCCTGGGTCCCCACCGACCAGGCTCACGGCCGTCCCCGACAAGTGGGTCCGGCCTACCAGAAGACCAGCCGACCTGACAGTGGGCCCAACCGACCTAGTTGGCGGCCCACACGACCTCCTGAAGACCTTCCAGGAGACTCCAGGCGACCTTATCCGGAACGACTTCAAGACTTGGCGTGCAAGACAAGACATCGGTGCATTCCGACCAAGCAGATCGACGGATAAGGCAAGTGTTGTAATCAGCTAGACTTAGGTCTCCTGGTCGTAACCGACCAGGAGTTTGGGAGCCGACCTTGTCCGCTGGCCAATATAAGGCGGGCAGGGCGACCCCTTGTAACATCACGCAATCCTCAAGCAATCTACACCAGCAACTGGACGTAGGGTTTTACTCTCCGGAGGCCCGAACCAGTATAAACTCGTCGTGTTCCCTGTGTTCTGTGTGCTCGTGCACAACCTTCGAGTTCTTAGCCCTAGATTCCACCCCGCCGAACAAATAAACCACCGGGGTTAACCCCCCTATGGGCTGTCTAGATCTAAACCTCTGACAGTTGGCGCGCCAGGTAGGGGGAATCCAGGGTTCTTCGTGCAACTCGATGGCTTCGTCAAGCGGCGTCATCTTCCCCAAGATTATGGCGAACTTCCTCGCCAATCCCGTCGACATCTGCTTTGGCTCTGTGCTGACAGAATCCACTACTCCCACCGCCTGCCTCGTCATCGAAGGCAACGCAGTCACCTCCAACCAGCAGGTCGGATCTGATCTGCTGGAGGAAACCCACCCACCCACTCCTCCCGACCTGATCGCGGGGCTCGATCGCGTCGAAAATATGTGCTCCGACACGATCAAGGTCTGTGAGTGCGTCAAGCGCCCTCGCAGGACCTCCGCACCTTCACCCCGTATGCCTCTTGGTCTGCGGAACGCAGCTCACGTAGCGTCTCGCTACATGAAGAACAAGATCCAGATTGAATCTGGACCCAAGATCCCACATCGTGGAAACTGCAGAGGTCATCTCGACGACCCTTGCCCTATCCACGAGAACTCCAAACACACGGCTCGCTAGTGTCGTGTGCTCAAACAGCTTCGTCGACCTCTCACCATGGCTTATCGCCGCCAGATCAACCGCGAGTCGTCCCCGGAGCACCTCGCGTTCCAGATCGCCCGAACGACCATCTCTCCCAACTATCCGGGCGAGGTGTTTGAGATCCCAGACCGAGAGGTCCTCGTGGTCTCCGCCGACATACCTCCTCAAGCTGGCGAGACAGACGAGCAGCGCATACAGCGCGAAAATGCTAATGCTGCACGAGCCGCGTGCCGTCAGCAGGAAGTAGATGCAGCCGCCGCAGCCGGAGGTCAACCCGCGGGCAACGTCGTACCAAGTGCCGGTGGCCAACCTGCCGGCAACGTTCCTAATGGCGC
The DNA here is from genome assembly GCA_036936925.1 of Cenchrus fungigraminus. NCBI lineage: Eukaryota > Viridiplantae > Streptophyta > Magnoliopsida > Poales > Poaceae > Cenchrus > Cenchrus fungigraminus. The sequence goes on along the minus strand of CM072778.1, from coordinate 47,972,663 downwards.
AGCCGCCCCTGCGGCTGCAGCTGCTCCCCAGCAGCAGCACAATCAAGACGAGCCCCGTCGACACCGCCTGTGTGCCAGAGACCTCCTGAAGGACTTTGAGCAAGATGGTCACGAAGTCTACAACTCGCCTCAAGCTAACTTAGGCGCGGCCCTCGCCGAGCTGGGACAACTTGAGGACACTCCTGCAACTCGGCGCCTACAAGCTCACATCCGCATCGCCACTGCCCACATCGAAGAAAGAGGTCCAGGATACAGCAGATCGGCCTCCAGTTCCTACTCCAGGAGTAGGTCGGAACAGCCTCGTCGCCGTCACCGAAGCAATGGTGCCCCCCTTCAGCCCGTGCTTGAAGAGGGAGGTGGTGAGAGCGAAGTGATACAACCATCCAACGCCACTGCCAACGCACCGGCCAATGTTGCTGCCAACGCAGCAGCTAACCCTCCAGCGAACGCCGCCGCTAATGATGCAGGCAACGCCGCCAATGCCGCTGGCGTCCAGCAGCAGAACGTCGCCGGCAATACAAGACAGAACGCTGGAGCCCAGCCTCCTCCAGCCAACCGCGCCCAGAGCAATCAACGTCAACGCATACGAGACGAAGTGGAGATAGCACGTTGTGCTAACTACGACCGCGACAACGGGGTCCCTGACCCCCTTAACGCCAGTAACCCCATCCAAGCAACAGACCTCCGGCAGATGCACGACCAAGAACTCCTACGTCGTGCCCAGTACGACCAAGATAATGGTCCTCCCGACGACCTCTACGTCATCCCGACGGCCTACGCCCCATCAGCCAGCCCTGGAGCAGTCAACAACTTCCCGGCGTTCTCACGACATCTCCGGACGATTAGATACCCCAAGGACTTCAAGCCAGCCATCGAAAAATACGACGGCCGCTCTGACCTGAGTATTTGGCTGAAGATGTACAGCATCGCCGCCCGGGCATCTGGAGGCAATGAAGACCACAAGGCAGGATGCTTTCCTCTTGTGATGGGCAAAGCGCCACTCCTGTGGCTCGACAACCTCCCTACAGAGTGCATTACCTCATGGGCGACCTTGTCGTGACTCTTCACGACCAACTACCAAGCGGCTTATAATCGCCCAGGCAACACTCACCACCTCGCCAGAGTACGGATGAGGAAGGACGAAACACTCCGCGAGTACACCAACCGCTACTTCGAGAACCGCAACACCCTTGCGGGTGTTAAGGATGAAGACGTCATAGTCTACTACAAGAAGGGGGTAACTAACATAAAACTCTTAGAGAAGATTCATGAAGCTGACGCCCACACCATCGCCGACCTCATGGCCTACGTCGACAAGCTCGTCGACACTCAAGATGCGGTGATGCACGACTTCAAAGGAGAAGATCATGATGACGGTGGCCGCAGGTCGCGCAAGCAATCTAGCGAGGTCTACGCGACCGACCCACCCAGACCTTCCACCTTCCTTGAAGGTGACTTCAACATGGTCATGGACGACCAGTGCCAATTCCACCGCGACGCCAAGCATACCATGAGGGAGTGCGAGCAGCTAAAGCGTGCTCTAGGTGTACCCCAGAGCCCAAGAAAACCAAGAGCAGCAACAATGACGACCAGAATAGCAGTCGCCGCTACGACAACCGTAACCGTCGACCTGATCGACGTGATTACTGCGACTGCCGACCCTACCGTCGCAATAATGACAGGGATCACCGTGACTATCGCCGCGACTATCACCGCGATGATCGACGTGACGACTACCGCCACGACGATCGCCGAGAAGACCACCGCCACGACCACCGTGATGAGCGCTACGATGACCAGCGCAATGATCGCCGCCACGATGACCACAACCGCAACGACAACCGTCGCAAGGAGCCTTCTCCTCCACCACTACCAAAAGGGGGCAATCCGAACGGTACGTTCCAGAACGCCAACCGACAGATCAACTTCATCGTCGGTGGCTGCGAAGCAGCTAAAAGCAACAGACAGCAGTGATCAAACGCAAGGGAGATTGGCCAAGTCAACACTGAAACCCCACAACCCCTGCGTTGGTCGGAGTACCCCATCACTTTCTCCAGGAAAGACCATTAGGTGCATATACCAGACCCCGGGACCTACCTGCTGGTCGTCAACCCCATAGTGGACGGCGCGTTCCTGCCTAAGACCCTCGTCGACAGGGGCAGCAGCCTGAACATCATCTTCACAGAAACGCTGAGAAAGAAGGACTTCGACTTCTCCAAGATGACTGCTTGCGATGAACCCTTCTACGGGGTTGTGCCCGGCAAGGCTGCATACCCCATAGGTCGTGTATGCCTGCCGGTCACCTTCGGCAAACAGGAAAACTTTCGCACGGAGTACCTGACGTTTGAGGTCGCGGACTTCCGCTCCTCCTACCATGCCATCCTTGGTCGACCTATGTTGGCCAAGTTTATGGCCATACCACATCACACCTACCTCATCATGAAGATGCCAGCACCAAATTGGATCCTTTCCGGCTACAGCGACATCCTCGTCTCCTACAACTGCGAGAGCGACACTGTCAACCTCGCCAAGGTTTTTGCCTGCAAAGCCGCTGCTACGGTCATGGTCGCCCAGGCCGCCAAGATCAACCAAACTACTCTGGAAGTGCCAGAACAAAAGCGTACAGCCACCGCCTTGGACCCAAGTCCTGCTGTGAAGGAAGTTTGCCACGGCCTACTCGACGCATCCAAGGAAGTGACCATCGGGGCCGACCTCGATCCCAAATAGGAACTCGCGCTCACCAGTTTCCTCCGGGACAATGCTGACATCTTCGCATGGAGCCCGTCTGACATGCTCGGTGTCCCCAGGAAGCTGGCTGAGCACGCCCTTGAAGTAAGCAAGACCGCACGACCTATCAAGCAAAAGCTCCGGCGATTTGCAAAAGATAGAAAGCAAACTATAGAAGTAGAAGTCTGTAAGCTCTTAGCTGCAGGATTCATACGAGAATGTAAACACCCGGTTTGGCTCGCAAACCCGGTCCTTGTACCCAAAAAGACTGGAGGATTAAGGATGTGTATCGATTACACCGACCTCAACAAGCACTGCCCGAAGGACCCTTTCCCTCTTCCTCGCATCGACCAGGTCGTGGACTCCACGGCTGGCAGTGTCCTACTATGCTTCCTCGACTTCTATTCAGGGTACCATCAGATAGCCCTGAATCCCGACGACCAAGACAAGACGGCGTTCATAACGCCCAATGGCATCTACTGCTACAAGGTCATGACCTTTGGCCTGAAAAACGCCGGTGCAACCTACCAGAAGGTGATACAGAAGTGCTTGAAGTCTCAGATCGGGAAGAACATGGAAGCATACGTCGACAACGTGGTCGTCAAGACCACCGTGCAAGATCAGCTCATCAACGACCTCGCCGAAACCTTCTCCAATCTGCGCACCTACCAGTGGAAGCTCAACCCGACCAAGTGCGTCTTCGGTGTCCCCTCAGGATTGCTTCTGGGATTCATGGTGGGGCACCGAGGCATTGAAGCTAACCCCGTCAAGGTCAACGCAATACGCAACATGGCCAAGCCATCTTGCAAGAAAGACGTCATGAAGCTCACAGGTATGATGGCGGCTCTAGGTCGTTTCATCAGTAAGCTTGGCGAAAATGGTCTGCCTTTCTTCAAGCTACTGAAGAAGGCAGATAAGTTCGTATGGGATAAAGAAGCACATAAGGCTTTCGAGGCTCTCAAAGAATCCTTGACCACGCCTCCGATCATGACTCCACCCATACCAGGTGAGACGCTCCTCCTCTACATCTCCGCCACCACTAATGTGGTCAGTACGGTTCTTGTTGCTGAACGAGAAGAAGAAGGGCAGGCCTATCCTGTTCAACGACCTGTGTACTACGTGAGCAAGGTCCTGGCCGATGCTAAAACACGTTATTCATAGCCTCAGAAGTTGCTCTACGCACTCGTGATCACGTCGAGAAAGCTTCGCCACTACTTCCAAGCCCACAAGATTAAGGTATCGTCATCATTCCCACTAGGAGAGATCATCTGCAACCGCGACGCCAACGGCCGCATCGTCAAGTGGTCGGTGGAGCTTGGAGAGTTCGACATCGAGTTCTGCCCTCGGCAGGCGATCAAGTCGCAGATCCTAGCTGACTTCATGTCAGAATGGATAGAGATCCAGATGCCCCCTCCCAAGGAGAGGCCTGAACACTTGATAATGTACTTTGATGGTGCCCTCAACCTCGAAGGTGCAGGAGCAGGAGTGCTACTTATCTCTCCCCAGGGAGAACAGCTCAAGTACGTCCTGCAGATACACTACAAGGCCTCCAACAATGGAGCAGAATACGAAGCTCTAATTCATGGGCTCCGTATAGCAGTGTCCCTTGGCATCAAGCGACTACTGGCATACGGCGACTCCAAGGTCGTCATCGAGCAAGTCAACAAGGAGTGGGATTGTGTCAAAGACACAATGGATGCTTACTGCGTGGAGATCCGCAAGCTCGAAGGCCACTTCGAGGGGATCGAGTTTCAACATGTCCCACGTAACAACAACATGGCTACCGATGTCCTATCCAAACTAGGCTCCCGGCGAGCCCTAGTCCCGGCGGGTGTGTTTGTCCAAGACCTACGCAAACCGTTGATCAAGCTGTTGCATCCGGACGACCCAGACCAGGCACAGCCCGACCTAACTACAGCACCTCCCCGAGACGTGCTGATGACTGAAAAAGAGGATGATTGGCGCGAGCCTTTCTTAGCTTTCCTGCTTGAACAGCGAGTCCCAAAAGACAAAGCTGAGCGAGAACGCATCATGCGACGTAGTGCCAACTACATCGTGATTGGCAACGACCTCTACAGAAAAGCCGCCTCTACTGGCGTCTTGATGAAGTGCATCTTGCGATCAGAAGGTCTTCAGCTCCTGGCCGAGATTCACGGCGGTGAGTGTGGCTGCCACGCAGCATCTGCCAACCTGGTCGGCAAGGCATATCGATCTGGCTTCTACTGGCCCACGGCCATGGCTGACGCCAAAGACCTCGTCAAAAGATGCAAAGGATGCCAGTTCTTTGCAAAACAACAGCATTTGCCAGCGCAGGCCCTGCGCACAATTCCCCCATCTTGGCCCTTCGCCATATGGGGTCTCGACTCTATAGGTCCTTTCAGAACCGCCCCTAGCGGCTACAAGCACATCCTTGTAGTCGTAGACAAATTCACCAAGTGGATTGAGGTCCGACCTGTGGCTAAGGTCACGTCGGAAGAAGCGGCGAAGTTCATACAAGACATAACACATCGCTTCGGTGTGCCCAACAGAATCATCACCGACCTCGGGACGGCCTTCACAGGGTCCGCCTTTTGGGATTTTTGCCAAGACAGCACGATCGACGTCTACTACTCCTCGGTCGCCCACCCCCGGTGCAACGGCTAGGTCGAACATGCCAATGGCATGGTCCTTCAGGCTCTGAAAGATCGCATCTTTGACGATGCTTCAAATTACGCCACCCGGTGGTTAGCCGAGCTACCACACGTAATCTGGGGTCTAAGGACCCAAGTCAACTCTGCTACGGGCTTCTCGCCTTTCTTCTTGGTCTACGGCTCGGAGGCCATCCTACCCACCGACGTCACCTTCGGAGCTCCACGTATACAGTTCTACGAGGAGGGAGAAGCCGAGCAAACTCGTCGTGTCGACCTTGACAGCCTCGAAGAACAACGAGTGGCAGCCGTCATGAGGCAAGCTCGCCACGACCAGCAACTCTGTCGCTATCATGATCGCAACGTCAAGGAGACCACCTTCAACGTTGGCGACCTAGTTCTACGACGTATCCAGAAGACCGACGGCATGCACAAGTTGTCTGCCCCTTGGGAAGGACCTTTCATCGTCACTGAAGTTATCAGCCCATCTACATATCGCCTCCAGTGGGGCGACGGGCAAGGAGTACCTAACCCATGGAATGTGGAGCACCTACGACGATTATATCTGTAGAATAGTTTTTATTACAGCTATGTATTCCTCGTCTTTGTATTCTCAGTTTAATAAATATTAATTAAAGCAGTCATCTGCTATGTCTCGAGCTCTACCTTCTCTTCTTTCATGTCATGTACCCTCCCCCTCGACATGCTCGGGGGCTTGGCCAAAGCCAATACAGGGGTCGAAAGACTGGAGGGTGAAGACTTCTGTTCCTCCCCCTCGACATGCTCAGGGGCTTGGCACAAGCCAGCGTAAGGGTCGATCGACCTGAGGACGTCGTCCCTCATGACTACTCACTTTATGTTGTTGCGAACCTGCTTGGTCGTGAGGTTGCAAAACCTGAGTCCCAGACTCCTTCCCGCGCGCCGATTGCACGTAAGCCTCTCCGCTGAGCTGTGGCGATTGGTAAGCCAGCCTCTCCGTGAGTAGTGGTTAGCGGGGTATAAAAAGACATATTGCTTCAGGGCTACCAAGTTCGCGCAAACATAAGCTAAGTACGTCGTGCAGGCCAAAAGAAGGTTATCATCATTGTTTACATGACCAGAGGAAGGAGGGGGTACAGCTCTAAGACTACGACTACTCTTCACCGTCATCACCTTCATAGTCAATGGATTCCATTATCTTCATGGCGGCCTCCCGTACTTCGTCCTCCACGGCCTTAAGGTCCTTTGTCGTGTCTGGGCCTTCTCCGACCTTGACCATGTCAACATCGGGGTGATGAGACTTCACTCGTACCAGTGACTCTGTAGCTGCTGTCAAGCTGGTCGCCTTCAAGAGGTCGACCAACTTCTCTGGTGCAGCCAGAAGTTGGTCAATAGCTGGCTTGGGCTCTTCCCCAGCAACCTGAGCCTCCATCATATCCACCACATAGTGGGCAGCATTCTTCAGGTCGTTCAGCTCCACTTCTTGCCCTTCAATGATCACCAGGTCATTCCGCAATGCCTGCAAAGCTACCTCGAGACTGACCTCAAGGTCCTTTCGAGCTCGCTTCTCATAAGCCAACTTCTGGGACACGGCGTACTCACTGTCTACGGTGGCCTTCATCAGCTGCTTTAGCTCTTCACCGCCAGCTTCGGCTTCTCGAAGGTTCACCTCTAAGCTTTGGACCTTCTCCTTAGTGTTCTTCAGGTCGTTCTTGAGGTCCTCCTCTCGCCTGTGAAAATCTGCGATAAACAAAGAGTTGTGAGGTGCAAGCCTCAGTTGTATCAGACAAGGATGGATGAAGCTGTGAAGCAATTGGTCTTACCAGTGCTCACAATATTCAACAACGTATCGGCCTCCCAGTTCTTGCGCTTCTCTTCTTTTAGCTCGTCTTCGAGCTTCTTCTTGTCAGCCGCCGCCGCCTCACAGACCTGCTTGAGCTCCTGTTCGAGCTCCGTCACCCGCAGCTGCGCGGCTGTAGCGTTTCGGCATTGGTCGGCCCTGCCCTGGGCACGGTTGGCTAGTGACTGTTCCAAACACAAGAGACAGATCATCAACAGCAAACCCAAAGACGAAATACTCCATAAAGACCAAGACAAGCTATTTACCGCGAAGGCATCATTCAGCGTCAAGATGGCTCGACGAACCGCCTTCATGTCTTCTTGATCTTCAAAGGCATCCACCCCCCAGGGAGTGCCACTCCAATCAATATCATGGCACTTTAAACTTGGCCTCGTCGACGTCGAACCCGGTGCTTCACACCGGTTGTTTCTGGGTTCTCCTGTGGCGGTTCGATCTGAACCAGGTCCGCAGTTGGGCCCTGAGCTGATGTGCTGGGCACCGAGTTGATGGGGTCCACATCAATAACAGGCGGAGGAGCTGACGTCCCCACGTTGCCGACAGAGCCCTGAGTCCCGACCTCAAGCTCAGATGACCTCGTACGTGAGGGTGAATCTTGAGCACCCATGGCACTCTGTGGTTGGGCATCCGACCTACAGTAATTTCCGTCAACATAATAGAAGAGCTAACAATGACTGGCAATGAACCATCTTTAGTACTGAGGCTTACCTCACAGTCACCGACACACGCGATTTCGGCCTCAGGGGGCGAACTCGTATCTTGACAGGCATTTTTGCCTGCACACCAGCGGCAGCCCGCTGTGCCTCCCTCATGCGGCGGAGGTCTTCTTCCGTCACTTGTTGCTCCAGCTCCCGTTGCCTCTTGGCCGCGGGACTCAGCGACCTCCTTGACGAACGTTCCTCAACAACCGGCGGATCGTCGGTAGCTTCGTCTTCCTCCTCCTCGATCTCTTTGGTCGCTGGGGTGGGGATTGTCGAAGTGGGGTCCTCTTCTTCTTATCAGCCTCAAGCTTGGCAGTCTTCGCTGGCTCGACCTTTCCGGCAGCTCTTGAGGTCGACTGCTTCGCTGTCGCTGCCCTCGTCTTGCGCCCTGGCTTTGTGGCACTGCTTGCCTCAGGGCGGCTCGCCGCATCACCACCGACCTCTTGGTCGCTCTCTTCATCAGCTCCAACTGATGAATCTGATTGATAATTCTCCAGCAGCACAGCTGCTGGAGGCTGGTACTCCTCCGACCTTAGCTTCCGACGGGGTTCCTCGCCCTTCGGTAAGGTTGCAGGGCACCAGAACTGCATCTCCCGAGCCTGTAACAAACAAGCAATAAGGAATAAGATTGAAGCAAGCAACTAACTACGCCAAAAATGACCTGGTAGTCTCAGGACTTAAAGGGTCAGATGGTCGAGTCAGGGAGTGTGCCTTCGGGCACTTCTTGTTTCGGATACGACTGGTGTAGATCTGCATAACCCTTGCCGCCATCTGCTCCTGGGAGACCTTGCGGTTGACCTCGCGAGTGGGGTCTGACTGCCCCCAATACTCGTACGCCGGATGCACCCGGTCCTTGATCGGCTGGATCAGGCGGCGACAGAATGACATCGCCACTGAGCCCCCTGTCAGGCCTTTCTTCTTGAGGTCACACACCAGGGGTAGCAACTCCTTGACGTCGTCCAGCTCACGGGAGGTGAGCTGTAGGTCCCACTTAGGGATCTTCTCGGGCTTGTGCCCGGTCCGCTTCGGGAGCGCCGGCCGCTGGTCGGCGATATAGAACCACTCTGACCTCCACCCAGCGGTGTTGTCCGGCAAATCCATATCTATCCATTCTGCCTTGAGACCTGATCTCAGGCAGAACATGACTGCCCCTACTACACCGGTGCGCTTGTCGGTGAACTTGACATTGAAGAGATGTCGCCAGAGGAAGAAGTGGGGCGGTATCCCCAGATACGCCTCACAGAAATAGATGAACGACGCCACTACAGTAATGGAGTTGGGGACGAGGTGTACCAGCTCCAGCTTATAGTAGTAGAGAAGACCTCTGAAGAAGTCCCCGGCGGGCACATTGAATCCACACTCGAAGAAGGAGGCGAAGACGACCTGCTCCTTGTCGTCCTCCGTCGGGAATGCTTCGCCGGTGGGCGCCTTCCACTCCACCTCCACCTTGGACCTCAGGAGCCCGTGATCCACCAGCGGTTGAATCTTCTCCTCGGTCATCACCTAGGGCTCCCAAACCGTCTATGGGTCCGGGATTTGGGAAGCAGTGGCCGCCATTTCTTGAGGACGAGAAGGTTTGGATCTAAAATTGACGAGGGTTTTTACGCGCATGCAGAGCGGCGCGGCGCATGGATGGTGGAGCCGACACGCGGTCTGCTACAGACGGCGGCGGTGGCTTAAAGATTCAAGAGCGATGGATGGGTGTGGAGGCGCGTCGGCGAGGGCAAGAAGATTCCGCCGGCGGCGGCAAGAGGAGGAAGAAGATGGAAAGGGATGGTCAACACTAATCCCTGCCGCTCTATTTATAAGGGCCCCACCACGGATGACCCGTCACGGATCTGTCGCCGCAATGAGCTCGCTGTAACGGCTATATGCCGCTAATTTCGCGAGACGATCTCGCCGGATTTCACGCCAACGGCTACATGCCTAACGGATAGATTGGCGACCTATACCCAGAGTTTAGGTCGTAAACACCCCAAAACTATCAGGTCGTCCTGATAGGAAAATTGATCTCCATGAGGTGGATAAGCCCCCAAATCATTTCATATTAGGTCTTTGATGAATAATTTCGTCAATACGACCATTACATGACAGAAGAGAGCGAACATTACACGGGAACTTCGAAGGTACACAAGTCGCCTGCGACCTCATTGGATCCAGAACCCGTTACAAGATACAAACATATTTGAAGACCTGATCTACTTAGAACAATCCTTGAGGTGTTCCCTGCTATAGCAGAGCGCATCGCAGGATTCTCCTAGCTTCAGGACCTCGATGGTGGCCTTGCGGTGAACAACTGCACGACGCTGCACATAGTAGGTCACACTTTGTGCCTGACTATGGAATGTAGATACGAGCTTGCTCTTCGGCGCGCGCCGCAAGCCCCCAGTGAGCATCTCATGCTCACCAAGAACTTGCAGCTTCACCTCGGGCCTCTACATCATCACCTCCAAACTCTCCATGACTCTTCACTGAGGCACGGTACAAAGAGTGGGGGTGACACCTCTACTTCGCAAGAATTCTTCTAGCTCCAAGCTTCTACAAACTTTGCATCCTATGCTCTGGTGGACGGACACATGCCCATGGCATGGCTGCAATACTACTCTGCGGCTTCATAGCTCAACAATGCTCGGTGCTTGCCCCCTTGAGCCTTATGGTGCTATTTAAAGCCGAAACCAGGCCTTGAGTGGCCGATGAAGTGGAGACATTGTTACCACGTGGCCCAGAGGTCCTGTAGGCATGTGCATGATTAAAGGTAATGTCCTTTTCCCTGCCTCGCGATGCCTTTGTTGCTAGTGTATCAATGATGCCTGAGGCCGCTGCGATGTCACATGGCTACAGTACGCCTTTTGGTCAGTGGGCGGTTTGTCGTTTTCTCGGTGGCAAGGGAATCTCCGACCACTATTGACCCATGACCTTGCAGTCCACGAAGAGATAAGCCTGACTCTGTGTCAGAGGGCCCTACGCCTTTCTACATCTACGGATGACATCGACGATTAAATGCACCCTTCACGGCTCTGCATCTTCATTGCACCCGCTAGGCTCTGCGTCCTGGTGCACCCACTATGGCTCTGCACGTAAACGGACCTATTCCAATCAACCTATATTTTTGTTCCCTGAGCAGAATGGTCGTAGGTTCGATTGAAGACCTTCCGGGGTAGGCGTGCCTCGCTACTCTACTAGATCCGTCTGGGCGCCTGGAGTTCAGAAGCATCACGTCTACGACTTCGTTGGGCCCCTGTGGTCGGTGTGCCTATTGCTGAGGTCGTCAATACCTTAGTACCATGGCTCTGCTGGATGGCTGGCAGCTATGCTGGTCGCCTGGGCACCAAAATGACCTCTATGAGGTCGGCGTGCCTTAATACCTAGGTATTGCAATACCTCGGTATGTCTACGGCTCTGCCAACCTAGTAGGGTGCCCCGGATCCGTGACCTTCCAAGGTCGGTGTGCTCTTGTAGCCCTGCCAGCCTGTTTTGGACACCCAGGATTTTACGTCGGGAATGAAGGCCTCCGTGTGAGGTGTGCACCTGATGGCCCTGCCAAGCATCTCGGGTGCTTGGGCGCTTCTGTTTTGAGACCTTCCTGAGGTCGGCATGCCTCGAGTGGCTCTGCCAGACTCTTTGCAGCTATGCAGGATATCTAGGTGTCTCTACACTCCGTTCAATCAAGATCAATATCTTCCTGCGGCCTCATCGTTGACCGTTTCGACCACTACAGAAGACCTCTTCATGTGACGCGCCTTTCAAGATCCTGCTGGGTATTCTCGGATACTGGACATCGTTGATTTAAGACCTCTTTGAGGTCGGCACGCCTACAAATGCCTCCTTGAGGTCGGCCCTGCCAGACTCTTTGCAGCTATGCTAAGATATCTGGGTGTCTCTACACTTCGTGTCGATCAAGACCATGACCCAGTTTTCTTCTCTTTTTTGAGCATCAAACCAGCCATGCTGCCTGCTTCAATGCTCGGGGACTACTCTACGAGAGCGTCTTCGACGCCCTTTTGTTTTCTTCGTCGTACCGGCCTGTTGAGAAACCTGTTTCTCATCACGTCATTACTCGACCTACTGTTTTCTTCTCTTCTTTTCTCTTTTTGGATCATCATACCAGCCATGCTGCCTGTTTCAATGCTCGGGGACTACTCTACGAGAGCGTCTTCGACGCCCTTTTGTTTTCTTCGTCATACCAGCCTGTTGAGAAACCTGTTTCTCATCACGTCGTTACTCGACCTACTGTTTTCTTCTCTTCTTTTCTCTTTTTGGATCATCATACCGGCCATCCTGCCCGCCACGATGCTCGGATACTACTCTATGAGTGCGTCCTTGATGCCCTCTGAATTTTTTCATCGTCGTTTCGATCTATTGGAAGCCTGCTTCCTATAGGTCGTCACTTGACCTCTATTCGCTCGGCAAGACTACAAACAGGTCGGCTACTAAGCTGATTTATTCTTTTTCTTTTGGACCGATGTGCATGCTATTCGACCTGTCGATAGCTCTATGACTTCGTCATGACCTTCTAAGGTCGCTGCGCCTACACATCACTCGGGGCTTGTGAGACATGGGTACCCCTGGGTCCCCACCGACCAGGCTCATGGCCGTCCCCGACAAGTGGGTCCGGCCTACCAGAAGACCAGCCGACCTGACAGTGGGCCCAACCGACCTAGTTGGCGGCCCACACGACCTCCTGATGACCTTCCAGAAGACTCCAGGCAACCTTATCCGGAACGACTTCAAGACTTGGCGTGCAAGAAAAGACATTGGTGGATTCTGACCAAGCAGATCGACGGATAAGGCAAGTGTTGTAATCAGCTAGACTTAGGTCTGCTGGTCGTAACCGACCAGGAGTCTGGGAACCGACCTTGTCCGCTGGCCAATATAAGGCGGGCAGGGTGACCCCTTGTAACATCACGCAATCCTCAAGCAATCTACACCAGCAACTGGACGTAGGGTTTTACTCTCCGGAGGCCCGAACCAGTATAAACTCGCCATGTTCTCTGTGTTCTGTGTGCTCGTGCGCAACCTTCGAGTTCTTAGCCCTAGATTCCACCCCGCCGAACAAATAAACCACTGGGGTTAACCCCCCTGTGGGCTGTCTAGATCTAAACCTCTGACACTGGCCCTTGCTCATGCATCTCAGGAGGCAACCCTAGGAGGGGGTAGGACCGGTCGTACCACCCAGGTCCGGCCGCACCTGGCCCGTTCCTCCAGCCCGGCCAACGTGCATGGGAGGTCCTTGTCCCCCCAGGAGAATGATCGGGAAAGGAAAGCCCCGACGTTCAGAGTCACCGGCACGCCCTACAACGGGCCAGCTGAGGCTAAAGGAGCCGGAGACGCCAATATCTAGGCGGCTCTTCAACAAGTCGCCAAGGGAGAACATTTTCGCCATAAAGACGGCCGGGACAGAATTCTTCAAGGCCCCAACAGAGGGGAAATACAAGATCATTGGGCGCAAGACTCCCCATGGGTATGAGAAGCAGCTAATCCCTCGGTTAGACAGGGACGATTTGGAGCCGGATGAGTCCATCTTCTCCACCCCTACTAGCAGGATGCGCCACCGCAAGCCTCCACCGATCCGTGGTCCTCCTGGCCAGTTTGAAGATTCAGAGGAGGATTCTGAGGACGAGGATCCTTACGAGGGTCTTCGTAATGAGGTCGCCGAGCTAAAGATGATGAACAACTTGCTGGAGGAGCGCATAGCTGAGGCCGAGCTATGGCGGATGGACATGGACGACAAGATGGAAATTCTCCGCAAAGGCCTCTGCAGCAAGTTTAGGTGCCTGTTGAAGGAACTATGGCGTCCGGATCTCTACGACTGTGTTTTGCCTTAGACCTCTAGGCGTAGGATCCCTGTAGCATCTCGTTAGTGTCGTTTCCTTTCTTGTGTGTTAGTTTTGCTTTTTCCAAAAACCTGTTTGCTTTAATTCGTTTAGGTTTGCCTGAATAAAGAGATGCTACGAACTCGTTGTGGTCAAGTGACCACCTTATAAATCTTTGGTTGTTTTGCTGCTCTGGCTGGTGATTTGAGCCAGCCAGAGAATGTTATCTCATCTGATTCACGAGTGCGCAGGGAAAATGAGAGGAGGTAGGGCCGGCCGCACCTAGAGGGCCGGCCGCACCTACCTTTGTCACACAATTGCGAACCCAACAACACGCAGGTAACTGAGATGCACCGGAGACAGCTCGCGAAGCATGACACAAAGTTTGGAAGGGCCGTCCGCACCTGTCATTTCCTCGCGAACCAAACATCTTCGTGCTGGGTCACACTGGTTTGAATCCCTAACACATCTCGTGATGTTATCTTATGACTATCCTATTAATCTTGCTTAGTAACTGAAACTGCATTAACTTGCTCTCAAAAATTTTGCCTACCCATCCTCACTTCGGAAATAAGGAATAATTGCCATGTTAAACCCATGCAAGAATCTGGTATACAATTTTATACTCTATAGGCTTGATGAATTTATTGGTACTCTTTGAAACATGAGCCTGAATTAAAACTTTGTGGGATGCAACTACTTATGACCAGACCTAGGATGTTGACTAGTATGATATGGTGCGACAATGTTAATCTTGCTCTATCTCATAGTATGGTGAAAATCTCGGATGGTTTCCTTTGAGAAAATAAAACAAGACAAGTTCCTCAATGGCCATATCACCTACCAAAGCCATATGTTGCTATCAAAGTTAAACCTTCTACATATGCTTGCTTGTGACCCATTGAGTTTTGCCAAATTGTTGTGACCCTTGGTAGAACCTTTTCATGCTCCCATGATCGAGATCACGTACACCCACATATACGTGCTAACTCCTACACCGGGAGTTACATAAAACATGCCATCCATCCACCAAAATAAATAAATACTCCAAAGTTCCAAAGAGATTTCTCTTCTTGTATTCTTGCAAAAGGAGAGAGGGGTCATTGAAAAAAAATGCTCAAAGAATCATAGAAAAATGTGCTCCAATCAAAGAGCATAGGAAAGAAAAATATGAAGCATGACCCCCCTCCAAAATAAGAGCAAGAGGAGAATCTCAAAACAAGGAGTATCTAGAAAACCAAGAAAAAGTATTCCACACACTTGCACATCTCGATCAAGTTGCATGACTAGTTTCTTCTTGGATCCGGTCTTTGGCTCAACAATATCATGTGGCACAAGTGAGTCTCATGCTTATCCTACCTAAAGCTCCACATACAACCATAGAGTAGGAAATTGAGGCTAAATCAAAAGCCTTTGGTGAGGCAACAAATACCACTTGAGCGATCGAGGGAACCATTCGAGGAACTTTGTCTTCTTGTTTACAAAAGATTTTTTTTTTCAAAACTCCGAGATGGGACCCCGAAAAGAGAGGAGTGGGAAATGCAAAGTCAAACCATTCTACTCCTCAACCTCCGAAGGTAAGGTGAAAAGTTACAAGCCCCACAGGTAAGAGCAAGGCTAAGTTTCTTTGGTACCACTACTTTCAAATAGCTAGTAGGGCATGGAATTGTGCACTAGTACTTGCAGGGAGGTAACACGAAGCAATGTCTGATCCACCTTTCAAGCCTAGGCTTTGCTCGAGGACTAGCAAACGTCTAGCGTAGGGGAGTTTGTTGACGGTCCTTACAACAAACATTTGACCGTCAACATCTCGGCTACGGTAGCACTTTATAACGAATTTCGTGCATGTTTTAAGTGCTAACGAGGTTCCACGAGCTGTGTTCAGATTTTATCTGCAGGATCAAGATTAGGGAACAATTCCGGGGCATTGGACCAAATAAGGTAGGCACGGCCGTACTTAGTGGTGCGCCCGGCTCTACCTTGTACCACCATTCAGGTTCACACCAAGTATAGCCCCGTACACCAGCTCCCAAAAGGCTAAAAACGTCACGACCATGGTAGATCAAGGAACCACACCACAGGAGAGATGCACCGGGGCCAGGAGGCAGGGCCGGCCACACCACTAGGGCCGGCCGAACCTCCAGGGCCGGCCCCACCACTAGGGCCGGCCGCACCTTCCCGACACACCCAAATGTGCCACCAAGCCTCGGTCACTCCAGGAAGCACAGCTAGAAATGATCCTGATCGAGGAAACAAGGTCGGTTTGATCCAGAGGTTGAGATTAGCTTCACTTGGATTCATGGACCCACAAGCCAGTGAACAACCGACGTGGGACAACATCCAGGACTTCATCTACCCACTAGAGCATGATCCAAAGCGTATGACAAAGGGGCCCAGGTCCGGCCGCACCTCCTTCACCGAGCCGACCGACCCACAACTGTCTTCAAACCGCCCCAGGGACCAAATCACGGACCTATGATCGAAGACGGTGGAAATTGGAGGGCCGGCCGCACCTAGAGGCACGACCGCACCTCCTTGCCGGCTACTGCACCTCCCTCTCGCCTACAAGTACCCCCTCCTGCAGCCACCGACCCATAGGGGCTATATATAGAGCCTGGCACCTCATAGAAGGACACACAAGTGATTGGAAGCAAGTGCGGAGCCCTACACAAGTTAGTATTCAGAGAGTAGGGAGAGAGAGTTGAGTGTTTGAGTAGAAGCCGGAGTGTCGGTCTTCTTCTCGTACCTCGGCGGGTGTGGTACAACTTCGGTCGTCCACACCCGGGATACTTTGTAAGTTCGGATTCATGAGTAACTAAGTCTCAAGTCATTTCATTGTTCGCTCTTAGGTTCTTCGATTGCGGTTTAGTAGTTTCTACTTATCGTGATTGCTTTGCTCTAGCGCGGAGTAAAGTAGTGCTTGGTTAGTGTAGACGTGGTGTCTAGACTCTCCAGTACCTTGGAATGCTTCCCGGTTCAACAGAATAGTTGTGGTACCCTAGGGTGGTGACAGCTCTGGACGGGCTTTGTAGTCCACCACGTTTGTTCAGGCAGGTAGGAGTTACGACATCAGAAGCCCCTTCTCATCCCTTTCTGTGGCTCTTTTCCCTCTGGCCCCTACGAGCGACAAGTTTTGCCTTGATTCCATCCGTGACTCTCACGAGTCCTTAGCTTCATCAGCTTATCCCCTCTCTACCCGAAATCTACCCTTGCTTTCCTATCCTTCATCGTCATATCCCCCGGATGAATTAGTTTAGGTTCTCTACACTTCTTGTTCCCCGTGGAAATCGATACCTTGGAATACTCCCGGGTGAAAGCTACAGCGGTATCCGTGCGCTTGCGGATCTATCTGTGATCGTGTAGTATACCAATAGGCTTTCTGGCGCCGTTGCAAATCTAGTAACGACGTAAGAAGTGCCAACAACAAGCAACTCAAAGGCATCCTCATAAAGACGATGACTAAAGGAGGAAAATATTGGTCAAAGAAGGTAGATGGAGCATTATGGGCATATGTTGACGGTCAAATTTGGTACTCCTAGCAATAAGTTTACCGTCAACATTGGCACTAATTTAATATCTGAACTAATGGTACTAACCCCCTAGAGATATAAAGTTCACTCTTGCATGTCGATTTTGGAGTTTATTATTTACATAGAAAATTAGCGTTAAAGAGGAGACTTCTGGGATAAGTTCATCAAGCACTACAGTCGAAGATCATGAAGCCCGGCACAAGTCAAGACACATGATGAACATGACTCCAAATGGCCCAAAGATCGAAGCATCAACACGTAAAACTCCGGGAACTTGAAGGTTTACCAACGAGATCAAGTCAGCCCGAGAGATATTCTCGCAGCCCAGAACAACATGATCTTTCGGTGCAAATTCAGAGACTTAAGCGGCCTCTAATGGCAAAAGGTTGAGTACAAAAATTGTGGCCCTCGACGATAGCTTCTATTTCGACATATGGAAGGCCCAATTCGGGTCAAGGAGCTAGGAGATATGGCCCCCCGAAACACCTGTTGCGCAGATAAGTCCGAAATCAGATAGATTATCTTCCGAGGCCATTTTGAGGACCATATCTTCGTTTCCAAAGAAAGTAATGAATACCAAAGTTGAAGATAATTTCGTGGCACACAATCTGGGTACCGAATTTGCATTATTTGGTGTCCGAACGTGGGAGATATGGCACCGGCAAGGAAGGGCTGCGAATCAGGAAAATCTAAACGAGGCTGAGTTTATGGAAACCAAGTTCGCTTCTCTCCCAAAGAAGATCTCGTGCAAGGCGAGATGGAGCACGCCTCAAGGCTCCTCAAGAGCATAAATACAACCCCCTAGGCGCCCAAGGAGGCAGATCCATTCACCAGAGAGCCACCAAATCGAAGGAGACGTGCCAAAGGAAGCCGACGGCCGCCGCAAGTCCTCAAGTTGCCTAGGAGATGGCCTAGGGCATGCCCTAGCCGCCATGGTTGGCCCTGCGTGGTGAAGCCATGGTGGAGTTCCGGAGCCCATGCCTTTCATTCATCAAGGCAATTGTACACTCTACATTCGATGGTGATACAAATCATGTATTTTCCTTACTTTGATCTACTTCGATGCATGCTTAATAATATGTGTAGCTAGCATATGCCCTTAGTAGGAATAAAGTAATCGTGGTGGTTAGTCTATATCTTGCGGATACATCGTAGTGGTGCACGGACCAGTGAATGCACCAAGTGTCGTTCGATGTTGAATACCTTCGCGTAGTGACAGTACGAGGGGAGGGAAAGCTTCGAGCAAACGTGTAATGTTGAGTAGGATCGATGACAGGTACCATGGGAGCCGTTGCACGGCCTACGAAGAGGAGGAGCTACGAGTAAGAGCGCTTGGTAGGGCGTTTGAGGTAAAGCTTTGGGGAACCTTTGGCGTCAACACGCACCTTGCAAGGGCGTCCATAAGAAAGTTCTTAGAGACGACTCTTTATCATGGTAGGAGTTTAGATTGGTTTCTCACCTTGGCCGGAGCTGCAACAAGAAGACGGTAGGCTAGGGTTACCTTCGGTTATGTACCTTTATGGCTAGGTGGATGTGATCCATACATCCTATCATGTTTGTATGATCTTTATGCAATCAACACTTCATGTTAGGTTAGACCGGTAGATAGATGGAGAACCCTAAGTAGTTTGCTTCCGATCCACGATTCGATATCTTGGGTCATCCCCGAGTGAAGAAGGGCGACACGTGATCCGTACGCTTGCGGATCGAAACGCGACACGTGTTTCAACCGTCAACAAGCCCCTTTTTCTGGCACCGTTGCCGGGGATTGGAACTCGAACCCTAGGGCGATCTATCTTTTATTTTTAACTAACCCTAATTTTATTATTGCATATATCCTGTGTTTCTTGTGTTGTGTGGTTGAATGCAGGTAAAACCCTAGACACAAAGCAATCAAGAAGTCAACCAAGTCAATGGCTACGTAAAGATTTTCTCTTTAGTAGTAGGTGCTAACTTTGGTTAGTGGCCCAACATCCGCTATCAAGCCCACACCCAAAGCAAACGTAGATGAACAAGGTATGCCTATGTGTCAATTATGTTTTTAGACTAATGACTTTTGGAGGTTTGTTTTTTCGAGCTATAGGTTTGGGAAACGACCATGCCAAACACAATGTAGAAGGATCCCATTACCATCATGCTCATGCAGCAATGGTAATGATTTTTTTTGAAGCCAAGAGATGCGTGACATGGTGCCCTAAAAGTCTACAAGATAAAAACCACACGTACATCTCCGGATCGATGAACGAAAGGATAATGATGTCATCGAGTTGTTTTGCACAACCTCAGCAGAAAACAATAGGATAGATTTGGATTTTCAGAAGCCCCGTGAAGTCTACATTCCAACGAATCAAGTGGCAAGGCAATCGAAGGTTCCTACAAGCGGATATGGCCGAATCACCGAAGGTTGCACGTCCTGAAATTCTGGACAGCAAGCAAAGCTGAAGTGAAACAGCCATAGCTCCCTAATTCGGACTCCCATTAAGATGAATGAGTACCTGTTGGAAAGGTAATTTTATAAATTTTTCAATAGAACTATATTTTGGTATATGTTCTGGATGCAAGGGTAAATCCATGAAGAAGAGGCAGCAACAAGGCGATGACAACAAGATAGAGGAGATGGACATGATGACAATAAATAGAAGATGGGGCAATGGTTCCAGAACGCATACATGATCAAATTCAGAAGCTACGGATAGAGACAAAACCCTCCGGAGCATGAATAAATGAAGACACAAGGGGCACCAATCAATACATGATGATTTTGGAAGCGAACCACGACAGGTTCGGGTACCAATCAAGCTGCATGGATACTTTGGATTCTCGCACAAAGAACCATGGCTTCACGATAATAAAAACGTACATGACAAAGTCGAGCTCTATGACTTAAAATGAAGCGTTTTACGGGAGGCAACCCGATCTTTTTATTTATAAATAAAAACTATGACAGTCTACATTGTGCTCTTTATTTGAAAACTTCATGTAACATTGTACCTTTGCCCTAATAAACCCTTTCATTTCGGTTTAGTATAACTTGTGGCTAGTTACCTTAAAATTTTGACTAGCCTCATCCTAAACCCTTAAGGAAAACCCCTCGTACCTTTAGTAATCCTAAAACCATAGGTTTGTTTTTCATCCGAAAATCTAACCCTTGTTTTCTTTTCATTTTTCAAAAGCACCTTAGAATTTCTTCAACCGACTTGTCTTTTCAAAATTCTTGTCTTAAGCCAAAAATATAGGATACCTTAAGCCTTACCTTAAAACCTTGTTAGCATGTTTGATTAGGTCTTTTGATAAAAGATTTTGTTGCCTAGACTCTACGTCTCATAAAGTGACTTGCTTGTCATTATTGAGGAATGACATCGAAAGCCTTCTCAAACATTGCTGCCCTTTTTACTAACCCCTTTGCATTTGCATCAACCCCTTTGTTCTGTCATGCATAAGTTAGCTTGGCTTCGCAAAACATTTTGATGAATGCTTTATTTCCGTGATAATGCTTCGCGAGGCATTTTCTTTTGTAATCTTGTGTAAATATAGTGTTTGGACTTGATTGCGGACTATCATCATTTGAGTTTTATAAGCCTTGTTGATTTATTTTGCATTAGGTTGGTTTATAAACTTTGCAATGTGCTTTAATTTTCTTGCGACATGAAGAATTATTAACCTTGAAATGAACATGGTGTTTTGACCTTGATTAAATCTTTATGGTTATATAGAAATAAAGCAATCTAGTTGTAAACATGGTGTTTAGAACTTGGTGCAAACATTTTCATTGTTTATATCCCTTCCATTCATTTGCATTTTCCACCTACACACACGTACATTCATTAGGTTCTTATTTTTCTTTTTACTAGGTAAGCTATGCTACAAGTTAAGATCTTAGGGATGTTATTGGTTTGTTGGCAATTGTTTCTACTCCCGACCATCACCTATGGGTAGAATGTGCATTTGATTGGTTTTGCAGGCATGGCGAAGTGTTCCCATGAGTTCTTGACTAATTGCAATCAAGATCATTAGTCATCTACAAGGCTTGAGAGGGAAGTCGCTGTTTCCATCAAGGTTTGAGAATGTGTTTAGAGATGTAAAATGGAAAAAAAGTTAATATTCAGAAGCTCCTTCAAACCTTCTTTCTAACGCATCAAGAATCATCAATTTTGAAGACCCGTACAAGAAGATATAACATAAACATCGGGTGCAACGCGTTTTGAAAATACTCGGGACAGATTGCAACGCTGAAGTAAAATAGGCACAACTCTCTTGTTCGGAACCCGTTTCATGCGAATGATGGCTCGTTGGAAAGATAATTTCATGAACTTCAATTTGGAGTGGTGGTTCAGTGCATTTTATTTTCTGGAAATACAAGAAAAATCTGTGGAAGATGAGGAAGCGACAAGAACGACATGAAAGTTGGTGACGATGATAAGGAAGGGTTGGATCCATGGCTTGATGATAATAAGAAGAAGTTGAAGGACAACTGAGCAATAAAGGCGAAGAAAAGTGAAGATGATTTTCAAACACATGGTAATAGGGAATTACGAGTGATTCAAATTCTTCCACACTTAGCAACATGCTAAGCATGGGGGAGGATTTGAAGGATGAAAAGGAAAAGGCCACGTGGAGTACAAGGATCACCTTCGCTAGAAGATGCTCATCATTCTTTTTCCATGTTAAGCACAATGCTTAAGCATGGGGGAGGCCACGCTGCACTTCACTATGAGCATCGAAAAGTACGGTAACACGCCCTTAACTTTATCTTTGTTTATCTCCTTCTAAATGCTTGCACATATATGCTTTCAACCATAAACAACCTTTGTATTTATCTTTCGATCTATAACATGGCTACTAGGAGGACAACCTAGGTTGGTTAGTTTTATTCTTCAATAAATAAATCACCACCACTTTAGAGCTTACCATGATGATATCATTTATATGCCTTGCTTATGGAAAAGTGATGAAAGTTGCCGCTTTGTTTTACTTGCATGATGTTATATATGACATGACTATTTGCTCTCTCTCTAAAAGGAACTCAAATTGATTAAATGCCGACTCTTTCATTTGTGGAGGTTAAATGACTAATTTTTAGACCCACAGACCCGATCTTGCTCTTTGATTTTAGTTTATTATGGTGCTATCTACATTGTTGAATCTCTTGCAAGGTTCTATCTACCAAAGCCTATACACATACCAGTACTTTCATGATGTAACCTTTAGTTTGCAAACTTATATATTGATGAGTTGGATTTGGATTGATTTCTGTGGTACGAGACTAAGAAGCTGGTCATTCCTTTGCGTATCTTTTCTTGCTAGCCATTCTTGTCCATGCATTGTGAGTTTCTACACTGGAAATATCACAAACTTCACTGGGCATCCACCCTAAACCCAAAACATCTTTTTTGTGATTACCTCCTTGACCACAACCCAAATTGAGTATGGATGATCTTTCGACGAATTATCTGAAGATTTCCTGGCAAGATTTCAAGATATATAACTTATGGAGGGACTCATCACTGCACACAAGATCATGCAGAGTTTCGACATGGAGGATGCCCCTGAAGATTTCAAAAGATTTATAAAGGAACACAAGGATTTTGTACTTCTCTAGTAGCCATAGGTCCCCTCACTTCTATGCTCGAGGACGAGCAATCGTTTAAGCATGGGGGAGGACGAGCAATCTAGTGTTGATGATGCTTTGACGCTTAAGGCTAGCCACTGTCCTTTTTCACACTACAAGAAAAACGCCGACTAGTGACGCAAAAAAGGTCGTTTCTCGTCATAAACTGCGATTAATGATGTCGGTTGTTACGAAAACGCTCCGTCATTAATCGAGCGTCACAAACCGCGATTAATGACGAGATCTTATTTCACGGAGTCATGAGTTTAATGACGCATGCAAAATCGTCAATATAAAGTGTCATAACTTCGTTCCTGCAGCTTTGCCACGCTGGACATAATCTGATGTGGCATCTGATGTGACATACCAATTGTGACAAACCGTATGCATCATAAAACGAATTTGGCCCGTTTGTAGCTGGGTTGAGCCCAAAACTATTCCTGTAGGCTGGCGTTGTTCATATAGCCCAAAAAAGATTTTGTTGGGCCCAATTGTAGCTTTTTTAGATGAAATTTGATTAGGGTGGGCCCATTTTTGTTGGGTCGAGTCCAACAGGTGCGCACATTGTTGCGGCCTTCTGTGTCACGTTAATTTGAAAAAAATGACTTTTGGCGCAATTAAAAGTGGGCTAAGCCTGAAGGACTGGAATGGTGACCAGAGATGGGGGGAGTGAATGGGAGCCGATAAAAATTCTTCTCGAAGGAGATAGCTACTCCAACAAGACGAACACGGCCAACCAATTCACTTCTCCGACTCAACTACCCAAGTTGACCAAGACCACGTAGCCACTGGAGTGCTACTGGTCCTAGGAACCAACAACCACCAAAGCCTACCCGAGAACGCAGCGGAAAAACCAACTCGAGCAGCTAATGGACTGCACCGGTCAGACCGGTCGCACACACCGGTCAGACCGGTCCCTGCTGGAGCACCCTGACAGAACCTGAGAACTTCCATAGAAGGATCCTACACCGGTCAGGCCGGTGTAGCATGCCGGTCAGACCGGTCTAAGCCAGGAAACCCCAAATCCACAAAGCTGACCTTCCAAGCTCCAAACCGAACCAAACTCGAAACAGCAGCCACACAAGACAACAGGGAACTCACCAACATGTTCACCCAATCAAAACTCAACTGGGGTCGACACCGGTCAGACTAGTGAGAGGCACCGATCAGACCGGTGAGGCCTGGGCTCTCGGGATGAACAGCAACCCGCGGGTCAACTCCCCCAAATCCAATTCCCGATCTCCCGAATCGCTCTACGAATTTGTACAAGACTTTGGGGATAGTGGGAACACCTCATGGGCACTCCATAGCCAAGATTTGGTCCACCAAAACTTGCTAAATCGAGAGGAATCGAAGAAATCCCACCAAGAACACCTCTAACCCTAGAGAGGAGAAAACCCCAAAATCGAGTCCCTTTGCTCACGGATTTGGGAGGGGAATCAAAGGGAAAAGAACCACGAAGGGTTCAAGCATACATCCCCCACCAAATCCCAATGAGAAAGGCCTCGAAACTGCCACAAGAAAATCGCCAAGAAAAGGCTCCGAAAATCACCAAAAAGGGAAAACGGGAGAGACACACCAAAGCCTCGAGGAACCACGCCGAATCATCTATACATACCATGAAGGTTCATACAAGGTCTAGCTTGCCTCCCAATCATCCTTCCCTCTCACAAGATCTCACCATGAAGCTCTCAAGCTAGTCCTAGAAATTCCAAAGGAAAATGGAAGAGGAAAATAGCAAAACAAAATGAGCTAGGGTTCCAAGAGATGGCTGCCATCCTCTCACCACTTGGGTTATATGGAGGCAACCGAAAGACGAAACTACCCCTAAGGCCTAACACTAGGATACACGCCCCCGAGGGGCACTTTGGGAATCTTCATCGTCGAACCATCGGACGGATGCCCGGCGACCGCACCCTGTGTAGCCTCGACGCACACCATGCGATCCCGACGCGTGTCCTCCACTTCGAAGTCTCCGGACTGTGTCGTCACACACCGGTCAGACCGGTCAGACCCACCGGTCAGACCGGTCCAGTGCTGCTACCTCCGGTCTTCGGTCTTGGCTTTGTGGATCAACAAAGGAACCCAGTGGTTTTCTGGTGAACCACTGGAAACCCCGCGAACTTGGTGTGGCCTCCGCCAATCTCCACTCATGACTTGGCCCCCACGAAGTCCCGGCTCGATCTTGGCTTTGTGGCTCAACCAAGGAACCGTCCACGACTTTATCTTGCCGTTCTTGCCACCATGCGGCCCGCACTTGACCCCGCTGGCCACCGGGTCCCTCAAGCCAAGCCTACTTGTCTTCTCCACACCTGGAGGCCTACCCGGCAACGACCTTTCGCGCTTGCTCTTCACCTGCACCGACACCAGTCAAGCCGCAACCTGCACCTGCAATACTTAGCCAAGAATCAATCCACACAACGTTGTCAATCACTCATCACACCAGGAAGCGACCATCCACCGATTCTCGAACCACACAGGTCCTCAAAGCCCACTGAAGGACAACATAAAATTAACTAATCATGCATCAGTATTAATGGATTTCATTTCAATTCTGATCCTTTTTTTAGAATAATTCTGATCTGGTTGGCAAAATAGTAATCAACACGTATTTCTTTATACAATAAAGCAAACTGTTATTTACTATCAAGCACGACCATATTGTTCATCACATATCACAATCTATTACAAGATAATAGTGTCACAAGGAACATTGATTAACAAAGCTAAATCCCGGTCATAATCACAAGAGAAAGTGGAGACTTGATCTAATGATCTTAACCTCTTCATCTTTTACTGCTAAGCAGTAGACGAAGGAGGTCCTCACTGTCTTCGGTTAGCTTCTGCAACCTCTTAATCTCAGCCGACTGCATTTTCAGAGTTGATTCTGATTCTTCGGTCTTCTTCTTCAAGCTACATAACTCTTTCTGGTGAGCAACAAACCGTTCTCGAAGTTGTACCCCATCCTGATTTGGAGCATCAACTCGCTCTTCATCAACACTACTACATAAGGATTTGGTACTCATTCTTGAGTAGTCGACTGCCTCTGTTTTAATTTGTTCGGGAAGAAGCATCTTTGACTTGGTAGCTTCCATCTAGCAACAGTGGATCCCAAGTCAGATTAGGACCTTGTAGTTGATTAGTGCGCCGTGCTTCTTCCATTGCAGCTCTGCTATGCTGCTTCTGCACTTATGCTGCTGACTCTGATGTTGGCTTATGTATCTTGCGTTCTCTTCCTTTCTTTTCCCCTTGCTTCTTCTTATTTTTCTTAGAACGATCATGATGATCATAAGGATAGGGGTATGCTTGTCCAGATTGAAGCATTTTTAATTGAAATTATTATTATATGATCCATAGTGTCTATCAGCAAATGGACTTGATCAAATGGACTTGATTTTGTAGTGTCCCCTAGCAAAGACAGTCTTTTTTAGTGGTCTGTGGCAAAAGCCACCTTTTAACGGTGTCCCTTTTCCAACGCCCTACGGCCCCCAACCCACACCCGCGATCTATTTTTTTCAACAGCCGCCGCCGCCCCATCCGTGCCCTGCACCTTCGCTCCGCCTCCCCAGATCCCCGCCACACACATGGCCATGGTGCACCTCCTCTGGGTACCTCTTCCTCGACTCCGCCGCAGGCTCGCGTCACAGCCGACACCACTGAATTACCGGTACTATCAACATGCTGAGTACTAAGTTATCGACGTGACAAGGTACTCCTCTTGGCAATTTGCATCTCTAGCTAACCCGTAAATGTCAGGTGCTCGATGAAATTATCCATTGAAATAACTGTGTTGTGACTGTTGCCATGTTCTCAATGAAATCACCCATTGAAAGAATTGTTTTTTAAGGATGAAATTATCTATTCAAAGAGTTGTGTTGAATGATTATTGTCCCAAGGTTAGTTGTGGCTCAGGGCCTAGCAACACCATCTCAGATACCACCACACTTCTAGATATCTTATGAGATGTCTTTTTGAGGGAAGCTAATATATATCCTATTTGCATGTGAACTTTTGATAATATTTCATATTTTCAGCATGTGCAGAATCATACTTGACATGAGGAATGACAACAGCAAATGAGGATCCATGCTCACCATCATCCCGAAGCCGCAACATTGTCAAAGACTCGACTCAAATGGCGATTGCATGACATGATTCTGAGGCAAAGTGGAAGGGCACCGAATCTTCTTTGTGCATCAGAGACACTGTGAGTTTCACTTCTCTTACTGTGCTATCAAAAGTTGATTCTTTGTGATCAAACCCAGCAAAAGTAGGACACTTTCGAGTGCTAGAGATGCATTATCAGAGCAAAATGTAGATTGTCAGTAATCTGGTTAGTATTTTGTGAGAAAACGGTAGGATAACCCAATTAATTTAAGCATTAACAAACTGTGGTACCCTGTACAAAAATTGTAGAGTTTCTAAGTTCTTAAAATGCTTTGTCAGAACAGATTGTAGGGTTATTACATGCCTTATATAAGGCATATGCCTCTTGTTTAATTCTTTTGTTTCTGCAAGAGAGAACCCTATGTTTTCTTTACTGTAAAATACTTTGTCAGCAAACAGATTGTATGGCTACTACCTGCCTTATATAAGGCATATGCCTCTTGTTTAATTCTTTTGTTTATGCAAGAGGGAACCCTCTATTTTTTTACTGTGTTGTAGCAAAAAAAAGTGTCATGAGATTTCAATAGAAAAATTCCAGATTTCTCCTTAATGAAGTGACAAACACCATATTAAGATATATTAATTAGAGAAGTGTACAATTATGCATCCACTCTCCGAGCGTCCTATTGTGTCTTGACCGTTTTACTAATCATCAACGAGGGAAAGAAATTAGCTTCAGTTTTTTCCTGCTTGTGAAATAATCCTAGGTAGTAGATTGTGGCCTTGATTGAGTAGTGTTCTGTGTAAAAATTTAATGCTTGTGGAGTCAAAGTTGCAACTAATACAGGCATGTGACTACTAGTCTAACACTGTTGTGTACCTGTGTTGGTAACTTGAAATTATTAGGTAGATCAATGACATGTTGTATCTAAAGATAAAGGGAAATGTATGATTTTATTGAAAGCCATGAACATTATATATGTTTTGACGCATCTATTTCTCTCTTTTCAGGCTGAATATATAGGATTATGAGTGTAAGTGAATTAATGACTTCTCATTCAATTACCTTAGTTATTTAGTTTGTGGAAGGTCATCATACAGGTAAATGGACCGATGAGCTGAACTTCTGGATGGTAAACTACCCTATTTGATAAGATGCAAAGATTATATGTTACAGAAGGTAGAAAATAAAGATTTGTGATTCTTATAGAGAACTGCACACCATCTCATTAATGCTGCATCCCTTTTTAGATATCAAGTGTTAGTGCACAGAGTGATTAGCAATAAGAACAGAAATTGAGATTTTATGTCTAATAGCTAGGGTGTCGGGCAATAAATCTAAACTTAAATGCTAATGCAGTCTTGTTTGTCTCACCAGGCAAAGAACAGATATTCAATCTTATACATATTCTACAGAAGTCAAGAGAAACAAGCTCAAGGTAAATCTGCAGAAGAGTGAGGTATATTCAATTCAATGAGAAGATGATACTAGTCCTGAGCTTCACCAGCAAGCAAGGTAGCTTCCCTTGCTGGCAAGTGCTAACTATGACTGCCACTTTACTCCATAAAGTTGAGAATGATAGGAAAATCATTCAGTAGTATAATAGAGAAGATGGGTTCAAGGCTACATATACATGGATGCAAAGGTAGATTCCTGACGAAAAATGGGAGGCTGACTTCATCGATCCCAGTATAACATCTTTCCACTTACCAAAATTGGCAAAGAAGCTCTTGAATATCAGGGATGGGCATTGAGATTGAGATGTTTGTGGCATGAATGCGGAACCCACAGTTAGGAAATGTTTAAACCACGTACATCAATCCAGTTGGAAAAACAAACATTAACGGTATGTGAATTTCTTGGTTACTCCACTGTATCAATACTCAAGAGTTGTTGCTATAGGTTAGCAAGATATAAGATTGAACCTATGCTTGTTTTTGGATCTGGTTATTATCATTTTTGAATCTTGAGTGTGAAAAAGATTGTTTCATTATATCAAAATTTTAAATATCATCATGTAAACAAGTTGCATGCGCGTGTCACCTGGGCATTGTTGCAAGAATGTACTATTGTACCAAGAAAACTAAATATGTGACTTTGTGGTTTTTAGTACCATCAACAAATCTTTGTTTACAAATGCATTTAATAAATTTTAGTTGAATAAAATAAATTGGTACTGCTAAACATGTTCAATGAAAATAACAAGTGCCCAATAATAATTTTTTGAAAACACGTGCGTGTTGCATCCATACTATAAGGAGCGAAGAGAATTGAAAACTTTTCTCACCTAATTCAGGCCCATCTTACCCCTCACGTCGGACCCACCTGTCAGGTTGTATGATGACAAAAAAGGTGGAACAATCATAAAAATCACAATTTGGGAAGCGTTTCTGCTAAAAACGAATTATTTTTCTCACCAAACCGGCGCATACCCGCCCCCGTACCCGCCGGACCCACAGTATAGCGTCATCTGTTGAATTAAGTCTGCGCCAATCACGTCAGGGCACCCCAATCCTTCTCTGCTTTCCTTCCTCGACTCGAATAGATCTCCCGAATCCCGACCCGTGACGTCCTGACCACCCCACCTCCTCGTAGAAGGCCCCAACGGCAGTCCTCGTCGGTCCTCCTGCAGGGACGGCACAACTCCACCAATGCAATCCATGACTCCGCCAGCCGCTCCTCCCGTGGCGCTGCACCGCGCGCCTATCCTACTCCCCCACCGCGCGTGCCAGGGCCACCTCCCTCGTCGCCGTCAGGGCCCAGCCGGACACCACCGCCGCCGCCTCCACCTCCGCCCCGAGCCCCCGCGCCCGCAGCCTCCGGAGTTCAAGCCGCTGCCGGGGTTCAAGACGCCCGAGCCCAAGAAGTTGGCCGTCAAGGAGGGCCAGCTTGGCAGCGTCTTCGGCTCGGCGCCTCGCTCGCCATCCTTCTCCGCCACGGCACCGGCATCTTCGTCCTCGGGTACACCATACGCGCCTTCGGCTCACCATCCTCATTTGATAATCGTCCCCCCCATGCGCGTAACGATTCGATTCGATTCTATGTGCAGGTACTCACCATCAATTGTTTCTCCGTCAGAGATACCGTCAGACCATTATGTTCTGGAACTGGGAGGTGAATTCCATTTGCTCAGATACCTTTCGCTTTTAGTTATGATGACCATGTGATACATGGCATGTATACCATGGACATGACGCACAATAACACATTAAAATACTCCGCAACAACGTGTTTCATGTTGTAGCTTTTAAGGTGAAGGAGGCCTTCTGTTTGCAACAAACCTTGAAGCTTTTACCCTTTTTAGGTTATAAATTTAATTTTTATGTTAATGGAAACTTGGTAGGAACATTGCTGTCGTTGCTTTTGCAGGTTAGAGAATACACTTAACTATGGCCTTGAACGAGTTTGGGCATTAGGTTACATGAAGGGCTCACGAAGGTATTAAACAAGCTTAATTTTCTTGTTTTCTCCAAATTTGTAAAATGTTTTTTGTTGAATATATTCAATTCATGCAGAGTTGTAATTGGATATGACGATAATGATAAAGATTGGCCGTGAAGAACCTGTTGCTAGCATGGATAACAGTGGTAAAATCATATGGGCCAAGCATAATGAAATTCAAACTGTTTATATCAAGGCAGTTGGTGCGGATGCTGAGGTTGTCTTTGAAATCCATGTCATCCTGTTGATAATGGTTGATTCCAGATTATTATTCATAATGCTTTTAATTTGCTTCATTTGTCAGATCGCAGATGGAGAACGTCTACCATTGGCTGTAAAGGAGCTAGGAAGTTGTGATCTTTACCCACAAGTAGGTTTCTGTTCAATATTACGTGAATGCTTTTGTTTAATAACTTTCTTTTGCTCCATGTCACAATAGACAAATAAATGAGTTTCGTGTATTTGCCATCGCACTATGTGTGCTAATAGTGCCGTAAAGTGTGTAAATGCCTCAGTGGGATTGAACATTTTCAGTATCTTACTATCTTCTGGATATTATGTGAATGCTTTCGTTTAATAGCTTTCTTTTGCTCCATGTCACAGTAGACAAATAAAGGAGTTTTGTGTATCTGCCATCGCACTATGTGTGCTAATAATGTACTAAAGTGTGAAAATACCTTAGTGACATGAACATTTTCAGTATGTTACCATTTTTTCTGTTTATGCATTTCTCATTAGCAAGGTATATTTATGCTGCTGTTTTTTAACTATCTCAATTAATCAATGATGGAGCCCATTGGCTAATTTTGAAATTTTGTTTGATGTGGCTAAGAATTGTTTGTACTATATCCTTCTAAAAAATATTGGATAGTGTTTAATAACTCTTTTTGGTGGAAGCAAGCAAACACCAACTTTCCGCAGCTTCATTCTTTTGTCAGGAAAGTTAAAGAAAATATTAGTAACTAACCCTTCCTGTTCTTCAGAGTTTACGACACAATCCAAATGGGAGGTTTGTTGTTGTATGTGGAGATGGAGAGTACATCATCTACACAGCGCTAGCATGGAGAAATAGATCTTTTGGGTCTGCTCTTGAAATTGTCTGGTCAACTGAGGGAGAGTATGCTGTAAGGGAAAGCCCATCAAAAATAAAGATCTACAATAAAAACTTTCAGGTTTGCTCATAAAGCCTATCGAGATCTATGAATTTGAAGGCTACGGCCTTCCATTCTGTTGACTATTGAGAAAAAATGATATATATTTATATCCGTTTCGTCCTATCCATCTCCAATTCTACCTACTTTTCATTGTACCAAGACTGCTTGATATACACACAATCGTGCTGACTTGTTCCTTTTCTTCAACTGTTGATGTTCTCCTCCAAATTTTCAGTTGTCTGTGTCCTCAAAAAGGCCCAACGTTCCGTCCGAAAGTTCTCGAGATGGGTGGAAAGAAACAATTTCCTTACATGGTATGCCACCATCCTGTATGAAATCTGATACTCAGTGGTGTGTGAGCACTTACATATTATTCTATTACTACTGCTCCTGCTTCTACATTTTTGAAATATGTCATTGTGTATAGGCTATTGAGTCCTTGATGAGATGAGTGACTGTCAGTCTGAAATATTGTGCTACTGTCATGTGTGCTATATTTCCTTCGTTGAGGAGAACAGGGTGTTTGTCTGACATTTTCCTAGAAATTGAAAAAAAATCTGATCAAAGAAAAATCAGTTCGCTGCTTATATAAGATACACATCTATTGCAGGTGGATCCAAATACAGGGGTAGCCATGTATGAATCGGACGACATCATACAATACCTGGCTGATACATATGGTGTGTATTCAACATATTTCTGTTTACCGTTGCCTTGCAGGGTTTTATCATTAGCTCCTTCACTTCTGCTTGTTTTTTCAGGTGATGGAACTGTTCCAATTATGCTAAAACTCGGTCTACTGACAGTAAGTAATGACCTATAATCCAAAAGCATATGATGTCTTAGTATTGTTTTTTTTTGTAAAACGTCATGCAACCACTGTAATGGACTCCTTCATTGGAAGACATTCAAGTGTGCTCAATGTTGGCAGGTAGTTGTGAAATGGAGGTAATGAGAAAACCTGTTTGTATTTTTTTTATCATGACACCACTATAGACGCGTGAGTTGGAGCAAACTTTTGACACTGAAAATATGGATGCAGGTCTTATACTGATGATAACTGTCGAGTGAACAGATTCATTTTGTAGCATTGTAATCCTTTACTTGCTAAATGTCTACAGATTTGAATTTTTATTTTGTACTAATGTAAATATTACACATGTGTAGTCATGGTGCTTC
This sequence comes from Cenchrus fungigraminus, assembly GCA_036936925.1. Taxonomy (NCBI): domain Eukaryota; kingdom Viridiplantae; phylum Streptophyta; class Magnoliopsida; order Poales; family Poaceae; genus Cenchrus; species Cenchrus fungigraminus. The sequence continues at coordinate 47,939,938 of CM072778.1, read as the reverse complement.
ATCTCTCTTTGGAAATTTGTATTTCCTTATCAGTTGATATTTATAACCTAATTGCTCGAGATCTCTTTTGAAAGTAGCACATTAAAATGATTTTCTCGTAAATACATGCGTGTCGCACGTGCATTTTACTAGTATCTATACTATAAGGAGCGAAGAAAATTGAAAACTTCTCACCTAAAAAAATTGAACATACCCCTCACATTGGACCCACGGTGCAGGTCAAATACGTGGGACCAGGCATGACGAAAATAGGGCAGACCGAAAAAATTGATCGAACTAAAATGTTTGTGCCAATCGACCGGTGTTTTTTCTCACTGCGGCGCTAGCTAGCCTCCACATGTAGCCACCCGCGACACCTTCCTTTCTCGATGATCCGTTTCCCGTCTATTTCCCTGCGCCGCCTATCCATGCCAGGACGACGTGCCTTTTTGCCCTTCCCATCTGTGCGCCACCCCGCCGAGAACTACCCTTCCTTCCCTGGCTAATCTTTCGATCCCTAGCAACGGAGGTGGCCACCCACGGGCCCAAGGGAAGCAGACAACAGATGTGCACCTCACCGGTGGTCGCGACGTTCCCACCGCCCTCACAGCTCCCATCCGAGTTGGGTCCCATACGACGGCGGCTTCAACGGTTTCAGACCATTAGGAAACACGTCACCATGCCTGTTCCTCCTGATCATGCTCTATTCCTCAAAGGATCATGCTTCTTCAAGCATGTCCATACTCCTCCGATTGCTAGACGCTTAGAGCAACTCCAACAGTCTCTTCTAGCTAAATTTGAAGGTTTAGCTCTTTGTAAAATAGAAAACTACAAAACTCTATTAAGTAATCCAACAGACTAGCTATTTTTCATTTTCCAAATCCCCACCAACCACTCACTGACACACGGGACCCACATGTCATCCTCTTTCTTCCCCTATCCTTTCTCCTTTCTTCCCCATCCTTTCTACTTCTCTGGAAGAAACAGAGCAATCCGCCCGCGGTCGCCGTCCCCACCTTGTCCGCCGCCCGCCACCGCGGCTTCCGGCTCGCTGCGTCTCCCTGCTTGCCTTCTCCCTCCACGTCGCGGCGCGCGCCGCCGCGCCGCGTAGGAGCCCAAGATCCCGTTCGCCGACGGCGCCCCAGTGCGGGCGCATGGGCCAAGCTGCGCAACGGCGCGGAGGTCTGGAGCTGCCTCGCGCGCCGCCGCGCCACGCGGGAGCCGCAGATCCCGTTTGCCGCCGCTGCCGCCGCCCCAGTGCCGCGCGGAGGTTCGGTGCTGTTGGGCGCAAGGCAGTGGCGTGGCAGACGCAGCACTGTGCAGTACCCAAGCCGCCGTCGAGGAGCGCCGACAGTGATTCGAGCTACACCGCCCCACGCCTCAAGCTCTACAGCCCAGCGCCTCCCACTCCACCGCCACTGCTGATTCAGCCCCGCGGCCGCCTACGTTGCCGCGCGGGAGGAGAAGCTGGGCGCCCTCCCCGACCGTCTGCCTCCTCTGTCCACCCTCTCCGCCGATAGTCCTCAGACCTCCACCTCCCAGTGCGCCTCCACCTCACCACAGCGCGAGCGGCCGACACGACTCGGCTTCCTCCTCCATCTCCCCGTGGCGCGGGCCGGCTGGTACGGTTCGACGTCCTCCTCTTCCACCTCCTCAGGGCACAAGCGGGTGGCGACCCAGGCATTGGCACGTCCTCACCGCCGGCTCGGCAACGTCCTCGACCTCCACCTCTTTCCCCCAGCTTCCACCGTGCCTCCTTCACCTCCCCGTGGCGTTGGCGGCCAGCGCGTCATCCTCGGCATCGTTGCACCAAGCAATTTTGGCGCAAGGAGAGGGCGATTTGGGCGCGAGGAATCGAGGCAGCCGCGGGATCCGGCCCTTTTGCGAGCAGATGCCCTCGCCAAACCTCGCGAGCCGCCAGGGGGAGATGGCGAGGAGGATTGCGAGCCGTGATTTTTCCGAGCCTGTTGGAACGGTGGGTTTCACGTTTTCCTTCATTTTTTACCGATGGAAAATGGTATAAAGGATTTGTTGGAGTTGCTCTTACAAGATATGTGAAGTTTCGATTCCTTAAATGTTACATCCGGATCTCAGCATTGTAGAGATTGATTAAATAATTTCACAGGTAGACTTTCTGACTAATCAGGGGCGGATTATGCTCGCACTTAGGAAATTAGGGTGAGGAGATGATCGTTCTATTTTTCCCCCTTCCTGCAAACGTACTCCCTCCATATCGAAATACTTGTCGCCATTGACTTTTTTCAACAACTTTGACCATTCGTCTTATTCAAAAAATTATGCAAGTATCATCTATTTTGTTTGCTATATACTTTATTATTGTAGGCATTTTAAATTTGACTTACCCTTCTACATATTTGCAATAATTTTTTGAATAAGACGAATGGTCAAAGTTGCAAGAAAAAGTTAACAACGACAAATATTTTGATACGGAGGGAATACAATGATATTTGACTGCACCTGCACCTTGGAGCTAGATTGGGGGCTTGTGCTGCTCAGACACGGATCAACGAGGTAAAAGTCACAAGATCCAATCAAGATCATATGATTCATTTGACCTGAACATGAGTTGTCTACTTGCCATCCATCAATTGGTTCATCTTACCTTTGTGTGCACATACTCTACTGGGTTCGTAAACATCAGCAGCAAAAAGTTGAAACTAGCTAGCTACAAAAGACTTAAAGCACAATAAATAAAAGTCCTACCATGGAATTGTTTAGGTGATTAATTGATGAGACAACAAACAAAACATCTGGGAAAAGAATCTTGGAAGCTGCTAAGCCTTTATGCTTGCTTGACTTACAAACAGAAGCATGTGTAATGGCAAAGTGAAGGACCGAGTACGCGAGTATAAAGGGGGAGTGAATGGGAGCCGATAAAAATTTCTCCGAAGAAAAACGGCTAAGTCCCAAAATCACAACCAAAGGTTCTCACACGAACTTGCCAAGGTCACGTAGTCACAACGAACTTACCAACCCTAGGAACAAGTCCAAACAAGTTGCAAAGTGGAAGCACAACTCAAGAAGTAAAGCACTTAGGCAAATCTGCCAACCTCTGGCAGAACGTTTGTGAATGACTCGCGGACTGTCTGTCAGCTACGGCGGACCGTCCATGGGTCAAGGACGGACCATCCGTATTAGCTAACAGAAACTCCAGAAGCACACCGGCCAACACGGACCGTCCGATCAGCTCTCACGGACTGTCCAACCTGCACGGACTGTCCGTCACACGGACACGGACCGTCCGTCAAACACCTGCCAACACAAAAACAAATCGCTCGCGAATCAAACAAAGACCTTGCTCGAACATGCGACGAATTGGACGAACAGTGACCACGATGGACCGTCCGTAGGTCTCACAAGGACCGTCCGTGCATGTCGCACAAACAGAAGCCAACACGGGAGGTAAACTCCTAGCAACTCAAATCCAGAGCTCCCAAACCACCTAAAGTCTCGAGGCAAAACTTTGGGGAAGTGAAGAACACCTCAAGGAGAGGATATGCCCCAAAAATCTCGGCCTCTAACTCCCTACAACTCCCGGGATCATGAATCACACGGAGGAACACCTAGAGCTCGAGTTCATCTGAAAAACAGCATATCCAAGGCGATTCCCGACGTTTGAGGGGTCAAGATCATCCACAAAGAGGCACGAGACACTCATCGATGATCCCCTCGAAGAAATCCGCAGAGAAACACCCTAGAATCCAACGAACAAGCTATGAACGAAAACCCCCACAAAAATAGCCCGAAAAGACACGAAAATCACACGAGCTAAGAGAGGGAAATCACCACAACACTGAATCCTTCCATACATCTAGAGGTCAAATTCTATACAAATGCATGAAAAATCTAGCCTATGGAGCAAAGGAATTAGGAAGTAGTCCAGATGGATGAGTTGCCATCCAACCCCTACAACTTAAAGGAAGATACATACCTCTTAGGGGCAATATGGTCAAAACTTGGATATTTTCATCAGGTGGCTACGCCTTCGCCGCAGTCCATGTCCTCCCGACGGAAGCCCCGTGATCCCGCGGCATGTCTCCCTCTTCGAAGCTTCTCGACACACCCGGATCCTGTCTCCGCCCGCCGAGCCTCCAGTCTTGGTTTTGTGGCTCAACCAAGTAACTCGACGGTTTTGTGGTGAACCACCGCAAACCCCACGTGCAGACTCCGGTTGTGAGCCGCTACCCTACACCGGCTCATGTCCACGACTTTGTCTTGCTTTTCTTGCCACCATGTGGCCCGCACTTGCCAATCCTACTTATCTCTCCACTACTCAGAGGCCCCGCAAGGCTAAAACCTTTCGCGCCCGCTCTTCACCTACACCAACGCAAATCAAGCTGCAACCTGCACCTGCAATACTCAGCCAAGAGTCAGTCCACACCACGTTTTCAGTGACTCATTGTCGGGGTTCTCTACCGCCAGCAAGTAAATTTCTCGGATTGCGTGCCGGGCCTCGGACGGTTGGGCAAATGGGGGTACACAAGGATTTATACTGGTTCAGGCCTCCGAAGAGTAACACCCTACGTCCAGTTCACGCTGCTGTGTTATTTGCACTGATTTGTAGTAGGTGGTACAAAAGGGCGAGAGAGGGAGCTCGGCCCCAAGTCTCTGTAGGGTGAGAGCCAAGTTTGGCTCAAGGTTGAAGAAGAAGAGAAAAGAGAGATAGAGAGCTCCTCCCGAGAGGAGAAAGAAGAAGTAAAAAGAAGTCAGAGTCTGTTAAGGAAAGGACCCCTGGTCTCCCTTTTATATGCCAAGGGGAGCAGGCTACATGAGTGGAGAGAGAGAGAGAGCACATAGTCAAAAAGGGGTACGGGAGGAAGCTTTTTCCCATGCGGTGGGTCCCGATGTTCCTGTTTGCTGCTGTTGTTGCGTGTGGCTGCCTGTCCCGGTGCCGTGCATTCCCACGCAAGTGGCAGGAGCAATGAATGCCTCTGACACCTAGCACATGCATGGGTAATGAGGACTCAAAACTACTTGGGAGGGCAACCTACTAGTCGGAAGTGGCCTGGCAGGTAAGCACGTGAGGTGATGGCCTTGGTTTTTCGCTGTTTTCCCTCACAAAAATAAGTCCTGGAATACCAGTTGATTTGGAGCCGTTTTCCTTCATGAAAATAAATCCAAAAAGCCACCAAAAAATACTCCGGGGGCCATCATGGCCGTGGGATTCGCTCGTATCCGCCGTCTTGGGGTACCCATAATATTGGGTCCCATCAGTAGCCCCCGAACCTAGGAGGGAGTCACAGACTCATTCCCAGGTTTAGATGTCATAGTGGAGAGGTAGATCATCGTTCGTACGGTGGGGGCGCGCGAGCGCACCCGCCGGGTGTAGCCCCCGAGCCCGCGGGGGAGTCGGAGACTCGCTCGCAGGGTAAGTAATTCTGGAGTCGATTATCGCTTCGTTGGGGACGTCGTCGCACCCAAGCTTGCGAGAGGAGGATGAATTTTTGGTGATCTTGCATGACGCGGGGCACTAGTCGGGGAGTCGGTCCCCCTTTTCGGTGCATCTCCCTCGCGCATCCTTTTCCTTAGGAAGGAGGGGTTGGGTGACGTCGAAGCTTACCTCGCTGGTCGAGCCCCGACACCCCGTGAGCTCCGTGCGGGTGAGCTCGAGTGAAGCCTCAGAATCCCATTCACCGGGTTCCGAACGGATCAGATGGTGATCGACCTCAGATTCCTGATGCTGAAGTCATCTAGTTACTGAGCCCGTTCGGTTGGACCCGGCGGCTCGTCACCTTTTCGTCGGGGAAAAACCATGACCTTATTTTCCATCAAGACTCGAACGCAGTTCAGGATGCCCGTGGTGCTCGTGCGCCTGAGTTCTGGCCGCTGGGACCTAGGAGCGGCTGTCGAACCCTGCGATGGGCCAGGCTTCGAACTCCTGGCTGTCGATGCATGGCGCCAGACCTCGAGTGCAGAGCCGCGAGGGGCCGCTGGGGCCATCGGAAGAGTGCGATGCGGTCATCGTGACGGTCAAGTAGTTGTCGCCCTACCCCCGAGCGCGAGGGCCGAGTAGTCGTCGTCTAGCCCCCGAGCATGAGGGCCAGGTAGTAGTCGTCGTCTCCCAGCCCCCGATCACGAGGGCTGAGTCTGCGGACCTATTCCTGCAGAAGAAAATCGGAGGACAGCAGTACGTGGTGCAAAAAATACTAATTCAGAAGAAACAACACTTGACAACGCACAACGAGAATCCTAATTCCAACTCTTTTAAGTCTATTTAATTTCCCCGGGAGTTATCCTATTACGTTTACGCACCTGACCCCCGACAGCCGCATCCGTAGTGCAGGGAGCTGGCCGCATGCACGCGTAGGAAGTGTAGGCGTGGGGTCAAGGTTTCACGGTTTAAGGCGTGTGCTCCCCGAGTATTTTTAGCAACTTGTGTGAGAGAGGAAATAGAAAGCGTGCTAAGTGTCCCGGCGACGCGCGCCGGGGTGTGCAACAGCTGGAAAAACGGTAGTGCTAGAATTATACTTAGCTCGATTTGCATTTATGTCGGAGGAGTCGGCGGGTCGTTCCCGGGCCCGTTCTGATGACCCCCTGGGCTTCGTGTTGCCCGTGGTGGTCAAGCGGGCGACTGTCGTGGTGGTCGGCGATTTCTCGTGGTCGTCGTTGGTCTCGTGCGCGGGAGATGCCACGGGTTCGGTCGAGGCGGTTGCCAGACGGCCGCTCGTTGCGCATGGGAGGCATCACATGTGTTTGGCTTGGCGGCAGCGATCGCTGTTAATTTCGTGGTGGCGAGCGTCACGACAGCGCGAGTGTCCTTCGGGATGATTCGGGGTGTGCTCGTGAGCGATGGTGGTACGAGTTGGGCCGCCGCAGTGGGGTATGCGAAGGAGGATGAGGTACGACGACGAGCTGTGACGCAGCGGTCGGTCTCGGCTTGCCGCCACCCGTCACGTCACTTGAAACGGCTTCATCTTAATTAGGGTAGCGAGTGGCCGACGCTGTGTCGGGATCATGACCTGCACACAAGAACTAGGGCACTGACAAGGAAATTATGTTTTTTCGGTGAGAAAAGGTGATACTCCCGAGTGGGAACTCCATTCGCACAACTTGTTTTTGTGTCCCTGAGTAATTTCTCCGAGTAGGCTAGTTCGCATGACTTCCTTACGCCTCGCACGAGTACTTTCCGCCTCCGACTCATTTCTCCGAGGGGATTCACTCGCACGACTTCCTTCCGCATCCGACTTGTTTCTCCGAGAAGGTTCATTCGCACGAGTACTTTCTGCCTCGCACGAGTTGGTTTCTATCCAGCCCTGAGTAGGGGTGCCTCGCTTGAGTAGATCCGTGTCCATCCCCGAGTAGGAGCGACTCGCACGAGTACTTTCCGTCTCGCATGAGAACTCTTCCGCCTCGCATGAGAAGTTTGCGCCTCCGAGTAGTTCTCCGAGTGGCTTGACCGCGGCACTCGTGCGCTAGCCCTGCAAGGAAAAGAAAGGCGCCCCCGAGTAGGAGGTCGGCTCGACGCGGGAGGAGGAAGTCGCGAGCCCTGCCCGACCGCTGGTGTCCGCTGCCGCAGCCCTGCCCCGCCCATCTCGCCGTCGTGCCGTTTCGCCTGCCATAGCCGCGGGCTCTGCCAAGCTCGTCACCATCGATGAACATGGGCAATCGATTTTGCGTAGGGTGCCGGTTATGGAGTTTGCAGGCGGAGCAGGGTCGGCGTCGTCATGCGCCCGAAGGAGGTGGGGCCGCGGGCGCCACATCATGGGCTGCCGGTGCACGCGACGAAGGGGATGAGACGGCGGGTAGCATGTCGCCGGGCGTGAGGATGAAGAGGCAACGAAGGCCGCATCGAGCCGCTACACCGTGATGCAGAGGAAGCGGGCGCCGTCCTGGCGGCGCGGGTCCGCCGCGCGGCGAGGTGAGAGGAGCGGGCACCGGGCCACCGGTCGCGTCGTGTCGGCGAAGGAGGGTCGCCGAGTCGGGGTGTCGGGCCACGAAGAGGAGTTGGCAGCGGAGAAGCCGGCCCGCTGTACCGCGACGTGGATGAGGCGGGCGTCGCGTCATCGGGTGTGAGGACGAGGAGGCGGTGGAGGGAGCCGCGTCTCCACCACGCCGGGACGCCTCGCCCCGAGGAGGAGGCGGTCGGGAGTCGTGCCGGGCGACCACGTCAGGCGGCGAGGTGGAGGCGGCGCGGGACCACGGCACGGTGGAGAAGCCGAGGCGGGCACAGGGTCGTCGCTTGGCGAAGAAGCTGAAGCGGTGCGGGTCCGTCGCGGGGTCGAGGAGTCGAGGAGGCCCGGGGCTGCCGCACGGCGAAGGAGTCGAGGCGGAGCCGTGGCGGTGCGGGGACGCGTCAAGTCGAAGCGCGAGGAGGCGCGGGCCGCGGGCGCCGCCGCGGGCGGAGAGGAGGAAGGGCGGCGCGGGGCCGCTGCGGGCGCCGCGCCGAGTCGCTGCTCGAGGAGGAGGGTCGCGGGTCCGTTGCGCTACGGCGCCGCTCATGGAGGAGGAGGTCGCAGGGTGCCGCGCCGCGACGGGGCCCGAGGAGGAGGGGCGCGGGCCCGCTGTGCTGCGAATCGGAGGAGGCGGGCGCCGGGGCCACCGCGCAGTGAATCGAAGGAGGCAGACGCGGGGCTACCACGCCTGCCATGCCGAGGTGAGGAAACGCCGCGCATCGCCGAGGAAGGAGACCGGGCTGCCGCGCCTGCTGTGCCGAGGTGAGGAAACGCCGCACGTTGCCGAGGGAGGAGTCCGGGCTACCGCGCCTACCGGCCCGGAGCCCGCGCCGGTGCCGCCCGCCGCGGGAGGAGACCGGGCTGCCGCGCTGCCGGTCGGGAGCCCGTGCCAGTGCCGCCCTTGCCGCGGCCACCGCCGGCTTTGCTGGGCCCACGGCGAACTTGTAGGTGCCGGAGCTAGGGTCGGCGCTGGTGAAGGTGGCAATGCCGCTGAAGTCGCAGGTGGCTCCCACGGGACTCCTGGTCTGGAAGTAGTTGTTGCAGATGTAGGAGCGGACGGCCATCTTGTTGCCGTTGCCGTAGCACGACCCGCGCCCGCGCGGTCTGGGCGCAGTCGGCGCCCTCGCTGCAGACGTAGTCAATCGCCTTCTGTATCATCGCGTCGGGGATGCCCGGCTTGCACATGCAGGACGCCGCGTCTGAGCCCGTGAAGAACTCAAAAAAGTGCTAGCGAGAGCGCCCGGAGTGCGAAATGGGGACAGCTCGGTGTCACTGCAGGTGTCCCTGCGGCCGCCGGTGCCGCTATCGTTGCCATTGTCGTCGTGACTGGCCGTCCGAGACCTGCAAAAACGTCGTGACACACAAAAGGCCCCTACCTGGCGCGCCAACTGTTGGGGTTCTCTACCGCCGGCAAGTAAATTTCTCAGATTGCGTGCCGGGCCTCGGACGGTTGGGCAAATGGGGGTACACAAGGATTTATACTGGTTGGGGCCTCCAAAGAGTAACACCCTACGTCCAGTTCGTGCTACTGTGTTATTTGCACTTATTTGTATTAGGGGGTACAAAAGGGTGAGAGAGGGAGCTTGGCCCCAAGTCTCTGTAGGGTGAGAGCCAAGTCTGGCTCAAGGTTGAAGAAGAAGCAAAAAGAGAAATAGAGAGCTCCTCCCGAGAGGAGAAAGAAGAAGTAAAAAGAAGTTAGAGTCTGTCCAGGAAAGGACCCCTGCTCTCCCTTTTATATGCCAAGGGGTGCAAGCTACAAGAGTGGAGAAAGAAAGAGAGAGAGAGAGAGAACATAGTCAAAAAGGGGTACAGGAGGAAGCTTTTTCCCATGCGGTGGGTCCCGATGTTCCTGTTTGCTGCTGTTGTTGCGTGTGGTTGCCTGTCCCTGTGCCGTACCTTCCCACGCAAGTGGCAGGAGCAATGAATGCCTCTGACACCTAGCACATGCATGGGTAATGAGGACTCAAAACTGCTCGGGAGGGCAACCTACTAGTCGAAAGTGGCCTGGCAGGTGAGCACGTGAGGTGATGGCCTTGGTTTTTGGCCGTTTTCCCTCACAAAAATAATTCCCGGAATACCAGTTGATTTGGAGCCATTTTCCTTCATGAAAATAAATCTAGAAAGCCACCAAAAAATACTTCGGGGGCCATCGTGGCCGTGGGATTCGCTCGTATCCGCCGTCATGGGGTACCCATAATATTGGGTCCCATCACTCATCACTAGGGAATGATCATCCACCGGTCCTCGGACGCTCCGGTCCTCAATCTCCGCCTTGATGAGTCACCAATTCAGGAAAGAAAGAAAAGAAAAGAAACGAACAAAAAGCTCAAACAAGTAATCAAAAGCCAAATAAAAGCCAACAACAAGATCACTTGAAAGAGCAAGTCTCGGTCACTTAAGGCAAGGGAAACGGCTCAACACAACCAAGATAAAATGCTCAAAATGCTGACTCCTCGAGGGGAGGCAAAAGGGCTCGACACCATCGGCAAAAGAGCAAAGCACAAAGCAACTTTAGGTGACACAAAGAGCTCCCAATGCATGAATGCAAACCGTCCCTGAACAAATGCATGCAAAACTCAAGTTCTCCCCCTGAACTGAGTAACCATTTCGTCACAAAATTTTCTCCCCCATGCACATAAGCTGAATTGGATGCATTTCTCCCCCTTGTTGGTAATGCATGAATCAAGTCTAAAGCATGAGCTTCTCAAATAGACAGTGATCACTAAAAGATGATAGGAATGAGACATAGAACAAGCAATATTGTCCAAAATTCCGTACAAGCATCGCCAACAAGATAGAAGGGACATATATACATGTGACATAGCCATGATCACTTTTAAGCAATTTTCAACAAAAATACCCTCTCATGAGCATAGGACCTCAACATGACTAAACTGAGCACAAACAACATATATCCCACAAACTTCATGCAAGGTCACAAGATCTCATCACAATGTCACCATAAACACCCACAAACTATCTCATGTCATGTCAAAGCCACTGAGCCATGTGTCTACTTCTAGATATGAGACTTCTCATTGGTAGACATCATGCAACGGTTTAGCACCCAAGATAAGGAATTTAAAGCATGATTGACATGATACACGTGGAAGCATAATTTTCAGGCATAGACATTTCATAGATACCAAATTCATTTTCAAGAGTAGGCATGGTACATGAAATGCCTTTGCTGCAAAAAGGAACTTATGCTCCTCCACAAGGTAAAATGTAGGATAAACATTCATGATGACAAAAGGTCTTTGACCCCAAATGAAAAGAACATGATTCCCAAACATGAATTAAGCAAGACATAGCCATTTGAGCACAAAATGACCATGTAAGGGATTCTACTCACAAAAGAGGATCAATTTAGCATTTCACAAAAATATAGCCATTTCACATGCATACACATCCCAAACTACCAAGAGCATAGCTATACATCGAAAGAGCTCAACAAGCATGATCATAGGCTTACATCCAACATATCACAGTGATTAGGCCCCGTCTGGAATGTGGGAATGGGCAAAGGAAATTCGCAGGAAGCCGTTCCAGAGGAATGAAATGGAGGAACGCGTATGGAACAAGGGAACGAAACCTTCCGTTCCGGAGGAACGAGTGCAACCTCTTGACAAAACACAGGAATCAGAAAATCCAGTCCAACTCAAGGGAAAGGAACTCGCTCGCTCTCCCTCCCCTTCTCCTTCCTCCCACTCCTGCCTCCTCTCTCCTGCCATGTCATAGGGTCTCTAGCAGAAAGTGGCGCAAATCACCGAAGATGACAAATCCACAGCAGCCTCTGATCGGAAGAAGACGCTCCAGACAACTTCGCCTCATTCTTCACCTTCTCCTCCTCTTTCTCAAAGAAGATGAGCCTCACCACCTTGGATGTAGAAGATGAGGCTTGATGCAGTAGCTTTGCTATGGGCTATGGCAATACTTCGATCCACATCCGTCGGTCTTCACCCGAGATAGCAAGGTGCGGCTTGCCTGCTTGGATAGCTTCGGCGTGCTCTGGTCCTGCAAAGCACTGGTCGTGGCTTGAGATCATGCGGGAGGAAGGAAGGAGAGAGGACACGAAAGGATTGACCAAATGAAAGGATAAGGACATCAGTTTGTGGTCATAGATTTCTTTCTTTCTTTAAGCAACTTGTAACAGTAGATGAGATGGCGTGGTGTGTTGAAAAATGAGCCAACCTTGCTGGTCCACTCGTCATTAGGAAATAAGGATCCATTTGTTTCCTTTTCCATTCTTTTCCAAAATATGATTCCTGTATTTTAGATCTTGTATTCCAAACAACTATCTTCATCTCATTCCTCTATTTTCGGTTCCTCTGTTTTGTCACAAACTCTATAGGCTATTCCTGTGTTTCCTTTCATTCCTGCGTTTTACATTCCTTCGTTCCAAACAGAGCCTTAATGTATATGAGAGAAGCACATCCTCCAAAGCATATGATACAAATGCAGTCTATGATACAAAGATGCTGAAAATGATATGTTACATGGATGAAAGATGCAAGCTACATATGTACATGAGATGCCCAACCCAAGCTCAAAACGGGTACACCACACCAAGTTCACCTCGCAAACGAGAAAAGGTAACTTGGTCCAAAGGTTTTGTGAAGATGTTTGCAAGCTGTTTCTGGGTTGGCACATGTATCAAATCTGTGTTCCTCTTCTCCACATTATCTCTCAAAAAGTGATATCGCACCTCTATGTGTTTGGTTCTAGAATGGAGTACTAGATTTTTGGCAACGCTTATGTCACTAGTGCTATCACACGCAAGAGGGACGTGCGTTGCCGGGTGTCGATTGGATAGGAAGTCCACTTCTGGGACTTGCCAGTTCTTGGGTTCTTCTTTGGTGTCTTGGTCTTCAAAATCACTCAAGGTATAGGTGATCCAAAGCAACTGGGAACAGCAACTAGCAGCAGCAACGTACTTGGCCTCAGTGGTAGACTGGGATACACTAGACTGTTTGCGAGATGACCAAGAAACCAGCGAGGAACCCAAAAACTTGCAAGTACCCGAAGTCGATTTCCTATCTACACGACAACCAGCAAAATCGGCATCTGAAAAACCATGAAGCGCAAGAGAAGAGGACGTCGAGTACAAAAGCCCAAGCTCAAGTGTGTATCGAAGATACCTGAAGATCCTCTTGATGGCCTGCCGATGCGAAGTCCTCGGCGACGCCTGAAAATGAGCGCACAAAGACACACTAAACTGTAGCTCCGGCCTCGTCACCATCAGGTGGAGGAGGGAGCCGATCATGCTCTGGTACTCCTTCTGGTCCATGGGCTCTCCGTCCTCGTCCGCGTCCAACGCTGTAGTCGTACCCATCGGTGTCAACAGTAGCTTGGAGTCGTCCAACTTGAACTTCTTGTTGATATCCTTCGTGTGCTGGCTTGGTGCACAAATGTTCCCTCCTTGGCCTGCTTGATCTGAAGCCCGAGAAAGAACTGCAATTCTCACATCATAGACATCTCGAATTCTCTGCTCATGTCCTCTGCAAACCTTGCAACCAAAGAATGAGATGAGCCATCAAAGATAATATCATCCACATACACCTGAACAATCAGGATATCATTGCCCCACCTGAGGAGAAAGAGTGTCTTATCTACCTTACCCACACTACAAGAAAATCGTTGATTAGTGACGCAACCACATTTTGGCGTCATTGATTTATGACGTTCCTGGCTGATCTCGTCATAATATTTCACTTCCGAGCAAATTTAGTGACAAAAAAAACTTTCGTCATAACGGTTGCTACTGTAGCCGAGCGTTCCCTATTCCATGCTTGTTTTGTGACGCCATAAGCTCCGCAATAGCGTCATAAACCAACATTGTTCCCACATGTAAGCATTATTTTAAAAATAGAGTGTTCCAAGTCATCATAAAATTTAGTTGGGTCCCACATGTAAGCATTTTTTCGAAAATAGAGTGTTCCAAGTCATCATCATTATTTTTTCCAGGGTCCCACATGTAAGCATTTTCGCCATGTCAGTGGCATCATAAACTAACTTTGGTCCCACATGTAAGCCTTATTTTAAAATAGAGTGTTCCAAGTCGTCATATAATTCAGTTGGGTCCCACATGTATGCATTTTTTCGAAAATAGAGTGTTCCAAGTCATCGTAAATAGTTCTAGGGTCCCACATGTAAGCATTTTCGCCAGATCAGCGAAGGCTAGGTCACGAAATGTTGCAAAAATAATTTGCCATGGCATGGGTTCGAACCAGGGACTTGAAGGAACAAGGCTGTGTTGTTTACCACTGCACCACTTCTTGGTTGTGCGTGTTTTATGGGAAACTCAGCTAATAGTTCATGCAAATTCTTTACTGTGACCAGGTCCCACATGTAAGTTTCAGTTGAGTCTATAATTATGTATCGAATGGCTAGAGAGACACTTCACTTAGACTTCGCAAAGACTTTTGACTTCCGCTACGCATATCTGCAATAGTTCGTGGTAGGAATGGCGGATCCTAGCGGTGAGAGGAAGATGGTTGCGCCGCCACATCCCAGCAACAAGAGGATGAGATAGCATGATGAGGTTGGTCCTCTGGTTTGAGCTGCTATATTTTCCCCTATCTTACTAGGGTTGGGGATATCTAGATTTGGGGATCTGGAGGATTGATGAGCATATATGGTAGATTTAGATTTCATTATCGTACCTTTAGATTTGCACTTCGATAGGTGTTAGAAGTTGATAGGCTATAGACAATTCATGTCAGATTCAGTTAGTTTTCAATTTGCATCGTCTTACAATAGGTTTTGTATTTTAGTAGCTTCCAGATGTGCTTCAAGCTACTCGTTTTATGGATTTTTGTCGAGGTGCACAATTGATAGGATTGATAGGTCCATCGTTTTATGAATTGGTAGATTGAAGATACTATTTCGGAGCTACAGACTGTTGAAGGGACATCTGCATTCTGCCACGATTGTTAGCGTTTGCACAATTCACATGTGTTAGATTCAGTTAGTTTCCAATTTGCATCGTTTGATGGATCGATAGGTTCATTTAGGACAACCATGCCCTTGCTGAGTTTATGTAGGTAGCAAACAACCAGGTTTTGTGGCGTGTGGTGGTTGTTTTACTGTACTTATACAATTAGGTTCAAGGGATTTAGGTTTTTGTATAGACTGAGATGAGTTTATTTTTCAGATCGAGATGAGTTTTCTCCAAGGATGAGTTTATTTCTACAAGAATATCTTAATGTTATTTTGGAAGATCTGGATGTCTCGTCTCGGAGGAGGACTCTGTTAGGATCTCCAAAGAGATTCAAAACATCTTAGAACAACTAGCTGATAGAGAGAAAGAGCTTCAGTACACACCTAAGAACAAGAAAAATGAGGGCAGAGCTCATTCTTCTTACCATAGACATTGGAATAAATGCGTCAATAAATGGGTAGGACATTGAGTTTGTTTGGTTTGTCTTTTCTTTTAAATGTTCAAGAAGTTCGTTGTCAGTTGGACTGAAACGGGTACCCTTGCCTATTAGTACCCGTTTCAGTCCAACTGACAACGAACTTCTTGAACATTTAAAAGAAAAGACTGACCAAACAAACTCAATATCCTACCCATTCATTGACGCATTTAAACCAATGTCTATGGTAAGAGGAATGATGTCTGCCCTTCTTTTTCGTGTTCTTAGGTGTGTACTGAAGCTCTTTCTCTCTGTCAGCTAATTGTTCTATCATGTTTTCGATCTCTTTCGAGATCCTATAGAGTCCTCGCCCTGAGACGAAACATCCAGATCTTCTGAAAGAACTTTAAGAAATGCAAGAGAGTCCCGCGAGACCAAAAATGCATGGTAGGGGATGCAGAAGGTGAAGGAACAGCTGCAGGAGGCCAAAAATGAGATGGAGTTATGAGTAGTGATGATTATTGTGAAACTTGTATCATGATTGTATTTTGGTGTTGGCTACCGGATCATCGTATGACGTTTGCTACTTGTTGGTGGACTGGTGGTGTGAACTTATTGGTGATGAGTTGCTATGAGATGTCATCTTATTATGCCGATTTGGTTTAATCTATTCCAAATTGATTCAAGCATACTCAACATTCGGAATTCATATGCATTGCAATGGAGGTCATTGAGAATTGCAGTTAAGGACTGGCACCGGGTGTTAACCGACGAACTTGTGCGCACACCCCCTCTGAACGAACGTGTCGATCATTGTGAATCGCAATGCCTGGCCTTATTTACTCTCGGTCGCCGACATGTACCAAGTCGAAAGGTTGAAGCTGCACTATGCGTCAAAGATGTGGGACATGGCAAGCGAGGAAACTGTGACTTCATTTCTACGATGGGCAATTCAGGCTAACTGCACACAATTGTAGGACAAGTGCATGTCTCTCTTAGAGCGAATCTTTTCTCACGGAATACTCAAATATGATTGGGTGGTTGTATGCACTGATCATCCCGAATTTATGCACAATCTCCGTAGAAGATTATCTGAAGGGTTGTACCAGGGTCCCCTGTAGTTTTAATGTTTTGTTTAAGTGTTTTTAGTCATGTAATAAACAGTTGAAACAGTACGTTAATTTGTTGGAGTGAGTACATTTATAATGCAAAAATCGGATCATTTGTAAGGTTACGGACGTTTGGGTCCGACACCCAAGCGGTCTTTCGTTTGGGTCACTGGCGTTTGGGTCCATGATCCAAAGTCATTCGTTTCGAGCATACTCATCATTCGGAATTCATACGCGTTGCAATGGAGGTAGAGGAAGAACAATGGAGGTATGGTGATAATAGATAGAGAAGGGGGAAGTTATGATTGAGGAAACTCCGGCCTGTTGATGTTTCGCAAGGAGGACCTTCCTAGTGGTAAAAAGGGAGGAAAAGCTAAGATGATGTTTGTTTGGATTGATCCTAAATCGGATGGTCCTTCCTTTTGATGGTTTGCAGGAAGGACCTTCCTGAGAAATAA
This sequence comes from Cenchrus fungigraminus, assembly GCA_036936925.1. NCBI lineage: Eukaryota > Viridiplantae > Streptophyta > Magnoliopsida > Poales > Poaceae > Cenchrus > Cenchrus fungigraminus. The sequence continues at coordinate 47,923,121 of CM072778.1, read as the reverse complement.
TTGTGTAAATGCTTGTTTCCAAGTGCCGACTATTCCACGTGGCCGGCCGCCGTGTGCCTGGAAACTGGACATGTCTACCCCAACAACAGCACGGAGCGGTTCTGGTAAGTTGGCGGGAGAAAAGCGCACGCGACAACCAAAAAAAAGTTTTCCCGCAGACAAGTGTATATATCTCATTTCTCTCAACGACGCGGCGTACACTACTGCAACTCTACAAGAGACTCACCGGCACCATTCTCCTTTTCCTTGTGGCAAAGACTAGAGCTAGCGTCAGTGCTTAGATCTGCTGTTGCCCGTGGCGGGAATGGCGAATCGTAGCGGCCCTAGTGGCGAATGGAGAAGCATGACTCGCTCCGGTCAGGTCAGTCCTGTGTTTAGCCATGCTACTTTGATCTGTCATACTAGTTAAGGGGAATTCTGGATTTGGGGATCTGGGTTAACAGACTATATTCATGTATTTTAAAGGTGTTTGGAGTAGACTCCGAAAGCTCCAGATTGCCGATGCCTAGTCCACGTGAAGTTATCGTTATAGATCCTAATGAAAACGAGTGCAAGGATGGGTTGCCTGTCCATTTGAGGTATGACTGGACAGACGCCAACCCTGGACGTCGATATGTATGCTGCTGTGAGGTAAACGATAACCTGTATCACTTCTAATAAATGTTGCTTCTGCGTTTGATGTTAGTGTGGTCAATCGCTAATTATATGAACGAAATTGGTGACTGCAGACTGATGGCATGAAGTGCGCGTCGTTTAGGTGGATAGATCTTGAATGGGATATTAGGACTCTAAAAGTTCTAGAGAAACTGATGGAAATGAAGGGAAAAGCAGAAGAGGAAGCAAGGTCGTGGAAAGAAGCATGTACAACTGCTAAGGAGGAGGCCAATGTCAAAGCAGTTGAGCTGCAGATGATAACGCGATACTACGGGGAGGTAACCCATAACCTGTTTGAGACGAGAAAGAAAATGAGAAACGACGCTCTGTTGTCTCCTACAGAAAAGGGTGAAGCCAACATGTACCTAAAAGCTGAAAGCGAGGCAAGGATGTGGAAGGAAGAATGTGCAAAGGCTAACAGGGAGATTCAAGAGACTGTCGCTGAGCTGCAAACGGTCAAGCAACTTCTGGATTCTGCAACACTTGTGGTGAAGAAGGTGAAGGAATTGCTGAGACAGGCCTCATATAAGAGGTCACTCAGTAAGGACAACAATGAGGCATAATGTGATTCGTGGTGTTATTGCTAGGTAGACGGTTTAGAGGTGCTAATCATGCTTGTATTTTGGTATTTGCTACTTGTTGGTGGTGTGAACTTTGTGGTGATGAGTAGCTGTGAGATGGCAACTTATGATGTTTGATACTTGTCCGCTCTGTTGATGTTTTGCGGGAAGGACCTTCCTGATTATCGAATGCGTAACTGCTTGTTCCCTACAGTGATTGTGGTAGAAACTCATACATATGTGCGGAATAATTGACGAAGGCTGATAATATAGATATTTGTACATTGAATTGCGTTACAGGTGGTAAACAATCGAACTTCCTCATTAAAGATAGCTAGGCAACAGCCATGTTCCTCGCGACCAAATCCAGTCCCCACGAACCTGCTTAATGCGGATCACAGGAGTAGTGTTGACGCCTGAAACAATACCTATTCCTTGCTGGTAGATCCAGTACTCATTCTTTTCATCGTGATGATATGTTCGTAGGAAGTAAATGTGATTTGCCCTCAGGTCAGCCAAACCTGAAATGGCATGTTCTTCTGTAACAATGCATTTGCCAGGACCAAACAAGATGATCTTATTCCGGAACTCAGGAGCTCTCTCCCAGGGAATAGGCTGCCAAATGTCCCCGACGAATGAATGCAAAGTTAATTCTACCACCTCAGCTTCTTTCTCCTCCAGAACAACAAAGAACAATCGGTCTTCACCTTCTAGTAGAGAAGAGTTGCCCATGCCAATAACCCATGACAACTGAAGTCCAACAGGATGGGGAGGTGCTGGAAGATCTTGCCCCAAGTAGATCCGCATGTGTTCAGAAGAACTGCACCAGAAATGTTCTGAAGGTAGTGTAGTCCAGTCGGATTGGTAACCCAAATGCCACATGAAAACGGGCAATGACCCAAGCGCTACAAAAGATTTCTCTGGCCAAAAGAAAGTAATCACGACAAATGACTCTGCACCAGCTGCTGATTCAAGGCACAAGATACAAGCTTGGAGAGTAGCCATTTGGCTCCAGTTTGGAAGTCGAGGAAGGCGAATGTGCTTCCGAGGAGACAACGGATTCAGCATGAGCGTGTTGCACCAATCTATGCAATCTAAGGCGACTAGGCTTCCAGATCCACCGCAACCATTCAATTTAGTCCTTTTCCTAGCCAATGCAAGAAAGGAGACCTCAAAAAGCCGCATATCAGCGACGGATGCGAATGTCACTGCTCCAGATTCACCGATAAATTCAGATTTCAGAATCCAAGGGTCAAACGGGCGTGCCTCACCTGCACGAGCGCAGTTCCAACCCTTGCAGACAGCTTTGAACATGATGAAATCTCTTGCATCACTGATCTTATTGGCGACGCTCACAACAATGTCAGGAATAAGATTTGCCCAGGGACGAGGCATCATTGACAGGATAGCCAAAGAACAAGGTTGTGGGAGAACAATGGAGGAGTTACAACTCCAACAAAGACAAATGAGTGGAAAAGGTAGTCCAGAAGGTCTGGTATACAGATGTATTGCTAAAAGGACCTTCTGGACTACTATTATTTCTTCCGGTCCGTTCACATTCCGCTGAACGGTCTTTCCTCCTTCCTCAGAATGTACTCCCTCCGTCCACAAAAGAATGCAATTCTCACTTCCCGATAAGTTTATATGAAGATATAAGTGTTAACACAATTTACTGTAAATTTGGTCAAAATTGAATTAGTTTGACCAGAACGGATCCCACATTATAGAAAACGACTCTAATCTTTTCGGGAGCAGTTTTTTTCAATAATGGCTGAATGGGTTCCTCTGGCCATAAATATCCCCCTTCCTCCCAGCACCCTCTGCCTCTACCCACTCTTGCAACCAACAAAAAACCACATTCTCGCATAGCGCCCTCTTCCTCTCCCAACTCTTGCAACCAACAAAAAACCCCATCCTCGCACAGCGCTCTCTTCCTCTCCCTATGGAGCCATTGTCTCCTAGACGTGCGGCGCAAGCCACATCCTCCTCCTCTTCTAATGAAAGGGAGGATCCCTAGTGGTCTGATGAAGAGGAGGCAGAGCGGAGGCCCATTCGGGTGGTGGTTGACACATCCTCTGATGATTCAGAGTTTGTGGAACAAAATGAAATCCAAGATCATGTGCCTCTGAAACATCACACCCCACGCAAGTCAGCAAGAGGTGCCAGGGGTCAGGGGCGCTGAAGCACCGCCACTCGCCGGGGAACTGTCGTCTCCAAGCGCCGTCATCCTCTCTCATCCTCATCGGTCAGCGGTAGTCGATCTCTGCCATCCTCGCCGAGCAGAGGCCATCATTGACCGGCCATCATCATCCGCCATGGAGCGGCGCCAACGCCGTGCTCGACCGGCCGCCATGGAGCGGTGACATCATCCTCTGGCGGCGGCATTGGAGGGACGGCCTCATCCGCGGGCGGCACCCTGGGAGGTTCGCCACCATCTTCCACGGGCGGCGGCAACAGAGCGACATCCTCGTCCGTGAGTAGCTGCAACAAGGCGCCGGGTGCACCATCGATAAAGAAGCAACACCTTGATTAGTGGATTAGTGGTAACTACTACTAGTAGAAGTAGGAGTAGAAGAAGCAGAACAAAGATTCACCTTCTGTTCATCTGGTCTAATTGAATACTACTACTACTGTTTTTTCCTTGTAAGATTTTGGTTTTCTCATTGCGTCGCAGTGACAGTTTAATTCGGTCCGACTGAAAACTACAAACCAGACTTTCGTCCTGTGTTCATCCGGTATTTAAGAAATAAATGGAACGGACTTCCGTATACAATGAATTTATACCGAGGGAGTACACACACATTACCATTTTTTATTAGAAACAACACAATCCAAATACAAACAACACAAATGCATGCATACGCATTGATTACACATGAGGATGGATCGATCCACCATAGTTGGAACTACAACGACATACTACTAGCATCTACCATCATGGCTCATACTACTACCATCACAACATACTACTACCATCACGGGCTCATGGAAATCCAGCCGCTGCACGGAGTGCAGCAAAACGTGGCTGCTGGATCAGATACTCCTCCAAAGCGTGATGCCTCGCCCTTGTATCCCAAACCCAGGCAGGCGAAACGGTGATGTTATGTGCGTGTAACAGCAGGTCACGAATGGTCCATTGCCTGCGACCCCTATGGAAAAAAGGGCACACCCACATACCTTCGTGATAAACACAGGCGGGCCCGCCCTGCTGAAGCCAAAGCAACACAGACCATTTCAGGTCATGCGATTCATCTTGTTCAATGATCACTGGCCGCGGGGGTGGCATTTCAATGGGCAACAGCAGAGGTGGCGGCCTGGGCCGTGGGCGAAAAGGTGGTGCCATGAGGTTCAGCTGATCCTGAGCTGTCGTTGCCAGCGGCTGAACTGGAGGTGGCATCACCCCCGGGTGTTGCTGAGGTGCCGATGCCAGCGGAAGTGAGGTGCCATTAGGGCTGGGTGCTGCTGCAGTGCCAATGGCAGCGGCTAAGCCGGGTGGTGGTGAGGTGCTATTGTGCCCAACAGCTCTCCCTTCCCCGAATCCTCCAAGTTCCATGCTCCGTCCCTTCCTTGCCCGGCCATTCCCCACGTACTGCATACACAAACGAAGAACAAACCCTACATAAGCTAACAATGTGACCATCACGATACCATGTATACATAAAGTAAACAAGATTAGCCAACAAAATGATCTCACCCTTGTATCCCACTGAAGTAGAGAAATGCAAGACGGGGAACCGATGAGTGTTGGCCTTGCCTTTCAAGAATGCTGTGCTGCACTCACCTATTTATCGAGGACTACAGCGATCATGTGAGCTCGGTGTAGCATTGCTAAAGTTACTATGAAAATGTGAGATGCTTGGAATATAGTCAGGCCTACGCGTGATAAGAATCTATCTAGGTCAGAATCTTCAATGGCGTGCATCGATTACATGTGTCGACGATGGGTATCGCGGGATGAGCCCGTCGTGTCTAAGTATGTGTTTACTTCCGGACTTTGCTCTCTAGAGCACAAGAAAGTCCTGCAGACAAATCACGCTGCATCAGCTGCATCTAATGGCCATCTCACTGCATTAGCTCATGCCACATCAAAAACGAGACAACTCTCTACCGTTTATTTATGTGATGGTTTAGGCGTCAATTGCATCTGGAGAACAAGATTGGGTGATGTAATCAGATGGACCGGATGTTCCTTGCATTGCGACACGCAGGGCGCGAGATGACTTGACAAGTCCTCCTCGATCAGGTACGCTGCGTGAGTCGTGACTGTAAAGGTCTACGAATGGTCTGGATTCGCACTTGATGATTCCCGCAGGCCTTGGAGACTGAGAAACGTGATGAACTTGTTGACGCGACAAGACCAAAATGGAATAAGCTGGAATTGGAATAGCAATATATGTTTTTGTGTATGTGTGTGTGTGTAATATTAATATGCATATAAGCACAGAAGGGCATCTCGAATGGGCGTTTGGGAACAACATGCTCTCACAAGTTGATCCACGTGTCGATCATTCAGAATTGCAGTTAAGCACTGTCACCGGGCGTTAACCGACGAACTTGTGTGCACACCCCCTCTGAACGGACGTGTCGATCATTGTGAATTGCACTTAAGGACTAGAATCGGGAAGTTCATGACCTGAACGTGGCCACACCCGCACTGAAGGGACGCATCCATTCCGGGTGGTAACTGATGTCCACGAATGGACGTTTAGGAACGACACATTCACTCCCACTATAATAAGAGATAGTTTAGGCACGAGACGATCATTGTAGGCCATTTGTGTTAATGCCTTTAGATGCTAGAATGATTCCTTCCATGCAAGTTGGCTTCTCAGTCTCAAGCCAGGAAGCGAAAGCAGAAGGAACCGCGGGCTAGTACAAGGAATCCGGTACGTTCATGGTGGGAGGCCGTCAATGGAAGCTACTTTGCTATCCTACAGGTATGAATGATCATCAGTGGATGGATGTTCCAGACGGTATTGTCGTCATCCTCGTTCCTGTGCACATATCCCAAATGGTACGTGTCTCATTGCTGCTATGAATACACACACTCACACATGGCGATACGGTTGCATTATGTTATTATTTGTCAAGCCTGTGACTGCTTCCACGTAGGTGGAGTATTGTTGCGTGCGATGGCTGGAGACCCAAACGATGAAGATGATACGTTTCGAGTTCAAGCTACAAAAGAAGTTTGGTTCATGAATCGGGATCTACAAGAAAGAGGATTTGAATGTCTGGTGGAGCATCATGACATTTAGCGCGTGACATCCAATGAAGATCGCATACACATATCATGTGTTGTTTCAGTACTGGAGGACGACTGCATTGAAGTTCCTCCTCCATCAGTGCAAAGAAGCATATGCGAAAGCGTTGCATCCCAAGCCCCTGTGGAAGTTATCTTCCACGTAGGTGCAGAATGCTGGGTGATACGAGCGATACGTGCCGATGTGGCAAAAGTATCTTGTGTGATGGAGGCAATGCTCTACGGCCCAGGAGTGGAGTCTAGCTCTGAAACTGTTACAATTATTGACACACACCCTGATGGCTTCTCGGTCCTGATCAAATATGCTAGTGAAGGATCACTCCCGGAGGAGGCTGATTTATGGGACACTACAGCCAATGCCTGGACTTATTTACTCTCGGTCGCCGACATGTACCAAGTCGAAAGGTTGAAGCTACACTATGCGTCAAAGATGTGGGACATGGCAAGCGAGGAAATTGTGACTTCATTTCTACGATGGGCAATTCAGGCTAACTGCACACAATTCCAAGACAAGTGCATGTCTCTCTTAGAGCGAATCTTTCCTCACGGAATACTCACATATGATTGGGCGGTTGTATCCACTGATCATCCCGAGTTTATGCACAATCTCCGTAGAAGATTACTTGAAGGGTTGTACCAGGGTCCCCTGTACTTTTAATATTTTGTTTAAGTGTTTTTAGTCATGTAATAAACAGTTGAAACGGTACGTTAATTTGTTGCAGTGAGTATATTTGTAATGCAAAAATCAGATCATCCGTCTAACGTGAATATGAAGTAGAGTATAGTCCTGTGTGTGTTTGTCCATTCCATGATCCATGGTGTCACGGACAACCCAGTCAACAACTTGCCTCTCTTTGTAAGGTCACTGACGTTTGGGTATGACACCCAAGCGGTCTTTCGTTTGGGTCACTGACGTTTGGGTCCATGATCCAAAGTCTTTCGTTTCCTGCTCTGGACCACAAAGGCGGGACTTGAAATTTTGAATCCCCCGCTCCTCCTTCTGGTCCTCCTCATTTATATATAAAACAAAGAGGGAAACCAGGTCTCCCAATTGCCTCCTAGTAATTTTCCAAAATCAGGGGATCTTCTCCTTGACCGCCGAAGAGACCTAGATCTGCAGCAGAAGCAGCAATGGTGACCTAGCTACCAACGACGGCTTCCTCTGCTACAAGCAGTGGCCTTCCTCTTCTACGAGCAGCGGCCTTCCTCGGCAACGTCCTTAAAGCTGCAAGATGGTTCAAACTCGTTGCTCCGTCGGCTCCCCCGAGGCTCACCCTGGCGGCCGCAGATCTGCAACAGTTACGCAGAACATCATGCTGAAGGTGCAAGGTCAGGCTGCTAAATCGAGACGACATTCGGCACCTTCTTCCCGTCCTATTCGTCAGGTCTACGGTTTCCTCCCTGTATTGATCGATTCAATTGGATTGCTTCCCCATGCTCTTTGGATTTCTATAATATTCTTTCATGTTTAGGTGATTGTGGATCTACTGTACCCTGTCGCAAGAGTTTATTAGAAGTCATTTTATTTGAGGTTTGTAGAAATTTGTAGATGAAATTGTTGGACTGCTTCCCCATGCTCTTTGCCTTTGAATATTGTTGTTGCATGCTTGGACGATTGTGGATCTTCTGTTCCCTATTGCAAGAGATTATTCCAAGTCAACTTATTTGAGGTTTGTAGAAATTAAAGGATGAAATTATTATATTTCTTACCCATGCTCTTTGGCTGTCCATATTTTTGGTGCATACTTGGGTGATGATGGATTGGGTGTGATCGTTCATGTACCGCATTGAACTTAATAGATGAAATTGCTTTCGATTGCTAATGATCTCAACCCTTGTGTCTTGTTCTTGAACTTGTTTCAGCGGGCCAAAGGGTCAACATCTGTAGTCACTCCTGTTCAGACCTGCTCCAAGGTAACAAACTTAACACCTTCTTTGTTTCCGATTGTGAATGATCTCAACCCTTACCTCTTGTTCATGTACTTGTTTCAGCGGGCAAAAGGGTCAACATCTGAAGTCGCTCCTGTTCAGACTTGCTCCAAGGTAACAAACTTAACACCTTCTTTGTTTCCGATTGCGAATGATCTCAACCCTTACCTCTTGTTCTTGTACTTGTTTCAGCGGGCCAAAGGGTCAACATCTAAAGTCGCTCCTATTCAGACCTGCTCCAAGGTAACAAACTTAACACCTTTGTTTCCTTAGTTTGAATCAACTACAAGGTGCTAATCTAACTTGGGATCCACTGTTGCTAGATGGAAGCTACCAAGTCAATGATGCTTCTCCCCGAACAAACTAAAATAGAGGCAGCCGAGTACTCAAGAATGGGTACCAAATCCTTATGTAGTAGTGTTCATGAAGAGCGAGTTGACACTTCCAATCAGGATGGGATACAACTTCAACAACAGTTTGTTGCTCACCAGAAAGAGTTATGTACCTTGAAGAAGAAGACCGAAGAATCAGAATCAACTCTGAAAATGCAGTCTGCTGAGATTAAGAGGTTGCAGAAGCTAACCGAAGACAGTGAGGACCTCCTTCGTCTACTGCTTAGCAGTAAAAGATGAAGAGGTTAAGATCATTAGATCAAATCTCCACTTTCTCTTGTGATTATGACCTGGATTTAGCTTTGTTAATCAATGTTCCTTGCGATACTGTTATCTTGTAATAGTTTGTGATATGTGATGAACAATATGGTCGTGCTTGATAGTAAACAACAGTTTGCTTTATTGTATAAAGAAATTTGTGCTGATTACTATTTTGCCAACCAGATCAGAATTATTCTAAAAAAAGGATCAGAATTGAAATGAAATCCATTAATACTGATGCATGATTAGTTAATTTTATGTTGTCCTTCAGTGGGCTTAGCCCACTTTTAATTGGGCCAAAAGTCAATTTTTTTCAAATTAACGTGACACAGAAGGCTGCAACAATGTGCGCCTGTTCGACTCGACCCAACCAAAACGGGCCCACCCTAATCAAATTTCATCTAAAAAAGCTACAAATGGGCCCAACAAAATCTTTTTTGGGCTATATGAACAACGCCAGCCTACAGGAATAGTTTTGGGCTCAACCCAGCTACAAACGGGCCAAATTCGTTTTATGATGCATACGATTTATCACAATTGGCATGCCACATCAGATTCTGACCAGCGTGGCAAAGCTGCAGGAACAAAGTTATGACGCATTGTGTTGATGATTTTCCATGCGTCATTAAACTCATGACACCGCGAAATAAGGTCTCGTCATTAATCACGGTTTGTGACGCTCGATTAATGACAGAGCGTTTTTGTAACAACTAGCGTCATTAATCACGGTTTATGACAAGAAACGGCCTTTTTTTTGTGTCACTAGTCGGCGTTTTTCTTGCAGTGCCATCTCGAACCACTTACTGAACAAGAACCCCCTCAACCTGCCAAACCATGCCCTGGGAGCTTGTTTCAGCCCATAGAGAGCCTTCCTCAACGTGTACACTTGGTGTGGGAATTCTACACTCTCAAAGCCTGGGGGTTGCCTCACATACACTTCTTCCTCCAACACTCCATTCAAAAAGGCACTCTTCACATCCATTCGGTACAATTTGAATTCTTTAGCCACAGAAAAGGCTAGAAGAATCCGAATCGCCTCCAAATGGGCTACAGGAGCAGATGTCTCCTCATAGTCTATCCCCTCTTTCTGGCTAAAACCCTAAGCAACCAGCCTCGCCTTGTTTCTCACCACTTATCCATTCTCTCCCTCTTTGTTTTTCCACACCCATCTAGTGTCTATAGGTTTGCAATATGGTGGAGGCTCCACTAACTCCCAAACTTGGTTTCTCTCAAAGTTCTCTAACTCCTCATGCATTGCGTTCACCCAATTAAAATTAGAGAGTGCGTGTCTAATATCCTTGGGCTCGAAAGACGCAACAAAAGCTGAATGGGCAAAGTGAGAGATTTTCTGGGACCTCGACCATGTCGTGCGTTCATTGATGTCGCCGATGATTCTTGAGGGAGGATGATCAACTTGAACTCGCATGGGTGCCTCTTGCCTGGAGGCAACCTCCCCCTCAACAGCAGCTTCCACTTGATCTTGCTGGATCGTAGTCGGTGTAGCGGATGGACCATCCTAAACCGTAGTCGTAGTAGTGGAAGTAGAGGGTAGATGTGCGGCTGGAGCTTCACCATCATCACCATCATCCTCTCCAACATCATCCTTCTCATCCTCAAAGATCTTCCCACCAATTTCATCATCACCTGCACACTCAAAGATAGCAGAACTACATGGCTGTGTCTCGTCGAAGGTTACCTCGCAAGTCTCCATGATTTGGTTAGTGTCAAGGTTGAGTACACGATATCCTCTAGAATGATTAGCATAACCAAGGAAAATACCATCGGAAGACATTACTTCAAACTTATCTAGATTACCCTTCTTAAGAATAAAACACTTGCAACCAAAAGCCCGAAAATGGCTCACTCTAAGTGCTCGCCCATGCATGAGCTCATAGCACGTCTTCTTCAAGAGAGCCTGAAGAAATATCTGATTCCCCACATGGCAGGCAGTGTTCACTGCCTCAGCCCATTATCCAAAACAAAGCTCGAAAACACACAAGAGCTCCCCTACACACAAGCAAGCTCCCCCTGAGCACATGCACTTCCCCCTGAACCAATGCATGCCAAAACCATCATGAACCATAGCAGCTTCAGAAGCTCGGCTCTGACCGGTCAGACCGGTCCAAGGCATCGGTCAGACCGGTGACCAACAGAGCCCAGAAATTGCTCGAAACCACCTGAAAACCCTCTAAATGCATCAATAAGAACTTTTTCTTCACAAACATCTCCCCCCTGTTGCCAATGCATGAATCGAGGCAAAATTAGGAAAATTTCAACCTAGAGCTTCTCAAATGGACAAAATTCACCACAAGATGCTACACATGACCAAATGAGCAAGCTAGATATTCAATGGCTTCGTAAGGACATAAGCTACATGACTGCAAAGTTTCATAGCCATCCGACAAAGCTAAGATCAAATTGAGCATCTTTGCGAAAAATTTCCCTCTCATGCGCAAAGTTCTAAACATGAGCCAAACATGCCAAAATGACTATATCACACAAATTTCATGCTAGGACACATATTCTAATCAAAAGATCATCATAAACACCCACAAGCTACCTCGTGTCATGTCAAAGCCACCAAGCCATGTGTCTACTTCTATGTGTGAGATTTCTCATTGGTAGACATCATGCAATGGTTTAGCACCCAAATTAAATTAAATTAAGCACAAAAGACATGTGATCATATTTTTCAAGCATAAGGCACTTCATTTTCAGATTTATACATGATACATGAAATGCCTTTGCGGCAAAAAGAAACTTATGCTCCTCCACAAGATAAACAAGGGGACTAAACATTCATGATGACAAAAAGATCTTTGACCCCAATTGATCAAAACATGCTATCCAACCATGAATTGAGCATAACAAAGCCACCAAAGCATATCAAGATCATAAGGCTTTTACTCACAAGAGAGCCTAAAACTAGCATTTTCCAAAACATAGCATTCTCACAAGGATATAAAACTAGACCATCAAGAGCTTAGCCAAACTTAACCACATCATATCAAAAAAGCTCACAAGGTCATCCATAGCGTGTCATAGTGAACAATATATATGAGAGAAGCTTTCCTACCAAAATGCATATATTACAAATGCAATGCACACCTATGATACAAAGATGCCTATACATCATGATATATACGCAATGCAAAATGCACAACCCCAAGGAAACTACACATATGCTACAAAGGAGCTCCCACCACCAACTCAAGAAACCAAACACACACCAAGTTCTCCCCGCAAACGAGTGAAAGTTGCTTGATTAAGGGGCTTGGTGAAAATATCCGCTAGCTGGTTTTAGGTGGGCACATGGATCAAAGCTATTTTCCCTTTCTCGATGCTGTCTCCCAGGAAATGATACCTCACCTCTATGTGTTTTGTTTTGGAGTGTAGGATGGGGTTTTTTGCTACACTTATGGCACTTTTGCTATCTCATAGGAGGGGAACATGGGTATACTCCTCACCAAAGTCACTCATGGTATATGTGATCCAAAGGAGCTGAGAGAAACAACTAGCAGTAGCTACGTACTCGGCCTCAGTAGTAGACTGTGCAACACTCGACTGCTTGCGGGAAGACAAGAAACCAACGAAAAACCCAGGAATTGGCAAGTCCCAGAAGTGGACTTCCTATCCAAACGACACCCGGCAAAATCCGCGTCTGAACACCCATGAAGAGAAAAAGAAGAGGACGCAGAGTACCAAAGCCCAAAATTCGGAGTGTATCGCAAATACCTGAATATGCGCTTGCCAGCTTGCCGATGTGATGTCCTTGGTGAAGCTTGAAAACGAGCGCACAGACACACACTGAATTGTATGTCCCGCCTCGTCACCGTCAGGTACAGGAGGGAGCCTATCATGCTCTGGTACTCCTTCTGGTCCACGTGTTCACCAGCCTCGTCCGCATAAAGTAATTGATTCAACTCACGAATGGGGTTCCACAACCGAAGAATCGGTGTCGTGTTCTTGACAGAATGGAAACTAAGCAAAACCCAACTTCCTCTGGTGGCTGGAGGGGTATTTATACATAAAAGAACAGCCAAGCGGCGTGGGAGGGCGTAAACCCTAAATTAGAATGGGCCCCTAATGGGCTTTATTGGATACAAGGCTATCAGCCTTTGACTGGTAGATCCGGACGTCTCTCTGTAAAATCTTGGCGACTTCATATGAATCTGAGAGTGTCCTTTGATCCATCTGAAAGTTGACTTCAAGAGCTTTCCATCGAGTACTCATACGCTCCAAACAACATCCAGAGTCAAAAGTTATGACCAAAACAATCTGCTGTCGTCTTGCTGTCCGCTCTACTCAAAACGTGGTGGGTCACAACGTTTGAGTGGGAGTGCCCCTCCCGCTCTACTCAAAACGAAGTGGGTCACAATGTTTGAGTGGGAACGGCCCTCATCTCCAAACGGGGAGCTTGTGCACATCCTGGGTTGTTGTGGCTGCTTCCCCCTCTTCTGCACATTCCATGTTCCTAAGAATAATGCATTCATCACCATAATTTAGTAGCATCCCGTCCACAGATAAATTTGTATGAACAGTGAGGAACGGCTTTACATGATAGTTGAGTTGTCGTGCATGGGCTCGAGTCATTGGTCCTTGCAGAGCACAAGGCGTGGTTGTATCAATGGAAGGGATGTCCTCATCATCCTCCCCTTCTTGAATTGGAGTCGTCCTCGACTCAAGCTCATCCTCTTCTCCAAAGTAAGGCTTTGTTGATGGTTAAAACACGTGTCGCGTTTGGATCTGCAAGCGTACGGATCACGTGTCGCCCTTATTCACTCGGGGGTGACCCAAGATATCGAACCATGGATCGGAAGCAAACTACCTAGGGTTCTCCATCTATCTACCAGTCTAACCTAACATGAAGTGTTGACTGCATAAAGATCATACAAGCATGAAAGTAGGGGCGAAGCCATATACTGGCATGTGGGGTGCAGATGAACCCCCCCCCCCCCCCGAAAATTCAATGCATACCCCCACATCTTTGCCCTTTATGCACCCCCCGTGGGCCAACAAGCTGCACCCCCACGGCCCAGCTTTCACACCCAACAGCCTGCACCCCAATTAAATCAGCCCATGACGGAAGGCTAAAAGATTAGCTCTGCTAATTTCTCTCGCTCGTGATTACGATGGTTGTCGATTGGCCTGCCGGCTGCCGCACATGACGCTTCTCCTTCCCGGCTCCTCACCCTCCTGGCCTCCTGCGTACATCTCGACATCTCGCCGCCGGCCACTGGTAGGGCTAGGGGCTAGGGTGGTGGCCGCTGTGTCTACTAGCTGTCTGGCTCCGTAAATTGGAATTGTGCAGTCAGCAGGCGGAGGCGCTCTCCTGCTCGCAATCTTCGGGGGCTCAAGGATCAGTATATGTGGTATGCACAAAATAGATTATTAGTGTTTGTTTTTATTATTCCTTTCTCAAATAATCTATTTTGTTATATCATATATAATCAGAAAGCCCTAATGATTTTGTAATATTTTCTATACTGTAGGGTTGTAGTTGTAGGGTTTGTTGGTACTGTCGGGTTTCAAAAACTTTTAATTTGGGACTTGGAGTGATCGCAAAGGAGGATTTAATCTTCAATTTAAAGGTGGGAGTTAAACATTTGACATGTCATCCTATTTTCGATTTCCCGTAGGTTCTGTTATTGATTCTAAAACTGTGCAACCATTAATTTAGTACATACTTACATATTATGTTACTAATGATAGGTTAATTAATGGAACGATATTATTCCAAAAGGAAAGCACCAAAGCCGAATAGTGGCAATAATGCTAGAAATTCACTTTTGGATGTTATCAACTGGGAGGACGAGATTAAGTCCGATCCAGGATTAAGGAAACAAATTGAAGATTACCATCCTAATCTACGTGAGAGGGTCAGAAGAAAGTACTTGGAGAATGGGCCTTGCCAACCTCACACGGTTCGTTTTCCTGTGACAGAGATTGGAGGAGTTCCAAGAAGGTATGTACCAGAATGGTTTGATGATTTTGGAGGTTGGTTTGAATATAGTGAGTCCAAAGATAGAGCATATTGCTTTTATTGTTTCTTATTTAGAGAAAAGAAGGATGATGGATATGAAGCATTTGTTAAAAATGGTTGTAACGGTTATCATAGAAAGGAAAGGCTACATAATCATGTTGGTAAGGTCAGTGGCTCACATTATCTGGCAATGAAGAAATGTGATGATCTCTTGCAAACAGAATAGCACATTGATGTTGCTTACCGTAATGTGACTGAATCTACTAACAATGCATATTTTGCTCGTTTGAATGGGTCTATTGATGTTGCTAGAATGTTGTTGAAGCAAGGATTGCCATTTCGGGGTCATGACGAGTCAAAGAAGTCCTTAAATCAAGGGAACTTCAGAGAATTTCGTACATTTACAGCAGAGCAAAATATGAATGATATCCAATGGTTTACCGACTTTTGAAGCTCGTGCTAGTGCTACATGTTGCTACTGCTACAGTTGAGAGGTGTTTCTCAGCCATGAAAATTGTGAAAACAGAATTGCGCAATCGGATTGGTGATATATATATGAGCAATAGCCTTATTTGCTACGTGGAAAAAGAAGAGTTGTTGAAAGTCACCAATGAGGCTGTGATTCAGCGCTTCATGACAATGAAACCCCGTAGATTTGATGATGAAGATTAAAGGCAAATTATTATTATTTTTCGTTGGTTCATCTTTTTCTGTGAAACTGAAGCTGAGTCATAAATCTTTGTTTGCTTTTTTTAGGTATGCTACATCCTGGAGGTTGGAGGATGTTGAAGAATTGAAGTCAAATTGATGTATTATGACGGTGTTTGTTTTGTTAGTGCTGATACACAAAATCATGAAAAATATTGTTGGTGGAATTCTTCGATTTGGTAATTATATTTTATCCCTTCTTTATTCATGCACCCCCTCCATTTCGCTCTAGCTTCGCCACTGCATGAAAGGATTTATGGATCACATCCACCTAGCCATAAAGGTAATCAACCAAAGGTAACCGCAGCCTATCATCTTCTTGTTGCCGCTCTGGCCAAGGTGACAAACCAATCTAAACTCATACCATGATAAAGAGTCGTCTCTAAGAACTTTCCCATGGACACGCCTTGCAAGGTGCGTGTTGACGCCTCAGGTTCCCCAAAGCTTTACCTCAAACGCCCTACCAAGCGCTCTTACTCGTAGCTCCTCCTCTTGGTAGGCCACGCAACGACTCCCATGGTACTCGCCATCGATCCTACTTAACATTACACGTTTGCTCGACGCTTTCTCCTCCCTCGTACTGTCACTACGCGAAGATATTCATCACCGAACGACACTAGGTGCATTCACCGGTCCGTGCATTACTATGATGTATCCGCAAGAGACAGACTAACCCACATGATTTCTCTATTCCTACTAAGGGCATATGCTAGCTGCACATATGAATAAACACGCATCGAAGTAAGGATAAGACATGATTTACATCACCATCGAATGTCGAGTGTACAATTGCCTTGATAGATTCATGGCATGGCTCTAGAACTCCACCATGGCTTCACCATGTAGGGCCAACCATGGCGGCTAGGGCATGTCCTAGGCCATCTCCTAGGCAACTTGAGGACTTGCGGCGACCGTCTGCTTCCTTCGGCGTGTCTCCTTCGATCTGGCGGCTCTCTGGTCAATGGATCTGAATGGTAACCCTCTTGGGGTGCCTAGGGGGTTGTATTTATAACCCTTGTGGAGCCTTGGGGCGTGCTCCACCATACCTTGCACGAGATCTTCCTTCAGAGAGAAGCAAACTTGGTTTCCATAAACTCAGCCTCGTTCAGATTTTCCTGATTTGCAGCCCTTCCTTGCCGGCACCATATCTCCTACGTCCGGACTCCAAATAATGCGAATTCGGTGTCTAGATTGTGTGCCACGAAATTATCTACAACTTTTGTATTCATTGCTTTCCTTGGAAACGAAGAAAAACCCCCAAAACAGCCTCGGATGATAATCTGTCTGATTTCGGACTTATCTGCGCAGCAGGTATTTCAGGGTCAATATCTCCTAGCTCCTTGACCCGAATTGGGCCTTTCATATGTCCAAATCAAAGCTATTGTCGAGGTGCACAACTTTGGTATTTAAATTTTTGCCATTAGAGGCCGTTTAAGTCTCCCAATCTGCACCGAAAGATCATGTTGTTCTGGGCTACGAGAATATCTCTCGGGCTGAGTTGATCTCGTTGGTAAACCTCCAAGTCCCTGGAGTTTTACGTGTTGATGGTTCGGTCCTTGGGCCATTTGGAGTCATGTTCACCATGTGTCTTGACTTGTGCCGAGCTTCATGATCTTCTCCTGAAGTGCTTGATGAACTTATCCCGGAAGTCTCCTTTTTAACGTTAATTTCCTGCGTAAACAATAAACTCCAAAATCGACATGCAAGAGTGAACTTGATATCTCTAGGGGTTAGTACCGTTAGTTCGGATATTAAATTAGCTCCAATGTTGATGGTAAACTTATAGCTAGGTGTACCAAATTTGACCGTCAACAGGATACAAATTTGAAATGTTAAAGGTGGGGCTAACCCCAAACTCGGGAGGCAACTCAAGCTTATATGCATTGTCATTTATTTTCTCAATTATCTTGAAAGGACCATCAGCCCTAGGCATCAACTTAGACTTTCGCAAATCTGGAAATCTATCCTCTCTTAGGTGCAACCAAACTAAATCTCCTGGTTGAAACTTAATTTCATGTCTTCCTTTACTACTAGTGATTTTATACTTTTAAGTCATCTTCTCAATGTTGTGCTTAGTTGTTTCTTGCATTTGTAACATAAAATCAGCACGTTTCTTTGCATCACTATGAATCCTCTCACTAGTAGGTAAAGGCAATATATCAATTAGAGCAAGGGGGTTGAAACCATACACTACCTGAAAAGGACTTATCTTGGTTGTGGAATGTATTACCTGATTGTATGCAAACTCCACATGAGGTAAACATTCTTCCCATATCTTCAAATTTTTCTTCAAAACAACCCTCAACATGGTGCCCAAGGTGCGGTTCACTAATTCTGTTTGTCCATCGGTTTGTGGGTGGCATGTTCTAGAGAACAACAACTTGGTTCCCAACTTGTTTCATAGAGTGCGCCAAAAGTGACTCAAGAATTTAGCATCACGATCTGAAACAATAGTAGAAGGCATACCATGCAAACGAATAATATCTTTGAAGAAGAGGTCAGCAATATGAACAGCATCATCACTCTTATGACATGGTATGAAGTGTGCCATCTTTGAAAAATGATCCACCACAACAAAAATGCTATCTCTCCCCCTCTTAGTCCGAGGCAATCCCAAAACAATGTCCATCGAGATATCCATCAAAGGAATAGAAGGAACAGGAAGAGGCATGTATAAGCCATGTGGATTCAAGCGAGACTTAGCTTTTTGTCAGGTGGTGCAGCGTGCCACGAAGCGCTCAACATCTCTTCTCATCTTTGGCCAAAAGAAATGTGAGGCCAAAACATCCTCTGTCTTCTTAGCACCGAAGTGCCCCATCAACCCTCCTCCATGCGCTTCCTGCAACAACAAGAGACGAACAGAACTAACTGGAATGCATAGGCGGTTAGCTCTAAATAGTAGCCCATTATTGATCACAAACTTGTTCCATGTATGTCCCTCTCTACAATTCAACAACACATCTTTAAAATCAGGATCAAGCGCATATTGTTCTTTAATAGATTCAAGTCCAAAAATGCGACAATCAAGTTGGGACAGCAAGGTATATCTCCTAGACAAAGCATCTGCAATCACGTTGTCCTTTCCTTTTTTGTGTTTGATAACATAAGGAAAGGATTCAATCAGCTCTACCCACTTAGCATGTCGACGGTTCAAATTATTTTGAGAGCGAAGATTCTTGAGTGATTCATGATCGGAATGGATAACAAACTCCTTAGGCCACAAATAATGTCGCCATGTTTCTAAAGAACGTACAAGAGCATACAATTCTTTGTCATACGTGGAGTAGTTTAGAATAGGACCATGCAGTTTTTCACTAAAGTATGCGACGGGTTTACCATCTTGCATTAGAACAGCCCCAATGCAACTCCACTAGCATCACATTCAAGTTCAAAGTCTTACCAAAGTTTGGAAGTTGCAGCAATGGTGCATGTGTCAGCTTGCCCTTCAAAGCATCAAAGGATTCATTATGTGCCTGTCCCTAATGGAACACCACCCCTTCTTTGTCAACTCATGTAAGGGGGATGCAATGGTGCTAAAATCCTTGACAAAGCGGCGGTAGAAACCTGCAAGACCAAGAAAACTCCTCACCTGTGTGACGGTTTGGGGAACCGTCCAGCTCTTTATAGCTTCAATCTTCATCTCATCCACCTCAATTCCCTGTGGAGTAACAACATAGCCAAGAAAAGAGACTTGATTTGTGCAAAAGATGCACTTCTCAAGGTTACCTAACAAATGTGCTTCACGTAAAGCATCAAAAACAGCACCTATGTGATCCATGTGTTCATCCAAACACTTGCTATAGATCAGGATATCATCAAAGTAAACTACCACAAATCGTCCAATAAACGCCCTCCAAACCTCGTTCATCAAGCGCATGAAAGTGCTAGGTGCATTAGTCAAACCAAAAGGCATTACTAGCCACTCATACAATCCAAATTTGGTTTTAAAAGTTGTTTTCCATTCATCTCCAATTTTCAATCTAATTTGGTGGTATGCACTTCGCAAGTCAATCTTTGTGAAAACTATAGAACCACACAACTCATCAAGCATATCATCAAGCCTAGGAATAGGATGATGGTATCGAATGGTAATGTTATTGGTGGCTCTACAATCAACACACATACACCAAGTACCATCTTTCTTAGGAACCAAAATCACAGGGCAGCACAAGGACTAAGGCTCTCACGTATATACCCACGGTCCAAAAGCTCTTGGACTTGCCACTGAATTTCCTCAGTCTCCTCGGGGTTGGTTCGGTAGGTTGCTCGATTGGGCAAAGTTGCCCCTGGAATCAAGTCGATTTGATGCTCTATGCCTCTCATAGGTGGCAGCCCTAGTGGTATCTCAACAGGAAAAATGTCCGCATACTCCTGCAAAATGTTAGTGACAGCAGGAGGTATCAAGCTAGTAATATCATCAAGTGAAAACAAAGCTCGTTTGCAAAGCAAGGCATAGCAGATTTCATCTTCAGAAATTTCAGCAAGGTCGCATTTTGTTACAAGAATAACCCCACCCTTCAATTTAATTCCCTCAGCCTTAGGATTAGCTGCAGGTTTATCCTTTTTTGGTCGGAAAACGGATTTTGCTACTTGCTGATTTTCAGATTGTGTGTCATTTAAACTATAAACTCGTTCTTCTTCCGCTTGGACAATTTCAGCAGGGGTCAAAGGTAGCAAAGTATATTTCTTTCCTTTATGCACAAAAGTATACTTATTACTTCTACCATGATGTGTTGCATCAGTATCATATTCCCAAGGTCTACCCAACAAAAGAGAACAAGCTTGCATAGGGACTACATCGCAATCAACCGAATCGGAATAAGAGCCAATTGAGAAAGAAACTCTGCAAGTTTGTGTTACCTTGGCCCTTCCTGAATCATTTAGCCACTAAATATGGTATGGATGTTGGTGTGGCCGTGTGATCAACCCAAGCTTGTTGACCAACTCTGAACTTACCAAATTGTTGCAGTTGCCTCCATCATTGATGACTCGCACACGTCGATTGTTGATGACGGAGAAAATTTGAAAGAGATTGTGGCGTTGTAGCTGTTCTGGTTGTTGCACTTGGGTGTTGAGCACCCGCTGAACAATGACACTCCTATAGGTCACTGTATCCTCTCCACCAAGGATTTCTTCTTCGCCATCATTTTCTTTCTCTTCTTCATCTTCAATGTTAGAGGTACTGATGTAGCCATCCTCTGTAACAATGTATGCCCTCTTGCTTGGGCAGTCCTTCTTCACGTGTCCAATCCCATTGCAACGATGACACTGAATGCCAGAGGTGCTCCCCATTGATGCAACGGATGAGGCACTCTTTGCGGGCACCTACCACTACTAGGAATCAGGCCTTGGCCAACGCCTATTTTTGGTTGCAATATGACTATTTTTGTTGCAACTGGAATCAGTTGCATCGAAGTCTGGTGGTCGACAGATTGTGGCAAATGGAACGGTGCAATAGCCTCAGGCAACAACTTAAGATGTGGTGTTGCAACAGGTTTTGCTATTGCAATGAACAAAAAACCTACTGCAACCAATATTTGGTTGCAAGAACAAATATTGCAACGAACGAAAAAGCCTATTACAACCAATACTTAGTTGCAAGAATAAATATTGCAACGATTTGATTTGTTGCCTAAGGTTCTATTGCGACGAAACACTTTGCTGCAATATTGCATGATTGCCACGAACGAATGTGTTGCAATAGAAAAGTATTGCCACTCCAAAACTACGTGGGCATATGGTCATATTACGATGAAGGGTGATCCATTGCATTACAATGCTTTTGCAACATATCAGATATGGTGGCAATAGATGATACGGTAATGCAACAAACTAGTCTTTGGTTTCGTCAAAAAACAAACTAGTCTTTGAGGTAATATACGTAGGTTGCAACGAATTTGTGTTGGTGGTAATAGAGGTCACATGCAACAAACAATTGTTAGTGGCAATAGATAAAATGATAATGCGATGAACTAGTCTTCGAGGTAATATATGGAAGTAGCAACAAATTTGAGTTGGTGGCAATAAAGGGCACATGCAACAAACAATTGTTTGAGGCAATAGATGATATGGTAATGCAACGCATGAAGTTCATCGCAATAATGCATGTTGCAACCAAAATCAATGGTTTGCCTATTATTCTATTGCAACGAGGGGAATTTGAATAGTAGTTTTTAAATTATTTTCACAGCATGTAGATCAAGTATAATAACTGATACATTCATTAATTTAAATTTTGTCTCAAACCAAAGTAACACACAATGACCAGAATTCTGCTTAAAAGAACATGATCACAACTACCAAAAAAAAGACACCATATTTAACTAAGTTCACAACATTGTTTAGCATATAATAAATTGATCTAAAAATGAGTTCGATGGTTGCTCCATCGCCCATCAGCTACACCATCATAAATAAGCATCTTTGTAACTTGTCATTCTTGTTGGTGTCGGCCATCAACAATAAGGCATAGAAGCTTTCTCTGATTGTTTTGGTTATCTGAGGTTCTCTGCGATTCATAAAAACATATATGATTAAATTCATGGAGTAATTAGCAATCACAGAACAAGAGCAATTGAGATCAAACAGTTCCAAGCACATTCAGCCCTAGAAGGAGAACAATTGTGGAAGGAGAACAATTGTGTCTTGTCACTGCTGGGAAAAAGTGTTTAACAATTCAGTCTGTAAATAAATTCTGTGAATGATTAAAAAGTCAACTTAGCTTATGAGTCAAAGATTAAAAACAAATAGAACAACTCAATGACAAAAGCGAATCGATGCTTAGCTACTGTTAGCTGCAATGCTTGGTGCATGTAATCCCTCTTAATTAACAATTTCAGTTGGCCCATTGTAACATGTGGCAGTCCAATATAACAGTCTCACATTTGTTTTCACTGAGAAAGCAGATTGACTATACACTCTCTAAACTAGAAATATTCTACTCAATATTTTAATTTACAAATTCAAGAAAATAGGCATTTTATTGTTTCAAGTTTCTTATACAAGCATCAATCTTACATGCTTCAGATTTCAATAAATGAACTAATTAACAAGCAAGTTAGTGCAGAAGAACACTGCTGCAAGATAGGAACAACAAGGAGCTTACATGCTTACTATGTCAAAGTGTTCCTTCCATTCTTAGACATCACTACAGCAATTCTAGAGGGGGTATAACCTGTACATCTTGCTTAGAAGCTGACATGCATGCCAATATATGAACCTGCACACCTAATAACTGAACCAAGTCAATTCCAGAAACAGGCAACAACTAAGATGCAATAGAACCACAATAGAACCAGATACCTTTACTAAACTCCCAAAGAAAAAACAAGCTTACTGGGAAAAAAATGTAGGAACAGTCCAGAGTTGAGTGTTTAATTTCTAAATAAAAAAGCATAGGATGTTCAGTGTTTCCTATCATAGACTGGGGGCAAAGTTGTGCTCCATCAAATGACCATGAATTGTATTTAGCAATAAATGTGCACATTATTCATTAATTAATTATTCTATTTGTGCTAGTAAACCTGAATACTACAGTGCAGATATGCAGCACCTCAGCTAGCAGTCTGATGAAATCACAATTAGACATTCAGAAATCACAGACACACAAACATATATGGATGTGGCCCTGCTCGCTGCTACTTCTCCTCCAACTCCTGCGAAAAATAAGTAAAAAGTTTCAGTTTTTAAATTACAAGCTAGCAGAGCCGACACCTTAGTAGTTATGTATAAGCTGAATAAATAGCAGCAGGGCCCTCACCTTCTGAACTGACTAAAATTTATGAAGCAAACACTTATTCAGTGGCAGTTTTTCTAGCAATCAAGGATTTGGGCCCATTCCTGTTGGTTCTCAGCCACTTCATAATTTGATATCCATGAGGTACAATTCATAGGAAGATAGTAGCTGTAGTAGAATAAATTCATGCAAGTATAAGTTGGATATGTAAAGAAACAATGCGTGTAGTTCCTAGCCTGTAGTGCACATCTTTGTGTGAAGAAAAAACAATGAATTAGTTTCTAGTCTCTAGAGCATACTGGATAGAAGATATTGAGATATCTAATTTTGTAACACTAACTACAGGTTCTTGTAATAATCCATAAAAAACAGTAGTCGAAAACAGCACATGGCTCAAATCACACAAATATTGTTCACTTAACAAATACATTGTTCACTAGGCAAGTTAATCAATACAAATGAACAGCAAGTGAAGAGGGATTAGGGGAGGGGAGGTGTCGTAGAGCAGGGAGAGATGAAGGCAGCGGTGAGGAGAGAGGGTGGTGGCAGCAGTGGCGAAGCCAGGATTTCAAAGTTGGGTATTACCATCCAACAGAAAAAGTTCATAGTCAAAAAGAATATTCAGAGTTCACTGTTCATAGTATGTCAATATCAATCATGAAATAAATAAAAGTACAAATCATTCAATTCTAAGAATAGAATACTGCTCTGACCCTACATTTATTTTGAATGTCTCTCCCACAAAGTCTTCAAATCAATATCAATCGATTTCTTCTTCATTTTGAAAGTTCAATCTCCAAAAGTAGATAAAAGAATACTACTCAAACTAGAGGTAATTTGCAACTGAATTCAGGATTCAAGATTCACATTGACTTAGTGTGGATTGTCGATAGAATTGAGTGAGTGCTCCCCTATCTGCTGGTCCAGCCTCCAGGGACCAGTCGACCAGGGTCCAGCCACAGGCGGCGGCCTGCCTGGCTGCCTGGGCCTCGCCAACGCTCGGCCGACCAGGCCAAAGTCGCGGCCTCACGGGGCGGCGAGATGCACGGCGCAGCCCCCTCCCAGTCTTCCGGATCTTGTGCCACCATTCGCGGGTCGCCGCGTGCCCGCGTCGGTGTCGACACTCCGCCGCGCCGCCGCCGAACTCGCGTCTCGCCTAGGGTTGGGGCCTTGGGGGTGGGGAGCCGGAGTGGGGGACTGCAGGCGTGCGGCACGACGCACATAACGGAGCGAGGGGAGCACTGGCGACTGGAACGGATGAGGCAAATGGCCTGATGGGCTGGCGGTGGTGGAGTGGGCCGGCATGGTTGGACGAGTGATGCACAGGAAGGCTGAGTCGATTGTTTGGGCTGCATTCAGGTCCACTAATATATGTATATATGTGTGCACTTGAAGTATACTTGTAATTCTCTAAAAAAAGTTGGGTATTCCAGGAAATACATGGGCATCACTATAGCTCCGCTACTGGGTGGTGCTGTTGCTTCCACTCCGAGCCGTGCACCCATCACCGGATCTGGATCGCGCCGGAGCTGGATTTTTAAATTTTAACTCCTCCAAACTAGTTTTCGAACCTATAGATGGTCTCAACTTGAAAAGTCACGAATACCCAAAATTCATCACTCATCAAGATCTACAAAATTTATATAGGTCATTTTTGCATTTGAGAAAGTGTTAGAAAAGTTTAGTTCAAAATTGACAAGTCTCTCACATAGTTTCATAAACTCTATGTCACATCCATGTTTTCGTGACTAGCATTCACAAACACTTTCTCAAAAGGAAAAATGACCTATATAAAGAATGTAGATCTTGATGAGTTCTAACACCTTTGTATTCAAAAGTTTTTCATCCGAGGACAAAGTTTGATAAGGTTTGACCAAGTCAAACTTTGAAATTTAAAACAATGACACCTTCACGCTAGTATTTGGTACTCTAAATTGTTTCAAATGGAAACATGATGAATACCAAGTTTGTTAAATTCATCAAGATCTACATTTGTTATTCGGGTCAAAATTTTCATTTGACGAATTTTGGATGAGTCAAATTTTGGATTTTTAAATTTTAAAACCTCAAAACCAGTTTTCGAAGCCCTAGACGGTCTCATCTTGGAAAGTCATGAATACAGAAAATTCATAACTAATCAAGATCTACAAACTTTATTTAGGTCATCTTTGCATCTGAGAAAGTTTTGGGATGGTGTAGTTCTAAATGGACATGTCTCTCACATAGTTTCATAAACTCTATGTGAGATCTATTATTTTGTGAGTAGTGTTTACTAACACTTTATCACATGGAAAAATGATCTATATAAAGATTGTAGATTTTGATGAGTTCAAACACAATTTTGGAGGTACATATAGGTCAACTTGGAAATAATTTTGGTAAGAACGTAGAAATTCATATAAATGATAGAAAATAGCAAATCTATCCTAAAAATTCTGAAATTCCTAAATTGCATCTTATATGTTGTCTTCTACATGTGAAAAATCAATTGGTGGTATTTAAGGTAACTATTGTTTCGGTTGTTTTGAAAGGGTGTGTTATTTTGATATTTAAAAAATAGAAAAACAACTTTTTCCACAATAAATGGAAAAGTGATGAATACCAAAGTTTCTTATCTCATCAACATAAACAACTTTTGTTTTTGTCGCTAGTTCATCCGACAAAGTTGCGATAAAAGTGTTCACAAATTTTACTAATCTCTCGTATGATTTAAAAGTTGTGAACACTTGTACCATGACTTTGTCGGGTGCAAAAAGTTGTACATATTGATGAGATGTACAACATTGGTATTCATGGGGTTTCCATTTGAAGTAATAGAGGGTACCAAAGTTGTGTTTGAAGTTTGAACATTTTTAAATTCAAAATTTGAACTACCCAAACAAAGTCAAATGAAACAATGACCAATGTCAAAGTTGTTGACCTTGATGAGTTGTACAACTTTGTTTATGACACTATTTCCATCTGAAATTGTATATTGTCCTAAAAAACTAATTAAATTTCTAATACTAGTACTATCACTGATATGATGGACCCACCCTGCCAGACAAAAATTGGCACCTGCACCTCCCCTGCTCCCGACCCTCACCGACACTTGTGACCCACCGCGCCTCCCGCTCTGTTGTTTCGTCGAAAAAACTACTCCCCGCTCAGGCCTCATTTGGCAACTAGAGTGTACGTTCTACAGGAATATAATTCCACCAGTGGGCTGGGGTGATCCCCCGCGGCCCACCAAATCCACTCGTGGGTTGAGTTTCCACAGGAGTGGGCTGGGAATGTATGGCCGGGAATGGGTGGGTTGTAGGGAGTGGGCTGCGAATGTATGGTTGGGTGGGGTTTGGAGGTGTGCTGGGTTGAATTCACTGGGTCAATAATCAAGATGGAGTAAATAATTGAATGCACACAAGAAATTAAAATGGCAAACATCCATTTCTCGTACAAAATTCATCCATGAACAACTGTTTCACCAAGGACAATAGACATTCAAATATAAATATCACAACTAAATTCAACTGTATAATAATTATTAGGTACAAATTGCAAAGTAATTACACAAATATGACAATGGAACAAGGATCACATTGTCTACAGATTGTGGTGCCAACATAGCAAATAGTTCAAGCATTCAATGATTCAACTAATAAAGTAAACTGTGCTGCCGACACCTTGACGCATTGGATGAACAATTGAATGGAAATGAAGCTCTTGACAGATTGGAAAAAGAATAAGATCCTTGCAAACATATACCTGCATTTCAAATGATGGAACAAACTGTTATCTAGAGCAACTTATTTGACTTGGATGTCCCAAGCTTTGAGGCGATCATCTACAGAATTGTAAAATCCAATCACAGTCATCAGTTGACGTTTGCACTGTTTTCTCACATGAGCGCATGACATGCTGGTGTCTCCTTGGATTTTTCCTGGCTCATTGCTCAATGGGTACTGGCAGCAGCATGCTATTCAACAAGGGTCAGAGCAAGATCGTCACCAAAAAAACAAAAGTGGCCTTGGATCCATCCTTTTGTGCTTCTGCTGAAAACTGGTGCCAAAGACTGTATCTTGGACAAATTCCAGCAAACCAGACCGGTGCTCTGGTCAAGCTGGGTGAGTTTAGCATCAATGCACAGTGCAGAACAGAACATGGCAGAATTAGCAGGTGTGAGGTGTATGTGCTTATGTGCCTGATCATGAAGGGGCTCTGGCGAGATCTCCTGGAATCCAAGAGGCAATGATCTTGCATGGCAGGGAGTCACCAAAACCACACTTCGCCATGCACGCACACGTGCACGGTCGGATCTGGAGAAAAAAAGGGATGAGCTCTCTTCCGTTGTGAAACTCATTTTCTACAAAAAAACATATAGCATGCATAGCAGCCATATAACAATAACTAGTCAGAAGAAAGAAACAAGGAACAATCCCAATTCAGCACCATGTAAGTAAACAATCCAGCATAGCAAAAGGAACACTTGTATACTTCATGAGAAACAGATGGGTCAGGCACCGATCTTTCCTTTTAACATAAACCAAATAAAACAGATTTTAGAAGCAGCCCAACTGCTTGTGGATCATAAAGACACAGCGAAAGCTTTTACACATTTATTTGCCCAGCACATTCAACATAAGCATACTACTATATTTGGTACATGACTCCATCAGCAAAAGCATTAAAAATTTGTTTGCCCAGCACATTCAACATAAGCATACTATTGTATTTGGTACATGATTCCATCATGATAGCGTGAATAGAACAGCTTTAAGTAACATCATGATAACTTCTATTAAGAGAGGAGGAGAAGGAGGTGTCTACCTTCACGCTCATTGTCGAGGGAAGCTTTGAAGCGATGATATAAGCTGAAGTATTGTCAAATCCAACCTCAGTTCTCAAGCTAAGTTCACTTGTGCCAACAGTTGCAGCCAATGGTTGGATTTAATGCAAAACAATATACATTTCACTGAAAATTGGTAGGTTGAATTGTAAATCATTAGCCCACTTATGTAATCAATAAACACAATACAAAATGCGACAAAATAATATGCGACAAGTTATATTGATGTAATCAATAAACACAATCTAAACTCTGGACTTCTGAATACCATGTACTTGTGAGTTATGACACTATAAGATGCGACAAGTTTATTTCTGCCAGGAATGTGAAAGACGTCATCCAACTTAATAGTCACATATCATTCCGGTACAACTTAATAGTCAGCAGTAATTATTGCATCACACATTGTCATATTTCACATACATGCATACAGCAAAATAGGCAAGTATATTAAACAGGAGGGGATTTCTTCAAAGTTCAGTAATTACACAAAAGGAGAAACTACCACAATAGGCAAAGACCCATGACGAGCTACTACTAGTACGAGCCAAGAAGTTCCATGCCCCAGCTACGAGATGATTTCACTACATAGAAGCATGGGATTTAATTTAACCCAACAAGAAGAGATGCAGGAGGGAGATGAGGGAGGGGAGCTGGAGGAGGCGGCGAGGCGCACCTAGATCTCTTCGGAGGTGAGGTAGTGCGAGGGAAGGGGAGAGCCGAGACCGATGCTTCGCCGCCGCCTTCGACGACTCCTTCTCTCTTGGATAACTGATCTTGAAATTAGAAATCCTCTACTGGCAGATCAAATCTAGCAAGAAGGGAGGAGGAGGAGGAGGAGGAGGAGGGATGGAGGGGAGGAGGGGGATAATCACCTAGAGGAGCCGAATCGAGCACGTGGTTGGAGCAGCCGCCGCTGCCACTGCCCGACGAACCCTAGCAGGGGAAAAATAGTGGGGAGGGGATGAGGTGGTGGAGGAGATGGAGGGAGGGAAGGAGGATAAGGAGGTGGCGCACCTTCCCGGCGTGGTGGGGCTCACCGGCGCCGGCGCGAGAGAGGCGGCGGTGCGTCACAGGAAGAGAGACGAGCGCGAGGAGCTCACGTGGAAGACGAGCGCGGCATCTGGGCGTGCGGTGGAAAACTCCCGTGTTTTCCAGGGGATCGACGTGGGCCAAAAACCAATCCCGAAGAAGCCAAATGCGTCTTTTGGGCCACCATGTGATTTTTTCCATGCGTGGGCTTGATTCCGTGCGACACATGGTTTTGGGCCGATTTCACATTGTTCCTCACTTTGCCAAACGAGGCCTCAAGAGGGGCAAAATTCCCCCGCGGCCGCGCGTAGCCTGGCCTTATCCTCTTGGCCTCCTCCTCTCTCTCCACCCATCCCGCCACACCTCCACACACACACCAGAGTGCGCATCACAGCCCACACCTCCACAGGTGGCCGGAATCCACCCATCCCGCTGCCCCACCAATGCCAGATGCCGGAGCAGCAGGAGGCAGGGGCTCGACCTCGGGCTCCACCACCCCGGCGAGGCGAGGAAGGGGGCCGCGGTGGCCGGATCTGGCACCGGCTCCTCCCCTGCTCCAGCTCGCGTGGATGAGGTAGAGGTTGCCATGGGGCTGCGGAGGAGCAGGGGACACATGCGCCGCGCCCCTCCTGGCAGTGGTGGGTGCGGGGTGCCCCTTCACCTCGCCGGTCGGACCTTTTCTCCAGGTAGCAGTGGATCCGGCCCTGGAAGACGGCGAGCAGTGGCTGCACGGCGAGGGGACGGCGGCGCTAGTGTCGCGAGCCCTGCCACCAAGAGAAGCGGCGCAGGAGCATGGAGCACCTCGGGCCATGGAGCCCCTCTCTCCCTCTCGCCGGCGACAAGCAGTTGCGGCTGCAGGGAGCCCCCTGTCAGGGCAACAAGGAGCCCTTGCGACGGTGACTGCGCCCTGCCTCGCGCCCCTGCTGAGGTGAGTTCCCCTCCCTCCCCAATCCTCTTGTTGTTGAGAAAGAAATTGGAGCCTCCACCCTCACCGGTGGTGACCACCCGCGACCGCAGCAGGGTCTGCAGCTTTCAGGTTGCTGTTTTCCTCTAGGATTTTTCAGCAGCAAGTGCAAGTGCCAGTTTACTGCTTAGAACTTTAATGTGTGCATGTTTAAACATTTAATTGTGAAACTTTGGTTTTTCCATTACAGAACAAGAAATAAATATATTAATAGTTCTTTGCGTTCTTTTGTAGTCATATGAGTGGTATGTGTTTCTTTGAAGTCTAAGATCATGCTGAATTTGTTCCCTTTTTTGCAGTGTTGGACTACTTTGATTGAACCTGTTCAAACTGAGTGTACTATCAAAGGGTGAGTAAAACTGTTAAATGAGTACCAATGTAGTTGATGGAAACAATCCTTTTATGGTGTAGGTTTATAGATCAGTTATGATTGATTATTTTCTTGGCCTAATCATTGTGGTTTGTATTGTTTAATTTGCGATGCACTAGAAGACTCCAATAATCTTATTGGGTGCAAACTGGATCTGAGGGACGAGCAGCAAGATACCCTCATGCAGGTTATGTTGCCCATCACACAGTTGTTCCACGAGATTGAGACCTGCATCTTCTTAATTCTAATATATGGTGATTATGTATTTCCAGCCAAAACTACTTTATACTTTACTGGCCATGATATCTGAATTGGAAGGGGTGGGGGGTTAGGATGACAAGGCACACTGCATACTTTACCTGCATCTTCTTAAGCTTTCAACGTTTTCTTCAGTCTTCAGCGGTCTGTAGGTTAGGATCACAAGGCACACTGCATGCTCTCATACACTTGTTTGTGTTTTCCGGTTAAGCACTAAGCATCAGCCAACATATCACTTACTAGCCAACAGTAAATAATATAATCAGCAGTTTGTGCTTCAAGCCGACATTTGTGAGCATCTGAAAGTTCCACTTCCCCATAAATTTACCTGAGAGGGGTCTAGAGGAATTAGGCACTAATGTACTATGTGGTTGTGGTTCAACATAATGTGACAATAATTTAGAGTATATCTTGGTGCGAAAGTCGCAGTCTTTTCCCCATGTTGCTTTGTTGAGCTGCATCATTTTCTATATAGTTTTAGGCTATTTTTTTGGCTTGTCCTATACACGTCTCGATGGACTAACAATTTGTATATGTGCAGATTGCAAGGTCCTACATAGGAGTGCTGTCACAAAATCTGGGTTGTTGATTCAATAGTTAATTTGATGAAGTGGTCCCTCATACTTATTTTCATTATCTGTCTCAAAACATCAACTCACTCCTTATTGGTAACAGTAGGGACTAGACAACTAATTAGAAAACCTGAATCTCTACAATCCTTAAAAGTAGTGGGTTTTTTAGAAATAAGCACATTATTGTTTTTAATTAAGGTGCAGCTCAATTTTGCTGCAACTCAACTTGTCTGGGAGTGAGAAATAGAAGGTTGGGTGCATATGGGAGGGCAAACTGTACCATCTTCTGATGTCACCAACTGAGTAGTTTATGGGTAGCCCTTGAGCTCGAGTATCTTAGATGGCACGAGAGTAGTAGACAACCAAGTATTGTGTTTGGATGCATGTATATACAGTTTGTTTCTTTATTATTGGTTCTTAATATGATGGTTGATTATTTAAAAATTGATTGAACATATGCATGAACAAAAATGTGCATATACCCATATCATTTATTTTCCCACTTTATGCTCAGTTTCAACATCCTTGTGTACTTATACATTAAGTGATTGAACTTTTAAAATAATTATTTACTACATTTTGAAATTACATCATTGCCATTCATTAGGATTTTCCTTTTTTCCCTTCCCCCTCCACTTATCCTTATGTTATGTATCGTGGGGAGCTATGATCTAATACAAATTCTCAACTTGTATAATGTAATTATCAATATGATCTCAATCCAAATAAACTCTAATAAAAATTAAAATGCATCATTGTTCGATGATGTTACGAATATCTGGTAGTGCCAAAAGAAATTATTTGAAAAACATTTTATTCTTTGAAATTAGGAGTTGCTCTAAACAAGGCCTAAATGTGTAGTTTTTGTCGTACTGACAGCAGCAGCTATCTTGTGTATATGAGTTGCAGGTCAGCCTAGCAGTAGCAGCACTGTTCGTCCTACAACATTAGTTAAACTCTATTAATACAGCAATGTGATTATTGTAAATATATGTAGTTGTGTGTTGTGATTCCCATATGTATATGGGCTGTAATTGGAAGAATTCTTGGTTATATGGATGTAATTGATAATCGATATTATTCTATGTGACAACTTAAGGCCATGCATTTAATTCTAATGATCCAAGTGGGGTTTAGAAGAATAGGAAAAGGTTCACTTTCACCATTGGGCTGAACGTTTCAGCCAACCCAGTTCCCTCTACCATGTCTCTTTTCTTTCTTCCGGCCCAAGGCGGAACTTGAAGCTCATCCCTAGGCTCAATAGCTAGCTGCCGGTTCAACCACGTAGCTCGCCACTAGCCCCGCGTCCACACATAGTCAACGGCCACACCCATTTCAGCAATGACATTTAGCGAGGAGAAACCAGAGCGCACCCCCCTTCGGCCTGCTCGCGCGTGTTCCCTTACCTAGTAGCCTAGCAGCTTCCCCTTCTGGCTCATTACTGCGTGGCGCAGCCTGCCCTCCGCTGCCCAGTTTTGTCATGTTCAACGCCCGGTGAGCCCTTTTTTTATTATTTCTTCCAAAAATAATTCTATGGTCGCACTATACCTTATTAAAAATGAAAGAAACAGTTTACTTCCTAATGCGTAGTCATACCACCAATTAAAATAGTAAAAAAATAGTTTAGTTTCCAAAGTATATAAGAAAATAATTCACATAATTGATTGGTGGCAATAGAAACTAATTGATGCAACGATTTGTCTACCGGATGCAACTGGCACATGAGTTATCGCAACAAAGGTTAAATTTTAGACAACGTTATTTCATTGTGGCCACAGACATGCCTATTCGCAACCAACTAAATGTTCGTGCCAACAAACGCACATCAAACACAACGAACTATTTTCTGGATGCTATAGGCATATGAGTTATCGCAACAAAGGTTAAATTTTAGACAATTTCATCGTGGCCACAGACATGCCTATTCGCAACCAACTAAATGTTCGTGGCAACAAACACACATCAAACACAACGAATGGTTTTCTAGATGCAACAAGCACATGAGTTGTCGCAACAAAGGTTAAGTTGTAGACAATGTTATTTCATCGTGGCCACAGGCATGCCTATTCGCAACCACATAACTATTTGTGGCAAGAAACACACATCTATCGCAACACTAAATCGATACTAACGCAATGCACAATTAGTTGTGGCAATAGGTACCCATAAAGGCAATCACCTTTTTCACCGTGGCATTAACACTAACCTGTTGCAATGAATGTTTCAACAGACGCAACTCTCATTTTTGGTGGCCATAAGATCCAAATATCGCAACACATTAATATGTTTGTTGCTATAAAACCAAATATTGCAACCAAATGTGTGGTGTTGCAAAAAAAAATCGTGCTCTAAGGGTCAATTCCTAGTAGTGTGCGAAGGATTTTTACCTAAGTTTGAAGAGGGCGCAGGTGGTGCAACAACTCCCGAAGTTGCTGGTCGCTTGCTCGCTGGTGATGGCACCCGAAAAGTTGATGGCTTGTTCAGCCCCATTGATGGTGTGGTACGTGGTGTGTATGTGGTGTTGGTCTTACCCTTACCTTGCTGCTCCCATCCCTACAATTCCTTCTCTGCAAGCATAGCAAACTGAAACAACGGGTTGATGGTGTTAAATTCCTTATAATCAACAATGTCCTGAATCTCACGCCTTAGACCCAAATAAAAATGACAAATGGAATCCTCGGATCCCTCTACAATATCACAATGCATCAAACCCTTTTGGAGCTCCCCATAGTAATCTTGGACAGATTTGTCTCCTTGCTCTAAATGCATTAATTTCTTACGCAAGTCTCTATGGTAGGAAGGAGGAACAAAACTATCACGCATAGCTACCTTAAGTTGTTCCCATGTGGTTGGTAAAGCATTCTCTGCAGCTAACCCACTCCACCAAATGATTGCAAAATCCTTAAACTCACTAGAGGCTTGTCGAACTCTATGTCTTTCAGGAATAAGGTGGGCACTAAATTTTTTGTTCTACTGACATCTCCCATTCAAGATACCCCTCAGCATCATAATGACCCAAAAATGTTGGAATTGTAAACTTGACCTTAGCATAAGGATCATTGGGAGCGTGATGGGTATTACCTTGATGTTGATGACCTCCCTTACCTCTTCTGTTGTCACGTAAACGACGTCATAGCCTCGCTGCTCGGGTGGCTGCAACATCAATGTTTCCATTCTCATCAAGAACAATATCTTCATCAATGTTGTGTCCTCCCATGTCTTACTCATTTGGTAGACGGTTTTCTAACTCTGTAACCTTATCGGTTAGAGTAGAAATCTGCCTATCCAATCTCTCTATGCTGCTACCAAGCTTGAGATCAATGAGTGCATCAGTGACAGCCTTCCTGATGGCATCATTCATCCCTTTCTGGGCATCCTCCATAGCAGCATGAAGTTGAGTTCTGTTAACACATTCGTTGAAATCTTTGGGAGAGTTAACATGTTCATCCCCTGTCATTGCAAACACCAAAAATAGCAGCAGTAGTGAAAGTTATCCCTAATAAATGACTACAAACTGTAGAGGTGTCTCTCAATCATGCAAATTGGCAGATCCTCCACAAGCTCTTGTAAATGTTCTTACCAATCACAAAACAAGAGTTGGTGCAATCGACGGCTGGTTCGTGATACCTGTGAAGAGGTAGTACAAAGATTGCAAGGGTCCTCTTTCTGTATCGATGTGAAGAAATATGTGGAGCTTGGGAAGGCACAAATATAAATATGTATGTGGTACAAATGTTAACAACAGATGGCAATGTTGAATTATAGTCCAAAGTACTTGTTCTTGTTGCTGTCCTATACGTGTCCCTGACACCAATTGTGATAACAAGTGAGTGAGTCAAGTGTGGAAGGAAACAAGTATGGTAGAGAGCAACAAACTTGAATAAGGAAAAGAGCACCACAAACAGAGTAGCTGAAAATTTCTTGTGTGCTCCTCTTTTCTCTTCTTCTTTCTTTTTCTTTTTTTCACCTCTTTTTTTCTTTTTTTTACTTTTGCTCTTTATCAACAAGGAACACGCAAGAACAAAACCACAAGATTTGGCTCAAAAGAAAAAGATGTGGCCTATGCGAAAATCAGGATTGTGCTCTGAAAAGCATATCCAAACTTGTGGGTCCTGAAACTCGATTTTCCTGGTCGAATTTGACAAAACTAATATCTGTAAACCTAGCTTTGCTAGGATGAAATAGGTCTCAAAATTTCTGGTGTTTTCCGTGGATATAAAATTTGCCTAGTTTCGAGTTCGGGTGCAAAAGTTATGACTGTCTGAAAATGAACAGCCCAAATCAAGATTTGTTTTTGCTTACAGAAGATACAAGTGATGGAGATCTGAGATGGCAGTGGTGGGGAAAAGACAACACAAGGGAAACAAGGACAATATCTAAACCAGCAACAAGACTTCGACCTGGACACAAACTCAACACTATGAACTCTGAAACAAACAAATGCAGAGGCTATGGCACGGGAGGTTCTAGGAAGGGAAAAATGAGTATGGCTGTGGACTGTAGGATGAAAATAAACAATCAAACTAAGGGGAAATGATGCGAACCTGACGGTATACCTTTGCTCTGATTACCACATGATAGGACTTGGGTTCCCGATCTTCCGAAAGGTTCAGATAACTATCGATTTGGGAGGTTCCGAAAGAAAAAAAACCCCGCAATCTTAGCACCACGAACCCTCTGGTTATCAACCAAGTTGCAGCTCAATTGACCTCGCCAAGAAGGCTTACTCTTGCCTGCAAAATCGAAGAACACAAGCAAGTGCACGGAGAAGCAACCGAATCACAGAAAGTAATTGATTCAACTCACGAATGTGGTTCCACAACCGAAGAATAGGTGTCCTGTTCTTGACAGAATGGAAACTAAGCAAAACCCAACTTCCTCTGGTGGCTGGAGGGGTATTTATACATAAAAGAACAGCCACGAGGCATGGGAGGGTGTAAACCCTAAATTAGAATTGGCCCCTAATGGGCTTTACTGGATACAAGGCTATCAACCTTTGACTAGTAGATCCGGATGTCTCTCTGTAAAATCTGGGTGACTCTGTATGAATCTGAGAGTGTCTTCTGATCCATCTGAAAGTTGACTTCAAGAGCTTTCCATCGAGTACAAATATGCCCCAAACAACATCCGGAGTCAAAAGTTATGACCAAAACAATATGTTGTTGTCTTGCTGTCTGCTCTACTCAAAACGAGGTGGGTCACAACGTTTGAGTGGGAGTGCCCCTCCCACTCTACTCAAAATGAAGTGGGTCACAACATTTGAGTGGGAACGGCCCTCATCTCCAAATGGGGAGCTTGTGCACATCCTGGGTTGTTGTGGCTGCTTCCCCCTCTTCTGCATGTTCCATGTTTCTAAGAATAATGCATTCATCACCATAATTAAGTAGCATCCTGTCCACAGATAAATTTGTACGAACAACGACGAACGGCTTTACATCATAGTTGAGTTGTCGTGCACGGGCTCGAGTCATTGGTCCTTGCAAAGCACAAGGCATGGCTGTATCAATGGAAGGGATGTCCTCATTATGGTCCGTATTTTTCAACAGAACCTCCAGAAGGTTCACAATCAATACGGATGGTCCGTTCCGACCCCACGGACGGTTCAACGAGGATGGACGGTCTGTGACACCTGTACGGACGGTCCGACAAACATGACCCAAAAAGAGACTCAGTCCCCAATGGATCAAACCACGAGCCAGCATGAACACGTGACGAACTGGACGAACAGCTCACCCCACGGACGGTCCATGAGCACCTGGTGGACGGTCCGCCGCTCGCGAACTCTAAAACCGCTAGTCAACTCCACCTATCTATCCATGGATCTCCCAAACGGCTGCATGGATTGAGACAAGATTTTGGGGAAAGGAGAAGCGTCTCTAGGAGATGCTATGCCCAAAAACTTGGAGCCTCAAACCAACTAAATCGCCGAGAATCGACAAATCACCAAGCTCAAACACTAGCCTAGGGTTCCAACTGAAATCCGTGAATCAGAGGCCAAGTCCGGTGTTTGAGGGGTCAAGATCAAGTACAAAGATGCACAAGACATCTATCCATGGTCCCCACAAAGAAACTTGAACACAAATGGCTCAAAAATGATGGATCAAGCCACACACGAAAATCCCACAAAATAGCTCGAAAAAGACACAAAAATCACTCGAGCAAAGAGAAGGAAATCAACGCAACCATGAATGCTTTCATACAACCAGAGGTCAGATTCTCTACAAAATCATGAAGAAAATCTAGCCTACAGAGCAAAGGAATTAGGAAGCAGTCCAGATGGATGAGTTGCCATCCAACCCTAGAGCTATATATATGAAGTCTCTCTGGGTGGGTCAAATGACCAAGCTACCCCTAGAACTTAAAAGAAGATACACACCCCTCAGGGGCACTTTGGTCAAGACTTGATATTTCTCATCGGGCAGCCACGCCTTCGCCGCAGTCCGCGTCCTCCCGACGCAAGCCCCGCGATCCCGCCGTGTGTCCCCCGACATCGAAGCTTCTCAGCGCGCCCGGATCCCGTCTTCGCCCGCCGAGCCTCCGGACTTGGTTTTGTGGCTCAACCAAGTAACCCCACGGTTTTGTGGTGAACCGCCACAAACTCCGCGTGCAGACTCC
Organism: Cenchrus fungigraminus; assembly: GCA_036936925.1. Lineage (NCBI taxonomy): Eukaryota > Viridiplantae > Streptophyta > Magnoliopsida > Poales > Poaceae > Cenchrus > Cenchrus fungigraminus. The sequence continues at coordinate 47,885,000 of CM072778.1, read as the reverse complement.
GGTTGTGAGCCGCTACCCTACACTGTCTCATGTCCACGACTACATCTTTCTTTTCTTGCCACCATGCGGCCCACACTTGATCCCGTTCGGCCACCGGGTCCATCGAGCTAAGCCTACTTGTCTCCCCACTCCTCGGAGGCCCCGCAAGGCTAAGACCTTTCATGCTTGCTCTTCACCTCCACCAACGCAAATCAAGCCGCAACCTGCACCTGCAATACTCGGCCAAAAGTCAGTCCACACCACGTTGTTAATCACTCATCACACCAGGGAGCGACCATCCACCGGTCCTCATAGAGTGAGTAGCATAACCAAAGAAAATACCATCAACCGACCTAGCCTCAAACTTATCTAGATTCTTGCCCTTCTCGAGATTGAAACACTTGCAACCGAAAACATGGAAATGACTCACCTAGGGAGTGCGATCATGCATAAGCTCATAGCATGTCTTTTTCCTGAACACCCGAAGGAAGATCCTATTCAAAACATAACACGCGGTGTTCACCACCTCAGCCCAATATCTCCTCGGAGTCATGCGCTCATCGAGCATCGTCCGAGCCAAGTCAAAAATTGCTGTTCAAGACCTAGATCATGGCAAAAGGCTTCAAAGCGAGAGTTTTTAAATTATGTGCCATTGTCATTGCGTATCATCTTCGTGTGTCTCGTTCCTCAACCTCAAGACTAGATCTCGAACAAAGCAAAACATCTCTCCCTTGTCCTCTAAGAAAATCACCCAGGCATAACAAGTGTAATCGTCCAGCACAACTAGGACGTACCACTTTCCACCCACCAAGCACACATGAGCTGGACCAAACAGATCCATATGGAGCAGCTCGCATGGATGCTCTGTCATGACATCGGTCAGGGGTGGATGAGAAGCGGCTACCATCTTGCCATGCCTACAAGGTGCACATACCAAATCTTTCTCAAAACGCAACCAAGGCAATCCTCAGACCAAGTTAAGTCCACTCAAGCGAGATAGAAGGTCAAAGATCAAGTGACCCAACCTCCTATGCCATTTCCACAACTCATCGAAAGAACTAGCCACAAAATAGCGAGCAACACCTGAAGACTAGGAAAAAGACGCACGAAAAATCTGATCCTCGAGAAAAACCGTACACACAAGGTCGCCTCGAGAATCAAGGATCCGAGAAGCACCAGACTTAAACAACAACTCAAAGCCCTCGTCCAGAAGCTGAGAAACCGAGACCAAATTGAAACCGAACGACGAGAGCAACACACTGGAGTGTCACCGTGTCACTTACCTTAACCTCACCTTCCGACAACACACGTCCTCGTCCATTATCCCCGAATGTGATCTACACCTTTGGCACCACCGGGGTGAGGCTAGAGAACCACCCCTGATCTCCGGACATATGCCTCGACCAACCGGAGTCGATCTGCCAAACGTTTTCCATGCCTCCTGCCTGAAAGTCAAAAACGAGCACGTGAGTAAGCAAACGACTCAACACTGGGGTTAGTACCAAAAGAGTAAAACCAGTGCTGAGCCATCTGCTCCAAGGTGGGGTTAGCATAATCCATCCTATCACGCCTACAAAAACTAGAACCACCATGGGGAAACCACTCCCGTCTTACTGGAGGAGTACGAGCACCACGAAATGAAGACCGTGGTCCGTAGCCCCTCTGAGACTCAAAGTTGCGAACTCTCCCAAGCTCGTATCGATCACAAGGAGGAGAACGTCCATCAAACACAACACCACCAGATTAAACATGCCTACCACCTGCACCATGACCAAAGGAATTGACTCGACCATCACCACGGGCATGAAACCCAAACTCGCTGCCGAGCAACGGTCCGACCGGTCGCCTTGACCGATCTGACCGGTGACCCCTGGCCAGCAAACTCACTTCCACTTGAAGCCCTCCTATCTCCCCAAGCTGGAACCATACGCACAATGGCCTTTCCCCTGGGTAGTGGTATGCGAGGCTCAGGCACACCATGCGAAGGGTGATACATGTCCTTGTTTGCCCACTCCTTAGCCATTCACTCCTCTCGCTTCCTCTTGAAGCAAAACTCTTCCTTATGACCATCCCTCCGACAATACTCACAATGGAAGCGGACTAGTTTTGGCTTAGGTTTTGGCTGTGGTTCCTCACGAGGCTTCTCTCTCGTTTTCTCTCCCTTCTCTCCAAACCCATTTCCCATAGCACTCACAAATCTCACGGGTTTTTGGAAGTTGTCTGTCTTGAGAGGAAACACTGGTGGATCTGGGGTTGTGTCAAGTTTGTTTAGGAGCTGCTTTGTCTTAGGTGCAAACTTGTTCTTGGGTGTAGTTTGTGGTGGAATAGAAATATCCCCAATTTTCTCATCTCTCTTACCACTACACTCTCCAACCTTGTCAGCCCCAAGCGCTTGACCATCAGAGCGCTTAAACTTAGCTATCATCATGTTAAGTTGTGGCTCATGACCCCGACAACCAACCCATCAATTTTCCCAACTCATCATTCTCATCTTGCAGAAGATCAACATAATGTGCAAGTTATAGATTCTTCATAGCATGCAATTCACAAGTAGAACATGATGTAGCAATTGGAGATTTCAATTCAGCCTCAAGCGAAACAACACGAGAACTAGACTCAGCAAGCTTTCCATGCAAAACAGGACAAGAAGTACATGCCCCTAACAAAGCAGGTCTAGACTTCAACTCGGTCAACTCAACCCTAAGCACATATAGTTCCTCACACTTAGAGGCACGCTTCTCCTTGAGATCAGTCAAATCAGCCAAGAAAATAGAGCAATCACCACAATCAACCTCATCAGACACAACCGGAGCAACCTTAAGCGAATCTATCTCAAACTTAGCATCTAGGTTCTTCGACTCTAGCTTAGCTACTTTCTCCCTAGCATCATCAAGCGAGGCCCTAGGCTCCTTCCTCATTTTCTTAGCCTCTCTAAGCATGTGATCGCGGTCATCAAGCAAGGCAACCAGCTCCTCATTCTCCTGGCGCAAGGAAGAGAGCTCATCACGTACCTCATCCTTGGAATCTGAGTCTGAGTCATCCTTCTGGCTCTTCTTGCTATCGAAGTTGTGTGCCATGCCGCAGAAGTCGTTCTCTTGCGCGAAGCAGCTCAGGCCGCTGAGGTTCTTGGACGCCTTCTTGCTCTTGCGCCTGTCGTCATCTTCACTGCTACTGGAGCTCGAGGTGGAGTAGCTGGAGCTGGAGTCGAAGTCGCTCGCACCCACCATCACTCTGGCCTTCTTCTTGCCACAGCCGTCCTTCTTCCTCGATCTCCGCTCGTCCTTGTTCTTGTGCTTGTGCTCACGCCTTGAGCGATGCTTGTTCTCGATCTTCGACCGGTGCTTGTAATTGTTCCTGGTCTCCATCTCCTTTGGACAGTCGGTGACGAAGTTTCCCTGCTTGCCGCACTTGAAGCATGTCTGTGAGTTCCTCCTTGAGTTCACCCAATTCTCGTGCATCCTCTCGAATCTTCGTGTCAGCAGCACCAGATCGTCCTCACCTAGCACGTCAAACTCCTCGTCTGGCAAAGACACCAAAGAAGACAGTGATAACATCCTTGAGGATGGGCTAGTGTTAGTCCAAGCACCTGAGCTAGAGACCAGAGCGAGACTATGTGAGTCAGTCGGGCTCTCGGTATTGGCTCTCAAGCCACAGTCCACTTAAGACGACTTGAGCTTCGAGAACAGCTCGTCCACAGTAATGGTCTCATACGTTCTCGACTCCAAGAAAGCCTCGACGTTTGCGCTCCACACGGTACGATCTAGGGAGTGCAAGAGCTTCACAGCCCAGTCATGATCATCGTACGGGAGCACGGTCACATTGGCTCTCATGTTGTTCACAATCACCGTGAACCGCTGGAACATCGTGCCGGGGAGATGAGTGAAGTTCTCGTACTGTCTCCGATAAGTCGCAAACAAGTGAGCCTTCACCTGATTGTTCCCAGCATGTGCAACCTTGAGCTTATCCCAAATCCTACAAGCTAGGTCCTCTGCACACACCCGATCAAATTCGGATTGGCAAAGAGCACGAAACAAGTAATCGACCACTTTATTGTTAGCATCGTGCATATTCCTCGATCCAAGGGCAAGGAAGTTTATAGGATGAACATAGGTAGTGTTCTCCGTCACATCCCAAAGCAACTGACCCTTGCTGCGAAGAAAAGTAGACATCCTTCTCTGCCACATCTGATAGTTCTTCCCATCAATGTGCGGAGGACCCGAACCCTGTTCCTGGTACGTCATCTTTGGATCTTAGACTGGTTAGAGTCACTAAAGACCCGTAGCTTGCTCTGATACCACATGAAGGACCGGATTGGGTGACCAGAGGGGGGAGTGAATGGGAGCCAATAAAAATTCTTCTCAAAGAAGATGTCTTCTCCAACAAGATGAACACGGCCAAATCCCAAAATCACTCCGCCACTAACTCCTCACATTTGGCAAGACCACGTAGCCACTAGAGTGCTATTGATCCTAGGAGCAAACAACTCCCATCAAAGCGCGGAGGACCCGAACCCCATTCCTGGTACGCCATCTTTCGATCTTAGACTGGTTAGAGTCACTAAAGACCCATAAATTGCTCTGATACCACTTGAAGGACAGGATTGGGCGACTAGAGAGGGGAGGAGTGAGTGGGAGCCTATAAAAATTCTTCTCGAAGGAGATGTCTTCTCCAACAAGATAAACACGGCCAAATCCCGAAATCACTCCGCCACTAACTCCTCACGTTTGGCAAGACCACATAGCCACTGGAGTGCTATTGATCCTAGGAGCAAACCACTCCGATCAAAGTGCGGAGGACTCGAACCCTGTTCCTGGTACGCCATCGTTAGATCTTAGACTGGTTAGAGTCACTAAAGACCCTTAACTTGCTCTGATACCACTTGAAGGACCGGATTGGGCGACCAGAGAGGGGGGGGAGTTAATGGGAGCCGATAAAATTCTTCTCGAAGGAGATGTCTTCTCCAACAAGATGAACACGGCAAAATCCCGAAATCACTCTGCCACTAACTCCTCACGTTTGGCAAGACCACGTAGCCACTGGAGTGCTTGTTGACGGTGAATTTCCGTCAACCTAGCCATGAGTTTACCTTCGGTGTTGGTATTGATTTGATATCCTAACTAACGATCCTAACCCTCATGATATGTCATGTTCGCACTTGCATGTGGTTTTTGGAGTTTATTGTTTACGCAGGGTTTTAACGCTAAAAGGGAGACTTCCCGGGAAAGTTCATCAAGCACTTTGTGAGAAGATCATGAAGCCCGGCACAAGTCAAGACACGAAGTGAACATGACTCCAAGTGGCCCAAGGACCAAACCGTGAAGACAGAAAACTCCGAGGACTTCGACAGAAATGCTGAAGCTTGCGCGACAAGGAGCCCTATCCAAACCGCGGAGAAACTGACGCCAAGGGCCCACATGCAGAAGGTTGAAAATTCTAGAAGACACGAGCAGCGACCGGGAGGAAACCGGGGCCAAACTGGGCCGAAATGGGCCCAGGCCGGTCGGCCCAGGCCGGCTGGCCCAGCCCATTCCGGGCCCGGTTCGGCGCCCCCTTTGACCTAGACGCCCCTCGGACTATTTATAGTCCCCCTGCCAAGAGCCACGGAGGAATTCATTCGTCATCCGCCACCGAGGAGCAGAGAAGCTAGAGGGACACCATCTCGGAGAGGAGGGTCGTGCTAGTTGTCTAGGGTTTCCCTAGCCGACGTGGGAACCTTGCATGGAAGACCACGTCGGAGCTCCAGAGCAAGGATCAAGATCGAGGTAGGATCCCGGTGGTGATCTTGTTCATGTAATCATTCATGGTGAAGTCTTTAAGTGAATCCGATTTCTAGCGATCAAGTGCCTTCTCTATGATTTTGATCTCCCTTGGTTTTGCTTCTTCCTCAATCTATACTTAAGATAGATTGCATAGGGTGCTCTTGTAGCCGCGGTGGCTAGAGGTGCATACCGGACCGACCAAGTGTTTTCAACTTGTTCTTCTCGAACTCGCCCTAGGCTAACCCGCACGAATAGGAGTGCGTTGTGACAGGACGGTGGCTCCAAAAGGCGGGCGTCTTCGGAATCGGATCGGAGGCCACGGTTTAAAGATGCTTTTAATGATATTCGCTTTTCTATCTTCATCTATCTTATTTGGAGCTACAACATAAGCATGATCTAGGCTCTCTAGATCGGTTATCTCTTTGCTTTCTCTTGCTACCTCTTGAGTTTAGTAGATTAGATTAGATTAGATGTGTTTTCTTGATGATCTCTTAGATTAGATGCAATTTGCTTCTTCAAAAGAAAGAGTTTCCTTGCCTTACTAGATTGAATCCTTGCGTTGCACATTGTTCCACGGATTCGATACCTTGGGTTCTCACAATTAAGGGAAGAAGGGTCCCTTGACTACGACGGGGGATTTGTCCGCTTGCAAATCCAAACGAACTTTGATACGACAATCAACCGTCAACAAGCCCCTTTTTCTGGTGCCGTTGCCGGGGAACAAGCAATCAAGATCCAATCTAGTATCGCTTTCTTGTGAATATTTTTTTTAGTTTTTCTTTTAATTTTTCTTTTGCATCTCTTAACTTTGATCATCCTCAAAAAGAAAAAAATCAATCTAATCTAGTTTTTGACTAACCCTAATTTTTCTTTTTTGGATTTTTGTTTTATTGCTAACCCTAACCGGAGATGGTCGGCTACCTCTCCAAGAAACCCAAACTTTCTTTTGTGGATGATCCACGAACACTTTACAGGCAAAGGAGACGTGCAACACAAGCTAAGGGACTGGAAACCCTATATCCAAAAGCCGAGGCCGAAGGACCGTCGGAATCTCCAAGGGAATCACCACCTCCAAGTCCAAAGGAAGATCAACCTCAACCGCCACCCATGGGAGAACAACCACGGCCGGAGCACAAGATCGAGCTATGCACCCCAAACATCATTGATCCACCTATCATAAACCTTCAAGACGCCGGAAGGCCATTCATGATCAAGGTCTCAACTATTCGCATGGTACAACACTCGCCTTTCACCGGTAAAGAGGATCCGAACCTTCACCCCCAAGCATTTGTTCAAATATGTCATACATTCGATGAGGATGGGGTGACTCAAGATCAAATGAGGGCAAGGCTTTTTCCGTTCTCACTACTTGGAAAACCTTTGCGTTGGTTCCACACTCTACCGGTGGAGTCGAAACAAGATTGGGAAGTGTTGATAGGAACTTCATGAAGGATTTTTATTCGCCGACCGAGACTCGGAATTTGCGCAACAAGATTGACACATTTACTCAATTCCCAACGGAGATGATTGCGGAAGCTTTGGAGCGTTTCAATGAATACATGCGAGCCGAACTCCTTGAAGGGAAGGTTGACTTAGTCATGAGGAGGTTGGAGAAGATGGAGATAGAGAGAGAAGCTCAAGACCTAAAGGCAACCGAAGCAAGATCCACATGTGAGGAGTATGGAGAGTACGGCCATGTCCAAGGAGATTGTCCGGAGGAAGCAAAGGTGCTCGACTACATGAGGAAAGGAGAGTTGCCGAACTTCCGCTACGGGCAAGGTAAACCTAAATTTAATGCAAGCTCGTCCATTCAAAATTTGGTTCCGCTTTGTATACAATTGAAGGACTTCATGGACAAGCAAGCTAAGATCAACAAGGACACTGTCAGTAAGTTCAAGGCTATGGACAAAATATTGGAGAATATAGATGGCAAGGTGACGGAGATCGGAAGCTCTATCCGTCAAGTGTTCAACATGATGAAGATGCTAGAGACGCAAGTGGGACAACTTGTCGGGCGCCCGATGGGTAACGAAAGAAGATTTCCGAGATGAGCCCAAGGTCCCGAGACGGTGATGGCTATTCAAACTCATTCGGGAGAGACGGAGGATCATACTAAGGGGAAGGTGACCATTATTCCGGAGATCACTACCGAAGAACCGGAGTTGGAGATGCCAAGCCAAGACATGAAGGTGCCTCCTTGCTACTTCCGAGACATGCTTGCTAACAAACACGAGATAACATTATGCGACCTTGAAGCAAGTGTGGGAGTCATGCCAAGAGACGTGTTCGAGAAGCTACGTCTACCGCTCAAGCCTATGGCCATGTGTCTAGAGTTGGGAGACAACTCTATTCACTATCCCATAGGAATCACCGAAGATGCACCCCGTAAAAGTTGGAGAGATCAAGTTTGACATCTACGGCGAGGGAAGCACATTCAAGTTTCAACCACGTTTCAAAGTATGCAACACGTTCAATGTTAAATATGTTCCACCTCATCATCACTTTATCAAGGAAGAGCCAAAGAAGAAGGAAGAGCCGGAGAAGAAGGAAGCGAAGGAGATCAATGAAGTTGTTGCATCCGTCAAGACCAAGGAACAAAAGCAGCCTATGAAGACCAAAAAAATGACTAAGCCGAAGAATAAGCCCGCGCCCAAGATGGTGCAGAAGTGGGTACCCAAGATTGCAACGCCCACAAAAGAGCATTGATCCGAAGTGAAGAAGAGAAGAAGTCTAGCTATGGACTATAAATGAAGCGCTAGGCGGGAGGCAACCCATTCGTCAAGTCAAGAATAAGCTACCGGGAGGACAACCCGATCAAGAGTAAAAGCTACCGGGAGGGCAACCCAAAAAATTTCCGAATTTCAAGTAAGTTGGTCATAGAATTTGCTACGCAAGACATTTTATTAACTCTTAAGTGGCTGAACAAGTTTTTAGAGAACCTTTTTATTTGCTCTGTCATTATATTTGAATTTTTCTATCTTAAAACCAACGACATGAGCCATCCCATGATTTATTTGCCTCTTTTTGAGAAACTAGAACCAAAAATTCAGATCCTATTTGAGCCTTCCATCCTCTCCACGATGGTAGGTTCGATTTTGTTTTGCATGTTAAAAACACATGAGTAGAGCCTCGCTATGTTCCTTAATGTTTTTAAATCTTTTGACTCAAGCTAGGACTCGCGTGAACCTAAGGAATTCGATTTTTGGTTTCATCTAACTTAACATCTATCAGTTTCTCTAGAGCTAGAGTTTTTCCAAGACCTATTGTTTTTATTTATTCAAAATCTCTCTCTCATGTTTGGACAAATTTAGAACCTAAACCCATAACCCCACGGTCAAGCCGGAGGAGCTTGCTATCAATTAATGAAAGCAAATGATCCCGGTGCAACCAAAATAAAGGAAGTCGGAAAGTTTTCGACATACAAATTGTTTTTGATGTTTAAAAACTCCTCTAACAATATATTTGAACTCATTGCTAGCTCTGAGTTAATCTTTAATTTTCAAAATTAGAGGAGTAATTAGCATCTAAACATGATCAGGGGGGTTTGAGTTTGCTTAACACCTTGTGCTCGATGATGCATCACGGGAAGACTTGATCATCAAAACATCTTGGGCACATGTAAAGGACAAGCATGGGGGAGGGCAACATAACTTTGTTTTGCAGAAAATAAGTGAAAACACATGAACCATGGAAGACAAGAAGTGACACAAAGTTAAGGAGGGAGGCATTGATCTCATCATTCAAAACAAAGGAGTGGCCGAGGGAGTTTGGCCGATGGATTCTTGTGGAGCATGAGGACACAAGGACATAATGCAGCAAGGAGCAAGTGGGAGAAGAGCCGAGGCGATAGGGGCAGCAAGAACCCCAGGCCGGCCGGCCTGGTGCAGTCGGCCTGGCCTCTTTTTGTGGCCCCCGACGTCCGTCTTCCTCAGGTAAGCCTCTCATTAATTTGCAAATTCATGCTCCCAAGTTCATAGTCCAGAGACCTTACGAACCACTCAGAAAAAAATTCGTGCCTCACTTCCTCCTCTAAAAATCCCGATGCCACCACCTTATGGAGGAATACCAATACTTCCACCATATTATGAAGTGCAAGCATGGGGGAGTGGGGAAGCCATGCCGCCACTTCCTCCACCATACATGGCGCCCAACGAAGCTTTCAAGGTGCCTCATCCAAATCAATGCAAGACAAATGGAAAAAGAGACCGGTACAATCATACTACGAGCAAGGATACACCGTGCAAGACCATCAATATCAACCACCGGAGAATGAAAAATGAAGAGTGAAGGAAGGAAGAAGAAATGATGCTTCTATTCGGTTTGATTTTTCCTTCTCCCTTTCTTTATTTTTTAGTTATGTGCAAATTTGTGTGTGCGAGCATTTTCTATTTTATTTATTTTCAGCATGTGTGTGGTAGTAGTAGTTTTTTGTTTTCCATCACCATGAATAAATTTCACCATCGTTTTATGATAATTAATATGTATGGAAAATTGTGCCAAGTTGATATATGATGACCATTGCCTATTTGCTTACCTTTGTACTTGTTTTATGCATGATTAAGCTAATGCTCTCTTTAATGCAAATCTGAAATTAATTTAAATGCTAGCTTAATCCTTTGCGGAGGTTATGATAAAGATAAGACCCATAGTTTTCTTTTCATGCTCTCAATTTTGGATGGGTTAAAGATGATTTATTTTTGTTCTTAAAAGTAAAGCTAACCTTGTCATTAATACCTCTTGCATGTTGCTCTACCTATCCATAGCCTTATATTTATTTGAGTGCAAAAACTTAGTATACAAGATTTATTTTTGAGTGAGTTAATTCAGGGCTTGATTTCTCTGGCCCGAGACTAAGAAGCTGGTCATTCCGTTTTTGTGTATCTATCTTAATGCTAGCCTTTTCTATCCGTGCATTGTAAGTTTCCACATCGGAAATTTTGCAAACCTCGCCAGATATCCACCCAAAAACCCAATACATCTTTTTGTGTTTATCTCCTTGACCACAACCCAATTCTTGAGTATAGATGAATATTTCAAGGAAGATCACAAGGATGAAGGTGCCAAGGATTGAAGTATAATTTTGGGAGACCTCCAAGACGACATAAAGGTTGCGTGAAGGATCCCTAGAAGATTTCAAGTGTTTCTTTCCAGGAAAACATAGGACTTTTAGTACCTACCTTGGCACACGAAATTTTTTTCCACCTCTTTGCCCGAGGACGTGCAATCGTCTAAGCATGGGGGGAGCTGCCAAGGAGGTACAATGTAATCTAGAGTTCAAGAGGAGTATTAAAAAAATGAAAAAAACAGAGAGAGAAAAGAAGAAGTATGAAAGAAAGAAAGAAAGAAAAAGGAGAAAAAAAATGTGTAAAAGGAAACAGAGAAAGAAAAAAATATATAATATAATAAATAAAGCTCCCTGGCTCTCTAGATGCATTAGGAGTTTCAAGAGGATTCAAGATCAAGACCCATACTCATCTTTCCAACCATGTGCAATCCGATAACGAGGACTTTGTTTGTGCCTCGGGATCAGTCTTTGCCATTTGCACATGTCCACTTATCTCAAAAAGTGTGTGTTCATCTCTCCCCCCTCCTTGTAACATTATTTTTCCAATGACCTTTTTGACGAGTCTCGGTAAGACCATGAGAAGCTTGTCTTGTTTTAATAATATCTCAATAATAATATCTTGGTAGGACTAAACTTTTCCCAAAGCTCCAAATAAAGCCTACCACTTATATATGTTTTTGAAAGGGGAAAGGAGTAGAATAAATAGGCTTTGAGAGACAAGATGAGATGAGAGTTCATGAGCAAGATGCAAGGTGGTTCAAATTTTTGAACTTGGTTTAGCTCTTTTCTTCATCTTACTCTACACTTCAAAATTTCTGAGATTCATTTGAAATTTGGGAGCATGACTAATTACTAGTGGGAAGAGCTTAATTGATACCCACCCTCCGTATGGATGAAGGCTAGTACATTATGGAACTTTAACAAATTAAATTTTTGAGAGCATTATGTTTTTCTCGTGTATGATCAAGTGCAGGGTTTAAATAATGGAAGGCAACACTGATATCCATCGAAGGCTTACTCGAGGACGAGCAAGGTTTAAGCATGGGGGAGATGTTGACGGTGAATTTCCGTCAACCTAGCCATGAGTTTACCTTCGGTGTTGGTATTGATTTGATATCCTAACTAACGATCCAAACCCTCATGATATGTCATGTTCGCACTCGCATGTGGTTTTTGGAGTTTATTGTTTACGCATGGTTTTAACGCTAAAAGGGAGACTTCCCGGGAAAGTTCATCAAGCACTTTGTGAGAAGATCATGAAGCCCGGCACAAGTCAAGACACGAAGTGAACATGACTCCAAGTGGCCCAAGGACCAAACCGTGAAGACAGAAAACTCCGAGGACTTGGAAAGAAAATGTTGAAGCTTGCGCGACAAGGAGCCCTATCCAAACTGCGGAGAAACTGACGCCAAGGGCCCACATGCAGAAGGTGGAAAATTCTAGAAGACACGAGAAGCGACCGGGAGGAAACCGGGGCCGAACTGGGCCGAAATGGGCCCAGGCCGGTCGGCCCAGGCCGGCCGGCCCAGCCCATTCCGGGCCCGGTTCGGCGCCCCCTTTGACCTAGACGCCCCTCGGACTATTTATAGTCCCCCTGCCAAGAGCCACGGATGAATTCATTCGTCATCCGCCACTGAGGAGCAGAGAAGCTAGAGGGACACCATCTCGGAGAGGAGGGTCGTGCTAGTTGTCTAGGGTTTCCCTAGCTGACGTGGGAACCTTGCATGGAAGACCATGTCGGAGCTCCGGAGTAAGGATCAAGATCAAGGTAGGATCCCGGTGGTGATCTTGTTCATGTAATCATTCATGGTGAAGTCTTTAAGTGAATCCGATTTCTAGTCATCAAGTGCCTTCTCTATGATTTTGATCTCCCTTGGTTTTGCTTCTTCCTCAATCTATACTTAAGATAGATTGCATAGGGTGCTCTTGTAGCCGCGGTGGCTAGAGGTGTATACCGGACCGACCAAGTGTTTTCAACTTGTTCTTCTCGAACTCACCCTAGGCTAACCCGCACCAATAGGAGTGTGTTGGGACAGGACGGTGGCTCCAAAAGGCGGGCGTCTTCGGAATCGGATCGGAGGCCACAGTTTAAAGATGCTTTTAATGAGATTCGCTTTTCTATCTTCATCTATCTTGTTTGGAGCTACAACATAAGCATGATCTAGGCTCTCTAGATCGGTTATCTCTTTGCTTTCTCTTGCTACCTCTTGAGTTTAGTAGATTAGATTAGATTAGATGTGTTTTCTTGATGATCTCTTAGATTAGATGCAATTTGCTTCTTCAAATGAAAGAGTTCCCTTGCCTTACTAGATTGAATCCTTGTGTTGCACATTGTTCCACGGATTCGATACCTTGGGTTCTCACACTTAAGGGAAGAAGGGTCCCTTGACTACGACGGGGGATTTGTCCGCTTGCAAATCCAAACGAACTTTGATACGACAATCAACCGTCAACAGTGCTATTGATCCTAGGAGCAAACCACACTTCCAAATAACTCAACTACACACAACATGCAACGGAAAAACTGCATGGCCTGCTGCCTATGCTGCACCAGTCAGACCGATGGTGCACACCGGTTAGATCGGTGACGCCGGTCAGACCGGTGGACACAGCGACCACATAGAAACATTCTAGAAAGCCTCAATGACACCTCTAGGCCCTGGAACAAAAACCACTTCAGAAACACAAACCAAGGGAAAGCAAGAAGCTCCACAAACCCTAGCAAACCAACTTGAATCTTGGCAAGAATTGACCCGGAGTAACACAAGACAAAGCTCTACACACCCAAACGTTCACCCGAGGCAAACCCCACTAGGGCCTGGCACCGGTCAGACCGGTTAGGAGCACCGGTCAGACCGGTCAGGTCTGGGTAGCTCGGGATGAACTCCACTCGTGGGTTAACTCCAAGAATCAAGCTTCCCAATCTCCCGATTCACTCCACGATTTTAAGAGAAACTTTGTGGAAGGTAGGAACACCTCATGGGTGACCTCTAGTTTGAATCTCAAACCCCAAAACACTCTAGAAAAGGAGGAATCGCAAATCTTGTGCCTCAACCCCAAGAACACAAAGAACTCGAAAACTACCAAAATCGATGGCCTTCCTATGGGATTTGAGGCGCAAGATCACAAAGAAAAGAGGCACACAAACCTCATGTGTGATTCCCAACACAAATCCTGCAAAGAAACACCTCCACATCCTTCCCACGAAAATCCCAAGAAAAAGCTCTGAAAATCACCAAAAGGGAAAACACCGAGAGACAAAAGAACTCATGATGAATCACGTCGAATCTTCTATACATACCATGAAAGATTCATACAAGGTCTAGCAAGCCGCCCGAACATCCAACCCTCTCTCAAGATGAATCATGAAGCTCTCAATCTAGCCTACGGAAAACCTAAGGGAAAAGGGAAAAACTAGGAAGCAAATGAGCTAGGGTTCCAAGAGATGGCTACCATCCTCTCTCCACTAAGTTTATATGGAGGCAACTGAAAGACGAAACTACCCCTATTACTTAATACTAGGATACACGCCCCCAAAGGGCACTTTGGGAAATCTCGTCGTAGCACCATCGGATGGATGCGCATGCACCGCAAGTCTGCGTAGCACCAACGCAACCCTTGCGATCATGCTGTGTGTCCTCCGCTTCGAAGTCTCCGGAGGCCCACGACGCACACCGGTCAGACTAGTCTGACGCACCGGTCAGACCGGCCTAGTGTTGTAGTCGCGCGCGCTTCGGTCTTGGCTTTGTGGCTCAGCCAAGTAACTCAGTGGTTTTGTGGTGAACCACTGCAAATCCCGCGGACTTGGTGCAGCCTCACACCAATCTCCACTCATGACTTGGCCTCCACGGTTGTCCCCGCTCGGGCTTGGTTTTGAGGCTCAACCAAGAAACCGTACATGACTTCGTCTTGCTCTTATTGCCACCATGTGGGCCCGCACTTGATCCTGACAGCCACCGGGTCCCTCGAACAAAGCTTACTTTTCTCTCCACACCTGGAGGCCCACTGACATAGACCTTTCGCGCTTGTTCTTCACCTGCACCAAAGCAAATCAAGCCGCAACCTGCACCTGCAATACTAGGCCAAGAGTTAGTCCACACAACATTGTCAATCACTCATCACTAAGGAGCGACCATCCACCAGTCCTCAAAGTGTCTCCATGTGGCACCATCAGCTGGATGGATAAGCTCATTCATCGTCGGTTTTCGCTTCAACTTGTGCCATCGTGCATCCTTTGTTGTTTTTGATGAAAGAAACATCCTCTTTAGCCTTGCAATCAGAGAAAAATTACTCAATACCTTTCGAGGAACGCGCTTATTGGTGTCTGCATCCTTCCATCTTGAATTTGCTTCACAACATACTAGGCACACATCAAGTTTGACATACTTCTCCTTGCGAAACAATACACAATTATTTTTGCAAACATGGATCTTTTCATAGTCGAGTCCCATGGCACGTATGTACTTCATTGCCTCATCGAAAGATTTTGGAAGACAGGCTTCTGGGAATTCTTTTATTAACAACGTCATCGTCGCATTGAATGCGATGTTGCTCATCCAACTGAAAGACTTTATACGAAGTAACTTCACAACAAATGTAAATTGTGCATATGTAGATGTCGGTGACACCTTACGGTTCATATGTTCCTTTACAAATTCATACATTTTCTCACTGAGCACCTCACCCTTGCCCAAGTCAGCAATCAATTCAGAAATTCCATCATCTTCAGGGCCTTCATCCTCCTCCATACCCGATATGTATTGGTTTTCCTGGACTGTTTCCTAATCACCACCATCCCGTGGAGCTGCATTATCCACATCCCCCTCTACATCCAGCATAATTGCAATTTCCTCAACCCCATCATCCTGCAGAATTGCATTATCCTGAACATTTGCATCTTCGTCAACCATATACTTCAAAGCTTCTCCATGATGGATTCACCTAGTGTAAGTGGTTGCCATCCCACTCACAAGTAAGTGAACTCCAATTCACTGCATAGTCCCTATAGAGTTATTGAGGCATCGACGACACGGACATAGTATTTCTTCATTATCCTCAGTGTATCTTGTACGAAGAAATACCAAAAAATCCTGGACCCCTTTCTCACGAATCGAAAAGAGAACATTCTGTGAAATGAAATTTTCCGGATTTAACACAAAATTACTTACCAAATTGACACACCACTGCTGGAAGTATCACCAAGGTTGCACCCGTAGGAGTGAGCAGCCGTTGGAAGGCGCAAATCACTGCTGGGATGATCCGTTTTGGTCGCCTACTCGCCTCTCCATTCTCCTTTTTCCCATTTCGAGGTAGCAAAGCTGGCTTTTCCCCCGCCAACTTAACCAAACCGCTCCATTCTATGGTTGGGGCTGACGTGTCCGGTGACCTGGCACGTGCGGCCGACCACGTGGCATAGGCCACAGCTTGTGTGGTGGGGGGGCCGGCCACGCGCGGGTCACGGCTAGGTGACTTGGCGCGGGCGGCTAATGGTGAGCTGGCACGAGACCACGGGAAAATATCGAATATATGTATAATGTTTAACAAAAAAGTTACATAACCATGAGGTGGTGCAGTAGTAAACAATGTTGTGTTGTTACTGTAGGTCTTCGGTTTGATCCCTCGTGATGGCGAATTATTTTTGCAACATTTCAATGGGGCACTAGTGGTTGCGCTCTAGCTGTTTGAACTTACATGTGGGACCAAGGTTGGTTTATACTACTACTTCAACTTACATGTGAGACCAAAGTTGGTTTATGACGATTTTGCGGAGCTTATGACGTCATAAAACAAGCATATAACAGGGAATGCCTATCTATAGTAGCTACCTTTATGACGAAAGTTTTTTTTACTAAATTTACTCGAAGTGAAATATTATGACAAGATCAGCTAGGAACATCATAAATCAATGATGCTAAAATGTGGTTGGGTCATTAGTCAACATTTTTCTTGTAGTGATGCTAGCATGCATTCTAGCTACTCAAAGGGGTGAACCGATGCCCCCGATGCCCGAGGCGCCACCTCCGCCCCCTCCTCCCAGATGATGATATTTCCGACTCGCCGCCGGGTCCTGCAACTCCTGCTGTGAGTTACTTGACTATTTTGTTGTTTCATTTCAATGATTACAGACTTAGAGAACAACGTAGAGACGTGGAGAACTTAGATTATATCTTAGAGACACATATATAGTAGAGACTTAGAGAAAAAACATTAGAACTTAGTTTATAACTTAGAGAACTTGATTCTTGTCTCACGTGCAATCTACTCCCCTTTTTTTTTGCAGAATCAATCGACGACATCTAATAATCTCAATGCGTCGCCGGGCATGTCACCGACGTTTCCCCAAGTGCAACTGTTCCCACCTCTGCCGCCTACGGGGTCCGCACCTCCTTCTTAGTGAGCTTTTTATGAACTTTGGACTTGTCGATGAACTTTTTGCACTTTGTGGACTTGTCGATGAACTTTGTGGACGCATTAGTGGAGTTATTATTGTCATTTGTGGATTTATCTATATAAACTGTCTGTGATGGTTATTGTGATATATATGTGATGTATGTGATGATTATTATGAAATATATATGATGTTTGTGATTTTTTGTTGTCGAGAGGGGTTGCTTGTACGCGAAAAACGAATAAAACAGGAAAACAAAGGTCACTTTGCCGGCGTCGCACAATAGGCGCAAGGCAAAGTGACCATTCCTACAGGCTGGACTAGTGCCTTTGCCGTGCGTAAGGGCTGACGTATGACAAAGCACACCATTCTTTGATGTGCGTTGCCGTTGAATCGCATGGCAATAAGCGGATCTTTGCCATGTATTGAGGAGGCCGGCGCATGACAATGGGCGCCCTTTGCCGTGCGTTGCGGAGGATAGCGCACGGCAATGAGGGGCCGGTTGCCGTGCATTGCGGAGGAGGGCACACGACAATGAGGGGTCGGTTGTCGTGCGTTGCCGAGGGAGAAGCACGACAAAGACCGCCTCCCGTTCGTTAACCCCGGCCGGCCCCTCACGGTGCAATCAAGACCATTGCCGTGCATCGTACCTTTGGCACACGACAAAGTCGCAGACTCCGCACCTCTGTTTCCGTGCGTGCGCCGTCCCGCGCCGTGAGCATCTTTTCTTTGCCATGCGCCGGATTTAACACACGGCAAAGAGCTTAGCCGTAGGCCACGATATTTAGCGCACGGCAAAGGACTGTTTGCCCAGCAGATTGTTGCCTACGCCCTTTGTCGTGCGCCGGGCAAAAAACGCACGGCAAAGCGTGTGCCGTGCGTTTTTCGGCTCTGTGCCGTGCGTTGACGACGCACGACAAAGGTGAGGATTCCGGTAGTGGTTGATTTATTACATGTAATAACAATGTGTGAACTGAATTTCTTGTGTTAAAGGAATGAAGTCTGAACTCTTTCCGCTATAATAAAGCATAAGCCAATGAGAAATACACTAGTAATATTACTAGTGGAGGCAAACCAATGAAAGGAAAAGTGATGGTTTTCTCTATAACTATAATGGGACGCGCTGAATGCCAGACTCCACACAGCATCCCACTAGCTCCGCCACTGGTTCGATGCCAGGACCGTACAACGGCACAGAGCGTAGCACTGTTCCTGATGCACACGGCAGAACTGCATGCTCTCCTTCGCAAGTTCGCATGCTCCGGAATAAGCATCCTGAGCTCGACTGAAACCTCTAGCTCGCCTGCGCCCTGCTCCGATGCCAAGCTCGTGCGTAGCCGGTCGGTCAGCATCACGTCGGCGTGCGACATCATAACCTTCATATGTGCTGACGCGTACTTATCCACGCAGAAGTCCGGGACTCTGCCCCAGCCAAAGATCACGTTGCCGTAAAACACCGTGGCAGTGACGTTGTTCCTGCACATCTTTGTCTCTTTCGGGTTGTCGACGAGGAGGGTGAGGTCGAAATCTGGCCGGACCACCCGGCTATGCAGCAGATCGAGTCCGCCGACATCGGTCAGCTTGGCGGAGAAGCTGGGATCTGAATGAGGATCTGTCGACCAATACGACAACACTCCGAAGAAAACAGCACTGCAGACGGCAACAAAAAGGATCAATATGATATCTCCCCTTTTGTCCTCGGCGAGCGTCTCGTTCCCGGCGGAATCTGCCATCAAGCTAAGGTTCTCGATCGACCAAGAACGATACGTAATCCGGCCAGCCATTGCGCATTTTGGTATATTTAACAACCAGGGCTCCAGGTAGGGATGGAAACGGATCGGATACGCATGGAATCGGATTCGGATAGCACTTTTTACCACATTTTTACTCGAATACGAATACGGATTCGAATGTTCTCGAATACGAATACAAAACGAATGTCTCGAATTCGGATACACATTCGGATATCTACTCGATTTGAAAGACAACATTTACCAATTTTCTTTATTGGAAATTTACAATTACGAAATCATGTAAAGACTAAAATATTAGTACATAATAGAGATAGCTCATTAAGAATATCACATTCATCCATATTTGTTTTAATAATTAATCATATAATAAATAAAACTATTAATAAATACATTTTTTGAATATATATACACACATTTATCAAACAAATAATAAAAAATACATGAAAAATATTTTCATCAATACATAAATAAATTAGAGTAATTAACATTAAACTTTATATTATGTATTTATATTATTAAAAATAATGATATTAGTCATTAAATTTAAATATAACTTTTGAATTGTTTTATATATGCAATATTTTTAATATTAAAATTAATGTCATAATCATTAGTTATGGATATAATTTGTTTTCAATTATACACTATCATTATTAGTATTCCATTGAACCTAATTTGTCATTAGTTATAGACATAACTTACAATTTTATATAGTCGAATACGGATAGTGTCGGATATTGCCGAATACGCATGGAATCAGATAGAGAGAAAAACGACAAAAACGAATTCAGATGTATCCACTTTACTACCACATTTGAATTCGAATACGGATACGGATATCCATATTTATGTTTTAGCGGATACGGATATCGGATAATTCGGATTCCAATCCATCCCTAGCTCCAGGGACTAGTGACGGTGACGGAATTCGATACGCATCGGAATATATAATTGATTCGTGTTAGGTTTGTCCCTGTGAGCAGATAGATTGTCGTGCAGCAGCCGAACTTGAGATGCATTTTGGTTAGACCGTGACTCCGATTCCGAGAATTACTGCCGTACGTGCTCTCTAGTCTTTCCATCCGACCACATAATCTGGCAACTGCCTGCGCCATTGATTCTTCAATTCCCCACCTGCGTTTCCTGAGCAACCAGCGGGCACCTAAAAACCTATAGATTTATAGGCAAGCAAAGCATGGATCACGACGCGAGCCTCCTCCTGAGAGCCAGGTGTGATTCGAGGACCGGTAGATGGTCGCTTCCTGGTGTGATGAGTGATTGACAACGTGGTGTGGACTGATTCTTGGCTAAGTATTGCAGTTGCAGGTTGCGGCTTGACTGGTGCAGGTGCAGGTGAAGAACAAGCGCGAAAGGTCGTTGCCGGTGAGGCCTCCAGGTGTGGAGAAGACAAGTAGGCTTGGTTCGCGGGACCCGGTGGCCAGCGGGGTCAAGTGCGGGTCGCATGGTGGCAAGAACGGCAAGATGAAGTCATGGACGGTTTCTTGGTTGAGCCTCAAAACCAAGGTCGAGCCGGGACTACGTGGGAGGCGAGTCATGAGTGGTGATTGGCGGAGGCTACACCGAGTTCGCGGGGTTTCCGGTGGTTCACCAGAAAACCACTGGGTTCCTTGGTTGATCCACAAAGCCAAGACCGAAGAACCGAAGACGGAGGTGCAGCAGCTCCAGACCGGTCTGACCGGTGGGTCTGGCCGGTCTGACCGGTGGGTACCGGTCTGACCGGTGAGGAGCGCCGGTCTGACCGGTGTGCGACGAGGCAGTCCGGAATCTTCGAAGCGGAGGACACGCGTCGGGATCGCAAGGCTTACGTCGAGGCTAAGCAAGTTTGCGGTCGCTGGGCATCCGTCCGATGGTGCGAAGACAAAGACTTCCAAATTTGCCCTTGAGGGGCATGTATCCCTAGTTAGCTAGTAAGGGTATTTTAGTCTTTCGGTTGCCTCCATATAACCCAAGGGGTGAGAGGATGGCAGCCATCTCTTGGAACCCTAGCTCATTTGCTTTCCTATTTTCTCTTCCTATTTTCCTTAGGATTTTCTTAGGACTAGCTTGAGACCTTCATGGTGAGATCTTGTGAGAGGGAAGGATGATCGGGCGGCAAGCTAGACCTTGTATGAACCTCTTTGATATGTATAGATGATTCGGCGTGGTTCCTCAAGACTTGGATGTGTCTTTCCCGTTTCTCCTTTTTGGTGATTTTCGCAGCCCTTTCTTGGTGATTTTCTTAGAGCGATTTCGAGGCCTTTCTCTTTGGGATTTGGTGGGGGATGTATGCATGAACCCTTCGTGGTTCTTTTCCCTTTGATTCCCCTCCCAAATTAGTGAGTAAAGGGGCTCGATTTTGGGATTTTTGTGGCTCTAGGGTTAGAGGCGTTCTTGGTGGGATTTATTCGATTCCTCTTGATTTAGCAAGTTTTGGTGGACCAAATCTTGGCTATGGAGTGCCCATGAGGTGTTCCTACTATCCCCAAAGTCTTGCACAAATCCGTGGAGTGATTCGGGAGTTGGATTTGGGGGAGTTGACCCGCGGGTGCTGTTCATCCCCGAGCGGCCCAGCCTGACCGGTCTGACCGGTGCTGCTCACCGGTCTGACCGGTGCAGAGGCTCTGTGGGTTTTGCCTCGGGTGAACGTTCTGGTGAGTTCGTTGTAGTCCCGTGTTGCTGCTGTTTCGAGTTTGGGTCAGTTTGGAGCTCGGTAGGCCTGTTTGGTGGATTTGGGGTTTCCTGGCTTGAACCGGTCTGACCGGTGAGCTACATCGGCCTGACCGGTGTAGGAGCCTTCTGTGGAAGTTCCTAGGTTTTACCAGGAGGGACCGGTCTGACCGGTGCTGCTCACCGGCCTGACCGGTGTAGATCAGTGGTGCTCGAGTTGGTGTTCCGCTGCATTCTCGAGTCCGTGAAGGTGGTTGTTGGTTCCTAGGACCAGTAGCACTCCAGTGGCTACGTGGTCTTGGCCAACTTGGGTAGTTGAGTCGGAGACGTGATTTGGAAGCCGTGTTCGTCTTGTTGGAGTTCTCATCTCCTTCGACAAGAATTTTTATCGGCTCCCATTCACTCCCCCCCCCCTCTCTGGTTCGCCTAATCGGTCCTTCAATTGGTATCAGAGCCGGTTCGGGTCTTTATTGACTCTTACCAGTCTAAGATCCAAAGATGGCGTACCAGGAACGGGGTTCGGGTCCTCCGCACTTCGATGGGAAGAACTACCAGATGTGGCAGAGGCGGATGGCAGCGTTCCTCCGTGGAAAGGGTCAGATCCTTTGGGACGTCACGGTGAACACAGCTTATGTTCATCCGATGAACTTCCTTGCTCCAGGATCGAGGGATATGTTCGAAGCCAACAACAAGGCTGTCGACTACTTGTTTCGTGCTCTGTGTCAGCCTGAATTCGATCGGGTTCAGATAGAGGACTTAGCTTGTAGGATTTGGGAGCAGTTGAAGGATGCTCATGCTGGGAATGCTCAGGTTCAGGCTCGGATGTACGCGACATACCGGAGAGAGTACGAGAACTTCACTCATCTCCCCGGCGAGTCCGTCGATGCCCTTTTCCAGCGGTTTACGATCGTTGTGAACAACATGAGAGCCAATGTGGCCGTGCTCCCATACGATGATCATGATAGAGCCGTGAAGCTCTTGCACTCGTTGGATCGTACCGTATGGGACGGGAAGTTTGAGGCTATTGTTGAATCCGAGAAGTATGACACCTTGACGGTGAACGAGCTGTTCTCGAAGCTCAAGTCGGCTGAGTTGGACCGTGGTATGACAGCCAAGATCGAGAGCCCGACTGATTCTCATAGTCTCGTTCTCGTTGGTGGCAAAGGAGCTAAGTCTAACGCTAACGCATCCTCCAGGATGTACTCTCTGTCTTCTTTGATGTCTTTGCCAGACGAGGAGTTCGACGTGCTTGGAAAGGACGAGCTGGCGTTGCTGACCAGGCGGTTCGAGAGGCTGCACGAGAACCGGGTGAACACGAGGAGGACAGCACGGACGTGCTTTCAGTGCGGCAAGCCAGGACACTTCGTTGCCGACTGCCCGGAGAAGACGGAGAACAAGGACGGCTACAAGGACGGCTACAGGCACCGATCGAGCAAGGACGGCAAGTACCGATCGAGGCGCGATCACAAGCACAAGAACAAGCACAAGGACGAGCGACGGTCGAGGAAGAAGGACGGCCGCGGCAGGAAGGCCCGAGCGATGGTCGGAGCGAGCGACGTCGACTCCAGCTCCGCCTACTCTTCCTCGAGCTCGAGTAGCAGTGAAGATGAAGGTGATCGGCGCAAGAACAAGAAGTCATCCAGGAACTTGAGCGGGTTGAGCTGCTTCGCAAGAGATGGCTTCTGCGGCATCGCTCGTAGCTCCGGCAGCAAGAAGAGCCACCAGAGTGACTCGGACTCCGACTCTGAGGATGAGGTATGTGATGAGCTCTCTTCTTTGCGCAAGGAGAATGATGAGTTGGTTGACTTGCTTGATAACCGCGATCACATGCTTAGAGAGGTCAAGAAGATGAGGAAAGAGCTTAGGGCCTCACTAGAAGATGCTAGGAACCGTGTGGCTGAGCTAGAAACCCAGAACCTAGATACTAAGCTTGAGATTGATTCGCTTAAGGCTTCTCCTGTGGTTTCTGATAAGATTGATTGATGTGATTGCTCTGTGTACCTAGCTGATCTTACTGCTCTTAAGGATAAGCATGCTTCTACTTGTGATGAACTAGATATGCTTAGGGTTGAAGTGGTTGAGCTTAAGTCTAGACCTGCTTTGCTAGGTGCTTGTACTTCTTGCCCTGTTTTGCATGGAAAGATTGATGAGATGCATGCTTACACTGTTTCGCTTGAGGCTAAGTTGAAAGAGCCTATTCCCACTTCTTGCTCTACTTGTGAATTGCATGCGGTTAAGAATTTGGAGCTTGCACATTATGTTGATCGCTTGCAGGATGAGAATGATGAGCTGAGGAAATGTATGAGCTGGTTGTCGGGTCAGGAGCCTCAGCTTGGTATCATGATAGCGGCTTTCAAACGCTATGATGGTCAGGCACTTGGGGCTGACAAGCTTGGAGAGAACAGTGGTGAGGGAGTTGAGAGAGTTGGAGAGATTCCTATCCCACCACCAAACAGATACAAGAACAAGTTTGAGCCCAAGCCTAACCATCTCAGAAACAAACTTGACACTACTCCAGATCCACCCATATTCCCTCACCCAACAAATGATTTCCAGAAATCGGTGAAGTTTGTGAGCCCAAAGGGAGGTGAGGAAGGAGAGAAGAAGGGTGAGAAACCGAGTGGGCAGCCGCAACCCAAGCCTAAGCCTAAGCCACAGCCCATAAAGTTCCATTGTGGGTATTGTGGGAGAGATGGTCACAAGGATGAGTTTTACTTCAAGAGGAAGCGTGAGGAGAGAATGGCTAGAGAGTGGGCTAACAAGGACAGGTACCACCCCTCTAATGGTGTACCTGAGCCTCGTATGCAGATGCCCAGGGCCAAGGCGATTGTGAGGATGGTTCCGGCTTGGGAAGACCGGAAGGCAGCAGGTGGTGCTGCTGGCCGAGCTACACCGGTCAGACCGGTGCAGGTCTGGGCAGACAGCGAGTTGGGTTTCGTGCTCGTGAGGATGCTCGGTTTGGTTCTGGTGGTCGTGGTTCTGGTGGTTGGTCTGGAAAGTTTGCAGGTGGTCAGTTTGCTAGGCGTTCTCCACCTCGTGCTCAATACGACGGTGGGAGGAGTCGTAGATTTGAGATGGAGAGGAGGAACGGTCCACAGTTTTCTTTTCGTTGCTTTCGTCCTCCTCCAGCTAGAGAGGGTTGGTTCCCTCGTTGTGGTTACCGTGGTGGTGTTCGTGGTGGTAGCTTTGATAGCGTGATGATTTAGTTTGTGCTAACCCCACTTTGCAGCAAATGGCTCGGCACTAGTTTTACTCTTTTGGTACTAACCCCAGTGCTGAGTCGTTTGTTCACTCACGTGCTCGCTTTTGAATTTCAAGTGGGAGACTTGAGGAACGTTTGGTTGATTGACTCCGGTTGCTCGAGGCATATGACCGGAGACAAGGGGTGGTTCTCAAGTCTCGTCCCGGTGGTGTCCAGGACATACATCACCTTTGGGGACAATGGGCGAGGGCGTGTGCTCTCAGAAGGTGAGATCAAGGTAAGTGACAAGGTCACTCTCAGGCGTGTTGCTCTTGTTCAATCGCTGGGGTTCAATTTGCTTTCTGTGTCCCAGTTGTTGGATGAGGGCTTTGAGGTGTTGTTTCGGCCTGGTGGTTCTCGGATTTTAGATTCTCGAGGGGACCTTGTTTGCATGGTCGTTCCCGAGGGTCAGGTGTTTCGAGCTGATTTCTCTCAGTCTTCTGGTGTGGAGCGTTGCTTTTTGGCTGGTTCTTCGAGTGAGTTGTGGAAGTGGCATAGGAAGTTGGGTCACTTGAGCTTTGACCTTTTGTCTCGCTTGAGTAAACTCAATTTGGTCCGAGGATTGCCACGGTTGAGGTTTGAGAAAGAGTTGGTTTGTGCGCCGTGTAGGCATACCAAGATGGTAGCCTCTTCTCACCCGCCTCTCACCGATGTGATGACTGAGCGTCCATGTGAGCTGCTCCATATGGACCTTGTTGGCCCAGCTCGTGTGCGATCTGCGGGTGGGAAGTGGTATGTCCTTGTTGTGGTGGACGACTACTCTCGGTATGCGTGGGTGTTCTTTCTTGATGAGAAAGGGGAGACGTTTGGTTTTGTTCGAGATCTTGTCTTGAGGTTAAGAAACGAGAGGCACGGAGATGCCATACGAGCGATCCGCAGTGACAATGGCTCGGAATTCAAAAACCCTCGCTTCGAAACCTTTTGCCATGACTTGGGTCTTGAACACAAGTTTTCGAGTCCGTATACGCCTCCCCAGAATGGCGTGGTGGAAAGGAAAAACAGGACCTTGTGCGAGATGGCTCGGACGATGCTCGACGAGCATAGGACTCCGAGAAAGTTCTGGGCTGAGGCGGTCAATACCGCGTGCTATGTGTCGAACAGGATCTACCTCAGGGTTCACAAGAAGAAAACCTGTTACGAGTTGATGCATGGTCGCACACCCAAGGTGAGTCACTTCTATGTCTTTGGTTGTAAATGTTTCATTCTGAAGAAAGGGAAGAAGTTGGACAAGTTCGAGGCTAGGTCTGTTGATGGCATTTTCTTTGGTTATGCATCTCATTCTAGAGCATTTCGTGTGCTCAATCTTGAAACTAACCAAATCGTGGAGACTTGCGAGGTAACCTTCGACGAGACACAGCCACGTAGTCAGCTTGTTTTTGAGTGTGCAGGTGACGACGAACTTGGCGAGGAGATCTTTCAGGAGGAGGAGCATGAACATGGAGATGATGAGGATGGCGGTGTGGTGCCCGCAACTGAACATGTACCTACTACTTCGACGACGATCGTGAACAGGCCCTCTCCCACACCTACAACGACAAACCCAGATCAAGGCGAAGCTGCTGTTGAGGGGGAGGTAGCATCAAGGCGAGAACCTCCCCGGCGAGTGCAAGTGGATCACCCAGCTTCGAGAATCATCGGCGACATGAATGAACGTACTACACGGTCGAGGGTTCGGAACAATTCTCATTTCGCTCATGCTGCTTTTGTTGCCACCTTTGAGCCCAAAGACATTGGACACGCGTTATCTGATCATAATTGGGTTAATTCGATGCATGAGGAGTTGGAGAATTTTGAGAGGAACCAAGTTTGGGTGTTGGTTGACCCTCCTCCAGGGTGTAAGCCGATTGGGACAAAATGGGTGTGGAAAAATAAAGAGGGAGAGAAAGGAGAAGTGGTGAGGAACAAGTCGAGACTTGTTGATCAGGGGTACAGTCAGAAAGAGGGGATCGACTACGAGGAGACTTTCGCTCCTGTAGCTCGTTTGGAGGCGATCAGGATCCTTCTAGCCTTTTCCATGGCTAAAGGGTTCAAGTTGTACCAGATGGATGTGAAGAGTGCTTTCCTGAACGGTGTGTTGGAGGAAGAGGTGTTTGTGAGGCAACCACCAGGGTTTGAGAGTGAGAAGTACCCCCACCGGGTGTACAAGTTGAGGAAGGCGCTGTATGGGTTGAAGCAGGCGCCTAGAGCTTGGTATGGTAGGTTGAGGGGGTTCCTGTTTGAGAGAGGGTTTGAGATGGGGAAGGTCGATCAGACCTTGTTTCTCCTCAGGCAGGGCAGAGATATCCTGATTGTACAGGTATATATGGATGATATTGTCTTTGGTGGCTCGTCTAACTCTCTTGTTGCAAGGTTTGCAGAAGACATGAGCAGGGAATTTGAGATGAGCAAGATGGGCGAGTTGCAGTTCTTCCTCGGGCTACAAATCAAGCAATCAAAGGAAGGAACATTTGTGCACCAAGCTAAGTACACCAAGGACATTGTGAGGAAGTTCAAGATGGAGGACTCCAAGGCCATGGCGACGCCTATGAGTACGACTACAGCTCTTGATGCGGACGAGGAAGGTAAACACGTGGACCAGAAGGAGTACCGGAGCATGATCGGGTCACTCCTCTACTTGACGGCGACGAGGCCGGACATCCAATTCTCGGTATGTCTGTGCGCTCGTTTTCAAGCGTCTCCGAGGACTTCGCATCGGCAAGCAGTCAAGCGCATATTCAGGTATTTGCGACATACTCCCGACTTTGGCCTTTGGTACAACGCGTCTTCTTCTTTGGCTCTTCATGGATTTTCGGACGCGGATTTTGCCGGGTGTCGGTTGGATAGGAAGTCCACTTCTGGGACTTGCCAGTTCTTGGGTTCTTCTTTGGTGTCTTGGTCTTCCCGCAAACAGTCAAGTGTTGCTCAATCCACTACCGAGGCAGAGTATGTGCCTGCAGCTAGTTGTTGCTCTCAGCTCCTTTGGATCACATACACCATGAGTGACTTTGGTGAGGAGTATACCCATGTCCCACTTCAATGTGACAGCACCAGTGCCATAAGCGTTGCAAAGAACCCAGTGCTCCATTCCAAAACCAAGCACATAGAAGTGAGGTATCATTTCTTGAGAGACAATGTAGAGAAAGGGAAGATAGCTTTGATCCATGTACCCACACATGACCAACTAGCCGTTATTTTCACCAAACCCCTAGATCAAGCAACTTTCACTCATTTGCGGGGGAGCTTGGTGTTTGTTTGATTTCTTGAGTTGGCGTGTGGGAGCTCCTTTGTAGCATATGTATAGCTTTCCTTTGTGCATTTCTTGCATTTGGCATGACATATGTAACATGATGTATAGGCATCTTTGTATCTTAGGTTGCATGCATTTTGTATCATATGCATTGTTTAGGAAAGGCTTCTCCTATATACATTGTTCACCATGGAATGATATATATGTCTTTGTGAGCTAATTTGGTAAGCTATGGTTAGTTTGGCTTAGCTCTTGATAATCTTGGTTTATATCCATGGTTGATGGCTATGTTTTTGAAAAATTTCATATGTATGCTCTCTTGTGAGTAAATGCCTTTACATGATCTTGACATGTTTTTGTGGCTTGGCTATGCTTAATTTGTGGTTGGATAGCTTATTTTGATCATATGGGGCCAAAGGCTCATTTGCCATCATGAATGTTTAGCCCCCATGCTTGATCTTGTGGAGGGGCATAAGTTCCTTTTTGTCGCAAAGACATTTCATGTACCAATTATAAATCTGAAAATGAAATGTAAATTGCTTGGAAAATGTGCTCCCATGTCATATGTGCTAATTTTAATTTGCTTTGGGTGTTAAACCGTTGCATGATGCCTACCAATGAGAAGTCTCATATCTAGAAGTAGGCACATGGCTCGGTGGCTTTGACATGACATGAGGTGCTTGTGGGTGTTTATGATGGTCTTATGCTTAGAATGGTTGTCCTAGCATGAAGTTTGTGTGGCTTTGCCATTTTGACATGTTTTGCTCATGTTTAGGACTTTGCTCATGAGAGGGTGATTTTTCGCGAAAATGCTCAATTCTATCTTAGCTTCACCCAATGGTTGTGAAACTTGGTGATCTTGTAGTTGATGTCATTACGAAGCTATAGAGTATCTAACTTGCTCATTTGGACATGTGTAGCATCCTTTGTTGAATTTTGTCTATTTGAGAAACTCTAGGTTGCATTTTTTGCATTTTTGTCTTGATTCATGCATTGTCAACAAGGGGGAGAAGTTTGAGCATGTTTTAGCTTGCTGCATGCATTTAGAAGGTTTCCAAGTGGTTTCGAGCTAGTTTTGAGCTCGTGCAGTTCCTAGTTTTTCCCAGGTGGTCATCGGCCTGACCGGTGAGGTACACCGGTCTGACCGGTGTGAGGTCCAGGTGCTGGGCGATCTAGCAGACCGGTCTGACCGGTGTGGTTGACCGGTCTGACCGGTCAGAGCAAAGCTGAAGCAGTTGCTCTGTTTTGCAAGGTGGTTTGCATGCATTCGTCCAGGGGGAGTTGCATTGGTTCAGGGGGAGCTCTTTGTGGTTTTCGAGTTTTGGTTTGATGGTTTGTGCTCTTTGCTTGAGCATGTTTTGTCTCGGATGTGTCGAGCTGTTGCCCTTACCTAAGGGGTCCGAGACTTGTCTTCTGCAAGTGATCTTGCTCTTTGCCTTTCTTTGGCTTTCGATCGCTTGTTGGAGTTTCTTTTAGTCGTTTCTTTTCTTTTCCTTTTCTCTTGGTTACCAAAACGTGTGTGTTGTCAATGCACTCATCAAGGGGGAGATTGAGAGCCAGGTGCGGTTCGAGGACCGGTGGATGGTCCCTTCCTGGTGTGATGAGTGATTGACAACGTGGTGTGGACTGATTCTTGGCTAAGTATTGCAGGTGCAGGTTGCGGCTTGACTGGTGCAAGTGCAGGTGAAGAACAAGCGCGAAAGGTCGTTGCCGGTGAGGCCTCCAGGTGTGGAGAAGACAAGTAGGCTTAGTTCGAGGGACCCGGTGGCCAGCGGGGTCAAGTGCGGGCCGCATGGTGGCAAGAACGGCAAGATGAAGTCATGGACGGTTTCTTGGTTGAGCCTCAAAACCAAGGTCGAGCCGGGACTACGTGGGAGCCGAGTCATGAGTGGTGATTGGCGGAGGCTACACCGAGTTCGCGGGGTTTCCGGTGGTTCACCAGAAACCACTGGGTTCCTTGGTTGATCCACAAAGCCAAGACCGAAGAACCGAAGACGGAGGTGCAGCAGCTCCAGACCGGTCTGACCGGTGGGTACCGGCCTGACCGGTGAGGAGCGCCGGTCTGACTGGTGTGCGACGACGCAGTCCGAAATCTTCGAAGCGGAGGACACGCGTCGGGATCGTAAGGCTTGCGTCGAGGCTAAGCAAGTTTGCGGTCGCTAGGCATCCGTCCAATGGTGCGAAGACAAAGACTTCCAAATTTGCCCTTGAGGGGCATGTATCCCTAGTTAGCTAGTAAGGGTATTTTAGTCTTTCGGTTGCCTCCATATAATCCAAGGGGTGAGAGGATGGCAGCCATCTCTTGGAACCCTAGCTCATATGCTTTCCTATTTTCTCTTCCTATTTTCCTTAGGCTTTTCTTAGGACTAGCTTGAGAGCTTCATGGTGAGATCTTGTGAGAGGGAAGGATGATCGGGTGGCAAGCTAGACCTTGTATGAACCTCTTTGGTATGTATAGATGATTCGGCGTGGTTCCTCAAGGCTTGGATGTGTCTTTCCCGTTTCTCCTTTTTGGTGATTTTCGGAACCCTTTCTTGGCGATTTTCTTGGAGCGATTTCGAGGCCTTTCTCTTTGGGATTTGGTGGGGGATGTATGCATGAACCCTTCGTGATTCTTTTCCCTTTGATTCCCCTCCCAAATCAGTGAGTAAAGGGGCTCGATTTTGGGGTTTTCGTGGCTCTAGGGTTAGAGGCATTCTTGGTGGGATTTCTTCGATTCCTCTTGATTTAGCAAGTTTTGGTGGACCAAATATTGGCTATGGAGTGCCCATGAGGTGTTCCTACTATCCCCAAAGTCTTGCACAAATCCGTTGAGCGATTCGGGAGATCGGGAGTAGGATTTGGGGGAGTTGACCCGCGGGTGCTATTCATCCCCGAGCGGCCCAGCCTGACCGGTCTGACCGGTGCTGCTCACCGGTCTGACCGGTGCAGAGGCTCTGTGGGTTTTGCCTCAGGTGAACGTTCTGGTGAGTTCGTTGTAGTCCCGTGTTGCTGCTGTTTCGAGTTTGGGTCAGTTTGGAGCTCGGTAGGCCTGTTTGGTGGATTTGGGGTTTCCTGGCTTGAACCGGTCTGACCGGTGAGCTACATCGGCCTGACCGGTGTAGGGGCCTTCTGTGGAAGTTCCCAGGTTTTACCAGCAGGGATCGGTCTGACCGGTGCTGCTCACCGGCCTGACCGGTGTAGGTCAGTGGTGCTCGAGTTGGTGTTCCGCTGCATTCTCGAGTCCGTGAAGGTGGTTGTTGGTTCCTAGGACCAGTAGCACTCCAGTGGCTGCGTGGTCTTGGCCAACTTGGGTAGTTGAGTCGGAGACGTGATTTGGAAGCCGTGTTCGTCTTGTTGGAGTTCTCATCTCCTTCGAGAAGAATTTTTATCGGCTCCCATTCACTCCCCCCCCCTCTCTGGTTCGCCTAATCGGTCCTTCACCTCCTGCCTGGTTCCGATGACGATGAAGGGCCACGTTTTTCCATCAGAAAGATTGGGATAGGCATCCTCTTGGTCGCGCTAATCGTACCCCTGATTTGCTTCATCTTCAACGGGTGCTTCGTGACCCTCGAGAGCATAGGCAGGTTGAAGTTCTCCATGGAACCCGTCGCCCACACGGGGCTCGGCTTCGCCGCGGACGAGAGTCCTGCGTCTCCGTCGTTCAACGTGACGCTGCGTGCGAAGAGCACCTACGTCTGGGTCAGGTTCTGCAGCATCAGGCGGGCCAGGATGGAGGTGACCTACTCCGGCGTGCCCATCGCCGTCACGGACGTCGAGCCATTCTGCGTCGACGCCGGAGGGGAGACTGTCATCACCGCGACAGTGTCGTCCGGGGCGCCGGTTCTGCCTGACGTCTTCCAGGAGCGCATGCAGAGTGATCAGCGACACGGCGGCGTCGTGCCCATACAGGTGGACTTCAGCTTCCGCAACGAGGATCATGCTCACCCAGACAAAGAAACGGCTTGGTGGATGCGGTGC
Organism: Cenchrus fungigraminus; assembly: GCA_036936925.1. Taxonomy (NCBI): domain Eukaryota; kingdom Viridiplantae; phylum Streptophyta; class Magnoliopsida; order Poales; family Poaceae; genus Cenchrus; species Cenchrus fungigraminus. Next base: position 47,852,961 of record CM072778.1, on the reverse strand, counting down.
CCCACGATGTTGGATACTGATGGTACTTTCTCAAGCAAATCATATGTCGACGTGGGGTGCTGTGCTAACTAGGTCACTATCCGATGTATTCATGTACTTCAACTGTAAATTACAGTAGTTAGTTACTTTCTACATGGATTACTGCACATTACATGGATTACTGCACATTAAATCAGTCTCTGGTTTTCATCTAGTTTTGCTGCATAACTTTCAAACTGTAACTTTTTCTTGGAAAGCTAATTGAGTTCACTACTTGGAAAAAAGGCACAGAGTTTAAGATTTGAGATGGCTTCAATTCTTCGAGCTTCTTCTCATACATGATGGCTTTCACCAAGTCATAATCGGGCTTCCGGAGACTTTGAAAGATCTTGCACTTGATGTTCAAGTCCGTGATGTTCTTCACACCTAAAGCATTAATCTCATTAACAAGAACATTTAGGCGTGAGTACATAGATTCGGCATTTTCATTTTCAAGTTGCTTAAAGCTATTGAATTCCTCAAGGATGCAACTGTAGCGTTCATTAGCTACTTCTTTTGAACCCTCATTTTGCTCCTTGATGGTTTTCCATAGCTCATAAACATTTTTACAAGTAAAAACTCTATTGAAAACACCTACATCTAGAGAGGATAAAATGGTACTCTTACCAATCACATCAAATTACTTTTCCTTCTTAGTACCATTTTTCACACCCTCATTGGTGACTCTCCAAACATCAAGGTCCTTTATTTGGAGATAGGCCTCCATGAAAACTTAACACTGAGGATAGTCCATGCCATCGAAATTTAGAGCCAAACCTAAGGTATCCACCCCATTGATTCCTCTTTAGACCAACTCACTAGGCGGTGAAGCCTAACTGTTCCAATGAGCCGGTTTTCACAATTTACCCATCGAATTGGCGTTTACTTGTGAAGGAAGTGAGTCCCGGATCTGATTCCACTTGTAAGGTATCGGATGCTCGTAGCATAAGAGGGGAGGGGGTGATTTAGGCTTCTTAAAAACTTAACCTATGGCTTCCACTACTTTTGCATAAAGTAAACTAGATCAAATCTATCTTTATGTGTAATCTAAGGTTGATCTAGTGTGACCCCTCATCCCAAAATAAGTTTTGCAACCTATAGCCAATCCTAGCATGATACTACTCTAGGAAAATAAAGGCAAGCAAGGATTGCAAAAGAGTAATGCGGAAACGTAAAGAGGGATGAGAGGAAGCAAACTCTTGACACGCGATTTATCCCGTGGTATCAGTAGGCACTTAGCCACCCCTAGTCCACGTTGTTGAAGCACTCACACAAGAGTATTGCTTCCTGGTTACCAAGTCTGTCCCAAGAGCACCACTTGACTCGACACAAAGGCTCGCCACTTAGGCACTCGCTAAGCTCCCTTAGTCACTTTGATGCCACCTCCACTAAGAAGCTTCTGCACTGAGGAAGGTGTTGACACCGTTTTTTGGAAAAAACAGGTCAAAAGGGATAAGAAGGAGTAGCCGATGAGAGAACAGTATAATCGGTCTATTGAAGAAAGAGAAGGTGGTCAACAGAAGCTCACCGATGGTCAAGGCAGTCCAACCAGGGCCATATGGGTCAAACTGATCGGCCGATGGTCAACCAGGGAATCGGCCGATGGAGAGAGAGAAGGCGGCAATCAAGGATACGCCAAAGGCAAGACATGGTGGAAGCGGGTCAATCTGTGATTGGCAACGGGTCAAGAGTCGGTTTTAGGAGAGTTTGACTCCTGCGTGAGTTTTTTTCTATTTTTAGTAGTGTTCGTTTTCTTTAGATGCAAGGAAACAGTGCCGTAATCGGCTAGGAGTCGGGTTGTACTCGGGACATAAATAGCGACCCTGCGTGGTCGAAAAATTTGTACACACCAATATCAAACAAACCACCTCCGGGCAAACCCTTTACAATTTACAGCATCTACTTTGCAACATCTACTTTTCGGTGACTTCGCCATTTCGTTTTTCTTTTCTTTAACATCGTCCTTCAAGTTCGTCGGGCTGCATCGATCGACCTCCGACAAGCTTGTGAGTACCGTTTTACCGAATAATCCTAGGCTTTAACCTCCGGGCGTATCACTGAGGTTTCGTCTAGTTCTTTATTCACCCTTTATCGATATTAGCTAGATCTACAAGTTTTCGTACCAATTCTTGTAGTTTTAGCTTTTATCACCAATTTACCCAGCCCGATCTAGATCTTGTCGGCAGTCACTATCACAGCCGATTCTGACTCATTCGAGTGCTGACATCACGATCGGCCGATCCCGCCAATCCATTTACATACATACTTGCACTTTAGCTGCTTTCGAGCATGCCGATCCCGCTTCTCTGTATTGGCCGATTGGCAGGTACACATACTGTTGAAGACTCATCGGTTCTCTAGCCGATCCTTAATATTTTCCATTGTCAATCAACAGGTCAGATTGGCTGGCACGCCTCGCTATAGACCGGGAAGTCACATGTGCTACGCGCGGAGGTGGCGTCCTATTTTCGCGTCAACAGAAGGGGGTCTCCACGTCCCCGGCACAAAGTGTTCTCGCCACTCCACACCAAGCCGGAGGGTAGAAGACGATTGCCGGTGAGCCACTTAGGCCCCAAGGCTTCCGGCGCACCTTGTACAACTTGATTCACTCAAGAATCACCTCACAAGGTTGGCACAACCTTGCACTCACTCAGCTCTAAGCTAAGCCTAGCACTAAGCATACACACAAAGTATGTGCAAGTCTATGGATGAGTAATTTAGCACTTGTATGGCTTGGATATCATCTTGTATGTGTCTCACACTCCTCTGCACTTGCACACAATCCAGCACTATCCAACAACCTCAAATGGTGGGGTGGAAGGGGTATAAATAGGTCAAGACATCAAACTAGCCGTTGGGCCAAAGCTGCAGAAAGTAGTACCATCGAATGATATGACACTATGCTTTTTCCGGGCGTCAGTTCATCCGGTGCTACTAGCCATTGCCTTCCACTGCACATGACCGTTGACACAAATCATCCGACGCACCGTCGGTTCATCCGGTGCTGAAGACTCCGCGGCCAAATCCTCTATGTAACACATTTCATGACCGTCGGATGAACCGCTACTTGATTCCCTTTGACCATCGGTTCATCCGGTGCTGAAGCCTGTGCAACCCGCTGCTTTCTATCTTGATTTCTCTGATCATCGGATAGACCGACGGTGCCAGCCAACGGACTGTTGGTTCATCTGGTGCTACTGACTCCTGCTGCTTCGTTGCTTACAATCATCCGGTGCAACTAAAATTCAGACCGTTGGTTCATCCGACGCTCTTCACGTCAACTCAAGACTTCACGCAGTGTACAAATTACTCTGGCCATTGCACCGACGCTTGTTTTTTGGGTACCGTCGGTTCATCCGACGATGTCTTCTCTTTTCTTTTCTTTGCTCGGTTTGGACCTTCAAATTAGATACTATATTCTTATTTTGGGATGTGGTATTTTTGCATCCATGGGACCTAGAAAATATCTACAAGGACATGCTCAACAATATAGTTAGTCCCATTGATCATGTTGTCCTGAATCGCCAAAATCACACTCGAACTAATGGCACATGAGGCTATGTTCGCTACCGATTTTAATGTGGAAAGTAAATACGAAATTTAAGTGCGGAAATGCAAAGAGAGGATTAAAATGCTGATTTTTTCCCCGGGGTATCGAATAATCGTACTCTTCCCTAGACCTTATTGGAGCACACGCTCAAACGTATAGCTTCCCTTGAACCCCTTAAGGACCAAGTGTCCCACTTGGATAGGTGAATTTCACACTAAAAGAACATCACTTCTTGGGGCTCTTTAGAAAACACATATTTGAGAGGTCAGCAACGTCACCACGACCAAGTCGTTTAGGTTCTTTTATGGTGCACCATACCATTAAGTGGTGGTACAGGGTATAAGTCTTGTTGCTAATTTTGGGTGTCAACAGGTATATTTGGGTTAAAACATCACATCAAAATTGGACTTCGGCATAGAGATTTTATAGATTTTAATTTCTCTTGTGTATAGAGAACACCAAACCGTGAACCGGCCGGTTTTTTGAATCGGGAAAAACGGACCGGTATACCGGTCAAACCGACCGGTTTACCGATAGGAGGATTTTATCAGGTTCGGTTAGCGAGTGGTATACCGGCCGGTTTAGCTACCGGGCCGGCCCGGTAACCCCCAAAATTGCGGTATACCGGCCGGTATGCTGCGAAATGGTAAACCCTAGGGCAGCTCACACATGTGCTAGTCTAGTCTCAGCGTCGAACCTAATGGTGTGTCTTGGTTAAACTCTTTCACTCACTGTTTGCTGAGAGTAATTGAGACTGATTATAATTCTGCCGATGATTAATAGAGTTCTCGAGATTGTCTAAAAAAATTGGACATGGGCATAGAGTTTATTAGGTGACCAACGCAGCATATATTACAATTTGCAAAGAAAATAATTGTTAATATATATAACTATTATACACGAAAATTACTGGTACAGTTGTACGACGATGTCTGCATATACTACTTTATTAATCAGACGTAACATTTGCAGAGCGAGTAGCCTTGCCCTGGCTTTACACGACAGAGCTGCAGGATCTCTGGGTAGCAATCGTAGCACTCGTATCCCGCAGGAAACAACATCCTCATCTCTACCGAGACCTCCAGCTCGCCGGCACGCAGCTTCGATGCCATGCTCCCGCGCAGCTCGTCGGTCAGGATCACGTCGGCATGCGACATGGTGGCCTTCAGCTCGGTGGACGCCGACTTGTCCACACAGAAGTCCCGGATGTCGCCCCAGCCGAGGACAACTCCGCCATAGGACACGGTCACGGTGGCGTTCTCCCTGCATGTCTTTATGCCCATGTAGTTGTCGACGCGAAGGGTAAGATCGAAGACTGGGTGGATCATCTGGCTCTGCACCAGGTCATCAAGACCACCGATGTCGGTCAGCCTGACGGATAAGCTGGCCGTCGGCTTTTCAGCAGGTATCAACCACCACATCGCGGCTACAAATAAGGCCATGCACAACATGAACAAAACAGCGTAGATGCACTCTCTCGCTTTGTCATCATTGCTACCATCGGTGCGCTTCTGGATTCCTGAGATGGTCGCCATTGCGGTATAATCGGTATTTTTTCTAGAAGCAGAAGAAATCAAATCAAAGGGAGAAATAACGATAAACAGGTTATATTGTCGATTAACCAGCCGGCTGGTGTTTGCATATATGGGCACCAGAGTGCTCCTCCAAGTTTCCAACGAATTCGATAAGGTTACAAGTTCACAAGGTTCACCGCCAATTTTGTCAGCTGCTTGCCGTATTCCGTGTTTGTGTTGGATACGCCCCCACAGAAGCACGTGCAATAATAATACGACCACATAAGTACTCCGTGGCACGCTTTGATTTGCTGAGATTCTACAGAAACCAAACTTTTCTCTCCAGCCGGTGCTGAAGATCTAGCAACCATGGATCGCAGCCTTCTGTCCCGTCCCGATGACGAGCCACGCTTATTCGACATCGACCAATGGATAAACGTCTTCTTGTTCGTGTTGGTCATACCGGTGGTGACAATACTATCAAACGGTAGTACGGTAGTATTATTATTATTATTTTATTATTTTTTGGTATGGGTAGAATGGTAATTTGCTATGAACAAATGATTGTAAAGAAAATCCTTGGTGCCTTTCACCCGTGAGCACACGGATCCCTCCATTCCCTCTGCACCGACGCCGCCAGGGCACCCCTCCCTCCATTGCCGCGGCGCCGCAGCTGCCGGGACACAACTCCCTCCGTTCCCGGTGCACCGCCGCCGCCGGGACACACCTCCCTCCATTCCCGCTGCACCGCTGCCGCCGGGACGCGCCTCCTCATCCTCGTTGTGGCCGTGGCTGCCCGCCACTGATCCCTTTTCCAATGCCGTCCATCTCTGGGGGCTCCCGCCTCGTCATTGTCGTTTGGGCGTGGCCGGCGGGCTCTCCCTTTTGCAGGGCTGCCTGTCTCTAGTGGTCGGCCGTCGGCCACCACCCATATTATCGGGGTCAGCTGACCCCGACGACTTTATGTAATTTATTAACAGAATTACTGTTCATCACTAATATAACTAAGCTTGACCCCGTTATTTTTTAGAGTTGACCCCGGTGGCCATTTCGGCTGGATTGGCCCCCTGTGCCGGCCCGTCTTGCCGCCGATCCAGTTCTCCTCGTGCATCCCCTGCTTGCCGGCACTCCAGGGCTCCCCACCTGCAGCTCCTGCTCGGCTGAAGTTTTGAAGCCTCATTTCATCGTTGTGTAAGTGGATTATCCCAATGACTGTACATTTGGATTTGTGATTGTTTTTTGGACAGCAAAGTAGCAATGTATATGAATGGTTTAATATTTTTTGTCAATTGATTGTCCTATTGTTTGTGATGTATATTGGACCCAAAAGAAACGTTGGCCAAGTCTGATTACTGTGCTAATATAAGTTAGTCAACAACAGATGTGGTTAGCATTGGTTACTTATGTTGGGATGTAGAACTTCAGTAATGTTCTCTTTTGATACAAAGGTTTGCTTTGTAAAGAACTAATGTGTTGAGTCATGTAGTACCATGATGGTGCTAAAAACAATTGTTACCTATCCAAGTTTAGTGGAGTCATGTGATATTATTTTTCACAAAGTTTTCATAGTTTTTGCACTGCTTGAACACACAATTGTTATTATAATCACACCCAGTAGCAATTTAAGTTGAAGTGCTTCATAATGACTGGGAAAATTGCTTTTGTCGATCTTGTATAAACTGACTTCTTATTTTCCTATGCAGGTGCAGAGGCAGTAGATTCAAGGATTTTACTTTCAGCAACATGTTTGCTGCCAGGGCAAGGGATAGGTGTTTGTTGTATCTTTAATTCAAGCAAGATACATGTTTGCTATCTGTCGATTCAAGGTTCAAAATTTTGGCGTTTCTGTCCAGTAGCTAAAGCCTGAAGGTGTTTGCTGTCAGGACAAGGGATAGCTGTTAGTGTTCAGTTCTTGAAGGTGTTGAGGATTGATGTATTTGACGTTGAGCGAGCTATACAAGAATATTTAATTCGGACAAGGAATTAATGTGTCATTATTTATTTCGTTTTGCCAGATTTCCTACGAGCTAACTGTTGTATGCAAGTTCAGTTTATCGTTGCAAGATCAGTAGTGCCTAAGTACATTTTGTATTTTTTGCAACTGAAATCTGTTGACAGATGAAACATTCCCTTTGAATACAAAAGCTGAGTGAACACCTATCTGTTGTTCACAAAAGGAACTATCTATCATGTACAAACTTATTGCTTCATCTTCTAAGATTTGCATCAATCACTCCCGGTCCTAGTTGCAGCCTTCTTTTTCTTCTTCTTACATGTAGCAGTTCCAGATTTGTTTGTGGCCTTTCTCTTCTTTGTGGCAGCAGCTTTCCCTTCCTCGGTGCATGTCGGAAGTGTGGAGCAGGTCTTGCAATGGATCTGTTGGTCATGATGAATTGAGGATCAGGCAATGGCCCTGTTAGCTGAGAGCAAGCTAGGCTGAGGTTTTTGAAGAATTAAAAGCAAAGTATTTAAGATGATGTTTAGATTATCACATTTTACAAGAAAAATATACGTTTCAAAGAATGAAAATGTTGTTCAGTCACATCTTGCATCATTAGGCTTAACTGAGTGCTGCTTAGTTGTGGCAATAGCTGAGAACCAGAAATATCTTAGTGTATGACATCCTATAGATCAAATTGAATTTTCAGAGAACTACTGTTAACATGTTTTCAAAGACCAAACTGCATAGCAAAACAGAACTATTTTTAATTTGTACCTAGCCGAGGGCATTGAGAGGTTCATCAATCGATTCTTGTTGTGCTTTTTGAGATGCAGCAACCATTCTTTTAGCCTCTACAGAGCTGATGCCATCCTTCTTCAGTCGGCAGCCACCTGAGTTGTGATTAGGTGCTCGACAATGCTTACAGTTCAGATTGACGGAACACTTACTCTTGCATCAAAGTCCATGGCCGGCGCTGGAGGCCGTTCCATCAAAGTCCATGGCCTTCTTGTTTTTATCCATTATCCATATTCAAATCCACACCCACCTCTAATGGGGAGGGTATGAGTAGAAAATAATTATCAATTGAAGAAATGGGGAGGATAGGGTGTGGGGAAGGTACAAATAATCGATTGGGTATGTATAGAACCTAGTACAAAAATAATTATCCATTAGGTATGGGGAGGGTAAGAAGTGGATAATAATTATTTGCATTTGGGTATGAACAAGATTGGATTTGTCCATACCCTCCCCAATAGCAGCATCAGTGGCTTGGTTGCCCGCGCTGCCTCCACTGCCTTTCCGCTGAGGCTCAACGTCGACGCCAGCTCGCCTTGGCACATCCCTGCCCCAATCAGGCTACACCAGCACGGGCCACAGCCGGCTGGTGGGCAATCCTCGTGCGTGGTGCGCGCTGATGAGGGAGAGAGACAGGTCGGGCCTGCCGCCTGCGCCGATGCGAAGGAAGACAGGGCGGGGATTCCTGGCCGGCGCCCGCTCTGATGACGATGGGAGATGCATATGGCCCGGGGAATCGTGGCCGTCCCGGCAGCCGCCGCAGATGCGGGAGGAAGATGACCCGGGGACTCGTGGTCGTGGCTGGAAAGACCACCCGGCCGCCGCTGCGGATGCAGAAGTCGTGGCCGTCGCCTCTACGGATGCGGGAGTCGTGGCCGGGAAAACCTCCGATGCGGGAGATCTGGCCGCCAAAGCCACCGATGTGGGTAGTCGTGGCCGCCGCCATCGCCGCTGGCCGTCGCCGCTTCGCCGTCATGGCCGCTAGTGCCCGTGGGCCAAAAATCAAGAGGATGAGTAAAATGAAATATTGATATTATAACTAAGAAATAATCGGTAAATTACAATAATATCTATTAACATATTTCCTTCCATACCCCTATACTACCTATGAATACTACCTATACTACAGCTAAAAAAACTGGTAGTACAGAATTAATCTCAACCGTCGGATCCTTACATACAGGTCATTTTCTATTATATACGAGTCCTTTTGAATTGGTAGTACAAGGTCGTATTGTGCGTCGTAAAAGACCTCTCTTGATATTGTAGCGAACATGGCCCCATTTGCCATTTGCTCAAGTTGATTTTGGGGATTCATGCTAACACAAGAAATCGGACTAACCACATTGTCTAGCATGTCCTTATAAACATATCTAGGTCCCATGGAAGCAACCAAAATCAAAGAAGCAAAGAAACAAGTCAAAGACGCGAGAAAACAAGTAAATGGCACCGTCAGATGAACCGACGGTACCCTAGAGGCGAGCGTCGGTGTACTTGATACACTGCGCAGAAGGCCAACTGAATTGGCACCGTCGAATGAACCGATGGTCCACATTCTAATTGCGTCGGACGATTGGTAGGAGCAGTGCTGTAGAGGAAAGTAGCACCGGATGATCCGACAGTCTAAGTGGGGACACCGTCGGTCTATCCGATGCATGGTTTGAATCAAGACAGAGACGCGCCAAGACAGACTCTTCAGCACCGGATGAACCAACGCCTTGGTCAGTGGAAGCGTCGGTCTATCCGGCGGTCTCGAAGAAACCAACAGAGACGTTTTGGCGAGAAGTCCTTCAGCACCGGATGAACTAACACACCGTCGGTGTATAGCGTCGGATCAGTTGTGTCAGAGAACCTCAACGGCTAAGTGACGTGGATAGGGGCACCGGATGAACCGATAGCTCTGAAAAGATAGCATCGGTTCATCCGACGCTACCTTTTTCAGTAGCCGTTAGCCAACGGCTCCTTCAGTGCCTTGGGCTATTTATACCCCCTCCACTCACCCATTTGAGGTTGCTGGATAGTGTGGAAGTGCAAAGGAGTGTGAGACACCCAAAAGATCATATCCAATCCATCCAAGTGCTAAATTGCTCATCCATAGACTTGCACATGCTTTGTGTGTGTGCTTAGTGCTAGGCTTAGCTTAGAGTTGAGTGAGTGCAAGATTGTGCCAAACTTGTGAGGTGACTCTTGAGTGAATCAAGTTGTACAAGATGTGCCAGAAGCCTTGGGGCCTAAGTGGCTCACCGGCAATTGTCTTCGACCCTCCGGCTTGGTGTGGAGTGGCGATGACACTTTGTGCGGGGGACGTGGAGACCCCCTTACTAAGTGGAAAAACTCCTTAGTGGAGGCGGCATCAAGGTGACCAAGGGAGCTTGGCGAGTGCCTAAGTGGCGAGCCTTTGTGGCAATTCAAGTGGTGCTCTTGGGAGAGACTTGGTGACCGGGAAGCAATACTCTTGTGTGAGTGCTTCAACAACGTGGACTAGAGGTGGCTTAGTGCCTACCGATACCACGAGATAAATCGCGTGTCAAGAGTTTGCTTCCTCTCATCCTTCTTTACGTTTCTGCATTACTCTCTTGCAATCCTTGCTTGCCTTTACTTTCCTAGAGTAGTATCATGCTAGGATTGGCTATAGGTTGCAAAACTTGTTTTGGGATGAGGGTTTCACACTAGATCAACCTTAGATTGCACATCTAGATAGAATTGATCTAGTTTACTTTATGCAAAAGTAATGAAGCCATAGGTTAAGTTTTTAAGTTGCCTAATTCACCCCCTCCCCCTCTTAGGCTACGAGCATCCGATTCCTTACAAGTGGTATGAGAGCCGGGACTCATTTCCTTCACAAGGAAACGCTAATTCGATTGTTAAATTGTGAAAACCGGCTCATTGGAACGGTTAGGCTTCATCGCCTAGTGAGTTTCTCTATAGAGGTATGAAAGGGGTGGATACCCTAGGTTTGGCTCCACATTTCGATGGCACGGGCTATCCTTGGTGGAAGGTTCTCATGGAGGCCTATCTCCAAACAAAGGACCATGATGTTTGGAGAGTCACCAATGAGGGCGTGAAATTGGTACTAAGAAGGAAAAGCAATTTAATGTGATTGCTAAGAGTATCATTTTGTCCTCACTAGATGTAGGTGTTTTCAATAGAGTTTTTACTTGTGATAATACTTATGAACTATAGAAAACCATCAAGGAGCAAAATAAGGGCTCAGAAGAAGTAGCTAATGAATGCTACGGTTGCCTCCTTGAGGAATTCAATATCTTTAAGCAACTTGAAAATGAAAATGCCGAATCTATGTACTCACGCCTAAATGTTCTTGTCAATGAGATTAATGCTTTAGGTGTGAAGAACATCACGGACTTGAGCATCAACCGCAAGATCCTTCAAAGTCTCCGGAAGCCCGATTATGACTTGGTGAAGGCCATCATCTATAAGAAGAAGCTCGAAGAATTGAAGCCATCTCAAATCTTGAGCAAGATCATGGCACATGAGCTTCAAATCATGCCCAAGTCCAAGAAGGCGCCCCAAGAAAAGCCCCAAGAGCCATCTTCTCCAACCACAAGCCATGCCCTCTCAAGCCAACAAGAGAAGGTGATGAGTAGGATGGCTACTCATGGAAGCTCAAGCGAAGATGATGGTGATGATGGTGACGATGAAGACTCCTCAAGTGATGAATAGACCGAGTCCATGGTGGCCATGTACGTGAAGAAGATCTTCAAGTATGTGAAGAAAATCAACATGTACGGCTACAACGTCCACTTGAGAGAACGGCGTCATCATCAACACATCAAGTTTACCAAGATCAAGCACAAACCCAAGAAGAAGGTGGTCAAGGAGAGGAGGCCAAAGCAAGAAGCAATTGTCGCCGTCCGTGAGTGGACAAGTGGTGGAGAATCAAGTTCTTGTAGCTCAAGTGATGAATCAAGAAAGAACTTCACCACCCGCTTCATGCAAGGTCCTTCATCATCACCACACATGTGCCTTATGGCCCAAGGTATGGAGAGCAATTTAAGTGATGATGAATCCGACACCACCTCTCTCGATGATCTTGTTGAGCTAGTCCATGAGCAAAAAGGAATGCTTAAGAAACAAGCTAATGAAATTAAAAAACTCAATGCTCTCAATGATCTTAGTGCAACCCTTGCTACAAATTATGAACATTTGTTGTGCAAATTCAAATTGCTTAGCAAGGAGTGTCATAAGCTAAAATCTAAGCTTGAGAGCAATGAGACTAAAACAAGTGATTCCTTTGAGCTTGATAAATCATCTATCTCTTGTGCAATTCCTATCTCCAAGGTAGATGCTTCAACTTCGTGCATTGATTTAATTGATGAATCTTGCTCACCATCTTTCAATGAGAAAGTTGTTGTAGAAACATGTGATTGTCTCATAGGTAAGAAAAATGATGAGCTCAAGCAAGAAGTGAAATGGCTCTGAGAGAGGTTGGCAAGCTTGATGGGCAAGGGTAAGAACAATGAGGAACAAGTGGACATCTCTCAAGACATGAAGAGCAAAGCCCAACCTTCTCAAGATAACCGTGATCCCATGGTGAAGAAGCTTGAGAAGGGTGCAACTGTGACTTGCTACAAGTGTCATGAAGAAGGACACAAGTTCTACAAATACCCTCAATTTGTCAAGAGGATGGACAAGGGCGAGAAGAAGATGAACCCCACCATCAAGAGCTCCCTCTTCTACACCAAGCCCAACCTCAAGAACAAGACCAAGAGCAACACCTACGTCATCATGAAGAAGACTAATGGCAAGGTGGTTGCACACAAGGTTGGGAAGATGAAGACGGAGCGGGGTTGGAACCAACCCATTTGGGTGCCCAAGGAAGTCATCACCAATATGAAGGGGCCTCAAATGGTGTGGGTTTTTAAGGCCACTTGAAGGCCTTGAGATCGGGGGCTTGGGAGGCTTGGCACAAAGAAGATGAGAAGATTCAAGCCTAGAAGCCAAGCTTGCAAGTTGGACAATGTGTTGCCCAAGTTCCCCGGTTGAGGTAATGGAAACTAGAACCCATCTCATGTATTATTGTAGCTCCATTGCCTTGTGTAGGTTTGCATTTGTTGCTTTGCCTAGTTGTTTACATATGGTAGGTTGCTTGTGTCATGTACTAACCCATGAGCAACATACATGATTTGATTAGTGTGTAGGAAATCTACACTTGTTCTTTCATGGTGGATGTTTTCCATATATATTTCTTTGCATCATGAGCAAGCTATAGGGTTGGCTTCCCTTTTGTTGTCACAAACAATATGCATACATTTGGTTGGTGATTCAAACACTAAATGCACACATTTAGGGGGAGCTCATCCTATGGGTTGGTTATGGGACTAACATTGTTTCAAGCTTATTTTTTGTAGTCCCTTGGTGATATGACTACGCCGACCACACCATCGAGTATTCCGACTACATCAAGCAAGATGGAACAATCGTCAAGCAAGCTTGCACCAACTCATGTTTTTTTATGGGCCAATTACACGTAGCCGAGCTAAGAAAATACAACAAGAGGTGCACGCGCTACTTTGTGAAATTCTATTTATTAATGAGAATTATATACTACCTAAGTCGTGCATGTTCCTTTTACTCAGGTTCACCGAGGAGGATGGCAAGGACACACCAAGACCGAACCAGAGCGAAGAACCACGTCGAGTCAGTTCAGCCTGACAGAACCGTCAAGAAGAACTAGTCATATCTTTTGATTCACAGAAGCTATGGAGGTCCATGAGTACACGTTGGAAAGCTCTTGAAGTCTAGTTTCTAATGCCACTGGTGCTGAGTGCTTTTGACATTCCAGTGAGGCAGCCGAGTGCTTTTAGTACAGACTGGTCAGAGTGTCAACAGTCTGCCTAACGTCCAAGTTTTCGTGCAAAACTGTACCATTCTACAATATTTCGTGGTACATGCTGCACGTAGTGTGAAAGTGCATCAAGTTAGCTTTCTAACGCATTCAACGACATGTCATTTGGAGTTTCCAAGATGGAGTTATTGTCAAAACACTGAAGACTGCGCAGAAGGCCAACAGTCACGCGGAAATTCATCAGGAGCGTGGAGGCCTTTTCACATAGGCTGTCTTTTCGTTTTTGTTTCGTGTTTTCACTTATCTAGGAGGTCTGCTCCTTGTATAAATACCCCTTTGCTTCATAGCAAACGGAAGATTTTGATAATTGAAATACAGAACCCCTTTGTTTAGCTGTGTGCTAGCAAACCCTTGAGAGAAATCTCTACCCCCTTTGCTCTTGTGATCTCCTTCGCGGGAATACAACAGCGGCGGCTTCATCCGCTCCCAATTGGTGCTCCTACTCCCTTTGAAGTTTCCTCGATTGATTGTAGGCTGTGTTGGTTGGTTTCCTTGAGAGTGTAGTTGGGCGAATCCTCGATTCAGGTTGCCGGTTAAAGACGGTGGTTGGCTTCGAGTTTTATTCGTCAGGTTGCACTAGTTATCGCTGCTTGCAGCAAGTTACCTTGGCTTCTTTGAAGCTAGTTATCTGGTGATTATCCTACGTCATGAAGATCGGGACCCCCTTGGCGCATCATCTGGTATCAAAGCTTTCGTTACCACGGTAGGATTCTTTACCCTTAGCTACATATATTTGTGTCTTTGTCCTATAAAAAAAAAGCCCAAAAAAATCTGTTATAGCCTTTTTGTTACAATCTGTTTAGCTTGTGAGTTTGGTTAAATTTTAGTCCATTAGAGTCTTTATTTAGTTGCTGATCATTTTATCCTTTGCGTGTCCTTTTTGAGCCTTTTCATATCTCTGAAAAATTCCTACAAAAAAATATATAGTAACCCATTATATCCTTTGCATAAACTTTTTGTCCTATCAAGATAGCTTCTGGTTGTGTTTGGTTCTGTCGTCGTTAATTTGTGCAAGTGATATATCTGTTCTTCTCTTATCGTTGCAAAAAAAAGAAAAAAAATAGAGAAAGTATTGAGAAAGTGAAAAAAAAGAAAGTGTTCAGAAGGTTAAAAAAAAAGAGGTGTTGAAAAGAAAAGAACAAGATCAGATTTGTTTGATATGCACAAGTGATGAACCTCCATATCTAATTGTATGACCAGTTTGCTATCATCCTTTTGGTGCAATTCTTGCTAGGTGATTCTATTTAAATCAATCATCCCTAGCATCTTCCTTGTTTGCATCAAATCCGTCTGTCTTTTGTGCGTGTGTTGCTACAGTTACTTCTTTCATATCTTGTGATCAGCACTAGACATTTGATCTCTAGTTTGGATTGTTATTTAACTTTAGAACAACTAGATTTCAGATTTCATTCCTTGTGTATATCCCCACCAAGCTCCACATACAAGCCATCGTAATCGGTACTCCTTGATCTTGTATTCGCTTAACCATCACTCTTGTTACCACCACACATTGTTTTTGCTGTAACCCGCAGGGATTTCATAAAGAGCTCTGGTTGGTAAGAGAGGTGAGGTTGTGAGAGCTACCAAAATTTTCTTTTCCACAAATACTACTGCTCGTATTGACTAACATTGCAGGAAGATGGCTGATGTAGACGATTGTGTTACTCTGGTACAATTTAATGAATTCAAGCAAAGTTTGGAAGAGAAGCAAGATCGTTTGGCACGAGACTTTGAAACACCTCTGACTGAACTTAGAGGACGTCCTCCATCTAATGATGGTGCAAGCAACCATGGTGAGGATGCAGAAGATGGTGATGGAAGAGCAAGAGGTCGGAGGAATGAAGATTCTGTACATGGGAGAGGAAGAGGTCGAAATCGAAGAAATGCTGGCAATGAAGGGTCTGATGATGAAGATGAAGATAATCATTCCCAATTTCATTTTGATCGCCGACGTCCTAGAGGAGGCAACCGTGAAGATAGGTTTGGTAAACTGAAATTTACCATGCCAAAATTTGATGGTGGATCTGACCCTAAAGCTTATTTCACTTGGGAGCTGAAGGTGGATAAGATATTTCGTTTGCATAACTATACAGAAGAGAAGAAATTGGCAATGGCATCTCTTGAGTTTGATAGATATGCTCTGATCTAGTGGGAACAACTTCTCTGTGATCGTGATGAGGATGGTGAAGATCCTATTTCCACTTGGGAAGAGATGAAGCAAGAGATGAGAAGACGTTTTGTGCCTACGCACTATCGGCGTGATCTTTGATAAATTGCAGAATTTGAAGCAAGGAAGTTTCTCTATTGAAGAATATTATAAAGAGATGGAGAAGGCTATGATTAGAGCCAACGTGTATGAAGATGAAGAGCAAACTATTGCACGTTTCATGGCTGGGTTACATCACAACATTCAGCGCATTGTTGAGTTTCAGCCGTACCGCCATCTTATTGATTTGGTACATCAAGCAACCAAGGTTAAACGCCAACTGCAGCAAGATGGTAAGAGTGGCAAATCCTTGCCATTTGGTATGAGGACTACATCTGGAGGAAGCAAACCAATCTCAAAGTTTGCTGCTGCACCCTCCGTTGCAAAAAGCTCATTTGGAGGCTCACGTTCCAATGTTCATGGTGTTTTTAGTGGGAAGAACACTACTGCCCCAAGCATGAATTCCAAACCTGCAACATCCACCTCTACTTCAGTAGGTTCTACTGCTATGAGTCGTGAAATTCTGTGCTTCAAGTGTGGAGGCCGTGGACATATTATTAAGGAATGTCCAAATAATCGGGTGATCATTGTGATGATAGTGGAGAGTATGAATCAGCTAGTGAAGAGGAAGTAGTGGAGGATAATGCTGATGAAACCCATGAAGAAGAGGAACATGCTGGATGTGAGTTTGAGCAAGGTACTGCTCTTGTAGTGACACAAATATTAAGTGTTCCAATGAAAGAAGCTGAAAGTGGACAGCGGCATAATTTATTTCAAACCAGAGCCAAAGTGCAAGATAAAGTAGTGAAGGTGATTATTGATGGAGGCAGCTGCCATAATCTGGCAAGCCGTGAGATGGTTGATAAGCTTGGTTTAAAGCTGCAGCGACATCCTCACCCATATCATGTTCAATGGTTGAATGATTCGGGTGATATCAAGATTGGTTATAAGGTGAAAGTTCCTTCCAAAATTGGTGAATATGTTGATACAGTGGAGTGTGATGTGGCACCAATGTCTGTGTGTCACATGCTGCTTGGAAGACCATGGCAATGTGACCGATACACTCAGCATTGTGGGAGAACCAATCAGTACACAATAGACTTGAAGGGGGAGAAGTTGGTACTCAAGCCTATGACACCCCAACAAATTATGGCTGAGCACCTACAGAAGAAAACTGAAATTAGTCCAACAAGTAAAGGAGGAGAAGAGCAAAACAAAATGAGTGCCAACCACAATTCGGTGAGTGAGAGCCCCAAGCCAAATTTGAGAGATAAAAAGAAAGGAGAGGGAAAGCATCTGGTTATGTTAGCCACAAAATCTGAGATGAGAGATGTGAGGAACAACCCAGATCAAGTGCTCTTTGTACTTGTGTGCAAAGACATTTTAATTTCAGCTAACGATATCACCTCTCTTCCTAGTGTTATGTCTAATCTTTTGCAGGACTATGAAGACGTTTTTCTGAAGGAAACCCCAGCTGGACTACCTCCGTTTCGTGGGATTGAGCACCAAATTGATCTCATTCCAGGTGTTGCACTCCCCAACCGTCCCCCATATCGAACCAATCCAGAGGAGACAAAGGAGATACAAAGGCAAGTACAAGAACTTCTTGACAAAGGTTTCGTTCGTGAAAGTTTAAGTCCTTGTGCTGTTCCTGTGAGTTTGGTACCTAAAAAGGATGGAACTTGGAGAATGTGTGTAGATTGTAGAGCTATAAATAATATCACTGTCCGGTATCATCATCCTATCCCACGGTTAGATGACATGCTTGATGAACTGAGTGGGTCTATAATATTTACTAAAATTGATTTGAGAAGTGGGTACCATCAAATAAGAATGAAAACTGGAGATGAATGAAAAACTGCATTTAAAACTAAATTTGGACTGTATGAATGGTTAGTTGTGCCTTTTGGTTTGACTAATGCTCCTAGTACTTTTATGAGGCTAATGAACCATGTTCTGAGAGCTTTCATTGGGAAATTTGTGGTTGTTTACTTTGATGATATCTTGATTTACAACAAGTCTTTTGAGGAACATATGATTCACATTCGTCTAGTTTTGGATGAACTTAAAAAGGAGAAGTTATTTGCTAATCTTGAGAAGTGCAGTTTTTGCACCGACCATGTTGTGTTCCTTGGCTTTGTTGTTTCAGGAATGGGAATCGAAGTGGACGAAACCAAGGTGAAAGCCATCAAGGATTGGCCAACTCCGGTGAATGTAAGTCAAGTAAGAAGCTTTCATGGCCTTGCTGGTTTTTATAGGAGATTTGTGAGAGATTTTAGTACCATTGCTGCTCCTTTGAATGAATTGACCAAGAAAGGGGTTGAATTTAAATGGGGACAATCACAAGAAAATACTTTTCAAGAATTAAAGAAACGTTTAACTGAAGCACCGTTACTTGTTCTTCCTGATTTCACTCAAACTTTTTAAGTAGAATGTGATGCTAGTGGAATTGGCATAGGAGGGGTTTTAATGCAGGAAGGAAAACCAGTACATATTTTAGTGAAAAATTGGGAGGTGCTCAATTGAATTATTCAGTGTATGACAAAGAATTGTATGCTTTGGTGCGTGTGCTTGCAACATGGCAGCATTATTTATGGCCAAAAGAGTTTGTTATTCATTCCGATCATGAAGCTTTGAAGTATTTGAAAGGACAAGCAAAGCTGAACCGACGCCATGCTAATTGGGTTGAGTTCATTGAAACATTTCCCTACATTGTAAAATATAAGAAAGGAAAGGATAATGTAGTCACTGATGCTTTGTCTCGAAAGAATGTGTTGCTGAACCAACTCGAGGTAAAAGTTTTGGGTCTTGAAAGTTTGAAAGACCTGTACAAAAATGATCCTGAATTTTCAGAACCATATAATCATTGCAAAGATGGAAAAGGTTGGGACAAATATCATATACATGATGGATTTTTGTTTAGAGCTAACAAACTTTGTGTTCCAAATTCTTCGGTTAGATTGCTTTTGTTGCAGGAGGCACATGGAGGAGGATTGACAGGACATTTCGGGCAAAAGAAAACTTATGAACTGCTAGGAGATCATTTGTATTGGCCCAAGATGATGAGAGATGTCATCCGGTTTGTCGAGCGATGCGTTACCTGTCACAAAGCTAAGTCCAAACTGAACTCTCATGGTTTATACACTCCTTTACCTGCTCCTAATACTCCTTGGGAAGACATAAGCATGGATTTTGTTTTGGGACTGCCTAGAACTCAGAGGGGAAAAGATTCTATTTTTGTCGTGGTTGATAGATTTTCAAAGATGGCTCATTTTATTCCTTGTAACAAGAGCGACGATGCTTCACATGTTGCTAATTTATTTTTCAGGGAAATTGTGAGGTTACATGGAGTGCCCAGGACCATTGTGTCTGATCGTGATGTCAAGTTTGTGAGCTACTACTGGAAAACATTGTGGGCAAAGCTTGGAACCAAGCTCCTGTTCTCGACTACTTGTCACCCTCAAACCGATGGGCAAACTGAAGTGGTGAATCGTACATTGTCAATGCTGTTGCGAACAATGGTGAAAAAGAACTTGAAGGACTGGGAGGAATGTTTGCCTCATGTGGAGTTTTCTTATAACAGGGCAATACATTCTACCACTAATTTGTGTCCTTTTGAAATTGTTTATGGGTTCAAACCTGTTGCTCCGATAGATTTGTTGCTTTTCCATTACAGGAGAGAACCAACATGGAAGCTACCAAGCGTGCTGCATATGTAAAGAAGATACATGAGAAGACCAAGGAAGCAATAGAGCTGAAGGCGATGCGCAAGGCTGTAACCATGAACAAACATAGGAAGAAAGTGTTATTTGAACCAGGGGATTTGGTGTGGATTCATTTGCGTAAGGATCGCTTCCCTGATAAGCGCAAATTGAAGCTTATGCCACGAGGGGATGGTCCATTTCGTGTTCTTGCAAAGATCAATGATAATGCATACAAGATAGACCTTCCAGCAAGTTATGGCGTGAGCAACTCCTTCAACATGGCTGACCTGTCACCATTCACAAGTGAAGATGGTACGGAGTCGAGGATGACACCTTTTGAAGAGGGGGAGGATGATATGACTATGCCGACCACACCATCGAGTATGCCAACTACATCAAGCAAGATGGAACAATCGTCAAGCAAGCTTGCACCAACCCATGTTTTTGATGGGCCATTTAGACGTAGCCGAGCTAAGAAAATACAACAAGAGGTGCACGTGCTACTTTATGAAATTCTATTTATTAATGAGAATTATATACTACCTAAGTCGTGTATGTTCCTTTTACTCAGGTTCACCGAGGAGGATGGCAAGGACACACCAAGACCAAACCAGAGCAAAGAACCATGTCGAGTCAGTTGAGCCTCACAGAACCGTCAAGAAGAACTAGTCATATCTTTTGATTCACAGAAACTATGGAGGTCCATGAGTACACGTTGGAAAGCTCTTGAAGTCTAGTTTCTAATGCCACTAGTGCCGAGTGCTTTTGACATTCCAGTGAGGCAGCCGAGTGCTTTTAGTACAGACTGGTCAGAGTATCAACAGTCTGCCTAACGTCCAAGTTTCCGTGCAAAACTGTACCATTCTACAATATTTCGTGGTACATGCTGCACGTAGTATGAAAGTGCATCAAGTTAGCTTTCCAACGCATCCAACGGCACGCCATTTGGAGTTTCCAAGATGGAGTTATTGTCAAAACACTGAAGACTGCGCAGAAGACCTCACACGGAAATTCATCCGGAGCGTGGAGGCCTTTTCACATAGGCTGTCTTTTCGTTTTTGTTTCGTGTTTTCACTTATCTAGGAGGTCTGCTCCTTGTATAAATACCCCTTTGCTTCATAGCAAACGAAAGATTTTGATAATTGAAATACAGAACCCCTTTGTTTAGCTGTGTGCTAGCAAACCCTTGAGAGAAATCTCTACCCCCTTTGCTCTTGTGATCTCCTTCGCGGGAATACAACAGTGGCGGCTTCATCCGCTCCCAATTGGTGCTCCTACTCCCTTCGAGGTTTCCTCGATTGATTGTAGGCTGTGTTGGTTGGTTTCCTTGAGAGTGTGGTTGGGCGAATCCTCGATTTAGGTTGCCGGTTAAAGACGGTGGTTGGCTTCGAGTTTTATTCGTCAGGTTGCACTAGTTATCGCTGCTTGCAGCAAGTTACCTTGGCTTCTTTGAAGCTAGTTATCTGGTGATTATCCTACATCATGAAGATCGGGACCCCTTGGCGCATCACTTGGTGACGCGTTCCGGTGCGGTACTTCATTCTAAGAGAATGCTATTTCACTCTCAATGTGATCTAACATCTCAAATAGAGTGAATATAGCAATATGAGCTTCATGCTATTTAGTCATGTCCTTGCGAACTTATGTCTCTATATAAGTTCAAAGACAATGTACTCATACATTCCTAATCCTTGTGGTACCCCAAGTGTCTTCTATGCAAGCTTCTTTCAAGTGGTGTCACCTTCTAGTGATATCATTTTCAAGTGGCTCATCTCAATGTGGTGCCAACAAGGTAGAGAGGAACAACCCCCGGAGGTATGCAATGGTCAAAAGACTACAAGTGATATCTACAAGTGGACTTGCTAGTTTCCTTGGAGACCTTTTGGTTTGGACCTTTTTGAAGATTTTATTCCTAAGGGGGAGAATGTGGGACCAAAGCAAGCTAGTGTTTCCAAAGAGGGAAGAGACAAGCTATGTGTGAACATAGGAAGAGAAGATTAAAAAGGGGGAAGTTTGATCTAGGGTAGCTTTGGATGATGGTAAGCATCAAAGCAAGTGTAAGTGGTTCTAATTTTGTCAATTTTTACACATTTATACTTGCTTTGCTTGTGTTGTCATAAATCACCAAAAAGGGGGAGATTGTAGGGAACATGGCCCCATTTGCCATTTGCTCGAGTTGATTTTGGTGATCCATGCTAACACAAGCAATGGGACTAACCACATTATCTAGCATGCCCTTATAGACATATCTAGGTCCCATGGAAGCAACCACAATCAAAGAAGCAAAGAAACAAGTCAAAGACGCCAGAAAACAAGTAAATGGCACCGTTGGATGAACCGACGGTACCCTAGAGGCGAGCGTCGGTGTACTTGGTACACTGCGTAGAAGGCCAACTAAATTGGCACCGTCGGATGAACCGACGGTCCACATTCTAGTTGCGTCGGACGATTGGTAGGAGCAGTGCTGCAGAGGATAGTAGCACCAGATAATCCGATGGTCTAAGTGGGGGACACCGTCGGTCTATCCGATGCCTGATTTGAATCAAGACAGAGACGCGCCAAGACAGACTCTTCAGCACCGGATGAACCGACGCCTTGGTCAGTGGAAGCGTCGGTCTATCCGGCGGTCTCGAAGAAACCAACAGAGACATTTTGGCGAGATGTCCTTCAGCACCGGATGAACCGACACACCGTCGGTGTATAGCGTCAGATCAGTTGTGTCAGAGAACCTCAACGGCTAAGTGACGTGGACAGGGGCACCGGATGAACCGATGGCCCTGAAAAGATAGCATCGGTTTATCCGACGCTACCTTTTTCAGTAGCCATTAGCCAACGGCTCCTTCAGTGCCTTGGGCTATTTATACCCCCTCCACTCACCCATTTTTGGTTGCTGGATAGTGTGGAAGTGCAGAGGAGTGTGAGACACCTAGAAGATCATATTTAATCCATCCAAGTGCTAAATTGCTCATCCATAGACTTGCACATGCTTTTAGTGCTAGACTTAGCTTAGAGCTGAGTGAGTGCAAGGTTGTGCCAACCTTGTGAGGTGATTCTTGAGTGATTCAAGTTGTACATGGTGTGTTGGAAGTCTTGGGGTCTAAGTGGCTTACCGGCAATCGTCTTCGACCCTCCGGCTTGGTGTGAAGTGGCAAGGACACTTTGTGCGGGAGACGTGGAGACCCCCTTCCTAAGTGGAAAAGCTATTTAGTGGAGGCGGCATCAAGGTGACCAAGGGAGCTTGACAAGTGACTAAGTGGCGAGCCTTTGTGGCAAGGCAAGTGGTGCTCTTGGAGAGACTTAGTGACCAGGAAGTAATACTCTTGTGTGAGTGCTTCAACAACGTGGACTAGGGGTGGCTTAGTGCCTACCGATACCACGGGATAATTCGTGTGTCAAGAGTTTGCTTCCTCTCATCCCTCTTTACGTTTCCACATTACTCTCTTGCAATCCTTGCTCGCATTTGCTTTCCTAGAGTAGTATCATGTTAGAATTGGCTACAGGTTGCAAAATTTGTTTTGGGATGAGGATTTCACACTAGATCAACCTTAGATTGCACATCTAGATAGAATTGATCTAGTTTACTTTATGCAAAAGTAGTGAAGCCATAGGTTAAGTTTTTAAGTTGCCTATTTCACCCCCTCCCCCTCTTAAGCTACGAGCGTCTGATTCCTTACATATATACATTGCTTCATGAACCTCCAGAACTCCGGGAGGATAAAGTTCGCCATGGAACCCGTCGTCTACGCCGGGCTGCTCGACACGGCCCCGGCTGATCAGTCTCTGCCACCGTCCTTTAACGTGACGTTGCACGCAAAAAGCACCTACAGGTGGGTCAAGTTCTGCAGCAGCGGACGAGCTATGATGAAGGTGACCTATTCTGGCGTGACCTTGGCCATGGCGGATGTGGAACCGTTCTGCGTGGAAGCCAGAGGAGAGAAAGTTATCAGGGCAGCCGCATCGACGGGATGGCCGGTTCTACCCAGCGTCTTACAAGAGCGTATGGCGAGTGACCGGCGGTACGGAGTCATCCCGGTGGAGGTAGGCTTTACCTTTATATATAGCCATTGTTCTAAATAGCTAGCAATAAATGTAACCTGTTTACACACGAGTGTTTCAAGACAATCATGGTTACAAGATTGAGCACCTGCCAAAAAATTTAATCCCAGCAATGTATATATAACGTGGTGTTTATATACAAATAGGCTAATCCATCTTTTATATTAGCACAACTAAATCATATTTTTATATTAGCACAACTTAATATACATGGTGCTGATGGAAAGCATAACGACAAATTTCTAGAACATTCCCCACAATTCATGATCCATGGTATTATTACCATGAACAAATTAGAACAACGTAAAACATAGATATTTATCAAGGAAGATCGCACAATTCATAATCTATGATATTATTAGCATGAAGAAATTAGAACAAGATAAAAACATAGATGTTTAACTAGGAAGTTTCTAAAAAGGAGGATACTTGTCTCAACCTCATTATCTCCCTTGGCTCATAAATAGAACCTCCTTCCCTTGCCATGCCATTCATTCATGAGCATGGTGAATTGAAGGACCGGATTGGCGACCAGAGAAGGGGGAGTGTATGGGAGCCGATAAAAATTCTTTCTCAAAAGAACTCGTTCAATCGCAACTTCGAGGGTCCAACACGAACAAGTGGGAGCACACACAAACCTCTTTCGAGACCTTAGGAACAAAACTTGAAAGGCTAGGAAGCAAAGCAGAAGCAAGCACGAAAGAGCTCGAGCAATATAGAGGAAGGCTGAGACCTACCGGGTCACCTGACCACAAAAGTCCGGGTCACCCTGAGGCATACAGAGCCGCACCGGGTCACCCGGCCACAAGTGTCCGGATCACCCAGGACAGCCCAGAAAACCGCCCGCGGATCCGCCCCAAACTTTCGATCGATGGATCTCCCAAACCACTTGGAGCCTTGAGACGAAAGTTTGGAGAGATGATGAACACCCCAATGGGAAGATATGCCCCCAAAAATTTCGGCCTCTAACTCCCTTCAACTCCCGGAATCGCGAATCTTGGCCAAGAACACTATGAAATAGGGTTCATCCGAAAATCAACGAATCGAAGGCCAAATCCGGCGTTTGAGGGGTCAAGATCATCCACAAAGAGGCACAAGGCACTCACACATGATCCCCTCAAAGAAATCCGGAGAGAAACGCCCTCAAATCGACGAATCGAGCGACGAACGAAAGTCCCACAAAATAGCCGGAAAAAAACACGAAAATCACTTGAGCCAAGAGAAGGAAATCGACACAACCATGAATGCTTCTATACGACCAGAGGTCAGATTCTCTACAAAATCATGAAGAAAATCTAGCCTATAGAGCAGTGAAAATGAAAAGCAGTCCGGATGGATGAGTTGCCATCCAACCCTAGAGCTATATATATGAAGTCTCTCCAGGTTGGGCAAATGACCACGCTACCCCTAGAACTCAAATGAAGATACACACCCCTCAGGGGCACTTTGGTCAAGACTTGGTATTACTCATCGGGCGGCCATGCCTTCGCCGCAGTCCGCGTCCTCCCGACGTAAGCCCCGCGATCCCACCGCGTGTCCCCCGGCATCGAAGTTTCTCGGCACGCCCGGATCCCGTCTCCGCCCATCGAGCATCCGGTCCTGGTTTTGTGGCTCAACCAAGTAACCTGATGGTTTTGTGGTGAACCGCCACAAACCCCGCGTGCAAACTCTGGTCGTACGCCGCTACCCTACACCGGCTCCTGTCCACGACTTTGTCTTACTTTTCTTACCACCATGCGGCCCGCACTTGATCCCGTTTGGCCACCGGGTCCATCAAGCTGAGCCTACTTGTCTCTCCACTCCTCGGAGTCCCCGCAAGGCTAAGACCTTTCACGCCCACTCTTCACCTGCACCAACGCAAATCAAACCCAATCTACACCTGCAATACTCGGCCAAGAGTCAGTCCACACCACGTTGTCAATCACTCATCACTCCAGAGAGCGACCATCCACCTGTCTTCGGACGCTCCGGTCCTCATGAATTCTACCAATCCTATCATTTGGTTTGCAAGAAACTTGAATAGTGTTTCATAGGAATTTACTCATTTGCATGCTGATTCCAGAGGATTTCTAACATCCACTCAGACCTTAAAATTCTCACACACTAAGAACGAGAAACTCAATGATTTAGTTACTTGTTAATTGTTGCCTTCATGCGTAGAGCCCACTTGTTGGTGTGTACTGGAAGAAATGCCGCTTCTTTACCTTTTTTCTTCCCTTTCCCAACTCAACAACCCAAAGTGCTCTGACTGGGTCTTGGGTTTAGCGTGAGTGTGTAGGGCCGGATTGACAACCAGAGGGGGAGTGAATGGAAGCCGATAAAAATTATCTGAAGGAAAATCGGTTAAGTCCCAAAATCACAACCAAGGATTCTCACACAAACTTGCCAAGGCACGTAGGCACAACGAACCTACCAACCCTAGGAACAATCTGAACTAGATGCAAAGAGGAAGCACAAAACACACAATAAAGAAGCAAAGCACTTAGCCAAGAATCTGCGTCTTGATAACGGACGGTTCATCAGGTACGGACGGATGATATGATGGACAGGCACGGACGGTCCATATCAAACGCAGAACTACTTAGTGCTGAACCGGGCTTATACTGACGGTTTGAGCCGCACGGACGGTACGTCGCTTGCTGATGGACGGTCCGAAAAACCTCGAACGAAAAAGGACCAGACCCCTAATGAATCAAATGACGCAGCTCAAGAACATGCGACGAATAGCCGACGAACCCTAAGGCCACATATGGTCCGTATGAAGCGGACGGACGGTCCGTTAGGCCCGCAGCCGAAACGCACAACCCGTGAGTCAACCCCTCTTTTTCCTTCCATGGATCTCCCAAACCACTTGGAGCCTTGAGACGAAATTTTGGGGAGATGATGAACACCTCAAGGAGGGGATATGCCTCAAAAATTTCGGCCTCTAACTCTCTACAACTCCTGGAATCACAGATCACACGAAGGAACACCTGGAGCTCGAGTTCATCCGGAAAACCACGAATCGACAGCGACTCCCGACGTTTGAGTGGTCAAGATCATCCACAAATAGGCACAAGGCACTCACCCATGATCCCCTCAAAGAAATCTAGAGAATAACGCCCTGAAAATCGATGAATGAAAATCACCCAAAAATAGCCCCGAAAATGACACGAAAATCACAAAGAGCTAGACGAGAGAAATCTTCGCAACGTCAAATTCTTTCATACATCCAGAGGTCAGATTCTATACAAACATAGGAAAAATTTAGCCTATGGAGCAAAGGAATTGAGAAGCAGTCCAGACGGATGAGTTGCCGTCCACCCCCTAGAGCTATATATATGAGGTCTTCCGGTGGTGGCAAATGACCACACTACCCCTACAACTTAAAAGAAAGATACACACCCCTCAGGGCAATTTGGTCAAGTAGCAGATATTCCCATCGGCCGGACATGCATCCGCAGTAGTCTTGCTTCCATCCGATGCAAGCCCCGTGATCCCTCTGCATGTCGCCCGCCTCGAAGCTTCCCGGCGCGCCTAGATCCCGTCTTCGCCCGCCGAGCCTTCGGTCTTGGCTTTGTGAGGCAACCAAGGAACCTGACGGTTTTTTGATGAATCGCCGCAAACCCCGCAGACTCGGTGTAGCCTCCACGCCAAGCTGTTCTTGACTTGGCCGCCACGTCGTCCCGGCTCGATGTTGGTTTTGTGGAGTAAACCAACCAAACCCCGCGTGCAGACTTCGATTTTGAGCCGCTACCCTGCACCGGCTCCATGTTCACGACTTCACTTGCTTTTCTTGCCACCAAGTGGCCCGCACTTGATCCCGTTCCACTACGTGAAAAACTTAAATAGGTCACACAACATTGGTAACAGACTCACAAAGCCCATTACAAACTATGTCAATGGTAACGGGCATTGGTCATGCCTGTTACAAATAAGCCTAGCGGGCCATTTCTGACCTGACCACCATAACATTAGTAACCGGCCATGTTAAATAGTAACGACCACATTCGAAGCCCATTACCTTATTTGGAGTACGGACCCGAAATTTTACTTCAATCCAATTCACGCTCGTGTCCGCATTTACGACTGTATCCCCTCCCGGCCTCCCCCACACCCCACATATGCCACCCTCTCTCTTTCTCTCCTCACTCTCCCTCTCTCTCCCTTCTTCCTCTGCTTCAGCGCTCCGCCGCTCCGCCGCCACGCCCCTCGCCCCAACCCTCCGCCTCCTCCGCTCAAGCCACGTCCTCACCATCCCCTCACCTTCCTTTCCATTCCCTACCCGGCTATCCTCCTCTCCAGTGCGTGGCGGCCCGTGGGGCGCATCTTGGGTTTGGCCGCAGCCCTCTCGTGCGCGTCACCGGGGAGTAGGCCCTCTCGCGGCCGCCCGTAGCCACGCCCTCTCCACTCCCACAGCACCCTCTCTCTCTCCACTATCGGAGCCCCCTCACTCCCTCCCATTCCCTCCTCTGCAGCGTCGATTTGCCGCCGCCGTCGTCGAGCTCAACCTTTTGCAGCAGCTAGGCGTCAACTCATCATCCCCCGGCGGAGATCGAGCGTCGCCGGTCCTCGATCTGGCGTCTCCAGGCACAGCTTGAGTGTCGGCGTCCGTTCCTCATCCTTGGGCACAGATCGAGCGCCACCGAGCCTCGATCGTGCATCTTCAGACGCAGATCGAGCTTTGTCATGTTTTGCATATCTTTTTTTCCTTCACTTGGTTTGCAGTTCCATGGTAAACTCATTGGTTGTCTTTATTAGGTCATCATAAGTGGGAGTGGGGAGTGCATGGCCGGACGAGGTGTCGGCTGATCTGCGCACCAGCAAGTAGTAATATTTGTTCCGTGTGACCATGTGAATGAGTCTATGTAGAGATTCGAGACAATATCTATTGTTGTAGTATTTTGTTATAGTCCAAAATTGTTTTAGTGCTCTGATTAGCTTATATATATCTTGACTGGTTGCTGGTTACTGTGAGATGTGGTATGTAGGCAGTGGTTGTTTAGCTCGGAATTGTCTTCTAATTGAACGTCTTGTTCAGAGTTGTCTTCAAATTATAATGGCTTGTTCAGAGTTGTCTTCTAGTTGGACACCATTACTGATACATCTTACTTTTTAATTATGTAGTCACTGGACAGGGTATACAAAGTGTTGACGGGAAAACCAATTGAAGTGTTGGGGCATTTCAGGTATCATAGTGCCTACTAACACCATCTCTGAATGTACTAGATGATAAGCTCATATTTATGCATTGTTATATGAATGCAAACTGGCAAACAAGAAGTAAAAGATGTTTGTTCTCCTTTGCCATCACTGTTGTATAGAATTTGCTTTTCTTGTTTCTTGATCAGATGTGTCATGGTAAGCATTTGCATTTTCTTTGCACTAGCCTATGCTATTGGTGGTACTTTGTAGGTAGGTACGAGGAACCTGCTAACTTTATGTATATATTGCAGATATGCCTTAACACATTTGATAAAGCTGCGGATCTTGATGTTCTGGACCATCCAATCCTGAACTTCTCTGCTGCGCCACCTCTGTGCAAGGTGCTGAAGTTGAAGTGGCTGGAGCTCGACGACAACCACGGACAACGGGCAGTCTTGCAGATCCAGTGCAGGCCGAGGCGACGGCGGCGAAGCTTGACCCTAGCCGTGCAGAGCGGTTCAGGTGAAGCGCACACCTTTTTCTGTCCCCATCTGCCTCCTCTCTTTCTCTGATCTGCATCGCCTCTCATGCAGCCATATGCTGTGCTTTTCCATTCATATGTTGACTTCAGATATTTCAACTTATATATTTTCGCTGTGTAAAGCATCCTGTACAATATTGACTACAGATAGAGTTTGCAGTTTGCAGGGTATCAAAATTGACGTTAGAATTTTGTGCTTAGGTTGCATGGCTTTGGTGCTCTGATAGGAAACCTTGTATTGTTTTATTTAGTTAGGTTAGTGCTTCGTGGTTTCTTGATTACCTGTCCCTTTAATTTTATGCATTCTAATTTTGAGCATATCAAATGATCACATGTTTTCTGCTTTGTTGTTTCTTGACTTGGGAATTTCATATGTCTAGTGCATTGTCTAAATAGTTGGAAGTCTTTTTCCAAGTTTAGTAATTCTCTAGTGCATTCCCTTGTGTTCTTAATGGGTGAACTATTAATGCACATATGCTTTTTTCCTGAATATGACAGCTTAAATTGCATATAGTGAGCTTATCATTGATAGATGGGAAATATGCATGATAGTTTTCATCATTTTGATAGATGGGAAACCTCTTTTAGATACCATATATCTATTATCTTTTAACATTGACCTGTTATATGGTTAGTCTTAGAGTAACCATCCAGTTTCTGAGATTTCTGAGAGACAGAGAGGGTTCCTACTAATTTGATTGAAACATTCTCTAATGCATGGGCAACATTTTTGTCTTATAACATTCATATTTATTTGCATGCAGGTTTAGAAAGACTGATTATGTGACTCCATCTTTTGGTAGATTTGTCAATAGGAATTGATCTTTGGTTGAGACACTGAGTTGGTAAATTTATATCTTGCTATCAAGTTCATCTGGATAAATGTTGTGATGTAGTGCTATCTGTTCAGGGGATGCAAAGGATGTATGTATAAATCATGAGTGTGTGTATGGATGTAAGACTCATGTGTATGCATGCATTAAATAAAAGAATAGAATGTTTTTAACTTTTTTTTGTTTTTAATTCCACATTGGTAACGGGCATAACAAGGTGCCCGTTACCTATTTTGTTGTCAGTAACGGGCAACATTCAGGTCCGTTACTGATATTCTGTTATTGGTAACGGACCTTAATGATGCCCATTACCAATACTCTGTTATTGGTAACAGGGATCATGTAGATGCCCTGTTATCAATACTCTGATATTGGTAACGGACATTTGCCTGTTACCGATGAGGACTTATTTGTAACGCTATATTAGTAACAGGCGAGATGCCCATTATCAATGCCAGCTTATGCCCATTACCTATATTAGTTTTCCACGTAGTGTTCGGCACCGGCCCTCAAACCAAGCCTACTTGTCTCTCCATTCCTCGGAGGCCCCCGCAGGGCTAAGATCTTTCACGCCTGTTCTTCACCTGCATCAACACAAATCAAGCCGCAACCTGCACCTGCAATACTCGATCAAGAGTCAGTCCACACCACGTTGTCAATCACACATCACTGAGGAGCGACCATCCACCGGTCCTCAGACACTCTTGGTCCTCAATCTTCCTCTTTATGAATGCATTAACAACACACATAGTCACCAATTTAGAAAAAAGGAAAAGAAGAGACACGAACAAAAATTCAAACAAGTGACCAAAAACCAAACCAAAAGCGAGAACAAGATCACTTGAATGACAAAGTCTCGATCCCCTATGGCAAGGGCAATGACTCAACACAACCGAGACAAAATGCTCACAGCACCGAGTCCTCGAGGGGAGGCAAACGGGCTCGACACCACCAGCAAAAGAGCGAAGCAGAAAGCACAACTTCAGGCGACACAAAAAGCTCCCCTGCATGAATACAAGCTCCCCCTGAACAAATGCGTGCAAAACTCAAGTCCCCCCCTGAACTGAGCATCCATCTTCCCACATGCAGCCTGGGTTGGAATACACAAATTCCCCCCCCCTTGTTGAAAATGCATGAATCAAGGTTCAAATGCAAGTATGGGCTTCTCAAATAGACACAAATTACTATAAAATGCTAGGAATGAGATAAATCAAGCATGATTGTCCCAAAAATCCGTACAAGCATTGCCATCAAAATAGTTGAGATATATAGGCATGTGACAAGGCTATGATCAACATAGGCAAATTTTCACAAAAATATCCCTCTCATGAGCACAATCCTAATCATGATCAAAACATGCCAAAGTGAAGTAGATCATACAAACATCATGCTAGGACACATATTCTCATCAAAAGGTTATCATAAACACCCACAAGCTATCACATGTCACGTCAAAGCCACCGAGCCATGTGTCTACTTATAGATATGAGACTTCTCATTGGTAGACATCATGCAACGGTTTAGCACCCAAGATAAGGAATGTAAAACATACAAGACATGATTCATATGAGAGCATATTTTTCAAGCATAGCTATTTCATTTTCCGATTTAACATGGTATATGAAATGTCTTTGCGGCAAAAAAAAGCTTCTGCTCCTCCACAAGGTAAACATACGAGCTAAACATTTATCGTGACAAACGGGTCTTTGACCCCAAGTGATAAGAACAAGTCATCCAGGCAGAAATTGAGCCTGACAAAGATCACTAAAGCATATTAAGATCATGACAAGGCTTCTACTCATAAGAGGATCAATTTAGCATTTCAAAAAGGTATATACACACACACACACACACTAAAGGTATATACTACACATGGGTGCATCCTATATAGAAAATGCACCCAACCAACCCGGCGCGGCATGGTCCGGCTGACCCAACCAACCTGGCGCGCCAACCCAACCCAGCAACTGCCGCACCGCTCCATCCGTTTCGAGCCAGCAAGGCAACCGCCCGCACCGCGCGCCCCTGTCCGATCCAGCCACCCCTGTCCAAAACCGCACCACCTTTTTCTCCCCCACTTCTTCTTCTTCAGTTTCTACTCCTTGCTCCCTCCGTCATTCCTGTCGCCAGTTCGCAATCCGCTCCACCGCCGCCATTCGTGGAGGGGGCGGGCTGTCGAGATTCCGCCCCGCGCTCGTCGTTTGGTCCCCTCGTGGCTTGAGGATTCTGACACGTTCTACATTCCGCCCACGGCGACAAGCGCGCATCAGTCCCCTGCTTCCTCGACGCTCGAGGATTCCGCCGTCTACGACATCCCCCGTGCCCCTGCGGTGAGCAGCATCGCTCCGGTGACCTGCTTCCTCGGCACTCGAGATTCAGTTTGCGCAGCGGTGCCAAGTGGAGTGGGCGACGCCGTCAGTTCGTCGATTTAGCCATTGTGAGGTTAGTCACCAGCACCCCACACAACTTTAGAACCGTGATTCCCTCATTCAGCCGCGGTAGTGCGACGCCCTGAATCCTCCACACACAGAATCCCTTCTTCGATCCGTGATTTTGATTTTTTACTCGTGAGATACTAGGGTTTTCGTTTTGATGCATGATTTGTTCACAGTTTGATACATTGTGTTGATCTCCACCCCCTATATCGAATCTAGTGCCGCTGTGGGAGAGCAAAGTATAGGATGATAATTATGCTTTTATACCAGTTGCAACCGCCTATGACTATTTGTTGTAATCTTCCCATTGTATTTTTGTCATGTCATATACATGCATATTAGCTGCATTCGGATGACAATGATGTTTTTGTAATCCTGCTGTCATACTAGTTGTAACCGCCCAATACATTATGTTGCAATTTGCTCACTGTACTTTGCCATGCTATACCCTTTTATCTATAATGTGATGTCCCATTAACTAGTTTTTATGCATTTTCGGGAGGACACTGATATGTGTAATTGGCTATCAACCTCAAATTTTAAGCAGTGCCAAACTAGGTTTTGTGATTTTTTTATTGTTATATAGGAATTGTTGTAACTGTTGCCCTCAATTTTTCGTTAGTGTTCTTTTATGCTGGGACTTTTTTTGTTTGGCACTGGTGGATTCAGATGCAACGGTGGTGTGTTGGATTTTTTTGTATTTGTGAATTTTTAAGTAATGATGATACTTGTCATTTTTTTTATTTTTAGTTGTAGTCTGGATGTGAGTATAGGATGATAACCAGGTTATGATACTTGTTGTAAATGCCCCTCAGTTTTGTTGCAATTTTGCCAATGGCATCCTTCAATTGGTATTAAAGCCGGTTACGGATCTTCATGATTCTAACCAGTCTAAGATCCAAAGATGGCGTACCAAGAACGGGGTTCGGGTCCTCCACACTTTGATGGTAAGAACTACCAGATGTGGCAGAGGCGGATGGCTGCTTTCCTTCGCGGCAAGGGTAAGATCCTTTGGGATGTTACGGTGAACACAGCTTATTTTCATCCGATTAACTTCCTAGCTCCAGGATCAAGGGATATGCATGACGCCAACAACAAGGCGGTCGACTACTTGTTTCGTGCTCTATGTCAATCTGAATTCGATCGGGTTCAGACAGAGGACTTGGCTTGTAGGATTTGGGATCAACTGAAGAATGCTCATGCTGGGAACGCTCAAGTTCAGGCTCGGTTGTTCGCGACCTACCGGAGAGAGTACGAGAACTTCACACATCTCCCCGGTGAGTCCATAGACACCATGTTCCAGTGGTTCACTGTGATTGTGAACAACATGAGGGCTAATGTGGCCGCGCTCCCGTACGATGATCATGACATGGCTGTGAAGCTCCTACACTCTATGGATCGTACCGTGTGGAGTGAGAAGGTCGAGGCCATTCTGGAGTCGGAGAAGTATGAGACCCTCACGGTGGACGAGCTGTTTTCCAAGCTCAAGTCGTCCGAGGTGGACCGTGGGGTGCGAGCAAGGATCGAGAACCCGACTGATCCTCATAGTCTGGCTCTCGTTTCTGGACCAAGGACTAACGCTAACATACCTTCGAGACAGTTCTCTTTGTCTTGTCTTGTGGCCATGCCAGATGAGGAGTTCGATGTGCTGGGCGAGGAGGATCTCGCATTGCTGAGTAGGCGGTTCGAGCGCATGTACACGAACCGGAAGAATGCTTGGAGGAGCTCGGGCATGTGCTACCGGTGCGGGAAGCATGAGCACTTTATCGCTGAGTGCCCAGAGCCATGGAGATCAAGCCCCAGCACAAGCACCATCCGAGGACCGACCACAAGCACCACTCGAGAGATGATCACAAGGGTAAGAACAAGTCCGAGCGAAAGTCGAGGAGGAGTGGCGGTCACAAGAAGAAGGAGCGAGCTATGGTTGTCGGAGCGAGCGACATCGACTCAAGCTCCTACTACTCTTCATCGAGCTCAAGTGATGAAGAAGAGAACCGACACAAGGGCAAGCGGTCAAGCAAGAACATCAACGGCCTGTGCTTCGCCACCCAAGGCTTTTGCGGCATGGCACATAGCTCCGCAAGCAAGAAGAGCAACAAGGATGACTCGGACTCCGACTCCGAGGATGAGGTAAACAATGATCCATCCTTCTTGGTAGCGGAGAATGCTAGGTTGAATGAATTGCTTGACAACCGTGATGATGTGCTTAGAAATACCAACAAGGAGAAGAGGGAGTATAGGTCTTTGCTTGGAGAGGCTAAGGAGAAGGTGGTTGAGCTAGAGTCTTTGCGTGTTGATGCTAGGGCTCAAATAGATTCTCTGAAGTCTGCTCCTATTGTGACCGATGAACCTGAATGCACTGATTGTTCCACTTTTCTTGGTGATTTAACTGTGCTTAAGGAAAAGTATGCCTCCAAGGTTGAGGAACTAGATGTGCTTAGGGTAGAGCTAGATGAGATGAAATCTAGGCCCTCCTTGCTTGGTGCTTACACTTCTTGTCCTGTTTTGCATGAGAAGCTAGATGTTTCGCTTGCTTATGCTAGATCACTAGAGGCTAAGCTGAAAGCTCCTATTCCTACATCATGCTCTACTTGTGAAATAAATGCTGTGAAGAATTTGGAGCTTGCACACTATGTTGATCGTTTGCAGGATGAGAATGATGAGTTGAGGAAGATGATGGGTAGGTTGTCGGGTCATGAGTCTCAGCTCAGGATGATGATTGAGGCATACAAGCGCTATGATGGGCAAGCACTTGGGTCGGATAAGGTTGGGGAGTGCAGTGGTGAGAAGGAGGAGAAGATTGGTGATATCATAGCTCCACCAAAAACCTTCCACAAAAATGCCTATGCTCCTAAGCCCAACCCACTTAGGAACCGACTAGACACAACCCCAGATCCTCCCGTGTTTCCTCCACACACCAACAACTTCCAGAAACCCATCAAGTTCAAGAGTGACTTGGGGAAGAAGGGAGAGAAACCGAGTGAGGAGAAGCCAGAGCCCAAAGAGAGCCCAAAGCCAAAGCCAAAACCTAAACCCTTCCATTGTGAGCATTGTGGGAGGAATGGGCACCTAGCCGAGTTTTGCTTCCGGAGGAAGTGTGAGGAGAGGTTTGCTAGGAAGATGGCAAACAAGGACAGGTACCGCCCTTCTCGTGGTGTGCCTGAGCCTAGGATGGTGCCAAGGGGTGAGGGTGTGGTGCATACCATTTGCCCTCGAGAGAGGTGTGAGTTTGTGCCTCGAGGTGTGCCACCCCAGAGAGATGGTGGTAGGTGTGTTGGGTTTGGGCGTGGTGAGTTTGCTGGACGTTCTTTCGCTCGTGGCCAATACGAGTATGGGGGGAACGATCGCAGTTTTAGGTCTCAGAGGAGCTACGAGCCATGGTCTCCACCTCGTGGTACGCATAGTCCTCCAAGGAGACGTGTGGGTGTTCCACCTAGGGGTGATAGGATGGATTTTGCTAACCCCACTTTTGAGCAAATGGCACGTCACTGGTTTGATTCATTTTGTACTAACCCCAGTGCTGAATCGTTTGTTCACACTCACTCTCGTTTTTTATTTTCAGGTGGGAGGCTTGGAGGGCTTTTGGTTGATCGACTCCGGTTGCTCTCGACACATGACCGGAGATCGAAGGTGGTTCTCCAGTCTCACCCCGATGATGACCAAAGAGTACATCACTGTTGGGGACAATGGGAAAGGTAGAGTGCTTTCAGTGGGCACGGTAAAGGTGAGCGAGTCTGTGACTCTTAGGCATGTTGCTCTTGTCAAGTCTTTGGGGTTCAATCTTCTTTCGGTGTCCCAACTTCTTTATGAGGGTTTTGAGGTCCGTTTCAAAACGGGTGCTTCTTGTGTTTTGGATTCTTGAGGTGATCTTGTGTGCACGATCATCCCCGAGGGTCAGATTTTCAGAGCCGATTTTTCTCAGTGTGTCGGCTCTTCTCGTTTGGTTGCTGGTATTTCAGCGGAGCTTTGGAAATGGCATAGGAGACTAGGTCACTTGAGTTTTAACTTGTTATCACGCTTGAGTGGGCTAGGTTTGGTCCGAGGATTGCCTAAGTTGAAGTACCAAAAGGATTTGGTATGTGCTCCATGTAGGCATGGTAAGATGGTCGCCGCCTCTCACCCGCCTCTGACATCCGTTATGACAGAGAGGCCATGCGAGCTGTTCCATATGGACTTGGTTGGTCCAGCTCGTGTGTGCTCGGCGGGTGGGAAATGGTACGTCCTTGTAATAGTGGATGACTATTCTCGCTATGCTTGGGTCTTCTTTTTGGCTGACAAGGGGGAGACATTTGGTTTTGTCTGGGATCTAATCTTGAGGTTGAAGAATGAGAGGAATGGAGATGCTATTCGAGCTATTCGTAGTGACAATGGCACTGAATTTAAAAACTCTCATTTCGAAACCTTTTGTCGTGATTTGGGTCTCAAACATCAATTCTCTTCTCCCTATGTGGCTTGTCAAAATGTTGTGGTTGAGAGGAAAAATCGTTCCCTTTCTGAGATGGCTCGGACGATGCTCGACGAGCATAGGACTCCGAGGAGATATTGGGCTGAGGCGGTGAATACCGCGTGCCATGTTGGAAACCGGATTTTTCTTCGGGCCTTCTTGAACAAGACGTGCTATGAGCTCATGCACGGGCGAGCACCTAGAGTGAGCCATTTCATGGCTTTTGGTTGTCGGTGCTTTATTCTCAAGAAGGGTAGGCTTGATAAGTTTGAGTCGAGGTCTTCCGATGGGATCTTTTTGGGTTATGCGAGTCATTCTCGAGCATTCCGTGTGCTCAATCTTGATACTAACCTAGTCATGGAAACTTGCGAGGTTACCTTCGACGAGACCCAGCCATGCAATTCGTCTATTTTTGAGTGTGCAGGTGACGACGAAATTGGCAAGAAGATCTTTGAGGATGAGGAGGATGATGCTGGAGAGGATGATGGTGATGATGGTGAAGCTCCAGCCGAGCATGTACCCTCTACTTCCACTACGACGACTACGGTGCAGGATGGCCCATCCCCCACACCGACTACGATCCAGCAAGATCAAGTGGAAGCTGCTGCTGAGGGGGAGGTTGTCTCCAGGCGAGAGGCACCGAGGCACGTTCAAGTTGATCATCCTCCCTCAAGAATCATCGGCGACATCAACGAACGTACGACACGGTCAAGGTCCAGGAATGTTTCTCACTTTGCTCATTCGGCTTTTGTTGCTACCTTTGAGCCGAAAGACATTGGACACACCCTCTGTGATCCTAATTGGGTGAATGCAATGCATGAGGAGGTAGAGAATTTTGAGAGAAACCAAGGTTGGGAGTTGGTAGAGCCACCACCACATTGCAAACCTATCGGGACAAAATGGGTGTGGAAGAACAAAGAGGGTGAGAATGGTGAGGTGGTGAGAAACAAATCGAGGTTGGTTGCTCAGGGTTATAGTCAGAAGGAGGGGGTAGACTATGAGGAGACATTTGCTCTTGTAGCCCGTTTGGAGGCGATTAGGATCCTTCTAGCCTTTTCTGTGGCTAAAGGGTTCAAATTGTACCAAATAGATGTGAAGAGTACCTTTCTGAATGGGTTTTTAGAAGAAGAGGTTTATGTGAAGCAACCACCGGGCTTTGAGAGTGCTGAGTTTCCCCACCGAGTGTATAGGCTGAGGAAGGTGTTGTATGGGCTGAAACAAGCTCCCCGTGCATGGTATGGCTGTTTGCGGGAGTTCTTGTTCAGCAAGGGGTTTGAGATGGGCAAAGTAGATAAGACTCTTTTTCTCCTCAGGCAGGGCGATGATATCCTAATTGTTCAGGTGTACGTGGATGATATTGTCTTTGGCGGCTCGTCTCACTCTTTGGTTGCGAGATTTGCAGAGGACATGAGCAAAGAATTCGAGATGTCTATGATGGGAGAATTGCAGTTCTTTCTCGGGCTTCAGATCAAGCAGGCTAAGGAGGGAACCTTTGTGCATCAAGCCAAGTACACGAAGGACATCCTCGATGACTCGAAGTCCCTGTCGACGTCGATGAGTACGACTACAGCGCTGGATGCGGACGAGGACGGAGAACCCATGGACCAGAAGGAGTACCGGAGCATGATCGGCTCCCTCTTGTACTTGACGGCGACGAGGCCGGACATTCAGTTTTCTATGTGTCTGTGCGCTTGTTTTCAGGCGTCGTCAAGGACTTCACATCGGCAGGCCGTCAAGCGGATCTTCAGGTATCTTCGATACACTCATGAGCTCAGTCTTTGGTACTCGGCGTCCTCTTCTCTTTCACTTCTTGGGTTTTCGGATGCTGACTTTGCGGGGTGTCGAGTCGATAGAAAGTCGACTTCGGGGACGTGCCAGTTTTTGGGTTCATCGCTTATTTCTTGGTCCTCTCGCAAACAATCTAGTGTAGCTCAGTCTACCACAGAAGCCGAGTATGTCGCTGCCGCTAGTTGTTGCTCCCAGCTTCTTTGGATCACATACACGCTGAGTGACTTTGGTGAGGAGTGTACCCATGTTCCTCTCATGTGTGATAGCACGAGTGCCATTAGTGTTGCCAAAAATCCCGTGCTACACTCCAAAACCAAACATATAGAGGTGAGGTACCACTTCCTGAGAGACATTATTGAGAAGGGAAACATAGTTATCATCCATGTGCCAACTGAAAAACAGCTCGCCGATATCTTAACAAAGCCTTTGGACCAATCTACATTTGCTCGTTTGCGAGGGGACCTTGGTGTGGTTTTTCCTTTTTGAGTTTCGGTTGGGAGTCTGATGTACATATGCATGTTGCATTTTCATTTCTGTATCATATCATGTTTGCATCTTTGTATCATAGACTGCTTTTGTATCATATGCTTTGATCACTATGATATGCTAGATGTGAGCTTATGACCTTGCTAGTGATGCTCATGTGATGTATAGCTATGCTCTTGGTAGTTTTGGGATGTATATGTATGTGGATGGCTTATTTTTGTGAAAATGCTATATATGATCCTCTCTTATGAGTTGAATGCCTCTCATGTTGAAATTGTGCACATATGGCTATATCTTGCTTAATTTGTGTTTGGAAACCATGTTCTTTTCATTTGGGGTCAAAGACCCATTTGTCATCATGAATGTTTAGCCTACATGTTACCTTGTGGAGAAGCCTAAGCTTCTTTTTGCCGCAAAGGCACTTCATGTACCATGCTTAATTTTAAATCATGAAATTGGTATATAAAATGCTTGTGCTTGAAAATATGCTTCCATGTTATTTATGCTTTAAATTCCTTATCTTGGGTGCTAAACCGTTGCATGATGTTCACCATTGAGAAGTCTCATATTTAAAAGTGGACACATGGCTCGGTGGCTTTGACATGACATGAGATAGCTTGTAGGTGTTTGTGATGATCTTGTGATGAAAATTTGTGACCTTGCATGAAGTTTGTGAGTTATATGTTGTTTGTGCTCATTTTGACCATGTTTAGGTCCTCTGCTCATGAGAGGGAAATTTGTGTTGAAAAATGCTTCATTTTGATCATGGCTATGTCACATACTTATATGTCCCTATCTATCTTATTGGCGACGCTTGTACTACATTTGTGGCTATCATGCTTGTCTATGTCTCATTTTTAGCATGTTGTAGTGCTCTTTGTCTATTTGAGAAGCACATACTTGCATTTGTAGACTTGATTCATGCATTACCAACAGGGGAGAGGTACCCAATTCATCCATCCAGGGAGAATTTTGCATCAAGGGGAGAAAAATTGGGAGAAATGCATTTGTTCAGGGGGAGCTTGCATTCATGCATTTGGGAGCTCTTTGTCACCTGATTTAAGTCGTGCCCTTTTGCCGATGGTGTCAAGCCCTTTTGCCTCACCTTGAGGAGTCGACAATTTTGGAGCATTTTATCTCGGTTGTGTCGAGCCGTTGCCCTTGCCTTAGGGAACCGAGATTTTTCTCTCTCAAGTGATCCTGTTTTGGCTTTCGTTTGGTTTTTTATCACTGGTTTGAGTTTTTCGTTCGTTTCTTTTCTTTTTCGCTTTTTCTCTGAATTGGTTACAATGTGTGTTGTCAATGCACTCATCAAGGGGGAGATTGAGGACCGAAGCGTCCGAGGACCGGTGGATGGTCGCTCCCTAGTGTGATGAGTGATTGACAGCGTGGTGTGGACTGACTCTTGGCCGAGTATTGCAGGTGTAGGTTGCGGTTTGATTTGTGTTGGTGCATGTGAAGAGCGAGCGCGAAAGGTCTTAGCCTTACGGGGCCTCCGAGGAGTGGAGAGACAAGTAGGCTCGGCTCGATGGACCTGGTGGCCAAACGGGATCAAGTGCGGGCTGCACGGTGGCAAGAGAAGCAAGACGAAGTCGTGGACTTGAGCCGGTGCAGGGTAGCGGCTCACGACCGGAGTCTGCACACGGGCTTTGCGGCGGTTCACCACAAAACCTTCGGGTTCCTTGGTTGAGCCACAAAGCCAAGGCCGGAGACTCGGCGGGCGGAGACGGGATCCGGGCACGCCGAGAGACTTCGAAGCGGAGGACACGCGTCGGGATTGCAAGGCTTGCGTCGAGGCTAAGCGAGGTGCGGTCGCCGGGCATCCATCCGATGGGGCTACGACGAGTGCCCTTCGGGGGCGTGTATCCTAGTATTATGTAATAGGGGTAGTTTCGTCTTTCGGTTGCCTCCATATAAACTTAGAGGAGAGAGGATGGCAGCCATCTCTTGAAACCCTAGCTCATTTGCTTTTGCTATTTTCCCTTGCTATTTTCCCTTTAGGTTTTCCATAGGACTGGCTTGAGAGCTTCATGGTGAGAACTTGAGAGAGGGATGGATGTTGAGGAGGCAAGCTAGACCTTGTATGAATCTTTCATGGTGTGTGTAGAAGGTTCGGCGTGATTCCTCAACCGTTCTTGTTGCTCCTCCCGTTTCTCTTTTTTGGTGATTTTCGGAGCCTTTTCTTAGGATTTTCGTGAGAAGGATTTGGAGGTGTTTCTTTGTGGGATTTATTTTGGGAATCACCCATGATGTTGGTGTGCCTCTTTTCTTGGTGATCTTGCCCCTCAAATCCCATGGGAATGCCTTCGATTTTGGTTGTTTTCGTGTTCTTCGTGCTCTTGAGGTAGAGGTACAAGATTTGTGATTCCGGAAGTTTTAGGGAGTTAGAGGTTGAAATTGTTGGGGGCATATCTTCCCTTTGGGGTGCTCATCATCTCCCCAAAATTTCGTCTCAAGACTCCAAGTGGTTTGGGAGATCCATCGATCGAAAGTTTGGGGCTGTTTCACGGGCTGATTTTTGAAGCGGGCCGGTACTACCGACCTTGTCCAGGTAGTACCGATAACCTGATTTTCGGCTGCTAGAGAGTCTTTATCGGTAGTACCGACCCGGGGTCGGTAGTACCGAGGGTTGGAAGTACCGACCCTATGCCGGAAGTACCGATAACCTGGTTTTTAGGTGCCAGTAAGCCCATATCGGTAGTACCGACCTAGGGTCGGTAGTTCTGACAATTTCTGCTGCAGTTTGTCTTGCACTAGCTTTTTCTCTTGGTTCCTTTTGTGCTTGCTTCCGCTTTGTTCCTAGACTTGTTCTAACTTGTTCCTAGGGTCAGTAGGTCCGTTGTGACTACGTGATATTGGCAAGTGTGTGCGGGACTCTTCGGAAGTGATTTTGGGGTATAGGCCGAGTTCTTGAGAAGAATTTTTATCGGATCCCATTCACTCCCCCTCTCTGGTCGCCAATCCGGTCCTTCATGGACTGACTCTTGGCTAAGTATTGCAGGTGCATGTTGCGGCTTGATTGGTGCTGGTGCAGGTGAAGAACAAGCGCGAAAGGTCGATGCCGGTGAGGCCTCCAGGTGTGGAGCAGACAAGTAGGCTTAGTTCGAGGAACCCGGTGGCCAACGGGGTCAAGTGCAGACCGTATGGTGGCAAGAACAGCAAGACGAAGTCGTGGACGATTTCTTGGTTGAGCCTCAAAACCAAGGTCGAACCAGGACGACGTGACATGGTATTATCCGTGATCATATCACTTCAATTATTATCTTCACAAAAGCTTACTAGTAGTATTTTATGCACCGCATGCTTTCTTCTCTTAGCACATTCATGGAACCTTCGGTCCTGGTGAGTTGTGTGGACCCACTTACAAAGATGATGAACCCTTCTCAGACACGATGCTTGACAACTGAATATGCAAATCTATTTTCCGCACAGCAACAGAACCTGCATCGCACGTGAATGGGAAAGAAGGAATTACAAAAAAACACAACGGAACCTGCGCTGTGCGCGTCGTCCCTCGCAGAAAAATGGGAAGCGGACACACGGGGTGATATATATATATATATATATACACACACGTGGAGAGTATACTTTGTGACTAGCCACAAAATACCTTATTCTGTGACCAGGTCATCTCACCGTCCATCCTAACACCCGCACGTTACGCTTTCCATACCGCGTTAGCCATCCAGCCGAACAGGAAGCCGACATGCATGCTGCATGAGCCTAGGAGCCGGCCTCGTGAACTAAATGCTGCATCTACCCATCCGTGATTTTCGGCCAGATTTACTGATCAAAACCTGGTACAGTAACATACATGCAGGTTACGATAAGACCTTGACGTACATGTTGCCATGTTGGTTACGAGAATACCTTCCCGTACATGGCCGTTTCTATTTTTTATTGATACTAGGATCATGCCCGTGCGTTGCTACGGGCAACAAAACATTTATATTCCAATCCATGTCAATCTGAGAATGGTACTAAATGTACACATCATAAAGTTAATCACTCGCACCAATCTCTTCAATTGTTCACAACCAAAGTACTTTTTTGCTTGGAAAAATGTGGATGTATTAATAATTTAGAATGTTCTTTTGTACATGATGATTTACTATAGCCTGTAACTAAAAGGTATCCGATCGAACTATTGATCTTTGTGTGAAAATAAAACCATACGAATAATAATTATTTTTCTTGGGTGATGATGCTAATGACATACAAGAAAGGAAAATCAT
The DNA here is from genome assembly GCA_036936925.1 of Cenchrus fungigraminus. Lineage (NCBI taxonomy): Eukaryota > Viridiplantae > Streptophyta > Magnoliopsida > Poales > Poaceae > Cenchrus > Cenchrus fungigraminus. The sequence goes on along the minus strand of CM072778.1, from coordinate 47,809,424 downwards.
GCCAATCTGGTAAGAAAGATCTACAGATTCATCTGAATTAAAACTGCAACCATGAATTGGTTCAAAGAACTGTGTTTCAGATGCATTAGCAAGCACGCAGCACCTCTGTACCTTCTGAAAGAGTGTCTCACCATCATCCTGTGTAATTGTAATTCACCAAGCTGAGCCAAAATCTCACAAATAAGTCAAGTGAGGTTTTTAGATCTCACTGGTTTTTTTTTTGAGAAAACCAAAATGAATCAAGTGAGATTATGCAAAGGTGCAAGTTCTTGCTATCTGAAACAAAAATGAATCAAGTGAGATGATGCAAAGGTGCAAGTTCTTGCTATCTAAATTTGTTTCAGCAGATATAGACAGAATGCATCAATTATTTGTAGAAATCCATGGCATCAATTATTTGGAAATTAACTCCAACACATCCAATCATATTGGGACAGGAACGGATCAAGAAAACAAAATCTCACTGGACCTTTGAGAAACAAAAATACGTTTAGCAATTTATATCTAAAGAAAGAATCTGAAGCTTATGCAACAAGATTTGAACCAGGGCTACATTGTGATGCATGTTTTTTATCCTGATGAATTTCAGTAAATCTGCAAAATATCTTTCCAAATGTCAAGCATAGATACTTTATTAATAAAAATTATAATGTGACAAAAATTGAATTCATATTTATTTAAGAGCCTTCCTATATGCTAGATATGCCAGAATAAACAAACTTTTATAAATCCGAATTCTGAACTGTTTACAATAGTTAACTATTTTGAAATGTTAGTCCTATTCCTGGACTTCAATGTAGTTAGCTTGTCTTCCATTTACTTTGAGCAATACATCTTTCAAAACCGGGCAGGTTTGCACTCCACCTTCTAATTCTTTATAGCTTCTAAAACAAAAGTAGCAGGACTGGAGATGTTTGAAACTTTTGTAGCCTATTTGAAATTGCATTACTCGACACCTGAAGGATATGTAAATTGATTTTCTACAGATATATGCAATAATGATGGTAGAGATCCAGAAAAGAGAGTCAGGAATTCAACTTTTCCAGGTGTAATGATAGGAAAGCTAAATAATATGATGCTCAATAAAAAAGTAACAATAACTTGACGCTTTTATTTAGAATAGAACCAACTCTTGCTACTGTTGCTCACATATGGGATGCTGAAAAAATCTCTCATACTGAAAAAATCTCTCAAACCATATTGGTAATCCAAGCAGTTCATGAATTTCAAATATAAGAGATACATGCATTACATCCAAGAGTATGCCCAGAACGAGATTGAGTGCACATTGCCTATAAGTCTTAAGTACTACGAGAACTAACTTGTTGCATTCAGTTTATAATAGAACAAATGGTGTCGATACTATAGGTGCTATTGCTGCTAACAACCATCAATTAAGTGTTGATATCAGTTTCTATCACCTATTCTGAGTTTCTCCTTGGTATGGCATTATCACAAACACCTTCAAGGCATGCTCTATAAAAGACAATGCTCAAGCTAGTTCACATAAATATTGAACATATATAGGTGTAGAAAACCACACAATTAAGCTTATATGGAAAGAGATCATCCAACAAGGCAAGTCCACCAGTTGAAGAAAAAGTTGATTAACATAAGAATCATAATATCTTATCAACTCACCTTCAGCAGGTCAAGGATTGCATGTTGCTTCACGCATAGCCCCCTAAGGCTTAAAAGAGCCAATGAAGACCCACATTGAGAAAACTTTAGTCTGGCAGATAAGTAAAAATCAATAGAGCTAGGATTGCAGGAGGCCAGGAGCTCACAGGTTCTGAAAGGAATGTTGACATGGCTGCTTGCAAGACCACCAGGGACTCTGTGTTGCCTGCAGGTAGAGATTGTCCACCATCCAAATATTTGCTACACTTCTTGCATTTTCTCCATCCTTTTTGCTTGTACAACGGTTATTCAGTGATGAATGTGGACATGGTTGAGAAGAGCAAACATAAACAGAGCATTAGAGATAGAGGAATATGTATATCTAGAAAATTAATATGTGCATGATGGCAAATTGAGAATTGAAAGCCTGGAAGTCATGGAATCGTCATCTTTTGAGCAGCAATCTCTGAATCAAGAGCAGCAATCTTCACATGGCCGCACTTATAGTGCCACAAATGCAACTCATGCATCTTAAACAAAATATAATACCTGTCTCACAATTCTTCTTACAAAAGAAGGTGTTAGAACTGGGACACGCACATCATACCATAGCCTTATCTTTATGTAGCAAATCATTAAATATGTTAATAGATGTTAGCACAGGCATGACTGAACTGCTGAAAATAACAGAGTGGCAGCAGACAGTAAGACATTGTACAAAATAGTAGAGAGGCAACGCAGAAATTATCAAACGATCAATGTAACTTAAGCAATTTATGAATTACTATTAATTAGCATAAAACTAAAAAATGAGATTTATTAAAAACATTAGTCATCTTAAAATCTATAGATGATCTACTTATCCTAATTATTTGACACACCAGTGTTCCATTAGCAGCTGTACTGAACATTTGATATACATTTTGCTAACCATAGCACTGTCGAGATTTGTTCAATGTTTGTTTTTGGATTTCTCGTATGGCTAGCATACAACTGCACTAATGAATTATGTGTGCAACAAAAAATCCACACTGAAATATAAACTACTGTAAACTCACGATTCATGAAGAGTGGATGTCATAGCTGATCACATCGGCCTTCTACAGGAGCATCTCCAAGTCCGCATCATCACATCCACGGTCGCACATGACATCTCAGCTGTAATAGAAAATTGAAATTTTTAGAGAAATTGCACGCTTAGTCCTTTCAAAGAAATTTCAGGGGCATGAATTCACAGCCGGCGTTGGGTGCCTGGAGACAGCCTGGTGTGGTGGAGAACGAAGAGGTTCGGCAGAGGGCACACCGGCGTGAAAGACCGAGGAGGTTCGGCAGGGGCGTCCCGCCCCGGGAGTGCTTGGTGCATGGCGGAAGGAGGAGTCGGTTGGTGTTGGTCCCGTACCGACTGCGATGTCGATCCGGCGAGAAACGCTGTAGACGCGGTGCTTGGCGAGCCGACGGCGGCTGAGGAGGAGTCAACCCAGCGCGACAGCGAAGTTGATCTGCAAACGCAGAGGGGCGACGTCGTCTTCTTCTCCCCCTTCCAATCCTCCGCGGCCACCGCCTCCCTGCTCCTGGCGCCACCGCCGCCGCACCTCCAACAAAATGGCATACGCGGGTTGGATGCGACTGCGGTGCCGTGCCGAGCGGGGGATTTGGGGAGGACCAGAGGATAAATGGGACTGGGGGACCAGAAGAGAAAGGGTAGTATGCGCCCCTAGCCTCTGCGGCCGCCGCTGGCCGCTCGAGGGAGGCGTGGCCGTGTGGAGGAGACGCGGTGGCGGCTGAAGAAAACAAGAATGCGCGATAGTAGAGGGGGAGGGTGCGGCGGCGGCGGCGGCGGGAAGGGGCGGCGGAGGCATGGCATAGACGGAGAAGGGGAGGCGGCGGCGGAGACCTAGAGAGAGAGAGAGAGAGAGGACGACGGCAGGAAGCAGGGAGAGGGTGGTCGGGAAGGGAGTGCGGGGGCTAGGGTTCAGGTGAGGCGGAGGCGGAGGCGGAGACGTCTCGCTCAGGATCCCCTCACGCGAGCGGATGGTGGAGGAAGAGTAGAGCGATTTGGCAGGGATCGTACGGCAGTCGATTGCGCGATCGGAAGGCGGACGCGCGGGGTAGAGCGGAAGGCGGACACGCGGGGGCGGACGCGCGGACGAAGAGGGAAAAGCAGGAACGGATTTTTGTCTCCACTTCGTACTTTTTAGGAGTAGAGATACGGAGGGGGTTGTTTCTACTACTCCCTCGTATAGTTGACGTCCGGTAGCTCATTTTTTGCGCTATCTAGTGTCAAGTAAAAAAGACTGGAGGTTTTTTGCGCTAGTGTCAAGTAAAAAAGAATGGAGGTAGTACTTTTTTCGATATAAAGTCTGCCATTTATCTGAGTATTCATTTTACGCTGATAATGTCTGAAGAAATAGCACAACGTCATTTACCACAATAGAGCCATATTGGGTATTCAATTTACTATAATATCTACAAACAAATTTCATTGTCATTTACAACAATCAAGTTATCACAGTTTAATATTTGATTTACTAATATTGTGAATAAATACCAAAAACAATTAAGTTACCACAATGAAGTATTCAGTTTACTAGAATATACGTGAAGAAATATGGTAACCTACAATTTAGCCTTGCACAGTTCTAGAATTATTGTTGAATTGTTCAAATCGATAATTAGCACGTAAAATTACCATACTTTAGCGTGATCAAGGGACCACTATATATGACGAGTAAAATTGACTAGTAAATAGAAGTAAATAGTAACGAGAATTCGAATTACTGAAATGATAAATAGTGTCAAACAGTTAGAGTAACTCCAAGAGACTAGCTATCTTGGCTTAACTAGCTAAAAAATGGAAAATTTATCCAAAAACTCAATTCAACAGACTAGCTAAACTTGCCCTCGCTATCCTCCGCTAGCTAAACCGGGGGCTTCGCTAGCCATCTTTGGCTAGCCAGTCCCGCTAGCTATCCCCTCATACATGAATATGACAGACGGGACCCACTGGTGTTGGAGCATATGAAGAGTTGATTTTAGCTAGTCTGTTGGATTGCATCAACTCTTTACTAACTATTTCATTTTACATACTAGCCAAATCAGAATTTTAGCTAGTGATTTTTAGTGAGGCTCTTGGAGTTGCTCTTACAAGGAATACTACTCTCACAAATGAAATTTATTTACCATGTAAGAGTTGCAAGAATCTGAATGTCTCTGCTGTCAACATTCTTTTGGTATAAACTATAAATAAGAGATATCTAGCATCATACACCCATCTTTGCAGCAACTAGCTAGCCTAATCTAATTGTGCCCGGTCATCTCAACCTGGGTGAAGCAGAAAAAAAAGAAAAAAAAACTGTGACTGACAGTCGTAATCAAAAGCCACAATCAGATTCTCTTCTCCAAGGCTCTCAATCTGCACACAAATTAAACGAATAGGTTAAGTTCTGGGAATTCCACCTGTGAATTCTGAAATATTTGCTGTCACTGCGACAAAAAATTTGCCTATATCATCACCTGAAATCATCTCATCTATAAATCATTTAGGGTTTCTGGCACCAGATCAAACACCTACTAGCAGCAGCAGGCTATACAATAATCATTAATCAAACTGAAGTTGACGCAGCACATCGTATGGTTGCCCAGCAGAGTGCAACGAAGCAATCAAAATTTCGAACCTGCATCTAGCGTGAGTTGGTAAAAGGTGATCACATAATTACAATGCCGCGAAATTATAAAACAATTAAAATGGAAATTAACATGCATGAGAACATCAGCAATGGCCATGCCAATTTACATCATGAAGTTAAAACTTATAGGTGCAGACTCGATCGTCTGCAGCTGGCCTAGAGCTCTCGACATGCAGCGGCAGTGGGTAAATTTCAGGCTATTTCTATGCATCTTATTCACCACATTAATTTGACGATAGAACATGCTAGAATTATGAAGCCTCGAGATGTATCTGATGGATTTGAAACTTTACCCATTGAGATGAGAAGCTCGTATGCCGGCACACAGGACGGGAGGCGGACATCTGCTAGCGAGGGCGCCGCCGCTAATAGATCGCGTTACGATACTGTGGCGAATAGTTCCGGAGTGCTCGATGACAGGAGGCTCCATCGGAGAGGAGACAGTGGGCGCGGTCATGGCACTGCCGCGGGACGTGGCTGGGATGGGACCGCCTCCGACCGGCCGGCGACGCATCGGAGGCTTCTGATGGGGAGCGGAAGCAATTAATTTGTCGATAGAAAAAATGCCCAATTTGAGGAGCTGCTGGATGGCTCTGGCTGCCTGGATTGAGGACTTGGACAGAGCCGGATGATGAGCCGAGCCGTTTGGCGGCAATTAATGGTGTGCAGGCAGCAGCTGGCGGGGGGTGGAGCGGACCGGTGGCCTGGTGCGGTGCGGTGTGATGGGCTCGGCTGCAGAATAGGCTATTATGTGGCCAGCTATAGAGTAACACACACACACAAAAAAAATATATATATATACATACGACGAGGCTAAAATGCAACAAGGTGCAATTGTTATAGCGAATGCACAGACCCTATTTGCCTTCCCCAGCCGTCCGGCCCGCAACAAAAGAAAGACCGCGGGCAGGGCGTGCGTCCCTCCCGTCCGGCCCGAAAAGCAAAAAAAGAAAGACCGCAGCCTCATTAATTGGGCCCCGCGCGCATCCGTGGCCGAACCTGGTGCAATTTACAACATTCCGTGTCATGTGTTTACAACACTGGATATACCCTGGTTGCCTCGCTTGCAAGCAAAAAAAGAAATACCGCGGCCTCATTAATTGGGCCCCGCGCGCATCCGGGGCCGAACCTGGCGCAATTTGCAACATTCCGTGTCGTGCGTTTACAACACTGGATATACCCTGATTGTCTCGCTCGCAAGCAAAAAAAGAAAGACCGCGGCCTCATTAATTGGGCCCCGCGCGCATCCGGGGCCGAACCTGGCGCAATTTGCAACATTCCGTGTCGTGCGTTTACAACACTACATGTACAATGGTTGCAACGCTGGTGTGTGTGCACGAGTAGACTTTCGGAAAGAGGGGGGAAAAGGCTTCCGGACAAAAAAAACACCTAGGAAAAAAACAAAACCAATCGGCTTCGTCCCATCTCTCGGGGCAGCCGCCTCGCTGCCGCCTCCAACTTCAAAAAATAGTGGGAGAAGATGGTGCCGCCGTCGCAAATCGACCTTAGTTCACCCATCCCGATGATCCTTCCGGGTACAGAAGCACTGATTCGTTCGATGGCGATTGCTGAGCGCATGCGTGATGGAGATCGTCGGGGGGGGGCAGAGAGTGCTCCGAGTCCAGCTCCTGCGCGGATGACGCCGACCGGATCTGCTGCTGATCCCCTCCATCATACGTCGACACTCACACCGCCGGCGGCGTTGGCTCCGGGGGATCTGGTGACACCAGATGCAGAAAAGCTGTTTTACCCAGTGAGTACCTCGACATACCTACCCTGTTCAACAAATTGTAGTTGCGAATTTAGGTTATTGAATGCTTGTGTAGTGATTGGATGCAATAATTCTGGTTGCAGTTATGAACTGAAAAAAAGGAGAGTTAGAATACTGCTAACGCTTTGCAACTGTGAACCAAACCTAATTGCAACAAGCCAGTTAAAATGATTGCTGTCATTTGATTTTTTGTTGAAAAGGGATATAATTAGATGGTAAATATTGAAAGGTGTTGCAATTAGGTAGTGAGGTTTGTTGCAACCGACAACCATGTGAACCTGAGAACTAAGAAAAAAAATAACATCATTAGTAGTGTTCTGGTATAGCCTATGTGCTAAAAGAAAAAAGTAGCAGTTCCTTCATTGTTAAAACAATTTAAAACTGTGAAACATACCTAATTGCAACAAGCCAGTTAAACTGATTGCATACAGCTGTTGGTTTGAAAACTTTTTGAAAGTAATTTATTGTGCCAAAAGAGTGGGGCAGCAATTCAATACAAAGGATGATGACATATTTTATATGTTCTCTCTTTTGATGACAGGATGCTGCTATAGCCGCTGTGTTTGTGCCGAGAGTGGGCCAGCAATTCAGCACAAAGGATGATGCTTACTTGTTTTACAAAGATTATGCAAAACTTGCTGGGTTCAGTCTGCGAACCGCGAGAACAAGCAAGGAAACCAATCATTGGGTCTGCAATAGAGAAGGGTGGCATGATCCCAAAAAAAAACGGAGGAGCTAGCAAAGACAGAAAAGGGGTCGAAAAGATGCAGCTGCCCGGCTTATGTGAAGGTCAAAAAGGATGTGAAGCAGAATTTTTGGTACTATGACCACGTACAGGAAGCTCATAACCACAAAACCACAAACTCAAACCATCTGCGAGGATGACAAGGTATATGCACACCCACAAGCACATGAAAGAGGGCATTAGCGACATATTTAACATAATGACAAAGAATAGGGTTCCCCACCAGGCGGCGTTGAATGTGATGTCAGATCTGTATGATGGTCGGCATATGTGGGGCTTCACTGAGAAGGACATAAAAAATCTATACGTGCTGGTTTCCTTATTTTCCATAGATTGCAGCTTTAACATAACCCCTGATTGCAACATGTAACATATCTGAATTACGACATGTGTTTGAAAACTACTGTGTTGTTTTTTTTAAAATGATCACAGGAAGGCGGCCAAAGCAAGGGAGGAAAGAGAAGATGACCTGAACAAGCTTCTACAATTCTTCAGAGAATGCAAGGAGAACAACGAGTATATCTATTGGGATGTGGATGCAGATCCAAAAACTGGTGTGATCAAAAACATTTTCTGGAGCCATGCAAGCCAAAGAGCTGAGTACAAGGATTTTGGGGATGTCATAACCTTTGATACCACACATAAAACCAACAGCAAGCGCATGCCGCTAGCCATGTTTGTTGGAGCCAACAACAACCTGAAGAATGTGACCTTTGGACAGGTGCTGATTGGTGATGAATCAGTAGGGTCGTTCAAATGGTTGTTTGAGATGTTCAAAAGTTGCATGGGTGGGATGGAGCCTCATGTTGTGCTGACAGGTTAGCCTTTAAAATGCTTTTTCTGAAAAATAAAAACTGATTGGGAACTGAAATGTAGTAGATTTGATAACAACAAAAAATACTTCTGTATGCATGGCTGATGCTATTCCCCTCCATGTTTTTTGCATTTTTTCAGATGAAGATCCTGCAATGAGAATTGCCATTGAGCTGATATTCCTTAAGTCTCAGCACAGGAACTGCTGTTGGCACATCACAAGGCCTTAGGAGTTTGAGTTGGAACAATTATACATCGAGCACAAGGATAAGGGATTGAAGGAAAGGCTTGAATCATTGATAAACTATCCATTAGGTCCGACACAGTTTGAGGTTGAATGGAAGAAACTAGTTGATGAGTGCGGCATTGCTGACAATCCTGCTATCATAGCTTTGTGGCAGAAGAGGGATAGATGGATATCAGCTTATTTCAAGGGGATGTATTGTGGCAGGATGACGTCAACACAACGGTCTGAGAGTCAAAACAGGGTGTTGAAAGAAGGTTATGTCAATGAGAGCACTAGCCTGCACATGTTTGCTAGGAGGATGTTAGATTCACTCCATCACGCTGACCACATTGATGCCGGAGAGACACACTATGCGCAGGTAGTGTGGGCAAAAAAAGTTTATGTAGCATTTGCAACTATTACGTTGATCTAATTACAACACTGTGAATATATCAATTGCGTATGGGGGGAAAGAAGCATACTAAAAAAAGGTATATTGGTTATGCAGGCTGAGGTGGTGAGGGCTTGCAAGGCAAAATTTGATGAGCAGCTATGCAGAGTGTATACAAGAGTGGTATACCAGGAGTACAAAAGGGAATACAATAACATCACCGCGTTTGTCATTCGCCCAGATCCAAACCCGTAATGAGAAATGGGTGGTTGGTCAAGCATGAACAAGGTGGCGGAATCTTTTGCTGGGCACAACATGAATTCAAGGTCGTGGCAGATAAGGAGAACGACGAATACAAATGCGAATGCAAGCAGTGGGAACACACAGGTATGGTGCTCTGGTCTGACACAAAAAACAACACATGGATTTACTTAACAACTACAAATTGCAACTTTGGTAGTCACACAATTACAACATGTGTCGGATGTTGTTTGCAACTTGCTGACTATTGAATATGTTCATTGTTGAAAAAATGCAGGGCTGTTCTGCATGCATGTTATAACATCCGTCACACACCTACAGGTCAAGAAAATCCCAGAGAAGTACATACTGAGAAGATATACACGTGATGCAAGGCAGGAGGTACCCTGGGATAGACATGATGGCGTGCGAATTGGTCCAACAGCAAGCCGTGAACAGACCCGGATGTCAAGCCTGCTGTCAAAGTTGATGAAGGTAGGAAGAGCAGGAAGTAGGTCAGATCGTGCATGTGAGGAGACAAACAGGCAGCTTGATAGGATAATTCCAGGAATTGAGATGTTCCTAAGAGGCACGGATTCTGGGTTGGCAGCAAATGAAAGAATGCCATCAGCAACACAAACTGGTAATCTTGAGAGGAGCCCGTCGATAACTGGAAATGAAACAACCACTGAATCCCAGCCATCATCAGGGGTGTTGAGAGAGGGGGTGTTGCTGATTGAGCCACCCAAATCAAAGACAAAGGGCAGATCCTCTGGGAGTAAAAGGAAAAATGATGTTGAAGCTGATAATGAAGGTAACCCATTCAACACATATGACCAGGAAAACTATGGTGACAGGGAATGCAGCGGATGTCATGTGCGTGGTTCGCACTACATCACAACATGTCCGCTGAACCCAAATCGAAGCAATGCATACAAAATGCGTCTGAGTAAAAAAAGTGCGAAAAAGCAAAATGTTGGCGCTCCAAAAAAAAGAGGACGGCCAAAGAAAGGAAAGGATCTGAATGAAGAAAATGACCCACAAGGTGATGACATGGCTGAAACACAAGCAAGCTGTGAGGGAGAGAGTGTTCCAAGGGGCAGCGGATCAGTGACGAGAAGCAGTGCGAGGAGAGCTGCGCGTCTCAACTATGAGGAGTAAGAAAAAGGTTGTTGAAGCAAAAGAAAAAACAGAGTGCTTTGTGTTTTGCTTGCTTTAAAAAAAGTGTTACAGACTATAAAGAACAGGTTGAATATGTGTGAATTATAAAGTATATGATAAGCTATTAAAATATAGTGTCATTACATACATACTTTCTGCTTCTAGAAACTGCTTTTTTTACTTAACAAATACTGTTGTATGCTGGATCAAAAAAAACTGTGAAAAGCTAGTGTGAAAATTACATAAGTACAGATCTGGTGATGACCATTTGCAACATGTGGGTAATCTAATTGCAACATGGTAAAAAGGGAGGTTGCAACACGGTGATCAAATACCTTTGTAAGTAAGAAAGATTACAAAGTGCAGAGCTATAGATGGCCATTTGCAACATGTGCTGCAAGGAAATTGCAACAGGAGGACTGGACATTTTGCAACATCACCAAAACAAGGGGTCATGATTTTTTAACTTGAAATGCTCATGACCTTTTGGACCCCACAGTTAAAAATTGATGTCTCTATGAAATCATGACCTTTGGATGCATCAACAAAAAAGGTCGTTTGGTGATGTCTCTGTGAAGGAAAAAAGGTCGTGATTTTTTAACTTAATATTGATGTCTCCGTGGATAGAACCATTTACAACATGGGGGCACGTCAATTGCAACATGGTATCTGTAATTTTGCAGCAAGGGTGTGCATGTGCAACTGAGAAGGGGTCAGGTGGTTTGGGATAAAAAATGCAAAAAAAGAACAGATAGAGCATGGTCGTTTGTGAAAAAATGTCTGTACATGAAAGGGGGGGGGGTTGCACACGGATTACAACCCAGGTGATGTACGAGTTACAACACCTGCTTAGTGCAGGTTGCTACCAAGTATAATATAAAAAAGAAGCAATCAGCGACAATAAAAAATCAATCAAGAAGTACACCAACTGATCTGTCATTAAAACTGTCTGCAACAATAAACATAATGACACATGCATGATCTGATAACAATTATTTGACACACCATTTGCGACAGCATTTAGGTATTAGTTACAACATCCATAAAAACATAGTTTCATCACACAGCGTGATACACACAGTTTCAAAATGCCAACACAGAAAGCATTGTGAAGCTAACTTAAAACATCAACACACACACAGCGGTAGGGTGAGACTAAAAACCACATCATCATTGTGAGCTGTCCAGCGCTATCTTTCTTCCACCAATCCGGTAAACATCAAGCTCGTCGGGTATGTCAGCCTGGTTCAACAGGTGGAAAATCGCATAGTGCATGAGCTCGACCCTGTAGATATTGCCCTTGTACTAAAAAAAGTAGATAACCACAGAAAAAAAGAAACATCAAACTTAGAAATGCTGAAAATATACTACAACATTAAAACAAATGTGCATAAGGATAAAAAATAAAAAAGTTAGGGGTAGAAAGGAAAAAAGGAAATAGCAGCTCACATGATTTATCTCAATGTGCAGCTTATCACCATCCCAATGTTCCATGTATTTCCAAACGAAGAACGTGCAATCACTAGGGCCGGCTTGCTTCGGGACATCTATGAATGATCTGCTCCAGTTCTCAAAATTAGGGAACTTCTTCTTGCTGACCTTCTGAAATGCAGCATTGATGATGGAGATCTTCTCAAATATGGGGGCGTGACGTGGTTCAGGGCTGGTATTGATCCACTTATAATCGATTGAATCCAGAATGTCGATACGATTGTGAATACGATTGATGCAGTAAACAAAATAATGCCTCTCCAAAACAATTGGAATAAATATCTGCCATTTGTGTAATAATTTTGGTGCAAAAAAAATGATATCAGTTCCATAACAGATACACAAAAAACAAAAACAAATGAGATAGTCATAAAAATCACTAACCAGCTTAGCTTTGTTGAAGTCGGGGTAATTCTCAAGCTCACTCTCAAGATGGTAAGTTAGTAGAGTGAATTCTCTAGTCTCAGTTTTGTTGTCCTCTTCAAACACACTGACAACATCCTTTACCATAAACTGTGTAAAAAAAATTGCAACCAATTACAACCCTGGGAACACACAAATTGCAACCAACATACGGAGCCAATTACTACATGACTACATCAGACCACCCATTACCAAAAAAAAGGTAAAAAAAGTAAAAACAGGTGTATGAAGGATGGTGGAGGGGTTCAGTGCAGAAAACTCACATAGAATCCAGGCGTGAGAAAGATCCGGTATCCAATTGAATCTTCCTTGTGGACAATATCGTCATACCCAGAAAATAGTGAAATCTAACACTGATGAATCACCATCTTTGTCGTCACCAAAGGATGAAACAAGGTCATTGCCATCGAAAGAGCAGAAAACACTGTAGTCAATCAAAGTCATCCTGTGGAGTGGAAAAAAGATACATGAGTCAAAAAGCAGATTGCAACACTAATGTGAGTCAGTTACAACATAGAAGTGTGGGTGCTTACTGTCTCAACTTCTCATCAGATACGATCTTGTTTCTCATAGCTAGAGCCTTTGACAGAGGGACTGCAGCACGCTTCTTGGGGATTAGAAACGGAGATACAAACTGCCTAGGCCTCTTCCTCAAATGATGTCCAAGGTGCCTAAATATGATCTTTTGGAACCCGTCAAAATCTTGAGAGCCTTGCTCACGTTCCTCTGGAGACAGCCGGATTGGAGGGGTTAAGCAATTGATGTCTTCAACTGGGTCGTTGGGGAAAATGGGTTGAGATGCATCTCCGCTGGGTCCTGCCACGCCCGTGATAGTGCTCTGGAGGACTGCAAGCTCTTCTTTTGCCGCTTGTTTCTGCCGCTCTAACCATTCTTCGTAAGAAGCGCGTATTGCTTGCTGCTCTTTGCTAAGACGACGCACAGACCTTTGCTTAGGAAACTTCTTCGTAGTTTTCTTTTTCAAACGGCCACCACCACCATTATGATGGTTTGGTGGTTCCTTGCTCTGGTGCTGCATCTGCTGCTGCAGTGTTGTGTGTGTGCCTTCTGCTGTATGTTTTTGGAGCTGCTGGTTTTGGTTGCTGCATGAAAAATAAAGTAAAAAATGGTACAGTCAGTTAGAACATATTTACAAAAAAAACTGTGTAATGTATATGCTGACATAAACAATCAAAAATGGAAGAATATTAGGATACGGGATGTGTTATAAAAAAAGCTTACAGCTGATGTCTCGACATTAGCATTAGTGCCCCTGGATACATCATCAGTGGGAGGGACATCTGAATCTTTGCCAGAAGTCTCATTTGCAGCCTATACAAATTGCAACAAGCAGTTAAAAGCAAATTGCATGATGGTGTATAAAGCAATTACAACAAGCAGTTAAAGCAATGCTGCGCGTTAACAGAAAAAATGCAAAAACATCATGACACATGTCCGGGGAGTTCATCAACAATGGAAGATGTTTGAAGCAGGTTGCAAATAGAATCAACGTTTTGCGAAGCGCCACGCAATGCCTCCGGTGCTGGGGGTTCATGTAAAGAAAAGGAAAAGAGTGCATAAAATTAGTAATGCAGCAATTGTCATCAAGGGGCAAAAAAAATGGTTGTGTTTTTAGTATATGGAGAAGAATTACTTCTCATGCCTTTCTGTTGCCCATCAACATTGGCAGTGGTATCTGGAGTGGGTGGACAGCTCCTCCGAGGTTCAACAATTTCGCTCGGCAGTTGAGTTTCAATTGGATCTGGAGTTGGCGGATGGCTCCTGTGAGATTCATCAGTGTTGATCGGGAGTTGAGTTTCGATTGGTACAGCTTCAATGACATCTGGAGTGGGCGAACGGCTCCTGCGATATTCATTATTGTTGATCGGGCGTTGAGTCCCAATTGGTTCACGGTCTGTGACGTCGTCCTCTTGTGCTGCATAGTAAAAAAAAGTTTTAAAAAAAGGAATGTAATTATGCACTGACCATTTGCAACACAAGTAAAGTGGTGCTTGCAACACGAATAATTGACAAAAAATGCAAAAAAGATATATTTTGACAATTGACAACAGGGGGTAATGGAGCTCACTGGTGGATGGGCGTTGAGTTCCAAGTTGATCAGACATTTCATTGTTTGATTGATTCCCTCCAGCCATATCTTGGTGTTCATGAGCGCGAGGTGTGGATAAACCAGCTGCATTGGAAAAAAAGTCGAAGATAAAAAAAGGAAAATTTAAACCTAAAGAGATTAAGAAACTGAAAATGATCATTAAGTAACTGAAGCATTGTACCTGGAGATGGGGTGTAATTTACAAATAATTCGGCAATATCAAACAGTAGTCCAAAATTACCTCCAACACCTCCTGCTCCAGCACCTTCCTGGCCATCTACATCTCTGCCCATTTCTTCTTCCGGGGCCCATTTCTTACCCAACTCACTTTCCAACTCCTCTCTCACTTTTGGTTTCCAAGGCTAGGAGGTAGGCTAGAGTAGCTCTACTTCAGATTCCAAGTCTACTTTGGGATCTAGGTATGAGTTCTCTTGTATCTTTATTTTATTGTATGATTTTGATCTACTTCAGTTATTCAGCTATTTCATATAAAGTAGTGTTAGCATACATGAGTAATTTGTTCATGTGTTCTTCGTTCGTTCATCATTTAGAGGCTCCTGTTCTTGATGAACAAGGCCTTTCGATCCACTTGACGAATGATTTACTCATGTTCTCGTTGTTCGTTCATAAGTTAGAGGCTCGTGTTCTTCACGAACACGACCTTTCGATCTTGTTGGATAGACATAGTAGAACACGAATCCGTTTGTATGACTAGCCTAGTTTGATCCAGTTAGATCATGTGTTTGTGTTTTATGAAGTTCGAGTTCAAGCTACGGTACTCGGTGTAAGTGGCCAGTTATCTGGTGGCACTGACCTGGGTCACAATAGCCCGGGCCGGTCAGTGTCTAGTTAACAACGCAAGCATGGTGCTTGGTGTTGACGGCTGTTAAGTACCACTTTTAGGCCATCAATTCCTACATAAAATAAATGGAAAGTGATCATCAACACTAGAATAGGGGTTTATACTGACAATTTCCATAAGTGTTGGTGTTTCTATCTTTTGTTGCAGGACACATCGAAATGCACATGGAATGATACAACTAAGAGCAGGTAAACCAATGACATAGATATAGCATCATCATAAAACCTCAAAAGCCAAATTGGTCTGCACCATTACGACAGGCTCGTCGAGATGATCGAAATGGATATATCATTTGCATACATCAGAGCCCGGATGAGAGAGATATGCACAAGACATCATGTGGGCCCGGTGGGACCCACACCAGGCCACGTGGCGACGTGCTGGCACACAGGATGCCATGTGTCCATGACACCTCATCAATCCAAGAGAAGCACTTCCTGACGAATCAGACACCGCCACGTGTTCAACACAAGGATTCAAGGGCCCACAACCCGAGCAAACCGCCTCGAAACCGCGTGGACACCTGGAACTGTCATAAGGGACCACATATCAGTAACTTGGAGAAAGCACACCGTGAGACGGCCGAACCGACCTTGCCACGGCTCGCCATCTGCTTCCACGTGGTGCTCGGTGATTGGTCCTACAGTGGATTCCCGGGTGCCCAAGCTGTTCTCACGAAGTTGCTCAGCCCCTATAAATAGAAGTGAGGGGGGGTTAGAATGAGACACACACTTCTTCTCCTCATTTTGCCTTTGGGCTCCTACCTCTCTAGGAGAGGAGTGCTTTTGCATAGGATTAGTGTTGGCTTGCTAGTGCTTAGAGATTAGAAGGAAGGTGAGGGGGTGACTTGGGGACATGCCATGGTGTTTTGGCATCTTTCCCCAAGAATGAACCTCTACGGATGCCTTTGTTCTTCATTTAGACTAAAGTGAGTATTCCGACATTCTCTGTTTAAGTGGGTTCTTGCATTATTGAATAGTTCTTGTGTTCTTCATCTGTTCTTGATTTAGAGGCTTGTGTTCTTCATGAACCCAACCCTCTGATCTTCTGGTGTAGTTCATAAGTTGTTAATTCTGTTTGTATGCAGTTAGTCTAACTAGAGTAAAGTGGGTGCTCTATATGTTCTAATTAGACCAAAGTCCCTTCGTGATCCTTGCATGAGATAGCTAATACCTGAGTGAGTTCTAGTCTCTCCCTCGTGGGTTCGTCGCTTCGTATTTATACGGAGTGCTATAGTGTTGTTGCAGGTGCACAGACGCAGCCGTGCTATAGTAGTAATCGGCGGTGTAGACGTGGTGTCTAGACTGCGGGTTATCCTTTGTTTGCCCCGTATCCCACGGTTAGTTAGGGGTAGGCCGCGGTAGTGATAGCCGTTGGACCCTTTGTACTCCCCCACGTTCGGATACGGCGTAGAGTTTTTCGGCCAAAACCGACCTGTCATATCCAGGAGGGAACTGGTGCCCGAAACGAGAGTTTCTAATCGAGAGACCATTCTTAACTCTATACGCTATCAGCCGGATCCTTTCCATCTATCATCTCGTCCTATAGAGTGGTGTCCTTGGACCATAGCTAGGCTTGGAGGTAGCGTTCACCGTTCCATGGATTCGATACCCTTGGAATACTCCTTGGGAGAAGTTCTACAACGGAGTATCCGTGCGCTTGCGGATTTGTTCGCACCCATCAGTGTACCCGGGTGTTCCTTACACGCTCACGCTAGACGCGCCACTAGTGGTGAGGTTAAGAAATACCAACAAGTATTTCAGGTGCTGTTGCTGGGGAACGGTTGCTGTATCTATCTTCGAACCTAGTGGTCCTCGTATCTATCTTTTTCGTTTCTTGAATTCTACCTTTACCCCCGCTACCCATTGAGATGCCTTCCTGTCAAAGCCTCTCTACCCCTAGGGGCGAGTTCGTCTTAGAGCAACCATCAACTTCTTCATCTAGTTGCGAACTTCGTCCCGGCTTTATAGCCATGGTTCGGAATCGACCATTCTCTGGAGCCATCAGTGATGATCTCCACAATCATTTGAAGGAGTTCGAAGAACTGTGTTCGTGCTTGGTAATCCCAGGTGTGACACAGGAAACTTTGAGGTGGAAGTTGTTCCCTTTCTCTCTCGTAGACAGAGCGGAGCAATGGTACACCCACACGATAGGGAGTGTAGACAATTGGGAAGAACTACGAGATGACTTTTGTCACTCGTTCTCCCCTTTTGGACGCTCAGAGTTACTACCGTGTGAATTCTGTGAATTTGGCCAATTAGAGGGTGAGTCTATAAGTGCAGCTTGGGCTAGGTTCTCACACCTGTTGGAGCTTAGCTCAGACTTGTCTATACCCGAAGATGTATCATTGTGCACCTTTTACACGAGGTTAGACATGGAATCTGCACGAGAGCTCGACCTTCTAGTTGGAGGTTCGTTCGAACATCAATCCCCAATGGAAAAAAGAGACATCCTAGAATTTTTCTTAGAAGCCTCTTCTTCCCATACCAGTCACAACGAACCCCACCAAGAATCAGAGTCGATCCACGAGAGTCTCTTAATAGACGAATTTGAGCTTTGACCCTGCACATCCTATGATTCGTCTAGAGAGCCTTCTCCCGAACTGCGAACACCGAAGGAAGAAGAGATTCAACCTTCGGAGTTCTCTCACATATTCGAGGATGATTCTTCTAGAGACATTATAAATACCTCGAATCACTATAGGCACGAGAATCCTACGGCATCGGTGGTCCTTTATGAGGTCCTCGATGAAGTTTGGAATCATGGGACTATAGTGGATTGGTCGCCTCAGGAATTAAGGCCTACTTCTGCAGCAATTCGGGTTAGCTCGATTTCCATGACCATCCACAGTTTCATGAGGGGAAACACCGTAGATGCTGTTCATGACCCTACTGCTGGAGCTTGCATCATACCGGAGTGCCTTCTGGACACTCTGGTGGGTGACATACCCCTCACCCCGACTGATATATATTTCCGAAGTCCCAAGTGGAACTACTTTTTCCCATGTTGAGGGATTGCTAGGGACGTGCCGATCATCATAGACGAGATCGAGGTGTCCTTAGATTTTCATATCTATGACATCACTAGGATCGTGCCCGTGCGTTGCTATGGGCAATTCAATTATAGATAAATAGCATTCTATCTTATGAGAAAGAAACCAATCCATTAGATACTTTATAAATAGGTAAATATTGAATAAAGAACACATTTATGAAAGCTAAAAAAAGAAAACCAAATGTTGTAGGTAACATGATTGTCATTCTTAACAAAGTAATTATCCTCAGAAAGAAAAACATATTTGGGGATACATGCTCATGAGCACATTATATTCCCATTCTACTGTTACTTGCACCTTAATTGTGCTAGCAGACAAATGGTACCAACCGAACTCCTTAATAAAAAAGAGCATACATCTGAGTGACACTATTGGCAAAGCTGCAGGAATATGCTCTTCTCAACCACCTTGAGACTCCAAAAAATGTCTTATCATACCAAATCACTAACAATCCTGAAAAAACATACAAAATGATTTAACTGTGAGTGAAGGAACAAGCTTGTAGGATTGTTCAGCAACCACAGCAAACCTCTTACTATTCATTTTTAGCGGTAAATCTATGTTGCAAGTAGTAGTAAAAATGGTAAATCCATGTTGCAAGTAGCAGTAAAAAGACTCATGAAATATTTCTGGTAGTTCATGGCTGCATGATATTGCCATTCATTTCTCATCTTTTTCTTATGCTAATTGACTGGTTAAAAATATGCCTTCAGAAGCAGATTAATCAAGAAGGATATGAACAAAAAGATTTAGCTCATTGGAGGATAGCATATTGGATACCAATTCATAACCTTTAAACTTAGTAACTAAATAAACAAACAGTACTGCTAGATGAAGGTCTCATCTCATTCTTGATTTTGTAACAATCTCAAAGTTGCTAGTCAGACATGAATTCAGAAACATCATAGCACCATATAATTCAGGTATGTGTTAACAGGCTAGAGTATCTGAAAACTTAATAATAACAAACAATGTTATCAGCAGAAAGGTGCTATATATATTGCTTTATCAGTTGCTCCTTCATCGCCAAAACATGGATGTGACCCAGTTCTCTTCATATAAGTCTTATATGGCTGGACAATGTAGATTATTAGCTGAAGAAAACAATAAGCACAAAGTTTTAATTCATGACTCGTCGCATCCATAAATATTTATAATTAACACACAATCTATTAAAGAAGACATCCATGGGGTAAAGACTGTATCCGCCAACACTGTCATGACTCATGAGCATTACTGTTTAGATTGCAGCAAAAAATGGTCGATAAGGCCATATAGAACTTACCGTGCTTGAACTGGGAGTATCTCATGAACAATTGCATTGTAATTTGTAATCGTGCATAGTTGCCTCTGTAGCCATACTGACATAGCACCAAGCTTATGCCAAGCATTCTTGCCATATTGAGATCAAATGCATACCTGTTAAACTGAACTATCTTTTCAAAATCAACAAGCACAGGAAGAAGTCAACAATAGTAGTATGAGGCAAATATAAGAGTGGATATATTAGTTATAGTACTTGTTAATTCAGAAACAAAAGCTGCAAAGGCCCATTTTTCACACTGAGAATTATAAGCACTGCAGCAGAGGAAAAAATACACTGAACGAAACAACATTGTATACAGATTCCATCTTCTGTTAATGCAGCACAAATGGATACTATGTCACAATAGAATGGTATCATCTTTGACTGACATATGATGTCCATCTTCTTATGAATGTACTAAAGAGAAGCCTCAGTGCAAAGGGCAAAGTCATCAGCACCAACATATCCATGAGTATCGTTTGACATGAGTTCCAAATTAACCTCAGAAAAAAGACATTTCAGAAACTGCACAATCGGGCAATGCTAGAAGATATGCAGGTCGACCACTATGATAATTTTTTAAGTCAAGCAATGAAACTAAACTGTAAAGCATCGCCCGTTAAGTGAGAGATGAGAATTTCTAATGGGACGAATTAAATTTCCTAGCAACTGGAACATGGAAAGCAACTAAAAGAGAAGCTCAAACTGATTTAAAGTCTATCCAACTTGGCACCATGCTTCCACCACGACCATCCGGGCTGCATAGCGCACAAGGTGCGAGCTCGATTAAAATCATTTTTAGCCTCTGAAAGTGAAGTGGACAGTGCTGGAAATATTTTTAAAATTTGTAGCCTATTTGAATTGCATTACTTGACAACTAAAGGATGTGCCGGTGTGTGTGTCTCACTTTATCAAATTGAGATGGACAATAATAAGTACCAAACAAAACAGATGCCGCTTTCCAAGAAAGAGAGCAAGTTAGCACCAAAAAAGTGGTCTCTACTCACAAGCAGAAACTGCCACATCATAACCATGTGTAAGTTCCTCTCTTATTTTCTTGAAGGTGCTCCTTGTCACATTGGACACACAAAACTCTGGCAGGGTACAGGGGATCACTATGGGCATGAGATACCACTCTGAATGCAGGCAATTAGTTTGCTCATCATGCAGATTTACTGGAACTTGCCAAGGCTAACAAACCACTGACACTGGCATTTGGATCACTAAATAAATATGATTTTTTAAAAGAGTATTAGTCTAAAGTTAGTCTTAAGGAATACTAACTATACATCTATCAGCAGTGCATAGGATATGATAATATGATCAACTTGTCTGAAGAGTATAGGACTGACCTCTTACATACAAAATCATGAATTGAGCTCAAAGTGTCTGAATTCTGAGATGTTCAGAAAACATCAAGCTTATAATGCTTCTCAAAGCTAATTGACCCATCTCAAGATCCCAACATGTTCAGGAAGCCGCAATCGACACTTGCAGTTTTCTCTTGCAGCACTGCAATAAGAAATTTGCAAATACAAAAGTCAAATGGCAGCACTAAAATTCTAGACTTCATAGTGCAAGTTTGATAACCTAATATCAACTCACAAGTTTTTCCATACGTATTCTAAATACTGCTGACCAGCAATAAGGTGTTGCATGTTTCATCATAAGAGCCCGATTTTTCACCAGCACCATATTAGTAAAAAATCAACATGGCCTATAACTATCAACAAAATATTAAATTTTTTTGACCAATTAGTATCTATGAGCATCTGTAGCCAAATTGGAGACCACCTTAGCAGCAAGGACCAAGAATTTGTGAATTGTACCGCCACTCATTTGAGGCACAAAATTTAAGGTTTGATTTCTCGGGGACACACTAACACAACCTGATTGCCATAAATTATGACCAATTTCATGGATGAAATAAACCTGGGATGGGCAGTGAAGTAATTTGGCTTATTAGCATACCTCGGTAAAATAAACTTGGTATGGCTGGTATTGTTTCCTCCCTGTGTCCTTTGATTTCGGCCAGAGCTTTGAATGTGTTGTTGTGCCTCTGAACTGTTCAATAATACATGTGTACTATCTCCCATATAAGACATGCGCTCTCTTTTCTCATCATTTTCAGAATGTCCATTTCACAAGTCACCCTGCATGCCAAAGAATGCATATTGTAAATACTATAATGTTCAGTAGTGTAAAGAATAAACTATACTGTTATCCTCAACATAGCTGAAATGCAGTCTATGCGCACATATTCAGACCCATTTTCACCCCCTCGTCAGAGTATTGGCACACAGGACCATCAGGAATTCAATTGTTTAGGTTTATTACTATATTTGGTATATTTATATTTTGTTCTCACGCACTGGCCAACAAACTAACATTAGATATTGAAATTAATACACAAAATCATATGTCTTCCATATTTCAGTTTGTATTGCAACTGTACTGACAATCAGAAGTTCTACAATCAACTTATCAAGTATGTTGACTTATATTAGACTTGATAGCTTGGGTCACCAGTTAGAAATTGATGCTCAAAGTACAAATAATTGTTGCCTATTGCTATCAGGGTAGTATGTCATTTATGTTGTCAATCGACAGGTTCAATCCCCTGGCCAACACCCCCCTCCCAAAGAATGCCAAGGATGCACAACAATCCCCCGGCCAACAACAGGATCTAATCAAATCCCGGTAATGTAGATTCCACAAGATGAAAGAAGCTAACCTGAGACTATGGAGAGTGAGGTTCTGTTAATGGCTCCATGCAGGGGACACGTTAGGCACCCAAAGAGAGTGAAGGAGGGTGTGCAACAGGCGTGGAGGATTTGGGACGTGCGGGACATGGGGGGTTGCGGGGATGTCAACGCTGATTTCCATGGGGGCGGCGCAAAGACGATGGAGACGACGGACAGCGGGGCAACAACTGGAGATGAGGTGGTGTCGAGTAAGGATGCCGACGCCGATTTCCACGGCGCGGCGCGGTGGGTGACGAAGATGGTGCGGGCTTCGACTTGATCCCTGAAGTCGGCGCGGCGCGGCGCGACTTCAGAGACGATGCAACGCGGGAGCGATGGAGACGGCGGGGCGCAACGTGGGGGGGGGGGGACGGTGGGAAACGGCCCGGGGGGAGACAGCGACGACGGGGGCGACTCGCCGGTGGCGCCACCGGCGGGGTGAGGTGAGGTGAGGTGAGGGATGGATGAGCGGCGACGGGGTGGAGAGGCAGCAGTTCGAGAGAGGATATTGAGATGGTGCCGCTGCCGTAGGAGTAGAGCGGGGAGAAGGAGGTCGTCGATCCCGCTGCTGACTACGGAGTTGAGGAAGGCGAGACGGGGGAGACTGCGTGGCGGCTAGGGTTCCGAGAGGAGGGGAGGCGAGGGAGGGAGGGCGTTTCTCTTATTTTTTTCCGCCAGGGGCGCGGAGGGCGGACGCGCGAGTGCGGAGGGCGGAATCTGGCTCGCAAAAAGTAAGCTAGTTTTTGTCTCCTCTTCGTACTTTTTAGTAGTAGAGATGGATTTCGATCCTCCTAGGCTTCCCATTGGATGAACTTCTTGATAAATCTCAAGGGAGTCTAGATCATAAGGTTAGGAAATCCGATTTCGCCACTTCTATCACAGGTCCAGGACCTCCACTGGCGAATCATCTTCCCAAGCAAGACCCGCTCGAGAAGATGATGCATGTATCTCCGTTCGCATCACCCGAGCCTGTTCACATTGAGGTTGTAGACTTCTCTACTCCTCAAGGGATCCTCTTCACCTCTATGAAGGCGAACGATCATCATCCCTCTCGACCGAGTTTGAGCCTCTTCCCGCTGGCCCATATCATGTTGCTTTCGATCACGATCGAGAGTTGATATCGAACTTTCATAATAAATCTCTTGAGATAGAGAACTCATGGGCCATGAAATCTTGTGAGGAACTGACTCTGGAATTCATAGGTAAAGGTTCCACTGACGAGGATGGTAGCTTCATCCTTGACATACCTTATGAGCCATGCTCACATAATTCCTCTCCAGAGTCGGTCATGCCTAGTGCACTGAGAACACATGAGGGCTACAACCACCTTCTAGTCCTCTTTTGCAAAATGTTTAGAAGGTTGATTGTGGATGCATATGTTTACCATAAGCATATCAAATTTCGTGCGTTGTTGACATTTCTTAACCACTACGTGAAAACATCAAATAGGTCATGCAACATTTGTAACGGATCCTTAAGGCCCGTTACAAAAAAGATTAAAGGTAACGGATGTTATTAATGTCCGTTACCAAAGAGTCTGCACCCGTCGCCAATAACATCTGCAGGCCCTAGTCCAACCTTATTTGGTAACGGGCATTAACTATGCCCGTTACCTTTAATATTAGTGGTAACGGACCATGAAAATGCCCGTTACAATCGTGGGTTCCCGGACCCGATTTTTTATTTCAATTCAGTTAACTTCACACCCGCTCGCGTCCGCCGGTCACAACTCATCGCGTCCACCGCTCACTCAGTCCAAGTCCCTCGCGTCCGCTCAATCAGTCTCCTCCACTCCTCTCTCTGTGTCTCCCACCCAATCCCGCCGGTCGCCGCCACTGCCTCACCCCGCCGCTGTCGCCGCTGCATCATCTCACCGCCGCCGCATCACCCCGCCGCCACCTCCCTCCCACCACGCCCTCATCCCCCAACCCTAGGTGGACGTCGCGAGGGCGGGCTAGTTCTAGATCTGGGGCGCCCGATCCCTGAGCGCGACGACCTGGAGGGCGGGCCGTGTGAGGAACTTCCTCGTGGAGCACTGCGAGGGAG
Source organism: Cenchrus fungigraminus (assembly GCA_036936925.1). NCBI lineage: Eukaryota > Viridiplantae > Streptophyta > Magnoliopsida > Poales > Poaceae > Cenchrus > Cenchrus fungigraminus. The sequence continues at coordinate 47,784,737 of CM072778.1, read as the reverse complement.
GTGGAGGTGACGGTTCCACCCAGACCAATTCCCCCAACCTTTTCAGGCGGCGGCGGCGATTAGCAAGGGGGACATTGCCGGGAACGGCGACGAGGCTCTCCGACGGCGTCCACGAGGTGGCTCTCCACCCCCTCCCGCTCCCCCTTCACCTCTGTGAGCCCTTTTGGCTCCCTACCCACCCTTTCTCTCGAGTGTCTCAAGGCGGCGGTGGTGGTGGTGATTCAAGAGGGGACTCGTGACACTTCCTAAAGACGTCACGGGCCAACTCGTCGAGAAATTCGACGAATTTTCGCCCTACAACCAAGCCGCCGGTTTCGAGACTGGATCCACCTCCAACTCGAACTCGACGACGACCTGGATCGAGCCACGTGAGCTGGCTCCTGAGCCATCACGTAGACCGGTCCTCCCCCACGAGCACTTCCCGTACGGCCTCTGCAGCGCCAGCGCGGTCTACGCAGACGCGCTCACCCCGCGTCGGGCCGGCAAGGAGATCGTCTCCGAGTACCCCTCGGACTCCAACGCCGTCCCCGACTACAACTCGGACTCCTCCTACGAGTTCAACTTCGGATTGGATCCGATCGAGTCCGAGTCAGAGCACAACTCTACTGAGGAGCCGTTGTCAGGTCCTGCTGCTGGCTTGGTCATCACGTCTGCTCCAGCCGGTAGATTCGTCTACTGGCCTTACCAGAAGCCCGCAGACCTGACCGACGACAACTCACGCTACGTCGCTTACCTCGAGACACTCCCCTTCCAGGAGGGAACACCTCTGACTCCCATAGCAGAGGAGTACTCACCAACCGAGGTGGCAACTACTGACTCTAGCCTCCACACACCTGACCGCGAGTAATTCGTGGCAACTACAGAAGCAGGTACATCAGAAAACCGAGTTGACTAGCACCTCAACAACATTTCAGATGACGAGGTGACAGCTGATGCACCCGCGGATGAGACTACCGACGCCAAGAATGCCCGGCGCATCCGCAACCAGAAGCGAGCAGACCGACACCGACGGCTTTGGGAAGCTCTACCCATCCGCAACCTCAACGATGCCCTGGACGAAGTCTCCAACCGAGTCCACACGACCCCTGAGCAATGCCTCGTATCCATCAACTGGATAGCTCGATCAGCTCAGGGGCACTGGGCGGGCGACCTCATAGCCCAACTCGCGGAGAAGGCTGACTTCCTGCTGGTCGATGACAGGATCGCCAGAGCCGCGAACCAAGGAGTCACCAGCCGTAGCCACACCCTGGCGGACGTCGGCCCCAACCGTGTTCGTGGCGAACACCAGCCCTCCCCCAATTGCCCTAGAGCTTCAGAGGGAGGACCCTCTCAAGACCGCGGTAGTGGCGGCGGCGGCGGTAGTGGCAGCGATCGCGGTGGCTGAGGCCACGCGAACAGCCACGCCACCGGCAACGAACGTGGCGGCTATGATGCCCGCCACAGGATCGACGAGATACGCTGCGCCAAGAAGACTACCAACGTCAGCGACAATAACGGCTTCCCCGCCTACTCTTCTCGACTTCGCGCTTTGCTACTCCCCTCGAAGTTCAAGCCGCTCGGGACTAGCAAGTATGATGCGAAGCAAGACCCAGTACAATGGCTACGGTGCTATGCCCTAGCCATCGAAAACACTGGTGGCAACAACGACACAAAGGGCCTCTACTTCCCCTTCTGCCTGGACCAAGCTCCGCTCACGTGGCTCAAGTCGCTCGACAAGAACTCGATCGATGAGTGGGACCAGCTGAAGGCGCAGTTCACCAGCAACTTCGCGGGCGCCATGGGGCGCTCGGGTACTCGCATGGACCTAGCGATGGTCAAGCAGGAACAAGGCGAGACGCTCCGCCAGTACATGCGCCGCTTTTTCGACAAGCGCGCGACCGTAGTCGATGTCACCGACAAAGAAGTCATCGACTGCTTCCAAGACGGCCTCTACCACCGTCGCACTTCGAAGACTTCGGTCGCCACCGCCCAAGTTCCATCTCCAAGCTCAAGGACATGATCACCTCATGGGCCGATGAGGAAGACAAAGCCAATGCCAAGTACGACCCAATCGTGGCAAGGGCGAAAACAACACGGGCGGCAACAACAACAAGGATCAAGGGGGTCACAACAACAACAACAACTACTACTACTCAGGTCCAAACCGCAAGCGCAAGCCAGACAACACTGTCGCGACTGTCCAACACCCTGCGAAGGACAACACCAAGAAGACCTCCGGCAGCTTTAAGGATTTTCTCAAAGAGAAGTGTCCGTGGCATTAGGATAGCAACCACACTACCAAACAGTGCTACCAGCTTCGGCGGGCACTCAAGGAGACTCCTGAGCCACGACACTCTCACGACAAGAAGGGCAAAACCAAAGTCAACGAAGGCAATGGCAACTTCCAAGAACCCAACAAGACGGTCAACGTCCTCTTCGGTGGACTACCCACCAAACGGGCGCAGAAGCTCACTCTGCGCGAAGTACTAAACATTGAACCAGTGGTGCCGACACCCCTGATGTGGTTGGAGGTACCCATCACCTTCTCCCGCGCGGATCAAAGGACAAGCTTCTCCGAGCCAGGACGTTTCCCACTCGTCCTAGACCTAGTAGTCGCGGGCTCCAGACTCACCAAGGTACTCATCGACGGTGGAAGCGGACTCAATGTCCTGTTCACCAAGACCTTTAAGAAGATGAAGCTCGACATCACCGGCATGCTCACCAGGAGCACGTCGCCTTTCTACGGCATCGTCTCAGGCAACGCGGCTATACCACTCGGCTCAGTGGTCTTGCCAGTTACCTTCGGGACACGAGAGAACTACCGCACCGAGTACATCAAGTTCGAGGTTTCAGACTTCGAGACCTCATACCACGCCATCCTCAGCAGACCAGCTCTTGCCAAGTTCATGGCGATCCCCCACTACGTGTACTTGGTACTTAAGATGCCAAGTCCCTCCGGAGTACTCGCGCTACAAGGGTACTTGAAGATTTCTTACGACTGCGACACCAAAGCCGTGGAGCTCGCAGTAACTAATCAAGTACCCAATGCGATGATGGAGATCTTTGCCACGTCAAAGAAGCTCGCCCCGACCGAACTCGAGAAACTTGAGAAGACCGACACCTCCAACAAACCTCAGCCAACAGAGGAAGTACAGGTGAAGGCCATCGACCTCGGGACCGGTGACAGCAGCAAGACTACCATGATCGGCGCGGGACTCGACCCCAAATAGGAAGACGCGCTCGTCAGCTTCCTCCGGGCTAACCGAGACATCTTCGCGTGGAAGCCAGCGGACATGCTAGGTGTGCCCAGGAGGTTGATCGAGCACTCACTCAACGTCGATCGTAAAGCTACACCCAAGCAACAACATCTCCACCGCTTCGCTGACGACCGACGGGGCACCATCAAGAAGGAACTCGCCAAACTACTTGTGGCTGGCTTCATCAGAAAAGTCTTCCATCCTGAGTGGCTCGCCAACCCCATCCTCGTCTGCAAGAAAAACACCAACGAGTGGAGGCTGTGCGTTGACTACACCAACCTCAACAAGCACTGCCCCAAGGACCCCTTTGGGTTGCCGTGGATCGATCAAGTCATCGACTCCACGGCGGGTTGCGACCTGCTCTGCTTCCTCGACTGCTACTCGGGGTACCACCAGATTGCAATCAAGGAAGAAGACCAGGAGAAGACCGCGTTCATCACCCCGTTCGGCGCCTACTGCTACACGACGATGTCGTTCGGGTTTAAGAACGCCAACGCTACCTAGCAACGAGCTATCCAGGACTGCTTCAAAGTGCAGCTCAACAAGAACGTCGAAGCCTATGTGGATGACGTGGTCGTCAAGACCAGGAACTCAGACACACTCATCGCCGATCTTGAAGAGACTTTCGCATCCCTGCGGGAGTATCAATGGAAGCTCAACCCCAACAAGTGTGTCCTCGGCGCACCCTCAGGGAAACTACTCGGCTTCATCATCAGCCACCGCGGCATCGAAGCTAACCCCGACAAGATGTCTGCCATCACTAGCATGAAGGCTCCGACTTGCATCAAGGATGTCCAGAAGCTGAACGGGTGCATGGCGGCCCTGAACAGATTCATCTCGAAGCTTGGAGAGCGGGGACTACCCTTCTTCAAGCTACTCAAGCACCAAGAGAAGTTCGCGTGGACCGCGGAGGCTGATCAAGCTCTAACGCAGCTTAAAGACTTCCTGTCCAAGCCACCGGTCCTCACGGCTCCTCGTAAAAAGGAGCAGCTACTGCTCTACCTCGCTGCGACTACTCATGTGGTCAGTACTGCCATCGTCATCGAGCGGCAGGAAGAAGGCCACGCTTACCCAGTACAGCGACCAGTCTACTTCGTCAGTGAGGTCCTGTCCGAGTCCAAGGCCCGGTACCAACCGGTCCAGAAACTACTTTATGCAGTACTCATCACCTCGCGGAAGCTATGACACTACTTCTAGGAGTACTCGATCACTGTCATCACCGGCTACCCGCTCGGCGATATACTCCACAACCAAGATGCAACCAGGAGAATCTCCAAGTGGGCGGTCGAGCTTGGCGCTCTCAACATCAACTTCAAGCCACGCACAGCCATCAAGTCTCAAGCACTAGTCGACTTCATGGCAGAGTGGCGGGAAAATTAAATACCCACACCAACAGAGCAACTAGAGCACTGGGTGATGTACTTCGACGGCTCACTCAAGCTCGAGGGCGTGGGTGCAGGGGTACTCCTGATATCTCCAAAGGGCGAACAACTCAAGTACGTCCTGCAGATCTTTTGGAAGGTCTCGAACAACGAAGCCGAGTACGAAGCTCTGTTACATGGGCTCCAACTCGCAATCTCACTGGGCATCAAGCGACTACTAGTCTACGTCGACTCCGCTGTGGTGATCAACCAGGTCAATGATTCCTGGGACCGCAACAAGGAGAACATGGAATCCTACTGCCTAGATTTCCGCAAGCTCGAGAACAAGTTCCATGGTCTCGAGTTCCATCACGTCATCCACGACAATAACGTTGCAGCGGACGTCCTATCGAAGCTTAGTTCTACTTGCACTCAAGTACCAGCTGGAGTCTTCGTCCACGAACATCACACGCCATCCAACCCGGAGCCGGCGCCGACGACCATCGATCCTGGGCCGTCGCAACCCAGTCAAGAGGTCATGATGATCGACGTGGACAGGAGGCAACCCTTCATTGACTACATCCGCGAGCAGAAGGTCCCCTCCGACAAGAACGAGGTAGAACAACTCGTCCGACGAACCAAGACCTACGTACTAGTCGGAGACAAGCTCTACAGGCGGGGTGCGACTTCTGGAGTACTCATGAAGTGCGTACCTCGGGAAGAAGGCAAGGACATCTTGGAGGAGATCCACAAAGGCGTCTGCGGCAACCACGTGTCCTCTCGCACGCTGGTGAGCAAGGCCTTCTGACGAGCTTTCTACTAGCCTACAGCTCTGGGCGACGCAGAAGAACTCGTCAGAAGGTGCCAAGGGTGCCAATTCTTCACCAAGCAGCAACATTGTTGATGGTCGATTTCCGTCAACCAAGAGCACTTGTTACACTTTGGTTTAAGCTTTGAATTATAACTAACCTGCCACTAGGCACACTAATGATGTAACAAGTTCACACTTGCATGTGGTTTTTGGAGTTTATTGTTTACGCAGGAAATCAACGATAAAGAGGAGACTTTTGGGATAAGTTCATCAAGCACTTTATGAGAAGATCATGAAGCCCGTCACAAGTCAAGACATGAAGTGAACACGACTCCAAATGACCCAAGGATCAAAGCATCAACACGTAAAACTCTGGGACTAGGAGGTTTACCAACGAGATCACCTCAGCCCGAGAGATATTCTCGCAGCCTAGAACAGCATGATCTTTCGGTGCAGATTCGGAGACTTAAACGGTCTCTAATGGCAAAAGTTTGACTACCAAAGTTGTGGGCCTCGACGATAGCTTCGATTTGGACATATGGAAGGCCCAATTTGGGTCAAGGAGCTAGGAGATATGGCCCCTGAAATGCCATCTGCGCAGACAAGTCCGAAATCAGACAGATTATCTTCAGAGGCTGTTTTGGGATCTTATCTTCGTTTCCAACGAAAGCAATGAATACCAAAGTTGAAGATAATTTCGTGGCACACAACCTGGACACCGAATTTGCATTATTTGGATCCGGACGTGGGATATATGGTGCCAGTAAGGAAGGGCTGCGAATCAGGAAAATCTGGACGAGGCTGGGTTTATGGAAACCAAGTTCGCTTCTCTCCCAAGGAAGATCTCGTGCAAGGCAAGGTAGAGCACGCCCCAAGGCTCCCCAAGGGTATAAATACAACCCCCTAGGCTCCCCAAGATAGGGAACCATTCATATCCATTCACAAGAGAGCTGCCGAAAGGAGACAAACCGAAGGAATCCGACGGCCGCCGCAAGTCTTCGAGGGTACCTAGGAGATGGCTTAGGCCACCCCTAGCCGCCATGGCCTCCCTGCGAGGTTGTGCCATGGTGGAGTTAGGGAGTCACCCCTAACATTCGTCGGGTTATGTATGCACACAATGGTGATATTAATCTACTCTTTATCCTAGTTGTCTCTACTCTAGTCTACTTCAATGCATGCTTTCTTCCTCATATGTGATGCATCCATATGTTCATAGTAAGATTAGATCTATTCGTGGTGATTAGTCTACATCTTGCGGATACGTTGAGGTAGCGTGTTTTACCTAGTTGGTTGATTACCCTCGTGTGTTGACAGCATGCGGGAGGGAAAAGTTCTAGCGACGACATGATGTGGAATAGGATCGATGGCGAGTACCACGGGAGTCAGTGCAGCAGTCACCAAGAGGAGGAGCTACAAGTAAGAGCGCTTGGTGGGCGTTTGGGGTAAAGCTTTAGGTAACCTTAGGCGTCAATGTGCACCTCGCACCGGTGACCTTGGGAAAGTAGGCCGCTTGCGAGCCGCCTTTCGGAGAGATGATTCCGTGTACCTTTAGTTGAGATGCAATCTTTGTTTTGATCACCTTTTGACTAGAACTGTACCTAGAGACGATAGGCCCTAGCTCCTTGGTTGTGTTATCTCATCTATGGCTATGAATGTGATCAACACTTATATTTCATTCATATCTTGAAAGTGTTACCTTTCATATGCAATCTATGCTTCATGTTAGGTTAGATTTGATAGATTAGATGGAAAACCCTAGGTAGTTCTTTGTCGATCCACAAATTCATAAACCTTGGGGGAGTACTCCGAGGGAAGAGCTACAACCAACCCGTGCACTTGCGGATCGAAACTTGACGCGTTAGTTAACCGTCAACAAGCTTTTCTGGCGCCGTTGCCATGGATCGGCAACACGAACCCTAGGGAGATCTATCTATCTTTTTGGATTAACCCTAATTTTATTATTGCATATATCCTATGTTTCTTTTTTGTGTCCATAGATGTAGGTAAAACCTTAGACACAAAGCGATCAAAAAGTTCTCAACGTCCGTACTTCCACAAAGTCCAAACTCGCTCAAGCAAGTTGATGGCTATGTGAAGACCCGCTCTTTAGTGGTAGGTGCTAACTTTAGTTAGTGGCCCAACATCCGCTATTGAGCCCTTACTCAACACAAGTAAAAGATGAAAAAGAAATGTCACCGTGTCAATTGATTTTGGCTAATGTCTCTTGGAGATTTCTTTATCCAAGCTATAGCTGATGAATCAAGCCCCGAAGAAGTCGTGACATCCGATCGTCAACGTCTCTGGAAAGTCGCTGTTATGACCAAGTTTTTCACCATAATCAGAGAGGTACCATGGAGGAAAATTGAAGATCATTAAGCTCCATCAAGTCTTCTTTCCAACACATCAAGAATCGTCAATTTTGGACACCGGTACAAAGAGTTAAGGTAAAATCTTTCAACGCTACACATTCTGAAATTCTTCAGGACAGATTGTAGTGCCAGAGTAATACGAGCATAGCTCTTTCATCCGGAGTCCGTTTGGAGTGAATGAGCACTCGTTGGAAAGGGAATTTGATACGAATTGCAATGGAGTGAAATTTTGGTACATGTTCTGTACTGGATGAAGAGCAAATCAACGAAGAAGAGGCAGCAGCAAACAATAGAGAAGGCGGTCACGATGTAGAAGGAAGATTAGAGAGCCTCGAGCCCCCTATGATCCCGACACCCTAGGTAATGCAAGCAATGGAGAAGATACACCATTGGAACCATGATACTCACTGGTGGATCAGTGGTGATAGGCTTGGAGCCTAGGGATGCACAATACGATGCTCAAAGACTACAAGATCAAGGTCATCAACATCTCCGGATCAATTCTCAAGAAGGTACCGACTGCATCTAAATTTTGCAAGACCTCTGAAGGAAGCTACAGACCCTATGAAATTCCTGTTCCAACGAATCAAAAACCAAGTCAATCGAAGATTCCTACAAGCGGTTATAGCCAAAACATTGAAGGTCGTGCGTTCTGAAATTTCTGGACAGCACGCAGCATTAAAGTAAAATGGGCATAACTCCTTCATTCAAGCTCCGTTTAAGATGAATGACCACTCGCTGGAAAGGTAATTTCATATACTTTTCAATAGAGCTATATTTCTGTATATGTTCTGTTCTGGATGCAGGGCAAAATCTATGAAGAAAAGGCAAGAGCAACATGACGAGAACAAGGTGAAGGAGAAAAGGATGACAACAATGAAGATGAGCTTGGGCTGTGGTTTCATCAAGCATACATGATCAAATTCAGAAGCTCAGGACAAAATAAGGGCCTCAAGAACATTTGCAAATGAAGGCATGAGTGACATCATTCAACAAATGAAGATGTTACAAGCAAACCACGATGGATTACAAAGGGCGACATCGATACAAGCTGCATGGACAATTCGAACTCTCGCACGAAGGACCATGGGTTCACAACAATGAGAAGGTATGTGAGAGAGTCAAGCTCCATGACTTTAAATGAAGCACTTTGTGGGAGGTAACCTGTTCTTTTTATTTATCTATATATATATGATGACGATTTATATTGTGCTCTTAAATTAAACCCATCAAGTAACATTGTACCATTGCTCTAATAAGTGCCACAACATCATGTTGTATGTCTTAATTGATATTGAGAGAGCACCTTGTTATTTGATCATGGAAAACTTGTAGATCCTTTTTGTGTGCCTATTAGTGTTTAGAGTCTTTTTATTTGTGTCCTTTTAGAGAGAAATATGAAGTGTGCCACTACCCTTGATTCTAAGCTTGTGGCTAATTAATCTAGTTTTAATATTCTTTTTAGACCATCACCATGATCATGTTCATATTTATTTTATTCATGCATTGCACTTTGTCATCAATATGGTGTTTGTTCTTTGCATATACATGTTTTGCATATAGTTGGCTTAGTTGTTCTCTACACTTAATGATGAATACTTTCATATCCATGTTAATGCTTCATATGACCATATGAGCATTTCTCCTTAGCAATCTTGAGTAAACGTGATGTTTAAACTTGTTTGCGAACCTTCATCATTCATTCGATAAATCTTGCTAACTTTTCTTGCATTGGTTGGTTTGTAAACTTTGCATTGAGCATTATTTTTCTTGTGCTATAAAAGTTATTAATCTTGGGATAGACATGGTGTTTTAACCTTGGATAAATAAATCTTTATGGCCATGTCAAAATTTAGCAACCTAATTGTAAGCATGGTGCTTAGAACTAGGTGTAAACATTGTCTTTGCTTATATACCTTCCTCCCTCTTGCATTCACAAACATCCATTAGGTCCTATTTTATTTTCACTAGATTAATTAAGCCACAAGTTAAGGATTTTAGGGATTTTGTCGGTTTGTTGGCAAATGTTTCTACTCCCGACCGTCACCCCGGGGTAGGTTGTGCAGTTGAATTGTTTTGCAGGCATGATGATGAGCTTTCACGAAAGGAAAAGAGGAGAATTGAAGGACAATAAAGGCGACAAAAGTGAGGATGCATAAAGACAAGCCCCGGACACAGAGAACAAGCTTCATCCTCTCTTTCCATGCCTAGCACAATGCTAAGCATGGGGGAGGACCTGATGAAAACAAGGATCACAATCGCTAGAAGATGCTAACTCTCCTTCTTCCATGCTAAGCACAATGCTTAAGCATGGGGGAAGCCACGCTACAACTCATTGTAAGCATCAAAAGGACGGTAACTCTTCCTCAACCTTCTCTTTGTCCATCGACCATAGGTTAGAAACCTTTGTATATATCTCTTGCTAATAACATGGCTACTAGGAGTACAACCTAGATTTGTTTTTATTTTCAATAATTGATAATCACCATCACCTTGAGCTCATCACAATGATATTCTTATATGCTCTTGCTTATGGAAAAGTGATGAAAGTTGCCGCTTTGTTTTACTAACACAATATTATATGTGACTTAACTATTTTCTCTCCATTAAAAGGAACTTAAATTGACTAAATGCCGACTCTTTTATTTGTGGAGGGTAAATGACTAAACTCTAGACCCACATACTTTATGATGCTCTTGGATTTAAGTTTACCGATGACCTTATGTCTTGTATTGTTTTATTTAAAACTTCATTTTTATGCTATCTACATACGTGAACCTCTTGCATAGTTCTGCCTACCAAAGCCTATATACTTATGATCTTTCATGATGAAACCCTTAGATTGCAAACTTATATTTTGATGAGTTGGACTAAGATTGATTTTCTGTGGTATGAGACTTAGAAGCTGGTCATTCGTTTTTGCGTAACTTCTTTTTGCTAGCCTCTCTATCCGTGCATTGTGAGTTTCCACATCGGGAATTTCGCAAACTTCACCGGATATCCACCCTTAAACCCAAACATCGCTTTGTGATACATTCCTTGTCCACAACCCATTACTTGAGTATGGATTATTATTCTGAGGAAAATCCGAAGAAGTCAAGGTGCTACAAATTGGAGTAATTTTTGGAGCCCTCCAAGATGATGTGAGGAACATTCAAGATCTTGCGTGGAGGAGTCCCAGAAGATTTCAAGTATTTTTCTAGACAAGACATAAGATTTTCTGTACCTACCTTAGCAAAAACAAAGTATATATAACCCCTTGTTTGCTCGAGGATGAGCAAGTGTCAAAGCATGGGGGAGGAGCTGCTAAGAAGGTACTATGTTGTCTAGAGTCCAGGGGAGCATGTAAAAAAAAGAAGAGAAGAAAAAATAAAATAATATAAGAAAAAGAAAGAAAGAAAAAGAAAGATGAGAAAAAAGGTAAATAAATAAAAAAACTCCCCGGTTCTCTAGCTTTATTTGAATTTTCATAGGTGCTTCAAGATTAAACTCCATACTCAAGTTTCCAACCACGTGCAATCCGATAACAAGGACTTCATTTGTGCCTTGGGATCACCCACTTGCCACTTGCACATGTCCACTTATCTAAATGTGTGTGTTCCACCTCTCTCCCTCTCCAACATTTTTTCCATGGCCTTTTTGACAAGTCTCAGTAAATCCAATAGATCTCTCTCTTAGTTCGACAATATTTCGAATATAATGTTTTGCTAGGATTATTTTTACTTACCAAGCTCCACATAAGCCTTCCACTTACATATATGAGTAGAATAGGTTGAGAATAATCTAGTATAGGCTTGGAGTGACTTGATGAGATGAGTGTTTCCATGAGATATTGCAAGAGGACCTCACTATGTTGGATATGCATCTTTTTGAAAACTCTTCACGATGCAATAAGGAAAAAGGTTTGAAGTTTTCTTAAGTTTGAGAGCATTAAGTTTGTTTTATTGTGGCATGTTCTTTAATGCTAGTCTATCCTCCATGATGAAAGTAGTCGGTCAAAACTTGAACCTTAATGCTAAATACTTGAGAGAGCAATATGTTTTGTTACTTATGATTGAGTGTAGGGATAACATCGAAGGGCAACGCTGATTTCTTAAAAGCAAATATCCTGAACTTGCTCGAGGACGAGCAAGGTTTAAGCATGGGGTATGTTGACGGTCGATTTCCGTCAACCAAGAGCACTTGTTACACTTTGGTTAGAGCTTTGAATTATAACTAACCTGCCACTAGGCATACTAATAATGTAAAAAGTTCACACTTGCATGTGGTTTTTGGAGTTTATTGTTTACGCAGGAAATCAACGTTGAAGAGGAGACTTTCGGGATAAGTTCATCAAGCACTTTATGAGAAGATCATGAAGCCCGTCACAAGTCAAGACATGAAGTGAACACGACTCCAAATGACCCAAGGATCGAAGCATCAACACGTAAAACTCTGGGACTAGGAGGTTTACCAACGAGATCAACTCAGCCCGAGAGATATTCTCACAGCCCAGAACAGCATGATCTTTCCGTGCAGATTCGGAGACTTAAACGGCCTCTAATGGCAAAAGTTTGACTACCAATGTTGTGGGCCTCGACAATAGCTTCGGTTTGGACATATGGAAGGCCCAATTCGGGTCAAGGAGCTAGGAGATATGGCCCCTGAAATGCCAGCTGCGCAGACAAGTCCGAAATCAGACAAATTATCTTCCGAGGCTGTTTTGGGATCTTATCTTCGTTTCCAAGGAAAGCAATGAATACCAAAGTTGAAGATAATTTCATGGCACACAACCTGGACACCGAATTTGCATTATATGTCGTCCGGACGTGGCAGATATGGTGCCGGCAAGGACGGGCTGCGAATCAGGAAAATCTGGACGAGGCTGAGTTTATCGAAACCAAGTTTGCTTCTCTCCCAAGGAAGATCTCGTGCAAGGCAAGGTGGAGCACACCCCAAGGCTCCCCAAGGGTATAAATACAACCCCTAGGCGCCCCATGATAGGGAACCATTCATATCAATTCACTAGAGAGCCGCCGAAAGAAGGAGATACACCGAAGGAAGCCGATGGCCGCAGCAAGTCTTCGAGGGTACCTAGGAGATGGCTTAGGCCACCCCTAGCCACCATGGCCTCTCTGCGAGGTTGTGCCATGGTGGAGTTCGGGAGTCACCCCCAACATTCGTCGGGGTATGTACGCACACGATGGTGATATTAATCTACTCTTTATCCTAGTTGTCTATACTCTAGTCTACTTCAATGCATGCTTTCTTCCTCATATGTGAGGCATCCATATGTTCATAGTAAGATTAGATCTATTCGTGGTGATTAGTCTACATCTTGCAGATACGTTGAGGTAGCATGTTTTAGCTAGTTGGTTGATTACCCTTGTGTGTTGACAGCATGCGGGAGGGAAAAGTTCTAGCGACGAGATGATGTGGAATAGGATGGATGGCGAGTACCACAGGAGTCGGTGCAGCGGTCACCAAGAGGAGGAGCTATGAGTAAGAGTGCTTGGTGGGCGTTTGGGGTAAAGCTTTGGGTAACCTTAGGCGTCAACGCGAACCTCGCACCGGTGACCTTGGGAAAGTAGGCTGTTTGCGAGCCGCCTTTCGGAGAGATGATTCCGTGTACCTTTAGTTGAGATGCAATCTATGTTTTGATCACCTTTTGACTAGAACTGTACCTAGAGACGATAGGCCCTAGCTCCTTGGTTGTGTTAGCTCATCTATGGCTATGAATGTGATCAACACTTATATTGCATTCGTATCTTTAAAGTGTTACCTTTCATATGCAATCTATGCTTCATGTTAGGTTAGATTTGATAGATTAGATGGAAAACCTTAGGTAGTTCTTTGTCGATCCACGGATTAATAAACCTTGGGGGAGTACTCCGAGGGAAGATCTACAACTGACTCGTGCACTTGCGGATCGAAACTTGACGCGTTATTTAACCGTCAACAAATACGTCCCAGCCTACAAACTAGTCACGATACCGCCGACCTGGCCTTTCACCTGCTGGGGGCTCGACAAGATTGGGCCTCTGCCAACTGCGCCAGGAGGATTCAACAGAGTTCTGGGGGCTATCGACATGTTCACCAAATGGATCGAAGTCAATCCAGTCACTTGCCCAAAGGCCGACAGAGTACTCAACTTCTTGGATGAACTCGTGCATCGCTACGGGCTACCCCATCGCATCATCACAGACCTGGGCTGCAACTTCAACAACCATCAGTTCTGGGAGTACTGTGAGAACAGCGAGATCAACGTCCGGTACGTCTCAGTCACCCACCCGCGTGCTAACGGCCAGGTGGAGCGCGCCAACGGGATGGTACTCGACGCCCTCAAGAAGCGACTACACGATGCTGCTAACACCAAAGGAGGCAAGTGGATCAAGGAACTACCCAACACACTCTGGGGTTTCGTACCCAACCTACCAAGCCAACAGGGCAGTCGCCCTACTTCCTGGTCTATGGCTCCGAAGCTATACTACCCGCCGACGTGATGTGGGAGTCCTCGGCAGTAGAACAATACGACGAAGACATCTCAAAAGACAGCAGACGGGTTGACATCGACAGCCTCGAAGAAGCCCGTTGTGCCGCCCTCGTCCAATCAGCAAGATACTTGGAGGGTATCCAACGCTACCATGATCGCAACGTCAAGGAACGCTCCTTCAACGTCGACGGTCTAGTCCTTCGTCGTATTCAGAACACGGAAGGACTACACAAGCTCAACTCGCCCTAGGAAGGCCCCTTCTCAGTCTCCAAGGTGACCGGCCCGGGCTCCTATCATCTCCAAACACTTGAAGGCGAAGACATTAGCAACTCGTGGAATGTCGACAAGCTATGTCGCTTCTATGTGTAGTCGCTCGACTACTCATCTACAAGTCCAGCCTGTGCGGCTACTCACAGACTTTTCGCTGTAAGCGGCCCTTGGGTCCTAGCACCAGTCTACGGACTTCTCATAACCAAGATCCAGCATGAACGGCTACTCACAGATCTTGTGCTATACATGGCCTACGGGCTCTGGCAGCGGTTTACGGACCAACTACTCCATAGATCCAGCGTCAATGGCTACTTACAGATCTTTAGCTGTAAGCAGCCTACGGGCCCTAGCGACTACTCATTTGTAACAGCCCTGGCCATCCAGGTGTAATCTTTCATCAGTAATAAAGTTTGATTCTACTCAACTTGTTTACTGTGTCTCTTAACTAGACGGATCCCTACTGAGTACTACTACTCATCGTTTCTTCATCGACTTGGTACTCCGCGGGCTTCGCTGCAAGCCGTGGCAACGTGTACTCACAACATCAATGAAGTGAACCAACTTCGATACACATAAACGAGTTCTTAACTAACTTGTTCATCTTACATCAACTACTCATGTACATCAGCTATCTCTACAGGTACATCTACTGGAGATTCAGCTTGTCGGCGACTTGTTCTGCAATGGGCGCCATCTCCTCCAGGAGAACTTAGTACTGCGCATCCGTGCAGTTCGCCGCGAGTCGTCCAGCCACCGCATCCACAGGCGCCTTGGGGAAGTACGACTTCAAGATGGCAAGCACCTGGTTGGGTATCGACTTCACCAAGTGCTTGACATACGTCGCCAAGCGCCTGGGGGCTTCCTTCAATCTATCCACGAGTGGGGCTATCTGAGGACCGCTTGGATGTGGGACCAACAATCTTGCGATGGGCAGTGCAGCTTCTTCGAGCTCCTTCAATGACGCCCGTAGCTTCTCGCAGTCTTCATTGAGCTTCTGCAGAGATTTGTAACAACGCACAAGGTCAAGATCGGAGGCTTCACGAAGCTCCATCCATTTGATGCACTCATGGCGCATCTTCGCGTATTTATACTCGGCTACCTCTCGGCGGTCTGTCTCCCGGTACAGAACGTTCTTCAGGTCTGTCTTGGAAGCCTTCAACCGCTTGACAGACGCCTCAAGCTCTGCAGACAACTCGCCAATAGCGTCAAACAACAGATACGCAACAAAATCAATACTCAAGCACTGCGGCGGGAGCCATACCTTTGTTCGTCTGCCGAAGAGACTTGTTCTTCTTGATCAAGTCATCCCTCTTCGCCTCCATATCTTGTACCTCATTGTGGTACTGGGCGAAGGCGGTATCAAGCTTGGACTGGAGCAGCGCGGAGTGCTTCTTTGACTTGTCCAGCTCCTTCTCCAAGGTTTCGGCACGGAGGCAAGTGTCGCCATACCCCTTGAGGAGTTTGGTCTACTTTTGGGATCTCTCCACAAGGCCCTACACACATCAAGTCGCAAATCAGCACTGGTGTTCTCTACTACAAGGCCACTCAGGGTACCAGCAACGTACCTTGACCCATTGCTCTGTGCGGCGCCACGACTCCATGTTGAGTGACACGACGGTCGGGTCGATCAGCTCGTCATCCAGCAACTCGAGCCCCCCGCGGCTCAAAGTTCCAGACTCCGACATCGGCGCCGACCGCAGCGGTACTGCATCTTCTACCACCGCCTCACGGACGACGACCTCAGTACTCGACCCAGGCTGTGGATCAACTTGTGCTTCCACCCTGGGCTCGGGGGCTGGAGTTGCCGTCTGCTCGACAACTAGCTCGGTAGTGGTTGCCTCGACAGTAGCTGTCTCCATGGCTACCACTTCAGGGATTGCCCCTTCTTCAGTTCGCGGCCCTATCAAGATTGCGTCAGTGACATACGGCTACAACAACTACTCTACTCTATAAGTACTCAGCTCAACGCATACATACCTTCTACAAGGGTGGCCTCTTCAAGCATCGGCCCAGCTCCAGCTTCGTCTTGTGGCGGCGGTGTGGGTCCCCGTGCCTCCGTTGAATGGTCTTCACCATCGATGGGAGCACTAGCCTCCTCCTCGTCCCATGACAAGTCGGTCGATTTCCTGCACCAAGAAGTACTATGTCAGCTACTCGACACACATCTCAATGACTACTCGACGCATTCGGGTACTTACAACGTTGATCACACTACCGTGACGGTCGGGGCACCAAGCAAACTGGCTATATCTACAATGCTGGGTTCCCTGGCAGTTACAGCTTCAACGGGAGGCTCCTGCTCCCTCTCCTCCGGCTGCTCAACGGCCACGACCGTAGTAGGAGGAGGACCTTGTTCTTCTTCAGCCGACGGCTGTGGGTTCGACTCCACGGTCGCCGCCTGCCTCTGTGCCTCATCAGGCACAACACCTTCAACTACCGGAGGCGGGCTGGTGCTTCCTCCAGCCGCCGCCCCCATAGTGTCCCAACCCCCCTCTTCATCCCGGGCAGCGGGCTCCGGAGAGGGGATGTCCTGCAAACAACTCAACTCATCAGTAACAGACTACTTAATGAGTACTCGACTACACTAGTCGACGCACTTACCTCTGGCCTGGTGTCTTCGGACGCCTTAAGCTTCTTCACAGCGCGCTTGCGTGCTGTATTGCATGGCTTCCTTGGTGGGAGCTGCACGTCTTCTTCAAGGTTCGCTAGCGGCTCTTCAACGGGTACATCAGGCATCCCAGCTCGTCGGAACCTAGACCGAAGTTGGAAGCACTGCTGCAGCGTCTCTTCATCTTCGTCATCGGAAGTATCTTCAATGACGACAGTGTCATCATCCTCGCCGACTACTCGGCGTTCCTTCATCTTCGGCTTCGCCGTCCCTTGAGTTTGCATCTCAGCCTGTGGGGGGGACGGCGGCTCGGAGACGTATTTCTTGAGGTCCTCCTACAAGACCAAGCAAGCTTCAGTACAACTACTTATACTACTAGTACTCGGGGGCTATGGTCACGACTACTAACCTCCTTCGGAGGGCGCGACGCAGAGCACT
Organism: Cenchrus fungigraminus; assembly: GCA_036936925.1. Taxonomy (NCBI): domain Eukaryota; kingdom Viridiplantae; phylum Streptophyta; class Magnoliopsida; order Poales; family Poaceae; genus Cenchrus; species Cenchrus fungigraminus. The sequence continues at coordinate 47,767,172 of CM072778.1, read as the reverse complement.
CCTCCACGGGACAAGGCGTGTACGGGGGCATATCTTTGAAGATCCTCCCCAGCCTTTCGATGATAACGTCATCGTCAATCTCCTCGCCAGACATCCGCGTGGAATCTGCGGCTCCGGTGTACTCGTAGCCGAGATGGTCTCGTGCCATCAGTGGCTGCACCCTCATCAGTGGCTGCACCCTCCTCTTCATGAAACTGAAGGCCACATGTTCGGCCCTCAGTCCGGCCTTCCTCAAGGCCTTCACCTTCTCCAGCAGCGCAGGCAGCTGGAGGCCTACTTGCATGGTGGGCTCTGTGTTCCACCATGACGTGTGTTCGGTGGGTACCCACTAGCCTTCGGCAGCGATGGGTGATGGTTGCTGATGTAGAACCACCGCGCCTTCCAATCTTTGTTGGAGTCTATTAGCTTATAGGGCAAGTATTGCCCGGCGGCATCTTCTCGCATCTGCACCCTAGCACCTCCGACTACTCGGGGGTCATCTGCGCTCGGCTGGGGCTTCACCTGGAAGAATTTGCGGAACAAGATCCAGTGGGGCTTGATCCCCACGAACGCCTCGCAGAAATGAACGAAGACGGAGATGTGGAAGATACCGTTGGGGTTGAGGTTGAGGTACTCGATCCCATAGTACTGGAGCATCCCTTTGAAGATGTTGCTCGCGGGGAGTTCGAGTCTGCGCTCCACAAACCGTGCGAACATCGGGATCTCGTCGGGATTTTTCTCCATGGGGTACCCATCCCCGGTGGCGGCGCGCCACAGGTCCATCTCCTTCTCGCAGAGGAACCTGCTGTTGACGAGGGTGAGGAGATCCTCGGTCTTCAGCTTTGCCTTTTTCCACTCCTTCGCTGGATTCGATGGAGCGGAGTAGGGCGACGACGACGACTGACCGGCGTCACCGGCCTCATCGCGGCTCCTTTTCTTCGACACGCCGGTCTTCATGCTCTTCGCTGGTGACGCCTTCATCCTCCCAGTCACGAGTATTTTCACTCGCATTCGCTCGGGGGCTATGAGAGGGTGGACTACGGCGGCGGCACTGAAGTGGATCTAATCTACTAAGCGGCAGTGGTGGCGACAGCAGAGAGGAGGGCTCTACAGATCTAATTGCCAAGACCGCAACTGCTGGAAGTGAGGAAACCCTAAGGGGTTGCCCTCTTATTTATAAGCCACTGGGCGGCTCAGTTCGGAGTGGCTGACTCAGCGCAGGCGGGCTGACTCTTCATCTTCCAGTACTCGTGGCTCTCAATCTCAGGGGGCTCGACTTCGATCGCTGATATCAGTGGACTTCAATACATCACAGATCCACTCTGGACACATTCTACAGTCAAGATGACCCTTCAATTCGAGAGAAGTACTCGACTCAAGGCTCGGGGGCTCCGTACCATGTGTCCTTCGGTTTTTTCTCCGGATTTTTCGGGATAAGATTGGCAGAACTTCAGATTGACCCTCAGCTTGAATCTACAATTCGACCTAAAGCTCGGGGGCTACATTCCATATGGAATGCGATTCTTCGAATCACATTTTCCATATGGTTTTTCATCAAGATATCACGAGTACAATTGAAGACCTTCGAGAGAAGCACTCGGGGACGCTTGGGGACTACTCGAGAAGACTTCAAGACTACTCAAAGATCAGCTGGAGTACCTTCCAGCCTAGGGATGATTCAAGCATTCTTGAGGAATTTCGGCTTGTGGAACTCGAGGACGCTGAAGGACTACTCGCCAAGGCCGTCAAGACTACTCGAAGACATCCTGCTCAACTACAAAGTACTCGGGGGCTTGTCGTACGGACATCCCAGGGCCCACTGCCCAGGCGGGTACTGGAACCGACTACTGCGTGGGCCCCCAGGACTACTCGACTTGGGCTACACGGTGCAAGGCGGCGTGGAGCACAAGACAACTAGAGGGCTAGTACTCGGTTAGGAAACTAGACATGTCCGGATCCATGTGTAGTACTCCTAGCCGTGTATGACTATTACTCTCCTCTCTAAACCGACTTGTAACCCTGCCTCCCGAACTATATAAGGCGAGGCAGGGACCCCTATCTCTTCATCCGCATCATCTTGTAACAACACTAAATCAATCCAGAGCTACGCAGCATACAGGACGTAGGGTATTACGCACCTAGCGGCCCGAACCTGTCTAAATTGTGTGCCACGTGTCTCTCCTTCGAGTTCCCGATATCGGTGAGGCCACTAACATCTACCTCGGGTACTCCCCTTGGTAGGTTGTCGGTCTAAAACACTGACACTTGATGCTTGTGAACAAATATCATTAGGGAACTCATGCTCATCTAAAGAGTTGGCGTTTGTGATATGGTGTGATGATATGATCTTTGCTCTAAATGTTTGAGTGCTTGGGAATTTATTTACAAACATGAAAACCCTTTGCAAAGCTCCTCTTTGACATGTCACAGTCATACCAAAGCCATATGATATTTTTAGTTGAAAACCTTATACTCATATGTAGCTTGTTATTGCATTGAGCTTTGTCAAACTCTGTGACCCTTATGAGAATTCTTTTCATGCTTTCATGATCAAGATTTATGTGCACACCACCGTTTCCCCCTTTCTATGCTTCTACTTTGGAAGTTAGCATTGTACCATTCATCTATTCCACCAAATAAAGCTCCATGCATTGTTCCATGATTTACCCCTCTCCAAATATCTCCGAAAGAGACTGGGCTATGTAAAAAAAAGAAGAAGAGAAAGACATGCTCAAAAAGCATGATCAAAAAAAAGAAAGAAAAAGAAAATTAAAAAGAGATAGCCCGTGTCTCAAATATTTCAAGAAGGAGAGCGGAGAAAATCATGCGAAAAGGAGTTTCATAATTTGGATGGAAATAACTAGTACCATTCCGGGCCTAGTATCCACCTTACCATATCCCCCATATCCATACAGATGCACATCTTGATCTGATTGTATGACTTGATTTTCTCCTTGGATCTAGTTTTTGACTTTGCAATATATGTGAAACAAGTATGATTTATCTTTTATCCTACCTTGAGCTCCGCAAATAGCCATCATTAGAAGTAGGATGAATAAAGGCAATATAATGCCTTGGTGAGGACATGTACACACTGAGCAATCTGAGAGAATCAAATGAGGAGCTAAGCAAGGTTTGTTTTGAAACCTTATTGCAAAACCCCAAGTTACTTGACATGATGAGCAGAGGTGATTTGATTCATGACCGTTCCATTCCTCAACTACCCAAGATGGCATGGTAGACAGTCCACAGAGTTCACAAGTACAAGGTATGGTTTGGAATATCTCTTATGCTCGCTTCATATCTCTGGATATCATGTCCCACTTGATTTGTTCTCCCTTTACTCGGGACGAGCAAAGGTCAAGTGTGGGGGAGTTGTTGAAGGCTGTTAAGTACCACTTTGGGCCATCAATTCCTGCATAAAATAAATGGAAAGTGATCATCAACACTAGAATAGGGGTTTATACTGACAATTTCCATAAGTGTTGGTGTTTCTATCTTTTGTTGCCGGACACATCGAAATGCACATGGAATGATACAACTTAGAGCAAGTAAATCAATGGCATAGATATAGCATCATCATAAAACCTCAAAAGCCAAATTGGTCTGCACCATTACGACGGGCTCGTCGAGATGATCGAAATGGATATATCATTTGCATACATCAGAGCCCGGATGAGAGAGATATGCACAAGACATCATATGGGCCCGGTGGGACCCACACCAGGCCACGTGGCGATGTGCTGGCGCATAGGATGGCAGGTGTCCATAACACCTCATCAATCCAAGAGAAGCACCTCCCGACGAATCAAACGTCACCACGTGTTCAGCACAAGGATTCAAGGGCTCACAACCCGAGCAAACCGCCTCCAAACCGCGTGGACACCTGGAACCGTCATAAGGGACCACATATCAGTCACTGGGAGAAAGCATAACGCAAGACGTGGTGGGCCCAGGTCGGCCGACCTCTTGGATCGGCCGAACCGACCATGCCACAGCTCGCCATCTGCTTCCACGTGGTGCTCGGTGATAGGTCCTACCGTGGATTCCCGGGTGCCCAAGCTATTCCCATGAAGTTGCTCAGCCCCTATAAATAGAAGTGACGGGGGGTTAGAATGAGACACACATGTTGGGTATTTTAGCGTCACACGAATAAATCCTCAAGTGCACGGATACCGTTGTAGCTTTCACCTTAGAGTATTCCAAGGGTATCGAATCCAAGGGAACGTGTGCGCACTAACTTCGTACAGTCGGTCCAAGGACACACCCAGATAAGAGGCAAGGATAGAGAGGATTCCTAAAGATAGTGCTATAGATGAGATTAAAGGTCGATCTCTAGATAGAACTTGGCTTAGGGTACCGATAGCCCTGACTTAATAGGCGACTCCGTACGCGGATCTATGTGGAACGAGGTCTGACTATATTGTTGGCACTTCTTACGTTGTTACTAGATTTGCAACGGTGCCAAAAAGCCTGTTGGTATACTATACGATCCCAGATAGATCCGCAAGCGCACGGATACCATTGTAGCTTTCACCCGGGAGTATTCCAAGGTATCGATTTCCACGGGGAACGAGAAGTGTTGTGAACCTGAACTAATTCGTCCGGGGGATATGGTGATGAAGGATAGAAAGGCAAGGGTAGATTTCGGGTAGAGAGGGGATAGCTGATGAAGTTTGGGACTCGTGAGAGTCACGGATAGAATCAAGGCAAAACTTGTCGCTCGTCGGGGCCAGGGGGAAAAGAGCCACGGAAAGGGATGAGAAGGGGGCTCTGATGTCGTAACTCCTACCTGCCGGAACTAACGTGGTGGACTACAAAGCCCGTCCGGAGCTGTCACCTCCCTAGGGTACCACAACTATTCCGTTGAACCGGGAAGCATTCCAAGGTACTGGAAAGCCTAGACACCACGTCTACACTAACCAAGCACTACTTTACTCGAATTCAAAGCAAAGCAATCACAACAAGTAGAAACTACTAAATGCAATCGAAGAACCTAAGAGCGAACGATGAAATGACTTGAGACTTAGTTACTCACGAATCCGAACTTATAAAATATCCCAGGTGTGGACGACCGTATTTGTACCGCACCCGCCGAGGAAGGGGAAGAAGACCGACACTCCGGCTTCTACTCCAACACTAGGGAAAGAAGATCGACATTCCGGCTTCTACTCCAACACTCAACTCTCTCTCCCTACTCTCTGAATACTAACTTATGTAGGGCTCCGCCACTTGCTTCTAATCACTTGTGTCCTTCTACGAGGTGCCAGGCTCTATATATAGCCCCAATGGGTCGGTGGCTGCAGGAATGGGTAATTGTAGGCGAGAGGGAGGTGCAGTGGCCGGCAAGGAGGTGCGACTGTGCCTCTAGGTGCGGCCGGCCCTCCAATTCCCACCGTCTTCGATCGTGCGTCCGTGATTTGGTCTCTGAGGCGGTATGAAGACAGTTGTGGGTCGGTTGGCTGAGTGAAGGAGGTGCCGCCGGACCTCTTGGTGCGGCCAGCCCTGGGCCCCCTTATCATCCACTTCGGATCATGCTCTAGTGGGTAGATGAAGTCTTAGACGCTGTCCCACGTCGGTTGTTCACTGGCTTGTGGGTCCATGAATCCAAGTGAGGCTAATCTCAACCTCTGGATCAAACCGACCTTGTTTCCTCGATCAGGATCATTTCTAGCTGTGCTCCCCGGAGTGACCGAGGCTTGGTGGCACATTTGGACATGTCGGGCAGGTGCGGCCGGCCCTAGTGGTGCGGCCGGCCCTGCCTCCTGGCCCCTGTGCAGCTCGCCTGTGGTGTGTTTGCTTGATCCAACACGATCATGATGATTTTGGTCTTTTGGGAGCTGGTGCACGGGACTACACTCGGTGTGAACCTGAATAGTGGTGCAAGGTAGGACCGGGCACACCACTAGGTGCGGCCGTGCCTACCTTATGTGGCTCGGTGCTCCGGAATTGTTTCCTAATCTTGAACCTGCAGATAAAATCTCAACACAACTCGTGGAACCTTGTTAGCACCTAAAACATGCACAAAATTCGTTATAAAGTGCTGCCGTAGCCGAGATGTTGGCGGTCAAATTTTTGTTGTAAGGACCATCAACAAACTGCCCCACACTTGGTCCTTTGCTCATCCTCGAGTAAAGGTTAAGGACCAAGGTGAAAATAAAAATTCCAATGGTATGAAGCGAGCATAAGGGATATTCCAAACCATACCTTGCACTTGTGAACTCTGAAGTGTCTATCATGCCATCTTGGGTAGTTGAGGAGTGGAACGATCTTGAATCAAATCACTTCTACTCCTCATGTCAAGTAGCTTGGGATTTTCTTAATAAGTTTTCAAAATAAACTTTGCTTGGCTCCTCATTTGATTCTCTCAAATCGCTCAATCTGTATAATCCTTACCAAGGCATTAGACTTGCCTTTCCTTATCCTACTTCTAATGATGGCTATATATGGAGCTTAGGGTAGGGTATAAAGATGAGGCATACTTGCATCACATGTATTGCAAAGTCAAAAACCGGATCCAAGGAGAAAATCAAATCATACAATCAGATCAAGATGTGCATGTGTAGGGATATGATCGATATGGTAAGGTGGATACTAGGCCCAGAATGGGTTCTAGTTATTACCATCTGATTTGTTGTAACTCCATTTTGCATGATCCTCTCTCTCTACTTTAACTCTTTTGTGGACATGGCTATCTTTTCTCTTTTTCTTTTTTTTCTTGGACCTTCATGTGTCCAACTTTCTTTTTCACTTGGACCTTCATGTGTCCATATTTTTTTTCTATAGCCATGTCTCTTTTGTAATATTAACTTGGAGAGAGAGAGATCAACACATAGTGTGGAGCTTTATTTTGTGGAATAGATAGATGGTACAATGCTAGCTCTCAACTGAGCATAGCAAGGAGGATGTTGGCGTGTACGTGTATCTTGATCATGAAAGCATGAAAAGAATTCTCACAAGGGTCACAACAATTTGACAAAGCTCAATGCAACGACAAGTAGCATATGTGTATGAGGTTTTCAAGATGTCTCATCATATGGCTCTGGTAGGACTTGGCATATCAAAGAGGAGCTTCACAAAGGGTTTTCAAAATTTTCAAATAAATTTCCCAAGCACTCAAACATTTGGAGCAAAGATCATTTCATCGGACCATATCTCAAACATCAACTACTTAGATGGGCATGGTTTCCTAAAGATATGTTGTTCACAAGCATCAAGATAATAAGTATGGAATAAAACTTATGCAAGCCAACCATATGAAACATGTCGAGCATTGGGTGCATGAGGATTGAATTGAGTTTGATTTATATGATCGGATTTAAAGCTCATTTAAACTCATGATTTCCAAAGGTAGAGAGGTAGGGGTGCACATACTATCGCTCTTGGAGAAAGTGGGGAATGAGGTAGACAAACGGTGATTCGGCCAAACCACAGGGGTGACCGACTTGCTCTAGTGCAATTACCTCATCCCTCGTTGTATTAGCGTAGTCGATGTTGTGCGGCACCTTGGTGGGAGATCTCAATTGTGTGTTTCGACGAGCTTAGGAGATCTCCCCCACACTTATTCTTGTACCTGGTGTTATTATTCAAAGAAAAAGATGGAAACAAAAAGGGAGGCTCTGCTAGCCGAAGAGCTAGGAAGCCTTTATTCAAATTCAAATATTTTTGTTTTGTGTTTTTTTAGAGAGCAAGATGCAAGAACCAACACCATCTTCAAACCAAAATAAGATTTAGTATGTGAGAAACTTACTCGGGATACTCACATATCTCCCCCACACTTGGAGTTTGCATTGCTAGGCAACACAACTCAAGTGTGCGGAGTTGAAGCTTCCTTCGTAATACTTTCTCTCCCTGAATTACCTTGGTTTTGTAGTTGGTGTAGCTCTCATGTTTTTAGGCATTGCCTATCCATCGGTCCTTTCAATCTCCACCTGAAACATTAGCGACCAAAAATACCCGAAGGACGACTAATCCTAAAGAGATGCTCTTGCTTTTATTTGAAAAGGAAATCTAAATGATTATTCGGGCTATCTCCCGATAGTGCTTTGTTTTGGGTCATAAGCTCGACCACTGGAGACCTTCATCTTGCAGCCAATCGAGATGATGAAACCATCATAGCTTTAGCTGCAAGGTTAGTACCAAAAATGACCGTGAAATTTGCAATGTTTATGGTAAACAAAAGCATCTACAACCTTCCTTTCAAAGTGAGCATGCACAAGGAAAATGAGGAGGTTGTAGGTTTCATAAAGGTCATTGGTAATGGGGCTTGATAACTTTGGAAACTTTTGATGTGAGCATGGGATTTTTGATCCTTCTAGTATAAAACTTTCATGCTCGAGTTTGTTTTCTGAATCCAAAGTCAATGCCTCAAGAATGTCCATAGACCACAGATGTTCTTGCTTGACCTCAGGTCTATGACATTGGAGATGTGTATCTCGAACCTCAAGATGATATGGCTGCTTTTCATGGTCGAGCACACTACTCAATACCCCTTCAATGGGTCTTCTGATGAGAATGAAGGGCGGATCTCCTTTTGGGATGTCAAAGATGTGATAATCTAGGAAGATCTGATACTCTCCAAAATTTTTTCGGGCGACTCTAAGGATTCCCTCAGTCTCTATGGTTTGACCCGAAATCCATTGGAGACGCTTCTGAGAGAAAGAGAAGGGTTCGTCGTGAAAGGCCTCTAATACTAAGGATTTAGGAATGATATTGATATCAACCATAGGGTCATAGAACACATCCTGGTAAGAGAGGTTTCCTACTTGGCATGAGAGTGACTTTAGCTCGGGATATAGCTGGATTACTTGATCCATGCCTTCTGCTTCTCTCAACCATTCCCGGCTACTGATTGCGGAGATGTATTACAACTTTTCTCTCCGTCTTTTTACCTCTTCTGGGTTGGGTAAGTTGACTAATTCTCTCTCATGTGTTGAGTCTCTTTCCCTTCTCAGGAAGGATTTCTCCGTCCAATGTTTATCAAATAACTCATCATAGTATTCATAGACGAAGTCACACGAGGGGTGATCGAACTCTCAATAAGGTTGGAATGGTTCCCCTATGAACCAAGTTTTGGTAAGAGGAGGATGGGTGTCTGTGGATATCAATTTTTCTAGGATAGGTTCCTCCTCTATAAACTCTGTTTCAGAGAGTGAATCGGAGTATGTTGATTCCTCGTCGAAGTCATACGAGTAATCAGCTGGGTACACACAGGGATAGAGGAGTGGTTCTTCATGCAAAAAGGTGCTAGTGGGTTTCTCCTCTATGGGTTTTTGTTCCGAGAAAGCGTCGGGCTTGGGTTCTTCTTCTTCGTCTGGGAATTCGTCAAAAATTCCTGTGTAGGGAGTGTTTTCTAGGATTTTTCCTAGAACCACCTTCCCTTCGCTAGGAGTCAAATGAGCGAATGAACCCCCAGATGAAGTATCCAAAAATTTGGCTGACTTGACATCGAGACCCATTCTAAAATGTTGTAGAAGAATAGGTTCTGAGATCCCAAAGTGGGGTCCAGAGGCCAAAGAATTGGTGAATCGTGCCCAAGCGGTCCCTAGCGACTCCTTTTCTAGTTGTTTGAAAGAGAGGATTTCTAGCCGTAGGGTCACTACTCGAGACATAGGGAAGAAGGTCAGACAAAACTTTTCTCTAAGCTTTTCCCAACTTTCCTCCACGCTTCCGACTGAGGAAGAGTACCATTTCTTTGCTCCTCCCGTTAATGAAAACGGAAAGAGCTTCCATTTGAGGGTTTGTTGAGTCATTCCCTCAATTACGATTATCGAGCAAATTTGCTCGAAACCTCGCAAATGAATGTACGGGCTCTCCTCTTTCGTTCCGGCGAACGAATTCTCTCGGACGAAGGCTATTAGAGCAGGGTGAAGCTCAAAGCCACGTGTTTTGATGGGATGCGATGATGATGGAGGCTCCAATAAATCACCCTTTGGAGCCAAAAAATCAAAAAGGGTTTGATTTGAATCCATGGGATAGATGGGGTGGTACATGGATGAAATAGGTTCCGGATCAGAACAGCTACCGTTCCCCGGCAACGGCGCCAGGAAGCTTGTTGACGCTTACTAGCGTCGCACCAGGTTTATATCCCCGGCAACGGCACCAGAAAGCTTGTTGGCACTTCTTACGTCGTTACTAGATTTGCAATGGCGCCAGAAAGCCTATTGGTATACTATACGATCACAGATAGATTCGCAAACGCACGGATACCGTTGTAGCTTTCACCCGGGAGTATTCCAAGGTATCGATTTCCACGGGGATCGAGAAGTGTTGTGAACCTGAACTAATTCGTCCGGGGGATATGGTGACGAAGGATAGAAAGGCAAGGGTAGATTTCAGGTAGAGAGGGGATAGCTGATGAAGTTTGGGACTCGTGAGAGTCACGGATAGAATCAAGGCAAAACTTGTCGCTCGTCGGGGCCAGAGGGAAAAGAGCCACGGAAAGGGATGAGAAGGGGGCTCTGATGTCGTAACACCTACCTGCCAGAACTAACGTGGTGGACTACAAAGCCCATCCGGAGCTGTCACCTCCCTAGGGTACCACAACTATTCTGTTGAACCAGGAAGCATTCCAAGGTACTGGAAAGCCTAGACACCACGTCTACACTAACCAAGCAGTACTTAACTCGAATTCAAAGCAAAGCAATCACAACAAGTAGAAACTACTAAATGCAATCGAAGAACCTAAGAGCGAACGATGAAATGACTTGAGACTTAGTTACTCACGAATCCGAACTTACAAAATATCCTAGGTGTGGACGACCGTAGTTGTACCGCACCCGCCGAGGAAGGGGAAGAAGACCGACACTCCGGTTTCTACTCCAACACTAGGGAAAGAAGACCGACATTCCGGCTTCTACTCCAACACTCAACTCTCTCTCCCTACTCTCTGAATACTAACTTATGTAGGGCTCTGCCACTTGCTTCTAATCACTTGTGTCCTTCTACGAGGTGCCAAGCTCTATATATAGCCCCAATGGGTCGGTGGCTGCAGGAGGGGGTACTTGTAGGCGAGAGGGAGGTGCAGTGGCCGGCAAGGAGGTGCGGCCGTGCCTCTAGGTGCGGCCGGCCCTCCAATTTCCACCGTCTTCGATCGTGCATCCATGATTTGGTCCCTAAGGAGGTTTGAAGACGGTTGTGGGTCGGTTGGCTGAGTGAAGGAGGTGCGGCCGGACTTCTTGGTGCGGCCGGCCCTGGTCCCCCTTGTCATCCACTTCGGATCATGCTCTAGTGGGTAGATGAAGTCTTGGACGCTGTCCCACGTTGGTTGTTCACTGGCTTGTGGGTCCATGAATCCAAGTGAGGCTAATCTCAACCTCTGGATCAAACCGACCTTGTTTCCTCGATCAGGATCATTTCTAGCTGTGCTCCCCGGAGTGACCGAGGCTTGGTGGCACATTTGGACGTGTCGGGCAGGTGTGGCCGGCCCTAGTGGTGCGGCCGACCCTGGAGGTTTGGCCGGCCCTAGTGGTGCGGCCGGCCCTGCCTCCTGGCCCCTGTGCAGCTCGCCTGTGGTGTGTTTGCTTGATCCAACACGATCATGATGATTTTGGTCTTTTGGGAGCTGGTGCACGGGACTACACTCGGTGTGAACCTGAATAGTGGTGCAAGGTAGGGCCGGGCGCACCACTAGGTGCGGCCGTGCCTACCTTATGTGGCTCGATGCTTCGGAATTGTTTCCTAATCTTGAACCTGCAGATAAAATCTCAACACAACTCGTGGAACCTTGTTAGCACCTAAAACATGCACAAAATTCGTTATAAAGTGCTGCCGTAGCCGAGATGTTGGAGGTCAAATTTTTGTTGTAAGGACCGTCAACATATATCCAGCTGCGGAGGATCAACGAGGGCCAGAAGGGCTGTCACCACCTCCTAGACTGCCTCTACCTAACCTTGGGATAAGCCGAACGGATGATATCCGGTAGCGTGTCACAACGTCCACGCTGTGGTTACTGCCGTAGCCAATGGACTACGGCACCCTGTACTAATAGAACTACGACCACGGAAGAGAACTGATCTCACTCACTATAGGTACTACTAGCTTATACTAAAGGCATACGAGAGAGCATTAGGTCCCGTACTATGCTTCCAACGTATACGAACGACTTGCATTAGATGAACGCATAAACCCAGAATCTACGCACTAGCAGAGGAAAAAGGCTACTCATGCAACCTAGCATAAACTATTAGAAAGGAATCATGAACACACTTTATTCCAATCAGAGCTTGCAAGCATCCAATTTATTCTAATAGACTAATCATTCAAACGGGATACAAACTTGTGCACCTAATCAACTAGATCGAGGGGGCGTGTTGATGAAGAACACGCGCCTCTAAATGATGAACAGGCGAAGAACACAGGAACATATCACTCAAGTATGAATAACACTTTAGTCTAAATAGAAAATGTAGAAATACTTACTTTACTCTAATTGAAGAACAAGCATCCATAGAGATACATACCTCTCACTCTCTCCCTAGCTCTGATCTAATCAACTACTCCACACTTACACTCTAGAAGGAGACGAGGAGAGCTTCTCCCCTCAAGAGAGAAAATGAGAGAGGAGGAGAGGAGTTGTGTGTCCTATTCTCTACCCCCTCCACTTCTATTTATAGGCCAAGGAGAGTAGGAGGAGCCCCCTTGGCTTCCATGGGCGCCACCTATAGGGTGGTGACACGTGGCGCTGAGGAGTGGGGGCCAAGTTGCTGTATCTTGCGTGAGAAGGAGCTTGGGGCGGCTTCCTTCCTGCGTAAGCTACTGAATCTTGCGGTGTAAGCTTCTGGGAAGCTACCCATTGCAGCCACACTTATCCATGCGCTCCATGCTGCTGATGTGGAGTGGACCCGGGCCAGGTCTGGGCCCCAGGTGACGTCATCTATCATTTGTTTGTTTATTTCATATCTCGTGCATACGAACTCCGATGTAGGCAAATAATATATCCATTTCGATTGTCTCGATGGGCTCGTCGCAATGGTGCAGTCTAAATTGGAATTTGAGGTTGTTTATAATGACGTCCTATATAAGCCATTAGATCAGTTGCTCTCAACTGTACCATTTAGCATGTATTTCGGTGTGCCCTGCAACAAAAGATAGAAACACCAACACTTGTGGAAATTGTCAGTATAAACCCCTATTCTAGTGTTGATGATCACTTTCCATTTATTTAATGCAGGAGTTGACGGCATAAAAGTGGTACTTAACAGCCGTCAACAACACACTTCTTTTCCTCATTTTGCCTTTGGGCCCCTACGTCTCTAGGACAGGAGTGCATTTGCGTAGGATTAGTGTTGGCTTGCTAGTGCTTAGAGATTACACTACAAGAAAAACGCCGACTAGTGACGTAAAAAAGGCCGTTTCTCATCATAAACCGCGATTAATGACGCCGGTTGTTACGAAAACGCTCCGTCATTAATCGAGCGTCACAAACCGCGATTAATGACGAGACCTTATTTCGCGGCGTCATGAGTTTAATGACGTGTGAAAAATCATCTATACAATGTGTCATAACTTCATTCCTGCAGCTTTGCCACACTGGACAGAATCTGATGTGGCATACGATGTGGCATGCCAATTGTGACAAATCGTATGCGTCATAAAACGAATTTAGCCCGTTTGTAGCTGGGTTGAGCCCAAAATTGTTCCTGTAGGCTGGCATTGTTCATATAGCCCAAAAAAGATTTTGTTGGGCCCAATTGTAGCTTTTTTAGATGAAATTTGATTAGGGTGGGCCCGTTTTGCTTGGGTCGAGTCCAACAGGTGCGCACATTGTTGCGGGCTTCTGTGTCACGTTAATTTGAAAAAAATTGCCTTTTGGCCCAATTAAAAGTGGGCTAAGCCCACTGAAGGACAATATAAAATTAACTAATCATGCATCAGTATTAATGGATTTCATTTCAATTCTGATCCTTTTTTTGAATAATTCCGATCTGGTTGGCAAAATAGTAATCAGCACATATTTCTTTATACAATAAAGCAAACTGTTGTTTACTATCAAGCATGACCATATTGTTCATCACATATCACAAACTATTACAAGATAACAGTATCACAAGGAACATTGATTAACAAAGCTAAATCCAGTTCATAATCACAAGAGAAAGTGGAGATTTGATCTAATGATCTTAACCTCTTCATCTTTTACTGGTAAGTAGTAGACGAAGGAGGTCCTCACTGTCTTCAGTTAGCTTCTGCAACCTCTTAATCTCAGCAGACTGCATTTTCAGAGTTGATTCTGATTCTTCAGTCTTCTTCTTCAAGCTACATAACTCTTTCTGGTGAGAAACAAACCGTTGTCGAAGTTGTACCCCATCCTGATTGGGAGCGTCAACTCGCTCTTCATCAACACTACTACATAAGGATTTGGTGCCCATTCTTGAGTACTCGGCTGCCTCTGTTTTAATTTGTTCAGGAAGAAGCATCATTGACTTGGTAGCTTCCATCTAGCAACAGTGGATCCCAAGTCAGATTAGGACCTTGTAATTGATTCGAACTAAGGAAACAAAGGTGTTAAGTTTGTTACCTTGGAGCAGGTCTGAACAGGGGCGACTTCAGATGTTGACCCTTTGGCCCGCTGAAACAAGTACAAGAACAAGAGGTAAGGGTTGAGATCATTCGCAATCGGAAACAAAGGAGGTGTTAAGTTTGTTACCTTGGAGCAAGTCTGAACAGGAGTGACTTCAGATGTTGACCCTTTTACCCGCTGAAACAAGTACATGAACAAGAGGTAAGGGTTGAGATCATTCGAAATCGGAAACAAAGAAGATGTTGAGTTTGTTACCTTGGAGCAGGTCTGAACAGGAGCGACTACAGATGTTGACCCTTTGGCCCGCTGAAACAAGTTCAAGAACAAGAGATAAGGGTTGAGATCATTAGCAATCGGAAGAATAAGTTGACTTGGAAGAATCTCTTGCAATAGGGAACAGAAGATCCACAATCACCCAAGCATGCAACAATAATATTCAATGGCAAAGAGCATGGGGAAGCAGTCCAACAAGTTCATCTATAAATTTCTACAAACCACAAATAAGTTGACTTGGAACAATCTCTTGTAATAGGGAACAAAAGATCCACAATCACCCAAGCATGCGACAACAATATTCAAAGGCAAAGAGTATGGGGAAGCAGTCCAACAATTTCATCTACAAATTTCTACAAACCTCAAATAAAATGACTTCTAACAAACTCTTGTGATAGGGTACAGTAGATCCACAATCACCCAAACATGAAAGAATATTATAGAAAGCCAAAGAGCATGGGGAAGTAATCTAATTGAATCGACCAATACAGGGAGGAGACTGCAGACCTGACGAATAGGACGGGAAGAGGGTGCCACTACCGAATGCTGTCTCGATTTAGCAGCCTGACCTTGCGCCTTCAGCACGATGTTCTACGCAACTGTTGCAGATCTGCGGCCGCTAGGGTGAGCCTCGGGGGAGCTGACGGAGCAACGAGTTTGAACCATCTTGCAACTTCAAGGACATTACCGAGGAAGACCGCCGCTCGTAGAAGAGGAAGCCGTCATCGGTAGCTAGGCCGCCATTGCTGCTTCCGCCGCAGATCTAGGTCTCTTCGGCGGTCGAGGAGAAGATCCCCTGATTTTGGAAAATTACCAGGAGGGAATTGGGAGACCTGGTTTCCCTCTTTGTTTTATATATAAACGAGGAGGACTAGAAGGAGGAGCGAGGAATTCAAAATTTCATGTCCCGCCTTTGTGGTCCAGAGCGGGAAATGAAAGACTTTAGATCATGGACCCAAACGTCAGGACCCAAACGAAAGACCGCTTGGGTGTCAGACCCAAACGTCAGTGACCTTACGCAGAGAGGCAAGTTGTTGACTGGGTTGTCCGTGCCACCATGGATCATGGAATGGACAAACACACACAGGACTATACTCTACTTCATATTCACGTTAGACAGATGATCCGATTTTTGCATTACAAATGTACTCACTGCAACAAAATAACGTACCATTTCAACTATTTATTACATGACTAAAAACACTTAAATAAAACATTAAAACTACAGGGGACCTGGTACAACCCTTTAGGTAATCTTCTATGGAGATTGTGCATAAATTCGGGATGATCAGTGCATACAACCGCCCAATCATATGTGAGTATTCCATGAGGAAATATTCGCTCTAAGAGAGACATGCACTTGTCCTGCAATTGTGTGCAGTTAGCCTGAATTGCCCATCGTAGAAATGAAGTCACAGTTTCCTCGCTTGCCATGTCCCACATCTTTGACGCACAGTGCAGCTTCAACCTTTCGACTTGGTACATGTCGGCGACCGAGAGTAAATAAAGCCAGGCATTGGCAGTAGTGTCCCATAAATCAGCCTCCTCCGGGAGTGATCCTTCACTAGCATATTTGATCAGGACCGAGAAGCCATCAGGGTGTGTGTCAATAATTGTAGCAGTTTCAGAGCTAGACTCCACTCCTGGGCCGTAGAGCATTGCCTCCATCACACAAGATACTTTCGCCACATCGGCACGTATCGCTCGTATCACCCTGCATTCTGCACCTATGTGGAACACAACTTCCACAGGGGCTTGGGCTGCAACGCTTTCGCATATGCTTCTTTGCACTGATGGAGGAGGAACTTCAATGCAGTCATCCTCCAGTACTGAAACAACACATGATATGTGTATGCGATCTTCACTGGATGTCACGCGCTCAATGTCATGATGCTCCACCAGACATTCAAATCCTCTTTCTTGTAGATCCCGATTCATGAACCAAACTTCTTTTGTAGCTTGAACTCGAAACATATCATCTTCATCGTTTGGGTCTCCAGCTATCGCACGCAACAATACTCGCACCTACATGGAAGCAGTCACAGGCTTGGCAAACAATAACATAATGCGACCGTATCGCCATGTGTGAGTGTGTGTATTCATAGCAGCAACGAGACACGTACCATTTGGGATTTATGCAGAGGAACGAGGACGACGGCAATGCCGTCTGGAACATGCATCCAGTGATGATCATTCATACCTGTAGGATAGCAACGTAGCTTCCATTGACGGCCTCCCACCATGAACGTACCGGATTCCTTGAACTTGCCCGCGGTTCCTTCTGCTGTCGCTTCCTGGCTTGAGACTGAGAAGTCGACTTGCATGGAAGCAATCATTTTAGCGTCTAAAGCCATTAACACAAATGGCCTGCAATGATTGTCTCATGCCAAAACTATCTCTTATTATAGTGGGAGTGAATGTGTCGTTCCGAAACGTCTGTTCGTGGACATCAGTTACCACCCGAATGGACGCGTCCCTTCAGTGCGGGTGTGGCCACGTTCGGGTCATGAACTTCTAGGTTCTAGTCCTTAAGTGCGATTCACAATGATCGACACGTCCGTTCAGAGGGGGTGTGCACACAAGTTCGTCGGTTAACGCCCGGTGCCAGTGCTTAACAGCAATTCTCAATGATCGACACGTGGATCAACTTGTGAGAGCGTGTCGTTCCCAAACGCCCATTCGAGGTGCCCTTCTGTGCTTATATGCATGTTAATATTACACACACACACACAAATAAAAAAACATATATTGCTATTCCAATTCCAGCTTATTCCATTTTGGTCTTGTCGCGTCAACAAGTTCATCACGTTTCTCAGTCTCCAAGGCCTGTGGGAATCATCAAGTGCATGAATCATCAAGTGCGAATCCAGACCATTCGTAGACCTTTACAGTCACGACTAACGCAGCGTTAGGAGGACTTGTCAAGTCATCCCGCACCCTGCGTGTTGCAATGCAAGGACCATTCAGTCCATCTGATTACAGCACCCAATCTTGTTCTCTAGATGCAATTGACACCTAAACCATTACGTAAATAAACGGTAGCAAGTTGTCTCGTTGTTGTTGCGGCATGAGCTGATGCAGTGAGACGGCCATTAGATGTAGCTGATGCGGCGTGATTTGTTCGCAGGACTTTCTTGTGCTCTAGAGAGGAAAGTCCGGATGTAAGCACATACCTAGACACGTCGGGCTCATCCCGTGATACCCATCGTCCACACATGTAATCGATGCATGCCACTGAAGATTCTGACCTAGATAGATTCCTATCACGCGTAGGCCTGACTATATTCCGAGCATCTCACGTTTTCCATAGTAACATTAGCAATGCTACACCGAGCTCACGTGGCCGCTGTAGTCCTCGATAAATAGGTGAGTGCAGCACAGCGTTCTTGAAAGGCAAGGCCAACACTCATCGGTTCCCTGTCTTGCATTTCTCTACTTCATTGGGATACAAGGGTGAGATCATTTTGTTGGCTAATCTTGTTTACTTTATGTATGCATGGTATCGAGACGGTAACATTGTTAGCTTATGTAGGGTTTGTTCTTCGTTTGTGTATGCAGTACGTGGGGAATGGCCGGGCAAGGAAGGGACGGAGCATGGAACTTGGAGCAGTCGGGGAAGGGGGAGCTGTCGGGCGCAATAGCACCTCACCACCACCCGGTTCAGCCGCTACCATCGGCACCACAGCAGCACCTGGCCCCAATGGCACCTCCACTTCCGCTGGTATCGGCACCTCAGCAGCACCCGGCCCCAATGGCACCTCCACTAACGCTGGCATCGGCACCTCAGCAACACCCGGGGGTGATGTCACCTCCAGTTCAACCGCTGGCAACGGCAGCTCAGGATCAGCTGAACCTCATGGCACCACCTTTTCGCCCACGGCCCAGGCCGCCACCTCTGCTGTTGCCCGTTGAAATACCACCCCCGTGGCCAGTGCTCATTGAACAAGATGAATCACATGACCTGAAATGGTCTGTGTTGCTTTGGCTTCAGCAGGGCGGGCCCGCCCGTGTTTTTCATGAAGGAATGTGGGTGTGCCCTTTTTGCCACAGGGGTCACAGGCAATGGACCATTCGTGACCTGCTGTTACATGTGCATAACATCACCGTTTCGCCTGCCTAGATTTGGGATACAAGGGTGAGGCATCGCGCTTTGGAGGAGTATCTGATCCAGGAGCCACGTTTTGCTGCACTCCGTGTAGCGGCTGGATTTCCATGAGCCCATGATGGTAGTAGTATGAGCCGTGATGGTAGATGCTAGTAGTATGTGGTGATGGTAGTAGTATGAGCCGTGATGGTAGATGCTAGTAGTATGTTGTTCAGAGTATGTCGCTGTAGTTCGAACTATGGTGGATCGATCCATCCTCATGTGTAATTAATGCGTATGCATGCATTTGTGTCGTTTGTATTTGGATTATGTTGTTTCTAATAAAAATGGTAATGTGTGTGTACTCCCTCGGTATAAATTCGTTGGATACGGAAAGCCCATTCCATTGATTTCTTAAATACCGAATGAACACAGACGAAAGTCCGGTTTGTAGTTTTCAGTCGGACCGAATTAAACTGTCACTGCTACGTAATGAGAAAACCAACATCTTACAAGGAAAAAACAGTAGTAGTAGTATTCAATCAGATTAGATGAACAGAAGGCGAATCTTCGTTCTGCTTCTTCTACTCCTACTTCTACTAGTAGCAGTTACCACTAATCCACTAATCAAGGCGCCGCTTCTTTGTCGATGGTGAACCCGGCGCCTTGTTGCAGCTACTCACGGACGAGGATGTCGCTCTGTTGCCGCCGCCCGTGGAAGATGGTGGCGGACATCCCAGGGCGCCGCCCGCGGATGAGGCCGTCCCTCCAATGCCGCCGCCAGAGGATGATGTCGCCGCTCCATGGTGGCCGGTCGAGCACGGCCTTGGCGCCGCTCCATGGCGGATGATGACGGCCGGTCGATGATGTCCTCTGCTCGGCAAGGATGGCAGAGATCGACTGCCGCCGACCGATGAGGATGAGAGAGGATGACGTTGCTTGGAGACGACAGTTCCCCGACGAGTGGCGGTGCTTCCACGCCCCTGACCCCTGGCACCTCTTGCTGACTTGCGAGGGGTGTGATGTTTCAGAGGCACATGATCTTGGATTTCATTGTGTTCCACAAACTCCGAATCATCAGAGGATGTGTCAACCACCACCCGAATGGGCCTCCGCTCTGCCTCCTCTTCATCAGACCACTAGAGATCCTACCTTTCATCAGAAGAGGAGGAGGATGTGGCTTGCGCCGCACCTCTAGGAGACAATGGCTCCATGGGGAGAGGAAGGGAGCGCTGTGCGAGGATGGGGTTTTTTGTTCGTTGCAAGAGTTGGGAGAGGAAGAGGGCGCTGTGCGAGAATGGGGGTTTTTGTTGGTTGCAAGAGTGGGGAGAGGAGAAGAGGGTGCTGGGAGGAAGGGGGATATTTATGGCCAGAGGAACTAATTCATTTTTGACCAAATTTACAGTAAATTGTGTTAACACTTATATCTTAATATAAACTTATCGGGAAGTGAGAATTGCATTCTTTTGTGGACGGAGGGAGTACGTTCTGAGGAAGGGGGAAAGATCGTTCAGCGGAATGTTAACGGACCGGAAGAAATAATAGTAGTCCAGAAGGTCCTTTTAGCAATACATCAGTATACCAGACCTTCTGGAGTACCTTTTTCACTCATTTGTCTTTGTTGGAGCTGTAACTCCTCCATTGTTCTACCACAACCTTTTTCTTTGGCTATCCTGTCAATGATGCCTCGTCCCTGGGCAAATCTTATTCCTGACATTGTTGTGAGCGTCGCCAATAAGATCAGTGATGCAAGAGATTTCATCATGTTCAAAGCTGTCTGCAAGGGTTGGAACTGCGCTCGTTCATGTGAGGCACACCCGTTTGACCCTTGGATTCTAAAATCTGAATATATCAGTGAATCTGGAGCAGTGACATTCGCATCTGTCGCTGATATGCGGCTTTTTGAGGTCTCCTTTCCTGCATTGGCTGGGAAAAGGACTAGATTGATTGGTTGCGGCGGATCTGGAAGCCTAGTCGCCTTAGATTGCAGAGATTGGTGCAACGTGCTCATGCTGAATCCTTTGTCTCCTCGGAAGCACATTCGCCTTCCTCAACTTCCAAAATGGAGCCAAATGGCTACTCTCCAAGCTTGTATCTTGTGCCTTGAAACAACAGCTGGTGCAGAGTCATTTGTCATGATTACTTTCTTTTGGCCAGAGAAATCTTTTGCAGCGCTTGGGTCATTGCCCGTTTCCATTTGGCATTTGGGTAGCCAATCCGACTGGACTACACTAGCTTCGGAAGATTTCTGGTGCAGTTCTTCTGAACACATGCGGATCTACTTGGGGCAAGATCTTCCAGCACCTCCCCATCCTGTTGGACTTCGGTTGTCATGGGTTATTGACATGGGCAACTATTCTCTACTCAAAGGTGAAGACCGATTGTTCTTTGTTGTTCTGGAGGAGAAAGAATCTGAGGTGGTAGAATTAACTTTGCATTCATTTGTCGGGGACATTTGGCAGCCTATTCCCTGGGAGAGAGCTCCTAAGTTCCGGAATAAGATCATCTTGTTTGGTCCTAGCAAGTGCATTGTTACAGAAGAGCATGCCATTTCTGGTTTGGCTGACCTGAGGGCAAATCACATTTACTTCCTACAAACTTATCATCACGATGAAAAGAATGAGTACTAGATCTACCAACAGGGAATAGGTATTGATCCAGGCGTCAACACTACTCCGGCGATCCGCATTAAGCAGGTTCGTGGGGACTGGATTTGGTCGCGAGGAACATGGCTGTTGCCTAGCTATCCGTAATGAGGAACTTCGATTGTGTACCACCTGTAACGCAATTCAATGTACAAATATCTATATTATCATCCTTCATCAATTATTCCGCGCATATGTATGAGTTTCTACCACAATCACTGTAGGGAACAAGCAGTTACGCATTCAATAATCAGGAAGGTCCTTCCCGCAAAACAGCAACAGAGCGGACAAGTATCAAACATCATAAGATGGCATCTCACAGCTACTCATCACCACAAAGTTCACACCACCAACAAGTAGAAAATACCAAAATGCAAGCATGATTAGCACCTCTAAACCGTCTACCTAGCAATAACACCATGAATCACATTATGCCTCATTGTTATCCTTGCTGAGTGACCTCTTATATGAGGCCTGTCTCAGCAATTCCCTCACCTTCTTCACCACAAGTGTTGCAGAATCCAGGAGCTGCTTGACCGTTTGTAGCTCAGCGGTAGTCTCTTGAATCTCCCTGTTAGCCTTTGCACATTCTTCCTTCCACATCCTTGCCTCGCTTTCAGCTTTTAGGTACCTGTTGGCTTCACCCTTTTCTGTAGGAGACAACAGAGCATCGTTTCTCATTTTCTTTCTCGTCTCAAACAGGTTATGGGTTACCTCCCCATAGTATCACGTTATCGTCTGCAGCTCAACTGCTTTGACATTCGCCTCCTCCTTAGCAAGCTGTACATGCTTCTTTCCACGACCTTGCTTCCTCTTCTGCTTTACCCTTCATTTCCATCAGTTTCTCTAGAAATTTTAGAGTCCTAATATCCCATTCAGGATCTATCCACCTAAACGATGCGCACTTCATGCCATCAGTCTGCAGTCACCGATTTCATTCATATAAGTAGCGATTGAGCACACTAACATCAAACGCAGAAGCAACATTTATTAGAAGTGATACAGGTTATCGTTTACCTCGCAGCAGCATACATATCGACGCCTAGGGTTGGCGCCTGTCCAGTCATACCTCAGATGGACAGGCAACCCGTCCTTGCACTCGTTTTCATTAGGATCTATAATGATAACTTCACGAGGACCAGGCGTCGGCGATCTGGAACTTTCGGAGTCTACTCCAAACACCTTTAAAATACATGAATATAGTCTGTTAACCCAGATCCCCAAATCCAGAATTCCCCTTAACTAGTATGACAGATCAAAGTAGCATGGCTAAACAGAGGACTGACCTGACCGGAGCGAGCCCTGCTTCTCCGTTCGCTGCTAGGGCCGCTACGATTCGCCATTCCCGCCACGGGCAACAGCAGATCTAAGCACCAACGCTAGCTCTAGTCTTTGCCACAAGGAAAAGGAGCGTGGTGCCGGCGAGTCTCTTGCAGAGTTGCAGTAGTGTACACCGCGTTGTCGAGACAAATGAGATATATACACTTGTCTGCGGGAAAACGTTTTTTTGGCTGTCGCGCGCGCTTTTCTCCCGCCAACTTACCAGAACCGCTCCGTGTTGTTGTTGGGGCAGACATGTCTAGTTTCCTGGCGCGCGGCGGCCGGCCACGTGGAATAGTCGGCACTTGGAAACAAGCAGTTACACAATTGTTTCTCAGGAAGGTCCTTCCCGCAAACCATCAAAAGGACAAACCATCCCGTTCTGGATCAATCCAAACAAACAGCATCTTAGCTTTTCCTCCTTTTTACTACTAGGAAGGTCCTCCTTGCGAAACATCAATAGGCCGGAGTTTCCTCAATCATAACTTCCCCCTTCTCTATCTATTATCACCATACCTCCATTGTTCTTCCTCTACCTCCATTGCAATGCGTATGAATTCTGAATGGTGACTATACTCGAAACGAATGAGTTTGGATCATGGACCCAAATGCCACTGACCCAAACGAAAGACCGCTTGGGTGTTGGACCCAAACGTTAGTGACCTTACAAATGATCCGATTTTTGCATTACAAATGTACTCACTGCAACAAAATAACGTACCGTTTCAACTGTTTATTACATGACTAAAAACACTTAAATAAAACATTAAAACTACAGGGGACCCTGGTACAACCCTTCAGGTAATCTTCTATGGAGATTGTGCATAAATTCGGGATGACCAGTGCATACAACCGCCCAACACCAAAACACAATCATGATACAAACAAGTAGAAAATATCATACGATGATCCGGTAGCCATCACCAAAACACAATCTTGATATAAACAAGTATCAAACATCATACGATGATCCGGTAGCCATCACCAAAACACAATCATGATACAAGTTTCACAATAATCATCACTACTCATTCATAATCATAACTCCATCTCATGTTTGGCCTCCTGCAGGTGTTCCTTCACCTTCTGCATCTCCTACCGTAAATTTTTGGTCTTGCGGGCCTCTCTTGCATTTCTTAAAGTTCTTTCAGAAGATCTGGATGTCTCGTCTCATGACAAGGACTCTCTAGGATCTCCAAAGAGATTGAAAACATCATAGAACAATTAGCAGAAAAAGAGAAAGAGCTTCAGTATGCACCTAAGGACAAGACAACTGAGGGCAGAGATCATTCTTCTTACCATATACACTGGAATAAATGCGTCAATGAATGGGTAGAATATTGAGTTTGTTTGGTCAGTCTTTTCTTTTAAATTTTCAAGAAGTTCGTTGTCAGTTGGACTGAAACGGGTACTAATAGGCAAGGGTACCCGTTTCAGTCCAACTGACAACGAACTTCTTGAACATTTAAAAGAAAAGACGGTGTGTACTGAAGCTGTTTCTCTTTTTCAGCTAGTTGTTCTGCCCCCGAGACGAGGCATCCAGATCTTCTAAAATAACATTAATATGTTCTTGTAGAAATAAACTCATCCTTGGAGAAAACTCATCTCGATCTGAAAAATAAACTCATCTCAGTCTATAAAAAAACCTGAATCCCTTGGACCCAATTGTATGAGTACAGTAAAACAACAACCACACGCCACAAAACCTGGTTGTTTGCTACCTACATAAACTCAGCAAGGGCATGGTTGTCCTAAATGAACCTATCGATCCATCAAACGATGCAAATTGGAAACTAACTGAATCTAACACCTGTGAATTGTGCAAACACTAACAATCGTGGCAGAATCCAGATGTCCCTTCAATGGTCTGCAGCTCTGAAATAGTATCTTCAATCTACCAATTCATAAAACGATGGACCTATCAATCCTATCAATTGTGCACCTCGACAAAAATCCATAAAACGAGTGGCTTGAAGCACATCTAGAAGCTACTAAAATACAAAACCTAATGTAAGACGATGGAAATTGAAAACTAACTGAATCTAACATGAATTGTCTATAGCCTATCAACTTCTAACACCTATCGAAGTGCAAATCTATAGGTACGATAATGAAATCTAAATCTACCAAATATGCTCATCAATCCTCCAGATCCCCAAATCTAGATATCCCCAACCCTAGTAACATAAGCGAAAATATAGCGGCTCAAATCAGAGGACCAACCTCGTCTTGCTGTCTCATCCTCTTGTTGCTGGGATGTGGCGGCGCAACCATCTTCCCCTCACCGCTAGGATCCTCCATTCCTACCATGAACTATTGCAGATCTACGTAGCGGAAGTCAAAAGTCTTTGCGAAGTCTGAGTGAAGTGTCTCGCCAGCCATTCGATATGTAATTATAGACTCAACTGAAACTTACATGTGGGACCTGGTCACAGTAGAGAATTCGCATAAACTATTAGTAGTGTTTCCCATATACTTATCACAACCTACAAGTGGTGCAGTGGTAAACAGCACAACCTTGTTCCTTCAGGTCCCTGGTTCGAACCCATGCTTACACGTGGGACCCTGGAACAATTTATGACGACTTGGAACACTCTATTTTCGAAAAAATGCTTACATGTGGGACCCAACTGAATTTTATGATGACTTGGAACACGCTATTTTAAAATAATGCTTACATGTGGGACCAAAGTTGGTTTATGACGCCGCTGACATGGCGAAAATGCTTACATGTGGGACCCTGGAAAATTTTATGACGACTTGGAACACTCTATTTTCGAAAAAATGCTTACATGTGGAACCCTACTGAATTTTATGACGACTTGGAACACTCTGTTTTTAAAATAATGCTTACATGTGGGACCGATGTTGGTTTATGATGTTTTTTCAGAGCTTATGGCGTCACAAAACAGCATGGAACAGGGAATGCCCGGCTACAGTACCAACCGTAATGACGAAAAAATTTTTTGTCACTAAATTTGCTCGAAAGTGAAATATTATGACGAGATCAGCCAGGAACGTCATAAATCAATGACGCTAAAATGTGGTTGCGTCACTAGTCAATGATTTTCTTGTAGTGTTAGAAGGAAGGTGAGGGGGTGACTTGGGGACATGCCATGGTGTTTTGGCATCTTTCCCCAAGAACGAACCTCTACGGATGCCTTTGTTCTTCATTTAGACTAAAGTGAGTATTCCGACATTCTCTGTTTAGACTAAAGTGGGTACTTGCATTATTGAATAGTTCTTGTGTTCTTCATCTGTTCTTGATTTAGAGGCTTGTGTTCTTCATGAACCCAACCCTCTGATCTTCTGGTGTAGTTCATAAGTTGCTAATTCTGTTTGTGTGCAGTTAGTCTAACTAGAGTAAAGTAGGTGCTCTATATGTTCTAATTAGACCAAAGTCCCTTCGTGATCCTTGCATTAGATAGCTAATACCTGAGTGAGTTCTATTCTCTCCCTCGTGGGTTCGTCGTTTCATATTTATACGGAGTGCTATAGTGTTGTTGCAGGTGCTCAGACGTAGCCGTGCTATAGTAGTAATCGGCGGTGTAGACGTGGTGTCTAGACTGCAGGTTATCCTTTGTTTGCCTCGTATCCCACGGTTAGTTAGGGGTAGGCCGCGGTAGTGATAGCCGTTGGACCCTTTGTACTCCCCCACGTTCGGATACGGCGTAGAGTTTTTCGGCCAGAACCGACCTGTCATATCCAGGAGGGAACTAGTGCCCGAAACGAGAGTTTCTAATCGAGAGACCGTTCTTAACTCTATACGCTATCAGCCGGATCCTTTCCATCTATCATCTCGTCCTATAGAGTGGTGTCCTTGGACAATAGCTAGGCTTGGAGGTAGCGTTCACCGTTCCATGGATTCGATACCCTTGGAATACTCCTTGGGAGAAGTTCTACAACGGAGTATCCGTGCGCTTGCGGATTTGTTCGCACCCGTCAGTGTACCCGGGTGTTCCTTACACGCTCACGCTAGACGCGCCACTAGTGGTGAGGTTAAGAAATACCAACAAGCATTTCAGGTGCCGTTGCTGGGGAACGGTTGCTGTATCTATCTTCGAACCTAGTGGTCCTCGTATCTATCTTTTTCGTTTTCTTGAATTCTACTTTACCCCCGCTACCCATTTAGATGCCTTCCTGTCAAAGCCTCTCTACCCCTAGGGGCGAGTTCGTCTTAGAGCAACCATCAACTTCTTCATCTAGCTGCGAACTTCGTCCCGGCTTTATAACCATGGTTCGGAATCGACCATTCTCTGGAGCCATCAGTGATGATGCCCACAATCATTTGAAGGAGTTCGAAGAACTGTGTTCATGCTTGGTAATCCCAGGTGTGACACGGGAAACTTTGAGGTGGAAGTTGTTCCTTCAGGTCCCTGGTTCGAACCCATGCTTACACGTGGGACCCTGGAACTATTTATGACGACTTGGAACACTCTATTTTCGAAAAAATGCTTACATGTGGGACCCAACTGAATTTTATGATGACTTGGAACACGCTATTTTAAAATAATGCTTACATGTGGGACCAAAGTTGGTTTATGACACCGCTGACATGGCGAAAATGCTTACATGTGGGACCCTAGAAAATTTTATGACGACTTGGAACACTCTATTTTCGAAAAAATGCTTACATGTGGAACCCTACTGAATTTTATGATGACTTGGAACACTCTGTTTTTAAAATAATGCTTACATGTGGGACCGATGTTGGTTTATGATGTTTTTTCAGAGCTTATGGCGTCACAAAACAGCATGGAACAGGGAATGCCCGGCTACAGTACCAACCGTAATGACGAAAAAAATTTTGTCACTAAATTTGCTCGGAAGTGAAATATTATGACAAGATCAGCCAGGAACGTCATAAATCAATGACGCTAAAATGTGGTTGCGTCACTAGTCAATGATTTTCTTGTAGTGTTAGAAGGAAGGTGAGGGGGTGACTTGGGGACATGCCATGGTGTTTTGGCATCTTTCCCCAAGAACGAACCTCTACGGATGCCTTTGTTCTTCATTTAGACTAAAGTGAGTATTCCGACATTCTCTGTTTAGACTAAAGTGGGTACTTGCATTATTGAATAGTTCTTGTGTTCTTCATCTGTTCTTGATTTAGAGGCTTGTGTTCTTCATGAACCCAACCCTCTGATCTTCTGGTGTAGTTCATAAGTTGCTAATTCTGTTTGTGTGCAGTTAGTCTAACTAGAGTAAAGTAGGTGCTCTATATGTTCTAATTAGACCAAAGTCCCTTCGTGATCCTTGCATTAGATAGCTAATACCTGAGTGAGTTCTATTCTCTCCCTCGTGGGTTCGTCGTTTCATATTTATACGGAGTGCTATAGTGTTGTTGCAGGTGCACAGACGTAGCCGTGCTATAGTAGTAATCGGCGGTGTAGACGTGGTGTCTAGACTGCAGGTTATCCTTTGTTTGCCCCGTATCCCACGGTTAGTTAGGGGTAGGCCGCGGTAGTGATAGCCGTTGGACCCTTTGTACTCCCCCACGTTCGGATACGGCGTAGAGTTTTTCGGCCAGAACCGACCTGTCATATCCAGGAGGGAACTAGTGCCCGAAACGAGAGTTTCTAATCGAGAGACCGTTCTTAACTCTATACGCTATCAGCCGGATCCTTTCCATCTATCATCTCGTCCTATAGAGTGGTGTCCTTGGACAATAGCTAGGCTTGGAGGTAGCGTTCACCGTTCCATGGATTCGATACCCTTGGAATACTCCTTGGGAGAAGTTCTACAACGGAGTATCCGTGCGCTTGCGGATTTGTTCGCACCCGTCAGTGTACCCGGGTGTTCCTTACACGCTCACGCTAGACGCGCCACTAGTGGTGAGGTTAAGAAATACCAACAAGCATTTCAGGTGCCGTTGCTGGGGAACGGTTGCTGTATCTATCTTCGAACCTAGTGGTCCTCGTATCTATCTTTTTCGTTTTCTTGAATTCTACCTTTACCCCCGCTACCCATTTAGATGCCTTCCTGTCAAAGCCTCTCTACCCCTAGGGGCGAGTTCGTCTTAGAGCAACCATCAACTTCTTCATCTAGCTGCGAACTTCGTCCCGGCTTTATAACCATGGTTCGGAATCGACCATTCTCTGGAGCCATCAGTGATGATGCCCACAATCATTTGAAGGAGTTCGAAGAACTGTGTTCATGCTTGGTAATCCCAGGTGTGACACGGGAAACTTTGAGGTGGAAGTTGTTCCTTCAGGTCCCTGGTTCGAACCCATGCTTACACGTGGGACCCTGGAACTATTTATGACGACTTGGAACACTCTATTTTCGAAAAAATGCTTACATGTGGGACCCAACTGAATTTTATGATGACTTGGAACACGCTATTTTAAAATAATGCTTACATGTGGGACCAAAGTTGGTTTATGACACCGCTGACATGGCGAAAATGCTTACATGTGGGACCCTAGAAAATTTTATGACGACTTGGAACACTCTATTTTCGAAAAAATGCTTACATGTGGAACCCTACTGAATTTTATGATGACTTGGAACACTCTGTTTTTAAAATAATGCTTACATGTGGGACCGATGTTGGTTTATGATGTTTTTTCAGAGCTTATGGCGTCACAAAACAGCATGGAACAGGGAATGCCCGGCTACAGTACCAACCGTAATGACGAAAAAAAATTTTGTCACTAAATTTGCTCGGAAGTGAAATATTATGACAAGATCAGCCAGGAACGTCATAAATCAATGACGCTAAAATGTGGTTGCGTCACTAGTCAATGATTTTCTTGTAGTGTTAGAAGGAAGGTGAGGGGGTGACTTGGGGACATGCCATGGTGTTTTGGCATCTTTCCCCAAGAACGAACCTCTACGGATGCCTTTGTTCTTCATTTAGACTAAAGTGAGTATTCCGACATTCTCTGTTTAGACTAAAGTGGGTACTTGCATTATTGAATAGTTCTTGTGTTCTTCATCTGTTCTTGATTTAGAGGCTTGTGTTCTTCATGAACCCAACCCTCTGATCTTCTGGTGTAGTTCATAAGTTGCTAATTCTGTTTGTGTGCAGTTAGTCTAACTAGAGTAAAGTAGGTGCTCTATATGTTCTAATTAGACCAAAGTCCCTTCGTGATCCTTGCATTAGATAGCTAATACCTGAGTGAGTTCTATTCTCTCCCTCGTGGGTTCGTCGTTTCATATTTATACGGAGTGCTATAGTGTTGTTGCAGGTGCACAGACGTAGCCGTGCTATAGTAGTAATCGGCGGTGTAGACGTGGTGTCTAGACTGCAGGTTATCCTTTGTTTGCCCCGTATCCCACGGTTAGTTAGGGGTAGGCCGCGGTAGTGATAGCCGTTGGACCCTTTGTACTCCCCCACGTTCGGATACGGCGTAGAGTTTTTCGGCCAGAACCGACCTGTCATATCCAGGAGGGAACTAGTGCCCGAAACGAGAGTTTCTAATCGAGAGACCGTTCTTAACTCTATACGCTATCAGCCGGATCCTTTCCATCTATCATCTCGTCCTATAGAGTGGTGTCCTTGGACAATAGCTAGGCTTGGAGGTAGCGTTCACCGTTCCATGGATTCGATACCCTTGGAATACTCCTTGGGAGAAGTTCTACAACGGAGTATCCGTGCGCTTGCGGATTTGTTCGCACCCGTCAGTGTACCCGGGTGTTCCTTACACGCTCACGCTAGACGCGCCACTAGTGGTGAGGTTAAGAAATACCAACAAGCATTTCAGGTGCCGTTGCTGGGGAACGGTTGCTGTATCTATCTTCGAACCTAGTGGTCCTCGTATCTATCTTTTTCGTTTTCTTGAATTCTACCTTTACCCCCGCTACCCATTTAGATGCCTTCCTGTCAAAGCCTCTCTACCCCTAGGGGCGAGTTCGTCTTAGAGCAACCATCAACTTCTTCATCTAGCTGCGAACTTCGTCCCGGCTTTATAACCATGGTTCGGAATCGACCATTCTCTGGAGCCATCAGTGATGATGCCCACAATCATTTGAAGGAGTTCGAAGAACTGTGTTCATGCTTGGTAATCCCAGGTGTGACACGGGAAACTTTGAGGTGGAAGTTGTTCCTTCAGGTCCCTGGTTCGAACCCATGCTTACACGTGGGACCCTGGAACTATTTATGACGACTTGGAACACTCTATTTTCGAAAAAATGCTTACATGTGGGACCCAACTGAATTTTATGATGACTTGGAACACGCTATTTTAAAATAATGCTTACATGTGGGACCAAAGTTGGTTTATGACACCGCTGACATGGCGAAAATGCTTACATGTGGGACCCTAGAAAATTTTATGACGACTTGGAACACTCTATTTTCGAAAAAATGCTTACATGTGGAACCCTACTGAATTTTATGATGACTTGGAACACTCTGTTTTTAAAATAATGCTTACATGTGGGACCGATGTTGGTTTATGATGTTTTTTCAGAGCTTATGGCGTCACAAAACAGCATGGAACAGGGAATGCCCGGCTACAGTACCAACCGTAATGACGAAAAAAAATTTTGTCACTAAATTTGCTCGGAAGTGAAATATTATGACAAGATCAGCCAGGAACGTCATAAATCAATGACGCTAAAATGTGGTTGCGTCACTAGTCAATGATTTTCTTGTAGTGTTAGAAGGAAGGTGAGGGGGTGACTTGGGGACATGCCATGCTGTTTTGGCATCTTTCCCCAAGAACGAACCTCTACGGATGCCTTTGTTCTTCATTTAGACTAAAGTGAGTATTCCGACATTCTCTGTTTAGACTAAAGTGGGTACTTGCATTATTGAATAGTTCTTGTGTTCTTCATCTGTTCTTGATTTAGAGGCTTGTGTTCTTCATGAACCCAACCCTCTGATCTTCTGGTGTAGTTCATAAGTTGCTAATTCTGTTTGTATGCAGTTAGTCTAACTAGAGTAAAGTAGGTGCTCTATATGTTCTAATTAGACCAAAGTCCCTTCGTGATCCTTGCATTAGATAGCTAATACCTGAGTGAGTTCTATTCTCTCCCTCGTGGGTTCGTCGTTTCATATTTATACGGAGTGCTATAGTGTTGTTGCAGGTGCACAGACGTAGCCGTGCTATAGTAGTAATCGGCGGTGTAGACGTGGTGTCTAGACTGCAGGTTATCCTTTGTTTGCCCCGTATCCCACGGTTAGTTAGGGGTAGGCCGCGGTAGTGATAGCCGTTGGACCCTTTGTACTCCCCCACGTTCGGATACGGCGTAGAGTTTTTCGGCCAGAACCGACCTGTCATATCCAGGAGGGAACTAGTGCCCGAAATGAGAGTTTCTAATCGAGAGACCGTTCTTAACTCTATACGCTATCAGCCGGATCATTTCCATCTATCATCTCGTCCTATAGAGTGGTGTCCTTGGACAATAGCTAGGCTTGGAGGTAGCGTTCACCGTTCCATGGATTCGATACCCTTGGAATACTCCTTGGGAGAAGTTCTACAACGGAGTATCCGTGCGCTTGCGGATTTGTTCGCACCCGTCAGTGTACCCGGGTGTTCCTTACACGCTCACGCTAGACGCGCCACTAGTGGTGAGGTTAAGAAATACCAACAAGCATTTCAGGTGCCGTTGCTGGGGAACGGTTGCTGTATCTATCTTCGAACCTAGTGGTCCTCGTATCTATCTTTTTCGTTTTCTTGAATTCTACCTTTACCCCCGCTACCCATTTAGATGCCTTCCTGTCAAAGCCTCTCTACCCCTAGGGGCGAGTTCGTCTTAGAGCAACCATCAACTTCTTCATCTAGCTGCGAACTTCGTCCTGGCTTTATAACCATGGTTCGGAATCGACCATTCTCTGGAGCCATCAGTGATGATGCCCACAATCATTTGAAGGAGTTCGAAGAACTGTGTTCATGCTTGGTAATCCCAGGTGTGACACGGGAAACTTTGAGGTGGAAGTTGTTCCTTCAGGTCCCTGGTTCGAACCCATGCTTACACGTGGGACCCTGGAACTATTTATGACGACTTGGAACACTCTATTTTCGAAAAAATGCTTACATGTGGGACCCAACTGAATTTTATGATGACTTGGAACACGCTATTTTAAAATAATGCTTACATGTGGGACCAAAGTTGGTTTATGACACCGCTGACATGGCGAAAATGCTTACATGTGGGACCCTAGAAAATTTTATGACGACTTGGAACACTCTATTTTCGAAAAAATGCTTACATGTGGAACCCTACTGAATTTTATGATGACTTGGAACACTCTGTTTTTAAAATAATGCTTACATGTGGGACCGATGTTGGTTTATGATGTTTTTTCAGAGCTTATGGCGTCACAAAACAGCATGGAACAGGGAATGCCCGGCTACAGTACCAACCGTAATGACGAAAAAAAATTTTGTCACTAAATTTGCTCGGAAGTGAAATATTATGACAAGATCAGCCAGGAACGTCATAAATCAATGACGCTAAAATGTGGTTGCGTCACTAGTCAATGATTTTCTTGTAGTGTCAGAAGGAAGGTGAGGGGGTGACTTGGGGACATGCCATGCTGTTTTGGCATCTTTCCCCAAGAACGAACCTCTACGGATGCCTTTGTTCTTCATTTAGACTAAAGTGAGTATTCCGACATTCTCTGTTTAGACTAAAGTGGGTTCTTGCATTATTGAATAGTTCTTGTGTTCTTCATCTGTTCTTGATTTAGAGGCTTGTGTTCTTCATGAACCCAACCCTCTGATCTTCTGGTGTAGTTCATAAGTTGCTAATTCTGTTTGTATGCAGTTAGTCTAACTAGAGTAAAGTAGGTGCTCTATATGTTCTAATTAGACCAAAGTCCCTTCGTGATCCTTTCATGAGATAGCTAATACCTGAGTGAGTTCTATTCTCTCCCTCGTGGGTTCGTCGTTTCGTATTTATACGGAGTGCTATAGTGTTGTTGCAGGTGCACAGACGTAGCCGTGCTATAGTAGTAATCGGCGGTGTAGACGTGGTGTCTAGACTGCAGGTTATCCTTTGTTTGCCCCGTATCCCACGGTTAGTTAGGGGTAGGCCGCGGTAGTGATAGCCGTTGGACCCTTTGTACTCCCCCACGTTCGGATACGGCGTAGAGTTTTTCGGCCAGAACCGACCTGTCATATCCAGGAGGGAACTAGTGCCCGAAACGAGAGTTTCTAATCGAGAGACCGTTCTTAAGTCTATACGCTATCAGCCGGATCATTTCCATCTATCATCTCGTCCTATAGAGTGGTGTCCTTGGACAATAGCTAGGCTTGGAGGTAGCGTTCACCGTTCCATGGATTCGATACCCTTGGAATACTCCTTGGGAGAAGTTCTACAACGGAGTATCCGTGCGCTTGCGGATTTGTTCGCACCCGTCAGTGTACCCGGGTGTTCCTTACACGCTCACGCTAGACGCGCCACTAGTGGTGAGGTTAAGAAATACCAACAAGCATTTCAGGTGCCGTTGCTGGGGAACGGTTGCTGTATCTATCTTCGAACCTAGTGGTCCTCGTATCTATCTTTTTCGTTTTCTTGAATTCTACCTTTACCCCCGCTACCCATTTAGATGCCTTCCTGTCAAAGCCTCTCTACCCCTAGGGGCGAGTTCGTCTTAGAGCAACCATCAACTTCTTCATCTAGCTGCGAACTTCGTCCTGGCTTTATAACCATGGTTCGGAATCGACCATTCTCTGGAGCCATCAGTGATGATGCCCACAATCATTTGAAGG
The DNA here is from genome assembly GCA_036936925.1 of Cenchrus fungigraminus. Taxonomy (NCBI): domain Eukaryota; kingdom Viridiplantae; phylum Streptophyta; class Magnoliopsida; order Poales; family Poaceae; genus Cenchrus; species Cenchrus fungigraminus. Next base: position 47,732,684 of record CM072778.1, on the reverse strand, counting down.
AGTTCGAAGAACTGTGTTCATGCTTGGTAATCCCAGGTGTGACACGGGAAACTTTGAGGTGGAAGTTGTTCCTTCAGGTCCCTGGTTCGAACCCATGCTTACACGTGGGACCCTGGAACTATTTATGACGACTTGGAACACTCTATTTTCGAAAAAATGCTTACATGTGGGACCCAACTGAATTTTATGATGACTTGGAACACGCTATTTTAAAATAATGCTTACATGTGGGACCAAAGTTGGTTTATGACACCGCTGACATGGCGAAAATGCTTACATGTGGGACCCTAGAAAATTTTATGACGACTTGGAACACTCTATTTTCGAAAAAATGCTTACATGTGGAACCCTACTGAATTTTATGATGACTTGGAACACTCTGTTTTTAAAATAATGCTTACATGTGGGACCGATGTTGGTTTATGATGTTTTTTCAGAGCTTATGGCGTCACAAAACAGCATGGAACAGGGAATGCTCGGCTACAGTACCAACCGTAATGACGAAAAAAAATTTTGTCACTAAATTTGCTCGGAAGTGAAATATTATGACAAGATCAGCCAGGAACGTCATAAATCAATGACGCTAAAATGTGGTTGCGTCACTAGTCAATGATTTTCTTGTAGTGTCAGAAGGAAGGTGAGGGGGTGACTTGGGGACATGCCATGCTGTTTTGGCATCTTTCCCCAAGAACGAACCTCTACGGATGCCTTTGTTCTTCATTTAGACTAAAGTGAGTATTCCGACATTCTCTGTTTAGACTAAAGTGGGTTCTTGCATTATTGAATAGTTCTTGTGTTCTTCATCTGTTCTTGATTTAGAGGCTTGTGTTCTTCATGAACCCAACCCTCTGATCTTCTGGTGTAGTTCATAAGTTGCTAATTCTGTTTGTATGCAGTTAGTCTAACTAGAGTAAAGTAGGTGCTCTATATGTTCTAATTAGACCAAAGTCCCTTCGTGATCCTTTCATGAGATAGCTAATACCTGAGTGAGTTCTATTCTCTCCCTCGTGGGTTCGTCGTTTCGTATTTATACGGAGTGCTATAGTGTTGTTGCAGGTGCACAGACGTAGCCGTGCTATAGTAGTAATCGGCGGTGTAGACGTGGTGTCTAGACTGCAGGTTATCCTTTGTTTGCCCCGTATCCCACGGTTAGTTAGGGGTAGGCCGCGGTAGTGATAGCCGTTGGACCCTTTGTACTCCCCCACGTTCGGATACGGCGTAGAGTTTTTCGGCCAGAACCGACCTGTCATATCCAGGAGGGAACTAGTGCCCGAAACGAGAGTTTCTAATCGAGAGACCGTTCTTAAGTCTATACGCTATCAGCCGGATCATTTCCATCTATCATCTCGTCCTATAGAGTGGTGTCCTTGGACAATAGCTAGGCTTGGAGGTAGCGTTCACCGTTCCATGGATTCGATACCCTTGGAATACTCCTTGGGAGAAGTTCTACAACGGAGTATCCGTGCGCTTGCGGATTTGTTCGCACCCGTCAGTGTACCCGGGTGTTCCTTACACGCTCACGCTAGACGCGCCACTAGTGGTGAGGTTAAGAAATACCAACAAGCATTTCAGGTGCCGTTGCTGGGGAACGGTTGCTGTATCTATCTTCGAACCTAGTGGTCCTCGTATCTATCTTTTTCGTTTTCTTGAATTCTACCTTTACCCCCGCTACCCATTTAGATGCCTTCCTGTCAAAGCCTCTCTACCCCTAGGGGCGAGTTCGTCTTAGAGCAACCATCAACTTCTTCATCTAGCTGCGAACTTCGTCCTGGCTTTATAACCATGGTTCGGAATCGACCATTCTCTGGAGCCATCAGTGATGATGCCCACAATCATTTGAAGGAGTTCGAAGAACTGTGTTCATGCTTGGTAATCCCAGGTGTGACACGGGAAACTTTGAGGTGGAAGTTGTTCCTTCAGGTCCCTGGTTCGAACCCATGCTTACACGTGGGACCCTGGAACTATTTATGACGACTTGGAACACTCTATTTTCGAAAAAATGCTTACATGTGGGACCCAACTGAATTTTATGATGACTTGGAACACGCTATTTTAAAATAATGCTTACATGTGGGACCAAAGTTGGTTTATGACACCGCTGACATGGCGAAAATGCTTACATGTGGGACCCTAGAAAATTTTATGACGACTTGGAACACTCTATTTTCGAAAAAATGCTTACATGTGGAACCCTACTGAATTTTATGATGACTTGGAACACTCTGTTTTTAAAATAATGCTTACATGTGGGACCGATGTTGGTTTATGATGTTTTTTCAGAGCTTATGGCGTCACAAAACAGCATGGAACAGGGAATGCTCGGCTACAGTACCAACCGTAATGACGAAAAAAATTTTGTCACTAAATTTGCTCGGAAGTGAAATATTATGACAAGATCAGCCAGGAACGTCATAAATCAATGACGCTAAAATGTGGTTGCGTCACTAGTCAATGATTTTCTTGTAGTGTCAGAAGGAAGGTGAGGGGGTGACTTGGGGACATGCCATGCTGTTTTGGCATCTTTCCCCAAGAACGAACCTCTACGGATGCCTTTGTTCTTCATTTAGACTAAAGTGAGTATTCCGACATTCTCTGTTTAGACTAAAGTGGGTTCTTGCATTATTGAATAGTTCTTGTGTTCTTCATCTGTTCTTGATTTAGAGGCTTGTGTTCTTCATGAACCCAACCCTCTGATCTTCTGGTGTAGTTCATAAGTTGCTAATTCTGTTTGTATGCAGTTAGTCTAACTAGAGTAAAGTAGGTGCTCTATATGTTCTAATTAGACCAAAGTCCCTTCGTGATCCTTTCATGAGATAGCTAATACCTGAGTGAGTTCTATTCTCTCCCTCGTGGGTTCGTCGTTTCGTATTTATACGGAGTGCTATAGTGTTGTTGCAGGTGCACAGACGTAGCCGTGCTATAGTAGTAATCGGCGGTGTAGACGTGGTGTCTAGACTGCAGGTTATCCTTTGTTTGCCCCGTATCCCACGGTTAGTTAGGGGTAGGCCGCGGTAGTGATAGCCGTTGGACCCTTTGTACTCCCCCACGTTCGGATACGGCGTAGAGTTTTTCGGCCAGAACCGACCTGTCATATCCAGGAGGGAACTAGTGCCCGAAACGAGAGTTTCTAATCGAGAGACCGTTCTTAAGTCTATACGCTATCAGCCGGATCATTTCCATCTATCATCTCGTCCTATAGAGTGGTGTCCTTGGACAATAGCTAGGCTTGGAGGTAGCGTTCACCGTTCCATGGATTCGATACCCTTGGAATACTCCTTGGGAGAAGTTCTACAACGGAGTATCCGTGCGCTTGCGGATTTGTTCGCACCCGTCAGTGTACCCGGGTGTTCCTTACACGCTCACGCTAGACGCGCCACTAGTGGTGAGGTTAAGAAATACCAACAAGCATTTCAGGTGCCGTTGCTGGGGAACGGTTGCTGTATCTATCTTCGAACCTAGTGGTCCTCGTATCTATCTTTTTCGTTTTCTTGAATTCTACCTTTACCCCCGCTACCCATTTAGATGCCTTCCTGTCAAAGCCTCTCTACCCCTAGGGGCGAGTTCGTCTTAGAGCAACCATCAACTTCTTCATCTAGCTGCGAACTTCGTCCTGGCTTTATAACCATGGTTCGGAATCGACCATTCTCTGGAGCCATCAGTGATGATGCCCACAATCATTTGAAGGAGTTCGAAGAACTGTGTTCATGCTTGGTAATCCCAGGTGTGACACGGGAAACTTTGAGGTGGAAGTTGTTCCTTCAGGTCCCTGGTTCGAACCCATGCTTACACGTGGGACCCTGGAACTATTTATGACGACTTGGAACACTCTATTTTCGAAAAAATGCTTACATGTGGGACCCAACTGAATTTTATGATGACTTGGAACACGCTATTTTAAAATAATGCTTACATGTGGGACCAAAGTTGGTTTATGACACCGCTGACATGGCGAAAATGCTTACATGTGGGACCCTAGAAAATTTTATGACGACTTGGAACACTCTATTTTCGAAAAAATGCTTACATGTGGAACCCTACTGAATTTTATGATGACTTGGAACACTCTGTTTTTAAAATAATGCTTACATGTGGGACCGATGTTGGTTTATGATGTTTTTTCAGAGCTTATGGCGTCACAAAACAGCATGGAACAGGGAATGCTCGGCTACAGTACCAACCGTAATGACGAAAAAAAATTTTGTCACTAAATTTGCTCGGAAGTGAAATATTATGACAAGATCAGCCAGGAACGTCATAAATCAATGACGCTAAAATGTGGTTGCGTCACTAGTCAATGATTTTCTTGTAGTGTCAGAAGGAAGGTGAGGGGGTGACTTGGGGACATGCCATGCTGTTTTGGCATCTTTCCCCAAGAACGAACCTCTACGGATGCCTTTGTTCTTCATTTAGACTAAAGTGAGTATTCCGACATTCTCTGTTTAGACTAAAGTGGGTTCTTGCATTATTGAATAGTTCTTGTGTTCTTCATCTGTTCTTGATTTAGAGGCTTGTGTTCTTCATGAACCCAACCCTCTGATCTTCTGGTGTAGTTCATAAGTTGCTAATTCTGTTTGTATGCAGTTAGTCTAACTAGAGTAAAGTAGGTGCTCTATATGTTCTAATTAGACCAAAGTCCCTTCGTGATCCTTTCATGAGATAGCTAATACCTGAGTGAGTTCTAGTCTCTCCCTCGTGGGTTCGTCATTTCATATTTATACGGAGTGCTATAGTGTTGTTGCAGGTGCACAGACGTAGCCGTGCTATAGTAGTAATCGGCGGTGTAGACGTGGTGTCTAGACTGCAGGTTATCCTTTGTTTGCCCCGTATCCCACGGTTAGTTAGGGGTAGGCCGCGGTAGTGATAGCCGTTGGACCCTTTGTACTCCCCCACGTTCGGATACGGCGTAGAGTTTTTCGGCCAGAACCGACCTGTCATATCCAGGAGGGAACTAGTGCCCGAAACGAGAGTTTCTAATCGAGAGACCGTTCTTAAGTCTATACGCTATCAGCCGGATCATTTCCATCTATCATCTCGTCCTATAGAGTGGTGTCCTTGGACAATAGCTAGGCTTGGAGGTAGCGTTCACCGTTCCATGGATTCGATACCCTTGGAATACTCCTTGGGAGAAGTTCTACAACGGAGTATCCGTGCGCTTGCGGATTTGTTCGCACCCGTCAGTGTACCCGGGTGTTCCTTACACGCTCACGCTAGACGCGCCACTAGTGGTGAGGTTAAGAAATACCAACAAGCATTTCAGGTGCCGTTGCTGGGGAACGGTTGCTGTATCTATCTTCGAACCTAGTGGTCCTCGTATCTATCTTTTTCGTTTTCTTGAATTCTACCTTTACCCCCGCTACCCATTTAGATGCCTTCCTGTCAAAGCCTCTCTACCCCTAGGGGCGAGTTCGTCTTAGAGCAACCATCAACTTCTTCATCTAGCTGCGAACTTCGTCCCGGCTTTATAACCATGGTTCGGAATCGACCATTCTCTGGAGCCATCAGTGATGATGCCCACAATCATTTGAAGGAGTTCGAAGAACTGTGTTCATGCTTGGTAATCCCAGGTGTGACACGGGAAACTTTGAGGTGGAAGTTGTTCCTTCAGGTCCCTGGTTCGAACCCATGCTTACACGTGGGACCCTGGAACTATTTATGACGACTTGGAACACTCTATTTTCGAAAAAATGCTTACATGTGGGACCCAACTGAATTTTATGATGACTTGGAACACGCTATTTTAAAATAATGCTTACATGTGGGACCAAAGTTGGTTTATGACACCGCTGACATGGCGAAAATGCTTACATGTGGGACCCTAGAAAATTTTATGACGACTTGGAACACTCTATTTTCGAAAAAATGCTTACATGTGGAACCCTACTGAATTTTATGATGACTTGGAACACTCTGTTTTTAAAATAATGCTTACATGTGGGACCGATGTTGGTTTATGATGTTTTTTCAGAGCTTATGGCGTCACAAAACAGCATGGAACAGGGAATGCCCGGCTACAGTACCAACCGTAATGACGAAAAAAAATTTTGTCACTAAATTTGCTCGGAAGTGAAATATTATGACAAGATCAGCCAGGAACGTCATAAATCAATGACGCTAAAATGTGGTTGCGTCACTAGTCAATGATTTTCTTGTAGTGTCAGAAGGAAGGTGAGGGGGTGACTTGGGGACATGCCATGCTGTTTTGGCATCTTTCCCCAAGAACGAACCTCTACGGATGCCTTTGTTCTTCATTTAGACTAAAGTGAGTATTCCGACATTCTCTGTTTAGACTAAAGTGGGTACTTGCATTATTGAATAGTTCTTGTGTTCTTCATCTGTTCTTGATTTAGAGGCTTGTGTTCTTCATGAACCCAACCCTCTGATCTTCTGGTGTAGTTCATAAGTTGCTAATTCTGTTTGTGTGCAGTTAGTCTAACTAGAGTAAAGTAGGTGCTCTATATGTTCTAATTAGACCAAAGTCCCTTCGTGATCCTTGCATTAGATAGCTAATACCTGAGTGAGTTCTAGTCTCTCCCTCGTGGGTTCGTCGTTTCATATTTATACGGAGTGCTATAGTGTTGTTGCAGGTGCACAGACGTAGCCGTGCTATAGTAGTAATCGGCGGTGTAGACGTGGTGTCTAGACTGCAGGTTATCCTGTGTTTGCCCCGTATCCCACGATTAGTTAGGGGTAGGCCGCGGTAGTGATAGCCGTTGGACCCTTTGTACTCCCCCACGTTCGGATACGGCGTAGAGTTTTTCGGCCAGAACCGACCTGTCATATCCAGGAGGGAACTAGTGCCCGAAACGAGAGTTTCTAATCGAGAGACCGTTCTTAACTCTATACGCTATCAGCCGGATCCTTTCCATCTATCATCTCGTCCTATAGAGTGGTGTCCTTGGACAATAGCTAGGCTTGGAGGTAGCGTTCACCGTTCCATGGATTCGATACCCTTGGAATACTCCTTGGGAGAAGTTCTACAACGGAGTATCCGTGCGCTTGCGGATTTGTTCGCACCCGTCAGTGTACCCGGGTGTTCCTTACACGCTCACGCTAGACGCGCCACTAGTGGTGAGGTTAAGAAATACCAACAAGCATTTCAGGTGCCGTTGCTGGGGAACGGTTGCTGTATCTATCTTCGAACCTAGTGGTCCTCGTATCTATCTTTTTCGTTTTCTTGAATTCTACCTTTACCCCCGCTACCCATTTAGATGCCTTCCTGTCAAAGCCTCTCTACCCCTAGGGGCGAGTTCGTCTTAGAGCAACCATCAACTTCTTCATCTAGCTGCGAACTTCGTCCCGGCTTTATAACCATGGTTCGGAATCGACCATTCTCTGGAGCCATCAGTGATGATGCCCACAATCATTTGAAGGAGTTCGAAGAACTGTGTTCATGCTTGGTAATCCCAGGTGTGACACGGGAAACTTTGAGGTGGAAGTTGTTCCTTCAGGTCCCTGGTTCGAACCCATGCTTACACGTGGGACCCTGGAACTATTTATGACGACTTGGAACACTCTATTTTCGAAAAAATGCTTACATGTGGGACCCAACTGAATTTTATGATGACTTGGAACACGCTATTTTAAAATAATGCTTACATGTGGGACCAAAGTTGGTTTATGACACCGCTGACATGGCGAAAATGCTTACATGTGGGACCCTAGAAAATTTTATGACGACTTGGAACACTTTATTTTCGAAAAAATGCTTACATGTGGAACCCTACTGAATTTTATGATGACTTGGAACACTCTGTTTTTAAAATAATGCTTACATGTGGGACCGATGTTGGTTTATGATGTTTTTTCAGAGCTTATGGCGTCACAAAACAGCATGGAACAGGGAATGCCCGGCTACAGTACCAACCGTAATGACGAAAAAAAATTTTGTCACTAAATTTGCTCGGAAGTGAAATATTATGACAAGATCAGCCAGGAACGTCATAAATCAATGACGCTAAAATGTGGTTGCGTCACTAGTCAATGATTTTCTTGTAGTGTTAGAAGGAAGGTGAGGGGGTGACTTGGGGACATGCCATGGTGTTTTGGCATCTTTCCCCAAGAACGAACCTCTACGGATGCCTTTGTTCTTCATTTAGACTAAAGTGAGTATTCCGACATTCTCTGTTTAGACTAAAGTGGGTTCTTGCATTATTGAATAGTTCTTGTGTTCTTCATCTGTTCTTGATTTAGAGGCTTGTGTTCTTCATGAACCCAACCCTCTGATCTTCTGGTGTAGTTCATAAGTTGCTAATTCTATTTGTATGCCAGTTAGTCTAACTAGAGTAAAGTGGGTGCTCTGTATGTTCTAATTAGACCAAAGTCCCTCCGTGATCCTTTCATGAGATAGCTAATACCTGAGTGAGTTCTAGTCTCTCCCTCGTGGGTTCATCACTTCGTATTTATATGGAGTGCTATAGTGTTGTTGTGGGTGCACAGACGCAGCTGTGCTATAGTAGTGATCGGTGGTGTAGACGTGGTGTCTAGACTGCGGGTTATCCTTCATTTGCCCCGTATCCCATGGTTAGTTAGGGGTAGGCCACGGTAGTGACAGCCGTTGGACCCTTTGTACTCCCCCACATTTGGATACGGCGTAGTTTTTCGGCCAAACCCGACCTATCATATCCAGGAGGGAACTGGTGCCTGAAACGTGAGTTTCTAATCGAGAGACCATTCTTAACTCTGTACGCTATCAGCCGGATCCTTTCCATCTATCATCTTGTCCTATAGAGTGGTGTCCTTGGACCATAGCTAGGCTAGGAGGTAGCGCTCACCGTTCTGTGGATTCGATACCCTTGGAATACTCATTGGGAGAAGTGCTACAACGGAGTATCAGTGCGCTTGCGGATTCGTTCGCACCCGTTAGTGTACCCAGGTGTTCCTTCACGCTCACGCTAGACGCGCCACTAGTGGTGAGGTTAAGAAATACCAACACTTGGGTTGAGTAGCTGCATTGCATATGAGCATGCCCCACGGATTGGTCGAGGTAGGCCGCGGTAGTGACAGCTGTTGGACCCTATGTAATCCTCCATGTCCGGGTACGCTGTAGGAGTCTAAAATTTAACTACCGACGTCGTGCTGAAGCGACGCGGGCGGTTAGCTCCCGTTTGTGTCTGGGTGCTGAGCTAATATTCATACAATGCTTATGTGACTGACTGGTATCTACTAACTTTATATGTATAGTACCTTAGAACCTAGAGCTAACTCGTATGTTGCATCCTAAGCCGTAGTGTACCAAAGAGAAAACGAGTTCAAGTGTGTTCACACTACCCTATCATTATCATATCTTACCCCTGTGTTCAGAACCTGACTTATTCTCGTCATTGATCTATACTCATTGCAATAGTGTTGCACTTGTTAATCCGACCATGCCTTCCTTGGATTCGATACCCTTTGAAATACTCCTTTGGGGAAATGCTAAAATAATGGTATATCCATGCGCTTGCGGATTCTTTGTAAATGTTAGGATTACCATCAGAACATTTCTGGCATCGTTGCTAGGAACTCACGAACTGAGTAATGATGTTAAGGAATGCCGACAAATATTTCTAGAGCCGTTGCTGGGGATACAAACCTAGTGATGATGTTAAGAAATGTCAACAGCGGGCCGGTTCGGTCCATTTTTTCGCGTACCCCACTATTTTCTGATTGTTAGCCCATGTAGAAAAGATGGCCTGGTAAAACCTTGCGAGAAACTCCAGAAAGATAAAATTAAGGACTATTTACAGGTGGCTCACCTTGTTTTACGTCATAGGCTTGACATTCGGGGTCATCCTCCATGATGAAGATGTCAACATAGTGAAGGGGCACGACATCAGGTTCGAAGTACACCTTGAGCCGCTGACCATTCACCATGAATTAATCTCCTTTCGCATCCATGATGGTGACTGCTCATTGGATAGCACCAAATGAACAACATAAGGTCCATCCCATTTCTTTGCAACTTTCCTTTCCCGAAAGTTTTAAATCTTGAATTGTAGAGGAGGACCTTATCTCCTTCCTTGAATTCCTTCTTTTTAAGTCCCTTGTCGTACCATCTCTTCATTCTCTCTTTGTAAATACTTGTATTTCCGTAGGCCTTCAACCTCATCTCCTCTAGCTCGCTAATTTGGATCCTCCATTTTATCCTTGCGGCGTCTAGATCGAGGTTCATCTCTTTTATTGCCCAATATGCCTTGTGCTCTAGCTCAACCTGAAGATGACAAGCCTTGCCATAAACAAATTGATATGGAGTCATACCTATTGGTGTCTTGAATGCTGTCTGATATGCCCAAAATGCTCCATCCAATTTCTTCAACCAATCCTTGCCTCCCTTATCTATAGTTTTATTGAGGATGCTCTTTAGTTGCCTATTCGATGTTTCCGCTTGTCCGTTGGTTTGTGGGTGATATGCCATAGCTACTCTATGTTCAATCCAAAACTTGGACAAGCACTTCTTAAAGTTCTTCCCGGTGAAGTGAGTTCCTCCGTCACTTATCAAGATTCTTGGGGTACCTGAGGACCGGTGGATGGTCGCTTCCTGGTGTGATGAGTGATTGACAATGTTGTGTGGACTGATTCTTGGCCAAGTATTGCAGTTGCAGGTTGCAGCTTGACTGGTGTTAGTGCAGGTGAAGAACAAGTGCGAAAGGTCGTTGCTGGTGAGGCCTCCAGGTGTGGAGAAGACAAGCAGGCTTGGTTCAAGGGACCCGGTGGCCAGCGGGGTCAAGTGCGAGCCGCATGGTGGCAAGAACAGCAAGATGAAGTCATGGACGGTTTCTTGGTTGAGCCTCAAAACCAAGGTCGAGCTGGGACTTCGTGGGAGCCGAGTCATGAGTGGTGATTGGCGGAAGCTACATCAAGTTCGCGGGGTTTGTAGTGGTTCACCAGAAAATCACTGGGTTGCTTGGTTGAGCCACAAAGCCAAGGCCGAAGACTCAATGTGGCTGTCAGGCCAAAACCGGTCTGACCGGTTGGTGAAACCGGTCTGACAGGTTTGGGGTCGCAGGGCATCGAGATGCTTCAAAGCGGAGGACATGCGTCGGGATCGCATGGTGTGCGTCGAGACTACGCAGGGTGCGGTCGCCGGGCATCCGTCCGATAGTGCGACAACGAAGATTCCTAAAGTACCCCTCGGGGGTGTGTATCCTAGTGTTAGGCTTTAGGGGTAGTTTCGTCTTTCGGTTGCCTCCATATAACCCAAGTGGTGAGAGGATGGCAGCCATCTCTTGGAACCCTAGCTCATTCTGTTTTGCTATTTTCCTCTTCCATTTTTCCTTTGGAATTTCTAGGACTAGCTTGAGAGCTTCATGGTGAGATCTTGAGAGAGGGATGGATGATCGGGAGGCAAGCTAGACCTTGTATGAACCTTCATGGTATGTATAGATGATTCGGCGTGGTTCCTCAAGGCTTGATGGTGTCTCTCCCGTTTTCTCTTTTTGGTGATTTTCGGAGCCTTTTCTTGGTGATTTTCTTGTGGCGGTTTTGAGACCTTTCTCTTTGGGATTTGGTGGGGGATGTATGCATGAACCCTTCATGGTTCTTTTCCCTTTGATTCCCCTCCCAAATCCGTGAGCAAAGGGGCTCGATTTTGGGGTTTTCGGCGGAGTTCATGGAAAGGTGTTCTTGAGTGTTGACTTCCGATTCCTCTTGATTGGGTAGGTTTTGGGGACCGAGCTTCTAGCCAAAGGTAGCCCATGAGGTACCCCAGCTATCCCCAAAGTCTTACTTGAATCCGTGGAAGGAATCGGGAGATTGATCAAGGAGAAGGTTGAGTTTTTCCCGCGGGTTGTGTTCTTCCCGACTGTCCAGGCAAAACCGGCCTGACCGGTTTCCCAAACCGGTCTGACCGGTTTAGCCCTAGTGGACCACCATGAAGAGTTTTGGATAGGAGAGTCTTCTTCAGGCTGTGGCTTTTCTTGTTCGAAGGTTGAAAGGTTCTTGAGGTGGTTTAGCTAGGATTTGGTCTCGAAGGTCTTTTGGGGATTTCCTGGACAAAACCGGCGAGACCGGTTTGCCAAACCGGCCTGACCGGTTTCCCCTGCCCGCGAGAGGCTAAGTCCTAGAGAATCGGTCTGACCGGTTTCAGAAACCGGCCTGACCGATTTTGGCTTCCAGCAGCTGTGTTCGTGTTGTTTTCCGCTGCGTGTTTTCAGAGGCTGTTGGTTGGATCTTGCTCCTAGGTCCAGTAGCACTCCAGTGGCTACGTGGATTTGGCAAGAGAAGTTTACGAAGGTATCCGAGTGATCTTGGGTTCATAGGCCGAATTCTTGAGTAGAATTTTTATCGGCTCCCATTCACTCCCCCCCTCTCAGGTTCGTCGTTCCGGTCCTTCAAGTGGTATAAGAGCCGGTTCGGGTCTTCATTGACTCTAACCAGTTTAAGATCCAAAGATGGCATACCAGGAACGGGGTACGGGTCCTTTGCACTTCGATGGCAAAAACTACCAGATGCGGCAGAGGCGGATGGCGGTGTTCCTCCGTGGAAAAGGTCAGATCCTTTGGGATGTTATGGTGAACACAGCTTATGTTCATCCGATTAACTTTCTAGCTCCTGGATCGAGGGACATGCACAACGCCAACAACAAGGCGGCCAACTACTTGTTTCGTTCTCTGTGTCAATCCGAATTCGATCGGGTTTAGATAGAGGACCTAGCTTGTAGGATTTGGCAGGAGCTGAAGAATGCTCACGCTGGAAATGCTAAAGTTCAGGCACAGTTGTATGCGACCTACTGGAGAGAGTACGAGAATTTTACTCATCTTCCTTGTGAGTCAATTGATGCTTTGTTCTAGCGGTTCACGATGGTTGTGAACAACATGAGGGCCAATGTGGATGTCCTCCCGTATGATGACCATGATAGAGTCGTGAAGCTCTTGCACGCGCTAGATCGTACTGTGTGGGATGGAAAGGTCGAGGCAATTCTTGAGTCAGAAAAGTATACCACACTGACGGTGAATGAGCTGTTCTCTAAGCTCAAGTCAGCTGAGGTCAATCGTGGTTTGACGGCCCATCTTGAGAGCCCGACTGACTCCCGTAGTCTTGCTCTCATCGGTGGCTCAGGTGCTAAGTCTAACGCTAACCCATGCTCCAGAATGTTTGCTTTGTCCTCTTTGATGTCTTTGCCAAATGAGGAGTTCGACGTGCTTGGAGAGGACGAGCTGGCGCTGTTGACCAGGCGGTTCGAGAGGCTGCACGAGAACCAGGTGAACACAAGGAGAACGACACGGACATGCTTCCAGTGCAGCAAGGCAGGACACTTCGTCGCCGACTGTCCGGAGAAGATGGAGAACAAGGACGGCTACAAGCACCGGTCGAGGACGGACAAAGCTCCGATCGAGGCGTGATCACAAGCACAAGCATCGGAACAAGGACGAGCGAGGATCAAGGAAGAAGGGCGACCATGGCAAGAAGGCCCGAGCGATGGTCGGAGCAAGCGACGTCGACTCCAGCTCCGCCTACTCTTCCTCGAGCTCCAGTAGCAGCGAAGATGAAGGTGATCAGCGCAAGAACAAGAAGTCATCCAAGAACTTGAGCGGGCTAAGCTGCTTCGCGGTAGATGGCTTCTGCGGCATGGCACGCAGCTCCGGCAGCAAGAAGAGTCACCAGAGCAACTCGGACTCTGACTCTGAGGATGAGGTATGTGACGAGCTTCCCTTCTTGCGCGAGGAGAATGAACGACTTGGCAAGTTGCTTGATAACCGCGATGACATGCTTAGAGAGGCAAAGAAGATGAGGAAAGAGCTTAGGGCCTCACTAGAAGATGCTAGGAACCGAGTAACTGAACTAGAAACACAGAACCTTGATGCTAAGCTTGAGATAGATTCGCTTAAGGCTTCACTTGTTGTTTCTGATGAGGTTGATTGTGTTGATTGCTCTGTTTTCCTAGATGATCTTACTGCTCTCATGGAAAAGCATGCCTCCAAGTGTGAGGAACTAGATGTGCTTAGGGTTGAAGTGGCTGAGCTTAAGTCTAGACCTGCTTTGCTAGGTGCTTGCACTTCTTGCCCTGTTTTGCATGGAAAGATTGATGAGATGCATGCTTACATGTTTCTCTTGAGGCTCAGTTGAAAGCACATGTTCCCACTTCTTGCTCTACTTGTGAATTGCATGCTGTGAAGAATCTGGAACTTGCACATTATGTTGATCGCTTGCAGGATGAAAATGATGAGCTGAGGAAGTGTATGAGTTGGTTGTCGGGTCAGGAGCCTCAGCTTGGTATCATGATAGCGGCTTTCAAACGCTATGATGGTCAGGCACTTGGGGCTGACAAGCTTGGAGAGAACAGTGGTGAGGGAGTTGAGAAAGTTGGAGAGATTCTTATCCCACCACAAAACACACACAAGACCAAGTTTGAGCCCAAGCCTAACCATCTCAGAAACAAACTTGACACAACTCCAGATCCACCCATATTCCCTCACCCAACAAATGATTTCCAAAAACCAGTGAGATTTGTGAGCCCAAAGGGAGGTCAGTTTGGGGAGAAGCAAGGGGAGAAGCCGAGTGAGCAGCCCCAACCCAAGCCTAAGCCTAAGCCACAGTCCATAAAGTTCCATTATGGGTATTGTGGTAGAGATGGTCACAAGGATGAGTTTTGCTTCAAGAGGAAGCATGAGGAGAGAATGGCTAAGGAGTGGGCAAACAAGGACAGGTACAACCCATCTCATGGTGTGCCTGAGTCTCGTATGCCACTACCTAGGGGTAAAGCTATTGTTCGCACAATTCTGGCTTGGGGAGTCAAGAGTGCTTTGGGTGGAAGGGGCCCTGCTGGATAAGTTAATCCGGTCAGACCGGTTTGGAAACCGGCCAGACCGGTTTGGACTGCTCGTACAGAGAAACCGGTCAGACCGGTTCCAGAACCGGTCAGACCGGTTTGGAGGCAGCAGGGTGATCAGTTTGGTTTTCGTGCTCATGATGAGGCTCGATTCAGGTCCTTTGGTCGTGGTACAGATGTTTGGCATGGTGAGTCTGGTGGTGTTCAGTTTGCTAGACGTTCTCCACCTCGTGCTCAATACGATGGTGGAAGGAGTCATAGCTTTGAGATGGAGAGGAGGAACGGTCCACGGTATTCCTTTCGTGGTTTTCGTTCTCCTCCAGCGAGACAGGGGTGGTTCCCTAGTGGTGGTTCTTGTGGTGGTAGCTTTGGTAGGCGTGATGCTTTGGATTGTGCTAACCCCACTTTGGAGCAAATGGATCGGCACTGGTTTTACTCTTTTGGTACTAACCCCAGTGCTGAGTCGTTTGTTCGCTCACGTGCTCGTTTTTGAATTTCAAATGGGAGACTTGAGGAACGTTTGGTTGATTGACTTGGTTGCTCGAGGCATATGATCGGAGACAAGGGGTGGTTCTCAAGTCTCGTCCCGGTGGTGTCCAGGACATACATCACCTTTGGGGACAATGGACGAGGGCGTGTGCTTTCAGAAGGTGAGATAAAGATAAGTGACAAAGTCACTCTCAGGCGTGTTGCTCTTGTTCAATCGCTCAGATTCAATTTGCTTTCTGTTTCCCAGCTTTTGGATGAGGGTTTTGAGGTGTTGTTTCGGCCTGGTGGTTCTCGGATTTTGGATTCTCGAGGGGACCTAGTTTGCATGGTCGTTCCCGAGGGTCAAGTTTTCCGAGCGGATTTCTCTCAGTCTTCCGGTGTGGCTCGTTGCTTTTTGGCTGGTTCTTCGAGTGAGTTGTGGAAGTGGCATAGGAAGTTGGGTCACTTGAGCTTTGACCTTTTGTCTCACTTAAGTAAACTCAATTTGGTCCGAGCATTGCCACGGTTGAGGTTTGAGAAAGAGTTGGTTTGTGCGCCGTGTAGGCATGCCAAGATGGTAGCCTCTTCCCATCCGGGCCTCATCGATGTGATGACGGAGCGTCCATGCGAGCTGCTCCATATGGACCTTGTTGGCCCAGCTCGTGTGCGATCTGCGGGTGGGAAGTGGTATGTCCTTGTTGTGGTGGACGACTACTCTCGGTATGCGCGAGTCTTATTTTTGGAAGAGAAGGGGGAGACATTTGGTTTTGTTCGAGATCTTGTCTTGAGGTTGAAAAACGAGAGGCATAGAGATGTCATACAAGCGATCCGCAGTGACAATGGCTCGGAATTTAAAAACTCTCGTTTCGAAACCTTTTGCTATGACTTGGGTCTTGAACACCAGTTTTCGAGTCCATATACGCCTCCCCAGAATGGCGTGGTGGAAAGAAAAAACAGAGTCCATATACGCCAATGCATGAATGCAGTTTGTTTGATATTGGTGTGTACACTTTTTCCCGACCACGCAGGGTCGCTATTTATGTCCTGAGGACAACCCGACTCCTAGCCGATTAAGGCACTGCTTACTTATATCTAAAGAAAGATAAAGACTACTAAAAATAGAAAAGGACTCTCACAGGAGTCAAAATTCCCTAAAAACTGACTCTTTGACCCGTTGCCAATCGTGGATTGACCCGCCTCCACCATGCTTTCCTTCTGGCGTATCCCCTTGATTACCGCCTTCTTCCTTTCCATCGGCCGATCCTCTAGTTGACCATCGGCCGATTGGTTGACTCGCCAATCCGTTGATAGAGTTGAACTCCTCTGACCATCGGCGAGTCCTATTGATCACCTTTTTCTCTCTCTTCAATCGGCCGATTGCACTCTGTTTTTCATCGGCTGTTTCTCCTTACCCTTTTTGACCTATTTTTCCAAAAAACGGTGTCAACAGGCCGCTGCTAGTTGTTGCTCTCAGCTCCTTTGGATCACATACACCATGAGCGACTTTGGTGAGAAGTATACCCATGTCCCACTTCAATGTGATAGCACCAGTGCCATAAGCGTTGCAAAGAACCTAGTGCTCCATTCCAAAACCAAGCACATAGAAGTGAGGTATCATTTCCTGAGAGACAATGTGGAGAAAGGGAAAATCGCTTTGATCCATGTACCCACACATGACCAAATAGCCGATATCTTCACCAAGCCCCTAGATCAAGCAACTTTCACTCGGTTGCGGGGAGAACTTGGTGTTTGTTTGATTTCTTGAGTTGGGTGTGGGAGCTCCTTTGTAGCATATGTATAGCTTTCCTTTTGTGCATGTTTTCATTTGCATCGTATTTTGTAACATGATGTATAGGCATCTTTGTATCTTAGGTTGCATGCATTTGTATCATATGCATTGTGATAGTAAAAGCTTCTCTCATATACATTGTTCACCATGATGTGCTATATATGATCTTGTGAGCTAGTTTGGTATTCTATGGTTAGTTTGGCTTAGCTCTTGATGATCTTGGTTTATGTCCATGGTTGATAGCTATGTTTTTAAAAAATGCCATATGTATGCTCTCTTGTGAGTAAATGCCTTTATATGATCTTGACATGTTTTAGTGGCTTGGCTAGGCTTAATTTGTGGTTGGATAGCTTATTTGGATCATATGGAGCCAAAGGCTCATTTGTCATCATGAATGTTTAGCCTCCATGCTTTATCTTGTGGAGGGGCATAAGTTCCTTTTTGTCGCAAAGACATTTCATGTACCAATATGAATTTGAAAATGAAATGTAAATTTCTTGGAAAATATGTTCCCATGTCATATATGCTTAATTTAATTTTCTTTGGGTGCTAAACCGTTGCATGTTGCTTACCAATGAGAAGTCTCATATTGGAAGTAAGCACATGGCTCGGTGGCTTTGACATGACATGAGGTGCTTGTGGGTGTTTATGATGGTCTTATGCTTAGAATGGTTGTCCTAGCATGAAGTTTGTGTGGCTTTGCCATTTTGACATGTTTTGCTCATGTTTAGGACTTTGCTCATGAGAGGGTGATTTTTCGCAAAATTGCTCGATTCTATCTTAGCTTCGCCCAATGGTTGTGAAACTTGGTGATCATGTAGTTGATGTTCATACGAAGCCATAGAGTATCTAACTTGCTCATTTGGATGTGTGTAGCATCTTGTGATGAATTTTGTCTATTTGAGAAGCTCTAGGTTGTTTTTTCATAATGAGCCCTGATTCATGCATTGGCAACAAGGGGGAGAAAGAAAGGTGGAGAAAAGTTGCATTGCATCCCTAGAACCTATCCCAGCAGTCAAGGGGGAGCTTGTGCATTTCTTGTGCATTTTTGGCTTTTGGGGGTGAGCTTCTGCTGAGTTTAATCGATCTGACCGGTTTGAAATCTGGCCTGACCGGTTTGGGAAACCGGCCTGACCGGTTTGGGAAACCGGCCTGACCGGTTTGTGCCCAGTGTTGGCACATGTTCAGGGGGAGTGTGCATATGTGCAGGGGGAGCTCTTGTGTGTTTTGAGCTTTACTTTGATGGTCCTTGCTCTTTGTTTGAGCTTGTTTTTGTCTCGGTTGTGTCGAGCCGTTGCCCTTGCCTAAGGGGACCGAGACTTGTCGTCTTCAAGTGATCTTGCTCTTTGCCTTTCCCTTGGCTCTCGATCGCTTGTTGGAGTTTCTTTCGGTCATTTCTTTTCTTTTCCTTTCCTCTTATGGTTACCAAATGTGTGTGTTGTCAATGCACTCATCAAGGGAGAGATTGAGGACCTGTGTGGTTCGAGGACCAGTGGATGGTCACTTCCTGGTGTGATGAGTGATTGACAACGTTGTGTGGACTGATTCTTGGCCAAGTATTGTAGGTTGCAGCTTGACTGGTGTTGGTGCAGGTGAAGAACAAGCGCGAAAGGTCGTTGCCGGTGAGGCCTCCAGGTGTGGAGAAGACAAGTAGCCTTGGTTCGAGGGACCCGGTGGCCAGCGGGGTCAAGTGCGGGCCGCATGGTGGCAAGAACAGCAAGATGAAGTCGTGGACGGTTTCTTGGTTGAGCCTCAAAACCAAGGTCGAGCCGGGACTTCGTGGGAGCCGAGTCATGAGTGGTGATTGGCGGAGGCTACATCAAGTTCGCGGGGTTTGCAGTGGTTCACCAGAAAATCACCGGGTTGCTTGGCTAAGCCACAAAGCCAAGGCCGAAGACTCGGTGTGGCTGTCAGGCCAAAACCGGTCTGACCGGTTGGTGAAACCGGTCTGACCGGTTTGGGGTTGCAGGGCATCGAGACGCTTCGAAGCGGAGGACACGCATCGGGATCGCATGGTGTGCGTCGAGGCTACGCAGGGTGCGGTCGCTGGGCATCCGTCCGATGGTGCGACAACGAAGATTCCCAAAGTGCCCCTCGGGGGTGTGTATCCTAGTGTTAGGCTTTAGGGGTAGTTTCGTCTTTGGGTTGCCTCCATATAACCCAAGTGGTGAGAGGATGCCAGCCATCTCTTGGAACCCTAGCTCATTTTGTTTTGCTATTTTCCTCTTCCATTTTTCCATTGGAATTTCTAGAACTAGCTTGAGAGCTTCATGGTGAGATCTTGAGAGAGGGATGGATGATCGGGAGGCAAGCTAGACCTTGTATGAACCTTCATGGTATGTATAGATGATTCGGCGTGGTTCCTCAAGGCTTGATGGTGTCTCTCCCGTTTTCTCCTTTTGGTGATTTTCGGAGCCTTTTCTTGGCGATTTTCTTGTGGCAGTTTTGAGACCTTTCTCTTTGGGATTTGGTGGGGGATGTATGCATCAACCCTTCGTGGTTCTATTCCCTTTGATTCCCCTCCCAAATCCGTGAGCAAAGGGGCTCGATTTTGGGGTTTTCGATGGAGTTCGTGGAAAGGTGTTCTTGAGGGTTGACTTCCGATTCCTCTTGATTGGGTAGGTTTTGGGGACCGAGCTTCTAGCCAAAGGTAGCCCGTGAGGTACCCCAGCTATCCCCAAAGTCTTACTTGAATCCGTGGAACGAATCGGGAGATCGATCTAGGAGAAGGTTGAGTTTTTCCCGTGGGTTGTGTTCTTCCCGACTGTCCGGGCAAAACCGGCCTGACCGGTTTCCCAAACCGGTCTGACCGGTTTAGCCCCAGTGGGCCGCCATGAAGTGTATTGGACAAGAGAGTCTTCTTCAGGCTGTGGTTTTTCTTGTTCGAAGGTTGAAAGGTTCTTGAGGTCGTTTAGCTAGGTTTTGGTCTCGAAGGTCTTTTGGGGATTTCCTGGGCAAAACCGGCCTGACCGGTTTGCCAAACCGGCCTGACCAGTTTCCCCTGCCTGCGAGAGGCTAAGTCCTAGAGAATCGGTCTGACCAGTTTCAGAAACCGACCTGACCGGTTTTGGCTTCCAGCAGCTGTGTTCGTGTTGTTTTCCTCTATGTGTTTTCAGAGGCTGTTGGTTGGATCTTGCTCCTAGGTCCAGTAGCACTCCAGTGGCTACGTGGATTTGGCAAGAGAAGTTTCCGGAGGTATCCGAGTGATCTTGGGTTCATAGGCCGAATTCTTGAGTAGAATTTTTATCGGATCCCATTCACTCCCCCCCTCTCTGGTTCGCCGCTCCGATCCTTCAGTACCGTAGCGAGGGAAAATCACACTATTAATCGTTGTGATGGATTCTTCTGTGGAAGCTTTTCGACATGGGATGGCCTCTACCCACTTGGACACATAATCAACCATAACTAGGATGTGCTCATATCCATGTGAGTTTTTGAAAGGCCCCATGAAGTCAATCCCCCAAACATTGAATAAATCGATTTGTAGATTGTAATTCAAGGGCATAGCATTCCTTTCATATATGTTTCCGGTCCTTTGGCATTCGGGGCATGAGGCAACATACCTTTTAGCATCTTCATGCATCTCCGGCCAATAAAATCCGCTGGACCGTACTTTTGCTTGTGTTCGAAAATGACTATAATGTCCACCGTATTCCGCTGAATGACACTTCCTCAAAATTTCTTGCCTCCCTTCTCTTGGTACACATCTTCTCATTACTGCATCATTCCCAAGCTTAAAGAGGTAAGGTGAATCCCAAAAATATTTCCGACTTTCGAATATTATCCTCCGTTGAGCATTTTTGTCCTAGTGATCAAGAGGCATTCTCCGTATTGCCCGAATGATGTCGATCATCCAAGTATCATTGTCAATTATTCGATAGAGGTGGTCACCTCTCATTTTATCTTCGATGGGCTCCTTATCATCTTGTACATGGTTCATTCTTGACAAATGATCGACCACAACATTTTCCACCCCCCTTTTTATCTCGGATTTCAACATCAAAGTCTTGGAGAAGGATCCAACGAATCAATCTTGGTTTAGCATCCTTCTTAGCCAAAAGATACTTTATTGCCGTGTGATCGGTGTAGACAATGACTTTTGAGTTCACAATGTAGGATCTGAATTTTTTGAAGGCAAAAACAACCGCTAACAACTCCTTCTTCGTCATGGCATAATTTAATTGTGCCTCGCTAAGAGTTTTACTAGCATAATATATAGCATGAACTCGGCCTTCCTTTCTTTTCCCTAACACTGCTCCTATGGCATAGTCACTTGCATCGCACATGATCTCGAAGGGTTGACTCCAATCCGGAGGTTGAATGATGGGGGCACTTACTAAAGCGTTCTTCAAAGTTCGGAATGCCGCTAAGCACTTCTCATCAAAGTCAAAAGACACATCTTTTTGAAGAAGTTGAGTCAAAGGCTTAGTGATCTTTGAGAAATCCTTGATGAATCTTCTATAAAATCAGGCATGGCCTAAAAAGCTTCTCAAAGACTTTACATCCGTTGGAGGTGGGAGTTGCTCAACTGTCTGCACTTTAGCTTTGTCCACTTCAATTCCTCTTTCAGATATAACGTGTCCTAACACTATTCCTTGCTTTACCATGAAGTGGCATTTTTCCCAATTTAGCACTAAACCTACATCCACACACCTCGTGAGAACCTTGTCCAAGTTTGCCAAGAATTCCACAAATGTTTTCCCATAAATGGAAAAATCATCCATGAACACCTCGACAATTTCTTCGATCAATTCCGAGAATACCGCCATCATGCAAAGTTGAAAAGAGGCCGGAGCGTTGCATAAACCGAAGGGCATCCTTCTATATGCAAGCATTCCTTAAGGGCAAGTAAAAGTTGTCTTGTGTTGATCATCCGGGTGAATAGGAATTTGCATGAACCCCGAGTACCCATCGAGAAAGCAAAAATATGTGTGATTTGCTAACCTCTCAAGCATCTCGTCAATGAACGGTAAGGGTAAGTGATCTTTCTTGGTTGCTTTGTTCAATTTTCGGTAGTCGATACACATCCGCCATCCGGTCACGGTTCTTTGCAGTATTAATTCATCCTTCTCATTCTTCACCATGTTCAAACCTCCTTTCTTCTGCACACAATGTACGGGGCTCACCCACTCGCTATGCGGCATTGGGTAGATGAGTCCGGCATCTAAAAGCTTGATAACCTCCTTCTTCACTACCTCTCGCATGGCATGGGTTAGCCTCCTTTGATAGTCCACTACGGGCTTGCATTGGTCTTCCATTGGTATACGATGAGTGCAAAAGGCTGGGCTAAGTCCTTTGAGATCATTGATTGAATATCCGATCACCTTCTTGTGCTTTTTCAATAAATTCAGCAACTTCTCATTTTCTTCGGGACTCAACTCGTCACTCATGATGACAGGATAAGTCTTGTCTAGGCCCAAAAATTCATACTTCAATCCCTTGGGCAAAGGTTTGAGATCCACCTTAGGCACTTGTGGTTCTTCGAGTCTAGTGTCCCTGATGTCTTCGAATTTCTCTTCCTCCACGCTTCCATCTTGTGGTTCTAATCCTTTCGTTGGTTCTTCTAAGTCCTCGTCTTGTTGATCATTGGATTGGTTCTCTATCGCTCTTTGCAGCGGGTCTCTAAAGAGTTTCAACAAAACAAAGGCTACCTACATCCTCTTCTTCTTCATCCTCTGGAGGAAAGGGTGAAGCAAAAGTAGAAGCGCGAAGAAAATCATACATGTATTTATCTCCATTAAGATTTATAGTTACTTTGCCTTCTCCGACATCTAAAACGGCATCAATCAACTTAAGGAAAGGCCTATCTAAGATTATGTGATCATGATTATCATAATAGGGATCTATAACAAAGAAGTCGGTTGGTATGCATTTTTCAGAGATGATTACATTAATGTTGCAAGCAATACCTAGAGGTTTAATAGTTCTACCATCCCCCATAATTAATTTTGTTGAAGTTGGGACTAAGTATAGGTTATGGTCTTGAACTTTATCATAAATCTTAGAGGATAGGACACTTACTTGAGCTCCCATGTCGCATAAGGTTTTGCATTGAATTCCATTAACCTTGCAACTCAAGTGTGGGGTCATCTTCTCCTCTTGGTCGGATCCTATTGCATAAACTTCGGTGAGGTGAGCGTATGGCGATGCTTCGGGTTTGATTCCCATAATTCTTTTCACCTTGGCTATGTGATCCGGATCCACTTCATCTTCACTAAAGAGCTTTCGGAAGATCTCACCGGTGGTTTCAAGGTCATATAGATTTTCCACTTGCTTTTTCGGTGGGAAATCCACTTCCAATGCTCTTGCCATCCCCTTTTGCTTAGGGTATGGTCTTCTCTCGTTGAATACCTCTCCATAATCAATTGGAACCCAATCCATTTGCTCGAACTCCCTTAATGGCTTCGCGCTTCACATACTCCTCTTATTTGTTTCATTTGACTTGGTGAAGTCAATGCTTGGGGTAGTTCTTATCTCGGGGTGTACTTCTTCAAGCTTTTCCGGGATTGGCTCCTCCTTCTTGTCTTCCGGGGCTACCTTTTTAGAAATTTCAGCACATGTCTTCATGCTTGAATTGTGTTCCGGCCTTCCCGAAAGTCGTGTTTCCCAATCTCTTCGCATGGCTGCCGCTTCGCTAATCTTTTGTAAAAGTTGAGCGGCTTCCGTGAGTGTTTTCTCCATGAGATCCCCACCTGCACACATTTGAATATGTTCCATGCAACTAGGGGTTAGGGAAAAAGAAAAATGTATGCAAAAGTACATCACCGAAGAAATCGAGTCTTGGTCCTTATTCACTCAACTCATTAAATCTATTCCAAGCTTGGTCTATCCCTTCTTCTCCTTGCGTGAAGTTGATCACTTGCCTCCTTAGATGTTGGACTTTGCTTATGGGGAAAAATTTCTCGCAAAATTTCCTCGTCAACTTGTTCCAATTTCCTTCAACTTCGAAGGACGTGAACGAGTACCATGTCTTTGCTTCGCCGGCAAGTGAGTAGGGAAAGAGGTTCCACTTGAACCATTCGTTGGGAACTCCTTCTTGACGCACCGTGTTGCGTAGCGTCGTGAAATGCTTTATGTGTCTATACGGGTTCTCCGTTTCCATCCCTCTAAATGGGGTTGTCGTCGCCACCTCGATGATCCTAGCTTTGATTTCATACTTTGTCGCTTCGAGCTTCGAATCTGACTCTTGTACTTTGATGTCTTCACATCGTGGGCTAGCGTACTCCCGTAGTGATTTCTTCAGTTCTTCCAAAGGGTGGTTGGCGAATGCCATCTAGACAACAAAAATAAAAAGAACAAAAACAAAACAAAGGGGTTTTCTAGGTAATAAGGGTTAGATGTTAGCAATTAACAAAATCAACGCAAAAATTAAACGATGTAAACTAGCTTGCTCCCCGGCAACGGCGCCAGAAAAAGGCGCTTGTTGATGGTAGAAACACGTATCCACCTACGATCTGCAAGCATACGGACCTACACCTTTTTCACCATGGGGATTCCCTAGGTTCTTGTCAATCCGCGGAGCAAGGGGATTACAAGCGTTTGATCTAGCACTAACCTAGTTAACTAACCAAACCTTAAACTAAGATTAATCTAAAGGCTAACTACTCCACACTAGAGAAGGTTGTGAGACTCACAAGATATAAAAGACACTTGCCCATAGGGTCTACGATACTTGCACATGCAACCGCTAAGAGATACAAAACCGATCTAATCTACTGGGGATTGTGACCACGGTTTTGCCATTTCCCGCCCCTCGTACTATTACTATGCGGAGGTATTCATGACTAGACCTATGATGATCACGGTGTATTGAAGGGTTCTAAGGGAGTAGTGAGATCTATACTCCCGAAAAGCACGGTAGCTAACCTTAAGCATTAAAGCACTTCAACACTAGATTGATAGATTGAAACCATAAAGAGTAGCAATTACATCTCAAGAACGTTTACAACCCCATGGACAAATGAGAAGTTTTACCCCATCAAGGCGCTAAGCATGGCACTGTTGATCATGGTGACACTTCCGACGGTGTCTTCCTTCTCCTCCGAGGGTGCCATGGCAGGGCCTCGACGTCCTCCTCCACTTGTGGTCACTTCCTTGGACTCGATTGATCCTTCTCACGAATGATCTCTCTCCTCTCAAACCTCTCTCCCTTTTGAACGACCTCTTGGGCGAATGGCTCTCTTTCTGCGAATGGCGGCGCCCACACGTCCTTAGGGTTGCATCATCTTCATGCTCAAGAAATGGGGGGCCGAATCGACGTCGGAACAGGCTGGGCCGGCCGGGCTGGGCCGGCCGGCCCAGGCCCATTTCGGCCTGGTTTGGTCACTCCTTCCTCCACGTGGGCCTTCTTGCCATTTTGCACTTGGGCCCCTTTAATTGCATCATTTTGGTGACGTCATCCTTGCGTCCAAAATAGAGGGTCTTCTCGCATGAAGTTCGGTCTTTACGCTTTTGTCCTCGGGGGTGTTCCTTTGTACACCTTAGTCCTTGCCACCTTTGGGAGTGATTTCACCATGCACTTGAACACGAACGGGACTCCTCATTTGCTCCTTTGAACATGTTGTTACTCTGTCCCTTTAGTCCATGTTTTCGTGCAAAAACATAACACTTCCAAATGCACATACAAAGTTGAACTTGTCATAACATTAGTGTGCCTAGTGGTGGGTTAGTTCGATAATCAAGCTCAAACCAAAGTGTAACGAACATGTTTGGTGTACCAAAATTCACCGTCAACATTCTCCCCGCAAACGAGTGAAAGTTGCTTGATCTAGGGGCTTGGTGAAAATATCGGCTAGCTGGTCATGTGTGGGCACATGGATCAATGCAATTCTCCCTTTCTCAACATTGTCTCTCAGAAAATGATATCTCACTTCTATTGCTTGGTTTTGGAATGAAGCACTGGGTTTTTTTGCAACGCTTATGACACTGATGCTATCACATAGAAGTGGAACAACGGTATACTCCTCACCAAAATCACTCATGGTGTATGTGATCCAGAGGAGCTGAGAGCAACAACTAGCAGCGGCCGCATACTCTGCCTCGGTGGTGGATTGTGCAATGCTGGACTGTTTGCGGGAAGACCAAGACACCAAAGAAGAATCCAAGAATTGGCAAGTCCTAGAGGTGGACTTCCTATCTGAGGACCGGAGCGTCCGAGGACCGGTGGATGGTCGCTCCTCAGTGTGATGAGTGATTGACAACGTGGTGTGGACTGACTCTTAGCCAAGTATTGCAGGTGCAGGTTGCGGCTTGATTTGCGCTGGTGCAGGTGAAGAGCGGGCGCGAATGGTCTATGCCTTGCGGGGCCTCCAAGGAGTGGAGAGACAAGTAGGCTCAGCTCGAGGGACCCGGTGGCTAGCGGGGTCAAGTGCGGGCCGCATGGTGGCAAGAAAAGCAAGACAAAGTCATCGATCGGAGTCGGTGCAGGGTAGCGGCTCACGACCGGAGTCTGCACGCGGGGTTTGCGGTGGTTCACCACAAAACCATCGGGTTTCTTGGTTGAGCCACAAAACCAAGACCGGAGGCTCGGCGGGCGGAGACGGGATCCGGGCGCGCCAAGAAGCTTTGATGCCAGCAGACACGTGGCGGGATCGCAGGGCTTGCGTCGGGAGGATGCGGACTGTGGCAAAGGCGTGGCCGTACGGTGAAGAGGAGTGCTACTTGACCTATTTGCCCCTGAGGGGTTTGTATCTCAGCTTAAGTGCTAGGGGTAGCTTGGTCATTCGCCCAACCCAGAGGAACTCATATATATTAGCTCTAGGGTTTCTGGGCAAACCATCCATCCGGACTGCTTCCCATTTCTCTGCTCCATAGGTTTAGATTTTCTTCACCGTTTTGTAGAGAATCTGATCTCCGAGTGTATGGAAGCTTTCATGGTTGCGTCGATTTCCTTCTTGTAGCTCGTGTGATTTTCGTGTCCTTTTCGAGCTATTTTCGTTGGATTTTCGTGCGCGGTTTGTTCCTTCGATTCCAAGGTGTTTGGGTTCGGATTTGTTTGTGGAGATCATGGATAGATGTCTTGTGCATCTTTGTGCCGGATCTTGACTCCTCAAACTCCGGATTTGGCCTCTGATTGAAGGATTTCGGTTGGAACCCTAGCTCTTTGTGTGAGCTCGGTAGAACTTCGATTCCTAGCGATTTAGTTGTTTTGAGGCTTCAATGTTTGGGGCATAGCATCCCCTAAGGACGCTTCACATCTCCCCCAAATCTTGTCTCAAGAGCTCAAGTCGTTTGGGAGATCCATGGACGGATAGGAGGGGTTGACTTTGCGTTCTCGAGCACGAGCTGCTCTGTCCGCACCTGGCGGACCGTCCGCGCCTGGTCAGCGGACTGTCCGCGAGGACACAGGTTCGTCGCCTGTTCTTTAGTTCTTGAACTCGAGGCGTTTCGATTCGTGGAGTGTCAAGGGTTTCGTTGCAGGTGGTTTGCGGACCGTCCGCCCGCTCGTCTCGGACCGTCCGCTTGGTACGAGTTGCCCACGGACCATCCGAGGGTAGGGTACAAACCGTCTGTATTTCGGGGTGCTGTACTGGTTGTTCGGGCAGTTTTTGCAGAATGTCCGCCGTGGTCCCGTGGACCGTCCGCCTGGGTCTTGCGAACCGTCCGCCCGGCCTCCGCAGACCGTCCACCCCAGGCACCGCAGATTGCCTAAGTCTCTTGCTTCTTGAGTTGCGCTTCCGTGTTGCTTTGAGTAGGGGTTTGTTCCTAGGGTTGGTAGGTCCGTTGTGACTACGCAACCTTGACAAACTCGTGTGGGAATCCTTGTTTGTGAATTTGGGGCATAGGCCGAGTTCATCCTTCGGGATGAATTTTTATCGGCTCCCATTCACTCCCCCCCTCTCTGGTCGCCTAATCCTGTCCTTCAATTGGTCTCAGAGCCGGTTACGGATCTTCGTGATTCTAACCAGTCTAAGATCCAAAGATGGCGTACCAGGAACGGGGTTCGGGTCCTCCACACTTTGATGGTAAGAACTACCATATATGGCAGAGGCGGATGGCTGCTTTCCTCCGCGGCAAGGGTCGGATCCTTTGGGACGTTACGGTGAACACAACTTATGTTCATCCGATTAACCTCCTGGCTCCAGGATCGAGGGATATGTTCGACGCCAACAACAAGGCAGTCGACTACTTGTTTCGTGCTCTGTGTCAATCCAAATTCGATCGGGTTCAGACAAAGGACTTGGCTTGTAGGATTTGGGAGCAGCTGAAGAATGCTCATGCAGGGAACGCTCAGGTTCAGGCTAGGCTGTTCGCGACCTACCGGAGAGAGTACGAGAACTTCACTCATCTCCCCGGTGAGTCCATTGATAGCATGTTCCAGTGGTTTAGTGTGATTGTGAACAACATGAGGGCTAATGTGGCCGTGCTCCCGTACGATGATCATGACAGGGCTATCAAGCTCCTGCACTCTCTGGATCGTACTGTGTGGAGTGAGAAGGTCGAGGCCATTCTTGAGTCGAAGAAGTATGAGACCCTCATGGTGGACGAGCTGTTCTCTAAGCTCAAGTCGTCCGAGGTGGACCGTGGGGTGCGAGCTAAGATCGAGAACTCGACTAACCCTCATAGTC
Organism: Cenchrus fungigraminus; assembly: GCA_036936925.1. NCBI lineage: Eukaryota > Viridiplantae > Streptophyta > Magnoliopsida > Poales > Poaceae > Cenchrus > Cenchrus fungigraminus. Next base: position 47,704,114 of record CM072778.1, on the reverse strand, counting down.
TGGCTCTCGTTTCTGGACCAAGGACTAACGCTAACATGTCTTTGAGACAGTTCTCTTTGTCTTGTCTTGTGTCCATGCCAGATGAGGAGTTTGACGTGCTGGGCGAGGAGGATCTCACGTTGCTGAGCAGGCAGTTCGAGCGCATGTACACGAACCGGAAGAACGCTCGGAGGAGTTCAGGCATGTGCTACCGGTGCGGCAAGCACGGGCACTTTATCGCTGAGTGCCCGGAGGCCATGGAGGTCAAGCCTGAGCACAAGCATCGTCCGAGGACCAACCACAAGCACCACTCGAGGGACGACCACAAGAGCAAGAACAAGTCCGAGCAGAGGCCGAGGAAGAGTGGTGGTCACAAGAAGGAGCGGGCGATGGTTGCCGGAGCAAGCGACATCGACTCGAGCTCCTGCTACTCTTCATCGAGCTCAAGTGATGAAGAAAAACCGGCACAAGGGCAAGCGGTCGAGCAAGAACATCAACGGCCTGTGCTTCGCCGCCCAAGGCTTTTGCGGCATGGCACACAGCTCCGGGAGCAAGAAGAGCAACAAGGACGACTCGGACTCCGACTCCGAGGATGAGGTAAACACTAATCCTGCCTTCTTGGTAGCAGAGAATGCTAGGTTGAATGACTTGCTTGACAACCTTGATGATGTGCTTAGAAAGACCAACAAGGAGAAGAGGGAGTATAGGTCTTTGCTTGGAGAGGCTAAGGAGAAGGTGGTTGAGCTAGAGTCTTTGCTTATTGATGCTAGGGCTCAAATAGATTCTCTGAAGTCTGCTCCTGTTGTGACCGATGAACCTGAATGCACTGATTGTTCTGTTTTCCTTGGTGATTTGACTGTGCTCAAGGAAAAGTATGCCTCCAAGGTCGAGGAACTAGATGTGCTTAGGGTTGAGCTAGATGAGATGAAATCTAGGCCCTCCTTGCTTGGTGCTTGCACTTCTTGTCCTGTTTTGCAATAGTAGCTTGATGTGTCGCTTGCATATGCTAGATCATTAGAAGCTGCTTTGAAAGCTCCTATTCCTACATCATGCTCCACTTGTGAATTAAATGCTGTGAAGAATATGGAGCTTGCACACTATGTTGATCGTTTGCAGGATGAGAACGATGAGTTGAGAAAAATGATGGGTTGGTTGTCTGGTCATGAGCCTCAGCTCAGGATGATGATTGAGGCATACAAGCGCTATGATGGGCAAGCGCTTGGGTTGGACAAGGTTGGTGAGGGAAGTGGTGAGAATGAGGGAAAGATCGGTGACATCCCAGAACCACCAAAAACCTACCACAAAAATGCCTATGCTCCTAAGCCAAATCCACTTAGGAACTGACTAGACACAACCCCAGCTCCACCCGTGTTTCCTCCACAAACCGACAACTTCCAGAAACCTATCAAGTTCAAGAGTGACTTGGGGAACGAGTTCTTTGGGAAGAAGGGAGAGAAACCGAGTGAGGAGAAGCCTCAGCCCCGATGGAACCCAAAGCCAAAGCCAAAGCCAAAGCCAAAACCCAACCCATTCCATTGTGACCATTGTGGGAAGGATGGCCACCTAGCTGAGTTTTGCTTCAGGAGGAAGCGTGAGGAGAGGCTGGCTAGGGAGATGGCAAACAAGGATAGGTACCGCCCTTCTCGTGGTGTGCCTGAGCCTAGGTTGGTGCCGAGAGGTGAGGGTGTGGTGCGTACCATTTACCCTCGAGAGAGGTGTGAGTTTGTGCCTCGAGGTGAGCCACCACAGAGAGATGGTGGTAGGCGTGTTGTGTTCGGGCGTGGTGAGTTTGCTGGACGTTCCTACACTCGTGGCCAATACGAGTATGGGGGGAATGATTGCAGTTTTAGGTCCCAGAGGAGCTACGAGCCACGGTCTCCACTTCGTGGTACGCGTAGTCCTCCAAGGGGACGTGTGGGTGTTCCACCTAGGAGAGATAGGATGGATTTTTCTAATCCCACGTTTGAGCAAATGGCACGTCACTAGTTTGATTCCTTCTGTACTAACCCCAGTGCTGAGTCGTTTGCTCACTCTCACTCTCGTTTTTTATTTTGCAGGTGGGAGGCATGGAGGGCTTTTGGTTGATCGACTCCGGTTGCTCTCGACACATGACCGGAGATCGACGGTGGTTCTCCAGCCTCACCCCGGTAATGACCAAAGAGTACATCACTTTTGGGGACAATGGGAAAGGAAGAGTGCTTTCAGAGGGCACGGTGAAGGTAAGTTAGTCTGTGACTCTTCGGCGTGTTTCTCTTGTCAAGTCCTTGGGTTACAATCTTCTTTCGGATTCCCAGCTTCTTGATGAGGGTTTTGAAGTCCGTTTCAAAACGGGCTGTACTCGTGTTTTGGATTCTCGAGGTGACCTTGTGTGCACGATCGTCCCCGAGGGTCAGATTTTCAGAGCTGATTTTTCTCAGTGTGTTGGCTCTTCTCGTTGTTTGGTTGCTGGTGTTTCGGCGGAGCTTTGGAAATGGTATAGGAGACTAGGTCACTTGAGTTTTGACTTGTTGTCACGCTTGTGTGGGCTAGGTTTGGTCCGAGGATTGCCAAAGTTGAAGTACCAAAAGAATTTGGTATGTGCTCCGTGTAGGCATGGTAAGATGGTCGCCTCCTCTCACCCACCTTTGACATCCGTTATGACAGAGAGGCCATGCGAGCTGTTCCATATGGACTTAGTTGGTCTAGCTCGTGTGTGCTCGACGGGTAGGAAATGGTATGTCCTTGTGATCGTGGACGACTATTCTCGCTATGCTTGGGTCTTCTTTTTGGCTGACAAGGGGGAGACGTTTGGTTTTGTGCGGGATCTAATCTTGAGGTTGAAGAACGAGAGGCATGGAGATGTTGTTCAAGCTATTCGTAGCGACAATGGCACAGAATTTAAAAACTCTCGTTTCGAAACCTTTTGCCGTGATTTGGGTCTCGAACATCAGTTTTCTTCTCCCTATGTGGCTTGTCAGAATGGTGTGGTTGAGAGGAAAAATCGGTCCCTTTGTGAGATGGCTCGGACGATGCTCGACGAGCATAGGACTCCGAGGAGATACTGGGCTGAGGCGGTGAATACCGCTTGCCATGTTGGGAACCGGATTTTTCTCAGGGCCTTCTTGAACAAGATGTGCTATGAGCTCATGCACGGGCGAGCACCTAGAGTGAGCCATTTCAGGGCTTTTGGTTGTCGGTGGTTCATTCTCAGGAAGGGTAGGCTTGATAAGTTTGAGTCGAGGTCCTCTGATGGAATTTTCTTGGGTTATGCTAGTCATTCTCGAGCATTCCGTGTGCTCAACCTTGATACTAACCTAGTCATGGAAACTTGCGAGGTTACCTTCGACGAGACCCAGCCATGCAGTTCGTCTGTCTTTGAGTGTGCAGGTGACGACGAAGTTGGCAAGAAGATCTTTGAAGATGAGGAGGATGATGCTGGAGAAGATGATGGTGAAGCTCCAGCGGCACATGTACCCTCTACTTCTACTACAACGACTACGGTGCAGGACGGCCCATCCCCTACACCGACTACGATCCAGCATGATCAAGTGGAAGCTGCATCTGAGGGGGAGGTTGTCTCCAGGCGAGAGGCACCGAGGCGCGTTCAAGTTGATCATCCTCCCTCGAGAATCATCGGCGACATCAACGAACGTACAACACGGTCAAGGTCCAGGAATGTTTCTCACTTTGCTCATTCAGCTTTCGTTGCTACCTTTGAGCCGAAAGACATTGGACACGCCCTCTCTGATCCTAATTGGGTGAACGCAATGCATGAGGAGTTAGAGAACTTTGAGAGAAACCAAGTTTGGGAGTTGGTAGAGCCACCACCACATTGCAAACCTATCGGGACAAAATGGGTGTGGAAGAACAAAGAGGGTGAGAATGGTGAGGTGGTGAGAAACAAATCGAGGTTGGTTGCTCAGGGTTATAGTCAGAAGGAGGGGATAGACTATGAGGAGACATTTGCTCCTGTAGCCCGTTTGGAGGCAATTGGGATCCTTCTAGCCTTTTCTGTGGCTAAAGGGTTCAAATTGTAACAAATGGATGTGGAGAGTGCCTTCTTAAATGGGTTTTTAGAGGAGGAAGTTTATGTGAAGCAACCACTGAGCTTTGAGAGTGCTGAGTTTCCCCACAGGGTGTATAGCCTGAGGAAGGCGTTGTATGGGCTGAAACAAGCTCCCCGTGCTTGGTATGGCCGTTTGAGGGGTTCTTGTTCAGCAAGGGGTTTGAGATGGGCTAGGTAGATATGACTCTTTTTCTCCTCAGGCAGGGCGATGATATCCTAATTGTTCAGGTGTATGTGGATGATATTGTCTTTGGCGGCTCGTCTCACTCTTTGGTTGCAAGGTTTGCAGAGGATATGAGCAAAGAATTCGAGATGTCTATGATGGGAGAATTGCAGTTCTTTCTCGGGCTTCAGATCAAGCAGGCGAAGGAGGGAACCTTTGTGCATCAAGCCAAGTACACGAAGGACATCCTCAAGAAGTTCAAGATGGACGACTCGAAGCCCCTGTCGACACCGATGAGTACGACTACAGCGCTGGACGTGGACGAGGACGGAGAGCCCATGGACCAGAAGGAGTACCGGAGCATGATCGGCTCCCTCTTGTACTTGACGGCGACGAGGCCGGACATCCAAATTTCTGTTTGTCTGTGTGCTCATTTTCAGGCGTCGCCGAGGACTTCACATCGGCAGGCCGTCAAGCGGATCTTCAGGTATCTTTGACACACTCCTGAGCTTGGTCTTTGGTACTCGGCGTCCTCTTCCCTTTCGCTTCTTGGTTTTTCGGATGCCAATTTTGCGGGGTGTCGAGTCGATCGGAAATCGACTTCGGGTACTTGCCAGTTTCTGGGTTCCTCGCTTGTTTCTTGGTCATCTCGCAAGCATTCAAGTGTAGCTCAGTCTACCACAGAAGCCGAGTATGTCGCCGCCGCTAGTTGTTGCTCCCAGCTGCTTTGGATCACGTACACTTTGAGTGACTTTGGTGAGGAGTGTTCCCATGTACCTCTCATATGTGACAGCACCAGTGCCATAAGTGTAGCCAAGAATCCCGTGCTCCACTCAAGAACCAAACACATAGAAGTGCGCTACCACTTTCTGAGAGACAATGTTGAGAAGGGAAACATAGACCTCATCCATGTTCCAACCGAGAAACACCTCGCCGATATCCTAACAAAGCCTTTGGACCAAGCTACATTTGCATGTTTGCGGGGTGAGCTTGGTGTGGTTTTTCCTTTTTGAGCTTTGGTTGGGGGATCTCATGTACATATGCATGTTGCATGTTTATTTCTGTATCATATCATGCTGCATCTTTGTATCATAGACTGCATTTGCATCATATGTTTTAGAGATGAGCTTCTCCTATACACATTGTTCACCATGATGTGCTATACATGATCTTGTGAGCTAGTTTGGTATGCTATGGTTAGTTTGGCTTAGCTCTAGATGATCTTGAGTTATACCCTTGGTTGCTAGCTATGCTTTTGAAAATGCTACATGTATGCTCTCTTGTGGGTAAATGCCTTTATATGATCTTGACATGTTCTTGTGGCTTTGCTATACTTAATTTGTGGTTGGATAGCTTTATTTTGATCATATGGGGCCAAAGGCTCATTTGTCATCATGAATGTTTAGCCTGTTTGCTTTATCTTGTGGAGGGGCATAAGTTCCTTTTTGTCGCAAAGACATTTCATGTACCTTTGTCAATATGAAAATGAAATGTTCATTGCTTGGAAAATGTGCTCCCATGTCATATGTGCTTAATTTTTTTTATAGCTTTGGGTGCTAAACCGTTGCGTGATGCCTACCAATGAGAAGTCTCATACATAGAAGTAGGCACATGGCTCGGTGGCTTTGACATGACATGAGATGCTTGAGGGTGTTTATGATGATCTTATGATTAGAATGGTTGTCCTAGCATGAAGTTTGTGTGGCTTTGCCATTTTGACATGTTTTGCTCATGTTTCGGACTTTGCTCATGAGAGAGTGATCTTTTTGGAAAATTGCTCATGTTTATCTTAGCTTTGCTCAATGGATGTGAAACTTGGTAATCTTGTGGCTAATGTGAATACGAAGCTATAGAGTATCTCACTTACTCATTTGAACATGTGTAGCATCTTGTGTTGAATTTTGTTTATTTGAGAAGCTCTAGATTTCATTTTGGCTTGATTCCTGCATTACCAACAAGGGGGAGGAAAGTACCCAATTCATGCATCCAGGGGGAGTTTTGCATCAAGGGGAAGAAAAATTAATGCATCCAGGGGGAGTTTTGCATCAAGGGGAAGAAAAATTTGGGAGAATGCATTTGGTCAGGGGGAGCTTGCATTCATGCATTTGGGAGCTCTTTTTCGCCTGATTTTATTTGTGCTCGTTTGCCGATGGTGTCGAGCCCTTTTGCCTCACCTTGAGGAGTCGGCAAATTTTGGAGCATTTTGTCTCGATTGTGTTGAGCCGTTGCCCTTGCCTTAGGGGACCGAGACTTTCTCTTTCAAGTGATCTTCTTTGGCTTTTGGTTGGCTTTTGATCACTTGTTTGAGTTTTGATTCGTTTCTTTTCTTTTCTTTTTCTTTCTTTCTCTGAATTGGTTACTATGTGTGTTGTCAATGCACTCATCAAGGGGGAGATTGAGGAACGGAGCGTCCGAGGACCGGTGGATGGTCGCTCCTCAGTGTGATGAGTGATTGACAACTTGGTGTGGACTAACTCTTGGCCAAGTATTGTAGGTCCAGGTTGTGGCTTGATTTGCGCTGGTGCAGGTGAAGAGCGGGCGCGAAAGGTCTATGCCTTGCAGGGCCTCCGAGGAGTGGAGAGACAAGTAGGCTCGGCTCGAGGGACCCGGTGGCCAGCGGGGTCAAGTGCGGGCCGCATGGTGGCAAGAAAAGCAAGACGAAGTCATCGATCGGAGCCGGTGCAGGGTAGCGGCTCACGACCGGAGTCTGCACGCGAGGTTTGCGGCGGTTCACCACAAAACCGTTGGGTTACTTGGTTGAGCCACAAAACCAAGACCGGAGGCTCGGCGGGCGGAGACGGGATCCGGGCGCGCCGAGAAGCTTCGATGCCGGCGGACACGTGGCGGGATCGCAGGGCTTGCGTCGGGAGGACGCGGACTGCGACAAAGGTGTGGCCATGCGATGAAGAGGAGTGCTACTTGACCTATTTGCCCCTGAGGGGTTTGTATCTCAACTTAAGTGCTAGGGGTAGCTTGGTCATTCGCCCAACCCAGAGGAACTCATATATATTAGCTCTAGGGTTTCTGGGCAAACCATCCATCCGGACTGCTTCCCATTTCTCTGCTCCATAGGTTTAGATTTTCTTCACCGTTTTGTAGAGAATCTGATCTCTGAGTGTATGGAAGCTTTCATGGTTGCGTCAATTTCCTTCTTGTAGCTCGTGTGATTTTCGTGTCCTTTTCGAGCTATTTTCGTTGGATTTTCGTGCGTGGCTTGTTCCTTCGATTCCGAGGTGTTTGGGTTCGGATTTGTTTGTGGAGATCATGGATAGATGTCTTGTGCATCTTTGTGCCTGATCTTGACTCCTCAAACTCCAGATTTGGCCTCCGATTGAAGGATTTAGGTTGGGACCCTAGCTCTTTGTGTGAGCTCGGTAGAACTTTGATTCCCGGCGATTTAGTTGTTTTGAGGCTTCTATTTTTGGGGCATAGCATCCCCTAGGGACGCTTCACATCTCCCTCAAATCTTGTCTCAAGAGCTCAAGTCGTTTGGGAGATCCATGGACGGATAGGAGGGGTTGACTTTGCGTTCTCGAGCACGAGCTGCTCTGTCCGCACCTGGCGGACCGTCCGCGCCTGGTCGGCGGACTGTCCACAAGGACACGGGTTCGTCGCCTGTTCTTCAGTTCTTGAACTCGAGGCGTTTCGATCCGTGGAGTGTCAAGGGTTTCGTTGTAGGTGGTTTGCGTACCGTCCGCCCGCTCGTCTCGGACCGTCCGCGCGGTACGAGTTGCCCACGGACCGTCCGAGGGTAGGGTACGGACTGTCCGTATTTCGGGGTGCTGTACTGGTTGTTCGGGCAGTTTTTGCGGACTGTCCGTCGTGGTCCCACGGACCGTCCGCCTGGCTCTTGCGGACCGTCGGCCCGGCCTCCGCGGACTGTCCGCCCCAGGCACCGCAGATTGCCTAAGTCCCTTGCTTCTTGAGTTGCGCTTCCGTGTTGCTTTGGGTAGGGGTTTGTTCCTAGGGTTGGTACGTCCGTTGTGACTACGCAACCTTGACAAACTCGTGTGGGAATCCTTGGTTGTGAATTTGGGGCATAGGCCGAGTTCATCCTTCGGGAAGAATTTTTATCGGCTCCCATTCACTCCCCCCCACTCTGGTCGCCTAATCCGGTCCTTCACTATCCAACCGACACCCGTCGAAATCCACGTCTGAAAACCCGTGAAGCGCTAAAGAAGAAGACGCAGAAAACCAAAGGCCGAAGTCAGGAGTATATCGCAAATACATGAAGATTCGCTTGACTGCTTGCCGATGCGAAGTCCTTGGAGACGCTTGAAAACGAGCGCACAGACATACTGAGAATTGGATGTCCGGCCTCGTCGCAGTCAGGTACAGGAGTGAGCCGATCATGCTTCGGTTTTCCTTCTGGTCCACGTGTTCACCTTCCTCGTCTGCATCCAAGGCTGTAGTCATACTCATAGGTGTCGTCATGGACTTGGAGTCCTCCATCTTGAACTTCCTCACAATGTCCTTGGTGTACTTGGCCTGGTACACAAAGGTTCCTTCCTTCGACTACTTGATCTGGAGGCCGAGGAAGAACCGCAACTCGCCCATCATGCTCATCTCGAATTCCCTGCTCATGTCTTGTGCAAACCTTGCAAGCAAAGAGTGAGACGAGCAACCAAAGATAATATCATCCACGTACACCTGAACAATCAGAATATCAATGCCCTGCCTGAGGAGAAACAAGGTCTGATCTACCTTCCCCATCTCAAATCCTTTCTCACAGAGAAACCCCCTCAACCTACCATACCAAGCCCTAGGCGCCTGTTTCAACCCATAGAGCGCCTTTCTCAACTTGTACACCCGGTGGGCGTACTTCTCACTCTCAAACCCCGGTGGTTGCTTCACATACACCTCTTCTTCCAACACACCGTTCAGGAGGGCACTCTTCACATCCATTTAGTACAATTTGAACCCTTTAGCCACAGAGAAGGCTAGAAGGATCCTAATCGCCTCCAAATGGGCTACGGGAGCGAAGGTCTCCTCGTAGTCGATCCCCTCTTTCTGGCTATACCCTTGAGCCACCAACCTCGACTGGTTTCTCACCACTTCTCCATTCTCACCCTCTTTATTCTTTGACACCCATTTTGTCCCGATAGGCTTACAACCCGGTGGAGGATCTACCAACTCCAAAACTTGGTTTCTCTCAAAGTTCTCCAACTCCTCATGCATTGCGTTGACCCAATTAGAATCAGAGAGCGTGTGTCCAATGTCTTTGGGCTCGAATGTAGCAACAAAAGCAGCATGGGCAAAGTGAGAGCTGTTTCGAAACCTCGATCGTGTAGTGTGTTCGTTGATGTCCCCGATGATCCTCGAAGCTGGGTGATCCACTTGTACTCGCCAGGGAGGTTCTCGCCTTGAAGCTACCTCCCCCTCAACAACAGCTTCTCCTTGATCTCGACATGTCGTTGTAGGTGTAGGAGAGGGCTCGTTCTCGATCATAGTCGAAGTAGTAGGTACATGCTCAGCCGCTGGCGCCACACCACCATCTTCGTCATCTCCATGTTCTTGCTCCTCCACCTGAAAGGTCTCCTCGCCAAGTTCATCATCTCCTGCACAATCAAAGACCAAAGAGCTACGTGGTTGTGTCTCATCGTAGGTAACCTCGCAAGTCTCCATGATTTGGTTAGTTTCCAAGTTGAGCACACGAAATGCTCTAGAGTGAGTAGCATAACAAAAGAAAATACCATCGACCGACCTAGCCTCAAACTTTTCCAGATTCTTGCCCTTCTTCAAAATAAAGCATTTGCATCCGAAAACATGGAAATGACTCACCTTGGGAGTACGACCGTGCATCATCTCATAGCATGTCTTCTTCTTGAAAGCTCGAAGAAAGATCCTGTTTGATACATAGCACGCGGTATTGACCGCCTCAGCCCAGAACCTCTACGTGGTCCTATGCTCATCGAGCATCAGCCGTGCCATCTCACACAAGGTTTTGTTGTTCCTTTCCACCACACCATTCTGGGGAGGCGTATACAGACTCGAAAACTAGTGTTCAAGACCCAAGTCATGGCAAAAGGTTTCGAAGCAAGAGTTTTTAAATTCCGAGCCATTGTCACTACGAATTGCTCGTATGGCATCTCTGTGCCTCTCGTTCTTCAACCTCAAGATAAGATCTCGAACAAAACCAAATGTCTCCCCCTTTTCCTCCAAAAAGAAGACCCAGGCATACTGAGAGTAGTCGTCCACCACAACCATGACATACCACTTCCCACCCACGGACCGCACACGAGCTGGGCCAACAAGATCCATATGGAGCAGCTCGCATGGACGCTCTGTCATCACATCAGTGAGGGGTGGATGGGAAGCAGCTACCATCTTAGCATGCCTACACGGCGCACACACCAACTCTTTCTCAAACCGCAATCGGGGCAATCCTCGTACCAAGTTAAGTCCACTCAAGCAAGACAAAAGGTCAAAGCTTAAGTGACCCAACCTCCTATGCCACTTCCACAACTCACTCGAAGAACCAGCCGAAAAGCAACGAGCCACACCAGAAGATTGAGAGAAATCCGCTCGGAAAATTTGACCCTCGGGAACGACCATGCAAACGAGGTCCCCTCGAGAATCAAGGATCCGAGAGCCACCAGGCATAAACAACACCTCAAAACCCTCATCCAAAAGCTGGGACACCGAAAGCAAATTGAACCCAAGCGATTGAACAAGAGCAACACAACTGAGAGTGAACTTGTCACTTACCTTAATATCACCTTCTGACAACACACGTCCTCGCCCATTATCCCCAAAGGTGATGTATGTCTTGCACACCACCGAGGTGAGGCTGGAGAACCACCCCCTATCTCCGGTCATATGCCTCGAGCAACCGGAGTCGATCAGCCAAACGTTCCCCAAGCCTCCCACCTGCAACTCAAAACCAAGAGCGAGAGCGAGCAAATGACTCAACACTTGGGTTAGTACCAAAAGAGTCAAACCAGTGCCGAGGCTTCTCCTCAAAAGTGGGGTTAGCAACATCTATCTTATCTCGCCTATCAAAACTGCGATCCATCCTACCAAGCCTATCAAAGCAGGAACCACCATGGGAAAACCACTCCCGTCTCACTGGAGGTGTACGAGCACCACGAAAGGGAACACGTGGTCCGTAGCTCCTCTGAGACTCAAAGCTGCGACCTCTCCCAAACTCGTACCGGTCACGAGGTGGAGAACGTCCAGCAAACACAACACCACCAGACTCAAAGCGCCTACCATCTGCACCATGACAAAAGGAACTGAAACCACTAGCATCACAACCTCGAAAACTGAACTACCCAGAAATCTGGGGAGGGCTAGTCTGACCGCCTAGACAGGCCGGTCCGACCGCCCCCTCCCCCTGGGCAGGGCCGGTCTGACCGCCATGCTTGGCCGGTCTCACTACCCTCTCGAAAAACCCACCTCGACTGCTGGAACTCACACCTCCCCATGCCAGAATGCTTGTCACAACAGCCTTACTCCTGGGCAGTGGCATACGAGGCTCAGGCACACCATGACAAGGGTGGTACCTATCCTTGTTCGCCGACTCCTTAGCCATTCTTGCCTCTCTCTTTCTCTTATAGCAAAACTCTTTCTTATGACCATCCTTCCCACAAAAATCACAATGGAAACGAATTGATTTTGTCTTAGGCTTGGGATGAGACTCTTCACACTGCTTCTCACTAGGCTTCCCACTTGGTTTCTCACTAGGCTTTTCACTAGCTTCTCAATTGGTTTCTCTCTTGGTTTAAGCAACTGGTTTGACTTGGGTGCAAACTGGTTCTTAGGTGTATTTTGTGGTTCTCTCTCACCACTGCTCTCACCAACCTTATCAGACCCCAAAGCCTTACCATCAAAGCGCTTATACCCGACAAACATCATACCAAGTCGAGGCTCCTGACTAGACAACCAACCCAACAACTTTCTCAGCTCATCATTCTCATCCTGCAAACGACCAACACAATGTGCAAGCTCCAAATTCTTCACAACATGCAATCACAAGTAGAGCAGGAAGTAGAAATAGGAACTTTCAATTCAGCCTCAAGTGAAACAATGCGAGAACGAAACTCAGTAAGCTTTTCATGCAAAGCAGGGCAAGAAGTGCATGCACCAAGCAAAGTGGGTCTAGACTGCAGCTCAGCCAACTCAACCCTAAGCACATCTAGTTCCTCACACTTGGAGGCATGCTTCTCCTTAAGGGCAGTCAAATCAGCTAGGAAAACAGAGCAATCACCACAATCAACCTCATCAGAAACAACAGGAGCGGCCTTAAGCGAACCTATCTCAAGATTAGCATCAAGGTTCTGTGTTTCTAGCTCAGCCACCCTATACCTAGCATCTTCAAGTAAAGCCCTAAGCTTTTCCTCATCTTCTTGGCCTCTCTAAGCATGTGATTGCGGTTATCAAGCAAGTCAACCAACTCCTCATTCTCCTTGTGCAAGGAAGAGAGCTCATCACATACATCATCCTCAGAATCTGAGTCTGAGGCATTCTTCTGGGTTCTCTTGCTACCGGACCTGTGCGCCATGCCGCAAAGTCCATCCTTCTTATTGTAGCTTCTCGGAGTCTTGCTTGCGGTTCAGCAAAGGCTGTTGAAGTACTTGCCGTAGTCCTTCTTCTTCTCCTTCTTCTTGGCGCCCTCTTCTTCCTCTTCGCTTGAGCTTGACGATGCGTTCTCAGAGCCAGAGTCGATGTCGCTCAATCTCTTGATCTTCTCTCGGGTCCGTGCCTTCCTCCCATGTTCATGCTCCTTCTTCTTGGACCTTCTTCCCTTGTCCGTGGACTTGTGCTTGTCGTGGTTGTTCACCTTCGGACACTCGGTGAAAAAGTGTCTGGTCTTGCCGCACTTGAAGCACGCCCTCGAGTTCCTCCTTGAGTTCACCCGGTTCTCGTGCATCCTCTCGAATCTCCGTGTCAACAGCGCCAGCTCTTCCTCTCCGAGTACGTCAAACTCCTCATCTGGCAAAGACATCAAAGAGGACAAAGAGTACATCCTAGAGGATGATTTAGCGTTAGTCATAGCACTCGAACCAAAGACCAGAGCGAGACTATGCGGATCAGTCGGGCTCTCAATCCTGGCTGTCACCCCACGGTCCACCTCAGCCGACTTGAGCTTAGAGAACAGCTCGTCCACCGTCAGGGTCTCATATTATTACGACTCCAAGATGGCCTTGACCTTTCTGCCCCAAATGGTACGATCCAGTGAGTGCAAGAGCTTCACAGCTCTGTCATGATCATCGTATGGGAGCAAGGTCACATTGGCCCTCATGTTGTTCACAATCACCGTGAACCGCTGGAACATCGTGTCTATGGACTCACCGGGGAGATGAGTGAAATTCTCATACTCTCTCCGGTAAGTTGCAAACAACCGAGCCTGAATCTGATTGTTCCCAACGTGAGCATTCTTAAGCTGTTCCCAAATCCTACAAGCTAAATCCTCTGTCTGAACCCAATCGAATTTGGATTGACTGAGAGCGCGAAACAAGTAGTCGACCACCTTGTTGTTGGTGTCGTGCATATCCCTCGATCCTGGAGCAAGGAAGTTAATCGGATGAATATAAGTTGTGTTCACCGTAACATCCCAAAGGATCTAACACTTTCCGTGAAGGAAAGCAGCCATCTACCTCTGCCACATCTGGTAGTTCTTCCCATCGAAGTGTGGAGGACCCAATCCCCGTTCCAGGTACGCCATCTTTGGATCTTAGACTGATTAGAGTCCCGAAAGACCCGTAACTAGCTCTGATACCACTTGAAGGACCGAACTAGCAACCAGAGAGGGGGGAGTGAATGGGAGCCGATAACAATTCTTCTCGAGGGAGATGTCTTCTCCAACAAGATGAACATGGCCGATCCAACACTTCTCCGACTCGAACTACCCAAGTTTGCCAAAGTCACGTAGCCACTGAAATTCTACTGACCCTAGGAGCAAACCACTCAACCAATCGAACCAAACACTCCCAACACGCAACGGAAATCTGCATAGCCTGCTGCCTGTGGCACACCTGTCAGACCGATGGCCTGTGCCGGTCAGACCGGTGGACAGCGCCGGTCAAGCCGGTGCCAACAACAGGTGCACGGAAACGTTCTAGGAAGCCTCAGTGACTCCTCTAGGCCTTGGAACAAAAACCACCTCAGAAACACAACCGGAAGGAAAACAAGAGCCTCCACAAAACCTAGCAAACTAACTTGAAACCTTCCAAGAACTGACCATGAGCACAACAGCACAAAGCCACACACGTCTAGCAGTTCACCCAAGGCAAATCCCACAGGGACCTAGCACCGGTCAGACTAGTCACAAGCACCGGTCAGACTGGTTAGGCCTGAGCAGCTCGGGATGAACAGCGAGCCGCGGGTCAACCCTTCCAAACAACCTTCCCGATCTCCTGATTCGCTCCACGGATTCGCACAAGACTTTGGGGATACTAGGAGTACCTCATGGGCATCCCATAGCTACGATTTGGTCCACCAAAACTTGCTAAATCAAGAGGAATCAAAGGATCTCCACCAAGAACACCACTTTCCCGAAACCTAAGAAGAGCCTCAAATCGAGCACATTTTCCCACGGATTTGAGAGGGGGATCACAAGGAAAAGAACCATGAAGGGTTCATGCATACATCCCCAACCAAAACCACAAAGGAGAGGCCTCAAATCCACCACAAGAAAATCGCCAAGAAAAGGCTCCGAAAATCACCAAAAAGGAAAAACGGGAGAGACAACAAAAGGCCTTGAGGAACCACGTTGAATCTTCTATACAAACCAAGAAAGGTTCATACAAGGTCTAGCTTGTCTCCTAAGGACCAGAGCGTCCGAGGACCGGTGGATGGTCGTTCCTCAGTGTGATGAGTGATTGACAACGTGGTGTGGACTGACTCTTGGCCGAGTATTGCAGGTACAGGTTGCGGCTTGATTTGCGTTGGTGCAGGTGAAGAGCGGGTGCGAAAGGTCTTTGCCTTGTGGGGCCT
The DNA here is from genome assembly GCA_036936925.1 of Cenchrus fungigraminus. Taxonomy (NCBI): domain Eukaryota; kingdom Viridiplantae; phylum Streptophyta; class Magnoliopsida; order Poales; family Poaceae; genus Cenchrus; species Cenchrus fungigraminus. The sequence continues at coordinate 47,688,989 of CM072778.1, read as the reverse complement.
CTGAGGAGTGGAGAGACAAGTACGCTCGGCTCGAGGGACCCGGTGGCCAGCGGGGGTCAAGTGCGGGCCGCATGGTGGCAAGAAAAGCAAGACGAAGTCGTCGACTGGAGCCGATGCAGGGTAGCAGCTCACGATCGGAGTCTGCATGCGGGGTTTGCGGTGGTTCACCACAAAACCGTCGGGTTACTTGGTTGAGCCACAAAACTAAGACCGGAGGCTCGGCGGGCGGAGACGGGATCCGGGCGCGCCGAGAAGCTTCGATGCCGGCGGACACGTGGCGGGATCGCAGGGCTTACGTCAGGAGGACGCGTACTGCGGCAAAGGCATGGCCGTGCGATGAAGAGGAGTGCTACTTGACCATATTGCCCCTGAGGGGATTGTATCTCAGTTTAAGTGCTAGGGGTAGCTTGGTCATTTGCCCAACCCAGGGGGACTCATATATATAGCTCTAGGGTTTCTAGGCAAACCATCCATCTATGCTGCTTCTCATTTCTCTGCTCCATAGGCTTAGATTTTCTTCATCATTTTGTAGAGAATCTGACCTCTGAGTGTATGGAAGCTTTCATGGTTGCATCGATTTCCTTCTTGTAGCTTGTGTGATTTTCGTGTCTTTTTCGAGCTATTTTCGTTGGATTTTTGTGCGCGGCTTGTTCCTCCGATTTTGAGGTGTTTGGGTTCGGATTTCTTTGTGGGGATCATGGATAGATGCCTTGTGCATCTTTGTGCTTGATCTTGACCCCTCAAACTCCGGATTTGGCTTTGGATTTGAGGATTTCAGGTGGTTCCCTAGCTTTTTGGTAGAGCTTGGTTCGTGATCGATTCCCGGCGATTTAGTTGGTTTGAGGCCTCAAGTTTTTGGGTATAGCATCCCCTAGGGACGCTTCACATCTCCCCCAAATCTTGTCTCAAGGGCTCAAGTCGTTTGTGAGATCCATGGATGGATAGAGGGAGTTGACTTGCGTTTTCGGGTTCGGCCTGGTTCTGTTCGTGGCTGACGGACGGTCTGCCAGGTAGGCACGGACGGTGCGTGGCAGCCAGTGTTCATCCAGTTCTTCGCTTGTTCATGCGAGTTCGTGGTTCGATCCGTCTGAGCGCTAGGTCTTTGTTGCACGAGGTTTGCCGGACGATCTGTGGAGCTTTGACGGACGGTCCGTGAGACGTGCACGGCGTGTGTGTGTTTGGCTAAGGGAGGCGGACGGTCCGTGGAGGTGTGTCGGACGGTCCGTCGGACTGACGGACGGTCCGTGAGGTCTGATCGGACGGTCCGTATTGGCGGGTGTGTTTCTGGTGGTTCTGTTGGCAATTACGGACGGTCCGTCCTTGACTCCGACTCCGAGGATGAGGTAAACAATGATCCTTCCTTCTTGGTAGCGGAAAATGCTAGGTTGAATGACTTGCTTGACAACCGTGATGATGTGCTTAGAAAGACCAACAAGGAGAAGAGGGAGTATAGGTCTTTGCTTAGAGAGGCTAAGGAGAAGGTGGTAGAGCTAGAGTCTTTGCTTGTTGATGCTAGGGCTCAAATAGATTCTCTGAAGTCTGCTCCTGTTGTGTCCAATGAACCTGAATGCACTGATTGCTGTTTTCCTTGGTGATTTGACTGTGCTCAAGGAAAAGCATGCCTCCAAGGTTGAGGAACTAGATGTGCTTAGGGTTGAGCTAGATGAGATGAAATCTAGGCCCTCCTTGCTTGGTGCTTGCACTTCTTGTCCTGTTTTGCATGAGAAGCTTGATGTGTCGCTTGCTTATGCTAGATCACTAGAAGCTGCTTTGAAAGCCCCTATTCCTACATCATGCTCTACTTGTGAATTACATGCTGTCAAGAATATGGAGCTTGCACACTATGTTGATCGTTTGCAGGATGAGAACGATGAGTTGAGGAAAATGATGGGTTGGTTGTCTAGTCATGAGCCTCAGCTCAAGATGATGATTGAGGCATACAAGCGCTATGATGGGCAAGCGCTTGGGTCAGACAAGGTTGGTGAGGCAAGTGGTGAGAATGAGGGAAAGATCGGTGACATACCAGAACCACCAAAAACCTACCACAAGAATGCCTATGCTCCTAAGCCAAACCCACTTAGGAACCGACTAGACACAACCCCAGCTCCACCCGTGTTTCCTCCACAAACCGACAACTTCCAGAAACCCATCAAGTTCAAGAGTGACTTGGGGAACGAGTTCTTTGGGAAGAAGGGAAAGAAACCGAGTGAGGAGAAGCCACAACCCAAAGAGAGCCCAAAGCCAAAGCCAAAACCAAAACCCTTCCATTGTGAGCATTGTGGGAGGGATGGTTATCTTGCTGAGTTTTGCTTCAGGAGGAAGTGTGTGGAAAGGTTTGCTAGGGAGATGGAAAACAAGGACAGGTACCGCCCTTCTCGTGGTGTGCCTGAGCCTCGTATGGTGCCGAGAGGTGAGGGTGTGGTGCGTACCATTTACCCTCGAGAGAGGTGTGAGTTTGTGCCTCGAGGTGAGCCACCAAAGAGAGATGGTGGCAGGCGTGTTGGGTTCGGGCGTGGTGAGTTTGCTGGACGTTCCTTCATTCATGGCCAATACGAGTATCGGGGGAATGATCACAGCTTTAGGTCCCAGAGGAGCTACGGGCCACGGTCTCCACTTCGTGGTATGCGTAGTCCTCCAAGGATACGTGTGGGTGTTCCACCTAGGAGAGATAGGATGGTCTTTGCTAACCCCACTTTTCAGCAAATGGCACGGCACTGGTTTGATTCCCTTTGTACTAACCCCAGTGCTAAGTCGTTTACTCACTCTCGCTCTCGCTTTTGATTTTGCAGGTGGGAGGCATGGAGGGTTTTTGGTTGATAGACTCCAGTTTCTCTCGACACATGACCGGAGATCGAAGGTGATTCTCCAGCCTCACCCCTGTGATGACCAAAGAGTACATCACTTTTGGGGACAATGGGAAAGGTAGAGTGCTTTCAGTGGGAACGGTGAAGGTGAGTGAGTGTTTGACTCTTAGGCGTGTTGCTCTTGTCAAGTCTTCGGGGTTCAATCTTCTTTCAGTTTCCCAGCTTCTTGATGAGGGTTTTGAAGTCCGTTTCAAAACGGGCTCTTCTCGTGTTTTGGATTCTCGAGGTGATCTTGTGTGCACGATCATCCCTGAGGGTCAGATTTTCAAAGCCGATTTTTCTCAGTGTGTCGGCTCTTCTCGTTGTTTGGTTGCTGGTGTTTCGACGGAGCTTTGAAAATGGCATAGGAGACTAGGTCACTTGAGTTTTGACTTGTTGTCACGCTTGAGTGGGCTAGGTTTGGTCCGAGGATTGCCTAAGTTGAAGTACCAAAAGGATTTGGTATGTGCTCCATGTAGGCATGGTAAGATGGTCGCCGCCTCTCACCCACCTCTGACATCCGTTATGACAGAGAGGCCATGCGAGCTGTTCCATATAGACTTGGTTGGTCCAGCTCATGTGTGCTCGGCGGGTGGGAAATGGTATGTCCTTGTGATAGTGGACGACTATTCTCACTATGCTTGGGTCTTCTTTTTGGCTAACAAGGGGGAGACATTTGGTTTTGTCTGGGATCTAATCTTGAGGTTGAAGAATGAGAGAAATGGAGATGTTGTTCGAGCTATCTGTAGCGACAATGGCTCTGAATTTAAAAACTCTCATTTCAAAACCTTTTGCCGTGATTTGGGTCTCGAACATCAGTTTTCTTCTCCCTATGTGGCTTGTCAGAATGGTGTAGTTGAGAGGAAAAATCGTTCCCTTTGTGAGATGGCTCGGACGATGCTCGATGAGCATAGGACTCCGAGGAGATATTAGGCTGAGGCGGTGAATACCGCGTGCCATGTTGGAAATCAGATTTTTCTCAGGGCCTTCTTGAACAAGACGTGCTATGAGCTCATGCACGGGCGAGTGTTGACGGTCCTTACAACAAAGTTTTGACCATCAAAACCTCGGGTTTGAGAGGAGTATATGACAAGTTTCATGCACATTTTTAGTACTAATAAAGTTCCACGAGTTGTGTTGTGATTTTCATAGGCAGGTACACATTTTGGGAGAATTTGGGACCAACACACCACACGTGCAAGGCCCTGCCCCGTGGCACGTCTCTGGTCCAGAGTACCCCCTCTCCCTCGAGCACAACTTGGACGAGCAAGATTCACTGAAGAAACGTCGGTTTGATCAAGTGGTGGAGGCTAGGATCACTTGGATCAATGGGTCCACTTGTCCGATCGCTCAACCGCCACAACCGTCATCCAGAGGCAATCCTAGGCGTCCCCGAACACAGTCGGTGCATCACACGGCGCGGGGTAGGGCCGGTCGCACCTATCAACTAGCGTGTCGGGCGAAACCGACCCAAGGAGCCGACCTACAACCGCCTCAGGAGCAGTGATCAGGAGCGTCCAAGGTGACAGGCAGCACATCCCAGGGCCGGCCGCACCTAGTGAGCCGGCCGCACCTGGGATATTCCTCCCCTGCGCTCCACCGACCTCCCTTGCCTACAAAAGCCACCTCACACTCGCTAGAATGGACACACAACGCAGGAGCATCTCCATTTCTCTCTTTTGTTCACTTAGAGTAGGATTAGTGTAGCTTGGGAGTTAGAGTCGAGTCGAGCTAGTCTCGGGGTTCCAGAGGAGTCATCTTCAGGGTTCCGGTACTACTCTTGTATCCTTTCTTTGTTTAGACTCAAGTACAATTCAAGTTATCTTTCTATCTTACCTTTCGAGTCAATTACATTCAGCTTTTACTTTGCTCTAGAAGCTTTATTCTTGGTTTAGACTAAAGTTAGTTTAATCTTGGTTAGCATAGCTCTCTTGAACCCTATAGTGTTGTGGTCGTTCTTCGCTTGATCTTCGGTGTTTCATCGAAGAGAGAGACCTTCCTTCGTGATATCCGGGGAAAGGTTCTTTAGTTCGTTGTGAGCGCGGTGCTCAGAGCTTACCTTAGTCTTAGATTGGTGTCCCGTTCAACGGAATAGTTGTGGTACCCTAAGGAGGTGACAGCTCCGGACGGGCTTTGTAGTCCACCACGTTAGTTCGGGCCGGTAGGATTCAGCGCGTCATCGTTCTCCCTTCTCATCCCAGTCCGAGAGCGCGGCTTTGCATGCCCCTGCAGCACTAGAAGAGCTTGTCGAGTTTAGCTTGCCTTGGTTATCCTTTGCCTTAGTTCTTTACCTAGAGTTGACGAGAATAGATAGATTGTGTTAGGATCCTTTCTCGTCTCTAACCCTTTATCCTTTCTCGTTGTCCTCCCAGCTCACTAGGTCCTCTCTAACCCTTTATCAAGATCTCCTTGTGTGTGTCAAGTTATCCCCAAATATCTTTATTCGTTACCCCCGCTATATAGCTCTTTACCGAGTCTCGTTACTCTCCACCATTTATCCGATCATCTTTGCTGTAGTGCCTCCCTTGGGAAAATATAAATACGATAACCCGAATACCACCGGGTGAAGTGCTACAACGGTAATCCGTGCGCTTGCGGACCTTTTTGTGACGTGTGTTTTACCAAAGATGTTCCCTAGCCCCATTATGAGGGGTATAAACCCGATAGCGACGTTAGCGAGTGCCAACAAGCATTTCTGGCGCCGTCGCCGTGAGTGCAACCCTAGTAGTGAGGCTAAGGAGCATCAACAAGCATTTCTGGCGCCGTTGCCGGGGAGGCAATAGGCAAAAGATATCGGTTAAACTTTGTGGTAGAGTTATCTAGATTCGGTGAACCGCCATTTAAGCGGGTTTACCCTTGCTCTACTCTCGTGTACGCAGAGTAGTGCATGACCGGTTTCGACCTACCGTCCAACTTTCATGACAATCCGGAGTCACTTGTGAGGAGAGTGCGACCTCGTGTCCTCATTCCTCAGAAGTTACTCCCAAGTCAAGAGACGAACACCGTCGATCCCGTAGATAGCACCTCGTCAGCACCGATGGCCGAGAGGACGATCCGCGAGTTTTGCACTCCCTCCACCGGGCCGAACGTGACGATGGGGGACGGAAACTTTGTACTCAAGCCGGCGTTGATCAACATGGTGCAAGCCAGTCCATTCTGCGGCAAGCCGAATAAAGATGCCAATGCACATCTCCAGCATTTCCTAGAGGTGTGCAGGACTTTCACTATCCGCGGAGTGACGGACGATGCAATTTGTCTTCGCCTATTCCCATTCTCATTGCTCAGGAAGGCGAAGCAATGGATTTATGCGGAGCGAGATGCCATCAACACATGGGATAAGTGCTCCAAGGCATTTCTCGCAAAGTTCTTCCCGATGGGCAAAACCAATGCCCTCCACGCTAGAATTTCGGGCTTCCAGCAGCAGAATGATGAGAGTATCCCAGAAGCATGGGAACGTTTCCAGGAGTACATCACCGCGTGCCCGCACCATGGCATGCAGGGGTGGTTCTTAATCCAAACCTTCTACCACGGGCTCAAGCGTACCGCCCGTGAGCACCTAGATGCAGTCGCTGGAGGAGCCTTATTCTCGTTACAAGTACCCACCGCCAAGGAATTGATCGAGAAGATGGTGGAAAATCAAGGTTGGGATGGAGATCGTCTCCAACCCCGTAACCGCGGTGTACACCAAGTCGATGGAGTCGACATGCTCACCGCTAAGATGGACCTCCTCATGAAGAAATTGGAGGTACCAAGCAATATGGAGACCGCCAAGATTATGGACGCTCGCATGACGTGCGAGGTTTGCGGTAATGTGGGTCATTCGGGACATGATTGTCCCGAGACAAGGGAAGAAGCCAGCTTCATCAACAATGGCAACAACAACTGCAACAATCAAGGGTGCAACTCGAGGCCCAACTTCCCGTTCAACAATCAAAATGGAGGTAATTATTCTAACAATTTCAATAATCAGCCCTCCATTAGAGATCTTGTCTTTGGCCAAGCTAAAATTAATGAAAATTTAAACAAGAAGCTAGCCGCCAATGATAAAGTTCCTGAAAATTTGAATTCCACTATCGAATCCTTCACTACTGCTATGAAGAATCAGCTAAGATTTAATAAAATGATAGAAACTCAGCTTGCTGCTTCTTTACCTTCTTCCGAGTCGGGTGGAATCCCGGGGCAACCCGAGCCTACCCGAGAGAATGTTAGCATTGTATCCACCAGACGGGGTAAGCCATCTAGAAGGGTGTATGCACCTAACCATGTAGGGAAGCTCATACACCAAATCCAAGACCCATGGGGGGAATCAGCAGTATTGCACAGGAAGGACAATGGATATCCGGCCATCACATGCACGATCTACTATCAAAAGATCAAGAATGCTCTTTATGACCTTGGTGCGAGTGTCAACCTCATGTCCAAGGCCATGTTTGAGGAGTTAGGATATCCTGCTCTCTCTCCGACAATGATGATAGTCCAGCTTGCCGACTCGTCGATTAGATATCCCGAGGGCATAGCGGAGAGCCTCTTGGTGAATGTCAAGGGCTTCTATGTCTTTGTGGATTTCGTGGTCCTCGACACACAAGATGATGGAGAAATGCCACTTATTCTCGAGCGACCATTCCTAAGAGATGTCAATGCGAAGATTGATGTCGGAGCCGGAAAGATTCAACTCCGCATAGGGTGAAGGAACATGACATTCACATTCCAAGCAAAGGAAGAGCAATGTTACCTAGTGCAAGATGAGGAATCTAGGGAGTGGAGGAAGCCACAGCCCCAATACAAGAAAGAGAAGGTAGCCCCGACCAAGCCCAAAGTGGATAGCCTCATCACAACGATGAGGAAGCGTTGGGAGCAAGACAAAGCATTCAAAGGGCGCCACCAAACAAAGAAGCCAAAGGCAATCAATAAGGCTAAGGGGGGAAAGAAGACGGAAACCAAAAACACCCCCGCCAAAGCCTCACCAACTTTAGCGCCACCGAAGAAAACAAAGAGGGTGTGGCATGTGAAGGGAGCTTCGTCCGAGTCATCCACTCCGGGACCGGACGAATCCAATATCAATTGAGCAAACGGAGGAGTCCCGCTCATGGACTCTAAAATACGAGCCCTCACCATGAGGTAAGCCGGTATTTATCTCATATTTCCCTTCCAACATTTTATTTCGTGCATCAAGAATATTTAAATTTCAAATTTGATTCCACCATTGCATTAGTAAGTAAACAAGACATAGAAAAATAGTTTTGGAGATTTTTGGTGATACGGCCGAACCTAGAGGTACGGCCGTACCTCCCCTCGACAAAATTTTTGTGCAGGATGTTTACAGGAGGGGACACGAGTGCTTGGAGCAAATGGAGTAGGGCCGGCCGAACCAAGTGGTACGGCCGTACCTATGATTTTCCACGAATCCATCAAGCCAACCACTACAAGCTTCCAAGTGCTCAACTCATCACCAAAATGAAGACACGCCAACCAGGTAGCCAAAAATTAGCTTGGGGGAGACCCCATTTACAATCAAGGAAGGTATGTGCATCCAAACCAATTTTCAACATCTTGTTTATCACATTTGAATAAAAGATATTTGCTTCAACCATGTGCGCTTGAAATCTTGTCTATTTCCTCACTTTGGAAATGATGAATAGTTGCTATGTTAAAACTTTGCAAGAACCTAGAGTACAGCTTTGTGCTCTATGAGTATTTGAATTTGTTGGTATATTTTGAGACAAGAGCCTGAAATAAAAATTTGTGGGAAGCAAATGCTTATGACCAACCCTAGGATGTTGACTAGTATGATATGGCAAGACAATGTTAATCTTGCTCTATCTCCTAGTATGGTGAAAATCTCGGATGATTTTCTTTTGAAAATAAAACAAGACAAGTTCCTTAATGGTCATATCACCTACCAAAGCCATATGTCGATATCAAAGTATAAACCTTCTACATATGCTTGCTTGTGACCCATTGAGTTTTGCCAAATTGTTGTGACCCTTGGTAGAATCTTTTCATGCTCCCATGATCGAGATCACGTACACCCACATATACAAGCTAACTTCCACACCGGGAGTTACGCAAAACATACCATCCACCCACCAAAAATTAATACTCCAAAGTTCCAAAGAGATTTCTCTTCTTGTAGTCTTGCAAAAGGAGAGAGGGGTCATTGAAAAAAAGTATATGCTCAAAAAGTATAGAAAAAAAAGATATATATATATATGTGCTCCAATCAAAGAGCATAGAAAAAATGAAGCATGACCCCCCTCCAAAATAAAAGCAAGAGGAGAATCTCAAAGCAAGGAGTACTTAGAAAAACAAACAAAAATATTCCACACACTTGCACATCTCCATCAAGTTGCATGACTAGTTTCTTCTTGGATCCGGTCTTTGGCTCAACAACATCATGTGACACAAGTGAGTCTCATACTTATCCTACCCAAAGCTCTACATACAAGCCATAGAGTAGGAAGTTGAGGCTCGCTCAAAAGCCTTTGGTGGGGTAACAAATACCACTTGAGCGATCGAGGGAACCATCCGAGGAACCTTGTTTTTCTTTGCAAAAGTTTCAAAACTCCGAGATAGAAGCCCAAAAAGAGAAGAGTGAATTATGCAAAGTCAAAAACATTCTACCTTTCAACCTCCGAAGGCAAGGTAGAAAGCTACAAACCCCACAGGTAAAACAAGGCTAAGTTTCTCTCGTACCAATCTTTTCAAAGAGCAAGAAGAGCATGGATTTGTGCATAGGTACTTGCCGAGTGGTAACATTACGCAACTCCTGATCCACCGAGGCCAAGTCTAGGCTTTGCTCGAGGACGAGCAAACGTTTAGCTTGGGGGAGTTTGTTGACGGTCCTTACAACAAAAATTTGACTGTCAAAACCTCGGGTTTGAGAGGAGTATATGACAAGTTTCATGCACATTTTTAGTACTAATAAAGTTCCACGAGTTATGTTGTGATTTTCATAGGTAGATACACATTTTGGGAGAATTTGGGACCAACACACCACACGTGCAAGGCACGGCCGAACCACCTGGTCCGGCCGGCCCTGCAGGTGCGGCCGGCCCTGCCCCGTGGCACGTCTCTGGTCCAGAGTACCCCCTCTCCCTCGAGCACAACTTGGTCGAGCAAGATTCACTGAAGAAACTAGCGTGCCGGGCGAAACCGACCCAAGGAGCCGACCTACAACCGCCTCAGGAGCATTGATCAGGACCGTCCAAGGCGAGAGGCGGCACATCCCAGGGCCGGCCGCACCTAGTGAGCTGGCCGCACCTGGGATATTCCTCCCCTGCGCTACACCGACCTCCCTTGCCTATAAAAGCCACCTCACACTCGTTGGAATGGACACACAACGTAGGAGCATCTCCATTTCTCTCTTTTGTTCACTTAGAGTAGGATTAGTGTAGCTTGGGAGTTAGAGTCGAGTCGAGCTAGTCTCGGGGTTCTGGAGGAGTCTTCTTTAGGGTTCCGGTACTACTCCTGTATCCTTTCTTTGTTTAGACTCAAGTACAATTCAAGTTATCTTTCTATCTTACCTTTCGAATCAATTACATTCAGCTTTTACTTTGCTCTAGAAGCTTTATTCTTGGTTTAGACTAAAGTTAGTTTAATCTTGGTTAGCATAGCTCTCTTGAACCCTATAGTGTTGTGGTCGTTCTTCGCTTGATCTTCGGTGTTTCATCGAAGAGAGAGACCTTCCTTCGTGATATCCGGGGAAAGGTTCTTTGGTTCGTTGTGAGCGCGGTGCTCAGAGCTTACCTTAGTCTTAGATTGGTGTCCTGTTCAACGGAATAGTTGTGGTACCCTAAGGAGGTGACAGCTCCGGACGGGCTTTGTAGTCCACCACGTTAGTTCGGGCTGGTAGGATTCAGCGCGTCGTCGTTCTCCCTTCTCATCCCAGTCCGAGAGCGCGGCTTTGCATGCCCCTGCAGCCCTAGAAGAGCTTGTCGAGTTTAGCTTGCCTTGGTTATCCTTTGCCTTAGTTCTTTACCTAGAGTTGACGAGAATAGATAGATTGTGTTAGGATCCTTTCTCGTCTCTAACCCTTTATCCTTTCTCGTTGTCCTCCCAGCTCACTAGGTCCTCTCTAACCCTTTATCAAGATCTCCTTGTGTGTGTCAAGTTATCCCCGAATATCTTTATTCGTTACCCCCGCTATATAGCTCTTTACCGAGTCTTGTTACTCTCCACCGTTTATCCGATCATCTTTGCCGTAGTGCCTCCCTTGGGAAAATATAAATACGATAACCCGAATACCACCGGGTGAAGTGCTACAACGGTAATCTGTGCGCTTGCGGACCTTTCTGTGACGTGTGTTTTACCAAAGACGTTCTCTAACCCCATTACGAGGGGTATAAACCCGGTAGCGATGCTAGTGAGTGCCAGCAAGCATTTCTGGCGCCGTCGCTGTGAGTGCAACCCTAGTAGTGAGGCTAAGGAGCGTCAATAGTGAGCACCTAGAGTGAGCCATTTCAGGGCTTTTGGTTGTCGGTGCTTTATTCTCAAGAAGGGTAGGCTTGAAAAGTTTGAGTCGAGGTCCTCCGATTGGATTTTCTTGGGTTATGCTAGTCATTCTCGAGCATTCCATGTGCTCCACATTGATACTAACCTAGTCATGGAAACTTGCGAGGTTACCTTCGACGAGACCCAGCCATGCAGTTCGTCTGTCTTTGAGTGTGCAGGTGATGACGAAGTTGGCAAGAAGATCTTCGAGGATGAGGAGGATGATGCTGGAGAGGATGATGGTGAAGCTCCAGCTGAGCATGTACCCTCTACTTCCACTACGACGACTACGGTGCAGGATGGCCCATCCCCTACACCGACTACGATCCAGCAAGGTCAAGTGGAGGCTGCAGCTGAGGGGGAGGTTGTCTACAGGCGAGAGGCACCGAGGCGCGTTCAAGTTGATCATCCTCCCTCAAGAATTATCGGTGACTGTTGACGCTTACTAGCATCGCTACCAGGTTTATATCCTGGCAACAGCGCTAGAAAGCTTGTTGACACTTACTAGCGTCGCTACTAAATGTGCAACAATGCCAGAAGGCCTGTTGGTATAAATAACGATTGCAGAAAAGTCCGCAAGCGTACGGATACCGATGTAGCTTTCACCCAGGAGTATTCTAGGGTATCGAATCCATAGGGAACGTGTGTGCACTAGTGAAGAATCAAGATCGACCTTGGACGAGAGAAGATATGGTAATAGTGTAGGAGAGGTAGAGAGGGTTTCGAAGTATTCCGGATACTAAAGATAAGATCAGCGTTTACTACGATGCTTGCTTCGGGACGCTCAACCGTCCTAACCTGGAAAGGGATGAGAAGGGGGCTAGGCAAGCCAAGCAGGGGTCCTACTGCGCTCTAGTGGATTTCACGTGGTGGACTATGTAGGTCGTCAGGGCTGTCACCACCTGGGGCTACCACAACAATCCGTGCCACTAGGTGTACTCCGAGGTAATCGCAAGACTAGACACCACGTCTACTCTAGTGACTACTATTCTAGCTTTGCAATTACTAGAACACTAATCAAAGCAAGAAGCCCACAAGCAAAAATAATAAAGCTAAACTTAATTAATTAAATAAATCCAGAATGCTTAAGAGTTACCCGGATGTTACTCGAAGTGGAGCCGCATCCGCCGAGGTACAAGAGGAAGGGAGGAAGCCGACAACTCTGGCTTCTCCCGGACTCGCACCTCAACTCTCACCTAATTCTAACACTAATTTTGGTAGAGCTTCGCTTGATCTCTGCTTCTCTGTTCGTCCTTTGAAGTGAGGAATGGGGCTTCTATTTATAGGGGGAGGAAACTTGGGAGAGTGGAGGTCGTCCCCCTCTTTCCAGGGCCCAAACCGACCCCCACGGTACTGTAGCATGCAGGGGAAGGTGCTTGAGGCGGTGGAGGTGAAAACCGGGTGAAAACCGCATCCTAAGGCCTTGAACCGGAGCTGAATCGGCCGCTGGGTCCTGAATCGGGCGATCTGGGCACTGAACCGGGGCAACAGAGGGGCAGATCGGGACAGACCGAGAACCGACGTACCGCGAGCCAACGCGAGGGCGCCACCTGTCCCAGTCGGCGGTCCGGCTCCCACGCGCCCCGCACCGCGGCGTGGTCTCGTGGCCTGTGGCGAGCTGCCACGCAGCCCAGCGAGGCCCCCGCATGCGCGCGCACTACGCGTCCCGCCTGTGTCGTGGCGTGGGATCAAATGGCAGCCTGCCACGTGGCCTGGCGCCGGCCCAGGCGCGCGCACGCGGTGCGCCGCGGTGCGGCCTACGGCCAATGGACGCCTACCACGTGGCGCCACCCGGTGCCCTCCCGCGCGGCCGGCGTATGGTGGATAGGGTGCTGACGTCATGCTGACGTCAGCATCCTATAATTTCTTGGGCATTTAATACCTTTTGCGTCCGAACTCCAAAGTAGACAAATAATATGTCCATTTCGATTGTCTTGACGAGCCCGTCGCAATGGTGTAGTCCAAATTGGCATTTGATGTTGTTTGTGATAATGCCATATTTTATTCTATAATTGCTCATTTGCACCTGGGACCAAAGGGTTCAAATTGTACCAAATGGATGTGAAGAGTGCCTTCTTAAATGGGTTTTCGGAGCAGGAAGTTTATGTGAAGCAACCACCGGGCTTTGAGAGTGTTGAGTTTCCCCACCGGGTGTATAGGCTGAGGAAGGCGTTGTATGGGCTAAAACAAGCTCCCCGTGCTTGGTATGGCCTTTTGAGGGGGTTCTTGTTTAGCAATGGGTTTGAGATGGGCAAAGTAGATAAGACTCTTTTTCTCCTCAGGCAGGGCGATGATATCCTAATTGTTTAGGTGTACGTGGATGATATTGTCTTTGGTGGCTCGTCTCACTCTTTGGTTGCAAGGTTTGCAGAGGACATGGGCAAAGAATTCGAGATGTCCATGATGGGAGAATTGCAGTTCTTTCTCGGGCTTCAGATCAAGCAGGCGAAGGAGGGAACCTTTGTGCATCAAGCCAAGTACATGAAGGACATCCTCAAGAAGTTCAAGATGGACGACTCGAAGCCCTGTCGACACCGATGAGTATGACTACATCACTGGATGCGAACGAGGACGGAGAGCCCATGGACCAGAAGGAGTACCGGAGCATGATCGGCTCCCTCTTGTACTTGACGGCGACGAGGCCGGACATCTAGTTTTTTATGTGTCTATGCACTCATTTTCAGGCGTCGCCGAGGACTTCACATCGGCAGGCCGTCAAGCGGCTCTTCAGGTATCTTTGATACACTTCTGAGCTCGGTCGTTGGTACTCGGCGTCCTCTTCCCTTTCGCTTCTTGGTTTTTCGGATGCCGACTTTGCGGGGTGTCGTGTTGATTGGAAATCGACTTCGGGTACTAGCCAGTTTCTGGGTTCCTCGCTTGTTTCTTGGTCATCTCGCAAGTAGTCAAGTGTAGCTCAGTCTACCCCAGAAGCCGAGTATGTCGCTGCCGCTAGTTGTTGCTCCCAGCTGCTTTGAATCACGTACACTTTGAGTGACTTTGGTGAGGAGTGTTCCCATGTACCTCTCATGTGTGACAGCACCAGTGCCATAAGCGTAGCCAAAAATCATGTGCTTCACTCAAGAACCAAACACATAGAAGTGCGCTACCACTTCCTGAGAGACAATGTTGAGAAGGGAAACATAGACCTCATCTATGTGCCAACCGAGAAACAACTCGCGCGATATCCTAACATGTACATATGCATGTTGCATGATCATTTCTGTATCATATCATGCTTGCATCTTTGTATCATAGACTGCATTTGTATCATATGCCTTGTAGTAGGAAAAGCTTCTCCTATATACATTGTTCACCATGATGTGCTATACATGATCTTGTGAGCTAGTTTGGTATGGTATGGTTAGTTTGGCTTAGCTCTAGTTGATCTTGGTTTATGCCCATGGTTGCTAGCTATGCTTTTGAAAAAGGCTACATGTATGCTCTCTTGTGAGTAAATGCTTTTATATGATCTTGACATGTTTTTGTGGCATTGCTATGCTTAATTTGTGGTTGGATAGCTTATTTTGATCATATGGGGCCAAAGGCTCATTTGTCATCATGAATGTTTAGCCCGCTTGCTTTATCTTGTGGCGGGGCATAAGTTCCTTTTTGTTGCAAAGACATTTCATGTACCAATATGAATCTGAAAATGAAATGTAAATTGCTTGGAAAATGTACTCCCATGTCATATGTGCTTAATTTTTATAGCTTTGGGTGCTAAAACGTTGCATGATGCCTACCAATAAGAAGTCTCATACATAGAAGTAGGCACATGGCTCGGTGGCTTTGACATGACATGAGATGCTAGAGGGTTTTTATGATGATCTTATGATTAGAATGGTTGACCTAGCATGAAGTTTGTGTGGCTCTGCCATTTTAACATGTTTTGCTCATGTTTAAGACTTTGCTCATGAGAGAGTGATTTTTCGCAAAATTGCTCAATTCTATCTTAGCTTTGCTCAATGGATGTGAAACTTGGTGATCTTGTAGCTGATGTTCATACGAAGCTATAGAATATCTAACTTTCTCATTTGGACATGTGTAGCATCTTGTGTTGAATTTTGTCTATTTGAGAAGCTCTAGGTTTCATTTTGGCATGATTCATGTATTACCAACAAGGGGGAGGAAAGAACCCAATTCATACATCCAGGGGGAGTTTTGCATCAAGGGGAAGGAAAAAGAAAAAATTGGGGGAATGCATTTGGTCAGGGGGAGCTTGCATTCATGCATTTTGGAAGCTCTTTTTCACCTGATTTTAGTTGTGCTCTTTTGCTGATGGTGTGGAGCCCTTTTGCCTCACCTTGAGGAGTCGGCAATTTTGGAGCATTTTGTCTCGATTGTGTTGAGCCGTTGCCCTTGCCTTAGGGGACCGAGACTTTCTCTCTCAAGTGATCTTCTTTGGCTTTTGTTTGGCTTTTGATCACCTGTTTGAGTTTTTTGGTTCGTTTGTTTTCTTTTTCTTTCTTTCTCTGAATTGGTTACTTTGTGTGTTGTCAATGCACTCATCAAGGGGGAGATTGAGGACCGGAGCATCCGAGGACCGGTGGATGGTCGCTCCTCAGTGTGATGAGTGATTGACAACGTGGTGTGGACTGACTCTTGGCCGAGTATTGCAGGTGCAGGTTGCGGCTTGATTTGCGTTGGTGCAGGTGAAGAGCAGGCGCAAAACGTCTTTGCCTTGCGGGACCTCCGAGGAGTGGAGAGACAAGTAGGTTCAGCTCGAGGCACCTGGTGGCCAGCGGGGTCAAGTGCTGGCCACATGGTGGCAAGAAAACAAGACGAAGTCGTCGACTGGAGCCGGTGCAGGGTAGCGGCTCACAACCGAAGTCTGCACGCGGGGTTTGCGGCGGTTCACCACAAAACCATCGGGTTACTTGGTTGAGCCACAAAACCAAGACCGGAGGCTCGGCGGGCGGAGACGGGATCCGGGCGCGCCGAGAAGCTTCGATGTCGGCGGACACGTGGCGAGATCGGAGGTCTTGCGTCGGGAGGACGCGAACTGTGGCAAAGGTGTGGCCGTGCGATGAAGAGGAGTGCTACTTGACCATATTGCCCCTGAGGGGATTGTATCTCAGTTTAAGTGCTAGGGGTAGCTTGGTCATTTGCCCAACCCAGAGGGACTCATATATATAGCTCTAGGGTTTCTGGGCAAACCATCCATTTGGACTGCTTCTCATTTCTCTGCTCCATAGGCTTAGATTTTCTTCACCGTTTTGTAGAGAATCTGACCTCCATGTGTATGGAAGCTTTCATGGTTGTGTCGATTTCCTTCTTGTAGCTCGTGTGATTGTCGTGTCTTTTTCGAGCTATTTTCGTTGGATTTTCGTGCACGGCTTGTTCCTCCGATTCTGAGGTGTTTTGGTTCGGATTTCTTTGTGGGGATCATGGATAGATGCCATGTGCATCTTTGTGCTTGATCTTGACCCCTCAAACTCCGGAATTGGCCTTGGATTTGAGGATTTCGGGTGGTTCCCTGGCTTTTTGGTAGAGCTCGGTTCGTGATCGATTCCCGGCGATTTAGTTGGTTTGAGGCCTCAAGTTTTTGGGTATAGCATCTCCTAGGGACGCTTCACATCTCCCCCAAATCTTGTCTCAAGAGCTCAAGTCATTTGGGAGATCCATGGATGGATAGAGGGAGTTGACTTGCGTTTTCGGGTTCGGCCTGGTTCTGTTCGTGCCTGACGGACGGTCCGCCAGGTAGGCATGGACGGTCCGTGGCAGTCGGTGTTCGTCCAGTTCTTCGCTTGTTCATGTGAGTTCGTGGTTCGATCCGTCCGAGCGCTAGGTCTTTGTTGCACGAGGTTTGGCTAACGGTCCGTGGAGCATTGTCGAACGGTCCGTGAGACGTGCACGGCGTGTGTGTGTTCGGCTAAGGGAGGCGGACGGTTCGTGGAGGTGTGTCGGACGGTCCGTGAGGTCTGATCGGGCGGTCTGTATTGGCCGGTGTGTTTCTGGTGGTTCTGTTGGCAATTACAGACGGTCCGTCCTTGACTCACGGACGGTCCGCCGTAGGTGACGGACAGTCCGCGTGACCCATACGGACAGTCCGTCCCTGGCCTGCAGATTTGGTTAAGTCCTTTGTTTCTTGAGTTGTGCTTCCTCTTTGGGTTGTTTTTGGACTTGTTCCTAGGGTTGGTAGGTCCGTTGTGAGTACGTGACCTTGCCAAGCTTGTGTGGGTATCCTTGGTTGTTGATTTGGGGCATAGGCCGAGTTCATCCTTCGGGAAGAATTTTTATCGACTCCCATTCACTCACCCCCTCTCTGGTCGCTTAATCGGTCCTTCATCTCCCAATCATCCATCCCTCTCTAAAGATCTCACCATGAAGCTCTCAAGCTAGTCCTAGAAATTCCTAAGGAAAATAAGAAGGAAAAATAGCAAAAGCAAATGAGCTAGGGTTCCAAGAGATGGCTACCGTCCTCTCTCCACTTGGTTTATATGGAGGCAACCGAAAGACAAAACTACCCCTATTACATAAAACTAAGATACATGTCTGTCAGAGGTTTAGATCTGGACAGCCCACAGGAGGGTTAACCCCTGGTGGTTTATTTGTTCGACGGGGTGAAATCTAGGGCTAAGAACTTGAAGGTTGCGCACGAGCACACGGAATACAGAGAACACAGCGAGTTTATACTGGTTGATGCCTCCGGAGAGTAAAACCCTACGTCCAGTTGTTGGTGTAGATTGCTTGAGGATTGCGTGATTGTACAAGGGGTCGCCCTGCCTGCCTTATATTGGCCAGCGGACAAGGTCGGCACCCAGACTCCTGGTCGGTTACGACCACGAAACCTAAATCTAGTTGATTACAACCATTGCCATATACGTCGGACTGCATTGTCGGAATCCACCACTATCTTGTCTTGCACACCAAGTCTTGAAGTCGTTCTGGATAAGGTCGTCTAGAATCTTCTAGAAGGTCTTTGGGAGGTCGTGTGGGCCACCAACTAGGTCGGTTGGGCCCACTGTCAGGTCGGCGGGTCTTCTGGTAGGCCGGACCCACTTGTCAGGGACGGCCGTGAGCCTGGTCGGTGGGGACCCAGGGGTACCCATGTCTCACAAGCCCCCGAGCGATGTGTAGGCGCAGCGAACTTAGAAGGTCATAACGAAGTCATAGAGCTATCGACAAGTCGAATAGTGTGCACATCGGTCTAAAAGAAAAGAACAAATCAGCCTAGTAGCCGACCTGTTGGTACTCCTGCCGAACGAAGAGAGGTCGAGTGACGACCTATAGGAAGCAGACTTCCAATAGATCGAAACGACGATGAAAAAATTCAGAGGGCATCAAGGACGCACTCATAGAGTAGTATCTGAGCATCGTGGCGGGCAGGATGGCCGATATGATGATCCAAAAAAGAAAGAAGAAAAAGTAGGTCGAGTAACGACGTGATGAGAAACAGGTTTCCCAACAGGTCGGTACGACAAAGAAAACAAGAGGGCGTCGAAGATGCTCATGTAGAGTAGTCCCCGAGCATTGAAGCAGGCAACATGACTAGTTTGATGCTCAAAGAAGAGAAAAAATGAGTCATGGTCTTGATCGAACGAAGTGCAGAAACACCCAGATCTCCTAGCATAGCTGCAAGGAGTCCGGCAGGGCCGACCACACGGAGGCCTTTGTAGGTGTGCCGACCTCGAGGAGGCCTCAAATCAATAATGTCTAGTATCATAGGATACCCAGCAGGATCTTGAAAGACGCATCGCATGAAGAGGTCTTCCATAGTGGTTGGAATTGTCAACGATGAAGCCATAGGACGATGTTGATCTTGAACAAATGGAGTGTAGAGACATCCAGATATCCTGCATAGCTGCAGAGAGTCTGGCAGAGCCACCCAAGGCATGCCGACCTCAGGAAGGTCTCAAATCAGTAGCGCCCAAGCACCTGGAGATACTTGGCAGGGCCATTAGGCGCGCACCCCACAGGGAGGCCTTCATTCCTTCCGAAAAAATCCTGGGTGTCCAGAGCAGGCTGGCAGAGCTATAAGAGCACACCGACCTCTGAAGGTCACACATCCAGAGCGCCCAACTAGATTGGCAGAGCCGTAGACATACCAAGGTATTACAGGACCTAGGTATTAAGGCACGCCGACCTCAAGGAGGTCGTTTTGGTGTCCAGAAGACCAACATAGCTGCCAGCCATCCAGCGGAGCCAAGGTGCTAAGGTATTGATGACCTCAATAATGGGCACACCTGAAGGACCGATTAGGCGACCAAAGAGGGGGGAGTGAATGGGAGCTGATTAAAAATTCTTCCCGAAGGATGAACTCGGCCTATGTCCCAAACTCACAACCAAGGATTCCTACACGAGCTTGCCAAGGTCGCGTAGTCACAACGGACCTACCAACCCTAGGAGCAAGTCCCAACACAACTCAAAGCGGAAGCACAACTCAAGAGCTAGGGACTTAGACAAATCTGCGAGGTCCAGCTCGGACTGTCCGCCAGAGGAGGGCGGACCGTCCGCGAGCCACACGGACCGTCTGTATGGTATGGACGGACTGTCCGAAAAAGCAAACAGAACCTCCAGAAGCAACCCGGCCAAAATGGACCGTCCGAACGGACCCCGCGGACTGTCCATCTGCACCACGGACTGTCCGACCCTGCACAACGGACTGTCCGTGCCCCTTAGCAGAAATCTTGCACCTCGAGCAAGTCTCACGGACCGTCCGACTTCACACCACGGACTGTCCGCAAAACACGGTGAAAAAAGAAATCAAAACCCCAAAAGATCAACACGCGAGCGCTCAAGAACACGAGATAAACTCGACGAACTGTAGCCACCGCAGACAGTCCGTCAAGTCCCTACGGACTGTCCGTCGGCCTCGCAGACCTCAAACAAGAGCACGCGCGTGAGGTCAACTCCACCTTCCTTCCCACGGATCTCCCAAACGGCTGAACGGATTGCGCCAAGACTTTAGGGACAAGTGAGGCGTCTCTAGGAGAGGCTATACCAAAAATCTTAGGGCACCAAATCAACCAAAACACCGGGAATTGATCACGAACCGAGCTCTACCTAAAAGTTAGGGAACCACCCGAAATCCCCAAATCTAAGGCCAAATCCGGAGTTTGAGGTGTCAAGATCAAGCACAAAGATGCACAAGGCGTCTATCCATGATGCCCACAAGAAAATCCGAATCCAAACACCTCAGAATCAGAGGAACAAGCCGCGTACGAAAAACCAACGAAAATAGCTCAAAAGGACACGAAAATCACACGAGCCACAAGAAGGAAATCGATGCAACCATGGAAGCTTCCATACACTCGTAGATCAGATTCTCTACAAAACGGTGAAGAAAATCTAAACCTATGGAGCAGAGAAATGGGAAGCAGTCCGGATGGATGGTTTGCCCAGAAACCCTAGAGCTAATATATATGAGTTCCTCTGGGTTGGGCTTATGACCAAGCTACCCCAAGCACTTAAGTTGAGATACAAACCCCTCAGGGGCAAATAGGTCAAGTAGCACTTCTCTTCATCGCACGGCCACGCCTTTGCCGCAGTCCGCGTTCTCCCGACGCAGGCCCTGCGATACCACCACGTGTCCGCCGGCATCGAAGCTTCTCGGCGCGCCCGGATCCCGTCTCCGCCCGCCGAGCCTCCAGTCTTGGTTTTGTGGCTCAACCAAGTAACCCGACGGTTTCGTGGTGAACCGTCGCAAACCCCACGTGCAGACTCCGGTTGTGAGCCGCTACCCTGCACCGGCTCCAATCGACGACTTCGTCTTGCTTTTCTTGCCACCATGCGGCCCGCACTTGACCCCGCTGGCCACCGGGTCCCTCGAGCCGAGCCTACTTGTCTCTCCACTCCTCGGAGGCCCCGCAAGGCATAGACCTTTCGCGCCCGCTTTTCACCTGCACCAACGCAAATCAAGCCGCAACCTGCACCTGCAATACTCGGCCAAGAGTCAGTCCACACCACGTTGTCAATCACTCATCACACTGAGGAGCGACCATCCACCCGTCCTCGGACGCTCCGGTCCTCAATCTCCCCCTTGACGAGTGCATTGACAACACACATAGTAACCAATTCAGAGAAAGAAAGAAAAGGAAGAGAAACGAACCAAAAACTCAAACAAGTGATCAAAAGTCAAACAAAAGCCAAAGAAGATCACTTGAGAGAGAAAGTCTCGGTCCCCTAAGGCAA
This sequence comes from Cenchrus fungigraminus, assembly GCA_036936925.1. Classification (NCBI taxonomy): domain Eukaryota; kingdom Viridiplantae; phylum Streptophyta; class Magnoliopsida; order Poales; family Poaceae; genus Cenchrus; species Cenchrus fungigraminus. The sequence goes on along the minus strand of CM072778.1, from coordinate 47,667,525 downwards.
GGGCAACGGCTCAACACAACTGAGATAAAATGCTCCAAAATTTGCCGACTCCTCAAGGTGAGGCAAAAGGGCTCGACACCATCGGCAAACGAGCGCAGCTAAAATCAGGCGAAAAAGAGCTCCCAAATGCATGAATGCAAGCTCCCCCTGACCAAATGCATTCCCCCAAATTTTTCTTTCCCCTTGATGCAAAACTCCCCCTGGATGCATTAATTGGGTACTTTCCTCCCCCTTGTTGGTAATGCATGAATCAAGCCAAAATGAAACCTAGAGCTTCTCAAATAGACGAAATTCAACACAAGATGCTACACATGTCCAAATGAGCAAGTGAGATACTCTATAGATTCGTGTAAACATTAGCCACAAGATCACCATGTTTCACAGCCATTGATCCAAGCTAAGATAAACATGAGCAATTTTTCAAAAAGATTACTCTCTCATGAGCAAAGTCCTAAACATGAGCAAAACATGTCAAAATGGCAGAGCCATACAAACTTCATGCTAGGACAACCATTCTAATCATAAGATCATCATAAACACCCTCAAGCATCTCATGTCATGTCAAAGCCACCGAGCCATGTGCCTACTTCTATGTATGAGACTTCTCATTGGTAGGCATCATGCAAAGGTTTAGCACCCAAAGCTATAAAAATTAAACACATATGACATGGGAGCACATTTTCCAAGCAATTTACATTTCATTTTCAGATTCACAATGGTACATGAAATGTCTGTGCGACAAAAAGGAACTTATGCCCCTCCACAAGATAAAGCAAACGGGCTAAACATTCATGATGATAAATGAGCCTTTGGCCCCATATGATCAAAATAAGCTATCCAACCACAAATTAAGCATAGCAAAGCCACAAAAACATGTCAAGATCATATAAAGGTATTTACCCACAAGAGAGCATACATGTAGCATTTTTCAAAAGCATAGCTAGCAACCATGGGCATAAACCAAGATCATCCAGAGCTAAGCCAAACTAACCATAGCATACCAAACTATCTCACAAGATCATGTATAGCACATCATTGTGAACAAAGTATATAGGAGAAGCTCATCTCTAAATCATATGATACAAATGCAGTCTATGATACAAAGATGCAAGCATGATATGATACAGAAATGAACATGCAACATGCATATGTACATGAGATCCCCCAACCAAGACTCAAATGGGAAAAACCGCACCAAGATCACCCCGGAAACGTGGAAATGTAGCTTGGTCCAAAGGCTTTGTCAGGATATCGGCGAGCTGTTTTTCGGTTCACACATGGATGACGTCTATGTTTCCCTTCTCAACATTGTCTCTCAGAAAGTGGTAGCGCACTTCTATGTGTTTGGTTCTTGAGTGCAACACAGGATTTTTGGCTACACTCCTCACCAAAGTCACTCAAAGTGTACGTGATCCAAAGCAGCTGGGAGCAACAACTAGCAGCAGCGACATACTCGGCTTCTGTGGTAGATTGAGCTACACTTGACTGCTTGCGAGATGACCAAGAAACAAGCGACGAACCCAGAAACTGGCAAGTACCCGAAGTCGATTTCCGATTGACTCGACACCCCGCAAAATCGGCATCCGAAAAACCAAGAAGCGAAAGGAAAGAGGACGTCGAGTACCAAAGACCGAGCTCAGGAGTGTGTCGAAGATACCTGAAGATCCGCTTGACGGCCTGCCGATGTGAAGTCCTCGGCGACGCCTGAAAATGAGCGCACAGACACACAGAAAACTGGATGTCCAGCCTCGTCGCCGTCAAGTACAAGAGGGAGTCAATCATGCTCTGGTGCTCCTTCTGGTCCACGGGCTCTCCGTCCTCGTCCGCGTCCAGCGCTGTAGTCGTACTCATCGATGTCGACAGGGGCTTCGAGTTGTCCATCTTGAACTTCTTGAGGATGTCCTTCGTGTACTTGGCTTGATGCACAAATGTTCCCTCCTTAGCCTGCTTGATCTGAAGCCCAAGAAAGAACTGCAATTCTCCCATCATAGACATCTCGGATTCTTTGCTCATATCCTCTGCAAATCTTGCAACCAAAGAGTGAGACGAGCCGCCAAAGACAATGTCATCCACATACACCTGAACAATTAGGATATCATCGCCCTACCTGAGGAGAAATAGAGTCTTATCTACCTTGCCCATCTCAAACCCCTTGCTGAACAAGAACCCCCTCAAACGGCCATACCAAGCACGGGGAGCTTGTTTCAGCCCATACAACGCCTTCCTCAGCCTATACACCTTGTTGGGAAACTCAGCACTCTCAAAGACTGGTGGTTGCTTCACATAAACTTCCTCCTCCAAAATCCCATTTAAGAAGGCTCTCTTCACATCCACTTGGTACAATTTGAACCCTTTAGCCACGGAAAAGGCTAGAAGGATCCTAATTGCCTCCAAACGGGCTACAGGAGCAAATGTCTCCTCATAGTCTATCCCCTCCTTCTGACTATAACCCTGAGCAACCAACCTCGATTTGTTTCTCACCACCTCACCATTCTCTCCCTCTTTGTTCTTCCACACCCATTTTGTCTCGATAGGTTTGCAATGTGGTGGAGGCTCTACCAACTCCCAAACTTGGTTTCTCTCAAAATTCTCTAACTCCTCATGCATTGTGTTCACCCAATTAGGATCAGAGAGGGCGTGTCCAATGTCTTTCGGCTCAAAGGTAGCAACAAAAGCCGAATGAGCAAAGTGAGAAACATTCCTGGACCTTGACCTTGTCGTGCGTTCATTGATGTCGCCGATGATTCTCGAGGGAGGATGATCAACTTGAACGCACCTCGGTGCCTCTCGCCTGGAGACAACCTCCCCCTCAGCTGCAGCTTCCACTTGATCTTGCTGGATCGAAGTCGGTTTAGGGGATGGGCCGTCCTGCACCGTAGTCGTCGTAGTGGAAGTAGAGGGTACATGTGCCGCTGGAGCTTCACCGTAATCACCATCATCTTCTCCAGCATCATCCTCCTCGTCCTCAAAGATCTTCTTGCCAACTTCGTCGTCACCTGCACACTCAAAGACAGACGAACTGCATGGCTGGGTCTCGTCGAAGGTTACCTCGCAAGTTTCCATGACTAGGTTAGTATCAAGGTTGAGCACACGGAATGCTCGAGAATGACTAGCATAACCCAAGAAAATCCCATCGGAGGACCTCGACTCAAATTTATCAAGCCTACCCTTCTTGAGAATGAAACACTGACAGCCAAAAGCCCTGAAATGGCTCATTCTAGGTGCTCACCCGTGCATGAGCTCATAGCACGTCTTGTTCAAGAAGGCCCTGAGAAAAATCCGGTTCCCAACATGGCAAGCGGTATTTACCGCCTCAGCCCAATATCCCCTCGGAGTCCTATGCTCGTCGAGCATCGTCCGAGCCATCTCACAAAGGGAACGATTTTTCCTCTCAACCACACCATTCTGACAAGCCACATAGGGAGAAGAAAACTGATGTTCGAGACCCAAATCACGGCAAAAGGTTTCAAAACGAGGGTTTTTAAATTCTGTGCCATTGTCGCTACGAATAGCTCGAACAGCATCTCCATGCCTCTCGTTCTTCAACCTCAAGATTAGATCCCTCACAAAACCAAACGTCTCCCCCTTGTCAGGCAAAAAGAAGACCCAAGCATAGCAAGAATAGTCGTCCAAAATCCCAAGGACATACCATTTCCCACCCGCCGAGCACACACGAGCTGGACCAACCAAGTCCATATGGAACAGCCCGCATGGCCTCTCTGTCATAACGGATTCAGAGGCGGGTGAGAGGCGGCGACCATCTTACCATGCCTACACGGAGCACATACCAGATCCTTTTGGTACCTCAACTTTGGCAATCCTCGGACCAAACCTAGCCCACTCAAGTGTGACAACAAGTCAAAACTCAAGTGACCTAGTCTCCTATGCCATTTCCAAAGCTCCACCGAAACACCAGCAACCAAACAACGAGCAGAGCCGACGCACTGAGAAAAATCGGCTCTAAAAATTTGACCCTCGGGGATGATCGTGCACACAAGATCACCTCGAGAATCCAAAACACGAGAACAACCCATTTTGAAACGGACTTCAAAACCCTCATCAAGAAGCTGGGAAACCAAAAGAAGATTGTACCCCAAAGACTTGACAAGAGCTACACGCCGAAGAGTCACAGACTTACTCACCTTCGCCGTGCCCACTGAAAGCACTCTACCTTTCCCATTGTCCCCAAAAGTGATTTACTCTTTGGTCATCACTAGGGTGAGGCTGGAGAACCACCGTCGATCTCCGGTCATGTGTCGAGAGCAGCCGGAGTCGATCAACCAAAAGCCCTCCATGCCTCCCACCTGCAAAATCAAAAACGAGAGCGAGAGTGAGCAAACGTCTCAGCACTAGGGTTAGTACAGAATGAATCAAACAAGTGCCGTGCCATTTGCTCAAAAGTGGGGTTAGAAAAATCCATCCTATCTCTTCTAGGTGGAACACCCACACGTCCCCTTGGAGGACTACGCGTACCACGAAGTGGAGACCGTGGCCCGTAGCTCCTCTAGGACCTAAAGCTGCGATCATTCCCCCCATACTCGTATTGGCCACGAGTGAAGGAACGTCCAGCAAACTCACCACGCCCGAACCCAACACGCCTACCACCATCTCTCTGTGGTGGCTCACCTTGAGGCACAAACTCACGCCTCTCTCGAGGGTAAATGGTACGCACCACACCCTCACCTCTCGGCACCAACCTAGGCTCAGGCACACCACGAGAAGGGCGGTACCTATCCTTGTTGGCCATCTCCCTAGCCAACCTCTCCTCACGCTTCCTCCTGAAGCAAAACTCAGCTAGGTGGCCATCCTTCCCACAATGGTCACAATGGAATGGGATGGGTTTTGGCTTTGGCTTTGGGTTCTCTCAGGGCTGAGGTTTCTCCTCACTCGGTTTCTCTCCCTTCTTCCCAAAGAACTCGTTCCCCAAGTCACTCTTGAACTTGATGGGTTTCTGGAAGTTGTCGGTTTGTGGAGGAAACACGGGTGGAGCTAGGGTTGTGTCTAGTCGGTTCCTAAGTGGGTTTGGCTTAGGAGCATAGGCATTCTTGTGGTAGGTTTTTGGTGGTTCTGAGATGTCACCGATCTTCCCCTCATTCTCACCACTTCCCTCACCAACCTTGTCTGACCCAAGCACTTGCCCATCATAGCGCTTGTATGCCTCAATCATCATCCTGAGCTGAAGCTCATGACCAGACAACCAACCCATCATTTTTCTCAACTCATCGTTCTCATCCTGCAAACGATCAACATAGTGTGCAAGCTCCAAATTCTTCACAGCATGTAATTCACAAGTAGAGCATGATGTAGGAATAGGAGCTTTCAAAGCAGCTTCTAGAGATCTAGCATAAGCAGCAGACACATCTAGTTTCTCATGCAAAACAAGACAAGAAGTGCAAGCACCAAGCAAGGAGGGCCTAGATTTCATCTCATCTAGCTCAACCCTAAGCACATCTAGTTCCTCGACCTTGGAGGCATACTTTTCCTTGAGCTCAATCAAATCACCAAGGAAAACAGAACAATCAGTGCATTTAGGTTCATCGGTCACAACAGGAGTAGACTTCAGAGAATCTATTTGAGCCCTAGCATCAACAAGCAAAGACTCTAGCTCAACCACCTTCTCCTTAGCCTCTCCAAGCAAAGATCTATACTCCCTCTTCTCCTTGTTGGTCTTTCTAAGCACATCATCATGGTTGTCAAGCAAGTCATTCAACCTAGCATTCTCCGCTATCAAGAAGACAGGATCATTGTTTACCTCATCCTCGGAGTCGGAGTCCGAGTCGTCCTTGTTGCTCTTCTTGCTCCCGGAGCTATGTGCCATGCCGCAAAAGCCTTGGGCGGTGAAGCAGAGGCCGTTGATGTTCTTACTCGACCGCTTGCCCTTGTTCCAGTTCTCTTCTTCATCACTTGAGCTTGATGAAGAGTAGCAGGAGCTCGAGTCGATCTCGCTCGCACCGGCAACCATCACCCGCTCCTTCTTGTGACCACCACTCTTCCTCGGCCTCCACTCGGACTTGTTCTTGCCCTTGTGGTCGTCCCTCGAGCGGTGCTTGTGGTCGGTCCTCGGACGGTACTTGTGCTCGGGCTTGACCTCCATGGCCTCCGGGCGCTTAGCGATAAAGTGCCCGTGCTTCCCGCACCAGTAGCACATGCCCGAACTCCTCCGAGCGTTCTTCCGGTTCATGTACATGCGCTCGAACCGCCTGCTCAGCAACGCGAGATCCTCCTCGCTCAGCACCTCGAACTCCTCATCTGGCATGGACACAAGACAAGACAAAGAAAAATGTCTCGAAGACATGTTAGCGTTAGTCCTTGGTCCAGAAACGAGAGCCAGACTATGAGGGTCAGTCGGGTTCTCGATCCTTGCTCGCACCCCACGGTCCATCTCGGACGACTTGAGCTTGGAGAACAGCTCGTCCACAGTGAGGGTCTCATACTTCTCTGACTCAAGAATGGCTTCGACCTTCTCACTCCACACGGTACGATCCACAGAGTGCAGGAGCTTGATAGCCCTGTCATGATCATCGTACGGGAGCATGGCCACATTAGCCCTCATGTTGTTCACAATCACGGTGAATCGCTGGAACATGGCATCTATGGACTCACCGGAGAGATGAGTGAAGTTCTCGTACTCTCTCCAGTAGGTCGCAAACAACCGAGCCTGAACCTGAGTGTTCCCAGCATGAGTATTCTTCAGCAGCTCCCAAATCCTACAAGCCAAGTCCTCTGTCTGAACCCGATCAAATTCGGATTGACACAGAGCACGGTACAAGTAGTCGACCGCCTTGTTGTTGGTGTTGAACATGTCCCTCGATCCTGGAGCAAGGAAGTTCACAGGATGAACACAAGTTGTGTTCACCGTGACATCCCAAAGGATCTGACCCTTGCCGCAGAGGAAAGCAGCCATCCGCCTCTACCACATCTGGTAGTTCTTACCATCAAAGTGTGGAGGACCCGAACCCCATTCCTGGTACGCCATCTTTGGATCTTAGACTGGTTAGAATCATGAAGATCCGTAACCTGGCTCTGATACCAATTGAAGGACCCATTAGGCGACTAGAGAGGGGGGGGGTGAATGGGAGCCGATTAAAAATTCTTCCCGAAGGACAAACCCGGCCTATGTCCCAAACTCACAACCAAGGATTCCTACACGAGCTTGCCATGGTCGCGTAGTCACAACGGACCTACCAACCCTAGGAGCAAGTCCCAACACAACTCAAAGCGGAAGCACAACTCAAGAGCTTGGGACTTAGACAAATCTGTGAGGTCCAGCTCGGACTGTCAGCCAGAGGAGGGCGAACCATCCGCGAGCCACACGGACCGTCCGTATGGTATGGACGGACTGTCCGAAAAAGCAAACAGAACCTCCAGAAGCAACCCGGCCAAAACGGACCGTCCGAACGGACCCCGCGGACTGTCCGTCTGCACCACGGACTGACCGACCCACCACAACGGACCGTCCGTGCCCCTTAGCAGAAAACTTGCACCTCGAGCAAGTCTCACGGACCGTCCGACTTCACACCACGGACTGTCCGCAAAACACGCTGCAAAAAGAAATCGAAACCCAGAAAGATCCACACGCGAGCGCTCAAGAACACGAGATGAACTTGACGAACTGTAGCCACCACGGATAGTATGCCAAGGCCCTACGGACTGTCCGTCGGCCTCGCAGAGCTAGAACAGGAGCACGCGCGTGAGGTCAACTCCACCTTCCTTCCCACGGATCTCCCAAACGGCTGAACGGATTGCGCCAAGACTTTAGGGACAAGTGAAGCGTCTCTAGGAGAGGCTATACCCGAAATCTTAGGGCACCAAATCAACCAAAACACCGAGAATCGATCACGAACCGAGCTCTACCTAAAAGCTAGGGAACCACCCAAAATCCTCAAATCCAAGGCCGAATCCAGAGTTTGAGGGGTCAAGATCAAGCACAAAGATGCATGCCACACCAGGTTTCCAAAACAAACCAAGTGCTACCTATATGTACGCCAGGATCTAGTTCCATACATATAGTGACATCATTAGTGAATAACAGAAACAATATCACGTAAAGAAAAGAGATTATCAGAGATTTACAGCAGAATCCTGGGAAGCAAAAGGCTCCAAACTTCACAGGCAAATGACAGGGGATTGCGTACGCCTAGCACCATCTTCTGGACACTGATGTCATTGTAGATAGAAGATCCACAATACACCAACAATCAATACAAAGAACCAACTCAAACAAAGCCATAAAGACAAGCATCATCAATCAAACACAGAACTTCACCAGTCAGCACACAGTCAAGGGAACGTGCTACACGTTGTTAACAAGGCTGCAAGGGGTATTTCCTAAACCTAGGTGGTATGTTAAAGCTTCAACCTTCTTGGTAGAGAAATCCTTCAGCTTGTGTAATGTAGAATCTTGCTTCTCAGATAAGGATGGCATAATCTTTCACTGTTGATTTTGGCTTCTCTGGGGTGAAATGAAAACTCCATTCTTCAGATTACTTGAGCAGGGTTTAGGTTAGCTGGCACGGGTCATCTAAACATTTTGAATAAAAAGGAATATCCCTTTGGAATAAAAACAAGGGAAATAATCCAAAGGGATAAAACTGAGGAAGCAATGAGAGGTACAATGAAGATAGATACATTGAAAAAAAATCAAGAAGGAGATAGGTCTAGGAAAACAAGTTAGAAGTAAAAACAACAAGGAATAAACAATTTCACCATAAATCAAAAAGAGATGAGATGCTTGAGATAAGATTATACATCAGAAGATATGTATGATCATGATTAGGAAATTAAGGTGAGAGGAAATATATAAATAAGGTTTGAAGGTTTAACATTTGCAAAGCAAGAATGAGCAAATGAAAAACATCAAGAAGAAAAGGTAAGATATCAAAGAGGATTTATCAAAAGAGAATGGTTAAGGGGTGACCACTTATCACTAGATAGGTCAAGGATAAAGAAGGAATTGTTTTTATAGTAAAATAGACCTTAGAAAGCGACCATTTCTATCTAGGCTTACGTCCTACAGTCGATACAGCTCTGATACCACTTCTGTCACACCCGGTTTCCAAAACAAACCAAGTGCTACCTATATGTATGCCAGGATCTAGTTCCATACATATAGTGACATCATTAGTGAATAACAGAAATAATATCACGTAAAGAAAAGAGATTATCAGAGATTTACAGTAGAATCATGGGAAGCAAAAGGCTCCAAACTTCACAGGCAAACGACTGGGGGTTGCGTACGCCTAGCACCATCTTCTGGACTTCATACACCTTCTTCTTCTTCTGAACAACGGTTTAGCAAGGGTGAGCACACTTATGGTTGGAGCTCAACAAGTGGGGGAAGATGCAAGGCTATCAAGGTTAGGCTAAGTTTTACAGCGGTTAGCATTTTAATGTTGGTTAAGTTTTAATTAACAAGCACCTAGTTACTAGATGTGAGTTTATACCAACCCACTTAAACATTTAGAAAACATCTCATCTCAAAACCACAAGAAACCACGATTTAAGTCCATCTTTAAGTTTGATTATCATGTGAGGGTCCAAGGCGCTCTTGACCGTGAGCACGGCTGATCGATCAGTTTTCACTCTGCAGAGGTTGTACACTTTACCCACAATTCATGTTCCCCATGTCGCCCGGGTTTGCAAGGCCCTTAAACACTTCCGAGGTGAGTGGCTAGGGGTCCACTACGAAGCCTTTACAAAGGTATGCAGAAAACCAACAACCCGCGACAGTTACAGCAGCGGAGCGGACCATAACCCTCCCTAGTGGTCAGCACCTTAGCAAAGGCTGCTACCCCAAAAGAACCGGGCTATACCCCTTCAACTCTGGCCCCCTGTGCTCCTTTCGGATAAGGCTATCAGATAGTTCCACACGCCTAATTAATTGGCTAAGCCAGAGCCATATAGACTGTGGTTGTACTGTTTTCTTGGGTGGTTCTCCATGTTCCGATTAAATCAATGTGTTCTTGTATTAACCATGAGCATCATCATTAACATGCATAACTTTCATTTGTATACAAGATTCATTTGCAACCATCCCAAGGTAAAGCAACTAAGCATTGTCTACCCAAAACATTTATTTAAACCAGGTTGTTCCAAGGAATCATGGATAAAATCTAGTCATGTCCTTAAAAAGGATTTCCCATCAAATTTATGCAACATCATAAAAGATAAACTTAGTTGTCATGCAATTATATAGGATAAAATAGAATATGCAGGGGGAGAAGACCACTTGCCTTTCTCCAACAAAAACTACTCTTATGTTCTTCCGCTCTTGCTCTTTGATACTCTTGATCTTCAAGACTTCTGAACAACAACTCGATCTTCTACTCGAAGCAAACATCGGGCACAACACATGCAAAGCAGACAAACAAGAACAACTAAGAACAATACACCAATCAAGAAAAGGCTTAAAAAGGGGACGAGGTTTGGTTCTAGGAACGCAAACGCAAGAAACTCTAGGAACGGAACTATCGTTGAAAAGGCACATCTATCGAGGGATTTGAATTATAACACACAAAGACTATATGCTTGATATATTTTAATGTAATAAAATCATGTGTATAGGTTATTTCAAAGAAATACCCTATTTAGAATTAAGTAGGTTATATTTGTATACAAAAGGACGATGTTGAACTTAAGACAATTTTATTTATACTTATTCAAGTATGATTTATGCAAATTAAACATTTGAATTCAAAAGAAGCATGTGAAGCATCTAAGCGTATAACTTTATGCTTCGAGTTCAACTAAACAAATTATAATTCAAAACACATTTATATTCATATTAACCAAATTAACATTTAATTAAGAAAACTCGGGATAACCTATGTTGCTTTTATTTAGAAAGCAGATTGAATAAATATTAACCAATTTAACATTTATATTATGAAAGCCGAGGTAAAAACCTAATTAGCTTTTGATTGAAAGAATTATTCAAATAAGCATTAATCAAATTAACTTTAGTATGAAAAACACGCGGTTCAACTCTAATTAGATTTTATTTAGAAAATAAGTTTAATAGGCGTTAATCAAGTTAATACAGAATAAATTATTAAAACACATTGTAGGGTAAACATCATGTCTAGCGCATTGTTTATGATGAGACGGAACTAACGCAACAAGAACAAGCTTAAACGGGTTAAAACGTGAGATCTAAAGATTAAACAAAGATTAAAGATCTATCATGATTGACGGTAGATTGGAAGGGAGATTTACAAGGCAAAGAGTAGATAGAGACATAGCTTAGATTATTAACTAGATAGATATTTATACAACATATTGGCTCTTGAAGGAAAAGATTATATAAGACATAAGCATGATGTCATGCTCACATCATGCAAGGAATGAGCAGCTACGTAAAAGTGAACCTACAAGTTTATTAGCCTCTGATGCTTTTGTCTAAAGAGAGCACATGCACGAAAGCATGGATAAACATTGTTGAGGCAAAAGAAGTGTTCGTGACAAGAAATTAAAAGATACAGAACACTAGTTATTGGTTCTGTTTGGCCTACGAGAAAACATGCATGCCATAAGTTGCATGGTACTGTGTATGCTTGCAGCTAGCTTTTGGCCATCGTTCAACAGGGTGCATACATTGATTTGAAAAGAATGATCATGATGATATAAAACGGGAGCAGGCAACACTAGCTAGCCTCATCAGTGCGTGATGATCGACGGTGCGGTGATGATAGACACCAGATATCCAAAAACATTGCCAAGCATCAGTTTGTGATCACGAGTGCATGACAAAGGATGAAAAATTATAAGCATTATGAGTTCATCAAGGATTAAACTATTGATGTTTGCATTCAGGAGAACTAAAGCAAGTGGTGGCCAACGTGAGAATCAGAGATAGCATGCTAGTGAGCAGGCTAGGACGCAAAACAAAATTAGATCAGCATGAGGTTTCTCACCTCTGACCTGGTGACTAGCTGATGGTGAACGGCATGAAACTGATGAAGGAGTACCGGCACTAGCTTGGTACAGAAATACGATGAGACTCCAACCATGCATGTCACCGGCTTCAGTCCCGGCAAACAAAAACAGTAGCAGTCATCTTTGCCGGACGAGATGGATAGGGAGACACTGTGATGCTGCAGAGATGGAATGAGTGAAAACTTAATCACAAAATTGCAGAGCCTTTTTTCTTCCAGGAGAATGAACAGGGCATGTCGTTCCTCCATGGCTGAAGTATAGAAGCACACTGGAGATGTGCTTGAATGGATTACAATGCTCAGAAATTGATGGGACATAGAAAAACGGAAAGATGAGAGGATGGGGATCTCACTGATGTGTTCCTCGTCAGAGGAGAAGGGCTCTGGTGAGCAGATCGATGCGTCGGCGTTCGTCTATGCTTGCTCGGACACTGGTGCTCTAGCAAGAAAACGGCGACAGGACGGAACTGGCGGCACAGGCGCACAGCTGCGCCTCGACGTCATTGATCTCTTGGGGTGCTTGCTTGCCCTGACGAACGTCCCTGGAGGTGTCCCGTATTCCAACAGTGACAAAGACGAGCAGAAGTGGCCGGACTTGAAGGCAAGTGACGGACGACGAACAGCTCGGTCTGAGGCTGTGACCCTGAGCATGGACGACGGTGAGGGGGAGAACCAAGAGAGGAAGGCTAGGGGTTCCTGATGAGCAACTCACCTGCTATGGAAGGAGATGGAGGCAGACGGATGACGGAGACAGCAGGCGTGCGGTTTGGCCAGGGTGTCTTCGTGGTGCTGGCCTTGTCCGATGGCGTCGTGGTGCGACGAACCGGCGAGGTCGCCCGGCGCCAGTGCTCTGTCCGGTTTGGACAGGAAACAGCGATGCCGCGGGGCACGACAAGCGAGAACAGGGTGAGGAGGCGAGCAAACAGGCGAGCAACAGGAATGCAACGGAACTCGAAACTCTGGCTTTATAGGGGTGCGGCCCGAGGAATCCAAAGGGCAGCAGCACAGCCGGCCATTGAAGGCAAGAGTGATGGGGCGGATGTTGATGGTGAGCATGGTGGAGGTGTTACCGATGGAGGAGTGAAGGAGCCGACGGCTTCAGCTTAGGGAATTGAAGACAGGTGATGGCCGTGGTAACGGCGGCCGGTTCCTGGTGAGAGATTGAAGTTTCCTGGTGTAGGAAGAGGAAACGGAGGGACAGCGATTGATTGCAGGCACTGTGCTTGCGGACGAGGCGAGCGAGACGCGCGGTTAGGGAGGCGGACGGGCTCGCGAGCACCGGTGGCCAAGCGATGCAGGCACAACGCACAGGATGGAGCTCGGGCTCGACCGAGCGCGACCGAACGTTGGAGATGGCCTGGAGCACGGGTCCAGGCTATCACGGCACGTGAGAGGGATGCGAGCTGGCGCAGGATCGGGAGGCCAGACGCGCTGGTGCCAGCGGTCGGGCACGAGGCGGACTCGCCCTAGAGGTGGGGGATGGGCCTGACAAACGGGACCCGGCTGTCGGTGAGATAGACATGGAGGAAGGAGTTGGGCCTGCGCAAGAAAAACGGGCCGAGCGAAGAAGCTGGGCAGGCGCGGCCAGAGAGGCAGCGGACACGACAGCCAGGCGAGCGGCGCATTGTGCATGTGCACGAGGGTGTGCGGCTCTGGCGCGAAGCATGACACACGAGAGGTGGGCGATCACGAGCGGAGCCCTAGAGCATAGGCCGAGGATGGTCGGTGGCGGTGCACAGACTCGAGTTCGGTTCTAGTTGGGTTCGAGACGAGGGAACGAGCCTAACAGGCGGGGTCCGCCCGGAAGGTATAGGAGAGAGCAAGAGTGAGCCGGGCCGACGACCTTTGATTGTTGTTGGGACGAGCAAAGGTTTGTGTCGGGAAAAGATGGTTGGATGGACCGGAAAGAGAGATAGAGAGAGAATGAGTTGGGCCATAAAAAGATATATATATAGAGAGAGAGATTTGGGTTTGATCTTTTTATGATTTTGATTTGAAAACACTTACTCAAACAAAATAAATAAACGCAAAAGCAACTCAAAAAGAAAGCGACACTCATATAATCATTTTATTTATTTTAGAAAACAATCAATCGTTTTTTTCCTATACTAAGTTCCCTGTAAAGAAAATAAATGTTGCACAAATTTTAAAATTATGAGAAATCGTTATTTTATTATTTTTCTATTAACATCTTGAAATCGGAAAATTTCAAGGTGTTACAAATCTATCCCCCTTAAAAAGAATCTCGTCCCGAGATTCGGAGAGAGAAGAAACAAGGAGTAGGGAGACAAACAAGATTCCGATAACAAAGAGGATAGTCTTTCATCTTTTCCTGCCGTGGGTAGAATCTCCATGCTTGCATCTTCACCATCTTGGGTCTCGAATCTTCAGTAGAATGATATTAGGGAGATGAGAGTAAAGCTTTCTTTTTCTTCAACTTGCTTCAGTGTAGAAATTGGTAAAGGCGATAACATCTTCTTGTTGTTGACTTAGCAATGTTGTTGTTGCTCCCATTTTTTTTTTCTGACATCAACCATTGGATTGAGCAGAGAAAAAGGAGGATAACAAGGAGGTGGGAGGTACAAAAGAAAAACCCAACTAGACACTGATGTCATTGTAGATAGAAGATCCACAATACACCAACAATCAGTACAAAGAACCAACTCAAACAAAGCCATAAAGACAAGCATCATCAATCAAACACAGAACTTCACCAGTCAGCACACAGTCAAGGGAACGTGCTACACGTTGTTAACAAGGCTGCAAGGGGTATTTCCTAAACCTAGGTGGTATGTTAAAGCTTCAACCTTCTTGGTAGAGAAATCCTTCAGCTTGTGTAATGTAGAATCTTGCTTCTCAGATAAGGATGGCATAATCTTTCACTGTTGATTTTGGCTTCTCTGGGGTGAAATGAAAACTCCATTCTTCAGATTACTTGAGCAGGGTTTAGGTTAGCTGGCACGGGTCATCTAAACATTTTGAATAAAAAGGAATATCCCTTTGGAATAAAAACAAGGGAAATAATCCAAAGGGATAAAACTGAGGAAGCAATGAGAGGTACAATGAAGATAGATACATTGAAAAAAAAATCAAGAAGGAGATAGGTCTAGGAAAACAAGTTAGAAGTAAAAACAACAAGGAATAAACAATTTCACCATAAATCAAAAAGAGATGAGATGCTTGAGATAAGATTATACATCAGAAGATATGTATGATCATGATTAGGAAATTAAGGAGAGAGGAAATATATAAATAAGGTTTGAGGGTTTAACATTTGCAAAGCAAGAATGAGCAAATGAAAAACATTAAGAAGAAAAGGTAAGATATCAAAGAGGATTTATCAAAAGAGAATGGTTAAGGGGTGACCACTTATCACTAGATAGGTCAAGGATAAAGAAGGAATTGTTTTTATAGTAAAATAGACCTTAGAAAGCGACCATTTCTATCTAGGCTTACGTCCTACAGTCGATACAGCTCTGATACCACTTCTGTCACACCCGGTTTCCAAAACAAACCAAGTGCTACCTATATGTATGCCAGGATCTAGTTCCATACATATAGTGACATCATTAGTGAATAACAGAAACAATATCACGTAAAGAAAAGAGATTATCAGAGATTTACAGCAGAATCCTGGGAAGCAAAAGGCTCCAAACTTCACAGGCAAACGACTGGGGGTTGCGTACGCCTAGCACCATCTTCTGGACTTCATACACCTTCTTCTTCTTCTGAACAACGGTTTAGCAAGGGTGAGCACACTTATGGTTGGAGCTCAGCAAGTGGGGGAAGATGCAAGGCTATCAAGGTTAGGCTAAGTTTTACAGCGGTTAGCATTTTAATGTTGGTCAAGTTTTAATTAACAAGCACCTAGTTACTAGATGTGAGTTTATACCAACCCACTTAAACATTTAGAAAACATCTCATCCCAAAACCACAAGAAACCACGATTTAAGTCCATCTTTAAGTTTGATTATCATGTGAGGGTCCAAGCCGCTCTTGACCGTGAGCACGGCTGATCGATCAGTTTTCACTCTGCAAAGATTGTACACTTTACCCACAGTTCGTGTTCCCCATGTCGCCCGGGTTTGCAAGGCCCTTAAACACTTCCGAGGTGAGTGGCTAGGGGTCCACTACGAAGCCTTTACAAAGGTATGCAGAAAACCAACAACCCGCGACAGTTACAGCAGCGGAGCGGACCATAACCCTCCCTAGTGGTTAGCACCTTAGCAAAAGCTGCTACCCCAAAAGAACCGGGCTATACCCCTTCAACTCCGGCCCCCTGTGCTCCTTTCGGATAAGGCTATCAGATAGTTCCACACGCCTAATTAATTGGCTAAGCCAGAGCCATATAGACTGTGGTTGCACTGTTTTCTTGGGTGGTTCTCCATGTTCCGATTAAATTAAGGTGTTCTTGTATTAACCATGAGCATCATCATTAACATGCATAACTTTCATTTGTATAAAAGATTTATTTGCAACCATCCCAAGGTAAAGCAACTAAGCATTGTCTACCCAAAACATTTATTTAAACCAGGTTGTTCCAAGGAATCATGGATAAAATCTAGTCATGTCCTTAAAAAGGATTTCCCATCAAATTTATGCAATATCATAAAAGATAAACTTAGTTGTCATGCAATTATATAGGATAAAATAGAATATGCAAGGGGAGAAGACCACTTGCCTTTCTCCAACAAAAACTACTCTTATGTTCTTCCGCTCTTGCTCTTTGATACTCTTGATCTTCAAGACTTCTGAACAACAACTCGGTCTTCTACTCGAAGCAAACATCGGGCACAACACATGCAAAGCAGACAAACAAGAACAACTAAGAACAATACACCAATCAAGAAAAGGCTTAAAAAGGGGACGAGGTTTGGTTCTAGGAACGCAAACGCAATAAACTCTAGGAACGGAACTATCATTGAAAAGGCACATCTATCGAGGGATTTGAATTATAACACACAAAGACTATATGCTTGATATATTTTAATGTAATAAAATCATGTGTATAGGTTATTTCAAAGAAATACCCTATTTAGAATTAAGTAGGTTATATTTGTATACAAAAGGACGATGTTGAACTTAAGACAATTTTATTTATACTTATTCAAGTATGATTTATGCAAATTAAACATTTGAATTCAAAAGAAGCATGTGAAGCATCTAAGCGTATAACTTTATGCTTCGAGTTCAACTAAACAAATTATAATTCAAAACACATTTATATTCATATTAACCAAATTAACATTTAATTAAGAAAACTCAGGATAACCTATGTTGCTTTTATTTAGAAAGCAGATTGAATAAATATTAACCAATTTAACATTTATATTATGAAAGCCGAGGTAAAAACCTAATTAGCTTTTGATTGAAAGAATTATTCAAATAAGCATTAATCAAATTAACTTTAGTATGAAAAACACGAGGTTCAACTCTAATTAGATTTTATTTAGAAAATAAGTTTAATAGGCGTTAATCAAGTTAATACAGAATAAATTATTAAAACACATTGTAGGGTAAACATCATGTCTAGCGCATTGTTTATGATGAGACGGAACTAACGCAACAAGAACAAGCTTAAACGGGTTAAAACGTGAGATCTAAAGATTAAACAAAGATTAAAGATCTATCATGATTGACGGTAGATTGGAAGGGAGATTTACAAGGCAAAGAGTAGATAGAGACATAGCTTAGATTATTAACTAGATAGATATTTATACAACATATTGGCTCTTGAAGGAAAAGATTATATAAGACATAAGCATGATGTCATGCTCACATCATGCAAGGAATGAGCAGCTACGTAAAAGTGAACCTACAAGTTTATTAGCCTCTGATGCTTTTGTCTAAAGAGAGCACATGCACGAAAGCATGGATAAACATTGTTGAGGCAAAAGAAGTGTTCGTGACATGAAATTAAAAGATACAGAACACTAGTTATTGGTTCTGTTTGGCCTACGAGAAAACATGCATGCCATAAGTTGCATGGTACTGTGTATGCTTGCAGCTAGCTTTTGGCCATCGTTCAACAGGGTGCATACATTGATTTGAAAAGAATGATCATGATGATATAAAACGGGAGCAGGCAACACTAGCTAGCCTCATCAGTGCGTGATGATCGACGGTGTGGTGATGATAGACACCAGATATCCAAAAACATTGCCAAGCATCAGTTTGTGATCACGAGTGCATGACAAAGGATGGAAAATTATAAGCATTATGAGTTCATCAAGGATTAAACTATTGATGTTTGCATTCAGGAGAACAACAGCAAGTGGTGGCCAACGTGAGAATCAGAGATAGCATGCTAGTGAGAAGGCTAGGACGCAAAACAAAATTAGATCAGCATGAGGTTTCTCACCTCTGACGTGGTGACTAGTTGATGGTGAACGGCATGGAAGTGATGAAGGAGTGCCGGCAATAGCTTGGTAGAGAAACGATGAGACTCCAACCATGCATGTCACCGGCTTCAGTCCCAGCAAACAAAAACAGTAGCAGTCATCTTTGCCGGACGAGATGGATAGGGAGACACTGTGATGCTGCAGAGATGGAATGAGTGAAAACTTAGTCACAAAATTGCAGAGCCTTTTTTCTTCCAGGAGAATGAACAGGGCATGTCGTTCCTCCATGGCTAAAGTATAGAAGCACACTGGAGATGTGCTTGAATGGATTACAATGCTCAGAAATTGATGGGACATAGAAAAACGGAAAGATGAGAGGATGGGGATCTCACTGATGTGTTCCTCGTCAGAGGAGAAGGGCTCTGGTGAGCAGATCGATGTGTCGGCGTTCGTCTATGCTTGCTCGGACACTGGTGCTCCAGCAAGAAAACGGCGACGGGACGGAACTGGCGGCACAGGCGCACAGCTGCGCCTCGACGTCATTGATCTCTTGGGGTGCTTGCTTGCCCTGACGAACGTCCCTGGAGGTGTCCCGTATTCCAACAGTGACAAAGACGAGCAGAAGTGGCCGGACTTGAAGCCAAGCGACGGACGACGAACAGCTCGGTCTGAGGCTGTGACCCTGAGCATGGATGACGGTGAGGGGGAGAACCAAGAGAGGAAGGCTAGGGGTTCCTGATGAGCAACTCACCTGCTATGGAAGGAGATGGAGGCAGACGGATGACGGAGACAGCAGGCGTGCGGTTTGGCCAGGGAGTCTTCGTGGTGCTGGCCTTGTCCGATGGCGTCGTGGTGCGACGAACCGGCGAGGTCGCCCGGCGCCAGTGCTCTGTCCGGTTTGGACAGGAAACAGCGATGCCGCGGGGCACAACAAGCGAGAACAGGGCGAGGAGGCGAGCAAACAGGCGAGCAACAGGAATGCAACGGAACTCGAAACTCTGGCTTTATAGGGGTGCGGCCCGAGGAATCCAAAGGGCAGCAGCACAGCCGGCCATTGAAGGCAAGAGTGATGGGGCGGACGTTGATGGTGAGCATGGTGGAGGTGTTACCGATGGAGGAGTGAAGGAGCCGACGGATTCAGCTTAGGGAATTGAAGACAGATGATGGCCGTGGTAATGGCGGCCGGTTCCTAGTGAGAGATTGAAGGTTCCTGGTGTAGGAAGAGGAAACGGAGGGACAGCGATTGATTGCAGGCACTGTGCTTGCGGACGAGGCGAGCGAGACGCGAGGTTAGGGAGGCGGACGGGCTCGCGAGCACCGGTGGCCAAGCGATGCAGGCACAACGCACAGGATGGAGCTCGGGCTCGACCGAGCGCGACCGAAGGTTGGAGATGGCCTGGAACGCGGGTCCAGGCTATCACGGCACGTGAGAGGGATGCGAGCGGGCGCAGGATCGGGAGGCCAGACGCGCAGGTGCCAGCGGTCGGGCACGGGGCGGACTCGACCTAGAGGTGGGGGATTGTCACACCTGTTTTTCGAAAGAAAACCAAGTGCATAACTATATGTATGCCAGGATCTATTTTCATACATATAGTGACATATAAGTGAATACAGAAACAGTATCACGTAAGAAAAAGGGAGATTATCAGAGTATTACGCTTAATCCTGGAAACGAAGACACCATACTCCACAAGCAGTCGACTGGGGGTTGCGTACGCCTAGAACTCCACAACATCTTCACATCATCTTCATGTAGCAACTTCCTCTTTCTGAGCAACGTATATAGCAAGGGTGAGCACTTGTCGTACTCAGCAAGTGTGGGGAAAGTATGAATGCAAAGGCTTTATAGTGGACTGGGCTATAAGCAATTAGCATTTTAGTTGGTCCAATTTTATTAGCACCTGATCACTAAGTCATAAGTATATACCATCCCACATTAAGCATAAAGGATAAGAGATACGCCATAAGCATATGGCTAACATAACCAGAGAGCACGATTTAAGTCCATCTTCAAGTTCAATTATCATGTGAGGGTCCAGGCCGCTCTTGACCGTGAGCACGGCTAATCGATTAGTTTTACACTCTGCAGAGGTTGTACACTTTCACCACAAGCAGCGTAAAAGCTCCGAAGAACTTTGGACCCAACCACGCGATGCTGATCAGGCACCATACCACACTACCGAGGTGTGGCTGCATAGGGACGCTACGAGGCCTTTACAAAGGTTCTTCAACAAGTTGTGACCCACAAGGTCCGGATCAGTTAGCAAGGTATAAAGTCCCCTAGCAGGTCGATACCCCACCATAGAAAATAACTCACCCAACCCCCTGCTAGAGCGAGTCCATACCCCGCAGTACCGCCGATCCCTTGTCCTTATCAGGTAAGATCACCCCAAGCTAAAGTTCCTAATTACTTGGCCAAGACCAGTGCCCGTTTAGTTCTTGTGGTTGTACTGTTTTCCTGGGTGGTTCTCCATGTTCCGATTAATGCATAGTGATCTTGTATTAAAATTAAGATAAAGGAACATAGAGCATAAAGAGGTACCATGTTGATTATTACCAACCCAGTTGAGCAAGCTAAGCAACATCTACCATCATGATTAATTAAACAACCCGGCTACCCAAGGCAACAGTAAAAAGAATACTAGTCATCCTTAGTAGGAACCCATCAAATTAATGCAAGGCATATGCAATAGTGATTAATAAAGTTATTAGGACAAGAACAAGGACACACTTGCCTTTAACCAGAGTAATGTTGTTGCTCAGAATCTTCACCTTCACACTCTTCCAAAGCTTCTCGAACCACGTTCCTTCTACTCGCATCAATCATTGGCACAAGCACACATAGCAAACAAACAAACACACTAAGAACAATGCACCAATCAAATCAAAGCTTTAAAGAACGCACTAAAAGATAGGCTCGATTCTAGGGATCATTAAAGCACACCAAACCGTGCTGAGAGAAAGAAAGGCTTGGTTAGCTCTAAAGAGATGGCTGTGGAAGATTGAGCAAGGATCAGAAAGATCACACTGAGAGAGCTTGGTTAAGAACGTCTAACGAACGATTAGCATATATGAGAGAACAAGACTATGAGCTTGGTTTATTTTAATTAACAAAATATATGTAAGGATATTTCATAAATAAAATACCCTACGTTGGAATTAAAGCAAATTAAACTTTATTTATAAAACCGGTGTAAAGAACTAGTCAACTTTTATTTATAAAGATTCATATATAGATTATACCAATTAAACATTTAATTTAGAGAAGATAAACTATGTGAATCATCTAAATGAAACTTTGTAATTCGAGTGGATCATATTGTTATTAAAAACATCATGGCATTGGCATTAATCCAATTAACATTTATTGTAAAAGCCGGTGTAAAAGCCTATCAACTTTTATTCATAAAAGTTTAATTAAACATTAAACAAATTAACATTTGGTTTATGAAAAACTGGGTAAAAGATCTAATTAGATTTTATTTATAAAAGTGTGTGGAATAAACATTAATCAAATTAATATTGATTATGAAAAACCATGTATAGATCTAAATTGCTTTTATTTAGAAAAGGCATGTTTAATAAGCATTAAACAAAATTAATATTAAATTTATTTTCAGAAAACAAAACATGATGAAAAGTCACCACTAACGTGTACATTACATTATTATGAACCTAACGCAACTTGAACGGATTAAAACGGAGCTAAAACAGAAAAGATATGGACAAAACAAGATTAGGGACCTAGTTGCAGAGATTGGAAACTTCCAGGGACTTTTCTGCGAAAACTCAGGGGCATATACATAATTATGTATATAAACTCGAGGGCTTACTTGCAAAGATGCCAGGGAGGACTGGATCTGAAGAATCTAATAGATCTAGGGGGTTTCTTGAAGATTGGTTAAGACACATAAAAGAGATCTAGAGATTATAGGAAATCTCAGGGGGTCATGTGCAAAACAGCAGGCCTCTTCTTCTATCTCCAGACACAGGCGGACAGGGGAGGCTCCGGGCGGGTCTGGTGGCCGGCGGTGCCAGTGCTCCGGCGACCTAAGGGCTCGGCTAGGCGGGGGAAAAGGGAGAGAAGGATGAGGGGAACGCTTGGAGTTGCTCACCGCGGACGGAGAAGGACGGCAGACGGCCGGCGGCGGAAGGGCTGCAGCGGCCGGCGGCGATTGCAAGCGACGGCGGCGCTCCGGTGGCCAACTTGCGACGGGAAACGGCGGAACGGGTTCGGCTCGGCGAGGGGATGCTCGAGGTGATGCTCGTTTGTCCGGAAGATCGACGGAGGCGGCGAATCGGCGGCGGCCGGCTCGGACGGGTGGCGGCGGCAGCACTGCCCGGCGGTGGCGCGCGGCGTGGCGAGGCGGCGCGGAACAGGGGCAGGCGGAGGAGCGTGGGCGGCAGCCTCGGCTTTATAGGGCGCAGGCGCGAGCCCTGGCGTGCGCGGCACGCACACCAAGACGGCGGCGGCCTGGCCGGCCGTGGCGTCTCCGGACTCTGTGGCCGGTTGGGCCCCGATGGGCTTCGAATAGATGGGCCGGAAGTGACCGAACGGGTGAAGAGGAGGAGTCGGGGGTGGTCCGCCAGACTTCCAAGAGTGGGCTGAAAGCTTGACTGGGCCGAAAAGGGAGGAAGAAAAAGAAAAAGGAAAAGAATTTCTTTTTATTTTTAGAAATTATTCTCGGGAAAAGAATAATCTAGAAATAGCTAGATAATTCATAAAAGCCACGAAAAATATTCTAAAAATTCCAAAAATTCTAGGAAAATTCCCAGAGATAGATTGGGACACGAACATTCCAAATAAAATATTTGGAGCTCATGAAAAAGATTTTAGAGCCTTCTAATAAATAGAAAATGCTCAGAGAAAATGAGAATAAATCCCAGAAAATTCCGGAAAATTCTCGAAAGGGTTTGGTCAGCACCTAAACGCATTTTTGAAACCTTTTGCACTCAAGAAGCACCAAGATGCATCGGCATGAATGCAACACTCACAACCTTTTATTTGATTAAGAAAATCAAACAAGGCTTTTTCCTACACTATATTCCCTGTAAAGAAAATAAATGTTGGAAAAGTTTTAAAATTATGAGAAAATTGTTATTTAATTATTCTCTCTATTCACATCCTGAAATTAGAAATTTCAGGGTGTGACAGGGATGGGCCTGACAAACGGGACCCGGCTGTCGGTGAGATAGACATGGAGGAAGGAGTTGGGCCTGCGCAAGAAAAACGGGCCGAGCGAAGAAGCTAGGCAGGCGCGGCCAGAGAGGCAGCGGACACGACAGCTAGGTGAGCGGCGCATTGTGCATGTGCACGAGGGTGTGCGGCTCTGGTGCGAAGCATGACACACGAGAGGTGGGCGATCACGAGCGGAGCCCTAGAGCATAGGCCGAGGATGGTCGGTGGCGGTGCACAGACTCGAGTTCGGTTCTAGTTGGGTTCGAGATGAGGGAGACGAGCCTAACAGGCGGGGTCCGCCCGGCAGCTATAGGAGAGAGCAAGAGTGAGCCGGGCCGACGACCTTTGATTGTTGTTGGGACGAGCAAAGGTTTGTGTCGGGAAAAGATGGTTGGATGGACCGGAAAGAGAGATAGAGAGAGAATGAGTTGGACCATAAAAAGATATATATATAGAGAGAGAGATTTGGGTTTGATCTTTTTATGATTTTGATTTGAAAACACTTACTCAAACAAAATAAACAAATGCAAAAGCAACTCAAAAAGAAAGCGACACTCATATAATCATTTTATTTATTTTAGAAAACAATCAATCGTTTTTTTCCTATACTAAGTTCCCTGTAAAGAAAATAAATGTTGCACAAATTTTAAAATTATGAGAAATCGTTATTTTATTATTTTCCTATTAACATCCTGAAATCGGAAAATTTCAGGGTGTTACAATGCACAAGGCGTCTATCCATGATCCCCAGAAGAAAATCCGAACCCAAACACCTCAGAATCGGAGGAACAAGCCGCGCACGAAAAACCAACGAAAATAGCTCAAAAGGACACGAAAATCACACGAGCTACAAGAAGGAAAGCGACGCAACCATGAAAGCTTCCATACACTCGGAGATCAGATTCTCTACAAAATGGTGTAGAAAATCTAAACCTATGGACCAGAGAAATGGGAAGCAGTCCGGATGGATGGTTTGCCCAGAAACCCTAGAGCTAATATATATGAGTTCCTCTGGGTTGGGCGAATGACCAAGCTACCCCCAGCACTTAAGTTGAGATACAAACCCCTCAGGGGCAAATAGGTCAAGTAGCACTTCTCTTCATCGCATGGCCATGCCTTTGCCGCAGTCCGCGTCCTCCCGACGCAGGCCCTGCGATCCTGCCACGTGTCTGCCGGCATCGAAGCTTCTCGGCGTGCCCGGATCCCGTCTCCGCCCGCCGAGCCTCCGGTCTTGGTTTTGTGGCTCAACCAAGTAACCCTACGGTTTTGTGGTGAACCGCCGCAAACCCCGCGTGCAGACTCCGGTTGTGAGCCGCTACCCTGCACCGGCTCCGATCAACGACTTCGTCTTGCTTTTCTTGCCCCTATGCGACCCGCACTTGACCCCGCTGGCCACCGGGTCCCTCGAGCCGAGCCTACTTTCTCTCCACTCCTCGGAGGCCCCGAAAGGCATAGACCTTTTGCGCCCGCTCTTCACCTGCACTAACACAAATCAAGCCGCAACCTGCACCTACAATATTCGGCCAAGAGTCAGTCCACACCACGTTGTCAATCACTCATCACACTGAGGAGCGACCATCCACCGGTCCTCAGACGCTCCGGTCCTCAACACCGACCACGGGGGCCCGACGAAATCGTAGACGTGAAGCTTCTGACCTCCAGGCGCCCAGACGGATCTGGCAGAGCAGTGAGGCACGCCTACCCCGGAAGGTCTTCAATCGAACCTACGACCATTCTGCTTAGGAAACAGAAATATAGGCTGATTGGAATAGGTCTGTTTACGTGCAGAGCCATTGCGGGTGCACTAGGACGCAGAGCCTAGCGGGTGCAATTCATCGTCGTCGTGGTCTGTAGATGTAATAAGGCGCAGGGCCGTCTGACGTGGAGTCATGCTTATCTTCTCCGTAAACTGCAGGGTCACGGGTCAACAGTGGTCGGAGATTCTCTTGCTACCTAGAAAATGACAAACTGCCCACTGACCAAGGGGTGTACTGTAGCCATGAGATGCTGCAGCGGCCTCAGGCATCAATGATGCACAAGCGACAAAAGCATCGCGAGGTAGGGGAAAAGGACGTCGCTTTTAATCATCCACATGTCTACAGGACCCCTCAATCACAGGATAACAGTGTCACCACTTCACCGGCCACTCAAGGCCTGGCTCTGGCTATAAATAGCCCCATAGGGTTGAGGGAAGCAAGCACCGAGCATTGCTGAGCTTTGAAGCCGCAGAGTAGAAATTTGGCCATGACATGGGCATGTGTGCGTCCACCAGAGCATAGGATGCAAAATTTGTAGAAGCTTGGAGCTAGAAGAATACTTGCGAAGTGTAGGTGTCTCCCCCACTCTTTGTACTGTGCCTCAGTGAAGAGTCATGGAGAGTTTGGAGGTGATGCTGTAGAGGCCCGAGGTGATGCTGCAGGTTCTTGGTAAGCATGAGATGCTCGTCGAAGGATCACAGCTCGTGCCAAAGAGCAAGCTCGTGCCTGCATTCCATAGTCAGGCACAAAGTGTGACCTGCTATGCGCAGCGTTGTGCAGGCATTCACCACGAGGCCACCATTGGGGGTCTGAAGCTAGAAGAATTCTTGCGATGTGCTCTGCTATAGCAGAGAACATGGCAAAGATTGCTCTAGGTAGATCAGGTCTTCAAATACGTTTGTATCTTGTAACGGGTTCTGGATCCAATGAGGTCGCAGGCGACTTGTGTACCTTCGAAGTTCCCATGTAATGTTCGCTCTCTTCTGTCATGTAATGGTCGTTTTGAAGAAATTATTCATCAAAGACCAAAAATGATGTGATTTTGGAGGCTTGTCGACCTCATGGAGACCAAAATTTCTACCAGGACGACCTGGTAGCATTGTAGTTTTCACGACCTAAACTCGGGGTGTAGGTCGCCAGTCTATCCGTTGGGATATAGCCGTTGGCAAGAAATCCGGCAAGATCGCCTCGCGAAATTAGCTGCACATAGCTGTTGTGGCAGATCCGTTGCGGCGACGGATCCGCAACGGGCGTCTGTGGCGGGGCCCATATAAATACAGCTGTGGGGGAGGGGCGTTGACCCTTCTTTGCCATCGTTTGCTTCCTCTCGCCGTCCGCCGGAAGCTTCTTTGCCCTAGCCGCCGTGCTTGCGCATCCACTCACCACCTTCGAAGCCCGAGCTTGCCGCCGCCGTCTCTAGCAGACCGCGCGCCGCCACCGCGACCCATGCGCCGTGCCGTTCCGCATGCGCATAAAAACCCTAGTAACATTTAGATCCAAATGCACGCATCCCGAAGAAATGGCGGCCGCGGCTTCCCAGATCCCTGCTCCGGACACGGTCTGGGATGCCTTGGTGATGACCGGGGAGAAGATCCAGGTGCTGGTGGAGCGCGGGCTACTGAGGCCCAAGGCGGAGGTGGAGTGGAAGGCGCCCACCGGCGAGGCATTCCCGACGGAGGACGACAAGGAGCAGGTCGTCTTCGCGTCCTTCTTCGAGCGTGGGTTCAATGTTCCCTCCGGTGACTTCTTCAGAGGTCTGATGTACTACTACAAGTTGGAGTTGGTACACCTCGTCCCCAACTCTATTACTGTAGTTTCGTCATTCATCCATCTGTGCGAGGCGTATCTGGAGATTCCACCCCATTTCCTTCTCTGGCGCTATTTCTTCAACATCAATACCACCGGCAAGCGCACCGGCTTAGTGGGGGCGGTGATGTTCTGCCTGAGATCAGGTCTCAAGGAGGAATGGATAGACATGGATTTGCCAGACAAATCCACTGGGTGGAGGACGGAGTGGTTTTATATCACCGATCAGAAGCCAGCGCTCCCGAAGCGGACTGGGCATCGGCCCGAGAAGATAACTGAATTGTACATGCCCCTGTCCTCCTGCGAGACGAAAGACGTCAAGGAGCTGCTTGCCCTCGTAGCCGACCTCAAGAAGAAAGGTCTGACGGGGGGCTCGGTGGCGATGTCATTTTGTCGTCGCCTAATCCAGCCGATCAAGGAACAGGTGCATCCGGCCTATGAGTACTGGGGTCAGTCGGACCCTACTCGCGAAGTCAACCGCAAGGTCTCTAGGGACGAGATGGCGACCAGAGTCACACAATTGTACACCGGGCGGATCCGGAACAAGAAGTGCCCGAAGGTGCACTCCTTGACCCGACCTGCCGATCCAGTAAGTCCTGAGACAACTGGCTCGTTTCGAAGTGATTATTTTGTTTGTTCTATAGAGGAAGACCTCTTATGTATTGTTTCTGGTCTTTGAAGGTTCGGGAGATGCAGTACTAGTCCCCTGTACTGCTACTGACCGGCGAAGAGCCACATCAGAAATTGAGGTCGAAGGACTGTCAGCCTCCAGCAGCTGCTCTGCTGGAGAACTACTTGTCGGATTCATCTATAGAGGCGGAAGAAGACAGTGATGAGGACGTCGGCGATGTCGTGGCAAGCCGGCTCGAGGTGACTAGTGCCACAAAGTCAGGGCGCAAAACAAGAGCAGCGACGGTGAAGCAGTCAAGCTCGAGGGCTGCCACGACGGCCGAGGCAGCAAAGACTGCCAAGCTCGAGGCTGCAAAGAAGAAGAGGAAGAGGAAGACAGACCCTGTCCTGACGTCGTAGAACGTCGAGGAGGAGGATGAAGCCACTGATGAGCCGCCGGTTATTGATGACCGAGCGGCGCCGAGGTCGCCAAGTACCGCAACCAAGAGGCGGCTGGAGCAAGAGCGGCAGGTGACGGAGGAGGACCTCCATCGTATAAAGGAGGCACAGCTGGCTGCAACTGGTGTGCAGGCAAAGATGCCTAGGAAGGTGCGAGCTCTGCCCCTGAGGCCGAAACTGCGCACGACAGTGGTCGCAAGGTAAAACCTTAGTACCAAGACTTAATTCTTTGACAATGATTATGAGGTCGTAGTATGGTGACAGAGAATTTATTGCAGGTCGGACGCTAGACCTCAGAGCACCTCGGGTGCTCAAGGTTCTTCCTCGAGGACGACGACGTCCGAGCATGAGGTCGGAACTCAGGGTTCCGTTGGCGATGTGGGGGCATCGGCTCCCCCGCCCATCATTGAAGTGGACCCGATCAACACGGTGCCAAGCACGTCAGCTCAGGGCCCAGTGGTGGACCAGGCTCAGATCGAGCAGCCACAGCAGAACCCAGAAACAGCCGGCGGAGAGGTACCGGGTTCGACGTCGATGGGGTCAGGCTTGGGGGGCATGATATCGACTGGAACGGCACTCCCTGGGAGGGAGATATCTTCGAGGATGACGAGGACATGAAGGAGGTCCGTCGGGCGATCTTGACGCTCAATCAAGCCTTCACGGTAAACAGCTACCTTTGAATTTAGCAAACAACTTATCTTGTAAATGTTATCAACGACTTGTCTTGTCTTTGTGAAGCAGTCACTGGCCAACCGTGCCCAGAGCCGAGACGACCAGTGTAGGAATGCCACAGCTATGCAGCTGCAGGTGACGGAGCTTGAGCAAGAGCTCAAGCGGGTTCGAGAGGAGGCCGCTGCTGATAAGAAGAATCGGGAAGCCGATGAGTTGTTGACGACTGTGAGCGCTAGTAAGGCCAACTGCTTCACGACCTTGTGCAGCTTAGCTTGTGTAGCTGGATCTTGTACCTGATGACTTCTTTGTATCGCAGATTTTCATAGAGAAATGGACAACCTCAAGAACGACCTCAAGGTTGCCAAGGAGAGAGTCCGAAGCCTGGAGGTAGACTTGCAGACTGCTGATGCGTCGGGCGAGGAGCTGAAGCAGATGATGAAGGCCGCCGTGGACAGTGAGTATGCCGTGAGCCAGAAGCTGGCTTACGAGAAACAAAAACAAAAGGACCTTGAGGTCAGTCTCATGGTAGCTTTGAAGTCATTGCGCAATGACCAGGTGATCATTGCAGGGCTTGAAGTGGAGGTAAACGACCTGAAGAATGCTGCCGACCATGTGATGGATATGGTGGAGACGCAGGTCGCTGGGGAGGAGCCCAAACCAGCCATCGACCGGCTCCTGGCTACACCCCAGAAGCTGGTCGATCTCTTGAGGGCCACAAGCTTGACAGTGGCTACGGAGTCGCTGGTGCGAGTGAAGTCGCACTTCCCCGAAGTTGACATGGTCAAGGTCGGGGAAGGCCCAGATGCCACGAAGGACCTCAAGGTCATGGAGGATGAGATACGAGAGGCCACTGAGAAGATAATGGACGCCATCGATTACGAGGGCGACAATGGTGAAGAGTAGTCGTAGTCATAGAGCTGTACCCCCTCTTCCTCCAGTCATGTAAATAACAATGATGATCTTCTTTTGGCTGTGATGACATGCTTAGTTTATGTTTGCGCGAACTTGGTTGCCCTGAAGCAATGTGTTTTTATCATACCCCAGTAACCACTACTCACGGAGAGGCTGGCTTGCCAATCACCACTGCTCAGCAGGGAGACTTACGTGCGATCAGCGCGCGGGGAGGAGTCTAGGACTCTGGTTTTGCAACCACACGACCAAGCAGGCTCGCCACAACATAGAGTAAGTAGTCACGAGGGACGACGTCCTCAGGTCGAGCGACCCT
Source organism: Cenchrus fungigraminus (assembly GCA_036936925.1). NCBI lineage: Eukaryota > Viridiplantae > Streptophyta > Magnoliopsida > Poales > Poaceae > Cenchrus > Cenchrus fungigraminus. The sequence continues at coordinate 47,637,544 of CM072778.1, read as the reverse complement.
TGTATTGGCTTTTGCCAAGCCCCCGAGCATGTCGAGGGGGAGGAACAGGACACTTCACCCTCAGGTCTTTCGACCCTTGAGTTGGCTTTTGCCAAGCCCCCGAGCTTGTCGAGGGGGAGAGTACGACATGGAAGAAAAAAGGATAGAACTCAAGACACATTAGATGACTGCTTTAATTAATATTTATTGAACTGAAAATACAAAGACGAAGAATACATAGCTGTAATGAAAACTATTCTACGGATAGAATCGTCGAAGGTGCTCCACATTCCATGGGTTGGGTACTCCTTGGCCGTCGCTCCACTGGAGGCGATATGTAGATGGGCTGATGACTTCTGTGACGATGAAGGGTCCTTCCCAAGGGGCAGACAACTTGTGCATGCCGTCGGTCTTCTGGATGTGTCTTAAGACTAGGTTGCCAACGTTGAAGGAGCACTCCTTGACGTTGCGATCATGATACCGACGGAGTTGCTGGTCGTGGCGGGCTTGCCTCATGACGGCTGCCACTCTTTGCTCCTCAAGGCTGTCGAGGTCGACACGATGGGTTTTCTCGGCTTCACCTTCTTCATAGAACTGTATGCGTGGAGCTCCAAAGGTGACGTCGGTAGGTAGGATGGCCTCTGAGCCATAGACCAGGAAGAAGGGTGAGAAGCCCGTGGCGGAACTGACTTGGGTCTGCAGACCCCAGATTACATGTGGTAGCTTGGCTAACCACCGGGTAGCATAATTTGAAGCGTCGTCAAAGATACAATCTTTGAGAGCTTGAAGAACCATGCCATTGGCACGTTCGACCTGGCCGTTGCACCGAGGGTGGGCGACCGAAGAGTAGTAAACATCAATCATGCTGTCCTGGCAAAAATCCCAGAAGGCAGACCCTGTGAAGGCCGACCCGAGGTCGGTGATGATTCTGTTGGGCACACCGAAGCGATGTGTAATCTCCTGGATGAATTTTGCCGCTTCTTCCGACGTGACCTTAGCGACAGGTCAGACTTCAATCCACTTGGTGAATTTGTCGACGGCCACAAGGATGTGCTTGTAGCCGCCCGGAGCGGTTCGGAATGGTCCTATGGAATCAAGGCCCCACATGGCGAAGGGCCATGATGGGGGAATTGTGCGCAGGGTCTGAGCTGGCAGATGCTGCTGTTTGGCAAAGAATTGGCATCCTTTGCACCTCTTGACGAGGTCTTTGGCATCAGTCATGGCCGTCGGCCAGTAGAAACCGGATCGATAGGCCTTGCCGACAAGGTTGGTGGATGCCGCGTGGCAGCCACACTCGCCGCCATGGATCTCAGCTAAGAGCTGAAGACCTTCTGATCGCAAGATACACTTCATCAACACACCGGTAGAGGCGGCTTTTCTGTAGAGGTCGTTGCCGATCACGACGTAGTTAGCACTACGCCGCGTGATACGCTCTCGTTCAACTTTGTCCTTTGGGACTCGCTGGTCGACTATGAAGGCCAGGAAAGGCTCGCACCAATCATCCTCTTTCTCTATCATCAGTACGTCACGGGGAGGTGCTGGAGCTAGTTCGGGCTGACCTTGGTCCGGACTGTCCGGATCCAACAGCTTGATAGACGGCTTGCGTAGGTCTTGGATGACCACACCCACCGGGACTAGAGCTCGCTTGGAGCCTAGTTTGGACAGTACGTCGGCGGCCACGTTGTCGTTACGTGGCACATGCTGAAATTCGATCCCCTCGAAGTGGCCTTCGAGCTTTCGGATTTCAGCGCAATAAGCATCCATTGTGTCTTTGACACAATCCCACTCCTTGTTGACTTGCTCGATGACGACCTTGGAATCGCCATATGCCAGTAGTCGCTTGATGCCAAGGGACACTGCGATACGGAGCCCGTGAATTAGAGCCTCGTACTCTGCTCCATTGTTGGAGGCCTTGTAGTGTATCTGCAGGATGTATTTTAGCTGCTCTCCCTGGGGAGAGATAAATAGCACTCCTGCTCCTGCGCCTTTGAGGTTAAGGGCACCGTGGAAGTACATTACCTAGTGTTCAGGCCGCTCCTTGGGAGGGGGCATCTGGATCTCCATCCATTCTAACACGAAGTCAGCTAGGATCTGTGATTTGATTGCCTGCCGAGGACAGAACTCGATGTCGAATTCCCCAAGCTCCACCGACCACTTGACGATGCGGCCGTTGGCGTCGCGGTTGGAGATGATCTCCCCTAGCGGCAAGGACGACGGCACCTTGATCTTGTGGGCTTGGAAGTAGTGGCGAAGCATTCTTGACGTGATCAGGAGTGCATAGAGCAACTTCTGAGGTTGTGAATACCGTGTTTTAGCGTCGGCCAGGACCTCGCTCACGTAGTACACAGGTCGCTGAACAGGGTAGGCCTGCCCTTCTTCTTCCTGTTCGGCAACGAGAACTGTGCTGACCACATTAGTGGTGGCGGAGATGTAGAGGAGGAGCGTTTCCTTCGGTATTGGCGGTGTCATGATCGGTGGCGTGGTCAAGGACTCTTTGAGAGCCTCGAAAGCCTTCTGTGCCTCTTCGTCCCATATGAACTTATCTGTTTTCTTCAATAGCTTGAAGAAAGGTAGACCATTTTCGCCGAGTTTACTGATGAAACAACCTAGGGCCGCCATCATACATGTGGCTTCATGACGTCTTTCTTGCAAGATGGCTTGGCCATGTTGCGGATTGCGTCGACCTTGACGGGGTTAGCTTCGATGCCTCGGTGCCCGACCATGAAGCCCAGGAGCAACCCAGAAGGGACACTGAAGACGCACTTGCTGGGGTTGAGCTTCCACTGGTAGGTACGTAGATTGGAGAAAGTCTCGACAAGGTCGGCGACGAGCTGATCTTGTTCGGTAGTCTGGACGACCACATCGTCGACGTATGCTTCCACGTTCTTCCCGATCTGGGACTTCAAACACTTCTGTATCGCCTTCTGGTAGGTGGCGCCGGCATTTTTTAGGCAAAAGGTCATGACCTTGTAGCAATAGATGCCGTTGGGCATTATGAATGTCGTTTTGTCTTGATCGTTAGGATTCAGGGCTATCTGGTGATACCCTGAGTAGCAATCAAGGAAGCACAGAAGCACGCTACCGGCCGTGGAGTCCACGACTTGGTCGATGCAAGGAAGAGGGAAAGGATCTTTTGGGCAGTGCTTGTTGAGGTCGGTGTAGTCGATACACATCCTTAATCCTCCAGTTTTCTTGGGTACAAGAACCTTGCGAGCCAAACCGGGTGTTTACATTCTCAAATGAATCCTGCAGCTAAGAGCGTGCAGACTTCTACTCCTATGGCCTGTTTTCTATCTTTTGCAAATCGCCTGAGCTTTTGCTTGATAGGTCTTGCTGTCTTGCTTACTTCAAGGGCGTGCTCAGCCAGCTCCCTGGGGACACCGGGCATGTCAGACGGGCTCCATGCGAAGATGTCGGCGTTGTCCCGGAGGAAACTGGTGAGCGCAAGTTCCTATTTGGGGTCGAGGTCAGCCCCGATGGTGACTTCCTTGGACGCGTCGGGCAGGCCGAGGCAGACTTTCTTCACCGCGAGACTTGCGTCAAAGCGATGGCTGTACGCTTCTGTTCTGGCACCTCCAGAGTGGTTTGGTCGATCTTGGCGGCCTGAGCGACCATGACCGTAGCTGCGGCTTTACATGCAGACACCTTAGCGAGGTCGACTGTGTCGCTCTCGCATTTGTAGGAGACGAGGATGTCGCCGTAAATGGAGAGGATCCCGTTTGGTGTTGGCATCTTCATATGAGGTAGGTGTGATGCGGGATGGCCATGAACTTGGCCAACATGGGTCGACCAAGGATGGCGTGGTAGGAGGAGCGGAAGTCCGCGACCTCGAACGTCAGGTACTCCGTGCGGAAGTTGTCTTCTTTGCCGAACGTGACCGGCAGGCATACACGACCTATGGGGTATGCAGCCTTGCCGGGCATGACCCCATAGAAAGGTTCGTCACAGGCGGTCATCTTGGAGAAGTTGAAGTCCATCTTCTTCAGCGTTTCGGTGAAGATGATGTTTAAGCTGCTGCCCCCGTCGACGAGGGTTCTGGGCAGGAAGGCACCGTCCACTATGGGGTTGACGACCAGCGGGTAGGTCCCGGGGTCGGGTATATGTACAAAGTGGTTTTTCCTGGAGAAGCTGATGGGGAACTCCGACCACCGCAGGGGTTGTGGAGTTTTGGTGTTGACTTGGCCGATCTCCCTTGCGTTCGATCGCTGCTGTCTGTTGCTCTTAACTGCTTGGCGACCACCAACGATGAAGTTGATCTGTCGATTGGTGTTCTGAAACACACTGTTAGGGTTGCTGGCTTTAGGTGGTGGAGAAGTTGGCTCCTTACGACGGTTGCCATCGTTGTTGTGGTCGTTGTAGCACCGGCGGTCGTCACGCCGATCGTCGCGGCGTTCATCACGGCGATCGTCGTGGTGGTAGTCGTCACGACGATCATCATGTCGGTCATCGCGGCGATAGTCGTGGCGATAATCACGGCGATCCCTATCGTCGTTACGACGGTAAGGTCACCGGTCGCGGTAGTCGCTTCGATCAGGTTGACGGTTACGGTTGTCGTAGCGGCGGCCGTTGTTCTGGTCGTCGTTGTTGCCGCTCTTCGTCTTCTTTGGCTCTAAAGGCATGCCTAGGGCGCGCTTCAGTTGCTCGCACTCCCTCATGGTGTGCTTGGCGTCGCGGTGGAATTGGCACTGGTCGTGCAGTGTGCAGTTGAGGTCACCTTCGAGTAAGGTGGAAGGTCGTGGAGGATCAGTCGCATAAACCTCGCCAGATCGCTTGCGCGACCTGCCGCTGCCGTCGTGGTCATCTTGAAGTCGTGTACCACCGCGTCTTGGGTATCGACGAGCTTGTCGACGTAAGCCATGAGGTCGGCGATGGAATCAGCGCCGGCTTCATGGATCTTCTCAAAGAGCTTGAGGTTGGTTACCCCCTTCTTGTAGTAAGCTATGACGTCTTCATCCTTGACACCGGCCAGGGTGTTACGGTTCTCGAAGAAGCGGTTGGTGTACTCTTGGAGAGTTTCGTCGTGCCTCATCCGTACTTTGGCGAGGTGGTGAGTGTTGCCGGGGCGATTGTAGGTCGCTTGGTAGTTGGTCGTGAAGAGCCATGATAGGGTAGCCCATGAAGTGATGCACTCCGCAGGAAGGTTGCCGAGCCACAGGAGTGGCGCTTGACCCATCACGATAGGAAAGTAACCAGCCATGTGGTCTTCGTTGCCTCCTGACGCCCGAGCAACGATGCTGTACATCTTGAGCCAAATACTCGGGTCGGAGCGACCGTCGTATTTCTGAGGACCTGTGTGGTTCGAGGACCAGTGGATGGTCGCTTCCTGGTGTGATGAGTGATTGACAACGTTGTGTGGACTAATTCTTGGCTAAGTATTGCAGGTGCAAGTTGCAGATTGACTGGTGTTGGTGAAGGTGAAGAACAAGCGCAAAAGGTCATTTCCGGTGAGGCCTCCAGGTGTGGAGAAGACAAGTAGGCTTGGTTCGAGGGACCCGGTGGCCAGCGGGGTCAAGTGCGGCCCGCGTGGTGGCAAGAACGGCAAGATGAAGTCGTGGACGGTTCCTTGGTTGAGCCTCAAAGCCAAGATCGAGCCGGGACTTCGTGGGGGCCAAGTCATGAGTGGAGATTGGCGGAGGCCACACCAAGTTCGCGGGGTTTCCAGTGGTTCACCATAAAACCACTAGGTTCCTTGGTTGATCCACAAAGCTAAGACCGATAACGGAGTTGCAGCAGCATCTGACCGGTCTGACTGGTGGGTACCGGTCTAACCAGTGGAGGACACCGGTCTGACCGGTGTGCGACGACGCAGTCCGGAGACTTCGAAGCGGAGGACATGTGTTGGGATCGCATGGCTTGCGTCGAGCCTACGCGAGGTGCGGTCGCCGGGCATCCGTCCGATGGTGCGACAACGAAGATTCCCAAAGTGCCCTTCGGGGGCGTGTATCCTAGTTTAATGTAATAGGGGTAGTTTCGTCTTTCGGTTGCCTCCATATAACCCAAGTGGTGAGAGGATGGCAGCCATCTCTTGGAACCCAAGCTCATTTTGTTTAGCTATTTTTTTCCTTTTCCATTTTCCTTTGGAATTTCTAGGACTAGCTTGAGAGCTTCATGGTGAGATCTTGAGAGAGGGATGGATGATTGGGAGGAAAGCTAGACCTTGTATGAACCTTCATGGTATGTATAGACGATTCGGCGTGGTTCCTCAAGGCTTGGTTGTGTCTCTCCCGTTTGCCCTTTTTGGTGATTTTTGGAGCCTTTTCTTGGTGATTTTCTTGTGGCGGTTTCGAGACATTTCTCTTTGGGATTCGGTGGGAGATGTATGCATGAACCGTTCGTGGTTCTTTTCCTTTTGATTCCCCTCCCAAATCCGTGAGCAAAGGGGCTCGATTTTGGGGTTTTCTCCTCTCTAGGGTTAGAGGCGCTCTTGGTGGGATTTCTTCGATTCCTCTTGATTTAGCAAGTTTTGGTGGACCAAATCTTGGCTATGGAGTGCCCATGAGGTGTTCCTACTATCCCCAAAATCTTGTGCGAATCCGTGGAGCGAACCGGGAGATCGGAAGTTGGATTTGGGGGAGTTGACCCGCGGCTCGCTGTTCGTCCCGAGCTGCCCAGGCTTGACTGGTCTGACTGATGCATGTGACCGGTCTGACCGGTGCATGTGACCGGTCTGACCGGTGCAAGGCCCTTGTGGGAACTGCCTAGTTCGAGTGGTTTTGGCCTGTGGTGTTGCTGGTCAGTTCTTGGCAGGTTTTGTGTTGTTTTGCTAGGTTTTGTGAGGATTTCTTCTTCCCTTCAAGTTCGTGTTCTGAGGTGATTTTTGTTCCAGGGCCTAGAGAAGTCACTGAGGCTTCCTAGAACGTTTCTGTGCGGCTGTTGTAGCCACCGGCCGGACCGGCGCTGTCCACCGGTCTGACCGGTGTCATCGGTCTGACCAGCGCAGGCCATCAGTCTGACCGGTGTAGCACAGGCAGCAAGCTGTGCAGATTTCCGCTGTGCGTTTGGTGTGTTCGGTTCGGAAGGTTCCTTTGTTGGTTCCTAGGACCAGTAGCATTCCTGTGGCAACGTGGTCTTGGCCAACTTGGGTAGTTGAGTTGGAGATATGCTTTGGCTAGCCGTGTTCATCTTTTTGGAATTGCCATCTCCTTCGAGAAGAATTTTTATCGGCTCCCATTCACTCCCCCCTCTCTGGTCGCCTGTTTGGTCCTTCAAGTGGTATCAAAGCCGGTTTGGGTCTTAATTGACTCTAACCAGTCTAAGATCCAAATATGGCGTACCAGGAACGGGGTTCGGGTCCTCCGCACTTCGATGGCAAAAACTACCAGATGTGGCAGAGGCGGATGGCGGCGTTCCTCCGCGGAAAGGGTCAGATCCTTTGGGACGTTACGGTGAACACAGCTTATGTTCATCCGATTAACTTCCTAGCTCCTGGATCGAGGGACATGCACGACGCCAACAACAAGGCGGTCGACTACTTGTTTCGTGCTCTGTGTCAATCCGAATTCGATCGGGTTCAGACAGAGGATCTAGCTTGTAGGATTTGGGAGCAATTGAAGGATGCTCACGCTGGAAATGCTCAGTTTCAGGCACAGATGTATGCGTCTTACCGGAGAGAGTACGAGAACTTCACTCATCTCCCCGGTTAGTCAATTGATGCCTTGTTCCAGCGGTTTACGGTTGTGGTGAACAACATGAGAGCCAATGTGGCCGTGCTCCCGTACGATGATCATGACAGAGCCATGAAGCTCTTGCATTCGCTGGACCGTACTATTTGGGATGGAAAGGTCGAGGCCATTTTAGAGTCTGAGAAGTATGACACTTTGATGGTGAACGAGCTGTTCTCTAAGCTCAAGTCAGTTGAGGTCGATCGTGGTGTTACAGCCCGTCTTGAGAGCCCGACTAATTCCCATAGTCTTGCTCTTGTCGGTGGCTCCGGTGCTTTGACTAACGCTAACTCATCCTCCAGGATGTATTCTTTGTCCTCTTTGATGTCTTTGCCAGACGAGGAGTTTGATGTACTTGGAGAGGACGAGCTGGCGTTGTTGACACGGAGATTCGAGAGGATGCACGAGAACCAGGTGAACTCAAGAAGGAACTCGAGGACGTGTTTCAAGTGCGGCAAGACCGGACACTTCTTCGCCGAGTGTCCGAAGGTGAACAACCACGACAAGCACAAGTCCAAGAACAAGGAAAGGAGGTCCAAGAAGAAGGAGCATGAACATAGGAGGAAGACATGGACCCGAGAGAAGATCAAGAGATCGAGCGACGTTGACTCCGGCTCTGAGGACACGTCATCAAGCTTGAGTGAAGAAGAAGAAGAGGACGGCAAGAGGAAGGACAAGAAGAAGAAGAAGGACTTCGACAAGTACTTCAACGGCCTTTGCTGTACCGCAAGCAAGACTCCGAGAAGCTACAACAAGAAGGATGGACATTGTGGCATGGCGCACAGCTCCGGCAGTAAGAAGACCCAGAAGAACACCTCGGACTCAGACTCCGAAGATAAGGTATGTGATGAGCTCTCCTCTTTGCGCAAGGAGAATGAGGAGTTGGTTGACTTGCTTGATAACAACGATCACATACTTAGAGAGGCTAAGAAGCTTAGGAAGGAGCTTAGGGCTTTGCTTGAAGATGCTAGGAATAGAGTGGCTGAGCTAGAAACACAGAACCTTGAAGCCAAGCTTGAGATAGATTTGCTTAAGGCTAGTCCTGTTGTTTCTGATGAGGTTGATTGTGCCGATTGCTCTGTTTTCCAAGCTGATTTGACTGCTCTTAGGGAAAAGCATGCCTCCAAGTGTGAGGAACTAGATGTGCTTAGGGTTGAGTTGGTTGAGCTGCAATCTAGACCCACTTTGCTTAGTGCATGCACTTCTTGCCCTGCTTTGCATGAAAAGATTGCTGAGTTTCGTTCTCGCATTGTTTCGCTCAAAGCTGAATTGAAAGTTCCTATTCCCACTTCTTGCTCTACTTGTGAATTGCATGCTGTGAAGAATTTGGAACTTGCACAATTGTGTTGATCGTTTGCAGGATGAGAACTGATAGAGGGGGAGTGCCCGATCTTTCGGTGAGTGGAGATAAATTCGATTTGGTGGTTGTTGACCCTCACGATCCGACTTCGTATGCGATCTGGGCGTCCGTTTTATTGCGCACTACTCCTGGACTCCGAACTGGGCTCGAACTTGAATTGCTTTAGGCCTCCACCTTGGGGACTCGAACCGGATTAGCCTCGTGCCTCCTCTTTGACTTGGACACACTTGCTGGACTTCTTCTACTCCATTCCATGCACCAATCATGGTCGTATGCATGGGTGTCATGTCCTCATCATTCTCCCCCTTTTGAAGAAAAGTCGTCCTCGACGTCTATTGTACTTGAAACTGAGCCTGCACAACACAAAGGAGAACGGGGTTGCGGAAATAAAGCAAACCAAAACAATTGGGAGGAGGAATGTGACCATGTTTCCAATTATGCATCATATCATACCGCATAAAATTGTCAGCATCTCTGGAGACTTTGTCATTACGATCCTACAAAAGATTAGTGCCAACAAAAGACACAACAGGAATAGCCGGTTTATTGCAAGAAAATTCAGCACCAAAAATCATAGAGAGTGACCAGCAATGCTTCCTTTCTTGAGAAAAATAACTACTAGAGGAACATGTGAATATGTTTGTATGAAGGTTACCCTCCAATCGATCACAATCTTGCATAACAAAAGGAGAATTCAGATTTGTACAAATGTAAACCTGATGTACCATATATTGTCCTTTGTTGTTATATTTGCCAATAACATGATATGAATGTCTAGATAACCATGGCAAATCAGCATATGCGAAAATTCTCTCTTCTAAACAATCTAGATTACACAAATCATCAAATTCAATGTAACCTACGGTATGTAAAGAAGACAACAAATGTAGCTCATTATTTTTACTAGCAACATGCATAATATGTTTATTTTCAGGACTAGCATGTAAAGCGGAAGTAGTAGCACACAATTCATCTTTATCACAAGAAACATCAAGCAAATCACCATGTGACAAGGATAAATCAAGAGATGGTTCCACTATTAATTGCTCAACCAAAGCATGAGTTGTGGAAAAATTCAGCACATTAACACAATTCTCACCATCCGTGAGTGTAGCACCATGGACATTACCTATGTTCTCAGTAGGAGTATTAGGTGCATTGTGAAGTGATGGTTCCGAATTGGCACATGAGGATGCGCCTACAGGTTCGGCCGTCCTCTCGAGCGGTGTAGTCGTGGGCGTGGATGGCGCTTTGCTCTCGATCGCTGTACTGGTGAGCGTGGGTGGGGCTGGGAGAGCAGGCGCTGAGCTTGATGTCGAGCTTTGTCCTGCAAAAGAGTGAAGGACCGATTAGGCGAACCAGAGAGGGGGGGAGTGAATGGGAGCCGATAAAAATTCTTCTCGAAGGAGATGAGAACTCCAACAAGACGAACACGGCTTCCAACTCACGTCTCCGACCCAACTACCCAAGTTGGTCAAGACCACGCAGCCACTGGAGTGCTACTGGTCCTAGGAACCAACACTCAACCTTCCTAGCCAAAACTCACCAAAACACACAGCGGAAACTTGCACGGCTTGCTGCCTGTGCTACACCGGTCAGACCGATGGCCTGCGCCGGTCAGACCGGTGACACCGGTCAGACCGGTGGACAGAGCCGGTCAGGCCGGTAGCTACAGCAGCCGCACAGCAAACGTTCCAGGAAGCCTCAGTGAATCCTCTAGGCCCTGGAACAAAAACCACCACGAAACACAACCTGTGAGGAAGAAGAACCCCTCACAAATCCTAGCAAAACAACTCCAAACACTCCAAGTACTGAACAGCAGGACCACGGGACAAAACCACACGGACAAGGCTGTTCCCCGAGACAAAAACCCACCAAGGGCTAGCACCGGTCAGACCGGTCAAGAGCACCGGTCAGACCGGTCGTGCCTGGGCAGCTCGGGATGAACAGCGCCCACGAGTCAACTCCTCCAAATCCAACTCCTGATCTCCCGATCCGCTCCACGGTTTTGCACAAGACTTTGGGGATAGTAGGAACACCTCATGGGTACTCCATAGCCAAGATTTGGTCCACCAAAACTTGTCAAATCAAGAGGAATCGAAGAAATCCCACCAAGAACGCCTCTAACCCTAGAGCCACGAAAACCCCAAAATCGAGCCCCTTTGCTCACGGATTTGGAAGGGGAATCAAAGGGTAAAGAACCACGAAGGGTTCATGCATACATCCCCCACCAAATCCCAAAGATAAAGGCCTCGAAATCGCTCCAAGAAAATCGCCAAGAAAGGGCTCCGAAAATCACCAAAAAGGAGAAACGGGAAAGACACATCCAAGCCTTGAGGAACCACGCCGAATCATCTATACATACCAAAGAGGTTCATACAAGGTCTAGCTTGCCGCCCGATCATCCTTCCCTCTCACAAGATCTCACCATGAAGCTCTCAAGCTAGTCCTACGAAAATCCTAAGAAAATAGGAAGGAAAATAGGAAAACCAAATGAGCTAGGGTTCCAAGAGATGGCTGCCATCCTCTCACCACTTGGGTTATATGGAGGCAACCGAAAGACTAAAATACCCTTACTAGCTAACTAGGGATACATGCCCCTCGAGGGCGAAAATGGAAGTCTTTGTCTTCGCACCATCGGACGGATGCCCAGCAACCGCAAACTTGCTTAGCCTCGACGCAAGCCTTGCGATCCCGACGCGTGTCCTCCGCTTCGAAGATTCCGGACTGCGTCGTCGCACACCGGTCAGACCGGTGCTCCTCACCGGTCAGACCGGTACCCACCGGTCAGACCGGTCAGACCCACCAGTCAGACCGGTCTGGAGCTGCTGCACCTCCGTCTTCGGTTCTTCGGTCTTGGCTTTGTGGATCAACCAAGGAACCCAGTGGTTTTCTGGTGAACCACCGGAAACCCCGCGAACTCGGTGTAGCCTCCGCCAATCACCACTCATGACTCGGCTCCCACGTAGTCCCGGCTCGACCTTGGTTTTGAGGCTCAACCAAGAAACCGTCCATGACTTCATCTTGCCGTTCTTGCCACCATGCGGCCCGCACTTGACCCCGCTGGCCACCGGGTCCCTCGAACCAAGCCTACTTGTCTTCTCCACACCTGGAGGCCTCACCGGCAACGACCTTTCACGCTTGTTCTTCACCTGCACCTGCACCAGTCAAGCCGCAACCTGCACCTGCAATACTTAGCCAAGAATCAGTCCACACCACGTTGTCAATCACTCATCACACCAGGAAGCGACCATCCACCGGTCCTCGAACCACACCTGGCTCTCAATCTCCCCCTTGATGAGTGCATTGACAACACACACGTTTTGGTAACCAAGAGAAAAGGAAAAGAAAAGAAACGACTAAAAGAAACTCCAACAAGCGATCGAAAGCCAAAGAAAAGGCAAAGAGCAAGATCACTTGAAGAAGACAAGTCTCGGACCCCTTAGGCAAGGGCAACGGCTCGACACATCCGAGACAAAACATGCTCAAGCAAAGAGCACAAACCATCAAACCAAAGCTCGAAAACCACAAAGAGCTCCCCCTGCACACATGCAAGCTCCCCCTGAACCGATGCAACTCCCCCTGGACAAATGCATGCGAACCACTTCACAAAACAGAGCAGCTGCAACAGCTCAGCTCTGACCGGTCAGACCGGTCGACACCACCGGTCAGACCGGTGGGCAACATGTGAACAGGACCAGCCCTCTGACCGGTCAGACCGGTGACCTCAACCGGTCAGACCGGTGCACAACAGAGCCCAAAAATAGCTCGAAACCACCTGAAAACCTTCCAAATGCATTCAGTAGGCCAAAACATGCTCAAACTTCTCCCCCTTGTTGATAATGCATGAATCAAGCCAAAAACACAAAAAATGCAACCTAGAGCTTCTCAAATAGACAAAATTCAACATAGGATGCTACACATGTCCAAACGAGCAAGTTAGATACTCTATAGCTTCGTAAAGACATAAACTTCATGATCACCAAGTTTCACAACCATTGGGCGAAGCTAAGATAGAATTTAGCAATTTTGCGAAAAATTACCCTCTCATGAGCAAAGTCCTAAACATGAGCAAAACATGTCAAAATGGCAAAGCCACACAAACTTCATGCTAGGACAACCATTCTAAGCATAAGACCATCATAAACACCCACAAGCACCTCATGTCATGTCAAAGCCACCGAGCCATGTGCCTACTTCTATATATGAGACTTCTCATTGGTAGGCATCATGCAACGATTTAGCACCCAAAGCAAATTAAAATTAGCACATATGACATGGGAGCACATTTTTCAAGCAATTTACATTTCATTTTCAGATTTATAATTGGTACATGAAATGTCTTTGCGACAAAAAGGAACTTATGCCCCTCCACAAGATGAAGCATGGGGGCTAAACATTCATGATGGCAAATGAGCCTTTGGCCCCATATGATCAAAATAAGCTATCCAACCACAAATTAAGCATAGCCAAGCCACTAAAACATGTCAAGATCATGTAAAGGCATTTACTCACAAGAGAGCATATATATGAAATTTTTCAAAAACATAGCCATCAACCATGGATACAAACCAAGATTATCAAGAGCTAAGCCAAACTAACCATAGCTTACCAAATTAGCTCACAAAGACATATATGTCATTCCATGGTGAACAATGTGTATAGGAGAAGCCTTTCCTAAACAATGCATATGATACAAAATGCATGCAACCTAAGATACAAAGATGCCTATACATCATGCTACATATGCCATGCCAAATGCAAGAAATGCACAAAGGAAAGCTATACATATGCTACAAAGGAGCTCCCACACGCCAACTCAAGAAATCAAACAAACACCAAGCTCCCCCCGCAAACGAGTGAAAGTTGCTTGATCTAGGGGTTTGGTGAAAATATCGGCTAGTTGTTCATGTGTGGGTACATGGATCAAAGCTATCTTCCCTTTCTCTACGTTGTCTCTCAGAAAATGATACCTCACTTCTATGTGCTTGGTTTTGGAATGGAGCACTGGGTTCTTTGCAACGCTTATGGCACTGGTGCTATCACATTGAAGTGGGACATGGGTATACTCCTCACCAAAGTCACTCATGGTGTATGTGATCCAAAGGAGCTGAGAGCAACAACTAGCTGCGGCCACATACTCTGCCTCGGTAGTGGATTGAGCAACACTCGACTGTTTGCGGGAAGACCAAGATACCAAAGAAGAACCCAAGAACTGGCAAGTCCCAGAAGTGGACTTCCTATCCAACCGACACCCGGCAAAATCCGCGTCTGAAAATCCATGAAGCGCCAAAGAAGAAGACGCAGAGTACCAAAGGCCGAAGTCGGGAGTGTGTCGCAAATACCTGAAAATGCGCTTGACTGCTTGCCGATGCGAAGTCCTAGGAGAAGCTTGAAAACGAGCGCACAGACACACCGAGAATTGAATGTCCGGCCTCGTCGCCGTCAAGTAGAGGAGTGACCCGATCATGCTCCGGTACTCCTTCTGGTCCACGTGTTCACCTTCCTCGTCCGCATCAAGAACTGTAGTCGTACTCATAGGCGTCGCCATGGCCTTGGAGTCCTCCATCTTGAACTTCCTCACAATGTCCTTGGTGTACTTAGCTTGGTGCACAAATGTTCCTTCCTTTGATTGCTTGATTTGTAGCCCGAGGAAGAACTGCAACTCGCCCATCATGCTCATCTCAAATTCCCTGCTCATGTCTTCTGCAAACCTTGCAACAAGAGAGTTAGACGAGCCACCAAAGACAATATCATCCACGTATACCTGCACAATCAGGATATCTCTGTCCTGCCTGAGGAGAAATAAGGTCTGGTCGACCTTCCCCATCTCAAACCCTCTCTCAAACAGGAACCCTCTCAACCTACCATACCAAGCTCTAAGCGCCTGCTTCAACCCATACAGCGCCTTCCTCAACTTGTATACCCGGTGAGGGTACTTCTCACTCTCAAATCCCGGTGGTTGCCTCAAAAACACCTCTTCCTCCAACACACCGTTCAGGAAAGCACTCTTCACATCCATCTGGTACAACTTGAACCCTTTAGCCACGGAAAAAGCTAGAAGGATCCTGATCGCCTCCAAACGAGCTACAGGAGCGAAAGTCTCCTCGTAGTCGATCCCCTCTTTCTGACTGTACCCCTGAGCAACAAGTCTCGACTTGTTCCTCACCACTTCTCCTTTCTCTCCCTCTTTATTTTTCCACACCCATTTTGTCCCAATCGGCTTACACCTTGGGGGAGGGTCAACCAACACCCAAACTTGGTTCCTCTCAAAATTCTCCAACTCCTCATACATCGAGTTAACCCAATTATGATCAGATAACGCATGTCCAATGTCTTTGGGCTCAAAAGTGGCAACAAAAGCAGCATGAGCGAAATGAGAATTGTTCCGAACCCTCGACCGTGTAGTACGTTCATTCATGTCGCCGATGATTCTCGAAGCTGGGTGATCCACTTGCACTCGTCGGGGAGGTTCTCGCCTTGATGCTACCTCCCCCTCAACAGCAGCTTCGCCTTGATCTGGGTTTGTCGTTGTAGGTGTGGGAGAGGGTCCATTCTCGATCGTCGTCGAAGTAGTAGGTACATGTTCAGCCGCGGGCATCACACCGCCATCTTCATCATCTCCATGTTCATGCTCCTCCTCCTGAAAGATCTCCTCGCCAAGTTCGTCGTCACCTGCACACTCAAAAACAAGCTGACTACGTGGCTGTGTCTCGTCGAAGGTTACCTCGCAAGTCTCCACGATTTGGTTAGTTTCAAGATTGAGCACACGAAATGCTCTAGAATGAGATGCATAACCAAAGAAAATACCATCGACAGACCTAGCCTCGAACTTGTCCAACTTCTTCCCTTTCTTCAGAATGAAGCATTTACAACCAAAGACATGGAAGTGACTCACCTTGGGTGTGCGACCGTGCATCAACTCGTAACAGGTTTTCTTCTTGTGAACCCTGAGGTAGATCCTGTTCGACACATGGCACGCGGTATTGACCGCCTCAGCCCAGAACCTTCTCGGAGTCCTATGCTCGTCGAGCATCGTCCGAGCCATCTCGCACAAGGTCCTGTTTTTCCTTTCCACCACGCCATTCTGGGGAGGCGTATACGGACTCGAAAACTGATGTTCAAGACCCAAGTCATGGCAAAAGGTTTCGAAGCGAGAGTTTTTGAATTCCGAGCCATTGTCACTGCGGATCGCTCGTATGGCATCTCCGTGCCTCTCGTTTCTTAACCTCAAGACAAGATCTCGAACAAAACCAAACGTCTCCCCCTTCTCCTCAAGAAAGAACACCCACGCATACCGAGAGTAGTCGTCCACCACAACAAGGACATACCACTTCCCACCCGCAGATCGCACACGAGCTGGGCCAACAAGGTCCATATGGAGCAGCTCGCATGGACGCTCAGTCATCACATCGGTGAGAGGCGGGTGAGAAGAGGCTACCATCTTGGCATGCCTACACGGCGCGCAAACCAACTCTTTCTCAAACCTCAATCGTGGCAATCCTCGGACCAAATTGAGTTTACTCAAGCGAGACAAAAGGTCAAAGCTCAAGTGACCCAACTTCCTATGCCACTTCCACAACTCACTCGAAGAACCAGCCAAGAAGCAACGCTCCACACCAGAAGACTGAGAAAAATCAGCTCGGAACACCTGACCCTCGGGAACGACCATGCAAACAAGATCCCCCCGAGAATCTAAAATCCGAGAACCACCAGGCCGAAACAACACCTCAAAACCCTCATCCAACAACTGGGACACAGAAAGCAAATTGTATCCAAGCGATTGAACAAGAGCAACACGCCTGAGAGTGATCTTGTCACTTACCTTAATCTCACCTTCTGACAGCACACGCCCTCGCCCATTGTCCCCAAAGGTGATGTACTTCTTTGTCACCACCGGGACGAGACTTGAGAACCACCCCTTGTCTCCGGTCATATGCCTCGAGCAACCGGAGTCAATCAACCAAATGTTCTTCAAGTCTCCCACCTGAAATTCAAAAGCGAGCACGTGAGTGAACAAACGACTCAGCACTGGGGTTAGTACCAAAAGAGTAAAACCAGTGCCGAGCCATTTGCTCCAAAGTGGGGTTAGCACAAACCAAATCATCACGCCTATCAAAACTACCACCACGGTAACCACCACGAGGGAACCAACCCTCTCTAGCTGGAGGAGGACGAAAACCACGAAAGGGAAACCGTGGATCGTACCTCCGCTCCATCTCAAAGCTACGACTCTTCTCACCCTCGTATTGAGCACGAGGTGGAGAACGCCTAGCAAACTGACCACCTGCAAACTTTCCAGACCAACCACCAGAACCATGACCTCCAGAACCAAACCGAGCATCCTCACGAGCACGAAACCCGACTCGCTGTCTGCCCAGACCTGCACCGGTCTGACCGGTGTAGTACACCGGTCTAACCGGTGTGGCTCGGCCAGCAGCAACACCTGCAGCCTTCCGGTCTCCCCAAGCCGGAACCGTCCTCACAATCGCCTTGGCCCTGGGCATCTGCATACGAGGCTCAGGTACACCATTAGAGGGGTGGTACCTGTCCCTGTTAGCCCACTCTCTAGCCATTCTCTCCTCACGCTTCCTCTTGAAGCAAAACTCATCCTTGTGACCATCTCTCCCACAATACCCACAATGGAACTTTATGGGCTGTGGCTTAGGCTTAGGCTTGGGTTGGGGCTGCCCACTCGGCTTCTCACCCTTTTTCTCTCCTTCCTCACCTCCCTTTGGGCTCACAAACTTCACCGGTTTCTGAAAATCATTTGTTGGGTGAGGGAATATGGGTGGATCTGGAGTAGTGTCAAGTTTGTTTCTGAGATGGTTGGGCTTGGGCTCAAACTTGTTCTTGTGTCTGTTTGGTGGTGGGATAGGAATCTCTCCAACTCTCTCAACTCCCTCACCACAGTTCTCTCCAAGCTTGTCAGCCCCAAGTGCCTGACCATCATAGCGTTTGAAAGCCGCTATCATGATACCGAGCTGAGGCTCCTGACCCGACAACCAGCTCATACATTTTCTCAGCTCATCATTTTCATCCTGCAGGCGATCAACATAATGTGCAAGCTCCAAATTCTTAACCGCATGAAATTCACAAGTAGAGCAAGAAGTGGGAATAGGCTTTTTCAACTTAGCCTCAAGCGAAACAGTGTAAGCATGCATCTCATCAATCTTTCCATGCAAAACAGGGCAAGAAGTGCAAGCACCTAGCAAAGCAGGTCTAGACTTAAGCTCAGCCACTTCAACCCTAAGCATATCTAGTTCATCACAAGTAGAAGCATGCTTATCCTTAAGAGCAGTAAGATCAGCTAGGTACACAGAGCAATCACAGCAATCAATCTCATCAGAAACCACAGGAGAAGCCTTAAGCGAATCAATCTCAAGCTTAGCATCTAGGTTCTGGGTTTCTAGCTCAGCCACACGGTTCCTAGCATCTTCTAGTGAGGCCCTAAGCTCTTTCCTCATCTTCTTGGCCTCTCTAAGCATGTGATCGCGGTTATCAAGCAAGTCAACCAACTCATCATTCTCCTTGCGCAAAGAAGAGATCTCATCACATACCTCATCCTCGGAGTCAGAGTCCGAGTCACTCTGGTGGCTCTTCTTGCTGCCGGAGCTACGGGCCATGCCGCAGAAGCCATCTCTCGCGAAGCAGCTCAACCCGCTCAAGTTCCTGGATGACTTCTTGTTCTTGCGCCGATCACCTTCATCTTCACTGCTACTCGAGCTTGAGGAAGAGTAGGCGGAGCTGGAGTCGACGTCGCTCGCTCCGACCATTGCTCAGGCCTTCCTGCCGCGGCCATCCTTCTTCCTCGACCGTCGCTCGTCCTTGTGCTTGTTCTTGTGCTTGTGATCGCGCCTCGATCGGTACTTGCCATCCTTGCTCGATCGGTGCCTGTAGCCGTCCTTGTAGCCGTCCTTGTTCTCCGTCTTCTCCGGGCAGTCGGCAACGAAGTGTCCTGGCTTGCCGCACTGAAAGCACGTCCGTGCTGTCCTCCTCGTGTTCACCCGGTTCTCGTGCAGCCTCTCGAACCGCCTGGTCAGCAACGCCAGCTCGTCCTCTCCAAGCACGTCGAACTCCTCATCTGGCAAAGACATCAAAGAAGACAGAGAGTACATCCTGGAGGATGCGTTAGCGTTAGACTTAGCTCCTTTGCCACTAACGAGAGCGAGACTATGAGAATCAGTCGGGCTCTCGATCTTGGCTGTCATACCACGGTCCAACTCAGCCGACTTGAGCTTCGAGAACAGCTCGTTCACCGTCAAGGTGTCATACTTCTCGGACTCAACAATAGCCTCAAACTTCCCGTCCCATACGGTACGATCCAACGAGTGCAAGAGCTTCACAGCTCTATCATGATCATTGTATGGGAGGACGTCCACATTGGCTCTCATGTTGTTCACAACGACCGTAAATCGCTGGAAAAGGGCATCGACGGACTCGCCGGGGAGATGAGTGAAGTTCTCGTACTCTCTCCGGTAAGTCGCGTACATCCGAGCCTGAACCTGAGCATTCCCAGCATGAGCATCCTTCAACTGCTCCCAAATCCTACAAGCTAAGTCCTCTGTCTGAACCCGATCGAATTCAGGCTGACACAGAGCACGAAACAAGTAGTCGACAGCCTTGTTGTTGGCTTCGAACATATCCCTCGATCCTGGAGCAAGGAAGTTCATCGGATGAACATAAGCTGTGTTCACCGTGACATCCCAAAGGATCTGACCCTTTCCGCAGAGGAACGCCGCCATCCGCCTTTGCCACATCTGGTAGTTCTTCCCATCGAAGTGCGGAGGACCCGAACCCCGTTCCTGGTACGCCATCTTTGGATCTTAGACTGGTAAGAGTCAATAAAGACCCGAACCGGCTCTGATACCAATTGAAGGACCGATTAGGCGAACCAGAGAGGGGGGAGTGAATGGGAGCCGATAAAAATTCTTCTCGAAGGAGATGAGAACTCCAACAAGACGAACACGGCTTCCAACTCACGTCTCCGACCCAACTACCCAAGTTGGTCAAGACCACGCAGCCACTGGAGTGCTACTGGTCCTAGGAACCAACACTCAACCTTCCTAGCCAAAACTCACCAAAACACACAGCGGAAACTTGCACGGCTTGCTGCCTGTGCTACACCGGTCAGACCGATGGCCTGCGCCGGTCAGACCGGTGACACCGGTCAGACCGGTGGACAGAGCCGGTCAGGCCGGTAGCTACAGCAGCCACACAGCAAACGTTCCAGGAAGCCTCAGTGAATCCTCTAGGCCCTGGAACAAAAACCACCACGAAACACAACCTGTGAGGAAGAAGAACCCCTCACAAATCCTAGCAAAACAACTCCAAACACTCCAAGTACTGAACAGCAGGACCACGGGACAAAACCACACGGACAAGGCTGTTCCCCGAGACAAAAACCCACCAAGGGCTAGCACCGGTCAGACCGGTCAAGAGCACCGGTCAGACCGGTCGTGCCTGGGCAGCTCGGGATGAACAGCGCCCGCGAGTCAACTCCTCCAAATCCAACTCCTGATCTCCCGATCCGCTCCACGGTTTTGCACAAGACTTTGGGGATAGTTGGAACACCTCATGGGTACTCCATAGCCAAGATTTGGTCCACCAAAACTTGTCAAATCAAGAGGAATCGAAGAAATCCCACCAAGAACGCCTCTAACCCTAGAGCCACGAAAACCCCAAAATCGAGCCCCTTTGCTCACGGATTTGGAAGGGGAATCAAAGGGTAAAGAACCACGAAGGGTTCATGCATACATCCCCCACCAAATCCCAAAGATAAAGGCCTCGAAATCGCTCCAAGAAAATCGCCAAGAAAGGGCTCCGAAAATCACCAAAAAGGAGAAACGGGAAAGACACATCCAAGCCTTGAGGAACCACGCCGAATCATCTATACATACCAAAGAGGTTCATACAAGGTCTAGCTTGCCGCCCGATCATCCTTCCCTCTCACAAGATCTCACCATGAAGCTCTCAAGCTAGTCCTACGAAAATCCTAAGAAAATAGGAAGGAAAATAGGAAAACCAAATGAGCTAGGGTTCCAAGAGATGGCTGCCATCCTCTCACCACTTGGGTTATATGGAGGCAACCGAAAGACTAAAATACCCTTACTAGCTAACTAGGGATACATGCCCCTCGAGGGCGAAAATGGAAGTCTTTGTCTTCACACCATCGGACGGATGCCCAGCAACCGCAAACTTGCTTAGCCTCGACGCAAGCCTTGCGATCCCGACGCGTGTCCTCCGCTTCGAAGATTCCGGACTGCGTCGTCGCACACCGGTCAGACCGGTGCTCCTCACCGGTCAGACCGGTACCCACCGGTCAGACCGGTCAGACCCACCAGTCAGACCGGTCTGGAGCTGCTGCACCTCCGTCTTCGGTTCTTCGGTCTTGGCTTTGTGGATCAACCAAGGAACCCAGTGGTTTTCTGGTGAACCACCGGAAACCCCGCGAACTCGGTGTAGCCTCCGCCAATCACCACTCATGACTCGGCTCCCACGTAGTCCCGGCTCGACCTTGGTTTTGAGGCTCAACCAAGAAACCGTCCATGACTTCATCTTGCCGTTCTTGCCACCATGCGGCCCGCACTTGACCCCGCTGGCCACCGGGTCCCTCGAACCAAGCCTACTTGTCTTCTCCACACCTGGAGGCCTCACCGGCAACGACCTTTCACGCTTGTTCTTCACCTGCACCTGCACCAGTCAAGCCGCAACCTGCACCTGCAATACTTAGCCAAGAATCAGTCCACACCACGTTGTCAATCACTCATCACACCAGGAAGCGACCATCCACCGGTCCTCGAACCACACCTGGCTCTCAAAGAGTTAGAATATTACTTCGAACGACGTCCCTACACTTCACGTTCAGCTTGGCAAGCATATTCGAATAATGTGGTCATATCTGTATATTCCTTATGATCTAGTATGTCCTGAATTTCGCGGTGCAAACCACTACGAAAACGTGCCATAGCAGCATCGTTTTTCCCTAATAACCCACAACAAATTATGTCTTTTTGTAATTCCTAGTAATAGACCTCTACAGATTGGGAACCTTGCTGAAAACACTGCATTTTTTAAGCAATTCATGCACATAATAAGAAGGTACAAATCTAAGTCGTAGAGCAGCTTTTAATTGATCCCAAGTGGTTGGAATTTTGATAGGATGTCTTTTATTATAGTCATGCCACCACATTAAAGCAAAATCAGTAAACTCACTAATAATAGCTTTAACTTGAGAAGTAGCAGGAATATCATGGCATGAAAATTGTTGTTCAACTTCTAATTCCCAATCAAGATATGCAGCAGGATCATATTTGCCATTATAAGGTGGAATTTTAAATTTAACCTTAGCAAATGAATCGATACCGGAATGGTGTGGCACACGGCGGGAACATCCTTGGCAGTCTCCATCGTCCTGCTCCTTGTCAACCCTCGTGGTGTCGCCGTCTGCCATGGTTAGCGCAAAGACAAAAACAAAATCGACGACAACAATAGGGTGTAATGGCTCACAAAGGCGCTCAAACTAGTGCTGTTATTAAATTCTTATCCATTCTTACCGAGCACACAGGGGCGAACTGCAACCAACTGGTGGAACCTGCTAAAGATTTGAGGAGTGATTGCCTGGAGAATCAAAACCAGCTCGTCGGAGAACTTTGTGGAGTTCTGGGAAGGCTACACTCAATGGAAGGATTAGCACAATCAAACAATAATTGCATAGCTGAATAATAGTGCTAACACGAACAAACATTGCTGGAAACGAGTGCAAAAGTGGATGAGAACAAAAAGCAAACCGTGGGAGGGGGAGGTGCTGGTGGGAGGGAAGATTGCGGTGCTTCCCAAGAGAAAAAAATACGAGTATGGCGAAGGGAAAAAAAAGACGACGTGTGTCAGAAGTTCATGGTGTGCATGGGGCAATCGCATGCCCAGAGGGGGATCACGACAGGGAGGGCGAACCACGGGGACCACGTGGCTCACGGCGTGGTCACTGAGAAAACCGCGAGGGAGGGGCGGTGGCATTTTCCACGACTTGGGAAAGGGGCGGCGCACGTGAGGCTACCGAGATCGCTTCCTTCTCCTGGACTCCCGGTTCCCTTTTTTTCTTTCTTTTTTTGACTTTCCTTTTTTTGTTGACTTCCTTTTTTACTTGCCAACCAATCTACAGGGGGGAGCGATCTCGGGCGTGCGGCAGGCCCTGCCGCGGCTGGTTCGGCGCGAGGGAAAATCGCGCGAGGGAGTCCCACGGTGCGGAGGCACGAGGGGAGTCCGAACCGTGGACTTCTCTTTTTTTTTTGCTTTCTTTTTTTTGGACGTGCCAAACTCACGCAACAGGGAGGAGGCGATCGGGGAAGGATGCACGGCGTGAGGGAAAAAATGCGGCGCAAGGGGGGTTTGCCGTGGGGTGGGGGAAGAGCAGTGGAGAGAAAAACGGCGGCAAAAACTAGGAATGATGAGAAGAACAAATGCTAACACAAGAAACCAGCAACAATTGAATGAACAAGCACACAAACTCAACAACACAAATTATTGAATGAAAGTGCGAGGCTAAAACGGGTTGGTGGGACAAGGATCTTGATGAGGACATCTTCCTCCACTATTACCCGTTGGCAAAGACGCAACATGGGCCGAAGCCCAGTTGTAGTCAGGCGGCGACCGTGCGCGCCTCATTATCCCACCTTGCTTAGCTTGGGAGGAGGAAGTCACCTTAAAAGGGAGAGCCACCCTTCCCCTATGAGACTAGTCTTTTGGGGCGATTGGGCCTTTCCCCGAGAGGTGCGCCGGAGTGCGGTGCTAAGGTTGCAGAGGAGTATGGTGCTAAGATTGTCGAGGTGCAACAGGAGGCCCTAGTGGTGTTGTAGCCGGATCGGTGTGTCATGCTTCGGCCGGATCGGTGTGTCGTTATTTTGGCTGCCGGAGCTAAGGTTACGGGGGCCAGATTGTACGTATCTGAAGCTGGAATCTTGGGGGCCAGGTCATGTGTACCTGAAGCCGGATTTGTGGGGGCCAGATCATGCATATCTGAAGCTGGACCGGTGTGTCGGGCTTTTCATCCAACCCCACCTGGGCCGGACTCATCATTTGGTATCAGAGCTGGGCTCTTGTTAAGATGGGGAGAATGATGAGGACATCTTCCTCCACTATTACCCGTTGGCAAAGACGCAACATGGGCCGAAGCCCAGTTGTAGTCGGGCGGTGACCGTGCGAGCCTCATTATCCCACCTTGCTTAGCTTGGGAGGAGGAAGTCACCTTAAAAGGGAGAGCCACCCTTCCCCTATCAGACTAGTCTTTTGGGGCGATTGGGCCTTTCCCCGAGAGGTGCGCCGGAGTGCGGTGCTAAGGTTGCAGAGGAGTATGGTGCTAAGATTGTCGAGGCGCAACAGGAGGCCCTAGTGGCGTTGTAGCCGGATCGGTGTGTCATGCTTCGACCGGATCGGTGTGTCGTTATTTCGGCTGCTGGAGCTAAGGTTACGGGGGCCAGATTGTACGTATCTGAAGCTGGAATCTTGGGGGCCAGGTCGTGTGTACCTGAAGCCGGATTTGTGGGGGCCAGATCATGCATATCTGAAGCTGGACCGGTGTGTCGGGCTTTTCATCCAACCCCACCTGGGTCGGACTCATCAGATCTAACCTAGAACAAATTTTTGTTTGGTTTTTGTGGACTATAAGTATTAAAAAAACACTCGATAAACCCACCGATCAACCTGGAAAGCTAATACCACTTGATAGAGGGGGAGTGCCCGATCTTTCGGTGAGTGGAGATAAATTCGATTTGGTGGTTGTTGACCCTCATGATCCGACTTCGTAAGCGATCTGGGCGTCCGTTTTATTGCGCACTGCTCCTGGACTCCGAACTGGGCTCGAACTTGAATTGCTTTGGGCCTCCACCTTGGGGACTCGAACCGGATTAGCCTCGTGCCTCCTCTTCGACTTGGACACCCTTGCTGAACTTCTTCTACTCCATTCCATGCACCAATCATGGTCGTGTGCATGGGTGTCATGTCCTCATCAAGAACAATAAGTTGCATGAGGTGTTGAGTTGGTTGTCCAGCCATGAGCCTCAGCTGGGTGTGTTGATCGCCGGCTTTAAGCGCTTTGATGGTTGGGCCTTGGGATCTGATAAGTTTGGTGAGAGCATTGGTGAGAAAGAAGGGAAATTCGAGAATATTCCAATTCCACCACATCCCACACCCAAAGACAAGTTTGCACCCAAGCCAAACCATTTGCTTAAACCGAAAGAGAAACCAAGTGAGAAGGCGAGTGAAAAGTCTAGTGAGAAAGCAAGTGGGAAGCCTAGTGAGATGCCTTGTGAAGAGCCTCATCCCAAGCCTAAGCCAAAACCAATCCGTTTCCATTGTGAGTTTTGTGGGAAGGATGGTCATAAGAGAGAGTTTTGCTACAAGAGAAAGATAGAGGCAAGAATGGCTAAGGAGTGGGCGAACAAGGATAGGTACCACCCTTCTCATGGTGTGCCTGAGCCTCGTATGCCAATACCCAGAGGAAAGGCTGTAGTGAGAAGCATTCCGGCATAGGGAGATGTGAGTTCCCGCAGCCGAGGTGGGTTACTGGAGAGGGCGGTCAGACCGGCCAGGCATGGCGGTCAGACCGGCCCTACCCAGGGGGAGGTGGTTAGACCGGCCTGGCTAGGCGGTCTGACCGACCCTCCCCAGATTTCTGGGTGGTTCGGTTTTCGAGGTCGTGGTGCTGGTGGTTTCAGTTCCTTTGGTCATGATGCAGGTGGTAGGCGCTTTGAGTCTGGTAGTGTTGTGTTTGCTGGACGTTCTCCATCTCGTGACCAATTCGTGTTTGGGAGAGGTCACAGCTTTGAGTCTCAAAGGGGCTACAGACCA
The DNA here is from genome assembly GCA_036936925.1 of Cenchrus fungigraminus. Taxonomy (NCBI): domain Eukaryota; kingdom Viridiplantae; phylum Streptophyta; class Magnoliopsida; order Poales; family Poaceae; genus Cenchrus; species Cenchrus fungigraminus. The sequence goes on along the minus strand of CM072778.1, from coordinate 47,611,699 downwards.
CGGTCTTTCTTTCGTGGTGCTTGTACTCCTCCAGCGAGACGGGAGTGGTTTCCCCGTGGTGGTTCCAGTTTTGATAGGTATGGTACGATGAATCGCAGTTTTGATAGGAGTGATAGGATGGATGTTGCTAACCCTACTTTTGAGGAGATGGCTCGGCATTGGTTTAACACTTTTGGTACTAACCCCAGTGTTGAGTCGTTTGCTCGCTCTCGCTCTTGATTTTGAGTTGCAGGTGGGAGGCTCGGAGAACATTTGGTTGACTTCGGGGGTGGTTCTCCGGCCTCATACCCCGGTGGTGTCAAGAAGGTACATCACTTTCGGGGATGGTGAACAAGGACAAGGGACTTCTGAAGGAATGATCAAGGTAAGTAAATTTGTGACCTTCAAGTGTGTGGCATTGGTCAAGCCACTCGATTCGTTTTGCTCTTTGCTCTATCATGTGTGCTTAGGGTGAGCTTTGTATGCTCTTTGGCCCTAGTGCATGTGTTTAGGGGGAGCTTGTGAGTTTTATGCTCTTTTGCTCTTTTGCCGGTGGTGTCGAGCCCTTTTGCCTCCACTCGAGGAGCCGGTTACTTGTGAGCTTTGTGTGTGGTTGGTTTCCTGAGTTGGTGGTGAAGCTCCTTTGTAGCATATGTATAGCTTTCCTTTTGTGCATTCTTGCATTTTACATTGCATATGTAACATGATGTATAGGCATCTTTGTATCTTAGGTTGCATGCATTTTGTATCATATGCATTGTGGTATGAAAGCTTCTCCTATATACATTGTTCACCATAGTATGATATATATGTCCTTGTGAGCTAGTTTGGTAAGCTATGGTTAGTTTGGCTTAGCTCTTGATGTATATCCATGGTTGATGGCTATGGTTTTTGAAAAATGCCACATGTATGCTCTCTTGTGAGTAAATGCCTTTATATGATCTTGACATGTTTTAGTGGCTTGGCTATGCTTAATTTGTGGTTGGATAGCTTTTCGATCATATGGGGCCAAAGGCTCATTTGTCATCATGAATGTTTAGCCCACATGCTTTATCTTGTGGAGGGCATAAGTTCCTTTTTGTCGCAAAGACATTTCATGTACCAATATGAATCTGAAAATGAAATGTAATTTGCTCGGAAAATGTGCTCCCATGTATTATGTGCTTAATTTAATTTGCTTTGGGTGCTAAACTGTTGCATGATGCCTACCAATGAGAAGTCTCATATATAGAGGTAGGCACATGGCTCGGTGGCTTTGACCTGACATGAGGTGCTTACGGGTGTTTATGATGATCTTATGATTAGAATGGTTATCCTAGCATGAAGTTTGTGTGGCCTTGCCAATTTGACATGTTTTGCTCATGTTTAGGACTTTGCTCATGAGAGGGTGATTTTTCGCAAAATTGCTCAATTCTATCTTAGCTTCGCCCAATGGTTGTGAAACTTGGTGATCGTGTAGTTTGTGTCCATACGAAGCTATAGAGTATCTAACTTGCTCATTTGGACATGTGTAGCATCCTATGTTGAATTTTGTCTATTTGAGAAGCTCTAGGTTGCATTTTTCGCATTTTGCCTTGATTCATGCATTGTCAACAAGGGGGAGAAGTTTGAGCATGTTTTGGCCTTCTGAATGCATCTAGAAGGTTTCTGAGTGGTTTCGAGCCGTTTTTGGGCTCTTGCAGTTCCCAGGTGGCTACCGGTCTGACCGGTGTGAGTGTCAGGCGCTGGGCGATCTGGTGCACCGGTCTGACCAGTGCAGGGGGGCCGGTCTGACCGGTCAGAGCAAGGCTGGTGCAGCTGCTATGTTTTGAGAAGTGGTTTGCATGCATTCGTCCAGGAGTAGTTGCATTGGTTCAGGGGGAGCTTGCATGTGTGCAGGGGGAGCTCTTTGTTGTTTTCGAGCTTTGGTTTGGTGGATCTAGCTCTTTGCTTAAGCTTATTTTGTCTCGGTTGTATCGAGCCGTTGCCCTTGCCTAAGGGGACCGAGACTTGTCTTCTTCAAGTAATCTTGCTCTTTGCTTTTTCTTTGGCTTTTGATCGCTTGTTGGAGTTTCTTTTGGTCATTTCATTTCTTTTCCTTTTCTCTTTGGTTACTCAAATGTGTTTGTTGTCAATGCACTCATCAACGGGGAGATTGAGGACCTCTGTGGTTCGAGGACCGGTGGATGGTCGCTTCCTGGTGTGATGAGTGATTGACAACGTTGTGTGGTCTAATTCTTGGCTATGTATTGCAGGTGTAGGTTGCGGCTTGACTGGTGTTGCTGCAGGTGAAGAACAAGCGCGAAAGGTCATTGCTGGTGAGGCCTCCAGGTGTGGAGAAGACAAGTAGGCTTGGTTCGAGGGACCCGGTGGCCAGCGGGGTCAAGTGCGGGCCGCATGGTGGCAAGAACGGCAAGATGAAGTCGTGGACGGTTCCTTGGTTGAGCCTCAAAGCCAAGATCGAGCCGGGACTTCGTGGGGGCCAAGTCATGAGTGGAGATTGGCGGAGGCCACACCAAGTTCGCGGGGTTTCCAGAGGTTCCCCATAAAACCACTGGGTTCCTTGGTTGATCCACAAAGCCAAGACCGAAGACGGAGGTCAAGCAGCATCTGACCGGTCTGACCGGTGGGTCTGACCGGTCTGACCAGTGGAGGACACCGGTCTGACCGGTGGGCGACGATGCAGTCCGGAGTCTTCGAAGCGGAGGACACACGTCGGGATCGCATGGTGTGCGTCGAGGCTACGCAGGGTGCGGTCACCGGGCATCCGTCCGATGGTGCGACAACGAAGATTCCCAAAGTGCCCTTCGAGGGCATGTATCCTAGTTTAATGTAATAGGGGTAGTTTTGTCTTTTGGTTGCCTCCATATAACCCAAGTGGTGAGAGGATGGAGCCATCTCTTGGAACCCTAGCTCATTTTGTTTTGCTATTTTTTTCCTTTTCCATTTTCCTTTGGAATTTCTAGGACTAGCTTGAGGGCTTCATGGTGAGATCTTGAGAGAGGGATGGATGATTGGGAGGAAAGCTAGACCTTGTATGAACCTTCATGGTATGTATAGATGATTCGGCGTGGTTCCTCAAGGCTTGGTTGTGTCTCTCCCGTTTTCCCTTTTTGTTGATTTTCGGAGCCTTTTCTTGGCGATTTTCTTGTGGCAGTTTCGAGACCTTTCTCTTTGGGATTTGGTGGGGGATGTATGCATGAACCCTTCGTGGTTCTTTTCCCTTTGATTCCCCTCCCAAATCCGTGAGCAAAGGGGCTCGATTTTGGGGTTTTCTCCTCTCTAAGGTTAGAGGTGTTCTTGGTGGGATTTCTTCGATTTCTCTTGATTTAGCAAGTTTTGGTGGACCAAATCTTGGCTATGGAGTGCCCATGAGGTGTTCCTACTATCCCCAAAGTCTTGTGCGAATCCGTGGAGCGAATCGGGAGATCGGAAGTTGGATTTGGGGGAGTTGACCCGCGGCTCGTTGTTCATCCCGAGTTCACCAGGCTTGACCGGTCTGGCCTGTGCATGTGACCGGTCTGACCGGTGCAAGGCCCTTGTGGGATTTGCCTCGGGGAACTGCCTAGTTCGAGTGGTTTTGGCCTGTGGTGTTGCTAGTCAGTTCTTGGCAGGTTTTGTGTTGTTTTGCTAGGTTTTGTGAGGGTTTCTTCTTCCCTTCAGGTTCGTGTTCGGACGTAATTTTTGTTCCAGGGCCTAGAGAAGCTTAGGCTTCCTGGAACGTTTCTGTGCGGCTGTTGTAGCCACCGGTCTGACCGGTGCTGTCCACCGGTCTGACCAGTGTCATCGGTCTGACCGGCGCAGGCCATCGGTCTGACCGCTGTAGCACAGGCAGCAAGCTGTGCAGATTTCCGCTGTGCGTTTGGTGTGTTCGGTTCGGACGGTTGCTTTGTTGGTTCCTAGGACCAGTAGCACTCCAGTGGCTACGTGGTCTTGGCCAACTTGGGTAGTTGAGTCGGAGACGTGCTTTGGCTAGCCGTGTTCATCTTGTTGGAGTTGCCATCTCCTTCGAGAAGAATTTTTATCGGCTCCCATTCACTCCCCCCCTCTCTGGTCGCTAGTTCGGTCCTTCAATTTCTCGATGGCTAGCTTGAAATCTTTCGGGTATCTGATCGTCTTGAGACGTCTTGAGAATGCCAGAAAGTTGTTGATTGCTCCAGAACTGGATCCTGGAGCGTAGGTTGATGTGATGACGTAGAGGTCGTCGGGAGGACCGTTATCTTGGTCGTACTGGGCACGACGTAGAAGTTCACGATCATGCATCTCACGAAGCTCTGTTGCTTGGATCGGGTTGTTGGCGTTGAGGAGATCAGGGACCCCGTTGTCGCGGTCGTAGTTAGCACGGCGCTCCATCTCTGCTTCATCTCGTATAGGCTAGCGCTGATTGCTCCTAGCGTGTGTGGCTTGTGCTGGCGGAGGTTGAGCTCCGGTGTTCTGTCCCGCATTACAGGCGGCATTCTGCTGTTGGGCGCCAACAGCGTTGGCGATGTTATTGGCAGCATTGCCGGCGGCATTACCGGCGGCATTAGCAGCGTTAACTGCTGGGTTAGTTGCTGCGTTGGCAGCAGCATTGACCGGCTGCACAACTTCATTCTCACCACCTCCCTCTTCAGCCGCAGGCCGAAAGGGAGCATTGTCGTTATGGTGACGACGGCGGGGTCGCTCCGACCTACTCCTGGAGTAGGAGCTCGAGGCCGATCTGCTGTATCCTGGACCTCTTTCTTCAACCTGGGTGGTGACGATACGGATGTGAGCTTGTAGACGTCGAGTTGCAGGGGTGTCCGCAAGCTGTCCTAGCTCGGCAAGGGCCGCGCCTAGATTAGCTTGAGGGGAGTTGTAGACTTCGTGGCCATCTTGCTCAAAGTCCCTCAGGAGGTCTCTGGCACGTAGGCGATGACGACGAGGTTCATCTTGATTCTGCTGCTGCTGAGGAGCCCCGGGGGGAGGTACCCCGTTGCCTGCGGGTTGGCCGCCGGCACCAGGTACGACGTTGCCCGCGAGCTGACCCGGGGCTTGGTGTTGAACGGCTGCTGCAGCTGCATCTACTTCCTGCTGACGGCGCACAGCTCGTGCGGCGTTAGCATTCTCTCGCTGTTGGCGCTGCTCGTCTATCTCGCCTGCTTGAGGTGGTACGTCGGCGGAGACCACGAGCACCTCTCGATCCAGGATCTCGAACATGTCGCCCGGGTTGTTGGGGGAGATGGTCGTACGGGTGATCTGGAACGCGAGGCAGTCCGGGGACGGCTCACGGTTGATCTGGCGGCGATGAGCCGCGATGAGGGATCGACGAAGCTTCTTAAGCACACGACACTGGCGAGCCGTGTGTTTGGAGTCCTCGTGGACAGGGCAGGGGTCGTCAAGGTGGCCTGTGCGGTTTCCACGATGTGGGGTGTTGGGTCCAGATTCGATCTGGATCTTCCTCTTCATGTAGCGAGACGCTACATGAGCTGCATTCCGCAAGCCGAGAGGCATGCGGGGCGAAGGTGGAGTTGTCCTGCGAGGGCGCTTGGCGCGCTCACAGACCTTGATCGTGTCGGAGAGCATGCCTTCAACGCGATCGAGCCCCGCGATCAGGTCGCGAGGAGTGGGTGGGTGGGTTTCCGCCAGCAGATCGGATTCGACCTGCTGGCTGGAGGTGACCGCAGTGCTCGCGATGACGAGGCAGGCGGCAGGAGCGGTGGATTCTGCCGGCATAGAGCCGAAGCAGATGTCGACGGGATTGGTGAGGATGTCCGCCATGCTCTCAGGGAAGATGACGCCGCTTGGATGACCCTGCATTTCCCCCTACCTGGCGCGCCAACTGTCAGAGGTTTAGATCTGGACAGCCCACAGGGCGGTTAACCCCTGGTGGTTTATTTGTTCGGCGGGGTGAAGTCTAGGGCTAAGAACTCGAAGGTTGTGCACGAGCACATGGAACACAGAGAACACAGCGAGTTTATACTGGTTCAGGCCTCCGGAGAGTAAAACCCTACGTCCAGTTGTTGGTGTAGATTGCTTGAGGATTGCGTGATTGTACAAGGGGTCGCCCTGCCCTCCTTATATTGGCCAGCGAACAAGGTCGGCACCCAGACTCCTGGTCGGTTACGACCAGGAAACCTAAATCTAGTTGATTACAACCATTGCCATATATGTCGGACTGCATTGTCGGAATCCACCGCTATCTTATCTTGCATGCCAAGTCTTGAAGTCGTTCTGGATAAGGTCGTCTGGAATCTTCTCGAAGGTCTTTGGGAGGTCGTGTGGGCCACCAACTAGGTCGGTTGGGCCCACTGTCAGGTCGATGGGTCTTCTGGTAGGCCGGACCCACTTGTCGAGGACGGCCGTGAGCCTGGTCGGTGGGGACCCAGGGGTACCCATGTCTCACAACGTCCCCGAAGGACTCTTTGGGAATCTTCGTCGTAGCACCATCAGACGGATGCCCGGCAACCGCACCTTGCTTAGCCTCGACGTAAGCCTTGCGATCCCGACGCATGTCCTCCGCTTCGAAGTCTCCGGAAGCCGTCGTCGCACACCGGTCAGACCGGTTCGACCCACCGGTCAGACCGGCCAAGTGCTGCTGCGCTTCGGTCTTCGGTCTTGCCTTTGTGGATCAACCAAGGAACCCAGTGGTTTTGTGGTGAACCACTGGAAACCCCGCGGACTTTGTGTGGCCTCCCGCCAATCTCCACTCATGACTTGGCCCCCACGTCATCCCGGCTCGATCTTGGCTTTGAGGCTCAACCAAGGAACCGTACACGACTTCATCTTGTTGTTCTTGCCACCATGCGGTCCGCACTTGACCCCGTTGGCCACTGGGTCCTTCGAACCAAGCCTACTTGTCCGCTCCACACCTGGAGGCCCACTGGCATGGACCTTTCGCGCTTGTTCTTCACCTACATCGACACCAATCAAGCTGCAACCTGCACCTGCAATACTTAGCCAAGAGTCAGTCCACACAACATTGTCAATCACTCATCACACCAGGAAGCGACCATCCACCAGTCCTCAAACCACACAGGCTCTTAGGTCACATCCCCAAAGAATAATTGGCACGGTGTAGCTCTACTGGCAAGTAGCCGTTGAGAGGCGTACACGAAGTAGTCTTCGGCGTCGGTTCCTGTATGTGGAAAACAAGCTAAAGAAAAAATAATTAGTAAAATAAGTGACTTAGCATGATTCGTGGAAAAGCGTCGACGAAACCGTGGCGATCAGTGATGGATCCGCGACAGTTTGTTGCTGAAGTCGACTAGTCGGAATCTGTTTCCGACTAGTTGTCGATGACGTGGATGCCGATCTCGACTAGTTTTCTAGTTTACACTAGTCGAGATGAGTAGTCGAAGTGGTCGTACGCGGATTGATGTGGACGGAAGTCGACGTAGTCGTGCTCGCATACATCTTCTCGTGTGCGCCAAGCATTGATCTTGGAGCCCTTCGTGTGCGTGTAATAAAACTCGAGAGTTTTTTCACGTAGAGTATCGGTACTTCGCTGCTTGCATATCATATATGTCTGTCAGGTACTGATTGTCAGGCTTGGAATTTTTCCGAACGACGGTGAGATGGTGCGGCTTCTCATAGTTTCTCTAGAATTTGCCACGGCTCAGATGGAATCTTTTAGCGCTAATGCATCTGGACTTCCGCGGAGACCGACTTCAATTCGAAATTGAAGGGGGCTTGGTTTGGGACAGTATCAAACACGCCAAGTCGTCGAGAGAGCTCAAGACGAATCCAAAACTGATGATCTGCGCATGCGGTGAGCTGAATCACCACATTATTGTAACTGATAGATATGTTGATGATGTCCTTCAAATTCGCCCAATGATCATGACGATCACCCTACGGTGGGCGCTAATGTCGGAGTTTTATATCTGGCAACCTCCATAGGGGGTATCCCTCGGAGAGTAGATAGTGAGGGATCGCCAGACCTGGAACTCGAAGGTATGCGCGAGGACACAAGACACAAGATTTATATGGGTTCGGGTAGCCAGAGTAGCGTACCCTACGTCATGTTTGGTGTAGTATATTGCGCCCTGCGCTTGGGTGTTGTTGTGTTGGTTGGGTTGTTCTCCTAGGTACCCGACCCTCCTTTATATAATCCACGGGCCGAGTGCCTAGTCGGTTACAAGGTAGGAGCCCTAGTAGGATTACACGACACGAGTCCTAGTAGGATTACAAGGGAATTCTAGTAGGAGTCCGTCTTCTTCCTTCCTTGCGAGTACCCGGGGTGTATGCCCGACAGTTAGCAAAATCCATTCTATCAAAGCTATGACCACTACAGGGAATCGTCTCACGTCTCGCTGCAGGAGTACGAGTACCACGAAAGGGAAAATGTGGTTCATAGCCCCTTTGAGACTCAAAGTTGCGACCTCTTCCAAAATCGTATTGATCAAAAGGTGGAGAACGTCTAGCAAACAAACCACCACCAGACTCAACATGCCCATCACCTGCACCACGACCAAAGGAACCGAACCGATCAACACCACGACCAAGAAAGCAAAACCACCCAACACTCTGGGAGTACCCGGTCTGATTGGCCCCTCTGTGAGGTCTGGCCGCTCTCTCCTAGGATGTTTGCTTTGTCCTCTTTGATGTCTTTGCCAGACGAGGAGTTCGACATGCTTGGAGAGGACGAGCTGGCGCTGCTGACCAGGCGGTTCGAGAGGCTGCACGAGAACGGGTGAACACGAGGAGGACGACACGGACATGCTTCCAGTGCGGCAAGCCAGGACACTTCGTCGCCGACTGTCCGGAGAAGATGGAGAACAAGGACGGCTACAAGCACCGGTCCAGGACGGACAACAAGCACCGATTGAGGCGCGATCACAAGCACAAGCATCGGAACAAGGACGAGCGAGGATCAAGGAAGAAGGGCGGCCATGGCAAGAAGGCCCGAGCGATGGTCAGAGCAAGCGACGTCGACTCCAGCTCCGCCTACTCTTCCTCGAGCTCCAGTAGCAGCGAAGATGAAGGTGATCGCCGCAAGAACAAGAAGGCGTCCAAGAACTTGAACGGACTGAGCTGCTTCGCGGGAGATGGCTTCTACGGCTTGGCACGTAGGTCTGGCAGCAAGAAGAGTCACCAGAACGACTCAGATTCCGACTCCGAGGATGAGGTACGTGACGAGCTTCCCTTCTTGCGCGAGGAGAATGAGCGACTTGGCAAGTTGCTTGATAACCACGATGACATGCTTAGAGAGGCGAAGAAGATGAGAAAAGAGCTTAGGGCCTCACTAGAAGATGCTAGGTACCGAGTAGCTGAGCTAGAAACCCAGAACCTAGATGCTAAGCTTGAGATTGATTCGCTTAAGGCTTCACCTGTGGTTTCTGATGAGATTGATTGTTGTGATTGCTCTGTGTACCTAGCTGATCTTACTACTCTTAAGGATAAGCATGCCTCTACTTGTGATGAACTAGATGTGCTTAGGGTTGAAGTGGCTGAGCTTAAGTCTAAACCTGCTTTGCTAGGTGCTTGCACTTCTTGCCCTGTTTTGCATGGAAAGATTGATGAGATGCATGCTTACACTGTTTCTCTTGAGGCTAAGTTGAAAGAACCTATTCCCACTTCTTGCTCTACTTGTGAATTGCATGCTTTGAAGAATCTGGAACTTGCACATTATGTGGATCGCTTGCAGGATGAGAATGATGAGTTGAGGAAAATGATGGGTTGGTTGTCGGGGCATGAACCTCAGCTTAGGATGATGATAGAGGCATATAAGCGCTATGATAGGCAAGCGCTTGGCTCGGAGAAGGTTGGAGAGTGTAGTGGTGAGGGAGGAGAGAAGATTGGTGATATCCAAGCTCCACCAAAAACCTTCCACAAAAATGCCTATGCACCTAAGCCAAACCCATTGAGAAACAAACTTGACACAACCCTAGATCCTCCCATATTCCCTCACCCCACAAATGATTTCCAAAAACCGATCAAGTTCAAGAGTGACTTGGGGGATGAGTTCGTTGGGAAAAAGGGTGAGAAGCCGAGTGAGGAGAAACCAAGTGAGCAGCCTCAACCCAAGCCTAAACCACAGCCCATGAAGTTCCATTGTGGGTATTGTGGTAGAGATGGTCACAAGGATGAGTTTTGCTTCAAGAGGAGGTGTGAGGAGAGAATGGCTAAGGAGTGAGCTAACGAGGATAGGTACCGCCCCTCAAATGGTGTACCTGAGCCTCGCATGCAGATGCCCAGGGCCAAGGCGATTGTGAGGACGGTTCCGGCTTGGGGAGATCGAAAGGTGGCAGGTGGTGCTACTGGCCGAGCACCACCGGTCAGACCGGTCAGGGTGACCGGTCAGACCGGTGCTGGTCTGGGCAGACAGCAGTTTGGTTTCTGTGCTCGTGAGGATGCTCGGTTCAGTTCTCGTGGTCGTGGTTCTGGTGGTTGCCATAGTGAGTTCAGTGGTGGTCAGTTTGCTAGGCGTTCTCCACCTCGTGCTCAATACGAGGAAGGGTGGAGTCGTAGCTTTGAGATGGAGAGGAGGAACGGTCCACGGTTTCCCTTTCGTGGCTTTCGTTCTCCTCCAGCGAGGCAGAGGTGGTTCCCTAGTGGTGGTACTCGTGGTGGTTCTCGTGGTGGTAGCTTTGGAAGGCGTGATGCTTTGGATTGTGCTAACCCCACTTTGGAGCAAATGGCTCAGCACTGGTTTTACTCTTTTGGTGCTAACCCCAGTGCTGAGTCGTTTGTTCGCTCATGTGCTCGTTTTTTAATTTCAGGTGGAGGACTTGAGGAACGTTTGGTTGATTGACTCCGGTTGCTCGAGGCATATGACCGGAGACAAGGGGTGGTTCTCAAGTCTTGTCCCAGTGGTGTCGAAGACATACATCACTTTTGGGGACAATGGACGAGGGCGTGTGCTTTCTGAAGGTGAGATAAGGATCAGTGACAAAGTCAGTCTCAGGCGTGTTGCTCTTGTTCAATCGCTCGAGTTCAATTTGCTTTCTGTTTCCTAGCTCTTGGATGAGGGTTTTGAGGTGTTGTTTCGGCCTGGTGGTTCTCGGATTTTGGATTCTCGAGGGGACCTGGTTTGCATGGTCGTTCCCGAGGGACAAGTTTTCCGAGCGGATTTCTCTCAGTCTTCAGGTGTGGCTCGTTGCTTTTTGGCTGGTTCTTCGAGTGAGTTGTGGAAGTGGCATAGGAAGTTGGGTCACTTGACCTTTGACCTTTTGTCTCGCTTGAGTAAACTCAAATTGGTCCGAGGATTGCCACGGTTGAGGTTTGAGAAAGAGTTGGTTTGTGTGCCGTGTAGGCATACCAAGATGGTAGCCTCTTCTCACCCGCCTCTCACTGATGTGATGACTGAGCGTCCATGCGAGCGGCTCCATATGGACCTTGTTGGCCCAGCTCGTGTGCGATCTGCGGGTGGGAAGTGGTATGTCCTAGTTGTGGTGGACGACTACTCTCGGTATGCGTGGGTCTTCTTTTTGGAGGAGAAGGGGGAGACGTTTGGTTTTGTTTGAGATCTTGTCTTGAGGTTGAAGAACGAGAGGCACGGAGATGCCATACGAGCGATCCGCAGTGACAATGGCTCAGAATTTAAAAACTCTCGTTTCGAAACCTTTTGCCATGAGTTGGGTCTTGAACACCAGTTTTCGAGTCCGTATACACCCCCAGAATGGCGTGGTGGAAAGAAAGAACAGAACCCTATGTGAGATGGCTCGGACCATGCTCGATGAGCATAGGACTCTGAGGAGGTTCTGGGCTGAGGCGGTCAATACCGCGTGCTATGTCTCGAACAGGATTTTCCTTTGAGCATTCAAGAAGACGTGCTATGAGATGATGCACGGTCGCACTCCCAAGGTGAGTCACTTTCATGTGTTTGGATGCAAGTGCTTTATTCTGAAGAAAGGCAAGAATCTGGATAAATTTGAGGCTAGATCTATCGATGGTATTTTCTTTGGTTATGCTACTCACTCTAGAGCATTTCGTGTGCTCAACTTGGAAACTAACCAAATCGTGGAGACTTGCGAGGTTACCTTCGACGAGACACAGCCATGTAGCTCTCTTGTCTTTGAATGTGCAGGTGATGATGAACTTGGCGAGGAAATCTTTGAGGAGGAGGAGCATGGACATGGTGATGATGAAAATGGTGGTGTGGTGTCCGTGGTTGAGCATGTACCTACTACTTTGACTACGATCGAGAACGGGCCCTCTCCCACACCTATAACAACAATCCCAGATCAAGGAGAAGCTGAAGTTGAGGGGGAGGTAGCTTCGAGGCGAGAACCTCCCCGGCGAGTTCAAGTGGATCACCCAGCTTCGAGGATCATCGGTGACATCAACGAACGCACTACACGGTCGAGGGTTCGAAACAATTCTCACTTTGCTCATGCTGATTTTGTTGCTACTTTTGAGCCCAAGGACATTAGACACGCATTATCTGATCACAATTGGGTCAATTCGATGCATGAGGAGTTGGCGAACTTTGAGAGAAACCAAGTTTGGGAGTTGGTTGATCCTCCACCGGGTTGTAAGCCGATTGGGACGAAGTGGGTGTGGAAAAATAAAGAGGGAGAGAAAGGAGAAGTGGTGAGAAACAAGTCGAGGTTGGTGACGTAAGGGTATAGTCAGAAAGAGGGGATCGACTACGAGGAGGCCTTTGCTCCCGTAGCCCGTTTGGAAGCGATTAGGATTCTTCTAGCCATTTCCGTGGCTAAAGAGTTCAAATTGCACCAAATAGATGTGAAGAGTGCCTTCCTAAATGGTGTGTTGGAGGAAGAAGTGTACGTGAGGCAACCACCAGGGTTTGAGAGTGAGAAGTACCTCCACCGGGTGTACAAGTTGAGAAAGGCGCTCTATGGGTTGAAACAGGCGCCTAGGGCTTGGTATGGCAGTATGAGGGGGTTCCTGTTTGAGAGAGGTTTCGAGATGGGGAAGGTCGATCAGACCTTGTTTCTCCTCAGGCAGGGCAGAGAGATCCTAATTGTGCAGGTATATGTGGATGATATTGTCTTTGGTGGCTCGTCTAACTCTTTGGTTGCAAGGTTTGCAGAAGACATGAGCAGGGAATTCGAGATGAGCATGATGGGTGAGTTGCAGTTCTTCCTCGGCCTCCAGATCAAGCAGTCGAAGGAAGAAACATTTGTGCACCAAGCAAAGTACACCAAGGACATTGTGAGGAAGTTCAAGATGGAGGACTCCAAGGCCATGGCGACGCCTATGAGTACGACTACAGCTCTTGATGCGGACGAGGAAGGTGAACACGTGGACCAGAAGGAGTACCGGAGCATGATCGGGTCACTCCTGTACTTGACGGCGACGAGGCTGTACATCCAATTCTCGGTATTTCTGTGCGCTCGTTTTCAAGCGTCCCCGAGGACTTCGCATCGGCAAGCAGTCAAGCGCATTTTCAGGTATTTGCGTCATACTCCTGACTTCGGCCTTTGGTACTCTGGGTCTTCTTCTTTGGCTCTTCATGGATTTTCAGACGCGGATTTTGCCGGGTGTCGGTTGGATAGGAAGTCCACTTCCGGGACTTGCCAGTTCTTGGGATCTTCTTTGGTTTCTTGGTCTTCCCGCAAACAGTCGAGTGTTGCTCAATCCACTACCGAGGCAGAGTATGTGGCCGCAGCTAGTTGTTGCTCTCAGCTCTTTTGGATCACATACACCATGAGCGACTTTCGTGAGGAGTATACCCATGTCCCACTTCAATGTGATAGCACTAGTGCCATAAGTGTTGCAAAGAACCCAGTGCTCCATTCCAAAACCAAGCACATAGAAGTGAGGTATCATTTCCTGAGAGACAATGTGGAGAAAGGGAAAATATCTTTGATCCATGTACCCACACATGACCAACTAGCTGATATCTTCACCAAGCCCCTAGATCAAGCAACTTTCACTCGTTTGCTTGGAGAACTTGGTGTTTGTTTGATTTCTTGAGTTGGGTGTGGGAGCTCCTTTGTAGCATATGTATAGCTTTCCTTTGTGCATTTCTTGCATTTTGCATGGCATGTGTAACATGATGTATAGGCATCTTTGTATCTTAGGTTGCTTGCATTTGTATCATATGCATTTTGAAGGAAAAGCTTCTCTCATATACATTGTTCACCATGATGTGCTATATATGATCTTGTGAGCTAGTTTGGTATGCTATGGTTAGTTTGGCTTAGCTCTTGATGATCTTGATTTATGCCCATGGTTGATAGCTATGTTTTTGAAAAATGAGATATGTATGCTCTCTTGTGAGTAAATGCCTTTATATGATCTTGACATGTTTTAGTGGCTTGGCTATGCTTAATTTGTGGTTGGATAGCTTATTTTGATCATATGGGGCCAAAGGCTTATTTGCCATCATGAATGTTTAGCCCCCATGCTTCATCTTGTGGAGGGGCATAAGTTCCTTTTTGTCGCAAAGACATTTCATGTACCAAATATGAATCTGAAAATGAAATGTAAATTGCTTGGAAAATGTGTTCCCAAGTCATATGTGCTTAATCTACTTGCTTTTGGGTGCTAAACCGTTGCATGTTGCTTACCAATGAGAAGTTTCATTTTTAGAAGTAAGCACATGGCTCGGTGGCTTTGACATGACATGAGGTGCTTGTGGGTGTTTATGATGGTCTTATGCTTAGAATGGTTGTCCTAGAATGAAGTTTGTGTGGCCTTGCCATTTTGACATGTTTTGCTCATGTTTAGGACTTTGCTCATGAGAGGGTGATTTTTTTGCAAAATTGCTCAATTCTATCTTAGCTTCTTGGTGATCATGTAGTTGATGTTCATACGAAGCTATAGAGTATCTAACTTGCTCATTTGGACATGTGTAGCATCTTGTGATGAATTTTGTCTATTTGAGAAGCTCTATGTTGCATTTTTGGCTTGATTCATGCATTGGCAACAAGGGGGAGAAGTTTGAGCATATTTTGGCTTGCTGCATGCATTTAGAAGGTTTCCAAGTGGTTTCGAGCTAGTTTTGAGCTCGTGCAGTTCCCAGTTTTTCCCAGGTGGTCATCGACCTGACCGGTGGGATGCACCGGTCTGACCGGTGTGAGTTCAGGTGCTGGACGATCTAGTTCACCGGTCTGACCGGTGAGGTGGACCGGTCTGACCGGTCAGAGCAAAGCTGTTGCAGCTGCTTTGTTTTATGAAGTGGTTTGCATGCATTCGTCCAGGGGGAGTTCCATTGGTCCAGGGGGAGCTTGCATGTGTGCAAGGGGAGCTCTTTGTGGTTTTCGAGCTTTGGTTTGGTGGTTTTCGCTCTTTGTTTGAGCTTTGCTTTTGTCTCAGTTGTGTCGAGCCGTTGCCCTTGCCTAAGGGGACCGAGACTTGTCTTCTTCGAGTGATCTTGCTCTTTGCCTTTCCTTTGGCTTTCGATCGCTTGTTGGAGTTCCTTTTAGTCGTTTCTTTTCTTTTCCTTTTCTCGTTGATTACCAAAATGTGTGTGTTGTCAATGCACTCATCAAGGGGGAGATTGAGGACCTGTGTGGTTCGAGGACCGGTGGATTGTCGCTTCCTGGTGTGATGAGTTATTGACAACGTTGTGTGGACTGATTCTTGGCTAATTATTGCAGGTGCAGGTTGCGGCTTGACTGGTGTTGGTGCAGGTGAAGAGCAAGCGTGAAAGGTCGTTGCCGGGTAGGCCTCCAGGTGTGGAGAAGACAAGTAGGCTTGGCTCGAGGGACCCGGTGGCCAGCGGGGTCAAGTGCGGGCCGCATGGTGGCAAGAACGGCAAGATGAAGTTGTGGACGGTTCCTTGGTTGAGCCACAAAGCCAAGATCGAGCCGGGACTTTGTGGGGGCCAAGTCATGAGTGGAGATTGGCGGAGGCCACACCAAGTTCGCGGTGTTTCCAGTGGTTCACCAGAAAACCACTGGGTTTCTTGGTTGATCCACAAAGCCAAGGCCGAAGACCGGAGGCAGCAGCACCAGGACCGGTCTGACCGGTGGGTCTGACCGGTCTGATCGGTGGAGGACACCGGTCTGACCAGTGTGTGACGACGCAGTCCGGAGACTTCGAAGCGGAGGACACGCGTCGGGATCGCATGGTGTGCGTCGAGGCTATGCAGGGTGCGGTCGCCGGGCACCCGTCCGATGGTTCGACGATGAAGATTCCCAAAGTGCCCCTCGGGGGCGTGTATCCTAGTGTTAGGCCTTAGGGGTAGTTTTGTCTTTTGTTTGCCTCCATATAACCCAAGTGGTGAGAGGATGGCAGCCATCTCTTGGAACCCTAGCTCATTTTGTTTTGCTATTTTCCTCTTCCATTTTCCTTTGGAATTTCTAGGACTAGCTTGAGAGCTTCATGCTGAGATCTTGTGAGAGGGAAGGATGATTGGGAGGCAAGCTAGACCTTGTATGAACCTTCATGGTATGTATAGATGATTTGGCGTGGTTCCTCAAGGCTTGATTGTGTCTCTCCCGTTTTCCCCTTTTGGTGATTTTCGGAGCCCTTTCTTGGCGATTTTCTTGTGGCGGTTTCGAGACCTTTCTCTTTGGAATTTGGTGGGGGATGTATGCTTGAACCCTTCGTGGTTCTTTTCCCTTTGATTCCCCTCCCAAATCCGTGAGCAAAGGGACTCGATTTTGGGGTTTTCTCCTCTCTAAGGTTAGAGGCGTTCTTAGTGGGATTTCTTCGATTCCTCTCGATTTAGCAAGTTTTGGTGGACCAAATCTTGGCTATGGAGTGCCCATGAGGTATTCCAACTATCCCCAAAGTCTTGTACAAATCCGTGGTGCTGTTGGTCAGTTCTTGGCAAGTTTTGTGGGGTTTTGCTAGTCTTTGTGTAGGGTTTTCTTCCCTTGCAGGTTGTGTTTTGGAGGTGATTTTGTTCTAGGGCCTAGAGAAGTCACTGTGGCTTCCTGGAACATTTTATGTGCAGTTTGATGTAGCCACCGGCCTGACCGGCTCTGTCCACCGGTCTGACCGGTGTCACCGGTCTGACCGGCGAAGGCCATCAGTCTGACCGGTGCAGCACAGGCAGCAAGCCGTGCAGATTTCTGCTATGCGTTTGGGGTGTTTGGTTCGGTCGGTTGAGTTGTTGGTTCCTAGGACCAGTAGCACTCCAGTGGCTACGTGGTCTTGGCCAACTTGGGTAGTTGAGTCGGAGACGTGATTTGGCTTGCCGTGTTCATCTTGTTGGAGTAGCCATCTCCTTCAAGAAGAATTTTTATCGGCTCCCATTCACTCCCCCCCTCTCTGGTTCGCCGTTCCGGTCCTTCAACAACACGAGGCTCAGGCACACCACAAGAAGGGTGGTATCTGTCCTTGTTTGCCATCTCCCTAGGAAAGCTCTCATCTCTTCTCCTCCTAAAACAAAACTCCTTCTTGTGACCATCCCTCCCACAATACTCACAATGGAAGCAGACTGGTTTTACCTTAGGAGTTGGTTATGGTTTCTTCTCAAGCTTTTTACCTTACTCACTTGGCTTCTCACTTGGTTTTTCTCTCAGTTTAAGCAGCTGGTTTGGCTTGGGTGCGAACTGGTTCTTGGGTGTAATTTGTGGTAGAATTGGAATTTCCCTTCTCTCTCACCACTACACTCTCCAACCTCATCCGACCCAAGAGCTTGACCATCATAGCGCTTAAACGCCGCAATCATCATACCAAGTTGAGGCTCTTGACTAGACAACCAACTCATCAACTTGCGCAAATCATCATTTTCATTCTGCAACCGATCAACATGCTGTGCAAGCTCTAGATTTTGCACAGCATGAACCTCACAAGTAGAGCAAGCAGTGGCAATAGGAGATTTCAAAGCTGCCTCAAGAGAAACAATACGAGCACGAGATTCATCTAGTTTTTCATGCAAACTAGGGCAAGTAGTACATGCTCCTAACAAAGCAGGTCTAGACTTCAAGTCGTCAAGCTCGGCCCTAAGCACATCTAGTTCCTCAAGCTTTGAGGCATGCTTCTCCTTAAGCAAAGTCAAATCAGACAAGAAAATAGTGCAATCACCACAATCAACCTCATCCGACACAACAGGAGCAGCCTTAAGACATTCTATCTCTAGCTTAGCCTCTAGGTTCTTCGACTCTAGATCTGTTATCTTTTACCTAGCTTCCTCTAGCAAAGCCCTAAGCTCCTTACTAAGCTTCTTAGCCTGTCTAAGCATGTTGTTACGGTAGTCAAGCGAAGCAACCAACTCCTCATTCTCCTGACGCAAAGAGGAGAGCTCATCACATACCTCATCCTCGGAATCTGAGTCCAAGTCATCCTTTTGGCTTCTCTTGCTGCTGGAGCTGCGAGCCATGTCGCAGAAGTCGTCCTTTCTGCTAGAGCTTAGACCCATCACACAAAGGTCGTTGAAGTGCTTGTTGAGGGTCTTTTTCTTCTTCTTCTCCTTTCGCTTGGCACCCTCTTCTTCTTCATCACTCGAGCTTGATGACGTCTCCTCGGAATATGATTCGACGTCACTTGATTTCTTCATCTTCTCTCGAGTCCGTGCCTTCCTCCCATGTCCATGATCCTTCTTCTTGGACCTTCTTCTCTTGTCCTTGGACTTGTAATTGTCATCGTTGTTCATCTTCGGACACTCAGCAAAAAAGTGTCCGGTCTTGCCGCATCTGAAGCACATCCTCACACTACAAGGAATGTGCCGACTAGTGACTAGTGACGCAAAATAAAAGGTCATTTCTCGTCATAAACCGCGATTAATGACGCTGGTTGTTACGAAAACCTTCCATCATTAATCAAGCATCATAAACCGTGATTATTGACGACACCTTATTTCGTGGTGTCATGAATTTAATGACGCATATAAATTCGTAACACGAAGGCGTCATAAGCTACATGCCACGTCAGACCAAAATCTGATGTGGCATGGCGTTTTGCGACAAACCGTTTTGTCATTAAGTGAATTCAGCCCATATTTTCTTGGGCTAAGCCCCAAAATCCTTGTCGTCATAGATTGAATTTGGCCCACTTAATGTTAAGCTGAGCCCAATAATTTCGGTCGTCATAAATTCGTTTTAGGACTTATCAAGGTTGGAATGGGCCCAATAAACGTGGTTGTTATAGATTGTATTAAACCTTATTAGACATTGTTGACATTTTTTCAGGTCCCACCGGGTGTGCCAAAAGTGTGTTGATGCGAAAATAGGACGTCACTCCTGCGTGCAACACACGTGACTCCCCAGTCGGTGCGAGGCGTGCCAGCCAATCTGACCTGTTGATTGACAATGGAAAAAGCAGTCAGATAAAAAAAGATGGGCTAGACAATCCATGGATCTTCAGTGGCGCGTGTATCTGGCAATCGGCTGATAAAGGAAAGCAAGGTCAGTGGGCTCGAAAGCAGCCGAAGTGCAAGTATGTTCAAGAGGATCGGCTATGTCAGTCGATGATGACGTCAGCACTCGAGATAAACCTAGATCGGCTATTCAAAATAATTGATAAATAAGAATAGTAAAAGCTGACAAGATCTAGATCGAGCTGGGTAAATTGGTGATAAAAGCTAAAACTACAAGAATTGGTACAAAACTTGCAGATCTAACTGATATCAATAAGATGTGAATAAAGAACTAGACAAAACCTCAGCAATGCACCCGGAGGTTAAAGCCTAGGGTTATTCGGTAAAACGGTACTTACAAGCTAGCCGGAGGTCGATCGATGCAGCCCGACGAACTCGAAGAATGACGTTGAGAAAAGAGAAAAAACATGATGATGAAGTCGCTGTAAAGTAGATGTTGAAAATTGTAAAGGATTTGCCCAGAGGCGAAGGTTTGTTTGATTATGGTGTGTACAGTTTTTCCGACCACGCAGGGTCGCTATTTATGTCCTAAGGACAACCCGACTCCTAGTCGATTACGGCAATGTTTACTTGCATCTAAAGAAATTAAAGCTACCAAAAATACAATGACTCTCACGAGAGTCGAACTCTTCTAAACTACTATAACACGTCGCCAATCTTGGACTGACCCGCCTCCAGCGTATCTTTCCTTTTGTGTATTCTTCAATCGCCGCTTCCTTCCTTCGATCGGCCGATCCTTCCAAGCTGACTATCGGCAGACTGGGTTGACTGACCTTTGACCATCGGTAGGCTCCGTTGATCGCTTCAAACAATCGATCGCCTCTGTTCTTCTTTCATCAACACAGCTTGATCCGCCTCTTCATCTCGTCTTTTGACACGTGCCAAAAAACGGTGTCAACAATACCCTTTTGAGGTGCGCCACCTTCCTTAGCACGAGCCCTTTGATTGAGGATTAAAAAGATTTTCAAATGAGGGAAATCCCGTACTTAAATTGTGTAGCATGAAATGATCTACAAACTTTTGTATTCATGACTTGTCTTGGAAACAAAGTTATGTTCCCATAACTAGGGTCGAAAGGCAATATGTTAGATTTCAAATGGTTATATAAAGTTACCGATCTCCTATTCCACAATCAACCTTCTTTCTGGAGTTTTTGATAAGTTTTGGAAAACAAAAGTTCCTCATATGATGCTTGTTGATGGTTGTAACTGTCAATATATACTCAAGTACTCAAGAATAAAGTAGGAATGACATTTCTTACATGCATATTTGGTTTCAAATAATGTAGTTCCACTTGTCCTTGAAGAATATTTGGTTGCAGATGAATAAGCACAAAAGAAAGGAGAACTCACCCTCTAGGATCCATGTGAAGTGGTTCTGACCAATGAGGTTGCCACTTGTACATCCCATGGATTGAATGGCCCACAACTCCAACAAATTCCTTCAATTACTAGTGTGCACACACACAACCACTATTGGTACCCACCGGTCAACCACCTGACGGTTGTGAGGGGGTCGGTCAAACTAGGGGTTCGACTGAACTGCCCTTGTCTCCCCTCATCTCCAGCTTCCACGTGTCCCTAACACATGCACATCTTGATCGGGTTGTATGACTTGCTTCTGCAAAGGATCTGGTCTTTAGCTTAGCAACATAGGAGAAATAGATATGCCTCTTCCCCACCCACAACTCCATTTACAAGCTATTGGGAGTAGCTTGTGAAACAAAGGCAAAACATAAGTCTTGGTGAGGAATTATCCACAATTGAGCGATACGA
This sequence comes from Cenchrus fungigraminus, assembly GCA_036936925.1. Classification (NCBI taxonomy): domain Eukaryota; kingdom Viridiplantae; phylum Streptophyta; class Magnoliopsida; order Poales; family Poaceae; genus Cenchrus; species Cenchrus fungigraminus. Next base: position 47,590,822 of record CM072778.1, on the reverse strand, counting down.
AAGTATTATTTGTGGAACTTTGATTTCTTTTGAAAAATTTACAAAATCTCCAGATTCACAGTTGATCAATAGAGGAGCAAATGATGATTTCTATATATCTGTTCTATTTTTCAACCAACCAAGGAATGGTGAAGTTACATGCCCCACACAAGTAAAGTAAGAGGTAAGATATATGCCAATTTATTCGATTTTTGGGAAAATGTTTGTTTGTATACTTGGCATAAGTTAGGAATACAACATTATAGCAACGTCTGATCAACCAAACTAACTCTTAGTATTTGCTCGAGAGAGTTGTTGACGACTGTCAAGTATCAAATATAGATGTCAATATACTCAAGAATAAAGGTGGAATGTCATTTATTAAACGCATATATAGTTTCAAATAATGTAGTTCCATTTGTCCTTTAAGATTTTCTGGTTGTAGGTGCTTAAGCACAAAATAAAGGAGAAAACACGCGATATGAATCCAAGAAGCACACTTCTAGTGAATGCGAATCCACCACATGAGCAGCCCTTGGATTGGAGGGGCCACAAAATACCCAAACCACCAAATCCACCGAATAACAAGCACAACCATCATAGGGCGACCCACATGTCAGTCTAGCAGGCAAAGGCATTTGCCAAAGGGGCTACCAGGGGTTCAGCCGAACCGCCTCTGGATCCTTTGGTGATCAGCTTGCACGTGGCGGCTTGTGTTGATGTCCTAAAGGTGGTGGCAAGAGATTGCGTGAAGATTCGTTCAAAGATGTTTCCTCTCAGTGCTTATATATATGAGTGGAGGGGCTTAAAAACCCGACACACGCAACTGTTGATTCACTCTCTTCCTCTTAGTCTCTAGGCTAGTGGAATTTGGCTAGAGTGATTATACTTCATGTTTCAGGATTCCTTACTGGAGTCAAGGGTATAGCTCTTATATCTTTTATTCTTAAGATTTTGCTCTACTTCATTTTGGTTTTAATATGTGTGATATGATAATGTGTTCTTGCTTTGATCATTGGTGGGAAATTTCTGTCAAACTCTCCAAGAGATGGTATGAAACTAGTGTTTTTGCAGCACCGTTTGAAGAGCTCTAAAAAATTTTGTAGCTACCCCCTATATTCACCTTTTTTCTAGAGTTGGATTCTTGAAGCCAGAGGTTTTTGGCAAGATGATTCGCATTGGGAGCAGAGCGGAAAAGCGGAAAGGTCCTAAACACGTCCTTAAAGTGAAAAAGTACCGTTCCCACATACATTGTATGTTCTCATTGTGCCCTTGAGATGTAAAGGAGCAAAAACGTAACAAAACTGATTAAAATATAAAGTTCATGGTAGCTAAGGAAATAATTAAGTTGCGGCAAAAAAGGAAATAACTAAGGGTGCGTTTGATCGAACTCCTGGACTTGATTTTTAGGCTGAATCAGGTGCATTGTCGCACGGTTTTTCAGAGAAAAATGATTATATGTTGATTCCATGAAGTGATTTTTTAAAATGAACTAATAGATTGGGAGCTGAACTTATCCTGAATTGATTCTTCATCATGAGTTTATGCTAGATAATCAAATAAAATTAATTTCAATTACAAATCACTTCTCCCGAACATAAAATTCAAATAAGTAAAAGAAAAGTTTAATAAGATCTGTCTCAAATTTTCTAGAACCCTTTGAAAAGACATTCAAGCTGGGGTACACAATATTTCTTTCATCCTTATGTATTGAAATAACAAACTGAAATCAAAATAATATGATTCAACCTCAACCTTTTTAAATGTAGCAGATAATAGTGAGGTAGAAATTTGATGTGTACCTGAGTCATAGGAGCCGCCCGGTAATCAGCAATATGCTTGTATTGATGTTTTTTTATTATTGTTGTAATGAAAAAATGCAGTGTCCCAAATGCCTCTAGAAAGATCAGAAGTAATTCGAGATGTAATTGTATGTGCATGTAAATAATTCAAATGCGAAAAATGATGTAATAATATGCTATATATGATGACAATGCAGCAGTTATCATTGATTAGAAGGGAAATCCAAAATAAACTCGGATCACATGTATAGAGAATCAGAATCGGGTTCTAAGAAACCTGCAGGGTGTGAACATTGCAGCCCGGCGAGTAGCCCTGTCCCGGCCTAACACGACAGTATAGGAAGACCTCCCGCGTGCAATGTTGGCACTCGTATCCCTTGGGAAACAGCATCCTGAGCTCCACCGAAACCTCCATCTCGCCAGCGCGCATCTCGGACGCCATCCTCCGGCGCAGCTCCACTACGGGAAACCGGCTCTTTGCCGTGCGTCCAAATGTTTGCCGTGCGCTTTAAATCGGGCGCACGGCAAAGAGCTTGTTTGCCGTGCGTTTTTTCGTCCGCGCACGGCAAAAGAAAAACACACGGTATATGCCTTGTTTGCCGTGCGTTTGACGCACGGCAAACACAAGAGTTTGCCATGCGTTTTTTCGTCCGCGCACGGTAAAGTATTTCCCCCCTCTCTTCTTCCAGGGAATAAATGAAGTATCGTTTTTTGTTAAAACTTTGCCGTGCGCTTTTCGTTGACGCACGGCAAACTAATGTCTTTGCCGTGCGCTTTTTTTTATGCGCACGGCAAAGTATTTTTCACTTTATCTCTAAGTCCCAAATCTAATTGCTTCTCAAAAAAAATTCTCCTCACTTTGAAATCTTTTTAACTCTATGCATACAACATGTGATACATCATGTTAAAATTTGGTAGATTTTTGTAGTCATTTTGTATATTTAACCAATTCATTTCAAGCAATTTTTTGAAAGAAGTCAAATTTGAACTACATGTGATCCAAATAATAGAATAAAATAAGTGGGGAAATGATATTTATGTTATTTAGTTTAATTTAAGACCTTTTCCATGAAATCAAATGAAAATTTGAACACCTTGACTAGAAAACACGACCATAATCGTGTGTCCAAATGATTTAAAAAATTTGAAAATTCAAATAAAGTTTGAAATTTATGAGATCTGTCAATATCTCATGACATCATATGAGAAGGTTATAGAAAAAATTTGAATGAGTTTTGAACAATTTTTCATGTACGATACTTGTTTCTCGAAACATCTCCGATGAAGTTTCGTAGAGTTATGAAAGTTATGGTTAAATTTGTAGGTGACGCGACATTCAAATTGAGTTTTGACTTCAAATCTTGTTTCTATAAGTAATAGACAACATAACTTAGTTTGTATTAATTTTATAATTTTTTTTAAATTTATTTGATATTTTTTATGAATTTTATAAAATTGTAGAAAAATACTTTGCCGTGCGCTGACGCATGGCAAATAAAGATTACCGTGCGCTTTTTATAAAACGCACGGCAAACAATTACCTTTGCCGTGCGTTTTCAAAGCGGCGCACGGCAAACAATAATCTTTGGCGTGCGCCCGTGTCAAAACGCACGGCAAAGAGCCACTCCCGGATCCCCGCACACATCCCGGCCCATTAGTTCGGCGCGGCCCATTTCACCGGCCCACTTTCCCACCTCGTTTATATACCGGCGCCCCCCCATTCTAACCCTAACCCCCTCTCCCTCACCCTCTTGTGCCGCCGGCGCCTCTCCCTCACCCTCCTAGCTCCTGTCGCACCTCTCCGCTCATCTCCCTCCCTCGCCGTGGCCGTCTCCCCGCTCATCTCCCTCCCTCGCCGTGGCCGCACCGAGATGCAGGGGCGGGCGCCGGATCCGGGCTGCAGGGGCGGCCCTCACCCTCCCGCACCGGCGGAGCATCCGAGGCGGGGAGCGGCGGGGCCACGCCGAGCTCGTCCCCCTCCTCCCCGTGGCCGGCCACGACGAGCGGTGGCGCCTGAGCTCCTGCATGTGGCGGTGGAGGCCCGAGCTCCCGGCGGCGCCCCTCCCTCTCTCCCCGGCGACGGCCGCCCTTCCCATGCCTCCCTCCCTCCCGGTCGGCGCGGGATCCGGCGAGGCGGGGTGGGATCCGGCGGTTGCGGGCGTGGATCCGGCCTTTTCCTCCTCAACTACCTCGTCCTCTCCGCCCGGGCGTGGATCCGCGCAGGTGGGCTAGGTGGCTGGATCCGGCGGCGCGGGCGGGCACGACGGCTGGATCCGGCCTCGGAGGCTGCGGCGCTCCCCCGGCCGCAGATCCGGCGGCGTGGAGGAGGGGTCCTACAGCGGCATCGACTCGCCGGCCGCCGCCTCTCCAGCGGCATCGACTCGCCGGCCGTCTCTTCTCTGACCAACCACGGCAAGTCCCCCCACCGCGCGCTCTCTCTCTCTCTCCCTCTCTCCCTCTCACTATTTTGTTCCATCGGTCCACAGGCGCCGGGTGGTGGTGGTGGTGGTGGCGGCGGTGGTGGTGGGGGTGGTGGTGGTGGTGGTGGTGGCGGCGGCTTGCGGCGGAGGCGGAGGCGGCGGGCGGCATCGACGATGGGGAGAAGTAGCGGAGGCGAGCAAGCCACAACAGGATCCGTCGGTGGCAGCCATGGTGGCGTGGTTGTGATTTTCTTTTTTTTATGTTTCTCAGAAATGTTTGCCGTGCTCCGTAGAAGATGCACGGCAAAGAAAATAAATGGCATTTCCATGTTCTGTAATTTCTTTGCCGTGCGTCATCTTGACGCACGGCAAAGGCCCTTTGCCGTGCGTGCGACAAAAGACGCACGGCAAAGGTCTTTTACCGTGTAAAAATCTACCGTGCAGCCTTTGCTGTGTGTTTTTTAACTTTTGCCGTGCGCTCGAAACGCACGGCAAAGTCCAATTTCCCCGTAGTGCTCGTCGGTCAGCAACACGTCGGCGTGCGACATCACAGCCTTCACCCCCGCCGACGCTCGTGGATCCACACACAAGTCTTGGAGTTCGCCCCAGCCGAGGATCATGCCGCCGTAAGACACCGTCACGGTCGCGTTCTCCCGGCACATCGTGAAGTCCATGCCGTTGTCCACGCGGAGGTAGAGGTCGAAGACCGGGTGGATCACCGGGCCATGCAGCGGGTCTATGCTGCCGTCGTCGGTGACCATGACGGAGAAGCTGGGAAGGGGTTCCGGAGGTCTCGTGCTCATCCACCACGGAACCGCTACAATGATTGCAGAGCAGAAGAAGAAAAGGAAAAGTACGAAGATTTTCTCTGGCCTTCTGTTATCGGCGAGCGCCGCCGCGTCCCCGCTTGAAGCTGCCATCGCGGTTGTTGTTGGCGAGCTTCAACGAGATACGAAAGCCGGTGCATGTGGCCATGTGGATTATATATATATGCGAGGTCAGGAAATTTGATCACTATAATAAGACGTGTACCGCTTTTGACCACGTATAATAATCCGAGTCCAGGAGCGCAGGAAAGACCCGATAATGATTCGACTCTAGCTGCGCCGAAGCCCGTACGTGTTCGCGTAGGATACGCCGGCCGTACCGCGCGCGCTGCAATTAGATTGATGATAAGCAATATCATGGACACGCACCTCCGATCCGCACCTTCCCCCCTGCAGAACAACAGACGCCTAAAACGATGGACGGCAGAGATAGATCCCTGTCGCCGTCGTCTGATGGCATGATAAATTTTCCAATCAACGATTTCTGGATGAATGTCTTCATCGTGCTGATAGTAGTACCGATGATCTTCATCACGCCTTTTGTGCTCTTCAGGGCTCTCCAGGAGATCGGAACGGTGAAATTCTCCATGGAACCCGTCAACCCGTCGTCTACACCGGGCTCGATTTGGACGGTGCAAGCCTCGCCGTGCCCCCGTCCTTCAACGTGACCTTGCGCGCCAAGAGCACCTACGGCCTGATCAAGCTCTGTACCAGCGGTTGGCCTGCCATGGAGGTATCCTATTCCGGCACAACCATGGCCATGGCGGATGTCGAGCCGTTCTGCTTGGAACCAAGAGAAGAAAAAATTATCACCGCGACCGCGTCGCCGGGGTGGCCGGTTCTGCCAGTCGTCTTTCAGGAGCTCATGAAGAGCGACTGGCGGCACGGCGGGGTTCAGGTGGAGGTGGACTTCAGCTTCGAGGATGAGCAAGCGGCACGGTGGGTGCGGTGCAGCACCACGTTGGATGACAAGAAAGCTTCCCGGTGCAATGTTTATGTTACCTAGTTCCATCTCATTATGAACTAGAAATCTCTAGCTTTTAGACATACTAGTATAGATGCACGTGCGACACGCACGTGTACATAAAAATTCTTATAAATGAAAAAATTATGTTCACAGACAATACTACCGCAAGCTATCTTATAAATAGTTAATAATGTTAGATTAAATGGGCCTAGAGCCATTTATTATAATAATAAAAGAATTAAAGCTCATTTATTTAATGCTAGGGAAAAGTGAGAAATACCACATGGGTATTTGATGAGTCTCCCATTCAACTTATGAGGTAGCCTTTCGGTACACCTCTTGTGAAGTTGAATAAAGGAGATAGGCGTGCCACACGCGCGCGCGCGCTCACTCGCCTCGCCGGGCCGTGGCCGTGGCCGTGGCGAGACGAGCGGTCGGACGTGATGGTGATGTGTTGCGGGGCGGGAGCATCTGTTGGCTGTTGGAAAGGAATGATGCCTCCTTAACTGCGACCATTACTGAGCCTTAACCATGGTGCCTTAACCGCGACCGTTACTACCCGAGGCGCCTTAACCGCGACGTCCAGGTTCATCCCCCGACGCTTGCCCGCCTATATAAGACGCCCCTCCTCCTCGTCCAGGTCCATCCCCCCGACGCCTGCCCGCCTATATAAGACGCCCCTCCTCCTCGTCCAGGTTCATCCCCCCGACGCCTGCCCGCCTATATAAGACGCTTCAATCCATAATCAAGAATAATTAAGATTTCTAAAAAAAATAAAGTACCAATTCACACTTAGGTACTCCTGTTAAGGAGACCTCTCCCTCTCTCCCTCTGTTTGCTGCTTCTTTTGCATTCCCATCGTCTGCACCGCGCGCATGGTACCGCCGAGAGCAGAGCCTCCGGAACCTCGTCCTGCTGCTGAGATCCTGCTCGGGATAGGCGGGCGATAAGGTTTTTGGGGAGCGTCTTCACGCGACTGCTCGCTCCCGTACGACTACTTCCTCTACATCGACTCCGAACGACTACTTCCTCTACATCGACTCCGAACGATAACATCCCTTTTCAATCCATAATCAAGAATAATTAGGATTTCTAAAAAAAATAAAGTACCAATTCACACTTAGGTACTCCTGTTAAGGAGACCTCTCCCTCTCTCCCTCTGTTTGCTGCTTCTTTTGCATTTCCATCGCCTGCACCGCGCGCATGGTACCGGCGAGAGCAGAGCCTCCGGAACCTCGTCCTGCTGATGAGATCCTGCTCGGGATAGGCGGGCGATAAGGTTTTTGGGGAGCGTCTTCACGCGACTGCTCGCTCCCGTACGACTACTTCCTCTACATCGACTCCGAACGACTACTTCCTCTACATCGACTCCGAACGACTACTTCCTCTACAGCCGGGTCTTCACTGCGATCATCTTCCTGCATCGAATTCGTACGGCTACATCGACTGAGGTCACTCTACGATCAGTATGACTGATCCGAGTGATATCGGAACGTCGGGTGACGCCGTCACCCTACCTTCCACGGGGTACATTCTTAAACTGGTATTCATGTTTATTAGTTGTATAGTCATGAATATATTTATGTTTAATTATTGTTTAAACATAAACATTTGCACATGGATTGTTTCACTCACCGTAATATTGAAATGTCTATTTAATTATGGAATTAAAATATACCGGAATATTACCTATCATCTTACAAATAAAAATGCAAATGAGAAAGTGTGTAGAACTGCAAATACATGATGTGTAAATAAAATACAGACAATACTAAAGCATGCCCATGCTTAATGACATCAAACTCTACTCGCCAGGCAAATCCCACAACATTCGTCCTGGATTGACCACTTCAAATATTTAACCTTCATACAAAGTGCGCTTATATTAAAACTTTTGTTGCTCTAACAGTCCAAATATTTAACCTTCATTATATTACAACTAATCACCGCAACTTATGGTAGAAGGTACTTATTACCAATGGCTTCTTGGTAACTTGGTTTCGTTGAGACATCTCCCTGTTTGCAGCTTCATAGTACTGAACCCTATCTGACAGCCTTGCAATCTCAAAGTTCTTTGCTACAATCACAGTTTCCATCTCCGATTCCACTTCAGCACAAGACAAACCCCGTGCAATAGAAGCAGCTACAAGTTGTAAAACAGTTATTTGCTGGCACAACTCTGCTCCAGGATCCATGCTTGAATCATCAGGATTCTCAGCTATACTTGGATATGGAAGCGATAAGGCAACACATGATAGGTAGTGACTCAGTTTCTTCCATTCTACTTGCCAGTTCTCAATTGCTTCTTCTGCTTGCTTCCTCCTCTCTATTTCCATTAACAGACTCAACCTCATTTCACAGAGGTCGTCATCCATGGCTCGCGATGATCGAGTTCCACCATCATTGGATATTTCTGAATTTTAGACAAATAGAAAAGGAGTTCACACAAAAGCATCATTGACCGCTAGTCTAAAAACATAAAGAGGCATCCAAAAATTCCAGTATAATGATTCAACAGATTTGAAACTGTGTCCATGCAACATTTAGCATACCACAAACATTCCCATCACTTGAGTAAGAGAATCATACAAAACTATATAATCGGTCCCATTCTCTCAACTCGTAAAGTGCCACGTCATCATCTAGCTTTTCTCACCTTATTACTATCAACACCACAGCCGCACAGCAGGTCAACCGGCTAAGCACATGCGCACAGCAGCTCAACCGGTTGGCTTCCCTCTTCTTTATTAATATCAGCACGGCAGTTCTAAGCAGCTCAACTGGTAACTCAACAGGCAAAGGCAGAGATAAAGAGCCTCCGTCCAGTGCAAAGGCCGGCCACACTCGCCATTCAGTCCTGCAGCCGCTTGCCTCCCTCGACATCCAGCCGCCCACGGTGTCAACGCGCTCGGCTCCCTTGCTGTCCAGTCCAAGGGACCGTCGGACTGCCTCCCTCGCCATGCATTGCAAGTGCAGTGCCTTGCCGTCCAGTCAACAGGACCACCTCCCTCGCTGTCCAGCCCAACGTCAAGGTGCGAGGGGTGCTCATTCCATCTCAGCTCTCCCATTTCAACGTGCTCCTGGCAAAATGTACAACCATTTCCTATTTGCGTTTCTCATAGTTTGATTTTCTGCATCTACAACTCCCACAATTTGACTGAATTTCATGCACTCAATATGGTCGATGTATTGCCCTTCTGAAACATCTTGAACTTTACAGGTTCATATGAATTGATTTCATTTCTGGAAATAGCAAGCGCATTAGCCTACCAGTCAATCAGGTAACATCCTTTGCTCCAATTTTATCATCATTTCTAAGTCTGCAGATGTCCTAATTCTGTTATAGTTTTGGCGATTAATTATTGTGTGTGCATCCTTAGTTTGCGCAATCAATCAGTTTTCGTTTCGGTTTTACATGATCTTGGTGTTCTACAATTGCATTAAGAATAAGTACAATGGATCATGGTGAGAGTTCTTCACGTTCTTCACCTGGTCGTGGACGGCCATGATGTTGTTGTTCACTACGTACGAAGGGGACAACCACACATGGAAGCTATTTTCACCGAATAGAACTCCCAAAAACAAAATTGAAAAGTAGTCCGTTCATTGCAAATGTATGTTACTTCATCAATAAACGGATTATGCATCATCCTTCTCCAAAAAAAAAGAATATGTATCATCCTTGATTATGTATTAAATAAAATACGATTTATACAAAAATTTACCTTCATGTCAAAAAGGTTAAAAACTTCACAAATGTATCAAATAGTCATATAAATTTATGCAAAACATCTCGCAGCAACGCGCGGGGTATCACCTAGTTATCTAATGGTAACCAGTAATTACAAAGCAAGAACATGGATCAAGAAGACAGGACAGTTCAACCAAATAAAGATGGCTAACGCAAACCAAACCTTAATATTAACTAAAGACTTTATTAGAGTATTAAGTTTAAAGACAAGGGAGAAACTACACTAAATATCAGGAGGGGTAAACTGATCCATCAAACTTTAGAACCGACTTGTCAACAGATTAACTCATACAACCAATTCCACTTTACAACAAAGCTTAAATAACCCTAACCAGAACAGGATTAATGCTACATCTTAGGAAGAAGGGAACCATAGAAGGATACTTCTCACACTCAGTTGCTACTTAGTTTTGTTTGTACCATTTGAGCTGTTTGCTATATTAGTGAACAAGGAATTGTTAACGTATCTGCTAAAAGAACATTACACTCACTAATTGGCTAATTTTAAATATTGTTTTTAACAGTGTAATACCATCAAACCCAGCATACATATAGATAGGATAGAAAAACAACATGACAAATAAAGTGTAGCAGACTGATAGGTACCTACGAATGCATCGTAGAATTCTGCACCAGGTGTGCCAACAGATGCCCCAAGAGGAGAACTGGGCTTCCACCACCTCTCATGCGCACCAGCCTCATCAGTCTTAGTATTGCTAGTCACACTCATCGAATCATGGAGTTCAAAGAAAGCATCACTCTCAGCATTTTTTGGTGCCTCACCATTTGAAAGGATCAAGATGTCGACTAGTGGGGGGGTGAATAGTCGAACCTGAAATTTACACACTTTTAAACAAGCTGTTAGACCAGGTCCGGAGTTTCCGGATATTTTTCCGGATACTCCGGGAAATCCGGAGAATCCGGGAAAATGTCCGGATTGTCCGGGCCTGCGAGGGGGGATTTAAAACGATTGAAATCAAACTTGCTCAAACATAGATCTATGAAAATAGGTTATGCAATGGGATGAGACAAGCCTGTTTCTCCACCTAGAACCTGCAGGAACCACACAACGGAGTAGATCGGCACCAAACCCTAGAAATGAGCTCAAGAGGTATACAAGCATACAACAAGAGCAACAATCACAAGAGACACAAGGATTTGTTACCGGAGTTCAACCTCACTCCTTGAGGTCTACGTCTCCGTTGAGGAACCCACAAAGGGTGGACCTTTACACCTAGGTCACTTTCCTCCCTCTAGGGACCACAAAGATCAAGCTAGAGTTACTCAATTTCGGGGTGATACAAACCTCCTTGGGCAGCCACAAACCTTTGGATGCTCCAAGGCAACGCCTAGCCGGCTAGGAGCTAAAAGCTCCAAGAGCAACAAACACGAAATGTGCCAACCAAGCGAAGAACGAGGTGCTCTAGAGATGAGAAATCAGCTCACTAGCACTCTCCAAGCTCTTGCTCTCAATCCCTCCTTAAATCCCCAACAAATCTCACCAAACCAAGGCCAAGGGGAGTAAAGAGGGTGAGTGAATGAGTTCTGAAGCTTGCAGGTCGAAATGGGCAAGAGAGAGAGAGGAAAGGGTGGAGGGGGCTTTTATACCCCCTCACACAGAAAAGAGCCGTTACAGCTCTAAGACCCGAAATATCCGGGAAAACCCCGGAAACTCCGGGAAGTCCGGAGACTCCGGGAAAAACCCGGAGACTCCAGCCTTCCAAGATCAGCACCCAAAAAGTTAACCCCGTGAACGTGTTGGTGCAAAGGTGTCTCTCATAGGTTTTGTTTTGGTAACTAGAGCACCTTTTTAACTCTTGGAAGATACATTTCCTGTCCCTCTTTATAGTACGGCGTTCCTAGGACTCAAATTCAAAATATAAAATAAATAAGCCTTCATAGGAACCCTTCGTAGCATCACTTCCTTTTTGTATAGACAATGAATAACACTTGATGCCATATACAATTTTAATTCCTGCTCTACACTAGATAAATCATTAGCCACTTAAGCGTGTGTCATTAAATCACCAAAACCCACTTAGGGGGCCAAGATACTCTTCACCATTCAAAGGCCTTGCAACATTGACAAGCCTCACCAATGCTTCAAGACTTCCACGCTGAAACTCAAACAAACTCAGGCTCGCTCTTGTGCTTCAACAGGTTCACAACTTTTGGACAAACCAGGCAGTGTCATAGGGAGCTTCAGCACTCGGATATGTCACTCACAGCATCACCCTGAGAGAGGGTCTTGGCAAGGGAGGCACCCCGCTTCTTAGGGTTGATGAGGTATGGTGACCAGGTTACTGGGAACGAGGGAGGCGAGTCAGGCAGGGTCATGCTCACTGGAGTGGCGTCGAGCGATGCCGGTGACGTCTGAGCCACTCACAGGTGCAGCATTCTCTGGAGGGGGTGCCGCCTTCTGGACCCATGAAGCTCTCCCTCTCTTCTAGAGGCGGTAGTGGGCGGAGCACAGCTGCACCTGCCCTTGCGACGGCGGCGGGAGGGAAGGAGAGAGGGTCGGTGTCGAGGAGCGGCCACGGTCGGCCGGAGGAGCCTCGATCTGCAGGGGCCGAGAGGGAGCTCCTCTGCTCCCTCAGCGTAGAGCTCCTATGCTCTGCTCCAGAGGTAGGAGCCCCCCAGCGGCATGGCACGGGCCTCCTCGCGGCGACGCCGTGCTGCAGCGGCCGGCAGTGGGCCTCCTACGCTGGGTCGGCGGGCCCCCGACAGTGGCGGAGCTCTGCCCCAGCTCTCTCCCGCCCCGCCTTGTCCCTTATCCCCAGAGCACCACCGCAGGATCCGCCTCCTCCCTTCCCTCCGCGCGTTGGGCCTCGAGGGTGCGTGGAGACGGCGGCTTCGATGACGCGTGGAGACTGCAACGCGGAGAAGAAACATGGGAGGAGCAGGGGCCGCTAGATCTGCAGGCGGTGCCTCCATCCCGACCGGACCCTACCTCTGTGGCGGGCTCGGGCTGCGGTGACGCGGCCTCAGTCCCCCGCCTCCTTCTCCGGCCGGCGGTGGGCGTCCCCTTCTCTTCCTCCCCCCCTCGCTCGCGCACAGGCGAGGTAAAGGAAGGTAAACAACGACGATGGCGGGCGCAGGGGCCGGGGTTAAGCGGAGGATCCGGATAGGGGCATCACGTCGCCGAGGCCCTAGCCCATCGGGCTCATGGCCGGGACGGAGGCCGACGGGGCGTAGACTGGGTCGGACGACGCCGGTGTGTGGAGGCCGGGTGCGACTAAAGGGAGGGTGCGCAGCGAGGAAGGTTTTTTTTATGCGGTCATTTGGGTGGGCCCAGTGGGTACACAGGGTGGGTAAGGAGAGGTCGGGTGAGAAAAGAATTAGTTTTTTGGCAGAAACGCTCTCCAAATTGCGATTCTATGGGTCTTCCACCCTATCCACTCCCCCAATTACCCGACGGGTGGGTCCGGCGTGAGGGGTATGGTGGACCCGAATTGGATGAGAAAGATTTTTCAAATTATTCGATCTTTATAGTATAGATAGTTTGTATATGTGCTTGTATTGTATTTCTTTAACCCAAGCCATACGGTCCATATATAATATAACGAAAGGTCACCTCGTTGGGAGTGAGGTGTTTCTCTGATTCTTGACATTGTATCAGGAGTCTGGGTGAACATCTAGGACCGGCCGTGCGGCCTTCCCATCCTTTTGGGTGCCCTAACTCGCAATGTTGAGTTTACGTTCGATAGGAGGTTCTCCTCCTCCCGGTCGCCACGTGCACGTGACTCTCTCTTTTGAATTTTCGAAGTCCCTAGGTTTTGTTAGGAATCTAGCTAAACAGTATATCTAGACGCATAGAAAATTATACGAATTTAGAAAAGCTAAGATAATCTACAATTTGAAACAGAGAGAGTAACTACAGTACTACACACTTCAGATTTCTTGACCCTTTGGATGATCTGTGGTCTGCGTCAAGCTGTTGCATGGAAAACCGTGGAGAGTAGAACGAAAACCGATCAGAACTATTTGAACCCTTTTTCAAATGCAAAAGAGGAGTGAGGCAAGGTGATCCACTCTCTCCTCTCTTGTTTGTCATTGCTGCAGAACTATTACAAATCATGGTCAATGCAGCAGCCTCAAGAAACCTTCTTCAAGTTCCAATTCCACAGCCCTGTGATGACTTCCCCATAGTGCACTATGCATATGACACATTGCTAATCATGCAAGCAGATGTAAGGCAACTTTTCTTTCTGAAAAGCCTGCTAAGCTCCTTCTCTGAATCAACAGGCCTAAAAGTTAACTACAGAAAGTCTCAAATGTTACCAATCAATGTGTCACCAGAAAAAATGGAACTCCTCTCACAAAACTTTGGATGCTCAGTAGGCTCTCTCCCCTTCACCTACCTTAGCTTGCCCATGGGCACGACAAAACCCAAGATGGAAGATCTAACACCTATGACGGATAGAGTTGAAAGATGCCTTGCAGGAACTTCTACTTGGCTGTCCTACAGTGGGAGACTCCAAATGATTAACTCATCCCTGACGCCAATTGTAACTTACACCATGTGCACAATCAAGCTACCAAGGGGTGTCATAGAAAATATAGATAGAGTCTGAAAGCAATGTCTTTGGAGAGGAAATTTAGAAAAGAAGAGAGAGGGAAATTTAGTGGCTTGGGAAACAGTACAAAAGCCCAAAGAAAAAGGTGGACTTGGGGTCCTAAACCTTCAATTGCAAAATGATGCTCTCCTCCTGAAACACTGGCATAAGTTCTACAACAAAGCAGACATTCATGGGGTGCAATTGATCTAGTTCAAATATTATCAAGACAAGGTGCCGCACGCACAACGCGAAGTTGGTTCTTTCTGGTGGAAGGATGTCATGCACCTGAATACCATCTTTTGTTCAACTTCTTCTTGTGTTGTTGGAGATGGATGAACAGTTTGCTTCTGGGAAGATAGATGGACAACTGACATCCTAGCAACAAAATACCCGAGGTTGGCATCCTACTCAACATATTGTGTCATCTCAGTACAGGGCCTGATGCAGGCAGAGAATCTGGATGAGCTCTTTATTCTGCCCCTCTCCCAACAAGCTCCGGATGAACTCATGGAACTCCAAGAGCAAGTCCAAGAAGTAGTAATTGATGAGGATGATCAAGATCTTTGGCGGCCAAACTGGAATGGTGAGTACACCCCAAGAAGTTCGGCACCCACATTTATGACCCCATCCAAGCACACCCTGTCTTCAAGCTGATCCGGAAATCAAGCTGCATACCAAGGGTGAAGTTCTTTGCTTGGCTAATTGTGGTTGATAGACTGAACACGAAAACAAGTTAACTCAAAGGAACATTGGGCAGCGAGATGATGACTTTTGTGTCCCGTGTGACACTAGAGAGGAAGAGACCATTGAGCACATGTTCTTCACTTGTCCCTTCGCGAGAGACTGCTCGGCAACCCTAAATTTCACATGGGACCTCTCACTCAGATTGGAGGACAGGTTCATTCAGGCAAAAACTTCTGAAGGACCGAATAGGCGACCAGAGAGGGGGGAGTGAATGGGAGCCGATAAAAATTCACCTCAAAAAGATGAACTCGACTATGCTCCGAAATCAACTTCAAATCCGAGCACGCACGATGGAGAACATAATTGCCAAGGTCACGTAGTCACAACGGACCTACCAATCATAGGAGCGATCCTTAGTTCAACTAGCGGAAGTACAAATCAAAGAACCAAAGCACTTAGCCAAATCTGTAAGCCAAAGGCGGACTGTCCGCATGGGTGGGGCGGACTGTCCGCGAGGAGGGGCCGGACCGTCCGAAATTTCAGCCCGAACCTCTAGTAGCTCACCACAAAAAACGGGTCATTCGATGGTTCACTTCGGACCGTCTGACGCCCGCAGACCGTCCGTGCCTTGCTCGCAGACTGTCCGACAAACTCCTTGTGACAAAAAACCAAGACATAAGCAGATCAAACTACGAGCTAGGAAAAACACACGATGAACTCGAAGAACTGGGCACCTTGCGGCAGCACAGCCTGAGAAACAGCCCCAAACTTCCAATCGATGGATCTCCCAAACCACTTGGAGTCTTGAGACAAAATTTTGGAGAGATGATGAACACCCCAAAGGGAAGATATGCCCCAAAAATTTCGGCCTCTAACTCCCTACATCTCCCAGAATCGCGAATCTCGTGGCTCAACCTCAAGAACTCAGGCTCAACCAAAAACCACCAAATTGGAGAGCTTTCTACGGGATTTGAGGGGCAAGATGACTAATGAAAGAGGCACACCAACCTCATGTGTGATTCCCAACACAAATCCCACGAAGAAACGCCTCCAAAACCTTCCCACGAAAATCCCAAGAAAAGGCTCCGAAAATCATCAAAAAAGGAAAAACACCGGGAGACAAAGAGACACTAGATGAACCATGCCGAATCTTCTATACATACCATGAAAGGTTCATACAAGGTCTAGCAAGCCGCCCGAACATCCAACCCTCTCTCAAGATCTCACCATGAAGCCCTCAAGCTAGTCCTATAGAAAACCCTAAGGGAAAAAGGGAAAAACTAAGGAAGCAAATGAACTAGGGTTCCGAGAGGTGGCTGCCATCCTCTCTCCACTTTGTTTATATGGAGGCAACCGAAAGACGAAACTACCCCTATTACATAATACTAGGATACATGCCCCTGAAGAGCACTTTGGGAATTCTCGTCGTAGCACCATCGGACGGATGCCCGGCAACCGCACCTTACTTAGCCTCGATGCAAGCCTTGCAATCCCGACGTGTGTCCTCCGCTTCGAAGTCTCTCGGCGCGCCCGGATCCCGTCTCCACCCGCCGAGCCTCTGGTCTTGGCTTTGTTGCTCAACCAAGGAACCCGACAGTTTGGTGGTGAGCCACCGCAAACCGCTCAGACTTGGTGTAGCCTCCATGCCAAGCTCCTCTTGACTTGACCACCATGTCGTCCTGGCTCGGTGTTGGTTTTGTGGAGTAAACCAACCAAACCCCACGTGCAGACTCCGGTTGTGAGTCGTTACCCTGCACCGGCTCATGTTCACGACTTTATCTTGCTTTTCTTGCCACCATGCGGCCCGCACTTGATCCCGTTCAGCCACTGGGTCCATCGAGCCAAGCCTACTTGTCTCTCCACACCTCGGAGGCCCCGCAAGGCTAAAACCTTTCGCGTTGCTCTTCACCTGCACCAATGCAAAGCAAGCCGCAACCTGCACCTGCAATACTCGGCTAAGAGTCAGTCCACACCACGTTGTCAATCACTCATCACACCAGGGAGCGACCATCCACCAGTCCTCGGACGCTCCGGTCCTCAACTTCCAATGGCCAAGATTTCTTTACAGAGGTAGCACTGATCACAACATGGGAATTATGGAAAATCAGGAATGACAAAAGTTTTGCCAGGCATGAATGCACGTTCGCTTTGTAATTTTTAAAAGTCAACGTCACTTACATTCTGTTAGGTTTAGAACTGACCTTAGGTCGTCCTTCTACTTTTGGCTAGATGCTTTCAGTTAGGAGTCCTGTAAGTAAACCTAAGCTCTTGCTTGCTTTTTATTAATTAAAATGTTTTTACTGTTGGGATCTCCCCCACAGTTGCCCAGTAAAAAAAATGATCAGATTTGGGCCGGTTTTATAGAAACCAAGAACAAATTGAGAAATAAACAATTAAAGTTAATGTTCATGTTTCTGTAAAATTAATAATAATAATAATAAAGGAGAAAAAATATTCGAACAATAATCTTAATAAATTAAACATGCTAGAGACTCCGCTTAAGCCTTCTAGAATGGCTAACAAATAAACTAGTAGTAAGCCGGACCGTAAGAAATAAAAGGTGTACGCATGAAGGTCATGCAAGGAGTTTTGTTCGTCATGTTGGCATCCAGCATCACGCGGCACCGCATCCACATCTCCCCTTCGAACTCAGTCTGGAAACTCCTTCGAAGCAAAGAACTGAGCATTCTTCTAAAAGCGGTGCCAAGTACCACAGAAAAGCAACGAGCTCAAGAATCAAAGAGGACACAGAGGATAAACGTCAAATCTTCCATACAACCAAAGAAAAGATTCTTTACAAACAAGGTTAGCCTCCTCCCTTATCCAACCCACTGAAAGTTGAAGGAACGAGAAGTGGAGAGACCTCCTCTGCTCTTCCTCACAGCATGACGCACACGGCTAGCCTAGAGAAAAGAAAACAGACAACTCAAAGTCCAGGAGCTCACAACATAAATCCCTAAGACCTAAGGCACATGTGCACTTGGTCTCCTCCTGTAGCACCTATCTATACATACCACTAGTGGAGGCAGAAGCAAACTCCAACCTGACACCTTGTAGATAAGATACATACCCCCCCCAAGGGTGAAAGCAGAAAGTTGTAGATGTGTTTCCTTCAGTAGACATGCATCCACCACAGACTTGTCTCCACCTCGGTCACAAGCTCTGTGGTCACGCCGCGTGTCCCCGCTTCGATGCTTCTCGCTGCACTCGAATCCCGTGTTCGCTGCGCTGTCGAGTCTTCGGGTGTTGATTTTGTGAAGTAAACCAACAAACCCCACGTACACAGCACAACCTCACCACGCCAAGCTTCGAGCATGCAAGTCTTTCGCTTCCGGCTCCCGGACAGCCTACTCAAACTTGCCTCGTTCCTCGACTTGGCCGCCACTTTGTACCGGCTAGTTTTCCTCGACTTCGTCTTGCTCTTCCTGCACCATGCTGAACCACACTTGTTCCCGTCATCCATCGGGTCCCTTAAACCAAGCCTACTTGTCTCTCCATCACCCGGAGGCCACCTCGGCTGAGACCTTTCGCACTTGTTCTTCACCTGCAACAACGCAAAACAAGCCGCATCCAACACCTGCAGTACTAGACTAAGAGTCAGTCCACACACCGTTGTCAATCACTCATCACTGAGGAGCGACCATCCACTGGTACTCAAATGCTCTTGGTTCCCATGTGGTTCTGCGATCGTTTGGAGATCGAGTCGAAGTCTTCGCGGTTTTGGTGCCTCTCTCCCCGTCGCTTGGCCGCATCCAACCTTTGTCAGATATAAAGCATTTATCCGCTGCTTGCAGCAAGTTATCTTGTTACAAAACCTACTTCTATGAAGATCAGGCCATCCCCAAGACCT
This sequence comes from Cenchrus fungigraminus, assembly GCA_036936925.1. Taxonomy (NCBI): domain Eukaryota; kingdom Viridiplantae; phylum Streptophyta; class Magnoliopsida; order Poales; family Poaceae; genus Cenchrus; species Cenchrus fungigraminus. The sequence continues at coordinate 47,571,983 of CM072778.1, read as the reverse complement.
TTCTTGCAACGGTCTCTATCAAGCGGTGCCCAGCCCTAGCCTCTGTGCCGATGGTATCGACCGTATAGAGGAGAGGGGATGGAGCGAGAGGAGAGAAGAGATGGAGCGAGTTGGGTGGGCACGGCGACGGTATCGCGACCTCCACGAGCGAGAGCGGGGTGCGGCGGCTAGGTTGAGGCGGGGGAGGCGGAGCAAGTCGGGTTTCGGAGAGGGAACGAACGGTTCACAATGATGCGAAGCGCGAACAACGATCGCATGACTAGCAACGTCCCAAGCGGAGGCGCGGGAGCTGAGCGACGTTTTATCTACTCTTTAAACTTTTTTAGGAGTAGAGATAGAGAGCAGAGAAAACCTTTTTAGTAGTTGAGATCTGCATACGTATCATATTTTAATGGGTGTGTCTCCTCATCAAACGTTTGAAATTAAGACATCCCTCAATCACTTTTTTCTTCACCGTGGATCTTAGATCCAATGGCGGTTTTTTCTGTCCTCAAAAAATGATTGATTTTTTTGTCTCTTATGAATCACTTTTTTTTGTTGCTGGTTGTTTTCTAAAAAAAGTGATTAAGATCTGATTTAATCTCAATCATTTTCCCGTAGCAGCAAACATGGGCCCATTTGGGGCGTCCCAGTCAGCTAAAATTAGAGCTCATTAAGATCACTTTTTAACAAAACTGATTTTTTGATGAGCCAAAAAATGATAAAATAGGCTTATGGGCTTTAAAAAAATGACCCAATTAATATTTGAGAAAAAATAAGTAAAAAGGTTATGAGGTAGTTTTCAGACTTTTTTGCCAACTTAATTTTCAGACTTTTTTGCCAACTTAAGAAGTAAAACAAAAAACACAATAAATGAAAAACTTGTATCTAGAATTTTGTTAAAAATCCAAAAAAAATGACAAATGGAAAAGTTAAAAGGGTTATTTTACGGTTTTTCTAACTAAAAACAATAAAAAAGGTAAAAAATAAATAAAAATGTTGCACACAATTTTTTAGCCACTGGAGTAAAAACACCAAATAAAATAAAAAATTAAAAATACATGCAATATTTTGCGGTAAACATAAAACTAATAGAACGATACAAAGACTGTTTTGTGAGGTTTTTGGTCAACTAAAATAAACTACGATAAAAAAGTTGCAGATAAAATTTTAAGCTGACAACAAAGCCCAAGAATACAAGATTGACTGGGAGCATAGAGTTATGGGGGACATGCATTACATCGCCAAGCCTATTTTAAGTTCTTAGCTAAAGTCCAAACTCCAAAGACATCACACGAGCAAGAACATACACACATTTGATGAGATTAGACATGCTACATGACACTATGAAAACTGTGTTGCATATGACAACGCCACATCAGCTCCTGAAACAGAAAAAATAGCTTATTATTTAACCACACTAGCACATGCATTACATCACCTTCCTTTGTGAGTTATGATCCTGTTTGTTTTCCTGGTAAAGACATGTAGATGAAGCTTGAACATACAATTCTTGAAAAAGAAATATAGATGTGCAGCTTCACACAAGAACTCTAGTGTTGTAGATAAAGAATCACGAATATCAATATATCTCTAATTTGATAAAGCATTTTTAGTTTGAAGATGCAAATAAATATTGCAGTTCCATACCAAATCTGTAGTATTTCTAAGGTAAGGACACATGAATCTTAGTATGTTTTAATTTGACACCTATTGATGGGAGCAATGTTGCTATTGTATATTTCAAACAGATAGAGATTATATTTTGTAGAAGTGCATCAATTCCCCTAGTATGATTATTTTTTATAAATTGCTGTATGAAAATATTGCAATGAATTGAACTAGATAGGTAATCTGATGTGAAAGAAATGGTAAAAGTATATTGACTAGATAGGTAACAACTTACATATTGTTGTCTTTGCATTTGCAGGCTCTTGTGGGTTCTTACACAAATTTGACTAATTCTTTTAAACACAAAAGTATCTATTTTAGTCCTATTTCACTCAACATGAGGACAACCTTTAGCAGAACTGAACTCAATCCTATTTCTACAAAATAACAGTTCACTAATGATCTCATAGCATAGATTTCTGCTACAAATGGAAATTAAGTGTATAGAAAGGCAAAAGGAATGACACATACCTGAGAAAATATGAGCATTATATGATTTCCACACTTAACAACTTGAAAGCCAAACGAATCCTACAATCAGTGCTCTAGTGATATAGGGTGCAAGGAATATGAAATAATCATGCAACAACCATGCAAGAATAGCAGTACCACTAATGGTTACCCTTGGAAAACTAAAAATTTCATAAGGCTAAATCCTGTAGCACACTAATTATTGCAGAAGTATCTGAATCATCGGGGCCTCCTGAACGCAATAGCACAAGTTAGTTGTCATGTCAAATCTGAGATTCAGCCAGTACTTTTAGGTGATCAAAGAACTCACGTTTCATCCACCAGATGTGCCCAGCATCACAAATGTATGTTGGAACAGAAGTATGATGGCCACATGTCCACAGCTGCATGTTCAAGATTCACCGGTAGATCACCAAATCGTCATAGGTATATGACTATATGGACAAAATGACAACTTTATAAAGCAAATAACTGAATGATTGCAAGGGAGGTGCATTTATTTATCTATGGTTCATATAATACATGTGATAAAATTCAGGAATGTTGACAAATGTCACACATTGCAAAATCGCTTGTTACTACAATTCAATGTTAACATGTTTGTTGATGTCAGGAAATTTAGAATAGCAAATGTTTAACCAGGTAAGTAATTCCAAAATATAAGTATATATGTTAAAAAACTAACTACATATAAGTAATTCCAAAATATTGTGTATATGTAAGAAAACTAGAATACACAAATCATTTGCTAGAAACTTACTGACAGACAAGCAAGCAATTTAGCACAAACATAAGGTTGCCATCTCTTGTAAAACCATTGCATATTACTTCCCTTTATTTCTTTGTAAATACAGCAGAAGGAAGAAATTCTCAAACCGAAGATTAAAAGAAATAGTACAAAAAACTATGAGCTAAAATTGGTTTACTGCATTTTTCTCTCGAATGATGCAAGAGATCTGCATGTCATTTCATTAACTTACAGCATTTTTTGGGATAGAATTGCTACATCATAAAAAAAGAACATATGAAACACATTCAGAAAACGACCACTATCCATCTTCAGGAAACAAGGATATGTATTTAACTAAAACACAAATTGATCCCATTTTACAGCATACAACCCCCCCCCCCCCAAAAAAAGAGAAAAAGAAAAAAAAGAATGCAGCTCCCTGTACTCATGCACATGCAGGGAAAAAGGGCTACTTTGGATAAAAATTGCATCAAACATTAATACAATATTGGCTAAGAAAGAAATAGTGTTGTAGATTACACAGATGGAGGGTATCCCCATCCACCCAAAAAAAACCAATATTAGACAGAAAAGAAACTGGGGAAAAGTAAAGCTTCATGATAAACAGGCTCTAGCAAAAAAATACCATATCACATATCTTGTAAATGAATAAAAAGGTGATTCCTTTACCCTATGTAGAGCACAGCAGGCACATCAGTATAAAAAATATATGTTCATTATCTTTGTTATAAAACTGCAGATGAGGAAAAACTACACATAACCATCACATTGAAAATGATATCAAATTATTTTAATTATGTGAGAAAAAACAGCATGTACATAAAAAGAATGAGTTTCTACATGTATCAGCTCATCATAAAAAAGACGAAATATTAAAGATTATTCTAAAAATATTGCACTCAATGCATGTAGAAAATGTAGTGGGTTTTTCATGCAACTGATCTAAAAAATGCATATTTAAAGGATTTTTCAACTTATCAAGGCTCATAAGCTCGTGCAATTGTGGGAAAACAACTTTGATATTCTGGTATGAAATGAAAACATGCAGATAACAAGAAGCTTCATAAATATGAAGCATAAAAATGTTGAAATAATGGAGAAACAGAGATGAACTAGGAGATGCAATCCTACAAAAAAAGAGGATTGTATATTGCTTTCTGAAGCATCCATAAACCAACCGACAACATGGCTGTCACTAATAAACCAGCGTGATCATGTTGTTTAAAACAAAAAAGGGAACTGAGGCATATCAAAGGTGTCAGACGGTTAAAATACTTAATTTATCATGTCTAACAAAGAATTACCTGACATAATGTTATCGAGCTGCATTGGGGTGTTGTAAAAACAAAACATGATAATAATATTATTATTTCTTATCAAGTCAGTATTTATTCCACCTATGAATAAAGTGTAAAAAACATTCAGGGTGTCAGATACAATTAAAATACTTAACCTAGTCTCTGACAAAGAATTACCTATGAAAAAGGACCCATAGCTAACAATTTTTCCGCAAATAATGTCATATTTACACATGATTGTTGAAGGTAAACAGGACAAAACAAAGTTCACACAAAAGGGATAAAAAGTACATAACAAGTCTCCATAATAAGCATGATGCGAAGTTCAACATGATAAGGCCCCAAAGCAAAAGAGGCAATTTAAAATCTAGCTACTAACTGTACATATTCAGGTAGGAGCTGGTGAATGCATAGAAATGGGGGAAAATCACCCGCAAATATGCCATAAAAAATAGGCAGTGTAAGTACTACTACTAGTTGAAGCCAGCTCTGTACAATTTTTTTCATTATTATACACCAAAAATGTTTGGGTGTAATTACAGTATTATATTAGGCAACTACGATTGAAAACAAAAAGAAGTCCAACTACTAGAAAGTAGGATCATCACATCAAATGTATATATTTACTAACAAAATCTGAAGTGTAACAAAATCTATAAAATAATCCACAATGCGGAGCACACTAATATCACACATGATGGATACCTTCACTTTCTTTAACAACTCATCCTAGTACTTGACTCTTCCCTTTTATGGCAAAGGTTCTCATCCAAATCTGTCATCTAAAAGGGGAGAAGCAATACACGACTGAAAGAATTGTTTACCAACTAGCGCAGGGAACATGGGAACAGCAGAGGGAACATTCTGCCTTTTTGCGGTAACCCAATGCTTAAACTCGCACATAATCTACTCAACTTGATTTACATCGATGTGCACACTAACCAAGCAGTGGAAAATAGTCCATAAATCAAACAGATTAAAATATGAAAAACACTAGACGAAAATACAGCACACGTCCAACCAATTGAAATCAATGGTATCCTAGGAAACACTATGAACTGATTATATAGAAGTGAACTGAACAAAATGAGGGTTCTAAAATAATTGAGAAAAACAAACCCTAATTGAACAGTTCTAATTGCGAATCAAGGGGTTTGACAATGATATATCTTACATCGGAAATGCTTCCGTCCGGGCGTCCGACGCGTCCGGACGCCCGGACGTCGTTCCCACGCGCCTCTCCTATCGCGAGAAATAAAAAAAAAGGAGCCACAGCCCCATGCCCGTAACGAGCCGCGCGCCCCCTCTGCCGCTTCCCGGCCCTCCGCCGCCGCCGGATCTCCCTCCTCCGGTCACCTCCGCCCGAACCGAGCCCCGATCTGTGATCCCCGCTGCTCCACCTTTCCATTCCCTCCGGTTTCACCTCCTCCCGTGGTGTGTGCGCGGAGATCGGGCACCCGCCGCCGGCGCCGCTCGTCGTGGTCGGGGCGCTCCTCCGCCTCCCCGCCGCCATGATGGTGATTCGCGAGCTCCTCGACGACGAGGACCCCCTCTCCGCTGGCTCGCCTCCCTTCCTCCCCGAGTCCGGCGCCGGCCCTGCGCCGACCGCCGCCGTCCTCCCGCGGCGGGGGCTCCCTGCGGCTGGAGGGCGGGCGAGCCCCCGCCGCCGCTCCCCACGGCCGGCCCTGCCCCGTCGCTCCCTCCACCGGTCGAGCTCTCTGTGCACGTCTGCGGGAGGTTCTCCCTTCACCTCCGCGCCAGCCCCCTCCTTCTCGTCCTGGCGGCGAGGCGAGCTGCTGCGGCCCGCCACCGCCTCGGCTCCTTTGCTGCGGCGAGGAGGTCATGGCAGCCAGGGGCCGAGCTCGCGGCAGCCCGGGGCGGAGCTCGCTGATGTTGCAATCGTTGTTCGGAGATGTTGCAATCGGTGTCTGCAAATGTTGCATGAATGTACTCGGTCATGTTGCAATCGTTTTCTAGATATGTTTCAATCATTGTCTACATATGTTTGCATCTGCGTTCGTGTTGCAGTACATGATATCGGTGTTCATGTTTGCAATCGTTTTTTAATGTCGCAATTGTTGTTCACAGATGTTGTATTAGTTGCATATCGATGTTGCATAGGTTTTATATCGATGTTTGCATGAGATGTAATCGTTTCTTGTTTATGTTGCAATCATTTTGAACATGTTGCATCCGCATCCTTGGCATGTTGCAAGTGTCCCATGCGAATGTTTCAAAATTAGATCTAAATATTTTTGATGTTGTAAACATCGATTTTCGATGTTGCGGATGTCGAGTCTCGATGTTACAGACACATGTTGTTGGGTGTTGCAAACATTAAATTTTAATGTTGCGGATGTTGAGTTTCGATGTTGCAGACATGTGAGTTGGGATTTGTGTCGATGGGGAGGGGGGAGGAGAGCTTCTGATGTTGAATGTTGCACGCAACACGGGTCGCAACATGGTCGTAATATAGTCGCAACATGGTCGCAACATGGGGGAGGAGGGAAGAAAGACTCCTGATGTTGGATGTTGCACGTAACCGCGTTCGCAACATGCTCGCAACACGTTTGCAACACGCTCGCAACATGTACTCGTTGAATGTTGGAAGCATCACAGTTCGCAACATGGAAAAAGTGTTCGCAACATGGAAAAAGAGATCGCAACATACTTCGCAACATCAACATACTTTGCAACACGATCCGACGGCTGATACGCTTCCTTACTCGAATCGTGTGGCCGGGAAGGTGTCCGATGCTAGCGTCCGGATCGGACGTCAGGGCGCTAGCAGCTCCGATCTTACATCAACTATCAATAACCCTAATGGAACAGACTAGATCTACAAATTTCACTAGATGAGTAGACAGATTCAACACCAAAATGAATCATGCAAAAAGGCAGAGGGGGAAGGGGTACCTGTGTGCTCGAGCAAAGTGACTGACAGGAGGCGGAGTACAGGAACGAGATGGCATCAGGCAAGCAGGGTAGAGGACGGAGGAGGAGAGTCAGGAGCCGACGAGTGCCCGGATCACTGGATGTATCATGGATGCGGATGGAACCGATCGGAGCAGAGAAAATCGGCGCGGATAGGTCGCAGCAGAAAGGGCGTGGGAAGGTGGGAGAGGATGAAAGTGGCCGCTCTCGTCGGTGCGGAGAGCCGCGGCCGCATCACGCCGGGCGGCCGTGCTCGCATACGTCGGGCCGCCGGCCGGGGGAACACTCCGCCGCCGCAACAGGAAGCTGTGCTCACCGTGGCACCCTTGCTCCGCTGCTCGTGCAGGAGAACAAATGCGACAGATTTTGATAGCATAAATCAGTTGACAGACGAGTAGACAGTAGTCCCATAATCACACTTGAAATAGATATATAAATAAATAAACTACTAATAAGTCGGACCGTAAGTAAGAAATAAAAGGAGTACGTATGAAGGTCGTGCAAGGAGTTTTGTTCGTCATGTTGGCATCCAGCATCGCGCGGCACCGCATCCACATCTCCCCTTCGAACTCGTTCAGGAAGCTCAAGTTGACCTCGAGCTCCACCCCTCCGGCCTTCTCTCTCCCGCGGTGGATGCGTTCCTGGAAATCGCGGGGTAGGGCCATCCACGCTGACGACACGGTGCCGGCGATGACGGCCGGTTCCTCGGGCTCGAGGCAGAACGGGGCCACTTGCCCCACGGCGACGGTCACGCCCGAGAACGCCGCCTGCAAGGTCGCGGGCGCGGCTCCGCTGCTGCAGAATGTGTGCCTGAACTTGTTCGTCGCGTGCAGCGTCACGTTGAAGGACAGCGGTGCCACGGCGGCGCCATCGGGGCTGAGATCGACTCCGGTGTAGACCACGGGTTCCATGGAGAACTTGAGGTGCCCTATGCTTAGATCGGGATCGACGAAGAGACTGTAACCCATCACAGTTGCAAGAAGCGTGCAGCAGCTGATGACTAATAGCACGGCCACATAGGCACAAGCTTCGTCGCAACTATGTCGCTCGGTCTCGTCATCGAGACAGGAGAGTAGAGCAGCCTCAAGATCCATGGCGTAGATTGGCCTATTCTGCTGCAATGTATGTCGTTGTTACGTTCGTCGGAGGTGGATATGTACGGGAGCGGCAGACAAGTTATACGATACTCGGAAACAGCATACGTATCCAAAGAGATTTCTCGTTATCGATTTGAATTGGAGTACAAACAGTACTGCATTACAGGTTATAACTATAAAAAATTGTTATACTTGGTACCGGACACAGGAAAAGTGTCTCTTCTATTTTCTAGTATATATATATGCGAAAATTCATCGCAACCTGATCTGCAACTCGCGCGCCATGATGAGGGCCTGCACGAAGGACGAAAGAAGCGGCGGCGACGGCGACAAGCACCTCATCCTCCATCGCATCCTTATTTGCGTGTTCACCTTCGGTCCTTTGTCGTTCGCTCTCCTCAAGTGGGTGGGTCCCGTTCGGAGGATCCCTGCTTCTCCGTTCGGGTGAGCGACACTCGTTGTTCCAATCTCGCCGGCGTCAAGGCGAGGTCGCCGGAGTCGAGGAAGACGACGGTGGCTTCCTGCAAACACACTCCACACCGCGAGACAGGGAATTGGTGCAGCCAACGGCTTGCTGCGTTTTCTATTCTACTTGCTATTTATAGGAATTGAAAGACATGCAGGCCATTGAGGCCACGACGCGCGCAACACGCGCCTCGCAAGCTGCGCCATCCCCCAGCTCAGAGCGTGCCGCGCGATCCGCTTGATCAACAGATTCCGTGCGAACGTGCGCACGTCAAGTCCCTGTACAGGACGCGCCCAAGTATCTCGGGCTCAAACAAAATCAAAACGAAAAACAAACCAAAAAGGAAAGGAATTCAAATCCTAATCTAATTGGAACGCGCCGGGGTTTAATTTCAACATTCTCCCCCTAAGCACCGGCGCCGTTCACTTCAGCTTGATGACGCCGATCAGCTCGCGAAGCTCCTGAAACTTGGTCTTCCCGAGCGCCTTCGTCATGATGTCCGCGAGCTGCCCTTGGGTGCTCACGAACGCCAGGCGCACCGCCCCACCATCCACACACTCACGAAGAAAATGAAATTTCGTATCAATGTGCTTCGAGCGATCGTGGAGTACCGGATTTTTTCTGAGGGCGATTGCGGACTGGTTGTCCATCTTCAGTTGTGGCGGGGACACGCCGGCGCCCACCACGTCCTGCAGCAGCCGCCGGAGCCAGACGCCCTGCCACGCCGCCGCAGCTCCGGCGATGTACTCTGCTTCACACGACGACAGGGCCACCACGCGTTGCTTCTGGGATTGCCACGCCACAGGGTTGCCGCCGAGGAAGTAGAAGATGTCGCTTGTGCTCTTCCTGTCGTCGACGTCGCCGGCCATGTCGCTATCGCTGTAGCCGACGAGTTGGAGCTCGGCGTCCCCTCTGGTGTACGCCAAGCCGTAGTCGATCGTACCCGCCACGTACCGGAGCAGATGCTTCATCGCCGCCATGTGCTCCTGTCTTGGATCTTCCATGAACCTGCTCAGGTAGCCCACGACGAATGCCATGTCCGGCCGTGTGTTCATCAGGTACCGCAAGCTCCCAATCAAGCTGCGATACTCTGTCGCGTCAACCGCCGGCGAGGAGCTCTGCTTCGACAGCTTCAATCTTGTCTCCATCGGCATTGCGCACGGGTTGCAGGCACCCATGCCTGCCCTCTCCAGTATCTTCTTGGCGTAGGCGGCTTGCAGGAGCTTGATGCTGTGCTCCCCCTGCTTGACCTCGATCCCGAGGTAGTAGGACAGCACCCCGAGGTTACTCATGCGGAAGAGCGTCTTCATCTCCTCCTTGAACGCACTGATCACCTCGCCGGAGCCTCCTGTTATGATGAGATCGTTGACGTAGATCCCCACCACCAGCCGCTTGTCGTCATCGCCGCACGTGTACAGCCTGTGCTTGCACTCGCTGCGGGTGAAGCCGAGCGCGAGCAGGCTGCTGTCGAGCTTGGAGTTCCAGGCGCGCGGCGCCTGCTTGAGGCCGTAGAGCACCTTGTGCAGCTTCAAGACCTTCCCTTCGTGCCCGGTGGTGATGAACCCGGGCGGCTGCTGCACGTACACTTCCTCCACCAGATCGCCGTTGAGGAACACGAATTTCACATCCATGTGGTGCACTGACCATGACCGGTGGGCGGCCACGGCCAAGAGCACGCGCACAGACTCCATCCTGGCGACTGGTGTGAAGACTTCCTCGTAGTTGATTCCTTGGCGCTGAACGTACCCCTTCGCGACGAGCCGGGCCTTGTGCTTGGTGACGTTCTCGCGTGTTGACGGCTGTTAAGTACCACTTTTACACCGTCAACTCCTGCATTAAATAATTGAAAAGTGATCATCAACACTAGAATAGGACTTTATACTAACAATCTCCACAAGTGTTGGTGTTTCTGACTTTTGTTGCAGGACACTCCGAAATACGTACTAAATGATATAGTTGAGAGCAAGTAAACCAATGGCATAGATATGGCATCATCATAAACAACTTCAAATGCCAAATTAGTCTGCACCATTGCGACGGGCTTGTCGAGACGATCGAAATGGATATATCATTTGCTTGTTTTAGAGTTCGGATGCAAAAGATATTAAATGGAGAAAACAATATCCAAGGATGACACCTGCACAAGTCTACATCAGCACCCCAAGCTTTAGCCCGGAATAGCCCAAGACCTGCATTGCAGCCCACAGCAGCCCAGCAGGCCACTGGCCCGCGCGCGAGCCAGCGCGGCCCAGCCGGCGACGGCCCACCACGCACGCATGCACGCGCGCGCTGCGCGGGACGCGCGGGAGCCGACCGCGGCCGGGGGCACGTGGCGCTTCCCCGCTCGACGCCGCGTACGGGCGACCGCGTCCGCGCGGGAAGCGGCCTTGCTCGCCCCGGCCGGGCATGTGGCGCACTGCGGGAGGCCGGCCGAGGGTCGGTTCGGTTGGCCGCCGGTTTTTCTCCTTTTTCCGTCCGGTTCAGAGACTCAGGCAACGGTTCAAGGCCGGTTCGACCACCTAGGGTCCGGTTCTTGCCCGGTTTTCAACTCCACCGCCTCAAGCATCTTCCAGAGCACGCTACAGTACTGTGGGGGCTGCGTTTGCTCGCCAGGTGGCGCGTGGGGAGAAGAGGAAAGAGGGGGAGAAGCACTTGTCCCTTGCCTATAAATATGAGGGGAGGGGGTAGAGAATAGGACACACCAACTCACTCAAGGATGAGAGCTTCCCTTCAAAGGAGAGGCCTCTCCTTGGTAGATTAGAGAGTAGGAGAGTGAGAGAGAGTTGTATTTCTATGGATGCTCGTTCTTCAATTAGAGTAAAGTAAGTATTTCCGCATTTCCTATTTAGACTAAAGTAGCATTCATGCATAGGTGATATGTTCTTGTGTTCTTCGCTTGTTCTTGATTTAGAGGCTTGTGTTCTTCGCGAACACAACCTTTCGATCTTGTAGCATAGGTTCACATGTGCTCATATCCGTTTGTATGCATGCTCGTCATTTAGACTAAAGTGGATATGCTTGCATGCTCTGATTAGAATAAAGTGTGTACTTGATTCCTTTCTAATAGTTTATGCTAGGTTGCATGAGTAGCCTTTTTCCTCTGCTAGTGCATAAATCCTGGGTTTATACGTTCGTTTGCTGCAAGTCGTTCGTATACGTTGGAAGCTTAGTACGGGACCGAGTGCTCTCTCGTATGCCTTTAGCATAAGCTAGTAGTACCTATAGTGAGTGAGATCAGTTCTCTTCCGTGGTCGTAGTTCTATCAGTACAGGGTGTCGTAGTCCGTTGGCTACGGCAGTAACCACAGCGTGGACATTGTGACACGCTACCGGTTATCATCCGTTCGGCTTATCCCTAGGTTAGGTAGAGGCAGTCCAGGAGGTGGTGACAGCCCTTCTGGCCCTCGTTGATCCTCCGCGGTTGGATATAGTCAGAGCTCCGTTCCACATAGATCTGCATACCGGAGTCGCCTGTTAAGTCAGGGCTATCGGTATCCTGAGCCAAGTTCTATCTAGAGATCGACCTTTAATCTCATCTATAGTGCTATCTTTAGGAATCCTCTCTATCCTTACCTCTTATCTGGGTGTGTCCTTGGACCAAATATACGAAGTTAGTACACACACGTTCCCTTGGATTCGATACCCTTGGAATACTCTGAGGTGAAAGCTACAACTGTATCCGTGCGCTTGCGGATTTGTTTCGTGTGTCGCTAAAATACCCAACAAGCTTTCTGGCGCCGTTACCGGGGAACGGTTGCTGTATCTATCTTCGTACCCAGTGGTCCTCGTATCTTTTCATTTTTCTTTTTTCTACCTTTACCCCCATTACCCATGGAGAGGCCATCCTTTTACGACCTCTCTGCCTCAACTTATGAGTTCAATGATCCATCAACGTCTTCATCCAATCATGAACTTCATTTCCACATTATGGGCATGGTTCAGGATCGACCCTTCTTTGGAGCGATCAATGAAGACCCCTACTTTCATTTGGAAGAATTCGAGGAACTGTGTTCGTGTCTGGTTCTCCCAGGCATGACACAGGAATCCATAAGGTGGAAATTGTTCCCCCTCTCTTTGTTAGAAAGGGCGGAGCAATGGTACACTGACACTGTAAAAAGTGTAAATGGTGATTGGGGCAAACTTCGAGATAATTTTTGCAACTCATTCTCTCTCGTGGAGAGGACGGTGCAATGGTATACTCATATGGCCTCTCTCCCAGGGGATATTCTCGAGTTCGAACAATTAGAGGAGGAGTCTATAGGAGCAGCGTGGGCTAGGTTCATACGCCTTTGTGCATCTGGACCCGGCACATTTCTACCCGATGATGTCTTGCTTTACGCATTTTGCATGAGTTTAGACATGGACGCTGCCCAAGATCTTGACATCGCTGCTGGAGGTTTGTTTGCACACAAAACTCTAGTGGAAGGAAGAGCAATCCTAGACAGCCTCTTAGAAAACTCTTTCTACCCTACCGACCATAACGAACCCCGCCAAGAATCAGAGTTGATCCATGAGAGTCTCTCAACAGCTGAACCTGAGCCTTTGACTTCCACATCCCAAGATTCGTCTGTTGAGCCCTCACCTGAACCAGGAACAATGGAGGAAGAAGAAATTCAGCCTCCAGAGTTCCTCTATCAATTCGAGGATGACCCTTTTGAAAATCTCAGAAACACCTCGAATTGGTTAGATGGCCAATTAGGGAAGGAGCCCTCTTCTGTCCAAATTCAGCCAGCTAGAAATCTTTTGACAGAACCTTCCCCTAGGCCTATGGTACCTCCTTTGCCTCCCGATCCTCCGAACGAAACATCTATCAAGGAGGCTATGGAGAAGAAGTGGTCGACTGGAGTGGGAAACTTTTCCGAAGCACTTTGGATTTGTTCATCCTCTACGATCATTTCTTGTTCCATAAGGGGAATTATCGTAGAAGCCCATCTTAACCCCACTATGGAGGTTAACATTATACCATGGCACATAGCGTATACTTTGTTGGGCAATGTTACGCTAAGACCATCCGACAAACTCCTCAAGAGTTGTCCATCTGGACATATTCTTGAGTGTCAGGGGGTTGCATGTGATGTGCCACTCGTAGTAGACAAGATCAAGGTTAATCTAGACTTCCACATCTTTGATGTACTCGATCTTGATCTCCTCCTAGGCCCCCCAGCAGAAAAACTTCTCAATACATCTTGAGGGAGCCTAGATGAAAAGCTTAGGGAAGCTGCTTCTGCCACCACTCCCTTGTTCTCAGAAAGTCCTATGGCGAAGCCTCTCCCCAAGCAAAACCCGCTCGAGGATATGATGCATGCATCTCCGTTCACATCGTCCGAGCCCATTGTCATTGAGGTTGTAGAATTTTCTACTCCTCAAGGGTATGACTCGGAAGATCCTCTTCACCTTTGTGAAGGCGAACGATCCTCATCACCCTCGATCGAGTTTGAGCCTCTTCCCATTGGCCCATATCATGTTGCTCTCGACCTTGATCGAGGATCAACATCAATCTTACACGATGAACCTCCGAAGATGGAGAATTCATGGGCCATGGAGATCGAGGCACCGACTCTGGAGTCCAAAGGAAAGGATTCCATTGATGAGCATGGTAGCTTCACTCTTGATATACCACCTAAACCATGCTCGCATCATGCTTCCCCAGAGTCAGCTATGCTCGGTGCACTACGCACACACGAGAACTACAACCGCCTTTTGGTCCTCTTTTGCTCAATGTTTAGACGGTTGGTTGTAGATGCATATGTTTACCATAAGCATTGCAGATTTCGTGTATGCATTGTGGCACTAACCTTGTAGCTAAAGCTTCACTGATACATCAACAATTGGTGGTGAGACGGGAATGACATCACCATTGATAGCTGCAGGAAGAAGGTTCCCAGGGTCGAGCTTATGACCATAAACAAAGCACTACCAGGAGATAGCCTGGATTAGGTTAGATTTAATTTCCCTTTTCAAATAAAAAGCAAGAGCATGTTTTTAGGATAGGTTGTCCCTCGGGTATTGTTGGTCCTAACCCTTTCAGGTGAAGATTATAAAGAACGATGGACATGTAGCACCTAAGAACATGTGAGCTACATCACCTCAACACTTCGGAAGATTTGGTGAGGCAACATTACAAAAGGAAGCTTGATCTCCACACACTTGAGTTTTGCTTCCTAGCAATGCAAACTTCAAGTGTGGGGGAGGTATGTGAGCATCCTGAGTAAAGTTCCTCTCATCCAAATCTTATCCTGGTTTGAAGATGATGTTAGCTCTTGCCTCTTGCCCAATTAGGTATGTCCTGCTTTTGACTTTAAACAAAGCCCTTCCGGAAGGTTGCCCTGATGTTCACCTTCTTAAGCTCATGTTTATGTCCCTTTGAAAATAGTTTGATCATGCTTTCATGCTTCCTTTATCTATGTTGGTAATGCTATGGTTTGAGTGCATGTTTAGCTACGTGCTTTCATAGGTTGTTTTAAATTAAGCATGGTGCTTAGGTTAAAACTGTCTTCTTCAATTAAACAAGACATGGTGTCGAGTTTGATTGATGAACCTTATACTATATGCTTTCATGGATATTGGTTGTATATGCGGACTAACCCTTGCAGGAATTTCGAATCCAAATGGGGTAAGTCATCGAGCTTGATTCAAAAGGGAAGGTAAGCCAAGGCATGCCAGCCTTGTTTGAGCTAGGTCTCATGGTGAATTTATATTTGAATTTGAATATAGGCTCCCTGGTTCTTGAACCAGTAGAGTCCCTCTTTTCTTTTTTGTTTCCCTTTTCTGTTTGAAGACAGCACCAGGTACATGAACAAGTGTGGGGGAGATCTCCCAAACTTATTATCGACATACATACTTGAGATGTCCCACACAGGCGTTGCACAACATCGACTGCACTTTCATGACAAGGGACAAGGTAAACTAGAGTGAGCCGGCTGCCTCACAGGTCTGCTGAACCACCACTGGTCTTCCTTGTTTCTCATACTCTTCAGGAGTGATGGTATGTGCACCCTTTATCTCACTCTCTTTGATTCATGAGTTTGAATAAGTTTGAATTCTTATATGCTAAATCAAACCCTTGGAATCGTGCTCTACCTGCTATGGTTGACTTGCATATGTTTTATTCCATGCTTATTATCTTGTTGCTTGTGAACAAATATCATTAGGGAACTCATGCTCATCTAAGTAGTTGGTGTTTGTGATATGGCTTGATGATATGATCTTCTCTCTAAATGTTTGAGTGCTTGGGAATTTTATTTGAAAAATTGAAAACCCTTTGCAAAGCTCCTGTTTGATATGCCAAAGTCCTACCAAAGCCAAATGATAAGTTATCTTGAAAACCTTATACTCATATGCTGCTTGTCATTGCATTAAGCTTTGTCAAATTGTTGTGACCCTTGTGAGAATTCTTTTCATGCTTTCATGATCAAGATTCATGTGCACTCCATTTTCCCCTTGCTAAGCTTCTACACTAGAAGTTAGCATTGTACCGTCCATTCATTCCATAAAAATAAAGCTCCATGTGTAGTGTGACCTCTCTCTCCAAAAGTATTCTTGAAAAAAGAGACATGGGCTATGAAAAAAAATAAGAGAAAAAAAACACCATGCTCAAAGCATGAGTGAAAAAAAATGCCTAAGGCATGAAAAAAAAGAAGAAGGATAGCCCATGTCCAGAATAAAGAAGGAAAAGGAGAGAGATGTGATCACGCAAAAAGGAGTTTTAATAAAATTGATGGTAATAACTAGTACCCATTCTGGGCCTAGTGTCCACCTTACCATCACCACAACATTCATCATATATATGGTAATATCTAGCACCCATTACGGGACTAGTGCCCACCTTACCATATCCATCGCATCCTTACACGTACGCATCTTGATCTGATTGTATGCCTTGATTTTCTCCTTGGATCCGGTTTTTGACTTTGCAATAAATGTGATGCAAGTATGCTTTATCTTTATCCTACCCTGAGCTCCACATATAGCCATCATTAGAAGTAGGATGAAAGAAAGGCAATTCTAATGCCTTGGTGAGGACATATACACAATGAGCGATCTGAGAGAATCAAATGAGGAGCTAAGCAAAGGTTTGTTTTGAAAATTTATTGCAAAACCCCAAGTTACTTGACATGGTGAGCAGAGGTGATTTGATTCATGACTGTTCCATTCCTCAACTACCCAAGATAGCATGATAGACACTCCACAGAGTTCACAAGTACAAGATATGGTTTGGAATATCTCTTATGTCTGCTTCATACCTGTGGATATCATGTCTCGCCTTGATCTGTTTCCCTTCACTCGGGACGAGCAAAGGTCAAGTGTGGGGGTGTTGTTGACGGCTGTTAAGTACCACTTTTACACCGTCAACTCCTGCATTAAATAATTGAAAAGTGATCATCAACACTAGAATAGGGCTTTATACTAACAATCTCCACAAGTGTTGGTGTTTCTGACTTTTGTTGCAGGACACTCCGAATACGTACTAAATGATATAGTTGAGAGTAAGTAAACCAATGGAATAGATATGGCATCATCTTAAACAACCTGAAATGCCAAATTGGTTTGCACCATTGCGACGGGCTCGTCGATACGATCGAAACGGATATATCATTTGCATACATCGGAGCCCGGATGAGAGAGATATGCACAGGACATCATGTGGGTCCGGTGGGATTACCAGTTATAACTATAAAAAATTGTTATATTGGTACCGGACACAGGAAAAGTGTCTCTTCTATTTTCTAGTATATATATATGCGAAAATTCATCGCAACCTGATCTGCAACTCGCGCGCCATGATGAGGGCCTGCACGAAGGACGAAAGAAGCGGCGGCGACGGCGACAAGCACCTCATCCTCCATTGCATCCTTATTTGCGTGTTCACCTTCGGTCCTTTGTCGTTCGCTCTCCTCAAGTGGGTGGGTCCCGTTCGGAGGATCCCTGCTTCTCGGTGCAGGTGAGCGATGCCCGCTGTTCCAATCTCACCAGCGTCAAGGCGAGGTCGCCGGAGTCGAGGAAGACGACGGCGGCTTCCTGCAAACACACTCCACACCACGAGACAGGGAATTGGTGCAGCCAACGGCTTGCTGCGTTTTCTATTCTACTTGCTATTTATAGGAATCGAAAGACATGCAGGCCATTGAGGCCACGACGCGCGCACCGCGCGCCACGCTCCGTCGCGAGCTGCGCCATCCCCCAGCTCAGAGCGAGCCGCGCGATCCGCTTGCTCAACAGACTCCGTGCGAACGTACGCACATCAAGTCCCTGTACAGGACGCGCCCAAGTATCTCGGGCTCAAACGAAATCAAAACGAAAAACAAACCAAAAAGGAAAGGAATTCAAATCCTAATCTAATTGGAACGCGCCGGGGTTTAATTTCAACAATCTCCCCCTAAGCACCAGCGTCGTTCACTTCAGCTTGATGACGCCGATCAGCTCACGAAGCTCCTGAAACTTGGTCTTCCCGAGTGCCTTCATCATGATGTCCGTGAGCTGCCCTTGGGTGCTCACGAACGCCAGGCGCACCGCCCCGCCATCCACGCACTCACGAAGAAAATGAAATTTCGTATCAATGTGCTTCGAGCGATCGTGGAGTACCAGATTTTTTCTGAGGGCGATTGCGGATTGGTTGTCCATCTTCAGTTGTGGCGGGGACACGCCGGTGCCCACCACGTCTTGCAGCAGCCGCCGGAGCCAGACGCCCTGGCACGCCGCCGCAGCTCCGGCGATGTACTCTGCTTCACACGACGACAGGGCCACCACGCGTTGCTTCTGGGATTGCCACGGCACAGGGTTGCCGCCGAGGAAGTAGAGGATGCCGCTTGTGCTCTTCCTGTCGTCGACGTCGCCGGCCATGTCACCATCGCTGTAGCCGACGAGTTGGAGCTCAGCGTCCCCTCTGGTGTACGCCAAGCCGTAGTCGATCGTACCCGCCACGTACCGGAGTAGGTGCTTCATCGCCGCCATGTGCTCCTATCTTGGATCTTCCCTGAACCTGCTCAGGTAGCCCACGGCGAATGCCATGTCCGGCCGTGTGTTCATCAGGTACCGCAAGCTCCCAATCAAGCTGCGATATTCTGTCGTGTCAACCGCCGGCGAGGAGCTCTGCTTCGACAGCTTCAATCTTGTCTCCATCGGCGTTGCGCACGGGTTGTAGGCACCCATGCCTACCCTCTCTAGTATCTTCTTGGCGTAGGCGGCTTGCAGGAGCTTGATGTCGTGCTCCCCCTGCTTGAGCTCGATCCCGAGGTAGTAGGACAGCACCCCGAGGTCACTCATGCGGAAGAGTGTCTTCATCTCCTCCTTGAACGCACTGATCACCTCGCCGGAGCCTCCTGTTATGATGAGATCGTCGACGTAGATCCCCACCACCAGCCGCTTGTCGCCGTCGCCGCACGTGTACAGCCTGTGCTTGCACTCGCTGCGGGTGAAGCCGAGCGCGAGCAGGCTGCTGTCGAGCTTGGAGTTCCAGGCGCACGGCGCCTGCTTGAGGCCGTAGAGCGCCTTGTGCAGCTTCAAGACCTTCCCTTCGTGCCCGGCGGCGATGAACCCGGGCGGCTGCTGCACGTACACTTCCTCCACCAGATCGCCGTTGAGGAACGCGAATTTCACATCCATGTGGTGCACTGACCATGACCGGTGGGCGGCCACGGCCAAGAGCACGTGCACGGACTCCATCCTAGCGACTGGTGCGAAGACTTCCTCGTAATCGATTCCATGGCGCTGAACGTACCCCTTCGCAACGAGCCGGGCCTTGTGCTTGGTGACGTTCCTGCGCTCGTCCCTCTTGATTTTGAAGACCCACTTGAGGCCGATGGCGTGTTGTCCCGCCGGCAGGTTCACCAGAGACCATGTCTGGTTGTGCTCGATCGACGCCATCTCCTCAATCATCGCGTCGCACCACTCCTTGACGCGCTTGGCCTCCTCTGCTGTCACCGGCTCGTCCTTGATCGCCACCATGAGCCTCTCTCCTTCCCTCCGATCTGCATACACTGGTGGTGAGGTTGCCCCGAGGATGTTGTCGAGGGCGCAGAAGCGGAGAGGAGTGTCGTCGTCGTGGTCGTCGTCCAGATCGAGCTCCCCCTCAGGCGGGGACGCGAACTGGATCGCGTCTGGTGAAGGTGGAGCCGGCGTGCGAGGTCCTGTCCCGGGCGCTGGGGTCCCTGCCTGGATTGGTGTCGCTGGTGGCGCCGTGGCCGCTGGTGCTGACGCAGGATGCGGCATCGTGTTCGAGGACGTCATGGCAGGGCCTCCCTGCCCCACCGGCGCCATGGTGAAGTGCTCCACCTGGAATGGCTCGACATCGTCGTCGGGCCCGGCTCCCTTGTCAGCTCCCTAGTCCCAGCACCGCTCCTCCTCGAACACAGCGTCGCGCGACACGTGAACGCGTCGCGACACCGGGTTGTAGAAATGGTACGCCTTCGATCCTGTTTCATAGCCCACAAACACCATGGGCGTGCTCCTATCGTCGAGCTTGGCGAGGCGCTATCCGCCGTTCTTCACATGTGCAACACACCTGAATGTGCGGAGGAAGTGAACTGGGGGCTTGACTCCATGCCATACCTCATAGGGGGTCTTGCCGTCGACGCTCTGAGTTGAAGCTCGGTTCAGGAGAAAGACGGTAGTGTTCACCACCTCCCCCCAAAACCAGCCCGGCAACATCTTGGCCTTCATCATGCTTCTGGCCATCCCCATCATTGTCTGATTCCTCCTCTCGACCACACCGTTCTGCTGAGGCGTGTATGGCGCGGTGAGATGCCTCTACATCCCGTGCTCGGCGCAGTACTCTGTGAACGCGTGCGTTGTGAACTCGCCACTGCGGTCAGTGCGCAGTGTGCGCAGCTTCCGCCCAGCTTCTATCTCCGCGTGCGCCAGGAACTTCTTGATTGCATCCGTCGCCTGGTCCTTGTTGCTGAGGAGAACAAGCCACATGTAGCGGCTCAGGTCGTCGACGAGGAGGAGGAACAGCTTGTTGCCGCTCGGTGTCGCTGTTGGCACATTTTATCTATAAATATTTCCCCTCATATTTACTGGAAAAAGGGCTAAAATATAATTAGATCACCTTATTAGGGTTTACACTGACAATTTCCACGAGTTTTGGTGAATTCATAAAATTACAAGGACTATTCAGAAATACAAGAAAACAAACAAGTCTAGAAGGTTCCTGAACACTCCCGAACTCAACGTGACTTGGCTTGCAAGAAAGAAGCATCTGGAAGGGGCAAGAACCATCCTGGCCAAGGCAGACCCCGAGGGGGGCCCACCACAGGCCGACCGGTCCCATGGTGGGGCCGAACGGACCCCCCGGGCGCTAGCTCAGCCCTACTTCTGGAATGTTCTTCCACCGCCTATGAGAAGCAATCTAAATCGTATATTAGGTCGGTTTGATCCTACGGCGGCAAGGCACCTCCTCAGGACTATATAAACAGGCCCCCTGACCTCAGGGTAGGGGAACAACTCATTCTAGATCATCATTGCCTACCTGAGATAGAAGCTCTAGACTAGAATTAGAGTTGGAGAGTTAGTATCAAGTTGAGAGATTAGAGCCATGATCTATTCAGATCTAGCTAATCTTGTTCGAGAGAATTAGAGAGCGGTAGAGGCGGAACTGAAGGAAGACCCGGACCTGTCGGTGCCTCCTCTTCATCTTCTTCCTCTGGGATCAACTCCATTAGAGCCTGATCTTGAGACCTTGCGGAAAGATCAACTTCTTATTCAAGTGAGTAACATTGTTATTATTGTTCTTACGGTTCATAACTCTTTTATGAGTACTTTAATTCATGTCGCTCTTGAGTTAAAGTTGCATGTTTAGTGTAAGCGTGGTGCTTAGACTAGCTAGCTTGTGAATGCCTTCTATATTCCAGATCGTGTGGTAGAAGCGGGAAGTGACCTCATTCCCGTCTATCCTTTGCAGTCCACCTCCCGTCTATAGAAATCGTAGGACTCCCCCCATAGATTGTCGGAAGTTTCCCTTTCCTAAGTGTGCCTTCAGACAATCACCCCATAAGAACAATAATAGCATAGCTTGTGCAAGTAAGAACTAGACATCCTAAAGTTTTCCTTATCTCTCTTTCTATCAAGTCCTTGATAACTACTCAGGGATTAGTTATACATCTCAGATCACTCTACCCTTCTCCCTGTGGATTCGATATTTAAAACCCTCTTCCCGGGTGAAGTGCTCACCGGTATCCGTGCGCTTGCGGATTATCTATCATAATATTTCTGTAGGCTTAACAAATGCCAACAAGTATTTCTGGCGCCGTTGCCGGGGAGAACGGTTAAGAGAGAACTCGTAAGTATAACTATATCTTGTACGTATACTTTTATCTTTTCCTTTTTAGTTTTAGATTTTTTCTTTTCTACTGTCCTTATGGATACTACCCTCATTAAAGACTTTTTGGCACCCTCAGAGCTCAGCCTTAGGCCCATACCTTCATCAAAGCCAATCTTATCTGATGCCTATGAGCTGCGCCCACGGTTAATAGAGATGGTCCAAACCAACACTTTCTCAGGAATAGAAGACGAAGACCCTTATCATCATCTCCAACAGTTCGAACAAACTTGTGACTGCCTTCGTATAGAGGGTATGTCTGACGAGACCATCCATTGGAAGCTTTTTCCATTCACATTGAAAGGAAAAGCTCACCAGTGGTATGACAGAACCAAAGGGAAGAAGAAAGGTTATTGGGGAACTCTCCGTGCGGATTACTGCATGGATTTCTACCCTTTATCCAGAGTAGTCAACCTCAGAACCAAGATCATATCCTTCAAACAGAGGGATAGTGAGTCTATGAGTTCATCCTGGGAACGTTTTGAACTCCTTTACAAATTCGGACCAGATCTAGGCCTTCAAGACCATATTCTCCTTCAACATTTCTATATTGGTCTTAATAGGGAATCTAGAGCCTACTTAAATACCTCCTCACATGGATCATTCATACACCTTACATCCAGTGAAGCTAGAACCGTCCTAGATAATATTCTAGCCAGCCCCAATGATGATCCATTAGAAGAGAAAACTTTAAAAGAAGAGATTCCAGAGATAGCTACACCAGAGCCTATGCCAGAACCATCTCAGCCTATAGCTATCCCTCTACCTGATTTTATAAATGATATCGAGGATGATTTATTTTCCGATTATGGAAACACCTCGAATTATCATAAAGAGAAGAGGCCTCAAAAGTACACATCGTCTTCGCATGACAAAATAGACCCTTTTGAGCAAACCTTCTCAAGAGAACACACTGTGGAGCTTGCATCCATCATGAGTGGGGAATGGTTAGAAGAGTCAGAGCTTTCCTCTGACGTGGTCCGTTTGGATTCACCTTCTACACCAATTCAATGTACAATCTATGGAACCCCCTTTGATGCCCTTTATAATCCAGTTGTGGGAATCAATATAATGGCCTTATCCTTTTTCCATCAGTTTATTAAAAACACGCCATTATCCCCCACAACGAAATTATTAAAGTGCTCCTCAGGACAAATTATTCAAAGTTCAGGAATTCTTTATGTCCTACCCATTTCGGTAAATGACATGCCAATTCACCTGAGCTTTCACATTTGTGATATTAAGGAGTTTGACCTTTTAATAGGCCATCCTTTGGAAAGACTCCTTAAGGAAGGACACACAGGGAAACTTGACATTTGCCTAGGCAAAACCATTAGAGTTCCCTTACACTTCGCACACTTGATCCATACTAAGACCGAACCCAGTCCAGAACCAGACCCAATGGAAGAGGTGAATGAAGCATCTCTAGAACATTTTGTAGAATCCAATCAAGAAGATGTCACTGAATTCTTCATCGAGGAGGAAGAAGAAAATCCTACAGAATCTGAACCCCTCGATGAACTCGAGGAACCCTCGAGACCTCCCATTGAACTCAAACCATTACCACCTGGTCTTAGATATGCCTTTTTGCACAATGATCCTGAGTCTCCTGTGATCATTAATGACAAGCTCACTCAGGAAGAGACTCATAGGCTGATAACTATCTTAGAACAACATCGCTCAGCCTTTGGCTACTCACTCCACGACCTTAAGGGCATCAATCCTGCCCTTTGCACACATCGCATTCCTACAGACCCTGATGTTCTACCATCTAGAGAGCCTCAACGAAGACTCAATAATGCGATGAGAGAGGTAGTGAAGAAAGAAGTTCTGAAACTTTTACACGCCGGGATTATATATCATGTGCCACATAGAGAGTGGGTGAGCCCTGTGCAAGTCGTGCCTAAAAAGGGAGGCATGACAGTTGTGAAAAATGAGAGGAATGAATTGATTCCTCAAAGAACTGTCACTAGTTGGTGTATGTGCATAGATTATAGGAAACTCAATAAAGCCAGAAGGAAAGATCACTTTCCACTGCCCTTCATTGATGAAATGTTAGAGCGGTTGGCAAATCACTCTTTTTTTGCTTTCGTGATGGATATTCTGGGTATCACCAAATCCCAATCCATCCCAGTGACCAGAGAAAAACCACTTTTACATGTCCTTATGGAACTTATGCTTATCGTAGAATGTCTTTTGGACTATGTAATGCTCCAGCTTCTTTTCAAAGATGCATGATGTCTATATTCTCTGATATGATTGAAGAGATCATGGAAGTTTTCATGGATGACTTTTCTGTATATGGAAAAACTTTTGATGATTGTCTAGAAAACTTAGATAAGGTTTTGCAAAGATGTGAAGAAAACTGGGAAAAATATCATTTCATGGTTAGAGAAGGAATAGTGCTAGGCCATCTAGTTTCTGAAAGAGGAATTGAGGTAGATAGAGCTAAGATAGAAGTAATTGAACAACTACCTCCACCTGTTAATGTTAAAGGAATCAGAAGTTTTCTTGGCCATGCTGGTTTTTATAGAAGGTTTATAAAGAATTTTTCTCATATTGCTAGACCCCTTACAAACCTGCTTGCCAAAGATGTTCCCTTTGACTTTGATGATGTTTGTCTTAAATCTTTTGAAATTCTGAAAAATGCTCTTATTTCTGCACCCATTATTCAACCCCCTGATTGATCTTTACCTTTTGAAATTATGTGTGATGCAAGTGATTATGCTGTGGGGGCTGTTTTGGGGCAAACAAAAGACAAGAAACATCATGCCATTGCTTATGCTAGTAAAACTTTGACGGGAACTCAACTTAATTATGCCACAACTGAAAAAGAGCTGCTAGCTGTTGTTTATGCCATTGACAAGTTTAGATCTTACTTAGTAGGAGCAAAAGTTATTATTTACACTGATCATGCTGCTTTAAAATATTTGCTTACTAAGAAAGATGCTAAACCTAGATTAATAAGATGGATCTTGCTGCTCCAAGAGTTTGACTTAGAAATAAAGGATAAGAAGGGAGTAGAAAATTCTGTTGCCGATCATTTGTCTAGAATGTATTTTGAGAAACCGCAGGAACTACCCATCAATGACGCAATGAGGGACGACATGCTCTATCGGATCGCCCGGTCCGACCCCTGGTATGCAGATATTGTTAATTTTATGGTTGCAGGATATGTACGACCAGGGGCCGACAAGAAAAAGCTCATTTACGAGAGTCGCCATCACCTGTGGGATGAACCATACCTCTTTCGAGTATGCGCTGACGGGTTACTCAGGAGGTGTGTACCGGCAGAAGAAGGAACGAAGATCATTGAGAAGTGTCACTCATCACCATATGGAGGTCATTATGGAGCTTTCCGCACACATGCAAAGATCTGGCAAAGCGGATTTTTCTGGCCAACCATGTATCAAGACACAAAAGATTTCGTACGAAGGTGCAACTCTTGTCAGAGGCACGGAAACATCAATTCTAGAAATGCCATGCCACTGACGACCAACCTTCAGATCGAGCTCTTTGATGTCTGGGGAATTGACTACATGGGACCATTCCCAAAGTCTGGAAAATTCGAATACATCTTAGTGGCAGTTGACTATGTCTCTAAATGGGTTGAAGCCCTGCCATGCAGATCTGCTGACCACAAGAGCTCAATAAGAATGTTTGAAGAGACAATATTTCCAAGGTTCGGTACGCCAAGGCTAGTGATAAGTGATGGAGGATCCCATTTCATCGATAAGCGCTTCGAGAAATACCTCACGGACCATGGGATCCAACACAATGTCGCTACTCCTTATCACCCGCAAACAAGTGGTCAAGCAGAGACGTCAAATAAGCAGATCAAGAACATTCTACAGAAAACGGTGGACCAAATGGGAATAAAATGGAAGGACAAGCTACCCGGAGCGCTCTGGGCTTATCGGACGGCTTATAATACTCCCATTGGAATGTCTCCCTACCAACTGGTTTATGGGAAGACATGTCACTTGCCAGTTGAACTAGAATTCAGGGCTCATTGGGCAATCAAGAGATGGAACATGGACTTTGAAGCAGCCAGAACAAAACGGAAAATGCAACTGTCCGAGTTAGAAGAATGGAGAGAGAAGGCATACCACAATGCCAAGATCTACAAGGAAAGAACCAAAAGATGGCACGACAAGAGAATCACGAAGAAGGAATTCAACCCAGGCGATCAGGTACTACTTTTTAATTCTAGGGTATGACTCTTTGGGCACGGGAAGCTACGAAGTAAGTGGGACGGACCATACAAGGTGGTGAGTTCATCGTCACACGGGGCCGTCACTCTTCAAGACGACGAAGGTACGTTATTCAAGGTAAATGGTCAACGCCTTAAAATATTTTTAGAGCCCAACAAAGAGTCTGAGGATTTAGATGTGATAGAATTCTTTTATTTACCTAAGAATATTAATTTTAGGCCCTAATGGGCCAACTTAGGGTTTTTAGGGATCAGCACACGGTTAGAGCACCCCGCGTCGAAGTGTGTCACGAGGCGACGCGGTGGAGGACCGATCGGCCCCCCCCTCTGGATCGGTCGGCCCCTGCCCGCCTCCTCTCGCCGCCAGCTTTCGCTCACGCTATCTCTTAGGTGTTTAGATTTGGAAAAACCACCTTCGGGGATCATTCTCGAGATATCCCGCAGCCTTTCCAATCTAGGTCAACCCCTTGTGCAAGATTGCACCGATATATAACCAAGGGCAGACCTCCTCCTTTTTTATCATCTAAACCTCCCAAGCAGCAGCCATGGCCGACAAACAGCTTGTTCCCTTCAACAATGAAGCCAAGGCAATCATCCCCTTCGTGAAGGAAGCAAAGCCACTTGCCATCATACCACCTGATCGTAGCCCTCTCTCACCTGCTCCACCGAGTCATCCACGTTCGCCGCCACCACCTGAAGGACGCAAGTAGGTGATGTACGCTCAGCCGTACGATCGCCGCCGCGAAGCAACCCTGAAGAAACCGATCCATGTTCCTAGCTACATGGACCTGAAGGAGCCCAGGGATGGCGAGCGACTCACCGAGGTGCGCATGGACATGCACGACAACACGAGAGTGCACAAGTACACTACTTCTCCAGGCCGTGTCGTCATTGACGAAATCCACGCTAAGGAATCACAGATTAAAAGAATTCCTGTCATTTAGGTCGGCCGGCGAATGCCACAGAAGCAGAAGACCAGAAAGATCGTAGCCGAGCTCGCGCAGGAAGTAGCAAGCCTTGCGGAAACTTGCAAGGAGATCCGT
Organism: Cenchrus fungigraminus; assembly: GCA_036936925.1. NCBI lineage: Eukaryota > Viridiplantae > Streptophyta > Magnoliopsida > Poales > Poaceae > Cenchrus > Cenchrus fungigraminus. Next base: position 47,544,746 of record CM072778.1, on the reverse strand, counting down.
CGCGTGAATAGCTCCCTCACCAAAACCGTCCTCCATCTGCTAAAAACAAAGAAGCATAGGGACGAAGAGGGAGACGCTAGCTGCGACCCAAAGAAGGGCAAGCGCCCTTTGTAAGCACCTTAGTTAGAGAGCACATTAGTCTTAGTTAGTTCGATTTAGTTAGTTTGCTTTAATAGTAGGAGTCGTGTAATAAAGTGCTCTCTCTCTTATCAATGAAGTGATCCACAAGTTGAGTTATATTTTCTATCTATATTTTCTGGATATATTTTTGTCTCCACCATACTGTGTATGCAAGATAACAGAAAACAAGTGTAGGGGAGAAAAATCGACGACCAAATGGCATCTTCCACGACCAAAATCAAGAAAAACGGAAAAAGAACGGAACAATCGACTCGCACGACGAAACGTACCCTGAACCACGGCAGGGGGAGACCGATCGGTCCCCTCCCTGGGCCGACCGGCCTGCTACAGGGCCTACTTCGACCGAGTTTCATCCACCACTCGGTTTGCTTTTTAAACTTTTTAAATTTTTGCAAATTACTTTCCGTTTCGAATTAAAACAAAGATGCCTTGTTAAGATGTCCTGTAACCCAAAGGATAAAGTTTTGCATAATTATTCTCCTAGAAATATTTGTTGCCTTTGGGATGCTTTAGAATAATGAGAACCTTCTTTCTTTTATCTTGTCTCTGGAGAGTTCTTTATTTCAAAAGGATTAAAATCATTAGCTATGCTTCTCCTTTGTGATCAATAATATGTCCCAGAAGAGCTTTAGCAATCATTGAAAATAAATTTAATTTAATTGCTGCTTACTTGTATTAAGCTTTGTCAAATCTACGACCTATGTTGAAGTTTTGTCTAAGTCTAAGATCAAGATTACGTACACTGCTTTAACTAAAGTATCTATGCTCTAAATTTTTTATCTCTATCTCCCATATCGTGAAAAAGGTACAGCTATAAAAAAGAGAGAGAGAGAAAAAGCCAAAGATCGAAAAAAAATTCAGAGTCGAGAGAAAAGTGAGAGAGAGGAGAAAATGGACAAGTGTTCTACGGGTCAGAAGAACCCCCCTCTCTGAAAAAGAAAAAGGCATAAAAAAGAGAAGAAAAATGGACGTGTGTCCGAGGGTGAGTAGGGCCCACTTCTCTAATAAAAGTGAGAGAGTAATAATGGACGCGTGTCCGAGGGTGAGTAGAACCCAACTCTCCACAAAATAGCTGAATACCTTGTTCTAAAAAAATAATAAATATATATGGGAAAAAGATAGAAGATTCTAAAAAGTCAGAGCAGTGGTTTTAAAGTTGACACACGCACATATCTTGATCTATGACTCATGACATACCTCTCCATGGATCCGGTTTTGACTTGGCAATATATGCAAGGTGAGTTTGCTACATCTTTACATTCTAAAAACTCCACTTATACTTCGAAATAAATGCTCTAGTAAGATATGATATATTTTGAAAGTATCACAAAGGAGTAAGCAAGGCAATATTTTTCTTTTCAAAACTTATTCAAAAGCTCTCCATTGGCTTGATTTGAGAAATAAAGGTAATCTGTTTCTAACTGTTTCATGCTCAGATATCCCATAAGTGCATATATGACTAAGGAGTATGATTATGTTGATTTTTTGTCTCTACGGTTGTTAGACCATCCTTTTATCGAGGACGAGTAAAAGCCTAAGTGTGGGGGAGTTTGTTGGCACATTTTATCTATAAATATTTCCCCTCATATTTACCGGAAAAAGGGCTAAAATATAATTAGATCACCTTATTAGGGTTTACACTGACAATTTCCACGAGTTTTGGTGAATTCATAAAATTACAGGGACTATTCAGAAATACAAGAAAAGAAACAAGTCTAGAAGGTTCCAGAACACTCCCGAACTCAACGTGACTTGGCTTGCAAGAAAGAAGCATCTGGAAGGGGCAAGAACCGTCCTGGCCAAGGCAGACCCCGAGGGGGGGCCACCACAGGCCGACCGGTCCCATGGTGGGGCCGACCGGACCCCCCCCCCCGGTGCCAACTCAGCCCTACTCCTGGAATGATCTTCCACCGCCTATGAGAAACAATCTAAACCGTATATTAGGTCGGTTTGATCCTACGGCGGCAAGGCACCTCCTCAGGACTATATAAATAGGCCCCCTGACCCCAGGGTAGGGGAACAACTCATTCTAGATCATCATTGCCTACCTGAGATAGAAGCTCTAGACTAGAATTAGAGTTGGAGAGTTAGTATCAAGTTGAGAGATTAGAGCCACGATCTATTTAGATCTAGCTAATCTTGTTCGAGAGAATTAGAGAGCGGTAGAGGCGGAACTGAAGGAAGACCCGGACCTGTCGGTGCCTCCTCTTCATCTTCTTCCTCTGGGATCAACTAAATTGGAGCATGATCTTGAGACCTTGTGGAAAGATCAACTTCTTATTCAAGTGAGTAACATTGTTATTATTGTTCTTACGGTTCATAACTCTTTTATGAGTACTTTAATTCCTGTCGCTCTTGAGTTAAAGTTGCATGTTTAGTGTAAGCGTGGTGCTTAGACTAGGTAGCTTGTGAATGCCTTCTATATTCCGGATCGTGTGGTAGAAGCGGGAAGTGACCTCGTTCCCGTCTATCCTTTGCAGTCCACCTCCCGTCTATAGAAATCGTAGGACTCCCCCATAGATTGTCGGAAGTTTCCCTTTCCTAAGTGTGCCTTCAGACAATCACCCCATAAGAACAATAATAGCATAGCTTGTGCGAGTAAGAACTAGACATCCTAAAGTTTTCCTTATCTCTCTTTCTATCAAGTCCTTGATAACTACTCAGAGATTAGTTATACATCTCAGATCACTCTACCCTTCTCCCTGTGGATTCAATATTTAAAACTTTCTTCCCGGGTGAAGTGCTCACCGGTATCCGTGCGCTTGCGGATTATCCATCATAATATTTCTGTAGGCTTAACAAATACCAACAGTCGCCGGCGTCACTGGCCCGCAGGTGTCACCGTGCACCAGTTCCAGCTTGTCCTCCGCGCGGTACTTGGCCTCGGTCGGGAACGGCAGGCGCCGCTGCTTCCCGACGAGACAGCTGTCGCAGACCTGCTCGACGTGGTTGATCGGAGGGAGCCCGCGCACCATGGCGTCACAGGCGAGCTTCTCCAGCGCGCGGAAGTTGAGGTGGCCGAACCGTGCGTGCCACCGCCAGGCCGTGTCGTCGCCCTGTGCCGCGAGGCACACAGGCTTGTCGATGTCGAGCTTGAGGACGTAGAGACGGTTCGCCCCGCGCGACACCTTCGCGAGCAGGCGGTCCTCCTTGTCCCAGATTTTGAGCACGCCATGCTTGCAGCTCCACGTGTACCTCTCCTCGTCGAGCTGCCCCAGGCTGACGATGTTAGTAGTGTGGCGAGGGATGTGGTAGACGCCCTCCAGCGCCTGGTGCTCTCCGTCCTTGCACTTGAAGAGGACGGTGCCACGCCCCTCGATGTTGACGACGGAGCCGTCGCCGAACTTGACCGTGCCGCGGACGCCAGTGTCGAGCTCGGGGAAGGCGGATCGGGTCCCCGTCATGTGGTTGGTAGCGCCCGTGTTGAGGATCCATCGCATGGACCCCCCCTCGCTCCTATCGCCGAGCTGGACGAAGAGCTTTGTCTCGTTGAGGTGGATCTAGGTGGGCGCCGCCGCCGGCGACGTGGTGGAGATCTGCGGGGAGGAGGATGAGACGGCGCTCTGCCGTCGCCACCATCAACATGGGCTCCTCCTCTTCTTCACCTTGGGCCAGGTGGGCTTCATCTCGCAGCCTGGACCGGCACTCCTTGGCCCAGTGGCCCTTCTTGCCGCAGTAGCGGCATTTGTCCATCTTCTTGGCCGGGCCCAAGCCATCTCCCGGCCCAGCGGCCTGCCGAGCGCCGCCACCGTTACCACGGCCACGCCCGCGTGACGCTCCAGAGCGCCGGTTCCCGCCGCCGCCACCGGAGCCACCAGCTCCCCTGGTGCCCCCCTTGTCTCCAGAGGCGCCTGAGATCTTCCACTTCGCATCCACTCCTCCTGTGTCAGGAGGAGCCGCCCCTGGCTGTCGACGGTGGGCGCGGCCTTCTTGCGGCGGCGCTGTTCGACGGCGCGGAGCCGCCCAGTGACTTCCTCGACCGTGACAGCGTTCAGGTCAAGGAACGTCTCCGTGGCGACCGCCACCTGTTCCAGGTACTCGGGGACGACGTCGAGCATCTTGCGGACGACGGCGGCGTCGGTGATGGTGTCGCCGAGCGTACGGAGGTTGTTGGCGAGGCCGGTGATGCGTACGGAGAAGTCTTCCACGGTCTCTCCTTCCTTCCAGGTGAGTTCTGCGAACTCACGCCGGAGCTGCTGCGCCTTGCTCTCGCGAACACGCTCCACGCCGACACGGATCGTCTTGATCGCGTCCCACGCCGCGCGCGCCGAGCTCTTGCCCCGGAGCGTGGGGAGCATCTCCGACGGCACGGAGCGCAGAATCGCCGCCAGAGCGAGACGGTCGTCGCGGTACTCGACCTCCTCGTCGGGGTACGGCTCGACGGCGTACCAGATGCCCGCCGCCTCCATGTTCACCTGCATCAGCATCGACCACTCGTCGTAGTTTGTGCGGGTGAGCGTGGGGTACTGAATCGTCGTGTTTGCTTCCTTGATGGTGCGCTTGACGATGATCTTCGGTCCGTCGCGGCCGTGCATGGGCTCGGGCGACATCGACAGGCGGCGACGACGTGGCGGCGTGTGCGACCGCCGGTTCCACGGCTCGGAATGCCGCGACATGGCCGCTCCCGGTGATCTTCGGCTCTGATGCCAATTGTTCCAATCTCGCCGGCATCAAGGCGAGGTCGCCGGAGTTGAGGAAGACGACGGCGGCTTCCTGCAAACACACTCCACACCGCGAGACAGGGAATTGGTGCAGCCAAAGCTTGCTGCGTTTTCTGTTCTATTAGCTATATATAGGAATCAAAACAAACATGCAGGCCATTGAGGCCACGACGCGCGCACCGCGCGCCACGCTCCGTCGCGAGCTGCGCCATCCCCCAGCTCAGAGCGTGCCGCGCGATCCGCTCCACCAACAGACTCCGTGCGAACGTGCGCACGTCAAGTCCCTGTACAGGACGCGCCCAAGTATCTCGGGCTCAAACGAAATCAAAACGAAAAACAAACCAAAAACGAAAGGAATTCAAATCCTAATCTAATTGGAACGCGCCGGGGTTTAATTTCAACACCCGCGGCTTCGAACCGACGACCAGCCCGATGATCCGCCCGGAATTCAACCTCACCCTCCGAGTCGACAACGACCAGGACTTCACGACGTGCAGGGAGAAGGTCACGGTCACCGTGTTCTACGCCGGAGTGGTGGTCGTGGGGTGGGCGGACGTGCCGGACTTCTGCGTCGCCAAGCGGTCGGCGGTGGAGTTGAGCGTGCCGCTCTCGCACGCCGACGTGGTGCTGACCGACGAGCTGCGCCGACGCATGGCGGCTGAGCAGCGCTCGGGAGAGCTGGAGCTTGGGGTGGAGATGAGGCTGGTGTTTCCCAAAGGACTCATCCCTTGGGACTGCTTTGAGTGCCATCACAGCAGGTCGCGGCAGTCCTTCCAGCTGTGCAGTGTCAAACCGGAGCAGGGCTACGCGCGGTGCCAACGCATCCTCTTGATCTGATTTCACTGTACTTTTTTGGTTTTAGTGTACCACATGAGATCCTTGTTCATTCTTTTTTTCCTCTCCGTCTCTCTAACGAAAACATTGGTTAAATTATTTCGCCTCTAACCAATCAAACGGACCTTATACACAGGATGGAGAGCTTGGGGTCTTTCTTCCTCCTCTTCCTCGCGCTTACTTCTTCTTCATCCTTCCTCTTCTGCTTCCTTATTCTTCCTTCTCTAAAATTATAAGACAGATCATCCTACCACTGTACTGTTGCATGTGTTGCACGAGTTTATCTTAGGGTCTGTTTGGGAGAGCTCTGCTCAAAAAAAACCAACTCTGCTCCACAAACTCCACTCTATAAACTCCGCTCCACTTTAGGAATTTGGAGAATCATGTTTGGGAGAGCCCTAATGGCCCACTTCCCTCCTCCCTGCAGCCCAGTGCGCAAGTAGAGGCCCAACTCGGCCCATTTAAACTCCTTTCACTTACACGCGGGCCCCACTTGTCAGGTTGTCTTCAACCTTCTCCACGCCAACAGGCAGCGACAGGGGGGCGAGATCCCGTCGAGCCCGATGCGGCGGGGATGGAGGTGGCGAGCCCCAGCGGCGGGCGGCGGGGGCCCCGACAACCAGGGAGATGCAATATCCGGCGGCTCCGACAGCAGATCGAGGAGCCCGGTGGGGCACCAGGCCTTTGGCGGGCGGCTGCCGCCCATCCGGCGCATGCGCGACGCCGCGCGTCCCGGCGTGGTGGCCCAGCTGGGAGGACTTCGCCGACCCGCCGGCCGCCGCCACCCGCCCAGGCCGCCGCTCGCAACGCGGACTTGGTCCCCCTCGCGCCGCCGCGCGCGGCCTCCTTCTCCTCCAGGCTCCTGACCGAGAAGTAGCCCAGCTTCCTCTCGTCGCCCTCCACCAGCAGCTGCACCAAGTAGTGGCACAGCAGGAGGACGAGCCGGGCGCTGCCGCATCCTGCTCCTCCAGCGGCGAGGCCCAGTCCTACGCTGCGGCCACGTGCACTATCGGCAGTGATCACCAGGACGGCCAAGATTGGGAGGAGCGGGAGGCGCTGCTCGAGGAGGTGCAGCGGCGGGAGCAGAAGGCCATCGGGGAGAAGCTCGCGCAGATGAGCGTCGGCGGCGGTAGGTTTCGCGTGCGAGAGCCGGGAGCTCGAGAGGGGACGCGCGATGGGGGAAGGGTCGCGGGGAGAGATCTACCGGTCAACGGAAGAATAGATGACGAACCGTTTTTTCTGTGTAACCGGTGGCATGGTGGGTAATTTCCTCTCAACTCTACCAGCTCTAAGAATTGGTGGAGTGCCTCTTGAGGAGCTCCGAAAAAAAGTGGAGTGGAGCTAATTTTTTATAGAGTGAAGTGGAGTTAGTTGAGGTGTTTGGGTATTTTTTTTATTGAGTGGAGTCAAATTTGGTGGAGCAGAGTGCTCCTGAACAGACCCTTAATATGTCATGTACGGTGAGGCGCGATGCTGTAACGGCTCCGACGACTGCTCAGGCAGCTTCGGCTACTGTCATTCCTCTATTACTTTCACCACATGTCCCACAAGTTGTCACTCATGAAAAAAAATGAAAAGATCGTAGAAAAGCCAATTGCCAAAGACATACTTGGGCCTCTCTTTTAAATTATACAAGTCGTTTTAGTATTTTAGATACAATGTATATTTATGTGTATAATAAAATATATTAATATCAAGATATCAAAACGATCTACAATCTTTGAATTTTGATCTCAATATAGCTCTCCAGCTAGTTCTTTCTGCCGTCAACGGCATGCAAACCAAACACAGAAGAAACTAGGCCACGGTTTGCTAGTCTAAGGGCGGCCTCAATGGTGTATTGATGATAGTTTCTATCTTCATTAAATGACTTACCACATAGGTAAAAATGATGACATGATAATGTAATTAATAAAGAAAGAGAGCATAAATCATAGAAATGGTTTCCTCATGTAAAAATCATGTCTACTCTTCACTCAATGTATAAGAATTCATGAAATCACCATTAGGGAGAAACCACTAGTTTTTAGGAGACTCATGTCACATTTCTATTGGAGGACAAAAATAGAGTTGGGAGAGATAAAGACAATGCAATTATTACTTGAAGATACCTCCACGTGGAAGATAGTTTTTATAAATGATTTCTTGTGCTATGGACTGCCTAATAAACTTTGTCACCTCAAGTCCCTCCTCTCGAAGTAGCATGGAAGCACGAGTTAAAAGTTATGGATTCGCGGCCATCCTCCCATTCCTACTAAGCACTTTCGAACTTATTGTAGTCACAAGAATAAACTAATAGTAGCAATAATAGGTTTTAACTACGTAAATCATGTGGTTTGTTGCAATTTACAAGCAAAGTTAAAACAGATCAAGGTACGATCCGAGAGAGGCATGACGATGTGTGAACCCGGTAAAAGGCATGGAATATATATGCTCAGATAAAAAAGGTGACGAGGGCGCGTGGCATCCACGAGCCGAACGACCTGGCCTCTAGCTCAAGCTACCCTTTGAAATTCGTTGGAAAGTAAGTGCTGGTAAAAAGCTGAGGGAGCGTCCACTCGTGCACTAGAGGGATGGCACATGGCAGGATTACTTTTGGCGCGGAAGCAGCTCGGCCGGTAGGCGACACGGCGACAGCAAGTGCGCCTCGTCAGCTGTCCTAGTCACCGCATGCCCATCACGAGACATATACAAAACTGCTGAACGATCAATGATGCAGTCACGGCCACCGAATCACAAAGAAATCCATTAAAAATATGTCATTTAGCTTCCACAGGAGCAAGTTTTATGGTTACGCCGGCATGCAGTTGGACCCTCCAACTCACCAGCTGCTAGTGGCGGGCCCTACGGTCATCATTGCTACATGCGGGTCAGAAGTTTGGGCAGCGAATGAGAGAGGAGAAATCACCGTTGTGGTCCCACAAAATGTGCTTCGCCCGCTTGCTGCTGGCGTTTCACCACTCGCTCGCTTCCCTCTCTCATATTTCTCTCTCCTCCACATCGGCATTGCGCCCGCTTTTCACCACCCATAATACTTGCTCTAATATGCCTAAGGCCCGTCTCAGTGCTGGTTTCATCAGTAATTAATTAGGTGCCACATAGATAAATCTGCTGACATGGCACTGAATTAATGAAGAGGGAGAAGACTATCGTGTCGTGGTGATGAAACCCTCCGGCTCCGGTTATCGAGACCAGTGATACCGCACCGAGGCGATTTGTTTCTTTTTTCTTCCATCCGGAGATCCCGTGCAGCACCCTCCTCTCCCCGCGCTGCCTCTCCTTTCCCTTGCCGCACTTCCTCCCCCACACGCCGCTCCTTCCCCCACGCCCAGTACCTCCCACGCACGCCGCTCCTTCCCCTGGGTGTCGATCTCCTTCCCCGCACGTCGACGATTGATTTCTCACCGCCGCTGATTGCTGCCAGAGAGAGGAAAGGTGCCTCCAAGAAGCTGACAGCCCTACCACCACCATCTGCATCTGCAGATCTGCTGCGCCACTGCCATCACTAGCGGCTGCACCTTCTCCATGGCGGACGCTATATGCACTTTGGTGGCCGCCTGGCCGGATTCTGGTTCTGGGATTCCGGGATATCAATCTAGCTCTGCAGTTATCCAAAAAACTAGCTCTGCACATCCATCGATTAGATTGGAGATGCAATTGGATTTTTTTTAAGTAATGCAATTGGATTTTTATTGGAGAAGCAATTGTTCTGTCAGAGTCATGTCGCTTATTCAATTTCAGGTTTCGTTTCCAGTTAATTTGCGTTTCACTGGAGAAAGTGGAAGCCGATGTCCTCTCCAAATTTCGTTGTTGTCTCTGTTCACTCTCATCCTCTTGCTTCTCTACAATTGATACCTCTTGCTTCTCTACAATTGATATTGTTGCAATGCCTACACGGTCGCAATGCCACAGTGGATCACAACACATTTACCAATTTAAATGTAATACATATCTATGAAACAGTGCAATGAAATTTTGCATTGAGAGTGAAAATTTCATCCCATTGAAAGCTGATGTGGCTGTGTTGGTAACCGTGTCCATGAAACTTGCATTGAGACTGGCCTAAGAAATCATCTAATCGTATTTTTATGTGACAAATATAAAAGGGAGTACGTGACGATCCTAAGACCGACACAGATAACTTGAGAGGTTTACCGGCGGAGCGCACGGTGACGAGGACAGTTGGTGACCAGAGTCAGAGAAGGAGAGTATAGTTTAGATTTTGCTTGTTCATCGATGGGTCTTCTGACTCCTTGACCAGACCTCTTACAGACATATACAACCAAATCCGCCCAACATTACACATGCTCAGCCCAAGTCGACACGCAGACTCATTTGTTGTCTTGATGGGTTTTCAATCCATGACAGAGTAACTTAAAAGGACAAGGTCAACATAAAATGTATTTCATATTTAAACTTATATCAAAGCTGTGAATGTAAACCATCGAAAATCTCGCAATAAGCATAATAAAGAGAAAAAAAAGACACGTGACAAATATTGTTTCTTGGTGTGAGAGTGACTTGTGAAAGTGGTACGGACCTTATCTGTCTGTCCGTCCGACCGAAAGAGTCCGACACTCAAATGGTAAGATCGTATCCGAATCCAAACATTCCTTATCCGGACTCATCTGTAACGTATTCGTATCCGGATATTCAAAGTTGGATTTCTAACATCCGAATATGATGAATATCACTATTCAACACATCATGAACTATTTGTATCCGAATTCGATCTGAGGAAAAAACTATATGTATTTGTATCCGCAGTATTCATTCGTATCCGATCTGTTTTCATTGCTAGTCATCTGTATAGTTGATCATAGAAGGCACTTTCCAAATCATATGACTCCAGTTAATAGAAAACAACTTACGCTTTTCAAAATCGTCACACAAAATTTAAAATGCCGCCATTTTACATGTGTGAACGGTGAAGCCCGGAGCCTAAGCTTGGGCTTGGCATGCCTCGATTTGATTTCTCAAGAGCAGGTGAAACCCGACAAATTTGCGCAAATCACGAGAAAGACATATAACAACTGCTATGTCTTATACTCCTTCCTTCCTTTTATATATATAAAAAGAAGGAGGGAGTATATAATAAGCTTTCAGAACATAAGTGAGATGGATCAAGAAGTTGATAAAGATAACGCTTTGCAGAAAATGCCTGACAATAATATTGAAGTACTCCACGTAGCACGATAATACATTACGACTTGTTCTTGGTTCCCGTCTTCGATCTGGACCGACCGGGAAGGCGGGAACAACATTTTTTCCAAAGTCCAGGTAATCATCCCGGCCAGTCTTGCTAAAAACTTGAACTCATACCCCACTCTTACATAGTTGCTCCGCGACCCTCACCTTTACGTAGATGCTCCGCGAGCCATGAGAAAAGGATGAACCTTAGACTTATGTTTTGACATGCGACGGACAGGATGACTAGGTTGAAAATTCGCTCTTACATGGTGCCGAACTCTGAACATGATGGAGTTCTCATTCGCCAAACTAAAATTTCTATTAAAGGGTATTTGGGACTTTGAACACGCCGAGCAGTGGATCATCATCCACTTATTCCGGCTCGTCCGAGTCAGCATCATGAGGTAGGGGCTCCACCTGGCAATGGGATTATGTTTTTTGAAACATCTTTATTTTGGTGTGAATATAGACAGCCTTTTGCGTTTCCAGGGACAATATTTCATTAAATACTTTTCCTTCAGATCTGTTTGAAATAGGGCAAATGTTATAAAAGTATTTAGTGCTAACAATACCTACTTTGAAAAATTTTCACACATTAAAAATGTAGAATACAAATCCATATTACCCTTCACTAGTTTCATGCACTAATTAGTAAGATAATTATACCCTTCCTATTTAGTTGGTAGCAGACAATGCAAGGGCACCAATTAAATATAGGAAAAAATTCATTTTTGACCATACAACAATAGGTTCGGTTTGGTTTTGACCATCGAACTCCAAAATCAAAAATATTTGATCATCCAACTATCAAAACCGTTCAAATTTGACCATCGGGTTGTTCTTATGGTGGTTTTAAATTTTTTATTTACAATTTAGTCCTTTGACATTAAAATAATTATTACTTTTTTCTCGTACCTCCAATTTAGGTGATTCTTATAGTCACAAATTCATAACGGTGAGCTTTATCTTTTCAAATGTTATTTACACTAATTTTACACTATTTGTTATATTATTCTTATATTATTGTGTAAAAACAACAATATAAGATAGGTAAAATAAATAGTTACAAAATAATATGAACAACATTTTAAAAGATCAAGCTCATCGTTATGAATGCATGACCACAAGAGTTCTTGTATCTTAAAATGATTACTATTTTTTCTCATATCTCCGACTGAAGTGATTCTTGTGGTCATACGTTCGTAACTATGAGATATATCTTTTAAAATGTTCTTCATATTATTTTGTAACGGTTTATTTTACTTTTCTTATATTGTTGTTTTTACATAATAACATAAGAATAATATAACAAATAGTTATAAAAATAGTAGAAATAACATTTGAAAAGATAAAGTTTACTGTTATGAACGTGTGTGACCACAAGAATCATCTAAATCGGAGGTACAGTCAAAAACTAATAATCATTTTAAGATATAAGAATAAAATTGTAAATAAAAATAAAATCACCCATCAAAATGGTCGGATGGCCAAATTTTGAACGATTTTGATAGTTGGATGGTTAAAGATTCCTGGTTTTAGAATTCGATGGCCAAAACCAAACTCAGCCTATAGTTAGATGGCCAAAATAGACTTTTTTCTTAATATATTACATATCTTATATTAATTAGTGCATGAAAAGGTAATGAAATTCCATAATTGATTCGCATGCATGAGGATATTTTAGATCTCTCACTCCAAATAACCCACTTGGAAACTCATAAGTAGTTACATTATAGAAGAAAATTTGCACCTTAGAGTGTACTTCCTCCATAAAAAAAAGTCGCTTTAGGATTGTTCTAAGTCAAACTGTTTTAAGTTTGACCAAGATTATGAAAAAAACTACATACATTTATGGTATGAAATAAGTATCATTAGATTAATCATGAAATTTGTCATTATAATATAAACATTGAATCTTTTCTCTTTGAATTTGGTGAAAGTTGATAAAGTTTGGCTTATGACAAACCTAAATTGACATGATTTTAGGGACAGAAGGAATTAACTAATTGCAACACAAACCATTGACCAGTTACAACTATATGATTGTATTTACCATACTGTCGAGGAGTAGGTGACATACAATATAATGCAGATAGTTATATGAAAAGATTTAGGAGGTAGTGTAACTCCCACTGTGGACCATAGATCTATGATATGATGGTCCATGGTGAGAGTTTCAAAGATTCCATCTATCCAGGTGATTTGAAATACATATTTACCAAAAAAAGGAAAAGAGAGGGAAAAAATAATTCATATTTATACAAGGCAAGGGTATATGGGACATTTGACCTCTTTCATCCATTAATAAGAAAAAGAAAAAACTATTTTGCCAAAAGATATTCAGAAGCACTTCATCTCCACTAAAGAAGCCACTTCACCGAAGGAGTCAAAGTCGAGGTCATTTTAGCAGGAGCTAGAGCCCTGAATACTAACATCTACTCCGTCCAAAAAAGAAGACTTTCTTGGATGTTTCGCTCCATCCAAAAAACAATGACTTTCTAGGATGTTTCGGACAAATTAGTGGTGAATGAAAATAAGCATGCAACTTTATTTAGTTTAGTGTGCTTATAGAAAATGGAGAAAATTATACATGTATAAGAATTAAATCATAAGATATCATTATTTTTAGACAGAATGGAGGGAGTATTTTGAAATAAAGACAAGCTTAGCACAACATGAACCTTAATTTTATTTCAATGATACAAATTCGGTGCCCAAAGGCCAACATCCATGGTTTACTATCTTCTGCTAAACGGAAATGCTATGGGTAGGACGTCCGGACGGTGGAGAAAAAAATCAGACGTCCTCCCCCGCTGCAACTTTTACTTCCACCACCCCCTTTCACGTGAGCATGACCCACATGAGGCTTATCATTTCAATTCCTTCTCCCCCAACCACACAGCAATACATCATTCTCCTTCCACACTGCTAGGCCATCCCCACGCGCAGCAGTGGCTGGTGACAGATCCGGTGAGGCCATTCCCACGCGAGGGAGCGGTTGCCGGCGGCCCCAACGCAATCGGTGCCCCGGTGGGTGCTGTGGAGGCGTGGCTGAGGAGGTCCTCCCACCACCTCAAGAGCGCCCCGCGGTGGATCAAGCGAGGGAGTTCCCGGCGGCGACGCCTCGACGACAGATGATGACGGTGGGCGACCACCAGCTGACGGTGTCCATGATCTGGACAGCGATGTCCATGCTCGGCCGCCGCACGGGCCACACGCGCTTCTGCCGCGGCCCCGTCGCCATGGCGGACGATCACCCGCCGCCGCCGTCGTCAGACGACCAGCAGCCGTCTAGGAGCGCAGCGCTGGGCTTTGTAAATTGGGAGGCGCCGCCGGCAGGGCCCCATCGGGGGCACGACCTCCCCGCGAGAGGTGGTGGTGCAGCCAGATGCGGCAGCACAGCGCACGACCTCCCCTCCCCTGAAGCCCATGGCCACCCAACCCTTCCTCCTCCCTTGGAGCTCATCGCCGGCCGGCCCCCTCCCTTCCCGAGTTGCTGCTCATTCCCTCATCATGTGCATATCCAACAACGAATGTGAAGCAGCATGCTAAATCTCACTTCTCGATGAGATGAATTCTTATGTTTCAACCGTGATTTTGTGATGTTGCAACTATGCTCGAGGTTTTTTTAAAAATTAATCGAGATGTTGCAAACATTATTTCGCTATGTTGCAACCATGATTATGTGGTGTTGCAGCTATGATTTGAGAGTTTTAATCGATTTTTGGGATGCTGCAACATGATTTTTAAAATGTTTCGATAATGACATCGTGATGTTTCACCTGTGACATGTGATATTACAACAGCAATCTGATAAATTTACCCTCGAAACAACATTTTGTGATGTTTAACTAGCAATGTTGCATGCAACACAAAGGAATGTTGCGGTGAGATTTCGAAACAACACTATATGATGTTTAACCGGCAATGTTACATGCAACACGAAGGATTTTTTTCTGCGCGATAGGATTTTTTCTCTGAGCGATTGTTACTGTAGATCTGATGATTGTGTTTGCGTACGTATTATAGATCTGACGGCTGTGCTGCGTCCGTCGCTAGTCCCGGATGTAGTTCGGGCGCTAGCAGCAAGTCCCATGATTTACTATCTTTTCTTTTTTTTGAAACGGTTTCCTATCTTTTGCTAAAACAGTAATCATGGTTACGATACGAAAGCGGTAAAATTCGAGAACCCCTAAAATGAAGCAACTAGTCCGTGAACGAATCATATTCTTGCACGCCTGCTGGATGGAGCCGTGGACCGCGACTCGCCGCCTCCTGTCGCAATCAGCGCCACCTCCATGAGACCCGAGAGGCCGACCGGCCCGATCAATCGCGGCGAGGATATCCACAAAACAAATCCCACATGTGCTGTGTTTACCCTGCCCTGTGCCCTGACCCCGACGAGGACCCTGATCGGGAAGAAAAGGAAAACGAGGCTACACGCCGAGCAGAAACAAATCAAACGCCCCCGCCTCCATCTCCAGACAGACCGAGCCTGTCACGGTCGCCGCTGCCTCTCGTGCGGCATGCGGGCCTGCCGCCGCCCTTGCTAATATATTCATTGCCGTGCCGAGCAGAGCAGTACTGCAGCAAAGGTGTGTATTCCTTCGTCGAGAGAGCGAAAGGCACCGGTAGTGGGAGGCTGGGAGCCATGGATTGGGGTGATCCGGCATTGATGAGCTTCGGAGCCGGCCCGTCCTACCGGGACCTCTGCTGCTACGGGGCCGGAATCGCAGGTCAGTAAGTAGTATCCATCTTTATCAGTTATCCATAGATAGTAAGTACTAGGACATGAGCACATGCCACCAGCCATGCTCTCTCGGATCCTGTCTCCCTGTTACCCGTCCGGAGAGAAAACGAAGCATTCTTCTTGCCTCTTGTTCGTCTTCCTTGTTCGGGGACGGGACTCCTGTACCGGATCAGCTTTTATTGGGTTGCTTGGGTATGGGATTGGATGCTCGAGGGTGGCGAGGAGAAGACGGCTGGATTTGATTGCCAGAGTTCTTTCTTGGTCGTTCCTCGTCCAATCTCATCTTAGAATCTTCTTTTTTTTTAGGGCCATCTTAAAATCTTCTTTATTGCTATCCGTTTCAGGGAACGCCTTCGCCTTCGTGCTCTTCATCTCCCCACTGTAAGTTCCCCTTTTCTTGATTATTAAGCGGATTTCCTTGGTCAAATTAACCTCGAGTACACAAGTTTTCCCCTTTCTATCCTCAACCGATCCAATGCTGAAGAAGCTGTAATGCCCTTCTCTTGCAGGCCGACATTCAGACGGATTGTTCGGAATGGATCCACAGAGCAGTTCTCGGCCATGCCATACATCTACTCGCTGCTCAACTGCCTCATCTGCATGTGGTACGGCCTCCCCTTCGTCTCCTACGGGGTCGTCCTCGTCGTCACCGTCAACTCCATCGGCGCCGCCTTCCAGCTCGCCTACGCAGCCGTATTCATCGCCTTTGCCAACGCAAAGGAGAGGGTGGGTACCGGGCACTTGTTCCTCAACCGCCTTTTTGGCTATCTTCTGAACATTCACACACTGAATTTCTGAGAGTGGGGATATCCTTGTTGCAGCTGAAGGTCTCTGGTCTCCTGGCAGCCGTCTTTGTGGTGTTCGGGCTGATTATGTATGTTAGTTTGGCGTTGCTTGATCACAATACACGGCAGACATTCGTCGGATATCTCAGCGTCGCATCCCTCATCTTCATGTTTGCGTCCCCCTTGTCGATCATTGTGAGTTCTTGCAGATTGATATGATTATTCTCTGTATCCTGATTTGCTAGTCCCAATTGTGTTTCGTAATTTCAATGATACAGATGCAGTTACTTTTGATTTGACCACGTTCCTTTGAGGACATTTCAATTATCTTATTCCCTGTTCTCTCCCACTCTTGTTTGACAGAATCTGGTCATCAGGACAAAGAGTGTGGAGTACATGCCCTTCTTTTTGTCATTATCTATGTTCCTGATGAGTGTATCCTTCTTCGTATATGGGGTGCTTCTGCATGATTTCTTCATATATGTACGGTTCAAGTTTCCTATTCTTGGTTTGGTTGTAGCTTTTGCTTGGAAGTGTCTAACTGTATGTCTGTTAGTGATCATCTTGGTTTGTTTCTCAATTTCAGATTCCAAATGGGATTGGAACCATATTGGGTATCATACAACTGTTGTTGTGTGCCTACTTCAGAAAAGGATCAAGAGGGGAAGCCAGGCTGCCATTGCTAGTTACACATACATGAGCATACCAAGGTTCGACAAATGATCTGCTGTTATCTTGCATTGTCCTTTTTTTTGGCTGGCTTGTTGCTACCTCTGTACCACAACTTTTAAGTGATGTTCTAGTGGTTCTGTGGTTGTATGATTTGTTGTGATGTTTAAAATTCAAACAAATACTAGGACCTGAGAGATTTGTGGTGATTTGAGAGAGACAGGCTTGGATTGGTGAATGGAACACTATAGTTCTGTCGCTAGCTATCCACAATTTGTTCTCTACTGAAAGTCGCCATTAACACAAACAAAACTGAATTTCTTTTTTAAAGGTATGGCGTGTTCTTGTAGCATATGCTTAAGTGACTAAGTCTAAACCATAAAAAAACAGAGAATATATCATATCATATTAATTCACCAATTAAGCAATGTTGCTTATATAGAGGGAACAATCAGTATAAATCTGATGTTCAGATAACTTGCAAGCAACCCCATGTCCCCATGTGTATTTTAACGACTTGGTGGTTCCATACAAAAAGGTTAGACGCCAAACTTTGCCAAAGACGGATAAGAAGCAAGTTTAAGTTTATACATGTTGCTCAATTAAATATAAAAGTGGCTGGTCAATGAAGACAGTGTAGCTTTTATTAGTCACTTTCTTGCAAGATATTGCTGTCTGGGTACGGCTTGCACGTTTTGTTTTCTTGAACGCAAAGTATGGCCCCTGTTTCCGACTGAGATAGGTCTGAGCTGGCAATAAAACAATGAAGTTGTTTTCTCCCAAATTTCAGGTTAAGTTGTTGAAATTCTTCAGGCGTGCAGTCATTGCTGTATTATGCTTTTTGCATGCCTGGAATTCAGAGGAGAAACTTGACCTGTCAGTGCAGAATGGGCGGCCTATCACATTGATGGAGACATGGAGTCCAGGCTGAGGTTATCTGAAGATAGAAGACACCAATTGCCGTTGTTGTCCAACAGTCAAGTCATTTGGTTTCTGTTAAAAGCACGCAGTTTTTTGGTTACGTGTACACGCAAACACGAGTCATAGTTTCACTGTATATTCCACGGTAGATGCTACAAATATTGTTGGAGTCATCTGTTTAAACATGTATAGTACTTATAAAGTGAATGAAGTTCTGTACAGCATTGTTGTTGCGTGGACTTCATCAATGGATGGAGCCTCTTGTATACACTTTAACCAAGGAGATGGTAATAAAAGATCGTTTCGTCATCTCCATCTCGTTTGGCCTGGCCTCTAGTTACTTCACAGCCTTTATAGGCTAGTACTGTTTTATACCGGCAGAAAGGATTTCCCTGTTAAACGGTTTTCAAGAGAGACACTAAATCCCAAATTACTTATGACTGTTGGCTTATTTATCACAATATTTGACCTTATTAAAAAAATATGTACATCATTTGTTTTGTTTGCGACTTATATATTTTAAGTATAACTCAACATTTCTTATATTTACGTTAGTTTTTTAACAAGATGAATGGTCAAATATTATGAGCAAAAGTCAATAATGACAAGTAATTTAGAATGGAGGAAGTAGAAAAAATCATCGAATGTACACACTTCAACCACATATTTACTCAGCCAGTATGCTCGTCTGTTTTACAACAGCAAAAGGAAAAGGCTTTTGTATACTCATCTGTTTGTCTCGTTTACAAATGAGGTATTGCAAAGAATAATAAAAATGCTAGCTTGACATGCTTTGTTCTCTTTAGCTGTAAAAATTGTATACGGACGCAAGAATGAATGTGTAGCTTCTTTTCTTCTGTACTGATGTAAATTTAATTAAAAAATAGTCAGCTGATAGCATGATAAAGGGTTTTGGTGGTCCCTCTCACTCAATATATTCGCTCAGCTGTGGAGACCGGGCGAAGGAACACAACAATGACAGTGATGTTGTCTTTGCTGCCGCGCTCTGCAGCTTCTGTAGCCAGCCTCTTGGAGCACATTCCAGGCTCCTTCACTGTGTCCTTGATTATTGACAGCACATCCTCGTTGCTTACCACATCCCACAGGCCATCACTAGCCATCACCTACAGGAAACCGTATGAGGTGATTGTGAAGCTTTAGATACTTCATTTCAGTAAATCTCTTGACATTTGCTTAATCATCAACATCAAATGCAGTAGGAATTCTGTGATAAGAATTTGAAGCAAACTATTACATACAACAAGGCTTTGTTTATGTAAACAAGCAACAGAATATTAGGAGCATCATTGCCAGTGAGCTTCTTTCATAACTAAAAATTAAGTGAAGTGTGTATGTCCTTTGAATGCATATTGTAAGTTATGCAGAGTAAGCAGTGCTCGATGTTTTTTAAAACTTAAAATGCAAATCCACATGCTTAGATTAACCTATATGTTTTGGCAGAGGATTTGACAGGAGTTCTTTATTAATTATTACCTCTAGATCTGAGGTGTCCAGTCCAAAAGTGTGCCAGGAGAACCATACCCAGTCTGGTTGGCAGTGTCATTTAATTTAGTTTCAAAAGTTTTGGTTTATGATAAAAAATGATTTCAGGTGGGAACTGGTGGGTTCCAGTAATGAGGACCCAACCAGATTCAAAATTAAAATTTTAAAATGGACTAACCAAAACCACTAGGAAGAGGACCAATAGCACCTCGGATCAAGATATTTTGCAAGACCAGAATTCTAAGCCAGCTCCCAGTTCATAACAGCCATGGTCCAAGCACAAGTGAATTTTGGGATGATGCGCATATCCATAACTGTGTTTTGTATTAAAACTTTAGAAGAAGATTAATATAGGCAAACTAACCTGCTAACTAACAACTATTAGTGTCCTACAATGTCCTCAACTTGATCAAATTAATAGAGCAATGCCAAGATGGACTATGCAAGTTCCCCAGTACCATATGTACTCCACATTGGACTATTTAAAGAGTTCCTTCATGCCTTATCACATCCCATTAGATAGCATCTAATATGGCAAAATGACATTTACTTTTCGTATTGCATTATGTAGGGGTGGGGTGGGGGGGGGGGGGTATTAATCTCTATATACTCTATTCTTAGGTAACAAAAACAGTGGGTAGCAAAACACTCTTTCTTCTCAAATACAAAATTGCTCGTGTTCCAGTTCAATATGAGGCAATAGATAGATGCCAACTAAAGAAATGAATGAAGTTCAATATATCAATTGACTTATAATGACGAACTGAAGAGAGCAACACAACTGAAAAAAGCCTACCAGGAACTCATCATCATCTGACAAGGCAGTTTCAATAATCTCGGGTTGTGCTGTGACTGCTGGCTTGAGATCATCATCACCAATTGATCTTGTGACCTGTTAGTTAAAGCCAGTCCAATGAACAAAAAATTTCACATAAAATCCTCTACTATAATTTTTAAGCATATAAACACCAACACATCAACATTTATACAGCCTATTTCCACAAACTATAACAGTAACACAGAAAGAGGAGGAACATTTTTTTTCTTATGACCTTGGTTCCAACCTAATCATCACTTAATTCCTAATTAATGGATCAAGTAGAGATGACGAAATTTAAGAGGTGTGTATCCACTGTTAAAGCAAAATATATTCAAACTGAAAGTCCAGGGTACCATTAAAGATTCTTTCCTTTTAACTTCACAATCATAGATGCAGTAAACATTCTAGGAATAAATAAAACCTTATGATTTTGCTGAGCATGTGGACTGTGGTGTTATTATTTGAAAGTCTTTCTCTAACCAGATAATCTTGTATGGCAATTATTTTTCTATGTATGATATCTCTCTTGTGAGCTACGGTTTTACTGTGAAAGAAGTATAGTTCCATACGTAATTGGCACATAGCAACTAGCTAGTCATGTGCATCAGTAGACAGCATAAAATGATTATATAGTTTTTGTTGTTCACAAAAGCACACATATAATTCGATACTTTATTCCCAAATAAAAGTTAATGAATGAGCAGTCGATCATCATCTTATAGCCAGAAGGAACAAGTAAATTGCCAATAAAACGTATAAGAAGGCAACAGCGGAAAAGTGATAATTTGCACCATTGTTTCATAGATGAGTACTTGGTTCATGGATGCACATAAAGAATTTTGCACATTTCTTGCAAGTCATTGGCTATTTTAATGGATTAACAAGTCAATACTTGCTAAGGAGTCGATTTGAGCACCTGAAGAGCAGCTGTACCCACACGCCATGTATCTATTTGCCATTTTACTTCAGTTCCGGCCTTTATTACTCGCTCTCTTTCCTTCGGACAGCTAGCAACATGATCCTATAACAACGAAATGAAAATAAAGTTGAGCCAGAGATGCCACAATTCCCCCAAAAAAATGTGGTAATGATAATATGATATAGAACAGTTAGCCCAACCTTAGTCATGGGAAATGGTTTACCAGCACGGCTCAGGATTGCTCGGCAATCACCAGCATTTGCTACAAAAAGCTTATTTCTCACTACCAGGGCTGTCACAGCTGTGCAACCAGGATGCCAGTCTTTTTGGATTATCCTTTTTGACTTTTGATGAAGAATTAGTTCTTCTCGAAATGCTATGTCAGTCCTTACAAATGCTTCTGCAAGTGCATCAATTGGGCTGCATAATGCCAGAACTCAGCTCAAACTTTTAACATGGCAAACATTTTGTAATTTTTTGTTTTCAACACAAACCTTGTACTCTGACCAAATTGCTTGAGAAACCCAGGGACTGCTCGGACAGAAAACTCAGCAGCTGCTGAACCTGTGAAAAGTGTTCTGTAAGATATGCTAGTGTGAAAAGTCAGCAAAGATCAAACAAACTACGTTTCTGTGACTACCAAACCTCTGTGGCCATCAAAAATGCCAAAGGCAAAAACATCCTTTTCTTCGCTCACATGGGGAAGCATAAAATGGGTATCTTCCATGGTTTCCCTTCGACCGCATGTTGCAAAAGAACCCCAACTTAATGTTGGATGATACTCTGAGGACTGATTGGAACAGCCAGACCAAAGATTCTCTGTAAGATCTGATTTTTCTGATCTCTTAACAAAAAGCTCCCCTTGGTTGAACCAGTTTAATGCTTCTTGATAGTGGTGAGGCTCTATGTTGCCATTTTGACTCTTGCTTACAGGAGATGATGGAAGGCAAGCACTGGAAACTAAATTCTTTTGGATTATATTTAGCTCATCAATTATATGTTCAAATGATGGTCTCTTTTCAGGATTAGGGTCCCAGCAATGTTGGATAAGCAACAAAAGAGATGATGGAACACCAGATTTCGGAAGGGCAAGTGCAGGGCGCAATCCTTGAGAAACAACTGCTGCTGTAAGTTGTTGTTCAGTGTAAGTCATTTCAAGAACAGTGTGTGCCTAAAGAAAATACGGTTAATGATGACTTCTAGGAAAATAAATGGATCTGTCATGTTAAGTACATAGAACTGCAATATGAACATTGGTACAGAACTAATAAAGGAATAAATGTGTAATAACCCAGTATAACACATCTGAAGCTGATATTATAAAGTTTGATGCTGAATGAAATATCAATAGCTTACAATTGGAACTATTCATTAATCATTATAGCCGTGATAAGAAAAATGTGTGGCAGAATGGCAAAGCAATTATCATAACCTTTTCTCTAGTCATTATGGAATACATTATATGCTGTAAAATGATTCTTAATCAATCATATGAATTTTGGCGAAAGGGCATCTTGCCTAGTGGTTAGAGCACCTAAGTAACATCCAGCACACCCGGTTTCGACTCCCCATGGGAGCGAATTAAACAGTTTTGGAATAAAAAAAAATATACAATGAATAGATTGGGGCTTCCCCTACGGACTTCGGTCAAAAAATCAGATCAATTTTGACAAATGAAATTGCAATAAACAAGAGAACACGGTAGCATAGTTGGCATTAACAAACAAGCAAGGAAGATAAAAGAACAATAAAATACCTGTGCTTCTGCACGCAGATCTGTATAAGGCACCACACCAGTAAGAAGCTCACTGTAAATCAGTGAAACAGAGTGCAGGCGTTAAAGCATCACGAATAATGAGGGTAAAGAATACTTTTCCTTGTAGTGAACAAATTTTCAAATGTTGAATATGCTAGAAAAAACCTCACGGCATAACTAATGGTTTCAATGGCTTCTCTATTTAGTTATGTTCTAGCTTGCTATTCCAATTCCATGTCTATTGCCCATTCGCATCACTGGTGCCCCAATTACATCAAAGCAGTTCAACATCAGTATAATGTGCAATAACAAGAAGGCACGCAAACTGGTTACATGCGGCACAGCTAGATGGTGAGATAGAGACATGATGGCAAAGGAGTTCTATAGAATCGCTCATACACTAGCACCACTGTAGTTATTTTATTCTGACAAACCATATTAGCACCACTTGTTTGCATAAATCAAGAAATCAAGTGTCCAAACACAATCAAAAACTTTATCCTACTGATATGGCATCAGTGACGACAAAATCATTTTCCATGTAAGCAGGTGAAACTAGTGCTGCTACGTGATATGTATCACCATTAGAAGCACTACAGAGATAGTTTGTACTGAATTTTATGATAAAGTTACGGAGTGGATTGTGTCAGTTTACATTTAGTGGTAAAGGAAAGAGACCTTACTTGATACATATTGCAAAGCTATATACATCAGATTTTTCTGTATGTATATCCTTTCTCAAAATTTCTGGTGCCATGTAAATTAGTGTCCCAACCATATTCTTTTTATGGAAACCACCAGTGGGCTTGCCAGATGATTTCCAGTTCTCAACTGAAACACGCTTAATATCCTTCTGAAACATGGCTAAGCCAAAATCTGCTAGATGTGGATGGAGGTCTTTGTCTAGCTGTACAGAGTCATAAGCATCCATAAATGTTGAAAAATGTGGAAATCTGCGGTGTAAAGAAGTATGTGATTCTGCACACATATAAGAAAAATGGAGGCACATACCAAAATATTTGCAGGTTTTATATCTCTGTGAACTACCCCGAGGATGTGCAGGTACTGGAGAGCCTTGGCTGCAAGATATCATGCAAAACGGTGTCAAACTAGTAATTGCAACTTTTGCAACCACGGATATGAAACTCAATATTACCAAGCAGACATTGCAACCTAACAAGGGCAAACAATATTTGTGCTTGTGCTGTTATTTTCAATTAGATGACAACAGATACGTTTTGGATTAGCAATAATTCTTGACCTATGGTATTTATGCTGACCATATTATTGTCTTTATACCCAAACTTTTAGGCGACAATTTTTCTTGGTGGTTTATTTAACAGTATTAAGTTTTAGTAATATCTTTATGCATCACCTTGACAATAGAAGCACTTTGTCTTTGACATCACCATCACAGAACAAAATGAATCACACAATTATCCGTATGGAAGTTTCAGTTGATCACAAGCCAGAAAAAAAAAAGAAGAAAACTTTTCCAAAACATACAAGGGTACGAAAAATACTGTGGGCCGGAAATAACAGTTGAAACTACAACCAAAAATATGAAATGTCCAGATAAATAAAGAAAGTGTGGAAGACTTGGGCACCAGGGAAATGCAAGACTTTTATGTGGCTGGCTATTAGGAATCGTTGTTGGACTGCAGATCGTTTGCAAAAAAGAGGCCTTCCACATCCGGACCGCTGCCTTCTTTGTGATCAGGAAGAGGAAAACATTCAGCACATTCTAACTTCTTGTGTATTTGCAAGGCAATTTTGGTTTGCTGTCTTGAAACCTTTGAACCTTGATCATCTGACGCCCACAAGGAGGGCTGTGTTTGCAGATTGGTGGAAGAAGGTGGAGAAACAAATTCAGAAACAGCATAGGAAGGGATTTAACTCTTTTTGCATCCTGGGAGCTTGGATCCTTTGGAAGCATAGGAATAATTGTGTTTTCGAGGGCGCTTCTCCAAATCTGCAGCTAGCTCTACAGGCCTTCAAAGAGGAACTCCATCCCTGGCAGCTATCAGGGGCTAAGAAGCTTACTGCCCTGATGGAGGTGGAGCAGAACTAGTCCTTTAGGGGGTGTTTGGTGGTCTGGTCCTAAGTCTGTAGCTATGTAATAGCTCCTCTAGGGCTTTTCATCCCTCACTATGGTCCAAGGTGTGGGATGGCTTGTAATCGGACCGCTCTTTCTCTCTTAATACAATGATACGCAGCTCTCCTGCGTGTTCGAGAAAAAAAAACTTGTATGCTTGCTTGTCTGCATAACCAAGTGAACAAATAATAAGGTAAACGTTTGCAGAGAGCTGGGAAAGGTTGGACTAAAATTCGAAAGCATGAAGCCTGGAGACCATATTGCAACAAAATATCCTTGTTTAATACTTTCATGCTAATAACTGATTCTTAGTTAATGACATTCTGCTTGAAGCATGTTCCAAAGTCATTGATGCAAATCAGTTAAATTAGATCCTCGGACTAGAGAACTCTACAGTTCAACATTATGCACATTAACTCTATAGTAAGCCCAGGGGCAGATCCATAATAGAGAAACATGTGTTGAAAGTATGGTTATGGGTCCTATTTTTTTCCTATTAAATCATAATTTAGCCTTGGATTGAAAACATCAATTGCTGTCAAGTGACAACACCAAAATTGCTTGGAACCGTCACTGACTAACCCCTAAGGTCCATACTGGTTTTGATATCCAGGAGCATCAAAAGATAATAGCAAACTTGGACCTAGATCGTTGGCAATGGCGACCACTTGCTGGACAGAAGGGATCCATTCTTCCACATGAATCTTGTCCGCAAGGTTTGGAGGCTCGAAGAAATCAAAGAACATCAAGTAATTTGGAGGGTGCGCATGTGCTGCGATCAGTTTGGCCAACCCTGGGTGGTCCAGCTCACTGCATACACATACAAAATGCCAAAGTTAATCAAATAAACAAGGCAATGAACATTGTGGTTTATTCATGATGCCAACGCCTGTTCCAACGAATGGCTCGTGCTGGAAAAAGGTACCATTTGCCACAATGTGAAAGTGTCAGAGTGGATCCTGAAAAGGAAACCCTCTATGCTTTTCTCATGAGATCAATCACTACAGCACACAGCATTACTCCTAGTTGTAACAAAAGAAAACTATTTCTGTTCGCCTGAATTTTCCTGCTGCTGCCATGAAGCTGTAACCCAGTGGACCACATGAGAACTAACATTCTTCTACCCAATTCATGTTTTCTTTGGGCACAAATAGTTACCTAATCAAGCTTTCAAGTTTCAAAGAATGTCTGTCCACTTTATGGCACGACCGCAACCAGTAGTCCAGAACATCGGAACCAACTTTCCCTTTTAAGTTTTAAGTCATTGGGTAGTAACTATATGGGAACCCGATAAATAAATAGAACATTGTGCGACTGAGAGCATGAAACCGACCAGAGCAGCTGCAGCTGGTAGTGGAACTTGTCGAGATCCTCGGACGTAGCAAGCACAGGCTTCTTGGCCGCGACGCGTTCGCCGCCCAGCCGAGCCTCGTACACCGTGCTCTCGGACCCTGCACACCATTTGACCGTCACGCCGTCCATCCACTGAAGAAACCACCGCCCCAAGAGGAACACGGGGAGACGTGGGGTTAATACCTCGCGCGATTGGGGAGACGAGGGAGAAGGAGGCGGGCGGGAGATGGAGTGGGATGGCAGCGCTGCGGCAGCACCCGCGCACGCACCGGTTGGTCTCCTCCGGTGGCACCTCCAGCCCCATCTCCTCCTCCGCCACAGCCGCCGCCGCCGCGAGGGAGGGGAGCGATCGGTGCGGCCGGCGGCTTCGCTCTTGCCTTGGTTTGGTGAAGGGGATGAACCGAGAAACGCGAGTCGAGCGAAGGAAGGAGGACACGGGGGCATCAATCGATTAATCCGTTACGGTAGAAGAATCCGTTGACTCGCCCGCTCTCTTTTTCCTCGTTATTACGCCGAGTACCCCTTTGCTTACAACGACGGCGAAAGGTGAATCAGACGACTTCTCCTGTAATTTGGGCCCGAATTTAGCGTACTATAGTCTACTCCCTCTGTCCATAAAACATGCAATTCTAACTTTGTGCACACATACCAGCAAAGTAAAAAGATATAGGGCCTGTTTGGGATGGCTCCAACTCTAACTAGAGCAGCTCTACTCCAAAACTCTAAGTGGAGTCACCTCTGAGTGGAGTTGGAGTCGTAAAAAACAAGTGTTTGGCTACTAGCTCCAGAAATAACATGAAGGCCTCATTCATCTTCGGTGGGTCCCACCCGTCATCCTAACATCCTGTCCAGGTGCTGCTCATCTGTTTTTTTCTTGTGTTCTTCGTTGCTGCGGCCGCCGACCTCCAACCTCTGTGCGCCGCCGGCCAGCTACCCGCACGCATCACGCACACCAGTTCCACCCTGTCCTCTTTGGCGAGCCTGACGGCCTCCCAGACCAGCGCGTTGGGCTGCGGGGCCGAGGATGGGGACGCCGGGGCTTGGCGGACGGCGTCAGCGACGACCACGAAGGCGGCGAGCTCGGCGATGAGGTGCGAGTTGGGGAGCGCAACGAGGTACTCGACGTCGGCGGAGGCGTCGGGGAGGAGGAGGGCGAGCTCGAAGAGCTGCGCCAAGAAGCGGACCCACGACGCGGCGGTGAAGGAGGAGCAGCCGACCGGGAATGCCGCGGGCGCCGCGGGTTGTGCCCGGACGCCGGGTGTCGAGCCAGCGTGGCGAGGAGCAGTCGTCGCCGCCCACGCCCATGCGATGCAACGCGTCACCGTTCCCTATGCCGCCCCTCGACGCGCCCCCTGCAAGCTCCACGGCGACGGCCAAGCCCCCTCGATCCGCCCGCACGTCAATGGACGGCGTCCACTCCTGCCCTGCGAGATCCACGGCGACGACCCATCTGCGAGCTCCGCTACTTGGGGAAATTGGAAGGAGGATACCGGAGGTGCGGATGGTGGGGCGCACCATAGCGGCGGACTTGGGGAATCTGCACTCCGACGGCCGGCGGCAGGGAGACCGGCGACAGGGACAGGGAGTGTGGCGTCCTGTCACGGGATCCATGGGAGGAGAGGGGGAGAAGAGGGAAATTGAAGAGGGAGACCGGAGGGGTGCCTGCGACGGCCAGAGGCCAGCAACAAGGAGGGCGGCGTGAGCCGTGGGCGAGGGGCGCAGGATAGGGAGGGCGGCGGGCCGGCGGCCGACGGGAGGAGTCGCGGGGTGGGAGGGCGCGGGGGAGAAAGAAAGAAACGATAGAAACGTTTTTTCCCACTTACCAGTGGTATTGGTGGGTAATTACACACCAACTCCACGAGGAGGTTTGTATTGAGGTGTTTTGGAGCAGCAAAAGAGGTGCTCCAAAACTCCACCCCAATTTGTACTACAGCTCCACAGAGTTGTCAACTCCATGGAGTTTTGGAGTTGTAGTGTTTGGTTAGAAACTTGGTTGGAGTTGCTGGAGTTCAGCTCTGGAGCCATGCCAAACAGGCCCATAATGGCCCTACTCCACAACTCCACACGTGTCGCAGTCCAAAGCAAAGAAACTCATTGCAAGCTAGTTAAAGAAACAACCAATTAAAAATGGAAGAGGGTCCGGTATCTAGATGGTTCCAGTGGTGTCCTCCTGTTTGGGTGACGAAAGGAGACTAGGTATGTTTGGTTTTTTTTACAGCCGTTGTTTCCCCGAGGGCTCGAGTACGAGTGCCTGTGACTTTTTTTATGAACTATGGGTCTCATGCCAGCTATTGCTCCATAATTGCTTGTTTTTTTTACAAATTTCAAACGCCACAATTGCGTTTTTTCTGGACCGAGGGAGTACAATCTACAGGATCCCAAAGGCTAGGAGAGTGTAAGGGTGCGTTTGCGAGGGTGGCCTTGCTCAGCATGGCCGGCTGACCAGGCCAAGGCCAGCCACAGCATGGCTCCTTAGCTGCAACATATCATGTTTGCGTCGTGTACCCGAATGAGTCAGGTTCGGTCAAGATTGTGTTTGTCTCGTGGTACAAAATGAGTATATTTACCTTGCATCCTACCATGGTGATGTTACCACCCTTCTCTCCCTTGCTGGCATTCTATCGAACACTTAGTGGGTGGCGTCGTTGATGTTGAAGCAGGTGGCGGTGCAGCGACGAGGTGAGGACAGGAGGTGGAGGGGTGATGGCGGGTGATGGCAGACGGGCTGAATAGCAGCGCGGCGACGCCGATGTTGGCGGTTGAGGTGTGGAGCGGCGTGACGCCGACGCCTGGATCGAAAGATAAGGACTTCGGCGGGCGTTGTGGCCGCTCCTGCAGCAGCTGCTCGGCATCGCGCCCCAATGGGCAGCATGCTCAACGGCGTCATCTGGGCGGCGGGGGAGGGGGTTGCCTCTGCGCCGCGGGTCCTCGGGCGTCTCCTCGCTGCCATGGCGCGGGTAGCTATGCTGCTCGTCCTTGGACATCTTGGAGAGGGTGTGTGCAGAACGGCTTGGCGGCGGCAGTGTTCATGGCCGGTGAGCCCCCTCCATGGTTACCTGCGCAGCTTCCCGACGTGCCCTGCGGCGGTGCGCCCCGGCGGCCACGCGCCAGGCGGCTGCGCCCTCTCCGGCCCCGCACCCGATGCTTGCGCCTGGTGCTCGCCCTTCCTGGCTGTCGCCGCCGCCGATCCTCTGCTGCTGTCGCTGATGATGCTGCCTCCTTCCACCTCTTGCTCCTCCCAAGGACCCCAGCCCCAGCCGCGCTCGAAGAGATCCGTGCCGGCATGGAACCCCGCCCCGCCGTCGTCGTGTGCACCAATCCCCGCCGCCATCCCCTACCTCACCGTTCCTCCCCAGCGGCCGGCGTCTCGTTACCTCCCCCAGTCAGAGGTGATCCCATCTCCACCGCGAGCCCACACGAGCCAACGATGCGCTACAGCCGGCCAGGCTCTGCAGAAACGCTGGAAATTGGCATTTCCCGGGAGCCAGGTGTCGGTGTTTTAGACTGGCAACCTACCAAGGGGAGTACCCAAGGTAGACGTTTGTGGACTCGCCGAGATCGGGAACTCGAAGGAGAGACATGTGGCACACAATTTAGACAGGTTCGGGCCGCGAGGTGCGTAATACCCTACGTCCTGTATGCTGCGTGGCTCTGGATTGATTGGGTGCTGTTACAAGATGATGCAGATAGATAGATAGATAGATAGATAGGGGTCCCTGCCTCACCTTATATAGTCCGGGAGGCAGGGTTACAGGTCGGTTCAGGGAGGAGAGTACTAGTCGTACACGGCTAGAAGTACTCTACATGGATCCGGATATGTCTAGTTTCCTAACTGAGTACTAGCCCTCTGGTTGCCTTGTGCTCCACGCCGTCTTGCACCGTGTAGCCCAAGTTGAGTAGTCCCGGGGGCCCACACAGTAGTCGGCTCTAGTACCCTCCTGGGTGGTGGGCCCTGGGATGTCTGTACGACAAGCCCCCGAGTACTTTGTAGTCGAGCAGGATGTCTTCGAGTAGTCTTGACGGCCTTGGCGAGTAGTCCTTGAGCGTCCCCGAGTTCCACAAGCCGAAAGTCCTCAAGAATGCTTGAATCATCCCGAGGCTGGAAGGTACTCTAGCTGATCTTTGAGTAGTCTTGAAGTCTTCTCGAGTAGTCCCCAAGCATCTCCGAGTGCTTCTCTTGAAGGTCTTCAATAGTACTCGTGATGTCTTGATGAAAAAACCATATGGAAAATGCGATTCGAAGAATCGCATTCCATGTGGAATGTGGCCCCTGAGCCTTAGGTCGAATCGCAGATGCAAGCTGAGGGTCAATCTGAAGGTCTGCCAATCTTATCCCGAAAAATCCGGAGAAAAAACCGAAGGACACGTGGCACGGAGCCCCCGAGCCTTGAGTCAAGTACTTCTCTCGAATTGAAGGGTCATCTTGACTGTAGAATGTGTCCGGAGTGGATCTGTGTTGTATTGAAGTCCACTGATTCCAGCGAGTAAAGTCGAGCCCCCGAGATTGAGAGCGTCGAGTACCGGAAGATGAAGAGTCAGCCTGCCTGCGGTGAGTCAGTCACTTCAAACTGAACCGCCCAGTCGCTTATAAATAAGAGAACGACCCCTTAGGGTTTCCTCACTTCCAGCAGTTGCAATCTGTGCGATTATATCAGTAGAGCTCCCCTCTTCGCTGTCGCCGCCGCCACCGCCGCTTTAGTAGATTAGATCTATTGCAGCGCCACCGCCGTAGTCTGCCCCCCCTCTCAGCCCCCGAGCGAATGCGAGTGAAGACACTCGTGACTGGGAGGATGAAGGCATCACCAGCGAAGAGTACAAAGACCGGCGCATTGAAGAAGAGGAGTCGCGATGAGGCCGGCGATGCCGGTCAGTCATCATTGCCGTCGCCCCGCTCCGCTCCGCCGAATCCGGCGAAGGAGTGGAAGAAAGCGAAGCTAAAGACCAAGGATCTCCTCGCCCTTGTCAACAGCGGGTTCCTCCGCGAAAAGGAGATGGATCTGTTTAGGGCCGCCATGCATCCGGTCAGCTTCTAGACATCCTTGATACAAGTCAGAGCCTTCATGCTGGTGGTGGCGGGGATCTTCTCGGGGTTAGCTTCGATGCCGCGGTGGCTAATGACGAAGCTGAGTAGTTTCCCTGAAGGTACGCCGAAGACGCACTTGTTGGGGTTGAGCTTCCACTTGTACTCCCGCAAAGATGCAAAAGTCTCTTCAAGATTGGCGATGAGCATGTCTGAGTTCCTGGTCTTGATGACCACGTCATCCACGTAGGCTTCGACGTTCTTGTTGAGCTGCTCCTTGAAGGAGGCCTGGATAGCTCACTGGTAGGTAGCGCTGGCGTTCTTCAACCCGAACGACATCGTCGTGTAGCAGTAGGCGCCGAACGGGGTGATGAACGCGGTCTTCTCCTGGTCTTCTTCCTTGATTGCAATCTGGTGGTACCCCTAATAGCAGTCGAGGAAGCAGAGCAGGTCGCAGCCCGCCATGGAGTCGATGACTTGATCAATCCGCGGCAACCCGAAGGGGTCCTTGGAGCAGTGCTTGTTGAGGTCAGTGTAGTCGACGCACATCCTCCACTCGTTGGTGTTCTTTTTGCTGACGAGGACAGGGTTGGCGAGCCACTTAGGATGGAAGACTTCTCTGATGAAGCCAGCCGCGAGTAGTTTGGCGAGTTCCTTCTTGATGGCATCCCGTCGGTCGTCAGCGAAACGGCGGAGATGTTGTCGCTTGGGGGTGACTTTAGGATCGACGTTGAGTGAGTGCTCGATCAGCCTCCTAGGCACACCTAGCATGTCCTCTAGCTTCCACGCGAAGATGTCTCGGTTAGCCCGAAGGAAACTGACGAGCGCGTCTTCCTATTTGGGGTTGAGCCCCGCGCCGATCATGGTAGTCTTGCTGTTGTCGTCGGTCCCGAGGTCGATGGCCTTCACATGTACTTCCTCTGTTGGCTGAGGTTTGTTGGAGGTGTCGGTCTTCTCAAGTATCTCGAGTTTGGTTGGTGCGAGCTTCTTTGATGCAGCGAAGATCTCCATCATTGCGTTGGGTACTTGATTGGTTGCTAGGAGCTCCACGGCTTCGGTGTTGCAGTCGTAGGAAATCTTCAAGTCCCCTTGCAGCGCGAGTACTCCGGCGGGACTTGGCATCTTAAGTACCAAGTACACGTAGTGGGGGATCACCATGAATTTGGCGAGAGCTGGTCTGCCGAGGATGGCGTGGTAGGAGGGTTCGAAGTCCACAACCTCGAACTTGGTGTACTCGGTGCGGTAGTTCTCCCGTGTCCTGAAGGTAACTAGCAGGACCACTGAGCCGAGTGGTATAGCCGTATTGCCTGGGACGATGCCATAAAAAGGCGACGTGCTCCTGGTGAGCATGCCGGTGATGTCCAGCTTCATCTTCTTCAAGGTCTTGGTGAACAGGACGTTAAGTCCGCTTCCACCGTCGATGAGTACCTTGGTGAGTCTGGAGCCCGCAACTACTGGGTCCAAGACGAGTGGGAAACGCCCTGGCTCGGAGAATCTTGTCCATTGAACCGCGCGGGAGAAGGTTATGGGTACCTCCGACCATCTGAGAGGTGTCGGTACCGCTGGTTCAACGTTCAAGACTTCGCGCAGAGTTAGCTTCTGCGCTCATTTGGTGGGGTGTCCACCGAAGAGGACGTTAGCCGTCTTGTCGGGTTCTTGGAAGTCGTCATTGCCTTCGTTGACTTTGGTTTTGCCCTTTTGTCGTGAGGGTGACGTGGCTCAGGAGTCTCCTTGAGTGCCCGCCAAAGCTGATAGCACTGCTCGGTGGTGTGGTTGCTATCGTGGTGCCACAGACACTTCTATTTGAGCAAGTCCTTGAAGCCGCCCGAGGTCTTCTTGCTGGTATCCTTCACAGGGCGCTGAACGGCCGCGACATTGTTGTTTGGCTTGCGCTTGCGGTTAGGACCCGAGTAGTAGTAGTTGTTGTTGCGACCCCCTTGATCCTTGTTGTTGTTGCCGCCCGTGTTGTTCTTGCCCTTGCCGCGATTGGAGTCGTACTTGGCATTGGCATTGTCTTCCTCATCGGCCCATGAAGTGATCATGTCCTTGAGCTTGGTGATTGAACTTGGGCGGCGGCGACCGAAGTCTTCGAAGGTGAGACGGTGGTAGAGACCGTCCTGGAAGCAGTCGATGACTTCTTTGTCGGTGACGTCGACTGCGGTCGCGCGCTTGTCGAAGAAGCGGCGCATGTACTAGCGGAGCATCTCGCCTTGCTCCTGCTTGACCATCGCTAGGTCCATGCGAGTACCCGAGCGCCCCATGGCGCCCGTGAAGTTGCTGGTGAATTGCGCCTTCAGCTGGTTCCACTCATCGATCGAGTTCTTGTCGAGCGACTCAAGCCACGTGAGTGGAGCTTGGTCCAGGCAGAAGGGGAAGTACAGGCACTTCGTGTCATTATTGCCACCAGCGTTTTCGATGGCTAGGGCGTAGCACCGTAGCCACTGTACTGGGTCTTGCTTCGCATCGTACTTGTTGATCCCGAGAGGCTTGAACTTCTTGGGTACTAGTAGGGCACGAAGTCGAGAGGAGTAGGCGGGGAAGCCGTCGCTGTCGCTGACGTCGGCAGTCTTCTTGGCACGGCATATCTCGTCGATCATGTGGTAGGCGTCATAGCCGCCATGTTCGTTGCTGGTGGCGTGGCTGTTCGCGTGGCCTCGGCCTCCGCGATCGCCGCAGCCACCGCGTCTTCTGCCGTCGCCGTGGGAGGAGCTGCCACTGCTACCGCCGCCGCCACCACTGCCGCTACCGCCGCCTTGTGAAGGTCCTCCCCCCGTAGCTCTAGAGCGATTGGGGGTTGGCTGGTGTTCGGCACGAACACGGTTGGGTCTGACGTCTGCCGGAGTGCGGCTACGACTGGTGGCTTCCTGGTTTGCAGCTCTGGCGATCCTGTCGTCGACCCGCATGTAGTAGGCCTTCTCTGCGAGTTGTGCGATGGGGTCACCCGCCCGGTGCCCCTGAGCGGATCGAGCGATCCTGTTGATGGACGAGGCATTGCTCAGGGGTCGTGTGGTTCCGGTTGGAGACTTCGTCCAGAGCATCGTTGAGGTTGCGGATGGGTAGTAGATCCCGAAGCCACCGGCGTCGATCTGCTCGCTTCTAATTGCGGAGCCGCCGGGCGTTCTTGGCTTCAGTAGTCTCATCCATGGGTGCATCAGCTGTCATCTCGTCGTGTGAGATGTCGTCGAGGTACCGATCAACTCGGGCCTCTGAAGTGCCGGCTTCTACAGTTGTCACGAATACCTCACGATCCGGTGTGCAGAAACCAGAGTCGGTAGTTGCCACCTCGGTTGGTGAGTACTCCTTTGCTATGGGGGTCAGAGGTGTCCCCTCCTAGAAGGGGAGTGTCTCGAGGTAGGCGATGCAGCGTGAGTTGTCATCGGTCAGGTCGGCGGGCTTCTGGTCGGGCGAGTAGACAAATCTACCGGCTGGAGTAGATGTGATGACCAAGCTAGCGGCAGGACCTGACAACGGCTCCTCGGTGGTGTTGAGCTCGGACTCGGGCTCGATCGGATCCAATCCGAAGTCGAACTCGTAGGAGTCCGAGTTGTAGTCGGGGGCGGCGCTAGAGTCCGAGGAGTACTCGGAGACGACCTCTTTGCTGGCACGTCGAGGGATGAGCGCATCCGCGTAGACCGCACTGGCGTTGCGGAGGCCGTACGGGAAGTGCTCGTGGGGGAGGATCGGTTCACATGATGGCTCGGGAGCCAGCTCACGTGGTTCGATCCAGGTTGTCGTCGAGTTCGAGTTGGAGGTGGATCCAGTCTCGAAGCCGGCGACTTGGTTGTAGAGCGAAAATTCGTCGAATTTCTCGACGAGTTGGCCCGTGACGACTTCGGGAAGCGTCACGAGCCCGGTCTCCGGGTCCGGGGTCACGGTGAGGTAGCGCTGGAAAGATCCAGCGCCGTCAGCGGTGCAGACCCAGGAGCCGAAGACGAAGGTGTCTCCGCGGTTGAAGGCGGCTGCTGGCTTGATGACGATTGAAGCCGTCGAGTTCGCCATGAGATCTTCGGCGAGATCCCCTACTAGGCACGCCAGCTGTCGGTGTTTTAGACCGGCAACCTACAAAAGGGAGTACCCGAGGTAGACGTTTGTGGCCTCGCCGAGATTGGGAACTCGAAGGAGAGACACGTGGCACACAATTTAGACAGGTTCGAGCCGCGAGGTGCGTAATACCCTACGTCATGTATGTTGTGTGGCTCTGGATTGATTCGGTGTTGTTACAAGATGATGCAGATAGATAGATAGGGGTCCCTGCCTCGCCTTATATAGTCCGGGAGGCAGGGTTACAAGTCGGTTCAGGGAGGAGAGTACTAGTCGTACACGACTAGAAGTACTCTACATGGATCCGAATATGTCTAGTTTCCTAACCGAGTACTAGCCCTCTGGTTGCCTTGCGCTCCACGCCGTCTTGCACCGTGTAGCCCAAGTCAAGTAGTCCCGGGGGCCCACGCAATAGTCAGCTCCAGTACCCGCCTGGGTGGTGGGCCCTGGGATGTCCATACGACACCAGGCTCCGGCGTCGATTTTGGCTCCTGAGGGCTAGGCTCGCTCGCGGGCCAAGGCTGCAAACACGGGATCCTGCACCCCACGAGTGCAAGGCTGGCCTGAGCCACCCTCGCAAACGCACCCTAAGTTGTTAATTTGTTGTGCGAGAAAAGTGTTACTTGCTGATTTGTACAACGGATTTGTACATAGACAAAAGTATACTATGTAAAAATCCGAAACAAGACAAATTGAATAGAGCCATAACCTTAGCTTTTGCAATTTGTTGTATTTGTCCATTCTATTCATAAAAAGATCCAAATTACTACCTTCAAATGTAATGAAAGTTCAAATAATCCTCTAACTATATGGTTCAATTTACATCTTGAACCATGAATCCACAATGCAACTTATCATTTTGTTTCTTCATACACAAATTAAATTTTAATTTGA
This sequence comes from Cenchrus fungigraminus, assembly GCA_036936925.1. Lineage (NCBI taxonomy): Eukaryota > Viridiplantae > Streptophyta > Magnoliopsida > Poales > Poaceae > Cenchrus > Cenchrus fungigraminus. Next base: position 47,508,394 of record CM072778.1, on the reverse strand, counting down.
GACTTTGCAGGACAGTGGTGGACATCTAATCTATATTAAAAAATTATGAATTTTCATCATTAGTTTTTATATAATTTTGCATCTCCATGATACAATTTATTTTTAAATATTCTATCCTATCAAAATAGTGATGAAAAATTCATGATATATTTTTTAACATGTCTTATGTTACTTGCTATGCTACCATCTTGCAAAATTTGAACTTAAAAGTCCACGTGTGCATGAAGAAAAAAAGGCAAATGGTATCAAGGGGTAAACTGATCCAAATGGTATAAATTATGGGGTGAACTAAATCAAAATATTATAGTGGGACTAAGCAAGTTATTTAGGGGGTAGGGTTGGTATTATAACATTACTGGGACCATGGAAATTTCTTTAGCACCCACAAAGGCCTCAGGCAAGGGGATCCCTTGTCGCCATTGCTCTTTAATCTAGTCAGTGATGTGTTGGCTTCCATGCTAGACAAAGCTAGAGTGGCAGGTCACATTAAAGGTCTGGTTCCTAATCTGGTAGAGGAGGAGGTATTACTCATCTACAATATGCGGGTGATATTGTCATCTTCCTTGCTGATGAATATCAAACACTCTTACATACCAAGTTTCTTTTATTCTGCTTTGAGAATATGTCAGGGTTAAGAATAAACTTCAAAAGAGTGATGTCATGGTTTTAGGTGGATCAGATGATGATCAAAATAGAGTGGCTTCTATCTTTAAATGTAATATAGGTTGATTACCTATGAAATATCTTGGAGTGCTGGTCAATAGTAGACATATGTGTTGGCTGCTGATTTGGCAATTGTTTATCAGAAAGTTGAAAAGAAGCTACCGACTTGGCAGAGTGTGGGATATCCTCTGGAGGGAAGTCTATTTTAATCCAGTCTTGTCTTAGCTCTATCCCAAACTACACAATGGGAGTTTATCTTTTGCAGGAAGAGATACATTAGAAAATAGACTCTCCTAGAGCCAATTTTTTCTGGTATGGTCTTAATATGAAGAAGAAATATCATATGTCTAGTTGGGAGCTTTTGGCTACACATAAGAGAGTGGGAGGCTTGGGTTTTACCAATAGTGGAGTGATGAACAAATGCTTGTGTAACACCTAAAAATTCCATCACATTAAAATAATGATAGCAACATGGTTTAGTTTTTATTTTCTAAAGATTAATAAATTATCAAATAAATTTGGCCCATAAATATATAAACAACATTTAAATAATTTAGAACCAATAAGTGTTTGTGCATTTGTTGACGGTCAATAGTTGTATCGAAGTTCGTTTGGATTTGCAAGCGTACAAATCCCCATCGTAGTCATGGGACCCTTCTTCCCTTAAGTGCGAACCCAAGGTATCGAATCCGTGGAACAATGTGTAACGTAAGATCCAATCTAATAAGCGGAAAACACTTTGAACTTGAGAAGGGTTTTTGCATCTAATCTATGGAAGAACCATGAAAACACATCTAATCTACTAAACACCGGAGGTAGCAAGAGAAAGAGAGGGAGGTAAAACCAATCTAGAGATTGGATCGGGTCTTTTGTTGAAGTTCCAAAACCAAGAAGAATAAAACAAACGAATCTCATTAATAGCCTCTTTAAATCGTGGCTTCCGTTGCAACTCCGAAGATGCCCGCCTTTCGGAACCTTCATCCTGTCACGACGCGCCCCTATTCATGCAGGTTAGCCTAGGGTGAGTTCAAGAAGAACAAGTTGAAAACACTCGGTAGGTGTTGACGGTCGATTTCTATTAACCAAGAGCACTTATTACACTTTGGTTTGAGTTTTGAATTATAACTAACCGCCACTAGGCATACTAATGATGTAACAACTTCACACTTGCATGTGATTTTTGGAGTATGTTGTTTACGTAGGATTTAAGCGCTTAAATGAGGACTTCTGAGTAAAGTTCATCGAGCACTTTAATTATGAGAAGATCACGAAGCTCAGAACAAGTCAAGACACATGATGAACATGACTCCAAATGACCTAAGGACCGAAGCATCAACACGTAAAACTCCGGGGACTTGGAGGATTACCAACGAGATCAACTCAGCCCGAGAGATATTCTCGCAGCCCAGAACAGCATGATTTTTCGGTGCAGATTCGGAGACTTAAACGATCTCTAATGGTAAAAGTTTGAATACCAAAGTTGTGCGCCTCATTGATAGCTTCGATTTGGACATATGGAAGGCCCAATTCGGGTCAAGGAGCTAGGAGATATGACCCCCGAAATACCTGCTACGCAGATAAGTCCGAAATCAGACAGATTATCTTCCGAAGCTGTTTTGGGGATATTATCTTCGTTTCCAAGAAAAGCAATGAATACGAAAGTTAGAGATAATTTCGTGGCACAGAACCTGGACACCAAATTTGCATTATTTGTAGTCTGGACGTGGGAGATATGTTGCTGGAAGGAAGGGCCGCGAATCAGGAAAATCTGGACGAGGCTGAGTTTATGGAAACCAAATTCGCTTCTCTCCCAAGGAAGATTTCGTGCAAGGCAAGGTGGTGCACGCCCCAAGGCTTCCCAAGGGTATAAATACAACCCCCTAGGCGCCCCAAGAGTGTTACCCATTCATATCCATTCATCAGAGAGCCGCCGACACGAAGGAAAAGCACCAGAGGAAGTCGACGGCCGCCACAAGTCCGCGAGTTGCCTAGGAGATGGCTTAGGCCATGCCCTAGCCACCATGGTTGGCCATGCGTGGTGAAGCCTTGGTAGAGTTCTGGAGCCACGCCTTGAATTCATCAAGGCGTTTGTACATTCAACATTCGATTGTGATATAATCATATCTTGTCTTTACTTTGAGTTACTTCGATGCGTGCTTTATCCATATGTGAGGCTAGCATATGACTTTAGTACGAATAGATCTAATTGTGGTGGTTAGTCTTTCTCTTACGGATATATCGTAGTAGTACACGGACCGAGGTTGTCGTTCGGTGATGATTATCTACCGTAGTGACAGTACGGTGAAGGAGAAAGCGGCGAGCGAACGTGTAATGTTGAGTCGAGATGACTCATTCTCATGTTGTAAGATTAGATTGGTTTGTCACCTTGGCCGGAGCGGCAACAAAAAGACGATAGGCTAGGGTTACCTTTGGTTGTTTACCTTTATGGCTAGGTGGATATGATCCATACATCCTTGTATGTTTGTATGATCTTTATGCAATCAATGCTTCATGTTAGGTTAGACTGATAGATTAGATGGAGAACCCTAGAAGTTTGTTTCTGATCCTTGGATTGACAAACCTTGGGGGAATACTTCGAGGGAAGAGCTACAACTGACCTGTGCGCTTGCGGTTGAAACTTGACGCGTTATTTAACCGTCAACAAGCTTTTCTGGCGCTGTTGCCGGGGATCGGCAACTCGAACCCTAGGGTGATCTATCTATCTATTTGACTAACACTAATTTTTAGTATTGCATACACGCTTGTTTTCTTGTTTGTGTCCTTGAAAGCAGGTGAAAAACTAGACACAAGACGTTCGAGAAGTTCTTAACATCCGCACCCAACAAGATGATCGCAACATCAAGATTCGCTCTTTAGTGGTAGGTGCTAACTTTTGTTAGTGGCCCATCATCCGCTATCGAGTCCACACCCTACACGAGAGATGATAAACAAGGTAAGTCAACGTGTCAATTAAATTTTTAAGACTAATGCCTCGTGGAGAATCGTTGGTTCAAGCCATAGGTATTGGAAGCAATCACATGCCCCCAAGTTCACAAGATCAAGCTCGTCAACATCTTCAAAGTTTCTGTTCGCTTCAATTTTTGCACAGCCTCGTGGGAAGAACAACATAATATCTTTGGATATTTAGAAGCCTCACAAAGTTATGCTTCCAATGAGTGAAGAATCAAGTCAATCGGAGGTTCCTACAAGCGGATATGGCCGAATCACCGATGGTTGCACGTCCTGAATCTGAACAGCAAGCAAAGCTGAAGTGAAACAGCTATAACTCCCACATTTGGACCCCGATTAATATGAATGAGTACCCGTTGGAAAGGTAATTTCATAAACCCTTCAATAGAATTGTATTTTGGTATATGTTATGTTATGTATATAGGGGAAAATCCACTAAGAAGAGGCAGCAGAAACACGATGAGGACAAGACAGTGAAGATGAGGACGACAACAACGAAGAGGAGCTTGGGGAATGCTTTCATTAGACCACACATGAAGAAATTCAGAGGCTTGGAACAAAACAAAGACCCCTGGAGCATTGGCAAATGAAGGCACAAGTTGGCGACATCTGACACAAGGAGATGTTTGGAGCAAACCACAAAGGATTACACACAAAGGACAACATCCAATGGCGTGGATACTTTGGGCTCTCACACGAAGGCTCATGGAGTTACATGAAGACATTTAAGAGATGTGTGAGCACACAAATGAAGAGGAGTGATCCTACTCAAAGCAACCTTGACAACATGTGGCACGAAGGGAGAGATTGAGAAGAAGTCTACGCGAGCCACCTCCGATGATCAAGGATTGTTCGCTTTTAACTCCAAAGGACCACTCACGATGAAAAGCTCAAAGACTAAGGCACATATTAAACTCTCAAGGTATTTTTTGGAGATGATATCTTTCTTTTGAAATATTCATGTTCATATCCAATAGTATGATTTGGTTCTATGCCTTACACCTTTAATGATCATGATAGGCTAGAATTTCTTGAGAATGATAAAGAGGCTATGTTGTGTTTTAACTTTGTTAATTTGCATGCCTAATGAACCCATGCCTAATGAGATCCTTAGCGCTGAGCAAGATACTTATGCAACATTTAATCACATTTTGTTCATCCAATTTAAATTGTGGTTATGATTGCATATGTTTATATTACATTTTGCAAAACTTGGACTTGTTTTGTGCTTGGTCAAGCTCGCGACCTTAAAAGAGCGTGTGTCAGGGGGAACCCGAGTTTCACTAACCATGCAGGTCATTAAACCTTAATCGAGAGGAGAGAAGCCTTGCCCAAAGAAATTGCAAGCTCGTGCATCGCCATCACCGAACATCGAAAACAACGTCGCTGTTTTCATCTGTTTTGAGCACCCGATCAGATATGTAGAAGAAAGAAAAAGTTGAAAATCAGAATCTCCATCAAGTGTCGATTCCAACGCCTCCAAGATCGATGAATTTGAAGACCTGTACAAGGAGATATGACAAAAACATTAGGCGTTGCACGGTCTAAAATCAGATTTGGACAGATTGCAGCGTTGGAGTAAAACGGATGTAACACACTCGATTGGAGACCGTTGGGGGGGGGTCAACAAAGACTTGATGGAAAGACAATTTCATGTTCCATGCGTGGAAGTTATTGTTTGCTACATGGTCTGATCTGGACAAAGAGGAGAATTCATGAAAGGCGAGGCAGCGACAAAGAACAAAGGAAAAGGAGGGGATGATGATGCAAGAGACGATCGGGCAAGCCTCTCATCAAGAAAAATGATCATTTCAAGCATGGAGAGTGGATCAAAGCTGCATGGACACCTTCAAATCTTGCGTGAAGGACCATGGCTTCGCGACCACAAGAAGGTACGTAAGAAAGTCGAGGTCTATGACTTTAAATGAAGCGCTTTGCAGGAGGCAACCCGTTCTCTTTTGGTTATATATTATATGACCGTCGTTGTGCTCTTAAACTGAACCTTCACGTAACATTGTACCATTGCTCTAATAAATACCACAACACCATGTTGTTTGATTTAATTGCTATTGAGAGAGCACTTTGTTATTTGAATTTGGAAAGCTTGTAGACACTTTTTGTGTGCCTATTAGTGTTTAGAGTCTTTTTATTTGTGTCATTTTTGAGAGAAATATGAAGAGTTGCACCACCCCCTTGATTCCAAGCTTGTGGCTAATTAATCTAGGTTTGATTTTTCTTTTTAGACCACCACCATGACCATGTTCATATTTATTTCATGCATGCATTGCATCTTACCATTACCATTCTTTTTGCGCTCCATACAAGCTTTGCATAAAGTTGGCTTGGTTGTTCTCTATACTTAATGATGAATGATTTCATATCCATGATAATGCTTCATGCATGGCATTTTTCCTTAGCAATCTTGTGTAAACGTGGTGTTTAAACTTGTTTGCGGACCATCATCATTTAGTTCAATAACCCTTGCTAACTTCCATAATTGCATTGGTTGGCATTTAAGTTTTTCAATGCGCTTGGTTTTCCTTGTTCTTCAAAGAATTATTGACCTTGGGATAAACATGGTGTTCTACCTTTGGTTAATAAATCTTTTTGGCCATGGGAAATTCAGCAGCCTAATTGTAAGCATGGTTCTTAGAATTAGGTGTAAACATTGTCTTTACTTATGCACCTTCCTCTCTTTCGCATGCACGTACACCAATAGGTTCTTAATTTTTCTTTCACTAGATTAACTAAACCACAAGTTAAGATCTTAGGGGATGTCTTTTGGTTTGTTGGCATAGAGTGAGTATTCCCGACCATCACCTCGGGGGTACTTTGTGCTTTAGAGTTGTTTTGCAGACATGGCGAATCACTCCCATGAGTTTGTGATAAAAGATGAAGTTAAGATCGTCAACACCTCCAAAATCCTGAAAGAAACACCGCTGTCCTCATCAAGATTAAGCACATGTTCAGAGATGTACAAAAGAGGAAATTTAGATATTCAGGACCTCCATTAAGTCTTCTTTCCAACGCATCGAGATTCAACATTTTAGGAGATCTGTGCAAGGAGTTACAACCAAATCTTTGGGCGTCACACGTTCTGAAATCAGCCTGGGACAGTTTTGCATTGATGGAGTAAAAAGGGCGTACTCTCTTGTTCGGAGTCCGATTGGGGTGAATGACCACGCGTTAGAAAGATAATTTCAAGAACTTTGCAGTGGATCAATATTTCAATACAGGTTATGTTCTGGAAGTTGAAGAAAAATTTGTGGAAGTTGAAGCAGCGATAAAAGACAACTTGGAAGGAGGTGAAGACGAGTTGAGAAGCGATTGGGAGCAAGACTCGGGACAAAGGGCAGACGTTGAAGGACAATCAAGGCATGACAGTGATCTCCACACATGACGGTAGGAATTCAAGAATTACTAGATGGTTCATCATCTTCCATGCCTAGCAACATGCTAAGCATGGGTGAGGACTTGGTGGACATTGAGGACCTGTGTGGTTCAAGGACCGGTGGATGGTCGCTTCCTGGTGTGATGAGTGATTGACAACGTTGTGTGGACTGACTCTTGGCTAAGTATTGCAGGTGCAGGTTGCAGCTTGATTGGTGTTGGTGCAGGTGAACAACAAGCGCGAAAGGTCGTTGCTGGTGAGGCCTCCAGGTGTGGAGAAGACAAGTAGGCTTGGTTCGAGGGACCCGGTGGCCAGCGGGGTCAAGTGCGGGCTGCATGGCGGCAAGAATAGCAAGACAAAGTTGTGGACGGTTCCTTGGTTGAGCCTCAAAGCCAAGATCGAGCCGGGACTTCGTGGGGGCCAAGTCTTGAGTGGAGATTGGCGGAGGCCACACCAAGTTCGCAGGGTTTCCAGTGGTTCATCAGAAAACCACTGGGTTCCTTGGTTGATCCACAAAGCCAAGACCGAAGACGGAGGTGCAGCAGCATCAGGCCGGTCTGACCGGTGGGTACCGGTCTGACCGGTGGAGGACACCGGTATGACTGGTGTGCGACAACGGCTTCCAGATGCTTCGAAGCGGAGGACACACGTCGGGATCGCAAGGCTTGCGTCGAGGCTAAGCAAGTTTGCGGTCGCCGGGCATCCGTCCGATGGTGCTACGATGAAGATTCCCAAAGTGCCCCTTGGGGGTGTGTATCTTAGTTTTAGGCCTTAGGGGTATTTTCGTCTTTCGGTTGCCTCCATATAACCCAAGTGGTGAGAGGATGGTAGCCATCTCTTGGAACCCTAGCTCATTTTGTTTTGCTATTTTCCTCTTCCTATTTTCCTTATGATTTTCTAGGACTAGCTTGAGAGCTTCATGGTGAGATCTTGAGAGAGGGATGGATGATCGGGAGGCAAGCTAGACCTTGTATGAACCTTCATGGTATGTATAGATGATTCGGTGCAGCCCCATGTCGGGTTTTGCTCGGTGAACGTCCTGGTGTGTTCCCTAGTCTCTAGGCTTGCAGCTGTTTCGAGTTTGGAGTGTTTTGGAGCTCGGGAGGTTGGTCTCTTGGATTTGGGGTTTCCAAGCTTGAACCGGTCTGACCGGTGAGCTGCACCGGCCTGACCGGTGTAGGGGCTTTCTGTGGAAATCTTCAAGTCTTGCTCGGGTGACCTGACTTGGGGTCTAGGGTGACCCGGTGTGTCTCTTGTGGGTGTCGGGTGATCCGGCGGCTTATTCCGGGTGATCCGTTCTGGACCGGTCTGACCGGTGGAGGTGACCGGTCTGACTGGTGTGGTCAGTAGCTGCTCGAGTTGCTTGTTCCGCTGCGTTATTGAGTAGGTTTTGGTGGTTGTTGTTTCCTAGGACCAGTAGCACTCCAGTGGCTACGTGGTCTTGGCCAACTTGGGTAGTTGTGTCGGAGAAGTGATTTGGCCAAGCCGAGTTCATCTTGTTGGAGAAGACATCTCCCTCGAGAAGAATTTTTATCGGCTCCCATTCACTCCCCCCCCCCTCTCTGGTCGCCAGTTCGGTCCTTCAGACATTAGAAGACCGCATGGATTACAAGGATCATGATTGCCACGCGATGCTGATTTTCTTCTTCCATGTTAAGCACAATGCTTAAGCATGGGGGAGGCCGCGCTACACTTCAAGCATCGAAGGACGGTAACAATTCTTCAACCCTCTTTTGTCCTTGTCTTCTATATGTCTACATATATGTAGGTGCTTTCCACAACCTTAGATACAACCTTTGTATATCTCTCTATAGAATAACATGGCTACTAGGAGTACAACCTAGGTTTGTTTTTGTTTTCAACAATAATCACCGTTACCTTGTGCTCACCATGATGATATATTGTATGTTCTTTCTTATGGATATATGATGATGGTTGCCACTTTGCTCATTCTTGTGCTTGGTTTGTATATGATTAAGCTAGTGCTCTCTTTAATATGATCTGAAAATTAAATTAATGCTAGCCTAATCTTTTGTGGAGGTTATGATAACTTGAGACCCATAGTATTTTTCGTTGCTCTCACTTTTGAATGAATCAAATATCATTTTTTTCTTAAAAGATATGCTAACCTTGTCTTTGATACCACTTGCATTTTGCTCTACCTATCCAAAGCCTTATATTCAATTGAATGCAAAAACTTTAGCTTACAAGATTTATTTTTGGGTGCATTGATTCAAGGCTTTATTTCTCTGGCTCAAGACTAAGAAGTTGGTCATTCCGTTTTTGCGTATCTATCTTTATGCTAGCCTTTTCTATCCGTGCATTGTGAGTTCTCACATCGGGAATTTTGCAAACCTCACCGGATATCTATGAAGGACCGAACTGACGACCAGAGAGGGGGGGGGGAGTGAATGGGAGCCGATAAAAATTCTTCTCGAAGGAGATGTCTTCTCCAACAAGATGAACACGGCTTGGCCAAATCACTTCTCCGACTCAACTACCCAAGTTGGCCAAGACCACGTAGCCACTGGGGTGCTACTGGTCCTAGGAACCAACGACCACCGAAACCTACTCGAGAACGCAGCGGAACAAGCAACTCGAGCAGCACACTAACCACACCGGTCACAACCACCGGTCAGACCGGTCCTGGCCGGATCACCCGGACTAATTCGCCGGATCACCCGACACCCACCAGAGACACACAGGGTCACCCTGGACCCCAAGCCGGATCACCCGAGCACGACTTGAAGATTTCCACAGAAAAGCTCCTACACCGGTCAGGCCGGTACAGCTCACCGGTCAGACCGGTCCAAGCCTGGAAACCCCAAATCCAAGAAACCAACCTTCCGAGCTCCAAAACACTCCAAACTCGAAACAGCAGCAAACGTAGAGACTAGGGAACACACCAGCACGTTCACCCGAGCGAAATCCCAACAGGGGACGGTGGAAGGCACCGGTTAGACCGGTCAGGGCCTGGGCGCTCGGGATGAACAGCAACCCGCTGGTCAACTCCTCCAAATCTAAATCCCGATCCCCCGATTCGCTCCACGGATTTGCACAAGACTTTGGGGATAGTAGGAGTATCTCATGGGCATCCCATGGCTATAATTTGGTCCACCAAAACTTGCTAAATTAAGAGGAATCGAAGGATTTCCACCAAGAACGCTACTAACCGTAAACCGAAGAAAACCCCCAAATCAAGCACCTTTACTCACGGATTTAAGAGGGGAATCACAAAGAAAAGAACCACGAAGGGCTCATGCATACATCCCCCACCAAATCCCAAAGAGAAAGGCCTCAAATCCACCACAAGAAAATCGCCAAGAAAAGGCTCCGAAAATCACCAAAAAGGGAAAACGGGGGAGACAACAAAACACCTTGAGGAACCACACCGAATCATATATACATGCCATGAAGGTTCATACAAGGTCTAGATTGCCTCCCGATCATCCATCCCTCTCTCAAGATCTCACCATGAAGCTCTCAAGCTAGTCTTAGAAAATCCTAAGGAAAAATAGGAAGGGAAAATAACAAAACAAAATGAGCTAGGGTTCCAGGAGATGGCTACCATCCTCTCACCACTTGGGTTATATGGAGGCAACCGATTGACGAAATTACCCCTAAGGCCTAAAACTAAGATACACACCCCCGAGGGGCACTTTGGGAATCTTCATCGTCGCACCATCGGACGGATGCCCGGCGACCGCACCTCGCGTAGCCACGACGCAAGCCTTGCGATCCCGACACGTGTCCTTTGCTTCGAAGTATCCGGAAAGCTTCGTCGCACACCGGTCAGACAGGTGTACCCCACCGGTCAGACTGGTACCCACCGGTCAGACCGGCCTGATGTTGCTGCCTCCGGTCTTCGACCTTGGCTTTGTGGATCAACCAAGGAACCAAGTGGTTTTCTGGTGAACCACTGGAAACCCCGCGAACTTGGTGTGGCCTCCGCCAATCCCCACTCATGACTTGGCCCCCACGAAGTCCCGGCTCGATCTTGGCTTTGAGGCTCAACCAAGGAACCGTCCACAACTTCGTCTTACTATTCTTGCCACCATGCCGCCCGCACTTGACCCCGCTGGCCACCGGGTCCCTCGAACCAAGCCTACTTGTCTGCTTCACACTTGGAGGCCTCACCGGAATTGACCTTTCGCGCTTGTTCTTCACCTGCACCAGCACCAATCAAGCCGCAACCTGCACCTGCAATACTTAGCCAAGAGTCAGTCCACACAACGTTGTCAATCACTCATCACACCAGGAAGCGACCATCCACTGGTCCTCGAACCACACAGGTCCTCAATCTCCCCCTTGATGAGTGCGTTGACAACACACACATTTGGTAACCAAAGAGAAAAGGAAAAGAAAAGAAATGACCAAAAGAAACTTCAACAAGTGATCGAAAGCCAAAGGAAAGGCAAAGAGCAAGATCACTTGAAGAAGACAAGTCTCGGTCCCCTTAGGCAAGGGCAATGACTCGACACAACCGAGACAAAAACAAGCTCAAGCAAAGAGCAAACGCCACCAAACCAAAGCTCGAAAAACACAAAGAGCCCCCCTGCACACATGCAAGCTCCCCTGAACCAATGCAACTCTCCCTGGACAAATGCATGCAAACCTTTTCACAAAACAGAGCAGCTGCACCAGCTCAGCTCTGACCGGTCAGACCGGTGCACTGCACCAGTCAGACTGGTGCAACACAACTGCACAGGTCCTGACACTCCACACTGGTCTGACCGGTGAACACCACCGGTCAGGCCGATGACCACCTGGGAAACCTGGGAACTGCAAGAGCCCAAAAATGGCTCGAAACCAGTCGGAAACCTTCTAAATGCATCTAGTAGCACTTTTCCTTCACAACCATCTCCCCCTTGTTGACAATGCATGAATCAAGCCAACAAACGAGAAAATGCAACCTAGAGCTTCTCAAATAGACAAAATTCACCACAAGATGCTTCATATGTCCAAATGATCAAGTTAGATACTCTATAGCTTCTTATGAACATCAGCTACAAGATCACCAAGTTTCACAACCATTGGGCAAAGCTAAGATAGAATTGAGTGATTTTGCGAAAAATCACCCTCTCATGAGCAAAGTCCTAAACATGAGCAAAACATGTCAAAATGGCAAAGCCACACAAGCTTCATGCTAGGACAACCATTCTAATCATAAGATCATCATAAGCACCCTCAAGCACCTCATGTCATGTCAAAGCCACCGAGCCATGTGCCTACTTCTATGTATGAGACTTCTCATTGGTAGGAATCATGCAACGGTTTAGCACCCAAAGCTAATTAAATGAAGCACATATGACATGGGAACACATTTTTCAAGCAATTTACATTTCATTTTCAGATTCATATTGGTACATGAAATGTCTTTGCGACAAAAAGGAACTTATGCGCCTCCACAAGATAAAGCAAGCGGCTAAACATTCATGATGATAAATGAGCCTTTGGCCCCATATGATCAAAATAAGCTATCCAACCACAAATTAAGCATAGCAATGCCACAAAAACATGTCAAGATCATATAAAGGCATTTACTCAGAAGAGAGCATACATGTAGCATTTTTCAAAAACGTAGCTAGCAACCATGGGCATAAACCAAGATCATCAAGAACTAAGCCAAACTAACCATAGCATACCAACCTAGCTCACAAGATCACATATAGCACATCATGGTGAACAATGTATATAGGAGAAGCTTTTCCTACCACAATGCATATGATACAAATGCATGCAACCTAAGATAGAAATGAGGACCGGAGCGTCCGAGGACCGGTGGATGGTCGCTCCTCAGTGTGATGAGTGATTGACAACGTGGTGTGGACTGACTCTTGGCCGAGTATTGCAGGTGCAGGTTGCGGCTTGATTTGCATTGGTGTAGGTGAAGAGGGGGCGTGAAAGGTCTATGCCTTGCGGGGCTTCCGAGGAGTGGAGAGACAAGTAGGCTCGGCTCGAGGGACCCGGTGGCCAGCGGGGTCAAGTGCGGGCTGCATGGTGGCAAGAAAAGCAAGACGAAGTCGTCGATCGGAGCCGGTGCAGGGTAGCGGCTCACAACCGGAGTCTGCAGGCGGGGTTTGCGGTGGTTCACCACAAAACCGTCGGGTTTCTTGGTTGAGCCACAAAACCAAGACCGGAGGCTCGGCGGGCGGAGACGGGATCCGGGCGCGCCGAGAAGCTTCGATGCCGGCGGACACGTGGTGGGATCGCAAGGTCTGCGTCAGGAGGACGCGGACTGCGGCAAAGGTGTGGCTGTGCCATGAAGAGGAGTGCTACTTGACCTATTTGCCCCTGAGGGGTTTGTATCTCAACTTAAGTACTAGGGGTAGCTTGGTCATTCGCCCAACCCAGAGGAACTCATATATATTAGCTCTAGGGTTTCTGGGTAAACCATCCTTCCGCACTGCTTCTCATTTCCTTGCTCCATAGGCATAGATTTTCTTCACCGTTTTGTAGAAAATCAGACCTCCGAGTGTATGGAAGCTTTCATGGTTGCGTCGATTTCCTTCTTGTAGCTCGTGTGATTTTCGTGTCTTTTTTGGGATTTTTTCGTTGGATTTTCGTGCGCGACTTGTTCCTTCGATTCTGAGGTGTTTGGGTTCAGATTTTTTTGTGGAGATCTTGGATTGATGTCTTGTGCATCTTTGTACTTGATCTTGACTCCTCAAATTCTGGATTTGGCCTCCGATTGAAGGATTTCGGTTGGAACCCTAGCTCTTTGTGTGAGCTTAGTAGAATCTCGATTCCTCTCGATTCCGTGGGTTTGAGGCTACAAATTCGTAGGTATAGCATCTCCTAGAGGCGCTTCATCTTCACCTATGATTTGGTAGCAATCCCTTGGTTCGGGAGATCGGGCAAAGGGTAGGAGGTGTTGACTTTGGGGAACTCGAGCTCGGGCTGCAGAAAACCCTCCTGGCAGACAGTCCGCACGTGCTTGGCGGACGGTCCGCGAGGAGCCTGACAGCCGGCTGTTCTTCGTGTTCGTCGTGAGTTCTTGCAAGTCCTTCATTCGATCCGTTTGGTCCAGTGCTTTTGGTTGCTCGGAGTTTGCCGGACGGTCCGCGAGGAGAGTGCGGACAGTCTCTTTGGCGCGGACGGTCCGCGGGTAGGGCACGGACAGTCTGTTTTTCGAGGTGCAGTACTGGTGGTTCGGGAGCTATTTGCGAACGGTCCGACTTGACCGTGCGGACGATCCGCCCAAGCCCCGCGGACAGTCCGCCCCCTCCATGCGTACGGTCCGCCCCAGGCACTGCAGATTGCCTAAGTCCTTTGCTTCTTGAGTTGCGCTTCCGTGTTGCTTTGAGTTGGGGTTTGTTCCTAAGGTTGGTAGGTCCATTGTGACTACGCGACCTTGGCAAGCTCGTGTGGGAATCCTTGGTTGTGAATTTGGGGCATAGGCTGAGTTCATCCTACGGGAAGAATTTTTATCGGCTCCCATTGACTCCCCCCCTCTCTGGTCGCCTAATCGGTCCTTCAATTGGTATCAGAGCCGGTTACGGATCTTCGTGATTCTAACCAGTCTAAGATCCAAAGATGGTGTACCAGGAACGGGGTTCGGGTCCTCCACACTTTGATGGTAAGAACTACTAGATGTGGCAGAGGCGGATGGCTGCTTTCCTCCGCGGCAAGGGTCAGATCCTTTGGGATGTCACGATGAACACAGCTTATGTTCATCCTGTGAACTTCCTTGCTCCAGGATTGAGGGACATGTTCGACGCCAACAACAAGGCGGTCGACTACTTGTACCGTGCTCTGTGTCAATCCGAATTCGATCGGGTTCAGACAGAGGACTTGGCTTGTAGGATTTGGGAGCAGCTGAAGAATACTCACGCTGGGAACGCTCAGGTTCAGGCTCGGTTGTTTGCGACCCACCGGAGAGAGTACGAGAACTTCACTCATCTCCCCAGTGAGTCCATAGATGCCATGTTCCAGCGGTTCACCGTGATTGTGAACAACATGAGGGCTAATGTGGCCGCGCTCCCGTACAATGATCATGATAGGGCTATCAAGCTCCTGCACTCTCTAGATCGTCCCGTGTGGAGTGAGAAGGTCGAGGCCATTCTTGAGTCGGAGAAGTATGAGACCCTCATGGTGGATGAGCTGTTCTCCAAGCTCAAGTCGTTCGAGGTGGACCGTGGGGTGCGAGCTAAGATCGAGAACCCGACTGACCCTCATAGTCTGGCTCTCGTTTCTGGACCAAGGACTAATGCTAACATCTCTTCGAGACATCTCTCTTTGTCTTGTCTTATGTCCATGCTAGATGAGGAGTTCGAGGTGCTGAGCGAGGAGGATCTTGTGTTGCTGAGCAGGCGGTTCGAGCGTATGTACACGAACCGGAAGAACGCTTGGAGGAGTTCGGGCATGTGCTACCGGTGCGTCAAGCACGGGCACTTTATCGCTGAGTGCCCGGAGGCCATGGAGGTCAAGCCCGAACAAAAGCACCGTCCGAGGACCGACCACAAGCTCCGCTCGAGGGACGATCACAAGGGCAAGAACAAGTCCGAGCGGAGGCCGAGGAGTAGGGCGGTCACAAGAAGGAGGAGCGGGCGATGGTTGCCAGAGCAAGCGACATCGACACAAGCTCCTGCTACTCTTCATCGAGCTCAAGTGATGAAGATGAGAACCGGCACAAGGGCAAGCGGTCAAGCAAGAACATCAACGGCCTGTGCTTCGCCGCCAAGGCTTTTGTGGCATGGCACATAGCTCCACAAGCAAGAAGAGCAACAAGGATGACTCAGACTCCGACTCCGAGGATGAGGTAAACAATGATCCATCCTTCTTGGTAGCGGAGAATGTTAGGATGAATGAATTGCTTGACAACCGTGATGATGTGCTTAGAAAGACCAACAAGGAGAAGAGGGAGTATAGGTCTTTGCTTGGAGAGGCTAAGGAGAAGGTGTTTGAGCTAGAGTCTTTGCTTGTTGATGCTAGGGCTCAAATTGATTCTCTGAAGTCTGCTCCCATTGTGACCGATGAACCTGAATGCACTGATTGTTCTGTTTTCCTTGGTGATTTGACTGTGCTCAAGGAAAAGTATGCCTCCAAGGTCGAGGAACTAGATGTGCTTAGGGTTGAGCTAGATGAGATGAAATCTAGACCCTCCTTGCTTGGTGCTTGCACTTCTTGTCCTGTTTTGCATGAGAAACTAGATGTGTCTGTTGCTTATGCTAGATCTCTAGAAGCTTCTTTGATAGCTCCTATTCCTACATCATGCTCTACTTGTCAATTGAATGTTGTGAAGAATATGGAGCTTGCACACTATGTTGATCATTTGCAGGATGAGAACGATGAGTTGAGAAAAATGATGGGTTGGTTGTCTGGTCATGAGCCTCAGCTCAGGATGGATTGAGGCATACAAGCGCTATGATGGGCAAGCGCTTGGGTCGGACAAGGTTGGTGAGGAAAGTGGTGAGAATGAGGGAAAGATCGGTGACATCCCAGAACCACCAAAAACCTACCACAAAAATGCATATGCTCCTAAGCCAAATCCACTTAGGAACCGACTAGACACAACCCCAGCTCCACCCGTGTTTCCCCCACAAACCGACAACTTCCAGAAACCCATCAAGTTCAAGAGTGACTTGGGGAACGAGTTCTTTGGGAAGAAGGGAGAGAAACTGTTGACGCTCCTTAGCCTCACCACTAGGTATGCACTCACGGCGACGGCGCTAGAAATGCTCGTTGGCACTTGCTAGCGTCGCTACCGGGTTTATACCCCTAGTAATGGGGCTAGGGAACGTCTTTGGTAAAACACACGTCACAGAAAGATCCGCAAGTGCACGAATTACCATTGTAGCACTTCACCCGGTGGTATTCGGGTTATCGTATTTATATTTTCCCAAGGGAGGCACTATGGCAAAGATGATCGAATAAACGGTGGAGAGAAACAAGACTCGATAAAAGCAATAGCGGGGGTAACGAATAAAGATATTCGGGGATAACTTGACACACGCGAAGAGATCTTGGTAAAGGGTTAGAGAGTACCTAGTGAGCTGGGAGGACAACGAGACGAGAAAGGATCCTAACACAATCTATCTATTTTTGTCAACTCTTGGCAAAGAACTAAGGCAAAGGATAACCAAGGCAAGCTAAGCTCGACAAGCTCTTCTAGTGCTGCAGGGGCATGCAAAGCCGTGCTCTCGGACTGGGATGAGAAGGGAGAACGACGACGCGCTGAATCCTACCAGCCCGAACTAACGTGGTGGACTACAAAGCCCGTCCGGAGCTACCACCTTAGGGTACCACAACTATTCTGTTGAACGGGACACCAATCTAAGACTAAGGCACGTTCTGAGCACCGCGCTCACAACGAACCAAAGAACCTTTCCTCGGATATCACGAAGGAAGGTCTCTCTCTACGATGAAACACCAAAGATTGAACGAAGAACGACCACAACACTATAGGGTTCAAGAGAGCTATGCTAACCAAGATTAAACTAACTTTAGTCTAAACCAAGAATAAAGCTTCTAGAGCAAAGTAAAAGCTGAATGTAATTGACTCGAAAGGTAAGATAGAAAGATAACTTGAATTGTACTTGAGTCTAAACAAAGAAAGGATACAAGAGTAGTACCGGAACCCTGAAGAAGACTCCTCCAAAACCCCGAGACTAGCTCGACTCGATTCTAACTCCCAAGGTACACTAATCCTACTCTAAGTGAACAAAAGAGAGAAATGGAGATGCTCCCGCGTTGTGTGTCCATTCCAGCGAGTGGGAGGTGGCTTTTATAGGCAAGGGAGGTCGGTGGAGCGCAGGGGAGGAATATCCTAGGTGCGGCCGACTCACTAGGTGCGGCCAGCCCTGGGATGTGCCGCCTCTCGCCTTGGACGCTCCTGATCACTGCTCCTGAGGCGGTTGTAGGTCGGCTCCTTGGGTCGGTTTCGCCCGGCACGCGAGTTGATAGGTGCGGCCGTCCCACCCCCGTGCCGTGTGATGCACCGACTGTGTTCGGGGACGCCTAGGATTGCCTCTGGATGGCGGTTGTGGCGGTTGAGCGATCGGGTAAGTGGACCCATTGATCCAAGTGATCCTAGCCTCCACCATTTGATCAAACTGACGTTTCTTCAGTTAATCGTGCTCGTCCAAGTTGTGCTCGAGGGAGAAGGGGTACCCTGGACCAGAGACACGCCACGGGGTAGGGCCGGCCGCACCTGCAGGGCCGGCCGGACCAGGTGGTTCGGCCGTGCCTTGCATGTGTGGTGTGTTGGTCCCAATTTCTCCCAAAATGTGTACCTGCCTATGAAAATCACAACACAACTCGTGGAACTTTATTAGTACTAAAAATATGCATGAAACTTGTCATATACTCCTCTCGAACCCGAGGTTTTGACGGTCAAATTTTTGTTGTAAGGACCGTCAACAAACTCCCCAAAGCTAAACGTTTGCTCGTCCTCGAGCAAAGCCTAGACTTGGCCTCGGTGGATCAGGAGTTGCATGATGTTACCACTCGGCAAGTACCTATGCACAAATCCATGCTCTTCTTGCTATTTGAAAAGATTGGTACGAGAGAAACTTAGCCATGTTTTACCTGTGGGGTTTGTAGCTTTCCACCTTGCCTTCGGAGGTTGAAAGGTAGAATGGTTTTGACTTTGCATCACTCGCTCTTCTCTTTTCGGGATCCTATCTCGGAGTTTTGAAAATTTTCGCAAAGAAAAACAAGGTTCCTCGGATGGTTCCCTCGATCGCTCAAGTGGTATTTGTTACCTCACCAAAGGCTTTTGAGCGAGCCTCAACTTCCTACTCTATGGCTTATATGTGGAGCTTTGGGTAGGATAAGCATGAGACTCACTTGTGCCACATGATGTTGTTGAGCCAAAGGCCGGATCCAAGAAGAAGCTAGTCATGCAACTTGATCGAGATGTGTAAGTGTGTGGAATTTTTTTGTTTGTTTTTCTAAGTACTCCTTGCTTCGAGATTCTCCTCTTGCTTATACTTTGGAGGGGAGTCATACTTCATCATTTTTTTCTCTCCTGTGCTCTTTGATTGGAGCACATATATTTTTCTATGCCTTTTTGAGCATATACTTTTCTTTCTTTTGATGACCCCTTTCTCCTTTTGCAAGAATACAAGAAGAGAAATCTCTTAGGAACTTTGGAGTATTTATTTTTGGTGGGTGGATGGCATGTTTTGCGTAACTCCCGGTGTGGAAGTTAGCTTGTATATGTGGATGTACGTGATCTCGATCATGGGAGCATGAAAAGATTCTACCAAGGGTCACAACAATTTGGCAAAACTCAATGGGTCACAAGCAAGCATATGTAGAAGGTTTATACTTTGATATCGACATATGGCTTTGGTAGGTGATATGACCATTGAGGAACTTGTCTTGTTTTATTTTCAAAAGAAAATCATCCGAGATTTTCACCGTACTATGAGATAGAGCAAGATTAACATTGTCTCACCATATCATACTAGTCAACACCCTAGGTTTGGTCATAAGCATTTGCTTCCCACAAAGTTTTATTTCAGGCTCTTGTCTCAAAATATACCAACAAATTCAAATACTCATAGAGCACAAAGCTGTACACTAGGTTCTTGCAAAGTTTTAACATAGCAACTATTCATCACTTCCAAAGTGAGGATATAGACAAGATTTCAAGTGCACATGGTTGAAGCAAATATTTTTGTTATTTTCTTTAATTCAAATGTGGTAAACAAGACGTTAAAAATTGGTTTGGATGGACATACCTTCCTTGTTTGAAAATGGGGTCTCCCCCAAGCTAATTTTTGGCTACCTGGTTGGTGTGTCTTCATTTTGGTGATGAGTTGAGCACTTGGAAGCTTCTAGTGGTTGGCTTGACGGATTTGTAGAAAATCATAGGTACAGCCATACCACTTGGTTCGGCCGGCCCTACTCCATTTGCTCCAAGCACTCGTGTCCCCTCTTGAAAACATCCTGCACAAAAAATTTGTCGAGGGGAGGTACGGCCGTACCTCTAGGTTCGGCCGTATCACCAAAAATCTCCAAAACTATTTTTCTATGTCTTGTTTACTTACTAATGCAATATTGGAATCAAATTTGAAATTTAAATATGCTTGATGCACGAAATAAAATATTGGAAGGGAAATATGAGATAAATACCGGTTTACCTCACGGTGTGGGCTCGTAGTTTTGAGTCCGTGAGCGGGACTCCTCCGTTTGCTCAATTGATCTTGGATTCGTCCGGTCCTGGAGTGGAAGACTCGGACGATGCTCCCTTCACACGCCACACCCTCTTTGTTTTCTTCGGTGGCGCTGAAGTCGGTGAGGCTTTAGCGGGGGTGTTTTTGGTTTCCGTCTTCTTTTCCCCCTTAGCCTTGTTGATTGCCTTTGGCTTCTTTGGTTGGTGGCGCCCTTTGAATGCTTTGTCTTGCTCCCAATGCTTCCTCATCGTTGCGATGAGACTATCCACTTTGGGCTTGGTCGGGGCTACCTTCTCTTTCTTGTATTGGGGCCGTGGCTTCCTCCACTCCCTAGATTCCTCATCTTGCATTAGGTAACATTGCTCTTCTTTTGCTTGGAATTTGAATGTCATGTTCCTTCGCCCTATGCGGAATTGAATCTTTCCAGCTCCGATATCAATCTTTGCATTGACATCTCTTAGGAATGGTCACCCGAGAATAAGTAATATTTCTCCATCATCTTGTGTGTCGAGGACCACGAAATCCGCAAAGACGTAGGAGCCTTTGACATTCACCAAGAGATTTTCCACTACGCCCTCTGAATATTTAATCGATAAGTCGGTGAGTAGGACTGTCATCATTGTCGGAGAGAGAGCAGGATATCCTAACTCCTCAAACATGGCCTTGGACATGAGGTTGACACTCGCACCAAGGTCACAAAGAGCATTCTTGATCTTTTGATAGTAGATCGTGCATGTGATGGCCAGATATCCATTGTCTTTCCTGTGCAAGACTGCTGATTCCTCCCATGGGTCTTGGATTTGGTGTATGAGCTTCCCTACATGGTTAGGTGCATACACCCTCCTAGATGGCTTACCCCATCTGGTGGATACAACGCTAACATTCTCTCGGGTAGGCTCGGGTTGCCCCAGGATTCCACCCGACTCGGAAGAAGGTAAAGAAGTAGCAAGCTGAGCAAGTTGGGTTTCTATCATTTTATTAAAGCTTAGCTGATTCTTCATAGCAGTAGTGAAAGATTCGATAGTGGAATTCAGATTTTCAAGAACTTTATCATTGGCGGCTATCTTCTTGTTTAAATTTTCATTAATTTTAGCTTGGCCAAAGACAAGATCTCTAATGGAAGGCTGATTATTAAAATTGTTGGAATAATTACCTCCATTTTGATTGTTGAACGGGAAGTTGGGCCTCGAGTTCCACCCTTGATTCTTGTAGTTGTTGTTGCGGAACCCGTTGTTGTTGCCATTGTTGATGAAGCTGGCTTCTTCCCTTGTTTCGGGACAATCATTTCCCGAATGACCCACATTACCGCAAACCACGCACGTCATGCGAGCGTCCATAATCTTGGCGGTCTCCATATTGCTTGGTGCCTCCAATTTCTTCATTAGGAGGTCCATCTTGGCGGCGAGCATGTCGATTCCATCGACTTGGTGTATATTGCGGTTACGGAGTTGGAGACGATCTCCATCCCAACCTTGATTTGCCACCATCTTCTCGATCAATTCCTTGGCGGCGGGTACTTGTAGCGAGAAGAAGGCTCCTCCAGCGGCTGCATCTAGGTGCTCACGGGCGGTAAGCTTGAGCCCGTGGTAGAAAGTTTGAATTAAGAACCACCCCTGCATGCCATGGTGTGGGCACGCGGTGATCTACTCCTAGAAACGTTCCCATGCTTCCGGGATACTCTCATCATTCTGCTGCTGGAAGCCCGAAATTCTAGCGCGGAGGGCATTGGTTTTGCCCATCGGGAAGAACTTTGCGAGAAATGCCTTAGAGCACTTATCCCATGTGTTGATGGCATCTCGCTCCGCATAAAACCATTGCTTCGCCTTCCCGAGCAATGAGAACGGGAATAGGCGAAGACGAATTGCATCGTCCGTCACTCCAAGGATGGTGAAAGTCCTACACACCTCCAGAAAATGCTGGAGATGTGCATTGGCATCTTCATTCGGCTTGCCGCAGAACGGACTAGCTTGCACCATGTTGATCAACACCGGCTTGAGTTCAAAGTTTCCATCTCCCACCATCACGTTCGGTCTGGTAGGGACATTGGTGTTGGAGGGAGCGAAAAACTCGCGGATCGTCCTCTCGGCTATTGGTGTTAACGAGGTGCTGTCTACGGGATCGACGGTGTTCGTCTCTTGACTTGAGAGAAACTTCTGAGGAATGAGGACACGAGGTCGCACTCTCCACACAAGTGACTCCGGATTGTCGTAAAAGTTGGACGGTAGGTCAAAACCGGTCATGCACTACTCGGCGTACACGAGAGTAGAGCAAGGGTAAACCCGCTTAAATAGTGGTTCACCGAACCTAGATAACTCTACCACAATGTTTGAACGATATCTTTTGCCTATTGCCTCCCCGGCAACGGCGCCAGAAATGCTTGTTGACGCTCGTTAGCCTCACCACTAGGTATGCACTCACGACGACGGCGCCAGAAATGCTCGATGGCACTTGCTAGCGTCGCTACCGGGTTTATACCCCTAGTAATGGGGCTAGGGAACGTCTTTGGTAAAACACACGTCACAGAAAGATCCGCAAGCACACGGATTACCGTTGTAGCACTTCACCCGGTGGTATTCGGGTTATCGTATTTATATTTTCCCAAGGGAGGCACTATGACAAAGATGATCGAATAAATGGTGGAGAGAAACAAGACTCGATAAAAGCTATAGCGGGGGTAACGAATAAAGATATTCGGGGATAACTTGACACACACGAAGAGATCTTGGTAAAGGGTTAGAGAGGACCTAGTGAGCTGGGAGGACAACGAGACGAGAAAGGATCCTAACACAATCTATCTATTTTTGTCAACTCTAGGCAAAGAACTAAGGCAAAGGATAACCAAGGCAAGCTAAGCTCGACAAGCTCTTCTAGTGCTGCAGGGGCATGCAAAGCCGTGCTCTCAGACTGGGATGAGAAGGGAGAATGACGACACGCTGAATCCTACCGGCCCGAACTAACGTGGTGGACTACAAAGCCCGTCCGGAGCTGTCACCTCCTTAGGGTACCACAACTATTCCGTTGAACGGGACACCAATCAAAGACTAAGGCAAGTTCTGAGCACCGCGCTCACAACGAACCAAAGAACCTTTCCCCGGATATCACGAAGGAAGGTCTCTCTCTACGATGAAACACCGAAGATCGAGCGAAGAACGACCACAACACTATAGGGTTCAAGAGAGCTATGCTAACCAAGATTAAACTAACTTTAGTCTAAACCAAGAATAAAGCTTCTAGAGCAAAGTAAAAGCTGAATGTAATTGACTCGAAAGGTAAGATAGAAAGATAACTTGAATTGTACTTGAGTCTAAACAAAGAAAGGATACAAGAGTAGTACCGGAACCCTGAAGAAGACTCCTCCGGAACCCCGAGACTAGCTCGACTCGACTCTAACTCCCAAGCTACACTAATCCTACTCTAAGTGAACAAAAGAGAGAAATGGAGATGCTCCCGCGCTGTGTGTCCGTTCCAGCGAGTGGGAGGTGGCTTTTATAGGCAATGGAGGTCGGTGGAGCGCAGGGGAGGAATATCCCAGGTGCGGCCGGCTCACTAGGTGCGGCCGGCCCGGGGATGTGCCGCCTCTCGCCTTGGACGCTCCTGATCACTGCTCCTGAGGCGGTTGTAGTTCGGCTCCTTGGGTCGGTTTCGCCCGGCACGCGAGTTGATAGGTACGGCCGGCCCTCTAGGTGGGGCCGGCCCACCCCCGTACCGTCTGATGCACCGACTGTGTTCGGGGACGCCTAGGATTGCCTCTGGATGGCGGTTGTGGCGGTTGAGCGATCAGGTAAGTGGACCCATTGATCCAAGTGATCCTAGCCTCCACCATTTGATCAAACCGACGTTTCTTCAGTGAATCGTGCTCGTCCAAGTTGTGCTCGAGGGAGAGGGGGTACCCTGGACCAGAGACACGCCACGGGGCAGGGCCGGCCGCACCTGGCAGGGCCGGCCGCACCTGCAGGGCTGGCCGTACCTGTCAGGCCAGCCGCACCTACAGGGCCTGCCGGACCTGGTGGTTCGGCCGTGCCTTGCACGTGTGCTGTGTTGGTCCCAATTTCTCCCAAAATGTGTACCTGCCTATGAAAATCACAACACAACTCGTGGAACTTAATTAGTACTAAAAATGTGCATGAAACTTGTCATATACTCCTCTCGAACCCGAGGTTTTGACGGTCAAATTTTTGTTGTAAGGACTGTCAACAGAAACCGAGTGATGAGAAGCCTCAGCCTCGAGAGAACCCAAAGCCAAAGCTAAAACCCATCCCATTCCATTGTGACCATTGTGGGAAGGATGGCCACCTAGCTAAGTTTTGCTTCAGGAGGAAGCGTGAGGAGAGGTTGGCTAGGGAGATGGCCAACAAGGACAGGTACCGCCTTTCTCGTGGTGTACCTGAGCATAGGTTGGTGCCGAGAGGTGAGGGTGTGGTGCGTACCATCTACCCTCGAGAGAGGTGTGAGTTTGTGCCTCGAGGTGAGCCACCACAGAGAGATGGTGGTAGGCATGTTGGGTTCGGGCGTGGTGAGTTTGCTGGACGTTCCTTCACTCGTGGCCAATACGAGTATGGGGGGAACGATCGCAGTTTTAGGTCCCAGAGGAGCTAGGGCCACGATTTGATTCCTTCTGTACTAACCCCAGTGCTGAGTCGTTTGCTCACTCTCGCTCTCGTTTCTGATTTTGCAGGTGGGAGGCATGGAGGGCTTTTCGTTGATCGACTCCGGTTGCTCTCGACACATGACCGGAGATCGACGGTGGTTCTCCAGCCTCACCCCGGTGATGACCAAAGAGTACATCACTTTTGGGGACAATGGGAAAGGAAGAGTGCTCTCAGTGGGCACGGTGAAGGTGAGTGAGTCTGTGACTCTTCGGCGTGTTTCTCTTGTCAAGTCCTTGGGGTACAATCTTCTTTCGGTTTCCCAACTTCTTGATGAGGGTTTTGAAGTCCGTTTCAAAATGGGCTCTTCTCGTGTTTTGGATTCTCGAGGTGATCTTGTGTGCACGATCATCCCCAAGGGTCAGATTTTCAGAGCCAATTTTTCTCAATGTATCGGCCCTTCTCGTTGTTTGGTTGCTGGTGTTTTGGCGGAGCTTTGGAAATGGCATAGGAGACTGGGTCACTTGAGTTTTGACTTGTTGTCACGCTTGAGTGGGCTAGGTTTGGTCTGAGGATTGCCTAAGTTGAAGTACGAAAAGGATTTGGTATGTGCTCCGTGTAGGCATGGTAAGATGGTCGGCTCCTCTCACCCACCTCTGACATCCGTTATGACATAGAGGCCATGCGAGCTGTTCCATATGGACTTGGTTGGTCCAGCTCGTGTGTGCTCGGCGAGTGGGAAATGGTATGTCCTTGTGATAGTGGACGATTATTCTCGCTATGCTTGGGTATTCTTTTTGGCTGACAAGGGGGAGACGTTTGGTTTTGTTCGGGATCTAATCTCGAGGTTGAAGAATGAGAGAAATGGAGATGCTGTTCGAGCTATTCGTAGTGACAATGTCACAGAATTTAAAAACTCTCATTTCGAAACCTTTTGCCGTGATTTGGGTCTCGAACATCAATTTTCTTCTCCCTATGTGGCTTGTCAGAATGGTGTGGTTGAGAGGAAAAATCGGTCCCTTTGTGAGATGGCTCGGATGATGCTCGACGAGCATAGGACTCCGAGGAGATATTGGGCAGAGGTGATGAATACCCCTTGCCATGTTGGGAACCGGATTTTTTTCAGGGCCTTCTTGAACAAGACGTGCTATGAGCTCATGCACGGTTGAGCACCTAGAGTGAGCCATTTCAGGGCTTTTGGTTGTCGGTGCTTTATTCTCAAGAAGGGTAGGCTTGATAAGTTTGAGTCGAGGTCCTCCGATGGGATTTTCTTGGGTTATGCTAGTCATTCTCGAGCATTCCGTGTGCTCAACCTGGATACTAACCTAGTCATGGAAACTTGGGAGGTAACCTTCGACGAGACCCAACCATGCAGTTCGTCTGTCTTTGAGTGTGCAGGTGATGACGAAGTAGGCAAGAAGATCTTTGAGGATGAGGAGGATGAAGCTGGAGAGGATGATGGTGATGATGGTGAAGCACCAGAGGCGCATGTACCCTCTACTTCCACTACGACGACTACGGTGCAGGATGGCCCATCCCCTACACCGACTACGATCCAGGGAGATCAAGTGGAAGCTGCAGCTGAGGGGGAGGTTGTCTCCAGGCGAGAGGCACCGAGGTGCATTCAAGTTGATCATCCTCCCTCAAGAATCATTGGCGACATCAACGAACGTACAACGCGGTCAAGGTCCAGGAATGTTTCTCACTTTGCTCATTCGGCTTTCGTTGCTACCTTTGAGCTGAAAGACCTTGGATACACCCTCTCTGATCCTAATTGGGTGAACGCAATGCATGAGGAGTTAGAGAATTTTGAGAGAAACCAAGTTTGGGAGTTGGTAGAGCCACCACCACATTGCAAACCTATCGGGACAAAATGGGTGTGGAAGAACAAAGACGGAGAGAATGGTGAGGTGGTGAGAAACAAATCGAGGTTGGTTGCTCAGGGTTATAGTCAGATGGAGGGGATAGACTATGAGGAGACGTTTGCTCCTGTAGCCCGTTTGGAGGCGATTAGGATCCTTCTAGTCTTTTCTGTGGCTAAACGGTTCAAATTGTACCAAATGGATGTGAAGAGTGCCTTCTTGAATGGGTTTTTGGAGGAGGAGGTTTATGTGAAGCAACCACCGGGCTTTGAGAGTGCTGAGTTTCCCCACAGGGTGTATAGGTTGAGGAAGGTATTGTATGGGCTGAAACAAGCTCCCCGTGCTTGGTATGGCCGTTTGAGGGGGTTCTTGTTCAGCAAGGGGTTTGAGATGGGCAAGGTGGATAAGACTCTTTTTATCCTCAGGCAGGGCGATGATATCCTAATTGTTCAGGTGTACGTGGATGATATTGTCTTTGGTGTCTCGTCTCACTCTTTGGTTGCAAGGTTTGCAGAGGATATGAGCAAAGAATTCGAGATGCCCATGATGGGAGAATTGCAGTTCTTTCTCGGGCTTTAGATCAAGCAGGCGAAGGAAGGAACCTTTGTGCATCAAGCCAAGTACACGAAGGACATCCTCAAGAAGTTCAAGATGGACGACTCGAAGCCCCTGCCGACACCGATGAGTACGACTACAGCGCTAGACGCAGATGAGGACGGAGAGCCCGTGGACCAGAAGGAGTACCGGAGCATGATCGGCTCCCTCTTGTACTTGACGGTGATGAGGCCGGACATCCAGTTTTTTGTGTGTCTGTGCGCTCATTTTCAGGTGTCGCCGAGGACTTCACATTGGCAGGCCGTCAAGCGGATCTTCAGGTATCTTCGACACACTCCTAAGCTCGGTCTTTGGTACTCGGCGTCCTCTTCCCTTTCGCTTCTTGGTTTTTCGGATGCCGATTTTGCGGGGTGTCGAGTCGATCGGAAATCGACTTCGGGTACTTGCCAGTTTCTGGGTTCCTCTCTTGTTTCTTGGTCATCTCGCAAGCAATTAAGTGTAGCTCAGTCCACCACAGAAGCTGAGTATGTCGCTGCCGCTAGTTGTTGCTCCCAGCTGCTTTGGATCACGTACACTTTGAGTGGCTTTGGTGAGGAGTGTTCCCATGTACCTCTCATGTGTGACAGCACCACTGCCATAAGTGTAGCCAAGAATCCTGTGCTCCACTCAAGAACCAAACACATAGAAGTGCGCTACCACTTTCTGAGAGACAATGATGAGAAGGGAAACATAGACCTCATCCGTGTCCCAACCGAGAAACAGCTCGCCGATATCCTGACAAAGCCTTTGGACCAAGCTACATTTGCATGTTTGCGGAGTGAGCTTGGTGTGGTTTTTCCTTTTTGAGCTTTGGTTGGGGGGATCTCTTGTACATATGCATCTTGCATGTTCATTTCTGTATCATATCATGCTTGCATCTTTGTATCATAGACTGCATTTGTATCATATGATTTAGAGATGAGCTTCTCCTATATACTTTGTTCACCATGATGTGCTATACATGATCTTGTGAGCTAGTTTGGTATGCTATGGTTAGTTTGGCTTAGCTCTGGATGATCTTGGTTTATGCCCATGGTTGCTAGCTATTCTTTTGAAAATGCTACATGTATGCTCTCTTGTGGGTAAATGCCTTTATATGATCTTGACATGTTCTCCTGGCTTTGCTATGCCTAATTTGTGGTTGGATAGCTTATTTTGATCATATGGGGCCAAAGGCTCATTTGTCATCATGAATGTTTAGCCCGTTTGCTTTATCTTGTGGAGGGGCATAAGTTCCTTTTTGTCACAAAGACATTTCATGTACCATTGTGAATCTGAAAATGAAATGTAAATTGCTTGGAAAATGTGCTCCCATATCACATGTGCTTATTTTTATAGCTTTGGGTGCTAAATCGTTGCATGATGCCTACCAATGATAAGTCTCATACATAGAAGTAGGCACATGGTTCGGTGGCTTTGACATGACATGAGATGCTTGAGGGTGTTTATGATGATCTTATGATTAGAATGGTTATCCTAGCATGAAGTTTGTATGGCTCTGCCATTTTGACATGTTTTGCTCATGTTTAGGATTTTGCCCATGAGAGAGTGATTTTTGCAAAATGTGCTACATTCTATCTTAGCTTGGATCAATGGCTGCGAAACTTGGTGATCTTGTAGCTAATGTTCATATGAAGCTATAGAGTATTTAACTTGCTCATTCGAACATGTGTAGCATCTTGTGTTGAATCTTGTCTATTTGAGAAGCTCTAGGTTTGTTTTTGGCTTGATTCATGCATTACCAACAAGGGGGAGGAAAGTACCCAATTCATGCATCCAGGGGGAGTTTGGCCTCAAGGGGACGAAAAATTTGGGAGAATGCATTTGGTCAGAGGGAGCTTGCATTCATGCTTTTGGGAGCTCTTTTTCACCTAATTTTAGTTGTGCCCATTTGCCGATGGTGTCGAGCCCTTTTGCCTCACCTTGAGGAGTCGGCAAATTTTGGAGCGTTTTGTCTCGGTTGTGTTGAGCCGTTGCCCTTGCCTTAGGGGACCGAGACTTTCTCTCTCAAGTGATCTTCTTTGGCTTTTGATCACTCGTTTGAGTTTTTGGTTTGTGTCTTTTCTTTCTCTTTCCTTCTCTAAATTGGTTACTATGTGTGTTGTCAATGCACTCATCAAGGGGGAGATTAAGGACCGGAGCGTCCGAGGACCGGTGGATTGTCGCTCCTCAGTGTGATGAGTGATTGACAACGTGGTGTGGACTGACTCTTGGCCGAGTATTGCAGGTGCTGGTTGCGGCTTGATTTGCGTTGGTGCAGGTGAAGAGCGGGCGTGAAAGGTCTATGCCTTGCGGGGCCTCCGAGGAGTGGAGAGACAAGTAGGCTCGGCTCGAGGGACCTGGTGGCCAACGGGGTCAAGTGCGGGCCGCATGGTGGCAAGAAAAGCAAGAAGAAGTCGTCGATTGGAGCCGGTGCAGGGTAGCGGCTCACAACCGGAGTCTACACGCGGGGTTTGTGGCGGTGCACCGCAAAACTGTCAGGTTACTTGGTTGAGCCACAAAACCAAGACCGGAGGCTCGGCGGGTGGAGACGGGATCCGGGTGCGCCGAGAAGCTTCGATGCCGGTGGACACGTGGCGGGATCGCAGGGTCTGCGTCGGGAGGACGCGGACTGCGGCAAAGGCGTGGCCGTGCGATGAGAGGAGTGCTACTTGACCTATTTGCCCCTGAGGGGTTTGTATCTCAACTTAAGTACTAGGGGTAGCTTGGTCATTCGCCCAACCCAGAGGAACTCATATATATTAGCTCTAGGGTTTCTGGGCAAACCATCCTTCCGGACTGCTTCTCATTTCCTTACTCCATAGGCGTAGATTTTCTTCACCGTTTTGTGGAGAATCTGACCTCCGAGTGTATGGAAGCTTTCATGGTTGCGTTGATTTCCTTCTTGTAGCTCGTGTGATTTTCGTGTCTTTTTCGAGCTTTTTTCGTTGGATTTTTGTGCGCGGCTTGTTCCTTCGATTCCGAGGTGTTTGGGTTCAGATTTGTTTGTGGAGATCATGGATAGATGTCTTGTGCATCTTTGTACTTGATCTTGACTCCTTAAACTCCGGATTTGGCCTCCGATTGAAGGATTTCGGTTGGAACCCTAGCTCTTTGTGTGAGCTCAGTAGAATCTCGATTCCTCTCGATTCAGTGGGTTTGAGGCTATAAATTCGTAGGTATAGCATCTCCTAGAGGCGCTTCATCTTCACCTATGATTTGGTAGCAATCCCATGGTTGATTTGGGAGATCAGGCAAAGGTTAGGAGGTGTTGACTTTGGGGAACTCGAGCTCGGGCTGCAGAAAACCCTCCTGGCGGACAGTCCGCACGTGCTTGGCAGACGGTCCGCGAGGAGCCTGACAGCCGGCTGTTCTTCGTGTTTGTCACGAGTTCTTGCAAGTCTTTCGTTCGATCCGTTTGGTCCAGTGCTTTTGGTTGCTTGGAGTTTGTCGGACGGTCTGCGAGGAGAGTGCGGACGGTCTCTTCGACGCGGACGGTCCGCGGGTAGGGCACAGACAGTCCGTTTTTCGAGGTGCAGTACTGGTGGTTCGGGAGCTATTTGCGGACGGTCCGACTTGACCGTGCGGACAGTCCGCCCAAGCCCCACGGACAGTCCGCCCCCTCCATGCGGACGGTCCACCCCAGGCACTGCAGATTGCCTAAGTCATTTGCTTCTTGAGTTGCGCTTCCGTGTTGCTTTGAGTTGGGGTTTGTTCCTAGGGTTGGTAGGTCCGTTGTGACTACGCGACCTTGGCAAGCTCGTGTGGGAATCCTTGGTTGTGAATTTGGGGGCATAGGCCAAGTTCATCCTACGGGAAGAATTTTTATCGGCTCCCATTCACTCCCCCCTCTCTGGTCACCTAATCGGTCCTTCAACAAAGATGCCTATACATCAAGATACAAAATGCGATGCAAATGCAAACATGCACAAAGAAAAGCTATACATATGCTACAAAGGAGCTCTCATACCCAACTCAAGAAATCAAACACACACCAAGTTCCCCCCGCAAACGAGTGAAAGTTGCTTGATCTAGGGGCTTGGTGAAAATATCGGCTAGCTGATCATGTGTGGGTACATGGATCAAAGCGATTTTCCCTTTCTCAACATTGTCTCTCAGAAAATGATACCTCACTTCTATATGCTTGGTTTTGGAATGGAGCACTGGGTTCTTTGCAACGCTTATGGCACTAGTGCTGTCACATAGAAGTGGAACATGGGTATACTCCTCACCAAAGTCACTCATAGTGCATGTGATCTAAAGGAGTTGAGAGCAACAACTAGCAGCGGCTACATACTCTGCCTTAGTAGTGGATTGACCAACACTCGACTGTTTGCGAGAAGACCAAGAGACCAAAGATGAACCCAAGAATTGGCAAGTCAAAGAAGTGGACTTCCTATCCAACCGACAGCCAGCAAAATCCGCGTCTGAAAAACAATGAAGAGCCAAAGAGGAAGACGCGGAGTACCAAAGGCCGAAGTCGGGAGTTTATCGCAAATACCTTAAAATGCGCTTGACTGCTTGCCGATGCGAAGTCCTTGGAGATGCTTGAAAACGAGCGCACAGACATACCGAGAACTGGATGTCTGGCCTCGTCGCCGTCAAGTACAGGAGTGACCCGATCATGCTTTGGTACTCCTTCTGGTCCACGTGTTCACCTTCCTCGTCCGCATCAAGAGTTGTAGTCGTACTCATAGGCGTCGCCATGGCCTTGGAGTCCTCCATCTTGAACTTGCTCACAATGTCTTTGGTGTACTTAGCTTGGTTCACGAATGTTCCTTCCTTCGACTGCTTGATCTAGAGGCCGAGGAAGAACTGCAACTCACCCATCATGCTCATCTCGAATTCCCTGCTCATGTCTTCTGCAAACCTTGCAACCAAAGAGTGAGACGAGCCACCAAAGATAATATCATCCACGTATACCTGAACAATCAGAATATCAACGCCCTGCCTGAGGAGAAACAAGGTCTGATCTACCTTTCCCATCTCAAAGCCCTTAGCAAACAGAAACCCCCTCAACCTGCCATACCAATCCCTAGGCGCCTGTTTCAACCCATAGAGCACCTTTCTCAACTTGTACACCCGGTGGGGGTACTTCTCACTCTCAAACCCCGATGGTTGCTTCACAAACACCTCTTCCTCCAACACACCGTTCAGGAAGGCACTCTTCACATCCATTTGGTACAATTTGAACCCTTTAGCCACGAAAAAGGCTAGGAGGATCCTAATCGCCTCCAAACAGGCTACGGGAGCAAAGATCTCCTCGTAGTCGATCCCCTCTTTCTGACAATACCCTTGTGCCACCAACCTCGACTTGTTTCTCACCACTTCCCCATTCTCACCCTCTTTATTTTTCCGCACCCATTTTGTCCCAATAGGCTTACAACCCGGTGGAGGATCTACCAACTCCCAAACTTGGTTTCTCTCAAAGTTCTCCAACTCCTCATGCATTGCGTTGACCCAATTAGAATCAAATAGAGCGTGTCCAATGTCTTTGGGCTCAAAGGTGGCAACAAAAGCAGCATGAGCAAAGTGAGAATTGTTTCGAACCCTTGACCGAGTAGTGCGTTCGTTGATGTCCCTGATGATCCTCGAAGCTGGGTGATCCACTTGAACTCGCCGGGGAGGTTCTCGCCTTGAAGCTACGTCCCCCTCAGCAACAGCTTCTCCTTGATCTCGGCATGTCGTAGTGGGTGTAGGAGAGGGCCCATCCTCGATCGTAGTCGAAGTAGTAGGTACATGCTCAGCCACGGGCGCTACACCACCATCTTCATCATCTCCAAGTTCATGCTCCTCCTCCTGAAAGATCTCCTCGCCAAGCTCATCATCACCTGCACAATCAAAGACCAAAGAACTACGTGGCTGTGTCTCGTCGAAGGTAACCTCGCAAGTCTCCACGGTTTGGTTAGTTTCCAAGTTGAGCACACGAAATGCTCTAGAGTGAGTAGCATAACCAAAGAAAATACCATCGACAGACCTAGCCTCAAACTTATCCAACTTCTGGCCCTTCTTCAGAATAAAGCATTTTCATCCAAACACATGGAAATGACTCTCCTTGGGAGTGCGACCGTGCATCATCTCATAGCACGTCTTCTTCTTGAAAGCTCGGAGAAAAATCCTGTTCGACACATAGCACGCGGTATTGACCTCCTCAGCCCAGAACCTCCTCGGAGTCCTATGCTCATCGAGCATCGTCCGAGCCATCTCACACAGGGTTCTATTTGTCCTTTCCACCACGCCATTCTGGGGGGGCGTATACGGACTCGAAAACTGGTGTTCAAGACCCAAGTCATGGCAAAAGGTTTCGAAGCGAGAGTTTTTAAATTCCGAGCCATTGTCACTGCGAATTGCTCGTATGGCATCACCGTGCCTCTCATTCTTCAACCTCAAGACAAGATCTCGAACAAAACCAAACGTCTCCCCCTTCTCCTCCAAAAAGAAGACCCAATCATACCGAGAGTAGTCATCCACCACAACTAGGACATACCACTTCCCACCCACAGATCGCACATGAGCTGGGCCAACAAGGTCCATATGGAGCAGCTCGCATGGACGCTCCGTCATCACATCGGTGATGGGCGGATGGGAAGAGGCTACCATCTTGGCATGCCTACACGGCGCACAAACCAACTCTTTCTCAAACTTCAACCATGGCAATCCTCGGACCAAATTGAGTTTACTCAAGTGAGACAAAAGGTCAAAGCTCAAGTGACCCAACTTCCTATGCCACTTCCATAACTCACTCAATGAACCAGCTAAAAAGCAACGAGCCACACCAGAAGACTGAGAGAAATCCGCTCGGAAAATTTCACCCTCAGGAACAACCATGCAAACAAGGTCCCATCGAGAATCCAAAATCCGAGAACCACCAGGCCGAAACAACACCTCAAAGCCCTCATCCAAAAGCTGGGACATGGAAAGCAAATTGAACCCGAGCGATTGAACAAGAGCAACACGCCTGAGAGTGACCTTGTCACTTACCTTAATCTCACCTTCTGAAAGCACACGTCCTCGCCCAATGTCCCCAAAGGTGATGTATGTCTTTGACACCACCGGGACAATACTTGAGAAATGTTGACGGCTGTTAAGTGCTCACTTTAGCCGTCAATTTACTCATGAATAAAGGAGCAAGAGGCATTCCTTACACGCATTTTAGTTAAGAATAATGTAGTTTCACTTGTCCTTGGAGATTATGTGATTGCAGGAAAATAAGCATAAAAGAAGTAGCAAACTCACCTTCTATGATCCATGCCACGTCACCTCAGCCAACGAGGGGCTACCACCTTAGATGCCATGCATGCAAGCCATGTCACCAATCCAAGGGAGGCAAGCCCCGACGAATCATAACGTGACACGTGGACTTCACATGGATCCATGGGCCCACCAGAGCGCCTAAACCACCTCAAGAGCACGTGTACACCGGGGACCAACCTAAGGGCCCACAGGACAGCCACCCAGAGGAAGCACAGGCCAAGTGGGGCCCACAAGGGGTCGGCCGACCCCACAGGTCGGCCGAACCGACCTTGTGGCCTCCAATGGCCAGCTTCCATGTGTTGCTTCCTGATTGGTCCCTGAGTCCATTCCCGGGGTGCTTGGCTCCTCTTGACGCCGGTGCTCAGGCCTATAAATAGAAGGGGAGGGGGTTCATTTCTTACCAATACACTTTACTGCTCCTCTCTCACTTTTGGTTTCTAAGGCTAGGAGGTAGGCTAGAGTAGTTCTACTTCAGGTTCCAAGTCTACTTTGGGATCTAGGTATGAGTTCTCTTGTATCTTTATTTTATTGTATGACTTTGATCTACTTCAGTTATTCAACTATTTCATATAAAGTTGTGCTTGTATACATGGGTGATTTGTTCATGTGTTCTTCGCTTGTTCATCATTTAGAGGCTCACGTTCTTGATGATCAAGGCCTTTCAATCCAGTTGACGAGTGACTTACTCATGTTTTCAGTGTTTGTTCTTAAGTTAGAGGCTCGTGTTCTTCACGAACACGACCCTTTGATCTTGTTGAATAGACATAGGAAAGCATAAATCCGTTTGTGTACCTAGCCTAGTTTCATCCAGTTAGATTCCATGTTCGTGTTGTATGAAGTTCGTGCTCAAGCTACGGTACTCGGTGTAATTGGCTGGTTTATCTGGTAGCTCTGACCTGGGTCACAATAGCCCGGGCCGGTCAGGGTCCTGCTAACAACGTAAGCATGGTGCTTGGGTTGTGTAGCTATGTTACTTACGAGTGTATCCCACTGTTTGTCTTGGGGTAGGCCGCGGTAGTGACAGCCGTTGGACCCTTCTGGAATCCCCCACGTTCGGATACGCTGTAGGAGTCTAAAGGCTAACAACCGGAGTCGTGCATAAGCAATGCAGGAGGTTAGCTCCCCGTTTGTATCTAGGTGCTTGAGTCAACAGTCATGCAATGCTAGTGTGTATCTAACTCGTCTTACTAACTTTGTGTGTTTAGTACTTTAGAACCTAGAACTAACTCGTATGTTGCCTCCTAAGCCTAGGACCTTTAGAGAGAGTGTGTTTGTGTGTTCACACTACCAAATTATCTATCACATCTCACCCCTGCACTTGGGAGTCCGGTTTGTTTCCGTCTATGATTTATACTCATTCCAATAGTGTTGAACTTGTTAATCCACCCAGCCTTCGTTGGATT
The DNA here is from genome assembly GCA_036936925.1 of Cenchrus fungigraminus. Taxonomy (NCBI): domain Eukaryota; kingdom Viridiplantae; phylum Streptophyta; class Magnoliopsida; order Poales; family Poaceae; genus Cenchrus; species Cenchrus fungigraminus. The sequence goes on along the minus strand of CM072778.1, from coordinate 47,472,568 downwards.
CGATACCCTTTGGAATACTCCTTTGGGGAAATGCTACAATGGTACTTCCGTGCGCTTGTGGACCCTTGTAATCGTTAGGATTACCATTTGGTCATTTCTGGCATCGTTGCTAGGAACTCGTAACTTAACATCGACGTTAAGAAATACCAACAAGCATTTCTGGCGCCGTTGCCGGGGAAGGCTAAGGATAACATGTCAACACTTTGCATATGTTTATAGTCATGACAGGAATAAAACAGTTCTCAATGCAGGCCAACCTTGATTGTCTTCTTTGTCTATTGATGATGAAGACAGGTAGTGTATGACTAGTTTTGACTTACCGCCAAATTTCACTGAAGATCCTGAGTCACTTGTAAGGAAGGCACGAATTCATTTCGGCTCTCCTTCGCGTGCACGTTCGGAGGTCGATCCAGCTTCCTTTGTGCCATCTACATCAACTCCTATGGCCGAAAACAACGTTGAGAAGACTCTCCGCGAGTACTCTGCTCCCTCTGCTGACCAGGTGCCGACAGGCCCTGTGATCAACACTGGGAGTGGAAACTTCAAGATCAAGACTGGCCTAATTACGATGGTACATGCTAGCCCATTTTGTGGCAAGCCTAATGAAGACGTGAGCGCCCACCTGCAACAGTTCTTGGAGCTGTGCAGCACCTTCACTATACAAGGAGTGGAGGAAGATGCCATCTGTCTGCGACTGTTTCCATTTTCCCTTCTGGGAAAGGCGAAGCAGTGGTTCTAAGCGAACCGTGTAGAAATTAACACTTGGGCAAAGTGCTCAGCAACGTTCCTCGCGAAGTTCTTTCTGTTGGGCAGAACCAATGTCCTCCGGGGGAGAATTTCAAGCTTCCAGCAAGCAGCAAATAAAACCATTCCAGAAGCTTGGGAGAGGCTTCAGGAGTACATCCTGGCTTGTCCCCATCATGGGATGGACAACTGGCTTATCCTTCATAGTTTCTATAATGGGCTGACTCCGACAGCCCGAGGTCATATTGATGCTGCTGCTGGTGGGGCTTTCTTCTCTCTTACTAATGCTGAAGCAACCAAACTTATTGAGAAGATGGTCTCCAACCAAGGGTGGAGTGACGATCGACTCCAGCCACGTCCAAGATGGACCTGCTTATGAAAAGAATGGATGATCTGACCAGCGAGAAGGCTGCCATTGCCGTCACTACTCAAGCTATGGATTCTCGCATGACTTGCGAAGGCTGTGGTGACTCTGGGCAGTCAGAGAATTATTGCCCTACTACCTAGGAGGACGTGATGTACATGAACGGCAATAACAATGGTTATCGTCCACAAGGAGGTCAAATGTGGAACCAATCACGCCCTTATTATCAGGGAGGTAATCAAGGTAATTCTTTCAACCCAAACCAACCTTCCCTGAGAGATCTGGTTTTCGGGCTAGCTAAGATCAACAATGGTTTTAATAAGAAAATAGCTGCCTATGATAAGGCTTTGGAAAGCCTTAATGTTAAAATTGATAGTCTTTCTTCTGCTCTTAAGAACCATCTGAGCTTTAACAAAATGATAGAAACCCAGTTGGCTCAGTTAGCTGCTTTGGTTCCCTCTCCTGAAGATGGGAAGATTCTGGGGCAACCCGTGTATTGTTGTGAAAATGTTTGTGCAGTGACCACCAGATGGGGTAAGCCATCTAGGCGGGCACGAGCTGCTGACTATGCAGGGAGACCCATACAGCAGGTTCTTGATCCATGGGAATCTTCAGCAATCATGCACAGGAGAGACCCTGGTTATCCGACTATCACTTGCACGATATACTACCAGAAAATCAGGAATGCTCTCTGCGACCTTGGCGCGAGTGTCAACCTCATGTCCAAGGCTATGTTCGAAAGACTGGGATATCCTACTCTTTCTCCAACCTTGAAGACAGTTCAACTTGCTGATGCATCGATCCGGCATCTGGAGGGGATAGTGGAGAGTCTACTGGTGTTTGTCCAAGGATCTTGCATCTTCGTGGATTTCGTGGTCCTTGATATTCAAGATGATGCGGAAACGCCACTCATCCTTGGGAGGCCATTCCTAAGCGACGCAAAGGCGAGGATCAATGTGGGAAACAGAACCATCCGCTTCCGCATTGGGAAGAAGAACTTGATGTTCCGATTTCGACCAACAGAAGAGCAATGCTATTCAGTGCAAGGAAATGATGAGCAAATTGGGGAGTGGACGGAGCCACAACCCCAGCTCAAGCAACCTCTGACCGCACCAAGAAAATCAAAGAAAGCACGGAAGGTGTGGCGGGAGGTGCAGAAGTCACACCCCTCTACTTCTTGGGAGTGGGGTGACGAGTGTAACAGATCACCGAGAAAAGTCTCGCTCTCGGACTTAAAATGATGAGTCCTTCCGCCAAAAGGTAAAATTGGTAGTTATCTCATATTTCCCTTTCCAAAATTTCATTTGATTTTTTCCCAATGCATATTTGAATTTTCCATTCTTGCATCTGCATGCTAGGATTTTTTCTAGCCAATTTCCCTCTTTCAAATAAAAATTCTGAAAATAAAATTTTGAGTTGGAAAATCCTTAAAAATTCATTTGAGCAAGTTTTTGGGTGAATCTGGACCGGGACACCTAGGCAGGCCACCATATAGCCGTTAGAGAGCCGTTGCAAAAGGCTGGAGGCAAGGGGGCCCGAGGTGGGGTCGGCCGACCTAGGCCAATGGCTATTTTGGCCCCCCTTCCTCCAACGGCTCCTAGCTGTTGCACACGACCTATGTCTCGGTGCCTGGCTCCATTGCCTATAAATACCAGGGGGTTTGAGGGGTGTCTTCATCCATTCACTCATTTCCATCACTCTCTTCCCCTCTTGTTCTTGCTCTTTGGTTTTCTTGGATTTCTTGCTCGAGATTGAGGTGCTAAGTATTCTCTCCAAGTGTTGCTGAAATCTTGAGTATTGGTGGAGCAAGCTCGGTAAGGATTTCATTTCGATTTCACTAACCAATCACCGAGTTGCTCGTGTTGTCCAATTGTTGTGCACCATGAGTTGGGCCGCCGGTGTGTTCCAGAAGGTGACTCGCTCCCGCCACTCGCGAGACGGGGGAAGCTCATCTCGCCATTCCGAAGCCGCACCAAGCCCAATGTCAACCGACCGTGAAGAAGAGGAAGAGGAAGAGGAAGAGGAAGAGCTACCCACGCCACGAGCCGAAGAAGTGTACACCGTCGACGCTACCTTCATCGACTTGAGGGACGATCGCGAGAGAAAAGCCTACGCTCTCATCAAGGACCGAGTCCTCGCCAACACCAAGGAGTTCGACCCGGACCTTCTCGAGAAAATAGGTATGGACTCCGAGTTCGATTCCATTTGGCAAACTCTAGGTTGGGAAGGTTTTGTCCCAGTTCAGGAGATTGGTTCTAGGCCTACCACCATCCAGTTTCTCTGCACTCTTCAAGAGGATGCATTTGGTATTTCATTTCGATTTCATGGAGTTCCGTATCGAGTTCCATGGAAAGATCTTAGTCGCACCCTCGGTTTTCATCGTCGCTGCGCTATTTCTCTTGAGCAAGCTTGCATCGGTTTTAATCGCGAAAGTTTTTGGGAAGAACTCTCTGGTCGGCCTGTTCGCGGCAAGTTGACACCTCGGTGCAACGATATCTTGCATCCCACTCTCCGACTGTGGCACAAGTGGCTCACTGTCACTCTCTTTCCTAGGGATGATGTACGACCCGTGCGCACTGACGAGATGATGATTTTATATGCCGTGGTTAGACAGATTGAAGGACCGAACTGGCGACCAGAGAGGAGGGAGTGAATGGGAGCCGATAAAAATTCTTCTCGAAGGAGATGGCTACTCCAACAAGACGAACACGGCCAACCAAATCATGTCTCCGACTCAACTACCCAAGTTGGCCAAGACCACGTAGCCACTGGAGTGCTAGTGGTCCTAGGAACCAACAAAACAACCAACCGAACCAAAACACCCAAACGCACAGCGGAAATCTGCACAGCATGCTGCCTGTGCTGCACCGGTCAGACCGATGGACAGCGCCGGTCAGGCCGGTGGCTACAACAATCGCACACAAACGTTCCAGGAAGCCTCAGTGACTCCTCTAGGCCCTGGAACAAAAACACCTCCAAAAACACAACCTGCAAGGGAAGAAAACCCTACACAAATCCTAGCAAAACTCCACAAAACCTGCCAAGAACTGACCAACAGCACCACGGGCCAAAACCACACGAACCATGCAGTTCACCCGAGGAAAATCCCACAAGGGTGTTGCACCGGTCAGACCGGTCACGAGCACCAGTCAGACCGGTCAAGCCTGGGTAGCTCGGGATGAGCAGCAGCCCGCGAGTCAACTCCCCCAAATCCAACTCCCGATCTCCTGATTCGCTCCACGGATTCGCACAAGACTTTGGGGATAGTAGGAACACCTCATGGGCACTCCATAGCAAAGATTTGGTCCACCAAAACTTGCTAAATCAAGAGGAATCGAAGAAATTCCACCAAGAATGCCTCAAACCCTAGAGGGAAGAAAACCCCAAAATCGAGCCCCTTTGCTCAAGGATTTGGGAGGGGAATCAAAGGGAAAAGAACCACGAGGGGTTCATGCATACACCTCCCACCAAATCCCAAGGAGAAAGGTCTCAAAACCGCCACAAGAAAATCGCCAAGAAAAGACTCCGAAAATCACCAAAAAGGAAAAACAGGAGAGACACCATCAAGCCTTGAGGAACCACGCCGAATCATCTATACATACCATGAAGGTTCATACAAGTTCTAGCTTGCCTCCCGATCATCCATCCCTCTCTCAAGGTCTCACCATGAAGCTCTCAAGCTAGTCCTAGAAATTCCAAAGTAAAATGGAAGAGGAAAATAGCAAAACAAAATGAGCTAGGGTTCCAAGAGATGGCTGCCAACCTCTCACCACTTGGGTTATATGGAGGCAACCGAAAGACGAAACTACCCCTAAAGCCTAACACTAGGATACATGCCCTCGAGGGGCACTTTGGGAATCTTCGTTATCATACCATCGGACGGATGCCCGGCGACCGCACCCTGCGTAGCCTCGACCCACACCATGCGATCCCGACGCGTGTCCTCCGCTTCGAAGTCTCCGGACTGCGTCGTCGCACACCGGTCAGACCGGTGTCCTCCACCGGTCAGACCGGTCCAGTGCTGCTGCCTTCGGTCTTCGGTCTTGGCTTTGTGGATCAACCGAGGAACCCAGTGGTTTTCTGGTGAACCACTGGAAACCCCGCGAACTTGGTGTGGCCTACGCCAATCTCCACTCTTGACTTGGCCCCCATGAAGTCCCGGCTCGATATTGGCTTTGTGGCTCAACCAAGGAATCGTCCACGACTTCATCTTGCCGTTCTTGCGACCATGCGGCCCGCACTTGACCCCGCTGGCCACCGGGTCCCTCGAACCAAGCCTACTTGTCTTCTCCACACCTGGAGGCCTCACCGGCAACGACCTTTCGCGCTTGTTCTTCACCTGCACCAACACCTGTCAAGCCGCAACCTGCACCTGCAATACTTAGCCAAGAATCAGTCCACACAACGTTGTCAATCACTCATCACAACAGGAAGCGACCATCCACCGGTCCTCGAACCACACAGGTCCTCAATCTCCCCCTTGATGAGTGCATTGACAACACACACGTTTTGGTAACCAGATCGAAAAGGAAAAGAAAAGAAACGACTAAAAGAAACTCCAACAAGCGATCGAAAACCAAAAGAAAGGCAAAGAGCAAGATCACTTGAAGAAGACAAGTCTCGGTCCCCTTAGGCAAGGGCAATGGCTCGACACAACCGAGACAAAACAAAGCTCATGCAAAGAGCACAAACAACCAAAGCAAAGCTCGAAAACCACAAAGAGCTCCCTCTACACACATGCAGACTCCCCCTGAACCAATGGAACTCCCCCTGGACGAATGCATGCAAACCACTTCGCAAAACAGAGCAGCTGCCTCAGCCTTGCTCTGACCGGTCAGACCGGTCAACTGCACCGGTCAGACCGGTGGCCAACATCTGAACAGGGCCAGCACTCTGACCGGTCAGACCGGTGACACACAGAGCCCAGAAAAGGCTCGAAACCACCTGGAAGTCTTCTAGATACATTTAGTAGGCCAAAACATGCTCAAACTTCTCCCCCTTGTTGCCAATGCATGAATCAAGCCAAAAATGCAAAAAAATGCAACCTAGAGCTTCTCAAATAGACAAAATTCAACATAGGATGCTACAAAAGGCCAAATGAGCAAGTTAGATACTCTATAGCTTCATATGAGCGTCAACTACCTGATCACCAAGTGTCACAACCATTGGACGAAGCTAAGGTGGAATTGAGCAATTTTGCGAAAAATCACCCTCTCATGAGCAAAGTCCTAACATGAGCAAAACATGTCAAAATGGCAAAGCCACACAAACTTCAAGCTAGGACAACCATTCTAAGCATAAGACCATCATAAACACCCACAAGCACCTCATGTCATGTCAAAGCCACCTAGCCATGTGCTTACTTCTAAAAATGAGACTTCTCATTGGTAAGCAACATGCAACGGTTTAGCACCCAAAAGCAAGTAAATAAAGCACATATGACATGGGAGCACATTTTCCAAGCAATTTACATTTCATTTTCAGATTCATATTTGGTACATGAAATGTCTTTGCGACAAAAAGGAACTTATGCCCCTCCACAAGATAAAACAAGGGGGCTAAACATTCATGATGGCAAAAGAGCCTTTGGCCCCATATGATAAAAAAAAGCTATCCAACCACAAATTAAGCATACCCAAGCCACTAAAACATGTCAAGATCACATAAAGGAATTTACTCACAAGAGAGCATACATATCTCATTTTTCAAAAAACATAGCTATCAACCATGGGCATAAATCAAGATCATCAAGAGCTAAGCCAAAACTAACCATAGCATACCAAACTAGCTCACAAGATCATATATAGCACATCATGGTGAACAATGTATATGAGAGAAGCTTTTCCTACAAAATGCATATGATACAGGATACATGCAACCTAAGATACAAAGATGCCTATACATCATCTTACACATGCCATGCAAAATGCAAGAAATGCACAAAGGAAAGCTATACATATGCTACAAAGGAGCTCCCACACCCAACTCAAGAAATCAAACAAACACCAAGTTCTCCCCGCAAATGAGTGAAAGTTGCTTGATCTAGGGGCTTGGTGAAGATATCGGCTAGTTGGTCATGTGTGGGTACATGGATCAAAGAAATTTTCCCTTTCTCCACATTGTCTCTCAGGAAATGATACCTCACTTCTATGTGCTTGGTTTTGGAATGAAGCACTGGGTTCTTTGCAACGCTTATGGCACTGGTGCTATCACATTGAAGTGGGACATGGGTATACTCCTCACCAAAGTTGCTCATGGTGTATGTGATCCAAAGGAGCTGAGAGCAACAACTAGCTGCAGCCACATACTCTGCCTCGGTAGTGGATTGAGCCACACTAGACTGTTTGCGGGAAGATCAAGAAACCAAAGAAGAACCCAAGAAATGGCAAGTCTGAGAAGTGGACTTCCTATCCAACCGACACCCGGCAAAATCCGCATCTAAAAATCCATGAAGAGCCAAAGAAGAAGACGCGGAGTACCAAAGGCCGAAGTCGGGAGTATGACGCAAATACCTGAAAATGCGCTTGACTGCTTGCCGATGCGAAGTTCTCGAAGACGCTTGATAACGAGCGCACAGACATACCGAGAATTGGATGTCCTGCCTCTTCGCCGTCAAGTACAGGAGTGACCCGATCATGCTCTGGTACTCCTTCTGGTCCACGTGTTTACCTTCCTCGTCCGTATCAAGAGCTGTAGTCATACTCATAGGCATCGCCATGGCCTTGGATTCCTCCATCTTGAACTTCCTCACAATGTCCTTGGTGTACTTGGCTTGGTGCACAAATGTTCCTTCCTTTGACTGCTTGATCAGGAGGCCGAGGAAGAACTGCGACTTACCCATCATGCTCATCTCAAATTCCCTGCTCATGTCTTCTGCAAACCTTGCAACCAAAGAGTTAGACGAGCCACCAAAGACAATATCATCCACGTATACCTGCACAATTAGGATCTCTTTACCCTGCCTGAGGAGAAACAAGGTCTGATCGACCTTCCCCATCTCGAAACCTCTCTCAAACAGGAACCCCCTCAACCTGCCATACCAAGCCCTAGGCGCCTGTTTCAACCCATAGAGCGCCTTTCTCAACTTGTACACCCGGTTGGGGTACTTCTCACTCTCAAACCCCGGTGGTTGCCTCACGTACACTTCTTCGTCCAACACACCGTTCAGGAAGGCACTCTTCACATCCATTTGGTGCAATTTGAACCCTTTAGCCACAGAAAAGGCTAGAAGGATCCTAATCGCCTCCAAACGGGCTACGGGAGCAAAGGTCTCCTCGTAATCGATCCCCTCTTTCTGACTATACCCTTGCGCCACCAACCTCGACTTGTTTCTCACCATTTCTCCTTTTTCTCCCTATTTATTTTTCCACACCCATTTTGTCCCAATCGGCTTACAACCCGGTGGAGGATCTACCAACTCCCAAACTTGGTTTCTCTCAAAGTTCTCCAACTCCTCATGCATTTAATTGACCCAATTGTGATCAGTTAATGCGTGTCCAATGTCTTTGGGCTCAAAAGTAGCAACAAAAGCAGCATGAGCAAAGTGAGAATTGTTTCGAACCCTCGACGGTGTAGTGCATTCATTGATGTCACCGATGATCCTCAAAGCTGGGTGATCCACTTGAACTCGCCGGGGAGGTTCTCGCCTTGAAGCTTCCTCCCCCTCACTTGCAGCTTCTCCTTGATTTGGGATTGTCGTTGTAGGTGTAGGAGAGGGCCCGTTCTCGATCGTAGTCGAGGTAGTAGGTACATGCTTAGCCACGGGCACCACATCGCCATCTTCATCATCACCATGTCCATGCTCCTCCTCAAAGATCTCCTCGCCAAGTTCATCATCACCTGCACATTCAAAGACAAGAGAGCTACGTGGCTGTGTCTCGTCGAAGGTAACCTCGCAAGTCTCCACGATTTGGTTAGTTTCCAAATTGAGCACACGAAATGCTCTAGAGTGAGTAGCATAACCAAAGAAAATATCATCGACAGACCTAGCCTCAAACTTATCCAGATTCTTGCCTTTCTTCAAAATAAAGCACTTGCATCCAAACACATGGAAATGACTTACCTTGGGAGTGCGACCGTGCATCATCTCATAGCACGTTTTCTTCTTGAAAGCTCGAAGGAAAATCTTGTTTGAGACATAGCACGCGGTATTTACCGCCTCAGCCTAGAACCTCCTCGGAGTCTTGTGCTCGTCGAGCATCGTCCGGGCCATCTCACACAAGGTTCTGTTCTTTCTTTCCACCATGCCATTCTGGGGGGGGGGCGTATACGGACTCGAAAACTGGTGTTCAAGACCCAAGTCATGGCAAAAGGTTTCGAAACGAGAGTTTTTAAATTCCGAGCCATTGTCACTGCGGATCGCTCGTATGGCATCTCCGTGCCTCTCGTTCTTCAACCTCAAGACAAGATCTCGAACAAAACCAAACGTCTCCCCCTTCTCCTCCAAAAATAAGACCCACGCATACCAAGAGTAGTCGTCCACCACAACAAGGACATACCACTTCCCACCCGCAGATCGCACACGAGCTGGGCCAACAAGGTCCATATGGAGCAGCTCGCATGGATGCTCCGTCATCACATCGGTGAGGGGCGGATGGGAAGAGGCTACCATCTTGGCATGCCTACACGGCGCACAAACCAACTCTTTCTCAAACCTCAACCGTGGCAATCCTCGGACCAAATTGAGTTTACTCAAGCGAGACAAAAGGTTAAAGCTCAAGTGACCCAACTTCCTATGCCACTTCCACACCTCACTCGAAGAACCAACCAAAAAGCAACGAGCCACACCTGAAGACTGAGAGAAATCTGCTCGAAAAACTTGACCCTCGGGAAGGACCATGCAAACAAGGTCCCCTCGAGAATCCAAAATCTGAGAACCACCAAGCCAAAACAACACCTCAAAACCCTCATCCAAAAGCTGGGAAACAGAAAGGAAATTGAATCCGAGCGATTGAACAAGAGCAACACGCCTGAGAGTGACTTTGTCAATGATCCTTATCTCACCTTCAGAAAGCACACGCCCTCGCACATTGTCCCCAAAGGTGATGTATGTCTTGGACACCACCGGGACAATACTTGAGAACCACCCCTTGTCTCCGGTCATATGCCTCGAGCAACCGGAGTCAATCAACCAAACGTTCCTCAAGTCCTCCACCTGAAATTCAAAAATGAGCATGTGAGCGAACAAACGACTCAGCACTGGGGTTAGACCAAAAGAGTAAAACTAGTGCCGAGCCATTTGCTCCAAAGTGGGGTTAGCACAATCCAAAGCATCACGCCTACCAAAGCTACCACTATGAGAACCACCACGAGCACCACCACTAGGGAACCACCCCTGCCTCGCTGGAGGAGAACGAAAGCCACGAAAGGGAGACCGTGGACCGTTCCTCCTCTCCATCTCAAAGCTACGACTCCTCCCTCCCTCGTATTGAGCACAAGGTGGAGAACGTCTGGCAAACTGACCAGCACTGGACTCACCATGCCAACCACCAGAACCACGACCACCAGAACTAAACCGAGCATTCTCACGAGCACGGAAACCAAACTGCCGCCACCCAGACCTGCACCGGTCTGACCGGTCACCCTGACTGGTCTGACCAGTGGTGCTCGGCCAGCAGCACCACCTGCCACCTTCCGATCTCCCCAAGACGGAATCGTCCTCACAATCGCCTTGGCCCTGGTCATCTGCATACGAGGCTCAGGTACACTATTAGAAGGGTGGTACCTGTCCTTGTTAGCCCACTCCTTAGCCATTCTCTCCTCACGCTTCCTCTTGAAGCAAAACTCATCCTTGTGATAATCTCTACCACAATACCCACAATGGAACTTTATGGGTTGTGGCTTTGGCTTAGGCTTGGGTTGGGGCTGCTCACTCGGCTTCTCCCCTTTTTTCTCTCCATCCTCACCTCCCTTTGGGCTCACAAATCTCACCGGTTTTTGGAAATCATTTGTTGGGTGAGGGAATATGGGTGGATCTGGAGTTGTGTCAAGTTTGTTTTTGAGATGATTAGGCTTGGGCTCAAACTTGTTCTTGTGTGTGTTTGGTGGTGGGAAAGGGATCTCTCCAACTCTCTCAACTCCCTCACCACTGTTCTCTCCAAGCTTGTCAGCCCCAAGTGCCTGACCATCATAGCGTTTGAAAGCCGCTATCATGATACCAAGCTAAGGCTCCTGACCCGACAACCAACTCATACACTTCCTCAGCTCATCATTTTCATCCTGCAAGCGATCAACATAATGTGCAAGTTCCAGATTCTTAACCGCATGCAATTCACAAGTAGAGCAAGAAGTGGGAACAAGTGTGAGAGCCAGGTGTGGTTCGAGGACCGGTGGATGGTCGCTTCCTGGTGTGATGAGTGATTGACAACGTGGTGTGGACTGATTCTTGGCTAAGTATTGCAGGTGCAGGTTGCGGCTTGACTGGTGCAGGTGCAGGTGAAGAACAAGCGTGAAAGGTCGTTGCCGGTGAGGCCTCCAGGTGTGGAGAAGACAAGTAGGCTTGGTTCGAGGGACCCGGTGGCCAGCGGGGTCAAGTGCGGGCCGCATGGTGGCAAGAACGGCAAGATGAAGTCATGGACGGTTTCTTGGTTGAGCCTCAAAACCAAGGTCGAGCCGGGACTACGTGGGAGCCGAGTCATGAGTGGTGATTGGCGGAGGCTACACCGAGTTCGCGGGGTTTCCGGTGGTTCACCAGAAAACCACTGGGTTCCTTGGTTGATCCACAAAGCCAAGACCGAAGAACCGAAGACGGAGGTGCAGCAGCTCCAGACCGGTCTGACCGGTGGGTCTGACCGGTCTGACCGGTGGGTACCGGTCTGACGGTGAGGAGCACCGGTCTGACCGGTGTGCGACGACGCAGTCCGGAATCTTCGAAGTGGAGGACACGCGTCGGGATCGCAAGGCTTGCGTCGAGGCTAAGCAAGTTTGCGGTCGCTGGGCATCCGTCCGATGGTGCGAAGACAAAGACTTCCAATTTCGCCCTCGAGGGGCATGTATCCCTAGTTAGCTAGTAAGGGTATTTTAGTCTTTCGGTTGCCTCCATATAACCCAAGTGGTGAGAGGATGGCAGCCATCTCTTGGAACCCTAGCTCATTTGGTTTTCCTATTTTCCTTCCTATTTTCTTAGGATTTTCGTAGGACTAGCTTGAGAGCTTCATGGTGAGATCTTGTGAGAGGGAAGGATGATCGGGCGGCAAGCTAGACCTTGTATGAACCTCTTTGGTATGTATAGATGATTCGGCGTGGTTCCTCAAGGCTTGGATGTGTCTTTCCCGTTTCTCCTTTTTGGTGATTTTCGGAGCCCTTTCTTGGCGATTTTCTTGGAGCGATTTCGAGGCCTTTCTCTTTGGGATTTGGTGGGGGATGTATGCATGAACCCTTCGTGGTTCTTTACCCTTTGATTCCCCTTCCAAATCCGTGAGCAAAGGGGCTCGATTTTGGGGTTTTCGTGGCTCTAGGGTTAGAGGTGTTCTTGGTGGGATTTCTTCGATTCCTCTTGATTTGACAAGTTTTGGTGGACCAAATCTTGGCTATGGAGTACCCATGAGGTGTTCCTACTATCCCCAAAGTCTTGTGCAAAACCGTGGAGCGGATCGGGAGATCGGGAGTTGGATTTGGAAGAGTTGACTCGCGGGCGCTGTTCATCCCGAGCTACCCAGGCACGACCGGTCTGACCGGTGCTTTTGACCGGTCTGACCGGTGCTAGCCCTTGGTGGGTTTTTGTCTCGGGGAACAGCCTTGTCCGTGTGGTTTTGTCCTGTGGTCCTGCTGTTCAGTTCTTGGCGTGTTTGGAGTTGTTTTGCTAGGATTTGTGAGGGGTTCTTCTTCCTCACAGGTTGTGTTTCGTGGTGGTTTTTGTTCCAGGGCCTAGAGGATTCACTGAGGCTTCCTGGAACGTTTGCTGTGCGGCTGCTGTAGCTAGCGGCCTGACCGGCTCTGTCCACCGGTCTGACCGGTGTCACCGGTCTGACCGGCGCAGGCCATCGGTCTGACCGGTGTAGCACAGGCAGCAAGCCGTGCAAGTTTCCGCTGTGTGTTTTGGTGAGTTTTGGCTAGGAAGGTTGAGTGTTGGTTCCTAGGACCAGTAGCACTCCAGTGGCTGCGTGGTCTTGACCAACTTGGGTAGTTGGGTCGGAGACGTGAGTTCGAAGCTGTGTTCGTCTTGTTGGAGTTCTCATCTCCTTCGAGAAGAATTTTTATCGGCTCCCATTCACTCCCCCCCTCTCTGGTTCGCCTAATCGGTCCTTCAATTGGTATCAGAGCCGGTTCGGGTCTTTATTGACTCTTACCAGTCTAAGATCCAAAGATGGCGTACTAGGAACGGGGTTCGGGTCCTCCGCACTTCGATGGGAAGAACTACCAGATGTGGCAAAGGCGGATGGCGGCGTTCCTCCGCGGAAAGGGTCAGATCCTTTGGGATGTCACGGTGAACACAGCTTATGTTCATCCGATGAACTTCCTTGCTCCAGGATCGAGGGATATGTTCGAAGCCAACAACAAGGCTGTCGACTACTTGTTTCGTGCTCTGTGTCAGCCTGAATTCGATCGGGTTCAGACAGAGGACTTAGCTTGTAGGATTTGGGAGCAGTTGAAGGATGCTCATGCTGGGAATGCTCAGGTTCAGGCTCGGATGTACGCGACTTACCGGAGAGAGTACGAGAACTTCACTCATCTCCCCGGCGAGTCCGTCGATGCCCTTTTCCAGCGATTTACGGTCGTTGTGAACAACATGAGAGCCAATGTGGACGTCCTCCCATACAATGATCATGATAGAGCCGTGAAGCTCTTGCACTCGTTGGATCGTACCGTATGGGACGGGAAGTTTGAGGCTATTGTTGAGTCCGAGAAGTATGACACCTTGACGGTGAACGAGCTGTTCTCGAAGCTCAAGTCGGCTGAGTTGGACCGTGGTATGACAGCCAAGATCGAGAGCCCGACTGATTCTCATAGTCTCGCTCTCGTTAGTGGCAAAGGAGCTAAGTCTAACGCTAACGCATCCTCCAGGATGTACTCTCTGTCTTCTTTGATGTCTTTGCCAGATGAGGAGTTCGACGTGCTTGGAGAGGACGAGCTGGCGTTGCTGACCAGGCGGTTCGAGAGGCTGCACGAGAACCGGGTGAACACGAGGAGGACAGCACGGACGTGCTTTCAGTGCGGCAAGCCAGGACACTTCGTTGCCGACTGCTCGGAGAAGACAGAGAACATGGACGGCTACAAGGACGGCTACAGGCACCGATCGAGCAAGGATGGCAAGTACCGATCGAGGCGCGATCACAAGCACAAGAACAAGCACAAGGACGAGCGACGGTCGAGGAAGAAGGATGGCCGCGGCAGGAAGGCCCGAGCAATGGTCAGAGCGAGCGACGTCGACTCCAGCTCCGCCTACTCTTCCTCAAGCTCGAGTAGCAGTGAAGATGAAGGTGATCGGCGCAAGAACAAGAAGTCATCCAGGAACTTGAGCGGGTTGAGCTGCTTCGCGAGAGATGGCTTCTGCGGCATGGCCCGTAGCTCCGGCAGCAAGAAGAGCCACCAGAGTGACTCGGACTCTGACTCCGAGGATGAGGTATGTGATGAGCTCTCTTCTTTGCGCAAGGAGAATGATGAGTTGGTTGACTTGCTTGATAACCGCGATCACATGCTTAGAGAGGCCAAGAAGATGAGGAAAGAGCTTAGGGCCTCACTAGAAGATGCTAGGAACCGTGTGGCTGAGCTAGAAACCCAGAACCTAGATGCTAAGCTTGAGATTGATTCGCTTAAGGCTTCTCCTGTGGTTTCTGATGAGATTGATTGCTGTGATTGCTCTGTGTACCTAGCTGATCTTACTGCTCTTAAGGATAAGCATGCTTCTACTTGTGATGAACTAGATATGCTTAGGGTTGAAGTGGCTGAGCTTAAGTCTAGACCTGCTTTGCTAGGTGCTTGCACTTCTTGCCCTGTTTTGCATGGAAAGATTGATGAGATGCATGCTTACACTGTTTCGCTTGAGGCTAAGTTGAAAGAGCCTATTTTCACTTCTTGCTCTACTTGTGAATTGCATGCGGTTAAGAATTTAGAGCTTGCACATTATGTTGATCGCCTGCAGGATGAAAATGATGAGCTGAGAAAATGTATGAGCTGGTTGTCGGGTCAGGAGCCTCAGCTCGGTATCATGATAGCGGCTTTCAAACGCTATGATGGTCAGGCACTTGGGGCTGACAAGCTTGGAGAGAACTGTGGTGAGGGAGTTGAGAGAGTTGGAGAGATTCCTATCCCACCACCAAACAGACACAAGAACAAGTTTGAGCCCAAGCCCAACCATCTCAGAAACAAACTTGACACTACTCCAGATCCACCCATATTCCCTCACCCAACAAATGATTTTCAGAAACCGGTGAAGTTTGTGAGCCCAAAGGGAGGTGAGGAAGGAGAGAAGAAGGGTGAGAAGCCGAGTGGGCAGCCCCAACCCAAGCCTAAGCCTAAGCCACAACCCATAAAGTTCCATTGTGGGTATTGTGGGAGAGATGGTCACAAGGATGAGTTTTGCTTCAAGAGGAAGCTTGAGGAGAGAATGGCTAGAGAGTGGGCTAACAGGGACAGGTACCACCCCTCTAATGGTGTACCTGAGCCTCGTATGCAGATGCCCAGGGCCAAGGTGATTGTGAGGACGGTTCCGGCTTGGGGAGACCGGAAGGCTCCAGGTGTTGCTGCTGGCAGAGCCACACCGGTCAGACCGGTGTACTAGACCGGTCAGACCGGTGCAGGTTTGGGCAGACAGCGAGTCGGGTTTCGTGCTCGTGAGGATGCTCGGTTTGGTTCTGGAGGTCATGGTTCTGGTGGTTGGTCTGGAAAGTTTGCAGGTGGTCAGTTTGCTAGGCGTTCTCCACCTCGTGCTCAATACGAGGGTGAGAAGAGTCGTAGCTTTGAGATGGAGCGGAGGAACGATCCACGGTTTCCCTTTCGTGGTTTTCGTCCTCCTCCAGCTAGAGAGGGTTGGTTCCCTCGTGGTGGTTACCGTGGTGGTAGCTTTGATAGGCGTGATGATTTGGTTTGTGCTAACCCCACTTTGGAGCAAATGGCTCGGCACTGGTTTTACTCTTTTGGTACTAACCCCAGTGCTGAGTCGTTTGTTCACTCACGAGCTCGCTTTTGAATTTCAGGTGGGAGACTTGAAGAACATTTGGTTGATTGACTCCGGTTGCTCGAGGCATATGACCGGAGACAAGAGGTGGTTCTCAAGTCTCGTCCCGGTGGTGACAAAGAAGTACATCACCTTTGGGGACAATGGGCGAGGGCGTGTGTTGTCAGAAGGTGAGATTAAGGTAAGTGACAAGATCACTCTCAGGCGTGTTGCTCTTGTTCAATCGCTTGGATACAATTTGCTTTCTGTGTCCCAGTTGTTGGATGAGGGTTTTGAGGTGTTGTTCCGGCCTGGTGGTTCTCGGATTTTAGATTCTCGGGGGGATCTTGTTTGCATGGTCGTTCCCGAGGGTCAGGTGTTCCGAGCTGATTTTTCTCAGTCTTCTGGTGTGGAGCGTTGCTTCTTGGCTGGTTCTTCGAGTAAGTTGTGGAAGTGGCATAGGAAGTTGGGTCACTTGAGCTTTGATCTTTTGTCTCGCTTGAGTAATCTCAATTTGGTCCGAGGATTGCCACGATTGAGGTTTGAGAAAGAGTTGGTTTGTGCGCCGTGTAGGCATGCCAAGATGGTAGCCTCTTCTCACCCGCCTCTCACCGATGTGATGACTGAGCGTCCATGCGAGCTGCTCCATATGGACCTTGTTGGCCCAGCTCGTGTGCGATCTGCGGGTGGGAAGTGGTATGTCCTTGTTATGGTGGACGACTACTCTCGGTATGCGTGGGTGTTCTTTCTTGAGGAGAAGGGGGAGACGTTTGGTTTTGTTCGAGATCTTGTCTTGAGGTTAAGAAACGAGAGGCACGGAGATGCCATACGAGCGATCCGCAGTGACAATGGCTCGGAATTCAAAAACTCTCACTTCGAAACCTTTTGCCATGACTTGGGTCTTGAACATCAGTTTTCGAGTCCGTATACGCCTCCCCAGAATGGCGTGGTGGAAAGGAAAAACAGGACCTTGTGCGAGATGGCTCGGACGATGCTCGACGAGCATAGGACTCCGAGAAGGTTCTGGGCTGAGGCGGTCAATACCGCGTGCCATGTGTCGAACAGGATCTACCTCAGGGTTCACAAGAAGAAAACCTGTTACGAGTTGATGCACGGTCGCACACCCAAGGTGAGTCACTTCCATGTCTTTGGTTGTAAATGCTTCATTCTGAAGAAAGGGAAGAAGTTGGACAAGTTCGAGGCTAGGTCTGTCGATGGCATTTTCTTTGGTTATGCATCTCATTCTAGAGCATTTCGTGTGCTCAATCTTGAAACTAACCAAATCGTGGAGACTTGCGAGGTAACCTTCGACGAGACACAGCCACGTAGTCAGCTTGTTTTTGAGTGTGCAGGTGACGACGAACTTGGCGAGGAGATCTTTCAGGAGGAGGAGCATGAACATGGAGATGATGAAGATGGCGGTGTGATGCCCGCGGCTGAACATGTACCTACTACTTCGACGACGATCGAGAATGGACCCTCTCCCACACCTACAACGACAAACCCAGATCAAGGCGAAGCTGCTGTTGAGGGGGAGGTAGCATCAAGGCGAGAACCTCCCCGACGAGTGCAAGTGGATCACCCAGCTTTGAGAATCATCGGCGACATGAATGAACGTACTACACGGTCGAGGGTTCGGAACAATTCTCATTTCGCTCATGCTGCTTTTGTTGCCACTTTTGAGCCCAAAGACATTGGACATGCGTTATCTGATCATAATTGGGTTAACTCGATGCATGAGGAGTTGGAGAATTTTGAGAGGAACCAAGTTTGGGTGTTGGTTGACCCTCCCCCAGGGTGTAAGCCGATTGGGACAAAATGGGTGTGGAAAAATAAAGAGGGAGAGAAAGGAGAAGTGGTGAGGAACAAGTCGAGACTTGTTGCTCAGGGGTACAGTCAAAAAGAGGGGATCGACTACGAGGAGACTTTCGCTCCTGTTGCTCGTTTGGAGGCGATCAGGATCCTTCTAGCTTTTTCCGTGGCTAAAGGGTTCAAGTTGTACCAGATGGATGTGAAGAGTGCTTTCCTGAACGGTGTGTTGGAGGAAGAGGTGTTTGTGAGGCAACCACCGGGGGTTGAGAGTGAGAAGTACCCTCACCGGGTATACAAGTTGAGGAAGGCGCTGTATGGGTTGAAGCAGGCGCCTAGAGCTTGGTATGGTAGGTTGAGGGGGTTCCTGTTTGAGAGAGGGTTTGAGATGGGGAAGGTCGACCAGACCTTGTTTCTCCTCAGGCAGGGCAGAGATATCCTGATTGTGCAGGTATACGTGGATGATATTGTCTTTGGTGGCTCGTCTAACTCTCTTGTTGCAAGGTTTGCAGAAGACATGAGCAGGGAATTTGAGATGAGCATGATGGGCGAGTTGCAGTTCTTCCTCGGGCTACAAATCAAGCAATCAAAGGAAGGAACATTTGTGCACCAAGCTAAGTACACCAAGGACATTGTGAGGAAGTTCAAGATGGAGGACTCCAAGGCCATGGCGACGCCTATGAGTACGACTACAGTTCTTGATGCGGACGAGGAAGGTGAACACGTGGACCAGAAGGAGTACCGGAGCATGATCGGGTCACTCCTCTACTTGACGGCGACGAGGCCGGACATTCAATCCTCGGTGTGTCTGTGCGCTCGTTTTCAAGCTTCTCCGAGGACTTCGCATCGGCAAGCAGTCAAGCGCATTTTCAGGTATTTGCGACACACTCCCGACTTCGGCCTTTGGTACTCTGCGTCTTCTTCTTTGGCGCTTCATGGATTTTCAGACGCGGATTTTGCCGGGTGTCGGTTGGATAGGAAGTCCACTTCTGGGACTTGCCAGTTCTTGGGTTCTTCTTTGGTATCTTGGTCTTCCCGCAAACAGTCGAGTGTTGCTCAATCCACTACCGAGGCAGAGTATGTGGCCGCAGCTAGTTGTTGCTCTCAGCTCCTTTGGATCACATACACCATGAGTGACTTTGGTGAGGAGTATACCCATGTCCCACTTCAATGTGATAGCACCAGTGCCATAAGCGTTGCAAAGAACCCAGTGCTCCATTCCAAAACCAAGCACATAGAAGTGAGGTATCATTTTCTGAGAGACAACGTAGAGAAAGGGAAGATAGCTTTGATCCATGTACCCACACATGAACAACTAGCCGATATTTTCACCAAACCCCTAGATCAAGCAACTTTCACTCGTTTGCGGGGGGGGGGGCTTGGTGTTTGTTTGATTTCTTGAGTTGGCGTGTGGGAGCTCCTATGTAGCATATGTATAGCTTTCCTTTGTGCATTTCTTGCATTTGGCATGGCATATGTAACATGATGTATAGGCATCTTTGTATCTTAGGTTGCATGCATTTTGTATCATATGCATTGTTTAGGAAAGGCTTCTCCTATATACATTGTTCACCATGGAATGACATATATGTCTTTGTGAGCTAATTTGATAAGCTATGGTTAGTTTGGCTTAGCTCTTGATAATCTTGGTTTGTATCCATGGTTGATGGCTATGTTTTTGAAAATTTCATATGTATGCTCTCTTGTGAGTAAATGCCTTTCCATGATCTTGACATGTTTTTGTGGATTGGCTATGCTTAATTTGTGGTTGGATAGCTTATTTTGATCATATGGGGCCAAAGGCTCATTTGCCATCATGAATGTTTAGCCCCCATGCTTCATCTTGTGGAGGAGCATAAGTTCCTTTTTGTCGCAAAGACATTTCATGTACCAATTATAAATCTGAAAATGAAATGTAAATTGCTTGAAAAATGTGCTCCCATGTCATATGTGCTAATTCTAATTTGCTTTGGGTGCTAAATCGTTGCATGATGTCTACCAATGAGAAGTCTCATATATAGAAGTAGGCACATGGCTCGATGGCTTTGACATGACATGAGGTGCTTGTGGGTGTTTATGATGGTCTTATGCTTAGAATGGTTGTCCTAGCATGAAGTTTGTGTGGCTTTGCCATTTTGACATGTTTTGCTCATGTTTAGGACTTTGCTCATGAGAGGGTGATTTTTCGCAAAATTGCTAAATTCTATCTTAGCTTCGCCCAATGGTTGTGAAACTTGGTGATCATGAAGTTTATGTCATTACGAAGCTATAGAGTATCTAACTTGCTCGTTTGGACATGTGTAGCATCCTATGTTGAATTTTGTCTATTTGAGAAGCTCTAGGTTGCATTTTTTGCATTTTTGGCTTGATTCATGCATTGTCAACAAGAGGGAGAAGTTTGAGCATGTTTTGGCCTACTGAATGCATTTGGAAGGTTTTCAGGTGGTTTCGAGCCATTTTTGGGCTCTGTTGTGCACCGGTCTGACCGGTTAAGGTCACCGGTCTGACCGGTCAGAGTGCTGGTCCTGTTCACATGTTGCCCACCGGTCTGACCGGTGCTGTCGACCGGTCTGACCGGTCAGAGCTGAGCTGTTGCAGCTGCTCTGTTTCGTGAAGTGGTTTGCATGCATTTGTCCAGGGGGAGTTGCATTGGTTCAGGGGGAGCTTGCATGTGTGCAGAGGGAGCTCTTTGTGGTTTTCGAGCTTTGGTTTGATGGTTTGTGCTCTTTGGTTGAGCATGTTTTGTCTAGGATGTGTCGAGCCGTTGCCCTTGCCTAAGGGGTTCGAGACTTGTCTTCTTCAAGTGATCTTTGTCTTTGCCTTTTCTTTGGCTTTCGATCACTTGTTGGAGTTTCTTTTAGTCGTTTCTTTTCTTTTCCTTTTCTCTTGGTTACCAAAACGTGTGTGTTGTCAATGCACTCATCAAGGGGGAGATTGAGAGCCAGGTGTGGTTCGAGGACCGGTGGATGGTCGCTTCCTAGTGTGATGAGTGATTGACAACGTGGTGTGGACTGATTCTTGGCTAAGTATTGCAGGTGCAGGTTGCGGCTTGACTGGTGCAGGTGCAGGTGAAGAACAAGCGTGAAAGGTCGTTGCCGGTGAGGCCTCCAGGTGTGGAGAAGACAAGTAGGCTTGGTTCGAGGGACCCGGTGGCCAGCGGGGTCAAGTGCGGGCCGCATGGTGGCAAGAACGGCAAGATGAAGTCATGGACGGTTTCTTGGTTGAGCCTCAAAACCAAGGTCGAGCCGGGACTACGTGGGAGCCGAGTCATGAGTGGTGATTGGTGGAGGCTACACCGAGTTCGCGGGGTTTCCGGTGGTTCACCAGAAAACCACTGGGTTCCTTGGTTGATCCACAAAGCCAAGACCGAAGAACCGAAGACGGAGGTGCAGCAGCTCCAGACCGGTCTGATCGGTGGGTCTGACCGGTCTGACCGGTGGGTACCGGTCTGACCGGTGAGGAGCACCGGTCTGACCGGTGTGCGACGACGCAGTCCGGAATCTTCGAAGCGGAGGACACGCGTCGGGATCGCAAGGCTTGCGTCGAGGCTAAGCAAGTTTGCGGTCGCTGGACATCCGTCCGATGGTGCGAAGACAAAGACTTCCAATTTCGCCCTCGAGGGGCATGTATCCCTAGTTAGCTAGTAAGGGTATTTTAGTCTTTCGGTTGCCTCCATATAACCCAAGTGGTGAGAGGATGGCAGCCATCTCTTGGAACCCTAGCTCATTTGGTTTTCCTATTTTCCTTCCTATTTTCTTAGGATTTTCGTAGGACTAGCTTGAGAGCTTCATGGTGAGATCTTGTGAGAGGGAAGGATGATCGGGCGGCAAGCTAGACCTTGTATGAACCTCTTTGGTATGTATAGATGATTCGGCGTGGTTCCTCAAGGCTTGGATGTGTCTTTCCCGTTTCTCCTTTTTGGTGATTTTCGGAGCCCTTTCTTGACGATTTTCTTGGAGCGATTTCGAGGCCTTTCTCTTTGGGATTTGGTGGGGGATGTATGCATGAACCCTCCGTGGTTCTTTACCCTTTGATTCCCCTTCCAAATCCGTGAGCAAAGGGGCTCGATTTTGGGGTTTTCGTGGCTCTAGGGTTAGAGGTGTTCTTGGTGGGATTTCTTCGATTCCTCTTGATTTGACAAGTTTTGGTGGACCAAATCTTGGCTATGGAGTACCCATGAGGTGTTCCTACTATCCCCAAAGTCTTGTGCAAAACCGTGGAGCGGATCGGGAGATCGGGAGTTGGATTTGGAAGAGTTGACTCGCGGGCGCTGTTCATCCCGAGCTACCCAGGCACGATCGGTCTGACCGGTGCTTTTGACCGGTCTGACCGGTGCTAGCCCTTGGTGGGTTTTTGTCTCGGGGAACAGCCTTGTCCGTGTGGTTTTGTCCTGTGGTCCTGCTGTTCAGTTCTTGGCGTGTTTGGAGTTGTTTTGCTAGGATTTGTGAGGGGTTCTTCTTCCTCACAGGTTGTGTTTCGTGGTGGTTTTTGTTCCAGGGCCTAGAGGATTCACTGAGGCTTCCTGGAACGTTTGCTGTGCGGCTGCTGTAGCCACCGGCCTGACCGGCTCTGTCCACCGGTCTGACCGGTGTCACCGGTCTGACCGGCGCAGGCCATCGGTCTGACCGGTGTAGCACAGGCAGCAAGCCGTGCAAGTTTCCGCTGTGTGTTTTGGTGAGTTTTGGCTAGGAAGGTTGAGTGTTGGTTCCTAGGACCAGTAGCACTCCAGTGGCTGCGTGGTCTTGACCAACTTGGGTAGTTGGGTCGGAGACGTGAGTTGGAAGCCGTGTTCGTCTTGTTGGAGTTCTCATCTCCTTCGAGAAGAATTTTTATCGGCTCCCATTCACTCCCCCCCTCTCTGGTTCGCCTAATCGGTCCTTCAAAGTGCTTCCAACTGAGCCTCAAGAGAAACAATGTAAGCATGCATCTCATCAATCTTTCCATGCAAAACAGGGCAAGAACTGCAAGCACCTAGCAAAGCAGGTCTAGACTTAAGCTCATCCACTTCAACCCTAAGCACATCTAGTTCCTCACACTTGGAGGCATGCTTTTCCTTGAGAGCAGTAAGGTCAGCTAGGAACACAGAGCAATCAACACAATCAACATCATCAGAAACCACAGGTGAAGCCTTAAGTGAATCTATCTCAAGCTTAGCATCAAGGTTCTGGGTTTCTAGCTCAGCTACTCGGTTCCTAGCATCTTCTAGTGAGGCCCTAAGCTCTTTCCTCATCTTCTTCGCCTCTCTAAGCATGTCATCGCGGTTATCAAGCAACTTGCCAAGCCGCTCATTCACCTTGCGCAAGAAGGGAAGCTCGTCACGTACCTCATCCTCGGAGTCAGAGTCCGAGTCGCTCTGGTGACTCTTCTTGCCGCTGGAGCTACGTGCCATGCCACAGAAGCCATCTCCCGCGAAGCAGCTCAGCCCGCTCTAGTTCTTGGATGCCTTCTTGTTCTTGCGCCGATCACCTTCGTCTTCGCTGCTACTGGAGCTCGAGGAAGAGTAGGCGGAGCTGGAGTCGACGTCGCTTGGCCTTCCTGCCATGGCCGCCCTTCTTCCTTGATCCTCGCTCGTCCTTGTTCCGATGCTTGTGCTTGTGATCGTGCCTCGATCGGTGCTTGTTGTCCGTACTCGACCGGTGCTTGTAGCCGTCCTTGTTCTCCATCTTCTCCGGACAATCGGCGAGGAAGTGTCCTGGCTTGCCACACTGGAAGCATGTCCGTGTCGTCCTCCTCGTGTTCACCCGGTTCTCGTGTAGCCTCTCGGACCACCTGGTCAGCAGCGCCAGCTCGTCCTCTCCAAGCACATCGAACTCCTTGTCTGGCAAAGACATCAAAGAGGACAAAGCAAACATCCTGGAGGATGGGTTAGCGTTAGACTTAGCACCTGAGCCACCGACAAGAGCAAGACTATGGGAGTCAGTCGGGCTCTCGAGACGGGCTGTCAAACCCCGATCTACCTCAGCTGACTTGAGCTTAGAGAACAACTCGTTCACCGTCAGTGTGGTATACTTCTCTGACTCAAGAATGGCCTCGACCTTTCCATCCCATACGGTATGATCCAGCGCGTGCAAGAGCTTCACAGCTCTATCATGATCATCGTACGGGAGGACGTCCACATTGGCCCTCATGTTGTTCCCAACCACCATGAACCGCTGGAACAAGGTGTCAATTGACTCACCGGGGAGATGAGTGAAGTTCTCGTACTCTCTCCGGTAGGTCGCATACAACCGTGCCTGAATCTCAGCATTTCCAGCGTGAGCATTCTTCAGCTCCAACCAAATCCTACAAGCTAGGTCCTCTGTCTGAACCCGTTCGAATTCGGATTGACATAGAGCACGAAACAAGTAGTCGACTGCCTTGTTGTTGGCGTCGTGCATGTCCCTCGATCCAGGAGCTAGGAAGTTAATCGGATGAACATAAGATGTGTTCACCGTAACGTCCCAAAGGATCTGACCCTTTCCGTGGAGGAACGCCGCCATCCGCCTCTGCCACATCTGGTAGTTTTTGCCATCGAAGTGCGGAGGACCCGAACCCCGTTCCTGGTACGCCATCTTTCGATCTTAGACTGGTTAGAGTCAATAAAGACCCGAACCGGCTCTGATACCACTTGAAGGACCGAACTGGCGACCAGAGAGAGGGGGAGTGAATGGGAGCCGATAAAAATTCTTCTCGAAGGAGATGGCTACTCCAACAACACGAACACGGCCAACCAAATTACGTCTCCGACTCAACTACCCAAGTTGGCCAAGACCACGTAGCCACAGGAGTGCTACTGGTCCTAGGAACCAACAAAACAACCAACCGAACCAAAACACCCAAACGCACAGCGGAAATCTGCACGGCTTGCTGCCTGTGCTGCACCGGTCAGACCGATGGCCTGCGCTGGTCAGACCGGTGACACCGGTCAGACCGGTGGACAGCGCCGGTCAGGCCGGTGGCTACAGCAATCGCACAGAAACGTTCCAGGAAGCCTCAGTGACTCCTTTAGGCCCTGGAACAAAAACACCTCCAAAAACACAACCTGCAAGGGAAGAAAACCCTACACAAATCCTAGCAAAACTCCACAAAACCTGCCAAGAACTGACCAACAGCACCACGGGCCAAAACAAGACGAACCAGGCAGTTCACCCGAGGCAAATCCCACAAGGGCGTTGCACCGGTCAGACCGGTCACGAGCACCGGTCAGACCGGTCAAGCCTGGGCAGCTCGGGATGAACAGCAGCCCGCGAGTCAACTCCCCCAAATCCAACTCCCGATCTCCCGATTTGCTCCACGGATTCGCACAAGACTTTGGGGATAGTAGGAACACCTCATGGGCACTCCATAGCCAAGATTTGGTCCACCAAAACTTGCTAAATTAAGAGGAATCGAAGAAATTCCACCAAGAACGCCTCAAACCCTAGAGGGAAGAAAACCCCAAAATCGAGTCCCTTTGCTCACGGATTTGGGAGGGGAATCAAAGGGAAAAGAACCACGAGGGGTTCATGCATACATCCCCCACCAAATCCCAAAGAGAAAGGTCTCAAAACCGCCACAAGAAAATCGCCAAGAAAAGGCTCCGAAAATCACCAAAAAGGAAAAACGGGAGAGACACCATCAAGCCTTGAGGAACCACGCCGAATCATCTATACATACCATGAAGGTTCATACAAGGTCTAGCTTGCCTCCCGATCATCCATCCCTCTCTCAAGATCTCACCATGAAGCTCTGAAGCTAGTCCTAGAAATTCCAAAGGAAAATGGAAGAGGAAAATAGCAAAACAAAATGAGCTAGGGTTCCAAGAGATGGCTGCCATCCTCTCACCACTTGGGTTATATGGAGGCAACCGAAAGACGAAACTACCCCTAAAGCCTAACACTAGGATACATGCCCCCGAGGGGCACTTTGGGAATCTTCGTTATCAAGCCATCGGACAGATGCCCGGCGACCGCACCCTGCGTAGCCTCGACGCACACCATGCGATCCCGACGCGTGTCCTCCGCTTCGAAGTCTCCGGACTGCGTCTTTGCACACCGGTCAGACTGATGTCCTCCACCAATCAGACCGGTACCCACCGGTCAGACCGGTCAGACCGGTCCAGTGCTGCTGCCTCCGGTCTTCGGTCTTGGCTTTGTGGATCAACCAAGGAACCCAGTGGTTTTCTGGTGAACCACTGGAAACCCCGCGAACTTGGTGTGGCCTCCGCCAATCTCGACTCATGACTTGGCCCCCACGAAGTCCTGGCTCGATCTTGGCTTTGTGGCTCAACCAAGGAACCGTCCACGACTTCATCTTGCCGTTCTTGCCACCATGCGGCCCGCACTTGACCCCGCTGGCCACCAGGTCCCTTGAACCAAGCCTACTTGTCTTCTCCACACCCGGAGGCCTCACCGACAACGACCTTTCACGCTTGTTCTTCACCTGCACCAATACCAGTCAAGCCGCAACCTGCACCTGCAATACTTAGCCAAGAATCAGTCCACACACCGTTGTCAATCACTCATCACAACAGGAAGCGACCATCCACCGGTCCTCGAACCACACAGGTCCTCACAGATCAAGATCTCTCCTGTGCAAGCTATGATTCGGCAGTGTTGACAAAATTTTATGACGGGTTCTATTGAGTGTACGTCTTTGATTTCTCGCATCATCACAAATCTTGGGATTACGCAAGGGCCCAATGTGCCCTCAATTGCTAATCCCTGGACTCAGATTGATGAGGCATATTTGACTTAGGGATATATTCTTAAGAAGGGTCCGGATGATTCTTCGGTTTTCTTCTACCCTGGCCACACAAACCAAATTCGGTTACGTAACCCAGATTTTAAGTTGTACGGCCCAGGATCACTGACCGTTCCTCTCGAGGAACCTCATCGTTCTAGTGTCTCTGGTGACAGGTTTACTAGGAGTGCATCGAGGAGAGCAGCCAGAGCACAACAGCCACCACCACAGCCGTCTTCGCAGCCGTCGCCTCAGCCACAGCCTCAGCCTACCACACCTCCGCCCGGTACATGGATCTCTACCGAGTACATGCCTAGGGTTACTCCCGGATATGCTCCCGGTTGGGATCAGCCTATGTACCAGCAGGGTGCGAGTAGCTCGACTTGGGCTAGTGCAGGCAGTGGCGAGTGGGCCATCCTGGCCGGTACTGCCTACAGAGATGCGACATCTTCGTCGTCCGGGTTGCGCTCGTCATCTCGTGGGGCCACCCTCACTCAACAGATGAGCGAGCTCAACATCCGAGTTGGCGACATGGAGGAGACCGTGCACCAGCACATTGAGTCCACCCGGGACTGGCGGCGTATGTCTGGTGAGAGACTTCACGCCATCGAGCAGGCACAGCAGCAGCAGTTGGAGGAGCAGAGGGCCTACTATCGATGGATGGGATTTCCCCCTCCACAGTAGTGGCCTGAAGCTTGCTTGGGGGAGAACCCCCACTCTGAGGTAACTTGTATCTTTATTTTCAGAACCTCGTATGCTAAAAACACATAAAAATCTGCAAAATTAAAAAGACCAAAAATATTTATTTGCTTTCTTAAATTAGTTTGCTTTTGTATGCGCGGTAAGAATGCTTTTGTTCTCCATGGTTGAAATGATGAATAGTTGCTCTGTTTATTCCTCTTGTATGCCTTGCTACAGCTTAGTACCCTATTTTAATTTTGAGTTTGTTGGCTTCTATAATCGAACCTTAGCTTGAAACTTGTGGGTAGCAAAAAGCATGACCTTTGCCTAGGTTGTTGTGAGGTATGGTATAATAGGGTTGCTATGCGCTAGTGCTAAGTCATGTTTGATATCCGGAGTTTTCTTTTGAAAGATGATAAAATGATAAGTTCCTCAATGATGAGAAATTCCTATCCAAAGCCATATGTAGATCCTAGCTTTTGTTAGCCTCCACATATGCTACTTGTTCTCTTCATTGAGTCATGTCGAATTGTTGTGACCCTCAGTGAGAAGCTTGTCATGCTCCCATGATCAAGATCACGTACATAGCCACTATATGCCAAACTTCTACACCGGAAGTTAGCACCCATCATTTCATCCATCCCCCATCCATTCCACAAATAAAGCTCCGCGCATTGTTTCATGGTTACTCTCTCTCTCCAAAAATATTCAGCAAGGACTATGGGCTATGCATATAAAAAAACAAAAAAAATAATAAACAAACAAACATGCTCAAGGGCATGCAAAAAGAGCAAAAATAAAGAGACATAGCCCAAGTCTCAAAGATCTCAAAAGGAGAAGAGAGAATCATATGCAAAAAGGAGTTCATCATCCATCCACCATATACACACATGCACATCTTGATCAGGTTGTTTGATTTGTTGCTCGCAAGGATCCAGTTTTTGGCTCGACAATATATGAGAAACAGGTATGCCACATGTTTTCCCTACCTATAGCTCCACATATCAGCTTATTAGGAGTAGGTGGAGAAAAGAAGGCAAAACAATGCCTTGGTGAGGAGTCATACACAATGAGCGATCCGAGAGTATCATTTGAGGAACTTTGATTTCTTTGTGAAAATTTGCAAAACCTCTAGATTGATAACTGATCAAGGTACTTGTGATTAGTAATTTCTATACAATCATTCTATCTTTCAACAGCCCAAGGCAGGTGAAGCTACAAGCCCCATATCAATCGAGCATAAGGTAAGATTAATGCCAACTCATTCAATCCTTGATAGAGTACCTAGTTGTATGCTTGTCATAAATTAGGAATGCAACATCGTAGCAACTCCTGATCAGCCAACCTAAGTCCTAAGTGTCTTGCTCGGGACGAGCAAGAGGCTAGCTTGGAGGAGTTGTTGACGGCTGTTAAGTGCTCACTTTAGCTGTCAATTTACTCATGAATAAAGGAGCAAGAGGCATTCCTTACACGCATTTTAGTTAAGAATAATGTAGTTCCACTTGTCCTTGGAGATTATGTGATTGCAGGAAAATAAGCATAAAAGAAGTAGCAAACTCACCTTCTATGATCCATGCCACGTCACCTCAGCCAAGGAGGGGCTGCCACCTCGGATGCCATGCATGCAAGCCATGTCACCAATCCAAGGGAGGCAAGCCCCGACGAATCAGAACGTGACACATGGACTACAAATGGATCCATGGGCCCACCAGAGTGCCTAAACCGCCTCAAGAGCACGTGTACACCGGGGACCAACCTAAGGGCCCACAGGACAGCCACCCAGAGGAAGCACAGGCCAAGTGGGGCCCACAAGGGGTCGGCCGAACCGACCTTGTGGCCTCCAATGGCCAGCTTCCATGTGTTGCTTCCTGATTGGTCCCTGAGTCCATTCCCGGGGTGCTTGGCTCCTCTTGACGTCGGTGCTCAGGCCTATAAATAGAAGGGGAGGGGGTTCATTTCTTACCAACACACTTTACTCCTCCTCTCTCACTTTTGGTTTCTAAGGCTAGGAGGTAGGCTAGAGTAGTTCTACTTTAGGTTCCAAGTCTACTTTGGGATCTAGGTTTGAGTTCTCTTGTATCTTTATTTTATTGTATGACTTTGATCTACTTCAGTTATTCAACTATTTCATATAAAGTTGTGCTTGTATACATGGGTGATTTGTTCATGTGTTCTTCGCTTGTTCATCATTTAGAGGCTCATGTTCTTGATGATCAAGGCCTTTCGATCCAGTTGACGAGTGACTTACTCATGTTTTCAGTATTTGTTCATAAGTTAGAGGCTCGTGTTCTTCGCGAACACGACCCTTTGATCTTGTTGAATAGACATAGGAAAGCACAAATCCGTTTGTGTACCTAGCCTAGTTTGATCCAGTTAGATTCCAGGTTCGTGTTGTATGAAGTTCGTGCTCAAGCTACGGTAATCAGTGTGATTGGCTGGTTTATCTGGTGGCTCTAACCTGGGTCACAATAGCCCGGGTCGGTCAGGGTCCTACTAACAACGTAAGCGTGGTGCTTGGGTTGCGTAGCTACGTTACTTACGAGTGTATCCCACGGTTTGTCTTGGGGTAGGCCGCGGTAGTGACAACCGTTGGACCCTTCTGGAATCCCCCACGTTCGGATACGCTGTAGGAGTCTAAAGGCTAACAACCGGAGTCGTGCATAAGCAACGCAGGAGGTTAGCTCCCCGTTTGTATCTAGGTGCTTGAGTCAACAGTCATGCAATGCTAGTGTGTATCTAACTCGTCTTACTAACTTTGTGTGTTTAGTACTTTAGAACCTAGAACTAACTCGTATGTTGCCTCCTAAGCCTAGGACCTTTAGAGAGAGTGTGTTTGTGTGTTCACACTACCAACTTATCTATCACATCTCACCTCTGCACTTGGGAGTCTGGTTTGTTTCCATCTATGATTTATACTCATTGCAATAGTGTCAAACTTGTTAATCCACCCAGCCTTCCTTGGATTCGATACCCTTTGGAATACTCCTTTGGGGAATTGCTACAATGGTACTTCCGTGCACTTGCAGACCCTTGTAATCGTTAGGATTCCCATTTGGTCATTTTTGGCATCGTTGCTAGGAACTCGTAACTTAGCATCAACGTTAAGAAATACTAACAAGTACCACCCCTTGTCTCTGGTCATATGCCTCGAGCAACCGGAGTCAATCAACCAAACGTTCCTCAAGTCTCCCACCTGAAATTCAGAAACGAGCACGTGAGCGAACAAACGACTTAGCAGTGGGGTTAGTAACAAAAGAGTAAAACCAGTGCCGAGCCATCTGCTCCAAAGTGGGGTTAGCACAATCCAAATCATTACGCCTACCAAAGCTACCACCACGAGAACCACCACGAATACCACCACGAGGGAACCACCCGTGTCTCGCTGGAGGAGGAAAACCCCGAAAGGAAGACCGTGGACCGTTGCTCCTCTGAGACTCAAAGATACGACTCCTCCCACCATCGTATTGATCATGAGGTGGAGAACGTCTAGCAAACTCAACACCACTAGACTCACCATACCAACCACCTGTACCACGACCAAAGGAACTGAACCGAGCATCCTCACGAGCATGGAAACTGAACCTTCCAGCACCCAGACCTGCACCAGTCTGACCGGTCCCCCTGATCGGTCTGACCGGTGGTGCTCGGCCAGCAGCACCACCTGTCATTCTTCAATCTCCCCAAGCCGGAACTGTTCTCACAATGGCCTTGGCCCTGGGCATTTGTATACGAGGCTCAGGTACACCATTTGAGGGGTGGTACCTGTCCTTGTTAGCCCACTCCTTAGCCAACCTCTCCTCACGCTTCCTCTTGAAGCAAAACTCATCCTTGTGACCATCTCTACCACAATATCCTTAATGAAACTGGATGGGTTTTGGTTTAGGCTTGGGTTGGGGCTGCTCACTTGGCTTCTCACCCTTCTTCTCTCCAACCACATCTCCCTTTGGATTCACAAATCTCACCGGTTTTTGGAAGTTGTTTGTTTGGGGAGGAAACACAGGTGGATCTGGAGTTGTGTCAAGTTTGTTTCTGAGATGGTTAGGATTAGGTTCAAACTTGTTCTTGTGGGTCGTTTGTGGTGGGATAGGGATCTCTCTAACTTTCTCATCTCCCTCACCACTGCTCTCTCCAATTTTGTCAGCCCCAAGTGCCTTACCATCATAGCGTTTGAAAGCCACTATCATGATACCAAGCTGAGGCTCCTGACCCGACAACCAACTCAAACACTTCCTCAACTCATCATTTTCATCCTGCAAGTCTGCAAGCGATCAACATAATGTGCAAGTTCCAGATTCTTTACAGCATGCAATTCACAAGTAGAGTAGGAAGTAGGAACAGGTGCGTTCAAATCAGCCTCAAGCGAAACAATGTAGGCACAAGACTCAGCCAACTTTCCATGCAAAACAGGACAAGAAGTGCAAGCACCTTGCAAAGCAGGTCTAGACTTGAGCTCAACCACTTCAACCCTAAGCACATCTAATTCCTCACACTTGGAGGCATGCTTTTCCATTAGAGCAGTAAGATCAGCTAGGAAAACAGAGCAATCAGCACAATCGACCTCATCAGAAACAACAGGTGAAGTCTTAAGCGAATCTATCTCAAGATTAGCATCAAGAATCTGTGTTTCTAGCTCAGCTACTCTGTTCCTAGCATCTTCTAGTGAGGCCCTAAGCTCTTTCCTCATATTCTTAGCCTCTCTAAGCATATATCATCTCGGTTATCAAGCAACTTGCCAAGCTCCTCATTCTCCTGGCGCAAGAAGGAAAGCTCATCATGTACCTCATCCTCGGAGTCGGAGTCCGAGTCATCCTTATGGCTCTTCTTGCTGCTGGAGCTGTGTGCCATGTCGCAGAAGCCGTCACGCGCGAAGTAGCTCAGCCCGCTCAAGTTCTTAGATGCCTTCTTGCTCTTGCGCTGATCACCTTCATCTTCGCTGCTACTGGAGCTCGAGGTAGAGTAGGCAGAGCTGGAGTCGACGTCGCTTGCTCCGACCATTGCTCGGGCCTTCTTGCCGTGGCTGTCCTTCTTCCTCTATCTCCGCTCATCCTTGTTCCTATGCTTGTGCTTGTGATCGCGCCTCGATCAGTGCTTGTTCTCCGTCCTCGATCAGTGCTTGTAGCCATCCTTGTTCTCCATCTTCTCCGGGTAGTCGGCGACGAAGTGTCCTGGCTTGCCGCACTGAAAGCATGTCCGTGTGTTCCTCCTTGTGTTCACCCAGTTCTCGTGCATCATCTCGAACCTCCTGGTCAATAGCGCTAGCTCGTCCTCTCCAAGCACGTCGAACTCCTCATCTGGCAAAGACATCAAGGAAGACAAAGAGAACATTCGGGAGGATGGGTTAGCGTTAGACTTAGCACCTGAGCCACCGACGAGAGCAAGAGTATGGGAACCAGTCGGGCTCTCAAGACGGGGTGTCACACCACGATCCACCTCAGCTGACTTGAGCTTAGAGACCAGCTCGTCTACCATCAGGGTGTCATACTTCTCTGACTCAAGAATGGCCTCGACCTTTCCGTCCCATACTGTACGATCCAGCACGTGCAAGAGCTTCACGGCTCTGTCATGGTCATCGTACGGGAGCACAGCCACATTGGCCCTCTTGTTGTTCACAATCACCTTGAATTGCTGGAACATGGTGTCAATTGACTCACCGGGGAGATGAGTGAAGTTATCGTACTCTCTCCGGTAAGTCGCGTACAACCGAGCCTGCACCTGAGCATTTCCAGCATGAGCATTCTTCAACTGCTCCCAAATCCTACAAGCCAAGTCCTCTGTCTAAACCCGATCGAATTCGGATTGACACAGAGAACGAAACAAGGAGTTGACCGACTTGTTGTTGGCGTCGTGCATGTCCCTCGATCCTGGAGCAAGGAAGTTAATCAGATGAACATAAGCTGTGTTCACCGTAACATCCCAAAGGATCTGACCCTTTCCACGGAGGAACGCTGTCATCCTCCTCTGCCACATCTGGTAGTTTTTCCCATCGAAGTGCGGAGGACCCGATCCCCGTTCCTGGAATGCCATCTTTGGATCTTAGATTGGATAGAGTCAATAAAGACCCGTAACCGGCTCTGATACCACTTGAAGGACCGAACTGGCGACCAGAGAGGGGGGGGAGTGAATGGGAGCCGATAAAAATTCTTCTCGAAGGAGATGTCTTCTCCAACAAGATGAAGACGGCTTGGCCAAATCACTTCTCCGACTCAACTACCCAAGTGAGCCAAGACCATGTAGCCACTGGGGTGCTACTAGTCCTAGGAACCAACGACCACCGAAACCTACTCGAGAACGCAGCGGAACAAGCAACTCGAGCAGCACACTGGTCAGACCGGTCCCGGCCGGATCACCCGGACTAAGCCGCCGGATCACCTGACATGCACCAGAGACACACCTGGTCACCCTGGACCCCAAGCCGGATCACCCGGGCACAACTTGAAGATTTCCACAGAAAGGCTCCTGCACCGGTCAGGCCGGTATAGCTCACCGGTTAGACTGGTCCAAGCCTGGAAACCCCAAATCCAAGAAACCAACCTTCCGAGCTCCAAAACACTCCAAACTCGAAACAGCAGCAAGCCTAGAGACTAGGGAACACACCAGCACATTCACTCGAGCCAAAACCCAACAGGGGACTGCACCGGTCGACTGGTGGAAGGCACCGGTCAGACCGGTCAGAGCCTGGGCGCTCGGGATGAACAGCAACCCGCGGGTCCACTCCTCCAAATCCAAATCCCGATCTCCCGATTCACTCCACAGATTTGCACAAGACTTTGGGGATAGTAGGAGTACCTCATGGGCATCCCATAGCTACGATTTGGTCCACCAAAACTTGCTAAATCAAGAGGAATCGAAGGATTTCCACCAAGAACGCTACTAACCCTAAACCGAAGAAAACCCCCAAATCGAGCACCTTTACTCACGGATTTGAGAGGGGAATCACAAAGAAAAGGACCACGAAGGGTTCATGCATACACCCCCCACCAAATCCCAAAGAGAAAGGCCTCAAATCCACCACAAGAAAATCGCCAAGAAAAGGCTCCGAAAATCACCAAAAAGGGAAAACGGGGGAGACAACGAAACACTTTGAGGAACCACACCGAATCATCTATACATACCATGAAGGTTCATACAAGGTCTAGCTTGCCTCCCGATCATCCATCCCTCTCTCAAGATCTCACCATGAAGCTCTCAAGCTAGTCCTAGCAAATCGTAAGGAAAAATAGGAAGGGAAAATAGCAAAACAAAATGAGCTAGGGTTCCAAGAGATGGCTGCCATCCTCTCAGCACTTGGGTTATATGGAGGCAACCGAATGACGAAACTACCCCTAAGGCCTAAAACTAAGATACACACCCCCGAGGGGCACTTTGGGAATCTTCGT
This sequence comes from Cenchrus fungigraminus, assembly GCA_036936925.1. Classification (NCBI taxonomy): domain Eukaryota; kingdom Viridiplantae; phylum Streptophyta; class Magnoliopsida; order Poales; family Poaceae; genus Cenchrus; species Cenchrus fungigraminus. The sequence continues at coordinate 47,437,800 of CM072778.1, read as the reverse complement.
CGTCGCACCATCGGACGGATGCCCGGCTACCGCACCTCGCGTAGCCTCGACGCAAGCATTGCGATTCCAACGCGTGTCCTTCGCTTTGAAGTCTCCGGAAAGCATCATCGCACACCGGTCAGACCGGTGTACCCCACCAATCAGACCGGTACCCACCGGTCAGACCGGCCTGATGCCGCTGCCTCCGGTCTTCGGCCTTGGCTTTGTGGATCAACCAAGGAACCCAGTGGTTTTCTGGTGAACCACTGGAAACCCCGCAAACTTGGTGTGGCCTTCGCCAATCTCCACTCATGACTTGGCCTCCACGAAGTCCTGGCTCAATCTTGGCTTTGAGGCTCAACCAAGGAACCGTCCACGACTTCGTCTTGCTGTTCTTACCACCATGCGGCCCGCACTTGACCCCGTTGGCTACCGGGTCCCTCGAACGAAGCCTACTTGTCTGCTCCACACCTGGAGGCCTCACCGGCATCGACCTTTCGTGCTTGTTCTTCACCTGCACCAGCACCAATCAAGCCGCAACCTGCACCTGCAATACTTAGCCAAGAGTCAGTCCACACAACGTTGTCAATCACTCATCACACCAGGAAGCGACCATCCACTGGTCCTCGAACCACACAGGTCCTCAATCCACCCACAAACCCAAAATATCTTTTTGTGTATACCTCCTTGACCACAACCCAAAACTTTGAGTATGGATGAATATTTCAAGAAACATTACAAGGAAGGTGCCGTCAAGTGGAGCAAGATTTTGTGAGACCTCCATAAAAGGATCCCTAGAAGGTTTCAAGTATCTCTCTTCAAGAAAATACAAGAATTTCAGCACTTACCTTGGTACAATCATCACCTCTTTGCTCGGGGACGACCAACGTCTAAGCATGGGGGGGGGTTGCCAAGGAAGTACTAGTGTAGTCTAGAGTTCAAGGGGAGTAAAACAATAAGAAGAAGAAAAAAAAGACAAAAGTGATGAAAGAAAAAAATATAAAGATGAAAAAGTATGATGAGAAAAGGAAGAAAAGAAAAAAAAGTGAAGAAAAAAATATAATAAAGCTCCCCGGTTCTCTAGCTACATTTGGAGATTTCAAAAGGATTTTAAGATCAAGACCCATACTCATCTTTCCAACCATGTGCAATTCGATAACAAGGATTTTGTTTGTGCCTCGGGATCACTCTTTGCCATTTGCACATGTCCACCTATCTCAAAGTGTGTGTATTTTTCTCTCCCCCCTCCGTGGAACATTATTTTCCAATGACCTTTTTGATGAGTCTCGGTAAGTCCTTGAGAAGATTGTCTTGTTTTGATAATATCTCAACTATAATATCTTGGTAGGACTAAACTTCCCCATAGCTCCTTATAAAGCTTTCCACCAAATATTTGAGAGAGGAAAGAAGTAGTCCTAGTAGTCTTGAGAGACAAGATGAGATGAGAGTTCATGAGCAAGACGCAAGGAGGTTTATTATTGATCTTGGTAAAGAAATTTTTCTTCATCCTGCTCTTTATTTCAAAATTCCTGAGATTTGCTTAAAAGTTTAGGGCATGATTAATTACTTATGGAAAGAGCTTAAATGATATCTACCCTCCATAGAGATGAAAGCTAGCTACATTATGGAACTTTAACAAATATAAACTTGGAGAGCATTATGCTTTCTCATGCATGATCAAGTGCAGGGTATGAACATTAAAAGGCAATATAGACATCCATTAAAGGCTTACTCGAGGACGAGCAAGGTTTAAGCATGGCGGACTGTTGACAGTCGATTTCCGTCAACCAAGAGCACTTGTTACACTTTGGTTTTAACTTTGAATTATAACTAACACGCCACTAGGCATACTAATGATGTAACAAGTTCACACTTGCATGTGGTTTTTGGAGTATGTTCACTACGTGAAAAACTTACTTTGGTAACGGGCATAGATTACCTTTAGTAACGGCAAAGCGCCCGTTACCGATCAAGTGTTACAAATGAGCGAAAAAAGGTAACAGGCGGATGCCCGTTACTGATAACGCATATTCGTAACGGGCATCAAACAACGACCGTTACCACAACTAGCCATCGGTCACGTGAAATGGCTGTTTCTCTGGGCCCATAGGGAAGTTTGGTAACGGTCACTAAAACAGAGCCCGTTACATCAAGTCAACATCGGAGAGCCGTGCTGTGAACCTGCGTCTCCTCTGTCTCGACGAAATGAGACGCGTCTATTTCACACGCGTCTCAGCACAACTAGGATTTGTAACAGGCATCAAACAATGACCGTTACCACAACTAGTCACCGGTCACGTGAAATGGCTGTTTCTCTGGGCCCATAGGGAACTTTGGTAACGGGCACCAAAACAGAGCCGGTTACATGAACTCAAAATCGGAGACGCGTGTTGTGAACCTAGGTCTCGTCTGTCTTGACGAAACGAGACACGTCTATTTCACGCGCGTCTCCTGTCTCTCGACTAGAGGAGACGCGTGCTGTGAACCCGCGTCTCCTCTATCTCGACAAACGGGCCAGGTTCTAGGGCCCACTGGTTAGTATTAGTAACGGGCTTTTACGCTACCCGTTACATTGTTGGCATGTTTGTAACGGGCGTTCCAAATGAAGCCTGTTACTCACTGATCAGCGTTTGTAATGAGCTTTAATTAACGCCTGTTACAGATACGTAGGCCACCCCTACAGTAACCTACGTCCTTGCCGGTTGCATCCTGGAACTAGCCAGGATTTGGCAGCCATCAGGGGCTGCATCCTGCCATCCTGGAACCAGCCAGGATATGGCCGCCACCACAGCAAGGAGACATCACAAACACATTCTCACATCACAGATATAGACAAGCAAGATCACATTTATAGACAATCAAGATCACATCAAGTTACTCATCAGGGCTTGTTTGGACGGAGTCATGAGAAAACTACCTGAACCAGGCAACATCTGACCCCCAACCAAGCAAGCCAAGCAGGTTTCTCAGGCAACAACACCTGACTAAAGAAGACTAAATGCAGCAAGTTTCAAGTTTCTGGCTACAATGAACTCACGGTGCACCATTATAGAAGTTTCCCTTTCGGTCGATGGTCTCCTTAAGAATGTACTCACACAGCATCTCCCGGACCCACTTTAGATCTTCTGTAGAAACATCTACGGCAGCTTTGAAATTCTACAAAATACAATCATTATGAGAATACAAGTAGAAATCAGTTTCTGAAATCAAATGGAGAATATGAGTAGAGACAAGGCTGAGCATTATTATCTACTTACAGCAGCCTTCTTGATGTCAGGTATGTCATCGAGTAGTCTTAACATATTGAATGCCACATGGAATCCACACAAAGAGGACCGCGATGGCTGCTGAGCACACTGCATCAAGGTACCAAAATGACAAGTTAATGTAGTACCAAATAGGTAAGAAGGGACCATAAAAAAACATCGGTCTTACATCGATAATTGGTTTGTGCTTGAGTGTTGTGGTTTTTGGCTTTTTCTTATTTCCTTTCGTCACTTTGTCCTGTGCACATGTACCAAAGGCCCTGCATGATCAGCAATACCGATTAGAAACACTAAGAGATTGAATTTTTGTGAACAAAGCCTACAAGATACTGACCAGTCCACAACAGCTTTGAGGTCTGTGAACTTTCGCGTGGGGTATTGTTTAGAAGAATCTAGATACCAAGCCTCTTTGAACTTCATACAGATGATCAGTGTTACCCAGTGGCCAGTGTAGTAGGCACCCACCACGTAGTCGTTGTTCATTGCATTTCCGATTGCTTTTACTACAAGGCCAGAATGCTGAGAAATATTTGTGGAAGTGAAAATATCTGGATCCAAAAACCCAACACTGATCTGCATCTCCGCTGCCTTGTCCATCATTTTCCTACAAAAAATCAAATTGTTAGCATGCATGAAGTTTGTGGTCAAAATTAAAAGAAATATCTTTTTAGGTTTTAAGGGACTTACAATGTCTACAACCTCAAGAAGGTAACATCCAGAGAAGCCAGGGTTATAAGGTTATACTTGCCACTGAATGCAATGTTTAACATTAAAGCACCACCACTTTTGAGGATCGGAGCGTCCGAGGACCGGTGGATGGTCGCTCCCTGGTGTGATGAGTGATTGACAACGTGGTGTGGACTGACTCTTGGCCGAGTATTGCAGGTGCAGGTTGCGGCTTGATTTGCGTTGGTGCAGGTGAAGAGCGAGTGCGAAAGGTCTTAGCCTTGCGGGGCATCCGAGGAGTGGAGAGTCAAGTAGGCTCGGCTCGATGGACCCGGTGGCCGAACGGGATCAAGTGCGGGCCGCATGATGGCAAGAAAAGCAAGACGAAGTCGGGTACGGTTTCTTGGTTGAGCCTCAAAACCAAGGTCGAGCCGGGATGACGTGGCAGCCAAGTCATGAGTGGGATTGGCGTGGAGGCTGCACCGAGTCCGCGGGGTTTGCGGCGGTTCACCACAAAACCGTCAGGGTTCCTTGGTTGAGCCACAAAGCCAAGACCGGAGGCTCGGCGGGCGGAGACGGGATTCGGGCGCGCCGAGAGACTTCGAAGCGGAGGACACGTGTCGGGATCGCAAGGCTTGCGTCGAGGCTAAGCGAGGTGCGGTCGTCGGGCATCCGTCCGATGGTGCTACGACGAGAATTCCCAAAGTGCCCTTCGGGGGCGTGTATCCTAGTATTATGTAATAGGGGTAGTTTCGTCTTTCGGTTGCCTCCATATAAACTTAGAGGAGAGAGGATGGCAGCCATCTCTTGAAACCCTAGCTCATTTCCCTTTGCTATTTCCCTTCCTATTTTCCCTAGGTTTTCCATAGGACTAGCTTGAGAGCTTCATGGTGAGATCTTGAGAGAGGGATGGATGTTGAGGAGGCAAGCTAGACCTTGTATGAATTTTTCATGGTGTGTATAGAAGGTTTGGCGTGATTCCTCAAGTGTTCTTGTTGCTCCTCTCGTTTCTCTTTTTCGGTGATTTTCGGAGCCTTTTCTTGGAATTTTCGTTCGTCGCTCGATTCATCGATTTGAGGGCGTTTCTCTCCGGATTTCTTTGAGGGGATCATGGGCGAGTGCCTTGTGCCTCTTTGTGGATGATCTTGACCCCTCAAACGTCGGATTTGGCCTTCGATTCGTTGACTTTCGGATGAACCCTAGGTCATAGTGTTCTTGGCAAGGTTTCGCGATTCCGGGAGTTGTAGGGAGTTTGAGACCGAAATTTTTGGGGCATATCCTCTCCTTGGGGTGTTCATCATCTCCCCAAAATTTCGTCTCAAGACTCCAAGTGGTTCTGAGATCCATCGATCGAAAGTTTGGGGTTGTTTCGCAGGCTGATTTTTTTGGGGAGGGCGGTACTACCGACCCTGTACAGGTAGTACCGATAACCTGATTTTCAGCTGCCAGAGAGTCTTTATCGGTAGTACGGACCCAAGGTCGGTAGTACTGGTAGTCGGAAGTACCAACCTAGTGCTGGAAGTACCGATAACCTGGTTTTTAGGTGCCAGTAAGCCCATATCGGTAGTACCGACCTGGGGCCGGTAGTACCGACAATTTCTGCTGCAGTTTGCCTCGCGCTAGCTTTTTCTCTCGGTTCTTTTTGTGCTTGCTTCCGCTTTGTTCCTAGGCTTGATCTAACTTGTTCCTAGGGTTAGTAGGTCCATTGTGACTACGTGATCTTGGCAAGTGTGTGCGAGATTCTTCGGAAGTGATTTTGGGGTATAGGCCGAGTTCTTGAGAAGAATTTTTATCGGCTCCCATTCACTCCCCCCCTCTCTGGTCGCCAATTCGGTCCTTCAACCTTGAAAGTAGTCTTTATCCACCTTTTCTGGAAAGGCAAGTTTATCCTTACTGTGTTCCATGACGTAAGCATGCAACCTGGCACAATTTGGTCTAGTAGCCTCTAAGTCCGCTTCTGACAACATAGGTACACCAGGCTTGTATTTTGGTTCCTGTTCTGTCCCAATAATACAGTTAAGAATCTCATCTTTAGACAGAGGTTTCCTGGCCTCGTTCTCCTTCTGCAGTGGAGATTGCCTGGGCTCCTCCTATTGCAGAGGTTGCTGTTGCATCTGCTGGTTAGGGGGAGATTGTCTGGGCTCCTCCTCCTGCTGCTGCAGAGGCTGCTGTTTCATCTGTTGCTTATGGGGAGATTGCCTGGGCTCCTCATCCTCATGTTGCAGTTGCTGCTTAGGCAGAGTTTGCCTGGGCTCCTCCAGCTGTTGTCGACGCTCCTGCTGTGTAGTTTGCTGATCTGTTGTTGTTGTTGCTGCTGCTGCTGGCCTTCTCTTGCTGACACTGAGCTGCAGTACCTCCATCTGATGTTGTACCCCTGCTACCTGTTGCAGCTTCAGGGTTGGGATGTCTCGTCATGGGTGGTATAAGGATCCTATCCTTTGCCCATTGGATCCTTTGAATGAGAGCCTCAGCTAGGGTTGCTATGTCACCCCCATCAATTGGTACAGGCAGAGGGTAGTGACCCGCATTGACCCACACATAAGTAGGTTGCACCACAACATACCCATCCTGCACCGGTACTGCATGGCAAGCCTTTTGAAATGGAAAGACTTTCGCTAGTGCGAGCTCCACATTAAACCCACTACCATCTAAAAGGCTGCACGCGGTTGGCTCTGTCAGCTTTTCTGTTGTGTCCAACATAGGTGATCGACTATCACTGTGCACTTGATTCACTTCGTCCTCGTTGACATGCTAATGGTCTTGCTCTCTGCCACACATATCTTCCTCGCTATCATGCGCATCTTGTTCCTCGCTGCCATGCACGTCTTCTTCCTCGCTGCTACTGACAGGCGCTGGTAATTGGGAAGGAAGAAGTACATTTTTCGGTATTTCGATGCCTGATAGTCTTAGAGCATGGACAACTATTTTAAATGTTATGTCCATCATATCATCAGACCTCTTGTTCCTCTTCTCCCTGTACATTTCAGCAAACTCTTCACCAAACCCTTTACCCTAGCCAAGTGAACTAGACACGCCTCGAACCCGACCTCGATGCTCCAGAGTCTCAAGTGCTGCGGTGAGGATATCATTCTCCCTAACCCTAGAGAAAGAACCATCGCTACCTTGAGATGCAAGTGTTTTCACCCTATCTGCTACCCCTACCACCGCAAGGTTACTAAATGTTATGTCCCCGCTTCCTGCACTAGTGTTCTTCCTCTTCTTCCCTACCCTTGCCCGAAGATAAGGTCTCGAGCGTCCAGGAAATTGGTCCCAAGGGTTCTGTTTTCCTTCTGCAGCGAGCTTTGCATCCTCCTCCTCCCACTCTTTCCTTTTACCACATGATAACCTTTTCTGCCCATCTTGTGTGGCTTATTATGCAATGCTCTCTTTTGTTTCATCTCCTGGCTCAATTGCTGAAATGAAGGAGAATTGGTTTCCTGCACAAACATGTCCCAGTCTTGTTGCTGCAAAAAGGCATGCTTCGCAAAGGGAGGCTCCTCTTCGCTCACATATTTTTTTCTTAAATGGGCCTTGAACCGCCGTTGCAAGGTTCCAATCTCTGATATAGCTACCTTAGCTGCCTTCTTGTGAACAGATTCTTCCAGATTGGCTGGATAATCTAGCTTTTCCTCTAAAACTGTGAACAATTGTTCCGTCTTAATTAGTGAGAGATCATCAACCGCCTTGTTGATTGACACCCTCTCCCGAGCAATGAGGCCACAAACCAATACAAATCTAGCCCTCACAGCATCTGGGGTAGGCAAAAAATTGGCATCAAGTCCAGTTGCAGTGAACTTGTCTTCTGGCCATTTGGTTTGTGTCCTTGACCCGCGGGATCGAGTAATACTCGCAGCAGTCTGTGTTGAGTGACCCTGTGAAGAAGGTTCACCGCCGATGGGCTGTGATGGTGCACTGGAGGTAGAGGAGTTTGTTGTTGTGGGAGACTGCATAGATGATATGTCAGGTTGTCAGTAGAGCAACATAAGCAAGACTGAAAATCTAAACAAAATTCTTATTAGATAAATTCTTTTTTCTTTGACAGGCAAAATAGCTGATATTAGACTAGAAATCATTACAAGTCGTAAATAAAATCAGCATAGACATGCACAGTTCATATTTTACTTAATTAGCATACAGGGATAGGTGCTAATCATTTTGACAGGGACACAACAATATGCTTATATATCAAAGCAGAGAATAAATTCCTTCAACTGCTTCCTTTTCCAACTTCAGCAGCGATGGATTGTGTGTTCCGTGTGTACATTCAACAAGAGCATAAAGCAATCATGACATTATATATGACAGTAGCGAAACAACACTCACAACACATCATGACACCAACAATAACAATATATATGACAATAGTGAAACAATTAACACTCAACAAAGCATAGGACAGTCTAGTTATCACTACCTTATAAACCACTGCGATGCATTTCCCACTGACATTATGTGGCCATCAGAATTAAAGTATGCTAACAGGTCTAAAGCATAACTGTCGATCTGGTACATTCAAAGCATAGAAGAATTAAAGTATGCATTAATCTCAATGATTTTCATGAATTTACAATGCAAAAATTGTAGCACCAGGAACACGAAAATGAATTTCAACAGTTCATATAACTTCATCTATTAGCAACAATTTATTCGAACAGACTTGGAGCAACAAAATCCATCCATAAAATCCACAGTCAATCAATTAAAAATGAACTATTAAGGCATGTCTCCCTCATCCACCTTGACAAGAATATATAGCAGATTGGGTGGCCGAGCAGAGAGAGGCCGTTAGGGGTTCAAGCAGGACTAACCTCTGTCGGGAATGAAGTAGTTGTTCTCGTGATGGTCGGAGGGGCCGGATCCACGTCGGCTCGTGGCTTGAGGTGGCCGGCTCGTCATCGTGGCCGGATGCCGGATCCGCATCACCGTCTTTAGGCTGGTTGGGAAGCCGTCCGCACGCCAGTAACCGCGTCATCATCACCGTCGTCACGCAGGGAGCAATGGGCTGGAGAAGAGCAGGGCTGCGGCGGGGAGAGAGCGGCGAAGGTGAGCAGGGAGAGTGGCGGCGACGACTAGGGCAAGAGAAGGAGCAGGCGGCGGCGGGGAGAGTGCGGACGTTGTGGATCTGTCTAACGAGTAGCCGAATATATGTCCCCCGAGGAACTACGCGCGTAACTGTGTTTACAAAAATTACTGGTGTGCCCTTGAACGACTCTCTGGTGGAATTGGAATTCCATGGGCATTATAGTCAGTATAGGTGGGAAATTTTGAACAGCCCGCGCACGGTTTGCCTCCTGACACTGACACGTGGGCTAGTGTCATTAGCGACGCTAGTTAGTGAACCCGCATCGCCTTTGTTGGCAGTTGGGTCCGGGCAGGCGGGCAGCAGTTATCTTTTTATATTGGCTGCTGACGCTGACGCGTGGGCCAGCCACTAGTTTTTTCGAATGAAACTTGCTTCCCTATAATATTAGAGCTCATAAAACAGCACCTAAAAAATCATAAAAATACAAATGATTCATATTTGGACATTTAGTATTTGAATAAAATATCAACAGTCACACTTGTGCGCCTAAGATACTTAGAATTCATTTTTACATCCCATGTTAATGATGTAATAATTCTAATAACATCTAGTGTGCTCTAAAAAATCTACAAATTGACTTGGCAACATAATTTGGGTACCTAAACTTGTCTTCAAAAATTCCAATGGTTTCGATGAAGGAATAATATACTTGTGTACAAATATCTACATCTCTCACGTAGTTTCCTAAAATGTTGCTTGAACATTGAAGTTTTCCACACTTTGCAACATGTTCGAACTCATATGCGTTTGAAAACTTAACAAAACCTTGTGTTCATCTTAAGATTACGAGAATGCAAAGTTTCATTATAGGAGGTGTGGAAAACAAATATTATTTATATCTTGTACTTACATAGAACAAGATAAGGCATATAAACATTGTTCAAGAAACGGAATATACACTAAACAGTGAAATTAATGAAAATATGGTGATTTTAGAAAAAATTAGAAAAAAAATAATCAGATTTGGACTAATTACGACAGAGAAATACATGTTACAAAATTTGATTGTATATTAAAAAGAGAAATGCCGTCGGCGACGCGGGACGGATAAACTGTTCTTCATTCTCCAATTGAACAAAGGAGGAAGCAGAGGGCACCGCCGCCTGCCGCCGCCCCCGCCGTGCCCGCTTCGGTAGTTTTGACACCCAAGAGGGCACCCTAGGCCTCTTCGGCGGCAAATGAGACCACCGTAACCTTTGATTTGACTCACAAATGTGACAAATCAAATCTTGTCTATCAAAAACTGATTAAAAATCGACATCTCGATTAAATCAAATCCGCATTTAGTAATATCTAATAATTTACATTCAAGATAGATAATGTTCATTGATGCTTGCACCTACATCCCGATGTTTGTTGACACTGTTTTTTGGAAAAACAAGTCAAAAAGGGATAAGAAGAAGTAGCCGATGAGAGAATAGTATAATCGGCCGATTGAAGAAAGAAGAGGTGGTCAACAGAAGCTCGCCGATGGGCAAGGCAGTCCAACCAGGGCCATATGGGTCCAACTGATCGGCCGATGGTCAACCAGGGAATCGGCCGATGGAGAGAAGGTGGCAATCAAGGATACGGCAAAGGCAAGACATGGTGGAAGCAGGTCAATCTATGATTGGCAACAGATCAAGAGTCAGTTTTAGAGGAGTTTGACTCCTGCGTGAGTCTTTTCTATTTTTAGTACTGTTCGTTTTCTTTAGATGCAAGTAAACAATGCCGTAATCGGCTAGGAGTCGGGTTGTCCTCAGAACATAAATAGCGACTCTGCGTGGTCGGAAAATATGTACACACCAATATCAAACAAAGCGCCTCCGGGCAAACCCTTTACAATTTACAGCATCTACTTTTCGGTGACTTCGCCACTGTGTTTTTTCTTTTCTTCAATGTCCTTCAAGTTCGTCGGGCTGCATCGATCGAGCTCTGGCAAGCTTGTGACCGTTTTACCGAATAATCCCAGGCTTTAACCTTCGGGCGCATTGCTGAGGTGTTGTCTAGTTCTTTATTCACCCCTTATCGATATTAGCTAGATCTACAAGTCTTCATACCAATTCTTGTAGTTTTAGCTATTATCACCAATTTACCCCACTCGATCTAGGTCTCGTCAGCTTTATCTTCATAGCCGATCTAGATTAGTTTGAGTGCTGACGTCACGATCAGCCGATCCAGCCGATTTCTCTTTTACATACTTGCACTTCGGCTACTTTCGAGCCTGCCAATCCTGCTTTACCGTATCGGCCGATTGGCAGGTACACGTACTATTGAAGACCCATCGGTTCTCTAGCCGATCTCTTAATATTTTCCGTTGTCAATCAACAGGTCAGATTGGCTGGCACGCCTCGCTACAGACCAGGGAGTCACGTGTGTCGCGCGCGGAGGTGACATCCTATTTTCGCGTCAACACACTTTTGGCACGCCTGGTGGGACCCGAAAAAGTCAACAATGACGAAGAACTCGAAGAATTCCGAAGTTGACCCGAGCAACGTTCAACCAGACACTAGAGATCAGCTGAAGGATGCAAATAAAGCTGAGTTCGAAGCACACATGAAGCGATATGAAGAATTGTGCTTGGCTTCGTATGGTCAAACTAAAAGTGGGGTCTTCAAGAAGAATCCTCTTCCAGGACCTCAACATATCAGCTTCTCAGCTGATCCTCAAGGGCTTCAAAACATGATGAATAAAGCTATGCATCAAACCATGATCGATCAGTCAACGGTCCTCGCTAATACAATTCAGAATTGTCTGACTGAAACGCTCAAAAAGGAACAGGAGAGGGATATGTGGGACCTGCATACTTTCAACCAGGGTGATCTCCTCTGATGTTCCCAAAAGCTCAATCAGCTTCCCAGCTGATTGATGATCCAACAGTAGGGGTTACACCATCTCTACAGATCAATGCAACTGCTCCTGATTCTTCATCGGATTCCCAGCCGATTCAGAATCAGAATGCTGGAGATGCACCTAAAAATCCTGCTGTTACAGTGCCAATAGTTCAAACATATTCAGCACACTCCAATGTCCAGGATCAGACATTCTCGGTCCAGAATCCTCCTCAGAAATACCCTGCAATGAGGGATCAGAATGGAAGACTTTCAGGATGGGACTTGCCTCGTGATCACTTTGAGACTGATATCTCAAATTTCTTTGAGCTTCAGCCTGAAGAAATTCCAAAAGTGAAGTACCCAGAATCTTATCAAGGAAGGAGTGGAGTTTGTTTACTTCAATCACGGGAACAAGACTTCTGAAAGGGTTAAGATTAGTCCTACTCATGCGCATATGGTTATACCAATGGAAAGAAAAGCTCCTGTTCCACCTCAAAGATCGGCTCCTCAGCCGACCTTAGGAATGCCTGTACAGACTACTCCACTACAACAATCAACATCATTGCAGCCTGTCTTAACCCCGGCTAATACGGTTGCTCATACAAGATCATCGCCTCAGAACCCAATTAATCAAGGGATGACAAGGCAACCAGCAACACAACCACAGCAGATGGATCCCGTTCAAACGATGCAGATGCTGCTGAATCAATTAGCCGACTCGGGCCAGTTGAACCTGCATCAACCAATTCCATCGGCCGGACAGCTGATCGGACATATTCCATCTGTAATAAGTCAATCAAATATGCAAGGGTCTTTCGGAGCAAGGGTATCGGCAGTACCAAATCCACAGTCAAGAACTTTGGAAGAACAGCCTTCAGAGACTCCATCGACTGACATACAGGCGATAGAACAAATATCTGCCGAGTTGAAGTCTCATCTGAAGGAAGAATTGATTGACCATCTTTCAGATACACTGCAAAAGCGATTTGGAATAAAGCCTAAGCAGCAAATCTACATGTACAGAACACCGTATCCATCTGGCTACGATCAGATACCTTTCCGTCCAAGATTCAAGGTGCCAGATTTCACCAAATTATCTGGGCAAGATGATACATTCACAATGGAGCATATCACTCAATTGATCATACAGTGTGGAGAAGCAGGGAATATTGACGCGCTCAGGATACGGTTGTTCTCTTCATCTCTCTCAAGGCCTGCATTTTCATGGTTCACTTCACTTCTGGCCAACTCCATCATCAAGTGGTCTGATCTGGAGCAGCAGTTCCATAATTATTTCTTCTCTGGCATTCATGACATGAAGAGTACTGATCTGACCAGACTCAAGCAAAGGAACAATGAAACTATTTCTGGATTCGTTCAGAGGTTCAGAGAAGTCAGAAACAAATGCTACAGTTTGAATCTGGGAGACAAGCAGCTGGCTGAGTTGGCATTCCAAGGGATTTTGCCAGCCTTAAGGGAGAAGTATGCATCACATGACTTCGAAAGTCTCAGCCAGTTAGTCAGTCGGATGAGTCAGGAAACTGCAAAGTCCTATGAGCCTAGGAGGAATTTCCAAAAGAAGGTGTCTTATGTGGATTGCTCTGACTCAGAAGATGAAGAAAATGTGATAGGGCTTGCAGAGTGGGTCAAGGGCAAGAAGACTGTGTCCTGTCCTTTTGGTAAAAAGGAACCAGAAAGATTCGGCTTTGATATCACTAAGGCCGATAAGATATTTGATCTGTTGCTTCAACAAGGGCAAATCAAACTCTCTCAGTTCCATACGATACCTTCTGCAGAAGAGCACAAGAGGATGAAGTATTGCAAGTGGCACAATGCAATGTTGCACGACACCAATGATTGCAAGATTTTCAGACAACAGATTGAATCAGCTATTGAGTAAGGGAAACTCAAGTTTGAAACCCCTACCAAAGCTGAAAAGCCGATGAAGATTGATCAGCACCCCTTCCCAACTAATACAGTTGAGGTGTCTAGCAAAGACACATCACGTGTTAAGTTGCTGACATCGGAATCAGCTCAAAATAAAGGAGTTGTTGATCCCATGGTACAAGCAACCGCTGCAGATGTCAAAGGAAAAGGGTTGCTGCTTGAAGAAGAAGACATGAAGCCACGTCGGCCTATCACGTCCCAGGTGCTGATCAACAAGTTTCAGCGACGACAAGAGAAGGCAAAGGGAAGAGAAGGGTGGGAACGGCGTAATGAAGGACATTGGAGGTGTTTGTTCTTCAAGTACTGCTGGGAAGAAGGAATCAAACTGCCAACGACAGAAAATTGTCCAGAATGCAACGGAGCTTACAACAATGGCAACTCATCCAAGAGGGTTTGCTTCAATGACAGGAGGCCTGCGACTGGGAATCACCGTGAGTTCAATAATCAACGGGTCCCAGTTCATCAACGGCTAGGGGGTAATGCCAACGTCTACGATCGGTTGGAGGGCAAGGCCGGTGTTCATGATCGGCTGGGAGGCCGAGTCAATGAAAAGTCAAGCAACCGGCTGGAAGACTTAGCTGATTCTCTGGTCCCGGATGAAGATATTATGTGTCGAGCTCCTGAACGTCGACGCACTATGCAACTGGACGATGAAGGGTCAAGCCAGTCATACAAGAAGCCTAATTTATAATGGTGTCCAGATGGCTTGACCAAGTCTCAGAAAAGGAGAGTCCAGCGTCTACGACAGCTAGAACAGCAAGAAGAAGAAGAGAGACGTGTGCTGGACAAAAAGAAAGTTCGATCTCAAGTATGGCGTCCCAAGCCTAAGGCCAATGGTGAGAAGGATGATGAGCCAAGGGCTGACATAAACATGGTTGTCCTTCTGCCTAAGGTGTTTATGGCTCCAATTGATTCGGATGTGTCCAATGAAAAGCTTGGGATGGCTCAGTTGACATTGGAACCTACACAAGCTATCTTTGAGAAGCCAGTGGATGAGAAGAGACAATACTTGAAGGTATTGTTTCTCAGAGGTTTTGTCAATGGGAAGCCAGTCACCAGGATGCTAGTAGACGGATGAGCAGCAGTCAATCTAATGCCTTACACCTTGCTGTGCAAGATTGAGAAATCTGATGAAGATTTAACCCAAACGGACATGATGCTGGTAGATTTTGAAGGAAATGTATCTCCAGCTCAAGGTGCAATCTGCGTGGAGCTCACCATCGGCAGTAAGACCCTTCCAACTACTTTCTTTGTCATTAAGGGGAGGGGATCTTATAATTTGCTGCTGGGCCGGGATTGGATACATGCCAATTGCTGCATACCCTCTACAATGCATCAATGTATCATCCAATGGATCAGAGATTTAGTGGAGGTGGTCAAAGGAGAAACCTCTTTAACAGTTGCAGCGACATAAGCACAAGGTTGGACCTATGATCGAGTGAGCTGCATATCAGGAAAAGCAAGGGATACCAAGCATCTCAAAGTGTCTAATTTCAGACTAAAGCCGGTTCAAGCAGTCGGCTCTGATGAAAAGATTTAATGGATCAATTCATAGAAGACGAAGGAAAGCTTGGGCATGGATTTACGTCGGCCGACGAATTGGAAAAGATAGATCTTGGAGATGGAAGCAAACCAAGGCCGACTTATATTAGTGCCAAGCTCGATCCAGAATACAAAACAGAGTTGATTGCATTATTGAAAGAATTCAAAGATTGTTTTGCCTGGGAATATTATGAGATGCCTGGTTTAGACCAGTCTATTGTGGAACATCGGTTACCTATCAAACCAGGATTTCGACCCTTTCAACAACATCCTAGGAAATATAATCCAAAGATTTATCTTGATATAAAAGTCGAGATAACAAAGTTACTCAAAGTTGGTTTTATTCGGCAATGTCAGTATGCCGAATGGATCTCTAACATAGTCCCTGTTTACAAGAAAAATGGCAAACTACGTGTTTGCATTGATTTCAGGGACTTAAACAAAGCAACACTGATGGACGGATATCCGATGCTAGTAGCTGACGCATTGGTCAACGCCGTTGCAGGGCATAAAGTCATCAGCTTCATGGACAGTAATGCTGGATATAACCAGATATTTATGGCTATAGAGGATATTGCGAAAACTACTTTCAGGTGCCCTGGTCATGTTGGTTTATACGAGTGGATTGTCATGACTTTTGGATTTAAGAATGCTGGTGCCACATATAAATTCCACGAACTCATCGGCAAGATAGTGGAAATCTACATTGATGATGTGGTCGCCAAGTCAAAAAGCTACAAGGAACATCTGGCCGATTTGCATAAAACACTGGAGTGCACAAGAAAGCATGGTTTGAAGATGAATCCCAACAAATGTGCTTTTGGTGTTTTAGCTGGTCAATTCTTGGGTTTCTTGATACATGAAAGGGGAATTGAGGTTGGTCAGAAATCAATCAGCGCAATTGATAAGATAGAGGCACCATCAAACAAGAAAGAGCTTCAATCATTGATCGGCAAAATTAATTTTATCAGAAGATTCATATCTAACCTATCTGAAAGAATTCAGCCATTCACACCCCTGCTGATGCTCAAGGACGATCAGAAATTTAAATGGGGGAAAGAACAACAAAAGGCTTTGGATAACATCAAGCAATATTTAAAATCTCCTCCTGTTCTGATGCCCCCTCAAGATAAGAAACCGTTCAATTTATACTTATCGGCTAATGAGCGGGCTATTGGATCGGCCCTCGTACAAGAATTTGAAGGTAAAGAACGAGTCGTGTATTTTGTAAGTAGAAGACTTTTGGATGCAGAAACAAGATACTCAGTGGTGGAGAGATTATGCTTATGCCTATATCTCTCATGCATGAAGTTAAGGCCTTATCTGTTAACCGCCAAGTGCATTGTGTTTAGCAAAGACGACGTAGTTAAGTACATGCTGTCATTACCAATCTTGAAGGGCAGAATAGGAAAGTTTATCTTGGCTTTGTCAGAATTTGATTTAACTTATCATTCGGCCAAAGCTATCAAAGGACAAGTAATGGCCGAATTGGTAACTCAGCATTGTGGATCCGAGGTTGCAGTTGTTGAACCTGTTCCATGGACCATGTTCTTTGATGGGTCATCATGTGGAGTAGGAGCTGGGATTGGAATTGTCCTCATCTCGCCTCAAGGGACAAACTATGAATTTTCCATCCCAATTGAGAAGACTTCAACAAACAATCAAACTGAGTACCAGGCAGTATTGAAGGGGATAAAGCTATTACGAGAAGTTAACGCTGAAGCTGTTGAAATATTTGGAGATTCTCAGCTCATGACAAATCAGTTGGTAGGAGAGTATGAATGCAAAGATGATATATTAAGAGTCTATCATGAAGAATGCCTTCAATTACTCAGAGAATTCAAGATAATAAAGCTTGAGCATATCCCCAAATGCCACAACAGTGAAGCTAATCAGCTGGCTCAAAGTGCATCGGGTTATCGGCCGATTTCAATTGTGGAGTTACCTGCCTATGATTGGAGAAAAGAGATAGTTGACTATTTGAAGGACCCATCTAAGAAAGGTGACAAACAACTAATGTACAAAGCCATTAAATATGTCTTATTGGAGGATGAGTTGTACTATCACACCATCGACGTGGTTTTGCTCAAATGTCTTGGTGAAGAGGAGGCAAAAACCTTAATGGGAGAAATTCACGAAGGAGTTTGTGGAGCCCATCAATCGGCATTCAAGATGAAGTGGATAATCAGAAATAATAACTATCATTGGCCGACAAACTTGGAAGATTGCTTCAGATATTACAAAGGATGCCAAGAGTGTCAGAAGTTTGGAAGCATTCAGAGAGTTCCAGCATCAGCAATGAACCCAATAATTAAGCCATGGCCATTCAGAGGTTGGGCAATCGATCTGATCGGACAGATATATCCACCGTCGAGCAAAGGTCATAAATTCATACTGGTGGCTACGGATTACTTCACAAAGTGGGTTGAAGCTATCCCTATTAAAAATGTGACGTCAGGCAATATGATTGATTTTGTCAAGGAACATATTGTCTATCGGTTTGGTATACCTCAGACCATCACGACCGATCAAGGGAGTCAATTCACTTCAGGAGAATTTGAGGAATACACAAACTCTCTGGGGATCAAGTTGTTGAATTCGTCTCCTTATTATGCTCAAGCAAACGGACAGGCAGAAGTAGCAAACAAGGGCATCATCAAATTGATCAAGCGTAAGATCGATGAGAATCCTAAGCGGTGGCACATGATCCTTAATGAGGCACTATGGGCATGCAGGATGGCATGCCATGGGGCAACCAAAGTATCACCTTATCAACTAGTATATGGTCATGATGCGGTATTGCCTTGGGAACTAAAAACTGGGTCTAGAAGAACTTCTTTGCAGGATCAATTATCGGCTGATGATTATTCGGCCATAATGAAAGAAGAAGTAGAGGACCTCGCTGGTGATCGGCTAAGAGCAGTGGATTGAGAAAAATAAAAGGAGAGTAGCCAGATGGTATGATAAGAAAGTCAAAATTAAAGAGTTTTCCCAAGGAGATCTGGTTTGGAAACTCATATTACCAATCGGCTCTAGAGACCCAAAATATGGGAAATGGTCACCAACGTGGGAAGGTCCATATCGCATCAGCCAATGCGTGCCAGGCAATGCATATATCTTGGAAACCTTGGAAGGAGAAAAGTTTGCTAGAGCATTAAATGGAAAATACTTGAAAAGATACTATCCAAGCATATGGGTAGATGCTTAGCCGATCAGAGCCTAAACGACCGGTTAAGAGCTCGAGCTATAGCCAATTATAAATACAATCGCCTTTAGTACAAAGTAGCCGATTAATAAAAGATATGTTCGGTTCTAGATCATGGCCGATGTACAAATCGCCCTTAGAAAAAAAATATATATGTATATATCTCTTACTTCGGTTACAATGATGGTATTACAATACAGATCTGAAGAATACATTGAGAAGACAAGTTGAGATAAATCATGACCAGCCGATTACATTCATCATCACTGGACAAGTGACAGGACGAAGAAAGAAAAAAACAAAAAAGGAAGCGTAAATTTGACGAAGATGAATCACCAGATTCTGTGACTCTCCCCGTCAAGATTGTTGGTAAAAAAGACATAGGGTTGTTCTTCTTCCCAAAACGCCCAGGGACGACCTCCGCTCTCCTCCATCAGCTGATGCACCCAAGACGCATCACAGGGGTTCTAGCTGTTGGACCTCCTGGCTTCACAAAAGGAGACTAGAGAGGGAAGTATGCCCTAGGTTATCACAAGAATTCTTCTAGCCATCAAAAGTCTGAAAAGGAAAAAGGGACCAAAGAGTAAGAGTCTAAAGCTCGCTGGATCTATATCTCGAGCCATGAACAAAGGAGAGATTTGTTCTCCATAGAAGATGAGGGTGGTTATTTATAGCCAAGGCACCAGGAAGAGATAAGGATGGGGGAGACAGAAAAGACAGAAACTGAAGATGCTAGATCCGGTAAAAAAGGAAACAGATGACCCATGAATGGTTCAGTTTCCAAAGGATGACCAATTCAGAGATACATTTCCCAAAAATAGGGTTGGCACGCACATATTGCGAGCAGTGGGGAATTTTCTCTAACACATCTACGAACTACAAGGCATGGTTCACAGAAATCTTCTGCTCAGCATTGCAGACAAAGTTGGCAAGCTCACTAACAGCATCCAGGAGAAATGCAATTTCAAGCTAAAGTTTGTCAACGACCAGTAACAACTATCATTTCCTGAAGGCTCTACTAGGAAAAGATACCTCCCATCCCTAGGACCGAAAGAACCCATGTGTTCATCGGTTAAAAGGCTAAAGCTTATAGGAATCGTGAAGAGACCATTGGGCAAAAGGATGAGTTTTATAGGAAGAAGAAAGAAGAAACAGGACAATTTCACATATTGAAAGCCTCTGACGAAGCTTTAGCATTCAAGCAAATGAAGGCTCGTGATATTGACTGTGTCTAAAGACAAAGGGCGATCGAGTATATCTTGACGTACGATATGATGAATCAAAGGAGATACTGGATTCAAGTAATTTCGGAGCAAAAAGATATTTACTCCGAAACTGGGGGGCATGTGTTGACACTGTTTTTTGGAAAAACAAGTCAAAAAAGGATAAGAAGAAGTAGCCGATGAGAGAACTGTATAATCGGCCGATTGAAGAAAGAAGAGGTGGTCAACAGAAGCTCGCCGATGGTCAAGGCAGTCCAACCAGGGCCATATGGGTCCAACTGATCGGCCGATGGTCAACCAGGGAATCAGCCAATGGAGAGAAGGCGGCAATCAAGGATACGCCAAAGGCAAGACATGGTGGAAGCAGGTCAATCTATGATTGGCAACGGGTCAAGAGTCAGTTTTAGAGGAGTTTGACTCCTGCGTGAGTCTTTTTCTATTTTTAGTAGTGTTCGTTTTCTTTAGATGCAAGTAAACAATGTTGTAATCGGCTAGGAGTCGGGTTGTCCTCAGGACATAAATAGCGGCCCTGTGTGGTTGGAAAATATGTACACACCAATATCAAACAAACCGCCTCTGGGCAAACCCTTTACAATTTACAGCATCTACTTTATAGCATCTACTTTTCGGTGACTTCGCCACTGCGTTTTTTCTTTTCTTCAACGTCGTCCTTCAAGTTCGTCGGGCTGCATCGATCGATCTCTGGCAAGCTTGTGAGTACCATTTTACCGAATAATCCTAGGCTTTAACCTCTGGGCGCAACACTGAGGTTTCGTCTAGTTCTTTATTCACCCCTTGTCAATATTAGCTAGATCTACAAGTCTTCGTACCAATTCTTGTAGTTTTAGCTATTATCATCAATTTACCCCACTCGATCTAGGTCTCGTCAGCTTTATCTTCATAGCCGATCTAGATTCGTTCGAGTGCTGACGTCATGATCGGTCGATCCAGCCGATTTCTCTTTTACATACTTGCACTTCGGCTACTTTCGAGCCTGCCGATCCTGCTTTACCGTATCGGCCGATTGGCAGGTACACGTACTGTTGAAGACCCATCGGTTCTCTAGCCGATCTCTTAGTATTTTCCATTGTCAATCAATAGGTCAGATTGGCTGGCACGCCTCGCTACAGACCGGGAAGTCACGTGTGTCGTGCGCGGAGGTGACGTCCTATTTTCGCGTCAACAATGTTCATCCTTCTGACGGCGTACTCCACGGCGACGCTGAAGTTACGCATCTAGAGGTCGAACTCATGACGGATGCGACACTCGGCGCTGCAGTAGTGGATGATCTCTGAGGTCTCCGACCCGTAGTGCCTACATCCCGCTGCCCAAATGCAGACGTGGGGATTCTGGACGGGCAACAATGGAATGTCGTCGTCGCCGTCACGAAGACAATACCACCACGCAATGTTGCAGAGATCCCGCTTGACGAGGTAGCGCAACCACCGCAGGTTGTGGTTCTTCCACCTCCCGTCAGGGGGTGATGGGCCGCCGCTGATTTCGTGGAGCAGTGCCATGGCTTCGGGGTCCGCAGGGTTGCAATGGTACTTCAGCATCGCTAAAAAGTACTTCGCACCGGAGTCTTTAGCAGTGGCATCTCCGACGAGCTTCAGACCCTTATCGGGATTCTACCGCCTCATCAACCTCTCCATCCCCTCGAAGCATAAGGCCTCCGGATGATTGGCCTCACGGAAACGCCGCTCAAAGCACGACCTGACGTAGCGATTCCTGCACACCTAACGAAGCTCACGCAGCAACACGTGCAGCAGTACCTCATCGGAGTCACAGATGCGCCGGAAGGTGCTGTAGATCTTATTACGAAGGATCAAGAAACGAATGACGGGCTCATCCTTGATGGAGTGGATGATGATCTGGGTGATAAGATCATCTGGCAGTAGCAGCATCAAGCACACCGCGGCCATCAAGGAGAAGGGGAGGAGATTGAAAGGCGACGAGGTTTGGAAATGGAAAGGCGACGGGGTTGAAATTGAAAGGCGACGGGGGAAATTGAAAGGAGACGGGGGTTAGAAATAGAAAAAGGCGACTCGGCCATCTAGAACAATATATGGAAATTGAAAAGGCACCGTAGTTTGGCTACTGACGCTGACGAGTGGGCCTGACACCATTGCCCCTGCCCCTTCACCTTTCCGTGTAATTGAAAGGTGACACGTGTTTTTGGATGGTTTCCCGTCTTGTCAATATAACTCCCTTGCCTTCCCCTGCTTCTTCCATAATCTTATCATCTCTTTCGCTTCTTCTTCCTCCTCGCGATCAACCACTACAAATCTCCAGTCACCGAGAGATCAAAAAGGAGAAGATGGCGTCGAGTGCCCCGTCGCCGGCGAAGCGGGGACAAAGGGAGGACGATGATGACGAAAGCCGGCGTCGGAGGAAGTTGGAGAAGGGGAAGGAGCCAACGACTGTTGACGACTGTTAAACACCATATTTATAATCGTCAACCCCTACATTTTTGTGTGACAAATGTACATCTATAGTCGAATAAGGGTTTATGCTAACAATTTCCATAAGTTGTGATGTATATTTGAATGCAGGGAATTAGTGTGAGAAATGGAGCAGAAGCACACCTTATCCTTCCACCTCATCAAGCCAAGCCTCTCCACCTCAGCCGATAAGAGGCTGCCATGCAAGCATCCCCTGGATCAATGATGTCATTAATCCAAGAGAAAGGACCGCGACGAATCAGAAGCCGCCACGTGTGCAGCACATGGATCCATGGGCCCACCAGAGCGCCTAAACTGCCTCAAGTGCACGTGTACACCGGGGACCGACCGAAGGGCCCACAGGACAGCCACCCCGAGGAAGCACACCCCGAGTGGGGCCACCTAGGGGTCGGCCGACCCTAGGATCGGCCAAACCGACCTTTGGTCGGCTGATCCCGGGCCTCCACGTGGTGCCTGTCCATTGGTCCTAGAGGCCATCCCCGGGGTTTTTCACTGCTCTTCACACCGGTGTCCAAGCCTATAAATAGAAGTGGAGGGGGTAGGAATAGACACACACACCTCTTCTCCTCATTTTGCCTTTGGGCTCCTACCCTCTCTAGGAGAGGAGTGCTTTTGCATAGGATTAGTGCTGGCTTGCTAGTGCTTTAGAGATTAGAAGGAAGGTGAGGGGTGACTTGGGGAAGTGCCACGGTGTTTGGCACCTGTCCCCAAGAACACACCTCAGCGGAAGCTTCTGTTCTTCATTTAGAATAAAGTTAGCATTTCGACCTTCTCTATTTAGACTAAAGTAGTCTTCATGCATAGGTGAATAGTTCTTATGTTCTTCACTTGTTCATGATTTAGAGGCTTGTGTTCTTCATGAGCTCAGTCTTTGATCCACTGGTGTAGTTCATAAGTTGCTAATTCCGTTTGTGTGCCTTTTAGTCCAACTAGAGTAAAGTGGATGCTCCTGCATTCTAGTTTAGACCAAAGTCCTTCCGTGATCCTTGTTTAGGTAGTGTTACCTGAGTGAGTTCTGGTCTCTCTCTCTCTCGTGGGTTCGTCGCTCCGTCTTCGTACGGAGTGCTATAGTGTTGTTATGGGTCGACAGACGTAGCTGTGCTATAGTAGTAACCGGTGGTGTCTAGGCAACGGGTTATCCTTCGATTGCCCTGTATCCCACGGTTTGTCTTGGGGTAGGCCGCGGTAGTGACAGTCGTTGGACCCTTACGGAATCCCCCACGTCTGGATACAGGTGTAGGCAACCCTTTGCCGTGAACTGACTGTTATAGCCAGGAGGGTCTGGTGTCCGAAACGAGAGTCCCTAACCGAGAGGCTGTTCTCGACTCTGCCCGCTATCAGTAGGATCCTTTCCGCCTTATCTCGCCCTATAGGGTGGTGTCCGTGGACCGTTCTTCTAGTGCAGAAGGTAGTACACACCGTTCCTTGGATTCGATACCCTTGGGAATACTCCTGAGGTGAAGTGCTACAGCGGTATTTCCGTGCACTTGCGGATTCTTTCATACCCGTCGGTTTACCCAGGTGGATCTTACGCTCACGCTAACAAGGCGTCGTTGGCTGTGACTTAAGAAATACCAACAAGCATTTCTAGCGCTGTTGCCGGGGAACGGTTGCTGTATCTATCTTCGAACCTAGTGGTCCTCGTATTTATCCTTCCCCCCCATTTTCTTCTTCTCCTTTCAACTCCTTTGGTTCTTTTTTTTACTTCCACCATGGAGCAACGATCAATTCTTGACCTTTCCGCTCCTAGAGCTGATTCATTTGAGCCACCACAATCTGAAGATCCAATTCACGCATCCAGCTATGAATTCAGCCCTACCCTGATTGACCTAGTTCGGAAGACTTGCTCCTTTTCGGGGTCAATTAGTGAGAATCCTTACGAGCACCTATGGGAATTTGAGATAGTGTGTTCATGTTACGCTATCACCGGCATGACACCCGAAACCTTCAGGTGGAAATTGTTTCCCTTCTCTCTAACGGATAAAGGAAAACGATGGTACAACAATAATGTAGCAAACGCGCGAGGTAATTGGGCTAAACTAGTGGGCGAGTTTTGCCAGATGTTTTTCCCTCCTCTTCGTGTTGCCACCCTGCGTAGGGACATCCTCAGTTTCCAACAAGGTGAGAGGGAATCCTTGAGCACAGCCTGGGAGAGATTCTCACATTTGATGAGCTCATGACCAGTCTTGCATCTACCTGAGCACGTAATTCTTGAACACTTCTATATGGGTTTGAACAAAAGCTCAACCTCACAACTTGATGCATCTTCTAAAGGATCGTTTCCTCACCTACCTATAAGTGAAGGGAAGGAAACCTTGGGGCGAATCCTACGAGACCGTCCTTTTACAACCGATCATGGGCCTCCCCCAGAAGAGCGTACACCCGAACAAGGGGACGTTCTAGTAGCTGAAGCCGATTCACCACCTTCCACATCTGCAAATCCAGCTCTAGAAGCTCTCCCTGAACCATCAACGTTGGAGGATGAGACCTCTCAATCTCGGGAACCTCAGTTGGAGCTTGAGGATGACCTTTTTGAAGATTATGGAAACACCTCAAATTACCAATGTAAAAGGAAACCGATGACCCCAGTCACTCCCCCAGATCCGGATGAGATTGCCTACTTCAAGGACACTGTTCGGGAGTTGACTGCTATCATGACTCAGGAGTGGTCGAAAGAGCTTGAGTGCTCGTCGGAGATCCTCCAGATTGGCTCACCTTATTCGACTTTCAAATGTGTCGTGCATGGAAGGCAGATAAACGCTCTCTATAACCCACTAGTTGGAGCCAACATCATCTCAAGTGACCTCACCATAGAATTCTTAGGAGATGAACCCTTAGCTCCCTCTAGAACGTCCGTTATGGATTCTCACGGGGAAATCATGGAAGGGATAGGAATCCTTAGCCAGATACCTGTTATCTGCAATGATGCCCAAATTATCCTCGATTTTCATGTCTTCGATATCAAAAGCTTCGATCTCATGATAGGGCTACCCATTGAGAAATTTCTCAGGGAAATCCCAGCTCAAGGAAAACTAGACATCCGAATAGGGGAGGAAGTTCTGTCGGTTAGAATTGCTGGGGCCAAATATGCAGCCACAGATCCTCCTCCCGACCCTGAGCCAATTGAGGAAGTAAAAGCCATTATCCCTGGACAGTTCCCAGAAGAATTCCTTGATGAGAATGCTGGACACTTTATAAAGGAAGAGGCAGAGCCCAATGAACGTATTGATATTTCAGACTACGCAGTCCCTCCTAAACCCCCAATCGAACTCAAACCCCTACCTGAGGGACTTCGCTATGTTTTCCTCCATGGGGACACTGAGACCCCAGTGATCATAAGCGACAAACTCACGGAGGAGGAATCTAGGAGACTCATCGCAACCCTAGAAAAACATCGAGCGGTCTTCGGGTATTCCCTTCAATATCTAAAGGGAATAAGCTCTTCTCTCCGCACTCATCGCATCCCTGTAGATTTGGAAATTCCACCCTCTCGTGAACCTCAAATACGACTAAATAATGCGATGAGGGAGGTAGTTAAGAAGGAGGTCCTCAAACACGCCGGAATCATCTACCCTGTGCCATATAGTGAATGGGTTAGTCCTGTTCAGTGTGTGCCCAAGAAGGGAGGGATGACAACGGTCACCAACGAGCAAGGCGAGCAATTCGCTCAGCGCCTCGCCACCGGATGGAGGATGTGCATAGATTATAGGAAACTCAATAAGGCCACAAGGAAGGATCACTTCCTGCTACCCTTCATTGATGAGATGTTAGAACGACTAGCGAATCACTCCTTCTTTTGTTTCCTTGACGGGTATTCCGGATACCACCAAATTCCCATCCATCCAGACGATCAGAGCAAGACCACCTTTACATGCCCTTATGGAACCTACGCTTATCGCAAAATGTCCTTCGGGTTGTGCAATGCACCCGCCTCTTTCCAAAGGTGCATGATGTCTATATTCTCAGATATGATCGAACAAATCATGGAGGTTTTCGTGGACGATTTCTTGGTCTATGGGAAAACCTTTGATGATTGCCTAGAGAATTTAGACAAGGTTTTGCAGCGATGCCGAGAAAAGGACCTAGTTTTAAACTGGGAGAAATGCCATTTTATGGTCCGCGAGGGCATCGTTTTAGGCCACCTAGTTTCTGAGCGTGGGATAGAGGTGGATCGAGCCAAAATCGAAGTCATAGAACACCTTCCACCACCCACTAATGTAAAAGGGGTCCGCAGCTTCTTGGGCCATGCGGGATTCTACCGTCGTTTCATCAAAGATTTCTCTCAAATCGCTAGGCCCCTCACGAACCTGCTAGCCAAAGACGTTCCGTTTGAGTTTACAGAAGACTGTATGAAAGTCTTCCTCACTCTCAAGAAGGCTCCCATCTCAGCCCCGATCATCCAACCCCCAGATTGGACACTCCCTTTTGAGATCATGTGTGATGCTAGTGATTATGCTGTAGGGGCCGTGCTAGGCCAAACAAAGGACAAGAAACATCATGCGATTGCTTATGCCAGTAAGACTATGACTGGAGCGCAGCTCAATTATGCCACTACTGAAAAAGAGCTTCTGGTAGTTGTCTTTGCTCTAAACAAATTCAGGTCTTACTTGGTAGGAGCAAAGATAATCATCTACACTGACCATGCTACGTTGAAATACCTGCTTACTAAGAAAGATGCAAAACCTCGTCTGATCCGCTGGATTTTGTTACTCCAAGAATTTGACATTGAAATAAAAGATAAAATGGGAGTAGAAAACTCTGTTGCGGATCACTTGTCACGTATGTGTGTCACTAGGGACCTGCCAATTAATGATTATCTCCACGACGACATGTTACTAAAGGTCACCGACTCAAGTCCCTGGTACGCGAATATTGTCAATTATATGGTTACAGGATACATACCACCAGGGGTAGACAAGAAGAAGCTGATACATGATAGTAAGAAGCATATGTGGGATGACCCGTATTTATATAGAGTTTGCAACGATGGGCTGTTACGAATATGTGTGCCAGCCCCAGAAGGATTGCAAATTATTGAAAAATGTCCTGCAGGGCCCTACGGGGGGCACTATGGCATCTTCCGCACGCATGCAAAAATATGGCAGAGTGGGTTCTTCTGGCCAACTATGGATGAAGACACTAAGGAATTCATTTGAAGATGTCATAGGTGTCAAAAGCACGGGGGAATTACCACATGAGATGCTATGCCCTTGCATTATAACCTGCAAGTTGAACTGTTCGACGTATGGGGAATTGACTTTATGGGGCCATTCCCAAACTCTGAGGGTTGCGAATACATCTTGGTAGTAGTCGATTACATATCAAAATGGGTAGAGGCAATGGCTTGCCATTCAGCAGACTCTAAACACGTTAAGAAGATGTTTCACGAAGTCATTCTACCTTGGTTCGGTGTACCAAGGTTGGTAATCAGTGATGGGGGTTCGCATTTCATTGACAAGAAATTCAAGGCTTTCCTGACAGATCTGGGGATACACCATAATATTGCCACTGCATATCACCCCCAAACCAATGGTCAGGCTGAAATGTTCAATAAGCAAATCAAGAACATCCTACAGAAGACAGTAACGGAAGCAGGTAGATGTTGGAAGAAGCATCTACCTGACGCATTATGGGCATACAGAACTACTTTCAAAACACCAATTGGAATGTCACCATTTCAATTGGTCTACGGGAAGACATGCCACCTACCAGTAGAGACTGAACATAAAGCATACTGGGCCATTAAGAGGTTCAATTTGAACTTTGCCAAAGCAGGGAGGCAAAGGCAGCAACAGATCTCAGAGCTGGAAGAATGGAGAGACAAAGCGTACCACAGCTCCAAGATCTATAAAGAAAAGACCAAGAGGTGGCATGATAATAAGATCAGGAAGAAAGAGTTCACCGCAAGAGACAAAGTGCTACTTTTCAACTCCAGAGTAAAGTTATTTGGACATGGAAAACTGCGAAGTAAATGGGAAGGACCATTCACGGTCGTCGAAGTTGCACCACACGGAGTAGTAACCATCCAAAATGATGAAGGTGAAACCTTCAAGGTAAATGGCCAACACTTAATGGTCTTCCTGGAGCCTGACAGAAGAGAATATGAGATCATCAAGCTAGCAAAGGAACTGTAAGTTCCCAGCAACAATCTCCCGCGACAACAGGTAAGGAACCAGTGTGGGGGAAATCCCCAATCACATACTCATCAATAGGATGCATCCAAGGTACGTACTCTCACTCCAACCAAATAAAAGCTACTCTTTCATAATCCACATTTTTTTCTGCTTAACCTCAAGGTTCTGGCAGCTAGTATCATTCTCTGCTTATATCTTGGCATTTACGAGCAAAATACCATTAGGGAACTCATGCTCATCTAGGTAGTTGGTGTCTGTGATATAGTTTTGATGATATGATCTTCGTTCTTAAGGTTTGAGTGCTTGGGAATTTTGTTTGAAAAACTTGAAAACTCTTTTGCAAAGCTCCTCTTTGATATGTCACAGTCCTGCCAAAGCCATATGATGTTTTTAGCTGAAAACCTTATACTCATATGCTGCTTGTTATTACATTGAGCTTTGTCAAATTCTTTGACCCTTTTGGGAATTCTTTTCATGCTCTCACGATCAAGATTCATGTGCACACCACCATTTCCCCCTGGCTATGCCTCTACTCTAGAAGTCAGCATTGTATCATTCATCTGTTCACCTACCTACATAAATACTCCATCGAATGCATTGATTTCTCTCTCCTCAAGTATTTTGTAAGAAAGGCATGGCTATAAAAAAAATGGGGACACATGAAGGTCCCTGCAATTATGAAAAAGAAAAAAAAGAAAAAAAATGTGGGCACATGAAAGTCCACTAAAAAAAAGAAGAAAAGAATACCCATGTTCTCATAACTTCATATATGTAAGAGAAAGAGAATCATGCAATGGAGTCATTCAGCTCGTCCATTAGATATGGTAATAATTAGCACCCATTCCGGGGCTAATATCCACTTACCATATCCATCAGACCCATATACGTGCATATCTTGATCTGATTGTATGATTTGATTTTCTCCTTAGATCCAGTCTTTGACTTTGCAATATATGTAATGCAAGTATGCCTTATCTTACATACCTACCCTGAGCTCCACATAAGCCATCATTAAAAGTAGGATGAAGAAAGGCAATTATAATGCCTCGGTGAGGACATATACACATTAACCAATCAGAGAGAATCAAACGAGGAGCTAAGTAAAGGTTTTTGTTTTGAAAATTTATTGCAAAACCCCAAGTTACTTGACTTGCCGAGTGAAGGTGACTTTATTCAAGGCTGTTCCCCTCCTCAACTACCCAAGAAAGCATGATAGACATTCCACAAAGCTCGTAAATTCAAGGTAAAAGTGGGGTATGACTCTTTGCTTACCATGTACCTTTGAGTTTTTATCCCACCTTGAACCTTACCCCTTCACTCGAGGACGAGCAAAGGTCAAGTGTGGGGGAGTTGTTGACGGCTGTTAAACACCATATTTATAACCGTCAACCCCTGCATTTTTGCGTGACAAATGTACATCTACAGTCGAATAAGGGTTTATGCTAACAATTTCCATAAGTTGTGATGTATATTTGAATGCAGGGAATTAGTGTGAGAAATGGAGCAAAAGCACACCTTATCCTTCCACCTCATCAAGCCAAGCCTCTCCACCTCAGCCAATAAGAGGCTGCCATGCAAGCATCCCCTGGATCAATGATGTCATCAATCCAAGAGAAAGGATCGCGGCAAATCAGAAGCCGCCACGTGTGCAGCACATGGATCCATGGGCCCACCAGAGCGTCTAAACTACCTCAAGTGCACGTGTACACTGGGGACCGACCTAGGGCCCACAGGACAGCCACCCTAAGGAAGCACACCCCGAGTGGGGCCACCTGGGGGTCGGCCGACCCTAGGATCGGCCGTACCGACCTTTGGTCGGCTGATCCCGGGCCTCCACGTGGTGCCTGTCTATTGGTCCTAGAGGCCATCCTCGGGGTGTTTCGTTGCTCTTCACGCCAGTGTCCGAGCCTATAAATAGAAGTGGAGGGGGTAGGAATAGAGACACACACCTCTTCTCCTCATTTTGCCTTTGGGCTCCTACCTCTCTAGGAGAGGAGTGCTTTTGCATAGGATTAGTGCTGGCTTGCTAGTGCTTTAGACATTAGAAGGAAGGTGAGGGGTGACTTGGGGAAGTGCCATGGTGTTTGGCACCTCTCCCCAAGAACGCACCTCAGCGGAAGCTTTTGTTCTTCATTTAGAATAAAGTTAGCATTTCGACATTCTCTATTTAGACTAAAGTAGCCTTCATGCATAGGTGAATAGTTCTTATGTTCTTCACTTGTTCATGATTTAGAGGCTTGTGTTCTTCATGAGCTCAGCCTTTGATCCGCTGGTGTAGTTCATAAGTTGCTAATTCCGTTTGTATGCCCGTTAGTCCAATAAGAGTAAAGTGGATGCTCCTGCATTCTAGTTTAGACCAAAGTCCTTCCGTGATCATTGTTTACATAGGGTTACCTGAGTGAGTTCTGGTCTCTCTCTCTCTCTCTCTCTCGTGGGTTCGTTGCTCCGTCTTCGTACGGAGTGCTATAGTGTTGTTACGGGTCGACAGACGTAGCCGTGCTATAGTAGTAACCGGTGGTGTAGACGTGGTGTCTAGACGACGGGTTATCCTTCGATTGCCCTGTATCCCACGGTTTGTCTTGGGGTAGGCCGCGGTAGTAACAGCCGTTGGACCCTTACGGAATCCACACGTTCGGATACAGGTGTAGGCAACCCTTTGCCGTGAACCGACTGTTATAGCCAGGAGGGTCCGGTGTCCGAAACGAGAGTCCCTAACCAAAACGCTGTTCTTGACTCTGCCCGCTATCAGTAGGATCCTTTCCGCCTTATCTCGCCCTATAGGGTGGTGTCTATGGACCGTTCTTCTAGTGCACAAGGTAGTACACACCGTTCCTTGGATTCGACACCCTTGGGAATACTCTTGAGGTGAAGTGTGTTGACGCGAAAATAGGACGTCACCTCCGCGTGCGACACACGTGACTCCCCGGTCTGTAGCGAGGCATGCCAGCCAATCTGACCTATTGATTGACAGTGGAAAATCGGCTAGAGAGCCGATGTGTCTTTTGATAAAATCGTAACAGCTATGTAGCTGATACGGGGCAGAACAGATCGGCTAGATCAGCCGATATGATGACGTAGGCAGAGCGTAAGCTACCAGAAGTAGCTTAAACAGAGCTACGTGATCAACACTTGAAACAGATCTAGCCGGCTATTAATGATTAATAAATAGTAATAATAATGCGATAAAAGCCGACAGGAAGCAGTCTCAAGCTGGATAATTGGTGATAAAAACTAGAATAACAAGAATTGAGATAAAACTTGCTAATCTAGTTGATATCAATAATTTGGTGAATAAACCTAGAAGAAACCACAGCGATGCGCCCGGTGGTTAAAGCCTAGAGATTACTCGGTAAAGCGGAACTCACCAGCAAGCTGGAGATCGAAGCGATGCAGCCCGACGAGTTTGCGAGAACTCGTGAAAAAGAAAAGGTACGAAGGCGAAGTCGCCGAAAAGTAGATGCAGTAAAGTAGATGCAGTAATTGGTAAAGGGGTTTGCCCGGAGGCGGTTTTGATATTGATCGTGTGATGATTCTATTACAATGGCCGGGGCTTATATTTATACCCTGGGCTCCTCTAGACTCCTGCAGCCGGAACGGCTCAAAACTTCCTAATTAAAGACTCCTGACGAGTTACACAACTAACTGACATGAACTCCCCTAATTAGATGTCTAAATTAAAGGAAATACTAAGATACATGGACTCTAGTTTCCCTTACGTAGAATCCTTTCTAATAAAGCTTCCTCTGACTTATCCGGCAAGAGAGCAACGTGCAGGCGTAATCAACTAGGACTCCTTATGTGGCCTCTTTATTTTAATCACCATTCCTTTTACGTGTGAATCTTTCCTTGCTTTTGCATTAAGCACCTGCATGTCCTGACGTCATCCTAGCTTCCTGCCCGGCCGATCATCACTGCTGGCCGATTCTTGCCAATATATTGGTGGCCGATCATCCTCGCTGTTATCCAGGCGATTGCCTTGTGCATGCTCTCACAAACAATAAAAGCCTTGTACTTATACGTGTCTTGGCTATGCTAGCCTCTTTTCTCTCCTTTAGTGCTGATAACTCTCCAATGCATACACGTATACGCCTGCGTGTACTTGTCTCATGCATGTGTGCTGACTTCATCGACTGATATTTCCTTGCCCATCTCTTCTCCTGGTCCTTCTCTGCCGATTACCAAGCTAAGATCATTTGACTCTGGATTTGGTCAAAATCCGGTGTCAACACAAGCCCCCCAGTTTCGGAGTATGAAAAATTCATGCTTCGAAATTCTATAAATCCAGAACTTCCACCTTCTGACTGATGCAAACTGTTCCATAAATTTACTACTTCAACCTTTTCGGAGTTGCTTTCTCATAGCCGATATCTATACAATATCTTGGCCAATATGAATGATTAAGGTAACTCTACTCCTCCTGGTCGATCTATCGTTGCACCAAATTTGAACCATCAGCATGACATCATCAAGTGGGCTCCTTGTGTATTTGAGCTGATCTTTGAACACTGGTCTCCACACTCTGTATTTGCAAGACTAGCTGATGTCGAATCTGGAACTCCTCAGAACAATGCTCCTCGTAAGCCAAAATGTTAAAATCTCTTCTGGATCGAAACCTGGTACAACTCCCTCATTCCCGTAGGCTTACTACAGCATTAGTGGTAGCGGCAATACATCAGTTCCTCCTTCATCATTGATCTCACCGTCTTTGCTCCTTTCGCATCTTCATGATGAAGATCAGGTTCCTGATAAATCTTCCTGTAGTATGTTATGAGTTGCAAACAATAAGTGCTGAGCCAACTCCTCATCATTCTTGTCCGTTTCCTCCTTTGCGTCTCTGATACACCAGATAAGAGTTGAAAGGTTTATGATATCGCCCAGCTTTTGTAACGTTTCTGTTGGCTGCCTTCGACACTGTCGTTTAGTTGAATTAGCTGTTCTCCATCAACGATTCATCAAGCTCTGTCGATACTACTAGTGTCTTCATTCACTCTCGTTGCCGATCTTCCAAATATTTCTCAGCCGATATGCCATCGGCTCATCAGTGATCGAAACATAATTCGGCTATCTCTCTATCGATGTTTTCATATTGTCGCGTTTGTTGTTAATGTCGTCCTGCTGCCTTTGAGTATATTCCTGTTGATGGCTTCTGTCTTCAAATATGATTCCCATGCATCATGCATAACCTTGTATCCACTGGCATGCATTCAGAAAGGCACTGATCTTCTAGATGTCATACCTAGAACGTGCGCAGGTTTAACTGTCGGGTTCATCGCCGATGCTGGAACTCTCTGAATGCTTTCAAATTTCTAACACCTCTGACATCCTTTGTAATATTTGAAGCAATCATCCCAGATCGTCGGCCAATAATAACTGTTATTTTTTGAGCGCCGATTGATTAGCCCTTAGCCACTTATCAACTTTCTTGGATGGATCTTTCAAATAGCCAACTATCTCTTTTCTCCAATCATCGGCAGGTATCTTCAAAGCAAGAATCGGCCGATAGCCCGATGCACCTTGAGCTAATCGATTAACCTTTTTGTTGTGGCACTTGGGGATACGCTCGAGTCTCACCATCTTGAATTCTTTGAGTAATTGGAGGCACTCTTCATGATAAACCCCTTTTAGTACTACTTGGTACTCAACTTGATTATTCTTTGAAGTATTCTCAATTGGAATAGAGAATTCATAACTTTCCTCCCGAGGCGAGATGAGGACATTCCCAATTCCAGTTCCTACTCCACATGATGATCTGTCGAAGAATATAGTCCATGGGACGGGTTCAACGACTGCAACCTCGAGCCCACAATAGATCGGCCATTACTTGTCCTTTGACTGCTTTGGCCGATTGAGAAGTTAAATCAAATTCTGACATAGCCAAGCTCCACTTTTCGATTCTGCCCTCAAAATAGGCAACGACAGCATGTGCTTGACGACGTCATCTTTGCAAACCATGATGCACTCGACAGTTAATAAGTAGGCCCTTAACTTCGTGCATGAAAAGTATAAGCATAAGGATAACCTTTCTACTGTCGAATATCTCGTTTCTGCATCCAAGAGTCTCCTACTCACAAAGTATATGACTCGCTCTTTTCCTTCAAACTCTTGTACAAGGGCCGATCCAGTAGCCCACTCATTAGCCGATAAATATAATTTGAATGGCTTCTTGTCTTTGAGGGGGCATTAGGACAGGAGGAGATTTCAGATACTGTTTGATGCTGTTCCAAAGCCTTTTGCTGCTCTTCTCCCCATATAAGTTTCTGATCGGCCTTGAGCTTCAACAAAGGTGTGAACGGCTGAGTTCTTCTCGGACAGATTAGATATAAATCTTCTGATAAAATTAATCCTGCCGATCAACGATTGAAGCTCTTTCTTGTTTGATGGTGCTTCTATCTTGTCAATTGCACTGATTGACTTCTTACCAACTTCAATTCTCCAAGATCTATTTGGGATTCACATGCTGAAACACCAAAAGCACACTTGTTGGGATTCACATGCTTTCTCGTGCACTCCAGTGTTTTTCGTAGATTGGCTAGATGATCTTTGTAGCTTTTTGACTTGACGACCACATCATCAATGTAGATTTCAACTATCTTGCTGTCGAGCTCGTGGAATATACAATTCATGGCCCTTTGATATATATAGCTTCCGCATTTTTAATCGTCTATGAAGCTGATGACTTTGTGTCCTGCAGCAACATTTACCAATCCGTCGGCTACTAGCATTGGATAGCCATCCATCGGCGTCGTCTTGTTCAAATTCCTTTTCCAAGATCTATTTTTTCTAGTTCATCTGCTGACGTGAATTCATGCACAAGCGCTCTTTCATCTTCTATGAATTGGTCCATTAAGCCTTGTCATTTGAGCCGACTGCTTTGAACCAGCTGTAGCCCGAAATTAGACACTTTGAGATACTTGGTATCCCATGCTCTTCCAGATATGCAGCTTACTCGATCATAGGTCCATCCTTGTGCTTCTGTCGCTGCAACTGTTAAGGAGGCTTCTCCTTTGACCATCTCCACTGAATCTTTGATCCATGGGATGATACATTGGTGCATTGTAGGTGGTATACAGCAATTGGCATGTATCCAGTCCCGACTCAGCAGTAGATTATAAGACCCTCTCCCTTTAATGACAAAGAAGGTGGTTGGAAGAGTCTTACTGCCGATTGTGAGCTCCACACAGATTGCACCTTGAGCCGAAGAGATGTTGCCTTCAAAGTCCACCAGCATCATGTCGGTTTGGGTTAGATCTTCATCAGACTTTCCAATCGTGCACAGCAGGGTGTATGGCATCAGATTAACTGCTGCTCCTCCATCTACTAGCATCCTGGTGACTGGCTTCCCATTGACAAAACCTCTGAGAAACAACGCCTTCAAATGTTGTCTCTTTTCATCATCTGGTTTCTCAAAGATAGCAGGTGTAGGTTCCAATGTCAACTGAGCCATCCCTAGTTCTTCATCGGACGCATCCGAATCAATTGGGGCCATAAACTCCTTTGGTAGAAGAACAACCATGTTTATATCAGCTTTTGGCCCACTGTTTTTCTCATTATCGGCTCTAGGCTTAGGACGCCATACTTGGGACCGAACCTTCTTCTTATCCTGCAAACATCTTTCTTTTTCTTCTTGTTGTTCCAATTGTCGTAGGCGCTGAACTCTTCTTTTCTGAGATTTGATCAAACCATCTGGACATCATTGTGGATTAGGCTTTTTGTATGATCGATTTGACCCTTCATCGTCTAATTGCATGGTGCGTCGTCGCTCAGGAGTTCGGCACATGACATCCTCATCAGGAACCAAGGAATCGGCCAACTCTTTTAGCCGATTGCTTGACTTTTCGTTGACTCGGCCTCCCAGCCGATCACGAACGTTGGCTTTGCCCTCTAGCCGATCGTAGACGTTGGCTTTGCCCCCTAGCCGTTGATGAACTAGGACCTGTTGATTATTGAATTCACAATGATCCCCAGTCATAGGCTTTTTGTCATTGAAGCAAACCCTCTTGGATGAGCTGCCATTGTTGTAGGCTCCGTTGCATTCTGGACAATTTTCTGTCGTTGGCAGTTTGATTCCTTTCTCCCAACAGTACTTGAAGAATGGACATCTCCAATGTCCTTCATTACGCCGTGCCCACTCTTCTCTCCCTTTTGCTTTCTCCTGCCATCTCTGAAACTTGTCGATTAGCATCTGGGACGTGACAGGCCGACGTGGCTTTATGTTTTCTTCTTCAAGCAACAACTCTTTTCCTTTAACATCTGCAGCGGTTGCTGGTGCTTTGGGATCAACAACTCCTTTATTTTGAGCCGATTCTGACGTCAGCAACCTGGTATGTGACGTGTCTTTGCTAGACACTTCAACTGTATTGGTTGGGAAAGGATGCTGATCAATCTTCATCGGCTTTTCAGCTTTGGTAGGGGTTTCAAATTTAAGTTTCCCTTGCTCAATAGCTGATTGAATCTGTTGTCTGACGATCTTGCAATCATTGGTGTCATGAGACATCGCATTATGCCACTTGCAATACTTCATCCTCTTGAGCTTTTCTACAGCAGCTATGGTATGGAACTGAGAGAGCTTAATCTGCCCTTGTTGAAGCAACAGATCAAGTATTTTATCGGCCTTAGTAATATCAAAGCCGAATCTTTCTGGTTCCTTTTTACCAAAAGGACAGGATAGAGTCTTCTTGTCTTTAACCGATTCTGCAAGTCCTACCATGTTATCTTCATCTTCTGAATCGGAGTAATCTACATATGACACTTTCTTTTAGAAATTCCTCCCGCTTGTGTAAATCTCCCAAGTATCTCACTTTTCATCATTGCGTGTCAATTTTGGCACCCAATCCATTTTAATAGCGAGTAGCCGATTGATGGACACATTTGATCGGCTCTCTCTCACCATCGGCTAGAAGACATAAAAGATGCTTGGCCGATTGGTTTTTTCTTTCTCTGGAGCTTTCATGGATTGTACCAAAATCATTTGGACTTCCTGATGCATATGGTTCCTTCCATTTACATACGTATTCGACTTTGGTCTTTTAATTATGCAGATGAACCATGAGGTAGACCCCTACTGCTTGGTAGTAGTCTTTGTGGTGGCATCTTGAACAACATGTAGCCGATATATTTCTCATCGGCTTTAATATAACCTCACCACGTGATATGTTCCTCTTGTCCCCAAGCAAGCATTTAAAATAATCCAGAGAATTATGTCCTCAATGCGCAGTTACCTTGCATTTGTTTTGGTGCCAATTGATCTAGTCCACTTGCCGCGTAGGGCAGTTATCAGTAGATACATACCGCGTAGGGCATTAGGCATTGTCGTAGACATGCCTGCTTGATGACGAGTCGGTACAGATCCGTCTGCTAACAATGTTGTTGTATTCGTCGACAAGATCGTCAATGTCGAGATTGATGGCGAGGTCAACGAAGGGAGGTAGTGCTGCATTGGCTGACTCTGTTGCTCTTCTATCAGCTAGCTTCCATCGGCCATATTTTAAATAAAGCAGCCGATATATCTCTTCTTTTGCAATGCCGATTTTTATCAATAAATAATCTGAAATAATATGATAGAACAACATGTAGCCAAAACATATATCTTTTTGGCTTTCCGTCACGAGGCAACATAATGATAGGATCAAATGACATGTGCCCCATCATCTAGCCGATTGGAGACATCAGCTTTAAAGTTTTGTACACAACTCTTGTCCTCCTGGATCCCATGGAAAATAAGTTCCAAGTGGCCAATGCTTCAGGGCAATATATCTGTGTTTTTGATCGCCCGGCTCCCATGCAACGTGAACTCCAATCAGCCAATACTTTTGCATAGTGATTTTTGGCTCTTGACCACCTGGCTCCCATGGAAAATATACTCCAAGCAGCTGAGCTTCTAGTGTAATATTTCTGGGCATCGAGTAATAAATCTGAGACCTAGTCCCCTGCCCTACTTCTGTAACCTTGTAATCAATGACCTCTAATTTTTTTATTTTCCATACAACCCATCAATGTGGCTTTGGATGTTTCTTTTTGGCCGTTGACTATAACCATGTGTTCTAAACACGGATCGTTGACAGCTGGAGCTCTCCCATCAGGTTTTCTGGAATCAAGATCACTTTGTTTTTCTCTATCTTTGTAATTAGCTGGGACTTCGTTCTCATGAGTTTCTGTTCCAATGTAGGTGCATGAGGTCAGCTTTTTAATCCATCTAGTGAAGCTGATTTCAGATTCTTTTCCCTTGTTGGCTAGAGCTTCCTCTTGATATTTTCTGGAATTTCTTTCATAGTGACCTTCATCCGTGAAATCATCAGCTATTATTTGTACTTCGTGATCCATGATCTTCGATCCATTAGCCACCTATGAACTTGATAACTTTAACTCAGCCTCTTCATCTTGGTTGCTCACCTTGACTATATCAGTTGGACACAGATCTTCGTCAGTCTCCATCAAATGCGCCATCTCTTTTGATTTTTCTATAACAGACTGACTGATCA
Organism: Cenchrus fungigraminus; assembly: GCA_036936925.1. Lineage (NCBI taxonomy): Eukaryota > Viridiplantae > Streptophyta > Magnoliopsida > Poales > Poaceae > Cenchrus > Cenchrus fungigraminus. Next base: position 47,399,002 of record CM072778.1, on the reverse strand, counting down.
TTGATTGAAGAGTTATTGGTCGATGTGGTTGGTGAGTAATCGGCTGTGGGCTTAATGCTTCTTGCTGTAAAGCCGATTCTTGCGACCAATGACTTCCTGATGGTTGTGACCTAGTTGATAGTTGAGAAAATTGCAGCCCCCTGGTCCAAGATTGATGAGCTACCGGTTGCGGTTGGAGCCCCCCAGGCCAAGCTTTCTGAGTTATCGGTTCTAACTGCTGAATCATCAACTGTTCATCCGGAGTTTGTGGCTGATAAATTTCTGGCTTTTGAGGCTGAGCTACAAGAATTGCCTGTTGTAATTCTGGTACCATCGGCCAACCTGCTTGCTGAACCGTTAGTTGATGAGCTTGCACATGTGGCTGGAAAGCCAGCGGCTAAGGAGCCGATTCTTCAACCCATCTCTGCTGCTGTCAGCTCTTGAATTTGAGTAGTGTTTACAGGTGTATATCCAAGAATGCTGAACAAATCCTCATTGCCAGCGGCTGTGGCGTGTATCCAAGAGCGTGGAAGAAATCCACTTGTGGCAGTGGTAACGAGCTAGAGGGAACTGGTGTAGTCTGAGGAACTGTCATCGGCTGGTAGAAATTATCCTGATGTAAGCATGGCGAAATCAAATAAGCACCATAAGCCGATTCACCAGTTGTACTCATGCTTGCCGTTGCGTAATTTAACACTCCAGGATACAAGCATGCTGATTCTTCATAGCTTTGCTGCTGAATTGGACCGTAAGAAAACGCAGTATTAGCCGATGTTATCGGCTGTTGATAATATGATTGCTCATAACTTCGTTGACGGGCAAACTCTGAGAATGCATCTTCAATTGCTTTGCTTATAATATTCGCCAATATTCCAGATTGATTGTCCATGGCGCACTGAATGTACTCCTTGAACTTTATTGATTCAACATGGATATTGTCTTCGTGTCTCACCAGACGATATAATAATACAGATTTAATCTTCGGGTCCCACCAGGCGTGCCAAAAGTGTGTTGACGCAAAAATAGGACGTCACCTCCGTGCGCGACACACATGACTCCTCGGTTTGTAGCGAGGTGTGCCAGCCAATCTGACCTGTTGATTGACAATGGAAAATCGGCTAGAGAGCCGATGTGTCTTTTGATAAAATCATAACAGCTAGGTAGCCGATACAGGGCAGAACAGATCGGCTAGATCAGCCGATATGATGACGTAGGCAGAGCGTAAGCTACCAGAAGTAGCTTAAACAGAGCTACGTGAGCAACACTTGAAACAGATCTAGCCGGCTATTAATGATTAATAAATAGTAATAATAATGCGATAAAAGCCGACAGGAAGCAGTCTCAAGCTGGATAATTGGTGATAAAAACTAGAATAACAAGAATTGAGATAAAACTTGCTAACCTAGTTGATATCGATAATTTGGTGAATAAACCTAGACGAAACCACAGCGATGCGCGCGGTAGTTAAAGCCTAGAGATTACTCGGTAAACCGGAACTCACTAGCAAGCCGGAGATCGAAGCGATGCAGCCCGACGAGTTTGCGAGAACTCATGAAAAAGAAAAGGTACGAAGGCGAAGTCGCCGAAAAGTAGATGCAGTAATTGGTAAAGGGGTTTGCCCGGAGGTGGTTTTGATATTGATCGTGTGATGATCCTATTACAATGGCCGGGGCTTATATTTATACCCTGGGCTCCTCTAGACTCCTGCAGCCGGAAGGGCTCAAAACTTCCTTATTAAAGACTCCCGACGAGTTACACAACTAACCGACACGAACTCCCCTAATTAGATGTCTAAATTAAAGGAATTACTAAGATACATGGACTCTATTTTCCCTTACGTAGAATCCTTTCTAATAAAGCTTCCTCTGACTTATCCGGCAAGAGAGCAACGTGCAGGTGTAATCAACTAGGACTCCTTATGTGGCCTCTTTATTTTAATCACCTTTCCTTTTACGTGTGAATCTTTCCTTGCTTTTGCATTAAGCACCTGCATGTCCTGACGTCATCCTAGCTTCCTGCCCAGCCGATCATCACTGCTGGCCGATTCTTGCCAATATATTGGTGGCCGATCATCCTTGCTGTTATCCAGGCGATTGCCTTGTGCATGCTCTCACAAACAATAGAAGCCTTGTACTTATACATGTCTTGGCTATGCTAGCCTCTTTTCTCTCCTTTAGTGCTGATAACTCTCCAATACATACACGTATACGCCTACGTGTACTTTTCTCATGCATGTGTGCTGACTTCATCGACTGATATTTTCTTGCCCATCTCTTCTCCTGGTCCTTCTCTGCCGATTACCAAGCTAGGATCATTTGACTCTGGATTTGGTCAAAATCCGGTGTCAACAAAGTGCTACAGCGGTATTTCCATGCGCTTGCGGATTCTTTCGTACCCATCGGTATACCCAGGTGGATCTTACGCTCACGCTAACAAGCCGCCGTTAGCTGTGACTTAAGAAATACCAACAGCGACCAAGAAGAAGGACGCCGATGAGGAACCGTTCGGTGCCGACACTAAGTTCACCGTCCACCTGCTCAAGAGTGCGTACAGCAAGCTTCAAGATGTTGGCGAGGCCTTTGACATCAAGTTGCCTCATGAAGTGGACAAGGACCCGAGCGTGAAGGGTTTCACCTTCAGGATCCACGGGTTGGCTGAAAAGCTCGAGAACCTCCCCGAGGTCAAGCGGGCTGGCCACCACTTCGACTTCAGCGACGGTGGTTCCGACGGCAGCCATGGCGGCGACGACGGCGGGACTCCGACGGTGGCGACCGACTAATTGATAGACTCCTCTACCATATATAGTAATAATATGTGTGTGTGGTTGTGTGTTCGTCAGGTTCTTGGACATGAACTACTTAGTTTTTTTGTCGATCATGAACTGCTTAATTAGTTTGGTTGTTGGATTTTGTATGTCATGAACTTGATCTAATAGACGCGAGTAGATCCATCCGCGTCATCTATAATATGTGTTCCTCCTGTTGTGATGAACTGGAGATCCGTTGTGATGAATTGGAGATCAGTTGTGATGAATTAAATCTTAGAGATAATGGATAGTCAATGGCGACGCGGGTTAGCAAACCTGCATTGCCTTTGTTGGCAGTTGGGTGCGGGCGGGCAGGCAACAATTATCTTTTTATATTAGCGGCTGACGCTGACGCGTGGGCCCGTCACTATTTTTTTTGGAATGAAACTTGCTTCCCTAAAATATTAGAGCCCATAAAACAGCACCTAAAAATCATAAAAATATGAACAATTCATATTTGGACATTTAGTATTTGAATAAAATATCAACAGTCACACTTGTGTGCCCAAAATTCTTAAAATTTGTTTTTACATCCCATTTAATGATATAATAATCCTAATAACATCTAATTTGCTCTAAAAAAATCTACAAATTGACTTAGAAACATAATTTGGGTACCTAAACTTGTCTTCACAATTTCAAACGGTTTCTATGAAGGAATAATATACTTGTGTACAAATGTCTACATCTCTCACATAGTTTCCTAGAATTTTGCTTGAACATTGAAGTTTTCCACACTATGCAACATGTTCGAACTCATATGCATTTGAAAACTTAACAAAACGTTGTGTTCACCTTAAGCTTACTAAATGCAAAGTTTCATCACTAATGGTTGTGTAAAATAAATATTATTTATATGTTGTTGTACTTACAATGAACAAAATAAGGCATATAAATATTATTCAAGAAACGGAATATACACTAAACAATTAAATTAATGAAAACATGGTGATTTTAGAAAAATTTAGAAAAAAATAATCAAATTTGGACTAATTACGACGAAGAAATACATGTTACAACATTTGATTGCAGATTAGAAGGAGAAATGCGAACTGTTCTTCATTCGAATAGAACTGGGCCCCACAGTCATTGGCGACACGGGACCGATAATCCGCGTCGGCTTTGCTACTCTTCCAAAAATTTACACAGATAATACGAGCAACACACAAAAGCTAATCTACTACTGATTTCCTATTCCAATACTCCGTTCAAACTTCACCACTTCGCGGCGGAGCCTACAGTCTTCGCTGCAAAACAGAGAAATTCCAAGTCATCCTTTATCCATGCCGCAGCCCCGCCGTTGCCTGCACACGGCTGATCGCCGTGCACTTGTGCCGGAGACGGCAGCGGTTAACCCCAAATGTGCCACGTCGAGGAGTGGATAGCACGCGCGGCCTTCTCGCGCAAGGCAGACACCCCTCGTTGCTCAGGCGTCTCGACGTCGTTGGGCCGCCGCCCGCGACCCGCCTCATGTACCGCTTTGCGGTGTCGTCAGTGGCGACACCACCATTGTCCCTGTAGGGCAAGATGGCGTATAGATAGGCCGCCGCATCGTGCCCAGCCTCGGCGGCGCGCCAGAGATCATTGCTTTCACTATTTTCCATGAACACGGCTTTAATCCCGAAGAAGAAGCAAGCCCCCGGATTCCCGAGATCGGTCAGCATAGCAAGGAAGGCTTTGTAGGCAGTGGGGTCCCACACCCAAAAAATCTCATCTCTTATCCCCTCTATCGACAAACGCCGGCCGACGTCGCGGTGGCCGCACACGCGGCGCATGGTCGAGCAAGTACCTCATAGGCTGCGGAGGTTAGCCAAGGGCCGCTCTGAGGTCGCACTGATGTGTGCCGCAATCTCAATGTAGAGGTCTTGAGGGAGGTCCAGCAGCGACGGCTGGTGCCGCCTGCTTCTTCCCGGCATGCTATTCATCTCCGGCCGGGAATGGTAACGATGAGGAGTAGGCAGTTGCGGTTTTTTCGCGGGTAGATGAAGGGGCAGGGGATCTAAATTATTTTGGAATGAGAAGATACACGAGACTTGTTTCCAAACACGGTTTAAGTATGCAATGGAGACGATGTTTGGCTAATCTGAGTATCCTTTAATTCTCTATTGGAGACGGCGTTTGGCTAATCCACGTATCCTTTAATTCTACATTAGAGACGACATTTGGTTAATCCGCGTATCCTTTAATTCTACATTGTAATCACTACCTCTGCTGTCAGCCATTGACTGGGCGAATGTTTCCCCCTTGACCTGATCTGGCATCAATTTCTTGGGAACCTTCCCGTTTCCTGTGCTTTTGATCTTATCCCTTCCTTTTTTATGACAACCGATCTTATCCCTTCCTTGTTTTTTCAGGACCGGAGCGTCCGAGGACTGGTGGATGGTCGCTCCCTGGTGTGATGAGTGATTGACAACATGGTGTGGACTGACTCTTGGCCGAGTATTGCAGGTGCAGGTTGCAGTGTGATTATCGTTGGTGCAGGTGAAGAGCGAGCGCGAAAGGTCTTAGCCTTGCGAGGCCTCCGAGGAGTGGAGAGACAAGTAGGCTCGGCTCGATGGACCCGGTGGCCGAACGGGATCAAGTGCAGGCTGCATGGTGGCAAGAAAAGCAAGACGAAGTCATGGACAGGAGCCGGTGCAGGGTAGCGGCTCACGACCGAAGTCTGCACGCGGAGTTTGCGGCGGTTCACCACAAAACCGTCAGGTTACTTGGTTGAGCCACAAAACCAAGACCGGAGGCTCGGCGGGCGGAGACGGGATCCGGGCACGTCGAGAGACTTCGAAGCGGAGGACACGCGTCAGGATCGCTAGGCTTGCGTCGAGGCTAAGCGAGGTGCGGTCGCCGGGCATCCGTCCGATGGTGCTACGACGAGAATTCCCAAAGTGCCCTTCAGGGGCGTGTGTATCCTAGTATTATGTAATAGGGGTAGTTTCGTCTTTAGGTTGCTTCCATATAATCTTAGAGGAGAGAGGATGGCAGCCACCTCTCGAAACCCTAGCTCATTTCCCTTTGCTATTTTCCCTTCCTATTTTCCCTAGGTTTTCCATAGGACTAGCTTGAGAGCTTCATGGTGAGATCTTGAGAGAGGGATGGATGTTGAGGAGGCAAGCTAGACCTTGTATGAATCTTTCATGGTGTGTATAGAAGGTTTGGCGTGATTCCTCAAGTGTTCTTGTTGCTCCTCCCGTTTCTCCTTTTCGGTGATTTTCAGAGCCTTTTCTTGGAATTTTCGTTCGTCGCTCGATTCGTCGATTTGAGGGTGTTTCTCTCCGGATTTCTTTGAGGGGATCATGGGTGAGTTCCTTGTGCCTCTTTGTGGATGATCTTGACCCCTCAAATGCCGGATTTGGCCTTCGATTCGTTGACTTTCGGATGAACCCTAGGTCATAGTGTTCTTGGCAAGGTTTCGCGATTCCGGGAGTTGTAGGGAATTTGAGACCAAAATTTTTGGCGCATATCCTCTCCTTGGGGTGTTCATCATCTCCCCAAAATTTCATCTCAAGACTCCAAGTGGTTTGGGAGATCCATCGATCGAAAGTTTGGGGCTGTTTCGCGGGCTGATTTTTTGGGGGGGGTGCGATACTACTGACCCTATACAGGTAGTACCGATAACCTGATTTTAGGTGCCAGTAAGCCCATATCGGTAGTACCGACCTAGGGCCGGTAGTACCGACAATTTCTACTGCAGTTTGCCTCATGCTAGCTTTTTCTCTCGGTTCTTTTTGTGCTTGCTTCCACTTTGTTCCTAGGCTTGATCTAACTTGTTCCTAGGGTTAGTAGGTCCGTTGTGACTACGTGATCTTGGCAAGTGTGTGCGAGATTCTTCGGAAGTGATTTGGGGTATAGGCCGAGTTCTTGAGAAGAATTTTTATCGACTCCCATTCACTCCCCCCCCTCTCTGGTCGCCAATCCGGTCCTTCAATTGGTATCAGAGCCGGTTACAGATCTTCGTGATTCTGACCAGTCTAAGATCTAAAGATGGCGTACCAGGAACGGGGTTCGGGTCCTCCACACTTTGATGGTAAGAACTACCAGATGTGGCAGAGGCGGATCGCTACTTTCCTCCGCGGCAAGGGTCAGATCCTTTGGGATGTTACGGTGAACACAGCTTATGTTCATCCGATTAACTTCCTGGCTCCAGGATCGAGGGATATGTTCGACGCCAACAACAAGGCGGTCGACTACTTGTTTCGTGCTCTGTGTCAATCCGAATTCGATTGGGTTCAGACAGAGGGCTTGGCTTGTAGGATTTGGGAGCAGCTGAAGAATGCTCATGCTGGGAACGCTCAGGTTCAGGCTAGGTTGTTCGCGACCTACCGGAGAGAGTACGAGAACTTCACTCATCTCCCCGGTGAGTCCATTGACAGCATGTTCCAGCAGTTCACTATGATTGTGAACAACATGAGGGCTAATGTGGTCGTGCTCCCGTACGATGATCATGACAGGGCTATCAAGCTCCTGCACTCTCTAGATCGTATCGTGTGGGGTGAGAAGGTCGAAGCCATTCTTGAGTCAGAGAAGTATGAGACCCTCATGGTGGACGAGCTGTTCTCCAAGCTCAAGTCGTTCGAGGTGGACTGTGGGGTGCGAGCAAGGATCGAGAACCCGACTGACCCTCATAGTCTGGCTCTCATTTCTGGACCAAGGAAGAACGCTAACATGTCTTTGAGACAGTTCTCTTTGTCTTGTCTTGTGTCCATGCCAGATGAGGAATTCGAGGTGCTGAGCGAGGAGGATCTCGCGTTGCTGAGCAGGCGGTTCGAGCGCATGTACACAAACTGGAAGAACGCTCGGAGGAGTTCGGGCATGTGCTACCGGTGCGGGAAGCACGGGCACTTTATCGCTGAGTGCCCAGAGGCCATGGAGGTCAAGCCCGAGCATAAGCACCGTCCGAGGACCGACCACAAGCACCGCTCGAGGGACGACCACAAGGGCAAGAACAAGTCTGAGCGGAGGCTGAGGAAGATTGGTGGTCACAAGAAGAAGGAGCGGGCGATGGTTGCCGCAGCGAGCGACAACAACTCGAGCTCCTGCTACACTTCATCGAGCTCAAGTGATGAAGAAGAGAACTAGAACAAGGGCAAACGGTCGAGCAAGAACATCAACGGCCTATGCTTCGCCGCCCAAGGCTTTTGCGGCATGGCACACAGCTCCGGGAGCAAGAAGAGCAACAAGGACGACTCGGACTCCGACTCCGAGGATGAGGTAAACTATGATCTTGCCTTCTTGATAGCAGAGAATGCTAGGTTGAATGACTTGCTTGACAACCGTGATGATGTGCTTAGAAAGACCAACAAGGAGAAGAGGGAGTATAGGTCTTTGCTTGGAGAGGCTAAGGAGAAGGTGGTTGAGCTAGAGTCTTTGCTTGTTGAGGCTAGGGCTCAAATAGATTCTCTGAAGTCTGCTCCTATTGTGACTGATGAACCTGAATGCACTGATTGTTCTGTTTTCCATGGTGATTTGACTGTGCTTAAGGAAAAGTATGCCTCCAAGGTTGAGGAACTAGATGTGCTTAGGGTTGAGCTAAATGAGATGAAATCTAGGCCCTCCTTGCTTGGTGCTTCCACTTCTTGTCCTGTTTTGCATGAGAAACTAGATGTGTCTATTGCTTATGCTAGATCTCTAGAAGCTGCTTTGAAAGATCCTATTCCTACATCATGCTCTACTTGTGAACTACATGCTGTGAAGAATTTGGAGCTTGCACACTATGTTGATCATTTGCAGGATGAGAATGATGAGTTGAGAAAGATGATGGGTTAGTTGTCTAGTCATGAGCCTCAGCACAAGATGATGATTGAGGCATACAAGCGCTATGATGGGCAAGCGCTTGGGTCGGACAAGGTTGGTGAGGGAAGTGGTGAGAATGAGGGAAAGATCGGTGACATCCCAGAACCACCAAAAACCTACCACAAAAATGCCTATGCTCCTAAGCCAAATCCACTTAGGAACCGACTAGACACAACCCCAGCTCCACCCGTGTTTCCTCCACAAACCGACAACTTCCAGAAACCCATCAAGTTCAAGAGTGACTTGGGGAACGAGTTCTTTGGGAAGAAGGGAGAGAAACCGAGTGAGGAGAAGCCTCAGCCCCAAGAGAACCCAAAGCCAAAGCCAAGACCCATCCCATTCCATTGTGACCATTGTGGGAAGGATGGCCACCTAGTTGAGTTTTGCTTCAGGAGGAAGCGTGAGGAGAGGTTGGCTAGGGAGATGGCCAACAAGGACAGGTATCGCCCTTCTCGTGGTGTGCCTGAGCCTAGGTTGGTGCCGAGAGGTGAGGGTGTGGTGTGTACCATTTACCCTCGAGAGAGGCGTGAGTTTGTGCCTCGAGGTGAGCCACCACAGAGAGATGGTGGTAGGCGTGTTGGGTTTGGGCGTGGTGAGTTTGCTGGACGTTCCTTCACTCGTGGCCAATACGAGTATGGGGGGAATGATCGCAGCTTTAGGTCCCAGAGGAGCTACGGGCCACGGTCTCCACTTCGTGGTACGCGTAGTCCTCCAAGGGGACGTGTGGGTGTTCCACCTAGGAGAGATAGGATGGATTTTGCTAACCCCACTTTTGAGCAAATGGCACGGCACTGGTTTGATTCCTTCTGTACTAACCCCAGTGCTGAGTCGTTTGCTCACTCTCGCTCTCGTTTTTGATTTTGCAGGTGGGAGGCATGGAGGGCTTTTGGTTGATCGACTCCGGTTGCTCTCGACACATGACCGGAGATCGACGGTGGTTCTCCAGCCTCACCCCGGTGATGACCAAAGAGTACATCACTTGTGGGGACAATGGGAAAGGTAGAGTGCTTTCAGTGGGCACGGTGAAGGTGAGTGAGTCTGTGACTCTTCGGCGTGTTGCTCTTGTCAAGTCTTTGGGTTACAATCTTCTTTCGGTTTCCCAACTTCTTGATGAGGGTTTTGAAGTCCGTTTCAAAACGGGTTGTTCTCGTGTTTTGGATTCTCGAGGTGATCTTGTGCGCATGTACCCTCTACTTCCACTACGACGACTACGGTGCAGGATGGCCCATCCCCTACACCGACTACGATCCAGGGAGATCAAGTGGAAGCTGCAGCTGAGGGGGAGGTTGTCTCCAGGCGAGAGGCACCGAGGTGCGTTCAAGTTGATCATCCTCCCTCAAGAATCATTGGCGACATCAACGAACGCACGACAAGGTCAAGGTCCAGGAATGTTTCTCACTTTGCTCATTCGGCTTTTGTTGCTACCTTTGAGCCGAAAGGCATTGGACACGCCCTCTCTGATCCTAATTGGGTGAACGCAATGCATGAGGAGTTAGAGAACTTTGAGAGAAACCAAGTTTGGGAGTTGGTAGAGCCACCACCACATTGCATACCAATCGAGACAAAATGGGTGTGGAAGAACAAAGAGGGTGAGAATGGTGAGGTGGTGAGAAACACATCGAGGTTGGTTGCTCAGGGCTATAGTCAGAAGGAGGCGATAGACTATGAGGAGACATTTGCTCCTGTAGCCCGTTTGGAGGCGATTAGGATCCTTCTAGCCTTTTCTGTGGCTAAAGGGTTCAAATTGTACCAAATGGATGTGAAGAGTGCCTTCTTAAATGGGTTTTTGGAGGAGGAAGTCTATGTGAAGCAACCACCAGTTTTGAGAGTGCTGAGTTTCCCCACCAGGTGTATAGGCTGAGGAAGGCGTTGTATGGGCTGAAACAAGCTCCCCGTGCTTGGTATGGCCGTTTGAGGGGGTTCTTGTTCAGCAAGGGGTTTGAGATGGGCAAGGTAGATAAGACTCTTTTTCTCCTCAGGCAGGGCGATGACATCCTAATTGTTCAGGTGTACGTGCATGATATTGTCTTTGGCGGCTCGTCTCACTCTTTGGTTGCAAGGTTTGCAGAGGATATGAGCAAAGAATTCGAGATGTCCATGATGGGAGAATTGCAGTTCTTTCTCGGGCTTCAGATCAAGCAGGCGAAGGAAGGAACCTTTGTGCATCAAGCCAAGTACACGAAGGACATTCTCAAGAAGTTCAAGATGGACGACTCGAAGCCCCTGTCGACACCGATGAGTATGACTACAGCGCTGGACGCGGATGAGGACGGAGAGCCCGTGGACCAGAAGGAGTACCGGAGCATGATCGGCTCCCTCTTGTACTTGACGGCTACGAGACCGGACATCCAGTTTTCTGTGTGTCTGTGCGCTCGTTTTCAGGTGTCGCCGAGGACTTCACATCGGTAGGCCGTCAAACGGATTTTCAGGTATCTTCGACACACTCCTGAGCTCGATCTTCGGTACTTGGCGTCCTCTTCCCTTTCGCTTCTTGGTTTTTCGGATGCCGACTTTGTGGGGTGTCGAGTCGATCGGAAATCGACTTCGGGTACTTGCCAGTTTCTGGGTTCCTCGCTTGTTTCTTGGTCATCTCGCAAGCAGTCAAGTGTAGCTCAGTCTACCACAGAAGTCGAGTATGTTGCTGCTGCTAGTTGTTGCTCCCAGCTGCTTTGGATCACGAACACTTTGAGTGACTTTGGTGAGGAGTGTTCCCATGTACCTCTCATATGTGATAGCACCAGTGCCACAAGTGTAGCCAAGAATCAATCCTGTGCTTCACTCAAGAACCAAACACATAGAAGTGTGCTACCACTTTCTGAGAGACATTGTTGAGAAGGGAAACATAGACCTCATCCATGTCCCAACCGAGAAACAGCTCGCCGATATCCTAACAAAGCCTTTGGACCAAGCTACATTTGCACGTTTGCGGGGTGAGCTTGGTGTGGTTTTTCCTTTTTGAGTTTTGGTTGGGGGATCTCATGAACATATGCATGTTGCATGCTCATTTCTGTATCATATCATGCTTGCATCTTTGTATCATAGACTGCATTTGTATCATATGCTCTAGAGATGTGCTTCTCTTATATACATTGTTCACCATGATGTGCTATACATGATCTTGTGAGCTAGTTTGGTATGCTATGGTTAGTTTGGCTTAGCTCTGGATGATCTTGGTTTATGCCCATGGTTGCTAGCTATGCTTTTGAAAAATGCTACATGTATGCTCTCTTGTGAGTAAATGCTTTTATATGAGCTTGACATGTTTTTGTGGCATTGCTATGCTTAATTTGTGGTTGGATAGTTTATTTTGATCATATGGGGCCAAAGGCTCATTTGTCATCATGAATGTTTAGCCCGCTTGCTTTATCTTGTGAAGGGGCATAAGTTCCTTTTTGTCGCAAAGACATTTCATGTACCAATATGAATTTGAAAATGAAATGTAAATTGCTTGGAAAATGTGCTCCCATGTCATATGTGCTTAATTTTTATAGATTTGGGTGCTAAACCGTTGCATGATGCCTACCAATGAGAAGTCTCATACATAGAAGTAGGCACATGGCTCGGTGGCTTTGACATGACATGAGGTGCTTGAGGGTGTTTATGATGATCTTATGATTAGAATGGTTGTCCTAGCATGAAGTTTGTGTGGCTCTGCCATTTTGACATGTTTTGCTCATGTTTAGGACTTTGCTCATGAGAGAGTGATTTTTCGAAGAAATTGCTCATTTTTATCTTAGCTTTGCTCAATGGATGTGAAACTTGGTAATCTTGTAGCTAATGTGCATACGAAGCTATAGAGTATCTCATTTGCTCATTTGGACATGTGTAGCATCTTGTGTTCAATTTTGTCTATTTGAGAAGCTCTAGGTTTCATTTTGGCTTGATTCATGCATTACCAACAAGGGGGAGGAAAGTACCCAATTCATGCATCTAGGGGGAGTTTTGCATCAAGGGGAAGAAAATTTTGGGAGAATGCATTTGGTCAGGGGGAGCTTGCATTCATGCATTTGGGAGCTCTTTTTCGCCTGATTTTAGTTGTGCTAGTTTGCCGATGGTGTTGAGCCCTTTTGCCTCACCTTGAGGAGTCGACAAATTTTGGAGCATTTTGTCTCGGTTGTGTTGAGCCGTTGCCCTTGCCTTAGGGGACCGAGACTTTCTCTCTCAAGTGATCTTCTTTGGCTTTTGTTTGGCATTTGATCACATGTTTGAGTTTTTGGTTCGTTTCTTCTCTTTTTCTTTTTTTTCTCTGAATTGGTTACTATGTGTGTTGTCAATGCACTCATCAAGGGGGAGATTGAGGATCGGAGCGTCCGAGGACAGGTGAATGGTCGCTCCCTGGTGTGATGAGTGATTGACAATGTGGTGTGGACTGACTCTTAGCCGAGTATTGTAGGTGCAGGTTGCGGCGTGATTATCGTTGGTGCAGGTGAAGAGCGAGCGCGAAAGGTCTTAGCCTTGCGGGGACTCCGAGGAGTGGAGAGACAAGTAGGCTCGGCTCGATGGACCCGGTGGCCGAACGGGATCAAGTGCGGGCCGCATGGTGGCAAAAAAAGCAAGACGAAGTCGTGGACAGGAGCCGGTGCAGGGTAGCGGCTCACGGCCGAAGTCTACACGCGGGGTTTGCGGCGGTTCACCACAAAACCGTCGGGTTACTTGGTTGAGCCACAAAACCAAGACCGGAGGCTCGGCGGGCGGAGACGGGATCCGGGCGTGCCGAGAGACTTCGAAGCGGAGGACACACGTCGGGATCGCAAGGCTTGCGTCGAGGCTAAGCGAGGTGCGGTCGCCGGGCATCCGTCTGATGGTGCTACGACGAGAATTCCCAAAGTGCCCTTCGGGGGCGTGTATCCTAGTATTATGTAATAGGGGTAGTTTCGTCTTACGGTTGCCTCCATATAATCTTAGAGGAGAGAGGATGGCAGCCACCTCTCGAAACCCTAGCTCATTTCCCTTTGCTATTTTCCCTTCCTATTTTCCCTAGGTTTTCCATAGGACTAGCTTGAGAGCTTCATGGTGAGATCTTGAGAGAGGGATGGATGTTGAGGAGGCAAGCTAGACCTTGTATGAATCTTTCATGGTGTGTATAGATGGTTTGGTGTGATTCCTCAAGTGTTCTTGTTGCTCCTCCCGTTTCTCTTTTTCGGTGATTTTCGGAGCCTTTTTTTGGAATTTTCGGTCGTCGCTCGATTCGTCGATTTGAGGGCATTTCTCTCCGGATTTCTTTGAGGGGATCATGGGTGAGTGCCTTGTGCCTCTTTATGGATGATCTTGACCCCTCAAACGCCGGATTTGGCCTTCGATTCGTTGACTTTCGGATGAACCCTAGGTCATAGTGTTCTTGGCAAGGTTTCGCGATTCCGGGAGTTGTAGGGAGTTTGAGACCAAAATTTTTGGGGCATATCCTCTCCTTGGGGTGTTCATCATCTCCCCAAAATTTCGTCTCAAGATTCCAAGTGGTTTGGGAGATCCATCGATCGAAAGTTTGGGGCTGTTTCACGGGTTGATTTTTTGGGGGTGGGGGGGCGGTACTACCGACCCTGTACAGGTAGTACCGGTAACCTGATTTTCAGCTGCCAGAGAGTCTTTATCGGTAGTACCGACCCGAGGTCGGTAGTACCGATAGTCGGAAGTACCGACCTAGTGCCGGAAGTACCGATAACCTGGTTTTTAGGTGCCAGTAAGCCCATATCAGTAGTACCGACCTAGGGCCGGTAGTACCGACAATTTCTGCTGCAGTTTGCCTCGCGCTAGCTTTTTCTCTCAATTCTTTTTGTGCTTGCTTCCGCTTTGTTCCTAGGCTTGATCTAACTTGTTCCTAGGGTCAGTAGGTCCGTTGTGACTACGTGATCTTGGCAAGTGTGTGCGAGATTCTTCGGAAGTGATTTGGGATATAGGCCGAGTTCTTGAGAAGAATTTTTATCGGCTCCCATTCACTCCCCCCCCTCTTTGGTCGCCAATCCGGTCCTTCATTTTTGCTATGAAAAGGGACCGACGCCTATCGGTCCTCCTCACTTGCTTCATTTTTCTCTAGATCTAGATCTAGCTATGGCACAAAGAATAGATTTTGTAGGGCGCAAGCTTTTGCTTTTCTCTTTTCTTCCTCCTTCTCGTTCTCTCAGTTGCTAGAAGAATTTTTGTGATATGGGTGATTGGGTTGCTCATCCCTCTAGCACAGCTGCTAGAAAAATCCTTGTGATATATCAGTTGTCGGGGGAGAGTAGCCCAGAACCTCCTGGCATCAGGAAGATCAAGCCGACGGAAAGATCACTATTGAGGTCTGGGGAGAGTAGCCCAGAACCCAACTGATGTATCTTTCTTGTCAAATTTGCACTTCCTTTTGCTTTCCCTCCTCCTCCAGGAGGAGGATTTTCGAAGGGATATGTTTCCACCCTTGATCCATTGTATCTTTCTCTTGTGCTCACTTGTAAGCATGAAGAAGAAGCCAAAGGTAAAGTCACAGAATCTGGAGCATATCTCGTCAAACTTACGTTTCCTTTTGCTTTCCCTCCTCCAAGAGGAGGATTTTTGAAGGGATATGTTCTCCCCTTCTGCTGTATTTTCCTCACTTGTAGGCATGAAGAAGAACAAGCCGCCAGGAGCATCTCTTTTGCTTAGTTTACATCTATGTTCCTCATCCTGGTAGTGCCTAGTGATGATGAACAAGATGGCCGCTTTGTAACCTTCTGATGTATCAATGATGATTGTAATCTGTGTATGTGATTTTGCATCTTAAGAGACATACTTGTGTGATTATCCACTTGTGATTATCTGTGTGCAGTCCAATTATTTGTACGATTTACCTGCTCACTTGCAATCATGAAGAAGAACAAGCCGACGGGGGTTGGCTAATCCGCGTCTCTTTTGATGTAATCTGTGTGTGTGATTTTTCATCTCTTGCCCATAACAAAGACGACACGGGTTGGCTAATCCTTGTCTCTTTTATATTAACACCCATTACTGATTATGTAATCTGTGTGTGTGATTTTGCATCTCTTGCCCATAACAAAGGCGACGCGAGTTGGCTAATCCGCGTCTCTTTTATATTAACGCCCGTTACTGATGATAATAATGTCAGCAGCCTGCAGCATACTTACTGAACTGAATCAGAATATAAATAGAATATATACAGTATCTTAGGCAGAATATATTACAAAAAGGATTCAAATTCCACCACATCCTATATATTACAAAAAGGATTCAAATTCCACCAATACATCACATCCTATATATTACTAAACGGATTCCATTTCCACCAATAGACACATCCTACATTACAAAAAGGATTCAGCAGAAATCAGGCTTGCTTTTTCTTCCTTGATTTCTGTATATGGATTTTTTCACTATGGTCACTTCGCAAGTATGGTGCTTTGTTAGTTCCCAAGAGTCGGGGCTTATATGAAGTGTCAAAGGATGGAATTTCGTCAAACCGGTTGTATTCCTCCTCCTCAACAACATTTTCAACCCCAACAATCCTTTTTTTCCAGGCAGAACCACAGACCAGTTGTTCTTTGCAAGGTCAGGTACATAGAACACTTGCTCAACATCGTTGACGAAGACAAACGGTTCATTTTTGTAACCAAAGACCCGGAGATCAACACTAACATAACCATAGTTATCCTTGCTCACAGCTCTCTTCCCATTGGTGACCCATCTACACCGAAACAAGGCTACCTTCAATCCTACATAATCAAGCTCCCATATCTCCTCTATTTGACCATAATATGTGTCTGTCTCCATGTCATCATCATCATCACTGTCGTCGACGACGGCCCGTACACGCACACCACTATTTTGATAGACGCTCTTTTTATCCTGGGTCATGGTGTAGAACATGTATCCATTGATATCCATTACTTGGTATTTTGTAACAGTGAACAATGGCCCCGCTGCTAGATTCCTTATCTCGTCGGTTATTACAGCATTGCTACATGTCTCGACATAATCTTGGAGCCACCTGCTGAAACCTTGCATGTGCATCTTTGCAAGCCAAGCCCTACCACGGTCAGGGTTGTCTTGACGTAGCTGTCGCTTGTGCTCATTGGCAAACGGTGTAATCAGGTGCAGCTGTTGTATCATGGTGAAATGAGCCTTTTGGAAGGCATCTGGTTCCAGAGTGACTAAATTTTTCCCCAGGGTCCCAACACCTAAAAGCCTACCTTCATGCCGTGAGTGAGGCACACCAATGGGGTTTTGGGGGTCCATATAACCCATGGCCCACTCCACTGCTTCGATGGTCTCGTAGCCACGAACAATGGCTCCCTTCGGAAATACCAGTTATGTACCAATGATTTCAGGAATCCAAAGATCCTCTCATATGGAAACATCTGATGAAGGTAAGATGGGCCAAGGTACCAGATCTCCCTCGCGAGGTGTGTTGTTAGATGCAGCATGAGATCAAATAATGATGGTGGGAAGGCATAGGGTCTCGAAATGCCTCCTCTCTAAGTCCAATAGTTTTTCCTCATCAATCACCTTCTGTTCTATTGCATTGAAGAATAAACACAAGCTCGTGACCGCGTCGCGAACCAATTCTGTCTTGATACCTCTAAGTGCAAAAGGAAGAAGAGCTGTCATCAATACATGGCAATCATGAGATTTCATCAAGTTGAAATTCATTTTCATGTCCTTCACCGACACTAGCCTCTTGAAGTTTGTTGAGTAGCCTGAAGGTACTTTCAAATCATGCAAAAATTGACAGAATTCTTTTCTCTCTGCCTTTGACAAGGTGGTTGCAGCAACGAGAAGGTCCGTCCCCGTCTCTGTTTCCTCTGCATCGAGCTCCGGCCTAATGCCCAGATCTTTAAGATCCTCCCTTGCATTTTTAAGATCTTTTCCTTTGGACTTCTGTTGTAGCAATGTTCCACAAGTAGCTTCACACACATTCTTGTTAACATGCATGTTGTCAATCGAATGATGCACATCCAACATCGGCCAATACTCTAGCTCCCATAGAATTGATTTCTTGTTCTACATTCCTTCTTCTTCTTCTTCACCATCTCGTTTCTGTCTTTTGCCAAGGGTTTTTTCAGTCAGTTTGGATAACTCCTCGATAGTTTTGATGTCCTTGACTTTCAAGTGGACCAGATCTCCAGTCACATGCAACGGCGCCTCTCGATCCTCCTTTTCCCCATTAAACTGACAATCCATGGCTCGATATGCATGCTTCTTGCCGAGGAAACGACAGCACCCCATAAATACGTATTTCTTTGAATGTCTTAGCCACACTGCGCAAGTATCTTCCAAGCACTGTGGGCAAGCTGCACCTTTCCTTTTACTCTGGCTAGAGAGGTTGCGATGAGCTGGGTTGTCGTTGATGGTGGTGAACAACATGGTGCACATTGTGAACTCCTCATGCTTGAACTCATCCCAAACCTCCTTCACACCAGGCTTCCACAGTATCTTCAAGTCATCAACTAGTGGCCTCAAGTAGATATCAATACGGTCGCCAGGTTGCTTTGGCCCGGAGACCAATATTATCAGCATCATATATTTCTGTTTCTTGCATAGCCAGGGTGGAAGGTTGTACAATGACAGCACGACAGGCCAGGTGCTATGTGTTGAGCTCTGGTTACCGAATGGGTTCACGCCATCTGTGCTCATAGCAAACCGTATGCTCCTTATGTCTTCGTTAAACCACATAAAGTGGTTATTAATGTTACCCCATTGTGCTGCATCTGCAGGGTGCCTAAACTTGCCATCTTCCTTCTTATTTCGGCCTTCCTCATGCCAATGTAAGAGGTGGGCCTCCTTTCGTGTTGCGAACCATCTTCTCAGTCGAGGAATGATGCAAAAATACCATGCCACCCTCACAGGAGCCCCTCTGTTAGCCTTCTTCTTCTTGCCTCTGATCTCCACGGGCTCATTCTCGTCATCAACATTATTATCATCTCCACCATCCTTTTTCCTCTTGTACCGATCGCAGCCACACTTGGGGCACTTGTCAAGGTCTGCATAATCTCCACGGAACAATACACAACTGTTCTTGCATGCATGGATTTTTCAACCTCTATTCCCAGAGGACAGATTATCTTCTTCACCTCATAGTCAGACTCGGCTGTTTGGTTTCCTTCAGGTAGCATGTCTCTAAGCACATCCAATAGATGTTTGAAACTTTTGTTGCTCCAACCATGATCTGCCTTAAGCTGCAGAAGTTTTAGATCACCAGAAAGGCGAGAATACTTCTAGCAATCAGGATAGAGGGGTTTCTTTGAATCTTTAATGAACTGCTTCAGCCTTGCTAATTCAGAAGGTGTGTACACTCGTTGAAACTCAACATTCCGCAACATTTGATCAACATTGTGCACACGTTGCAACACCTCACCATCATCGAATCCCCTAAGTTCTTGATCAGTGATATCCTCAGGCCTCATCGCATTGGGTGGGAATGGTTCATTTCCCTCAAAAACTCCACCTTCTTCAAGGTCTTCATCATGATGGCCGGTAGCATGGTGTCGCACTTCACCTTCATTTAGGCAGCCTGCTTCGAGTTCATTAAGGCCTTCCTCACCATGTTTATTCCAACACGTGTAATTTTTTGTGAAACCACGTGTGACCAAATGATGAAAAATGATTTCCCTTTCTCCGAATTTCTTCTGGTTGAGACAATCTATACAGGGGCAAAGCATTGCCTGAACACCACGGTTTCTCATATCCGCCTCTCCTTGATTTAGAAAACCATTGACCCCGCTTAATAAATTCTCCCAATCCTCTTGGGGCTGTTTGTACATCCAAGCCCGAGCAGCAGCAGCCATCTGCAATTTCCATACACCAAATGAGCATAATTCATCACACACAGCTGAAGAATTTCAATAAAAGGGGGAAATTAATTTCCACCTTGACGAGGACTTTCTACGAGGCGAGCGCGGCCGAGGAGGAGGATCGGAGGCAGCGCCGCAGCCGTGGCGATAGCGTGGAGGACGGCGCCAAGCCCGAGGGGGAGGGGACACAGAGTCATCTGCTTTGGATGACGCCGCGGTCGACGTCTGCTGGCCCCTTTCGCCGTCGCGCACGCGGTAGGCCGGCCTGCTGTAGCGCCGGCTTTCTGAGGAGAGAGAGCGCGATTCTCAGGGCGCGCGCAGCTGGCCGCGGCAAACAGGGCAGGTCGGCGGGGACTTCTGAGGAGAGAGAGCGAGTGTTGTCGGAATGTGAGTGGCCTTCTTAGGAGAGAGAGCGAGTGGTGTCAGAAGGAGAAGACAACGACGCGCAATTACAACGCGCGTCTCCGATGTGAGAAAAAACGGCGACGCTGGGTGGCAACCAAAGGAGACGCATTGTAAGAAATGAGCGTATCCAATTGGGTCGTCATCAAAGGAGACGTGTCCCAACAAACATGCGTCACCAGTACGAAAGTTATCGGTAACAGACTTTAAAGTCGGTTACCGTTACGACAGTGATCAGTAACGGACTTAAAGAGCCCGTTACTGATAGGGCATTGATCGGTAATGGATTTTACGAGCCCATTACCGATAGGTTTAATTTTTGTAATGGACTCGCTTTAACGTCCGTTACAACGAATTCATATAACGGGCGTTTAGGAAGCCCGTTACCAAAAGTCTACATTGGTAACGGGCGTTGTGGAGGCAAACCCCGCGGTCGGCCTGCCGCGCTTATGGGTAACGGGCGCCAAACAACAACCGTTACAGATGTAGGTGCATGTAACGGGTGTTAAGGGCCAGTTACAAATGCTGCGTGACTTAGTTGAGGTTTTCACGTAGTGGTTGTTTACCCAAGGACCGAAGCATCAACACGTAAAACTCCACGGAGTTGGAAGTTTACCAACGAGATCAACTCAGCCCGAGAGATATTCTCGCATCCCAGAATAGCATGATCTTTTGGTGCAGATTCAGAGACTTTCAGTGGCCTCTAATGGCAAAAGTTTGAATACCAAAGTTGTGCGCCTCGACGATAGCTTCGATTTGGACATATCGAAGGCCCAATTCGGGTCAAGGAGCTAGGAGATATGGCCCCCGAAATACCTGCTGCGCAGATAAGTCCCAAATCAGACAGATTATCTTCCGACGCTGTTTTGAGGATCTTATCTTCGTTTCCAAGGAAAGCATGTCATCACGGTTATCAAGCAACTTGCCTAGCTCCTCATTCTTCCGGCACAAGAAGGAAAGCTCATCACGTACCTCATCCTCGGAGTTGGAGTCCGAGTCGTCCTTCTGGCTCTTCTTGCTGCCGGAGCTGTGTGCCATGCCGCAAAAGTCGTCACTTGCGAAGCAGCTCAGCCCGCTCCAGTTCTTGGACACCTTCTTGCTCTTGCGTTGATCACCTTCATCTTCGCTGCTACTAGAGCTCGAGGTAGAGTAGGCAGAGCTGGAGTCGACGTCGCTTGCTCCGACCATCGCTCGGGCCTTCTTGCCGTGGCCACCCTTCTTCCTCAATCGCTCGTCCTTGTTCCGGTGCTTGTGCTTGTGATCGCGCCTCGATCGGTGCTTGTTCTCCGTCCTTGACCGGTGCTTGTAGCCGTCCTTGTTCTCCATCTTCTCCGGACAGTCAGCGATGAAGTGTCCTAGCTTGCCGCACTGGAAGCATGTCCGTGTGGTCCTCCTTGTGTTCACCCGGTTCTCGTGCAGCCTCTTGAACCGCCTGGTCAACAGCGCCAGCTCGTCCTCTCCAAGCACGTCAAACTCCTCATCTGGCAAAGACATCAAGGAAGACAGAGAGTACATCCTGGAGGATGGGTTAGCGTTAGACTTAGCACTTGGGCCACCGACGAGAGCAAGACTATGGGAATCAATCGGGCTCTAAAGATAGGCTGTAACACCACGATCGACCTCAGTTGACTTGAGCTTAGAGAACAGCTCGTTCACCGTCAGAGTGTCATACTTCTCTGACTCAAGAATGGCCTCGACCTTTCCGTCCCATACAGTACGATCCAGCACGTGCAAGAGCTTCACGACTCTATCATGGTCATCATACGGGAGCGCAGCCACATTAGCCCTCATGTTGTTCACAACCACCGTGAACCGCTGGAACAAAGCATCAATTGACTCACCGGGAAGATGAGTGAAGTTCTCGTACTCTCTCCGGTAAGTCGCATACATCCGTGCCTGAACCTAAGCATTTCTAGCGTGAGCATCCTTCAATTGCTCCCAAATCCTACAAGCCAAGTCCTCTGTCTGAACCTGATCGAATTCGGATTCACACAGAGCACGAAACAAGTAGTCGACCGCCTTGTTGTTGGCGTCGTGCATGCCCCTCGATCCTGGAGCAAGGAAGTTAATCAGATGAACATAAGCTGTGTTCACCGTAACATCCCAAAGGATCCGACCCTTACCGCGGAGGAACGCTGCCATCCGCCTCTGCCACATCTGGTAGTTTTTCCCATCGAAGTGCGGAGTACCCGAACCCCGTTCCTGGTACGCCATCTTTGGATATTAGACTGGTTAGAGTCAACAAAGACCTGCGACCAGAGGGGGGGGAGTGAATGGGAGCCGATAAAAATTCTTCTCGAAGGAGATGGCTACTCCAACAAGATGAACACGTCTAACCAAAACACGTCTTCGACTCAACTACCCAAGTTGGCCAAGACCACGTAGCCACTGGAGTGCTACTGGTCCTAGGAACCAACAACCACCGAAACCTACTCGAGAACGCAGCGGAACAAGCAACTCGAGCAGCACCAGACCAGCACCGATCAGACCGGTCACTCTCACCGGTCAGACCGGTCTCTGCTGGAACACACAGACAGGACTTGACGATTTCCACAGAAAGCTCCTACACCGGTCAGGTCGGTGCAGCTCACCGGTCAGACCGGTCCAAGCCTGGAAACCCGAAATCCAAGAGAACAACTTCCCGAGCTCCAAACACTCCAGACTCGAAATAGCAGCAAACCAAGAAGCAAGGGAACTCACCAAGATGTTCACCCGAGCAAAACCCAATAGGGGGTCGGCACCGGTCAGACTGGTGGAAGGCACCGGTCAGACCGGTCAAGACCTGGGCTCTCGGGATGAACAGCAACCCGCGGGTCAACTCCTCCAAATCCAAATCTCGATCTCCCGATTCGCTCCACGGATTCGCACAAGACTTTGGGGATAGTAGGAGTACCTCATGGGCATTCCATAGCCACAATTTGGTCCACCAAAACTTGCTAGATCAAGAGGAATCGAAGAAATCCCACCAAGAACGCCTCTAATCCTAGAGCGGAGAAAACCACAAAATCGAGCCCCTTTACTCACGGATTTTGGAGGGGAATCACAAGGAAAAGAACCACGAAGGGTTCATGCATACATCCCCCACCAAATCCCAAAGAGAAAGGTCTCAAAATCGCCACAAGAAAATCACCAAGAAAAGGATCCGAAAATCACCAAAAAGGGAAAACGGGAGAGACACAATCAAGCCTTGAGGAACCACGCCGAATCATCTATACAAACCATGAAGGTTCATACAAGGTCTTGCTTGCCTCCCGATCATCCATCCTATTGACGGTCTATATGTGTATCAAACTTCGTTTGGACTTGCAAGCGGACAAGTCCTCCGTCGTAGTCAAGGGACCCTTCTTCCCTCAAGTGTGAACCCAAGGTATCGAATCCGTGGAACAAATGTGTGATGCAAGAACCAATCTATTAAAGCCGAGAACTATGATCTTCAAAGGGAACTCTTATGCATCTAATCTAGAGAACATCATAAAAACGAATCTAATCTAATGAAATCCGGAGGTAGCAAGAGATAGAGAGGGATAGGTAAAACCAATCTAGAGAGATTGGACCAGGCTCTTGTTGAAGTTCCAAGCAAAGAAGAATAAACCAAGATCAATCTCATAAAAAGCTTCTTTAAATCGCGGCTTCCCGTCCAACTCCGAAGACGCCCACCTTTTGGAGCCACCGTTCTGTCACAACGCACTCCTATTCGTGCGGGTTAGCCTAGGGCGAGTCCAATGGACAAGTTGAAATCTTTTGGAAGGTCAGGCATGCACCTCTAGCCACCACGGCTACAAGAACACCCTCTATGATCTATCTCGAGAATAGATCTTAAAGTAAGAACAGCCAATCGAAATCAAAGTCGTAGAAGAAGCACTTGATCGTTAGAAATCGGATTGCAACTTGATAATTCAACATAATAAATGATACATGGACAAGATCACCACCGGGATCCAACCTTGATCTTGCTCCTAGCTCCTGGAACTCCGACGTGGTCTTCCTTGCAAGGTTCCCACGTCGGCTAGGGAAACCCTAGACAACTAGCTCGTCCCTCTCCTCTCCGGAATGGTGTCCCTCTCTTCTTTGCTCATCGGCGGCGAATGACGAATGAGTTGATGCGTGGCTCTTGGCAAGGGGACTATAAATAGTCTGAGGGGCGTCTAGGTCAAAGGGGGGCACGAATGGGCCCCGAAATGGGCTGGGCCGGCCGGCCTGGGCCCATTTCGCGGGCTCCTTCGTGGACGATGCTTCCCGTGTCTTCCACAATGTTCTCCCTTCTGCATGTGGGCCCTTGACGTTAGTTTCTCCGCGGTTTGGATAGAGCTCCTTGTCTCGCAAGATTCAGCATTTTCTGTTCAGGTCCTCAGAGTTTTCCGTCTTCACGGGTTGGTCCTTTGGCTTCTTGGAGTCACGTTCACTTCATTGCTTGACTTATGCCGACCTTCATGGTCTTCTCACGAGATGCTTGATGAACTTTACCCGGAAGTCTTGCTTTCAACGCTAAAATCCTGCATAAACATCAAACTCCAAAACCGACATGCACGAACGAACTTGTTATATCAAGGCGGTTAGTACCAATGGATAAGATATAAAATTGATGCCAACACCGAAGGTAAACTCATGGCTAGGTTGACGGAAATTCACCGTCAACATCTCCCCCATGCTTAAACCTTGCTCGTCCTCGAGAAGCCTTCGATGGATATCAGCATTGCCCTTCATTGCTCAAACCCTACACTTGATCATACATGAGAAAACATAATGCTCTCAAAAGTTTAATTTGTTAGAGTTCCATAGTGTACTAGCCTTCATCCCTACGGAGGGTAGATATTAATTAAGCTCATCCTACAAGTATTAAACATGCTCCCAAAATTCAAATGGATCTCAGAAATTTTGAAGTAAAGAATGAGATGAAAAAGAGCTAAACCAAGTTCAAAAATTTAAACCACCTTGCATCTTGCTCATGAACTCTCATCTCATCTTGTCTCTCAAGCCTATTTCTTCTACTCCTTTCCCTCTTGAAACTTATATATATGTGGTAGGCTTTATGTGGAGCTTTTTGGGAAAGTTTAGTCCTACCAAGATATTATAAATGAGATGTTGTCAAAACAAGACAAGCTTCTCATGGTCTTACCGAGACTCGTCAAAAAGGTCATTGGAAAATAACGTTATATCAAGGAGGGGGAGAGAAAAATACACACACTTTGAGATAAGTGGACATGTGCAAATGGCAAAGAGTGATCCCGAGGCACAAAGGAAGTCCTCGTTATCGGATTGCACATGGTTGGAAAGATGAGTTTGGATCTTTAATCT
Organism: Cenchrus fungigraminus; assembly: GCA_036936925.1. Classification (NCBI taxonomy): domain Eukaryota; kingdom Viridiplantae; phylum Streptophyta; class Magnoliopsida; order Poales; family Poaceae; genus Cenchrus; species Cenchrus fungigraminus. The sequence continues at coordinate 47,373,976 of CM072778.1, read as the reverse complement.
TGAAGCTTTTCCGAAATTCCTAATGCATTTAGAGAACCGGGGAGTTCACTTTATTTTATTTTTATACATACTCATTTTTTTCTTTCTCATACATATTTATTTTTTTATTTATCTCTTTCTTTTTCTTTCTCTTTTTATTTTTTTTCTTTTATACACATTTTTTTATTTTACTCCCCTTGAACTCTAAATTGCATTGTACCTACCTCCTCCCCCATGATTAGATGTTGCTCGTCCTCGGGCAAAGAGGTGATAAAGATAAGGTAGGTACTAGAAATATTTTTCCTTTGGAGAGATACTTTGAAATCTTCAATCTTGGCACCATCTTGCGATCTTTCTCGAATTGACGATCCATACTCACATGATAGGTTGTGGTCAAGGAGGTAAACACAAAAGATGATATTTTTGGTTTTAAGGGTGGATATCCGGCGAGGTTTGTGGAATCTCCGATGTGGGGATACACAATGCACGGTTAGAAAGGCTAGCAATAAGATAGATACGCAAAAACGGAATGACCAGATTCTTAGTCTCGGGCCAGAGAAATCAAGCCTTGGAACAACTCACCCAAAGAATAAACCTTGTAAACTAAGTTTTTGCACTCAAATATATATGGCTCTAGATAGGTAGAGCAACATGCAAGAGGTATTAATGACAAGGTTAGCATTACTTTTAAGAACAAAAAATAAATCATCTTTAATCCATCTAAAACTTGAGAGCACATAAAACACTATGGGTCTTTATTTTTATCATAACCTCCGCAAAAGATTAAGCTAGCATTTAGAATAATTTTAGATTTGCATTTTCAGAGAGCATTAGCTTAATCATGCATAAAACAAGTACAAAGATAAACAAAGAGGCAACTATCATCATATATCAACATGGCACAAACTTTCTATCTTTGCCAAAGGTAAAAACAAGATGGCGATTTTATTCATGATGAAAATAAAACTAACACACATGCTGAAAATTAAATAAAAACTTGAAAACACTACGCATACATAGGTGCATCTAAGCTGAAAATTAAAGAAAAGGGAAAAGGAAAGATTAAACTAAAGCTCTTCCTCTCTCTAATCTTCCGCCGGTGGTTGGTATTGATAATCTTGATTGTTATACCCTTGCTCATAGTAGGATTGCACCGCTCCTCCTATGAATTGCTCCGATGGTGCTAGGTGAAGACGTTCGAGCTCAAAGGCGATGTTTGCATTGCCTTCACCCATTTGGTTTGCATTGGTTTGGATGGCTACGATATTTTGCATGTTTCTTGCAGCGTATCCTCCAATGATGGCCACACTTTGTTGTGGTTGAGGGAGGTGTGCATATTGTTCCGCAAAGGTTACGTTGGGTACCGCAAAATTTGGTGGGGGCATGGCTACACCACTCCCCCATGCTTGCATTGGTACACCTCCATAATATCTTGGCGGCATCGGAATTCCTCCATAAGGTGGCACATAATTTTGGGGCGCACCTCCTTCTTGGGCTACGGAAGTACCTTCTTCCATAATCCTTCCTCTCTTGTTTTTCTTCGCCGGCACAAGAAGTCCTTCCTCTAACCAATCTTCTTTCCCCTCAAGAAAAAGTCTTAGTCTTGCATCCGGTAGGGGTAAATTCACCTTGGCCAATTTGAAGCCTCCTCTCTCATCTCCACTTATATATTTGCCTTGCTTCAAATAATCAAATCCTAGGGAAGTCCCAACTAGGAGATGCTCCGGGTTTCTTGGAATTCCCGGTCTCAATGAGATAGCCAACATGGAGAGGTAGCACCCCGAACCAATATCTCCCGATCCCGATGTTGCTTCACAACACCACCGGTTGATCATAAGGTGAGTGGGGTCGATTGGCTGCCCGGCAATCAAAGCCGAGTAAAGCCAATTCACCTCCATGTCGGTTATCTTGGTCTCTTTCATTCTCCCCAAAATCCTCTTGCTCATCCATGAGTGAAACACTTGGATGATGGGGTTCCGGACACTATTTCTTTGCCGGTTAGCTTCTCCCGCGATCATTCTCCAAAAACTTTCCAATGTGCCTCCATGCACATCTACTTGCTCCGGAGCTCTGTTGACGTTCCTTAGCCTCACTACTAGGTTTGGACTCACGGCAACGGCACCAGAAATGCTTGTTGGCACTCGCTAGCGTCGCTACCGGGTTTATACCCCTAGTAACAGAGCTAGGAACGTCTTTGGTAAAACACACATCACAGAAAGGTCCGCAAGCGCACGGATTATCGTTGTAGCACTTCACCCGGTGGTATTCGGGTTATCGTATTTATATTTTCCCAAGGGAGGCACTACGGCAAAGATGATCGGATAAACGGTGGAGAGTAACCAGACTCGGTAAAGAGCTATAGCGGGGGTAACGAATAAAGATATTCGGGGATAACTTGACACACATAAGCAGATCTTGATAAAGGGTTAGAGAGGACCTAGCGAGCTGGGAGGACAACGAGACGAGAAAGGATCCTAACACAATCTATCTATTCTTGTCAACTCTAGGTAAAGAACTAAGGCAAAGGATAACCAAGGCAAGCTAAACTCGACAAGCTCTTCTAGTGCTGCAGGGGCATGCAAAGCCGCGCTCTCAGACTGGGATGAGAAGGGAGAACGACGACACGCTGAATCCTACCGGCCCGAACTAACGTGGTGGACTACTGAGCCCGTCCGGAGCTGTCACCTCCCTAGGGTACCACAACTATTCTGTTGAATGGGACACCAATCTAAGACTAAGGCAAGTTCTGAGCACCGCGCTCACAACGAACCAAAGAACCTTTCCCCGGATATCACGAAGGAAGGTCTCTCTCCGCTACTAAGCACAAATGTACTCGGTAGAAGATCAAGCGAAGAATGACCACAACACTATAGGGTTCAAGGGAGCTATGCTAACCAAGATTAAACTAACTTTAGTCTAAACCAAGAATAAAGCTTCTAGAGCAAAGTAAAAGCTGAATGTAATTGACTCAAAAGGTAAGATAGAAAGATGACTTGAATTATACTTGAGTCTAAACAAAGAAAGGATACAAGAGTAGTACCGGAACCCTGAAGAAGACTCCTCTGGAACCCTGAGACTAGCTCGACTCGACTCTAACTCCCAAGCTACACTAATCCTACTCTAAGTGAACAAAAATGAGAAATGGAGATGCCCCTGCGTTGTGTGTCCGTTCCAGCGAGTGGGAGGTGCCTTTTATAGGCAAGGGAGGTCGGTGGAGCGTAGGGGGGCAAAACCCCAGGTGCGGGCGTATCTCTAGGCACGGCCGGCCCTGGGATGTGCCGCCTCTCGCCTTGGACGCTCTTATCACTGCTCCTGAGGCGGTTGTAGGTCGGTTCCTTGGGTCGGTTTCGCCCGGCACGCCAGTTGATAGGTGCGGCTGGCCCTATAGGTGCAGCCGGCCCTACCCCGTGCCGTGCGATGCACCGACCATGTTAGGGAACGCCTAGGATCGCCTTTGGATGACAGTTGTTGCGGTTGAGCGATCGGATAAGTGGACCCATTGATCCAAGTGATCCTAGCCTCCACCATTTGATCAAACCAACGTTTCTTCAGTGAATCACACTCGTCCAAGTTGTGCTCGAGGGAGTGGGGGTGATCTGGACCAGAGTCGTGCCACGGGGCAGGGCCGGCCGCACGTACAGGGCCGGCCGCACCTGCAGGGCCGGCCGGACCAGGTGGTTCGGCCGTGCCTAGCACATGTGGCGTGTTGATCCCAAATTCTCCCAAAATGTGTACCTGCCTATGAAAATCACAACACAACTCGTGGAACTTTATTAGTACTAAAAATGTGCATGAAACTTGTCATATACTCCTCTCGAACCCGAGGTTTTGACGGTCAAATTTTTGTTGTAAGGACCGTCAACAAACTCCCCCAAGCTAAACGTTTGCTCGTCCTCGAGCAAAGTCTAGACTTGGCCTTGGTGGATCAGGAGTTGCATGATGTTACAACTCGGCAAGTACCTATGCACAAATCCATGCTCTACTTGCTATTTGAAAAGATTGGTACGAGAGAAACTTAGCCTTATTTTACCTATGGGGCTTGTAACTTTCCACCTTGCCTTCGAAGGTTGAAAGGTAGAATGGTTTTGACTTTGCATCACTCGCTCTTCTCTTTTCTGGATCATATCTCGGAGTTTTGAAAATTTTGCAAAGAAAAATAAGGTTCCTCGGATGGTTCCCTCGATCGCTCAAGTGGTATTTGTTACCTCACCAAAGGCTTTCGAGCGAGCCTCAACTTCCTACTCTATGGCTTGTATGTGGAGCTTTGGGTAGGATAAGCATGAGATTCACTTGTGCCACATGATGTTGTTGAGCCAAAGACCGGATCCAAGAAGAAACTAGTCATGCAACTTGATCGAGATGTGCAAGTGTGTGGAATATTTTTGTTTGTTTTTCTATGGACTCCTTGTTTGAGATTCTCCTCTTGCTTTTATTTTGGAGGGGGAGTCATGCTTCATCATTTTTTTCCTATGCTCTTTGATTGGAGCACACGTTTTTTTCCTATGCTTTTTGAGCATATACTTTTTTTTTCTTTTGATGACCCCTCTCTCCTTTTGCACGAAAACAAGAAGAGAAATCTCTTTGGAACTTTGGAGCATTTATTTTTGGTAGGTGGATGGCATGTTTTGCGGAACTCCCGGTGTGGAAGTTAGCTTGTATATGTGGGTGTACGTGATCTCGATCATGGGAGCATGAAAAGATTCTACCAAGGGTCACAACAATTTGGCAGAACTCAACGGGTCACAAGCAAGCATATGTAGAATGTTTAAACTTTGATATCGACATATGGCTTTGGTAGGTGGTATGACCATTGAGGAACTTGTCTTGTTTTATTTTCTCAATAGAAATCATTCGAGATTTTCACCATACTATGAGATAGAGCAAGATCAACATTGTCTCACCATATCATACTAGTCAACACCCTAGGCTTGGTCATAAGCATTTGCTTCCCACAAAGTTTTATTTCAGGCTCATGTCTCAAAATATACCAACAAATTCAAATGCTCATAGAGCACAAAGTTGTACACTAGGTTCTTGCAAAGTTTTAACATAGCAACTATTCATCATTTCCAAAGTGAGGGGATATAAACAAGACTTCAGGTGCACATGGTTGAAGCAAATATTTTTGTTGTTTTTCTTTTATTCAAATGTGATAAACAAGATGTTGAAAATTGGTTTGGATTGACATACCTTCCTTGGTTGAAAATGGGGTCTCCCCCAAGCTAATTTTTGGCTACCTGGTTGGCGTGTCTTCATTTTGGTGATGAGTTGAGCACTTGGAAGCTTGTAGTGGTTGGCTCGATGGATTCGTGGAAGATCATAGGTACGTTCGTACCACTAGGTTCGGCCGGCCCTACTCCATTTGCTCCAAGCACTCGTGTCCCCTCCTGTAAACATCCTACACAAAAATTTTGTCGAGGGGAGGTACGGCCGTACCTCTAGGTTCGGCCGTATCACCAAAAATCTCCAAAACTGTTTTTCTAAGTCTTGTTTACTTACTAATGCAATGGTGAAATCAAATTTGAAATTTAAATATGCTTAATGCATGAAATAAAATGTTGGAAGGGAAATATGAGAGAAATACCGGTTTACCTCACGGTGAGGGCTCGTAGTTTTAGAGTTCGTGAGCGGCACTCCTCCGTTTGATCAATTGATCTTGGATTCGTCCGGTCCCGGAGTGGAAGACTCGGACGATGCTCCCTTCACACGCCACACCCTCTTTGTTTTCTTCGGTGGCGTTGAAGTCGGTGAGGCTTTAGCGGGGGTGTTTTTGGTTTCCGTCTTCTTTTCCCCCTTAGCTGTGTTGATTGTCTTCGGCTTCCTTGTTTGGTGGCGCCCTTTGAATGCTTTGTCTTGCTCCCAATGCTTCCTCATCATTGCAATGAGGCTACCTACTTTGGGCTTGGTCGGGGCTACCTTGTCTTTCTTGTATTGGGGCCGTGGCTTCCTCCACTCTCTAGATTCCTCATCTTGCACTAGGTAACATTGCTCTTCTTTTGCTTGAAATTTGAATGTCATGTTTCTTCGCCCTAGGTGGAATTGAATCTTTCCAGCTCCGACATCAATCCTTGCATTGACATCTCTTAGGAATGGTCGCCTGAGAATAAGCGGCATTTCTCCATCATCTTGTGTGTCGAGGACCACGAAATCCGCAAAGACATAGGAGCCTTTGACATTCACCAAGAGATTTTCCACTATGCCCTCTGGATATTTAATCGATAAGTCGGCAAGTTGGACTGTCATCATTATCGGAGAGAGAGCGGGATATCCTAACTCCTTAAACATGGCCTTGGACATGAGGTTGACACTCGCACCAAGGTCACAGAGAGCATCCTTGATCTTTTGATAGTAGATCGTGCATGTGATGGCCGGATATCCATTGTCTTTCCTATGCAAGACTACTGATTCCTCGCATGGGTCTTGGATTTGATGTATGAGCTTCCCTACATGGTTAGGTGCATACGCCCTCCTAGATGTCTTACCCCATCTGGTGGATACAACACTAACATTCTCTCGGGTAGGCTCGGGTTGCCCCGGGATTCCACCCAACTCGGAAGAAGGTAAAGAAGCAGCAAGCTGAGCAAGTTGAGTTTCTATCATTTTGTTAAAGCTTAGCTGATTCTTCATAGCAGTAGTGAAGGATTCTATGGTGGAATTCAAATTTTCAAGAACTTTATCATTGGTGGCTAGCTTCTTGTTTAAGTTTTCATTAATTTTAGCTTGGCCAAAGACAAGATCTCTAATGGAAGGCTAATTATTGAAATTGTTAGAATAACTACCTCCATTTTGATTGTTGAACGGGAAGTTGGGCCTCGAGTTCCACCCTTGATTGTTGTAGTTGTTGTTGCGGAACCTGTTGTTGTTGCCATTGTTGATGAAGCTGGCTTCTTCCCTTGTCTCGGGACAATCATTTCCCGAATGACCCGCATTACTGCAAACCTCGCACGTCATGCGAGCGTCCATAATCTTGGCGGTCTCCATATTGCTCGATGCCTCCAATTTCTTCATTAGGAGGTCCATCTTGGCGGCGAGCATGTCGATTCCATCGACTTGGTGTACACCGCGGTTACGGGGTTGGAGATGATCTCCATCCCAACCTTGATTTGCCACCATCTTCTCGATCAACTCCTTGGCGGCGGGTACTTGTAGAGAGAAGAAGGCTCCTCCAGCGGCTGCATCTAGGTGCTCACGGGCGGTATGCTTGAGCCCGTGGTAGAAGGTTTGAATTAAGAACCACCCCTGCATGCCATGGTGTGGGCACGCGGTGATGTACTCCTGGAAACGTTCCCATGCTTCCGGGATACTCTCATCATTCTGCTGCTGGAAGCCCGAAATTCTAGCGCGGAGGGCATTGGTTTTGCCCACCGGGAAGAACTTTGCGAGAAATGCCTTAGAGCACTTATCCCATGTGTTGATGGCATCTCGCTCCGCATAAAACCATTGCTTCGCCTTCCCGAGCAATGAGAACAGGAATAGGCGAAGACGAATTGCATCGTCCGTCACTCCACGGATAGTGAAAGTCCTACACACCTCCAGAAAATGCTGGAGATGTGTGTTGGCATCTTCATTCGGCTTGCCGCTGAACGGACTAGCTTGCACCATGTTGATCAACGCCGGCTTGAGTTCAAAGTTTCCGTCTCCCACCGTCACGTTCGGTCCGGTAGGGACATTGGTGTTGGAGGGAGCGGAAAACCCACGGATCGTCCTCTCGGCCATGGGTGCTGACGAGGTGCTATCTACAGGATCGACGATGTTCGTCTCTTGGCTTGAGAGAAACTTCTGAGGAATGAGGACACGCGGTCGCACTCTCCTCACAAGTGACTCTGGATTGTCATGAAAATTGGACGGTAGGTCGAAACTGGTCATGCACTACTCTGCGTACATGAGAGTAGAGCAAGGGTAAACCCGCTTAAATAGCGGTTCACCGAACCTGGATAGCTCTATCACTAAGTTTAAACGATATCTTTTGCCTATTGCCTCCCCGGCAACGGCGCCAGAAATGCTTGTTGACGTTCCTTAGCCTCACTACTAGGTTTGCACTCACGGCGACAGCGCCAGAAATGCTTGTTGGCACTCACTAGCGTCGCTACCGGGTTTATACCCCTAGTAATGGAGCTAGGAACGTCTTTGGTAAAACAAATGTCACAGAAAGGTCCGCAAGCGCACGGATTACCGTTGTAGCACTTCACCCGGTGGTATTCGGGTTATCGTATTTATATTTTCCCAAGGGAGGCACTACAGCAAAGATGATCGGATAAATGGTGGAGAGTAACCAGACTCGGTAAAGAGCTATAGCGGGGGTAACGAATAAAGATATTCGGGGATAACTTGACACACAAGGAGATCTTGATAAAGGGTTAGAGAGGACCTAGCGAGCTGGGAGGACAACGAGACGAGAAAGGATCCTAACACAATCTATCTATTCTTGTCAACTCTAGGTAAAGAACTAAGGCAAAGGATAACCAAGGCAAGCTAAACTCGACAAGCTCTTCTAGTGCTGCAGGGGCATGCAAAGCCGCGCTCTCAGACTGGGATGAGAAGGGAGAACGACAACGCGCTGAATCCTATCGGCCCGAACTAACGTGGTGGACTACTGAGCCCGTCCGGAGCTGTCACCTCCCTAGGGTACCACAACTATTCCGTTGAACAAGACACCAATCTAAGACTAAGGCAAGTTCTGAGCACCGCGCTCATAACGAACCAAAGAACCTTTCCCCGGATATCACGAAGGAAGGTCTCTCTCCGCTACTAAGCACAAACGTACTCGGTAGAAGATCAAGCGAAGAACGACCACAACACTATAGGGTTCAAGGGAGCTATGCTAACCAAGATTAAACTAACTTTAGTCTAAACGAAGAATAAAGCTTCTAGAGCAAAGTAAAAGCTGAATGTAATTGACTCGAAAGGTAAGATAGAAAGATGACTTGAATTGTACTTGAGTCTAGACAAAGAAAGGATACAAGAGTAGTACCGGAACCCTGAAGAAGACTCCTCCGGAACCCCGAGACTAGGTCGACTCAACTCTAACTCCCAAGCTACACTAATCCTACTCTAAGTGAACAAAAATGAGAAATGGAGATGCTCCTGCGTTGTGTGTCCGTTCCAGCGAGTGGGAGGTGCCTTTTATAGGCAAGGGAGGTCAGTGGAGCGCAGGGAGGCAAAACCCCAGGTGCGGCCGGCTCTCTAGGCACAGCCGGCCCTGGGATGTGCCGCCTCTCGCCTTGGACGCTCCTGATCACTGCTCCTGAGGCGGTTGTAGGTCGGCTCCTTGGGTCGGTTTCGCCCGGCATGCCAGTTGATAGGTGCGGCCGGCCCTATAGGTGCGGCCGGCCCTACCTCGTGCTGTGCGATGCACCGACCGTGTTAGGGAATGCCTAGGATCGCCTTTGGATGACGGTTGTGGCGGTTGAGCGATCGGATAAGTGGACCCATTGATCCAAGTGATCCTAGCCTCCACCATTTGATCAAACCGACGTTTCTTCAGTGAATCACGCTCGTCCAAGTTGTGCTCGAGGGAGTGGGGGTGCTCTGGACCAGAGTTGTGCCACGAGGCAGGGCCAGCTGCACCTGGTAGGGCCGGCCGCACCTGCAGGGCCAGCCGGACTAGGTGGTTCGGCCGTGCCTAGCACATGTGGCGTGTTGATCCCAAATTCTCCCAAAATGTGTACCTGCCTATGAAAATCACAACACAACTCGTGGAACTTTATTAGTACTAAAAATGTGCGTGAAACTTGTCATATACTCCTCTCGAACCCAAGGTTTTGATGGTCAAATTTTTGTTGTAAGGACCGTCAACAAGCTCCCTTTTGAAAACCAAGAAATTCCCTAATGTACTCATAGGGAACCACTTGCTCATCTCCCTCCAAACGGAATGAGAGACTCGGCACTCCTTCATCATGTATAGGCGCCATGGTCATGAGAATTTTCCAATGTGAATTCCTTGTGGGTGTTTGCCGACACTCCGTTGGAGAATTGCACCCAACCCAGGTGTCCCAACATGTAATAAATATCCGTATGAAAACCCAACACTTGGAGAGCTGGGTCGTCGAGGTTGACGTTCGCCACAAGCCTCTTCTCAAGGCGAGTGAGCTTCTCCTTTTCCTCCTCCGTCTTGATAATAAACCCATACTTGGCATATCGCGGAGCGTATGGAGGTGGAGCGGATGATCGTGTCGAGCGACGAGGCCGGACGGGCGGCTCCTCCGTGCGTCCTTGTGGTTCGGTGAACCGCATAGACGATCTTCGTGTGGCCCTCATGCCACCGAGGAGCAGAGTGTCGTTTCTCCTGGGCGGTGCCGTGTCCTCCTCCATGCTCCGAGGAGACTCGGAAACCGAGTGCCTCCTCGAAGAGCTTGTCGATGATGGCTTGGACGATGATGATCCCTTCTTCTTGTTAAAGAGACTTGTAGTTTTCTTCCACATGGTTGCTGCACTCTCCCTCACAATTATATACCTGGGGTTTTCAACCGGTGACAAGGCACACAAAAATTATTTGGAGTATGGACTTTGAGTGGATTTAGGATGGATTTTGTTGGACGAAACAAAACTTGAAGTGGAAAGCTAAGTCTATGGTGGTTCTGGACTAAGAGCTCGGGAACATGAACAAGGAACTGGATGAATGACTTACCTGCCAAAGGAGAGCACCAGGGGCTATAAAAGGGGGTGAGGCCGGCCAGCCTGGGCCGACCGGCCTAGGTGGCCTGCTGCTCCACTTGGCTCGATTTTTCTCCAGTGCACTCCATCCTCCTTTGTAGCTTTGTGACAGCGTGCTCCACGGGGTTGCACCGCCCAAATGCTCTCGTCCACTCCTTTGCTTGCATGATTGATCCTTCCACTTGATTGTTTTGCTTTGAGTCACTTCCATGCTCCCTTGCCTCACATGCCTCCATGAGATTCCTGCAAAACAAAGCTTTTGCTGCCCCCCCATGCTTGTCCTTTGCATGTGGTTTGATGATAAATGTTGGAGGGGCATCCCGTGATGCATCATGGTGCATGTGTAGTTAAGTTAACTCAATTGCCTCCCTCTAATCATGTTTTAATGCTAAGCACTCCTATAATTTCGAAAAATAAAATTAAACTCAGAGCTTGCAATGAGTTCAAATATATTTAGAGGAGTTTTTAAGCATTAAAAACAAATGTAAGTCGAAAATGTTTTCCGACCACTTTTATTTTGGTCTCACCGGTATTGTTTGCTTCCATTAGTTGAGAGCAAGCTTTTCCCGGCTTGATCGTGGGGGCATAGGTTTAGGTTCTAATTTTGGTTAAGAGTGAGAGAGATTTTGAATGAAATAAAATTAAATGAGGCTTAGAAAAATTCTAACTCTAGAGAAACCAAGGATAAGAATTTTGAACAAACCAAAAGTTAAGTTTCTAGGTTCACGCGAGTCATACCATACGCTGATAATTAAATACCATCTAGGAACATAGCATGGCTCTACTCGTGTGTTTTTAACATGTAAAACAAGTCAACCATAACATCATGAAGAGGATGAAAGGTGGAGATAGGTTCTGAATTTTTTTGGTTTTGTTTTCTCGAAAAGAAGCAAATAATACATAGGATGGCTCATGTAAAGGGTTTATGATCCAAATAAAATATCCAAGCAAGATTTATAACTCTAAACATTATCCGACCACTTTAAGTCTATGAATGTCTTGCGTAGCAAATTTCAAAACTAACTTACTTGAAAGACTCGAAAAATCTTGATCGGGTTGTCCTCCCGGTAGCTTATTCTTGACTCGACGAAACGGGTTGCCTCCCGCCTAGCGCTTCGTTTATAGTCCATGGCTAGACTTCTTCACTTGTTTACTTCGGATCAACGCTCTTTGCGGGCCTTGCAATCTTGGGTACCCACTTCTGCACCATCTTTGGTGCAGGCTTATTCTCCGGCTTAGTCATCTTTTTGGTCTTCACAGGCGGCTTTTGTTCCTTGATCTTGACGGATGCAACAACTTCTTTGATTTCCTTCGCTTCCTTCTTCTCCGGCTTTTCCTTCTTCCTTGGTTCTTCCTTCTTAACGCGACGATGAGGCGGAATATATTTAACTTTGATCATATTGCATACCTCGAAGCGTGGCCGAAACTTGAAAGAACTCCTTTCGCCGTTGATGTCGAACTTGATCTCCCCCTTGCCGACATCAATGGTAGCTCCCACGGTCTTGAGGAAGGGCCTCCCAAGGATGAGTGGCGGCTTCTCCCTCTCTCCCATCTCAAGCACCACGAAGTCGACGGGGATGAAGTGGTGTCCGACCTTCATGGGCACATCCACGGCGATGCCCAAAGGGTAGCGAATGGAGTTGTCACCCAACTCCAAGCACATGGCCGTAGGCTCTAGCTCTGGCAGGCGTAGCTTCTCGAACACATCCCTTGGCATGACACTCACACTTGCTCCAAGGTCGTATAATGCCTTCTCAAACTTGAATGAACCAACGGACCATGTAGAGACTTGCAAGACTCCTTTGACGTTCCCCGTGGGTTGAACCGGAAGTAAGCGTCCGGATGACGCCCATGTGTCATTGTCCGCGACCTTCTTGAATAGAGTGAACGCTTCGGTCAGTGTAAGCTCGATGATGTATCCTCCCGCTGATGCATCGATGATTGTCCTTGACGCCATGGTAAGTCCTTGGTAGAACTTTTGAACGAGATCCTCCTTCGGGAATTTATGATGTGGCACCGCCTGAGTGTACTCATTGAAACGTTCGAATGCTTCCGATATGGTCTCCGTAGGATATTGAGCAAAGGTAGCAATCTTATTGCGCAAGCTTTGAGTCTTACCCGGCGAGTAGTATTCCTTCATGAAGGCTCTCATCAAGGCATCCCAATTTTGCACCGTCTCCGCCGGTTGAGAGTACAACCTTTGCAAAGCCTTTCCGAGTAGCGAGAACAGAAAGAGCCTTGCCCTCATTTGATCTTGAGTCACCCCATCCATGTTGAATGTTTGACAAAGTTGAATGAACGCTTGGAGGTGAAGGTTTGGATCCTCTTTACCGGTGAAGGGTGAATGTTGCACCATGCGGATCGTTGAGGTCTTGATCTCGAACGGCCTTCCGATCTCTGCGAGGTTCAAGATTGGTAGGTCGACGATGTCTGGGGTGCATAGCTCCCCGATCTTGTGCTCCGGCTACGGTTGATCTCCCATCGGTTGAGTTGGAAGTTGATTCTCCCTAGGGCTTGGAGGTGGTGATTCCTTTGGAGACTCCGACGATCCTTCGGCCTCCGCTTCTGGATCTACAAATTCCAGCTTTTTAGCTTGTGCTTCACGTCTCCTTAGCCTGTAAAGTTTTTCTGGATCATCCACTAAATTTTTGGGTTTGTTGGAGAGGTAGCCGTCCATCTCCTGTTAGGGTTAGCAATAAACAAAATATATACAAAAACAAAAATAAAAACAAATCTAAGAAAACTTGGGTTAGTCAAACTAGATTAGATTGATTTTGAGGATGATCAAAAGTTAGTAGATGCAAAAAGAAAAACCAAAAGAAAACTGAAAATATTCACAAAAAGCAATAAAAGATATAATCTTGATCACTTGCTCCCCGGCAACGGAGCCAGAAAAAGGGGCTTGTTGACGGTCTATATGTGTATCAAACTTCGTTTGGACTTGCAAGAGGACAAGTCCTCCGTCGTAGTCAAGGGACCCTTCTTCCCTCAAGTGTGAACCCAAGGTATTGAATCCGTGGAACAAATGTGTGATGCAAGAACCAATCTATTAAAGCCGAGAACTATGATTTTCACAGGGAACTCTTATGCATCTAATCTAGAGAACATCATAAAAACGAATCTAATCTAATGAAATCCGGAGGTACCAAGAGATAGAGAGGGATAGGTAAAACCAATCTAGAGAGATTGAACCATGCTCTTGTTGAAGTTCCAAGCAAAGAAGAATAAACCAAGATCAATCTCATAAAAAGCTTCTTTAAATCGCGGCTTCCCATCCAACTCCGAAGACGCCCACCTTTTGGAGCCACCGTTCTGTCACAATGCACTCCTATTCGTGCGGGTTAGCCTAGGGCGAGTCCAATGGACAAGTTGAAATCTCTTGGGAGGTCAGGCATGCACCTCTAGCCACCACGGCTACAAGAACACCCTCTATGATCTATCTCGAGAATAGATCTTAAAGTAAGAAAAGCCAATCGAAATCAAAGTCGTAGAAGAAGCACTTGATCGATAGAAATCGGATTGCAACTTGATAATTCAACATAATAAATGATACATGGACAAGATCTCCACCGGGATCCTACCTTGATCTTGCTCCTAGCTCCTGGAACTCCGACGTGGTCTTCCTTGCAAGGTTCCCATGTCGGCTAGGGAAACCCTAGACAACTAGCTCGACCCTCTCCTCTCCGGAATGGTGTCCCTCTGTTCTCTACTCCTCGGCGGCGAATGACGAATGAGTTGATGTGTGGCTCTTGGCAAGGGGACTATAAATAGTCCGAGGGGCGTCTAGGTCAAAGGGGGGCACGAATGGGCCCCGAAATGGGCTGGACCGGCCGGCCTGGGCCGACCGGCCTGGGCCCATTTCGCGGCCTCCTTCGTGGACGATGCTTCCCGTGTCTTCCAGAATGTTCTCCCTTCTGCATGTGGGCCCTTGACGTCAGTTTCTCCACGGTTTGGATAGAGCTCCTTGTCTCGCAAGATTCAGCATTTTCTGTTCAGGTCCTCGGAGTTTTCCGTCTTCACGGGTTGGTCCTTGGGCTTCTTGGAGTCATGTTCACTTCATTGCTTGACTTGTGCCGGGCTTCATGGTCTTCTCACGAGATGCTTGATGAACTTTACCCAGAAGTCTTGCTTTCAATGCTAAAATCCTGCATAAACATCAAACTCCAAACCGACATGCACGAACGAACTTGTTATATTAAGGGGGTTAGTACCAATGGATAAGATATAAAATTGATGCCAACACTGAAGGTAAACTCATGGCTAGGTTGACGGAAATTCACCGTCAACACATCCCTCTCTCACGATCTCACCATGAAGCTCTCAAGCTAGTCCTAGAAAATCCTAAGGAAAATAGGAAGGGAAAATAGCAAAACAAAAAGAGCTAGGGTTCCAAGAGATGGCTGTCATCCTCTCACCACTTGTGTTATATGGAGGCAACCGAAAGACGAAATTACCCCTAAGGCCTAAAACTAAGATACACGCCCCCGAGGGGCACTTTGGGAATCTTCGTTGTCGCAAACTTGCTTAGCCTCGATGCAAGCCTTGCGATCCCGACGCGTGTCCTCCGCTTCGAAGTCTCCGGAACGCGTCGTCGCACAACGGTCAGACCCACTTGTCAGACCGGTCCAGTGCTGCTGCCTCCGGTCTTCGGCCTTGGCTTTGTGGACCAACCAAGGAACCTAGTGGTTTTCTGGTGAGCCACTGGAAACCCCGCAAACTCGGTGTAGCCTCCGCCAATCACCACTCATGACTCGGATCCCACGAAGTTCCGGCTCGACCTTGGTTTTGAGGCTCAACCAAGAAACCGTCCACGACTTCGTTTTGCTATTCGTGCCACCATGCGGCCCGCACTTGACCCCGCTGGCCACCGAGTCCCTCGAACCAAGCCTACTTGTCTTCTCCACACCTGGAGGCCTCACCGGCAACAACCTTTCGCGCTTGTTCTTCACCTGCACCAACACCAGTCAAGCCGCAACCTGCATCTGCAATATTTAGCCAAGAGTCAGTCCACACAACGTTGTCAATCACTCATCACACCAGGAAGCGACCATCCACTGGTCCTCGAACCACACAGGTCCTCAATCTCCCCCTTGATGAGTGCATTGACAACACACACATTTGGTAACTAAAGAGAAAAGGAAAAGAAAAGAAACGACTAAAAGAAACTCAAACAAGCGATCGAAAGCCGAAACAAAGGCAAAAGAGTAAGATCACTTGAAAGAGGAAAGTCTCGATCCCCTTAGGCAAGGGCAACAGCTCGACGCAACCGAGACAAAAACAAGCTCAAGTAAAGAGCACAAACCACCAAAGCAAAGCTCGAAAACCACAAAGAGCTCCCCCTGCACACATGCAAGCTCCCCCTGAACCAATGCAACTCCCCCTGGACAAATGCATGCGAACCTCTTCACAAAATAGAGCAGCTGCACCAGCCTTGCTCAGACCGGTCAGACCGGTCCACCTCACCGGTCAGACCGGTGCACCACATTGCCCAGATCCTGATACTCACACCAGTCAGACCGGTGTCCCCCACCGGTCAGGCCGATGACCATCTGGGAACTGCATGAGCCCAAAAATAGCTCGAAACCACCCGGAAACCTTCCAAATGCATCCAGTAGCACTTTTCCTTCACAACCATCTCCCCCTTGTTGACAATGCATGAAGCAAGCCAAAATTAGGAAAAATGCAACCTAGAGCTTCTCAAATATACAAAATTCAACACAAGATGCTACACATGTCCAAATGAGCAAGTTAGATACTCTATAGCTTCGTATGAATCTCAACTACAAGATCACCAAGTTTCACAACCATTGAGCAAAGCTAAGATAGAATTGAGCAATTTTGCGAAAAATCACCCTCTCATGAGCAAAGTCCTAAACATAAGCAAAACATGTCAAAATGGCAAAGCCACACAAACTTCATGCTAGGACAACCCTTCTAATCATAAGATCATCATAAACACCCTCAAGCATCTCATGTCATGTCAAAGCCACCGAGCCATGTGCCTACTTCTATATATGAGACTTCTCATTGGTAAGCATCATGCAACGGTTTAGCACCCAAAGCTATATAAAATAAGCACAAATGACATGGGAGCACATTTTCCAAGCAATTTACATTTCATTTTCAGATTTGCATTTGGTACATGAAATGTCTTTGCGACAAAAAAGAACTTATGCCCCTCCACAAGATAAAGCAAGCGGGCTAAACATTCATGATGACAAATGAGCCTTTGGCCCCATATGATCAAAACAAGCTATCCAACCACAAATTAAGCATAGCCAATCCACAAAAACATGTCAAGATCATATAAAGGCATTTACTCACAAGAGAGCATACATATGACATTTTTCAAAAACATAGCTTGCAACCATGGGCATAAACCAAGATCATCAAGAGCTAAGCCAAACTAACCCTAGCATACCAAACTAGCTCACATGATCATATATAGCACATCATGGTGAACAATGTATATAGGAGAAGCTTTTCCTACCACAATGCATATGATACAAATGCATGCAACCTAAGATACAAAGATGCCTATACATCATGATACAAAATGCAGTGCAAATGCAAACATGCACAAAAGGAAAGCTATACATATGCTACAAAGGAGCTCTCACACCCAACTCAAGAAATCAAACACACACCAAGTTTCCCCCGCAAACGAGTGAAAGTTGCTTCATCTAGGGGCTTGGTGAAAATATCGGCTAGTTGGTCATGTGTGAGTACATGGATCAGAGCGATTTTCCCTTTCTCAACATTGTCTCTCAGGAATGACACCTCACTTCTATGTGCTTGGTTTTGGAATGGAGCACTGGGTTCTTTGCAACGCTTATGGCACTGGTGCTGTCACAAAGAAGTGGGACATGGGTATACTCCTCACCAAAGTCACTCATGGTGTATGTGATCCAAAGGAGCTGAGAGCAACAACTAGCAGCAGCTACATACTCTGCCTCGGTAGTGGATTGAGCAACACTCGATTGTTTGCGGGAAGACCAAGACACCAAAGAAGAACCGAAGAACTGGCTAGTCCCAGAGGTGGACTTCCTATCCAACCGACACCCGACAAAATCTGCGTATGAAAATCCATGAAGAGCCAAAGAAGAAGACGCGGAGTACCAAAGGCCGAAGTCGGGAGTGTATCGCAAATACCTGAAAATGCGCTTGACTGCTTGCCGATGCGAAGTCCTTGGAGACGCTTGAAAATGAGCGCACAGACATACCGAGAACTGGATGTCCGGCCTCATCACCGTCAAGTACAGGAGCAACCCGATCATGCTTCGGTACTCCTTCTGGTCCACGTGCTCACCTTCCTCGTCCGCATCAAGAGTTGTAGTCGTACTCATAGGCGTCGCCATGGCCTTGGAGTCCTCCATCTTGAACTTCCTCACAATGTCTTTGGTGTACTTAGCTTGGTGCACAAATGTTCCTTCCTTTGACTGCTTGATCTAGAGGCTGAGGAAGAACTGCATCTCACCCATCATGCTCATCTCGAATTCCCTGCTCATGTCTTCTGCAAACCTTGCAACAAAAGAGTGAGACGAGCCACCAAAGATAATATCATCCACGTATACCTGAACAATCAGAATATCAACGCCCTTGCTGAGGAGAAACAAGGTCTGATCTACCTTCCCCATCTCAAAGCCCTTAGCAAACAAGAACCCCCTCAACCTGCCATACCAAGCTCTAGGCGCCTGTTTCAACCTATAGAGCGCCTTTCTCAACTTGTACACCTAGTGGGGGTACTTCTCACTCTCAAACCCCAGTGGTTGCTTCACATACACCTCCTCTTCCAACACACCGTTCAGGAAGGCACTCTTCAGAATAAAGCACTTGCATCCAAACACATGGAAATGACTCACCTTGGGAGTGCGACCGTGCATCATCTCATAGCACGTCTTCTTCTTGAATGCTCGGAGAAAAATCCTGTTCAACACATAGCATGCGGTATTGACCGCCTCAGCCCAGAACCTCCTCGAGGTCCTATGCTCATCGAGCATCGTCCGGGCCATCTCACACAAGATTCTGTTCTTCCTTTCAACCACACCATTCTGGGGGGCCGTATACGGACTCGAAAACTGGTGTTCAAGACCCAAGTCATGGCAAAAGGTTTCGAAATGAGAGTTTTTAAATTCCGAGCCATTGTCACTGCGGATTGCTCATATGGCATCTCCGTGCCTCTCGTTCTTCAACCTCAAGACAAGGTCTCAAACAAAACCAAATGTCTCCCCCATCTCCTCCAAAAAGAAGACCCACGCATACCTAGAGTAATCGTCCACCACAACTAGGACGTACCACTTCCCACCCACAGATCGCACACGAGCTGGGCCAATAAGGTCTATATGGAGCAGCTCGCATGGACGCTCCGTCATCACATCGGTGAGGGGCGGATGGGAAGAGGCTACCATCTTGGCATGCTTACACGGCGCACAAACCAACTCTTTCTCAAACTTCAACCGTGGCAATCCTCGGACCAAATTGAGCTTACTCAAGCGAGACAAAAGGTCAAAGCTTAAGTGACCCAACTTCCTATGCCACTTCCACAACTCACTCAAAGAACCAGCCAAAAAAGCAATGAGCCACAACAGAAGACTGAAAGAAATCCGCTCAGAAGATTTGACCCTCGGGAACGACCATGCAAACTAGGTCCCCTCGAGAATCCAAAATCCGAGAACCACCAGGCCGAAACAACACCTCAAAACTCTCATCCAAAAGCTGGGACACGGAAAGCAAATTGAACCCGAGCGATTGAACAAGAGCTACACGCCTGAGAGTGACCTTGTCACTTACCTTGATCTCACCTTCTGAAAGTACACGTCCTCGCCCATTGTCCCCAAAGGTGATGTATGTCTTGGACACCACCGGGACGAGACTTGAGAACCATCCCTTGTCTCCGGTCATATCCCTCGAGCAACCGGAGTCAATCAACCAAATGTTCTTCATGTCTCCAACATGAAATTCAAAAACGAGCACGTGCACGAACAAATGACTCAGCACTGGGGTTAGTACCAAAAGAGTAAAACCAGTGCCGAGCCATCTGCTCCAAAGTGGGGTTAGCACAATCCAAATTATCTCGCCTACCAAAGCTACCACCATGAGAACCACCACGAGGGAACCACCCTTGTCTCGCTGGAGGAGAATGAAAGCCACAAAAGGAAGACCGTGGACCGTTGCTCCTCTGAGACTCAAAGCTACGACTCCTCCCACCATCGTATTGAGCACAAGGTGGAGAACGTCTAGCAAACTCAACACCACCAGACTCACCATGCCAGCCACCTGTACCACGACCAAAGGAACTGAACCGAGCATCCTCACGGGCACGAAAACCAAACCTCCCTGCACCCAGACCTGCACCGGTCTGTCCGGTCCCCCTGACCGGTCTGACCGGTCCCCCTGACCGGTCTGACCGATGGTGCTGGGCCAGCAGCACCACCTTCCATCCTTCGATCTCCCCACGCCGGAACTGTTCTCACAATGGCCTTGGCCCTAGGCATTTGCATACGAGGCTCAGGTACACCATTTCAGGGGTGGTACCTGTCCTTGTTAGCCCACTCCTTAGCCAACCTCTCCTCACGCTTCCTCTTGAAGCAAAACTCATCCTTGTGACCATCTCTACCGCAATACCCACAATGGAACTGAATGGGTTTTGGTTTAGGCTTGGGTTGGGGCTACTCACTCAGCTTCTCTTTTGGTTTCTCCTCACTAGGTTTCTCTCCCTTCTTTCCAAATAACTCACTCCCTAAGTCACTCTTGAACTTGATGGGTTTTTTGGAAATCATTTGTTTGGGGAGGAAACACTGGTGGATCTGGGGTTGTGCCAAGTCGGTTTCTCAATGGGTTTGGCTTAGGTGCATAGGCATTCTTGTGGAAGGTTTTTGGTGGAGCTTGGATATCACCAATCTTCTCTCCTCCCTCACCACTGCACTCTCCAATCTTATGCGACCCAAGCGCTTGCCCATCATAGCGCTTGTATGCCTCTATCATCATCCTAAGCTGTGGTTCATGACCCGACAACCAACCCATCATTTTTCTCAACTAATCATTTTCATCCTGCAAGCGATCAACATAATGTGCAAGTTCCAGATTCTTTACAGCATGCAATTCACAGGTAGAGCAAGAAGTGGGAACAGGTGCTTTCAACTCAACCTCAACTGAAACAATGTAAGCATGCATCTCATCAATTTTTCCATGCAAAACAGGGCAAGAAGTGCAAGCACCTAGCAAAGTAGGTCTAGACTTAAGCTCAGCCACTTCAACCCTAAGCACATCTAGTTCCTCACACTTGGAGGAGGCATGCATTTCCTTAAGAGCAGTAAGGTCAGCAAGGAAAACAGAGCAATCAGCGCAATCAACCTCATCAGAAATAACAGGTGAAGCCTTAAGCGAATCTATCTCAAGCTTAGCATCAAGGTTCTGTGTTTCTAGCTCAGCTACTCTATTCCTAGCATCCTCAAGCGAGGCCCTAAGCTATTTCCTCATCTTTTTAGCCTCTCTAAGCATGTCATCGCGGTTATCAAGCAACTTGCCTAGCTCCTCATTCTCCTGGCGCAAGAAGGAAAGCTCGTCATGTACATCATCCTCGGAGTCGGAGTCCGAGTCGTCCTTCTGGCTCTTCTTGCTGCCAGAGCGGTGTGCCATGCTGCACAAGCCGTCACTTGCGAAGCAGCTTAGCCTACTCAAGTTCTTGGATGCCTTCTTGCTCTTGAGTCGATCACCTTCATCTTCGCTGCTACTAGAGCTCGAGGTAGAGTAGGCGGAGCTAGAGTCGACGTCACTTGCTCCGACCATCGCTCGGGCCTTCTTGCCATGGCCACCCTTCTTCCTCGATCTCTCGTCCTTGTTCCGGTGCTTGTGCTTGTGATCGCGCCTCGATCGGTGCTTGTTCTCCGTCCTTGACCGGTGCTTGTAGTCGTCCTTGTTCTCCATCTTCTCCGGACAGTCGGCGACGAAGTGTCCTGGCTTGCCGCACTGGAAGCATGTCCGTGTGGTCCTCCTTGTGTTCACCCGGTTCTCGTGCAGCCTCTCGAACTGCCTGGTCAACAGCACCAGCTCATCCTCTCCAAGCACGTCGAACTCCTCATCTGGCAAAGACATCAAGGAAGACAGAGAGTACATCCTGGAGGATAGGTTAGCGTTAGACATAGCACTTGGGCCACCGACGAGAGCAGGACTATGGGAATCAGTCGGGCTCTCAAGACGGGCTGTAACACCACGATCGACCTCAGCTGACTTGAGCTTAGAGAACACTCGTTCACCGTCAGTGTGTCATACTTCTCTGACTCAATAATGGCCTCGACCTTTCTGTCCCATACAGTGCGATCCAGTGCGTGCAACAGCTTCACAGCTCTATCATGGTCATCATACGGGAGCATGGCCACATTGGCCCCCATGTTGTTTACAACCATCGTGAACCGCTGGAACAAAGCATCAATTGACTCACCGGGGAGAAGAGTGAAGTTCTCATACTCTCTCTTGTAAGTCGCATACATCCGTGCCTAAACCTGAGTATTTCCAGCGTGAGCATCCTTCAATTGCTCCCAAATCCTACAAGCCAAGTCCTCTGTCTGAACCCGATCGAATTCGGATTCACACAGAGCATGAAACAAGTAGTCGACCGTCTTGTTGTTGGCGTCATGCATGTCCCTCGATCCTGGAGCAAGGAAGTTAATTAGATGAACATAAGCTGTGTTCACCGTAACATCCCAAAGGATCTGACCCTTTCTGCGGAGGAACGCTGCCATCCGCCTCTGCCACATCTGGTAGTTTTTCCCATCGAAGTGCGGAGGACCTGAACCCTGTTCCTGGTACGCCATCTTTGGATCTTAGCCTGTTTAGAGTCAACAAAGACCCGTAACCGGCTCTGATACCACTTGAAGGACCGAACTGGCGACCAGAGAGGGGGGGAGTGAATGGGAGCCGATAAAAATTCTTCTCGAAGGAGATGGCTACTCCAACAAGATTAACACGGCTAACCAAAACACGTCTCCGACTCAACTACCCAAGTTGGCCAAGACCACGTAGCCACTGGAGTGCTACTGGTCCTAGGAACCAACAACCACCGAAACCTACTCGAGAACGTAACGGAACAAGCAACTCGAGTAGCACCATACCTGCACCGGTCAGACCGGTCTCGGCTGGAACACACAGACAGGACTTGACGATTTCCACAGAAAGCTCCTACACCGGTCAGGCCGGTGCAGCTCACCGGTCAGACCGGTCCAAGCCTGGAAACCCCAAATCCAAGAGAACAACTTCCCGAGCTCCAAAACACTCCAGACTCAAAATAGCAACAAACCAAGAAGCAAGGGAACTCACCAAGATGTTCACCCGAGTAAAACCCAACAGGGGGTCGGCACCGGTCAGACCGGTGGAAGGCACCGGTCAGACCGGTCAAGACCTGGGCTCTCGAGATGAACAGCAACCCGCGGGTCAACTCCTCCAAATCCAAATCTCGATCTCCCGATTCGCTCCACAGATTCGCACAAGACTTTGGGGATAGTAGGAGTACCTCATGGGCATTCCATAGCCACGATTCGGTCCACCAAAACTTGCTAAATCAAGAGGAATCAAAGAAATCCCAACAAGAACGCCTCTAACCCTAGAGCGGAGAAAACCACAAAATCGAGCCTCTAACGCCTCTAATGCCTCTAATTTGGGAGGGGAATCACAAGGAAAAGAACCATGAAGGGTTCATGCATACATCCCCTACCAAATCCCAAAGAGAAAGGTCTCAAAATTGCCACAAGAAAATCACCAAGAAAAGGATCCGAAAATCACCAAAAAGGGAAAGCGGGAGAGAAACAATCAAGCCTTGAGGAACCATGCCGAATCATATATACATACCATGAAGGTTCATACAAGGTCTAGCTTGCCTCCCGATCATCCATCCCTCTCTCATGATCTCACCATGAAGCTCTCAAGCTAGTCCTAGAAAATCCTAAGGAAAATAGGAAGGGAAAATAGCAAAACAAAATGAGCTAGGGTTCCAAGAGATGGCTGCCATCCTCTCACCACTTGGGTTATTTGGAGACAACCGAAAGACGAAATTACCCCTAAGGCCTAAAACTAAGATACACGCCCCCGAGGGGCACTTTGGGAATCTTCGTTGTCGCACCATTGGACGGAAGCCCGGTGACCGCAAACTTGCTTAGCCTCGACGCAAGCCTTGCAATCCCGATGCGTGTCCTCCGCTTTGAAGTCTCCGGAACGCATCGTCGCACACCGGTCAGACTGGTGTACCCCACCGGTCAGACCGGTCCAGTGTTGCTGCCTCTGGTCTTCGGCCTTGGCTTTGTGGATCAACCAAGGAATCCAGTGGTTTTCTGGTGAACCACTGTGAGGACCTGTGTGGTTCGAGGACCAGTGGATGGTCTCTTCCTGGTGCGATGACTGATTGACAATGTTGTGTGGACTGACTCTTGGCCTAGTATTGCAGGTGCAGGTTGCGGCTTGACTGGTGTTGGTGCAGGTGAGGAACAAGTGCGAAAGGTCGATGCCGGTTAGGCCTCCAGGTGTAGAGCAGACAAGTAGGCTTGGTTCGAGGGACCCGGTGACCAGTGGGGTCAAGTGCGGGCCGCATGGTGGCAAAAACAGCAAGACGAAGTCGTGGACGGTTTCATGGTTGAGCCTCAAAACCAAGGTGGAGCCGGGACGACGTGGGGGCCAAGTCATGAGTGGAGATTGGCGGAGGCCACACCAAGTCCCCGGGGTTTCCAATGGTTCACCAAAAAACCACTGGGTTGCTTGGCTGAGCCACAAAGCCAAGGCCGAAGACTCCGTGTGGCTGACAGACCAAAACCGGTCTGACCAGTTGGTGAAACCGGTCTGACCGGTATGGGGTCGCAGGGCACTGAGATGCTTCGAAGCGAAGGACACACGGTATGATCGCAAGAGTTGTGTCGGTGGTACGCGCGCTTGCGGTGGATGCGCATCCGTCTGATGGTGCTAATCTTGTGTTAACCAAAACACCCTTGCATGGGCTTGTGTTGTAACTCCTAGTGTAGGGGCACTTCGATCTTTTGTCCGGAGGGCTCTATATCTAGGAGGAGTGGCTGGGTGGGCAGCCATCTTTTTTGGCTAGGTTAGGTGGGTGTGCTCCTTCTTCTTGGAGTGCTCTTGGTGAGAGGATGAGAGGAGAGAGTGGCTCTTTGTTTGAGCTTTTTACCGTCCAAGATTTGTGATTCTTGGGAGTGGCTTGTCACCGGATATGGCTACATGATTCATAGTGATTTCTCCATCTTCATCTTGTGTCGTATCTTTTATTCCCTTCGTTTTTCTTTTTCGGAGCTATTTTCGGAGCCTTTTTGAAGGGATTTTCGTGGGGAAGTTTTTGGAGGAGTTTCTTTGCGGGATTTGTAGTGGGAATCACACATGAGGACGTAGTGCCTCTTTTCTTGGTGATCTTGCCCCTCCAAACCCGTGGAAAGGCCTTCGATTTGGTGGTTTTCGGTGGAGTCCGAGGAGAGGTGTTCTTGGTGGTTGGTTTGCGATTCCCCATGATTGAGAGCGTTTCGGTGGAATTCCTTTGAGGGAGAGGTCGTCCATGAGGTGACCCAGGCATCCCCAAAGTCTCGGTGCAATCCGTTGGGTGAATCGGGTGATTGATTGGTTGGAAGTTTGAGTTTGTCCCACGGTTTGAGTTCTTCCCGTGCTGTCCTGGAAAAACTGATCTGACCGGTTTGGTGACCGGTTTGGTCAACGCCTTGGCCAAGGTATGTTTTTGGGGAGATCTTCTGGGAACAAGTTTCCTTTTGGTAGAAGAAGCTCTGGTCCAAGTTTCGTCAAGTTTCGAGTTCGTTTGCTCTAGTTTTGGGACTTTGAGTTGGAGCTCCCTGGGCGAAACAGGTCTGACCGGTTTGGGAAAGAGGTCTGACCGGTTTTGGTGTGTTGGATTTTGGCTAAGTCTGGCAAATCCGGTCTGACCGGTTTGGCAAAGAGGTCTGACCGGTTTCGGGTGACTTAGTCGTTTTCTCCCCTTGCAAAACCGGTCTGACCGGTTTGAGAAACCGGCCTGACCGGTTTTACTCTGGCAGCAAGTGCTCGAGTTGTTTTCTGCTGTGTGTTTTCGAGTGTTACTTGGTGGAGTCTTGTTCCTAGGTCCAGTAGCACTTCA
This sequence comes from Cenchrus fungigraminus, assembly GCA_036936925.1. Lineage (NCBI taxonomy): Eukaryota > Viridiplantae > Streptophyta > Magnoliopsida > Poales > Poaceae > Cenchrus > Cenchrus fungigraminus. The sequence continues at coordinate 47,348,232 of CM072778.1, read as the reverse complement.
GTGGCTACGTGGATTTGGCAAGAGAAGTGCGCAGAGATCTCCGAGTGATCTTGGGTTCATAGGCCGAATTCTTGGGTAGAATTTTTATCGGCTCCCATTCACTCCCCCCCTCTCTGGTTCGCCTTTCCGGTCCTTCAAGTGGTATCAGAGCCGGTTGCGGGTCTTTGCGACTCTAACCAGTCTAAGATCCATACGGCGACAAAAGAGAAGGGGTGATTTGCTTTGCGGTGTTGGTTTGGTCGCTTTGAGCTTGTTTTGCTTGCGGCCTTGGTTTGCGAGATTTGAGTTTTCTTTCAACTAATCCTAATCGGTGCTTTGAGTATGGCACCAAAGCCTTTGTCTTGTGAGTCTTTGTCTCCAGATTTTGATGAGATGGAGTTTGCTTCCAGAGACGACCACAAGTGGAGACGGAAGTGTGATGAGTTGAAGGAAGATGAGGAAGCAATGGCGTTGATGCGGCTTTTGGTGGCTCAAGAAGATGATCTCCAAGACAAGCTCATGAAAAGGAGCAAGCTAAAGCTCACCCAAGGTATCATTAGCTTGTTCACCCGCCTTCGTGCCTATGGTGAGATGAATGTGGAGCTTAAGAATTCTCCTTTGCCATGCAAATCCTGTTATGCCTTGTGTGCTAAAAATGTGAAACTAAAAGATGAAACTAATTGTCGCAATAAGCATGTTGAAGCTCTTATAAGAGCATGCGACAATCTTGATTTTGAGAATGATGAATTGAGGTCATCTTTTGCTAACTTGCAATCTGAAATTAATTTGTTGAAATCCAATACTTCTATGCCTTGCAACTCTTGTGTTGCTTTGAATGATGATCTTGATATGGCTAGGAGTAGGATTGCTTTGTTAGAGTCAAGTGCTTCCCTACCATGTGTTTCTTGTGAGTCTTTGCTTGCTGAAATTAATGAACTAAAATTGACTCACACCACATGTGTAGATGAACTTGAGCATGCTAGGGCTGAAATTTGTGATATGAAATCCATGCCTTGTAGCAAGTGCTCTTTGTTGCTTGTTGAGGATGCTTGCCATACTTCTTGTGATAAGGTCGATGCTTTGTTAGATGTACATGATGTTGCTTGTTCATGTGACTTCATTTGCACCTCATGCATTGATTTGGAAAGTGAAGTTTTGGCTTTGAAAAAGATGCGTGAGGATATGAGCGCCAAGTTGGTTGAGCATGATGAGATGAGTGCCAACCTTGAGAAAGAAAATGAACTCTTGCGTACCACATATGCTAAGTGCATTGAGAAGGAAATCGATAATTTGAGAAACATGACATGTGGTACTTGTGAGCGCCTCAAATTTCAAAATGAGGTTTTGCGCACAAGGTGCAAGAGTCTTTGTGCTAAGGGTTTGGATTCTCGCTTTTCTTGTCACTCCGATGTTGATGCTTCCAAAATAGCTTCTTCTCAACCGGAGTCGACTTCCTCTCTTGAGCGTGAGTCTTTGGATGGTAGCAAGTGTGCTAGTGCTTCGGATAGCTCTCCCATAGCTACTCCTAAGCTTGTTGCTTCTTCTGGTGTTGCCCAAGGTGATTCGAATGGCAAAGGTGCTTCTCATATTTTTGGAACTCATGTTCCTAAACCGAAGTTCCAATGCACCTTTTGCAAGAAGGATGGGCATACCGTTGAGTTTTGCTTTCGTCGTGTGAAGCACGAGCGACGTGTGCGTGCCAAAGCTTTTAAGAAGCCACGTAGCCTTTCTCATGGCACGTGTGATTCTAATGTTGGCACCAAGTCGAGTGTTGGGGTTGATGCTTCTTGCTCTAAGTCCCAAGGGACTTCTCACTTACAAGAGAATGGTGATTCGTCCACTCGGACCGTGCCTCCCGCTAGGCCTTTATACCATTGCTCTCATTGTGGGAAGGATGGGCATCAAGAGAGCTTTTGCTACCGCCGGGCAAGGAGAATGCGGCGAGTCGGTGCTTCTAGGCCTTTGGTTGTTCATAGCCCTTCTTATGGCATGAACACTTGTGCGCCTAAGAAGGCACAATTTGTGGACGGGTTTTAAGACACTCTTTCTAGTGAGTTAGGCCATGCTCCTGGACATTCTTGTAGTGCTTCTTGTGTTGGTTCGCATCATGTTTCCCGTGGTGCTTGTGTTGGTTCTTCTCATACGACCTCAAGGGACCTTTGCCTTTTTGCTTGTGGTAGCACTCGTCTTTCTTCGCGGGTCGCTTCTTTGTGGCATGGTTCTAAGGGTGTTCGAAAACTTTTTCATTCTAACCGGCATTTGCATCATGCTAACCCACTTGATAAGTTGAGTGCGTCACTTACCCGTGTGACCAAGTATTGGATTCCCAAGTATGTGCTTGCTAACCCTTTGGGATCCAAGACTCGGTCTTTTTTGTCCCCTTGTGTGTAGGTTTGGAGATGCGGTTGGAGAACATGAGCTCGATGGTACTTGATCTTTTGTTCGTGAGGTGATCAAGAAATGATGGTTCTCCACACCGCTTTGGATGGCTCTTGAAAGCCTTTGTACACATGTATAGTGAGTTTTCCTTTTCTCCTTGTACTCACTTATATACTTGTTGCATGCTTTGCTCCTGTGTCATGTTTGTGTATAAACCATGGTAGGCTAGCCACCTTGCTCATGATAGCTTTTTGATCTTTCAATTGGTATCTTTTCTATGGTACTCAATTGGGATCTTTGATGGTTCTTCTCTCGCTCGGAGCGGTTCTTGGTTTGTGTTGCCCCGTGTGAGGCTGTTTGTGTGTGCGCTCTGGCTTGGGGAGTTAGGAGTGCTTCGTGTGGAAGAGACACTGCTGGCCGGGACAAACCGGCCAGACCGGTTTTGAATCCGGTCAGACCGGTTTGGGTTGCCCGTACAGGTAAACCGGTCAGACCGGTTTGGAGGCAGCAGGGTGAGCAGTTTGCTTTTCGTGCTCATGGAGCTGGTCGGTTCAGTTCTTTTGGTCGAGGTGCAGGTGGTAGGGATGTTGAGTTTGCTGGACGCTCTCCACCTCGTGGTCGATACGAGTTTGGGAGGGGTCGCGGCTTTGAGTCTCAGAGGGGCTACAGACCACGCTTTCCCTTTCGTGGTGCTCGTACTCCTCCAGCGAGACTGGAGTGGTTTCCCCGTGGTGGTTCCAGCTTTGATAGTCGTGATAGGATGGTTTTGCTAACCCCACTTTTGAGGAGATGGCTCGGCACTGGTTTGACTCTTTTGGTACTAACCCCAGTGTTGAGTCGTTTGCTCGCTCTCGTTCTTGGTTTTGAGTTCCAGGTGGGAGGCTCAGAGAACATGTGGTTGATATCGGGGGTGGTTCTCCGGCCTCATATCCCGATGGTGTCAAGGAGGTATATCACTTTCGTGGATGGTGAACAAGGACGTGGGACTTCTGAAGGAATGATCAAGGTAAGTAAATTGGTGACCCTAAAGTGTGTGGCATTGGTCAAGCCACTCGGTTCGTTTTGCTCTTTACCCTATCTTGTGTGTGTAGGGTGAGCTTTGTATGCTCTTTGACCCTAACGCACGAGTCTAGGGGGAGCCTGCGTGCTTAGTGTGCTCTTTGCTCTATCATGTGTGCTTAGGGTGAGCTTTGTATGCTCTTTGGCCCTAGTGCATGTGTTTAGGGGGAGCTTGTGAGTCTTTTGCTCCTTTGCTCTTTTGCCGGTGGTGTCGAGCCCTTTTGCCTGCCCTCGAGGAGCCTGCCGTTTGTGAGCTTTGTGTGTGGTTGGTTTCCTGAGTTGGTGTTCGGAGCTCCTTGTGTAGCAAAAGTATAGCTTACTTTGTGCATTTCTTGCATTTTGCATTGCATTTGTATCATATGCATTTTGGTAAGAAAGCTTCTCTCATATACATTGTTCACTATGACATGCTATGGATGACCTTGTGAGCTAGCTTGGTATGATATGGTTAAGTTTGGCTAAGCTCTTGATTGTCTCGGTTTATATCCATATGAGAATGCTATGAGTTTTGAAAATGCTCATTGTAGGCTCTCTTGTGAGTAAATGCCTTTATATGCTCATGACATGTCTTGGTAGCTTTGTTATGCTTAATTCATGATTGGATGGCGTATTTTGATCATTTGAGGTCAAAGATCTTTTTGCCATCATGAATGTTTAGCCCCCTAGTTTATCTTGTGGAGGAGCATAAGTTCCTTTTTGCCGTAAAGGCACTTCATGTACCATGTATAAATCTGAAAATGAAGTGTTTTATGCTTTAAAATTATGTTCCCATGTCTTTTGTGCTTCATTTATGTTATCTTGGGTGATAAACCATTGCATGATGTCTACCAATGAGAAGTCTCATATCTAGAAGTAGACACATGGCTCGGTGGCTTTGACATGACATGAGATGCTTGTGGGTGTTTATGATAGTCTTTTGATTAGAATACTTGTCCTAGCATGAAGTTTGTGTGATATTGTCACTTTGGCATATTTTGATCATGTTTAGGACTTTGCTCATGAGAGGGATGTTTTTCGCAAAAATGCTTAATATGATCTTAGCTTTGTCGGATGGCTATGAAACTTGGTGGTCATGATGCTTATGTCCTTATGAAGCTATTGGGTATCTAGCTTGCTTATTTGGTCATGTGTAGCATCTTGTAATGAATTTTGTATACTTGAGAAGCTCTAGATAGCATTTTTTCAAATTTGAGCCTTGATTCATGCATTGGCAACAAGGGGGAGAAAGAATGGTGGAGAAAAGTTGCATTGCATCCCTAGAACCTATTCTAGTTGTCAATGGGGAGTTTGTGAATTTTGTTTGCATTTTTGGTCTTTGGGGGTAAGTTCTGTCTGAAAAAAACCGGTGCGACCGGTTTTGAAACCGGTGTGACCGGATTTGGAGCGAGCTGTTGAAGAAAACTGATTGGACTGGTTTTGGAAACCGGTGGCACCAGTTTTGGCTGCTGAGCATGCACAAGTCCAGGGGGAGTGTGCTTTGGCTCTGGGGGAGTTGCATATGTGCAGGGGGAGCTCTTGTGTGAGTTTTGCCTTGGTTGCTTTGGTGGTTTGCTCCTTTGTGGTGAGCTTATTTTTGTCTCGGTTGTGTCGAGCTGTTGCCCTTGCTTAAGGGGACCGAGACTTTCCTCTTTCAAGTGATCTTGTTCTTTGCCTTTGGTTGGCTTTCGATCGCTTGTTTAAGTTTCTTTGTACGTTTCTTTTCTTTTTCCTTTTCTCTTTGGTTACCAAATGTGTGTGTTGTCAATGCACTCATCAAGGGGGAGATTGAGGACCTGTGTGGTTCGAGGACCAGTGGATGGTCTCTTCCTGGTGTGATGAGTGTTTGACAATGTTGTGTGGACTGACTCTTGGCCTAGTATTGCAGGTGCAGGTTGCGGCTTGACTGGTGTTGGTGCAGGTGAAGAACAAGCGCGAAAGGTCGATGCTGGTGAGGCCTCCAGGTGTGGAGCAGACAAGTAGGCTTGGTTCGAGGGACCCGGTGGCCAGCGGGGTCAAGTGCGGGCCGCATGGTGGCAAGAACAGCAAGACGAAGTCGTGGACGGTTTCTTGGTTGAGCCTCAAAACCAAGGTGGAGCCGGGACGATGTGGGGGCCAAGTCATGAGTGGAGATTGGCGGAGGCCACACCAAGTCCGCGGGGTTTCCAGTGGTTCACCACAAAACCACTGGGTTACTTGGCTGAGCCACAAAGCCATAGCCGAAGACTCCGTGTGGCTGACAGACCAAAACCGGTCTGACCGGTTGGTGAAACCGGTCTGACCGGTTTGGGGTCGCAGGGCACGGAGATGCTTCGAAGCGGAGGACACGCGGCATGATCGCAAGAGTTGCGTCGGTGGTACGCGCGCTTGCGGTGGATGCGCATCCGTCCGATGGTGCTAATCATGTGTTGACCAAAATGCCCTTGCATGGGCTTGTGTTGTAACTCCTAGTGTAGGGGCACTTCGGTCTTTTGTCCGGAGGGCTCTATATGTAGGAGGAGTGGCTGGTTGGGCATCCATCTTTTTTGGCTAGGTTAGGTGGGTGTGCTCCTTCTTCGTGGAGTGCTCTTGGTGAGAGGATGAGAGAAGAGAGTGGCTCCTTGTTGGAGCTTTTTGCCATCCAAGATTTGTGATTCTTAGGAGTGGCTACATGATTCATAGTGATTTCTCTATCTTCATCTTGTGCCGTATCTTTTATTCCCTGCGTTTTTCTTTTTCGGAGCTATTTTTGGAGCCTTTTTGAAAGGATTTTCGTGGGGAAGTTTTTTGAGGAGTTTCTTTGCGGGATTTGTAGTGGGAATCACACATGAGGATGTGGTGCCTCTTTTTTTGGTGATCTTGCCTCTCCAAACCCGTGGAAAGGACTTCAAGGTGGTTTTCGGTGGAGCCCGAGGAGAGGTGTTCTTGGTGGTTGGTTTGCGATTCCCCATGATTGAGAGCGTTTCGGTGGAATTTCTGTGAGGTAGAGGTCGTCCATGAGGTGACCCAGGCATCCCCAAAGTCTCGGTGCAATCCGTTGGGTGAATCGGGAGATCGATTGCTTGTAAGTTTGAGTTTGTCCCACGGTTTGAGTTCTTCCCGTGTTGTCCTGGAAAAACCGGTCTGACCGGTTTGGTCAACGCCTTGGCCAAGGTGTGTTTTTGGGGAGATCTTCTGGGAACAAGTTTCCTTTTGGTAGAAGAAGCACTGGTCCAAGTTTCGTCAAGTTTCGAGTTCGTTTGCTCTAGTTTTGGGACTTTGAGTTGGGGCTCCCTGGGCGAAACATGTCTAACCGGTTTGGGAAAGAGGTCTGACCAGTTTTGGTGTGTTGGATTTTGGCTAAGTCTAGCAAAACCGGTCTGACCGGTTTGGCAAAGAGGTCTGACTGGTTTCGGGTGACTTACTCGTTTTCTCCCCTTGCAAAACCGGTCTGACCGGTTTGAGAAACCGGCCTGACCGGTTTTACTCTGGCAGCAAGTGCTCGAGTTGTTTTCCGCTGCGTGTTTTCGAGTGTTGCTTGGTGGAGTCTTGTTCCTAGGTCCAGTAGCACTTCAGTGGCTACGTGGATTTGGCAAGAGAAGTGTGCGGAGGTCTCCGAGTGATCTTGGGTTCATAGGCCGAATTCTTGGGTAGAATTTTTATCGGCTCCCATTCACTCCACCCCCCCTCTCTGGTTCGCCTTTCCGGTCCTTCACACTGGAAACCTCGCAAACTCAGTGTAGCCTCCGCCAATCACCACTCATGACTCGGCTCCCACGAAGTTCCGGCTCGACCTTGGTTTTGAGGCTCAACCAAGAAACCGCCCACGACTTTGTCTTGCTGTTCTTGCCACCATGCGGCCCACACTTGACCCCGCTGGCCACCGAGTCCCTCGAACCAAGCCTACTTGTCTTCTCCACACCTGGAGGCCTCACCGGCAACAACCTTTCACGCTTGTTCTTCACCTACACCAACACCAGTCAAGCCGCAAGCTGCACCTGCAATACTTAGCCAAGAGTCAGTCCACACAACGTTGTCAATCACTCATCACACCAGGAAGCGACCATCCACGGGTCCTCGAACCACACAGGTCCTCAGAGAGTAATTGAGTGCTTGCTCTGACGGGGTTGGCGTGCTGCAGAGGTTGGACGGGATGGCGCGTTTGAGATCGCGCGGTTGAATAGTGCTGCATTACGGCTCCTGTCAGAGCCGGCCGCCCGCGCGTGCCGCCAGCTAGAGTGTTTGGATGGCGTGGAGAACCGGGGCCTTGCCTGTCGTCATGGGGGGCTCGAGTGTCGGGGCAACGCCACGTTCGTGTGGGGCCCCAGATCCCGGGCCCCGATCTCCGCGTGTGGGCCCCGTCTTAGTCGGAGACGGAAACTACTCGTGCGAACGAGTAGTCGGAGGCAAAGACTCCTGGTGCGAGCAAGTTGTCTGAGGCGAGGCGGAAAGTCCTCATGCGAGGCGGAGGCTTGTCGGGCGAGACGGAGACTCCTCGTGCGGGACGGAAACTGGTCGAGCGAGGCGGAGACTTGTCGTGTGAGGTGGAGACTCCTTGTGCGAGGCATAAACTTGTCGTGGAAGCCACCTACCAGTCGGAGGTGAGGTGTCTTGCCAGTGAAGGTCTTGATGAAGATCTGTAACCTTCCCTGTCTTGGATCTCATCCTTGACGCTGTCGATGGTGTCAGAAGACTCCACCTCAAGAGTGATTATCTTGCCGTTTAAGGGGCCCTAATCCAGGCCCTCGTCAGTAGCCCCTGAACCTAGGGTGGGAGTCAAGGACTCGCCCACAGGTTCAGAAGAGAAGCATCGTGGTGGTTTTTCTTTTGGTTTTCCCGGTGGGTGCGCGCGAGCGCATCCGCCGGATGTAGACCCCGAGCGCACTAGTGAGTTGTAGACTCGCTCGTGGGGTTTTAATCTTGAAAATGCTGCTACTACGAAATCTCTGGTTGAGACAGTCGTGGCGGTCGTGGGCAACGTGTCAGTTGTGGAAGCCGTGGCTGACGTGGCTGATACGATGGGTTGAAGGGACGACGCACAGTTGGTTTAGATCTGCGGTCCCACCGGGTGTCGAAATGTCGCGCAGTGCTGTGCCGATTGCCTCGGGGCGCGTGCGCGCGCTGAACGGGCGGCTTTTCGGGCGTGGTGGGGCCACATTTAAGGCTGGCGCCCACGTCTTCCCCTTATTAACCGTGCGCCGGTTGGGGTTTCAAACCGTTCGCTTCCTAATCTCCGTCGTTGCCAGCGCCGCCAGCTCCTTTGCTTTCCACGTCCACAGCGCCTTCGCTGCTTCTTCCTCCCGCGCCGCATTTAGGAGCTCGACGACGCCATGTCGAACTGGTCCCGCTCGAACGTCTCCCGCTCGATCCTCCATCGCCTCGTCGCTGCCGGGCAGCTGCCCGAGCTCACCGGTGCCGAGGAATGGAAGGTGCCCAAGGACGAGTCCGTGCCGCGCCCTGTTGACGGTTGATTGTCGTATCAAAGTTCGTTTGGATTTGCAAGCGGACAAATCCCCCGTCGTAGTCAAGGGACCCTTCTTCCCTTAAGTGTGAGAACCCAAGGTATTGAATCCGTGGAACAATGTGCAACGCAAGGATTCAATCTAGTAAAGCAAAGAGACTCCTTTTAAAGAACCAAGTTGCATCTAATCTAAGAGATAACCGATCTAGAGAGTCTAGATCATGCTTATGTTGTAGCTCCAAACAAGATAGATGAAGATATAAAAGCGAATCTCATAAAAAGCATCTTTAAACCGTGGCCTCCGTTCCGATTCCGAAGACGCCCTCCTTTTGGAGCCACCGTTCTGTCACAACGCACTCCTATTCGTGCTGGTTAGCCTAGGGCGAGTTCGAGAAGAACAAGTTGAAAACACTTGGTCGGTCCGGTATGCACCTCTAGCCACCGCGGCTACAAGAGCACCATATTCAATCTATCTTAAGTATAGATTGGGGAAGAAGCAAAACCAAGGGAGAACAAAATCATCGAGACGGCACTTGATCACTAGAAATCGGATTCACTTAAAGACTTCACCATGAATGATTACATGAACAAGATCACCACCGGGATCCTACCACGATCTTGATCCTTGCTCCGGAGCTCCGACGTGGTCTTCCATTCAAGGTTCCCACGTCGGCTAGGGAAACCCTAGACAACTAGCACGACCCTCCTCTCCGAGATGGTGTCCCTCTAGCTTCTCTGCTCCTCGGCGGCGGATGACGAATGCATTGATGTGTGGCTCTTGGCAGGGGGGATATAAATAGTCTGAGGAGCAACTAGGTCAAAGGGGGCACCGAATGGGGCCCAGAATGGGTTGGGCCGATCGGCCTGGGCCGACCGGCCTGGGCCCATTCTGGCCCGGTCCGGGCCTGGCTTCCTCCCCGTGGCTTCTCGCATCTTCTAGAACTTTCCCCCTTCTGCATGTGGGTCCCTGACGTCAGTTTCTCCGCGGTTTGGATAGGGCTCCTTGTCACGCAAGCTTCAGCATTTTCTGTCCAGGTCCTCGGAGTTTTGTGCCTTCACGGTCGGTCCTTGGGCCACTTGGAGTCATGTTCACTTCGTGCCTTGACTTGTGCTGGGCTTCATGATCTTCTCACAAAGTGCTTGATGAACTTTCTTGGGAAGTCTCCATTTTAGTGTTAAAACCCAGCGTAAACAATAAACTCCAAAAACCACATTGTCAGGGGTGAGACCTGGACAGATCTGCTAGGGGGCTACCCAAGTAGTTTGCAAGTTAAAGGAGGGATCGAGGAACTAAGAGCGTAGATGGTTATGCACGGGATGCACACGGAACTCGGTGAGACACGGGGGACACGAGGGTTTATACTGGTTTGGGCCTCCGGAGAGTAAAACCCTACGTCCAGTTTGGTGGTGGAATTATGCGAGAGAGATCTACCCCCGAGGAGGGAGTCGACGTGCCCTTGAGGGGCGCCCCAGGCCGCCTTATATTGGCTGGCGTGCCTTGGGTTACAAGCCGGTTTCCATCTATCCTAGTTGGTTACAATAGGGAAAGCTTATCCGAGCTGGACTGTCTTGTCTTGTCTTGTACACCAAGCTGTCTTCATGTCCTTGGGCCCATATGTCAGGTCGGGCAGGGCCCACTGACAAGTCGGCAGGTCTTCTGGTAGGTCGTGCTCGCCTATCGGGGACGGCTGAGACCCTGGTTGGTGGGGACCCAGGGGTACCCATGTCTCTCACACATGCGAATGCGAACTTGATATATCATAAGGATTAGGATCATTAGTTTGGATATCAAATCAATGCCAACACCAAAGGTAAACTCATGGCTAGGTTGACAGAAATTCACCGTCAACACGCCCGCCGTCGGGCTACATCGTCTCGCTCGTGGCGTTCCACGAGCACGGCTTCTCTATCCCCGCCGGGCAGTTCATCCGCGCCGTGCTCTTCGAGTACGCATTGCAGCTCCAGCACCTCAACCCGAACAACATCCAGCAGATGGCCGCGTTCAAGGCGCTGTGCGAGGGGTACTTGGGAGTTGGTGCCCATTGGCACCTCTTCCGGTACTTCTTCAAGTTCGCCTGCCTGAAGGACGGCCAGATCCCGGCGACGATCGGGTATGCCAACCTTCGGATGAAGCAGGGTAGGGGGATGCATACATCCCCTTCTCGTTGACAAGCTCCAACAACGGATGGCACAAGGGTTGGTTCTATCTCAAGAACGACCCTGAGCACGCGCTGCCGGCGTACACTGGCGCCGCCATCGCCATGGGCCTTCGACAGCGGAACAGGAGAAGCTGCTCAAGCAGCACTCGGCAGTCCTGACCTGGCTCCGTAACGTCGGGGTCGACTTGGCGACCGTCATCAGCCAGTACCACGCGCGGGGGATCGTTCCGCTCCGGAGGCGGCCCCTTCGCATCTAAGAGATGACGGCCAACAGGGCCCCCTTCATGGGGTTCGTGACGGCGCCCGAGCCGCCCTCGCTGGACGAGATCCAGTACCGCGTGGCGCTGGCCATCAGAAAGGCGTCGTACTCATGGCCGCCGCCGCAGCTCCTGCCCATGCTCCCCAACAAGGGGACTGAAAAACTTGTAAGTGTTTCCCTCTTTCCGACCAGCCTGGGGGTTGAGTTGATTGTGTCTTCTCAGAGACTTTGATCGTTGTGTTGATTTTCTTCGCTTTCTTGTCCCCAGCTGAGGTGCGCCGACCTCGTCCCCGCGAAGCCTCCCCTTCCCCAAGACGTGATACACAACCGCGCCAGGGCCGCGGTGGAGAGGAGGAGGGACGAGCGCAAAGCCAAGCATAGGGAGGCGGAGATTGCCAAACGCGAGCGGAATGACCAGCGGGCCAAGCGCTGGAAGTTGAAGGAGATTGCCTTTACCTCAGACGAGGACCCTTCGTCGTTGCCTGTGTGGACCGGCGACGACTAGAGCGACGTCGATTGGAGCGCTCTGTCTGGGTCGCCCACGTCTTCGCCGCGCCAGGCCGCGGAGGTCAGCTCGAAGCGGCAGGCAGAACCGGCCTCCTTCGAGAAAGGCGCAAGTTCCGGCTCGCGCCCGGAAGCCCGCCCTTCCCGAGAAGACTAGAGGGTGACCCGCTCCCAGGTGGCATCCGGTGGCCATCAATCTTCCGGGGAGTGGAGGGACGCCCCGCGTCGGGACGACCCACCCAGGCGGCCGGCGGGCCACGACTCGTCGTCCCGCCGCTCCTCGAGTGACGCCCCGCGTCAGGAGTCGGACTCCCTGAGGAGGCGGTCGCCGCCCAAGGCGAGGTCAATGCCGGCGCCTACGCCTGGTGTACCGTAGGGGGGAAGCACGAGCACCCCCTCACGGCGCCTTCAATCTCTAGTCATCCAGGACGGCGGGACTCCGACCGTGCAGGTCCCGCTTACCCCGGGTGGTGGTGGGAAGCCATCCTCCGTCGCGGCAGAGGGCAGGAAAATAGCCCCCGAGTCGTCGGGGAGCCAGAGGCCAGCCCCCAAGCCGGTGGGGGCCAAGAGGCCAGCCCCCGAGTCGGGCGCAATCGACAGGCCCGTCAAGCGGGCCCGCATCAGGTCCTCCATGTAGGTGTTTGCTCGTTGCATCTTGTCGTTTCTTTGACCTTCATCTTCACCTACCTCTCACCCTTTCTCTTGGGCTAGTCGTGCCGACACCGGCGTGCTCAGCATCGCACCGCAGAAGCGCGCGGTGTCGACCTCGCGCACGCCTCCGTCCGAGCCCCGCCCGGCAACCCCTCCGCTCGTGTTGACTTCGGCGCAGGCCGAAAGTGGGGCTGCCGAGGCGGTCGAAGTCGTGGAGGTGGCGGCAGTCTTGCCGGCGCCGGAGGCCGCTGGCGCGGCCGGGGGGCAAGGAGCCCCCGAGGAGATCGAGCCCCCGGTGGTGTCCGCCGTTGACGTGGAGGTGGGCGCACTGGCCGCTCCCGAGGTTAACGCGCCCCCGGCGCCGCGGACTGGCGGGGACGAGGCCGAGGCGCCGGCGGTACTTGAGGCAACCGTGCTGGCAGTGCTGCAAGCTGGCGGAGATGGGCGGAGACGTCGGCGGTACTTGAGGTGACCGTGCCGGCGGCGTCGCAAGCTGGCGGAGACGGGGCGGAGACGCCGGTGGCTCCCGAGGCATCCGCCCAGCCCTAGGAGATTGCTGAGGTCGAAGGGCCTGACCTCTCGGGCGGCGAGATCGCCGCCTTCGGGGCCAAGCTGGAGCGGTGCCTAGCAGGGCCGGAGGAACCAGCGGCCGAGGCGTCCGGGACGTCCGCCCTCGAGACCACAGCCGCGGTCGAAGTGGTTGGGGTCAATCCCGAGGAGTCCGTGACCGGAGTAGCCGGGGCGGAGCTGGCCGCCGCTGCGTCCCCAACGCCTGCCGTGACCGTGGAGGCATCCGCTGTGAACGCGTCGGTAGAGGCGTCGCGTCAGCTCGCCGCCTCTGTCGTGGAAGCGGCGCCGACCACAAGCCCGCCTCGTCCAGACCCGCAAGAGTAGCGCTCCCTCGGAAATCCAAGAATTTGGGGAGGGCACGAGCGGTCGCCCCTTCTCGAGTGCGGGGCTGCTGACGGAGCCGCCAGAGGGGGTGCGCGGATCCTCGACCTTATGCGCATCTCGTGGACTAGGACCCATGAGGCAGAACCGCACGATGACGAGGACGAGGAGGCCGCAGCCTGTCACCACCTCGAGCGAGGCCTCAGGTGGGCGCTGCGAGCGTTCGACGAGCTCATCCTCCCGGCCACAATGGTGAGTTCCACCAAGTCTGATTTTAGTCTTGTTTTCTTCATCTTTGCAAACGTCATCGTGGATGACATTCTGCCCGGCGCAGACGCTCGTGGAGTGCGGCGCCAAGAAGGCGTGCGTCATCGAGGAGCTCCGGGCAGAGCGGTCCCAGCTGGAGATGCAGTTGGCGGTCGCCTGCCTAGCCGCCGCTGGAGCGGTAGCGAGCGAGGTGTCGTCGAGGACCGCGCTCGAGGCCATGGTGAAATCTGCAGAGGACCGCGCCACAGCTGCGTGAAGGATTGAACTGGCGACCAGAGAGGAGGGGGAGTGAATGGGAGCTGATAAAAATTCTTCTCGAAGGAGATGGCTTCTCCAACAAGATGAACACGGTTAACCCAACAACTCGTCTCCGACTCGACTACCCAAGTTGGCCAAGATCACGTAGCCACTGGAATGCTACTGACCCCAGGAACTAACAAAAAAACCTTCCGAACCAAACACTCCAAACGCACAGCGGAAAACTGCATAGCCTACTGCCTGTGCTACACCGGTCAGACTGATGGCCTGCGTCGGTCAGACCGGTGACACCGGTTAGACCGGTGGACAGCGCCGGTCAGGCTGGTGGCTACAACAGATGCACAAAAACATTCCAGGAAGCCTCAGTGACTCCTCTAGGCCCTGGAACAAAAATCACCACCAAACACAAACTTGAAGGGAAAGAAAAACCCTCACAAAACATAGCAAACCAACTCGAAACCTACCAAGAACTGACCAGCAACACCACAGCCCAAAGCCACACGAACTAGGTAGTTCACCCGAGGCGAAACCCAACAGGGGGCTGCACCGGTCAGACCGGTGGGGGTCATCGGTCAGACCGGTCAGGGCTTGGGCGCTCGGGATGAACAGCGAGCCGTAGGTCAAGTCCTCCAAATCCAAATCCCGATCTCTCATTTCGCTCCACAGATTCACACAAGACTTTGGGGATAGTAGGATTACCTCATGGGCATTCCATAGCCACGATTTGGTCCACCAAAACTTGCTAAACCAAAACTGGCTAGAGGTGGGAGTTCTCTTTCTTTTTGGGGTGCTCTTGGGGAGAGAGGGAGAGAGGTGTGAGTGGCTCTTTGTTTGAGCTTTTTGCCATCCAAGATTTGTGGTTCTTGTGAGTGGCTTGTAACTAGATATGGCAAAGTGATTCTTAGTGAAATCTTTCTCTTAATCTTGTGTCAAATCTCTTTATCCCGAGCGTTTTTCTTTTAAGCGATTTTCAGAGGTATTTTTGGAGGATTTTCGTGTGCGGCTCGATTCATCGATTCTGAGGCGTTTGTGTTCGGTTTTATTTGAGGGATTCATGGATAGATGCCTTGTGCATCCTTGTGCTTGATCTTGATCCCTCAAATGCCGGATTTGGCCTCCGATTTGTGGATTTCGGTTGGAACCCTAGCTTTTTGGTTGAGCTCAGTAGAATCTTGATTCCTCTCGTCTCAGTGGATTTTAGGCTCCAAATTCGTAGGTATAGCATCTCCTAGAGGCGCTTCACCTTCCCCTATGATTTGGTAGCTTTCCCTTGGTTGATTCGAGAGATCGGGTGAAAGGAAGGAAGGGTTGACCTTCAAAGGGTAGAGCTCGGGCTGCTGTCCGTGCTCCTGGCGGACGGTCCGCGAGACCTGTGCGGACGGTCCGCGAGGAGGCTTTCAGCCAGGTGTTCTTCGTGTTCTTCGCGAGTTCTTTCGTGTCTTCCATTGATCCATTTTGTCGGTGAATTTTTGGTGCACGAGGTTTGGCGGACGGTCCGTGTGTTGAGTACGGACGATCCGTGTGTGGCGGACGGTCCGCGGGTAGCAGTCGGACGGTCTGTTTTTCGCGGTGTGTTTCTGGAGGTTCGGGCAGCTATTTCGGACGGTCCGCAGTGACCTCTCGGATAGTCCGCGCCTTCCTCGCGGACAGTCCGCCAGGCCCCCACGGACGGTCCGCCCCGAGCACCGCAGATTGCCTAAGTCCCTCGCTTCTTGAGTTGTGCTTTCACTTGGGGTTTGTTTGAGACTTGTTCTTAGGGTTGGTAGGTCCGTTGTGACTACGTGACCTTGGCAAGCTCGTGTGGGAATCCTTGGTTGTGAATTTGGGGCATAGGCCGAGTTCATCCTTCAGGAAGAATTTTTATCGGCCCCCATTCACTCCCCCCCCTCTCTGGTCACCTAATCGGTCCGTCAATTGGTATCAGAGCCTGTTACGGATCTTCGTGATTCTAACCAGTCTAAGATCCAAAGATGGCATACCAGGAATGGGGTTCGGGTCCTCCACACTTTGATAGTAAGAACTACCAGATGTGGCAGAGGCGGATGGCTGCTTTCCTCCGCGGCAAGGGTCAGATCCTTTGGGATGTCACGGTGAACACAGCTTATGTTCATCCTGTGAACTTCCTTGCTCCAGGATCGAGGGATATGCATGACGCCAACAATGAGGCGGTCAACTACTTGTTTCGTGCTCTGTGTCAATCCGAATTCGATCGGGTTCAGACAGAGGACTTAGCTTGTAGGATTTGGGAGCAGTTGAAGAATGCTCACGCTGGGAATGCTCAGGTTCAGGCTCGGTTGTTTGAGACCTACCAGAGAGAGTATGAGAACTTCACTCATCTCCCCGGTGAGTCCATTGACACCATGTTCCAGCGGTTCACTGTGATTGTGAACAACATGAGGGCTAATGTGGCCGCGCTCCCGTATGATGATCACGACAAGGCTGTCAAGCTTCTGCATTCTCTAGATCGTACCGTGTGGAGTGAGAAGGTCGAGGCCATTCTTGAGTCGGAGAAGTATGACACCCTCACGGTGGACGAGCTGTTTTCCAAGCTCAAGTCGTCCGAGGTGGACCGTGGGGTGCGAGCAAGGATCGAGAACCCGACTGACCCTCATAGTCTGGCTCTCGTTTACAGTTCCAGGACTAACGCTAACCCATCCTCCTGGATGTATTCTTTGTCTTCTCTTGTGTCCTTGCCAGACGAGGATTTTGACGTGCTAGGCGAGGGTGTCGAGAAGATTCGAGAGGATGCACGAGAACCGGGTGAGCTCAAGGAGGAACTCAAGGACGTGCTTCAAGTGCGGCAAGACCGGACACTTTTTCGCCGAGTGTCCGAAGTTGAACGACAACGACAAGCACAAGTCCAAGGAGAGGAGGAAGTCCAAGAAGAAGGATCATGGACATGGGAGGAAGACACGGTCTCGAGAGAAGATGAAGAAGTCGAGCGACGTCGAATCCGACTCCGAGGACACGTCATCAAGCTCGAGTGATGAAGAAGAAGAGGGCGACGAGAAGAAGAAGAAGAACCTCAGCAAGTACCTCAACGGCCTTTGTGTGATGGGCCTAAGCTCCAAGGATGATTTCTGCGGCATGGCTCGCAGCCCCAGCAGCAAGAGAAGTCAGAAGGACGCCTCAGACTCAGATTCCGAGGATGAGGTATGTGATGAGCTCTCTTCCTTGCGCAAGGAGAATGAGGAGTTGGTTGACTTGTTTGATAACCGTGATCACATGCTTAGAGAGGCCAAGAAGCTTAGGAAAGAGCTTAGGGCTTCGCTTGAAGATGCTAGGAATAGAGTAGCGGAGCTGGAAACCCAAAACCTTGAGGCCAAGCTTGAGATAGATTCGCTTAAGGCCAATCCTGTTGTTTCTGATGAGGTTGATTGTGGTGATTGCTCTGTCTTCCTAGCGGATTTGACTGCTCTTATGGAAAAGCATGCCTCCAAGTGTGAGGAACTAAATGTACTTAGAGTTGAATTGGCTGAGCTGCAATCTAGACCCACTTTGCTTGGTTCTTCCACTTCTTGCCCTGCTTTGCATGAAAAGTTTGCTGAGTTTCGCTCTCGCATTGTTTCGCTTGAGGCTGATTTGAAAGTTCCTATTCCTACTTCCTGCTCTACTTGTGAATTGCATGCTGTGAAGAATTTGGAACTTGGACAATGTGTTGATCGCCTGCAAACTGAGAATGATGATTTGCAAAACTTGTTGAGTTGGTTGTCGAATCAAGAGCCTCAGCTTGGTATGATGATTGCGGCGTTTAAGTGCTTTGATGGTCAGGCACTTGGGTCGGATAAGGTAGGGGAGTGCAGTGGTGAGAGAGAAGGGAAGTTTGGGAAAACTCCAGTTCCACCACACACTACACCCAAGAACCAGTTTGCCCCCAAGCCAAACCAGACGCACAAGCCGAGAGAAAAACCAAGTGAGAAACCGAGTGAGCAAGGCAAAAAGCCTGAGAAGAAACCACAACCAACACCCAAAGCAAAACCAGTCCGCTTCCATTGTGAGCATTGTGGGAGGGATGGTCACAAGAGAGAGTTTTGCTTCAGGAGGAAGCGTGAGGATAGGTTTGCTAGGGAGATGGCAAACAAGGACAGGTACCGCCCTTCTCGTGGTGTGCCTGAGCCTCGTGTTGTGCCTCGGAGTGAGGGTGTTGTGCATACGGTCCCATCTTGGATGGATCGGGGCTTTTCTACCCGAGGTGCTCAGAGTTTCCGCTTTCGGGGTCGTGGTGTTGATCGGTTTGGTTCCTTTGGTCGTGGTGCAGGTGATGGGTATGTTTAGTCTGGCGGTGGTATGTTTGCTGGACGTTCTCCACCTTGTGATCAATATGAGTTTGGGAGAGGTCGCAGCTTTGAGTCTCAGAGGGGCTACGGACTGCGTTTTCCCCTCTGTGGTGCTCGTACTCCTCCAGCGAGACGTGTGGTGATTCCCCGTTATGGTCATACGTTTGATAGGATGAATCTTGCTAACCCCACGTTTGAGCAAATGGCTCGGCAATGGTTTGACTCTTTTTGTGCTAACCCCAGTGTTGAGTCGGTTGCTCGCTCTCGCTCTTGGTTTGGTTTTGCAGGCGGGAGGCTTGGAGGACTTTTGGTGGATCGACTCCGGAGGATGGCGACCGGAGATCGAAGGTGGTCCTCAAGCCTCACCCCGGTGATGTCAAAGGAGAACATCATTTTTGGGGATGATGGACGGGAGCGAGTGATCAAGGTAAGTAATTTGGAGACTTTGAGTTGTGTGGCTTTCGTCAAGCCACTTGGTCTCTTCTGATCTTCGCCTTCTCGCATGTGTCTAGAGTGAGCTTTGTATGCTCTTTGGCCCTAGTGCATGTGTTTAGGGGGAGCTTGTGAGTTTTGTGATCTTTTTCCCTTTTTGAGCTTGGGTTGGGGATCCCATGTACATATGCATGTTGCATGTTCATTTTTGTATCATATCATGCTTGCATCTTTGTATCATACACTGCATTTGTATCATATGCTTTAGAGATTATCGTATTTATATTTTCCCAAGGGAGGCACAACGGCAAAGATGATCAGATAAACGGTGGAGAGTAACAAGACTCGGTAAAGAGCTATAGCGGGGGTAACGAATAAAGATATTCGGGGATAACTTGACACACACAAGGAGATCTTGATAAAGGGTTAGAGAGGACCTAGTGAGCTGGGAGGACAACGAGACAAGAAAGGATCCTAACACAATCTATCTATTCTTGTCAACTCTAGGTAAAGAACTAAGGCAAAGGATAACCAAGGCAAGCTAAACTCGACAAGCTCTTCTAGTGCTGCAGGGGCATGCAAAGCCGCGCTCTCGGACTGGGATGAGAAGGGAGAACGACGACACGCTGAATCCTACCGGCCCGAACTAACGTGGTGGACTACTGAGCCCGTTCGGAGCTGTCAACTCACTAGGGTACCACAACTATTCCATTGAACGGGACACCAATCTAAGACTAAGGTAAGCTCTGAGCACCGCGCTCACAACGAACCAAAGAACCTTTCCCCGGATATCACGAAGGAAGGTCTCTCTCCGCTACTAAGCACAAACGTACTCGGTAGAAGATCAAGCGAAGAACGACCACAATACTATAGGGTTCAAGAGAGCTATGCTAACCAAGATTAAACTAACTTTAGTCTAAACCAAGAATATAGCTTCTAGAGCAAAGTAAAAGCTAAATGTAATTGACTCGAAAGGTAAGATAGAAAGATAACTTGAATTGTACTTGAGTCTAAACAAAGAAAGGATACAAGAGTAGTACCGGAACCCTGAAGAAGACTCCTCCGGAACACCGAGACTAGCTCGACTCGACTCTAACTCCGAAGCTACACTAATCCTACTCTAAGTGAACAAAAGAGAGAAATGGACATGCTCCTGCGTTGTGTGTCCATTCTAGCAAGTGGGAGGTGGCTTTTATAGGCAAGGGAGGTCGGTGGAGCGCAGGGGGGCAAAACCCCAGGTGCGGCCACACCCCTAGGCACGGCCGGCCCTGGGATGTGCCGCCTCTCACCTTGGACGCTCCTGATCACTGCTCCTGAGGCGGTTGTAGGTCGGCTCCTTGGGTCGGTTTCGCCTGGCACGCTAGTTGATAGGTGCGGCCGGCCCTACCCCCCGCCGTGTGATGCACCGACCGTGTTCGGGGACGCCTAGGATTGCCTCTGGATGACGGTTGTGGCGGTTGAGCGATCGGACAAGTGGACCCATTGATCCAAGTGATCCTAGCCTCCACCATTTGATCAAACTGACATTTCTTCAGTGAATCACGCTCGTCCAAGTTGTGCTCGAGGGAGTGGGGGTGCTCTGGACCAGAGACGCGCCATGGGGCATGGCCGGCCGCACCTGCAGGGCCGGCCGCACCTGCAGGGCTGGCCGGACCAGGTGGTTCAGCCGTGCCTAGCACGTGTGGTGTGTTGGTCCCAAATTCTCCCAAAATGTGTACCTGCCTATGAAATTCACAACACAACTCGTGGAACTTTATTAGTACTAAAAATGTGCATGAAACTTGTCATATACTCCTCTCGAACCCGAGGTTTTGACGGTCAAATTTTTGTTGTAAGGACCGTCAACAATGTGCTTGGTTTTGGAATGGAGCACTGGGTTCTTTGCAACGCTTATGGCACTGGTGCTGTCACAAAGAAGTGGGACATGGGTATACTCCTCACCAAAATCACTCATGGTGTATGTGATCCAAAGGAGCTGAGAGCAACAACTAGCAGTGGCTACATACTCTGCCTCGGTAGTGGATTGAGCAACACTCGACTGCTTGCGGGAAGACCAAGAAACCAAAGAAGAACCCAAGAACTAGCAAGTCCCAAAAGTGGACTTCCTATCCAACTGACACCCGGCAAAATCCGCGTCTGAAGATCCATGAAGAGCCAAAGAAGAAGACGCGGAGTACCAAAGGCCGAAGTCGGGAGTGTATCGCAAATACCTAAAAATGCGCTTGACTGCCTACCGATGCGAAGTCCTTAGAGACGCTTGAAAACGAGCGCACAGACATACCGAGAATTGGATGTCCGGCCTCGTCGCCGTCAAGTACAGGAGTGACCCAATCATGCTCCGGTACTCCTTCTAGTCCACGTGCTCACATTCCTCGTCTGCATCGAGAGCTGTAGTCGTACTCATAGGCGTCGCCATGGCCTTGGAGTCCTCCATCTTGAACTTCCTCACAAGGTCTTTGGTGTACTTTGCCTGGTGCACAAATGTTCCTTCCTTCGACTGCTTGATCTGAAGGCCGAGGAAGAACTGCAACTCACCCATCATGCTCATCTCGAATTCCCTGCTCATGTCTTCTGCAAACCTTGCAACCAAAGAGTGAGACGAGCCACCAAAGATAATATCATGCACGTATACCTAAACAATCAGAATATCCAAGCCCTGCCTGAGGAGAAACAAGGTCTGATCTACCTTCCCCATCTCAAAGCCCTTAGCAAACAGAAACCTCCTCAACCTGCCATACCAAGCCCTAGGCACCTGTTTCAACCCATAGAGCGCCTTTCTCAACTTGTACACCCGGTGGGGGTACTTCTCACTCTCAAACCCCGGTGGTTGCTTCACAAACACATCTTCCTCCAACACAACATTCAGGAAGGCACTCTTCACATCCATTTGGTACAATTTGAACCCTTTAGCCACGGAAAAAGCTAGAAGGATCCTAATTGCCTCCAAACGGGCTACAGGAGCAAAGGTCTCCTCATAGTCGATCCCCTCCTTCTGATTGTACCCTTGCACCCCCAACCTCGACTTGTTTCTCACCACTTCTCCATTCTCACCCTCTTTATTTTTCCACACCCATTTTGTCCCGATCGGCTTACAACCCGGTGGAGAATCTACCAACTCCCAAACTTGGTTCCTCTCAAAGTTCTCCAACTCCTCATGCATTGCGTTGACCCAATCAGAATCAGATAAGGCGTGTCCAATGTCTTTGGGCTCAAAAGTAGCAATGAAAGCAGCATGAGCAAAGTGAGAATTGTTTCGAACCCTCGACCGAGTAGTGCGTTCGTTGAGATCCTCGATGATCCTCGAAGCTGGGTGATCCACTTGAACTCGTTGGGGAGGTTCTCGCCTTGAAGCTACCTCCCCCTCAACAGCAGCTTCTCCTTGATCTGGAGTTGTCGTCGTGGGTGTAGGAGAGGGCCCGTTCTCGATCGTAGTCGACGTAGTAGGTACATGCTCAGCCACGGGCGCCGTACCGCCATCTTCGTCATCTCCATGTTAATGCTCCTCCTCTTGAAAAATCTCCTCTCCGCCAAGCTCATCATAACCTGCACAGTCAAAGACAAGAGAACTACGTGGCTGTGTATCGTCGAAGGTAACCTCGCAAGTCTCCACGATTTGGTTAGTTTCCAAGTTGAGCACACGAAATGCTCTAGAATTTGTAGCATAACCAAAGAAAATACCATCGACAGACCTAGCCTCAAACTTATCCAAATTCTTTCCTTTCTTCAAAATAAAGCACTTGCATCCAAACACATGAAAATGACTCACCTTGGGAGTGCGACCGTGCATCATCTCATAGCACGTCTTCTTCTTAAATGCTCGAAGGAAAATCCTGTTCGAGACGTAGCACGCGGTATTGACCGCCTCAGCCCAGAACCTCCTCGAAGTCCTATGCTCATCGAGCATCGTCCGGGCCATCTCACACAAGGTTCTGTTCTTCCTTTCCACCACGCCATTCTGGGGGGGCGTATACGGACTCGAAAACTGATGTTCAAGACCCAAGTCATGACAGAAGGTTTCAAAACGAGAGTTTTTAAATTCCGAGTCATTGTCACTGTGGATCGCTCGTATGGCATCTCCGTGCCTCTCGTTCTTCAACCTCAAGACAAGATCTCGAACAAAACCAAACGTCTCCCCCTTCTCCTCCAAAAAGATGACCCAAGCATACCGAGAGTAGTCGTCCACCACAACTAGGACATACCACTTCCCACCCACAGATCACACACAAGCTGGGCCAACAAGGTCAATATGGAGCAGCTCGCATGGATGCTCCATCATCACGTCGGTGAGGTGCGGATGGGAAGAGGCTACCATCTTGGCATGCCTCCACGGCGCACAAACCAACTCTTTCTCAAACTTCAACCGTGGCAATCCTCGGACCAAATTGAGCATACTCAAGCGAGACAAAAGGTCAAAGCTTAAGTGCCCCAACTTCCTATGACACTTCCACAACTCACTCGAAGAACCAGCCACAAAGCAACGAGCCACACCAGAAGACTGAGAGAAATCCGCTCAGAAAATTTGACCCTCGGGAACGACCATGCAAACTAGGTTCCCTCGAGAATCCAAAATCCGAGAACCACCAGGCCGAAACAACACCTCAAAACCCTCATCCAAAAGCTGGGACACGGAAAGCAAATTGAACCCGAGCGATTGAACAAGAGAAACACACCTGATAGTGACCTTGTGACTCACCTCAATCTCGCCTTCTGAAAGCACACACCCTCACCCATTGTCCCCAAAGGTGATGTATGTCTTGGACACCACCGGGACGAGACTTGAGAACCACCCCTTATCTCCGGTCATACGCCTCGAGCAACCGGAGTCAATCAACCAAACGTTCCTCAAGTCTCCCACCTGAAATTAAAAAATGAGCACGTGAGTGAACATACGACTCAGCACTGGGGTTAGTACCAAAAGAGTAAAACCAGTGCCGAGCCATTTGCTCCAAAGTGGGGTTAGCACAATCCAAAGCATCACGCCTACCAAAACTACCACCACGAGAACCAAACCTCAGACCCATCCTACCATCACCACATGAACTGAAACCACCATGGGGAAACCACTCCCGTCTCGCTGGAGGAGCACGAAAGCCACGAAAGGAAGACCGTGGACTGTAGCTCCTCTCAAACTCAAAGCTACGACTTCTCCCACCCTCATATTAAGCACGAGGTGGAGAACATCTAGCAAACTCAACACCACCAGACACACCATGCTTACCACCTGTACCACGACCAAAGGAATTGAACCGAGCATCGCCACGACCACGAAAACCAAACTGGCCAGTGCCCAGACCAGCACCAGTCTGACTGGTCCCCCTGACCGGTCTGACTGATGGTGCACGGCCAGCAGCACCACCTGCCATTCTTCGATCTCCCCAAGCCAGAACTGTCCTAACAATGGCCTTGGCCCTGGGCATTTGCATACGAGGCTCAAGTACACCATTAGAGGGGTGGTACTTGTCCTTGTTAGCCCACTCCTTAGCCAACCTCTCCTCACGCTTCCTCTTGAAGTAAAACTCATCCTTGTGACCATCTCTACCACAATACCCACAATGAAACCCAATGGGTTTTGGTTTAGGCTTGGGTTGGGGCTGCTCACTCGGCTTCTCTCCAACCTAACCTCCCTTTGGATTCACAAATATCACCGGTTTTGGAAATCATTTGTTGGGTGAGGGAATATGGTTGGATCTGGAGTTGTGTCAAGTTTGTTTCTGAGATGGTTAGGCTTGGGCTCAAACTTGTTTTTGTGTGTGGTTTGTGGTGGGATAGTAATCTCTCCAATTTTCTCATCTCTCTCACCACTGCTCTCCCCAATTTTGTCAGCCCCAAGTGCCTGACCATCATAGCGTTTGAATGCCGCTATCATGATACCAAGCTGAGGCTCCTGACCCGACAACCAACTCATACACTTCCTCAGCTCATCATTTTCATCCTGCAAGCGATCAACATAGTGTGCAAGTTCCAGATTCTTTACAGCATGCAATTCACAAGTAGAGGAAGAAGTGGGAACAGGTGCTTTCAACTCAGTCTCAAGAGAAACAATGTAAGCATGCATCTCATCAATCTTTCCATGCAAAATAGGGCAAGAAGTGCAAGCACCTAGTAAAGCAGGTCTAGACTTAACCTCAGCCACTTCAACCCTAAGCACATCTAGTTCCTCACACTTGGAGGCATACTTTTATTTAAGAGCAGTAAGATTAGCTAGGAAAACAGAGCAATCGCCACAATCAACCTCATCAGAAACAACAGGTGAAGCCTTAAGTGAATCTATTTGAAGCTTAACATCAAGGTTCTGTGTTTCTAGTTCAGCTACTCGGTTCCTAGCATCTTCTAATGAGGCCCTAAGCTCTTTCCTCATCTTCTTAGCCTCTCTAAGCATGTCATCGTGGTTATCAAGCAACTTGCCAAGCTCCTCATTCTCCTGGCCCAAGAAGGAAAGCTCGTCACGTACCTCATCCTCGGAGTCGGAGTCTGAGTCGCTCTTGTGACTCTTCTTGCTGTCGGAGCTACGTGCCATGCTGCAGAAGCCATCTCTCGCGAAGCAGCTCAGCCCGCTCAAGTTCTTGAATGACTTCTCGCTCTTGCACCGATCACCTTCATCATCGATGCTACTGGAGCTCGAGGAAGAGTAGGCGGAGCTGGAGTAGACGTCGCTTGCTCCGACCATCGCTCGGGCCTTCTTGCCGTTGCCGTCCTTGTTCCTCGATCTGCGCTCGTCCTTGTTGCGATGCTTGTGCTTGTGATCGCGCCTCGATCGGTGCTTGTTCTCCGTCCTCGGTTGGTGCTTGTAGCCTTCCTTGTTCTCCATCTTCTCCGGACAGTCGACGACGAAGTGTCCTGGCTTGCCACACTGGAAGCATGTCCGTGTGGTCCTCCTTGTGTTCACCCAGTTCTCATACACCCTCTCGAACCGCCTGGTCAACAGCGCCAGCTCGTCCTCTCCAAGTACGTCGAACTCCTCATCTGGCAAAGACATCAAGGAAGACAAAGAGAACATCCTGGAGGATGGGTTAGCATTAGACTTAGCACCTGAGCCACCGACGAGAGCAAGACTATGGGAGTCAGTTGGGCTCTCAAGACGGGCTGTCACACCACGATCGACCTCAGCTGACTTGAGCTTAGAGAACAGCTCGTTCACCATCAGAGTGTCATACTTTTCCGACTCAAGAATGGCCTCAACCTTTCCGTCCCATACTGTACGATCCAGCGTGTGCAAGAGCTTCACAGCTCTATCATGGTCACCGTATGGGAGCGCAGCCACATTGGCCCTCATGTTGTTCACAACCACCGTGAACCGCTGGAACAAGGCATCAATTGACTCACTGGGGAGATGAGTGAAGTTCTCGTAATCTCTTCGGTAGGTCGCATACATCCGTGCCTGAACCTGAGCATTTTCAGCGTGAGCATCCTTCAATTGCTCCCAAATCCTACAAGCTAAGTCCTCTGTCTGAACCCGATCGAATTCGGATTGACACAAAGCACGAAACAAGTAGTCGACCGCCTTGTTGTTGGCGTCGTGCATGTCCCTCGATCCAGGAGCTAGGAAGTTAATCGGATGAACATAAGTTGTGTTCACCGTAATGTTCCAAAGGATCTGACCCTTTCCGCGGAGGAACGCTGCCATCTGCCTCTGCCACATCTGGTAGTTTTTCCCATCGAAGTGCGGAGGACCCGAACCCCGTTCCTGGGACGCCATCTTTGGAGCTTAGACTGGTTAGAGTCAACAAAGACCCGTAACCAGCTCTTATACCACTTGAAGGACCGAACTGGTGACCATTGAGGGGGGGAGTGAATGGGAGCCGATAAAAATTCTTCTCGAAGGAGATGGCTTCTCTAACAAGATGAACACGGCTAACCCAAAAACTCGTCTCTGACTCGACTACCCAAGTTGGCCAAGATCATGTAGCCACTGGAATGCTACTGACCCTAGGAACCAATAAAACAACCTTCCGAACCAAACACTCCAAACGCACAGCGGAAAACTGCACAGCCTGCTGCCTGTGCTACACCGGTCAGACCGATGGCCTACGCCGGTCAGACCGGTGGACAGCGCCGATCAGGTCGGTGGCTACAGTAGATGCACAGAAATGTTCTAGGAAGCCCCAGTGACTCCTCTAGGCCCTAGAACAAAAATCACCACCAAACACAAACTTGAAGGGAAAGAAAAACCCTCACAAAACATAGCAAACCAACTCGAAACCTGCCAAGAACTGACCAGCAACACCACAGCCCAAAGCCACACGAACTAGGCAGTTCACCCAAGCCGAAACCCAATAGGGGGCTGCACCGGTTAGACCGGTGGGGGTCACCGGTCAGACCAGTCAGGGCTTGGGCGCTCGGGATGAACAGCGAGCCGCGGGTCAACTCCTCCAAATCCAAATCCCGATCTCTCGATTCGCACAAGACTTTGGGGATAGTAGGAGTACCTCATGGGCATTCCATAGCCACGATTTGGTCCACCAAAACTTGCTAAATGAAGAGGAATCGAAGAAATCCCACCAAGAACGCCTCTAACCCTAGAGAGGAGAAAACCTCAAAATCGAGCCCCTTTGCTCATGGATTTGGGAGGGGAATCAAAGGGAAAAGAACCACGAAGGGTTCATGCATACATCCCCCACTAAATCCCAAAGAGAAAGGTCTCAATACCGCCACAAGAAAATTGCCAAGAAAAGGCTCCGAAAATCACCAAAAAGGAAAAACGGGAGAGACACAATCAAGCCTTGAGGAACCACGCCGAATCATCTATACATACCATGAAGGTTCATACAAGGTCTAGCTTGCCTCCCGATCATCCATCCCTCTCTCAAGATCTCACCATGAAGCTCTCAAGCTAATCCTAGAAAATCCTAATGAAAATAGGAAGGGAAAAATGGCAAAACAAAATGAGCTAGGGTTCCAAGAGATGGCTGCCATCCTCTCACCACTTGGGTTATATGGAGGCAACCGAAAGACGAAACTACCGCTAAAGCCTAACACTAGGATACACACCCCCGAGGGGCACTTTGGGAATCTTCGTCGTCGCACCATCGGACGGATGCCCAGTGACCGCACCTCGCGTAGCCTCGACGCAAGCCTTGCGATCCCGACGCGTGTCCTCCGCTTTGAAGTCTCCAGAGCGTGTCGTCGCACACCGGTACCCACCAGTCAGACCGGTCCAGTGCTGCTGCCTCTGGTCTTCGGCCTTAGCTTTGTGGATCAACCAAGGAACCCAGTGGTTTTCTAGTGAACCATTGGAAACCCCGCGAACTTGGTGTGGCCTCCGCCAATCTCCACTCATGACTTGGCCCTCACGAAGTCCCGGCTCGATCTTGGCTTTGAGGCTCAACCAAGGAACCGTCCACGACTTCATCTTGCCATTCTTGCCACCATGCGGCCCGCACTTGACCCCGTCGGCCACCGGGTCCCTCGAACCAAGCTTACTTGTCTTCTCCACACCTGGAGGCCTCATCGGCAACGACCTTTCACGCTTGATCTTCACCTGCACCAATACCAGTCAAGCTGCAACCTGCACCTGCAATACTTAGCCAAGAATCAGCCCACACAACATTGTCAATCACTCATCACACCAGGAAGCGACCATCCACCGGTCCTCGAACCACACAGGTCCTCACTGCGCAGTCAGCTGCGGCCACCACCGCAACGGAGCGGGATGACCTCGAGGCGAAGCTGGCCCAGGAGGAGACGGCCGCGGAGTTGCGGATTGCCACGACGACCGCCACCGAGGCCGCTCAAAAGGCCACGGCCGCCGCAGCCGCTGCTGAGGCCGCAGCCCAGACCGCCGCCCAGGAGAAGACGGTGCTCGAATCGAGAGTGGCCGAGCTGGAGTAGGACCTGGTCCATGCTGGTGTGGACCTTAAGACGACCAATAAGCAGGCGGTCGACTTGGCCGCCAAGCTCCAGGACGCCACCGACGAGGGGACCCGGCTCTGGAACGCCAACGCCAAGCTTGAGCAGGACATCGATGGTGAGTGACTGTGCACTTCCAGCCTCTGCATATGGCTCGCGCTGTGATGGTCGTGCGGCTCACGGAGGAGGCTGAGAAGGTCATCAACGCCGAACTCAAGATCCTTGAGATGGACGGGGTGGCCAAGAGGTTGTCGGAGCAGTTCAAGAGTATGATCCCTTGGCTTTATCTTTGTTCTTCTTCTCGCTTGCTTGCGCTGTAACCACTTTTACGACTTCCCATCCTTCTTCGGAGGTCAAGGCCGAGCTTGAACAGTCCCGGAAAACTCAGCAAGAGGTCAAGACTGAGCTCGAGGGGTCCAGGAGGGCTCAGCGCGAGGCAGAGGCGTCACGCCAAAAGGACATCCGGGATCGCGCCAAGTTCGGGCGGTTTGTCGACCGGATCTTGTCAGAGCTTGGCGTTCCCCTCGGCCTGATGCTTCCTGGGATGCTCGCGGATCATATCGCACGTCTCCTGGGCGTGGTCAAAGAGCGAGAGCTGTCGACCGCTCGGAAGGTGGTGCACCGGGTGCTTGCCATGTTTGACTCGCACTACCAGGGGCTGGACCACACAACACTGAGCGGTGGCTGGGCTCCCGGCTGCTCCGACGACCACTGCGACAAGCTCGAGGAAGACTGCGCTGCCTTCGCCCGCACCATGGCCGACGTAGCGATGAAGGACCTGGACCTGATCCCACAAGACATACCAGAAGTCGAAAACAACTCCAGGCCTTCGAATTAGATGTATCACTTTATATCGTCGACAATGAAGAACAATTTGTATGATCATTGCCTTGAACAGTTTTATTTCGTTTAGAACTTGTCCAAACACGTTACTGCCCAAACGTTCCCGAGCACTAAGAGACGACTGCGGAACAAAGTAGCAGAACTTAGAGACCTAAGCTGATCGAACTTCACTCTGGAGCCACGGAGGCGTAGGAGTCGGAAAGCCCAGCCAACTTAAGCCACCAAGTGACGCCAAGTGTTCGCAGCCCCCAAGTACTCGGGGAGATTTGAGAAGTGACTCGCGTATTTTTTTGTCAAAATCGTTTTAGGCCGGAGCCTGAGCGGTTACCCGAGCACTTTTGAAAGAGGCCAGACGGAGACCTATGGGCCGGGACTGTGCTCGCAAGTCTTCACACCGTAGTCGCGGAGGCGTACGTGCTAGGAGCTTTGAACGAGCGGCAGCGCCAAGCCACGTGCAGATCATCGTCTTTTCCTTTCATAAGTGTGAGCGTTCCGCCAAAAAACCTCTCACGCGTGCGATCAGTTACGATATGCTTGTCGAGAATTTTGTTTTAAAACGGGAAAATGAAAGGAGGGCATCGTGCCCTGGGTAGCCCCCGAGCGGTGAGCGTTCCTGCACAGGTGCAGGGACACTTCACCGCTCAGCCTTTTGAAATGTTGGAGCACACAAAGAAGATGCCAACGAGAAAGTTTACGAACTCATGTATGTATGAACAAAAGCATGCGGCATTTTATTCATCGGTCATAAGATATAACGAGGAACATTACTCAAGGGTAAAAGCGGTGTAGATGTTCTATGTTCCGCGCATTGGAGACGACTCTACCATCCTCGTATCGGAGCTTGAAGGTTTCGGGTCGGAGCACTTGATCGATGATGAATGGCCCCTCCCACGGGGGCGCGATCTTGTGCCGGTCCTTGTTGCCTTGGACCCGTCGGAGCACCAGATGCCTGACCTTGAACTCGCGGCTGCGTACGTTGTGCTCATGGTAGCGTCGCAAAGCTTGCTGGTACCAGGCCGAAAGTAGGAGCACCACGTCGCGTGCTTCATCGAGCTGGTCGATAGCATCCTCGAGGGCGACCTAGTTCCCTTCCTCGGTGTATGCACGGACCCTTGGGCTGCCATAGTAGATGTCCATCGGTAGGACGGCTTCCGACCCGTGCACCATGAAAAAGGGCGTGAAGCCGGTGGCTCGACTGGGTGTGGTGTGCAGGCTCCAGAAGACAGATGGCAGTTCAGCCACCCATCTGGCCTGAAACTTCTCGAGTCGCTTGAAGATCCGGGGCTTCAACCCTTGCAGGACCATGCCATTGGCCCTCTTGACTTGTCCGTTCGTCTTTGGATGTGCAACAGTAGCCCAATCCACGCGAATGTTGTTGTCGTCGCAGAAGTTGAGAAATTTCTTCCCCGTGAACTGAGTGCCATTGTCAGTGATGATGGAGTTGGGAATGCCAAAGTGATAAATGATGTCAGTGAAGAATGCCACAGCCTCCTCGGAGCGGACCTTTACTATGGGTCGGGCCTCGATCCACTTGGAGAACTTGTCGACGGCCACAAGCTGGTGTGTGAAGCCCCTGGGCGCTTGTCAGAGCGGCCCCACCATGTCCAGGCCCCACACAGCGAAGGGCCACGTGATGGGTATGGTTTGAAGCGTCTGCGCTGGGAGGTGGGTTTGCCGAGCGTAGAACTGGCACCCCTTGCAGCGTCTCACGATGTCCTTGGAGTCTTCCACTACTGTTGGCTAGTAAAACCCTTGTCGGAAAGCTTTCCCGACAAGAGTTCTCGGACCGGCGTGATGTCCGCATGTTCCGGCATGGATTTCTTGAAGCAGCTCTAGCCTTGGTCTCTCAAGACGTAGCGCATGAGTATGAACGCCTTGGCTCGCCACGAGATGCGGCGCGCCTCCGTCTAGTCGGAAGGTAGCTTCCCTTCGACAAGCCACTCGAGGATGGGGAAATGCCAGTCTGGATCTTCAAGGTTCGACTCGGGTTCTTGATCGATCTCCATGACTTCCGGCTCCACGGGTTCTTGTGGCTGCTCTCCCTCGACCCGTACAGACGGCGTGTGCTGGTCGCTGGCGAACACACTGTGTGGTACTGGCTTGTGGCTCGATGCTGTCTTGGCGAGGACATTAGCAGCTTTATTGTAGTCGCACAGCACGTGATGAAGCTCGAGCCCATGGAATTTGTCCTCCAGCTCGCGCACGGCCCGACAATACGCCACCATCTTTGGATCAACACAATTTTTCTCTTTCATGACTTGATCCACGACAAGCTCTGAGTGTCCTTTGATCTCGAGACGGCGGATTCGGAGCTCGATTGCGATTCGAAGGCCGTTGACGAGCGCTTCATACTCGGCAACATTGTTGGAGGCGGGGAAATGTAGTCGAACCATGTACTCCATGCGCACGCCCAGGGGCGAGATGAAGACAAGGCCTACTCCCGCTCCTTCCTTCATGACAGAGCCATCGAAGTACATTATCCATGTCTCGTGCTCGATAGGTGCCGGCGGAGTTTGAATTTTTGTCCACTTAGCGACAAAATCCGCCAACACCTGCGACTTGATGGCACTTCGCGGCACGTAGGTTATGTTTTGCCCTATCAACTCGAGGGCCTACTTGGCTATCCTCCCCTCGGCCTCGGGGTCCTGGATTACTTCTCCGAGCGGGTACTTAGACACCACCATGATAGAATGCGCGTCGAAGTAGTGGCGGAGCTTGCGCTTGGTGATCAAGACAGCATATACCAATTTTTGCATTTGCTAGTAGCGGGTTTTCGAGTCGAAGAGTACCTCGCTCACGAAATAGACCGGTCGCTGCACCTTGAGCGACCTTGCGGGCTCTTATCGCTCGACCACTAATGCAGGGCTCACCACCTGGGTTGTCGCAGCGATGTACAGAAGCATCGGTTCTTTCGGCGCCGGGGCCATGAGAATTGGTGGACTTTTCCGAAGATTTTTGAGTGAGTTGAGTGCTTCCTGAGCTTTGGGCGTCCACGTGAAGTGGTCGGATTTCTTCATCAGGCGGTACAGAGGCAAGCTGCGCTCTCTGAGTCGAGCAATGAAACGGCTGAGAGCCACGAGACAGCCTGTGACGCGCTGCACGCCTTTCAGATTCTGGATCGGTCCCATGTTAGTGATGGCCGAGATCTTCTCGGGATTGGCCTCTATGCCGCGTTCCGACACGACAAAGCCGAGGAGCATGCCCCTCGGAACCCCAAAAATGCATTTCTTGGGGTTAAGCTTCACCCCGTGCTCTCTCAGCTTCGCAAACACTTCCGTGAGGTCAGGGACCAGATCGCCTGTCTTCTTCAACTTGACCACGATGTCATCGACGTATGCCTCGATATACGCCCTATAAGATCCCCAAAGATGTGTCGCATGCATCTTTGGAATGTAGCGCCCGCATTTTTTAGCCCGAACGGCATCGTCTTGTAACAGTAGGCGCCAAATAGAGTGATGAATGAAGTCGCGAGTTGATCCTCTATGCACATCGCAATCTGGTGGTACCTGGAGTAAACATCGAGAAAACAGTGGGTTTCGCACCCAGCCGTTGAATCGACTACCTGATCTATGCGAGGCAAAGGGAACGGGTCCTTGGGACATGCCTTGTTAAGGCCCATATAGTCAACACACATCCTCCATTTCTTATTCTTCTTCTTTACAAGTACAGGGTTAGCAAGTCACTCGGGGTGGAATACTTCTCGGACGAACCCTGAACTAAGAATTTTCTTGATCTCCTCGCCGATCGCCTTGCACTTGTCGTCATTGAAGCGGCGGAGGCGTTGTTTCACCGGTTTCGATCCCGGCTTGATGTTGAGTTTGTGCTTGGCAACCTCTCTCGGGATCCCCTTCATGTCGGAGGGTTTCCATGCGAACACGTCGAGGTTCGCTTTGAGGAAGTCGACGAGCGCGCTTTCCTATTTAGGATCAAGCGCCGTCCCGATATGGAGTATGTGGCCATCATCGCTTGGATGACTCAGGGATGTCCTGGTCCTCAGAGGGAGGCTCGGCGTGGAGCCTCTCGAACCGGATGAGCACTTCAGCGAACTGAAAGCACTCCGCATCGCATTCGAATGCGTGCTGGAACGTAGTCCCCACCGTGATGACCCCCTTCGGACCAAGGATCTTCAACTTGAGGTACGTATAGTTGGGCACGGCCATAAACTTCGTGTATGCCGACCTCCCGAGGATGGCGTGGTACGTCCCCGAGAACCCCACCACTTCGAAGATGATGGTTTCCGTGCGGAAGTTCTGCAAAGTCCCAAATGTCACGGGCACATCGATCTGCCCGATTGGGAGTGCCTCCATTCCAGGGACGACCCTGTGGAACGGTGTAGGCGATGGGCGCAGCTGAGAGCGCGAGATGCCCATGCTGTCGAGCTATGACGCGTAGAGGACGTTGATGCCGCCCCCCCGTCCATCAGGATCTTGTGGACCCGCTTGGTCTTGAACAAGGGAGCCACCACGAGAGGGTAGCATCCGGGCTGCGGCACGCGGTCGGGGTGTTCCGTGCGGTCGAAGGTGATCGGAGTCTACGACCACTTAAGGTACGATGGCATCGCGGACTCAGTGTCGTAGACCCCGTGCCTGATCAACTTCTCTTGACATCTTGAGGGTCGCGCCGGGGTCCCGCCAAAGATCATGTGGATTGCGCCGTCCTCGCCAGGGTACCCAGCCCCTGCGTCGTCGTCGTTGTCGGGGAGAGGCGTAGCCTTCTTGGGAGGATCCGTCGCCTTGGGCTTGAGTGTGCCGTTGACGTAGTTCTTCATCAAGCGGCAGTCCTTGAGCGCGTGCTTGACGGAGAGCTCGTGGTGGGTGCACGGCGCCTCCAAGAGCCTCTCGAAGTGGTCCATCGGGGGACCGGCCTTGGGTGGATTGTTCTTGGGGTGCGTGGCCTTGCACCCGACCGCCGCGATGAGGTTTTCATCACGACGACACTTGTCGCCCTTCTTCTTCTTCTTGAACCGCGATGAAGGCCCCTTGCCATGGTCCATGACCTGCTTCCCCTTGCCTTGCGGGGCATTGAGGGTCGCCGCGACCGCTTCCTCGCCGTCCACGTGGTTGGTCGCGATGTCGAGGAGTTCCAGAGTGGTTCGGGGGGTCCTGCGCCCTAGACGGTGGATGAGGGTGGTGTAGGTGCTACCGTTTTGAAGCGCCGAGATGGCGTCATTGTCCGTCGCACCTGGGAGCTCGGTGCAGTGCTTGGAGAAACGCCCGGCTTCTGCTTGCAATTGTGCAACTCCCACTGCTTGCCGGGGCGGGCATACGTTCACTGGAAGTTGCCGACGAAAGTTCTGCGCAGGTCTGTCCAGTTGTCGATCCTGCCACGGGGTAGGTGCTCGAGCCAGGTCCGCGCGGAGTCGCCGAGGTAGACCGGTAAGTTCTTGATGATGAAAAGATCATCCGTCGCTCCACCCGCGTGACACGCGAG
This sequence comes from Cenchrus fungigraminus, assembly GCA_036936925.1. NCBI lineage: Eukaryota > Viridiplantae > Streptophyta > Magnoliopsida > Poales > Poaceae > Cenchrus > Cenchrus fungigraminus. Next base: position 47,313,603 of record CM072778.1, on the reverse strand, counting down.
CCAGTAGTCTTCCAACCACACGCTAGGGTTGGTCTCCCCGTCGTACCTGGGGACGTTTGTCGGAGCTCGAAATCGCGGGGGGAACTGCGCATCATGCATCTTCTGACCGAAAGCGCGTGGGCACCTCTAATCCGGCGACCAACTACGGGCATGGTTGTCGTCACTGTCGTAGTGCCCGCCGCGCCTTCGGTCGTCCCGTTGGCGTGGGCGCCGCTCGTCGTGGTGGTCGCGGTCGTCGCCGTAGCCGTAGTCGAAGTCGTCGTCGCCGGCAGCTCGGCGGCGAGCCTCGATAGTGTCGCGGGCGTCGCGGTTGGGTCCGAGGCGTTGCTTGACCGTAGGGCCGCCGGCCTCCTCTCCGCGGCTCCGATGCCGCGAGGGAGATGGGTTCTGGCGGTGCACGGACTGCGCCGCTCTCGCGTCACACGGCGACAGCTGGCGTGATGCGGAGCTTTCCGCTTGTTGCGTTGCTGCTGTCTCGAGGAGGGTTTTGAGTTGCTGCCGCATCCTCCTCTCCTCAAGGGTGGCTGCCTCGGGGCAGCCGCACAGAAGCATGGTTGCGGCCGCCAAGTTCTGTGACGCGCGCTTGAAGAGCGGCGGTTCGCCACCGTCGACATCGGCGTCCTCGTTGATGCGCCGGTGTACATCGCGCACGCTTGCGCGAGCTGGTGGTGTCGGGGCGCGGGCCCTGGACCGCTCAGGGTCCTAGCGGCGCTCCTGCTGCTCGCCGTCTCCCTCGCGTCGTTGTTCACGCTGAGGGACTTGTTGCGGGTCGTGTGGCCTCTCCTCCTCACGCCGCAGGGCGTGTTGAGGGTCACATAGTCCCGGCTCCTCCCCGAGTGCTCGGTGGAGGTTCGCCAGCTCCTCGTCGAGCTGGCGCCTGGCCTCGGCGATCTCGTCGAGGCGCGCCCGATATTGGGCATCTGTGGCGCGATGGCGCGGCGCTTCTTCCGCGTCTATGGAGCTGCTCGCGCTCCGTACTTCGCAGACAAAGCACTCGCGTGTGAAGTCTGGCATGGGTGATTGTGGGGTCCGTCGTGGTGCCGCAGCGCCTGGGGTGGTGTAGGACGCCCGTAGCGCGTCCACATAGGCCATCACCGGATCGTCCAGGAGGCCTGGCTGTCTGTGGGGGTACATGGCGTTATACCGCTCCATGAACTCGCCACAGGCCAGCGGGGTAGTAGGCGGCGAGCCAAAAACGCTCTTGTGTTGGGTTGGGCCCCAACATGGCCATGATTGATTCGCTCATGAATCCACGAACGAAGGCAGCGCGCCCCGCCGCCGTCGTCAAGCCGGTGGGGTGAGCAGGTCGGGCGAAGGTGTGCCCGACGACGGACTCCGCCGGCCCGGTGTAGACGAAGCCGAGGGATCCGAAAAGCATGGTGGCCCCGGGAGTCAGCGAAACCCCGCGGCCCTCCATCCGGATCATTGGTGAAGTTCGGCGAGACACACCATGTGCCCCTACCTGGCGCGCCAACTGTCGGGGTTCTCTACCGCCGGCAGTAAATTTGTATCGGACCGTGTGTCGGACCCGGATGGTTAGCACGAGAGACACAAGGGTTTATACTGTTTCGGGCCTCTGAGGAATAATACCCTACGTCTAGTGTCGAGCTGCTGTGTTCTTATGCCAGGAATGTTTGTAGTAGGGGTTACAAACTGGTCGGGAGAGGGTGTCGAGCCCAAGTCCCTGTGGGGTGTTGAATGATCGGTTTGTCAGCCCCTATGACGGTTGCCCTCCTCTCCCTTATATAGACGCAAGTGTGAGGGGCAAAAAGGGGATACAAATAAGCGCTACAGTGCTATGGAGTTGGGAGGTCTTTCCCCCCGTCGATGTCTGCCAGGAGGTAATGAAGGGCGCTGAGCCGTGGTGGAGCTTGCGGTCACCGCGTGTCCAGGTGGCACTGTACATTCTGGGTACCTAGCGCCTTCTCCGACCTCTTTCGCGGGTGACTCAGCTCCCTTGAGTGTGCATTAGGCCCGCCACGTTACGACCTAAGTGTAGGTAGGTGCCGCCCATAGAGAGTAATTGAGTGCTTGCTCTGACGGGGTTGGCGTGCTGCAGAGGTTGGACAGGACGGCGCGTTGGAGACTATGCGGTCGAACAGTGCTGCATTACGGCTCCTGTCAGAGCCGGCCGCCCACGCGTGCCGCCAACTGGAGTGTTTGCATGGCGTGGAGAACCGAGGCCTTGCGTGTTGTCGTGGGGGGGGGGGCTCGAGCGTCGGGGCAGCACCACGTTTGTGTGGGGCCCCAGATCCCGGGCCCCGATCTCCGCGTGTGGGCCCCGTCTTAGTCGGAGACGGAAACTACTCGTGCGAACGAGTAGTCGGAGGCGGAGACTCCTCATGCGAGCAAGTTGTCGGAGGTGAGGCGGAATGTCCTCGTGCGAGGCGGAGGCTTGTCGGGCGAGACGGAGACTCCTCGTGCGGGACGGAAACTGGTCGAGCGAGGCGGAGACTTGTCGTGCGAGGCGGAGACTCCTCGTGCGAGGTAGAAACTTGTCATGGAAGCCACCTACCAGTCGGAGGTGAGGTGTCTTGCCAGTGAAGGTCTTGACGAAGATCTGTAACCTTCCCTGACCTGGATCTCAGCCTTGACGCTGTCGATGGCGTCAGAAGACTCCACCTCAAGAGTGATTATCTTGCCGTTTAAGGGGCCCTAATCCAGGCCCTCATCAGTGGTGGTTAGTCTTTCTCTTACGGATACATCGTAGTAGTGCACGGACCAAGGTTGTCGTTCGGTGATGATTATCTACCGTAGTGACAGTACGGTGAAGGAGAAAGCGGCGAGCGAACGTGTACTGTTGAGTCGAGATGACTCATTCTCATGTTGTAAGATTAGATTGGTTTGTCACCTTGGCCGGAGCGGCAACAAGAGGATGATAGGCTAGGGTAACCTTTGGTTGTTTACCTATATGGCTAGGTGGATGTGATCCATACATCCTTGTATGTTTGTATGATCTTTATGCAATCAATACTTCATGTTAGGTTAGATTGATAAATTAGATGGAGAACCCTAGGAGTTTGCTTCCAATCCTTGGATTGACAAACCTTGGGGGAATACTTCGAGGGAAGAGCTACAACTGACCCGTGCGCTTGCGGTCGAAACTTGACGTGTTATTTAACCGTCAACAGTAGGTCAGGTATGCACCTCTAGCCACCATGGCTACAAGAACATCCTATGCAATCTATCTGCGGAATAGATTGGAGAATAAGAAAACCCAAGCCAAGACAAAATCATAGTGAAAGCACTTGATCGCTAGAAATCGGATTCAATCTTGCAAATTCAACATGAAAGTATAATACATGGACAAGATCACCACCGGGATCCTACCTTGATCTTGATCCTAGCTTCTGGAACTCCGACATGGTCTTCCATGCAAGGTTTCCACGTCGGCTAGGGAAACCCTAGTCAACCATCTCGACCCTCTCCTCTCCGGAATGATGTCCCTCTCTTCTCTACTCTGGTCCTTGGTAAACCTCCAAGTCTCCGGAGTTTTACGTGTTGATGCTTCGGTCCTTGGGCCATTTGGAGTCATGTTCATCATGTGTTTTGACTTGTCCCAGGCTTCATGATCTTCTCGCAAAGTGCTCGATGAACTTTACCCAGAAGTCCTCATTTAGGTGCTTAATTACTGCGTAAACAATAAACTCCAAAAACCACATGCGAGTGTGAACTTGATATATCATGAGGGTTAGGATCATTAGTTTGGATATCAAATCAATGCCAACACTGAAGGTAAACACATGGCTAGGTTGACAGAAATTCACCATCAATAGCACCCCCATGCTTAAACATTGCTCGTCCTCGAGTAAGCCTTCAATGGGTATCAGCGTTGCTTTCATTGTTCATACCCTGTACTTGATCATACACGAGAAACATAATGCTCTCTAAATTTTAATTTGTTAAAGTTCCATAATGAAGACGGCCTTCATCCCTACGGAGGGTGGATATCAATTAAGCTCTTCCCACAAGTAATTAGTCGTGCTCCCAAATTTCAAATGAATCTCAGAAATTTTGAAGTGTAGAGCAAGATGATTAGAAAGAGCTAAACTAAGTTCAAAAATTTAAACCTCTTTGCATCTTGCTCATGTACTCTCATCTCGTCTTGTCTCTCAAAGCCTATTTATTCTACTCCTTTCCCCTCTCAATATAAATAAGTGGAAGGCTTTATCTGGAGCTTTAGGGAAAAGTTTAGTCCTACCAAGATATTATAATCGAGATATTATAAAAACAAGACAACCTTCTCATGGTCTTACCGAGACTCGTCAAAAAGGTCATTATAAAAATAATGTTACAAGGAGGGGGGGAGATGAACACACACTTTTTGAGATAAGTGGACATGTGCAAATGGCAAAGAGTGATCCCGAGGCACAAACAAAGTCCTCGTTATCGGATTGCACATGGTTGGAAAGATGAGTATGGGTCTTGATCTTGAATCCTCTTGAAATTCCTAATGCATCTAGAGAGCCTGAGAGCTTTATTTATTATTTTTTTCACTTTTTATATATATACACACATTTTTTTCTTCTCTCCGTTTTCTTTCTTTCTTCTTTCTTTTTCTTATTTTTTATATACTCCCCTTGAACTCTAGATTACATTGTACCTACCTCCTTGGCAGCTCCCCCCATGCTTAGACGATTGCACGTCCTCGGGCAAAGAGGTGGCAAAATTTTTGTGCCAAGGTAGGTACTAAAAGTTCTATGTTTCCTGGAAAGATACACTTGAAATCTTCTAGGGATCCTTCACGCAACCTTCATGTCGACTTGGAGGACTCCCAAAATTATACTTCAATCTTTGGCACCTTCATTATTGTGATCTTCCTCAAAATATTCATCCATACTCAAATGATAGGTTGTGGTCAAGGAGGTAAACACAAAGATGATATTTATGGTTTTATGGGTGGATATCCGGCAATGTTTGTGAAATTTCCGATGTGGAGATTCACAATGCACGGATAGAAAACGCTAGCAACAAGATAGGTACGCAAAAATGGAATGACCAGCTTCTTAGACTCGGGCCAGAGAAATCAAGCCTTAAATTAATTCACCCAAAAATAAATCTTGTAAACTAACTTTTTGCACTCAAATAAATATAAAGCTTTAGATAGGTAGAGCAACATGCAAGATGTATTAATGACAAGGTTAGAGTAGTTTTTAAGAACAAAAATAAATCATCTTTAACCCATCCAAAATTGAGAGCATGAAAAGAAAACTACGGGTCTTATTTTTATCATAACCTCCGCAAAGGATTAAGCTAGCATTTAATTTAATTTCAGATTTGCATTAAAGAGAGCATTAACTTAATCATGCATAAAACAAGTACAAAGATGAGCAAAGTGGCAACTTTCATCATATATCAACATGGCATCAACTTATTATCTTCACTAAAGGTGATAAACATGGTGGCAAACTTTATTCATGTTGATTTAAAGCAAACACTACTACTAACACATATGCTGAAAATAAATAAAAACAGAAAATGCTACGCACACACAAATTTGCATAGAAGCTGAAAATAAAGAAAAGAGAAAATCGAACCGAAGTTGAAGGCATCATTATTATTTTTCTTCCTCCTTCATTCTCCAGTGGTTGATATTGACGGTCTTGCGCGGTGTATCCTTGCTCGTAGTATGATTGCGTCGGTCCCTTCTTCCATTTGACTTGCATTGGTTTGAATGAGGCGCCATGAAAGCTTCGTTGGGCGCCATGTACGGTGGAGGAGGTGGCGGCATGGCTGCCCCACTCCCCCATGCTTGCATCGGCACACTTCATAATATGGTGGAGGCATTGGTATTCCTCCATAAGGTGGTGGCATCGGGATCCCTCCATGTGGTTGTTTATTAGCTTGATGTGCAGCCCCTCCTTCATCTCGGGCTGTGGAGGATAACCCTTCTTCAACAATTCTTCCTCTTTTGTTCTTCTTTGCTGGTATAAGAAGTCTTCTCCTCTCATCTCCACTAATATATTTTCCTTGCTTCATGTACTTGATTTCCAAAGAGGTCCCAACAAGGAGAAATTTTGGGTTCCTTGTAATCTTCACTTTTCTTGAACATTAACTCGCTCTGGGACTTCCTTCCCGAAACCGAGCAATCTTTCTAATATATTTATAAGGAACTAATTGCTCTTCATCTTCAAGGCGAAATGAGAGGCACGACACTCCTTCATCAATGACCGGTGCTAATGTATAAGAATTTCCAAGGCAAGCTCCTTGTGAGTGCTTACACCAACTCCATTAAAGAATTTCACCCATCCAAGGTTGCTGAAGATTTGATAATTATCCGAGTAGAATCCCAACACTTGGAGGGCATTGTTATCGAAGCCAACATTTGGCAAGAGCCTCTTCTCAAGACGAACAAGCCTCTCCTCCTCCTCCTCTGTCTTCATGATGAAACAATCTTGGAACACCTCAGAGTGTATGGTGGTGGAGCCGATGAACGAGTTGAGCGTCGTGGTGAAACCATGCTTCGGGGAGACTCGAAAATCGAGTGCCTCCCCGAAGAGCTTGATGATGGCTCTGATGATCGTGTCTTCTTGGTGAAGACATTGGTGGCTTCCTTCCACATTGTTGTTGCACTAACTCACAACGAGTGCACCGGGGGTTGCTTGCCAGTGGGAAAAACACACAAGGGAAGCATATGGAGTGATGGAAATTATGGTGAATTTTGGAGGGTGGTGTGTGAGGTGCACAAGATGTGAAGAACATATGCCCATAGGGTTTATGGATACATGCAACCACCTATCATGGTGAAGCTAAACCAATCTATTGAGGGGGTGTGAGCATGATATGTTGAGGGGGTCTACGGGAGCAGTGGGATCTATACTCCCGAGAAGCATGGTGGCTAGCTTTAATCATCAAAGCATCATCAACATGAACAATAGATTGAAAATCACACAAATGAGTCGGCGTGACAAGATCCCACACCCCCATGGAGCTCAAATTTTTTTCTAGGTTGTTTCTGGAACTTATGGGCTATGAACTCAAGTACACGAATTAACAAATGGATAAAATACTTAGCTGACGAAGGGGAGCACCGGGGGCCATCAATGGAGGCCAGCCCGGCCAGCCTAGGCTGATCAGCCTAGGGGCCCTCCTGCTCCATTTGCTCTGATCTTTCTCCGAGATGCTCCTTGCTCCCTTGTTGCCTTGTGTCCGCATGATCCACGAGATTCCATCACCCAAATGTTCTTAGTCACTCCTTTGCTTGCACAATTAAGGGTTCCACCTCCATAGTTTCACTTTGTGTCACTTCCTTGTTTCCTTGCTTTATGTCCTTTCACTAATTTCCTGCAAAACAAAGTCATTGCTGCCCCCTCATGCTTGTCCTTTGCATGTACCCAAGATGCCAATTGATGGATGCCTTCCCGCGATGCATCATGGAGCACTATATGTCAATCAAGCTCAAAAACCTCCCCTTAATCATGTTTAGATGCTAATCGCTCCTCTGATTTCAAAAATTAAAAATGAACTCAGAGCTAGCAATGAGTTTAAATATATTTTAGAGGAGCTTTTAGGCATCAAAAACGATCATAAGTCGAAAACATTTCGACTACATTTATATTGGTTGCATCGGGATCGCTTGCTTTCATTAATGGATAGCAAGCTCCTCCAGCTTGACCTTGGGGGTATGGATTTAGGTTCTAAAATTGGTCAAACATGAGAGAGAGTATTTTCAATAGAATCAATGGGTCTTGGAAAAAAATCTAAATCTAGAGAAACAGATGGATGTCAAGTTGAATGAAACCAAAAATCAAGTTTTCTAGGTTCACACAAGTCCGACCATGCGTCAAAGATGAAAACATTAAGAAACATAGCGAGGCTCTACTCATGTGTTTTCATCATATAAAACAAGCCAACATTTTCATCATGGAGAAGATGAAAGGCTTGGATAGGTTTTGTATTTTTGGTACTAGTTTCTCAAAAAGATGAAAATAAATCATAGTATGGCTCATGTCAATGGTTTATGATCGAAATAAAATCTAAATAAAATGATTGAGCAAATATCACATCTCAAAAAAAAATTGTTCAATCACTTATGAATTTATAATAGTTTTTGCGTAGCAAATTCTATGACCGACTTACTTGAAAACTCGAAAATCTTCAGGGTTGTCCTCCCGGTAGCTCTATTGATCGGGTTGTCCTCCCGGTAGCTTATTCTTGACTCGACGAACGGGTTGCCTCCCGCAAGCGCTTCGTCTATAGTCTATAGCTAGACTTCTTCTCTTCTTCACTTCGGATCAACGCTCTTTGCGGGCGTTGCAATCTTGGGGACCCCACTTCTACACCATCCTTGGCTTTGGTGTAGGTTTATTCTTCGACTTAGTCATCTTTTTGGTCTTCACAGGCGGGCGTTGATTCTTGGTCTTGACGGATGCAACAAATTTGTGTCTTCTTCGCTTCGTTCTCCTTTGGCTCCTCCCTTCCTATGCGACGATGAGGTGGAACGTATTTAACATTGGCCATGTTACATACCTCGAATCGTGGTTCACTTGAATACACTCCTCACGCCATTGATGTCGAACTTGATCTCCCCCTTGTCGACGTCGATTGTTGCTCTGATGGTCTTGAGGAACGATCTCCTTAGGATGAGTGGCGGTTGAGGGCGATCTCCTTTCGGGCTTGGAGGTGGAGTTTCTCTTGGAGATTTCGATGATCTTCAGCCTTAGCTTTTTGATCTTCTTGGCTCGTGTTGCACGTCACCTTTTCCTGCAAAGTTTTTCTAGTCCATCCACAAAATATATGTTGTTTTTGTTGGAGATGTAGCCGTCCATCTCCTGTTAGGGTTAGCAAATATATACAAAAAACTAAAAGAAAACTAGGGTTAGCAAAAACTAGATTAGATTGATTTTTTTCGAGGATGGTCAAAATCAAGAGATGCAAAAGAAAAATTAAGAGAAAAACTGAAAATATTTACAAACACAATAATAGATTGAATCTTGATTAGTTGTTCCCCAGCAACGGCACCTGAAAAAGGGGCTTGTTGACGGTTAATAGTTGTATCGAAGTTTGTTTGGATTTGCAAGCGTACAAATCCCCATCGTAGTCAAAGGATCCTTCTTCCCATAAGTGTGAACCCAAGGTATCGAATCCGTGGAACAATGTGTAACGCAAGATCCAATCTGATAAGCGGAAAACACTTTGAACTTGAGAAGGATTTTTGCATCTAATCTATGGAAGAACCATGAAAACACATCTAATCTACTAAACACCGGAGGTAGCAAGAGAAAGAGAAGGGAGGTAAATCCAATCTAGAGATTGGATCGGGTCTTTTGTTGAAGTTCCAAAACCAAGAAGAATAAAGCAAACGAATCTGATTAATAGCCTCTTTAAATCGTGGCTTCCGTTCCATCTACAAAGACGCCCGCCTTTTGGAACCTTCGTCCTGTCATGACGCGCCTCTATTCATGCGGTTTAGCCTAGGGCGAGTTCAAGAAGACAAGTTGAAAACGCTCGGTAGGTCAGGTATGCACCTCTAGCCACCATGGCTATAAGAACATCCTATGCAATCTATCCGCGGAATAGATTGGAGAATAAGAAAACCCAAGTGAAGACAAAATTGTAGTGAAAGCACTTGATCGCTAGAAAATCGGATTCAATCTTGCAAATTCAACATGAAAGTATGATACATGGACAAGATCAACACCAGGATCCTACCTTGATCTTGATCCTAGCTTCTGCAACTTTGACATGGTATTCCATGAAGGTTCCCACGTCGGTTAGGGAAACCCTAGTCAACCATCTCGACCCTCTCCTCTCTGGAATGGTGTCCCTCTCTTCTCTGCTCCTCGGTGTCGGATGACGAATGAATTGATGGATCGATCCCCCTCCTTGGGCGCCAAGGGGGTTGCATTTATACTCTTGAGGAGCCTTGGGGCGTGCTCCACCTTACCTTGCACGAGATCTTCCTTGGGAGAGAAGCGAACTTGGTTTCCATAAACTCAGCCTCGTTCAGATTTTCCTGATTCGTAGCCCTTTCTTGCCGGCGCCATATCTCCTACGTCCAGAGTCCAAATAATGCAAATTTGGTGTCAAGATTGTGTGCAACGAAATTATCTCCAACTTTGGTATTCATTTCTTTCCTTGGAAACGAAGATAAGATCCCCAAAACGGCCTCAGAAGATAATCTATTTGATTTCAGACTTATCTGCGTAGCAGGTATTTCGGGGGCCATATCTCCTAGCTCCTTTACCCGAATTGGGTCTTTTATATGTCCAAATCGAAGCTATCGTCGAGGCCCACAACTTTGGTATTCAAATGTTTGCCATTAGAGGTCGCTTAAGTCTCCGAATCTGCACCGAAAGATCATGTTGTTCTAGGCTGCGAGAATATCTCTCGGGCTGAGTTGATCTCGTTGGTAAACCTCCAACTCTCCGGAGTTTTACGTGTTGATGCTTCGGTCCTTGGACCATTTGGAGTCATGTTCATTATGTGTTTTGAGTTGTGCCGGGCTTCATGATCTTCTCGCAAAGTGCTTGATGAACTTTACCCAAAAGTCCTCATTTAGTTGCTTAATTCTTGCGTAAGTAATAAACTCGAAAAACCACATGCGAGTGCGAACTTGATATATCATGAGGGTTAGGATTGTTAGTTTGGATATCAAATCAATTCCAACACTGAAGGTAAACTCATGGCTAGATTGACGGAAATTCACCATCAACAGCATTCATATTTGGTTTGCATGAGTTTTGTTTGATGAACTCGTTTTCAAAATCATGAAAAGTCATAAAAATCATCCCAAACCCTCTCCCTATCCCTCTCTTTCTCTCCCTAAGCCCAGCTCACTCGCCTCCTCTCTTTTCCTCCAATCGGCCCACATCTTTTTCCGACCTAGCTCCGGCCAAGCTCCCTCCCCCTCCCCTCTCAGTTGGCGACTAATAGGGCCCGCCCGTCAGGGTCGTCCCCTATCTCCAGCCGGCCGCTTGCAGATCTGCGGCTCAGATCGCCCCAAGAAAAGAACCACAAGGGGCTCATGTGTGCATCCCTCACTAAAACCGCAAAGGGGAGGCCTCAAATCCACCGAAAGAAATTTGCCAAGAAAGAAAAAACGGGAGAGGCATCAAGAACACTTGAGGAATCACGTCGAACCTTCTATACATACCATTAAAGATTCATAAAAGGTCTAGCATGCCTCCTCAACATCCATCCCTCTCTCAAGATCTCACCATGAAGCTCTCAAGCTAGTCCTATAGAAAACCCTAAGGGAAAAAGGTAAAAACTAAGGAAGCAAATGAACTAGGGTTCCAAGAGATGGTTGCCATCCTCTCTCCACTTGGTTTATATGGAGGCAACCGAAAGATGAAACTACCCCTATCACATAATACCAGGATACACGCCTCTGATGGGCACTTTGGGAATTCTCGTCGTAGCAGCATCGGACGGATGCCCGGCGACCGCACCTTGCTTAGCCTCGATGCAAGCCTTGCTATCCTGATGCGTGTCCTCCGCTTTGAAGTATCCGGAAGCCCGCGGCACACACTGGTCAGACCGGTGCTCCTCACCTATCAGACCAGTCCGACCCACTGGTCAGATCAGCCTTGTGCTGCAGCGCTTCAGTCTTCGGTCTTGGCTTTGTGGCTCAACTAAGGAATCTAGTGGTTTTGTGGTGAACCACTGGAAACCCCGCGGACTTGGTGTGACCTCCCGCCAATCTCCACTCATGACTTGGCCCCCACGTCGTCCAGACTTGACCTTGGTTTTGAGGCTCAACCAAGAAACCATCACGACTTCATCTTGTTGTTCTTGCCACCATGCGGCCCGCACTTGATCTTGCTGGCCACCGGGCCCCTCGAACCAAGCCTACTTGTCTGCTCCACACCTGGAGGCCACTGGAATAGACATTTCGCGCTTGTTCTTCACCTGCACCGACACCAATCAAGCTGCAACCTACACTTGCAATACTTAGCCAAGAGTCAGTCCACACAACGTTGTCAATCACTCATCACACTAGGAAGTGACCATCCCTTGATGAGTGCATTGACAACACACACATTCGCTATCAAGAGAAAAGGAAAAAGAAAAGAAACGAACAAAAGAACTCCAACAAGCGATCGAAAGCTGAAAGAAAGGCAAAGATCAAGATCACTTGAAGAAGGAAAGTCTTAGTCCCCTTAGGCAAGGGCAATGGCTCGACACAACCAAGACAAAATCAAGCTCACACAAAGAGCAAAAACCACAAAAGCAAAGCTGAACAACACACACGAGCTCCCCCTGCACTCATGCAAGCTCCCCCTGAACACATGCAACTCCCCTAGACAAAAGCACGCCAAAACTCTCATGAAATAGAGTAGCTACACCAGCTCAGCTCTGACCAGTCAGACCGGTGACCAACATGTGAACAGGGCACTCAACTCTGACCGGTCAGACCGGTGACCTCGATCGGTCAGATCGGTGACCAACAGAGCCCAGAAGCACCTGAAAACCCTCTAAATGCATCCAGAAGCACTTTTCCTTCACAAACTTCTCCCCCTTGTTGCCAATGCATGAATCAAGGCAAAATTAGGAAAATTTCAACCTAGAGCTTCTCAAATAGACAAAATTCATCACAAGATGCTGCACATGACCAAATGAGCAAGTTAGATACTCGATAGCTTCGTAATAACATAAGCTTCATGACCATCAAATTTCATAGCCATTCGACAAAGCTAAGATCAAATTGAGCCTTTTTGCAAAAAAATTCCCTCTCATGAGCAAAATCCTAAACATGAGCAAAACATGCCAAACTGACAATATTAGACAAACTTCATGCTAGGACACATTTCTAATCAAAAGATCATCATAAACACCGACAAGCTACCTTATGTCATGTCAAAGCCACCGAGTCAAGTGTCTACTTCTATGTATGAGACTTCTCATTCGTAGACATTCATGCAATGGTTTACTACCAAAAACAAATTAAATTAAGCACAAATGACATGTGAGCATATTTTTCAAGCATAAGGCACTTTATTTTCAGATTTATACATGGTACATAAAATGCCTTTGCGGCAAAAAGGAACTTATGCTCCTCCACAAGATAACAAGGGGGCTAAACATTCATGATGACAAAAAGATCTTTGACCCCAATTGATCAAAATATGCTATCAAACCATGATTTAAGCATAACAAAGCCACCAAAACATGTCAAGATCATATAGAGGCCTTTACACACAAGAGGGCCCACTACTAGCATTTTCCAAAAACATAGCATTCTCACATGGATATAAAACTAGACCATCAAAAGTTTAGCCAACCTTGACTTGTTTCTCACTACCTCTCCTTTCTCCCTCTTTGTTCTTCCACACCCATTTTGTCCCTATAGGTTTGCAACCCAGTGGAGGTTCTACTAACTCCCAAACTTGGTTTCTCTCAAAGTTCTCCAACTCCTCATGCATTGCATTCACCTAATTTGAATCACATAGCGCGTGTCCAATGTCTTTGGGCTCGAAAGAAGCAACAAACGTAGCATGTGCAAAGTGAGAGTTGTTTCGAAACCTCGACTGTGTAGTGTTGCCGTTGATGTCCCTGATGATCCACGAAGCTAGATGATTCACTTGTACTCGTCGGGGACCTTCTCGCCTGGAAGCCACCTCCCCCTCAGCAACAGCTTCCTCTCAGTCTTGGCACGTCGTCATAGGTGTAGGAGAAGGGTCATCCTCAATCGTAGTCGAAGTAGTAGGTTGTCACACCCAGTTTTAAAGGCAAAACTAGATGCATAAATTACATGTGCGCCAGGATCAAAGTTACACACATGTAGACTTAGTGAATACCAAAACACAGTGCCAAAGCATAAAAAGGATTATCACAGTTATTACATGACCGAAAGTCTTATAAACGAACCAAAAGCGAGTACTAGCAGCGTAATAGGACGTCTCCACAGGCAGCTGACTGGTGGCACACTCGCCTAGAACTCATCGGAAATCGCCTGGAAAATCCTCAAATATCTTCAAGTCTGAGCAGCAATCCGGGTTGTGTAGATGCAATAAATAAACAAGCGTGAGCACATGCCGTACTCAACATGGGGAGAATAACATAATAAACATGCAAGGCTGTATAAGTGGTAGGTTGATGGGTTTAAGCAGTTAGCACTTTAGTTGGTCAGATTTTATTAAGCATCTATTTACTAGCAAGTATAAGTGTATACCAACCCACAATTAAAATGTAGCATCATCATCATAAACATAAAGTAAATAACAATTTAAATTCATCTTCCGATAGATTAATCATGTGAGGGTCCAGGCCACTCATGACCGTGAGCACGGCTAATCGATTAGTTTTACACTCTGCAGAGGTTGTACATCTTTACCCACAAGTCGCGTAAAAATCCCGAAGAACTTTGAACCCAACCACACGATGCTGATCATGAAACATACAACACTGCCAAGGTGTGATTGCATAGGGACGCTGCGAGGCCTTTACAAGGATCCCCTAATGTGCAGCAACCCACTAGGTTTCAGGATGAAGCAGGGCATAAAGCTCCCTAGCAGGTACCGTGTCTTAGCAAAGCCCAACTCCCCACCAGAGCAGGTCTGTACCCCATTAACGCCTCCCCATTGGCCCCTTTCAGGTAAGATCACTACGACATCAAGGTTTCTAATTATTCACCCAAGCCAGAGCCATATAGCCTTGTGGTTGCACAGTTGTCCTGGGTGGTTCTCCATGTTCCCAATTAAGCATGTGGTCTTGTAATTAAATATCATGTAGGAACATAGAGTATAAAGAGTATCCATATTGTTTATTACCAACCCAGTTGAGCAACTAAGCGGCAACTACCATCAAAATTAATTAAGCAACCCAGTTACAAGGCAATGGTCAAAAGAAACTAGGCATCGTCATTAATAGGAACCCATCAAAATTAATGCAAAGCAATAAAGTAAATACAATGATTAAATGCATGTTTATATAGGATAAAGCGGGTATGACCAAGGACACTTGCCTTCCACAAGATCCGGAAACTGCTCAGAGTCTTCAAAGTCTTCACCTAAAGGAAATCCCTCGAACTGCTCGTTCTCTACGCAACACACATTCACATGCAAAGAAACCACACAATAAAATAAGAAACAATACACCAATCATTGCAAACAGAAACAAAAAAATCGCCAAGCTAAGATACTCGTCGAGACAAACACGTGGATATAAAGAACGCTAAAAACAGACTTAAAACAGTGAAGATATGAGTTGTACAAGGTTGAAGGGCTCATCTGCAGGAAAACTAAGTTTCCAGGGGTCTAACTGCAAAAGACCGAGGGCTAAAACAAGATTACACATATAAACACAAGGTCTACAGCGCAAAACTACCAGATCTGGACTTCAGGCACAAAAACTAGAAAGATCAGGGACTAAAACATAAAGAAAAGGACCTAAACCTAAAGGTCTTTGAACTAGCCGACGCTCAGATGCAAAAAGAACAAAACCTAGGGTTTCTTTAGCAAAAAGCACGTTGTGGTGTCGGTTTGACCTGTATGTTGCCGGATTGACCCGGGGATGGATGCGATCTGAGCCGTCGATGTTGGGATGGACGGCTGGTAGCAGCGCAAGGAGAGTGGCGGCGCGTGGGCGACGGCGGACCTCGCCGGCGTTGCTCGAAATCGAGCATCCGGTCACGATTCAACACAGGGTTTGTCCTGGGACAAAGAGTGCGACACGACGAACTCAACTCGGGCACCGGGTACGGTAGAGACCCGACGGCGGCGGTGCGTGGCTCGGCATGGCAGAGCTCCACGGTGGCGCGACTCCAGCAAGCTCTCGCGGGCGAAGCAAGGCACCTGGACGAAAACAAGCTGGACTTTCGACTTCCTCACCTCCACATGAACCTCCGGAGCTACACAAAGGCGACGGGGAGGCGGCGATCACGTAGATCGATGGCAGTGGCTCGAGCTAGGGTTTGAGCTTGGGCGGCGATTAGGGTTTACGAAAAAAGGCTAGGCGCGTGGCGGTGGCGCCTTTATATAGGGCGAAGCGGTGTCTTGACGTGCGGACCAAGAGAAGAGGGCGCGGGATGCGGCACGGAGGCCGGCGCAGCCGGGACTCGGGTCCACCTCAGGCTTGGCCTGAGGAAGGGGATGACGAGCGGGGTCCGCTCGTCAGCGGCCGCGGCGAACGCGGGCTGGCTCTGGGCCTAACTAGGCTGGAACTAGCTATGCTGAGGGAAAAGCACGACGGCTGGAAAGAAACCAGGGACCTGCGTTGGACTTCTGGTTGCTGGGCTACAAGCGAAGCTAGGCCAAACAGAGAGAAAGGAAGGGGAAGGGCAGGAAAGGTTTTTCGTTTGTTCCTATTTTGAAAAGACAAACAAATGAATTCAAATTTGAATTCAAACAAACAAAAATAATGCACCAGCATGAATGCACAAACATAAAGTCATTTATTTAATTCAGAAAAACAAACAATGGTTTTTTTATACCATATTCCCTGTAAAGAATACAAATGTTGGGAAAATTTTAAAATTGAGAGAAAATCATTGTTTATTTTTTCTTCCTATTCACATCTTGAAATTCAGAAATTTTAGGGTGTGACATAGGTACATGCTCAGCCGCGGGTGCCACACCACCATCCTCATCATCTCCTTATTCCTGCACTTCACCCTCAAAGATCTCCTCGCCAAGTTCATCATCTCCTGCACAATCAAAGACTAAAGAGCTACGTGGGTATATCTCGTCGAAGGTCACCTCGCAAGTCTCCACGATTTGTTTAGTTTCCAAGTTGAGCACCCGAAATGCTCTAGAGTGAGTAGCATAACCAAAGAAAATACCATCAACCAACCTAGCCTCAAACTTATCCAAATTCTTGCCCTTCTTGAGAATGAAATACTTGCAACCGAAAACATGGAAATGACTCACCTTGGGAGTGCGACCATGCATAAGCTCATAGCAGGCCTTTTTCTTGTAAGCACAAAGGAAGATCCTATTCAAAACATAGCACGCGGTATTCACTGCCTCAGCCTAGTACCTCATCGGAGTCCTATGCTCATCGAGCATCGTCCGAGCCATGTCACACAAAGTCTGATTCTTCCTTTCCACAACGCCATTCTGAGGAGGGGTGTACGGAGAAGAAAACTAGTGCTTAAGACCCAAATCATGGCAAAAGGCTTCAAAGCGAGAGTTTTTAAATTTTGTGCCATTGTCACTGTGAATCGCTCGAATGGCGTCTCCGTGCCTCTCGTTCTTCAACCTCAAGACCAAATCTCGACCAATGCCAAATGTCTCACCCTTGTCCTCCAAAAAGAAAACACAGGCATATCGAGAGTAATCATTCACCACAACCAGGACATACCACTTACCACCCACCGAGCGCACACAAGCTGGACGCTCTGTCATGACATCAGTCAGGGGTGGATGGGAAGCGGCTACTATCTTGGAATTTTTGCACGACACACACACCAAATCTTTCTTGAACCGCAACCGCGGCAATCCTCGGACCAAGTTAAGTCCACTCAAGCGCAACAGAAGGTCATGCCGCTTCCACAACTCACCAGAAGAACCAGCCACAAAACACCTAGCAACACCGGAAGACTGGGAAAAATCCGCATAGAAAATTTGACCCTCGGGAACAACCATACACACAAGGTCCCCTCGAGAACCAAGGATCCGAGAAGCACCAGACTTAAACAACACCTCAAAGCCCTCGTCCAAAAGTTGAGACATCGAAAGTAAATTAAAACCGAGCGATTTGACGAGAGCAACACACTTGAGAGTGACCTTGTCACTTACCTTCACCTCACCTTCCGAAAGCACACGTTCCCGTCCATTGTCCCCGAACGTGATGTACACCTTTGACACCACCGGGGTGAGGCTGGAGAACCACCCTCGATCTCCGGTCATATGCCTCGAGCAACCAGAGTCGATCAGCCAAACGTTCCCCATGCCTCCCGCCTGAAAGTAAAAAACGAGTACGTGAGTGAGCAAACGACTCAACACTAGGGTTAGTACCAAAAGAGTAAAACCAGTGCTGAGCCATCTGCTCCAATGTGGGGTTGGCACAATCCATCCTATCACGCCTACCAAAGCTAGAACCACCATGGGGAAATCACTCCCGTCTCGCTGGAGGAGTACGAGTACCATGAAAGGAAGACTGTGTTTCGTACCCCCTTTGAGACTCAAAGCTTCGACCTCTCCCAAACTCGTATCGATCACAAGGAAAAGAACGTCCAGCAAACTCAGCACCACCAGACTCAACACATCTACCACCTATACCACGACCAATGGAACTTAACTGAGCATCACTATGGGCACGAAAACCAAACTGTCTAGCACGGTTTGACCGGTCACTCTGACCGGTCTGACCGGTGGTCCTTGGCCAGCAAACTCAACTCCACTTCACACTCTCCTATCTTCCCAAGCTAGAACCATACGCACAATGGCCTTTGCACTGGGCAGTGGCATGCGAGGCTCAGGCACACCATGAGAAGTCTGGTACCTGTCCTTGTTTACCCACTCCTTAGCCATTCTCTCCTCTCGCTTCCTCTTGAAGCAAAACTCTTCCTTATGACCATCCCTCCCACAATACTCACAATGGAAGCGGACTGATTTTGGCTTAGGCTTGGGTTGTGGTTCCTCACAAGGCTTCTCTCTTAGTTTCTCTCCTTCTCTCCAACCACATCTCCCATAGCACTCACAAACCTCACTGGTTTTTGGAAGTTGTCTGTCTTGGGAGGAAACACTAGTGGATCTGGAGTTGTGTCAAGTTTGTTTTGGAGATGGTTGGGCTTAGGTGGAAAATTGTTCTTGGGAGTTGTTTGTGGTGCAATAGGAATATCCCCAATTTTCTCATCTCTCTCACCAATGCACTCACCAAAGCGCCTGACCATCATAGAGCTTGTATGCCTCAATCATCATCTGGAGCTGAGGCTCATGACCCGACACCAACCCATTATTTTTCTCAACTCATCATTCTCATCCTGCAGACGATGAACATAATGTGCAACTTCCAAATTGTTCACAGCATGCAATTCACAAATAGAGCAAGATGTAGCAATCGGAGATTTCAATTCAGCCTCAAGAGAAACAATGCGAGAATGAGACTCAGCAAGCTTTCCATGCAAAATAGGACAAGAAGTGCATGCCCCTTACAAAGCAGGTCTAGACTTCAGCTCATCCAGCTCAACCCTAAGCACATCTAGTTCCTCACACTTTGAGGCATGCTTCTCCTTAAGAGCAATCAAATCAGCTAGGAAAATAGAGCAATCACCACAATTAGCTTCATCAGAAATAACAAGAGCAGCCTTAAGCGAATCTATCTCAAGCTTAACATCTGGGTTCTGCAACTCTAGCTCAGCCACCCTATCCCTAGCATCATCAAGCGAGGCCCTAAGCTCTTTCCTCATTTTCTTAGCATCTCTAAGCATGTGATTGTGATTATCAATCAAGGCAACCAAATACTCATTCTCCTGACGCAAAGAAGAGAGCTCATCACATACCTCACCCTCGGAGTCAGAGTTCGAGTCGTCCTTCTGGCTCTTCTTGCTACCAGAGCTGTGGGCCATGCCACAGAAGTTGTCCTCTTGTGCGAAGAAGCTCAACCCGCTAAGGTTCTTGGACGCCTTCTTGCTCTTGCACTGATCATCATCTTCACTACTACTGGAGCTCGTGGTGGAGTAGCCAGAGCTGGAGTCGACGTCGCTCGCCCCCACCATCGCTCTAGCCTTCTTCTTGCCGTAGTCGTCCTTCTTCCTCGATCACTGCTTGTCCTTGTTCTTGTGCTTGTGTTCACACCTCGAAGGGTGCATGTTCTCGATCTTCGGTCGGTGCTTGTAGTTGTTCCTGGCCTCCATCTCCTCCGGACAGTCGGTGATGAAGTGTCCCTTCTTGCCGCACCTAAAGCATGTTTGTGAGTTCCTCCTTGAGTTCACCCGGTTCTCATGCATCCTCTCAAATATCTGTGTCAACAGCGCCAGATCGTCCTCACCTAGCATGTCGAACTCCTCATATGGCAAAGACACCAAAGAAGATAGACAGTACATCTTGGAGGATGGGTTAGCGTTAGATCTAGCACCTGAGCCGGAGACCAGAGCGAGACTATGCGAGTCAGTCGGGCTCTTGATCTTAGCTGTCACCCCACGGTCCACCTCTGCTGACTTGAGCTTAGAGAATAGCTCATCTACCGTAAGAGTCTCATATGTGCCCGACTCTAAGATAGCCTCGACCTTTGCACTCCACACAGTACAATCCAGCGAGTGTAAGAGCTCCACAGCTCTATCGTGATCATCGTACGGGACCACGGTCACATTGTCTCTCATGTTGTTCACAATCACCATGAAACGCTGGAACATCGTGTCTATGGACTCGCCGGGGAGATGAGTGAAGTTCTCGTACTCTCTCCGGTAAGTGAAAGTGCATCTTGGCCCCTAATTGTTTTGGTGATAATAACAAACACAATTTGTGGTATTTAATGGATAATTAAGATGCGTGCAGGATAAAAGCAAAAGAAAATTATGCTTGACAAAAGGAAGACCCCCAACTCGTTTTCGGTGTTGAGATCCAATTGAAGGCTTAAATTCATTTTATTTTCGAAATTGAGAAAACCATACTATAAAGGGGGATGCGAATTGACCGTCATGAGATGCTAAAAGTTCTTAGAGAGATGACCTAAAAAAGCTTGAGAGACACCGAGCCTACACGTACACTTGTTGCTCTCTTTCCTGAAAACTTCAGGGTTTGGTGGTAGTATCGGCCCTAGGCCGGTAGTACTGATATGGGGTCTTTGGGAGAGTTTTCTCGACCCTCGGTAGTTCTGGCCCCAGGCCGGTACTACCAATAAGCCTCCACTATTTAATTTCAGGACACCCTCGGTAGTACCGACCTGAGGTCGGTAGTACCGATAAATCACGGTTTTTTCATAGTAACGACTAGTTTTGGGGGTGGGGTATTTATACCCCCACACCTCCCCCTTCATTTGCTGCTGACCTAACACAAGACAAACACACCCAAGAGCATTCACTCCTCTCCTCCTCTCCCTCCTAGAGCCTTTGATTCCTTTGAGCTAAGACTTGAGTGAGGAAGTGATTCAAGGTGTGAGATTGAGAAGCTTTGAGTGCCTCTTCCGTCTCCTTCATCTCAAGAGCACTTGAAGCATCTCCGGGCATCGATTCACATTTGTTACTCTTGAAGCTTGCTTCTAGACGGTTAGGCATCACCCGTTGAGTGCCCTCTTTGTGTGGAGCACCCGAGATCGTTTGTATTTCCCTCTCCTTTGTGGAGAATTCTTAGTGAGCACCAACCTTCCTTTGTGGGGAGTGGGTGAAGCAAGAGGCTCTTGGTGATAGCCCTCCCTTTGTGGGATCCTCAACGGAGACATAGCTTCCTTGGTGGAAGTGAACTTCGGATTAAACCCCTTGTCTCTTGTTTGTTTGAGTTCTTCTCATTTTGCTAACCCTAGAAGCTTGTTTGTGTCTGATCTATATATTTGTTGTGTTCCTATCTATATCTTTGGTTGAGGACCGGAGCGTCCGAGGACCGGTGGATGGTCGCTCCTTGGTGTGATGAGTGATTGATAACGTGGTGTGGACTGACTCGTGGCCGAGTATTGCAGGTGCAGGTTGCGGCTTGATTTGCGTTGGTGCAGGTGAAGAGCAGGCGCGAAAGGTCTGAGCCTTGCGGGGCCTCCTAGGAGTGGAGAGACAAGTAGGCTCAGCTTTATGGACCCGGTGGCCGAACGGGATTAAGTGCGGGCCGCATGGTGGCAAGAAAAGCAAGACAAAGTCGTTGACTGGAGCCGGTGCAGGGTAGCGGCTCACGACCGGAGTCTACATGCGGGGTTTGCGGCGGTTCACCACAAAACCGTCAGGTTACTTGGTTGAGCCACAAAACCAAGACCGGAGGCTCGGCGGGCGGAGACGGGATCCGGGTGCGCCGAGAAGCTTCGATGCCGGCGGACACATGGCGGGATCGCGAGTCTTGTGTCGGGAGGATGTGGACTACGGCAAAGGCGTGGCCGTCTGATGAAGAGAAGTGCTACTTGACCATATTGCCCCTGAGGGGTGTGTATCTCATTTTAAGTTCTAGGGGTAGCGTGGTCATTTGCCCAACCCTGGAGACTTCATATATATAGCTCTAGGGTTTCAGGGCAACTCATCCATCCGGACAGCTTCTCATTTACCTGCTCCATAGGCATAGATTTTGTTCACCGTTTTGTAGAGAATCTGACCTCCGAGTGTATGGAAGCTTTCATGGTTGCGTCGATTTTCTTTCTTGTCGCTCGAGTGATTTTCGTGTCTTTTTCTGGCTATTTTCGTAGGATTTTATGTGCGGCTTGTTGCTCCAGTTCTGAGGTGTTTGGGTTTGGATTTCTTTGTGGGGATCATGGGTAGATGCCTTGTGCATCTTTGTGCTTGATCTTGACCCCTCAAACTCTGAATTTGGCCTTGGATTTGAGGATTTCGGGTGGAACCCTAGCTTTTTGGTAGAGCTCGGTTCGTGATGGATTCCCGGCGTTTTAGTTGGTTTGAGGCCTGAAGTTTTTGGGCATAGCATCCCCTAGGGATGCTTCACATCTCCCCCAAATCTTGTCTCAATCCATTTAGCCGTTTGAGAGATCCATGGATGGATAGGTGGAGTTGACCTCACGATTTTGAGCTCGGGCTGTTCTGTTCGTGGCCGGCGGACTATCCGCCTGTGGCCCGCGGACTGTCCGCGAGCCCCCTGTTCGTCGGGTGTTCGTCGCGTGTTCTTTGAGTTCGGGAGCATGAGTCGTTTCGATCCGTCGAGTTTGGGGTTTTCGGTTGGCAGAGGTTTGCCAGACTGTCCACCAGGTGGGGCCGGACTGTTCGCGGTGCTTGCCTGGACTGTCCGCGGTGCTTGCTCGGACTGTCCGAATTTCCCTGGGAAGTTCTGGAGGTTCTATTTGGGTTTGCGGACCGTCCGTCCGAGGGTTGCGGACCGTCTGCCAGGTCCTTGCAGACTGTCCGCCGCAGATTCGCGGATTGTTCGCCAGGCTCGCGGACTGTCCGCCGTACGCTTGCCGACTGTCTGCCTTGGGCCTCCCAGATTTGGCTAAGTCCTTTGCATCTTGAGTTGTGCTTCTGCTTTGGTTTGTGTTTGGACTTGTTCCTAGGGTTGGTAGGTCCGTTGCGACTACGTGACCTTGGCAAGTTCGTGTGGGAACTCTTGGTTGTGGATTTGGGACATAGGCCGAGTTCATCCTTCGGGAAGAATTTTTAATCGACTCCCATTCGCTCCCACCCTCTCTGGTCGCCTAATCGGTCCTTCAATTGGTATCAGAGCCGGTTACTGATCTTCGTGATTCTAACCAGTCTAAGATCCAAAGATGACATACCAAGAACGGGGTTTGGGTCCTCCACAGTTTGATGGTAAGAACTACCAGATGTGGCAGAGGCGGATGGCTGCTTTCCTCCGCGGTAAGGGTCAGATCCTTTGGGATGTTACGGTGAACACAGCTTATGTTCATCCGATTAACTTCCTGGCTCCTGGATCGAGGTTTATGCATGACGCCAATAACAAGGCGGTTGACTACTTTTTTTCGTGCTCTGTGTCAATCCGAATTCGATCGGGTTCAGACAGAGGACTTGGCTTGTAGGATTTGGGAGCAGTTGAAGAATGCTTACGCTGGGAACACTCAGGTTCAGGCTCGGTTGTTCGCGACCTACCGGAGAGAGTACGAGAACTTCACTCATCTCCCCGGTGAGTCCATAGACACCATGTTCCAGCAGTTCACTATGATTGTGAACAACATGAGGGCTAATGTGGTCGTACTCCCGTACGATGACCATGAAAGGGCTGTGAAGCTCCTGCATTCTCTGGATCGTACCATGTGGAGTGAGAAGGTCGAGGCCATTCTGGAGTCGGAGAAGTATGAGACCCTCATGGTGGACGAGCTATTTTCCAAGCTCAAGTCGTCCGAGGTGGACCGTGGGGTATGAGCAAGGATCGAGAACCCGACTGATCCTCATAGTCTGGCTCTTGTTTTTGGACCAAGGACTAACGCTAACCTATCTTCGAGACAGTTCTCTTTGTCTTGTCTTGTGTCCATGCTAGATGAGGAGTTCGATGTGCTAGGTGAGGAAGATCTCGCGTTGCTGAGTAGGCGGTTCAAGCGCATGTACATGAACCGGAAGAATGAGGTAAACAATGATCCTGCCTTCTTGGTAGCGGAGAATGCTAGGCTGAATGATCTGCTTGACAACCGTGATGATGTTCTTAGAAAGACCAACAAGGAGAAGAGGGAGTATAGGTCTTTGGTTGGAGAGGCTAAGGAGAAGGTGGTTGAGCTAGAGTCTTTGCTTGTTGATGCTAGGGCTCAAATAGATTCTCTGAAGTCTGCTCCTATTGTGACCGATGAACCTGAATGCACTGATTGCTCTATTTTCCTTGGTGATTTGACTTTGCTCAAGGAAAAGTATGCCTCCAAGGTTGAGGAACTGGATGTGCTTAGGGTTGAGCTAGATGAGATGAAATCTAGGCCCTCCTTGCTTGGTGCTTGCACTTCTTGTCCTGTTTTGCATGAGAAGCTAGATGTGTCACTTGCTTATGCTACATCCCTAGAAGCTGCTTTGAAAGCCCCTATTCCTACATCATGCTCTACTTGTGAATTACATGCTGTTAAGAATATGGAGCTTGCACACTATGTGGATCGTTTGCAGGATGAGAATGGTGAGTTGAGAAAGATGATGGGTTGGTTGTCTGGTCATGAGCCTCAGCTCAAGACGATGATTGAGGCATACAAGCGCTATGATGGGCAAGCGCTTGGGTCGGACAAGGTTGGTGAGGGAAGTGGTGAGAATGAGGGGAAGATTGGTGACATCCCAGAACCACCAAGAACCCACCACAAAAATGCCTATGCTCCTAAGCCAAACCCACTTGGGAACCGACTAGACACAACCCCAGCTCCACCCGTGTTTCCTCCACAAACCAACAACTTCCAGAAACCCATCAAGTTCAAGAGTGGCTTGGGGAACGAGTTCTTTGGGAAGAAGGGAGAGAAACTGAGTGAGGAGAAGCCACAGTCCAAAGAGAGCCCAAAGCCAAAGCCAAAATCAACTCCCTTCCATTGTGAGCATTGTGGGAGGGATGGTCATCTTGCTGAGTTTTTCTTCAGGAGGAAGTGTGAGGAGAGGTTTGCTAGGGAGATGGCAAACAAGGACAGGTACCGCCCTTCTCATGGTGTGCCTGAGCCTAGGATGGTGCCGAGGGGTGAGGGTGTGGTGAGTACCATTTACCCTCGAGAGAGTCGTGAGTTTGTGCCTCGAGGTGAGCCACCACAGAGAGATGGTGGTAGGCGTGTTTGGTTTCGGCGTGGTGAGTTTGTTGGACATTCCTTCACTCGTGGCCAATACGAGTATGGGGGGAACGATCGCAGCTTTAGGTCCTAGAGGAGCAACGGGCCACGGTCTCCACTTCGTGGTATGCGTAGTCCTCCAAGGGGACGTGTGGGTGTTCCACCTAGGAGAGATAGGATGGATTTTGCTAACCCCACTTTTGAGCAAATGGCATGGCACTGGTTTGATTCATTTTGTACTAACCCCAGTGCTGAGTCGTTTGCTCACTCTCGCTCTCGTTTTTTATTTTGCAGGTTGGAGGCATGGAGGGTTTTTGGTTGATCGACTCCGGTTGCTCTCGACACATGACCAGAGATCGAAGGTGGTTCTCCAGCCTCACCCTGGTGATGACCAAAGAGTACATCACTTTTGGGGACAATGGGAAAGGTAGAGTGCTTTCAGTGGGCACGGTGAAGGTGAGTGAGTTGGTGACTCTTAGGCGTGTTGCTCTTGTCAAGTCTTTGGGGTTTAATCTTCTTTCGGTTCCCAACTTCTTGATGAGGGTTTTGAGGTCCATTTCAAAATGGGCTCTTCTCGTGTTTTGGATTCTTGAGGTGATCTTGTGTGCACGATCATTCCCGAGGGTCAGATTTTCAAAGCCGATTTTTCTCAGTATGTCGGCTCTTCTCGTTGTTTGGTTGCTGGCGTTTCAGTGGAGCTTTGGAAATGGCATAGGAGACTAGGTCACTTGAGTTTTGACTTGTTGTCACGCTTGAGTGGGCTAGGTTTGGTCCGAGGATTGCCTAAGTTGAAGTACCAAAAGGATTTGGTATGTGCTCCGTGCAGGCATGGCAAAATGGTAGCGACCTCCCATCCGCTCTTGACCGATGTCATGACAGAGCGTCCATGCGAGTTGTTCCATATGGACATGGTTGGTCCAGTTTGTGTGTGCTCGTGGGGAGAGAAGTGGTACGTCCTAGTGATAGTGGACGACTACTCACGCTATGCTTGGGTCTTCTTTTTGGCTGACAAGGGAGAAACATTTGGTTTTGTGAGGGATCTAATCTTGAGGTTGAAGAATGAGAGGCATGGAGATGCTGTTCGAGCTATTCGTAGCGACAATGGCACAGAATTTTAAAACTCTCGGTTTGAAACCTTTTGTCGTGATTTGGGTCTCGAACATCAATTTTCTTCTCCCTATGTGGCTTGTCAGAATGGTGTGGTTGAGAAGAAAAATCGTTCCCTCTGTGAGATGGCTTGGACGATGCTCAATGAGCATAGGACTCCGAGGAGATATTGGGCTGAGGCGGTAAATACCGCATGCCACGTTGGGAACCGGATTTTTCTTCGGGCTTTTATGAAGAAGACGTGCTATGAGCTCATGCATGGGCGAGCACCTAGAGTGAGCCATTTTAGGGCTTTTGGTTGTCGGTGCTTTATCCTCAAGAAGGGAAGGCTTGATAAGTTTGAGTCGAGGTCCTCTGATGGAATTTTCTTGGGTTATGCTAGTCATTCTCGAGCATTCCGTGTGCTCAACCTTAATACTAACCTAGTCATGGAAACTTGTGAGGTTACCTTCGACGAGACCCAGCCATGCAGTTCGTCTGTCTTTGAGTGTGCAGGTGACGACGAAGTTGGCAAGAAGATCTTTGAGGATGAGGAGGATGATGGTGGAGAGGATGATGGTGATGATGGTGAAGCTCCAGCCACGCATGTACCGTCTACTTCCACTACAACGACTACGGTGTAGGATGGTCCATCCCCTACACCGACTATGAGCCAGGGAGTCAAGTGGAAGGTGCTGCTAAGGGGGAGGTTGTCTCCAGGCGAGAGGCACCGAGGCGCGTTCAAGTTGATCATCCACCCTCAAGAATCATCGGCGACATCAACGAGCGTACGACACGGTCGAGGTCTAGAAATGCTTCTCACTTTGCTCATTCTGCTTTTGTTGCTACCTTTGAGCTGAAAGACATTGGACACACACTCTCTGATCCTAATTGGGTGAATGCCATGCGTGAGGAGTTAGAGAACTTTGAGAGAAACCAGGTGTGGGAGTTAGTGGAGCCTCCACCAAACTACAAACCTATTGGGACAAGATGGGTGTGGAAAACAAAGAGGGTGAGAATGGTGAGGTGGTGAGGAACAAATTGAGGTTGGTTGCTCAGGGTTATAGCCAGAAGGAGGGGATAGACTATGAGGAGACATTTGCTCCTGTAGCCCATTTGGAGGCGATTAGGATCCTTCTAGCCTTTTCTGTTGCTAAAGGGTTCAAATTGTACCAAATGGATGTGAAGAGTGCCTTTTTGAATGGTTTTCTAGAGGAGGAAGTTTATGTGAGGCAACCACCTGGGTTTGAGAGTGTTGAGTTTCCCACCGGGTGTATAAGCTGAGGAAGGCCTTGTATGGGCTGAAACAAGCCCCCAGGGCATGGTATGGCAGGTTGAGGGGGTTCTTGTTCAGCAAGGGGTTTGAGATGGGCAAAGTAGACAAGACTCTTTTTCTCCTCAGGCAGGGCGATGATATCCTAATTGTTCAAGTGTATGTGGATGATATTGTCTTTGGCGGCTCGTCTCACTCTTTGGTTGCAAGGTTCACAGAGGATATGAGCAAAGAATTCGAGATGTCTATGATGGGAGAATTGTAGTTCTTTCTCGGGCTTCAGATCAAGCAGGCGAAGGAGAGAACCTTTGTGCATCAAGCCAAGTACACGAAGGACATCCTCAAGAAGTTCAAGATGGACGACTCAAAACCCCTGTCGACACCGATGAGTACGACTACAGCGCTGGATGCGGACAAGGACGGAGAGCCCGTGGACCAGAAGGAGTACCGGAGCATGATCGGCTCCCTCTTGTACTTGACGGTGACGAGGCCGGACATCTAGTTTTTTGTGTGTCTGTGCGCTCGTTTTCAGGCATCACCGAGGACTTCACATCGGCAGGCCGTCAAGCGGATCTTCAGGTATCTTCGATATACTCCTGAGCTCGGTCTTTGGTACTTGGCGTCCTCTTCCCTTTCGCTTCTTGGTTTTTCAGATGCCGACTTTGCGGGGTGTCGTGTCGATCGAAAATCGACTTCGGGTACTTGCTAGTTTTTGGGTTCCTCGCTTGTTTCTTGGCCGTCTCGCAAACAGTCAAGTGTAGCTCAGTCTACCACAGAAGCCGAGTATGTCGCTGCCGTTAGCTGCTGCTCCCAGCTCCTTTGGATCACCTACACTTTGAGTGACATTGGTGAGGAGTGTTCCCATGTGCCTCTCATGTGTGACAGTACCAGTGCCATAAGCGTAGCCAAAAATCCTGTGCTACACTCAAGAACCAAACACATTGAGGTGCGCTACCACTTTCTGAGAGACAATGTTGAGAAGGGAAACATAGACCTCATCCTTGTGCCAACTGAGAAACAGCTCGCTAATATCCTGACAAAGCCTTTGGACCAAGCTACATTTGCACGTTTGCGGGGTGAGCTTGGTGTGGTTTTTCCTTTTTGAGCTTCGGTTGGGGGATCTAATGTACATATGTGTTGGTATTTCTTAACCTCGATGCTAAGTTATGGGTTCCTAGCAGCGATGCCAGAAATAACCAAATGGTAATCCTCACGATTACAAGAATCCGCAAGCGCACAGAAGTACCATTGTAGCATTTCCCCGAAGGAGTATTCCAAAGGGTATCGAATCCAAGGAAGGCTGGGTGGATTAACAAGTTCAACACTATTGCAATGAGTATAAATTACAGACGGAAACAAACCAGACACTCAAGTACAGGGGTAAGGTATGATAGATAGGATGGTAGTGTGAACACACACACACACTCTCTCTCTCTAAGGTCCTAGGCTTAGGAGGCAACATACGAGTTAGTTCTAGGTTCTAAGGTACTAAACACACAAAGTTAGTCAGACGAGTTAGATTCGCACAAGCATTGCATGATTGCTGCCTCAAGCACCCAGGTACAAACGGGGAGCTAACCTCCCGCGTCGCTTACGCATGACTCCGGTTGTTAGACTTTATACTCCTACAGCGTATCCGAACGTGGGGGATTCCAGAAGGGTCCAACGGCTGTCACCACCGCGGCCTACCCCAAGACAAACCATGGGATACACTCATAAGTAACGTAGCTACGCAACCCAAGCACCACGCTTATGTTGTTAGCAGGACCCTGACCGGCCCAGGCTATTGTGACCCAAGTCAGAGCCACCAGATAAACCAGCCAATTACACCGAGTACCGTAGCTTGAGCACGAACTTCATGCAACACAAACATGGGATCTAACTAGATCAAACTAGGCTAGGTACACAAACGGATTTGTGCTTTCCTATGTCTATTCAACAAGATCAAAGGGTCGTGTTCATGAAGAACACGAGCCTCTAACTTATGAACAAACACCGAAAACATGTGTAAGTCACTCTTCAACTGGATCGAAAGGCCTTGTTCATCAAGAACGTGAGCCTCTAAATGATGAACAAGCGAAGAACACATGAACAAATCACCCATGTATACAAGAACAACTTTATATGAAATAGCTGAATAACTGAAGTAGATCAAAGTCATACAATAAAGTAAAGATACAAGAGAACTCATACCTAGATCCCAAAGTAGACTTGGAACCTGAAGTAGAACTACTCTAGCCTACCTCCTAGCCTTAGAAACCAAAAGTGAGAGAGGAGGAGTAAAGTGTGTTGGTAAGAAATGAACCCCCTCCCCTTCTATTTATTGGCCAGAGCACCGGCGCAAAGAGGAGTGAAACACCCCGGGGATGGCCTCTAGGACCAATGGACAAGCACCACGTGGAGGCCCTGGATCAGCCGACCCAAGGTCGGTTCGGCCGATCCAAGGGTCGACCAAACCCAGGTGGGCCCCCCTCGGGGTGTGCTTCCTCGGGGTGGCTGTCCTGTGGGCCCTTAAGTCGGTCCCCGGTGTACACGTGCTCTTGAGGCGGTTTAGGTGCTCTGGTGGGCCAATGGATCCATGTGAAGTCCACGTGTCATGCTCTGATTCGTCGGGGCTTGCCTCCCTTGGATTGGTGACATGGCTTGCATGCATGGCACCTGAGGTGGCATGGTTTGCATGCATGGCACCTGAGGTGGCAGCCACTCCTTGGTTGAGGTGACGTGGCATGAATCATAAAAGGTGAGTTTGCCACTTCTTTATGCTTATTTTCCTGCAATCACATAATCTCCAAGGACAAGTGGAACTACATTATTCTTAACTAAAATGCGTGTAAGAAATGCCCCTTGCTCCTTTATTCATGAGTAAATTGACGGCTAAAGTAAGCACTTAACAGCCGTCAACAATATGCATGTTGCATTTTCATTCTTGTATCATATCATGTTTGCATCTTTGTATCATAGACTGCATTTGTATCATATGCTTTAGAGATGTGCTTCTCCTATATACATTGATCACTATGATATGCTGGATGTGAGCTTATGACTTTGCTAGTGAAGCTCTTGTGATGTATAGCTATGCTCTTGGTAGCTTTGGGATGTATATGCATGTGGATGGCTTACTTTTGTGAAAATGCTATACATGATCCTCTCTTGTGAGTTGAATGCCTGTCATGCTCAAATTGTGGTCATATGGCTATATCTTTCTTAATTTGTGCTTGGGTATCATGCTCTTTTCATTTGGGGTCAAAGACCCATTTGTCATCATGAATGTTTAGCCTACATTTTACCTTGTGGAGAAGCCTAAGCTTCTTTTTGCCGCAGAGGCACTTCATGTACCATGCTTATTTTGTAAATCTTGAAATTGGTATATGAGATGCCTATGCTTGAACAACATGCTTCCATGTCTTAATGCTTTAAATTCCTTATCTTGGGTGCTAAACCGTTGCATGATGTTCACCATTGAGAAGTCTCAAATTTAGAAGTGGACACATGGCTCGGTGGCTTTGACATGACATGAGATAGGCTGTAGGTGTTCTTGATGATCTTGTGATGAGAACTTGTGACCTTGCATGAAGTTTGTGGGTTATATGTTGTTTGTGCTCAATCTGATCATGCTTAGGTCCTAGACTCATGAGAGGGAAGTTTTTATGGAAAAATGTTTCTTTTTGATCATGGCTATGTCACATGCTTATATGTTCCATATCTACCTTGTTGGCGATGCTTGTACTGAATATGTGGCTATCTTGCTTGTCTATGTCTCAATTTTTGCATGTTGTCGTGCTCTTTGTCTATTTGAGAAGCACATGCTTGCATTTGTAGTCTTGATTCTTGCATTACCAACAAGGGGGAGGAAAGTATGCAATTCATGCATCCAGGGGGAGTTTTGCATCAAAGGGGAGAAAAATTTGGAACAAATCCATTTGTTTAGGGAGAGCTTTCATTCATGCTTTGGAGCTCATTTGTTCAGGGTGAGCTTGCATTCATGCTTTGGAGCTCTTTGTCTCTGAATTTTAGTTGTGCTCTTTTGCCAATGGTATCAAGCCCTTTTGCCTCACCTTAAGGAGTCAGCAATTTTGGAGCATTTTTGTCTCGGTTGTGTTGAGTCGTTGCCCTTGCCTTAGGGGACCGAGACTTTCTCTTTCAAATGATCTTGTTTTGGCTTTTGTTTGGCTTTTGATCACTTGTTTGAGTTTTTAGTTCGTTTCTTTTCTTTTTCTCTTTTCTCTGAATTGGTTACTATGTGTGTTGTCAATGCACTCATCAAGGGGGAGATTGAGGACCGGAGCGTCCGAGTACCAGTGGATGGTCGCTCCTTGGTGTGATGAGTGATTGACAACGTGGTGTGGACTGACTCTTAGCCGAGTATTGCAGGTGCAGGTTGCGGCTTGATTTGCGTTTGTGCAGGTGAAGAGCGGGCGCGAAAGGTCAGAGCCTTGCGGGGCCTCCCAGGAGTGGAGAGACAAGTAGGCTCGGCTCGATGGACCCGGTGGCCGAACGGGATCAAGTGCGGGCCGCATTGTGGCAAGAAAAGCAAGACGAAGTCGTCGACTAGAGCCGGTGCAGGGTAGCGGCTCACGACCGCAGTCTGCACACGGGGTTTGCGGTGGTTCACCACAAAACCGTCGGGTTACTTGGTTGAGCCACAAAACCAAGACTAGAGGCTCGGCGGGCGGAGACGGGATCCGGGCACGCCGAGAAGCTTCGATAACGGCGGACACGTGGCGGGATCGCGGGGCTTGCGTCGGGAGGACGCGGACTGTGGCTGTTAACGGTGTATTTTGGTACACCAAACATGTTCATTACACTTTGGTTTGGGCTTGATTATGGAACTAACCCGCCACTAGGCACACTAATGATATAACAAGTTCATCATTGTATGTGCATTTGGAAGTGTTGTGTTTTTGCAGGAAAACATGGACTAAAAGGATGAGGCACACCAAGTTCAAAGGAGCAAATGAGGAGTCCCGTTCGTGTTCAAGTGCATGACGAAATCACTCCCAAAGGTGGCAAGGACCAAAGTGTTACAAAGGAACATCCCCGAGGATTGAAGCGTAAAAGACCGAACTTCATGCGAGAAGACCCTCTGTCTTGGACGCAAGGATGATGTCGTCAAAATGATGTAATTGGAGGGGGCAAAGTGCAAAATGGCAAGAGGACCCACGGGAGCAAAGGGGCGACCGAACCAGGCCGGGATGGACCTAGGCCGGTCGGCCCAGGCCGGCCAGCCTGGCCCATTCCCGTGGCGGTTCGGCCCCCCATTTCTCAAGTGTGAAGATGATGCAACCCTAAGTACGTGGAGGCACCGCCATTCGCAGAGAGAGAGAGCCATTCGCCCATGAAGACGTCCACAAGCTAGAGAGGAAGGAGAGGAGAGAGATCATTCGCGAGAAGGATCGCTCGAGTCCTAGGAAGCAACCACAAGTGGAGGAGGACATCGAGGCCCTGCCACGACACCTCCGAAGGAGAAGGAAGACACCGTCGGAAGCGTATTGACGGTGTATTTTGGTACACCAAACATGTTCATTACACTTTGGTTTGAGCTTGATTATGGAACTAACCCGCCACTAGGCGCACTAATGATATAACAAGTTCATCTTCGTATGTGCATTTGGAAGTGTTGTGTTTTTGCAGGAAAACATGGACATAAAGGACGAAGTCACAACAAGTTCAAAGGAGCAAATGAGGAGTCCCGTTCGTGTTCAAGTGCATGATGAAATCACTCCCAAAGGTGGCAAGGACCGAAGTGTTAAAAAGGAACATCCCTGAGGATTGAAGCGTAAAAGACCGAACTTCATGCGAGAAGACCCTCTATCTTGGACGCGAGGATGACATCGCCAAAATGATGCAATTGAAGGGGGCAAAGTGCAAAATGTCAAGAGGACCCACAGGAGTGAAGGGGCGACCGAACCGGGCTGAGATGGGCCTCGGCCGTTCGGACCAGGCCGGCCGGCCTGGCCCATTCCCGAGGCAGTTCGGTCCCCCATTTCTTGAGCGTGAAGATGATGCAACCCTAAGCACGTGTGGGCGCCTCCATTCGCAGGGAGAGAGCCATTCGCCCGAGAGCCCGTCCACAAGCTAGAGAGGAAGGAGAGGAGAGAGATCATTCGTGAGAAGGATTGCTCGACTCGAAGGAAGCAACCACAAGTGGAGGAGGACGTTGAGGCCCTGCCATGACACCCCCGGAGGAGAAGGAAGCCACCGTCGGAAGCGTCACCATGACCAACGGCGCCATGTTTAGCGCCTTGATGGGGTAATCTTCTCATTTGTCCATGGGTTGTAATCGATCTTGAGATGTAATCGCTACTTTTATGGTTTCAATCTATCATCTAGTGTTGAAGATGCTTTCATGTTTATGGTTAGCTACCATGCCTTGTCGGGAGTATAGATCTCACTTCTCCCATAGAACCCTTCGATACACCGTGATCATCATAGGTCTAGTCACGAATACCTCCGTGTAGTGACAGTACGGGGGGAGGGAAAGGGCGAAACCGTGGTCACAACCCCCGGTAGATTAGATCGGTTTTCATATCTCTAAGTGGTTGCATGTTCAAGTATCGTAGACCCTTGGGTAAGTGTCTTTTATATATCTTGTGAGTCTCATAACCCTCTCTAGTGTAGCGTAGTAGTTCTTTAGGTTAGTCTTTACTTTAGGGTTTGCATAGTTAAGTAGGTAGTGCTAGATCAAACGCTTGTAATCCCCTTGCTCCGCAGATTGACAAGAACCTAGGGAATCCCCGTGGTGAAAAAGGTGTAGGTCCGTATGCTTGCGGATCGTAGGTGGATACGAGTTTTATCCATCAACAAGCCCCTTTTTCTGGCGCTGTTGCCGGGGAGCAAGCTAGTTTACATCGTTTGGTTTTGCATTTATTTTCGTTTATCGTTTATTGCTAACATCTAACCCCTATTACATAGAAAACCACTTTGTTTTGTTTTTGTTTTTCTATTTTGTTGTCTAGATGGCGTTCACCAACCACCCTATGGAAGAACCGGAGAAATCATTACAGGACTACGCTAGCCCTCTATGCGAAGACATTAAAGTACAAGAGTCAGATTCGAAGCTCGAAGCGACCAAGTATGAAATCAAGGCTAGGATCATCGAGATGGCGGCGGCAACCCCATTTAGAGGGATGGACACGGAGAACCCGTATAGACACATCAAGCATTTCAAGACACTATGCAACACGGTGCGTCAAGAAGGAGTTCCCGACGAATGGTTCAAGTTGAATCTCTTTCCCTACTCACTTGCCGGCGAAGCAAAGACATGGTGCTCGTTTGCATCCTTTGAAGTTGAAGGGAATTGGAACAAGTTGACGAAGAAATTTTGCGAGAAGTTTTTTCCAATAAGCAAGGTTCAACATCTAAGGAGGCAAGTGATCACCTTCACGCAAGGAGAAAAGGAAGGGATAGACCAAGCTTGGAATAGATTTAATGAATTGATTGAACAAGGACCAAGACTCGACTTCTCCGGTGACGTACTCTTGCATACATTTTTCTTTTCCCTAACCCCTAGTTGCATGGAACATGTTCAAATGTGTGCAGGTGGGGATCTCATCGAGAAAACACTCACGGAAGCCGCTAAACTTTTAAAAAAGATTAGCAAAGCGGCGGCCATGCGAAGAGATTGGGAAACACGACTTTCGGGAGGGCCGGAACACGATTCAAACATGAAGACATGTGCTGAAATTTCCAAAAAGGCAACCCCGGAAGACAAGAAGGAGGAGCCAATCCCGGAAAAGCTTGAAGAAGTACACACCGAGATAAGAACTACCCCAAGCGTTGACCTCGCCAAGTCAAATGAAACAAACAAGAGGAGTATGTCAAGTGCGAAGCCATTAAGGGAGTTGAAGCAAATGGATTGGGTTCCGATTGATTACGGAGAAGTATTCGATAAGAGAAGACCGTTCCCTAACCAAAAGGGGATGGCAAGAGCATTGGAAGTGGACTTCCCACCCTAAAAGCAAGTAGAAAATTCATACGACCTTGAAACCACCGGTGAGATCTTTCGAAAGCTCTTTAGCGATGATGAAGTGGATCCGGATCACATAGCTGAGGTGAAGAGAATCATGGGAATCAAGCCCAAAACATCACCATACGCTCGCCTCGCTGAAGTTTATGCAATAGGATCCGATCAAGAGGAGAAGACAACACCACACTCGAGTTGCGAGATTAATGGAGTTCAATGCAAGGCTTTATGTGACATTGGAGCTCAAGTAAGTGTCCTATCCTCCAAAATTTACAATAAAGTTCAAGACCATAACCTAGACTTAGCTTCAACTTCAACAAAATTGATTATGGGAGATGGTAGAACTATTAAACCTCTAGGTATTGCTTGCAACATTAATGTAATCATCTCTGGAAAGTGCATACCAACTGAGTTCTTTGTTATAGATGCCTATTATGATAATCATGATCACATAATCTTAGGTAGGCCTTGTTGACGGTCGTTAAGTCCCTATTTTCGACCCTCAACTTTGAACAAATTTCACTCCATCAAAGCTTGCATCATAGCTGTGGGGTTATAAACTAACGGATTCCACGAGCTTTGGTGAATATTTGGATACATGTCATAATGAGACATCATAGCACAAATAAAGCATCTTGACAAACAACGTCCAATACTTAGTTTGATAGCACCATTGCGAAGTTCTTGTCGAGATGATCGAAATGGAGTTTTGGTTCACCCAATTCAGAGTCCGGATGCAGAAATTATGCCTCACGGAAGATTGTGACACGAGACATGTCGGGGGTAGGTGCGGCCGAACCTAGTAAGTTCGGCCGGACCTATCAACCTCCTCCGATCAACACCAAACTTTGCCAAATGCCTCTACACTTAGCATAATATCCAAGGGGACCAAGTCCATGGGCCAAACACCACAAAAGTTGGTCTGGCCGCACCTCCTAGGTCCGGCCGCACCTACTAGGTCTGGCCGCACCACCCAAAATCCTCCTCTTGGGTCCACGGCACCAACAATCCCACAAACACACCTTGGATGGATGAGATACACCGGTGAATGGTCGGTTTGATCAAAAGACTATGGTTGGAAGCACTTGGATCGATGGACCCACACTTAACCGCCACAACCGCCATCAAGGAGTGACCCTGGACGTCCCTCAACACCGTCGGTGCATCACACGGCAATTGAGTAGGACCGGCCGCACCTTTAGGTACGGCCGCACCTTTAGGTACGGCCGCACCTATCAAACCCCAGGATTTCGCTCCACCGACTTGGAAACCAACCCAGGAGCATTGATCAGGGCCGTGCACGATCAAAGGCGGCAAATCATAGGGCCGGCTGCACCTCCTTGCTCGTCACTGCAGCTCCCTCTCGCCTACAAGTACCCCCTCCTGCAGCCACCGACCCAGAGGGCCTATATATAGAGCCTGGCACCTCATAGAAGGACACAAGTGATTAGAAGCAAGTGGCGGAGCCCTACATAAGTTAGTATTCAGAGAGTAGGGAGAAAGAGTTGAGTGTTGGAGTAGAAGCCGGAGTGTCGGTCTTCTTCCCCTAGTGTTGGAGTAGAAGCCGGAGTGTCAGTCTTCTTCCCCTTCCTCGGCGGGTGCAGTACAACTACGGTCGTCCACACCTAGGATATTTTGTAAGTTTGGATTCGTGAGTAACTAAGTCTCAAGTCATTTCATCGTTCGCTCTTAGGTTCTTCGATTGCATTTAGTAGTTTCTACTCGTTGTGATTGCTTTGCTTTGAATTCGAGTAAAGTAGTGCTTGGTTAGTGTAGACGTGGTGTCTAGGCTTTCCAGTACCTTGGAATGCTTCCCGGTTCAACGGAATAGTTGTGGTACCCTAGGGAGGTGACACCTCCGAACGGGCTTTGTAGTCCACCACGTTAGTTCCGGCAGGTAGGAGTTACGACATCAGAGCCCCCTTCTCATCCCTTTCCGTGGCTGTTTTCCCTCTGGCCCCGACGAGCGACAAGTTTTGCCTTGATTCTATCCGTGACTCTCACGAGTCCCAAACTTCATCAGCTATCCCCTCTCTACCCGAAATCTACCCTTGCCTTTCTATCCTTCGTCACCATATCCACCGGATGAATTAGTTCAGGTTCACAACACTTCTCGTTCCCCATGGAAATCGATACCTTGGAATACTCCTGGGTGAAAGCCACAACGGTATCCGTGCGCTTGCGGATCTATCTGTGATCGTGTAGTATACCAACAGGCTTTCTGGCGCCATTGCAAATCTAGTAATGACGTAAGAAGTGCCAGCAAGCTTTCTGGCGCCGTTGCCGGGGATATAAACCTGGTGGCGACGCTAGCAAGTGTCAACAAGCTTTCTGGCGCCATTGCCAGGGAACGGTAGATGTTCTGATCCCGAACCTAGTTCGTCTGTTTATCACCCCATTTATCACATGGATTCCAATCCAACCCTTTTCGATTTTGCCGCTCGAAGGGGCGATCATTTGGAGCCTCCACCTTCATCACATTCCATTGAAACATCTAGCTATGAGCTACGTCCCGGCTTCATAGCTATTGTCCGAGAGCAAAGCTTCTCCAGAGATAAGGATGAAAGTCCTTATTCCCACCTGCGCGAGTTCGAACAACTTTGTTCGTGTCTTGTGATCGCAGGAATGAGTCAACATACCTTGAAATGGAAACTCTTTCCGTTTTCATTAACGGGGAGAGCAAAACAATGGTATTCGCTCACTGTGAGAAGTATGGAGGGGGACTGGGAAAGTTTACGAAAGTCTTTTTGCCTAACATTCTTCCTGACTCCCCAAGTAGTGAAACTCCGACGAGAGGTCATCTGTTTTGAGCGTTTTGAGCAACGGAAGACCGAATCTCTAGGAGCCGCATGGGCAAGATTTACAAAAATCGTAGATTCTGGTCCAGACCTTGGTATCGCAGAGCCCTCTCTTTTGGAACATTTTCGCGACAGTCTTGGACCAGAGTCAGCAATTTTCTTAGACTCTTCTTCCGGAGGATCTTTCACTCATCTCACCATGTCTGAGTGTAAGGACATTCTAACAAAAATCCTTCAAAACACCCCTTACACGGGAGTTTATG
Source organism: Cenchrus fungigraminus (assembly GCA_036936925.1). Taxonomy (NCBI): domain Eukaryota; kingdom Viridiplantae; phylum Streptophyta; class Magnoliopsida; order Poales; family Poaceae; genus Cenchrus; species Cenchrus fungigraminus. The sequence continues at coordinate 47,275,020 of CM072778.1, read as the reverse complement.
ATGAATTCCCGGATGAGGAAGAGATCACTCAGGAAGAGCACATGCCAAACACTCTCTCAGAACCGAAAACCATAGAGGAGGAACCCACTTTCCCAACTATCCAATCCGTAGAGGATTGCACTCCTCTAACAAAAACATGGTTCACCGATGAACCATTCCAACCTTATCGAGAGTTCGATCACCCCTCGTGTGACTTCATCTATGAATACTATGATGAGTTATTTGATAAACATTGGACAGAGAAATCCTTCCCGAGAAGGGAAAGAGACTCAACACACGAGGGAGAAGAAGTCCACTTACCCAACCCAGGAAGAGAAAAGACGGAGAGAAAGGTTGGAATATGTCTCTGCAATCAGTAGCCGGGAATGGTTGAGAGAAATAGAAGTCATGGATCAAGTCATTCAGCTATATCCCGAGCTAAAGTTACTCTCATGCCAAGTAGGAAACCTCTCTTACCAGGATGTGTTCTACGACCCTAGGGTCGGTATCAATATCATTCCTAAATCCTTGGTATTAGAGGCCTTTCCCGACGAACCCCTCTCTTTCTCTCAGAAGCGTCTCCAATGAATTTCGGGTCAAACCATAGAGACTGAGGGAATCCTTAGAGTCGTCCGAACAAATTTCAGAGAGTATCAGATCTTCCTAGATTATCACATCTTTGACATCCCAAAATGAGATCCGCCCTTCATTCTCATCGGAAGACCCATTGAAGGGGTACTGAGTAGTGTGCTCGACCATGAAAAGCAGCCATATCATCTTGAGGTTCGAGATACACATCTCCAATGTCATAGACCTGAGGTTAAGAAAGAACATGTGTGGTCTATGGACATTCTTGAGGCATTGACTTTGGATTCAGAAAACAAACTCGAGCATGAAAGTTTTATACTAGAAGGATCACAAATCCCATGCTCACATCAAAAGTTTCCAAAGATATCAAGCCCCCTTTCCTATGACCTTTACGAAACCTACACCCTCCTCAATTTCCTTTTGCATGCTAACGTCGAAAGGGTGGTTGTAGATGCTTTTGTTTATCATAAACATTGCAAATTTTGTGGTCGTACTAACCTTGCAGCTAGACCTACGATGGTTTCATCATCTCGATTGGCTACAATATGAAGGCTCCTCATGGTCGAGCTTATGACCAAAAACAAAGCACAATCGGGAGATAGCCCGAATAATCATTTAAATTTCCTTTTCAAATAAAAGCAAGAGCATGTCTTTAGGATTAATCGTCCTTCGGGTATTTTTGGTCGCTAACTGTCTCAGGTGGAGATTGAAATGACCGATGGATAGGCGATGCCTAAAAATATGAGAGCTACACCGACTGCAAAGCTTAGGTAATTTTTGGTGAGGGAACATCATGAAGGAAGCTTGAACTCCGCACACTTGAGTTGTGTTGCCTAGCAATGCAAACTCCAAGTGTGGGGGAGATATGTGAGTATCCCGAGTAAGTTTCTCTCATACTAAATCTTATTTTGGTTTGAAGATGGTGTTGGTTCTTGCATCTTGCTCTCTAAAAAACACAAAAAAATATTTGAATTTGAATAAAGGCTTCCTAGCTCTTCGGCTAGCAGAGCCTCCCTTTTTGTTTCCATCTTTTTCTTTGAATAATAACACCAGGTACAAGAATAAGTGTGGGGGAGATCTCCCAAGCTCGTCGAAACACACAATTGAGATCTCCCACCAAGGTGCCGCACAACATCGACTACGCTAATACGACGAGGGATGAGGTAAGTGCACTAGAGCAAGTCGGTCACCCCTGTGGTTTGGCCGAATCACCGTTTGTCTACCTCATTCTCCACTTTCTCCAAGAGCGATGGTATGTGCACCCCTACCTCTCTACTTTTGGAAATCATGAATTTAAATGTGCTTTAAATCCGATCATATAAATCAAACTCAATTGAATCCTCATGCACCCAATGCTCGACATGTTTCATATGGTTGGCTTGCATAAGTTTTATTCTATACTTATTATCTTGATGCTTGTGAACAACATATCTTTAGGAAACCATGCCCATCTAAGTAGTTGATGTTTGAGATATGGTCCGATAAAATGATCTTTGCTCCAAATGTTTGAGTGCTTGGGAAATCTATTTGAAAATTTTGAAAACCCTTTGCGAAGCTCCTCTTTGATATGCCAAGTCCTACCAGAGCCATATGATGAGACATCTTGAAAACCTCATACACATATGCTACTTGTCGTTGCATTGAGCTTTGTCAAATTGTTGTGAACCTTATGAGAATTCTTTTCATGCTTTCATGATCAAGATACACGTACACACCAACATCCTCCTTGCTATGCTCAGTTGAGAGCTAGCATTGTACCATCTATCTATTCCACAAAATAAAGCTCCACACTATGTGTTGATCTCTCTCTCTCTCCAAGTTAATATTACAAAAGAGACATGGCTATAGAAAAAAAATATGGACACATGAAGGTCCAAGAAAAAAAAGAAAAAAGAAAAAAAGAAAAGATAGCCATGTCCACAAAAGAGTTAAAGTAGAGAGAGAGGATCATGCAAAATGGAGTTACAACAAATCAGATGGTAATAACTAGCACCCATTCCGGGCCTAGTGTACACCTTACCATCATCACAACATTCATTATACATATGGTAATATCTAGCACCCATTCTGGGCCTAGTATCCACCTTACCATATCCATCATATCCCTACACATGCACATCTTGATATGATTGTATGATTTGATTTTCTCCTTGGATCCGGTTTTTGACTTTGCAATACATGTGATGCAAGTATGCCTCATCTTTATACCCTACCCTAAGCTCCACATATAGCCATCATTAGAAGTAGGATAAGGAAAGGCAAGTCTAATGCCTTGGTGAGGATTATACACATAGAGCGATTTGAGAAAATCAAATGAGGAGCCAAGCAAAGTTTATTTTGAAAACTTATTAAAAAATCCCAAGCTACTTGACATGAGGAGTAGAAGTGATTTGATTCAAGATCGTTCCATTCCTTAACTACCCAAGATGGCATGATAGGCACTTCAAAGTTCACAAGTGCAAGGTATGGTTCGGAATATCTCTTATGCTCGCTTCATACCATAGGAATTTTTGTTTTCACCTTGGTCCTTAACCTTTACTCGAGGACGAGCAAAGGGCCAAGTGTGGGGGTGTGTTGACGGTCGTTAAGTCCCTATTTTCGACCCTCAACTTTGAACAAATTTCACTCCATCAAAGCTTGCATCATAGCTGTGGGGTTATAAACTAACGGATTCCACGAGCTTTGGTGAATATTTGGATGCAGGTCATAATGAGACATCATAGCACAAATAAAGCATCTTGACAAACAACGTCAAATGTTTAGTTTGATAGCACCATTGCAAAGCTCTTATCGAGATGATCGAAATGGAGTTTTGGTTCACCCAATTCGGAGTCCGGATGCAGAAATTATGCCTCACGGAAGATTGTGACACAAGACATGTCGTGGGGTAGGTGCGGCCGAACCTAGTAAGTTCGGACGGAGCTATCAACCTCCTCCGATCAACACCAAACTTTGCCAAATGCATCTACACTTAGCATAATATCCAAGGGGATCAAGTCCATGGGCTGGACACCACAAAAGTTGGTCTGGCCGCACCTCCTAGGTCCGGCCGCACCACCCAAAATCCTCCTCTCGGGTCAACGGCACTAACAATCCCACAAACACACCTTGGATGGATGAGATACAACGGTGAATGGTTGGTTTGATCAAAAGGCTATGGTTGGAAGCACTTGGATCGATGGACCCACACTTAACCGCCACAACCGCCATCAAGGAGTGATCCTGGACGTCCCTCAACACCGTCGGTGCATCACACGGCAATTGAGTAGGACCGGCCGCACCTCTAGGTACGGCCGCACCTATCAAACCCTAGGATTTCGCTCCACTGACTTTGAAACCGACCCAAGAGCGTTTATCAGGGTCGTGCACGATCAAAGGCGGCAAATCATAGGGCCGGCCGCACCTGGAGATACGGCCGCACCTCCTTGCTCATCACTGCAGCTCCCTCTCGCCTACAAGTACCCCCTCCTGCAGCCACCGACCCAGAGGGCCTATATATAGAGCCTAGCACCTCATAGAAGGACACAAGTGATTAGAAGCAAGTGGTGGAGCCCTACATAAGTTAGTATTCAGAGAGTAGGGAGAGAGAGAGTTGAGTGTTGGAGTAGAAGCCGGAGTGTCGGTCTTCTTCCCCTTCCTCGGCGGGTGCGGTACAACTACGGTCGTCCACACCTGGGATATTTTGTAAGTTCGGATTCGTGAGTAACTAAGTCTCAAGTCATTTCATCGTTCTCTCTTAGGTTCTTCAATTGCATTTAGTAGTTTCTACTCGTTGTGATTGCATTGCTTTGAATTCGAGTTAAGTAGTGCTTGGTTAGTGTAGACGTGGTATGTAGGCTTTCCAGTACCTTGGAATGCTTCCCGGTTCAACGGAATAGTTGTGGTACCCTAGGGAGGTGACAGCTCCGGACGGGCTTTGTAGTCCACCACGTTAGTTCCGGCAGGTAGGAGTTACGACATCAGAGCCCCCTTCTCATCCCTTTCTGTGGCTCTTTTCCCTCTGGCCCCGACGAGCGACAAGTTTTGCCTTGATTCTATCCGTGACTCTCACGTGTCCCAAACTTCATCAGCTATCCCCTCTCTACCCGAAATCTACCCTTGCCTTTCTATCCTTCGTCACCATATCCCCGGATGAATTAGTTCAGGTTCACAACACTTCTCGTTCCCCGTGGAAATCGATACCTTGGAATACTCCCGGGTGAAAGCTACAACGGTATCCGTGCGCTTGCGGATCTATCTGTGATCGTGTAGTATACCAACAGGCTTTCTGGCGCCGTTGCAAATCTAGTAACGACGTAAGAAGTGCCAACAAGCTTTCTGGCGCCGTTGCCGGGGATATAAACCTGGTGGCGACGCTAGCAAGTGTCAATAGGCCTTTCCTTAAGTTTGTTCATGCTGTGTTGGATGCCGAAGAAGGCAAAGTAATAATAAACCTTAATGGAGATAAGTACACATATAATTTTCTTCGCGCTTCTAGTCATGCTTCACCTTTTCCTCTCGAGGATGAAGAAGAACAGGAGGTAGGTAGTCTTTGTTTTGTTGAAACCCTTAGAGACCCGCTGCAAAGAGCGATGGAGAACCAATCCAATGATCAACAAGATGATGAACTAGAGGAAGCAACAAAAGGATTAGAACCACAAGATGGAAGCATGGAGGAAGAAAAATTTGAAGACATAGGAGACACTAAACCCGAAGAACCACAAGTGCCCGAGGTGGATCTCAAACCTTTGCCCAACGGATTAAAGTACGAATTTTTGGGCCCAGACAAGACTTATCCAGCCATTGTGAGCGACGAGTTGAGTCCCGAAGAAAATGAGAAGTTGCTGAATTTATTGAAAAAGCACAAGAAGGTGACCAGATATTCAATCAATGATCTCAAGGGGCTTAGCCCAGCCTTTTGCACTCATCATATACCAATGGAAGACCAATGTAAGCCCGTAGTGGACCATCAAAGGAGGCTAACCCATGCCATGCGAGAGGTAGTAAAGAAGGATGTTATCAAGTTACTTGGTCCCGGAATCATCTACCCGGTGCCGCATAGCGAGTGGGTGAGCCCCGTACATTGTGTGCCGAAGAAAAGAGGTTTGATCGTGGTGAAGAATGAGAAGGATGAATTAATTCCACAAAGAACCGTGACGGGATGGCGGATGTGTATCGATTATCGAAAACTAAACAAAGCAACGAAGAAAGATCACTTCCCCCTACCGTTCATCGATGAGATGCTCGAGAGGTTAGCAAACCACGCATATTTTTGCTTTCTCGATGGATACTCGGGGTTCATGCAAATTCCTATTCACCCGAAAAATCAACACAAGACAACCTTTACTTGCCCTTATGGAACGTTTGCATATAGAAGGATGCCCTTCGAATTATGTAACACCCCAGCCTCTTTTCAACGCTACATGATGGCGGTGTTCTCGGAATTTATCGAGGAAATTATCAAGGTGTTCATGGATGATTTTTCCATTTATGGGAAAACATTTGTGGATTGCTTGGCAAACTTAGATAAGGTTCTCACAAGGTGTGCGGAGGTCGATCTAGTGCTAAATTGGGAAAAGTGCCACTTCATGGTGAAGAGGCATAGTGCTCGGACACGTTATATCCGAGAGAGGAATTGAAGTGGATAAAGCCAAGGTGGATAAAGCCAATGGATGTTAAATCTTTGAGAAACTTTCTAGGCCATGCCGGATTCTATCGAAGATTCATTAAGGACTTTTCAAAGGTCACTAAGCCTTTAACTCAACTTCTTCAAAAAGATGTGGCTTTTGACTTTGATGAGAAGTGCTTAGCAGCATTCCGGACCCTGAAAAATGCTCTAGTGAGTGGCCCTATCATTCAACCTCCGGATTGGAGTCAACCTTTCAAGATCATGTGTGACGCAAGTGACTACGCCGTAGGAGCGGTTTTAGGGCAAAGAAAAGAAGGCCGAGTTCACACCATTTACTACGCTAGTAAAACTCTCAATGAGGCACAATTAAATTATGCCACTACGGAAAAAGAGTAACTAGCGGTGGTGTTTGCTTTCGAAAAATTCAGATCTTACATCGTGAACTTGAAAGTCATTGTCTACACTGATCACGCGGCAATCAAGTATCTTTTGGCTAAGAAGGATGCTAAACCAAGATTGATTCGTTGGATCCTTCTTCTCCAAGAGTTCGATGTTGAAATTCATGATAAAAAACAGGTGGAAAATGTTGTGGTCGATCATTTGTCAAGGATGAACCGCGGACAAGAAGACAAAGAGCCCATAGAGGATAAGATGAGAGATGACCACCTCTACTGAGTAATCGACAAGGATACTTGGATGATCAATATCATTCGAGCAAGAAGGATAATCTCCGAAAGTTGAAAATATTTTTGGGATTCACCTTACCTCTCCAAGCTTGGGAATGATGGAGTAATGAGAAGATGTGTACCAAGAGAAGAGAGGCAAGAAATTTTGAGGAAGTGTCATTCGGCGGAATACGGTGGACACTATAGTCATTTTCGAACACAAGCAAAAGTATGGTCCAGAGGATTTTATTGGCCGGAGATGTATGAAGATACTAAAAGATATGTTGCATCATGCCCCGAATGCCAAAGGACCGGAAACATATCTCAAACGAATGCTATGCCCTTGAATTACAATCCACAAATCAATTTATTCAATGTTTGGGGAATTGACTTCATGGGGCCTTTCAAAAACTCACATGGATTTGAGCACATCCTAGTTATGGTTGATTATGTATCCAAGTGGGTAGAGGCCATCCCATGTCGTAAAGCTTCCACGGAAGAATCCATCGCGATGATTAAGAGTGATTTTCCCTCGCTTCGGTACCCCGAGAATTTTGATAAGCGATGGAGGAACTCACTTCACCGGGAAGAACTTTAAGAAGTTCTTGTCTAAGTTAGGGATCGAACATAGAGTGTCTACAGCTTATCACCCACAAACCAATGGACAAGCGGAGACATCGAATAGGCAACTAAATAGCATTCTCAATAAGACTATAGAGAAAGGAGGCAAGGATTGGTCAAAGAAATTGGATGGAGCTTTGTAGGCATATCGAACGACGTTCAAGACACCGATAGGTATTACCCCATATCAATTTGTTTATGGCAAGGCTTGTCACCTTCCTGTTGAGCTAGAACTCAAGGCATATTGGGCAATAAAAGAGATGAACCTCGATCTAGATGCCGCGGGAGTAAAACGAAGGATCCAAATTAGCGAGCTAGAGGAGATGAGGTTGAAGGCTTATGAAAATGTAAGCATATACAAAGAGAGAATCAAAAGATGGTATGACAAAAGACTTAAAAAGGAGTAGTTTAAAGAAGGAGATAAGGTCCTCCTCTACAATTCAAGATTCAAAACTTTCGGAAAATGGAAGTTGCAAAGCAAGTGGGATGTACCTTATATTGTTCATTCGGTGCTCTCCAATGGAGCGGTTACTATCATGGATATGAAAGGAGATCAATTCATGGTGAATGGTCAACGACTCAAGGTGTATTTCAAACCTGATGTCGCGCCCCTTCACCATATTGATATCTTCATCATGGAGGATGAGCCCGAATGTCAAGCCTAGGACGTAAAACAAGGTGAGCAATTTGTAAATAGCTCTTATTTTATTTTTTTGGAGTTTCTCGCAAAGTTTTACCAGGCCAACTTTTCTACATGGGCTAACAATTAAAAAAATAGTGGAGCACGTGAAAAATCAGACCGAACCGGCCCGCGAACCAGGGCAGGCCTGCCGGCCCGGTCCGATCGGCCCAGGGGCCCAGGGCGGCGGTTCGCCTCCATTTTTCTCTGGGACGCGCGTTTTCGACTTCCATATTTGGTCAGAAGATTGTAGGGAAGTCAAGAAAAGGAAAAGATGGGTTCTAGAGCATTCCTTCTCAGACTATTTAAAGGAACGAGATTGGAGCTCGGGAATCCATCCCAATTCACATCCTTTTGCCCCCAAGCAGCAGCCATGACATCCCCAAGGAGCAAGGAGATCAAGCTAGGCGTCGAGAAGCCTTTGAAGCCGGAGGAGGCGAAGCGATGCGAGCTCAAGCCTGCAATGGAGATCAAGAGGACCGCCCACATTCGTTGCGGAGGGCGTGTCCCGACCGAGCCAATCGCATCTCGCCACCATGTCAAGGAGTAGGTCTCAACTCCCGTTCGAAGATCAAAGCGACTTCGGGGCATGAAGAGGAAAGACTACAAGGAGGAGTCGCCCGAGCCGAAGCACTATGGAGGGAGTGATTACTCCGATGACCGCAGCCCGAGCTCGTGGGCAGCCACCGGGAGGGACGACAATGACCTCTTCTATTGGGAGGAGGTGCCTAAAGAGCCAACTCCCGAAGGACCAAACGGCAGCAGTGATCCCGACGACGGCGGCGACGGCGACAACGGCGGCGACCCCGGTGACGATAACCCGTTTGGAATGCACCTGTTATGTTGTGCGGCTTGCCGTCACTCCATATCAGACCTCTACGCGTCGGTTGAGGAGTGCTTCCAAGCTATGGAGGCGATGAGGCAGAGAATGGAGGATTTGGAGCGTGTAGTCGATGATGACTACAAGTTCCTTAATCGGAACGTGAGGAAGCTATTCGGGATGATCGGCAACATGAAGAAAAAGTGGTGCAAGGACTGTGGGAAGTTCCACTAGATAGTTAGGGTTTTCCCCCTTAGGATTTTGGTAAAATACGACGAGGACGTCGTATGATTTTAGCTAGATAGATTTAAAAATTTTTGCCTTAGTAAGTTTAGTTTGGTTTGGCTTAGAGTTTGCGAGTTAAACTTTTTAGGTGTGTTTTTTAATTTTTAGCTTAAGTGTGCTAATTTAGTGTTGAGTCGAAAAATCAAATAAAAAGTGTCTTTAATTTTTGTCTCATGCGATGCTTTTTCTTTCTTTACTCGTATGTTTTTCTTTAATTTTTGATATATGAGCATGAGCAATTGGTTTGAAAAGTTTACCGTGGTGCTTAGTGGAGTTTTCACCTCTAAAAGTGCCCGCACCATACTTTGATCTAGAACCTTGTTTCGGTTGTGCTAAGTTTGATGCTAATGTTGGAGGAGTTTAATTCTGAAAATTATATGAAAAACCCTTGTAATAAAGGTTAGCAAACTCTCTTTTTCCAAGTTGAGAGACAAAGAAAAATCCTATACAAGGCCAACTCAATATCCGCTCCACCATAAGTGCGGTTAGCATGATGAGTTGGGCTAGGATCCTTCTCTCTTGGAAGTTTTAATTTCGAGTAATGATCATGTCCTTGTTTTATATATCTTTTATTGCTAGCCTCGTCATATATTCGGTAACGAGACTCTCAAATCGAAAGTCCCGTACATCGCCGAATTCCATACCCAACCCATAATATCTCTTTTGTACATCGTATTCCTTGAACACAACCTATGTTCGAAGTTTCGTCTCGCTCCTAGCATGGTTTTTATTTAAAATTCAGATTGTGTTTATGTAAGAAAAGATGAGCAAAGAGCTTCGGAAAAGAGGTAAAGATGTCAAGTGAGAGAGATAAGTAAAAGATATGTGTATGGAAAAGAAAAGAAAAAAAGAGAGAAAAAAAAGAAAAAAAAGAAAGAGAAAAAAGAAAGAAAGAGGAAAGGCAAGAAAGGTTTGAAGAGGGATGGATCAAGTGAAGATTAAATAAAGTGTAAGGAAGGATGCCATGTTGTTGATTAAGAGACGAATCTTCCATTTTTCCAAACCATGTGCAATCCGACAACGAGGACGTCATCGGTGCCTCGTCGTCTTATTTTCTTTTGCCCTTGCACATGTCCACCATTCTATATCTTCTTATCCTTGACATCCCCACATCATGGTTTAATTCTCATGATCATTGGCTTGAAAGGTAAACAACCATTAGAGGAATTTCTTAGCTTGACAATATTTGTGTTGATCTCACTAGCCATACCTATAGCTCCACCTTACATGATATATGAGAGATTTGTAGGAGGTAAGAGTTTATGAATTGTTTAGGATAGCCACTTCATATGAGTGACATGTGAGAACTTGGAGAAAGGTTTTTGTATAATACTTGTTGCAGGAATTTTATTTCTGAAAAATCATGAAAACCCTCCGATGGAAGCAAAGAAGAAAGCATGGCTGGAATTGAGGACCTCGAGTGAAAGGTATGAGTTGTGGGGTAAATCTTGATTTGGTAAAAATTCTAAATGCCCATGTTTATGTATCAAGATCATTCATGTTTATTATATTAAAGATAAAGGATTGACTAACTTGTAAAGGAAGAACTAGCGGAGCATGTTTTAAACACAATGGACAAAAGTTCTTTTCCAAGGAACTTGCTCGAGGACGAGCAAGATCTAAGCGTGGGGGAGATGTTGATGGTGTATTTTGGTACACCAAACATGTTCATTACACTTTGGTTTGAGCTTGATTATGGAACTAACCCGCTACTAGGCACACTAATGATATAACAAGTTCATCTTCGTATGTGCATTTGGAAGTGTTGTGTTTTTGCAGGAAAACATGGACATAAAGGACGAAGTCACAACAAGTTCAAAGGAGCAAATGAGAAGTCCTGTTCGTGTTCAAGTGCATGATGAAATCACTCCCAAAGGTGGCAAGGACCGAAGTGTTACAAAGGAACATCCCCGAGGATTGAAGCATAAAAGACCGAACTTCATGCGAGAAGACCCTCTATCTTGGACACGAGGATGACATCGCCAAAATGATGCAATTGAAGGGGGCAAAGTGCAAAATGTCAAGAGGACCCACGGGAGCGAAGGGGCGACCGAACCGGGCCGAGATGGGCCTGGACCGGTCGGCCCAGGCCGGCCGGCCTGGCCCATTCCCAAGGCGGTTCGGTCCCCCATTTCTTGAGCGTGAAGATGATGCAACCCTAAGCACATGTGGGCGCTGCCATTCCCAGGGAGAGAGCCATTCGCCTGAGAGGCCGTCCACAAGCTAGAGAGGAAGGAGAGGAGAGAGATCATTCGCGAGAAGGATCGCTCGACTCGAAGGAAGCAACCACAAGTGGAGGAGGACGTCGAGGCCCTGCCACGACACCCCCGGAGGAGAAGGAAGGCACCGTCGGAAGCATCACCATGACCAACGGCGCCATCTTTAGCGCCTTGATGGGGTAATATTCTCATTTTTCCATGGGTTGTAATCGATCTTGAGATGTAATCGCTACTTTTATGGTTTCAATCCATCATCTAGTGTTGAAGATGCTTTCATGTTTAAGGTTAGCTACCATGCCTTGCCGGGAGTATAGATCTCACTTCTCCCTTAGAACCCTTCGATACACCATGATCATCATAGGTCTAGTCATGAATACCTCCGCGTAGTATGGGGGGAGGGAAAGGGCGAAACTGTGGTCACAACCCCCGGTAGATTAGATCGGTTTTCATATCTCTAAGCGGTTGCATGTTCAAGTATCGTAGACCCTTGGGCAAGTGTCTTTTATATATCTTGTGAGTCTCATAACCCTCTCTAGTGTAGCGTAGTAGTTCTTTAGGTTAGTCTTTAGTTTAGGGTTTGGATAGTTAAGTAGGTAGTGCTAGATCAAACGTTTGTAATCCCCTTGCTCCGCAGATTGACAAGAACCTAGGGAATCCCCGTGGTGAAAAAGGTGTAGGTCCGTACGCTTACAGATCGTAAGTGGATACGAGTTTTATCCGTCAACAAAGTGTCACCATGATCAATGGCGCCATGCTTAGCGCCTTGATGGGGTAATCTTCTCATTTGTCCATGGGTTGTAAACGATCTTGAGATGTAATCGCTACTTTTATGCTTTCAATCTATCATCTAGTGTTGAAGATGCTTTCATGCTTAAGGTTAGCTACCGTGCTTTTTGGGAGTATAGATCTCACTTCTCCCTTAGAACTCTTCAATACGCCGTGATCATCATTGGTCTAGTCATGAATACCTCCGTGTAGTGACAGTACGGGGGGAGGGAAAGGGCGAAACCGTGGTCACAACCCCCGGTAGATTAGATGGGTTTTGTATCTCTTATCGGTTGCATGTTCAAGTATCGTAGACCCTATTGGCAAGTGTCTTTTATATCTTGAGAGTCTCACAACCCTCTCTAGTGTAGCATAGTAGTCTTTAGATTAGTCTTTAGTTAGGGTTTGGATAGTTAGCTAGGTAGTGCTAGATCAAACACTTGTAATCCCCTTGCTCCGCTGAGAGCCTGTGTGGTTCGAGGACTGGTGGTAGGTCGCTTCCTGGTGTGATGAGTGATTGACAACGTGGTGTGGACTGATTCTTCGCCAAGTATTGCAGGTGTAAGTTGCGGCTTGACTGGTGTTGGTGCAGGTGAAGAACAAGCGCAAAAGGTCGTTGCCGGTGAGGCCTCCAGGTGTGGAGAAGACAAGTAGGCTTGGTTCGAGGGACCCGGTGGCCAGCGGAGTCAAGTGCGGGCCGCATGGTGGCAAGAACAGCGAGATGAAGTCGTGGACGGTTTCTTGGTTGAGCCTCAAAACTAAGGTCGAGCCGGGACTACGTGGGAGCCGAGTCATGAGTGGAGATTGGCGGAGGCTACACTGAGTTCGCGGGGTTTCTGGTGGTTCACCAGAAAACCACTGGGTTCCTTGGTTGATCCACAAAGCCAAGACTGAAGACGGAGGTGCAGCAGCATCGGACCGGTCTGACCGATGGGTCTGACCGGTCTGACCGGTGGGTACCGGTCTGACCGGTGAGGTGTACCGGTCTGACCGGTGTGCGATTTTGGGGTTTTCTTCTCTCTAGGGTTAGAGGCATTCTTGGTGGGATTTCTTCGATTCCTCTAGATTTAGCAAGTTTTGGTGGACCAAATCTTGGCTATGGAGTGCCCAGGAGGTGTTCCTACTATCCCCAAAGTCTTGTGCGAATCCGTGGAGCGAATCGAGAGATCAGGAGTTTGATTTGGAGGAGTTGACGCGCGGGCGCTGTTCATCCCGAGAGCTCAGGTCCTGACCGGTCTGACCGGTGCCTCTCACCGGTCTGACCGGTGCAGACCCTTGGTTGAGTTTTGCTCGGGTGAACGTCTTGGTGAGTTCCCTTTTGTCTCGTGTTGCTGCTGTTTCGAGTTTGGTCAGTTTTGGAGCTCGGTAGGCCTGTTTGGTGGATTTGGGATTTCCTGGCTTAGACCGGTCTGACCGGCGAGCTACACCGGCCTGACCGGTGTAGGAGCCTTTTGTGGAAGTTCTCAGGTTTTGCCAGGTTGCTCCAGCAGAGACCGGTCTGACCGGTGCTGCTCACCGGTCTGACCGGTGCAGTCCAGTGGTGCTCGAGTTGCTTGTTCCGCTGCGTTCTCGAGTTGGTCTAGGTGGTAGTTGGTTCCTAGGACCAGTAGCACTCCAGTGGCTACGTGGTCTTGGCCAACTTGGGTAGTTGAGTCGGAGACGTGTTTTGGAAGTCGTGTTCGTCTTGTTGGAGTTCCCATCTCCTTCGAGAAGAATTTTTATCGGCTCCCATTCACTCCCCCCCCCCTCTCTGGTCGCCAGATCGGTCCTTCAATTGGTATCAGAGCCGGTTCGGGTCTTTCGAGGCTCTAACCAGTCTAAGATCCAAAGATGGCGTACCAGGAATGGGGATCGGGTCCTCCGCACTTCGATGGGAAGAACTACCAGATGTAGCAGAGACGGATGGCTACGTTCCTCCGTGGAAAGGGTCAGATCCTTTGGGACATTACGGTGAACACAGCTTATGTTCATCTGATTAACTTCCTTGCTCCAGGATCGAGGGATATGTTCTACGCCAACAACAAGGCGGTCGACTACTTATTTCGTGCTCTGTGTCAGTCTGAATTTGATCAGGTTCACACAGAGGACTTAGCTTGTAGGATTTGGGAGCAGTTGAAGGATGCTCATGCTGGGAATGCTCAGGTTCAGGCTCGGATGTACGCGACTTACCGGAGAGAGTACGAGAACTTCACTCATCTCCCCGGTGAGTCCATCGATGCCCTTTTCCAGCGGTTTACAGTTGTGGTGAACAACATGAGAGCCAATGTGGTTGTGCTCCCATACGATGATCATGATAGAGCCGTGAAGCTCTTGCACTCGTTGGATCGCACCGTATGGGACGGAAAGGTCGAGGCTATTCTTGAGTCCGAGAAGTATGACACCCTGACCGTGAACGAGCTGTTCTCGAAGCTCAAGTCAGCTGAGTTGGATCGTGGTATGACTGCCCGTCTTGAGAGCCCGACTGACTCTCATAGTCTTGCTCTCATCGGTGGCAAAGGTACTAAGTCTAATGCTAACGCATCCTCCAGGATGTACTCTCTATCTTCTTTGATGACTTTGCCAGATGAGGAGTTCGACGTGCTTGGAGAGGACGAGCTGGCTTTGCTGACCAGGCGGTTCGAGAGGTTGCACGAGAACCGGGTGAACACAAGGAAGAATCCACGGACATGCTTTCAGTGCGGCAAGCCAGGACACTTCGTCGCCGACTGTCCGGAGAAGATGGAGAACAAGGACGGCTACAAGCACCGGTCGAACAAGGACGGCAAGTACCGATCAAGACGCGATCACAAGCACAAGAACAAGCACAAGGACGAGCGACGATCGAGAAAGAAGGACGGCCGCGGCAGGAAGGCCCGAGCAATGGTCGGAGCGAGCGACGTCGACTCCAGCTCCGCCTACTCTTCCTCGAGCTCGAGTAGCAGTGAAGATGAAGGTGATCGGCGCAAGAACATGAAGTCATCCAAGAACTTGAGTGGGTTGAGCTGCTACGCGAGAGATGGCTTCTGCGGCATGGCACGCAACTCTGGCAGCAAGAAGGGTCACCAGAGCTACTCGGATTCCGACTCCGAGGATGAGGTACGTGACAAGCTTCCCTTCTTGCATGAGGAGAATGAACGGCTTGGCAAGTTGCTTGATAACCGCGATGACATGCTTAGAGAGGCAAAGAAGATGAGAAAGGAGCTTAGGGCCTCACTAGAAGATGCTAGGAACCGAGTAGCTGAGCTAGAAACCCAGAACCTTGATGCTAAGCTTGAGATAGATTCGCTTAAGGCTTCACCTGTGGTTTCTGATGAGATTGATTACTGTGATTGCTCTGTGTACCTAACTGATCTTACTAGTCTTAAGGATAAGCATGCTTCTACTTGTGATGAACTAGATGTGCTTAGGGTTGAAGTGGTTGAGCTTAAGTCTAGACCTGCTTTGCTAGGTGCTTGCACTTCTTGCCCTGTTTTGCATGGAAAGATTGTTGTGATGCATGCTTACACTGTTTCGCTTGAGGCTAAGTTGTAAGAACCTATTCCCACTTCTTGCTCTACTTGTGAATTGTATGCTTTGAAGAATCTGGAACTTGCACATTATGTGGATCGCTTGCAGGATGAGAATGATGAGTTGAGGAAAATGATGGGTTGGTTGTCGGGTCATGAAGCACAGCTTAGGATGATGATTGAGGCATACAAGCGCTATGATGGGCAAGTGCTTGGTTCGGAGAAGGTTGGAGAGTGTAGTGGTGAGGGAGGAGAGAAGATTGGTGATATCCAAGCTCCACCAAAAACCTTCCACAAAAATGCATATGCTCCTAAGCCCAACCCACTGAGAAACAAACTTGACACAACCCCAGATCCTCCCATATTTCCTCACCCTACAAATGATTTCCAGAAACCCATCAAGTTCAAGAGTGACTTGGGGAATTAGTTCGTTGGGAAAGAGGATGAGAAGCCGAGTGAGGAGAAACCAAGTGAGCAGCCCCAACCCAAGCCTAAGCCTAAGCCCATACGGTTTCATTGTGACTATTGTGGGAGAGATGGTCACAAGGGTGAGTTTTGCTTCAAGAGGAAGCGTGAGGAGAGAATGGCAAAGGAGTGGGCTAACAAGGACAAGTACCACCCTTCCAATGGTGTACTTGAGCCTCGTATGCAGATGCCCAGGGCCAAGGTGATTGTGAGGACGGTTCCGGCTTGGGGAGATCGAAAGGTGGCAGGTGGTGCTGCTGGCCGAGCACCACCAGTCAGACCGGTCAGGGGGACCGGTCAGACCGGTGCTGATCTGGGCCGACAGCAGTTCGGTTTCCTTGCTCGTGAGGATGCTCGGTTTGGTTCAAGAGGTCATGGTTCTGGAGGTTGGCATGGAGAATTTGCAGGTGGTCAGTATGCTAGACGTTCTCCACCTCGTGCTCAATACGATGGCGGGAGGAGTCGTAGCTTTGAGATGGAGAGGAGGAACGGTCCATGGTCTTCCTTTCGTGGCTTTCGTTCTCCTCCAGCTAGACAGGGGTGGTTCCCGTGGTGGTTTTCGTGGTGGTAGCTTTGGTAGGCGTGATGCTTTGGATTGTGCTAACCCCACTTTGGAGCAAATGGCTCGGCACTGGTTTTACTCTTTTGGTACTAACCCCAGTGCTGAGTCGTTTGTTCGCTCACGTGCTCGTTTTTGAATTTCAGGTGGGAGACTTGAGGAACGTTTGGTTGATTGACTCCGATTGCTCGAGGCATATGACCGGGGACAAGGGGTGGTTCTCAAGTCTCATCCCGGTGGTGTCCAAGACATACATCACTTTTGGGGACAATGGGCGAGGGCGTGTGCTTTCAGAAGGTGAGATTAAGGTAAGTGACAAGGTCACTCTCAGGCGTGTTGCTCTTGTCCAATCGCTCAGGTTCAATTTGCTTTTCGTGTCCCAGCTGTTGGATGAGGGTTTTGAGGTGTTGTTTCGGCCTGGTGGTTCTCGGATTTTGGATTCTCGAGGGGACCTAGTTTGCATGGTCGTTCCCGAGGGTCAAGTGTTCCGAGCGGATTTCTCTCAGTCTTCTGGTGTGGCTCGTTGCTTTTTGGCTAGTTCTTCTAGTGAGTTGTGGAAGTGGCATAGGAAATTGGGTCACTTGAGCTTTGACCTTTTGTCTCGCTTGAGTAAACTCAATTTGGTCCGAGGATTGCCACGGTTGAGGTTTGAGAAAGAGTTGGTTTGTGCACCGTGTAGGCATGCCAAGATGGTAGCCTCTTCTCACCTGCCCCTCACCGATGTGATGACGCAGCGTCCATGCGAGCTGCTCCATATGGACCTTGTTGGCCCAGCTCGTGTGCGATCTGCGGGTGGGAAGTGGTACGTCCTAGTTGTGGTGGACGATTACTCTCGGTATGCTTGGGTCTTCTTCTTGGAGGAGAAGGGGGAGACGTTTGGTTTTGTTTGAGATCTTGTCTTGAGGTTGAGGAACGAGAGGCACGGAGATGCCATACGAGCGATCCGTAGTGACAATGGCTCGGAATTCAAAAACTCTCGCTTCGAAACCTTTTGCCATGACTTGGGTCTTGAACACCAGTTTTTGAGTCCGTATACGCCTCCCCAGAATGGCGTGGTGGAAAGAAAAAACAGAACATTGTGCGAGATGGCTCGGACGATGCTCGACGAGCATAGGACTCCAAGAAGGTTCTGGGCTGAGGCGGTCAATACCGCGTGCTATGTGTCCAAAAGGATTTACCTCAGGGTCCAGAAGAAGAAAACCTGCTATGAGTTGATGCACGGTCGCACACCCAAGGTGAGTCACTTCCATGTCTTTGGTTGTAAATGCTTCATTCTTAAGAAAGGGAAGAAATTGGACAAGTTCGAGGCTAGGTCTGTCGATGGCATTTTCTTTGGTTATGCATCTCATTCTAGAGCATTTCGTGTGCTCAATCTTGAAACTAACCAAATCGTGGAGACTTGCGTGGTAACCTTCGACGAGACACAGCCACGTAGTCAGCTTGTTTTTGAGTGTGCAGATGACGATGAACTTGGCAAGGAGATTTTTCAGGAGGGGGAGCATGAACATGGAGATGATGAAGATGGCGGTGTGGTGCCCGCGGCTGAACATGTACCTACTACTTCGACTACGATCGAGAGCGGGCCCTCTCCCACACCTACAACGACAAACCCAGATCAAGGCGAAGCTGCTATTGAGGGGGAGGTAGCATCAAGGCGAGAACCTCCCCGGCGAGTGCAAGTGGATCACCCAGCTTCGAGGATCATCGGCGACATCAATGAACGTACTACACGGTCGAGGGTTCGAAATAATTCTCACTTTGTTCATGCTGCTTTTGTTGCTACCTTTGAGCCCAAAGACAATGGACACGCGCTATCTGATCATAATTGGGTCAATTCGATGCATGAGGAGTTGGAGAACTTTGAGAGAAACCAAGTTTGGGAGTTGGTTGACCCTCCACCAGGGTGTAAGTCGATTGGGACAAAATGGGTGTGGAAAAATAAAGACGGAGAGAAAGGAGAAGTGGTGAGAAATAAGTCAAGGTTGGTGGCGTAAGGGTATAGTCAGAAAGAGGGGATCGACTACGAGGAGACCTTTGCTCCCGTAGCTCGTTTGGAGGCGATTAGGATCCTTCTAGCCTTTTCCGTGGCTAAAGGGTTCAAGTTACACCAAATGGATGTGAAGAGTGCTTTCCTGAACGGTGTGTTGGAGGAAGAAGTGTACGTGAGGCAACCACCGGGGTTTGAGAGTGAGAAGTACCCCCACCGGGTGTACAAGTTGAGGAAGGCGCTGTATGGGTTGAAGCAGGCGCCTAGGGCTTGGTATGGCAGGTTGAGGGGGTTCCTGTTTGAGAGAGGTTTCGAGATGGGGAAGGTCGATCAGACCTTGTTTCTCCTCAGGCAGGGTAAAGAGATCCTAATTGTGCAGGTATACGTGGATGATATTGTCTTTGGTGGCTCGTCTAACTCTTTGGTTGCAAGGTTTGCAGAAGACATGAGCAGGGAATTCGAGATGAGCATGATGGGTGAGTTGCAGTTCTTCCTCGGCCTCCAGATCAAGCAGTCGAAGGAAGGAACATTTGTGCACCAAGCAAAGTACACCAAGGACATTGTGAGGAAGTTCAAGATGGAGGACTCCAAGGCTATGGCGACGCTTATGAGTACGACTACAGCTCTTGATGCGGACGAGGAAGGTGAACATGTGGACCAGAAGGAGTACCGGAGCATGATCGGGTCACTCCTGTACTTGACGGCGACGACGCCGGACATCCACTTCTCGGTATGTCTGTGCGCTCATTTTCAAGCATCTCCGAGGACTTCGCATCGGCAAGCAGTCAAGCGCATATTCAGGTATTTGCGTCATACTCCCGACTTCGGCCTTTGGTACTCCGCGTCTTCTTCTTTGGCTCTTCATGGATTTTCAGACGCGGATTTTGCCGGGTGTCGGTTGGATAGGAAGTCCACTTCTGGGACTTGCCAGTTCTTGGGTTCTTCTTTGGTTTCTTGGTCTTGCCACAAACAGTCGAGTGTTGCTCAATCCACTACCGAGGCAGAGTATGTGGCCGCAGCTAGTTGTTGCTCTCAGCTCCTTTGGATCACATACACCATGAGTGACTTTGGTGAGGAGTATACCCACGTCCCACTTCAATGTGATAGCACCAGTGCCATATGCATTGCAAAGATCCCAGTGCTCCACTCCAAAACCAAGCACATAGAAGTGAGGTATCATTTCCTGAGAGACAACGTTGAGAAAGGGAAAATCGCTTTGATCCATGTACCCACACATGACCAGCTAGCCGATATTTTCACCAAACCCCTAGATCAAGCAACTTTCACTCGATTGCGGGGGGAGCTTGGTGTTTGTTTGACTTCTTGAGTTGGTGTGTGGGAGCTCTTTTGTAGCATATGTATAGCTTTCCTTTGTGCACTTCTTGCATTTTGCATGACATGTGTAACACGATGTATAGGCATCTTTGTATCTTAGGTTGCATGCATCTTGTATCATATGCATTTTGTAGGAAAAGCTTCTCTCATATACATTGTTCACCATGATGTGCTATATATGATCTTGTGAGCTAGTTTGGTATGCTATGGTTAGTTTGGCTTAGCTCTTGATGATCTTGATTTATGCCCATGGTTGATAGCTATGTTTTTGAAAAATGAGATATGTATGCTCTCTTGTGAGTAAATGCCTTTATATGATCTAGACATGTTTTAGTGGCTTGGCTATACTTAATTTGTGGTTGGATAGCTTATTTTGATCATATGGGGCCAAATGCTCATTTGCCATCATGAATGTTTAGCCCCCATGCTTTATCTTGTGGAGGGGCATAAGTTCCTTTTTGTCGCAAAGACATTTCATGTACCAAATACGAATCTGAAAATGAAATGTAAATTGCTTGGAAAATGTGCTCCCATGTCATATGTGCTTAATTTACTTGCTTTTGGGTGCTAAACCGTTGCATGATGCCTACCAATGAGAAGTCTCATACATAGAAGTAGGCACATGGCTCGGTGGCTTTGACATGACATGAGGTGCTTGTGGGTGTTTATGATGGTCTTATGATTAGAATGGTTGTCCTAGCATGAAGTTTGTGTGGCTTTGCCATTTTGACATGTTTTGCTCATGTTTAGGACTTTGCTCATGAGAGGGTGATTTTTCGCAAAATTGCTCAATTCTATCTTAGCTTCACCCAATGGTTGTGAAACTTGGTGATCTTGTAGTTGATGTCATTACGAAGCTATAGAGTATCTAACTTGATCATTTGGACATGTGTAGCATCCTATGTTGAATTTTGTCTATTTGAGAAGCTCTAGGTTGCATTTTTTGCATTTTTGGCTTGATTCATGCATTGTCAACAAAGGGGAGAAGTTTGGGTATGTTTTGGGTTGCTGCATGCATTTAGAAGGTTTCCAAGTGGTTTCGAGCTATTTTTGAGCTCGTGCAGTTCCCAGATGGTCATCGGCCTGACTGGTGTCATCCACCGGTCTGACCGGTGTGGGTTTCCAGGTGCTGGGCGATCTTGTCCACCGGTCTGACCGGTGAGGTGGACCGGTCTGACTAGTCAGAGCAAGGCTGAAGCAGCTGCTCTGTTTTGTGATGTGGTTTGCATGCATTCGTCCAGGGGGAGTTGCATTGTTTCAGGGGAAGCTTGCATGTGTGCAGGGGGAGCTCTTTGTGGTTTTCGAGTTTTGGTTTGGTGGTTTGTGCTCTTTGCTTGAGCATGGTTTTGTCTCGGATGTGTCGAGCCGTTGCCCTTGCCTAAGGGGTCCGAGACTTGTCTTCTTCAAGTGATCTTGCTCTTTGCCTTTCCTTTGGCTTTCGATCGCTTGTTGGAGTTTCTTTTAGTCGTTTCTTTTCTTTTCCTTTTCTCGTTGATTACCAAATCGTGTGTGTTGTCAATGCACTCATCAAGGGGGAGATTGAGAGCCTGTGTGGTTCGAGGACCGGTGGTAGGTCGCTTCCTGGTGTGATGAGTAATTGACAACGTGGTGTGGACTGATTCTTGGTCAAGTATTGCAGGTGCAGGTTGCGGCTTGACTGGTGTTGGTGCAGGTGAAGAACAAGCGCGAAAGGTCGTTGCCGGTGTGGCCTCCAGGTGTGGAGAAGACAAGTAGGCTTTGTTCGAGGGACCCGGTGGCCAGCGGAGTCAAGTGCGGGCCGCATGGTGGCAAGAACGGCGAGATGAAGTCGTAGACGGTTTCTTGGTTGGGCCTCAAAACCAAGGTCGAGCCGGGACTTCGTGGGAGCCGAGTCATGAGTGGAGATTGGCGGAGACTACACCGAGTTTGCGGGGTTTCCGGTGGTTCACCAGAAAACCACTGGGTTCCTTGGTTGATCCACAAAGCCAAGACCGAAGACCGAAGACGGAGGTGCAACAGCATCGGACCGGTCTGACCGGTGGGTCTGACCGGTCTGACTGGTGGGTACCGGTCTGACTGATGAGGTGCACCGGTCTGACCGGTGTGCGACGACGCAGTCCGGAGACTTCGAAGCGGAGGACACGCGTCGGGATCGCAAGGCTTGCGTCGAGGCTAAGCAAGTTTGCGGTCGCTGGGCATCCGTCCGATGGTTCGACGATGAAGATTCCCAAAGTGCCCCTTGGGGGCGTGTATCCTAGTATTAGTCCTTAGGGGTAGTTTCGTCTTTCGGTTGCCTCCATATAACCTAAGTGGTGAGAGGATGGCAGCCATCTCTTGGAACTTTAGCTCATTTTGTTTTGCTATTTTCCTCTTCCATTTTCCTTTGGAATTTCTAGGACTGCCTTGAGAGCTTCATGGTGAGATCTTGTGAGAGGGAAGGATGATTGGGCGGCAAGCTAGACCTTGTATGAACCTTCATGGTATGTATAGATGATTCGGCGTGGTTCCTCAAGACTTGCTTATGTCTCTCCCGTTTCTTCTTTTTAGTGATTTTCGGAGCCTTTTCTTGGCGATTTTCTTGTGGCGGGTTCGAGGCCTTTCTCTTTGGGATATGGTGGGGGATGTATGCTTGAACCCTTCATGGTTCTTTTCTCTTTGATTCCCCTCCCAAATCCGTTAGCAAAGGGGCTCGATTTTGGGGTTTTCTCCTCTCTAGGGTTAGAGGTGTTCTTGGTGGGATTTCTTCGATTCCTCTAGATTTAGCAAGTTTTGGTGGACCAAATCTTGGCAATGGAGTGCCCATGAGGTGTTCCTACTATCCCCAAAGTCTTGTGCGAATCCGTGGAGCGAATCAGGAGATCGGGAGTTGGATTTGGAGGAGTTGACCCGCGGGCGCTGTTCATCCCGAGAGCTCAGGTCCTGACCGGTCTGACCGGCGCCTCTCACCGGTCTGACCGGTGCAAACCCTTGGTTGAGTTTTGCTCGGGTGGACGTCTTGGTGAGTTCCCTGTTGTCTCGTGTTGCTGCTATTTCGAGTTTGGTCAGTTTTGGAGCTCGGTAGGCCTGTTTGGTGGATTTGGGATTTCCTGGCTCAGACCGGTCTGACCGGCTAGCTACACCAGCCTGACCGGTGTAGGAGCCTTCTGTGGAAGTTCTCAGGTTTTGCCAGGTTGCTCCAGCAGAGACCGGTCTGACCGGTGCTGCTCACCGG
Organism: Cenchrus fungigraminus; assembly: GCA_036936925.1. Classification (NCBI taxonomy): domain Eukaryota; kingdom Viridiplantae; phylum Streptophyta; class Magnoliopsida; order Poales; family Poaceae; genus Cenchrus; species Cenchrus fungigraminus. The sequence goes on along the minus strand of CM072778.1, from coordinate 47,251,770 downwards.
TCTGACCGGTGCAGTCCAGTGGTGCTCGAGTTGCTTGTTCCGCTGCGTTCTCGAGTTGGTCTAGGTGGTAGTTGGTTCCTAGGACCAGTAGCACTCCAGTGGCTACATGGTCTTGACCAACTTTGGTAGTTGAGTCAGAGACGTGTTTTGGAAGCCGTGTTCGTCTTGTTGGAGTTCCCATCTCCTTCGAGAAGAATTTTTATCGGCTCCCATTCACTCCCCCCCCCTCTCTAGTCGCTAGATCGGTCCTTCATCCACGGATTGACAAGAACCTAGGGAATCCCCGTGGTGAAAAGGTGTAGGTCCGTACGCTTGCGGATCGTAGGTGGATACGAGTTTTATCCGTCAATAGCGGCAAAGGCGTGGCCTTCCGATGAAGAGAAGTGCTACTTGACCATATTGCCCTTGAGGGGTGTGTATCTCATTTTAAGTTATAGGGGTAGCGTGGTCATTTGCCCAACCCGGAGAGACTTCATATATATAGCTCTAGGGTTTCAGGGCAACTCATCCATCCGGACTGCTTCTCATTTCCCTGTTCCATAGGTGTAGATTTTCTTCACCGTTTTGTAGAGAATCTGACCATCGAGTGTAGGGAAGCTTTCATGGTTGCGTCGATTTCCTTCTTGTGGCTCGAGTGATTTTCGTGTCTTTTTCGGGCTATTTTCGTTGGATTTTCGTGCGCGGCTTGTTCCTCCAATTCTGAGGTGTTTGGGTCTGGATTTCTTTGTGGGGATCATGGGTAGATGCCTTGTGCATCTTTGTGCTTGATCTTGACCCCTCAAACTCCGGATTTGGCCTTGGTTTGAGGATTTCGGGTGGAACCCTAGCTTTTTGGTAGAGCTCGGTTCGTGATGGATTCCCGGCGTTTTAGTTGGTTTGAGGCCTCAAGTTTTTGGGCATAGCATCCCCTAGGGACGCTTCACATCTCCCCCAAATCTTGTCTCAATCCATTTAGCCGTTTGGGAGATCCATGGTTGGATAGGTGGAGTTGACCTCGCGGTTTTGAGCTCGGGCTGTGGCCCGCGGACTGTCCGCGAGCCCCTGTTCGTCGGGTGTTCGTCACGTGTTCTTGAGTTCGTGAGCATGAGTTGTTTCGATCCGTCGAGTTTGGGGTTTTCGGTTGGGAGAGGTTTGCCGGACTGTCCGCGCGCCACGGACTGTCCGCGGTGCTTGCCCGGACTGTCCGCGGTGCTTGCCCGGACTGTCCGAATTTCCCTGGGAGGTTCTAGAGGTTCTGTTTGGGTTTGCGGACCGTCCGTCCGAGGGTTGCGGACCGTCCGCCAGGTCCTTGCAGACTGTCTGCCGCAGATTCGTGGACTGTCCGCCAGGCTCGCGGACTGTCCGCCGTACCCTTGCGGACTGTCTGCCTTGGGCCTCGCAGATATGGCTAAGTCCTTTGCCTCTTGAGTTGTCCTTCCGCTTTGGTTTGTGTTTGGACTTGTTCCTAGGGTTGGTAGGTCCGTTGTGACTACGTGACCTTGGCAAGTTCGTGTGGGAACTCTTGGTTGTGGATTTGGGACATAGGCCGAGTTCATCCTTCGGGAAGAATTTTTAATCGGCTCTCATTCACTCCCCCCCTCTCTGGTCGCCTAATCGGTCCTTCATTGGTTGCAGGAGGTTCCTAGCATCTAAACTCAACTTTTGATTCAAGTAGAATTGCTAGAATCACTTTGCATTTCAAATTTCGTTTTAGTCTCCTCTGACAGGTCGGTAGTACCGCCCCTGTGCCGGAAGTACCGACCCCTCGGTAGTTCCGACACAGCGTCGGTAGTTTCGACCTGTGAATTTAACCGTTGCATTGTTTTAGAAATTTGAAGTGATCCTATTCACTCCCCCCCTCTAGGCATCAGAATGTCCTTTCAGTAAATCGCAAACAGCCTTGCCTTAACCTGATTGTTCCCAGCGTGAGCTACTTTCAACTTCTCCCAAATCTTACAAGCCAAGTCCTCTGCACAAACCTGATCGAATTCGGATTGGCAAAGAGCACAAAACAGGTAATCGACCACCTTGTTGTTGGCGTCGTGCATATCCCTCGATCCTGGAGCAACGAAGTTCACAGAATGAATATAAGTTGTGTTCTCCGTGATATCCCAAAGGATCTAACCCTTGCCGCGAAGAAAAGGGGGCATCCGCCTCTGCCACATCTGGTAGTTCTTCCCATCGAAGTATGGAGGAACCGAACCCCTTTCCTGGTACGCCATCTTTGGATCTTGGACTAGTTAGAGTCCCGAAAGACCCATAACCAGCTCTGACACCACTTGAAGGACCGAATTGGGCGACCAGAGAAGGGGGGAGTGAATGGGAGCCAATAAAAATTCTTCTCGAAGGAGATGTCTTCTCCAACAAGACGAACACGGCCAAACCCAAAAGCTTCTCCGACTCGAACTACTCAAGTTTGGCAAGACCGCGTAGCCACTGGTGTGCTACTGACTCTAAGAGCGAACTACAACCGAAATTACTCGAGAACGTAGTGGAACAAAGACTGGAGCAGCTAACACACCACACCGGTCAGACCGGTCACTGGCACCAGTCATACCAGTCCTAACCGAGTCACCCGAAACCTCCAGCTAGATCACTCGAGCAACAGATATTCCACTGAAAGGCCATGCACCTGTCAGACTGGTTCTTACCAGAAAACCTCAAGCGCAAGAACCTGTATCTTCAAAGGCCCAAACAGCACGAACTTGAAACAGCTGCAAGCCTAGAGACAAACCGACACCCTAGAACGTTCACCCGAGCCAAAACCCAACAGGGGGTCGCACAGGTCAGACCGGTGAAGGGCACCGGTCAAGACCTGGGCGCTCGGGATGAACAGCGAGCCGCGGGTCAACTCCTCCAAAGGTCCTTTCCTATCTCCCGATTTGCTCCACGGATTTGCATGAGACTTTGGGGATAGTAGGAGTACCTCATGGGTATCCCATAGCCATGATTTGAGCCCCCAAAACTCACCAAATCAAGAGGAATCGAAGGATTACCACTGAAGAGGGGAAGAAACCGGGAGTAATCATCTTAACCCCAAAACCCCCGAAATCAGGAAGACTAATGATGGGCCGCATCAGCAGAGGACCGACACTGACCACCAGCAAGGCCAGGCCCAGCTCCCTCTCCTTAGGGACAACGCAGTCCGGTCTCCTTCCGCAGGGCCACCTCCGACTCAGACAGCCACCCCGGTTACCTCGACAGGCTGCTCTGCCTCGCACGACCTAAGGCTCCTTCTGCCGTAATCCGTCGGTCGGGGCCCCCCAGGGGGTGGGCTGCAATGTGGCAGAAGCTGCCCCGCGCCGCGCGGGACGTGCAGCTGCAGCGAGGCACACGGATCTGCCCTGTCAGAGGTCAGGCAATGATGAGATTTTCCCCGGCGTGGAAGGCGGACTGCCTCGGTGTCCCATCACCTGGATACTGAACAGTGGCCAAGGACACGCGAATCCTTCGCCTGTAAGACATCGAACAACGAGACCCGACCCAGCAGGTATCAGAGAGAAGGTCGAGGCTTGCAAGGGAAGCCCCGACCTAACGTGACTAGTGCGCTCCTGGGTCGGGTGAAGCCGCCTCGGGATGGAGGCCGAAGCTACGCCACCCTACGAAGGCTACCACGACTGGTGCGGTGTACGGTGCCAACGGGAGACGAAGGCCCACGGTGTTGCACTGTTCCGGCACTGTTGCAGCACTGTAGCAGAACATATTTTTACCATCTTAGCCCTTGTACACCGGCCCTCCTTGAACTATAAAAGGGGAGGTTGGCATCGTAAACAGGCATGCGAAACCAGATACGACAAACAACACGCACTACACCCACTAATCGAGCACCGGCTGCTCTCATCCACATACAGAGACTTGGGACTCTTTCCCTCTCTCGACCTAAGCTTGTATCCCCTACTACAAGCCCCTCTGGGCATATAGAACATCTTCCCGAACTGGACGTAGGGCACCCCCTTGGTGCCTGAACCAATATAATCCTAGTGTCTCTAAGCCCAACCATCCGGATCAGACGTACGAATTATACCACAAATTACTTGCCGGCGGTATCGAACCCGACAGTTGGCGCGCCAGGTAGCGGCACTTCGTGTGTCACGACGCCAAACAAGGGTTCAGATGGCCCATTCTGACGAACAGCCGGCGCGCACCACCGTGTTGCGCTTCGGCTCCCTAGACTTCGTCTTCGATGGTCCAGTCGAGTCACCCACTGGGGCCATGTTCTCGCGATCCCAGCCTGACGCGCCCGCACCACCTTAGGACCAGCCACTTGAGGAGCCCCATGCGGTGAAGTCTACCGCCGACCGGGTTTGGGACCTGGTCGGCCGCAACATGGCGATCGCTCTGGGGTCGAACCCGTCCTAGGACCTCTTCCGCTTCGCGGCGTTCGCCACCTCCATGCTCGTGTTAGGGTTGCAGGAGGAGGAGACGCTGACCTGGGATGAATTCAAGCTCTGCTACGACTCCATGTACCCTAAGGGGCAGGCGTGGCTCCCCTGCGGCAGGGCGAATGCTCCTACCGCCACGGGAGACGCACGGTCGGTCCCCTCGGGGGCTTCTCAGGCAAGCTGCGACGAGGCCGAGAGCGCGCCTCCCGGCAAGAAGGCGTCGACGCCCCACGACCCGAGGCACGAGTGTTTCATCCTCCAGCAACAGCCCGACACAGTCCACTCCACCAACTCCGACGACAGCTCCGCGGAAGGTGAGCCCACTTCGCCCGACGCTTTCGCTAGCGAGGAACCCCCGCAGAATGAGTACGACCGCGAGCGGCAGCGTGCGCGCCTCGACGAGCTTGACGAGGCTCAGCAGGCTCTCGAGGACTAGCAGGCGAGGCTTCACCATGCGCTCGGTGCCGAGGCGGTGGCAACGCCCGTGCATGAGCGTGCACAAGAGGTACGCCGCTGCATCGTCGGTGATGTTCACGGGACCCCCCTCACCAAACGGGCCTCCCAGAACCTCGCCGCAGCGGCCGTACTCCTCCAGGCCGGCCCCGAGCCAACGACCCCGGAGGAAAAGAAGCTCCGCCAGCACCTCCAGACGCTGTGAGGCACGGATCCTGGACAAGGAACGCTCGGTTCACCGTGGGTCCTCACGCCCATCGGGGCAGCTGGATCGCGCGGAGAGCGTACGCTCGCCCGCTGGCCGCAAGGTCAACTCTAACCACGGGGCCCGAGGCACATCCTCAGCGCGTGGGAGGATGATGACCCGAGGCTGGTCGGACGGCGAACACCGGCCACGAAGGGGGTACAGGCGGAGTCCGACGCCTGACCCCTGAGGTCCGAGGGCTTTCGGCGCCAATGTTCTCACTGCAGCCCCCCCAGCACGATATCGTGCTCCGACCACCGTCGCGAAGTACGACGGAGAGACCAACCCGAGCGTATGGCTTGAGAACTATCGCCTTGCCTACCACAACGGTGGGGCGACCAACGATCTATTCATCATCAAAAGCATCCCGCTGTACCTCGCCGACTCGGCACGTACCTGGCTCGAGCACCTCCCTCGAGGGAGGATCAACAGCTGGGCCCAGCTCCGGGACGCCTTCATAGGGCACTTCCAGGGTACCTACGCGCAGCCTGGCAATGCGTGGAAACTTCGCCATTGCCGGCAAAGGAAGGGCGAAAGTCTCCGTGACTACATTCGCCACTTCTCCAAGTGCTGCGCCGAACTCCCCGACACGGCCGACAACCAGGTTGTCACCGCTTTCCAAGATGGTACCACGTGCGAGACCCCTGTCCACCGGATAGGGCGAGTCAAGCCGAAAACCATCCGCAAGCTCCTTGACTTGGCCACTGACCACGCTGACGGGGAAGAGGCCGTCGCTTTCAGCAAGAGGAAGCCCGAGGAGGAGCAGGGTGAAGCTCCAGCTACCCGTCCGGAGAAGAAAAAGAAGAAAGAGCGCAAGCTCCGCAACAGCAACCTAGTGGCGGCGGCCGACAAACGACCGTTCAAGCCAAAGGCTGGTCCCCCGAGGGATTACTTCGAGAAGATGCTTGAGGCACCTTGTCCTTACCACGAGACTCCGGTCAAGCACGCCATGAAGGACTGTAACCTCATGAAGAGATACCTCGGCGGGAAGAGTAAGCCGCAAGACGCGGCCAACACCGGCGCCGCCAAGAATGTCGAGCACGACGATTTCCCCAAGGAGGATGGCGCCGTCATGATGATCTTCGGTGGGACACCTGCCCGCCCTCCGAGGCGCAAGCATAAGCGCATCCTGCAGGAGATCTACCACACCGAGCCGGCTGTGCCTTCGTACCTCTGGTGGTCTGAGACGGCTGTCACGTACGACCGGGCGGATCACCCCGACCACATTCCACAGCTGGGGGCTTACTCCCTCGTGGTGGCACCGCTCTTCGGCACCAAGCGGGTGCACAAGGAGCTCAAGGACGGAGGAAGCGGCCTCAACATCGTCTACATGTCCACCCTCGACAGCATGGGGATCCAGCGGTCTCAGCTCCGCCCGTCATCGACCCTGTTCCACGGAGTCGTTCCTGGGATGGAGGCAGTCCCACTCGGACAGATCGACCTATCGGTCACCTTCGGTGACGAGGAGAATTTCCGCAAGGAAATGCTCACCTTCGAGGTCGTTGGCTTCCCGGGAACGTACCACGCGATCCTCGGGAGGCCGGGATACGCGAAGTTCATGGCGGTCCCCAACTACACCTACCTCAAGCTGAAGACGCCCGGACCCAAGGGAGTGATCACCATCGACACCAAGTTCCAACACGCGTTCGAGTGTGATACTGAGTGCTTCCAGTTCGCAGAAGCCCTCATCCGCTCTGAGAAGATGGCCACAGGAACTTCGACTGGGAATCCCAACAATGACATCACGATGGTCGACTCGACCTAGACCAGCTACGTTGTCTCTACCCTTGCAATAGTACCATGTACTGTTTTATGCTTATGATGAATAAAAGTGCCCACCCTTTTTCCGTTTTTCTCATCGTAAGCACGACTTTTGCCAAAAAGGTCTCCTAACGCGAGTGATCCTAAGCAACAAATCATTTTACGGTCCTCAACTTAAAAATCCTTCGTTGCTCGGGGGCTCCATCCAGGGGCAACATGCCCCTCGAAAAACAAAAAGTCTTTTTTCCGAAAAAGCTTCTGTCGAGAAACACCCTGCTAACTTAAAGAGCAAGAGGGAAGGAACCTGCAACCATCTGTCTACGCTCGGCCGAGTACTGACGCCCCTACACCTATACGTGTGTTGACGGTCGATTTTGGTGCACCTAGCTATGAGTTTACCGTCAATATTTGCACATATTTGATATTCTAACTAATGGTACTAACCCCCCGGAGGTATCAAGTTCACTCTTGCATGTCGATTTTGGAGTTTATTGTTTACGTAGGAAAATAACGTTAAAGAGGCGACTTTCGGGATAAGTTCATCAAGCACTTCAAGAGAAGATCATGAAGCCCGGCACAAGTCAAGACACATGATGAACATGACTCCAAATGGCCCAGGGACTGAAGCATGAAGCCGTACAACTCCAGGGACCTGAATAGAAGATGCTGAAGCTTGCGCGACAAGGAGCTCTATCTAAAGCGTGGAGAAGACGACGTCAAGGGCCCACATGCAGAAGGGGGCAAGTCAACAATTGACCGAGAAGCGTCGGGGAGTGAGACAGGGCCGAACCGGGCCTGGGCCGATCGGCCCAGGCCGGCCGGCCTGGCATGTTCTGAGCCTGGTTCGCGCTCCCCTTTGACCTAGGTGCTCCTCGATAAATTGCATCTGCCTCCATCGGCTGCCACATCCATCCATTCATCATAGAGCCGCCGACACAAAGGAGAAGCACCGGGAGGAAGCCGACGGCCGCCGCAAGTCCTCGAGTTGCCTAGGAGATGGCCTAGGCCATGCCCTAGCCGCCATGGTTGGCCCTACGTGGTGAAGCCATGGTGGAGTTCCGGAGCCCATGCCTTGATTCCATCAGGGCAATTGTACACTCGACATTCGATGGTGATATAAATCATGTCTTTTCCTTACTTTGAGTTACTTCAATGCGTGCTCATTCATATGTGTAGCTAGCATACGCCCTTAGTAGGAATAGAGTAATCATGGTGGTTAGTCTATCTCTTGCGGATACATCGTAGTAATGCACGGACCGAGGTTTATCATTCGGTGATGAATATCCTTGCGTAGTGACAGTACGGTGGAGGAGAAAGCGGCGAGCGAATGTGTAATGTTGAGTCGATGACTCATTCTCATGTTGTAGGATTAGATTGGTTTGTCACCTTGGCCGGAACGGCAATAAGAAGACGATAGGCTAGGGTTACCTTTTGATGTTTACCTTTATGGCTAGATGGATGTGATCCATACATCCTTTCATGTATGTTTAACCTTTACGCAATCAACGCTTCACATAGGGTTACACCGGTAGGTTAGATAGAGAACCTTAGCGGTTTGCTTCCGATCCTAGGATTGACAAACCTTGGAGAACCCTCTTTGGTGAAAAAGGCACCAAGTCACCCGTACGCTTGCGGTGAACTTGATCACGGTTTTGAACCGTCAACAAGCCCCTTTTTCTGGCGCCGTTGCCAGGGATCGGCAACTCGAACCCTAGGGCGATCTATCTTTCCTTTTTAACTAACCCTAATTTTATTATTGCATATACCTGGTGTTTCTTGTTTGTGTCCTTGAATGCAGGTAAAACCCTAGACACAAAGCGATCGAGAAGTTTTCGACATTCGGACTTCAACAAGTCCTACCTCTCTCAACCAAGTTGATGGCTACGCAAATATTTGCTCTTTAGTGGTAGGTGCTAACCTTGGTTAGTGTCCCAACATCTGCTATCGAGCCTCCACCCAAAGCAAACGAAGATGAACAAGGTATGCCTACGTGTGTCAATTAAGTTTTTAAGACTAATTTCTTTTGGAGGTTTGTATGTTCAAGCTATAGGATTCGGAAACGACCATGTCAAGCATGATGTAGAAGGATTCCATTACCATCATGCTCATGCAGCGATGGTAATGACTTTTGAAGCCAAGGGATGCGTGACATGGTGCCCTAAAAGACTTCAAGATAAAGACCACACGTACATCTCCGGGTCGATGAGGATAATGGTGTCTTCAAGATGTTTGCATGAGCCTCAGCAGAAAGTATAAGATATATTTGGATTTTCAAAAGCCCCATGAAGTCTACGTTCCAACGAATCAAGCGGCAAGGCAATCGGAGGTTCCTACAAACGGATATGGCCGAATCACCGAAGGTTGCACATGCTGAAATTCTGGACAGCAAGCAATGCTGAAGTGAAACAGCCATAGCTCCCTCATTCGGACTCCGATTAAGACGAATGAGTACCCGTTGGAAAGGTAATTTTATAAAATTTTCAATAGAACTATATTTGGGTATATGTTCTGTTCTTAATGCAGGGGTAAATCCACGAAGAAGAGGCAGCAACAAGGCGATGACGACAAGATAGAGGAGATGGACATGGTGTCAATAAAGAGAATATGGGGCAACGGTTCCACAACACGTACATGATGAAATTCAGAACCTAAGGACTAAAACAAAACCTCCGGAGCATGGATAAACGAAGACACAAGAGGCACCACTAAACACATGATGATGTTGGAAGCGAACCACGACCGACTTCATAAGGCAACATCAAGCTACATGGCTACTTTGGATTCTCGCACAAAGAACCGTGGCTTCACGACGATGAAAAGGTACGTGAGAAAGTCGAGCTCTATGACTTAAAATGAAACGCTTTGCGGGAGGCAACCCGATCTTTTTATATATCTATATAAACTATGACGGTCTACATTGTGCTCTTTATTTGAAAACTTCAAGTAACATTGTACCATTGCTCTAATAAATGTCACAACCACATGTTGTATGCTTTAATAATATATTGAGTGAGCACTTTGCTTCTTGATTTTGGAAAACTTGTAGACCCCTTATATATTTTTGTGTGCTTATTAGTGTTTAGAGTCTTTTTATTTGTGTCCTTTTAGAGAGAAATATGAAGCATGATCCCTTTTGATTCTAAACTTGTGGCTAGTTAACTTAGGCTAACTTTTGCTTTTGGTTTAGATCACCACCATATCATGTCATGTCATTCTATTCATTCATATCATGTTGCACTTCATTCCACATTGTTCTCCACCTTTGCATTGTGATGCATGTTGCATCTCATCTTTTATAACTCTTCTCCTTAAAAACAACATCTTTGCCTAAACCTTCCTATCAAACCACACCTAGAACCCAAGCCAACAAAAGGGGGGATCGACTTATGTCAAGTCGACCAAGTCTATCTCTAACCCTTTGTCTAATTAAAATTTTGACTAGCCTCATCCTAAACCCTTAGGAGAAACCCCTCATACCTTTAGTAATCCTAAAACCATAGGTTTCTTTTTCATCCGAAAATCTAACCCTTGTTTTCTTTTCTTCTTTTTCAAAACCACCTTAGATAGAATTTCTTCACCCGACTTATCTTTTCAAAATTCTTGTCTTAAGCCAAAAAATATAGGATACCCATAAGCCTTACCTTAAAACCTTGTTAGCATGTTTGATTAGGTCTTTTGATACAAGGTTTTGTTTACAAGACTCTACCTCTTATAAGTGACTTGCTTGTCTTTATTGAGGGACGACATCGAAAGCCTTTTCAAACATTGCTGCCCTTTTTACTAACCCCTTTGCATTTGCATTTTTCATCAACCCCTTTGTTCCATCATGCATAGGTTAGCTTGGCTTTTTCGCGAAACTTTTTGATGAATGCTTTATTTCCATACTGGTGCTTCGTGCGCACGAGGCATTTTCTTTTGCAATCTTGTGTAAGCGTGGTGTTTAGACTTGATTGCGGACAATCATCATTTGAGTTTTAAAGCCTTGTTGATTTGTATTGCATTGGTTGGTTTATAAACTTCACAATGCGCCCTACTTCTCTTACACTATAAAGAATTGTTAATCTTGGGATAAGCATGGTGTTTTGACCTTGGTTAATAAATCTTTATGGCGGTGGAGAAATTTGGCAACCACTTTGTAAGCATGGAGCTTAGAATTTGGTGTAAACATTATTTTGTTTATATCCCTTCCTTTCATTTGCATTTTTCACCTACACGCACGTACACTCATTAGGTTCTTGCTTTTCTCTTTACTAGGTGAGCTATGCCACAAATTAAGATCTTACGGATGTATTTGGTTTGTTGGTAATTATTTCTACTCCCGACCATCACCCCGGGGGTAGAATGTGCATTTGATTTGTTTTGCAGGTATGACGAAGTGTTCCCATGAGTTCCTGACCGATTGCAATCAAGATCATTAGTCATCTACAAGACTTGAGATGGAAGTTGCTGTTTCCATTAAGTTTGAGCACATGTTCAGAGATGTACAATGGAAGAAAAGTTAATTTTCAGAAGCTCATTTGAACCATCTTTCCAATGCATCAAGGATCATCAATTTTGAAGACCCGTACAAGGAGATATGGCAGAAACATTGAGCGCTGCGCGGTCTGAAATCAGCTTTGGATAGATTGCATCGCCGGAGTAAAAAAGGCACAACTCTCTTGTTCGGAACCCGTTTCATGTGAATGATGGCTCGTTGGAAAGATAATTTCATGAAATTCAACTTGGAGGGGCGTTTCAGTACATGTTCTGTTCTGGAAGTAAAATAAAAACTGTGGAAGATGAGGCAGCGACAAGGACGGGATGGAAGTCGGTGATGACGATATGATGAAGGATTTGAAGGACGAAAGGGAAAAACGCCACGTGGAGTACAAGGATCACCTTCACCACAATATGCTCATCATTCTTTTTCCATGCTAAGCACAATGCTTAAGCATGGGGGAGGCCACGCTACACTTCACTACGAGCATCGAAAAGGACGGTAACTCGCCCTTAACTTTATCTTTGTTCATCTCCTTCTAAATGCTTGCACATATATGCATTCAACCATAAACAACCTTTGCATTTATCTCTCGATCAATAACATGGCTACTAGGAGGACAACCTAGTTTTGATAGTTTTATTTTTCAATAAATGAATCACTATCATTTTTGAGCTTACCACGATAATATCATTTGTATGCCTTGCTTATGGAAAAATGATGAAAGTTGCCGCTTGTTTTAATTGCATGATGTTGTATATGACTTGACTTTTTGCTCTCTATTAAAAGGAACTTAAATTGATTAAATATCGGCTCATTCATTTGTGGAGGTTAAATGACTAATTTTTAAGACCCACACACATTATGTTGCTCTTTGATTTAAGTTTACCGATGACCTATGCTTTGTACTTATTTTATTTAAAATTATTATGCTATCTACATTTGTGAATCTCTTGCAAGGCTCTACCTACCAAAGCCTATACACATACAAGTACTTTCATGATATAACCCTTAGTTTGCAAACTTATATCTTGATGAGTTGGATTAGGATTGATTTCTGTGGTACGAGACTAAGAAGCTGGTCATTCCTTTGCGTATCTTTTTCATGCTAGCCATTTTTGTCCATGCATTGTGAGTTTCTACACTAGAAATTTCACAAACTTCACTAGGCATCCACCGTAAACCCAAAACATCTTTTTGTGATTACCTCCTTGACCACAACCCAAATTGAGTATGGATGATCTTTCGATGAATTTTCTGAAGATTTTCTTGGCAAGATTTCAAGACATAGAACCTTTGGAGGGACTCATCAATGCAATCAAGATCATGCGGAGTTTCGACATGGAGGATGCCCTTGAAGATTTCAAAAGATTTATAAAGGAACACAAGGATTTTGTACTTCTTTAGCAGCCATATGTCCCCTCACTTCTATGCTCGAGGACGAGCAATCATTTAAGCATGGGGGAGGACTGCTATAGCAAGTACTATGTTGCTTAAAAGTTCGGAGGAGCATAAAAAAATGATGAATAAAAAATGAATGAAGAAAAAGAGAAAAAGAAGAAGAAGAAGAAGAAGAAGAAAGAAAGAAAAATAAGAACAAAAACAAAACAAAAAAAGAGAAAAATAAAAATGCTCCTTGGTTCTTTTTGGCTTTCATTTAAATCTTAGAGAGCTTTGAAGAAAAGTCCATACTCAATCTTTTCCAACCATGTGCAATCCAATAACGAGAACTTCATTTATGTCTCGGGATCACCCATTTGCCACTTGCACATGTCCACCTTTCTAAATGTGTGTGTCCCATCTCTCTCTCTTTCTGACATTTATTTTCCATGACCTTTTTGACTAGTCTCGGTAATTCCAATAGATCTCTCTCTTAGTTTGACAATATTTCAAGTATAATGTTTTGCCAGGATTGTTTTTACCTACTAAGCCCCACATAAGCTTTCCACTTTCATATATGAGTAGAATAGGTTGAGAATAATCTAGTATAGCCTTGAGTGACTTGACGAGATGAGTGTTCCCATGAGCTTTTGCAAGAGAACCTCACTTATGTCAGATGTGCAACTTTTTGAAAACTCTTCACGATGCAATAAGGTAAGGGTTTGAAGTTTGCTTAAGTTTGAGAGCACTATATTTATTTTATTTTGGCATGTTCTTTAATAATAGTCTATCTTCCATAATGAAGTAGCCGGTCAAAACTTGAACCTTAATTGCTAAATACTTGAGAGAGCAATATGTCTTGTTGTGTATAACTAAGTGCAGGGAAGACATTGAAAGGCAAGGCTGATTTCCATGTTAAGCAAAGATCTTGGACTTGCTCGAGGACGAGCAAGGTTTAAGCATGGGGGTATGTTGACGGTCGATTTTGGTGCACCTAGCTATGAGTTTACCGTCAACATGTGCACATATTTGATATTCTAACTAATGGTACTAACCCCCCGGAGGTATCAAGTTCACTCTTGCATGTCGATTTTGGAGTTTATTGTTTACGTAGGAAAATAACGTTAAAGAGGCGACTTTCGGGATAAGTTCATCAAGCACTTCAAGAGAAGATCATGAAGCCCGGCACAAGTCAAGACACATGATGAACATGACTCCAAATGGCCCAGGGACCGAAGCATGAAGCCGTAAAACTCTAGGGACCTAAACAGAAGATGCTGAAGCTTGCGCGACAAGGAGCTCTATCTAAACCGTGGAGAAGATGATGTCAAGGGCCCACATGCAGAAGGGGGCAAGTCAACAATTGACCGAGAAGCATCGGGGAGCGAGACGGGGCCGAAACAGGCCTGGGCCGGTCGGCCCAGGCCGGCCGGCCTGGCCTGTTCTGAGCCCAGTTCGCGCTCCCCTTTGACCTAGGTGCTCCTCGATAAATTGCCTCTGCCTCCGTCGGCCGCCACATCCATCCATTCATCAGAGAGCCACCGACACGAAGGAGAAGCACCGGGAGGAAGCCGATGGCCGCCGCAAGTCCTCGAGTTGCCTAGGAGATGGCCTAGGCCATGCCCTAGCCACCATGGTTGGCCCTGCGTGGTGAAGCCATGGTGGAGTTCCGGAGCCCATGCCTTGATTCCATCAAGGCAATTGTACACTCGACATTCGATGGTGATATAAATCATGTCTTTTCCTTACTTTGAGTTACTTCGATGCATGCTCATTCATATGTGTAGCTAGCATATGCCCTTAGTAGGAATAGAGTAATCATGGTGGTTAGTCTATCTCTTGCGGATACATCGTAGTAATGCACGGACCGAGGTTTATCATTCGGTGATGAATATCCTTGCGTAGTGACAGTACGGTGGAGGAGAAAGCGGCGAGCGAACGTGTAATGTTGAGTCGATGACTCATTCTCATGTTGTAGGATTAGATTGGTTTGTCACCTTGGCCGGAACGGCAACAAGAAGACAATAGGCTAGGGTTACCTTTTGATGTTTACCTTTATGGCTAGATGGATGTGATCCATACATCCTTTCATGTATGTTTAACCTTTATGCAATCCACGCTTCACATAGGGTTAGACCGGTAGGTTAGATAGAGAACCTTAGCGGTTTGCTTCCGATCCTAGGATTGACAAACCTTGGAGAACCCTCTTTGGTGAAAAAGGCACCAAGTCACCCGTACGCTTGCGGTGAACTTGATCACAGTTTTGAACCATCAACAATGTGCAAGGTTCCACGAGCTACGTCTGGGATGGTTAGGTCGATCTCCCCGCTCCTCTAAAAGTTCGGCGGCAGGTGTTACCTCGGCCTGTCTTTTCTTGAAAAAGTAGCTCGGTATCCGACCTACCCAAACCTTCCAAAGGTAGCTCGGGGGCTTTGGGCCTAAGGGGCACCCCGACGCGACTACGCCCGGTCAACACTCTCGAGTCCCTACGCTCTAGCAGCTACGGGACGGAGCAAGACCAGCAACGTCCTAAGGGCTGCCCTATCGGCTCAGAGATCTCAAGTCTCTCGATGAAAGGGAAAGGAAAAGGAATCGAGTGTCAAACTTAAAAAGAAAAAGCCCCTCCGCTTAAGGAGAAAACCTGCAGGTTATTCATAATAGTAAGCCGCCGGTGCTACTAAACAGTTTTCTCCTGATCAGTGCTCATCATCGAGCCATCCCAGGTCTTCCATGGCAGCGTCGGCTACCCTCCCGGTGAACTCAACACACCCCGCTGAGATCTGGGGGTAACGGTGGTCCTCATACCCGAGAGCCCATCCCTCTCCGAGTAGCTCGCGATTCAAGTCGGGATAGTGCGAAAGGAACATGGCCACGGCTCGGTGAACCAACTGCCGAGCCATAGCCACGCCCTGCGCGCGCGTGACGCCACCGACCATCCCGAGGCGTTCGACCAGGGACGGCCCTTCGCCAACACCGATGCCCTCCAGAAGTTCCACGACGGCTTGGGTAAGAGCCCGGTGAGTTTCTTCCCATTGCAGGAGAGTCGCCCGGGCCACGACCGCAGCCGGGGAGGACAGCTTCAGCACGGCAGCCCTCTCTGCGGAAAAGGAAAAGGGTGAAAATGCGTTGATAGAAGGCGCCATCGGGCCGAGTTCCAACCATAACTCACCCGTCAAGCCATCAGCAAGCAATGACATAAGCGCCGTCAGCTCCTCCTGCTTGGTAATGGCCCCGTTCATCCAGGCGGCGTCAGCCGCCCACCGATCCCGCAGCGCCTGCAGTTCCGCGCAAGCAGCTACGACAACAAACAATCGTGGGTAAGCACACCAACTCATAGGTTGAGCACCCAATCCGAAAGGGTCCACACCGGAGCACCAGCTTACCGGTCAGGTCCCTGTCGCGATCCGTGGCAACCGCCAGCACCTGCCTCCGCTCGGCAACGGCAACACCAAGCTGGTCCTGCAGGGATTTGTTCTGCTCTCGGGCAGACTCCAGAGCACGGGCAGAGCTCGCCGCGGTAGCGGTCAGCTCAGCCACCCGTGCCTCCAGCTCGGTTTGTTTCCGAGCCGCCTCCCGAGCAAAGGCGTCGGAGATGGTTTGCGCATTCTCCGCCTGACGCTGGGCCTCGGCCAGCCTCGTCGCTGTTGTCGCCCTCTCCTCCTCGACGGCCGCCAGCCGTTACGCCGACGATGCATGAAGTGACGCCAGCTCCGCCTCCTTCTGTCCCACCTCCGCCTGAAGAGCTCCGATCGCCCTCCAGACCTCAGCCTACTGGCAGATGAACTGGGACCGGGCATCGCAGCATGCCGCGAACCCCTGTCCAAGAAGCAACTCAAAAAAGGACAACAATGAGGAAAGTCAAGCGGGATCAAGCGAGAAGGAAGGCGTGAGGCAACGGACACACCATGGCGGCAGCGGCCACTTCCTCGGCTGAGGACGCCTGACGGCGGATCGCGCGTCTAAGCCGTTAGGCCGAGGCGTGCTCCTCCTCGTCATCAATAACGAGCAGCACTCGGCCCGGTTCGTCGCGGGCGGCAACCTGCAGCCTGCGACGAACAGCCCCGCCACCAGAAACAGGCACCAATGCTCCCCGGAGGTCATCCGACACGCCAGCGCCAGATCCAGGTCGGGAGGACGGCGCAACGGTGGGAGCCGAGTCGGAGAGCGGCACGAACGCCGTCACCTCCGTGTTCTCCCCCTCGTTCGGCCGGTTTCCCTCCTCCTCGTGGGGAATCCCGGCATGGAGCCCCTCGCTCTGGGCTTCAGAGGTCGGGAGGACTCCCGCGGCAGGCGTAGCCACAACCGGGTCCTCCGGCGCGGACGTCGTTGGGTCTGCCTCAGCAGCGGCTGCGCGTAGTGCGATCTCCAGGGGCTCCGGCCCCCCGACGGTAGTAATGCCTGGCACCGCCACGTGCTCGCCAGCCACGGTGCTCGAGATCTGCTGTCGTAGCTCCGCCTCGAACGCCGCCAGCATCTCTGCAGACGGCGGAACGCCGAACGTAGTAACGCCGAGCTGGCGGAAGTAGTCGCTAGAGCAGTTGCTCTTCCGCGACACCTCCCCGGCACCCTGACCGGCAGAGCCTTTCTCCTCAGGTGCCACCACGAGAGGAGTTTCGGGAGCCGCCTGCGCCGTCTCCACCACCGGCGCGACGACCTTTCGCACCGCGTGACGGAGGGACTTCTCCGGCGCTGGCACGAGCGTTCGTCCGCTAGGGAGCGCCCTGCAAGGACAGAGAGGTCAGTGCCAGAATCTCCAGGCAATCAATTACTGGGGGAGAATTAAAGCTCACCTCATCGCAAGGACCCGAGCTTTCTTCGACTCCGACGACGGCGGCCAGAACGAAGACCGTTTGCCGCATGCCGCGGCCGGACGGTCATTCCGAGGAGAAATCGCCTCCTCGTCTCGCCGTCGCTCTGACGCGGCCCCTGCGGCCGTGAATGGGAGAGACAGAGAGGAGGGCGCCTCCTCAGCCAATGACGTCGGTGCGGGAGGACGGTGCATCTAGTGCTCCCGCGAGGACGACCGCAACACGGGAGAGGCCGAGCTGCGACTCTTTTCCTCTCGGGACAGGTCGCCGCGACCGGGCGCCGCCCCACGGTCGGTCCGGCCAGATCACTCCGGCGGAGAATCACGGACACAGTCCCCATGGTGGTCGCTCCGGGAGGAAGGGTGCGACGCCCTGTCACAGGCGCCATCTTCTCCCCGGCGCACCTCGGCGGGCCCCTGAGTGGCGGCGCCGGCCACCGTCAGATGCGACGGAGCCCCCGAGGTCGACGAAGAGCAACCCTCTGTCGGATCCCCCGTCCAGCGGACCGCGGCCGCAGCCGCCTCCTCTTCCTCATCGTCCTCATCGGAGGAACCAGGCGGTGGCTCACGGTCCTCGTTAGAGGAAACATCCTCATCGCCGGCGCGCCTCCGTCTCGCCCGGGCATCGTTCCGGTTGCGCTTAGCAACCTCTGCTGCTTTCCACGCCTCATGGTGGTCCTTCCGCCTCTTGAGTCTGGCCGTCGCGATGTGGTTCTGTGCCCTCTCCTCTGGCAGCGGCGCATGGGCTACCGTCACGGACCAGCTCCCAGCCTGTAGAAACGACATGTCAGCCGCAAGAAAGGGGAAAGAGGACGGGGCAAGACTGAACAAAGCGGTCGGAGACAAACTCACCAAGACCACCGTACCTGCATCTGGGAGCATGGGAAGCAGGTCAGCCAGCGGCCATTCCGGGCCACCGGGGACGGCCTGCCGCACCCGCCTCCGAACCTCGCCCACCGCGGCCAAGGGATCAGCGGTCACGGTCCCCACGAATGGGGCCCATTCGGTGGTCATCTCGAACAGGCGGAGGGAGCGCTGCCGCAACGGCACAATCCCCCTCGCCAGGTAGCCGCCGATCATGGCTGCGAGGTCGACGCCATGCCCCTGTAGCGCCCTGAGCGCCTTGAGACACCCATAAAGCAGTTTCTGGTGGTCCTTCTTCAGGGGCCCGTCCGACCAGGCATCTGGGGTCATGTCGTAGTAGCCGCCGGTGTACGCCGGCAGCGGGCACTCAGAGTCATTCTTTAGGTAGAACCACTCGGAATGCCAGCCGCTCTTTGAACTAGTAAGGGGCCGGCCAGGTACTCAGACGACCTGTTCCGCTTCAGTCGAAGGGCAGCGCACCCGATCGTCGCCGGCCTCCCCTCGTCCTTCAGGCAGACGAACCCGAAGAAATAATAGAAGAGGTGCCAGTGCGCCTCCACCCCAAGGTACCGTCGCACAACGCCACGAACACCACTAGATGTTGGATACCGTCGGGGTTGAGGTGCTGGAGCTCGAGGTCGTAAGACCACAGGACGGCGCGGATGAAGCGCCCCGCCGGTGCCGAAAACCCGCACTCATGGAAGGTGACGAACGAAACCACATACCCTGGCGGGGGCTGCGGGAAGTCCTCAAGCTTGGGCTTGATCCACTCCCGCGCGTCGGTCAGGCGCAGAAGCAGCCCGGCGTCAGCGAGACCAGTCAGCTTCGCGAGGGAGATGGGGGATCGCTGCCAGTTCGACATCACCGCGTGCGGGGAAGATCGGAGACGACGATAAAAGACTTGAATCTGCTAAACAGGCGGCGCGCTGGGTCGGACAGTGTGTGCGCAAGAAGAATGGGGCGAAAGGGGAGAATGAGATGGCAATCAACCCCTACCTTCCCGACTTAAATGGGGAAACGCGGGCCGGTTGGGGAAAATTCACTACTCGGGCCCACTCAGGGATAGCAGGGGAGCGTCCCGCCCGATCTCTCTCTCTCCTCGCGTGCGAATCCTGCCAGGCCTGACATCCCTGAAAAAGCAACCTCCGCCCCAGACAGCGTTCGGCACGCTGACCGGGGCTGGTTGACAAGACAACACGAGGGATCACGTCAGGAAAGGGGGATTCCCCGACTTAGCACAGGACACCCAACCTACCATCACGGTAAAAACAGTAAAAAGGACACCCCCAGCTCCGAGCCAAGGTGCGGATGTGCGTCTCGACCTAAGTATGCACCCAGGCAGGACGGCGGGACAAGCAGAATCATACGCCAAGACATCGTCGACGAGGTTTGGAGTGACTCGTTGCAGCCATCCATCGCCCGCACGAGCAAAAACAAGCCAACAACAAGGCAAAGGTACAATTTAAGAGGCCTACGGCCGAGTTTCATTGCAGAAAGAAAAAACAAGATACAAGAGGGAGGCGCCGATCACTAAGGATTGGCGCCCGCCTCGAGGCATATGCCTCACTCCGCCGGAGGATCTGCCTGATCGGAGGAGTCCGCCCGCTCGGAGCCGCCCTCCGACTCGCTGGACTCGTCCACAACGGTCGCGCCCCAGGTTGCCGCGGCAGGCCCACGGTTCTCGAGGAGGGCGTCGATGTCCACCGACGGGAGGATGGCGTCAGCGTTGGCATTGAAGTACAAGGCCGTCTCCTGGCGCCTCCGCGGTCGCATCCCTCAGGGCCACCCCACAGGGATCTGGCCAATGGACTGATCCAGATCCTGGAGGTTCGCGGCAACAAGACCATACATCGCTCCCTGGTGTACACCCGCGGTAACTACCACGCGCACGCGGTCGGGGAGCGCGCGGAGCCGGTCGTACAGCAGTGTCGGCTCCAGCCGCACCACCGTCACGGCAACACTAGCGGCGTCGCGGAGGTGGCCGTGGAAGAGGCGAAGTTCGGCGAGCTCCCGCTGCGCCTGCTCCACCTCCGCGGCATGCAGGCGTGCGACCTCCTCCAGACCTGCTCGGCACCAGAAGAGGGGTGTCACGGACCACGGCGACAATGCAACAAAAGAAGAATGAAGACAAGGCCAAGCGAGTCACCGACGGCCCAGCCGTGCGCATCCCCTTCGCCGTCCTGCGCCGCCTTGAGCTCCCGCTCGGCCCCCTCGAAGGCGGCCCTGAAGGCGGAGACGGCCAGCTGCGCGAGCTCTAGCTTGCTCTCCAGCAGCACGATGCATTGTCGCGCGTCGTTTAGCTGGGCCTAGAGCTCGGCGGCGGGATCACCCCCGGCAGGGGCGCCGTCCACAACAGCCACCGGGGGAGCGGCCGAAGCGGAAGGGCCTGCACCAGAACTGGGTACCGGCGGGGCCGGATGGATCGCAGTCCCGGCCGCACCGCAGGCCTCGATCCAGCGCGTCACCAGCGCGCCGTCGCCCGCGGCCTCCTGTGGCTCCGCCCTATGAAGCGCGGGCGGCGTCCTCACCGACGAGTCAAGCGAGCCCTCCGCTGAGCGCTTCTCACCAGCCATCCGAGCGTTGGGGGTTTTTTAGAACAAGGTCTCTGGTGAGGATGAGGAATGAGGAAGCAAAGAGGCAGCGCGAGCGAGAGGAAGAAGGAAGACGAGAGGTGTGTTCGCTCCGAGCCTTCCCCGGGTTTTATAGCCGCACGGCGCTTCGTGCGCAGCGGTTACCCGAAGGCGAGGAGGCACTCCCTCTCTCTCTTCGCCTTCTCTCTCTCTCCCTCTCTCTGCTCTTCAACTCCCCATCACTCCGCCAGTCTCAGGGCATGATGCCCACCAACCTTGGGGAACCCCAAGGGTTTTCCCCCGACCTAAAGGGTGAAGCTGAATCGCTCAGCGGGATTCGAAACGGGCGTCAAGCATCCAGAACAGGCGTCAACGTTAAAAGGACAAGGGAATAACTGCATTAATGCGAAGCCCTGAGTTCCAAGGTACAAGAAGGCAGCCAGACGGGCCGTGAACAAGTATCGTAACATAAAACACCACCGGCATGGCGGTGTTGCGTTTCCCGGCAGGTCAGAGTTGGAGGAGCACCTCACTGGACTCCCACTAACATCTGGCGCAGCCGGAGACTCCCTTCGGGGACCAGGGAGGTGGCCGGCGCCTCCACCGCAACTACCAAAACCCAGGAAGAAGACCAAGTTCCTGAGGCCACCCCCGAACAGGCTGCCGGTGAAGCATCGCTCCTCATGGAGCAGCCTCATTGGAGAAGCTTGTCCAGGGTTAATTTGGTGTCCTGCTACTCCGACAGCACTCAGGGAAGTGACCCTGGGTGTGCCGCGACAAGCAGCAGGAAGCGGCGGTGGTGACGCGGCCACGGAGCGGCAGCTCGCCTCGGCGCCCCCTCCCCTAGCACTCGACCCCCATGTCGGTGCGGGGGCACGAGACGCAGGGCAGGAGAGGGTTGCCAAGAGCATGCCTCCCCGTTCGCTGAACTCCCACCAACATCAGGAGGCCTGAGGGACGGCACTACACTCAGGGGGACGAGCCCCCACGACCGGAGAAGTAACTGCTTTCTTTCCCTCCCCATGTGGCAACCATGGAGTCTCACCGAGACGAAGTGGAGCTCCTTTTATAGGGCAGCAACAGCCCAGCCGCGTGAGGGGCACGGTGGACGCGGCTCAGCTTACGAAGCAAGCTAAAACGGCCACCCACCCCACCAGGTGGTGCATTGAAGGCCCGATGAGCCTCGCTGTCACATCGGCAGAAGCCAGCCACAGTTCCCCGTGATGCTGGGTCAAATCCACCGTCCGGCCACGTCGACCTTAAAAGGTGAGCCAGTACTCGCGGTGGCTAAAATAATCACCCCGTGGCAGAGTCTTTGACTCTACCACGGGCTCGGGGGCTACACTCGGTGAGTGCGCTCGCGCGCCCCCACCGGACTGAAGAAGAGAAACAAAAGCTCGACCTCTCTGATCCTAAGGGAGAAATCCGTTCTTCCCCCCTTAGGCTCGGGGGCTACTGAAGAGGGGAAAAACCGGAGGTAATCATCTTAACCCCTAAACCCCCGAAATCAGGAAGACTAATGATGGGCCGCATCAGCAGAGGCCCGACACCGACCGCCAGCAAGGCCAGGCCCAGCTCCCTCTCCTTAGGGACAGCGCGGTCCGGCCTCCTTCCGCAGGGCCACCTCCGACTCAGGCAGCCACCCCGGTTACCTCGACAGGCGGCTCCGCCTCGCACGACCTAAGGCTCCTTCTGCCGTAATCCGTCGGTCGGGCCCCCCCAGGGGGTGGGCTGCAACGTGGCGGAAGCTGCCTCGCGCCGCGCGGGACGTGCAGCTGCAGCGGGGCACGCGGATCTGCCCTGTCAGAGGTCAGGCAATGATGAGATTTTCCCTGGCGTGGAAGGCGGACTACCCCGGCGTCCCATCACCTGGATACTGAATAGTGGCCAAGGACACGTGAATCCTTCGCCTGTAAGACATCGAACAACGAGACCCGACCCAACAGGTATCAGACAGAAGGTCGAGGCTTGCAAGGGAAGCCCCGACCTAACGTGACTAGTGCGCTCCTGGGTCGGGTGAAGCCGCCTCGGGACGAAGGCTGAAGCTA
Source organism: Cenchrus fungigraminus (assembly GCA_036936925.1). NCBI lineage: Eukaryota > Viridiplantae > Streptophyta > Magnoliopsida > Poales > Poaceae > Cenchrus > Cenchrus fungigraminus. The sequence continues at coordinate 47,228,805 of CM072778.1, read as the reverse complement.
CGCCGCCCTACGAAGGCTACCATGACTGGTGCGGTGTACGGCGCCAACGGGAGACGAAGACCCACGGCGTTGCACTGTTCCGGCACTGTTGCAGCACTGTAGCAGAACGTAATTTTACCATCTTAGCCCTTGTACACCGGCCCTCCTTGAACTATAAAAGGGGAGGTTGGCATCGTAAACAGGCATGCGAAACCAGATACGAAAAACAACACGCACTACACCCACTAATCGAGCATCGGCTGCTCTCATCCACACACAGAGACTTGGGACTCTTTCCCTCTCTCGACCTAAGCTTGTATCCCCTACTACAAGCCCCTGTGGGCATATAGAACATCTTCCCGAACTGGACGTAGGGCACCCCCTCGGTGCCCGAACCAGTATAATCCTGGTGTCTCTAAGCCCAACCATCCGGATCAGACGCACGAATCATACCACAAATTACTTGCCGGCGGTATCGAACCCCGACAACCACCAAGAACACCTATCCACGAAACCTAAGGAAAAACCCCAAATCGAGCACCTTTTCCCACGGTTTTGAGAGGGGGGTCACCAAGAAAAGAACCACAAGGGGCTCATGTGTGCATCCCTAACCAAAACCGCAAAGGCGAGACCTCAAATCCACCGAAATAAAATTGCCAAGAAAGGAAAATGGGAGAGGCATCAAGAACACTTGAGGAATCATGTCGAACCTTCTATACATACCATGAAAGATTCATACAAGGTCTAGCTTGCCTCCTCAACATCCATCCCTCTCTCCAGATCTCACCATGAAGCTCTCAAGCTAGTCCTACAGAAAACCCTAAGGGAAAAAGGGAAAAACTAAGGAAGCAAATGAACTAGGGTTCCAAAAGATGGCTGCCATCCTCTCTCCACTTGGTTTATATGGAGGCAACCGAACGACAAAACTACATCTATTACATAATACTAGGATACACACCCCTGAAGGGCACTTTGGGAATTCTCGTTGTAGCACCATCAGACGTATGCCCGGCGACCGCACCTTGCTTAGCCTCGACGCAAGCCTTGTGATACCGACACGTGTCCTCCGCTTCAAAGTCTCCGGAAGCCCGCGGCGCACACTGGCCAGACCGGTCCCCACCGGTCAGACCGGCCCCCACCGGTCAGACCGGCCTGATGCTGCAGCACTTCGGTCTTCGGTCTTAGCTTTGTGGCTCAACCAAGGAACCCAGTGGTTTTGTGGTGAACCACTGGAAACCTCGCGGACATTGTGTGACCTCCTGCCAATCTCCACTCATGACTTGGCCCCCACATCATCTCGGCTTGACCTTAGTTTTGAGGCTCAACCAAGAAATCGTACACGACTTCATCTTGTTGTTCTTGCCACCATGCGGTCCGCAGTTGATCCCGCTGGCCACCGGGTCCCTCGAACCAAGCCTACTTGTCTGCTCTACACCTGGAGGCCCACTCGCATAGACCTTTCGCGCTTGTTCTTCACCTGCACCAACACCAATCAAGCCACAACCTGCACCTGCAATACTTAGCCAAGAGTCAGTCCACAACATTTTCAATCACTCATCACACTAGGAAGCGACCATCCACCGGTCCTCGGACCACACAAGTCCTCACAAGGTTCTGGCAGACCACCACCACCACAGTCCATATGTTCTATCCATACTTTGAGCAAGGGTCACTGGACGTATGAATGCAGAACAGCCCTCAGAAGGAAGCAACTAGAAGAAGAAAGGAGGCAAGCGACACAAAATCAGTCGAAGATGATCAATCACACATCGTAAATGGCACCTTCGATGGCTCAAACCTCAATGTAGAATTGGCAACCCTGCATCCTGCAACCATGCTTTCAACAGATCCCATTTCCACCACAATTTAACCCAAACATGATGCTAGCGCAACAGCAAAGCACATCATCGTGCCAGCCCAAACCAGAGTCGAATCAGCAGGCACCTTCGCAAGCAAACTGTTGACAGTTAAAACATGTGTCGCATTTGATCCGCAAGCGTACGGATCACGTGTCGCCCTTCTTCACTCGGGGGTGACCCAAGATATCGAACCGTGGATCAGAAGCAAACTACCGAGGGTTCTCCATCTAACCTGCCGGTCTAACCTAACAAGAAGCATTGATTGCATAAAGATTAAACATACAAACTTGAAAGGATGTATGGATCACGTCAACCTAGCCATAAAGGTAAACAACCAAACGTAACCCTAGCCTATCGTCTTCTTGTTGCCACTCTGGCCAAGGTGAGAAACCAATATAACTCCTACCATGATAAAGAGTCGTCTCTAAGAATTTTCCCATGGACGCCCTTGCAAGGTGCGTATTGACGCCTAAGGTTCCCCAAAGCTTTACCTCAAACGCCCTACCAAGCACTCTTACTCATAGCTACCTATATCTTGGTAGTCCGCGCAATGGCTCCCATGGTACTTGCCATCGATCCTACTCAACATTGCACGTTTGCTCGGTGCTTTCTCCTCCCTCATACTGTCACTACGTGAAGATATTCATCACCGAACGACACTAGGTGCATTCACCGGTCCGTGCACTACTACAATGTATCCGCAAGATATAGACTAACCAGCATGATTAGACCTATTCCTACTAAGGGCATATGCTAGCTACGCATATGAATAAGCATGCATCGAAGTAGATCAAAGTAAGGAGAAGATATGATTTATATCACCATCGAATGTCGAGTGTACAATTGTCTTGATGAATGCAAGGCATGGCTCCGGAACTCCACCATGACTTCACCACGTAGGGCCAACCATAGCGGCTAGGGCATGGCCTAGGCCATCTCCTAGGCAACTCGAGGACTTGCGGCGGCCGTCGGCTTCCTCCGGTGTGTCTCTTTCGATTTGGCGGCTCTCTGGTGAATGGATCTGAATGGGTCACCATCTTGGGGAGCCTAGGGGGTTGTATTTATACCATTGGGGTGCCTTGGGGTGTGCTCCACCTTGCCGTGCACGAGATCCTCCTTGGGAGAGAAGCAAACTTGGTTTCCATAAAATCAGCCTCGTCCAGATTTTCCTGATTCGAGCCCTTCCTTGCCGGCGTCATATCTCCCACGTCCAGACTCCAAATAATGCAAATTCGGTGTCCAGATTGCGTGCCACGAAATTATCTCCAACTTTGGTATTCATTGCTTTCATTGGAAACGAAGATAAGATCCCAAAACGGACTCAGAAGATAATTTATCTGATTTCGGAGTTATCTGCGCAGGAGGTATTTCAGGGGCCATATTTCTAGCTCCTTGACCCGAATTGGGCCTTCCATATGTCCAAATTGAAGCTATCGTCGAGGTCCACAACTTTGGTATTCAAAATATTGCCATTAGAGGCCGTTTAAGTTTCCGAATCTGCACCGAAAGATCATGCTGTTCTGGGCTGCGAGAATATCTCTTGGGCTGAGTTGATCTCGTTGGTAAATCTCCAAGTCCCCGGAGTTTTATGTTGATGCTTCGGTCCTTAGGCCATTTGGAGTCATGTTCACCATGTGTCTTGATTTATGTCGGGATTCATAATCTTCTCCTGAAGTGCTTGATGAACTTATCCCGGAAGTCTCCTTTTTAACGTTAATTTCCTGCGTAAACAATAAACTCCAAAATTGACATGCAACAGTGAACTTGATATCTCTAGGGGGTTAGTATCGTTAGTTCAGATATTAAATTAGTGCCAATGTTGATGGAAAACTTATAGCTAGGTGTACAAAAATCGACCGTCAACATACCCCCATGCTTAAACATTGCTCGTCCTCGAGCAAGTCCAAGATCTTTGCTTAACTTGGAAATCAGTGTTGCCCTTCAATTTGTTCCCTGCACTAAGTTATAAACAACAAGACATATTGATCTCTCAAGTATTTAGCATTTAAGGTTAAAGTTTTGACCGGCTAATTCATCATGGAAGATAGACTAGCATTAAAGAACATGCCACAATAAAACAAATATAGTGCTCTCGAACTTAAGCAAACTTCAAACTTTTACCTTGTTGCATTGTGAAGAGTTTTCAAAAAGTTTCACATCTAACATAAGTGAGGTTCTCTTGCAAAAGCTCATGGAAACACTCATCTCGTCAAGTCACTCAAGCCTACACTAGATTATTCTCAACCTGTTCTACTCATATATGAAAGTGGAAAGCTTATGTGGAGCTTGGTAGGTAAAAACATTCCTAACAAAACATTATACTTGAAAATTGTTAAACTAAGAGAGAGATCTATTGGAATTACCGAGACTAGTCAAAAAGTTCATGGAAAATAAATGTTGGGAAGGGAGAGAGATGAAACACACACATTTAGATAGGTGGACATGTGCAAGTGGCAAATGGGTGATCCCGAGACACGAATGAAGTTCTCGTTATCGGATTGCACATGGTTGGAAAAGATTGAGTATGGACTTGTCTTCAAAGCTCTCTAAGATTTAAATGAAAGCTAACAAGAACTGAGGAGCATTTTTATTTTTCTCTCTTTTGTTTTTTTCTTTTCCTATTTTTTTCTTTCTTTCTTCTCTCTTTTTTTCATTCATCATTCATTTTTTTCTTTTTTTATGCTCCTCCAAACTTTTAAGAAACATAGTACTTGCTACAGCAGCCCTCTATGATGACCACGGTGTGTTGAAGGGGTCTACGGGAGTAGTGAGATCTATACTCCCGACAAAAAACGGTGGCTAGCCTTAAGCATCAAGGCATCATTAACACTAGATTGCTCGTCCCTCCCCCATGCTTAAACGATTGCTCGTCCTCGAGCATAGAAGTGAGGGGACCTATGGCTGGTAGAGAGGTACAAAATCCTTGTGTTCCTTTATAAATCTTTTGAAATCTTCAAGGGCATCCTTCATGTAAAAACTTTGCATGGTCTTGGGTGCATTGATGAGTTCCTCCATATGTTATATGTCTTGAAATCTTGCCAGAAAATCTTCAGAAAATTCGTCGAAAGATCATCCATACTCAATATGGGTTGTGGTCAAGGAGGTAATCACAAAAAATGTTTTGGGTTTAGGGTGGATGCCCAGCGAAGTTTGTGAAATTTCCAGTGTAGAAACTCACAATGCATGGACAAAAATGGCTAGCAAGAAAAAGATACACAAAGGACTGACCAGCTTCTTAGTCTCGTACCACAGAAATCAATCCTAATCCAACTCATCAAGATATAAGTTTGCAAACTAAAGGTTACATCATGAAGGAACTTGTATGTGTATAGGCTTTGGTAGGTAGAGCCTTGCAAGAGATTCACAAATGTAGATAGCATAATAATTTTAAATAAAAAAAGTACAAGGCATAGGTCATCGGTAAACTTAAATCAAAGAGCAAGATATAGTATGTGAGTCTAGAATTTAGTCATTTAACCTCCACAAATGAAAGAGCCGGTATTTAATCAATTTAAGTTCATTTTAATAGAGAGCAAAAAGTCATGTCATATAAAACATCATGCAAGTAAAACAAAGTGGTAACTTTCATCACATTTCCATAAACAAGGCATACAAATGATATCATCGTGGTAAGCTCAAAAGTGATGGTGATTTATTTATTTGAAGAATAAAACTAACAAACCTAGGTTGTCCTCCTAGTAGCCATGTTATTGATCGAGAGAAAAATACAAAGGTTGTTTATGGTAGAAAGCATATATGTGCAAGCATTTAGAAGGAGATAAACAAAGATAAAGTTAAGGGCGAGTTACCATCCTTTTCGATGCTCATAGTGAAGTGCAGCGTGGCCTCCCCCATGCTTAAGCATTGTGCTTATCATGGAAAAAGAATGATGAGCATCTTGTGGTGAAGGTGATCCTTGAACTCTATGTGGCCTTTTCCTTTTCGTCCTTCAAATCATCCCCCATGCTTAGCATGTTGCTAAGTGTGGAAGAATTTGAATCACTTGTAATTCCCTATTGCCATGTGTTTGAGAATCATCTTCACTTCCTTGCCTTTGCTACCTCAGTTGTCCTTCAACTTCTTCTTATTATCATCAATCCATGGTTCCAATCCATCATCATATTGTCATCACCGACTTCCATGCCGTCCTTGTCGCTGTCTCATCTTCCATAGATTTTCTTTTACTTCCAGAATAGAACATATATTGAAACACCCCTCCAAGTTGAAGTTCATGAAATTATCTTTCCAATGTGCCATCATTCGCACGAAACAGGTTCCGAACAAGAGAGTTGTGCCTATTTTACTCCGGTGACGCAATCTGTCCAAAGCTGATTTCAGACCTCACAGTGCTCAATGTTTCTGTCATATCTCCTTGTACGGGTCTTCAAAATTGATGATCCTTGATGCGTTAGAAAGAGGGTTTGAAGGATCTTTTGAATATTAACTTTTCTTCCATTGTACATCTCTGAACACGTGCTCAAACTTTAATGGAAACAACGACTTTCCTCTCAAGCCTTGTAGATGACTAACGATCTTGATTGCAATTGGTCAAGAACTCATGAGAACACTTCTCCATGCCTACAAAACAAAACAAATCAAATGCACATTCTACCCCTGGGTGATGGTCAGGAAAAGAAACAATTGCCAACTAACCAAAGGCATCCCTAATATCTTAACTTGTGGCATAGCTTACCTAGTAAAAAGAAAAGTAAGAACCTAATGAGTGTACGTGCGTGTAGGTGAAAATGCAAATTAAAGGAAGGGATATAAACAAAATAATGTTTACACCAAATTCTAAGCTTCATGCTTACAAAGTGGTTGCCAAACTTTCCATTCCTACAAAGATTTATTAACCAAGGTCAAAACACCATGTTCATCCCAAGATTAATAATTCTTTAAAGTGCAAGACAAGTAGGACGCATTGCAAAAATTATAAACCAACCAATGCAACGAGAAAGCAAGGTTTATAAAACTGAATGATGGTGGTCTCCAATCATGTCTAAACACCATGTTTACACAAGATTGCAAAAGTAAATATGCTTGATCAAAGCATTATCGTAAACATGAAAGCATTTATCATAAAATTTCACGAAAGGACCTAGCCAACATAAGGTGGATGATGACAATGAGGTGGATGCAAAATGCAAATGCAAGGGGTTAGTAAAAAGGTCAGCAATGTTTGAAAAGGTTGTCATGTCGTTTCGTAATCTCAAAAAGAATTGCTTATAGATAAGCAAGCCACTTTGAGGGGCCAAGTCTTATCAAAAAAAATTATCAAAAGACCTAATCAAGCATGCTAACATGGTTTTAAGGTATGGCTTATGGGTATCCTTTATTTTTGGTTTAAAATAAGAATTTTGAAAAGACAAGTCGGGTGAAGAAAATCTATCTAAGGTGGTTTCGAAAAAGAAGAAAAGAAAACAAGGGTTAGATTTTTGGATGGAAAACAAACCTATGGTTTTCGGATTACTAAAGGTATGAGGGGTTTTCCTTAAGGGTTTAGGATGCGGCTAGTCAAAATTTTAATTAGAAAAGGGATAGAGATAGACTTAGTCAAATTGACACAAGTCGATCCTTCCTTTGTTGGCTTGGGTGCTAGGTGTGGTTTGATAGGGAGGTTTAGGCGCAAAGATGTTTTTTTTCACAAAAAGGGTTATAAAAAATGAGATGCAACATGCCACTCAATGCAAGGGTGGAGAACAATATGGAATTAAGTGCAACATGAGATGAATGAATAAAAAGAAATGACATGATATGGTGGTGATCTAAACCAAAATGGAAGTTAGTCTAAGTTAACTAGCCACAAGTTTAGAATCAAAAGGGGTTGTCATACTTCATATTTCTCTCTAAAAAGACACAAAGAAAAAAGACTCTAAACACTAATAAGCACACAAAAATAAGGGGTCTACAAGTTTTCCAAAATCAAGTAGCAAGGTGCTCACTTAATATCTATTAAGCATACAAAAATGTGGTTGTGACATTCATTATAGCAATGGTACAATGTTACTTGAAGTTTTAAAATAAAGAGCACAATATAGACCGTCATAGTTTTATATAGATATATAAAAAGATTGGGTTGCCTCCCGCAAAGCGCTTCATTTTAAGTCATAGAGCTTGATTTTCTCACATACCTTTCCATTGTCGTGAAGCCATGGTTCTTTGTGCGAGAATCCAAAGTATCCATGCAGCTTGATGTTGCCTTATGAAATCGGTCGTGGTTCGCTTCCAACATCATCATGTGTTGAGTGGTGCCTCTTGTGTCTTCATTCATCCATGCTCCGGAGGGTTTTGTTTCTGTCCTTAGCTCCTGAACTTGATCATATATGCATTGTGGAACCGTTGCCCCATCTTCTATTCATTGTCATCATGTCCATCTCCTCTATCTTGTTGTCATCGCATGGTTGCTGCCTCTTCTTCATGGATTTAACCATGCATCCAGAACAGAACATATACCAAAATATGGTTCTATTGGAAAATTTATAAAATTACCTTTCCAATGAGTGGTTGAATGTCTCAATCGGAGTTCAAACGAGGGAATTATGACCGTTTAGTTTCAGCGTTGCGTGCTGTCCAAGATAATTTCAGGGAGTACGACGCTCGATGATTTGACCTTATCCGCTCATAGGAACCTCCGATTATCTTGCCGCTTGATTCATTGGAACATAGACTTTGAGGGGCTTCTGAAAATCCAAATATATCTAATGCTTTCAGCTGTGGTTCTTGCAAACACCTTGATGACATCGTTATCTCTATCCGGAGATGTATGTGTGAACTTCATCTTGTTGTCTTTTAGGGCACCATGTCACGCATCCCTTGGCTTCAAAAATCATTACCATCACTGCATGAGCATGATGGCAATGGGATCCTTCTACATCATGCTTGACATGGTCATTTCTGAAACCTATAGCTCGAACAAACAAACCTCCAAAAGATATTAATCTAAAAACTTAATTGACACACATAGGCATACCTTGTTCATCTTCGTTTGCTTTGGGTGTGGGCTCCATAGCACATGTTGGGCCACTAACCAAAGTTACCACCTACCACTAAAGAGCAAATCTTCACATAGCCATCAACTTGGTTGAGCGAGGTTGGACTTGCTGAAGTCCGAATGTTGAAAACTTCTCGATCGCAATGTGTCTAGGGTTTTATCTGCATTCAAGGACACAAACAAGAAACACAGGATACATGCAATAATAAAATTAGGGTTAGTTAAAAAGAAAGATAGATCACCCTAAGGTTCGAGTTCCAATCCCCGGCAACAGCGCCAGAAAAAAGGGCTTGTTGACGGTTAAAACACGTGTCGCATTTGATCTGCAAGCGTACGGATCACATGTCGCCCTTCTTCACTCGGGGGTGACCCAAGATATCAAACCGTGGATGGGAAGAAAACTACCTAGGGTTCTCCATCTAACCTATCGATCTAACCTAACATGAAGCATTGATTGCATAATGATTAAACATACAAACATGAAAGGATGTATGGATCACATCCACCTAGCCATAAAGGTAAACAACCAAAGGTAACCCTAGCCTATCATCTTCTTGTTGCCGCTCCGGCCAAGGTGAGAAACCAATATAACTCCTACCATGATAAAGAGTCGTCTCTAAGAACTTTCCCATGGACGCCCTTGCAAGGTGCGTGTTGACGCCTAAGGTTCCCCAAAGCTTTACCTCAAACGCCCTACCAAGCGCTCTTACTCGTAGCTCCTGCTCTTGGTAAGTCGCGCAACTTAACGGCTCCCATGGTACTTGTCATCGATCCTACTCAACATTACACGTTTGCTCAGTGCTTTCTCTTCCCTCGTACTGTCACTACGCGAAGATATTCATCACAGAACGACACTAGGTGCATTCACTAGTCCGTGCACTACTACGATGTATCCGCAAGATATAGACTAACCACCACGATTAGACCTATTCCTACTAAGGGCATATGCTAGTTACACATATGAATAAGCATGCATCGAAGTAGATCAAAGTAAAGAGAAGACATGATTTATATCACCATCGAATGTCGAGAGTACAATTGGCTTGATGAATGCAAGGCATGGCTCCGGAACTCCACCATGGCTTCACCATATAGGGCCAACCATAGCGGCAAGGCATGGCCTAGGCCATCTCCTAGGCAACTCGAGGACTTGCGGCGGCCGTCGGTTTCCTCCGGCGTGTCTCTTTTGATTTGGCGGCTCTCTTGTGAATGGATCTGAATGGGTCACCATCTTCGGGCGCCTAGGGGGTTGTATTTATACCATTGGGGTGCCTTGGGGTGTGCTCCACCTTGCCTTGCACGAGATCCTCCTTGGGAGAGAAGCAAACTTGGTTTCCATAAAATCAGCTTCGTCCAAATTTTCCTGATTCGCAGCCCTTCCTTGCCGGTGCCATATCTCCCACGTCCGAACTCCAAATAATGTCCAGATTGCGTGTCACGAAATTATCTCCAACTTTGGTATTCATTGCTTTCCTTGGAAATGAAGATAAGATCCCCAAAACGGACTCGAAAGATAATATGTCTGATTTCGGACTTATCTGCGCAGCAGGTATTTCGGGGGCCATATCTCCTAGCTCCTTGACCCGAATTGGGTCTTCCATATGTCCAAATTGAAGCTATCGTCGAGGTCCACAACTTTGATATTCAAAATTTTGCCATTAGAGGTCGTTTAAGTCTACGAATCTGCACTGAAAGATCATGATCTTCTAGGTTGCGAGAATATCTCTTGGGCTGAGTTGATCTCGTTGGTAAATCTCCAAGTCCTCCGAGTTTTACGTGTTGATGTTTCGGTCCTTAGGCCATTTGGAGTCATGTTCACCATGTGTCTTGACTTGTGCCGGGTTTCATGATCTTCTTCTGAAGTGCTTGATGAACTTATCCCGGAAGTCTCCTTTTTAACGTTAATTTCCTGCGTAAACAATAAACTTCAAAATCGACTTGCAACAGTGAACTTGATATCTCTAGGGGGTTAGTACCGTTAGTTCAAATATTAAATTAGTGTCAATGTTGACGGTAAACTTATAGCTAGGTGTATCAAAATCGACCGTCAACACAAACCAACAAAGAGATGATGACGACCGCTACCGAAGAATGAATGTGATCAATGCAATAATGGGTGGCTGTAACTCTCTTGAGCACCTTACAAAGAGGCAAAGAAAAGATCAGCGAAGATAAGTAAGTCATGTATCTTCGGGAAAGGAATTCAAGACAGACTGGTTGCACATCCCAATCACATTCATGGAGGCAGACCTCAAGTTGAAAAGTATCCACATGAAGATCCACTAGTGATCAGAGCACTACTGGGAAAGAACACAAAATACCTACTGGGCAATGATGTGGGAGGTATCTTAGTAGATAATGGCAGCTCAACAGATGTCATAACATATGAGCTGTTCAAGAGAATGGAGTTCAAAGATGATTAGCTACAGAGATCAACGAAGCCACTATATGGCTTTGGAAACAAGAAAGTCGAGGCTCTGGGAACAATTGAAATGAATGTAAGTCTTGGAACCGGAGCTAAGATGGTGACCTTCGACGCAGTTGATATACCATATGCATACAAAGCCATCTTCGGCAGAGGTGTCATAACAAGTTTGCGACAAGCATTCACATGTCGTTCCTATGCATGAAGATCCCAACACATAATGGGGTGTTGACAGTATATGGAGACCAGAATGATGCTCATAACAGAGTATATGAAGATAAAGGGGATAAGTTGCAAATCTGCAACACCCGTTCGGCTGCTAGACCTGTTAACACGCTGATTAGAAACCCAAACTGGGTTTAAGCACAACAATGACATACTTTAAAAGCCTATGGACCCGGATGACACAGTATAAAAAGTTTAGGGACTAGAATGGCACTTTACTAGTTAAATTTAACTAATTTTATACAAATTTTTGAATAAAATGAGTTGTCAAATTTAAGGTTTGAAAAAAATCAAACGGCTTACAGTTTGGAAGGGAGTACCTTTGTCGCTAACTCATTGGACCTCTCCGTGCGATATTATCCCTTGAAGATTGGATTGTCGCTTCCAATTGCCCTTTAGGCCCAGTTTACTTTCCAAAATTTTCACCAATAACCCGTCACATCAATCTTCTTTTCACTAATTCGGAGTATTAAATTTAGATTAATGACAAAACTCATTCCACGACCCCTACCTTAATTTTCGAGACGAATCTAACGAGCCTAATTTTGTCATGATTAGACAACATCATGCTACAGTAAACAATCTCTAATGACGGATTAATTAGACTTAATGGATTCGTCTCGCAATTTTCGGTCCATTCGTGTAATTATTTTTGTAAATAATCTACGTTTAATACTCCTAATAGACCTTGAAATGGGACTCAAAATTTCTAGTTTAGTGCATCTTGTTCTGATCTGATCTGGGTGTCCTCCAATATATAATTCTCAGTTCTTTACCGATGAAAATTGTTGCATCCATATCCCTGGACCTGAATCAGGGACTGTACACTGGGTCCCGCATGTAAGCGAAAGCGCTTTCGCGTCCGCTCATCCGCATCCATCGTCGCCGCAGTCGTCTTCACTCGCTTGGGCCAGTAGCCCCTGCTGCTCTCTCGCCTCGGATCACATTACCCGCCAGCCCCATGGCCGCCAACCGCCGCTTCAAGATCTTCGCGGCCGCCGATGGCTTCGGCCAGCCGCTCAAGGACGCCGTCGTCGCGCACCTCCGCGCGCACCCCGCCGTCACCGAGGTCGTCGACCTCGGCGTTGACAAATACTACGCCGCCGCCGCAGCCGTCGCCCGCCAAGTCTCCTCCCCCTCCTCCGATTCGGCGCCCGACGCCCCTGAGGTCCGCGGCGTCGTCATCTGCGGCACCGGCGCTGGCGTCTGCATCTTCGCCAACAAGTACCCGCGCGTCTACGCCACCCACTGCGCCTCCCCCGCCGACGCCGTCAACACCCGCTCCATCAACGCCTGCAACGTCCTCGCGCTCTCGGGGATGGCCACGCCGCCGGACGCCGCCGCCGCCATCGCGGACACCTGGCTCGCCACGCCATTCCGCGCCCCATGCCCGGCCTCCGGCGACGCGCCCTGGCCGGAGAACATCCAGCGGTTCTTCGACACTGCGCCGGACGAGATGGCCGCCATCCCCGAGGCCCAGGCGCCCCCCGACTCCGCTTGCGCCATCTGCTGCCTCAGGAACGGGATGGAGTTCGAGCCGGTGGGGATTATGCCTGGGGGCGAGATGCGGATCGTGCGGGAGAGCCCCACCTCGGCGTACGTCCGGTTCAAGGCCGGCAGCGTGGAGCCGGCGCACCACCACACCTTTGGCCACGACCTGGTGGTCATCAAGGGCAAGAAGAAGGTCTGGAACCTCACCAAGAAGGAGAGCTACGACCTGGTGGACGGAGATTTCCTCTTCACTCCGGCTGGGGACGTGCACAGGGTGAAGTATTTCGAGGACACAGAATTCTTCATCCGATGGGATGGGCATTGGGACATCTTCCTCGACGAGGATCTCGACACCGCACGGAGTGCAGTTGATGCGGAGCTTGGAGCAGCCAGCAAGTGAGGTAACTGCATCTGTTTGGCAATGGCAAATGCTTCTGAAGTTACATGTCCCCCTCTTGTCTTTCGATCTTGGTTGTTGTAATTGTTTTTGTCATCACGTTGCCATGTTGGTGTGATCATCTTGTCTTGCAATGTTGTGCATTATGGTTATTGACAACGATGATAGCAAACAATACGACACGATTACTGAATAAAGCTGCAGATGCAAGGTTGCTGATCTTTGTTCATGGAACTAATTTCATGTTTATGGAAGCTATGAGTTTTATGTCATTGCTTTTAGTCACCCTGTGATGTGCTAACTTCATTAGCTGTGTTGTTCTGTGACTTTCACCATCCAAGATGTGTTTAATACTGGCGATTCTGCCCCTAAGAAAGAAGTTCAACATGATTAATGGACAACAACCACCACTTTGAGCACAACCTTATCTGAACCATTCTTGTTGGTGCAGTTCTTCGTTTTGTTTGTTTTGTGTGATTTGCTTCCTCAAATCGAGCCTTACTCATGTGCTGCCTGATTTTACCCCTTAAGGCAGCTATAATTTATCAAATCTGGTTAAAAGATGTAGAAGCACTGCAGTTTATAAAATCTGATGTCAACTGTTAAGTAGCAAAGACCAGATATTTCTGTATCTCTGGAATTACAATCTATTGTTCTCTCTGATATCCTTCAACTTAACAATTTTTAGCACTATTTGAACGCCTTGCTCCGCATGGTTGAACGTCTTTTGAGTGCATTAAATTCATGGTTATCAATACTATGTGGAAATGTGGAATATTGCTGCCTTTCTAAGAGGAGATCCAAGTTGTCTGTTATGCATAAAACCCAATCATCGCATGAAACCCACATAACTAACTATTTGAAGTCAGTGATATAATTTCTAAATTTCCATACTATAGGAAGTAACATTCAAATTCAAGTGAAGAAATAGTGAAAGACACAAGCTATATAGATGGAACCCACTAAGAAACATTAACTATATTTCTCTTAACATGCAAGTCATCCATGTCACATGCCGCATCATCATCCACTAGATCATCAATTTATGTTTTCCACCGATTTTCTATGACTATAGCATCCATACATCTTTGCGAGTACCATACTTCAAAATTTTAACAATAGAAATACGTGAAAGATCAATTATTTACCAACCATTTTCTCTCAACAAAATGAATATATTTTCACATATAGTGCCATTTGTAAAAGAATGTTGCATAGCAATCATCTTAGTTTATACTTTCAATTTTTCATCTTATAATTTTGTTTAAAAATTCCCGAGCTATATCATTTTCCTCTAGCATTAATAGAATTCATTGGTGTTAAGAAAAAACCTCTTGGTGCCTAGAGATTTTCAATCCATAATGAGATGGAACTACTAGGTAACGTAAACATTGCAGCGGAAAACCTTGTGGTCATCCAACGACCAACGTGGTGCTGCACGGCACCCACCGTGCCGCTTGCTCATCCTCGAAGCTGAAGTCCAGCTCCACCTGAACCCCCGTCGTGCCGCCGGTCGCTCTCCATGAGCTCCTGAAGGACGACGGGCAGAACTGGCCACCCTGGCGACGCTGTCACGGTGATGATCTTCTCCTCTCTTGGTTCCAAACAGAACGGCTCGACATCCGCCATGGGTGCCGGAATAGGATATCCATGGCAGGCCGTCCGCTGGTGCAGAGCTTGATCAGGCCGTAGGTGCTCTTGGCGCGCAACGTCACATTGAAGGACGGCGGCGCGTGCACGGCTTGCACCGTCCAAGTCGAGCCCGGTGTAGACGACGGGTTCCATGGAGATCTTCACCGTTCCGATCTCCTGGAGAGCCCTGAAGAGTAAAGAGCACAAAAGGCGTGAGGAAGAGATCATTGGTATTCGGTGCTACTATCAGCACGATGAAGACTTTCATCCGTCCATCGTTTTAGGCGTCTGTTAATTGTTCTGCAGGGGGTACATGTCCATTATATTGGGGCTTTGCTAGCGCCCGGACGTCCGGTGGGAGCAACTCCCGTCGGACGCATGCATCACCATACGTTTAAATCTAATGGCTACAGTAACACGATAATTAATACGCAGCAATGAAATTGGATGTTCCGTTGAAACATCCAAATACAACATTTGCAACATCAAAGTTACGAGATTGCAACATTAAAAAGTAGACGACAAATGATTCAATGGTCATCATTTCTGATTTTAGAAAAATCCCACTGCAACATCAAGTGCGTGTTTCATGCAACATTTTTCAAAAAAAAAATCACCATATAATAAGTTGAGCTGATCATGGTGAAACATCAAAACACAAAAACTACAACACGGAAAATGGACTGATGAAACAGCAGATCCAAACTGTTGTAACATTAACACAACTACTTGTAGCTTATTGCAACATCCAAAATATTTTGCAACACAATGAAGTACCTGATGCAACATGGAGTTACACACCACCACTCATGGAGATGCTCCTCGCCCCGCTATCGCCGGCCTCGTGCGGTGCCGCGCTGGAGCTCCCGCGGCCACCCTTGCGCCCTACTACCCGTGTGGAGCTTGTCACTCCCCCGAAGCTCCTGTGATCAACGGGGGCAGGACTGCTCGGCCCTGGCCATGGGGGAGCAGTGATCCGCGCCCAGACGCTCGCAGCGGAGCTCCTTTGGTGGCATCCGCCCCGTTGTTGACCAGCGTCGCCTGCTTGATCCGCGGTCGCGGCGCCCGAACTCCTACGCTCAGCTGCCGGATCCACACCGTGGGAGGGGGGAGGAGCCAGGTGGATCGCCGGATCCGCATCAGGAAGATTGACCGGCAGCGCCATGGGAAGGATTGAGCACTGGAGGCCGCAGCGCCGCCGCATGCCAGGAGGAGGCATGACGCGGGGAGGTGTCGCACACCATTGCTGCTGGGTTGTTGGATTCACTGGGAGAGAGATGAATGGTGGGGCACTGTGTGGGGAAGAATATCTGAGGCTGGCCGCACTGCTGGACCACAAACCGCACCTCTACAGGGTGTGGGGACCACCTGAAGAGCTCATTTGCTGATGAGATCGCGCAGCTCTCCGCAGCCGCACGACCTGTATCGCCATTGGCACCGCACCTACCCTCTCCTTTCTGCTGCTCGCTGACCGCTCGCCAATGGCGCCACCTCGCGCTACAGTCGCGTCCCCTTCCTCCCCACTGGCGGTCGCAGAGCCTCATCCTCTCTGTCGCGAGCTCCTTCCTCTCCGCCCCTTCCGTAGAGCCACCCAGATCCAGCGCGGTCCCAAGCTCCACCGCGCCGGCCTCCTTCTCGTCGGCGACGGCAGGGTCAAGGCGGCGCGCGGGGTCCTCCTCCTCTTCCTTTTCCCGGCGGTGGTGGGTTCTCAGCACGGCGTCTCTCCATCCCTACCTCACGCGGCGCGCTCCTTTGCGATCGGGAAATCGAGCGGGCGACGCACACTCCTCGGTAGAGAGCCCTCACGATCCTCGAGGTCGCCGCCGCCGCGGTCGCGGAAGTGAAGGAGGTCACCGTCCTCGAGTTCGCCGTCACGGTCAGGGGAGCAGAGGAGGCCGCGCATGCCGTCCCCGAGCTCGCCGCCGCATCGAGCTCGAGGGTGAGGCCTCCCCGGATCCGCCGTCGCGGCCGCCTCCTGTCGGTTCAGCCTCCTCCAGCGGCGTTCTCCCCCCCCCCCCACCTCAACATCCTCCGTAGCTCCGCCGGCGGCCTCCTCCCCCGCCGCTGCTCCTCCGTCCGAATCGACAGCGAGCGGCCTCCCCTTCGCACGAATCGACGTTTCCTGCTCCTTCCTCTCTCCAAATTCATCGACGACGCCCTCTCCAGTGTGTGGCGAGGCTGACAGCGGCGGTGAGGTTTAGTCTGAGGCCAATGACGCGGCCTCGCTGCTCCTCCGCCCCGGCGCGGCCTCGTTGCTCCTCCGGACGGCGGGGTCGGGAGACTTCCCCGGCGTGGCGCGAGAGGTTGGGGAAGGTGTTGTGGCCCGCGGGGCCTGCGGAGAGAGAGTATAGAGGCGGAGGTCAAGAACGCTAGGCATACAGATCACTGTAGCCATCGGGAGTATAGAGATCCTTTGCAGCTCTGCGGTGCAGTTCGTCGACCGGCAAATATGCGATTCCGTGGCTTTGCAGGTCCGTGGTGCGACCAGCCTGAAGGAGATAATGTGGGTGGAGGCGTGAAGGATGTGGACGTGTGTGCGACACATAGTGTCAGTTGAATCATTATGGGATCTTCATTTTTTGCGTGGGCACATAAAAAACACTGGCCACTCATGAATGGACCGAAGGCTGCCAGCATTAAAGCCAGGATTGATCTCATCGCTCGAGGCCAACTCTCATATCGTCTCATCTCCTCTGCTACTAATTTTGTATGTGTATGTGCATGATTACTATTCAATCCTCTTGATTTGCCATCGACCACTACATTTAGCTCAATAATTTTATTGTGCGTGTGGGTCCATGAAACTCCATAAAACATGTTAAGGGATAGATTGTTTTTATTTTTGACAAGATGGGATAGATTGTTGCATGTTTTTTTTAGTCGTTGTTGGATGGTTTTGAGTTTGTCCAACTCTAGCCCCCACCCCCAACCAAGACCACCTGATGGCGATCCGACGTCCGGCCTTTCTGCAGCGCGCCCTGATTTGGTGTCGGCTTCATGCGACGCGCGCGCCTCGCAGCTCTGTAGGCGGCCCCCTTCGCTCGATCGGCTCCCGCGGCTCGTGAACTCGCCTGCCTATTGCTCGTGTGTTGGGCGAACTTTTTTTTAAGACGTGCATATCACGTTTTTCATTAAGAAAAAGAGAATTACATATAGTCACCTCAGAATAACCCTTAAGGTGCGAAGTTACAAAAGAAACACCAACTAAAACGACAACTAACATGACACGAGGAAACAACATCTAGCTCCAACCAGCCCTCAAAGCACCAACAACAACTACAAACAATAGGACTAGAGAGCCGACACCTGCTGAACATACCCGAACGTCATCGATTTCCTACCAGCCTAGAACCAAGGGAGATAGAGCGAGAGGGCCATGCAAGACGAAGTCTCCAAGTAGAACGCGACGCTGAGGCCGCCATCATCCGACTGTCCACAAAGAAGCAGTCCAAGTCTTCACTTTGGCAAGACCAAATGAGTTTGGTAGCCGCGAAAACGCCCCCAACAGGGTAATTACGTAAAGGACGCAGTCGTTGTCACTTGTCAGCACCAGCCAACGCCGTGCAAGGCTTTCGCCAGAAGGCTACCAAACCCAACTCCACACTAAAAAGCAACCACTGATCCATGCATGAGAGGAAAACCAATGGAATAGCAGTGAGCAATCCAAGATGAAGCCGGTGAAGAGCCACTGTAGGTGCCACACACCCAAGAGCGACCAAGAAAGCCCAGAAATGTTCGAGACCACGCCGATGAGAAAAGTAGGAGCACATTGTCAACAGCTACCACCCAAACTAGCACAACATCACCCGGAGAGCACGTCGAAGATATGAGTGCTAGCACATGCCCAAGAACACCAAAGAATGGAACGACCAGCGGGGGACGAAGCCCCACGCCCTCAAGACAGGCGTCAACACGACCACCAGCCTGACAACAGGCACCACGACCAGCAGATAGGAGGTTCAAGGGCGTTAGACGCATGCACAGATGGCGTATCCAAAGAAGACGACGACAACAATGACAGACTCCCTGGACTCAACGACGATGAAGTGGCGGCACGGGCGATCTGAGACGGGGGCAGGGTTGGGAGCCCCCCAAGATGCGACCTTGGAGCCGCCCCCGCGCCGGGAGAGGTAACGGGATCCCCGCAGTACGGAGGGATCTGCCGCCACCGACCCGAGACTCCTAGTGAGCCCAGGCCACCGAGCCACCCACCGAGACACCCCCAACGCCAGCGGAGATGCGGGATCCGTCCGCAAAGGCCGCAAATCAGGAGCTTGATGAGCCCTCAGCGAGAGGACCTCCGCCATCAACACACGGGGCAGGCACCGATAGCGGCAAGGCTGAGAGCCGTGAAGAGGAGGGTGATGGCGGCGCACAGGCGCAGGCGCCGCTCAAGATGACTGGGAGTAGACGACCGGTGACTTGGCGGTGCGGTCAGGTTCGTGACGCCGCACGCCAGTGGAGACCGCAGCAGCGGTGTCCCTGCTCGTAGATCCTCCGGTGGTGAGTGCGGATCCGGCCACGAGCGGCGCGGATTGAGTTCTGGCGGCCGGTGAAGATCACGAGCAGTAGGAGAAAACGACCAGGGTTGGTGGCAGCTAGGGTTGCGTAGGTGGGGAGAGGGTGGAAGGGGAGAAGGGCGCGGCGCAGCTGCAAGCCGCCGCCACCACCGTTGCCGGCGGCGGCTGCAGCTGCCGATGAGCTCGAGACGGGGTGGGCCGGAGGCGGGGCGCGGCGTCACCCCCGGGTCACCTGGAGGACAACACGGGGGTCAGGTTTTTTTTTCTTGTATGCTCTGATTTTAGCTTCATCAACACCACCAGCCATTCAGTCTTGTTAGTAAACACTCCTAAACAGCGCTAATACCAATTGTTGGAGCTCTATTAAAATTACTTAACTCAAACATCTATCTCAAGAAATGAGAGTATGGGTTCACCAATGTTCAGAGATCCCATTTTGCTACTGTGGAGCCAAAGTTTAGATGCAAAGTTGCTCAGAAATAAATTTCAAAAACAGCTAACTAATGTTGTTTTAGACTTAACTGATTTTATGAATTTTCAGATTGTGAATAGTAACTTATAGTCATCAACTTTGAAGATTTAATTGAGGTGCTTAGGGACAGAGTTTAACTTCCAAAGCACTCCCAGTAAGTTCTGAATGCACAAAACCCCATATCCCATATTTTGCACAAATTTTCAGAATTTGAAACTTGAAATGTTGACTTTGGTGAAATTTTACCGGAATTTGACCTTTACTCATGAGGGCCATTACAATCACATAAATCACAGCAAAAAAAATTAATGTTGACAAACCAAATATCCAAAATGATTACTTTCATGACAGCAACTTCATGTTTACAAAACAATATGGTTCATTTCCAACATGTCTACATAGATTCATCAAAATGTAACTTCCTAACAGCAGCTTGCGTTGTAGCATCTTGATCAACTCTCATTAAGAGACTTGTGTACCCTCCTGGTATGTATGGAGGAGACATTGCAGAAGGATTTGCAAATACATTGAACTCGGGCATTGTGTCATTGGCATATCCACCTTGGACGAAAGGAGCATTCATGGTGGAAGATGCACCAACATTAACATCCTGTGCATACGACAAGAAAGTGTTCATAAATCATGCATGTAATGAAACAAATTTTGAAAATATGTATTGTCTTACAATTATTTGGTTTGTCTCAGCGCGTTCGTCTCTTGCTTCAATATCATCATGTTCCAGATCGTCACCTACAATGCAATATATATGATAAACAAATATTTAGAATAAATTTTACACTAGAACAAAAGGTGTTGAACAGGTGGATACCTTTCTTTTAGGCACCCTTCTTCCTCTTCTTCCCTGGGTTCTTCTCAAGAACATTTAAAATGCGTCTCCTTTGGACCGTTTATGACTGGAGGGATTCTGAATGATATCACACCATTTAGTGGATCTCGAACACATTCATTTGGAGTAGGGGAAATCTCATTGGATTTTCATGCATCTCACTTAAATAAGTATTCGCTTCCAAGTTCAAGTCATGCAGGGCTTCCTGGATTTTATTAAGTAGTTCTTTTGATGACGAACACTTCAATGCAAAAGATGTGGCCTGTCCAGATATTCAAATCTCCCTACTAGGATCCTTGTTTTGTTTCAATACAAAATCCACTTTTAGCATATTTTGTCTATCTACGCAGTATATATTGTGACGGCAAATTATATACTTCATTCATATTGTAGACTCTAAGAGCATGTTTGCATAATAAACCTGAAACATATAGTTCTCAGTCTAAACAAACAATATTTAGGATACAAAATGCCATTTAAACAGCCTGAAAGGTAATACTGAACATACATATGCTTCCAAACATCTGACAAGAGCATGTAATAGTCGAATCTTCAGTGTTCAATACTACTATTGCTCCACGATCAGATTGCATATACCTAACAAAGAATGTCGAGTTTGAGCCATTGGCTTCCAACAATTCACAAGTCAATGTAAGTTTTTTTAAAACTCTTCCTCAAACTCTGAATACATTCTCCTTGTGTATGTTTCAACTGCAACTTTCAACATTGACAGATTTGGAATGTAGCAAACTGGGATCTTCCGACGTGACTCAAAATCAGCATCTTTCTCATTTGACATTAGAGTAACTACAACATTTTCACATTCTACAAGGAGTTCTGAAAGACCAAGTTTCCTACGAAATGTTTTCTTGAATACATTGTTAATACCTTCGCTCCTCTGGGTCGAGTGCATATCTGCTGTAAACGAGTCACGGTGTACTGCAGCCCACTTTCCCCTCAAATCATATAGGTTTGACATCCATGAGTTATTCTCAAGGTTGTATTTAGCTAACAATTCATGACATTTCTCTGTGAAGTAAATCTCTTCTCTATCTTCGTAGATACAAGTTTTGAAATCCGCCCAGAACTTGTTAACTGACTTGTCCTATGCCTCGTCGTCTGTCGCTTTAATTATAGGACCAAGATGTTTGACAGCATTTTGGCCAATATGCCACAAACATAGGTGGTGGGCTGTGTTTGGGAATACATGAGCAATTGCTGCTGCCGTTGTCGCGTCTTGATCTGTGACAATTGTGCTTGGGTGGTTTTCAGATATTGCTTTAAGGAAGGACTCAAATAGCCAAACAAATGATGGAATAGTCTCATTGAACATGAGTACACACACAAAAATTATTGTTTCCTTGTGATGGTTGGTGCCAAGAATGCGAGCAAAAGGCATTTCAAACTTATTTGTTTGAAATTTGGTGTCAAAGGACCCAACATCACCAAAGCATTTGTAATCCATGATAGACTGACCATATGCCCAAAAGAAATTTGCTATATGACCAGTTCTCTTGTCCACCTCAACTGCATAAAAAATGTAGGGTCCT
This sequence comes from Cenchrus fungigraminus, assembly GCA_036936925.1. Lineage (NCBI taxonomy): Eukaryota > Viridiplantae > Streptophyta > Magnoliopsida > Poales > Poaceae > Cenchrus > Cenchrus fungigraminus. The sequence goes on along the minus strand of CM072778.1, from coordinate 47,206,417 downwards.
GAGCTTGTTTATTTCTCAGATATTCAGACAATGTTTGTGCATCATTGCTTTTAAGTACTGTCTGCGCTCGCGACCAATCTCATTATAGCAATCCATCTTAGTAAATGGTACTTTGTCTTCCCCCTCAATAATGCTCCTTCATGAAAATGAAAACTTGGGATGGCTTCATTCCAGACTGCCGTGCCTGCCCAATTAATTTTCTATCTACCTCTATAATCTCTCGTTGGGACCTCAACTTATGTGTCTTATTTGGACTGACAAGATAATGGTTGTGCTCTACTATGACCTTTTGCACAGTCTATACATTCTCCTTGCTGATACTAAAATGAACATAAGCATCACAATCGGTCCTTATAATATCTTTTTCCGATGTCCTTCACCACTTTCCTGACATAAACTATCATCTGATTTGCGGTGCTTCGTCCTGCTCTTTCTAACACTGAAGCCAACAAGTCCAGCATAGGTATTGTACATCTGATAAGCATTTTCCTCACAGTCAAAAGTCATTCCAACTTTAGGTGCCATTAGTTCATATTTATCAACACAAATAACTGTCAATTGAAACTATACTATAACAAAAAAAACATTACATATGGTCTGTCAACTAGTACTTTTATTTTTTTACCTCATTTGGTAATTCAATCTCCACTGATCCATCATGTGTTATTTCTTGTTCCTGATCTCCACGATCGGAAGCAACATCACCATTCATAGAAGGAGCATGTAATCTACACAAGGAAGCGATCATGAGGTCTACTAAGAAACAAGACCTTAACATGGATTTATGACCAACACATGAACAGGGGATCATGACCACGAGCAGCTGCATAAGTTACCTAGGGACTGAAGGCGACAGAACAACTTCCTCGCGATCCAACAGGGACGTCGCCGCCACGCCGCCTTTTGCCCCGTCTGCGTCGTGGCCATCGTCGGGTAGGGCGTCGCAGTGCAGCCCTTCTTCCATAGCTGAATCGACGCGACTCCCTTCCGCCATGTCGCAGGACCTGATTCGGCACTGTTTCATACAAGCTGATAGACACACACACGCACTCAACAAGCAGAGGGCAACTGGTTTCTACCTTGAGCAGGCGAGGCATCGCGGAGGACAGGTTTTGCTGGGGACGAGCCTGCGCCGGGCACCAGGCAGCGGTGAATCCAGGATTTGAAGCTAGGGTGAGCCAAGGGCCAATTTTTTCCTTCATCTACACTAGCTACAGTGGTTGGAGTAGTAAAATCATACTTTTGTGTGAATTCAGGGATGTTATATATCTGGTTTCATAGTTAGACGATCAAAATGGATCTTTTGTGATAGTTGAGGGGGGCAACCAGACTTTTTAAGAAAAATCAAGAGTTGATAACTTTTGGGCTAAATCTTAGGGTCCACCCTTTAGATATGCCACTGACAGGGAAGGAGCTTGGTAGGCGCGGCGTCACCAGGCGGGGACGAGCGGCGCCGGCCAGGCGGGCGGACGTCGGTCGTGTGCAGTAGCGTGGGATTAGGGTTCAGTGGGGAAGACGATTTGAAGATGGCGCCCAGGAAACGATCGGGACTCGACCTACGTAGCACGGACACGAGCCGAGGGTCGCAGACTGCGGGCATGCACGCCGCTCTCGGTGCGCACCGCGCGCACAAGATTTTTTTTCCAATGTTTGAAGGGATGTAAACAGCTGCTTTGCCCACTGCAGGTGGTCGATAAATTTTTTTTTACAAGATGAAAATAACAAACAAAGGGCGTATGCACGATGATTGTTGTGTGTGTCATGGGGACGAAAGCAAAGCCAAAGAGGAAGAAGTGCTCAGTGCAACCGGTGATCCAGCAACAGCAGGAGAGAGACCAACTTTGGCCAAGCACGGATGGCCGCGACCGAGGACTACGACTACGACGCCGCGGCCGCGCTGGCCGCGTTCCACGAGTCCCGAGCCGGCGTCCGCGGGCTCGTCGAGTCGGGCGTCACCGCCGTGCCTCCACTCTTCCTCGCCGCCACCGCGCCATCGCCGCAGTCCCCGGCGTCGACTACCAAGGCGTTCGCGATCCCGGCCGTTGACCTCTCACTCCCTCGCTCGGACACCGTGGCGCTCGTCCGCGCCGCGGCACGTTCGTGCGGCTTCTTCCACGCCATCAACCACGGCATTCCCGCCGGTGTCGTCGACTCTGCCGTCTCCGCGGCCAGGGAATTCCACGAGCAGCCCCGCGCTGCCCGTTCGGCGTTCTACTCCCTTGAGCCCTTCGGGGCCGTCACCTACGCCACCATCCCGAACGCGCCGCCGCCGCAGGAGGGCGCGCGCCTCTCCTCCCGTGGCGCGACACGCTCCGCGTCCGCTTCGGCCCTTGCGACGACGGCGGGGAGCTCAACCTCGGCCGCCTCCCCGCGGCCTTCTGCGACGCGCTGCAGGAGTACCAGCGCGCTGACAGGGTTCGGGAAGGAGATATCCGGGCTGCTGTCCGAGGCGGTCGGCGTCGGGGCGGAGCGGAGCGGCTGGAGCAGGCGATGCAGGTGGAAGGGTGGCTCATGGCGTGCCATTACTACCCGCCGTGCCCGGAGCCGGCGCGGGTGGTGGGCAGCCTTGAGCACACTGATCCCAGCCTGTTCACGCTGCTGGCGCAAGACGGAGTCGGCGGGCTGCAGGTCTGGCGCGACGACGGCACCGGTGGCGGTGGGGAGTGGGTGGACGTGGCGCCGGTGGCCGGCGCGCTCCTGGTCAACATCGGGGACGTGCTCAAGGTAACCCATCGTGTTCGTGTAGCAGTTAATAAAACTTGGAAGGGGACGTTAGATTATATTATCTTTGCAAGTAAACAATTATGCAAGGTATAAAAAGTTGGAACCAACGCTATAAATCGTTGGAACCAGCTCGTACTCCCTTATGTTACGTGGTTAGAGTAACTCCAGCAGACCCCTTACTTAAGTCTCACATGTAGGGGTTGAAAGTCAAAAAATGCACTCCGGCAAGCTCCCTACTCGGGCACATACTTTAGCTGGCCACCCAAATACTCCCTTCCGGCCCCTTTTTCTGTGGGTGGAGGGAGGAGCTCCTACTCGGTACGTACGGTACCGTGGTTTCTTTCCCCGCGTGAATGGTGAAAGAGAAAGAGAGGAGGTGAAGACGGACCGCCGTTGGGATCCTCCACCGCCACCTGAGCCCGAGATTCCCAACTGACGACCTCGGGCTCCTCCGCCGCCGGTTACCACTTCATCTCCCCTGGATTTGCGCTGTCCCTGTTCCCATGCTGCCGCCCCAAGCACTTCCCACGACTTACTGGAGAACACAAAAGCGAGGCCGAGCGACTGGGTGCTCGCACTGCCACTCGAACTCACTGATGGACGACAAAAAGGAAGGGAGGGAGAAGGGGAGAAGGGCGTGGCCATCACCTCGCCGTCGATTCGAGCCTGGTCGCCAACGAATCGAGCATGCAGAGTGCCGAATCGAGGACCGGGGCCGTCGAATTGAGCACCCATGACTGGCGTCGCCCCAATGTGTCGGTCCTCGCCCCGCGCCGCTTGTCGTCTGCCCCGTGCCGTGCGTGCCGACCAGCCGCCCTTCTCTACAGGGCTGCTAGCTCATTGCGCCGCCGCGCTGGCCGACCGTGGAGGCCGCTCTGCCGTGCTGTGCGGCCACCTCTGTGCGCCTGGAGCTGGGAGGGAGAGAAGCAGCGGAGCTCAGTCCCTTCCACGCCGCCATCGTCCGCCCGAAGCTCGTCCCTCCTGCGCCGCTACCGTCGGCCACCCGAAGCTCGGGTCCTTCCGCGTCGTGGGCCACCTGGAGATGTGAGGGAGCGAGAAGTATCGGTAGGAACCGAGGAAAAGAGGAGGGTGGGAGAGAGAAGATGATGGGAGGTGAGTAAAAAACTTGAGTCACTGACGAATGGGTCTGTTGACGCGAAAATAGGATGTCGCCTCCGCGCGCGACACACGTGACTCCCCGGTCTGTAGCGAGGTGTGCCAGCCAATCTGACCTGTTGATTGACAATGGAAAATAAGTTAGGGATCGGCTAGAGAACTGATGGTCCTTTTAGTGACACGTGTACTAGCCAATCGGCCGATACAGAGAAGCGGGATCGGCCGGCTCGTGAGCGACCGAGGCGCTGGTGCATAAGTAGACAGATCGGCTGGATCGGCCGATCGTGACATCAGCACTCGAACAGGTCGGAATCGGTTGTAGTGTTAGAAGCCGATAGGATCTAGATCGAGCGGGATAATTTGGTGATAAAAGCTAAAACCACAAGAATTGGTACGAAAACTTGCAGATCTAGCTAATATCGGTAAAGGGGTGAATAAAGAACTAGACGAAATCTCAGTGATGCGCCCGGAGGTTAAAGCCTAGGATTATTCGATAGAACGGTACTCACAAGTTTGCCGGAGATCGATTGATGCAGCCCGACGAACTTGAAGAACGACGTTGTAGAAAAGGGAAAAAACGCAGTGGCGAAGTCGCCGAAAAGTAGATGTTGTAAAAGTAGATGCTGTAAATTGTAAAGGGTTTGCCCGGAGGCGGTTTGTTTGATATTGGTGTGTACACTTTTTCCAACCATGCAGGGTCGCTATTTATGTCCTGAGGACAACTCGACTCCTAACCGATTACGACACTGCTTACTTGTATCTAAAGAAAACAAATACTACTAAAAATAGAAAAAAGACTCACGCAGGAGTCAGACTCTCCTAAAACTGACTCTGACTTGTTGCCAATCGTGGATTGACCCGCCTCCGTCATGCTTTTCCTTTTGGCGTATCCCCTTGATTTCCGCCTTCTTTCTCTTCATCGACCGATTCTCTGGTTGACCATCGGCCGATCGGTTGACCCGCCAGCCCGTCGATAGAGTTGGACTCCTTTGACCATCGGCTAATCCTGCTGACCACCCTTCTTTAATCGGCCGATTGCACTGTTTTCTCATCGGCTGCTCCTCTTTATCCTTTTTGACCTGTTTTTTCAAAAAAACGGTGTCAACACATGCCCCCCAGTTTCTGAGTAAATAATCTTTTGCTCCGAAATTTACTCGAATCTGGCATCCTTCACGATAGCAAAAATCTCTTCACGTGACCGATGCGATCAGCCTCCATTATTTTCACTTATAGTGTCCTATCCTTTCAATGCAACAGATCATCTAACACTTTTCTATTCACCATGTGACACTTTTGGTTCTTTCGTTCTCCTTCCCTATAAGACTCACCCCTTTATCCAGGGGTTTTTCCATGGCTTTTCCGGGCTTTTGGACTTTCACTGATGTAGGCACTAGCTCCTTTGGCTTTTAGGCATGAGAGGCATCTTTTCCTAGAAAACTCCTTAGGGGATAACGATTGCCACTGGTCATTGACAGTCTCTTGCTTGAAATGGCATTTCTCCTGGGTGCTGTTAGTGAGCTTGTCGACTATGTCTGCAACGTTGGGCAGACGATTTCTGTGAACCATGCTCTGCAGTTTGTGGACGTGTTCAGAGAAATTCCCCACTGTTCACGATGTGCGCGTGTTAACCCTATCCTTTGGGAGTTATTTCTCTGAATCGTCCATCCTTTGGAAACTGAACCATTCATGGGTCATCTGTTTCCTTTTCCACCGGATCTAGCATCTTTGGCTTCCGTCTTTTCTGGTTCCCTTATCTTTATCTCTCCTGGTGCCTTGGCTATAAATAACCGCCTTTATTCTCTATGGAGAACACATCTCTCCTCCATCCATGGCTCGAGATATAGACCCAGCAAGCTTTAGGCTCTTACTCTTCAGTCCTCTTCTTCCTTTATGACTTATGATGGCTAGAAGAATTCTTGTGATATAGTCTAGGGCATACTTCCCTCTCTAGTCTCCTTTTGTGAAGCCAGGAGGTCCAACAGCTAGAAGAACCCTTGTGATGCGTCTTGGGTGCATCAGCTGATGGAGGAGAGCGGAGGTCGTCCCTGGACGTTTTGGGAAGAAGAACAACCCTATGTCTTCTTTTCCATCAATCCTGATGGGGAAGGTCACCGAATCTGGTGATTCATCTTCGTCAAATTTACGCTTCTTTTTTTATTTTTCTCTTTCTTCGCCTCGTCACCTATCCAGTGATGATGAATGTAATCGACCTGTCGTGATTCATCTCAACTTGCCTTCTCAACGTATCCTTTAGATCTATATTGTAACATCACCATTGTAATCGAAGATGAGATATATATATATATATATTTTTTGTTCTAAGGGCGATTTGTACATCGGTCATGGTCTGGAGCCGAACATGTCTTGACGGTCGGTTATTTCATATTTGCGATCAGCTGTAATTCGAGTCTTTAATCAGCCATTTTAGGCTATGATTTGACTAAGCGTCTACCCATATGCTTGGATAGTATTTCTTCAAATATTTTCCATTCAGTGCTCTGGCAAACTTTTCCCCTTCTAATGTTTCTAGGATATATGCATTGCCTGGCACACATTGGCTGATACGATACGGTCCTTCCCAAGTCAGAGACCACTTCCCGTACTTTGGGTCTCTAGAGCCGATTGGTAATACAAGTTTCTAAACCAAATCTCCTTCGGCGAACTCTTTAATTTTGACTTTCTTATCATACCATCTGGCTATTCTCCTTTTATTCTTCTCAATATTTTCCAAAGCTCTCAGCCGATTACCAGCAAGGTCTTCCAGCTCTTCTTTCATCATGGCTGAATAATCATCAGTTGATAACTGATCTTGTAGAGAAATCCTTCTGGATCCAGTTTTTAATTCCCAAGGTAATACAGCATCATGACCATACACCAGTTGATACGGTGACACTTTAGTTGCCCCATGGCATGGCATCCTGTACGCCCATAGTGCTTCATTGAGGATTGTGTGCCACCGTTTGGGATTCTCATCAATCTTACGCTTGATCAATTTGATGATGCCCTTGTTTGCTGCTTCTGCCTGTCCGTTTGCTTGAGCATAGTAGGGAGACGAATTCAGCAGCTTGATCCCTAGAGAGTCTGCGTATTCCTCAAATTCCCCTGAAGTGAATTGACTTCCTTGATCGGTCGTGATAGTTTGAGGTATACCAAACCGATAGACAATATGTTCCTTAACAAAATCAATCATATTGCATGTCGTCACAACCTTGATTGGGATGGCTTCAACCCACTTCGTGAAGTAATCTGTAGCCACTAGTACGAATTTATGACCTTTACTCGATGGTGGATATATTTGTCCGATCAGATCGATTGCCCAACCCCTGAACGGTCACGGCTTGATTATTGGGTTCATTGCTGATGTTGGTACCCTTTGAATGCTTCCGAACTTCTGACACTCCTGGCATCCCTTGTAATATTTGAAGCAATCTTTCAGTATTGTCGGCCAATAATAGTTGTTATTTCTGATCATCCACTTCATCTTGAATGCCGATTGATGGGCTCCACAGACTCCCTCATGAATTTCTCCCATTAAGGTTTTAGCCTCCTCTTCACCAAGACATTTGAGCAAAACTCCATCGATGGTGCAGTAGTATAACTCGTCTTCTAATAAAACGCATTTAATGGCTTTGTACCTTAATTGTTTGTCAACCTTCTTGGATGGATCTTTCAGATAATCTATTATTTCCTTCCTCCAATCCCCGGTTGACAGCTCCGCAGCTATGATCGGTCGATAACCTGACGCTCCTTGAGCCAGTCGATTAGCTTCACTGTTATGACATTTAGGGATATGTTCGAGTTTTACTATCTTGAACTCCCTAAGTAACTGAAGACATTCTTCATGATAAATCCTCAATATGTCATCTTTGCATTCATACTCTCCTGCCAATTGATTTATCACGAGTTGAGAATCTCCAAATATCTCAATAGCTTCAGCATTAACCTCCCGTAGAAGCTTCATCCCCTTTAATACTGCCTGATATTCAGCTTGATTGTTGGTTGAAGTTTTCTCGATTGGGATGTTAAATTCGAAACTTGCTCCTTGAGGTGAAATAAGAACAATTCCAATCCCAGCCCCTACTCCACAGGATGATCCATCAAAGAACATAGTCCATGGAACGGGTTCAATGACTGCAACTTCAGGCCCACAATGCTGGGTTACCAGATCAGCCATTTCCTGTCCTTTGATTGCTTTGGCCGATTGGTAGGTCAAGTCAAATTCTGACAAAGCCAAGATCCATTTCCTGATCCTGCCTTTCAAGATTGGTAATGATAGCATATACTTGACCACGTCATCTTTGCAAATCACGACGCACTCAGTAGTCAATAGATAAGGCCTCAATTTTGTGCATGAGAAATATAAGCATAAGCACAGTCTTTCCACTGCTGAATATCTTGTTTCTGCATCCAAGAGCCTTCTGCTCACGAAGTATATGATTCGCTCTTTTCCTTCGAATTCTTGTACAAGGGCCGATCCAATAGCCCGCTCATTAGCCGATAAATATAATTTGAACGGCTTTTTATCCTGAGGGGGCATTAGGACAGGAGGAGATTTCAAGTACTGCTTGATGTTATCCAAAGCCTTCTGTTGTTCTTCTCCCCATATAAATTTCTGATCGACCTTGAGCTTCAATAGAGGTGTGAACGGCTGAATCCTTTCAGACAGGTTAGATATAAATCTTCTGATAAAATTGATCTTGCCGATCAACGACTGAAGCTCCTTCTTGTTTGATGGTGCTTCTATCTTGTCAATTGCACTGATTGACTTCTGACCAACCTCAATACCTCTTTCATGTATTAAGAAACCCAAGAATTGACCAGCTGAAACACCAAAAGCACATTTGTTGGGATTCATCTTCAAACCGTGCTTCCTCGTGCACTCCAATGTTTTTCGTAGATCGGCCAGATGTTCCTTGTAGCCTTTTGACTTGACGACTACATCATCAATGTAGATTTCCACTATCTTGCCGATGAGCTCATGGAATATATAATTCATGGCCCTTTGATATGTGGCACCAGCGTTTTTCAATCCAAAGGTCATGACAATCCACTCGTACAATCCAACGTGACCAGGGCATCTGAAAGTAGTTTTTGCAATATCTTCTATAGCCATAAATATTTGGTTGTATCCAGCATTACCGTCCATGAAGCTGATGACTTTGTGCCCTGCGGCGGCGTTGACCAATGTGTCGGCTACCGGCATCGGATATCCGTCCATCGGCGTGGCTTTGTTCAAGTCCCTGAAATCAATGCATACTCGTAGTTTGCCATTTTTCTTGTAGACAGGGACTATGTTAGAAATCCATTCGGCATACTGACATTGCCGAATAAAACTAGCTTCGAGTAACTTTGTTATCTCGGCTTTTATATCAGGATAAATCTTTGGATTACATTGCCTGGGGTGTTGCTGGAAAGGTCGATATCCTGGTTTAATAGGTAATCGATGCTCAACAATGGATCGGTCTAAGCCAGGCATCTCATAATATTCCCAGGCAAAACAATCCTTGAATTCTTTTAACAATGCAATCAGTTCTTTCTTGTATTCTGCATCTAGCTTGGCACTTGTATATGTCGGCCTTGGTTTGCTTCCATCTCCAAGATCTATCTTCTCCAATTCATCGGCCGATGTAAACCCATGCCCAAGCTTCCCTTCATCTTCGATGAACTGATCCATTAAATCTTGTCATCAGAGCCGACTGCTTGAACCGGCTTTAGTCCAAAATCGGATACTCTGAGATACTTGGTATCCCACTCTTTTCCGGATATGCAGCTCACTTGATCATAGGTCCACCCTTGTGCTTCTGTGGCTGCCACTGTCAAAGAGGTCTCTCCCTTGACCATCTCCAGTGAATCTCCGATCCATTGGATGATGCATTGGTGCATTGTAGATGGTACGCAGCAGTTGGCATGTATCCAATCCCGACCCAGCAGTAGATTATAAGATCCCCTCCCTTTAATGACAAAGAAAGCGGTTGGAAGGGTCTTACTGCCGATGGTGAGCTCCACGCAGATTGCTCCTTGAGCTGGAGAGACGTTGCCTTCGAAGTCCACCAGCATCATGTCGGTTTGGGTCAGATCTTCATCAGACTTCCCAATCTTACGCAGCATGGTGTATGGCATCAGATTGACTACTGCTCCTCCATCTACTAGCATCCTGGTGACTGGTTTCCCATTGACAAAACCTTTGAGAAATAATGCCTTCAAATGTTGTCTTTTCTCATCTTCTGGCTTCTCAAAGATAGCTTGTGTAGGTTCCAGCGTTAACTGAGCCATGCCAACTTCCTCATCGGACACATCCGAATCAACTGAAGCCATGAACTCTTTTGGTAGGAGGACAACCATGTTTATATCAGCTTTTGGTTTATTATCCTTCCCATCATCGGCCTTAGGCTTGGGACGCCATACTTTAGACCGAACCTTCTTCTTATCCAGCACGTGTCTCTCTGCTTCTTCTTGCTATTCTAGCTGGCGTAGGCGCTGGACTCTCCTTTTCTGGGACTTGGTCAAGCCATCTGGACACCACTGTGGATTAGGTTTCTTGTATGATCGGCTTGACTCTTCATCGTCCAGTTGCAGAGTGTGTCGTCGTTCAGGAGCTCGACACATGATATCTTCATCAGGGACCAGAGAATCGGCCATCTCTTCCAGCAGATCGTTTGACCTTTCGTTGACTCGGCCTCCCAGCCGATCATGAACGCTGGCCTTGCCCCCCAGCCGATCGTAGACGCTGGCTTTGCCCCACAACCGTTGATGAACTGAGATCCGTTGATTGCTGAATTCACGGTAATCCCCAGTCATAGGCCTTCTGTCATTGAAGCAAACCCTCTTGGAGGAGCTGTTATTGTTATAAACTCCGCTGCATTCTGGACAATTTTCTGCCGTCGGCAGTTTGATCCCTTCTTCCCAACAGTACCTGAAGACGGACATCTCCAATGTCCTTCATTACACCGAGCTCACTCCTCTTTCTCTTGCTTTTCCTTGTCGACACTGGAACTTGTTGATCAGCATCTGGGATGTGACAGGTCGGCGTGGCTTCGGGCCTTCTTCTTCAAGTAGCAACCATTTTCCTTTGACATCGGCAGCGGTTGCTTGTACCTTGGGATCGACAGCTCCTTTATTTTGAGCCGATTCAGACGCAGCAGCTTAACACGTGACGTGTCTTTGCTAGACACCTCAACTGTATTAGTTGGGAAGGGGTGCTGATCAATCTTCATCGGCTTTTTAGCTTTGGTAGGGGTTTCAAACTTGAGTTTCCCTTGCTCAATAGCTGATTGAATCTACTGTCTGAAGATCTTACAATCATTGGTGTCGTGCGACGTGGCATTGTACCATTTGCAATACTTCATCATTTTGAGCTCCTCTGCAGATGGTATAGTATGGAACTGAGAGAGTTTGATCTGCCCTTGTTGAAGCAACAGATCAAATATCTTATCGGCCTTAGTGATATCGAAGCCGAATTTTTTTGGTTCCTTCTTACCAAAGGGACATGACAGTGTCTTCTTGCCTTTGACCCACTCTGCAAGTCCTATCATATTGTCTTCATCTTCTGAGTCAGAGTAATCCACATAAGACACCTTCTTCTGAAAGTTTCTTCTAGGCTCATAGGACTTTGCAGTTTCCTGACTCATCCGACTAACCAATTGGCTGAGACTCTCGAAGTCATGTGATGCATATTTCTCCCTCAAGGTCGGCAAGAGCCCTTGGAACGCCAATTCAGCTAGTTGTTTGTCTCCCAGATTCAGACTATAGCATTTGTTTCTGACCTCTCTGAATCTCTGAACGAATCCAGCAATAGTTTCATCGTTCTTTTGTTTGAGTCTGGTCAAATCAGTAATCTTCATCCCATGAATACCAGAGAAGAAATAATTGTGGAACTACTGTTCTAGATCAGACCACTTGATGATTGAGTTAGCTGGCAATGAGGTAAACCATGAGAATGCAGGTCCTGAGAGAGATGAAGAGAACAACTATATCCTGAGTGCGTCAACATTCCCTGCTTCTCCACATTGTATGATGAATCGAGTGATATGCTCCATTGTGGATGTATCATCTTGACTAGAGAATTTTGTGAAGTCTGGCACCTTGAATCTTGGAGGGAAAGGTATCTGATCATAACCAGATGGATACGGTGTTCTGTACATGCAAGATTGCTGCTTAGGTTTCATCCCATATTGTTTCAGCAGCATCTTTGAAAAATGGTCAATCAACTCCTGCTTCATGTGAGACTTCAACTCCGCAGATATCTGTTCGATTGCTTGCACTTCAGCTGATGGAGTCTCTGGAGGTTGATCTTCCGAGGTTCTTGGCTGCGGATTTGGTGCCGCTGATGTCCTTGCTCCAGAAGAACCTTGAGTATTTGATTGACTTGTCACAGGTGGAATTTGTCTGATCGGCTGACCAGCCGATGGAACTGGCTGATGCAAGTTCAACTGGCCTGAGATAGCCAATTGATTTAACAACATCTGCATGGTTTGCACAGGGTCCACCTGCTGTTGCTGTATTGCTGGCTGTCCTGTCATCCCCTGGTTGATCGGCTGCTGAGGCGATGATCTTGTGTGAGCAACTGTATTAGCTGGGGTCAAGACAGACTGCACTGATGTTGACTGCTGTATTGGGGCAATATGCACAGGCATCCCTAGCGTCGGCTGAGGAGTCGGTTTCTGAGGTGGAACAGGACCCTTTCTTTCTGTTGGTATGACCATATGAGGATGAACTGGACTGATCTTGACCCTTTCAAAAGCCTTGCTCCCGTGATTGAAGTAGACAAATTCTACTCCCTCCTTGATCATATGCACAGTCCCTGGAGTACCTCCAAACATAGCTTGATAAGATTACGGGTACTTCACTTCTGGAACTTCATCAGGCTGAGATTCAAAGAAATTTGAGATATTAGTCTCAAAATGATCACGAGGCAAATCCCATCCTGCGAGTTTTCCGTCCTGATCTCTCATTGCAGGATATCTTTGATGAGGGTTCTGCACTGAGAACGTCTGATCCTGGACGTTGGACTGTGCTGAGTAAGTTTGGACCACAGGCATTGTAACAGCAGGGTCTTTAGACATATCTCCAATATTCTGATTCTGAATCGGCTGGGAATCCGATGAAGAACCAGGGGCAGTTGCATTGATCTGAGGAGACGGTACAACCCCTACTGTTGGGTTATCAATCGGCAGGGAAGCCGATTGGTCTTTTTGGAACACTGGAGGAGTCCGATTTGGTTGGAAGTATGCATGTCCCAGGTATCCTCCTTCTGCTCCTTTTTTTAGCATTTCAGTCAGACAATTTTGGATGGTATTGGCGAGGACCTTAGCTTGATCAATCATTGTCTGGTGCATCGCCTTGTTCATCATATCCTGAAGCCCTTCGGGATCGGCTGAGAAGGTGATCTGCTGAGATGTTGGCAAAGGATTCTTCTTGTAGACTCCACCTTTAGTTTGACCATATGACGCCAAGCATGGCTCTTCATAATGCTTCATGTGAGCTTCGAACTCGGCTTTGTCTGCATCTTTCAGCTGATCCCTAGTGATTGCCTAAACGTTGCTCTGGTCAACTTCGTTATTCTTTGAATTCTTCGTCATTGTTGATTTTTTCGGGTCCCACTGGGCGTGCCAAAAGTGTGTTGACGCAAAAATCGGATGTGACCCTCGCGTGCGACACACGTGACTCCCCGGACTGTGCGAGGCGTGCCAGTCAATCTGACTTGTTGATTGACAAGGAGTACGTATCGGCTAATTGATAGCGCCATGACGACGAAGCCGATACGAATAAAGTATATGTAGCTATCCGTCGGCTATTTGATGAACTTGAAGTACTTGTTGCCGACGGACGATAGCCGATACAATACAATTATTGAAGCACGTATCAGCTTTTGAGTGAATTTAGTATATGAGCAATTACTAAAAATAACGATACTCATAATATAGCATGCAAATACCCTCGGCTGCTTTTGATAGCCGATGGAGAATAATGGACCAAGATTGAAGAACGCATCAGGCTATTAAAAATAGATCAATCGTCTATTTTAACATATAAGAGCTAACTAAAGCAAGCTAAACAAGAGACGATAGATTAAAGGAATATTAGCCGATGCAATCTTAATCAAGGCAAGATAACTGTGATTCTACCACATCTAACAAGAGATCAAACGATGCAGCCTTACGAGATATGATAAAACCGATAACTGGTGAGTACCGTAGATCAAGACTGAAGCGATGCGCTGTAAATCGAAGACCCGTAATACTCGGTTCCAAAAAATCCCTTGGACTTACCCCTCCGTCGGAGATCAAGATGATGCAGCCCCACATCAGGCGCCAAGGTTCCATCAATGATTTAAAGTAAATGCATTGCGGAAAGGTAGAGTACTAAAAGATAAAAGGAGTGGCAGTGCGCCGAGTTTGTTTGATTGTTGTATGATATATTACAATAGCCGAGGACTTATATTTATACCCTAGGCTTCCCTAGACTCCTACGGCCGGAAGGGTCTAAAACTTCCTAATTACAAGACTTCAAACAATTTACGCCAACCATCTATTACAGACTCTCCTAATTTAAAATAAAGAAACCACACTACGATACATTGACTCCTCCTTTCCATACGTGGAGCCTTTACTAATTAAGCTTTCTTGTTTTGGTCAAAGCAGTTAGATTATAGGGATATTATTATCTTTGAAGGCCGAACATCGTCACGTGGTGCTTCAAAATATTTCCATAAGCTTTCATGTACCTTTCCTCTTTCTTCTTTCTTCTTGATGCACACGTAGACTCATTGCTGCATGCTTGCCGAAAATCATGCCATATTCCTCCTTTCTTTAATCAATTATACCATATACCTTACTTCTTACAAATAATTCACACGACGTATGCAGCACATACTCTTCTACACGTGACTTAGCATGTGCATATATAGATCAGCCGATTATTGACCTGCCGATTGATCTGCTTTGCTGATTGCTCCCGCTGACTCCCCTGCTTTGCCAATTCTACCCATACTTGTCAAATCTGGTGTCACCACAGGTCCCCCAGTTTCGGAGTATGAAGGATTCATGCTTCGAAACTAATTACACTTATCGAAACACAGGCCCCTAGTCTGATGCTCATCTGATGATCTCGTCAACAATCCTTAATTTAATCGGTATGTTGACACCAAAACTTGCGCAATGACCGGCAAATTTGTGTTGTCAACCCGTACAGACCCCCCAATTCGAAGTTTGAATTTTTCGTGCTTCGAACTTTCATAAACTCAATACATTAAATCTCTCATAGCGGATGCTTCTCTTCAAGTTTAAAACCATCTTCACTATTGATAAATTAGTCAACACCTCCAGTACGACAAACGAGACTTCGATAACTGACAGATGAATCTAGATGAAATGACAGCGATGCGCCCGGAAGTTAAAACCTAGAGCACCTGACAGATGAAAATCGTAGCGAACTTAGAGATGAATCGACTTTCCTTGCATATGCTGTATTTTTAATCATCGACTGATGAGGACCTCAATCAGCAGAAAAAAATCAGCTGAGTACAATCTCCATCGGCTGAGTAACTGAGTGCAATATCCATCGGCTAACTGAAAATCAGTTTGCAAGCTTATGTGGTCGATGGTCGGAGAAAACACGGCCTGCCGATAAAATCGATCTGTCTGTTCAGGAGCCGATCAATGATGACTAGAAACTCGGTCATATCCTCAAGTCAATTATATAATCCTTGTGTATGTCGCATATATTCACTGTACCTTCTATTATTTCTATCTGCTGATTCCTGCAGCGCCTCCATCGGCTGAACGTTGCTGTGCCTCCGTCGGCCAACCTCGTGATGCTTCGACTATCCATGTCATATTAGGAAGGTCTCCAGGTGGACAAAAATCGCCAGCAGAATTTTGGCCGAGCAGCTTTCAACTAGCGGATTGGTAGCCTGCCGATCTTTTCTGGCCGATGCTCCTTCACTAAGCAAGGAAGCCGCCAATGTTTATTTTTGTCGTTCACAATATCATGGGTTGGTTGACCAAACAGACTTGAACTCCATTAAAATGATATACAGTCGACAGAAATTTTTCTTTGGCTTTTATGCATGTAGCCAATAAAATTAAATGAACAGACTTGTACGTAATGAAGCTATAATATAATAATTAACTTGATTACCAAGCCTATCGGGAAAGCACATAGCCGATAAATCATCAGCTTTCAACAATAGTGTCCTCGGACGATATAATAATAGGATTTTATGATCGAGTCCCACCGGACGTGCCAAAAGTGTGTTGACGTGAAAATAGGAAGTCACTCCCGCGCGCAGCATGTTGATTGACATGGAGTACGTATCGGCTAATTGATAGCGTCATGACGACGAAGCCGATACGAATAAAATATACGTAGCTATTCGTCGGCTATTTGATGAACTTGAAGTACACGGAGCCGACGGATAATGGCTGATGCTAGAACTAAATATTAAAATATAGATCGGACAACGATAAAAATAACGCTAAGACTAAGAAACTACCAGCTATCTCAAGCATGCTTTGTTGAACTCCTTTTAATATAATAATGAAAGCAACGCAAGAGATGTAAAATATAAACTAGCCGATAGATCTTAATCAAAGCAAGATAACTGTGATTCTACCACATCTAGCAAGAGATCAAACGATGCAGCCTTACGAGATATGATAAAACCGATAACTGGGAGTACCGTAGATCGAGACAGAAGCGATGCACCATAAGTCGAAGATCTGCGATACTTGGTTCGAAAAATCCTTTGGACTTACCCCTCCGTCGGAGATCAAGATGATGCAGCCCCATGTCAGGCGCCAAGGTTCCGTCAATAATTTAATATAAATGCCATATATCATAGCAAAGTAAGGGCTCGGTAGTTGGGGTTATTATTGGAGTTGGAGGCTAAATCTAAGCGCCCAAAAAGTTGGGGCAGCCCCTACTCAGTAAAGTAGGAGCCTTGAATAGGGGCTATTGCTGGAGTTGCTCTTAGGGAACAGACTCGTGGAGTGCCTAAGGCTATCCGTAACAGTACTCATGGAGTGCTAAGGTACTCTCTAAATGTTCATGTACCCTTAATATAAAGGATATTGGATCTAAAACCAACCACAGCAGTGTCCCATAAATAACTCTATAAATTTTCGAGAGCTCCCTCTCCTCCCCAAACTTAGGGAGACCCCTTCCTCCCCCGAGCGCACACGTGCACCCCAACTCCATGTTGTCGCCTCCCTCTACCACGACGCCATCGCGCCACATGGGGGAGACCCCCTTCCTCCCCCAAACCTACTACTACTACTCCGCCTGTCCTCCTTCTCTACACCGCCTCTCCCTCTGCTCCCTCCCCGGCGAGGCGGCTCGACAAGGCAGTTCGGCGACACGCGATTGCCCGGAAGCTGCTCTAGCCAGCGCAGCAAAGCAGTGGCGGAGCTGGCGCATTTTCACGCCTAGGGCCACCTCTAGAGCGTCTAAGGTGGTGTTTCCGTTAAATTCGCGTGATTGAATAGTGCATCAGGTGGAAAGTTGTGAAAAAAATATACTTTCGGGCGCGTGCTGTAAGAGAATACTATGTGACTTGATGTCTTGATGTGATGAAATAGCTCGATGATGAATTTATGATAGATATTTGTGAATCTAAACATGGCCTTAAACCATCCGATGTACTCGATCGGTCACATACTGATGGATAACGAATGTAATATTTTTTCGAGAAAAGCACCTTTTATTAAAATTTAAGAGCATTACATCAAGTTGATAACTAATGTAATTTATGAATAATGTCAGATGGTATTTCAATTCGCTGCTTACACCATTGCAGAGTAGGCCGATCAGACGTTCAGAGCAGAAAGGAAGGTAACAAATAGTCAAATACCATTCCTGCGGCCAGTTTCCAGCTTGGCAACCGGATAGCGCACGGCCGCACGCCATTGCCGCGCGCCAGTCCGACCTTCACGCTATAGGCACCATCTCTGGCATCCGCCTCGTGAGAATTTATCGAGGCTGAGCTTTGCGTCGCCAGCGTCGTCGAACCGAGCGATAAGGGAATTGCAGAGGATCAGGAAGCATAGGAATGAGCGAGAAAGAAGACCGAACAGGCCGCTCAAGCAACCAGGGGCGCCGGACGACCGGTGGGCAAGATTGACCGAGCTGGCCTTTGCTGTGGGTCAAGGAAATTCAAAGAGGGCATGAGGGGGGATTTGGGCCACGCCTAGGGCCATGGCCCTAGTGGCCCTAGGCCCAAATCCGCCCCTGCAGCAAAGACGACGCAGCTGAGGGACGGGGAGGCCGGTGGGAAAAGGCAAGCGGAGGGGCGGCCACTGGTTCGCTCCTCCCCAGCTTTGCTCCTCCCAGCGCGAAGCAGGGCGAGCTCCCCGTGGGCGACGACGCGACCTCCCCACGAGTGGCGGGCGGAGCTCCCCCGGTGGGTGTGCTCGGTCCGGACGGTGGCAACAGGCCGGTGTCCTTTCGCTCCCACTGCTTCTCGCGGGGGTCGCGGCGTGCTCTGTCTCGATTGGGCGGCGGCGGCCCGGAGTAGAGCACAATGGCGTCCTTCCCCATCCTCCGCTGCGAGTGGCCATCTCCATGCTCAACAATGCCAGGACCACGGGAGGCGGAGGCGGGGGAGGATACGATAGGGTCGGCGGGGAACGGCGGCGGCGACACATGTGCTCCGAGAAGTCCTCCCAGTCGACCAGAGCAAGACCGCTAAGAAGAACACGACGTCCGGTGGCCCCTGCCTGCGATGGCTAGCCACCATCGCCGTGTCCACTGCCAGTTGCGCCGCCAGCCGCGAGCACGTCCGCGCCGCCACCGCAGGGACGAGGCTACCTCGGTCCGGGAGCGGCTCGATGCGGCAAAGGCCGCTGCCTGGAACGGGAGGCTGCCGAGCTGGCTTCGCTGCTCATGCTCCTCGCTGCGACCCCTCACGCCGGTGAGGATGGGGAGCGGCCGTGTGGGGAAGGTCGGTCGGCGCAGATGGGGTAGCTCGGCACGGGTGGGTGGCTCGGGTCTTCGCGGCAGAGGTGCTCCGGCGGCGGAACGAGGACGACGAGCGGCGGCCGGGGCACAGCTCGGTGTCACACACCTCCTGGAGGTGTCGCCTTGCCCTGGTAGTGTCCACGTCCAGCGAATCAGGCACGCTCGGTGGACAGCGGCTGTGGCGCTCGGCTGTTTCGGCACAATTTTCGCTGAGCTGATCTGCAAGACACGCCGGCAGGGGCAAGCTCCCATGCTGGGCGCCTGCGGCTCCCCCGGGCGGCGGGGCCAGGACCTGAGGCCGGCGAGGGCGGCTCCCCCAAGCGGCGCGCCCGGGCCCCGAGGTCGGCTGGCGAGGCGGCTCTCCCTGGCGGCGGGGACGGTGCCGAGACCAAGACCGGCGGGGACGGCTCCCTCGGGCGGCACTGGCGATGGATAAAGGTTCGTGAGAAAAAAGACAGGTGGGACCAGGTAGATGGGGGTGGAAAATAGGGTGTACTGCTGCAACAATGTTGTTTAGGGGATAAAATTTGTTATGAGGTTCTCTAAATACTCTTATACGGGATGGTTTTTATGAGACACTGCTGCAGATAGACTAACTACTAGTGATCTAGGAGTAGTGATCCAAACTACAGCTCACTTCTGCAGAGGAGTGCCATCCATAATAGTAGTATCTAAAGTTGTTGACATTGTATTTTTGAAGAACATGATGTCATTTAGTTGTAGTGTAGTTAAATACTTCATTTGATTCAAAATACTTGCAGTTATACCCTCTTTAAATATATTTAAAATCCACTTTCAATTTTCAACCACTAAAGTTCTTTACATTTTCGAATCAACCTTTGCAATTGTCATCTAGAAATCTAGAATAGATACACCAGGGGTTATTAGGGACCAGAGAGCCGTCAGGTGCTCTCCATTTTTATCAGGCAACACAAGTAGCTGGTTGAACGCTATGTTTTGCATATTTATTGACACGTGGCAGAATAGTGTAAAAGTTCAGCAAAAACTGACATTAATTTAGCATGCAACCCAATAACAATATGAGTAGGTCGGTCTCGACAAGTATTTTTTATGGAAACATACATTTCTACTTTGCTTTGTATTACTTTTTATTTGTTTTTTGTAAAATATTGCAACAAAAATTAAAAGCTAATGTTGTACTCCCTCCGTTTCAAAATACTTATCGCTGTTGACTTTTTTTTGCAACTTTGACCATTCGTCTTATTCAAAAAATTATCGCAAAATGTAAAACGATAAGTGAAGCTTAAAATTCATACAATATTAAAACATATAGCAAACAAAATAAATTGTACTTGCACAATTTTTTGAATAAGACGAATGGTCAAGCGACAAGTATTTTGAAACGGAGGGAGTATTTCAGAGACTGCGGTTGTGTTCCAAATATCAATTATTTGTGACTGCAAAGAGTAACTGTTGTGCCTTCGAGCTGGTGGTTTCCAATGATGAATTACAGAGCGTGGAGCACAGGGTGGTCATCAAATCCACACAAGAAGCCAGGGTGTCCATCGGCCTCTTCTTTAATCCTGCCAAGCGTGACAAGTCCGACCTCTTTGGGCCTCTCCCAGAATTGGTGACAGCAGAAAAGCCCGCACTGTACCGGAGTTTCACACTGCCTGAGTTCATGAGTTCAAGGAGGGAATACGGCCATACCAGATCGTCCATTGATCGATTCAAGGTGAGCTCGAGTTAATAGTCTCAGGGATGGCGATGAGTTTTATTGAAGGCGAAGCAACCATATGCTTGCACCGTTGCTGCGTTGCAGAAGGGCGTTAAAATTGTCAGGATGCTGTCTGGTTAATTCCCCTGCGCAATGCAGCAAAAGGAATAAGAATTACTGGTTCGTTGCAAGTATTGTAAATATGAGCACTATATTAATCCTAGTTTTCACCAGGAGATATCGAACACAAAACACAAAATACTGGGAAAGATCAAACATTATACAAGACAAGCAAGAGTTCAGCTCAGGCTCAGCAAAAAATTAATCACATGATCCAATTACTAATACACAATTACATGCACGCAACATACATAGATGATCCTGCCTAACTGGTGCGCAAATGACGAATATGTCGGAAACGATAACATAACAATATTATTTACTCGCAAAAAACACAGCAAAAAGAAAACCGCTGCATAATTTGATTCCCTTCCTATTTGTTCCCTACTCATTGTACTTTAGGCCATCAAACCAGTCAGCGATCTGGCAGCTGATGGCCGTCGTCTACAACTATGCTGGGCAGCTCCTCAGGGCCCACTGACCTGCCGTTGGCCACTGCTGGCTCACCCCCGCTCTCCAGGCTTTCATGCCGGACTGGGCGGAGCAGCAGGCCCTGCAACCGCACCAAGTAGCTTTGCCCCACCGGCTGTGACCTCACATATCTGGTCGCTGCAGTTGCTGTTGTTACATCACTGGCACTGGCGGAGGGATGGTCTGGTTCGCTGGTCGACCGGAGATTGTTCAGTGCGCTCAGATCCAGGTTGGGGAAGACAGAGCACCGGCACCGCGGGCACTTGACATTCAGCCGGAGCCATTGGTCAATGCACTCCACATGGAAATTGTGTGCACATGGGAGTCCACGGACCTGTATTGACAAGGATTCGATTGTACCCGTGAACATATATAGCAACCAAATTGATTTATCTCCTTAGCTTTAAGAGCTCCTTATGACTATTGATGCAGGAGGTAGACAGCGACTCTGCTTTACCTCATTGCCAACATGAAATTCTTCAAGGCAAATAGGGCATTCACTGCAGTCCGTTGGAACAGCTTTCAGCCTGAATTTTGGAAGTTCTTGAATCAGTGCCTCAACTGCTTCTCTCTGCACAAAAAGAAAAGGACCCCACAAAATTAAAAAATGCATAGTTCATTCAAGGAAAATTCGATTCTAACTTAATGCTAGCATAAAATAGCAGATATAATATGAGTTAATTGATACTATAATGATGTTCCATAAGTGGAACTAGAATAGTTCCACTCTACATCTACATCCCTAGTACTAGAACAGAGCACTGGAACATTCAGACATATACAGGCAAGGAATGCATCTCCAGCTTCAGCATTTACCGGCACCAGATGTCTGGTCAAATGAAAAAAATGATGTCCCTCTCTTCACTGAAAATCCTATCAGGATAGTATTGAACAATGGTAAAAGTTTCCTAAACTTTTAGTCCTCTAGCACTTCTGACTGACCTCTCTGTCCAATAACCACATTCCCCTTTTTCTTCATAGACAATTACAGAATGCTCATTGCTAACAGTCAAGGAAAAAGCATAAATTTGCTAAGCTAGACCTCTTCCATGAGCAAACCAACAACTAACAGGCTGCACTACAATTAGATCTACAGCTAAGCATATAGAAAAATACTTTAGCAAACTTGCGCAAGATTACCCAAATCAACTCACCTGAGCTGCAGTTAAATAAAGACCGGGATGATATGCTGTATCTTGGCCCACTCTCATTTCCAGACCAACAGCTTCAAATGCCCAGTCAGGTACACGGATCATATCAAGTAAAACCTTCATGAATGAACACCGTATTAGAAATATATATAGATACAGTAATAGATTGAAACAAAGTTAACCTGTGCATTCAACCAAAACATTCAATCTTGCCCCTGAATAAAAACCAGTTTGGACATGGTAGAAAAGCAAATCTAACACTTAGGTGTAGCTACACCTATATCTGACTCATAAATTTGTAACTTTGAAAAAATCCCAATAAAAAATTAGTTTAGGTATAATGCACAATACAATATATTGGGGGGCGGGGGGATATATCATGAACTAAACATGAAAACACTAATAAAGATGTACAGAAAGATTTCATACATTCAAACTGCTGTCAAGAGCTCATTTTATATTTGTAAAAGGATGCATAGAAAATAAAGAGAAGCAGTACCCCATATTCAGAGACGGGAATTCCCTGCTGTGCTCTTTGTTGAAGTGCATGCCTTCGGTTTATCCACTACAAAATAAAAATCATAAAATCCCAATGAACTAGCATCTGCTCAAATGATCCACAGAATAATCAAAGCCACACTAGTAGCAAGTCAATAACAGTATGCTTCCTTCCGATAAGTATACACTTCTATTCAATCACAGGAACATGCTTTTATTAGTATGTCATATTGCACATGAACATGAAAAGTGAAAACTGAAAACATGCACATGAACAACAGCTATAGTGTTTGATAGATGTGCTAGGTAGTGAACTAGTGATATCACATCTCTCAAATACATTTGTATGTTCGACCAGAAGTAGATACTCATCACTATATCAAGATTAATGATTTTACACAAGAGCGGATCAGTAACACTTCATCCTTTTATAGAATCCAATGAAGCATCCAAGCTCATAGTCATAGAAGACAGTTCAGACCAGTACAGTTATGTCCATTAACCCATCAGTGTCCCTTCTTAACTAAAAAAAATGAGTCACATAATCTTTATGCCTATAGTAGATCATATTATCCTAGCTGATGAATAGCAGATGTGAATATATAATGGATATATATAAATGTTCTTTACAGTTTACGTGCACTGAACTTGAGCTAAACAACTTCAGTCCAAGTAAGATCAAGTCGCAATATGCATGCACAATTCAATTAAGATGGCCAGCAGAACTAACTCCATTAACAACGTCATCATACTAAATAAACTATTATTTGAAGGGCATATGTAATATCAATGTTGGATAAGAATTTTCAAAATGTACATATGAACTTAACAGTAATACCTTTCCGACAGCAACACAAGCAATACAGGCGAGCCCACAGTAACTGAACATCAGCCATATCAGGAAGCCCCACTTTTGTCCTTCCTCAGGCAACTACAGAGTAAAAAAATGTGCATTTAGTATAATTCACTGTATATGGTGGTACAAATAACATATCAAGAATATGAGAACTCACGCAGCCTCTTGCAGTGCTAAACCACAATGTTCCTATCACAGTCCAAACCCAAAGAAAGGGGTACAGAAGTAGCACAAGAACTGAGAGGACAACTATTCTTCCACAAAAGCGAGCATATCTCTGTTGCCATCCAAGGTCTCTACAATTTTCAACAACAACAAAAATACAAAAGAGTTAACTGGCAGCCATACTTCGGCGAAGTTCAGTTAGTCGTTGGTTGTGGGGCAGACAAACAAGATGAAACTTAGAAACTTAAAACAACTGTATGCGAATGATAAAAATAAAGTAGGGATTATTATGGTAGGAAAAATGGAAGATCAAAAACCTCCCATGCACCTAGATAAATCGTAAATGGCTCCGTTAGTGTGATACATCATTACTTTGATGTAAAGAACACTGCAAGTCTGCAACTCTAAACTTAGAATCGTGCATTTGAAATTAGTGACCTGCCATCACATAGAATATGCTATTAACACATTTCATTTCAATTTTCAAACAACATATACCAGCAAATCAAGATATCAGAATTTAATATATTCCAATTTCCATTAGGTGACAGAAAGTTGAGAGTACTTTAGATAAAACAAAATTGAGAAAGCTTAAGGATCCCAATACATCATCAATGCTAATTACCTAACCATAAGCTAGAGTGTCATCAACTAATCTGCAGACTATTCAGAGAGATATGACCATGTGGGTAACAAACTATCCTAGTAAATCGCACAGAACCAAGGGTATCTATCTAGCTTTATACATCTCCGTAATCCTGTTTCCACTAAGAGTTGCTAAAGGACTAACCAATTGTTTAGTTTAAACCAAGACAGGATCAAGGTTGCAATCAAGGTCTTACTGTGATTCGCATTGGTGAGGTCATCAAGAACAACAATTTTCTTGCCTTGTTAGCTTTTAAGTGGCTGGCAAAGCAGTGAGACCATAATGCTCAACTACGGCTTTGGGTGACTGAAGAAGTGCAACATGCTAAATTGCTTGACAAAACTAGTTTGTATTTGTCAAACTAAGAAAAGAGTCCTAAGTGTTGGGGGAGTGGGTTTAAAATGACTCACAATCCCATCCCTGCAGCAAGACCGTTATCGAGAAACATTAGCAGACGGAAGATGAAGACTGTGGTGTAGTCCACCTGTGGCAGGCAGGTAGTAGAAACAATGAACAGAAGTAGAATTGACTCACACAGGAGTAGTCAAAACTGAGATACTACTCTTTTAAGTAGAATGTGAAAAAAAAGAAAAAACTGGGGCAGGGCAGGAATCTGACCACTATCCAAATGTGGAGCGGATGGGCACATAGGCGATACCTCTTCCAATTGATGGAGACAATGATTCTAAACATTTATTGGATGATTATTAAGGAATAGCATAAGCAATGAAAAAAAATTGGTTGAAGTCGGTCAGGGAATTAGTGCGTGAAGTAGGATACACGCTAGTGGCGAGCATGGAAAGGAAGAACCCGTCGTACCTGCAATTGAATCGCAAATCCAGCCTCTCAAATCAGTTAACCGCACTAACTGTCCAACTAACTAGCTAGGGTTGATTTGACGGGGATCTCCAAATTACAGGAGGGAACGAATTAGAGAAGAAGCGGAGAGAGAAACGCACCACTTGAAATCGACGCCCCGCATTGCCATGGTCTTCTTACTCTTCTTCTGAAGCGCCAAACAGGAAGAACTGAGAGAAAAAAAAGGTTTTTGAGCTGAAATTGGCGACCAAAATTGGACAAATCAAAAGGGCCCATCCACTTGCTCTTCGAATTTGTCAATACAACGGCCTTAATCGGCACAATCTGAGCCAGATTCCTTAATGGCCACTGATGGGATCGAGCTGAGGCTGACAGCGTCACGGTGCTCGCCTGAGGGGGTTTGTCTTCCAGCAAACGGGAAGCAGGGCAGCTGACGCTCGCTCACCCTCCCCTGAAGCGAGTTCTCGGCGGCGCGAGCCCTCTCTCTGCCCCCGACGCGCTCGCGGCTCCAACGCAGGCTTGCCGCGGGCGAGCTCACTGCCCCAGCGGGGCCTTGCCGCCGCCGGCCTCGCAGGCTCGCCGCCCCGATACGCGTGGAGATGGGGAGACGAGGAGGCAAGGGGTGCTTTAGATCCGGTGGTGGTTTCCCTGCTCGTCGGCGTTGGGGTGAGCTCCTCGTCGCCGCCGCAGCAGCATCAGTAGCGCCAGCACCTCATCGGAGAGCCCAGGGAAGGGAAAAGGAACCGAATCGAAAGAGGGACACGCAGCAAGCGCAGCAAGCGCTACGCAGGCCGCAACGCACCCACTCGCAAGGAGGAGGATTCAGTGACTTTCCTTCGGCAAGTCACCGCGTGACTGGCGGCCACATCTGACACGTCCGGTGCCAATCCAACGGAAGAAAATAAATTGTAATTTTTTATAGAGGCAAAAGCCGGATGGATTTATCCGCAGGCCACGGGAACGGAGGACTTAGGCAAATGGCGCGCCGCTTCTTCTTTCTCCCGCGCCGCGCTGCGTCGCGCCCGCGCGTCGCCCTCCGCACCGCCGCCCAGGAGGAGGAGGTGGTCCGCGGTGGAGTCCGTCTGCGTCACCCGGAACCTGGACCTGCCCTGACGCCGTGGAGGAGAGGGAGGGGTGCCGCCGCTAGGGCCCTGCATCGAGGTCATGCGGAAGCCGAGGAGGAAGAGAAGGGTCAAGCAAGCTACCGCAGAGAAGAAGGTCGACGCAACGCCGATTCTCTACTTGCACTCCTCCGTTGGTCACTTGGTCTCCGTCGGGAGTGCCCCCAGAGGCCCAGAGCACTCGCGCTTTCTAGTGCAGCACCGCGCCGGCACGCCCTCTCTCGCCGCACAGCTCTGCGGAGTGCGGAGGAGAGGGACGAGATGGAGCTTGCGCGGCCCCAGAGGAGGGGGATGAGGCAGAGGTCATCGTCAATTTGTTGCGGGGGAGCTCTCCGACGCCGAGCCGCCATCCTCACGCCGATGTCTGCACGCCTCGCCGGCGCCGGCGCGGCCGCAGCGGCCCCTCCTCCTCCCCACAAAGCTCCCCTCCCCACAGGTCGCCGCTGCCGGCGTATGACCACTTGACCAGTACCGGCTGTGTGACGCCAGATGCTGCGGTTCTGACCTTCTCTTCCACGGCGGCGGCGCAGCACTACCATGCCTGCACAGGCCGTAGGGAGGAAACCGAAGTCTGCCCACGCCAAGTCCTCGCCTGTATGCGCTAAAACTCGGTGAAGCCGTTAGATGCACTGCGGACGGTGGATCTTGGGGCGCCAGTTACAACGTGACTTACCAGAGGCAAGTCACTGAATCCGGCTCCCACTCGCAACAGGTTGGTGGGCGAACCGAGCGGGTTTCACTTATCTCGCTGACGCGCGGAGGCCCCACATGTAAATCCCACCTGTCGGTGCGTTAACACCAGCCATCTGCCTCTCTCAGATTTTGATTTCTAGGAAAATTCATCAGGAAATTTGCATTCATACCATTAAAAGATCCCAAAGTTAGATATATATCATTGTTATCTAATGACATGTGGAGTCAATAATATATCTAACTTTGGGATCTTTCAATGATATAGATCTAATTATTCCAAATTCATACTAGTAGAATTTTTCATCAAAGAATTCATACTATAGGTTTGTAGGAGAAATGCCGAAATTGATACTCAATTCGCACGCCTCACACCATATGACTCTTACACCCTGTTCGACCAGCTGTGGCAGGTGGCGGGTGCTGATTTGTTCTGAGAGAAAAATACCGCTGACTGGTTGGTGGCTGATGTCTGATGCTGATTTGTTCTAAGAGAAAAGTATTGCTGGCGTATGGCTGATAAACCATACGAACAAGGTAAGTCCAAACGAATTTCTTGGATTTAGAAGATTCCTACCACTAGATTTTGAGATTATTTTCTTTTCCATCGACAAACCATGTGAACAGACAACTTTACCCTTGCCTCCCTTTTCTTCATCCACCAATGACATGTAGAACCCACATCTCGGCGTGTAGAACTTTTCAAAACGAATCCTCCATCTAAAAAAACTGGGACGTTAATGTATGATGATGAAGGATTTCGATATCATAACGAAATGATAATTTCAGTAGACAGTAGGTCAGTAGTGTATGATATGTTGGGATCACCATCTGGTTGAATTATTTGGGAGTAGTCACCCAAAAAAAAAAGTTTCTGTTGCTGTAATTTACAAAACTGGAGACGTTACGAAACGTGTAGCAGACAAATCTGCTAGGGTACGTTAACGAATACTCCGCGTCCGAGGTGAGATGACACAAATTGAATTAGAAAAAGTCTATTTTACTACTCTAACCTATCTGTTTTGTCTATCTGAAGTCTGAACCCCAACAAAATTTAGACACAATTTAGTTCCCAAAATTTTTTAAAGACTTCATTTCATATATTTAAATTCAAAACTATAATTAAAGTTCCAGAAATAATAATTAAATCCAAATATCCAATTGATTGTACATCGCAAATTACTCAATGCTTGAATATGTAATTGTACCTTTTTTGCAAATATGTTGTAAGTGTTCTAGAATTCTTCTAAAATCAAAATTGTGACTACGTGGTCAGTATATAACAATAACTTTTATGAAAAATCCAATTAAATTTCTCTCACAAATGATTGAAAAATAATATTGGTCAAAATTTAGCCAAAAATTACTTTGGAGTGAAGCCAATTCGGGTAAAAGCTTGGGTTCATTGACAAGGACAAAAGAAAAAAATGAATATTAGGGGTTTGCACATGTGTACATTGACATAGCTTGTGGTATTCAAGTTGTCTCCAATCTCAATAATTATGTTCAAAGATACTGCATAAAACATTAGGAAAAAGAAGTAACATTGACAAACCTGCTTAACAGTGCCAAACGACCGTTCAAAATTCAATGAAGAACTACATACAACGTTAAGTATAGTAATCATTTCAGGAGGAGCCGATCGCACGGTGCGTAGCCCCCTGCTCCGGCTTGAGGCTGCACACTTGAAACGACTGCCGCGACTTGCTCGAGTGGCACTCATCGCAGGCCCAAGGGACGAGTCCCGTGGGGAAGACCATCCTCATCTCCACCCCAAGCTCCAGTTCTGAACGCAGCTCCTCCGC
Source organism: Cenchrus fungigraminus (assembly GCA_036936925.1). Taxonomy (NCBI): domain Eukaryota; kingdom Viridiplantae; phylum Streptophyta; class Magnoliopsida; order Poales; family Poaceae; genus Cenchrus; species Cenchrus fungigraminus. The sequence continues at coordinate 47,177,602 of CM072778.1, read as the reverse complement.
CATGTGCTGGCGCAGCACATCGCTGAGCACCACGTCGGCGTGCGAGCTCCGCGGACGACCACCTGTCGCTGTCGACGCAAAAATCCGGCATCTCCGCCCATCCAACGACCACTGTGCCGCCGTAGAACACCGTCGCCGTGACCTCCTTCCTACACGTCTTGAAGTCCTGATCGTTTTCGACTCGGAGGGTGAGGTTGAACTCCGGCCGGGTCGAAGCCGTGGCCCGTGGGCGTCGCTCACCCTCACGAAGAAACTGGGATCTTTGTGGACGGGAAGCGCCCAGATAATCAGACCTAACATCGGGCCACCAACGAAGAAATCAATAAGGAAGGAACGGAGGAGCGAACAGTGATCGTTGGCGTTGGCGACCATTCTTTCGTTCCCTGTTGTGCTCGTCGCCAGAGGCGGAGGAATTTTATTTTTTTTAATTTATTTTTTTTCATTTTACAAAAATATGCGATCGTTTCAAAATTTAGCAAAACTAACTCGCCATGGGTCACGGCGGTTGCATGCCGCCGTGGGTGGTAGGTTAGATTTGCTAAATTTTGAAACGATCGTATATTTTTCCAAAATGAAAAAATATAAATTAAAAAATAAAAAATTCGGCCTAGTTGTGGGCTTGTGGCCCAGCGAAGCCCAAATGCCCCCTTTGTTTTTGGGCCAAATGTCTTGAAGGTCCGGCTCGAGTAGAGGCAAACGCATGCAAGAAGGGGCAGCGACGACGCGATCTGCTCTCCTGCCCCGAGGTTGCGACAGCGCAACCCTCTCGCCGACCACCGACCGCCTCAACCTCCATCACCACCACCAGTGAGGACGTGAGGCCACGATCCCTGCCGGCCGCCCAGTCCGCCCGTCGCCGGACACTTCCTGGCCCCTACCCGCCCGACTGCTTCCTGCCAGCATGCTCGGTGGATTGCTAGTTCCTTCTCGTTCCTTGGCTCCTTCGGTCCTCCCCACACGTTGACGCGCAGGTGCTCAAAGCCGGCCGGATTGCTTGAAGAAGACTTGTGCCGCCCGCCGTCCTCCCCATTCTAAACCAGGTGTTTCATTCTCTCTATCTTATCTTTTCTATAGTTTTCTATTTCAACTCATAAATTGGTAATTTCTATTGAAAATTGAATCATCTGTGCTCTCAAATTTTAGAATTAGGCTTGGAATTCGTTGAATCGTCTGTGCTCCCCATTCTTATTTCACTAGGTGTTTTTTTTCTTACATGATGTTCTGAATTAACGATTGTATCACATGATTGTTCATTTAACTTCAAACTTGTTCTCAAATTAGGTCATTTTTTGTATTGTTGCTATTGCTTTATGTGCGATTTATATCTCAGTTGTTGAATTGTGGCTTGGTTGCCAAATTTTGGCCCTAGTCGCCATCAAAAGCTGGCTCCGCCACTGCTCGTCGCCAAGGCGCGCTTCTCCGGGCCTTCCCTCCCCTCCTCGTCGGTTGCTGCACTAATGCACGACAACAACGTCGGTCGCTGGCTGCTTCGGTGACAGGCCCCGCCATGGTGGTGGGGCCTGGGTGGCCTGCTTCCTTTCCTGATGCAGCGTGGGCACGTGTGGCTCCGGCGCGACACTAGGGTGTGAGGACGGTGGCAGAGAGGCGGGACTTCGGCGGCGGGCTGTGGGGTACTGCGACAGAGACGCCCCCGGTTGAGACGATCGCGACGGTGGTGCTGGCTTGATGTGTCGAGCATGTGCAGTGGGGTTTCGCTGCTCCAGGCGTAAGCCCTCGCTAGAGTCTTTCTGGCGGAATGGCGGCAACGCCTTTAGGCGTCGCTCTCCCCGTTGAGGGCGTCATTTTGGAGTTGCAACTCTGCTACACAAGGTCTCTGGGTGAAAACCCGCTCCAATCCTGGACGAGCGATGGCGGCGCCTGCGGGTGTCGTGACCTCCTTGGAGGCGTCGTCTCTAGAGACACCATTCGATTGCTGTCATGGCCGGCCTACTACCTTTGGTTGCTTCGGCCGGTGGTGAAGTTTTTGTCGCAGGGCAGGCGACTTGGGGTTGTCTTCCTCTCACCAAGATGTCTGCTCTCTCATCAGTGGTCGGGAGTCACCACTTGGTTGCTGTTCGCCTGCTTGCAGCACTCCGCGGCACCTGGTGTTGCTTAGCATTCGCCAGCGCGGTGTGGGACGGCGTCGAGGGACGGCGCTTGCGGCAATGTCAACTGGTGGTGACTTGGCCGGCAACGGATCGCGGCGGGTTGTTCTAGCATGCTGAACCAACCTGGTGCGGTACAACATCGGAGGACAGCGCTAGCGACAAGTTTCGGTCTTCTGGCTGGAGGGCAGTGGCTTTGTGTGCGGGGGGAAAGCAACGTGCTGATCTCGATCCAAGGTGGTGGTCCGACAGCTTGTTACGGTTCCTGGGGGCGGGGCACCTCTTCTTGCTACCTTGGCGGCAATTCTTGAAATGAGTCCAGAGCGTGGAGCCGTGTGGCGGGTTGGAGGTCCCCGCTCATGGTAGAGGCATGCTGAGTGGCGGGTTTGAGGTCCCCGCGCACGCGAGAGGCGTCCAACGGCGGAAGTTGCGAGGCCCCCGCGCGTTGTGTTGCTTCGGACTTGGTGTTTTTCGTGCCGCTGGGCGGTCGGTTTGGGTGCAGCAGCACTGCGGCGTTGGGTCCTGCACGGCGGTGGCCCACTCGGTGTGGTGATGTCTGCCCCCTCTGTTTCTCTTTCAACACCAGATCACTTAGGAGGTGTCGATACTGAAAGTGCATCTAAGCCCCTAAGTGGATTTTGGTTAGTTGAGTGACAAAACGATTAAATGTCTAACTCATCTGTCTAAAGATTGTGAGCATGTTTTTATTTATTATTTATGAGCTATAATTGTTGATCATTTAAATGAATATTATTTGTAAGAATTTATACAGTACTCTTCAATAATTATATCAGACTAGCTATTCCACAGAAGATTCAGCATGTAATCCATAAGTTTTAACTTTTAAGTATTTGAAATGGCAAGCAGAAAAAATGGTACAGTAAAAGGAGCCCCCTCTATTCTAGTCACTAAAATACTAAAACTCTAAAAGCTGGACTCCATTATGGAAAACAAATGCTGAATCATAGTATATGAATGTTCAATATATCTTATTTATGTTTACCTGCAATAAATGGTTCTGAATGATATCACGAATGATTCTGTAGCAACAGGCGCAGAGTCAGATATTTATAGAGCAAGTAATGAAGGTATGCAGAAAAAATATGCGAAAATGTTTAAACAATGTGCCAGAGATGGGTGATATCATCCAATTGTTTTATCCCTAACTCATCTGTTTACATATTGAAGGAGAGACTAGAGAGTGACAGAAAGCCTTTGTTTTGCAATTCAGTATCAAAGGGAATCATTTTCCATGTTATTTGGTTGCTGTAGTATTGTAATTTTATATTCTCTGGATTCTAAAAGTTTAAGCAACAATGGAAAGCATGCATTCTCAGTTTCAAAAACTACATCACATAGCAGACTATTAACACTATGACATCCTACATAACAACCATTATGCATCAGCAAATAACTCATAGTAATGAAGTCAACTGTTTGTTCTTAACTGATAGTTAAAAACATAAAATAGATACTCTGGGCAATCATGAAGTCAAAATGGATATACTGGGCAATGATCAAGTCAAGATAGGTACAGGCAGCAGGCAACCAAGTTGGCTTAATCAGGCAATCTAAATCAGAATGGATAGAAGAACAGCTTACATTATGAATGAATGTATGTAGGTTGCCGGCGTGCAGATTGGGAAGGGGAAGGTAGAAGATCGGCCAACCAAAGCCATTCTGGAAAAGCAAATAAACATTGCGAATTCACCCATCTAGCAGTAGGTTGCCGACATGCAGATCAGGAAGGAGATGTTGCAAATCACCTGCACCTCGTGCAGATCCACCGGGGATAGTCTATGAGCGGATCAATGTCGAGCCCGGTTTGCATTGGCAATCACCTAGTGTGCCGTGCATTGCTGGTGTTATCAGTGCCGGTGCCTGCTGTTGCGAGGGGGAGAGAGAGAGAGAGGAGGATGGATGGCACCTTCTGCTTGACTCCGAGCGGCTGCGCGGAGACGTACGACACCTCCCAATCGTAGCAGGCGTAGGGGTCCCCCGCCAGCGCCAGCACCGATGCCGTCGACGCGGCCAACAGGAGGAGCAAGAGTAGCGGCAGCATTGGCGGCCGGATAGGTCCCCGGTGGCGTCGATCTCGTTGGAAGGATTCGAATTCGAATCACGCGCAGCAAAACGGCAAGCGGTAGGCGCGGCAGCGCTCGACCTCGAATCCGGTGGCCGGTAGAAATCGAATCGATCCTAAAGAGGAACCCGACCTAGAGTGCCGTCGACGCGGCCAACAGGAGGAGCAAGAGTTGCGGCAGCATTGGCGGCTGGATAGGTCCTGATGGTGTCGATCTCGTTGGAAGGATTCGAATTCGAATCACGTGCAGCAAGCCGGCAAGCGGTAGGCGCGGCAGAGCTCGACCTCGAATCTGGTGGCCGGTAGAAATCGAATCGATCCCAAAGCAAAACACCCAGAGGGGCAAGCCAGCCTACATTTATGGAGACAGGAGGCCGTGGCGGCGGGGATGGGGAGGCGAGGCGGCGGGAAGGCGAGAGGGCGGCAGTGGGAATGGTGATGGTGGGGAGGTGAAGGGGCGACGGCGCGCTTCAAGGCGCGACGGGCGGCGGCGGGCTGGAGGCACGATGGGTGGAGAAGAATGGGGCCGGCGTGGTGAGGAGGTGAGTGGATGACGTCAGCGATGACGTGGCTGGCTGTGGTTTGAGAGAATGGTACCGATTATATAGTTTTGTATGATTATATTGTGTCTGGATGTGGAATAGTATTTTGTGTTAAAAAAATCTTATTGCACAATACCATGCAATGTCAAGTGATGGGTTTCTGCATGTCAAAATGGTATGATCGTTAAGAACTCATAAGCGCATATATAGCAAACACTACGTGAAAAACTCACTTTGGTAACGGGTATAGATTGCCTTTAGTAACGGGCAAAGCGCCCATTACCGATCAAGTGTTACAGATGAGCGAAGAAAGGTAACGGGCTGATGCCCGTTACTGATAACACATTTTCGTAACGGGTATCAAACAACGACCGTTACCACAACTAGCCACCGGTCACATGAAATGGATGTTTCTCTGGGCCCACAGGGAACTTTAGTAACGGTCACCAAAACAGAGCCCGTTACATCAAGTCAACATCGGAGAGCCGTGCTGTAAACCTGCGTCTCCTCTATCTCGAAGAAATGAGACGCGTTTATTTCACACGCGTCTCAGCACAACTAGGATTCGTAATGGGCATCAAACCACAACCGCTACCATAACTAGTCACCGGTCACGTGAAATGGCTGTTCCTCTGGGCCTACAGGGAACTTTGGTAATGGGCACCAAAACAGAGCCTGTTACAGGCACTCAACATCGGAGACGCGTGCTGTGAACCTGTGTTTCCTCTGTCTCAACGAAATGAGACGTGTCTATTTCAAGCGCGTCTCCTATCTCTAGACTAAAGGAGACGCGTGTTGTGAATCCGCGTCTTCTTTATCTCGACGAACGGCCAAGATCTGGGGCCCACCGATCAGTATTGGTAACGGGCTTTTACGCTGCCCGTTACATTGTTGGCATGTTTGTAACGGGCGTTCTAAATGAAGCCCGTTACGCACTGATCAGTGTTTGTAACGAGCTTTAATTAACGCCCGTTACAGATACGTAGGCCACCCCTACAGTAACCTACCTGCTTGCCGGCTGCATCCTGGAACCAGCCAGAATTTGGCAGCCATCAGGGGCTTCATCCTGAAACCAGCCAGGATATGACAAAATTCACAGAAATTAGATCCAGCATCCAAATTCACAGAAATCCACATAATTCACATGCATCATATGAAAAAATTCAGCATCATCATCTCATAAGTAAAGAAGCATCACTGACTTGACAAAGATATCACAGCCATAGTTAATTAGCTTGACAACAATATCACAAAATTCATGGGACAAGGAGGAATGCAAAAATTTCCTCCTAACAATATATAATATTAGCCCACACAGTTTCGTCAGCATGAAATTTTCCTCCGACTGCGATCACCTGTTTCATGAGGAATGTGGCAATTCTATCACGAACATAGACCAGCGTGTTGTGGTGGAGAGGATGCTCATCTAGCTCTAATCTCTGGATATAACAATGTCACCAGTCAGCACACATATATAGGTGGTTACCAAACATATGCAGTGCTAATAAGCAAGAACTGTGCTCAGTTGCAGGTTTTACAAATGTAGATCCCAAGAAAGTAACTTATTTAAGCATCTATCTTTTAATTTAAGCATGTGATAGGCACAATAGAAGCCGCAGAGTCGGGAACCAGAAGGTTGTTGGTGGCACTGCAATAAATGTACAAAGAAAAATAGTGGTGATCGAGAAGAAATAAACTCAAGCTTTAGTACTAGTTTCCACAGGAAGGAAATAAGTGGTATGTACCTCAAACTCTGTGACATGTTCCAAGGTGCTGCGGGGCAACTTCTTGTCAAAGTAGTAACGGTCCCAACCCCTACAACAAAGCATGCAACAATGGTTAGGGCACTATTAATATACTCTGCAGAGTTTGTTGAGGAACGTCTGCAGGTTAAGAAAGAAAGAACTTACTCATTAATTATTAGTGAGAAAAGGGAAATATCAATCCTAAGGCTCTTCCATGAATCAAGATACAAGACCCTCTTCTGCTTTGGAAGGATCACCACTGCAATCCAGTGGTTCGCACTGAGATAAGCGGTAAGGATGAGCTTCTTTTTAGAATATATTTCGAAGGCACGCTCCATATAGGACACAACGAAACGAACAGAGTGAGACTTGCTGGTCAACATTGTCAAGTTAAAGCATTCAGGATCAAGGAAGCCAACTGCAGCGCCCTTCTTCTCAACTTCTACAGCCATATTCCTATTAGTAAGAAAAAACAAAGTGTAAGGAGGTAAAATACATGGTAAAGATGATGTGAGGCAAAAAGCACATTTCGATAGAGAATGATTAGTGAGAAGGAAGGTGAAAACCACGGTCATCTTTATTTCAAGTGTGTAAGGAACTCAGTGAGTAGTCTCCTGTGTTTCCCAAATCCGAGTTAGGGTTCTTATGTGCTTTTGATTTGCAGTACACCAAGAATTGTGGATTTTATCGTTTCCACAAGGAGTATCTCCAGATGTTGAAGGATGCTGGCGTCATTGTTTTTCGACCGTCGAACTGGGCAGACACGGTCGATGAAGTAGTTGATTTAGTGGAATGTCAAATTGGGAGCGGCGAGCAGAGGCAAGCACTGGAGGACAAGCAGAGGAAGAAAGCACTAGAGGAGAAGATGGACAATGTGATCTGGAAGATGAACTTGATTATTGTGGCTGTTGTTTGTGTAGTATTTTGATGTTTACTGGGGATGTATGCTGCAAAGAAGTAATTCTGATGTTAAAAGCGGTGCTTTGCTTCATCTGTGTGGATGAAGAATGAAAAATTTGTTACAGATGACAAACTTAAATGTATGAATGAAGAATGGATGGAATGACAATTGGGTCACAAATCTTAATGTGTCACATATCACAAAATTCATCAATTCATATGTGCTGACATTTCATTGCAGCACGAGGCAAAGGAGACGTGGATTAACACAAACAGAGTAACAAACTTCTGGCATAACTCTGGCATACACATTGCAATTCATTGTAAGCTGCTGCCATATATAGACACAAACAGGAGTAACAAACTTCTGGCATACACATTGCAATTCATTGTAAGCTGCTGCCACAGACATTGCAATGCGTTATAGGAGACATGGATTGATCTACCCGCGTCTCTTAGATCTACTAGTTCATCACAAGTTCATGAAGGACCGATTAGGCGACCAGAGAGGGGGGAGTGAATGGGAGCCGATAAAAATTTTTCTCCAAGGGGAGAACTCAGCCTATGCCCCAAATCCACAACCAAGGATTCCCACACAAGCTTGCCAAGGTCGCGTAGTCACAACGGACCTACCAACCCTAGGAACAAGTCTCAAACAAACCCCAAGCGAAAGCGCAACTCAAGAAGCAAGAGACTTAGCCGATCTGCGAGGCTCGGGGCGGACTGTCTGCATGGACCGGGCGGACCGTCCGCGGGTCTGCGGCAGACCGTCCAAAAATAGCCCCCGAACCACCAGTAGCGCACCCCAGAAAACGGACTGTCTGAGCCCTACCTGCGGACTGTCCGCGGCGAAGAGACTGTCCGGGCTCTCCTCACGGACTGTCCGCCAAACTCCGTGCAACCAAAAACAACCCACTCAATGGATCGAACCAAGAACGCGCACGAACAAGCGACGAACTGGACGAACATAGAGCCACGCGGACTGTCCGCACCTACCAGGCGGACTGTCCGCCAGGTGCGGACAGAGCAGCTCGAGCCCGAGTTGCTCAAGGTCAACACCTCCTTCCCTTTACCTGATCTCCTGAATCAACCAATGGATTGCTACCAAATCATAGGTGAAGATGAAGCATCTCTAGGAGATGCTATACCTACGAATTTGTAGCCTCAAACCCACTGAATCGAGAGGAATCGAGATTCTACCGAGATCAACCAAAAAGCTAGGGTTCCAACCGAAATCCTTCAATCGGAGTCCAAATCCGGAGTTTGAGGGGTCAAGATCAAACACAAAGATGCACAAGACATCTATCCATGATCCCCACAAAGAAATCCGAACCCAAACACCACGGAATCGAAGGAACAAGCCGCGCACGAAAATCCAACAAAAATAGCTCAAAAAAGACACGAAAATCACTCGAGCCACAAGAAGGAAATCGACGCAGCCATGAAAGCTTCCATACACTCGGAGGTCAGATTCTCTACAAAATAGTGAAGAAAATCTAAGCCTATGGAGCAGGGAAATGAGAAGCAGTCCGGAAGGATGGTTTGCCCAGAAACCCTAGAGCTATATATATGGAGTCACTCTGGGTTGGGCAAATGACCAAGCTACCCCTATAACTTGAAATGAGATACACACCCCTCAGGGGCAATATGATCAAGTAGCACTCCTCTTCATCAGATGGCCACGCCTTTGCCACAGTCCGCGTCCTCCTGACGCAAGCCCTGCGATCCCGCCGTGTGTCCCCTGGCATCGAAGCTTCTCGGCGCGCCTGGATCCCGTCTCCGCCCGTCGAGTCTCCGGTCTTGGTTTTGTGGCTCAACCAAGTAACCCGACGGTTTTGTGGTGAACCACCGCAAACCCCGCGTGCAGACTCCGGTCGTGAGCCGCTACCCTGCACCGGCTCCGATCGACGACTTCGTCTTGCTTTTCCTGCCACCATGCGGCCCACACTTGATCCCGTTCGGCCACCGGGGTTGTTGACAGTGAATTTCTGTCAACCTAGCCATGAGTTTACCTTCGGTGTTGGCATCAATTTTATATCTTATCCATTGGTACTAACCCCCTTGATATAACAAGTTCGTTCGTGCATGTCGGTTTTGGAGTTTTATGTTTATGCAGGAATTTAACGTTAAAAGCAAGACTTTCGGGTAAAGTTCATCAAGCACCTCGTGAGAAGACCATGAAGCCCGGCACAAGTCAAGCAATGAAGTGAACATGACTCCAAGAAGCCCAAGGACCAACCCGTGAAGGCAGAAAACTCCGAGGACCTGAACAGAAAATGCTGAACCTTGCACGACAAGGAGCTCTACCCAAACCGCTGAGAAATTGATGCCAAGGGCCCACATGCAGAGGAGGGAAACTTCCAGAAGACACGAGAAGCATCACCGATGAAGGAGGCCACGAGATGGGCCAGAATGGGTCCAGGCTGTCCGGCCCAGGCCGGTCGGCCCAGCCCATTAGTGGGCCCATTCGTCCTCTCCTTTGACCTAGACGACCCCCGTGCTATTTATAGTCCCCCTGCCAAGAGCCACGCTCAATTCATTCACCATTCGCCGCCGAGGAGCAGAGAAGAGAGGGACACCATTCTGGAGAGGAGAGGGTCGAGCTAGTTGTCTAGGGTTTCCCTAGTCGACGTGGGAACCTTGCAAGGAAGACCATGTCGGAGTTCCAGGAGCTAGGAGCAAGATCAAGGTAGGATCCCGGTGGTGATCTTGTCCATGTATCAAATTGCAATCCGATTTCTAGCGATCAAGTGCTTCTTCTACGACTTTGTCTTCGATTGGTTTTTCTTACTTTAAGATCTATTATCGAGATAGATCATATAGGGTGTTCTTGTAGCCATGGTGGCTAGAGGTGCACGCCTGACCTACCAAGAGATTTCATCTTGTCCATTGGACTCGCCCTAGGCTAACCCGCACGAATAGGAGTGCGTTGTGACAGAACGGTGGCTCCAAAAGGCGGACGTCTTCGAAGTTGCAACGGAAGCCGCGATTTAAAGAAGCTTTTTATGAGATTCGATTTGGTTTATTCATCTTTGCTTGGAACTTGAACAAGAGCTTGATCCAATCTCTCTAGATTGGTTTTACCTATCCCTCACTTTCTCTTGCTACCTCCGGTTTTCATTAGATTAGATTCGTTTTCTTGGTGTTCTTTAGATTAGATGCAAAAGCACTCCCTTTGAAGATCTAAGTGTTCTCGGCTTTAATAGATTGGTTCTTGCTTCACACATTTGTTCCACGGATTCGATACATTGGGTTCACACTTGAGGGAAGAAGGGTCCCTTGACTACGACAGAGGATTTGTCCGCTTGCAATCCAAACGAAGTTTGATACGCATATATACCGTCAACACGGGTCCATCGAGCCGAGCCTACTTGTCTCTCCACTCCTCGGAGGCCCCGCAAGGCTAAGACCTTTCGCGCCCGCTCTTCACCTGCACCAACGCAAATCAAGCCGCAACCTGCACCTGCAATACTCGGCCAAGAGTCAGTCCACACCACGTTGTCAATCACTCATCACAGCAAGGAGCGACCATCCACCGGTCCTCGGATGCTCCGGTCCTCAATCTCTCCCTTGATGAGTGCATTGAAGACACACATAGTAACCAATTCAGAGAAAACAGAAAAAGAAAAGAAACGAACGAAAAAACTCAGACAGGTGATCAAAAGCCAAACAAAAGCCAAAACGGGATCACTTGAAAGAGAAAAAATCTTGGTCCCCTAAGACAAGGGCAACGACTCGACACAACCGAGATAAAATGCTCAAAAATTGCCGACTCCTCAAGGTGAGGGAAAAGGGCTCGAACTGTCGGCAAAAGAGCACAACTAAAAATCAGGCGACACAAAGAGCTCCCCCTGCATGAATGCAAGCTCCCCCTGAACAAATGCATTTCTCCCTTTGATGCAAAAACTTCCCCTTGTAGCACATTTCTCCCCAAAACTAGAATTGGATTACTATCTCTCCCCCTTGTTGATAATGCATGAATCAAGTCTACAAATGCAAGCATGTGCTTCTCAAATAGACAAAGAGCACTACAAAATGCTAAAAAGGAGATGGACGGCTACCTCTCCAACAAACCCGAAAATTTTGTGGATGATCCAGAAAAACTTTACAGGCTAAGGAGACGTGAAGCACAAGCTAAAAAGCTGGAATTTGCAGATCCAAAAGTGGAGGCCGAAGGATCGTCGGAGTCTCCAAAGGAATCACCACCTCCAAACCCTAGGGGAAATCAACTTCAACCGCAACCGATGGGAGAACAACCGCAGCCGAAGCACAAGATCGGGGAGCTATGCACCCAGACATTGTGGACCTACCAATCTTGAACCTCGCAGAGATCAGAAGGTCGTTCGAGATCAAGACCTCAACAATCCGCATGGTGCAACATTCACCCTTCACCGGTAAAGAGGATCCCAACCTTCACCTCCAAGCGTTCATTCAACTTTGTCAGACATTTAACATGGATGGGGTGACTCAAAACCAAATGAGGGCAAGACTCTTTCCATTCTCACTACTCGGAAAGGCTTTGCAATGGTTCTACACTCAACCGACGGAGACGGTGTAAAATTGGGAAGCTTTGATGAGAGCTTTCATGAAGGAATACTACTCACTGGGTAAGACTCAAAGCTTGCGCAATAAGATTGCTACTTTTGCTCAATATCCTACGGAGACCATATCGGAAGCTTTCGAGCGCTTCAATGAGTACACTCGGGCGGTGCCACATCATAAGTTCCCAAAGGAAGATCTTGTTCAAAACTTCTATCAAGGACTTACCATGGCGTCAAGGACGATCATCGATGCATCGGCGGGAGGATCCATCATCGATCTTACACCGACCGAAGCGTTCACTTTGTTCAAGAAGGTCGCGGACAATGATACATTTACGTCATCCGGACGCTTACTTCCGGTTCAACCCACGGGGAACGTCAAAGGAGTCTTGCAAGTGGAGAAGGAAGATCTACTCGAAGGCAAGATCGACTTGCTTATGAGGAGGTTGGAGAAGATGGAGATAGAAAAGAAAGAAGCTCAAGATTTAAAGGTTCCCGAAGCAAGATCCACATGTGAAGAGTGCGGGGAGTATGGCCATGTCCAGAAAGATTGCCCGGAGGAAGCCAAGATGCTCGACTACATGAGGAAGGGAGATTTGCCGAACTTCCGCTACGGGCAAGGTAGACCTCAATTTAATGCAAGTTTGTCCATTTTGAATTTGGTTCCTCTTCGTATGCAATTGAAGGACTTCATGGACGAGCAAGCTAAGATCAACAAGGACACCGTCACTAAGTTCAAAGCCATAGACAAGGTGTTGGAGAACATCGATAGCAAGGTGACGAAGGTCGGAAGCTCCAACTATCAAGTGCTCAACATGATGAAGATGCTCGAGACACAAGTGGGACAACTTGCCGGGCGCCTATCCGCTAATGAAGGGAAGCTACCGGGACAACTTCAAGGTCCTGAGACGGCGAAGGCCATTCAAACTCGTTCGGGGAAGGAGACCGAAGATCCGGAGCATTCCGCGGGAGCTAGAATGCCTAAACCATCTACCGAGGCGGAGGAATTTGCTAAGGAGAAGGTTACCGAGATCATCACCGAAGAGCCCAAGTTTGAGATGCCGGGAGAAGACACGAAGATACCGCAACTCAAGCCACACTACTTCCAAGGTAAACTTGATAATCATTTTGAGAAGTTTGTGGAAGTTGTGCGTAGGGTGAGCATCAACATACCGCTATTGGACGCCCTTCAAGTTCCTACATTTTCTCGCTACTTCAAAGATATACTTGCAAACAAGTATGAGATAGCAACACTCAGGGTGGATCACGTCAAGATGTCCGAGCAATGTAGCGCCGCTATTGCAAACGGACTAGAGAAGCAAGGAGACCCCGGATGCCCGACGATTCCATGTTCCGTTGGTTCCTTCAAGTTTGAGAAAGCATTATGCGATCTTGGAGCAAGTGTGAGTGTCATGCCAAGAGACGTGTTCGAGAAGCTACGCCTACCGGAGCTAGAGCCTACAACCATGTGTTTGGAGTTGGGCAACAACTCCATTCACTATCCTTTGGGCATCGCCGTGGATGTGCCCGTGAAGGTCGGACACCACTTCATCCCCGTCGACTTCGTGGTGCTCGAGATGGGAGAGAGGGAGAAGCCGCCTCTCATCCTTGGGAGGCCTTTCCTCAAGACCGTCAGAGCTACCATCGACGTCGGGAAGGGGGAAATCAAGTTCGACATCAACGGCGAGAGGAGTTCCTTCAAGTTTCGACCACGCTTCGAGGTATGCAACATGATCAAAGTTAAATATATTCCTCCTCATTGTCGCGTTAGTAAGGAAGAGCCAAGGAAGAAGGAAGAGCCGGAGAAGAAGGAAGCCAAGGAAATCAAAGAAGTTGTCGCATCCGTCAAGATCATGGAACAAAAGCCGCCTGTGAAGACCAAAAAGATGACTAAGCCTGAGAATAAGCCTGCGCCAAAGATGGTGCGGAAGTGGGTACCCAAGATTGCAACGCCCGCAAAGAACGTTGATCCGAAGTGAACAAGTGAAGAAGTCTAGCCATGAACTATAAACGAAGCGCTAGGCGGGGGCAACCCGTTCGTCGAGTCAAGAATAAGCTACCGGGAGGACAACCCGATCAAGATTTTTTGAGTCTTTCAAGTAAGTTGGTTTTAGAATTTGCTACGCAAGACATTCATAGACTTAAAGTGGTTGGATAATGTTTAGAGTTATAAATCTTGTTTGGATATTTTATTTGGATCATAAACCCTTTACATGAGCCATCCTATGTGTTATTTGCTTCTTTTTGAGAAACCAAAACCAAAAAAATCAGAACCTACCTCAACCTTTCATCCTCTTCATGATGTTATGGTTGACTTGTTTTACATGCTAAAAACACACGAGTAGAGCCACGCTATGTTCCTAGATGATACTTAAATTTCAGCGCATGGTAGGACTCGCGTGAACCTTGAAACTTGACTTTTGGTTTGTTAAAATTCATATCCTTGGTTTCTCTAGAGTTAGAATTTTTCTAAGCCTCATTTAATTCTATTTCATTCAAAATCTCTCTCACATTTAACCAAAATTAGAACCTAAACCTATGCCCCCATGATCAAGCCAGGAAAAGCTTGCTCTCAACTAATGGAAGCAAACAATACCGGTGAGACCAAAATAAAAGTAGTCGGAAAACATTTTCTACTTACATTTGTTTTTTATGCTTAAAAACTCCTCTAATTATATTTGGACTCATTGCAAGCTTTGAGTTTACTTTTATTTTTCGAAATTAGAGGAGTGCTTAGCATTAAAACATGATTAGAGGGAGGTAATTGAGTTAACCTAACCACACATGCACCATGATACAGCACGGGATGCCCATCCAACATTTATCATCAAAGCACATGCAAAGTACAAGCATGGGGGGGCAGCCAAGCTTTCTTTTGCAGGAATCTCATGGAAGCATGTGAGGCAAGGGAGCATGGAAGTGACTCAAAGCAAAGCAATCAAGTGGGAGGATCAATCATGCAAGCAAAGGAGTGGACGAGAGCATTTGGGCGGTGCAATCCCGTGGAGCACGCGGTCACAAAGCAACAAAGGAGCATGGAGTGCACTGGAGAAAGACGGAGCTGGGAGGAGTAGCAGGTGACCCAGGCCGGCTGGCCTCACCCCTTTTTAAGCCCTCTGGTGCTCCCCTTCGGCAGGTAAGTCTCTCATCCAGCTCTCTGTTTGTGTTCTTGAGCTCTTAGTTCAAAACCTCCAGAAACATTGCTTCCCACTTCGAGCTTTAATTCGTCCATCAAAATCCACCCTAAGTCCACAAAATGTCCACACTCCCATAATTTTTGTGTGCCTTGCTACCGGTTCAAAACCTCGGATATACTTGTGAGAAAGAGTGCAGCAACCATGTGGAAGAAAACTGCAAGTCTCTTCTCCAAGAAGAAAGGTTCTTCATCGTCCAAGCCATCATCAACAAGCTCTTCGAGGAGGCACTCGGTTTCTGAGTCTCCCCGGAGTATGGAGGAGGACACGACACCGCCGAGGAGGAACGACACATTGCTCCTCGGTGGCATCAGGGCCACACGAAGCTCGTCTATGAGGTTCACCGTTCACCGAACCACAAGGACACACGGAGGAGCCGCCCGTCCGACATCGTCGCTCGACACAATCATCTGCTCCACCTCCATACACTCCGCGGTATTCCAAGTATGGGTTTATTATCAAGATGGAGGAGGAGGAGGAGAAGTTCACTTGCCTTGAGAAGGGGCTTGTGGTGAATGTCGACTTCGACGACCAAGCTCTCCAAGTGTTGGGCTTTCACACAGACATTTATTACTTGTTGGGAAACCTAGGTTGGGTACAATTTTCCAACGGAGTGTCGGCAAACACCCACAAGGAATTCGCCCTGGAAATTCTCATGACCATGGCGCCGATACTTGATGAAGGAGTGCTGAGTCTCTCATTCCATTTGGAAGGAGATGAACAAGTGGTTCCCTATGAGTACATTAGGGAGTTGCTTGGTTTTCAAAAGGGAGCCCCGGAGCAAGTAGAAGTGCAAGTGAATGCATTGGAAGGATTTTGGAGAATGATCGCGGGAGAAGCTAACCGGCAAAGGAGTGGTATCCGGAACCCCATAATCAAAGTATTTCACTCTTGGATGTGCAAAAGGATTTTGGGGAGGATTAAAGAGACCAATATAACCGACATGGAGTTGAATTGGCTATACTCGGCTTTGATTGTTGGGCAGCAAATCGACTCCTCACACCTTATGATCAACCGGTGGTGTTGCGAAGCAATATCGGGAACCGGAGATATTGGTTCGGGGTGTTACCTCTCCATGTTGGCCATCTCATTGAGACCGGGAATTCCAAGAAACCCAGAGTATCTCCTAGTCGGGACTTCTCTGGGAATTGATTATTTGAAGCAAGGAAAATACATAAGTGGAGATGAGAGAGGAGGCTTCAAAGTGGCCAAAGTAAATTTACCCCTACCGGATGCAAGACTAAGATTATTTATTGAGGGGAAAGAAGATTGGTTATAGGAAGGACTTCTTGTGCCGGCAAAGAAGAACAAGAGATGAAGGATTGTAGAAGAGGGTTCCTCCGCAGCCCAAGAAGAAGAAGGTGCTCCCCAAAATTATGTGCCACAATATGGAGGAATTCTGGTGCCACCAAGACACTACGGAGGTGTACCAATGCAAGCATGGGGGAGTGGTGCAGTCATGCCCCCACCAAATTTTGCGGTACCCAACGTAGCCTTTGCAGAATAATATGCACACCTCCCTCAACCACAACAAAGTGTGGCCATCATTTGAGGATATGCTGCAAGAAATATGCAAAATATTGCAGCCATCCAAACCAATGCAAATCAAATGGGTGAAGGAAATGCAAACATCACTTTTGAGCTAGGCCGCCTTCACCTAGCACCGCCGGAGCAATTCATAGGAGGAGTGGTGCAATCCTATTATGAGCAAGGGTACAATAATCAAGATTACCAATATCAACCACCGGCGGAAGATTAGAGAGAGGAGGAGCTTGTTTTACTTTGTTTAATTTTTCCTTTTTCCTTTTCTTTAATTCTCAGCTTGTGTGCGCCTATGTATGCATAGTATTTTTCAGTTTTTATTTATTTTCAGCATGTGTGTTAGTTTTTATTTCATCATGAATAAAATCACCACCTTGTTTTTACCTTTGGCAAAGATAGAAAGTTTGTGCCATGTTGATATATGATGATAGTTGCCGCTTTGCTTATCTTTGTACTTGTTTTATGCATGATTAAGCTAATGCTCTCTTAAAATACAAATCTGAAATTAATCTAAATGCTAGCTTATTCCTTCGCGGAGGTTATGATAAAAATAAGACCCATAGTATTTCATATGCTCTCATGTTTTAGATGGGTTAAAGATGATTTATTTTTGTTCTTAAAAGTAATGCTAATCTTGTCATTAATACCACTTGCATGTTGCTCTACCTATCCAGAGCCACATATATATTTGAGTGCAAAAACTTAGTATACAAGGTTTATTTTTGGGTGAGTTAATCCAGGGCTTGATTTCTCTGGCCCAAGACTAAGAAGCTGGTCATAACATTTTTTTGTATCATCTTTTTGCTAGTCTTTTTATCCGTGCATTGTGTATCCCTACATCGGAGATTTCAAAAACCCCGCCGGATATCCACCCTTAAAACCAAAAATATCATATTTTGTGTTTACTTCCTTGACCACAACCTATTATTTGAGTATGGATCGTCAACTCAAGGAAGATCGCAAGATGGGGCCAAGATTGAAGATTTCAAATATCTCTCCAAAGGAAAAATATTTCTAGTACCTACCTTATCTCTATCACCTCTTTGCCCGAGGACGAGCAAACGTCTAAGCATGGGGGAGGAGGTAGCTACAATGCAATTAAGAGTTTAAGGGGAGTAAAATAAAAAAATGTGTGTGTAAAAGAAAAAAAAGAAAAAGAAATAAAAAAAAAGAAATATGTATAAGAGAAATATGAGAAAGGAAAAAATATGAGTATGTATATAATATATATATATATATAATAAAGTGAACTCCCCGGTTCTCTAAATGCATTAGGAAATTCGGAAAAGCTTCAAGATTAAAGATCCAAACTCATCTTTCTAACCATGTGCAATCCGATAACGAGGACTTCCTTTGTGCCTCGGGATCACTCTTTGCCATTTGCACATGTCCACCTATCTCAAAGTGTGTGTGTTTTTCTCTCCCCCTCCTTGATATAACATTATTTTCCAATGACCTTTTTGACGAGTCTCGGTAAGACTATGAGAAGCTTGTCTTGTTTTGACAATATCTCATTTATAATACCTTGGTAGGACAAAACTTTTCCCAAAAAGCTCCACATAAAGCCTACCACATATATATATGTTTTGAGAGGGAAAGGAGTAGAATAAATAGGCCTGAGAGACAAGATGAGAAGAGAGTTCATGAGCAAGATGCAAGGTGGATTAAATTTTTGAACTTGGTTTAGCTCTTTTTTGTCTTGTTCTTTATTTCAAAATTTCTGAGATCCATTTGAAGTTTGGGAGCATGTTTAATACTTGTGGGAAGAGCTTAATTAATATCCACCCTCCGTAGGGATGAAGGCTAGTACAATATGGAACTCTAACAAACTAAATTTTCCAGAGCATTATGTTTTCTCGTGTATGATCAAGTGCAGGGTTTGAGCAATGAAGGGCAACGCTGATATCCATCGAAGGCTTACTAGAGGACGAGCAAGGTTTAAGCATGGGGGAGATGTTGACAATGAATTTCCGTCAACCTAGCCATGAGTTTACCTTCGGTGTTGGCATCAATTTTATATCCTATCCATTGGTACTAACCTCCTTGATATAACAAGTTCGTTCGTGCATGTCGGTTTTGGAGTTTTATGTTTATGCAGGAATTTAACGTTAAAAGCAAGACTTTCGGGTAAAGTTCATCAAGCACCTCGTGAGAAGACCATGAAGCCCGGCACAAGTCAAGCAATGAAGTGAACATGACTCCAAGAAGCCCAAGGACCAACCTGTGAAGGCAGAAAACTCCGAGGACCTGAACAAAAAATGCTGAAGCTTGCACGACAAGGAGCTCTACCCAAACCGCTGAGAAACTGATGCCAAGGGCCCACATGCAGAGGAGGGAAACTTCCAGAAGACACGAGAAGCATCGCCGACGAAGGAGGCCACGAGATGGGCCAGAATGGGCCCAGGCCGGCCGGCCTAGGCCGGTCGGCCCAGCCCATTAGTGGGCCCATTCGTCCCCTCCTTTGACCTAGATGACCCCCAGGCTATTTATAGTCCCCCTGCCAAGAGCCACGCATCAATTCATTTGCCATTCGCCGCCGAGGAGCAGAGAAGAGAGGGACACCATTCCGGAGAGGAGAGGGTCGAGCTAGTTGTCTAGGGTTTCCCTAGTCAACGTGGGAACCTTGCAAGGAAGACCATGTCGGAGTTCCAGGAGCTAGGATCAAGATCAAGGTAGGATCCCGGTGGTGATCTTGTCCATGTATTGTTTACGATGTTGAGTTATTAAATTGCAATCCGATTTCTAGCGATCAAGTGCTTCTTCTACGACTTTGTCTTCGATTGGTTTTTCTTACTTTAAGATCTATTATCGAGATAGATCACATAGGGTGTTCTTGTAGCCATGGTGGCTAGAGGTGCACGCCTGACCTACCAAGAGATTTCATCTTGTCCATTGGACTCGCCCTAGGCTAACCCGCACGAATAGGAGTGCGTTGTGACAGAACGGTGGATCCAAAAGGCGGGCGTCTTCGGAGTTGGAACGGAAGCCGCGATTTAAAGAAGCTTTTTATGAGATTCGATTTGGTTTATTCATCTTTGCTTGGAACTTCAACAAGAGCTTGATCCAATCTCTCTAGATTGGTTTTACCTATCCCTCTCTATCTCTTGCTACCTCCGGTTTTCATTAGATTAGATTCGTTTTCTTGGTGTTCTTTAGATTAGATGCAAAAGCACTCCCTTTGAAGATCTAAGTTTTCTCGGTTTTAATAGATTGGTTCTTGCATCACACATTTGTTCCATGGATTCGATACCTTTGGTTCACACTTGAGGGAAGAAGGGTCCCTTGACTACGACGGAGGATTTGTCCGTTTGCAATCCAAACGAAGTTTGATACGCATATATACCGTCAACACGGGTCCATCGAGCCGAGCCTGCTTGTCTCTCCACTCCTCAGAGGCCCCGCAAGGCTAAGACCTTTCGCGCCAGCTCTTCACCTGCACCAACGCAAATCAAGCCGCAACCTGCACCTGCAATACTCGGCCAAGAGTCAATGCAAACCACGTTGTCAATCACTCATCACAACAAGGAGCAACCATCCACCGGTCCTCGGACGCTTCGGTCCTCAATCTCCCCCTTGATGAGTGCATTGACAACACACATAGTAACCAATTTAGAGAAAAGAGAAAAAGAAAAGAAACGAACGAAAAAACTCAGACAGGTGATCAAAAGCGAAACAAAAGCCAAAACGGGATCACTTGAAAGAGAAAAATCTTGGTCCCCTAAGACAAGGGCAACGACTCGACACAACCGAGATAAAATACTCCAAAATTGCCAACTCCTCAAGGTGAGGCAAAAGGGCTCGACACCATCGGCAAAAGAGCACAACTAAAAATCAGGCGACACAAAGAGCTCCCCCTGCATGAATGCAAGCTCCCCCTGAACAAATGCATTTCTCCCTTTGATGCAAAAACTTCCCCTTGTTGCATATTTCTCCCCAAAACCAGAATTGGATTACCATCTCTCCCCCTTGTTGATAATGCATGAATCAAGTCTACAAATGCAAGCATGTGCTTCTCAAATAGACAAAGAGCACTACAACATGCTAAAAATGAGACATAGACAAGCAAGATAGCCACATATTCAGTACAAGCATCGCCAACAAGATAGAAAGGAACATATAAGCATGTGACATAGCCATGATCAAAATGAAGCATTTTTCAACAAAATTTCCCTCTCATGAGCATAGGACCTCAACATGACCAAACTGAGCACAAACAACATATAGCTCACAAACTTCATGCAAGGTCAGAAGTTCTCATCACAAGATCATCACAAACACCTACAAGCTATCTCATGTCATGTCAAAGCCACCGAGCCATGTGTCCACTTCTAGATATGAGACTTCTCAATGGTGAACATCATGCAACAGTTTAGCACCCAAGATAAGGAATTTAAAGCATATTTGACATGGAAGCATATTTTTCAAGCATAGGCATCTCACATACCAATTTCATGATTTACAAATTAAGCAAGGTACATGAAGTGCCTTTGCGGCAAAAAGAAGCTTAGGCTTCTCCACAAGGTAGCATGTAGGCTAAACATTCATGATGACAAATGGGTCTTTGACCCCAAATGAAAAGAGCATGATTCCCAAGCACAAATTAAGCAAGATATAGCCATATGAGCACAATTTGAGCATGAAAGGCATTCAACTCACAAGAGAGGATCATATATAGCATTTTCACAAAAATAAGCTTCCACATGCATATACATCCCAAAGCTACCAAGAGCATAGAGATACATCACAAGATCTTCACTAGCAAAGTCATAAGCTCACATCCAGCATATCACAGTGATCAATGTATATAGGAGAAGCACATCTCTAAAGCATATGATACAAATGCAGTTTATGATACAAAGATGCAAGCATGGTATGATACATGAATGAAGATGCAACATGCATATGTACATCAGACCCCCAACCGAAGCTCAATAAGGAAAAACCACACCAAGCTCACCCCGCAAACATGCAAATGTAGCTTGGTCCAAAGGCTTTGTCAGGATATCGGCAAGCTGTTTTTCGGTTGGCACATGGATGAGATCTATGTTTCCCTTCTCAACATTGTTTGTCAGAAAGTGGTAGCGCACCTCAATGTGTTTGGTTCTTGAGTGAAGCACAGGATTTTTGGCTACGCTTATGATACTGGTGTTGTCACACATGAGAGTTACATGGGAACACTCCTCACCAAAGTCACTCAAAGTGTATGTGATCCAAAGCAGCTGGGAGCAACAACTAGCGGCAGCAACATACTCGGCTTTGTGGTAGATTGAGTAACACTTGACTGTTTGTGAGACGACCAAGAAACAAGCGAGGAACCCAAAGACTGGCAAGTACCCGAAGTCGATTTCTGATCGACACGACACCCCGCAAAGTCGGCATCTGAAAAACCAAGAAGCGAAAGAGAGGAGGACGCCGAGTACCAAAGACCGAGCTTAGGAGTGTATCGAAGATACCTAAAGATCTGCTTGACGACCTGCCGATGTGAAGTCTTCGGTGATGCCTGAAAGCGAGCGCACAGACACACAGAAAACTGAATGTCCGGCCTCGTCACCGTCAAGTACAAGAGGGAGCCGATCATGCTCTGGTACTCCTTCTGGTCCACGGGCTCTCCGTCCTCATCTGCATCCAGCGTTGTAGTCGTACTCATCGGTGTCGACAGGGGCTTCGAGTCGTCCATCTTGAACTTCTTGAGGATGTCCTGTGTGTACTTGGCTTGATGCACAAAGGTTCCTTCCTTCGCCTGATTGATCTAAAGCCCGAGAAAGAACTGCAATTCTCCCATCATAGACATCTCAAATTCTTTGCTCATGTCCTTTGCGAACCTTGCAACCAAAGAGTGAGACGAGCTGCCAAAGACAATATCATCCACATACACCTGAACAATTAAGATATCATCACCCTGCCTGAGGAGAAAAAGGGTCTTATCTACTCTGCCCATCTCAAATCCCTTGCTGAACAAGAACCCCCTCAACCTGCCATACCATGCCATGGGAGCTTGTTTCAGCCCATACAAGGCCTTCCTCAGCTTGTACACTCGGTGGGGAAACTCAACACTCTCAAACCCAGGTGGTTGCCTCACATAAACCTCATCCTCCAATAACCCATTCAGGAAAGCACTCTTCATATCCATTTGGTACAACTTGAATCCTTTAGCCACGGAAAAGGCTAGAAGGATCCTAATCCCCTCCAAACGGGCTACAGGAGCAAATGCATCCTCATAGTCTATCCCCTCCTTCTGGCTATAACCCTGAGCAACCAGCCTCGATTTGTTCCTCACCACCTCACCATTCTCACCCTCTTTGTTTTTCCACACCCATTTTGTCCCAATAGGTTTGCAGTTTGGTGGTGGCTCCACTAACTCCCACACCTGGTTTCTCTCCAAATTCTCTAACTCCTCATGCATGGCATTCACTCAATTAGGATCAGAGAGTGCTTGTCCAATGTCTTTCGGCTCAAAGGTAGCAACAAAATCCGAATGAGCAAAGTGAGAAGCATTTCTGGACCTCGACCGTGTCGTACGCTCATTGATGTCGTCGATGATTCTTGAGGGTGGATGATCAACTTGAATGCGCATCAGTGCCTCTCGTCTGGAGACGACCTCCCCCTCAGCAGCAGCTTCCACTTGATCTTGCTGGATCGTAGTCGGTGTAGGGGATGGACCATCCTGCACTGTAGTCGTCGTAGTGGAAGTAGAGGGTACATGCGTGGCTGGAGCTTCACCATCATCACCATCATCCTCTCCAGCATCATCCTCCTCGTCCTCAAAGATCTTCTTGCCAACTTCGTCGTCACCTGCACATTCAAAGACAGACGAACTGCATGGTTCGGTCTCGTCGAAGGTAACCTCGCAAGTTTCCATGACTAGGTTAGTATTAAGGTTGAGCACACGATATGCTCAAGAATGATTAGCATAACCCAAGAAAATTCCATCGGAGGACCTCGACTCAAATTTAGCAAGCCTACCCTTCTTGAGAATAAAGCACCGACAACCAAAAGTCCTGAAATGGCTCACTCTAGGTGCTCGCCCGTGCATGAGCTCATAGCACGTCTTGTTCAAGAAAGTTCAAAGAAAAATCCGGTTCCTAACATGGCACGCGGTATTCACCGCCTCAGCCCAATATCGCCTCGGAGTCCTATGCTCGTCGAGCATCATCCGAGCCATCTCACAAAGGGAACAATTTTTTCTCTCAACCACACTATTCTGATGTTGGGGTGGAAACCTTCCCCGAAGAGGGGCCAACAGTCGAAATGAACTAACAAGAAAGGAAACAGAGGAAAACACTTACAACACCGAAGAAAACAAAACTTGAACTCAACTCGGCGTAATGCAACCCAGCTGCCTTCCAATCGCCCCATTTCATTACCGTCGGGTCCTTTTTATAGGCCCGTAACAATTACACTTTACACCATCTACCACTACTTTTTCACATAGTTGGAAGCATCTCAGGGGTATTTTGGTAACCTCACAGGGCTACGTACTCACACACTTTGCAGACGATCACTTTACACCTCGCTTGTCCATGTGTCTACTCTCGTGGCGAGTCGTTCTTCGCTTGCCTCAATTCTCTTCACGAGCTTCTACTCGATGCACCTCGTTTCTCTCTTCGCGAGCTTCTTCTCGATTGTTACTTGAGACTCCGCCTTTATCGCCCATCAGACCTAGCGAAGATTGCCTCCTCAAGTCACGTGCCTCTTCTCTCGACCACTCCTCTTCGCGTATCATCCTGACCCGTCTTCGCGGCAGCTCTTTCCTCGTGTCTTCGTGCGTGGATCTGGCCCCCTCCGAGTGAAGATCCCAAGCTTCACTGGCCTTCGCTTGCCGGGCCTCGCCTCCGTAAAACAAAGATCCCAAGCTGCGTTTGGTCTTCGCTCATCAACCCACGATCATTCCCTGAAATAGCCAAGGCAAGAACCAGAACACTTCCCGATCTTCTCCGATGAGCCGAAGATACAAGGGGGGGTTAGTTGCGAAATATTTACCCCAACATTCAGCCCCTTGCTAGTGAGGGTTTCAACCGAAGACGAGCTGAACTAGCAAAACTTCTTCGTGACGGGTGGAAATATTTCGCTCCAAAGCGCCTCCTCTCTTTGGCTCGTCTTTGGAAGTTAGTTCTTCTTTGCTCCTCCCCCCTTTTTATTATTATTATTACTATTTATTTTTACC
Source organism: Cenchrus fungigraminus (assembly GCA_036936925.1). Classification (NCBI taxonomy): domain Eukaryota; kingdom Viridiplantae; phylum Streptophyta; class Magnoliopsida; order Poales; family Poaceae; genus Cenchrus; species Cenchrus fungigraminus. The sequence goes on along the minus strand of CM072778.1, from coordinate 47,152,786 downwards.
TTTTTTAATCCATTTTACTATTTTGCATGTTTATCTGTGAAGTCCTGTGATTTTCGCCACGTCCCAACGGATCTCCTAGATTTTCAACACGTCCTTCGCTACAGGATCTCCGAGATTTCCTCCTTTGGTAGCCTATATAAAGGCCAGTCCCCACCTAGGGTTGGTTTCACCGCGGTAAAAGTCTTTGCAGATTTGTCCCTTGCCTTCGCGAGAGCTAAGGACTTGTTCTCTTCCTTCATCTCCTTCTCTTCGTAAGTGTCTTCTTCTGTCTTCTCTTTTTTTTCTACCTTTGCCTTATTTAGTTTCTTATTTCCTTTTATACGTGCGTAGTTTCTTTCTGCGCTTCCATGGCTCCGAAGGCTGACAAAGTGCCTCCCACCTTCATCTTCGAGCGGAGTAAAGTTTCGGATGCACTTGTGGCGGAGTTTACCATATCTGGCTTCATTAAGGAAGGAAAAGGTCGAGCCCCTGGTTCAGAGACTACTCCTACTCCTCGCCCCAACGAAGTTGTTGTTTTTCGGGATCTATTCACTGCAGGACTTTGTTTTCCTCTTGACGGGGCTATCATCTCTATTCTTCGGAACTTTGGGATGTATCTTCATCATCTTACCCCTGACGCCGTTCTTCGACTTAGCGTGTATATGTGGGCCTGTAAGACGATGTCTGTGAGTCCCACTGCTGCCAATTTTGTTCGGGTGCACACTGTTCATCATCAACCTTTGAAGATTGAACGTCTCGTTGATGGTGCTCTAGTTCGCGAAGAGGCCCAGTTTGCCTCTTTGAACTTCAAGTATCGTGGTGACACCGATGTTCCTGTTGTTGCTTACAAGAATAAGTGGGATGAGAATTGGAATCACTACTGGTTCTATTACGCTGTTGATGACGAAGAGCTCCCTCTCGTCTGCACACAATTTGAGAATTTGCCTAAGGGCGTTGGCACTGCCTATGAAGATGAAGATGCGGATCGTCTTTTTATCGTTGCTTTCCAGGAGTTAGCGAAGACTTACGCTACCTGCGATCTGGTTGAAGAATACATTGGTGCGAAGATATTCCCTGTTCTCGCTGGATGGTCTGTCGTTGCCTGGAACGACTTCTCTTCAGCCATTAAAATCCCTGAATTTGCTCGGGGCTTTGGCTTGACGAAGAATGGTACTCATCTCTTTTTCTTCGTTGCTTCTTACTGTTCTTAGCTTAATATTGTTGTACATATTTTTTATTTTGTGTTACTGATACTTGTTTATATCTTTCTTTGCAGCTATCAACATTGCTGAAATTGAAGCTCGAGCTAACGAAATTCTCGGGCCTATCTCTTCGAAGGAAGATGCTGAGATTCAGGAACGTCTCGACGGCACTCGAGACAATCGTCTCTTCTTTTTCTTTGGCATTCATGCTGGTGATCGAGCTGTTACGGTTGGTCGCCGTGAAGCGCAGGCGAAGCGGGCTGCCAAGAAGGGCGGTCAAGGAAGCTCCGAAGCCGCAGCCCCAGCTGTCGTACGGACATCCCTGGGCCCACTACTCAGGTGGGTACCAGGACCGACTTCTCAGTGGGCCCCTGGGACTACCCGACTTGGGCTGCACGGCACCAGATGGCGTGGAGCACAAGGCATATGGAGGGCTAGTACTCGGTTAGGAAGCTAGACATGTCCGGATCCATGTAAAGTACTCCTAGCCGTATGCGACTAGTACTCTTCCTCCCAAACCAACTTGTAACCCTGCCTCCCGGACTATATAAGGCGGGGCAGGGACCTCTCTTTATCTATCCGCATCATCTTGTAAACACACCCAATCAATCTAGAGCTACACAGCATACAGGACGTAGGGTATTACACACCTCGCGGCCCAAACCTGTCTAAATTGTGTGCCACGTGTCTCTCCTTCGAGTTCCCGATCTCGGCGAGGCCACAAACATCTACCTCGGGTACTCTTCTTGGTAGGTTGCCGGGTTAAAACACCGACAGCTGGCGCGCCAGGTAGGGGATCTCGCCGAAGATCTCATGGCGAACTCGACGGCTTCAATCGTCATCAAGCCAACCGCCGCCTTCAACCGCGGCGACACCTTCGTCTTCGGCTCCTGGGTCTGCACCGCTGACGGCGCCGGATCATTCCAGCGCTACCTCACCATGACTCCGGACCCGAAGACCGGGCTCGTGACACTTCCCGAAGTCGTCACGAGTCAACTCGTCGAGAAATTCGACCAATTTTCGCTCTACAACCAAGTCGCCGACTTCGAGATTGGATCCGCCTCCAACTCGAACTCGACGCCACCCTGGATTGAACCACGCGAGCTGGCTCCTGAGCCATCGTGTGGACCGGTCCTCCCCCACCAGCACTTCCCGTACGGCCTTCGCAACGCAACTGCAGCCTACGTGGATGCGCTCGTCCCACGTCGGGCCGGCAAAGAGATCGCCTCCGAGTACTCCTCGGACTCCAACGCCGCCCACGACTACAACTCAGACTCCTCCTACGAGTTCGACTTCGGTTCGGATCCAATCGAATCTGAGTCCGAGCTTAACACCACCGAGGAGCCGCTCTCAGGTCCTGCCACTAGCTTGGTCATCACGTCTACTCCTGCCGGTAGATTCGTCTACTGGCCCGACCGCAAGCCCGCAGACCTGACCGACGACAACTCACGCTGCGTCGCCTACCTCGAGACACTCCCCTTCCAGGAGGGGACACCGCTGGCTCAAAACAAGGATGAGCACACACCTACCGAGGTGGCGACTACCGACTCCGGATTCTGCACACCTGACCGCGAAGTATTCAGGGCAACTGGAGAACTCGGAACCTCAAAAGCACGACTCGATCGGTACCTCGACGACATCTCAGATGACGAGGAATCAGCCAATGCACCAAACGAGACTACCGAAGAAAAGAACGCTCGGCGCGACCACAACAAGAAACGGGCTAATCGACGCCGACGCCTCCGGGAAGCTCTTCCCATCCGGAACCTCAATGAGGCTCTGGATCAAGTCACCAACCGGGTACACACCACTCCTGAGCAATGCCTCATTTCTATCACCACGATAGCTCGGACAGCTCAGGGGCACCGCGCAGGCGAACTCATCGCCAAGCTTGCTGAGGACGCCTACTTCATGCGGGTCAACAACAGAACCGCCGGAGCCGGGAACCACGAAGCCACTAGTCGCAGCCGCACCCCAGCCGAAGTTGGACGCAACCGCGTTCGTGGTGAACACCAACCAACCCCCAACCGCTCTAGAACCTCTGTGGGAGGACCCTCACATGGCGGCCATAGCGGCGGGGGCGGCGGTGGCGGCGGTGGCAGCAGCGGTAGTTCTTCCCATGGCGGCGGCGATCACGGAGGCCGAGGCCACGCAAACAGCCACACCACCGGCAATGCACACGGCGGCTACGATGCCCGCCATAGGATTGACGAGATCCGCCGTGCTAAGAAGACTACCGACGTCAGCGACAGCGATGGCTTCCCCGCCTACTCTGCACGACTTCGCGATCTGCTTCTTCCTGAGAAATTTAAACCTCTCGGGATCACCAAGTCCGACACGAAGCAGGACCCAGTTCAGTGGCTCAGGTGCTATGCCTTGGCCATCGAAAACGCTGGTGGCGACAACGACACAAAGTGCCTCTACTTCCCCTTCTGTCTGGACCAGGCTCCACTCACATGGCTCGAGTCGCTCGACAAGAACTCGATCGACCAGTGGGACCAGCTGAAGGCCCAGTTCACCAGCAACTTCGCGGGCGCCATGGGGCGCTCGGGTACACGCATGGACCTGGTGATGGTCAAGCAAGAACAAGGTGAGACGCTCCGCCAGTACATGCACCGCTTTTTCGACAAGCGTGCGACCATAGTCGACGTCACCGACAAAGAAGTCATCGACCTCTTCCAAGACGATCTCTACCACCATCGCACCTTCGAAGACTTCGGTCGCCGTCGCTCAAGTTCCATCACCAAGCTCAAAGACATGATCACCTCATGGGCCGACGAGGAGGACAAGGCGAATGCCAAGTATGACTCCATTCGCGGCAAGAGCAAAAACAACACGGGCGGCAACAACAATAACATGGATCAAGGGGGTCGCAACAACAACAACTACTCGGGTCCTAACCGCAAGCGCAAGCCAGACAACACAGTCGCGGCCATACAGTGCCCTGCGAAGGACAATTCCAAAAAGACCTCTGACGGCTTCAGAGACTTGCTCAAAGAGAAGTGCCCATGGCATCTGGACGGCAATCACACAACCGATCAGTGCTACCAACTCCGACGAGCACTCAAAGATATCCCTGAGCCACGACCTCCTCACGACAAGAAAGGCAAGAAGAAAGTCGATGAAGGCAACGGCGACTTCCAAGAACCCGACAAGACGGTGAACGTCCTCTTCGGCGGACTACCCACCAAGCGAGCTCAGAAGCTCACCCTCAGAGAAGTCTTGAGCATTGAACCAGCGGTACCAACACCTCTCAGGTGGTCAGAGGTACCCATTACATTCTCCCGCGCGGATCAATGGACAAGCTTCTCGGAGCCAGGGCGTTTCCCACTCGTCCTGAACCCAGTAGTCGCGGGCTCCAGACTCACCAGGGTACTCATCGACGGTGGCAGCGGACTCAATGTCCTGTTCACCAAGACCTTGAAGAAGATGAAGCTCGACATCACCGACATGCTCACCAAGAGCACGTCGCCCTTCTACGGCATCGTCCCAGGCAACACGGCTATACCACTCGGCTCAGTGGTTCTGCCAGTTATCTTCGGGACAAGGGAGAACTACCGCACCGAGTACATCAAGTTCGAGGTCGCGGATTTCGAAACTTCCTACCACACCATCCTCGGCAGACCAGCTCTTGCCAAGTTTATGGCGGTTCCCCACTACACCTACTTGGTACTCAAAATGCCAAGTCCCGCCGGAGTAGTCACGCTGCAAGGGGACTTGAAGATTTCATACGACTGCGACACCGAAGCCGTGGAACTCGCAGCAACTAATCAAGTACCCAACGTAATGATGGAGATCCACGCTGCATCAAAGAAGCTCGCGCCCACAGAACTCGAGATACCTGAGAAGACCGACACCTCAAACAAGCCTCAGTCAGTAGAGGAAGTACAGGTGAAGGCCATCGACCTCGGGACGGGTGACAGCAGCAAGACTACCATGATCGGTGCAGGGCTCGACCCTAAATAGGAAGAGATGCTCATCAGCTTCCTCCAGGCTAACCAAGACATCTTCGCGTGGAAGCCAGCGGACATGTCAGGTGTGCCCAGGAGGCTGATTGAGCATTCACTCAACGTCGATCCTAAGGCATCCCCCAAGCGACAACACCTCCGCCGCTTTGCTGACGACCGACGGGACGCCATCAAGAAGGAACTCGCCAAACTACTCGCGGCCGGCTTCATCAGAGAAGTCTTCCATCCTGAGTGGCTCGCCAACCCTGTCCTCGTCCGCAAGAAGAACACGAACGAGTGGAGGATGTGCGTTGACTACACCGACCTCAACAAGCACTGCCCCAAGGACCCTTTCGGGTTGCCGCGGATTGATCAAGTCATCGACTCCACGGCGGGCTGCGACCTGCTCTGCTTCCTCGACTGCTACTCCGGGTACCACCAGATCGCAATCAAGGAAGAAGACCAGGAGAAAACCGTGTTTATCACCCCGTTCGGCGCCTACTGCTACACGACGATGTCGTTCGGGTTGAAGAACGCCAGCGCCACTTACCAACGAGCTATCCAGGCCTGCTTCAAGAAGTAGCTCAACAAGAACGTCGAAGCCTATGTGGATGACATGGTCGTCAAGACCAGAAACTCCGATACGCTCATCGCCGATCTTGAAGAGACTTTCGCATCCCTGCGAGAGTACCAGTGGCAGCTCAACCCCAACAAGTGCGTTTTCGGCGTACCCTCGGGGAAACTACTCGGCTTCATCATCAGCCATCGCGGCATCGAAGCCAATCCCGAGAAGATCTCTGCCATCACCAACATGAAAGCTCCAACCTGCATCAAGGATGTCCAGAAGCTGACCGGGTGCATAGCAGCCCTGAACAGATTCATCTCAATGCTCAGAGAACGGGGACTACCCTTCTTCAAACTACTCAAGCATCAAGAGAAGTTCGTGTGGACCGCGGAGGCTGATCTTGCTCTGACGCAGCTCAAAGACTTCCTGTCTAAGCCACCGGTCCTCACAGCTCCTCGTAAACAGGAGCAGCTACTGCTCTACCTCGCTGCGACTACTCACGTGGTCAGTACTGCCATCGTCGTCGAGCGGCAGGAAGGAGGCCATGCCTACCCAGTCCAGCGACTAGTCTACTTCGTCAGGGAGGTCTTGTCTGAGTCAAAGGCACGGTACCAGCCGGTCCAAAAGCTACTCTACGCAGTACTCATCACCTCGCGGAAGCTACGACACTACTTCCAGGAGTACTCGATCATCGTCATCACCGACTACCCGCTCGGTGACATACTCCATAACCAAGATGCTACTGGAAGAATCTCCAAGTGGGCGGTCGAACTTGGCGCCCTCAACATTGACTTCAAACCGTGCACCGCTATGAAGTCTCAAGCACTAGTCGACTTCATGGCAGAGTGGTGGGAAAATCAGCTACCAACTCCAACAGAGCGACCAGAGCATTGGGTGATGTACTTCGACGGCTCACTCAAGCTCGAGGGCGCAGGCGCAGGGGTACTCCTGATTTCTCCCAAGGGCGAGCAACTCAAGTACGTCCTGCAGATCTTCTGGAAGGTCTCAAACAACGAAGCCGAGTACGAAGCCCTGCTGCATGGTCTCCGCCTCGCAATCTCTTTGGGCATGAAGCGACTACTAGTCTACGGCGACTCCGCAGTGGTCATCAACCAGGTCAACAAGTCTTGGGACCGCAACAAGGAGAACATGGACGCCTACTGTCTAGAAGTCCGCAAGCTCGAGAACAAATTCTATGGTCTCGAGTTCCATCACGTCGTCCACGACAACAACGTTGCAGCGGACGTCCTGTCCAAGCTTGGTTCCACTCGCACTCAAGTTCCTGTGGGAGTCTTCATCCAGGAGCTGCACGCACCATCCATCCTGGAGCCGGCGCCAACGACCACTGACCCTGGGCCAGTACAGCCCGGCCAGGAGGTCATGATGATCGACGTGGACTGGAGACAACCCTTCATCGACTACATCCGCGAGCAGAAGATTCCCTCTGACAAGAACGAGGCCGAACAACTCGTCCGCCAAGCCAAGACCTATGTACTAGTCAGAGACAAGATTTACAGGCGGGGTGCCACTTCTGGAGTACTCATGAAGTGCATACCTCGGGACGAAGGTAAGGACATCTTGGAGGAGATCCACAAAGGCGTCTGTGGCAATCACGTGTCCTCTCGTACGCTGGTGAGCAAAGCCTTCCGGTGAGCATTCTACTGGCCCACAGCGCTGGAAGACGCTGAAGAACTCGTCAGGAGGTGCCAAGGGTGTCAATTCTTTGCCAAGCAGCAACACGTCCCGGCCTACAAGCTAGTCACCATACCACCAACCTGGCCCTTCGCCTGCTGGGGGCTCGACATGATTGGACCTCTGCCAACTGCGCCAGGTGGATTCAACAGAGTCTTGGTGGCTATCGACAAGTTCACCAAGTGGATCGAAGTCAAGCCGGTTACCTGCCCAAAGGCCGACAGAGTACTCGACTTCTTGGATGAACTCGTGCATCACTACGGGCTACCGCATCACATCATCACAGACTTGGGTTCTAACTTCAACAACCATCAGTTCTGGGAGTACTGCGAGAACAGCGGGATCGACGTCCGATATGTCTCAGTCGCTCACCCGCGTGCTAATGGCCAGGTGGAGCGCGCCAACGGGATGGTACTCGACGCCCTCAAGAAGCGATTGCACGACGCAGCTAACACCAAAGGAGGCAAGTGGATCAAGGAACTACCCAATGCACTCTGGGGGCTTCGTACTCAGCCTACCAAGCCGACAGGGTAGTCACCCTACTTCCTAGACTATGGCTCCGAAGCTATTCTACCTACTGACGTGATGTGGGAATCCCCGGCAGTAGAACAATACGACGAAGGCATCTCAGAAGACAGCCGAAGGGTTGACATCGACAGCCTCGAAGAAGCCCGCTGTGCCGCCCTCGTCCAGTCAGCAAGGTACCTAGAGGATATCCGACGCTACCATGATCGCAACGTCAAGGAACGATCCTTCAACGTCGGCGATCTAGTCCTCCGGCGCATCCAGAACACGAACGGACTACACAAGCTCAGCTCGCCATGGGAAGGTCCCTTTACAGTCTCTAAGGTGACCGGACCAGGCTCCTATCGCCTCCAAACACTCGAAGGCGACGACATCAGCAACTCGTGGAACGTCGACCAGCTGTGTCGCTTCTACGCGTAGTCACTCAACTACTCATCTACGGGTCCAGCCTATATGGCTACTAACGGACTCTTCACTGTAAGCGGCCTCTCGGTCCTAGCACTAGTCTACGGACTACTTCTATCCAGGATCCAGCGTCAACGACTACTAACGGATCCTGGGCCGCACATAGCATAAGGACTTTGGCGGCAGTCTATGGACCATATACTCTACAGATCCAGCCTATACGGCTACTAATGGATCTCCAGCTGTAAGCGGCCCAAGGGCCCTAGCCACCACTTAGCCGTAGGCGGCCTACGGGTCCTGACGACTTCTTCTTTGTAAATGGCCCTGGCCACCTAGGTGTACTTGTTCATCAGTAATAAAGCTTGATTTCACTCAACTTGTTTACTGCGCCTTCCAACTAGGCAAATCTCTCTGAGTACTACTACTCAACGGTTTGGTACTCCGCACACTTCGCTGCAAGTGGCAGTCACGAGTACTCATTACAACACAAGCAGTGGATTAACTTCTTGATATTTCAAACAAGTCTTTGATTACTTTTTTTGTCTTACATCAACTACTCTAAGCCACCTATACAGGTACATTTACTGGAGGTTGAGCTTATCTGCGATTTGCTCTGCGATGGGCGCCATCTCCTCCAGAAGGGTCTTGTACTGCTCATCTGTGCAGTTCGCCGCAAGACCACCCGCTACCACATCTACTGGCGCCTTCGGGAAGTACAACATCATGAAGGCGAGCACCTGGTTCGGTATCGACTTCGCCAAATGTTTGACATACGTCGCCAGGCGCCCGGGGGCTTCTTTCAGCCTGTCTACCAGAGGCGCTATCTTGGGCCCGCCCGGATGTGGCACCAGTAGCCTTGCTATGGGCAGCGCGGCTTCTTCCAGCTCTTTCAGTTGTGCCCACAGCTTCTCGCAGTCTTTGTTGAGCTTCTGCAGAGATTTATAACAATTCACAAGGTCACGATCTGAGGCTTCACGGAGCTCCATGTGCTTGATACATTCATGGCGCAACATGGCGTACTCATACTCAAGTACCTCTCTCTTATCGGTCTCCCGGTATACAATGTTCTTGAGATCCGTTTCGGAAGCCTTCAGTTGGTCAACCCTTGCTTCAAGATCTACAGACAACTCGTCATAGTGTCAGATTACTCACAAGCTTTGCAACAAGTACTCGGTGGTCATGGCAGATCGCATACCTTTGTTCTTCTGGCGCAAAGTTTTGTTCTTCTTGATCAACTCGTCCCTCTTCGCCTACATCTCCTGCACCTCATTGTGGTACTGGGCGAAGGCGCCGTCGAGCTTGGATTGGAGCAGCGCTGAATGTTTCTTCGACTTGTCCAGCTCCTTGTCCAAAGCCTCGGCGCGCAGGACTGTGTCACCATATCCCTTCAAAAGGTCGGTCTTCTGGCGGGATCTTTCCACCAGGCCCTGCACAAGGTCCAATGATTCATCAGCAATCAGTAATCCAAGAAGCAAGACAACCCAGGTTACTCGCAATGTACCTTAATCCAGTTTTTAGTACGTCGCCACGACTCCATGCTCAGAGACACGAAAGCCGGGTCGATGAGCTCATCATCCAGCAACTCGAGACCTCCGCGGCTCGAGGTCCTAGTCTCCGGCATGGGCCTTGAGCGGAGTGGCGCCGCATCCTCTATCATCGCCTCATAGACGACAACTTCAGTACTCGCCTCAGGCTGCGGTTCCACTCGCGCTTCTGCACTTGGCTCGGGGGCTACCGCTGCCGCCGGTTCAGCAACTGGCTCGGTAGCTGTCACCTCAACAGTAGCCGTCTCCATGGCTACTGCCTCAAGAATCGTGGATCCCTCGGCTTGTGCCCCTGTCAGAGTTCATTCAACAGTCAACAATGGCTACGACTACCCTCCACAATAACTACTCGCGGTGCCAGGACGCGTACCTTCCACCAGGGTAGCTTCTTCAAGCCTCGGTTCTGTTGCAGGATCACCTTGTGGTGGCGGTGTAGGCTCTCGCACTTCCGCCGAGTGGTCCTCACCATCGGCTTGAGTGCTGGTCTCCCCATCCCACGACAAGTCCGTGGATTTCCTATAACATGAAGTCTTCAATCAGCAACACGAGTTTGACGGCTACAAAATTACTCAAGAGTTCCAGAAACTTACAGAGTTGACCGCTCCACGGTGACGGTCGGAGCGCCGAGTAGCCTGGCGATATCTACAATGCCAGGCTTGCCGGCGGATCCCGCCCCTGCCGCGCGCCCGAAGGTTGTTAGGAAGCGTCGCGGACGTGGTGGCAATCGTGATGCTCTGAAGCGTTGGAAGACCGCTCGTACTGCGACTGCTGAAGTTGTTTCCTCTAGCCCCGAGGAGTCTGATCATTCCAAAAGTGATACTGAGTCGCGTCCTCTTGAAGTTGCTGTTGGTTCTGGAACAAACATTGAAGCTCCTTCGGTTGACCAACCCGAAGAGATAGTAGATATTACTTCTCTTTCTCCTAGCGCTGCTGCTGCTGGTGCCACTCTTGCTGATCCCCTGAACATTGATTATAGCGAGCTGGAACCCGAGAGCGACGAAGATTGTACCACTCGAGCCCGATCCTCAAAAGACAAGACTCCTATTCCTCCTCCTTCAGCTGTCGAAGTTGTAGTTCCTTCTCCTGCTGAAGCCCCTGGTGGAAGTAAAGTTGAGTCAGCTATTCACCATAAAACTCTGACTCGTGTTGAGCAAAATGACGGCTCTTCGTCTGAGACTGAGAGTGACACCCGGAGTGGTGGTGTCTTTGTTAGTAATGAATCTCCCAGCGTCGTAGCTCGGCGCCTTGGCATGAAGCCTAGCGCCCGCATCTTCGGCGATTCTATGCGCAAAGTTCTTCAGTTCTGCAGCGATGATCGCGAACGCACGTTGCTTCAAGAAGCTGGCGATAGCTTTGGCTTTCCTATAATGGAGGATGAACTTGGCCAAGAAAGCGCTGAAGAGATCTTATATCAGGCTCAAGCCCTTAGCATGAAGTCCTTCTTGGCTTGTCGTGCTGCTCAACGTCGATGCCGTGCTGACCTTCGGTCCCAGCAACTTTCAGAAAAGACATCTACTACTGCACTGAACAAGGAGATCGATGTCGTCAAGGCCCTGCAGGCTGAAAAAGTTTCTCTCTCATCTTCTTTGGAATCTGAGAAGAAAAAATTCCTTGAAATTTCTGGTGAGAAGGATGAGCTGCTAAAGAAGAACGCTGAGTTAGAACTTCAGCTAACAGAGCTTCGTCGCTTAGCTTCTACTGCCAAAGATGAGAAGAAAAGGGCTGACGACCTTCAAAGTTCATATGATGCTAAAGTTGCTGAGCTTGTTGAACTTCGGCAATCTTATTCCAATCTGTCTTCGGAACATGAAGTTTATTGTGATGAGATTGAGCGTCACGTGGCTCCTCTTTACAAGAAGGTTCATGATCTTCTTGTAGACTATGGGCTCTCTCCTGCTCCTTATGATGTCAAAGAGATGTTTATAGGTCAGGTGTTTGATTGGCTGTCTACTGGTGTTAGCTCACTTGCGTCTGCTGGGCGCTCTTTCGGAGAGCTTGGTGCTGCTGTAGCCGTCCGAAGCCTTGCTCATGCCATATATTCTTTGTTCAAAAGTTCTGGCGACAGCGAGCCTTGCATGACTAAGAGTGATCTTCGCCAACTTCGTGACGCAAACTTCGCTTGGCCAACCGAAACATCGGTTGAGAGGATCCCAGTTCTACCCAAGAATATTGCTAAGAACTTTATGCAAACCTTCTTCAAGAAGTTTGGTTATGGGTTAACTGTTGCTGAAGGTCTGCGTGTGCTCCGCAAGGTTCCTGTTACTCTATCTTGCCTTGATCTCCTTTTACTTCGCCAACGTGTCTCTTTCTTATGTTTATACTTTTACTTGTCTGTTTCAGCTTGGTTCTTTGCCTACGCCTTCGCCTACTGCTGCATCTTCTGGAGGTGGGGGTGATCCTTCTTCGGCTGCGGTGTCTTCGGCTGCACCGTCTACTCAGGCTGCTTCTCCGCATGACGTTCGGACAACAGACGTTACTTCGGGAGCCCCAGAGGTGTGAGGGAGTGCGTAGCCTTAGTAGCTTAGGCACTTAGGGTGTTTTGTGAACAATTAGTCTGAAACATTTGCAACTCTGTGCAGGTGCCGGAGATGTATCCTGCGCAGGTTGCCGACGATGTGTGCCCTGTAACTATTAACTGTGGTGACTACTTTATGTCTGGCTCGATATGGTTTAATTCTAAGTTTCCCGATGTGCCTTTTGATACTTTTATGTCGCGTAAGATAGAGAAATACGAGAAGAAGAATCTTGACGCAAAACATGTCATCGATCATGTTCGTAACCGTCTCTGTCACGATGGTACCCAACATCGACGGATTCAAGGATCTGAATCATCTTCTGTTGTGCCTGCCCGCGAAGGTGCACCTTTGTCTTCGAACCCCCTTGTTCCCCCGAAGATTGAAGTTATTGATCTTACCGAAGAATCGGAATATGAGTATATGTACAAGAGTCCCCGCTGATGTGTACTGCGATGTGTATGTCTTTACCACGTGTGCTGCTATGCTTGTAATCGTTTGAATTATGCTGTTGCGCTGAACTGCTGTGCCTGTAATGTATTTTTTCAACAAATATGTATGCTGTGACTTTGTTGTAATCGCGTCTGTGCGAAGATGATGGTTTTATTTACTTATTTTTCATGTTCTTTTGACCTTTGCTGTCTTTCTTCCTCCGAAGATTAAAACATGGGAACTGCGCTCGAAAAGCGCCTCCCCCCAGTTTCCTGTTTTGATCTTCGGAGCTCGTTTTCTTTCGAACGTGCGCTGTATCATTTATAAGATAAAAACAAGTCCTGCATATAGAATGGTTAGACTATTTTGCATACAAATTTTCACTATGCGAAGTGGCATGATAGCTCAACTTCATAGAAATGTGACCTCGAGGTGGCTCATCAGCCCTGCCGTGCAATTTGCTTTGCGCATTAACCGCCGAAGGCTTCTTCGCTTGTGATAAAGCGGATGATTTTGTGACCACGCCGTTTAACAGGTCGACTTATCCCTACAACATTTTACTGAGGGGTTTCGCGCATTGACCGCTGAAGACTTTTTGTTCGCGGAAAGTAGGCCTTTAAGCGAGCCATGCCCTCCTCTTTGGGACAGATTGTAGCATGCTCCTTAACATCTTCGTGACTTTTGCAGAACAGTTCCCACATGCGCCCCCTCAATCAATTTTTTTCTTAAGTGAACTAAATGCGACTTGTCTTTGCGAGGCCAGGCGCATGTGTTCACTTACTTCTGCAATGTTTTCCCGAAAGTAACAATCTCTTCGGATGATTGTTACTTCGGGACCGATGATAGATAACGGCTGTCTTTTTTGGGGAGCCCTTGTTATATTTCTCAAGGGGATATTACACAAGTCCGCCTCGTTAAAAACCTCACATCTTCGATGTTCCCGTTATGAGATCACCGAAGACTCTCCCCGCGAGGAAAAGAGTACGGACTTCACTACATATTTACAAAAACTGAAAGTGCAAAAGAAGTTGAAATGAAGATTACAAAAGTTGAAAATGAAGAGAAACTAAAAAATGATGATATCTAACAGATGATACACTTATTCTTAGAGCCAGTACTTCTGCAACTTGTGCTGATTCCATGAGTAAGGGACCTCTTCTCCTTCTAGAGTTTGCAATCTGTAAGCCCCCTGTCTTGTTTCTGATACTAAAAATGGGCCTTCCCACTTTTCTTCCAGTTTTCCCACTCCTCTTGTCTTTCTTCGGAGGACCATGTCTCCGGTGGATATCTTTTGTTCACGAACCTTCTTATTTCTCCACTTCCTCATTTCATCTTGGTATTTCTCTATGTTGCTTAGTGCTTGAAGTCTGTCTTCTTCTCTTGTATCGATTGCCAAATTTGTGTCCTCTTCGTTTTTTGGTTCTTGGTCTGCTCTCAATGACCCCAACTTGATCTCTTCGGGAATGACAGCCTCTTCTCCGTACAGCAATCTGAAGGGTGTGAAGTTTGTAGCTCTGGATGTAGTTGTGTTATGAGACCACACCACTCTAGGTAGTTCTTCGGCCCATTTCCCCCTAGCCATTCCTGTCAAGTTCTTTTTGATTCCAGTGAAGATAATGCCATTTGCCCTTTGTACTGCTCCGTTGGACTCTGGGTGGTACACTGAAGCGAAGCATAGCTTAGTGCCCAAGTTGAAGCAAAATCTTCTCAAATCTGTGCTGTCAAATTGCTTGCTGTTGTCTATTGTCACTTCGTAAGGAACTCCAAATCTGCACACGATGCTTTGCCAGAAAAATTTCTGTATCACCTGCGAAGTGATTCTTTGCACTGCCCTTGCCTCTATCCACTTCGAGAAGTACTCCACTGCTACTATGGCGTACTTATAATTGCCCGGTGCCGTTGGCAACTGCCCCACAATGTCAATTCCCCATCTTGCGAAGGGCCAAACTGGTGGTAGCAATTGTATCTCGTATGGAGAAGTTTTTGTGTAGTTGCAATGCTTTTGACAGTTATCGCATTTTCGCACTATATCTTCGGCATCGCGGACTGCTGTTGGCCAATAGAATCCCTGGCGGAATGCCTTCGCTACTAGTCTTCGTGTTCCAATGTGAGAAGAACACATTCCAGAGTGGATCTGCTGCAACAAGTCTCGCCCTTCTTCTGTGGAGATGCACTTGAGCAGTGGTGCGCACACTCCACTTTTGTACAAGTTGTCTCCTCTTATTTCATATGCTCTCGCCCTTAAGGCCATTCTCTTATTCTCCTCCTTTGATTGTGGTTCATAGTGCCCTCTCAGGAATGCCATTATCGAAGATCTCTAATCTTCGCTTGCTATCGCATTTACGTATCTCACTGGTGCTTCATCGCAATCTACTGATTTGCACTTGAGAACTTCGTAGAAGACATCTGGTGGTAATGGCTCTTTCTGTGCTGCTGCCTTTGCTAGCATGTCTGCTTCATTGTTCTGATCTCTTGGTATTTTTTTGACTGTGAAGCCGAAGAAGAATTTTTCCATGCCTCGCACAGTTTTCAAGTACTTTGCCATTTCATCATGTTTTGCTTTGTATGTCTTGCCAATCTGCCTTGTGATCAACTCAGAATCTGTGTTTATGACCACTCTTTTTCTTGCCCCTATGGCTCTTGCTTTGCGAAGTCCCAGCAACAGCCCCTCTTATTCTGCCACGTTATTTGTCTTGCCCTCGAAGTCGAGCCTTACAGCGTATCTCATCTTTATGCCTGATGGTGACATTAGGATTGCCGAAGATGTAGCTCCATCATCACAGTAGGCTCCATCACAATACATGATCCATGGTGTTTCTGGCCTATCTTCGTTCATTTCGTCGCCTTGACTGGGTGTCCAATCTGCAACAAAGTCTGCTAGAACTTGAGACTTGATGGCTGTTCTGGCTGTGAATTCTATGGCATATTGGGATAGTTCTGTTGCCCATTTTCCTATCCGTGCCGAAGATTCCTTGTTCTCTAGTATTTCGCGAAGAGGATATGATGTTGGGACCGTGATTGAGTAACTCTGGAAGTAATGCTTTAGCTTTCTTGCCGCCATCACCACTGCATATGTCACATATGTCATTTTCTCCAACTCAGAGTAGAACTTCTTCGCTCCTGATAAGGCCTCGGAGACGAAGTATACTGGCATTTGTTTGAGTTGCCCCTCTTCGTACTTCTCCTCTACTAGAGCTGCACTTACTGCACTTGCTGAAGCTGCAATGTACAATAACAACTTCGCTTTGTCTCCTAGACTTGTTAGCACTGCCAAACTCTCCAGGTATGACTTAAACTGCTCAAATGCTTCCTGCTCTTCGAGTCCCCAAGTGATTTTGTTCTTCGCAGACAACAACTTAAAGAATGGTAAACTTCGTTCTGCTGATCGCGTGATGAAGCGACCCAGTGCTGCTATTCTTCCCGTAAGCTTCTTAATATCTCTTTTTGTTTGCGGTGTTCTCATGTTTCATATTGCCTCTATCTTCTCTGGGTTTGCTTCTATGCCGGACTTGGACACCATGCAGCCTAACAGTTTTCCCCTGGATACCCCGAAGATACACTTTTCTAGATTCAACATGAGGCTATACTTCCTCAAGTTCGCGAAGGTTTTTCTGAGGTCTTCGATGTGTTGATCTTTCTTTTTGCTGTGTATGACCATATCATCTACATAGGCTGATACATTTCTTCTCAGTTGTGGGCCGAGTACAATCTTCACCATTCTGTTAAACATTGGGCCAGCATTGCGCAGGCTTTCAGGCATTCTGACAAAGCAATATACCCCGAAAGGTGTTATAAAGCTTGTTTTGTCTTCGTCTTCCTTCTTCATCCAGATTTGGTGATATCCAGAGAAGCAATCTAACAAGGACATTCTCTCACATCCTGCTGCCGCATCCACCAACACATTGATTCTTGGTAAAGGGTAGTCATCTTTTGGGCAAGGCTTGTTCAATAGTGTGAAGTCAATGCACATTCTCTGTCCCCCATTCTTCTTCGGTACCATTACTATGTTAGAAAGCCAAGTTGTGAACTGTATTTCTCTGATGACCCCCGCATCTAACAGCTTCTCCACTTCGCTTTGCGCTGCCAATTCTTTCTGAGGTGAGATGACTCTGAGCTTTTGTCTCTTCGGCGGTATCTTTGGATCTAGGCGCAGTGCATGTTCTATCACTTCTCGTGGCACTCCCTTAAGATCCCTCTTGCTCCAGGCAAACACATCTTGATTATTGCGAAGGCACGTGATCAGTGCATTCTCCTCTTCTTCGGTCATCCCCCTTGCTATGGTTACCAGTTTGTCATGAACATCTTCGCAAAGGCGCACCTTCTTTTTATGCTCGTGGGGTTGCATCCTCTTCTTTTCGTCTTGGCAAAGCCTCTTTTTCATTTCGAGCTCTTCGGGCTCTTCTTCTTCTTCGCTCTCTAACATGTCTTTGCTGTTTCCGACTACATGAATCGGTTTCTGATTGCTTCCCACATTATATTCTCTGTCATGTGCATCTTCCTGAGCTCTGTATATTGTGAGAATGCCGTTGGCGGTTGGAATCTTCATACACAAGAACGGAATGTGTATAACTGCCGCGAACTAGTTTATGATTCCCCTTCCGAAGATTGCTTTGTATGCGTATGGAATGTCCACTACATCGAAGGTCATCATCTCTGTTCTCATCAGTGCTCCTGTCCCAAGACTTACGTTCATTTCAATTGTTCCCAGAGCCTCAACCTTCTTGTTGCCGAAGCCGTATAATGGCTTTGAAGTTTTCTGAAGCTGATCATCTCTGAACTCCATTCTCTTGAATAGTTCATAAGTTATGATGTCTGCGGAACTGCCGTTATCTACGAGGATGCCTCCCACATCATTGCCCAACAGATACTTTGTGTTCTTTCCTAGTGCTGCTCTGATGACCAGAGGATCTTCGTGAGTGTACCTCTTCAGCTTGAGATTGGAATGTGTGACCACTCTGTTTTGAAAACTTTCCCTGCACATACATGGCTCACTTCTCTTTGCTGATCTTTCTTCTGCCTCTTCATCAGGTGTTCAGGTGAATTGCAACCACCTGTGATAGCATTTATTATGTTCATTCTTCGGTAACGGTCTTCATCTTCTCTATTTTGATTGGCTTGCAAAGGTGCCTGATGAGGAGGCTCCAGTTTTGGCTGGTATGATGCGGTGCTTTGCTGTTGTAGTTGTATCATGTTTGGGTTGAACATCGGAGGAGGTGGGAGTGGCATTTGTTGGAAGCATGGTTGTGCGATATATGGTTGCCAGTTTTGCATTGAACTCTGAGCCATCGAACGTGCTGCTGATGATGTGTGATTGACTGTCTTCGCCTGGCTCTGCGCTGTTCTCTTCTTGTCTTCCTCAATCTGCTTCTTGCGAAGTAGCATTCTGCATTCATATGACCAATGCCCTTTGTTGAGGCCATGCAAGGAACACACGGATTGAGGTGGTGGGCCTTTGCCTGAATTTTGGCCTCTGCTTCCTGTTGCAGCCAAAGATGCCATTTGCGAATTGTTCCCTGAAACATTGTTCACATTACTTTTGTTGTAAAAGTTCGACCTCGCCGAAGGTCCTTGATTGTTCTGGGCCCTATTTCCCCATTCTTGCTGAGGCTTCGCTTGATTCTTTCTCTCGTTGTACTCATCAACTCTTCGTTGTTTTCCTCTGTCTGATTTGCAATATTCTTGCATTATGTCAAACAGCTGCTTCTCCATTTTGGGTCTTCTTCGGTCTAGATACTCTCCACAAGGTCCTACTTTGAGTCCATCAATTGCTGCATCAATCACAGTTGTGGCTTCTACGTGTGGTGGTTTAGCTCTGGCCTTGGCAAATCTCTTGATGTACTCTTGTAACGGTTCTTTGTCTCCTTGTTTTATGAGGTGAAGATCTACTGAAGTGAGATCTTGAGGTTGATACACCTGGAAGTTGTTCTCTATTCTTCTTCGAAGCTGTTCCCATGACCTAATGCTTCCTTTTGGCTATGAAGCGTACCATTGCTGTGCTGAGCCTTTCAGGGCCATTATCATAGCCCTTGCCATTGCTACCGCATCTCCCCCACCCGAAGATAATGCAACAGTGTATTTCTGGAGGAACTATCTTGGGTCAGACTCACCATCGAACTCCGGCAAGGATGCCGGTAATTTAAACTTCGACGGCCAATTGGCATTCTCAAGTTCTAGCGAAAGAGGAGAAGCAGGCTTCGCTTTGCTTGAAAGCACATCTCTGTATCTCTTTTGTGGCCTATGTTCCACATACGCCCCTTCTTCTGAGTCATAATATATGGAGCTTTCCTCATTCTCTTCTTCTTCTTCGTAAGTTTCTTCATCAACAATTATAGGTCTTCATTTTTTGCTCTGACCCTGTGCTTTGCGAGGTTGCTGGGTCTATTCTTGTGGCTGGATAGAGTTCAATTGAGCTTGCAAGATTGCCATTTGTTCTTGTAGCTGTAATGTTTTGCTTCTTATTGCCTGCTGCTCTTCGTCTTCCTGCAATTACTGCAGTAGCATTCTCTTCTTCTTGACTTGCTGCAGCATTTCATTATATCTTACCTTTTCTTGTGCTGGGTCTTCATTCTGTATTTCTTTCGCCCTGAGTATGGCGGCCTCCGCCTGAGCTATTGTACGAATGTTCGATGACATTGGTCTTTCTCTCATCTTCGCAACAAGTCTTTCTTCAATTCTTCTCAGCGCAGCAATATCCTCATCTTCGACTCCCACATCTGCCAACCCGACCTCGAAGTTTCCTTCCGCTTCTTGCTCTTGATCATCTTCCGCTCTATGGTTTCGTGGACTTAGGACCATGTCCCTTGTCCTGTTTGCATTATCTGGTATCTGTCTCTCTCTGGGGTTTTCATTCTCTGCTTCCGATGGATCATCGGTCGCTCTATTTGGATATGGTTGTGGGTTCTTCGGTTGCTTCTTCGGTGGCATGGCTGGGACGGAACACGGTGGGCGCCTTAACTGTTGGGGTGGAAACCTTCCCCGAAAAGGGGCCAACAGTCGAAATGAACTAACAAGAAAGGAAACAGAGGAAAACACTTACAACACCAAAGAAAACAAAACTTGAACTCAACTGGGCGTAATGCAACCCAGCTGCCTTCCAATCGCCCCCATTTCATTACCGTCGGGTCCTTTTTATAGGCCCGTAACAATTACACTTTACACCATCTACCACTGCTTTTTCACATAGTGTGAAGCATCTCAGGGGTATTTTGGTAACCTCGCAGGGCTCCGTACTCACACACTTTGCAGATGATCGCTTTACACCTCGCTTGTCCACGTGTCTGCTCTCGTGGCGAGTCGTTCTTCGCTTGCCTCCATTCTCTTCGCGAGCTTCTGCTCGATGCACCTCGTTTCTCTCTTCGCGAGCTTCTTCTCGATTGTTACTTGAGACTCCGCCTTTATCGCCCATCAGACCTAGTGAAGATTGCCTCCTCTAAAGTCACGTGCCTCTTCTCTCGACCACTCCTCTTCGCGTATCATCCTGACCCGTCTTCGCAGCAGCTCTTTCCTCGTGTCTTGGCGCGTTGATCTGGCCTCCTCCGAGCGAAGATCCCAAGCTTCGCTGGCCTTCACTTGCCGGGCCTCGCCTCCGTAAAACGAAGATCCCAAGCTGCGTTTGGTCTTCGCTCATCAACCCACGATCATTCCCTGAAATAGCCAAGGCAAGAACCAGAACACTTCCCGATCTTCTCCGATGAGCCGAAGATTAAAGGGGGGTTAGTTGCGAAATATTTACCCCAACATCTGACAAGCCACATAGGGAGAAGAAAATTGATGTTCGAGACCCAAATCACAACAAAAGGTTTCGAATCGAGAGTTTTTAAATTCAGTGCCATTGTCGCTATGAATAGCTCGAACAGGTTCTCCATTTCTCTCATTCTTCAACCTCAAGATTAGATCCCGGACAAAACCAAATGTCTCCCCCTTGTCAGCCAAAAAGAAAACCCAAGCATAGCGAGAATAGTCGTCCACTATTACAAGGACGTACCATTTCCCACCCGCCGAGCACACACGAGCTGGACCAACCAAGTTCATATGGAACAGCTCGCATGGCCTCTCTATCATAACGGATGTTAGAGGCGGGTGAGAGGCGGCGACCATCTTACCATGCCTACACGGAGCACATACCAAGTCCTTTTGGTATTTCAACTTAGGTAATCCTCGGACCAAACCTAGCCCACTCAAGCGTGACAACAAGTTAAAACTCAAGTGACCTAGTCTCCTAAGCCATTTCCAAAGCTCCGCCGAAACACCAGCAACCAAACAACGAGAAGAGCCGACACACTGAGAAAAATCGGTTCTGAAAATCTGACCCTCGGGGATGATTGTGCACACAAGATCACCTCGAGAATCCAAAACACGCGAAGCGCCCGTTTTGAAACGGACCTCAAAACCCTCATCAAGAAGCTGGGAAACCAAAAGAAGATTAAACCCCAAAGACTTGACAAGAGCAACACGTCTAAGAGTCACAGACTGGCTCACCTTCACCGTGCCCACCGAAAGCACTCTACCTTTCCCATTGTCCCTAAAAGTGATGTACTCTTTGGTCATCACCGGGGCGAGGCTGGAGAACCACCTTCGATCTCTAGTCATGTATCGAGAGCAACCAGAGTCGATCAACCAAAAGCCCTCCATGCCTCCCACCTACAAAATCAAACAAGAGCGAGAGTGAGCAAACGACTCAGCACTGGGGTTAGTACAAAATGAATCAAACCAGTGCCGTGCCATTTGCTCAAAAGTGGGATTAGCAAAATCCATCCAATCTCTCCTAGGTGGAACACCCACACATCCCCTTGGAGGACTACGCGTACCACGAAGTGGAGATCGTGGTCCGTAGCTTCTCTGGGACCTAAAGCTGCGATCATTCCCCCCATACTCGTATTGGCCACGAGTGAAGGAACGTCCAGCAAACTCACCACGTCCAAACCCAACACGCCTACCACCATCTCTCTATGGTGGCACACCTCGAGGCACAAACTCACGCCTCTCTCGAGGGTAAATGGTATGCACCACACCCTCACCCCTAGGCAGAATCCTAGGCTCAGGCACACCACGAGAAGGGCGGTACCTGTCCTTGTTTGCCATCTCCCTAGCAAACCTCTCCTCACGCTTCCTCTTGAAGCAAAACTCAGCAAGATTCCCATCCTTCCCACAATGCTCACAATGGAAGGGTTTTGGTTTTGGCTTTGGCTTTGGGCTCTCTTTGGGTTGTGGCTTCTCCTCACTCAGTTTCTCTCCCTTCTTCCCAAAGAACACGTTCCCCAAGTCACTCTTGAACTTGATGGGTTTCTGGAAGTTGTCGGTGTGTGGAGGAAACACGGGTGGAGCTGGGGTTGTGTCTAGTCGGTTCCTAAGTGGGTTTGGCTTAGGAGCATAGGCATTCTTGTGATGGATTTTTGGTGGTTCTGGGATATCACCTATCTTCCCCTCATTCTCACCACTTCCCTCACCAATCTTATCCGACCCAAGCGCTTGCCCATCATAGCGCTTGTATGCCTCAATGAAGGACCGGATTGGCGACCAGAGAGGGGGGAGTGAATGAGAGCCGACAAAAATTCTTTCTCAAAAGAACTCGGCCTATATCCCAATCGCAACTCCGAGGGTCACACACAAACAAGTGGGATCACACACAAACCTCTCTCGAGACCTTAGAAACAAAGCTTGAACGGCTAGGAAGCAAAGCGGAAGCAAGCACCAAAGAGCTCGAGCAACAAAGAGGAAGGCTGAGACCTACCGGGTCAACCGGCCACAAGCGTTCGGGTCACCCTGAGCCTTCTAGAGCCACACCGGGTCACCTAGACACAAGTGTCCGGGTCAACCTACCCCCTTCGGGTCACCCGGCCACTAGTGTTCGGATCACCCGGGACAGCCCAGAAAACTGCCAGTGAATTCGCTCCAAACTTTCGATCAATGGATCTCCCAAACCTCTTGGAGTCTTGAGACGAAATTTTGGGGAGATGATGTACACCCCAAGGAGAGGATATGCCCCAAAAATTTCGGCCTCAAACTCCCTACAACTCCCGGAATCGTAAATCCTTGCCAAGAACACTATGACCTAGGGTTCATCCGAAAGTCAACGAATCGAAGGCCAAAATCCGGCGTTTGAGGGGTCAAGATCATCCACAAAGAGGCACAAGGCACTCACCCATGACCCCCTCAAAGAAATCCAGAGAGAAACACCCTCAAATCGATGAATCGAGCGACGAACGAAAATTCCAAGAAAAGGCTCCAAAAATCACCGAAAAAGAGAAACGGGAGGAGCAACAAGAACACTTGAGGAATCACGCCAAACCTTCTATACACACCATGAATGATTCATACAAGGTCTATCTTGCCTCCTCAACATCCATCCCTCTCTCAAGATCTCACCATGAAGCTCTCAAGCTAGTCCTATGGAAAACCTAGGGAAAATAGGAAGGGAAAATAGCAAAGGGAAATGAGCTAGGGTTCCAAGAGATGGTTGTCATCCTCTCTCCTCTAAGTTTATATGGAGGCAACCAAAAGACAAAACTACCCCTATTACATAATACTAGGATACACGCCCCCGAAGGGCACTTTGGGAATTCTCGTCGTAGCACCATCGGACGGATGTCCGGCGATCGCACCTCGCTTAGCCTCGACGCAAGCCTTGCGATCCCGACGCGTGTCCTCCGCTTCGAAGTCTCTCGACGCGCCCGGATCCCGTCTCCGCCCGCCGAGCCTCCGGTCTTGGTTTTGTGGTTCAACCAAGTAACCCGACGGTTTTGTGGTGAACCGCCGCAAACCCCGCTTGCAGACTCTGGTCGTGAGCCGCTACCCTGCACCGGCTCCTGTCCATGACTTCGTCTTGCTTTTCTTGCCACCATGCTACCCGGACTTGATCCCGTTCGGCCACCGGGTCCATCGAGCCGAGCCTACTTGTCTCTCCACTCCTCAGAGGCCCCGCAAGGCTAAGACCTTTCATGCCCGCTCTTCACCTGCACCAACGCAAATCAAGCCGCAACCTGCACCTGCAATACTCGGCCAAGAGTCAGTCCACACCACGTTGTCAATCACTCATCACACCTGGGAGCAACCATCCACCGATCCTCGGACGCTCCGGTCCTCAATCTCCCCCTTGATGAGTGCATTGACAACACACATAGTAACCAATTATGAGAAATAAAGAAAAAGAAAAGAAACGAACCAAAAACTCAAACAAGTGATCAAATGCCAAACAAAAGCCAAAGAAGATCACTTGAGAGAGAAAGTCTCGGTCCCCTAAGGCAAGGGCAACGGCTCAACACAATCGAGACAAAAATGCTCTAAAATTTGTCGACTCCTCAAGGTGAGGCAAAACGGCTCGACACCATCGGCAAACGAGCACAACTAAAATCAGGCGAAAAAGAGCTCCCAAATGCATGAATGCAAGCTCCCCCTGACCAAATGCATTCTCCCAAATTTTTCTTCCCCTTGATGCAAATCTCCCCCTGGATGCATGAATTGGGTACTTTCCTCCCCCTTGTTGGTAATGCATGAATCAAGCCAAAATGAAACCTAGAGCTTCTCAAATAGACAAAATTCAACACAAGATGCTACACATGTCCAAATGAGCAAATGAGATACTCTATAGCTTCGTATGCACATTAGCTACAAGATTACCAAGTTTCACATCCATTGAGCAAAGCTAAGATAAAAATGAGTAATTTTTCGAAAAAACACTCTCTCATGAGCAAAGTCCTAAACATGAGCAAAACATGTCAAAATGGTAGAGCCATACAAATTTCATGCTAGGACAACCATTCTAACCATAAGATCATCATAAACACCCTCAAGCATCTCATGTCATGTCAAAGCCACCGAGCCATGTGCCTACTTCTATGTATGAGACTTCTCATTGGTAGGCATCATGAAACGGTTTAGCACCCAAAGCTATAAAAATTCAGCACATTAGACATGGGAGCACATTTTCCAAGCAATTTACATTTCATTTTCAGATTCACAATGGTACATGAAATGTCTTTGCGACAAAAAGGAACTTATGCCCCTCCACGAGATAAAGCAAGCGGGCTAAACATTCATGATGACAGATGAGCCTTTAGCCCTATATGATCAAAAGAAGCTATCCAACCACAAATTAAGCATAGCAAAGCCACAAAAACATGTCAAGGTCATATAAAAGCATTTACTCACAAGAGAGCATACATGTAGTATTTTCAAAAGTATAGCTAGCAACCATGGGCATAAACCAAGATCATCCAGAGCTAAGCCAAACTAACCATAGTATACCAAACTAGCTCACAAGATCATGTATAGCACATCATGGTGAACAATGTATATAAGAGAAGCACATCTCTAAAGCATATGATACAAATGCAGTCTATGATACAAAGATGCAAGCATGATATGATACAAAAATGAACATGCAACATGCATATGTACATGAGATCCCCCCAACCAAAGCTCAAAAGGGAAAAACCACACCAAGCTCACCCCGCAAACGTGCAAATGTAGCTTGGTCGAAAGGCTTTGTTAGGATATCGGTGAGCTATTTCTCGGTTGGGACATGGATGAGGTCTATGTTTCCCTTCTCAACATTGTCTCTCAGAAAGTGGTAGCGCACTTCTATGTGTTTGGTTCTTGAGTGAAGCACAGGATTCTTGGCTATACTTATGGCACTGGTGCTGCCACACATGAGAGGTACATGGGAACACTCCTCACCAAAGTCACTCAAAGTGTACGTGATCCAAAGCAGCTGGGAGCAACAACTAGCGGCAGCAACATACTCGGCTTCTGTGGTAGACTGAGCTACACTTGACTGCTTGCGAGATGACCAAGAAACAAGCGAGGAACCTAGAAACTGGCAAGTACCCGAAGTCGATTTCCGATCGACTCGACACCCCGCAAAGTCGGCATCCGAAAAACCAAGAAGCAAAAGGGAAGAGGACGCCGAGTACCAAAGATCGAGCTCAGGAGTGTGTCGAAGATACCTGAAGATCCGATTGACGGCTTGCCGATGTGAAGTCCTCGGCGACTCCTGAAAACGAGCGCACAGACACACAGAAAACTGGATGTCCGGCCTCGTAGCCGTCAAGTACAAGAGGGAGCCGATCATGCTCCGGTACTCCTTCTGGTCCACGGGCTCTCCGTCCTCGTCCGCGTCCAGCGCTGTAGTCGTACTCATCGGTGTCGAAAGGGGCTTTGAGTCGTCCATCTTGAACTTCTTGAGGATGTCCTTCGTGTACTTGGCTTGATGCACAAAGGTTCGTTCCTTCGCCTGCTTGATCTGAATCCCAAGAAAGAACTGCAATTCTCCCATCATAGAAATCTCGAATTCTTTGCTCATGTCCTCTGCAAAGCTTGCAACCAAAGAGTGAGACGAGCCGCCAAAGACAATATCATCCACGTACACCTGAACAATCATGATATCATCACCCTGCCTAAGGAGAAAAAGAGTCTTATCTACCTTGCCCATCTCAAACCCCTTGCTGAACAAGAACCCCCTCAAACAGCCATACCAAGCACAGGGAGCTTATTTCAGCCCATACAACGCCTTCCTTAGCCTATACACCCTGTGGGGAAACTCAGCACTCTTGAAGCCCGGTGGTTGCTTCACATAAACTTCCTCCTCCAAAAACCCATTTAAGAAGGCACTCTTCACATCCATTTGGTACAATGTGAACCCTTTAGCCACGGAAACGGCTAGAAGAATCCTAATCGCCTCCAAATGGGCTACATGAGCAAATGTCTCCTTATAGTCTATCCCCTCCTTCTGACTATAACCCTGAGCAACCAACCTCGATTTGTTTCTCACCACCTCACCATTCTCACCCTCTTTGTTCTTCCACACCCATTTTGTCCCAATAGGTTTGCAATGTGGTGGTGGCTCTACCAACTCCCAAACTTGGTTTCTCTCAAAGTTCTCTAACTCCTCATGCATTGCGTTCACCCAATTAGGATCAGAGAGGGCGTGTCCAATGTCTTTCGGCTCAAAGGTAGCAACAAAAGCCGAATGAGCAAAGTGAGAAACATTCCTGGACCTTGACCGCATTGTACGTTCGTTGATGTCGCCGATAATTCTTGAGGGAGGATGATCAACTTGAACGCGCCTCGGTGCCTCTCGCCTGGAGACAACCTCCCCCTCAGCTGCAGCCTCCACTTGATCTTGTTGGATCGTAGTCGGTGTAGGGGATGGGCCATCCTGCACCATAGTCGTCGTAGTGGAAGTAGAGGGTACATGCGCCGCTGGAGCTTCACCATCATCCTCTTCAGCATCATCCTCCTCGTCCTCAAATATCTTCTTGCCAACTTCGTCGTCACCTGCACACTCAAAGACAGACGAACTGCATGGCTGGGTCTCGTCGAAGGTTACCTCGCAAGTTTCCATGACTAGGTTAGTATTAAGGTTGAGCACACGGAATGCTCGAGAATGACTAGCATAATCCAAGAAAATCCCATCGGAGGACCTCGACTCAAACTTATCAAGCCTACCCTTCTTGAGAATAAAGCACTGACAACCAAAAGCCTTGAAATGGCTCATTCTAGGTGCTCGCCCGTGCATGAGTTCCTAGCACGTCTTGTTCAAGAAGGCCCTGAGAAAAATCCGGTTCCCAACATGGCAAGCGGTATTCACCGCCTCAGCCCAATATCTCCTTGGAGTCCTATGCTCGTCGAGCATCGTCTGAGCCATCTCACAAAGGGACCGATTTTTCCTCTCAACCACACCATTCTGACAAGCCACATAGGGAGAAGAAAACTGATGTTCGAGACCCAAATCACGGCAAAAGGTTTCGAAACTAGAGTTTTTAAATTCTGTGCCATTGTCGCTACGAATAGCTCGAACAGCATCTCCATGCCTCTCGTTCTTCAACCTCAAGATTAGATCCCGCACAAAACCGAACGTCTCCCCCTTGTCAGCCAAAAAGAAGACCCAAGCATAGCGAGAATAGTCGTCCACTATCACAAGGACATACCATTTCCCACTTGCCGAGCACACACGAGCTGGACCAACCAAGTCCATATGGAACAGCTCGCATGGCCTCTCTGTCATAACGGATGTCAGAGGCGGGTGAGAGGAGGCGACCATCTTACCATGCCTACACGGAGCACATACCAAATCCTTTTGGTACTTCAACTTTGGCAATCCTCGGACCAAACCTAGCCTACTCAAGCGTGACAACAAGTCAAAACTCAAGTGACCTAGTCTCCTATGCCATTTCCAAAGCTCCGCCGAAACTCCAGCAACCAAACAACGAGCAGAGCCGACACACTAAGAAAAATCGGCTTTGAAAATTTAACCCTCGGGGATGATCGTGCACACAAGATCACCTCGAGAATCCAAAACACGAGAACAACCCGTTTTGAAATGGACATCAAAACCCTCATCAAGAAGCTGGGAAACTGAAAGAAGATTATACCCCAAAGACTTGACAAGAGCAACACGCCGAAGAGTCACAAACTCACTCACCTTCACCGTGCCCACTGAAAGCACTCTACCTTTCCCATTGTCCCCAAAAGTGATGTACTCTTTGGTCATCACCGGGGTGAGGCTGGAGAACCATCGTTGATCTCCGGTCATGTGTCGAGAGCAACCGGAGTCGATCAACCAAAAGCCCTCCATGCCTCCCACCTGCAAAATCAAAAACGAGAGCGAGAGTGAGCAAACGACTCAGCACTGGGGTTAGTACAGAAGGAATCAAACCAGTGCCGTGCCATTTGCTCAAAAGTGGGGTTAGCAAAATCCATCCTATCTCTCCTAGGTGGAACACCCACACATCCCCTTGGAGGACTACGCGTACCACGAAGTGGAGACCGTGGCCCGTAGCTCCTCTGGGACCTAAAGCTTCGATCGTTCCCCCCATACTCGTATTGGCCACGAGTGAAGGAACGTCTAACAAACTCAACACGCCCGAACCCAACACGCCTACCACCATCTCTCTATGGTGGCTCACCTCGAGGCACAAACTCACGTCTCTCTCGAGGGTAAATGGTACGCACCACACCCTCACCTCTCGGCACCAACCTAGGCACAGGCACACCGCGAGAAGGGTGGTACCTGTCCTTGTTGGCCATCTCCCTAGCCAACCTCTCCTCACGCTTCCGCCGGAAGCAAAACTCAGCAAGGTGCCCATCCCTCCCACAATGCTCACAATGGAAGGGTTTTGGTTTTGGCTTTAGTTTTGGGCTCTCTTTGGGCTGTGGTTTCTCCTCACTCGGTTTCTCTCCCTTCTTCCCAAAGAACTCGTTCCCCAAGCACTACAAGAAAAACGCCGACTAGTGACGCAAAAAAGGCCGTTTCTCGTCATAAACCATGATTAATGACGCCGGTTGTTACAAAAACGCTCCGTCATTAATCGAGCGTCACAAACCACGATTAATGACGAGACCTTATTTCGCGGCGTCATGAGTTTAATGACGCGTGGAAAATCGTCTATATAATGCGTCATAAGTTCGGTCCTGTAGCTTTGCCACGCTGGACAGAATCTGATGTGGCATCTGATATGGCATGCCAATTGTGACAAATCGTATGCGTCATAAAACGAATTTGGCCCGTTTGTAGTTGGTTTGAGCCCAAAACTGTTCCTGTAGGCTGGTGTTGTTCATATAGCCCGAAAAAGATTTTGTTGGGCCCAATTGTAGCTTTTTTAGATGAAATTTGATTAGGGCGGGCCCGTTTTGGTTGGGTCGAGTCCAACAGGTGCGCACATTGTTGCGGCCTTCTGTGTCACGTTAATTTGAAAAAAATTGACTTTTGGCCCAATTAAAATTGGGCTAAGCCCACTGAAGGACAATATAAAATTAACTAATCATGCATCAGTATTAATGGATTTCATTTCAATTCTGATCCTTTTTTTTGAATAATTCCGATCTGGTTGGCAAAATAGTAATCAACACATATTTCTTTATACAATATAACAAACTGTTTTTACTATCAAGCACGACCATATTGTTCATCACATATCACAAATTATTACAAGATAACAGTATCACAAGGAACATTGATTAACAAAGCTAAATCCAGTGCATAATCACAAGAGAAAGTGGAGATTTGATCTAATGATCTTAACCTCTTCATCTTTTACTGCTAAGCAGTAGACGAAGGAGGTCCTCACTATCTTCGGTTAGCTTCTGCAACCTCTTAATCTCAGCAGACTGCATTTTCAGAGTTGATTCTGATTTTTCGGTCTTCTTCTTCAAGCTACATAACTCTTTCTGGTGAGCAACAAACCGTTGTCGAAGTTGTACCCCATCCTGATTGAGAGCGTCAACTCGCTCTTCATCAACACTACTACATAAGGATTTGGTACCCATTCTTGAGTACTCGGGTGCCTCTGTTTTAATTTGTTCGGGAAGAAGCATCATTGACTTGGTAGCTTCCATCTAGCAACAGTGGATCCCAAGTCAGATTAGGACCTTGTAATTGATTCGAACTAAGGAAACAAAGGTGTTAAGTTTGTTACCTTGGAGCAGGTCTGAACAGGAGCGACTTCAGATGTTGACCCTTTGGCCCGCTGAAACAAGTACAAGAATAAGAGGTAAGGGTTGAGATCATTTGCAATCGGAAACAAAGAAGGTGTTAAGTTTGTTACCTTGGAGCAAGTCTGAACAGGAGCGACTTCAGATGTTGACCCTTTTGCCCACTGAAACAAGTACATGAACAAGAGGTAAGGGTTGAGATCATTCGCAATCGGAAACAAAGAAGGTGTTGAGTTTGTTACCTTGGAGCAGATCTGAACAGGAGCGACTACAGATGTTGACCCTTTGGCCCGCTGAAACAAGTTCAAGTACAGGAGATAAGGGTTGAGATCATTAGCAATTGGAAGAATAAGTTGACTTGGAAGAATCTCTTGCCATAGGGAACAGAAGATCCACAATCACCGAAGCATGCAACAACAATATTCAAAGGCAAAGAGCATGGAGAAGCAGTCCAACAATTTCATCTACAAATTTCTACAAACCACAAATAAGTTGACTTGGAAGAATCTCTTACAATAGGGAACAGAAGATCCACAATCACCCAAGCATGCAACAACAATATTCAAAGGCAAAGAGCATGGGGAAGCAGTCCAACAATTTCATCTACAAATTTCTACAAACCACAAATAAGTTGACTTGGAACAATCTCTTGCAATAGGGAACAGAAGATCCACAATCACCGAAGCATGCAACAACAATATTCAAAGGCAAAGAGCATGGGGAAGCAGTCCAACAATTTCATCTACAAATTTCTAAATACCTCAAATGAAATGACTTCTAACAAACTCTTGCGATAGGGCACAGTAGATCCACAATCACCCAAACATGAAAGAATATTATAGAAAGCCAAAGAGCATGGGGAAGCAATCTAATTGAATCGATCAATATAGGGAGGAGACCGCAGACCTGACAAATAGGACGGGAAGAAGGTGCCGCTGCCGAATGCCGTCTCGATTTAGCAGCCCGACCTTGCGCCCTCTGCACGATGTTCTGTGCAATTGTTGCAGATCTGCGGCCGCCAGGGTGAGCCTCGGGGGAGCCGACGGAGCAACGAGTTTGAACCATCTTGCAGCTTCAAGGACGTTGCCGAGGAAGGCTGCCGCTCGTAGAAGAGGAAGGCCGCTGCTCGTAGCAGAGGAAGCTGTCGTCGGTAGCTAGGCCGTCGTTGCTGCTTCCGCCGCAGATCTAGGTCTCTTCGGCGGTCGAGGAGAAGATCCCCTGATTTTGGAAAATTACCAGGAGGGAATTGGGAGACCTGGTTTCCCTCTTTGTTTTATATATAAACAAGGAGGACCAGAAGGATGAGCGGGGAATTCAAAATTTCAAGTCCCGCCTTTGTGGTCCAGAGCGGGAAACGAAAGACTTCGGATCATGGACCCAAACGTCAGTGACCCAAATGAAAGACCGCTTGGGTGTCGAACCCAAACGTTAGTGACCTTACGCAGAGAGGCAAGTTGTTGACTGGGTTATCCGTGCCACCATGGATCATGGAATTGACAAACACACACAGAACTATACTCTACTTCATATTCACGTTAGACGGATGATCCGATTTTTGCATTACAAATGTACTCACTACAAAAAAATAACGTACCGATTCAACTATTTATTACATGACTAAAAACACTTAAATAAAACATTATAACTACAGGGGACCCTGGTACAACCCTTTAGGTAAACTTCTACGGAGATTGTGCATAAATTCGGGATGATCAGTGCATACAACCGCCTAATCATATGTGAGTATTCCGTGAGGAAAGATTCGCTCTAAGAGAGACATGCACTTGTCCTGCAATTGTGTGTAGTTAGCCTGAATTGCCCATCGTAGAAATGAAGTCACAGTTTCCTCGCTTGCCATGTCCCACATCTTTGACGCACAGTGCAGCTTCAACCTTTCGACTTGGTACATGTCGGCGACCGAGAGTAAATAAGGCCAGGCATTGGTAGGAGTGTCCCATAAATCAGCCTCCTCCGGGAGTGATCCTTCACTAGCATATTTGATCAGGACCGAGAAGCCATCAGGGTGTGTGTCAATAATTGTAACAGTTTCAGAGCTAGACTAAACTCCTGGGCCGTAGAGCATTGCCTCAATCACACAAGATACTTTCGCCACATCGGCACGTATCGCTCGTATCACCCAGCATTCTGCACCTACGTGGAACACAACTTCCACAGGGGCTTGGGCTGCAACGCTTTCGCATATGCTTCTTTGCACTGATGGAGGAGGAACTTCAATGCAGTCATCCTCTAGTACTGAAACAACACATGATATGTGTATGCGATCTTCACTGGATGTCACGCGCTCAATGTCATGATGCGCCACCAGACATTCAAATCCTCTTTCTTGTAGATCCCGATTCATGAACCAAACTTCTTTTGAAGCTAGAACTCGAAACGTATCATCTTCATCGTTTGGGTCTCCAGCCATCGCACGCAACAATACTCGCACCAATGTGGAAGCAGTCACAGGCTTGGCAAACAATAACATAATGCGACCGTATCGCCATGTGTGAGTATGTGTATTCCTAGCAGCAATGAGACACGTACCATTTGGGATTTGTGCAGAGGAACGACGACGACGGCAATGCCGTCTGGAACATCCATCCACTGATGATCATTCATACCTGTAGGATAGCAACGTAGCTTCCATTGACGGCCTCCACCATGAACGTACCGGATTCCTTGAACTTGCCCGTGGTTCCTTCTGCTGTCGCTTCCTGGCTTGAGACTGAGAAGTCGACTTGCATGTGAGAGCCATGTG
The DNA here is from genome assembly GCA_036936925.1 of Cenchrus fungigraminus. Classification (NCBI taxonomy): domain Eukaryota; kingdom Viridiplantae; phylum Streptophyta; class Magnoliopsida; order Poales; family Poaceae; genus Cenchrus; species Cenchrus fungigraminus. Next base: position 47,119,791 of record CM072778.1, on the reverse strand, counting down.
TGGTTCGAGGACCGGTGGATGGTCACTTCCTGGTGTGATGAGTGATTGACAACGTGGTGTGGACTGATTCTTGGCTAACTATTGCAGGTGCAGGTTGCGGCTTGACTAGTGTTGGTGCAGGTGAAGAACAAGCGCGAAAGGTCGTTGCCGGTGAGGCCTCCAGGTGTGGAGAAGACAAGTAGGCTTGGTTTGAGGTACCCGGTGGCCAGCGGGGTCAAGTGCGGGCCGCATGGTGGCAAGAACGGCAAGATGAAGTCGCAGACGGTTTCTTGGTTGAGCCTCAAAACCAAGGTCGAGCCGGGACTACGTGGGAGCCGAGTCATGAGTGGTGATTGGCGGAGGCTACACCGAGTTCGCGGGGTTTCCGGTGGTTCACCAGAAAACCCCTGGGTTCCTTGGTTGATCCACAAAGCCAAGACCGAAGACCGAAGACGGAGGTGTAGTAGCATCTGACCGGTGGGTCTGACCGGTGTGCGACGACACAGTCCGGAGACTTCGAAGCGGAGGACACGCATTGGGATCGCAAGGCTTGCGTCGACGCTAAGCAAGTTTGCGGTCGCTGGGCATCCGTTCGATGGTGAAAATCTAAAGACTTCCAAAATCACCCTCGAGGGGCATGTATCCCTAGTTATCTAGTAAGGGTAGTTTAGTCTTTCGGTTGCCTCCATATAACCCAAGTGGTGAGAGGATGGCAGTCATCTCTTGGAATCCTAGCTCATTTTGTTTTGCTATTTTCCTCTTCCATTTTCCTTTGGAATTTCTAGGACTAGCTTGAGAGCTTCATGGTGAGATCTTGTGAGAGGGAAGGATAATCAGGCGGCAACCTAGACCTTGTATGAACCTCTTTGGTATGTATAGATGATTCGGCGTGGTTCCTCAAGGCTTGGATGTGTCTTTCTCGTTTCTCCTTTTTGGTGATTTTCGGAGCCCTTTCTTGGCGATTTTCTTGTGGTGGTTTCGAGGCCTTTCTCTTTGGGATTTGGTGGGGGATGTATGCTTGAACCCTTCGTGGTTCTTTTCCCTTTGATTCCCTTCCCAAATCCGTGAGCAAAGGGGCTCGATTTTGGGGTTTTCTTGGCTCTTGGGTTAGAGGCGTTGTTGGTGGGATTTCTTCGATTCCTCTCGATTTAGCAAGTTTTGGTGGACCAAATTTTGGCTATGGAGTGCCCATGAGGTATTCCTACTATCCCCAAAGTCTTGTGCAAATCCGTGGAGCGATTCGGGAGATCGGGAGTTGGATTTGGGGGTGTTGACCCGCGGGCGCTGTTCATCCTGAGAGCTCAGGTCACACCGGTCTGACCGGTGCCTCTCACCGGTCTGACCGGTGCAGACTCTTTGTTGGGTTTTGCTCGAGTGAACGTCTTGGTGAGTTCCCTGTTGTCTTGTGTTGCCGCTGTTTCGAGTTTGGTTCAGTTTGGAGCCCAGAAGGTCAGGTGTGTGGTTTTGGGGCTTCCTGGCTTAGACTGGTCTGACAGGCGTGCTACACCGGCCTGACCGGTGTAGGAGCCTTCTATGGAAGTTCTCAGGCTTGCCCGGCTACTCCAGCAGGGACCGGTCTGACCGGTGCTGATCACCGGTCTGACCGGTGCAGGCCAGGGGTACTCGAGTTGTTTGTTCCGCTGCGTTCTCGAGTACGTTTAGGTGGTTGTTGGTTCCAAGGGCTAGTAGCACTTCAGTGGCTATGTAGTCTTGGCCAACTTGGGTAGTTGAGTCAGAGACGTGATTGGTTGCCGTGTTCGTCTTGTTGGAGTGTCCATCTCCTTCGAGAAGAATTTTTATCAGCTCCCATTCACTCCCCCCCTCTCTAGTCACCAGTTTCGGTCCTTCAATTGGTATCAGAGCCGGTTCGGGTCTTCATTGACTCTTACCAGTCTAAGATCCAAAGATGGCGTACCAGGAACGGGGTTCGGGTCCTCTGCATTTCGATGGGAAGAACTACCAGATGTGGCAGAGGCGGATGGCGGTGTTCCTCCGCGGAAAGGGTCAGATCCTTTGGGACATTACGGTGAACACAGCTTATGTTCATCTGATTAACTTCCTTGCTCCAGGATCGAGGGATATGTTCGACGCCGACAACAAGGCGGTCGACTACTTGTTTCGTGCTCTGTGTCAGTCCGAATTTGATCGGGTTCAGACAGAGGACTTAGCTTGTAGGATTTGGAGTCAGTTGAAGGATGCTCATGCTGGGAATGCTCAGGTTCAGGCTCGAATGTACGCGACTTACCGGAGAGAGTACGAGAACTACACTCATCTCCCCGACGAGTCCGTCGATGCCCTTTTCCAGCGGTTCATGGTCGTGGTGAACAACATGAGAGCCAATGTGGCCGTGCTCCCATACGATGATCATGATAGAGCCGTGAAGCTCTTGCACTCGTTGGATCGCACCGTATGGGACGGGAAGGTCGAGGCTATTCTTGAGTCCGAGAAGTATGACACCATGACCGTGAACGAGCTGTTCTCGAAGCTCAAGTCGGCTGAGTTGGATCGTGGTATGACAGCCAAGATCGAGAGCCCGACTGATTCTCATAGTCTTGCTCTCGTCGGTGGCAAAGGGGCTAAGTCTAACGCCAACGCATCCTCCAGGATGTACTCTCTGTCTTCTTTGATGTCTTTGCCAGACGAGGAATTCGACGTGCTTGGAGAGGACGAGCTGGCGTTGCTGACCAGGCGGTTCGAGAGGCTGCACGAGAACCGGGTGAACACGAGGAGGAATCCACGGACATGCTTTCAGTGCGGCAAGCCAGGACACTTCGTCGCCGATTCTCCGGAGAAGACGGAGAACAAGGACGGCTACAAGCTCCGGTCGAGCAAGGATGGCAAGTACCGATCGAGGCGCGATCACAAGCACAAGAACAAGCACAAGGACGAGCGACGGTCGAGGAAGAAGGACGGCCGCGGCAGGAAGGCTCGAGCGATGGTCGGAGCGAGCGACGTCGACTCCAGCTCCGCCTACTCTTCCTCGAGCTCGAGCAGCAGTGAAGATGAAGGTGATTGGCGCAAGAACAAGAAGTCATCCAACAACTTGAGTGGGCTGAGCTGCTACGCAAGAGATGGCTTCTACGGCCTTGCTCGTAGCTCCGGCAGCAAGAAGAGTCACCAGAGCAACTCCGACTCCGACTCCGAGGATGAGGTACGTGACGAGCTTCCCTTCTTGCGTGAGGAGAACGAGCGTCTTGGCAAGTTGCTAGATAACTGTGATGACATGCTTAGAGAGGCCAAGAAGATGAGGAAAGAGCTTAGGGCCTCACTAGAAGATGCTAAGAACCGAGTAGCTGAGCTAGAAACCCAGAACCTAGATGCTAAGCTTGAGATTGATTCACTTAAGGCTTCTCCTATGGTTTCTGATGATGTTGATTGTGTTGATTGCTCTGTGTACCTAGTTGATCTTACTAGTCTCAAGGATAAGCATGCTTCTACTTGTGATGAACTAGATGTGCTTAGGGTTGAAGTGGCTGAGCTTAAGTCTAGACCTGCTTTGCTAGGTGCTGGCACTTCTTGCCTTGTTTTGCATGGAAAGATTGATGAGATGCATGCTTACACTGTTTTGCTTGAGGCTTAGCTGAAAGAACCTATTCCCACTTCTTGCTCTACTTGTGAATTGCATGCGGTTAAGAATTTGGAGCTTGCACATTATGTTGATCGCTTGCAGGATGAGAATGATGAGCTGAGGAAGTGTATGAGTTGGTTGTCAGGTCAGGAGCCTCAGCTTGGTATCATGATAGCGGCTTTCAAACGCTATGATGGTCAGGCACTTGGGGCTGACAAGCTTGGAGAGAACAGTAGTGAGGGAGTTGAGAGAGTTGGAGAGATCCCTATCCCACCACCAAACAGACACAAGAACAAGTTTGAGCCAAAGCCTAACCATCTCAGAAACAAACTTGACACTACTCCAGATCCACCCATATTCCCTCACCCAACAAATGATTTCCAAAAACCAGTGAAGTTTGTGAGCCCAAAGGGAGGTGAGGAAGGAGAGAAGAAGGGTGAGAAGCCGAGTGAGTAGCCCCAACCCAAGCCTAAGCCTAAGCCACAGCCCATGAAGTTCCATTGTGGGTATTGTGGTTGAGATGGTCACAAGGATGAGTTTTGCTTCAAGAGGAAGCGTGAGGAGAGAATGGCTAAGGAGTGGGCTAACAAGGACAGGTACCACCCCTCTAATGGTGTACCTGAGCCTCGTATGCAGATGCCCAGGGCCAAGGCGATTGTGAGGACGACTCTGGCTTGGGGAGATCGGAAGGTGGCAGGTGGTGCTGCTGGCCGAGCACCACCGGTCAGACCGGTGTACACCACCGGTCAGACCGGTGCTGGTCTGGACAGACAGCGGTTTGGTTTCTGTGCTCGTGCGGATTCTCGGTTCGGTTCTGTTGGTCGTGGTTCTGATGGTTGGCATGGAGAGTTTGCAGGTGGTCAATTTGCTAGACGATCTCCACCTCGTGCTCAATATGAGGGAGGGAGAAGTTGTAGCTTTGAGATGGAGAGGAGGAACGGTCCACGGTCTTCCTTTCGTGGCTTTCATTCTCCTCCAGGTAGAGAGGGTTGGTTCCCTCATGGTGGTTATTGTGGTGGTGTTCGTGGTGGTAGCTTTGGTAGGCGTGATGCTTTGGATTGTGCTAACCCCACATTGGAGCAAATGGCTCGGCACTGGTTTTACTCTTTTGGTACTAACCCTAGTGCTGAGTCGTTTGTTCACTCACGTGCTCATTTTTGAGTTTCAGGTGGGAGACTTGAGGGACGTTTGGCTAATTGACTCCGGTTGCTCGAGGCATATGACCGGAGACAAGGGGTGGTTCTCAAGTCTCGTCCCGGTGGTGTCCAGGACATACATCACCTTTGGGGACAATGGGCGAGGGTGTGTGCTGTCAGAAGGTGAGATCAAGGTAAGTGACAAGGTCACTCTCAGGCGAGTTGCTCTTGTTCAATCGCTGGGGTTCAATTTGCTTTCCGTGTCCCAGTTGTTGGATGAGGGCTTTGAGGTGTTGTTTCGGCCTAGTGGTTCTCGAATTTTGGATTCTCGAGGGGACCTAGTATGTATGGTCGTTCCCGAGGGTCATGTGTTCCGAGCGGATTTCTCTCAGTCTTCTGGTGTGGAGCGTTGCTTTTTGGCTGGTTCTTTGAGTGAGTTGTGGAAGTGGCATAGGAAGTTGGGTCACTTGAGCTTTGGCCTTTTGTCTCGCTTGAGTAAACTCAATTTGGTCCGAGGATTGCCACGGTTGAGGTTTGAGAAAGAGTTGGTTTGTGCGCCATGTAGGCATGCCAAGATGGTAACCTCTTCTCACCTGCCTCTCACTGATGTGAAGACTGAGCGTCCATGCGAGCTGCTCCATATGGACCTTGTTGGCCCAGCTCGTGTGCGATCTGCGGGTGGGAAGTGGTACGTCCTAGTTGTGGTGGACGACTACTCTCGGTATGCATGGGTTTTCTTTCTTGAAGAGAAGGGGGAGACATTTGGCTTTGTTTGAGATCTTGTCTTGAGGTTGAAGAACGAGAGGCACAGAGATGCCATACGAGCGATCCGCAGTGACAATGGCTCGGAATTCAAAAACTCTCATTTCGAAACCTTTTGCCATGACTTGGGTCTTGAACACCAGTTTTCGAGTCCGTATACGCCTCCCCAGAATGGCGTGGTGGAAAGGAAAAACAGAACCTTGTGTGAGATGGCTCGGATGATGCTCGATGAGCATAGGACTCCGAGAAGGTTCTGGGTTGAGGCGGTCAATACCGCGTGCTATGTGTCGAACAGGATCTACCTCAGGGTTCACAAGAAGAAAACATGCTATGAGTTGATGCACGGTCGCACACCCAAGGTGAGTCACTTCCATGTCTTTTGTTGTAAATGCTTTATCCTCAAGAAAGGGAAGAAGTTGGACAAGTTCGAGGCTAGGTCTGTCGATGGCATTTTCATTGGTTATGCATCTCATTCTAGAGCATTTCGCGTGCTCAATCTTGAAACTAACCAAATCGTGGAGACTGGCGAGGTAACCTTCGACGAGACACAGCCACGTAGTCAGCTTGTTTTTGAGTGTGCAGGTGACGATGAACTTGGCGAGGAGATCTTTCAGGAGGAGGAGCATGAACATGGAGATTATGAAGATGGCGGTGTGGCGCCCACGGCTGAGCATGTACCTACTACTTCGACTACGATCGTGAACGGACCCTCTCCCACACCTACAATGACAAACCCAGATCAAGGCGAAGCTGCTATTGAGGGGGAGGTAGCTTCAAGGCGAGAACCTCCCCGGCGAGTGCAAGTGGATCACCCAGCTTCGAGAATCATCGGCGACATCAATGAACGTACTACACGGTCGAGGGTTCGGAACAATTCTCATTTTGCCCATGCTGCTTTTGTTGCCACCTTTGAGCCCAAAGACATTGGACACGCATTATCTGATCATAATTGGGTCAATTCGATGCATGAGGAGTTGGTGAACTTTGAGAGAAACCAAGTTTGGGAGTTGGTTGACCCTCCCCCAGGGTGTAAGCCGATTGGGACAAAATGGGTGTGGAAGAACAAAGAGGGAGAGAAAGGAGAGGTGGTGAGAAACAAGTCGAGGTTGGTGGCGCAAGGGTATAGTCAGAAAGAGGGGATCGACTACGAGGAGACCTTTGCTCCCGTAGCTCGTTTGGAGGTGATTAGGATCCTTCTAACCTTTTCCGTGGCTAAAGGGTTCAAATTGCACCAAATGAACGTTAAGAGTGCTTTCCTGAACGGTGTGTTGGAGGAAGAAGTGTATGTGAGGCAACCACCGGGGTTTGAGAGTGAGAAGTACCCCCACCGGATGTACAAGTTGAGGAAGGCGCTGTATGGGTTGAAGCAGGCGCCTAGAGCTTGGTATGGTAGGTTGAGGGGGTTCCTGTTTGAGAGAGAGTTTGAGATGGGGAAGGTCGATCAGACCATGTTTCTCCTCGGGCAGGGCAAAGATATCCTGATTGTGCAGGTATACATGGCTGATATTGTCGTTGGTGGCTCGTCTAACTCTTTGGTTGCAAGGTTTGCAGAAGACATGAGCAGGGAATTTGAGATGAGCATGATGGGTGAGTTGCAGTTCTTCCTCGGCCTTCAGATCAAGCAGTCAAAGGAAGGAACATTTGTGCACCAAGCTAAGTACACCAAGGACATTGTGAGGAAGTTCAAGATGGAGGACTCCAAGGCTATGGCGACGCCTATGAGTATGACTACAGCTCTTGATGCGGACGAGGAAGGTGAGCACGTGGACCAGAAGGAGTACCGGAGCAAGATCGGGTCAATCCTGTACTTGACGGTGACGAGGCCGGACATCCAATTCTCGGTATGTCTGTGCGCTCGTTTTCAAGCGTCTTCGAGGACTTCGCATCGACAAGCGGCCAAGCGCATTTTCAGGTATTTGCGTCATACTCCTGACTTCGGCCTTTGGTACTCCGCGTCCTCCTCTTTGGCTCTTCATGGTTTTTCGGATGCGGATTTTGCCGGGTGTCAGTTGGATAGGAAGTCCACTTCGGGGACTTGCCAGTTTTTGGGTTCTTCTTTGGTGTCTTGGTCTTCCCGCAAACAGTCGAGTGTTGCTCAATCCACTACCGAGGCAGAGTATGTGGCCGCAGCCAGTTGTTGCTCTCAGCTCCTTTGGATCACATACACCATGAGTGACTTTGGTGAGGAGTATACCCATGTCCCACTTCAATGTGATAGCACAAGTGCCATAAGCGTTGCAAAGAACCTAGTGCTCCATTCCAAAACCAAGCACATAGAAGTGAGGTATCATTTCCCGAGAGACAACGTAGAGAAAGGGAAGATAGCTTTGATCCATGTACCCACACATGACCAGCTAGCCGATATTTTCACCAAACCCCTAGATCTAGCAACTTTCACTCGTTTGCGGGGGGAGCTTGGTGTTTGTTTGATTTCTTGAGTTGGTGTGTGGGAGCTCCTTTGTAGCATATGTATAGCTTTCCTTTGTGCATTTCTTGCATTTGGCATGGCATATGTAACATGATGTATAGGCATCTTTGTATCTTAGGTTGCATGCATTTTGTATCATATGCATTTTGTAGGAAAAGCTTCTCCCATATACATTGTTCACCATGATGTGCTATATATGATCTTGTGAGCTAGGTTGGTATGCTATGGTTAGTTTGGCTTAGCTCTTGATGATCTTGATTTATATCCATGGTTGATGGCTATGCTTTTCAAAAATGCCTCATATATGCTCTCTTGTGGGTAAATGCCTTTATATGATCTTGACATGTTTTAGTGGCTTGGCTATGCTTAATTTGTGGTTGGATAGCTTATTTTGATCATATGGAGCCAAAGGCTCATTTGCCATCATGAATGTTGAGCCCCCATGCTTGATCTTGTGGAGGGGCATAAGTTCCTTTTTGTCGCAAAGACATGTCATGTACCAAATATGAATCTAAAAATGAAATGTAAATTGCTTGGAAAATGTTTTCCCATGTCATATGTGCTTAATTTATTTTGCTTTGGGTGCTAAACCGTTGCATGATGCCTACCAATGAGAAGTCTCATATATAGAAGTAGGCACATAGCTCGGTGGCTTTGACATGACATGAGGTGCTTGTGCGTGTTTATGATGGTCTTATGCTTAGAATGGTTGTCCTAGCATGAAGTTTGTGTGGCTTTGCCATTTTGACATGTTTTGCTCATGTTTAGGACTTTGCTCATGAGAGGGTGATTTTTCGCAAAATTGCTCAATTCTATCTTAGCTTCGTCCAATGGTTGTGAAACTTGGTGATCATGTAGTTGATGTCATTACGAAGCTGTAGAGTATCTAACTTGCTCATTTGGACATGTGTAGTATCTTGTGATGAATTTTGTCTATTTGAGAAGCTCTAGGTTGCATTTTTTTTGCATTTTTGGCTTGATTCATGCATTGTCAACAAGGGGGAGAAGTTTGAGCATGTTTTGCCTTGCTGCATGCATTTAGAAGGTTTCCAAGTGGTTTCGAGCTAGTTTTGAGCTCGCGCAGTTCCCAGTTTTTCCCAGGTGGTCATCGGCCAGACCGGTGGGAGGCACCGGTCTGACCGGTGTAAGGGTCAGGTGCTGGACGATCTAGTCCACCGGTCTGACCGGTGAGGTTGACCGGTCTGACCGGTCAGAGCAAGGCTGAAGCAGCTGCTCTGTTTTGCGATGTGGTTTGCATGCATTCGTCCAGGGGGAGTTGCATTGGTTCAGGGGGAGCTCTTTGTGATTTTCGAGATTTGGTTTGGTGGCTTGTGTTCTTTGCTTGAGCATGTTTTTGTCTCGGTTGTGTCGAGCCGTTGCCCTTGCCTAAGGGGACCGAGACTTGTCTTCTTCAAGTGATCTTTCTTGTAGATCCCGATTCATGAACCAAACTTCTTTTGTAGCTTGAACTCGAAACGTATCATCTTCATCGTTTGGGTCTCCAGCCATCGCACGCAACAATACTCGCACCTATGTGGAAGCAGTCACAGGCTTGGCAAACAATAACATAATGCGACCGTATCGCCATGTGTGAGTGTGTATTCATAGCAGCAACGAGACACGTACCATTTGGGATTTGTGCAGAGGAACAAGGACGACGACAATGCCGTCTGGAACATCCATCCACTGATGATAATTCATACCTGTAGGATAGCAACGTAGCTTCCATTGACTGCCTCCCACCATGAACGTACCGGATTCCTTGAACTTGCCCGCGGTTCCTTCTGCTGTCGCTTCCTGGCTTAAGACTGAGAAGTCGACTTGCATGTGAGAGCCATGTGTGGTTCGAGGACCGGTGGATGGTCGCTTCCTGGTGTGATGAGTGATTCACAATGTGGTGTGGACTGATTCTTGGCTAACTATTGCAGGTGCAGGTTGCGGCTTGACTGGTGTTGGTGCAAGTGAAGAACAAGCGCGAAAGGTCGTTGCTGGTGAGGCCTCCAGGTGTGGAGAAGACAAGTAGGCTTGGTTCGAGGGACCCGGTGGCCAGCAGGGTCAAGTGCGGGCCGCATGGTGGCAAGAACGGCAAGATGAAGTCGCGGACGGTTTCTTGGTTGAGCCTCAAAACCAAGGTCGAGCCGGGACTACGTGGGAGCCGAGTCATGAGTGGTGATTGGCGAAGGCTACACCGAGTTCGCGGGGTTTCCGGTGGTTCACCAGAAAACCACTGGGTTCCTTGGTTGATCCACAAAGCCAAGACCGAAGGCCGAAGACGGAGGTACAGCAGCATCGGACCGGTCTGACCGGTGGGTCTGACCGGTCTGACCGGTGGGTACCGTTCTGACCGGTGTGCGACGACGCAGTCTGGAGACTTCGAAGCGGAGGACATACGTCGGGCTCGCAAGGCTTGCGTCGAGGCTAAGCAAGTTTAGGGTCGCTGGGCATCCGTCCGTTGGTGAAAATATGAAGACTTCTAAAATCGCCCTCGAGGGGTATGTATCCCTAGTTATCTAGTAAGGGTAGTTTAGTCTTTCGGTTGCCTCCATATAACCCAAGTGGTGAGAGGATGGCAGCCATCTCTTGGAACCCTAGCTCATTTTGTTTTGCTATTTTCCTCTTCCATTTTCCTTTGGAATTTCTAGGACTAGCTTGAGAGCGTCATGGTGAGATCTTGTGAGAGGGAAGGATGATCGGACGGCAAGCTAGACCTTGTATGAACCTCTTTGGTATGTATAGATGATTCGGCATGGTTCCTCAAGGCTTAGATGTGTCTTTCCCGTTTCTCCTTTTTGGTGATTTTCGGAGCCCTTTCTTGGCGATTTTCTTGTGGTGGTTTCGAGGCCTTTCTCTTTGGGATTTGGTGGGGGATGTATGCTTGAACCCTTCGTGCTTCTTTTCCCTTTGATTCCCCTCCAAAATCCGTGAGCAAAGGGGCTCGATTTTGGGGTTTTCTTGGCTCTATGGTTAGAGGCGTTGTTGGTGGGATTTCTTCGATTCCTCTCGATTTAGCAAGTTTTGGTGGACCAAATCTTGGCTATGGAGTGCCCATGAGGTATTCCCACTATCCCCAAAGTCTTGTACAAATCCGTGGAGCGATTAGGGAGATCGGGAGTTAGATTTGGGGGTGTTGACCCGCGGGCGTTGTTCATCCCGAGAGCTCAGGTCACACCGGTCTGACCGGTGCCTCTCACCGGTCTGACCGGTGCAGACTCTTTGTTGGGTTTTGCTCGGGTGAACGTCTTGGTGAGTTCCCTGTTGTCTTGTGTTGCCGCTGTTTCGAGTTTGGTTCTGTTTGGAGCCCAGAAGGTCAGGTGTGTGGTTTTGGGGCTTCCTGGCTTCGACCGGTCTGACCGGCGTGCTACACCGGCCTGACCGGTGTAGGAGCCCTCTGTGGAAGTTCTCAAGCTTGCCCGGCTACTCCAGCAGGGACCGGTCTGACCGGTGCTGATCACCAGTCTGACCGGTGCAGGCCAGGGGTACTAGAGTTGTTTGTTCCGCTGCGTTCTCGAGTACGTTTAGGTGGTTGTTGGTTCCTAGGGCTAGTAGCACTTCAGTGGCTACGTAGTCTTGGCCAACTTGGGTAGTTGAGTCGGAGACATGCTTGGTTGCCGTGTTCGTCTTGTTGGAGTGTCCATCTCCTTCGAGAAGAATTTTTATCGGCTCCCATTCACTCCCCTCCTCTCTGGTCGCCAGTTTCGGTCCTTCAGCATGGAAGGAATCATTTTAGCATCTAAAGCCATTAACACGAATGGACTGCAATGATCGTCTCGTGCCTAAACTGTCTCTTATTATAGTGGGAGTGAATGTGTCGTTCCGAAACATTCGTGGGCATCAGTTACCACCCGAATGGATGCGTCCCTTCAGTGCGGGTGTGGCCACGTTCGGGTCATGAACTTCCCGGTTCTAGTCCTTAAGTGCGATTCACAATGATTGACACGTCCATTCAGAGGGGGTGTGCACACAAGTTCGTCGGTTAACGCCCGGTACCAGTGCTTAACTGTAATTCTCAATGATGTGGATCAACTTGTGAGAGCGTGTCGTTCCCAAACGCCCATTCGAGATGCCCTTCTGTGCTTATATGCATGTTAATATTACACACACACACACAAATAAACAAACAAAAATAAAAAAACATATATTGCTATTCCAATTCCAGCTTCTTCCGTTTTGGTCTTGTCGCGTCAACAAGTTCATCACGTTTCTCAGTCTCCAAGGCCTGCGGGAATTATCAGGTGCGAATCCAGACCATTCGAAGAGACCTTTACAGTCATGACTAACGCAGCATACCTGATCGAGGAGGACTTGTCAAGTCATCCCGCACCCTGCGTGTTGCAACGCAAGGACCATCCGGTCCATCTGATTACAGCACCCAATCTTGTTCTCCAGATGCAATTGACACCTAAACCATTACATAAATAAACGGTGGAGAGTTGTCTCGTTGTTGATGCGGCATGAGCTGATGCAGTGAGACGGCCATTAGATGCAGCTGATGCGGCGTGATTTGTCCGCAGGACTTTCTTGTGCTCTAGAGAGGAAAGTCCGGAAGTAAACACATACTACCTAGACACGTCGGGCTGATCCCGTGATACCCATCGTCCACACATGTAATCGATGCACGCCGCTGAAGATTCTGACCTAGATAGATTCCTATCACGCGTAGGCCTGACTATATTCCGAGCATCTCACATTTTCCATAGTAACTTTAGCAATGCTACACCGAGCTCACATGACCGCTGTAGTCCTCGATAAATAGGCGAGTGCAGTAGAGCATTCTTGAAAGGCAAGGCCAACACTCATCGGTTCCCCGTCTTGCATTTCTCTACTTCAGTGGGATACAAGGGTGAGATCATTTTGTTGGCTAATCTTGTTTACTTTATGTATGCATGGTATCGAGACGGTCACATTGTTAGCTTATGTAGGGTTTGTTCTTCGTTTGTGTATGCAGTACGTGGGGAACGGCCGGGCAAGGAAGGGACGGAGCATGGAACTTGAAGGAGTCAGGGAAGGGGGAGCTGTCGGGTGCAATAGCACCTCACCGCCACCCGGTTCAGCCGCTGCCATCGGCACCGCAGCAGCACCTGGCCCCAATGGCACCTCCACTTCCGCTGGTATCGGCACCTCAGCAGCACCCGGCCCCAATGGCACCTCCACTTCCGCTGGCATCGGCACCTCAACAACACCCGGGGGTGATGCCACCTCCAATTCAGCCGCTGGCAACGGCAGCTCAGGATCAGCTGAACCTCATGGCACCACCTTTTCGCCCACGGCCCAGGCCGCCACCTCTGTTGTTGCCCGTTGAAATGCCACCCCCACGGCCAGTGCTCATTGAACAAGATGAATCGCATGACCTGAAATGGTCTGTGTTGCTTTGGCTTCAGCAGGGCGGGCCCGCCCGTGTTTATCACGAAAGAATGTGGGTGTGCCCTTTTTGCCACAGGGGTCACAGGCAATGGACCATTCGTGAGCTGCTGTTACACACGCATAACATCACCGTTTCACCTGCCTGGATTTGGGATACAAGGGTGAGGCATCGCGCTTTGGAGGAGTATCTGATCCAGGAGACACGTTTTGCTGCACTCCGTGCAGCGGCTGGATTTCCATGAGCCCGTGATGGTAGCAGTATGAGCCGTGATGGTAGATGCTAGTAGTATGTGGTGATGCTAGTAGTATGAGCCGTGATGGTAGATGCTAGTAGTATGTCGTTCAGAGTATGTCGCTGTAGTTCGAACTATGGTGGATCGATCCATCCTCATGTGTATTTAATGCGTATGCATGCATTTGTGTCGTTTGTATTTGGATTGTGTTGTTTCTAATAAAAATGGTGTTGTGTGTGTACTCCCTCGGTATAAATTCGTGGTATACGGAAAGTCTGTTCCATTGATTTCTTAAATACCGGAAGAACACTGACGAAAGTCCGGTTTGTAGTTCTCAGTCGGACCGGATTAAACTGTCACTGCTACGCAATGAGAAAACCAACATCTTACTAGGAAAAAACAGTAGTAGTAGTATTCAATCAGACCAGATGAAAAGAAGGCGAATCTTCGTTCTGCTTCTTCTACTCCTACTTCTACTAGTAGCAGTTACCACTAATCCACTAATCAAGGTGCCGCTTCTTTGTCGATGGTGCACCCGGCGCCTTGTTGCAGCTACTCACGGACGAGGATGTCGCTCTGTTGCCGCCGCCCGTGGAAGATGGTGGCGGACCTCCCAGGGCGTCGCCCACGGATGAGGCCGTCCCTCCAATGCTGCCGCTAGAGGATGATGTCGCCGCTCCATGGCGGCCGGTCGAGCACGGCCTTGGCGCCGCTCCATGGCGGATGATGACGGCCAGTCGATGATGGCCTCTGCTCGGCGAGGATGGCAGAGATCGACTTCCGCCGACCGATGATGATGAGAGAGGATGACGGCGCTTGGACACGACAGTTCCCCGGCGAGTGGCGGTGCTTCCGCGCCCCTCACCCCTGGCACCTCTTGCTGACTTGCGAGGGGTGTGATGTTTCAGAGGCACATGATCTTGGATTTCATTTTGTTCCACAAACTCCGAATCATCAGAGGATGTGTCAACCACCACCCGAATGGGCCTCCGCTCTGCCTCCTCATCATCAGACCACTGGAGATCCTCTCTTTCATCCGAAGAGGAGGAGGATGTGGCTTGCGCCGCACCTCTAGGAGACAATGGCTCCATGGGGAGAGGAAGGGAGCGTTGTGCGAGGATGGGGTTTTTTTGTTGGTCAAGAGTTGGGAGAGGAAGAGAGCGCTGTGCGAGGATGGGGTTTTTTGTTGATTGCAAGAGTTGGGAGAGGCAGAAGGCGCTGTGCGAGAATAGGGTTTTTTGTTGGTTGCAAGAGTGGGGAGAGGAGAAGAGGGCGCTGGGAGGAAGGGGAATATTTATGACCAGAGGAACCCATTCAGCCATTATTGAAAAAACTGCTCCCGAAAAGATTAGAGTAGTTGTGGGATCTGTTCAGTTTGAAGGACCGATTAGGCGAACCAGAGAGGGGGGAGTGAATGGGAGCCGATAAAAATTCTTCTCGAAGGAGATGGGAACTCCAACAAGACGAACACGGCAAGCCAAATCACATCTCCGGTCCCTGCTGGAGCACCCTGACAAATTCTGAGCACTTCCACAGAAAGCTCCTACACCGATCAGGCCGGTGTAGCACACCGGTCAGACAGGTCTAAGCCAGGAAGCCCCAAAACACAAACCTGACCTTCCGAGCTCCAAAACGAACCAAACTCGAAACAGCAGCAACACAGGACAACAGGGAACTCACCAAGACGTTCACCTGAGCAAAACTCAATAGAGAGTCTGCACCGGTCAGGCCGGTGTGACCTGAGCTCTCGGGATGAACAGCGCCCGCGGGTCAACTCCCCCAAATCCAACTCCCGATCTCCCGAATCGCTCCACGGTTTTGCACAAGACTTTGGGGATAGTAGGAACACCTCATGGGCACTCCATAGCCAAGATTTGGTCCACCAAAACTTGCCAAAACAAGATGAATCAAAGAAATCCCACCAAGAACGCCTCTAACCCTAGAGCCAAGAAAAACCCAAAATCGAGCCCCTTTGCTCACGGATTTGGGAGGGGAATCAAAGGGAAAAGAACCACGAAGGGCTCAAGCATACATCCCCCACCAAATCCCAAAGAGAAAGGCCTCGAAAACGCTCCAAGAAAAACGCCAAGAAAGGGCTCCGAAAATCACCGAAAAGGAAAAACGGGAAAGACACATCCAAGCCTTGAGGAACCACGCCGAATCATCTTTACATACCAAAGAGGTTCACACAAGGTCTAGCTTGCCACCCGATCATCCTTCCCTCTCACAATATCTCACCATGAAGCTCTCAAGCTAGTCCTAGAAATTCCAAAAGAAAAATGGAAGAGAAAATGGGAAAACCAAATGAGCTAGGGTTCCAAGAGATGGCTGCCATCCTCTCACCACTTGGGTTATATGGAGGAAACCGAAAGACTAAAATACCCTTACTAGCTAACTAGGGATACATGCCCCTCAAGGGCGAATTTGGAAGTCTTTGTCTTCGCACCATCAGACGGATGCCCAGCGACCGCGAACTTGCTTAGCCTCGACGCAAGCCTTGCGATTCCGACGCGTGTCCTCCGCTTCGAAGATTCCGGACTGCGTCGTCGCACACCGGTCAGACCGGTGCACCTCACCGGTTAGACCGGTACCCACCGGTCAGACCGATCAGACCCACCGGTCAGACCGGTCCGATGCTGCTGCACCTCCGTCTTCGGTTCTTCGGTCTTAGCTTTGTGGATCAACCAAGGAACCCAGTGGTTTTCTGGTGAACCACCGGAAACCCCGCGAACTCGGTGTAGCCTCCGCCAATCACCACTCATGACTCGGCTCCCACGTAGTCCCGGCTCGACCTTGGTTTTGAGGCTCAACCAAGAAACCGTCCATGACTTCATCTTGCCGTTCTTGCCACCATGCGGCCCGCACTTGACCCCGCTGGCCACCAGGTCCCTCGAACCAAGCCTACTTGTCTTCTCCACACCTAGAGGCCTCACCGGCAATGACCTTTCGCGCTTGTTCTTCACCTGCACCAACACCAGTCAAGCCGCAACCTGCACCTGCAATACTTAGCCAAGAATCAGTCCACACCACATTGTCAATCACTCATCACACCAGGAAGCGACCATCCACCGGTCCTCGAACCACACATGGCACTCAATCTCCCCCTTGATGAGTGCATTGACAACACACATGTTTTGGTAACCAAAGAGAAAAGGAAAAGAAAAGAAACGACTAAAAGAAACTCCAACAAGCGATCGAAAGCCAAAGAAAGGCAAAGAGCAAGATCACTTGAAGAAGACAAGTCTCAGACCCCTTAGGCAAGGGCAATGGCTCGACACATCCGAGACAAAACCATGCTCAAGCAAAGAGCACAAGCCAACAATCCAAAGCTCGAAAACCACAAAGAGCTCCCCCTGCACACATGCAAGCTCCCCTTGAACCAATGCAACTCCCCCTGGATGAATGCATGCAAACCACCTTGCAAAACAGAGCAGCTGCTTCAGCTTTGCTCTGACCGGTCAGACCGGTCAACCACACCGGTCAGACCAGTGTGCTAGATCGCCCAGCACCTGAACCTCACACCGGTCAGACCGGTGTACCTAACCGGTCAGGTCGATGACCACCTGGGAAAAACTGGGAACTGCCCGAGCTCAAAACTAGCTCCAAACCACTTGGAAACCTTCTAAATGCATGCAGCAAGCCAAATCATGCTCAAACTTCTCCCTCTTGTTGACAATGCATGAATCAAGCCAAAAATGCAAAAAATGCAACCTAAAGCTTCTCAAATAGACAAAATTCAACATAGGATGCTACACATGTCCAAATGAGCAAGTTAGATACTCTATAGCTTCGTAATGACATCAACTACAAGATCACCAAGTTTCACAACCATTGGGCGAAGCTAACATGAGCAAAGCATGTCAAAATGGCAAAGCCACACAAACTTCATGCTATGACAACCATTCTAATCATAAGACCATCATAAACACCCATAAGCACCTCATGTCATGTCAAAGCCACCGAGCCATGTGCCTACTTCTATATATGAGACTTCTCATTGGTAGGCATCATGCGACGGTTTAGCACCCAAAGCAAATTAAAATTAGCACATATGACATGGGAGCACATTTTCCAAGCAATTTACATTTCATTTTCAGATTTGAAATTAGTACATGAAATGTCTTTGCGACAAAAAGGAACTTATGTCCCTCCACAAGATCAAGCATGGGGGCTAAACATTCATGATGGCAAATGAGCCTTTGGCCCCATATGATCAAAATAAGCTATCCAACCACAAATTAAGCATAGCCAAGCCACTAAAACATGTCAAGATCATATAAAGGCATTTACTCACAAGAGAGCATACATGTGACATTTTTCAAAAACATAGCCATCAACCATGGATATAAACCAAGATCATCAAGAGCTAAGCCAAACTAACCATAGCTTACCAAACTAGCTCACAAGGACATATATATCATACCATGGTGAACAATGTATATGAGAGAAGCTTTTCCTACAAAATGCATATGATACAAAATGCATGCAACCTAAGATTCAAAGATGCCTATACATCATGTTACATATGCCATGCCAAATGCAAGAAATGCACAAAGGAAAGTTATACATATGCTACAAAGGAGCTCCCACACACCAACTCAAAAAATCAAACAAACACCAAGCTCCCCCCGCAAACGAGTGAAAGTTGCTTGATCTAGAGGTTTGGTGAAAATATCGGCTAGCTGGTCATGTGTGGGTACATGGATCAAAGAGATTTTTCCTTTCTCAACATTGTCTCTCAGGAAATGATACCTCACTTCTATGTGCTTGGTTTTGGAGTGAAGAACTGGGTTCTTTGCTACACTTATGGCACTGGTGCTGTCACATTGAAGTGGGACATGGGTATACTCCTCACCAAAGTCACTCATGGTGCATGTGATCCAAAGGAGCTGAGAGCAACAACTAGCTGCGGCCACATACTCTGCCTCGGTAGTGGATTGAGCAACACTCGACTGTTTGCGGGAAGACAAAGACACCAAAGAAGAACCCAAGAACTGGCAAGTCCCAGAAGTGGACTTCCTATCCATCCGACACCCGGCAAAATCCACGTCTGAAAATCCATGAAGAGCCAAAGAAGAAGACGCGGAGTACCAAAGGCCGAAGTCGGGAGTATGACGCAAATACCTGAAAATGCGCTTGACCGCTTGCCGATGCAAAGTCCTTGGAGACGCTTGAAAGCGAGCGCACAAACATACCGAGAACTGGATGTCCGGCCTCGTCGCCGTCAAGTAGAGGAGTGACCCGATCATGCTCCGGTCCTCCTTCTGGTCCACATGCTCACCTTCCTCGTCCGCATCAAGAGCTGTAGTCGTACTCATAGGTGTCGTCATGGCCTTGGAGTCCTCTATCTTGAACTTCCTCACAATGTCCTTGGTGTACTTTGCTTGGTACACAAATGTTCCTTCCTTTGATTGCTTGATCTGGAGCCCAAGGAAGAACTGCAACTAACCCATCATGCTCATCTCAAATTCCCTGCTCATGTCTTCTGCAAACCTTGCAACAAGAGAGTTAGACGAGCCACCAAAGACAATATCATCCACGTACACCTGCACAATCAGGATATATTTGCCCTGCCTGAGGAGAAACAAGGTCTGATCGACCTTCCCCATCTCAAACCCTCTCTCAAACAGGAACCCCCTCAACCTACCATACCAAGCTCTAGGCGCCTGCTTCAACCCATATAGCGCCTTCCTCAACTTGTACACCCGGTGGGGGTACTTCTCACTCTCAAACCTCGGTGGTTGCCTCACATACACTTCTTCCTCCAACACACCATTCAGGAAAGCACTCTTCACATCCATTTGGTGCAACTTGAACCCTTTAGCCACGGAAAAGGCTAGAAGGATCCTAATTGCCTCCAAACGAGCTACGGGAGCAAAAGTCTCCTCGTAGTCGATCCCCTCTTTCTGACTATACCCCTGAGCAACAAGCCTTGACTTGTTTCTCACCACTTCTCCTTTCTCTCCCTCTTTGTTCTTCCACACCCATTTTGTCCCAATCGACTTACACCCTGGGGGAGGGTCAACCAACACCCAAACTTGGTTCCTCTCAAAATTCTCCAACTCCTCATGCATCGAGTTAACCCAATTATGATCAGATAGCGCGTGTCCAATGTCTTTGGGCTCAAAGGTGGCAACAAAAGCAGCATGAGCAAAATGAGAATTGTTCCGAACCCTCGACCGTGTAGTACGTTCATTCATGTCGCCGATGATCCTCGAAGCTGGGTGATCCACTTGCACTCGCCGGGGAGGTTCTCGCCTTGATGCTACCTCCCCCTCAACAGCAGCTTCGCCTTGATCTGGATTTGTTGTTGTAGGTGTGGGAGAGGGCCCGTTCTCAATCGTCGTCGAAGTAGTAGGTACATGTTCAGTCGTGGGCACCACACCACCGTCTTCATCATCTCCATGTTCATGCTCCTCCTCCTGAAAGATCTCCTCGCCAAGTTCGTCATCACCTGCACACTCAAAAACAAGCTGACTACGTGGCTGTGTCTCGTCGAAGGTTACCTCACAAGTCTCCACGATTTGGTTAGTTTCAAGATTGAGCACACGAAATGCTCTAGAATGAGATGCATAACCAAAGAAAATACCATCGACCGACCTAGCCACGAACTTGTCCAACTTCTTCCCTTTCTTAAGAATGAAGTATTTACAACCAAAGACATGGAAGTGACTCACCTTGGGTGTGCGACCGTGCATCAACTCATAACAGGTTTTCTTCTTGTGAACTCTGAGGTAGATCCTGATCGACACGTAGCACGCGGTATTGACCGCCTCAGCCCACAACCTTCTCGGAGTCCTATGCTCGTTGAGCATCGTCCGAGCCATCTCGCACAAGGTCCTGTTTTTCCTTTCCACCACGCCATTCTGGGGAGGCGTATACGGACTCGAAAACTAGTGTTCAAGACCCAAGTCATGGCAAAATGTTTCGAAGCGAGAGTTTTTGAATTCCGAGCCATTGTCACTGTGGATCGCTCGTATGGCATCTCCGTGCCTCTCGTTTCTTAACCTTAAGACAAGATCTCGAACAAAACCAAACGTCTCCCCTTTCTCCTCAAGAAAGAACACCCACGCATACCGAGAGTAGTCGTCCACCACAACAAGGATGTACCACTTCCCACCCGCAGATCGCACATGAGCTGGGCCAACAAGGTCCATATGGAGCAGCTCGCATGAACGCTCAGTCATCACATCGGTGAGAGGCGGGTGCGAAGAGGCTACCATCTTGGCATGCCTACACGGCGCACAAACCAACTCTTTCTCAAACCTCAACCGTGGCAATCCTCGGACCAAATCGGGTTTACTCAAGCGAGACAAAAGGTCAAAGCTCAAGTGACCCAACTTCCTATGCCACTTCCACAAGTCACTCGAACAACCAGCCAAAAAGCAACGCTCCACACCAGAAGACTGAGAGAAGTCAGCTCAGAACACTTGACCCTCGGGAACGACCATGCAAACTAGGTCCCCTCGAGAATCTAAAATCTGAGAACCACCAGGCTAAAACAACACCTCAAAGCCCTCATCCAACAACTGGGAAACAGAAAGCAAATTGAACCCCAGCGATTGAACAAGAGCAACACGCCTGAGAGTGACCTTGTCACTTACCTTGATCTCACCTTCTGAGAGCACACGCCCTCGCCCATTGTCCCCAAAGGTGATGTATGTCCTGGACACCACCGGGACGAGACTTGAGAACCACCCCTTGTCCCCGGTCATATGCCTCGAGCAACCGGAGTCAATCAACCAAACGTTCCTCAAGTCTCCCACCTGAAATTCAAAAGTGAGCACGTGAGTGAACAAATGACTCAGCACTGGGGTTAGTACCAAAAGAGTAAAACCAGTGCCAAGCCATTTGCTCCAAAGTGGGGTTAGCACAAACCAAATCATCACGCCTATCAAAGCTACCACCACGAACACGACCACGGTAACCACTACGAGGGAACCAACCCTCTCTAGCTGGAGGAGGACGAAAGCCACGAAAGGAAGACCGTGGACCGTTCCTCCCCTCCATCTCAAAGCTATGACTCCTCCCACCCTCGTATTGAACACGAGGTGGAGAACGTCTAGCAAACTGACCACCTGCAAACTTTCCATGCCAACCACCAGAACCACGACCACCTGAACCAATCCGAGCATCCTCACAAGCACGAAAACCAGACCGCTATCTTTCCAGACCTGCACCGGTCTGACCGGTGTAGCGCACCGGCCTGACCGGTGTAGCTCGGCCAACAGCACCACCTGCTACCTTCCGGTCTCCCCAAGCCAGAACCGTCCTCACAATCGTCTTGGCCCTGGGCATCTGCATAAGAGGCTCAGGTACACCATTAGAGGGGTGGTACCTGTCCTTGTTAGCCCACTCTCTAGCCATTCTCTCCTCACGCTTCCTCTTGAAGCAAAACTCATCCTTGTGACCATCTCTCCCACAATACCCACAATGGAACTTCATGGGCTGTGGCTTAGGCTTAGGCTTGGGTTGTGGCTGCTCACTTGGCTTCTCACCCTTCTTCTCTCCTTCCTCACCTCACTTTGGGCTCACAAACTTCACCGGTTTTTGGAAATCATTTGTTGGGTGAGGGAATATGGGTGGATCTGGAGTAGTGTCAAGTTTGTTTCTGAGATGGTTAGGCATGGGTTCAAACTTGTTCTTGTGTCTGTTTGGTGGTGGGATAGGGATCTCTCCAACTCTCTCAACTCCCTCACCACTATTCTCTCCAAGCTTGTCAGCCCCAAGTGCCTGACCATCATAGCGTTTGAAAGCCGCTATCATGATACCAAGCTGAGGCTCCTGACCCGACAACCAACTCATACATTTCCTCAGCTCATCATTCTCATCCTGCAAGCGATCAACATAATGCGCAAGCTCCAAATTCTTAACCGCATGCAATTCACAAGTAGAGCAAGAAGTGGGAATAGGCTCTTTCAGCTTAGCCTCAAGCGAAACAGTGTAAGCATGCATCTCATCAATCTTTCCATGCAAAACAGGGTAAGAAGTGCAAGCACCTAGCAAAGCAGGTCTAGACTTAAGCTCAGCCACTTCAACCCTAATCACATCTAGTTCATCACAAGTAGAGGCATGCTTATCCTTAAGGGCAGTAAGATCAGCTAGGTACACAGAGCAATCACAGCAATCAATCTCATCAGAAACCACAGGAGAAGCCTTAAGCGAATCAATCTCAAGCTTAGCATCTAGGTTCTGGGTTTCTAGCTCAGCCACACGGTTCCTAGCATCTTCTAGTAAGGCCCTAAGCTCTTTCCTCATCTTCTTGGCTCTCTAAGCATGTCATCGCGGTCATCAAGCAACTTGCCAAGACGCTCGTTCTCCTCACGCAAGAAGGGAAGCTCGTCACGTACCTCATCCTCGGAGTCGGAGTCCGAGTCGCTCTGGTGACTCTTCTTGCTACCGGAGCTACGAGCCATGCCGCAGAAGCCATCTCCCATGAAGCAGCTCAATCCGCTCAAGTTCTTGGATGCCTTCTTGTTCTTGCGCCGATCACCTTCATCTTCGCTGCTACTCTTGCTCGAGGAAGAGTAGGCAGAGCTGGAGTCGATGTCGCTCGCTCCGACCATCGCTCGGGCCTTCCTGCCGCGGCCGTCCTTCTTCCTCGACCGTCACTCGTCCTTGTGCTTGTTCTTGTGCTTGTGATCGCGCCTCGATCGGTACTTGCCGTCCTTGCTCGACCGGTGCTTGTAGCCGTCCTTGTAGCCGTCCTTGTTCTCCATCTTCTCCGGACAGTCGGCGACGAAGTGTCCTGGCTTGCCGCACTGAAAGCATGTCCGTGGACTCCTCCTTGTGTTCACCCGGTTCTCGTGCAACCTCTCGAACCGCCTGGTCAGCAACGCCAGGTCATCCTCTCCAAGCACGTCGAATTCCTCGTCTGGCAAAGTCATCAAAGAGGACAGAGAGTACATCTTGAAGGGTGCGTTAGCGTTAGACTTAGCCCCTTTGCCACCGACGAGAGGAAGACTATGAGAATCAGTCGGGCTCTCGATCTTGGCTGTCATACCACGGTCCAACTCAG
Source organism: Cenchrus fungigraminus (assembly GCA_036936925.1). NCBI lineage: Eukaryota > Viridiplantae > Streptophyta > Magnoliopsida > Poales > Poaceae > Cenchrus > Cenchrus fungigraminus. The sequence continues at coordinate 47,096,306 of CM072778.1, read as the reverse complement.
CCGACTTGAGCTTCGAGAACAGCTCGTTCACGGTCAAGGTGTCATACTTCTCAGACTCAAGGATAGCCTCGACCTTCCCGTCCTATACGGTACGATCCAACGAGTGCAAGAGCTTCACGGCTCTATCATGATCATCGTATGGGAGCACGACCACATTGGCTCTCATGTTGTTCACCACGACCGTAAACCGCTGGAAAAGGGCATCGACAGACTCGCCGGGGAGATGAGTGAAGTCCTCGTACTCTCTCCGGTAAGTCGCGTACATCCGAGCCTGAACCTGAGCATTCCCAGCATGAGCATCCTTCAACTGCTCCCAAATCCTACAAGCTAAGTCCTCTGTCTGAACCCGATCGAATTCGGACTGACACAGAGCACGAAACAAGTAGTCGACCGCCTTGTTGTTGGCGTCGAACATATCCCTCGATCCTGGAGCAAGGAAGTTAATCGGATGAACATAAGATGTGTTCACCGTAACATCCCAAAGGATCTGACCCTTTTCACGGAGGAACGCCGCCATCCGCCTCTGCCACATCTGGTAGTTCTTCCCATCGAAGTGCGGAGGACCCGAACCTCGTTCCTGGTATGCCATCTTTGGATCTTAGACTGGCTAGAGTCAATAAAGACCCGAACCGGCTCTAATACCAATTGAAGGACCGATTAGGCGAACCAGAGAGGGGGGATTGAATGGGAGCCGATAAAAATTCTTCTCGAAGGAGATGGGAACTCCAACAAGACGAACACGGCTTCCAAAACACGTCTCCGACTCAACTACCCAAGTTGGTCAAGACCACACAGCTACTGAAGTGCTACTGGTCCTAGGAACCAACAACCACCGAAGCAACCCGAGAACGCAGCGGAAAAACCAACTTGAGCAGCTACTGGGCTACACCGGTCAGGCCGGTCGCACACACCGGTCAGACCGATCCCTGCTGGAGCACCCTGACAAATTCTGAGAACTTCCACAGAAAGCTCCTACACTGGTCAGGCCGGTGTGGCACACCGGTCAGACCGGTCTAAGCCAGGAAGCCCCAAAACACAAACCTGACCTTCCGAGCTCCAAAACGAACCAAACTCGAAACAGCAGCAACACAGGACAACAGGGAACTCACCATGACGTTCGCCCGAGCAAAACTCAACAGAGAGTCTGCACCGGTCAGACCGGTGTGAGGCACCGGTCAGGCCGGTGTGAGGCACCGGTCAGGCCGGTGTGACCTGAGCTCTCGGGATGAACAGCGCCCGCGGGTCAACTCCCCCAAATCCAACTCCCGATCTCCCGAATCGCTCGACGGTTTTGTACAAGACTTTGGGGATAGTAGGAACACCTCATGGGCACTCCATAACCAAGATTTGGTCCACCAAAACTTGCCAAAACAAGAGGAATCGAAGAAATCCCACCAAGAACGCCTCTAACCCTACAGCCAAGAAAATCCCAAAATCGAGCCCCTTTGCTCACGGATTTGGGAGGGGAATCAAAGGGAAAAGAACCACGAAGGGCTCAAGCATATATCCCCCACCAAATCCCAAAGAGAAAGGCCTCGAAAACGCTCCAAGAACAACGCCAAGAAAGGGCTCCGAAAATCACCAGAAAGGAAAAACGGGAAAGACACATCCAAGCCTTGAGGAACCACGCCGAATCATCTATACATACCAAAGAGGTTCATACTAGGTCTAGCTTGCCACCCGATCATCCTTCCCTCTCACAAGATCTCACCATGAAGCTCTCAAGCTAGTCCTAGAAATTCCAAAGGAAAAATGGAAGAGAAAATGGGAAAACCAAATGAGCTAGGGTTCCAAGAGATGGCTGCCATCCTCTCACCACTTGGGTTATATGGAGGCAACCGAAAGACTAAAATACCCTTACTAGCTAACTAGGGATACATGCCCCTCAAGGGCGAATTTGGAAGTCTTTGTCTTCGCACCATCGGACGGATGCCCAGCGACCACGAACATGCTTAGCCTCGACGCAAGCCTTGCGATTCCGACGCGTGTCCTCCGCTTCGAAGATTCTGGACTGCGTCGTCGCACACCGGTCAGACCGGTGCACCTCACCGGTCAGACCGGTCCCCACCGGTCAGACCCACCGGTCAGACCGGTCAGACCCACCGGTCAGACCGGTCCGATGCTGTTGCACCTGCGTCTTCGGTTCTTCGGTCTTGGCTTTGTGGATCAACCAAGGAACCCAGTGGTTTTCTGGTGAACCACCGGAAACCCCGCGAACTCGGTGTAGCCTCCGACAATCACCACTCATGACTCGGCTCCCACGTAGTCCCGGCTCGACCTTGGTTTTGAGGCTCAACCAAGAAACCGTCCATGACTTCATCTTGCCGTTCTTGCCACCATGTGGCCCGCACTTGACCCTGCTGGCCACCGGGTCCCTCGAACCAAGCCTACTTGTCTTCTCCACACCTGGAGGCCTCACCGGCAACGACCTTTCGCGCTTGTTCTTCACCTGCACCAACACCACTCAAGCCGCAACTTGCACCTGCAATACTTAGCCAAGAATCAGTCCACACCACGTTGTCAATCACTCATCACACCAGGAAGCGACCATCCACCGGTCCTCGAACCACACATGGCTCTCACAGTTCAAACTAATTCAATTTTGACCAAATTTACACTTATATCTTCATATAAACTTATCGGGAAGTGAGAATTGCATTCTTTTGTGGATGGAGGGAGGACGTTCTGAGGAAGGGGGAAAGACCGTTCAGCGGAATGTTAACGGACCAGAAGAAATAATTGTAGTCCAGAAGGTCCTTTTAGCAATACATCAGTATACCAGACCTTCTGGACTACATTTTCCACTCATTTGTCTTTGTTGGAGCTGTAACTCCTCCATTGTTCTCCCACAACCTTGTTCTTTGGCTATCCTGTCAATGATGCCTCGTCCCTGGGCAAATCTTATTCCTGACATTGTTGTGAGCGTCGCCAATAAGATCAGTGATGCAAGAGATTTCATCATGTTCAAAGCTGTCTGCAAGGGTTGGAACTGCGCTCGTTCAGGTGAGGCGCGCCAGTTTGACCCTTGGATTCTGAAATTTGAATTTATTGGTGAATCTGGAACAGTGACATTCGCATCCGTCGCTGATATGCGGCTTTTTGACGTCTCCTTTCCTGCATTGGCTGGGAAAAGGACTAGATTGATTGGTTGCGGCAGATCTGGAAGCCTAGTCGCCTTAGATTGCAGAGATTGGTGCAACGCGCTCATGCTAAATCCTTTGTCTCCTCAGAAGCACATTCGCCTTCCTCGACTTCCGAAATGGAGCCAAATGGCTACTCTCCAAGCTTGTATCTTGTGCCTTGAAATAGCAACTGGTGCAGAGTCATTTGTCGTGATTACTTTCTTTTGGCCAGAGAAATCTTTTGCAGCGCTTGAGTCATTGCCCGTTTCCATGTGGCATTTGGGTAGCCAATCCGACTGGACTACACTTCCTTCAGAAGATTTCTGGTGCAGTTCTTCTGAACACATGCGGATCTACTTGGGGCAGGATCTTCCGGCACCTCCCCATCCTGTTGGACTTCGGTTGTCATGGGTTATTGGCATGGGCAACTCTTCTCTACTCGAAGGTGAAGACCGATTGTTCTTTGTTGTTCTGGAGGAGAAAGAAGCTGAGGTGGTAGAATTAACTTTGCATTCATTTGTGGGGGACATTTGGCAGCCTATTTCCTGGGAGAGAGCTCCTGAGTTCCGGAATAAGATCATCTTGTTTGGTCCTGGCAAGTGCATTGTTACAGAAGAGCATGCCATTTCTGGTTTGGCTGACCTGAGGGTAAATCACATTTACTTCCTACGAACTTATCATCACGATGAAAAAAATGAGTACTGGATCTACCAGCAGGGAATAGGTATTGTTCCAGGCGTCAACACTACTCCGGCGATCCGCATTAAGCAGGTTCGTGGGGACTGGATTTGGTCGCGAGGAACATGGCTATTGCCTAGCTATCCGTAATGAGGAACTTCGATTGTGTACCACCTGTAACGCAATTCAATGTACAAATATCTATATTATCATCCTTCGTCAATTATTTCGCGCATATGTATGAGTTTCTACCACAATCACTGTAGGGAACAAGCAGTTACGCATTCGATAATCAGGAAGGTCCTTCCCGCAAAACATCAACAGAGCGGACAAGTATCAAACATCATAAGATGGCATCTCACAGCTACTCATCACCACAAAGTTCACACCACCAACAAGTAGCAAATACCAAAATACAAGCATGATTAGCACCTCTAAACCGTCTACCTAGCAATAACACCACGAATCACATTATTCCTCATTGTTGTCCTTGCTGAGCGACCTCTTATATGAGGCCTGTCTCAGCAATTCCCTCACCTTCTTCACCACAAGTGTTGCAGAATCTAGGAGCTACTTGACCGTCTGCAGCTCAGCGGCAGTCTCTTGAATCTCCCTCTTAGCCTTTGCACATTCTTCCTTCCACATCCTTGCCTCCCTTTCAGCTTTTAGGTACCTGTTGGCTTCACCCTTTTCTGTAGGAGACAACAGAGCATCGTTTCTCATTTTCTTTCTCGTCTCAAACAGGTTATGGGTTACCTCCCCGTAGTATCGCGTTATCGTCTGCAGCTCAACTGCTTTGACATTGGCCTCCTCCTTAGTAGCTGTACATGCTTCTTTCCACGACCTTGCTTCCTCTTCTGCTTTTCCCTTCATTTCCATCAGTTTCTCTAGAACTTTTAGAGTCCTAATATCCCATTCAGGATCTATCCACCTAAACGACGCGCACTTCATGCCATCAGTCTGCAGTCACCGATTTCATTCATATAATTAGCGATTGACCACACTAACATCAAACGCAGAAGCAATATTTATTAGAAGTGATATAGGTTATCGTTTACCTCGCAGCAGCATACATATCGACGCCGAGGGTTGGCGCCTATCCAGTCATACCTCAGATGGACAGGCAACCCATCCTTGCACTCGTTTTCATTAGGATCTATAACGATAACTTCACGAGGACTAGGCGTCGGCGATCTGGAGCTTTCGGAGTCTATTCCAAACACCTTTAAAATACATGAATATAGTCTGTTAACCCAGATCCCCAAATCCAGAATTCCCCTTAACTAGTATGACAGATCAAAGTAGCATGGCTAAACAAAGGACTGACCTGACCGGAGCGAGTCCTGCTTCTCCGTTCGCTGCTAGGGCCGCTACGATTCGCCATTCCCGCCACGGGCAACAGCAGATCTAAGCACCGACGCTAGCTCTAGTCTTTACCACAAGGAAAAGGAGCGTGGTGCTGGCGAGTCTCTTGCAGAGTTGCAGTAGTGTACGCCGCGTCGTCGAGAGAAATGAGATATATACACTTGCCTGCGGGAAAACTTTTTTTGGCTGTCGCGCGTGCTTTTCTCCCGCCAACTTACCAGAATCGCTCCGTGCTGTTGTTGGGGCAGACATGTCCAGTTTTCGGGAGCGCGGCGGCCGGCCACGTGGAATAGTCGGCACTTGGAAACAAGCAGTTAGACAATAGTTTCTCAGGAATGTCCTTCCTGCAAACCATCAAAAGAACGGACCATCCGGTTCAGGATCAAACCAAACAAACAACATCTTAGCTTTTACTCCTTTTTACTACTAGGAAGGTCCTCCTTGCGAAACATCAACAGGCCGGAGTTTCCTCAATCATAACTTCCCCCTTCTGTATCTATTATCACCATACCTCCATTGTTCTACCTCTGTATCTTCTAAAATAACATTAAGATGTTCTTGTAGAAATAAACTCATCCTTGGAGAAAACTCATCTCGATCTGAAAAATAAACTCATCTCAGTCTATAAAAAAACCTGAATCCCTTGAACCCAATTGTATGACTACAGTAAAACAACCACCACACACCACAAAGCCTGGTTGTTTGCTACCTACATAAACTCAGCAAGGGCATGGTTGTCCTAAATGAACCTATCGATCCATCGAACGATGCAAATTGGAAACTAACTGAATCTAACACCTGTGAATTGTGCAAACGCTAACAATCGTGGCAGAATCCAGATGTCCCTTCAACGGTCTGCAGCTCCGAAATAGTATCTTCAATCTACCAATTCATAAAACGATGGACCTATCAATCCTATCAATTGTGCACCTCGACAAAAATCCATAAAACGAGTGGCTTGAAGCACATCTAGAAGCTACTAAAATACAAAACCTACTGTAAGACGATGCAAATTGAAAACTAACTGAATCTAACATGAATTTTCTATAGCCTATCAACTTCTAACACCTATCGAAGTGCAAATCTAAAGGTACAATAATGAAATCTAAATCTACCAAATATGCTCATCACTCCTCCAGATCCCCAAATCTAGATATCCCCAACCCTAGTAAGATAGGGGAAAATATAGCGGCTCAAACCAGAGGAACAACCTTGTCTTGCTGTCTCATCCTCTTGTTGCTAGGATGTGGCGGCGCAACCATCTTCCCCTCACCGCTAGGATCCGCCATTCCTACCACGAACTATTGCAGATCTGCGTAGCGGAAGTCAAAAGTCTTTGCGAAGTCTGAGTGAAGTGTCTCGCCAGCCATTCGATACGTAATTATAGACTCAACTGAAACTTACATGTGGGACCTGGTCACAGTAAAGAATTCGCATGAACTATTAGTAGAGTTTCCCATGTACTTATCACAACCAACAACTGGTGCAGTGGTAACGGCACAACCTTGTTCCTTCAGGTCCCTGGTTCGAACCCATGCCATGGCAAATTATTTTTGTAACATTTTGTGACCTATGCTTACACGTGGGACCCTGGAACTATTTATGACGACTTGGAACACTCTATTTTCGAAAAAAATGCTTACATGTGGGACCCAACTGAATTTTATGACGACTTGGAACACTCTATTTTAAAATAATGCTTACATGTGGGACCAAAGTTGGTTTATGACGCCGCTGACATGGCAAAAATGCTTACATGTGGGACCCTGGAAAATTTTATGACGACTTGGAACACTCTATTTTCGAAAAAATGCTTACATGTGGGACCCTACTGAATTTTATGATGACTTGGAACACTCTGTTTTTAAAATAATGCTTACATGTGGGACCGATGTTGGTTTATGACGTTTTTTCAGAGCTTATGGCGTCACAAAACAGCATGGAATAGGGAACGCCCAGCTACAGTATCAACCGTAATGACGAAAATTTTTTTTGTCACTAAATTTACTCGGAAGTGAAATATTATGACGAGATCAGCTAGGAACGTCATAAATCAATGACGCTAAAATGTGGTTGCGTCACTAGTCAACGATTTTCTTGTAGTGAAGTCACTCTTGAACTTGATGGGTTTCTGGAAGTTGTCGGATTGTGGAGGAAACACGGGTGGAGCTGGGGTTGTGTCTAGTTGGTTCCTAAGTGGGTTTGGCTTAGGAGCATAGGCATTCTTGTGGTAGGTTTTTGGTGGTTCTGGGATGTCGCCGATCTTTCCCTCATTCTCACCACTTCCCTAACCAACCTTGTCCGACCCAAGCACTTGCCCATCATAGCACTTGTATGCCTCAATCATCATCTTGAGCGGAGGCTCATGACCAGACAACCAACCCATCATTTTTCTCAACTCATCGTTCTCATCCTGCAAACGATCAACATAGTGTGCAAGCTCCATATTCTTCACAGCATGTAATTCACAAGTAGAGCATGATGTAGGAATAGGAGCTTTCAAAGCAGCTTCTAGTGATCTAGCATAAGCAACCGAATCATCTAGTTTCTCATGCAAAACAGGACAAGAAGTGCAAGCACCAAGCAAGGAGGGCCTAGATTTCATCTCATCTAGCTCAACCCTAAGCACATCTAGTTCCTCAACCTTGGAGGCATACTTGACCTTAAGCACAGTCAAATCACCAAGGAAAACAGAACAATCAGTGCATTCAAGTTCATCGGTCACAATAGAAGCAGACTTCAGAGAATCAATTTGAGCCCTAGCCTTAACAAGCAAAGACTCTAGCTCAACCACCTTCTCCTTAGCCTCTCCAAGAAAAGACCTATATTCCCTCTTCTCCTTGTTGGTCTTTCTAAGCACATCATCATGGTTGTCAAGCAGTTCATTCAACCTAGCATTCTCTGCTACCAAGAAGGCAGGATCATTGTTTACCTCATCCTCGGAGTCGGAGTCTGAGTCGTCCTTGTTGCTTTTCTTGCTCCCGGAGCTATGTGCCATGCCGTAAAAGCCTTGGGCGGCGAAGCACAGGTCGTTGATGTTCTTGCTCGACCGCTTGCCCTTGTTCCGGTTCTCTTCTTCATCACTTGAGCTTGATGAAGAGTAGCAAGAGCTCGAGTCGATGTCGCTCACACCGGCAACCATCGCCCGCTCCTTCTTCTTGTGACCACCACTCTTCCTCGGCCTCCGCTCGGACTTGTTCTTGCCCTTGTGATCATCCCTCGAACGGTGCTTGTGGTCGGTCCTTGGATGGTGCTTGTGCTCGGGCTTGACCTCTATAGCCTCCGGGCACTCAGCGATACAGTGCCCATGCTTGCCGCACCGGTAGCACATGCTCGAGCTCCTCCGAACGTTCTTTTGGTTCGTGTACATGGGCTCGAACCGCCTGCTCAGCAACGCGAGATCCTCCTCACTCAGCACCTCGAACTCCTCATCTGGTATGGACACAAGACAAGACAAAGAGAACTGTCTCGAAGACATGTTAGCGTTAGTCCTTGGTCCAGAAACGAGAGCCAGACTATGAGGGTCAGTCGGGTTCTCGATCTTAGCTCGCACCCCACGGTCCACCTCGGATGACTTGAGCTTGGAGAACAGCTCGTCCACCGTGAGGGTCTCATACTTCTCTGACTCAAGAATGGCCTCGACCTTCTCACTCCACATGGTACGATCCAGAGAGTGCAGGAGCTTGATAGCCTTGTCATGATCATCGTACGGGAGCGTGGCCACATTAGCCCTCATGTTGTTCACAATCGCAGTGAACCGCTGGAAAATGGCATCTATGGACTCACCAGGGAGATGAGTGAAGTTCTCGTACTCTCTCCGGTAGGTCGCTAACAACCGAGCTTGAACCTGAGCGTTCCCAGCGTGAGCATTCTTCAGCTGCTCCCAAATCCTACAAGCCAAGTCCTCTGTCTGAACCCGATCGAATTCGGATTGACACAGAGCACGATACAAGTAGTCGATCGCCTTGTTGTTGGTGTCATGCATATCCCTCGATCTTGGAGCAACGAAGTTCACAAGATGAACATAAGTTGTGTTCACTGTGACATCCCAAAGGATCTGACCCTTGCCGCGGAGAAAAGCAGCCATCCGCCTCTGCCACATCTGGTAGTTCTTACCATCAAAGTGTGGAGGACCCAAACCCCGTTCCTGGTACGCCATATTTGGATCTTAGACTGGTTAGAATCACAAAGATCCGTAATCGGCTCTGATACCAATTGAAGGACCGGATTGGCGACCAGAGAGGGGGGAAGTGAATGGGAGCCGACAAAAATTCTTTCTCAAAAGAACTCGGCCTATATCCCAATCGCAACTCCGAGGGTCACACACGAACAAGTGGGAGCACACACAAACCTCTCTCGAGACCTTAGGAACAAAGCTTGAAAGGCTAGGAAGCAAAGCGGAAGCAAGCACCAAAGAGCTCGAGCAACAAAGAGGAAGGCTGAGACCAACCGGGTCAACCGGCCACAGGTGTCCGGGTCACCCTGAGCCTTCCAGAGCCGCACTGGGTCACCCGGCCACAAGTGTCCGGGTCAACCTACCCCCTTCGGGTCACCCGGCCTCTAGTGTCCGGATCACCCGGGACAGCCCAGAAAACTGCCCGCGAATTCGCCCCAAACTTTCGATCAATGGATCTCCCAAACCACTTGGAGTCTTGAGACAAAATTTTGGGGAGATGATGAACACCCCAAGGAGAGGATATGCCCCAAAAAATTCAGCCTCAAACTCCCTACAACTCCCGGAATCGCAAATCCTTGCCAAGAACACTATGACCTTGGGTTCATCCGAAAGTCAACGAATCGAAGGCCAAATCCAGCATTTGAGGGGTCAAGATCATCCACAAAGAGGCACAAGGCACTCACCCATGATCCCCTCAAAGAAATCCAGAGAGAAACACCCTCAAATCGACGAATCGAGCGACGAACGAAAATTCCAAGAAAAGGCTCCGAAAATCACCGAAAAAGAGAAACGGGAGGAGCAACAAGAACACTTGAGGAATCACGCCAAACCTTCTATACACACCATGAAAGATTCATACAAGGTCTAGCTTGCCTCCTCAACATCCATCCCTCTCTCAAGATCTCACCATGAAGCTCTCAAGCTAGTCCTATGGAAAACCTAGGGAAAATAGGAAGGGAAAATAGCAAAGGGAAATGAGCTAGGGTTCCAAGAGATGGCTGCCATCCTCTCTCCTCTAAGTTTATATGGAGGCAACCAAAAGATGAAACTACCCCTATTACATAATACTAGGATACACGCCCCCGAAGGGCACTTTGGGAATTCTCGTCGTAGCACCATCGGACGGATGCCCGGCGACCGCACCTCGCTTAGCCTCGACGCAAGCCTTGCGATCCCGACGCGTGTCCTCTGCTTTGAAGTCTCTCAGCGCGCCCGGATCCCGTCTCCACCCGCCGAGCCTCCGGTCTTGGTTTAGTGGTTCAACCAAGTAACTCGACGGTTTTGTGGTGAACCGCCGCAAACCCCGCGTGCAGACTCCGGTCGTGAGCCGCTACCCTGCACCGGCTCCTGTCCACGACTTCGTCTTGCTTTTCTTGCCACCATGCGGCCCGCACTTGATCCCGTTCGGCCACCAGGTCCATCGAGCCGAGCCTACTTGTCTCTCCACTCCTCGGAGGCCCCGCAAGGCTAAGACCTTTCGCGCCCATTCTTCACCTGCACCAACGCAAATCAAGCCGCAACCTGCACCTGCAATACTCGGCCAAGAGTTAGTCCACACCACGTTGTCAATCACTCATCACACCAGGGAGCGACCATCCACCGGTCCTCGAACGCTCCGGTCCTCACTCAATCATCATCTTGAGCTGAGGTTCATGACCAGACAACCACCCCATCATCTATCTCAACTCATCATTCTCATCCAGCAAACGATCCACATAGTGTGCAAGCTCCAAATTCTTTACAGCATGTAATTCACAAGTAGAGCATGATGTAGGAATAGGAGCTTTCAAAGCAGCTTCTAGAGATCTAGCATAAGCAACCGACACATCTAGTTTCTCATGCAAAACAGGACAAAAAGTGCAAGCACCAAGCAAGGAGGGCCTAGATTTCATCTCATCTAGCTCAACCCTAAGCACATCTAGTTCCTCAACCTTGGAGGCATACTTTTCCTTAAGCACAGTCAAATCACCAAGGAAAGTAGAACAATCAGTGCATTCAGGTTCATCGGTCACAATAGGAGTAGACTTCAGAGAATCTATTTGAGCCCTAGCATCAACAAGCAAAGACTCTAGCTCAACCACCTTCTCCCTAGCCTCTCCAAGCAAAGACCTATTCTCCCTCTTCTCCTTGTTGATCTTTCTAAGCACATCATCACAGTTGTCAAGCAATTCATTCAACCTAGCATTCCCCGCTACTAAGAAGGAAGGATCATTGTTTACCTCATCCTCAAAGTCGGAGTCCGAGTCATCCTTGTTGCTCTTCTTGCTTGCAGAGCTATGTGCCATGCCACAAAAGCCTTGGGCGGCGAAGCACAAGCCGTTGATGTTCTTGCTTGAACACTTGCCCTTGTGCCGGTTCTCTTCTTCATCACTTGAGCTCGATAAAGAGTAGCAGGTGCTTGAGTCGATGTCGCTCGCTTCGGTAACCATGGCGCGCTCCTTCTTCTTGTGACTGCCACTCTTCCTCGGCCTCCACTCAGACTTGTTCTTGCCCTTGTGGTCGTCCCTCGAGCGGTGCTTGTGGTCGGTCCTCGGACGGTGCTTGTGCTCGGGCTTGACCTCTGTGGCTTGTGGGCACTCAGCGATAAAGTGCTCGTGCTTCCCGCACTGGTAGCACATGACCGAGCTCCTCCGAGCGTTCTTCCGATTCGTGTACATGCGCTCGAACCGCCTGCTCAGCAACGCGAGATCTTCCTCACCCAGCACATCTGGCATGGACACAAGACAAGACAAAGAAAATTGTCTCGAAGACAGGTTAGTGTTAGTCCTTGGTCCAGAAATGAGAGCCAAACTATGAGGATCAGTCGGGTTCTCGATCCTTGCTCGCACCCCATGGTCCACCTCAGACGACTTGAGCTCGGAAAACAGCTCGTCCACCGTGAGGGTCTCATACTTCTCTGACTCCAGAATGGTCTCGACCTTCTCACTCCACACGGTACGATCCAGAGAGTGCATGAGCTTCACAGCCCTGTCATGGTCATCGTACGGGAGTGCGGCCACATTAGCCCTCATGTTGTTCACAATCACAGTGAACCGCTGGAACATGGTGTCATGGACTCACCGAGGAGATGAGTGAAGTTCTCATACTCTCTCCGGTAGGTCGCGAACAACCGAGCCTGAACCTGAGCGTTCTGTTGACGGTGAATTTCCGTCAACCTAGCCATGAGTTTACCTTCAGTGTTGGCATGAATTTTATATCTTATCCATTGGTACTAACCCCCTTGATATAACAAGTTCGTTCGTGCATGTCGGTTTTGGAGTTTTATGTTTACGCAGGAATTTAGTGATAAAAGCAAGACTTCCGGGTAAAGTTCATCAAGCACCTCGTGAGAAGATCATGAAGCCCGGCACAAGTCAAGCAATGAAGTGAACAAGACTCCAAGAAGCCCAAGGGCCAACCCGTGAAGACGGAAAACTCCGAGGACCTGAACAGAAAATGCTAAATCTTGCGAGACAAGGAGCTCTATCCAAACCGCAGAGAAACTGACGTCAAGGGCCCACATGCAGAAGGGAGAACATTCTAGAAGACACGGGAAGCAACGTCCACGAAGCAGGCCGCGAGATGGGCTAAAATGGGCCCAGGGCGGCCGGCCCAGCCCATTTTGGGGCCCATTCGTGCCCCCCTTTGACCTAGACGATCCTCAGACTATTTATAGTCCCCCTGCCAAGAGCCACGCATCAACTCATTCGTCATTCGCCGCCGAGGAGTAGAGAAGAGAGGGACACCATTCCGGAGAGGAAAGGGTCGAGCTAGTTGTCTAGGGTTTCCCTAGCCGACGTGGGAACCTTGCAAGGAAGACCACGTCGGAGTTCCAGGAGCTAGGAGCAAGATCAAGGTAGGATCCCGGTGGTGATCTTGTCCATGTATCGTTTATGATGTTGAATTAACAAGTTGCAATCCGATTTCTAGCGATCAAGTGCTTCTCTACAACTTTGATTTCCATTGGCTTTTCTTCCTTTAAGATCTATTCTCGAGATAGATCACAGAGGGTGTTCTTGTAGCCGTGGTGGTTAGAGGTGCATGCCTGACCTACCAAGAGATTTCAACTTGTCCATTGGACTCGCCCTTGGCTAACCCGCACGAATAGGAGTGTGTTGTGACAGAACGGTGGCTCCAAAAGGTGGGCATCTTCGGAGTTGGACGGGAAGTCGCGATTTAAAGAAGCTTTTTTATGAGATTTATCTTGGTTTATTCTTCTTTGCTTGTAACTTCAACAAGAGCTTGATCCAATCTCTCTAGATTGGTTTTACCTTTCCCTCTCTATCTCTTGCTACCTCCGGTTTTCATAGATTAGATTCATTTTTATGATGTTCTTTAGATTAGATGCATAATAGTTCCCTTTGAAGATCTAAGTTCTCGGCTTTAATAGATTGGTTCTTGCATCACACATTTGTTCCACGGATTCGATACCTTGGGTTCACACTTGAGGGAAGAAGGGTCCCTTGACTAGACGGAGGATTTGTCCGCTTGCAATCCAAATGAAGTTTGATACACATATACACCGTCAACAAGCCCCTTTTTCTGGCGCCGTTGCCGGGGAACAAGTGATCAAGATTCGATCTGTTATTGCTTTTTGTGAATATTTTCAGTTTTCTTTTGGTTTTTCTTTTTGCATCTACTAACTTTTGATCATCCTCAAAAATCAATCTAATCTAGTTTGACTAACCCTATTTTTCTTAGATTTGTTTTTATTTTTGTTTTTGTATATATTTTGTTTATTGCTAACCCTAACAGGAGATGGACAGCTACCTCTCCGACAAACCTGAAAATTTTGTGGATGATCCAGAAAAACTTTACAGGCTAAGGAGACGTGAAGCACAAGCTAAAAAGCTGGAATTTGCAGATCCAAAAGCGGAGGCCGAAGGATCGTCGGAATCTCCAAAGGAATCACCACCTCCAAGCCCTAGGGAGAATCAACTTCAACCGCAACCGATGGGAGAACAACCGCAGCCGGAGCGCAAGATCGGGAAGCTATGCACCCCGGACATCATCGACTTACCAATCTTGAACCTCGCAGAGATCGGAAGGCCATTCGAGATCAAGACCTCAACAATCTGCATGGTGCAACATTCACCCTTCACCGGTAAAGAGGATCCCAACCTTCACCTCCAAGCATTCATTCAACTTTGTCAGACATTCAACATGGAGGGGGTGACTCAAAATCAAATGAGGGCAAGGCTCTTTCCGTTCTCACTACTCGGAAAGGCTTTGCAATGGTTCTACACTCAACCGGCGGAGACAGTGCAAAATTGGGATGCCTTGATGAGAGCTTTCATGAAGGAATACTACTCACCGGGTAAGACTCAAAGCTTGCGCAATAAGATTGCTACTTTTGCTCAATATCCTACGGAGACCATATCGGAGGCTTTCGAGCACTTCAATGAGTACACTCGGGCGGTTCCACATCACAAGTTCCCGAAGGAAGATCTCGTTCAAAAGTTCTACCAAGGACTTACCATGGCGTCAAGGACGATCATCGATGCATTAGCGGGAGGATCCATCATCGAGCTTACACCGACCGAAGTGTTCACTTTATTTAAGAAGGTCGCGGATAATGACACATGGGCGTCATCCGGACGCCTACTTCCGGTTCAACCCACGGGGAACGTCAAAGGAGTCTTGCAAGTGGAGAAGGAAGGTCTACTCAAAGGCAAGATCGATTTGCTTATGCGGAGGTTGGAGAAGATGGAAATAGAGAAGAAAGAAGCTCAAGACTTAAAGGCAGCCGAAGCAAGATCCACATGTGAAGAGTGCGAAGAATATGGCCATGTCCAAAAGGATTGCCTGGAGGAAGCCAAGATGCTCGATTACATGAGGAAGGGAGATTTGCCGAACTTCCGCTACAAGCAAGGTAGACCTCAATTTAATGCAAGTTCGTTGAGGACCAGAGCGTCCGAGGACCAGTGGATGGTCGCTCCTTGGTGTGATGAGTGATTGACAACATGGTGTGGACTGACTCTTGGCCGAGTATTGCAGGTGCAGGTTGCGGCTTGATTTGCGTTGGTGCAGGTGAAGAGCGAGCGCGAAAGGTCTTTGCCTTGCGGGGCCTCTGAGGAGTGGAGAGACAAGTAGGCTCGGCTCGATGGACCCGGTGGCCGAACGGGATCAAGTGCGGGCCGCATGGTGGCAAGAAAAGCAAGACGAAGTCGGGTACGGTTTCTTGGTTGAGCCTCAAAACCAAGGTGGAGCCGGTGCAGGGTAGCGGCTCACAACCGAAGTCTGCACGCGGGGTTTGGTTGGTTTACTCCACAAAACCAACACCGAGCCGGGACAACGTGGTGGCCAAGTCATGAGTGGGATTGGCGTGGAGGCTGCACCGAGTCCGCGGGGTTTGCGGCGGTTCACCACAAAACCGTCGGGGTTCCTTGGTTGAGCCACAAAGCCAAGACCGGAGACTCGGCGGGCGGAGACAGGATCCGGGCGCGCCGAGAGACTTCGAAGTGGAGGACACGCGTCGGGATCGCAAGGCTTGCGTCGAAGTGAAACGAGGTGCGGTCGCCGGGCATCCGTCCGATGGTGCTACGATGAGAATTCCCAAAGTGCCCTTCGGGGGCGTGTATCCTAGTATTATGTAATAGGGGTAGTTTCGTCTTTCGGTTGCCTCCATATAAACTTAGAGGAGAGAGGATGGCAGCTATCACTTGGAACCCTAGCTTATTTGCTTTCTCTTTTTCCTTTCCTATTTTCCTTAGGATTTTCTAGGACTACCTTGAGAGCTTCATGGTGAGATCTTGAGAGAGGGATGGATGATCAGGAGGCAAGCTTTGTATGAACCTTCATGGTACGTATAGATGATTCGGCGTGGTTCCTCAAAGCTTGATTGTGTCTCTCCCGTTTTCCCTTTTTGGTGATTTTCGGAGCCTTTTCTTAGGATTTTCGTTCGTCGCTCGATTCGTCGATTTGAGGGCGTTTCTCTCCGAATTTCTTTGAGGGGATCATGGGTGAGTGCCTTGTGCCTCTTTGTGGATGATCTTGACCCCTCAAACGCCGGATTTGGCCTTCGATTCGATGATTTTCGGATGAACCCTAGTTCATAGTTTTCTTGGCCAAGATTTGCGATTCTGGGAGTTGTAGGGAGTTAGTGGCCGAAATTTTTGGGGCATATCCTCTCCTTGGGGTGTTCATCATCTCCCCAAAATTTCGTCTCAAGACTCCAAGTGGTTTGGGAGATCCATTGATCGAAAGTTTGGGGCGATTTCGCGGGCAGTTTTCTGGGCTGTCCCGGGTGATCCGGTCACTAGTGGCCGGGTGACCCGAAGGGGGTAGGTTGACCCGGTCACTTGTTCCCGGGTGACCCGGTGCGGCTCTGGAAGGCTCAGGGTAACCCGGACAGTTGTGTCAGTTGACCCGGTAGGTCTCAGCCTTCCTCTTTATTGCTCGAGCTCTTTGGTGCTTGCTTCCGCTTTGCTTCCTAGCCTTTCAAGCTTTGTTCCTATGGTCTCGAGAGAGGTTTGTGTGTGCTCCCACTTGTTCGTGTGTGACCCTCGGAGTTGCGATTGGGATATAGGCCGAGTTCTTTTGAGAAAGAATTTTTATTGGCTCCCATTCACTCCCCCCCCTCTCTGGTCGCCAATCCGGTCCTTCATTCGTCCATTCCGAATTCAGTTCCTCTTCGTATGGAATTGAAGGACTTCATGGATGAGCAAGCTAAGATCAACAAGGACACCATCACCAAGTTCAAAGCCATAGACAAGGTGTTTATAACATCGATAGCAAGGTGACGGAGGTCGGAACCTCCAACCATCAAGTGCTCAACATGATGAAGATGCTCGAGACACAAGTTGGACAACTTGCCGGGCGCCTATCCGCTAATGAAGGGAAGCTTCCGGGGCAACCTCAAGGTCCCGAGACGGCAAAGGCCATTCAAACTCATTCAGGGAAGGAGACCGAAGATCCGGAGCATTCTGCGGGAGCTAGAAAGCCTAAACCATCCACCGAGGCAGAGGGATTTGCTAAGGAGAAGGTTACCGAGATCATCACCGAAGAGCCCGAGTTTGAGATGCCGGGAGAAGACACGAAGATACCGCAACTCAAGCCACGCTACTTCCGAGGTAAACTTGATAATCATTTTGAGAAGTTTGTGGAGGTTGTGCGTAGGTTGAGCATCAACATGCCGCTATTGGACGCCCTTCAAGTTCCTACATATTCTCGCTACTTCAAAGATATACTTGCAAACAAGTATGAGATAGCAACACTCGGGGTGGATCATGTCAAGATGTCCGAGCAATGTAGCGCCGCTATTGCAAACGGACTAGAGAAGCAAGGAGACCCCGGATGCCCGACGATTCCGTGTTCCGTTGGTTCATTCAAGTTTGAGAAAGCATTATGCGACCTTGGAGCAAGTGTGAGCGTCATGCCAAGAGATGTGTTCGAGAAGCTACGCCTACCGGAGTTAGAGCCTATGCCCATGTGCTTGGAGTTGGGTGAAAACTCCATTCGCTACCCTTTGGGCATCGCCGTGGATGTGCCTGAGAAGGTCAGACACCACTTCATCCCCGTTGACTTCGTGGTGCTTGAGATGGGAGAGAGGGAGAAGCCGCCACTCATCCTTGGGAGGCCCTTCCTTAAGACCGTGGGAGCTACCATCGACGTCGGGAAGGGAGAGATCAAGTTCGACATCAACAGCGAGAGGAGTTCCTTCAAGTTTCGACCACGCTTCGAGGTATGCAATATGATCAAAGTTAAATATATTCCACCTCATCATCGCGTTAGTAAGGAAGAGCCAAGGAAGAAGGAAGAGCCGGAGAAGAAGGAAGCGAAGGAAATCAAAGAAGTTGTCGCATCCGTCAAGACCAAAGAACAAAAGTCGCCTGTGAAGACCAAAAAGATGACTAAGCTGGAGAATAAGTCTGTGCCAAAGATGGTGCAGAAGTGGGTACCCAAGATTGCAACGCCCGCAAAGAGCGTTGATCCGAAGTGAACAAGTGAAGAAGTCTAGCCATGGACTATAAACGAAGCGCTAGGCGGGAGGCAACCCGTTTCGTCGAGTCAAGAATAAGCTACCAGGAGGACAACCCGATCAAGATTTTTTGAGTCTTTCAAGTAAGTTGGGTTTAGAATTTTCTATGCAAGACATTCATAGACTCTTAAGTGGTTGGATAATGTTTAGAGTTATAAATCTTGTTTGGATATTTTATTTGGATCATAAACCCTTTACATGAGCCATCCTATGTGTTATTTGCTTCTTTTTGAGAAACCAAAACCAAAAATTCAGAACCTACCTCAACCTTTCATCCTCTTCATGATGTTATGGTTGACTTGTTTTACATGCTAAAAACACACGAGTAGAGCCACACTATGTACCTAGTTGATATTTAAATTTCAGCGCATGGTAGGACTCGCGTGAACCTAGAAACTTAACTTTTGGTTTGTTCAAAATTCATATCCTTGGTTTCTCTAGAGTTAGAATTTTATTTCATTCAAAATCTCTCTCACTTTTAACTAAAATTAGAACCTAAACCTATGCCCCCACGATCAAGCCGGGAAAAGCTTGCTCTCAACTAATGGAAGCAAACAATACCGGTGAGGCCAAAATAAAAGTAGTCGGAAAACATTTTCGACTCACATTTGTTTTTGATGCTTAAAAACTCCTCTAAATATATTTGAACTCATTGCAAGCTCTGAATTTAATTTTATTTTTCGAAATTAGAGGAGTGCTTAGCATTAAAACATGATTAGAGGGAGGAAATTGAGTTAACTTAACCACACATGCACCATGATGCATCACGGGATGCCCCTCCAACATTTATCATCAAACCACATGCAAAGGACAAGCATGGGGGGGCAGCCAAAACTTTGTTTTGTAGGAATCTCATGGAAGCATGTGAGGCAAGGGAGCATGGAAGTGACTCAAAGCAAAGCAATCAAGTGGAAGGATCAATCATGCAAGCAAAGGAGTGGACGAGAGCATTTGGGTGGTGCAACCCCGTGGAGCACGCGGTCACAAAGCAACAAGCAAGCATGGAGTGCACAGAAGAAAGTTGAATCCGAGAAGGGCAGCGAGGGCCCTAGGCCGGTCGGCCCAGGCCGGCCGACCTCACCCCCATTTAAGCCCCCTGGTGGTCTCCTTCGGTAGGTAAGTCACTCGTCCAGTTCCTTGTTCGTGTGCCTGAGCTCTTAGTCCAGTACCACCATAGACATAGCTTTCCACTTCAAGTTTTGTTTCGTCCATCACTACTAGAATACCCCACCTATAGCTATGCTATATTTAGAGTTAGACACGCTTTATTTCGTCTATATGGCTTTGTAGATACACTTTCAAAAAGCGTGTTAGAAGTGTCTTCCCAGTCACCGTGTTAGGCTTTGTAGAGATGAATTCGTTAAGTGTGTCTATGAAAGAAAGCAACATTTCATTGACACATTTCATGCATGTCTACTCGCATTGATACAATTTTAGAGACACATTTATAACATGTTTAGTGGTGTAGTTACGTAGTATAGTAACGCTTAATTGTATGTTTAAAAACATAAAGACAAATTCCTAGATACATCTATAAAGCATGTCGACTAATTTACAAAAAAATAAAAAATTATTTTGGATTTAATGACACCTATACACGATTATTTATGTGTAATATGTGTAGTGTGTAGGATTCGAACCCAAGACCTCTCACCTCACACATATCTTCCTTACCATCTCACCTACACAACAAATGTGACTTACATAAGTATGTTTTACTTTTGAGTTTGCCTTTGAATAACCATTAGTACACTTATTTGATACGCTTTATGACGTTCCTACATGCTAGTCACGATTCAAAGCATGTCTAACCATGTATCAATTTGAAACGTTTTTTTAATCATGTCAAAAAGTATCTTTACATGACTATAGATGTTGTTTGATACGCTTTCTAGCGTGTCAAGATAACAATAACGCTTTAAATCGTGTCTAACTTCGTTTCTTTTGAGATGATTTCCGTAGCGTGATAAAAAAGTATCTCTATATGACTACTAATGATGTAAGCATGTTTAATGTCGTGACAATTTGATATGTTATCAAAATCGTGTAAAAAACATCTTTACACACCGGCATAGAGACGCTTTTGGAGTGCGTTACTACTATAACGTAGCTAAAGGGGGGGTTTTCTAGTAGTGCATCAAAATCCATCCTAAGTCCACTTAAAGTCCATACTCCAAATAATTTTTGTGTGCCTTGTTACCGGTTGAAAACCCCGGATATATATTTGTGAGGAAGAGTGCAGCAATCATGTGGAAGAAAACTACAAGTCTCTTCACCAAGAAGAAGGGATCATTGTCGTCCAAGCCATCATCGACAAGCTCTTCAACGAGGCACTCAGTCTCTGAGTCTCCTCGGAGCATGGAGGAGGACACGGCACCGCCGAGGAGGAACGACACTCTACTCCTCGGTGGCATGAGGGCCACACGAAGCTCGTCTATGCGGTTCACCGAACCACAAGGACGCACGGAGGAGCCGCCCATCCGACCTCGTCGCTCGACACGATCATCCGCTCCACCTCCATACGCTCTGTGATACTCCAAGTATGGGTTTATTATCAAGACGGAGGAGGAGGAGGAGGAGGAGAAGCTCACTCGCCTTGAGAAGAGGCTTGTGGCGAATGTCGACCTCGACGACCCAACTCTCCAAGTGTTGGGTTTTCATACGGATATTTATTACATGTTGGGACACCTAGGTTGGGTGCAATTCTCCAACGGAGTGTCGGCAAACACCCACAAGGAATTCGCCTTGGAAATTCTCATGACCATGGCGCCTATACTTGATGAAGGAGTGTCGAGTCTCTCATTCCGTTTGGAAGGAGATGAACAAGTGGTTCCCTATGAGTACATTTGGGAGTTGCTTGGTTTTCAAAAGGGAGCCCCGGAGAAAGTAGATGTGCATGGAGGCACATTGGAAAATTTTTGGAGAATGATCACGGGAGAAGCCAACCGGAAAAGAAATAGTATCCAGAACCCCATAATCCAGGTGTTCCACTCATGGATGAGCAAGAGGATTTTGGGGAGAATGAAAGAGACCAAGATAACCGACATGGAGTTGAATTGGCTTTACTCGGCTTTGATTGTCGGGCAGCCAATCGATCCCACACACCATATGATCAACCGGTGGTGTTGCGAAGCAACATCGGGATCCGGAGATATCGGTTCGGGGTGGTACCTCTCCATGTTGGCTATCTCATTGAGACCGGGGATTCCAAGAAACCTGGAGCATCTCCTAGTCGGGACTTCCCTAGGGGCCAAGGTGAATTTACCCCTACCGGATGCAAGACTAAGACTTTTTCTTGAGGGGAAAGAAGATTGGTTACAGGAAGGACTTCTTGTGCCGGCGAAGAAAAACAAGAGAGGAAGGATTATAGAAGAAGGTTCTTCCGCAGCCCAAGAAGGAGAAGGTGCGCCCCAAAATTATGTGCCACCATATGGAGGAATTCTGGTGCCGTCAAGATACTACGGTGGTGTACCAATGCAAGCATGGGGGAGTGGTGCAGCCATGCCCCCACCAAATTTTGCGGTACCCAATGTAGCCTTTGCGGAGCAATATGCACACCTCCCTCAACCACAACAAAGTACGGCCATCATTGGAGGATATGCTGCAAGAAACATGCAAAATATTGCAGCCATCCAAACCAATGCAAACCAAATGGGTGAAGGCAATGCAAACATCGCCTTTGAACTTGGACGTCTTCACCTAGCACCGCCGGAGCAATTCATAGGAGGAGCGGTGCAATTCTATTATGAGCCAATCAAGATTACCCATATCAACCACCAGCGGAAGATTAGAGAGAGGAGGAGCTTTTAGTTTAATTTTTCCTTTTCCCTTTTCTTTAATTTTCAGCTTGTATGCGCCTATGTATGTGTAGCATTTTCAGTTTTTTTTTATTTTCAGCATGTGTGTTAGTTTTTATTTTCATCACAAATAAAATCACAACCTTGTTTTTACCCTTGGCAAAGATAGAAAGTTTGTGCCATGTTGATATATGATGATAGTTGCCGCTTTGTTTATCTTTGTACTTGTTTTATGCATGATTAAGCTAATGCTCTCTTAAAATGCAAATCTGAAATTAATCTAAATGCTAGCTTAATCTTTTGCAGAGGTTATGATAAAAATAAGACACATAGTTTTTATATGCTCTCAAGTTTTAGATGGGTTAAAGATGATTTATTTTTGTTCTTAAAAAGTAATGCTAACCTTGTCATTAATACCTCTTGCATGTTACTCTACCTATCCAGAGCCATATATATATTTGAGTGCAAAAACTTAGTATACAAGGTTTATTTTTGGGTGAGTTAATTCAGGGCTTGATTTCTCTAGCCCGAGACTAAGAAGCTGGTCATTCCGTTTTTGCGTATCTATCTTTTTGCTAGCCTTTCTATCCGTGCATTGTGTATCCCCACATCGGAGATTTCACAAACCTCGCCGAACATCCACCCTTAAAACTAAAAATATCATCTTTTGTGTATATCTCCTTAACCACAACCTATCATGTGAGTATGGATCGTCAATTCGAGGAAGATCGCAAGATGATGCCAAGATTGAAGATTTCAAGTATCTCTCCAAAAGGAAAAATATTTCTATTACCTACCTTATCTCTATCACCTCTTTGCCCGAGGACGAGCAAACGTCTAAGCATGGGGGAGGAGGTAGGTACAATGCAATTTAGAGTTCAAGGGGAGCAAATAAAAAAGAGAGAGATAAAGAAAATATATATATATGAGTATGTATAAAAATAAAATAAAATAATATAAAGTGAACTCCTCGGTTCTCTAAATGCATTAGGATTTTCAAAAGTTTCAAGATTAAAGATCCAAACTCATCTTTCCAACCATGTGCAATCCGATAACGAGGACTTCCTTTGTGCCTCGGGATCACTTTTTGCTATTTGCACATGTCCACCTATCTCAAAGTGTGTGTATTTTTCTCTCCCCCTCCTTGATATAACATTATTTTCGAATGACCTTTTTGACGAGTCTCGGTAAGACCATGAGAAGCTTGTCTTGTTTTGACAATATCTCATTTATAATATCTTGGTAGGACTAAACTTTCCCAAAAAGCTCCATATAAAGCCTACCACATATATATATGTTTTGAGAGGGAAAGGAGTAGAATAAATAGGCTTGAGAGACAAGATGAGATGAGAGTTCATGAGCAAGATGCAAGGTGGTTTAAATTTTTGAACTTGGTTTAGCTCTTTTTCATCTTGTTCTTTATTTCAAAATTTCTGAGATCCATTTGAAGTTTGGGAGCATGTTTAATATTTTTGGGAAGAGCTTAATTAATATCCACCCTCCGTAGGGATGAAGGCTAGTACATTATGGAACTCTAACGAACTAAACTTTTGAGAGCATTATGTTTTCTCGTGTATGATCAAGTGCAGGGTTTGAGCAATGAAGGGCAACACTGATATCCATCGAAGGCTTACTCGAGGACGAGCAAGGTTTAAGCACGGGGGAGATGTTGATGGTGAATTACCGTCAACCTAGCCATGAGTTTACCTTCAGTGTTGGCATGAATTTTATATCTTATCCATTGGTACTAACCCCCTTGATATAACAAGTTCGTTCGTGCATGTCGGTTTTGGAGTTTTATGTTTACGCAAGAATTTAGCGATAAAAGCAAGACTTCCGGATAAAGTTCATCAAGCACCTCGTGAGAAGATCATGAAGCCCAGCACAAGTCAAGCAATGAAGTGAACATGACTCCAAGAAGCCCAAGGACCAACCCGTGAAGACGGAAAACTCCGAGGACCTGAACAGATAATGCTGAATCTTGCAAGACAAGGAGCTCTATCCAAACCGCGGAGAAACTGACGTCAAGGGCCCACATGCAGAAGGGACAACATTCTAGAAGACACGGGAAGCAACGTCCACGAAGCAGGCTACGAGATGGGCCAAAATGGGCCCAGCTGGCCGGCCCAGCCCATTTCGGGGCCCATTCGTGCCCCCCTTTGAACTAGACGATCCTCAGACTATTTATAGTCCCCCTGCCAAGAGCCACGCATCAACTCATTCGTCATTCGCCGCCGAGGAGCAGAGATGAGAGGGACACCATTCCGGAGAGGAGAGGGTCGAGCTAGTTGTCTAGGGTTTCCCTAGCCGACGTGGGAACCTTGCAAGGAAGACCAAGTCGGAGTTCCAGGAGCTAGGAGCAAGATCAAGGTAGGATCCCGGTGGTGATCTTGTCCATGTATCATTTATGATGTTGAATTATCAAGTTGCAATCCGATTTCTAGCGATCAAGTGCTTCTTCTACGACTTGGATTTCGATTGGATTTTCTTACTTTAAGATCTATTCTCGAGATAGATCGTAGAGGGTGTTCTTGTAGTCATGGTGGCTAGAGGTGCATGCCTGACATACCAAGAGATTTCAACTTGTCCATTGGACTCGCCCTAGGCTAACCTGCACGAATAGGAGTGCGTTGTGACAGAACGGTGGCTCCAAAAGGTGGGCGTCTTCGGAGTTGGATGGGAAGCCGCGATTTAAAGAAGCTTTTTTATGAGATTGATCTTGGTTTATTCTTCTTTGCTTGGAACTTCAACAAGAGCTTGATCCAATCTCTCTAGATTGGTTTTACCTTTCCCTCTCTATCTCTTGCTACCTCCGGTTTTCATAGATTAGATTCGTTTTTATGATGTTCTTTAGATTAGATGCATAAGAGTTCCCTTTGAAGATCTAAGTTCTCGGCTTTAATAGATTGGTTCTTGCATCACACATTTGTTCCACGGATTCGATACCTTGGGTTCACACTTGAGGGAAGAAGGGTCCCTTGACTACGACAGAGGATTTGTCTACTTGCAATCCAAACGAAGTTTGATATGCATATACACCGTCAACACGTTCCCAGCGTGAGCATTCTTCAACTGCTCCCAAATCCTACAAGCCAAGTCCTCTATCTGAACCCGATCGAATTCGGATTGACACAGAGCACGAAACAAGTAGTCGAACGCCTTGTTGTTGGCGTCATGCATATCCCTCGATCTTGGAGCCAGGAAGTTAATCAGATGAACATAAGTTGTGTTCACTATAACATCCCAAAGGATCTGACCCTTGCCGTGGAGGAAAGCAGCCATCCGCCTCTGCCACATCTGGTAGTTCTTACCATCAAAGTGTGGAGGACCCGAACCCCATTCTTGGTACACCATCTTTGGATCTTAGACTGGTTAGAATCACGAAGATCCGTAACCGGCTCTGATACCAATTGAAGGACCGATTAGGCAACCAGAGAGGGGGGGAGTGAATGGGAGCCGATAAAAATTCTTCTCCGAGGAGAGAACTCGGCCTATGCCCCAAATCCACAACCAAGGATTCTAACACAAGCTTGCCAAGGTCGCGTAGTCACAATGGACCTACCAACCCTAGGAAAAAGTCTCAAACAAACCCCAAGCGAATGCGCAACTCAAGAAGCAAGAGACTTAGCTGATCTGCGAGGCTCAGGGCGGACTGTCCGCATGGACCGGGCGGACTGTCCGCATGGACCGGGCGGACCATCCGCGAGGCCTGGAAGGACCGTCCGCGGGTCTGCGGCGGACTGTCCGAAAATGGCCCCCGAACCACCAGTAGCGCACCCCGAAAAACAGACTGTCCGAGCCCTACCTGCGGACCGTCCGCGGCGAAGAGACTGTCTGGGCTCTCCTCGCGGACTGTCCGCCAAACTCCGTGCAACCAAAAGCAACCCACTCAATGGATCGAACCAAGAACGCACACAAACAAGCGACGAACTGGACGAACACTGAGCCACGCGGACTGTCCGCGCCTACCAGGCGGACTGTCCGCCACGTGCAGACAGAGCAGCTCGAGCCCGAGTTGCTCAAGGTCAACACCTCCTTCCCTTTACCCGATCTCCTGAATCAACCAAGGGATTGCTACCAAATCATAGGTGAAGATGAAGCGTCTCTAGGAGATGCTATACCTACGAATTTGTAGCCTCAAACCGACTGAATCGAGAGGAATCGAGATTCTACCGAGCTCAACCAAAAAGCTAGGATTCCAACAGAAATCCTTCAATCGGAGTCCAAATCCGGAGTTTGAGGGGTCAAGATCAAACACAAAGATGCACAAGACATCTATCCATGATCCCCACAAAGAAATCTGAACCCAAACACCACGGAATCGAAGGTACAAGCCGCGCACGAAAATCCAACGAAAATATCTCGAAAAAGACACAAAAATCACTCGAGCCACAAGAAGGAAATCGACGCAACCATGAAAGCTTCCATACACTCGGAGGTCAAATTCTCTACAAAACGATGAAGAAAATCTAAGCCTATGGAGCAGGAAAATGAGAAGCAGTCCGGAAGGATGGTTTGCCCAGAAACCCTAGAGCTATATATATGGAGTCCCTCTGGGTTGGGCAAATGACCAAGCTACCCCTAGAACCTGAAATGAGATACACACCCCTAAGGGGCAATATGGTCAAATAGCACTCCTCTTCATCAGACAGCCACGCCTTTGCCGCAGTCCGCGTCCTCCCGACGCAAGCCCTGTGATCCCGCCGCGTGTCCCCTGGCATTGAAGCTTCTCAGCGCGCTCGGATCCCGTCTCCGCCCGCCGAGTCTCCGATCTTGGTTTTGTGGCTCAACCAAGTAACCCGACAATTTTGTGGTGAACCGCCATAAACCCCGCGTGCAAACTCCGGTCGTGAGCCGCTACCCTGCACCGGCTCCGGTCGACGACTTCGTCTTGCTTTTCTTGACACCATGCAGCCCGCACTTGATCCCATTCAGCCACCGGGTCCATCGAGCCGAGCCTACTTGTCTCTCCACTCCTCGGAGGCCCCGCAAGGCTAAGACCTTTCGCGCCTGCTCTTCACCTGCACCAACGCAAATCAAGCCGCAACCTGCACCTGCAATACTCGGCCAAGAGTCAGTCCACACCACGTTGCCAATCACTCATCACAGCAAGGAGCGACCATCCACTGGTCCTCGGACGCTCCGGTCCTCAGTTCAACAAACACACAGGAGGAACACATTAACAGAGGAACAAATTAATTAAGGACAGGTAGTCACCGCCGGAGGAGCCCCACCATCGGAGTCGGAGTCGGAATCGGAGCCGGAGCCGTCGAAGCCGCCATCGTCGCCGCTGTCATCGCCGAGCATGGCTCTCTCAAGGTCCCCAGCCAAGACATGGATCTTGAAGGCGAAATCCTTCACGGTCCTATGCAGCGGATCATTGGGTCTTGGGAGGCCGAGATGAACGGCCACCCGTCGAAGCCTCCTGAAAGCTTCGAGGAACAAGTTGACTGACCACATGGATTCCTCAACATTTAGTGTAGGAGCAGGGGCGGCCTCCACGGGCGGCGGCACCGGCGCCTCCTCGGGCGGGGGCGGCAGCACCTCCTCGGGCTCCTCAGGTAGGGACGGCAGCACCTCCTCGGGCTCCTCGGGCACGGCGCCGTCCCCATCTTGATGAGCCCGACGGCGGCGGCTTTCGTCATCATCATCCTCCTCCCTCCCCCGCTTCCTGGACGGCTCGCTTGATGATGCCATGCGCGCGCTTGAGGAAGAAGAAGCTCTTGGATTCACTTCTTTGTGACCGGAGACGGTGGTGCTGGGGTTTTCTTGTTGGCGCGGTTGACAAAGTTCTCAGCTAGCCGGGGATTTATAGTTACAAGACGGGGAACCATCAGGCGGCCGGTCACGCACCTCGGAACCCGTGTACGCTCAGGATAGCTCTTGGCCACAAAAGAGACAGTGTGGTCACAAGGAGACGTGTGACTGTTCATATTTTATTCAAATACCAAATGCCCAACTATGTATTGTTCGATTCCCAAAAAAACTATGAATTGTTCATATTTTTATTAATTTTTAGTTGTTGTTTTATGGGCCCTAATTTTTGAGGGAAGCAACTGTCATTTCAAAAAAAAGTGTCAGGCCCACGCGTCAGCGTCAGCAGCCCAGTATAAAGAAGGTAACTGTTGCCCGCCCGCGCACCAGCCAACAAAGGCGACGCAGGTTTGCTAACCCGCGCCGGCAGTGACTATCCATTTTGCAAAATGAATATTCATCCGCCCCGGCCCATTCCGTCTCCCCTTCTTCTTTTCGAATGGATAAGCGCAGCACTTTCCTTCAAAAAAAAGTGCAGGACACGACGCTTTCCTCATTTCTCACTAGGGTGAGCAGAGGTGTGGAGACAGAGACGACGATGAACGCCGGCGAGGGGCCAAGCAGCAGACAACCCCGCACACCCGGGATCGAGGAGAACCGGAACGCGAAGCAGTGCCCCAACTGGATTTGCGCGCGTGCCGGCGAGATGGCGGCGAAGAGGGAGACAATGATGAGCGCCGGAGAGGGGCCAAGCGGCGGTGGAGTGAACCCAATGCCGGAGACGAGGGTCCTCGACTGGATCCACTCGGGTTCCGACGAGGGGCCAAGCAGCGGCAAGTAGGAGCGTGCCGGCGAGGGGGCA
This sequence comes from Cenchrus fungigraminus, assembly GCA_036936925.1. Classification (NCBI taxonomy): domain Eukaryota; kingdom Viridiplantae; phylum Streptophyta; class Magnoliopsida; order Poales; family Poaceae; genus Cenchrus; species Cenchrus fungigraminus. The sequence continues at coordinate 47,067,592 of CM072778.1, read as the reverse complement.
GCGAAGTGGGCGAGGCGCCTGCCTCACGTCTGCGAGCACAAGTGTCTGGCAATGACGAAGAGGGGTCGAGGGAGCGGCGAAGGTGTAGAGGACCTCATCTCTGACTCTAGCAACGACCACGATGACGGCAAGGCAAGTTTCTCTGAATCTCACTGCCTTTTACTTGTTCTATAGATGGAGCTTGAGCTTGAGTTTGATAAAGTTAGTGCCTATGATGATGTCTTCCATGCTTGTCATGATCTTATACTAAGTTCTGAGGCAAATCAGTTCTGAACTAAGTTCTGCTTTTACTTGTCACCCTGCTATGAAGCCTAGGATAATTTTCAAGTTCTTATATAATTTTCCTATGATGATTACGGTGCCTATACTGCTCCAAGTTCTGAGGCAAATTAGTTCTGAATTAACTATGTTATTCTTATACCATGTTCAACCCTGTTTCAGGCAAAACTCTATGAGTCCCTGCAGAGCTTGAGTTACTTCTAAACCTTAATGTCTGGGATTATGTGAAACCTGAGTTTGAAAAAATCACGAAAGAAGTGAACATCCTCATCAAAAAGGCTAAGCACATAAGGAGGTACAAGTATACTACTGAATAAAATCTCGAGCCCATTGAAGATACGCTCGAAGGGCTTCAAGAATCCTTGATTGCTTACGAAGAGGCTGCAAAAAGAGCCAATCTTGATGGGCATGAGGAAGTTCAAGCTTGTTGATGTGCAGGGTCAGATAGCCATACTTTTGTGGATGTTCAAGGGGCATGCTTTTGTTGATGTGTATGGTCAGATAGCACGACCATAGTAAATAATGTGATGGACAAGTTAAGTCCTAGCCTGATAGACAAGTTAACTCTTTGTAATAATTATCTTTATTCCTGTGGACAAGTTATCTTCATCTATGTGGACAAGTTATCTCTCTTATGATGTCTGTTTTGTCTCAAAAGATATATGTGTTGATTGTGCCTCTATGTCGAAATGGAAGCAATGAGAGATCGAGCTGACCTGTCAATAAAGACAGACACAAAGGAGACGTGGATTCACAAACCTCCATCTCCTTTGTTCACGAAGGAGACGCGGATTAACAAACCTCTGTCTCCTTCGTTCACAAAAGAGACAAAATTTATAGTAGCACAGATTCTATATATGCAAGATCGCCGCCCTCGTGCATTGGAGACCCCCGGTGCTAATAATCCCCTGCCGCCGCACTCCCACTTCACGGCAGTGAAGAGTGCTATTAGACATCAATTATTAAGCTCTCAGTCTAGTAACGGGCGTGAAATGGTCATCGGTAACGGACACTAAAGCCGGTTACCGATACGGCAGTGATCAGTAACGGACTTAAAGAGTCCGTTACCAATAGGGCATTGATCGGTAACGGATTTTACAAGCCCGTTACCGATAGGTTTAGCTTTTGTAACGGACTCACTTTAAAGTCCGTTACAGGGAATTCATGTAACGGGCGTTTAAGATGCCCGTTACCAGAAGTCCACATTGGTAACGGGAGTAGTGGAGGCAAACCCCGGGGTCGGCCCGCCGCGCTTATGGGTAACGGGCGCCAAACCACAACCGTTACAGATGTGGGTGCATGTAACGGGTGTTAAGGGCCCATTACAAATGCTACGTGACCTATTTGAGGTTTTCACGTAGTGAAAGTAACCCAATCCTTTCTGCAGCGACCATGGTTGGGATCCACTCCATTGTTGCAGTCGACGTGTGGCCATCATCAAGCTGCCGCTCATTGTGTCCCAACTGTTTCCGGTACTCGACGTGTGCAGGCAGCACCTACAACGCCGCGGCCAACAACACCTTCTGAGGAAACCTCGAGCTCCTCGCGGCGGCACTCCCCGGCAACACCTCAGCATGCGGGCCGACATCACCACGGGCACTGTCGGCGCGGTGCCCAACAAGGTCTCTGGGCTGGCGCTCTGTCGCGGCGACACGGACGCGCCAACCTGCCGCGAGTGCGTCGTTACGGCGTTACCCTACGGGTGGTGCGACTACCACGGCAGCAAGGACGCTTGCGTCATCCGCTTCTCCGACCAGAGGTTCCTCGACTTCGTCGGCGTGAATCTATATGTCGTGTCCTCCTGGCACGCAGACAGCCTCACGGTCCCCACACCGCCGTCATGGCGCTTATGAGCACGACGGCAGACCGCACCGCGGTATGCAGCTTCGCCAGGAAGAAGTACTTCGCCATGGTGTGATGGACTTCGACACGCACTACTCGAGAACATACGACGAAAACATATGGCAAGACGCGGTGGAGGTTGTGGTCCCTGCCTTGACAGTGGCTAGGAAGCATCGTATGGCACGCTTAGCTCCGTAGTGACACACCTCGTCGCTGGAGAGGTAGAGCTGGACGAGCATGACAGGGCGCCGCTGCGGAGGAAGATATCCAGGTGATCGTCGACATCCCACGAGCCGCCGCTAGAGTATGCCTTTGGCGGCTCAATTGAAATCAAGAAACCTCGCGACGAGCTTCTTCAGGGACGCGATGGTGCCTTGTTGCTGACCAGCAGCGGTGAGCCTGGCCTCGTCGACGATGTTGGACGTGAGGCTCGACGCGTCGACGTGGGCGGTCGAGAGGAGCAGGCTCAGCCGGGAGGAAACATGGAGCGTGGTGTCTAATGGGAGGTCGAGCTCGCCGACCGTCGCCTCGCGCCGGAGCTCCCTACTAGCCTAGACGACGCACAGGTCACCCCTTGCAAACGACACTCTTCCTTAGGTGGGACTGACGCGGGTACGAGAGGTGGGTAAGGCGATGTCTGGTGACGATTTTGGCAAAAACGCTCTCCAAATTGGGATTCTATGGGTCTTCCACCATATCCACTTCTCCAATTACCTAGCAGGTGGGTCCGGCGTGAGAGATACCGCAAACCAGATCGATTTGGGTGAGAAACGTTTTCGATTGTTTTTTATCTTTATAGTATAGATAAAAAAGAAAGATTATATTCTTGTGAGGTCATAACTAGACAAAAAATTAAATAAAAAAATGAAAACTGCACCAACAGGTTTGATTAGAGCATGCATCAACATGAGCCGAACTCAACTAACACAAGCATAGATCGTTTAGATTAGGACATCAACACGCCCGCCGGACTCAAACACATCATAAGCGCAAATTATTCTACACGGTAACAACAGCAGAACCAAAGCCTTACCGTAGGACCCACCAACAATCACGCTCATGTAGTCGTCGAAAACTTTAGTTATGATACTACATCGATAGTGAACTGAGGAAAGTAGAGAACACACGGAGAAGACCACCATCATGTGGGACCCATGGTTGTAGTGGCCGCCATAACTAGTGATACCATGATAACACAATGCACGGACATCACAACTTTTGTCGCTGGACTCTAACTTGCTCTCGGCGCCTCGAAAACACTACACCACATATCCATTTCTTTTGTCATCGTTAGGCAGGTGAGCAATGTTAATTACCCTACTTCCCCAGATCTCCATCAATCTGTTTACTTTTTAAAAAAAAATTAAAACCAATTGCCCACACCTTCGTGGTTGTGTTTCCCATAATAAGATGTTCGAAATTTCCGTTTCATTTCACAGGTAAGGCCTTAAACTAGACTGAATAACATTAATATCATTTTTCTACTCATTTATTCTATTATTCAAATCACTTGCAATTCAAATTTGACTTGATTTATAAAATTGCTTGAAATTTGATTAATTAATTGAGTATAGCAAACAAATACAAAAATAAACTGAATTTTAATTTGGAGTACCAAATGTTGTATGTGGAGAGCAGAAAAAATTAAGTTTGAAGGGTAGAAAAGGAAAATTTTCAAACTCTCTCTTCTTGGCCTAGTGCAAAGAAAACAACACTCGGTAAGAGTTTGTTTGCCTAGTGTGTAAAAAAATTCGGCAAACAAGCAAGTTTGCCGAGTGTAGAGCAACTCCAAGAGACTAGCTATTTTGGCTTAACTAGCTAAAAAATAGAAAATTTGTCCAAAAACTCAATCCAACAGACTAGCTAAACTTGCTCACGCTATCCTCCGCTAGCTAAACCGGGGGCTTCGCTAGCCATCTTTAGCTAGCGAGTCCTGCTAACTATCCCCTCGTACATGACTATGGCAGGCGGGACCCACTAGCGGTGGAGCATATGGAGAGTTGATTTTAGCTAGTCTATTAGATTTCATCAACTTTTTGCTAGCTATTTCATTTTACATACTAGTCAAATCAGGGTTTTAGCTAGTGATTTTTAGAGGGACTCTCGGAGTTCTCTTATTGTTTTGCCGAATGTTTTTCGTGTAGCACTGGAAAGATTACACTCGGTAAACCTTTTAGTACTCAGCAAAAAAGGGATTTTCGGTAGTGGATGCATAGTAAAATGTATGAAATAAAAACTTGGCTTCTGGTTCGGTGGCCTTATTGAATTGGACTCCGATAATTATATAGTGTTGGACCCAACGTGGATACATGATCCGATCCGATGTGAGCCGGCCAAGGCCAATGTGTAATAAGAGTCTTTCAGAGATTCAGCGATTCATATGGTCTCCTCCTCCCACACCACAGATATATATCAAGGCTTTGTTAACATCCCGCTCCTATTCTGTTCTCCTGCATTGCCAGGCCTCAACAATGGATAAGGAAGACGCCCTGTGTTTCGACGATGCCAAGTGGAAAATAGCTCTCGACATTGCCACATACGTGTCCTTCCCCGTGCTCATCGTCGTATTCATCACCTTGGGCGCTTCATCCTCATTGATGATCCGGAGCTCCACTTCGGCCACATGAAGTTTGTTAAACAAATTGTAAACCGTATAGATAAGATATCCTGGCTAAGAGATATAGGTTGTTGTAGTCTTGTTGTATAAGAAAAGTAGTTGTAATTCTCTTTCCTAGATATCTCTAAGCCAGGACGTCTTGCTATATATATAAGTGTCATGCGCATTGCGCTAGTTGAATTAACACGAAACCGTCGAGATCTCCAAGATAGGAGGCCGACGTTCCACCATATTCTAGCGCCTCTGAATCTGTTATGGTAATCAGAGCGTAAGAGATCCAATCTTCAGCCATGTCGTCGTCGTCCAACTCATCGACGAACGCTCTTCTCGGATCGCAAGTTGCATCGCAAGTCACTGAGAAGCTCACGCGCCGGAATCATGCCATGTGGTCGGCGCAGGTTCTTGCGACCATACGTGGCGCAAGGCTGGAGCGCTACATCAACGGTACTGCCGTCGCTCCGGCACCTAAAGTCTCGCAGAAGCAAGGGGAAAAGGATGTCATGGTGCCCAACCCTACTTATGAGGAGTGGTTTGCCGTGGATCAACAGGTCCTCGGGTTCCTCCTCGGATCCCTGTCAAGGGAAATCCTGGCACACGTCACAGCCGCCAAGACGGCGTGTCAAGCATGGAGAGCGATTGAGAAGACCTTCGCCTCCCAGACGCGGGCACGCACTGCTAATGTGCTGCTCGCTCTCGCCACGACGAAGAAGGAGAATATGACGATCTCCCAGTACTACGACAAGAAGAAGGCCTTCGAAGAAGAGCTAGCTGCTGCAGGGAAGCCGCTTGAAGATGAGGAGATGGCGACCTACATCTGTAACGGCCTCGACTCTGAATATAATCCCATTGTATCTGCACTTGCAACTAGGATAGAGCCTGTTGATCTTCCTGAGTTGTACTCCCAGTTATTAAACTTTGAAACTAGGCTAGAGATTCAGCAAGGTGGAGGATCTTCGTCCTCTGCTAACTCTGCAGGAAAAGGCGGACGTGGTGGACAGCAGATGCGCGGTGGTTTTGGTCGCGGTCATGGCCCTCCTAGCCGCGGCCGTGGCTTTGGTGGTCGTGGACGTGGTCCACAGCAGGGACGCAACAACTCCTCAAACCAGCAGCGTTGTCCCTTCACCAACATACCAAGCAAAGATCCTGATGGGCGCCCCATCTGTCAAGTCTGCTTCAAGACAGGGCACATGGCATCTAAGTGCTGGCATAGGTTTGATGAGAACTATGTGCCAGAAGAACGTCATGTTGCTGCCGCCGCTGCCATGCAAGCCTACACGGTGGACACAAACTGGTACACAGATACTGGTGCCACCGATCACATCACCAGCGAGTTGGAGAAGCTTGCGGTGAGGGAGAAGTACAATGGTAATGATCAGATCCATACGGCGAGTGGTGCAGGTATGGGAATTAAACATATTGGTCATTCTATTGTTCAAACCCAAACTCGTGATTTGCATCTAAATAATATTCTTCATGTTCCAAAAGCCGCAAAGAATCTTGTATCTGTTCATCGTCTTGCTAAAGATAACTCAGCTTTTCTTGAATTTCATCCTGATTATTTTTTGGTTAAGGATCAGGCCACGAGGAGCATCATTCTTAAGGGACCATGCCGCAAAGGACTCTATCCTCTTCCATCAGCACCTAAAATAAAGCAGGCATTTGGCGTAGTAAAACCATCTTTTGAAAGATGGCATAGTCGTTTGGGTCACCCCTCTTCTGTCATTGTCTCAAAAGTCATTAGTACTCATAGTTTACCAGGTCTTGATGAGTCCAATAAAGAGTCTGTGTGTGATGCTTGTCAAAAGGCAAAGAGTCATCAACTTCCTTATCCAAAATCCCTAAGTGCATCGAGTCAGCCCTTGCAGCTTGTTCATTCAGATGTCTGGGGTCCTGCATCTAGTTCTATTGGAGGAAGGAAATACTATGTCAGTTTTATTGATGATTTCAGTAAATTTACTTGGATTTATTTGCTTAAGTTTAAATCTGAAGTATTCCAAAAATTCGAATTTCAAAATCTTGTTGAAAGACTCTTTGATCGTAAGATTATAGCTGTTCAAACAGACTGGGGAGGAGAATATCAGAGATTACATTCTTTCTTTGAACGTGTTGGGATTTCTCATCACGTGTCCTGTCCCCATGCACATCAACAAAATGGGGCTGCCGAGAGGAAACATAGACATATTGTTGAAGTAGGATTGTCTTTACTTGCTCACACGTCGATGCCACTAAAGTTTTGGGATGATGCCTTTCTAGCTGCTACATATCTCATTAATCGCACCCCTAGTCGGGTTATTAACTATGACACACCCCTTGAACGTTTGTTTCATACAAAACCTGATTATTCCTCTCTCCGGGTTTTTGGGTGTGCCTGTTGGCCGAATCTTCGACCATACAATGCGCATAAGCTTCAGTTTCGCTCTAAACAATGTGTCTTTCTTGGATATAGCATTTTTCACAAAGGATTCAAGTGTCTTGATCCCTCATCTGGGCGTGTCTACATTTCAAGAGACGTGGTTTTTTATGAAACTATCTTCCCTTTTGCTCAACTACATCCCAATGCCGGTGCTCGATTAAGATCTGAAATATCTCTTCTTTCCCTTGACCTAGTTCCTTCAACATCAGATCAAGGGGGAGAACAATTAGATGATCATATGTTTAATTTACCTAATGCATCTAATGGTTTTGTTGAAGATTATTCTGCAGAAAATAGGACGTTTGGTGCAGCTACAGGATTATCGCACGTACCTGAAGTAATTAACCCGGGCACTGCCGCTTCCCAGGAGCAGCAGACACCTGTGTCTGAGCCGCCAGGGGAATCAGCCACAACGTCACCAGCCAATGATGGACCAGCCAATGATGTTGTGATGACCAGTGAAGCTCCAGCCAATGATGGTGTCAATGATGGTGTGATGACTAGTGAAGCTCCAGGATCTTCTGAAGCTGAAGGATCTGTCCCTCTGCCTGTGCCGATTGCAGATGAAGGAAGACCAAGGACTCGTCTACAAAGTGGCATACGCAAAACCAAGGTGTACACTGATGGCACCATCAGGTATGGTTGTTTTACATCATCTGGTGAACCACAGAACCTAGATGAGGCATTAGGAGATATAAATTGGAAGAATGCCATGGATGTTGAATATTTGGCTCTAATGAAAATAAAACTTGGCACTTGGTCCCTCCAAAGAAAGGAATTAATGTGATCGATTGCAAGTGGGTGTTCAAGATTAAGAGAAAATCTGATGGTAGTCTTGATAGATATAAAGCTCGTCTAGTTGCCAAAGGGTTTAAGCAGCGGTATGGAATAGATTATGAGGACATGTTTAGTCCGGTTGTTAAAGCTACCACTATCAGAATTATTTTGTCCATTGATGTAACTAGAGGATGGAGTCTTCGTCAGTTGGATGTACAAAATGCCTTTCTGCATGGAGTTCTAGAGGAGGAGGTGTACATGAAGCAGCCCCCAGGATATGAAGACAAATCTATGCCTGACTATGTGTGCAAGTTGGACAAGGCACTCTATGGACTTAAACAAGCACCAAGAGCTTGGCACTCCAGGTTAAGTAACAAGTTATATGAACTGGGTTTTAAATCATCGAAAGCAGATACCTCTCTATTTTTCTATAAGAAAGGAGATGTTGTGATATTTATGTTGGTTTATGTGGATGACATAATAGTTGTTAGCACCATGCCGGGTGCAACTACAGCTCTACTGCAGGACCTTAATAAGGAGTTTTCCTTGAAGGATTTGGGTGATCTTCATTATTTTCTTGGTATTGAAGTGCGCAAGGTGTCTGGAGGTATAGCTCTGTCACAAGAGAAATACACGTCTGATATATTGAGAAGAGTTGGTATGTCTGATTGTAAGCCGGTTAGTACACCTATGTCTACTTCAGAAAAATTGTCCATTCATGAAGGTGATTTGCTCAGTCCACAAGATGCTACTCAATATAGGAGTGTAGTTGGTGCTTTACAATATTTAACTTTGACAAGGCCTGATATTTCTTTCTCGGTAAATAAGGTGTGTCAATACCTACATGCTCCAACTACGTTACATTGGGCAGCAGTGAAGAGAATTATAAGATACCTTAAACATACAATGAAGCTAGGAATAAGAATTACCAAATCTCCTTCTATGTTGGTTAGTGGTTTTTCGGATGCAGACTGGGCAGGATGTTTAGATGATCGTCGCTCCACTGGAGGATTTGTTGTGTTCTTGGGAACTAATCTTGTGTCGTGGAGTGCGCGGAAGCAATCAACGGTGTCACGGTCAAGTACCGAGTCTGAATATAAGGCAGTTGCAAATGCTACTGCGGAAATTATGTGGATACAGACGTTATTACTGGAACTTGGTATTCAAACGCCAAGAGCGGCAAAGTTGTGGTGTGATAACATAGGAGCAAAATATCTCTCTGCAAATCCCGTGTTTCATGCACGGACTAAACATATTGAAGTGGACTATCATTTTGTTCGAGAAAGAGTACTTCGGAATTTACTTGATATTGAGTATGTCTCTACCAAGGATCAGGTAGCAGATGGTTTTACAAAACCTCTTTCATTGCGACAGCTGGAGATCTTCAAAGGCAATCTCAACCTTCAGAAAGTTTAGATTGAGGGGGAGTGTTAAACAAATTGTAAACCGTATAGATAAGATATCCTGGCTAAGAGATATAGGTTGTTGTAGTCTTGTTGTATAAGAAAAGTAGTTGTAATTCTCTTTCCTAGATATCTCTAAGCCAGGACGTCTTGCTATATATATAAGTGTCATGCGCATTGCGCTAGTTGAATTAACACGAAACCGTCGAGATCTCCAAGATAGGAGGCCAACGTTCCACCATATTCCAGCGCCTCTGAATCTTTTAAAGTTCTCCCTGGAACCCGTCGTCCACACTGGGTTGGACGACGTCGGCAACAACGCTCAGGCGGCGGCACCCCCGGAGTTCAATGTCACGCTCCACGCCAGGAACACCCACAAGCACAGATACTGCGCCCAAAGCGCGACCGTGCGGGTGGTTTACACCGACGTCGTCATCGCCATCGCGCGCATGGACCCATTCTGCGTGGATGCCAAGGGGGCAGCTTCTTGCTTGCGGCCACCGCGTCGCCGGGATGGCCGGCGCTGCCGCTCGAGTTCCGGGAGCGCATCCAGAGCGACAGGCGAGGCGGCGGGGCGCAGGTAGAGGTTGACGTCAAGTTCTACAACAAAGTTCAGGGCCCCATGTGGGTGCAGTGTCGCACGGCGCTGGATGCCAAAGAGGCATGTCCCTGTAAATTATTACGTTTCTGTTGAAAAACACAATTCTTCAGTTCCACGCAACGTATTTGTGTATATAGACCATGCAACAACGTCTGCGTTTTATATATGCTTATTATTTAGATTCTGCATTGTGACCAAATCAATAGAAGGTAACACGAGACTGATTCATGTGTTAGCTGGTTAGTAGTGTAATGAATTGCGTAACGTGATGCCTCTCGGCTCTCACAGTTCCATGTTATATAAATATATAGGGTAGGAAAAGCTCCTACCGTGGCGCATACACATCTATATCTTGCGCATGAAGTACATTAAAACAACTTACAATAACCTGTGCTAACTCAATCCATGCACAAGGTTAGTTAGGATTAAGTCTATCTACTTTAACACCCTCGACAATCACAACGCGGGTACTAAGTTGAGATTCGCCGAAAGAACTCCAGTTGCCGAGAAGAGAGAGCCTTGATGAAGCCATCTGCCACCTGATCCCTTGTACTGATGAAACGTATGTCCAACAACTTTTGTGCAACTCTTTCACGAACAAAATGGAAGTCAATTTCTATGTATTTGATCCTTGCGTGAAACACTGGGTTTGTAGACAAGTACTTGACTCCCAAATTATCACACCAAAGACAAGCAACAGCAGGATGTGGAACCTGCAATTCAACCAGCAACCTTTGCACCCACGTTACCTCTATTGTTGCATTCACTAAAGCCTTAAATTCTGCCTCAGTACTTGATCTTGAAACCATAGGCTGTTTCCTCGCAGTCCAGGACACAAGGTTTGGTCCAACAAACACAACAAAACCCCCTGTGGATCTGCGATCATCTGGGCAGCCGGCCCGGTCAGCATCGGTGAACACACTCACCAACATAGAATCTGACTTGCTTATGTTGGGCTACATTTTTTTTATTTTTTCCTTTAATCTTGAGGGTGGCTGCTGTGCGGCGCGGCCTTGGCGCAGCCAGCCGTTGCGTGGCGCGGCCGGCTGGGAGCGTGGCATGGCCAGTCGGGGAGGAGCTGCTGCGTGGCGCGGTCGGCTGGGCAGTGACAGTGGACAAACTAACTACAAAAATATTGAATGCAAAAGAAAAACACAAAATGTTATGTAGTGTAGTTGTAAGAGTGCTTTAGTTGAAGTAAGAGGTACACGGTTCAAACTGTGACCCATCCAATTTTTATTTTTCCGTTTTCTCGTATTTTTCATACACCACTCTATTTTTTTCTAAATTTTTTATTTTATTAATCATGATGATCTATATTTCTTTTCACACGTTATATGAATTTTTTTAATTTATTGTCGTGACGAAATGCTGAAACGCATCGTGGGTCAAATTATGACGAAATTGGTACAACGTCATAGTGTTTGGGTTTTATATCGAGCTTCATATCCAACACTGCGAGTCTATGACGAAAACTGACTGTTTGTCATAGATCAGTGTGATCTATGATGAAATCTATGACGAAATTGGCACGACGTCATAGTGTTTGGACTTCATATCGGGCTTCATAGCTAGAGATGGCAACATGCATGAAAAATCCGCGTACCCGCGGATACCAAACCCGCGGATAGCGGATACAGGTGGAAATCTATGCACGCAGGTGCGGGCGCAACTCTAGACCCAACGGATACTTGCTAACGGGCATGAGAAATGATATCCGCATCCGCAAACCCGCCACACTGCTACAATAGCTGACATGTGGCCCCAAGTCTTCAAGTATATAACCTCGGGTTAGGGTTTCAGCTCCAACAACCCGGCCACCTCTCCAACTTCCTCGTATCTGCCGCCGCCACAAGCGCTTCAGGCTCCAGGCCCCTCCGAGCCATCCACCGCCAAGAGTTACTCTGCGCCTTTCGAGCTGCTGGCCACCATCCGCTCCTCCCCATTCGCCGACCGCCCTTCGTCCTTCTCCCCTCCCCATTCTCCAGCCCGGCGCCCGCCATTATCTGTCTCGCGCTGCGCCGTCTTGAGTTCTCGACCCCCCTCATTGGCCCGCCATTCTTCGTCTCGCGTCGTGCCGCCGTGCATGAGGCCTCGACGGGCGCCCCTGCCTGATCGACACCACCCAGCCAAGCCGGCCTCCAGCTCCTCTGCCATCCGTGCCGCGACACCACCACTCGCAGCTCCTTCCCATCCACGCTAAGACGGCGGCGGCCCCGACCTCCTCCCTGTGACCCTGCCCGCAGGCATAAGCTATCCGCGGATTGTGGGCGCGGGTGTGGCTGCGTGCCTGTTGCGGATAGCGGGCGTGGGCATGGGTGCGGATTTCTGTAGGTAGTATCCGCATGGATTTTGCCTGTTGCCATCTATATTCATAGCCAACACTGCGAATCTCTGCGAAATCCGACTGTTTTGTCATGGATCAGTGTGATATGTGATGAAATCTGATAACATCATGAGGATTTCGTCATGGACCACAAGATTTTTTTGTAGTGGATCAAGAGATCCTTTGACATATCCAAGTATCCGTTTAACCGCTGCTAAGTGCACAGTCGAAGGTGAATGCAAGAATTGACATACTTCGTGAACGGAGAAAGAGATATCAGGCCGAGTTAATGTCAAATATTGTAGAGCACCAACTATGCTTCTGTACCTTGTAGCTTCTTCTGGTCCAAGCTTATCACCATCATGAATTGACAATTTTTTTGAAACTGGAAGAGAGGTACTAACAGGCAGATACCTCTCAAGCATACCATCTGAATTTCTCTTGTCTTTGTAGACCCACTTGCAATCAACAATATTCATGTCTCGACTGGCTGGCACAAGATGCCATGTCTTGTTTTTCATTAACGCTAAATACTCATTGTCCATGGCCTCTTTCCGGTGAGTATTGGAGAGAGCATCCTGCAAGTTTCGTGGTTCTCCAACAACAGCCACATTGCCATAGGGACTACATCCATCTGTGAAAACCTTGGGTTTATGAATACTGTGTTGGAGACGAGTTGATGGTCACTGAGGTGGTGCAGGCGGTGCAGCAGGGGCTACAGGGGCAGGAGATCCTGGAGACACGGAAGATCCAACAGGCGAGGGTGCAGGCAAAGCAGAGGATCCCGATGGTGTGGCTATGGCTGGCGATCCATCGGTCCGCGGCGCAAAAGATCCCGACAACAGAGGATCATTGCCACCCACGGTCGCAGCCAGGGAGACAGCCGCATGCCCAGCACCACATGGAGACGACGGAGTGGATTCCTGGGCGGAGGGAGCAGGTGTGCCACTTAGAGATGGCACACGCGTGATCCAAGGCAGATCCTGGTCAGTGACCGCTGCCGGATGAGCTTGGGATGCGCCCGTGTGTGCACCGTGCAATGGAGCTCCTGCCAGCATGAAAACTTAATCATTTTGCATCAAATTTTCTCCTAAATCTTGGGTACTGACACCTACATCACATGAGTAGCTTGGACCATAGTGATTAGCATCAGATGAAGGAGAATTAGCCAAAGACCGATCATCTAGTTGTTCATCCCTATGTGATGATAGGTCGGATCCGCGCAAATGAGGAGGAAGTAAAAGGATTTCTGCTCGGAGCCGAGCACCATCATTAGCATGGAGCGAGGCAAAAGGGAATATGTTTTCATCAAACACAATATCTCGTGAAATATACACACGAACGGTAGGAACATCCAGGCACTTGAAGCCCTTGTGCAAGTTGCTTTAGCCAAGGAGAACACATTGCTTAGACCTGAACTGAAGTTTGTGAGTGTTATAGGGTCGCAAGTTTAGCCAACAAGCACACCTAAACGTGCGAAGAGCTGTGTAATTGGGAGACTACTTGAACAATTTTTCCGACGGTGCAACCCCATCAGTAACTGGACTAGGCAATCGATTTAAAAGATATGTGGTTGTGAGGAATGCCTCATCCCAAAACTTTAGGGGAATGGAAGCATGGGCGAGGAGAGATAACCCAACCTCTCAATATGCCGGTGCTTGCGCTCTGCTGAACCGTTTTGCTGATGTGCATAGGGGCATGAAACATGATGGGAGATTCCAATCTGTTGAAAAACGGTGTTGAGCTTTTGATACTCAACCCCCCCCCCCAAATCAGTTTGGACATAATTCTGCGATCAAACAACCTTTCAACAAGATTCTTAAAATCATGAAAACGCTCAAAAACTTCAGATTTACGCTTAAGCAAATATATCCAAGAGCACTTGCTCAAATAATCAATGAAGCTTACATAGTAGCTGGATCGCCCAATAGAGGTTGGAGCATGACCCCATACATCAGAGAATACAAGTTCTAGAGGACTAGATGACCAACTAAACGACTTGGGATAAGGAAGCTGATGGCTCTTTCCCTTTTGACATGCATCACAAACGGTGTCATTTTTGAATTCATTGATGAAAGAAAGATTGTTTTTTCTAAGGACCTGACGAACTACCACGGAGGAAGGATGGGCAAACCTGCTGTGCCAATTGGTCAACAAAACTTGTCGAGGGCGAAGACACTCTTATTCAAAGGAGAGAAGGAAGAACTCTGGGTAACACCCCCACTCACATCTGCCTTGAAGTAGAGTTTTCCTCGTTGCCTGATCCTTAACAAAAAAAGATTTGGATGAAATTCCAGAAATACATTGTTATCTGAGGTAAGACGATGAACGGAAACAAGCTTTTGTTGGCCTTAGGAACATAAACAACATTATTGAGATGCAAAACCCTCTTTGGGGTATGAACAACAAAATGACCAATTTGGCTAATATCCATACCTGATCCACTAGCGGTGTGGACTTGATCGCCACCAGTGTACCTCTCCCGGGTGGTCAGCTTATCGAGCTCACAAGTGATGTGTTCGGATGCACCTAAGTTGGTGTCAATGTCGTACGAGGTGGTGGCAGCGGCTGCACTCTTCTCTTTGACGGGGAAGGAGGTGTCGAAGTGTTCGTAGCAGTGGAGGATTGTGTGGCCAAGTTTGCCACACAGCTGGCACTCGATGGAGGAAGACCTGCCCGAGGCCGATCCATTTTCACCAGAGCGGAAGTTGGAGTCATTGTCATGTCCACCACGGCCGCGTCCACTCGGCGAGTTGTTGCCATCGCATCCCCTTGATGCAGAATTGGTTGAGGACTGGTTTGGCCCATGGAGCAATTCCATGCGTTGCTCGATGCTAGTGAGTTGGAAGAGCAACTCTCCCACGGAGATGGGCTCAACACGTGCAGCGACCTCTGAGACTACCGGATTGAAATCAACATCCAGCCCGACAAGGATGTAGAAGACGAGGTCTTCATCATCAAGGCGTTTCCCAGCCGACACCATCTCGTCAGCCAGGCCATGCATCTTGGCAACATACTCGGAGATGGTCGAGTTGCCCTTCTGTGAGGTCTCAAGAGCCGTGCCCGTGTCGATGATGCGCGCGCTAGAGAGGCAAACATGCCCTCTATGGCCTGCCACACCCTTATGGCAGTTGGATCGAGATGACCTGAACCTGGACGTCACATGACGATGACAACAGTAGGTAGCTCGGAACCTACTGCTCCTTCGCAGCTCACTCAGCATGGAGAGGGTTGGGAACCTCCTCTTCCTTTTCAGCAACCTTGATCTTCATGGTTTTGGGTGGCTCCTTGATAGATCCATCAAGGTAGTCGGCCATCTGAGCCCTGCGCAGCACAACAAGCACTTGCACCCGCCAGAGGTAGGTGAGGTTCTCGTTGAGATGGTGGGGAAGGGTTGGAAGGGCTGGCTGGGCGGTCAAGGAGACAGAGGAGGCCATTGCAAAGGACTCGAAGAAGATGAATTCATAGGAGATGGGCTCTGATTACCATGTAAAGAATGGCGTAACGTGATGCCTCGGGTCTCATAGTTTCATGTTATATTGGGTAGGAAAAGCCCCTACCGTGGTGCATACATATCTATACCTTGCGCATGAAGTAAATTACAACAACCTACAACAACCTGTGCTAACTCTATCCATGCGCAAGTAGGATTTACAACTTGTACATGAAGTCTATATACTTAAAAAGTAGGACTATGGTTTGCTCCTCCAATCCAACTCTAGAATAAAATGGAGATTTTTCTTTTTTTTAGTGTGTTTTTATTAATATACAAAAAAGGTTATGTTCGTAGGAGGTCATAACCAGACAAAAAGAAAAACACAAAAACAACATCAATAGGTTGGATTGGAGCATCAATACAACCCGAACTCAAGTCAACACAAATATAGATGGGTTGCATTGAGACATCAACATGCACTAGGCTCAATTACATTTGAAGTGGATATTAATCCACATAGCAACAATAACAGAACTGCAGCCTTACCATGGCACCCACCAACAATCATGCTCATGACTCCCCTTGGAACATGGTGTGCCTTGAGGCTAAATCATTTTGGACTGGAGCTCGATATGGGCATAACTCTGGATCAAAAGATCCAAAGAATCTTCTCCCTATAGGGATGATAGGTAGGGTTGAAAATGGTTGGGATGTATCCCGTTCCGTTCCGACTATTTTTCTACATTATGATTTTGTTCCCGTTTTTACCGAATTATGAAATTTGTCAGATTCAATTAATTTAATGTCATTCTTCATTATTTTGTAGTAGTTTATTTTCATAAATTTAGAAATGTCTTCCGCCTATTTTTTTACATTATAATTTCGTTTATTTCAACTGTTTCGACCATTTTCATCCCTAATGAGAGGTTGTATTATAGGTCCTTTGAGAATTTCGAGCTAATTCTACAAATTAACTTGACGCATCTAGTGATGTATCTATTGAGAATCTTACGAAGCCAAAGATAACTCTTGCCTTGAGATCCTTGGCTGACTTTACACTATTGGAAAAACACTCATTTGTACCAGTTGGTAACCCTCATTTCTACCGTTGAAGGACCGATTAGGCGACCAGAGGGGGGGAGTGAATGGGAGCTGATAAAATTCTTCTCCGAATAGATGAACTTGACTATGTCCCAAAATCACAAGCAAGGGTTCCCACACGAACTTGCCAAGGTCACGTAGTCACAACGGACCTGCCGACCCTAGGAACAAGTCCCAACTCAATCCAAAGCAGAAGCACAACACAAGAAGCAAAGGACTTAGGCAATCTGCAGTGCTCGGGACAGACAGTCCGACCTGGACTCGCGGACGGTCCGTCTAGGGTTGGCCGACAGTCCGACCGGTGAGCACGGACGGCCCGTATTACCGAACAGAACCTCCAGTAGCTCCCCGGAAAATACGGATGGTTCGTCCTGGCCTCGCGGACGGTACGACCACAGCAGACAGTCCGTGACCTCCTCGCGGACGGTCCGTGAAACCTCTCCTAACCAAAAAATCAGGGGCCAACGGATCAAACCAACTACCCGGACGAACACGCGACGAACTCGATGAACAGGAGCAGTCACAGACTGTCAGTGACCACCTGGCGGACAGTCCGTCGGTCAAAAAACAGAGCGGGGCGAGCTCGGGGCGCGAGCAAAACTCCTCCTAATCCTCCACGAATCTCCCAAACGGCTACATGGACTGAGGCTAGATTTTGGGGAGATGTGAAGCGTCCCTAGGGGATGCTATGACCAAAAACTTGAGGCCTCAAACA
Source organism: Cenchrus fungigraminus (assembly GCA_036936925.1). Classification (NCBI taxonomy): domain Eukaryota; kingdom Viridiplantae; phylum Streptophyta; class Magnoliopsida; order Poales; family Poaceae; genus Cenchrus; species Cenchrus fungigraminus. The sequence continues at coordinate 47,050,082 of CM072778.1, read as the reverse complement.
CACTAAATCACCGGGAACCAACAACGAACCGAGCTCAAGAACAAATCTAGGGTTCCAACCAAAATCCTCGAATCAGAGGCCAAATTCAGCGTTTGAGGGGGCAATATCAAGCACAAAGATGCACAAGACATCTATCCATGATCCCCACAAACAAAATCGAACACAAACGCCTCAGAATCCACGAATCGAGTCACGCACGAAAATCCCATAAAAAGACTCGAAAAAGACACAGAAATCGCTCGAGCCAAGAGATGGAAATCGACGCAACCATGAATGCTTCCATACAACCAGAGGTCAGATTCTCTATAAAATCATGAAGAAAAATCTAGCCTATAGAGCAGGGAAAATGGAAAGCAGTCCAGATCTATATATATGAAGTCTCTCCGAGTTGGGCAAATGACTAAGCTACACCTAGAACATAAAGGAAGATACACACCCCTCAGGGGCAATATGGTCAAGACTTGGATATCTTCATCGGGCGGTAACGCATTCACCGCAGTCCGCGTCCTCCCGATGCAAGCCCCGCGATCCCGCCACGTGTCCCCCGGCATCGAAGCTTCTCGGCACGCCCGGATCGCGTCTTCGCCCGCCGAGCTTCCGGTCTTGGTTTTGTGGCTCAACCAAGTAAATCGACGGTTTTGTGGTGAACCACCGCAAACCCCACGTGCAGACTCCGGTCGTGAGCCGCTACCCTGCACCGGCTCCTATTCACAACTTCGTCTTGCATTTCTTGCCACCATGCGGCCCGCACTTGATCCCGTTCGGCCACCGGGTCCATCGAACCGAGCCTACTTGCCTCTCCACTCCTCGGAGGTCCCACAAGGCTAAGACCTTTCGCTCCCGCACTTCACCTGCACCAACGCAAATCAAGCCGCAACCTGCACCTGCAATACTCGGTCAAGAGTTAGTCCACACTACGTTGTCAATCACTCATCACACCAGGGAGCGACTATCCACCGGTCCTCGGACGCTCCGGTCCTCAATCGGTATAAACCATCCGGTACAAATGATGTGGAGCATTTGTACTGAGCGAGATACCCAGTACAAATGCCTCACATTTGTACCGGGTGGAGTCTCGGCCCGGTAGAAATGTCTCTTCCCCCCTCCGACGTGGTAGGGGGCCATTTGTACCGGGTGGAGGTACCACCCGGTACAAATATGCGTTTTTTTTCTTTTTTATATTTCTTCACTCTAACGTATTTGCTTAATGTACTAATACTAATCCTAATACACTGTAATATAAAGACGTGTGGCATATAAAATATTATATTTGAGATAATATTCAACATGCATTCGTATATATTTATTTGTATAATATTATCTCTAATATTATACAAATAAATATATACAGATGTTTGGAGAATATATCATCTCAAATCCTGAAATTGTACAACTTTGGAAATAATATTACACATTAGCATATTGTGCATTCTGAAATTTAGATTAATAATATACATTGGATGAAATGTTAGCAGAGTTTAATTTTTGCTTCCAGATGCTTGGTCTTTGCTTCCAGATGTTTTTTTATTGGCCTGACTTTTCCATTCCCCGGTCGTCGCTCCCGTTACAATAATAGAGGATAAGCCTGCATAAAACTCTCCCCCCGGATTAATAACCTCGTCTAGAAGAAATCCGCATAATTATTCTTGAATCAATTGGATTATTTCTGTCTCTAGGAATCCTTCCTGATGTTGCCAATCTACCAAATAATATGAACAAAAGAATAAGAACCGGAGAATATGAACAATAAGAACTCCATGTAGTCGCAGTTGTGTGTGCACGCACTTTCTCTTCGAATTTGCTACCATGAGCGCAAGCTGTAATACGGTGCATGTACTTGCAAACATAGTATCCGCATAGATTGGTGCCGGAAGGCTGCGTCATGACCTGCACATATGGGAAAACCAAGTCAAGAAATAAGTTTTTATTGTATTGTAAGAAGTGAATAAGCTAAGACACATACTGGCCAATCATAGTGGGCATAAAGGTTGTTGTTGAACTTTCTGGGGTACTTTTCACAGAGACAAGTCCATGCAGTTTTAATCAACTCTACGACATCTTGGTATCTACTTTTATCTGTAGTCTTATACAAAGAGTCGAAGACAAAGACCTTGCTTCGCGCCATACAAAAACTAAAGAGAATCTAGTGGAAGCTGTCCATAGATGTAGAAGTATTAGTTTCTTAAAATATGCAATGTAATTTGAAAAAGATAAGAAGATGAGATACACGTTGCTCACCCAAAGTTGTATGGCAGCTCTATGGTAGTCTTATCATGGTGTTTGTCTAGAAAGTTGATGATGTGATTAAGTGTTTCCCTCTCATTAAGTTTGAGAGTGTTCTAAGTTATCATCAAAGGATCCATGTAGCCCACACTCATGATTTCTTTCCTCCTGCACCGTTGCATCTCAAAATTGTATGACACAAAAAATATAGAAGTTTAGTTACGGGATAAAGTGGCTAGAGCATTGATTTTTAGCTTATAGTAAAATAAACACTTACAGAGTCCAGCAACAGACGAATGAGACGTCAAGTGCATCCATATTGAATAGGAATCAGAATTCCTACATGGGAATAGTGAAGACTTGTTGGCCATGGAAATAATGATGGTCCTCAACACGAACATAGAGCAACTCCATCCCGCCGGCAGCTTGGAACATGTGCCACTTGTGCAATTCATACATCCTCGTTGGAAGATACTGGAGCAATCGTGGCCACACAAGCTCACACCCAGGCACATACTTTAGTCTATTTGCCCCTTTATGTGGTGCAATTTCCTCATCGCCTAGAAGTTGTGCTAGAGTCAGACCCGCTGATTTAGCAAAATCAAGCAATTGTTGCTCATACGTTGTAAGTGGTCTAGTTGCCCTATATGTCCCTTCATGAGTTGCGATTACATCCTCCCCTCGAATTTGAGCTTTAGTCAGACTTGTTTCTTTGTTAAATTCAGCCACTTGCTACTCATACGTTGAAAGCACCTTGAGGTCAGGGATAAATTGTTTTGACTGGGTCCCTAGTTGTGGAACACTAGATGCAGTTTTCTTCTTTGCGCGTTGAGTCTTGTGTACTTGTTGGTCGTAGTCAGTCAATGGCCTGGGAATATCATCTGGTTTTTTCCTTCTTTCCTCCTCCATTTTCCTCGTGAAATGATGAAATTTGACCCGGTCAATTGGTTTCTCAACTGGAGGCTCCTTAACTTTGAATATTTGTCTATCCAATTCTTGCCTCACTGACTGGTCAAGTTCCTCATTTGTCTTCTCATAAACAAGTTTTAGTGGAGGCTTCTTCTGCTTTGGTTTCTTCTACTTCTTTGGAGGCGGAGGAGGAGGAGCTTGTCGCTTGCCCTTGCCCTTAACATGTGCAGGAGGTGGAGAAGGAGGTGGACTCTCACTTGGGTCCCTGTCACCTACAGGACTCATGCTGCGCTCTACCCTTGCAGCTGGTAAATGCGGTAGTTCATCTTGGCGTTCAGGCATGGTGGCTGGTGATGTAGGTGAGTCAGCTAGAGGAGAAGGTGGCTGTTGCGTAATCCTTATGTGAGCCTTGGGCCAAAAAATCCAAGTATGCACAACATCTTGAAGAAACTCTTCCGCATTAGGTCCCGGTATCTCCAGCTCCAGGTCAGCCCAACCATCGACCACTCGGTCCACAAAAACTCTGGCGTAATATTCAATTCCAAGATGGTGGCCCGTGATGCTATCCCCTTGTACCGTTTTCTCAACCACGCCATAAGCCACCACAAGCCTCTTGTTTTTGCATTGATCGAGAAGCTCACATGCTGACCTCATGGTGATGTCATCCACGGGTCAGTGTGGCCGGTTTTGCGGTGAGGCTGGGATTGCTGCTTCAACTGTTGGTGCTGTTGCTGCTTCTGTGGCTGTTGCTGCATGTTCTGTTGAAGCAACCCTGCTTTTCCCCTTAGCATATGGGCTCATTTCATCAGTAGGACCTTGATGATGAGATGATTGTTTGCTAAGAGCAAGAGCCACACGCTCGTCACTGATTTGCTCCATTCTTGCCTCGGTATTGATTACGCGATCTTGCAACTCTTTTAGTTGTCGTTCTTGTTGGTTCTTAGCCCTTTTGCGACTTTTATAGGAGTCAATGTGCTCACGCCATGAGAGTTTCCATGGAATTGCACCTTTGCCTCGGCAACGTCCACCGTGTTCTCGAGCGCCTATTGCAGCACTAAGCTCGTCTCTCTCGATTAGGCACAAATGTTCCTTCAGCAGTCATGCGGATCAAGTCAACAAGCCTTGCCGCCGTCTCTCTTATTTGGTCGCCCGATACTAATGTTCCATCTTCAGGATTGATCGTGCCACCATGTGCATAATAATAAGTCCTTACTCGCTCGGGGCAATCTATAGTTGTCGGTACGAGTCCACGTGCAATACAATCATGTTCCATCTTGTCCCATTTGGGCATAGCCACCTTGTAACCTCCAGACCCAAGCTTATGAAATTCTTTCTTTTTAGATGCATTGATGGTGTTGGTTGCAATCATCTTGGTGGCTTCTTGCGTTTGCTTGTACTGCACAAATGAATCCCAGTGATCTCGTAACTTTGCATTTCCTTTCTTTGTGAAATCGGGTGCAAGTCCCTTCTTGATGTAGTCTTTGTTCAGCCGCTTCTTGTACGACTGAAAGGCTATTGCACCCTTCTGCATGGCCAAAGCCGCACATTTGCCAGATTTGTACCTTCTGGAAACGAGAAGTGTAATTGCAACTTGGTCCAAATCATGTTCTTCTCTGTGTCCGGGACCACATATTGTTGTGCATTCTCATGTTCCTCTTCATCTTCATTTTGAAGTTCAGCTGCAGCTTCAGCTCCTTTCCATACCGAAAGCTTGCTGGGATGTTATCCCTAACAAGAGCCCCAATGTGTTTGTCAACTTCACGACATTGTCATGTGGAGCAAATGGCATGCCTTCGTCAGAAACTTCTGTGATGATGAAACGACCCTCTAGCTTCGCCTTCGGACTGCGTTTCCCACAAGGCTTTTTGCTCCTTGATGACGTTTCCTTGAAATTTAAGGACTATTAACTGATTTCTCCTATTAATTAGTAATTAAACTTAAAGCGTAACGCGGTACTAGTTTGTACTAATTATACCTCTGATTGTTGCCCATTGTTACTTGTCTCGGCAATTGAAGGACCGAACTGGCGACCAGAGAGGGGGGGAGTGAATGGGAGCCGATAAAAATTCTTCTCGAAGGAGATAACTTCTCCAACAAGATGAACTCGGTCGGGTACCCAAAATCACACGCTCCGCATGAAACTTTCCGTTTGCCAAAACCACATAGCCACTGAAGTGCTACTGGTCCTAGGAACAAACACTACCTGCAGGCACAGCTTCTACACACACGGCAGCTGAAACAACTCAGAATTTATCTGCCCAGCAGGGGCGGTCAAACCGCATGGAGGGGGCGGTTGGACCGCCTGCCACTGGCAAACAAGAAATCCACCGAAAAGCCTCTTCCAAGCTCCAAAACTCTCCACGGTTTCAGCCACAAGATCCTCTAGTCAAGGCCAAGCTAGCTACCAGAAAATCTTGGCGAAAACAAGAACTTTACCCAAGGGCCTAGGGGTAGTTAGACCGACTACCAGGGGCGGTCTAACCTCCTGTACCCAGCACGAATCACAAGCCAAGAACTCCCGGCAAACAGCACCAAAACGAACCAAGATTTCACCAGAACGCTCCTCTGATCAAGACGAACAAACTCACAGAAGAAAATCCGGCAAAACAAAAACTTCTACCTGGGAGACCCAGGGTAGTTAGACCGCCCCCCTATGGCGGTTAGACTGCCCTCCTAGAAAACCTGGCCACGGGTCAACCCTCAACTTCCCATCGTCCGATCTCCCGATTCACCCCACGGATTGCAGCAAAACTTCGAGGATAACTGGGTTACCTCCTGGGCAACCTCTCTACCAAAGGAAATCCACCGAAACGCTCTCAATCAAAGGGAATCACGAATCTTGGCCCTCTAGGTCATGAACTCGAGGAACTCCGAAAACCACCAAATCGAGGCCGATTCAAGGGGGTTGCTGGGGCAAGGTCACCAAACAAAGAGGCACAAGGTCCTCATACGTGACACCCAACAAGAATCCCGTAAGAAATCGCTCTCAAAACTCCGCCATGAAAATCACAAGAAAGAGCTCCGAAAATCACCAAAAAGGGAAAACGGGAGAGACATCACAAGGCTTGCATCCCAATCATCCATCCCTCTCTCAAGATCTCACCATGAAGCTCTCAAGCTAGTCATATAAAATCCTAAGAAAAAGAGGAAGGGGAAAATAACAAAGGGAAATGAGCTAGGGTTGGCTGCCATCCCATAACTCAACTGTTTATATGGGGGCAACCGAAAGACTAAAATACCCTTACTAGCATACTAGGGATACAAGCCCCTCAAGGGCACTTTTGGAAGTCTTCAGTTCAACACCATCGGACGGATGCGCATCCACCGCAAGCCTGTGTAGCTCCAACACAACTCTTGCGATCATGTTGCGTGTCCTCCGCTTCGAAGCTTCTAGGCGGCTGCGACCCGGGTGGTCAGACCGCCCCCCTGGGCGGTTAGACTGGCCCAGGCGGTCAGACCGCCCCTCCTGGGCAGTTGAACTGGCCTGGGTGGCCGCACCTCCTCGTCGAGTTTTCGGTCTCGGTTTTGTGGCTCAACCGAGTAACCTAATGGTTTTGTGGTGAACCACTGCAAACCCCGCGAACTTGGTGTAGCCTCCCATCAATCTCCACTCATGACTCGGCTCCCACGTGTTGGTATTTCTTAAGTCACTGCTAACGGCGCCTTGCTAGCATGAGCGTAAGATCCACCTGGGTACACCTATGAGTACGAATGAGTCCGCAAGTGCACGGATATACCGCTGTAGCACTTCACCTAAGGAGTATTCCAAAGGGTATCGAATCCAAGGAATGGTGAGCGCTACCTCCTAGCCTAGCTACGGTCCAAGGACACCACTCTATAGGATGAGATGGGAGATGGAAAGGATCCGGCCGATAGCGTACAAAGTTAAGAACGGTCTCTCAAGTAGAAACTCTCGTTTCAGGCACCAGTTCCCACCTGGATATGACAGGTCGGTTCTGGCCGAAAGCTCTATGCTGTATCCGAATGTGGGGGAGTACAAAGGGTCCAACGGCTGTCACTACCGCGGCCTACCCCTAACTAACTGTGGGATACGGGGCAAATGAAGGATAACCCGCAGTCTAGACACCACGTCTACACCACCGATCACTACTATAGCACGGCTGCGTCTGAGCTCCCACAACAACACTATAGCACTCCGTAAAAATCCGAAGCGACAAACCCACGAGGGAGAGACTAGAACTCACTCAGGTATTAGCTATCTCATGCAAGGATCACGGAGGGACTTTGGTCTAAATAGAACATACGGAGCACCCACTTTACTCTAGTTAGAGTAACTGGCATACAAACAGAATTAGCAACTTATGAACTACACCAAAAGATCAAAGGGTTGGGTTCATGAAAATCACAAGCCTCTAAATCAAGAACAGATGAAGAACACAAGAACTATTCAATAGTGCAAGAACCCACTTTAGTCTAAACACAGAATGTCGGAATACTCACTTTAGTCTAAATGAAGAACAAAGGCACCCATAGAGGTTCGTTCTTGGGGAAAGATGCCAACACACCATGGCATGTCCCCAAGTCACCCCTCACCTTCCTTCTAATCTCTAAGTACTAGCAAGCCAGCACTAATCCTATGCAAAGGCACTCCTCTCCTAGACAGGTAGGAGCCCAAAGGCAAAATGAGAAGTGTGTGTCCTTATTCTTACCCCCTTCACATCTATTTATAGGGGCTGGACAACTTCGTGAGAATAGCTTGGACACCCGGGAATGGCTTGAGGATCCATTTAGGAAGCACCATGTGGAAGCAGATGGCGAACCATGGCAAGGTCGGTTCGGCCGATCCAAGGGGTCGGCCGACCTGGGCCCGCCACATGTCGCGTTGTGCTTTCTCCCAGTGACTGATATGTGGTCCCTTATGGCGGTTCCAGGTGTCCACGTGGTTTGGAGGCGGTTTGCTCGGGTTGTGGGCCCTTGAATCCTTATGCTGAACACGTGGCGGCGTCTAATTCGTCGGGAAGTGCTTCTCTTGGATTGATGAGGTGTCATGGACACATGGCATCCTGTGTGCTAGCACGTCGTCCGTGGCTTAGTGTGGGTCCCACCAGGCCCACATGATGTCTTGTGCATATCTCTCGCATCCGGGCTCCGATGTATGCAAATGATATACATTTCGATCGTCTCGACGAGCCCGTTGCAATGGTGCGGACCAATTTGGCATTTGAGGTTGTTTATGATGATGTCATATCTGTGCCATTGGTTTACTTGCTCTCAATTGTATCATTCCATATGCATTTCGATGTGTCCTGCAACAAAAGATATAAACACCAACACTTGTGGAAATTGTCGGTATAAACCCCTATTCTAGTGTTGATGATCACTTTCCATTTATTTTATGCAGTTATTGACGGCCTAAAAGTGGTACTTAACAGCCGTCAACACCACGTCGTCCCGGCTCGACCTTGGTTTTAAGGCTCAACCAAGAAACCGTCCACGACTTCGTCTTGCTGTTCTTGCCACCATGCGGTCTGCACTTGACCCCGTTGGCCACCGGGTCCCTCGAACCAAGCCTACTTGTCCGCTCCACACCTGGAGGCCCACCGGCATGGACCTTTCGCGCTTGTTCTTCACCTGCGCCGACACCAATCAAGCCGCAACCTGCACCTGCAATACTTAGCCAAGAGTCAGTCCACACCACGTTGTCAATCACTCATCACACCAGGAAGCGACCATCCACCAGTCCTCGAACCACACAGGCTCTCAGCAATTGGTTGCTCTTTCCCATCGATGCCGTCACCAGACATGTTCAGGTACTGTCAGCCTCCCGCTGATCTTGTTCATTTATCAGATTGTTTGAACCTTTGTTGTTAGCAATTATGTCCATTAACAATGCCTCTTTGCGTTGCTCCTCCGCTATTGGATCCATTGTCACTAAATAACAAGAGTAAATAACAATTATTTTATAATGAAGTAACTAATTTTCTAGTAAAGAAACTAATTTTCTAATGAAGTAACTAATTTTCTAATTAAGTAATTAATTTTCTAGTGAAGATATGGATTTTCGAGTGAAGAAACAAATTTTCTAGTGAAGAAATGGATTTTCCAGTGAAGAAACTAATTTTTTTAATGAAGAAACTAATTTTCTAATGAAGTAACTAATTTTTTAGTGAAGAAATGGATTTTCCGGTGAAGAAACTAATGTTCTAATGAAGTAACTAATTTTCTAATGAAGTGACTATTTGTCGAATGAGGAAACTATTTATCTCTTTGGACGGGAGTCAGGTGAGTGCGTGTGCGAGTCAAGCGTGTTGGGCAAGTCGGGGAGTGGCGTGTCGAGCGAGTGGAGAGCGAGTCGAACGTGTCGAGCGCGCGCGTGTCGAGCGAGTCGTATGTGTCGAGCGAGTCAAATGTACCGAGCAAGTCGAACGTTTGCGAGTCGAGCGAATCTAAATTTAAATTGAATTCTAAATAAAATTTACATCTAAATCTAATTGTAAATTTAAATTCTAAATAACATCTAAATATAAATTTAAATCTATAACAAAATCTAAATTAAATTTAAATCTATAACAAAATCTAAATCGAAAACTATTTTAAATTTTAAACTAAATAAACTAAATTATAACTAATAAAAACGTCAGCCACCATCGGGCTAATGTTAGCCCCCAAATGGACACGCGGGCGCGGCGGCCAGCAATACCCGCCGGCGTGGTGAGGGGGCGCGGCGGAGATGACGGCGCGGGGACGGTGAGGACAGTGAGGACGGCGAGCACGACAGGGATGACGGCGGGGAAGCGGTGAGGACGACGAGGATGGGGGGATACGGCGAGGATGGACGGCGGGGACCGCGCGGCGGGGCAGAGATGATGGGCGGGTTTGCGGCGAGGACGGCGATGCGGAGAGGACATGACGAAGACAGCGCACGGCGGGGGAGGCAACGGGAGGTGTCGCGGAGGGGCGGAGTAGACGAGCGTGCGCGGCAGATGCGGCCAGCGGAGAGGATGGCGGTGAGCTCGGTGCTAGATCGGGGAGGAAGAGAAGATGAAGAGAAGGGGAAGAGAATGGTAGGGCGCAATGCCACCCGACCGGGGCGCAATGCCATCCGGTACATATGGCCTCATTTGTAGGCCTTGTCTAGCCCCGGTACAAATGTGCTTTTCATTTCGCGTCATAACGAAAAGCAAGGCCCCGGTACAAATGTTATTTTCATTGTTTGTCCTTTTAATTTGCTTTAGATATCCTAAATTGGTAGTTTATTTATTATAAATTGTATAGAACACATAAAATGGCAGAAAAAACTTACTATTCTTCCTTTACGTATATATTATGCAACAATACATTTTACAATCAAAATGAAAACTTTATTATCATTAATAAGTAATATCTTCTAATGGGCATTATTTTTTCCTTCACTGCAACAACTACAAATAAATTTTTTCTTTTCATGCAAAATCCTCCTTAAGTAGAACATCTAGTGTTATTAATATGGTAATCATGATTTGGCCTTGCTCGTGTATATTACTACGTAAAATTATTGTTTTACATTTAATGAAGTTACAAAAATTGATATGGTTACTATTTTTATTAAGATATAGTTACAAAAATTGACTAGTGGATAGTATACAGTGGTTTGACACTTGTAGACCATGCTGACGAGATCTGGCCCGGTGCAAATGTGCATTTCATTTTGTTTCCGTTTAATTTGCTTTAAATATACTAAATTGGTAGTTTATTTATTATAAATTGTACACAATGCATAAAATGGCGAAAAAACTTAGTATTGTTACTTTACATATATACTAGATGCAATAATACATTTAACAATCAAAATGACAACTTTATTATCATTAACCAGTAATATCTTCTAATGGGCATTATTTTCTCCTTCACTGCAACAACTACAAATAAATTTATTCTTTTCATGCAAAATCTTCCTTAACTAGAACATCTAGTGTTATTAATATGGTAATTATGATTTGGTCTTACTCGTGTATATTTCTACGTAAAATTATTATTTTATATTTGATGAAGCTACAAAAATTGATATGGTTACTATTTAATGGGAGGATCGGGACTAGGTAAAATGATTGACTACTGAAAATAGTTCATATTCGCAATTATAGCAAAATATTATAATACTTTGTTACATGAGCACAAAGTTATGAAACTTATTATACATCTGCCTCTAAGGGAACATTAACAATCTTCATGTTCACAAATGTCCCTTGGTTGTGATCACGACGTAAGTATGGAGTGTCCTCTTAGGCTAACTGGATGCTTGGGTCAACGTTGACTAAAAATGGAGAAATATCATCGAACTGATCATAATCTTCTGAAATGTCAGTCTTGTCCTCAACTCCAACTATTTTTCTTTTTCCCGGTAGAACTATGTGACGCTTTGGCTCATTATCAATAATCTTCTTATCATCAGCCTTCTTTATTTGCGGTATGCTTGGCATGTCTTTCACGTAGAAAACTTGAGTCACATCATTGGCTAGCACGAATGGTTCGTCTTTGTATCCAATCTTGTTGAGATCCACTATTGTCATCCCATATTGGTCTGTCATTACACCTCATGCAGTATGTTTTACCCACTAACACTTAAAAAGGGGGATTTTTAGAGGTCCATAGTCAAGTTCCAATATCTCTTCAATGACACCATAATATGTTTCTAGTTCTCCATTATCGTCTATTATTGCATCTATACGGACACCACTATTTTGGTTTGTGCTCTTTTGGTCTTGGGCTTTCGTGTAGAATGTGTACCATTTATCTCGTAGCCTTGGAATGTAAGAACTGTGATAGATGGACCTCTAGCCAACCATTGGAGTTGCTCTTCAATAGTTTTATCACCGATCATCTTTTTCCGCAACTAAGTTCCAAAATTCTCAACGTGATAACGTGTAATCCAGGCCTCTGTCCTGTAGCGAACATGGCCCCATTTGCCATTTGTTCGAGTTCGTCTAGCATGTCCTTGTAGACATATCTAGGTCCCATGGATGCAACCACAATCAAAGAAGCAAAGAAACAAGTAAAAGACGCAAGAAAAGGAAGGAAATTGACACCGTCGGATGAACCGACGGTACCATCGGTGCAAGCGTTGGTGTAGTTGGTACACTGCGAGAAGCCTCAAGTCAACAGGCACCGTCGGATGATCCGACGGTCCATATTTTAGTTGTGTCGGACGAATTGCAGAGATGAAGCCGCGCAGACAGAAGCGTCAGATGAACCGACGGTCCATTGGGGGGAACCGTCAGTCTATCCGATGACCAGGTTTGAACAAGACAGAGGCGCGCGAAGACAAACTCTTCAGCACCGGATGAACTGACGCCTAGGGTCAGAGGAAGCGTCGGATATCCGACGGTCTTGAAGAAACCAACAGAGACGTTTTGGCGAGAAGTCCTTCAGCACCGGATGATCCGACGCACCGTCGGTGTATAGCGTCAGAGCAGTTCTGTCAAAGAGCCTCAACGGCTAAGTGACGTGGGAGGGGCACCGGATGAACCGATGCTCATGAAAGGTAAGCGTCGGTTCATCCGACGGTCTACTTTTTAGTGAGCCGTTAGCCAACGGCTAGCTGAGTGCCTTGGGCTATTATACCCCCTCCACTCACCCATTTGAGGTTGCTAGATTGTGTGGAAGTCCAGAGGAGTGCAAGACACCTAGAAGATCATATCCAATCCATCCAAGTGCTAAATTGCTCATCCATAGACTTGCACATGCTTTGTGTGTGTGCTTAGTGCTAGGCTTAGCTTAGAGCTGAGTGAGTGCAAGGTTGTGCCAACCGTGTGAAGTGATTCTTGAGTGAATCAAGTTGTACAAGGTGCGCCGGAAGCCTTGGGGCCTAAGTGGCTCACCGACAATCGTCTTCGACCCTCCGGCTTGGTGTGGAGTGGCGAGGACACTTTGTGCGGGGGACGTGGAGACCCCCTTCCTTGGTGGAGAAGCTCCTTCGTGGAGGCGGCATCAAGGTGACCAAGGGAGCTTGGCGAGTGCCTAAGTGGCGAGCCTTTGTGGCGAGTCAAGTGGTGCTCTTGGGAGAGACTTGGTGGCCGGGAAGCAATACTCTTGTGTGAGTGCTTCAACAACGTGGATTAGGGGTGGCTTAGTGCCTACCGATACCACGGGATAAATTGCGTGTCAAGAGTTTGCTTTCTCTCATCCCTCTTTACGTTTCCACATTAATCTCTTGCAATCTTTGATTGCCTTTACTTTCCTAGAGTAGTATCATGCTAGGATTGGCTATAGGTTGCAAAACTTGTTTTGGGATGGGAGTTTCACACTAGAACAACCGTAGTTGCACATCTAGATAGTATGTTCTAGTTTTACTTTATGCAAAAGTAGTGAAGCCATAGGTTAAGGTTTTTAAGTTGCCTAATTCACCCCTCCCCCTCTTAGGCTACGAGCATCCGATTCCTTACAAGTGGTATCAGAGCCGGGACTCACTTCCTTCACAAGGAAACGCCAATTCGATTGGTAAATTGTGAAAACCGGCTCATTGGAACGGTTAGGCATCACCGCCTAGTGAGTTGCTCTATAGAGATATGAATGGGGTGGATACCTTAGGTTTTGCTCCACATTTCGTTGGCATGGGCTATCCTCAGTGGAAGGTTCTCATGGAGGCCTATCTCCAAGCAAAGGACCTTGATGTTTGGAGAGTCACCGATGAGGGCATGAAAAATGGTACTAAGAAGGAAAAGCAATTTGATGTGATTGCTAAGAGTATCATTTTGTCCTCACTAGATGTAGGTGTTTTCAATAGAGTTTTTACTTGTAATAATGCTTATGAGCTATGGAAAACCATCAAGGAGCAAAATGAGGGCTCAAAAGAAGTAGCTAATGAACGCTACGGTTGCCTCCTTGAGGAATTCAATAGCTTCAAGCAACTTAAAAATGAAAATGCCGAATCTATGTACTCACGCCTAAATGTGCTTGTCAATGAGATCAATGCTTTAGGTGTGAAGAACATCACAGACTTGAACATCAACCGCAAGATCCTACAAAGTCTCCGGAAGCCTAATTATGACTTGGTGAAAGCAATCATCTATGAGAAGAAGCTCGAAGAATTGAAGTCATCTCAAATCTTGAGCAAGATCATGGCACATGAGCTTCAAATCATGCCCAAGTCCAAGAAGGCGCCCCAAGAACCATCTTCTCCAACCACAAGCCATGCCCTCTCAAGCCAACAAGAGAAGGTGATGAGTAGGATGGCTACTCATGGAAGCTCAAGCGAAGATGATGGTGATGATGGTGACAATGAAGACTCTTCAAGTGATGAAGAGGTTGAATCCATGGTGGCCATGTACGTGAAGAAGATCTTCAAGTATGTGAAGAAAATCAACATGTACGGCTACAACGTCCACTTGAGAGAAGGGTGTCATCATCAACACATCAAGTTTAACAAGATCGAGCACAAGCCCAAGAAGAAGGTGGTCAAGGAGAGGAGGCCAAGGCAAGAAGCAATTATCGCCGTCCGTGAGTGGACAAGTGGTGGAGAATCAAGTTCTTGTAGCTCAAGTGATGAATCAAGAAAGAACTTCACCACCCGCTTCATGCAAGGTCCTTCATCATCACCACACATGTGCCTTATAGCCCAAGGTATGGAGAGCAATGTAAGTGATGATGAATCCGACACCACCTCTCTCGATGATCTTGTTGAGCTAGTCCATGAGCAAAAAGGAATGCTTAAGAAACAAGCTAATGAAATTAAAGAACTCAATGCTCTCAATATCTTAGTGCAACCCTTGCTACAAATTATGAACATTTGTTGTGCAAATTCAAATTGCTTAGCAAGGAGTGTGATGAGCTAAAATCTAAGCTCGAGAGCAATGAGACTAAAACAAGGAATTCCTTTGAGCTTGATGAATCATCTATCCCTTGTGCAATTCCTATCTCCAAGGTAGATGCTTCAACTTCTTGCATTGATTTAATTGATGAATCTTGCTCACCATCTTGCAATGAGAATGTTGTTGTAGAAACATGTAATTGTCTCATAGGCAAGAAAAATGATGAGCTCAAGCAAGAAGTGAAATGGCTCCGAGAAAGGTTGGCAAGCTTGATGGGCAAGGGCAAGAACAATGAGGGACAAGTGGACATCTCTCAAGACATGAAGAGCAAAGTCCAACCTTCTCAAGATAACCGTGATCCCATGGTGAAGAAGCTTGAGAAGGGTGCAACCGTGACTTGCTACAAGTGTCATGAAGAAGGGCACAAGTTCTACAAATGCCCTCAATTTGTCAAGAAGATGGACAAGGGCGAGAAGAAGAAGTTGAACCCCACCATCAAGAGCTCCCTCATTTACACCAAGCCCAATCGCAAGAACAAGACCAAGAGCAACACCTATGTCATCAAGAAGAAGGTTAATGGCAAGGTGGTTGCACACAAGGTTGGGAAGATGAAGACGGAGCGGGGTTGGAACCAACCCATTTGGGTGCCCAAGGAAGTCATCACCAACATGAAGGGGCCTCAAATGGTTTGGGTTCCAAAGGCCACTTGAAGGCCATGTGTGCAGGGACTTGGGAGGCTTGGCACAAAGAAGTTGTGAAGACTCAAGCATAGAAGCCAAGCTTGCAAGTTGGACATGTGTGGCCTAAGTTCCCCGGTTGAGGTAATGGAAACTAGAACCCATCTCATGTATCATTGTAGCTCCATTGCCTTATCTAGGTTTGCATTTGTTGCTTTGCCTAGTTGTTTGCATATGGTAGGTTGCTTGTGTCATGTGCTAACCCATGACCAACTTATATGGTTTGATTAGTGTGTAGGAAAGCTACACTCGTTCTTTCATGGTGCATGTTTTCATATATATCTCTTTGCATCATGAGCAAGCTATAGGGTTAGCTTCCCTTTTGTTGTCACAAACAATATGCATACATTTGGTTGGTGATTCAAACACTAAATGCACACATTTAGGGGGAGCTCATCCTATGGTTTGTTTATGGGACTAACATTGTTTTAAGCTTATCTTGTATAGTCCCTTGGTGACGCGTTCCGGTGCGGTGCTTCATTCTTAGAGAATGCTATTTCACTCTCAATGTGATCTAACATCTCTAAAAGAGTGAACATAGCAATATGAGCTTCATGCTATTGAGTCATGTCCTTGCGAGCTTATGTCTCTATATAAGTTCAAAGGCAATGCACTCATACATTCCTAATCCTTGTGGTACCCTAAGTATCTTCTATGCAAGCTTCTTTCAAGTGGTGTCACCTTCTAGTGATATCATTTTCAAGTGGCTCATCTCAACGTGGTGCCAACAAGGTAGAGAGGAACATCCCCCGGAGGTATGCAATGATCAAAAGACTACAAGTGATATCTACAAGTGGTAATGTAACAAGAACCCATTTGTCTTATCTCTTGTCCTTTAAGCTACCTCTTTGCATGATACGCTCTAAGCTTCCTTGCCTTACAAGTGTTTGTGTTTGCGCACTTGATTTTCACACTATCATATTGTGCACACACTTAGGGGGATCTTAGTTTATATCATGTTAGTCTCATGAGCTTGTGATCCACCTTAGTTATTTGCACATGTGGTATCTTCACTGATATCATACATATGGATCATGGTTCATGCGGCTTTCTCCCTTGTATTTAATATTTCTCCTTGAGCTATGTTTGCTAGGACTTGCTAAATTTCCTTGGAGATCTTTTGTTTTGGACCTTTTTGGAGATTTTATTCCAAAGGGGGAGAATGTGGGACCAAAGCAAGCTACTGTTTCCAAAGTGGGAAGAGGCAACCTATGTGTGAACATAGGAAGAGAAGATCAAAAAGGGGGAAATTTGATCTAGGGGGAGTTTGGATGATGGTGAGCATCCAAGCAAGTGTAAGTGGGCTCTAATTTTGTCAATTTTTGCAAATTTATGCTTGCTTTGCTTGTGTTGTCATAAATCACCAAAAAAGGGGAGATTGTAGCGAACATGGCCCCATTTGCCATTTGTTCGAGTTGATTTTGGTGATTCATGCTAACACAAGTAATGGGACTAACCAAATCGTCTAGCATGTCCTTGTAGACATATCTAGGTCCCATGGATGCAACCACAATCAAAGAAGCAAAGAAACAAGTAAAAGACGCAAGAAAAGGAAGGAAATTGGCACCGTCGGATGAACCGACGGTACCATCCGTGCAAGCGTCGGTGTAGTTGGTACACTGTGAGAAGCCTCAAGTCAACAGGCACCGTCGGATGATCAACAGGCACCGTCGGAAGATCCGACGGTCCATATTTTAGTTGCGTCGGACGAATTGCAGAGATGAAGCCGCGAAGACAGAAGCGTCGGATGAACCGACGGTCCATTGGGGGGAACCGTCGGTCTATCCGATGACCAGGTTTGAACAAGACAGAGACGCGCCAAGACAAACTCTTCAGCACCGGATGAACCGACACCTAGGGTCAGAGGAAGCGTCGGTCTATCCGACGGTCTCAAAGAAACAAACAGAGACGTTTTGGTGAGAAGTCCTTCAGCACCGGATGATCCGACGCACCATCGGTGTATAGCGTCGGAGCAGTTCTGTCAGAGAACCTCAACGGCTAAGTGACATGGGAGGGGCACCGGATGAACCGATGCTCCTGAAAGGTAAGCGTCAGTTCATCCGGCGGTCTACTTTTCAGTGAGCCATTAGCCAATGGATAGCTGAGTGCCTTGGGCTATTTATACCCCCTCCACTCACCCTTTTGAGGTTGCTGGATAGTATGGAAGTGCAGAGGAGTGCAAGACACCTAGAAGGTCATATCCAATCCATCCAAGTTTTAAATTGCTCATCCATAGACTTGCACATGCTTTGTGTGTGTGCTTAGTGCTAGGCTTAGCTTAGAGCTGAGTGAGTGCAAGGTTGTGCCAACCTTGTGAGGTGATTCTTGAGTGAATCAAGTTGTACAAGGTGCACCGGAAGCCTTGGGGCCTAAGTGGCTCACCGGCAATCATCTTCAACCCTCCGGCTTGTTGTGGAGTGGCGAGGACACTTTGTGCGGGGGACGTGGAGACCCCCTTCCTTGATGGAGAAGCTCCTTAGTGGAGGCGGCATCAGGGTGACCAAGGGAGCTTGGCGAGTGCCTAAGTGGCGAGCCTTTGTGGCGAGTCAAGTGGTGCTCTTGGGAGAGACTTGGTGGCCGGGAAGCAATGCTCTTGTGTGAGTGCTTCAACAACGTGGACTAGGGGTGGCTTAGTGCCTACCGATACCACGGGATAAATCGTGTGTCAAGAGTTTGCTTCCTCTCATCCCTCTTTATGTTTCCGCATTACTCTCTTGCAATCTTTGATTGCCTTTACTTTCCTAGAGTAGTATCATGCTAGGATTGGCTATAGGTTGAAAAACTTGTTTTGGGATGGGAGTTTCACACTAGAACAACTGTAGTTGCACATCTAGATAGTATGTTCTAGTTTTACTTTATGCAAAAGTAGTGAAGCCATAGGTTAAGGTTTTTAAGTTGCCTAATTCACCCCCTCCCCCTCTTAGGCTACGAGCATCCGATTCCTTACATGTCTTCCCTTTGTTTGAGGCCTGTACAATGGACTTATGCTCCTCCCTGTATGGAGCCACTAGGGATGATTGTTGCAGGACAGTGGCATGTGGTTTGCGACATAACGTTTCATCGATATCCATCTGAGATTTCTTCCCTAGTGTGCCCTTTCCCCTGAGTCTCCCCTCATGGCATGATACAGGGAGTCCAATTGGAGAAAGCTCATCAATAAAGTCGACACAAAACTCAATGACCTCCTCTACAGCATATCCCTTTGCAATGCTTCCTTTAGGACGGGCACGATTACGGACATACTTCTTAAAACTAGACATCAACCGCTTAAAAGGGAACATGTTGTGTAAATACACAAGCCCGAGGATCACAATCTCTTCAACAAGATGGACAAGAAGGTGGATCATGATAGTAAAGAAAGAGGGTGGAAAGATCATCTCAAAGCTAACGAGGCATTGCACAACATCTTTCTGCATTTGCACTAGCTTGTCTGGATGGATTGCCTTCTGAGAGATCTGGTTGAGGAATGCACATACCTTGACGATTGCCAATCTCACATTCTCTGGTAGAATACCCCTTAGTGCAATAGGCAGCAATTATGTCGTCAACACGTGGCAGTCATGAGCCTTCAAATTTGTTATTTTTTCTCTTTGTAATTTATTATCCGTTGTATATTTGAGGAGTATTCCGTCGGCACCTTGATACTATTCAAGCAATCAAACATCTTCTTCTTCTCTTCCTTTCTTAGGGTGTAACTAGCAGGGGCCAAGTAATTATTTCCATTACCTCTCTTTTCGGGATGCAGACCATCTCGTTGTTTCATCAATTTAAGATCCCCACGTGATTCAATTGTATCTTTTGACTTTCCATATACACCAAGGTGGCCAAGCAAGTTCAAACAAAAGTTCTTCATGACA
Organism: Cenchrus fungigraminus; assembly: GCA_036936925.1. NCBI lineage: Eukaryota > Viridiplantae > Streptophyta > Magnoliopsida > Poales > Poaceae > Cenchrus > Cenchrus fungigraminus. Next base: position 47,030,609 of record CM072778.1, on the reverse strand, counting down.
TGCATCACATCAATTGCATTACGAACCTCAAGGATTTCCCAATAAGGTAGTTCCCAAAATATTGACTTCTTCCACATCGCTGCATGTCCATCCTTGTCTTTTGGAACAAATTGGCTACCAGAACCCTTCCCAAACACTACCTTCAAATCTTTGACCATAGAAAATACAAGTTTACCATCATGATGCAAGGGCTTCTTACGTTTTTCTCCAACACCTTCAAAATGTTTTATTTCTTCTTCTCTTAACGGATGCTTAGGAGGAAGAAATTGACGATGGCCCAAATACACAATCTTTTTACTGTGTTTTAGATACATGCTGCAAGAATCATATAAACAGTGCGTGCATGCTCGGAATCCCTTGGTTGTTTGTCCTAATAGGTTACCAATTGCCGGCCAATCATTGATGGTTACGAACACCAATGCTTGTAGATCAAAGGTCTCCTTCTCCTCCTCATCCCACACAGGTACACCTTCTTTCGCCCATAACGTTTTAAGCTCATCAATCAACGGTCTTATGTACACATCGATGTCATTGCCTGACTGCTTTGGGCCTTGGATGATAATTGGCATCATGATGAACTTCCACTTCATGCACATCCAGGGAGGAAGATTGAACATACTTAAGGTCACAGGCCAAGTGCTATGACCACTACTAAATTCACCGAATGGATTGAATCCATCTGTACTTAAACCAAACTGAATGTTCCTCGCGTCATTTGCGAACTCGGGAAATTCTCTATCAATTAATCTCCACTGCGACCCATCAGCGGGGTGCCTAATCTTGTCATCTTTTTTACGTTCTTCTTTGTGCCAACACATCATCTTTGCATTGGCCTTGCACCTGAATAGACGCTTCAGCCGTGGTATCACTGGAAAATACCACACCACCTTCACAGGAATCGATCTTATAACGTTGTGCTTCACACATGGGACATGCCTCTAATTTCTCATATTCTTTACCTTGGTACAGGATACAATCATTAGGGCACGCATGTATCTTTTCTACCTCCAAGCCTAGAGGACAAACAACCCTTTTAGCTTCGTACATTGACACCGGTAATTCGTTCCCCTCGGGGAGCATGTCCTTCACAATCAACAATAACTCATCAAAAGTCGTGTCAGAAATTCTGTTACTAGCCTTCCATTGTAGCATTTCCAATGTGCTACCCAACTTCTTGTGCCCCTCTTTGCAATCTAGGTACAACGGTTTCTTGTGATCTTCTAACATGCGTTCAAATTTCTTTGACTCCTTCACCTTTTCCCAGCAATTTTCCTTTGCCTCTCGCAATACCTCACCGAGAGCATCATATGGTCCTTGATTCTCTCCCATTTCTTTGTAATCCTCTTCCATTGGTTCATCTGCAAAGCCACCACCTTGAGACCAGTCAGGAATAGTGTCATCTTCTTCTTCGTCATCTTCCATTATAACCCCTCTCTCCCCATGCTTTGTCCATACAAAATAGTTTGGCATGAATCCCCATTTGAATAGGTGATCGTGAAGACTCTTTATCGATGAGTAATCCTTTTCAATTTTTGCATTTTTTGCATGGACAGATAATGAAACCGGACGAGGGCCTATTAGATTCAGCCACTTGTAGAAATCCACTCACTCCCTTAATGTAATCTGACGAGATCCTCTTGTCTGAGTACATCCATTGTCGATCCATCTACAAAAGGATCACCAGACAAAATATACCATTATCTTGCAACAAGTCCTAATTAAGGCATAAGATCACTTTACACAAATATAAAGTGCTCATGTACAATCCACATGATACAATTCGGCAAACTTATATCAATTTCTCCCACGTGCTCATTTTCTAATAAGGAAACTACTATTCTACTGAGAATATCAATTTTCTAATGATGCAAACTAATTTTCTAATAAGGAAACTAATTTTCTAATGAGGAAAATCAATTTTCTATTGAGTAAACTAATTTTCTAATGATGAAAATATAAATAAATTGGAAAAAATCTATCTACACATACAACGTCTCATACCCCTATCATAACACCTTCTTTCTATTAGAACATAGACAAATATACATCTAAATAAATAAAATCATCATTCTTAGCTCATTCGAAATTATTCATGGATACTTTAAGTACAAAGCATAAAACTTAAAAAGACAACCGTATATCAAGGGGGGTGAAGTAACTAACCTCTACACCACTTCAATGAGTGAAATCATGGAGAAACCGTCGCAAATCGGGCAAAAGCTCCCTAGGGCGCCATTGGGGAGGGGAGCTCGAGTTGGAGAGAGGAAGAAGAAGAGTGGGGAGGGGGGCTCGGGCTAGGGGAAAAAGAAAGAATTATAGCCGTTGCACATTTGTACCGGGCCAAGACACGGGCCGGTACAAATGTGCTCACATTTGTCCCGCGTGGTGGCTCTAACCAGTATAAATGTGAGGCAAGCACATTTATACCGGGTGGGTTGCATCATGCCCCGACGAGCCTCTGTGAGAGGACATTTGTACCAGTCGGTGGTTCCAACCGGTACAAATACCATCATTTGTACCGGTGGCAAAAATATCCGGTACAAATGAAAAATCAGGCCAGGGATAAATGCTTGATTCTCTGGTAGTGTTAAAAATAGTCAACGCTCTAAACTTACCAAGGCGGGCTGAGTGTATACACTCCGCCTTGGATGAGACTGTAGAAAAATCCTAAATTGATATAAGTAGAGGCTCAAATTAAGAGGTTTTTTACGGTACACAATACCACCCTGTACCACCGGTTGAAAAGGACTCGTATGTAATAGAAAAGGACCTATATGTAAGGATCCGACGGTTGAGATTTATTCTGTACCACCGGTTTTTTTAGTGTGGTATGGGTGGTATTCATAGGTGGTATCGGTAGTATATGGGTATTATCGGAAATATACAAAATAATATTGTTGTAATATATGAAATCAAGTCTTTTTATGTAACCTTGGCAGCGGAAAATTTTTTCCAAATAATATACATCGAGCAAATTACCATTTTACCCATAGTAAAAAACTGAAAAAACCGATAATACCACCGTACTACTGTTGGGTGGTATTGTGTACCGTAAAAAACCTCCAAATTAAAGACCCTTCTCAAGCTTATTCCAGGCTTACCAAGGCTCGTGGGGCTGAGTGTGTATACACTCCGCTTTCAATGTCGTGTAAATAAAATAAAAAACAAAAGGATGAGCTATCCGAGGACAGGGCTACAAAGCAGGTGCAATCCGATCCTAATCCGGTAGGAGAAAATATACTGACTTTAATTACAAGTAATCTCTTCTCTTCTTATATGTCTACGGTAATTCCCTACACAGCCCCCCCCCCCACCCACCCACCCCCACATATTCTATACGTGATACACTGAGAATACAACCAAGCACTTTGACATAATGTATTACACCAATCTATAGTGGCCCGAACATGGTGAAGTCTCCCACGTCCTTCCTGTTCACGTATCTAGTTCTAGTCACCATGATTCCTTCCATTCAATCTACCATCATATTCTACCCGTGTTGGACTGCTGGATTATTCCTCCAATAGGAGGCGTGGAGGGGTGGTGCACGCTCGCCAGTAGAGGGAGGTGTGAGGGGTGCTGCAGCTCGCCAGTGAGGTGGGGGGTGGGGGGCGCCATTGACGGAAGGGTGGGCGTGCACAGCTCTCGACTCTTGCGGAAGAAGTTGGTGGAGAGGTGGTGCATGAGAGACAAAGAAATGGGGGGCGGGAGAGGTCGATCCAAGCTAATAAAGACGTGGGAGGCTCCATATCGAGGGTAAGAGCATGAGAGTGCCACGAATACCCGTTGATACTGAGGTTCATTTTCCAATTACGAATTTTAGAACATTCAAACAGTGTGGGCATTCGGAGCTACCACTACCCACATCCAAACACAGCTAGTAAATTTCTTTGCTGGCATGAATGATGATGACCGCACCTCTTTGTTTTATCACATGCATGTGAAAGCTACATTTCTCAGCTTTGAACAAAATGTGTACGTCAAAGGATAACAGAAAGAAAATAGGGTCGCGCGCGATTGCTGATGCCTGTAACAACGAGGTTTTTTACGGTACACAATACGACCTGTACGACAGGTTGAAAAAGGACTCGTATGTAATAGAAAAAGATCTATATGTAAGGGTCTGACAGTTGAGATTAATTCTATACGACTGGTTTTTTAACTGTCGTACGGTAGTATTCAAAGGTCGTATGAGTAGCATAAGGGTATTATCGAAAATATAAAATGATATTGTTGTAATATAGGTAATGAAATATATGAAATGTTTTACATAGTATAAGGGGGCGGCGGGGAATTATTTTTCCAAATAATATATATCTATCAAATTACCATTGTACCCATAAAGAAACAACCGAAAAAACCGATTATACGACCGTACGATCGTTGGGTCGTATTGTGTACCGTAAAAGACCTCAACAACAAATTGAGCAGAGCCTGTTGGTCCGAGAACATGAGACCGACTCGTATTACATGCGCTGAGGTTTCATAGCTACACGCGTCAAGTTCGGTGAAACAACAGAGAGTCCGAGTTCAACAAGGCACGGCCGGGCGGTTCATATATGAGTACCAACTGGTAGCATCGATGCGGCCTTTCACATGGTTTTCGTCAGGTCATAAAACTGCTGGTAGGTAGTTACCTTGAGGCGACGTGGACAATAGTCACCGGAGTTAGTGGTGATGGTTCCTGCCGACGACGACATCTGCGGTAAGTCCGATGCAGGGCCGTCTCCAGAAATTGGAGGCCCGTGAGCGAAATACAAAAAGAAGTCTCAAATTTTTTTTCAAAAAAAATCACATGTTCAATTACTATATTTTTCATAATTAATATTCTCCCAGATTGCATAATGCAGACTATGGAGCCGCATGCACATAAATCTACCTACGTGTTGTATACTGATTGTGGAAATCTTAACATTGTTTAGTTGCTAAATTTTTTCGCACAACTAAATCAAGTTCTATTAGAAGTAGTAAACATATACTAATTACAAAACTAATTACACAGATGGACGGGAAATCGCGAGACGAATCCATTAAACCTAATTAATACATCATTAAAGGTTATTTACTGTAGTATGATGTTGTCTAATCATGATATAATTAAACTTGTTATCCGATGTTATATCCGTCGTCGTTCTAATCGCCTTCATCGCCGCTCTCCTCGCGACCTTCATGTTCGTCGTCAACCCTCGCGGACCCATCGTGTTCCACGTGAGGGCGACGGACGTGGGCGGCCTCGACCCCACGCACAGCCCCGTGATCCACCCATCCTTCGGCCTGGCCCTCCGCGTCGACAACCGCGGGATGTTCAGGGACTGCTGGGAGAACGTCACGGTCACAGTGTTCCACGGCGACACCGTCATTGGCTGGGGCACCGTGCCGGACTTCTGCGCGGATAAGCACGGGTCGGCGGAGGTGAAGGTGGCCATGTCGCACGCCGACATGGTGCTCACGGATGCGCAGCGTGCCATGGCGTTGCAGCTCGGCACGGGGGAGCTGGAGCTTGAGGTGGAGATGAGGATGCAGCTCTCCATAGGTTACATGGGTCGGAGTTGCGCCGATTGCGCGTCACGATAGGGTTTCCAGCTCTGCACCATGAACCCGGGACGGCAAGCTTACTCGCGCTGCCAATTTTTCCACATTCTTCATGGGGAGGACCGATGATAGCTGCTTTTCTACTCAATAAGTACCACCTCACATTTTGCTTTTCTAGTCAACTTGTGGACAGGGCCGTCTCTAGAAATTGGAGGCCCGTGAGCGAAATACAAAAAGAGGCCTCAAATTTTTTTCAAAAAAAATCACATGTTCAATTACTATATTTTTCATAATTAATATTCTCCTAGATTGCATAATGCAGACTATGGAGCCGCATGCACATAAATCTACCTACGTGTTGTATACTGATTGTGGAAATCTTAACATTGTTTAGTTGCTAAATTTTTTCGCACAACTAAATCAAGTTCTATTAGAAGTAGTAAACATAGACTAATTACAAAACTAATTACACAGATGGACGGGAAATCGCGAGACGAATCCATTAAACCTAATTAATACATCATTAAAGGTTATTTACTATAGCATGATGTTGTCTAATCATGATATAATTAAACTTGTTAACAGGGCCGTCTCCAGAAATTGGAGGCCCGTGAGCGAAATACAAAAAGAGGCCTCAATTTTTTTTCAAAAAAAATCACATGTTCAATTACTATATTTTTCATAATTAATATTCTCCCAGATTGCATAATGCAGACTATGGAGCCGCATGCACATAAATCTACCTACGTGTTGTATACTGATTGTGGAAATCTTAACATTGTTTAGTTGCTAAATTTTTTCGCACAACTAAATCAAGTTCTATTAGAAGTAGTAAACATAGACTAATTACAAAACTAATTACACAGATAGACGGGAAATCGCGAGACGAATCCATTAAACCTAATTAATACATCATTAAAGGTTATTTACTGTAGTATGATGTTGTCTAATCATGATATAATTAAACTTGTTATCCGATGTTATATCCGTCGTCGTTCTAATCGCCTTCATCGCCGCTCTCCTCGCGACCTTCATGTTCGTCGTCAACCCTCGCGGACCCATCGTGTTCCACGTGAGGGCGACGGACGTGGGCGGCCTCGACCCCACGCACAGCCCCGTGATCCACCCATCCTTCGGCCTGGCCCTCCGCGTCGACAACCGCGGGATGTTCAGGGACTGCTGGGAGAACGTCACGGTCACAGTGTTCCACGGCGACACCGTCATTGGCTGGGGCACCGTGCCGGACTTCTGCGCGGATAAGCACGGGTCGGCGGAGGTGAAGGCGGCCATGTCGCACGCCGACATGGTGCTCACGGATGCGCAGCGTGCCATGGCGTTGCAGCTCGGCACGGGGGAGCTGGAGCTTGAGGTGGAGATGAGGATGCAGCTCTCCATAGGTTACATGGGTCGGAGTTGCGCCGATTGCGCGTCACGACAGGGTTTCCAGCTCTGCACCATGAACCCGGGACGGCAAGCTTACTCGCGCTGCCAATTTTTCCACATTCTTCATGGGGAGGACCGATGATAGCTGCTTTTCTACTCAATAAGTACCACCTCACATTTTGCTTTTCTAGTCAACTTGTGGACAGGGCCGTCTCCAGAAATTGGAGGCCCGTGAGCGAAATACAAAAAGAGGCCTCAAATTTTTTTCAAAAAAAATCACATGTTCAATTACTATATTTTTCATAATTAATATTCTCCTAGATTGCATAATGCAGACTATGGAGCCGCATGCACATAAATCTACTTACGTGTTGTATACTGATTGTGGAAATCTTAACATTGTTTAGTTGCTAAATTTTTTCGCACAACTAAATCAAGTTCTATTAGATGTAGTAAACATAGACTAATTACAAAACTAATTACACAGATGGACGGGAAATCGCGAGACGAATCCATTAAACCTAATTAATACATCATTAAAGGTTATTTACTATAGCATGATGTTGTCTAATCATGATATAATTAAACTTGTTAACAGGGCCGTCTCCAGAAATTGGAGGCCCGTGAGCGAAATACAAAAAGAGGCCTCAATTTTTTTTCAAAAAAAATCACATGTTCAATTACTATATTTTTCATAATTAATATTCTCCCAGATTGCATAATGCAGACTATGGAGCCGCATACACATAAATCTACCTACGTGTTGTATACTGATTGTGGAAATCTTAACATTGTTTAGTTGCTAAATTTTTTCGCACAACTAAATCAAGTTCTATTAGAAGTAGTAAACATAGACTAATTACAAAACTAATTACACAGATGGACGGGAAATCGCGAGACGAATCCATTAAACCTAATTAATACATCATTAAAGGTTATTTACTGTAGTATGATGTTGTCTAATCATGATATAATTAAACTTGTTAAGATCCGTCTCGCGATTTGGGCCAGGGGTTATGAAATGAGTTTTGTTATTGATCCATGTTTAATAATCCTAGTTAATGTCTGTAGATGCAATGTGACGGTTGGATAGCGGACTTTTTTTTAACTAAACATGTTAATCATCGAGAGTTTCAAAGGCTCGGATGGATTGGGCCATGGACGTGTGCACGCCCAGCGACGTTGCAAATAAACTTGTCGGCGGCGTCAGGAACCTCAATTGAAACACCTGTGTATGGCATGCCGGCTTGTTTTTATCCGGGACAATCATCATTGCCAAAGCCGACCCCGGTCAGACCGCCCCCATGGCCGGTTAGACCGTCATGTCTGGCCAGATGATGGGTGTTTCAGGAAACTCATCCCCTGTGAATAGAGTTGATTTATCAGCTACAATGCAATCCCATCTCCACCCAGTATTAATGTCTCCAATTCGACTGCAACTGATCCTGTAAAATTAAGATAAGATTTCCAATTTATCCTTTCCTTATCTCATAGCTTAGATCTCAAAATTTTTCAATGATAAATTCCATGTTTAATTTTGTTTGTACCAACCACACTACATGATATGGATTATTTGTTGGCCAAGATTACAATGGCAGATTGATAAACAACCTGCTCGCCCTCCCTAGGAGGCTCTGAGCTTAGAGGTTTATCTTCTGCTTAAACCTATCTTGGGCGCAAAGGCCTCTTTAAGTAGCAAATCTCCTAGCAAACTATCCCCTGAAAACTAGCTAACAAACTTATCTATTGGCCGGTGACCAAACTAACTAGAGATTATAGAAATCCTAACCAATCTTAGACACTAGCCGGCGCCTTCTTCCCCCTCAGGCGCCAGTATTGCTTCCCAAACACAGAGTCCATAACACTAAATATCCAAAACATGATATGCCACTTCTGGGCACCACAACGTTAAGACAGTTATGAGACTTGATGGACCAATGATCATCTCAATTAACCTGGACGATATGCTAGCTTTGGCCTTATGCAAACAATCCTACGCAACATGGTAGAACAAAGCACATTGGAACAGATTGCCATTTTTCATGAAAGAGAATTTAGAACGAAAAAACATTTAAATGCCTTATATGAGTTCGTCAAACCAATTGGCAGATCTACTTACAACAGGTTTACCAGAATTGTTTAGTGATTTATGCTGAGGGACTAAATTGCAAATTGAATTATATAAAAAAAGAAGAGGGGCACCAGGACTGGCAGGTCCCAGAAATTTCGCATTTCGCTGTTTCAAATCCCTAGCAATTCTACTCAAATGTCTCTTGATTGCTCTGAAATGCAACATGCACTAAACTATGTATCTCACACCTACCCAGGCACCCCACACCCAGCAGCAATGTTAGAGGTGTACTATCGCCTACAGCTGTTGTATTCTTGTAACACAAGTTGTACTTGCCCGACGGGCTAGTTAGGCGCTTTAGCAGTTCTCCATCTAGGGGCTAACCCATCGACACTGGTGCATCTTCTCATGTCTTCCACGACAGGCCCGTTGATGGGCATGTGCGAGTTGAGCGACCGAACAGGGCCCCCAAAAAAGTGAGGCCTCCAAATAGCTAATCTGTCATGGAATAACGTGGTCTTAATCCCTTAAGGAAATGAAGAGCCCGATACAACATGTAGCATATTGCTCGCACGAATGACGTCGCTGGGCGTGCACACGTCCATGGACCAATCCATCCGAGCCTTTGAAACTCTCGATGATTAACATGTTTAGTTAAAAAAAAAAGTCCGCTATCCAACCGTCACATTGCATCTACAGACATTAACTAGGATTATTAAACATGGATCAATAACAAAACTCATTTCATAACCCCGGACCCAAATCGCGAGACGGATCTTAACAAATTTAATTATATTATGATTAGACAACATCATACTACAGTAAATAACCTTTAATGATGTATTAATTAGGTTTAATGGATTCGTCTCGCGATTTCCCGTCCATCTGTGTAATTAGTTTTTTAATTAGTCTATGTTTACTACTTCTAATAGAACTTGATTTAGTTGTGCGAAAAAATTTAGCAACTAAACAATGTTAAGATTTCCACAATCAGTATACAACACGTAGGTAGATTTATGTGCATACGGCTCCATAGTCTGCATTATGCAATCTGGGAGAATATTAATTATGAAAAATATAGTAATTGAACATGTGATTTTTTTTGAAAAAAAAATTTGAGGCCTCTTTTTGTATTTCGCTCACGGGCCTCCAATTTCTGGAGACGGCCCTGTTAACAAGTTTAATTATATCATGATTAGACAACATCATGCTACAGTAAATAACCTTTAATGATGTATTAATTAGGTTTAATGGATTCGTCTCGCGATTTCCCGTCCATCTGTGTAATTAGTTTTGTAATTAGTCTATGTTTACTACTTCTAATAGAACTTGATTTAGTTGTGCGAAAAAATTTAGCAACTAAACAATATTAAGATTTCCACAATCAGTATACAACACGTAGGTAGATTTATGTGCATGCGGCTCCATAGTCTACATTATGCAATCTGGGAGAATATTAATTATGAAAAATATAGTAATTGAACATGTGATTTTTTTTGAAAAAAATTGAAGCCTCTTTTTGTATTTGGCTCACATGCCTCCAATTTCGGGAGACGGCCCTGTTCCACGAATGGCCGCGCTTCCACTAATATACCCATCACATCTCATGGTCACTCCACCATACCCGCTGCATGTCCACTTCCCCCTCCCCCTCGCAATTCTTATATTACAGAATGGCACTAACATACCCATCACATCTCATGGTCACTCCACCATACCCACTGCATCGTCCACCTTTGATTTAAAGTAATTGGGCATCATCCACAACATCCTTGTTGTTCCGTCTATCATTAGAAATTTAATTTCTCTTACAAACTTCACCCAAGATAATCTGTTATAAACGATGGCGAAAACAACGAGAAGTAAAAGAGATCAAACCGCAAGGAGACACGAGATTTAACGTGAAAAACTCTCCCAATACGAGAGGGAAAAACCACGAGCGCCAGCCAGCAAGCAACTTCACTATGATCGGAGTCCGGTTACAAACGCCAACGGCGGCGGCTTACAAGAAGTAGAATGAATCGATCTCCAATGGAAAACCCTAACGGGGTTATATGACCCGTACTGTACCGTAGGGGGGCTCCGCCCCTCCCGGCACTATCTTGTGCACAATGAATTTGGATCATCAATCAACATAATCGTTGTTCCATTGAATTTTGCGCTTTGGGTTTGTCTGTCCAGAACCTCCAGACTCGACATTCTTTGCTGCAATAACGACGGCGACCTCTACATCCTTCCCGTCGCCATCCTTCCCGTCGCCATCATGACATCTTGCCTATGGCATCAGTGTCTTGTTCACCATGGTCTGGCCATCCTCGATATTTCTCAAAATTAGTGATCTTATTGCTTGTAATAAAGTAGCTTACTCTCTTTCCCACTCTTGTTAATTAGGCAAACATGTGCGTCTACCATCCACTAGTTCAGTGGATCGGCAACATTTAGGCAATGTGCATCAGTGGGTGCTGGTTGCATGAAAATGAATGTTTTTCGGGATGTAAATATATAGTTTAAAATTGTAGTAGGGAGAAGGGAAGAATAGTACTTACAATGGTCCCAAGTTGATCACTAGGTTTGCAACAAATCCCACGACTTGAACTATTTTTCTCTGCCAACTGAATAAAGGTTCTAAGTAAATACACTATGCAAATATGCAATATAGAATTTTATTGAGGGAATCACCTTTGTGCTGAACATTCATTAATGTTACTCTTTTCACTTCTCTCAACCTTTACCCACTGAAGGCAACAGAATGTAATTCTCAATGATCCAGTTTTTTATGGAAGAATCTGGTCTTTTAGATTGACTAGTAAAATGCACGTGCGGCACGCACGTGTCTAAAAAACCACAATAAATAAAAATTTTATTTCTATAGTAAAGTATTTTAAAAACAAACAATAGATAAAAGATATATTTTTAAATGAAGGTACATGAGTATATATACCTTATTCGTATGGCTTATCATCCACCGGCTAACAACATTTTCCTCTCACAACAAATAAGCACCAGCCACCTAGCACCAACCAACCAGTAGTATTTTACTTTCACAACAAACTAACACCAGCCAATCGAACAAAAACTCCAATCTCATACCATAATAATTTTATTACCATAGGCACCAATCCCATCGTCAGGAGAATTTGAAGTCCCAACAAAAACCTCGTGGTGGCGCATCCCACGAACGAGACAACTCAAATGACCCTCCTCTTCCACTCGCAGTCAAGTTGTTGTGTCCTCCCCCGCCCCGCCCTCCCCACGTCTTGGTGGCGCCGAATCCGCCACCACTCCACCCCCTTCCGAGCACGCTAATCTTCCCCAATATGGTTGTCTTAACTCTATGCTATCCAACGGACTACCTATCTTCTACCTTGACCAGTGATGCCACCGTCATCTTGTCTCCCCGCTCGTATGTCCATCACCGCAAGACCGACCTGCTATTGACATCCCTCACTAAGTTCAACATATTCCTAGGAAAACACCCTCACTGATGTAATCTTGCTCACTTGAGGAGCCAATTGAATATCCACCCTAAAAAAACCAAAGTCCTCTAGATTTAAAAAAAACAATGCCACAAGATTAAGTGTAATATCAAAGACGAATGCTAAATCTAAATGAAATATGGTTAAATCAAAAATGAATTTATAATTATAGAATAAAGAAATATGGATATGTTCAATAACAAAATTATGCCTACTCTCAATGTTTAAAGAGCAATCTTCCACTCATATCAATCTCATGTTCGCCCCCGCCCCACCCTCTTCCCTGTGCCTTCGGCGGCTATCGCGCCGCCGAATCCACCCCCCCCCCACCCCCCCACCACCACCGTACACCCACCCGACCACCCCCGATGCCATGTTGATCTTACCTGGTATCAAAGACAAATGCTAAATCTAAACTAAAGGTGGTTAAATAAAAACGAATTTATATTTATAAAATAAAGGAAAATATATTCAATAACAAAATTATGCCTAGTGGATTGCACGCACGACATGTGTGTGATTTAACAATTAAATACAAAATGTTTTTATAGTCATAAGACTCATAGTTATTGATATATCAACATTCCATCATATCTGATAGGAGCATATTTCAAAAAATCATATTTCATTGTGTTAACAATATCGTCAGCGAGCACGTGCGCCACACATGTATTTTCAAGAAATTAAATATTTTGCAAAAAATATTAACACCACCAAATTAAGATCCAATAACCCTATACCAAGATCCAAATCAGGGTGACACCATCAGTTTCTGGGATGATATCATAGATGGCATCATACACTCAGAGAAGTTCCCTCATCTTCTGCATTTTGCCAAGGATCCTGCCATCTCTCTTTGCACACTTAGGCATACTGATAATTTGATTGACCAATTCAGAATACCCATGAGCAGGGCAGCATACAATGAGTTTCTGGAGCTTCAAGAGTATCTTAGCACCCTTCCCCCCATTGATTTGGATACTAATGACTCATGGCACTTCATATGGGGACAGCATAGATACCTTGTTTGTCATTACTATCAGTATCAGTTTCGAGAAATCAGGCCCAGCAGAACTATCCTGTGGATTTGGGAATCCAAGTGTATCCCAAAAATTAAGTTCTTTACCTGGCTGCTTCTTAATGACAGACTAAACACAAGAAACATGTTGAGAAGAAGAAGGAAAGTCCTCGAGGAAGGTTACAATTGTGTCATGTGCCATCACAGTGTTGAGGAAACTGTAGAGCACCTCTTCTTTGATTGCCCCTCTGCAGTCAGCAGATGGTTTGCTATAGGAATTGTTTGGGAGGAGAGCTTAAATATCCATCAGAAGCTTTACCAGGCCAAGCACGCCTTCGGTCAACCTTTCTTCATGGAAATCTTTATGATTGAAGCCTGGTGTCTATGGAATCAGAGAAATGATGTTATCTTTGACAGGAAAGCTCCATGCCTAGCTGCATGGAAGGTTGCTTTTAAATCTCAGGTCATGGATCACCTTGTTAGAATAAAGCCAAACCTTCACCTCTCTATCAAGCTTTGGCTTCAAGCCGTGTAATCTCTATTTGTTTTATCCTTCCTTTTTGTTAGCTAGCTGCTGTCCCTTTGCCTAACCTCTGGTTGGGCCTGCTGTAAGTTCTCCCTTGTAACTCTTTTTATCCCTTTAATATAATCTCCTGTTACCGGGGGGCGTTGCCCCACGGTGTTTTGCTCCAAAAAAAAACTCTATACCAAGATTCTTCTAGAGAAGTATGTGTGACAAAAATATATTTTTAGAAAAATCTAGAAAAACTCGTAGAAATAATAATATAATTAAACCTCGTTCAGGATAGAGGAATAACCATGGAAGTTTGGAGGTATAAATTTATGCTTCCTTTTTAATATGAAGTATGCAGAAATTCCAATAGAAGTATCCTCATATTTCACTAACCAAGCAGAAGAATTATATTCAATAGTAACGTGCACGTGCAGCACACACGTGTCTAAAAAATCACAATTAAAATTTTCATTTCTATAGTAAAATGTTTTAAAAACACACAAGATATAAATAATATATTTTTAAATGAAGGTACATTGGTATATATGCCTTATTCGTATGACTTATCATCCACCAGTTGGTAAAATTTTTCTCTTAGAACAAACAACACCAACCACCTGGCACCAACTAGCAAGCAATTTTTCTTTCACAACAAATGAACACCAGTCAATCGAAAAAGATGAATAACAAAGAAATATAATCTCATACCATAATAATTTTATTATCATAGGAAACAATCCCATCGTCAGGAGACCGCGAAGTCCCAGCAACAATCTCGTGGTGGCACAGCCCATGAACGAGACAACTCAAATGACCTTCCTCTTTCACTCGCAGTCAAGTTGTTGTGTCCTCCCCCGCCCCGCCCCGCCCCTCCCCGCCCTCTCCACGTCTTCGATGGCTATCACCGCCGAATCCGCCGCCACTGTTGGGGATTCAAGAATCGGATGGAACCCCTGAACATGCACGGGAGATAATTCACGAATGAGTAGGCGACAAAGAATCTCCGAAAGCTTGTGTTTCTCCTCAAAAGATGTGAACCCCTTTACACGTGCCCCCCGGCCCCCTTTTGTAGGGAGAGTGGGAGACGAAGGGACTTTTACATTCCAATCATACTCTCGGATCCGAAGAATATTCCAAATGGGAACATGTACATGAATGTCTTTTCCTATCCTGTGATTTGCGGGACTAACTTCGGATATTTACAAACTTGCCATCTATTCACACTCTTCACCCGGACATTTGGCGCCATCCCTTTGACTTGGTTTATTTGTGACTTCGCCATCATCTACAACGATCGATGAGAACCCTGCTTCGGGCTTTAGAGGTCCGAACTCAACTCCGAAGTTGAGTTTCCCGAATTGCTATCTTCAATCGAAGCTTTCATTTTCATGAAACAACACATGAATCTCAAGAACTCACGAAGTATGATAATTTCTTCCAAAGGTCATTAGCGGGTCAGAAAGTCTATAATTCATGCTTCAGGTGAACTTAGGTTCATCAAAATAAAGTTGAACACTTCAGAAATTATTAAACAGCTTATGTCGCTCAGCTCTTCACATTCATATCGCAGAATTCCCGAGTATGCTTCTTTTTCTGAAGTTCCGAGGGTGATGGTTTTAACCCAATTCCCCGACAACCACTCTACCCGCTTTCAAGCACGCTAATCCTCCCCGATATGGTTGTCCTAACCCTGTGCTACCCAACTGACGACCTATCTTCTGCATTGACCAGCGGTACCACCGTCATCTTGTCTCCCCGCTCGTATGTCCATCACAGCAAGACCGACCTGCTATTGACATCCCCCTCTAAGTTCAGCTTATTTCTAAGAAAACTCCACCCTCACTGATGTAACCTTGCTCACTTGAGGAGCCAATTGAATATACACACTAAAAAGATATCAAACTCCTCTAGATTAAAAATGCAATGCTACCAAATTAAGTGTAGTTAGCAACCGCCTAGTAATAACTGAGTTAGTTGTACCATAGTAAAACGCACATGCGTGCGGCACGCACGTGTCTAATAATCACAATGCAATGTAAAATGCATGTGCGGCACACACATGTCTAACAACGCATAAATAAGAATTTATATCTATAAAATAAATAAATATGGATATATTCAATAACAAAATTATGCCTACTCTCAATATTTAAAGAACAGTCTTCCACTTGTATTAATCTCATGTTCGCCCCCGCCCAACCCTCTTCCCTGCGTCTTCGGCGGCTATCGCCGCCGAATCCGCCCACCTCCCCCCCCCCCACCCGCCACCCCCTCCTCCCCACCACCACCACACACCCACCCACCTGATGTCATGCTGATCTTACCTAGTATCAAAGACATATGCTAAATCTAAACTAAAGATGGTTAAATTAAAAAACGAATTTATATATTTATAAAATAAAGAAATATGGATATATTCAATAACAAAATTATGCCTACTCTCAATGTTTAAAGAACAACCTTCCACTCGTATCAATCTCATGTTCGACCCCACCCACGCTCTTCCCAGCAGATTCGGCGGCTATCACCGTTGAATCCGACCCCTCCCCCATCCGCCACCCCCCCCACCACCACCACCACCACACACACACCACCGATGCCATGCTGATCTTACTTGGTATCAAAGACAAATGCTAAATCTAAACTAAAGATGGTTAAACCCAAAACCTGAGATTGGTGTATCAAAAACCACATAACCCAAGAAGGCATAGCAAGTATCAAAGAGAAAAGCTGAAGTCTAAACTTCTGGCTAAATCTAAAAGACAAAGCAATGTAAAGGGCACGTGCAGCACACGTGTCTAACAACATATAAATAGGTTATCCTTTTGTTTTTCTTTTCTTTGGGATTTGAAATCCCTGTATGTAAATATGTTCTTTTCTTTATAATATAAAAAAGAGTCAGCAGGGGCCTCCCCTGTTGTTTTTCTCAAAAAAACATATAAATAACAATTTATGTTTATGTTTATAAAATAAATAAATATGGATACATTCAATAATAAATTTATCCTACCCTCGACTTTTGAAGAACAATCTTAGACTCGCATCAATCACATGTTCGCCCCCGCCCCACCCTCTTTCTTGCGTCTTCGGCGGCCGAATCGGCCCCCTCCCCCTCCACCTGCCATCCCCAACCACCACCACAACCCCCCTCCCCCCTCGCTGTCAGGCTGATTTTACCTGTTACCAAAGATAAATGCTAAATCAACTAAAGATGGTTACCTAAAAATGAATTTATATTTATAAAATAAAGAAATATGGATATATTCAACAATAAAATTATGCCTACTATCAATGTTTAGAAAAACCATATAACCCAAAAATGCATAGCAAGTATAGAAAAGCTAAAGTCTAAACCTCCGGCTAAATCTCAAAGACAAAGCAATGTAAGGTCATGTTTAGTTTCGTGGACATTTTTGAGAAATTTTTGCGGTCCTCTTTCAAGATTTATTAGGAGTCTTAAACGTAGACTAATTATAAAGACCGCCATTATGCCTGGACACCAAAGAACACTTGCTACCTTCTGGATTAGCTCTATGTTATTGTAGTTATTAATGTAGAAAGTCATTTACCATCTAGAAATGATTGTGATGCTACAGCAGGGGCAGGCAAATGGATCTCCAAAGACACGATTAGCTGTGAGTTGATGAAGAAACAATTTGTTGTTTACACAATGGTAAAGGATCATCATAAAGGAACCTTTTAGGAACACAGGTTGCACAGTAGGAATAAGAATCCTAACTGCTCCAGCAAAACATATAACCCAAAAATGCATAGCAAGTATAGAAAAGCTAAAGTCTAAACCTCCGGCTAAATCTCAAAGACAAACCAATGTAAGGTCCCATTTAGTTCCGTGGACATTTTTGAGAAATTTTTGCGGTCCTCTTTCAAGATTTATTAGGAGTCTTAAACGTAGACTAATAATAAAGACCGCCATTATGCATGGAACACTAGAGAACACTTGCTACCTTCTGGATTAGCTCTATATTACTGTAGTTATTAATGTAGAAAGTCATTTACCATGTGGAAATGATTGTGATGCTGCAGCAGGGGCGGGCAAATGGATCTCCAAAGACGCGATTAGCTGTGAGTTGATGAAGAAACAATTTGTTGTTTACACAATGGTAAAGGATCATCATAAAGGAACCTTTTAGGAACACAGGTTGCACAGTAGGAATAAGAATCCTAACTCCATATAGGTGTTTTAGATTCTATCTATGGTTTCCAAATATCAAACCAGAGGTTCCCCAGCTGTTCACATAAAAAAATTACTTTGCAATATTTTCATGGACCATCACAACATAGAATCAAACCTGAGATTGGTGTATGAAAAAACCACATAACCCAAGAAGGCATAGCAAGTATCAAAGAGAAAAGTTGAAGTCTAAACTTCCGGCTAAATCTAAAAGACAAAGCAATGTAAAGTGCACGTGACTAAAGATGGTTACCTAAAAAATGAATTTATATTTATAAAAATAAAGAAATATGGATATATTTAACAATAAAACTATGCCTAGTCTCAATGTTTAGAAAACCATATAACCCAAAAATGCGTAGCAAGTATAGAAAAGCTAAAGTCTAAACCTCCGGCTAAATCTCAAAGACAAAGCAATGTAAGGTCTCGTTCAGTTCCGTGGACATTTTTGAGAAATTTTTACAGTCCTCTTTCAAGATTTATTAGGAGTCTTAAACGTAGACTAATTATAAAGACCGCCATTATGCATGGAACACCAGAGAACACTTGCTACCTTCTGGATTAGCTCTATGTTACTGTAGTTATTAATGTAGAAAGTCATTTACCATCTGGAAATTATTGTGATGCTGCAGCAGGGGCAAGCAAATGGATCTCTAAAGACGCGATTAGCTGTGAGTTGATGAAGAAACAATTTGTTGTTTACACAATGGTAAAGGATCATCAGAAAGGAACCTTTTAGGAACACAGGTTGCACAGTAGGAATAAGAATACTAACTGCTAGCCAGCAAAACATCCGAACAGATTTAAAAACAGAACATCATTATTACTTAAGATATGGAAAAATTGTCGCATTTTGGTTTAACAAAAAATTTATAAACATCACTAAAATTTTCCTAATTTTCAATACAGTCCATCAAACCATTAGTGACAAATATGTCTAGAAATAGAATCCGCAAATAGTAAACATCATGTTCGTCTGTATTATAAGCCACCAGCCAGCAGTACTTTTCTGTCAGAACAAACCAGCCATCGGTACAAACAAATCAGCACCAGCAAACCAGCCAGAGCCAAATGAACAAGCCCAAATTTTCAACCTAACATGGGCCAAGAAACTTGCAACTGGGTAGGAAGTGGTTCATGGGCTCGTCATAGACCGAGCTGCGGCTGGACCCAAAAGCGTCCACTTCAGACCGAGCTGCGGCTGGACCCAAAAGCGTCCACTTTCAGCAAGCCCAACAACACGACGACGTCTTCAGGATAACAGGATCACACACAACACGAGCCATGTTACCTCATCATCATCAATCAAAAAACAAGGAGCCCTGTGCCGGCTTTGCCCCCTCCCCTGCAGCCAGAGGATCCCCAGCTGTTCACGTAAAAAAATTACTTTGCAATATTTTCATGGAGCATCACAACATAGTATCAAATTAGGCCAGGATAGGTTTCACAAAATGCATCATGGCAATTTACCTTAGACACAAGCTGCAGCCAGTTCTGCCAGAAATACATCATTGGTACATCTCATTTGCCATCTAGTGCCATTATTAGCCTTCTTGTGAAATTTAGTAACTGAAATTACAAAACAGTAAATATCTATTTTTCACCAATTAGAATAGGATGAATCCCCAAGTTAATCAATACTATAAATAGCAGTTTTATGATAACAGAGCATTTCATTAACTAAGATTTAATAAAAAAAAATTACAGGCATGATAAGCACCAACCTGTCATGTTGTTCATATATATGTCAAATCAAAGAGTTTCAGGAAAAATAACATCCATTTTTAGCATATAAGATGTAAAACCATTAAAATTTAGTATATAGATGCACAACAGGGGCACACAGGCCAGACAGAGTGCAAACTACTAAACGGCCACCACGGCAATATGTACAGTTAACAGATACCGAGAAAGGAGAGGAAGCAACCGCATACCCTTGCACCGAAAAGCAACATTGATAGCATCTGATGGCTTGAAATCAAAGCTAATGGTGTCCTCATATAGCTATACTTCAGACTAATATAAGCAATGTTTATTTATTTTGGATTACGGTTACATTACCAATAGTTGATAATAGTGTGCATCTATTGAAATTTTGGAACACAATACACATAGTACGAATAACATCTTTTGGCTTTTGAATCACCCAACAAAAATAATAGTGATCCTATTGAAGAATCTGGCTATTGTCATGTTTCAGGTCCCAAATAATTTTGCCATTACCTTTTCATTTTGAAGTTGTTATCCCCCTTTTCCGTCTGCTCCATGTCTTCATGCATGCATGACAGAATAAAGAGAAAAACCATTACACATAACAACCAAGAGATGTACTTAATTGTAACCTGCTCACACACAGTAAACATAGAGCACAAGCATTGCAAATTCTAATAGTATTCCAATGATAATTCATGCAAATAAACGATCATAAAATCAACAAAGCATCCATATGCTTACAAGAATCTAGTGTTTATACACAGAAACGAAAGAAATAAATTCACCTAAAATGAAGTCTATCTCTTTAAATTTGCCCATTTTGGATGATTTCACAAATTACAATTACAATTCAGAACAGGTTACATAGATTCCCTTAATGAATCAGTTGGAATTTAGTTCACTAATAGCAATGAGCAAAAAATGGAAAATAAGGTAAAATAGAATGCTTCTAATCCAATAAGCAGAACCATATTTACCAGCTTCGGTTGGGATCTAGGTGTTTTAGCAGCATACTATTCAACATTAGCAGAAAAATACATAGTAAAATCTTTTTAGGAAGTAATACAATGTAAAATCTCATGTCAAATTCACAAATATTCACAGCAGCTAAAGTGCAGAACATGTAAGTAAGACTTTCGAAAACTTTTGTAAAACCCCACAATAAGCTTTTGAATTAGTTCAGCAATAGAAAAGAGATTGGATTGAAAACATGTATCTGAATAAAATTCTATTAAAAACAACATTGATCAAAATTGATCTTGTAAGCCTCCGCTACAGATAAAAGATTAAGATTAGTGGAAGCAGTAAACCCATTGGATCAACTGAATATTGGCGGGAAAAGTTGCTTACGATGGGGTTGTCTGGGAGCCTGGGGTTAGTGATGACGAAGTTCTTCTCGATGCGCTCCAGCTTGGTGGCCAAGTCAATCCCCTGCCTCATGTCCTTCTCCCTCCCCTTGCCCCCATCTGTTCTTGCACTCCTTCTCCACCTTCCAGACTTTATGCAAGGGAATAAAGATCTTTTGTTGCTTGTCCATCTTCCAGGTTTCGGATATGATAGCTTCAACTCTGTATTTCAGATTTGAGGTGTTAATTTTAGAAGGAATGCTAGACAAAAAGCTACACTTAAAGGGACTCGTTGCAATAAAAGTATTATTTTCCCAATGAAAGATCCACTTTGGATACTTTAATTTTAACAATTAAGAGCTGAAACATTGGAAATTACCTCTTAAACATCATGACTCATTCGTACATTTGATTCTTGCATCCCTGCTGATCAGACATGATCTTCATTTTCTTAATGAAAATGAGAACAGTTAGTTTGCTTACGTCCTGGGTCTTGGGTCGTCCTATATTATAACTGATGTTCTTTCCGGTAGACAGCCCAATTGCTCAGAATTGTTAGACCTACCCATAGGCAAAGAAAAAAATATTTAAAGATTTAAAAGCATCATACTCAAAAGAAAAGTACCATCAACAAAATTTAAATGCAAGCATGCAACATACTAACTACTGATAAGGGGGGAAATCATAATACACTGCAAGAAGCATACTAAATGCTCCAAGAATACCACTACTCTAGGAATTGATCCATCAACAAGATTTAAACGCAAGCATGCAACTGATTGGTCTAATCATGATAAGGCCACATACAGCATACTAACTACTAATTTAGAAGGTAGCCTCAAAGAATATATTTCAAGCTCGTATTGCATATCACAAAAATAAATAGATGAAAAAAATAAATAAACCACTTATACATTAGCATAAAAACCTACTCGTCAACAATATGATAGCCAAATATAAAATAAGCAAATGTTTCACTTTCCCTTATTCTAATAAAGAGAAATAAAAGATAGCTAACAAAGATACAACTTTTCATTAAACAAGGCATTGAACTATAGCACACAGACCTACTCCGCTTATTGCCATGAAATTGGGTGCCAAGTGCCATCTGGCTCATGATATAGCTGGTCATCAGTTCATCACTGTGAAGCCAAGAGACTGCTCCCCACAACCGTCGCCGTCCTCTCCCCTCTAGAGGAGGCAACGCAGGGAGAGGATGAGGTTGGCAAGGACCCGTGTTCTGCAATCCGAGCTGCTGCGCGCTTCTCCTGCCTTGGTACCCTCCCCTTGTTCAGTGGCACCTGATGCTACAGACCTACAGTTCATGGGGCGAGCCCACAACAATCAGCTTGGCCCTCTCCAAGGAAGAAAAGTGAAAAGGGAAGAAAGTTACAGTCCAGGAAAGAGCTAACATTTGGATATTGGATACGGATTCAGCACATGTCAACTCCTAAGAATATTGTGATTTCCTTTTCAAATGCTCTAACCTGTCTACATAAAATTTACCCATAGAACTACCAGCGGAACAATTTTCACATTGATGAGACCATATCATGCTTGCAAACCAGGAAGCATTTCATGGATACAGTTACCTTCGATTATGCTGATCTAGCAGTAAGCAGTACCACATTTCCTTCTTAATTTGAGGCCTGTAGCACAGGGAGAATTGAGCACCTATGCAGTTCAATGGTGCCCTGCTTGACGATGCAGCTACTGCTTTCCATTGCCCGTCCTAAGCGGTACACTGAGGCTGCGGCCACCTCATTAGACTCAAATTAGTCCTTAATTCGTATATCCTACATTTGAGGATAATGAAATTTAAATATGCTGTTGTGATATGTTGCTAATTATGTAGAGACCTCATAGGATGGCAACCTTAATTTCTATCTAAAAAAAATAGAAGAACCAATTAAACTTGGTGCTACTGTGTACAGAAAATATGTTTCCGTTTGATGTTGGAGTGATTCAGATAATGCGGAATCAGATGTACCTGTACGAAACGGAGCCGTGAATTAGAAAGAAAATGCAACAATGAAACAAGAGTCAGTGCAACAATAGTTAGATGCAGGTAAAGCTTATTTTCGGTTATATGC
Organism: Cenchrus fungigraminus; assembly: GCA_036936925.1. Taxonomy (NCBI): domain Eukaryota; kingdom Viridiplantae; phylum Streptophyta; class Magnoliopsida; order Poales; family Poaceae; genus Cenchrus; species Cenchrus fungigraminus. The sequence goes on along the minus strand of CM072778.1, from coordinate 47,007,271 downwards.
ACATGTAAAACACTGGCACAGCATCCATCAGTGGTGCGGCAACACACGCTCTGAGTTTCTAGTGCAAATGAATGCTAGGAAAATCAATACTGACCTGCCTGTAGTAAGTTAAATAGTGGGTACCTGCACCAGTGCCTGATTGTGTACTCTTGCACTCGTACAGAGATGGTAATTTGTTTTAAAATTTTGATCTCTGTATAAACAGTGAAAAACTGAAAAATTGTTAATGGCAGGCAAGAAGTATACATTAATAAGCATTGTATTCTCAATAAACACCTTCAATGAAAAATAATTCTCCAACACATAGTGAAAACACACTTAATGCTTCCAAGCAAATTTATTCTACTTTCATTCAGCAATAATGTAGGAAAAAACATATTGGTCAAAAGTACTATTTGCATTGATCAGAATGTAGAGCAGGTTGCTAGTGTGGTGTGGTGTGGCCGAGCATTACCCCTGTGTTTATCTAATCTATACTATACTACAATTTTAATGAAACTACAAAATATTGATTTGTTCCCCTCAGAATATGCATACCCTATAGTAAGATTGGGAGATTTTAGAATTGACTATTCGGTGGCAACAATTAGCATCACCTCTGTCCACTTAATGTGAATGGAGCATTATGCTAGAACTTTACCTTAATGTTCTTGTCACATGGCAACCTGATATCCTAGGGCTCAGAAGGTACAGAGTGTCGTAAAGGTCTGCAGGCAAGAACAGAGTCATGAAACCATTGCATGCTTCGATTGAAATCAATAGAGGACAAGCTGAAATATTTACCTTTGACTTGTCATACTATGAACTTTAAAGATCTTACTATTGAGTATTGTCCAACAATTGCGAAATTTCTCATCAGCATCACAGATAACCATCCTAAAAAAGAAAGAATCTATTTTGTTAAAAGCTACATAACGGTGATACAAATGTGACACAATAGAGACAATTAAAGTATCGATTCATGTCAAAAGCTACCAATTCATGCAGGTAGTACATACTGCCAATAAATCATCTATGATTCATTGCTCAATTATACATAGGCATGGCATTCTCATAGATCAAGAAATTTCTGCACAATTGTAGAACTACATTTATTGACTATTTGAAAAGTTTAAAAATGAGAAAGCTCAAATAAACATATATGTGTAGCAGACAACCTATATATATTTGAGACATTTTTAATAGATATGAAGATTCCACCTCACCTAGGAAGTTAGCAGATTGTCCAAAATTTATTGGGACCTCCATCCATCCAATCAGGTGTGTCATACTGATAAAAAATTCACAGGCACACACTTTGCACAAACTGAATCATACCTGAATCACAAGCAGGGCAGCACACCGGCGGCGGAGGTGCAGGGGAAGCGGCGAAGAGCAGGGAAGCGGTGCGGCCCCATCGAGTTCGGGCTCCTCCCCGACGGCGTCCGAATCCGTTGGGCCTTCCTCGACGCCCTCGCCGTCCTCCTCGAGGAAGATGAAGGTCCTCGCCGTCCTCAGGCACGAATTCGAGGTCCGCGCCGCTGAGCTCCTCCCCCGCGGCCGGTCATGCCTCCATCTGCACATGGAGACAACGAGCCGCGGCGGATCTGTCCGTGCCTCTGCGCCCCAGGGGCACCAGGCCATCCTCCCCTTCTTCTCCGGCACAGTGGTGGACGGCGGCGGCGGTTCCACGGCGGCTCCCCTGTCGTCGAAGATGCTCGCGCCCTCGAACCCTAGCCGACACCTAGCTCCCCCGACCGCGTTGGCCACCTCTGCTGTGGCTAGGTCGGTCTGGCGTTCCTCGAAGTGCTCGACAGCCGTCTACCGCACCACCACGGAGGGCTCCCGCATTAGGCGCCGGCTCCCCGTGCAGCGGATGAACCGCGCCGCGCCGCGGAGGCCCATGAGCCGCCCAAGACGACCGCCGCCGAACGACGGGGGGCGGAGAGGAGGAGGTGTATCTGGAGACGGGGAAGGAGAGGGGCACCGTCGCATCGTCGCCCCTCGGCTCATGGTGCTGGGGAAGATGACGAATAGGCATCGGTGGTGGTGCTGGTGATGGGCGCGGGAGACGGCCGGCTCGGGCGGATCCTCCGGCAGTGCCCTCCTCCCGCCGGCTCCGCCTCGCCCTTCTTCCCCGCCTCGCCCTTCTCCCCCGCCACGGGAATGCAGCTGCCCGGTGGATTGAGTGATTGGGAATTTGGGAGGGCCGTAGGGGATGACACGAAGGAAAGAATCGGGGAGGGGAGCGCCGGGCGGGATTCGTGGGAGTGATTCGGGGGCGGGTACGTTGGGCCGGTACGCTTCACCTCGGTGACAAAAAAACGTCAATTCCACCGAAACTATTTTCTAACGTCGCAAAAATGGTTCCTCCCTCCCTCTTTCGTCCGACCACCAGAGCGATTTTGGTGCGCCTTTTGTGACAAGTAGGTCCTCCTGTGAGGGGTAAGTGGGTAGATCTTTGGGTGAGAATTATTTTCAAAAGAACTCATTCTTTGTAGTATAGATATGGGGCTGGGCATGTGGATTTCATCCGATCCGCAGGACAAACTTCAGCACCGAGGTGTGCTTCAGTTCTCATAAACAAAAGCATCAAAAGCAGAATAAAAAGGAATGTACAAGGCCCAAATCCTCTCATGATCTGTTAAACAGGAAGGGAAATTATATAGATCATAAAAAATAAGGAAGTAACTAGTAATAATACAAATTTTCTAGTAACACTTGAAACAAGAATCCGACTCCCCAATAGAAGTTCCATGTATCAGTTCAAAATTGAAGAAACAAATTCTGACCAATGATTGGCAAAACAAGAAATGACACTTTCTACGAAATTAGAAACATGTATTGTTTCTATTAAAACCACTTCACAATTGAGATATGACAAGTGCCAAATTACATGGCATCCAGCAAAATTATTCCAATTATATAAAACACATCTCTTGAATCAAAGTGGGGTGATATAGCATCTTCCAACATGATATTTCATTGTACAATGTACATGCAAGCAAGAATCTAGTACTCTGTAAACTAAGCAATTGAGAAGTATGTATGTTGAAGATTAACAAGAGAACAGATGAGCAAGTACCATATGACAGAAATGAGCAAACATATGTATCAAGAAGTGTTGTACACTAGTCCTAAGGGTTAGCAAAGCTTGTAGGAACAGTCAACTATAACCGTCACAAGCAGGGCCCGAATTACCAATCAAACATATACTTGGTCAACCACAATACTCACCGGCACTGAACTCTTACAGAACTTGCCCACTTGGTGACAATTGATAAAAAAATTGATATTGGAGATTTATAGAAGCAATCTGCTGGAGATGCTCTAAGGAGTTCATTTACAACAAATGAAACATCTCGATGAAAACACACTTTTTCCCCTTTATTAAATGGGCCTCTCTAGACCCATTTTCCCGACATTTCCCTGGTGTCGAGCTCCAACAGGCGGCGGCGACGGCAACGGCGACCGGACTACAGAGCGCAGTATGGCGTGGACGGCCACAGCCACACTGTGCTACCGCCTCATCCGCCTCCCCTCCTCCCGCCGCTCTTCCCCGTCCCGGGCCCGGTGCTTTGCCGTGCAGAGCCCCGACGCGGTCGACAAGGAGTACGCCGACCTCAACCTCCGGCCGCTCTACAGCAATGTCTGCACTCCACCCTTCTTCACTTCGTTCTAATGCCGGTGCTCCACCAATCTCACCGCGCATCCGTTTCTGTACGCAGAGCACCTGCGCATCCGGCAGCATGTGAACCCGCTCAGCTCATCCTTCTCTGTAAAGTCCTCCCAATTCCACTAATATTTTAAGATTGCCAAGATAGCACATGCCCTCAGACCATCCACACCGGCAACGTTATCTGATCCCTGGAGGAAAGAAATAAAGGAAAAAGCCCCGCAGCGGCTTCCTGCAGGGGAACGTCAAAACCGCGGCGGGCTCCCGTTCCCTTCAGATTCGACGGGATGGAGGGCCTCCTCCAGGAGGCGACAGGGCCCACCACGCGCGGCTCCCCAACGACTTCGCGCGCGTCGAGCTGCTGCGCCGGGAGCCGCCACCCTGCAGAGGAGCCCCACCGCCGCCGGGATCTCGGGATGGAGGCCGCCACTGGCCTTGGATCCGCTGCCCAGGGAGGGAGGCCGCGCGCCGCCTCCGCCTACCCTCGCGCCGGCGCCGAATCCGCCGCGCGCCGCCGCCGCCTGCCTCCACGCCAGCCAGCGCCTTCCTCTCCGCCGGCGCGAAGGACGACACCCCCCCTGCTTCTCCTGCCACCGGCTCGGCGACCTCCATAGCCCGCGCAGATCCGCAGCGGAGAGGAAGGGCGGGGCACCGCGGCGGATGGCTGGACGTGCCCGCGCCGGTGCCGGCCCGAGCCCGCCCCTGCTCGCCCCTCGTCCCGGCGCCGTGCAGGGAGGAGCCGCCTCGACGACGTCGTCTACCGCCACTGCCGAGCCGAGCCGAGCGCCGGAGGAGTGGCCGCCGGAGATGGCGAGGCCGCACACGGCTCCACCCCCGAGCTCGATGCGGATCTCGATGGGCGAGCTCCCCAGGATCCCGAGTCCTCCTCGCCTCTGCTGGGGGCCCGCCGCCGTGGACGCCGCACGTGGGCCTGCTCCGCTTGAGCACCATGGCCGCCGCACGTCCACCTCGACGCCGCCGCACGAGCTCGAATCGGAGGAGAGGGGCGCCAGGGCGCGTCGGCGGAGAAAGGGAGGGGTGCCGGCGGAGGAAGGGATGGGCGCTGGCGCGCCGTCTCCAGTGGGGGAGGGGCCGGCTGGCTCCGCCGCTGGCTGGCGCGGGTGGGGAGAGCGCGCCGGCGAAGATGGAGCAGAGGCGCAGGGAGAGGGCGGCGGAGTAGCAGAGGAAAGGAGAGAGAGGGGGTGGGTGGGTGGGGGAGGGCGGTGTGTGTTTAATAATATGGGAGGCTGACATGTGGGTCCCGGTGTGGGCAGTTGGGATAAAGGAGAGATATAAATGATGATGAGTGTGGGAGAAAGTTGTATAAAGGATAGAATCTCGATGACCAGGCAGGAATATTCTGTTTTGAAGAAGAAGATAAAGGATGACGAGTGTGGATGGTCTCATTGCATTCCTCTAATTTGTTCTCAATTGCACGGTGCGCAGGAACCCACGGAGCCACCAGACTGGAAGGAAGTATTCGAGGACCCTCTGCTGCCCCTCATGGTTGACATAGGCTGCGGTGCGCAATTTGATTTTGTTCATTTGGGGGTGATATATTGCTTGAAGTAAAGTTCTTAGGGTTGATTTTGTTCATTAGGGGGTGATATATTGCTTGAAGTAAAGTTCTTAGGGAATATTGATGTTTAGGGAGTGGGAGGTTCTTGATTTGGCATGCAAAGGACTCAGGCCAGAGGCAGAACTACCTTGGACTGTGTTGACGCTTTTTCTGGTCAACACACACGAGCGCTGGATCGCGCGGAACGTCGAAACCCTGAACTCGCCGAGCTCCTGCCCGGACCGGTCTGACCGGTCAGGGGCACCGGTCTGACCGGTGTACGCAGAGGCGCGGTGAAAACCTAAGATCGCCGCCTCGGGAGGGACCCCGTCAGAGGTGGCGCGCCTAGGGTTGCTCTGAGGTCGGCAAGGCCACTCAGAACGTCCCTGATCGTCGTCGAGACAAACAAGGAAAGCACGAGGTTGGAAAAGCTACGGTTTGAGAGATAAAAATTGTAGAAAGTAATGTATGATTGGGTTCTTCCACTTCAAACGGCCGTGGCCCTTTATATTTATAGGGTGGGGAGGTCTTGCCCCGCAAGGAATCATTTTACAACTCGAAATTCGCAAGGATTCCTCAATTCTACTCGGACTCGGGGTCCACCGGTCAGACCGGTCAGGCCCACCGGTCAGACCGGTATGGCCGTTGCCGGATCGGCTACAGGACGCCCCACCGGTCAGACCGTTGAGGGACACCGGTCTGACCGGTGGCGTCAGCCTGATCGGCCTTGTGCCAATTTTGGGTGCGAACATATGCCCCCCTGTTTTTTAGTAAAGCTTGTTGTCTAAAAAATAATTCTAAGGTCGATGTGACACTTCACCAGCCATTTTTTGGTCTAAGAGCGATTTTTGCTTTAAATCGGCCATATCCTATCAAGCATCTTGCCATACACTTGTATGAAAAGTCTTCAAATATCTCCCGTTGAGAGCCCTTGGAAGTTGCTGTCCTTGCAAAGTCTCCATCATGTAAGAATTCCCAGAACAAATCTTGACAACCTTGTATGGACCTTCCCAACTTGGAGACCACTTGCCGAACTTGTTACTCTTAGATCCAATAGGTAAAATTGTCTTCCAAACCAAGTCACCTACCTGAAAAGATTTGGCTTTTACCTTCTTGTTGTATGCTCTAGCAACTCTCCTTTTGTCCTTTTCAATTTCCTCCAAAGCTTCCATACGCTTGTCGGTCACTTCATCAATATTGTCCATCATCAAAGCATAATATGACTCAACATCAAGATTATTTTGCTTTGCAAGTCTATATGCGCCTAGATTTACCTCAACGGGCAAAACGGCCTCTTGACCATATACAAGCTCAAAAGGAGTAACCTTAGTAGCACCATGTCTAGAAATACGATGAGCCCATAAAGCTTCAGATAATACCTCATGCCATCTTCTAGGATTGTCCTCTATCTTCTTCTTTATGAGCTTCACTAATGTCTTGTTGCTAGACTCGGCTTGACCATTGGCTTGAGCATAATATGGAGATGAATTGAGCAATTTAATACCATAGGAATCAACAAACTCACGCACCTCTTTGGATATGAATGAAGTCCCTTGATCCGTAGTCAAAGTTTGTGGAATGCCAAACCTATGTATGATATGCCCAGTAATAAACTCAATCACCTCTCTATGTGTCATATTCTTCAAAGGAATAGCTTCAGTCCACTTGGTGAAGTAATCAGTAGTCACGATCACAAAACAATGCCCCTTTGACGACGAAGGATGAATCTTACCAATAAAATCCAGACCCCATCCTCTAAAAGGCCAAGGCTTGATGATCGGATGCATCAACGCAGCAGGCACCAACTGAACATCTCCATGTTTTTGACACTCTTCACAACCTTTGTAGTATCTAAAACAATCAGCTATCATGATAGGCCAATAAAAGCAAGCTCGCCTGAGGAGCCACTTCATCTTGGGAGCCGATTGATGAGTACCACAAATACCTTCATGAACCTCTGCCATAGCCAACCTAGCTTGATCAGGACCTAAACACTTTAAGAGCAAATCATCCGCAGTCCGACGATACAACTCACCATCATCAAGAACAAACTTAAGAGCCCATCGTCGGACTTTTCTATCAACTGAACTGCTAGGATTATGCAAATAATCAACTAGAGGCTTTCTCCAATCCTCCATCTCATCTTTGTCACGAAAAACCGAGGAGGAATTTTTACCAGGGGACCAGTCAGACCGGTCATGGGCATCGGTCAGACCGGTGCCGTTAGCCGACCCAGAGCCAGGGGACCGGTCAGACCGGTCGGTGACATCGGTCAGACCGGTGTCACCGGTTAGACCGGTCGGCTGTATCGGCCTGACCGGTGCTTCCAGAGCAAAACACTCGGCTGTAAGCAACAGTTTGTGTTCTTGAAAATTTCTTTTTCGAACATTATAACCAGATGCTTGCTGGGCCAGAGCATTAGCTCTAGGATTTTCCTCTCGTGGCACATGATAGATAACAAATACATCCATACAAGATATGATGTCTAAACATTTATCAAGATAAGCATTTAAAAAACCATTTAAACATTGACATACCTTGGATATTTGCAGCACCACCAACAAAGAATCTCCATATGCTTCCACATATTTTACTCCCATGTCATGTAAAATTTCCAATCCAAATAGAAGAGCCTCATATTCAGTTTGGTTGTTAGTACAATCATGATCCAATCGGTTAAGAGCTTCAAAAACAGCCCCACTTGGCGAAATAATGACAATTCCAACACCACAACCATCTTTGCAAACCGATCCATCAAAATGCAACTTCCATGGAGTAAAAGTAGCATAACCGACATTCAAATCAAGTTGCTTATCTAATCTATGTCCAACAATAAAGTTGGCAACAATTTGACCTTCCATTAAACTTAATGGCTCACAATGCAAATCATACTCAACTAAAGCATAAGCCCATTTGCCGACTCTACCACTTAAAATTGGTTTATGCAACATGTATTTGATTATGTCAGTTTGACATGCTACTATGCAAGTACTAGGTAAAAGATAATGCCTCAACTTGGTACAAGTATGATATAGTGATAAACACAATTTTTCAATAAAAGTGTACCTTGTTTCGGCGTCCAATAATCTTCTACTCTCATATGCAATAATGTACTCCTTGCCTTCGATCTCTTGAGTCAAAACACCTCCAATGACATCCTTCTCAGCCGCTACATATAACTTGGAAGGAATACCACTCTTGGGTGCTTGAAGAACGGGTGGCGAAGTCAAATAGCTCTTAATCTCATCAAATGCTTCTTGTTGCTTTGCCCCCCAAGTGAAGTTAACATCATTTTTCAACCGAAGTAAAGGAGTAAAAGCATTCACCTTCCCAGACAAGTTACAAATGAACCTCCTCAAGTAATTTACCTTGCCCAAGAACTTTTGCAAATCCTTTTGACAAGTAGGCGCTTTAACATTCCGGATTGCCTCAATCTTTTTAGGATCTATCTCTATGCCTTTTTCATGCACAATGAAGCCCAAAAACTTCCCAGCCGATACACCAAAAGCACATTTGAGTGGGTTCATCTTTAATTTATACCGACGCATTTTTTCAAATGCAAGTCTTAAATCAGCTAAATGAGAATCATCTCCAGCCGATTTGACAATAATATCATCGATATAAACCTCTACTATGATACCAAGCAAATCATGAAAGATTAAATTCATAGCTCTTTGATAAGTAGCACCCGCATTTTTCAATCCAAAAGTCATAACAACCCACTCAAATAAGCCCAACAAAACCCGGACATATGAAAGCCGTTTTGGATATATCCTCTTCGGCCATAAAGATTTGATTGTAACCAGCATTACCATCAAGAAAGCTAAGAATTCTATGTCCGGATGCAGCATTAACAAGAAAATCGGCTATAGGCATAGGATATTCATCTTTAGGAGTAGCTCTATTAAGATCTCTAAAATCAATGCAAACACGAAGCTTTTTTGTTCATTTTTTCTCAACAGGCACAATATTAGAGATCCAATCAGCATAACGACAAGGCCTAATAAACTTTGCATCAAGTAACCGATTGACTTCCTCTTTCACTCGGTCATAAATATCAGGATTAAAGTTTCTACGAGGTTATTTATAAGGCCTAAAACCAGGTTTAATAGGTAAACGATGCTCAACTAAATCACGACTTAAACCAGGTATTTCATTATAATTCCATGCAAAGTAATCAACATACTCCTTTAACAACTTTATTAACTCAGATTTAAACAACGGATCAAGATTCTTGTTTACAAATGTCGGCCTAGGTATAGTGCCATCACCAATATCAACCTCCTCTAAATGATCAGCCGACGTAAACCCTTGTCCTAACTTGCTCAAATCATCAAAGTCTTCGATGACCTCACACATATCGTTCTTGTGCGCCCGATAGTGCTCTCGCCTCTGTTGCAACCACTCCAGATTTGCATCCATCAAATCGACAGAGAAGTTCTAGCCTGATCAACGATCGGCTTCATGACAACAGTAGCAAAGCCATCTTTGGTAGAATCAATAAGCCTCAAATTAGATAAATCTAAACCAGTTAAGCACTTAAGATTCTCATGATTATCCATAGTAGGACTATCGGCCACTGCAACACAAGCTGATGTATCACCATGAACAATCTCTACCTCGTCGCCTACCCATTGGATTAAGAATTGATGCAAAGTAGAAGGCACACACTGATTTGCATGAATCCAATCACGACCAAGGATGAGACTGAAGTTACTTTGTGTCTCAGCGACGAAGAATGCCGTAGCCAACGTCTTGCTCCCAACGGTGAGCTCCATAGAGACGACGCCTTTAGCTCCCATCGGCTCGCCTCCTCCCACACCGCTGACGGTCATGTTGGTCTTAATCAGCTCATCATCTGAACCTCCCAGCTTCTTGAAGAAAGAATATGGCATCAAGTTGACAATCGCTCCTCCGTCCACCAGCATGCGAGAGATAGGCTTCTCATTAATGTGCCCCTTCATGTACAAAGCCTTCAGATGATTTTCAGTAGCTTTAGGCTTCTGGAAAATAGCTTCCTTTGGCCCAAAGTCGAGATGCGCGACGTCCTCCTCCGAAAGCACATAACCATCCATAGACATATGGATCACGTTGATGTCCAAATTTATGCGCTCGGGCGAAGAACTGTAGTCAACAAGCTCCTCATCGTCTTCTGGTGCAGTATCCAATGCGGACTTGCCATCACAAACCATGGGAACTGAAGAAGAGAAGCCGGGCGGCGTCTCTGGGTCATCGGTCTGACCGTCGACATCCACCGGTCTGACCGGTGTGACCGGTCTGACCGACCCCTCCACCGGTCTGACCGGTGTCGACTGGGAGTTGGTCTTGACTCTCCACCCTTTCCCCTGAGGTACCATGGGCCTGTACTGGTTGAAAGCTTCGTCCCTTTGCTTCTCTAGCTCCTTCTCTCTCTTCTCTTGAAACCTCAGGCGTTGAAGCTTCCTCCTCTGTGTGCGAGTCAATCCTGGAGGACACCATCTTGGTAAGAAGTATTTGGAGTTGGAACCACTCCCACTGGCCTCATGGTCATTAGCAGCAGCAAACACCCCTGGAGTTGATGTCACAACCTTATTGTTTGGAACAATCGGTCTTTTGCCACCCTCTCCAATAGGAACATCCATTGATCCAATCTGAATAATATCTTGGTTCGTAGTCCTCTCTAGATCAACTTCCATCTTCTGCACCTCCTCCCTTTGCTTCGGCTTGAAAACTTGCTTCACAGGAGGTAACACAGCTTTTCTGGACGCACCGGTCTGACCGGTGATAGTGACCGGTCTGACCGGTCGGGTCTGGTGACCCTGACCAGAACGGTGAGGAGCCAATCGGTCTTGGACAGGCCTGGAGATTCTGTCAAAAGCTGATTTCTGTCCATCCCATCCAGGATGAAAGGCTTGTTGGTATGGCACCCACATCACTCCATTATCATCATATATCGGGCGTGGTGTATTTGAACTTGATGACGCCCATGGTGGAGTAAAGCGTTGCCCTTGCTGCGATGGTTCACCCTTGAGTCTTGTGGCAGCCCTTGGAGGTGAAGATGACCCTCCTTGGTGTGTAGGTGACCTCATACTTTTTTTTAACGGCCGATCACTTGTAACGGCCTTTTGCTTGGAATACTTGTCAAATAGCATGTCGAAAGTAACCTTTGGCTTAGGACCACTCCCCTGATTTTTAGCTATATTAAGTTTCCAATTTCCAATCTCCGGACGGCTTGGCTTGATCATCTTCGGTCGGCCTGGGAGCACACCGGTCTGACCGGTCACCTCCACCGGTCTGACCGGTCTGGCCAGGGACGGCTCAGACGGTCGCTGATCGGCGTGTGTGGACGACCCTTGCCCCCCATGTCCAGAGGCACTTACTGTAACCTTGAAGGTTTCTTTGCCATCAGGAGTCTTCTCATACTCAACTTTGCGAACTAGCTCTTTTCCTCTCAAATCGGGCTTAAGCTCCCCGATTACCACATTCTTGCCTTTAGTTGCTTCAGCTTGATGTGACCGAACCAGTACCTTAGGCTGCTGTAAATCCATGGTGTTGATTGGAAAAGGAGCTTTGTCCACTTGCATCTCATGAAAAGTCAAACGACCTTTGTTTATGGTCGATTGAACCTGTCGACGAAACACATTGCAATCATTAATAGCATGAGAAAATAAATTATGAAATTTACAATATGCACGTCTTTTCAACTCTTCAAGTGGAGGAATAGTAAATTCATCAAATATGCGATCACATTTGGAAACATCAAAAGTAAATTTAATTTCTTCTTGCCGACCTTTGCTAGCCGGCTTAAGAGATGAATAAGAATAAGATTTTTCTTTAGAGGGCCAAACAAACTCAGCAGCATAAATTTCTTTATCACTATCGTCCGAGCTATCAGAATCATAATCAATAACATGAACATTAGAACGACGTGATTTAAAATTATCTTTCTCTTTATTCTTTCGGTTTTCAACAACTAAAGCTCTAATTTGAACTTGTGCAACCGAAAGAAAGTCAGTGCCCTCTATCTTATTTCTAATAGATGATCTTAAACCTTTCAGACAAATGTCTGCAAGGTCCATATCAGTGATTGACAAATTAAAGCACCGATTTTTAGTTTCTTTAAACCTTTTAATGTAGGCAGAGACAGTCTCATCTCTTCCTTGCCTAACCGATGTTAAGTCTGTCAATTTTAATTGTATGCTCCCACTATAAAAGTGATCATGAAACTTACGTTCTAACATATCCCAAGATATAATAGAACCGGGAGCAAGTGAGGAAAACCAAGCAAAAGCGGTGCCAGTCAAAGATAAAGAAAATAAGCGTACTTTCAAAGAATTATAGACACCAGCTTCACCTAGTTGTGCAGTGTATTGACTAATATGTTCCCATGTGGTTCGGTCATCATCACCACTAAATTTAATCAAGTCAGGCATACGCCAACCACGTGGGAGAGGAAATCTATCAAATTCGGGATCATATGGTTTTTGATACAAATTTGTGTTACCAATATCGACACCAAGTTTGGTTTTTACCACATTAGCCAAATCTTCCTTAAATCTATTAAATTCCGCCCAATTAGGATTATTTGGCTGTTGTGGTTGAGGATTCTCCAAATTCATCTTATTTAAATAGGGAGCTATCTTAGCTTGAGCTAGCCTGTAACTTTCAAATACATCGTCCGGAATAATATTTTTGGAGGCCGATGCATTTATTGTCGTACTATAATGAGGTCCAACATTACTGATTGTATTAGGAAAAGTAGGGACCATCTGATTTGGCACGACAGAAATTGGCAAAGGCTGATCGGGCACCAACTCCATAGCACCGGTCTGACCGGTACCCTGCATCGGTTCGACCGGTGCGGCCATGTTTGGCCTGTGCGGTTGAAACTGAGGGTACTGACCAGATGCTGGATTTGGTGTCAAACCATATGCAAAATTACCATTATTTACAGGCAAAGGTGCTAAGCTAGGATGAGACCCCTGAGGATTCGCTTTAGGAGTACTACTATTAGTTTCATTATTATTAAAACCTAAAGCCCTATCCTTTTCAAGATCCTCTAATCGTTCTAGACGAGCAATGTAAGAAGCAAGCAATTCATCACTTTCCACTATAGATTTCATAGGAGAAGTTTCAGACGGGGGTTTCTTACTTACAGTGGGAATTGCCTCAATATTACTGTCATTTAGCCTGATCGCCGGCAGCTCGAACTCTTTTAATCTTGCCACCTTGCCGGATCGATCCTTCTTGACGCCAGCTAGGAATTGTACTTGATGTACTCTTGTAGCACCTTGAACTTTTGCTGCTCCTCCAGAGAGAGATCTTCCAGCGACGCGGTGACGATGTTGTTCATGTCGAGCTCACACCGAGACATCGTACTAGGGTTAGATTGAACGGTTTTAGCAACCTGATCTTTCTTCCCCAGCGGAGTCGCCAAAAGTGTGTGGACGCTTTTTCTGGTCAACACACACGAGCGCTGGATCGCGCGGAACGTCGAAACGCTGAACTCGCCGAGCTCCTGCCCGGACCGGTCTGACCGGTCAGGGGCACCGGTCTGACCGGTGTACGCAGAGGCGCGGTGAAAACCTAAGATCGCCGCCTCGGGAGGGACCCCGTCAGAGGTGGCGCGCCTAGGGTTGCTCTGAGGTCGGCAAGGCCACTCAGAACGTCCCTGATCGTCGTCGAGACAAACAAGGAAAGCACGAGGTTGGAAAAGCTAGGGTTTGAGAGATAAAAGATGTAGAAAGTAATGTACGATTGGGTTCTTCCACCTCAAACGGCCGTGGCCCTTTATATTTATAGGGTGGGGAGGTCTTGCCCCGCAAGGAATCATTTTACAACTCGAAATTCGCAAGGATTCCTCAATTCTACTCGGACTCGGGGTCCACCGGTCAGACCGGTCAGGCCCACCGGCCAGACCGGTGTGGCCGTTGCCGGATCGGCTACAGGACGCCCCACTGGTCAGACCGTTGAGGGACACCGGTCTGACCGGTGGCGTCAGCCTGATCGGCCTTGTGCCAATTTTGGGTGCGAACAGACTGGAAATCCGAGAAAAGGTTTTAGTGATTCTAAAGTTTCAGCTTGTCTGTTTTTGGAATGTAAGGCGCATTATTGAATGTTGTAGTTTGGTGGTGTTCTGTTTTCTCTGTTTGTGTAGTTGGTGGAAAGAACACAATTTTGGGTGAATGAATTGGGGCTTAGGAACATGTAAGTTTCCTAATTTTCTTACATCTGAATTAAGCATTTTCTCTTTCTTTCAACGCAATAATATTTCCTTACACTTGGAATTATTCTCTTTTCACAGCTATTTTATGTTTTCAAATGCAACAGTGTCTTTTGAAAAAATCATATCGTCTTACCCTGGTCCCTTGTCACTTGTTTCAATACTGGTGAGTGTAGCCAGGTGCAGCATCAGAATCCTTTTAGCTGTGTCTGTCAGCTCAGTGATAGACATGCTGGTTCAGTGCTTCATTATTTCCCAGTGTTATGGAAGTGAGATTTGAAATGTCTATCTGCTGGTTTTGCAGTGTCCTGATCCACACTTTAAGAAGAGACATCACAAAAGAAGAGTTCTACAGCCACCATTGGTCGATTCAATCACCAAGAATCTCTGTTTAGGCGGGCGGGTATGTCACTCCTGTACACAGTTCAATAATCAATGGTTTCTTCTTGAAAAAGATTTTTCTGTTTATTAAGCTGCATTCAGGTTAGGATGCTTCTTTATGCATCAGTCTTCTGCAAAAATGAACTCCCTGTGATTTAGACTAATATCTATTTTTGTCTGTTTTAGATTTCTAGCTGTACCTGTGGAGATCTGTAGGTTTGATGTGTCATCTTATTTTGACTGGAGAAAATGTTGTAAAACAAATCCAGTATAATTTTCCCGAGTAGCATTTTTAAATTTATGTCAGTCTTCAAACTCCTGTCATTTGCAATAGTGGCCTTTGACTGAAACCATATTCTCAAGGGCTCTTAATGCTTAAAATACATTACACTGAGTATAATTTAATCAGTAATAAGCCAAGATGAAGCATGAGTTCTTTTGAGCGCACTAAACCAGGCATGATTTAATTGTAAGATCATCTTGATAGTAGGCA
The DNA here is from genome assembly GCA_036936925.1 of Cenchrus fungigraminus. Taxonomy (NCBI): domain Eukaryota; kingdom Viridiplantae; phylum Streptophyta; class Magnoliopsida; order Poales; family Poaceae; genus Cenchrus; species Cenchrus fungigraminus. The sequence continues at coordinate 46,991,982 of CM072778.1, read as the reverse complement.
GCATATCTATCATCAACTTAGTATTCAAGTTTTGCCGCCAATCTCAAAGGCATGAGCCATGTGTTTTGATAGAAAGAATATTCTCTGTGTATTCCTCCAACCCTAGAAGGGTGGGTATATAGTTAGCTATACATGGGCCTCTATATGGGCTGTACACAGGCCATATGGGCCACTCACACATATATACACTAACACCCCTCCGCAGTCTGGACTACCGGCGCAGTGGTGTACAAGACTGACCAACAAAGAAAGAAACTCACACACAAGGCCCCCCGCAGCCACTGGCTACGTTGAGGCTGGACCGAAATTCCGAGAAGGTCGAGGAGGGAAGACCCTTGGTGAAGATGTCAGCAAACTGAGAGGTGGTCGGTACATGAAGAACCCGAACATCACCGATAGCCACCCGGTCACGAACGAAATGCAAGTCAATCTCCACATGCTTCGTCCGCTGATGCTGAACCGGGTTGGTGGAGAGGTACACGGCACTGACGTTGTCGCAGTAGACGAGCGTGCTCTTGGCGAGCGGGCTGTGAAGCTCAGCCAAGAGCTGTCGGAGCCAGGACGCCTCAGCCACGCCGTTAGCAACAGCCCGGTACTCCGCCTCAGCACTCGAGCGGGACACAACCGGCTGTCGTTTGGACGACCAGGAGATCAGGTTGCCGCCGAGGAAGACGGCATAACCTGAGGTGGAGCGACGCGTGTCCGGGCACCCCGCCCAGTCAGCGTCAGTGTAGACGACCAGCTCAACAGAAGGAGACCGGTGGAGGACCAAGCCGAAGTCAACCGTGCCTCGGACGTAGCGAATAAGGCGCTTCATGTGACTCCCGAGGATCATGCATATGGAGACAGATCTGCTGGACAGCGTAGGTGAGGTCCGACCTGGTGAAAGTGAGGTACTGTAAGGCTCCAGCAAGACTCCGATAGGCAGTAGAATCAGCCACAGGATCACCCAGAGTAGCAGACAGCTTCGCCTGAGTGTCAACAGGAGTGGAGCAAGGCTTGCAATCAGTCATCCCAGCACGCTCCAGGATATCAAGGGCATACTGACGCTGGTGAAGGAGAAGACCAGCCTAACGGGGCTCAACTGTCACGCTCAAGAAGTGGTGAAGCTTGCCCAGATCCTTCATAGCAAACTTCTGCTGAAGAGAGGAGATAATCTGCTGGAGCAGCTGTGGACTAGAGGCAGTCAGAACAATGTCATCAACGTAGAGGAGGAGGTAGGCAACCCCATCAGTATGGTGATATATGAACAACGAAGTATCTTGACTTGGACTCAACAAACCCCAGTGTCAGCAAGAAGGTGGCAAACCGAGAGTACCATGCCCGAGGAGCCTGCTTCAGACCATAGAGAGACTTGTTCAACCGGCAGACCAAATCCGGACGACTGGAGTCCACAAACCCTGCTGGCTGGCTGCAGTAGACTGTCTCGGTCAGAGTGCCATGAAGAAATGCATTCTTGACATCGAGCTGGTACACCACCAAGACCGAGAGAGAGCAGAGAGATAACAGTGCGCACTGTAGCAGGCTTCACCACTGGACTGAAAGTCTCATCATAGTCCACACCAGGACGCTGAGTGAACCCCCGAAGGACCCAACGCGCCTTATAGCGCTCCAGAGTACCATCAGCCCGTCGCTTGATCGTCCAAATCCACTTGCCTGTCACCATATTGCAACCAGACGGACGCGGCACAAGGTCCCAAGTCTGGTTGGCAAGAAGAGCTCCATACTCCTCTTCCATCGCACGATGTCAGTTCGGATCTGCCAGAGCCTCACGAACCGACATCGGGATCGGAGAGAGCCGCGGCTCCCCTCGGTGGCGGAGAGAGCCCACGGCCGAAGAACCTCGGCCGCCTGCCGGGTCACCATGGGATGGGTGTGACGAGGATCTCGATGGATGACCGGCGGGTGGTACACGGCCGGCTCCACCCGAGAGCGGCGTGGTGGAGGCGGTAGTGGTGGCGGCGGAGGCGGTGTGGGCGCCGGTGGAGGATACGGAGACGGCTCTGGTGACGGTGGTGGAGGCGGCAGAGCCGTCGAACGGCGCTCGTAGACATAGCGCACAGGAGGCGCATAGTCCACGGGCACCTCCGGGTCAGGAGCCGGAGAAGCCAGCGGCTGTGGAGGCACAGGACGGCGTCGGTACACCTGCACGGGCTCGGTGTAGCGTGCAGGTGGTGGCGGGGCCGCGCGTGGCACGGCAGAGGGCGCCGGGGCCGCGTGTGGCGCGGCAGAAGGCAACAGTGCCGCAGCGGACGCAGCAGGAGGCACCGGGGCCGCGTCGGACGTGGCAGGAGGCACCGAGGCCGCGCGCGGCACGGCAGACGACACCGGGTCCGCGCGAGTCGCAGCAGGAGGCACCGGTGCCGTGCGTGGCGCGGCAGGAGGCACCGTGGTCGCGTGTGGTGCAGCAGAAGGCACCAGGGGCGGCGGTGCACCAGGAAAACATGCGGGAAAAGGAAAAACAGGGAGGGGTGGCTGAACCACCGGGTCAGAAAACATGGACTCCAACTCGGGATCAGGGGAAGGAGTAGAGGAGGTGGAGTAGGGAAAATCCGACTCATCAAACACGACGTGATGGGAGATGAGGATCTGACGAGAAGTGAGGTCAAAGCAACGGTACCCCTTGTGGTCAGGTGAGTAACCCAGAAACACACACCGTGTCGAGCGGGGCGCCAGCTTGTGAGGAGCAGTGGCGGAGGTGTTAGGGTAACACGCACACCCGAACACACGGAGGTGGTCGTAGCTAGGAGGGGTACTGAAGAGGGCGTGGTGAGGAGTAGGAGCAGGACAAGCAGTGGAAGGAAGACGATTGAGGAGGTAGGTGGCGGTGTGGAGACTCTCCGCCCAGAAACGAGGGAGCAGAGAGGCCTGGATTAGAAGAGTGCGCATGACATCGTTCGTGGTGCGAATCATGCGCTCGGCCTTGCCGTTCTGGGGAGAAGTGTACGGACAAGACATGCGCAGCTGAACACCATGAGCGAGAAAGAAGGAACGGGAAGTGTTGTTATCGAACTCACGCCCGTTGTCACACTGGACGGCCTTAATGGTGAGGCCGAACTGAGTGGACACCCAGGCAAAGAAGTTGAGGAGGGTGGGAAACGTCTCGAACTTGGCACGCAGAGGAAAAGTCCAAGAGTAGTGAGAGAAATCATCGACCACTACCAGGTAGTACTTATAGCCAGACATACTGGGAACAGGTGACGTCCACAGATCACAGTGAACAAGATCAAAGGCATGCGTCGCACGCGAAAAAGAAGAAAAAGGAAGGCGAACATGGCGACCCAACTGGCACGCATGGCAGAGATACTCATCAGGAGCCCGAGTGCACGGAAGATGTGCACTACGACCGAGTTGAGCCAAAGCGGCGCGGCCGGGGTGACCAAGTCGACGGTGCCAAGTAGTGGAAGAGGGAGTCGTGGCGAAAGCAGCAGACGGAGAAGAAGTCGAAGGTGGTATTGCGGAAGCAGGAAGGCGAATGGTGTAAAGGGGTCCCGAGCTGTCACAGCGAAGAAGCGGACGCCCAGAAGCAGAAATCTTCACAGTAAGGCCAGAAGAGTCGAACTCAACAGAACAAGAATCGTCAGTTGTAAACTGACGAATGGAAAGAAGGTTATGGATCATCTGAGGAGCAACAAGAACATCAGGAAGATGAAAGGGACCAGAAGCAGAACCCACGGATGTGACAGGAAGACAAGACCCATCACCAACCATGATCGAAGAAGGATGAGAAGGATAAGGGGATCGAACTGAAGAGAGGATGCGAGCATCAGGGGTGGTGTGGAACGAAGCCCCCGAGTCAGCAATCCACTCGGTGCGGACAGGCGGTGTCGCCCCCATGGTGCTGAAAGCTTGTGCCAAAGACTGGCCAGGCGGGACGGGTGGAGGCCATACTGGCGCGAGCGAGGGAGCTGCTCCAGTGGGCATGGCGGCCAGCTGGAACTGGGAAGCGGTGCCAACAAACACGGCCACCGACTGGGCCTGAGGGCGAGGATCGCCCCCTGGGGCCTGAGACGGCCACGTCGGGATGCGCCCTGACCATGGGTTGGCGAAGGATGGCCAGGGCACACCGGCAGGAGCAGGAGGTGCAGACGCGCTCTGACAACGCCCCCTTTGCCGACGACGCCCACGACGACCTCCGCCACCCCCGCTCGGCCCGGGGGAAGGAGTCGTGGCAGCGGCGCCGTAGAGAGCAGGGGTGCCGGAGCAAGCATCATTGACGGGTGTCGTGCCCCGGAGGAAGGCAGCGGCTGCAAGCGGTGCATCCTCAGGGGGCATGCCAAGCCCGTAGAAGAAGGGGACCCCGCCAGCAAGGAGTAGAACAGGGACGGCGCCCGCGCTCGTGTCCGCGTGAGGAACAGCGGCGGTGGCGGACGTGCCGGCGGGAGGAGGCGGGGCAGCAGTGGCCACAGGCGGAGCGGAGGAGGCTCCCACGCCCGCGGCGTGCCCAGCGATGCCGACGGCGAGCGGCGCGACATGTGGCGGGGCAGAGGAGGCTTCCACGCTCGCGGCGTGTCCAGTGACACCGGCGGCGGGCGGCGGGCCGAGGGTCGGCAGGAGAGAAGGCGCGGCGAGGGACGGCACGCTCACGTCCAGGGCGCGCGCAGCCTTAGCCTCAGCCAAGGCGGTCGCGAGGGCAGCTTCGGCGGGAGGGCCGAAGAGGGCCGCCGGGAGGAGCGCGTCAGCACGCGTGAGATCGGCAGCCGCGTGGAGGGGCACGCCTGCGCGTGCACGTTGGGCCGCGGCCAGGGCAGCTCCGAGGACAACAGCAGCATGGGCCGCACCCGCGCCCGGGGAAGAAGGGACAACGAGCGTCGTCGCAGCTGCGGAGGAGAAGGTGCCGGCCGCGCGCACGGGAGAGGCTGCAGCGGCGGCAACAGAGGAGGGAGGAGGCGGTCGCACATCCGTGCGTGCGCCTGGGGCCGGTGGCGGCACCTGGTGCAGCCGAATCGGCCCGGAGCCGCACCCGCACCCTGGGAAGGAGGGGCGCAGACAGCAGGGAAGGAGGCAGGCACCGGCACAGCTGCGGGGGAGGGGTGGGGGGCCGCATCCACGCCGTGGGAGGCGCCATCTGCGTCCACGCCTGCGCCCAGGAGGAGGGTGGCGCCCGCGGCGGGCAGGACAGGGGCAGGGGCGACGGGATCGACTTCGTGCTCCTGCTCGGGGAGTGCAGCAAGCATGGCCATGGCGAGATCCGCGAGGGGGCGGCGGGCCACGGCAGCAGAGGAGGGCGGCAGAGCAGGGGAGGGCGCGCTCGCGCCCACGGCTCCGGGCCGGGCGACGGCCGAGCAGAGGTCGCCCGCGCGCCCTGCGGCTGCAGCAGCGGCAGCCTGCGCGGCCGTGGGATGCAAGGAGGTCCAGGCGGCGGCCACGCCGGAAGCAGGGGAAGTAGAGGAGGTGCGGCGGCCAGCCTGGGGAGAGAGAGAAGGCGGCGACGCGTGAGCTCGAGAGCAGCTCGCGGGCTCGAGCAGAGGAGCAGACGAGGTCTCGAGCGCGGCGGCCGGAGGAGAGCGCGGCGCGCCAGAGGAAGAGAGAGGCGGCGGCGCCGGCGGCCGGCTGGCCATGGACGGCGGCGGCTAGGAGAGGAGGAGAAACCTGTCTGATACCATGATAGAAGGAATATTCTCTGTGTATTCCTCCAACCCTAAAAGGGTGGGTATATAGTTAGCTATACATGGGCCTCTATATGGGCTGTACACAGGTCATATGGGCCACTCACACATATATACACTAACATGTTTTACTCCTTAGCTGAAATAATAATTATGATTTCTCCAATCTAGTAATACTGCATGCTCTAGGCATTGCACGACACTGACTATAAAACTAAGATAACACAATGCAACACTATCTAATCAGACTAATATGCTGTTGCACTTTTGAACTAAGGCTAGTTTTCGTTGTGTACGTCATTTTGATTTTGCAGTTGATATCAACCATTTGTCTATAATGTCTGCAGATGTGTTCTTTATTTCATCAAATTGACACCTCAGTGTATTTGACTTAGTAGGTTCTGATACAATCAGATGTACTGGAAGTAGCTGCAGACATGAGAGAAAGATTTGATGGGTACTCTGACATTTTGGAACATGTTGATTGTGTTGATAAAGATCTTCAGTGTGACAATGAAGGATGGCTTCTGGATAATCCAATGGGAATCCGGACAGAAAGAGAAATCCATGCAGAGCTAGAAGGAGAAACCATATACAGGAGGATGTACCAAAAGATTAGGGACGCTTCTCACTAATGGTTCATCAGCTACCAAAGTTGTACAAGCAGTAAGGGCTCATGTCTTCCTGCTTAAATCATGTATCACAACAACCATTTTTCATTGTAACCAGCCTATTCTAAAGCAAGTTGCCTTTACTACATCGAGCTCCATTACACTTCTGACAGTCAGAAGCGCAGATCCTCATCTTTGTTGACCTGATATAATGAGTCAGACTAGTAAATACTTGCTGAATATGACAATTGACAGCACAGTCAGGCCCGTTGATGGGCATGTGCGAGTTGAGCGACCGAACAGGGCCCCCAAAAAAGTGAGGCCTCCAAATAGCTAATCTGTCATGGAATAACGTGGTCTTAATCCTTAAGGAAATGAAGAGCCCGATACAACATGTAGCATATTGCTCGCACGAATGACGTCGCTGGGCGTGCACACGTCCACGGCCCATCCATCCGAGCCTTTGAAACTCTCGATGATTAACATGTTTAGTTAAAAAAAAGTCCGCTATCCAACCGTCACATTGCATCTACAGACATTAACTAAGATTATTAAACATGAATCAATAACAAAACTCATTTCATAACCCCTGACCCAAATTGCGAGACGGATCTTAACAAGCAGGCCCGTTGATGGGCATGTGCGAGTTGAGCGACCGAACAGGACCCCCAAAAAAGTGAGGCCTCCAAATAGCTAATCTATCATTAACGTGGTCTTAATCCTTAAGGAAATGAAGAGCCCGATACAACATGTAGCATATTGCTCGCACGAATGACGTCGCTGGGCGTGCACACGTCCATGGCCCAATCCATCCGAGCCTTTGAAACTCTCGATGATTAACATGTTTAGTTAAAAAAAAGTCCGCTATCCAACCGTCACATTGCATCTACAGACATTAACTAGGATTATTAAATATGGATCAATAACAAAACTCATTTCATAACCCCTGACCCAAATCGCGAGACGGATCTTAACAAGTTTAATTATATCATGATTAGACAACATCATACTACAGTAAATAACCTTTAATGATGTATTAATTAGGTTTAATGGATTCGTCTCGCGATTTCCCGTCCATCTGTGTAATTAGTTTTTTAATTAGTCTATGTTTACTACTTCTAATAGAACTTGATTTAGTTGTGCGAAAAAATTTAGCAACTAAACAATGTTAAGATTTCCACAATCAGTATACAACACGTAGGTAGATTTATGTGCATGCGGCTCCATAGTCTGCATTATGCAATCTGGGAGAATATTAATTATGAAAAATATAGTAATTGAACATGTGATTTTTTTTGAAAAAAAAATTTGAGGCCTCTTTTTGTATTTCGCTCACGGGCCTCCAATTTCTGGAGACGGCCCTGTTAACAAGTTTAATTATATCATGATTAGACAACATCATGCTACAGTAAATAACCTTTAATGATGTATTAATTAGGTTTAATGGATTCGTCTCGCGATTTCCCGTCCATCTGTGTAATTAGTTTTGTAATTAGTCTATGTTTACTACTTCTAATAGAACTTGATTTAGTTGTGCGAAAAAATTTAGCAACTAAACAATGTTAAGATTTCCACAATCAGTATACAACACGTAGGTAGATTTATGTGCATGCGACTTCATAGTCTGCATTATGCAATCTGGGAGAATATTAATTATGAAAAATATAGTAATTGAACATGTGATTTTTTTTGAAAAAAAATTTGAGGCCTCTTTTTGTATTTCGCTCACGGGCCTCCAATTTCTGGAGACGGCCCTGAGCACAGTTCATTTGTTACGCCAAACCACTCGTGTGATGTTTGGCATCTGCTAATGTCTGCATTCTGTCCAGCATTCAGGTCTGGGTGTCACTCACTGGAGATCAGTAGGCATACAGTTTCTAGAGGCAATCCAGATTAGGCTATTTGGTGTATAGTAGGATTGCTCAAACATGGCTCACTCAGGTTATGTACCTTGGGTTTCATATAGAAAAGAAAAGGTCAGATCATGTCGCATTAAACTTATTTGTTTTTTAGGTGCAGATCTTTTTTGGTTCAAGAGAATTATGCTTCTGGTGCAAGAGTATGGATGTGGGATCCTAGACATTTTTACCAGTGAACTGGACCACTGTTTGTTGTATCGGTATCATCCTACCGGTCATTAAACATTCTTGTGTGCGAGGCTTTGGTTACATACGCCTCTGGTATATGATGGTTGAGATCATCTCTTCTATTTGGTTCATTTAAATTCTGTAGGCAAATTACGCAAGATTGCCAAGTTTGGTTGATAACTTTATGCGAGCAAAGATGCACTTAACAGAAACTAATGTGTGCTTGCGTCTCACAAATTCCATATTCTGGTCCTCAACAAAATTGGCTTTAAGATGCGAAATCATGAGATTTGGCAGCTGCGCAGGTGGATTCTAGTAGTACAAGCTTTGGTTAGCTGTAAACCAGATATTCATATTGGGTCAAGAACATAATGCAGGCAGTGGGTCAGGATTCTGCACTATGTTACTTACGGATGTATGCATGCAGTCCGGGAACACTTTGGGGTGAACACCCATGCGAACAAGTAGGGTTAACAGTTCAGCATTTAGGTCGTAACATTTAGCAAAAAACTAATCTTAAACCCAACAAGTGCTCTCCGAACCAAGCTAGATAGTCTCCTATCACTAGGCTCACCAACCAACTTGGACTTTGATTCTTTCTTAGGAGTATTATTCTAACCGGATATCAAAACCATAAGGATTGTTTCCGGTCAAGAGTTCCCATATGACATAAGCTCTCTTGGGTGGGGTGGGCCCTCATTCGCCAGGCATTTGCCTAGAGCTCTGTTGATTGCAAGAACAAGTAGAACCAGAGCAGATACAGCTAGGAATCAACATTGTGTTCTATCAACATGTAAAAATATGAATATACATTCGACACAACCACACATGACACATCATGGAAGTCTTTACAATTACAACCAAGCAATGTTTTCGACTAAATCTACACAGTCAAACACATCGCTGGAACTTTTTTTCCGACAAACTGAGGTAATGGAACCTAACCACTACAGGATGGGCCTTTTTGTACATGGGGACTCTCAATATACAATCATGACATACTACCTGATGACCAACTCCTAGTAGAAGTATAATATTAGAGATCAATTGTGATACACTTAACCAGGGACTTCCACTCATCAAACCCATGATACTTGATACCAACACAGCACCAGATTAGGCATGACACATTGACACCTGAAACAATTGGAGAACACAATGTAGTTAGAGATAAATGGTACATGTATGTGGATGTCAAGCAAAATTATGGGATTAAAAGTTGAAAATGGAACAGGAAAATAGCATACGAATGATGGATGTTGAGGGCAAATTAGCACTTTGATGACCGGGATATCCTTGACTTGCCCTTCTCCGTTTGAAATTTCCAGATGATATCATCTAATTTACTGCAGTAGTTACTTACAAACTGTGATACAAGAGAAGTTGCAGTGTTAGCATACATGTCAATTTGTACTTTCACTTTTTACATTTGTACAGACTGATATGTGCAATAGGTCTCACCATTACACAATTACAGGTATTGCTCTATGTAAATTTGTTCCTATTTTATGTGAAAGAGAGAGAAGTGCTAAAGAAATTTCTGACCGTGTTATACTCTGAAGTATCTCCAGCTGCTCTTTGGAGATCTACCATGAAGATTGATGGAGCAACTTCGAAAACCTAAAACCAGAGAAAATGGGGGTAAAATGCAACAGAAAGCAATAAAACAAGAAATATACTTGAGCACAGAAAGAGGGCAAGACTCACGTCAACCATAATTGAGAGATGACTAGTCTTGTTCGCATTTAGACCTTCCACCCTCATCTGAATATTATAGTAATGCAATTAGGCAAAAAACACGCCCAAGTAATGCCCACTGACTAGCAACCAAAAGTAATTCTCACATTAACATAATAATCTCGAAAGAAAGATCTCCTGATAAATTATGTTACATAGAAATAAACTTAGCCTTCATTTTTTTCATCAAAACATCCTGCATTATGCAAAAACAAAAATGCAACTGACCAAAAAGAAAGGCAAGTTTATTAATACCAGAAGGCAGTCAACTGTTACCAATTACATAGATGAATGGAACAATAGCTTTGCCTGTCAAGGTCCAATGCCAGAAGATTTGCATGCCAAGGGAAAACAGACTGTACCTTGTAATTACGAATGTGCGTTTTAAACCCCATTGATTGCGCAACGACCTCCATACTTGACAAGATAACATTAGCTGGTTTGCGCGACAAGAATCTATTTCGAAGCTTGTCGTAGTCCTGCAGATCAAGCAGTTATTAAGTCTGAGAAGAAAACACAAAATCGAAATTATAAAATGCTCACAGCATGACCATGACATATATAGGATCATCAGCTTAAAGTGCTTGTGCAAGTGAATACAACACGATTCATAAACGTTGAGTGTTCCCACAAATATAACAGCAAACTCTACCCCACTTAGGATACTATGTGTTAGTGTATATATGTGTGAGTGGCCCATATGGCCTGTGTACAGCCCATAGAGGCCCATGTATAGCTAACTCTATATACCCACCCTTCTAGGGTTGGAGGAATAGACAGAAAATTATTCCCCAAACATGGTATCAGCTAGGGTTTCTTCTTCCTCCTCTCCTCTCCTTCCCTGAGCAGCCGCCGGCTCCCTTCTCTGCCATGGCTGGCTGGCCACCACCTCCCCCTCTCTCCTCCTTCCTCCCTCTCTCCTATGCCTCAGCTGCGGCCCGCCGACCTGCACCTCGCACAGTCGCGCCGGTCTTCCCACCGCCGCTCGTCGACCATGCCGCCGCCCTCACTGCCGTCGATTCGCGGCCGCACATCTTCGATTCACACGCGTCCCTCGCCGATCCAGCCGCCTCCGACGCCCTTCTCCACGCGGCGCAGGCAGGCGCGGGCGCGGGTGGCGCGGACCAGCACGCGGGCGCGGGCGGTGCGGACCCGCACGTGGGCAGCGCGGACGCACATGCAGGCGGCGCGGACGCGGGAGCTGGAGGTGCGGAAGCAGGCACAGGGGCCCTAGCCGGCGCGGACGTCGACCTCGACGCCGGGGGCCTGGCTGCTACGGGCGCAGGGACCCTGGCCGCCCTGTCTGCTGCGGGTACCGGGCCTTTGGCCGCCCAGGAGACGGGCGAGTCCACCGCCAGCGCCTTGGTCGCCGCCTACGGGCTCCCCCCGGCCACGGCGGCAGCCATAGCTGCGGCCGGACCTGATGCCGTGGCCGCTGCCCTCCGCATCTTCGGGGCGGCTACGGGTCAGGGGAGCTCCGAGGCCGCCGCCGTGCTGGCGGCCGCCCTCACGGGCCCCACCTCTGCCTTGGCCACGACGGGAAGCCCCGACACCACCGTCTCCGCCGCCACCGCCCCTACCTCTGCTGCGGTTCCTTCCGGCGGTGGTGCTTCTCCAGGCGGCGGTGCTGGTCCAGTGGGCGCGCCTGGCACCTTGCAGCTCGGCGGCCCCGGTGCCACGCTCTTCCCCGGCTACCCCCACGGTCCCCTCTACGGCGTGCCTCCTGCGACCGGACCCTTCTCCGCCACCGCCTTCCTCCGCGGGATGTCTCCGCGTCCCTCCACCGTCGCGGCCGCCGACAGCGCTCTCGCTGCGGCCCTGGAGAACGCCAAGACCGCGGCAGCTGCCGCCGAGGAGCGCGTACGTGTGGCTGCCCTCGCCTGGGAGCACGAGCGCTCTACGGCCGACGCACTTGCTCGCCAGGTCGCCGAGGCGGAGCGCTTCCTCCACACCTCTGCGGGGGAGCGCGTCGCCTCTTCTCAGCAGCCTCCGCCTACGGCTCTACCTACGCTGAGTGCTGGACCCCCGAGTGGCACGGACGACCCCATGGTCGCCTACCTCCACCTTCAGGCCGCCGGGGTCCCGCACATCAAGAACCTGGTCACCGTCCTCCTCGACTCCACCTCCACCTCCTACGCTCGATGGAGGGACCAGATTCTACTCGTGCTCCGCCGCTACGCTCTCGACGGCCACGTCCTCTCCGACACTCCTGCCCGTGCTCGCGACCCGGCGTGGCGACGCCGCGACAGCATCGCCATGTCCTGGATCTCGGGGACCATCTCCCTGGATCTCCAGGACATCGTGCGGACTCCGGATCCCACCGCGCGCGTGATGTGGCTTTCCCTCGAGACTCAGTTTCTCGGGAATGCACAGACACGCGCCCTCCAGCTCGACGCCGAGCTTCGCACGCTCGAGCAGGGTGACCTGTCCGTGGGAGACTACTGCCGGAAGATGAAAAGCACGGCCGATGGGCTTCGCGACCTTGGGTACACGGTCCCGGAGCACGTCTTGGTCCTCAACGTTCTGCGGGGCCTTCCCAGCAGCTACGAGGCCGTGCGGACGTTGCTCACGCACCAGAAGCCGACACCCACCTTCCTGCAGGTCCGTGATGCCCTCACCCTGGAGGAGCTCACCCGCGGCCTCCACACACCTGCCTCGACTACGTCTTCGTCCTCCACCACTCGGGCACTCGTCGCTGCCCCACCACCGTCCTCCGCCTCGCCGCCTGCCTCTCTCCTTAGTGCTCCTCCCCCCGGGCCGAGCGGGGGTGGGGGGGCCGTGGGGGCCGCCGAGGACGCGGTGATGGGGGTCGTTAGGGTCGTGGGACGCCCACCCAGGCTCCGACCCCTCCTCTCGCTCCTCTTCCCGGAGGTGCGCCCTGGCCGACCTTCTCCAACCCGTGGTCAGGGCGTATCTCCATGTGGCCCCACCAGGGTCAGGGAGGGCCTCGTCCCCCGCACCAGCCGGCGGCCATGGTCGCGAGTGCTGCCTCCTACGCGCCGACCTGGACCCCACCTCCTCCGCCCAGCTCGTCGTGGCCGGGGGGGTGGGATCAGGCTGCCTTGGCGCAGTCCTTCAGCACTGTAGGGCTGACACCACCCGTTGGCACCGAGTGGATCGCTGACTCGGGTGCCTCTTACCACACCACTCCAGATGCGGGTATCCTTTCTTCTGTCCGACCTCCTCACCCCTCTTGTCCTTCCATCATGGTCGGTGATGGTTCTTGTCTTCCGGTCACTTCTGTGGGTTCTGCTCCTGGTCCTTTCCGTCTCTCTGATGACCTTGTTGCTCCTCAGATGGTTCACAATCTCTTTTCTATTCGTCAATTTACTGCTGACAATTCTTGTTCTGTGGAATTTGACACTTCTGGTCTTTCTGTGAAGGATTTGGCTACCGGGCGTCCACTCCTCCGATGTGATAGCACCGGGCCCCTTTACACCCTTCGGCTTCCTGCCTCCGCTGCCTCTACTTCACCTTCGTCCTCCTCGTCAGCTGCTCTCGCCGCGACACCGTCTTCCACCACCTGGCACCGCCGCCTCGGTCATCCCGGCCGAGATGTTTTGGCTCAGATTAGTCGTAGTGGAGATGTCTCTTGTACTAGGACTACTGCTGAGCACCTCTGTCAGGCATGCCAACTTGGTCGTCATGTTCGGCTTCCTTTTTCTTCTTCTTCTTCGCATGCTTTTGATCTTATCCACTGTGATTTGTGGACTTCTCCTGTACTCAGCCTTTCTGACTACAAGTATTATCTGGTGATCATTGATGATTTTTCTCACTACTCCTGGACCTTCCCTTTGCGTGCGTCTGACACCTTCCCCACCCTTCTTCACTTCTTTGCCTGGGTGTCCACTCAGTTCGGCCTCACCGTTAAGGCCGTCCAGTGCGACAACGGTCGTGAGTTCGATAACTCCACCTCTCGCTCCTTCTTTCTCACCCGAGGTGTTCAGTTACGTATGTCTTATCCGTATACTTCCCCACAGAACGGCAAGGCAGAGCGCATGATTCGGACCACGAACGATGTCATGCGCACTCTTCTGATCCAGGCCTCCCTACCCGCGCGCTTCTGGGCAGAGAGCCTTCACACTGCCACCTACCTTCTCAACCGTCTTCCTTCCACCGCTTCTCCCGCTCCGACTCCTCACCACGCTCTTCGGTACCCCTCCCACTTACGCTCACCTTCGTGTCTTCGGGTGCGCTTGCTACCCGAACCTTGCTGTCACTGCTCCTCATAAGCTCGCACCTCGCTCGACACGTTGTGTGTTCCTTGGTTACTCCCCTGACCATAAGGGGTACCGCTGCTATGATCTCGCCTCTCGTCAGGTTCTTATCTCCCGACATGTTGTGTTTGACGAGTCGGACTTCCCCTTTTCCTCCTCCTCCACACCCACTCCTGATCCTGACATTGAGTCCATGTTTTCTGACCCGGTGGTGCAGCCGCCTGTTTCTGTTTTTCCTTTTCCAGCAGGTCCTTCTGGTACGCCACCGGCTCTGGCTCCTACGGCTGTGCCCCGTGCGGCGCCTGAGCCTCCTCTTGCACCACCCGCGGTTCCGGTGCCATTCGTCGCACCTGACGTGGGCTTGGTGCCTTCGGTCGCGCCACACGCGGCCCCGGTGCCCCCGGCGCCCCTCGCCGCGCCACACGCGGCTCCGGCGCCTTCTCCCGCGCCACGCGCGGCCCCGCCACCACCTGCACGCTACACCGAGCCCGTGCAGGTGTACCAGCACCGTCCGGTGCCTCCACCGCCGCTGCCTTCTCCGGCTCCTCCACCGGCGGTGCCCGTAGACTATGTGCCTCCTGTGCGCCATGTCTACGGGCGCCGCTCCACGGCTCCGCCTCCTCCACCACCGTCACCGGAGCCGTCTCCGCCTCCTCCACCGGCGCCCACACCGCCTCCGCCGCCGCCACCGCCGCCTCCACCACGTCGCTCTCGGGTGGAGTCGGCCGTGTACCACCCGCCGGCCATCCATCGGGATCCTCGCCACACCCATCCCATGGTGACCCGGCAGGCGGCCGGGGTTCTTCGGCCGCGGGCTCTCTCCGCCACCGAGGGGGAGCCGCGGCTTTCTCCGATCCCGACGTCGGTTCCTGAGGCTCTGGCAGATCCGAACTGGCGTCGTGCGATGGAAGAGAAGTACGGAGCTCTTCTTGCCAACCAGACTTGGGACCTTGTGCCGCGTCCGTCGGGTTGCAATGTGGTGACCGGCAAGTGGATTTGGACAATCAAGCGCTGTGCTGATGGTACTCTGGAGCGCTACAAGGCGCGTTGGGTCCTTCGGGGGTTCACTCAGCGTCCTGGTGTGGACTATGACGAGACTTTCAGTCCAGTGGTGAAGCCTGCTACAGTGCGCACTGTTCTCTCTTTGGCTCTCTCTCGGTCTTGGCCCGTGCACCTGCTCGATGTCAAGAATGCATTTCTTCATGGCACTCTGACCGAGACAGTCTACTGCAGCCAGCCAGCAGGGTTTGTGGACTCCAGTTGTCCGGATTTGGTCTGCCGGTTGAACAAGTCTCTCTATGGTTTGAAGCAGGCTCCTCGGGCATGGTACTCTCGGTTTGCCACCTTCTTACTGACACTGGGGTTTGTTGATGCCAAATCAGATACTTCGTTGTTCATATATCACCATGCTGATGGGGTTGCCTACCTCCTCTACGTTGATGACATTGTTCTGACTGCCTCCAATCCACAGCTGCTTCAGCGGATTATCACCTCACTTCAGCAGGAGTTTGCCATGAAGGATCTGGGTCAGCTTCACCACTTCTTGGGCGTGACAGTTGAGCCCCGTCAGACTGGTCTTCTCCTTCACCAGCGCCAGTATGCCCTGGATATCCTGGAGCGTGCCGGGATGACTGATTGCAAGCCTTGCTCCACTCCTGTTGACACTCAGGCGAAGCTGTCTGCTACTCTGGGTGATCCTATGGCTGATCCTACTGCTTATAGGAGTCTTGCTGGAGCCTTACAGTACCTCACTTTCACCAGGCCGGATCTCACCTACGCTGTCCAGCAGATCTGCCTCCATATGCATGATCCACGGGAGTCACACCTTGCTGCGCTGAAGCGCCTTCTTCGCTACGTCCGAGGCACTGTTGACTTCGGCTTGGTCCTCCACCGGTCTCCGTCTGCTGAGCTGGTCGTCTACACTGACGCTGACTGGGCGGGGTGCCCGGACACGCGCCGCTCTACCTCAGGTTATGCCGTCTTCCTCGGCGGCAACCTGATCTCCTGGTCGTCCAAGCGACAGCCGGTTGTCTCTCGCTCGAGTGCTGAGGCGGAGTACCGGGCTGTTGCTAACGGCGTGGCTGAGGCGTCCTGGCTCCGACAGCTCTTGGCTGAGCTTCACAGCCCGCTCGCCAAGAGCACGCTCGTCTACTGCGACAATGTCAGCGCCGTGTACCTCTCCAACCCGGTTCAGCATCAGCGGACGAAGCATGTGGAGATTGACTTGCACTTCGTTCGTGACCGAGTGGCTATCGGCGATGTTCGGGTTCTTCATGTACCGACCACCTCCCAGTTTGCTGACATCTTCACCAAGGGTCTTCCCTCCTCGACCTTCTCGGAGTTTCGGTCCAGCCTCAACGTAGCCAGTGGCTAGTTGTGGCTGCGGGGGGCCTTGTGTGTTAGTTTCTTTCTTTGTTGGCCAGTCTTGTACACCGCTGCGCCGGTAGTCCAGACTGCGGGGGGGTGTTAGTGTATATATGTGTGAGTGGCCCATATGGCCTGTGTACAGCCCATAGAGGCCCATGTATAGCTAACTCTATATACCCACCCTTCTAGGGTTGGAGGAATAGACAGAAAATTATTCCCCAAACACTATGAATTACCTCGGGTGCAACACCATTCTTCAGGGCATGTACTCCAACTTTTAGAAATAGTTGTCCTTTAGGACACATAGGTAGTCAAACTTTTGAAAGCTTGACAATCAATATATTTTCAAAGATTTGGATTGCAAACATGATGAGGTGAAATAACTCAAAATGCTGAGAGGACAAGGAAGACATATTTCTTGCTCATGGTCAGATGAGCCAACAATTTTCACATTTTCCTCCAACAATTAAACATTATTTGGAATAAAAATGAGTTGTAATTTTTACTGTGTCTAAAATATGAGAATGCAGAAGACCCAAATCCGAGTTAAGTCAGGTTTTCAGTCTTTCAACAATTCACTTTTACTAACAAAAAGCAACCACATCGCAATGTGCAAAAAACATAAATGCAGTAAGAGAACTTATACAGTTATACCCAGGACTCTATATTGCAATTATTTTATTATAAATCATTCTTTGTCAAAACATTAGTTAAAATCACTAGCACCCTACCTGTCTTCGATCAAAGAGGGCTGCAAGATTCAACCCTTGCGAAAGAATGATTAGGTCAAATGCATTAAGTGTCAGAGGACCTGCTGCGTCATCAAAAGCATCCTCAGTATCCTCCTGAAAATCACAGAAAATAAATTGGTGAAAAGAAATAAATTACTAATGAGTATAAAGTACACCACAGTTAAACCTCAAAACACTGCTTTCTTATCAGTTTACGAAGTAGCAGAACGGAAGATGATTTCATCAGTAATGTTGCCTTAGTTTGTATTTCAATTAGATAATTAATTCGTAACATGTTGTGTCCTGGGTGGTGACGGAGGAAGTAGCTGTGCGAGGTGGGAGGCCGGGGCTTGGGCTCCCGGCGGCGAGGCTGGCGAGTCGCCGTGCCGGCGACTCGAGAGGCAGGGGAATGCTAGGGAGAAAATCAATCTCCAGCGTGTCCTCTATTGATTGCACTGTTCCGGCTTATATAGCCAATCACACAACTCCAAATCCTAACCAACTCAAGCTAATCCGAATCAACTAAAGCTAAACCGAACTAATCGCTAAGACTCTCAACTAATCGCATGTCTTGCGGAAGATAGCGGCTGCCAACGGCTTGCTCTGTTTTTGCTCAGCCGCCCCCTTTCTTGCGCCTGGTGTATACTTTGCCGACCATAACATCTCTCCCCCCCCTCGACGAACAGCTCGTCCTCGAGCTGGAAGGAGGGATGCGCTGCACGGAAGCCCTCCAGTGGCTCCCAGGTCGCTTCTGCTGCGGACATACCCTCCCAGTGTACCAGAACGTGCCACACGCCGCGGCGGAGGCTGGCGCGGAGCACGCGCTCTGGCTGAGGAAGGAGACGGCCGTTCTGTAGAGGAGGTAGTGGCAGAGTCGTTGCCGGTGGTGTTCCCCGGAAAGGCTTGAGGACGCCGACATGGAAAACGTCGTGGATGCGCGCGTCCGCCGGGAGTTGAAGGCGGTAGGCGACGGCACCCACGCGCTCCAGTACCTGAAATGGCCCGGCGAAGCGCGGCCCCAGCTTGCGACGGGCGCCCGGGGCGAGAGACTGGGTGTGGCGGTTCAGCAGGCGCAGCCACACCCAATCGCCAACTGCGAACTCCACGGCACGGTGGTGCGCGTCGTAGTAGCGGCGAGCGTACTCCTGGGCCTGCAGCAAGCGTGTGCGCACCTCCTGGAGAAACTCGTCGCAGCTGGACAGCATGGCGTCGACCACCTGTGTCTGAGCGGTGCCTGGCTTGTACGGCAGCAGGGCCGGCGGCGGCCGGCCGTAGACGACTTCAAATGGTGTAGTGCGGAGCGCGGAGTGGAACGCCGTGTTGTAGCAGTACTCCGCCCAGGGCAGCCACTCGAGCCACGCGCGCGGCCGGTCGCCGGTGATGCAGCGCAGATACATCGCGATCATCTTGTTCACGGCTTCGGACTGGCCGTCGGTCTGAGGATGGAAGGCCGTGCTGGGCTTCAGGACGACGCCTGCGAGGGTGAAGAGCTCCCGCCAGATGTTGCTGGTGAAGACGGGGTCGCGGTCGCTGACTACGGACTCCGGAAATCCATGGAGGCGCACGATGTCGTTGAAGAACGCCCTGGCGACGGAGGAGGCCGTGTAGGGATGGCCGAGAGGTATGAAATGGGCGTACTTGGACAGGCGATCCACCACGGTCAGGATGACGCTCTTGCCGTGGACCTTGGGCAGCGCCTCGACGAAATCCATCGAGATGTCCGCCCAAATGCGGGAGGGCACCGGCAGGGCTGGAGGAGTCCGGCAGGCTGCAAGGCCTCCGTCTTGTTGCGTTGGCAAGTCGTGCAGGAGCGTACGTAGTCGCGGACGAGGCAGCGATCATGCTCGATGTAGAAGTCAGCGCGGAGTCGTTGCAGCGTGCGTTGATAGCCCTCGTGGCCGGCAGCATGGGCCAGCTGCAGAACGGCCTGAAGCTGTGGCGAGGCCGGTGGCACGAAGATCTTGCCGGCGTGACGAAGGAGGCCGTCCGTGACCTGCCAGGCGTCGCCGCGTTCACCCCTGGAGACCGCGTCGCGCAATGCGCGCAGCTCGTCGGAGGTGTCGATCTCCCGCTTGATGTCGTCGTACAGCTGGAACGTGGGCGTGGAGATGGCACCGAGCGTGAGCTCCTCGGCGTCGCGCCTGGACAGAGTGTCGGCGACAGTGTTGAGGCGGCCCGGGCGGTACTCAACCCTGAAATCAAAGCCAAACAATTTGCTAATCCAGTGATGCTGCGGTATCGTTGAAAGGCGCTGATCCAGCATAAACTTCAGCGCGTAGTGATCCGTGCGCACAATGAAGGCGCGGCCCCAAAGGTAAGGCCGCCAATGGCGGACGGCCTGCACGAGCCCAATGAGCTCACGCTCATAGGCAGCGATCTTATGTGGCGCGGGGCGAACTGGCGGCTGAAGAAAGCAATAGGGCCGGCGTCCTGGTGTAGAACCGCGCCAAATCCGGCCCCTGATGCGTCACAATCCACGATGAAGTCCTTGGAGAAGTCCGGCAGGTGCAGCACGGGCGCGGTGGTGAGCGCCTCCTTGAGCGCGGTGAATGCGGCGTTCGCCGCCTCCGACCACAGAAACGCATCTTTCTTCAGGAGCTGCGTCAGAGGAGCCGCGATCGCACCGAAGTCCTTGATGAAGCGCTTGTAATACCCCGCGAGGCCGAGGAATCCCCGGAGCCCGCGGGCGGAGCGTGGCTGTGGCCATGACGCGACGGCCTCCACCTTGGCGCCATCCATGGCGACGCCGTCTTCAGAGATCACGTGGCCAAGGTAGGCCACGGTGGCGGCGGCGAAGGAACACTTGGAGCGCTTGACGTGTAGGCTGTTGGCGCGCAGGACGTCGAGGATGGCACGGAGGTGCTGCAGATGTTCCGTCCAGGAGCGGCTGTAGACGAGTATGTCGTCGAAGAAGACGAGAACGCAGCGTCGGAGGAAAGGCTTGAGCACCAGATTCATGAGGGCCTGAAATGTGGCCGGCGCGTTTGAGAGACCGAACGGCATTACCAGGAATTCGAAGTGACCATGGTGGGTGCGGAACGCCGTTTTAAGCACGTCGTCGAGGTGAACGCGCACTTGATGATAGCCCGACTTGAGATCAAGCTTTGTGAAGAACTTGGCGCCATGGAGTTCGTCCAGCAGCTCCTCGACGACAGGTATGGGAAACTTGTCTTTGACGGTGCACTCGTTGAGGGCTCAATAGTCCACGCAGAAGCGCCATGATCCGTCGGGTTTCTTGACGAGCAGCACCGCCGCGGAGAATGGCGACGTGCTGGGGCGGATGATACCCTGCTCCAACATAGCGGCACATTGGGCTTCGAGCTCGTCCTTCTGCAGCTGCGGGTACCGATACGGCCGGACGACCACCGGCGCGGTGTTGGGCTTCAGGTGGATGCGATGATCGCATGGACGCGCGGGCGGAAGGCCGGTCGGCGCCGCAAACACGTCCTCGTAGGCCCGGAGGAGGCGTTCGAGCAGGGCCGGCGCGTCGTGGCGCATGGTGCAGAGGCGACCCGTTGGTGGAATGTCGCGGCGGGTGGAGCCGACGCCCTTCCAGAGCACCCGTCGGCCATGGTGCCAAAACGACATACACAAGTCGTCGAAGTCCCACAAGATGGGGCCGAGCGTGCGCAGAAACGACACGCCGAGCACCATGTCGTAGCAGTCGAGGGGGATCGCGAAGCAGTTGATGAGGAACGTCTCCTGGCCGATGCGGATGTCGACGTCGCGCGCCAGACCGCGACAGTCCACCCTGTCGCCATTCGCCACTCGTACGTAAGCGTCGTTGCCGCTCTGGAAGCACAGGCGGGCGGCGCGCCCCGCGGCGCTGCTGATGAAGTTGGTCGTGGAGCCCGAATCGAGCAGCGCTGTGAACTCCTCGGTGCCCACAGTCACGCGCACCTGCATGGTGCCATCGCCGCGTATGCCCGTGATGGCGTTCAGCGAGATGAAGGGCTCATCCTCCGGAGCGGCGAGCGGAGCGTCCATGAGGTTGGGGACTTCCTCCTCCGGGTCAGCCACCTCTAAGTAGAAGAGGCGCGACACTTGTGGCCGCACACGAATGGCTCGTCGCAATTATAGCAGAGGCCCTGGCGGCGGCGCTCTGTCATCTCCGCCGGGGTGAGGCGGCGAAACGGACGCGGCGGCCCGGCTGGCGTCGTGGCGAGTGGCGCCGTCGCGTTCTGGTTGGCGCTGGTGGGCGGGGCCGACAGGGGAAGAGGTCGCACCATTGGCCGCGGTGTGCGAGCAAATCCCGTCGGCGGCGTGGCGGCCGCGCGGCGCTCGTAGGCGCGCGCCAACGCCATGGCGCGTTGCAGCTCCTGGGGGACTTGAAGCTCGACGTCGATGCGTATGGAGTCTGGAAGTCCGCCGGTGAACAAGCGCGCCTGCTGCTCCGGCGTGAGATACCCGGCGTGCGCCAGGCGGCTCTGGAAGGTTTCGATGTAGGCGTCGACGGTGGAGCGGAAGGGGATGCGCGCAAGGTCCGCCAGGTGGTTGGCGCCCATCGCCGGCCCGAAGCGTTGCAGGCACAGCGCCTTGAAGTGTAGCCAGGTCAGGATGCCGGCGTCGCGTTCCAGCATATAGTACCACTGCTGGGCGGCGCCGGTCAGGTGGAACGCGGCGAGGCCGACCTTGTCGCCGTCGCCGGTGCGCTGTGAGCGGAAGAACTGCTCGCAGCCGTTGAGCCAGCCGAGGGGATCCTCCCGGCCGTCGAACGTCGGGAAGGAGAGTTTGTAGTAGCGCGGCACACCGATGGCTTCGGCGGGTTCCTCATGAAAGGTAGGATGAGGGAGCTGGAGCCCCTGGTATGGCGGTGGTTGCGGCGGGGTGTGGTAGACTGGCGGCGGCTCCGTATATCCCGGAATTGGCGACGGCGAGGGCGGGAACTGAATCTATGTAATGGGCACAGACCGGAGCGGCAGCTGAGACGCAGCGGAGGTGTGGACAATGACGGCCGCCGTAGATGGCGCGGACGGCACCGCGCCGTAGCCGTAGCCCGGGAGGCCGTAGGGGTAGTACGGTGTCGAGGACGGACCCGCACCGACGTAGGGGCCAAAGCCGCCGATGCTCCCGGCGCGCGCGCCCGGAAGGCACGATGCGATCTGCGCCATCTGTTGCTGGAGGCCGTAGATGGCGGTGGCTAGGACGTCAATGGTGGAAGCGTGAGCGGCCGAGGCCGATAGAGCGGACGTGACCGGCGCCCCGGAGAGAAACGGGTAGCCTGAGGACGGCGGCGGCGCAATGGATTGCGGCGGCGGCGGAGCGGAGGTGACGGGCGTATCCTGGGACGAGGACATGGCTGGCAATCCTGATACCAGGTTGTTGTGTCCTGGGTGGTGACGGAGGAAGTAGCTGTGCGAGGTGGGAGGCCGGGGCTTGGGCTCCCGGCGGCGAGGCTGGCGAGTCGTCGTGCCGGCGACTCGAGAGGCAGGGGAATGCTGGGGAGAAAATCAATCTCCAGCGTGTCCTCTATTGATTGCACTGTTCCGGCTTATATAGCCAATCACACAACTCCAAATCCTAACCAACTCAAGCTAATCCGAATCAACTAAAGCTAAACCGAACTAATCGCTAAGACTCTCAACTAATCGCATGTCTTGCGGAAGATAGCGGCTGCCAACGGCTTGCTCTGTTTTTGCTCAGCCGCCCCCTTTCTTGCGCCTGGTGTATACTTTGCCGACCATAACATAACAAAACAATGGAAAAGAATGACCTGGCAAGTTCTGAAAGGAATTCTGCCAACTGTAGGGTTCAGGAAGATAGTGGCCAGAAGACAGAGAAGATTACAATCAATAACATGCAAGGTGATGGCAAACACACAGAAAAGTGTTTGTTGGATGCTTACATGGAGTAGGAAATTTTTCCCTACACAGGATTTTTTTTTTGGGGGGAAGTGGCCCAGTGTTCCATTTGGGTATTGTGAAAGGTAGAGGTTATTAACTGTGAGTCTCTGACATGTATGGAAACGCCAAGCCTTATTTCAAGACCAAAACTACCCCACAGTAAAGAAATGAAAATGCCATTTAGACATTATTTTCTCCAGTTAGCTTATGAACTCACAAGATTTTGACTGTCGCTAGAAAATATCAATTTAAATATGAGTGGGAGGGAGTTGAAGTTGCAAATGGTAGAATTATCATACATATTTGCTAATGCAATATATAAATATGGAAAGAACATACACAAAACTATTTAGAGAACATCAGGCGTGGATGTTGCGTTAAAAAATCCGCATGATTTCAACAAAAAAATTGCCAGAAAATGTCAGCTATTTCTTTACTCAAGCATAACATTACATATAAAAAGAGGTTGTACAAAGACTTATCGGTAATGGAATATACCAATAACTGAATAATTGAGAAATTAAGGGGATTGAGATTTATTTCTTTATTGAGAAAAGTTGCATTTCTTGCAGGTAGTATCGCTAAAAATAAGCCCAATTTGTCTCAAACTAAAGCTTGTTTCTCTTTCCAGGTTATCTTCCACCCTTTTGACAATATGGTGTGACAAGGAAGGCAAATTGTGGGCAGAATATATAGCTAACATATCTTGGTCTACTAACTAAATAATTGTGAACAAATGCAAAACGATTGATTACTACATTATCTAATAATTCTCTATGACTAAGTAAAGTACATAAGCATAGAAAACTCAAGAAAGTACTGGAGTGCAAGGACAAACATGTTTCGAATATACATAATCACGTCACTTTTTTCCTTATGAGTAGGATTGGCATGTGAGACATTTTGCCAAGGTATTACTGAGACCAAACGAGGAGATTTAAGTACACTGCATAATACATATAAATGAATTATTCCATTCGAGGTGAAAATAACCTCAGGATCATCAAAGGCTGCATTAACATCATCAAGGTTGACTTCTTCATTTTCTATGTCTTTGATAGGTTCGTAATTCTTCTGAAACCATTCATCATTTCTGATCTCTTCTATCCTGATTCGCTGTTCCAAGTCAGAGAACATATTTAGTCAACAAACACCAATGATGATAGCAACCATCAAACAATTAATGTCCTTGTATAGATGTTATATGGAAGATCATCCCTTTTCATTTCGCGTATATTTGTATTTTATGTCTTCTAAGCTTTTGCAACTGAATCCAGTAAAAAGCATATCTTTAGTGGAACAAAACCAAAGCAATCACAAATTGACATAGTTAATAAGATGAACTATTGAATGATATCTGTCAATCAGATCTAGCTAACATTACTAAAAAGCCAAGATTTTGGTTAGTAGTTCAAATTTTCAACTATCTATAAATTGAGTGCATAAATCCATATCTTTAATAATGTGAACTCATGTAAATGTTTGATTTGGGTAAACTTGGCAACATATGGCATACCAAACAGTAGTTGCACTTGTACTTTAATGATGTGAACTCATGCAAATGTCTGATTCGGGTAAAATTGGCATCATATGACATACCATAACAGCAGTTGCACTTGTACTTGAGCAAACCTTATGCCAAATTACTAAAATGTTATATTTTATTGTCTCTGGGTTAGTATGTGAAGGCATATATTAGGGCACTTCAGAATTATCCCTAAGTCACAATAAGGTATCAGCTCTTAGAAAGTTTCTTCCATCTAAATAAGTGTTGAGCCAAACTTACTGTATCAGGATTTGGATCAAGAATTCTGCGAATCAGTGACTTTGCACCACCTGAAAACCAGGGCGGGAATGAATATTGTGCACTCTCAATCTGTTTTAAGAAAAGAAGACAGTAGGATTTAGAAATCCCATTCAACAAGAACAACCGATTATCTAAGATATAATTTCTTATCAAAATCAACACGAAATACATATATGGAATTCAATACAAAGGGTGAAAGTAACAAATAGCACATATAGTTCAGCCGGAAAAGGCAATAAGCACTCTTACATATCTAAACAAGACAAATGTTTATTTCCTTTATATCTAAACAAGATGAAGTTACAAGCATAGTAAGAATTGTTCTAGTTGTGAATTCATGTAAGCCAAGCTGTAGTTATGCTACTTATTTAATAAGTAGTATGTGCCAAACCAATGATAGATTAGCAGGTGTTTAAGCTCATGTACCATTTACTTAGTCTACTTATTTATATAGTGACTGTACGGTGGTGGAACAGTTAGGATTATTTTACAATTACCACATCCAAGCATGTCACAGGTTAGACTAGTTAGTTCTCAACGCACTAATTTGGTAATCTCAATGCTAGTTGGACTATATGATTTTCATGAACAAGTACCACCTAGTCCACTCAAATTCATTGTGGAAACCTACGCAGATCAGCGCGTAATATGAAACTAAAACAAAAACTCATGAGATTTGACATATAAAGACTCAATGCGGCATTTAAAAAACTGTATATAGTTCATTTTTGTAGTCCCTAATCCATACACATTTCATCTTAAAAAGGGTGCTGACTCAGTGACTTGTAGTTAAGACTTAAGAGCTGAACCTTTCCATAAAGGGTTGTCAAGTCCACTTCATCAAATGGAAGATAACCTGCTAACAGCACATATAAAATAACACCACATGACCATGTATCGGCAAGTGCTCCATTATATCCCTTATGACTCAGTACCTGGTCCAATAGATGAAATGGACATGTTAACTCAGTAAATGCACAAGAGAATATTTTCATGTATAGGAAGCTGAATTTATCATGAAAAGAACAGATAGTAATTGGTTACTCGTATTAGAAAGAATCTAGTTTGTATTGACTATTGAGTACAATTTGGCACAAAGGTACAAGTTCGCTACACAAAAATCACCAGCAGAATAGAAAATCTCATCTCTCCTCTATGTGGTTAATTCTGTATCATTATATTAGTGGCATGGTCGCTCTGGAACCATAGAAACCATTGTGTCTTTGATGGGGTGCAGCCCAACCTGAATGGTCTTCTCTCTTCCATCAGAGATGAGCAACATGTGTGGGAGCTGGCTGGGGCTCGAGGAATCTCTCATCTCCTCGCCCTACAGCATAATGGATAGGCTTAATGGTCTGGTCATGGGTTGACACAGCTAGTTTTAAGGTGATTTAGTGAGAGAGAGAGAGAGAGAGAGAGAGAGAGTGTGTGGGGGGGAGGGGGGGGGGGTTCTTCACCTTAACAAAAAAGAAAACCTTTGTACTGGTGTCTGGGTGCTTTTCACCCTTTTTTCTTCTTAATACATTGATGCGCAGCTCTCCTGCGTGTTCGAGAAAAAATTCTGTATATAGATACAGGCATGGCTTTCATAATTTCAATGAATCATCACTTGAACTCTCTACCAACAGGTGACACGATCAAAATAAAACTATCATGACAACATATTACAAAGAAGAATGGCATTTTGTAATGCATGCTCGTTAAATGTAAGTATCCAAGTGACAGTCTGTTTTCTTCAAACTGACACAAAAAGCCATAATAAAAATTATTCACCATATCAGCATCTGGTCCAGTATCCACGTACGAGAACTACTAATTTCTAAGACGGAGGAGTTATATCTTCAAGACCCCACTTTGTTGCACGGGCAGGTTTAGTAAATAGTATTCCCTCCTTCCTTTTATATATGACGTTGATTAGTTCAACTTTGAACTACACAACGTCATATATAAAAGGAAGGAAGTAGTAATTGTCAAAAAAAAAGAACTCATTGTATGTTCAGATGTAGTACCTCTGGGGCAACATAATTCGGTGTTCCACAGGTTGTACGTAGAAGGGAAGATCCCTGCAATTGATCAATAAGCAACTTAAGAAGGTACTAAAAAATGAAAGTATCGTGAAGCTTCAGAAAGATATACACCTGGGAAGGCCATGCACTCAATCCGAAGTCTGAAATTTTAAGATTGCCCTGGGAATCAAGGAGGAGATTTTCGGGCTGCACGTGTGTGAAATGAGATCCCGTAAATTATAAAATGCAGAATTAATCATTGTTACTATACAATGTTCACCTTCAGATCTCGATGGTAGACTCCTTTGCTGTGACAAAAATCAACACCATCAATAAGCTGCTGAAAGTATCTGCGTGCATCTGCTTCATTGAGTCTCCCATGACGAATCTGAAAATGGTATGTTTCGCAGTAATATTAGCTTTCTGTTTCATGTAGACATTGTTCAAACTCAACCTAAGTAAGATAGGTGTGCCTTCAAATTGAACTCCTTGGGTTTCTACATATATGTAAGGGTAACACATTTCAAATGGAAATGGAATTAAAGCCTATACCATCTAGAATTGGACATAAGAAACTTATATTGACATCTTCAATTTTCGCAAATATAAATCAAAAAGCAAAGGCTCTGAGGGAAATTTGTATCATATTGTTGTCATTTCCATGTCCAAGGTATCATCCTCTTATAGAAAAAGCACAGGTGACAATTGAACATCCAAGAAAGATTGCCATAGACATATAATCTAAACAAACTCGTGGAACTGATATTTATTTTCCATAGGTCATATCTACGAGTCAAGAGTGAAAATGACAGTTATCCTTAACAACAGCAAGTCTTACAATTTTATCAAATAGCTCGCCACCAGTGATGAACTCCAAGATTATAAATATCTTCTTCCGGCTTGCTAAAACCTGCAGATAAAAGAATGGACAGCACAGGTACTTAAAAAAAAGGCAAGTGATAAGAAAGAATTTAAACAATTACTATATTCAAGAAAAAGATAAGTGTGCCTCATGTAGCCTAACGACATTGGGATGCCTGACAAGCTTCATTATGGATATCTCCCTCTTAATCTGCATAAAAAGATTAAGCGCACGCACATTAGTCAACCTAAGAAATCTATAATTCCAGGTAGCTTGTGTAGCTGTACATCACAATGACAGTAGAGGTATTTCTGTTTAGAAAACAATTCCACCCACATCACTGAGCTTGACACAGCAACTTATTTATTCATTCATTTAGCAAAGAAGAAGATGCCACGGCACAATAGTTCACGAAGCTTCGATCACGGAGCAAAGGGGAATGGTTCTGCGATCCATTTCAGCAACTGGGGAGCAAGAGTAGGAGCTCCGAATCCTCGATGAACGCCACCCCCCACCCCCAAACAACTGATTAAGTCTAAGCATGGGGGCATGGGACCGGATAATCCGAGCACCCGACCCAACACGATGGAACAAAAACGAAGGGAGCTGAGCTCGGGTTGGTCACCTGTTCGGCCATCTTGTGCTTGAGGATGGAGGAGCGGTCGAGCACCTTCATAGCGACGCTCTCCCCAGTCTCCGTGTTCTGCGCGAACTTGACCTTGGCGAAGGTGCCCTCCCCGATGGTCCGGCCCACCTCGTACTTCCCCACCCGCCGCAGCGCCCCGCCGCCGGCGCCGCCTCCCCCCACCATCTCCGCAGCCGCCTCCCTCCCTTGCTCCCCCTCTTCCTCCTCCCGGTGGCGAGGAATCGCAAGCCCGGTGCCACTGGGTAGCTGCTCAGGCGGTCGACGCCGCCATTGATGGGAGCGAGAGATTCCGGGCGGAGCAAAGCCTGCGTGCGAAGCCGAGCAGCCTCCTTTTTGAATGGGGAATTTCTGTGGGCAGCGACACCAGCTGGTTCAAGTTTTCTACCGGGGCCTTGTTTAGTTGGCTATTTTTTCTCCTTTTCACTCTCTCTCCACCACGTTAAATACGTCAAAAGACATATGTTCGGAATACTAAATGTAGATGAAATTAAAAACTAATTACTCATTCCGTCCCAAAATATTTGTACCCTTTGACTTTTACAGATCACGTTTGACCATTCGTCTTATTAAAAAAATTTGTGAAAATGTAAAAACAATTATGACATACTTAAAATATATATGACGATAAAACATATCATAACAAAATAAATAATATTTTCATAATATTTTGGAACAAGACGAATGGTCAAACCTGAAGCGCAGAAGTCAACAAGTGCAAATATTTTGGGACGGAGGGAGTACACAGTTTTGATGGCCTTTGCGACACGAATCTTTTGAGCCTAGTTAGGTCATGGTAGGACAATATTTACCAAAAAACCGAAAATTACTTTTTGATACAGTGTGTTAGAAAGGCAAAGTTTTCTAACAACTAAACAAGGCCTAGGAGTTGAGATGAATTGGCTTTGGAAGGGAAAAGTCCGAGGGCGGAGGTGTGGATTAGGTGCGTTGGTACGGCCTGCTTGGTTTTGTAGGAGGGGAAAATGCAAGGAAAATTGAACGATTACATTTCTGGTGGGCGGAAAGATTGGGTAAGACACGACGGCATTTCATTGTGTTGTTGAAAAGAAGACTCGACTGGCCGTGACGAGTTCACCATCATCACATCCAATCCAAGGACGCCCCGGTTGCGTTTAGTCAAAAGGCGTCCGCCTTATTTTCTCAACAAGACGTGAAACAATGTTGACGTGATTTTCTACGCGCCATTTGCATTTTTACCACTGCTTCACAAAGTTCGTTTTGTTAGCCGAAACAAAGATTAGTCCAATTCCTCCATAATAAACTACATGTCATTCTCAACTTTCTAAATACTCCCTCTGTCTCTGAATATAGCTTCGTTTTGTTAGCCGAAACAAAGATTAGTCCAATTCGTTTAGATTTTTTCGAAGTAATTTTTTTCCAATTCTGACCATGTATAATGAAATAATCATAAATGTTAATAACATAAAAATGATATTGATATTTTTATCTTGAAACCAACTATCAAAATATATAATCTTCTCTATTTCAAATAAATTATTTTAAGAGTTATTGTTGATCAAAGTTGAAAAAGTTTGACTTCGTAAAAGTCTAAACGAAGTTATATTTCAGGATGGATGGAGTATATAGTTTATGTACACAGTAAAAAATATGTGATTAGAAAGATCAAAACGGCTATATAATTTGAAAAGAAGGGAGTACATTTGACTCCATAAGACATATTAGAAAGCTCGCTACCTCGATAACCACCTTACATGCGTATATGAATCTTTTTTGTCATGCCTAATTTCATAAGTCAGTTTTAAGGAATCGCGATTACATCTGCATGTCAGATAAATGATTTCCTAATAATTTGAAAGCCTGTATATTTTGAACGTTTGCAGATTTTAAAAATATATAAAATATTAAAATTGAATTGGATTGACAACAATTTCATGTTTATGAAAATTGTGGCTGGACGAGTTCTATAAAATAGTAGGAGTAATTGATGATATTTTCATTTGAAGATATGTAGGATTTCTTAACAATTTTCTAAAGATTTGAACAAAGTGGTCAAAAGGGGACAAGGTTTCGAGGCTTCGTTTCAATATATTTTATTCATAGCAATATATTTTGCTTCTTTTTATTTCAGGTTACTTTCATTAAGAAAATGGTTATCAGACGATAAGGTACAAATGCACAACCGTAGAAAAAAATAGCAATGGTATATCACAAAAACTACAACAAAAACATGTTTGTTATATAAGGCCTTGTTTAATTTGGTGAAGAAACTTTGAAATGTCACATCAAGTTTACGATTCTAATTAAGAGGACTAAATATGATCTAATTATAAAACTCATTATTAATGAATTTGTTGACACCCAAAATTGACGAAAGCCAGATCAGGTTGGGCCAACCGGTCAGACCGGGTTCGCCAGGCGGTCTGATCAGGTGTGCCCTGTAGCCAGTCTGGCGATAGGCCACCAGGCGGTCTAACTGCCTCCCAGAGGCGGTCAGACCGGGTCACCCCGAGTTTGAGTAGAATTAAGGGTTTTGACTAATTCCGAGATGTAAATCGTTTCTTGCATGTTCGTGGCCGATTGAGACCTATCATCCAATCGAACTTATCAATTTACTATTTTATTCCTCCAAACCCTAGCTTTTCCAACCCTAATTACTCTCCTCCTTCGTCTCCACAGCGGTTGAGGACGTTCTGAGTGGCCTGCCGACCTCAGGACAACCCTAGGTGCACTCTTCCCGATGATGTCCCTCCCGGAGCAGCGAACTTAGGTTTTCTGCGACGCCTCTGTCCAAGACAGTTTGACCGAGGGCCGGTTAAACTGACCCGTGCTGGAGGTTTCGACGAGTTGATTTCCGACGACCGCGCGATCTAGCGCACTCGTGTGTTCGGCCAGAAAAAACGTCAACACACTTTTGGCGACTCCGCTGGGGAACAAATCTGGTTTTACAACCGGTTTGTTTTGACGTTTTATGGGATCACATTGCGACCTCGACCTAAAGATCGCCGTGATAGGATCTAAGAACAACAAGTTTGGTAAATGGTTTCCAAGTTGGGAAGGTCCATACAAGATTGTGAGAGCTTGTTCCGGAAATTCTTATATTGTGGAAACATTGCAAGGACAGCAGCTACCCAAGGCGCTTAATGGAAGATATTTGAAGAAATTTTACCTAAGTGTATGGCAAGATGCTTAAAAGACGCATGACCGATTTCAATGAAAATCGCCCTTAGAACAAAATGACCGATAGAAAGTGTTGCATCGGCCTTAGATTTACTTTTAGCACGCAAGTTTTACTAAAAACAGGGGCATATGTTGACACCCAAAATTGGCAAACGCCACGTCAGGCTAGGCCAACCGGTTAGACCGGGTTCGTAGGGCGGTCTGACCAGGGTGTCCTATAGCCGGTCCGGCACAACACCGCCAGGCGGTCAGACC
The DNA here is from genome assembly GCA_036936925.1 of Cenchrus fungigraminus. Lineage (NCBI taxonomy): Eukaryota > Viridiplantae > Streptophyta > Magnoliopsida > Poales > Poaceae > Cenchrus > Cenchrus fungigraminus. The sequence goes on along the minus strand of CM072778.1, from coordinate 46,960,048 downwards.
GGGTTATCCCGAGTCTGAGTAGAATTAGGAGTTTTAGTGAATTCCGAGATGTAAAACGTTCCTTGCAGGGCAAGACCTCCAACCATAAAGATATAAAAGATCGTGGTCGATTGAGAGCTATCATCCAATCTAACTTATCAATTTACTATTTTAGTCCTCCAAACCCTAGCTTTTCCAACCCTAATTGCTCTCCTCCTTCGTCTCCACGGTGGTTGAGGACGTTCTGAGTGTCCTGCCGATCTCAGGACAACCCTAGGCGCATTGTTCCTGACGGGATCCCTCCCGGAGCAGCGAGCTTAGGTTTTCGGCGACATTTCTATCCAAGGCGGTTTGACCGCCCCGCCCCCAGGCGGTTTGACCGGCCCGTGTGTTGACAGTTAAATAATGCATCAAGTTACGATCCGCAAGCGCACGGGTCGGTTGTAGCTTTTCCCTTAGAGTATCCCCCAAGGTTAATCAATCCGTGCAACAAGTGGATTGCTACGCTCAACTAAGCACTAATGTCGTTGATTTAAAACTCTTTATCGAATTAAGGTATGTATAAGTAAACAACTTAAACTAATCTAATCTAGATTAAAGAAATCAACGTAGAGAGCAAAGGTATAGAGATCACAAGAGTGTAGAAGCTTGTCCAAGAGATCTAGGATCACTTGGAGATGTAACCACCTAGCAAGAACTACCCGATCTAATCTATCAAAGGTAAAGGTGCACCGAGTCCAACCCTTTCCTTCTCGCGTACTAATCACTGCACGAGGGTAATCTGTGATCGAACACCAAGTGCGCAAGACGTTGATGTGTTCTAGGTATGCAAGACTAAGTGTGTGGACCAAGTTCGATATGTTTTCCCTCCCGCGCACTGTCACTACACGACGGTAATCGCATAAAGAACAAAAGGAACACGATAATGAAGCTGCGAGCGATGCATCCCCAAAGCAAGCCAGCTGACCATTAAGATTAACGCACCATCAACATGAATATAATAGCAAAAAGATCCAAAACATAGGTTCGATGATTACAATTTAAAATCCCCCTTCAACCCATATGACAAACAAGGACCTTACCCCATAATGTTACACATTGTAGTACTGGTCATGGTGTAGAATCCTCTGAAGTAGATGAAGGCCACCCGTGCTCCCTTCGCGATCCAATCTCCTTCTTGTTCTCGGTCTTGTGGCGGCGGATGATGAATGAATCTCCCCGTGGTTCTTTGCCTCTCAAACTACTAATAGCCTGAGGGGGGTACTAGGTCAAAGGGGAGGTCGAACCGGGCCGAAAACGGGCCAGGCCGGTCAGCATGGGCCTTTTGGCCCGGTTCGGCCCCATTTTTCGCGTGCGAGCTCCTCGTGGGCCCTTGACGTCGTTTTCTCCGCAGTTTAGATAAGGGTACTTGTTGCACAAGCTCCTACATCTTCTGTTTAGGTCCCTGGAGTTTTACGGCTTCATGCTTTGGTCCTTGGGTCATTTGGAGTCATGTTCACTTCGAGTCTTGACTTGTGCCGGGCTTCATTATCCTCTTAAAAAGTGCTTGATGAACTTTACCCCGAAATACTTATTTAGGTGCATAAATCCTGCATAAACAACATACTCCAGAAACCACATGTAAGAGCGAACTTGTTATATAAAGGGGGTTAGTACCATTAGATCGGATATCAAATCAATGCCAACATTGAAAGTAAACTCATGGCTAGGAGTGTTGAGAGCCAGGTGTGGTTCGAGGACCGGTGGATGGTCGCTTCCTGGTGTGATGAGTGATTGACAACGTGGTGTGGACTGATTCTTGGCTAAGTATTGCAGGTGCAGGTTGCGGCTTGACTGGTGCAGGTGCAGGTGAAGAACAAGCGTGAAAGGTCGTTGCCGGTGAGGCCTCCAGGTGTGGAGAAGACAAGTAGGCTTGGTTCGAGGGACCCGGTGGCCAGCGGGGTCAAGTGCGGGCCGCATGGTGGCAAGAACGGCAAGATGAAGTCATGGACGGTTTCTTGGTTGAGCCTCAAAACCAAGGTCGAGCCGGGACTACGTGGGAGCCGAGTCATGAGTGGTGATTGGCGGAGGCTACACCTAGTTCGCGGGGTTTCCGGTGGTTCACCAGAAAACCACTGGGTTCCTTGGTTGATCCACAAAGCCAAGACCGAAGAACCGAAGACGGAGGTGCAGCAGCTCCAGACCGGTCTGACCGGTGGGTCTGACCGGTCTGACCGGTGGGTACCGGTCTGACTGGTGAGGAGCACCGGTCTGACCGGTGTGCGACGACGCAGTCCGGAATCTTCGAAGCGGTGGACACGCGTCGGGATCGCAAGGCTTGCGTCGAGGCTAAGCAAGTTTGCGGTTGCTGGGCATCCGTCCGATGGTGCGAAGACAAAGACTTCCAATTTCGCCCTCGAGGGGCATGTATCCCTAGTTAGCTAGTAAGGGTATTTTAGTCTTTCGGTTGCCTCCATATAACCCAAGTGGTGAGAGGATGGCAGCCATCTCTTGGAACCCTAGCTCATTTGGTTTTCCTATTTTCCTTCCTATTTTCTTAGGATTTTCGTAGGACTAGCTTGAGAGCTTCATGGTGAGATCTTGTGAGAGGGAAGGATGATCGGGCGGCAAGCTAGACCTTGTATGAACCTCTTTGGTATGTATAGATGATTCGGCGTGGTTCCTCAAGGCTTGGATGTGTCTTTCCCGTTTCTCCTTTTTGGTGATTTTCGGAGCCTTTTCTTGGCGATTTTCTTGGAGCGATTTCGAGGCCTTTCTCTTTGGGATTTGGTGGGGGATGTATGCATGAACCCTTCGTGGTTCTTTTCCCTTTGATTCCCCTTCCAAATCCGTGAGCAAAGGGGCTCGATTTTGGGGTTTTCGTGGCTCTAGGGTTAGAGGCGTTCTTGGTGGGATTTCTTCGATTCCTCTTGTTTTGACAAGTTTTGGTGGACCAAATCTTGGCTATGGAGTACCCATGAGGTGTTCCTACTATCCCCAAAGTCTTGTGCAAAACCGTGGAGCGAATCGGGAGATCGGGAGTTGGATTTGGAGGAGTTGACTCGCGGGCGCTGTTCATCCCGAGCTGCCCAGGCACGACCGGTCTGACCGGTGCTCTTGACCGGTCTGACCGGTGCTAGCCCTTGGTGGGTTTTTGTCTCGGGGAACAGCCTTGTCCGTGTGGTTTTGTCCCGTGGTCCTGCTGTTCAGTTCTTGGAGTGTTTGGAGTTGTTTTGCTAGGATTTGTGAGGGGTTCTTCTTCCTCACAGGTTGTGTTTCGTGGTGGTTTTTGTTCCAGGGCCTAGAGGATTCACTGAGGCTTCCTGGAACGTTTGCTGTGCGGCTGCTGTAGCCACCGGCCTGACCGGCTCTGTCCACCGGTCTGACCGGTGTCACCGGTCTGACCGGCGCAGGCCATCGGTCTGACCGGTGTAGCACAGGCAGCAAGCCGTGCAAGTTTCCGCTGTGTGTTTTGGTGAGTTTTGGCTAGGAAGGTTGAGTGTTGGTTCCTAGGACCAGTAGCACTCCAGTGGCTGCGTGGTCTTGACCAACTTGGGTAGTTGGGTCAGAGACGTGAGTTGGAAGCCGTGTTCGTCTTGTTGGAGTTCTCATCTCCTTCGAGAAGAATTTTTATCGGCTCCCATTCACTCCCCCCCTCTCTGGTTCGCCTAATCGGTCCTTCAATTGGTATTAGAGCAGGTTCGGGTCTTTATTGACTCTTACCAGTCTAAGATCCAAAGATGGCGTACCAGGAACGGGGTTCGGGTCCTCCGCACTTCGATGGGAAGAACTACCAGATGTGGCAAAGGCGGATGGCGGCGTTCCTCCGCGGAAAGGGTCAGATCCTTTGGGATGTCACGGTGAACACAGCTTATGTTCATCCGATGAACTTCCTTGCTCCAGGATCGAGGGATATGTTCGAAGCCAACAACAAGGCTGTCGACTACTTGTTTCGTGCTCTGTGTCAGCCTGAATTCGATCGGGTTCAGACAGAGGACTTAGCTTGTAGGATTTGGGAGCAGTTGAAGGATGCTCATGCTGGGAATGCTCAGGTTCAGGCTCGGATGTACGCGACTTACCGGAGAGAGTACGAGAACTTCACTCATCTCCCCGGCGAGTCCGTCGATGCCCTTTTCCAGCGATTTACGGTCGTTGTGAACAACATGAGAGCCAATGTGGACGTCCTCCCATACAATGATCATGATAGAGCCGTGAAGCTCTTGCACTCGTTGGATCGTACCGTATGGGACGGGAAGTTTGAGGCTATTGTTGAGTCCGAGAAGTATGACACCTTGACGGTGAACGAGCTGTTCTCGAAGCTCAAGTCGGCTGAGTTGGACCGTGGTATGACAGCCAAGATCGAGAGCCCGACTGATTCTCATAGTCTCGCTCTCGTTAGTGGCAAAGGAGCCAAGTCTAACGCTAACGCATCCTCCAGGATGTACTCTTTGTCTTCTTTGATGTCTTTGCCAGACGAGGAGTTCGACGTGCTTGGAGAGGACGAGCTGGCGTTGCTGACCAGGCGGTTCGAGAGGCTGCACGAGAACCGGGTGAACTCAAGGAGGAACTCGAGAGCGTGTTTCAAGTGCGGCAAGACCGGACATTTTTTCGCCGAGTGTCCAAAGGTGAACAACCACGACAAGCACAAGTCCAAGGACAAAGGAAGAAGATCCAAGAAGAAGGAACATGAACATGGGAGGAAGACACGGACCCGAGAAAAGATCAAGAGATCGAGCGACATCGACTCCGACTCTGAGGATGTGTCATCAAGCTCGAGTGAAGAAGAAGAAGAAGAGGACAGCAAGAGGAAGCACAGAAAGAAGAAGAAGGACTTCGGCAAGTACTTGAACGGCCTTTGCTGTACCGCAAGCAAGACTTCGAGAGGCTGCAACAAGAAGGATGGGCTATGCGGCATGGCACGCAGCTCCGGCAGCAAGAGAAGCCAGAAGAACGCCTCGGAATCAGACTCCGACTCCGAGGATGAGGTATGTGATGAGCTCTCTTCTTTACGCAAGGAGAATGAGGAGTTGGTTGACTTGCTTGATAATCGCGATCACATGCTTAGAGAGGCTAAGAAGCTTAGGAAGGAGCTTAGAGCGTTGCTTGAAGATGCTAGGACTAGAGTGGCTGAGCTAGAAACACAGGTTCTTGATGGCAAGCTTGAAATCGATTCGCTTAAGGCTAGCCCTGTGGTTTCTGATGAGATTGATTGTGCTGATTGCTCTGTTTTCCTAGCTGATTTGACTGCTCTTAGGGAAAAGCATGCCTCCAAGTGTGAGGAACTAGATGTGCTTAGGGTTGAGTTGGCTGAGCTGCAATCTAGACCCACTTTGCTTGGTGCATGTACTTCTTGCCCTGGTTTGCATGAAAAAATTGCTGAGCTTCGTTCTCGCATTGTTTCGCTTGAGGCTGATTTGAAAGTGCCTATTCCTACTGCTTGCTCTACCTGTGAATTACATGCTGTGAAGAATTTGGAACTTGCAAAATGTGTTGATCATTTGCAGGATGAGAACAGTAAGTTGCGTGAAGTGCTGAGTTGGTTGTCTAGTCAGGAACCTCAGCTTGGCATGATGATTGCCGGTTATAAGCGCTTTGATGGTTGGGCTTTGGGATCTGTTAAGTTTGGTGAGAGCAGTGGTGAGAGAGAAGGGAAATTTGGGAATATTCCAGTCCCACCACAACCCACGCCCAAAGACAAGTTTGCACCCAATCCAAACCAGTTGCTTAAACCGAGAGAAAAACCAAGTGAGAAGGCAAGTGAAAAGCCTAGTGAGAAACTAAGTGGGAAATCTAGTGAGAAGCCATGTGAAGAGCCTCACCCCAAGCCTAAGCTAAGACCAATCCGTTTCCATTGTGAGTTTTGTGGAAAGGATGGTCACAAGAGAGAGTTTTGCTATAAGAGAAGGAGAGAGGCGAGAATGGCTAAGGAGTGGGCAAACAAGGACAGGTACCACCTTTCTCATGGTGTGCCTGAGCCTCGTATGCCACTACCTAAGGGAAAGGGTGTTGTGCATACGGTTCCAGCATGGAGAGATAGGAGAACTTCAGGTGAAGGCAGGTTTACTGGCCGAGGGCCACCGGCCAGACCGGTCAGAGTGACCGGTCAGACCGGTGCTAGGCAGAGTGCTGGACGGTCTGGTTTTCGAGGCTGTGATGCTCGAGGGTTCAGCTCTTTCGGTCGTGGAACAGATGGTAGGCGTTTTGAGTCAAGTGGTGTTGAGTTTGCTGGACGTTCTCCACCTCGTGATCAATACGAGTTTGGGAGAGGTCGCAGCTTTGAGTCTCAGAGGGGCTACGGACCACGCTTTCCCTTTCGTGGTACCCGTACTCCTCCAGTGAGACGGGAGTGGTTTTCCCATGGTGGTTCCAGGTTTGATAGGTTTGATAGGATGGATCGCAGTTTTGATAGGCGCGGTAGGATGGATGTTGCTAACCCTACTTTTGAGGAGATGGCTCGGCACTGGTTTGACACTTTTGGTACTAACCCCAGTGTTGAGTCATTTGCTCGCTCTCGCTCTTGGTTTTGAGTTGCAGGTGGGAGTCCCGGAGAACATTTGGTTGATATCGGGGGTGGTTCTCCGGCCTCATACCCCGGTGATGATATGGAGGTACATCACTTTCGGGGACGGTGGACAAGGATGGGTGACCTCTGAAGAAATGATCAAGGTAAGTATTTTTGTGATCTTCAAATGTGGGGCCTTGGTCAAGCCACTTGGTTCGTTTTGCTCCTTGCCCTATCTCATGTATGTAAGGTGAGCTTTGTATGCTCTTTGACCTTAATGCATGAGTTTAGGGGGAGCCTGTGTGCTTAGTGTGCTCTTTGCTCTATCATGTGTACTAAGGGTGAGCTTTGTATGCTCTTTGGCCCTAGTGCATGTGTTTAGACGGAGCTTGTGAGTTTTGTTCTCCTTTGCTCTTTTGCCGGTGGTGTCGAGCCCTTTTTGCCTCCCCTCGAGGAGCCGGTCGTTTGTGAGCTTTGTGTGTGCGAGCTCCCTTGTAGCATATGTATAGCTTTCCTTTGTGCATTTCTTGCATTTGGCATGGCATATGTAACATGATGTATAGGCATCTTTGTATCTTAGGTTGCATGCGTTTTGTATCATATGCATTGTTTAGGAAAGGCTTCTCCTATACACATTGTTCACCATGGAATGACATATATGTCTTTGTGAGCTATTTTGGTAAGCTATGGTTAGTTTGGCTTAGCTCTTGATAATCTTGGTTTGTATCCATGGTTGATGGCTATGTTTTTGAAAAATTTCATATATATGCTCTCTTGTGAGTAAATGCCTTTACATGATCTTGACATGTTTTAGTGGCTTGGCTATGCTTAATTTGTGGTTGGATAGCTTATTTTGATCATATGGGGCCAAAGGCTCATTTGCCATCATGAATGTTTAGCCCCCATGCTTCATCTTGTGGAGGGGCATAAGTTCCTTTTTGTCGCAAAGACATTTCATGTACCAATTATAAATCTGAAAATGAAATGTAAATTGCTTGAAAAATGTGCTCCCATGTCATATGTGCTAATTTTAATTTGCTTTGGGTGCTAAATCGTTGCATGATGCCTACCAATGAGAAGTCTCATATATAGAAGTAGGCACATGGCTCGGTGGCTTTGACATGACATGAGGTGCTTGTGGGTGTTTATGATGGTCTTATGCTTAGAATGGTTGTCCTAGCATGAAGTTTGTGTGGCTTTGCCATTTTGACATGTTTTGCTCATGTTTAGGACTTTGCTCATGAGAGGGTGATTTTTCGCAAAATTGCTAAATTCTATCTTAGCTTCGCCCAATGGTTGTGAAACTTGGTGATCATGAAGTTTATGTCTTTACGAAGCTATAGAGTATCTAACTTGCTCGTTTGGACATGTGTAGCATCCTATGTTGAATTTTGTCTATTTGAGAAGCTCTAGGTTGCATTTTTTGCATTTTTGGCTTGATTCATGCATTGTCAACAAGGGGGAGAAGTTTGAGCATGTTTTGGCCTACTGAATGCATTTGGAAGGTTTTCAGGTGGTTTCGAGCTATTTTTGGGCTCTGTTGTGCACCGGTCTGACCGGTTGAGGTCACCGGTCTGACCGGTCAGAGTGCTGGTCCTGTTCACATGTTGCCCACCGGTCTGACCGGTGGTGTCTACCGGTCTGACCGGTCAGAGCTGAGCTGTTGCAGCGGCTCTGTTTTGTGAAGTGGTTCGCATGCATTTGTCCAGGGGGAGTTGCATGTGTGCAGGGGGAGCTCTTTGTGGTTTTCGAGCTTTGGTTTGATGGTTTGTGCTCTTTGCTTGAGCATGTTTTGTCTCGGATGTGTCGAGCCGTTGCCCTTGCCTAAGGGGTCCGAGACTTGTCTTCTTCAAGTGATCTTGCTCTTTGCTTTTTCTTTGGCTTTCGATCGCTTGTTGGAGTTTCTTTTAGTCGTTTCTTTTCTTTTCCTTTTCTCTTGGTTACCAAAACGTGTGTGTTGTCAATGCACTCATCAAGGGGGAGATTGAGAGCCAGGTGTGGTTCGAGGACCGGTGGATGGTCGCTTCCTGGTGTGATGAGTGATTGACAACGTGGTGTGGACTGATTCTTGGCTAAGTATTGCAGGTGCAGGTTGCGGCTTGACTGGTGCAGGTGCAGGTGAAGAACAAGCGTGAAAGGTCGTTGCCGGTGAGGCCTCCAGGTGTGGAGAAGACAAGTAGGCTTGGTTCGAGGGACCCGGTGGCCAGCGGGGTCAAGTGCGGGCCGCATGGTGGCAAGAACGGCAAGATGAAGTCATGGACGGTTTCTTGGTTGAGCCTCAAAACCAAGGTCGAACCGGGACTACGTGGGAGCCGAGTCATGAGTGGTGATTGGCGGAGGCTACACCTAGTTCGCGGGGTTTCCGGTGGTTCACCAGAAAACCACTGGGTTCCTTGGTTGATCCACAAAGCCAAGACCGAAGAACCGAAGACGGAGGTGCAGCAGCTCCAGACCGGTCTGACCGGTGGGTCTGACCGGTCTGACCGGTGGGTACCGGTCTGACTGGTGAGGAGCACCGGTCTGACCGGTGTGCGACGACGCAGTCCGGAATCTTCGAAGCGGTGGACACGCGTCGGGATCGCAAGGCTTGCGTCGAGGCTAAGCAAGTTTGCGGTTGCTGGGCATCCGTCCGATGGTGCGAAGACAAAGACTTCCAATTTCGCCCTCGAGGGGCATGTATCCCTAGTTAGCTAGTAAGGGTATTTTAGTCTTTCGGTTGCCTCCATATAACCCAAGTGGTGAGAGGATGGCAGCCATCTCTTGGAACCCTAGCTCATTTGGTTTTCCTATTTTCCTTCCTATTTTCTTAGGATTTTCGTAGGACTAGCTTGAGAGCTTCATGGTGAGATCTTGTGAGAGGGAAGGATGATCGGGCGGCAAGCTAGACCTTGTATGAACCTCTTTGGTATGTATAGATGATTCGGCGTGGTTCCTCAAAGCTTGGATGTGTCTTTCCCGTTTCTCCTTTTTGGTGATTTTCGGAGCCTTTTCTTGGCGATTTTCTTGGAGCGATTTCGAGGCCTTTCTCTTTGGGATTTGGTGGGGGATGTATGCATGAACCCTTCGTGGTTCTTTTCCCTTTGATTCCCCTTCCAAATCCGTGAGCAAAGGGGCTCGATTTTGGGGTTTTCGTGGCTCTAGGGTTAGAGGCGTTCTTGGTGGGATTTCTTCGATTCCTCTTGTTTTGACAAGTTTTGGTGGACCAAATCTTGGCTATGGAGTACCCATGAGGTGTTCCTACTATCCCCAAAGTCTTGTGCAAAACCGTGGAGCGAATCGGGAGATCGGGAGTTGGATTTGGAGGAGTTGACTCGCGGACGCTGTTCATCCCGAGCTGCCCAGGCACGACCGGTCTGACCGGTGCTCTTGACCGGTCTGACCGGTGCTAGCCCTTGGTGGGTTTTTGTCTCGGGGAACAGCCTTGTCCGTGTGGTTTTGTCCCGTGGTCCTGCTGTTCAGTTCTTGGAGTGTTTGGAGTTGTTTTGCTAGGATTTGTGAGGGGTTCTTCTTCCTCACAGGTTGTGTTTCGTGGTGGTTTTTGTTCCAGGGCCTAGAGGATTCACTGAGGCTTCCTGGAACGTTTGCTGTGCGGCTGCTGTAGCCACCGGCCTGACCGGCTCTGTCCACCGGTCTGACCGGTGTCACCGGTCTGACCGGCGCAGGCCATCGGTCTGACCGGTGTAGCACAGGCAGCAAGCCGTGCAAGTTTCCGCTGTGTGTTTTGGTGAGTTTTGGCTAGGAAGGTTGAGTGTTGGTTCCTAGGACCAGTAGCACTCCAGTGGCTGCGTGGTCTTGACCAACTTGGGTAGTTGGGTCAGAGACGTGAGTTGGAAGCCGTGTTCGTCTTGTTGGAGTTCTCATCTCCTTCGAGAAGAATTTTTATCGGCTCCCATTCACTCCCCCCCTCTCTGGTTCGCCTAATCGGTCCTTCAAGTGTCAAAGTCGACCGTCAACACCGTGCTAGAAGTTTCGACGAGGTGATTTTCGACGTCCGCACGATCCATCGCATTCGTATGTTTGACCGAAAAAAGCGTCAACAGTGTCCGAGAGAATGCAGGCGATCGAGGCACCCCTGCCTGAGCCAAAGCATCCAGCATACTACAATGTTAGGGTGGCAAATGCAGTCACTGGATATAGATCTTGAGCTGTATAGCACCAACGAAGTGACCATCACAGCCCAACAAGCCCGATAGTCATATCTTCCATTTCATTCTTGATGATTTCAGTCCTGGAAGTCGTTGGAAATTAGGAGAAAGTATCTTGAAGGGTAATTGTGAGTGTGTGAACGATGCTAAAAGGAAGCAGCACCACCGAAATTAGGAACTCACATCATGAAGTGTTGTGCATAAGCCTTCTGACATGGATGATTACCGTTCCACCTTAAATGCTAGTTTCATCAATGCATGTATGCTCTAAATTAAGTTGGTAGCAGGGAAAAATTGGTGTGAAGGAATTGCATTGGGATGCACTCTGCTCATTTTTTTAGGAAAAAAGTCCAATTCTCACCCTTACTAGCCCATAAATATGGTTTTCAACCTTAAACTACAAACCAGACATAAAAAGGCATCTAACTATTGAAACGGGGCAAGTTTGGCCCTTTTAGTGGTTTTGGAGGTGATTTTTCATTTTGTGAAAATGTTAAAAAAATGATTTCATCTAAAAAATCATAACTAATTTATTTTAAATCAGAAAATATGGTACTTAAACCTAAAGTTTTATTAAAATGTCACCTACCTATTGGTGCACTATTTGGAGTTTTGTTGTTTATTATATGTTCATGTTTCTAGTTTTTATTGCTTTTTCTAAAATACTAGGAATGGGAATAAATAAGATGCATATGACTCGAAATAGTTCACCAATAGTTGGATGGCCTTTTATGTCTAATTTGGTAATTTAAGGTTGAAAACTAGACTTGTGTGCTGGTTCAAGGGTGAAAATTGGAATCTTCCCCCTTTTTTATTGAATTCCATGGCATTTCAGCTATACATGTTTCCGCTAATAATTTTAACCACACCTCAAACTCCACCACAGAGTTCGTACTTCGTACCGCTACCTTGAACATCCTCATCGGTCCCTACCGCTACCGGTGGAGTGGACTCACTGCCTCACTGGTGGTGGACGCAACGAAATTCAGGTACTCCTACGACTACGAGCCGGCGGCCAGTTGGCAAAACACCCCTTTTCATGCCGGTCCCCCCGTACCCTCGCAAGTCGCAACTTGTCACGCGTTCCGGGCAGAGGTGGTAATAGAGCAGGAACCCGCCCCCCCCCCGACCCAACTGCACAAACGCTCGGCGACCTGGGCCGGGTTTAGATGGCTAAAGTTTCTAACCTTTTTTCCACTCTCTCCATCACATCACATTAAATACGTCAAAAGATATATGTTCGGAGTATTAAATATAGGTAAAAAAATAACTAGTTGCACAGTTTGGATGTCCTTTGCGACACAAATCTTTTGAGCCTGTTAGGCCATGGTAGAATAATATTTACCACAAACAAACGAAAACGTGCTACAGTGTGCTACAAGAGTTCCAGCAGTTAAATTTGCAAATATTCCAACCAACTAAACAAGACCCTGGAAAGCACCAAAAGATGCGCGCGATCGCCACAGCACTGGCGCCCGGCCGGGTCCGATCTGATCGCTGATGATGATGTCGGAGGATTATTATTATTATCGGTTCACTTCCGGCTGCTGCGTGCTCTTGGTTCGGAGCTTCAGTTCGGTCGTCTCGCCGTCCCTGCCAAGAGAATGGGGGGTAACGGCGGTCGTCATCGACTGCCATTTCCATGCCTGTCTCACCCAAATCAAAATCGTAGTACTAGACACCTCTCGAGCTGGGCATGGGAAAGACGAGTCATGCTGCCCCCGGGAAAGTAGGCATAGGGCTTCGACGCCGCGCACATGCAGCTGCAAAGCGGTTTGCCAAATTAAACTGGCTTTCTTTTGGTAACTTTTTTTTTATTTGACCTCGTTAACGGTAACTACAGGCAGCCGATCGCGCTGAATCTGAAGTTCTGAACTGAGATTGGCGATATCTCGAGTTTATTCCAGCCAGGGGCACGACTCCGAACCGCTCAGCCCATCGCGAAGCCGCCTCGACGACTCCGACGCTACCACCGTTGCGGCCCCGTTCCTTCGCCTCCGGCCTCGCTGCCGGTGGTGACGAGGAGCGGGAGTCCGTCCCTGCAGCAGATCTACTGTCTTTTCAGTGTTTTAGTCGAGTCCTATTAGGTCTAGAGTTTGCTCGCCGCCGTTGCTCGGCGGTGGAGTTAGGTTTTGCCGGTGGAGCGTGGCTTCTCTGCGGCTTGGTTTTCCTGGCGGCGGCGGCGATGCGGAAGCGACGGTGTTGCAGAGGAATAATTTCTCACAACTTCTTCCGTTCTCCGATGGCGATTTACTCCGACGTCAACGGAGAGGTTGGGGAGACCTGTCCAGGAGTCGAGGGCTGGCGCATTGTCGTCTTCTTCATGTGATGATGTTGTTGACCCTGTTAATCTCAAGGAAGACGATCTTTGGAAGAAATCTGAACATTGCTCGGGTTGCCGGTGGTGGAAACGAAGGATGCGTCGTGGTTACTGGAGTTGGCCGATGCGCCTGGGAGGCAGTGTACTCGGCTGATTCGCCTAGCAGTAAGCCCTCCTCTGCGGCCTCCACTTTGTGGAGTTTGGCTCTGGTGCCCGGCAACGATTGGGAAGCGGCTTCGACGGTGGCGACGAACGGATCGCTGAAGGCTTCGAGAAAGATGAACAGGAGTTTTGAACTTCTTTGTAATTTTCCATTTCTTTCAGATCTTATTTGTAAATAGACCGATGTAATACGCTACGATCAATACACGTTCCTTCTTAAAAAAAACTGAGATAGGCGATACGATCCCACCAACAGCTAGCTTCGTCCTCACGTGGCCGACTGGCCGTTGTGCTCCAGAACCCAACACTGCGGAGGCCAAAGCAAAAATATAAATCGAAGGACGCCTTTAGCTAGACAGGACACATCCACCATCTCCCTAATTATAAAGAACATCCATCATCATTTGTGCTACTGCTAGCTTAGCCGTCGTGATTACCGGTTGCCGCCAAGCGCGTAATCTGTTTTTTTTTCTTTTTCAAACAAGAGCTGCTTCAATTCGCACGGAACGGACACGATGAAGGGCTAATTCGTTTCCACAGGATTGATTTCCGACCGGAATTGATAAATGTAATAAGAAAATTATGATAGCCACTATAAGAGATCCGGACTTATTGTGGGTCGAAAATTAATTTACTCATGATAGGTACATCACACTAATAGAGAATCGCACATATATCACATGCCCGATTTTTCGTTTGTACTGGGTATTTTTGGTCTCGGTACAAATAAGTGCATTTGTACCGGTTGGAGCCATCACCTGGTACAAATGTCCCCTCACAGAGGCGCGTCGGGGCCTCCTCCAACCCACCCGGTACAAATGTGTTGGTCTCACATTTATACCAGTTAGAGCCACCACCCGGTACAAATGTGTGCACATTTGTACCGGGGCGTGATGTAGTCTAGTACAAATGTAGACCTCCATCCCTTAGCTAAAATTTTCACCAACACTTTACAAATTACAACCCCTCCACCCCCTGATCATCCTCATCCTCTCCTTCATTCTCTTATCCTATCTAATTCTCTCTCTCTCATCTCCCTCTCGCAGGGGTGCGCGGCGGGCAGGAGGCCGGGCGGTCGGCTCTGGCGGCACGCGCGGCGGGCAGAAGGCCACTGGGCGGGCGGCGCGCGCGGTTGGGCGGGAGACCGGGCGCGGCAGGGCGCACGGCCGGGCGGGAGGCCGCTGGGCGGGAGGCTGGGCGCGGCCGGGCGGGAGGCCGCCGGGACGCCGCCGGGCGGGCGGCGCGCGCGGCGGGCGCGCGGCCAGGGGCCAAGCGCGGCAAGCCGGCGGCACGGTCAGGGGCGGCACCGGTGGCGCGGTGGCCTTGGCCTGGGCCCTGTGAGATGCATAAGTTCTTCTTTCTTTTTTGCATTCTTGTTCTTGTTTCTGTGATTGTTGTAAACATGTGATTGTGATTTTGTTATTGGTGTGATGTTCCATGTAGCTTACGAATCTTGTTTGGATGATTTGGTTGAATCAAATCAATGTTGTAACTTGATAATTTTTTTTGTTGAATCTGTGTGTGAATTTTGTGATGTGAATGAATTTTGTGAGAATGATCGGAGAAGAAGAAGGAAAAGAGAAGAGAAGAACAGAAAAAGAAAAGGAAAAGGAAAAGAGGAGAGGAGAGGGGAGGGGAAAGAGACGTACGAGGCAAAAACACATTTGTACCGGGGCTCCTAACCACCCGGTATCTCGCCCGGTATAAATGCTCCACCACATTTGTACCGCATGCTTTGTACCGGTTCAATACACGGTACAAATGAGGGTTATGAACCGGTACAAATGCCCATTTTTCCAGTAGTGTCAAGAGACTCGGAATCAATCCACTAGTCAAGAGGTGTGGATTTAATCCGGTTCTTCAGTCTCTTGTTCTACCTATCATGATGAGTAAATTAAATATCGATCCGGAATAAAACCGAGTCTCTATCATGATTTTCTTAATGTATCTATTGTTCCGGCCGAATTGAATCCGATGGATTGTTCGTTTCCATCGGATTCAATCCGGCCGGAATAACAAATACATCAATAAAATCATAATAGAGACTTGGATTTATTCTGAATTGAGATTTAATTTACTCACCATGATAGGTAGAACAAGAGACAGAAGAGCCGGATTGATTCCGGGAATACTATATGTCGCTTCAGCTACAATTTCGCAAATTGTCACGTCGGAGTCGCGGTGCGCGGTTTTTTTCTTTCTCCGGTTCGCCAGGCACGCGCGGTTTTTTCTCCCGGTTCGCGGGCGCGCGGTTTTTCCGGTTCGCCAGGCGCGCGTGGTTTTTTCCTTCCTGTTCGTGGGCAAGTGCGCCTCCGTTTTCTTTCCTTTCGATTTTCCTTTTTTTCTTTTCTATTTTTTCCGGTTTTCCGTTTTTTCTTTCCTTTCCCGATTTTTTTCTTCTCAGAACCGTTTTTTTCTTTTCCGCCGATTTCTTTTTTGCTTTTCCCTTTTTTCTACCGGTTTCCTTTTTTCCTTCGTTCCCTGTTTTTTTCCTATTCGTTTTGTGCCACACTGGTTTTTTCTCAATCCTATACGAAATTAAAATAGAAACAAATTCCACCAATCACAAGTTTTGAACTTCAACCTTTAACTAAACAAGATAATTAGCAACCATTGCACCACACAATACTTCGTGACTACATAGAGTTACAGATCATTTTAAGCTGTTTTTCGTTCTTTTCTTTTATCTCTTTCTAGTTTTTATTTTTATTCCCTTAGTGTATTTATTTATTCTGATACTTTATCTATTTGTTCAACATGACATACAAACTTGTTCTGACTATACTAGGATCTTGTTCTGACAGTTGTTCTCATTTGTTCTGACACTTTGTTTTGTTTGTTCGGGAAGACATACAAAGTTGTTCTGGCTATAATAATAAGTTGTTCTGGCTATAATAATAAGTTGTTCTGACTATAATAATAACTTGTTCTGTCTATAATAATAATTTGTTCTGATTTGTTCTGACACATATTTGTTCTACGTATAATAGAATCTTGTTCTGACAGTTGTTCTCATTTGTTCTGACACTTTATTGTTTTGTTCTGCCTATAATAAAATATATAACATTAATTAAAAAATACAAATAAAATAATTGTCAAAACATAGTCAAGTGGGATCTTATTTTGAAGATCTCAGCACCATAAATCCATTTTTGAAATCGAAATTTAATTTAGATGTGCGATTTATGATTTACAATTTTTTTAGTTTTAAACATAGTAGATTGGCTGGAGCCCGCCCTGGGCCCCACTCCCGCGAGCCACGTACCGCACACCGCTGCCCCCCCCCGCGTGCGGCGCGATGCTGGGATCGATTCCACACCTCTTGACTAGTGGAATTATTTCGAGTCTCTTGGTGTACATATCATGAGTAAATCAATTTTTGACCCGGAATAAATTCAGATCTCTTATACTAGCTATCATCATTTTCTTGTTATATTTATCAATTCCGGTTGGAATCCAATCCGGTGGAAACGAATGAGGCCTAAGGGCTCGTTCGCTTCCATCGGATTCAATCCGGTCGGAATAATAGATACATCAAAAAAATTGTGATAGAGACTCGGATTTATTACGGATCGAGAATTAATTTACTCATCATGATAGGTAGAACAAGAGAGCGAAGAGCTGGATTGATTCCACACCTCTTGACTAGTGAATTGATTCCGAGTCTCTTGGTGTACCTATCATGAGTAAGTCAATTTTTGACCCGGAATAAATCCGGATCTCTTATACTAGCTGTCATCATTTTCTTGTTATATTTATCAATTCCGGTCGGAATCCAATCCGGTGGAAACGAATGAGGCCTAAGGGCTCATTCGCTTCCATCGGATTCAATCCGGTCGGAATAATAGATACATCAAGAAAATTGTGATAGAGACTCGGATTTATTCCGGATCGAGAATTAATTTACTCATCATGATAGGTAGAACAAGAGACCGAAGAGCCGGATTGATTCAACACCTCTTGACTAGTGAATTGATTCCGAGTCTCTTGGTATACCTATCATGAGTAAATCAATTTTTGACTCAATAAATCCGGATCTCTTATAATAGATATCATGATTTTCTTATTATATTTATCGATTCCGAGGTCTAAAATGTGAAAGATAACAGAGGAATGGCACCGTTGTTATTATCACTAATATACATACGGAGTATACACTAGTATAGGATAGGCGCGCAAATCATGCATGGATGGAGCGATGTGATATGATCGTCAGCACCCAAACGGGTAATTTAACAGCACCTGTACAGCCGCGCGCGCGACATGTGCCGGGGCATCCATGCAAATCCGCAACAGTTGAGGTCGGTAGCCGACCAGCGAATCGGAAGCGGACGAATCGCGCCCAACCGATCCACGGAAGGGATCAGTCGATTAGATCAATCCTACCTGTCCGGCCGTCCAGGGGTGCCGCGTGGAGACGCGCGCGCCGCCACGCCCGCACCCACACGGCGTCGTCCCCGCCCGCCGCCGCCGCGCGCCTGCGGGTCCTGCCTGCGGGAACGCCGGAACGGGAGAAGCGAAGGCACGACGCGACGCGACGCGGGCTTGTGTTGGTCAGCGAGTTGACCTTTCTGAGCCGTAGCCGCTCTGCCGCCGGCCATTCGTATGACATCTGGTGGAGCGGTGCGTGGCCGCATCGTCTTCGCCCAAGCTGTGGGGGCCGTGGGGCGTTGCCGACAGTCCTTTGTGCCCCGTAAAGAACGAGATCGATCGAGGATGGCGACGGCGTCCGGCGGGATGCTCACAAGTTGCTTGTTGTTTTCAGAGCGGCTGACCGGCCTCTCAGGATAGCGCAACGCGACAACCACACGCCGATTATTAGCCCTGCTGGAGTATGTGCTGGGGACACGCATAATTTGACCTTTTACTACAGCCTACTCCTACTCTCTGCTTATTACTACCATTCGGTCTTACTACCTTCAGTTTACCAAATCGAACGAGGCAAGCTGGACCCGATCTGGGCACAAATGTGTGGTCATATATACTCCCACGTACCACTTGGACTTCAGCGGCTGCAAATCATAAACAGTAGTAATTAGCTTCTAGTCTGGGGTCTTGTTTAGTTGGTTGAAATATTTGCAAATTTAACTGCTGGAACTTCTGTAGCACACTGTAGCACATTTCGTTTGTTTGTGGTAAATATTATCCTGCCATGGTCTAACTAGGCTCAAAAGATTCGTGTCGCAAAGAACATCTAAATTGTGTAATTAGTTATTTTTTACCTATATTTAATACTCCGAACATATGTCTTTTGACGTATTTAATGTGATGTGATGGAGAGAGTGGAAAAAATGTTGAAAATTTTAGCCATCTAAACCAGGCCTGGGATTAAACATCGTGCCATTTAATTCGCGCAGGGGTTTTACTTTGACGAGCCCGAGAGGCGGCAAGAGTTTATTGCCCTGAATCAAATGTACAGTATTAATGCAATACATTTTAGTGCAGAATTGAATACTCGGGCAGCATGTGTGCCCGGCTGGAGGCGAGTGGAGCTAGGTACTAGGTGACGCCATCGCCAGTTCGCCCTACGCCCATGCCGTCATCACCTGACCGAGAGCGTTTGCTGCCTGCTGCAACAATGTGCTGATCATACCAGTAGTACTACAGCTTAACACGCGAATGGAATAAAATAAGCACTCCAAATTGGAGTGGTTAGAGAAGGGATCAAGATCAACTAGTAGTGGATTTGCCAGCGCACAGCTACGCATCCGTCGGCATGCCGTCACTTCTGCCCGCCCGCCTCCGCCCTCCGCCTCGTATTCGTATACTACGTACCCCCCTCTTCTACCGTGGGACTAAGGATGCAGAAATTTATGGGTCAACCCAATGACCCACTACCCAAAAAAATTAATGTGGTGTAATTACCCAATGAGTTGGCCCACTTAATTTTAGTGCTCAATAGTGCTAAACATTTTGGGTTATTTGGGTAACCCGATATCTCCATTCGACTATCACCGCTCAGGATCCGTAGGACCGTAGCTGAGGCTCTGCCGCATCGGGGATCCCGCCGCATCGGGTTTAGCGGCCATGGGAGGATGCGGAAGAGGGGAGAAGCATCTGACTCCGCCGCCGACGAAGCAGCTCCGAGCGCGGCCCGCTGGCGTGTGGCACAGGACGCTCTGCCTCTGTTAGACAAGATGGGCAGCGTCTCAGCCCAGCTGTTCGTCTTCAATGGTGATGGTGCACGTGGGCCACGCCAATGGCAGTTGGATCGCTGATGACGCATACCGGCAAGCGGCGCTGGTGACGATTCCGGCGAATCAGGACCTCACCGCCGGCGTCACCACCGACACGTCATGGGATTTGGGCCTGTTGGACAGCATTGACATCGGCGAGTTCATTCGTTCCCTCGGCGACTCGCCCTCAATTGACCACACACACTACGTTCAGTGCCCTGCTGCCGCAAATCGGTGGCGACGCCTGGGCATGGCGATGGCGGTACTGCGACCTGCGCACCGACGGCCGGCAGTGGAGGCTGCTCGAGGCGCGACTTCATGGCGGGGTCGCCCAAATCTAGAACCGGCGGTGGCACTGCAGTCGGCCATGCGCGGCGGCGGTGCGCCTGAAGAAGAAGACTGCACGGCGGCTTGGAGGCACCAGAGAAGAAGACTGCGCAGCGACTGTGGCCGGGCATAGGGAGCTCACAGCACAAGAGGAGAGGGAGAAGGTGTTGCCGCTGGCCGCCGGGCCACCGCGGAGTCCACAGAAGCCGAGCACCGCTTGCGGAGAGCTTCCCATCGGTCCTCTGGCTCCGAGCCCGCCGCCGCCATAGAGCGCACCACGCACGGGTGGCGAGGCCGGCGGCGAGCTCGCCGCCGCCATGGGCAGTGTCGCCATCCGTGTTTGTGCCCCTAGCATATCTGGCGGCATCTCTTCCTCCCACCCAACAACACCGCCGCCGTTGGACCCAACGCCAACACTGCTGCGGCATGGATTGATTCCGTTCCCGTTGCTTGCCTTCACATCCCTCCTCCCTTCCCCCTTCCTCGGGCGTTGCTTCTGAAACAAGAGCTTGCATGTTGCAGCAGCGCGCATTTAGCTATAGCAGTAGTAACAACGAATACATTTTTGGGTATTTACTGGGTCAATTGGTTTCTTCATTATATTGGGTCAATGCTACCCAAAACTCATAAATAACCTTGATAGGTTGACTGGGTTAGTCACTGGTTGACCCAATAGATACCCACTTACATGCTTACGTGGGACCCACACTCATGGACGCTTCCGTTTCACGTCTGGTCTCATGGGTCTGGCCGTCCCACGCCTTTCCCCTGTCCTCCTGAGCTCCTGGCCATGCGCGCACGGTAATAAACGCGCAGTAAGTGCAGGCAGCTCCGCTGCCCGTTACTCGTAGTCGTTCGTAGCAGGACGACGGTTACAAAGAAGGGTCTGGTCGAGGTTTCTCTGGAAACGTATGATTTACTGTAGCAATTGTAAATTAAAATTAAATATGACCTAATTATGAAATAATTATATGAATGGACTGGAAATCGCGAGACGAATCCATTAAATTTTGTTAGGGCATGTACAACAGAGCGTCTACATAACCTCGATTTTAGCATACAGACAGATGTACAGACAGCTCGTACAACTCACAGACAGAGAGGTCGTCTGTAAGCTGTTTAATGATCTGCATGGAGCTTAAGATCAACTACAAATGTATTTATGTATACTATTGTGTGGCATTCTCTTGTAACTAACACTGTAACTGACACGCACAGTCACCAGCAACAACATTCACATGCAGCAAAGCCTTTTGACACTCACTTGTAACCATAAACTGATGCGCACATGACCATTCACATTCACAGCCGAGCACATTCACAGGTTCACAGCTAATGCATCTAAAATAACAATTAAGATATAAGAGCAGGTAGCATTCGGCTTGACAGTTCAGCAAACAAATGACCAAAAGCTATAAAATAATTTAATAGCTCACTACAATTCAGATAACTGAAGCCTCCAGTAAGATAACCATATAGCTTGATTAAAGAATCCCAAGTAGAACCTGGTCCAAAAATAATAAGTAGCATTCAGATAACAATAGCATCATCAAGCTAGGAACTCTTTCAGTATTGTTGCATAAGTAGCATTCAAAAACTTAGCATTCAGAATTTTCCCAAATAAAACAGCAATGTAATGGTTCATATTATGCAAATTCCACCTTAGCCACCAGATGATAGCTCATGACAGTTACCTGTTCAATCAGTTACCAGGCCAGACTTGCCCTCCAGACTACACCCTGTCCAAAAAGACATAAGGTAGCATTCAGTATTTGCAAAAAATAGCATTCAGTATTTGCATGGACAGTGACTAAGCAACCAATATTGAAGGCAACAATTTTTCCAATTACAATCAGAAGATAGAATCAAGTTTTTTCAGGGATTGCATAACATACTTTTCAGTGATTGCATAACACAATTTGACAGAAATTTGACAGAGCTTGCATAACACAATTTTCAGAGATTGCATAATTGTTTCCAGGTGAAATGTGTGCTTCCAGGTGAAATGATAGTTTGAGAGTTTGCAACACAAAGATACTCAAAAGGGGAGAAGTCCGTGGAAAACAAATTGGCACTAGCTAGTGTTGTAGTTACACTCACTAATGCATCAGTTACGCGTGAGAGACATTTTACAGGGAACCAGTCAGATAGCAGTGACATATTCACACACAAAAAAATAACTAGGAAGCATTCAGATAGCAACATCAGGTAGATCATGACATTTCCTGCAAAATTGAGAGATGAAGTCAAGAGTACTAGCTCTGTTCAAATAACATTCAGATACACCTATGTGGAAGTCAAGAACATAGACTCAAAAGGCAAAGCTAGCAAGAAGCAACAGATACTGGCAGGGGCAGAGATCACTTGCGTGGCATGAGGCAGGCGAGGCTGAGGGATGAGCTCACCCATGCTCGAGGTCCCTGCTCAACGGCCGGCGGAGGCTACTTCCCCTCCCTCCTGTGCTCGAAGTCCCTGCCACCCCGCAAGCAGCGGCACCTGGAGGAGGTCCACGTGCGCGCCGCTAGAATCCGCGCCGGCAACCGCGAGGTCACCACGCGCCTCCGCGGCGTCCAGGCCCGCACGACGCTGGTCCGGCTCATCAACGCCCGGTTGCACGTCGAGGCCGTTATTCCTCCGTGCTGTGCTGGTCGTGGACATCTCGCCGCACCCTGTGTCCCTGTTCCGGCGAGAAGAGCGCGGCGGCGAGGAGGGGAAGGCAGATGCGGCGACAAGATCTAGGACCTTTTGGCATGAGAGGAGGTGAGCTTTTGGCTGGAGATGAGGCGACCTTGGCGACCTTGGCGGAAGAGTAGCGAGCTTGGCGCTGAGTTTTGGTGTGGGGAGGAGGCGCGCGAGCGCGGGCGTGCGGGATCCTGCCCGCCGCGGCGCTGGGAGAAGACGAGGTCTACAACGCCCCCGTCGACTCACGAGACGACGTGGCTCCCGTCGACTCGGCCGCGCGAGGGGCTTTTTGCAAAATGACAAAGACGGGTCTTGTAGACGTGTTGTACGTGCCCTTAGTTCGTCATCAGAGATTGTTTAAAGTAGCATGACATTGTCTAGTCATGATGTAATTAGGTAATATATTCCTCTTGTAATTTCACTTGAGGTTATGTAATGAAATTTATCGGTAATTCACGTTTAATAGTTTTAAATAGTGTTCGTAAATTAAATGTGATGCAACAATTTCACCTGAGGTTATGTAATAAATTTTATCAATAATTCACATTTAATATTTTTAAATAGTATCTGTAAGTTTAATGGATGAATAAATAGTGAACAGTTTTAAAAAAGATTTGTAAGCCAGTTTCCTTTTTAACTCACGAGGTTCTCTCCGCGATCCAAGGAAGGAAGTCCTAACTGCATCCATCCTTTATCTCTCTCTCTTCTGCTCCCACTACAGCACAGCAGACGCCGGGTTGGCGGGTAACGTCTCCCTTCCCGTCGAAACGCTCCAAGCCCGTCGAGCGCCGACCCCAGCGAGCACGAGCAGCGAAAGGGACCGCAAGGTAGAGAAAGAGATAAAATCCTGTCCGGGTGACCCCCGTCTGCTCTCGCTCTCGTTCACGCTCTCGCAGTGCCAGTGTAGCAGGCGGCGCAGGGTTCGGGGCCTGTCACTGTTCGCCCATTGGAGGAGTGGGGGAGGGAGAGGGAAGGGAACTAGAGAAGCGAGCGGGCAATCGCCGGCATTCGGGGCGCATGACCGGACGCCGCGCCGGCGGTTGAGGCGCAGAGGAAGCCGCTTGCGCTTCCTCCTGCTACTGCTTCTCTTCTTGCTCGTCGCCGAGGTATGTGCCCCTCTGTTGCTTCTTCCTCCCTCGCCGTTCCCTCTCGCCCCCCTGTCTCGTGGCCTGCTCCGCTATCTTTCGCTTCGGGTTTTTGGGGAGCAGATCTGCCTCGCGCAACGCTCCACCCGCTCCAGTTTTCTTTATTCCTGCTCTGCTGCTACGTGTCTGTTCCCCAACATTTTGGTTTCTTTGCCGATTTCTCGCTGCCGTTTGGGCACCAAAATTTGCCCCCCTTCGATTGATTGCAATTGCACTCGAGTTGCTTGCCGTTCCGGCGGCTACAACGGAGGGAGCCATACAAAGGGTACTCATTGTTTCACCAAAATTTTGTTGGGGAAATCGAATGGGTAATTGCCGTTTCTTCTTCTTCTTCATGAGCCAGTAGCCACTGTCGCGATTTTGCAACTCGCCGGATTTCATTAGGCTCCAATTAGGCTTCTTCATAGCCATTAGACTCCAATTTGACCACTAGAGAATTTGCTACAGCACATACAGTACTGTACATCTACTTCTCGCGGAAATTCGCACCCTAGTTTCTTAACTGTGTCCATGTATCAATTTTGAGAAAACTTGTGCATAGGACAACATGTATCAGTTTTCAATTTTTGAGAAAAGCAGCAGGACAAATGAATTTTGGCTTCCATCACAATTTTATTCTCATTGCACCTTTTCCACTTGAGCTGACAACTTAATTAAAGTCGACAACTTGACCTACCTAATACCACCTTTAAAGATTTGCCGGGTATAAGCTTTCTTGGGGTGGCGCCGCTTCAACATTTCCAGGATGGCTTCACGCTTCACACGGACGTTTCCTAGGGGACAGAATTTATGCAAAGTTTTATGTGCTTTTGAGCTGTCACGCTCGCGCCTTAAATTCTGCTCTTAAAACTCGGGAGGTTTATTGTTAGTAGTATATTACACCCTCTGTCCCTTTGTCCCTTTAAGTCTGTCGTTGGGAACCCGTGCCTGACTGCCTGTGAGGCAATTCCGGTTCCCGAGCGATCATGAAATCGGGACGGAGGGAGTAGATATTAGACCCCCCACCTGCGATAAGAGCAAGACTTATGGTTTCGCCGGCTGCCGGCTAAATAAATGCCAGCGTGGAGAGCATTTAATGCAGCAGTAGCCAGCAGCGCAACACACTAGCAAATGAGTAGCGAGCGCAGCAGCAGCACAGCCAATGAGAGCCGCATGCGCGCGCATCCGCCCGCTTCAGTCGGCGACTCGCCAGCCGCCCGCTTCTCATTCTCTCTCCTTTTCTCTCTCTGCCAGCAGTGATTTCTCTGACGTGGCTGTGCTTACCGCCCGCTTTGCTGGCTCTATAATACTTGCTCTAAGTAGTGATCCAGTGCTGTTGCTGCTCAGCTAGTATCTTTTGGGTTTGATGTTGACACGTCACAACACGAATGTTGTTACTTATCCATTGAATATCTCATAGACTATAGTGAAGGAACAAGAGTCAGGGTTGGCTTACACTAGCTGTAGATCACAATCTTGGCTAGTTGGCTTCATTTCCTGGCTCTCAGGTTCAGGTAGAAGTGCTGTCCGTATCCCATAGTTAAAACTTGCTTTATCATGTGAAACTTAGAATCACAGGTGTTCAACCACGAATCAAAATGTTTTTAAGGCTTAGTTATGCCTATCTTTTACTTCTGTTCACTGGTTGACTTGTTTTTGTGATGATAAGTCAAAATTGGCCCAGTACTTCATATATCTAGGAATGACTAATAATACATACATTTATAAGTTGCATAGTAGTATAATGGACATATATAGTTTTTTTTGTTGTTGTTTATGCCAACATTCTTGGTTCTCAGAGAGTTCAAAACCATTTGCGAACAGTTCCATTTACTGTAGTTATTTACCAAGGGTTCACCAATCTCCAATGCTTAAACTAGAGAAACCAGATTTGTGTTGTTTTGTGCGTTTCAGAGTGATTTTGTGTTACTCTTTGGCAACTTACACCAAGTTGCCCCATGTGAAGTGTTTGTCCTTTGATAGGCCGTGTTCTCTATAACCTCTTCATTCATCACTTCTTATATTTGGTTTTGTTTACAAGTGTTTTCTCGTGACATCATACTATCTAGTGGTAAATGATTGTGTTCTTCCTTACATCTTGCAGATAAATACTATAGGAATTTCCCAAGCTATTTAAAGGACAACTATGGCTAATATTAAAGATATAGGCCTCTCTGCGGCCATCAACATACTGGGCGCCATAATGTTCCTGTTAGGATTTGCTTTCCTACGACTGCAGCCAATCAATGATAGGGTTTACTTCCCAAAATGGTACCTCAAAGGTGCAAGAGAGAGCCCAAGTCGTGGGGGTACATTTGTTCGGAAATTTGTCAATTTGGACATGCGGTCGTACTTGAAGTTCTTAAGTTGGATGCCCGCTGCTCTCAAAATGCCTGAGGATGAGTTGATTAGCCATGCAGGGCTTGATTCAGCTGTCTATCTGCGGATTTACTTAGTTGGGTACGTTACTTTTATTCGATATAATGGGGCCATATTTTAATGCTTTTGTTTGTCATATCAGTTTCTCTCTCCAGTTGCACCTGAGATACGACATTACTGACTACTAGTTTCTCTCAGCAAAGGAGGTTTTTTGCCAACCTAGACGTATTTCTAAACAGATCATATTTTTTGTTTACAAATGGTCAATCGACATCATAATGCCGCTAATTATTGTATTACTCAGCAATACTCACAATACATTTGAAAGGCTTCGCAAAAAGAATCAACTGGTGCTGCCAGCTTTGTCTATCTATGTTGGCTAATTCAGTGCTAGGTCTTTGCTCTTTTTGGTTATGCTAACTACTCTATATTAGACTACTAAGTTTCGAATTGGATATCTACCCTCCAGGATTCCTTCTGGAGAAAATAAAAGGGAATGCACTCAGTTCGATATGTTTCTATTGAATCAAAACATTTGCTGTTCCCACTTGCTTTACGTTTCTATTGTTCACATTGCAGCCCATATCCATTTTTTCTTAGCTTTTACTTATTTACTTGTTTCGATCATTGCAGGCTTAAAATATTTGCTCCAATCGCAATTCTAGCATTCGCTGTTCTTGTCCCTGTTAACTGGACAAATGATGCTCTTGAACTCTCCAAGGTCGAGCACAGTGACATTGATAAACTTTCGATATCAAACATACCTGTTGGATCAAAAAGGTTAGCACTTGACGATTTGGTACATGAAGCTTATGTTATGACACCACAATTCTTTGGGGGAAGTGTTGACTACCAAGGCTAATTATTTTTGCATGTTGTATGCATTATTTGATAGTTAAACCAACCAGAGTTTTACAACATAGTCTGTGGGGTTAGCTGAGATGGAATGGAAGACGCAACTTGCGAAAGAGTAATTGCTGACTTAGGAGCCAAAGTTTATCATGTGGAACAAATAAGACAAATCTGTGCACAAAAATTATTTAAGCTCAATTCCTCAAAAGAAAATTATTTAAGCTCAAGAATTAGATTTAGAGAAAGGGGCTTTGATTCTAAAGTGCTTTCAATGTTTACATTTCATGGTACACCTTGTCATTCAAATTAGGGATTGTAGTTTTAAGTTTACACTGACTGCTTAGGAGTTCTGACTTATTTCTTTTTGTGAAGGTTTGTAGCCCACTTGACTATGGCTTATGTTTTCACATTTTGGACCTGCTATGTACTGTTACATGAGTATGAAATTGTTGCACAAATGAGACTGCGTTTTCTCGCATCAGAGAAACGCAGGCCAGACCAGTTCACGGTATGTCTCTGTGAACCTTTTGGGTTCCTTTTTATCTATTTCAACTGAACAGACAGAATCCAGTTCGTATTGTGTTTGTGTGTTTAACCAATCAGCATGATAGTTAAAAAAATTGTGTTCAAGTGCTCTCTCCACTTAATATTGGCTGGGTATTTCTCAGCCGCAGAGAAAATAGGTGCAAATTATAGGGTAGTGTAAGGGCTAGTAAGATGTACAACATACTGTTTGTACTACATTAGTGATGGGTTCTTGAAAGTGCATCTAGGCCCCTAAGTGGATTTTGGTGAATTGAATGACAAAGCGATTAAAGGACTAATATATTTGTATAAGATCGTGAGCATGTTTTATTTATATATTCATGAGTATTTATTGGAGTATTTATGTGTGGATGAATGTTATATGGCTCACATTGGAAAAGACAAATATATGGATGATCCTAATGCATAAGTGACAAATATCAAGCAATAAATGAAGATAAATATTGGGATAATTTGAGAAGGTCAATTCATGGTCTCCCATATGAAGACGTAGCTTGATTAAAATTATAAGGATCATAAAAGAGAAGATGGTAATTCTCTAAGTTAAGTGCAAGGCTTCATGTGTTTATTGAAAGAGGACATAAGGATGAGTGTACACATTATGGTTCTAATTTGGAAGCTTGCACATTCGTTGTCAATCAAGATCAAGCATTTGAAGCGGGTTTTCAAATGAAGGTTAATTATGTATTAAGCAAAGTGGAACTCAAAAGTGGATTGGGTAAGTGATGAAGAGATCAACCGAGGTGTCTAGGGTGAGGAACTAAGCAATCTTTGGGGCCCTAGCTAAGCCGTCATTTCGTGTTTTGCTAAGGTGAAGTTCTAGCATCCGTGGGGTCTCCAAGTATCATATCCAAACCTTAACCGAGGGAAGCAATGCAAGTCATCAACATGTTAAGATTGGCAATATGGAGTGACTTATGGATCCAAGTATGCATTCCTATGCTAGATGAAAAGATCCTAAGTCATTAGCTCAAGTATGGACGTGCTCAAGTCAAAGGTTATGTTGAAAGCCCTCAAGTGAATATTGATCCAGTATGGCAAGATTGAAGATGTTCAAGCTCAAGAGATCATCAAAGTGTTTTTATTTATTCCTGAGTATAGGTATGCCGTACTATCAAGAGGGATGCAACATTAGCGAGTTGACCAAGTCAAAGTGCTCATTAGTTGACCTAAGTGAGATCTAGCCTTAAGAGCCTTAGAGTGTGCTAACAAACCCTCCTAACCTAACCTAAGCCATTTCATCTCGGTGGTGAAGTGCTAGTTTCTTAGAAAGGGTTTTGGGGGTATCTCGGGCCTGACCGGTCTGACCGTTCAGGAGCACCGGTCTGACCGGTGCCGCTAGCCCCAACGGCTAGTTTTTCAAACACCGGTCTGACCGGTGTGGGGCACCGGTCTGACCGGTGCCGCCCGAGGACCAACGGCTAGTTTTCTCCTTTGAGGGGTATAAATACCCCAAACCTTCTTCAGTTGAAGGTTGCTGTTTCTTGTGGTGTTGCTGAGGTTCTAAGCCATTTCTAATAAGCTCTAAGTCTTAGTGGCTCTCCCCAACCCTCTCTTTGTGAGATTTGTGGATTCAAGCCATATCCTTGGTGTTGGGTTGAGAGAGTGAGCTCAAGAGCGACCTTTTGAGCTAACAAGAGCATTTCCATAGCTTGAGCACTTTGGTTTCGCGTCTACAAGCTTTGGAGCGTTTGTTACTCTTGGAGGTTCGCCTCCTAGACGGCTAGGCGTCGCCGGCTAGCTCCCAACGTTGTGGTGAGCAGCGGGAAGTTTGTAAGGGCTGCGATCTTGCCTCTTCGTGGAAAAGA
Organism: Cenchrus fungigraminus; assembly: GCA_036936925.1. NCBI lineage: Eukaryota > Viridiplantae > Streptophyta > Magnoliopsida > Poales > Poaceae > Cenchrus > Cenchrus fungigraminus. The sequence goes on along the minus strand of CM072778.1, from coordinate 46,931,067 downwards.
TCCCCTTAGTGGAAAGGAGGAAAGTGGTTGAAAGAGACCCGGCTTGTGGGAATTGTGCCTTACAAGCTCCTCAACGGAGACGTAGCCATTCCTTAGTGGGTGGTGAACTTCGGGAAACAAATCCTTGCTTCCTCGTGTGGTTTGACTCTCTAAGTTGTTTTTCTAGCATATTTGATTTGCTTCCGCATCGATCTACTTGGGTGTGCTACTTGTGTGTGCAGGGCTCATTACCTTGCTTGTGATCATCTACAAAGGCCACTCACCAAGTTTGGTTCGTGCTAGAAGTCAAGAGGTGCTTGAAGTTGTTTTTGCAGGTGCTCTGTGCCACACCGGTCTTACCGGTGAGGCGCACCGGTCTGACCGGTGCCTCCTGTGAAGTCCAGTGCTTGACCGGTCTGACCGGTCATCACCACCGGTCAGACCGGTGGAACACTGTCAGCTCAAGTGTTCGGAGAAGAAGAGTTTAATTTGGTCGTCAAGCCTATTCACCCCCCCTCTAGGCGACATCAAGGTCCTTTCAGTTCTATATCAATTGTGAGCAGCTTTGCAGAGAAAAAGATATTTCATCAAATTCCCACATGGCCAAGACTAAGGCGATGTACAGACAATAAAAAAGGACGTACCCAGTGCCGTAGGCTCCCGCACTGTGCGGGGTCTGGGGGAGGTTATTAGCGGGAGGTCCTTCCCACACATCGTGCAATGTGTAGACGCCACCGCTCGAACCTGTGACCTCTCGGTTCACAGGCGGCAAGCACTACCACTTGCACTAGGCCGCCCTTTTTGCGATGTACAGACAATATTTATATCAATTGATTGAATTATGACACGAGCACAATGATATTCAGATGCTTAACTGAGTTAAACTTGATATTCATTGTTACTTCAGTTCACATATATTTTAAGATGTGAACTTGTTTCCTTTTTTCTTAAAAAAATATCAACTGGATTCTGTTGTTTTGATTGTGACTTGTATAATGTAATTAACTAATGCTAGTTTTTCAGGTCCTCGTGCGGAATATACCGCCTGATCCGGATGAATCAATTGGTGAGCTTGTTGAACATTTCTTTCTTGTGAATCATCCTGATTACTATCTGACGCACCAGGTAATCATTTCATCTTACATTAATATCTGTATTATGATCCTTATTTTCTTCTTCCAATTTATATATGTTGATTCCCCCGTGTACCATCCTCCTGAATAATATGGTTTGGTGATTCCATGTTTGTTTCACTTAAGTTTCTTACATTTGATTTCAATTCAGATGGAATGTTATTCGATTCCTTGTAACATACAGTTTGACTGGTATTTTGAATTTTATTCTGTAAAACAGAACACTCCATGTTATGATAGATTTCACTGCATTCACTTTTTGTAGGTTGTTTACAATGCAAATAAGCTTGCTAAATTGGTGAAAGAGAAGAAAAAGATGCAGAATTGGCTTGATTTCTATCTGCTGAAGTTTGAAAGAAATGCATCTCAGAGGCCTACCACTAAGGTTATTCCACAAAAATAAACCATATCTGTCTACCTCTCTTTCACATATTTTCTTTATCTTCCAATCAAAATATGAACCTTTTTTCATTTTCATTCTAAGTCTTTGCATTACTCTCCTCTGCTGCAGACTGGTTTTCTTGGTTGTTTTGGTACGAAGGTGGATGCTATTGAATACTACAAATCAGAAATTGAGAGGATAGAAAATGAAGTGAGTCACACCATCTGCTGAGGACTCATCATTTAATGAATGATATTCATCTTGAGTTATAATTATATTAACAAAATAGATGTAAACAATTTGATTTGATGGAGTCAGGTCATAAACCCTTTGGTATTATTGTGTGTATCAAATACACACTATGAAAGAAGTCCATTTTTTTTCCATCCAACTGTCACCGAAGTCTGATTTTGGTCCTCCCAACACCAAAACCGGGTATCTTTGGCACTCTTACCTGTCAAGACAGTTTGCTTTGCACCCTTGGTGGGAAAGGTGTTTTTCCCGGTTTTGCACCATGTCATCTTGCATGGTATTTACATGGTTGACCAAATGCCACCTTTTTCAAAATTTTTAAAAAAATACCCAGGTCCCATTTCTTCCTCCTGATAACTGCCACACTTCCTTATGCTAGAGCCCAGAGGCCAGTTGCTGCTGCCCACTGCCGTGCTTGATGCACTTCCTGGACGTGCACAGACAGGGCACATGAGCTTCTGCATGCTTAGCTTACCAGAAACACAGCTTGGGGAGGCCTGACATCAGATACGGGTGGGTGCTCACTGTAGCACGGTAGAGCAAGGAGGTGTGCGAGTGCCGACATCATAATCAAGGTACACCAGGGTACTTCTCTAGCCCATCGACGAATGAGAGCAACATATCTCTCAACCACGGGAGAGGGAGAGGGAGAGATGGAGTGAGAGGGAGAGAGGGAGAGAGGTGCTGATGTGGCGATGATAGACGGGATGACAGATAACGCAAAAACAGGCAAAGCCGTCAATGGGTGAAAAATAAACAGTTTTGACAGTTGGAGTGCCAAAGATATCCGATCTTGGAGTCTGAGGGTCAAAATTGGTCTCTGGTGATAGTTAGATGGTCAAACATGGACTTCCTCATATTTCAAACGCACGTTAAGATAAGTATAGTTGGCTGTGTATATCTTTTTCTCTTAAGTAGAGTCTTCGGTTTTGAGTGACACGAAATGTGCTACTGAAGTGATCTTTTTTACAGTAGGTATTTTGCATGCAAATGGAAAATCAAAATTTGATAAGACTATCAGTTATATAGCTGTCTTCCACAATGTTACAGTTCCTTTTCTTTGAAACAAGGATATCTTTCACAAACTGTCAGATTTACCACCTCGTGTAAATGATATTTAGGAAGCAGAAGAGCGTGAAAAGATTGTAAAAGATCCTAAATCAGTTGTCCCAGCAGCATTTGTTTCCTTCCGATCACGTTGGGGTGCAGCAGTTTGTGCTCAGACACAACAAACCAGTAATCCAACTGTTTGGTTGACTGAATGGGCTCCAGAACCTCGTGATGTGTACTGGGATAATTTGTGTATTCCATTTGTCTCCCTTACAATTCGAAGGTTGATTGTGGCAGTGGCATTCTTCTTCCTGAATTTCTTTTATGTGATCCCAATAGCATTTGTTCAGTCTCTTGCAAATATTGAAGGGATCGAGAAGGCAGCTCCATTTCTGAAGCCTCTCATTGAAATGTAAGTCTACTTTACTTGTTATTCCATCTCCACAAATGTTTTTTTTTGATAAATGTTTTATTTTCAGTCCTACCATAGTGGTATGCCGTTGGCTTTTAAATTTCCATTGTGGTGGATCTATATAAATATGTAATAGTTCTATGTTCACTAACTCTGAGTGACCTTTTATGTTCACTAAAGAGGAAAAAACAGCATCATGATAATTAATTGTACTAGAGAAGCTGATCATAACTCTGCTATAGATGATGGTGGTGCGGTTTACGGCGACGGTTGGTGTCCCGCGGTCTGCGGCGGCCGCTGACAACGGCGAGCTGCCGCTCCCTCACGGCTAGCGACGTGACATCAGGCCGGAGTTGGCCGTGGCGCGATGCGCCTCCTGCGCGAGGCCGGCGGCGTCGCAGCAGGCTAGTGTTGGTCGGCACCTCGACGCGGCTTTGGCGACGCAGCTGCGGTGAAGAAGGGCTCCTGCGTGGTGCCGGGCCGTGCGACGGGTGACATCAGTGTGAGGCGGCAGAGAAGTGGAGTTTCGGCGGCACGACGCGTGGAGATGCGGCGGAAGCGTCGCTCTAGTGGGGCAGTCGTGGTGGTGGTGTCGGAATGTCGTGCCATGCCCGTGTGGTGGGGGTTTGGATGCTAGGGCGAAAGTTTCGCCAGCATGCTGGTGGAATGGCGGCAAGGACGTCGCTTTCCCCGTTGGGGGCATCATTTGGAGCTACAACCCTACTGCACGGGGTCTGGGTGAAAACCCTGTCCAACTAGCGGCGCCATTAGCGTCGTGCCCTCCTTGGAGGCGTCGTCTCTAGAGACCCCACTTGGTGTTGGTGTCTTCTTCGGTCCACTACTTATGACGACTTCGGTCGATGTTGGCAATTCCGTCGTGAGGCGGGGGCGGGAAGGGTGTTGGCTACCTCATGACTGAGGCGGCTGCTTTCTTGTTGGTGGCTGAGGGTCGTCGATCCGTTGTCGTTCGACTACTTGCAGCGGATCGTGGCGGCTGGCATTGCTTTGCAGTGGCTAGTGCGGTGTGGGACTGCATCGGAGGATGGCGCTTGCGGTAATGACATTGGGGGACGACTCGGCTTGCAGCGGATCGTGGCAGGTTGGTTCAGCATGGCTGGACCCACCTGGTGCGGTGCAACATCGGAAGACGGCGTAGGCGACATCCTTGATCTGCTGGCTCGACGGCGACAGCTTCATGCAAGGGGAAGCGGCGAGGTTAAGTCGACTCATGGTGGCGGTTTGGCTGTTTGATAAAGATCTTTGGGGGTGGGGCATCTCTGCTCACTATCTCAATAACAATTTAAGAAACGATAGCGTGGAGCTTGGTGTCGGGCGTGGTGAGGCCTCAGCGCACGAGAGAGGGGGAGTCCAACGGCGGATGAGGCGAGCCCCCCGCGTGTTGTGTTGCTCGGACTTGGTGTTTTCACTCCGTCAGATGGTTTGCTTTGTTGCAGCGGCACCGCGGCGAAGGATCCTACATGGTGGCGTCCACCCCCTGTTTTCTTTTTCGGTGCTTGATCACGCCGTTGGCTCAATGTCTACATGAGTGTGGCTTGCGGGTGGGAGCTGCAGATGTGCTCCGTCTTCTTTGGCGTCTTTGTGTGTAGTGGTATGGGCGTGTTGAGGTCTCAATCCGACCGCCCGGTGAGTGGTAACCCGCGTTGATGTCCTAATCCAATCGGGCGAGTATAGTTGTTTTTCTTTCTTTTCTGTTTCCTGCCTATGACCTCCCAGGGTCGTAGTCTTGTATTTTTTTCTGCTATGTCAATGAAACACGCGCTGTCTTGTGCGGTTCGTTCAAAATGGAAAATATGACTGCACTGGTGTTTGAGAATAAGAACTATTACAAAATGATGTAACAATCAATGTCCAATGTTAAGCCTACATTTTGAAGTACACACAAAGCATTTGAGAAACTGCACATGGGAAAATATGACAGACTGATCCAATTAAACAGCTATGTTCTATTACCAAATGAAAATAGTGTGGCATGTAAATAAGGTTAGCCCAGGAACCATGGGATATTTTGCTCTGCTCCTGTAGCTATGCTGAGACATACAGTTCTGGTGTTGGTTTGTTGTGATGTTTTGTATTTGTGTGCCGAGTACTTGAATTCCTATCACACGTGTTTGTATTTAGTTTCCATTGTTGCCATGTTTGCTCACACTATAAGGAAATCCAAGCCATCACTTATGTGTTTGTATGTGTGCTTTTACTATTCATAACTTGTCTATGCCGCTTAAATCTGAAATGGTCAGTTTAAAGGTTGATAGTTTCTGAACTTATTAATGCCACTTTGCTTCAAGTTCCAACCATGAGTTAGGTGAAACCAAAAAATGACACGAAATCCCGAACTTATTTAGGTGTGCCATTTAGGTCACTGCTGCTGCATACATTGTCATCTAACTGACTAATTGATTGAGCAGGAAAAATATGTTACTGTCATAAAGTTAATTTTCAGTATCAAATTTGTATACTCATTCCTCAACTTCTTTTGCATTGTTCTATGGGCATTTTCCTGATCCCTGAAACATTTTATTTGAACTGTTTTTTCTCAGACCTACTATTAAATCATTCATCCAAGGTTTCCTTCCTGGAATTGCTCTGAAGATCTTCCTTATATTACTCCCAAGCATATTAATGTTTATGTCTAAGGTTGAAGGATTGACATCAATATCTTCACTGGAGAGAAGATCTGCATCCAAATACTATATCTTCATATTCTTCAATGTGTTTCTGGCAAGCATTATTGCAGGATCTGCCTTAGAGCAACTAAAAACCTTTCTACGTCAATCAGCAAATGAGTATGTCCTCATATTGTCAATCCTTTATGCTGCACCATTTATCATTGTTCTTTTTGCATGTACTGATAGGTTTAATAACATACTCCCTCCTTTTCTTTTTGTAACGTGTGGTTTGATCCGGTGCGGTCGCCAACATCACACTCTGATCCTTAGTAACTCTGCATTATATTGTTCATAACCATGGAATTTACATCATATAAAATATTTTCAAATGTGAATCTAATGATGCCAAATTTGTATGGTATAATTTACAAATTCTAATACTAAATGTTGGTTAAAGATTAAATAGTTCGAATCTTGGGTTGTGAGCACCTTACAAAAGAAAAAATAGAAAAGGAGAGAGTAATTACAAGTGACAAAAAAATTATCATCTACAGTTCGCTTGATGAAATGATTGAACTATTGAAATAGTTATGAATGAGCTAGAAATATGTGTTCATAGCTATTAAAACAATGTGTTGGCCTTTGGACAGCACATAGGTGAAAGTATCTTTCTAGAGCAGTGACAACAAACGCCCTGTTCGTCTGGCTTATCAGCCACCAACCAGCAGTACTTTTCTCTTTTCTCTCATAACAAACCAGCCACCAACAACCAGCTAACATTACTTTTCTCTCAGAAAAAATCAGCACCAGCCACCAGCCAAACGAACAGGCTGAAAATTACGCCATATTTTGACTGGGTATGTTGGATATGCCTGTACTACAAATGTTACATGAAGCTGTGAGATCTAGGGTTAAATATTTTTTGCCCTATATACTTGGTACTTTAAATGCTCATGGTTAGGACTTTTGATAGAGAGAATACCCCTTAAACTATCCATATATTTACTTACCTCCATGAAATTATTTTGTTGGCATGCTATTTTTAAATGCATTCTCAATTTGTTATCTGGTATTAGTTTGAATATATTGCTATTAAAAGGTTGTATTTGAACCCCTTTATTCCATATTTTCTTCTTTTAAAGTGTGTATGCTTTTATTCCTAGTATCTAATTTGCCACTTTTGCAGAATACCAAGGACAGTTGGTGTAGCAATTCCAATGAAGGCAACCTTTTTTATAACATATGTAATGGTTGATGGTTGGGCTGGGGTTGCTGGTGAAATATTAAGATTGAAGCCACTGGTAATCTTCCACTTGAAAAACTTTTTCCTGGTCAAGACTGAGAAAGATAGGGAAGAGGCAATGGACCCTGGAAGTATTGGTTTTGACTCAAGTGAACCTCAAATTCAGCTATATTTCTTACTTGGTCTTGTCTACGCTGCGGTGACACCATTTTTGCTCCCTTTCATATTGATATTCTTCGGGTTTGCATACATTGTGTACCGCCACCAGGTAAGAAGACATATTTAAGTTGCTTGTGTTTCTAAGGCAAATTTTTTTACCATTCCAACCGGCAATCACGGGCCTCATAAGGCTTTGCTACATTGGCAATAATATTATTTTAATATATTATTATTTTTCATGTATTTATTATGGGAGTTACCAGTTTATCGCATCTCCTAACCATGGTGTGTAATTATCATTAACAATCTTTACACTGTTTTAGATTATAAATGTGTACAATCAAGAATATGAGAGTGCAGCAGCATTTTGGCCAAGTGTTCATGGACGTATAATCACAGCATTGATCATATCGCAGCTGCTTCTCCTTGGATTACTTAGCACAAAAGGCGCTGGCCAGTCAACACCAGTGCTCCTTGTTCTTCCTGTTGTAACCTTTTATTTCCACAAATACTGCAAGAACCGATATGAACCTACTTTTGTGAAATGCCCATTACAGGTATGTTTCTTTTCTAAATCTGGGAGTTAATAATAAATTGATGTTGGAATGGTGTTCATGCTTCTATTGACATTAACAAGTCCTTGGTGGATCTTCAAATAAACATAAACAATGTTGCTTGAATATTCATTGGCTTCTGTTCTCAAATCTTCCCATTTAGGATCAAATTTTTAGTTTGGGAAGTATTGAATGAGAAATGAAGGTCTCAACTGTCAACTACCCCGATTCCAAATTTAGGTCGGTTAGGACAGTGACATGATCTCTAATGTGATACTTTTTCAATTTTGTAAAAGGATACCATTTTAATAAATAGTGAAAATATATATTACTTCCTCCGTCCCAAATTACTATTCGTTTGGCTTTTCTAGGTACATGACTTTTGATATGCACCTAGATGTATAGTATCTCTATATGCGTTTATAAAAGTTATATAGTTACGAATCGTGACTGGAAAAAATATAATTCCAGGACCATCTTATTGTTAATGTTTTGTGGTTGGAGAGCTAGGATTCAATTCATGTTGTCTATGACTTGTACTGCCTCATTCTGTTTAAAACTGCTTACATGTTTTATTGATACCAGCACATTTGTGATCCGATTTATATTTTTCCGAATTACTGTGTTTTGGAGGGCTGAAGGGTTGTTGAAAGAATAGACTACTTTACATTGATCCGATGGCAGCAACTGTTTATGCAACCTGTACATTATATGATAGATGTATCACTTAAAAATGATTAGATTAAAAAGGTCAGTCACACCATAAAACATAAGTACTAAAACATTTTCATTTCCTTTAATAGGAGGCAATGAAGAAGGATACCCTAGAACGTGCAAGAGACCCAGGATTTGATCTAAAAGGATACCTGATGAATGCCTACATCCACCCGGTGTTCAAAAGTGATGAGGATGACGAGAAGTTCTCGATTGCTGATGAGCCAGAGGCAGAGCAAGTCCTGGTGGCAACCAAGCGGCAGTCCAGGCGGAACACCCCAGTCCCTAGTAAATACAATGGCTCGGAGTCGCCTTCTCTACCTGAAATTGTAAATGATCAGCGGCTGTAAAAGTTATGCAGTTTCCCAATGTATATTAATAATAATGCTTGAGGACCTCTAGTCTCTAGTTGACAAATAAGTAATCTATAACTCCTATATAGGAGCTCCCCACTAGCAATCCTTAGAGAATTCTCTGGCCTCTGATTGGTCCATGCCAGTGGTAACTGAAACTTCTGATTGGTCCACGTACCCATCGCGGTTCCCCTTCCGTTGCCCACCCTCTCCGTTCCCCTTCCGCGCGGCCTGTTATAGATAGGCCCTTCGGCTCCACCCTGTCCGTTCGCATGCCTGTTCAGTTGTTGAAACGGAAGATCCGGAGAGGCCAAGCGATCGAGGCCATCCTCGTCCTCCTTCCTGCTATTTAAAGCATGCGAGGCCTGGTGGAGGAAACATGGTGCAGATCAGCGGGTGGCAATACCTGGTGTAGCTGTACGGCGACCAAGTCCCCGGCGTGAGTACGGCCTCCGGAGCGGGCGCCACTCAATCGGCAGGGAGTCGTCGGAGAAGGAGGGGAAAAGTCGAGGTCGGAGAAGGAGAAGTTGTTGTCCGGGTCCAGCAGCAGGTCCGTGTCAGGGAAGCGCAGGAACGTCTCCGAGTGGCTCGCCGTTGGTGGCCCCTCGCGACCGGCCCGTCGACGGCGCCGGCGCCGCCGGCAGCGGAAAGCGCGGGTCCGTCGATCTCCGTCAATGCTCACCAGCCGCGATGCCCCGCTCCTGCCTCGATCTGGTGTATGTGATGGCGGCAGCGACATCCCTCTTGGTACTGATTATGCTGCAAGGGTCAAGCTAGCCGCAAGGAGTTTGTCCCGCATCGAAGCATGCACTGCTTCCATTGAGAGCTTTGGTCCATTGATCTGTTTTGCTGTTCGTGTTCGATGGATCTTACGTGAAGAGCGGTGTACACATATTCTTCAATGTTTTTTTTATTGTCGTCCAGATTTTCTACTGAAAACTCTGAATTACTGTCGAATATTTTGGTTTAGTTTGTATCGCTCCGTTAGTAGGTACTACTCTAGATTTACTACTAATATTGAAAGAGACCAATATCTACGTTCTGCGTATGATTGTTGATGATAAATCACAAGGAAATTACGTTCTTAGACGAACACTTGTGCATAGAAATTACGAAATTTTTGTTGTCTCTAGAATTTTATTTTTATGAAATATAAAATACTATTAATTTCACGATGAAATTTGCTTGGGTATCCCATCCATTTAGACAGAAACAAATAAACAACTTCCTTAATTATAGGCATTTACGACTAATTAGGAAAAATCAAGGAGACAAATCTGGCATGTTACCTATAATTAAGGAAGCAAATCTGGCATGAATCTACAAACTGTAAATGTCTACTTTGTTTACTTCTAACTATTGGCGGTTGGCAAGATCATTTTTATTGTTTCGGTTAAAAAAATATACCGCGATTTAAGAAACCCTGATTCTTCACGGCACTTTTTATGCATATACAAATAAAAAAAGAACCGTAACTTACGCTGAGGCGGCGCTTTCAATATTAGTAGTAAATCTTGAGTACGAGGGAGGGGGTTATACTCGGTACAGATACAGCAAGTCAAATAACTTCGCACTTTGATCTTAAAAATTAGCTGTGTAGACTCAATACACTGTTATTTCAACTATCTGTAATAAGCTCATATATCCCTATCAGGCAGACATGACATCATGAAAATTTCCCTTATGATCATTGCATTTTCTTAATTCCCGCAGCAACGCGCGGGTGAGGTTCCCCTAGTAGCCAAATATATTTATGCGCGCATGATTCTCTTGCCTGGTGTGTTTTCCTGTTCCCATGAATTATTTCCTCACGAAGTTGTTGAATTATTATTGTTTCTGGAAAATGGATGCTGTTCAGCTTAGTTTTCCTCTATGGATGTTGCTGTGCATTCGACTACATTTTGTGCCTGCAAACACTATTTTTCCACCACTATCAGTTTCACTTTTTTTTTTAATCGGAGGGAGCACCCACATTCCCATATACGATAAGGGCAGTCCCAACAGTAGACCTAAGTGCAAAGTCCAAGACAACCACGTCAGCAAAAATGAACACTAGAAATCATCTCCTACAATGGTACGAAGTCCAAGACAATAAATGTAGTGAAATCATCTCATACAATGGCAGGCGGGGCCGCGGTGGCGCAAGACTTCAGCCAGGTCTTCCCAATGGTGATTTTGCTAGGTCTTGCGGTCTTGATTCGCGTGAGGAGGTTGAGTCTAGAGGAAGAAACCAGGTCTTGTGTTTTCCTTCTCTTTCTTCATTAACTATGCTGTCATGTCACCAATTTGCTGATGTGTCATCTCATTTATTAGGAATGGACTCCATCCTACGTGGACCATTGGGACTGCCCTAACGGGAGAACAGCAATCCAGATACAACCAGAAAGGGGATTGGAAGAGAAAAAGAGGAAGAAATATTTTTTTTGACAACAAGCACATATATTATCACTTAAGCAACCATATTACAAAGAGGTCCTCACAGTAAAAGAAAATTACAATAAGGTCCTCAGACCGGATAAGATCCATAGGATCACCGACGCGTTCAACAACAGAGAGTTCGCCGGCGGGGGCCGCAGGGGCTTCAGAGAAGCTTGCACCCGGATGTAGTACCGTGCACTGCATCGCTTGAAGATGAAGCGGCGGAGCCGAAGAAGTCTACTCCAGGCGACCGAATGATGGATGGATCGCCGTCGCTGGAGATAGTAGATAGGCCACCAAGCCACTTCAAGGGGGAAGGAGAGCTCGTCGGAACAATCGACGGAAAACAACTGCATGAGCCGAGTGGATCCACCGAATAGTTGTTGGTTGCTGCAAGAGGGTGGCAGAGGTGGAGGAGAAGGCAAAGCCAGCCAAACGATGCGTTCGACGATGATGCAGAGCAGCGTCGGAACAACCATCGAACCCTAAGGGAACCCAGATCTGAGGAACAAGAGTCCTGAGACAGCGGCGAAGACTGCAGCAGACACAAGCCGGTGCGTTCAACGATGACGAAGGTCGGAACAACCACCAGAGCTTAGCCAGAAGAACGATGCCAGCCGGATCACAAGTGGCTGGGGAGCTCCACCAACAGGGACGACGAGGGGCAGCCGGATCTTGGGGGCGAGGCGAGTGGGGAGAGGCACGGGGAACGGAGACAAGATCCGCTGGGGTGGTAGAGGACAGAAGGGAGCAGGCGGATGCTGGGTGGCGGTGGTGGTGGGGCGGGGAAAGGCGGATCTCAGATGAGATGTGGGCGGGGCGAAGCGGAAGAGGCGGGGACGAGATCCGGCTGAGAGATAGGAGAAGGAAGTTTATTTAAGCGTACCTTGGCAACGACGGAGCCGACGACAATGAAGCCGATGACGGCGGCAATGGCGACGACGGCGAGGCAACCATGGATGGACATACCACTGTGGGAGGCCATATAGGCATATCTACAAAGCTAGGTAACTAAACTACTAGTAGATCTACAAGGAGAGGGGGGTCCCTACCCTTCTCGCCGTCGGCGAGGACGCCGAAGGGGAGGAAGGGAGGGCCCCAAACAGAGGAGCCGGAGGAGCCGAGAGGGGGCAGGTTCCTTCGAGACGAAGCGAGACCTATCGGTTATTTTGGCGTTGACCTCAGGAAGAAAGACTTTAGACCCTTAAGGGTGACTAGTAATACAGCACGTGCGACACGCACGTGCGAGTGCGACACGCACGTGCTATATCGATACAACCGATATAGTGATGAATGAACCCGTATACTTGATGGGCTCCCACTAAATCGATTTAGTTATTATCAAAACAAATCTCTTAAAAAACTTTAAAATACCAAAGATTTCATTTTATAATCATAACCTCTCAAAAAACTTTAAAATCCCAAAGATTTCATTTTATAATTAGAATCTGCACAAAATATTGCACAAAGAATATAGCTTATCTATGCCATGTGATCAAGAATCCACTGCTACGTAATTGTAACAGACATGATATAATGGAACAATGCGTGTCATAAATTTATGATATAATGGAACAATTATTTTCATCCTTGAGATACAAAATCAATAATAAATTTGGATCTAAAGACATAGATATATAGGTTCAATCTTATATTTTAGCTATGCTATCTATGCTATTTATTCAAACTTTAACAATCTCGAGAAAGACATGGTTAAATTTGAGATCGACAGCGGAGCTTGCCGTTGCGCCCCGCGGAGGATCCGTATCACGCGGGCGGCGACTCGGGCGGGTGGGTGCGCAAGAGGTGAAGGGATTTATCATTGCCGGGAAAGGCGTGGTGAAATTTGAGGTCGATTCGGATCAATTAGGCGCATAAAATGGTAGGTTAAAGGGGGTGTTTAGGGGCTAATTTAAGGTGGCAGTGATCTATTTGTGAAAACCTCAAGAGTTCAGGGATTTCGGTGGAAAGGAAATAGAGGGAGGGAGGGCTGTGGGTGGAAACAGAAAAGAGAGGGGGGTTTATGGCAAAGTTGTCATCTCGCTCACGAGAAAACAGAGGAGGCGGACGGGGGTGGTCGGTTGGCCGGCGGCTCCCGCCGACGACTCCGGGCACGGCGACAGCCGGGGAGAGGGGCAAAGCGAAGAGGACGACGAGGGCAATCGGTTCCTCTCCTCACCTTGGGCTATGGTGGCGCACGGAGAGAGATCGACGGCGGCGTTCCTGCAAAGGTAGAGCGCGATGGCCCTGCCGAGCTTGGAGGTGGCGCCGGTGAGGAACACCTCCCTGACGTTGCTGGGGATCTCGTTGCCTCAATCCCACTCCCGGATCCTCCGGTGGGGCAGGGGCCAGGACCCCTGGCGCTGCGTGGCCCTTGCCGCTGCGCACGCCATCGCCCTCCCGCGCCCTGCTGCAGCACCGGCCGCCGGGAGGCCGAGCTCTCGCTGCTGCGCGTCGCCAAGGCGGAGGCGGAAATGCTGGCGACGTCGAGCCCCGCCGTCGCTCCCGTGGCGGGAGGGCCGCGCTCCCCCGGCGTACGAGGCCGAGATCCTCCCGGCGTTGTCCCGCTCCCGTCTCCCGGTGCTCATGTCGACCACCACCGCCCAATGCCCGCCCCCATCATATGCATCCTTCCGCTCGCCACATGGGACATGGCCAAGCGACGAGCGTCCTCGAGACACTGAGCCCGATCGGCCATCCACCGAGAAATTTCAAAATATGACATCCAATACGAGCGCCTCACGTAATTTGACACCTAATTCGTGAGCCTTTCAAGAACTGACACCGCGGACGCGAATTCCTTCAAAACAAGGGACTTTCTCCTATCTCAGACTTGAGCCACAGGGGAAATGACCATAATACCCCCTCTTCTTCTTCCTTCTCCATTCCCCCACCACCGATGGGCTGTCGTGGTGCCCCGCCGGCCATCTCCGCAGCCACCCCTCTCGTCCGCGGGGTCCGCGAGCAGCCGCTGTTGTGTTCCCCTGCTCCCTCAGCGACCTCGCGAGCTCCCCCGCGGGAGGTCGAGCCTGCTCCCCAGTGGCCTCGCGAGCTCCCCACGAGATCTCGCTCCCCCACGGGCGGCTTCATGGAGGAGGGGCGGCGCCTGCGGCCGCGCGGGCGGCGTCCAAGCACGGGGGACGGACAACGGCGGAGGAGGCCTCCATGCCCCAGCGGTCGGTGGCGGCAGCAGGCCGACGGGAAGAAAAAGGGGCGGTGACGGCGACGGATGGACGGCGGAGGCGGCCATGTGGGCGGTGCGCCAAGGGACGAGAGGGGAGGCGGCGGCAGAGGAAGCATTCGCGCCCCGGTGGTCGGTGGCGGCAGCGGGCCGACGGCGACAGGGAAGGAAAAGGGGTGGCGATGGCGACAGATGGACAACGGAGGCAGCCATGCGGGCGGTGTGCCAAGGGACGGGAGGGGAGGCGGCGGCGGAGGACACCAGCGGCTAGGGGGCAGCGGCGGAGATGGCCGGCCGTTGGAGAAGGAACCGGAGGAAGAAGAAACCGAGGAAGAAGATGGAGGAGGAGGGTAATATAGTCTTTTCACTAGAGGCTGAGGAGTGAAATAGGGAAGAGTCCCTCATTTTGAAGGAATTTGCGTCCTCGGTGTCAATTCTTGAAAGGTTCACGAATTAGTAGGCCTGGGCAAAATACCCGATACCCTTTACCCGTACCCGAATTACCCGAACCCGAGGTACCCGATCCCAAGTTCGGATAGTGGTTGTGATTACCTGAAATTAGTTTGGGTAATTCGGGTAATACACTCCGGTACCCAAACTACCCGAACTACCCAAAATTTGACTTTGTCTTTGTATTTATTCATGTGTTGTTAGTTGAACACTTAAAATTGTCACTTTATTAGAATATAATTCTCTTAATTTGAACAAGTGATTATAATATACTATTCTTCTCAACTTGTAGTTGAAATTCAACACAAATTACTGGTGAATTTTTTGTTAAAATTATACTGAAATTTTGTGTAGTTTGTCATTTTTTTGTAAATTCGGGTAGATCGAGTATACCCGAACCCGAACCCGAATTATCGGGTACCCGAAATTTCGGGTAGTGTTATTTTGGGGCTAATATCGGGTAGCAGTTTTCATTACCCGAATGACCCGACCCGAAATAATCAAGTAACCCGAATGCCCAGGCCTACGAATTAGGTGTCAATTACGTGAGGTGCTCGTATTGGGTGTCATGTTTAGAAATTTCTCGCCATCCACCCTGTCGACCGCCAGCCATCCACCCTGTCGACCGCCAGCCATCCACCCTCCTCCATCCCCTGGCAGAAGGGCCACTGCTGCAACGCCAGGAGGCCGAGCTCCTCGCGCTTTGTTTTTTTCTCCGTCCAGAGATACGATGCCATATCGATACGATGGCCAGAATCATGTATGGTGGGCCAGCGGGTATTGGGTGGGTAGAAAAGGTCTTGGTGAGAAAAACAATTCGTTTTTAGTAGAAACGCTCTCCAAATTGCGATTTTTTGATCCTTTCATAGTCCTTCCACCCTATCCACTCCCAAAAACATATGACGGGTGGGTCCGGCATGAGGGGTAAGGCGGGCCTGATTTGGGTGAGAAAAGTTTTCAATTGTCTTCGCTCCTTATAGTATATAGATACATCAATGCTGGCTCAACATGGCACCAAAACACAACATATTTCAACTCAGAACATCTCCAAGGAGCTAGATCTTCCAACTTCCTCAGTCTTTGATATTCAAGGACGATCAAACCTCCGGTGCATCCTCACCCTCATTGTCCTCATCTTGGATTTGCAGCCTACTGGGGGCGGTCTTCTTCTGGTTCTTCAGCACTTGATACGCCACCGACAGGATCACATTGATCTCGAACGCCAGTTGCTCTTGGAATTCCGTCTTGTATAACCCTGTCCAGAATTTCATAAATGCACAAGCATGATTAAGTATCTCGACCGGGTGTTTCACCCTTTTGTTCTCAAAGCAGGCTTTGTTCCTAGCTTTCCAAATGGCCCAGCAAATTGCTGCCAACCCAAATGAATAGATGAATCCGCCACCTGGCAGCCAATGTTGAATCCATACTGGAAGGGATGTTACAGGCCCCAATGCACTGCGCTACAACCCCCAAATGACTCTAGCCACCACACACTCAAGAATAAATGATTTACAGATTCATGCTCCTGACAGAATTGGCACAAAGGGTTTCCCACCCACTTCCTCTTAATCATGTTATCTTTTGTAAGGATGGCATTGTTCTCCACAAGCCACAAAAAGATCTTGTTTTTATAAGGCCCTTTTACTTTCCATATTCTAGTAAATGAGTCACCACAGTTAGTACGTTAGCAAGTCATACATCGACTTAACTGAAAATTTGCCATTCTTTCCTTTCCTCCACACACCTTCATCTCTTCCTCGAGAGGATTTTTAAGAATGTCCTCACACACAGCCACCCATTGGTTGTATCAAATGGTAGGCAACCATCTTCTAAAATTAAGCTTACCATTTTTTTCTATAGAATTCCTTGAGAGTTATATCTCTTTGTGTACATAACTCAAACAGTTATATCTCAGTTTCACTATATGATTAAGAAAAGTGCATTTTTAATTAAATGACAGCGCTCCCGGTTGTTAGAAGGGTCTTGACATGCGTACATTCAGATATGGGTGAAAGTGGTGTGGATAATTTCCGCATCCGATCTGAATTCGAATTTTGCGGATATTGGGAAGAATTTTTGATATCCACGAGAATATGGATAATGCGGATGCGGAGTAGGATATGGTATTAGCGTAATCCGATAGATATGGATTATCCGATAATTGAATGTGGATAATCCGAAGCTCATAATAGTATAACCGACTATTATGACAAGCCCGATACGGCCGCTACACTATAACCTCGTAATAATTTTTGTTCCATGTCGAGTGTGAAGTGTCGTTCTCGACGGTGAGGACCACTTACATTATTTGGGAACCACAAAGTGTATTTTTATTTTATGTTGCTACTTTGCATCTTTGTTTTTTAAAATTATTGACCACCATAAGAAGATGAACATAAGCATGTATTATCCGACTATTTTTATCTGCGTCTGACTCGACACCATTTCCGACATCCGAAAAAATCCACATTGGTAATTACATCTGTGTAGTATTTGCTCCGCACGTCCGACAAAAAAAAAAGATATAAACGTGAAAAAAGTATTATCCAATCCGATCCGTTTTCTTCCCTATATTGAGGTCCCGAGAAGGAGCAGCTCGCTGGACAGAAGACCAACAAGCGCACACCTTATTGATAGTAGAATTCTCTTCTTAATGAAATTGATAGTAGAACCTCAAACGGCCTCCCGGGTTTTTTCCGGAAAATTAAAGTACAGTGGACAGTTGCTACAGAGTATGAATACCCATACAACGTACTAAAAATGTTAAAATGATTGTACAATATTTCACGGTTTTTTAGAAGAATCTCTCGACAAATGTAAATAAATAATACTAAAATGTAGAAGAAGATTCATAGACGATGTATTCAGAAACAAGATAGGCAACAATTAACACCACCGCCACTCCGCCAGTGTGTTTCCTTCTCCACGGGAACACCACAAATGACAAATCAGTAACACATTGCATATATGCAGTCCCAAGGGGTCTTGTTTGATCCAACAGATTTAGTAGATTTGGGCCATCACCAGGCTAGCTAAGGTCAGCACTGTGCCACTGGGTGATTCGTTGTTCTGATGAACTGCGATACCATGGGCAGAAATTCAAAACAATTTCTTGGTTTTGGGCAATCAGCAGGCTCAGCTCGGGTCTGCCTCTGGATGATCAGCTCTTCTGATGAACAGCTATATGGTGAATGTCCATCTCCTTCAGCATAACCGATCGGCCACAGGAGTCACATGGCGCGGTCCTGGATCCGCAGATGCTCTCGTGCTCACACATGTTTCGGAGCCGATCACGAGCATCAATTGGTTCTCCGCCAGCATGGACTGTGTCACCGCAGAACCGGCACACAATCAAGCGCAAGGGGCAGGTTGAGGATTGGTGTTGGACCTGAAAAATAATTAAAAAATTAGTTTAGTCAAAGAAAAAATATGCTTCAGAAAGTAAGTTACAAGTGTGCAATGGTATAATGAAGAGAGAAGACAACACATACCATGTCTTCCTTTTCCAGAACCACCCCACAGGGGCACTGCAGTGGCTCATGGAAGACTTTCATATGTTTCTCCATTTCTCTCTGCTGGAAAGCTCGCCCGCACTTGGTGCAGTGCACATGATCTGCTGCTGCTTCTTTCCGGAGAACAACTCCACATCCATCATGCGGGCAGGCAACGTTGTGTCTCATGCAGTACGCCTCATGAAGATGAGCAGATCGGCTGGCTATATGGCGCTTACAGTTACTACACAGCACTGAATCAGCGTCAACACTTCCAGAGGAACTAGCATGCTCACCGACCCGTTGGCTACTGACATCCTTGATAGCTACAGAGAGCTGGTACTTAGAAGTCCCTTTGAAACCAAAAACTCCAATACTGTAAACACCACTGACCAAACTAGAATCCAGTGGTTTGAGTATAAGAACCTTTGATCCCATTTCATGAGAAGACCACTCATGTCGGTGCTGAGTTGGGAATACTAAAGGATGCCTTGAAACATAGATATCAGTGTCCCCACCGCTTGCATCCGTGTCAATCTTAACCTCAATATTAGCAAGTCCAGAGGCTACTTTCTCGCTCACACTTTCTTCAACTGAAAATTTGTAGTACCTGAACTTTCCTTCTTCCACAATGCTGGATTCTACCTTTCCAATTGCAAGTGGAACAAGCACATGTTGGTTCTCTTCATTGTCTAAAACTGAATCTGATCCCTCAATGTCCACTTCAACATCTGTCTCTAGGACAGACACACTTGATGCAGGCTTCAGTTCAAGAACCTTTAACTTATACTGCAGTTGCCCATAGTTCACCACGACTATATCATTTTCAGATAGTGTTGCGTGGTTGCGGAGTGCCGTTTCAAGGACTGCTCTATGGTTAGGGAGATCCGAAAACCCAGCCCCTTCTGGCTTCAACTTTGCATATGTTCCTTTGGGCAAACTGACATACTTTACTTCAATCAGAGGGACATCTGGGGTGTCACTCCGGAACAGGTTGTTCCAAACATGCAGAGGGAGTTCAGCAGAGCCTTCCCTTGCAGTGAATTCGAGAACACCACAACAGGTTGTCTCCTCAGTGTCTTGTTCCATAGCGGCACCCGGGACTGTGTCCCTAACCTTGGACAGCCTGAAGTACATGGGACCTTTATCCAGAGCCCCTTCATCAGACAGCTCCTTAAAAGAAGATGGCGGCAGCTTGATCTTATCCCCAGGGCCATCATATCGGAGTGCCTCGAACATGTGCGAGAATGAAACCCGCTTCCCCAGCTGCATCACTTCTTCCATTTTCTGGTCAGCCTATGAGAAGTACAAAAGATGATTCTATTAGCATCCAGTAGCAAAACAGACGACAAAGACTACAGCTGCTAGAGACGAGCAGTACAAACATAACCGGAAAAAAAGTCTACATCACCCCCTCACCTATAGGGGTTGGACTACATAACCCCCAACCCTTGATATAACCCCTTGAACTTTCCAAAACCGTTGAAATTACCCCCTAAAGTAGTTTTGAAAAATCATATTAAATCACAGAAAAATCGTAAAATGGAAAATCCAATTGTGCTGGACTTCAAATGAGTAGATATACACAATGAACATATAATATGGTATGCTTATTATATATATTTTTGATATAGCTTTAAATCTATGCTTTTCTTCAAAGCTGTAAAAAAAATGTACTAAAGCATATCATATTATATGTTCACTGTGTAGATCTACCCATTCTAAGTCCAACACAATTTGATTTTCTATTTTATGATTTCCTGTGATTTATTATGATTTTTCAAAACTGATTTAGGGGGTAATTTGACCAGCTTTAAATAGTTCAGGGGTGATATACACCGTTTCATAGGTTGGAGTATTATGTAGTCCAGCCCTCATAGGTGAGGAGGTGATATAGACTTTTTCCAAACATAACCTATTATCTGCAGCAAGTAGTGAATAATGCATGTAGCTTAACTGCAACAATCAGTAAACAAGGGTTTGCACTACTCCCATTAGGTGGATGCTGGATAGAAGCCGAAATTAATAATCCAGTAACTCTGAGCCCCCAATCAGGTTTTTGGATCAAAATGTTTCTTCCTTTCAAATGGATCGAAAGGATTTCGTTATCGAACTGGGGAGCAACATATCGAACAGTTCCCGATTAAGCAGGGGAGAGGAATTTGTAAGCACGCAAACCGAATAATTTCGCGCCAGCAAAATATTCCTCATACAAGCATGGCATGTAATCTGCGGCTACGATTCGAGGGCGTGGCGGTGGGGGTTACCTCTTCCTGGGCGCGCGCAGCGTCGAGTCGTCGCTCGCGGTGGGAGGCCTCGAGCGCTTCCCGGCGACGCGCAGCCTCGGCCTTGGCCCGGCGCTCGCGGTCGGCCTTGGCCTTGGCGCGCTGCATCCGGTCCCGCTGCTCGCGCTCCAGCTTCTCCCGCGCCTGCCGCAGCTCGAAATCCATCCTCGAATCCTGTGTCCCCCGCTTCCCCTCCTCCGATTGGATCTAAAGACTCGTTTCGATTTCTGCTCGTCTCCACTCCTCTCCTCTCGGCGATCCTCGACGGCGGGAGGCGGGGAGAGGAATATATGGTGGTAAGGGAGGCGCCGCGTCGGGGCTGGGTTCGGGTCGGTGGCGGCCGGAGGAAGAGGAAGCTTCGAGAGGGGGATGGCGTGCGTGGCTGCGTTTTGTTTGCGGCCTGCGGGGAGGAGGAGGGCGCGCGTGCGTAACTGCGGACGCACGGGACGGACTCGGCGTGGAGCGGGCCCGGACGGTCAGCGACAACGCGGCCGTATGCGTGTAGGAGTACTACATTCACACTATTAGAAGGTTGGGCCGGCGTTCACATCCACAAGGATGGTTCACATCTACTCTGGTAAATATTTTTTTACGGAACCAGTAGGGGGGACTCCTACCCCTATTTTTAATATAAATAAAGGTAACAAAATATTTGCATTGTGCAATGCCCCAGGTCCAAATAAAGAGAGAAAAAGGAGTCTAAGGCAAGCTACTCGAAAAACTGTTGATCAAGTGAACCACCTGCGGTTTAGCTCGTAG
Source organism: Cenchrus fungigraminus (assembly GCA_036936925.1). Taxonomy (NCBI): domain Eukaryota; kingdom Viridiplantae; phylum Streptophyta; class Magnoliopsida; order Poales; family Poaceae; genus Cenchrus; species Cenchrus fungigraminus. The sequence continues at coordinate 46,909,625 of CM072778.1, read as the reverse complement.
GGTAACCGCCAACAACTCTTTAACGAAAAAATTTCTCCAACAAGAGAAAGACAAAGAAATCACATCAGAGATAATGTCATTCCGATGACACTCAAATGGACCAGCAACCAATTATGAACACTTCTCGGAAAATCACCGAATTGAACTGAAGTCTTACTTGAAGAACCATAGCCTCAAAAGGCAAAGCTAAATCCCACCGAATGCCCAAGAAGGTCTAGCAAGCATCGCTGAAAGGGCAAGCGAAGAAGAGGTGCCGAATATCCTCTTCCACATTCTCCACACAGAGAACACAAGAGTAGGAGTGCATGAACATATTTTTTTGATGCAATAAATTTCGAGTGTTGATTCTGTCCCTCAAAAACAACCAGAAGAAGAACTTCTGTTTGTTTTGCACCCGTGATTTCCACATCCATTTGAATAAAATAGAAGCTGGGTGAGATCCTTGCAGTTGATAATAAGCCTTGTGACAAGAGAATATATTCGAACCCCAAGAATAATTCCAAACATCCGGCTGAAGAGCTTCTAAGTTGAGGGCTTTAATATCAGATTTAAACTGAATGAGCTGGTTATAAGCAATAGTCGACAAAGGCAGAAAAAGAGACCTACTCTCATCCCAGGCAAGAAACTGATTTAGAGAACAATTCTTCTTCCTTGCAAAAGAGTGAAGCTCGGGGAATTTGAGTTTAACAACCTAGAGGTCCCATTGATCATTCCAGAAAGCCACAAAAATGCCACTGTTAGCCTTACAACTGGCCATGGAGAGAAAATTAGGAGCCAAAGACATAATATCTCTCCACCAGAAAGAGCCAACGTATTTTCTCTCTTGAGGAGGAGTACCAGAGGAGTAAGGCCCTGTTTGGGATCGCGTTTCTGAAACTCGCTTATAAGCTGAGCAAGCTTATCTGATACACCGCGATCTGGAGAATCTGCTTTCTCAAATAAGCAAAGTGTTTGGCCGTTCTGATTATTTCTGGTAGCTTATCTATTCTGAGTGTAAAATATCTGATATACCCCTAAGTCTGATAATACCTCTTTTAGTTAGTTTAAATGATCTGAACGCAATGGTGTAAAAAAAGATTGAGATAGAAAATCTGGTTATACAATGCAAGTATAATAGAAGTCATATACTGCCATTTGTCCATAGAAATTGCTACAAAATAAGATTACATCAATAAATCAACCAACCAAAGAAGCAGCTAGTGCATCACGAAAAGCACACATATCAGTATCATCCTTTGTAAGACTAGCATCATCATTTGTAGGGTCTTCATCATTATTGTCTTGCACATAGGTTAGAAAATGTTCATCATTTATGTCACTCTCTCTAATGAAATTATGAAGAGCCATACAAGCAACAATGATCCTTGATTGCTTCCGAGGTGAAAAGCTAGGTATTTGCTTGAGAATGCGCCACTTCATCTTTAAAACTCCAAATGATCGCTCAATCACGTTTCGAATAGTTGAACGTCTCCTTCAATCCCGCTGGGTGGTGACCATGCTGCCATTCAGGCACATGATACCTTTGTCCTTTGTATGGTGCTAGATATCCTTTTGAATTTGGGTACCCGGAATCAACGAGATAATACTTGCGTTGAGGTGGATGTGGGAAGTTATCCTTGTAGGTGACTAAATTATCCAAGAATACCCGAGTGTCATGACCAGAGCCAGGCCAACCAATGACAACAAATGTGAATCGCATACCAAAGTCACAACACACCATAACATTTTGTGAAGTATACTTATGTCGGCCCATGTATTTTGGTTGCTCACTTTTTGACACAGTAACAGGTATATGTGTACCATCGATGGCGCCTATGCAATCATTGAAATGAGGCCAAAACCTTTGTTCTTCTAGTTTTGGATGAATTGTACCAAATTGTGGATCCTTAGACTTTATGATGTCAAAAGCCAATTTGCAAATGGAGCAAGCACCTCACTGAACTTTCTATTAATAGTTTCTAATGAATGTCCAAACCTATTCTTGAGTTGTCTCATTGATTGAGGTTACAGGGGAATTCTAGTAGAAGTCCGTCTTCATCCTTCTTTGTATGGGTACCCGGGGTGTATGCCCGACAAGCCCCCGAGCACATTGTAGTCGAGAGTAGTAGTTCGAGTAGTCTTGAAGCCTCTTCGAGTAGTTCTTGAGCGTCCTCGAGTACTGTTTGGAGAAGTCTTCAATAGTACTTGAACTGCCACGAGGCTGGAAGGTGGTCCAGCTCATCAATCTTGAAGTCAAGATTATATGGAAGTGCGATTGAAAAATCGCACTCCATATGAAGTAGCCCCCGAGCCTTAGGTTGAGTCGCGTACTCTAGCTGAGGGTCAATCTTGATTCTGAATCTTCTGTCTTGAAAAAATTGAATGATGGGTGTTGCATAGCAGCCCCCAAGCCTTGAAATGATTAGGTAATCAATCCAAGGGTCTTCAGTGTTCACGAAAGCCATCATCTGAGTACTCTTGCAGCGTGTAGCCCCCCGAGATAAGAGAGCCGTATGAGCCACGTCGAGTAGTTTTTGTTGTAGAGCCCCCGAGCTTGACAACGAGCGAAGACTGCTAGAGTTGTTCTCGAGTAGTAATTTGAATGCAGACCCCGAGCTGGAGAGTTTCCGAGTAGTAATTTAGCATCGAGTCGTGGAGCTTGAGAACTAGTCGTGCCATCAGAGCGGACTTTAGATGCGACCGAAGTCGACTTTAGATGCCAGCAAAGCGGACTTTAGAATGTGACTTGAAAATCAAAGTCGACTTTAGTTGCCGCACGGAGCGGACTTTGAGATGTGACTTGAAAACCGAAGTCGACTTTAGTTGCCGCACGGAGCGAACTTTGAGATGCGATTTGAAAACCGAAGTCGACTTTTAATTGCCGCGCGGAGCGGACTTTGATATGCGACTTTAGAAGTCGACTTTAGATTGCCGCGTGGAGCGGACTTTGAGATGCGACTTGAAAACCGAAGTCGACTTTAGTTGCCGCGTGGAGTAGACTTTAGATGCGACTACAGTAGTCGACTTTGTGCCATGCAGAGTGGACTTAAGATGCAAAAAACGAAAAGCACTTCCGAAAGGCAAAATCGAACGAAAAATCAGAGAAAACGAGTAGTTTTGCTGGCCAGGGCCGTTTACAAAAAGGTAGTCGCCAGGACCTGTAGGCCGCTTACAGCTGAGTAGTCACTAGGACCCGTAGGCCGCTTACAGCCGAGTAGTCGCTAGGACCCGTAGGCCACTTTTTTTTTGAAGGGCAAACTGTGGGGGAGTTCCCCACAGCACTTCAAATTTGAATTAATAAGGGTTAGAGTCCAGCAAGAAGAAAATACTTACAATGGGAAACAAGCTATGAACAAAGAGAAAGGAGAAAGAAAAGAAGAAAAAAAAAACACAGCAACATATTACAAAATCGAGTTAATCCAAAGAGATAAAGCTGTTCTGTGGTCTTCCTTGAAACGTATAAGTTGTAGGAGGAGCTGGTCTTTGAACCTCAAGGTCCAGAGAGATGTTGAGGGCTGCACACCATCGAAAATGACTGCGTTCCTTATCTTCCAGAGTTCCCACGCTGCGATGGCGAAGATATCCATGAAGCGAGAACTGTTAAATGCTCGCTTTGCCTGATCAATTTTCTCATGTATGTCTACTGTGTGTCCAAAAAATTCCGATTGCTGCCCAACATTGCTTAGCAAAATCACAGCCAAAGAAGAGATGATCTCTATCTTCATAACTTGCCTCGTCACAGAGAACACAAGAATCACCTGTCCTCGAGTTATAGTGCTTCCTTCTCCTGATATCCTGGGTGTTTAGCCGGTCGACAAGCAGAAGCCATACAAAAAATTTGATTCTGGGAGTGCATTCAGCTTTCCATAACCAGGAGAAGGTTGGCTTGGCCTGGAATCCAGAAAACACATACTTGTGGAATCTTCTGGAAGTGTAATTTGCATTCCCCCAAATGAAAGACCACTGATCAAAAGAATTGTTGTCATAGGGTACATCCTCCAGGAAGGTTTGTAACTGCAAGAACTCCTGATATGCTTCCTGAGATAGTGGTAATGCAAAGAGGGAGTCTAGATCAGGGGCATTTAGCACTTCTTTTACTGAAACTGAAGTGTTTTTGGCAAAAGAATATAGCCTGGGGAATGCATCTGCAATAACTTGTGAACTCCAGACATCCTCCCAAAAAAGAACTGTTGAACCATTCCCCAAAGAACAAATTGCAACCCCCCTGTACAAAGTATTAAGACGGAGGACATCTCTCCACCAAAATGAGCCAATCTCTCTTGTGCCATGGGGGGCCTTAATAGCGTAGTAGGAACTCCAAATCAGACTAACCTAGGGTATGTATTGCCGGCTATAGAATTTGTGCAGATGTTTTAATAGGAGGGCATCATTCTGTAGGCTTAGATTTAAAACCCCTAAACCACCTTTGTCTTTGGGAAGTGTTACCATTTGCCAGGCAGCCAAATTCCCACCTTTTTTGCTTTCATTATTGCCTCGCCAAAGGCATTGCTTGCGGGCTCGATCAATATTGTCTATGGCACCTTTGTGTAATTTCAGAGTACACATTGCATAGAGACAGGAGGAAGTGATAACTGAATTTACCATTTGCAGTCTACCCGAATATGAAAGTAGGGATGAACATGCTGTCAAACGTCTCTCAATACGATCCATAATTGGTGAAAGGTCCTCAATCTTTGGTTTAGTTGTACCCATTGGTAGGCCTAAATATGTGAATGGCATGGAGCCAACTTGGCAGCCAAAGCATTCTGCAAGGTACGAAACTTTCTCCTCAGAAACATTAATCGGGATCATTGAAGATTTACCGTAGTTGACCTTAAGTCCTGTCGATTCTGAGAAAGTGTGAAGGAGATCTTTCAAATGCTGTAATTGCACCTGATCAGCCTGCAGAATCAGTATTGTGTCGTCGGCATATTGCACTTTGGGAAAATCCTCAAGTCCTTTTGGAATAGGTTCTAATAAAACTCCATCCGAATAAGCCTTGTTCACCACCACTTGAAGGAGTTCAACACCCAAAACAAACAAGAGTGGTGACAGGGGGTCACCTTGTCTAACTCCTCTTTTACACTTAAACTGCTTCCCTGGAACACCATTTAGTAGAACTGAGGAGTGGCCAGAAGAGAAGAGAAGACTAATCCAAGTGAGCCATCTATCTGGGAACCCCATACGCTTCATAATTTGTAGCATGGCAGAGTGTTCTATTGTATCAAAAGCTTTTGCAAAGTCAAGCTTGAGGATGATGGTCTCTCTTTTGGATTGGTGGCACTGATGGATATACTCAAAACACCATGCAAGGCAGTCCTGGATTGACTTGGATCTTTGGAAGCCATATTGGTTTTTATGCAAAAGCTGCAAGATTAGTAACTGAAGTCTATCTGCCAGGATTTTGGTAAGAATCTTGATGCTACAATTCAACAAGGAGATTGGTCTAAAGTCATTAACTGTCTTTGGATTGTTCACCTTAGGTATAAGAGTGATAAAGGAGGTATTAATTGATTCTAGATCAATGTTGCCATCATAAAAGGCTTGACATAACTTGTAAAAGTCCTCTTTAATAATATTCCAGCATTTCTTGATGAAAAGGCCATTAAAGCCATCTGGCCCGGGTGCTTTATCCGAAGGCATGTGTTTAACCACATTATCGATTTCTTCTGTGGTAATCGGTGAGACCAAAGAGCTTAAGTCAACTGCTGGAAAAGGGAGAGACTGTAGATCAAATAGCATTGTAGGGTTCGAAGACACCCCCATTCTATTTTTGAAAGCTGTCCAGATTAAAGCTGCTTTTTCTTCATGGTCATAGACTTCACAACCAGCATCATTTCTCAGTTGGGAAATCAGATTCTTGCGGTAAGACACTGTGGCCATTGCGTGAAAGAATTTCATGCATTCATCTCCGAATTTAATCTTGTTGGCTGTGTATCGTTTCCTCCAATAGATGTTTCTGTATCTCAGCAAGGTCAGGAGTTGTCCCTTAATTAACTATTTGAAGTTCCATTCCAGGAGATAGAGAGGTCTACATTCCTCCAAGCTGTCAAAGAAAAGAATGATTTTATTGCATTTGGCAATTAAATTCTGAAGGTTGGAAAACTGTCTAGCCCACACTTTCAAGGAGTGTCTCAAGGATTTGAATTTTCCAGCTAGGATTCCTGAAGGGTCTTTCTTATTCCTAGGTTCAGTCAACCATGAGGATTGAACCACATCCAAAAAACCATTAATCTCAGGCCAAAAATTCTCAAACCTGAAGATATGAGACCTAGGAATTTTTGTGCTAATCACCACCTTGACAGGCACATGATCTGAAATAGGCTTTGCAAGGGGTAGCACCACTGTGTTCGGATAGCTGGTAGTCCAATTCACAGAGGTAAAAAACCAGTCAAGTTGCTCCAATAGTGGATCTGCTTGCATATTGCTCCAGGTGAAGGCACGCCCTTTAATGCGGAGTTCCAAGAGACCAAGATGTCCAATAACATCATTAAAGATGAAGGTGTCAACGATATTCCCACCTGGTTTATTCCTGTCCTCCAGAGACCTATAGAAGTTGAAGTCACCCAAAAACAGCCAATTATCCAGAGGGAGGATCTGTTGATTCTTGAGCCAATTAACAAAAGAGGATCTAGCTGGTTCAACACAAGGGCCATAGACTACTGTTAGTTTCGAACTCTCACGATTATGACTTGAGGTCAGCTGCAGAGTTATGGCAAAACTTTGCTTTTCCAGAGTGACACCCTGAAAAACTGAACTACACCACAGAACAAGAATACCACCCGAGGCTCCACAAGAGGGGATATAATCAAAATTGTCAAAACGCTTAGGGGCAAATTTTCTGATGTAGGGAGTATCAAAAGTCTGATGTTTTGTCTCTTGTAAGCAAACCACTGAGCAAGGACTTTCCTCGATTTTATTCCAGATAGAATCCCATTTTCCCTGACTATTGATTCCCCTAACGTTCCAGCATAAAATATTCCAACTTCGATTCATTGACCCGTAGGCTGCTTACAGCTGAAGGTAAAGGCAGGGACATGTGACACAAGATTTATACAGGTTCGGGCCGCCAAGGTGGCGAACCCTACGTCCTGTTTTGGGGATCATGTATGACACCCTGCGCTTGGTGTTGGGTTGGTTGAGATGTCCTCCTAGGTACCCGACCCTCCTTTATATAGTCCAGGGGGCGGGTTCCTAGTCGGTTACAAGGTAGGAGTCCTAGTAGGATTACACGGAACGAATCCTAGTAGGATTACATGGGAATTCTAGTAGGAGTCCGTCTTCATCCTTCCTTGTATGGGTACCCGGGGTGTATGCCCGACACGACCACATGCCCAAAAAATATGCATAAGGCTTCCTTGCTACAAATACCTCTACTTGAAGTCAAGCCATAATTCTGAACCATTGTATCATGGAGGCAATAAAACACTGACCTTGTCATTCTGAACATATTGTAGCACTCAGCTGTATCATTTAGAGTGATTTCAACCCAATGGATCCCAGACATCCTTGGTATAGTGGACACCACTTCCTTCTTCTTTGCACCATTACGTGAGCCCATAAATTCCAATGCCATATATGCAACCATGAAATCATCATCATCATCATCTGACACATCAGTCTTAGATGAACAACTAGATGTGCTCATCTTGAATTATCATAGCAATACCTAAAAATTAATACATATGAAAGGAATGACAGAATAAGCAAATTATTGGTCATGATACAATACAAAGAACAATAAAATTATTTGTCTAGTACAGAGCAAGGAAATGAAAGTTGGCTCGCAATAAAATTGGTCCATTCTAAAATAACAAATAAAGGGAAATGCCTACAACACAACACTAGTTCTTCCTGTCCTCCCACGCTCTCCTCAACCAATTAAGTCTACCAGAAGGTGTCTTCAAAGTAACAAACACATCACAGTTCTCCTTCTTTTTAAGAAGTTTGGTAGCATAGTAGTGCTTATCACTCCCTTCTTCAGCACCATCATTCATGACTTGCTCTAACATAGTCCCAATCTCCTCTCTAACATGATCAATCACATGAGACGTTGTTGAATTACTACTTTGGGCCTTCTTCTCATATGTTTCCACCAACCTCTTCATAAGGTTATCTCTAAATGACTTCTTTTTCTTTCCAGAGGGGGAACTGGTCCTCCCAGAAGATGGAGCTGGCCTTTTGTTAGCACCTCTTGTGACATGTTCTGTACCTCTCTCAGCATCAGCGTCACCATTACTATCAGCCACACCATCCTCATGCTCCTCAATCTCCATGACCAGTTCTAGGAACATATGCAATCTCATTTGTAACACTAATTGCTTCAAACATTATCCTCTGCAAGTCCTCATGTTCAAGAGCAAGTCTTGAAGGTTATACATCCTAGCATAGCCTGAAACATTAACAAGAGCATTAGTATATAAAAAATAACTACTGGATGTACAGAAATTACAAAACGACAACTATTAACCTTGTTTTGCCCATTCCACCACTCATCTGGTACTGTAATGCATCCAATAACAGGATCACGACCCAATCCAGTAGCTCTCTGGTTCAAGGTCTTCCATTGATTATATTTCTTAGAACGTCCCATCTGTTCTTCATTTGGTCCTGGGTGTAGGATCTTTTTGTTCGTTCATAGAACTTCTTCACCAAATTAGCATATCCAACAACATTTAAGCAATGTTGTGGCCTGTTGAGGGCAAGGACTTCTTCTACACATATTTCATTGTACACTTTGGATGCAAATGCATCCCATCTTGCAGGAACTTTTGATGCCATCTATAAATTTTTAGCAGCAAGAATATGACCAATAGTTCATATGGAATTGCACAAATTGCAAGAACAATACTGCAGCAACAAATAATTTCTACCAATATTTCACTCAACATTCCAGGGTGGCAGATCTAGGGACACCACAAATTGCAAGAATAATTCCTTGTACACCGGATCAAGGAAGCTCACCTTTGCAAAAACAGATCGAGGAAGGGGAGCAGGTCGCCGTGGTGGTAGGAGCTCGGTCACCGTAGGCGGGAGGGGCTCGATCGCCGGGCGGAAGGGGAGCAGGCCACCGCGGTTGGAGGGATCGGTCGCCGGGCGGAAGGGAAGCAGGCCACCGTAGTTGGAGGTCTCGGTCACCGCTGGCAGCAGGGGAGCAGGCCGCCGCCAGCGGAAGGGGCTCGGGCGCTACGGCGGGAGGGGCTGGTCGCCGCTCGATCGCGGGGAGGGGTAGGTCCGTCTCGCAGACCCAGCACCACGTCGTGCGCCTGTGCGGCTGGGGGTGGAGCAGATGGGGAGGCCGCGAGGGGCAGGTGGAGGAAAACGTGATGCTTTTTTTGTAATGCGGAGCTCGGGCCGCTTCTTAAAACGCTGTGTTGGGGAAGATTTTTCTGCGATGGCGATCCAACAACGCGAAGGAATAAGTGACCCATTTGGCGGGTTTATTTCGCTTATTTCTCTTATAATCTAAGTTAAGCATCCCCAAACAGGGCCTAAAGCTTTTCCCAGGTGAGATGCACCCAAGGTAAGTCAAGTCTGTTATAGAACTTGTGCAAAAATTTAAGCAGAAGGGCAACATTGTGGTTTCTCAAATTAATAATGCCAAGACCCCCATCCTCCTTGCTTTTATAAGCATGTTTTGAAGCCACTAAATAGCCACCCTTCTTAGTGACAACCCCACCATGCCAAAGCACATGTTTTCTGTATTTGTCAATTTGATCCAACAGTTCAACATGCAATTTGAGAGAGCACATGTAATATGTGGGCAGAGCAAAAGAGACCGAGTTCACCAAAATGAGTCTGCCTCCATAAGAAAGGTGCCTTGAAATGCCAATGAGATGTCTATCCATCCTGGTAAGAATGGGGGAAAGCTCCTGAACAGAAGGTCTAGTAGTGCCTAGAGGCAAGCCAAGATAAGTAAAAGGTAGAGAACCCGGTTGACAACCCAAAGCACTTGTGAGAGTATGTCGTCTACTTTCATCCACATTAATGGGAACCAAGAAAGATTTCTCAAAGTTAACCTTCAGACCAGTGGAAGTGGCAAAATATTGAAGGACAAAATTCAAGTGTTCCAGTTGAGAAGGCTCAGCAGGCAAAAACCACCAAAGTGTCATCAGCGTACTGAATCACTGGAAAATCCCCTCCAAAATCAGGCCCCAGAGGGTGTGAAAAATTACCTAATAAAGCTTTTGCATTAAGCACAGACTGAAGAAGATCAGCACCCAAGACAAATAGCAAAGGAGACAAAGGGTCACCCTGCCTAACACCTCTTTTGCACTTGACTGTTTTCCTGGGATTCCATTCAAAAGAACCGAAGAAGAGCCAAAGGACAAGACCGACTTAATCCAGGAGATCCATTTTTCCAGAAAAGCCCTTGTGATGCATCACTTGTAGAATGACCTCATGCTCAATCTTGTCAAAGGCTTTTTCAAAATCTAATTTAAGCAAAACAATCTCTTTTTTGGACTTGTGACAGATGTGCAGAAATTAAAAAGCCCAAGCAAGGCAGTCTTGAATAGTTCTCCCTTTAATAAATCCATACTGGTTGGCATGAACCACGTGGAGGATGACTGATTGCAGTCTATTTGCCAACAATTTTGTAAGAAACTTTAGGGAGTAATTAAGTAAAGAAATAGGCCTGTAATCATTAACACCCAGAGGATTGTCCTTCTTAGGGATCAAAGTTATAAGAGAGGCAGTAATACTTTCCAAGTTCAAATTTCCATTAGCAAAATAATTACAGAGCCTGACAATATCATCCTTGATGATGTGCCAACATTTGTTGAAGAATGCCCCATTAAAGCCATTTGGGCCAAGTGCATGATCATAAGGCATGTCCTTGAGCACTGCAAAGGATTTCTTCCATTGAAAAAGGATTATCTAAAACTGGGAGCTCAGAATATTGAATCAATTCAGAAAGTTCATAAAGCATTTCAGAGAACTCAGTGGCACCAAGCCTTTCTTTGTAGGATAGCCAAAGATCACCAGCCATTTGATCATGGGAGGAAACTAAAGAACCATTAGGCAAGTGAAGGGAAGTAATAAAATTTCTCCTCATAGAGTAAGTGGCCATAGCCTGAAATAAGCTTGTATTTTCATCACCAAATTTAATCCATCTAGCTGTATTTCTTTGCTTCCAATAGGTCCTCTCGACCTCTAGCAATTTACTAAGATGCTATTTAACCAGACTTTTGAAAGCCCTCTCCAGATTACTCATGGGCCTCTGATCTTTTAGGCCATCCAAAAGAGCAAGCACAAAATTACAATTATTGATCAATTTGCTAAGCTTAGAAAGTTCCTTGCTCCAATGCTTAAGTCCATCTCTAACTTGTCTGAATTTGGCATTCATAGTTTGAGCAGCATTTGCAAAGTATGGAGAGGTATTCCAATGCAATTCCACTACTGACAAGAAATATGCAAACTCAAGCCAGTAATTCTCAAAACGAAATTTTTTTGATCTTAGAACATGAGTGCCAATAGAAACCACAAAAGGTGAATGGTCTGAAACTGGCCTGCTCAACACTTGTACTGAGGTATCTGGGAAAGAAAGAGACCAAGAGGAAGATGTGAAGGCCCAATCCAGTTTCTCTAGCAGAGCTTCAAGTTGCATACTGCTCCAGGTATATGATCTTCCATGATAACTTATTTCAGCAAGATCAAGGTGTTGAATGACATCATTGAATAAAAGCATGTCATTGAAATTCCCCCAGGCCTATTTCTGTTGTCTGGAGAGCGAAGCAAATTGAAATCTCCAACCAAAATCCAATCCTCAAAAACTGATGTGTCAAAATTGTAAAGCCAATTAATGAAAGCCGCTTTCTCATCAGGGGCACTAGGCCCATAAATATTAGTTAAGTGGAAGCACTAGCCAGTTAAAACACAGTCAACTTGACTGTAACAAAGTATGAATTGGCAGAGACTAAAGACCCAGTAAAGAGAGCTGGGTTCCAAATAACAATCAAACCCCCTGAGGCACCATCCGATGGGCCAAACTCAAAGTTACTCAGAATTCTAGGGCAGAAGTTGCGTAGATATGAGGAGTCAAACGAGCTTCTCTTAGTCCCTTGCAAGCAAACAATATTAGTAGAGGATTCACCAATTTTGTCTCGAATAGCATCCCATTTCTGCTGGGAATTGATACCACGAACATTCCAAACCAACATTTTAATGCTTCTGGTTGAATTCATTGAGGGAACAGGAAGAAACAAAATCATAGCACTGATGCACACAACACACCCGCCACAGCAGCACAACGAACACAGATGACACCGAAAGATAAAGCCACAAGCTAAAGGAGTAGCTTAATAGAGTGCTTAAAGTAACAACCAACACAGCCAAGAGTTTGCAACATCCAGTGGTGGACGAAACAACATGTGTAGAAAAAGAACCTAACTAAAGCCAAGAGTCTGCCCTACGCTGAATTCTTGTACAACAACAGCTATCAGGCAAGTTTGCAAATGGCACCCTTTGAAGCCCTGTATGGCAGAAAGTGTAGGACCCCGTTGATGTGGTCTGAGGTGGGGGAGAGGATCTTCTTCGGTCCTGCTTCCATTCTTGAGGCTGAGGAGAATGTGGCCAAGGTTAGAGAGAACCTGAAGATAGCTCAGAGCAGATAGAAGAGCTACGCTGATCCTAAGCGGAAGGATGTCTCCTTCGAAGTCGGTGACTACGTCTTCCTGAGAGTGTCACCGCTTAGAGGCACGAAGAGGTTCCACGTGAAGGGGAAGCTAGCCCCGAGGTTCGTTGGACCCTTCCTGATTGTGGCAAAGGTGGGGAAACTTGCCTATAGGCTGGAGTTACCGTCTGACCTTGCCGGAGTGCACCCTGTGTTCCACATATCGCAACTCCGGAGGTGTCTAGACCCGAAGCTTGACAAGCATGTCTCCACCGATGCTATCGATCTGCAAGACAACTTGGAGTATTTGGAGTACCCAGTGAAGATTCTGGATTGGGCCGAGAAGGCTACCAGGAGCACCACCATTCGCCTCTGCAAAGTGTTGAGGAGCAATCACACCGAGCGAGAGGCAACGTGGGAGAAGGAGTCTGTCATGAGAGAGAAGTACCCGCACCTCTTCGAGACGGAGGTATTTTCTTAATCTCGAGGACGAGATTCTTTTGAGGGGGGGAGTCTGTAACATCCCTCAAATTTAATGAGGAATGTTAATTAATAAAAATGAGGATTTAAAATTTTTGATGATTTATTTGAGTGATTATCAATTTATTTAAGGATGTCTTCCGTTTCTCTCCTTTATTCCTAGATTTAATGTTGAATTAAATAAAATTTCTAGGAAATATAAAAATGCTAGTGTGAGAAACTTGGAGTTCATTTGGTTTTATTTGGAGTTTACTTGAGTGGGTTTCAAATTTGAATTTATATTCAAATTTGAAACTAAATAGAAGGGGGGCGGTAAATAGTTATAGAAAAAGGAAAGGGGAGCTGCACTGCTGGGCCGCGAGCCCAAAGTCCCGAAGTCCGCCGAACCACCCTCTTCTCTTTTTCCTTGCGCGCCGCGCCACCCCTCTCTTTTCCCGTCTCGGCCCAGCACAGACCACCAGCGCGCCGGCCCGGTTACCACCAACCGCGCCCCGCGCTGAGTCGCTACCAGGTGGACCCCGCGTTGCGTCATGCACACGTCACGGTGACGTCGCCCCTGTCATCTCCTTCCTTTTCCCCTTTGGCTGACGCCGACGCCAAAGCGAGGGGCCGCGCCGCCCATGGTGCCGTCGCGACGCGCCCCGCGCCCCTCCGCGGCATCCAAGCCGTCCACGTGCCCCCGCGGTGCACCCCGCCTATAAGAAGCCACCGCCGCAGCCCTCGGAGACCTCCCAACCCTAGCCGCCTCGGGGACTTGTCCCCTTCCACCTTGCCACCGCCCGCCGGAGGAGAAGAAGGAGGGAGAAGGGAGAAGAAGGCCAAGAGCACGCCCACGAGTTCGCCGTCGACCTCGCGAAGCCGAAGGCCCGCACATGGGAGCTCGGGGACGCCGCGAAGCCAAGGACTGCGACGCCCCTGCTTCCTCTGCTCCGCGCCGCCGTCTCCTTCCTCGCCGACGACCCTGCTCCGTCCCTCTTCACCAACGCCTGCACGCCGGCCCGTGGCCACCAAGGTGAGGCCGAGCTCCCTCGCCCATTTGTGGTCGACCCGGCCTTCGAGCCGAGGCGCAACGTGAGCACACCGTCGCCGCCGCGCCGCCGCGCACGCGCTTTGGTGAAGCCGGCCTTCGTGCCGTGCTGGGAATCTCTTCTGCAGGTGCCGCCGCCTTCACCGAGCGCACACACACGCCTTCGCCGCCTGCCTTGACACACGTAGTCGCGCACGTCGCCGGAACGCTGTCGCCCTGCTCGCCGCGCCGCCATGGCCGTCGCCATGGAGGTTTGCTCCGTGCACACAGCAGCAGGGGGAAAGGCACCGCCTTTGTGGCCGTTCTGTGCACGCCTCGTCGCCGGCAACCGCGCGCCCCCACACGCACTCGTGCCCGGCCGCGGGAGCCCGAGCTCCACCGCCGCACGCGCCGCCCCGAGCTCCGCCATGGGTGCGCCCCTTCGGAACTCGCACGCGTGAGGGCAAAAGCCCCAGTTTTTGGGGTCTTCTCGTTCACCTGATGCATGCACACACGTTTCTGGCATTTGGGCGCGCCCGCGCACCGTCGCCGGTGATCACCGCCGTGCGCCCGCGCAAGCACGTCGCCGCCGTGCCTCTGTCTCGCCGCCGACGCACCTTCCCCGGCCGCGGTTACTTCCTCTTTGCACAAGGATGCGCCCTAGGTCCTCCTTGACCTCTCCTTGTCGCTTGTTGGACAGGTCGGACACCCTCGCCGCCGGCGAACCCTTTGCCGCGCCGCCGCTCCTCTGGGGCATTTCCCCGAGCACGTCGCCGCCGCACCCAAAACCCCAGGGTTTTGCTACACACGCACGCACACACGCTCACGTACCCGCAGAGGATCCGGGTAGATCCCGTGCGGCCGGCCACTCACGGCCCAGCCACACGCACGCTGCGCCGCGCTGAGCCGCAGCGGATCGCCCCGGATCCGCCGCGCGCCGCCACGCATGGCTGCCACGCGGGCCGCCACGTGGGCAGGAGTCGGCTTTAAGCCACCCATGTGGCGGTTGCGTCAGCACAGGAGCCGGCCTGCAGCTAGCTGTAAGACCACTTAAAGATAGCTAGAGCTAGGTAAAGGTTGGCCTAAAGTATGAGATATTGTATATGTGTATTTTAATTTCAGAAATGTATTTTATCTTCGGAAAATCATAACAAATCCGTTTTAGCTCCGAAAAATATGAAACTTCTTCTGAAAATCTTCTAAAAATCCAAACTTTGTGCTAGACTAGAGATTGCCTCTTTTTGGATCTTATTTGCTCTTTATCTTGGATTTATTGCTATTAGTAGCCGAGTTTATTTATTGAAATACGCTTCTAGGAGCTGCCGGAGCCGGAGAGCTGAACCAGGACTTCGACGACGACCTCGGCTATGACAACCACTCGTACCCAGGTTCACGCCCGACCATCTTTGAATGCCCATTAGGCATGGCTATTTTAGAACTGCTAGTGCTTTATTTAATGCATAGAGATGAATATGTTGAACCCATGCATAGCCTCTTTTACATTCTTGTCCTTGATTGACCTACTACTACTGTTTACTTAAGCTAGATGATGTGCTGAGCTTGCTATGCATGTGTGGGGATTATTGTGATAGTTTCTTGGTGTGTGTTGGGAAAACTGGCAGGAGAAGGTGTTTTGGGATATTTTGGCGGGGGTGAGCTTGAGACAACCTGATCTGGGATCGGGGGCCAGGGATCGTCTTCTCGGACGTTGCCCGAGATGGTACCTATGGCAGGTACACCGTTTTAGGAGCACAGGTGTTAGGGATTTTGAGATGACTTGGAGGATATGAGCTCGCCCCGGTCTGAAACCGAGTAGGTCGCCTGTTACACGGGACTTTCGTACACACCACCTCGCCGAGAGTGGGGATAGGGCCGTTCGACCCTAGCAAGTGCGGTACCATACCTGCCAGCAGGATAGCGAGGTATCAGTGGGGGAGAGGTGGGAGTGAGTCCACCCTCTCAGTGCGACTCCCGTGTGGCCACACGGGGGCATTTTCACAGTTCTGGGGTGGTCTTCTGCGGGGGACTGCATCGAGACCCGGATGCAGGATGGAACCGTAACTCCTAGGTGTTCGCCCGGTAGGGTAGGATCGGTCGGCCGTACACCGTCCGGGTACTATTCCGAGTTGGGTACTGGTGTACACGCTCTGCAGAGTTTAGATCTATACGTATAGCCGCGTCCTCGATTATGGACATGCCCGTTGTTTCTCCGACTCTTACGTTTTGGGATTTCTACCTCCCCCTTATAGGATGAGTGTGATTGGTGAGCCATGGTTGTATTCGGGGAGAGGAGAGTTGCTCCCTCTACCTCGCGGATCTGGGTGCAACCATTGAGGTGCGAGGAGTGGGAGTTCTCGCACCGACCCTAGATGGAGATAGGTGAAGGTGACGGTGATCTGGGTGACCAGATGTAACCGTATGCGGATGAGAGATATGGGATATGGTGAACTTATGGAGATATTACTCTACCTTTTTGCTGCTGCTGCATAGGAAACCCTGCTACTACCTTGATATACTCTTTCCCCCTTAGAAATAGGCCACTTAAAGCTTGCATACGGTTGGTGACGTGGACCTATCCCGATCCTTGGGGATAGCCCCTGAGCTTGCAGGGTACGAGTCCGACTACGACAACAATGCCGACGGATGGTATGACTGAGGGGGCACGACGCTTCGCTCAAGGATGCCTGTGGGAGATGCCTGAAGATGGAGACACCTTTTGAAGACTAGCTACCGCTGCGTAGACCCTTATTTCTGTTATTCCGCCAAGAGGCGGGTATTGATGTACTCCGAATAATCAGGACATGTAATAATCAGATTATTATTCGTACTCTGATGCTTTATTTCGATGTATGACTGTGTTATTTATCTGTGATGAATGCTTGTGCGTGATAGTGTCTGATCCAGGGACTATCACGAGACAGAATGCTGGGTTTTCCGATTTTGAAAACCCAGGGCGTTACAGATGGTATCAGAGCCATACTTGACCGTAGCACGTGCCCTTAGAAATGGTCGTTAGAAATTAGGACTCTAAACGAAACTCTTTTGCTATATACCATTCTTGACTTATATTACAAAACTTATCCTTCTTTTGAAAAGTTCTATCTCTCCTGCGCTAACTAGAAATTTCTTCCGTGTCACAGGAGATGGCTCGTCAGGAGGTGGAGTTGCTCCCGGAGCACATGGAGGGACTCGCCCGTTGGGTTGACAGGGTCGTCCTCAGGCTGGGGATTCCCCCTACGCACGTCACCTACCGCGCTGAGGACGTCCGCACGCTGTCGGGACCACTAGTGCTTTGCACGGTGGCCGTCCTACCCCACCCGGCGCTTCCAGGCTTCCCCGGGATGCTCGAGCACAGCACAGGACTCAACGTCAGGAACGCTGTGGACACCGCCTGCAGCCACGTACTTCGCCACCTGCTGGCCAGGTACCGTGACGTCTACAGGACTGGAGACCTGAGGCTGATCCCTCAGGACTACTACAGAGTGGCTCCGATCGTGAACGGACTACCAGACCCTTCAGCACTCTACGAGGAGGAGGTTGTTCAGGGACCTCTACGTGAGGCTGATGACACGCTCGTCACCATTGGGAGCTACCTCGTGGACCTCGACACTCACGCCCGCCGACTGAGCGAGCAGACGAGTGGACTCTTCAGCAGACTGGAGTACACCACTCTGGAGCTGAAGGAGCTTCAGCCCCGCACCCAGAGCCTGCTCGTGGAGAACCTCACCCTTCGCCAGCGAGTTGAGCAGCTCGAGCGAGGACTTCGCCACGCCAACTCTTTGGCAGTTCAGGCTGAGGCTGAGAGGGTGACCGCTCGAGAGGAGAAGATCTACGCTCAGGAGGATCTACTCAAGCAGGAGGCTAGGTTCACCCGTCTCTTCGCCAAGCTGGACCAGAAGGATGCCCAGTTCGCTGCCCAAGGGCGCAACTTGGTTCGTGAGAAGGCCAGAGTGACAGAGCTCGTGGAGGACCACTACAACAACACTGCCAACATCGCCGCACTCACCAGGACTTTTGTGTTCTTGTTGGACAAGTGCAAGAGGAGGTTGAGGACTTGGGAGGACGCTGACTCACTTCGTGTGGACGAGCTTCAGGAGCTCAACAGTCTGCTACCCCCCGAGCGTCAGCGGGCGATCCGCAAGGAGACCTTCAGGCTCCACCCGTCCGCCCTCAAGCTACACCTGTGTCCCCTGGCCGACATGGCCACTCCGGTTGAGACCGACGAGGTGAGGGCCGCTCACTCCAGGCTGTCGCGGATGTTCCCCAAGGACTTCCCCGATGAGGACCGTTACCCAGTGAGGTACAAGAAGTCCCGTTTCGAGTAGCGTGCCGGAGCTGAGCATGCTAATAAGAGTAGAGTTGTAAGATAGGTAGTCTCCATGAGTCGTTCCATGCAGCCGAGAGCCTGTTCCGGTGCATGTTGAGTTATGAGTCTTTTCACACCTAGATGTGCACACCCTTTTGAGATCATGTAACGTTATATTAGATCGTTGATGTGTGTGACCTCCAAGGCTTGAGTCAGCCTCGAGGAAACTTATGTACTTATAATGGATGCTGATTGTTTGGTCTTAATGGAGTTGTTTGTTCTTATTGCTTCTTCTCATTGAGTGTAGGATTTATATTAGTAGAAATATTTTCATGATTGTATATCAGACTCAATTTGTTGGTGAGAGACGTATCTGAGGTTTTCCTGTACCCTTGGTCGTGTTTTTCAGCAAGATGTCGATCAGGAGGTCCGGTCGTCTGTTGGGACGCTTTGAGGCTGTCGAGGAAGAGCAAGCCCCGCCAGCCCCGCCTGTCCGTGGCCGTGGACGTGGCCGCGCTCCCGTACGTGGACGTGGACACGCTCGTGGACATGGACACGCGCCTGTCCTAGGACGTGGCCGAGGCAATATGGTGCCACCACCACCGCCTCCGCTCATCGGACAAGGCGCTGAGGAGGAAGTAGAAGAGGAGGAAGCTGAAGGAGAGCCTGCGCCACACCCGGCTCCCCAGGGTCGTGGCCGTGGGCGTGGTCGTGGCTGTGGAGGAGCACCTCCACCACCACCGCCTAACCTAGCTGAGGTGATGACCCTGCAGACACAGCTGATGCAGAGGATGGCTGACGCCGTCGAGAACCGAGTCGGTGGGAACCGCAACGCCCCGGTGGAGGAAGACTTCGCCAAGAAGATCGAGAGGTTCATCCGTCTGAAGGCCCCTACCTTCAGCTACTCGGACGATCCCCTCGATGCCGATGACTGGCTCCGCGTAACCAAGACGAAGCTCGACCTCACCGCCTACACCGACGAGGAGTGTGTCGCTCTCGCCGTCCACCAGCTCGAGGGTCCTGCCAAGTCTTGGTGGGACAACTACTCCGAGACTCACCCGAACCCAGCGTTCATCACCTGGCTGGAGTTCTGTGAGGTGTTCCGTGAGCAGTACATGCCGAAGGAACTCATGATCCAGAAGGCTTAGGAGTTCTGCACCATGACTCAGGGTGCGATGAGGGTGGAGGAGTACGAGAGGCACTTCATGAAAATGATGCGCTATGCCCCTGACGACACCACCACCGATGACAAGAAGCAGTTCTGGTTTCTGCGAGGCCTGCACCATGGTCTCCGCCAGAGCTTGAAAGCTAGCGAGCACAAGTCCCTTCGCCACCTGGTGAACAGGGCTATCGCGCTCGAGGAAGAACGCAGGGGGCATGAGGAGCGCATGAAGGGTAAGAAGAGGTTCGGAGATCGGGACCATGGCGACCGATCCTTCCAGAGACCGAGGAGCGGACAGAGCAACCTGCTCCGCGGGAGCTACCGCCCGGGGAACAACCAACCCGGACGAGGCTTCAGAGCGAATCATGCACCATACCCAGGAGGAAGGAGCAACTACCAGCAGCAGGGTGGTGGCTACAACCGCCCGCAGTAGAGCACGTCGAGACCCAGCACTGGAGGTTTCACCCCGACGTGTTACGCCTGTGGCAAGCAAGGCCACAAGTCGTACGACTGCCCCAGCAAGAAGGCCGCTGCTACACCTGCCAGGGCACCAGCTCCAGGAGGGAGGCCACCTTAGGCTGCTCCCCAGCCAGCCACAGATCGCGGAAGGCTCAACCTCCTGATTGAGGAGGAGGCTGCCGACGCTCCTGATGTCGTGATCGGTGAGTTTTTAGTTTGTGGCACTAAGGCTTTGATTCTGTTTGATACTGGTGCAACTAGTTCTTATGTGTCCTCTAACTTTGTAAACAAACTATCTCTCCCCATGACTCCCCGTCCGAAACCCATCATAACGAGCTCCCCGCTCGGAGATATTAGGTGCACTTTGCTATGCAAGGGAGTGGAGATGTTCATCAAGGGTCACAAGTTCCTCGGAGATCTGACCGTACTGAAGTCCAATGGGATTGATGTTATTCTGGGCATGGATTGGATCACCACTCACAAAGGGGTAATCTCCTCGTCATCCCGACAAGTGACCTTGATGCACCCGAAGGGAACGAAGATCACCTTCGAGCCGCTAAAGTCTCGGGAAGTACCAGCTGTGTACAACCTCTCAACCAAGACAGTGGCCGATGTTCCAGTGGTTTGTGAGTACCCCGATGTCATTCTTGATGATCTGCCGGGGTTACCCCCAGACTGCGACGTGGAATTCGTGATTAACCTTGTGCCAGGGACTGCACCCGTGGCATAGAGACCTTACAGAATGGGCAAGTTAGAGCTGGCAACGCTGAAGGAGGAATTGGAAGCTCTCCGTGAGAAGGGGTACATCCGTCCAAGTGCATCACCTTGGGCTTCACCGGTGATGTTTGTGCCGAAGAAGGATGGGACGCAACGGTTGTGCGTCGATTACCGCGCTCTTAATGCGGTAACCATCAAGAACAAGTACCCGTTGCCGCGCATTGATGACCTGCTTGATCAGTTGAGGAAGGCCAAGTACTTCAGCAAGATTGACCTTCGATCGGGCTACCATCAGATGAAGATTCGCCCTGAGGACATCTACAAGACCGCGTTTGTGACCCGGTACGGACAGTATGAGTTCACTGTTGTATCGTTTGGTCTTACAAATGCCCCTGCTTACTTCATGAACATGATGAACAAGGTGTTCATGGACGAGTTGGACAAGTTTGTCATGGTATTCATTGACGACATCTTGGTCTTCTCGGAAACTGCAGAAGAACATGAAGAGCATCTGAGGATTGTGCTGGAGAAGCTGAGGCAGAATCAGTTGTATGCCAAGTTCAGCAAGTGCGAGTTCTGGCTAGAGGAGGTGGCTTTTCTCGGGCATGTGTTGTCAGGAGAAGGAGTTGCTGTTGATCCCTCGAAAATCGAAGCTGTATCAAAGTGGCAGACGCCCAAGACTGTGACAGAGATCAGGAGTTTTCTCGGAATGGCTGGATATTATCGCCGTTTCATCGAGAACTTCTCCAAGATTGCGAAGCCGATGACCGAGTTGCTGAAGAACAACACGCCATTCATGTGGACAGAGAAGTGTGAAGCAAGTTTCCAAGAGCTCAAGACCCGACTCACCACAACTCCTGTGTTGACGCTTCCGGATGACAACAAGGACTTTGTGGTGTACTGCGATGCTTCGAGGCAAGGTCTTGGCTGTGTGCTGATGCAAGAAGGCAAAGTGATCGCTTATGCTTCAAGGCAGCTCCGAAAACACGAAGAGAACTATCCGACGCATGACCTTGAGTTGGCTGCTGTTGTTCATGCTTTGAAGATATGGAGGCACTACTTGATGGGCAACAAGTGTGATATCTACACGGATCACAAGAGTCTGAAGTATATCTTCACTCAGTCGGAGTTGAACTTGAGACAGCGAAGATGGCTAGAGTTGATAAAGGATTACGACCTCGACATTCACTACCACCCGGGCAAGGCGAATGTCGCGGCCGATGCTTTGAGCCGAAGAAGTTACTGCAACAACCTAATGGTGCAGAAAGAACAGCCAGAGTTGTACCTAGAGATGGAGCGATTGCGGCTTGACATTATCGAGAAAGGTCAGCTCAACGAGTTGAGGGTGAAGTACACCTTGGAGGACCAGATCGGACAAGCCCAGAAGAAGTGTCCTGAAATTGAGGAAGTGAAAGATCTTCTGACAAGAGGCAAGGCCCCTGACTACCGCATTGATGAGCAAGACACGTTGTGGTTGAAGGATCGCATATGTGTGCCCAGTGGAGAGGATATCCGGAAGACGATTCTGAAGGAAGCACATGATTCTCGGTATTCCATTCACCCTGGATGCACGTAGATGTACCAAGACCTGAAGTGTCGGTTCTGGTGGGAGAATATGAAGAAAGACATAGCTGAGTATGTTGCCCGATGCGACACTTGCCAGAGAGTGAAGGCAGAACATCAGAGACCCGCCGGACTACTTCAGCCACTTGCGATACCTCAGTGGAAATGGGATGATATCAGTATGGACTTTGTGGTAGGTCTTCCCCGCACTCAGATGGGGAATGACTCGATTTGGGTGATTGTGGACTGTTTGACCAAGGTAGCGTACTTCCTTCTAGTTAAGAACAAGTACTCTGTGAGTCAGTTGGCTGATCTATACGTTGAGCATATCCTGAGGTTGCATGGAGCACCTCGCACCATCGTGTCAGATCGTGGTGCTCAGTTCACAGCTCAATTCTGGAAGAGTCTGCACGCTTTGATGGGCACTCACTTGGACTACAGCACAGCTTTCCACCCCCAGACAGATGGACAGACTGAACGAGTGAATCAGGTTCTAGAAGATCTGCTGAGAGCTTGTGTGTTGACCTACAACAATGATTGGGAGAAGAGTCTGCCCTACGCTGAATTCTCGTACAACAACAGCTATCAGGCAAGTTTGCAAATGGCACCCTTTGAAGCCCTGTATGGCAGAAAGTGTAGGACCCTGTTGATGTGGTCTGAGGTGGGGGAGAGGATCTTCTTCGGTCCTGCTTCCATTCTTGAGGCTGAGGAGAATGTGGCCAAGGTTAGAGAGAACCTGAAGATAGCTAATAGCAGATAGAAGAGCTACGCTGATCCTAAGCGGAAGGATGTCTCCTTCGAAGTCAGTGACTACGTCTTCCTGAGAGTGTCACCGCTTAGAGGCACGAAGAGGTTCCACGTGAAGGGGAAGCTAGCCCCGAGGTTCGTTGGACCCTTCCTGATTGTGGCAAAGGTGGGGAAACTTGCCTATAGGCTAGAGTTACCGTCTGACCTTGCCGGAGTGCACCCTGTGTTCCACATATCGCAACTCCGGAGGTGTCTAGACCCGAAGCTTGACAAGCATGTCTCCACCGATGCTATCGATCTGCAAGACAACTTGGAGTATTTGGAGTACCCAGTGAAGATTCTGGATTGGGCCGAGAAGGCTACCAGGAGCACCACCATTCGCCTCTGCAAAGTGTTGAGGAGCAATCACACCGAGCGAGAGGCAACGTGGGAGAAGGAGTCTGTCATGAGAGAGAAGTACCCGCACCTCTTCGAGACGGAGGTATTTTCTTAATCTCGAGGACGAGATTCTTTTGAGGGGGGGAGTCTGTAACATCCCTCAAATTTAATGAGGAATGTTAATTAATAAAAATGAGGATTTAAAATTTTTGATGATTTATTTGAGTGATTATCAATTTATTTAAGGATGTCTTCCGTTTCTCTCCTTTATTCCTAGATTTAATGTTGAATTAAATAAAATTTCTAGGAAATATAAAAATGCTAGTGTGAGAAACTTGGAGTTCATTTGGTTTTATTTGGAGTTTACTTGAGTGGGTTTCAAATTTGAATTTATATTCAAATTTGAAACTAAATAGAAAAGGGGGGGGGGGTAAATAGTTATAGAAAAAGGAAAGGGGAGCTGCACTGCTGGGCCGCGAGCCCAAAGTCCCGAAGTCCGCCGAACCACCCTCTTCTCTTTTTCCTTGCGCGCCGCGCCACCCCTCCCTTTTCCCGTCTCGGCCCAGCACAGCCCACCAGCACGCCGGCCCGGTTACCACCAACCGCGCCTCGCGCTGAGTCGCTGCCAGGTGGACCCCGCGTTGCGTCATGCACACGACACGGTGACGTCATCCCCGTCATCTCCTTCCTTTTCCCCTTTGGCTGACGCCGGCGCCAAACCGAGGGGCCGCACCGCCCATGGCGCCGTCGCGACGCGCCCCGCGCCCCTCCGCGGCATCCAAGCCGTCCACGTGCCCCTGCGGTGCACCCCGCCTATAAGAAGCCGCCGCCGCAGTCCTCGGAGACCTCCCAACCCTAGCCGCCTCGGGGACTTGTCCCCTTCCACCTTGCCACCGCCCGCCGGAGGAGAAGAAGGAGTGAGAAGGGAGAAGAAGGCCAGGAGCACGCCCACGAGTTCGCCGTCGACCTCGCGAAGCCGAAGGCCCGCACGTGGGAGCTCAGGGACGCCGCGAAGCCAAGGACCGCGACGCCCCTGCTTCCTCTGCTCCGCGCCGCCGTCTCCTTCCTCGCCGACGACCCTGCTCCGTCCCTCTTCACCAACGCCTGCACGCCGGCCCGTGGCCACCAAGGTGAGGCCGAGCTCCCTCGCCCATTTGTGGTCGACCCGGCCTTCGAGCCGAGGCGCAACGCGAGCACACCGTCGCCGTCGCGCCGCCGCGCACGCGCTTTGGTGAAGCCGGCCTTCGTGCCGTGCTGGGAATCTCTTCTGCAGGTGCCGCCGCCTTCACCGAGCGCACACACACGCCTCCGCCACCTGCCTTGACACACGTAGTCGCGCACGTCACCGGAACGCTGTCGCCCTGCTCGCCGCGCCGCCATGGCCGTCGCCATGGAGGTTTGCTCCGTGCACACAGCAGCAGGGGGAAAGGCGCCGCCTTTGTGGCCGTTCCGTGCACGCCTCATCGCCGGCAACCGTGCGCCCCCACACGTGCTCATGCCTGGCCGCGGGAGCCCGAGCTCCACCGCCGCACGCGCCGCCCCGAGCTCCGCCATGGGTGCGCCCCTTCGGAACTCGCACGCGTGAGGGCAAAAGCCCCAGTTTTTGGGGTCTTCTCATTCACCTGATGCACGCACGCACGTTTCTGGCATTTGGGCGCACCCGCGCACCATCGCCGGTGATCACCGCCGTGCGCCCGCGCAAGCACGTCGCCGCCGTGCCTCTGTCTCGCCGCCGACGCACCTTCCCCGGCCGCGGTTACTTCCTCTTTGCACAAGGATGCGCCCTAGGTGCTCCTTGACCTCTCCTTGTCGCTTGTTGGACAGGTCGGACACCCTCGCCGCCGGCGAACCCTTTGCCGCGCCGCCGCTCCTCTGGGGCATTTCCCCGAGCACGTCGCCGCCGCACCCAAAACCCAGGGTTTTGCTACACACGCACGCACACACGCTCACATACCCGTAGAGGATCCGGGTGGATCCCGTGCGGCCGGCCACTCACGGCCCGGCCACACGCACGCCGCGCCGCGCTGAGCCGCAGCGGATCGCCCCGGATCCGCCGCGCGCCGCCACGCATGGCTGCCACGCGGGCTGCCACGTGGGCAGGAGCCGGCTTTAAGCCACCCATGTGGCGGTTGCGTCAGCACAGGAGCCGGCCTGCAGCTAGCTGTAAGACCACTTAAAGATAGCTAGAGCTAGGTAAAGGTTGGCCTAAAGTATGAGATATTGTATATGCGTATTTTAATTTCAGAAATGTATTTTATCTTAGGAAAATCATAACAAATCCGTTTTAGCTCCGAAAAATATGAAACTTCTTCTGAAAATCTTCTAAAAATCCAAACTTCATGCTAGACTAGAGATTGCCTCTTTTTGGATCTTATTTGCTCTTTATCTTGGATTTATTGCTATTAGTAGCCGAGTTTATTTATTGAAATACGCTTCTAGGAGCTGCCGGAGCCGGAGAGCTGAACCAGGACTTCGACGACGACCTCGGCTACGACAACCACTCGTACCCAGGTTCACGCCCGACCATCTTTGAATGCCCATTAGGCATGGCTATTTTAGAACTGCTAGTGCTTTATTTAATGCATAGAGATGAATATGTTGAACCCATGCATAGCCTCTTTTACATTCTTGTCCTTGATTGACCTACTACTACTGTTTACTTAAGCTAGATGATGTGCTGAGCTTGCTATGCATGTGTGGGGATTATTGTGATAGTTTCTTGGCGTGTGTTGGGAAAACCGGCAGGAGAAGGTGTTTTGGGATATTTTGGCGGGGGTGAGCTCGAGACAACCTGATCTGGGATCGGGGGCCAGGGATCGTCTTCTCGGACGTTGCCCGAGATGGTACCTATGGCGGGTACACCGTTTTAGGAGCACAGGTGTTGGGGATTTTGAGATGACTTGGAGGATATGAGCTCGCCCCGGTCTGAAACCGAGTGGGTCGCCTGTTACACGGGACTTTCGTACACACCACCTCGCCGAGAGTGGGGATAGGGCCGTTCGACCCTAGCAAGTGCGGTACCATACCTGCCAGCAGGATAGCGGGGTATAAGTGGGGGAGAGGTGGGAGTGAGTCCACCCTCTCAGTGCGACTCCCGTGTGGCCACACGGGGGCATTTTCACAGTTCTGGGGTGGTCTTTTGCGGGGGACCGCATCGAGACCCGGATGCAGGATGGAACCATAACTCCTAGGTGTTCGCCCGGTAGGGTAGGCTCGGTCGGCCGTACACCGTCCGGGTACTATTCCGAGTTGGGTACTGGTGTAAACGCTCTGCAGAGTTTAGATCTATACGTATAGCCGCGTCCTCGGTTATGGACATGCCCGTTGTTTCTCCGACTCTTACGTTTTGGGATTTGTACCTCCCCCTTATAGGATGAGTGTGATTGGTGAGCCGTGGTTGTATTCGGGGAGAGGAGAGTTGCTCCCTCTACCTCGCGGATCCGGGTGCAACCATTGAGGTGCGAGGAGTGGGAGTTCTCGCACCGACCCTAGATGGAGATAGGTGAAGGTGACGGTGATCTGGGTGACCAGATCTAACCGTATGCGGATGAGAGATATGGGATATGGTGAACTTATGGAGATATTACTCTACCTTTTTGCTGCTGTTGCATAGGAAACCCTGCTACTACCTTGATATACTCTTTCCCCCTTAGAAATAGGCCACTTAAAGCTTGCATACGGTTGGTGACGTGGACCTATCCCGATCCTTGGGGATAGCCCTTGAGCTTGCAGGGTACGAGTCCGACTACGACAACAATGCCGACGGATGGTACGACTGAGGGGGCACGACGCTTCGCTCAAGGATGCCTGTGGGAGATGCCTGAAGATGGAGACACCTTTTGAAGACTAGCTACCGCTGCGTAGGCTCTTATTTCTGTTATTCCGCCAAGAGGCGGGTGTTGATGTACTCCGAATAATCAGGACATGTAATAATCAGATTATTATTCGTACTCTGATGCTTTATTTTGATGTATGACTGTGTTATTTATCTGTGATGAATGCCTGTGCGTGATAGCGTCTGATCCAGGGACTATCACGAGACAGAATGCTGGGTTTTCCGATTTTGAAAACCCAGGGCGTTACATTGTTCACCAGCACTATGGCGTCAGGAGCCACCTGTTCAACAACTTGAGCAGCAACGTTTGCAGCTTGAGCCTCCTGGGCACTAGCACGGTCACGGTAGCCCCCAAGGTCTGGATTTGGCCTACGTCTGCGACGAAGGAAAGAGGCCTCCAAAGTCTCTTTCATCTTGTGGAATCAGCGGCGCTTCTTGGAGGAGCTGGGAGAGATGGGTCCCGGAATCTGCATGGCATCTTCATGCTCACTGTCTTCATATGGAACCAGTGGGAGACTCGTAGGAGGAAGCAAGGGGCCGATGATGGGGGACGCATCATGATCATCCTGTTCCAAAGAGATCAAAGCTAAGAACAGGAGGACATCCTCATCAACAATGTAGGAAGGAACATGAGTATTCAGATCAACCTAAAAAACAGAGAGATTGAAGAAAGGCGAGGAAGACAGAGCTGAAGGGAGACCAGCAAAATGAAAAAAGGGTGTCACGTGATTAGCAAACACCACAATGGCCCCCATAGCCGCAGGATAAACTGAATAAGTCATATGAAGAACAGGCTTTGGATCAACAGCAGGAAACTGAACAGGGTTGTCATCCACCAGCTCAGGGACCAAATCAAGAGGAGGCTCATTGAGATTAGCAAAAACCCCCTGCACCACTTCAACATTAGGTTGGGGCTCTGGGTCCTTAAGAGCAGGATCAACAGCCGGAGGAATCAGAACATCCTCAACAACAATGGTAGTCTGATGCAGAGAGCCATCACCACCCACAGATTGACCATCATCAGCCATTGCCTCATCATTCTGATGTTGTGGAGGATACAGATGATGGATCAGCAACATTTGGGCCCGTCTAGCGGGGAGGTTGAGCAGGCAGCGGGTGCACAGGACCTTGATTAAGAAACTCATCCTCATCTTGGAGCAAAGTGACATTCTTCCTCTTCAGAGCAAAAACTGGGCAGGTGAAAGAACGCATGCGCGGAGGCATCCCCACAGAAATAGTGACATCATGTGGAATCTGGGCATCTTCCTTAAGAAGGACTCTAACTACAATCCTTGCCATGTAGTTAGTATCATGCCAATACCGCAACAAACCAAATCCAGCCAGAGCTTTGCCCACAAGCAGATTGTTCTTAGCATCTAAGGGGTAATTCATCAGCGTAACCCAAGCCTCACGATCAGTATCATGATATCGAGCATTAATACCCTCATCGTGCTTAACAAAGTGCAACGGATACTCAGGAGACAGTTGATAGATCCCATCCAATAAACGCTCCCTTTCCAAAGTACTACCAAAACGAACGTAGGCATCGCCAATGGCGCAGGGCTGTACCTCCCGGAGATGAATACGGGGATGCTGGATGAAATAGTCCCTGATAGCAGTAGCAGCGGCAAGATGGAAGTCCTCCTTGGCGACGGCAGGAACCAACATGGTGATGGCAACATCTTCATTAGAGGCATCCATGTATCCCCCAGGTACACCGACAAATGACGCGGCGAGTTAGCGGGATCATTGGGGATGATAGTGAAGCCACGAGGAGCATGCGACCGTGGATCAATGGCAAAGTTAGCCATCGGAGTAGGGCCAATGGGGGAGGAGGCAGAGGCGACTCCTCCGATGAGGCGGTGGGAGAGGGGCTTGAGGACCGGAGCGCCCGAGGACCGGTGGATGGTCGCTCCTCAATGTGATGAGTGATTGACAACGTGGTGTGGACTGACTCTTGGCCGAGTATTGCAGGTGCAGGTTGTGGCTTGATTTGCGTTGGTGCAGGTGAAGAGCGGGCGCGAAAGGTCTTTGCATTGCGGGGCCTCCGAGGAGTGGAGAGACAAGTAGGCTCGGCTCAAGGGACCCGGTGGCCAGCGGGGTCAAATGCGGGCCGCATGGTGGCAAGAAAAGCAAGACGAAGTCGTCGATCGGAGCCGGTGCAGGGTAGCGGCTCACAACCAGAGTCTGCACGCGGGGTTTGCGGCGGTTCACCACAAAACCGTCGGGTTACTTGGTTGAGCCACAGAACCAAGACTGGAGGCTCGGCGGGTGGAGACGGGATCCGGGCGCACCGAGAAGCTTCGATGCCGGCGGACACGTGGCGGGATCGCAGGGCTTGCGTCGGGAGAACGCGGACTACGACAAAGGCGTGGCCGTGCGATGAAGAGGAGTGCTACTTGACCTATTTGCCCCTGAGGGGTTTGTATCTCAGTTTAAGTGCTAGGGGTGGTGTGGTCATTTGCCCAACCTGGAGGAACTCATATATATAGCTCTACGGTTTGTGGGCAAACCATCCATCTGGACTGCTTCCCATTTCTCTGCTCCATAGGCATAGATTTTCTTCACCGTTTTGTAGAGAATCTGATCTCCGAGTGTATGGAAGCTTTCATGGTTGCGTTGATTTCCTTCTTGTGGCTCGAGTGATTTTCGTGTCTTTTTCGGGCTATTTTCGTTGGATTTTCGTGCGCGGCTTGTTCCTCCGATTCTGAGGTGTTTGGGTTCGGATTTTCTTGTGGGGATCATGGATAGATGCCTTGTGCATCTTTGTGCTTGATCTTGACCCCTCAAACTCCGGATTCGGCCTTGGATTTGAGGATTTCCGGTGGTTCCCTAGCTTTTTGGTAGAGCTTGGTTCGTGATTGATTCCCGGCGTTTTGGTTGATTTGGTGCCCTAAGATTTTGGGTATAGCTTCTCCTAGAGACGCTTCACTTGTCCCCAAAGTCTTGGCGCAATCCGTTCAGCCGTTTGGGAGATCCATGGATGCCTAGGGAGGGTTGACCCTCGAGTTCGCAGTTCTGTTCGTACTATTCATGCGCGACGGACGGTCCACGAGGCGTTCACGGACGGTCCGTGAGGTTAGGGTTCGTCTTGTGTTCGTCATGTTCTTGAGCACGAGGCGTTCGATCGGTCGGGGTGTTTGAGTTTTGTTGCATTGTGTTTGACGGACGGTCCGCCGGGTGGTGACGGACGGTCCGACGTGCTGTGTCAGACGGTCCGTAGGGCTGACGGACGGTCCGAGAGGTCTGATCGGACGGTCCGTATTGGCCGGTGCGTTTCTGGTGGTTCTGTTGGCAATTACGGACGGTCCGTCCTTGACCCACGGATGGTCCGCCGTAGGTGACGAACGGTCCGCGTGACCCATACGGACAGTCCGTCCCTGGCCTGTAGATTTGGTTAAGTCCTTTGCCCCTTGAGTTGTGCTGCCGCTTTGAGTTGTGTTGGGACTTGTGACTACGCGACCTTGGCAAGCTCGTGTGGGAATCCTTGGTTATGAGTTTGGGACATAGGCCGACTTCATCCTTCGAGAAGAATTTTTAATCGGCTCTCATTCACTCCCCCCCTCTCTGGTCGCCTAATCGGTCCTTCAATTGGTATCAGAGCCGGTTACGGATCTTCGTGATTCTAACAAGTCTAAGATCCAAAGATGGCGTACCAGGAACGGGGTTCGGGTCCTCCACACTTTGATGGTAATAACTACCAGATGTGGTAGAGGCGGATGGCTACTTTCCTCCGCGGCAAGGGTCAGATCCTTTGGGATGTTACGGTGAACACAACTTATGTTGATCCGATTAACTTCCTAGCTCCTGGATCGAGTGATATGCACGACGCCAACAACAAGGCGGTCGACTACTTGTTTTGTGCTCTGTGTCAATCCGAATTCGATCGGGTTCAGACAGAGGACTTGACTTGTAGGATTTGGGAGCAGTTGAAGAATGCTCATGCTGGAAATGCTCAGGTTCAGGCTCGGTTGTTTGCGACCTACCGGAGAGAGTATGAGAACTTCACTCATCTCCCCGGTGAGTCCATCGACTCCATGTTCCAGCGGTTCACTGTGATTGTGAACAACATGAGGGCTAATGTGGCCACGCTCTTGTACGATGACCATGACAGGGCTGTGAAGCTTTTGCATTCTCTGGATCGTACTGTGTGGAGTGAGAAGGTCGAGGCCATTCTCGAGTCGGAGAAGTATGACACCCTCACGGTGGACGCACTACGTGAAAAACTCACTTTGGTAACGGGCATAGATTGCCTTGAGTAACGGGCAAAGCACCCGTTACCGATCAAGTGTTACAAATGAGCCAAGAAAGGTAATGGGCAGATGCCCGTTACTGATAACACATATTCGTAACGGGCATCAAACAACAACCGTTACCACAACTAGCCACCGGTCACGTGAAATGGCTATTTCTCTGGGCCCACAGGGAACTTTGGTAATGGGCACCAAAACAGAGCCCGTTACAGTAACTCAACATCGGAGACGCGTGCTGTGTACCTGCGTCTCCTCTATCTCGACGAAATGAGACGCGTCTATTCCACGCGCGTCTCAGCACAACTAGGATTCGTAACGGACATCAAACAACAACCGTTACCACAACTAGTCACCGGTCACGTGAAAATGACTGTTTCTCTGGGCCCACAGGGAACTTTGGTAACGGGCACCAAAACAACAATTGTTACATTGTTGGCATGTTTGTAACAGGAATTCCGAATGAAGCCCGTTACTCACTGATCAGTGTTTGTAACGAGCTTTAATTAACGCCCGTTACAGATACGTAGGCCACCCCTACAGTAACCAGCTGCCTGCTTGCCGGCTGAGGATTTGGCAGCCATCAGGGGCTGCATCCTAGAACCAGCCAGGATATGACTAAATTCACAGAAATTAGATCCAACATCCAAATTCACAGAAATCCACATAATTACATGCATCATATGACAAAATTCAGCATCATCATCTCAAGTAAAGAAGCATCACTGGCTTGACAACAATATCACAGCCATAGTTAACTAGCTTGACAACAATATCACAAAATTCATGGGACAAGGAGTAATGCAAAAATTTCCTATTCACCATGTACAATATTAGTCCACACAGTTTCATCAGCATGAAATTTTCCGTCGACTGCAATCACCTGTTCCATGAGGAATGTGGCAATTCTATCACGAACATAGACCAGCGTGTTGTGGTGGAGAAGATGTTCATCTAGCCCTAATCTTTGGATATAACAATGTCACCAGTCAGCACACATATATAGGTGGTTACCAAACATGTGCAGTGCTAATAAGCAAGAACTGTGCTCAGTTGCAGGTTTTACAAATGAAGATCCCAAGAAAGTACCTCCATATTTGGGCCTCTATCTTTTAATTTAAGCATGTGATAGGCACAATAGAATCCGCAGTGTTTGGATTCAGCAGGTTGTTGGTGGCACTGCAATAAATGTACATAGAAAAATAGTGGTGATCGAGAAGAAATAAACTCAAGCTTTAGTACTAGCTTCCACAGGAGGAAATAAGTGGTATGTACCTTAACATCTTTGACATGTTCCAAGGTGCTGCAGGGCAACTTCTTGTCGGCGCAGTAACGTTCCCAACCCCTACAACGAAACATATGCAACAATGGTTAGGGCACTATTAATTAATATACTCTGCACAGTTTGTTGAGGAACGTCCGCAGGTGTGACAACCCACCCGGGAAAATACCGTACTATCGCCTAAACCAATCCACCTTGGCCATTAAGCGATAATAAAGTACCAGCCTGTCGTAAGTTGCCGGGTCAAAGCCCGGTAAATCACTTGGATAACACACAGAGGATCAAACATATACATTAAAACTCACACGAAGGCGAGTCCAGAGTACAAACACAAATTAAATCCAAATTTGCCCCGAAGGGTTTAATTATTACAAACCATGGTTCATGACATGATAAGTAAAGGTTTAGAGTTCGAAAACAGCGGAAAATAAACTAGCGATACGATAGACATCACATGAGGTCGTCCGTGATGCCATCACTCGTCGTCATCCACCCATTCCAGCTCCCAGCCGAGTGGAATCTCTCCAGGCCAAACAACAACACCTGCAACAATATTTATAAAGCAAGGCTGAGTATACTAATACTCAGCAAGACTTAACCGTCGGGTGATAACTACATCACCAAACTCTAGACATGAGAGGCTTTTTGGCCGGTGGAGTTCTTTTGCTGAAAAGCAACAAAGAGTATGTCCTTACTTTCAATATTTTAGCTCAATTTCTAGTTAATTACCATTCTAAGTGAGCCAACTATTGCAATCAAGAATTGTACAATACAATTAATCCACGCAGTAACATTCACATAGTTCCATCATTAAGGGATATCATGGCCAGTTGATTAAGCAGTCTCAGATAACGGTGAGAGGCCGACAATCGATTGATTAAATCCTTGCAAGGTAAACCTAAACACACGGAGCGGTGCCCTCACAAAGTTGGCACCGACCAGGCAGTTCCCAAAAGTCCTCGTCTTGGGATCGAAGCTTACAGTCCTGGGTACAAGGCTTATCTGGTATGCCCCCACACAGTACATCCAGCCTCACACATGTACCCCCCTCCCGATTGCAAATCGGGCAGGTGAATACTCAAGATTAGTAATAGTAAGATCCCGCACCGTCTCATTAAGGTACTAGGCTTACCGGTCCCATTCCCGACAAGTGCTTAGTACGTTCAAAAGCTTAGCCCACGAAAGCCACTGGACCGGAGCCCAAATCCCATGCTCTTACCACATGAGCAATCCATTTATAAGGATCTTATGATTCCAACATAAGAACCTATTCTCGCGAGTGACGAACATCACTCGACTTGTACCGGTCCTATAGCATAGCAGCTATCGACCTAGCATACTAGTAAAAGAGCATAGGTACCTAGGGATCATGCATCTAGGGTTTCAATTCAACTCCTGAAACGTGCACAAACATAGCAAAGGTAATTGCATAATTTTAAAAAAGAAGGGTTAATGTTCCGGGGCTTGCCTTCGTCGGCAAGGTGGCCTTGGGCCCTTCTGGACTTTGGTCCAGGTCCTGAGCTACGTCCACGTACTGCAGCTCACCGTCAGCTCCTGCGTCTCCTCCTTCCGGCACGAGCGTATAGCTACCGTCGGGAAGATCTACACGAGGATGCATATGCAAGATTTAATTGATGGTTTTAATTTAATTAATTACAAAACAACTTATGACAACCATGAAGTGCATGGTTCATGGTTGACTACATTCACCTAAATAATAATACATTCAGCATACTTTTCCAATAAAGGAACAATATGCGGTGCTTTATTATTTATTCTTTTTGATAGTGACTGTGTACATATTTATGCAAATAAATTAATTTAATTTCACAAAATAGCAAGGGGTTGGTCTTAAGCTTCTTAGCATGATTTACATCACATTCATATGGTCACTAAGTGTGGTGTTGGAGGTTTTCCAATTTAACTTTAATATTAAGCTTAATTTGCTTCCATTGCTTTTATTCATAAATAAATTCATAAAATTCAGTGGGGGGTGTTTCTGAAGCACTACAAACCTAGATAAGGCCACTGAACAAGATTTCAGATTTTCATGAGCTATAAATTAATTTCACCAAAAATGACATTTTCTAGCTACCAAAACAAGATAAATGCATATCAAAATAATTAAGCAACAAATGCATCCCAACTTTCTCTCACTGATTCTCTGGTCCAAAACTGAGCTATGCAACCATCATATACACTTAGGGCTACTATAGATCTTGAGCTATGCAAATACATTTAAAACTAAGCATAAATCAAGAATAAATATTTCTAACAGATATAAAATCATGATTAATTCGCCAGAGGTGTATTTAGCCATAAAAAGATCATAGCCAGAAGTTGAACACAAAAATCTATTTATACTTTGGTACAAAAATCATTTGGATAGATTCGGCTTAAATACAAAACAAATCATATTAAAAGATCTACATAGTAACTTTATGCAATTTTTGGTACAGAGCCTAGTCATGGAATTTCTCACAATATATCCAAAAGTCAGCTTGAGATCACTTGTATATTTTGAACTACAGTAGATCTAGGTTAAACTGTTTTCAATTGTTCATGCAAAAACTATCAGTCAAAAGTATAGTCCTGCTATGTGAAAGTTGTAGATTTGCTCACAAGGAAACCACCAAAATTGGTTTTGCATGTTTATGATTTTTCTGCAATTTTCTACGAATTTTACAAGATTCAGCAAAATCCATACACTATTTAAGATTCGGTTTTGCCTATAGGTCCCTGGAAAGTTCTTATTCTTCACAGATATGCCCCTAGTTTGCATAACGACCCTTAGAAAGAATTTTCCCCTTGCAATTGGGTCCTCAGGGGTGACCGGCGGCGCGGGTGGCCGGAATCCGGCGAGCTCGCCGGCGCTCAAGGCCGGGCAAGGGCGGGGGAGTGGTCTGTGCTCACCTAGGGCTCGATTCGTGTCGGAGTTGAAGGTCGGGGCGGCTCCGGCGAGCGGGCTCGGTGGCGCCAGGCGGCGGTGATCGCTGGAGCGGTGGCTCCGGTGAAGGAACGGCGTGTCTTGGGCAACGAGCGACCTGGGGAGCTTGAGTGGGGTCTAGGGGAGAGGCTAGGGGTATCACACGGCTGCGGGAGTGAGCAGGAGCGAGAGTTTGCCGTGGAGGCGCCAATGGAGGACGGCGGCGTCGGGTCCTGCGCGCGAGGAAAGACGGGCGGCTTTTATAGGCTAGCAAGCGGAGTAGGGCGCGCAGCGCTGCGTCGCTAAGCAACCGAGGGAGAGAGAGGGGGACCCGACCGCTGGCAGCGCGTGCAGACCACGACCGGCGGGCGGCGCGGCAGGGGACCGGCGGCGGGCGCGCGGGGACGTTCCACGCGGCAGGGACACGAGCTCCAAGGCAAGCTGCTCGGGCGGCGTGCGGCTAAGTGGGCGCGTTGGCCTCGGGATGCGCAGCCGGCGTGGGGGCCCGGACGCCGAGGACGGTAGGGGCGCCACGCGGCGCGCGAGCGCGACGCTCTGGAGCGCGGACGCGTCGGCGCGGCGCGACGTCGCCTGTTTTTGTTTCATTTAACTGTGTTTGACCGAGGATATCTCCAAAAACTTGAACAAAAGTGCCCTAAAGTGTGTATAGCAAAGTTGTAGATCAAAGATCCCTCTACAACTTTTACAAAGGCTGGCCTATGAAATTTTGCTTGGATTGGTCAGAATTTGAGCTCAAACTTTTTGTTTTTCTCGGCTCAGCCAAAATGCAAAGGCTGGCGTTGACCCCAATTTTGAACATCTTCCACTCAAAACCTCCAATGCCGCAAATTATGAAAATTGTGTCCCTCAAAAAGATGAACAACTTTTATATTGTCCGATTTTGAAGTGTTTAAGTGAAAATTAGAGAACGCGGCAAAAGTTCTAGGGAAGGCTCAAAGACATTAGGGGTTTAACTAGGGTTTGACTACGCCTTTGACCAAGGTTTGACCAAAGGTGTGTGTTGACTAGATTAAGATGAGCATTAGTGATTGTTGGCTAGGTTTTCGAGGTGATGACCCAGGTTGACCAAGGTTTGACGAAAGTCCACGTGTTTGACTCGGTTGATTAGGTCATTAGCACTAATGATGCTAATTAAAAACCTGGGGCGTCACAGCAGGTTAAGAAAGAAATAACTTACTCATTAATGATTAGTTCGAAAGGGGTAGTATTAGTCTTAATCCTCTTGAATGAATCAAGATAGTAGACCTTCTGCTGCTTCGGAACGATCGCCACTGCAATCCAGTGGTTCCTACTGAGATAAGCGGTAAGGATGAGTTTCTTTTTAGCATATAGTTTGAAGGCACTGCGCATATAGGACACAGAGAAAGCAAGAGTGTCATCCTTGCTGTTCAACGTTGTCGAGCAAAGGCATTCAGGATCAAGGAAGCCAACTGTAGCGCCCATCTTCTCAACTTCTACAGCCATATTCCTATTAGTAAGAAAAACAAAGTGTAAGGAGGCAAAATACATGGTAAAGATGATGTGAGGCAAAAAGCACATTTTGATAGAGAATGATTAGTGAGAAGCAGATTAAATTTTCAAGCAACTTACATGATGAAGCAGCGGAGAAGTACCAGATCCAAAGCTTCCAAGTTGAAGAGATCGTACAAATCACTGAGTGGCATAGGTATCTGCTCGAGTCCGTTTGACGATTCGTCTCCTCTCTTAGGCCATGCATTGGTCCCGGGCCGAAGTGCGACCATAATCGGAGATTCATCATCTGACTTAGCACGTTCCATGTAGAATGTGTGGAGATCTCTGGTAGAAGGAGCAGCCACCATTTTGAGATCATCATCACTGATAAGGCTCTTTCCGAATTTGTAATTTGGGTTAACCAATGCCCAATGATTCTTCTTGGTGTTTCTCTCAGATTGCTTTGGGTTAGTCATAGACCATGGATTCTTCTTGGTGTTTCTCTCAGATCGCTTTGGGTTAGTCATAGCCCAAGGATGCTTCTCGGTGTTTCTCTCAGATCGCTTTGTAGTAGGCATCTTAGAGGTTTTATTTACAACAATTTTCTTTTCCTGCTGCTTTGAGATGGCTGAAGAAGGTTTCTTAAGGGCTTGCTTGCCTACTGTAGGTGGTGTAGAGCTTTTATTTTTGGCAAGTTTCTTTTCTTGCAGCTTTGAAATGGCTGAAGGTTTCTCAAGGGCTTTCTTGCCTGCTGTACGTGGTGTAGAGATTTTATTTTCGGCAAGTTTCTTTCCTTGCTGCTTTGAAATGGCTGAAGGTTTCTTAAGGGCTTTGTTGCCTAGTGGTGTCTCACCAGGAGCTATTACAGAGGTATTGGGCCCAGATGTACCTGTAGCTTTCTTCGAAATGTCGTCGGCAGATTTATCAGCATGAGCCAACATATCAATCTGGGCTCCTGCTTTGGCATGATTGTTTTGAGCACTTTCGTTTGGGGGTGTAGGTTTTGTTGTTTCATGAGGAGGAGAAGGAGGAGGAGGAGGTGGGGATGGAATATTTGGTGTATCTTGCGGATGTGGGGATGCAAGTTTTTCTGTTTTTTCAGGATGACGAGGAGGAGGTGGGGATGCAAGTTTTTCAGGACGAGGAGGAGGTCCGAATGGAACGTCTTGCGGATGTAGGGATTGAGGAGGAGGAGGAGGAGGATGTGGGGAACCATGTGAGGAAGGAACCTCCTCGGGCTCGTTGGGCGGGGGCGGTGGCACCTCCTCGGGCTCCTCGGGTGCCAGCGCCGTCCCCTCCTTGACGAGCCGACGGCGGCGGCTTTCGTCGTCATCCTCCTCCTTCCTCCCCCGCTTCCTGGATGGCTCGCTTGACGATGCCATGCGCGCGCTTGAGGAAGAAGAAGCTCTTGGATTCACTTCTTGGTGACCGGAGACGGTGGTGCTGGGGTTTTCTTGGTGCCGCGGTTGACGAAGTTCTTGGCCGGCCGGGGATTTATATTGACAAGACGGGGAAACCATCAGGCGGCCGGTCACGCACCTCGGAACCCGTGTACGCTCAGGAGAGCTCTTGTCCACAAAAGAGACATGTGGTCACAAGGAGACGTGTGACTATTCATATTTTATTCAAAATACCAAATGCCCAACTATGAGTTGTTCGATTCTTAAAAAAAACTATGAATTGTTCGTATTTTTATTAATTTTTAGGTGCTGCTTTATGGACCCTAATTTTTGAGGGAAGCAAGTGTCATTTCAAAAAAAAAGTGTCGGGCCCACGCGTCAGCGTCAGCAGCCTAGTATAAAGAAGGTAAATGTTGCCCGCCCGCGCACCAGCCAACAAAGGTACGCGGGTTTGCTAAACCGCGTCGGCAGTGACTATCCATTTTGCAAAATGAATATTCAACCGCCCCGGTCCATTCCGTCTCCCCTTCTTCTTTCCAAATGGATAAGTGCAGCACTTTCCTTAAAAAAAAGCGCAGAGGAGGCGTGAGAGG
The DNA here is from genome assembly GCA_036936925.1 of Cenchrus fungigraminus. Classification (NCBI taxonomy): domain Eukaryota; kingdom Viridiplantae; phylum Streptophyta; class Magnoliopsida; order Poales; family Poaceae; genus Cenchrus; species Cenchrus fungigraminus. The sequence continues at coordinate 46,870,456 of CM072778.1, read as the reverse complement.
AGGTGTGGAGACAGAGACGAGGATGAGCGCCGACGAGGGGCCAAGCAGCGGACGACCCCGCGCACCCGGGATCGAGGAGAACCGGAACGCGAAGCGGTGCCACAATTGGATCCGCGCGCGTGCCGGTGAGATGGCGGCGAAGAGGGAGATGACGATGAGCGCCGGAGAGGGGCCAAGCGGCGATGGAGTGAACCCAATGCTGGAGACGAGGGTCCTCGACTGGATCCTCTCGGGTTCCGATGAGGGGCCAAGCAGCGGCAAGGAGGAGCGTGCCGACGAGGGGGTAGCGAAGTGGGCGAGGCGCCTACCTCACGTTTGCGAGCACAAGTCTCTGACTCTGGCAACGACCACGACGATGGCGAGGCAAGTTTCTCTGAATCTCACTGCCTTTTTACTTGTTCTATTGATGGAGCTTGAGCTAGCTTGAGCTTGAGCTTGATAAAGTTTGTGCCTATGATGATGTCTTCCATGCTTGTCATGATCTTATACCAAGTTCTGAGGCAAATCAGTTCTGAACTAAGTTCTGCTTTTACTTGTCACACCCTGCTATGAAGCCTAGGATAATTTTCAAGTTCTTATATAATTTTCCTATGATGATTACTGTGCCTATACTGCTCCAAGTTCTGAGGCAAATTAATCCTGAATTAACTATGTTATTCTTATACCATGTTTAACCTTGTGTCAGGCAAAACTCTATGAGTCGCGAGCTGAGCTTGAGTTACTTCTAAACCTTAATGTCTGGGATTATGTGAAACCTGAGTTTGAAAAAATCATGAAAGAAGTGAACATCATCATCAAAAAGGCTAAGCACATAAGGAGGTACAAGTATACTACTGAACAAAATCTCGAGCCCATTGAAGATGCGCTCGATGGGCTTCAAGAATCCTTGGTTGCTTACGAAGAGGCTGCAAAAAGAGCCAATCTTGATGGGGCATGAGGAAGTTTAAGCTTGTTGATGTGCAGGGTCAGATAGCCATACTTTTGTGGATGTTCAAGGGGCATGCTTTTGTTGATGTGTATGGTTAGATAGCACGACCATAGTAAATAATTAATGTGATGGACAAGTTAAGTCCTAGCCTGATGGACAAGTTAAGTTAACTGTTTGTAATAATTATTCTTTATTTCTATGTACAAGTTATCTTCATCTATGTGGACAAGTTTATCTCTCTTATGATGTCTGTTTTGTCTCAAAAGATATATGTGTTGATTGTGCCTTTATGTCGAAATGGAAGTAATGAGAGATCGAGCTGACCTGTCAATGAAGACAGACTCAATGGAGACGAGGATTCACAAACCTCCGTCTCCTTTCTTCACAAAGGAGAGACGGATTAACAAACCTCCGTCTCATTTGTTCACTGCCGCCGCGCTCCCGCTTCACGGCAGCAAAGAGTGCTATTAGACTTTAATTATGGAGCTCTCAGTCTAGTAACGGGCGTCAAATGGTCATCGGTAATGGACACTAAAGCCGGTTACTGATACGCAGCGATCAGTAACGGACTTAAAAGGCCCGTTACCGATAGGGCATTGATCGGTAACAGATTTTACAAGCCCGTTACCAATACGTTTAACTTTTGTAACGGGCTCGCTTTAAGGTCTGTTACAAAGAATTAATGTAACGGGCGTTTAAGAAGCCCATTACCAGAAGTCCACATTGGTAACGGGCGTTGTGGAGGCCAACCCCGGGGTCGGCCTGCCGCGCTTATGGGTAACGGACGCCAAACAACAACCGTTACAGATGTGGGTGCATGTAACGGGTGTTAAGGGCCCGTTACAAATGCTGCGTGTCCTATTTGAGGTTTTCACATAGTGACGAGCTGTTCTCCAAGCTCAAGTCGTCCGAGGTGGACTGTGGGGTGCGAGCAAGGATCGAGAACCCGACGGACCCTCATAGTCTGGCTCTTGTTTCTGGACCAAGGACTAACGCTAACATGTCTTCGAGACAGTTCTCTTTGTCTTGTCTTGTGTCCATGCCAGATGAGGAATTCGAGGTGCTGAGCGAGGAGGATCTCGCGTTGCTGAGAAGGCGGTTCGAGCGCATGTACACGAACCGGAAGAATGCTCGGAGGAGTTCGGGCATGTGCTACCGGTGCGGGAAGCACGGGCACTTTATCGCTGAGTGCCCGGAGGCCATGGAGGTCAAGCCTGAGCACAAGCACCGTCCGAGAACCGACCACAAGCACCGCTCGAGGGACGGCCACAAGGGCAAGAACAAGTCCGAGCGGAGGCCGAGGAAGAGTGGCGGTCACAAGAAGAAGGAGCGGGCGATGGTTGCCGGTGTGAGCGACATCGACTCGAGCTCCTGCTACTCTTCATCAAGCTCAAGTGATGAAGAAGAGAACCGGAACAAGGGCAAGCGATCGAGCAAGAACATCAACGGCCTGTGCTTCACCGCCCAAGGCTTTTGCGGCATGGCACACAGCTCCGGGAGCAAGAAGAGCAACAAGGACGACTCAGACTCCGACTCTGAGGATGAGGTAAACAATGATCCTGTCTTCTTGGTAGCGGAGAATGCTAGGTTGAATGAATTGCTTGACAACCGTGATGATGTGCTTAGAAAGACCAACAAGGAGAAGAGGCTAAGGAGAGGCTAAGGAGAAGGTGGTTGAGCTAGAGTCTTTGCTTGTTGATGCTAGGGCTCAAATTGATTCTCTGAAGTCTGCTCCTATTGTGACCGATGAACCTGAATGCACTGATTGTTCTGTTTTCCTTGGTGATTTGACTGTGCTTAAGGAAAAGTATGCCTCCAAGGTTGAGGAACTAGATGTGCTTAGGGTTGAGCTAGATGAGATGAAATTTAGGCCCTCCTTGCTTGGTGCTTGCACTTCTTGTCCTGTTTTGCATGAGAAACTAGATGTGTCTATTACTTATGCTAGATCACTAGAAGCTGCTTTGAAAGCCCCTGTTCCTACATCATATTCTACTTGTGAATTACATGCTGTGAAGAATATGGAGCTTGCACACTATGTTGATCGTTTGCAGGATGAGAACGATGAGTTGAGAAAAATGATGGGTTAGTTGTCTGGTCATGTGCCTCAGCTCAAGATGATGATTGAGGCATACAAGCGCTATGATGGGCAAGCGCTTGGGTCGGACAAGGTTGGTGAGGGAAGTGGTGAGAATGAGGGAAAGATCGGTGACATCCCAGAACCACCAAAAACCTACCACAAGAATGCCTATGCTCCTAAGCCAAACCCACTTAGGAACCGACTAGACACAACCCCTGCTCCACCCGTGTTTCCTCCACAAACCGACAACTTCTAGAAACCCATCAAGTTCAAGAGTGACTTGGGGAACGAGTTCTTTGGGAGGAAGGGAGAGAAACCAAGTGAGGAGAAGCCACAGCCCAAAGAGAGCCCAAAGCCAAAGCCAAAAGCCTTCCATTGTGAGCATTGTGGGAGGGATGCGCACCTAGCTAAGTTTTGCTTCCGGCGGAAGCGTGAGGAGAGGCTTGCTAGAGAGATGGCAAACAAGGACAGGTACTGTCCTTCTCGTGGTGTGCCTGAGCCTAGGTTGATGCCGAGAGGTGAGGGTGTGGTGCGTACCGTTTACCCTTGAGAGAGGCGTGAGTTTGTGCCTTGAGGTGAGCCACCACAGAGAGATGGTGGTAGGCGTGTTGAGTTCGGGCGTGGGGAGTTTGCTGGACGTTCCTTCACTCGTGGCCAATACGAGTATGGGGGGAACGATCGCAATTTTAGGTCCCAGAGCAGCTACGGGCCACGGTCTCCACTTCGTGGTACGCGTAGTCCTCCAAGGGGACGTGTGGGTGTTCCACCTAGGAGAGATAGGATGGATTTTGCTAACCCCACTTTTGAGTAAATGGCACGGCACTGGTTTGATTCCTTCTGTACTAACCCCAGTGCTGAGTCATTTGCTCACTCTCACTCTCATTTTTGATTTTGCAGGTGGGAGGCATGGAGTGCTTTTGGTTGATCGACTCCGGTTGCTCTAGACACATGAGCGGAGATCGACGGTGGTTCTCCAGCCTCACCCCGGTGATGACCAAAGAGTACATCACTTTTGGGGACAATGGGAAAGGTAGGGTGCTTTCAGTGGGCACGGTGAAGGTGAGTGAGTCTGTGACTCTTAGGCGTGTTGCTCTTGTCAAGTCTTTGGGGTACAATCTTCTTTCGGTTTCCCAGCTTCTTGATGAGGGTTTTGAAGTCCGTTTCAAAACGGGCTGTTCTTGTGTTTTGGATTCTCGAGGTGATCTTATGTGCACGATCATCCCCGAGAGTCAAATTTTCAGAGCCGATTTTTCTCAGGGTGTCGGCTCTGCTCGTTGTTTGGTTGCTAGTATTTCGGCGGAGCTTTGGAAATGGCATAGGAGACTAGGTCACTTGAGTTTTGAGTTGTTGTCACGCTTGAGTGGGCTAGGTTTGGTCCGAGGATTGCCAAAGTTAAAGTACCAAAAGGATTTGGTATGTGCTCCGTGTAGGCATGGTAAGATGGTCGCCGCCTCCCACCCGCCTCTGACATCCGTTATGACAGAGAGGCCATGCGAGCTGTTCCATATGGACTTGGTTGGTCCAGCTCGTGTGTGTTCGATGGGTGGGAAATGGTATGTCCTTGTGATTGTGGACGACTATTCTCACTATGCTTGGGTCTTCTTTTTGGCTGACAAGGGGGAGACGTTTGGTTTTGTGTAAGATCTAATCTTGAGGTTAAGAACGAGAGGCATGGAGATGCTGTTCGAGCTATTCGTAGCGACAATGGCACAGATTTTAAAAACTCTCATTTCGAAACCTTTTGCCGTGATTTGGGTCTCGAACATCAGTTCTCTTCTCCCTATGTGGCTTGTCAGAATGGTGTGGTTGAGAGGAAGAATTGGTCCCTTTGTGAGATGGCTCGGACGATGGTCGACGAGCATAGGACTCCGAGGAAATATTGGGCTGAGGCGGTGAATACCGCTTGCCATGTTGGGAACCGGATTTTTCTCAGGGCCTTCTTGAACAAGACGTGCTATGAGCTCATGCACGGGCGAGCACCTAGAGTGAGCCATTTTAGGGCTTTTGGTTGTCGGTGCTTTATTCTCAAGAAGGGTAGGCTTGATAAGTTTGACTCGAGGTCCTCCAATGGGATTTTCTTGGGTTATGCGAGTCATTCTCGAGCATTCCGTGTGCTCAACCTTGATACTAACCTAGTCATGGAAACTTGCGAGGTAACCTTCGACGAGACCCAGCCATGCAGTTCGTCTGTCTTTGAGTGTGCAGGTGACGACGAAGTTGGCAAGAAGATCTTTGAGGACGAGGAGGATGATGCTGGAGAGGATGATGGTGATGATGGTGAAGCTCCAGCGGCGCATGTACCCTCTACTTCCACTATGACGACTATGGTGCAGGATGGCCCATCCCCTACACCGACTACGATCCAGCAAGGTCAAGTGGAGGCTGCAGCTGAGGGGGAGGTTATCTCCAGGCGAGAGTCACCGAGGCGCGTTCAGATTGATCATCCTTCCTCAAGAATCATCGGCGACATCAACGAACGTACAACGCGGTCAAGGTCCAGGAATGTTTCTCACTTTGCTCATTCGGCTTTTGTTGCTACCTTTGAGCCAAAAGACATTGGACACGCCCTCTCTGATCCTAATTGGGTGAACGCAATGCATGAGGAGTTAGAGAACTTTGAGAGAAACCAAGTTTGAGAGTTGATAGAGCCACCACCACATTGCAAACCTATCGGGACAAAATGGGTGTGGAAGAACAAAGAGGGTGAGAATGGTGAGGTGGTGAGAAACAAATCGAGGTTGGATGCTCAGGGCTATAGTCAGAAGGAGGGGATAGACTATGAGGAGACATTTGCTCCTGTAGCCCGTTTAGAGGCGATTAGGATCCTTCTAGCCTTTTCTGTGGCTAAAGGGTTCAAATTGTACCAAATGGATGTGAAGAGTGCCTTCTTAAATGGGTTTTTGGAGGAGGAAGTTTATGTGAAGCAACCACCGGGGTTTGAGAGTGCTGAGTTTCCCCACCAAGTGTATAGGCTAAGGAAGGTGTTGTATGGGCTGAAACAAGCTCCCCGTGCTTGGTATGGTCGTTTGAGGGGGTTCTTGTTCAGCAAGGGGTTTGAGATGGGCAAGGTTGATAAGACTCTGTGTCTCCTCAGGCAGGGCGATGATATCCTAATTGTTCAGGTGTACGTGGATGATATTGTCTTTGGCGGCTCGTCTCACTCTTTGGTTGCAAGGTTTGCAGAGGACATGAGCAAAGATTTCGAGATGTCTATGATGAGAGAATTGCAGTTCTTTCTCGGGCTTCAGATCAAGCAGGCGAAGGAAGGAACCTTTGTGCATCAAGCCAAGTACACAAAGGACATCCTCAAGAAGTTCAAGATGGACGACTCGAAGCCCCTGTCGACACCGATGAGTACGACTACAGCGCTGGACGCGGACGAGGACGGAGAGCCCGTGGACCAGAAGGAGTACCGGAGCATGATCGGCTCCCTCTTGTACTTGACGGCGACGAGGCCGGACATCCAGTTTTCTGTGTGTCTGTGCGCTCATTTTCAGGCGTCGCCGAGGACTTCACATCGGCAGGCCGTCAAGCGGATCTTCAGGTATCTTCGACACACTCCTGAGCTCGGTCTTTGGTACTCGGCGTCCTCTTCTCTTTCGCTTCTTGGTTTTTCGGATGCCGACTTTGCGGGGTGTCGAGTCGATCGGAAATCAACTTCGGGTACTTGCCAGTTTCTGGGTTCCTCTCTTGTTTCTTGGTCATCTCGCAAGCAGTCAAGTGTAGCTCAGTCTACCACAGAAGCCGAGTATGTCGCTACCGCTAGTTGTTGCTCCCAGCTGCTTTGGATCACGTACACTTTGAGTGACTTTGGTGAGGAGTGTTCCCATGTACCTCTCATGTGTGACAGCACCAGTGCCATAAGCGTAGCCAAAAATCCTGTGCTTCACTCAACAACCAAACACATAGAAGTGCGCTACCACTTTCTGAGAGACAATGTTGAGAAGGGAAACATAGATCTCATCCATGTCCCAACCGAGAAACAGCTCACCGATATCCTAACAAAGCCTTTGGACCAAGCTACATTTGCACGTTTGCGGGGTGAGCTTGGTGTGGTTTTTCCTTTTTGAGTTTTGGTTGGGGGGATCTCATGTACATATGCATGTTGCATGTTCATTTCTGTATCATATCATGCTTGCATATTTGTATCATAGACTGCATTTGTATCATATGCTTTAGAGACGAGCTTCTCCTGTAGACTTTGTTCACCATGATGTGCTATACATGATCTTGTGAGCTAGTTTGGTATGCTATGGTTAGTTTGGCTTAGCTCTGGATGATCTTGGTTTATGCCCATGGTTGCTAGCTTTGCTTTTGAAAAATGCTACATGTATGCTCTCTTGTGGGTAAATGCCTTTATATGATCTTGACATGTTTTTGTGGCTTTGCTATGCTTAATTTGTGGTTGGATAGCTTATTTTGATCATATGGGACCAAAGGCTCATTTGTCATCATGGATGTTTAGCCCGCTTGCTTTATCTTGTGGAGGGGCATAAGTTCCTTTTTGTCGCAAAGACATTTCATGTACCATTGTGAATCTGAAAATGAAATGTAAATTGCTTGGAAAATGTGCTCCCATGTCATATATGCTTAATTTTTATAGCTTTGGGTGCTAAACCGTTGCATGATGCCTACCAATGAGAAGTCTCATACATAGAATTAGGCACATGGCTCGGTGGCTTTGACATGACATGAGATGCTTGAGGGTGTTTATGATGATCTTATGATTAGAATGGTTGTCCTAGCATGAAGTTTGTGTGGTTCTGCCATTTTGACATGTTTTGCTCATGTTTAGGACTTTGCTCATGAGAGAGTGTTTTTTCGAAAAATTGATCATTCTTATCTTAGCTTTGCTCAATGGATGTGAAACTTGGTGATCTTGCAGCTAATGATCATACGAAACTAGAGTATCTCATTTGCTCATTTGGACATGTGTAGCATCTTGTGTTGAATTTTGTCTATTTGAGAAGCTCTAGGTTTCATCTTGGCTTGATTCATGCATTACCAACAAGGGGGAGGAAAGTACCCAATTCATGCATCCAGGGGGAGTTTTGCATCAAGGGGAAGAAAAAATTAGGAGAATGAGAATGCAATTGGTCAGGGGGAGCTTGCAGTCATGCATTTGGGAGCTCTTTTTCGCTTGATTTTAGTTGGGCTCTTTTTTCCGATGGTGTCGAGCCCTTTTGCCTTACCTTGAGGAGTCAGCAATTTTGGAGTATTTTGTCTCGGTTGTGTTGAGCCGTTGCCCTTGCCTTAGGGGACCGAGACTTTCTCTCTCAAGTGATCTTCTTTGGCTTTTGTTTGGCTTTTGATCACTTGTTTGAGTTTTTGGTTCAATTCTTTCCTTATTCTTTCTTTCTCTGAATTGGTTACTATGTGTGTTGTCAATGCACTCATCAAGAGGGAGATTGAGGACCGGAGCGTCCGAGGACCGGTGGATGGTCGCTGTGACAACCCGCCCGGGAAAATACCGTACTATCGCCTAAACCAATCCACTTTGGTCATTAAGCAATAATAAAGTACCATCCCGTCGTAAGTTGCCGGGTCAAGCCCGGTGAAATCACTTACATAGCAACATAGGATCGACAATATGCATTAAAACTCACATGAAGGCGAGTCCAGAGTACGATACATAGATTAAATCCAAATCTACCCCGAAGGGTTTAAGTATTACAAACTGAAGTACTTGACATGATAAAAAGAGGTTCAGAGTTCGAAAACAGCGGAAATTAACTAAGCGGTGCGGTAAGCATCACAGGAGGCCTTCCATGATGCCTTCACTCTTCGTCATCCACCCACTCCAGCTCCCAGCCGGGTGGGATCTCTCCAGGCCACAAATCACTAAAAGCATTACCTGAAATCAACAAAATTATAGCAAGGCTGAGTATACTAATACTCAGCAAGTCTTACCTGTCGGGTGACAACTACATCACCAAACTCTAGACATGAGAGGCTTTTTTTGGCCAGTGGGTTCTTTTGCTGAAAAGCAACAAAGAGTATGTCCTTACTTTCAATATTTTAGCTCAGGTTGTAGTTGTTTACTCTTTTCTAAATGAGCAAGTTATCGCAAGCATAAGTTGTGCAATACAATTACTCAAACATCAATATTGACAATATTCCATCATAAGGAATATCATGGCCAGTTGGATAAGTAGTCTTAGATAACGGTGAGAGGCCGACAATCGATTGATTTATAACCTTGCAAGGTGGAGCTAAACACACGGAAGAGTGCCCTCACAAAGAGTGCACCAACCAGGCGGTACCCAAAAATCCTCGGTTCAGGATAAAAGATCATAGTCTTTGGTACAAGGCTATCTGGTATGCCTCACACTAGTGTCCAGCCTCACACATGCACCACCGGTAGCTAGCCGTGGGACGCATCCCAAGATTAGTGACGGTAAAATCCCTTACCGCCTCATTAAGGTACTAGGCTTACCGGTCCCATTCCCGACAAGTGCTTAGTACGTTCAAACACTTAACCCACGAAAGCCATTGGACCGGAGCAAAAATCCCATGCTCTTACCACATGAGCAATCCATTTATAAAGATCTTATGATTCCAACATAAGAACCAATTCTCGCGAGTGACGAGCATCACTCGACTTGTACCGGTCCTATAGCATAGCAGCTATCGACCTAGCATACTAGTAAAGGACAAAGGTACCTAGGGATCATGCATCTAGGGTTTCATTCCAACTCCTGAACGTAAATGCACAAATATTCATAGATAGTTGCATAATTTCCAAAAATACTTAGGTTAATGCTCCGGGGCTTGCCTTCGTCAGCAACGCTAGCCTGGGGCTCCTCGGTGTCTTGGTTCACCTCCACGTACTGCAGCTCCGCGTCAACTCCTCCTTCCTCAGCTTCCGGCACGAGCGAGTAGTTACCGTCGGGAAGTTCTACACGGGATGCATATGCAAGAATTAATGGGGTGGAATTAATTAGACACAATGCTATGCAACACACACAAACATGGAGTGCATGATTGGCCATATTCACCTTGACAAACATTTATTTAGCATATTCTTTCTATTGAAGGCATGGCTTGTGGTGCTTTAAGATTTATTCTTTTTGATAGTGACTGTGTACATATTTAAGCAAAGAAAACAATTTAATTTCACAAAACAGCAAGGGTTGGTTCTCAGCTCCTAAACATGCTCCACAACATATTTATAAAGTCATTAAGTGAGCAAGGGTGATTTTTCCCATTTAAACTTATTATGGAGTTCATTTTGATTCCAAAGCTTTTAACCACAAATTAATTCATAAAAACAGTGGCTGATGCCTCTTAGGCTCTATTTACCTAGACAAAGCCACTGTTCAAGGATTCACCTTTAGAGGGGCTATAAATTAATTATACCAAAAATGACAATTCCTAGCTACCACAAATATGAGAAACACATATATAAATAAATAAAGCACTTCTGGAGCCAAACTCACTCCCACATCATCTCTGACTTAAAACAAGCCTAGGAAACCAACAAACACATCAAGAGCTATTTTAAATTTTGAACTAGGCATTTATATATAATTTTAAGCATAAAACAAACATAAATACTTATGATAGAGATAAAATCATGATAAATACAGGAAATGTGAACCTAGTCATTTCATGATCATAGCCAGAAGTTGAGCACAAAAATCTATATATATTTTCCTACAAAAATCATTAAGACAGAAATAGCATAGATGCAAAATAAATCATATTAAAAGATCGGCTCAATAACTTTGTGCAAATTTTTGTCCAGAGCCTACACATGACATATATAGCAATATATCCAAAATTCAGCTCCATATCTTATTTAGATTTTGAACTACAACAAATGTGTGTCAAACTGAATTTGAATTTTCATTCAAAATCTATCAGCGAAAACTCTGGTCCTGCTTTGTAGAAGTTGTGGATCTAGACAAATGGAGACTAACAAAATTGGGTTTACATTTTTCTGATTTTTCTACGAGTTTCTATGATTTTTCTAAGGTGCTGGACCTAGTTGCAAGGAAACTAAGATAAAGATCATTGCCGATAGGTCCCTAGTTCACAAATATGCCCCTGGAATTCACATCCGTGCCCTCGGCGGCGGGGGTGAGCTCGCCGGCGGCGAACGACGGCCGGAGCAGGGCAACAAATGGCACTAAGGCACGATTGAGCTCACAGGGGTTCGATTGGTGGTGGCGGCATGGCCGGTGGTGGCTCCGGCGAGCGGCGGCGCGGCCGCCTCTGCTCGTTTTCTGGCGAGTGTGAGGGCGGAGCTAGGCCATGCGCGGCTGTGGAGGCTCTAGTGGGTGCTAGGGAGGAGACTTGCGTCGCTAGTTGGCCACGGGCGTGAGCGGAGGGGAAGGTTCACCGGCGGCGGCGGCAATGGCGGTCGGCGGAGGCGTGCACGCGTGCGGGAGGAAGAGGCCCGCTTTTATAAGCGGTGCAGCGAGGCAGTGGGGCGCTGGGGCTTGGCCTCGAAGGCACGCGTGCAGGAGAAAGGACCCGGGGGCGGCGGAGCCGTGTTGGCTGCCGGCCGGCCGACCGAGGCGCGGTGGGGCTCGGCGGCGGCGCGCCCGTCGCCTCCACGTGTCGGGGGACATCCCCCCGCGAGCGATGCAGTCGGGGGCGGGGGTGGGTGATGATGCGGTCCCCGTCCTCGCCGAACTGTGGGTCGGTGGGGGCCCGGCCATCGAGGCTCGGCGGCGGCGCACCGGCTGCCGCGTGGCGGCGCAGGCACCACGCGCCCGGCGCGAGAGCGCGGCCAGAGCGCTGGGTGCCTGTTTAATTTCAAAGTACCCCACTTTGACCGAGCCAAACTCCAATTTTTTGAATAAAACTTCAAATTCGCCAAAAAGCAAAGTTGTAGAGGAGCTATAGGAGAACAATTTTTGTACAAGTCGACCTATGTTTTGATCAACTATTTGAGCATGAACTGCAGGCAAGTTGCTATCTTTCATGGCTCGGGTGAATAGTAAAATTGAGTTTGACTTGAATTTTTGAGCCATTTCCTCTCCAAATTTGAAATGCCACTCTGAAGATGAAATGTGTCCCATGAAAAACTACACAACTTCTATATTGGTCGATTTCTGAGTGTTTAAACGAAATTTGGAGAACGTGGCAAAAGTTCCAGGAAGTGGTGTGGACACTAAGGTGTTTGACTATTTTGACCAGGGTTTTGACCATGCTAATGTGTGTTGACTTGCTTAAGATGATCATGGGTGGTTGTTGGCTAGTTTTTTGAGGTGATGACCCAGGTTGACCAAGGTTTGACCAAAGTCAACGTGTTTGACTGGGTCATTAGCACTAATACTGCTAATTAAAAACCTGGGGCGTCACAGTCGCTCCTTAGTGTGATGAGTGATTGACAACATGGTGTGGACTGACTCTTGGCCGAGTATTGCAGGTGCAGGTTGCGGCTTGATTTGCGTTGGTGCAGGTGAAGAGCGGGCGCGAAAGGTATTTGCCTTGCGGGGCCTCCGAGGAGTGGAGAGACAAGTAGGCTCGGCTCGAGGGACCCGGTGGCCAGCGGGGTCAAGTGCGGGCCGCATGGTGGCAAGAAAAGCAAGACGAAGTCGTCGATCGGAGCCGGTGCAGGGTAGCGGCTCACAACCAGAGTCTGCACGTGGGGTTTGTGGCGGTGCACCACAAAACCGTTGGGTTACTTGGTTGAGCCACAAAACCAAGACCGGAGGCTCGGCGGGTGGAGACGGGATCCGGGCGCGTCGAGAAGCTTCGATGCCGGCAGACACATGGCAGGATTGCAGGGCTTGCATCGGGAGAACGCGGACTGCGGCAAAGGCGTGGCCGTGCGATGAAGTGGAGTGCTACTTGACCTATTTGCCCCTGAGGGGTTTGTATCTTTGTTTAAGTGCTAGGGGTAGTGTGGTCATTTGCCCAACCCGGAGGAACTCATATATATAGCTCTAGGGTTTGTGGGCAAACCATCCATCTGGACTGCTTCCCATTTCTCTGCTCCATAGGCGTAGATTTTTTTCACCGTTTTGTAGAGAATCTGACCTCTGAGTGTATGGAAGCTTTCATGGTTGCGTCGATTTCCTTCTTGTGGCTCGAGTGATTTTCGTATCTTTTTCGGGCTATTTTCGTTGGATTTTCGTGCGCGGCTTGTTCCTCCGATTCTGAGGTGTTTGGTTTGGATTTTCTTATGGGGATCATGGATAGATGCCTTGTGCATCTTTGTGCTTGATCTTGACCCCTCAAACTCCGGATTCGGCCTTGGATTTGAGGATTTCGGGTGGTTCCCTAGCTTTTTGGTAGAGCTCGGTTCGTGATCGATTCTCGGCATTTTTGTTGATTTGGTGCCCTAAGATTTTGGGTATAGCTTGTCCTAGAGACGCTTCACTTGTCCCCAAAGTCTTGGCGCAATCCGTTCAGCCGTTTGGGAGATCCATGGATGCCTAGGGAGGGTTGACCCTCGAGTTCGCAGTTCTGTTCGTGCTGTTCGTGCGTGACGGACGGTCCACGAGGCGCTCACGGACGGTCCGTGAGGTTTGGGTTCATCTTGTGTTCGTCATGTTCTTGAGCACAAGGCGTTTGATCGGTCAGGGTGTTTGAGTTTTGTTGCACCGTGTTTGACGGACGGTCCGCCGGGTGGTGACGGACGGTCCGAGATCGAGGTCTGATAGGACGGTCCGTATTGGCCGGTGCGTTTCTAGTGGTTCTGTTGGCTAGTACGGACGGTCCGTCCTTGACCCACGAACGGTCCGCCGTAGGTGACAGACGGTCCGCGTGACCCATACGGACAGTCCGTCCCTGGCCTGCAGATTTGGTTAAGTCCTTTGCCCCTTGAGTTGTGCTTCTGCTTTGAGTTGTGTTGGGACTTGTTCCTAGGGTTGGTAGGTCCATTGTGACTATGTGACCTTGGCAAGCTCGTGTGGGAATCCTTGGTTGTGAGTTTGGGACATAGGCCGAGTTCATCCTTCGGGAAGAATTTTTAATCGGCTCCCATTCACTCCCCCCTCTCTGGTCGACTAATTAGTCCTTCAGGGGTTTTCTCGTGTTCCTGTAGTTTGGGGGAAGAAGATGGAATGGCAGGGGCTCGGTCTGTTGAAGACGGCTGTTGCGAATTTATGTCAACCGGAGATGAGGATCCCTGATTTTGTGGGCCCTGGTGCTTTGGCTGGTACACAAAAGGAGAGGGCTTCTGGGATAGACACGTGTGTGAGTAATGGCCATAATTGTAGCACGATTTGCACCAGATGTCACGCCTGCAAAACTTGGCCAGATGACCTGCGAAAGGCAACAGAAACACGAAAACTTCGGCCTGGAAGAACGCCGGTGATTTGAATTTTGAAACTTCCCCTCCGTGTTCATCACACGAGATTTGGAAGATGAGGCAGCCTGGGAATCAGATCGCAAACCTGCTGCACGACAAGCAGCCTCACCATTAGCAAAAAGAATCCTCGAGAAAACCGAAGGTCGAGGACGATCAGAGCTAGAAGACTTCACTACATCAGCAAAGGACTTTTTGGAATTACGATTACCAACAAAAGACCACTGGATTCCTCTTCTAAAAGCCAAACACGATGCTCACACAAAAAATCCGATCCCCCATTCCCCCAAAGGGCAAAATGGATGTCAAAGAGAGCACGCTTCACAAAACGGAGTCGATAGACGAGAAATCCCGCAGCCTTACTAGAGACTGAGAAGCGATAAGAGGATCCAGCCAGGAAGAGAACATTGAAATCCTTTGCAACACCTCCAAGACAAGATTGGAAGATGAGAGACACCGAATCGACATTGAGTCGAAGAGCATACCGGTCAAAGGAGCAAACAAGAAAGAATTTTGGGGAAGAAGATGTAGCACTGACCGGGAGATTGAAACGATCACGAGCCAGGCGCTGAAAGGCCAAGCCTGGCTCGAAATCAAGGTCGGAGAGGCCTCCCATGGAGATCAGCAGCAGGGATCACTGGAGACACCATGGAAGTCGCCCGAGGGAGACACCGGAGACGTCAGCACCGTGCCCACTTTAGACCTTCTTTTTTTAGCTCTGGTAAACATTTTTTTTGAGAGAAGTGATTGTCTATTGATTATGTAAATTGATTCTCTGAAATGGATTATACAATGAATTAGAAGGTTGGAAGTTGAAAAAATAACTTTTCTGATCCAGATGATTCCCTCAACTGATTTGAAAAGTTTATGCTAGAGAATAAAAAAGAATTACTTTTAATCACATGATCAGCTGTCCCAAAAAATCACCTCTCATAGAGAATTAGAATTATATGTAGATTTACAAAACGGACCCTCACTATCACCATGTGACGGACGGTAGCCAAGAGCACGTCCAACGTACAAGTTGTCTTAAAATTGAAATATATAAAGCTGCACTAGATTCGGTCCTATCTAAAACAAAACGCCTCAACTTAAAATTGCCAACTCTAAATAAAATATTACTCACTCCATCCCAAATTACTACTTGTTCTGATTTTTAGATGCATTCCTTTTGTTATACACCTACATATATACCAATATCTAGACACATAACAAAAAGAATATACTTAGAAAAGCCAAAATGAATAATTTGGGACGGAGGATGTACTTCATTGAAGCATTAAGAGCCTGTTTGGATAACTAGTGGCAAAGTTTGCCACTGAGTAACTTTATCACCCTCAAATGGACTGCTAAAGTTTAGCACATGAATCCATACGAAAGTTGCTTTTACCCTTAATTAATGGAGAGAGGAGAAATTTGTAATTGTGGCATCATCAAAACTGGGCTTCGCTCTTTTGCCATCCCGCAATTTGGCTTCGCTAAATTGTCATTCTCAAATGTGGATCAACCGCTGGAATGCCTTTTCGCCATTTTGCTTCTCATTTTGTGTTTTTATCTACCTGGACTGACCAAAATACCCTTGAGGGCTCTGGTTTGGCCATCGCTCAGCTCTGGCTAGGGGTCTGCCCCAACCAATACAGAACATGCTAAATAAAAAAATAAAAAACACCGAACAAGGCAAAATCACATATAGATGAGATCTCCAGATAGCTAATAGGTTCAACATCAATAAAAAAGGCGAACTCATGATAAGTTCAACATCACAGGTAGATAATAGGTTCAACATCTGAACACAGATACATAACAGGTTCAAATGACGCACTTAGTTCATACATAACAGGTTTGAATGAAACGCTTAGTTCATACATAATAGGTTCATAATAGATTTTTTGCTTCCAGGTCACAACTCAGTTGGTCTTGAGCCTTTTAGGTGTCAACTTCTTTAGAGGTGTTGTTTTGACAATAGGAATAGCAGGAGATGTGGTCTGAAGGTTCCTGGTGGGTTAGGCTTCCATGGTGGGCTGGGAACTGGTGCCTTCTCCCAATAAGAAAGCAAGTTGGCTGCAAACAAAAAAAAGACGCATGTTGAGCAACATAATAATTGTAGTTCCTTTAGTTAGAATTTTATTTTCTCACCTTCCGTCACTCTTCCATGACTATTCTGCAATATAGTTCCCTTGGTAGGTTTCTTTGTAGTATTTTTGTTTGTAGCCCTGTTGGTACCCTCCTTTGTAGTATTCTTGCTTGGCTTTCTCTTCCTTTTCTTTGTTCCATTGAGTGCACATTTTTAGCTACTTTCACCATGGCCCAACTCTCCACACCTTGGACACTTCCTTTTGCCTCTGATCATCTATTTCTTGCCCTTGTTACTGTCACCGGCTTGTTCAGAATTGTTAACATCAGATTTAGCCTTAGGTTTGCTACCACCTTCAAGGAAACTTTTGATCCTCAACTTCCTTTGCCTTCCTACACCTCTTGGAACAAGTGGTGCTGCAACCACAAAAGGTAGGTCTACCTCTACCCAATATGACTTGTCAGGCAATGGCTCGATCAACCTCTTGTATGCATTATGAAATCTCTCCACAGAGTAGTACTCATGAACATAGTCCTCCAGGTTGACATCAATCTGTTGTGTTGTTAGCAATGCCAAAGCATGATGGCACAACTTACTTGTGTGTTGCCACTCCAGACATGTACAATAGTGAATATGTGCCTACACAACATTCTTGGACCCACTGCTGTTGTTAAATATCTCACCTTGGACACTGTCACTTTTCACAACTGACAAGTATCCTAAACCTCTATTCTTTGCTTTCAGTTGTTGTATGATAGCTAGTAGGATCTTGCCAGTCAACCTCTGGCCAATACTTCTCCTTTTGTCCCAAAGCAGCATTATCATTTCTCTCAGCTTGTCTGCTAGTTCACAAACAGGAAGGTCCTTTATCTATTTGATCCAATTATTAAAACATTATGCCATATTGTTAGTGATATAATCACATTTTATATCTGGGTTGAAAGCACATCTCATCCACTTCAAGGAATGCCATTTATTCAACCACTCAATCACTTCATTGGATGCTTCCACAATTTCCTTCATGTGCAGCAGAAACACTTCTTGTCGATATGCTCTTGCTGCATGGCACATTTTTTGAATGTGTGTCACCACCCCACTTTTTAATGTAGTTTTGCATCAGATGCCTAAAGCATTCCCTTTGTTCAGCTCGAGGGAACACAACCTTCACAACATTTTCCAACCCTTTGCATGCATATGTACAGATAGCAAGAGTAGGCAAATCTCCAACAACCTTATGTAGCATCCTCATAAACCAAACCCAACTTTCCTCTAATTCACCATCAATAAATCCATAGGCAACAGGATACATCTAATTGTGATCATCAAGTGTTGTGGCTGCATCTAAATGCCCATTCCACCTACCATTAAGTGCAATTGAATCTACACAAAGATATGACCTACATCCCTCTTTGAAACCTTCAATGCAAGGACTTAATGCACAAAAAAATCGATGAAAGGTCACCTGATCATCAACAACCTTGGTTTCAATCTCAATAACACTACCTAGTGACCGCTTCATAACCTCTTCCTTCCATCTGAATAACAGCTGAAAAATGTCTTCCCAATTTCCATACACCTCTGCCATAGCCTTTTGTCTCCCCCTCCACACTGTGTCATAATGAATTGTGCACTTGAACCGATCTCTTCCGATTTATCCAGCAACTCCTTAGTACCCATTGCCTTCTTCCTGATAATACGAACCACCTTTGAAGCAACCTAAGCACTTGTTGGTGTAGTAGTCATTTTCCTATTACTGCACATGCATGTGTGCTTATCATTCAACATTGTGACATGTAAATGAATGTAAACAAACTGTTAGCTGCCCATAAAAATATTATGAACAAATGCCATTGTTACCTGCGAGGTTAATACCATAATTATCTTCAAATCAGGCTGTCTTCCGCCAACTATGTGCCAAGGGCAGTCCTCTACCATGCAATTGCCAATAAATCTACCTGGGTCAGTCTTCTCAATGTGTACTTCAAACTCCTCATTTCTCGTAAATTGCCTTATAGTCACTCTGAATTCTTTCATGTCAGGGAAAATAGATCCAAGGTTCATGCATGGCTTGTCTGGATCGTACACTATCACCCTCTCCCCTGGTATGTTGTCATCAACAGGTATGGTTGCACCCTCAGTATTCTAATCAGGGCCTTTTCCTTTATCATTAGCTACTCCTGCAACTCTTCTAGCCTTCTCTTCTACATATCTCAAACCCAACAGCTCAAAAACATGATCATCCTCGATATATTCTAACCTTCCCTCATACATCTCATTGATTTGCAGGGTATTCCAATCAACATTTGGTGCTGGTTCCTCAATCACAAGAGGTAAAGCATCGACAGCCCCAAGAGATACAACATCAACAACCCCAGGTGGTTCTACTACTGCTAGACTAAGCTCAGGCTCCTGTTGAGCCTACCAAAATTGATTGAATAGATAAAAATAGGTTAGGTGGGGAAATCGATCGCAGGACTACAACTCGTTCCAATGGAGTTAAAAGCTTCTGGCACAAAAGGACGAGGCAGGTATGGCTTACCTAGTGACAAGATCGGACCACGAGAAATCCATGGCGATGGCTCGTTCCGATGCAGTCTCGGGCCTAGAAGTGGTTCATGGCACAGATCCTGGCCGCGTGGTGGCAGCTGGAGGCTCGAGAGGCGTCGACGTTGGTGGGTGTGGGCGATGGCGTTGGCGGCTGCGGCTGGTGGACAGGGGCGGCAGCGGTGTTGGCAGGTGTGGCAGGGACGAGCGGTGGCAGATGGCTGGGTGCGGGCGACGGCGGCGAATGTAGCAGATGTCTTCGCCCTGGGTGTCGACAGGGACGGCGGCGCCAGCTGGTTCTCCGCCGCTGGAATCCTAGCCGCATGAGGCTCCAGGCAGCTGCAGGTGGGTGCGGGTTCGTGACTGCTCAAGCAGCTGCGGTGCGGGCGGATAAGGCTTGTGAGCCCTCAAGGGTATTTTGGTCAGTCCAAGTAGAGAAAAACACAAAATGAGAAGCAAAATGGTGAAAAGACATTCCAGTGGTTGATCCACGTTTGAGAATGACAATTTAGCGAAGCCAAATTGCAGGATGGCAAAAGTGCGAAGCTCAGTTTTGACGATGGCACAATTACAAATTTCTCGGGAGAGAGAGAATGGGGAGGGGAGGAGATCATTTGGTAGGGAGGATTACATTTACCACCCTTTTACCATCATTTAGCTCCCCTTTGTGGTGGTAAATTTTAGCAAGGTGATAACCTATACACATTTTACCACTTTTACCACTTGTTTGGATCATCAAATAGTAAAGTTTAGCAAAAAAGAGAGGTGCTAAACTTTAGCACAAGGGATCCAAACATGCTCTAAGTGTAAAATAAACAAATAAGTAAGCATCTCAGTTGGTGTGTGGCTCTTGGAAGGGGTTCTTCACTTATTATTTTCAATCTTCTTAATATAAAACTGCTCAGTTCTGAAAAAACACAAGCATTGTAGCTAAGAACAACTCCAACCCACATCTTATCTCGCCGCTACTAAACTTTTGGGAGAGAGGACAAAAAAAAAAATCCTCCAACCGAGCTCTTTCATCTGGTACTTTAAGTGTAGGAGGACTCTTATCCAGCAGCTTCAACCTCCCACATCTAGAAACCCTGGTATGGATGATTGGATTCTTAAGTATGAATGATTGGATTCTTAAGTATGAGAGGTTTGCTGAAGTTCATTGTGAAGTAGGAGAGCGAAATTGAGTAAAAAGACTCTCATATACTCCCTCCGTTCTTAAATATATAACACTGTTTTTACTCCAACTTTGACTAGTAATATCTATTTAACAAGTTAGTTAGCTAAAGTAAAATATGTATCATTATGTCTATTGTCATATGTACTTTAGATTTAACTTGTAAGTTTATCGATTTGCAAAAATATTTGCAGAAAAGGTGAATCATCAAACGAATGGAAAAAATTAATGATGTCATATATTTAAGAACAGAGGTAGTAAGTGCGATAGATGATGGTCAAAAATAGAAATTGACGAGTCGGAATTGCTCTAAGATGTGGCTCATGTGGGTGGGCGCAACCATTTGAGACACAAGCTGGCCGGGTTCTGTATGATTTCAAAGCTGCTCGTTCATCTGCTCGTTTCGGTCTGCTCTACTAGCGTAGTAGTGTTAGTTTTTTTAGACATAGCCCCTTTCAATTTGGCGTATTCCAAATCTGTTTAACCAATAACTTTTACGAGCGTAAGCTCTTTTGGACACATACGAAATATTTACCTCTATAAACTTGAATAAACTAAGTGATACAACGCGCGGTTGCGGGAGTTTTTTAAACAAATTTTATGGTGTAATGTGAAAATAAAAACACCAAAGTGATTACATGACAACATTATTTTGTAAATAACATTATACATGGAAGCATGATGATTTTGTTGAGAGGGAATTATTCTAAATTATTGATCCTACATTTTTATCTACACAAAAACATGATATTAACAAAAAAAATCGGTTGAAGACATAAATATATGATCTAGTGGATGGTGACATGCGTATAGTGGATAATAACATAAAATACTTGCATGTTGAGAGAAATCTATAGATATGTAGTGAGTTCCATTTATATAGTTATATTCCCATGCATCTATATAGAAACGATCTAGTGAGAGATGCATGCTGACTCATCACTTATCACCAGAATAAGAATTAACTTGAGTACGAACATTCATATATGTAGTATATCTTATCCCTATCCAATCCATGTTAGGATCATTTAAGTTATGTGTAATGTTTCTACTTTTTTTCAAAAATATTTTCCTCTCGCAAAAAATCTACGAATCAACAGAAGTCCCTTTAAAATTTTCCCAACATACTTTTGAATAACTAGGTGATACTCCGTATGTTGCTGTGAGGAATTTTTAAACAAAATTTTAAGGTGGAATGTGAAAGTAGAAATATCAAACTGATTATATGGCAACATTTATTTGTAAACAACATTATATATGAAAGCATGCTATTTTGTTGAGAGTGAATCATTCTAAAATGATTAATCTTACATGTATTTCAACTGTGAAAATTTTGTGACGTGCTACTCACAGATAATGTTAATAGTTACAGAAAATCAGTTAAACATAAATACATGATTGGGTAGATGATGACATAATGTAAGTGGATGGTGATATAGTGTATAATAGGTTATGATGTGAAATGCTTACAGAGAACTCTCAGTAGGATACTCCCGTATAGTTGTATATGAACACCAAACTCCATAAGGTCATGCAGAAGCGGAACTAGAGCTAAGCTCAACAAGCGATGCGTAGGTCCCGTCCTTTATCTGCATCAGCTCTTCATGCCTGCCTTTCTCGGCTACAGCCCCGTTCTTCAGTACAGCAATGATATCTGCACCTCTGATCGTCGCTAAACGGTGTGCCACCACCACGGTGGTTCTACCGACCATCACCTTGTCCAGCGCCTCCTGCATCACTCGCTCCGACTCCGCGTCCAGGGCGCTTGTTGCCTCATCCAGCAGCAGCACCTTGGGGTCCTTCACGATGGCCCTCGCAATGGCGACACGCTGCTTTTGCCCACCTGACAATTGGATCCCTCTTGCGCCGACGAAGGTGTTGTACCCGTCAGGCAGCGCGGAGATGAACTGATGTGCATTGGCTGCTTCAGCGGCAGCAACGATCTCTTCTTCAGATGCTTCCCCTTGCTTCCCATAAGCTATGTTGGCGCGGATGGTGTCGTTGAAAAGTACTGGTTCTTCGGCAACTAGCCCGAGTTGCTGCCGGAGCCAGCTAACTTTGAGGGCTTGGAGTTCCACATCGTCGAAGAGGATCTTACCGGAATCCGGATCGTAGAACCTTTCGAGTAGCGCGATCACTGTGGACTTGCCACTCCCACTCTCCCCAACTAGTGCCACAGACTGCAAGGATAACAACCACTATATTAAATTTAGTACAGGTGGAAATGTGCAAATTGTTGCTGCTTTGTTCTGATCGAATCTGACCTTTCCTGAAGAAATCCTCAACGACAGATCCTTGAAGATTTGAACATTTGGTCGTAAGGAATACTTGAAGCACACATTCTGGAAATCAATGTCACCCCTCACACTTGTGATGACCACACCCTCCTCGCTGCTGTAATCGATCTTGGATTTATGGTCAAGAATTTCAAAGACAGATGCCACCGCATCATTAGACTTGGTGCTGTCCGCACCAAAAGCACTTGCTCGTGAGATTGCGTTAGTTCCTAAAACTAATACGAAGAAGATCTGAAAGCCACATGATTAGTTAATAACCACAACATGCTGCGAAACGACCGATCCTATTCAGAATTGTGCGAAAATTGATCTCACCCTAAACACTTCAGGAAATGTGGCCGTTCCTTGCTGAACAAACTTGGCACCAACGTAGAAGCACAAGGCATATGTAAAGTAGAAGGCGACGAATGAGAATCCAAACCCCAAGCCACCAACAACACCTTCTCTTATTCCTTTCTTTGTTGGAGATTCACATTTCCTCTCATAGGCGTCCATCACCTTCTTCTCGGCAGAAAACGATGCCACAGTTCTGATGCCGCCAACTGCATCAGTTGCTACTTGACTTGCTTCTTCATACTTCAACTGCATCCCACCAAAGAATTAGACACAGCTTATTTGCCGTGAAATAAATGCTTATAAATAACAATAATTGTGATATGCACCTTTGCATCTTTATTTATACCACTAAGGAACTTCGTTTGAGCATAGGCTTGGACACCCACAAAAGGAACCACCACAGTGATAATCAGTGCCAACTTCCAGTTTGCCACCATTGCTATTGTGAAGCCGGATATGACAGTTGACAGAGTCTGGACATTCAGTGCTAAATCATCGCCAACAAGTCGCTTAACATGCAGAGCATCAGTTGATAGCCTTGCACCAATTGATCCACTGAAGCAAAGGATGAAACTCGTGGTATGAGTAAAGTTGATGGGTATAGTGCTAACTGCTAACTAGCATTCACTAAAAGCATATATTATGGCCAACAAGAGTATATTGCACCACAATAGTTGTAAGACAACAATATTACATCTTATGGTCAGGTCAACACAATTTATGATTTTTTTTGAAACTGTACAGCAGGATAGACCATCACTGTGGTCACAATTTATGATTTTGTAGTGTTAAGAATCTTAAACTAGGAAGATGGTTCACAACATTTCTGCAGTGCACTTTTAGTTAGAGTAACAACAAGGATTTCATAATTGTAAAATCTTGAAAACGACAACCTGGAGGAATGTTTCTTTCTTAGAATAACATGAAAACATTTTTTTTGAAAAATAATGACGAGAAAAATTGAACACACACCTCGAGTGTTTAGGTTTATCAAACCAGTTGATCTCTTGGCGCATTACACTCTGAAATGTCAGTGACCGTACGCGCTCCACAAGCTTCCCACCAGCTAATCCAAACAGGAAGTATTCTATTGGGACTAGAACAAATGCAAACGCCTAGGACAACAAACATTCTTGCCCAGAACCTGGAATCATTCAGTAGTTCTGCTGGTGGCTCATAAAACACCTTTATCGCAGTTGAAACCAATATGCCATGTACTGGGAAAATGACTCCATGAATTGCAGAAATTATAGAACCAAGTCCAAGTACAAAAGCTTCTGGTTTGTTCAGATAGAAGAGTCTACCAATTGGTGGAGCAGTAGTAATTTTGTCTGTCGTCTCCTCTACATCAGGAGCTTCACTGAATTCCATTGGATCCGGTAGGCCAAGCGGAGCAGGGAAAGAGTTCCTACCACTATTCCTAAAAGAGGAGGACCCTTTACTAGTTGATTTCCTGGTGATACTTTGGCTTCTTGGTTTGTTATTAATAGATCTGGAACCGAAACCATTTGTTACTAATAAATCAGGGTTAACACTTGAAGATTCTGCTTCTTGCCGAGTCTCTTGTAGATGTATCAGCTGAGAGTAAGCACCTTCAGGTATCTTCATCAGTTCTACATGTGAACCTGTTCAAAATTCACACAAGCAAGTAAGCAACTGTCATGCACCTAAGCTTGCAGATATGCTGAGCAAAAAAAATTATTTTATTCCAAAATAAATTGAAGGCGGAAGTTTTCATTACTGCATCTTGGACTATTTAGAAAAGAGAAAACATTTGTATCTATATAACCTATATATATGGAACCCACTAAGAGGCATTAACTATATTTCTCTCAACATGCAAGTCATCCACCTCACATGACACGTCATCATCTACTAAATCATCAATTTATGTCTTCCATCGATTTTCTGTGACTATAGCATTCATACATCTTTGTGAGTACCATGCTACAAAATTCTAACAATAGAAATACGTGAAAGATCAATCATTTAATAACTATTTTCTCTCAACAAAATGAACATATTTTCATATATAGTGTCGTTTGTAAAAAAAAATGTTGCATAGCAATCACCTTAGTTTATACTTTCAAATTTTCACCTTACAACCTTGTTTAAAATTTTCCGCAGCAACGTGCGGGGTATCACCTAGTTTTTAGACAAATTAGACCATCATTCAAACATATCTGGATTCACAAACATCTTCAATTTCGTACCTTATGGGAAATTTCAGTTTGTTTAGATGAACTGTGCTCACAAGAATACAAGACTACAAAAATGGGGCTCTTTTACAGTGGATCATACCACCCGGTGGTGGTATGCAATATATGGCTATTTTTTGTAAGGGTACATAAGTGATTATTTAAATTTTAATAAATTTGGCAACTTCGGGCCGACAGGGTGTATTAGAGGGAAATGAAAAAAAATTGAAATGAAGAAATTATATATTTCGTTTATGCCACAGAAAAAACTTTCAATAATACCCCTATACCACCTAATACCACAAGTGCAAGTTGTGGTGGTATACTATTAACCTTAACCACTGGATTCTGTCATTTGGATTCTTTTCAAACAGTGGTATAAGGTGGTATGGTCCACCATAAAAGAGGCCAAAAAGAGATGTAACTTGTGTATATTTATATTTTTATGTGGCATAAATATTGTACTGTGGCCTAAAATCTTACAGCACAGCATATTGGGACAGCATATGAACAATAAATCTTCTAGAGGTTATAGGAAAATATATCCATTTTTATATATCTTTTCCAATAGTCTCCCACTTTCACATGGTATACCTTGTTCCACCATCTTCCCATGTTGCAGGACGGATATAACATCAGCATTCTTCACTGTGCTTAGGCGATGAGCAACAATAATTGTAGTCCTTTCTAACATTACCCTGTTCAATGCTTCTTGAACTACCCTCTCAGATTCCATATCCAATGCGCTGGTTGCTTCATCAAGCAACAAGATCCTAGGGTTCTTTACGATTGCTCTAGCAATTGCTATTCTTTGTTTTTGCCCTCCAGACAGTTGAGTTCCATGTTCCCCAACCATTGTGTCAAGACCCTGTAATGTTTCACAAAATTACTGCTTAATCACTGTACGGAAGAACGTTAGAAAGTAAGTTAAATATGAGTGCATTAGTTTATATGTACATCCGGCAACTTATCAACAAATTTAGCAGCGTTTGCAAGCTTGATTGCTCTCTTGATCTCTTCAGTTGTTAGATTTTCCATCCCATAAGCAATGTTTTCCCTGATTGTAGTTGCGAACAACACTGGTTCTTGGCTAACGAGACTAATTTTTCCTCTTATCCATCCAAGCTTCATTCTTCTGATGTTAACACCATCGATCAGAACTTCTCCAGCCTGTGGATCATAGAACCTCTCCACCAAACTGATCACAGTCGACTTCCCACTGCCGCTCTCTCCAACTAGGGCCATAGTTATTCCACTTGGTACTAGCAATGAGAATCCATCAAATACCAAATGTTCAGGCCTGGCAGGATAGCTGAAGTACACATCCTTCAGTTCAACATCACCCTTGATGTCCTCCAATATAATACCTGTGGTGTCATATATATCAATTTCTGGTTTCCGTTCAATTGTCTTGAACATTCTTTATGCTGCTCCTTGACCTTCTGCAAAAGCTGTCACTGATGGTGTTGCCTGACCCAAGGACCTACAGTAGAGGAGTATGTAACTGAAATCAGCATGCTGCAAATGGTCAAAAAAACAGAGATGGAAAGACCATGTTTGAAACATAAGTGATTCAAATGTGTTGGGAAGTCGTTTTGATATCACAAGTTATAATGTTATCCTCCAAAGTGCAAATACTATACTTTGCATTTAACAAGTACAAGTTGTTATAAATCAGAGTGAAGGTTGTGGTTCAGTTCAAAAAAAGAGTGAAGGTTGTGGCACATCCACGGAGAAACACAGCTCATTTTATATCAATGTCATTGCTCATTTAAGAATCCTTCAGAGGATCATCATTAGTTTTTAAAACTTACATTGCACCTATCATGACCACCATTATGACAGAAATAACCATGCCACCATTGTATCCTCGCTCAACTATCAATCTAGATCCATACCAAACTGCCAAACCATAACTGCAAAATAAGACTGTCAAAACTGAACCCAATCCAAATCCATGTACAGCACCTTCTTGTAGAGCAGATTCATATGCTTTTCCTATGAACTTGTTATACATTGCTATAGCCTGCTTCTCGCCATTGAATGAAACAACCTTCAAAGCATAAGAAGATAAAACAGGTTGAAAGAACATCAAGACCTTAGTAGTGACAGACCCAAGGATGACTAATAACCATAAATGAGTGCCTAGTAGCACTAACCGTTCTAATGGCTCCAAGTGTTTGTTCAACAACAGTTCCAGCATCAGCATATTTTGCTTGCATGCGGGAGGAGATTCTTGTCCTAAGCTTTGATACAGTTGCAAAAGCAATGGTAACTGGAGGAATGGTTGAGAGCATAACAAGGGCTAAGAGCCATCCTCTCACAAATGCAATAATGAAGCCACCAATAAAAGTAGAAAGGAGTTGTATGAACTTTCCAACCTAAATAGAATATATGCATAAACACTTCAGATAGTTAACAATGACGCACTGCTTACATTTTATCAGACGCTCACATACAAAACAAATACATTTTACATTTTTCCTGTAAGAACTCTAATTTACAACACTTCGCAACATTACATAGCAAATTCATGCATCAATATTGTCTGAAACCACTCTCCATTTTATCTTTGGCAACTCTATCAATTGCTTTTTAAAATATCACAATAAAGCGAATTTCACTATTAATAATACTTAATTAGTATGAAGTCATTATCTCTGAATTGGGAGCATATGTAGCGTGTCAATTAGTTTTAGCAATGCATAGCACTGCACAACTATTGGATAGTGGATACACTGCCCATTAGTAAAGAGTAGAATCAAAACTCATTACTTTTGTAACAAATTCGTGACTCTGTTCGGCAGGTCATAAAAGCAGAAGTCGGCAGATTGGTTGTGAGAGAAAAATACTGCACAATAAGTTGTACGGCAGATTGATTGTGAGAGAAAGTACTGCGCAAAAAAGAAACTAAATGAAACTTTCTTTCTAAATGCAAAATAACAATGATATATTTTTATTTCTCTCACTAATCAATCATTTCTAGGAAGAAGTTTTTAGTTTCTGTACAGGTGAAAGGTAGGTGCACAGGTTCATGCTGCTTCCTTTGAGCGATATTTCGGAAGTTGGAGCTCTTGTGACGAGATGTTCGGTGAGCTCATGGATAGTGTGAGGATACAAAGAAGACTGTCCATTTGGCAAGCAAACCATTGGATGCTTTGTACATTTTCACTAGGAATGGATGGATAAGAAATGACATTGTTTCCTTCTATTTGGGTGCCTCTTTCTCCTTTTATTTACTTGTGATAAGCTACAGCAAAGCCTTTTGTCCCAAGCAAGTTGGGGTAGGCTAGAGATGAAACCCAAAAGAAACCATGAAAGGAGAAACACACATCCCCACACACACGAAGTGTTAAGGGTAAACAAAGGGTGAAACAGAGGTCATGGTTCAGGCACACTGATGGCTAGTCTCCAAGCACTCCTATCCATAGCTAACTCCTTGGGGATGTTCCACTCCTTAAGATCTCTTTTAACCGTCTCGTCCCAGGTCAGTCTAGGTCGACCTTTACCTCTCTTTACGTTATCGACCCATTTTAGAACCCCACTACGCACCGGCGCCTCAGGAGGCCTCCTTTGGACATGACCAAACCATCTCAACCGATGTTGAATCAATTTTTCCTCAATCGGTGCCACTCCAACCCTATCTCGAATATCTTCATTGCGGACTCTATCCCTTCTTGTATGCCCACAGAGCCAACGCAACATACGCATCTCTGCTACACTCAGTTGTTGGACATGTCGCCTTTTTGTAGGCCAACATTCAGCACCGTACAACATCGCCGGTTGGATCGCCGTCCTGTAGAACTTGCCTTTTAGCTTTTGGGGCACCCTCTTGTCACATAGGGCGCCAGAAGCTTGACGCCATTTCAACCAACCGGCTGAGATCCTATGCCTAACGTCTTCATCAATGTCGCCATCCTTCTGTAGCATCGATCCTAGGTACCGAAAAGTATCATTCTTGGCCACCACTTGCCCATCAAGGCTAACATCTCCAAGCTCATGTCCAGTCGCGCTGAAATCACATCTCATGTACTCAGTCTTGGTCCTACTGAGTCTGAAACCTTTTGACTCTAGCGAGTCTCTCCACAACTCAAGCTTCCGATTAACCCCTGCTCTAGTCTCGTCAACTAACACTACATCATCAGCAAAGAGCATACACCACGGGATATCATCTTGTATATCCCTTGTGACCTCATCCATCACTAAAGCAAAAATATAATGGCTCAATGCTGATCCCTGATGTAGTCCAATTTTAAGTGGAAAGTCACTAGTGTCACCATCACATGTTCGGACAACCGTCCTCGCATTATTGTACATATCCTTTATGAGGGTAATGTACTTAGTTGGGACTTTGTGCTTTTCCAAGGCCCACCACATGACATTCCTTGGTACTTTGTCGTACGCCTTCTCAAGGTCAATAAAGATCATATGCAAGTCATTCTTCTGTTCCCTATATCTCTCCATTAATTGTCGTATTAAGTAAATCGCCTCCATAGTCGACCTCCCAGGCATGAACCCAAACTGGTTTTGGGTCACACTTGTCCCTCTTCTGAGGCGGTGCTCGATAACCCTCTCCCAGAGCTTCATTGTATGTCTCATTAGCTTAATCCCTCGGTAGTTGGTACAACTCTGAACATCTCCCTTGTTCTTGAAGATCGGTACTAATATACTTCTCCTCCATTCATCAGGCATCTTGTTTGACTGAAAAATAAGGTTAAAAAGCTTAGTTAACCAAACTATTGCTCTAGCACCAAGACATCTCCACACCTCAATGGGGATACCATCTGGACCCATCGCTTTACCCCTCTTCATTCTCTTCAAAGCCTCCTCAATCTCTGCCTCCTGAATTCTCCTCACAAAACGTCTGTTGGTATCGTCAAATGAGTCGTCCAACTCCACAGTAGGACTCTCATCCTCCCCATTAAACAACTTATCGAAGTACTCTCGCCATCTATCCTTGATCTCTTCATCCTTCACCAGAAGGCGATCTGTCCCATCCTTGATGCACTTGATTTGGTTTATGTCCCTTGTCTTCCTCTCTCGGGTCCTAGCCAACCGATAAATGTCATTCTCCCCTTCCTTCGTGCCTAGCCGCTGATAAAGGTCCTCATACGCTTGGCCCTTGGCTACACTCACAGCTCGCTTTGCAGCCCTCTTCGCTGTTTTATAGCTCTCGATGTTGGCTGCACTCTTGTCAAGGTGGAGGTGCTTGAAACACTTCTTCTTCTCCTTAATAGCCCTTTGCACCTCACCATTCCACCACCAGATGTCTTTCGCTTCTTGTTTGCCTCCCCTACTCACGCCAAGCGCTTCTGCAGCCACCTTCCGAACACATGTTGCCATCTTTAGCCACATGTCATCTGCATCTTCTCCTACCTCTCATGGTCCCTCTCCTAGCATCTTGTCCTTAAACATTTGTGCCGCTTCCCCTCTAAGCTTCCACCACTTTGTTCTCGCGACCTTGGCACGTTTGTTCCTGTGAACACGTACCTGAAAGCGAAAATCTGCCACCACAAGCTTGTGTTGAGAGACAACACACTCCCCAGGAAACACCTTACAATCTAAGCAAGCACTTCTATCTCTCCTCCTTGCAAGGATAAAGTCGATCTGGCTCGAGTGGTGACCACTCTGAAAGGTCACTAGATGAGATTCCCTCTTTCTAAAGACGGTATTTGCTATCAAGAGGTCGCATAGGCAGGATATATTTCCATTTTTAAAAAAAGCAGCTTTTATGTCCAAAAAAAATACAAAATCCTTGCCCCACTATTTATCAAGATCTATACCGTTGAACAATGCACTTAAAGATATAGCATTCTCCATAAGCTGCACCATATTAAGCGTAGATGTCCATATCATCTAACAGGTTAGTAAAGGTTTTTCTGTTAGCCTTTCACTTCTTATAATCTCAAAACTGCATACCTTTTCTCCAATGGCATCTTGAATGAGGAATGTGTCTCCTGCCATCCTTTCAACTACTTGCCCAGTGCTCATCTCCATGTCAAAGAATGTGATATCCTGTCCCAGAATCGCCTTGAGGTACAGGGCTCTGATCCGTGCTGCTTGTCTTTCTCCAGTTATTGTCCAACAAGATACCTCTAGTACAAATAACAGATTATAAATCGAAGGGTTCTTTCTGTATTCATTCTTTTTTTAGCAATTTTCTGTATTCATTCTTAAAAAGAAACTCTAGAAAACAGTACTTTGTATAAGTACTCTTTTCTATTAGTTGACAGATTCTCAACTTGGAAGATAAAGATAACTTCTGCCCAGAAATGGATATGATATATTAATTTTGAATAGGAAATTCACTTACGAAGTGCTGAAGCAAGCCCTGCTCCGATGCCAAGATAGACAAAGTTCATGATCACCTGGAAATATAAGAAACGGGACACAGATCAAAGAGAAAGAATAGAACAGGAATGAGAAGGAAAAAAAGGCAGACCCATCTGAGTTGTTATTAAAAATTACTAACATGTTTCTCTAGGATTTTGATTGTGTGGCATAGGTGAAATTCCTATCAAAACATACTTTTTTTCCGAGGAACTCTATCAAAGCATACTTGAATCCATGATTGCTCAACAGAACAGCGTTGCAGTCTACAAGCAAGTACAGTGTACAGACACCAGAAGTCCAGAACGCCAAAGCACTATTCAAGCTACGAAATTAATTCCATATGGAAGGAGCGAAAATCTTGATTACTCATTTTACACATGCAAGTTGCGCCCTTTTTTTTTAAAAGAAAAAGAAAATCATCATTGCGGAAGATCGCAAACTTGTGACAAACAAAAGACGAACAGACTTCCTAGAGATCAGACCGCGGGTGTTGATTTGGGAATACCATATTTCACCAATAGGCGGATCAAATCGTCCTGCCGCACATGGGATCGGCCACGACATAGGCCGAAGTACCTTATGGGCTGAATAGTCTTGAAGATTGGTTTGGGCCGAAGTAGAGCCTGTTTGGAACAAAGTTATCTTCCGGAAGGAAGAAACAAAGTTATCTTCGATTGTTTCAAGATTCGTGCACATGGAGTCGTAGGATGGCCTTCTTCTTCCTCAGCTCGTCAACCATCTCCATGCTGCTGCCACCGATTCGTGCCGCCGCTCTTGCCTGCGTGTGAAGCCGAGGAGGGGTGGGAGGTGGGGGAGCGGCCGGCGGCGAGGTCGCCGACCGGGGTGGTGGTCGAGGCGGCATAGGGTTAGGGTTTGGGTTGCTGGGGGTTGGGGATTTATATGGCTGCCGACCATAGAAGGGGAGGGGTGGGAGAGCCGGAGGACTGGCAGGGGAGGCGAGACGGCGTGGTAGTCGGACGGGCGGGGTCGGACGGCGGTCGGGACAGTATTAGGAAGGGCGGAGTAGAGGAAGGTGCGGTGGTGGGTGGGCGGACGGTGCAGCAGCGCGGCAGCCGCCGGCCGTGCTGGACGAAGAAGGGGCGGGGGTAGAGGACGCCGGGGGAAGAAGGAGGTGAGGAAGAAGATGATGCTTAGATGGCCCATAAATAGGCTGGACGTATCGCTATCCATCTTTTGGAAGGAACATAGGAGGCCCCGTTTGGAACTATCCAACAACTATTCAGTTGTTTGTTACAGGGTGCTAGCAGCTTCGCAAACATTTTCAGACGTAGCTGTACCGAATGGTGCGCAAAAACAGCTCCCACAGCGAAACAATTTTTAACCTGTCGTAGCCATTCGGGGAGGGGGGGGGGGGGTTGGGGGAGGAGGAGCCCCCCTAGTTTCCTACCATGGCCCTCGGGCGATGGCGGTGGAGGAGGTAAGCGCGGTAGAGGTGACATGAGGTGTCCGACACGGTGGAGGAGGGCGGTTAGACCGCGGCGACATGACGCAGTGGAGATAGCTGATAGCAAGCACCGCAGGACGGGCGGAGGAGGCTGACGGTGCGCTACGGGCGGTGCAGCGGAGGAGGCTGATGGTGCGCTGCGAGCAGTGCAGCGGCGACGTGCTAGGGGCAGGTCGAAGAAGGTCGGCCGAGCCATAGAGGAAGGAGAAAGAAACAAAATGGATAAGGGAAGGAAGAGGAAGAAATAAAAAGGCAGAAAAAAAGAATGAGAAGGAAAAAAAAGAATAAATGAAGAAATAGGAGGAAAATAAAAGAAGGAAATAGAAAAAAAAGAAAAGAGTATTATGCACCGTTCATCATCTTATCCATGTCACACAGCTAGGAGAAACTATTTTGTCAAACATTTCTTTAAAACGATTTTAACTTCACCACAAAATCCACTCTACGAACACAGTCACAACCTTGCCAAACACAGAATTCTCAACTAGCGACTTCCATGTGGCTTCTTCTTTTTGTTGCGCGCGCTCACATGAATGAGTACCCTTAACAAATATATCCATACAATATATCCCCTGGTTTACCATTAACTCTAACTAATCTAATAAATAAACAAATAATATTAACCTTTTCATTTTCGAGGAAGAGTCAATCTAACCATATAGGCGGTGAGCGGAGAATAAATTTGGTTACAAATGGTATTCCGAGTGTTTTGACTTATAAGTAAACAACCACTCAAATAATTTGAACTATATGATATTCTTGTTATGAAATAGTTGTGTATATATAAGTAACGTACTAAGCATGAAATGTACATTCACACGAAGCATTGTGGTTTATCTTAATTTCATGTACAATATTTACGTTTGGTATAAGTTAATTTTGGCTCCTGTTTAATATTATCCACATTGCATATTATTTTCTTTTTAGAAAATTATGACATTTATCATAAATTAATTAACTAGCATCACAAAGTAAAACAAGGAAAAGCTAACCCGATATTCTCCCCTTCTCCTCATCTGATTTTTTTTCTCACCCTCACCCCTTTCTTCTCCAATTCCGGCTAGCCGTCGACAAGGTTAGGTTTTAGGGTTCTAGATGACGGGAACTGATGCCCACCACTAAACATGGAAGGGCACAACGATGGGAAGGGGTGAGGTGCGGCAGTGGGTACGCCGCCGGCCAGGTAGTGGGCTATGGCGGTTGGGTTAGTGTCGGGGGCGGGAGAACCATGAAGATAGTGGCGGAGGATGGAGGCGGCTGTGGGAGGGGCATGTGAGGCGTGCGGGCCAGGTCCGCCAGAGGGGTGGGGAGGGACTGGGCGGTGTGAGGGGTGGGGGAGCTGGAGGTAAAAGAAGCACATCAAGAAGGAAAAAAAAGAGTGACGGAGAGGGAAAAATATCAGGGTCACGGTAGACAGATAAAAAAACAGAAGGACGTCTAAAAATGTGAGAGTGATGATGTAGAGCATCTCCAACAATTCCCTATCCCATGTTGTCATTCTTATTTTTTGGACAAAAACAGAAAAAAAACGTTCTCCAACAGTTCCCCATCCCAGGTTGCCATTTATCCCAAGTTCGGAAAAAGAGCCTCTGTGCGCGTATGCGCTATCATATCTGCGGCGCATCCGTCCGTATGAAAAGAGGTGGAAGGGTATACAAATAATTTTGTTTCGATCTCAAGGTTTTTGATGTAAGTTTTCAAGAGTTGGAAGGATAACATAAATTTGTTTCTCTTTTAGGGTTCTAGATGTAAGTTAGATCTATGTTTGCCAAGTAAATTATGCTAAACTGATGGAGACGATCTCTTTTTTACTTGCATATTTTTGTAGAAGTTGGCAAAATACAAGATTTGCCAAATAAAATTGGACAAACTTTTAGAGATGCTCTTCAATAAACCATGTGTCATGTGCGAAGCACAAACAGGGGGGGGGGGCACCTTGACGACCCTGTGGAGGACGTCGTCGGAAGACTCGGCGGAGCCCAAGGCGTCGATGACGTCGCCCAAGACGAAGGTCATGAGCGGCTGGCCCATCCCGTTGGCCACCGCGGCAAGGGCGCCCACGGCCATGAGCAGGGCGTCCATCCGGTCCGCGAACGCGAAGAGCCGGTGTGCAGCGACACGCGCCCCTCGGCTGGTGGCGGCGGCTTCAAACTCCCATCGCCGGCGGCGCCGCTGTCCCTCTCCTGGCCGCCGCTACCTTCAGCCCTGCTGTCCCTCCTCACTCCCATGGTGATCGACGACGACGACGAGCCAACTTTCCTTTTAATTTGGAAATCAGACGATAGACGACTCAAGCATGCAGCAGTCTTGGTTTGTGATTCGTTCTCACTATATTTATATATATAGTTGCTTGCTGACGGAGGCTGCTTGCTTTGGTAGTGCTATATACTGTACGTAGTAGCTCGCTCCCATCTTTGGCGCGCGCGCGGGGGGGCCGGGGGGCGGTACGCTTGACGCCCGCTCCGCCGCATGGCGTATAATAAATAAAAAAACTAAAATGGTCTCACGAGTTGTGCGTGCGCGCGTGCTATGGCCTCCACGTACGGCAGCGAAATGCGCCTGTTCGCTTGGCTGGTTGCTGGTTGCTGGTGGCTGGTGCTGGTTTGTTCTGAGAGAAAAATATTAGTACTGCTGACTGACTGTTGTTGGCTGGTTTTTTCTGAGAGAAAAGTACTGCTGGCTGGTGGTTGATAAGCCAGACGAACAGGGTGATGATCATCCGTTGCTAGTTGCTACCGTAGCATGACTTATTTTTAAAGTACGTATTTGAATCTATGCAACATTTTTTAATTTTTACCGTCCATCAATATTTGTCGACATGCATCATCATTCTTTATTTTTAAAAAAATTGGCTTAATGTTACTAAGGGCACTCCCAATAGTGTATTTATAAAAGTTTCTATATACATTAATTAGACAATGAAATAAATATTTTGCTGATATGACAGAAGATTAATTGAAGAGAGAGTGCAAAAAATGAAGAAATTGTTTCCTCTCTGAGAAACGTCTATGATACGCTAGGAAACCGACAAAAATTGCGTTGGGGACACCCAGTCGTTTCTTCCCCTCCCACCTCGGATCTGTTGCGCTCTCTCCTACCTTCCGCCCATCGTCGAACACGGACCGCAGCACCAGCAAGAAAAACAAGCTCGGAGGGCGGCGATTTCGGGACGGTCTGCCTCGTCGGCGGAGAGCAGCCAGAGGCAAGGCGCGTCACGCGCCGGGGCTGGGGCGAGGCCGTCCCACCTATTCGGCGGAGAGTAGGTGGGTGGGGGTGCCTCGCGTGCTGGGGCCGATCCACAACCACGGGCTGGGGCACCTCGCACGCCGGGGCCGATCCGCCTCGCACGCGTGGCGAGCCATGTCGGGGGTTTGATACCGTCGGGAAGTAAATTTTGGTATGTTCGTGCGTCTGATCCGGACGGTTGGGCTTAGAGACATAGGAGTTATACTGGTTCAGGCACCAGGGGGGCCCTACGTCCAGTTCGGGGAAGTGTTCTATATGCCTAGGGGGCTTGTAGTAGGGGATACAAGCTTAGGTCGAGAGAGGGAGCAGGTCCCAGGTCTCTGAGTGTGGTGGAGAGCTCGTAATTCTCTTGAGTGTGTGTTTCTCTCGGTTTCACTGTGTTGTTAGTCGTTGTTTTGTGATTGGTACCTGCTTCCCCTTTTATAGTTCAAGGGGAACCAGTGTATAGGGGTTAGGATGGTAAAATCGTGTTCTGCTACAGTGCTGTAACAGTGCTGGAACAGCCGTTGGGATGACGCCATAGTGTGGGTCTTGGTCTTTGATTGGCGTCGTACGCCTGGCTAGAAGCGGTAGTCCTGTAGGGCGGCGTAGGCGGCTGCCCCTGCCCCAAGGCTGTGGCTCCTCGACTTACTGTCTTGCATGGTCGGTAGGTCGGAGGACTTCTGGTGCAAGCCTCGACCTTGCCTCGGGCGGTCACTTGCCCGGAACGCGCCGCCCGATGACTTATACGCGAAGGATTCGCCCCATCCTTCGCTACTGTGCCGCATTTAGGTGACGGGACATCCTCGCAGCGATCTTCCCACGCCGAGGAAGATCTCATCATGGCCTGACAGCACCCCGGCATGCCCCCGGGCAGCGCGGAGCCGCTCCCGCCACGTTGCGGTTCCCGTCAGGGGAGCCGGGCCTTCGGGGAGCTTTGAGTCCGGTGCTTTTCTGGAGATGATGGGCTTGTATTGCTGGAGTTGATGTTGGACCGTCGTGGCTGTGGGCTATCTTAGTCTTGTAGATTGGGGATTATGGGCTAAGTTGATTACCCCCAGTTTACCCTCTCGTCAGTAGCCCCCGAGCCTAAAGGGGAATGATTGATTCACCCTTAGGATTTTAGCAGCAACAATGCTTTTCGGTCGATCTTCTCGCTTTGTTTCGGTGGGGGCGCGCGAGCGCACCAGCCGGGTGTAGCCCCCGAGCCTGCGGCGGAGTCAAGGACTCTGCTGCAGGGTTTTGTTTGGTCGTGGTGAGTACCAGCTCACCTTTTGAGGACGACGTGGCTGGATGGTGGGATTTGACCCAGCGTCGAGGGGGACTGTGGACGGCTTCAGCTGACGTGATGGGTGCGAGCGGTAGGCCATTATTCCGCCGCCGCACTGCTGGGCGGGGTAGGAGGTCGGTCACGGCTTGCCTCGTAAGCTGCCCCGTCTTGGTCGCTATTTCTCTCGTGAGGTTGGTGTCGTATGGACATCCCAGGGCCCATTACCCAGGCGAGTATTGGAACCGACTACTACATGGGCCCACCGGGACTACTCGACTTGTGCTACACGGTGCAAAACGGCGTGCGGTACAAGGCAACAGAGGACTAGTACTCGGATAGGAAGGCTAGGCATGTGCGAATCCATGTAGAGTACTCCTACCCATGTACGGCTAGTATTCCTTCCTCAAACTGATTTGTAACCCTGCCTCCCGTGCTATATAAGGTGAGGCAGGGACCCCTATCTAGACATCTGCATCATCTTGTAAACAACACCCCATCAATCAAGAGCTACGCAACATACATGATGTATGGTATTACGCACCTAGCAGCCCGAACCTGTCTAAATTGTGTGCCACGTGTCTCTCCTTTGAGTTCCCGATCTTGGCGAGACCACAAACATCTACCTCAGGTACTCCCCTTGGTAGGTTGCCAGTCTAAAACACCGACAGCTGGCGCGCCAGGTAGGGGATCTCGCCGAAGATCTCATGGCGAACTCGACGACTTCCATCGTCATCAAGCCAACCGCCGTCTTCAACCGCGGCGACACCTTCATCTTCAGCTCCTGGGTCTGCACTGCTGACGACACTGGTTCATTCCAGCGCTACCTCACCATGACCCCGGACCCGGAGACCGGGTTCGTGACGCTTCCCGAAGTCACCATGAACCAACTCGTCGAAAAATTCAACGAAATTTCGTTCTACAACAAAGCTACCGACTTCGAGATTGGATCCATCTCCACCTCGAACTCGACGACTACCTGGGTTGAGCCACGCGAGCTAGCTCTCGAGCCATCATGTAGACCAGTCCTCCCCCACGAGCAATTCCCGTACGGCCCCCGCAGCGCCAGCGCAGTCAACGCGGATGCGCTCATTCCGCGTCGGGCCGGCAAAGAGATCGTCTCTGAGTACTCCTCAGACTCCAGCGCCGTCCCCGACTACAACTTGGATCCTACGAGTTCGACTTTGGATTGGATCCGATCGAGCCCGAGTCCGACTACAACTACACTGAGAAGCCATTGTCAGGTCCTGCTGCTGGCTTGGTCATCAAGTCTACTCCAGCTGGTAGATTCGTCTACTGGCCCGACCAGAAGCCCGCAGACCTGACTGACGACAACTCACGTTGCGTCGCCTGCCTCGAGACACTACCCTTCCAGGAGGGAACTCCTCTGACACCCATCACAGAGGAACACACGCCAACCGAGGTGGCTACTACCGACTCAGGCCGCTACTCACCTGATCGACAGGTGTTCGTATCTGAAGCAGGCGCAACCTCAACCAACAACTGTGAAGATCGGTACCTTGATGACATCTCTGATGATGAGCTGTCAGCAGACGCACCTACCGATGAGACTACTGAAGCCAAGAACAATCGATGTACTCGCAATCAAAAGCGAGGAGATCAATGTCAGCGGCTCCAGGAAGCTCTACCAATCCGCAACCTCAACAAGGCTCTGGACGAAGTCGCAGCACGGAATCATGAGACGCCCGAGCAATGCCTTATGTCCATCAACAGGATAAGGTGAGCCGCTCTAGGCAGCCCTGCGGTTGACCTCATAGCCCAGCTCGCGGAGAAGGCCTACTTCATGCGCGCTGACGATAGACAGGCTCGAGCTCATGACGAAGAAGTCGTAGCCGCACCCCAGCAGATGATGTGGGGCCCAACCGCCGTCGCACCAAACTCCAGCCGACCACTAATCGCTCTAGAGCTACGGGGGGAGGACCCTCACACGGTGGCGGCAGCAGGGGTGGCGGCGGCAGCGGCAGACGCGGCGGCGGTGGCAACCCCGGAGGATGAGGCCACGAGAATAGCCATGCCACCGGCAATGCACGTGGCGGCTACGATGCCCGCCACAGGATCGGCGAGATACACCGCGCCAAGAGGACCACCAACGTCAGCGACAATGATGGCTTCCCCGCATTCACGGCTCGACTACGTGCCCTACTACTACCCAAGAAATTCAAGCCTCTTGGGATCTCCAAGTATGACGCGAAGCAATACCTAGTACAATGGCTACGGTGCTATGCCCTGTCCATCGAGAACGCTGGTGGCAACAATGACATGAAGTGCCTCTACTTCCCCTTCTGTCTAGACCAAGCTCCACTCACATGGCTCGAGTCGCTCGACAAGAACTCAATCGACAAGTGGGACCAGCTGAAGGCGCAGTTCACCAGCAACTTCGCGGGCGCCATGGGGCGCTCGGGTACTCGCATGGACCTGGCGCAAGTCAAGCAAGAGCAAGGCGAGATGCTCCGCCAGTACATGCGTTGCTTCTTCGACAAGCGTGCGACCGTAGTCGACGTCTTCGACAAAGAAGTCATTGACATCTTCCAAGACAGTCTTTACCACCGTCGCACCTTTGAAGACATCGGTCGCCGCCGCCCGAGTTCCATTACCAAGATCAAGGACATGATCACCTCATGGGCCGACAAAGAAGACAAGGCCAATGCCAAGTACGACTCCAATCGAGGCAAGAGCAAGAACAACACGGGCGACAACAACAATAACAACAACAAGGATCAGGGTGGTCGCGCCAATAACAATAACAACAACTCAGGTCCTAACCGTAAGCGCAAGCCAGACAACACTGTCGCGGCAGTTCAACGCCCTACGAAGGACGACAACAAGAAGACCTCGGGTGGCTTCAAGGACTTGCTCAAGGAGAAGTGTCCGTGGCATCCGGAGTGTCAGGGGGTGAGACCTAGATAGATCTGCTAGGGGGCTACCCAAGCAGTTTGTAGGTTAATGGGAGGATCGGGAACTAAGAGCGTAGGTGGTAGTTCACGTGATGAACTCGAAACACGGCAAGAATGGCGAGAAGCCCAGGGACATGAGGGTTTTAGACTGGTTCAGGCCTCCGGAGAGTAAAACCCTACGTCCAGTATGGTGGTGGAATTATGCGGAGAGAGAAGTCCCCTCGAATGGAGCACTAGGCCTCCTTATATGGACAATGGGCTAGGGTTCCCATTCAAGGTCGGTGGACCCATATCTGGGTAGGTTACAAAATGGGAGGTTATCTGCCCGGATTACAAGGAGTATCCTGTGATTCTCGGACCTACAGGTGGCGCCAGGCAGTAATCTAGTAGCTTGCCTCGCACTCCAGGTACTGCGGATCCTTCGGGATCTGGATAAGGTCGCCCGAGGTCTTCCAGGGTCGCCGAACTTGTGGATAAGGTCTTCAGGCCCACTTGCAGGTCGGCGGGGCTTCTGGGAGGTTGGGCCCACCTGGCAGGGACCTTTGGGACACTGGTCGGTGGGGACCCATGGGTACCCATGTCTCTCAAGCCCCCGATTGACGTGTAGGCGTAGCGGCCGAAGTAAGGTCATGCCGAGACGTAGCGAAGGCATGGCCTTGCTGAGGTCGTGTAGAGTGCACGGGGATCCAAAAAGAAAGAAAAACCCCTGCAATGCGCGTACGAAGTTGAACATCGAGCTCCTGGAATGCAGGTCCAGAAGGTCGAAGTGAAGACAAGGCGTCAATCTTGAAGAACCGCCGACCTGACCTGGATCAGGTAACACAAAAAAGCTTCCGCGACCCTCAGGAAGGTCGTAACGCCGACCGTTGGTAGGTCGAGCAGAGGAGTAGTGGAAGCAAGCTTCCAGTAGGTCGATGCAACGTAGAAGAAGAGGGCGTCGCGAGACGCACTCGTGGAGTAGCCCCCGAGCAGTGAAGCGACCAGAATGGCCGGTTTGATGCTCCAAAAATGAAGAAAGAGAGAACCTATGGCCTTCTGCTTCCTTCTGATGCTCTGACGACCTGGGCGAATGCGACAAAACACATGGAATCTTGAGGAAAGTGCCAAACGCCAAATTTTGTCATGTCCTGAATCACGAGCACACTGTACGGTCACGGGACCTGCCTCCAAGCAAAGCTGAAGCTGTTGTCCACCTGCAAAGGACAAGAAGCGTCAGGACGTTGTCAGGTAGGAGATAAGCGCGCCGACGCCCCCACGGGTGAACAGGAACCTCGTGCTTCACGTGGTAATAGTGACCGGATAAGAACGCCATGCCAGCCGTGTTGCCGGTGGAGTCCAAGGCCGAGTACTGCGGGTATAAATAGATGCCCGCGCCACCGAGCAAAGTACCCAGGCCACCTGTGGAAGCCATGGCAGAGCTGCGTAGTAATTTTCCTACGCCTTGGGCTTGTGCCCGTCCACCAGAGCATAGAGCTAGGCCATTGACAACTGGAGCTAGAAGAATGCTTGTGAAGCTCGGAGAACTCCATCAGCCGCTTCACCCGGGCCCAGCGAGGAATCAAGGTGTAGCATGGGGCAGTACATGTATCGACAGGCCTTGTGAGCGGAGGTCTGATGCGATGCTGGAGGCCACCATGCTTCACCAGGAGAGGCCCGAGGTGGTGCTGGTTCCATTTGAAATCTTGTGAGAGAGCCCAGACGTAAGTGTGGGCACCACAGGAAACCTTCTGGAGCCCGAGTAGAGGTGGCTGTGTGGCAGCTACGACAACAGCGGCGGTGGAGACCTCCAAGTAGGTCCTGAAGCTAGAAGAAAACTTGCGACACGCCTCATCAGTGTAGGCTGCGTCACAAACACTATGTAAGGTAGTTCAGGACCTTTAATGTCTTTGTATTTTGTAATCGGACATGGGCCAAAGTCCTTGTAGCTTACGAAGCTTTGCGCATATGTTTGTGTGACAAAGAGTACGTCTCAAGTGTATGTAGAGGCGCCCGGGCAGCAATGGTATGGTCCCAGCGGGGCTGTAAAAGCACGCCGACCTACGGGAGGCCTTAAATATCGACAAATATCCCGTGGTGACCTGAGTCATCACGACCGTTGTGCAGTGACACAACGCAGGGCGTCAATCTGAAAATTGTAGGTTTAGGCGACCTAGAAGGCAGCGGGGCCTCAGCGACCTCGAGGAGGAGCTGTAGTCAGGACCAAGAGGTCGCTATCGGGCAGTGGAGCCTTTAAGACAGGGCTATTGGTAAGATCCGCCGCTGTAGGTCGAAGCGACCTAGAAGGCATCAAGGCATGGGAGCCGTGGTGTGAACCCACCGTTGTAGGCCGAGGCGACCTAACAGGCCTGTTGGGTCCTTGTTGACCTTACGGAGGCGGTGAGGCGTATCCGTAGGTCGTCTGCAGGTCGAGTGACCCTGAAGTGAATGTCAGTAGTATTGGGGTTGGGAGCTTAAACGTGGGGCATAACGAGTCCACGACCACTGGGTTGTCGACCAGAAATCCGACAGGCGCAGATTCTCGTACGGCGCGAGCTGTCACTGCCTATAACCGTTAGGTCGAAAGAGCCGTTGGGGAAGAGAGCCATTGGGCAAAGATTCGTTGGGTCGCCGAAAAGTCCGCCTGATAGACGTTGGATGCGGCGGCCCACAGTGTCGTTGGGGCCCATCTATAAGAGGCCGAGCCGCGGGCCGGGACCCCCACTTGCTTCCATTTCCGCGTAGAGCCTAGGGTTCCACCATTGTCGCTCAAGCCCTCAGCAAAGTCAGCAGCGCCGCCGTGATTAGACCCGCCGCGCCCCACGCCCTCGCATGCGCACGAAGTCGCTCGTAGTATTTAGAGCCAAATCTGCCGGCGTAGAGGAGGAGGAGATGGAGCCCGAGCTTGCGCCGGCGCCGGAGAGCATCTGGGAACCGTCCACCATGACAGAGGAGCAGATCCAGATCTTGGCGACCCACAGGCTGCTGAAGCCCAAGGCGGAGGAGGGCTGGAGGCCAGCGGCCGGCGAGGCGTTCCCCACCGAGGGGACTGGCAAGACTGTCGCTTTCCTCGCACACATCGAGCGTGGGTTCGGGGTCCCCACGGGCGACTTCTTCCGCAGATTGCTCTACTTGTACCAGATCGACCTGGTACACCTTGTTCCCAATGCCATCACAATAGTCTCGTCCTTCATCCACCTCTGCGAGGCGTACTTAGGAATACCGCCTCACTTCATTCTGTGGCGGTATTTCTTCGAGTTGAAGAAGATGGGGAAATCTGAGGTCGTCGGTAGCGTCGGGTTCATGCTGCGTCGATACATGAAGCTGGTGTACATCGACCTGGTGCTGCCTGACAACACCACGGGTTGGAAGCAAGGATGGTTCTACCTCGACAACCCGGCCCCAGCGCTTCCAACAAGGTCTGGGTACGCGCCTGTACCTGGGCCAGAATAGTCCAACCAGCTGACGTCGCGAGAGACCGATGCCCTCAAGCCACTACTGAAGGACCTGGAGAAGCTGAAGATGGAGGGGCTGACCGGTGGTGTCGTGGCGATCAGCTTCAGCCGACGACTTCTGCAGCCTATTCAGGATCGGGTGCACCCCGCGTATGAGTACTGGGGGCAATCCGATCCCACCCGGGTCGCATGTCGCAAGGTCTCCAAGGAGGAGATGGTGGCGCGGGTAAAGGGGGTGTTCGCTGGGCGCATCCGCAACCGGACGTGCCCTAAGGCACTCAGCGTGTACCGCCCCACCGAAGCTGTAAGCGACCTTGCTCCGATTCGACCTTTACCACTGCTGTTGCCCTTGTGTCTTTTGGTAATTCTGACGTTGGTCTTCTGACTCAGGGTCATGAGGGCGTGTATTGGTGTCCAGCTCCGCTGCGCAGCAAGGAGGAGCGGAGCTTCAAGGTCCGAGCTGCGGGGGACGTTCGGGCGCCTCCGCAGCAGTGCATCGAGGACTACCTCTCCGACTCGTCTGTGGGTAGCGATGATGAAGATCCTATCGCGGGGAAGGTGGCGGCGAAGATCATCGTGCCGCCCTGACGACGTACGCGACAAGCGACGGGCAAGATGCCCGCGTCCAAGGCTGCCGCGACGATCACCGCGACCCAAGTGGCGGCGGCGAAGAAGAGGAAGAGGAGAGGCCCCGCTGCATCGACGGACACGACAACAGCCAGCACCAAGACCGAGACGGTTGCTGCTGAGG
This sequence comes from Cenchrus fungigraminus, assembly GCA_036936925.1. NCBI lineage: Eukaryota > Viridiplantae > Streptophyta > Magnoliopsida > Poales > Poaceae > Cenchrus > Cenchrus fungigraminus. The sequence goes on along the minus strand of CM072778.1, from coordinate 46,826,178 downwards.
AGGAGGACGCGATGTCGCCCGACACTCCGACCGCGAGGGTGATGGAGACGCCTCGCAAGGTCGCGGAGGAGGAGGAGGGGTGCTCGAAGCCGAGCGCAAGCGAGCCGGGCGACGCAGGGTCGCGAAAGAAGGTGAAGAAAGCTCCGCCCAAGCCTATAAAGGTCGGGTTGAAGCTCGGTGGAAAGTAAGTCATCTGATCTTGGCTTGCCTACAGTTAGTTTTGTGTGTCTTGTACTCTTCATTATTGTTGATGGTGAATTTTGGTGCTCCAAACATATTCGTTACACTTTGGTTTGAGCTTGATTATGCAACTAACCCGCCACTAGGCACACTAATGATATAACAAGTTCATCTTCGTATGTGCATTTGGAAGTGTTGTGTTTTTGTAGGAAAACATGGACAAAAGGGACGGAGTCACAACAAGTTCAAAGGAGCAAATGATGAGTTCCGTTCGTGTTCGAGTGCAAGGCGAAATCACTTCCAAAGGTGGCAAGGACCAAGGTGCTACGACGGATCATCCCCGAGGACTAAGACGTAAAGTTCGGACTTCATGCGATAAGACCCCCTATCTTGATCGTGGGGATGACGACCTCAAAATGACACAAATAAAGGGGGCCAAGTGCAAAATGTCAAGATGAGCCGCGGGGAGGAAGACGGGCCCGAACCGGACCAAAAACAACCTGGGCCGACCGGCCTGGTCGGATCGGCCCAGGCCCTTTTTGCCTCGGTTCGTGTTCCTCTTTGACCTAGAGGCTCCTCGGTCTATTAGTAGCTCCCTCCTCCGACGGCTGCCACATCCAATCATTCTACCGACGCCATTCACCAGAAAGCCGCCACCGCAAGATGAGGGAGAGACTTGGATGAGCTCGTCGCAAGGATCAACGTCGGCGGAGGGAAGGAAGCAAGAGGAGGACTCCAAGCCGCTGGCCTAGGGGTGTTCCCAAGCTTCACCGCCGCCATCTTTGTCGACGACGTTCTCCGGAGTCTCCATCACCCCTATGTGTTTCAATCCGTGTAAGATGATGGGGTAATGCCTCCGTTCATCCCTAGGGTTAGATGGATACATGATGTGTAATCTCTACATGAACCTTATGCCTGTCAATGCTCCATGGTCTATGTCTTTGCGATTGCTTTATTTGCATATGTATGTACAACATGTGGTCTTAGTAGGGATTGGGGTAATCGTGGTGATTAGCTTAACCCTATGGATGCTTAGATATAGATGCGATTATACGTGAAAGTGGTTGATTACCTTGCGTAGTGACAGTACGATTTAGGGAAAAGGCTTAGCGGCCGCATAACCGCCATGAAGCTAGTGAAGGCAACACCCCTTTCATGTAGTAGATGCATGTTCATGAGATCCTAGACCCTAGGGAGGGAACACTTATCTATCTTAATCTCTCTCTTGTACCACCCTTGCCATCTGGTTTAGTCTTAGATTAACATAGGTTAGATTGTCTTTACTTTAGATTAATACCTCTTTCAAAGGTTTTCCAATCAACTAGATTAGTACTTGGTTAAGCGCTAGCAATCCCCTTGCTCCGCGGATTGACAAGAACCTTGGGGGTCACCCCGTGGTGAAAAAGGCTATAGGTGGTCTGTACGCTTGCGGATTGAAACTCGACACGTGTTTCAACCATCAACAGGCCTCAGACCTTGGCTTCTGGCAGTTGGGTCATTTTCTGATTTGGAGCTTTGATTGTTCCAGATGCTAAGGGGAAGGAGGAGACCTTGAAGAAGGAGCTCACCGAGACCAAGGACCAAGTGAGGGTTCTTAAGGAGAAGACCAAGGAGACCCAGGATGGTGAATAATGACTTTTCTGACGAGCTTCACCAGGGTTACGCCGAGACTTGTGGAATGTTGCTGACCTTCTTGCGGTAATTGCAGGTCTGGAGAACAGCTCACCGACCTCAAGGAGGCCGCTGAGTACTTGATGGCCATCTACGTCCCCCAGGAGGAAGGGGCGGAGCCCAAGGACCTAGTCACCCGCCTGGATGAGGCGGAAGGTCGGATGAAGGCGCTGCTGCTCGACACCAGCAAGCTTGCTGCGGCCGCGGCTTTGGCTATGGTGAAGTTTCACGAGCCAACATTCTACCTACAGAAGGTCGCGGAGGATGTCGACCTGGTGGAGCTGGTGAACTCTGAAGACGTCCAGGCCGCCGCGGAGGAGATCATCAAGAAGGTTGACCTCTGAAAAATAAGGTCTAGGATGCATTAGGGTGTCGATGTACATAAGGCCACGGCCCTTTTATCAATGTAAAAGAACTTTGCATGAATGAAAGAGGTGCCGCTTATCTAAAGAGCATAAGCCCTTATATAGCAGAAGTGCTCATTTATGAGAACTCAAAAGCAATGAAGTTGTAAAACAAGTTCCCTCCGCTGACCCAGCTCAGTGGAGGAACGACTTACTGACTGCACGGCTCAGCGTGGAGGCTTAGGTGCAGCTGGCGCACAGAGAGGGGTCTTGGACCCTGGGTCTCACAACCACACGGCTTAGGAATACGCAAAAAAAGTGTAAAGGCTACGCTAAGGGATAACACTTTAAAGAAAGGAAAACATAAAAATCCCTTTAGGTCGTAAGACCCTTAGGTTGGCAAAGCCAAGCCCCCGAGCGTGTCAGACCTAACTTAGACCAAGCCCCCGAGCGCTTCGGGGGGGGGGGAAGGGTGAATAAAAAGTAAAAGAGAGACCCAGATGTAGGTCGACAGGAGACCTGCCGAAGAGGGAATCTTATCTTTATTGACTATGAATTACAAGAGAGTAGAGTACATAGCTTTTTATTTTGGTACAGATCTTCTAAGGGTAGAAGCGACGTATGTGCTCAATATTCCAGGGGTTCAGGACACCCTGGCCATCAGCCCACTGGAGACGATAGGTCGCCGGTCCAATGACCTCCTTGACTATGAAGGGGCCTTCCCAAGGTGAAGAGAGATTGTGCATGTCCTTGGTGTTCTGGATTCGCCGCAGAACTAGGTCGCCAACGTTGAAGGAACGTTCTCACACGTTGCGGTCGTGGTAGTGACGTAGCTGCTGCTCGTGGCGGGTGTGGCGCATGAGCACAGCCACATGATGTTCTTCGAGGCTGTCAAGGTCGACCTTGCGTGTTTGCTCTGCCGCGCCCTCTTCGTAGTGTTGGATGCGAGGAGCACCGAAGGCAAGGTCGGTTGGAAGAATAGCCTCCGACCCGTACACCAGGAAGAATGGCGAGTACCCCGTGGCCGAGCTGACCTGGGTCCGGAGGCCCCAAATAACGTGAGGAAGCTCTGCTAGCCACCTGGTGGCATAGGGCGATGCGTCGTCGAAGATGCGATCCTTGATGTCCTGCAGTACCATGCCGTTGGCCCGCTCGACCTGTCCGTTGCACCGAGGGTGCGCCACCGAAGAGTAGTAGACGTCGATGAGGCTGTCTTGGCAAAAGTCCCAAAACTCAGCCCCTGTGAAGGCCAGTCCTAGGTCGGTGTCGATCCTATTGGGAACCCCAAAGCGGTGGGTGATCTCTTTAATGAACTTGGCCGCCTCTTTTGACGTGACGCTAGCTATGGCCCGGACCTCGATCCACTTGGTGAATTTGTCCACCGCCACTAGTATGTGCTTGTAGCCGCCAGGGGCGGTCCTGAAAGGCCCCATCGAGTCAAGACCCCATATAGCGAAGGGCCACGATGGGGGAATTGTTCTCAAGGCCTGAGCAGGCATGTGCTGCTGCTTGGCGAAGAACTGGCACACTTTACATCGCCGGACAAGGTCCTGTGCGTCGGCCATGGCGGTAGGCCAGTAGAAACCCGACCTGTAGGCTTTCCCTACTAGGTTGGCGGAGACGGCGTGGTTGCCGCATTCACCGCCGTGGATCTCCTCTAAGAGCCTGAGGCCCTCAGATCGTAGGATGCACTTCATCAGCACGCCGTTAGAAGCGGACCTTCGGTAGAGCTCCGTGCCGATGATGACGTAGTTGGCGCTGCGCCTTGTGACCTTCTTGCATTCCGCCTTCTCCTCAGGGACCTGATGCTCAAGGATGTAGGCAATAATGTCGAGGCGCCAGTCGTCTTCGACCTCAGCCATGAGGACATCACGGCTGCCCGGCGGAGACGCGTCGCCGGGTGGCGGTTCTGGGTCACTAAGGAGCTTGATGGAGGGCTTGCGTAGGTCTTGGACGAACACGCCGGCTAGAACTAGCGCGCGCTTGGAGCCCAGCTTGGAGAGGACATCAGCTGCCACATTGTTGTCGTGGCAGACATGGTGGAACTCAATTTCTTCGAAGTGGCCTTCAAGCTTGCGTACTCGTAGTCGTACTCCGTGCGGTGGTCGTAGTCATGGGGGAGGGCCGTACTCGCGGTCGTACTCCGCGCGACGGCGCAACTCCCGCTCCTCGCGCTCGCGGTGACGCTGGTCGATGTAGCCGCGGGTGTCGCGGGCACACCTGTTATTATCGAGGTTGTTGCGGAGGTCGCCATCCTTGGCGCCGTTAGCCCAACCTCTAGGCTGATCGGGGTTGTGCTGATTGACCTCCTCCGTGATGGGCTGCAGGTCAGTGCGCCAAGGCCGATGAGATCGACTGCGCAAATGATGGCTTGATGAAGATGCGGCAGACTTGGCGGCCACGCTCTTTTCTTCCACCAAGGCCGTGGGGACACAGAGGTAGGCCATGGCCGCTTCGGCTTCAGGTGTAAGGTCGGCTTGCTGCAGACGTGCCATGGCAGCACCCAGGTTGGCCTGGGGACTGTTGAATGTTGGGAGCCCCACCTCCTCAAACTCGAGGCTGTTGACACCGTTTTTTGGAAAAACAGGTCAAAAGGGATAAGAAGGAGCAGCCGATGAGAAAGCAGTACAATCGGCCGATTGAAGAGAAAGAAGGGTGGTCAACAGGACTCACCGATGGTCAAAGGAATCTAGCTCTGTCTATTGATGGGCTGGCGAGTCAAAACAATCGGCCGATGGTCAAACGGGAATCGACTGATGGAAAGGAAGAAGGCGGAAATCAAGAATATACGCCAAAGGCAAGACACGACGAAGGCGGGTCAATCTACGTTTGGCAACGGGTCAGAGTCAGTTTTAGGAGAGTTTGACTCCTGCGTGAGTCTTTTTCTATTTTTAGTAGTGTTTGTTTTCTTTAGATGCAAGTAAACAGCACCGTAATCGGCTAGGAGTTGGGTTGTCCTCAGGACATAAATAGCGACCTTGCGTGGTCAGAAAAAGTGTACACACTAATATCAAACAAACCGCCTCTGGGCAAACCCTTTACAATTTACAACATCTACTTTACAGCATCTACTTTTCGGCGACTTCGCCATTGCGTTTTTTCTTCAACGTCGTCCTTCAAGTTCGTCGGGCTGCATCGATCGATCTCCGGCAAGCTTGTGAGTACCGTTTTACCGAATAATCCTAGGCTTTAACCTCCGGGAGCATCATTGAGGTTTCGTCTAGTTTTTTATTCACCCCTTACCGATATTAGCTAGATCTACAAGTTTTCGTACCAACTCTTGTAGTTTTTCAGCTTTTATCACCAGTTTATCCACCTTGCTCTAGATCTTGTCGGCTTTCACCACTATAGCCGATATGACTCGTTCGAGTGCTGACGTCACGATCGGCCGATCTAGCCGATCTCTTTACTTACGCATTCACGCTTTGGTCGCTCTCGAGCTGGCCAATCCCGCTTCTCTGTATCGGCTAATTGGCAGATACACGTACTGTTGAAGATCTATTGGTTCTCTAGCCGATCCTTAATATTTTCCACTGTCAATCAACAGGTCAGATTGGCTGGCATGCCTCGCTACAGACCGGGGAGTCACGTGTGCTGCGCGCGGAGGTGACGTCCTATTTTCGCATCAACACACTTTTGGCATGCCCAGTGGGACCCGAAAAAGTCAACAATGTCCAAGAACATGAAGAATACCGAAGTTGACCCGAGCAACGTTCAACCAGTCACTAGAGATCAGTTAAACGATGCAGATAAATCCGAGTTCGAAGCTCACATGAAGCGATACGAAGAACTATGCTTAGCTTCATATGGTCAGACTAAAAGTGGGGTGTACAAGAAGAATCCTCTCCCAGCACCTCAGCATGTCACCTTTTCAGCTGATCCTCAAGGACCCCAAGACATGATGAACAAAGCTATGCATCAAACTATGATCGACCAGTCGACAGTCCTCGCCAATACTATTCAGAACTGTCTGACTGAGACGCTCAAGAAAGGAACAGAAGAGGGATATGTGGGACCTGCATACTTTCAACCAAAGCGATCTCCTCCAGTGTTCCAAAAGGTTCAATCGGCTTCCCAGCCGACTGATGATCCAACGGTGGAGATTTCACCGTCTCCACAGATCAATACTACTGCTCCTAATTCTTCATCGGACGCCCAGCCGATTCAGAATCAGAATGACGGAGATACTCCTAAAAATCCTGCTGTTACAGTGCCAATAGTTCAAACCTATTCAGCACAGTCCAACGTCCGGGATCAGATGTTCTCGGTTCAGAATCATCCTCAAAAGTATCCTGCAATGAGGGACCAGAATGGAAGACTTTCAGGATGGGGCCTGCCTCATGATCACTTTGAGACTGATATCTCAAACTTCTTCGAGCCTCAGTCTGAAGAAATTCCAGAAGTAAAGTACCCAGAATCTTATCAAGCTATGTTTGGAGGTACTCCAGGGACTGTGCATTTAACCAAGGAAGGAGTGGAGTTTGTCTACTTCAATCATGGGAGCAAAGCTTTTGAAAGGGTTAAGATCAGTCCAGCTCATGTGCATATGGTTATACCAATGGAAGGAAAGCTCTTGTTCCACCTCAGAGACCGGCTCCTCAGCCGATCTTAGGAATGCCTGCACAAACCACTCCGTTACAACAGTCAACGTCAGTGCAGCCTGTCTTAACCCCAGCTAATACGGTTGCTCATACAAGATCATCGCCTCAGCAGCCGATCAATCAGGGGATGACAAGACAACCAGTAACACAGCCACAACAGATGGATCCTGTATAAACGATGCAGATGCTTCTGAAACAATTGGCCAGCTCAGGCCAGTTGAACCTGCATCAACCAACTCCATTAGCAGGACAACCGATCGAACAGGCTCCACCTGTAGCAAGTCAATCAAATACACAAGGTTCTTCCGGAGCAAGGGTATCGGTAACACCAAATCCACAGTCAAGAACTTTGGAAGAACAACCTTCAGAGACTCCACCAACCGACATACAGGTGATAGAACAGATATCTGCTGAGTTGAAGTCTCATCTGAAGGAAGAATTGATTGACCATATTTCAGAGATGTTGCAGAAGCAATTTGGGATAAAGCCTAAGCAGCAAATCTATATGTATAGAACACCGTATCCATCTGGCTACGATCAGATACCTTTCCCTCCAAGGTTCAAGGTGCCAGATTTCACCAAATTCTCTGGGCAAGATAATACATCCACAATGGAGGATATCACTCGGTTCATCATACAGTGTGGAGAAGCAGGAAATATTGATGCACTAAGGATACAGTTGTTCTCTTCATCCCTATCAGGGCCAGCATTTTCATGGTTTACTTCACTGTCAGCCAACTCCATCATCAAGTGGTCTGATCTGGAACAACAGTTTCACAATTATTTCTTCTCTAGCATTCATGAGATGAAGATCACCGATCTAACCAGACTCAAGCAAAGGAACGATGAAACTGTCGCTGGATTCGTTCAGAGGTTCAGGGAAGTCAGGAACAAATGCTACAGCCTGAATCTAGGAGACAAGCAACTGGCTGAGTTGGCATTCCAAGGTCTCTTGCCAATCTTGAGGGAGAAATATGCGTCACATGACTTCGAGAGTCTCAGCCAATTAGTCAGTTGGATGAGTCAGGAAACTGCAAAGTCCTATGAGCCCAGGAGGAATTTCCAAAAGAAGGTGTCTTATGTAGATTGCTCTGACTCAGAAGATGAAGACAATATGATAGGGCTTGCAGAATGGGTCAAAGGCAAAAAGATTGTATCATGTCCTTTTGGCAAAAAGGAACCAGAAAGATTCGGCTTTGATATCACTAAGGCCGATAAGATATTTGATCTGTTGCTCTAGCAAGGACAGATTAAGCTCTCTCAGTTCCATACTATACCATCTGCAGAAGAGCTCAAAGGATGAAGTATTGCAAATGGCACAATGCAACGTCGCACGACACCAATGATTGCAAGATCTTCAGACAACAGATTCAATCACCTATTGAACAAGGGAAACTCAAATTTGAAACCCCTACCAAAGCTGAAAAGCCGATGAAGATTGATCAGCACCTCTTCCCGACTAATACAGTTGAGGTGTCTAGCAAGGACACGTCACGTGTTAAGTTGCTGATATCGAAACCGGCTCAAAATAAAGGAGCTGTTGATCCCAAGGTACAAGCAACTGCTGCAGATGTTTAAGGAAAAGGGTTGCTACTTGAAGAAGAAGATATAAAGCCACGCCGGCCTGTCACGTCCCAGATGCTGATCAACAAGTTTCAGCGACGACAAGAAAAGGCAAGAGGGAGAGAGGAATGGGCACGGCGCAATGAAGGACATTGGAGATGTCCATTCTTCAAGTACTGCTGTGAGGAAGGAATCAAATTGCCGGCGGCAGAAAATTGTCCAGAGTGCAATGGAGCATACAACAATGGCAGAACATCTAAAAGGGCTTGCTTCAATGACAGAAGGCCGGCGGTTGGGGATCACCGGGAGTTCAATAATCAACAGGTCCCAGTTCATCAATGGCTGGGGGCAAAGCCAGCGTCTACGATTGGCTGGGGGCAAGGCCAGCGTTCATGATCGGCTGGGAGGCCGAGTCAATGAAAAGTCAAACACTACAAGAAAATTCTTGACTAGTGATGCAACCACATTTTAGCGTCATTGATTTATGACGTTCCTGGCTGATCTCGTCATAATATTTCACTTCCGAGCAAATTTAGTGACAAAAAAATTTTCATCATTACGGTTGGTACTGTAGCCGGGCGTTCCCTGTTCCATGCTGTTTTGTGACGCCATAAGCTCTGAAAAAACATCATAAACCAACATCGGTCCCACATGTAAGCATTATTTTAAAAACAGAGTGTTCCAAGTTGTCATAAAATTCAGTAGGGTCCCACATGTAATCATTCTTTCGAAATTAGAGTGTTCCAAGTCGTCATAAAATTTTCCAGGGTCCCACATGTAAGCATTTTCGCCAGGTCAGCGGCGTCATAAACCAACTTTGGTCCCACATGTAAGCATTATTTTAAAATAGAGTGTTCCAAGTCGTCATAAAATTCAGTTGGGTCCCACATGTAAGCATTTTCGCCAGATCAGCGGAGGCTAGGTCACGAAATGTTGCAAAAATAATATAAATCAGTAATTCGCAGGCGAAAGGCTTCATTGCATTCGCAAAGACTCTCGACTTTTGCTACGCGCAGATCTGCAACGGCTCGTGGCAGGAATGGCGGATCCTAGAGGCGACGGGAAGATGGTTCCGCCGCCACCTTCCAGCTACAAGAAGCTAAAACGGCTCGACAAGGTCAGTTCTCTGGTTTGAGCCGCTATATTTTCCCCTATCGTCCTAGGGATTTCTAGATTTGGGGATCTAACGGATTGATGAGCATATACACTAGAATCAGATTTCAACGTACCCTCATATTTGCACTTCATTTGGTGTTACAACTTGATAGGCTATAGACAATTCATAGGTGTTAGATTCAGTTAGTTTTCAGTTTGCATCGTTTGATGGATTGATAGGTTCTTGTATTTTACTAGCTGGTAGAGGTGCTTGAAGCCACTAAAGCTGGGCTGCAGGAGGTGAAGAGAGACCTACAAGAACAAGAAGTAGAGAACTCATGGCGCAGCAAGAGGCTGTAAAATACAAGGAGCCGTGTCAGGAAATTTTAAATACAACTATGCAAGAGATGATGAAATTCAATGAGATGGCTAACAAATTGTTACATGAACAATTGCAACAGACCAACAACTACAAGGAGTTGTGTGCCCATATGTTACGCTGGGACAATGCCTTATTGAAAGAAATAGGTGAGATTCTTGACCAAGAGTCGAAAGACCTGGTACTGGACAGGAAGGCAAAACCTGAAGAGGAGGCAAGGTCGTGGAAGGAAGAATGCACAAAGGCTAACATCAAGCTTAAAGAAACTACCACTGAGTTGGAAAACGTGAAGGGAAAGCTGAAACATGCCATCGATGCAATGGAAGTGTATAAGCAATCGGTTGAGCAGTTAGTTATCGAGATCGAGAAGGAGAAGCAATGGATACTGCGCGAGAAAGATAAAAATAGGTAGTGCTTGATTATTATGAAACTTGTTCTTTGTTGATGTTTAATTACTGGTTGTTCCTCCTGATCATAATACGTAGTGTTATGACACTTGTTGGTGCTTATGTTTTCTTTAGGTCAGCTAAGCGAAAAAGGGATCAACAATGGGAAGGATCCTCAAAAGCTACTACCGCTGAGCTGCAGAAGGTGAAGGGACAGCTACAGGATGGAGCTATGGAAGGAGAATCGACGCCTACAGATGTAAATTGATGATCAGTTCTTATCGTTATGATTACAAATGGGTGGTTATGAGTATTTTGAAAATTGTAATGATGATCATCCTATGATGTTTGCTACTTGGTGTTGTGAACTTTGTGGTCATGAGTTAAGAAACTTGTTGCTACTTCGTGTGATGATCATCCTATGATGTTTGCTACTTGGTGTTGTAACTCGTTGCTACTTGGTGTTGTGAACTTTGTGGTCATGAGTTGAGAAACTTGTTGCTACCTGATTATAATATGATGTTTGCTGCTTGGTGGACGGCAAAGTTTCGGTCTGTTGATGTTTTGCTGGAAGGACCTTCCCGAGGAACGATCGCAAAACTGCTTGTTTCCTACTGTGGTTCCAACTCGTCATAAAATTTAATAAGGTCCCACAAGTCAGTCTGATAAAAAAGCAGAGGAAAATTAAAAGGATAACTATGTCAATAGCAGGGGTCGAACCCGCGGCCAACAGCTATATCAACCGCGTACCCGGTAAGGGGCTTGCCAGCACGCTCCTGTGGGTCGTTGTTGCAAATATCTAGCCTAGAGGCGTTGGTGCGCAGATCTACAACCCGCGGCGGGAATGGCGGATCCTCGCATCGAAGGGAGGAGAGTGAGCTACGGTCAGGTCAGGACCCTATTTTGTGCCTCTGCTTTCCCCTTTCGTCAGAGGGAAGTGATATTTGGAATTGGGGATTTCGGTTGAAGCACGATTGTTGTTACAAGTTGATTGATAGGGTTTAGTTTAGAAAGTGCAAAACTAAGCATTGATTTCAAGTTGCAATGAATTTTTTTGAAGCATCCGTGTACTCCAGCATCTTCTTCCATTGGTAGTTACTGCTCGGAGACATCTTCCTGCAATAGTAGCCATTGGCATCCTAAAGACAAGTGCAAACACGGGTTGAGAGTTGTGGTGATGTATGCTTGGACCTTTCTCAACCCTGACCGCCGGTTTGCTGGCTGCCCAAAGGTAATGGCTAGTTGGCTAGCTGCTTATGTGGTGCCTGTGGTCAACGACTATTGCTAATGGGTCGTTTAATTTGCAGGAAGAAAAAGAGCAATGCGATTACTTCTGCTGGATTGATCCAGAATGGGATGAAAGGTCGTATGCTGTTATGCTGAAGCTCATGAAGAAGAAAGCGAAAGCTGAAGAGGATGCAAAGCAGTGGGAGGGGGAATTGGGAAAAGCTAACTGTGAGCTTAGAGAGATTAGGAATGAGCTCAAAATAGCGCAGCTAAAACTTTAGAAGGCTACCGCCGAGCTGAAGTCAATTGGGAATTATAGGCACAATGTCAAACTCACGCATGTGCTGCTTGCTTTATTTGTTGTTTTCGCGGGAATGGCGGGATTGATGCTCGGTGGCAAGGCTAATTAGATGTGTCGATCATGTATTCTGCAAGTGTCACTTTGGTATTGTCAACAATGTGTCGATCATGTATTCTGAACATTGTGCCCTATGCTTCTGAGCATTGTACTGATGATGTGTTGCCAAAATCTACCAAGAAATGCGCGGTAGTTAGTATCCACCACATTGTACTGACCATTTAGTCCGACCTGTTCACATTTCCAAGAACGTAATTTCCGTTAGGTTCCCCAACAGTCATAATGAATTATTATTGTTATCCCGATATCAACGGAGCAGCAGCGAAGGTTGTTTTGGGTGGCGAAGGGGCGGTGAATTTACTGTAAATGCAGAGAAAGGAACAGTGGATTTGTTGTAAATGGGGCATTGATCGACTTCTTCGGCCTGGATACAGAGAACATTTTTACAATTGCATCTCCTCCTCTCGAAAGGAAGATCCGTGAGAGTACAGTGCTCTCTTCAAGTCTCTGTATCAATTTGAATGTGCATTTGACCTGGCACTCTGATTGTTTGATCAAACTATTTTCAGGACACCGGTAGGTCAGTAATCATGTCGTCGAGGCAGTTGCCGTTATCGCTGGTGGTGCTCCCTACAGAGGTGAACATTGACATCGCCGGCCACCTCGCTGCGACCTCGGAGCGGGCCATGGATGACCTCCGTAGCCTACGGGCGACCTTCCGGGAGATGCGTCGCGTGTGCAACAACGCGGCCGTTGGTCGGCGCGTGGCGCTAGAGCGATTTGCCGTCGAGCTGCAGTGGAACGACCGCAAGGGCTATGACGCCCTCCTCGATTGCCTGACCCACATAAGAAACCCGGAGGCATGTTTCCTCTCCGGGATGGACATCCTGTTCGGGGAAAACTACAGCTCCCGGTCATCCATCGCCAAGCTCGAGGAGGCCGCCCAGGCCAGGCACAATGTGGCGCCCTACGTAGCCGCCATGGTCCTCTACAGGGCCAATGGCGGCGCCGGTGATGATGACACTGCGAGGCGGTACATCAGACAGGTCGAGGGCGAGGAAGAATTGGCGGCCGCGACATCGATGATGATGCGGACGAACAAGGGTTGCCTGTGGTGCCGTGAGGCAGCCTCAAAGGTGTTCCAGCGAGTGACATGGCGCCGACGTGCAACGCTGGCGCCGCCAGTGGTGCGCGACAATCATAAGTGCGCAGGCCTCCTGTGCTTCAAGATGAGCTGGGAAGAATTGTCACATTTTTGTAACGAGGAATGTAGAATTCACGCTGAATGTGATCTGTTCTTTAGCAAAATAATTGGATATCTGCATCCAAACAAATTACCCTGACATGTGAGAGTGATTTTGGATATATTTGTTTCTAGATCAATCCACTGATATCTGTTTCTATCACTCTTCCTTGATTCCCGTGTAGCAATACTCGCACACGCATTGACGTGATGGAAACCAACTTCTGGTCTTCCCCCATTAATTTACCACGGCTGGTAGTTGGAATAGTTCATCGCAATTTAGAGAGGTGGAAATCAATATTGGACAATTAAAAAACAAATAATGTGATCTCACTATCTCAGAAACTACGAAATCCGTAATCAGGTTTGCCCAATTCAAAACAAGCAACTTTTGTCAGGAAAGGAATGAAAATTTTTGTCCGGTCTGTTAATGTTTCGTAAACCCAAACATCCGGTCCTGCCCGGGTTATATTGCCTATCTCATTGCATGCTTTCATTTTGTTGTTACCAAGCATGACTCGTCAATAAGGAAGAATGAAGCCATGGTTCAAACTCTAAGTCAGCTTTATTGTCTTCAGGATTCTTTCCTACTAACCAAGTCTTTGAAAAACAAATCTTTGCTAGATGGGGTAGTGTACACTAGATAGAGTAGACACCATCTTACTGAAAGCCAATTTGTTGCCCATCGCTTCAATTTGCTCTACCTAAGCCACTGCTCCACGTTCGAATTGTGCACGTTTTCGGCTCTCCCTAACAAGGATGATATCATATCTCACCTTGTCCATATTTAAAACAAGCATCTTTTTGCTATCAAATGATTAAAAATATTTCTCCGGTCTACTCATGGTTCGTAAACCCAAACATCCGACCTCGTATAGCAGAATAACCGGTCTCGTGGAAACTTTCGATCTCATCATGTTCAAGTGAATTAAGTTTGCTCCAAGTTCAATGAGATTGCAAGTTACGCGCCTAGGCCATTTGCCTAACACGATCCCCCATGAGACCCTACGCCTTTCCCTTGGCAAATGAGATCTATTAATATATACTACTGGAAAACACTTTTGCATCTCCTCCTCAACGAAAGAAAACCCCATCGGCATCTCCTTCTCTCGGCACTAGAAGACCCCATCGGCATCGCCTCCTATCGGCGCAAGTACCATCGTCCTCTCTCCCAATTCAATCGATTTCTTTGTTCTTTCGACCTTTTCCGCCTCTTTGAGCAAACTAATTTTTATGTGCATTTCAGAGCATCTCCCCCAATGGCCAGCGACAATCATCGCATGCCTCCTGTGGAGCTCGTTCTCCTACCATCCACGCCGGCTAAAGCTCCGGCGGGGCCGAGATGCGGCGACTGCGGCAGGACAGAAACGCTGCAATGGATGGCCAGGCCGATGGGGCCCGACACGCTCTATGCCAACTGCGGCCTTCGTCACTGGCATGCCGGGCAGCGGTGGGACATGCGTTCTCTCCACATCTATCAAACCACGATTCCCGTCTCACCGTCGCCACCAGAAGCTGGCGTGCAGTGGGTGGAGTGCCCGAGAGGCCGGGTTGGTCGCACGTGGCAGCCGTGGCCCTCCACTCCGCCATTGATGTCAAGTGCGCCTGCCGCTTGGACTGTTCCGGAGAGCTCAAGCGCACGGTCGTTCCCGTCCCTGCTCCACAGGCCGGTGGCGTTACCAGCTGCTCGGCCATTGATGTCAAGTGCGCCCGCCGCTTCGACTGTCCCGGAGAGCTCAGGCACACGGCCGTACCCGTCACCACCAGAAGCTGGCGTGCAGTGGGTGGAGGGCTCGAGAGGCCGGGCTGGTCGCACGTGGCAGCCGTGGCCCTCCACTCCACCATTGATGTCAAGTGCGTCTGCCGCCCCAGAGAGCTCAAGCGCACGGCCATTCCCGTCCCTGCTCAACAGGCCGGCGGCGTTGCCAGCCGCTCGGCCAGTGATGTCAAGTGCGCTCGCCGCGTCGACTGTCCCGGAGAGCTCAGGGGCACGGACGTTCCTGTCCCTGCTCGACAGGCCGGTGGCGTTGCCAGCCGCTCGGCCAGTGATATCAAGTGCGCTCGCTGCGCCGACTGTCCCGGAGAGCTCGGGGGCACGGACGTTCCTGTCCTTGCTCGACAGGCCGGCAGCGTTGCCAGCCGCTCGGCCAGTGATGTCAAGTGCGCTCGCCGCGCCGACTATCTCGGAGAGCTTAGGGGCACGGACGTTCCTGTCCCTGCTCGACAGGCCGGCGGCGTTGCTAGCCGCTCGGCCAGTGATGTCTAGTGCGCTCACTGTGCAGACTGTCCCGGAGAGCTCAGGGGCACGGACGTTCCTGTCCCTGCTCGAAAGGCCGGCGGCATTGCCAGCTGCTCAGCCCCCGATGTTGGACCCGTTCCTGCTCGACGGCGAGGCGGCACCTTTGATCCTCGACGACCCAGACTGGATGAAAAGATAATTGCCAACAATAACAAGTGTCACTTTGCTGTAATGCTTATTAGTGTATGATCAGAGAACTCTGTTTCCTCCTATGGAGTACTTTGGATGAATGTTCGTTCAAAAAATGTGAACCTATTTTGCGAACAAATCAACAAATAATTTAGTCCGGTCTTGTCACTTTTTCTTAATAGTAACATCCGCCCGTTGCCATCCTCGTGCCACAACTTCCCATGGAAGGTGGTTGCCATCATCAAGAGATCACAGACGTGTTGGTCATACGGCGCGGGGACCCGCACATCAGCCCCTCAACGGTGGAAGATGAATGGAAGCCACTCAAGAGTCAAGACTCAAGAGGCGCCCGTTGCTTACCTTCTCACCAAAGCGACACAACTTCCCAGGCAAGGCGAGTAACTCCACATAAATCGTCATTCCTACTCCCCACCATCGGCGTCCTCGCCAGTTCCGAACCACGCTACCACTTCCTAAACACTCGCGCCTCACTCCTACTCGGCCGACGCAATGAAGCGATTAGGCTCCAAATCCCGCCGGCTATCCCCCACCGGTTCCCCGTCGCGCCGGCTATCCCCCACCAGCTCCCCGTCGTGCCGGCTCTCACCCTCGCCCTTCAACCGATCCTCCGGCGCCACATCCTCTTCGCGCGCCCGTGACTGGGTGCCGCCGTGCGACAGCCAGCACTTCGCCCGCATGTTCACGGAGGCGCTGTGGGGCCACATCCACGGCACGCTGCCACCGCGCTCCGCCGCCGCCAACGTCGACCCGCCGCCGCCGAGCTCCGACGCCGCCAACGTCGACTCGTCGGCGGTTTCCCAAGAGCCGGTGGTGGCTCGCCGGCGGATTCCCAGCCTCCTCCACCGTTGAAGGACCGATTAGGCGAACCAGAGAGGGGGGGAGTGAATGGGAGCCGATAAAAATTCTTCTCGAAGGAGATGAGAACTCCAACAAGACGAACACGGCTTCCAAATCACGTCTCCGACCCAACTACCCAAGTTGGCCAAGACCACGCAGCCACTGGAGTGCTACTGGTCCTAGGAACCAACACTCAACCCTCCGAGCCAGAACTCACCAAAACACACAGCGGAAACTTACACGGCTTGCTGCCTGTGCTACACCGGTCAGACCGATGACCTGCGCGCGGTCAGACCGGTGACACCGGTCAGACCGGTGGACAGCGCCGGTCAGGCCGGTGGCTACAGCAGCTGCACAGCAAACGTTCCAGGAAGCCTCAGTGACTCCTCAAGGCCCTGGAACAGAAACCACCTCCGAAACACAACCTGGAAGTAAGAAGAACCCCTCACAAAACCTAGCAAAACAACTCCAAACACGCCAAGAACTGACCAGCAGAACCACAGGACAAAACCACACGGACAAGGCTGTTCCCCGAGACAAAAACCCACCAAGGGCTAGCACCGGTCAGACCGGTCAAGAGCACCGGTCAGACCGGTCGCGCCTGGACAGCTCGGGATGAACAGCGCCCGCGAGTCAACTCCCCCAAATCCAACTCCCGATCTCCCGATTCGCTCCACGGTTTTGCACAAGACTTTGGGGATAGTAGGAACACCTCATGGGTACTCCATAGCCAAGATTTGGTCCACCAAAACTTGTCAAATCAAGAGGAATCGAAGAAATCCCACCAAGAACGCCTCTAACCCTAGAGCCACGAAAACCCCAAAATCGAGCCCCTTTGCTCACGGATTTGGAAGGGGAATCAAAGGGAAAAGAACCACGAAGGGTTCATGCATACACCCCCACCAAATCCCAAAGAGAAAGGCCTCAAAATCGCTCCATGAAAATCGACAAGAAAGGGCTCCGAAAATCACCAAAAAGGAGAAACGGGAAAGACACATCCAAGCCTTGAGGAACCACGCCGAATCATCTATACATACCAAAGAGGTTCATACAAGGTCTAGCTTGCCGCCCGATCATCCTTCCCTCTCACAAGATCTCACCATGAAGCTCTCAAGCTAGTCCTACGAAAATCCTAAGAAAATAGGAAGGAAAAATAGGAAAACCAAATGAGCTAGGGTTCCAAGAGATGGCTGCCATCCTCTCACCACTTGGGTTATATGGTGGCAACTGAAAGACGAAAATACCCTTACTAGCTAACTAGGGATACATGCCCCTCAAGGGCGAATTCAGAAATCTTTGTCTTCGCTCCATCGGACGGATGCCCAGCGACCGCAAACTTGCTTAGCCTCGACGCAAACCTTGCGATCCCGACGCGTGTCCTCCGCTTCGAAGATTCCGGACTACGTCGTCGCACACCGGTCAGACCGGTGCTCCTCACCGGTCAGACCGGTACCCACCGGTCAGACCGGTCAGACCCACCGGTCAGACCGGTCTGGAGCTGCTGCACCTCCGTCTTCGGTTCTTCGGTCTTGGCTTTGTGGATCAACCAAGGAACCCAGTGGTTTTCTGGTGAACCACCGGAAATCCCGCGAACTCGATGTAGCCTCCGCCAATCACCACTCATGACTCGGCTCCCACGTAGTCCCGGCTCGACCTTGGTTTTGAGGCTCAACCAAGAAACCGTCCATGACTTCATCTTGCCGTTCTTGCCACCATGCGGCCCGCACTTGACCCCGCTGGCCACCGGGTCCCTCGAACCAAGCCTACTTGTCTTCTCCACACCTGGAGGCCTCACCGGCAACGACCTTTCGCGCTTGTTCTTCACCTGCACCTGCACCAGTCAAGCCGCAACCTACACCTGTAATACTTAGCCAAGAATCAGTCCACACCACGTTGTCAATCACTCATCACACCAGGAAGCGACCATCCACCGGTCCTCGAACCACACCTGGCTCTCAACTGTCGCTGCCGTCGCCCTCCGACGACGCTAACGTCGACCCGCCATCAATCGCCGGCGCTTTGCTAGGAGCAGCTGGTGTCTCACCGGCGGATATCCAGCCTCCTCCACCGTCGCCGCCTCGGAAGCTGAAGTTTACGGTTACCCTTCCTGCTGGTGAGTTTGACTCCGACTCCGACTCCCAAGCTGACACAGACTCATCTGAGGACCGTTTCCACGGCTACATCCCTCCGGTCCCCCGGGGCGATGCTTTGCGCGTCTTCCGGCGCTTCGACGGCACGTATGGGTGCCCTGTCTGCCCCAACCTTATGCACCGGTGGCGCAAGCTGAATGAGGTCAAGGACCATGTCCTTGGGATGGCTAGATCTGCGCCCCTGAGGCAGAACTACAAGAAGAAGTGGAGCCGCCACCGCGTCGTGGCCAGTAATGAGGGATGGATGGAGTAGATGTAGTGAGGGAGCCGCGCCGGTGGAAGATCTATGCTGTTATGTTGTCTATGATGTTAATTAGTATCTTTAGATTTTGTTGGAACATTGTCTTATGTATGTGAACTTTGTGATGTTATGTTATCAGTGATGTTAATTAGTATCATTAGATTTCGTTGGAACATTGTCTTATGTATGTGGAAATTGTGATGTTTAATTAGTCACTTTAGAATGGACTCTGTTTCCTACTTTGGATGGATGTTCGTTCGAATAATGCGATTGTATTTTCCTAATAACAATTCAACAAACCATTTAGTCCGGTCCGCTCACTTTTGCAGATCAGTAAGATCCGGCCGTAGTCATTCTATTTTGCCCACAAAATCAACACTGAATTTAGTCCGGTCTGGTCACCTTTTCTTATCAGTAACATCCGGCAGCCTTCCTCGACAGGCCGAGGCACCCTTTGCCTAATTTCATGGAAGCTTGCCACAACGCCCCATGGAAGCTTGTAGATGAATCGCAGCCACTCGATCTAGAGGCCCGTTGCTTAGCTTGTCACATAAGCTTGCACAACTTCTCATGGAATCTGGCCATTGTATTCCTACCACCATCGGTGTCCTTGCCAGTTCCGAACCACTCTACCCATAGTTCTCTTCCCAAACACTCGCGTTTCAGTCCTACTGCCCGTCCGACACAATGAAGCAATCAGTCTCCCCCAGACACACAGAGCTCAGGCGCATGGCCTTACCCACCCCTGCTCGTCGGTCCGGTGGCGTTGCCAGCCTCTCGCCCACCGCCTCCTCAGGAGCTGAATCCGGGTCCTGGCTATCACCGCGCGGCGTCCACTTCATCCGCTCCTACTTAGAGTGGCAAGGGCGTCAATTCCACGGCACGGAGCCGCCCCACTGCGACGCCGCCAATGTCGACCCGCCAATGCCCGGAGCCGCTGGTACGTCACCGGCGGATTCCCAGCCTCCTCCACCACTTGCAGAGTTGGACTCCGACTCCAATTCCGACTCCAACTCCAACACCTTTGCTCTGCGCGTCTTCCGGCGCACTACCAACACCTACGGGTGCCCTGTCTGCCCCAACCATATGCACCGGTGGAGGAACCTGAATGAGATCAAGGACCACGTCCTTGGGATGGCCAGGTCTGAGGCCCTGAGGGAGGACAACATGAAGAAGTGGAGCCGCCACCGCGTCCTGGCCAGAAACGAGGGATGGATGTAGATGGAGTGAGCGAGCCGCGCCAGTGGAAGACCAATGCTGATATGTTATCTGTGATGTATGTATGTGAACATCGTGATGTTAATTAGTAACTTTACATTTCCATGAAACATGGTCTCATGTGTTGTCTGGCCTGTTCGTGTTTCTAGATAAGAACATCCGCTCTTATTGTACTTATACATGATTGTGTTTCCTAGCTTGACACATTTTTTTTCGAATCGAGGGCATCCCCCATTTCCATTGCAACAATGGAAATACCGAACAAGTCACAGAACAGGGATAAAAGAGGAGTTCACTAGCCCTTGACTCGCCCTAACCTAGCTTGACTCAAGCTAGATTAGGACAACGATCGCCCCTAGGACTCCCAGGGAGAGTAAGCATCACCAGACAACGAGTCTGAACATCATCACAAGTTTCCAACCCAAAACATAGCACCACTAGACAGACCTACACCAACATCTGCCAATCGCTTGACAATGTCAGTTTCCTAGCTTGACACATGATCTGGAGAAGTTGAAGATCAACATTGGACGATTAATAAGAAATAGCAATGTGTTCGTTGCTCACCTTGACCAAATTCAAAACAAGCATGCGGTTTTTGCCAAACATCCAAAATGCTAATGCATCCCTAACCCAAACCATGTTTGTGAATTTGGTTATCATTTGTTTGTTTATCAATCCCCTTGTTTGAAGTTGTTTATGCTTTCTTTCCCTGACCATCTCTGTTCCTTGTCTCCCTATAAATGTTATCCTATTTTATCGCTCTCATAAACTATGAAATCATAGATCACCTTTGCCCAAAATCAAAACAAGCATCTTTTACCGGTCCTGAAATATTTGTCCTTTCTGTATCTTTTTCTAGACCGAAACATCCAGTCTGTTAATGCATCCCATACCCGAACATCCGGTTTAATGGCAGTAAACAGTTCATCTTTGCATGTTGAAGTGCTTGTAAATATAGTTTGCTCCAAATTCACTAAGATTACAAATTTACATAGTTCTTTTCTTTGCAAAAGACCGTTACATTATTAGAGATCGAGGCGCCTCCTTGCATTAGCGTGATACAACTCCCGAAGAGACACCCCGACTTTCCCTGAAACTGAGATCTTAATATATCGGACTCTCCCAACTCCCTCCATTGCCTTGTCTCAAACTCTCTTCCTCCAGAAAACCACAACCACCATGCCTTCTTCTCCGATTCGACTTCCCGCCTCCCCGTTCCCTTCCAACCCCTCCTCCATCGGGACACCACCCGACTCCCCCCTACCAAGCGCATGCGAGCCATCCAAGCCCTCCTTGAGTGAATCTGATGTAGAAGACATGGAAAGGCAGGAGAGCGAGGACAGCGAGGATGAGTACGACTACGTGGAAGAAGATGAAGAGGAAGAGGAAGAGGAAGAGGAAGAGACATGGGTGGCCATTGAGAAGAAGCGATTGGCGGCCAAGAAGAGGAAGCGGGTGGAGGCCAAGAAGAGTAATCAACAGACGGAGGCGTTTGTGAGGCAGCTTTTGAAGGATGACAAGGCCGGTAAGCTTGATTCGTTCAAGGACATTCCATCGGCGAAGAAGAAGAAGGGTGCGGAGGAGGAGGAGGAGCTGGTGGACTCGAAGAGGACCAAGAAGAAGATGGACCTCGGCGCTAGTCCTTCAAATGCTGGCCCCGCTAATCCCGGTCCCGTGGCTCCCCCAGCCAATGAAGCTCCCTCGATGCCAGAGTCATCGGGGAACTCCTCGGAGGGGTCGTCTTAGATTACTCGGATTTGGGTTTTCTTTTGCACTTTCAAATAGGTGGTCTTGTGGATGGAAAGATCAATTGTATGTTTTCTTTTGGATGGAAAAGATAGATCCCCTATTTTCTTGCTCTGTGAATCTTGTAGTGGTAGGAAAATCCCCTGTATCCCCTGTTATCCATGAAGAACATGGGTGTTCTTCTTTTCCATGATCGCCTTCCTTGCTTCAGTGGATTTCCCTGGTCATGATGCGTTGCCATAGTCTGAGATGTAATGTCTTGCCATGTGATATTTTATTCTTATCCCACTGCACCGCATTGCAGATACACACGTAAATGATGACCGATTTTACAAATTTACTGTTTGACTAAATTCACTGTTTTGCCAAGAATATACAGAATGTAAATGATGGTCACCTTGCCCAAATTATTCAACTTAAATGTGCACATACATGATACATCCCCATAGACCTACACCCGTACAGAGGTACTAGCACAGGCGCGCACAAACACACACCCAGCAACGAAATCTTCGGACTTGGCAACGAGGAAGACAACAGACACGGTCATGGAGATGGATACGGCACACGTCTATCCCGCCATACCTAATGCACGATGGAATGTAGCATAACGAGGATCCGTGCAGAGATATTCCTCCAATGCACGGTGCCTACCCCTCGACTTCATGGTACGTCCCGAGCGACCAATGCCAGAAGCATGTTGTAGGATGTCACGAAAACCCCACTGCCGGTTAGCAAGATTGCAGTAAGGGCACACACAGCGACCATGGCGAAGCACACGAGTGTAACCCTGCTCCTGCAGCCAAGCCAAAGCATCTTTCTTCATCTCCTCCGTTTCTTCCTCATCCGCTCCGTCCATGTTGTACAGATCATATGGATCCATGTATCCTGGCCGCTGCGGAGGTGGCACAGCATGGAAGTTGGTGGTTCCTCCATTCGCATCAGAATCCATCCTCCTACACACTTGCCAACAACGTAAACATGATAAGCACTGACCAGAAATAATGATTGTATCCTGTAAAAACACGACGCGGAAGCTAAGAGCTCACCTCTTTTCACAGCGC
This sequence comes from Cenchrus fungigraminus, assembly GCA_036936925.1. Taxonomy (NCBI): domain Eukaryota; kingdom Viridiplantae; phylum Streptophyta; class Magnoliopsida; order Poales; family Poaceae; genus Cenchrus; species Cenchrus fungigraminus. The sequence goes on along the minus strand of CM072778.1, from coordinate 46,803,423 downwards.
GCAGAACCAAATAGAGAGGTCTACTAGCACAATGCGTGGAGGGTGAAGAGGCTATGAGCAAAGGCCTTGGGGGCACACCTATTTATCGAACCATGACTAATACTAAGGCAGTGTGCACCTCGTGGTAGAGAATGCCCTCACGGGATTACAGTAGCCATGAAAATACGTGGGATGCTCGGAATACGAAGGCCTACACTGCTGAGGAATCCTGTCACAAGTATAGGGCGGAATATGCAGGCTTTTTCCCCGGTAGGCATGCGAAATATTTGGTGGGTACACGAGTGTGCTTTGGTCCGGATAAGAACGCAGACGGAAGATCCTTATATCCGTATGACTTAAAAAATAGATGTGTAGGCATTGTAGTGGGAGAAGCAGCTGTTAGGTTTTGTGATCTTCGACTGGAAACGCACCCAGCTTCACTGAAGCGTGGGCCTCTTCCAGATATTCATCTCCCGCCTATATTGTACGCCACTGGAATCCCACCCAAACTCGCTGACAATATGGGGCCGCCATTGCACAGCCTCACTTGTCAGTGGCCCCGAAGCAAGTGCAGCTTACCAAATTTTCATTTCACGGTCAGGAAGTTGAAAGCGGGATTTTCAAATTCTGTATTCCCTCTCCGCCCTGAAATAATAAATACTCTACTCCATTGCTACCGCGTTGCGCCACTAAACTCCCGCCTTCCATTTCCAAAAAGCATCACTCTGCTCAGCTAGATCTGCGGTGGCGGTCCGACCTCGCCGTTGCCGGTGGAGGGGAGGGGTATCTCAGCAGATGGTGGGCGGCAGATATTGGTGTTCTGCTTGCGTCTGCTGTGCTGGCCAAGCTGAGCAGTTGAGCGAGGATACGACGCAAGCACCAGCTCCCGATGCCCCCTCAATCCATGGGCCCCTGAATCTTGGAGCTTCACAAGTGAGAATCTCATTTCCTTTTCTTTCTAGTCCCCTAGTAGTATTTTCGTTGGCTTAGAAAGTAAATTGCTTCATGTATTGTGTTAGTTCTGAGATTCTTCTCTTAGCTTTGCCGCTCTAGATGTAGTCACTGATTTGGAACACAAGTTAATCGATGAGCCATGCATTGAAAGTAAATTGCTTTGTGTATTGTGTTAGATTGGAGATTCTTCTCTTACCTTGGCCGCTCTAGATGCAGTTACTGATTTGTAACACAACTTAATAGATGAGCCATGCTTAAAAAGTAATTTACTTTGTTTATTGTCTTAGATTTCAGATCCTTCTCTTACCTTGACTGCTCTAGATCCAGTTCCTGATTTGTAACTTTTTGTGCAGGGCCTAGCATCCCACTCCTACATTGTTGAGATTCAATCACATGTCGTGGTATGTAACAGAACGCATGATTATCCTGCTACTTTATTCTTAGGATTATTCTTAAGTTTGTTTGCTTGCTTCGTTTAAGGTTCAAGTTTGACTTCTCCTTTCATTTTTAGGCTCAAATGTTGAGGACAATCCTTGCGGTTCAAATATCAAATTCTTGTCCCTCCAATGTGAAGTCAAAGCCATTCATTGATTACATGCCTCGAGATTATCTAGCTTTCGCTATATGCTCAAGACCTGAAGTTTCGTTGGGAGGGCTCGATGCAGCTGCTGACCTTGGTGAAATCTTTGTTGAACAAGACCAAGTTTTGACAGACTTGAAGATCAAGGCAGAAGCATCAGATGTAGCAATGAAAGTGCAGACTGATGAGATTGAGAGGTTGAAGAAACAAGTAGAAACTACTGAGACCCTCCTTCGACAACTGCTAAGCTCGCGCCTTGGGTAAGGCCACTGTGTTTCTTTGTCTTCTGCTTGTGTCCTCCCAGCTAGTTGTGCTGATTTGTGAGTACGGAGCTTTGTTATCTTAGTGGGTTCTATTTCAATACCAGCTTTATTTGTGAGCATGGAGATATCATGTGTATTGGTTTGTGAGCTCCTACTTACAATCTGCTTGTGGTTGTTCTGTGTTCATTGATCATAATGTGTCATGTGTGATCCGAAACATTAATTTGTATTAGTGGTATGGAAATATTATCTGTGATGTCAATTACTTAATTGATTAGCATTTAATATGAGATTGAATTATATTTAATCAAGCGCTACCTGGAGTGCAGCCCAAAATAACAGGGAAAAAATATGTGGGCTTGCCCCCTCGGCTCATTATTTTTTTACGAATTCAAAAACGATTTATTAATAAAATGGGCCGTATCAAAAATGACGTCAGCAAATGGTGAGCTGGGTCCAATATCAGTTGGGCCTTAATCATTTTATGATGTCATCGAATATTGAACTCGATCCAACCAGTACTTGACCCAAAACAAATTAATGACGAATGCAATTATTGGGCTCGGTCATACTAAAACCGGGCCTAAAACATTCTATGACGACCTCGATTATTGGGTCGGTCCAACCAGAATTAGGCCTAAAAGTGTCTATGACGACAATAATTATTGGGCTCCATCCAACCATAAATAGGCCTTACACATTCTATGACGCAAACAATATTGGGCTCCATCCAACCTTAATAAGGCCTAAAACCAATTTATGACGAAAGAAACATTGGGCTCAGCTTAACATTAAGTGGGCCAAATTCAATCTATGACGACAAGGTATTTGGACCTTGGCCCGTCAAAATATGGGCTGAATTCACTTAATGACGAAACGGTTTGTCACAAAACGCCGTGCCACATCAGATTTTGGTCCGACGTGGCATGTACCTCATGACGCCTTTGTGTTACGAATTTATACGTGTCATTAAAGTCATGACGTCGGGAAATAAGGTCTCGTCATTAATCGCGGTTTGTGACGCTCAATTAATGACGGAGCGTTTTCGTAACAACCGGAGTCATTAATCGCGGTATATGACGAGAAACGGCCTTTTTTGCGTCACTAGTCGGCGTTTTTCTTGTAGTGAAACAATCAGCCGGAAGAGATGGCTGATTCTCTGGTCCCTGATGAGGATATCATGTGCCGAGCTCCTGAACGTCGACGCACCATGCAACTGGACGATGAAGGGTCGAGTCAATCATACAAGAAGCCTAATCCACAATGGTGTCCAGATGGCTTGACCAAATCTCAGAAAAGGAGAGTCCAGCGCCTACGCCAGTTAGAGCAGCAAGAAGAAGCAGAGAGACATGTCCTGGACAAGAAGAAAGTTCGGTCTCAAGTATGGCGCCCTAAGCCTAGAGCTGATGGTGAAAGGAACGGTGAACCAAAAGCTGACATAAACATGGTTGTCCTTCTGCCAAAAGAGTTTATGGCTCCAGTTGATTCGGATGCGTCCGATGAAGAACTCGGGATGGCTCAATTGACATTGGAACCTAGACAAGCTATCTTCGAGAAACCAGAAGATGAAAAGAGACAACATTTGAAGGCATTGTTTCTCAGGGGTTTTGTCAATGGGAAGCCAGTCACCAGGATGCTAGTAGATGGAGGAGCAGCAGTCAACCTCATGGCCTACACCTTGCTGCGTAAGATTGGGAAATCTGATGAAGATTTAACCCAAACAGATATGATGCTGGTGGATTTTGAAGGCAGCGTCTCTCCGGCTCAAGGTGCAATCTCCGTAAAACTCACCATCGGCAGTAAGACCCTTCCAACTACTTTCTTTGTCATTAAAGGGAGGGGATCTTATAATCTACTGTTGGGTCGAGATTGGATACATGCCAATTGTTGTATACCATCTACAATGCACCAATGTATCATCCAATGGATCGGAGATTCAATGGAGATGGTCAAAGGAGAAACTTCCCTGATAGTAGCAGCAACAGAAGCACAAGGGAAAGCATGGGATACCAAGTATCTCAAAGTGTCCGATTTTGGACTACAGCCGGTTCAAGCAGTCGGCTCCGATGAAAAGATTTAATGGATCAATTCATAGAGAACGAAGGAAAGTTTGGGCATGGAGTCACAACAGCCGATGGATTAGTTGCCCAAGAGTATGAACGATTGTGTAAGCCGATTGATATGTCGAGCCTATCGGCTGATTAAAATTTCGAGTTGTAGCCGATTACAAATATAAATCGCCTCTAGTAAAATAGCCGGTGTCTGTAAAGAATCGCCTTTAGTACAAAAATGTAAAAACCGATGTACAATTAATATATTTGGTTCTTTTAGAACACGATCGATGCACATATCGCCCTCAGAATAAAAATAAATATATGTTTGTTTCCTCTGTTTTGGATTATAGCGATGGTATTACATCTTAGATCTGAAGATTACATGCATTTTCAAGAAGTTACAAGGAATGCACTGTCCTATCTCTAGTATGATGAGGATATTGAATCGATGAATAAGAGAAGGACACCGCGAAGAGGAAACGGAAGACTAAGATCTTTACCGGATTCTGTAATCTTTCGCCGAAAGGAGTCTGAGTTGATGACCAAGATGGCCGTTCCTTTGGCACGCTCCTCCTCTGATAAATGTGCAGCAAGACACCCTACCTTGCTCTTCTCCCTAAAGCCGGTAAATCCAAGTTTTTCACAAGGATTCTTCTAGCTATTGTGCCTTCTGGTTTTTCAAAAGGGGATGAAGAGGAAGAGGTGTTGCTACACTACTTCACAAGAATTCTTCTAGCTATGAAAAGAAGAGTGGAGAAGAAAACAGTCATACAATAGGAGCCTACAACCTATCAGATCTGATCTTTGCGCCATGGCTGATGAGTGTGTTTTCTCCATTGAGCTTCAAGCCTATTTGTAGCTCCAGATAGAACGAGGGGATAACTACAAGAGGAAATTGAAAAGGGCAAAATAAAAGATGCATGATTCAGTCAAAATAGGAACCGTCTCCCCATGAAAGCTTCAGACTGAACAATTGGCAGTCATGCAGTGATACGTTTCCCAAAAATCAGGAGTGGGCTTTGAAGGTGAACTGATTAAAGGTGAACGGCCCCACTCTGTACCCCAGAAGAGGAGGTTTTCAATATCTCTCTCCCTTAACATTGCTAGCAACAACGACAAGCTTCAATGCATCATCTGGATGCTAGGGCGCTTCAAGAAGGAATTTGTCAAGGAATGGGGATGGAAATATTTTCCTGAAAACACTCTTGGAAGAGCATGCCTCCTAATCCTAACAGAAACTGATGCATTCATAGGCGGAGAGTTTTGGTATGATATGGGCAACAAGTTGCATTTTTATAGTGGGCAAAGAAGCAGACCAGGTCGTGGAGAAGTGCTTGCGAAGCATATCAAAATAATCATTGCCGAAAAATAACACATTCACAGCAACATTAAAAGGAGAGAAGTAATTTCATTCATAAAGATAGCCGATTCGCATCGGCTGATAGTGCAATGCATCAAGTCTCAAGAAGATTCTTTGCCTTATTCAATTCCGCTCTAACTTGGTTCATTTCTTCACCTATATGATCTAATTCTTGAAGAAGAGCAGTTCTCCTGGCTTCAAGAATCTCCAGCTTCTTCTCATCGTTTGCAATCACAAGGCGAAGACCCCGCTATTGCCTGGATGGTTGTTTTTGATTGGCATAAAAAGTGTTGATGTTCGTCACAATCCTTTCCACGGCTTCACGATTTGGAGACTGGGGAAGAGATAAAGAAATATCAAAAGGAGGATCAAGAAAGTAAAAGGGAGAAGAGAATCAACCTGGTTCACAGAAGAAGAAGAAGAAGAAGAAGAAGAAGAAGAAGAAGAAGAAGAAGAAGAAGAAGAAGAAGAAGAAGAAGAAGCCATCATGGAAAGAAGCACAGTTCAGAGGGGAAAGAGGTCTCACATCTTATAAAGACTGATTAAAACGTTCAGTCAAAGGAATTAATATGAAGCGTTGGAAGTTGGCCAGTAAAGGCCAGTTACAGTACAGAAATTACAACAATGCTAAAAGATTAAACTATGCCTAGAAGGTAGATAGCATTAATGAGATCCAGACGCAGCCGATCGGCCTCTTCTATCTCCTGACGATCGGCATCGGCGGAACCAGGAATCGGTTGCTCTTGTTCACGAAGAGCTTGGGCTTGCCATGCAATGGAGTCCTTCTGTTCTTGCATGGTAGCAATGGTGCCCAGAAGATCCACGAGCTTCTCCTCTTCAACTACCAGATCTTGATCGACCTGACTGAGCTCCTTCATCAGTTCAGCACGACACCGCTTTAGACGATCACTGCTGTTGACGATCTCAGAACGGGAAGAAGCTAGCAATTCAATCCTACCATCCAGGTCAGCCATATTGTTATCCAGACTCTCCCTGTCTTGGGTAAGTTGCTCCTGGCGTTTCCTTTCATCCAGCCGATCTTGAGCTTCTTGAACTAGGAGCTGCCGATTTTCAATATAAGAAACTTGAAGCATCTTCGACTTGAGATCTCTGGGCAACTGGCTTTGGATCTGCTTGAAGATAGTCTTGATCGTTCGGCATCCTGTACAAGTTGATGGATGTCTTGGTTTAGCAGTGGAATAACTTCCAGGAGCTTAGCTTTCACATCATCTGGAAGAAGGGTGGCCGATGCACTCTGAACGACAAGAGGCAAGGTTGGTGGAACCTGCAAGGAAAAGTGAAAATCTGTATGACAGCTAAAAGAAGGCTCAGCCGTTCAAGAAGCTTACCTCTACAGCAGAAGAGATTGCCTGTGCTTGAATGATCAGATTTTCAACCGATTCTGGTTCAGGAACTTCGATGATCGGCGATTGTGGTTGATCACCAGTTTCTTGTTGAGGATCATCCAGAGATCTATCTTGGGTCTCGACCAATGTGTCATCAGCATCCTGAACAGAAAACAAGAAATTAAAGATAGACAAAATGAGCCAGGAATGAGCAAAGGGATTTTTATTACCTCAGTTGGAAGTTTCTCAGTCTGAGAAGCAGTTGGATCCTGGGTCTGATTCCCTATGCCATAGTCCGATTCAGGTCGTTCAGATGACCCAGCCAGAGTATCACCAACTGGAACTTCTTGAATTGGCTCCGATGTTGCACCTTGACCAAGGGCAGCAGTATTGGTTTGTGTTGATTGACCCGTCAAACTTGAGGACTACACAAAGAACCAATCAATCAGCCAAAAAATACAGCAAAAGAAAAGAAAGACCAAAAATGGTTAATACCTCGAAAGCGTCCGCCAACACTCCAGCCATGTCCGGGATGTTGACAACCACAGTATCGATCTTCGTCTTGGTTCTGCGACTAAGGACTTTGCTAGTCACACCTTTCCTCTTAAGGGTCGACAGGAGCGGGTTGTTTGGAGCAGGATCTATCTTTGGGCCTTGCATGACTGAAGAAATCGGGGGAGCCTTGTAGCCGATGTACGGTACACGCCTTGGTGGAAAGATCGTGATCGGCTTACCACTTTTGCTTCTAGCAGGAGGTTCAATGGTATCAGGCTGAAAGAGGATGCAGTGGTTAGAGCACAATGAGACAAGCAAATATATGGAGTAATCGAACGGGAAAGTACCTCATCAGCCGATGCGTTGTACGCAGGATCCAGCTTCTCGCAATAAAGTTTAGGAGACACGCAGAAAAGATAATCACACCATTCTGCCCACCAGATGTTGAAAAGAGGAGAAGCAAAACTGGAAAATCTCCAAGAGTCAAGATCAATAGTGGAAGAATCAGGAATCAGATCTAGGAGACGTTGATAATGAGTTCTGCTAGGAATAACCTCCTGCGGTTTAATCAAATTGGAAAAGTAAAGGCCAATCGGCAACTGGCAAAACCCCAGCTGACGAGCACTCACTGAAGGATTATAAATTTCATAGGTGGCTGATTGATCTTTTCCAAAAACACAGGATGGAAGAAGTCCTGGTTTGATCATTTCCACGAAAGTAATTCTGTTCTCATCATCTTTTTTGATGTCGTCAAAGCTGAATATGGTCTCAAAATTAGTATCATGGTCTTCATGTGCAAACCAGATGATAGACTCTGGAGTAAAGACAAGATAAAAACTCCTGAAATGCTCTGCTATACGGGATGGAGTCCTCTTATGTCCTGGGAAGGCAGAAACTTCTTCCCCAAAACTCATGCATCGACGCTTTACAATCGGGACACCATCTGGCTGATCTCCCGGAAAGGACATATCAAATATATTCTGCTCCAACCTATCTCGAAGATGAAGGTTCAGCCACATGTTGATAAACCACCAGGGGCCCCCTGGGGTACCTATTGGGGAGTTGGTTGACAAACTAATTGCCACTTGGTGGAGGAGATTATAAACCGCACCCAGGAGATATTTGCCAAGAGGGATAAGAGAACCGGCAGCCAACCGTTCAGCCACTATCTGATAGTTAGAAGTGGGGCCAAAAGATTTACCACAGAAGACAAATTTCTCAAGCCACATGTTCAGAAAAGCAACATGTTCTCTGTTGTTCACAGTGCCTTCCTTCATATGCTCAACGATATAACCAGACCAGCCACCCATGTTCTTGGTTTTCAGATGATGAGAAGACTTATCATTCCGGCGACTAAAAAGAACATCCGAGGAAGAAACATCTAAGCCAGTCAGCAGAAGAACATTGGCCAGAGTTGGAGTCATCGGCCCATGACCAAATAAAAAAGCATTGAGTGCGTCAGACCAGAAATAAGAGGCAGCTATCAAAAGAGATTCGTTCCGAGCCATTTCAGACAAGGACAGGGTGATGCATTGACTAATTTTATATTGCTCCCAAAAATCTCTGTTCTTCGCAGACACTCTACGGTACCAGTTTCTCCATCCCTAGTTATAACCTGTCCAAGACCTAAAATAGCCATCCCAATCGGCTAAATCCAAGGAAGCATTCTTGAAAGGGATTCGGCCGGTTTCAAAATTAATCATCTCAGTGGGGTCAGTATCACCCATTGGACCAAGAAAAACAAGCCCACGCTTGTCATCAACAGGGATAGTGAGATTGGATCTAAGTTCCTGGAAAATAAATAAAAGGAATCTAGACTTCAGACAAAGCAAGGCGGCGACATTGGGAAATGAACGAAAGCAAGGGGACAAAGAAATACCGAAGGAACTGAAGAAAGAGATGCCTTCGGAGGTGCAAGAGGGGGATGAGAACCTCCGGTAGAGCCTGAAGAAGCCATGAATCAGCAAGAACTCTAGAGCTTAGGGTTCGTCGCCCGGAAGCTTGAGCTGTTGAACACAACGGGATTCAAGCGAAAAAGGGATTGAGGCAGTTGTATTTATGGCCCCCTTTTGAGATTTGTTTAGATTCCCCAGCCGTCTTCGAATCAAGAAGGATACCGGATTCGAGTAAATTTCGGAGCAAAAGATTATTTACTCTAAAACTGGGGGGCATGTGTTGACACTATTTTTTGGAAAAACATGTCAAAAGGGATAAGAAGGAGCAGCTGATGAGAAAGTAGTACCATCGGCCGATTGAAGAGAAAGAAGGGTGGTCAACATGACTCACCGATGGTCAAAGGAATCTAGCTCTGTCTATCGATGGGCTGGTGAGTCAAAACAATCGGTCGATGGTTAAACGGGAATCGGCTGATGGAAAGGAAGAAGGCAGAAATCAAGAATATACGCCAAAGGCAAGACACGGCGAAGGCGGGTCAATCTACGATTGGCAACAGGTCAGAGTTAGTTTAGGAGAGTTTGACTCCTGCGTGAGTCTTTTTCTATTTTTAGTAGTGTTTGTTTTCTTTAGATGCAAGTAAACAGCACCGTAATCGGCTAGGAGTCGGGTTGTCCTCAGGACATAAATAGCGACCCTGCGTGGTCGGAAAAAGTGTACACACCAATATCAAACAAACCGCCTCCGGGCGAACCCTTTACAATTTACAGCATCTACTTTACAGCATCTACTTTTTGGCGACTTTGCCATTGCGTTTTTCTTTTCTTCAACATCGGCCTTCAAGTTCGTCGGGGCTGCATCGATCGATCTCTGGCATGCTTGTGAGTGCCATTTTACTGAATAATCCTAGGCTTTAACCTCCGGGCGCATCGCTGAGGTTTCGTCTAGTTCTTTATTCACCCCTTATCGATATTTGCTAGATCTACAAGTTTTCGTACCAATTCTTGTAGTCTTTTAGCTTTTATCACCAATTTATCCACCTCGATCTAGATCTTGTTGGCTTTCACCACTATAGCTGATCTGACTCATTCAAGTGCTGACGTCACGATCGGCCAATCCAGCCGATCTCTTTACTTATGCATTCGCGCTTCGGTCGCTCTCGAGCCAGCCGATCCCGCTTCTCTGTATCAGCCGATTGGCAGATACACGTACTGTTGAAGGTCCATCGGTTCTCTAGCGGATCCTTAATATTTTCCATTGTCAATCAACAGGTCAGATTGGCTGGCACACCTCGCTACAGACCGGGGAGTCACATGTGCTGCGCGCGGAGGTGATGTCCTATTTTTGCGTCAACAGAGGTGAAGGTCTCTAGCGCAAGGAGGGATCGCGTGACGCCGTTCATCTGCATGTCGCTGGGCGTGCAAGGCGTTCCCCTGGATACGCGCCGCCTCTTCGGAGTTCGTCGCGCCGTGACGTGGTGGTTCATTTTCAGAAACCACGAGCACCCGGCGGAAGATGGAACCCGAGTCGTTGGGGGGAGACGTCGACCCGGACCTTCTGGAACTCGCCGCAGTCCGGGGACAGGGGAGTTCGTGTAGTGCGGGGGAGTCGCTCCTGGTTGATCCTTTTCTGCAGATGACATCCATGGAGGGTGTACCTCGCACCCTTGTGCTAGGTGCAAGGTACGTCGAGTGGATCGCGGCGGGCGCGAGGTTCAGGCTTGAGGTCACCAGAGGGCTGCCGCCCAGATGGGATCTGGGAGAGCTTGGGCATCTGGTGAGCATAGACGTTGGCAGGAGGTCACATACCGAAGCGGAAGGTCTCATGGCGCGGCACCGTCCGCGTCGAGCGTTGGGCTCGCTCGCAGATCTCGAGGGTGTCCTCCGTCATGCTGATGACACGCTCCATCCCCTAAACGATATCATAGGGTCTGGGCGGGTGGGTCTCCGTCGCTAGATCGGAAATAGTGGTGGTGACAAGCATCGGAGCGACCCGTTCCATGGCCGCCGGGGAGGTTGCAGCCGCCGGAACAGGGGAGGTCATCGTGAAGGAGCCGAAGCAGATCTCCACGGGGTTGGCGAGGATGGCCGCCATGCTTGCCGGGAAGATGACACCACATCGGTCCACCATGTTGCACAGCGAGCGCCCGATCGCCCCTACCTGGCACGCCAACTGTCAGGGGGTGAGACCTGGACAGTTCCACTAGGGGGCTACCCAAGTAGTTTGTAGGTTAATGGGAGGATCGGGAACTAAGAGCGTAGGTGGTAGTTCACGTGATGAACTCGGAACACGGCAAGAATGGCGAGAAGCTCAGGGACACGACGGTTTTAGACTGGTTCAGGCTTCCGAAGAGTAAAACCCAACGTCCAGTATGGTGGTGGAATTATGCAGAGAGAGGAGAAGTCCCCTCGAATGGAGCCCTAGGCCGCCTTATATGGACAACGGGCTAGGGTTCCCATTCGAGGTCGGTGGACCCATATCTGGGTCGGTTACAAAATGGGAGGTTATCTGCCCGGATTACAAGGAGTATCCCGTGATTCTCGGACCTACAGGCGGCGCCAGGCCGCAATCTAGTAGCTTGCCTCGCACTCCAAGTACTGCGGATCCTCCGGGATCTTGATAAGGTCGCCCGAGGTCTTCGAAGATCGCTGGACTTGTGGATAAGGTCTTCGGGCCCACTTGCAGGTCGGCGGGGCTTCTGGCAGGTCGGGCCCACCTGGCAGGGACCTCTGGGACACTGGTCAGTAGGGACCCATGGGTACCCATGACTCTCACGGAGAACAACCACACAACCAAACAGTGCTACCAGCTTCAGCGGGCACTCAAGGATACTCAGGAACCATGACACCCTCACGACAAGAAGGGCAAGGGAAAGGTACCCGAAGGCAACGGCGACTTCCAAGACCCTGACAAGACGGTCAACGTCATCTTCGGTGGGCTACCCACCAAGCGAGCGCAGAAGCTAACTCTGCGCAAGATCATGTCCGTCGAACCCGCGACACCGACCCCTCTCAGGTGGTCGGAGGTACCCATCACCTTCCCTCGCGCGGATCAATGGACAAACTTCTCCGAGCCAGGACGTTTCCCTCTCGTCCTGGACCTGGTAGTCCCAGGCTCTATTGACGGTCCTTACAACAAAAATTCGATCGTCATAATCTCGGGAAAGAGTGGAGTATATGACAAGTTTTATGCACATTTTTAGGTGCTAATAAAGTTCCACGAGTTGTGTGTGAATTTCATATGCAGGTACACCATTAGGGGGACATGCACGGACCACCTGGCCACACATGGCAGGTGCGCCCGCACCTGCCAAGTGCCACGTTTCGGATCCTGGACATCAACAATGGCACAGGCACAACTTGGATGAATGAGAAGCGTCGGTTTTACGTCGGTTTGATCAGAGGGGCAAGGTTGGAACCACTTGGATCCATGGGCCCACCTATCCATGCAACCAAACACCATAACCTCGACAACCGCCATCAAGGAGCCATCCTAGACGTCCCTCCACACTGTCAGTGCATCACATGGTGATTTGGGAGGTGCGCCCGCACCTTTAGGTGCGCCCGCACCTGTGACCGGTGGAGTTTCGCGCCACCGACTTGGGAACCGATTTGCAACTGACCAAGGACCAAGGATCAGGGCCGTCCACGACGAGAGGCGGTTGATCATAGGTGCGCCTGTACCTACAACCGTCCTCCACACTGCTGCACCGACCTTCCAAGTCTATAAAAGGCACTCCTCACTTGCTGGAACAACACACACGAAGCAGGGGCATCACTTGAAGCCTCAATTCCACCTTAGAGTAGGATTAGTGTAGTTTGGGAGTTACAGTCGAGTCGAGCTAGTCTCAGGGTTCCAGAGGAGTCTTCTTCAGAGTTCCGGTACTACTCTTGTATCCTTTTCTTTGTAAGACTCAAGTTCAATATCAAGTTATCTTTCTATCTTACTTTTCGAGTCAATTATATTTAGCTTCTACTTAGCTCTAGTAGCTTTATTCTTGGTTTAGATTAAAGTGAGTTTAGTCTTGGTGAGTTTAAGCTCTCTTGAACCCTATAGTGTTGTGGTCGTTCTTCGCTTGACCTTCTACCGAGTGCTTTTGTGCTTAGTAGTAGGGAGAGATCTTCCTTTGTCACGTGCGGGGGAAGGTACTTTGATTCGTTGTCAGCGTGGTGCTCAGAGCTTATCTTAGTCTTAGATTGGTGTCCCATTCAACGGAATACTTGTGATACCCTAAGGAGGTGACAGCTCCGGATGGGCTTTGTAGTCCACCACGTTAGTCCGGGTCGGTAGGTTTCAGCACGTCGTAGTTCTCCCTTCTCATCCCAGTCTGAGAGCACGGCTTCGCATGCCCCTACAGCACTAGAAGAGCTTGACGAACTTCTCTTACCTTGACTCTATCTTACCTTAATTCTCTTCCCGGAGTTGACAAGAATAGATAGATTGTACTAGGATCCTTTCTCGTCTCATTGTCCTCCCAACTCACTAGGTCCTCTCTATCCTTTCATCAAGATCTCCTTGCGTGTCAATTTACCCATTGAATATCTTTATCGTTACCCCTGCCATAGCTTTCTACCGAGTCTCGATACTCCCCACTCATTTATTATTTGACTATCTATGTCGTAGTGCTTCCCTTGGGAAAATATAAATACGATAACCCGAATACCACCGGGTGAAGTGCTACAACGGTAATCTGTGCGCTTGCGGACCTTTTATGTGACGTGTGTTTTACCGGGCATTTCTGGCGCTGTTGCTATCTTAGTAACGACGCTAAGAAATACCAATAAGCATTTATAGTGCCGTTGCCGGGGAAGCAATAGGAATTAGATATCGTTTAATAAATTTGGTAGAAGTATCTTGGTTCGGTGGACCGCTATTAAGCGGGTTTACCCTTGCTCTATTCTCGTGGGTGCGGAGTAGTGCATGACCGGTTTCGACCTTTCGTCAAACTTGCAAGACAACCCAGAGTCACTTGTGAGGAGAGTTCGACCTCGTGTCCTTATCCCTCAGAAGTATCTCTCGGACACCACGACGAACCCCGTCGATCCCGTAGACAGCACCTCATCCTCATCAGCACTTATGGCCGAGAAGACCATTCGCGAGTTCTCCGCTCCCTCCTCCACCAACGTCCCCACTGGGCCAAATGTGGCGGTTGGAGATGGGAATTTCGAGCTCAAGCCGGCATTAATCAACATGGTGCAAGCAAGTCCGTTTAGTGACAAGCCTAACAAAGATGCTAATGCGCATCTCCAGCACTTCCTGGAGGTGTGCAGCACTTTTACCATCCGCGGAGCAACGGTTGATGCAATCCGTCTTCGCCTATTCCCATTCTCATTGCTCGGGAAGGTGAAGCAATGGTTTTATGCTGAACGTGACGCCATCAACACATGGGAGAAGTGCTCCAACACATTTCTTCCCAAATTCTTCCCGGTGGGCAAAACCAATGCTCTCCGTGCTAGAATCTTAGGCTTCCAACAAAATAATGATGAGAGTATCTCGGAAGCTTGGGAGCGACTCCAGGAGTACATTGCTGCGTGCCCACACCATGGCATGCAAGGGTGGTTCTTAATTCAAACCTTCTATCACGGGCTCAAGCGTGCCGCCCGTGAGCATCTAGATGCGGCTGCTGGAGTAGCTTTCTTCTCGCTACAAGTTCCCGCTGCTAAAGCATTAATCGAGAAGATGGTGGCAAACTAAGGATGGGATGGAGATCATCTCCAACCCTGCACCCGCAGCGTACATCAAATTGATGGAATCGACATGCTCGCCGCTAAGATGGATCTCCTAATGAAGAAAATGGAGACACCAAGCAACATGGACACCGCCAAGATCATGGACACTCGCATGACTTGCGAGGTTTGTGGAATCACGGGCCACTCGAGGAATGATTGCCCTGAAACAAGGGAAGAAGCTAGTTTCATCAACAACAACAATGGGTTCCGCAACAACAATTATAACAATCAAGGATGGAACTCGAGGCCCAACTTCCCATTCAACAACCAAAATGGAGGTAACTATTCTAACAATTTCAATAATCACTGTTCCATTAGAGATCTCGTCTTAGGCCAAATTAAAATCAATGAAAACTTGAACAAGAAATTGGCCGCTAATGATAAAGTCCTTGAAAATCTGAACTCAAGCATAGAATCCTTCACAACTGCTATGAAGAATCAACTAAGCATTAACAAAATGATCTAAACTCAACTTGCTCAGCTTGCTGCTTCTTTACCCTCTGAATCGGGTAGAATCCCGGGGCAACCCGAGTCTACCCAAGAAAATGTAAATGCGGTGACCACGAGGGGAGGTAAGTCCACTCGGGATCCACCATATCCTAACCATGCAGAGAGGAAGCAGAAGGAAGCTATCATCGAGTCAGACGACGAGGAAGAGGACAACGAGAAGGTAGCCCCCAAAGAGGAGAATTTAAGAAAGACGGCACCCCACGAGTTCTTCGACACCACACTACTTCCATTCCCGCGCTGACATAAGAGACCAACCGTGGACGAGCAATTCGCAAAGTTTGTTGAGGTAATCAAGAAACTCAATGTCAATATCCCATTCCTTGAAGCCATGCAGGTGCCGACCTACGCTAAGTACCTCAAGGACATCCTCAACAACAAAAGACCTCTACTGACCACGGACATGGTCAAGCTTACGGAGGAATGTAGTGCATCCATCCTACAGAAGAAGGACCCCAGATGCCCCACTATAAGCTGCTCGATCGGGTCCCATTACTTTGAGAACGCACTATGCGACCTTGGAGCCAGCGTTAGCGTCATGCCTAAGGTAGTTTTTGACAAGCTCAACTATACTTCCTTGTCCCCTACAACAATGTGTTTGTAGCTAGCAGACCAGTCGATCCGCTACCCGGCCGGGATCGCAGAAGACATTCCGGTGAGAGTCCGAGAATTCTTCGTACCCGTGGACTTTGTGGTCCTTGACATGGATGTCAACACAAGGACACCCCTGATCCTCAGAAGACCTTTCTTGAGCACCGCCAACACTAACATCGATGTAGGTGCCGGAGAAATTAGCCTTAACATCAATGGCAAGGAAGAAAAGTTCGCTTTCAAGCCGAAGGTGGAGCAGTGCTCGCAGGTACGAATATTCTATAGCGAAAATCCAAACTTTGTGCAGAAAATTGAGGTGGCCCCAACCAAGCCCAAGATGGATAGCCTCATCATCACGATGAGAGAATATGGGGCACAAAACAAAGCATCCACACGGTGCTACCAAGCGAAGAAATCGAAGGCAACGAACAAGGCTAAGGGGGGAAAGAAGACGGAAACTAAAGACACTCCCGCTAAAGCTTCACCAACTTCAACACCACCAAAGAAAACAAAGAAGGTGTGGCGTGTGAAGGAATCATCGTCCGAGTCATCCACTCTGGGACTAGATGATACCAAGATGAATTGAACTACAGAGGAGTCCCGCTCATGGACTCTAAACCACGAGCCCTCGCTGTGACGTAAACCGGTAGTTATCCCATATTTCCCTTTCCAAATTTTATTTCTTGCATCAAGCATATTTAGTTTTTGAATTTGATTTCACCACTGCATTAAACAAGAGTTAGGAAAATGGTTTCGGAGATTTTTGGTGGTGCGGCCGGGTCTATCCCGGTGCGGCCACACCTCCCCTCGACAAAATTTGTGCATGATTGTTGACATTTCTTAACGTCATCACTGGGTTTGTATCCCAGTAACGGCGCCAGAAATGGTTGTTGGCATTCCTTAACATCTTTGCTAAGTTTGTGAGTTCCTAGCAACGATGCCAGAAATGTTCCGATGGTAATCCTAACGTTTACAAAGAATCCGCAAGAGCACGGATATACCATTGTAGCATTTCCCTAAAGGAGTATTCCAAAGGGTATCGAATCCAAGGAAGGCATGGTTGGATTAACATGTGCAACACTATTACAATGAGTATAGATCAATGATGAGAATAAGTCAGAGCCCAAACACAGGGGTAAGATATGATAATGATAGGGTAGTGTGAACACACCCGAACTCGTTCTCTCTATGGTACACTACGGCTTAGGAGGCAACAAACAAGTTAGCTCTAGGTTCTAAGGTACTATACATATAAAGTTAGTAGAAGCCAGTCAGTCACTTAAGCATTGTATGAATATCAGCTCAGCACCCAGGCACAAACGGGGAGTTAATCACCCGCGTCGCTTCCGCACGACGTCGGTTGTTAGATCTTAGACTCCTACAGTGTACCCGAACGTGGGGGAGTACAAACGGTCCAACAGCTGTCACTACCGCGGCCTACCCCTAACTATCCGTGGGGTACGCTCATATGAAACTCAGCTACTCAACCCAAGCACCATGCTTGCGTTGTTAACTAGGCACTGACCGGCACGGGCTATTGTGACCCAGGTCAGTGCCACCAGATAACTGGCCACTTACACCGAGTATCGTAGCTTGAACTTGAACTTCGGGAGAATGGCTTGAGCACCCTGGGAGTGGACCAGGAGCCAACCAGGAAGCACCATGTGGAAGCCTAGGATGAACCGACACAAGGTCGGTTCGGCCGACCCCTTGTGGGCCCACCTCGGCATGTGCTTTCGCGTGGTGGCTGCCCTGTGGGTCCTAAGGTCGATCCCCCGTGTCCACTTGATTTTGAGGCGGTTTGCCTGCCCGTGGGCCCTTCAATCCTTGAGATGTCCATGTGTCGCCCTCTGATTCGTCGGGGTTGCTTCCCTTGGACCGGTGACATGGCTTGCATGCATGGGATCCTAGGTGGCAGCCCTTCGTTGGCTGAGGTGACGTGGCTTGATCCATAGGAGGTGAGTTGTCACTTCTTTTATGCTTATTTTACCTACAATCACAAGAGCTCCAAGGACAAGTGGAACTACATTATTCTTAACTAAATGCGTGTAAGAAATGCCTTTTGCTCCTTTATTTGTGAGTAAATTGACAACTAAAGTAGGCACTTAACAACCGTCAACAATGATGTTTACAGGAGGGGACGTGAGCGTTTGGAGCAAAGAGTAGGGAGGGGGAGTGTGATGAAAATGAGTGAATGGGTGAAGAACCCCCTCAATCCCCCTTCTATTTATAGGCAAACAAGCCAGGAAGCGGGGTAAAGGCCGAGAGTAACGGCTAGGAGCCGTTGGAGGCGGCGGGGCCCGTCCGACCGTTGGGCTGGGTCGGCCGACCTATGGCGTTGGCCGACGCTCTGTCGGGTCCGCTCGCCCCTGGCTTTTGCTAGCTGCTTTCTAACGGCTACCTAGTGTCCTGCCCAAGTGCCTCGGTCCAAATTCACAAACAAAATGGCTCAAAGAATTTTTCAAGGGTTTTCCAAGCTCAAAAATTATTTTCAGAAATTTTATTTAAAAAGGGAAATTGGCTAGAAAAATTCTAGCATGCAGATGCAATGTTGGAAAAATTAAATATGCATTTTGGAAAATTCAAATAAAATTTTGGAAAGGGAAATATGAGATAAATACTAATTTTACCTTTTGGCAAAAATGACTCGTCGTTTTAAGTCCAAGAGCGGGACTTTTCTCAATGATTAATTCCACTCGTCACCCCACTCCCGAGAAGTAGAGGGGTGTGACTTCTGTACTTCCCGCCACACCTTCTTTGTTTACTTTGGTTTTATTGGTGCGGTCAGGGGTTGCTTGAGCTGGGGTCATGGGTCCGTCCATTCCCCGAATTGCTCATCATTTCCTTGCACTGAATAGCACTGCTATTCTGTTGGTCGAAATCGGAACATCAAGTTCTTCTTCCCAATGCGGAACCTGATCGTTCCATTTCCCACATTGAACCTCGCCTTTGAGTCACTTAGGAATGGCCTCCCAAGAATGAGTGGCATTTCCGCATCATCCTGCTTATCAAGGACCACGAAATCCGCGAAGGTGCAAGAACCCTGGATGAATACCAGTAAGCTCTCCACAATCCCCTCCGGATGTCGGATCCATGCATCAGCAAGTTGAACTGTCTTCGAGGCTGGAGAAAGAGCAGGATATCCCAGTTTCTTGAACATAGCCTTGGTCATGAGGTTGACACTTGCACCAAGGTCACAAAGAGCATTCTTGATTTTCTAATAGTATATCGTGCAAGTGATAGCCGGATAACCAGGATCTCTCCTGTGCACAATTGCTGAAGATTCCCATAGATCAAGAACCTGCTGTACTAGCTTCCCTGCATAGTCAGTAGGTCGTAGCCACCTAGATGGCTCACCCCATCTAGTGGACACTACACAAATATCTTCACAGGAAGATACGGGCTGCCCCGGAATCTTCCCGTCTTCAGCAGAGGGAACTAAAGCAGCTATCTGAGCCAACTGGGTTTCTATCATCTTATTAAAGCTTAATTGGCTCTTTAGAGCAGAAGAGAGGCTATCAACCATGGTGTTGAGGCTTTCCAGAGCCTTATCACAGGCAGTTAACTTCTTATTAAAACTATCATTGATCTTAGCTTGCCCAAAAACAAGATCTTTCAAGGAAGGTTGGTTAGGATTGAAAGAATTACCTTGGTTTATGAACATCACATCCTCCTGGGTAGTAGGACAGTAATTCCCTGAATGCCCAGTGTTACCACAGACTTCGCAGGTCATGCGAGAATCCATAGCTTGAGTAGTGGTGGCCATGGCAGCCTTCTCATTGGTTAAATCATCCATTCGCTTCATCAATAGGTCCATCTTGGCGTTCAACATATCTGCTTCCTTGATAGTATGTGTACCCCTTTGACGTGGCTAGAGACGATCATCACTCCACCCTTGGTTGGAGACCATCTTCTCAATAAGCTGAGTTGCATTAGCAATAGTGAGTGAGAAGAAAGCTCCTCCAGCAGCAGCATCAACATGTCCTCGGGCTGTCGGAGTCAGCCCATTATAGAAATTCTGCAGAATAAGCCAGTTGTCCATCCCATGATGAGGACATGCCAAGATGTACTCTTGAAGCCTCTCCCAAGCTTCTGGGATAGTCTCATTTGCTGCTTGCTGAAAGCTTGAAATTCTTCCCCGCAGGGCATTGGTTTTGCCCAACGGAAAGAACTTCGCGAGGAATGCCGCCGAGGATTTTGCCCAAGTATTAATCTCCTCACGGTTCGCATAGAACCACTGCTTCGCCTTTCTCAGAAGTGAGAAGGGGAAAGTCGCAGACAAATAGCATCCTCATCCACCCTCATATGGTGAAAGTGTTGCACAGCTCTAGGAACTGTTGCAAATGGGCGCTCGCATCTTCATTAGGCTTGCCCCAGAATGGGCTAGCCTGTACCATCGTAATGAGGCCAGTTTTGATCTCGAAGTTTCCGTTCTCGGTGTTGATCTCGGGGCATGTGGGCACCTGATCAGCAGAGGGAGCAGAGTACTCACGAGGAGTCTTCTCGACGTTGGGGTTGGCCATAGGAGTTGATGTAGATGGCACAAAGGAAGCTGGATTGACTTTCGTACGTACACGCTAGGGAGAACCGAAATGAGTTCTAGCTCTCCTTACAAGTGACTCAGGATATTCAGTAAAATTCGGCGGTAAGTCGAAACCAGTCATGCACTACCTGTCTTCATCATCCAAAGACAAAGAAGACAATCAAGGTTAGCCTGCATTGAGAACTGCTTTACCCTGTCATGATTATAAACATATGCAAAGTGTTGTCATGTTATCCTTTAGCCTTCCTCGGCAACGGCGCCAGAAATGCTTGTTGACATTTCTTAACGTCATCACTGGGTTTGTATCCCAGTGACGGCGCCAGAAATGGTTGTTAGCATTCCTTAACATCTTTGCTAAGTTCGTGAGTTCCTAGCAATGATGCCAGAAATGTTCCGATGGTAATCCTAACATTTACAAAGAATCCGCAAGTGCACGGATATACCATTGTATCATTTCCCCAAAGGAGTATTCCAAAGGGTATCAAATCCAAGAAAGGCATAGTTGGATTAACATGTGCAACACTATTGCAATGAGTATAGATGAATGACGAGAATAAGTCAGAGCCCAAACATAGGGGTAAGATATGATAATGATAGGGTAGTGTGAACACACCCGAACTCGTTCTCTCTATGGTACACTACGGCTTAGGAGGCAACATACGAGTTAGCTCTAGGTTCTAAGGTACTATACATATAAACTTAGTAGAAGCCAGTCAGTCACTTAAGCATTGTATGAATATCACCTCAGCACCCAGGCACAAACGGGGAGTTAACCGCCCGCGTCGCTTCCACACGACGTCGGTTGTTAGATCTTAGACTCCTAAAGCGTACCCGAATGTGGGGGAGTACAAACAGTCCAACGGCTGTCACTACCGCGGCCTACCCCTAACTATCCGTGGGGTACGCTCATATGCAACTCAGCTACTCAACCCAAGCACCATGCTTGCGTTGTTAACTAGACACTGACCGACCCGGGCTATTGTGACCCAGGTCAGTGCCACCAGATAACTGACCACTTACAGCGAGTACCGTAGCTTGAACTTGAACTTCGTACAACACAAACACGTGATCTAACTGGATCAAACTAGGCTAGACATACAAACGGATTCGTGTTCTACTATGTCTATTCAACAAGATCAAAGGGTCGTGTTCATGAAGAACGCGAGCCTCTAACATATGAACAAACACCAAAGACATGAGTAAATCACTCGTCAAGTGGATCGAAAGGCCTTGTTCATCAGGAACAGGAGCCTCTAAATGATGAACGAACGAAGAACACATGAACAAATCACCCATATAATGTAACACTACTTTATATGAAATAGTTGAATAACTGAAGTAGATCAAAGTCCTACAATAAAATAAAGATACAAGAGAACTCATACCTAGATCCCAAAGTAGACTTGGAACCTGAAGTAGAACTACTCTAGCCTACCTCCTAGCCTTGGAAACCAAAAGTGAGAGAGGAGTTGGAAAGTGAGTTGGGTAAGAAATGAGTCCCCTCCCTCCTATTTATAGGCCTTGGACAACTTCGGGAGAATGGCTTGAGCACCCCGGGAGTGGACCAGGAGCCAACCAGGAAGCACCACGTGGAAGCCCAGGATGAGCCGACACAAGGTCGGTTCGGCCGACCTGTGGGGTCGGCCGACCCCTTGAGGGCCCACCTCGACCTGTGCTTTCGCGTGGTGGCTGTCCTGTGGGTCCCAAGGTCGGTCCCCAGTGTCCACTTGGTTTTGAGGTGGTTTGCCTGCCCGTGGGCCCTTCAATCCTTGAGATGTCCATGTGTCGCCCTCTGATTCGTCGGGGTTGCTTCCCTTGGATCGGTAACATGGCTTGCATGCATGGGATCCTAGGTGGCAGCCCTTCCTTGGCTGAGGTGACGTGGCTTGATCCATAGGAGGTGAGTTGTCACTTCTTTTATGCTTATTTTACCTACAATCACAAGAGCTCCAAGGACAAGTGGAACTACATTATTCTTAACAAAATGCCTGTAACAAATGCCTTTTGCTCCTTTATTTGTGAGTATATTGACGGCTAAAGTAGGCACTTAACAGCCGTCAACAATGATGTTTACAGGAGGGGACGTGAGCATTTGGAGCAAAGAGTAGGGAGAGGGAGTGTGATGAAAATGAGTGAATGGGTGAAGAACCCCCTCAATCCCCCTTCTATTTATAGGCAAATGAGCCAGGCACCGGGGTAAAGGCCAAGAGTAACGGCTAGGAGCCGTTGGAGGCGGCGGGCCCCGTCCGACCGTTGGGCTGGGTCGGCCGACCTATGGCGTCGGCCGACACTCTGTCGGGCCCGCTCGCCCCCGGCTTTTGCCAGCTGCTTTCTAACGGCTACCTGGTGTCCTGCCCAAGTGCCTCGGTCCAAATTCGCCCAGAAAATGGCTCCAAGAATTTTTCAAGGGTTTTCCAAGCTAAAAAATTATTTTCAGATATTTTATTTAAAAAGGGAAATTGGCTAGAAAAAATCTAGCATGCAGATGCAATGTTGGAAAAATTAAATATGCATTTTGGAAAATTCAAATAAAAAT
The DNA here is from genome assembly GCA_036936925.1 of Cenchrus fungigraminus. Classification (NCBI taxonomy): domain Eukaryota; kingdom Viridiplantae; phylum Streptophyta; class Magnoliopsida; order Poales; family Poaceae; genus Cenchrus; species Cenchrus fungigraminus. The sequence goes on along the minus strand of CM072778.1, from coordinate 46,780,593 downwards.
TTGGAAAGGGAAATATGAGATAAATACTAATTTTACCTTTTGGCAAAAAGGACTCGTCGTTTTAAGTCCGAGAGCGGGACTTTTCTCGATGATTAATTCCACTCGTCACCCCACTCCCGAGAAGTAGAGGGGTGTGACTTCTGTACCTCCCGCCACACCTTCTTTGTTTTCTTTGGTTTTATTGGTGTGGTCAGGGGTTGCTTGAGCTGGGGTCGTGGCTCCATCCATTCCCCGAATTGCTCATCATTTCCTTGCACTAAATAGCACTGCTCTTCTGTTGGTCGAAATCGGAACATCAAGTTCTTCTTCCCAATGCGGAACCTGATCGTTCCATTTCCCACATTGATCCTCGCCTTTGAGTCACTTAGGAATGGCCTCCCAAGAATGAGTGGCATTTCCACATCATCCTGCATATCAAAGACCACGAAATCCGCGAAGGTGCAAGAACCCTGGATGAATACCAGTAAGCTCTCCACAATCCCCTCCGGATGTCGGATCGATGCATTAGCAAGTTGAACTGTCTTCGAGGTTGGAGAAAGAGCAGGATATCCCAGTTTCTCAAACATAGCCTTGGACATGAGGTTGACACTTGCACCAAGGTCACAAAGAGCATTCTTGATTTTCTAATAGTATAACGTGCAAGTGATAGCCGGATAACCAGGATCTCTCCTTTGCACAATTGCTGAAGATTCCCATGGATCAAGAACCTGCTGTATTGGCTTCCCTGCATAGTCAGTAGGTCGTATCCGCCTAGATGGCTCACCCCATCTAGTGGACACTACACGAAAATCTTCACAGGAAGATACGGGTTGCCCCGGAATCTTCCCGTCTTCAGCAGAGGGAACCAAAGTAGTTATCTGAGCCAACTGGGTTTCTATCATCTTATTAAAGCTTAATTGGCTCTTCAGAGCAGAAGAGAGGCTATCAACCATGGTGTTGAGGCTTTCCAGAGCCTTATCAGAGGCAGTTAGCTTCTTATTAAAACTATCATTGATCTTAGCTTGCCCAAAAACAAGATCTTTCAAGGAAGGTTGGTTAGGATTGAAAGAATTACCTTGGTTCATGAACATCACTTCCTCCAGGGTAGTAGGGCAGTAATTCCCTGAATGCCCAGTGTTACCACAGACTTCACAGGTCATGCGAGAATCCATAGCTTGAGTAGTGGTGGCCATGGCAGCCTTCTCATTGGTTAAATCATCCATTAACTCCATCAATAGGTCCATCTTGGCGTTCAACATATCTGCTTCCTTGATAGTATGTGTACCCCTTTGAAGTGGCTAGAGTCGATCATCACTCCACCCTTGCTTGGACACCATCTTCTCAATAAGCTGAGTTGCATTAGCAATAGTGAGTGAGAAGAAAGCTCCTCCAGCAGCAGCATCAACATGTCCTCGGGCTGTCGGAGTCAGCCCATTATAGAAATTCTGCAGAATAAGCCAGTAGTCCATCCCATGATGAGGACATGCCAAGATGTACTCTTGAAGCCTCTCCCAAGCTTCTGGGATAGTCTCATTTGATGCTTGCTGAAAGGTTGAAATTCTTCCCCGTAGGGCATTGGTTTTGCCCAACGGAAAGAACTTCGCGAGGAATGCCGCCGAGCATTTTGCCCAAGTATTAATCTCCTCACGGTTCACATAGAACCACTACTTCGCCTTTCCCAGAAGTGAGAAGGGAAAAGTCGCAGACAAATAGCATCTTCATCCACCCTCATATGGTGAAAGGGTTGCACAGCTCTAGGAACTATTGCAAATGGGCGCTCGCATCTTCATTAGGCTGTTGACGGTCCTTACAACAAACATTTGACCATCAACATCTCGGCAACGGTAGCGCTTTATAACATATTTCATGCATGTTTTAGGTGCTAACAAGGTTCCACGAGCTCTGTTGAGATTTTACCTACAGGATCAAGATTAGGGAGCAATTCCGGGGCATTGGACCAAATAAGGCAGGGCCGGCCGCACCACTAGGGCCGGCCGAACCTCCAGGGTCGGCCGCACCACTAGGGCCGGCCGAACCTGCCCGACACGCCCAAATGGGCCACCAAGCCTCGGTCACTCCAGGAAGCACAGCTAGAAATGATCCTGATCGAGGAAACAAGGTCAGTTTGATCCAGAGGTTGAGATTAGCTTCACTTGGATTCATGGACCCACAAGCCAGTGAACAACCGACGTGAGACAACATCCAGGACTTCATCTACCAACTAGAGCATGACCCGAAGCGTATGACAAAGGGGCCCAGGGTCGGCCGCACCAAGAGGTCCGGCCGCACCTCCTCCACCGAGCCGACTGACCCACAACCATCTTCAAACCGCCTCAGGGACCAAATCACGAACGCACGATCGAAGACGGTGGAAATTGGAGGGCCGGCCGCACCTCCTTGCCGGCTACTGCACCTCCCTCTCGCCTACAAGTACCCCCTCCTGCAGCCACCGACCCATAGGGGCTATATATAGAGCCTGGCACCTCGTAGAAGGACACACAAGTGATTGGAAGCAAGTGGCAGAGCCCTACACAAGTTAGAATTCAGAGAGTAGGGAGAGAGAGTTGAGTGTTGGAGTAGAAGCCGGAGTGTCGGTCTTCTCTTCATACCTCGGCGGGTGCGGTACAACTTCAGTCGTCCACACCCGGGATACTTTGTAAGTTCGGATTCGTGAGTAACTAGGTCTCAAGTCATTTCATTGTTCACTCTTAGGTTCTTCGATTGCGGTTTAGTAGTTTCTACTTATCGTGATTGCTTTGCTCTAGTGCGGAGTAAAGTAGTGCTTGGTTAGTGTAGACGCGGTGTCTAGACTCTCCAGTACCTTGGAATGCTTCCTGGTTCAACAGAATAGTTGTGGTACCCTAGGGAGGTGACCGCTCCGGACGGGCTTTGTAGTCCACCATGTTAGTTCAGGCAGGTAGGAGTTATGACATCAGAGCCCCCTTCTCATCCCTTTCTGTGGCTCTTTTCCCTTTGGCCCCGACGAGCGACAAGTTTTGCCATGGTTCTATCCGTGACTCTCACGAGTCCTTAGCTTCATCAGCTTATCCCCTCACTACCCGAAATCTACCCTTGCTTTCCTATCCTTCGTTGTCATATCCCGCGGACGAATTAGTTCAGGTTCTCTACACATCTCGTTCCCCGCGGAAATCGATACCTTGGAATACTCCCGGGTGAAAGCTACAGCGGTATCCGTGCGCTTGCGGATCTATCTTTGATCGTGTAGTATACCAATAGGCTTTCTGGCGCCGTTGCAAATCTAGTAACGACGTAAGAAGTGCCAACAAGCTTTCTGGCGCCGTTGCCGGGGATATAAACCTGGTGGCGACGCTAGCTAGTGTCAACAAGATTTCTGGCGCCGTTGCCGGGGAACGGTAGCTGTTTTCATCCCGAACCTAGTTCATCCGTGTATCACCCCATTTATCACATGGATTCCAATCTAACCCTTTTCGATTTTTCCGCTCCAAAGGGCAATCATTTGGAGCCTCCACCTTCATCACATTCCATTGAAACATCTAGCTACGAGCTACGTCCCGGCTTCATAGCTATGGTCCGAGAGCAAAGCTTCTCCGGAGATAAGGATGAAAGTCCTTATTCCCACCTGCGCGAGTTCAAACAACTTTGTTCGTGTCTTGTGATCGCAGGAATGAGTCAAGATACCTTGAAATGGAAACTCTTTCCGTTTTCATTAACGGGGAGAGCAAAACAATGGTATTTGCTTAGTGTGGGAAGTATGGAGGGGGACTGGGAAAGTTTACGAAAGGCTTTTTGCCTAACATTCTTCCCGACTCCCCAAGTAGTGAAACTCTGATGAGAGGTCATCTGTTTTGAGCAACGGAAGACCGAATCTCTAGGAGCCGCATGGGCAAGATTTACAAAAATCGTAAATTCTGGTCCAGACCTTGGTATCGCAGAACCCGCTCTTTTGCAACACTTTCGCGATGGTCTTGGACCAGAGTCAGCAATTTTCTTAGACTCTTCTTCCGGAGGATCTTTCACTCATCTCACCTTGTCTGAGTGTAAGGACATTCTAACAAAAATCCTTCAAAATACCCCTTACACGGGAGTTTATGATGTCCCGGATGAGGAAGAGATCACTCAGGAGGAGCACATGCCAAACACTCTCTCGGAACCAAAAACCATAGAGGAGAAACCCACTTTCCCAACTATCCAATCCGTAAAGGATTGCACTCCTCTAACAAAAACATGGTTCACCGATGAACCATTTCAACCATATAGAGAGTTTGACGACCCCTCGTGCGATTTCGTCTACAAGTTTTACGATGACCTATTTGCCAACTTTGGGAATACTTGGAATTACCAAAGAGAAGAGAGACCAAAAGCACAAGAGGAGCCGGAAACTCCTATCTCTTGCTCAGAGGAACGAGCAGAGCATTTTAGGCTCATTACAAATCTTTCGGCCATCATGAGTAGAGAATGGTTGGATGAGGCGGAAGCCTCGACCGATGTCATAAAACTCCCAACCAAATTGAGGCACACTAAATGTGAACTCATGGGAAATATGCATGATGTCGGGTATGATCCTAGCCTGGGGATCAACATTATCAGTTCATCCTTAGCGAAATCCCTAGCAGCCGTATCTTCTCTCTCAAAATCTTCGAAACTCCTTAACATTCCCTCAGGAGAGACATTAGGTTGCCAGGGTGTTCTTCGGGTGTTTCCCGTAAAATTTACGGAACACGAGCTTTATCTTGATTTTCATCTCTTTGATCTACCTTGTCATCACACCCATTCAATCATCATCGGTAGACCTATCATGAAAATCTTAGAGCAATCCCCAAGGAAACCAGTGTTGGAGCTAAAGATCGGTGACGACTTCCTACCGGTGTCCTACCTTAGAACTGAAAACACCCCTGTAGAAGCCGAACCCAAACCAGATCTACTAGAAGAGGTAATGGCCGCTTCCCTAGCAGAGTTAGCTCAACCAAACTTTGAAGAGGAAATCTCGTTCTTCACGGAGGAGGATGAAGCCCCAGTTTCGTTTAAGCTTGACCCAACCGAGAAGCCGGAACGACCACCAATAGAGCTCAAACATCTTCCTCCGGGATTAAAGTACGCGTTTCTCCATGGGAATCGAGAAACTCCACTGATCATCAGCGTAAGCTATCTGAGGTAGAAGCTCAGCAGCTCATCACTGTTCTTGAAACCCATCGATCAGTACTAGGATACTCTCTTCAAGATCTCAAGGGAATTAGCCCCACTCTGTGCACACATAGGATTCCCATCGAACCCGACGCAACCCCTTCAAGAGAACCTCAACGTCGGTTCAACAATAATATGAGGGAGGTAGTGAAAAAGGAAGTCTTAAAACTCCTTCATGCCGGGATTATCTACCCAGTACCCAATAGTGAATGGGTTAGTCCCGTCCAAGTTGTACCAAAGAAGGGAGGCAGGACAGTGGTGCGCAATGATAAGAATGAGCTCATCCCTCAGCGCACCATCACAGGGTGGCGTATGTGCATAGATTATCACAAGCTTAACAAGGCCACCAAGAAAGACCACTTTCCCCTTCCTTTCATAGACGAGATGTTGGAACGGTTAGTGAAGCATTCCTTCTTTTGCTTCCTAGACGGCTATTCTGGTTATCACCAAATTCCTATCCATCCCGATGACCAAGATAAAACCACATTTACATGCCCTTACGGAACTTATGCCTACCGGCGAATGTCCTTTGGGCTATGTAATGCTCCAGCCTCTTTTCAACATTGCATGATGTCAATCTTCTCAGATATGATCGAGCAAATCATGGAAGTGTTCATGGACGATTTCTCGGTTTATGGAAAGACCTTCTCGGAATGCCTTAAAAATCTTGATAAAGTTATTAGAAGGTGTGCCGAGAAGGATCTTGTCCTCAATTGGGAAAAATGCCATTTCATGGTACGGGAAGGGATTGTTCTCGGACACAGGGTGTCCGAACGAGGGATAGAGGTGGATAGAGCTAAGATAGAGGTTATTGAGCAACTTCCACCCCCGGCTAATGTCAAGGGCATCAGTAGTTTCTTAGGCCACGCAGGATTCTACCGTAGGTTCATCAAAAACTTCTCGGAGATTGCCCGTCCCTTGACCAAACTCTTAGCCAAGGATACTCCCTTCGTTTTTTATGAAGAGTGCCTTATCGCATTCCATACCCTCAAGAAAGCCTTGATCTCAACCCCAATTATCCAACCGACCGATTGGAGTTTACCTTTTGAGATCATGTGCGATGCTAGCGATTATGCCGTTGGGGCAGTCCTAGGACAAACTAAGGACAAGAAACACCATGCTATAGCTTACGCTAGCAAGACTCTCAATGGTGCTCAGCTGAATTATGCTACCACCGAAAAAGAGCTCCTAGCTGTGGTTTTTGCAATAGACAAGTTTAGGTCCTACCTAGTGGGGGCCAAGGTAATTGTCTTTACAGATCACGCCGCTCTCAAGTATCTCCTCACCAAGAAAGATGCAAAGCCAAGATTGATCCGATGGATTCTACTACTCCAAGAATTCGACATAGAAATCAAGGATAAACCAGGAGTGGAAAATTCAGTAGCAGATCACTTATCAAGGCTTCATCTAGAGCATGATTCATCACTGCCAATCAATGATTTCTTGAGAGACGATACACTCCTCAGGGTAGACAACAATGATCCTTGGTATGCGGACATTGTCAATTTTATGGCATCAGGATATGTGCCACCCAGGGGAGACAAGAGGAAGTTAATATACGAGAGTAGACTCCACATGTGGGACGAGCCCTATCTATTCCGCATATGCGCAGACGGTCTTCTACGACGTTGCATACCATCATGGGAAGTGAACGGAATCTTAGAAAGGTGCCACTCGTCAGAATATGGAGGACACTATGGAGCATTCCGTACCAATGCGAAAGTTTGGCAGTGTGGTTTCTATTGGCCCACTATGTACCAAGATGCCAAGGATTTCGTGAGAAGGTGCCCAAGATGTCAGAAGCATGGTAACATTAGTACAAGGGATGACATGCCCCTCACCACCAATCTTCAAGTCGAAATCTTCGATGTCTGGGGGATTGACTACATGGGACCTTTTCCAATGTCAGGGAATTGTGAATATATACTAGTGGCAGTGGATTATGTGTCAAAATGGGTGGAAGCAATACCTTGTCATACAGCAGCTTCTCGAAGCTCGAAGAAAATGTTCCACGACATAATATTCCCTAGATTCGGGGTACCAAAGGTAGTCATCAGTGACGGGGAATCACATTTCATTGATGGGAACTTCAGAAGATACCTGAAAGCTCAAGGAGTGGAGCACCGAGTCACTACTCCATATCATCCCCAAACAAGTGGCCAACTTGAAACATCAAACAAGCAAATCAAAAACATCCTTCAGAAGACCGTCCACGAGATGGGGAGAGGATGGAAAGATAAACTTCCCAAAGCATTGTGGGCATATCGCACGGCTTACAAAACTCCCATTGGTATGACACCATACCAATTGGTCTATGGGAAGACATGTCACTTACCCGTGGAATTGGAGTACAAATCACATTGGGCTATCAAGAAGTGGCATATGGATCTCCCCACCGCCGGAATTAAAAGACAAATGCAATTGGGTGAACTCGAGGAATGGAGGGAGAAGGCATATCACAACGCAAAGATATATAAGGAGAAAACCAAGAGGTGGCACGATAAGAGGACCAAGAAGAAACTCTTTGATCCGGGAGATAAGGTACCACTCTTTAACTCCCGCTTTAAACTTTTTGGTCGTGGAAAGCTTAGAAGTAAATGGGACGGCCCTTTCACGGTTGTAAATGTTGCTTCGCATGGGGCCATAACCCTACAGGATTCAGACAGAAACACTTTTAAAGTAAATGGGCAAAGACTTAAAATCTTCCTTGAACCAAATATGCCTAACCTCGAAGAACTTGATGTTATTGAGGTCATTAACTTGGAATGATTTGAGTCTTGCTTGTCTTGTGTATATAGAGTGTTTCTTGTTTGTTTTCCTATTTCTTTTTGCTTTCCTTCCTTAGTTGCCACAAAGCCAGCCTTTTGGGGTAATGGGCTAGGGCCGACCGCACCTCCCCCATATGGCTCGAGGCTGCGCGTGAGCTAGGGTATCTAGTATTTCCTCGTGTGCTTTCCAGATAACCCCTGAAAACCTCGCGTAGCGAGTTCTTCTCCAGAAACCCATCTCCTTTCCAAAAACCCTCGCCTTCTCGCCATCTCCTAGCAAACCATGGGTGGTGACGGCCCTAGCAACCTCTCCAAGAGCTCGGCACCCACCACCCCTGGCGGTGCGTCCTCGAAAGCACTCCCAGGAGGTTCCGGGGTGGGATCAAGCCAAAACTCGCCTCACCAAGGGTCCCTGGCCCTTGCTCATGCATCCCAGGAGGCAACCCTAGGAGGGGGTAGGACCGGCCGTACCACCCAGGTCTGGCCGCACCAAGCCCGTTCGGCCAGCCCGGCCAACGTGCACAGGAGGTCCTTGTCCCCCAGGAGAACGAACGGGAAAGGAAAGCCCCGACGTTCAGAGTCACCGGCACGCCCTACAACGGGCCAGTTGAGGCTAAAGGAGCTGGAGATACCAATCTCTAGGCGGCTCTTCAATGAGTCGCCAAGGGAGAACATCTTCGCCATAAAGACGGACGGGACAGAATTCTTCAAGCCCCCAACAGAAGGGAAATACAAGATCATTGGGCGCAAGACCCCCGTGGGTATGAGAAGCAGCTAATCCCTCGGTTAGACAGGGATGATTTGGAGCCGGATGAGTCCATCTTCTCCACCGATCTGTGGTCCTCCTGGCCAGTTTGAAGATTCAGAGGAGGATTCTGAGGACGAGGATCCTTACGAGGGTCTTCGTAATGAGGTCGCCGAACTAAAGATGAAGAACAACTTGCTGGAGGAGCGCATAGCCGAGGCCGAGCTATGGTGGATGGACATGGATGACAAGATGGAAATTCTCCGCAAAGGCCTCTGCAGCAAGTTTAGGCGCCTGTTGAAGGAACTAGGGCGTTCGGATCTCTACGACTGCGTTTTGCCCTAGATTTCTACGCGTAGGATCCGTGTAGCATCTCGTTAGTGTCGTTTCCTGTCTTGTGTGTTAGTGTTGCTTTTTCAAAAACTTGTTTGCTTTAATTCGGTTAGGTTTGCCTGAATAAAGAGATGCTACAAACTCCTTGTGGTCGAGTGACCACCTTATAAATCTTTGGTTATTTTGCTGCTCTGGCTGGTGATTTGAGCCAGCCAGAGAATGTTATCTCATCTGGTTCACGAGTGCACAGGGAAAATGAGAGGAGGTAGGGCCGGCCACACCAAGAGGGCCGGCCGCACCTACCTTTGTCACATAAATATGAACCCAACAACGCGCAGGTCACCGAGATGCACCAGAGACAGCTCGCGAAGCACGACACAAAGTTTGGGAGGGCCGGCCGCACCACCTAGGGCCGGCCGCACCTGTCATTTCCTTGCGAACCGAACATCTTCGTGCTGGGTCATGCTGGTTTGAATCCCTAACTCATCTCGTGATGTTATCCTATGACTATCCTATTAATCTTGCTTAGTAACTAAAACTGAATTAACCTGCTCTCGAAAATTTTGCCTACCCATCCTCACTTCGGAAATAAGGAATAATTGCTATGTTAAACCCATGCAAGAATCTGGTATACAATTTTATACTCTATAGGCTTGATGAATTCATTGGTACTCTTCGAAACACGAGCCCGAATTAAAACTTTGTGGGATGCAAATACTTATGACCAAACCTAGGATGTTGACTAGTATGATATGGTGCGACAATGTTAATCTTGCTCTATCTCATAGCATGGTGAAAATCTCGGAAGGTTTCCTTTGAGAAAATAAAACAAGACAAGTTCCTCAATGGCCATATCACCTACCAAAGCCATATGTTGCTATCAAAGTTAAACCTTCTACATATGCTTGCTTGTGATCCATTGAGTTTTGCCAAATTGTTATGACCCTTGGTAGAATCTTTTCATGCTCCCATGATCGAGATCACGTACACCCACATATACATGCTAACTCCTACACCTGGAGTTACGCAAAACATGCCATCCATCCACCAAAAATAAATAAATAAATAAATACTCCAAAGTTCCAAAGAGATTTCTCTTCTTGTAAAAAGGAGAGAGGGGTCAAAGAAAAAAAAATGCTCAAAGAAGCATAGAAAAATGTGCTCCAATCAAAGAGCATAGAAAAGAAAAATATGAAGCATGACCCCCCTCCAAAATAAAAGCAAGAGGAGAATCTCAAAACAAGGAGTATCTAGAAAGCCAAAAAAAAGTATTCCACACACTTGCACATCTCGATCAAGTTGCATGACTAGTTTCTTCTTGGATCCGGTCTTTGGCTCAACAATATGATTTGGCACAAGTGAGTCTCATGCTTATCCTACCCAAGCTCCACATACAGCCATAGAGTAGGAAGTTGAGGCTCAATCAAAAGCCTTTGGTGAGGCAACAAATACCACTTGAGTGATCGAGGGAACCATTCGAGGAACTTTGTCTTCTTGTTTACAAAAGAATTTTTTTCAAAACTCCGAGACGAGACCCTGAAAAGAGAGGAGTGGGAAATGCAAGTCAAACCATTTTGCTCCTCAACCTCCGAAGGCAAGGTGAAAAGTTACAAGCCCCACAGGTAAGAACAAGGCTAAGTTTCTTTGGTACCAATACTTTCAAATAGCCAGTAGGGCACGGAATTGTGCACTAGTACTTGCAGGGAGGTAACACGAAGCAATGTCTGATCCACCTTTCAAGCCTAGGCTTTGCTCGAGGACGAGCAAACGTCTAGCGTGGGGGAGTTTGTTGACAGTCCTTACAACAAACATTTGACCGTCAACATCTCGGCTACGGTAGCGCTTTATAACGTATTTTGTGCATGTTTTAGGTGCTAACGAGGTTCCACGAGCTGTGTTGAGATTTTACCTGTAGGATCAAGATTAGGGAGCAATTCTGGGGCATTGGACCAAATAAGGTAGGGCCGACCACACCACTAGGGCCGGCCGAACCTCCAGGGCCAGCCGCACCTGCCCGACACGCCCAAATGTGCCACCAAGCCTCGGTCACTCCAGGAAGCACAGCTAGAAATGATCCTGATCGAGGAAACAAGGTCGGTTTGATCCAGAGGTTAAGATTAGCTTCTCTTGGATTCATGGACCCACAAGCCAGTGAACAACCGACGTGAGACAACATCCAGGACTTCATCTACCTACTAGAGCATGACCCGGAGCGTATGACAAAGGGGCCTAGGGCTGGCCGCACCAAGAGGTCCGGCCGCACCTCCTCCACCGAGCCGACCGACCCACAACCGTCTTCAAACCGCCTCAGGGACCAAATCACAGATGCACGATCGAAGATGGTGGAAATTGGAGGGCCGGCCGCACCTAGAGGCACGGCCGCACCTCCTTGTCGGCTACTGCACCTCCCTCTCGCCTACAAGTACCCCCTCCTGCAGCCACCGACCCATAGGGGCTATATATAGAGCCTGACACCTCGTAGAAGGAAACACAAGTGATTGGAAGCAAGTGGCGGAGCCTTACGCAAGTTAGAATTCAGAGAGTAGGGAGAGAGAGTTGAGTGTTGGAGTAGAAGCTGGAGTGTCGGTCTTCTCTTCATACCTCGGCGGGTGCGGTACAACTTCAGTCGTCCACACCCAGGATACTTTCTAAGTTCAGATTCGTGAGTAACTAAGTCTCAAGTCATTTCATTGTTCGCTCTTAGGTTCTTCGATTGCGGTTTAGTAGTTTCTACTTATTGTGATTGCTTTGTTCTAGCGCGGAGTAAAGTAGTGTTTGGTTAGTGTAGACGCGGTGTCTAGACTCTCCAGTACCTTGGAATACTTCCCGGTTCAACAAAATAGTTGTGGTACCCTAGGGAGGTGACCGCTCCGGACGGGCTTTGTAGTCCACCATGTTAGTTCAGGCAGGTAGGAGTTACGACATCAGAGCCCCCTTCTCATCCCTTTCTGTGGCTCTTTTCCCTCTGGCCCCGACGAGCGACAAGTTTTTCCTTGGTTCTATCCGTGACTCTCACGAGTCCTTAGCTTCATCAGCTTATCCCCTCTCTACCCGTAATCTACCCTTGCTTTCCTATCCTTCGTCGTCATATCCCCCGGACGAATTAGTTCAGGTTCTCTACATTTCTCGTTCCCTGTGGAAATCGATACCTTGGAATACTCCCAGGTGAAAGCTACAGCGGTATCCGTGCGCTTGCGAATCTATCTCTGATCGTGTAGTATACCAACAGGATTTCTGGTGCCGTTGCAAATCTAGTAACGATGTAAGAAGTGCCAACATAGGCTTGCCACAGAATGGGCTAGCCTATACCATCGTAATGAGGCCAGTTTTGATCTCGAAGTTTCCGTTCCCGGTGTTGATCTCGGGGCATGTGGGCACCTGATCAGCAGAGGGAGCAGAGTACTCATGGAGAGTCTTCTCGGCGTTGGGGTTGGCCATAGGAGTTGATGTAGATGGCACAAAGGAAGTTGGATCGACTTCCGTACGTACTCGCTGGGGAGAACCAAAATGAGTTCTAGCTCTCCTTAAAAGTGACTCAGGATCTTCAGTAAAATTCGACGGTAAGTCGAAACCAGTCATGCACTACTTGTCTTCATCATCCAAAGACAAAGAAGACAATCAAGGTTAGCCTGCATTGAGAACTGCTTTACCCTATCATGATTATAAACATATGCAAAGTATTGTCATGTTATCCTTTAGCCTTCCCCGGCAACAGCGCCAGAAATGCTTGTTGACATTTCTTAACGTCATCACTGGGTTTGTATCCCAGTGACGGCACCAGAAATGGTTGTTGGCATTCCTTAACATCTTTGCTAAGTTCGTGAGTTCCTAGCAATGATGCCAGAAATGTTCTGATGGTAATCCTGTCGAAGTTTTATATCCGGCAACCTCCATAGGGGGTACCCGTCGGAGAGTAGATAGTGGGGATCGCCAGACCTGGAACTCGAAGGTATGCGCGGGGACACAAGATTTATACAGGTTCGGGTAGCCAGAGTAGCGTACCCTACGTCCAGTTTGGAGTAGTATTGTGCCTGGGCTTGGGTGTTCCCCGGAGGGATTGTTGATGTGCTCCTAGGTACCCGGTCCTCCTTTATATAGTCCAGGGGGCGGGTTCCTAGTCAGTTACAAGGTAGGAGTCCTAGTAGGATTACACGGTATGAGTCCTAGTAGGATTACAGGGGAATTCTAAGAGGAGTCCGCCTTCCTCCTTCCTTGCAGGTACCCGGGGTGTACGCCCGACAAGCCCCCGAGCACTTTGTAGTCGAGAGTAGTAGTTCGAGTACTCTTGAAGCCTCTTTGAGTAGTTCTTGAGCGTCCTCGAGTACTGCTTGGAAAAGTCTTTAATAGTACTTGAACTGCCATGAGGCTGGAAGGTGGTCCAGCTCATCTGTCTTGAAGTCGAGATTTATATGGAAGTGCGATTGCAAAATCGCACTCCATATGGAGTAGCCCCCGATCCTTAGGTTGAGTTGTGGACTCTGGCTGATGATCAATCTTGATCCTGCTTCCGTCTTGAAAAAATCAACTGATGGATGTAGCCTAGTAGCCCCCGAGCCTTGGAACGATTGAAGAATCAATCCAAGGTTCTTCAGTGTTTGCGGAAGTCATCATCTGAGTACTCTTGTAGCGTTCAGCCCCCGAGCTCGTCGCCAGGTGGGCCATAGGAGCCACGTCGAGTAGTTGTTGGTGCTGAGCCCCCGAGCTAGAGAGCTAGCGGAGACTACTCAAGTTGTTGTCGAGTAGTGATTTGGTGCATAGCCCCCGAGTTTGGGAACTAGCCGCGTCGGTGGAGGTACGCGGAGCGTCCTGGGAAGTCGTCGCCGAAGCTTGACCTGAAAGTAAAGATGCGTACATTATGTAGCATTTTTGTAGAAATTGAATCTACTAATGACATATACAAATATGAATATAAATGTAAATGTCATGTGTCATGCTCTTGTTGTGGTCGTTAGTCACCGAGTAGTTAGCCTGATGCGGTTAAGTACACGGTCTCTGTTAGGTCTCTGTTTAGCCATAGCCAGCTGTGGGCGTGAAGGTACGACAGGAGAGCCGAGGCTTTGCACAGATTGAGGCATGTGCTACTAAAGCGAGACCATTAAGAGGTAGACAAAGGTAGTCGGCATGGCGACAGGAGAGAGCGCGATTGCTCGTTGTTCCGCATGGCGGAGAGCAAGATTGTGCGGTGCCTCCTCAGGGTGTAGCCGTTGTGCGCCTCCAGCACTCAGTACACGAAACGTCGTGGCAAGAGCCTCCTAATTTGGTGCACCAAGCCTGTGGCAGTCGGTCGACATCCCCAAGGAATAATTGGCACGGTGTAGCTCTGCTGGCACGTAGCCGTCAAGAGGCGTACACAAAGTAGTCTTTGACGTTGATTCCTGTATGTGGAAAACAAGCCAAAGAAAAAATAATTATTGAAATAAGTGACTTAGCTTGATTCGTGGACGGTTGTTGCTGAAGTCGACTAGTCGGAGGTGGATCCGACTAGTTGTTGATGACGTGAAAGCCGTTCTCGACTAGTATCTAGTTGAAACTAGTTGAGATGAGTAGTCGAAGTAGTCGTACACGGGTCGTTGCAGCCGGACGTCAACGTGACCGTAGCAGTACTTGCGTACGTATCTCGTGTGCATCAAGCAAAGATCTTGGAGCCTTTGATTGTACATCGATGTGTGTATGTAGCAGAACTCCAAGGGATTGTTTTGCCCTGGGCTTTCTGCCTCGATCCTCATGCAAGAAGTTCGTGGAGTAATCTCTGAATTGAATTCTCAACAGCACATGCAGGGGCAGCAGTCAACTTCGATCTTGCTGTCCGGCTCTGATTCGACTCCATCTTGAACTGGGACAACGCGTGGAGAGGCCGCATGGACTCGGAGAACTTCGAACTCGATGCGGACTCGACGATTTTTTTTGTCATGTAGACAGCAATATCAAACCAATTCTGTCTTGATTGGAACTCGACGAGTTGTGAATCACGCCGAGCAGATCGATCTTGTTGTTGATGATAGGTCCTTCAAATTCGCTGATGATCCTGACGATCGGCCCACGGTGGGCGCCAATGTCGGAGTTTTATATCCGGCAACCTCCATAGGGGGTACTCGTCGGAGAGTAGATAGTAGGGATCGCCAGACCTGGAACTTGAAGGTATGCGCGGGGACACAAGATTTATACAGGTTCGGGTAGCCAGAGTAGCGTACCCTACGTCCTGTTTGGAGTAGTATTGCGCCCTGCGCTTGGGTGTTCCCCGGAGGGATTGTTGATGTGTTCCTAGGTACCCGGCCCTCCTTTATATAGTCCAGGGGGCGGGTTCCTAGTCGGTTACAAGGTAGGAGTCCTAGTAGGATTACACAGTATGAGTCCTAGTAGGATTACAGGGGAATTCTAAGAGGAGTCCGCCTTCCTCCTTCCTTGCAGGCACCCGGGGTGTATGCCCGACAAATCCTAACGTTTACAAAGAATCCGCAAGCGCACGGATATACCATTGTAGCATTTCCCCAAAGGAGTATTCCAAAGGGTATCGAATCCAAGGAAGGCATGGTTGGATTAACATGTGCAACACTATTGCAATGAGTATAGATCAATGACGAGAATAAGTCAGAGCCCAAACATAGGGGTAAGATATGATAATGATAGGGTACTGTGAACACACCCGAACTCGTTCTCTCTAGGGTACACTACGGCTTAGGAGGCAACATACAAGTTAGCTCTAGGTTCTAAGGTACTATACATATAAAGTTAGTAGAAGCCAATCAGTCACTTAAGCATTGTATGAATATCACCTCAGCACCCAGGCACAAACGGGGAGTTAACCGTCCGCGTCGCTTCCGCACGACGTCGGTTGTTAGATCTTAGACTCCTATAGCGTACCCGAACGTGGGGGAGTACAAACGGTCCAATGGCTGTCACTACCACGGCCTACCCCTAACTATCCGTGGGGCACGCTCATATGCAACTCAGCTACTCAACACAAGCACCATGCTTGCGTTGTTAACTAGACACTGACCGACCCGGGCTATTGTGACCCAGGTTAGTGCCACCAGATAACTGGCCACTTACACCGAGTACCGTAGCTTGAACTTGAACTTCATACAACACAAACACGTGATCTAACTGGATCAAACTAGGCTAGGCATACAAACAGATTCGTGTTCTACTATGTCTATTCAACAAGATCAAAGGGTTGTGTTCATGAAGAACGCGAGCCTCTAACTTATGAACAAACACCGAAGACATGAGTAAATCATTCGTCAAGTGGATCGAAAGGCATTATTCATCAAGAACAGGAGCCTCTAAATGATGAACGAACGAAGAACACATGAACAAATCACCCATATAATGTAACACTACTTTATATGAAATAGTTGAATAACTGAAGTAGATCAAAGTCCTACAATAAAATAAAGATACAAGAGAACTCATACCTAGATCCCAAAGTAGACTTGGAACCTGAAGTAGAACTACTCTAGCCTACCTCCTAGCCTTGGAAACCAAAAGTGAGAGAGGAGTTGGAAAGTGAGTTGGGTAAGAAATGAGTCCCCTCCCTCCTATTTATAGGCCTTGGACAACTTCGGGAGAATGGCTTGAGCACCCCGGGAGTGGACCAGGAGCCAACCAGGAAGCACCACGTGGAAGCCCAGGATGAGCTGACACAATGTCGGTTCGGCCGACCTGTGGGGTCGGCCGACCCCTTGTGGGCCCACCTCGGCCTGTGCTTTCGCGTGGTGGCTGTCCTGTGGGTCCTAAGGTCGGTCCCCGGTGTCCACTTGGTTTTGAGGCGGTTTGCCTGCCCGTGGGCCCTTCAATCCTTGAGATGTCCATGTGTCGCCCTCTGATTCGTCGGGGTTGCTTCCCTTGGATCGGTGACATGGCTTGCATGCATGGGATCCTAGGTGGCAGCCCTTCCTTGGTTGAGGTGACGTGTCTTGATCCATAGGAAGTGAGTTGTCACTTCTTTTATGCTTATTTTACCCACAATCACAAGAGCTCCAAGGACAAGTGGAACTACATTATTCTTAACTAAATGCGTGTAAGAAATGCCTTTTGCTCCTTTATTTGTGAGTATATTGACGGCTAAAGTAGGCACTTAACAGCTGTCAACAATGATGTTTACAGGAGGGGACGTGAGCGTTTGGAGCAAAAGGAGTAGGTGCGCCCGCACCTACTGGTGCACCCACACCTATAGGTGCGCCTGCAGCTGGTGGTGCGCCCGCACTTGTGAACCTCCACAAACTTGTCAAGCTAAGGTACCTCAAGCTTCCAAGTGCCCACTAATCACCAAATTGAAGGACGTACCAACAAGGTAACTAAAAATTAGCTTGGGGGAGACCCCTTTTCGTCACGAGAGGTATGTCTGTCCAAACCAATCTCAACATCTTGTTTGCCACCTTTGAATAAAAGAAAACAACAAAAAGATTTGCTTAGCTTACTCATACCATGTGCTTTTGAAATCTTGTCTATACATCCTCATGTTGGGAATGATGAATGGTTGCTATATTAAGCTTTGCAAGAACTTAGTATCCAACTTTGTACTCCATGACAATTTGAATTTGTTGGTATGTGTCAAAACATGAGCCTGAAATAAAACCTTGTGGGAGTATATGCTTATGACCAAGCCTAGGTTGTTGTCTAGTATGATATGTGCGACAATGTTAATCTTGCTCTATCTCATAGTATGGTGAAAATCTCGGATAATTTCTTTTGAGAAAACAAAACATGACATGTTCCTCAATGGTCAACTTACCAACCAAAGCCATATGTTGCTATCAAAGTACAAACTTGCTACATATGCTTACTTGTGACCCATTGAGTTTTGCCAAATTGTTGTGACCCTTGGTAGAATATTTTTATGCTCCCATGATCGAGATCACATACACACCACATATATATGCTAACTCTCACACTGAGTGTTACGCAAAACATGCCATCCATCCACCAAAATAAATACTCCAAAGTTCCTAGAGATTTCTCTTCTTATATTTTTGCAAAAGGAGAAAGGAGTCATCAAAAAAAGAAAAAAAAGAAAAAATGTGTGCTCAAAAGAGCATAGAAAAAATGATGAGCATGACCCCTCTCCAAAAAATAAAAGCAAAAAGGGAATCTCAAGCAAGGAGTACATAGAAAATCAAAGAAAAATATTCCACACACTTGCATATCTCGATCAAGTTGCATGACTAGTTTCTTCTTGGATCCGGTCTTTGGCTCAACAACATTACGTGGCACAAGTAAACTCTCATGCTTAGCCTACCCAAAGCTCCACATACAAGCCATAGAGTAGGAAGTTGAGGCTCAATCAAAAGCCTTTGGTGAGGTAACAAATACCACTTGAGCAACCAAGTGAACCATCCGAGGAACATTGTCTCTTCTTTGCAAAAAATTCAAAACTCCGAGATAGGATCCAGAAAAAGAGAAGAGTGAATGATAGAAAGTCAAATCCGTTCTACTTTACAACCTCCAAAGGCAAGGTGAAAAGTGACAAGCCCCACAGGTAACACAAGGCTAAGTTTTCCTACCAACACTTTCAAATAGCAAGTAGAGTATGGAGTTGTGTACAAGTGCTTACAAGGTTGTAACATTGATGCAACCCCTGATCCATGGAGACCAAGTCTAGGCTTTGCTCGAGGATGAGCAAACGTTTAGCTTGGGGGAGTTTATTGACAGTCCTTACAACAAAAATTGGACCGTCATAATCTCGGGAAAGAGAGGAGTATATGACAAGTTTCATGCACATTTTTAGGTGCTAATAAAGTTCCACGAGTTGTGTGTGAATTTCGTATGCAGGTACACCATTAGGGGACATGCACGGACCACCTGGCCACACATGGCAAGTGCACCCGCACCTGCCAAGTGCCACGTTTCGGATCCTGGACATCAACAATGGCGCAGGCACAACTTGGATGAATGAGAAGCATCGGTTTTACGTCGGTTTGATCAGAGGGACAAGGTTGGAAGCACTTGGATCCATGGGCCCACCTATCCATGCAACCAACCGTCATAACCTCCACAATCGTCATCAAGGAGCCATCCTAGACGTCCCTCCACACTGTCGGTGCATCACACGATGATTTGGGAGGTGCGCCCGCACCTGTGACCGGTGGAGTTTCGCGCCACCGACTTGGGAACCGACTTGCAACCGACCAAGGACCAAGGATCAGGGCTGTCCACGACGAGAGGCGGTTGATCATAGGTGCGCCCGCACCTACAACCGTCCTCCACACTACTCCACCGACCTTCCAAGGCTATAAAAGGCACCCCTCACTTGCTGGAACAACACACACGAAGTAGGAGCATCACTTGAAGCCTCAAATCTACCTTCGAGTAGGATTAGTGTAGTTTGGGAGTTAGAGTCGAGTCGAGCTAGTCTCGGGGTTCCGGAGGAGTCTTCTTCAGAGTTCCGATACTACTCTTGTATCCTTTTCTTTGTAAGACTCAAGTTCAATATCAAGTTATCTTTCTATCTTACTTTTCGAGTCAATTATATTTAGCATCTACTTAGCTCTAGTAGCTTTATTCTTGGTTTAGATTAAAGTGAGTTTAGTCTTGGTGAGTATAAGCTCTCTTGAACCCTATAGTGTTGTGGTCATTCTTCGCTTGACCTTCTACCGAGTGCTTTTGTGTTTAGTAGCAGGGAGAGATCTTCCTTTGTCACATGTGTGGGAAGGTACTTTGATTCGTTGTGAGCGCGGTGCTCAGAGCTTATCTTAGTCTTAGATTGGTGTCCTGTTCAACAGAATAGTTGTGGTACCCTAGGGATGTGACAGCTCCGGACGGGCTTTGTAGTCCACCACGTTAGTCCGGGTCAGTAGGATTCAGCGCGTCGTAGTTCTCCCTTCTCATCCCAGTCTGAGAGCACGGCTTCGCATGCCCCTGCAGCACTAGAAGAGCTTGACGAACTTCTCTTACCTTGACTCTATCTTACCTTAATTCTTTTCTCGGAGTTGACAAGAATAGATAGATTATACTAGGATCCTTTCTCGTCTCGTTGTCCTCCCAACTCACTAGGTCCTCTCTATCCTTTTATCAAGATCTCCTTGCGTGTCAATTTACCCAGTAAATATCTTTATCGTTACCCCCGCCATAGCTTTCTACCGAGTTTCGATACTCTCCACTCATTTATTATTCGACTATCTATGTCGTAGTGCTTCCCTTGGGAAAATATAAATACGATAACCCGAATACCACCAGGTGAAGTGCTACAACGGTAATCCGTGCCCTTGCGAACCTTTTCTGTGACGTGTGTTTTACCGGGCGTTTCTGGCGCCGTTGCTATCTTAGTAACGACGCTAAGAAATACCAACACCAAGCTTTGTTCGGAAAGCACAGTTCATTCCTTAGCTTCCAAATAGCCCACAGGCCATCAGAAGCAATGGCATTTAGTTGCTAGAAAGTTTTTAATGGTCAACCAACACACACCAGGAGGGGAGAAATAGGGTTTCCCTGCCTTGGACCTTTACCAGGCTTAAAGTAGGAACTCTCCTCCCTATTCAGATTGATCCCTGCATAGCCACCTTTTACTAAGCTTTTATCTGGATCATGTCCATCTCTCACTAAAACCCCTAGATGAAAAGATCTCAAACAGAAACTCCCAATTAACTCTATCATATGCTTTCTCGTAATCCAACTTCAATCTCAGACCTGGCTCCTTACTTTTGTTTAAAATATGAACTAACTCATGAGCCACCACTACACTTTCTAGAATGTACCTCCCTTTGATGACAGCATAATCTCATTTAATTTATCTATTAAAATTTACATTCCTATGAGTATACATGTGCGCGTCATTTTATTTCTTTATTTTTAACATCCTTCTATTGTTTTGTCCTTTCCTTAATCAGAAATATGTGTTCATAGTTATGTGCTCATGCAGGTCTATCTCTATCTAAAAATTTGTAACAGAACTAATTGTTGTTGTGAAACTCACTGAGCTGAATAGGCATTGTGCTATTTGACCACTACATATTTGTTTTCCACATACTTCCTACTAGTATATATATACATATATGCATAAACCATTATTAGTACTACATCTGAATTTTTCCATGCTGCCGTATTAATATTTATGTGCACATGTAGAGACTCCGATTTGACAGGTGATGTGTGGACTGTAATAGTCGAAATCCGTGGGGAAAATCTACGATACGTCTCTGCTACATTGGACAAGGGTATTATAGACTTTAGTGCCCTGACAGATATTAAAGAAATGTTTGGATTTGAGCAGCGGGACTACATGAAGAGAAATGAAGATTATACCTGTACAGTGAATCCTATTGAAATTAAATCTAAGAAAGATATACTGCAAATGGTTCAGTATGTGGAGTCAAGCAATGAGAGGAAATTAAGGTTGGTACTATCAAAAACTGTTGTTGATGCAGGGGCGGTTAGTGTTACACCCCCTGAAACTTCAAATGCGGCACCCTAATCATGATGATGACCCTGATTCTGATGATGAAGACTACTATGGTGTTGATGAATACAAAATTTGGCTTGAAGAACAAGACGAGGACTGTGGCACGTATGTTGCTTGTTCTACACAGCCACATGTAGCCTTGCCTGCACATTATACTCATACCAGTGTTTCTAATTAATTTGCAGACCTTCACGATGACTTCAGGGAAGATACAGTTAAAGCGTACACTAAATGGTCAACTAGTGTCAGATCTCTCAAACAAATTAGTAAATCCTTTTTCCTTGTCGACTGCAACTTATTTGTGATGAAAATGTGAACCTTCTAAGTGCATGTGTTTTCCATTTTTCAGAGGCGTATGATAAACTTCAAGCTAAACCTACAGAAGTAGTCGTACTCCAACAAGATCAGAGCAATGACAGCAGCCCAACGCCGCCACCAGAAACGATGCCGCCACCACAACTTCCATCGCATGCTAGGAGACCAAGGAAGACAAAGGGTTATAAAAGCTCTACACCTCCAGAAACTTCACTCTTTATTTTTCATTGGTTTCTGCAACTGCTATGTTCAGTAGTGAATGTTATTTTCTCTAGTGTGAATGCAAGTAGGTGGCAAGAATGTTGGTCGTGGAACCCTGAAAGGGTTATCTACAGTTGCCAAGAGATCAAGATCTGGCTGCGAAAAGTTGAAAATCCTATTTTCATCAAAGTTGGGTGGTCCCTGTGGAGAAAACAGACGTACCTTTGTTGATGAGATTGTTGTACATACTAGGCAGAGGGCTCCACTAATTGGAGTCCGATATTGGAGTGAAGTGCTTCCAGTAGTCAAGAAAGAGATCGTAAAAGTTGTAATGGTAAGTCACTGTCCACCGCATGCACCTTGTTAATTTAATATAGCAGATGTGTTCCCTCTATTTTGTCAGTATCCAGTGTTATGATTGAATCATGCATGAATAACAAGTTTCCTTCCTACCAGGAGGGATGGAATTTTGAGGGCATTCAAAATCCAGAGGAAAAGATATTGAAGATTGCCCACGAACGCTACAAAGGTTGGCGAGGCAACTTGAGTGCTACATACAAGGCGTACAATAGTTATCCGGACATAATGAGGCACAAGCCTGCTAACCTAAACATTGTGGAGTGGCACTATTTGTGCCACTACTTTAGTACAAAAACATTCAAGGTACAATTTTTTCTACTAAATTAAAGAACAACATTGTGAGTTATATAGAAGATGAGTTCAATCTTTCAACGCTTAACAACACTGGTTCACTCCTTGCAGGATCACAACACCCAGAACTCTGATAATCGCGGCCGTCTGGTTAGCAACCATTCGGGGGTTCAAAACCTTACTCTCAGTGGAGTTGGGGAAAGGTAAAGATTGGTTACAACATTCTCATCTTTCACTATTTACATAAGAAAATCATGATGTCGTGTAATGATGCAATCATAGCGAGATCCCCAAACTGGTGCTGAGCCACACCAGTTGGAACTTTGGAAGGTTACTCACTCTAGGGATGGAAAATGGAGAAATGAGGTGGCTAAGACTATTTATGTGAGTAGAAATTTGATTGTAACCTTGCGTGCACATAACACTTGTTTAATTTTGAATCAAACCATGGGCACGATTTTCTATCTTACAATTTTTTCTTTCCCACAGCATTGTACAGTCAGGAAATTAGCTCTACTAGCAAATCAAGATGAGGGGGTGAAGACACAAGTTCCACTCCTCGAGATGAAGAGGAAGAAAAAATTTTCCAACAAACATACAGGGAAAGAACACATGTCAAATCCTCCGTGTCACATGGCCATAGTTACATGTCCACTCCAAGAAGCAACAAAGTGTATCAGGAGAGGTTGTTACAGGAGAAGCTCGATAAGGTCGAAGCACGAGAACGTCATCTGGAAGAAATACTCAAGATGCATGAAGCTGACAAGGAACACGAGAAAGAAGAATTTAAGAAAATGATGGAAAAGCAAATGCAGGAACAATTTGCAAAGATGATTGAGCCTATCAAACACTTGCTGCCATGTTCAGAGGTAACCAGATGATTGTACCTGTTGTGTTCATAACTTGGCCAATGCAGCTAATATCTTACCTTCCATCGTTTCAAATAAGCAGAATACACCTCAATCCAACAACAGTACAGGTCAATTTGACCCTAGGGTCGATGAGGATGGCATTGCTGCAAGAACATTAGTGCAGAGTCAAGGAACAACGAACATGGTAACGACTATACTTGGTTGTGATTGAGAAAATGCATATTTATGCCACTTATCTCTCGCCTACCCTCTTTCACAATGTGCAGACTCCTTCTGAAACCTTCAACAATAGTTCTAATGAAGTTGTACATACGAGGCCGGAGGAAAACATTCCTGCAACACCAGTAGTGCAGGATCATGTAACAACAACCCAGGTAACGACACCGAACAAGCTTTCCAATCATGATGCATGGTGTCGTGCTTTTAATCACAGCTGATATAGTTCCAATATAAAATTATACATTCCAGATGCATCCATCAAGCACCGTGACAAAAGACAAAGAAAATGTGCCACCTAACATCAGTCATACAAGTGCCAACATTACCAAGACACTGTTCGTCGAGAAACATGATAATCATGTTCCACCTTCTGCAACTCCAAGATTTATCGCTACAAACACGCTGGTGAATCAGTCTAAGACGCGATCAGGAAAGAAGAGAGCACAAGAGGTACTAACTGAATTGTCTTTTCTTAATGCCATTTATATTTTTCTACTTCCAATCCATATGTTGCTGCATATTCTCATTCCAAGACAAATTGGGCTCAGATGATGTAATTCTCTAATTTCATTACATTCAGAATGGCATGGAAAGAGAAGCTCTGGAGCCGAGAAAAGACTCAAGATCGGCCAACAAAATTCCTTCGGCATCAAACAAGAAGCACAAGCATCCAAGCAAACCTTAGCTCCAGAAATGATGAAGATCATCAACAATGCTGGGTGGGAGTGATACCCAGACTGTTGCAATGCTAGGCTCTTTACAAACTTTGTTACTATTAATGTGAGTGATGGACAAGAGTGCAAAATTTGATGGTGGGCATCCAGCGTGTATCCAATGATGACCAATATTTTGTTGCGCTTTCCTCTATGCCAATAGCGACGAACCATAGTTCGTAGTGATATAGTACATGCATATGGCGACCAAAATTCATCTGATGCGTTATCACTAGAGCATATAGCGTCGACACATGCTTCGTTGCGATACCCCTACTCATATAGCGACAGTACTAAGCGTTGCGATTTGGTTAAAGAACATGGCGACAATCAATTTTTGGTTGCGTGACCATCTACGTGTATAGCGACGGAAATCAGCATTGTGATTTTGTTCAAGCATGTGGCGACGACCCATCATCGGTTGCATGACCGTCAACGTGTATAGCGACGATAACTAGCGTTGCTATTTTGTTCAAGCTTATGGTGACGACCAATAGTTGGTTGCGTCACCATCTATGTGTATAATGACGGTAATTATCATTGCGAATTGGTTCAATCTTATGGTGATGACGCATAGTTGGTTGCGTGAATCTCTTCATGTATGGCGACGAAACTTAGTGTTGCAATTTCGTTGGATCATATGGTGACGAACCATATTTGTTGTGTGACCCTCTTTGTGTATGGCGACGGCAATTAGTGTCGTGATTTGCTTCAAGCGTAATGCGACGACTCATAGTTGGTTGTGTGAACCTTGTGCTGTATAGGGACGGCAATTAGTTGCATTTTGGTTCAAGCATATGGCGACGGATTACGACTTCGTTGTGATAGCCTATATAAAAATTGCAACAGCACGTATCGCATTGCGACACGATTCTTTCATTGTAATAGCGCTTATTTGCAACCGACCAAAGTGGTCGCAAAAACCACTATCGCAACGATGCCTTTCGTTGCAATAACCTGTGTTGCAACGCCACTAGTCGTCGCTACTTCACCTAATTGCGACGCCAGGCACTGTCGCAACACTTGCTTTTTATTGTGACACCGTTTTGGAACCGTCGCAGCAACATATTGCAACGGACAAAATTGCGACCGCCTGGCGACGGAATGAATCTGTCGTAATCTCTACGTATCGCGACCAAAAACCCCATATAGAGACCACTTGGAGGCTCGCGGACAACACCAATCTCTGTAGTGGCTTGACGATCTTCTGGTGAGAGCTCTTCATCTGTGAAGTCGATGATGTTTCCCTTGTCTAGCTCACACCGAGACATGTCGCCGGAGTTGTAGATCGGTTAAGATAGCCAAATCCTTTTCCCTAGCGGAGTCATCAATTTGTTGGCACCTTTTCCAAGGGCCAACAAGCACGCGGAGGAGCTGTCGTAGCGCCTCTGCGTCGACACCGGTCAGAACGGTGTGGTGGACCGGTCAGACCGGTCGCCAGTGATCCGGCGGTAAACCTATGAACGTCGGCTCGGGAGGGACCCCGTCGGAGCTGGTGCACGTATGGTTGCTCTAGGGTCGGCAAGGCCACCTTGAACGCCTTCAGACGTCGCGGAGACGAAGGAAGAACAGTAAATGAGATTGAAAGAACTAGGGTTTGGAGATAAAAGTAAATACAAGACAATAAAAAGTAATTGTATTTGATTCGATTGGATCCTACTCAATCGGCCGTGACCCTTCATATTTATTAGGGTGGGGAGGACTTGCCCTGCAAGGAATTTCTTTCACAAGTCTAAACCTATTAGGACTCCTTGATTTAATTCAGACGTGGGGGCACCGGTGTGGCTTGCCGGACCGGCTACAGTGGCCAGGACCGGTCAGACCGCCTCAGGGCACCGGTCAGACCGGTCTTGTCCTGCCTGGTCGGCTATGTGCCAATTTTAAGTGTCAACAGAGCTCCCTCACAAAATCCACTCCATCAGCACAGCCACAACCTGAGCCCTGCCAAACACACACTTACTAAGAAAATACTTGACAGCTAATTGGTGGGCCGCCTACATTCAACGTATTTGGGATATTTGGCGCACGAGACGGAACCAGATATTTGGGATATTCCTCGGCAGCCGCAGAACGGCAGAAATGGGATATGTAACTATTTGCCATCCTTACGAATGATACCTCTTCAATAGCCATCCTTACGAATGCGCTTACATTTTTGCCATCGCTCCTCAAACGAAGCAACATATTTGCCATTTTCGCTGATGTGTCACTCCACCTCACCCGCGCCAGCGTGGATTGAGATGGGAAAAGAATAAAATGCCCCTACCTTATCCTTACTTTCCTCCCTCTTCTACAATTGACATGTGGGACCCACATGGCGGGTCGTCTTCAACCTTCAGCACCCTCCTTCTTCTCACGCGGGGGAGCACAGCGACGCTGGCCGGGCTACCGCCGCTCGCCTCTGAGGGCGGCGCTCGTCGAGAGGCGGCCGCCGCTCGCTCCCAGGGGACAGCGCCGCCGAGCCGCCGCCGCTTGCCCTTGGTAGGCGGAGCTTGTCGACGCGGCCCATTGTGACCCCCTGGGCGGAGCTAGAGCCGCGGCCCCCGCAGCCGGAGATGGGGTTACCCCCGCAACCAGAAATGGCGTTGCCCCCCGTGGGTGAGCTCACCTCGTGCCGGCAGACACTCGCTGACTGCTGCCACCGCTTGGTCTTCCTCATGGGCGGACCTCACCAGGCGGGCCGCCGTTGCTTGCCTCCCCTCTGTGGGCGGAGCTCACCGGCCGACCGACAGCCGTCTTGGATAGCTCGGTGGAAAGGAAGTGGTAGGGAGTGGACTGGGGATGTGAGGTTGAAAACAACCTGCCATGTGGGTCCTACATGTCAGTTGTAGAAGAGGGAGGAGAGTAAGGATAAGGCAGGGGCATTTTAGTCTTTTCCCATCTCAATCCACGCTGGCGCGGGTGAGGAGGAGTGACACATCAGCGAAAATGGAAAATATGTTGCTCCGTTTGAGGAGCGATGTCAAAAATATAAGCGCATTAGTAAGGATGGCTATCGAAGAGGTGCAATTATCCCGGCAGAAATCCCCACGCAAAACCCTCGTCACTTCCCCTTCCTCGGCGGCGGCGGCGGCGGCCATGGCCAACCAGAATCCATGGCCCTTCGTGCACCTCGACGCCCGCGCGGTGGCTGACGCGCTGAGCCGCGGCCAGGACCCGCAGGCACTGGAAGAGGGAATCGGCGCCATCCTCTACTACCTCTACACCTCCGTCCCCGACCTCCCCGTCTCCTCCCGCGCCTGCCTATCCGCCCTCCCGGCCTCCCCCTCCGCCGATGGCATCGACCGCATCAGCGCCCTCCCCGCCGCAGTCCTCCGCGAGATCGTCTCCCGCCTCCCCGTCAAGGACGCGGTGCTCTCGAAGCTCTGGCTCCCGGTCTGGCGCGAGACGCCGCTCGTCCTCGACGACACCAACCTCCGTCCGCGCGCCCTGGCGGGTCGGTCTCCCGCGCGTGCTGACTCGCCGATCCTCACCGCCGCCATCACCCGCATCCTCGCCGCGCACCCGGGGCCATTCCGCGTCGTCTACCTCATCCGCAGCTACATGGACGCGCACCAGCAGCAGCTTGCGCACTGGATCCGGATGCTCGCCGCCAAGGGGGTGGAGGAGCTCGTCCTCGTCAACCGTCCGTGCCCCATCGACTTGCCGCTCCCCGCCACGATCCTCAACATCGCCACTCTCACCCGCCTCTTCATCGGCGTATGGAAGTTCCCTGACACGACGGGCCTCCCGCGTGGCGGCTGTGGTGGCGGCACGGCATTGTTCCCCCACCTCCGTGAGCTCAGTGTCTGCTGCGTCTCCATGGATAACCGGGATATGGACTTCCTCCTCGCCGGGAGCCCCGTGCTGGAGACCCTTGGCATACAAGGATACAAGAGGCAGGCGCTGTGTCTTCGCCTTGTCGGCCAACGCCTCCAGCGTGTGCAGATTTGTCTGTCCATTGTGGAGACCATCGCCGTGGTGAACGCACCACTCCTTGAGCGGCTCATCCTTTGGAAATCTCTCGATGGCTCTTGCATCAGACTCAAGATTGACCATGCCCCCAAGCTGCATTTATTGGGATACTTGGAACCTGGAATTCACATTCTGGAGATGCACAGCAGTGTCATCAATGTACGTCCATACCATCCAATCTCTGATCTTTGAATTCGTTCAATTGGAGGACATGTGTCAATTTTTTGGTTCTGTGATCTTTCATATATTGTTTTGTTCACTGCGTGTGTTCCAGACCAGGAAAGTGGTGAGCCCAAGCACCATGGCCCCAAGCCCCCAAGTGTGAAGGTCCTGGCATTAAGGGTGCATTTTGGAGTCCGCAATGAGGCCAAGATGTTGCCTGCCTTCCTCCGATGCTTTCCCAACGCTGAGACTCTGCATATTGTGGTACTATTTTAATATTTTTCATCATCTCATACTGCAGCAGCATGCAATGGTGCTGCAGCATGATCCCAGTTGAACACTGTTCGCTGTTGGTCTATTTAATTTGCAGTCAGACGAAACTGTTGAAGCCACTGGAAAGCTCAACCTCAAGTTCTGGCAGGAGAATGGTCCCATCGAGAGCATGCAATCCCGCATCAAGGTGATGAGTTTCCATGAATTCCGAGGAGACCGAAGTGAGATTGACTTCCTCAAGTTTTTCATGAAGAATGCGCGGGTGCTGGAGAAGGTGGAGATTATGTCAGCCATTGGATGCTTCACTTCCATAGAACAGTTGCAGTCCAAGGTATTGGCTTTGGATCCTGACAATTGGGCCAGTGAGGACTGTACTCCGGCAGTCTTCATAGGCTCAGGAGGGCCTGAAGGTCGTGAATATTGGAACTTTCGAAGAGGGCTCGACGTTTCAGTTGGTGATCCTTTTGCCCGCTATTGAAGTCATCCAATCTTTATTTCTCTGGAAATAGTGTGTCCAATTGTAATATCTACGTAGAAGGCAATGGCCTGGATTATTGGCATGTGTTTTGTGACAACTAGGCTGGGTGTGTTGAATTGATCCTACTACCATGATTAGATGTTGAGTGGCTCCTAGTGTTACATTCACTTGATTCATCAATATTTTCCAGGTACATGCTGTTTGCTTTTTGGATCAGCATTTTATGTTTTACTTCAGCAAGATAAGACTAGCTAATGATGCCAGATGATAAGAGCAACTTCAACAGTCTAGCTAAATTAGTTAGACTAGCTAAAAAATGAAAAACTGCTCAAAAAATTGGATCCAACATACTCTTCAAACACTCCGCTAGCTATCCCCGCTAGCTAATCCTCGATGTGCGCTAGCCATCTTTGGCTAGCCCTTCCGCTTGGTATCCTCAGCTCGCGTCCTCCTCCCGCCTCTCCCGCGCCCTCCTCCCGCCGCTCTCCCTCGTGCGCGCTCCAGACCGCCGGAGAGAGGCTCCGCGGCGACGGCATCACGCACATCGAGTCCGATAGGCTGGTGATGTACCACAACCTAACGCGCGGCGGGGCATCCCTGGGGGAGCAGCGGTCAACGGCGCCGACGTCCGCCTCGACACCGACGGCGGCGGCAGGTCCTCGTCCCTCGTCCATGTACTGACAGGTGGAGGAGGAGGCACCGCGCCAGGGCGCCGCCGGCCGGGAGCGAAGGAGCTTGCCTGACCGTGGGCGCGTGGAGGACCCGCGGCGGCGCGGGCGCAGGGATGCCGGCGAGGAGGACGGGGCTGGGCGAGCGGAGCTCCACCGGGAGCTGCGCTGCGGGCTGCGCCGCCGGCCGCGAGGCCGAGCTCCTCCGCGCCGCGGGCTGCGCCGCTGTCCGCGAGGCCGTGTTCCCGGCTGCTCGTGTGGAGCTCCGCCGCCGGCCGCGAGGCCGAGGTCCACCGCGCTGGGCGGCGGAGCGGGCGGCGTGGGACCGTGGAGTCCTCGACGGCGGCAGCAGGATGTGCTATGGGCTATGGCCGCCATGGACAGAGAACAAAAGAAGCAGGCAACAACAGATAAGGTTGTGGGGTCCACACGTCAGTGAGTTGGAGAGAGAGGAGGTTGGACATGAAGAGCAAAATTTTGGCTAGGCGGTTGAAATCAAGCAAATATAAAGAGGAGATCTTATTAGCTAAATGGCTAGCTAAATAGAAATATAGAGAGCAAAATTTAGCTAGACTCTTGGAGTTGCTCTAAATCCTAATGATCTTGCACAAATGTAGTATCCAATGATTATCAAGCTTTGCTTCCTCTGATATGAAATGTTCGGTTCATTAAGACCATCCTGGCTTCCTGACATTCGGCTTTCCAGCATCATCCGAGGCCTGAGGGTGGTGGCAATAATTCTACTTCTAGTCCCAGGTATGGCGTGGCGGCGGTGATTTTGGTAGGCTGGCTACATGGTAACATGGTGCTTACGCCTTTCTTGGTTGAATGGATTTTCTTGGTTGAATGGATTAATGGATTCTGCTGCAATGCTGATTTGAATTACCCAACTTAAATGAAGAAAGCAATCCGCATAGCCGGAGTAGTTCTTCTGAACCACACAGTGGAGTTTCATGTGACGTGATCATAACTTTCTTACCTTCCATTTGAGTATAGATGTCCAAAAAGCCCGCAGCTCGGTAGCCCGCCCGAAAGCACAGTTTTTTATCTCGGTCCGAGCCTGGCACGGCACGAGAAACTTCGGGCCCGGGCTGGCCCGGCCCGTTACCTCGTGTTGGGCGCGGGCCGTCCCCCTGGCACGTCGGGCGGCCCGAGCCCAGCACGGTGGGAAATGATGGCCCGTTAACGGCGCGTAGTCTTGATTCCAGGCTAGAAAGATACGCCAAACCCTAGCCACGAATTTTTTTATATTTTTTTTCTACGATTTTCCGAAAATAAATAGCCGTTTGAAACTTTTTCTAAACTAGTCTCGAACCGCCGTTTTTTTAGAATTACACAGTACAACGCAGACGCTCACAACACGCACACACACTCACCCCTAAGAATACACGTACGCAAACCCTACCCCTATGAGCACCTCCGAAGGACTGAGCACCGGCAGATCTGGAGATTCCCGAAGTCACCAATGGCGCCTCGTCGTCGACGGGAATGTCGCTTACCACTTAACGCATAACGCCGGTAAATCCTGGAAAATCCAAGAAAATGTGCGAGCACCAGGATTTGAACCCTGGTGGGTAGCGTCCCACTGGACCGTCCTACCATTAGACTACAAGCCCAATCGCACCTCGAACCGCCGTTTGAAAGGGCGGCAGGACCATGCCGCCGTTTCAACCGGCGGCAGGTCCTATAACCGCCGTTTCAAACGGCGGTAGTGACGTGGCTCCTAGAGCGCGGCAACCAGCCGCCACGTGCAAAGGCGGTCGGCGCAGCCGCCAGAGTAAAGGGCGGTTGACCGCCCAACCGCCATTTGACGGGGCGGCAGGTGCAACCGCCCATTGCGCCGGCGGCTGCCAAGGCCAACCGCCGTTGCATATGGTGGTTGGTGCCCCACCACCCTATAAAAGCAGCAGCACTCCGGGGTGGAGCTCCCAGGAGCCATAAGACGCAGTCCGGCGGAGAAGGAGGTGACCACGTCGAAGCTCTTCCGTACCACTGGTAATATTTCTAGAACATCTGATAAAATATTAGAAATAGTAGAATTAGCAAAGAAATTTAGAAAATAGTTTATAAATACTAGAATTAGCGTAGAAATTTAGAAAATAGTTTAGAAATTCAAAAAATAGTATAGAAATTTAGAAAATGGTTTAGAAATACTAGAATTAGTGTAGAAATTCAGAAAATACTTTAGAAATTCATAAAATAGTATAGAAATTTAGAAAATGGTTTAGAAATACTAGAATAGAAATTCAGAAAATAGTTTAGAAATTCAGAAAATAGTTTAGAATTTCAGAAAGTAGTTTAGAAATACTAGATTAGCGTAGAAATTCAGAAAATAGTATAGAAATTCAGAAAATAGTATAGAAATTTAAAAAATATTTTAGAATTACTAGAATAAGTGTAGAAATTCAAAAAATAGTTTAGAAATAGCGTAGAAATTCTGAAAATAGTTTATAAAATGCTAAAATAGTATAGAAATACTAGAATTAGCGTAGAAATTCAGAAAATACTATAGAAATAGCGTAGAAATTTAGGAAATAGTTTAGAAATAGTACAATTAGCGTAGAAATTCAGAAAATAGTTTAGAAATTCAGAAAATAGTATAGAAATTTAGAAAATGGTTTAGAAATACTAGAATTAGTGTAGAAACACCTTATTGCTTACAACTACTTTAATTTACTTACAAAATACCTGAAAGTACTATTAGTAGTTAATCCAAGTCTTTTGTACACTATATGATATCAGGGATGTCACAAACAGTCAGGGTTCAATTGTTTTATGGATCCGGGGAAATTAGATATGGTCCCGAAGGAGTTGATCTGTCACTGTTTAAAATAGTGGCGAGAGATCTTACAAGAGCCGAAGAAAGACCTTGGGGGTCATAACCAACTGGCTCTACAAGGCATTCAGGAAAGATGAAGAGCAATGGAAAATGCCGTGATGGCTCTGTTCAACAGAAGTGAACCAGTGTTTTGGGAGCTTATGCAGTTAGAAGGTACTGAAAATTGGAGGCGTTATGTCAGGAGTGCATGCACAATTGGTGCTCTAGTGGTTTTGCTTGTCCAATTTGTACTGAAGGTTCAACTGAATGAGGAAGCACAGGGTGAAGGCCAGAGTAGCCATCATGGTGGAGAGGAGGAAGAGGGTGGAGAGGAGGAAGAGGGTGGGGAGGAAGATGGTGGTGCAGAGGAAGAACAAGAGGGGGATGACGATGCTGAGCAGGAAGATGAAGCAATTGGTGTGGTTGATGGGAGAGAAGAAGACCCAGAAGTACTGAGGCAGTACAATGGAGAGATCGATGACTATGAACGTGCATTGGAAGATGACTCCTCAGATGATGAGGATGAATCCATTATGCCAAGTGACTAGGAGAGCTATGATTTCTCACAGCTTACTGTCAATCCTGGTGTGAATGTTGCTTGGGAGTACCGGGAGAATGAGCTGTCCGAAGGAGCTCTGTATGCAAATTCAGGAGAGCTTAAGGATGCAGTGAAGAGGTGGTCCACCTTGACCTTGAATAGGGAGTTTAGGGTATTGAAGAGTTCTCCAGCAGTGTATGATGTTCGTTGTGTGAAGCCCGACTGTCCATTTAGAGTGCATGCTTACAAGGGCAAGTGGAAAGATTACTGGAAGATCAGTATAGTTGTGGATCACACTTGTGCACTTGATCAGTTAGATACAAGTCACCGGAATTTGACTGCCGGATTTGTTGCTAGCCACATGTACTCCCAGATTGTGGAGAATCCAGCTTATGAGCCCAAGTCCATTATCTGTGCAATTGAGGAGAAATTTAGGTACAGGATCAGCTATGGCAAAGCATATAGGGCGAAGAAGAAGGTTATGGAGATGAGGTGGGGTACTTACGAAACATCCTACAACAATTTACCAGCCTTGTTGAACACAATAGCTGTGTTAAATCCTGGCACCTACTATGACATCAAGACATATCCTTCGGTAGCTAGGTCAGGCAAGCTTGTTCTTCAGCGGTCATTCTTAGCATTGGGGCCCTGCATTGAGGCATTCAGACATTGTAGACCCATCATTTGCATAGATGGCACATTCTTGACAGGGAAATACAAGGGCACAATCTTGACAGCGGTGGCAGCAGACGGCAACAATCAGTTGTTGCCATTGGCTATTGCGTTTGCGGAGGGAGAGAATGGTGATAGTTGGTATTGGTTTCTGGAGAGGCTGAAGCAGATGGTGCTGAAGGAGCTGCCAAACGTGTGTGTCATACACGATAGGCACAAAGGAATTTTGCAGGCGATGAATGACATCAAAGAGGGCAGCGAAGAAAGAAACAGAGCAGCACAGTGGCCCGATGTTCATAGCAGATGGTGCATTAGGCATATGGGAGCAAACTTCCACAGCCAATTCAAGAACAAGCAATTGATTGAACTGTTCAAATGGTTATGCTTGCAGAATCAGGAGAGGAAGTTCAATGAGATATGGGAAAAACTAGATGACATCAGAGGAAATAGCAAAGAAACCAGTCAATCCTGAACCGGGGCAAGAGCCAATTTCTCTTGAGGACGTTGGGTTAGATGCTCCTAATGTCAGAAGGAGAAGGGGACGTGCAGTGAAGACCTTCAGCCAGTGGATTGAGAACGAGCCGAAGGAGAAATGGTGTCTCTTGCACGACACAGGAGGTGTACGGTATGGGATCAAGACCACTAATTTTGTTGAAGTATACAACGCAGTCTTGCGTGGGGCCAGGTGTTATCCTTTAGTTGGCATCATTGAGTTCTTCCTGTACCACACAATGAAGTACTTTTATGAGCGTGCAAATGCAGCACACGCAGCTATGGCTGATAGTCAGAAGGTGTACTCCACAGCTATGACTGAGTACTTGGACATAAAACAAAAGAAGGCTCTTCTTCACCGAGCAGAGCATGAGCCTATACACCGTCCAGCTGGCTCTGAAACTAGGTGGAAGTATCTGGTCGAGTGCAAATCCAAATCACAGAAAGGAGGCAATGAGAGAAGGAGGCAAATTGTGGTTCTAGCGAACACGACTTGCTCATGCTCCTGCCACAAACCACAGCTACTACACAAGCCCTGTAGTCATGTGCTCGCTACATGTTTTAAAACTAGAGGTTGGCACTGGGGTCGGTACGTGTTTAGGTACTACTTGAAGCAAACCATCCTGGACACTTGGAACCACACACTAAAGGGCCATCTCTTCATCAGTTTGTTCATTGAAGATCCCAAAGGAAATGCAACATACATACCTGATCCAAATCTAGAATTGTGCCAAGGCATTGGTCGACGGAAGAAGAAGAGGATCAAGAACAACATGGATGAAGCTGAAGCTGGTCGTTCAGTGGCGCTCTGCTCAACGTGCAACAATCTAGGACACACCTACAAGAAATGCACTGCAACAATGTACGCTTGCAATGCATCTAGTTCGTCAAACGCGGATGATGCTGCCCAACCTTCGGCTAGTGGAAGTGCACCTTCGGCACGTGGATGTGGACGTCGTAGCCGCCGCAATGAAGGAATGCATTGAGTTTAGTTGTCTTATCTCTCTGAGTTGTTTGTAATAATGTCTTATTTGCCGTAGTCGGACGTGTTGTAACAATTGAACTAGTATTTCCTTAGATTATGTTGTGTACGAACTAGATCCTATTTTAATTGTGTTGTAATAATAGAACTAGTATTCCTTAATTTCTTTTTTCACTTTTTTACTACATTTTTATAATTTCGTTCAAATATTTGGATTTCCTCATGTGCTAACATCCAAATAATACCTTGTTTTGCAGGTTCGCAATGGCTGCCTCAGGTCCTAAGTTGGACTTGGAGTTGCTCACTACGAGTAAAGAGGTGGTTGCGGTGCCTAAGGGGATCCACACTCCTATGTGCTACTGCGGTGATAATTGCAAGGTTGTCAAGTGCAAGGCTCTCGGGCACGCTTACGGGGTGCGGTTCTTCATGTGCGCCAACTATGCGCACGACCCGATCAAGCCATTGAACCGCAATGATAGACCCAAAGTAAGAACTTGGTGCAATTCTCGATTATTCGTTTGTCAATTTTTTATATTTTTTACTAACATGTTTTTGCAAAAAGAGTCCACCTCCTCTTTGTGATTTCATGCAATGGCTGGATACCGAGCAGTTTGACGACGACAAGAGTTACGTCGAGTTAACGGCCCGTGCTGCAAGAGAGAGGTGGTTCCACATGATTGAGGCGGAAAAACAAGAGGAAAAACGCAAACAACAACAGGAGGAAATTCGCATTCGCCAGCATATGAGAGAGCGTGAAGAGGCCCAGGCCCGCGAAGCAGATAGAGAGAGGAAGAGAGAGAGGGCTCGACGGGCCAAGGAAGCTGGACCCGATGCCATTAGGAAGGGGAAATACCCTCGTTGTACTCAGTAGACCTAGAGTAGTAGCAGCGGAGTCGGATTGTATGAATTGTAATCCACGAATTAATTTCGTCGTCAGTTACAGTCGGTTAGGGGTGTGCTTCCTGTCAGTGACTGGAACATATAGGGTACCGTGTGTTTCCTCTGAGTCACTGCAAATTTCCTCTCCCACGGATCAAAGGGGCCACAACGCTACAGTACGCTACTGCTAGGGTGTGTTTCCTCAGAGTCACTATTTTGATTCCCTTCCCACGGATCGAAGGACCCACCACTCACCCTTCTTCTACATATATCACCCTTCTCTATGATGCCTCACTCCACAACAAACCGCAATGGCTTCCGGGAGTGGACGTGAATATGGGTGTGGTCCTGAGTTCTGGGAGGAGCAAGATCCAGAGTTCAAGGGGGAATTTCCAGTCCTACACAAGAGGGACGTCCGTTCCACGCGTGAAGTTAGAAGCTACGCACCTAACAAACCGGTGTTGTGACCAACATGTTCACACGGTGAGCGTTGCGTGATGCAAGTCTACGAAGGCTGGGGCAACTACGGTCGTCGCTTCTGGCACTGCCCACTAGCAAGGGTAAGCTATGGAAATGATATTTGTTCATCAACCATGCTTGGTTTGTTAACATTTATTTTGGGTATTTTTCAGCTCTCCGACGATGATGACAAATGTGGTTTCTCGCAATGGGTGGATCCCCCAGCCATTGACCCCTATCAGGATTACATCAACTGCCTCCACGACATCGTCATCTACAACCTGAAGCGGCGCCTGGACGAAGCACTTGCTTCCCCAGATCGTCCCGCCGACAACCACTGCTGCTCTTGTGTGACTTGCACTTGTGAATGCCACGCGAATATGAGAGATTGGTCCCCTCCTCCTTCACCTCCACCACCACCACCGGGGTACTACATGCCGTCTCAGCAGTCCTTAGGCACCGGCTCCTTGCTCTCCGGCCGGTTCTCGTACAACTAGATTACGAATGTAATCCAGTATCTAAATTCCCTAAGGCATATTAGGATTAGAGTTGTGTCGTGCATGCCATTGCAATTTCGTCGGTCATTTATCTTTAATTTAAATGATGTCATTTACAATTCTTTAAAAAAAACCTGCCGCCGTTTGAAACGGCGGCAAGTTCCTGCCGCCCTTTCAAACGGCGGTTCGAGGCTAGTTTTGAAAAAGTTTCAAACGGCTATTTATTTTCGGAAAATCGTAGAAAAAAATATAAAAAAAATTCCGTAGCCACTACCGTTCGAATCCCGCAGCCGCATCTCACACTCACAGCCGTCTCCCAGAGTCCGGAGTCCAGATCCGCTTCCGCTCGGCTCCTTCGGGGTCAACGCACGCGCGCCTAGGAGGCCGCAGGTCGGCACGGTCGTGGGACGCCTGCCCTGTCGTGCGGAGCCGCCGCTGCCGCCCTTGCTTTGCCTGCGGCGGAGGCCGACATGACCGTCGTCGCCCTGCCCACAGAGGAGCCGCTGCCGCCCCTGCTCTTCTCGCGGCGGAGGACGACGTGACTACCCGCGGAGGAGCCGCCGCCCTCACCTCCGACCCCGGTCCTCGTCACCTCGCACCTCGCAGACGGCAGACGGCAGACTGCAGGGCGCCGCCATTCGCCCCTCCCCTCCGCCCCCTCCTTTCTCCGGCGCGCCGCCGCGCACATCTCCCCTGCCGCATTGCCCCGCCGTCCGCCGAGGAGGCTGTGCAAGCCGGCGCATGCGGCCTGCACTCACCTCCTCTCCACCGCCGGCATGGCGCCGCCGCGCCCCTCTCTCCTCCACGGCCGCGCGCGGCGGGGAGAGTTGCTGCGGGCTTGGGGCCGCCCGTGGGCGCGTGTAGGGCCGGGCTATTTCGGGCTAGCCCGACACGAAACGACACGACGGGCCCGGGCTTGGGCCGTCGTCACAGCCCGTGAACGGGCACGACACGGCACGGTGGATGTTAGTGCCGGGCTGGCCCGGCCTGTAGTTGAGCGGGCCACCCTGGGCCCGGGCTAGGGCCGGGCCGGGCGGCCCGAATGGACATCTATACATTTGAGCACAACTGATTCTTTATTTAGAAAACAATACGATAACTTGCAGAGATTACACTTTGCAGGGCTATATTCTTAAAAATCCTTCAAGTGCCTTTTGAAGTGCAGGTATGGTTCTTGGTGCCTTATTTGCCAATGGATTGAATGAAGATGGGCAGGCCACTATGTGAAATTCAAAACAGTCTAGGCTAGAATGCTAGGTACAGGCATACAGCCGGCAGGCAGTACAAAATAGTTTGCAGAATCGGATAGATGAATTGAATTGGAATAGCGGATAGAAAAGAGAGTTCGAGGCTGTGCTGAATCCTGTTTTCATTTGTGTACCTATATTTCAGATTTTTCTCCACTTGTTTTTGTTGCCCTGTTGTACAGTTCTGTTAACTCTTGTATCAAACATGCAAACCTCTCTTTCTTCTTAATGAAAACGTGCTATGCACGTCTTCGACAGATTTTTTTTCACGTATTTTTTAACCCAATAAAGAACTAACATCTGAGAAAAAGGTCTAGTAAGACTGGCCACAACAGCTCCCCCCATACCCTCCCCTACACGCAAAATGGGGGGGAGGGGGGGTTGAAAGCCATGGTACCGCCTCTAGCAACTCCCGCATGCGGTCCTTGGCGGGGGGTTTTGCAACCCTCAATCTCGAGGACTCTCTCTGCTTCCCCGTCCCACTTTTCCAACTGTCTTCCTCCCTCTCTCCTTCCGCCTCCTCCGCCTGCCGTCCGTGGCCCCTCCGCCACCACCCCCGTCGACCGCCTCCAGGGCGCGCGCGGCTTCCGAGGAGCGGTGCGGCCTCCGGGAGCGGCCACCTTCAGGGGCGGCGTGGCCTCCGAGGCGGCGCGCCAGCGCGACCTCTGAGTAGTGGCCTCCCGAGCGGTGCGGCGGCCTCTAGGGGCATCATAGCCTCTGAAGCGGAGCGGCCTCCGGGAGCGGCGCGGTTCTTCCGTACGTGTTGACCTACGGATTTCAGTGCCGTCGAGTTCGTGGATGCCCCCGTGCAGCAACGACGCGCCGTCGAGTCCAAGGTGGGAGCCAACTACCGCAGGAAGGATCCGCGAGGGGTTGCGCATGTTGCTGCAAAGCTTAGTGTTTTGCAAGACGGGGCTCTTCTCTCTCCCTCGCACAGCAAGCCTCTTTGCGCATGCAGATGTGGTAAACTGCTGGAGTTAGTCTAATGCTGCAATGGGGAGCAATGGTGCCTCCTCTCCAGGACCAGGTGAAATTGATTCAGAAAGGTGTTGGTGCTTTTTAAATAGTAGACAGAGGCTCTACCGGTGATCTTCATGTCGGTCGAAAAAGGTCACGTCGGAGCAGACTGCCATCTTCAAGGTAGAGACGATCGAGAGCTCTAGCGTAGCACGATGGCAGTCTGCTCCGACGTGACCTTTTTCGACAGCACAATGAATTCCCTCTCCGATATTTACCCAACCACGACCTTGTGATCCAATCCCGGTGGAATCATTAGATGCGGCGCAGCCTGAGCACCATTGGCATGCGTTAACTCCGTGACCACCAGGCGCCGACCTCCATGGAAGGATGCAGCCGTCGGATTCGTGCGTCGTGCGCCATCTGCATGCGGCCGTGCAAAATCAATCTAAGACATATATGTGAACAGGGAAGCAATTCAATTTTTCTTTTCTTTCTTTTCTTTCTCTCTCTATATGCACGATTCCATAGAATCTTCAGATCTAAAGTGTTTGGCGGAATCTTGTAAAAATCATATAAAATCGTAGCAAAATCATAAAATGCAAATCCATTTTTTTTTTGCTTTTTTGTGCTGAAATCTACCTTTCCTACAAAGCATGTATAGTGTTCTAGCGTGTAGTCTTTGAACAAAAATTCAAACTCAGTTTTAGGTAGGATTGTTGTAGTTCAAAATCTAGGGCAGATCTATAGATGATTTTTAATATGTTGTTTGTTATGACATGTGTAGGCTTGGGTAGAAAGTTGGCACAAAGTTACTGCATAAATCTTGAGCTATGATTTATTTCGTATTATTGCTAGATCTGGCTATATGATTTCTGTAGCACTGTTGCTCAACTTTTTGTCATGGCTTATTTATGGTTAGACTTTCCTCTGGTAAATAGGATATAAATTTATGAATCAATTAGATGCATGTTTTTTTATTTATGCGTGCCTAGGAGTTTACATCCGTAGTTTGAAATCTGCTTTGAACCAGA
This sequence comes from Cenchrus fungigraminus, assembly GCA_036936925.1. Lineage (NCBI taxonomy): Eukaryota > Viridiplantae > Streptophyta > Magnoliopsida > Poales > Poaceae > Cenchrus > Cenchrus fungigraminus. The sequence goes on along the minus strand of CM072778.1, from coordinate 46,740,127 downwards.
GCCTGATTTTTGTGCCAGGTACTAGTTTTGACATGTTTAGCATGTGGTAGAAAGTTTAGCTCTAAATTAGTTATATATTTTTCTGTATAAAGTATTTTTGCTTTGCTTGGCTGAAATTTGTCATTTTTGTGTAGCTTAATATATTGAGCTTCTGGAGCTAAATTTTGGTGTGTAACTTAGTTTTGTATCAGAGATGTTGTGTGTCAAAATTTAGAGCCCGAGCATGTCTAAATCTTTTTGTATGATTTAATCTTGAGTTTACTCAGCACAGGGCTCGCGGCAGAGCTCTCTAGACTCGCGGGAAGCAACCGTCAGGAGGGGAACGACTGCTGGAAACACTATTTTTTCCAGTTCCAGCCAACTCTCTTTTTATCGCAAAGGGTGCTTTGCGCATCCAATTTGCAGACCGGAGTCGGTCCAAAGAAGAAGAATCATTTACGTACATGTCATTAAGAAAGTTGTCAGTTACGCACATGCCATGAAAAAGTTCTCAGGCACCTGTATGCCATAGACTCGAAGTTCGTTGACGCACATGCCATTTTGGATGGATTCTGTTAGCACTTAACGGTTCCACCCATCTGACATGTGGGACCCACATATGGAAATGACTATTTTGCCCCTTCACATGTGTCTTCTTCAACCTCTAGACAATGCTCGGAACCAGCCCACGCGCCGCTGGTGCTGCGACTGCTGTGCGGCTAGGGCCTGCAGAGCGAGCAGCAGGAGCCGCCAGACGGGGAGGAGCCCCTGCGCCCACCGCCGCCTCCCCCGTTCCCTCATCTCGGCGCCACCGTCTCCTCCTCTGCACGCCTCTGTCGCGTCCCGGTGCCTCTGCTCCACTCCAGCCGGCCGCCACGGGCGCGCTCGTGGGCGAGCTCGAGCACAGCCGCCGCGTCGCTCGCATGGGAGCTCCACCGGACGCCGCGTGCGCACACACGTTCGACCACGACCGCCACGGCATGCGTGCGGGAGCTCCGCCGACCGCCACAGGGGCGAACTCAACCACGGCCGTCGCAGCGTGCTTGGGAGCTCCGCCGGCCTCCACGGGCGAGCTTGACCCCGGCCGTCGCGGCGCGCAGTGGCAGAGCCAGGAAAAAAAATTAGCTGGGGCGACTCCTAATGACTGACGATGAAACACACATCAACTCGCACATCCATATACTGCAATTGCACAAATTTTATGCGAAGTTTAAACATGTAACTTTAAATTTGAAGAACAAAGACACAAATTAACAAGTACTAAGACCCTGCGAGGCATGACACCATCTAGGAGTGCTACCGAAGATTAAAAATATCGTCAGGGAAGAAGGAACCTACTCGAGATGGCACAAATCTAGCTGGGGCGGCCGCCCCAGCTTGCCCCAATGTGGCTACGCCACTGGCGGCGCGCAGGGGAGCTCGGCCGCCATGGGCAGAGGGCACTCTGGAGAGCGGGCGGTGACTGCGCGCCGACGCCGGCGAGCTTGATGCGGGTGGGCGAGGCAGAGCGGTAGTGCACGTCCGCGGGCGAGCTCTGCCCCGCGCGCGTGCGCCGTCGCGAGCGGCCTCCGCCTCCGAGCACGAACGGGAGGGAGGGGGCACCGGCGCCGGTTGGCCGCGGGGAGCTCCTCCGCCGCCGGGAGGCTACGAGGCGGCGTGGCCGCCGGGGTGAGGCCGGCGGCAGAGGAGGAGCCGGCGGGACTGGACACGCCGACGGAGGAGGAGCCAGCGGGAGAAAGGAGAAGGGGAGGATGAGGAAGAAGGTTGGTGGGGCCCACAGGGGGTAAATGGTTATTTCACTCGTGGGTTTGACACCGTTAGCTCACAACATGGACGGAATGACATACGCGTTAACTAATTTTGAGTGCGTGGTAACAGGTGCCTGAGAACTTTTTTATGACATGTGCGTAACCGACAACTTTTTTAATGACACGTACTTAAATGACATGTACTCAGAGGAAGCGCGCACGGGCGGTGGTGGTGGTGTCGGTTCCCCGCCGCACTGGAAAAAAGCGATCACGCTTAGCGGCCCCACCACAGTTGCGCGCCTGGCCAACGCATTTCGGCTTTCCTTGACGGCTCAACTTGCAGGCGGGGCGGGTTGTGGCCGACCACAAACCTGCAAAGCTTGTCGCAAAATAAATCTTGCGGGTGTGTGACTGTCCACTAAGTCATTCTAGCCGCTGAGATTTCTTTTGTGGACCCAGTGGCTGGCCCGCGGAAGCCCGCATGACCGCATAGGTTGCATGCTGTACCTTGCCTCTCTGATCATGTCGCTTCATGCTGCTGAAGAAATCAAGGAAAAACCGAAAGAGATGACCACCTCGACGAGGTTGAGCACGCGTCGAAGCGTCACGAGGACCGCATTTCAGAGCTGCTAATAACGCGCGCGATATGCGTAGTGCTTGTCAGGGAGGGCGGCTACGAGCTCCCGACGACAGGAGTACTCGGCGGACTCCCAGTCCCAAACCTTGCCATTGGCGAGCTTGCGCATGTCCTCTGCGAGGAGGCTCGCCGTGGGGTCGAGCAGCGATAGGTTGGTGGAGCCGGAGCTGCACATCCCGAGTTCCCAACTACCCTCACGCCGCAGCCTCCATTATCCTGGTCCGCCGTGCTGTCGCCGCCGCGAGGCTCCGGCCGCGCTCCAGGTGGGCTGTGACGCGCTCCTCCATGGTGCTAGTGTGCATGGCGTGATTGCGCTTACGTTTACTGTTAGCGAATGGCCTAACGGCTCGGACTCGCTCCGGCGCCTGGAACGCGCATGACGCTGTCGACGCCACGATGCGCCCCACTCGCCGCGGCCGCTACGGAGCTCCGCAACCGCCACACGTCCTGCGGCTCGCACGCCACGCGCGCCGCGCACGCGCCCGCAATTTGCTCGCCATGGCCGTTAGCCCCGCTGGGGCCTCCGTACTCTATATATGTAAAGCAACACACATCAACGGAGATTTGTGCAGTGATTCTCCTATTCTTCTTCCTCCTCGAGTCTCTTCTTTCTCTACATTTACGGCTGGCTGTCGACACTCCAGCGGCGGCGGCCGGCGAACGCGCCCCTTGCAGCGAGGCAAAAAGCGATGACCGGGTGAGCAGGCGAACACTCTGAGGCTCCCAACATGCTGGGCGTGCCTCTACCGCTTCTACAGGTCGCTAGTCGCGAGCGCATGCTGTCGTCCTGCTGACTGCGGGTTCTCGCGGGTTGTTGCGGTCACGAGCTCTCGTCCACTGGACTAGGCGGACCAACCCGCATGGGAGCCGGATCCTCTGCCCTTGATCCCTCTGCCGTTGGGTCACTGGCAGGTGAGTCCGGCCCCACATGACAGTGGCTCAACGCCAGAGGGCCAACGGCAGGCGAGCTCCGTCGCCCGCATGAGTCCACAAGACAATCGCAGCTGTACCGCATGGGTCGCAACTCGCAAAGCATGATTTAGCGGGGCGGGTTTGCGGCCTTGCAGAAGAACCCGCCCCGCCTGCGAGCCTAATTGACGGCGGCCCCTCGGCCAACGCGGCAGCCGCAGCCCGCAACTCGGAGCCGCGCGAAGAAAAAACGAAGCGGCGCGCCGAGGAAAAAGCCATTCCTCTTCGTCTCTTCCTTCCCCCGTCACGCGGCTAGCCGAGCAGAATTCCTTGCTTCCTCGGCGGGTGGTCGAATTCGAATACTGCGCTTGCCCCGCCGCCCCGGCAACCGCACCCCACTCCATCCCTCTGAACCCCCCACTTTCTCCGATGGCGTTGTATAAATCGCCGCCGACGCCGGCCGCCTCGCCCACTGTTAGCATTGGGCGATGGCGGCGATGGAGGCGGGGGCGTCGACGTCGGCGGGAGCGCTGCGGAGGAGGAGGCGGGACGCGCTGGCGCTGACGCTGGCGTCGCGGAGGCTGCCGGTGGGAGCGGCGGACGCCGGGGAGCGGGTGCCCGGCGCCGTCGCGCCCGAGGTCATGCCCTTCGTCCGCGCCGCGGACGAGGTCGAGCCGTTCAACCCGCGCGTCGCATTCCTCTGTGAGTAGCCAAGCGGAGCCACCCCCTCTTCGCCTGCCTCCCTTCCCTTTGAGTGCAATGCAGTAGCTAGCTACTTGGTGTTGGTGGTTATGCACATTTGCCTCGTCCAGGAAACTAGAGTACGGTTTCATTCACAAAGCAAGAGCGCTTTTGGTTGCTATCAAGTCACGGCAAAATGTTGCTCATGACTTCCACATTATATACTTGAGACTTGGGATATTAGCCTACACAGGGTCAATACCATTCGAAACCTGTGATGTGCAAAATGGCACTGGCACGGTTCAAAATCAAATCGATCTGGATTGCAATTCGTTATGCACTAAGTATAGGGTCGTTGTCAGCAAAGTGTAGTTTGTAACTTATATTTGTATATTACACATATAAACAGTTTACATGCATATCAACATTTTCCCACATCAAGTTTGAAGTGCGGACTCTGGATGTTCACCTGTGGCACAAATTTCCCCATGTTTTGATTTTGACCACCAGTCTTGGATCTTCGATATCAGTTTGCTCACTGTTCTGTTTGCTTGATAAGGATGATGATTTGACGTATGAGCATGTTCATTTGAAAATGCCAGGGATCTATGCTTTACAGAGAACAGAGGCATTAGTGCCAATGATACTAGTGTATTAGGTAAACAATTAAAGTGGCTAGTGGTTCAGACTTTTCAGGGTATAAGAATGCGTGATTACATTTATGCTAGCGTTTGAATATGCTGCTTGTGGAGTGCACATAACTCACTGTATTTTTCACTGCCTGCAAAAAGTGTTATCATAAATGGTTACTTGGGAAAACTAGTAATTAGATGCACTGTACAACACCTGGGAGAGCTTTCTAAGATAATTCTTAATCTATTTAGTAACATAAGTCCCATTATTGGGTTATTGGTTCATTGAATATCTTGTTGTATTGTGGACCAGTTTGATTCTTTGTTTAGTTTTCCATCTACCTTTGCAATATCTAACTTCCTTTTTCAAGGGCACATATCATTTGTGTTCATATTATCGATATGTCAAGTAGTCGAATTTATTCTGATATGAAGTTGGATCTGCCATTCATGTTGTACCAAGGTCGCAGATATGCCTTCAAGAAAGTACAAAGGATGGATCCATCATCAACCCAACGTGGTGTTCGTCAGTTCAAAACATATATGTCAATTAAGCTGGACCAAGTAAGCTTCTACATGGAATTGTTCATGATGCTATTTGCCCTCCTTCACTGTACCTAAAATCCTAATCTTCTTTTCGTCTGGCTTTTAGAAAAAAGCCTTAACGCATATCTTGTAGACTTGTAGTACTGAGTGCTCACTCTTGTTCTCGTTAAGGTTTAATCCGCTGCTTGTTATCTGTTTGTTTTGATGTCTTCCTATCCTCACCTTAGCAAAGTTTTCTTCACCCATGTGAATTGTGAAATTGAGGGGAAAATTAAGATTCATATTTCTCATTACTTTAGTAGTATCTTAACCTCACTGTTAGAGTATGTGTGTGTATGGCCCATATAGGCCCATGTATCACTGTCTATATACCCACCCATCTAGGGTTGGAAGAATACTAAGGAATTATTCCTATCTACATGGTATCAGACAGGGTTCTCCTTCCCTGACCTCTAGCCGCCGCCGCATCCATGGCTGGCTGGCAGCACCCTCCTCCCCTCTCCTCCTTCCCTCCCCTCTCCTATGCCTCTGCAGTAGCCAACGGCTCTGCCTCGAGCTCAGCCAGGCGCGGGCTCGTCGTCCAGGCGCCGCCGGCACTCGTCCAGGCGCCGCCGCCTCCTCCTTCTCCGATTCCGGCGGCCACCGACCCCCTCCTCGCCGGCGACGACTCGGGGGGCCCTTCCTCGACCCGGCCGCCGCCGCCGCCGCTCTGCGCACCGCCCAGCTGGGTGCGGGCGCGGGCGCGGCCGCGGGCGCGGGGCCTCTGCAGGATGCCGCGCGCGCCTCCTTCCCCGACCCTGCCGGCGCGCGCGGCTCCCTCCCCGACCCGGGCGTGGACGCGGGTGCCGCGGCTGGGCAGGCCGCGGCTGCCCTCGACGCCTTGGCCGCCGCCCAGGGGCTCTCCCCGGCCACAGCGGCGGCGATTGCCGCGGCCGGGCCCGACGCGGTGGCCTCCGCCCTTCGCATCTTGGCGGCCACCTCCCGTTCTGCTGCTCCCCTGCCTCCTCTCGCGGACAGCTCTGCTGCTGCAGGGGGTCCTGAGGCGACGGCCTCTGCCTCTACTGGCGCCATGGCAGGCAGCCCGGCTCCTGCTCCTGGTGGCAACCCCCTCCTCCCGGGCCACCCCTCCATCGACGCCGTCTCCTCCCTCTGTGGGTTCGGCATGCCCCCGACGGCCGCGCCCTTCTCCGCCACGGCCTTCCTTCGGGCCCAATCGCCGCGTCCCACCTCCGTCGCAGCCGCCGACAGCACCCTTGCTGCGGCTCTCGAGAGCGCCAAGACCAAGGCTGCCGCCGCTCAGGAGCGTGCGCGCTTGGCCGCCCTCACCTGGGAGCACGAGCGTGCCACGGCCGACGCTCTTGCTCGCCAGGTGGCTGAGGCGGAGCACTTCCTCCACGCGTCTGCGGTGGAGCACGCCGGTTCCTCCTTCCACCAGGCGTCGCCCACCGCCCCCGTCGCTCAGAGTACCGGGACCCAGCTTGGCCAGGTCGACCCCATGACCGCCTACCTCCACCTTCAGGCCGCTGGGGTCCCGCACATCAAGAACCTGGTCACCGTCCTCCTCGACTCCACCTCCACCTCCTACGCTCGGTGGCGGGACCAGATTCTTCTCGCGCTCCGCCGCTACGCCCTCGACGACCACGTCCTCACCGACACTCCGGCCTCGGCTCGTGACTTGGGCTGGCAGCGCCTCGACAGCATTGCGACGTCCTGGGTTTTTGGGACCATCTCCCACGACCTGCAGGACATCGTGAGGACGCCGGGCGGCACCGCGCGCACGGCCTGGTTGGCTCTCGAGACTCAGTTTCTCGGGAACGCCCAGACGCGTGCCCTCCAGCTCGACACTGAGCTCCGCACCCTCGAGCTGGGGGACATGTCCGTGGGAGACTTCTGCCGCAAGATGAAGAGCACGGCCGACGCGCTTCAGGACCTTGGGTACCCGGTCCCGGAGCACGTGTTGGCGCTCAACGTCGTCCGGGGCCTTCCCGAGAGCTACGCGGCCCTCCGGACGATGTTCACCCATCAGAAGCCGACCCCGACCTTCCTCCAGCTTCGTGATGCCCTCACCCTGGAGGAGCTCACCCGGGGCCTCCACACGCCTTCCTCGACCACGTCGTCGTCTTCCGCTACCTCCCGTGCTCTCGTCGCCGCCCCGCCACCGTCCTCCGCACCGCCGCCCGCCTCTCTCCTTGGACCTCCTCCCCCCGGGCCGAGCGGGGGTGGGGGGGCCGTGGGGGGCGCCGTGGTCGCCGAGGACGCGGCGGTGGAGGTCGTGGGGGTCGTGGGACGCCCACCCAGGCTCCGACCCCTGCTCTCGCTCCTCTTCCAGGAGGTGCGCCCTGGCCGACCATCAACAACCCATGGTCAGGACGCATCTCCATGTGGCCTTACTAGGGTCCGGGAGGGGGGCCTCGTCCTCCACACCAGCCGGCTGCCATGGTCACGGGTGCTCCCTCCTACGGGCCGGCCTAGACTCCACCTCCTCCTCAGCCTAGCTCGGTGTGGCCGGGGGTTGGGATCAGGCTGCTTTGGCGCAGTCTTTCAGCACCATGGGCCTGACACCGCCTGTCAGCACGGAGTGGATCGCCGACTCGGGTGCCTCCTACCACACCACCCCTGATGCGGGTATCCTTTCTTCTGTCCGCCCTCCTCACCCCTCTTGTCCCTCCTCCATCATGGTCGGTGATGGTTCCTGTCTTCCTGTCACCTCCGTGGGTTCTGCTCCCGGTCCTTTCCGTCTCTCTGATGTTCTTGTGGCTCCTCAGATGGTCCACAATCTTCTTTCCATTCGTCAATTTACTTCTGACAACTCTTGTTCAGTTGAGTTTGACACTTCTGGTCTTTCTGTGAAGGATTTGGCTACCGGGCGTCCACTCCTCCGATGTGATAGCTCCGGGCCCCTTTACACCCTCCGCCTTTCGGCCTCCGCTGCTTCTCCTTCGACTTCTTCGTCCACCTCTGCCGCCCTTGCTGCGACGCCGTCTTCCACCACCTGGCACCGCCGTCTTGGTCATCCTGGCCGAGATGTTTTGGCTCAGATTAGTCGTAGTGCAGATGTCTCTTGTACTAGGACTAGTGCTGAGCACCTCTGTCACGCGTGTCAGCTTGGTCGCCATGTTCGGCTTCCTTTTTCTTCTTCTTCTTCGCATGTCTTGCATGCCTTTGATCTCATTCACTGTGATTTGTGGACATCTCCTGTACTCAGCATGTCTGGTTATAAGTACTATCTTGTGATCGTGGATGATTTTTCTCACTACTCCTGGACTTTTCCTTTACGTGCCAAGTCCGACACCTTCCCCACCCTCCTTCACTTCTTTGCCTGGGTGTCCACTCAGTTCGGCCTCACCGTCAAGGCCGTCCAGTGTGACAACGGCCTTGAGTTCGATAACAACACCTCTCGAGCCTTCTTCCTCTCCCGAGGTGTCCAGCTCCGTATGTCTTGTCCGTACACTTCTCCCCAGAACGGCAAGGCCGAGCGCATGATTCGGACCACGAACGATGTGATGCGCACCCTCCTCCTCCAGGCCTCCCTGCCCCCGCGCTTCTGGGCAGAGAGCCTTCACACTGCCACCTACCTTCTCAACCGTCTTCCTTCCACAGCTTCACCTTCTCCGACTCCTCACCACGCTCTCTTCGGTACCCCACCCACTTACGCCCACCTCCGTGTCTTCGGGTGCGCTTGCTACCCGAACCTTGCTGCCACTGCTCCTCACAAGCTCGCACCTCGCTCGACACGGTGTGTGTTCCTTGGTTACTCCCCTGACCATAAGGGGTACCGTTGCTTTGACCTCTCTACTCGTCGGGTTCTTATTTCCCGACATGTTGTCTTGGACGAGTCGGATTTCCCCTACTCCACCACCACCCCGTCCCCTGATCCTGACATTGAGTCTATGTTTTCTGACCCGGTGGTTCAGCCACCTGTTTCTGTTTTTCCTTTTCTAGCAGGTACTTCTGATCCACCACAGGCTCCGGCGCCTTTACCTGCGCCACGCGCAGCGCCGGAGCCTCTTCGTGGACCACCCGCTGTTCCGGTGCCCTTTGTTGCACCCGACGCGGGACTGGTGCCCTTGGCCGCGCCACGCGCGGCCCCAGCACCTTCGGAGGCTCCCGCCGCGCCTTTGTTGCCCTTGGAGCCTCCCGCCGCGCCACGCGCGGCCCCGGCGCCTCCGGTGCCTCCTCTCGCGCCACGCGCGGCCTCGACGACGCCTGCCCGCTACGCCGAGCCGGTGCAGGTGTACCGCCGCCGTGCCCAGCTACCTCCTCCTCCGGCTCCGGTTCCCGCGGTGCCCGTGGACTACGCGCCCCCTGTGCGCTATGTCTACGAGCGCCGCTCGACGGCTCCGCCTCCTCCACCACCGTCTCCGGAGCCGTCTTCGCCTCCTCCACCGCCGTCCTCACCTCCTCCGCCACCGCCGCCTCCACCACGTCGTTCTCGAGTGGAGCCGGCCGTGTACCACCCGCCGGTCATCTATCGGGATCCTCGCCACACTCATCCCATGGTGACCCGGCAGGCGGCTGGGGTTCTTCGGCCTGTGGCTCTCTCCACCACCGAGGGAGAGCTGCGGATCTCTCCGATCCCGACGTCAGTTCGTCAGGCACTGGCAGATCCGAACTGGCGTCGGGCGATGGAAGAGGAGCATGGAGCACTTCTTGCCAACCAGACCTGGGATCTTATGCCACGTCCGTCTGGTTGCAATGTGGTGACCGGCAAGTGGATTTGGACCATCAAGCGCCGGGCAGATGGTACTCTGGAGCGCTATAAGGCGCGTTGGGTTCTTCGGGGGTTCTCTCAGCGCCCTGGTGTGGATTATGATGAGACTTTCAGTCCAGTGGTCAAGCCTGCTACTGTGCGTACTGTCCTCTCTTTGGCTCTCTCTCGCTCTTGGCCGGTGCACCAGCTCGATGTCAAGAATGCGTTTCTCCATGGCACCCTGACAGAGACAGTCTACTGCAGTCAGCCAGTAGGTTTTGTGGACTCCAGTCGTCCGGATTTGGTCTGCCGGCTGAACAAGTCTCTATATGGTCTGAAGCAGGCTCCTCGGGCATGGTACTCTCGGTTCGCGGCTTTCCTGGTGACACTGGGCTTTGTTGAGGCCAAGTCTGACACTTCACTGTTCATATATCACCATGCTGATGGCATTGCCTACCTCCTCCTCTACGTGGATGATATTGTTCTGACTGCCTCCAGCCCACAGCTTCTCCAGCGGATTATCTCCTCTCTTCAGCAGGAGTTTGCTATGAAGGATCTGGGCAAGCTCCACCACTTCTTGGGCGTGACAGTTGAGCCCCGCCCGGATGGTCTTCTGCTCCACCAGCGTCAGTATGCCATTGATATCCTGGAGCGTGCTGGGATGACTGACTGCAAGCCTTGCTCCACTCCTGTTGACACTTAGTCGAAGCTGTCCGCTACTCTGGGTGACCCGGTTGCTGATTCGACTGCCTATCGGAGTCTTGCTGGAGCTTTACAGTACCTCACCTTCACCAGGCCGGACATTACCTACGCTGTTCAGCAGATCTGCCTCCATATGCATGATCCTCGGGAGTCTCATCTTGCTGCCCTGAAGCGTCTTCTTCGCTACATACGGGGCACGATTGGCTTCGGATTGGTCCTTCACCGGTCTTCTCCTGCAGAGCTTGTGGTATACACTGATGCTGACTGGGCGGGTTGTCCGGACACTCGCCGTTCTACCTCAGGCTACGCTGTCTTCCTGGGCGGCAACCTGGTCTCCTGGTCGTCGAAGCGACAGCCGGTTGTCTCTCGCTCGAGTGCCGAGGCGGAGTACCGGGCTGTTGCTAACGGAGTGGCTGAGGCGTCCTGGCTCCGGCAGCTCTTGGCTGAGCTTCACAGTCCACTCGCCAAGAGCACGCTTGTCTACTGCGACAACATCAGCGCCGTGTACCTCTCCACCAACCCGGTTCAGCACCAGCGGACGAAGCATGTGGAGATCGACTTACACTTCGTTCGTGACCGGGTGGCTATCGGTGATGTCCGTGTTCTCCATGTACCGACCACCTCCCAGTTTGCTGACATCTTCACCAAGGGTCTTCCCTCCTCGACTTTCTCGGAGTTTCGGTCCAGCCTCAACATAGTCAGTGGCTAGTTGTGACTGCGGGGGGCCTTGTGTGTGTGTCTTTCTTTCTTTATTGGCCAGTCTCGTACACCGCTGCGCCGGTAGTCCCGACTGCGGGGGGTGTTAGAGTATGTGTGTGTATGGCCCATATAGGCCCATGTATCACTGTCTATATACCCACCCATCTAGGGTTGGAAGAATACTAAAGAATTATTCCTATCTACACTCACAAATGGTTTGGTTTATCTGTGCGGTACCAAACCATATACATTATTCAATTGGCTGCTCAGAGGAGCAATGATTGTTGGTATCATTTAGTGTTAGTGATTCATACTGCTTAGTCATGACTTATGATAGACTTGCATTCTTGACTTAGTTTGCTAATAGATAAAACAGATTGTTCTTTATTTTGATAACAGCTAAAGCAGATTGTTCCTCGCAGTGGTGCTAGCATTTGAAACATGCATGATCATGTTGTGACTATGCCCCCCCCCCCCCTTCCCTTTATTTGAACCAGATAAAAAAAAACTCCACCATGAATTGTCCTAAGGTTGTGTGGCTGTACTTTGAAGTTTGAACCTTGGCTGCCACGGGAGTTTCAACAGTTCCCAAGTTTAACTCTCTATCCGGTCCAATGCGATAAGCTTGGCACTTGAACCAACTTATATTGATCCAGTTCGATTCTTTCAAACTGTTATTTACTCATTACCATTGTTTTAGTACTGAGTCCTTGAGGTTAATCTCCGTTTGACAGGATGACACACAAGTTCTGGGCAATGATGCAAACGAGATACAACAATTTTATAAGAAGTACTGTGATAGTATGAATCAAATTTCAGAAAAGAGGAACTTGTAAGAAATGTACACTTTTTTATGAGAGGAGATATATATACACCTGTGAGCTATTTCTTCTCTGTTGTATTGTTAGTCAATTTTTTTTCTAACATTGATCCAGCGAGGAGATGGCTAGATATTACCAAGTGGCCTCTGCTCTTTATGAAGTGTTAAGGGATGTAACCAATAACAAAGTTGATCCCCAGGTGATGCATTGTAATTGTTTGTTTCTTCCTAGTTCCTCGGTAAGCTTCTTCAACCCAATTTTCCACTTCTAGGTGATAAGGTGTGCGGAAATGATCGAGGAAAGAGGTCGTCATTTCAAGAACTACAAGTACAACATTATTCCCCTCAATTTCCCTGGTTCTTCTGAGGCAATTGTGGAACTCCCGGAGGTCTTACACTTATGTTTTATAACACTAGTTCTACTTGTTTGTGAAAATCTGCATTGAGTTTTGATTTTTTCCCTGTAAATTTTGTAGATAAGAGGCGCTATAGATGCAATACGTGTCATAGATGGTCTTCCAATGCCACACATATCTTCTGTGCATAGGCAGGGGGATAAATTTGTCCATGATTTACTTGACTGGCTTTCACTAGTGTTTGGATTTCAGGTGATGTCATTGTTTTCAGACACATTCAGAGAAGGTGGCAAAGTTTCACTGCTTCACATGCTATTATCTTTGGTAAATTGTTTTATGAGAACTGAATAGTGTGCATTTTTGTGTGCAGAAATCGAATGTAGAAAATCAAAGAGAAAACATGGTTTTGCTTCTTGCCAATATCAGTACAAGAGCTTCTACACAGGAAGGGCAACCTTTGGTATGATGTATGCCATTTTGAAGATTCTATTGAGGCATTCTATCTATTTCAAATTCTTGTATGCGCTGCTGAACTAACCCTTTTGAAGAAATCTGATACTGAGTTGGCATGTTTTTTTCAGGTTGACACTGTGAATGAATTATGGAAAAAGATATTTGAAAACTATAAATCATGGTGTCGTTACTTGCATGTTAGTTACAATATCATGTACGTGGTATAGTTGTTTTGACTATTTTTTTCTCAAGTAATTATCCTACAGTTTGTTTCTTCACATATCTGTCCTCATTGTGTTCCTTAGCACTTCATATGTTCACTCTTCTCTAGAACACGTAAAGCTTCATGCATTATTAACTTCTGCATTTCATTTTTGTGTTATAGTATAAGTCATGATGTTGCAGAACATAAGAAGCAACAGCTGAAGCTTCTTCACATTGGATTGTATCTTCTTATATGGGGTGAGGCTTCAAATGTTCGGTTTATGCCTGAGTGCCTGTGCTACATATTCCACCATGTAAGTATCTTATGAAAGAAACAACATTTTGGCTTCCTCCAGAAGGTCGTTCTAACTTTGCTAACTTATTGAGGATGGTTTGACCTGTTGTGTTGTATTTCAAATAGAAAAGGTCATGGTTGATCTATTCAGTTTACATATTGTTTCTGCATGTGAACGTGGGAACAGTTATATAGGAAATTTCCTAATGTTTAAATAATAAATAATTATGGGATTGAGGCTTCATCAAAATCGACCTTTTTTTTTATGAAACATTGGCATGTGATTTGATCACCACAGCCAACATTGCCTGCTGAAGAGAAACTCATGTTCAATGATATGCTGAAATCTTTAATACTACTTTACTCTTCCAGACCTAATAGCTCAACACCAATCACATTGCTCCATATGCCATATATGAATTCAAGTTCAGAATGCTGGAGATAGGTCCTCAGTTGAAATACATCCCATTGCTTGAATATGAGTTATCCCTACACCAAACCACAATTTCCTGACATCTAGATTGTCAAAAGGCGGTTTGAAGCTCAGAAAGCTTGTTATGTGATACATGACAGTCGCCTCAAGGTCCAGTTTTTAAGCATGCATTAATTCCATTGTAAACTAATTAATGTATTCATAGCCCTTCATGAAGTCCACACCACATTCAACCAACCTGTCATAATTCACTATATAGTTGAGTTGTAACATGTGTGTACTTGCAATTTTCTCGGGTCTCATGTATGCAAATATAAACCTTTGAGCCTTTGACATGTGTGCAATTTCATTTTACATGACAGATGGCAAAACAGATGCATGACATGGTTGATGGAAGTTATTTTCAATCACCACCAGGGTTTGAGGAAGATGGATCATTTCTGAAAAATGTCATTGAACCTATCTTTAAGGTCATGCAGAAAGTGAGTATATAAAGTTCAATCCATAAGCTGCATTGTGCTTGTGGAAGTCTTGTGTTTACAAAGTTTTTATCCTTCTTTCACCCCAAAGGAAGCACAAAAAAGTAAAGGAGGTACAACGGGCCACTCAGCTTGGAGAAATTATGATGACCTGAATGAACTGTTTTGGTAATCCCGTTTTATTATGTTGAGTAAATTTCTCGAATTTACACTTCTTTTGCAAATGATAGCAAAAAGATGCTATTACACCTTTATTGTTTTGGCTAACATGGGTAGTAGCTCATGTTCCATCTTCATATGTGTTGAACTGCTTCATTTGCTGGTGTGTTAACTCTTGCCACATGGGTAGTTTAATGGGAATATTCTTGGTAAATATTAGACCTGTTACATGGCATAGGATAAAGATGAGTGTGGAACTGCTGATGCATACAAAAGACTTCCACATGACACTACCTTCTATGTGGGCATGAGCTCTGAGGCTCACTTCAAGGGTTGGAAGTGTGATTTCAATGAGAGGTCAAACAAAACATGTTCTCTGAAATTAGAAGCTTAATTCTGTATTTTTTGAGACAATTTATGCACTGTCTTAGTGTAGTTTCGCAAAATAGTGAGCTGGGATGCCACTGTGGTCAGTGGTCACCTACTTCAGGGGATGGAATTGTGGTTTTGTACAATTAGAGGTCAAACAAAATGTATTATGTGAAACTATAAGCTTAAAACTGTAGTTTGGTACAGTTTATGCATTGTTTGTAGTTTCGAAAAATTTACCTTCTTTTTTTCCTCAAACAATGCAGGAATTTTTTTTTACCATCTTAACGTTTGTTTTTCACTTGTATTATTTTTTCCTCACAGGTCGGAGAAATGTTTTACTAAGCTGAAGTGGCCATGGGATCTCACATCAGACTTCTTTTATCACGGGGTATGTAACAGTTCTTATTTCATCACAAGATACTGCAACTTCCTCTTAAAATTTGCTGCAGTTATATGGGAGCTCACTGTCAATAGTCTGATAAACAATATTATGAATTCAGTATAGTGCTGAGCATTATTTTTGGACGTGCTCAATATGATCTGGAACGATCATGCTTGTTACTAGGACGTCTACCCTATATATTTTATTTGAAAAATTGTGTGCTCGTTTCAAAGATTGCAATGCCTAACATGGTCATAAGTCCAATGTTGTAACTTATGGACAGAAAGATCACCAGGAATGCAAAGGAGAAACATATATTTTCCCAATAAAGCATACTTCTACAGCTAGATTGATCGTCATGTGCAAGCTAAATCTAGATCCCTTACCCTCTGTGAAATACTTCATTTGCAGCAATTTTGAGCAGTAGGTGCATATATATTATTATGTTCAGCTGTTTCTTTGAAAATATCAAACTGGATAGATTCTACTGTAAAGACATCAAATTATAGACTGTAACTCCTTGGAAACATTAGAGTTGTGTTCCCCAGTTATAGTATCATCTCCAACAGAAGAGCATTTGAACATGGTTAAAATTCTTATAAAATTAGAAGGTATTCATGCTCACTTGAACCAAATGTATACATCATTTGCTCTTTTCAAACTATTTTTCTTTTTATACAGCGTGGTACAGCAAGAAAGCCCAAAACAAATTTTGTCGAAGTACGCACATTTCTGCACATATTTAGAAGTTTTAACCGGATGTGGATATTTTTCATACTTGCTTTCCAGGTATTTCCTCTTTTGAAGTACATGAAAATTATTTTTTAAAGTTTCACTAGTAAATATACAAAAACATATACCTTGGCTTTCCAGGCAATGCTCATAGTTGCATGGAGTTCTTCTGGGTCTCTTTCTGGAATTACTGATGGAACTGTTTTCAGAAATGTCTTGAGTATCTTCATGACAGCAGCTCTGCTCAACTTCATAACAGGTGTGTTACTTTTTAGTGTACTCATCATGATACACATGCGATATGATATGTTTAAACTTATTTGACATTGTATTTCTCAAGTTCCTAGTTCTGACTTGTGCAGTAACTCTGGATATACTGCTTACTGTGCAAGCATGGGGAAGTATGGAGTGGACGAAGATAGTCAGATGTCTACTAAAGTTCATTGTCGCCATTGCATGGATGGTTATTCTTCCAGTGACATATTCTAGTTCCATCAAATATCCCTCTGGTGCTGGCAAAATCCTAAATAGTTGGATTGGGAATTGGTATAACCAGTCAGTTTACAACGTTGCTATCGTCATATATATGATCCCAAATATTCTTGCTGCTCTGTTTTTCTTGTTGCCACAACTTCAGAATTTCATGGAGCGTTCAAATTCGCGAGTATTTGTTCTTCTTATGTGGTGGACTCAGGTCAGTCCTTCATATTCTTCTTTAGACAATTAATTGAAGTCTTGAGCATCATTAGTGCTTACATATTGTTTTACCACGTTTAGCCACGATTGTATGTTGGACGTGCGATGCATGAAGATATATTGTCAATACTTAAGTAAGTACTTCATATATTTCTCAAGCTATTGCTTTTCTGTCAGTTGCAAATGACATTCAGATGAAATCAACAGGTATGTCTTCTTTTGGGCTGTGTTGCTCATCTCTAAGCTTGCATTCAGTTTCTATGTTGAGGTACGTTAATTAACACTTTAAGCAGCATTTATTTTTTATAGTGAATACAGACTTTGATTTGACAAAATGGCATTTATATACTTGAACTAATGCAAGTTGGATAACTCTAGGAAAATTGTTACTGGCAAGAGGAGTTGAGAATTCTATTGCGCCATATTTGATATTACGAGGATTTGTCCCCCTAAAAGTTAATTGCCCAGTTTTCTAGCATTTTCTTTATTTTTCATTAACTGGAACTCATGGTGATAACTTATAACTTGTCATATTTAAATATTATGGATATCTATTTAGCTAATTGTGTCACGATGTCCTTTCTGGAGTTTAAGAATAAAACTTTCTGAGTCTAAACTTTGAATTTAGTAATGCCAAGTTCAAAATAATTTGTTATAGGAAAAACTCGTACTCCATTGTTATCCAGTTCTATTGGCCTGGCAACACTGAACGAAGCCAACATCTCGACTCTGTTTGGCTACTTGTCAATCCAGTCGACGATGAAGGTCAACTCTTTTTGTTGAGGTAATGAAGCTTGCCTGGGTGCTTCTCCAAGCCTTTTGGCTTGGCTTAAAGTGAGGAAATAGGGAGACATGATTTGGAGATCGACTGTGTCACGTATTAATTTTGGTGCGACACCTAGTCTGCAATGCCATCCTTTGTATCAGGTTGCTCACTCATCTAAAATACTCCCTCCGTTTCAAAATACTTGTCGCTGTTGACTTTTTTCTGTAACTTTGGCCATTCGTCTTATTCAAAAAATTGTGCAAGTACAATTTATTTTGTTTGCTATATGTTTTAATGTTGTATGTATTTTAAGCTTGACTTATCGTTTTACATGTTTGCGATAATTTTTTGAATAAGACGAATGGTCAAAGTTGAAAAAAAATCAACAGCGACAAGTATTTTGAAACGGAGGGAGTACAACCTCACTTGATAGAAACAGAAAAGATGAGCCAACAACAACATTATCTGCTGCAGCTCAATTACTCAGATTTCATCAGGGGATTGGTATTCTGTGAGGATGAGGTGACATGGAGTGACTCTGAAAAATGTTGTGAGAGAGGAAGCTTTTGCAATAAGTCTTATTTCAAACTTTCAGGCACACTGCACATAGGACATTTATTAAGATTACCACATTGAGAGGGAGCTGCAAGCCAGACTATACTAAGGATTAATCGTGGCCGCGAACCAAGTGTCATTGTGAATATTTGTATAGTATCTGCACAATAAGCATGTATTATTTGTCGGAGCTTCTAGCTTTACGTTGATAATATGCTTAAATACTTTTGTTTGCAAATTCTTACATTTTTTGAAAACTGAAGAAGCAACATTAGACTGCACTATTTGTATAGCTTCTTCTTAATATATTGATGCGCAGCTCTCCTGCGCGTTCGAGAGAAAAAAAACTATTTGTATAGCTTATTTTACTCATTTCACATTGTTCGATTTTGTACAGATATCTCCACTGATCGATCCAACAAAGTTCATTCTTGGCCAACAAGTTGGGAACTATGAGTGGCATCAAATCTTCCCTTTCTGTAAGAATATTGTATATAGTAGATTAGACCAATGCAATTATGATAATTTTGAATTAGGTCATATAAATGTAGTATGTAGCCAAAATATAGTTGAAGTAGAAAACCTTAAATTAAGAACATTGTGGAATGGATATACTTTGCAATTCTAAAAGTAATAAAGTAATTCATCACTTCTGTTGTTTACAATATTACTGACTTTAAACTTTAAAATTTATTTTTGTTAAACTTGTACCCCGCCCCAAAATTCCGTTAACCCCAGTGCTCTTTTCCTTAAACTTTGTCTTCTTAGTAGGAGTATTACAATTGTTCTCATGGTAGATGGTACAAATCTGTAGTTGTGCATGCTAAATTAAACTGAGAGGGTTATGAACCTTAACTTTTTTAAAAAAAAAATCATCAAGAGAACTACAGTGATGCATGATTTTTTTTTCCCCTTGCAGTGCCACACAACCTAGGTGTTGTCATTACCGTATGGGCACCAATTGTCTTGGTATGTAAATAAATTACGAATACTATGATGGTTTTCCGATGGCCATTTGACATACTGCTGCACCTGTAGGTGTACTTTATGGACATACAAATTTGGTATGCCATTTTTTCCACTGTCTTCGGAGGAGTTTCAGGTGCCCTTAGTCATGTGGGTGAGGTTAGTGGTCTCATACTCTCATTCTTGATATGGTGTTTACAGTATGAATGAATTTTTTGTACCAGATCTTACATTTGCTTTTGATGTAGATACGGACCCTTGGCATGTTCAGGGCCAGGTTCAAATCAATGCCAGAAGCTTTCAGTAAATGTATTGCTGCAAAACAGAGAGAGGTTTCATACTGACAAGTGCTTTTCTTTATTTGCCAATTCCTCAAATTGCTGAACATGCATATGCATTATTTCACTTGAAGATTGCAAAATTGAAACCAGATTATTTGTATTTGACTAATTTTTTCGTTCTTAAATGCCAGCAAGCACTTAAGCAGAGTTTCTTTTGTGTTTGGAATTCATTCATTAATTCCTTACGAGTTGAAGACTTCATCAACGATAGGTTGGAACACTAAACAGTATGTCAGGCTAATATGTCGTTCACCTTAAACCTGATTGCTTCTATGTTATCAGAGAGAAGGACATATTGATGGCTCCATCATCTTCAAGCAATTTATCTGTCACTCAGTGGCCACCATTCCTCCTTGCTAGCAAGGCGAGTTTCCATATCAGATGCAAATGACCAAGTATTTGAAAATAAGGAATATTCATGGAATTTTGAATGTACCAGGTACCTGCAGCTCTTCATATGGCCATGAACTCCAAAGAAGGGGATGAGCATGAACTAATTGAAGAAGTCAAACTAGATCGAGACAGATATAATGCAGTTATTGAATGCTACGAATCCTTGATCATTATACTTAATAATCTGCTACTAGACTCTAATGATCGGAAGTAAAGTACCATCCTTGTCATTTTGATTTGAAATTTACTTATAATAGATCACTCAGAAAGTGTTGACATGAGCATTTTGGCAAACAATTGCAGTATTGTCAATGAAATTGATAGAAAAGTGACTGATAGCATGACAAATAAAACATTCCTGGAAGACTTTGAAATGATAGAAATCGGGAAAGTAAGTGCTACATTGGCAAAATTATTACAGCTGCTGGTAAGTGGTAGACTTACTATGATTTCCCTTCCAGCAATCTCTCTACTTTCTTATTCGAGAAAACTTTCTACGTGCCTATTTCATGTCTTTTATATTTATACTGTTTTGTTTTTGCTCACTATCTAACATTCGCAGAAGAGTGAACCTATTAATGGTGATGAGGAGAGGAAAATTGTTAATGCCTTGCAAGATTTTATGGAAATCACGACACGTGACTTCATGAAAGATGGACAGAGGTAAGAGTGATGATCTTATATGGTTGTAATGGTGGATTAAGAAAATTTCTTAAGAAATATGATGTCTACTTGTATGGGGAATTGTGGCAGCATTTTGAAAGATGAGAACGAGAGGAAACAAAGTTTCACGAATCTGAATATGGATATGGTAAAGGATGACTTTTGGAGTGAGAAGGTCTGCAATTACCACTATGATTTATTTAAAATTTGATGATAATGTTTTCGTTGTACTGAATAAATTGTTTTGGTTTCAGTTTGTGCGGCTGCATTTATTGTTGACTATGAAGGATTCTGCTATGGATGTACCAACAAACTTGGATGCTCGACGCAGGATCACCTTCTTTGCAAACTCACTTTTTATGAGAATGCCGAGAGCACCTCATGTGCATGACATGATTTCGTTCAGGTGTGTATTTACCATGGGCTTTTATTTCAGTAGTATAGTAGGAATGCACAAATTAGTTATATGGATAGTGATAGAGGAATGATTTTCCAGTGTATTCCTCCAACCCTAGATGGGTGGGTATATAGTTAGCTATACAACTAGGCCTAGATGGGCCTGTACACATGGCCATGGGCCTCATACACATATACTCTAACACCCCTCCCCCCCCGCAGTCTGAACTACCGGCGCAGCGGAGTTCAAGACTGGACAACAAAGAAAGTACATCACAAGGATTACCCCCCCCCCCACAGCCACAACTAGCCACCTGCTACGTTGAGGCTGGAGCGAAACTCCGAGAACGTCGCGGAGGGAAGACCCTTGGTGAAGATGTCAGCAAACTGGGAGGTGGTCGGGACATGGAGAACCCGAACATCGCCGATAGCGACCCGGTCACGAACAAAGTGGAGGTCAATCTCCACATGCTTCGTGCGCTGGTGCTGAACCGGGTTGGTGGAGAGGTACACGGCGCTGACGTTGTCGCAGTAGACGAGCGTGGTCTTGGTGAGCGGGCTGTGGAGCTCACCCAAGAGCTGTCGAAGCCAAGTCGCCTCTGCCACACCGTTAGCAACAGCCCGGTACTCCGCCTCGGCACTGGAGCGGGAGACAACCGGCTGCCGCTTGGACGACCAAGAGACGAGGTTGCCGCCCAAGAACACGGCGTATCCAGAGGTGGAGCGGCGAGTGTTCGGGCAGCCAGCCCAGTCAGCATCGGTGTAGACAACTAGCTCTGCTGGAGAGGCAGATGTGCACGGGACAGGGGCGCCACGCCAACAGACCCTGCAGCAGCGGATGCGACGGCAGCCGAAGGGGGTGCAGAGGAACGGGCACCCCCTGCGCGCGCACGCTGGGCCGCAGCCAGGGCAGCTCCGAGGAGCACCGCGGGCGCAGCTGGGCGCCAGGAGGAGGGAAGCGGCGCCGGGGCAGAGGAGGATGGCGGCAGGCCGTAGGGCAGGGGAGGAGGTGCCCCCGGGGCAGAGGAGGGCGGCAGCGGGCCGTAGGGCAGAGGAAGAGGAGCCCGCGGAGGCAGCCCGCCCGCGCAAGGAGGCGGCTGCGCCGGGGCAGGAGGCGGCCCGCCTGTGCCTGGTGCGCCTGGAGGCGGTGCGCCCGCGCCGGGAGGGGGCTGTGCCGCCCCGGGAGGTGGCACGCCCGCACCTGGAGGCGGCGCACCCGCGCCAGGAGGGGGCGGAGTCCCGTGCGGCGGCGCGGGCCCGGAGGGAGTCGGGGCGGAGGCGCTCGTGGCCGGCTGCGGATGCGGCTGCGCCTGGGCCTCGAAGGCTTGGGTGCGTGTGCGCACAGCCACGGCGCCGGCAGCCGCGGGAAGACCGGTAACGGGCGGGCCGGAGGAGGGAGGAGCTGCGCCGGCCATGAGCGCAGCTGCAGCAGAGCCGCCCGCGCGGGCGATTGGACGCGTGTGCGCGGCGGCCATGCCTGGAGCAGCGGCGGCGGCGGCAAGAGCGGCGGGCACGGTGGTGTAGGGAGGTGGAGAAAGGAAGGACGGCGCCTGGAGCGGCGCCGGCGGCCGGCCGGCCATGGAGTCCGGCGGTGGCGGCGGGAGAGAGAGGGAAGGAAACCTAGTTAGCTGATACCATGATAGAGGAATGATTTTCCAGTGTATTCCTCCAACCCTAGATGGGTGGGTATATAGTTAGCTATACAACTAGGCCTAGATGGGCCTGTACACATGGCCATGGGCCTCATACACATATACTCTAACAGATAGTTGTACTGTTATTCCCATTTTCGAGCTTTTACACAAAACCATGTATTTTTTTTTGGAAATGAACATATTGAATCTATGTGCTCATAAGTCATAAGAACCAAAATCACAGATACATATTTCTGTGCAGAAATGTTTTGAGTTTCTGTTATGTTTTTTCCTCAAACATTTATATTGTGATGTTTTACATTCTAACATGCTTCAACGTTCAGTGTTCTGACTCCATACTACAACGAAGAAGTACTCTATTCATCTTATGAACTAAATAGAAAAAATGAAGATGGTATCTCAATTTTGTTCTACCTACAAAAGATCTATCCAGGTGAACTGCAGATACCTTGTACCATGTTTCTTAAATTTTTTAATCAGATTGTTATAGACAAGTAAAATGTTAATGATGACTGATACGATAAATTCTAATAACTACTTTCGCCACCTCATTAGATGAATGGAACAACTTTCTAGAACGTATTGGAGTTGACCCAGATGATGAAGCAGCAGTAAAAGGCCGCATGGATGATATTCGTTTATGGGCATCTTACCGTGGTCAAACACTTGCCAGAACTGGTATTATGATTTCCTATCTTTTATTGGGCTATAAAGATGTCTCTTATTTGCTTATCTTATTCTTTCTATCTTGCTATGTATAGTGAGGGGGATGATGTACTATAGACAGGCTCTTGAACTACAATGCTATGAGGATATGATTAATGACGAAGGTTAGTTACCGAGTCCTCTAGACATTGTCCTCCATTTTTATTTTATGTGGTTGCTATTAAAAATCGATCCATTGGCTATTCTGTGATGCATTGAATTATGTTGTTATGGAAAAGCTGATTTTGGCGGAGAGGAAGCCGCAAGGTCCAAGGCTATTGCTGATATCAAGTTCACTTATGTTGTCGCCTGCCAACTATATGGTGTTCACAAGGCATCCAAGGATTCCAGAGAAAAAGGTCTCTATGAGAATATCCTGAACCTTATGCTGACGTAAGTTCCTGACCCTTTCTCTTTTGTTTTCTTTTTTTGAACTATTTTTGTGTTTTGCCTCGGTTTCATGTGCACAACATGCAGGTATCCGGCCTTGCGCATTGCTTACATTGATGAGAAGGAAGTGCAGTTACCAAATGGTAAAATAGAGAAACAGTATTACTCTGTTCTTGTGAAAGGTGATGATGAGGTACTGGATTTACATTGAACTTGATTCTTTACTTTCCTTCTGTTGTGTTATCAGCAACTATAATTTTCTCTAGACTGCAATTTTAAGATATAAAGTAGTAGTACCACAACATTGGTGTGGATGTCCAGTTTGGCAAACTTCATTTTTTTTCTCGAACACGCAGGAGAGCTATGTATCAATATATTAAGAAGAAAAGGGGTTTGAGAAACCCAAGGTGCAACCAGGTTTTTTAAGGAAAAAAACTGAGCAGAAAAAAATCATCCATTTACAATTCGGCAAACTTCATAAACATAGGGTTCTGGGATTCTTCTAATGCACACTGATGTTTTTATTTTGTAAACTATATTTGCATATTTCAGAACCACATGTTGAACTAGTGCTGCAGAAGAGCCCGACCAATAGTCCCACGTCATCACTCATCTCCATTGCCCCAAGTCCCCTCTGTTTCTCATTTCCTGTCGTATGCATATTCTAATACTAGAGATCTTTTCCCTTCATGCTTGTCCTGTCTGGCCATGAAAAGGTTGAGACTTGAGACTCACTAGGGAACTGTGTCTGTTGCTTGTCGACACGCCATTTGTTTTGCACTGGGTTGGAGTACCGAAACCCTGCCTGGTCAGGAAACTCGCTCAAACTAGTTTCTCAGGGAGGTACCCGCAAACTTGGTGGGGCCTGTGTTCAAGCCCCAGTGGCCAACTGGCCATCCTCTCAACTGGGAAATACTACCAATCGACCTACTATTTGGTTCTCATCAGTAACTGCAATTGATTTTTACCTTTAACTTGTCTAAACTCGACCTGTGGGGGTAAGACAGCCCTCGGGGTTTTTTTTGCTAAGAGGAGACCTACTCACACACGCCGATAGAACCCCCGAACCTCTGCCCACCTTATACATTGGCTCCTGGTAACCCTTGTGAGACTACCATAAGGCTTGCGACCACCGCAACTATCACCCCAGGTAGGAGGACCCATAACAACCAGGCAACCACAGCTGTGACCTGAGCCAGGTCTTGACCTGTGCTTTGGTTATGGTGACAGATGAAGCCTGCAATTTGCTCCCACCAGGAATTGAACCGACCGAAGTATATGTTGATGGTATTATCTACAAAATTAAATGTGGACCGATATCTGAATCTGAATGTCAATATTGCAGGGAAATAACAAGTGATTGAACATCCGAATCATTGCTCAGTATACAAATTGTCCTTTAACTTAAAAGTGCCTATAACAGGATGTAGACCATGAATAACTATAGCTTGATCTTGTTACTAATGTAGCCAATTAACATGTTGAAATTTTGAGATACATGATCATGTTAAAATTTTTAGGGTGCTGGGCTTTACCATTTAAATTTTATTTATTTTCAGGAAATTTACCGGATAAGGCTTCCTGGTAAACCTACAGATGTTGGAGAGGGCAAGCCTAATAATCAAAATCATGCCATAATTTTCACAAGAGGTGAAGCACTTCAAGCAATTGACATGAACCAGGTAGAGTAATTCATATGCGATGAGTTTCAAGTTAGCAGACATCCATATGCGATGAGTTTTAATTTAGCAGCCATCTTACATGTTTCTACTCTATAGGATAACTACCTTGAGGAAGCATTTAAAATGAGAAATCTCTTGGAAGAGTTCCTTATTACACATGGAAAGTCAAAGCCCACCATATTGGGTGCTCGAGAGCATATATTTACAGGAAGGTCGATTTTTCTGTTTGCTACTAATTTATTTAAGAGTTTTCAGTTGTTCTTACACTATTTTTATTAACCTCCTTTTGTGGTCTTATGCTAATCTAATTGAATTGTCCCTTGAAATGTAGTGTTTCATCCCTCGCCTGGTTTATGTCCAACCAAGAGACCAGTTTCGTCACTATTGGACAACGTGTCCTTGCCAACCAGCTTAAGTATGCTTCCTCTCTCTTTCAACATTTAACAAACTTGTTTTGTTCTCTCTTTTTTTCTAATTGAGGAGTATAAGTGAATTGCCCACCTTTCTTCATCAGCTTAAGCTTTTGGGTTGAATTGGTTGGTGCATGCAACTCAATATGGTATCAGAGCCAGAGGTCTCGAGTTCGAGTTGGCGGGCGCGTTAATTAAAATAATTACAGCCCACTCCAATATCCACGTATGCGGCCTGGGGGAGCCTGCACGTGAGGGGGAGTGTTGGAGTATAAGTGAATTGCTCACCTTTCCTCATCAGCTTAAGCTTTTGGGTTGAACTGGTTGGTGCATGCAACTCAATATTATTAATGGACGAGACATCGAGAATTCTGTCAGCGAAAATTTGGGCATGAAAATTGTGATAGGGAATCGATCGATTTATATTTGTAAATATAGCTGCGCATGTCACTCCAACTGAATATATACAGTACCATATATAGTAGTATTTTGTCGCCATAAGATTTGTAAAATATTGGTGTTAAATATTACAAAGAAAAGTTTTGTGTTGCATGTGTTTGGGAGGGGGCATTTTGCCGTGGTCATTGCTGTGATAAGTGGTGCATGTATAGCTGTTAAATTTGTGTGTTTCATGTGTTTGGGAGGGGGCATTTTGCCTCATATCTTGTGTATACTTTTCCTCTTAATAAAATGGCCCGCAGCTCTCCTGCGTTATTTGAGATATGTTTTAAGAAATTTCTCATGCAGGGTACGATTCCATTATGGGCACCCTGATGTTTTTGATAGACTCTTTCACCTCACAAGGGGTGGCATAAGCAAGGCATCAAAGGTTATCAACCTTAGCGAGGATATCTTTGCAGGTATGTTTTCCTCAGACTATGCAATGAGTATAGTTGCTTAGTCCTGCCACCATGCTCACAATGGGTTTTTGACATCAAAGGGTTCAATTCAACTCTGCGTCAAGGAAATGTCACACATCATGAATACATACAATTGGGCAAAGGACGTGATGTTGGAATGAACCAAATATCCAACTTTGAGGCTAAGGTGGCAAATGGAAATGGTGAACAGACACTATGTCGTGATATATATCGACTAGGACACAGATTTGATTTTTTTAGGATGCTATCTATGTACTTCACCACAGTGGGCTTCTACTTCAATAGCATGGTATGGGTCTCATACTTCAACATATCAACTCAGTAACTCATAGATATGACTTCCAGGAAGTAGGAAAGAAGATTGATCAATTCTATAACTGGGGTGGAGGGATATTCGTGGGAGGGAATAGCTGAGAGAGGAGGAAGTGATATTAGGTAACTGAGATTGATTTATTGCTTAAGCTGATGGTACCTTCCCCTGGTTTATATTATCACCAATGAGGTGGTGACGTATCCAAAAACAGTCTACTGATCCCTGCTATATCTCTCCTAACAAACCAAGCCTAATTGTGACTGATGTGGCCCAGTAGTGGCTCAATAGTTGAGCAGGCCTAAGTGTGACTTATAAGCCTTTATCCTCCAGCTATAGCACCTTCGGGCTAACCTTTTTTATACAAAGCGAGGACCGAAATGTAAGTGGGGTGCTGTGTGTATGTGTGCCCACCCCTCAAAAGGGCTGGGGCAGTGCATCTATGAAGGGCTGGGTGTTACACTAAGCCAAGCCAAGCCTAATAAACAAAAAGGAATCTTATCTGGGATCTAGAGTTAACTTTTCAGCAACAAAACTTGCAAGAGGTCCCGTTGCTGAAATCTTTGATACTGATATTCTTTTTCACAAGTAGAAACTTTTACGCAAATGTAAGCTCCCTGATCCTTTTTTTATATCATTTTATTAATCAAGGACTTGTAGGTAGTGAAAATTATATTGTCTAGATCACTTAATACATAAAGTGTAATGTATTTTATGGCAATTCTATAATTGTTGGAGTTGACCTTAAGTTATGTATATTACTTTCAGGTGGCTGTTCTCACAGTGTATGTATTTTTATATGGGAGGTTATACCTTGTTTTAAGTGGCTTAGAAAAGTCAATACTCCAAGATCCAAATATTCGAAACATCAAACCGTTTGAAAATGCACTTGCCACTCAATCTGTATTCCAACTCGGGATGTTACTAGTCCTCCCAATGATGATGGAGGTTGGCCTGGAGAAAGGATTTGGTAGAGCATTGGCAGAGTTTGTAATTATGCAACTTCAGTTAGCTCCTGTGTTCTTCACTTTTCATCTTGGTACAAAGACTCACTACTATGGTAGGACAATACTACATGGTGGAGCTAAGTATAGAGGTACAGGAAGAGGGTTTGTTGTGCGCCATGCAAAGTATGCTGAGAATTATCGGATGTACTCCCGGAGCCACTTTGTGAAAGCATTGGAGCTGTTTATCCTTTTGGTTGTTTATCTGGCATATGGAAGTTCGTACAGAAGCTCCAGTTTGTATCTGTACGTCACAGTTTCCATATGGTTCCTTGTTTTCTGTTGGTTGTTTGCACCTTTTGTCTTCAACCCATCCTGCTTTGAGTGGCACAAGACTGTTGATGACTGGATGGACTGGTGGAAGTGGATGGGCAATAGAGGTGGTATTGGCCTAGCACCTGAGCAAAGTTGGGAGGCTTGGTGGATGAGTGAACACGACCACCTGAAGAATGCAACAATACGTAGCTTGCTCTTGGAGTTCATCCTCTCCCTCCGTTTCTTGATCTATCAATATGGTATTGTTTACCACTTGCACATAGTGCACGAGAACAAAAGCTTCGTGGTAAGAAACCTGCTTAGAATGGCCCTTGTCATTGTTAACCCCATTTAGATACTCACTTAACTAATGCTCTGTTCTTTTCCCCAGATGTATGCACTGTCATGGCTAGTTATAGCAGTCGTTCTTGTGTCACTAAAGGTAACAATCAGTTAAGTGTTGCACTGCGTCCTATTTTATCTCATATTGCTTTTACACTTGGAGTGTGCCCCCTTCTTTTAGGTTGTTTCGATGGGAAGAGAGAAGTTTGTTACAAGGTTTCAACTTGTGTTCCGCATCCTCAAGGGCATTGTCTTCCTTGTTCTCATTGGTTTGCTTGTCATTCTATTTCTTGCATTTGATCTTGCTATCGTAGATGTTGGTGCCAGTATCTTGGCCTTCATCCCCACTGGCTGGTTTATTCTTCTGGTGAGTGATTCTTCTGATCTTCCACTTATTGCAGTGATCTGGAATAGTATGCTTATATGCCGGTCATGTGTGTATTCACTTGTTCTCCAGTTTATGGTAATGTCACCTGTTGCTCCTTGTAGATTGCGCAATTATGTGGACCACTGTTCCGGAGGTTGATCATAGAGCCACTTCACATGCTATGTTGCCCATTTGGCACTGGTGGGGCATGCAAAGGTCCTTGCTGTGCCAAGTTCAGGCAGAGGACTGGAGCTGGGCTACGGAAGATGGGGCCATGGGACTCGATCCAGGAGATGGCGAGGATGTACGAGTACACCATGGGGCTCCTTATCTTCCTGCCCATCGCCGTGCTGTCATGGTTTCCCTTCGTCTCTGAGTTCCAGACGAGGCTGCTCTTCAACCAGGCCTTCAGCCGGGGGCTGCAGATCTCGAGGATTCTCGCTGGCCAGAACGGTACCGGCACAAAGCGCGACTGATGCTTTCGCAGAGTTATCCGTTTCGTTGTGTCGTGTGGCATTTCGTTGCCGTTATTGGTTTCCGGATTGAGATGCTCAGCAGTCAACTGCAGCCACCGACACGTGGGCCTCTGTAGTCGACTGCAGAGGAACCGATCGCTTCATTTCCACCTCTTAATTTCTGCCAAATTAGTTTGACATGGAGTGTGACATTTCGTTGCTACTGTTCCGTTCTGTAATGTGCACCATCACGCAGTTTAAGAATGCACCGTATACATAAATTGAGTGGGACTGAATTTCCACCTCTTAATTTGAGATCACCGATTCAATCAGAAAAACTAAAAACCAGCAAACCTCACAGTAGGCTTGGCTAAAAGGTCAGCAAAAGATTAACAAACGGATCTAAGAGCCGAAGGTGAAATGTACACGGAAAAGAGAAGAACATGTGGAGGGAAGAGTGTTCCCACCTCCACTTAGCATGTCGTCATCATTTTATCAAACCTGGTTCGACGGACGACAGGCACTGTCCGACCCCCTGTCGTCTGTTGAACCAGCAGCCTCACTGGTTCGCCGACTAATTTGGCTTCGAGATGGTATGATACCCAATACGATGTTCACTTCAACTCGCTATCATTCCCCAGTTATTTGTGTAGATATGCTCATCAACTCAAACCCTTGGACGCAATTAAATGAAATAGCCCATACTCTCATTATCGAATAGGCACGACTCTCCAACACCATATTTTGACGGTTGATATCTCATACTACGACACTCACAACTATCTAGGAAATGACAGCATATGAAAACACTTCAATGACACTATAATCTACAAATTCAAAGACTAAGTATGTAGAAAAAATCAATAACTTTACACGTTGGGTTTAATTTGGCTTCTAATTAAGAAAGAGTGCATCTCATCCGGACGGCGCCGACCGGCAACGCCAGCAAAGTACCTTTTGCGCTCACAGTTTAGACCGTGACTGCGATTGCGCAGCATCAGATTGGGCTAGAGGCTGAGGACAAATCGTGTGCGTGCCGTGCGTGTTTGATCGATCTGCAGCGGCCCGGCCCGGGGGCTCTACCGCGCGCGAGGTACAAAAGCTAGGCCAGGTGCCATTTCGGGGAAGCATTCAATCGGGCTCACACGCAATCTGTGGGTAGCTTTGCACAACTCCAACCAACTCTCCAAAAAACAACAAAGCAAAGTATGATATGATGTGATGGCTGCTAGTAGGGATGAAAACGGATCGGATACGAACGGATACTGCGGATACAGATACAAATAATTTTTCTTTCTCGGACTGAATCCTCGGGTCGAATTCGGATACGGACAGTATATTTTGTGACGAATAGTGATATTCATCGTATTTGGATCATAGAAATTCAACTTTAAATTTCCGGATACTAATGCGGTACGGATAGTTACGGATATTAAATGTCCGGATTCGGATACGATCCTACCATTTGAGTGTCTGACCTTTTCTGTCGGTCGGTCGGTCGGACGGATAATATCCGTACCACTATCTGCTTCCTGGCCGGCACATGCATCATATATAGACGATCAGCAACCACCCCCCGCGCGAAACGATTGAATCGCGAAAGCGACGGACGAGTAGTTGTTGAAGCAAATTGAAGTCATGGTCGGCCTCCGTTCGATTTGACGATAGCCAGCATGTTAGCTGGAGCCCGGTTCCTGACAGGCCTCGTCAACAAGCTAGTGAGTGCAAAGTGTCAGATACACACCGCCCCCGCTTCATTCCTTTCGCTAGAGAACATTTAGCCCATACATCACCTCTCAATTCATTTCCTTACATGATCGATCTCACTAGCTCTCCGAGTCTCCGCTCCGCCATGGCTGCGCGGCACGGCGGGCTGCCCCTCCTGCTCGTGCTCGTCGCGGCGGTGGGCGCGGGCGCGGCCACCATCGCTTACGACGACCGCGCGCTCGTCATCAACGGGCAGCGCCGGGTCATCATGTCCGGGGCCATACACTACCCTAGGAGCACGCCCGAGGTGATCGATCGATGATGCTCGATCGAGGCGTCCATCCATCCATCCATCATCCCTCAGCAGTTCTTGTTACCTTCTCGTATAGTAATTATCATCATACAAAACTATATAAATGATCCTCATTATAGGAATTCTCTCCATCCTCAGCCAGCCACGTCGTCTACTTACCTCATCCTCGCTCTCCCCGCGGTTCCTTCTCCACCCACGGGCAATCAATCTCTCCGATCCCACCCCAGGCTGTCCCCATCCAACCCCCACACTCCCGCGCCTGTCGCCGCCCCCTCACCTCCCGCCGTCACCGCCCCCTCCCCTTCCCTCCCCACTGACGGCACCTCGCCTCCCCACTGCCGCCACCCCCGCCTGCCTCCATAAATCGCCTCAGGTCCGTGCCTTCCCTCCACACGTCGCTACCCCGCCTCAAGCTGCTGACGGCGTTCCTCCTATGCCTTCCCTCCAGACGGCGGCGTTTCTCCTCCGCCTCCCCTCGAGCTTGCAGCGTCCTTCCTCCGCCTGCGACCCACACCGGAGACGCCCCCTCCTCCACGCCCCCTCGAGCCAGTGCACCTGCTCCACCTCTTCTGCACACCGGATATCTTCATGTTCCCTATCTGCACGCCGGCCACCTTCCCCTTCCCGATCTGTAGGACGACATTGGCAAGGAGGAGGATGTGGAAGTGGCAGCGACAGCCGTGGAAGCAGCCAGGGCGCATGAGAAGTTCAACGATGTGAGGATGCTTCAGGTGCGTCACCTCCCCTTCCCGATCTGCAAGCCAAGATCAGCAAGATACGCCAATAGCAGCGGCGGCCGTGGATGCGGCCAGGGGTGCAGGAGAAGACCAACGAGGAGCTCGCGAGGATGCTTCAGGTGCATCATTGTTAGTATCCCAGATGGCAGCTTAATTTGCTTCGTTTTTGCTGGATTGATTGCAACGTCCATCACACAGCATTGCCGACAGTTAATTTGTGGCAGGTTCGCTTTTGGTAGACGATTGATCGAGTTTTGGAGGACGTGACATGGAATTGGGTGTGTTTCAACTAGAATAATTGACACAACTATCAATCTTATTGACAGTTGTTCACATGCTTAAACTTGCTGGTATTAGTTTAGATGATGTTTGAACAAGGTGGGCTGGGAAGTGTGCCTTCCATCCAGGTGCTGAATAAATTGATCAAATCATAGTTGGGACACCCAGTGCTTTTGTTTGGTCAGGTAATGAGGTAGATCACCATAAACAAAGATATATTATGTGATACATGGACATTTTACTTCACTCTATCACTACTTGCATTTGTAGTGCAGGAACCTTTGTCCTTTAATGGGATGTGTTTCTACTATTGCAAACAAATTAGTTCGGAGCTATATTGTGGATTTATTTTTGATTTTGCAGCGGACTAACTAAAGAACAATATCTTGGTCCAGTACAGTACTAAAGTATTTCTGTAGATGGTCAATCATTGTATATTGCACCTACCTGATGGGTGATTTACCAAGTGGAACAGATATTATTTCACTATTTTTCAGTTCTCTTAATTAGCAAAATCTTGAAACTTAGATTAAACCATTTCCATATGTTGCATCGTTGTCATGAAATCGTCATTCCATATATAGTGTACCTATCACCCTAAGCAACCACCGCATTGGTTCATAGTTTATTAAAATGTCCTTTCAAATCCCGCAGCAACGCACGGGAAATCACCTAGTTAAGTAGATGTTTGCTGCCATAATTCTCCACCAGATGTGGCCCGATCTGATCAGGAAGGCCAAGCAAGGCGGCCTCAACACCATCGAGACCTACGCCTTCTGGAACAGACACGAGTCGCGCCGCCGCCAGGTAACCGGACGAGCTAGGAAATCAATGCGATGGATCAAAGCATGAAGGATATATCCTGCACGTCCTCCAGCTACTCAATTCCTCATGGTTTCGAAAAATCCTTCCCCCAACTGGTAGGTGTACCTTTCTTTACCTCTGGCCGTCCATCTCGTGCGAATCTTGCTAGGGGAGCCCAGCCCATCCGCTCACCGTTCGCTTCACCGTTCGCTCACCGTCCGCCTCGCTAGGGTTGCGGCGGCGGCGGAGGAGCCGAGTAGGGAAGGGAAAGAGAGCGGAGGTTGCAACGGCGGGTGATGTAGGGGATGGATGTGGCGGCGCGGAGTGGTCGTGGTGATGGAGGAGATGAATGTCGCGGCAGTAGTGGAGGAGATGGATGTGGTGGCGGAGATGGCCGCAGAGGATGGAGGAGATGGATGTGGCGGCGGAGATGGCCGCGGAGATGAATGTGGTGGCGGAGATGACCACGGTGATGGAGGAGATGGATGTCACGGCGGTGGTGGAGGAGATGGGTGTGGCGGCGGAGATGGCCGCGGAGGATGCTGCAACGTCGGTGATGGAGGCAGAGGAGGTCGCGACAATGGTGGAGATGGCCGTCGGCGGAGTTGACGGAAGTGAGGATGGTGGGGGTGAGGGAGCTGTGACTCTCACGAATCTTGAAGTGCTACCAGCCAAAGGATAAAAGCAGGTGCACCTTCCAGTTGTGGAAAAATCGCTTTGCTCATGGTTTCGTTCTCTGACCATTGGCAACGCGCAACACTTGCTGTCTTTTGCAGTACAACTTCGAGGGAAGCTACGACATCGTCAGGTTCTTCAAGGAGATTCACAACGCCGGGATGCACGCCATTGCATTCTCCGCATTGGCCCCTACATCTGTGCCGAATGGACCTATGGTCACTTGAAGGTGATAGATTTGCCGGATCGACTAGGAGTAGATCAGAGGGATTACACTCTGTAAATGACATACCTTGGACTCATGTTCGTCCCTGGTTCTGTCGGTGAGGCTCTACACTAGGCAGCGATGCGCAGTGCAGGCAGGGACGGCGGCGGCGAGGTCCTGTGGTGGCGCAGTGGAGCATCCCGTCGCTTCAGCGCCTCCCTCACAGATCGGGTTAGGGTTAGGAGTGAAGGAACAGTGGCGGTGGCGAACCTCATGTCTGGAGCCCGTGGCCCCCACTCCCTCTTATAACGCTGCGTGACAGGGGCCCACCAGCCTTCTAACAGGCTGGGCATCCCCGATCAGGACGCGAGTCAAGGGCCCAATGGAGCGTTGTGTCCATTGGTGGAGAGATCAACCTAACATTCTCCTCCTTGATCTTACCATATACTTTTAACTTCTTTTCTTATTCCATTACAGATCAGTGCATAGAGCATGTTTTATCGTCACGGTCAATCTCGATTCATGTCAATCCCTGATAGATTTAACAGCTACAACACACATCTCTGTTCTGAGACAGATTCTTTAGCCTTGGGCCCTTTATTGTCCGAAATTGTAAACTATACCATAAACCCGTTTCGCATATGTGTTCTCTAAGCGCACTGGTGGTAAGCTTTTCGTAAGAGGATCCTCAAGCACTTGCTTGTCTCTTATATGCGCAATATCTTTAATGTGATTCCGGACTTACTCCTTTACAACATATAACTTTGTGTCAATGTGTTTGGCAGCACACTTGACTTGTTGTCATAGGAGTGAACTACTTCAATGGTTATTGCTGTTGTCAACCATTATCAACTCCGGGTACAGGTTCCATTAACCATTTTGCCTGTCCCTCAGCCACGTATCATGCTATACCACATCTTTGCATCACATTGATGATAATTGTTTCACCCTTTGGAGCTTTTCCACACAAAAACTCCAAGTGTGAAAGTTAGCGACAATTGTGGATTTCGCTACACATTTCACAAATTTATCTTTGTACTCACAATCCTTTGAGAGCATTATATCTTTCCAACTTAGCATGAGGCTGATACACTTAACTCCATTCCAGTGATCTATAGCTAGACTGGACATTGCCAAAACAACTCGGATATACGAACTATGTCAGGGTAAGTTCTATCCTTTACATTTATTAAGCTTCCAACAGCTGAAGCATATGGTACCATATTCTTTTAATCCATTTCATATTGACTCTTGGAACATAAAACTTCCCAAATCCATTACCCTTGAAGATAGGAACAGGCGTAGGTTTATTCACATGCATACTTTATTTCTTTACAACTTTTCTAAGTATGCCTCTTGCGATAATCCAAATACCCCTTTTCTTTTATCTCGGTGAATCTCGATCCTTATAATTGAGAGACATTCATCGAGAACTTAGTTTTTGAACTTTGAGGACAAGAACCTCTACTTCTTTTACAATAGATTGACATCATTGCTACCATGCAAGATGTCAATCACATATGCATGATTAGGAAATGAATTTCCCATTCTATAACTTTGTTCAAACGCGATTGTCCTCTTATTCACATGGAGTTCTTGTATCTTTGAATGCTGTAGTTCATGGATGATTTCTTTAGGCAGCATTCCTTATCTTCTTTTACTTTTATGGCAAAAACCCTCAGGTTGTGCCATGTAATACTTTCATCTGATGTAACTTAGATCATGATGTGCCAGTAGATTCATTGTATTCCATTCATTCTCTTTGCACAAAACTTTTGATTTAAGATGCGCTTTGCGTGTTCACATATTCCCTTTGGAGTCACGTCACGACTTGTAGACCCATTACAGCCTACTATTCTGGCTCCATTGAGAATTACTTCTGAGTCCCAAGCTTCCTCGAGATTCATCAGTTCCATTTTCAACGAACAAGCGCTTCTTATGGTTTCTTTATAAGAGGTAAAGTCAACCTCCATGTGAACTTTTCTATATTACAAACTTTGTAGTCATCAGTAATATTTGACCTTTTGACTCTTTGAGGCCTACTAGAGGCCTCAACCTCTGGCACATTGTGTGCCTCAACTTTTGGTACATCTACCATATGGGGCTCCAGCAGCTCTCCTCGTGTACAACAATGAGTTATACTGGATCCTGAAGGACAGGTTTCATATCTTCACTCATTGTTACCACGAGTGTTGAGAGAAATAGATCCCAAATCATCGGAGTGGGCGCATATCCCCACTTCTCCTCGAAGTCAATTTCTCAAGCCACCATGATCCCCCTGATTGCTCTCATATTCCAAGAAGACAATGTGTCTCGTTAGAAATGGAAAAACTTTTCTTTTGTCTGGATGGCCAGCAAAATGGCTCCCCAGATCTTTCCATCTACTATAAAAATATAGTGTATCTTTAAAATTTCTCATTTGGGTTTGTTCTTTCACCGTTTTGGTCACATCGCTATCATCCTATCAGACTTATAAAAGTCCAGGATTTTAGCTATTCCTTTTCTTTAGGGGTACCGTTATTATGACTGTCCTACTCCCCCAGACAATCACATTTATCTTCTATAGATCACACTCTAAATGCATAATATGCATTACATTTCCTGAAGTATAGGGGATTTTCACCTTTCTCACCTTCCCCCCCCTTGAAATGTGGCATGAACTTTCTTGCCACAATTTCGAAAAACCCATTCAGGACTACTATCAATGAGGAAACTTTGAAAAAACTTTCATTACTTCCTTTATCTATATGATTATATCACACAAAACAAGGTTGTTTCTTAACTCATATATGGGAGTACATTTTTCCTCATTTCACTTTAAGAACTCAATAGAGTCCTTTATATCAGTGCTTTTGAAAACTCAAGCAACTCAAACTTGTTTATCATTATTTATCTTTAGGTTCGCATATTACTTCTATTCTCTTTAAACTCATAGAGTGCTTAATGACTATAGTACGATATGTATGATCAATACTAGAATAGCATAAGAGCTACTCCAAAAAAATTCTCTTTCCCAATGTGGGATACACCATAAGCACATGAGTCATTATATCTTTCTCCCGTCATGCAGGATGAGTCCTTTGCCAAAACTTTTCCCGCTACATGGGGTTGTCTAACATAAGCATTATGCCAAACTTTAGCCCATAAAGCGGGTATTTTCTCAAAGCTTTTCCCGCCATGCGGGTATGTCACACCCTGAAATTTCTGAATTTCAGGATGTGAATAGGAAGAAAAATTCAACAACAATTTTCTCTCAATTTTTAAAATTTTCCCAACATTTATTTCTTTACAAGGAATATAGTGTAGTAGGAAAAAACATCGTTTGTTTTTCTAAACTAAATAAATGGCTTGATGTTTGTTGCATACATGCTGGTGCATTATTTTGTTTGTTTGAATTCAGGTTTGAATTTGAATTCAATTGTTTGATGTCTTTTCAAAAATATCAAAACCTTCTTCTTTTTCTATCCCATCCCTTCCTTTCTTCTGGCCCTTTTTAGTTTCGCAGCCCAGCTAGCTGAAGTCCGGATCGCCACCCCGAACTCCCCTCCCTTGTTCGCTTGAGCCGCTCCTCTTGGCCCAGCTCGGCCCAACAGCCGCCTGTACCGGCCCGCTCCGCCTCCCTCCGCCACAGTCGCTGACACGCGGGTCCCGCGGGTCATCCCCGACCTCCCGTCGGGCTGGAGTTGGACTCGGGAGTCCCGGTCGCGCACGCCCGCGCGCCTTCCCAGGCGTGGCCCGCACGCCAAGGGGCCGTCTCGGCCTATTTAAAGGTCGTCACCGCCGCCCGTGCGCTGAATCCCCAAACCCTAGCCACCTGTGTCCCTGCGCCGTCGAGCTCGAACCCTAGCTTTGCGCCGCCGCCGTTGATCTCCTCCGCCGTCGCCTCCCCGCCGCCGTGAAGGTCACCCGGAGCTGCGCAAGGAAGTGAGGAGGACCTTGGTGCCGCTTGTCGTCGTTCCCGTGCTCTGAGCCGCCGAAACAAACTCGCCGGAGTTGCGCCGCCACGCCGTGCCTCGCGCCGTCTCCACCGCATCCGAGCCGTCCGCGCCGCCCTAGATCGCTTCGTCGTGTCGCGCGTTTCGTCCTGGTGCAGTCCGCGCGTCAAATCGAGCACCCCAGCTCCATCCCGAACCTCGCCGGCGAGATCGTCGTTGTGCGTTGCCGCTCGCCGTCGCAGTCCGCCGCCGCCAGCTGCCGTAGTTGCCGTCAGCCGCTGGATCCAGATCTAGTGGCCCAGATCGATTTGATCGAGGTCAAATATCGGTCAACCAATCAAGTTGTCGCCGTCTTGCAGCAACGCCCTTAAGTTTTTCTGGTTTCACAAATAAGTCCTTCCGCTTTATAAAGTTTCTTACAGTTTAGTCCTTTTTCTTCGGTTAAGCCCCTGCAAGATTAGATTCTTCACAGTTATACCCCTAGAGCTTGTTTAATGCATAGTTTCACCGTTTTAGCTCCGTTTTTAATGTTTTTGGTGTCCAAACAATCGTCTCGAAATGTAGATTAGTTTTTCACCTCTGTTTTGTTCTGTTAGTACTGTTTGATGATTGTTTCTTATTTATTCTTGTTGTATGCTTGTATGTGAATGATGTGGTACGTAGAGAGTGAGACGTCCGAAGGATTTGAAGATCAAGACATGCAAGAGTTTGAGCAGCAGCAGAGTCTTGTTGAAGGCAAGTCTCCCTTGATGCATACCCGTTTATCCTATATAACATGCACTTAATTCATCGTATTTATTTTTATTGCTTGCATTAACTTTGGCGGGTACCTATTAAGGATCATGCCTAGTATTTTTGACCTTTGCCTTGTAACCGGGTTATTAAATTAATCTTGATGGTAGTTATTGCTTAGTATGCTTAACGAGGATGGTATTAATCAACATGGTTACTTCTATGCTCTATGTTCCTTTATGTTCATTTTAACTGCAAGACCACCTTTGATATGTTAATCGGAACATGGAGAACCACCCAGGAAAACAGTACAACCACAAGAACTAAACGGGCAATGGTCTTAGCCAAGTAATTAGGAACTTTAGCTTAGGGCGATCTTACGTGATAAGGACAAGGGATCGGCGGTACTGTGGGGTATGGACCCGCCCTAGCGGGGGGTTGGGTGAGTTCTTTTATGGTGGGGTATTGACCAGCTAGGGGGCTTTATACCTTACTAACTGATCCGGACCTTGTGGGTCACAACTTGTTGGGGAACCTTTGTAAAGGCCTTGTAGCGTCCCTATGCAGCCACACCTCAGTAGTGTGGTATGGTGCCTGCGCAGCACCTCAAGGTTGGGTTCAAAGTTCTTCGGAGCTTTTATGCTGCTTGTGGTGAAAGTGTACAACCTCTGCAGAGTGTAAAACTAACCGGTTAGCCGTGCTCACGGTCAAGAGCGGCTTGGACCCTCACATGACTAAGTTATGGAAATTGATATTAAATTGATGCTTTACCTTTATTTATGATGTACATGCTTTATATTAAATGTGGGTTGGTATAAACTTATACTCTCTAGTAATTATGTTGCTAATAAAACTTGACCAACTAAAATGCTAATTTGCCTGAACCCTAGCCATCCACCATATGGCCTTGCATATTATATGTTGATTTTCGCTTGCTGAGTACGACACGTGCTCACGCTTGTCTATTTATTGCATCTACAACACTCGGATTGCTGCTCAGACTGGGAGAGGTTTGAAGACTATCCCGGAGATTTCCAGGAGTTCTAGGTGTACGTGTCTTCAGTCAGCTGCCTATGGAGGCATCTCTATCCGCTGCGAGAACTCGTTATTTATGTTCGTTTAAGACTTTTGGTCATGTAATAACTCTATATTCGTGTGGCACTGATTTTGGTATTCACTATGTCATTACATGTGTGGCGCACATGTAATCTATGCATTCGGTTTTGCCTTTAAAACTGGGTGTGCAGGGTATTATTATAAATTTTTCTCGTCATGCGAGAGTATCACAAACTTTCCCCTCCATTCAGGTAACTCCCTAAAAGGGACATGCATGACAAGATTGGCTCTCTCGTCCACATATTCAATCATCAAAATTCAGAAATACATCTAAATAAACTGTAACACACATGCTTAATCCAACATTGGTCAAATCAAACATGCATATGACTTATTGCAACTTTTATCATGATGACTGAACTGGAAATAAATTCCTCTTCATAGAGAGCACATGAAAGACATTTCTCAAGACTCTCAATGATTTATCACTTTTCTTGGATAAATATCCGAGAATCTTTACTTTTGATGCCATCTCTTAAAGAGAACATAGTCCCTCATATTACGGCATTCTTTCTTTGTATCTCCTGAGTCACAAGTGCTCAGCTCACTTTTCTTAATGCTTTCATGAATGAAAGCAAAACGGTCTTTTGTCTCAGAAAATATTCAATAATAATTCAAACTTTAAGCTTATGAAACTTTAAAACTTTATGTTCTATTCTATATCACCATTAAGCAGAAAATAGAATAAAACATCATTCGTCTATATTAATTCCAAATCATCATCGACTGAACTAGAATTAATCCATCATATCATAATATTGCCATCATCAACGTTGGTCAGAAAATGACAACATCAAGAAACTTTATATTTAGAATTAATACTTATCAAAAGTATTTCTAAAATATTCTCTATTCTTTGAACAAATTTTCCCCTTGGTTCATTTTGAGGAGAGATATTAAACTTTGTACAAAAAATTGGCAACCAAAACCAATGTAACTTTATCTTGAACTTGATACAACGGAAGCTGACTTTAACTTTAACGTGGATATAACCCACAGGGAAAACTTTTCAAAATTGTTCTCAATTAAATCTTCTTGTCGGTTCCAATTTAATTGAAAGATAAACATAATTATAGCAGCAGAAACAAGAAATGAAAAACAACATTTCTTGATCTTTATTTATTCTCTAATAATTGATCACTTTGATGCAAATTCATCAGAGACTTTAACTTTAAACATAAGACACATATAATTATAATATTATTATCATCAACGTTGGTCAGGAAATAACAATACCATAATTAACTTTAAATAAATGTTTTCTACTCCACTAATTAAATTTTCTCGTTGGTTCCAATTTAATTA
The DNA here is from genome assembly GCA_036936925.1 of Cenchrus fungigraminus. Lineage (NCBI taxonomy): Eukaryota > Viridiplantae > Streptophyta > Magnoliopsida > Poales > Poaceae > Cenchrus > Cenchrus fungigraminus. The sequence continues at coordinate 46,699,179 of CM072778.1, read as the reverse complement.
GAGGGTGAAACTTTTACTTTGCAGTGGAAAACTTTTCTTTCTTTTCAGAAGCAACCACACTTCTAAACATTTCTTTAAATTGGATAACTCTCTAAACAATTTATCCCGTTGGTTCAAAATTGAGTAGAGGTTAAAACCTTGACAAACTTGCCAAAACTTTGTGTTAAAATTAATACTCCTTCAGAAGTATTCTTTTGACTTTACTTTTCTCTAATTAACTTTTCCCTTTAATTTAATCTTCAAATTAAATTAAAAGGAACACCAATTTAAACTTTTGAAGAGGAAAACATGAATAAAATTCATGAAATAACATACTATTCGGAAGCAATCTGTCACTTTTCTAATCTCTAAACATATATCTCGTTGATTCAATTTGAATAGAGATCAAAACTATACATATTTCAACAAAAAACATTTAAAAATATATTTCTGGAAATCATCAAAACAATTAACAAATATTACTGTGCAATACTAGTACATTTGGCCTGCGGGAGATTTCCGGCCTGAGGCCTTCTCTGCTCGCAGCTTGGGCCAGAGGCCCAGCATCCAACGGGCAGGCCGTCGAAGCGGCCCGCGCGCCTCCCCCGCTTGGGCCGAATCTGGCCCAACCAGCCGTCGGACGCCAACGAGCGCCTGCAGCCGTTCGATCAGATCGACGACTCTCCTTTCTTTGCACTAGAACAAAACCTGCGTCCGGCCGCCTCCCCCAGAACCCTAGCTCCCATTCTTTTCTCCCCCACGCATCTGTGCCACACTCCGGCTGCGGCGGGTGGAGTGTCTGTGGCCGGCGTGCCCGCCGGCGACGGCGAGGTCGAGAGCCGCCTGCAAAAGGCCACGACGGGCTCCCTCCTTCCTCTTTTCTTCTTCATCTTCTGTCCCCTCCCCTTGTTCCCTAGCCCCGCATCATGCGAGATCCAAAGAGCGGCCATGGCGGCCTAGAGAGGATGGTGGCCGGTGCCGTCGCTGGCACCCTCACCGGCGCACGCGTTCACCCACGAGTTAGTGCGGCTCCGTCGAGCGACTCAGTGGTGGTGCCCGTGGCCCTGTCCCTTGCGCCGCGGTGTGACGAAGGGTCCGGCGAGCATCTGGCCCGCCAAGTCTGTCTGCGCGATGCACACCTCGGTGACGCCGGCGGTGGTGACGACGGTAGGTGAGGCCTTCGAAGGCCTCTCCCCTTCCTCCATCCTTTCTCTATTCATTTCTCTTTTGGATCTAGGGTTAGGGTTTCAACTTTGCACTGTTTCAATTCGATTCGAGATGGATTCCTTCGATCCTTTCTTTTCCCAAGCATGATTGACGAGGGCCTGGATTAGGGCCCCATAAACGGCAAGACTATCACCCTTGAGGTTGAGTCCTCGGACACCATTAACAACGTCAAGGCTAAGATCCAGGACAAGGAAGGAAGCAGGTCTTCGTTAAGACCCTCACCGACAAGACAAGACATCCCATCTCCGACCTGCTGGCGGTTCGCACGAGTAGTTTCCGCCTCGCCTCCGACTACTCGTTCGCATGAGTAGTTTCCGCCTCGCCTCCGACTACTCATTCGCACGAGTGGTTTCCGTCTCCGACTAAGGCCGGGCCCGCGCGTAAGGGTCGGAGCATGGAATAGGGGCCCCACACGGACGTGGCGCCGCCCCGGTGCTCGAACTCTCCCACGACACCGCGCAAGGCCCCAGTTCTCCACGCCATGAAAAACACACCAGCTGGCAGGACGTGTGAGCGGCCGACTCTAACAGGAGCCGTAAAATGGAACTGTGCGGCCCGCGCGGCCTCCAACGCGCCGTCCCGTCCAAGCTCTACGGCAGCCACTCCGTCAGAGCAGGTACTCAACGACCCTCTACGGGCGGCGCCTACCTACACCCCTGCCGTAGCGTGGCAGGCCTAATCAACACTCAGCAGTGCCAAGTCACCCATGGAAGAGCTCGGAAAAGGCGCCGGCAGCAAGTACTCGAGATTCACTGTGCCGGCCCGCACGCGTGGCAGTCGTCACCAACTCTGCAACAGTTCATCACACTTCAATGCCCCTCTGAAAGACGCCGACATGGCAAAGACGTCCTAATACCCTAGCACTGTAGCACATCTATTGTATCCCCTTTTTTGCCCCTCACCCTTGCATCTATAAAAGGGGGAGGAGGGCAACCGTTTTAGGGGTTCGACACTCACTCACTCCACACACACACGTAGCGCGTGCTACTCCTCCCAGGGACATGGGCTCGACACCCTCTCCTGACTAGTTTGTACCCCCTACTGCAAACTTCCCTAGTATAAGAACACGACCACCCGAGACTGGACGTAGGGTATTACTCCCCGGAGGCCCGAACCAATATACATCGCTGTGTCTCTTGTGCTAACCATCCGGGTCTGACACACGATCGATAGAAATTTACTCGTCGGCGGTAGAGAACCCTAACAATGATCTACAACCTAGCACGACTCTGATGCCATTGATAGATTTGCCGGATCTAGGAGTAGATCAGCGGGATTACACTCTGTAAATGACATACCTTGGACTCCTGTTCATCCCTGGTTCTGTCAGTGAGGCTCTGCACTAGGCAGCAACGCGCAGTGCAGGCAGGGACGGCGGTAGTGAGGTCCTGTGGTGGCGCAGTGGAGCATCCCGTCGCTTCAGCGCCTCCCTCACAGATTGGGTTAGGGTAAAGAGTGGAGGAACAGTGGCGGTGGCGAACCTCGTATCTGGAGCTCGTGGCCCCCACTCCCTCTTATAGCGCTGCGCGACAGGGGCCCACCAGCCTTCTAACGGGCTGGGCGTCCCCGATCAGGACGCGAGTTAAGGGCCCAATGGACCATGGTGGAGAGATCAACCTAAGGCTGAGTCCAACAACAAGAGGCAATCTTGGAAGGCAAATTCACCTTTGCCTCCCATCTACAGTTCTTTCCCTACCCTTCGCATCCCACCTCCTCCAACAGAAATCGCATTTGCAATAGCATTTGCCACGGGGTGAGCAGGGGCGGGCGAGGCGCCGCCGAGCGCGCGGCCTCTCCGCTACTCCTCCTCCGCTGGCAAGCCATGAGGCGATGGAGAGGCGCGGCAGCGTAGCTCTGATTCTCCCCCATCCCGACCGACGCCCCTCGTCACTCCCTCCGCCGGCCGCACACACGCACCACCGGCGACAAAGGCGAAGCAGGGGAGGAACGGCGTGCGTACCTGCGGAGGGTGCAAGGGAGGGGAAAGGGAGGCGGAGCACTAGGGGCCAAGCCACGCCGGCCCGCCGCCGCAGCTGGCCCGCGCCGTTGGCCATGGACACACTAGCGGCGTCGAGCTTGAAAGTGCATCTTGGCCCCTAATTTGTTTTGGTGATAATGATAAACACAATTTGTGGTATTTAATTGTTGAACAAGATGTATGCAGGATTTACTTAGATGAAAATCATGGTTTTGACCAAAGGAAGGCCCCCAACTCTAAATCAGCGTTTTCAACTCAAGTCAAGGCTTAAATTCTTTTTAATTTTGAATTTGAGTATAGGAAACACCGTACTATAAAGGGGGATGCGAATTGACCGCCAAGAGATGCTAAAAGTGCTTAAAGAGATGACCTAAGTGAGTGAGAGGAACCCCGAGCCAGCACGAACACGTTTGCTTCTCTTATCTCAAAATCTCAGCTTCTGTCGGTAGTACCGACCCGGGGTCGGTAGTACCGATATAGGTTCACTGGCGAGTTTTAGCCAGACCCTCGATAGTACCGACCCTGGGTCGGTAGTACCGAGAAAGCTTCACTGTTGAGTTTCTCGGGACCCCTCGGTAGTACCGACCCGGGGTCGGAAGTGCCGAGGGTCCCAATTTCTGCACAGTAACGGCTAGCTTTTGAGGGTTGGTATTTATACCCCCTTCCTTCTCCCTCACTCATTGCTGACCAACCACGGGACAAACACTCACTTGAGCATTCACTCCTCTTCTCCCCTCTCTCCTAGAGCCAAGACTTGATTCCTTTGAGCTAGGGTTTGGTGTGAGAAGTAATTCTAGTGTGAGTTTGAGAAGCTTAGAGAGCCCCTTCGAATTCCCTCATCTCAAAAGTACTTGAAGCATCTCCGGGCATCGATTCGCGTTTGTTACTCTTGAAGCTTGCTTCTAGACAGTTAGGCGTCTCCCGTTGAGTGCCCTCTTGGTGTGGAGCACCCGGGATCGTTTGTATTACCCCTCTCCTTTGTGGAGAATTCTTAGTGAGAACCAATCTTCCTTTGTGGGGATTGGGTGAGGCAAAGAGGCTCTTGGTGATAGCCCTCCCTTTGTGGGATCCTCAACGGAGATGTAGCTTCCTTTGTGGGAGTGAACTTTGGATTAAATCTCTTGTCTCCATTGCTTGTTTGAGTTCTTTGCAATTTGCTAACCCTAGAGCTTCTTTGTGCCCGATCTATATACTCGTTGAGTTCCTATCTATATCTGTGGTTGCAGGAGGTTCTTAGCATCTAAACTCAACCTTTGATTCAAGTAGAATTGCTAGGATCGTCGTGCATTTCAAATTTCGTTCTAAGTATCTCTGCATTGTCGGTAGTACCGCCCCTGTACCGGAAGTACCGAGCCCCCTCGGTAGTTCGGGCACAGCGTCGGTAGTACCGACAATAGTTTTAACCGCTGCATTTGTTTCAGAAATTTGAAGTGATCCTATTCACCCCCCTCTAGGCATCACATGGTCCTTTCAATTGGTATCAGAGCCTAATCCCTTCATTTAGGCTTAACCGCTAAGGGATCAAGATGTCGGGGAGTGGAGGCAATCAAACCGCCGATAAGATCGCCGCCAAGGAAGCTCAAGGCAGCCCAAGTCGGTGACATCACCGGCAAGGCTCCAAGCCGTAGACCATCCAACATTGAGAGCTCCGATGACTCTTCATCCGATTCCGACTTGGACTCCGACTCAAGCGATGAAGATGTCAAAGATGATGATGATGCGGCAAGGAAGGCGGCAAAGAAGAGAAGAAAGGCTAAGAAGAAGAAGAAGGCTAAGAAGATGGCCAAGAAGCTCCTCAAAAAGATGATCAAGAAGGAGCAAGCCAAGTACACTCACTCCGGCTTCTACGAAGTGCCCCACAACTACGCACAATTTCCGAGCAATCATCCTAACGAAAAATTTTATTCCGTACATTTGGGAAAGCCTCCTCATTTTGATGGGAAAGACTATCCCAAATGGGCTTGTGACATGCAAATGCACCTTTACGAGCTTCACCCTTCTCTTTGGAAGATTGTGTGTGTAGGTGTGACAATCCCCGCCGAAGGAGAAGCCCTAACAATTGAGCATGAGCAAGACCTCCACCGCAACGTACAAGCAACAAGAGTCATCACGGGATCCTTGTGTGCTCAAGAATTCAACAAGGTCCGGAACATCCAAATTGCCAAGGTGATTTGGGATACTCTCAAAGAAGCACATGAGGGGATCGAGCATGTGAGACAAGGGAAGATTGATTTGATCAACGGAGAGTTTGAGCTATTCATCATGAAGGATGGAGAGACCGTGAGAGAAATGTATGATAGACTCATGCTCCTTGTCTCGGACATCAAGGCACTAGGAAGTGATGATTGGGATGACTCCAAGGTCACAAAGAAGTTTCTAAGAGCTTTCACTCCGAAGAACCCAAATCTAGCAACTATGATAAGAAGAGACCCAAACTACTACAACATGACCCCCAATCAACTTCTTGGTGAGATCTTGCATCAAGAGCTAGTTGATCAAGATGTGGAGAAGTCGCTAAGCTTGAAGGTGAATAAGAGCTTAGCCCTCAATGCTAGCTCTAGCGAAGCGGTGGAAGCAAAGCCAAAGTCTTCCAAGACCAAGAATGAAGATACAAGTGAAGAAGGAAGCACGGATGAAGAAACCGCCTTTGCCATAAGGAAGTACAAGAAATTCTTGAAGTCCAGGGCATCCAAGAAAGGCGGTGATGAAAGGAAGAAGAAGTCACAACGTAAATGCTATGAGTGTGGAGAGTATGGACACTTTATTGCCGAGTGTCCCAAGAACAAGAACAAGAATGAGGAAGAGAAGAAGTACAAGGAGAAGAGCAAAGAGTACAAGAACAAGTACCAAGGGTGTGCTCACGTGGGTCAACAATGGGACTCAAGTGATGAAGATGAAGAGCCAAAGAAGCAAGGCATGGCAACCATTGCCATGGCACAAGGAACATCTTCACCTCGCCTCTTCAACAACTTCTCTGACGATGAGCACCACTCTCACTTTTGCCTCATGGCAAGGGGGAGCAAGGTACAAGAAACAAGCACCTCATCCTCTCTCACCTCTTCTTCTTCATCCACACCTAGTGACATAGATGATCTAGATAATGAAGAAGAAATTGAGGCCAACATGATAAAACAATTTAGTAAAAAGGGCTATAAGGAAATAAAAAGGCTTTTGGAGAAATTAGAGAAAAGGAAAGTGTCTCTCCATGAGCAAGAAGACTTGCTTATCCTTGAAAAGGAAAGAAACCTTGCTCTAGAGAGACGCCTTGCCGAAGAGGCGGCTAAGTTGGAGAAGTTGACCACGGACTTGTCCTTGGCCAATGACTCCAACAAGAGGATGTCAAAGGATTACACTTTGGCAAATGAATCTGTAGCTTCCCTAAAGGCCACTCATAGTGAGCTTCAAACAAGCTTTTCACGCTTGACGGATAAACATAAAAATCTTGAAGCAAACTATAGTGCTCTTCGGGAAAGCTCCAAAGCCAATCCTAAGGCAACACTTGACTCTAGTGCCTCCACTAGCAAAGGTTGTTCTATTTGCTCTAACGTTGATATAAATGCTCTCAAGACTAACCATGCAAGGCTTGAGGAGACAATCAAGAGCAAAGACAAAGAAATAGCCCGGTTGAACATGTTGATCACTCAAGGCAAGAATGGTGCCAAGTCCATTCCTAAGGTGGTTGACAAGCAAGGACTTGGGCACTATAAGAACAACAAGGTCAATGGTAGGGTGGTGATGAAAGGGCATGAGATCCCCTTTGGAACAAGGAAGGCTACCTCAACACTATCATGGATATTGCCCACGGAGTTACCACCTCTACCACAACAAAGGACAAGCCAAAGGTTGTGAACACCACAAAAGGAAATGGTGGGGTTAATTCTCCATCAAAGGCATCGAAGAATGTGGTGGAACACAAACTCCCTCCCAACTACACTTGTGACTATGTTGTGACCTTGGATCACAATGGTAAAATGGTGGTCAAGTATGTTGGAGCCTACACAAAGAAGGATATGAGGAAGAGTGTGTGGGTTCCAAAAGTTTATGCTTGTAACCTCCAAGGACCCCAAATCTTTTTGGGTACCTAAACCAAAAGCTTAAACTTGTTTTGTAGGCCTACTCCTCCGGTGGAAGCCATGGTTGATTGATAGTGGTGCCACTAATCATATGACCAGAGATGAAGGCTTATTTGCATCCCTTGATCACTATGACACTCCTACGGAAACTATCATCTATGGAGACAATGGTCAAGGAGATGTTGTTGGTCTAGGTAAAATTGCTATCTCAACAACCAATTCAATTGAAGATGTTTATCATGTTGAAGGGCTAGGATACAACTTTGTGAGAAAGGCTACAATTGTCTCTTTACCCATGAGGGTGTGACAGTCTCTAGAAGGGAGGATTCCTCTATTGTCTTTGCGGGTCATCTACAGGGAAAGCTTTACTATGTGGATTTCACAAAAGTAAAGGTGGATCCTAAGGCTTGCTTAGTGGCAAAATCCGACATGGGTTGGCTATGGCATCGCCGACTAGCCCATGTTGGCATGAGGAACTTGGCCAAACTTCAAAAGGACGAGCACATCCTTGGACTAACAAATGTTGTTTTTGAGAAAGATAGGTTGTGTAGTGCTTGTCAAGCCGGGAAGCAAGTTGGAGCGCATCATCCCGCCAAGAACATCCTATCTTCATCAAGACCGTTGAAGCTTCTACACATGGACTTGTTTGGATCAATTGCCTTCATAAGCATCGGTGGTAACAAATATGGTCTAGTAATTGTTGATGACTTTTCCCGTTTCACTTGGGTATTCTTTTTGCAAGATAAGAGTGAAGCAAAGGGAGTGGTCAAGAAGTTCATTAGAAGAGTTCAAAATGAGTTCGAGCTCAAGGTCAAGAACATAAGAAGTGACAATGGCTCGGAGTTTAGGAACACTCAAGTTGAAGAGTTCCTCGATGAAGAAGGCATCAAGCATGAACTCTCCGCTCCATACACTCCTCAACAAAATGGCATTGTTGAGAGGAAGAACCGTACGTTGATTGAAGCGACAAGAACAATGCTAGATGAATACAAGACTCCGGACTCATTTTGGGCGGAAGCCATCAACACCGCATGCCATGCCGCCAACCGCCTCTACCTCCACAAATACTTGAACAAGACTCCCTACGAGATCATCACCGGTAAGAAGCCTAGTGTGCACTACTTTCGGGTCTTTGGGTGTAAGTGTTTCATACTTAACAAGAAACCCAAAGCCTCAAAGTTTGCATCCAAGGTTGATGAAGGTTTTCTCATTGGTTATGGTACTAACGAACATGCCTATCGTGTTTTCAACAAAACCACCGGTTGTGTTGAGACCACGGTAGATGTGAAATTTGATGAATCCAACGGCTCTCAAGGAGAGCAAGTTAGTGAAAACCTTGTAGATGATGAAGAGCCCCCAAGTGTATCAATCTTTAGAATGGGGACCGGTGAAGTGATGCCTCGTGAGGTTCAAGTTCAAGCTCCGGTTGACACAAGCAATCAAGATCCATCATCATCAACTAGAGTGGAACCACCAAGTTCTCAAGTTCATCAAGAAGATAGTCAAGTTCATGGTGACGATCATGGACGGGGCTTTGATCAAGGGGGAGAACAAGGTGGTGAAACTCAAGAAGAAGCTCCACAAGTTGAAAATGATGATGGACCCATTCAACGTCAATCTCAAGCACCACACCCAAGAGTACATCAAATGGTTCAACAGGATCATCCCGTTGACAACATACTTGGGAGTATCCAAAGAGGGGTAACAACTCGCTCAAGATTGTCAAATTTTTGTGCATTTTACTCGTTTGTTTCCTCTTTGGAACCTCTTAGTGTGGAACAAGCTCTTGAGGACCCGGATTGGATCATTGCCATGGAGGAAGAGTTGAACAACTTCAAGAGAAATGAAGTTTAGGAGTTGGTGCCAAGACCCAAGCAAAACGTGATCGGCACCAAATGGGTTTTTAGGAACAAGCAAGATGAATTTGGTGTCGTCACAAAGAACAAGGCAAGGCTTGTTGGCAAAGGCTACACTCAAGTTGAAGGCTTGGACTTTGGAGAGACTTATGCACCGGTGGCAAGGCTTGAATTAATTCATATCCTTTTGGCCTATGCTACTCATCATGACTTCACGCTTCATCAAATGGATGTCAAGAGTGCCTTCTTGAATGGACCTCTCCAAGAAGAAGTATATGTTGATCAACCACCGGGCTTTGAAGATCCAAACTTCCCCAACCATGTGTACAAGCTCCATAAGGCACTCTATGGGCTTAAGCAAGCTCCTAGAGCATGGTATGAATGTTTTAAGGATTTTCTTCTCAAGAACGATTTTGAGATAGGCAAAGCCGATTCTACTCTCTTCATTCAAAGAAATGGAAATGATATCTTTGTGTGTCAAATTTATGTTGATGACATTATCTTTGGGTCAACTAATGATAAATTTTGTGAAGAGTTTAGTATGATCATGACCAAGAGGTTCGAGATGTCTATGATGGGTGAATTGAAGTTCTTCCTTGGGTTTCAAATCAAGCAATTGAAGGAAGGGACTTTCTTATATCAAACTAAGTATGTGAAGGATATGCTCAAGAGGTTTGACATGGCCAATTTCAAGCCCATCAAGACTCCTATGGCATTAAATAAACATCTCGATCTCAATGAAGAAGGGAAGTCGGTCGACCAAAAGGTATTTCGCTCCATGATTGGCTCCCTCCTTTACCTTTGTGCATCTAGGCCCGATATAATTCTTAGCGTGTGCAAGTGTGCAAGATTTCAAGCTAATCCTAAGGAGTGTCATCTTATGGCCGTTAAGAGAATCTTTAGATATTTGGTACACACTCCTAACCTTGGCTTGTGGTATCCCAAGGGCTCCACTTTTGATTTACTTGGCTACTCCGATTCGGACTATGCCGGTTGCAAAGTAGATCGAAAGAGTACTACCGGGACTTGCCAATTTCTTGGTAGGTCTTTGGTGTCGTGGAGCTCAAAGAAGCAAAATCCCGTTGCCTTGTCCACGGCCGAAGCCGAATATGTGGCGGTCGGTGCTTGTTGTGCACAACTTTTGTGGATGAAGCAAATGTTGAGTGATTATGGTTGTGAGTTTAGTAAGATTCCACTCTTGTGTGACAATGAGAGTGCCATCAAGCTAGCAAACAATCCGGTCCAACACTCTAGAACAAAGCACATAGATATTCGACACCATTTCTTAAGGGATCATGAGGCTAAGGGAGATATTGCTCTATGTCATGTGAGCACCGAAAGGCAACTTGCCGATATCTTCACTAAGCCTCTAGACGAGCAAAGGTTTTGTGCTTTGAGAAGTGAGCTAAACATCTTGGATTCTCGTAACTTGGCTTGACTTATTGCACACGATTGTTTGACGCCTAGATAGAGAGAAAAATGTTTTACTTTCTTAATTTTGTGTGTGTCTTACAAAATTTGGTTCTTCCCATGATTTTTGGTGATTATTGCTTTGCTTGATTGATTGTGCCTAATCACCAAATATTGTGGTTGTTCTACATGTCCCTAGCTTCATCTCTCTATCTATTTCTGCTGAACTTTCCAATCTTTCCAAAAGAATCTTTAATCCCTCGGTACTACCGACACAAGGTCGGAAGTACCGACAAGGCCTCACTGTTGGAATTTCGAAACTCCTCGGTACTATCGGCACAAGGCCGGAAGTACCGCTATAGGCGTGCTGTTGGATTTCTGGAAATCAGCGGTAATACCGACCCCCCTCGGTACTACCGATAAGCGTTCTCTGGCAGAATTTATCTTGGACCTCGGTAGTACCGAGGCAGGGTCGGTACTACCGATATGGACTCACTGGTTGAATTTCTTCTGACCCTCGGCAGTACTGATACCCCCTCGGTACTACCGAGAAACCCCGAGGGTATATAAATACCCCCGAACCCGGCTGTTCTAGGGTTCTTGTTTCCAGACCGTTGCCGCCTCCTCCTTCACTCTCTCTAAAATCCTTCGAGGGGATCTCAAGTTTGGACCGTGGAATCTTTAAGCTTGGTGTTTCTTTGGATTCTCCACCCCTCGAAACATCCGATCCTCGCTGGGAGTTCCTCGATTCGCACGGGAGAGCTCAAGGTATCTCATTCAAAATCCCGTCGCCCGATCTCTCAATGCAGTTGTTTCTAGGAGGAATGCTTTTGGGAATCACCTTCTTATCCTTCCTAGAACTAGTAATCATGATCTTGCAATCTTTCGTTGGTTGAATCGCTCAATCCTTGAATCATAACCACTGTAGCGCACGCCGGCGGTACTACCGGCCCCAGGCCGAAAGTACCGACGGTTGCCTGTTGCAAGGGCTGTGGTTCATGATGCAAGTTGATTCCTCTCAATTCTTTTCAACCATCTTATACCTCTTTTATACTTCATCTCAGAAGGGTAGAGCAGGCAAGCAAGTGATCCAAGAAGGCTCCGACGACGACAATCTCCCTCTCGCTCAAAGGAAGAGGAAGGTGGGCACAAGTGCTCAACGCCCACGTGGTCGAGGCCGCATTGTTCCTCTAGCTGCACCTCGTCGATCCACTAGTCATGGTCACCGTGCCCGCACCAAGCAAGCTCACGAACCGGATGACCACTATGATGACTATGATGACATCTCCTTGGCTTCTCTTGCTCAGTTTGTGCTAAGGCCATCCCGTCCTCCTCGTCCAGCCACACAAATGGGTATCATGAAGATGGTGGACTACAAGAGCGGGACACATGATGTGTACAAGGAAAGGTACTCCGATCCGGCTCAATGGCAAAAGGAGTTTGATGCAGATATTCGTTTTTGGCTCAAGTTCAATGCAGATTGGTATGAATCTATCATCTTATCCAAGGCTAACATGACTGTGGAGATGAAATCCATACATTGGGAGAACTTGAGGTCATTCAACGTTCAGGCCGTCAATGAGGCCATTGATATCTGTCACTCCAAGGGCATGACCTCCATTATGGCTATGAACTGTGATTGGAATGAGGAAGTGGTAGCTCAGTTCTATGCTAATCTCCATGTTCGACGTGAAGCCAAGACTTTCCATTGGCTCTTGCAAGGAAAGCCCCTCTCGGTCTCTTATGAGAGGTTCGCTCATATTCTTGGATTTGGTGATGAGGATCTTGGACGCCCAAAGCTTCATGGTGGTGAGATCCCTCTTGACAGTGAGATGGCGTTCATGTATGACACCGCCTATGAGAAGATTGAGTTTGGCACTACTCATGGTATGAAACCCGTCTATAGGATGTTGAACCAACTCTTTCGCTACACCCTCAGTCCTAAGATAGGTGACAACTACAATGTCTCAAACATTGCCAAAGAAGTGCTTGTGAGGATGGGACCGGATGGACAAGAGTTCAGTGTGTTTGACTTCATTTGGGAAGAGATTATTGTGTGCTCCGTGTCTCCTCAAAAGAGTTGCCAGTATGCTCCTTGGATCTTCCGGATGATTTGTGAGGTTCCCGAGGTTGATATTCTCACCGACAAGCTTCATACTTGGTACAAGCCAAACAAGGGCAACATCGAGCGTCTTCTCAAGTTGGGCAAGCATGCCCCTCCTAGGCCTTCATCCTCAGCAGGTCCTTCCTCCGGTGGTCATTCCTCGCATGAAGCTCCCTCACCCTCTCATGGACCATCCTCATCTAGGGGCAACCTTCCCCCCGGCAAGAAGAAGAGCATCTTCAACTTCCTCTCTCAGGTTCTCTTCGCTTGCTTCAACATAGGGAAGCACAATGCTCAAGAGATCCGTGCACACAGGCAGTATGTGGATGAGCAGCTCATCAAGCTAGAGACTCGTCAAAAGACCTTACTCACTCAAGCCAACATCGAGCACTCTCCCATTCGTGAGCCCATGGAATTCCCTCCTCCACCGGTCTTCTACAATCCTTGGGAGGCGTATGGTGACACATCTATGATGTATGGAGCCCCTCCGGCCGACATTGATGATGAAGACTTTGGTGGTGGTGAGACCGACGAAGAAGACTCTCATCCGGCTGTCCACTCCCCACATGGTAGCGACGATTGAAGGGTCTCCTCCTTTTTTGCGCTTGATGCCAAAGGGGGAGTGAGCTCACTATTGTCCATGTGGATGTGGTGTATCTCGCTCGCTTTAACTATCTATTTATCTTAGCTTGTGGACATGTAAGAACTTATTGTGTGGTGTGATGGTTTGTGATGTGGTGAACCTAGAACCTTTTTAAAATTTGTAAGACTTAATCATGCTAGTGTGGAACCTTAATTATCTATTTGTGATGCTTTGTGTTGAATGATGGTTGTTATTTGTCACTTTGTTGATTTGGAAATCATGTCATATGCATCACGGTTATTAAATCACACTTATGCACTTGTGTATGCAAATTGCGAGTGAAACTTCTTCTAAATGTGTGATGGGCATTTGAGGCCTCCATATAAGATCAACCACACATTTAGGGGGAGCTTCTTTCAAAATTGTTGGATACACACATCTTTATTTGGAAACGAATTGTGTTGTCATCAATCACCAAAAAGGGGGAGATTGAAAGTGCATCTTGACCCCTAATTTGTTTTGGTGATAATGACAAACACAATTTGTGGTATTTAATTGTTGAACAAGATGTATGCAGGATTTACTTAGATGAAAATCATGGTTTTGACCAAAGGAAGGCCCCCAACTCTAAATCGGTGTTTTCAAATCAAGTCAAGGCTTAAATTCTTTTTAATTTTGAATTTGAGTATAGGAAACACCGTACTATAAAGGGGGATGCGAATTGACCGCCAAGAGATGCTAAAAGTGCTTAAAGAGATGACCTAAGTGAGTGAGAGGAACCCCGAGCCAGCACGAACACGTTTGCTTCTCTTATCTCAAAATCTCAGCTTCTGTCGGTAGTACCGACCTGGGGTCGGTAGTACCGATATGGGTTCACTGGCGAGTTTTAGCCAGACCCTCGGTAGTACCGCCCCTGTACCGGAAGTACCGAGCCCCCTCGGTAGTTTCGGCACAGCGTCGGTAGTACCGACAATAGTTTTAACCGCTGCATTTGTTTCAGAAATTTGAAGTGATCCTATTCAACCCCCTCTAGGCATCACAAGGTCCTTTCAGAGCTCTGCCGGGACAGCACCGTGTGTGGTCTGCTAGCCCGCGAGGCTTCCTATCCGCCGCCCTGCAGGGAAGGAGGGAGCACGGAGCGAGAGCTTGGCGGCAGCACGAGGCTCGCCGGCCTCCCCGCGCGAGGAAGACGAGGAGGACCTTCGTGCTCGATTTCGCCGGTGAGGGACTCGCCGCGGGCGTCGACGCGCTCAAGGAGGCCATCCGGGGCCTTGACGTCGGCATCCTCGTCGATAACCCCTCCGCCTCACGGCGCTCGACTCCTGCCGGCGCTCCTCCGCCGCGTCGCGCTCACCCCTGCATCCCTCTCGACGGGGCGGCCTCCCGGCGCGTCCGTGACCTCCTCCTACCGCCACGGCCTCATCCCTTCGCGCGTCGATGTGGGAGCGCCGGCCTTGACGCCGCGCCGCACACGCGCCCCCTGGATCGACGCTCCTGCTGCTCGCCTTGCGCGCTAGCCGCCTCGCCCGTGAATCTGCCCGCCTTCCGGTTTCCGGTCGTTGGCCTCTGGGAGATTTGCGTTTGAGGAGAGAGGAGTTGTATTTTTGCATCTTCTCTCTCCTTCGATGCAAACTGCCTCCGTGCCTCGGCCTTTTGCATGCTCTGTTGGATACAGTTTTGGTAATGCACAGTGCCAACTCGTGAGCCATATTTGCATTTGCCTTTCCTATTGGACTCAGCCTAACATAAGGACCTCCACAACGTGCTCCAGTCCATGGAGAAAACCCTCGTCTATGGCGAGTACAGCGACACTAGCTGCGCCGAGAACATCACTGTGCGTTTCACACCTCATGCATGCAAAATCTTCCAGAACATATGCATGTCTCTTTTGCCGAAATCTTCCAGAACATATGCATGTCTCTGTTGCCGCGATTATTTGAACCAAGAATTAATTATGCAGGTCATCAAGTTCACCTATGGTGATTCCTCGGCCTGCTTCATCAGCAACGAGTTGTTCGACAGGGATGTCAATGTGACCCTTGGCGGCGGAACTCACCTCGTGCCGGCATGGTCCGTCAGCATCTGGCCGGACTGCAAGAGTGTTGCCTTCAACACTGCCAAGGTCTGTCGATGTTTTCTGGCGATGAGAAATCTCGTGCAATTTAACACAAATGAATGATCGAAATTGCTGATGTTTTTCTCCATTATTACAACCAAACGATTGTACCTTTATAGATCGAAACGCAGACGTCGGTGATGGTGATGAAGGCGCTAAACATGGTGGAGGTGGGCAAGGAGCCGGAAGCCCTGCAGTACTGGTCGTGGGTGCCGGAGAACCTGGAGCCCTTCATGACTGACGAGCGTGGCAGCTTCAGGGAGAACCAGCTCCTGGAGCAGATCGTGACATCCGCTAATCAGAGCGACTACTTGTGGTACAAAACAAGGTACTGCGCTAATGTAGAATAAACTTTCCTTTTCTGAAATAAACCTGCTCTAATTTTTGTTCGCCTGGTGTGTAACATTTCAAGCTCAGACCATACCACCCTATACCACTGCAGTATGAAAGGATTTGACGGCTCAGATTAATTGTATATCACCACAACTTGCAACTGTGGTATAGGGTGGTATGCATAGGTGGTATAGGCGTATTATTGGAAGTTTATCTCGGTGGCATAAACGAAATATATGATTTCTTCATTTCAATTTTATTTCATTTCCCTAGGTGATATGGGCAAAAAAAATTCAAATTTCAAATGGAAATTTTCATTTCAAATTTCAAAAATGAAATTTTTTAATTTTTTTCATTTCAATTTTCGTGGCATATTTCAATTTTTTCATTTCCCTCTGGTGGTATGGCCAAATTTTTTCAAATTTCAAAATCGATTTTTTTTTCAATTTTTTCCTTTTCCCTCTGGTGGTATGGCCAATTTTTTTTTCAAAAACAAAAATTTTCAATTCAAATTTCAAAAACAAAATTTTTAAATTCAAATTTCAAAAACAAAAATTTTCAATTCAAATTTCAAAAACGAATTTTTCTCAAATTGTTTCATTTCAAATTTCCTTGTGGCACAAAACGATTTTTTTCTCGACCCGAGGTTGCCAAATTTATTAAAGATTGCAAAAATTACCTATTTACCCTTACCAAAAATAGTCATATACTGCATACCACCACCTGGTGGGGTCCACCGTAAAAAAAAGTCCCAAATGTTTTGGTAAAACAGCCTTGAGCACAAGGGAGAGGGAAGTTACACTCTGTATGTGAACACAACTGGCCATGAACTCTACGCTTTTGTCAACGGGAAGCTTGTCGGTCACTGCTTTGTAAATCGATCACTATTTTTGAGCTGGCATGGATCGGATCATGCTCATGCTGATGATGTGTTGGTCTTCAAACAAATACGCATGTGTGACAGTGACACAGGGCAAAACCACTCGTCCAACAGAACGTCCTTCGTCTTCCAGCTCGAGTCTCCGACGAAGCTTCACTATGGGAAGAATTACATTTCTCTCCTCAGCGTCACCGTTGGCCTCCAGGTTCCAATGCAAAACTCGTCGTCACGCAAACACATTCACCTGAATGAATTTCGGATCGTTTACGCTAATCGTAGTCGTGCTCGTGCCGGCCAGCATCGTTGGAGGATCAGTTAAGCTTGTCAGTGCAAACGGCACCGCCATTGATCTCACCAAAAGTTCCTGGTACTACGAGGTATCTACTTGAAAATCCCTAGCTCATGCTGATCGGAGACTTCTTTGAGCAGAGGAATCTGGTTCTGTGTTAGCGTGCGTGAGCATAACATACATGTCTTTGATCGTGTTGTTAATTTCCAGGTTGGCTTGGATGGTGAGCACCGGCAAATCCATCTTGACAAGCCCGGCACCAACAAGTGGAGGAGCGACGACGACGACGACATCCCCGAGAACAAGGCCACCTTCGCCGCTCCGGCCGGCGACGAGGCCGTGGCGGTGGACCTGCCGGGCCTGAACAAGGGCGCGGCGTGGGTGAACGGCAACGGCCTGGGCAGGTACTGGCCGTCATACGCTGCGGCGGAGATGGCCGGCTGCCACGCGTGCGACTACCGCCGCAGGTTCAACGCGGATCTCAACGAATCCGACGTCCAGTGCGCGACGGGGTGCGGCGAGCCGTCGCAGCGGCTCTACCACGTGCCGCGCTCCATCCTCTGCGCCGACGCCGGCTACGGCGAGCCAACAACGCGCTGGTCCTCTTCGAGGAGGCCGGCGGCGACCCGACGCGCGCCGCGTTCCGCACCGTGGCCGTGGGCCACGTCTGCGTCGCCGGCGCCGAGGTGAGAGACGACGTGACGATGTCGTGCGGCGGGCACGGGCGCGTGGTCACCAGCGTGGACGTGGCTAGCTTCGGCGTGACCAGGGGCAGCTGCGGCGCCTACAGGGAGTCGTGCACCGTCAAGTACACGCCCGCGTTAGCCGGCGCCGGGTGCGAGACCGGCCCGCTCACCGTGCAGGCCACCTGCTGATAGTGATAGCGTCGCAACTAACGATCGGCACAGGCGGCTTAGGTCTAGGCGTCGGTGAAATCTTTAATGATTCTTAGTAAGTGTGCTATATGATTGGTTTGGACTCTGCTGAGGTCAAAGTGCGGTTGATATCGTTGACGGAACATATATATTGCGATGAATCTTCCATTTGCTTATAAAATTGACCCATTTGTCCAAGTTTGGAACTTTGGAGACCCTTGTTTCGCCCTTCTGCGCACACAATGCCAACAAAATCAAGTGTCCCATGTTTGGAAACGTTTGAAATGGTGAAACTGCGAAGCGCGACGGTTGTTGTCATAAATATGCAATTTTCCCGCCCAACGAGGGATGAATTTAAATCTAATTTCTTATTCGGTTGGCTGGTAGCGGGTGTTGATTTGTTGTAAGAGAAAAATATCATTAGCTGGCTGGTAGCTGATGCTGATTTGATGCGAGAGAAAAGTATTATTGTAACTGAGAAGCCAGACGAACAAGGTTTGTCGGAGTGATTTAGTATTATGATCCACATCAAAGAGATTAATAAAGAAAATATTAATGATGGCCGACCTTTTCTAGTCACCCTGTCATTGATATATGTACTCTTAGTAAAATGGACTTTAACTAGATGATAATTTGCGAGAGCAAATTCTCTCTTCAATCCTGCCTATTAAAAGCTGGATATATTATTTTTTTAGCGGAAGCTGGATAGATTCTTGATGACAACCGAAGAAAATTCCTTCACTATATACTCCCTCCGTATCGAAATATTTGTCGCCGTTGACTTTTTCCTGCAACTTTGACCATTCGTCTTTTTTGAATAAGACGAATGGTCAAAGTTGTAAAAAAAGTCAATGGCGATAAGTATTTCGATACGGAGTGAGTATATAGATGCGGCAAAAACTGATAATATAATATTTCCCAGGTAATCTAGACATAAAATTCGTGACAACCCCAGTCATAGAGAAAGAAATTCAACATGGATAACAAGGCATTTACCTCAAATGGGTTTCCAATTGAATTTTATCAAAAGAGTTCTAGGATGTCACGTACTAATTCCCCCACATTATTAGTATACTGGCTCAAATATTCCAGTTGGTACAAATATAAAGTCATTGACGAATCCTCACATCTCCAGCAGTGAGAAGTGAGATGATGCAAAGAATGATAATAATTCTGTAGACACAGAATTCGTAACAATCCTAGTTTTATCAAAAAAATTATAGGATGTCATAAAATTAAAGGGGCTCGATGCAAATGTTTCATGAACTTCATACCAGTGACTTGCCACTTCTTTTGGTGCAATAACATTGATCCTTAAATTTCAAGAGGCAATATAGACGGGCCTGTTTGGTTGCTAAAAGTGGCTACAACTCCAAGAGACTAGCTAAATTTTACTCTCTATATTCTCATTTAGCTAGCCATTTAGCTAAGATGTACTCTCTAAATTGTAGTCAATTCCAACAGAATAGCTAAATTAGACTCTTCATATATCTGACATGTGGGAAATCTTCTTTGGACCTTTCTTTTTTTCACCTATCTCTCTCATAACCCCCTTGTCTCCCTCCCTGCGGATGGGACCGGACCAAAGGCAAGAAGCCTACCAGCGGCCGCCAGCGGGTATGACGCCGGCTGACGGCGGGCCTGGCACCACCACGAAGAGGAGGGCAGCGCGAACCCGGTGGGGTCCTTGGCAAGTGTGGGTGAGTGACACAGATAGAGGCATGGCGTGGGGAATGGAGGTGGCGCCATGGCCGCTAGCGAGGAGCTGCGACAGAGGGGTTGGTGGGACGGCAGAGGCCTGAGGGGCGCGACGCAGGCTCGGGAAGATAGGAGAGGCGGCAGCGGCGACGGAGCGTGCTGATGGCGGCAGCGGTGGAGGCACATGCCATTAAAAAAAGATGGCGGTTATGCACATGCCACAAAAAAATTTTCAGACACATGTGTGCCATGACCTCAACTTTTGTTTCCGTACATGCCATTCCGTCCATATTATGAGCTAACGGTGTCAAACCAATGGGTGAAATGGCCATTTTACCCCCTGTGGGCCCCACTAATCTTCCTCCACTCCTTCTCCTTCTCCTTTCTCCCGCTGCCGGCCGGTACTCGAAGCGGAAGCGGCGCCGGCGCAGCCTGAGGTCGGCGCGGCGTGGATCGAGGGCGGCTGGGTCGAGGGCAGCGGCCGGCCCGGCGAGGTCCGCCAAGGGGCCAAGCACCAGGGCCGCCACCGTCCGTGGAGCTTGTGCGCGCCGCCATGGCCGGCCGCGGAGCTCTACCGCCGGCCCCTGCGCTTGCTTGGCGCTGTCTCCGGCACTCGCGCCACCGTCGGCACGAGTGTCCTCGTCGGTCATGGCGGCACTGAGCCACGTCCGCGCGTCGTACACGCACCAGGTCACCTCCAGGCCCACGGCCCGCACGACCCCGCGCAGCCGCTCAGTCGCGCGCGCCGCCTGGTCTGCGGCCGACGCGACGAGCTTGGCGCAGTCACGGAGCATGCCGCCGCCGGAGCCGAAGCAAGCGTGAGGCGTGCGTGGCTGGAGTGCACGGAGGCGGAGGCGGAGGCCGCTAGCCGCGCCGGCCCCTGGCCGCGAGCCCCTAGCATGCGGGCAAGAGGCAGCCGTGCGGGCGCCTCAGCTCGGCCCTGGCCGCAAGCGAGAGGGAGCCGCGCAGTCACTTCAGCTCGGCCCTGGCCGCGAGCAAGAGGGAGCCGCTCAGTCTGGCCCTGGCCGCACGGGCGCGCGGGTGAGAGGGAGCCGCTGGATTTGGCAGGCGGCGGCGGCGGGGGCTCCGGCGGCGGTTAGGGTTCCGGCGTGCAGCAGTTTTTTTTCTCTTCATGACGCGGCGCTCACCGAGACAGGTAGGAGGGCGCACGGGATAGAGATGTAAACAATCAGGGCCAAAAGGGTCATTTCCTTTCGTGGGTCCCACATGTCAGATTGGTGGAACCGTTAACTTCTAACAGAAGGTGGACGGAATGGCATGTGCGTAAACAAAAGTTGAGTATATGGCACACAGGTGCCTACGAAACTTTTTGTGGTATGTGCGTAACCACCATCTTTTCTAATGGCATGTTCCAAAATCGACAGGCCGCCGGTTTGACCGAACGATTCCTCACCGGCGGTGAGGTTCCGGTGAGGGGAAGGGGCCGACGAGCATCCTCGAGGTTAGGGGAACCCATTCCACAGCTAATCTCGACGGATGGACGACCGGAGGCGGTTGACGGCTGCAGCGATGAACTGCGAGGTCGGACGGCGAGCTCAGCTGTTGGTAGCGGCGAGTGCCAAGGCGCGGGAGCGGTGTGGGCACGCGGCCACGCGGGAGGGAAGGCGGGAGCGTGCGCGTGAGGAGTGTAAGGAATCGGATGCTCACATCCTAAAAAGGAGGGGGTGAATTAGGCAACTTAGAAACTTAACCTACGGCTTTCACTGCTTTGCGTAAGGTAAACTAGATCATTTTTATCTAGATGTGCAATCTAAGGCTGGTCTAGTGTGAAACCCTCGTCCCAAAACAAGTTTTGAAGCTTAAGCCAATCCTAGCATCATACTACTCTAGGAAAGTAAAGGCAAGTAAGGATTGCAAGATAGTAATGCGGAAACGTAAAGGGGATGAGAGGAAGCAAACTCTTGACACGCGATTTATCCCGTGGTATCGGTAGGTACTAAGCCACCCCTAGCCCACGTTGTCGAAGCACTCCACACAGCAGTATTGCTTCTCGGTCACCAAGTCTCTCCCAAGAGCACCACTTAGCTTGCCACAAAGGCTCGCCACGAAGACACTTTCCAAGCTCCCTTGGTCACTTTGATGCTGCCTCCACTAATGAGCTTCTCCACCAAAGAAGGGGTCTCCACGTCCCCCGCACAAAGTGTCATCGCTGCTCCACACCAAACTGGAGGGTCGAAGACGCTTGCCAGTGAGCCACTTAGGCCCCAAGGCTTCCGGCACACCTTGTACAGCTTGATTCACTCAAGAATCACCTCACAAGGTTGGCACACCTTGCACTCACTCAGCTCTAAGCTAAGCCTAGCACTAAGCACACACACAAAGCATGTGCAAGTCTTTGAATGAGCAATTTAGCACTTGGATGGCTTGGATATGATCTTCTAAGTGTCTTGCACTCCTATGCACTTCCACACAATCCAACAACCTCAAATGGGTGAGTGGAAGGGGTATAAATAGCCCAAGGTGTCCAAAGAGCCGTTGGCTAACGATCACTAAAAAGTATACCGCCGGATGAACCGACGCTAGCTTTTCAAGGCCATCGGCTCATCCGGTGCCCCCTCCACGTCACATAGCCGTTGAGATCCTCTGACTCAATTATTCTGATGCTTGCACCGATGCCTCCTTGCTCCGACCGTCGGTTCATACAGTGCTGATGCGCTTGAGCTCCAAATGTTTATGTTAGCAAATACATGGCCATCGGATGAACCACTATTGGGTCGTCGGTTCATCCGGTGCTTAAGTCTCCACGGCCAAACCATCTTTGTTTCGTATTCCACGGCATCAGATGAACCGCTGCTTGAATTCCTTTGACCGTTGGTTCATCCGGTGCTTCTGACTCTGCTGCTTCACTTCTTGAATTTATCCAGTGCAACTAAAAACCATACTGTCGGTTCATCCGACGGTCTGTGTAGATTGAGCCTTCTTCACGTAGTGTACCAGTTCATCAGGCCAATGCAGCGATGCTATCTTCCAAAATACCGTCGGTTCATCTGACGGTGTCATTTCTCTTCTTTTTCTTCCACTTTTTCTTCCACGGTTTAGACCCTTAAAAAAGACATGTGGCATTTTTGCATCCTTGGGACCTAGAAATGTCTAAAAAGACATGCTCAACAATATGGTTAGACACATTGGTCATATTGTTATGAATCACCAAAATCAAACTCGAGCAAATAGCATATGAGGCCATGTTCGCTACAAGGGGGATAGCGAGTTGTGGGTGCTCGTCAAAATTGGCTAGCGGGGAGGACGGGATTGCTAGTGAGATGAAGAAGCGAGCAGGATAGCTAGGCTATTGGATTGTTGTTTTGTGGATTTTTCCATTTTTTAACTAGTCCAACCATTTTAACTAGTCTGTTGGAGTTGCTAATAGAATTAACTCATTTGCCAACCACAAATAGCATTCATGCGAGAACGCAACATACTAAAGGGTGTTGTTATCTTGTAAAAACTAATACATTACATTAGTAGCACATGAAGAAATATAATGGAGTCATCTTCAAAATCCGTTTTTGAGAAAGCTTATGATAAAGTAAAATGATCATTTTGATTGCGGATGCTCCTCATGATGAGTAGAAAAAAAGTAGAGTCTAACCAAATCAAATGTTTAAGTTTAACACACCAACCTAGTAAGGATCATCAAGAGATTCTAAAAAAAGGTAAGGATCTTCAAGGGGTATAGAATTCATCACTAATATTGAAAACATTAAACTTCAAAGAATGACTTAAATTTGACTATATTTGCACAATTTTTCTAAATAAGACAAGCGATCAAACTTCGAGGAAGTAATAATATTGAAGAAAACACTAAAGTTGCAGATAAATGGATACTGATTGATAATCATGAACATCAATACCATGCTTTGTTTGTTTAGGCTGTTTTTCACGTGAAAGTGCAATATAATGTGCAAGGAAAAACTAACAAGCATGTTTAATATAACTTACATGCTCATGAAAACCCGGTCCAGTCAAAGACGTAGACCTGCACGTTGATGCGCGACAATGTAGGAGATACAGTTTGCAATCAGCAGCAGCAACAACTATCTTTCCAGCGCACGGGTCAACTCCAACAAATCGGCATGCACGGGTGCTATCTTTACGTACGTGGTGAAGGATGCATGGGACCCTGGCCCACCCAGCTGACTTAATTATCCCGTGCTTGCCGTGCCTTATCCGCCCGGAGCAGTCGCTAGCGTCGTCAGATCAGCGTGACTTCCTCCGCCGCCGCCGCCCTACTACAAATACCTCGCCCCCCGCATCACTTTTTCCCAATCACTTACACTCTTCCCACTCGCCTCTCTGTTAGTTGCACCATGGCCGAAATGGCCGCGCCGCTCGCACTGCCTCTCCTCTTCGTGCTCGCCGCCGCCGCCACCATCGTCACCGGCTGTGGCGCGACCACCGTCTCCTACAACGACCGTGCTGTGGTCATCGACGGCCAGCGCCGCATTATCTTGTCCGGGTCCATCCATTACCCCAGGAGCACGCCGCAGGTGAGATCGATGGATATATACATACCGATCGTTCTCTCTCTCAATGCTGGTGCAGCCACCTGATGATCCGTCTTTAATTTCTTTCCTGTGCAATTTGCAGATGTGGCCCGATCTAATCAGGAAGGCCAAGGAAGGCGGCCTCAGCACCATCGAGACCTACGTCTTCTGGAATGGCCACGAGCCGCGCCGCCGCCAGGTAACCTCGATCAGCCTACATCTGTATATATGCTAGTACGTGATCCCATCCTCCATTCGTGTTAATAGATTGTGCATTTTCTCTCTTTGGCAGTACAACTTCGAAGGGAGCTACGACATCGTCAGGTTCTTCAAAGAGATCCAGAACGCCGGCATGCATGCTATTCTTCGCATTGGTCCCTACATCTGTGGGGAATGGAACTACGGGTGCAAACTCTCATATTTTCATCATCACGTAGTATATGTATCATGATAATAATCTCGAGATTGATTTCCTGTTCATTTTTCAGTTACTGATCCTTCATTGTTCGTTCTCTTGTTTTGGTTCTCCCCCCCGGCCTGTTGTTGTTGCAGAGGCCTTCCCGCTTGGCTGCGTGACATCCCCGGCATGCAGTTCAGGCTGCACAATGAACCCTTCGAGGTAAGGTGCAACACCAGTGTTCTATTTAGACAGATTCGATCGGCGATGTAACTCCAGGTAATATAATCATTTTGTTTCCTTGATCCCCATGGCAGCGCGAGATGGAGACCTTCACCACCCTCATTGTCAACAAGATGAAGGACGCCAAAATGTTTGCAGGGCAGGGAGGCCCGATCATCCTCGCTCAGGTACGTACATACATATATATGATATATGTATAACATTATTAATTCTACCCTTCACTTGCATTGCGGACAGTATATCTGATGTATAATCAAAGATTAATTATATGCCAAATCCTGAATCCTCAGTATATTTTTCATGTTATAATATCTTCTCATGATAATTGTTCTGACTGTCTAGATCGAGAACGAGTACGGGAACATCATGGGAAAGCTGAACAACAACCAGTCCGCCTCGCAATACATCCACTGGTGCGCCGACATGGCCAACAAGCAGAAGGTTGGCGTCCCGTGGATCATGTGTCAGCAGGATGACGATGTGCCACACAATGTGGTGAGTTAATTAAATTTTCACCTTACCTAGTTGAGTGATAAATGGCTTATGCATGCGCAGTCATGTTTTGTAGCTTCAGCTAATGTGTCGAGTTCCTCTTGTCCTTGTTATCAGATCAACACATGCAATGGATTCTATTGCCACGACTGGTTCCCGAATAGGACCGGCATTCCCAAGATTTGGACAGAGAACTGGACTGGCTGGTAATCTTTTTTTTTTCCTTCTACAATACTACGTGGTCTTGTTTTTTTCCTGAATTTTTGCAACTTCGATTAGTTTGGTAACTGAAATTTGTGCCATTAGGTTCAAAGCCTGGGACAAGCCGGATTTCCATAGGTCTGCTGAAGACATAGCTTTTGCAGTTGCCATGTTCTTCCAAAAGCGTGGATCTGTTCAGAACTACTACATGGTATGATTGTTGGTATTTTTTACATGAATTTCGTATGATCATCTTGTAATGCCATTAATGTTGTCACCTAAATTCACATTGTCGTTGATTATCAGTACCATGGCGGAACCAACTTTGGGCGCACTTCTGGTGGCCCTTACATCACAACCAGCTATGACTATGACGCGCCTTTGGATGAATATGGTGAGTTTATTTAGCACAGAGGATTCTTTGTAATGTGTCTGAAAGTTGATTGCAATTCTGTGATATATAACCTTGGGAATGTGGTTTTATATGTATATCCTATCAGGTAATATTAGGCAACCCAAATACGGCCACTTGAAGGAACTCCACAACGTGCTCAAGTCCATGGAGAAAATCCTTGTCCATGGAGAGTACAATGACACTAGCTACGGCAAGAATATCACTGTGAGTTTCACGTCTTATGCCAACTATTTTCTTGTATAAGAGAGAAAAGGATGATCTTATTCAGGTTCTTCCAACACGTGCAATTGTTAATATGAAACAATAATGCAGGTCACCAAGTACACCTATGGCGGTTCTTCGGTTTGCTTCATCAACAACCAGTTCGACGACAGGGATGTCAATGTGACCCTTGGCGGAACCCACCTCGTGCCAGCGTGGTCCGTCAGCATCTTGCCGGACTGCAAGACTGTTGCATACAACACTGCCAAGGTTTGTCGATCGCTCAGCTCAGCTATCAATGCAACGTTCTCGTTTCAGGTCTTTCAATTAGAACATGCATATAGCCTTCAGTGTGTTGCTATTGCTGAGTACTGATTTCAGTTTCCGTTTCTCAAATGATTGTACCAAATTAGATCAAGACGCAGACGTCAGTAATGGTAAAGAAGGCAAACACGGTGGAGAAGGAGCCGGAAGCACTGAAATGGTCGTGGATGCCTGAGAACCTGAGGCCCTTCATGACTGACGACCGTGGCAGTTTCAGACAGACCAAGCTCCTGGAGCAGATCGCTACATCCACGGATCAGAGTGACTACTTGTGGTACAGGACAAGGTAACCCACAAAATTGTTTTCCAATTCCTCATCCTGATCAATTCCACCCAACGGATTAACGTAATTCTATAAAATGTTTGCCAAACTACAGCCTTGAGCATAAGGGAGAGGGAAGTTACAAGCTGTATGTGAACACAACGGGCCATGAGATCTACGCTTTTGTGAATGGAAAGCTTATCGGTTAGTACTCTGATCCTAGTATAACTTGATAGCAATATTTTTTTCCTTTCTGCCATCAATCTGGTTGTTCTGACAACGTTGGTGTGCGAACAATGTGTTTGACAGGGCAAAACCACTCGGCTAATGGAGAATTCGTCTTCCAGCTGAAGACTCCAGTGAAGCTTCACTCTGGAAAGAACTACATTTCCCTTCTGAGCGGCACTGTTGGCCTCAAGGTTCTGAAACTTGTCAAGCTAACAACACTGGTCTGTTTCATTTTGTACTCCTGTATGATGAGGGTTACACGTTCTCTGTGAAACAGAACTATGGGCCTTTGTTCGAGCTTATGCCTGCAGGCATCGCTGGAGGACCAGTTAAGCTTGTCGGCACAAATGGCACCGCCATTGATCTCACCAACAGCTCTTGGTCCTACAAGGTAGCAGCACATCAAACCCCTAACTCCTCATCCCTTCCTTATTTTTTAGCAAACCTTGATTGCAGCAGCATGATTGTAACACACATTTCTTTGCAGTCTGGTTTGGCCGGCGAGCACAGGCAAATCCATCTCGACAAGGTCGGCTACAAATGGCAGAGCCACAACAGTAGCATCCCGGTGAACCGGCCGTTCACGTGGTACAAGACCACCTTCGCCGCTCCGGCCGGCCAGGAGGCCGTGGTGGTGGACCTGCTGGGCCTGAACAAGGGCGCGGCGTGGGTGAACGGCAACAGCCTGGGCCGGTACTGGCCGTCGTACACGGCGGCGGAGATGGACGGGTGCCACGTGTGCGACTACCGCGGCAAATACAAGGCGGAGGGCGACGGCATCTGGTGCCTGACGGGTTGCGGCGAGCCTTCGCAGCGTTACTACCACGTGCCCCGCGCCTTCATCCGCGCCGGCGAGCCCAACACGCTGGTGCTCTTCGAGGAGGCCGGGGGCGACCCGGCGCGCGCCGCGTTCCACACCGTCGGCGTCGGCCCCGCCTGCGTGTCCGGCGCCGAGGTGGGCGACGACGTGACGCTGTCGTGCGGAGAGCACGGCCGCGTGGTCACCAGCGTCGACGTGGCCAGCTTCGACGTGACCAGGGGAAGCTGCGGCGCCTACGAGGGCGGGTGCGAGTCCAAGGCCGCGCTCAAGGCGTTCGCGGCGGCGTGCGTCGGCAAGGAGTCGTGCACGGTGAAGCACACTGACGCGTTCGCTGGCGCCGGGTGCCAGTCCGGCGCGCTCACCGTGCAGGTCACCTGCTGACAGCGGTCGGCGCAGCCACACAAGAGCGACGGGGTGGCTTAGGTTTATGTATCTAGATTAGCAGCTCACCTTATGATTCAGGTGAAGCTCAATTATGATTAGGGGTGTTGGTTACGTGTGGTGTGCTTGGCTTTGGACTCTGCTGTTCTCTCAAAGTAGTGTGGTTGATGGAATGGAGCGTATTGCCAATGACAATGAGTCCATCCATTTGGATTAAAATTATTGATGGTCCATTGTCCTCCACCTGTTGACGCTTTTGTTCCCCGTCTCATTTTCACCACTTTTCTTGTCGCTTCTTGGATTTGTGGCCTTTGAGCCTGTTGTACTACTTTGTGCATTAAGTTTGGCAATGGGACCCTGGAGTCATGGCGGAAGAAATTTCCACATCTCTCAACATGTGACTGAGTTTCCTTTCTGATCATGATGCATGGAAGACTCCATCGATCCATTCGCTTACAGTTGATGGATAACAAAAACCTGGTGATTCTGAGATGGAAAAAAGCTGCGCCAATGGTCCGTTGTCCTCCACCTGTTTACCCTTTTGATCCCCATTGCATTATTCATCGCTTTTTTCCCTTGTCACTTGATGCTGGCGAATCTTAGATTTGGCTTTGATCCGTTCGACCTACTCTGTGCAGTTAGAATAGACGTGGGACCCTGGAGTCGTGCCATAAACTAAGTAATCTCTTGCTGCACATCGGTAATAAGGAATCGCCGTGTTAATCTCGTCGGTGGCGAAATTCTTGAGACAAGAAAATCACTGATTGAACAGATTTTGATTGGCACGGTTGGGAGGAATAGAATAGCAATGATGTTGTAAAGAGTGATAGACTGCGTAGAGCTAGTATAGTCTGGTCACCAAGGCACGCAAATGAATCGATGCTTACTGACACTGAGATTACTCCACTCTGAAGAAAAAAACGTACGCTGCACGTTGATGTAATGTAAAGAGAAGAGTGGTTTGATTGTGTCGAGCTACTATTGTCGGGGTATTGCTGCAACATTAGTCACCATGCATCTCTTTTGGTGTGCTGTCGATTTTTTGGGCACTGTGTATCTCAGTTTGCGAGAAGGTTCAGAAGGAAAGATTGATGCAATGCCATCCCTCTGTTTTGTGTTTTGTCTTCTCGATGGCAATGCACACCCACTCAACTAAGCATCAACTCGATGTTGTTACCAGAAACTTATTTTGAATTAAAGAAATTTGTAGGAAACATTTTTGTGGACAACTTCATACTGAGAGTTCTTACGACCAAGGCCCAAACAGGTGCTAAGTTCACCATGCATGCATCCTTCTTTGCAATGGAGAACATTTTTTTTTACCCTTCGTTAGAAACACTTGTTCTTGCCCTACCTAAAAAGAAAAGAACAACAGTCTTGCCCCCCTTTTTTTTAAAAAAAAAGTTCTTCCAATTTTGAAATGCAAGAATCATGCAGAGAACAACCGTCCAATTTTCATAAGAAGCAGGTTGCGGATTACATTTTGTAAGTGGAGTTGGATTTCGTGGAGTGAAGTGGTCCCAAACCGGCACTAAACAGAGCCAAACATTTGGATTGACCACGAGGTATCAGTTCTATGCTAATATAAAAAGTTTAGCATTTAGTAATTATAATAGAAATTAATCTTAGCGCTTAGGACGATGCCCACCAGTAGAAAGATGGTTCTTGGAAGTTGGAATAAAAAACACTCAAACAGGGCATCTAGCGATGGATTGCGTACGTAGAGCCGGTACGGTCTCGCACAGTATCTGTCCACGCGTTGGAAAAGAACCCAAAAGGAACCTAGGATCACTTGAGCGTGCTGCTAATCCTTCCTCACCAAGATTATGCTTCCTTCAGCCCCACACCAACGCACGGCGCACGGAGCCGACGTGCTGTAAGCCGCGAAGGCACACATGACTAGAGAATGACTACTAGTAGGAAACCAGAGCAGAGCTTGCAGAGGGAGAGAACAATTACGACACATCTCTTCCCTTTAGCCTTGTTTATACTACTAAAAAAATAAAGCCAGCACAAAACTGATCCCTTCCCTTTAGCCTTGTTTATACTGCTGGAGAAACGAACTTTTATCTTGTCTCTGTACCGGTACTAATATGCCATTTGCATCGGATCTAAGGCTGTCCGCACCGGGGCCTGTATCGCAACGGCAAAGTGACCTCCAGGTCGCTTTTCCCGTTTTTCCTCCCGCACAGGGGGACGGGAAAGCGCCCTGCGAGGTTGCGTTCGCCCGGCGGAGCGCTACTCCTGGCGCGTTTGGAGGGCGGACGGTACACGCCAGGTCGGATGGGCGCTCAACCACCCCGCGCGTCCCGCCGTGGGAGGGAGGGAGGAGGAGGAAGGAGCCGCCAAGGAAGAAGCAGGAGGGAGAGAGGGCCGCCGGCAGCAGCACCTCGTCGTCGTCGTCGTGCCGAGTGCCTTGGGAGCGGGGGAGCCACGCCGCGGGGAACAATCGTGAGCCGCCGGGCATCCCTGTCGCGACCCTGCTCCACTCCGCCTCTGCTCCAAGCACCAGCCGTAGATCCAGGGGGAGAGGACGGGCAGCGCCGTAGATCGATACCCGCCGTCGCAAATCGAGACCCGGCCGAGCTCGAGCCGCCAGCTCCGCCGGGACCTCCATGGGCCATGTGGCGGAGGGGGACGACTGCTCCGGGCATGGCCATGGCCGAGCTCGAGCCGCCTGCTCCGCCGGGACCTCCATGGGCCATGCCGCGGGTCCCCCCTGCTCCGCCGGGCAACTCGAGGGGCAGAGCCCCTGCTGGATCTCGCCGTGGTGGAGCTCGTCCGCCGCCGTCTTCAGGGTCGACGGGGAGAAGACGAGCCGCCGCCGCCGCCGGGAGGACGCGGCGAGCTCTTCCTCCACCCGGCCTCCCCAATCGCGGCCGCGAGCTCTTCACCTCCGAACGGGGCGACGGGGCATGGAGCTCCGCCGGCGCGCGCAGGGGAGCATTGCGGCGGGCCCGACCTTCGCCTCTCGCTCCAGCCGCTCATCAGGGAGGGCGCGGTGCCGACGCCGACGAAGCAGGGGAGCGGGCGGAGTTGGCGAGGTGGGAGCAGGGAGTGTGGAGGGCGCCGCGGGTAGATTGGGAGGGAGAGAAAAGGAAGGAGTATGACGCGTGGGCTCCACATTTGTTGGTTGGTTTTGAGTTTGAGACAGGGGATGACGGGTGCGGGAAAACTCAAACTGGACTGTAAAATTTCGATGACGAAGCAGGAATATTCCTTTTAGGGGATGAGTTTGGAGTTCAACGAGTGCGGACAATCTAAAGGATAGATTCTCAGTACTAATTCGCCTGACCCGCTTTTGTATCGAGTTACAGTCTAGCATCGGTACTATTGTGCCTCCTACGATTCCTCCTTCTCACTCTTATAAGCTCTGCTCTATTTCTCTCAGGGCAATGTATTCTGTGCAAACCCCATTCGTGTGTAAACTATGCAAACCCCAACCACAGACGCTAGATCTTCATCTGATGGTCAGATCGAGAGGTGAGGAATTGTTTCACTTAAACCCTCCCACCAATGCATTTGCTAATCAAAACACCCTCTCATCTCACCCCCCGGACGCCGCGACGCCGTCACGCCGTGCGGGAGAAACAATTCGTTTCCCCTGCCGTCGCGCCGCGGGCTCCTCGCTGGAGGACGCCGACGCCGCCGCTCGGAGTTGCTCGCGAGACTGGGCTGCTCGGACGGCCGCCGCCGCCGCCCCTGCTTGCTCCGCGCGAACCGACGCTGGAGCACGGCCGCCGGATGGACGCCGACGCCCCCACACGAACCGCGCTGCTCCGCTCCGCGCTCGAGGCCGGACGCCGCTGAACGCCCCACACGAACCGTCGACCCCGCACTGGAGGACGCCGGACGGACGCGAATTGTTGCTGCTGTCACATGTTTCTGTACTACTGAGCAATGAGCATGCATTAGTGTAGGAGTAAATCAATGAATCATTCATGTGCTGTCATATATGCATCCCATATTAATTTTTCTTTACTTTCCCAAAAAGATACACAATTTTATTTTCTTTACTCTACTGGTCTTGCATCTCCATCTCAGCAGTCTTAGATGTTTCATTGCTGCTGTCACCTGTTTCTTTTACTCTACTGATCACTGCAGGTTGACCCATCAGTGAGTGGCTTGTACGCTGCACATGGGGTGGCGCTGGCCGGGCTCCCGACGAGGCGCCATGGGTGGGCCTGAAGGAAACGGAGGCGACCGCGCCGCCGGGAGGAAGGAGGAGGTGTCTGTCCCGGGGCGCTGGCGCGGAGCAGCCCGCGGCGCCGCGGCGGCAGCGTCCGAGCCCGCGGCACGGCGTGACGACATCCAGGGGTGAGATTAAGGGGGGTGTTTTGATTAGCAAATGCATTGGTGGGAGGATTTAAGTGAAAAAATTCCCCACCTCTCAATCTGGTCATTGGATGGAGATCCAGCGTTTGTGATTGAGGTTTGCATAGGTTGCACACGAATGGAGTTTGCACAGGATACGTTGCCTTCTCTCAGACTCTCCGCACTTATATTTCCTCTTCCTTTCATTGTTATTCTCACACTTATCCTCTCATTCTCTCTCCTAGGCCGAGGGACCAGGGCGGCGGTGGTGGCGGCCGAGCATGGAGGCGCCAGCAGGGGCCATGGAGAGGCATGTTGTTGCCCCTCCTCCCTCCTAGAGGCGTGGCGTTAGTGGCCTGGAGGTGCGCTAGCGGCAGCCGTTGCCCTTCCTTCTTCCTCTCGGAGATGCGGCGGTCGAGGCCATGAAGGCTCCTCCTCCCTCCTAGAGGTGTGGCGGCGGTTGACCCGAGTAAGCTCACGATTGCAGCAAAGATGGCCAACATGGTGGATCTCTTTTCTCCTTTTGTAATATGTGTGAATGTATTTGAGATTTGTGTAGTGATTCTTGTGAATTCATGGTTATGATTGTTGTGACATTTGTGTGCAATATGTGATGGAATGTGCTAAAACATGTGATGAAATATGTGTGCGTGTAAGGATTTTGTGACTGATTCTTGAGAAAATGAGAAAAGAAAACAAGAAAAGGGAAAAGATTTGGCGTGACGTGCATCCTAAATTAGTAGTAGTCGAAGGAAACAGTCAGTAAAAATATCTCATTTAGAGCCTACAAGAGTATCTAATATTTCCTTCCTAAAAAGATGTTTGAATGCTTCTAAAAAGGTATTAGAAAAAATAAAGAAGGTCATCTCTAATAGTTCCTAATAATCTACTCCTAAAATATAGAAGATAATTTTGCATCAGGAATCATATACTATTCTTAAATTATCCTAACCACTTTTATGTACTCTTTCTCTCTTGTACATTTGCATCAGGAACCCTATTCTACTCTTTATTGTTTCTGAGCCTTTCTGCCTTGTTTTAGTAGAGGATACGCGGGTGGATTAGAAGTTGTTGGAGAGATATTTTTTACCATCTTCCTAAAAATCAAGGATTAGGGACGGATTTAAGAAACTTTTGGAGATGCTCTTAGTACTAGTAGAAGAGAAAAAATGGTACTAAAGGGGCACTGAACCTGATACTAAAGGTCGTTTCTTTAGTAGTGTTAGTTGATGAAAAACTTTACGGATGTTGGAATATTTCATGGATGTCAAAATGGGTGTTCAAATACTAATAAAAAACAATTTCAGAATTCGCCTAAAAATCATTAGACGAATTTTTTAAGATTAATTAATTCATCATTAGCACATATCTATTATAGCATAACATTGTCAAATCATGAAGTAATTAAGCTTAGTAGATTCGTGCCGTAAAAATTATTGCAATATATGCAATTAGTTTTTTCTATATTTAATTCTTAATGTATGTGTTCAAACATTTGATGTGACGGATGATATATAATTCTTTTCGGTGTAAATAAACAAGGTTGAGGAAATTAACTGCCGGCGGAATGCATGGTGGAGCGTCTGCTATTATCAATACCGGATATTAGAGCAACTCTAAGAGACTAGATATAATCCTAGCTAAATTTAGAGGTTTAGAAGGTTTGTAAAAACATAATGAGGTTCATAATTAGAGGGTGTACCAACAGACTCTCCACATCCTCTATCTATCCATACTCAAATCACCCCTCCACACACTGGCACGTGAGGCCAATCTGTCATCCTCTACCTTCTACTTTATCTTATCCCTCTCCCCACCATTGGCCTCCTCCACCACTCCTCCAACACCTCCTCCCACTCTCCCTCCCCCTCCTTCTCCCTATTTACGGCCCGACGTCTGCTCCCCTCCTCCATCTTCTCTCCCAGCCACGACGGTCTTCCTCCTCTAGTGCCGCCTGTGCTACCTCCTCCTCTCCATCACCACCGCTGATTCCACCCCCACTCTTTCCTCTCTCTCTCTCATGCTCCCCATGGCGGCAACAACACCACTGCACTGGGGCCTCCTTCTCCCGTTGCTGCCACCATCGCTTCACCGCCGCAGCAGCCTCCTCTTGCGGGCCTCGGCCGTTGATTCGCCATTGCCTCCGCCTCTAGCATCGTCGTCACTGTCAATTCCGCCCCGCCGTAGCCTCTAGCTTGACCTCTTTTGCCGATCCGCCACCGCCGCCGATTCCGCTCCGTCGCAGCCTCCAGTGCGACCTCAACCACTGATTCGTTGTCGCCGCCGACGCTGTTGTTTCTGCCCTCGCCACCACAGTGCCTCCTTCCTGCTTAAAGTGGCGGTGCCTGTTTCCTGCTCGCGCGAGAAGATGAGGGGGGAGGTGCAGGATGGTGTAGGGAGTTTGGTGAGTGACCTCCGCTCAACAACATTTCCTAGTCAGGAGCGGGTTATTGCGAGCCGTATAGTGAGGCAGCCAATATACCTAGTCAGTTGGATGGTAGTTTTTGAGACTTTTCTAAAATTTGAGCTAGTATAAGATCATTTTGAAGAGTCCGTTGGAGTTGCTTTTAGATGGAAGAGTAGTGCACTTGTCACCGTTAGGTAAAAGACTTATTATATGCTTTTGAGATCGGTGCTGCTTCTAAAAGGAAAATAAAATGTACGGGAGCAACGGAGCAATCTGCCTCTTGAGTACTCCCTGCGTCCTGCGAAGGGTCTCCACTTTAGTTTCTTTTCATTCAAATTGTTTGAAGTTTGACCAAATGTACAATGAAAAATATCAATAGCTATCACACCAAATATGTATGCTATAAAAATATAATTCATAATAAATCTCATAATACTACATCAAAAGCATTGATATATTTTTATATAAACTTGGTTAAACATAAGATGATTTGACTTAAGACAAGATCAAAGGGACGCTCTCTTTACAGATAGAGGGAGTACCATGGAGATGCAACAATATAATTCCACGTTAGAATTGAAACGGGCTGGATATTAAGGATTGACCGTGTGCCTCTGCAAAAAAACTCCACTACGGCTAACTTTGGAATAGAACGCTTAGCGCTTAAGTTGGTGCACTTCCGCACTGGCATGGGCACTTTAATTTGTCCAGTTTTTTTTAAACATTTCGTAGTAGCTAGCTTTTAGCGGGGCCCCATGGAATGGAACCTTTTCCCAACGAGAACGGATCGTCCGATAACGAATAGGATGCTTAGCGGCCTGAAACATTGTCATCTTCTCCTCCTTTCGGAAAGTGGCATTTTGTGTTGGACCGAATGAACCCTTTGGCGAAAGATTGAAAGAAGGAAGATCGAAGCTGCCTAATTCCTAACCTAAGATATACTCCCTCCATCTCATAAAAAGTGCAATTTTAGTTTTCCTAGAACACATTAGCGGTGGGACGAAAAGATTAGTACCCTTATTTTTTAGCCACATGTAGTAAGTTTTGGTATGTAGATTAGATCTGATTGTTTAATTAGGCAGATAATTAGATCTATTTTCTAGAATTGTACTCTTTGTGAGATTTTTTTTTTCAAATGCTAGGATTGCATTCTTCACGACACGGAGGAAGTATCTCACTTAAGCCAGCTAGCTACTTATCCGTCCGAGCTTAATTGGAACACGTTTTCAGCATAACTTAAGTTGTTTGGGTTTCTAATCTACACACCCATGTGATTTAAGAAACGAACATAGTTTTTTTTCCGGGTAGTCAAAGTAGACATCTGTGATGACTTCATAAATCACAAGATGATAATAGGACGTGTAGAACTTATGTATGTGATTTGTAGGTGCATATCAATCTCAAGGTGGTGATGAGAGCAGCGGCATAGGCAGTGGTGGGTAAGGGGCTGAAGTCCCTCCTACCGCCGGTAACAGCATGAAAGCCTTTCTTAAGCCTCCGCGAGAAATTTGAGAATAAAGAAGTGGGAAGAAGGAGTTAGAGGAGTTAGAAGAGAAAGGAGCCCCTACGACCATTGTTAGCTTCGTCACTGGATTGAAGTATTTGTATAGTGCGTGTATTCATATGTCTGCTCTAACACGCCAGGAAGCATAAGTACTGTATATACATACACAAGTATAAAGAAAGCTTATAAAAAAAACATAAGTATTGGACATCATCATATGGATTGACAGTGTAGAGACAACGAGAGATGAAAGCAAAAGTAGAGAGTATAAAAAAGGCCGGAGAGAGAACAAGCATAAACCTCCGTAAAGCCTCTCCATTTCCACTGCCCAGGGCCCACCCGTCAGTGTTCACCACTCCACCCCATCCCCTCCGACTCCGTCGGTCCGCTGCCGGATGCCATGCCACCACCCTCCGACCGCCGGGACCCTCCGGAATACGAAACTCCCGTGGCGTTGCCGGCGTCGCAAATTCCTTGCTTCCGTCTCCGGCCATCCCAATTCCAAAATCCCCCCACCGGGCAGGGCACCGCCCCCATTCCCTCCCCGCCAAAAAGCATCGCCATCTCATCTCCCGAAAGCCAAAGCGGCGGCCAAAGCCACAAAGCGAAAAAGCGCGCTCCACACTCAGCACAGCACCACCACTGCCGCCCGCCTCGAGCCCCTCCTCTTAAGACGGAGAGGATGCCTTGCCCCGCTCCCCTTCCTTCCCCACCTCGCTTCCTCGCCACCGCCGCAGCAGCAGCAACCAGTCAGCGCCAGCACAAGCAGCTCCACCACCCCGCGATCGCTCGCGGCGTCACCAGCAGCAGGGACGCGCGCTGCCGGGATCGGCGGCCTCGCCGGGGATGGCGAGCGCCGGGGCCGGTCCGTCGGGGCCGCCGCGGACCCAGTCGGGGCGGCAGCGGACGATGTCGCGGGCGCCCACGCGCGCCTTCACCATGCGCCCTGACGGCTTCTCCGGGGAGGACGGCGTCGAGATAGTGGAGGAGAGCGAGCTCGTGCCTTCGTCGCTCTCGCTCGCGCTCGCGCCAATCGTGCCCATCCTCCGCGCCGCCAACGAGATCGAGGAGGAGAACCCGCGCGTCGCCTACCTGTGTACGTGCTCGCACGCAGCTGGTTTGGAATTTGAATTTGTCGGATGCTGTGATGCTTGTTGGTTGTTAAGACTAGTCGCACTCGCACGTGCGCGCGTCATCTTTATTTGAACTCAGCAACGAAACGGATATTCATGTGCATATTTCCAGTCCACCACTCCAGTTATCTGAATGTCGTTTCACTTATTCTTCCTTCTCTGTCGACACAGGCCGTTTTACTGCATTCGAGAAGGCTCACACTATGGATCCAAACTCAAGTGGG
Source organism: Cenchrus fungigraminus (assembly GCA_036936925.1). Lineage (NCBI taxonomy): Eukaryota > Viridiplantae > Streptophyta > Magnoliopsida > Poales > Poaceae > Cenchrus > Cenchrus fungigraminus. The sequence continues at coordinate 46,661,727 of CM072778.1, read as the reverse complement.
CGTGGAGTTCGGCAATTCAAAACGTACTTGTTGCATAGGCTTGAAAAGGTATGCATATGCTCGATCCTCAACACTTCGTCAACCCTTGCCGGACTGAACCACCTAATTTTCACGTGTACCATGACAATTGCATGCTGAAGTTTTAAAAACAAAGTTTCATTTCTCAGCCTTTTGTAGCTCAGTTTCTGGATAGTGCTGATGCTGACACCCACCAATAGCCAAACACCTGTTTGTAAATTCTTATTCTATTTTAATTGAATTTCTACTATGTACCTTCACACTTCTTGAGCCACAAACATCCTGGTCATAAGCTTGAGTGATTTGTAAAGGAATTAATTAGCCATTTAATTCAAGTGTTCGGAGGGATCAGAACTGGGTATTTTACTCGCGGTGCCAGGCCATACACCATTTTGGTGTCCTTTAGCTTGTCTCAATACTTCCTGACAAATTGTTTGTCTGTAAGACACCATTGACTGGTTTATGCATAAACCAATTAATTTCTGTTAGATCCAAACTTTGTGTCAGTTTGTAATTCCGCTCATGTAACAGAATACTCTTAAATGAGAGGTTTTGGATACAACAATCATTGTGAATTGTCCATCACGCAAGAGTTATGTCAATGTGAATTGCCTCATTATGTCAACTACTGCCTCCGTCCCAGAATATATCAACCAATGTCTTTACGACGTCACCTAGGCGACAAGGCGGTGGTGGCTCGCCTCGCCTAAGGTGTCGCCTTAGCCTGCCTTAGCCCGCCTTGGCGATAAGCTGGTGGTGGCTTGCCTCGCCTCTCCTTAACACTTAAAAAACCATGATATCAACGTTTAGAGTTTTTCAAAGTCAAGCCTTTTTAATCTTGACTACAAATAGCAAAATAATCATAAACACTAATAACATAAATTAGTAGATTTAGCATGAAACCAACTATATTATAATATGTAATCTTTTCTATTCGAAATCAATTATTTTTAGAGATATTGTTGGTTAAAGTTAAAAATGTTTGACTTTGAAAAAAAATCTAAACATAGCTATATTTTGGGACGGAGGAAGTACTCTTTTTGCTATCCAACCAAAAGTTATGATACATGTGGTCTGCTTTTATGTTTGGAAGGATGAACAAGAGACAAAGCGCAGACTTGCTTCGACTGATGCAAGGGAGATACAAAAGTTCTACGAGTATTACTGTCAAAAATATCTAGAGGAAGATCATGAAAAGAGGAAACCGTAAGGGTGATCATTTTTCATATGTACTAGCAACCTTACAAGTTATCATACTTCGCTACATTAACTTATTCTTTGTTGAGTGGCTTAGTGAGGAGATGGCTCGATACTATCAGATCGCGTCCGTCCTGTATGATGTTCTGAAAACTGTGACACCTGGCAAACATCATGCCGAGGTTCTGTATCGAATCATTTCATTACCTTACAACATGTTATTTCATCTCCGTCACATTTCCTATATCATGTAATAACATTACTGTGACCTTTTGCTTTTCAGTATGATAATTATTCTAAAGAAGTTGAAAAAGAGAAAGCTTCTTTTTCACCATACAACATTTTACCCCTTAATATTTCTGTTCCAAGACAACCAATAATGGAGATTCCTGAGGTCATATACCTTAAGTTTTATTTAGTTTGCTTTGAAACTACCACATGCAGTATGATATAACACGCTGTGCAAAATGCAGATCAAAGCAGCAGTGGGGCTTCTTCGTCAGATGGATGGTCTTCCAATGCCAAAACCACAAAGCTCTGATGGAAAAACAGGGCCTGATGGATTGTACAAGCCTGTCCAGGATTTGCTTGAGTGGCTTTGGCAAACATTTGGATTTCAGGTGCCACTAAACACATACCAAATGGATTTCGTTTTCTTGACTGTACTGCCTTGCTTTATCAAATTCCAATCGTGCACGTCTGATTTCAAAATTTTAATAATATTAAGGATGAAGTTACAGACATCAACCTGCAACACTTTGTTGGTTTCGATTGAGATTTTGTTCCCAGTTTGCGTGAAAAATGTCTTTTTTGTGTGTAAATACGGGTTTTACATTTAGGTGTAATCACGGAAAGCACTCTGATGTATGTATCGCACTTAAGCGGTTTGCGTGATTTGCTAAAAATGGGCATATAATATGCAAAGTAGCTATTGTTAGTTGACATAGCCTGTTATAAAAAAATCATTATTCAAATAACTCACAACCTTTGCTGGTGATTTGGTAGATTATGGAACTTGGAAATTTCACGTCTATGTCAAATACACTTGGCTGCACTAATTCGTGAAATTTGGTACACACAATAATAATATAAATTAAAGGGATGTTATAGGATTTTGTTCATTTGACTTTAACCTTTAATTTGTCATTCCCTTGAGCTAAACATATAGACTTCTATTATGTATATTAATGGATATTTTGTTTCGTACCTTGCTCTAGTTATGAAGTAATATTGTGTTGTTTGATTTCAGTCCTAGGAAATAAGGTTGAGCCAAACATATAGACTTCTATCGTGTATATTTATGGATCTTTTGTTTCATATGTTGCTTTAGTTATGAAGTGATATATTGCTTTTGGTCCTAGGAAATAAGGTTCACTTTGAATGCATCCTATATTATGCGCTTAGTGTTGATAAACATGTGTTTGTAATGTCATGCTCTGTTTCATTGTTGTAGAAAGGTAATGTTGAGAATCAAAAGGAGCATTTGATTTTGCTGCTTGCAAACATTGACATGAGACAACAGAGTCATGCCCACCAGAGTGAAAGACATGTTCATATGGTAAAAAACCATTTCAACCTTCCTATAGTTACATGAATCGATTCAACTTCTTAGGGTGGGGGCTCTTCTGCATATACTTCACGTCTTTGCAGATACGTAATAGTACGGTGATAGACTTGATGGACAAGATTTTTAAGAACTACAACTCCTGGTGTCAGTATTTGCATTTGGAGTCAAACATTAGGTCAGTATGCATCAGTTTGATGTGCATCTTGTTCTTAAATTTTACCTCATTAACTAAAAGAACTTTTAAATCACAGAATTCCAAGGGATGCCTCCACACAACAGCCAGAGCTTCTTTACATAGGGCTGTATTTACTGATCTGGGGTGAAGCTTCTAATGTCCGCTTCATGCCTGAATGTCTTTGCTATATCTTCCACCATGTAAGTGCCAACATAATTCTACTTTTTTTCATTCCTTGTGTGGGAGCTTTTATCGTAGTTCACCAGCTGTTTCTTCTTTGGTAAATTTCATTTTCTTTTTTTCATGTCAAGTTCATGCGAAAAAAATCTTCTTTGATTTATTTCATAGCTGTTTTTCTTTGATATACATAAATCTCAACAAATAGTGGCAAGCGGTGCTGGTGTGTCAAGTTGTTTTTATTAGCTTTTATGGTCGCTCTTTGTGAAGTTCATAATCTGGTTGTACAAGCCAGTGTGTGGTCTGCATGGTTACCATTAACAATATGCCATGAAAGAATGCCATCTTCTCCATGTCACGGGATAGACCGATAGAGTCATGAGAAAACGGTAAACTTCTCAGTTGCATGTATGGATTTTCACAATATCCATGAAAAAGGGAAACATAGTGTTGGGACAGAGCATAATGGTTCGTCCTCTATCCCCTTAGGCTGAGACATGTTATTAGGAGATTATTTCAGGTAATAATTTGTCACCTTATGAAAAAAAGACATTGATGTGTAGCTTTTGTGAATTTAGGCACCATGTAAGCATCTTGGGAAAATCAGGTCTATCAGTGTAACAAGACATTATGTGGATGTGTTTGTGTGCGCAACACTTGATGTTGAAGTATAAGTGAATTGCACGCATCGAGTTGATACTTGATTCAAATACAGATAAGCATAAAGTCCAGGAAAAATATGTAAGCATGAAGTATAAAAAATATTTCCAGGCATACTGTCTAGTAGTGTCTAGTACCTTGAAATAAATGCAAGGGCCTATGTGTTTTCTATCTTTTTTCATCTTTTTTTATCAAGCACTCATGTTCTTGGCTTTTTCTTGTTAGTGTATATGTGTGAGTGGCCCATATGGCCTGTGTATAGCCCATATAGAGGCCCATGTATCACTGTCTATATACCCACCCTTCTAGGGTTGGAGGAATACACACTGAGAATTATCCCTGTATCATGGTATCAGCTGGGCTCTCCTTCTTCTCCCTCTCCTAGTCGTCGCCGTCGCAGCCATCCATGGCTGGCCGGCCCCTGTCCTCCTTCCTCCCTCCTCCCTCCTCTGCTGCTGTGGCCCGCAGCCCTGCCGCGGATCCCGCCGCCGCCATGGTCCTCCTGGCCGCCCATCCGGAGCAGGGGCCTGCCGCAGATCCCGCCGCCGCCGACGCTGCCCTGCACGGCGCGGGCGCGGGCGGAGCAGGGGACGCGGCCGCGGGTGGTGCGGGGGATTCCGCCGACCCCGTCTCTGCTCTCTGCGACCGTGGCGTAGGCGCGGGTGGCCTGGGCGCCGGCCCGCCCATTCCCGATGCCCCCACCGCCGCCCTGCGACCCGCCGCAGTCCTTCGCGGCCCAGGTGCAGGCGCGGGTGGCCTGGGAGCACGGCCGGCGCTCTGTCCTCGGCGCCTGGCAGCGGGCGTCGGGCGTCCTCACGCCTGGCAGCCTGCGGCGGTGCTCATCCCAGGACATCTGGGCTCTGGTTCCCTCTTCTTCAACGAGGGTCCACAGCCAAGCTCCTCCTCCCTTGCCGCGCGCCGCGCAACTGCCTCTCCAGCCTCTACGACCGCGCCACACCTCTCCGCCGCAGCCCCCGATGGCTTCTTCGCCGGCGTGAGCTCTCTCTTCGCGCCGCCCGCCGTCGGCACGCTGCCCGCCGCCGATGCCCTCGCCGCCGCCTTGGCTGCTGCCCAAGCCGCACGTGCGGGGCTCGCGCCCCTCCCGGCGGTTCTCTTAGTGCCGCAAGCCGCCGGAGCTGCTCGGCACGCCGCGGGCGTGGAAGCCCCCTCCGCTCCGCCCGAGGGGGCTGCTGCCTCGCCTCCTCCCTTCCCCGCGGCGTTGTTCACCCTGCCGCAGCCGAGCATGTACTCACCCGCCACAGCGCCGGCCGGCACCTCCTCAGCCGCCGCCGCGACTGCTGCGGCCGCCCGGCCCGCTCATGGTGCCTTCCCACGACCGCCGCCGCCCCTCCCGCAGCGGAAGCTGCTGGCCTGCGCTGCTCCGCCGCTGCCGAAGCAGCCCTCACGGCCACCCTGGACGAGGCCCAGGCTCCGCGTGCGCGCACCTTGGTCGTGGGTGCGCCGCCCCCCGCCGCGCCTCCTCTCCGGACGGCCCTCGTCGCGTCGTCCGCCGTCGGCGCCGCTGGGCACACCACGGGCGTGGAAGCCCCCTCTGCTCCGCCCGCGGGAGCTGCTGCCCCTGCATCAGCGGCCCTCGCCGCCGATGCCCTTGCCGCCGCCTTGGTCAGGACCCAGGCCGCGCGTGCGGAGACCGCGTCCTTCCCGGTGGTCCTCGCTGGGCACGCCACAGGCGTGGGAGCCTCTTTCGCTCCGCCTGTGGCCGCTACTGCCCCGCCTCCTCCTGTCGGCACCTCCGCCGCCATCCCTGCTCCACTCCTCGCTGCAGGCGTGGGAGCCTCCTTCGCTCCGCCTGCGGCCGCTGCTGCCCCGCCTCCTCCCACCGGCACCTCCGCCGCCTTCCTCCGCGGCACGGCGCTTCTGGCTTCACGGGATCCTCGCCCTCAGGCCCCGCCAGTGGCCATGTTTGCTGTCGCCGCTGCTCCCTTCGCACCGTCCTCGACTCCACCCACTCTGCCCAGCCAGCATCCGACCTGGCCTGGGGGGTGGGATCCGGACACTATGGCGCAGGCATTCAGCACCACGGGGGTGGCACCACCTGTCCACACCGAGTGGATTGCTGACTCAGGGGCTTCCTTCCACACCATACCTGATGCTAGCATCCTCTCAGTTCGCCCCCCTCATCCCTCTGATTCTCCTTCGATCATGGTTGGTGATGGGTCCTGTATCCCTGTCACCTCCGTGGGTTCTGCTCCAGGTCCCTTTCGTCTTCCTCATGTTCTTGTTGCCCCTAAGATGGTTCATTACCTCCTTTCCATTCGTCAGTTTACAGCTGACAATTCCTGCTCTGTTGAGTTCGACTCCTCTGGCCTTACCGTGAAGGATTCTGCTTCTGGGCGTCCACTCCTCCGCTGTGAAAGCTCAGGACCTCTTTACACCCTTCGCATTCCTGCTTCCGCTATACCACCTTCGCATTCTGTTGCCCTTGCCACCACTCCCACTTCCTCTACCTGGCACCGTCGGCTCGGTCATCCCGGCCGCGATGTGTTGGCTCAGCTCAGCCGTAGTGCACACCTTCCTTGCACTCGGACTTCTGGTGAGCATCTCTGCCATGCGTGCCAGTTGGGTCGCCATGTTCGCCTTCCTTTTTCTTCTTCTTCTTCGCGTGCGACACACACATTTGATCTTGTTCACTGTGATCTGTGGACTTCTCCTGTTCCTAGCCTTTCTGGCTATAAGTATTATCTCGTAGTAGTCGATGATTTTTCCCACTACTCTTGGACTTTTCCGCTTCGTGCCAAGTCTGAGACTTTCCCCACCCTCCTCCACTTCTTTGCCTGGGTGTCCACTCAGTTTGGCCTCACCGTCTAGGCCGTTCAGTGTGACAACGGGCGTGAGTTCGATAACAACACCTCTCGCTCCTTCTTTCTCTCTCGGGGTGTTCAGCTCCGCATGTCTTGTCCGTACACTTCTCCTCAGAACGGCAAGGCTGAGCGGATGATTCGCACGACGAACGACATCATGCGCACCCTTCTAAACCAGGCCTCCCTGCCCCCGCGCTTCTGGGCAGAGTCTTCACACCGCCACCTACCTGCTTAACCGTCTTCCTTCCACAGCTTCTCCCGCTCCGACTCCTCACCACGCTCTCTTCGGTACTCCTCCTAGCTACGATCACCTTCGTGTCTTCGGGTGCGCTTGTTACCCTAACACCGCCGCCACTACTCCTCACAAGCTGGCGCCCCGCTCCACTCGTTGTGTGTTTCTCGGTTACTCCCCTGACCACAAGGGGTACCGTTGCTTTGACCTCACCTCTCGCCGAGTCCTCATCTCCCGACACGTTGTGTTCGACGAGTCGGATTTCCCTTACTCCACCTCCTCTACACCTTCTCCAGACCCCGAGCTGGTGTCTCTGTTTCCTGACCCGGTGGTTCAGCCACCTCTGTCTCTCTTTCCCTTTCCCGCAGGTTCCCCCGGTGCACCACCGTCTCCGGTGCCCCCTCCCGCGCCACACATGGCCCCGACACCCTCTGCTACACCACGTGTGGCCCCGGTGCCCCTGCTTGCGCCACGTGCAATCCCCGCAACCCTCTCCCGCACCACGCGCGGCGCCTGAGCCTCCTCTTGCACCACCCGCGGTTCCGGTGCCCTTTGTCGCACCCGACGCGGGCTTGGTGCCTTCGGCCGCGCCACGCACGGCCCCGGCGCCTTCTGTCGCGCCCCCGGAGCCTCTCGCCCCGCCACACGCGGCTCCCGGCGCCCTCTGCTGCGCCCACCACCGTCCCGGTGCCTCCCGCCGCACCATGCGCGGCCCCGCCACCACCTGCACGCTACGCCGAGCCAGTGCAGGTGTACCGACGCCGTCCGGTGCCTCCACAGCCGCTGGCTTCTCCGGCTCCTACCCTGGAGGTGCCCGTGGACTATGCGCCTCCTGTGCGCTATGTCTACGAGCGCCGTTCGACGGTTCCGCCTCCTCCACCACCGTCACCGGAGCCGTCTCCGCCTCCTCCACCGGCGCCCACACCGCCTCCGCCGCCACCACCGCCGCCTCCACCACGCCGCTCTCGGGTGGAGCCGGCCGTGTACCACCCGCCGGTCATCCATCGGGATCCTCGTCACACCCATCCCATGGTGACCCGGCAGGCGGCCGGGGTTCTTCGGCCGCGGGCTCTCTCCGCCACCGAGGGGGAGCCGCGGCTCTCTCCGATCCCGACGTCGGTCCGTGAGGCTCTGGCAGATCAGAACTGGCGTCGTGCGATGGAAGAGGAGTATGACGCTCTTCTTGCCAACCAGACTTGGGACCTTGTGCCGTGCCCGTCTGGCTGCAATGTGGTGACCGGCAAGTGGATTTGGACGATCAAGCGACGGGCTGATGGTACTCTGGAGCGCTATAAGGCGCGTTGGGTCCTTCCGGGGTTTACTCAGCGTCCTGGCGTGGACTATGATGAGACTTTCAGTCCAGTGGTGAAGCCTGCTACAGTGCACACTGTTCTCTCTCTGGCTCTCTCTCGGTCTTGGCCGGTGCACCAGCTCGATGTCAAGAATGCATTTCTTCATGGCACTCTGACCGAGACCGTCTACTGCAGCCAGCCAGCAGGGTTTGTGGACTCCAGTCGTCCGGATTTGGTCTGCCGGTTGAACAAGTCTCTCTATGGTCTGAAGCAGGCTCCACGGGCATGGTACTCTCGGTTTGCCACCTTCTTGCTGACACTGGGGTTTGTTGAGGCCAAGTCAGATACTTCGTTGTTCATATATCACCATGCTGATGGGGTTGCCTACCTCCTCCTCTACGTTGATGACATTGTTCTGACTGCCTCTAGTCCACAGCTGCTCCAGCGGATTATCTCCTCTCTTCAGCAGGAGTTTGCTATGAAGGATCTGGGCAAGCTTCACCACTTCTTGGGCGTGACAGTCGAGCCCCGTCAGGCTGGTCTTCTCCTTCACCAGCGTCAGTATGCCCTTGATATCCTGGACCGTGCTAGGATGACTGATTGCGAGCCTTGCTCCACTCCTGTTGACACTCAGGCGAAGCTGTCTGTTACTCTGGGTGATCTTGTGGCTGATCCTACTGCCTATCGGAGTCTTGCTGGAGCCTTACAGTACCTCACTTTCACCAGGCCGGACCTCACCTACGCTGTCCAGCAGATCTGTCTCCATATGCATGATCCTCGGGAGTCACATCTTGCTGCGCTGAAGCGCCTTCTTCGCTACGTCAGAGGCACGATTGACTTCGGCTTGGTCCTCCACCGGTCTCCTTTTGCTGAGCTGGTCGTCTACACTGACGCTGACTGGGCGGGGTGCCCGGACACGCGCCGCTCTACCTCAGGTTATGCCGTCTTCCTCGGAGGCAACCTGATCTCCTGGTCGTCCAAGCGACAGCCGGTTGTCTCCCACTCGAGTGCTGAGGCGGAGTACCGGGCTGTTGCTAACGGCGTGGCTGAGGCGTCCTGGCTCCGACAGCTCTTGGCTGAGCTTCACAGCCCGCTCGCCAAGAGCACACTCGTCTACTGCGACAACGTCAGCGCCGTGTACCTCTCCACCAACCCGGTTCAGCATCAGCGGACGAAGCATGTGGAGATTGACTTGCATTTCGTTCGTGACCGGGTGGCTATCGGTGATGTTCGGGTTCTCCATGTACCGACCACCTCCCAGTTTGCTGACATCTTCACCAAGGGTCTTCCCTCCTCGACCTTCTCGGAGTTTCGGTCCAGCCTCAACGTAGCCAGTGGCTAGTTGTGGCTGCGGGGGGCCTTGTGTGTGAGTTTCTTTCTTTGTTGGCCAGTCTTGTACACCGCTGCGCCGGTAATCCAGACTGCGGGGGGGGGGTGTGTTAGTGTATATGTGTGAGTGGCCCATATGGCCTGTGTATAGCCCATATAGAGGCCCATGTATCACTGTCTATATACCCACCCTTCTAGGGTTGGAGGAATACACACCAAGAATTATCCCTGTATCATTTCTCATAAATATAACCTGGGGGCCAATGCCACTGTTCATGTCTTAACACATGCTAACTCATTAATATTATTTTTTCCCTGAATTCATGAGGTAGATGGCAAGAGATTTACATGACATAATATCTGATAGAAGAGATGGATGGTTTGATCCACCATTCCAGCGAGAGGGGAGTGATGATGCATTTCTGCAGCTAGTGATTCTACCAATCTACACTGTTATGCAGAAGGTATTTGCTCATGTTATTGTTATTGTTAGTGTAATGTATGTGTATAGCTAACTCTAATTCACTTGTACGTATGCCTAAATTCTAATGGAATAAGTTTGCAGTTGTTAATAATCATTTGTCTATTACTTATAAGGGTAGATTTGGTTTTATAGGTTCAAAATAATACACTTTAGAAGAAAACAACACCAAAATGTCTTGGTTCACTTTGATAGTATCAAAGGCCGCTACTGATTAGTTTGTAGCATTCCGTGCAGAACTGGATGCTACTAAAGTGATAGATACCTTTCAGTGTCATTTCTATACAGATAAGTTCGCTTATCTTTTATAATGTTGTTTGCATTTTTGAATTTTGACCTGATGCAAAAGGAAGCTGTAAGGAGCAAACGTGGTACAGTGAGCCACTCAAAGTGGAGAAACTATGATGACTTGAACGAATACTTTTGGTAATTCCTTCCCTTCTTTTTTGAAGCGTTTGTAATTCCTTTTTCATAGCACATTTCTGTCCTCTAGCAAAAACAAAAAGCAAGAAATTTGAATTCAATAATGTAAATTCATCTGCCTCTCACAACTAAAAAAAAAAAACTGCCTGTGCTATGATTAGGAGCTAGGAAGCACTCCGCTACCTGCCCAGCTCTTACCACTTAGTGCTTTCTGTAACACATTCGAAACCAAGGTGAGAAAAGGATAAGTATCCCATAAGATTATAAGAAACTTATCTCCTGAAGGTCCTGGGTCTGAATAAGCGTCCTTGCAAAATAAGCAAGAGTAAGGAGGCCTAGAAATTTCCTTCCCTATTTTTTCTATAACACAATTGAGACTTTGCGTGCCATTTTGTTAATAGAAGAAGAAAAATAAATGTTAGGTTACAGGCCTAACCACCTACATTACATATATGTCACTCGTGTCCTCTGAGATTATTCTGCACTTCCTGCCATATTTCGTTTGGGTTAGGTCCATGTCCTCTGAGATTATTCTGCACTTCCTGCCAGATTTCGTTTGGGTTAGGTGAAGCTACGTTGAAGACACAATCGTTCCGGTGCTTCCAAATTTATCAAGCGACTTACTGAACCAATGTGTTGAATTCTTTGAGGTGTTGCCATTAACCTTGTTACTAGAGAGTTGTGCTCAATGTGCTAGCCTCATGCATCCAATAAAGAGGGCCACATAGGCTGATTTGCTTGTGTAGGTCCCTTGAGCCAACAACTTCCAAAATATTGGCATGTCATGTTGAAATTACATAATGGCCAGTTTTTCCCACAGCTCTAGGTACTCCACCAAAGCAAAGATAAACAAGGCTCCTCAAATATCACAGACCCACATGTTGTCAGTTAATGCCTCCTGTACAGTTATGCAGTTCAAAGTTATTTTTGATACTAGGACAGTAAGGTTAGGTGCAAGTTCCATAACTTCTCTCCCATGAAGCCAATGATTAGTCCAGAAATTGGTGGATGTACTGTCACCAGTCATCATAACCTTAGCCATTACATCGCCTTTAGATTAGGGGGCACTTACCTGCAAACCGTTTTAGGGTCAACTTGGCTCAGTCTTCTTTAGCCATTACTCGTAAGAGAGTGCCCAGCCAAAATTTTGAAGGTCTAGGCCTCCACATTGAATCAGCGAACATATACATGGCCAAGAATCCAAGTGATTACTACTCTAAAAAAAGAATCTAAGTGATTACCACTATTTGCTCATCCTCAAACTTTACATAGAAATCCACTTCTTGTTTTGTCAATTTCCTTGAGAGCCCTTGGAAGTTCTTGTGATCATGAGGTAGATACGTGCAGCAGAGTACTGCTTTGACCATAATCAACCTGCCAGGCCTGTTCATGAGAGAAGCCTTCCATCCCTGTAGATAATCAGCTATTTCATATGCAAGGTATCCCAGGGCATCCTCTGTTGATCCCACCCACCCGAAAATAATGGAACCCTGAGATAAACACAAGGAAATTCATTTAGCTTATGGGCATATTCTTGGGTAACTGTTAGGGAATGTAATTCCTGTGTATTCCTCCAACACTAGAAGGGTGGGTACATAGTTAGTTGTACAGGGGCCTCTATATGGGCTACATACACAGGCCATATGGGCCACACACATATACACTAACAGTAACCACGAGATCTTCTTGACATCCTATAGGAGTTTTGTTTTTTGAGAATTACACAGTACAACGTAGACACTCACAACACGCACGCACACTCACCCCTATGAACACGTACGCAAACCCTACCCTTATGAGCACCTCCGAAGGACTGAGCACCCGACAGATCTGGAGATTCCCGAATTCACCACTGGCGCCTCGTTGTCGACAGGAACACCGCTTACCACTTAACATAAAACGCCGGGATTTGAACCCTGGTGGGTAGCGTCCCACTGGACCGTCCTGCCATTGGACTACAAGCCAATTCGCAGACATCTTATAGGAGTGAATATCACAGGAACAGAACCATATCATCTGCATAAATGGAGGCCCAGTGTTTCAGCCCTCGTGCTGATAACTAATGGTTGTCAAATACCAGCTGTGTCCGCCTGGTTTATTAGCAGGTTTATCCTTCACCAGAATAAAAAGCATAGGTGAGAACGGGTCACCATGCCAAAGACTTCTATGATTAATTTCTTCACCTGGTTCACCATTAATGCATTAACCAATACTTGAGTAGAGGAAGACGAATGGGATAGTGAAGAAAAGTACATTGCACAACTCTATCATTGTTAGGGCATAAATCAGAAAACAATGGAGTAAATTCTCCATTTTCATAAGAGCCTTATGCTTCATTGAAACACATCAAAGAAAATTGGAACCTATATATAATGAAAAAGAGGGTTTATTAGAAAATTTTTAAAAAAACAGCAAATAAGCTTTGTTGCCAGTTTCCCATTTTTGATGAGCCTCTACATTTTCAGGTCAAAAAAATGCTTCAAAAAACTTGGATGGCCAATGGATCCAGCAGCTGACTTTTTTGCGGAGCCTACCAGAACCAAGAATGATACTGAGGTTATTCAATAATTATTTGCACTCTTTTTTTTGTTGTTGAATATGTACTGGTATCAGTTTGACAAAAGTCTGACTAGTTTATGTTTCTCAAGACGTAATTTGAAATCGAATTCAAGAAATATAATCCACATTCCACACATCATCAACATTCTGATCATTGCATGGTTTGTCCCTTGTGGTGTTTAGAAAAGACTACTGGTTTCTAGAATTTTTTTTTTGAAGTAACTCTAGAATTTTTTTAACCATGTATGGTCTCATTCCACAAAGCTGAAATTTATCTATTTGTAATAATCTGGTCCAAATAATTTTTACATGAGGTATGCTAGTAGCTAACCACAGTGTTTAGTTTAGCTAATGAATATAGTTGATTCACACTGTCTGATGCTGTGTAGAAATTGCATTTTTATTAATAGTATAAGCTCCTCAAATTATGTGCAACTTAGATGGGGGGAAAAGAGAAACGTAGATGAATTTGCAACTGTTCATTAGTTCATATGCATGTCGCTAGGGATGAAAACGGATCGGATACGAACGGATACTGCGGATACAGATACAGATAATTTTTCTTTCTCGGACAGAATTCTCGGATCGAATTCGGATACGAGTAGTATATTTTGTGTCGAATAGTGATATTCATCATATTTGGATCATAAAAATTCAATTTTGATTTTCCGGATACTAAAGCAGTACGGATAGTTACGGATATTAAATATTCGAATTCAAATACGGTCTTACCATTTGAGTGTCTGACCCTTTCGGTCGGTTGGACGGACGGATAATATCCGTACCACTTTCATCCCTACATGTCGCTGAAGGAAATTTGATCAGAATTAGTATACCTTGTATATTATGGTGGAACTGACTTCAGATGTTTGCACAGCAACATGGTCATGCAATTCGGAGACGAAGGGCGTCAAAAACAAATTTTGTTGAAGTTCGTACATTTTTTCACCTATTCAGAAGTTTTGATCGTATGTGGGCCTTCTTTATATTGTCTTTCCAGGTAAATGGTGGCCTTTGTCCCTGCAGAAAAAATGATACATTTTTCTTGTATGTGGCACATAATGTATTTCTTCCATTTCAGGCAATGGTAATTATTGCCTGGAGCCCCTCCGGATCACTTTCTTCTATATTTGAAGCAGACGTTTTCAGAAATGTGTTGACAATCTTCATAACGGCAGCATTCCTGAACTTCCTTCAAGGTAAAACGTTACTTTGTGACTCAGCGGCGTGTTTTACTTATTACGTAATATACTGCATATTTTAAGCAGATCTTCTTAATTTCGACCTATATGTGGAATCTGTACAATCCAATTCTGCTCCAGCTGACCAGCCCTTGTTTCAAAGCCACACAATTTCTGAATTTGGTCTTTTAAACCTTTTCAGCCATGCTAGAGATAATTCTCAACTGGAAGGCTTGGAAAAGCCTGGAGTGCTCACAAAGGATGCGATGTATTTTGAAATTTGTCGCAGCCATTGCCTGGTTGATAATTCTTCCAATAACATACTCAGGCTCCATTCAAAATCCCACAGGCCTTGTGAAGTTCTTCAGCAATTGGATCGGGAATTTGCAGAATGAATCAATTTATAATTTTGCTGTTGCCCTTTACATGCTACCAAACATCCTCAGTGCTCTGTTTTTCATATTTCTACCAATTCGAGGGGTCTTAGAGCGCTCAAATTCTCGTATTATTAGGTTTCTTTTGTGGTGGACTCAGGTAAGATTTTGTTAACTAGATTTGCGCATTAAGTTCTTAGTAGAATTGTCTGTATTTTGTAAACTTCTCACACATTTTGTTTTCTAATCAGCCGAAGTTATATGTTGCCCGCGGAATGTATGAAGACATTGGCTCACTTCTTAAGTAAGAGTTATATTTTCTTTTTTTCTCGAATACACAGGAGAACTGTGTATCATTGCATTAAGATGAGAGAAAGAGGCCCAAATAGCCTTACAAACACACCCCTTCTTAAGTTACATTCGCGCCCGTGATATATCAGAAAAAAGACGACCCTAGACCTGCTGCTAGCAGCTGCTACCCCGGTGGTCTAGCAGCGACCAAGGCAGACACACCTTTTTTGCTCCTGCCAACATCCAGAAATTCACATCTTCCAGTGACCAAGAGTTACATTTTCTTGTTGCTTCTGCTTTATGAGATACTAATGAATTATTATATAAAACCAGGTACACAACCTTCTGGATTCTATTGCTTATATGCAAGCTTGCCTTCAGTTTTTATGTTGAGGTTGGTATAAAAATGTTATCCTTTATGACTCTTGATGGCATGTTGCTCACAATATCTTAGCACTAAAATCACAAAGATAGTAACTTCAACTTTGTTGGATTAAATGTCCTTTTCCATTAGACTGCACTGCCACATTTGGGGCTTTGGGCAATTCCTACAAAATCTGAATTCATAGAATTATTTCATTGCTTTTCTCTCTGTTTTTTACTTAAAGAGTCTTTTTTAAGTATGTATATCTTCGACTATGCAATTATTACTGAAATTTTCAATGCTCATTGTTTAGGGAATAATTTCCTGTATAATCCTCCAACCCTAGAAGGGTGGTTATATAGTTAGCTATACATGGGCCTCTATGGGCTGTACACAGGCCATATGGGCCACTCACACATATATACACTAACACCCCCCGCAGTCTGGACTACCGGCGCAGCGGTGTACAAGACTGGCCAACAAAGAAAGAAACTCACACACAAGGCCCCCCGCAGCCACAACTAGCCACTGGCTACGTTGAGGCTGGACCGAAACTCCGAGAAGGTCGAGGAGGGAAGACCCTTGGTGAAGATGTCAGCAAACTGGGAGGTGGTCGGTACATGAAGAACCCGAACATCACCTATAGCCACCCGGTCACGAACGAAGTGCAAGTCAATCTCCACATGCTTCGTCCGCTGATGCTGAACCGGGTTGGTGGAGAGGTACACGGCGCTGACGTTGTCGCAGTAGACGAGCGTGCTCTTGGCGAGCGGGCTGTGAAGCTTAGCCAAGAGCTGCCGGAGCCAGGACACCTCAGCCACGCCGTTAGCAACAGCCCGGTACTCCGCCTCAGCACTCGAGCGGGAGACAACCGGCTGTCGCTTGGACGACCAAGAGATCAGGTTGCCGCCGAGGAAGACGGCATAACCTGAGGTAGAGCGGCGCGTGTCCGGGCACCCCGCCCAGTCAGCGTCAGTGTAGACTACCAGCTCAGCAGAAGGAGACCGGTGGAGGATCAAGCCGAAGTCAACCGTGCCTCGGACGTAGCGAAGAAGGCGCTTCAGCGCAGCAAGATGTGACTCCCGAGGATCATGCATATGGAGACAGATCTGCTGGACAGCGTAGGTGAGGTCCGGCCTGGTGTAAAGCTCCAGCAAGACTCCGATAGGCAGTAGGATCAGCCACAGGATCACCCAGAGTAGCAGACAGCTTCGCCTGAGTGTCAACAGGAGTGGAGCAAGGCTTGCAATCAGTCATGCCAGCATGCTCCAGGATATCAAGGGCATACTGACGCTGGTGAAGGAGAAGACCAGTCTGACGGGGCTCAACTGTCACGCCCAAGAAGTGGTGAAGCTTGCCCAGATCCTTCATAGCAAACTCCTGCTGAAGAGAGGAGATAATCCGCTGGAGCAGCTGTGGACTAGAGGCAGTCAGAACAATGTCATCAACGTAGAGGAGGAGGTAGGCAACCCCATCAGCATGGTGATATATGAACAGTGAAGTATCTGACTTGGCCTCAACAAACCCCAGTGTCAGCAAGGTGGCAAATCGAGAGTACCATGCCCGAGGAGCCTGCTTCAAACCATAGAGAGACTTGTTCAACCGGCAGACCAAATCCGGACGACTGGAGTCCACAAACCCTGCTGGCTGGCTGCAGTAGACTGTCTCGGTCAGAGTGCCATGAAGAAATGCATTCTTGACATCGAGCTGGTGCACTGGCCAAGACCGAGAGAGTGCCAAAGAGAGAACAGTGCGCACTGTAGCAGGCTTGACCACTGGACTGAAAGTCTCGTCATAGTCCACACCAGGACGCTGAGTGAACCCCCGAAGGACCCAACGCGCCTCATAGCACTCCGGAGTACCATCAGCACGTCGCTTGATCGTCCAAATTCACTTGTCGGTCACCACATTGCAACCAGACGGACGCGGCACAAGGTCCCAAGTCTGGTTGGCAAGAAGAGCTCCGTACTCTTCCATCGCACGACGCCAGTTCGGATCGGCGAGAGCCTCACGAACCGATGTCGGGATCGGAGAGAGCCGCGGCTCCCCCTCGGTGGCGGAGAGAGCCCGCGGCCGAAGAACCCCGGCCGCCTGCCGGGTCACATGGGATGGGTGTGACGAGGATCCCGATGGATGACCGGCGGGTGGTACACGGCTGGCTCCACCCGAGAGCGACGTGGTGGAGGCGGCGGTGGTGGCGGCGGAGGCGGTGTGGGCGCCGGTGGAGGCGGAGACGGCTCCGGTGACGGTGGTGGAGGAGGCGGAGCCGTGGAGCGGCGCCCGTAGACATAGCGCACAGGAGGCACATAGTCCACGGGCACCTCCGGTGGAGGAGCCGAAGAAGCCAGCGGCGGTGGAGGCCCCGGACGGCGTCGGTACACCTGCACGGGCTCGGTGTAGCGTGCAGAGGGTGGCGGGGCCGTGCGTGGCGCGGTAGGAGACGCCGGAGCCGCGTGTGGCGCGGCGAGAGGCGCCGGGGGCGCGACAGAAGGCGCCGGAGCCGTGGGTGGCGCGGCGAGGGGCTCCGGAGGCGCCGGGGCCGCGCGTGGCGCGGCCGAAAGCACCAAGCCCACGTCAGGTGCGACGAAGGGCACCAGGACCGCGGGTGGTGCAAGAGGAGGCGCAGGCGCCGCGCGTGGCACAGCCGAAGGGGTCAGAGCCGGTGGTGTGCCAGAAGGACCTGCTGGAAAAGGAAAAACAGATACAGGTGGCTGAACCACCGGGTCAGAAAACATGGACTCAATGTCAGGATCACGAGTGGGTGTGGAGGTGGAGGAAAAGGGGAAGTCCGACTCGTCAAACACAACATGGCGGGAGATAAGAACCCGACGAGAGGTGAGATCGTAGAAGCGGTACCCCTTATGGTCAGGGGAGTAACCAAGGAACACACAACGTGTCGAGCGAGGTGCGAGCTTGTGAGGAGCAGTGGCAGCAAGGTTCGGGTAGCAAGCGCACCCGAAGACACGAAGGTGAGCGTAAGTGGGAGGGGTACCGAAGAGAGTGTGGTGAGGAGTCGGAGCGGGAGAAGCGGTAGAAGGAAGACGGTTAAGAAGGTAGGTGGCAGTGTGAAGGCTCTCTGCCCAGAAGCGCGGGGGCAGGGAGGCCTGGATCAGAAGAGTGCGCATGACATCGTTCGTGGTCTGAATCATGCGCTCTGCCTTGCCGTTCTGTGGGGATGTATACGGACAAGACATACGCAACTGAACACCTCGAGAGAGAAAGAAGGAGCGAGAGGTGGAGTTATCGAACTCACGACCGTTGTCGCACTGGACGGCCTTAACGGTGAGGCCGAACTGAGTGGACACCCAGGCAAAGAAGTGAAGGAGGGTGGGGAAGGTGTCAGACTTGGCACGCAAAGGGAAGGTCCAGGAGTAGTGAGAGAAATCATCAATGATCACCAGATAATACTTATAGCCAGAAATGTTGAGTACAGGAGAAGTCCACAAATCACAGTGGATAAGATCAAAAGCATGCGAAGCATGCGAAGAAGAAGAAAAAGGAAGTCGAACATGGCGACCAAGCTGGCATGCATGACAGAGGTGCTCAGCAGTAGTCCTAGTACAAGAGACATCTCCACTATGACTAATCTGAGCCAAAACATCTCGGCCGGGATGACCGAGGCGGCGGTGCCAGGTGGTGGAAGACCGTGTCGCGGCTAGAGCAGCTGACGAGGAGGACGAAGGTGAAGTAGAGGCAGCGGAGGCAGGAAGCCGAAGGGTGTAAAGGGGCCCGGTGCTATCACAGCGAAGGAGTGGACGCCCGGTAGCCAAATCCTTCACAGAAAGACCAGAAGTGTCAAACTCCACAGAACAAGAATTGTCAGCGGTAAATTGACGAATAGAAAGGAGATTGTGAACAATCTGAGGAGCAACAAGAACATCAGAGAGACGGAAGGGACCATGAGCAGAACCCACAGAAGTGACCGGAAGACAAGAACCATCACCGACCATGATGGAAGAAGGACAAGAGGGGTGAGGAGGTCGGACAGAAGAAAGGATACCCGCATCTAGAGTAGTATGGTAAGAGGCACCTGAGTCGGCGATCCACTCGGTGCCAAGGCAGCCTGATCCCACCCCCCCGGCCACGGCGAGCTGGGTTGAGGAGGTGGAGTCCAGGACGGCGCGTAGGAGGCAGCACCCGCGACCATGGCCGCCGGCTGGTGCGGGGGACGAGGCCCCCCTCCCTGATCCTGGTGGGGCCACATGGAGATACGCCCTGACCACAGGTTGGAGAAGGTCGGCCAGGGCGCACCTCCGGGAAGAGGAGCGAGAGCGGGGGTCGGAGCCTGGGTGGGCGTCCCATGACTCCCACGACCCCCACCACCACGTCCTCGGCGGCCGCGGCGGCCCCCACGGCCCCCCACCCCCGCTCGGCCCGGGGGAGGAGCACCAAGGAGAGAGGCAGGCGGCGTGGCGGAGGACGGTGGTGGGGCAGCGACGAGAGCACGAGAGGTGGTGGACGTGGTCGAGGCCGGTGTGTGGAGGCACCGGGTGAGCTCCTCGAGGGTGAGAGCATCACGGACCTCCAGAAAGGTGGGTGGCGACCTCTGGTGCGTGATCAACGTCCGCAGGGCCTCGTAACTGCTGGGAAGGCCCCACACGACATTGAGCACCAAGACGTGCTCCGGGACCGGGTACCCGAGGTCGCGAAGCGCATCGGCCGTGCTCTTCATCTTCCGGCAGTAGTCTCCCACGGACAGGTCACCCTGCTCGAGCGTGCGAAGCTCGGCGTCGAGCTGGAGGGCGCGAGTCTAGGCGTTCCCGAGAGACTGAGTCTCGAGGGCAAGCCAGATCACGCGCGCGGTGGCACCTGGAGTCCGCACGATGTCCTGGAGATCCAGGGAGATGGTCCCAAAGATCCAGGACACGGCGATGTTGTCGCGGCGCCGCCACGCCGGGTCGCGAGCACGGGCTGGAGTGTCGGAGAGGACGTGGCCGTCGAGAGCGTAGCGGCGGAGCACGAGGAGAACCTGATCCCTCCATCGAGCGTAGGAGGTGGAGGTGGAGTCGAGGAGGACGGTGACCAGGTTCTTGATGTGCGGGACCCCGGCGGCCTGAAGGTGGAGGCAGGCGACCATGGGGTCGTCCGTGCCACTCGGGGGTCCAGCACTCGGCGTCGGCAGAGCTGTAGGCGGAGGCTGCTGAGAAGAGGCGACACGCTCCCCCGCAGAGGCGTGGAGGAAGCGCTCCGCCTCGGCGACCTGGCGAGCAAGAGCGTCAGCCGTGGTACGCTCGTGCTCCCAGGCGAGGGCAGCCACACGCACGCGCTCCTCGGCGGCGGCTGCCGCGGTCTTGGCGCTCTCCAGGGCCGCAGCGAGGGCGCTGTCGGCGGCGGCGACAGAGGTGGGACGCGGAGACAACCCGCGGAGGAAGGCGGTGGCGGAGAAGGGTCCAGCCGCGAGAGGCATGCCGTAGAAGGGACCGTGGGGGTAGCTGGGGAAGAGCGTGGCACCGGGGCCGCCAAGCAGCAAGGTGCCACCCGTGCCCGCGCCCACGGCACCAGCACCTCCGCCCGGAGAAGTACCACCGCCTGGAGGAATCCCAGTAGAGGCAGGGGCGGTGGCGGCGGAGACACTGGTGTCGAGGCTGCTCGTCGTGGCCAAGGTAGAGGGGCCGGGGAGGGCGGCAGCCAGGACAGCGGCGGCCTCGGAGCTTCCCAGACCCACGTGCGCCCCGAAGATGCGTAGGGCGGCAGCAATGGCGTCCGGTCCGGCCGCGGCAATGGCGGCCGCCGTGGCAGGGGAGATCCCGTAGGTGGCGGCGAGGGCGTCAGCGGCCAGGGCGACAGCGTCCCCCTGTGCGGCGAAGGTCGCGGCGCCCTGGGCGTCCGCATCCCCGTGCGCGGCCAAGGCCCCGCCGTCCGCGGTGTCCAGGCCCCTGGCGCCCGCATCCGCATCGAGACCCCCCGCACTCGCATCCGCAACAGCGCCTCCCGCGCCCGCGGCCGCATCGGCGCCTCCTGCGCCCGCGCCCTGCCGCGCCGCGTGGAGGGCGGCTTCGGCGGCGGCTGGATCGAGGAGGGGCGGCCGCAGATCGGCTACGGTGAGGGCGGCGGCGGGATCGGGCGGCGGCGGAAGGGTGCCTTGCGCGAGCGCGCCGAGGGCGGGTCGGCGGGCTGCGGCAGCAGCATAGGAGAGAGGAAGGAGGAGAGAGGTGGAGGAGGAGGCCAGCCGGCCATGGCAGGGAGGAGGGGTTGGCAGCCAGCCGGCGGGAGCTCAGGGAAGAGGAAGGGAGGTGGGAGAGGAAACCCTAGCTGATACCATGTTTGGGGAATAATTTCCTGTCTATTCCTCTAACCCTAGAAGGGTGGGTATATAGTTAGCTATACATGGGCCTCTATGGGCTGTACACAGGCCATATGAGCCACTCACACATATATACACTAACACTCATTTACCATTGGCAGATTGCTCCTCTAGTTGACCCTACTAGGATAATCATGTCCCTGGATAGGCCGCCTTATGAATGGCATGAGTTCTTCCCAAACTGTAAGATTATTTTGTGGTATTTTAGTTATTATATGTAACTCCTATGCACAATTTTATTACACTGACAAGATTCTTATTTTCACAGTGCAGCATAATTTAGGAGTTGTGGCTACTGTATGGGCTCCAATTGTCATGGTATGCACATCAATCATTTTGTGATAGTTTTTTCCAAAAAAAAAGTTCCCCCTAATTGAAATTTTTGTGCAGGTATACTTCATGGACACACAAATATGGTATGCCATTTTCTCCACAATATGTGGTGGCGTAAATGGGGCCTTCAGCCGCTTGGGTGAGGTTGGTAGCTGGAGATAAGTGTACCCTTGGAGTGCTAACATTCTATATTTACTGACATTATTATTTGTAAATTGTTTACCATGAAGATCCGAACCCTTGGGATGTTAAGATCAAGATTCCAGGCAATTCCAACAGCATTTGGCAAAAACCTTGTACCTAATCATGGTATTCATTTTAAACAAGAAGAGGTCTGGTTGCACTAATTTTTTTCTACCCATATTTTTACACCATTGTTTCAACGTCTTTAATAGTGGATTTAATGAAACTTTTCCAACAGGAGGACCTAAACCCGCCTTATGATGAGTTTGCTGACATATGGAATGCATTTATCACTTCTTTGCGGGAAGAGGACTTACTAAGCAATAGGTTTGCTGTTGGTGTTAAACTTTATTTTATATATTGACTTGAGGCACACCTTAAAATGATGTGTTTTCTTTGTTTCACAGGGAGAAAAATCTGTTGATTGTTCCATCCTCTGGCGGTGAAACAAGTGTTTTTCAGTGGCCTCCTTTCCTTCTTGCCAGTAAGGTACACACATCACGCACTATTGAACTGCTATATAACCCTGGGAATTCTGTTCTGCTCATCACCAAGATATTTTGTATTTAGATTCCGATTGCACTTGACATGGCAAAGAATGTCAAGAAAAAGGATGATGAACTGATGAAGAGGATAAACCAGGATCCTTATACTAGGCATGCTGTAACAGAATGCTACGAGACATTATTGGATATACTTTACAGCATTATAGTAGAACAAAGTGATAAGAAGTAAGCCATCCCCCCCCCCCCCCGAACTAATGTTTTGCTTTGTAACTTGTGCCTTACTAATTCAGTTTATATCGCATTGCACCATGGCTATAGAGTTATTGATAAGATAAATGAAAGCATTAGAGATAGCATCGATCGAAAACAACTTGTGAAAGAATTCCGATTGGATGAGCTTCCTCAGCTAACTGCTAAGTTTGATAAGCTGCTAAATCTACTGGTACCAACCCCTACCCTTTTTTTTAGATAATATATTTTCTGCACCATGTGCTGCTTTTACATTTCCAAAAAAATGGTTTGTTTCATTTGCAGAAGGATTACGATGAGAATGATCCTATAAAGAAAAATACACAGATTGCCAATCTGTTGCAAGATATAATGGAAATTATCACACAGGATATTATGAAAAATGGACAAGGGTAAGATGTATGTTGAAATGAGCAGATTCATATATAATATCTGATGGCTCTCTCTCATGTGGATATTGCAGTATCTTGAAGGACGAGGGACAAAAACAACTATTTGCAAATTTAAATCTGGACTCATTGAATCATGTTGTTTGGCGGGAGAAGGTCGTGGTTCCTTTCGAGAAATCTATTTCTGTAGTAACATTTTTTAGCAGTATTGTTTAAAAGCAGTATATTATCTTGTAATACTTTGTGTTAACAGTGTGTTAGGCTTCAACTGTTGTTGACAACAAAGGAATCTGCTATATATGTACCAACGAACTTGGAAGCTCGGCGTAGGATCACCTTTTTCGCAAACTCACTTTTTATGAAGATGCCAAGGGCACCACCTGTCCGTAGCATGATGTCCTTCAGGTAGTCAACCTAGCTTGCTCGCTCTTTCACCAATTCATACTGGCAGCATTTTGCAGTTCTTCGCCCTCTTGGCACTCAGTTGGAAACTGTTTTCTGAAGTCAACAATGACTTTCACTTTGTATATTTATGTCAGATCATGCCTTGAAATAATAACACGTACTTAAATGAGCATTCGATTATAAGTTATTATTTCTGATAGTTTGTTTAATTGCCTTTCTTCTTTTGCATCAGTGTTTTAACTCCATACTTCAAAGAGGAGGTGCTATTTTCCAAGGACGATCTTCGTAAACCCAATGAGGATGGTATATCAATACTGTTCTATCTAAGGAAAATATATCCAGGTATTTTGCAGATGCTAGACCTAAAACTGATCGAGTTAGCTATTTCTGCTGTCAGAAAATGATTCACCATGACTCGTGTATGTCCATAGATGAATTTAGGAACTTCCTTGAGAGGATAGATTTTAAACCAAAGGATGAAGAGGAACTTGAAGAGAGGATGGAGGAGATCTGTCATTGGGCATCTTATAGAGGCCAAACACTCACGAGAACAGGTAAAGTCACAGTGCAATCCTGTAGTTCCTTAACATATAACATTTTCTCTAACTGTTTGCTTTTACTTTGCTAGTGAGAGGAATGATGTACTACAGGAAGGCACTTGAAATCCAATGCCTTCAAGATACAAACGATCCTGGTAAGATTAAGGTTTTCATCTTTTCTTTCTCCAGTCTGTGTCAATCTTTATATGTTTTGGATTGAAGTTCATTTTTTGGCAGCTAAATTTGGCCGAGACACATCAATAGAATCCTATCAAGAGTTGCAGTCTGGTAGTGAAAGGGCACAAGCTATTGCTGATATCAAATTCAGCTACGTTGTGTCATGTCAAGTCTATGGCATGCAGAAGACGTCCAAGGATTCGAAGGACAAAAGCTGCTATCTGAATATCCTCAATCTCATGATAATGTACAGAAGCTAATGCTCAGTAGTTACATAGTAAGCTTGCTCCAACCCACCTGACTTCTAAATTATACAGGAACCCATCACTACGTGTTGCTTACATTGACGAGGTAGAAGCTCCAACTGGGAATGGAACAACTGAGAAGACATATTATTCTGTTCTTGTCAAAGGTGGTGAAAAGTATGATGAGGTACTTGTTGAATAGAATTGAAGATTGCACTTACCTCTGCATAACACATGAGGTCATATAGTGATGTAGAAGAGTTGACTGTATCATAGCAGTAATGCTTCCTTAAGGTTACACTCCTACAAAAGCATCTTTTACTAAATTCACACTCTCAGAAATTTATAGCTTATGTCATGTTAGTAATAAGTAGTGTATATCAAATTTGTGCACAGATTTACGCAACTAGATGCTCAGGTTTGGAAACATCCTGTTATTTCTGTGCACATATGATTAAATTTTATTCCATTTTCATGCTTGGGACCATAATTTTTGTTTTAGGAAATTTACCGGATAAAGCTTCCCGGCAGACCAACAGATATTGGTGAGGGGAAACCTGAAAACCAAAATCATGCAATAATCTTCACTAGAGGAGAAGCACTCCAGGCCATTGATATGAATCAGGTTTAGTTCTGAACTCCACATTGTGCACATTGTAATAAAATGCTCGAAACTCATTTTACTTTTCTTATAGGATAATTATATTGAAGAGGCCTTTAAAATGAGAAATGTGCTGGAGGAGTTTGAGAATAGAAAGTATGGGAAGAGAAAACCCACTATATTAGGCCTACGTGAGCATATATTTACTGGAAGGTATGCCCATATACCTAAATATTTGTTTAAGTATATCTCGTTCATTGCATTTGTACCGAAAGAATGTACTGCTATTAACATTGCTGTGTTTCTGTTTTAGTGTTTCGTCACTCGCTTGGTTTATGTCCAATCAAGAGACCAGTTTTGTTACTATTGGACAAAGAGTTCTGGCAAATCCTCTCAGGTATGCAAATATATCTTTTATTTCGTGTTGACATCAAGTGTATTCCTTGTGTGGCCAAGCCTTCTCTGCCCGAGTGGTTAGAGGAGTGTGAGGCACCCCTCTAGGTCCCGAGTTCGACTCCTGGTGGGAGCAAAATTTTGGGCTAGAGGAAAAAAAATCCCCTCGCCTACCGCCAATCCCAAAGCACGTGGAAGGTCCTGGCCCGTGCTCACAGGGTTACGGTGCCCCCGTGTAAGGGTGGGGTAGGGGTTCGGGGTTTTTCTCGGCCTGCGTGAGAGGTCTTTTTCTTATCGTAATGCTCGGGGGGGGGGGGCGGCTTCCCCCTCGCAGGTCAAGTTTTTTTTATTCCTTGTGTGCGTGTGTGTGTGTGTGCGCCTGTGTGGGAGGGGGGTGGGGGTGTATGGTGTATTTTTGCAAGGATAAATTAAACACCTCAATGCAATTTGAAAGAGGCCCAACAATCCGTCCACTTGTTGGATATACGATACTAGTTTTTGATAGAAGGAATATTCTCTGTGTATTCCTCCAACCCTAGAAGGATGGGTATATAGTTAGCTATACATGGGCCTCTATATGGGCTGTACACAGGCCATATGGGCCACTCACACATATATACACTAACACCCCCCCGCAGTCTGGACTACCGGCGCAGCGGTGTACAAGACTGGCCAACAAAGAAAGAAACTCACACACAAGTCCCCCCACAGCCACAACTAGCCACTGGCTACGTTGAGGCTGGACCGAAACTCCGAGAAAGTCGAGGAGGGAAGACCCTTGGTGAAGATGTCAGCAAACTGGGAGGTGGTCGGTACATGAAGAACCCGAACATCACCGATAGCCACCCGGTCACGAACGAAATGCAAGTCAATCTCCACATGCTTCGTCCGCTGATGCTGAACCGGGTTGGTGGAGAGGTACACGGCGCTGACGTTGTCGCAGTAGACGAGCGTGCTCTTGGCGAGCGGGCTGTGAAGCTCAGCCAAGAGCTGTCGGAGCCAGGACGCCTCAGCCACGCCGTTAGCAACAGCCCAGTACTCCGCCTCAGCACTCGAGCGGGAGACAACCGGCTGTCACTTGGACGACCAGGAGATCAGGTTGCCGCCGAGGAAGACGGCATAACCTGAGGTAGAGCGGCACGTGTCCGGGCACCCAGCCCAGTCAGCGTCAGTGTAGACGACCAACTCAACAGAAGGAGACCGGTGGAGGACCAAGCCGAAGTCAACCGTGCCTCGGACGTAGCGAAGAAGGCGCTTCAGCGCAGCAAGATGTGACTCCCGAGGATCATGCATATGGAGACAGATCTGCTGGACAGCGTAGGTGAGGTCCGGCCTGGTGAAAGTGAGGTACTGTAAGGCTCCAGCAAGACTCCGATAGGCAGTAGGATTAGCCACAGGATCACCTAGAGTAGCAGACAGTTTCGCCTGAGTGTCAACAGGAGTGGAGCAAGGCTTGCAATCAGTCATCCCAGCACACTCCAGGATATCAAGGGCATACTGACGCTGGTGAAGGAGAAGACCAGCCTGACGGGGCTCAACTGTCATGCCCAAGAAGTGGTGAAGCTTGCCCAGATCCTTCATAGCAAACTCCTGCTGAAGAGAGGAGATAATCCGCTGGAGCAGCTGTGGACTAGAGGCAGTCAGAACAATGTCATCAACGTAGAGGAGGAGGTAGGCAACCCCATCAGCATGGTGATATATGAACAACGAAGTATCTGACTTGGCCTCAACAAACCCCAGTGTCGGCAAGAAGGTGGCAAACCGAGAGTACCATGCCCGAGGAGCCTGCTTCAGACCATAGAGAGACTTGTTCAACCGGCAGACCAAATCCGGACGACTGGAGTCCACAAACCCTGCTGGCTGGCTGCAGTAGACTGTCTCGGTCAGAGTGCCATGAAGAAATGCATTCTTGACATCGAGCTGGTGCACCGGCCAAGACCGAGAGAGAGCCAGAGAGAGAACAGTGCGCACTGTAGCAGGCTTCACCACTAGACTGAAAGTCTCATCATAGTCCACACCAGGACGCTGAGTGAACCCCCGGAGGACCCAACGCGCCTTATAGCGCTCCAGAGTACCATCAGCCCGTCGCTTGATCGTCCAAATCCACTTGCCTGTCACCACATTGCAACCAGACGGACGCGGCACAAGGTCCCAAGTCTGGTTGGCAAGAAGAGCTACATACTCCTCTTCCATCGCACGACGTCAGTTCGGATCTGTCAGAGCCTCACGAACCGACGTCGGGATCGGAGAGAGCCGCGACTCCCCCTCGGTGGCGGAGATAGCCCGCGGCCGAAGAACCCCGATCGCCTGCCGGGTCACCATGGGATGGGTGTGACGAGGATCCCGATGGATGACCGGCGGGTGGTACACGGCCGGCTCCACCCGAGAGCGGCGTGGTGGAGGCGGCGGTGGTGGCGGCGGAGGCGGTGTGGGCGCCAGTGGAGGAGGCTGAGACGGCTCCGGTGACGGTGGTGGAGGCGGCGGAGCCGTTGAACGGCGCTCGTAGACATAGCGCACAGGAGGCGCATAGTCCACGGGCACCTCCGGGTCAGGAGCCGGAGAAGCCAGCGGCTGTGGAGGCACCGGACGGCGTCGGTACACCTGTACTGGCTCGGTGTAGCATGCAGGTGATGGCGGGGCCGCGCGTGGCGCGGCAGAGGGCGCCGGGTCCGCGTGTGGCGCGGCAGAAGGCAACGGTGCCGCAGCGGACGCAGCAGGAGGCACCGGGGCCGCGTCGGACGTGGCAGGAGGCACCGAGGCCGTGCGCGGCACGGCAGACGACACCGGGTCTGCGCGAGTCGCAGCAGGAGGCACCGGTGCCGTGCGGGGCGCGGCAGGAGGCACCGTGGTCGCGTGTGGTGCAGCAGAAGGCACCAGGGGCGGCGGTGCACCAGGAAAAACTGCGGGGAAAGGAAAAACAGGGAGGGGTGGCTGAACCACCGGGTCAGAAAACATGGACTCCAACTCGGGATCAGGGGAAGGAGTAGAGGAGGTGGAGTAGGGAAAATCCGACTCATCAAACACGACGTGACGGGAGATGAGGATCCGACGAGAAGTGAGGTCAAAGCAACGGTACCCCTTGTGGTCAGGTGAGTAACCCAGAAACACACACCGTGTCGAGCGGGGCGCCAGCTTGTGAGGAGCAGTGGCGGCGGTGTTAGGGTAACAAGCGCACCCGAAGACACGAAGGTGATCGTAGCTAGGAGGGGTACCGAAGAGAGCGTGGTGAGGAGTCGGAGCGGGAGAAGCTGTGGAAGGAAAACGGTTAAGCAGGTAGGTGGCGGTGTGAAGACTCTCTGCCCAGAAGCGCGGGGGCAGGGAGGCCTGGATTAGAAGGGTGCGCATGATGTCGTTCGTCGTGCGAATCATCCGCTCAGCCTTGCCGTTCTGGGGAGAAGTGTACGGACAAGACATGCGCAGCTGAACACCACGAGCGAGAAAGAAGGAACGGGAAGTGTTGTTATCGAACTCACGCCTGTTGTCACACTGGACGGCCTTAATGGTGAGGCTGAACTGAGTGGACACCCAGGCAAAGAAGTTGAGGAGGGTGGGAAACGTCTCGGACTTGGCACGCAGAGGAAAAGTCCAAGAGTAGTGAGAGAAATCATCGACCACTACCAGGTAGTACTTATAGCCAGACATACTGGGAACAGGAGACGTCCACAGATCACAGTGAACAAGATCAAAGGCATGTGTCGCATGCGAAAAAGAAGAAAAAGGAAGGCGAACATGGCGACCCAACTGGCACGCATGGCAGAGATGCTCATCAGGAGCCCGAGTGCACGGAAGATGTGCACTACGACCGAGTTGAGCCAAAGCGGCACGGCCGGGGTGACCAAGTCGACGGTGCCAAGTAGTGGAAGAGGGAGTCGTGGCGAAAGCAGCAGACAAAGAAGAAGTCGAAGGTGGTATTGCGGAAGCAGGAAGGCGAATGGTGTAAAGGGGTCCCGAGCTGTCACAGCGAAGAAGCGGACACCCAGAAGCAGAATCCTTCACAGTAAGGCCAGAAGAGTCGAACTCAACAGAACAAGAATTGTCAGCTGTAAACTGACGAATGGAAAGAAGGTTATGGATCATCTGAGGAGCAACAAGAACATCAGGAAGACGAAAGGGACCAGAAGCAGAACCCACGGATGTGACAGGAAGACAAGACCCATCACCAACCATGATCGAAGAAGGATGGGAAGGATGAGGGGATCGAACTGAAGAGAGGATGCGAGCATCAGGGGTGGTGTGGAACGAAGCCCTCGAGTCAGCAATCCACTCGGTGCGGACAGGCGGTGTCGCCCCCATGGTGCTGAAAGCTTGTGCCAAAGACTGGCCAGGCGGGACGGGTGGAGGCCATACTGGCGCGAGCGAGGGAGCTGTTCCAGTGGGCATGGCGGCCAGCTGGAACTGGGAAGCGGTGCTAGCAAACACGGCCACAGACTGGGCCTGAGGGCGAGGATCGCCCCCCGGGGCCTGAGACGGCCACGTCGGGATGCGCCCTGACCATGGGTCGTCGAAGGATGGCCAGGGCACACCGGCAGTAGCAGGAGGTGCAGACGCGCTCTGACAATGCCCCCTTTGCCGACGACGCCCACGACGACCTCCGCCACCCCCGCTCGGCCCGGGGGAAGGAGTCGTGGCAGCGGCGCCGTAGAGAGTAGGGGTGCCGGAGCAAGCATCATCGATGGGTGTCGTGCCCCGGAGGAAGGCGGCGGCTGCGAGCGGTGCATCCTCAGGGGGCATGCCAAGCCCGTAGAAGAAGGGGACCCCGCCAGCAAGGAGTGGAACAGGGACGGCGCTCGCGCCTGTGTTCGCGCGAGGAACAGCAGCGACGGCGGAGGTGCCGGTGGGAGGAGGCGGGGCAGCAGTGGCTACAGGCGGAACGGAGGAGGCTCCCACGCCCGCGGCGTGCCCAGCAATGCCGACGGCGAGTGGCGTGACGTGAGGCGGGGCAGAGGCTCCCGCGGGCGGAGCAGAGGAGGCTTCCACGCTCGCGGCGTGTCCAGTGATGCCGGCGGCGGGCGGCGTGCCGAGGGTCGGCAGGAGAGAAGGCGCGGCGAGAGACGGCACGCTCACGACCAGGGCGCGTGCAGCCTTAGCCTCAGCCAAGGCGGCCGCGAGGGCAGCTTCGGCGGGAGGGCCGAAGAGGGCCGCCGGGAGGAGCGCGTCAGCACGCGTGAGATCGGCAGCCGCGTGGAGGGGACGCCTGCGCGTGCACGTTGGGCCGCGGCCAGGGCAGCTCCGAGGACCGCAGCAGCGTGGGCCGCACCCACGCCCGGGGAAGAAGGGGCAACGAGCGCCGTCGCAGCTGCGGAGGAGAAGGTGCCGGCCGCGCGCACGGGAGAGGCTGCAGCAGCGGTAACAGAGGAGGGAGGAGGCGTTCGCACGTCTGTGCGTGCGCCTGGGGCCGGTGGCGGCACCTGGTGCAGCCGAATCGGGCCCGGAGCCGCACCCGCACCCTGGGAAGGAGGGGCGCAGACAGCAGGGAAGGAGGCAGGCACCGGCACAGCTACGGAGGAGGGGTGGGGGGCCGCATCCACACCGTGGGAGGCGCCATCCGCGTCCACGCCCGCGCCCAGGAGGAGGGTGGCGCCCGCGGCGGCGAGAAACGCGCCATTGGCGCCCGCGGCGGGCAGGACAGGGGCAGGGGCGACGGGATCGACCCCGTGCTCCTGCGCCGGGAGTGCAGCAAGCATGGCCATGGCGGGATCCGCGAGGGGGCGGCGGGCCACGACAGCAGAGGAGGGCGGCAGAGCAGGGGAGGGCGCGCTCACGCCCATGGCTCCGGGCCGGGCGACGGCCGAGCAGAGGTCGCCCGCGCGCCCTGCGGCTGCAGCAGCGGCGGCCTGCGCGGCCGTGGGATGCAGGGAGGTCCAGGCGGCGGCCACGCCGGAAGCAGGGGAAGTAGAGGAGGTGCAGCGGCCAGCCTGGGGAGAGAGAGAAGGCGGCGGCGCGTGAGCTCGAGAGCAGCTCGCGGGCTCGAGCAGAGGAGCAGACGAGGTCTCTAGCGCGGCGGCCGGAGGAGAGCGCGGCGCGCCAGAGTTAGAGAGAGGCGGCGGCGGCGGCGGCCGGCCGGCTATGGACGGCAGGGACGGCGGCTGCTAGGAGAGGAGGAGAAACCTGTCTGATACCATGATAGAAGGAATATTCTCTGTGTATTCCTCCAACCCTAGAAGGGTGGGTATATAGTTAGCTATACATGGGCTTCTATATGGGCTGTACACAGGCCATATGGGCCACTCACACATATATACACTAACAGTTTTATTCCAAGTTGGAGATGGGAGTAAATAGAGATAAAGTTTTCAGGAGTTGTCCCACATTCAAATCAAATACAATCAGAACACTATAAAATTATTTGCTCAAAATTTAGTTCCAATCCATCCTGAATTCCCATCTTGTCTTGAACATTTGTCACCGGGCCAAGGGCCATTTGTCTAATGGGTAATGGCTACCACGGGTGCACTCTGGAGGGGGAAAGTTGAATATAAGTGTATATGCTGCGTCTAATGGCCAAGAAGTTGTTGTCTTGCTATTTCAATCAATGTTTTTTAATTGGGATCATTCTTTGGATCTGTTGATTTGGTGGGTGTGAAACAAAGGAAAGGAAAGGGTAATGTGGAACTGTTTTGATGATCCAATCTATTGAGTTGCATGCACCAACCAGTTCAACCCAAAAGCTTAAGCTGATGAGGAAAGGTGGGTAATTCACTTATACTCCAACACTCCCCCTCACGTGAAGGCTCCCTCAGGCCGCATACGTGGATATTGGAGTGGGCTGTAATTATTTTAATTAACGCGCCCGCCAGGACTCGAACTCGAGACCTCTGGCTTTGATACCATATTGAGTTGCATGCACCAACCAGTTCAACCCAAAAAGCTTAAGCTGATGAGGAAAGGTGGGCAATTCACTTATACTCCAACACAATCTACTGAAACTGCATGAGTTGTTGGACCTAGACTATAGAGAGAACAAGAAGGGATTTTGTGTGTTGCTGCAGTGGAGAGGAACTTGCTGGAATATGATGGTACAAATATAATTAACAGATTTTCAAGATGAAACTGGATATCACTAGGATTTGATATTTCTTCCGTGTTTTTGAAGGACTGGTATGGTATTTTTCATGTTTGCCCATATGTGTGTGCGCAAGGTGCAGATTTTCATCCCATCATGTTATTTCTTTCTTATTGTGACAAGGCTTCGTGTCTTTCTTTTCATTGTTGCTTGTTGCAGGGTTCGGTTCCATTACGGCCACCCAGATATTTTTGACAGACTCTTCCATATCACCAGAGGAGGCATAAGTAAAGCTTCAAAGACTATAAACCTAAGTGAGGATATCTTTTCAGGTACTTGCATCTCGTGCAAACAACTTGCGCTTGTCCTTAACTTGTCAGCACTTACAAACTTGATATTTTTATAGGTTTTAATTCAACTATGAGAGGAGGAAGTGTTACACATCATGAATACATGCAAGTTGGTAAGGGACGTGATGTGGGAATGAATCAGATTTCTAGCTTTGAAGCTAAGGTGGCCAACGGCAATGGTGAACAAACATTGAGCCGTGACATCTATCGGCTTGGACGCAGATTTGACTTCTACAGAATGCTATCTTTCTATTTCACTACAGTTGGGTTTTATTTCAGTAGCATGGTAAGAAGCTACAATAATAAATTAATAACTAAGCATCTTTAGAACCTTATGGTCAGTGATTACACTATAAATTTCTTCTTGGTATGCAAAAGGTAGGGAGAACTATACTGGAACTTAAAACCTCATCTACAGAATTTATTTGCAAAATTGAAAGGAGAAATGAAATATAGCTCTGAGTTATCCCAGACACTTGAAAATGCAACCACAACCACAAGTGGAGATAATCTGACCTTATGTCATTTGTTTCTCATCACCAGTATGCTGAATTTGTCAAACAGTAAGATTTTCAGTCTTCCATGTTAAAAATTGCTTAAATTGGTGAACATTTCTTTTATTATCAACAAAGGTAGAGTGTTTTTGTGTCCTTATGCTCAAAATTGAAGTGTTTTGGTGCTCTTATGTTCAAAGTCTAAATGATGTGTCTACCATGCATGTTTTATGATACTGATCCATTGTTCCTTGTTTCAGGTTACTGTGCTTACTGTCTATGTATTTTTGTATGGGAGATTATATCTGGTTATGAGTGGTCTAGAAAAGTCTATTCTAATGGACCCACGAAATCAGCAGAATGTGAAGGCTCTTGAAAATGCACTGGCTTCACAGTCTATTTTCCAGCTAGGTTTGCTGCTTGTCCTCCCTATGGTCATGGAAGTTGGCTTGGAGAAAGGGTTCCGCACGGCATTAGGAGAGTTTGTAATCATGCAGCTTCAGTTGGCCTCTGTGTTCTTCACATTCCAGCTTGGAACCAAAACCCACTACTATGGGAGAACAATACTCCATGGTGGTGCAAAATACAGACCTACAGGTCGTGGATTTGTTGTTCGTCACGCGAAGTTTGCTGAAAATTACCGCATGTACTCCCGTAGCCACTTTGTTAAAGGACTGGAACTGTTGATACTTCTGGTTGTATATCTAGTCTATGGAAGTTCCTATCGCAGCTCAAACCTATACATATTTGTCACCTGCTCAATATGGTTCCTGGTTGCTTCATGGCTCTTTGCGCCGTTTATATTCAATCCATCATGCTTTGAGTGGCAGAAGACGGTTGATGACTGGACAGATTGGAGGAAGTGGATGGGTAACCGAGGGGGTATTGGCATGTCTGTGGAACAAAGCTGGGAAGCTTGGTGGATTAGTGAGCAGGATCACCTCAGGAAGACTAGCATCCGAGCCCTTCTGTTGGAAATCATCATTTCACTTCGTTTCTTGATCTACCAGTATGGCATTGTCTACCATCTGAACATAACAGTAGCACGTCACAACAAAAGCATCATGGTAACTTGTATAAACACGATTTGTTTCCTTTCTTTTTGATAATATGTACATTCGCAGGGTATCCTAATGTCATCTCACTTTTCCTTTCTAGGTGTATGCAGTGTCATGGGTGGTTATGCTCCTTGTTCTAGTAGTCCTGAAGGTAAGACACTGGCCTTTCATTTGGTCTAGCTACCTCCTATGCCTAGAAATCTTACTGACTGTATGTTCTTTCTTTCATTTAGATGGTTTCAATAGGGCGGCAGAAATTTGGAACTGATCTGCAGCTTATGTTCCGCATTCTGAAAGGCCTTCTCTTTCTTGGCTTTGTCTCCGTGATGGCAGTCCTATTTGTTGTCTTAAGCCTTACTATTTCTGATGTCTTCGCTAGCATCCTTGGGTTCTTGCCTACTGGATGGTGTATTCTTCTGGTGAGTGAAGCAATTTGATACTTTAAGCTTTTCATGTATGAAACTAATCCAAAACTGAATGTAACATTCAGACCTGCGCACCAAAAAAAAAAAGTGCTTGAACTATCTGTTAGGGAATTAATTAAAAAAAACTCCCATTGCTATTCCCCTTCACTTTCCAAATGGTTTCTCTATGACAAAATAACTCACTGCTACAATCAGTCGACAGAATCATGAAGATGCAGTTGATTGGAATGCACATTGATCATGTACACATTAGGCAGTTGTACCATTTTCAATAGCACCAAGATTTCTTCTAACAGAAAATCTGTTTCATTCTTGCCTAATTAGTTTTATGATTTCTTGCTCGCAGATTGGGCAAGCGTGTTCACCATTGCTTAAGAAGACTGTGCTGTGGGACTCCATCATGGAGCTCGGAAGGTCGTACGAAAACATAATGGGTCTCGTCCTCTTCCTGCCAATAGGTTTCCTGTCATGGTTTCCCTTTGTCTCTGAGTTCCAGACCCGGCTGCTGTTCAACCAGGCCTTCAGCAGGGGCCTCCAGATATCAAGAATCCTTGCAGGTCAGAAGGGTGTCGGCGAGTTCGAATGACCAATTACACCCCTCTTGCGAACAAGCTTGGACAGCAAAGCAAGGCACCAGTTCCAAGTTATCTTCCATGGGTTGTAGTGATCGATTTTGGGCATCTGTAGTGTACTTTCATCAGGTTTACTACACTAGAAGTACATGGAGCTACCAAGCTACTAATTTATATATCAGAATTATCAGCATAAGTTTTGCCCTGTATAGTGACATATAGTGGTAATTAGATTTGAACATTTATACAAACTAATGAGATAGTTGGATCAAAACTAATCAGGATTCTTGTAAAATATTTACACTAGATAACTTGTAAGTTTTAATCCACATTGTGTTCTGGATTATGTCACCTTTTCAGAACTCAATCATTGTAAGGTCAAACCTGTTTTGCTGGTTATCCTGCTATGCATTTTTTGTCATGGTTGACATCCTTGTCTGTTGAAAGCCACACCTACACATCAGTGTGACCCCTAAGCTCATAAGGTGAGGGAACGACATTTCTCAAATTTTTCTATTGGCAGTACAAACTACAAAGTGAAATCACTAACACTATTGGTAGCAAAGAAATGCGTTCGGAATTTAAACCAATCTATTCAAATACACTGAGATATGTGCCAGAACATTTATGGTTGGAAAAGCATGTAAATTTTAGAGGCTGACAAGTTAGCAACTAGTGTGAAGATATGGTGCAAACATATCAAAAGTCATTCATCCGTTCGTTTATCCCAAAAGCATTTGCTCCAGCAAGCGAGATAAAAAGGAAAGGTTAAATCACTGAATCATTCGCTAGCACCCCCTGGTACGATAGTTCTATCAGATGACATGAAAGATACAACCATCAGAGGGTATATATATTACATCATACAATGCAGAAGCACCAGATAATTTACAGCTGTCTCCATCCACCATGACAATGACCACGTAAAATGCATTCAACTACCTTCACTTCACTAGAGGTGAAGTCGGCATGTATATGTCAACTTCATCCAATGTGGGGCGGTCGCGCAGCGTCAAGCTGTGCTCATTTGCCAAATGCAAGAGGCAGATGAAATACAGGTGCGGTGAGATATCAGTTGCTGCAGCATCCGGGTTGCTGCTTGGAAGATCGTTCAGCACATGTGACAGGCGCAGGGGTGATTCAGCTTCCTCGTTTTCCTGCTGGGAAAAGCACAAATTAAATATTGTATTGTTAAAAATTAGTATTATCACAAACAAGAAGACTGTTTGGGCAGGGTGGACCTGGTACATTACCTCAACAGGAAACCGAGTCAAGAATCTATAATACAAATCTATTTACATGAAATTGTGATTATTCTGGTCACCTAGAGAGGTAGTTTCAGCTATTGATCCCATCATGCCCTTGTGCTGCCACCTCAAAAGATTTAAGGAAAATACACGACAAGTCCTTTTTCTTGAATATCTTTGGTTGATGGTATGTCAAACAACCAAGTACCCTAGTTCTACTTTCTACAGATTT
The DNA here is from genome assembly GCA_036936925.1 of Cenchrus fungigraminus. Classification (NCBI taxonomy): domain Eukaryota; kingdom Viridiplantae; phylum Streptophyta; class Magnoliopsida; order Poales; family Poaceae; genus Cenchrus; species Cenchrus fungigraminus. The sequence continues at coordinate 46,624,880 of CM072778.1, read as the reverse complement.
GCCAAATTGGTCGTGAATGATAATGATATACAAGCAAGAGGAAAGCCTGTCAATTTGCAACATACTGCTTTCAGCATAGTTTTCAGGGTTTGTTCAAAAATAAGTTTTATGTTCCGCTGTTCACACTACTGACAGTGGGCAAATAATTATGATTGTTCCACATGAGATTATGAGAGCATTTGCCTTACCCGATTATCAGTCTCAGCAGATGTATGGATGTGATTCCAAAGCACTTCTTTTAAAGCATGAACATCCACTTGTTTTGATACCTTGTCGTATTGTATATCAATCTTGTTGACCTTTGATTCAAAACAAGCACATCAGCTCAAACTTGGGGTCATAATCATACCCAAAGTCATAGGTATACCACAAAAATGAAGCATTAAGTTGATGTTTTCAACACGTTAGGGAAAAAATCAGATAAAACCTGACACCACATAACTATAGAATAAACAAGTTCTTCAAGAGAAACTGTATAGAACAAGGAACATACCTGTCTCGGTTTATTGATAAGGTTTACTGGCTCCTCTATATCGCAATAGGCATTTCCATCATCAATGTGATCAGTGCAAAAGTTATCATCATCCCAAGGTTCAGATGGCATGAAGTCGTCATTGTTCTCCACTGGCGTGTCTACAAAGAAAAATGTATTACATGCAAAACCATATTTATCAGGAAAATTGGGCAATGCAGAAATTGCCTAAGAAGATTTTACACTCAAAGGGTCAAACTGAAAGACATGAAAGAAAAGTCTTTTTAAGAATACACTGATTTAAAAAAGCAACAGCTCAACAGGATGGTACCTAACATGCAAGACCCCCACCACCACATACAGATAAGAGCCCCAAAAACTAGGCTAGGCACAACAATACTTGTTTTGTATCCTTATTATATATAATGATTTTTCAAACTTGGAGACTTCTTTGATGATAGAGTTTTTGAAAAGCATGTATAATGACAAAACTAACAAGCAAGTTTTCTTCACTTATACCTAATTTGGCAAAACTTACCATGTGATTTTCTTCTTCTCTTAGCAAGGCACTACAAAGAAAAAAGGTTGAATGGTTATTGCAAAAAATAGTTCATTGCCTCTAAGAATTTAGTGACAGGTCAATTTGTTAGAACAATTTTCAGGAGAAGTAAACATTACCAAAACATCTAGAAGAAATAATTTAACAAGGCTTTCAGGCCGGTAATGGCAATCTTCTGGAAGTCTATTATTGCAGATAGCCCTATTTGCGGGAAGCAGCAATGACTTGGGATTTTTGGGAGGTGCGAAGATATTTAGAGGCTCGTTCTCCAGCGCTTTTGTGAAACCAACATCAGGCTCATCCTTAGCTCTTTTCTTCTTCATCTTGTTTGGTATTTCTGATTCAACAGATGAAGTTGGGGCAGCCTCCAAATCTAAAGGAACGTGAGGTCAAACATTAAAGAATGCTATCTCAATGAAACGTAAAAGAAGTTCATACCAGGCAGTACCTTTAGCTTTGCGATATTTCCAATGCTCGGGTCCTGCCCAAGCATTTGTCTTTGAAGTGCCCATGCCAAGCAACAAAAGATCTGCAATTTTATCAAGCTTTTCATCCGCAACAGTACCCATAGGAATCTCAACAGTGTATTCATCGAATTCCTGCATACCAATATAATAGTGCATTAAGGTTTTGATCTTTAAACAATTCAGTCTCAAGAAATTATATTAAAGGCAAACTGAAATAATCTGTAGTAAGCATCAAACTGTAGCAACATATTTTGTGGCTACATATGTATCTTTAAAATAAAAGGGCGGGCTAGTGCAAGTGGTAGTGCTTGCCGCCTGTGAACCGAGAGGTCACAGGTTCGAGCGGTAGCCTCTACACATTGCACGATGTGTGGGAAAGACCTCCCGCTAATAACCTCCCCCAGACCCCGCACAGTGCGAGAGCCTACGGCACTGGGTACGTCCTTTTTTTATATGTATCTTCAAAATATATGAATCTGTTCAATTAATTTGTGTTTCTTCCACTATTTTTGCTGAGGACTATTTCTGAATTTTGCATAGTCGAGGAAAATACCTCTTGATAGCTTGAGTTAGAACCCACTGGGTAGTTTTCATCATATGCATCCTCATGGTCATCACAACCACCAAAATCCCATGTACCAGACTCAGGTATGAAGTTATCATTATCATCTGCTTCATTATCATTAACCGTCTCATCTTCCATTACTGGCATTTGCCCAGAAGATAACCCGTGTGATGGCCTTTGGTTTTCTCCATCAAACCGAGCAACAATGTTTCTCAGGGTTGGAGAAATATCATTACATAGAGGCATTTGAGTAACCATTTCTTCAATTTGCTCTGTCCAATATTAGAAATTTATTGAAACCCCAATTGCAAGCAATATGCAAAGACCATAAGGAGAAGCAAGCAATAAACTGATGTTACCTTTAGCAAATGAAAGGTCAATCACCTCAGCCTTCTCAGTTTGCATATCACTTAAGATGCACTTGTCTGGAGCTTCAAATGAATCAAACAACACCCGACAGCCACCATATACTCCAAGGTTATACAACAAAAGACCCTTCGCCCCACCTTCATCAAACTGAGCTGTAGTTTGATGGTATAGAGGATCCACCGTGAAAGCAACTAGTAGCAATCATGGCATTTCAGACCCATGGTAGAATAATTTTCAACAGAAGCATAGTGAGAAACTAAGAATAAGCTTGAAACTTACCATCAAATTTCTTTACATTAAGAGCCTCAAATGAGGACTCCAACGTTGATGCTGGTGAAATCTAAATGAACAAAAAGGCATTAGCAATAATGAAGCAGAATTGAAGTGAAGAAATCAGCAGTGTTTAAAAAGGTGTACCCTCCTATCAGCGTCCTTTTTGCTGATACCCTCATCTTGTGCAAGTTCAACGTTGGTTCCTTCTTCCGTATCTTTAATGGCAACAGACAAATCAGAACATCATAGTGAAGCAGCGTTATGTTATCCAAGTATAACACAGTAAAACAGGAACAATGTATCACTAAATCTTACAAACATACAGTGCTCTCAAATTTAAAGCGCAAAACAGGAACAAGTGTTCCCAATACCACTAATGGCCTTTTGCAAAGGATGCATACTCGTGCATGAGTGCACAAGTTGTGTAAAGCATTGTAGCATATTAATACGATGTTGAGCAATTTCTCCAAAAGAAAAACAGACAAGAACAACCGTTCTAACATGGCAATAAAAAGATCTTTAAAATGGGTTTCATTTTCCAATAAGTTTAAAGCAATGACCTTTCAAGTAACTCATAGCAACTTACTCAGAATTTTTAACTCATTTTAGTGAATACCCACCATAACGTGACTAATTTGCACAGGATATAGACGCAGTTAAAGAAGAACAATTATGCAGGTTCTTTTTTTCTCCAAATCTTTTTCAACAGCCACTAAATTAGAAGATGACAATGAAACAGCATATCTTATTAAGATGAACCACTATTTAGAACATAGTGGTGACAGTAAACCATAAGTCCATCCCGTATGCATCCTTCCTTTAGATTGTTAATTTGAGCAGTACGGTAATACTCCGCATAAAGCAAGTAATTTGCACTGGATACAGGACTCCACAAAGGAGTAAAATTACTCTGAAAGAGACAATATAATAATTCATTTCAAACTCCAGTGGATCCTCACCAGCCTCTTCACCCCTTCCGGCACGGTTGATTCCACCAAGCACCTTGTACGCCTCAGAGTGCACGGAATCGACACGAAGTGAGTAGATCTTGACCCCAGCCTCTAGAGTGCAGCTTGCCTGGTCCGTAAAAGAACCACATATTGGCAACCAAACTCAAAACATAGCCTGAGTATCCTCCTCTCCAGAAAAGATTGGTAAGAAGAATTATAGAAAATTGAAGATCTTTGCAGGTCGGTACCTTCTGGAAGTTGGTCTCGTCGTCGTCCTCCTCCCCCGCCTGTATGATCTCGCTAAGGTGGTCGATGAGCCCCAGCTCCCACGTGTTCTTCTGGTTAATTTTCTGCCAGATTTTCGCGGGAAAAAAAGAACACCCTTAGCGAGAGGAATGGAGCCGGCCTAGGGTTGGGAGGCGGGCGCGGCGCTTACGTTCTCGGATGCGAGCTTGATGCAGTTGTGGAAGAGGTCCATGACCTGCTCGCGGTTAAGGAGGTCGTGGCGGGGGTCCTTGGAGGGCGCGATGGAGGCGGCGAGGGAGCGGCGGCGGACGGAGGCGGCCCGCGCCGCGGCGCGGGCGCGGGCGCGCTCGAGCTGGTCGTCGTTGGAGCCGAGCGGGAACGCCGGCGGCGGCGACTGCAGCAGCACCCGCGAGCCGGCTGCCGTCCCGTGCGCGGGAGGCGTGGTCCGCGCCGGCGCGGGGGCGTCCTGGTACTGCGGCATCGCCGTGCGGTCGACGGCAATGGCGGCGGCGGAGCAGGATGCGAGGCGTTGGGTTGGGGGATTTTTTTGGCTCTCTCCTTCCCGGTTGTGACTTCAAATTTTGGGGAGATCGTCTGCGGGGAGTTGGGATGGTATTTTGGTAACGGACACATTTCTGATGCGTCGTGAGATAGGCTTGGCAAATCTACTCCGGAGTATATAAAGTAGCGAATAATTGAAAACTTTTCTCACTAAATTCGAACCCGCCTTACTCCTCACGTCGGACCAAGGTACTAAATAGTGTTTAGCGGTATGGTAGCGGATTAGTGTCGGTGTAGCGGATCGCGGATAGCAGGTGCTATAGCGGGTGCTAAGTCCAAATAGCGGAATTCAAAAAATAGTCACAATTTTAGTACATTAACATCAAATTTACATGAAAAATACTAAAATTTTAAGTTAGTCAATTCATTTCACGATAAGAGTCGCAAATAAATATATAATTATGATTTAGGGATACATATTAATATTAAATTATCATATCCATAAATAAAGAATTCATTTATCATTCCATAATCCTTGTACATTACCTAAATAACTAATCAAAATATTATTGTTACCATTTAATTCGTATTCATATATCACTTGAAGCATAAATGTAGCAAATAGCGGCTTAACACGGGTAATAGCGGCTCAAATAGCAGGCAATAGCGGATAATAGCGGGACAATAGCGGCCGCTAAGTCCAAACATGCTATCTTGGGTCCGCTACCTTATAGCGCTAGCGGCGGAGTACCGCTACCGCTATGGCAGCCGCTATTGCGGGCGCTACGAACGCTATTTAGTACCTTGCGTCGGACCCACTCGTCAGGTTACATGATGACCAAAAAGGTGGAACAACCATAGAAATCACAAGTTGGAGAGCGTTTCTACCAAAAAGCTAATTCTTTTCTCACCTACTCCCACCCTACTCGCCTGCGTATACCCGCTGGGCCCACTCTCCACATCCTCACGTGCCGGCCACGGCCACCCCGGATCCGAGCGTCGCCGGCTGCCGTCGCCCGTCGTCCCCGCCGTGCCGAGCCTCGGCCGCCACGAGCCCCGGCCGCAGCGCCTCGCTGCGCCCGTCGCGGGATACCGGAGAGGGGAAGCGGGGGCGGATACCGGAGAGGGGAAGCGGGGGCGGCTGCCGGAGGATTCTGGAGAGGGGAAGCCGGGCAGCGGCCGGTCGCGGCTCCAGACGGCGGCTCCGGCGCAGGGGAGTCGCCACACCCGCCAGCGCAGGAGGAGCCAGCCGCGTGGAGGAGGTAGCCGGTGGCGGGTGCCAGACGCGGCGACGCGGGCTGTTGGGAGGAAGCGGCCGGCAGCGAACGTCGTGCGAGCGGCCCCTAGAGTCGTGCGACGGCGACTCCGATGGAAGGGATGGACCTCGAATGCTGCTACACCGCTGTTGATACCTATTGCGTTGGTGGTAGTCGATTTGCTTCGGTGGAGAGGAGGATATCAGAGAGTAGAGAGACGAGCTGCTGATTTCCGGCCACCTCTGTCCAAATCTGTCACAGACCGACCAAGAACATAAAGGACCGATCAGAACCTTGGGCAGAAAAGGAAGGGGATTGGAATCTAATCTCGTAGCTCCAAGAAATTGGCTAACTACAGTCGATCTACGGGCACGATTCACGCCTACCGTGAAGGAGCAGGGATCTCCAATTCTTCTCCGGCAGTTTGAGCACGAACAACGGAGGTGGAGGTTGATGGTGGTAGGTGTTGGTGCGGCTGGACATTTTACAATCTATGGAGCAACAAGACGGATGTAGGCAAAGGTGACCACTGACGAATAGGCAGAGGAACAAAAATGGAGTAGATGGAGCTAGATGTGGATGAGAATGAGTGAATGACCGACTTGGCTACTTCACCACCGCTGCGCTGAATAATGTAAATAAACATGTGGTTCGGAAATATTTGATATTTTTTATCTATTCGATATAGGAGTACATTTGTTTGAATCTATGGTGATTTATACTTGAAATTATACTTGATCACCATTGATTTATGTGTTCATAGATGAATCTAATAATTGATCTTAGCTATATGCAATAGTCACACAATGGTATATACAAATACATTTGTAGTTGATCTTAAACTACATGCAAAGCATTAAACAACTTACAGACGACCTCTTGTCTATGGGCTGTATGAGGTGTCTGTATGCGCAATTCGAGATTATGCAGCCGTCTATGTGATTGAGCTTTTGCAGAAACACCCTTGCGAAGCCTGGAGATGGGCTCCCCCGTCGCCTCGGGCCTCTCCCGTTCTCCGAGGCGGAGAAGACGCAGGAGGAAGTGAGAGCCATGTGTGGTTCGAGGACCAGTGGATGGTCGCTTCCTGGTGTGATGAGTGATTGACAACGTGGTGTGGACTGATTCTTGGCTAAGTATTGCAGGTGCAGGTTGCGGCTTGACTGGTGTTGGTGCAGGTGAAGAACAAGCGTGAAAGGTCGTTGCCGGTGAGGCCTCCTGGTGTGGAGAAGACAAGTAGGCTTGGTTTGAGGGACCCGGTGGCCAGCGGGGTCAAGTGCGGGCCGCATGGTGGCAAGAACGGCAAGATGAAGTCATGGACGGTTTCTTGGTTGAGCCTCAAAACCAAGGTCGAGCCGGGACTACGTGGGAGCCGAGTCATGAGTGGTGATTAGCAGAAGCTACACCGAGTTCGCAGGGTTTCCGGTGGTTCACCAGAAAACCACTGGGTTCCTTGGTTGATCCACAAAGCCAAGACCGAAGAACCGAAGACGGAGGTGCAGCAGCTCCAGACCGGTCTGACCGGTGGGTCTGACCGGTGGGTACCGGTCTGACCGGTGAGGAGCACCAGTCTGACCGGTGTGCGACAACGTAGTCCGGAATCTTCGAAGCGGAGGACACACGTCGGGATCGCAAGGCTTGCGTCGAGGCTAAGCAAGTTTGCGGTCGCTGGGTATCCGTCCGATGGTGCGAAGACAAAGACTTCCAAATTTGCCCTTGAGGGGCATGTATCCCTAGTTAGCTAGTAAGGGTATTTTAGTCTTTCGGTTGCCTCCATATAACCCAAGGGGTGAGAGGATGGCAGCCATCTCTTGGAACCCTAGCTCATTTGGTTTTCCTATTTTCTCTTCCTATTTTCCTTAGGATTTTCGTAGGACTAGCTTGAGAGCTTCATGGTGAGATCTTGTGAGAGGGAAGGATGATCGGGCGGCAAGCTAGACCTTGTATGAACCTCTTTGGTATGTATAGATGATTCGGCGTGGTTCCTCAAGGCTTGGATGTGTCTTTCCCGTTTTTCCTTTTTGGTGATTTTCGGAGGTTTTTCTTGGCGAATTTCTTGTGGCGGTTTTGTGACCTTTCTCTTTGGGATTTGGTGGGGGATGTATGCATGAACCCCTCGTGGTTCTTTTCCCTTTGATTCCCCTCCCGAATCCGTGAGCAAAGGGGCTCGATTTTGGGGTTTTCGTGGTTCTAGGGTTCGTAGTGTTCTTGGCGGAAATCCTTCGATTCCTCTTGATTCAACGAGTTTTGGTGGACCAAATCTTGGCTATGGAGTGCCCATGAGGTGTTCCTACTATCCCCAAAGTCTTGTGCGAATCCGTGGAGTGAATCGGAAGATCGGGAGTTGGATTTGGGGGAGTTGACCCGCGGGCGTTGTTCATCCCGAGCTGCCCAGGCGTGACCGGTCTGACCGGTGCTCTTTACCGGTCTTACCGGTGCGAGCCCCTGGTGGGTTTTGTCTCGGGGAACTGCTGTGTTCGTGTGGTTTTGTCCCGTGGTCCTGCTGTCCAGTTCTTGGCCCGTTTGGAGTTGTCTTGGTAGGTTTTGTGAGAAGTTTTCCTTCTTGGCAGGTTGTTCTTTGGTGGTGGTTTTTGTTCCAGGGCCTAGAGGAGTCACTGAGGCTTCCTGGAACTTTGTTGTGCATCTGCTATTCACCACCGTCCTGACCAGCAGAGTCCACCGGTCTGACCGGTGCCATCGGTCTGACCGGCAGGAGCCATCGGTCTGACTAGTGTGGCACAGACAGCAGGCTGCTTAGTTTTCCGCTGTGCATTTGGGGTGTTTGGTTCGGTTGGTTCCTAGGACCAATAGCACTTCAGTGTCTACGTGGTCTTGGCCAACTTGGGTAGTTGAGTCGGAGACGTGTGTTGGAAGCCGTGTTCATCTTGTTGGAGTCTCTATCTCCTTCGAGAAGAATTTTTATCGGCTCCCATTCACTCCCCCCCTCTCTGGTTCGCCGTTTCGGTCCTTCAAGTGGTATCAGAGCCGGTTACGGATCTTCGGATTCTAACCAGTCTAAGATCCAAGGATGGTGTACCAGGAACGGGGTTCGGGTCCTCCGCACTTCGATGGTAAAAACTACCAGATGTGGCAGAGGCGGATGGCGGTGTTCCTCCGCGGTAAGGGTCAGATCCTTTGGGATGTTACAGTGAACACAACTTATGTTCATCCGATTAACTTCCTTGCTCCAGGATCGAGGGATATGTTCGAAGCCAACAACAAGGCGGTCGACTACTTGTTTCGTGCTCTGTGTCAGCCCGAATTCGATCGGGTTCAGACAGAGGACTTAGCCTGTAGGATTTGGGAGCAGTTGAAGGATGCACATGCTGGGAATGCTCAGGTTCAGGCTAGGATGTACGCGACTTACCGGAGAGAGTATGAGAACTTCACTCATCTCCCCGACGAGTCCGTCGATGCCCTTTTTCAGCGATTTACGGTCGTAGTGAACAACATGAGAGCCAATGTGGCCGTGCTCCCATACGATGATCATGACAGAGCCGTGAAGCTCTTGCACTCGTTGGATCGTAACGTATGGGACGGGAAGTTTGAGGCTATCCTTGAGTCCGAGAAGTATGACACCTTGACCGTGAACGAGCTGTTCTCGAAGCTCAAGTCGGCTGAGTTGGACCGTGGTATGACAGCCAAGATCGAGAGCCCGACTGATTCTCATAGTCTTGCTCTCGTTGGTGGCAAAGGAGTTAAGTCTAATGCTAACGCATCCTCCAGGATGTTCTCTCTGTCTTCTTTGATGTCTTTGCCAGACGAGGAGTTCGACGTGCTTGGAGAGGACGAGCTGGCGTTGCTGACCAGGCAGTTCGAGAGGCTGCACGAGAACCGGGTGAACACGAGGAGGACAGCACGGACATGTTTTCAGTGTGGCTAGCCAGGACACTTCGTCGCGTGACTGCCCGGAGAAGATGGAGATCAAGGACGGCTACAAGGACGGCTACAGGCACTGGTCGAGCAAGGACTCCAAGTACCGATCGAGGTGCGATCACAAGCACAAGAACAAGCACAAGGACGAGCGACGGTCGAGGAAGAAGGACGGCCGCGGCAGGAAGGCCCGAGCGATGGTCGGAGCGAGCGACGTCGACTCCAGCTCCGCCTACTCTTCCTCGAGCTCGAGTAGCAGCGAAGATGAAGGTGATCGGCGCAAGAACAAGAAGGCGTCAAAGAACTTGAGCGGGTTGAGCTGCTTCGCGGGAGATGGCTTCTGCGGCATGGCTTGTAGCTCCGGCAGCAAGAAGAGTCACCAAAGCGACTCGGACTCCGACTCCGAGGATGAGGTATGTGATGAGCTCTCTTCTTTGCGCAAGGAGAATGAGGAGTTGGTTGACTTGCTTGATAATCGCGATCACATGCTTAGAGAGGCCAAGAAGATGAGGAAAGAGCTTAGGGCCTCACTAGAAGATGTTAGGAACCGTGTGGCTGAGCTAGAAACCCAGAACCTAGATGCTAAGCTTGAGATTGATTCGCTTAAGGCTTCTCCTGTGGTTTCTGATGAGATTGATTGCTGTGATTGCTCTGTGTACCTAGCTGATCTTACTGCTCTTAAGGATAAGTATGCTTCTACTTGTGATGAACTAGATATGCTTAGGGTTGAAGTGGCTGAGCTTAAGTCTAGACCTGCTTTGCTAGGTGCTTGCACTTCTTGCCCTGTTTTGCATGGAAAGATTGATGAGATGCATGCTTACACTGTTTCGCTTGAGGCTAAGTTGAAAGAGCCTATTCCCACTTCTTACTCTACTTGTGAATTGCATGCGGTTAAGAATTTGGAGCTTGCGCATTATGTTGATCGCTTGCAGGATGAGAACGATGAGCTGAGGAAATGTATGAGTTGGTTGTCGGGTCAGGAGCCTCAGCTTGGTATCATGATAGCAGCTTTCAAACGCTATGATGGTCAGGCACTTGGGGCTGACAAGCTTGGAGAGAATAGTGGTGAGGGAGTTGAGAGAGTTGGAGAGATCCCTATCCCACCACTAAACAGACACAAGAACAAGTTTGAGCCCAAGCCTAACCATCTCAGAAACAAACTTGACACTACTCCAGATCCACCCATATTCCCTCACCGAACGAATGATTTCCAAAAACCGGTGAAGTTTGTGAGCCCAAAGGGAAGTAAGGAAGGAGAGAAGAAGGGTGAGAAGACGAGTGAGCAGCCACAACCCAAGCATAAGCCTAAGCCACAGCCCATGAAGTTCCATTGTGGGTATTGTGGGGGAGATGGTCACAAGGGTGAGTTTTGCTTCAAAAGGAAGCGTGAGGAGAGAATGGTTAGAGAGTGGGCTAACAGGTACCACCCCTCTAATGGTGTACCTGAGCCTCGTATGCAGATGCCCAGGGCCAAGGCGATTGTGAGGACGGTTCCGGCTTGGGGAGACCGGAAGGTAGCAGGTGGTGCTGCTGGCCGAGCTACACCGGTCAGACCGGTGCGCTACACCGGTCAGACCGGTGCAGGTCTGGACAGACAGCGGTCTGGTTTTCGTGCTCGTGAGGATGCTCGGTTTGGTTCTGGTGGTCGTGGTTCTGGTGGTTGGTCTGGAAAGTTTGCAGGTGGTCAGTTTGCTAGGCGTTCTCCACCTTGTGCTCAATACGAGGGTGGGAGGAGTCGTAGCTTTGAGATGGAGAGGAGGAACGGTCCACGGTTTTCCTTTTGTGGCTTTCGTTCTCCTCCAGCTAGAGAGGGTTGGTTCCCTCATAGTGGTTACCGTGGTGGTGTTCGTGGTGGTAGCTTTGATAGGCGTGATGATATGGTTTGTGCTAACCCCAGTTTGGAGCAAATGGCTCGGCACTGGTTTTACTCTTTTGGTACTAACCCCAGTGCTGAGTCGTTTGTTCACTCACGTGCTCGCTTTTGAATTTCAGGTGGGAGACTTGAGGAACGTTTGGTTGATTGACTCCGGTTGCTCAAGGCATATGACCAGAGACAAGGGGTGGTTCTCAAGTCTTGTCCCGGTGGTGTCCAAGACATACATCACCTTTGGGGACAATGGGCGAGGGTGTGTGCTATTAGAAGGTGAGATCAAGGTAAGTGACAAGGTCACTCTCAGGCGTGTTGCTCTTGTTCAATCGCTGGGGTTCAATTTGCTTTCCGTGTCCCAGTTGTTGGATGAGGGCTTTGAGGTGTTGTTTTGGCCTGGTGGTTCTCGGATTTTAGATTCTCGAGGGGACTTTGTTTGCATGGTCATTCCCGAGGGTCAAGTGTTCCGAGCTGATTTCTCTCAGTCTTCTGGTGTGGAGCATTGCTTTTTGGCTGGTTCTTCGAGTGAGTTGTGGAAGTGGCATAGGAAGTTGGGTCACTTGAGCTTTGACCTTTTGTCTCGCTTGAGTAAACTCAATTTGGTCCGAGGATTGCCACGGTTGAGGTTTGAGAAAGAGTTGGTTTGTGCGCCGTGTAGGCATGCCAAGATGGTAGCCTCTTCTCACCCGCCTCTCACCGATGTGATGACTGAGCGTCCATGCGAGCTGCTCCATATGGACCTTGTTGGCCCAGCTCGTGTGCGATCTGCGGGTGGGAAGTGGTATGTCCTTGTTGTGGTGGACGACTACTCTCGGTATGCGTGGGTGTTCTTTCTTGAGGAGAAAGGGGAGACGTTTGGTTTTGTTCGAGATCTTGTCTTGAGGTTAAGAAACGAGAGGCACGGGGATGCCATACGAGCGATCTGCAGTGACAATGGCTCGGAATTCAAAAACTCTCACTTCGAAACCTTTTGCCATGACTTGGGTCTTGAACACCAGTTTTCGAGTCCGTATACGCCTCCCTAGAATGGCGTGGTGGAAAGGAAAAACAGGACCTTGTGCAAGATGGCTCGGACGATGCTCGACGAGCATAGGACTCCGAGAAGGTTCTGGGCTGAGGCGGTCAATACCGCGTGCTATGTGTCGAACAGGATCTACCTCAGGGTTCACAAGAAGAAAACCTGTTACGAGTTGATGCACGGTCGCACACCCAAGGTGAGTCACTTCCATGTCTTTGGTTGTAAATGCTTCATTCTGAAGAAAGGGAAGAAGTTGGACAAGTTCGAGACTAGGTCTGTCGATGGCATTTTCTTTGGTTACGCATCTCATTCTAGAGCATTTCGTGTGCTCAATCTTGAAACTAACCAAATCGTGGAGACTTGCGAGGTAACCTTCGACGAGACACAGCCACGTAGTCAGTTTGTTTTTGAGTGTGCAGGTGACGACGAACTTGGCGAGGAGATCTTTCAGGAGGAGGAGCATGAACATGGAGATGATGAAGATGGCGGTGTGGTGCCCGCGGCTGAACATGTACCTACTACTTCGATGACGATCGAGAACGGGCCCTCTCCCACACCTACAACGACAAACCCAGATCAAGGCGAAGCTGCTGTTGAGGGGGAGGTAGCATCAAGGCGAGAACCTCCTCGGCGAGTGCAAGTGGATCACCCAGCTTCGAGAATCATCGGTGACATGAATGAACGTACTACACGGTCGAGGGTTCGGAACAATTCTCATTTCGCTCATGCTGCTTTTGTTGCTACCTTTGAGCTCAAGGACATTGGACACACGCTATCTGATCACAATTGGGTTAACTCGATGCATGAGGAGTTGGAGAATTTTGAGAGGAACCAAGTTTGGGAATTGGTTGACCCTCCCCCAGGGTGTAAGCCGATTGGGACAAAATGGGTGGGGAAGAACAAAGAGGGAGAGAAGGGAGAAGTGGTGAGGAACAAGTCAACACTTGTTGCTCAGGGGTACTCACAGAAAGAAGGGATCGACTACGAGGAGACCTTTGCTCCCGTAGCTCATTTGGAGGCGATCAGGATCCTTCTAGCCTTTTCTGTGGCTAAAGGATTCAAGTTGTACCAGATGGATGTCAAGAGCGCTTTCCTAAACGGTGTTTTGGAGGAAGTAGTGTATGTGAGGCAACCACCAGGGTTTTAAAGTGAGAAGTACCCCCACCGGGTGTACAAGTTGAGGAAAGCGCTGTATGGGCTGAAGCAGGCGCCTAGAGCTTGGTACGCTAGGTTGAGGGGGTTCCTGTTTGAGAGAGGGTTTGAGATGGGGAAGGTCGATCAGACCTTATTTCTCCTCAGGCAGGGCAGAGATATCCTGATTGTGCAGGTATACGTGGATGATATTGTCTTTGGTGGCTCGTCTAACTCTCTTGTTGCAAGGTTTGCAGAAGACATGAGCAGGGAATTTGAGATGAGCATGATGGGTGAGTTGCAGTTCTTCCTCGGGCTACAAATCAAGCAATCAAAGGAAGGAACATTTGTGCACCAAGCTAAGTACACCAAGGACATTGTGAGGAAGTTCAAGATGGAGGACTCCAAGGCCATGGCGACGCCTATGAGTACGACTACAGCTCTTGATGCGGACGAGGAAGGTGAACACGTGGACCAGAAGGAGTACCGGAGCATGATCGGGTCACTCCTCTACTTGACGGCGACGAGGCCGGACATCCAATTCTCGGTATGTCTGTGCGCTCGTTTTCAAGTGTCTCCGAGGACTTCGCATCGGCAAGCAGTCAAGCGCATATTCAGGTATTTGCGACATAATCCCGACTTTGGCCTTTGGTACTCCGCGTCTTCTTCTTTGGCCCTTCATGGATTTTCAGACGCGGATTTTGCCGGGTGTCGGTTGGATAGGAAGTCCACTTCTGGGACTTGCCAGTTCTTGGGTTCCTCTTTGGTGTCTTGGTCTTCCCGCAAACAGTCGAGTGTTGCTCAATCCACTACCGAGGCAGAGTATGTGGCCGCAGCTAGTTGTTGCTCTCAGCTCCTTTGGATCACATACACCATGAGTGACTTTGGTGAGGAGTATACCCATGTCCTACTTCAATGTGACAGCACCAGTGCCATAAGCGTTGCAAAGAACCCAGTGCTCCGTTCCAAAATCAAGCACATAGAAGTGAGGTATCATTTCCTGAGAGACAATGTAGAGAAAGGGAAGATAGCCTTGATCCATGTACCTACACATGACCAACTAGCCGATATTTTCACCAAACCCCTAGATCAAGCAACTTTCACTCGTTTGCGGGGGGAGCTTGGTGTGTGTTTGATTTCTTGAGTTGGTGTGTGGGAGCTCCTTTGTAGCATATGTATAGCTTTCCTTTGTGCATTTCTTGCATTTGGCATGGCATTTCTATCATGATGTATAGTCATCTTTGTATGATAGCTTGCATGCATTTTGTTTAATATGCATTGTGTAGGAAAGCTTCTCCTATATACATTGTTCACCATGGTATGCTATATATGATCTTGTGGGCTAGTTTGGTATGATTTGGCTTAGTGTGGCTTAGCTCTTGATGATCTTGGTTTATATCCATGGTTGATGGCTATGTTTTTCAAAAATCTCATATGTATGCTCTCTTGTGAGTAAATGCCTTTATATGATCTTGACATGCTTTTGTGGCTTGGCTATGCTTAATTTGTGGTTGGATAGCTTATTTTGATCATATGGGGCCAAAGGCTCATTTGCCATCATGAATGTTTAGCCCTCATGCTTCATCTTGTGGAGGGGCATAAGTTCCTTTTTGTCGCAAAGACATTTCATGTACCAAATATGAATCTGAAAATGAAATGTAAATTACTTGGAAAATGTGCTCCCATGTCATATGTACTTATTTTTATAGCTTTGGGTGCTAAACCGTTGCATGTTGCTTACCAATGAGAAGTCTCATACATAGAAGTAAGCACATGGCTCGGTATGCTTTGACATGACATGAGGTGCTTGTGGGTGTTTATGATGGTCTTATGATTAGAATGGTTGTCCTAGCATGAAGTTTGTGTGGCTTTACCTTTTTGATATGTTTTGATCTTGTTTAGGACTTTGCTCATGAGAGGAAATTTTTCGTAAAAATGCTCAATTTTATCTTAGCTTCGTCCAATGGCTGTGAAACTTGGTGATCTTGTAGTTTTTGTCCATACGAAGCTATCGAGTATCTCACTTGCTCATTTGGAGGTGTATAGCATGCTATGTTGAATTTTGTCTATTTGAGAAGCTCTAGGTTGAAATTTTCCAATTTTGGCTTGATTCATGCATTGTCAACAAGGGGGAGAAGTTTGAGCATGTTTTGGCCTACTGAATGCATTTGGAAGGTTTTCAGGTGGTTTCGAGCCATTTCTGGGCTTTGTTTGTCACCGATCCGACCGGTTGAGGTCACCGGTCTGACCGGTCAGAGTGCTGGTTCTGGTCATTTGTTGGGCACCGGTCAGACCGGTGGGTTTCGAGCCATTTCTGGGCTCTGTTTGTCACCGGTCTGACCGGTTGAGGTCACCGGTCTGATCGGTTAGAGTGCTGGTTCTGTTCATTTGTTGGGCACCGGTCTGACCGGTGGTGCTGGCCGGTCTGACCGGTCAGAGCTGAGCTGATGCAGCTGCTCTGTTTTGTCAAGTGGTTTGCATGCATTCGTCCAGGGGGAGTTGCATTGCTTCAAGGGAAGCTTGCATGTGTGCAGGGGGAGCTCTTTGTGGTTTTCGAGCTTTGGATTGGTGGTTTGTGCTCTTTGCTTGAGCATGTTTTGTCTCGGATGTGTCGAGCCATTGCCCTTGCCTAAGGGGTCCGAGACTTGTCTTCTTCAAGTGATCTTGCTCTTTGCCTTTATTTGGCTTTCGATCGCTTGTTGGAGTTTCTTTTAGTCGTTTCTTTTCTTTTTCTTTTCTCTTGGTTACCAAAACGTGTGTGTTGTCAATGCACTCATCAATGGGGAGATTGAGAGCCATGTGTGGTTCAAGGACCGGTGGATGGTCGCTTCTTGGTGTGATGAGTGATTGACAACGTGGTGTGGACTGATTCTTGGCTAAGTATTGCAGGTGCAGGTTGCGGCTTGACTGGTGTTGGTGCAGGTGAAGAACAAACGCGAAAGGTCATTGCCGGTGAGGCCTCCAGGTGTGGAGAAGACAAGTAGGCTTGGTTCGAGGGACCCGGTGGCCAGCGGGGTCAAGTGCGGGCCGCATGGTGGCAAGAACGGCAAGATGAAGTCATGGACGGTTTCTTGGTTGAGCCTCAAAACCAAGGTCGAGCCGGGACTACGTGGGAGCCGAGTCATGAGTGGTGATTGGCGGAGGCTACACCGAGTTCGCGGGGTTTCCGGTGGTTCACCAGAAAACCACTGGGTTCCTTGGTTGATCCACAAAGTCAAGACCGAAGAACCGAAGACGGAGGTGCAGCAGCTCCAGACCGGTCTGACCGGTGGGTACCGGTCTGACCGGTGAGGAGCACCGGTCTGACCGGTGTGCGACGACGCAGTCCGGAATCTTCGAAGCGGAGGACACACGTCGGGATCGCAAGGCTTGCGTCGAGGCTAAGCAAGTTTACGGTCGCTGAGCATCCGTCCGATGGTGCGAAGACAAAGACTTCCAAATTTGCCCTTGAGGGGCATGTATCCCTAGTTAGCTAGTAAGGGTATTTTATTCTTTCGGTTGCCTCCATATAACCCAAGGGGTGAGAGGATGGCAGCCATCTCTTGGAACCTTAGCTCATTTGGTTTTTCTATTTTCTCTTCCTATTTTCCTTAGGATTTTCATAGGACTAGCTTGAGATCTTCATGGTGAGATCTTGTGAGAGGGATGGATGATCGGGCGGCAAGCTAGACCTTGTATGAACCTCTTTGGTATGTATAGATGATTCGGCGTGGTTCCTCAAAGCTTGGATGTGTCTTCCCCGTGTCTCCTTTTTGGTGGTTTTCGGAGGCTTTTCTTGGCGAATTTCTTATCGCGGTTTTGAGACCTTTCTCTTTGGGATTTGGTGGGGGATGTATGCATGAACCCCTCGTGGTTCTTTTCCCTTTGATTCACCTCCCAAATCCGTGAGCAAAGGGGCTCGATTTTGGGGTTTTCGTGGTTCTAGGGTTCGTAGTGTTCTTGGCGGAAATCCTTCGATTCCTCTTGATTCAACGAGTTTTGGTGGACCAAATATTGGCTATGGAGTGCCCATGAGGTGTTCCTACTATCCCAAAGTCTTGTGCGAATCCGTGGAGCGAATCGGGAGATCGGGAGTTGGATTTGGGGGAGTTGACCCGCGGGCGCTGTTCATCCCGAGCTGCCCAGGCGTGACCGGTCTGACCGGTGCTCTTTACCGGTCTGACCGGTGCGAGCCCCTGGTGGGTTTTGTCTCGGGGAACTGCTGTGTTCGTGTGGTTTTGTCCCGTGGTACTGCTGTCCAGTTCTTGGCCCGTTTGGAGTTGTCTTAGTAGGCTTTGTGAGGAGTTTTCCTTCTTGGCAGGTTGTTCTTTGGTGGTGGTTTTTGTTCCAGGGCCTAGAGGAGTCACTGAGGCTTCCTGGAACTTTGATGTGCATCTGTTGTTCACCACCGGCCTGACCGGCAGAGTCCACCGGTCTGACCGGTGCCATCGGTCTGACCGGCAGGAGCCATCGGTCTGACCGGTGTGGCACAGACAGCAGGCTGCTCTGTTTTCCGCTGTGCGTTTGGGGTGTTTGGTTCGGTTGGTTGAGTTGTTGGTTCCTAGGACCAGTAGCACTTCAGTGGCTACGTGGTCTTGGCCAACTTGGATAGTTGAGTCGGAGACGTGTGTTGGAAGCTGTGTTCATCTTGTTGGAGTCTCTATCTCCTTCGAGAAGAATTTTTATCGGCTCTCATTCACTCCCCCCTCTCTGGTTCACCGTTTCGGTCCTTCAGGAAGCGTTGTACGTTGTCGTTCTCGCACGACGTCGCCTCCCTCGGATCCCCCGCGCAGGGCGTGCTGGAGCGCTGCAGAATCGAGCACCGTCCGTGCTAGCTGCCAGGGACACCACCGGGCTGGTGGTTGCAAAGCAGAACGACACTGGAGGCCAAAAAGATAAACGTCTCCGTGACGGTGAACACTTACGCCAAAGTCCATAGCATCTCATGCAATAATATGGAAGAGGACGAATCACATCAAGAAGAAGAGGATGACGATAGCTCCAAACAAGAAAAGACTGACAGTGAATGGGAGCCGGAGGACGAGAAAGCAGAGGACAAAATTATGATGATGAAGACTTAGGGGGAGAAAGAGCTGTAGACATTATTCAATACAACATATGCACAATCCAGAATGAATGTCTTCGTATTCTTCTCTAAAGTACGCATTTGATTACATATATCACGGGTCACGTCTTTCGCGACCAAGATGAAATGTTGAAGTTTTTGACGTGTCCTTATATGAATCGGTAAATTAGTTGTTACGGATTGTTAAAGTTTGAATAAATTGTGTCCTGTAGCGGTATTTGTGAACTCTATTAAAGTTGAAATCTAATAACAATCATATATTTTTTAACAACCTTACTTTTATACTATTTGTAAACACGTGCGACACGCACGTACATCTTACTAGTTATTAAAAGGATCAGCTGAAAACGGCCCACTACCAAATGGGCTCCGGCCTTCTTCTTAGGTGACAACACTGATTTTTTTTAATTTTATATACACTAGGGGAGTGCACGTACCACATGCGTGTATAGGCATGTTCGGCTCGTACGAAGAAGAGTGTTCGGCTGATAGATTGAATAGTATTGAGTAAGAGAAAATAAGTCGAGAAAAGCAAGCCGAACAGGCCCATATCTAACAACTTGTGCTCTGATCAGAGCGCAGCCAACCATCGCAATTTTGTCGCGCTTGAGCATTGCCGAACGAAGACATTGACACTAGGAAGCAAGCGAAGCTGAGCCGTTTGTTCGTCCGTTGTCGTCAAAGACTCGCAACTTAGATAAGACAATTTTTTCCTTTAGACCCAGAGGAATTCCCAAACATTCTTGTTCCTTGAAACTTTTACCGACAACCCTGCAAAGATCCCACATTTACACATAAATCCTACCCTTACTCGCAAATTACTCGTAAGATCTATTTTTGTCTCTTGAAACTTTTACCGATAACCCCTCCAAATATCTCACCTTTGCACATAAATCCCATTCACGTAAGAATAAGATGTAAAGACAATTCTTGCTCCTTATAGTATAGATTTGCATGATTTTACAAAATAATTGCACAAATAGAAGTTTGCAAAAAAATAATCATAACCACATGATGAAATGACGGTTGGAGCCTATCGCTTACACCGGAAAAATTGTCGAATGAACCAATGGTTAAATAAACCGCCGTTTCAAACGGTGGTAACTCCCTAATATATCTTCGAAAAATCATAACTATTTTATATGAATTTAGATGGAGATAAATTTTATAAAAAATGTAGATCTCGTCAATTTCGTAGTTCAGACACTTTTCATTTGAAATTATCTTCATGCTCAAATAAGCATCTTTGTGTTGATTATTTAAGCACGAAGATGGTTCCGAATGACAAATATTTGAACTACATATTTGTAGATCCCGCCGAGACCTAAATTGTGTATAAAGCTTATCTCTATCAGTTTCTATGAAATAGTTCAGAGCTATTGCGTTCTTGCTCCTACTTTGAACGCCAATGGTGATTTTACCCCCACTTTCTTCGACATTACATTTTTACCCTCACTTTTTGAAAACCAAGCTTTAGTTTACCCATACTCTGTGAACACATGTAATGTTGTTAAAAATGTTGAAAGAAGAAATATTTGAATATGCCCTTACTTTTGTTAGAACTTTATGATTTTACCCCTATTTGACCACATGTATTTAGATACAATTCAACATATATGAATTGAAACTTGCAAAATAATATTTGATGCATCTATAACTCCTATATAGGAGCTCCCCACTAGGGAGTTCTCTCAACATGCAAGCATGCCACCTCAACAGCCCACTAAGACCATGACATCCAGTGGTGGGCCCCATTGTTTGAACTAGCTAAAAAATGTTATAACTCAAAAATCAAAAAACCAAATTAAATTCTGATTGCACCATTGGATTTCTTTTAATAAATCCTTCAAAACAAGATTTCATATGAATATATTTTGATAAAATGACAAATAGGCCCCATCGATGGTAGTTGGCATAGAGTAAAGTGAAAAATAAAAAAAAAGAACAAAAAAAAAGGAAAAGGAAAAGGAAAAAGAAGAAAGAAAAAGAATAGGAGGGTGATAGTAATATTCTAACTCATAGATTTCTCCTACATACTCGCTGCAACGCGCAGGGAATTGAGGAATATAAAGAAATAACAGCGTAGATAGTCCTAGCAGAAACATAACGATCGGATCTTTTTTCGATTTTAAGATCTGATCAGTCTATTACTCTATTCTTCGTCCAGAGCAGGCCATATAATGCTGAGGCATACTGTGAATTGCTTATTGAATCGATTTTTGAATCGGATGTAACACTGAGGCGTAATGTACATTGCATTATTGAATTGATTTGTGAGAAAAAGATTCTGATCCTTTAATCTGTACTTTGCCGTGAACATCTCTCAGCTGAATCTAAAGCATATCTAAATTTTATTAGTCTAGAATCGAAGCAACAGTGTATATATATACGCCGTTCTGTTTTGTATTGTATATGACTTCTCTCTTATGATCAGAAGCGCGAAGTTGTCGAAATTCTCTCTTATGATCATTGCATTTTTCTTAATTCCCGCAGCAACGCGCGGGTGAGATTCCTCTAGTTTCCAATTAAGAAGAACACCTTGCCAACTTGATTATGAAAAAAAGACAGCATAACGAGACAAAAGTAGGTGCAAACCACATGTCCAACAAAAGCAATAGCTAGTAGACATATTCCACCTGATCTCATCCAAACAGTGCTGCTAATGCTCCGACGAAACATTAGAAATTAACTAATGCAACATTAGCGGTCACTATTTAAAAAAATGGTGTGTAAAAATGTGGGAGCGATCGTTTTTCCGTAGCATTACCGAATGAAGTCTTAATTACTACTACCCTTCCAGTGCCGATTTAGGGCATATCTAATGGAGGAAATTAACACAGTTTTCATAGTATAAGAAATCATCTATAAAAATTATACTTCACAGTGGTAGTGACTTCGGATAATAATTGTTTTCTCTTTCTCTCCCTATTTGACTAATGAGGAGGGTTGCATTAACCCATAGAAATTAGTGGTTTCTTTCCAATAGCACATTCAAGGTTTTTATGCATTGAGTCAAGAGTAGACATGGTTTCTCCATGAGGAAAGCATTTCTATGAGGCCAATCCCAATAGAGTTTCATGGGAGAGTTTCATACATTAAATTTGGCTGATGTGGCAATGAGAGAGAATGAGAAAGTTTCATAAGATGTGAGGAGATTGTCACCCTCATGAAACTCAACTGGCACGGTTACCTAGTTTTCAATCTAGGTAACTGTGCAATGAAACTTACACTGAGACCAGCCTGATTTCTGCTCTCTTTCTTCATTAATTAGGTTGTCACATCATCATTTTGCTTAGTTGACAAGATAATTAATAGACATAGGAATCACTATAAATGTCCCATTGGGACTGACCTTATGACATTGGAGTAAGCAGTAAGCACCAATGCCATCTGATGGTTTTCTTACTATAATTCCATCCTAATCAAGCGTCAAGAAGAACTGCAAAACATGTCGAGACGGCTAGCAGCGACAGGAGGTAGAGGAACGCCACGGCCGGCAGGGGCAAGCCGGCCGCAACCCAGAACGTCATGGTCACCGTGAGCGCCATGGCGAACGACCACAGCGCCACCTCCGCGACGGCACCCAGCCCGCGCGAGCCGCCGCCTGCGGCGTCCTCCGTCCCTCTCTCGCAGACCGCCACGCACGACATGACGAAGAAGATGCAGAGCCACTCGGCCGCCAGGAGGACGAGCGTCCTCAGGTCGTGCACGAGCAGGTGCACGGCGAAGAGGACGCCGACCACGAGCACCACCAGCGAGAGAGCACGCGCGGGCGTCGCGAGCACGCGGCGGCCGTCGGCGACAGGCTTCCTGGCCGATT
Organism: Cenchrus fungigraminus; assembly: GCA_036936925.1. Lineage (NCBI taxonomy): Eukaryota > Viridiplantae > Streptophyta > Magnoliopsida > Poales > Poaceae > Cenchrus > Cenchrus fungigraminus. The sequence continues at coordinate 46,602,451 of CM072778.1, read as the reverse complement.
TCCGGAGCGGTGGAGGAGACGGCGGCGGTGAATGTGGCAGCGGTTGCTCCTCCAAGTCGACATCTTCCATAGGTTCCATCGTGCAGTGACCACGGCACGGGCTAATGGCTTATACCTTCACAACAACAAACAGGGGCGCTTGTACTCTCTATATACTCGATCGTACTTCGATTACAATGTTATTTATTTATTTATTTATTTATTTATTGTCACCGTTAGTTCCTTGCACCAGTAGTTATCAGTTAACAAGAGAATTATTGGATGACTATGATTAAGAGGTTGGAAAAGCTATCGAAACTGCATATGGTGAGTGTGAGTAGAAGCCTAGAAGGCCGGCGCCAAAATAAGCAGACGTGAAAACCAACGTTCAGTGGGATTTGGACTAGCTGACGTGGAAATCCAACTAAAGCGATTTGCGGCCATGACGGAGCAAATTATGCAACGCTCTGGTGCTTCCAACAAATGGAATCGGTAACTGAAAGAACAGCATCGGAAAGCGACTGCTCAGGTGTTAGGACGGAGTGAGTGAGTACTTGCAGGTATCTCATTGGGCTAGTAGTACGTACTCAAACTCTACCTGTTCGTCTCTTGAGTTGTTCTAATCTGCTTAGTTTGACCTAGGCAAAGTCCGTTGTTCAAGGATTTCGTAACAAGTTTCTCTTTACTTCGGGAGAGCTAGCCTTATTTGTATATGTATGCCTCTTTAAGCCCACCTGGAAGACACATTGGAGTTCAGTGTTCAATCTTATGTCACCAGGCACTGAAAAAAGAAAGCAGTTGGAAACAACAGTGTGTACCAAATGGCTCTACTGGAAAAATGCGATGAGGATTGACTTTAAACACAAATATATATACACACAAACACATAGCTAGGCAATTCAACCTTCGTTAAACGACACAAAAGTTCACCTTGAGATCATACAGCAGTCCGCTCATAGAGCAAACAGCTATATGCATAGTTTTATGCAGAGGCTGGAATATTGAAATATATTCCCTTCTCTAAAAAAAAAAATAGAGCAAACAGTCAGGTCATGAAACCAAGATAACCAAGAGCACAGTAGCCACACTGGTCAGCAACCTGCACAGGAAGCTATTCTGTTTCCTGAAATCACAGCATTGCAGGTCGCCTTTGTACATCTATAAAGCATTTTGGACTCTGGTTGCTAACAAGCTGCAATGTATCCATAGAAAGCAACAGACAAAATAGCCAAATCTTCCCAGGCCTTAAGTACACCTACAAATCCATTACAAAAGGCTATGTAATCTGTTTGCCGGGAGGAAACTTGATCCACAATGCACTTCTATTTATGTACAGCAATAACTTAAGACTACATACGTTGCATGACTGACTGCACACATTCCATTATTCTGACATAGTGGTGGAACAGCGAAGAGTGCACACCCTCCAAACCATTGCGGTGGCAATTGCTCCCAGAAAGATTGTCGCATGGACTGCCACCAACTACTAAGTCAAAACCACCTATTCTTCTCATAGTTGACTCAAGCCAATTAGAAGTTACAGTCTGGATATCAGGCATCTCAATCAAAGTTCCTGATTGTGTTTGATCCCACCAGGTCCTCAAGACAGTCCTGTTTACTTCAGATTTTTCAACCGAGACCACCGTCTTCATGCGTATGCCAAGCTGGTGCAGAGCTACCTCTGCAACTCCAATACCAGAGAACAAAAGAGCACATTCATGCCACTTGGGTACATGTCTCGTAGCACTGATAGATGGTAAGCTACTGTGTCCACTTGAAATGAGTTACCTAGAGATTTATATCTCTGGGTCCTGCTGATTCCCCTGGTGTGATCCTTCGGGAAGCCAAGAAGGAATTCTATCTCAGCAGGCTCTAGAGGAGCGACCTTGTTTCGACCAACCCATGTGAGGTTCCATTTTCTACACTCATTCAAGACATATTTCTGAACTTCTAGAGATGGTGGGTCTTCACTGCTTGCAAGAGCACAACGAATCTCTTCTGTCAGCTTTGAGCTAGATGTGTACCTCTGGAGGCAGTCAAATTGTCTCCGTGTGTCCCATGAGGGCCACCACTGTTTGGTACGGGGAAAGGCATCATGTATTGTCTTTGGGGGCATGGGAGTGAGAGGCGACCTGTTCTCAATTGGAAGGTTATGTATGTAACCCCTTTTACTTGCAGCGGCACAAAAGAACTTCGAGTCCACAAACTCGGGCATGATGTTATACAAGAAACTTGACCCCTCGACACCTTTCGAAGCAAGGGCTATTGTTTCATAATAGAAAAATGGTGGTCCAGTTACCCTGTCACCTGGCAAGTTAAATCCAACCATTGGGTCAGGGAAAGGCACTGGCAAACCATCACTATTATCTAAGGGACCTCCACTTCCTTTTGCCACACCCTCAAATTGCTTCCCCTTTCTCTTCTTCTCTTCCATGAACTTGGCCCGCTTTCTTCTTCCAGAGGAACTAAAGCAACTCTGCAGAGCTTTGAAGAAAGTTTTAGTTTCATTCCACTAGGTTAAAGAACATGTCTGTGTGAGTCAGATGAACAGTTTAACCACAATGCACCTCATGGTTTGCGTAACTCTCATGGTAACCAGCCCCAGTAGACTCTAAATTGCAGATCAAACCAGCTAACATAGATATATCCGCATCCTTCCCTGAGTAGTATTAAAACAAAGGGAACGTATCAGGTGGAAACCAACCCCTCCGTGCAAACTATGGAAACTTCAATCTGAACCACACGATGTTGATCCAAAGGAGGACTCATAGGAGGTGGGAGGGGTGATTTGCATAAGTGCATTTGCAAATCATCCCTCCCACCTCTCATGAGTTTTGCACATCACCCCTCCCACCTCCCATGAGCCCTCCTTTGGATCAACATCGTGTGGTTCAGATTGAAGTTTCCATAGTTTGCACGGAGGGGTTGGTTTCCACCTGATATGTTCCCTAAAACAAATAGACAGAATAAGTTAAGTCACATGAACTTCAATGCTGAGACATACCACATCTAGTAATAGCCATTCTGGCTTCACCTTCAGCAAAACCCATGCTCACTAAGGACTCGATCTTTTCATCCATCCGTGACATTTCTTGCATAAATTCCTACATGAAAGCACAGGAAAGCATATAGAAAGCAATTCTACATTATAAGAAGTGTCATATTCATGTCTAGAAGTCTGCCACAATCGCCGAAAGAAACAGTCAACTAGTAAACGCAGGAATCACACCTTACTATCAAACTTAATGAGTTATAGGCATAACTGTTAGTTGTATATGTGTGTGGCCCATATGGCCTGTGTATATAGCCATCTAGAGACCCATGTACAGCTAACTATATACCCACCCTTCTAGGGTTAGAGGAATACAGGGAAAATCACTTTCTCTTACATGGTATCAGACAGCTAGAGTTTCCTCTTTCTCCTCCCGCCGCCGCCGCCATGGCTGGCCGTCGGCCGCCGGCGACCCCTCCTCCCCTTTCTCCCGTTCCCTTCTATGCCGCCGCCGCTGCCTTCCCAGCCGGCGCGGGAGCTCCGAGCGCACGTGCCCAGGAGCTGCCGCCCTCCTCTGCTCCGCCCGTGGCGGTCTGCGCGGACGCCCTGCATGCGTGCGCCGAGGCCTTCGCGGCCCAGATGCCGCCGCCCTCCTCTGCCCTGCTCGGCCCCGCGCTCGCGAGGGCGCTGCACGGTGCTCCGCCAGGTCCCGCGGGCGCGGGCGAGCCGCCTTCCTCTGCTCCGCCTGTGCCGCCCGATGATGATGCGGGCACCTCCTCTGCTCCGCTCGCACTGCAGCTCAGCCCGCAGATGCCCTCCTCTGCTCCGCTCACAACGCAGGTCGGCCCGCGGGCTGGCCACCCGTCCTCCATCACCACTGTCGTCGCGGCTGCTGCTGCCGCCCCCCGCGTAGATGCGCCTCTCGCCGCCCTTCGTGCCTAGGGCGCCGTGCTGCCGCCTTGAGCTGCGCCCCCTCCTCTACCGGGCGTTGGCAGGGGCTGGCCGGCTAGGCACGACTGCGAGGCTCCTTGGCTGGCCGTTGGACCCTTCCCCTGCCGCGGCCTCTTCTCCGGCCGCCGCCGCTCTCCGAGCGGAGCTCGACTGCTTCTTCGCCGCTCGCACAGCGCTCATGCATGCGTCGCTCCCCATCGCGGCCACTCGGACCGCACCGCCCTGTCCCCATCCGGGGTCGATGCGCTCCGCTCGCCGCCGCCTGCGCTACCCAGCCTCCTTCCCCTACGAGTGCCCCTGCTGGCCTGTCGTGCCGCCGCCCAGGGCCGCGCCCTGCCGGCCGCAGCCGTACCGCCGCAACCGCCGGCCCCCCTCGTTCCCTTTTGTCTTCCCAATGTCCTCGTTGCTACTCAGATGATCCATAACATTCTTTCCATTCATCAGTTTACAGCTGACAATTCTTGTTCTGTTGAATTCGATCCCTCTGGCCTTACTGTGAAGGATGTGTCTGGGTGTCCGCTCCTCCTGTGTGATAGCTTGGGACCCCTTTACACCCTTGCCTTCCTGCTTCCGCTACACCACCTTTGCCTTCTTCCCCGTCAGTTGCCCTTGTCACCACTCCCTCTTCCACTACCTGGCACCGCCGGCTTGGTCACCCCGACCGCGACACTTTGGCTCAGCTCAGTCGTAGTTCACATATTCCTTGCACTCGGGATTCTGATGAGCATCTCTGCCATGCGTGCCAGTTGGGTCGCCATGTTCGCCTTCTTTTTTCTTCTTCTTCGCATGCGACGCATGCCTTTGATCTTGTTCACTATGATTTGTGGACTTCTCCTGTTCCTAGTATCTCTGGCTACAAGTACTACCTGGTAGTGGTCGATGATTTCTCTCACTACTCTTGGACTTTCCCTTTGTGTGCCAAGTCTGACACGTTTCCCACCCTCCTCCACTTCTTTGCCTGGGTGTCTACTTAGTTCGGCCTCACCATTAAGGCCATCCAGTGTGACAACGGGCATGAGTTCGACAATCACACCTCACGTTCCTTTTTCCTCTCTCGAGGTGTCCAGTTGCGCATGTCTTGTCTGTATACCTCTCCCCAGAACGGCAAGGCTGAGCGCATGATTCGGACCACGAACAACATCATGCGCACCCTTCTGATCCAGGCCTCTCTGCCCCCGCGCTTCTGGGCCGAGAGCCTCCACACTGCCACCTACGTGCTCAACCGTCTTCCTTTCACTGCTTCCCCTGCTCCGACTCCTCACCATGCTCTCTTCGGTACCCCTCCTAGCTACGATCACCTTCGTGTCTTCGGGTGCGCGTGTACCCTAACACCGCTGCCACTGTTCCTCACAAGCTGGCGCCCCGATTGACTCGTGTTTCTCGGTTACTCCCCTGACCACAAGGGGTACCGTTGCTTTGATCTTGCCTCTCGTTGTATCATCATCTCCCGCCATGTTGTGTTTGATGAGTCAGATTTCCCCTTCTCCACCTCCTCTACACCGTCTCCTGATCCTGAGTTGGCATCTCTGTTTTTTGACCCGATAGTTCAGCCACCCATTTCTGCGTTTCCCTTTCCAGCACGTTTTCTTGGTGCACCACCTTCTCTGGTGCCCTCAGTCACGCCACGTGCAGCCCCAGCACCCTCTGCTACGCCACACGTGGCCCCGACACCCACTGTTGCACCACCTGCGGCCACGGGATCGCCTACCGCACCACGCATGGCCCCGGTGCCTCTCGCCGCGCCACACACGGCCCCGGCGCCTCCTGCCCGCTACGCCGAGCCGGTGCAGGTGTACCGGCGTCATCCGGTGCCGACACCGACACAGACTCCTCCGGCTCCGGCCCCGGAGGTGCCTGCACACTATGCGCCTCCTGTGCGCTATATCTACGAGCGCCGCTCGATTGCTCCGCCTCCACCACCACCTCCACCGGAGCTGTCGCCGCCTCCACTACAGCCGTCGCCGCCTCCTCCTCCACCACCACCACCTCCACGTCGCTCTCGTGTGGAGCCTGCTGTGTACCACCCGCCGGTCATCCATCGGGATCCTCGTCACACTCGTCCCATGGTGACTCGGCAGGCGACTAGTGTTCTTCGGCTCGCGACTCTCTCCGCCACCGAGGGAGAGCCGCGGATCTCTCCGATACCTTCTTCTGTCCGCGAAGCCTTGGCTGATCCTAACTGGCGTCATGCGATGGAAGAGGAGTACGGAGCTGTTCTTGCCAACCAGACGTGGGACCTCGTACCGCGCCCGTCTGGTCGCAGTATGGTGACTGGCAAGTGGATCTAGACGTATAAGCGTCAGGCAGATGGTACTCTGGAGCGCTATAAGGCTCGTTGGGTTATCCGGGGTTTCACTCAGTGACCTGGTATGGACTATGATGAGACGTTCAGTCCCGTGGTGAAGCCTGCTACAGTGCGCATAATACTCTCACTTGCTCTCTCTCTCTCGCTCCTGGCCTGTGCATCAGCTTGATGTGAAGAATGCTTTTCTCCATGGCACTTTGACAGAGACAGTTTACTGCAGTCAGCCACCAGGATTTGTGGATTCCAGCCGTATGTATCTGGTCTGTCGGCTCAACAAGTCTCTGTATGGCCTGAAGTAGGCTCCTCGGGCTTGGTATTCTTGGTTTGCCACTTTCTTGCTGACACTGGGGTTTGTTGAGGCCAAGTCGGACACTTCTCTATTTATATATCACCATGCTGATGAGATTGCCTACCTACTGCTCTATGTTGATGACATTGTTGTGACAGCCTTCAGTCCACACTTGCTTCAGCGGATTATCTCCTCTCTACAGCATGAGTTTGCTATGAAGGATTTTGGCAAGCTTCACCACTTCTTGGGTGTGACAGTTGAGCCTCATCAGGCTGGTCTCCTCCTTCACTAGCGACAGTATGCGCTTGATATTCTGGAGCGAGCTGGGATGACTGATTGCAAGCCTTGTTCCACTCCTGTTGACACTCAGGCAAAACTTTCTGCTACTTTGGGTGATCCTGTCACTGATCCTACTGCATACCGGAGTCTTGCTGGAGCCTTGCAGTACCTCACTTTCACCAGGCTGGACCTCACCTACGCTGCTCAGCAGACATGCCTTCATATGCATGATCCACAGGATTTACATCTTGCTGCGCTGAAGAGCCTCCTCCGCTATGTCCGTGGAATGGTTGACCTCGTCCTGGTCCTTCATCGCTCCTCCCCTACTGAGCTGGTTATCTACACCGACGCTGACTGGGCTGGTTGTCCAGACACCTGCCGCTCCACCTCAGGCTATGTCGTCTTCCTCGGCGGCAACCTGGTCTCCTAGTCGTCCAAGTGACAACCGGTTGTCTCCCGCTCGAGTGCTGAGGCGGAGTACCGGGCTGTTGCTAACGGCGTGACTGAGACGTCCTGGCTTCGGCAGCTCTTGGCTGAGCTACACAGCCCGCTCGCCAAGAGCACGATCGTTTACTGTGACAACGTCAGCGCCATGTACCTCTCCACCAATCCGGTTCAGCATCAGCGGACGAAGCATATGGAGATTGACTTGCACTTCGTTCGCGACCGGGTAGCTATCAGCGATGTTCGGATTCTCCATGTCCCGAACACCTCTCAGTTTGCGACATCTTCACCAAGGGTCTGCTCACCTCGACGTTCTCGGAGTTTAACTCTGTTGTGTCGGTAGTCCAGACTGCGGGAGTTGTTAGTGTATATGTGTGTGGCCCATGTGGCCTGTGTATATAGCTCTTCTAGAGGCCCATGTACAGCTAACTATATACCCACCCTTCTAGGGTTGGAGGAATACAGGGAAAATCACTTCCTCTTACAATAACATTTGAAAAAACCAATTATTTGCAACAAGTCATTGTATAATTATCCTTCAGGTTTAAACTCTTTATTGCAAGACTGACAGTCTTGCAAATTTGCTAAAGTGGAACGTGCATCTATGTATTCACATTTCACTATTATAAAAAAAAGTTTCAAATTTATAGAAACACATTCCAAGGAGTTGAAGCATTGTGAGGATCACCAAACAAAAACGCTGATAGTGCATTCATAAGAGATGGCACTGCAACTTCAATGGAATCAAGGCAGCTGGAGAGGAAGCTGCTAAAATTATACTAGCATTGGAAGGCAGAATTGTATAACACTAGGTCTACAAAACCACTAACATTAAAAGAGGGAGAGGCGGATAGGAAGCTAAAACGGTAAAACTTCACATGTTTACACTAGGACCACCTATATGATGAAACCTCATAGGGAGGTAAAACTAGAACACTTAGGCCACGACTACTAACACATAAAACTGAATATTGAACAATTAGAAATATGGACTGGTCAAAATAACTTGATGGGTAATGGCCCAACAAACCAATTAGGAATCCTACTGAAGTATATTCCAACCAACTCTCAGCTATATGTATTCCCCAAGACGCACATACTCGACACTAAAGTTACAAGAATAATTCAGTGTTAGACCAAACACGAATGCTGTTTCACTATACAACCATAGAAAAAATGATGAAAAAACATCATGAGGGGAACATGGAACTAAATAATTGTATTCATCAGCTCCTCTTACAGGCATATAGGATTATAGGAATATGATTGTTCCAAAATCAATCTCTCAACTACTGAACAAAGAAGAGAAAAACCTGGAGCACATCTATAGCTGGTTCATATGTGCACCTAATGCTTGTTCCATCAAAAGGGGAATAGCATGTGAGTATAAAACCCGAAAATTTTCTGGATAAGTAGTCAGTTTACACTTACAAAGGATAAGGCATGCAAAACACACATATGCTACATACATACCCTAGTATTAAAGAACCATTTTTTAAAATGAAAATCATAGCAGAGGATGCTACTAAATATATATAAAGTTAAAATTTAAAAATGACAATACTATAGTTTGAAGGTCAACAAGAACAGAAATTCGCCAAAAAAAAGGTCAACAGGAGCAGAGCAATGGAAAAAGAGACAGCCAAGAAACCTGAAAAATAATATAAGTGCAAAGAAAACTAAAGATCAAGTGGCAAGAAGAATAAAACTAATACTCAGTAGAAAGGTCCTTTAACAATCATGCATTCATGCCCAATAGGTGGTTTTGCCAAAAATAACCTGCCCTGGGAGAAATAAAAATGCACAGAAAAATACGTTCATGTTTCCCGTAAAGTAAAGATGTAGCTAATGTTAGCATGCTGTATAAGCCGGCCCTATGGGCCCTGGGTAGTCTATGCGCAGGCCTAATGGCCCTTGCGCCGCCCCCTGTTGGGGCCATGTAGATGGATAGAGATTGGGGCAAGGATCACCGTAGGATGGTCATTCCCTAGGTCATCCTTGTCTATATATGTACACGAGTCTAGGCTCCTCATCAATCAATCCATTATCTTCCCAGTAATATTGCTTTCAGCTAACGTCTGTGTAATGACGATGGGCGAGGTTCAAGTACGTAGTACAACAAAAGGAAACAGCTAGCTTCATACAAAACAGGAGGAGAAAACTTGTTTATGAATAATCAGTCAAATTGATAAAGCGCAGCAAGTACATTGTGTAATGAGGACGAAAGGGAAACAAATGAAATACCTCATCAACGGAGTCATCAGAGTTGAGGTCTTTGTTGCGGTTATCACCAGCACCATCATCATCCCAGTTTTCAAGAAGGTCACCATCGCCGTCAACAGTATGAGGAACATTGCCAAAAGAGTGATCATCCACCAAAGGGTCGCAGCCTGTCTCCTGCATTTTACAACAGCACTTGTAAAATACAATTACTCTTTCTTCTGAAAAACATGAGCTCCAGCGACAACTGAGTAAAAGATCGTGCATTGGCTAACAGCTTATATTTGAGAAGCAGATCAAGTATTGCATCCTCCCCACCATCCCCTGGAAGTAAAAGCAACAGTCAAGCATAATACGCAAAGGGAAAAGCAGCAACTCAACAAACCTGAAGAAATCAGTTATAATTATAGCCGTACCAGCTTCCATCATGGCCTTCGAGACCAGCTCTTTGCAGAAACCCATACCTACAAAGCAATCGAGCATATAGGCGGATGGCCCAGTCCCACTGTCTTTCTTCACATTAGAATCCTTTTAACAATTCCACAAGAAACACCAAATTAAGATCATAACCACAAGAATTCCGTAACATATAAAAAGCATGTAATTTACAAGTAGGTAGCTGGTGATTAATACATGCATTTCTTTCTCACTTACCATCCTCGCCATTGTGGACGAGCCAGGAGCATTGAGGTTCCTCGAGGCCTGAGCTGGCGAACCAGCAGCGTTTAGGTTCCCTGCCTCACTATCACCGTCGCTATCCCACTCAAGCTTATCTCCATCCTCACTGTTGCTGATCACGTCCTGTGACACGAGGGAAGCACCAATCATCAGAGACGCCTCCGGACGCCCCCATCCTTATCCATCCTGTGACGCCTTCTCTCTGTCTTTATCCATCCAGGTCGCGACGTCTTGAGATGCCGTCGCGGGGAGCAGCGCATCCATTCACCTGCCCAGTGAAGGATCCAGCGGTGGGGCGGGCGGGGCTCGAGCCCCCACCGTTGGAAATCTAATAGAGCCCCCTCTAAGCTTCCCTACAAATTTGAGAAAGAAGAATGAGAGAAGGAGAGGCTAGAGGAAGAAGAAAAAGGAGAAATCCCCCCCTAAATTTATTCTTAGATCCGTCACTGCCCCTGCCCTCCCTCTCCTTCCTCTTCCATGCTCCACCCAGACCAACCTGCTAGCTGCGGTACGGGGCCCAACCCGGCGGCAGCGCGATGGAGCTCCCCCTGCACGAGCCCTGCTCCTGTTCCGCGCACTGCCAACACCGGCCCTCCCCCCCCGCGTGGGAGCTTCGCGCGGCGGCCCGCATGTCGTCGCACTCCTCCCACCGTGCGCCGGCCAGCTGGCCTCATCGCGGCGCGCCTCGCTCCACAGCGGCGCGCCTCCCTCCGCGGCGAAGCAACGTCACCGGATTGAACTCATCCTCGACACCTCCATCGCAGATCGAGCGGCCTCTCTCTCTCCCGAACCACGACACCTCTCTCTTCCCGTCGTCCTCGGAGCTCGCGGTAGGAGGCAGGAGGCCTCCAGTGCGGAGCTCCCTGCGGTCGGGAGCGGGAGCACGCCGGCGGCGCGGAAGGAGGGCGGGCCGTCCCTGCGGCTGGAGGGCGGCCGTAGGAGCTTCAGGGCGGCGGCGCATGAGGCCGGCGGCAAGCTCCAGGCTGATGTTGCGAGTGTTCTATGTGAATGTTTCAAAATTAGATATAAATATTTTTGATGTTGCTGATGTTGAGTTTCGATGTCGCAGACATGTGATGTTAGGTGTTGTGTCGAGGAGAAGGGAGGAGGGCCTCTGATGTTGTATGTTGCAAATATTAATTTTCATTGTTGCGGATGTTGAGTTTCGATGTTACAGACATGTGATGTTAGGTGTTGTGTCGAAGAGGATGATGGAGGAGGGCTCACATGAGTCATTTGGGTATTGTGTTGAGGGAGGAGGGAGGAGGACCCCTGATGTTGGATGTTGCATGCAACATGGGTCGCTGGACTTCGATCTAACGGCTGGCGGTTGAGTTGCTTCGAATCCAACGGCTGAGGCGTCCGATGCTAGCGCCCGGACGGGCGTCCGGAAGCTAGTAGTGGTCCACCACCCGCAATGATAGCGTCGCATCCAGAATGTAAATAAAACCCCAACTCAATTTCTGAGCAGAAACCGCAACTTGGAGTTCAAAGGCTCGAAATTACGGCAGTCGCAGACAAAATCTCGGATACAGGGTTCATCAAACAGAAACGGGGAAAGAAAATAAAAGGATCGTCTTGTCTTTCCAAAAAAAATGCATAAAAAGATCATCTCGCAGGGTAGACGAAGGAGCGTAGGGTATGAGAGGCGGGACCGCGGGAGCCGGAAGGGGAACGGCACTCACCACCATTCTGGAGCCTTTGCGAGATGACTAGGGCTATCTTCCCCCGTCGATCCTCCCTCGGCTCCTTCGACTCGCCGGGTGGAAAGGCGGCGGAGGAAGACGAGGAGCGACGAAGCAGTGCGTGCGCCGCGGAACACTGGAGCTGTGTGAGGCATCGTCGTCATAGATGGCAAAAAAGAGGATCATGGGCCGGCCCAAACCACGAATTTTTGGTACGACACGAACACAGGACCAACACGATGATTTCGAGCCTGGGCCGGCATGAGCACGACGTTGGGCTGTGCTGGGCTGCAACTTCGGCCCATAATGCCGGCCCAGCACGGCACGACGCGGCCCATGTGTTGGCATGAGGCCCAGTAGCTCGACTGGCCCAACTGGCCCAAGTTCACTGGCATATATAAGCCGACACCACTTCTTCCCAAACCCTAGCCAGATAGCCCCTCCCCCCACCGCCGCCCCCAGCCCCCCACCTCTCTTCCTCCGCCACCCCTATCCCTGCCGGCCGCCGCCACTCGGCTCCTCCGCCACCGCCCCCTCCTCCTCCTCCTCCGCTCCTCCAACTGGTGGTGGCCGTGGTGTCGTCCCCTCCACAGTCGTTGGCCACCTCCCCGCGTCGGCAACCTCCCCCGCCGCTGGATGCCTCCTCCGCTGTCGGACACCTCCTCCGCCGCCGGACGCCGCCTCCGCCCGCCTCCTCCGTCCGTCGGACGCCGCCTCCGTGCCGGACGACACCTCCACCGCCGGGCGCCACCTCCGCCCGCCTCCCCCGCTACCGGATGCCTCCTCCGTTGCCGGATGCCTCTTCCGCACCCTCATGATCCCGTGTTGCGAGCTGGCACGTGGCCCATCGGCACGCTGGGCCATCATCAGGCCATCGTGCCGACCCAGCCCGAAAAATTAGCCTCGTGCTAGTGCTGGGTTGTGATCTCAGCCCATAGTGGCGCCCGGCACGAGCACGAAGTCCATCGGGTCGTGTCGGGCTGGGCCACTTCGTGCCTGGGCCGCGTCATGCTCGTCTGGGCTGGGCTGGGCTGGGCGGCCCATATGGCCATCGATAGTCGTCGGGCCGTGTTGTGCTCGGGTACAAATGTTAGTGAGGAACTGCCAGGTGGGCGTGCCCCGTCGTGGGTGAACTACTCGGGCTGGGCGCTGGGCTGTTGCCTGTTGGCCGCCCCCGGCTGCCGGCAACAAGGCCCGAGCGGGAGGGAATCGTATATTACTGTGTGTGTTTGGTTGTGGGATGGGGAGACCCTTTGCGTATGCTTCTCCCCAAATCTTCCAATACTATGTCAAAAATCTTCCAATACCGCCACCGTCCGCTGTGCTCCGTAGCCGGCGACCATCGCCTTTGCTGCGCTCCATGAGCATCCCCTGCTAGCAGCGTTGGAAAGCTGGGGTTTTTAGAGTTGATGATGGCGATCGATTTCTCTCGCGGAGAACATTTGGGGATTTCTTAGGTTCGGAGGATCAAATTTCAAGTTAAAACCTTGAAATTCTCTGGTTCCGAGTTCCATTTTCGGTGGAATAATCGGGTTCAGGTTGAGATTGGAGACAAGCCATCGATGCTCCTGAGCTCCTCGCGGATCTGAATCCGAATGCTGCGGTGCCGACTGCTTGAACTGTACGCGACGTGTTCCCCCGGCGTTCGGACTGAAGCCGCCGCCAGCAGATAAAAAGGCAAGACCTCCGACCCGCCTCCGCTTTTCTGCACCGATCGCAGCTTTTGCTCGCCGAAATCCATGGTGGTGGTGATCAGGGTGTTGGTCCCCGACCGCACGTGGACCACGAGGCTGGATCGCCGTGAGCCACCGCCATGCGCGGGGTCGTCGTCCGTGCGCGTCCGCCTCTTGCTGTCGCGGGAGTACACGTCGCGCCGGTTCGCCGGCGGTGGCCACACCAGGACCGACCACCGCGACAAGTGCGTCAGGTACGGGGACCAGACCTTCTACGTGTACGACCCGGCCCTCTTCCTCTCCTACGAGGCGACGTGGCGCGCCGTGCACGGCATGCTGGCGTCCATGGCCCTGCTGCGGAGCATCGTCCACTGACAACTGTGCCTCCTGCCCCGCCCTGGACGCGGCCGCCACGACCATGCGCGACCGGGCTCGGACGGACGACGACGCGGGACTCGGCGGCGGGTGTTACCACTTCTCCGTGGAGCTGGCGATGGAGGTCACCCTCGTGTACGTCGAGCCCAAGGCCGTGGTGCGCGCCTGCGGCGAGACCGTCATGCAGGTCGCCGAGCCGGGCTCCGCCGACCACCAGTGCTCCATATGCTTTGACGGCTTCGACAACATCGGCGCGGGGCCGACGGCCCCCGTGAACCTGCCGTGCTCCCATCCCTTCCACACCCACTGCATCACCGTGTGGCTCTTCAAGGGCCACAGCTGCCCGGTGTGCCGCCATGACCTCAGAGGCCTCGTGTCGGCGCCATGGGCATCACAGGCGCGCAAGCTTGGATTCAAGTACTGAAGTAGCTAGCCGATTTCCTGTCTTATTTGCTCTGTTGCGGGCTTGCGGCTGCAACTATATCCTCGGTCGATAGGTAGTTGTCCATAATTCCATCCACTACTTACCTTTGTTGCCTCGAGTCTGTTGGAACAGGGCAAACGTAGCCTCCCGCCTCCATTGATCACTGGCGATATGTAGAGGAAACGCTCTGTCAACTTCGATGAACACCGCAACACATCCATGTGTGTTTGGCATATGTGTTGAACCCTTAATTTAAGTCATGAGAGAAATGGCCGGAAATTTATATTTTCATTGCTTCCTGCACACATGCATACATGGTCATGGTCTATATTAATGCACACATAATGCGTGTATACCTTAAGTTAGTATTTTTATGTTAACAATGCCATAATTAAGTAATTTTAATTCATATATTAGTGTATTTGATAATTTTAACAATGACACATATGTTGGTAATTCGGATGCAAGTTTATGGGTTAGTTTAGATTACATGTTACAATGGTATAGGTGGGTATTTAGATGAATATTAGGGGATTGCTTCAATGTATTTTCATAATTGCAGATGTAGCTAATTTAAGATTCACGTTTAGCAAATCCCTTTAGACTATTTTCATAATGACAATGGTGGGTAAGTTTTTAGAAAACATAATAGATCTGGTGACTATTATTGTCTATAAGATTTATTGTTGGATATTTACGAGTTTTTTAGAATTTCTAAATCTTGCCCCCTTATCCTATCGTACTTGATGAGAATTACATGGAGGCATTTGTTGGAGCCGGTCGATGTTTTAGACCGGCAAACCTACCAAAGGGGTACCCATGGTAGTAGTTTGTGCGGTGTGGGATCATGATCATGAGACCTGGAACTCAAAGGTAAAGGCAGGGACACGGGACACAAGATTTATACATGTTCGGGCCGCTAGAGTAGCGAGCCCTACGTCCTGTTTGGGGAATCATGTATGGCGCCCTGCGCTTGGTGTTGGGTTGGTTGAGTTGTCCTCCTAGGTACCTGACGAGGGCCTGGATTAGGACCCCTTAAGCGGCAGGATAATCACTCTTGAGGTGGAGTCTTCTGACACCATCGACAACGTCAAGGTTGAGATCCAGGACAGAGAGGGATGCAGATCTTCGTCAAGAGTCTCACTGACGAAACTGTCCCATCTCCGACCAGTGGGTGGCTTCCCTGACAAGTCTCCGCCTCGCACGACAAGTCTCCGCCTTGCTCGACAAGTTTCCGCATCGCCTCCGACAACTTGCTCGCACGAGGAGTCTCCGCCTCCGACTACCCGTTCGCACGAGTAGTTTCCGTCTCCGACTAAGGCAGGGCTCGGGCGTGGAGGTCGGAGCGCGGGATCGGGGTCCCACACGAACGTGGCGCTGCCGCGATGCTCGAGCTCCCATGCAACGACACGCAAGGCACCAATTCTCCACGCCATGCAAACACCCCAGCTGGCGGCACGCGCGGGCGGCCAGCTCTGACAGGAGCCGTAATGCTGCACTGTTTGCCCGCACAGCCCCCAACGCGCCGTCCCGTCCAATCTCTGCAACACGCCAACCCCGTTAGAAGCACTCAAGCACCCTCTACGGGCGACGCCTATCTACATTTAGGCCGTAACGTGGCGGGCCTAATACACACTCAAGGGAGCTGAGTCACCCACAAAAGAGGTCGGAGAAGGCGCCAGGTACCCGGAAGGAACAGTGCCACAGACACGCGGCAACCGCAATCTCCACCACAGCTCAGCGCCCTTCAATGCCTCCTGACAGACATTGACGTAGGAAAAGACCTCCCAGCTATATGGCACTGTAGCACATATTTGTATTCCTTTTGTGGCCCTCATCCTTGCGTCTATAAAAGGGAGAGGAGGGCAACCGTCATAAGGACTGACGAACCATACACTCAACACCACAGGGACTTGGGCTCGACACCCTCTCCCGACCAGTTTGTAACCCCTACTACAAACGTTCCTAGCATAAGAACACAACAACTCGACACTAGACGTAGGGTATTACTCCTCGGAGGCCCGAACCAGTATAAACCCCTGTGTCTCTCGTGCTAACCATCCGGGTCCGGCACACGATCCGATACAAATTTACTGCCGGTGGTAGAGAACCCCGACAGTTAGCGTGCCAGGTAGGGGCGCATCGTGTGTCTCGCCGAACTTCACCAGCGATCCGGATGGAGGGCCGCGGGGTTTCGCTTTCTCTTGGGGCCACCATGCTCTTCGGCTCCCTCGGCTTCGTCTACACCGGACCGGCGGAGTCCGTCATCGGGCGCACCTTCGCCCGATCTGCTCACCCCACCGCCTTGACGGCGGCGGCGGGGCGCGCAACATTCGTCCGAGGCTTCTCGGGCGAAGCGATCATGACCATGTTGGGGCCAAACCCAACGTAGGAGCGTTTTAGGCTCGCCGCCTACTACCTCACCGACCTTGCCCTCCAGGCCAGCGGGGCCGAGCCGCTGACCTGGGGCGAGTTCATGCAGCGATACACCGCCATTTACCCCCACGGACAGCCAGGCCTCCCGGATGACCCAGTGACGGCCTACGTGGACGCGCTGCGAGCGTCCTACACCGCCCCGGGCTCCGCGGCGGCCCGACGAGTACCACCGGCGCCCACGCCGGACTTTACACGCGAGTGCTTCGTGAAGGACCGAACTGGCGACCAGAGAGGGGGGGAGTGAATGGGAGCCGATAAAAATTCTTCTCGAAGGAGATGGCTACTCCAACAAGACGAACATGGCTAACCGAATCACTTCTCCGACTCAACTACCCAAGTTGGCCAAGACCACGTAGCCACTGGAGTGCTACTGGTCCTAGGAACCAACACAACAACCTTCCGAAGCAAACACACCAAATGCACAGCGGAAATCTGCACGGCTTGCTGCCTGTGCTACACCGGTCAGACCGATGGCCTGCGCCGGTCAGACCGGTGACACCGGTCAGACCGGTGGACAGGGTCGGTCAGGCCGGTGGCTACAGCAGCCGCACAGAAAATGTTCCAGGAAGCCTCAGTGACTCCTCTAGGCCCTGGAACAAAATCACCTCCAAAACACAACCTGCAAGGGAGGAAAACCCTACACAAAGCTTAGCAAAACTCGACAAAACCTGCCAAGAACAGACCAGCAGCACCACAGGCCAAAACCACACGAACTAGGCGACTCACCCAAGGCAAATCCCACAAAGCCTCTGCACCGGTCAGACCGGTCACAGGCACCGGTCAGACCGGTCAGGCTGGGCAGCTCGGGATGAACAGCAACCCGCGGGTCAACTCCCCCAAATCCAAATCTCGATCTCCCGATTCGCTCCACGGATTCGCACAAGACTTTGGGGAAAGTAGGAACACCTCATGGGCACTCCATAGCCAAGATTTGGTCCACCAAAACTTGCTAAATCAAGAGGAATCGAAGAAATCCCACCAAGAATACCTCTAACCCTAGAGAGGAGAAAACCCCAAAATCGAGCCCCTTTGCTCACGGATTTGGGAGGGGCATCAAAGGGAAAAGAACCACGAAGGGTTCAAGCATACACCCCCTACCAAATCCCAAAGAGAAAGACCTCGAATCCACCACAAGAAAAACGCCAAGAAAAGGCACCGAAAATCACCAAAAAGGAAAAACGGGAGAGACACACCAAAGCCTTGAGGAACCACGCCGAATCATCTATACATACCATGAAGGTTCATACAAGGTCTAGCTTGCCTCCCAATCATCCATCCCTCTCTCAAGATCTCACCATGAAGCTCTCAAGCTAGTCCTAGAAATTCCAAAGGAAAAATGGAAGAGAAAAATAACAAAACAAAATGAGCTAGGGTTCCAAGAGATGGCTGCCATCCTCTCACCACTTGGGTTATATGGAGGCAACCGAAAGTTGAAACTACCCCTAAAGCCTAACACTAGGATACACACCCCCGAGGGGCACTTTGGGAATCTTCGTCGTCGCACCATCGGATGGATGCCCGACGACCACACCCTGCGTAGCCTCGACGCACACCATGCGATCTCGACGCGTGTCCTCTGCTTCGAAGTCTCCGGACTGCGTCGTCGCACACCGGTCAGACCAGTGTCCTCCACCGGTCAGACCGGTACCCACCGGTCAGACCCACCGGTTAGACCAGTCCGATGCTGCTACCTCCGGTCTTCGGTCTTGGCTTTGTGGATCAACCAAGGAACCCAGTGGTTTTCTGGTGAACCACTAGAAACCCCGCGAACTTGGTGTGGCCTCCGCCAATCTCCACTCATGACTTGGCCCCCACGAACTCCCGGCTTGATCTTGGCTTTGTGGCTCAACCAAGGAACCGTCCACGACTTCATCTTGCCGTTCTTGCCACCATGCGGCCCGCACTTGACCCCGCTGGCCACCGGGTCCCTCGAAACAAGCCTACTTGTCTTCTCCACACCTGGAGGCCTCACCGGTAACGACCTTTTGCGCTTGTTCTTCACCTGCACCAACACCAGTCAAGCCGCAACCTGCACCTGCAATACTTAGCGAAGAATCAGTCCACACAACATTGTCAATCACTCATCACACCAGGAAGCGACCATCCACCGGTCCTCGAACCACACAGGTCCTCAATCTTCCCCTTGATGAGTGCATTGACAACACACACGTTTTGGTAACCAGAGAGAAAAGAAATGACTAAAAGAAACTCCAACAAGCGATCGAAAGCCAAAGGAAAGGCAAAGAACAAGATCACTTGAAGAAGACAAGTCTCGGTCCCCTTAGGCAAGGGCAATGGCTCGACAGAACCGAGACAAAAGCCAAGCTCAAGCAAAGAGCGAAAACCACCAAATCAAAGCTCGAAAACCACAAAGAGCTCCCCCTGCACACATGCAAGCTCCCCCTGAACCAATGCAACTCCCACTGGACGAATGCATGCAAACCACTTCGCAAAACATAGCAGCTACCTCAGCCTTGCTCTGACCGGTCAGACCGGTCCCCAGCACCGGTCAGACCGGTGCCATAGATCGCCCAGCACCTGACACTCCACACCGGTCAGGCCGGTGCCTGTCACCGGTCAGGCCGATAACCACCTGGGAACTGCAAGAGCCCAAAAATGGCTCGAAACCACTCGGAAACCCTCTAGATGCATTCAGTAGGCCAAAACATGCTCAAACTTCTCCCCCTTGTTGCCAATGCATGAATCAAGCCAAAAAAGCAAAAAATGCAACCTAGAGCTTCTCAAATAGACAAAATTGATCACAAGATGCTACACATGTCCAAATGAGCAAGTTAGATACTCTATAGCTTCGTATGAACATCAACTACATGATTACTAATTTTCACAACCATTGG
This sequence comes from Cenchrus fungigraminus, assembly GCA_036936925.1. Lineage (NCBI taxonomy): Eukaryota > Viridiplantae > Streptophyta > Magnoliopsida > Poales > Poaceae > Cenchrus > Cenchrus fungigraminus. The sequence goes on along the minus strand of CM072778.1, from coordinate 46,582,866 downwards.
ACGAAGCTAAGATAGAATTGAGCAATTTTGCGAAAAATCACCCTCTCATGAGCAAAGTCCTAAACATGAGCAAAACATGTCAAAATGGCAAAGCCACACAAACTTCATGCTAGGACAACCATTCTAAGCAAAAGACCATCATAAACACCCACAAGCACCTCATGTCATGTCAAAGCCACCGAGCCATGTGCTTACTTCTAAATATGAGACTTCTCATTGGTAAGCAACATGCAACGGTTTAGCAACAAAAAGCAAATAAATTAAGCACATATGACATGGGAGAACATTTTCCAAGTAATTTACATTTCATTTTCAGATTCATATTTGGTACATGAAATGTCTTTGCGACAAAAAGGAACTTATGCCCCTCCACAAGATAAAGCATGGGGGCTAAACATTCATGATGGCAAATGAGCCTTTGGCCCCATATGATCAAAATAAGCTATCCAACCACAAATTAAGCATAGCCAAGCTACTAAAACATGTCAAGATCATATAAAGGCATTTACTCACAAGAGAGCATACATGTGACATTTTTCAAAAACATAGCTATCAACCATGGGTATAAACCAAGATCATCAAGAGCTAAGCCAAACTAACCATAGCATACCAAACTAGCTCACAAGATCATATATAGCACATCATGGTGAACAATGTATATGAGAGAAGCTTTTCCTATCACAATGCATATGATAAACATCATGTTACATATGCCATGCTAAAATGCAAGAATTGCACAAAGGAAAGCTATACATATGCTACAAAGGAACTCCCACACCCAACTCAAGAAATCAAACAAACACCAAGTTCCCCCCGCAAACGAGTGAAAGTTGCTTGATCTAGGGGCTTGGTGAAGATATCGGCTAGTCGGGGGTGTGACGCAAATACCTGAAAATGCGCTTGACTGCTTGCCGATGCGAAGTCCTCGGAGACGCTTGAAAACGAGCGCACATACATACCGAGAATTGGATGTCCGGCCTCGTCGCCGTCAAGTACAGGAGTGACCCGATCATGCTCTGGTACTCCTTCTGGTCCACGTGTTCACCTTCCTCGTCCGCATCAAGAGCTGTAGTCGTACTCATAGGCGTCGCCATGGCCTTGGAGTCCTCCATCTTGAACTTCCTCACAATGTCTTTGGTGTACTTTGCTTGGTGCACAAATGTTCCTTCCTTCGACTGCTTGATCTGGAGGCCGAGGAAGAACTGCAACTCACCCATCATGCTCATCTCAAATTCCCTACTCATGTCTTCTGCAAACCTTGCAACCAAAGAGTTAGACGAGCCACCAAAGACAATATCATCCACGTATACCTGCACAATTAGGATCTCTTTGCCCTGGCTGAGGAGAAACAAGGTCTGATCTACCTTCCCTATCTCAAAACCTCTCTCAAACAGGAACCCCCTCAACCTGCCATACCAAGCCCTAGGCGCCTGTTTCAACCCATAGTGCGCCTTTCTCAACTTGTACACCCGGTGGGGGTACTTCTCACTCTCAAACCCCGGTGGTTGCCTCACATACACCTCTTCCTCCAACACACCGTTCAGAAAAGCACTCTTCACATCCATTTGGTGCAATTTGAACCCTTTAGCCACGGAAAAAGCTAGAAGGATCCTAATCGCCTCCAAACGGGCTACGGGAGCAAAGGTCTCCTCGTAGTCGATCCCCTCTTTCTGACTATACCCTTGCGCCACCAACCTCGACTTGTTTCTCACTACTTCTCCTTTCTCTCCCTCTTTATTTTTCCACACCCACTTCGTCCCAATCGGCTTACAACCCGGTGGAGGATCTACCAACTCCCAAACTTGGTTTCTCTCAAAGTTCTCCAACTCCTCATGCATCGAATTAACCCAATTGTGATCAGATAATGCGTGTCCAATGTCTTTGGGCTCAAAAGTAGCAACAAAAGCAGCATGAGCAAAGTGAGAATTGTTTCGAACCCTCGACCGTGTAGTGCGTTCGTTGATGTCACTGATGATCCTCGAAGCTGGGTGATTCACTTGAACTCGCCGGGGAGGTTCTCGCCTTGAAGCTACCTCCCCCTCAACTGTAGCTTCTCCTTGATCTGGGATTGTCGTTGTAGGTGTAGGAGATGGCCCGTTCTCGATCGTAGTCGAGGTAGTAGGTACATGCTCAGCCACAGGCACCACATCGCCATCTTCATCATCACCATGTCAATGCTCCTCCTCCTCAAAGATCTCCTCGCCAAGCTCATCATCACCAGCACAATCAAAGACAAGAGAGCTACGTGGTTGTGTCTCGTCGAAGGTAACCTCGCAAGTCTCCACGATTTGGTTAGTTTCCAAGTTGAGCACAGGAAATGCTCTAGAGTGAGTAGCATAACCAAAGAAAATACCATCGACCGACCTAGCCTCAAACTTATCCAGATTCTTGCCTTTTTTCAAAATAAAGCACTTGCATCCAAACACATGGAAATGACTTACCTTTGGAGTGCGACCGTGCATCATCTGATAGCACGTCTTCTTCTTGAATGCTCAAAGGAAAATCCTGTTCGAGACATAGCACGTGGTATTGACCGCCTCAGCCCAGAACCTCCTCGGAGTGCTATGCTCATCGAGCATGGTCCGGGCCATCTCACACAAAGTTCTGTTCTTTCTTTCCACCACGCCATTCTGGGGAGGCGTATACGGACTCAAAAACTGGTATTCAAGACCCAAGTCATGGCAAAAGGTTTCGAAACGAGAGTTTTTAAATTTCGAGCCATTGTCACTGCGGATCGCTCGTATGGCATCTCCGCGCCTCTCGTACTTCAACCTCAAGACAAGGTCTTGAACAAAACCAAACATCTCCCCCTTCTCCTCCAAAAAGAAGACCCACGCATACCGAGAGTAGTCGTCCACCACAACAAGGACATACCACTTCCCACCCGCAGATCGCACACGAGCTGGGCCAACAAGGTCCATATGGAGCAGCTCACATGGACGCTCCGTCATCACATCGGTGAGGGGCGGATGGGAAGAGGCTACCATCTTGGCATGCCTACACGGCGCACAAACCAACTCTTTCTCAAACCTCGACCGTGGCAATCCTTGGACCAAATTGAGTTTACTCAAGCGAGACAAAAGGTCAAAGCTCAAGTGACCCAACTTCCTATGCCACTTCCAAAACTTACTTGAAGAACCAGCCAAAAAGCAACGAGCCACACCAGAAGACTGAGAGAAATCCTCTCAGAAAACTTGACCCTCGGGAACGACCATGCAAACAAGGTCTCCTCGAGAATCCAAAATCCGAGAACCACCAGGCCGAAACAACACCTCAAAACCCTCATCCAAAAGCTGGGAAACAGAAAGCAAATTGAATCCGAGCGATTGAACAAGAGCAACACGCCTGAGAGTGACTTTGTCACTGATCCTTATCTCACCTTCAGAAAGCACACGCCCTCGCCCATTGTCCCCAAAGGTGATGTATGTCTTGGACACCACCAGGACGAGACTTGAGAACCACCCCTTGTCTCTGGTCATATGCCTTGAGCAACCGGAGTCAATCAACCAAACATTCCTCAAGTCCTCCACCTGAAATTCAAAAATGAGCACGTGAGCGAACAAATGACTCAGCACTGGGGTTAGTACCAAAAGAGTAAAACTAGTGCCGAGCCATTTGCTCCAAAGTGGGGTTAGCACAATCCAAAGCATCACGCCTACCAAAGCTACCACCACGAGTACCACCACTAGGGAACCACCCCTGCCTCGCTGGAGAAGAACGAAAACCATGAAAGGAAGACCGTGGAGCGTTCCTCCTCTCCATCTCACAGCTACGACTCTTCCCTCCCTCGTATTGAGCACGAGGTGGGGAACGTCTAGGAAACTGACCACCACTGAACTCACCATGCCAACCACCAGAACCACGACCACCAGAACTGAACCGAGCATCTTCACGAGCACGGAAACCAAACTGCCGGCCACCCAGACCAGCATCGGTCTGACTGGTCTGACCGGTGGTGCTCGCCTAGCAGCACCACCTGCCACCTTTCGATCTCCCCAAGCCGGAACTGTCCTCACAATCGCCTTGGCCCTGGGCATTTGCATATGAGGCTCAGGTACACCATTAGAAGGGTGGTACCTATCCTTGTTAGCCCACTCCTTAGCCAACCTCTCCTCACGCTTCCTCTTGAAGCAAAACTCATCCTTGTGACCATCTCTACCACAATACCCACAATGGAACTTTATGGGCTGTGGCTTAGGCTTAGGCTTGGGTTGGGGCTGCTCACTCAGCTTCTCCTCTTTCTTCTCTCCAACCTCACCTCCCTTTGGGCTCACAAATCTCACCGGTTTCTGGAAATCATTTGTTGGGTGAGGGAATATGGGTGGATCTGGAGTTGTGTCAAGTTTGTTTCTGAGATGATTAGGCTTGGGCTCAAACTTGTTCTTGTGTGTGTTTTGTGGTGGGATAGGGATCTCTCCAACTTTCTCAACTCCCTCACTACTGTTCTCTCCAAGCTTGTCAGCCCCAAGTGCCTGACCATCATAGCGTTTGAAAGCCGCTATCATGATGCCAAGCTGAGGCTCCTGACCCGACAACCAACTCATACACTTCCTCAGCTCATCATTCTCATCCTGCAAGCGATCAACATAATGTGCAAGTTCCAGATTTTTCACAGCATGCAATTCACAAGTAGAGCAAGAAGTGGGAACAGGTGCTTTCAACTGAGCCTCAACAGAAACAATGTAAGCATGCATCTCATCTATCTTTCCATGCAAAACAGGGCAAGAAGTGCAAGCACCTAGCAAAGCAGGTCTAGACTTAAGCTCAGCCACTTCAACCCTAAGCACATCTAGTTCCTCGCACTTGGAGGCATGCTTTTCCTTGAGAGTAGTAAGATCAGCTAGGAAAACAGAGCAATCAAAACAATCAACCTCATCAGAAACCACAGGTGAAGCCTTAAGCGAATCTATCTCAAGCTTAGCATCAAGGTTCTGGGTTTCTAGCTCAGCTACTCGGTTCCTAGCATCTTCTAGTGAGGCCCTAAGCTCTTTCCTCATCTTCTTTGCCTCTCTAAGCATGTCATCACGGTTATCCAGCAACTTGCCAAGCTGTTCATTCTCCTCACGCAAGAAGGGAAGCTCGTCACGTACCTCACCCTCGGAGTCAGAGTCCGAGTCGCTCTGGTGACTCTTCTTGCTGCCGGAGCTGTGTGCCATGCCGCAGAAGCCATCTCCCGCGAAGCAGCTCAGCCTGCTCAAGTTCTTGGATGCCTTCTTGTTCTTGCGCCGATCACCTTCATCTTCGCTGCTACTGGAGCTCGAGGAAGAGTAGGCGGAGCTGGAGTCGACGTCGCTTGCTCCGACCATCGCTTGGGCCTTCCTGCTATGGCCGCCCTTCTTCCTCGATCCTCGCTCATCCTTGTTCCGATGCTTGTGCTTGTGATCGCGCCTCGATCGGTGCTTGTTGTCCATCCTCGACCGGTGCTTGTAGCCGTCCTTGTTCTCCATCTTCTCCGGACAGTCGGCGACGAAGTGTCCTGGCTTGCCGCACTGGAAGCATGTTCGTGTCGTCCTCCTCGTGTTCACCCGGTTCTCGTGCAGCCTCTCAAACCGTCTGGTCAGCAGCGCCAGCTCATCCACTCCAAGCACGTCGAACTCCTTATCTGGCAAAGACATCAAAGAGGACAAAGCAAACATCCTGGAGGATGGGTTAGCGTTAGACTTAGCACCCAAGCCACCGACAAGAGCAAGACTGTGGGAGTCAGTCGGGCTCTCGAGATGGGCAGTCAAACCACGATCGACCTCAGCTGACTTGAGCTTAGAGAACAGCTCGTTCACCGTCAGTGTGGTATACTTCTTTGACTGAAGAATGGCCTCGACCTTTCCTTCCCACACAGTACGATCCAGCGCGTGTAAGAGCTTCACAGCTCTATCATGGTCATCGTACGGGAGGACGTCCACATTGGCCCTCATGTTGTTCACAACCACCGTGAACCGCTGGAACAAGGCATCAATTGACTCACCGGGGAGATGAGTGAAATTCTTGTACTCTCTCCGGTAGGTCGCATACAACCATGCCTGAACCTCAGCATTTCCAGCGTGAGCATTCTTCAGCTGTTGGTGTCGTGCATGTCCCTCGATCCAGGAGCTAGGAAGTTAATCGGATGAACATAAGCTGTGTTCACTGTAACGTCCCAAAGAATCTGACCCTTTCCGCAGAGGAACGCCGCCATCCGCCTTTGCCACATCTGGTAGTTTTTGCCATCGAAGTGCGGAGGACCCGAACCCCGTTCCTGGTACGCCATCTTTGGATCTTAGACTGGTTAGAGTCAATGAAGACCCGAACCGGCTCTGAAGGACCGAACTGGCGACTAGAGAGGGGGGGGGGGAGAGAATGGGAGCCGATAAAAATTCTTCTCGAAGGAGATGGCTACTCCAACAAGACGAACACGGCTAACCGAATCAAGTCTCCGACTCAACTACCCAAGTTGGCCAAGACCACGTAGCCACTGGAGTGCTACTGGTCCTAGGAACCAACACAACAACCTTCCGAACCCAACACACCAAACGCACAGCGGAAATCTGCACAGCTTGCTGCCTGTGCTACACCGGTCAGACTGATGGTCTGCGCCGGTCGAACCGGTGACACCGGTCAGACCGGTGGACAGGGCCGGTTAGGCTGGTGGCTACAACAGCCGCACAGAAAATGTTCCAGGAAGCCTCAGTGACTCCTCTAGGCCCTGGAACAAAATCACCTCCAAAATACAACCTGCAAGGGAGGAAAACCCTACACAAAGCTTAGCAAAACTCCACAAAACCTGCCAAGAACAGACCAACAGCACCACGGGCCAAAACCACATGAACTAGGTGACTCACCCGAGGCAAATCCCACAAAGCCTCTGCACCGGTCAGACCGGTTACAGGCACCGGTCAGACCGGTCAGGCTGGGCTGCTCGGGATGAACAGCAATCCGCGGGTCAACTCCCCAAAATCCAAATCTCGATCTCCCGATTCGCTCCACGGATTCGCACAAGACTTTGGGGAAAGTAGGAACAACTCATGGGCACTCCATAGCCAAGATTTGGTCCACCAAAACTTGCTAAATCAAGAGGAATCGAAGAAATCCCACCAAGAATGCCTCTAACCCTAGAGAGGAGAAAACCCCAAAATCAAGCCCCTTTGCTCACGGATTTGGGAGGGGAATCAAAGGGAAAATAACCACGAAGGGTTCAAGCATACATCCCCCACCAAATCCCAAAGAGAAAGGCCTCGAATCCTCCACAAGAAAAACGCCAAGAAAAGGCACCGAAAATCACCAAAAAGGAAAAACGGGAGAGACACACCAAAGCCTTGAGGAACCACGCCGAATCATCTATACATACCATGAAGGTTCATACAAGGTCTATCTTTCCTCCCAATCATCCATCCCTCTCTCAAGATCTCACCATGAAGCTCTCAAGCTAGTCCTAGAAATTCTAAAGGAAAAATGGAAGAGGAAAATAGCAAAACAAAATGAGCTAGGGTTCCAAGAGATGACTGCCATCCTCTCACCACTTGGGTTATATGGAGGCAACCGAAAGACGAAACTACCCCTAAAGCCTAACACTAGGATACACACCCCCGAGGGGCACTTTGGGAATCTCCATCGTCGCACCATCGGACGGATGCCCGGCGACCGCACCCTGCGTAGCCTCGACGCACACCATGCGATCCCGACGTGTGTCCTCTGCTTCGAAGTCTCCGGACTGCGTTGTCCCACACCGGCCAGACCGGTACCCACTGGTTAGACCGGTCAGACCCACCGGTCAGACCAGTCCGATGCTGCTGCCTCCGGTCTTCGGTCTTGGCTTTGTGGATCAACCAAGGAACCCAGTGGTTTTCTGGTGAACCACTGGAAACCCCACAAACTTGGTGTGGCCTCCGCCAATCTCCACTCATGACTTGGCCCCCACGAAGTCCCAGCTCGATCTTGGCTTTGTGGCTCAACCAAGGAACCGTCCACGACTTCATCTTGCCGTTCTTGCCACCATGCGGCCCGCACTTGACCCCGCTGGCCACCGGGTCCGTCGAACCAAGCCTACTTGTCTTCTCTACACCTGGAGGCCTCACCGGTAATGACCTTTCGCGCTTGTTCTTCACCTGTACCAACACCAGTCAAGTCGCAACATGCACCTGCAATACTTAGCCAAGAATCAGTCCACACAACGTTGTCAATCACTCATCACACCAGGAAGCGACCTTCCACCGGTCCTCGAACCACACAGGTCCTCACTTCGTATGCGTGGTACGGAGCGCAAGCAGCTCCACGGAGCCGGAGGAGGCACCGCGCCACGGACGCCCAGCGTCGGGCGCGCCTTGACGAGCTTGATGAGGCCAGGCTCCAGCTCGACGAGGAGCTGGCGAACCTCCACCAAGCGCTCGGGGAGGAGCCGGTGCCCCGCGACCCTCAGCACGCCCAGCGGCGCGAGGAGGAGAGACCACACGACCCGCGACAAGCTCCGCGGCAGGTCCCCGTACGAGAACAGCGCCACGAGGGAGACGGTGAGCAGCTGGAGCACCACCAGGACCCCGCGCGGTCCAGAGCCCGCGCCCCGACACCACCGGCTCACGCGTGCGCGCATGACGCCAACCGGCGCGTCAACGAAGATGCTGACGTCGACGGCGGCGAGCCGCCGATCTTCAAGCGCGCATCGCAGAACTTGGCGGCCGCTGCCATGCTTCTGCGCGGCTGCCCTGAGGCGGCCACCCCCGAGGAGAGGAGGGTGCGACAACAACTCAAAACCCTCCTCGAGACAGCAGCGACGCAACAGGCGGAAAGCTACGCATCGCGCCAGCAGTCGGCGCGCGACGCGCGAGCGGCACAGTCCGTGCACCGCCAGAACCCACCCCCTCGCGGCTTCGGAGCCGCGGAGAGGAGGCCAGCGGCTCAGCGGTCAGGCAACGTCTCGGGCCTAACCGCGACTCCCGGGACACCATCGAAGCTCACCGCCGAGTAGCCGGTGATGACGACTACGACTGCGGGTACGGCGACCACCGCGACGAGCACCGCTCGCGCCAATGGGACGACCGGAGACGCGTAGGGCGCTACGACAGCGACAACGACCGCGCCCGCAGCTGGTCACCAGACCAGAGGGGCCCGCGCGCTTTCGGTCAGAAGGTGCGTGATGCGTAGTTCCCCTCGCGGTTCCGGGCTCCGACCAACGTCCCCAGATGCGACGGGGAGACCAACCCTAGCGTGTGGTTGCTAGATTACCGGCTCGCGTGTCACGCGGGTGGAGCGACAGATGATCTCTTCATCATCAAGAACCTGCCGCTCTACCTCGGCGACTCCGCACGGACCTGGCCCGAGCACCTGCCCCGCGGCCGGATCAACAACTGGACGGAGCTGCGCAGGACCTTCGTCGGCAACTTCCAGGGCACGTACGCCCGCCTCGACAAGCAGTGGGAGCTGCAAAATTGCAAGCAGCATCCGAGAGAAAGCTTGCGCGACTACATCCGGCGCTTCTCCAAGAGCTGCACCGAGCTCCCTGGTGCGACGGACAACAACACCATCTCGGCGTTCCAAAATGGCACCACCTGCACCACCCTCATCCACCGTCTGGGGCGCAGGACTCCCCGAACTACTCGTTAACTCCTCGACATCGCGACCAACCACGCAGACGGCGAGGAGGCGGTCGCGGCAACCCTCAACACCCCACAGGGCAAGGGGAAGTAGGTCGTGGACCATGGTGAGGGGCCCTCCTCGTGTTTCAAGGAGAAGAAGAAGGGCGACAAGCGTCGTCGTGACGACAACCTCGTCGCGGTGGTTGAGCGCAAGGCCGCGCGCCCCAAGAACAATCCACCCAAGGCTGGTCCCCCGAAGGACCACTTCGAGAAGCTCTTGGAGGCCCTGTGCACCCACCATGAGGTCCCCGTCAAGCACGCGCTCAAGGACTACCGCTTGATGAAGAACTACATCAACGGCACGCTCAAGCCCAAGGCGGCGGACCCACCGAAGAAGGTTGCGCCCCTCCCCGACAACAACGACGACGACGCGGGGGCTGGGTACCCGGTGAGGACGGCGCGGTCCACATGATCTTTGGCGGAACCCCGGCACGACCCTCAAGGCACCAAGAGAAGCTGATCAGGCGCGGGGTCTACAACACCGAGTTCGCGATGCCGTCGTACCTCAAGTGGTCAGAGACTCCGACCACCATCGACCGCACGGACCACCCTGACCGTGTGCCGCAGCCCGAATGCTACCCTCTCGTGGTGGCTCCCTTGTTCGAGACCAAACGGGTCCACAAGGTCCTCATGGACGGGGGCAGCGGCATCAACATCCTCTACGTGACGACGCTCGACGACTTGGGCATCCCACGCTCTCAGCTGCGCCCATCGCCTACACCGTTCCGCAGGGTCGTCCCCGGAATGGAGGCACTCCCAATCGGGCAGATCGATTTGCCCGTCACATTTGGGACTCCGCGGAACTTCCGCACAGAAAGCCTCACCTTCGAAGTGGTGGGGTTCTCGGGGACGTACCACGCCATCCTTGGGAGGTCGGCATACGCGAAGTTTATGGCCGTGCCAAACTATACGTACCTCAAGCTGAAGAACCCCGGTCCGAAGGGGGTCATCACGGTGGGGACTACGTTTCAACACGCATTCGAATGCGATGCTGAGTGCTTTCAGTTCACTGAAGCGCTCATCCGGTCCGAGAGGCTCCACGTCGAGCCTCCCTCCGAGGACTAGGACATCCCTGAGTTATCCAAGCGAGCGGCCTGCTCTTTCGAGCCCGCCAAGGACGTCAAGGATGCGGCCGTCTCCGATGATGGCCGCTCGCTCCGTATCGAGACGGCGCTCGATCCTAAATAGGCAAGCGCGCTCGTCAACTTCCTCAAAGCGAACCTCGATGTGTTTGCGTGGAAACCCTCCGACATGAAGGGGATCCTGAGAGAGGTTGCCGAGCACAAATTGAACATCAAGCCGGGGTCGAAATCGGTGAAGCAATGCCTCCGCCGCTTCAACAACGAGAAGTGCAAGGCGATAGGCGAAGAGATCAAGAAGCTCCTTAGTTCAGGGTTCATCCGAGAAGTATTCCACCCCGAGTGGCTTGCTAACCCTGTACTTGTAAAGAAGAAGAATAAGAAATGGAGGATGTGTGTTGACTATACGGGCCTTAACAAGGCATGTCCCAAGGACCCATCCCCTTTGCCTCGCATAGATCAGGTAGTCAATTCGACAGCTGGGTGCAAAACCCTCTGTTTTCTCGATGCATACTCCGGGTATCACCAGATTGCAATGTGCATAGCGGATCAACTCGTGACTTCATTCATCACTCCGTTTGGCGCCTACTGCTACAAGACGATGCCTTTCGGGCTCAAAAATGCAGGCGCTACGTTCCAGAGATGCATGCGACGCGTCTTTGGAGATCTTATAGGGCGAATCATCGAGGCGTACGTCGATGACATCGTGGTCAAGTCGAAGAAGATAGGTGATCTGGTCCCAGACCTCACAGAAGTGTTCGCGAAGCTGAGAAAGCACGGGGTGAAGGTTAACCCCGAGAAGTGCGTTTTCAGGGTTCCGAGGGGCATGCTCCTTGGCTTTGTCGTGTCAGAACGCATCATTGAGGCTAATCCCGAGAAGATCTCGGCCATCACAAACATGAGACCGATCTAGAATTTGAAGGGCGTGCAACGTGTCACGGGCTACCTCGCAGCTCTCAGCCGCTTCATCACTCGGCTCGGAGAGCGCAGCTTGCCTCTGTACCGCCTGATGAAAAAATCCGACCACTTCACGTGGACGCCCGAAGCTCAAGAGGCGCTCGACTCGCTCAAGAATCTCCTGGAGAGCCCACCAATACTCACGGCTCCGGCACCGGAAGAGCCTATGCTTCTGTACATCACTGCGACAACCCAGGTGGTGAGCGCTGCGCTGGTGGTCGAGCGAGAAGAACCCGGAAGGTCACTCAAGGTGCAGCGGCCAGTTTATTTCGTGAGCGAGGTAGTCTCCGACTCGAAAACCCGCTACTCGCAAATGCCAAAATTGGTGTATGCTGTCTTGATCACCAAGCGGAAGCTCTGCCACTACTTCGACGCACATCCAATCACGGTGATGTCCAAGTACCCGCTCAGAGAAGTGTTCCAGAACCCTGAGGCCGAGGGGAGGATAGCCAAATGTATTCTCGAGTTGATGGGGCAAAACATAACTTATGCACCGTGCAGCGCCATCAAGTCGCAGGTGTTGGCGGACCTTGTCGCTGAATGGACGGAAATTCAGACTCCGCCAGCACCCATCGAGCATGAGACGTGGATAAAGTACTTCAATGGCTCTGTCATGAAGGAAGGAGCGGGAGCAGGCCTTGTCTTCATCTCGCCCCTTGGCATGTGCATGGAGTACATGGTTCGACTGCAGTTCCCCACATCCAACAACGTCACCGAGTACGAAGCACTCGTCAACGGCCTCTGAATCGCGATCGAGCTCGGAATCCGCCGTCTCGAGATCAGAGGAGATTCAGAACTTGTCGTGGATCAAGTCATGAAAGAGAAGAACTGTGTTGATCCCAAGATAGCGGCATATTGTCGGGCCGTGCGCGAGCTGGAGGACAAGTACCATGGGCTCGAGCTTCATCACGTGCTGCGCGACTACAATAAAGCTGCTGATGTCCTCACCAAGACAGCATCTAGCCGCAAGCCCGTTCCACACGGTGTGTTCGCAAGTGACCAGCACACGCCGTCTGTATGGGTCGAGGGAGAGCAGCCACAAGAGCCCGAGGAGCCAGAAGTCATGGAGATCGATCAACAACCAGAGCCGAACCTTGAAGATCCAGACTGGCGATTCCCCATCCTCGAGTGGTTGTCGAAGGGAAGCTGCCTTCCGACCGGACGGAGGCACGTCGCATCTCGCGGCAATCCAAGGCGTTCGTCCTCATCGATGTCGAGCTTTATAAGCGAGGCGCAGCAGGCATACTCATGCGCTGCGTCTTGAGGGATCAAGGCAAGGAGATGTTTCAGGAAATCCATGCCGGAGCATGCGGACATCACGCTGGTCCGAGAACTCTTGTCGAGAAAGCTTTTCGACAAGGGCTTTATTGGCCCACAGCCGTAGCAGACCCCAAGGACATCGTGCAATGCTGCAAGGGGTGCCAGTTCTACGCTCGACAAACCCACCTCCCGGTGGCGCAGGCGCTTCCAACCATCCCCATCACGTGGCCTTTCGCTGTGTGGGGCCTGGACATGGTGGGGCCACTCCGACAAGCGCCCGGGGGCATCACGTACCTACTCGTGGCTGTCGACAAGTTTTCCAAGTGGATCGAGGCTCGACCCATCGTAAAGGTCTACTCCGAGGAGGCCGTGGCATTCTTCACCGACATCATCACCGACAACGGAACCCAGTTCACATGGAAGAAATTCCTCAACTTCTGCGACGACAACAACATCCGCGTGGACTAGACCGGTGTGGCGCATCCAAAGGCGAACGGACAAGTCGAGAGGGCCAATGGCATGGTCCTGCAAGGATTGAAGCCACGGATCTTCAAGCGGCTCGAGAAGTTTCGGGCCAGATGGGTAGCTGAGTTGCCATCTGTCCTCTGGAGCCTACGCACCACGCCTAGTCGAGCCACCGGCTTCACGTCGTTCTTCATGGTGCACGGGTCGGAGGCGGTCCTCCCGACGGTTATCGACTACGGCAGTCCACGAGTCCGGGCATACACTGAGGAAGGCAACCAAGTCGCACTCGAAGATGCTATCGACCAGCTCGATGAAGCACACGACGTGGCACTGCTACACTCAGCCCGGTACCAGCAAGCCCTACGGTGCTACCACGAGCGCAACGTGCGCACCCGCAAGTTCCAGGTCGGAGATCTCGTGCTTCGACGAGTCCAAGGCAGTAAGGACCGGCACAAGTTCGCGCCCCCATGGAAGGGGCCATTCATCATCGACCAAGTGCTCTGACCCGGAACTTACAAGATCCGATACGAGGACGGCTGAGTCGTCTCCAACGCGTGGAACATAGAACATCTACGTCGCTTTTACCCTTGAGTAATGTTCCCGTTATGTCTTACGATTGATGAATAAATGCCGCATGCTTTTGTTCATACATCTATGAGTTCGTAAGCTTCTGCGTTGGCATCTTCTTTATATGCTGCAACGTTTTCAAAGGCTGAGCGGCGAGCGTCCCTGCACCTGTGCAGAAACGCTCACCGCTCGGGGGCTACCCAGGGCACGATGCCCTCCTTTCGTTTTCTGTTTTCGAAACAAAATTCTTGACAAGTATGTCGTGACCAATCGCACGCGCGAGGGGGTTTTTTGGCGGAACGCTCATACTCGTGAAAGGAAATGATGGTGATCTGCGCGTGGCTCGACGCTATTGCTCATTCAAAGCTCCTAGCACCTACACCTCCACGGCTACGGTGCGAAGACTTGCGAGTGCAGTCCGGGTCCACAGATCTCCATCCGGCCTCTTTCAAAAGTACTTGGGCAACCGCTCAGGCTCTAGCCTAAAACGATTTTGACGAAAACACGCGAGTTGCTTTTCAAATCTCCCCGAGTACTCGGGGGCTATGAACACATGGCATCGTTTAGTGGCTTGAGTTGACCGAGCTTTCCGACTCCTACGCCCCCGCGGTTCCAGAGTGAAGTTCGATCGGCTTGAGTCTCTAAGTTCTGCTACTTGGTTCCGCAGTCGTCCCCTAGTGCTCGAGAATGTTTGAGCAGTAACATGTTTGGGCAAGTTTTTAACAAAATAAAACTGTTCAGGGCAACATACATACAAGATGTTTTTAATTGCCTACAATATAAAATGATACATCTAATTTGAAGGCCTAGAGTTATTTTTGACTTCTGGTGTGTCTTGTGGAATCAGGTGCAGGTCCTTCATTGCTACGTCGGCCATGGCACGGGCGAAGGCGGCGCAGTCCTCCTCAAGCTTGTCGCAGTGGTCGTCGGAGCAGCCGGGAGCCCAGCCACCGCTCAGTGCTGTGCGGTCCAGCCCTTGGTAGTGCGAGTCGAACATGGTGAGCACCCGGTGCACCACCTTTCGAGCGGTCGATAGCTCTCGCTCCTTAACCACGCCCGGGAGACGCCCGATCTGTTCCACAAGCGCTCTAGGATGGTCCGGGCCGATGGGGATGCCAACATCCGACAAACTCCGACCAACAAACCGCCCGAACTTGGCGCGATCAAGGACGCCCTGTTCGTGCAACGCCTCTGCCTCGCGCAGAGCCTTCTTGGACCCCTCGAGCTCGGTTTTCATCTCTTGCTGAGCTTTTCGAGACTCCTCGAGCTCGGCCTTGACCTCTGAAGAAGGACAGGAAGTTGTAAAAGCGGTTGCAATGCAAGCAAGCAAGAAGAAAAATGAAAATAAGGCCAAGGGATCGTACTCTCAAACTACTCCGACAACCTCTTGGCTGCACCGCTCATCTCGAGGATCTTAAGCTCGGCGTCGTTCATTTTCTTCGCCTCCTCCATGAGCCGCACGGCTATCGCGACACGAGCCATGCGCAGCCCTGCCCCCACGAGAAGACAAGTCAGCACCACCAAAAACCAACGAGAAGGAAAGAGCGCTGCAACAACCGGAAGCGTTCAAGTTACTCACCGTCGACGTCTTGCTCTAGCTTAGCGTTGGCGTTCCGGAGCCGGGTCCCCTCGTCGGTGGCGTCCTGGAGCTTGGTGGCCAGGTCAGAAACCTACTTGTTGGCCGTCCTGAGGACCACTCCGGCATGGTGAAGGACCGAACTGGCGACTAGAGAGGGGGGAGTGAATGGGAGCCGATAAAAATTCTTCTCGAAGGAGATGGCTACTCCAACAAGACGAACACGGCCAACCAAATCACGTCTCCGACTCAACTACCCAAGTTGGCCAAGACCACGCAGCCACTGGAGTGCTACTGGTCCTAGGAACCAACAACCACCTAAACCTACCCGAGAACGCAGTGGAACAAGCAACTTGAGCAGCAACACACCACATCGGTCAGACCGGTCACCTGCACCAGTCAGATCGATCCTGGTCGGATCTCCCGGACTGAACCGCCGGAACACCCTAAACCCTCCAGAGACACACCGGGTCACCCTGGACCTCGAGCCGGGTCACCCGCGCCAAACTTGGAGAATTCCACAGAAAGCTCCTGCACCGGTCAGGCCGGTGCAGCTCACCGGTCAGACCGGTCAAAGCCTGGAAAACCCCAAATCTGCAAACCTGACCTCCTGAGCTCCAAACTGAACCAAACTCAAACCAGTAGCAACACAAGACACCAGGGAACACACCAACACATTCACCCAAGCAGAACCCAACTGGGGTCGGCACCGGTCAGACCTGTGAGAGGCACCGGTCAGACCGGTCAGGACCTGGGCACTCGGGATGAACAACAACCCGCAGGTCAACTCCCCCAAATCCAAACCTTGATCTCCCGATTCACTCCATGGATTCGCACAAGACTTTGGGGATAGTAGGAACACCTCATGGGCACTCCATAGCCAAGATTTGGTCCACCAAAACTTGCTAAATCAAGAGGAATCGAAGAAATCCCACCAAGAACGCCACAAACCCTAGGGAGGAGAAAACCTCAAAATCGAGCCCCTTTGCTCACAGATTTGGGAGGGGAATCAAAGGGAAAAGAACCACGAGGGGTTCAAGCATACATTCTCCACCAAATCCGAAAGAGAAAGGTCTCAAATCCGCCACAACAAAATCGCCAAGAAAAGGCTCCGAAAATCACCAAAAAGGGAAAACGGGAGAGACACCATCAAGCCTTGAGGAACCACGCCGAATCATCTATACATACCATGAAGGTTCATACAAGGTCTAGCTTGCCTCCTGATCATCCATCAATTGCTTGGAAAATGTGCTCCCATGTCATATGTGCTTAATTTACTTGATTTTGGGTGCTAAACCGTTGCGTGTTGCTTACCAATGAGAAGTCTCATATTTATAAGTAAGCACATGGCTCGGTGGCTTCGACATGACATGAGGTGCTTGTGGGTGTTTATGATGGTCTTATGCTTAGAATGGTTGTCCTAGCTTGAAGTTTGTGTGGCTTTGCCATTTTGACATGTTTTGCTCATGTTTAGGACTTTGCTCATGAGAGGGTGATTTTTCGCAAAATTGCTCAATTCTATATTTGCTTCGTCCAATGGTTGTGAAACTTGGTGATCTTGTAGTTGAGGTTCATACGAAGCTATAGAGTATCTAACTTGTTCATTTGGACATGTGTAGCATCTTGTGATGAATTTTGTCTATTTGAGAATCTCTAGGTTGCATTTTTTTTTGCATTTTTGGCATGATTCATGCATTGGCAACAAGGGGGAGAAGTTTGAGCATGTTTTGGCCTACTGAATGCATTTAAAGGGTTTTCATGTGGTTTCGAGCAAGTTCTGGGCTCTGTTGGGCACCGGTTTGACCGGTCGTGGTCACCGGTCTGACCGGTCAGGTGTGCTGGCCCTGTGCATATGTTGGGCACCGGTCTGACCGGTGCTGCTGACCGGTCTGATCGGTCAGAGCAAGGCTGATGTAGCTGCTCTGTTTTGCAAGGTGGTTTGCATGCATTCATCCAGGGAGAGTTGCATTGGTTCAGGGGGAGCTTGCATGTGTGCAGGGGGAGCTCTTTGTGGTGTTTCGAGCTTTGGTTTGGTGGTTTTCGCTCTTTGCTTGAGCTTGTTTTTGTCTCGGTTATGTCGAGCCGTTACCCTTACCTAAGGGGACCAACACTTGTCTTCTTCAAGTGATCTTGCACTTTGCCTTTCCTTTGGCTTTGGATCGCTTGTTGGAGTTTTTTTAGTCGTTTCTTTTCTTTTCCTTTTCTCTCTGGTTACCAAAACGTGTGTGTTGTCAATGCACTCATCAAGGGGGAGATTGAGGACCTGTGTGGTTCGAGGACCGGTGGATGGTCGCTTCCTGGTGTGATGAGTGATTGACAACATTGTGTGGACTGATTCTTGGCTAAGTATTGCAGGTGCAGGTTGCGGCTTGACTGGTGTTGGTGCAGGTGAAGAACAAGCGCGAAAGGTCATTGCCGGTGAGGCCTCCAGGTGTGGAGAAGACAAGTAGGCTTGGTTCGAGGGACCCGGTGGCCAGCGGGGTCAAGTGCGGGCCGCATGGTGGCATGAACGGCAAGATGACGTCGTGGACGGTTCCTTGGTTGAGCCACAAAGCCAAGATCGAGCCTGGACTTCGTGGGGGCCAAGTCATGAGTGGAGATTGGCGGAGGCCACACCAAGTTCGCGGGGTTTCCAGTGGTTCACCTGAAAATCACTGGGTTCCTTGGTTGATCCACAAAGCCAAGACCGAAGACCGGAGGCAGCAGCACCGGACCGGTCTGACCGGTGGGTCTGAGCGGTCTGACCGGTGGGTACCGGTCTGACCGGTGGAGGACACCGGTCTGACCGGTGTGCGACGACGCAGTCCAGAGACTTCGAAGCGGAAGACACATGTCGGTATCGCATGGTGTGCGTCGAGGTACGCAGGGTGCGGTCGCCGGGTATCCGTCCGATGGTGCGATGACGAAGATTCCCAAAGTGCCCCTCGGGGGCGTGTATCCTAGTGTTAGGCCATAGGGGTAGTTTCGTCTTTCGGTTGCCTCCATATAACCCAAGTGGTGAGAGGCTGGCAGCCATCTTTTGGAACCCTAGCTCATTTTGTTTTGCTATTTTCCTCTTCCATTTTTCCTTTGGAATTTCTAGGACTAGCTTGAGAGCTTCATGGTGAGATCTTGAGAGAGGGATGGATGATCAGGAGGCAAGCTAGACCTTGTATGAACCTTCATGGTATGTATAGATGATTCGGCGTGGTTCCTCAAGGCTTGATGGTGTCTCTCCCGTTTTACCTTTTTGGTGATTTTCGGAGCCTTTTCTTGGCGATTTTCTTGTGGCAGATTTGAGACCTTTCTCTTTGGGATTTGGTGGGGGGTGTATGCTTGAACCCCTCGTGGTTCTTTTCCCTTTGATTACCCTCCCAAATCCGTGAGCAAAGGGGCTCGATTTTGAGATTTTCTCCTCCCTAGGGTGTGTGGCGTTCTTGGTGGGATTTCTTCGATTCCTCTTGATTTAGCAAGTTTTGGTGGACCAAATCTTGGCTATGGAGTGCCCATGAGGTGTTCCTACTATCCCCAGAGTCTTGTGCGAATCCGTGAAGTGAATCGGGAGATCAAGGTTTGGATTTGGGGGAGTTGACCCGCGGGTTGTTGTTCATCCCGAGTGCCTATGTCCAGACCGGTCTGACCTGTGCCGACCCCAGTTGGGTTTTGCTTAGGTGAATGTGTTGGTGTGTTCCCTAGTGTCTTGTGTTGCTGCTGGTTCGAGTTTGGTTCAGTTTGGAGCTCAGGAGGTCAGGTTTGCAGATTTGGGGTTTTCTAGGCTTTGACCGGTCTGACCGGTGAGCTGCACCGGCCTGACCGGGGCAGGAGCTTTCTGTGGAATTCTCCAAGTTTGGCGCGGGTGACCCGGTTCGAGGTCCAGGGTGACCAGGTGTCTCTAGAGGGTTTCGGGTGTTCTGGTGGTTCAGTCCGGGAGATCCGACCAGGATCGGTCTGACCGGTGTAGGTGACCGGTCTGACCGGTGTGGTGTGTTGCTGCTCGAGTTGCTTGTTCCACTGCTACTGGTCCTAGGAACCGACAACCACCTAAACCTACCCGGGAACACAGTGGAACAAGCAACTCGAGCAGCAACACACCACACCGGTCAGACCGGTCACCTGCACCGGTCAGACCGATCCTGGTCGGATCTCCCGGACTGAACCGCCGGAACTCCCGAAACCCTCCAGAGACACACCGGGTCACCCTGGACCTCGAGCCGGGTCACCCGCGCCAAACTTGGAGAATTCCACAGAAAGCTCCTGCACCGGTCAGGCCAGTGCAGCTCACCGGTCAGACCGGTCAAAGCCTGGAAAACCCCAAATCTGCAAACCTGACCTCCTGAGCCCCAAACTGAACCAAACTCGAACCAGCAGCAACACAAGACACTAGGGAACACACCAACACATTCACCCGAGCAAAACCCAACTAGGGTCGACACCGGTTAGACCGGTGAGAGGCACCGGTCAGACCGGTCAGGACCTTGGCACTCAGGATGAACAGCAACCCGTGGGTCAACTCCCCCAAATCCAAACCTTGATCTCCCGATTCACTCCACGGATTCGCACAAGACTTTGGGGATAGTAGGAACACCTCATGGGCACTCCATAGCAAAGATTTGGTCCACCAAAACTTGCTAAATCAAGAGGCATCGAAGAAATCGCACCAAGAACGCCACAAACCCTAGGGAGGAGAAAACCTCAAAATCGAGCCCCTTTGCTCACGGATTTGGGAGGGGAATCAAAGGGAAAAGAACCACGAGGGGTTCAAGCTTACATCCCCCACCAAATCCCAAAGAGAAAGGTCTCAAATCCGCCACAAGAAAATCGCCAAGAAAAGGCTTCGAAAATCACCAAAAAGGAAAAACGGGTGAGACACCATCAAGCCTTGAGGAACCACGCCGAATCATCTATACATACCATGAAGGTTCATACAAGGTCTAGCTTGCCTCCCGATCATCCATCCCTCTCTCAAGATCTCACCATGAAGCTCTCAAGCTAGTCCTAGAAATTGCAAAAGAAAATGGAAGAGGGAAATAGCAAAACAAAATGAGCTAGGGTTCCAAGAGATGGCTGCCATCCCCTCAGCACTTGGGTTATATGGAGGCAACCGAAAGACGAAACTACCTCTAAGGCCTAACACTAGGATACACGCCCCCGAGGGGCACTTTGGGGCTACCTTTTTGAAAATCGATGGCTAGATACTTTATGATGACATTGTAATTTGGCACCTCTGCTTAAACAGAATTACCCTTGTTTGTTTTTGTCTATCTTATTTGAAGGGTATTAACAGGTTTGATTGTGATTCACCACACTTTGATTATTTGAGTCAAATCAACCAAGGAAGCTTTACACCAAGTTCCTGAAGCCATGGCTGAAAAGTCGTTGTTTGAGTTCTCTGCTCCAAGCATCAATAACGTTCGCACTGGACCAACACTTCAAATCAACCATGAGTTCGAGGTCAAGCCTAGCCTCATCAACAGGTGCAAGCTAATCCATTCAGTGGAAAGGTACATGAAGATGCAAGCACTCATCTCCATAACTTTCTGGAGAAAGGCACCACCATCTCCATCAAGAACATTCCAAAGGACACGATCCTACTCCGCTTATTTCCATTTTCACTAACGGGAAGGGCGAGACAATGGTTCTACTCCAATGAAATCAACACATGGGAGGAATGTTCTACAACCTTCCTATCAAAGTTTTTCCCCACAGGCAAGACTAATGCCTTACGTGGAAAAATCACCAACTTTCAGCAGCAGAAAGGCGAGTCAATTCCAGAGGCATGGGAACGTTTGCAAGAATATATATCAGATTGTCCTCATCATGGAATAAAAGAATGGATGCTCTTACAAAGCTTTTACCATGGACTAAACCAAAAAGCGTCTGAACATCTAGATGCAACTGCTGGAGGATCATTCTTGTCACTCACTCCGGGAGAAGCCGACATACTTATGCACAAGATATCAGAAAATCAAGGCTGGACCCAGAAGAACACCCAACACTGTCGTCAGAGTGCAGAAGTACAAGAAGATGAAGAATTGAAAGCAGTATCAGCTGGTATGGACGTGCTGTTGAATCGGCTTGAGGAACGATCCAACTTCAAAAAGGATCGACAAGCTTTACAAGACTCTATGAATCCTTCAAGAAGTTCAAGCTTGGGGGTCCACAAGTCAGCACCAACCCAAGGAAAAGGCCTACAACCACGACCGACTTACGCAGGTAAGTATCCAGGTAATAATTCCAAGCAACCTTCACTACGGGAATTAATTGAAGAACAAGTTAGAATTAATGATAATTTCTCTAAGAAGCTTGTTGCTAATGATAAGATTCTAGAGGACATAAATGTTAAAATGGATAGTTTCTCTGCCATCTTAAAAGATCAAGCTATCTTTAATGCTAGACTAGAATCAAAGTTATCGAAATTGTCTGTTGTGCCTGTTACCACTAACCCTGAACAGGTATTCAATGTCCGAACAAGGGGTGGGAAGCAAACAACTGATCCACCATATCCAAAGGGCACAGCAAGACCGTCGGCTAGAACACCTATAGCACCTGCAACCTCTGCAGCACCAGTAGCACCAGCCGAAGTTCCAAAAGAGAAGGATAATGATGTAGAAGAAGTTGTGTACAAAGAACAAGATCCAGCAAGACAAGATTTCCACGACACCAACTTCATACCATATCCAAGAAGAATGAGAAAACCCCAAGTTGATGATCAATTCGGGAAGTTCATAGAGGTAATCCAGAAGCTTTATGTCAACATACCTCTATTAGACGCCATGCAAGTTCCGACATATGCTAAGTACATCCGAGATATCCTGAATAAGAAGAGACCTCTGCCAACTACGGAGATCATCAAGTTAACTGAAGAATGTAGTGCGGCAATCCTGAATACATCACTCGTCAAGAAAAAGGATCCAGGATGCCCCACTATAGAGTGCTCCATTGGGGATCAATACTTCAACAATGCACTCTGTGATCTTGGAGCAAGTGTCAGTGTGATGCCCAAGGTTGTTTTCGACAAGCTCAAGCACCCTACCTTGGTTCCAACATCAATGTGTCTACAATTAGCAGATCAATCAGTTCGCTACCCATCAGGAATCGCTGAGAATATTCCAGTGAAAATCCGAGAGTTCCTTGTGCCAGTTGATTTCGTGGTATTGGATGTGCACCCAGACTCCAGGGTCTCACTGATCCTCGGGCAACCATTCCTGAGCACTGACAACACACACATCAATGTAGGTGCAGGACAGATCACATTCGAGATCAATGGAAAGGAAGAGAAGTTTGCCTTCAAACCCAGACCAGAGCTCAGCATCAACGCGAACATGATCGACCAAGAGAAGATGTCACCAGAGGGACTATTCTCTCCGAAGACGGAGGATCCACCTGAAGATTAGAAGATTTGGAAGTCCCGTTCGAGGACTTAAACTACGAACCCTCGCCAAAGGTAACCGGTAAAAACACAAAAATATATTTTCTGCATTTATTACAGTAAGAACTCTTTCACGCCCCATGGTAAATAATTTTGACAGTGTGTCAAAACCCGTCTAATAATTTTTCGTGGTGGCATAAAAATATTTTTACTGTCATATTTTTGCTGTTATATTGTTATGCATTTTATTTACCCTTACGCATGGGACCCACTTGCCATAGGGATACAAATCAAATCATCGCTTCCTTCCACCTTATCTTCTCTTCCGCTAGCCTCAGTTATTCCCACTCAACATCCACTTATTCTGGAGTGGGTTTGCAGCAAGAAATGGACGGAGGAGAGGGCACCCGAGTGGGGCCCAAGTGGGGCCGACCGGCCCCACCACAGGACCGACCGGTCTTCCCCCTTGGCTCTATAAAAACAGCCACCTCCTGCCTATTTCTTCACACATTCACAAGCTCAGAAAACTTCATTTCGAGCTAGTGTAGTGCTGCCACGAGAGTAAGGAGGTTTAGGATGGAAGGAAGTTTTTCAGGGGTAGTTTCGCACTAATCACATTCATACCCTCGTGTAAAGCACCATGTTCGGGAGAATCCTTGGACGCACTCTTTCTAGGACCAACTCCCAACGATCAATGAGTGTTGACTCTCAGGAGTCCCCCTCACCCATCTCCAATCCCTCACCATCAGCATCACCATCACAAAGGAAAATCCTAACCAGTGTGTGCACCTTCACATAAGGAGAGGAGAGGAGAAGGAGAGGTATGAAAAGTTGAAGAAATGCACTTTTGTCCTCACACCCATGTTTGACGAGGAGTTCATGCAAGAAACGGGTATGGATGCCGAGTTTGCTCAAATGTTTCTTTTGCAAGGTTGGACTACCTTTTACAACACTTCTGAACAGGGTTGCTGTCTCCTCACACTAGAATTTCTATGCACCTTAAAAACCACTGATGACGGAGTAACCTTCCGGCTCTTCTGTCAAGAACACACTTTGTCTTGGAGGAGGTTAAGCAATGCCCTGGGGTTTGCACAAGGATGCACTTTAGACTTAGACACATCACTTGAAGATTTTGATAAACTGCACCTTTGGGCAGACGTTTCAGGGAGACAGAATGCACACAGGCCACACACTAACGAAATTCAGCATCCCACTCTCCGTTTCTTTCATAAGTGGATGAGCCTTGTCTTCTTTCCACGAAATGACAACATCAGCGTGAGAGTGGCAGACATGCAACTCATGTATGCTGCTGTGAAAAGAAAAGCTGTCTCCCCTGTGAAGCTGCTAGTAGAGCACTGGCTTTCACTCCCCCATCACTCGAATAGCCGATGATTTGGGCATTCTAGGAGATGTTACCATCATCAATATTGACACTCCTAGAGAGATCATCGGCTATGATTATTTTCGCCAAGGGAGATGGGTCAAAAGGATTCAAGGGCAACTGTACTATATTTGCATTAAAGACACAATCCCGTTACCTAACCCG
This sequence comes from Cenchrus fungigraminus, assembly GCA_036936925.1. NCBI lineage: Eukaryota > Viridiplantae > Streptophyta > Magnoliopsida > Poales > Poaceae > Cenchrus > Cenchrus fungigraminus. Next base: position 46,558,466 of record CM072778.1, on the reverse strand, counting down.
GGGTTGGGTATATATTCCGTGCAATCTTTCTTGATCAACTTTCAGGCACAACCAGTCCAGCAGCAACCCCCGCGAATGTCAGCACGAGTTTCATCATCAAACTACGCCGGAACTGACCAACCCTCTGAAGACGCCACTTATCAATCATATGAAGGTTCCGTACCATCATATCCTCGCCGCGCATACCAAGGAGGAGGTTTACCGTCACAAGGACCAAGTGATCTTAGAAGACAGGAATTCGGGAGTGGCAGGTTTCATGCATCATCTTCAAATTTTGTACCTGCCCGTAACTCCTTTTCAGGATTCGACCATCAGCGCACTGCAACATTCCGCTAAGGTGTCCATGACAACATGAGAACGCAAATGAACACCCAAAATCTCCACACCAACATGCTACACCAGCAACAACAATGGATGAACCAGGCGGGACAACAACTGGAAGAAATAATAAAAACCACAGACGCAACGCTGAACTACTAGCAAGAACGCTCCGCCAGTGGAGGATGTGAAACCGAGCAGCTTGGGGGAGGAGTGTCCCCGAGGTAAGTATTATTTACCTACTTTTATGTTTTCACTTAAGGTTTGTTTAAGTTTTATAAGTTTATGGTGTGTTAAAATAATAATAAAATGAATAAATATTTTTTCCTTTGTTTTAAATAAAAAGAACCAGAGAAGTATGCTTAATGGACATGATAGACAAATGCTCTTCAATGCTCCAATACCTAGATTACCATCTTTAAATTCTCCCAAGACAAGGATACAATTGTTTAGATTTTTAAAACATGCTTTGAGTTTGAGATTTTGTGGGAGTATTTTCTTGATCTAAGTCTAGGTGATTGGTTGATAGATATAATTAAGTTGAGCAGCTGCTTATCTTGTTCAAAGTGACACTAAATTCTGGAGATTTACTTTTAAAATCATAAATTTGCATGATGAGTCTCCTGTATGACACAAGACCTTAAGTTTTTTTAAAAAAAGAGAGAGCCTTGTTGAAAATATGCTCAGAGTGTTCCTGTTATATATCTCTCTATGCTTTCAAGAGACTTGGGCATGACATAAAAAAAGAGAAGAGGGAGAAAAAAGTGAGATAAGAGGGGGAGAGAAAAGGACAAGTGTCATATTAGGCGAGAAGGGTGAGAGCCAGGTGTGGTTCGAGGACCGGTGGATGGTCGCTTCCTGGTGTGATGAGTGATTGACAACGTGGTGTGGACTGATTCTTGGCTAAGTATTGCAGGTGCAGGTTGCGGCTTGACTGGTGCAGGTGCAGGTGAAGAACAAGCGTGAAAGGTCGTTGCCGGTGAGGCCTCCAGGTGTGGAGAAGACAAGTAGGCTTGGTTCGAGGGACCCAGTGGCCAGCGGGGTCAAGTGCGGGCCGCATGGTGGCAAGAACGGCAAGATGAAGTCATGGACGGTTTCTTGGTTGAGCCTCAAAACCAAGGTCGAGCCGGGACCACGTGGGAGCCGAGTCATGAGTGGTGATTGGCGGAGGCTACACCGAGTTCGCGGGGTTTCCGGTGGTTCACCAGAAAACCACTGGGTTCCTTGGTTGATCCACAAAGCCAAGACCGAAGAACCGAAGACGGAGGTGCAGCAGCTCCAGACCGGTCTGACCGGTGGGTACCGGTCTGACCGGTGAGGAGCACCGGTCTGACCGGTGTGCGACGACGCAGTCCGGAATCTTCGAAGCGGAGGACACGCGTCGGGATCGCAAGGCTTGCGTCGAGGCTAAGCAAGTTTGCGGTCGCTGGGCATCCGTCCGATGGTGCGAAGACAAAGACTTCCAATTTCGCCCTCGAGGGGCATGTATCCCTAGTTAGCTAGTAAGGGTATTTTAGTCTTTCGGTTGCCTCCATATAACCCAAGTGGTGAGAGGATGGCAGCCATCTCTTGGAACCCTAGCTCATTTGGTTTTCCTATTTTCCTTCCTATTTTCTTAGGATTTTCGTAGGACTAGCTTGAGAGCTTCATGGTGAGATCTTGTGAGAGGGAAGGATGATCGGGCGGCAAGCTAGACCTTGTGTGAACCTCTTTGGTATGTATAGATGATTCGACGTGGTTCCTCAAGGCTTGGATGTGTCTTTCCCGTTTCTCCTTTTTGGTGATTTTCGGAGCCCTTTCTTGGCGATTTTCTTGGAGCGATTTCGAGGCCTTTATCTTTGGGATTTGGTGGGGGATGTATGCATGAACCCTTCGTGGTTCTTTACCCTTTGATTCCCCTTCCAAATCCGTGAGCAAAGGGGCTCGATTTTGGGTTTTTCGTGGCTCTAGGGTTAGAGGCGTTCTTGGTGGGATTTCTTCGATTCCTCTTGATTTGACAAGTTTTGGTGGACCAAATCTTGGCTATGGAGTACCCATGAGGTGTTCCTACTATCCCCAAAGTCTTGTGCAAAACCGTGGAGCGGATCGGGAGATCGGGAGTTGGATTTGGAGGAGTTGACTCGCGGGCGCTGTTCATCCCGAGCTGCCCAGGCACGACCGGTCTGACTGGTGCTCTTGACCGGTCTGACCGGTGCTAGCCCTTGGTGGGTTTTTGTCTCGGGGAACAGCCTTGTCCGTGTGGTTTTGTCCCGTGGTCCTGCCGTTCAGTTCTTGGAGTGTTTGGAGTTGTTTTGCTAGGATTTGTGAGGGGTTCTTCTTCCTCACAGGTTGTGTTTCGTGGTGGTTTTTGTTCCAGGGCCTAGAGGATTCACTGAGGCTTCCTGGAACGTTTGCTGTGCGGCTGCTGTAGCCACCGGCCTGACCAGCTCTGTCCACCGGTCTGACCGGTGTCACCGGTCTGACCGGCGCAGGCCATCGGTCTGACCGGTGTAGCACAGGCAGCAAGCCGTGCAAGTTTCCGCTGTGTGTTTTGGTGAGTTTTGGCTAGGAAGGTTGAGTGTTGGTTCCTAGGACCAGTAGCACTCCAGTGGCTGCGTGGTCTTGACCAACTTGGGTAGTTGGGTCGGAGACGTGAGTTGGAAGCCATGTTCGTCTTGTTGGAGTTCTCATCTCCTTCGAGAAGAATTTTTATCGGCTCCCATTCACTCCCCCCCTCTCTGGTTCGCCTAATCGGTCCTTCAATTGGTATCAGAGCCGGTTCGGGTCTTTATTGACTCTTACCAGTCTAAGATCCAAAGATGGCGTACCAGGAACGGGGTTTGGGTCCTCCGCACTTCGATGGGAAGAACTACCAGATGTGGCAAAGGCGGATGGCGGTGTTCCTCCGCGGAAAGGGTCAGATCCTTTGGGATGTCACGGTGAACACAGCTTATGTTCATCCGATGAACTTCCTTGCTCCAGGATCGAGGGATATGTTCGAAGCCAACAACAAGGCTATCGACTACTTGTTTCGTGCTCTGTGTCAGCCTGAATTCGATCGGGTTCAGACAGAGGACTTAGCTTGTAGGATTTGGGAGCAGTTGAAGGATGCTCATGCTGGGAATGCTCAGGTTCAGGCTCGGATGTACGCGACTTACCGGAGAGAGTACGAGAACTTCACTCATCTCCCCGGTGAGTCCGTCGATGCCCTTTTCCAGCGATTTACGGTCGTTGTGAACAACATGAGAGCCAATGTGGACGTCCTCCCATACAATGATCATGATAGAGCCGTGAAGCTCTTGCACTCGTTGGATCGTACCGTATGGGACGGGAAGTTTGAGGCTATTGTTGAGTCCGAGAAGTATGACACCTTGACGGTGAACGAGCTGTTCTCGAAGCTCAAGTCGGCTGAGTTGGACCGTGGTATGACAGCCAAGATCGAGAGCCCGACTGATTCTCATAGTCTCGCTCTCGTTAGTGGCAAAGGAGCTAAGTCTAACGCTAACGCATCCTCCAGGATGTACTCTCTGTCTTCTTTGATGTCTTTGCCAGATGAGGAGTTCGACGTGCTTGGAGAGGACGAGCTGGCGTTGCTGACCAGGCGGTTCGAGAGGCTGCACGAGAACCGGGTGAACACGAGGACAGCACGGACGTGCTTTCAGTGCGGCAAGCCAGGACACTTCGTTGCCGACTGCCCGGAGAAGACGGAGAACAAGGACGGCTACAAGGACGGCTACAGGCACCGATCGAGCAAGGATGGCAAGTACCGATCAAGGCGCGATCACAAGCACAAGAATAAGCACAAGGAAGAGCGACGGTCGAGGAAGAAGGATGGCCGCGGCAGGAAGGCCCGAGCAATGGTCGGAGCGAGCGACGTCGACTCCAGCTCCGCCTACTCTTCCTCAAGCTCGAGTAGCAGTGAAGATGAAGGTGATCGGCGCAAGAACAAGAAGTCATCCAGGAACTTGAGCGGGTTGAGCTGCTTCGCGAGAGATGGCTTCTGCGGCATGGCCCGTAGCTCCGGCAGCAAGAAGAGCCACCAGAGTGACTCGGACTCTGACTCCGAGGATGAGGTATGTGATGAGCTCTCTTCTTTGCGCAAGGAGAATGATGAGTTGGTTGACTTGCTTGATAACCGCGATCACATGCTTAGAGAGGCCAAGAAGATGAGGAAAGAGCTTAGGGCCTCACTAGAAGATGCTAGGAACCGTGTGGCTGAGCTAGAAACCCAGAACCTAGATGCTAAGCTTGAGATTGATTCGCTTAAGGCTTCTCCTGTGGTTTCTGATGAGATTGATTGCTGTGATTGCTCTGTGTACCTAGCTGATCTTACTGCTCTTAAGGATAAGCATGCTTCTACTTGTGATGAACTAGATATGCTTAGGGTTGAAGTGGCTGAGCTTAAGTCTAGACCTGCTTTGCTAGGTGCTTGCACTTCTTGCCCTGTTTTGCATGGAAAGATTGATGAGATGCATGCTTACACTGTTTCGCTTGAGGCTAAGTTGAAAGAGCCTATTCCCACTTCTTGCTCTACTTGTGAATTGCATGCGGTTAAGAATTTGGAGCTTGCACATTATGTTGATCGCCTGCAGGATGAAAATGATGAGCTGAGAAAATGTATGAGCTGGTTGTCGGGTCAGGAGCCTCAGCTCGGTATCATGATAGCGGCTTTCAAACGCTATGATGGTCAGGCACTTGGGGCTGACAAGCTTGGAGAGAACTGTGGTGAGGGAGTTGAGAGAGTTGGAGAGATTCCTATCCCACCACCAAACAGATACAAGAACAAGTTTGAGCCCAAGCCCAACCATCTCAGAAACAAACTTGACACTACTCCAGATCCACCCATATTCCCTCACCCAACAAATGATTTTCAGAAACCGGTGAAGTTTGTGAGCCCAAAGGGAGGTGAGGAAGGAGAGAAGAAGGGTGAGAAGCCGAGTGGGCAGCCCCAACCCAAGCCTAAGCCTAAGCCACAGCCCATAAAGTTCCATTGTGGGTATTGTGGGAGAGATGGTCACAAGGATGAGTTTTGCTTCAAGAGGAAGCGTGAGGAGAGAATGGCTAGAGAGTGGGCTAACAGGGACAGGTACCACCCCTCTAATGGTGTACCTGAGCCTCGTATGCAGATGCCCAGGGCCAAGGCGATTGTGAGGACGGTTCCGGCTTGGGGAGACTGGAAGGCTGCAGGTGTTGCTGCTGGCCGAGCCACACCGGTCAGACCGGTGTACTACACCGGTCAGACCGGTGCAGGTCTGGGCAGACAACGAGTCGGGTTTCGTGCTCGTGAGGATGCTCGGTTTGGTTCTGGAGGTCGTGGTTCTGGTGGTTGGTCTGGAAAGTTTGCAGGTGGTCAGTTTGCTAGGCTTTCTCCACCTCGTGCTCAATACGAGGGTGAGAAGAGTCGTAGCTTTGAGATGGAGCGGAGGTACGATCCACGGTTTCCCTTTCGTGGTTTTCGTCCTCCTCCAGCTAGAGAGGGTTGGTTCCCTCGTGGTGGTTACCGTGGTGGTAGCTTTGATAGGCGTGATGATTTGGTTTGTGCTAACCCCACTTTGGAGCAAATGGCTCGGCACTGGTTTTACTCTTTTGGTACTAACCCCAGTGCTGAGTCGTTTGTTCACTCACGTGCTCGCTTTTGAATTTCAGGTGGGAGACTTGAAGAACATTTGGTTGATTGACTCCGGTTGCTCGAGGCATATGACCGGAGACAAGGGGTGGTTCTCAAGTCTCGTCCCGGTGGTGACAAAGAAGTACATCACATTTGGGGACAATGGGCGAGGGCGTGTGCTGTCAGAAGGTGAGATTAAGGTAAGCGACAAGATCACTCTCAGGCGTGTTGCTCTTGTTCAATCTCTTGGATACAATTTGCTTTCTGTGTCCCAGTTGTTGGATGAGGGTTTTGAGGTGTTGTTTCGGCCTGGTGGTTCTCGGATTTTAGATTCTCGGGGGGATCTTGTTTGCATGGTCGTTCCCGAGGGTCAAGTGTTCCGAGCTGATTTTTCTCAGTCTTCTGGTGTGGAGCGTTGCTTCTTGGCTGGTTCTTCGAGTGAGTTGTGGAAGTGGCATAGGAAGTTGGGTCACTTGAGCTTTGACCTTTTGTCTCGCTTGAGTAAACTCAATTTGGTTCGAGGATTGCCACGATTGAGGTTTGAGAAAGAGTTGGTTTGTGCGCCGTGTAGGCATGCCAAGATGGTAGCCTCTTCTCACCCGCCTCTCACCGATGTGATGACTGAGCGTCCATGCGAGCTGCTCCATATGGACCTTGTTGGCCCAGCTCGTGTGCGATCTGCGGGTGGGAAGTGGTATGTCCTTGTTGTGGTGGACGACTACTCTCGGTATGCGTGGGTGTTCTTTCTTGAGGAGAAGGGGGAGACGTTTGGTTTTGTTCGAGATCTTGTCTTGAGGTTAAGAAACGAGAGGCACGGAGATGCCATACGAGCGATCCGCAGTGACAATGGCTCGGAATTCAAAAACTCTCGCTTCGAAACCTTTTGCCATGACTTGGGTCTTGAACATCAGTTTTCGAGTCCGTATACGCCTCCCCAGAATGGCGTGGTGGAAAGGAAAAACAGGACCTTGTGCGAGATGGCTCGGACGATGCTCGACGAGCATAGGACTCCGAGAAGATTCTGGGCTGAGGCGGTCAATACCGCGTGCCATGTGTCGAACAGGATCTACCTCAGGGTTCACAAGAAGAAAACCTGTTACGAGTTGATGCACGGTCGCACACCCAAGGTGAGTCACTTCCATGTCTTCGGTTGTAAATGCTTCATTCTGAAGAAAGGGAAGAAGTTGGACAAGTTCGAGGCTAGGTCTGTCGATGGTATTTTCTTTGGTTATGCATCTCATTCTAGAGCATTTCGTGTGCTCAATCTTGAAACTAACCAAATCGTGGAGACTTGCGAGGTAACCTTCGACGAGACACAGCCACGTAGTCAGCTTGTTTTTGAGTGTGCAGGTGACGACGAACTTGGCGAGGAGATCTTTCAGGAGGAGGAGCATGAACATGGAGATGATGAAGATGGCGGTGTGATGCCCGCGGCTGAACATGTACCTACTACTTCGACGACGATCGAGAATGGACCCTCTCCCACACCTACAACGACAAACCCAGATCAAGGCGAAGCTGCTGTTGAGGGGGAGGTAGCATCAAGGCGAGAACCTCCCCGACGAGTGCAAGTAGATCACCCAGCTTCGAGAATCATCGGCGACATGAATGAACGTACTACACGGTCGAGGGTTCGGAACAATTCTCATTTCGCTCATGCTGCTTTTGTTGCCACTTTTGAGCCCAAAGACATTGGACATGCGTTATCTGATCATAATTGGGTTAACTCGATGCATGAGGAGTTGGAGAATTTTGAGAGGAACCAAGTTTGGGTGTTGGTTGACCCTCCCCCAGGGTGTAAGCCGATTGGGACAAAATGGGTGTGGAAAAATAAAGAGGGAGAGAAAGGAGAAGTGGTGAGGAACAAGTCGAGACTTGTTGCTCAGGGGTACAGTCAGAAAGAGGGGATCGACTACGAGGAGACTTTCGCTCCTGTAGCTCGTTTGGAGGCGATCAGGATCCTTCTAGCCTTTTCCGTGGCTAAAGGGTTCAAGTTGTACCAGATGGATGTGAAGAGTGCTTTTCTGAACGGTGTATTGGAGGAAGAGGTGTTTGTGAGGCAACCACCGGGGTTTGAGAGTGAGAAGTACCCTCACCGGGTCTACAAGTTGAGGAAGGCGTTGTATGGGTTGAAGCAGGCGCCTAGAGCTTGGTATGGTAGGTTGAGGGGGTTCCTGTTTGAGAGAGGGTTTGAGATGGGGAAGGTCGACCAGACCTTGTTTCTCCTCAGGCAGGACAGAGATATCCTGATTGTGCAGGTATACGTGGATGATATTGTCTTTGGTGGCTCGTCTAACTCTCTTGTTGCAAGGTTTGCAGAAGACATGAGCAGGGAATTTGAGATGAGCATGATGGGCGAGTTGCAGTTCTTCCTCGGGCTACAAATCAAGCAATCAAAGGAAGGAACATTTGTGCACCAAGCTAAGTACACCAAGGACATTGTGAGGAAGTTCAAGATAGAGGACTCCAAGGCCATGGCGACGCCTATGAGTACGACTACAGTTCTTGATGCGGACGAGGAAGGTGAACACGTGGACCAGAAGGAGTACCGGAGCATGATCGGGTCACTCCTCTACTTGACGGCGACGAGGCCGGACATTCAATTCTCGGTGTGTCTGTGCGCTCGTTTTCAAGCTTCTCCGAGGACTTCGCATCGGCAAGCAGTCAAGCGCATTTTCAGGTATTTGCGACACACTCCCGACTTCGGTCTTTGGTACTCTGCGTCTTCTTCTTTGGTGCTTCATGGATTTTCAGACGCGGATTTTGCCGGGTGTCGGTTGGATAGGAAGTCCACTTCTGGGACTTGCCAGTTCTTGGGTTCTTCTTTGGTATCTTGGTCTTCCCGCAAACAGTCGAGTGTTGCTCAATCCACTACCGAGGCAGAGTATGTGGCCGCAACTAGTTGTTGCTCTCAGCTCCTTTGGATCACATACACCATGAGTGACTTTGGTGAGGAGTATACCCATGTCCCACTTCAATGTGATAGCACTAGTGCCATAAGCGTTGCAAAGAACCCAGTGCTCCATTCCAAAACCAAGCACATAGAAGTGAGGTATCATTTTCTGAGAGACAACGTAGAGAAAGGGAAGATAGCTTTGATCCATGTACCCACACATGAACAACTAGCCGATATTTTCACCAAACCCCTAGATCAAGCAACTTTCACTCGTTTGCGGGGGGAGCTTGGTGTTTGTTTGATTTCTTGAGTTGGCGTGTGGGAGCTCTTTTGTAGCATATGTATAGCTTTCCTTTGTGCATTTCTTGCATTTGGCATGGCATATGTAGCATGATGTATAGGCATCTTTGTATCTTAGGTTGCATGCATTTTGTATCATATGCATTGTTTAGGAAAGGCTTCTCCTATACACATTGTTCACCATGGAATGACATATATGTCTTTGTGAGCTAATTTGGTAAGCTATGGTTAGTTTGGCTTAGCTCTTGATAATCTTGGTTTGTATCCATGGTTGATGGCTATGTTTTTGAAAAATTTCATATATATGCTCTCTTGTGAGTAAATGCCTTTACATGATCTTGACATGTTTTAGTGGCTTGGCTATGCTTAATTTGTGGTTGGATAGCTTATTTTGATCATATGGGGCCAAAGGCTCATTTGCCATCATGAATGTTTAGCCCCCATGCTTCATCTTGTGGAGGGGCATAAGTTCCTTTTTGTCGCAAAGACATTTCATGTACCAATTATAAATCTGAAAATGAAATGTAAATTGCTTGAAAAATGTGCTCCCATGTCATATGTGCTAATTTTAATTTGCTTTGGGTGCTAAATCGTTGCATGATGCCTACCAATGAGAAGTCTCATATATAGAAGTAGGCACATGGCTCGGTGGCTTTGACATGACATGAGGTGCTTGTGGGTGTTTATGATGGTCTTATGCTTAGAATGGTTGTCCTAGCATGAAGTTTGTGTGGCTTTGCCATTTTGACATGTTTTGCTCATATTTAGGACTTTGCTCATGAGAGGGTGATTTTTCGCAAAATTGCTAAATTCTATCTTAGCTTCGCCCAATGGTTGTGAAACTTGGTGATCATGAAGTTTATGTCTTTACGAAGCTATAGAGTATCTAACTTGCTCGTTTGGACATGTGTAGCATCCTATGTTGAATTTTGTCTATTTGAGAAGCTCTAGGTTGCATTTTTTGCATTTTTGGCTTGATTCATGCATTGTCAACAAGGGGGAGAAGTTTGAGCATGTTTTGGCCTACTGAATGCATTTGGAAGGTTTTCAGGTGGTTTTGAGCTATTTTTGGGCTCTGTTGTGCACCGGTCTGACCGGTTGAGGTCACCGGTCTGACCGGTCAGAGTGCTGGTCCTGTTCACATGTTGCCCACCGGTCTGACCGGTGGTGTCGACCGGTCTGACCGGTCAGAGCTGAGCTGTTGCAGCTGCTCTGTTTTGTGAAGTGGTTCGCATGCATTTGTCCAGGGGGAGTTGCATCGGTTCAGGGGGAGCTTGCATGTGTGCAGGGGGAGCTCTTTGTGGTTTTCGAGCTTTGGTTTGATGGTTTGTGCTCTTTGCTTGAGCATGTTTTGTCTCGGATGTGTCGAGCCGTTGCCCTTGCCTAAGGGGTCCGAGACTTGTCTTCTTCAAGTGATCTTGCTCTTTGCCTTTTCTTTGGCTTTCGATCGCTTGTTGGAGTTTCTTTTAGTCGTTTCTTTTCTTTTCCTTTTCTCTTGGTTACCAAAACGTGTGTGTTGTCAATGCACTCATCAAGGGGGAGATTGAGAGCCAGGTGTGGTTCGAGGACCGGTGGATGGTCGCTTCCTGGTGTGATGAGTGATTGACAACGTGGTGTGGACTGATTCTTGGCTAAGTATTGCAGGTGCAGGTTGCGGCTTGACTGGTGCAGGTGCAGGTGAAGAACAAGCGTGAAAGGTCGTTGCCGGTGAGGCCTCCAGGTGTGGAGAAGACAAGTAGGCTTGGTTCGAGGGACCCAGTGGCCAGCGGGGTCAAGTGCGGGCCGCATGGTGGCAAGAACGGCAAGATGAAGTCATGGACGGTTTCTTGGTTGAGCCTCAAAACCAAGGTCGAGCCGGGACCACGTGGGAGCCGAGTCATGAGTGGTGATTGGCGGAGGCTACACCGAGTTCGCGGGGTTTCCGGTGGTTCACCAGAAAACCACTGGGTTCCTTGGTTGATCCACAAAGCCAAGACCGAAGAACCGAAGACGGAGGTGCAGCAGCTCCAGACCGGTCTGACCGGTGGGTACCGGTCTGACCGGTGAGGAGCACCGGTCTGACCGGTGTGCGACGACGCAGTCCGGAATCTTCGAAGCGGAGGACACGCGTCGGGATCGCAAGGCTTGCGTCGAGGCTAAGCAAGTTTGCGGTCGCTGGGCATCCGTCCGATGGTGCGAAGACAAAGACTTCCAATTTCGCCCTCGAGGGGCATGTATCCCTAGTTAGCTAGTAAGGGTATTTTAGTCTTTCGGTTGCCTCCATATAACCCAAGTGGTGAGAGGATGGCAGCCATCTCTTGGAACCCTAGCTCATTTGGTTTTCCTATTTTCCTTCCTATTTTCTTAGGATTTTCGTAGGACTAGCTTGAGAGCTTCATGGTGAGATCTTGTGAGAGGGAAGGATGATCGGGCGGCAAGCTAGACCTTGTGTGAACCTCTTTGGTATGTATAGATGATTCGGCGTGGTTCCTCAAGGCTTGGATGTGTCTTTCCCGTTTCTCCTTTTTGGTGATTTTCGGAGCCCTTTCTTGGCGATTTTCTTGGAGCGATTTCGAGGCCTTTATCTTTGGGATTTGGTGGGGGATGTATGCATGAACCCTTCGTGGTTCTTTACCCTTTGATTCCCCTTCCAAATCCGTGAGCAAAGGGGCTCGATTTTGGGTTTTTCGTGGCTCTAGGGTTAGAGGCGTTCTTGGTGGGATTTCTTCGATTCCTCTTGATTTGACAAGTTTTGGTGGACCAAATCTTGGCTATGGAGTACCCATGAGGTGTTCCTACTATCCCCAAAGTCTTGTGCAAAACCGTGGAGCGAATCGGGAGATCGGGAGTTGGATTTGGAGGAGTTGACTCGCGGGCGCTGTTCATCCCGAGCTGCCCAGGCACGACCGGTCTGACCAGTGCTCTTGACCGGTCTGACCGGTGCTAGCCCTTGGTGGGTTTTTGTCTCGGGGAACAGCCTTGTCCGTGTGGTTTTGTCCCGTGGTCCTGCCGTTCAGTTCTTGGAGTGTTTGGAGTTGTTTTGCTAGGATTTGTGAGGGGTTCTTCTTCCTCACAGGTTGTGTTTCGTGGTGGTTTTTGTTCCAGGGCCTAGAGGATTCACTGAGGCTTCCTGGAACGTTTGCTGTGCGGCTGCTGTAGCCACCGGCCTGACCGGCTCTGTCCACCGGTCTGACCGGTGTCACCGGTCTGACCGGCGCAGGCCATCGGTCTGACCGGTGTAGCACAGGCAGCAAGCCGTGCAAGTTTCCGCTGTGTGTTTTGGTGAGTTTTGGCTAGGAAGGTTGAGTGTTGGTTCCTAGGACCAGTAGCACTCCAGTGGCTGCGTGGTCTTGACCAACTTGGGTAGTTGGGTCGGAGACGTGAGTTGGAAGCCGTGTTCGTCTTGTTGGAGTTCTCATCTCCTTCGAGAAGAATTTTTATCGGCTCCCATTCACTCCCCCCCTCTCTGGTTCGCCTAATCGGTCCTTCAAAGGCCTACCTCCCTAAATAATAAAATTAGAGGTGAATAATGGACACAAGTCCGAGGGCGAGAAGAGCCCACATCTCTAAGGAGAGAGAAAAATGGACAAAAGTCTGGGGCGAGTAGAGCCCACCTCTCCAATTATCATGTAACCCAAGGTTCTCTTAAAATTATTGCTAAAAGGAGAGATATATTTCAGGAACAAAAGAAGCAAATAAAGGCTAAGGCTAAAAGATTTAATATATCATCACATCGTTGTCATATGTCATACAGGAATACTCTGAGTTTTATCCTAAAAATCTTCTGCAAAGCTCCAGAATTATAGTGAAACCAAGAACTTGAAACATGGTGCTTGACTTAATTATTCTATCTCTCAACTGCCCAAGACCCAAGTACAGATAAAAGCCCCATGTTCTCAAGCAGATATAAGCAGTCTTAAAAGTCTGTCTTTTCATCCTACCTTGGAGAAGAATTTATTTTGGTAACAATGAGTCTTGCTAGGGACTAGCAAGAGGTAAGCTTGGGGGAGTTTGTTGATGCTCACTAACTCTTATTTTTATGCAGCAACAACACATGAAAAAAGATTAAAAAGATATTTCAACAGTAGTATAGGGCTTTGGACTGATGAATTCCACGAGTTTTGGTGAATTGAATAATTTTAGGGACCATTCAGGAAAATACGAAAAGAATGAAATTTAGAAGGCTCCGGAAGACTCCCGAACTTAACCAACGTGAGCTACAAGAAAATAAGCATCTAGAAGGAACGAGAAGACACCATGCGAAGGCTGGGCCTAGATGGGGCCCACCACAGGCCGACCGGCCCTGTGGTGGGGCCGACTGGTCCCCCCCAGACGCCAACTCAGGCCTACTTCTGGAAGGTTCCTCCACAGCCTATGAGGATCAATCTAAACCACATGTTTAGGTCGGTTTGATCCTACGGTGACGGATTACCTCCTTCGGACTATATAAGCAGCCCCCAGACCCCCTGGAGGAGAGAGACGATCAGAGCAATCAAGAAGATCATTATCAAGACGCCAGGGCAGGAGAAGAAGAGGATACACAAGAGATAGGATAGCTACTTCATAGTTCTAGATCTAATTCTTAGATCTAGAACCTAGTTCTAGATAGAAAGTCAGATTCGAGTAGAGTTGAGCTTTGCTCCAGTTCCAGATTTGTAAGTCATCAAGATCCAGTTCTTATATTGTTTCTCAATGACTGTGTGTTATTTCAATATTATGTGTGCAATTGCTAAGTTCTTACTTTGTTCTAGTAGTATATTTGATATAGTCATGATTAATGGTAATTTCACGCACTTATTCGTAGAGCTCCTAGTATATTATGCGCGTTTGCTAGGTAGTAGAAAGTATGTAAGCATGGTGCTTAGATATGATTTACTTGCGGATTCACCTTATGCTCTGGGTCGTGTGGTAGATCTTCGGTGTGACAGGCCTATTGAGTCCTTTGCAATCCATCCCCCGAGTATAAGACTAGTCGATAATGGTTCTTTGGAGGATCATGTTTCGTTCTTGATCTTCTTGGGTAATCTTCGGGGTGCACACATTTATCCATGACTATGCTATATGTGATGATATGCTACAATAGAATAGATGAATAACTAAGTCTTTGTATGCTACATAGAATTTGTGCCTCTTAAGTAAATCCAATTCTAATCTAACTAGGAAGTAGTATGTTCTATGCTCCACGTGTGCCTCTACCTGTCTAAATTATCATTATTTTATCATTTGGCTTGCCCCTGTTAAAGTATGTGCCATACCATCTAAGTCTCATAAAGTAGTCTACTGCCATCCTTAGTCAACCAATACATTCATCCCATCTTCCCTGTGGATACGATATTTTAAAACCCATCACCCCGGGTGAAGTGCTCACCGGTATCCGTGCGCTTGCGGATCATTCATTTCTCTGTAGGCTTAGCAAATACCAACAGCCGTCAAGTACAGGAGTGTCCCGATCATGCTCCGGTACTCCTTCTGGTCCATGTGTTCACCTTCCTCATCCGCATCAAGAGCTGTAGTCGTACTCATAGGTGTCGCCATGGCCTTGGAGTCCTCCATCTTGAACTTCCTCACAATGTCCTTGGTGTACTTGGCTTGGTGCACAAATGTTCCTTCCTTCGACTGCTTGATCTGGAGGCCGAGGAAGAACTGCAACTCACCCATCATGCTCATCTCAAATTCCCTGCTCATGTCTTCTGCAAACCTTGCAACCAAAGAGTTAGACGAGCCACCAAAGACAATATCATCCACGTATACCTGCACAATTAGGATCTCTTTGCCCTGCCTGAGGAGAAACAAGGTCTGATCGACCTTACCCATCTCGAAACCTCTCTCAAACAGGAATCCCCTCAACCTGCCATACCAAGCCCTAGGCACCTGTTTCAACCCATAGAGCGCCTTTCTCAACCTGTACACCCGGTGGGGGTACATCTCACTCTCAAACCCCGGTGGTTGCCTCACGTACACTTCTTCCTCCAACACACCGTTCAGGAAGGCACTCTTCACATCCATTTGGTGCAATTTGAACCCTTTAGCCACAGAAAAGGCTAGAAGAATCCTAATCGCGTCCAAACGGGCTACGGGAGCAAAGGTCTCCTCGTAGTCGATCCCTTCTTTCTGGCTATACCCTTGCGCCACCAACCTCGACTTGTTTCTCACTACTTCTCCTTTCTCTCCCTCTTTATTTTTCCACATCCACTTCGTCCCAATCGGCTTACAACCCGGTGGAGGATCTACCAACTCCCAAATTTGGTTTCTCTCAAAGTTCTCCAACTCCTCATGCATCGAATTAACCCAATTGTGATCAGATAATGCGTGTCCAATGTCTTTGGGCTCAAAAGTAGCAACAAAAGCAGCATGAGCAAAGTGAGAATTGTTTCGAACCCTGGACCGTGTAGTGCGTTCGTTGATGTCACCAATGATCCTTGAAGCTGGGTGACCCACTTGAACTTGTCGGGGAGGTTCTCGCCTTGAAGCTACCTCCCCCTCACTTGCAGCTTCTCCTTGATTTGGGATTGTCGTTGTAGGTGTAGGAGAGGGTTCGTTCTTGATCGTAGTCGAGGTAGTAGGTACATGCTCAGCCACGGGCGCCACATCGCCATCTTCATCATCACCATGTCCATGCTCCTCCTCCTCAAAGATCTCCTCACCAAGTTCATCATCACCTGCACATTCAAAGACAAGAGAGCTATGTGGCTGTGTCTCGTCGAAGGTAACCTCGCAAGTATCCACGATTTGGTTAGTTTCCAAATTGAGCATACCAAATGCTCTAGAGTGAGTAGCATAACCAAAGAAAATACCATCGACACACCTAGCCGCAAACTTATCCAGATTCTTGCCTTTCTTCAAAATAAAGCACTTGCATCCAAACACATGAAAGTGACTCACCTTGGGGTGCGACCGTGCATAATCTCATAGCACGTCTTCTTCTTGAATGCTCGAAGAAAAATCCTGTTCGAGACATAGCACGCGGTATTGACCGCCTCAGCCCAGAACCTCCTCGGAGTCCTATGCTCATCAAGCATGGTCCGAGCCATCTCACACAAGGTTCTGTTCTTTCTTTCCACCACGCCATTTTGGGGAGGTGTATACGGACTCGAAAACTGGTGTTCAAGACCCAAGTCATGGCAAAAGGTTTCGAAACGAGAGTTTTTAAATTCCGAGCCATTATCACTGCGGATCGCTCGTATGGCATCTCCGTGCCTCTCGTTCTTCAACCTCAAGACAAGATCTCGAACAAAACCAAACGTCTCCCCCTTCTCCTCCAAAAAGAAGACCCACGCATACCGAGAGTAGTCGTCCACCACAACAAGGACATACCACTTCCCACCCGCAGATCGCACACGAGCTGGGCCAACAAGGTCCATATGGAGCAGCTCACACGGACGCTCCGTCATCACATCGGTGAGGGGCGGATGGGAAGAGGCTACCATATTGGCATGCCTACACGGCGCACAAACCAACTCTTTCTCAAACCTCTACCGTGGCCATCCTCGGACCAAATTGAGTTTACTCAAGCGAGACAGAAGGTCAAAACTCAAGTGACCCAACTTCCTATGCCACTTCCACAACTCACTCGAAGAACCAGCTAAAAAGCAACGAGCCACACCTGAAGACTGAGAGAAATCCGCTCGGAAAACTTGACCCTCGGGAACGACCATGCAAACTAGGTCCCCTCGAGAATCCAAAATCCGAGAACCACCAGGCCGAAACAACACCTCAAAACCCTCATCCAAAAGCTGGGAAACGGAAAGCAAATTGAATCCGAGCGATTGAACAAGAGCAACACGCCTGAGAGTGATTTTGTCACTTATCCTTATCTCACCTTCAGAAAGCACACGCCCTCGCCCATTATCCCTAAAGGTGATGTATGTCTTGGACACCACCGGGACAAGACTTGAGAACCACCCCTTGTCTCCGGTCATATGCCTCGAGCAACCAGAGTCAATCAACCAAACGTTCCTCAAGTTCTCCACCTGAAATTCAAAAACGAGCACGTGAGCGAACAAACGACTCAGCACTGGGGTTAGTACCAAAAGAGTAAAACCAGTGCCGAGCCATTTGCTCCAAAGTGGGGTTAGCACAATCCAAAGCAAACTGACCACCACTGAACTCACCATGCCAACCACCAGAACCACGACCACCAGAATTGAACCGAGCAACCTCACGAGCACGAAAACCAAACTGCTGGCCACCTAGACCAGCATCGGTCTGACCGGTCCCCCAGACCAGTCAGACCGGTGGTGCTCGGCCAGCAGCACCACCTGCCACCTTTCGATCTCCCCAAGCCGGAACCGTCCTCACAATCGCCTTGGCTCTGGGCATCTAAATACGAGGCTCAAGTACACCATTAGAAGGGTGGTACCTGTCCTTGTTAGCCCACTCCTTAGCCATTCTCTCCTCACGCTTCCTCTTGAAGCAAAACTCATCCTTGTGACCATCTCTATCACAATACCCACAATGGAACTTTATGGGTTGTGGCTTAGGCTTAGGCTTGGGTTGGGGCTGCTCACTCGGCTTCTCTCCTTTCTTCTCTCCATCCTCACCTCCTTTTGGGCTCACAAATCTCATCGATTTTTGGAAATTATTTGTTGGGTGAGGGAATATGGGTGGATCTGGAGTTGTGTCAAGTTTGTTTCTGAGATGGTTAGGCTTGGGCTCAAACTTGTTCTTGTGTGTGTTTTGTGGTGGGATAGGAATCTCTCCAACTTTCTCAACTCCCTCACCACTGTTCTCTCCAAGCTTGTCAGCCCTAAGTGCCTGACCATCATAGCGTTTGAAAGCCGCTATTATGATACCAAGCTGAGGCTCTTGACCCGACAACGAACTCATACACTTCCTCAGCTCATCATTCTCATCCTGCAAACGATCAACATAATGTGCAAGTTCCAGATTTTTCACCGCATGCAATTCACAAGTAGAGCAAGAAGTGGGAACAGGTGCTTTCAACTGAGCCTCAAGAGAAACAATATAAGCATGCATCTCATCAATCTTTCCATGCAAAATAGGGTAAGAAGTGCAAACTCCTAGCAAAGCAGGTCTAGACTTAAGCTCAGCCACTTCAACCCTAAGCACATCTAGTTCCTCACACTTGGAGGCATGCTTTTCCTTGAGGGCAGTAAGATCAGCTAGGAAAACAGAGCAATCAACACAATCAACATCATCAGAAACCACAGGTGAAGCCTTAAGCGAATCTATCTCAAGCTTAGCATCAAGGTTCTGGGTTTCTAGCTCAGCTACTCGGTTCCTAGCATCTTCTAGTGAGGCCCTAAGCTCTTTTCTCATCTTCTTGGCCTCTCTAAGCATGTCATCGCGGTTATCAAGCAACTTGCCTAGCCGTTCATTCTCCTCACGCAAGAAGGGAAGCTCGTCACGTACCTCATCCTCGGAGTCAGAGTCCGAGTCGCTCTGGTGACTCTTCTTGCTACCGGAGCTGCGTGCCATGCCGCAGAAGCCATCTCCCGCGAAGCAGCTCAACCCGCTCAAGTTCTTGGATGCCTTCTTGTTCTTGCGCCGATCACCTTCATCTTCACTGCTACTGGAGCTCGAGGAAGAGTAGGCGGAGCTGGAGTCGACGTCGCTTGCTCTGACCATCGCTCGGGCCTTCCTGCCATGGCCGCCCTTCTTCCTTGATCCTCGCTCGTCCTTGTTCCGATGCTTGTGCTTGTGATAGCGCCTCGATTGGTGCTTGTTGTCCGTCCTCGACCGGTGCTTGTAGCCGTCCTTGTTCTCCATCTTCTCCGGACAGTTGGCGACAAAGTGTCCTGGCTTGCCGCACTGGAAGCATGTCCGTGTCGTCCTCCTCGTGTTCACCCGGTTCTCGTGCAGCCTCTCGAACGGTCTGGTCAACAGCGCCAGCTCGTCTCCAAGCACGTCGAACTCCTCATCTGGCAAAGACATCAAAGAGGACAAAGCAAACATCCTGGAGGATGGGTTAGCGTTAGACTTAGCACCTGAGCCACCGACAAGAGCAAGACTATGGGAGTCAGTCGGGCTCTCAAGACGAGCCATCAAACCATGATCGACCTTAGCTGACTTGAGCTTAGAGAACAACTCGTTCACCGTCAGAGTGGTGTACTTCTCAGACTCAAGAATGGCCTCGACCTTTCCATCCCATACGGTACGATCCAGCGCGTGTAAGAGCTTCACAGCTCTATCATGATCATCGTACGGAAGGACATCCACATTGGCCCTCATATTGTTCACAACCACCATGAACCGCTGGAGCAAGGCATTAATTGACTCACCAGGGAGATGAGTAAAGTTCTCGTACTCTCTCCGGTAGGTCGCATACAACCGTGCCTGAACCTCAGCATTTCCAGCGTGAGCATTCTTCAACTCCTGCCAAATCCTACATGCTAGGTCCTCTGTCTGAACCTGATCAAATTCGGACTGAAACAGAGAACGAAACAAGTAGTCGACCGCCTTGTTGTTGGCGTCGTGCATGTCCCTCGATCCAGGAGCTAGGAAGTTAATCGGATGAACATAAGCTATGTTCACCGTAACGTGCCAAAGGATCTAACCCTTTCCGTGGAGGAACGCCGCCATCCGCCTCTGCCACATATGGTAGTTTTTGCCATCGAAGTGCGGAGGACTCGAACCCCGTTCCTGGTATGCCATCTTTGGATCTTAGACTGGTTAGAGTCAATGAAGACCCGAACCGGCTCTGATACCACTTGAAGGACCGAACTGGCGACCAGAGAGGGGGGAGTGAATGGGAGCTGATAAAAATTCTTCTCGAAGGAGATGGTTACTCCGACAAGATGAACACGGCCAACCAAATCACGTCACCAACTCAACTACCCAAGTTGGCCAAGACCACGTAGCCACTGGAGTGCTACTGGTCCTAGGAACCAACAACCACCTAAACCTACCCGAGAACGCAGTGGAACAAGCAACTCGAGCAGCAACACACCACACCGGTCAGGCCGGTCACCTGCACCAGTCAGACCCGTCCTGGCCGGATCTCCCAGACTGAACCGCCGGAACACCTGAAAACCTCCAGAGACACACTGGGTCACCCTGGACCTCGAGTCGGGTCACTCGCGCCAAACTTGGAGAATTCCACAGAAGGCTCCCACACCGGTCAGGCCGGTGCGGCACGACGGTCAGACCGGTCAAAGCCAGGAAAACCCCAAATCCCCAAACCGAGCTTCCGAGCTCCAAACTGAACCAAA
Organism: Cenchrus fungigraminus; assembly: GCA_036936925.1. Lineage (NCBI taxonomy): Eukaryota > Viridiplantae > Streptophyta > Magnoliopsida > Poales > Poaceae > Cenchrus > Cenchrus fungigraminus. Next base: position 46,538,215 of record CM072778.1, on the reverse strand, counting down.
CTCGAAACAGCAGCAACACAAGACAGCAGGGAACACACCAACACGTTCACCCGAGCAAAACCCAATAGGGGTCTGCACCGGTCAGACCGGTGAGGGGCACCGGTCAGACCGGTCAGGACCTGGGCACTCGGGATGAACAGCAACCCGCGGGTCAACTCCCCCAAATCCAAACCTTGATCTCCCGATTCACTCCACGGATTCACACAAGACATTGGGGATAGTAGGAACACCTCATGGGCACTCCATAGCCAAGATTTATTCCACCAAAACTTGCTAAATCAAGAGGAATAGAAGAAATCCCACCAAGAACGTCTCAAACCCTAGAGGGAAGAAAACCCCAAAATCGAGCCCCTTTACTCACGGATCTGGGAGGGGAATCAAAGGGAAAAGAACCACAAGGGGTTCATGCTTACACCCCCCACCAAATCCCAAAGAGAAAGGTCTCAAATCCACCACAAGAAAATCGCCAAGAAAAGGCTCCGAAAATCACCAAAAAGGAAAAACGGGAGAGACACCAACAAGCCTTGAGGAACCACGCCGAATCATCTATACATACCAAGAAGGTTCATACAAGGTCTAGCTTGCCTCCCGATCATTCATCCCTCTCTTAAGATCTCACCATGAAGCTCTCAAGCTAGTCCTAGAAATTCCAAAAGAAAATGGAAGAGGGAAATAGCAAAACAAAATGAGCTAGGGTTCCAAGAGATGGCTGCCATCCTCTCACCACTTTGGTTATATGGAGGCAACCGAAAGATGAAACTACCCCTAAGGCCTAACACTAGGATACAAGCCCCCGAGGGGCACTTTGGGAATCTTCGTCATCGCACCATCGGACGGATGCCCAGCGACCGCACCCTGCGTAGCCTCGACGCACACCATGCGATCCCGACGTGTGTCCTCCGCTTCGAAGTCTCCGGATTGCGTCGTCGCACACCGGTCAGACCGGTGTCCTCCACCGGTCAGACCCACCGGTCAGACCGGTCCGGTGCTGCTGCCTCCGGTCTTCGGCCTTGGCTTTGTGGATCAACCAAGGAACCCAGTGGTTTTCTGGTGAACCACTAGAAACCCCGCGAACTTGGTGTGGCCTCCGCCAATCTCCACTCATGACTTGGCCCCCACGAAGTCCCGGCTCGATCTTGGCTTTGTGGCTCAACCAAGGAACCGTCCACGACTTCATCTTGCCGTTCTTGCCACCATGCGGCCCGCACTTGACCCCGCTGGCCACCGGGTCCCTCAAGCCAAGCCTACTTGTCTTCTCCACACCTGAAGGCCTACTCGGCAACGACCTTTTGCGCTTTCTCTTCACCTGCACCAACACCAGTCAAGCCGCAACCTGCACCTGCAATACTTAGCCAAGAATCAGTCCACACAACGTTGTCAATCACTCATCACACCAGGAAGCGACCATCCACCGGTCCTCGAACCACACAGGTCCTCAGATCCGGGGTCCCACATGAACGTGGCGCTGCCTCGACGCTCGAGCTCCCATGCAACGACACGCAAGGCACTAGTTCTCCACGCCATGCAAACACCCCAGCTGGCGGCACGCGTAGGCGGCCAGCTCTGACAGGAGTCGTAATGCTGCACTGTTCGCCCGCACAGCCCCCAACGCGCCGTCCCGTCCAACCTCTGCAGCACGCCAACCCCGTCAGAAGCACTCAAGCACCCTCTACGGGCGGCGCCTATCTACATGTAGGCCGTAACGTTGCGGGCCTAATACACACTCAAGGGAGCCGAGTCACCCACAAAAGAGGTCTGAGAAGGCGCCAGGTACCCGGAAGGAACAGTGCCACCTGGACACACGGCGACCGCAATCTCCACCACAGCTCAGCGCCCTTCAATGCCTCCTGACAGACATTGACGTAGGAAAAGACCTCCCAGCTATATGGCACTGTAACACATATTTTTATTCCCTTTGTGCCCCTCATCCTTGCATCTATAAAAGGGAGAGGAGGGCAACCGTCATAAGGACTGATGAACCATACACTCAACAACACAGGGACTTGGGCTCGACACCCTCTCCCGACCAGTTTGTAACCCCTACTACAAACGTCCCTAGCATAAGAACACAGCAGCTCGACACTGGACGTAGGGTATTACTCCTCGGAGGCCCGAACCAGTATAAACCCCTGTGTTTCTCGTGCTAACCATCCGGGTCTGGCACACGATCCGATACAAATTTACTGCCGGCGGTAGAGAACCCCGACAGTACCCGGCCCTCCTTTATATAGTCTAGGGGGTGGGTTCCTAGTCGGTTACAAGGTAGGAGTCCTAGTAGGATTACACGGAACAAGTCCTAGTAGGATTACAAGGGAATTCTAGTAGAAGTCCGTCTTCATCCTTCTTGTATGAGTACCCGGGATGTATGCCCGACAGAACCTCTAATTAGTAATAAGACTAGGTGATACCCTGCGTGTTGCTGCGGAAGTTTTTTAAGCAAAAATTTAAGGTGAAATGTACAAGTAGAAACACCAAAGTATTTATATGATAACATTCATTTGTGAACAACATTATATATGAAAGCATGTTATTTTGTTGAGAGTAAACCATTCTTTCCTACATGTATTTCAACTGCAAGAGTTTTGTGGTTTGCTACTCACAAATATATATTATTAGTCACAGAAATCCCTTGAAGACATAAATAGATGGTTTGGTGGATGATGACATGGCGTATAGTGGACGGTAACATAACGTATAGTGGATGGTGACGTGTAATGCTTGCATGTTGAGAGAAATCTATTCATGACTTGTAGTAGGTCTCATCTATAACAACATAGTTGTTATAGATTCTTTTGGTGAATATAATCTCAAATGTAATCAAAAGGCACACCATGAAGGTGTATTGAAGAAACAGACATTCCTCAATCCACTTATTCGTTCCCTTCTTTCATATACCTCCCCACCAATAGATGGGAATAACCGAACGTCTCGCTTGTACGAAACAAAACAATATTTTTTTATTAATATTTGTGTTAAATGGTAGGATGCAGCTTGAATTGCATCTAAATCAGTAGTTAAACTTTTTCTTTCAAATTTCGCAAAAGAAACTTCTTTTGAAATCAGATTAAGATATCAATTTGGAAAAGATGTATTTCTCATCCCTCAAGTATTGCAAAAGTGTGATATTCATCTTCATGTTTCATTTCGTGCAAATCAATCACTTAACTAACAAATTTGGTGCATTTATCATCCCACTTTATAAGTTAACAATGGTTTAATGGAATCCACTGACGGTTTATGCAACATAATGATTTGAGTAATTAATAATCAGTGTCTATGGATGCAAAAGTTGAAAAAAAAATTCACAAAAAGTTTTAGTAAATTCTCTAAATTGGATACCTTGTAAATTATTTCGGAAAAAAATTAATAAAGCCGATTCACACTCAATTATTATAGAGATCGACTCAACATAAGATGTGTGCAGTAATTAGTAAGATGATTGTGTGGTCTAAATTGCTATTATATGATAGTCAATCATTATTAAACTAAAGCGAGGATGAAAAATGCAGCAGTTTGGATTAATGTCACACTTTTGCAATTGAGGTATAAATAATACACTTTTTTCTTTTAAACTTAGAAGCCAACTCCAACTCACTTTAAGCTAAAAATAGAAGTTGTTTTATTTTTTTAGAATTACATAGTACAACAGACGCTCACAACACGCACGCATAGTCACCCCTATGAACACACGTACGTAAACCGCCTCGACGTCGATGGGAACACCGCTTACCACTTAACGCATAATGCCGGTAAATCCTGAAAAAATCAGAAAAATGTGCGAGCACCAGGATTTGAACCCTGGTGGGTAGCGTCCCACTAGACTGCCCTACCAGTGGACTACAAGTCCATTCGCCTAAAAATAAAAGTTGTTGTTGACCTACCATATGTTTTGAATTTTCTTATTATAGTCCTTCCTGGCAGTCCTAAATTAACTATGGAACAGCAAGTCAATGAACGTTTGGGATCGTGATGAGTTGATGATGACCGTTGACCGACGCAACTCCTTGTTTTTTTTATAATGGAATTCCTTCGGTAAAAAATGACCTAACAAGTATAACGCGTATTTCCCCCAGCATGCTGTTTATGCTGTTGCGTGCTCATGCTTGTCAGAAATTCAGAATCAGGCTATGAGCATAGCTTAACTGCGAGTAAAATCAAGTCACTTGCCATGCTTGGCTATGGTTAAAAGAAACAGCTATGTTAAATCAGGCTGCAGCTTGCGTGTCCCCATTCGTGTCTCCCAACACGTGGAGGCCATCTATTGGCTCCCCTCAAGGGGATGGGCCCTCGTTTTTTGGTGTTTTCTCGGCTGCATCGTCGTCAAGGTTGCTGTGGTGGAACATCATAGGTACCAATTCGGGCATTAACACATGAACATGTTCAAGCACGTGGGGATTGAGTTGATGATGCACTGCAGCTTGCTGGCTGAAGGTGAGCATGCAGGCAATGGTCTAGCCATCGAGGACGACCTCATCTTTACAGCGGAGTGCGGCAGCAAGGCATTTTATTCTGAATAAAATTTAAGTACAATTTGCACCACAAAAGAAACCCAACTTGCTGACAGAACATAGAGACATTCAGTTCAAGATTGCAGCCTGGTTAAAATCCAACTTGCTCGTGTATCATGTCTTGCCTTGTGTTGCGTGGTTGCCTTTTTGTTTGTTTCATATCAATGGTCAGGTGTGTAGCCCGAGTGAAACACACAGCAATGAAAAACCAGTTGCACAGGCATCACAAGCAGAACCGATGCTTCTTGCCCTTTGACTGGATAACCTCATATTTCTTTTATCCCACCCATATGATCGAACCAAAATTCTGAATAGATCGTTTTCACACCAAAATTACATTGTCATTCTCAAAAGATACACCAGCGACCAAACAATTACAATGTGGGCAGAAATTGCAGCATAACTCTTACTGCATGAAGAATGGGATTACAAAGTTACCCATCTTCTCCTTCCTCTCGAGCTCATCCTTCTCAGCTATCTGTTTCAGCGTCGTCCACCCTTTCCTTGCCCGCTTCCTTGAACTACCAGAGATCTGAGCAAAATCACTTGCTTCGCACTTTGAATTCTTCCAAGAGCCATTTGGGGCAGATTTGCTAAGGGTATTGCCAGTAACTGAGCCACGATTCTCTTCTTTCTTGCTTGCCTTACTTCCAGTCTTGAACTGTCCTGCTGAATCTTTACTATCACTCACCATCAGTTTCTGCTTCTGAGGTGTAACATATGTCAATCCAACTGGAAGCTCTGCTTGTGAAGTAGCATTGGCTTCCCATATTTTGACCTTCTCGCGAGAAATAGGCTCAGTTTCATGCACCTGTTCATCATTTGTAATTTCTTTTGCTTGTGTGCTAACCTCTTCTGATGTAGAGGCTGCTAAATTACCAGGCTCTGCCTTTGACAGGACTGCTCCTTCCTCCATTTTGCAATCAATAGGGGGATTACATTTTAACCTTTCCCCATGTTCACCCCTTTCAGAAGTTGATTGTCTCAACCCGGATGGCGAATCCACGTGCAAACTTGCTGCTTGAGAATGCTCAAGCACTTTTTTCCTATCTTGTATTCTCGTGTTGCCATTGTTTCCTTTCAAAATTCTACTGGATACATACATGGTAGCATGATGATATCTTGATGGTAACAAGCTCTTAACTGCACCCTTCCCACTACCCAATATTAGATTCTGGTCTCCACAGAAATGGCATGCATAAGAAGCATTGTTCTGACAGCAGTTTGATTTCTTTCGTCGCTTAGCTTTATTTCTATTTTTCCTTATGCGGACACTGCAATTGAAGCCTGGCTTTAAGACTGTCTCACACCTGCAATATTTGAAAATCTTGTTAAAGAGCTGTGCAAGCTGAAACAAAGGCTGTGAATAGGCAAAACTTACCAAATCGAAACAAACAGAATACCATGACTACCATCTAAATCAAATACCACGTCTACCAGAATGTATAGATAAGTTTACTATTCTTGGGAATTTCTGAATCGCATTGGCCTGGCCATTAATATTGTATTTCATCCTATGTGGGATAGTTTTATTATTTTTATTTCAGTTTCCTTCTAAAAAAGGAATGCATTCTTAATTTAGATACAAATAACTTACACATGTATTAGATCTGAATTTTAAGAACAATGATTGAACAAAGAAAAAAAATTATCAGTAGCTCATGATGCTTGGAAAAGGAATACACCATTATTGTCGCCACAACATTTTCATTTTACTTTGCTGTTAGTAAACTAATGAGGTTTGTGCTGACGCGTGTTTGTCTCACAGGCTGACTATAGTTACAGACACAAGGAAGAAACACCATTGAGAGGCAATGTAACCTTTCAGGTTCCAACGTATTATGGGTATTCATCAAGAGCCAACCTACCATGCAGGTGTTAATAAATCAGCAGGCATATAACTATGCATGATTAATCATACATTTAGACCACCCAATCAAAGGTTATCAGTACATGCCAAATTGCTATCATGAAACATTATTTATGAAATATGGATTTCTGAGCACATCACATAAATCACTCATGTATATTAATTGTACATCTATATGCATGTCAACAGAAATTGTATGTGACTGAGTGAAGTTTAGCACATAGTCCAGGAAAACAAGAGTTGAGAAAATTCTATTTGGAAAGACAAACATTGAGAAAGATATGATCAAGGCTTTGCAATAAACCAATTAAAATATGGCATACTGATTACAGGTTTTTCAATATTTCCAACCGACCTTAAGATCTTCATTAACTCTTCATAGAAATGAATCATACATATTTGTTTGGCTGCTTAGAACTACATACAACCCCTTCACTGGCAAATAAATATTCCACTGATCATAACATTACAAAAATGTTAACATGAGATACTACCAGGATATGAATACCAGAAATAATAAAATCAATATTCTGACAAAACAGTTAGTCAGCAGGGCTCTCTGCAGTGCACAACCTACTAGAACAGTTATGTCTGTATGTTCATTAGAGTTATCTAAACAAGGGAATAACCTATTATATAGACTCAATTTTTCATTAGAATTATCAACTGCGTGTTGACTGCCTTCAAGCATGGGCAGAGCTACAGTGATGCATATGTATTCCTGGGAATACCCAACTTTCCTGAGAAAAAATCAAGTACATATTAAGTATACATGGATGCATATGTTATGTTGGGCCTGTGTCTGTTTTCTGAGCTCCCAAGTGCCCAACGCATCACTGTGCAGCAGATAAACGTCCAAAAGGCTCACAAACAATGCAGGGTCCTCTCCCTCCTCCCTCCCTAGTCCCAGGCGGACGAGCTTGTGTTCCGCCGTTGCCCAATGCTACGCAGCTCTGCCAAATTGATGTGAGGGCTCGCGAAATCAGAAACCCTAAAATCCGATTTGGCCATCCGCCAGCTGGATACTGGGAAAGGCGGTGTCGGCAGGCGCCTGTCTAGCGGCACACTTATGCCCGACCGGCGGCAGGTGGCGGGCGGCTGAGGCCCTCGCCTTCTCCGGGTCTCCGCGACTCCTCCCTTTGACCTCCATTACCGAGCAAGCCGATTGCTTGATTGGGCAAGTGAGGACTGACACTCCCCCTCTCAGCATCTCCGGTTTTATAAGAAATTATGAATATTAGTTTAGTTATTTAGTTCATTTGTGTGCATGCCTTTCCGTAGAGATTTACAAAATGAAAACGGATCGGTAGTTGTCAAGAGCAAAAATCTGGAGACTCCTTCTGTTGATCCCTGGTTACCATTGTGAGTCAAGCAAAAAATCAAAGTATTCCTTCTTTACTGATATCATCAACCACTTTCCAAGCCATAAAGGAATGCAAAGTTAATGTTAGATTGTGATTTTCCTTTACTATGTTATAATTTATCCGTGTTTCATAGATATCTTAGTCCTTATATTGTCTTGAACAATTTGCGCCATCCATCGTTAGTATGATAATTCTGTGAACCATTTTGTACCTTTGCGTTGACTTTTTTTTTACTTACAAAGTGGGAATACCCAACTTTAGAATCCTTGCTCCGCCACTTAAGTATCATTGTCAGCAGTTCAAGTATTATTGTCAGCAGTACCTCCAATCCTCCATTATGTTTTCAACTTGATAGAAAGAATCATGATTGTTCTGAAGGTTTTACATTGTCGGAGATATGGGTATGCTTGGATATACAGACTAACCAGCAGAACAACAATATATTTCCCAATCCTCCTGCAGACTTACAGAAGATAACAGCACGTACAAGCTAATTCGAGGCAAAAGGAGCAAATTGGTTTTGACTATTTTTCGAAATAATAAAAAAGAAAGATTAGGCCAAATCACACGGGAAAATTCTGGTGGCTAGACAACATGCGAAGAAGATGAATAAGGCATAGTAACTAGTAAGCAGCAGCTCTCACCTCTGGCAAAGGAAAGTGGCGGCGCCAAGGGGTACTCCGGCGGCCTCGGCGCTCGCGGCGAGGCGGCGCCCCAGCAGCGCGCCGACGGGGCCCACCCCAGCCTCCGCGCCCGCCCACGACGCTAGCTGCTGCAGGTGCTTGACCCTCAGCAGGGACGCCTCGTCTACGCGCGTCGTTCCGGAGGTCTCCTCGCGGATCGACATGGCCTGGTTGGAGGCCCTGGCCGGCGTTGAGGTGCCACTGGCACCGTTATTATTCTTGCCCATGCCGCCGCCGCCGCCCCTTGCCTTCGGCTCCACCACCGTTACCCTCGCGTCCCCGCCTCGCCGCCGGGACGCGCAAGCTCAGGGCTGGCAAACTCGTTCGCAGCGGCGGCGCTCGAGTCGGGCGGGCCACAATTGGATCGAGGTGCGCGATGATGTTAGTGGCCCAAATCGCTGCGGTTTGTTGGGCCATGTTTCTTTTTTTAAAAAAAAATATCCTCCAGTATTTTAAAGGTGTGACATTCATCATTCGTGTTCATTCTGTGCCATTCATTAACTTATTGAATCAGTGCATTTATCGCTCCATCTTAGTTTGACACTAATTTAGTGCCACCTAACGATAATTTGTGTCGTGTACTCGCTCCCTTCTCGTTTAGGGTAGTCCCAATGGGACATTAATAGTGGTTTCTATCTTCATTAAATGAGACATCACCTCAGTAAAATGATGACATGAAATGCTAATTAATGAGGAAAGAGAAGAAAAAAAATGAGGAAATCATTTCCGGAAGAAACAACATCCTTCCTCGACTCGATGCGCGTGGAAACGAGGAAATCCCTGTTGGGGGAGAAACGAGCGCTTTCCAAGATGCTGCTACGGATCCGGTGTGCCTGACTGCAGTCGCGAAGATCCCTGCCGGCCTAACCTTCATGCAAGCCCCTGGCGGGCAAGCTTGGGCCGCCGCCCCCTAGCGGGCGAGTCCAGGCCACCGCACCACGGCCGTCTGGCGAGCTCCGGCTGCCGCACCCACTTTGCTGCTGCCGTCCTGTGAGACATGGGTACCCCTGGTTCCCCACCGACTAGGCTCACGGCCGTCCCCAATAAGTGGGTCCGGCCCATCAGAAGACTCGCCGACCTGAGAGTGGGCCCAAGAAACCTGATCTGTGGCCTAGAAGACCTTCCAGAAAATTCCTCCAGACGACATTATCCAATACGAGACTTGGAGTGCACGCCAAGACATCGATCGCGCTGCCAGATGACGGGATAATGTTGTAACCGACTTTAGATAGGTTTCCCTGTTGTAACCGACCTGGACTCTGGGTCCGCCGACCTTATCCGGCAGCCAATATAAGGTGGGTAAGGCCGTCCTTCCGAGGACCACGCTCTCATCAATACAATCAAGAACTGGACGTAGGGTTTTACTCTCTGAAGGCCTGAACCAGTATAAACTCGTCGTGTCCCTCTTGTTGTGTGCCATTGCATAACTATCGCGTTCTCAGCTCTAAATCTCTCCCCACTGAATAAATAAACCACCGGGGTTGACCCCTGTAGACTGGTCAGAACTAAACCTCTGACACGTCCTCCAGCGCTCGCGCGAGTGCCCCCGCCAGCAGATCGCTTGCCTCCCTGCCCGCCGGTGACGGGTAGGATCTTCCCGCGACCTACGCGTCGCCGCTCCTCGCGACAGGCTGCAACTCGACGCGGCCCCGCACGCCGCCGCTCCAACGACAGGCTCAGCTCGTCGTGGGCCCACACGCCGCTGCTCCCGGCGACGGGCATCAACTCCTAGAGGACACCCGCACGACTGGAGCTCAACCGAGGTGCAACGGCTTTCCCCGACTTCCTCTCCCCGTGGCTGCAGATGATGAGCTTGTTAGCGGTGGAGGATCTGTGTGGTGCCAGCTCTAGTGGGTCCCATGGCGCCGAGCGCCTTGGAGCTCTCCTACACCTGTCGAGCGCCGCGGAGAGGAGCTATCCGGCGAGGCACCGTCGTGCCTGGGCGCCGGGACGGTGCGAGGGACCTCGGCTCGGAGCCCGCGCGCTGTGGCTCACAACGACGAGCAGTAAGCTCCCTGCAGCCCACACCCGACAACTAGAGCACTCCCTGGCGAGGCGGCGAGGAAATTCTGTGCACGGGAGCAGGCTAGCAGTAGTAGCCCGTGTCAGCGGTCAGCAGAAAAGAACAAAGGATAAGGTTGGAGGAGTGTGAGGTGGAGAACGAAAAGTGCTGATGGAGTTGCACAGAGGATCAAGAGGTGGGATAGAGGAATATGATAGATGATTGGGTAAAATTTTGTCCGAAATTTGGTAGAAAATTTTGCATTGAGAAGTAGTTTCTTGGTACAATGTCCCATACTATAGAAACTATAGTGATTTCTTCCACTGGAACTGCCCTTATAAGGTGCGCGGATGGTCATTCCAAAGACCAAGACCCAATTAAAATCAGCACGGATCCCCTCTCAACTAAATTATGCATGCAGCCATGCAGCACCAGCGCATTAATCAAGAATTTTCCAACCACAAATCTGGTGCATGCTGGATGCAAAACGTAGGCGCACATTTCCCAACAGTCCGCATGCAAATCTTAAGTGTAATTATGTGTAGCGGTAACATGCAAACACCTTATATATGCCAAAAAGTGAACAACTGGCATACACCCTATAAATGAGAATGGAGGGAGTAGTCATCCAATTAATCCATACTTAGCGTGTAATTTGTTGAGTTGAATATATAAGGCTAAAAAAACAATAAATACATCCTCTAAATTTATTAATCACAAAAGAATATCAGAATTCTTTTTGGAATTGATTCTCAATGAACTATTATAGGGATTGATTCAACATGAGATGATGCTAAGCAGTTCTTAGCAAGACTAAGGCCGAATGTTATATGACACTTCAATTATTATTAAACTAACATAGGGATGATAATTACCGGTTTAGTTAGTTAAGAGGTTGATTTGCATTAAATGAAATAAAAGGTATGAATGTGGATGCGGTTTGTCTTCGACTATTCCCATTTTCTCTCTTAGGGAAAGCCAAGCAATGGTTCTATGCGAACCGTGAGGCTATCAATACATGGGGCAAATGTTCAGAAGCATTCCTCAAGAAGTTCTTTCCATTGGGTAAAACCAATACCCTCCGTGGGAGAATTTCTAGTTTCCAGCAAGAAGCAAATGAATCTATTCTAGAGGCTTGGGAAAGGCTTCAAGAGTATATCCTGGCCTGTCCTCACCATGGGATGGAGGATTGGTTTATTCTTCAGAGCTTCTACAACGGGCTGACTCCGACAGTCCGTGGTCATATTGATGCTGCTGCTCAAGGAGCCTTTTTATCACTTACTGTTGATGAAGCAAAATCACTTATTGAGAAGATGGTTTCCGACCAAGGGTGGAGTGATGAACAACTCCAACCACGTCACAGGGGTACTCATACTGTCAAGGAAGCAGATATGCTTACCGTCAAGATGGACCTTCTTATGAAGAGATTGGATGATTACACCAGTGAGAAAGCTTCCATGGCCACCACTACTCTGCCTATGGATTCTCATATGATTTGTGAGGTCTGTGGTAACAATGGGAACTCAGGGAATCACTACCCTGAAACTCAGGAGGATGTGATGTACATGAATGACAATAATAATGGTTATCGCCCACAAGGAGGCAAAATGTGGAACCAACAACGCCCTTACTATCAAGGAGGTAACCAAGGTAATTCTTACAATCCTAACAAGTCCTCCTTGAGAGATCTTGTTTTCGGGCAGGCTAAGGTTAATGAAGGTGTCACTAAAATTTTGCTGCCCTTGATAAATCTTTGGAGAACCTCAACGTTAACCTTGATAGTTTTTCTTCTGCTCAAAAGAGTCAGCTAATTTTTAACAAAGTGTTAGAAACTTAGATGGCCCAATTAGCTGCTTTGGTTTCGTTTGCTGATAACGGGAGGATCCTGGGGCAACCCGTGTCTTCTTGTGAAAATGTTAGTGTAGTGTCGATTAGGTGGGGTAAGCCACCTAGACAAACATATGCTCCTAACTATGCAGGAAAGCTCATACACCAAATTCAAGTTGAATGGGAGGAATCAACAGTATTGCACAGAAGGGATCCTGGCTATCCAGCTATCACATGCACCATATATTATAAAAAGATAAAGCATGCCCTTTGTGACCTTGGTGCAAGTGTCAATCTCATGTCCAAGGCCATGTTTGAGCAACTAGGATATCCAGCTCTTTCTCCAACTACACTGACTGTCCAACTTGCTGATTCATCGATCCGATATCCGGAGGCAGTTGTTGAGAGCTTATTGGTCCAGATCAAGAACTCTTATGTCCTTGCGGATTTTGTGGTCCTTGATATGGAAGATGAGGGTGGAATGCCGCTCATTCTCGGGCGGCCATTCCTCAGTGATGTCAGAGCCAAAATCAATGTGGGGCCTGGAGTGATCCGTTTCCGCACTGGGAGTAAGAACTTGATGGTCAGGTTTCAAGAAAAAGAAGAGTAATGCTACTTAGTGTATGATAGTGTTGAGCAGCTTGGGGGGAAGGACGGAGCCTTCACCCCCTCCAAAGCAACCTTCATCCTCATCAAAGCAAAAGAAAATTCAAAAGAGTGGCGGAAGGTTGAGAAGGCATCACCCTCTACTTCTCGAGAGTGAGATGTCGAGTGGTATTGATCGCCGAGAGGAGTCCAGCTCGTCAGACTAAAAATGATGAGACCTTTCTACCAAAAAGGTAAAAGATGGTATTTATCTCATATTTCTCTTTCCAAAATTTATTTGATTATCCAAAATGTATGTTTAATTTTTCCAACCCAGCATCTGCATGCTAGATTTTTCTAGCCTTTTTCCCGTTTAAATAAAATTTTTGAAAATAATTTCAGAGTTTGAAAATCCTTGAAAAATCTATTGAAAAATATTTTGGGTGAGTTTTGGTCGGGGCACTTGGGCAAGTCATGGGCTAGCTATTGGGGAGCCACCAGCCAAAGCAGGCTGCCAGCGGGCCCAAGCCTAGGTTGGCCGACCGTTGGATCGGTCGATCCCGGCCAACGGCTAGCGAGGCCCAGCCGGCTCCAACGGCTCCTAGCCGTTGAGTCTCGGCTCCCCCGAGCTGCCTGCCTTGTTTGCCTATAAATAGAAGGCAGAGAGGGGGTGCTCTTCACCCATTCAACTCATTTCCATCACCCCCTCTCCACTCTTGGTTTCTTGGATTTCTTGCTCAAGATTTGAAGCATCAAGTACTCTCTCTATTGTGTTACTACAAATATTGATCATTGGTGGAGCAAACTCGGTAAGAATTTCATTTGGTTTCACTAATCCATCACCGAGTTTCTCTTGTTGTCCATTTGTTGTGCAAGCATGAGTTGGACTTCTGGCGTCTACCGGAGGGTGACACGCTCCCGCTTGCGGGCTAGCACGAGTTCACACATCCCCTCCGAGCCGGTGCCGAGCCCATCAATGATGGACTATGAAGAGGAGCAAGCAGAGCAAGACGCACCGCAAGCAACGAGGGAAGCCACCAATGACGATCCCTACCTCGACTTGCGAGGTGCTCGAGAGAACCAAGCCTACGCTATCCTGAAGGATCGAGTCTTCACCGACACCCGGGACTTTGACCCGACTATTCTGGAAAAGATAGGTATGGACTCTAAGTTCACCTCTATTTGGTACGCTCTCGGTTGGGAGGAGTTTGCGCCGGTCACATAGCTAGGCTCTCGGCCCCTCACCATCCAGTTTCTTTGCTCTCTTGTTGAGGAGGCGAACAATATCAAGTTCTAATTTTTCGGGATCGAGTACCAGGTTTCATGGAAAGATCTTAGTTTCCACCTCGGTTTTAGTTCTCGTTGTGCTATTTCTCTCAAAAAGTCTTGTCGTAGTTTTACTCGAGATGCTTTCTTGGGTGACATCTCTGGTCGAGTTGGTGGCGTTAAAATTGTGCCTCGGTGCAATGACATTCTGCATTCGACTCTTCTTCTGTGGCCCAAGTGGCTCGCCATTACTCTCTTTCCACAAGAGGATGTTCGACCTGTGCGCGTTGAAGAGTTGATGATTTTATATGCCACTGTCAATAAGATCAAGGTCTCCCGTGTTAAGGTGATGATTCGGCAACGATTGACGAATTTTAAGATGATGGGTCCTATCGAGTGTACGTCTTTGGTTACTCGTATTGCTCAGAGACTCGAGATTTTAGGCAGAAACCCCGTCCCCTTCATTGGGACTCCCCGAGCTCTCATCGATGAGACATACTTGATCCAGAGGCATATACTCAAGAGGGGTCTAAATGATTCCTTGACTTTCTTCTTTCCGGGATATGCAAATGAGATCCCATTACCTAACCCGAGGTTTCAGTTGTATGACTCCCAGTCGTTGACCATTCCCCTTGTTTTTTTTGAGCGAACACCGTGGGGCAAAGCCCCCCGGCCACTACGTGAAAACCTCAAATATGTCACGCAACATTTGTAATGGGCTCTTAACACCCGTTACATGCACCCACATCTGTAACGGTTGTTGTTTGATGCCCATTACCCATAAGCGCGACAGGCTGACCCCGAGGTTGGCCTCCACAATGCCCGTTACCAATGTGGACTTCTGGTAACGGGCTTCTTAAACGCCCGTTACATTAATTCTTTGTAACGGACCTTAAAGCGAGTCCATTACGAAAGATAAACCTATTGGTAACGGGCTTGTAAAATCCGTTACCGATCAATGCCCTATCGGTAACAGGCTCTTTAAGTCCGTTACTGATCACTGCCGTATCGGTAACCAGCTTTAGTGTCCATTACCGATGACCATTTGACGCCCGTTACTAGACTGAGAGCTCAATAATTAAAGTCTAATAGCACTCTTCACTGCCGTGAAGCGGGAGCACGGCGGCAGTGAACAAAGGAGACGGAGGTTTGTTAATCCGTGTCTCCTTTGTGATGAAAGGAGACGGTGGTTTGTGAATCCGCATCTCCTTTGAGTCTGTCTTCATTGACAGGTCAGCTCGATCTCTCATTGCTTCCATTTCGACATACAGGCACAATCAACACATATATCTTTTGAGACAAAACAGACATCATAAGAGAGATAACTTGTCCACATAGATGAAGATAACTTGTACACAGGAATAAAGAATATTTATTACAAACAATTAACTTAACTTGTCCATCAGGCTAGGACTTAACTTGTCCATCACATTAATTATTTACTATGGTCGTGCTATCTGACCAAACACATCAACAAAAGCATGCCCCTTGAACATCCACAAAAGTATGGCTATCTGACCCTGCACATCAACAAGCTTGAACTTCCTCATGCCCCATCAAGATTGGCTCTTTTTGCAGCCTCTTCGTAAGCAACCAAGGATTCTTGAAGCCCTTCGAGCACATCTTCAATGGGCTCAAGATTTTGTTCAGTGGTATACTTTTACCTCCTTATGTGCTTAGCCTTTTTGATGAGGATGTTCACTTCTTTCATGATTTTTTCAAACTTAGGTTTCACATAATCCCAGACATTAAGGTTTAGAAGTAACTCAAGCTCTGCTCGCGACTCATAGAGTTTTGCCTGGAACAGGGTTAAACATGGTATAAGAATAACATAGTTAATTCAGAACTAATTTGCCTCAGAAATTGGAGCAGTATAGGCACAGTAATCATCATAGGAAAATTATATAAGAACTTGAAACTTATCCTAGGCTTCATAGCAGGGTGACAAGTAAAAGCAGAACTTAGTTCAGAACTGATTTGCCTCAGAACTTGGTATAAGATCATGACAAGTATGGAAGACATCATCATAGGCACTAACTTTATCAAGCTCAAGCTCAAGTTCAAGCTAGCTCAAGCTCCATCTATAGAACAAGTAAAAAGGCAGTGAGATTCAGAGAAACTTGCCTCGCTGTCGTCGTGGTCGTTGCCAGAGTCAGAGATGAGGTTCTCTACACCTCGCCGCTCCCTCGACCCCTCTTCGTCGTTGCCAGACACTTGTGCTCGCAGACGTGAGGCAGACGCCTCACCCACTTCGCTGCCCCCTCGCCGGCACACTCCTCCTTGCCGCTGCTTGGCCCCTCGTCGGAACCCGAGAGGATCCAGTCGAGGACCCTCGTCTCCGGCATTGGGTTCACTCCACCGCCGCTTGGCCCCTCTCCGGCGCTCATCGTCGTCTCCCTCTTCGCCGCCATCTCGCCGGCACGTGCGCGGATCCAGTTGCGGCACCGCTTCGCGTTCCGATTCTCCTCGATCCTCGGTGCGCAAGGTCGTCCGCTGCTTGGCCCCTCGCCGGCGCTCATCGTCGTCACTGTCTCCACGCCTCCTCTCACCCTAGTGAGAAATGAGGAAAGTGTCGTGTGCTGCGCTTTTTTTGAAGGAAAGTGCTGCACTTATCCATTCGGAAAGAAGAAGGGGAGACGGAATGGGCTAGGGCGGTTGAATATTCATTTTGCAAAATGGATAGTCATGGCCGACGCGGGTTAGCAAACCCACGTCGCTTTGTTGGCTGGTGCGCGGGCGGGCAATGGTTACCTTCTTTATACTAGGCTGCTGACGCTGACGCGTGGGCCCGACACTTTTTTTTGAAATGACACTTGCTTCCCTAAAAAATTAGGGCCCATAAAACAGCACCTAAAAATTAATAAAAATACGAACAATTCATAGTTTTTTTTGAGAATCAAACAACTCATAGTTGGGCATTTGGTATTTGAATAAAATATGAACAGTCATACGTCACCACATGTCTCTTTTGTGGCCAAGAGCTCTCCTGAGCGTACACGGGTTCCGAGGCGCGTGACCGGGCGCCTGACGGTTCCCCGTCTTGTCACTATAAATCCCCGGTCGGCCAAGAAATTTGTCAACCGCGCCACTAAGAAAACCCCAGCACCACCGTCTCCGGTCACCAAGAAGTGAATCCAAGAGCTTCTTCTTCCTCAAGCGCGTGCATGGCATCGTCAAGCGAGCCGTCCAGGAAATGGGGGAGGGAGGAGGATGATGACGACGAAAGCCGCCGCCGTCGGCTCATCAAGGAGGGGACGGCGATGGCGCCCGAGGAGCCCGAGGAGGTGCCGCCGTCCCCGCCCGACGAGCCTGAGGAGGTGCCGCCGCCCCCGCCAGAGGAGGCGCCGGCGCTGCAGCCCGTGAAGGTCGTTTCTGCTCCTGCACTAACTGCTGACGAAGCCAGTTGGTCAGTCAACTTGTTCCACGAAGCTTTCAACAGGCTTCGACGGGTGGCTGTTCATCTCAGGGTCCCAGGACCCAATGATCCGCTGCAGAGGACCGTGAAGGATTACGCCTTCAAGATCCATAACTTGGCCGGGGACCTTGAGAGAGGCGTGCTCGGCCCCGTCGACGACGACGGCGGCCTCGACGGCTCCGGCTCCGGCTCCGACTCTGACTCCGACGGTGGAGCTCCTCCGGCGGCGACTACCTCTGCTTAATTAATTTGTTCCTCTATTAATTTGTTCCTCCTGTGTGTTTGTTCCTCTGTTAATGTGTTCCTCCTGTGTGTTTGTTGAACTAGTAGATCTAAGAGACGCGGGTAGATCCATCCATGTCTCCTATAACGCATTGCAATGTCTATGGCAGCAGCTTACAATGAATTGCAATGTGTATGCCAGAAGTTTGTTACTCTGTTTGTGTCATTATATGGCAGCAGTTTACAATGAATTGCAATGTGTATGCTAGAGTTATGCTAGAAGTTTGTTACTCTGTTTGTGTTAATCCGCATCTCCTTTGCCTCGTGCTGCAATGAAATGTCAGCACAGATGAATTGATGAATTTTGTGATGTGTGACACATTAAGATTTGTGACCCAATTGTCATTCCATCCATTCTTCATTCATACATTTAAGTTTGTCATCCGTGACAAATTTTTCATTCTTCATCCACACAAATGAAGCAAAAGCACCACTTTTAACATCAGAATTACTTCTTTGCAGCATACATCCCCAGTAAACATCCAAATACTACACAAACAACAGCCACAATAATTAAGTTCATCTTCCAGATCACATTGTCCATCTTCTCCTCCAGTGCTTTCTTCCTCTGCTTGTCCTCCAGTGCTTGCCTCTGCTCGCCGCTCCCAATTTGACATTCCACTGAATCAACTACTTCATCGACCGCGTCTGCCCAGTTCGACAGTCGAAAAACAATGATGCTAGCATCCTTCAGCATCTGGAGATACTCCTTGTGGAAACGATAAAATCCACAATTCTTGGTGTACTGCAGAATCAAAAGCACATAAGAACCCTAACTCAGATTTGGGAGACATAGCAGACTACTCACCGAGTTCCTTGCACACTTGAAATGAAGATGACCGTGGTTTTCACCTTCCTTCTGCGTCCGCCCCTCCACCACCCAAGCCATACCACAGTCCGGGCAAGGGACCAGTGGAAAACCGCTTAGCTCACCGACTGGATCCAAGCCGATGGAGTGATTGCGGCTGCTCTGGCAACCTTGAACCCTGCTCCTCACACGTGCACCTCCAGACGAATTGGCGTAGTACGACATGTGCGCAACGGCGGGGAAGGACGGGCGGGCGGCGGCGGTGGAGCTCAGATCGGGGAAGAAGAAGGGGGCCGGGGCCGGGGCGTATGGATGTTCATTCGGCCAGGGGCATTTCGGACAATGGAGCACTTGTTGGCGACGAGGGTTAGTGTACCAGCGTCGCCGGGGCGGATGCATATTCATTCAGCCAGGGGCATTTCGGACAATGGAGCACTTGTTGGCGACGAGGGTTAGTGTACCAGCGTTGCCGGGGCGGATGCATATTCATTCAGCCAGGGGCATTTCAGACAATGGAGCACTTGTTGGCGACGCGGGTTAGTCTACCCGCATCGCCTTTGTCGGTCGGGCAGGCAATGGTTATCTTTTTTATATAGGCTTATGACGCTGACGCGTGGGCCCGACACTATTTTTTCTGAATTGAAACTTGCTTCCCTCAAATATTAGAGCCCATAAACAGCACCAAAAATGCATAAAAAATACGAACAATTCATAGTTGGTAATTTAGTATTTGAATAAAATATCAACAGCCACACTTGTTTAACCAAATTTCTTAAAATTAGATTTTTTATCTCTTGTTTATGATATAATAATTATAATAACATCTTAGGGTGTTCTAAAAATTCTACAAATTGACTTGGCAACATAATTTAGGTCCCTAAGCTTGTCTACAAAAATTCAAATGGTTTCGAAAACGGAAGATTATACTTGTGTACAAATGTCTACATCTCTCACATAGTTTCTTAGAATGTTACTTCAACATTGAAGTTTTCCACACTTTAAAACATGTTCGAACTCATATGCATTTGAAATTTTAATATAACCTTATGTTCACCATACGATTACGAAATGCAAAGTTTCATTAGTATTGGTTGTGTAAAACAAATATTATTTCTATGTTGTACTTATAAGGAACAAGATAAGGCGTATAAACAACATCCAAGAAATGGAATTACATACGAAAAAATGTCATAAATGAATAGATGTTGATTTTAGAAAAATTCAGAAACAAATATCATCAAATTTGGATTACGGATGACGGAGAAATACGTGATACAAAATTTGATTGCAGATTAAAAGGGGAAAAGCAAATTGTTCTTCATTCGAATAGACCTGGCCCCGCACCTTCATTGGTGACGGGTGGTTGTTAATCAGCGTATCATTTGCGCATCCGAACCTTTTTAATAAACGCTCCACCCTGCCTTCCGCCTTCTATCCCCTTCTCCGGCTTCCGCCTTCCTCGTCTCCGTCGCAGCCTCGTTTCCGTCACAGGGATGGCCCGCGACTCTAGGGGGAGGTTCTGCAAGAAGGAGGCCCCGTGGCCACGTCCCCGTCCGTCTTCCTCGGTGCTATCCGCCGCCCCTGTCAAGAGAGTGAGGTTCCGCGGCGATGAAGAGGAGCCGTCCCAGCGCGCCGTCCCCGTGCGTCTTCCTCGGCGCTCCATGGAAGAGGCCGGTTCTTCGTCGGCCTGGGGGAGGAAGCCATACACGCGCGCAAGGGCCAAGTTGGTGGACTCCAGCGACACCCGCCATGGAGAGGCAGGGTTTTTTCCTCGACGCGAAGGAAGAAGCGGTCCATGCGCATTGAGGTGAGCGCGGACTCCTCTGGCGACGACCCGGGCAGAAGAGTGGTGGTAGACCTCATCTCCTCTGGCGACGACTCCGGCGACGACTCCGGCAACAACTCCGGCGACGACTCTGGCAACAACTCCGGCGACGATTCTGAAGACCATGAGGCAAGTTCTGAAACCATCACGCACGATTTGTCCTTGTACCTTCACATCTTCACTGATCAATTGTTCTAATGCATCAATTTCCATTTGTTGTAGGAAGTTGCTGCACATGACATTGACAGGATTTGGACTGAAATCAACAAGCTCAAGGAATCGGCTGAAGAGAAGCAGGCATGTTTTGAAACCAGTTAGAGCTAAACAGCTTTCTTGTAAGTTACAACTGTTATGAAGCTTGCATCAATATAGTTTTCCTTTGTTTTAGGAACGTGCTGTTACTCGGGATGACATTGACTACATCTGGAAAAGAATCGACAAGCAGGATGAGCAGGTTAAAGCTGCACAAAAGAGGCAGGAGATTGAACTTCTAAAGAAGAATGCTGAGCTGGCAGAAAGAGTTGCAAAACTAGAAACAATGATAGCTGAACTTGAGGTAGCAACACAAAAGAAGCCATCTAGCTAACTAGTTCCCTTGCAGCTACAATCTAGTTTGGTGATGCGCCCAGCTGATGCAGTCTTATTTTGGTGATGTGCCCTGCTGATGCATGTCAGATGTGAATATGTTTGTTATGAGTTAGTTTGCTTGGTGATGTGAACTTGTGATGCGTGTCATATGTGAACATGTGATGCTATATCAACAGTCACACTTGTTTGCTTGGTGATGTGAACTTGTGATGCATGTCATATTAGAGCCCATAAACAGCACCTAAAAATTCATATAAAATACGAAAAATTCATAGTTGGTAATTTAGTCTATGAATAAAATATCTACAGCCACACTTGTTTAACCAAATTTCTTAAAATTAGATTTTTTATCTCATGTTTATGATATACTAGTAGCAGAGTAGTACTTGACTACATTACTCGTTTTAAGGCCCACACAAGCCCACTCACGCTAGGTTAGTAGGGAAGGACGCCTCCCTCACGCAGTCTCCCCCCGCTCTCCCCTCGCGCTGCCACTTTCTCCCCTCGCCTTCATCCCCCTCACCTCCCCCACGCCGCGACACACGCTACACCCCTTCGCTGAGACACGCGCCACACCACGCTCGGCGCGACGCGTGCCACACCTCTGACAGCGAGATCTGGAGGAGGAGGGACCCAGCAGCGGCGACGACGACGACGACTAGAGGAAGGATCCAACGACGATGGTGACTAGGAGGAGGATGAGGGATCCAGCCACGAGGTCAACGCGAGGATGAGGATGTGGCGGCGAGTAGGCAGCGACGAGGAGTAGAGATCCCTCCGCTCCGACAGTGACAAGGTCAGTGGCGAATCTAGGATTTGAGTTTATGGTTTGCCGCTCTAAAAATGTCTTATACAATTCGGTAAATCCATTCTACCAACTCGGTAATAATTGTAAAATTAACAACAATTCAGTAATAACTATAAAATTAACAACGTAATTGGTATATTTACTCGAGTTTATGCAATTAGGCCAAGCGAGTGTATGCAGCACACATGCGTTCAGATAATCTAGTATACAACATATGCGTGCGTATGCTTTTCTTTTTATATAAATGCGTATAAATATACTTGTATTTGTGGGAATTGCAGGGTATGCCGGTGCATACCCGGGATACCCTGTGGCTCCTTTGTATAAGTACATGTGGACATACTTAGCTATTGATGGTATACATACTTAGCATTTCCCTTTAGATTGACTCTTATATTTGGTTTTGCTCTTGTTCCTATGTACATGTGCACATTCTCTCCAAGTTGAATAAGTACCTCATCAGCAACAGAGGCAGCCTGCATCTTCCTCTTTAAAATGGTAAGGTCGCATTGCCTGAACTAATTTTTTGGTTACTGAATTTTGCATTTATGTTAATGGTTTACCATAGAACCAATGATATTATAGTGGGCTAAAGTAGTTACTGTAATTGTTTTCTTATGTGTTTTCTCATGCTTAGCTGCTAAGCATGGTTAACTAAAAATGTGCTCTACTTGTCTCTTGTTGTAGCATGTCTCCTGGGAGAGCTAGCAGTATGGTCTGCTTTTTGTGCTATTCTTGGACACTGAGCTGACCTTTCTCAAAATCCGTTGACTATTAATTCATAGGATAAATCTGACGAGGACTATAGACCTGGGCCACAAGATGAAGAAGAGGGATATGGCACTGCTAGTGCACAACAAGACCAGGTGGGTAAGGCTCAGCGCCAAGGCAGAGCGCTAAGGACATCCACAAAGTGGCCAAGTGACACAATGATAGTCACTGAGGTCGACATAGGGGGGATGCCAGTACCATTGACTCAAAAGCACAAGTTCAGGGTGCTTGCGGGGCTCGTTGCTAGACAAAAGATATCTTTGCACTTGACAGAATTCAAAGAACTAAGCAGTGATGAAAAGTGGGATTTGTTTGATATGCATGTGCAGAAACACTTGACGTTCCAGGAAGGCGTGAAACCGCAGGCATTCAAGCTTTTCTGGAAGACGACAGCCAAGGCATGGAGAAGATTCAGATTTCAGCTTAAGCGAGATTTTATCAGAAAAGGACTTGAGCCATTTACAAGGCACCCGTTTATCGTTCCGGAATAGTGGAAGGAGTTCATGAAACAGGAGGAAACCGAGCAAGCCTCATCTGTTAGTGTCAAGTTCAAAGAACTCCGAAGTCGGAACACAAGCGAGCACAGCATGGGTCCAGCTGGTTATACTGTGAAACTAGAACAATGGGAGGAAGAGGACAGACAATTAGCTGCAGCTGGGATCCCCAACCCATATGACGCCTACCTTGACGATCGTTCCTGAGAGCCATGTGTGGTTCGAGGACCAGGGGATGGTCGCTTCCTGGTGTGATGGGTGATCGACAACGTGGTGTGGACTGATTCTTGGCTAAGTATTGCAAGTGTAGGTTGCGACTTGACTGGTGTCGGTGCAGGTGAAGAACAAGCGTGAAAGGTCGTTGCCGGTGAGGCCTCCAGGTGTGGAGAAGACAAGTAGGCTTGGTTCGAGGGACCTGGTGGCCAGCGGAGTCAAGTGCGGGCCGCATGGTGGCAAGAACGGCAAGATGAAGTCGTGGACGGTTTCTTGGTAGAGCCTCAAAACCAAGGTCGAGTCGGGACTACGTGGGAGCCGAGTCATGAGTGCAGATTGGCGGAGGCTACACCGAGTTCGCGGGGTTTTCGGTGGTTCACCAGAAAACCACTAGGTTCCTTGGTTGATCCACAAAGCCAAGACCGAAGACCGAAGACGGAGGTGCAGCAGCATCAGACCGGTCTGACCGGTGGGTCTGACCGGTGAGGAGCACCGGTCTGACCAGTGTGCGACGACGCAGTCCGGAGACTTCGAAGCGGAGGACACGCGTCGGGATCGCAAGGCTTGCGTCGAGGCTAAGCAAGTTTGCGGTCCCTGGGCATCCGTTCGATGGCACGACGATGAAGATTCCCAAAGTGCCCCTCGGGGGCGTGTATCCTAGTATTAGGCCTTAGGGGTAGTTTCATCTTTCGGTTGCCTCCATATAACCCAAGTGGTGAGAGGATAGCAGCTATCTCTTGGAACCCTAGCTCATTTTGTTTTGCTATTTTCCTCTTCCATTTTCCTTTGGAATTTCTAGGACTAGCTTGAGAGCTTCATTGTGAAATCTTGTGAGAGGGAAGGATGATCGGGCGGCAAGCTAGACCTTGTATGAACCTCTTTGGTATGTATAGATGATTCGGCATGGTTCCTCAAGGCTTGGATGTGTCTTTCCCGTTTCTCCTTTTTGGTGTTTTTTGGAGCCCTTTCTTGACGATTTTCTTGTGGTGGATTCGAGACCTTTCTCTTTGGGATTTGGTGGGGGATGTATGTTTGAACCCTTCATGGTTCTTTTCCCTTTGATTCCCCTCCCAAATCCGTGAGCAAAGGGACTCGATTTTGGGGTTTTCTTGGCTCTAGGGTTAGAGGAGTTCTCGGTGGGATTTCTTCGATTCCTCTCATTTTAGCAAGTTTTGGTGGACCAAATCTTGGCTATGGAGTGCCCATGAGGTGTTCCTACTATCCCCAAAGTCTCGTGCAAAACCGTGGAGTGATTCGGGAGATTGGAGTTGGATTTGGGGGAGTTGACCCGCGGGCGCTGTTCATCCCGAGCTGCCCAGCCTGACCGGTCTGACCGGTGCTGCTCACCGGTCTGACCGGTGCAGAGGCTTTGTGGGATTTGCCTCGGGTGAACTGCCTGGTTCGTGTGGTTTTGCCCCGTGGGGCTGCTGGTCAGTTCTTGGCCTATTTGGAGTTGTTTTGCTAGGCTTTGTGAAGGGTTCTTCCTTCTTGCAGGTTGTGTTTTGGAGGTGGTTTTTGTTCCAGGGCCTAGAGGAGTCACTGAGGCTTCCTGGAACGTTTGCTGTGCGGCTGCTGTTGCCACCGGCCTGACCGGCGCTGTCCACCGGTCTGACCGGTGTCACCGGTCTGACCGGCGCAGGCCATCGGTCTGACCGGTGTAGCACAGGCAGCAAGCCATGCAAGTTTCCGCTGTGCGCGTTGGTGTGTTTTGGTTCGGAAGGTTGTGTGTTGGTTCCTAGGACCAGTAGCACTCCAGTGGCTACGTGGTCTTGACCAACTTGGGTAGTTGAGTCGGAGACGCGCTTGGTTGCCGTGTTCGTCTTGTTGGAGTGCCCATCTCCTTCGAGAAGAATTTTTATCGGCTCCCATTCACTCCCCCCTCTCTGGTCGCCAGTTTCGGTCCTTCAATTGGTATCAGAGTCGGTTACGGATCTTCGTGATTCTAACTAGTCTAAGATCCAAAGATGGCGTACCAGGAACGGGGTTCGAGTCCTCCGCACTTCGATGCGAAGAACTACCAGATGTGGCAGAGGCAGATGGTGGCGTTCCTCCGCGGAAAGGGTCAGATCCTTTGGGACGTTACGGTGAACACAGCTTATATTCATCCGATTAACTTCCTTGCTCCAGGATCGAGGGATATGTTCGACGCCAACAACAAGGCGGTCGACTACTTGTTTCGTGCTTTGTGTCAGTCCGAATTTGATCGGGTTCAGACAGAGGACTTAGCTTGTAGGATTTGGGAGCAGTTGAAGGATGCTCATGCTGAGAATGCTCAGGTTCAGGCTCGGATGTACGCGACTTACCGGAGAGAGTACGAGAACTTCACTCATCTCCCCGGCGAATCCGTCGATGCCCTTTTCCAACGGTTTACGGTTGTGGTGAACAACATGAGAGCCAATGTGGCCGTGCTCCCATACGATGATCATGATAGAGCCGTGAAGCTCTTGCACTCATTGGATCGCACCGTATGGGACGGAAAGGTCGAGGCTATTCTTGAGTCCGAGAAGTATGACACCTTGACCGTGAACGAGCTGTTCTCGAAGCTCAAGTCGGCTGAGTTGGACCGTGGTATGATAGCCAAGATCGAGAGCCCGACTGATTCTCATAGTCTTGCTCTCATCGGTGTCAAAGGAGCTAAGTCTAACGCTAACGCATCCTCCAGGATGTACTCTCTGTCTTCGTTGATGTCTTTGCCGGACGAGGAGTTCGACGTGCTTGGAGAGGACGAGCTGGCGTTGCTGACCAGGCAGTTCGAGAGGCTGCACGAGAACCGGGTGAACACGAGGAGGAATCCACGGACATGCTTTCAGTGCGGCAAGCCAGGACACTTCGTCGCTGACTATCCGGAGAAGACGGAGAACAAGGACGGCTACAAGCACCGGTCGAGCAAGGACGGCAAGTACCGATCGAGGCGCGATCACAAGCACAAGAAAAAGCACAAGGACGAGCGACGGTCGAGGAAGAAGGACGACCACGACAGGAAGGCCCGAGCGATGGTCGGAGCGAGCGACGTCGACTCCAGCTCCGCCTACTCTTCCTCGAGCTCGAGCAGCAGTGAAGATGAAGGTGATCGGCGCAAGAACAAGAAGTCATCCAAGAACTTGAGTGGGCTGAGCTGCTACGCGAGAGATGGCTTCTGCGGCATGGCTCGTAGCTCCGGCAGCAAGAAGAGTCACCAGAGTGACTCGGACTCCGACTCCGAGGATGAGGTACGTGACGAGCTTCCCTTCTTGCGTGAGGAGAATGAGCATCTTGGCAAGTTGCTAGATAACCGTGATGACATGCTTAGAGAGGCCAAGAAGATGAGGAAAGAGCTTAGGGCCTCACTAGAAGATGCTAGGAACCGAGTAGCTGAGCTAGAAACCCAGAACCTAGATGCTAAGCTTGAGATTGATTCGCTTAAGGCTTCTCCTATGGTTTCTGATGATGTGGATTGTGTTGATTGCTCTGTGTACCTAGCTGATCTTACTAGTCTCAAGGATAAGCATGCTTCTTTTTGTGATGAACTAGATGTGCTTTGCTAGGTGCTTGCACTTCTTGCCCTGTTTTGTATGGAAAGATTGATGAGATGCATGCTTACACTGTTTTGCTTGAGGCTAAGCTGAAAGAACCTATTCCCACTTCTTGCTCTACTTATCAATTGCATGCGGTTAAGAATTTGGAGCTTGCACATTATGTTGATCGCTTGCAGGATGAGAATGATGAGCTGAGGAAGTGTATGAGTTGGTTGTCGGGTCAGGAGCCTCAGCTTGGTATCATGATAGCGGCTTTCAAACGCTACGATGGTCAGGCACTTGGGGCTGACAAGCTTGGAGAGAACAGTGGTGAGGGAGTTGAGAGAGTTGGAGAGATCCCTATCCCACCACCGAACAGACACAAGAACAAGTTTGAGCCCAAGCCTAACCATCTCAGAAACAAACTTGACACTACTCCAGATCCACCCATATTCCCTCACCCAACAAATGATTTCCAAAAACCGGTGAAGTTTGTGAGTCCAAAGGGAGGTGAGGAAGGAGAGAAGAAGGGTGAGAAGCCGAGTGAGCAGCCCCAACCCAAGCCTAAGCCTAAGCCACAGCCCATGAAGTTCCATTGTGGGTATTGTGGTAGAGATGGTCACAAGGATGAGTTTTGCTTCAAGAGGAAGCGTGAGGAGAGAATGGCTAAGGAGTGGGCTAACAAGGACAAGTACCACCCCTCTAATGGTGTACCTGAGCCTCGTATGCAGATGCCCAGGGCCAAGGCGATTGTGAGGACAGTTCCGACTTGGGGAGATCGGAAGGTGGCAGGTGGTGCCGCTGGCCGAGCACTACCGGTCAGACCGGTGTACTCCACTGGTCAGACCGGTGCTGGTCTGGACAGACAGCGGTTTGGTTTTCGTGCTCGTGCGGATGCTCAGTTCGGTTCTGTTGGTCGTGGTTCTGGTGGTTGGCAGGGAGAGTATGTAGGTGGTCAGTTTGCTAGACGTTCTCCACCTCGTGCTCAATATGAGGGAGGGAGAAGTCGTAGCTTTGAGATGGAGAGGAGGAACGGTCCACGGTCTTCCTTTCGTGGTTTTCGTTCTCCTCCAGCGAGGCAGGGGTGGTTCCCTAGTGGTGGTTACCGTGGTGGTTTTCGTGGTGGTAGCTTTGATAGGCGTGATGATTTGGTTTGTGCTAACCCCACTTTGGAGCAAATGGCTCGGCACTGGTTTTACTCTTTTGGTACTAACCCCAGTGCTGAGTCGTTTGTTCACTCACGTGCTCGCTTTTGATTTTCAGGTGGGAGACTAGAGGAACGTTTGGTTGATTGACTCCGGTTGCTCGAGGCATATGACCGGAGACAAGGGGTGGTTCTCAAGTCTCGTCCCGGTGGTGTCCAGGACATACATCACCTTTGGGGACAATGGGCGAGGGCGTGTGCTTTCAGAAGGTAAGATTAAGGTAAGTGACAAGGTCACTCTCAGGCGTGTTGCTCTTGTTCAATCGCTGGGGTTCAATTTGCTTTCCGTGTCCCAGTTGTCGGATGAGGGCTTTGAGGTGTTGTTTCGACCTAGTGGTTCTCGGATTTTAGATTCTCGAGGGGACCTAGTTTGCATGGTCGTTCTCGAGGGTCAAGTGTTCCGAGCTGATTTTTCTCAGTCTTCTGGTGTGGAGCATTACTTTTTGGCTGGTTCTTTGAGTGAGTTGTGGAAGTGGCATAGGAAGTTGGGTCACTTGAGCTTTGACCTTTTGTCTCGCTTGAGTAAACTCAATTTGGTCCAAGGATTGCCACGGTTGAGATTTGAGAAAGAGTTGGTTTGTGCGCCGTGTAGGCATGCCAAGATGGTAGCCTCTTCTCACCCGGCCCTCACCGATGTGATGACGGAGCGTCCATGCGAGCTGCTCCATATGGACCTTGTTGGCCCAGCTCGTGTGCGATCTGCGGGTGGGAAGTGGTACGTCCTAGTTGTGGTGGACGACTACTCTCGGTATGCGTGGGTTTTCTTCTTGGAGGAGAAGGGGGAGACGTTTGGTTTTGTTCGAGATCTTGTCTTGAGGTTGAAGAACGAGAGGCACGAAGATGCCATACGAGCGATCCGCAGTGACAATGGCTCGGAATTCAAAAACTCTCGTTTCGAAACCTTTTGCCATGACTTGGGTCTTGAACACCAGTTTTCTAGTCCGTATATGCCTCCCTAGAATGGCGTGGTGGAAAGGAAAAACAGAACCTTGTGTGAGATGGCTCGGACGATGCTCGATGAGCATAGGACTCCGAGAAGGTTCTGGGCTGAGGCGGTCAATACCGCGTGCTATGTGTCGAACAGGATCTACCTCAGGGTTCACAAGAAGAAAACATGCTATGAGTTGATGCACGGTCACACACCCAAGGTGAGTCACTTCCATGTCTTTGGTTGTAAATGCTTCATTCTGAAGAAAGGGAAGAAGTTGGACAAGTTCGAGGCTAGGTCTGTCGATGGCATTTTCTTTGGTTATGCATCTCGTTCTAGAGCATTTCGTGTGCTCAATCTTGAAACTAACCTAATCGTGGAGACATGCGAGGTAACCTTCGACGAGACACAGCCACGTAGTCAGCTTGTTTTTGAGTGTGCAGGTGACGATGAACTTGGCGAGGAGATATTCCAGGAGGAGGAGCATGAACATGGAGATGATGAAGATGGCGGTGTGGCGCCCACGGCTGAGCATGTACCTACTACTTCGACGACGATCGAGAACGGGCCCTCTCCCACACCTACAACGACAAACCCAGATCAAGGCGAACCTGCTGTTGAGGGGGAGGTAGCATCAAGGCGAGAACCTCCCCGGCGAGTTCAAGTGGACCACCCAGCTTCGAGGATCATTGGCGACATCAATGAACGCAATACAAGGTCGAGGGTTCGAAACAATTCTCACTTTGCTTATGCTACTTTTGTTGCCACCTTTGAGCCCAAAGACATTGGACACGCGCTATCTGATCATAATTGGGTTAATTCGATGCATGAGGAGTTGGAGAACTTTGAGAGAAACCAAGTTTGGGAGTTGGTTGACCCACCCCCGGGGTGTAAGCCAATTGGGACAAAATGGGTGTGGAAGAACAAAGAGGGAGAGAAAGGAGAAGTGGTGAGAAACAAGTGAAGGCTTGTTGCTCAGGGGTATAGTCAGAAAGAGGGGATCGACTACGAGGAGACCTTTGCTCGCATAGCTTGTTTGGAGGCAATTAGGATCCTTCTAGCATTTTCCGTGGCTAAAGGGTTCAAATTGCACCAAATGGATGTGAAGAGTGCTTTCCTGAACGGTGTGTTGGAGGAAGAAGTGTATGTGAGGCAACCACCAGGGTTTGAGAGTGAGAAGCACCCCCACCGGGTGTACAAGTTGAGGAAGGCGCTGTATGGGTTGAAGTAGGCGCCTAGAGCTTGGTATGGTAGGTTGAGGGGGTTCCTGTTTGAGAGAGGGTTTGGGATGGGGAAGGTCGATCAGACCTTGTTTCTCCTCAGGCAGGGCAAAGATCTCCTGATTGTGCAGGTATACGTGGATGATATTGTCTTTGGTGGCTCGTCTAACTCTTTGGTTGCAAGGTTTGCAGAAGACATGAGCAGGGAATTTGAGATGAGCATGATGGGCGAGTTGCAGTTCTTCCTCAGCCTTCAGATCAAGCAGTCGAAGGAAGGAACATTTGTGCACCAAGCTAAGTACACCAAGGACATTGTGAGGAAGTTCAAGATGGAGGACTCCAAGGCTATGGCGACACCTATGAGTACGACTACAGCTCTTGATGCGGACGAGGAAGGTGAACACGTGGACCAGAAGGAGTACCGGAGCATGATCGGGTCACTCCTGTACTTGACGGCGACGAGGCCGGACATCCAATTCTCGGTATGTCTGTGCGCTCGTTTTCAAGCGTCTCCGAGGACTTCGCATCGGCAAGCAGTCAAGCGCATTTTCAGGTATTTGCGTCATACTCCCGACTTCGGCCTTTGGTACTCCGCGTCTTCTTCTTTGGCTCTTCATGGTTTTTCGGATGCGGATTTTGCCGGGTGTCGGTTGGATAGGAAGTCCACTTCTGGGACTTGCCAGTTTTTGGGTTCCTCTTTGGTGTCTTAGTCTTCCCGCAAACAGTCATGTGTTGCTCAATCCACTACCGAGGCAGAGTATGTGGCCGCAGCTAGTTGTTGCTCTCAGCTCCTTTAGATCACATACACCATGAGTGACTTTGGTGAGGAGTATACCTATGTCCCACTTCAATGTGATAGCACCAGTGCCATAAGCGTTGCAAAGAACCCAGTGCTCCATTCCAAAACCAAGCACATAGAAGTGAGGTATCATTTCTTGAGAGACAACGTAGAGAAAGGGAAGATAGCTTTGATCCATGTACCCACACATGACCAGCTAGCCGATATTTTCACCAAACCCCTAGATCAAGCAACTTTCACTCGTTTGCGGGGGGAGCTTGGTGTTTTTTGATTTCCTGAGTTAGTGTGTGGGAGCTCTCTTGTAGCATATGTATAGCTTTCCTTTGTGCATTTCTTGCATTTGGCATAGCATATGTATCGTGATGTATAGGCATCTTTATATCTTAGATTGCATGCATTTTGTATCTTATGCATTGTGTAGGAAAAGCTTCTCCTATATACATTGTTCATCATGGTGTGCTATTTATGATCTTGTGAGCTAGGTTGGTATGCTATGGTTAGTTTGGCTTAGCTCTTGATGATCTTGATTTATATCCATGGTTGATGGCTATATTTTCAAACATGTCTCATATATGCTCTCTTGTGAGTAAATGCCTTTATATGATCTTGACATGTTTTAGTGGCTTGGCTATGCTTAATTTGTGTTTGGATAGCTTATTTTGATCATATGGGGCCAAAGGCTCATTTGCCATCATGAATGTTTAGCCCTCATGCTTGATCTTGTGGAGGGGCATAAGTTCCTTTTTGTCGCAAAGACATTTCATGTACCAAATATGAATCTGAAAATGAAATGTAAATTGCTTGGAAAATGTGCTCCCATGTCATATGTGCTTAATTCTTATAGCTTTGGGTGCTAAACCGTTGCATGATGCCTACCAATGAGAAGTCTCATATATAGAAGTAGGCACATGGCTCGGTGGCTTTGACATGACATGAGGTGCTTGTGGGTGTTTATGATGGTCTTATGCTTAGAATGGTTGTCCTAGCATGAAGTTTGTGTGGCTTTGCCATTTTGACATGTTTTGCTCATGTTTAGGACTTTGCTCATGAGAGAGTGAATTTTCGCAAAATTGCTCAACTCTATCTTAGCTTCGTCCAATGGTTGTGAAACTTGGTGATCATGTAGTTGATGTCATTACGAAGCTATAGAGTATCTAACTTGCTCATTTGGACGTGTGTAGCATCGTGTGATGAATTTTGTCTATTTGAGAAGCTCTAGGTTGCATTTTTTGCATTTTTGGCTTGATTCATGCATTGTCAACAAGGGGGAGAAGGTTGAGCATGTTTTGGCTTGCTGCATGCATTTAGAAGGTTTCCAAGTGGTTTCGAGCTAGTTTTGAGCTCGTGCAGTTCCTAGTTTTTCCCAGGTGGTCATCGGCCTGACCGGTGGGAGGCACCGGTCTGACCGGTGTAAGGGTCAGGTGCTGGACGATCTAGCCCACCGATCTGACTGGTGAGGTTGACCGGTCTGACCGGTCAGAGCAAGGCTGAAGCAGCTGCTCTGTCTTGTGAGATGGTTTGCATGCATTCGTCTAGAGGGAGTTGCATTGGTTCAGGGGGAGCTTGCATGTGTGCAGGGGGAGCTCTTTGTGGTTTTCGAGCTTTGGATTGGTGGTTTGTGCTCTTTGCTTGAGCATGGTTTGTGTCGAGCCGTTGCCCTTGCGTAAGGGGTCCGAGACTTGTCTTCTTCAAGTGATCTTGCTCTTTGCCTTCCTTTGGCTTTCGGTCGCTTGTTGGAGTTTCCTTTAGTCGTTTCTTTTCTTTTTCTTTTTGGTTACCAAATGTGGGTGTTGTCAATGCACTCATCAAGGGGGAGATTGAGAGCCATGTGTGGTTCGAGGACCGGTGCATGGCCGCTTCCTGGTGTGATGAGTGATCGACAATGTGGTGTGGACTGATTCTTGGCTAAGTATTGCAGGTGTAGGTTGCAGCTTGACTGGTGTTGGTGCAGGTGAAGAACAAGCGCGAAAGGTCAATGCCGGTGAGGCCTCCATGTGTGGAGAAGACAAGTAGGCTTGGTTCGAGGGACCCGGTGGCCAGCGGAGTCAAGTGCGGGCCGCATGGTGGCAAGAACGGCA
Source organism: Cenchrus fungigraminus (assembly GCA_036936925.1). NCBI lineage: Eukaryota > Viridiplantae > Streptophyta > Magnoliopsida > Poales > Poaceae > Cenchrus > Cenchrus fungigraminus. The sequence goes on along the minus strand of CM072778.1, from coordinate 46,505,183 downwards.
AGATGAAGTCGTGGACGGTTTCTTGGTAGAGCCTCAAAACCAAGTTCGAGCCGGGACTACGTGGGAGCCGAGTCATGAGTGGAGATTGGCGGAGGCTACACCGAGTTCGTGGGGTTTCCGGTGGTTCACCAGAAAACCATTGGGTTCCTTGATTGATCCACAAAGCCAAGACCGAAGACCGAAGACGGAGGTGCAGCAGCATCGGACTGGTCTGACCGGTGGGTCTGACCGGTGAGGAGCACCGGTCTGACCGATGTGCGACGACGTAGTCCGGAGACTTCGAAGCGGAGGACATACGTCGGGATCGCAAGGCTTGCGTCGAGGCTAAGCAAGTTTGCGGTCGCTGGGCATCCATTCGATGGCTCGACGATGAAGATTCCCAAAGTGCCCCTCGGGGGCGTGTATCCGAGTATTAGGCCTTAGGGGTAGTTTCGTCTTTCGGTTGCCTCCATATAACCCAAGTGGTGAGAGGATGGCAGCCATCTCTCAGAACCCTAGTTCATTTTGTTTTGCTATTTTCCTCTTCCATTTTCCTTTGGAATTTCTAGGACTAGCTTGAGAGCTTCATGGTGAGATCTTGTGAGAGGGAAGGATGATCGGGCGGCAAGCTAGACCTTGTATGAACCTCTTTGGTATGTATAGATGATTCGGCGTGGTTCCTCAAGGCTTGGATGTGTCTTTCCCGTTTTTCCTTTTTGGTGATTTTTAGAGCCCTTTCTTGACGATTTTCTTGTGGTGGATTCGAGGCCTTTCTCTTTGGGATTTGGTGGGGGATGTATATTTGAACCCTTCGTGGTTCTTTTCCCTTTGATTCCCCTCCCAAATCTGTGAGCAAAGGGACTCGATTTTGGGGTTTTCTTGGCTCTAGGGTTAGAGGAGTTCTCGGTGGGATTTCTTCGATTCCTCTCATTTTAGCAAGTTTTGGTGGACCAAATCTTGGCTATGGAGTGCCCATGAGGTGTTCCTACTATCTCCAAAGTCTTGTGCAAAACCGTGGAGCGATTCGGGAGATCGGGAGTTGGATTTCGGGGAGTTGACCCACGGGCGCTGTTCATCCCGAGCTGCCCAGCCTGACCGGTCTGACTGGTGCTGCTCACCGGTCTGACCGGTGCAGAGGCTTTGTGGGATTTGCCTCGGGTGAACTGCTGGTCAGTTCTTGGCCTGTTTGGAGTTGTTTTGCTAGGCTTTGTGAAGGGTTCTTCCTTCTTGCAGGTTGTGTTTTGGAGGTGGTTTTTGTTCCAGGGCCTAGAGGAGTCACTGAGGCTTCCTGGAACGTTTGCTGTGCGGCTGCTGTTGCCACCGGCCTGACCGACGCTGTCCACCGGTCTGACCGGTGTCACCGGTCTGACCGGTGTCACCGGTCTGACTGGCGCAGGCCATCGGTCTGACCGGTGTAGCACAGGTTGCAAGCCGTGCAAGTTTCCGCTGTGCGCGTTGGTGTGTTTTGGTTCGGAAGGTTGTGTGTTGGTTCCTAGGACCAGTAGCACTCCAGTGGCTACGTGGTCTTGACCAACTTGGGTAGTTGAGTCGGAGACGTGCTTGGTTGCCGTGTTCGTCTTGTTGGAGTGTCCATCTCCTTCGAGAAGAATTTTTATCGGCTCCCATTCACTCCCCCCTCTCTGGTCGCCAGTTTCGGTCCTTCAGTTCCAAGAATTGGCTGCGAGCAAGGAGTAAGCTAGTGATTAAAGACCGTGTTGCCGTGATAGTGTTCAACAACAAAGAAATTGAAAAAGAGGCTGCAGACATTAAGGAGAAGAATGCATGTGCAGAATCTTCAGGAATGGCAGGGCAGAGGGAGTATGATGTGCTAAGTCAGTGCTTGGGCCGCCCTGAACAACCAGGTCGCATGCATGGTGTCTCCAGCTACCAGGGCTGGAAGTATGCATGGCCTCAGCACGCTTCCATGTACAAGAAGAGGAAGAGGACGAAGACCGACGCATCAGTTGATGCGAAAAAGATAAAGGAACAAATCAAGCAAGAACTGGTGGCTGAGATGCAGAACATGCAGATGCAGAACAGTTTACTAAAGAGGTTGTGTTGTCACCAGGTGGTGTTGTCATCAGTGTCCAATCACACAAGCCCTTCACCCGCCACACTGAAGAGCAGCTGTGCGTCCGCAGATAATATAGGTTTGATCGATGGCACTGCAGAGTTGATGACGGAGGTGCACTGTGACAATCGTACACAGCAAGACCTTATAGGCATGTTGACTGAACCCACACACTGTGGCCTATGGATCACGTGGAGGGGTCTTGAATGTGAGGCTGCAATTGGTCTTGTTCATCCAGAGCAGACTACGCTACAAACAGTCCCAATTCATGAAGACTGTGTTGTGGTTGAAGTGCTCTTTGTATATGATATCTTTGCGGATGAACTGGTGGAATACCCTCCTAATGACGAGGTGATGACACTCCGACAAGCTGAAGGACAGAGGTTACAGTGGAGAAGGTGTCGGATTCACATCAAGGGAGCACCAACATATAAATCTTCTTCACAGGCTACAGTACATATTCCTTGTAGTTCACAGAGTACGGGACAGGTTCCTTCCTCACATGGTTCCCCACATCCTCCTCCTCATCATCAATCCCCACATCCGCAAGACGTTCCATTCGGACCTCCTCCTCCTCGTCCTGAAAAACTTGCATCCCCACCTCCTTCTCGTCGTCATCCTGAAAAAACAGAAAAACTTGCATCCCCACATCCGCAAGATACACCAAATATTCCATCCCCACCACCTCCTCCTCCTTCTCCTCCTCATGAAATAACAAAATCTACACCCCCAAACGAAAGTGCTCAAAACAATCATGCCAAAGCAGGAGCCTAGATTGATATATTGGCTCATGCTGATAAATCTGCCGACGACATTTCGAAGAAAGCTGCAGGTACATCTGGGCCTAATACCTCTGTAATAGCTCCTGGTGAGACACCACCGTTACCAGGCAACCAGAGTGATGTGTTGGCTGGTGCTGATAAATCTCTTGACGACATTTCGAAGAAAGCTGTAGGTACATCTAGGCCCAATACCTCTGTAATAGCTCCTGGTGAGACACCACTAGGCAAGAAAGCCCTTGAGAAACCTTCAGCCATTTCAAAGCAGCAAGGAAAGAAACTTGCCGAAAATAAAATCTCTACACCACGTACAGCAGGCAAGAAATCCCTTGAGAAACCTTCAGCCATTTCAAAGCGGCAAGAAAAGAAACTTGCCAAAAATGAAAGCTCTACACCACCTATAGCAGGCTAGAAAGCCCTTAACAAACCTTCTTCAGCCATCTCAAAGCAGCAGGAAAAGAAAATTGTTGTAAATAAAACCTCTAAGATGCCTACTAGAAAGTGATTTGAGAGAAACACCAAGAAGAATCCTTGGGCTATGACTAACCCAAAGTGATCTGGGAGAAACACCAAGAAGAATCATTGGGCTATGACTAACCCAAATTACAAATTCGGAAAGAGCATTCTCAGTGGTGATGATCTCAAAAAGGCTGCTCCTTGTACCAGAGATCTCCACACATTCTACATGCAACGTGTTAAGTCAGATGATGATTCTCCGATTATGGTCGCACTTCGGCCCGAGACCAGTGCATGGCCCAAGAGAAGAGAAGAATCATCAAACGGACTCAAGCAGATACCTGTGCAACTCAGTGATTTGTACGATCTCTTCAACTTGGATGCTTTGGATCTGACACTTCTCCGCTGCTTCATCCTGTAAGTTGCTTGAAAATTTAATCTGCTTCTCACTAATCATTCTCTATCGAAATGTGCTTTTTGCCTCACATCATCTTTACCATGTATTTTGCATCCTTACACTTTTTTTTTCTTACTAATAGGAATATGGCTGTAGAAGTTGAGAAGACGGGCGCTGCAGTTGGCTTCCTTGATCCTGAATGCTTTAACTTCACAATGTTGACCAGCACGGCTGACACTCTTGATTTCTCTGTGTCCTATATGCAGCGTGCCTTCAAACTATATGCTGAAAAGAAACTCATCCTTACCGCTTATCTCAGTAGGAACCACTGGATTGCAGTGTCGATCATTCCGAAGCAGCAGATGGTCTACTATCTTGATTCATTCAAGAGCATTGAGACTGATACTACCCTTTTCAAACTAATCATTAATGAGTAAGTTATTTCTTTCTTAACCTGCGGACGTTCCTCAACAAACTCTGTAGAGTATATTAATTAATAGTGCCCTAACCATTGTTGCATGTTTCGTTGTAGGGGTTGGGACCATTACTGCGTCGGCAAGAAGTTGCCCCGCAGCACCTTGGAACATGTCAAAGACGTTAAGGTACATACCACTTATTTCCTTCCTGTGGAAGCTAGTACTAAAGCATGAGTTTATTTCTTCTCGATCACCACTATTTTTCTTTGTACATTTATTGCAGTGCCACCAACAACCTGATGATTCCAAACTCTGCGGCTTCTATTGTACCTATCACATGCTTAAATTAAAAGATAGAGGCCCAAATATGGAGGTACTTTCTTGGGATCTTCATTTGTAAAACCTGCAACTGAGCACAGTTCTTGCTTATTAGCACTGCACATGTTTGGTAACCACCTATATATGTGTGCTGACTGGTGACATTGTTATACCCAGAGATTAGGGCTAGATGAGCATCCTCTCCACCACAACTCGCTGGTCTATGTTCGTGATAGAATTGCCACATTCCTCATGGAACAGGTGATCGCAGTCGGCGGAAAATTTTATGCTGATGAAACTGTGTGGGCTAATCACTACAAGAAAATCGTTGACTAGTGACGCAACCACATTTTAGCGTTATTGATTTATGACGTTCCTGGCTGATCTCGTCATAATATTTCACTTCCGAGCAAATTTAGTGACAAAAAATTTTTGTGTCATAACGGTTGCTACTGTAGCCGATCGTTCACTGTTCCATGCTTGTTTTGTGACGCCATAAGCTCCGCAATAGCGTCATAAACCAACTTTGGTCCCACATGTAAGCATTATTTTAAAAATAGAGCGTTCCAAGTCGTCATAAAATTTAGTTGGGTCCCACATGTAAGCATTTTTTCGAAAGTAGAGTGTTCCAAGTCGTCATAAAATTTTCCAGGGTCCCACATGTAAGCATTTTTGCCATGTCAGCGGCGTCATAAACCAACTTTGGTCCCACATGTAAGCATTTTTTCAAAAATAGAGTGTTCCAAGTCGTCATAAATAGTTCTAGGGTCCCACTCGAAGGGAAATTTTTTACATTGACCAGGTCCCACCTGTAAATTTTATGAGAGTCTTTAATATAAATCGGTAATTCGAAGGCGAAACGCTTCACTGCATTAGCAAAGACTCTCGACTTTTGCTACGCAGATCAGCAATTCCAAGGTGAGACTTTTGGCAGGAATGGCGGATCCTAACAGCGACGGGAAGATGGTTGCGCCGCCATATCCAAGCAACGAGAGGATGAAACAGCACGACGAGGTTAGTCCTCTCCTCTGGTTTGAGCCGCTATATGTTCCCCTATCTTCCTAGGTTTGGGGATATCGAGATTTAGGGATCTGGAGGATTGATGATCATATATGTTAGATTCAGTTAGTTTTGTTGGCGATAGGTTCATAGGTGTTAGATTCAGTTAGTTTTCAATTTACATCATCTTACGATAGGTTCTTGTATTTTAGTAGCTTCAGAATGTTCTTCATGCCACTCGTTTTATAGATTTTTCTGAAGGTGCACAATTGATAGGATTGATAGATCCTTATATTTTCAATTTGCATCGTTTTATGGATTGATAGATTGAAGAGACTATCTCTGAGCTATAGACTGTGAAGGGGCATCTGGATTCTGTCATGATTCTTATCCTTTGCACAACTCATAGGTGTTAGATTCAGTTAGTTTCCAATTTGCATCGTTTGATGGATTTATAGGTTCTTGTATTCTACAAGCTTCTGCAGGAGCTTCAAGCCACTGTCGCTGAGCTCCAGAAAGTGAAGAGAGACCTGCAAGACCAAGAGCAAGAGGCTGCACTATACAAGGACCTATATAAGCAATCGTTACAGCAGCTGGATGACTTGTCTCTGCTATTGTTACAACGGGAGAACGCCGCGTTGAAAAAATTTAATGAGTTACAGAACGAACATACTGACGTGTTGAAAGTGGCTTGCAAATTGATGGAAGAGGCTAACCAAGAGACCCGGGAGAAGATATCCCAGATGAAAAAATGTAACATGAAGTGTGAAGCTGCTAGTGTGAAGCTGCAGGAGGCTAGAAATGAGCTGGAGAAGTTCCAGCAATCTTAATAAACATGTTTCTACCTCATCATCTTATGATGTTTTCTACTTGGTGGTGTGAACTTTGTGGTGTGAGTGCTATGAGATTCCATCTTATTATGCCGATTTGGTTTAATCTGTTTCAAATTGAGTCGAGCATACTCACCATTCTGAATTAATTTTGCTGATGTTTTGCTGGTCCGTTCTGTTGATGTTTTGCTGGAAGGACCTTCCTGAGTAACGATCGCGAAACTGCTTGTTTCCTACTGTCGGTCACGAAATGTTGCAAAAACAATTTGCCATAGCAAGGGTTTGAACTAGAGACCTATAGGAACGAGACAGCACTATCTACCACTGCACCACCTCTTGGTTGTGTCAATTTAATGAGAAACACTTTCCACCCCAACCACAGCACGGAGTGGTTGTTCTGATAAGTTGGCGGGAGAAAAGCCTACGCTGTAGCAAAAAATAGTTTTCCCGCAGCCCGCTGCCCCGAAACGGGAAAACGAAGAACGGAGAGGCGAGTAGGCTACCAAAACGGATCATTCCGGTGGTGATTTGTGACTTCCAACGGCTGCTCACTCCTACGGGCGCAACCTGGGTGATACTTGCTGCAGTGACGTGTCAATCTGGTAAGTAATTTTGTGTTCAATCCGGAAAATTTCATTTAGCAGATTGTTCTCCTTTTCGATTCGTTCTGTGGTCAGTAATTTTGAGTTGGATTCGCCAAAAACTTTCCAGATGGATAGATGCTGGATAACTGGTTGTACTGGTTTTACCACCGATCATGAGAAAGGGGTCCAGGATTTCTTGGCATTTCTTCGGACAAGATATGCTGAGGACGAAAAAATACTATGCCCGTGTCGTCGATGCCTCAATAACTCTACAGGGACTATAGAGCGAATTGGAGTTCACTTACTTGTGAGTGGGATGGCAACCACTTACACTAGGTGGATCCATCATGGAGAAGCTTTGGAGGATATGGTTGACGATGATGCAAATGTACAGGATAACGCAATTCTACCGGATGCAGAGGGGGATGTGGATAATGCAGCTCCATGGGATGGTGGTGATCAGGAAACAGTCCAGGAAAACCAATACATATCGGGTATGGAGGAGGATGAAGGCCCTGGAGACAATGGGATGTCTGAATTGATTGCTGACTTGGGCAAGGGTCAGGTGCTCGGTGAGAAAATGTATGAATTTGTAAAGGAACATCTGAACCGTAAGGTGTCATCGAAATCTTCATATGCACAATTTACATTTGTTGTGAAGTTACTTTATATAAAGTCTTTCAGTCGGATGAGCAACGTCGCATTCAATGCAACGACGAATTTGTTACAAAAAGGATTCCCAGAAGTGTGTCTTCTAGACTCTTTCGATGCGGCAATGAAGTACATACGTTCCATGGGACTAGGCTATGAAAAAAATCCATATTTGCAAAAATAATTGTATATTGTTTTGCAAGGAGAAGTATGTCAAACTTGATGTGCGCCCAGTATGTTGTGAAGCGGATTCAAGATGGAAGGATGCAGACACCAACAAGCGCGTTCCTCAAAAGGTATTGAGGCATTTTCCGCTGATTTCCAGGCTGAAGAGGATGTTTCTTTCATCAAAAACAGCAAAGGATGCACAATGGCACGAGTCGAAGCGAAAACTGGTGAACAATGAGCTTAGCCATCCAGCTGATGGTGATGCATGGAAAGAATTCAATAAAAGATGGAAAAAATTTGCAAAAGATGCTAGGAACCTTAGACTTGGTCTTGCAACCGATGGTTTCAATCCATTTGGCAACATGAACAACTCTATAGTATGTGGCCAATATTTGTTGTGCCGTATAACATGCCACCATGGGTATGCATGGAAGAATCAAACTTCATGATGGCCTTATTGATCCCTGGGCCGAGTTCTCCATCAAAGGATTTTGATATCTTCATGGAACCTCTCGTCGAAGAGCTGCAACAACTTTGGAAGGGTGTCTGGGCAATCGATGCTATTGAGGGTAAAGGATTTAAATTGCGTGCTGCGGTTCTTTGGTGCATACATGATTATCCAACATTGAGCACGTTGTCTGGGCGAGTCACGAAAGGCTATTTTGCCTATGTGCGTTGCGACAAGGATCCTTGCTCAAGGAGATTGAAGAACAAGATATGTTACATTGGGCATCGTCGTTTCCTTCCAACTGACCATCCATGGAGAAGAAAGAGAGCAGATTTTGATGGTAGTGTGGAAAACTGAGAAAAGCTAGAGCAGTTTACCCATGAGGAGCTGAAGCAGCAACTGGAGAAGGTTAAAGACGTTAGACCAGGAAAGCATCCTCTACCTCAAGGAAAGAAAAGGAAGCAGGAATCCGGATAGTGCTGGAGCCTAAGGGTTTTTTTGTGGGACTTGCCGTATTGGTCATCTCTGAAGTTGGCACATAACCTTGATGTGATGCACATTGAGAAAAACATATGCGAAAACCTTATTGGAACGTTGCTTAAAATTGCTGGGAAGACATAGGACACCATCAATGCTAGGGTTGATTTGGAAGAGATGGGCGTAAGATCAAATCTACACATGGTGGCAACTGAGGATGGTGAGTCATGGAAAATGCCAGAAGCTCCGTATGTACTTTCAAAAATGAAACAGAAGCTGTTTTGGGATTTTATAAGTTCGGTGAAGTTCCCAGATGGATATGCTTCAAACTTAGCTAGGTGTATTGCTGCAGATGGATGCAAACTACAAAGGCTGAAAACTCATGATTGTCATATCCTACTCCAAAGGGTTTTGCCGGCTTGTCTTCGCGGTTTAGTGGACAAAGAGATATACACAGCTATTGCAGAATTAGTAAACTTCTTTCGGCAACTATGTTGCAAAACTCTGAAGTTGGATGTCTTGCAAAAACTGAAAACAGATATCCCAATAATCCTATGCAAGCTTGAGAAAATTTTCCCTCCTGCCTTCTTTGATGTTATGGTCTACTTGGCTGTCCATTTGCCTGAGGAAGCAATCCTGAGAGGTCCAGTACAATATGGATGGATGTATCCCGTCGAAAGAAGGCTATGCACATTGAAGCGTTCAGTGAGAAACCAAGCTAGGCCTGAAGGATCCATTGCAGAAGCATATGTTGCTAATGAGGCCTTGACATTTTGCTCTAGGTACTTTGCGGCTCATAATGTGGCCACATGATTCAATCAGGTTGGAAGGAACAGAGAGAATGCTGATTTGTCTGTAGTTGGAACATCCTGTTTTGATCACAATGTTCAAGTACTTGGAGCAGGGACCACTTGTTGGCTTGGGTCCAAGTACGACAAGGTGGTTTGGTATGTGCTAAACAATTGCAAAGAGGTGAAGCCATATATCGAGTAAGTAAATCACCATTGCAATGATAGAACTACAATTATTTCGTTCTAACTTTGAGATGGTACTGCTTTGCAGAGTGTTCAAGAATGAATTAAAAGCGAAAGGTGTGTCGGACAAGGATATTGATCGTCGAATTGCTACAGAATTTCGGCACTGGTTTAGATCGTATGTTAGTATTCATTTTTTTGTTTGGTAGCTAGCTTATATTACCTTGTGAGGACCTTTACATAAGACTATATTAAAAAAAACTATGGCTCTTCTGTACAGATTACAAACAATCCAGTGAGCGACGACAACCTATATGCATTATCAGCTGAACCAGACCGGCGAGCAAAAACTTATACAACATGTATTGTAGGCGGTGTCCGGTACCACACCAAGGCCCGAGAGGCAAATAGGAAGACACAGAACAGTGGAATCATGACTACAGGATCACATAAAGACATTGCAGAAATTGAGTTTTATGGTTCACTAAGAGCGTGATTGGTTGCCCGGTTCCAACCGGACCAGGCTCTCCGCGTGCAAGATTTGCTTGATTGGTTGCCTGAGTAACTGCCCGAGCCAGGCCGTCGCGATGCAAGATTCCCCTCGCAGCCAGGCCCGATAGAAATGCTGGATTCGAGCGTATCTGGCCAGCCAGGCCGGTGCGAGCTCAGCGGTTGCATGAGTGTAGAGAGCAGTCGTGCAATGTCACCTCGTGCATCCAGACAACCAATCGTCGTCTCTACTGGGCCGTGTTATGTGCGTGTAGGCAACCAATCACACACGTCCTGCACGTTCACAGCCTGGCCATGGGTGGCCTGGCTCACCTGTGCGAGCCAGGATGCGGTCCTTCAGGTAACCAATCAGCCCCTAAGAGACATTATTGAGCTGCGGTACAACTCGGGGCTTGACAGAGATCGAAATGTTGTTTTATTCCATATTGACTGGTATGATCTGGAAGGGACCAAGAAGGAACCGAAGATTAGAAATGATGGTTACTTCACAAGTGTCAATATTGAAGATTACTGGTACCAAGATGATCCCTACATTCTTGCTGAACAAGCAACACAGGTCTTTTACTTGCCAGACACCCTACTACAACACCCATGGAGAGTGGTGCAAAAATTTGACAACAGGCATTTGTGGAGCTATAATGAAAATGAGGAGGACATAGCTCCCACTGGCATGGTACTTGCATATCAAGATGATGAAATTGACCAAACCTTGCATGATGTTATACTTGATGATGGTCTCGGTGATGGTTTGGAGGTTCCGGTGCCTATTACTGGCGAGGAGACTGTGGTTGCAGCCACTGAAGTTGACGCAATTCGCCAGCAGGAGCTGTCTGATGTGGATGGATTCAATTCTGAAGATGAGGACGATGACACTCTATGGCAATACGTCGATGAAGATGAAAATGCTGCCGATGAAAGTGACGACGACTAGGATATCAAATCAGTAAATGTTTAAGTCGATCCGAACTGAAATCATGTGGACCTTATGATTTATATGTAATTTATATGTAGTTGAAGTGCACTTTCCTGAATATTAAACCTGCCGTAGGTGCCTACTATCCGGTTCACTGTATTATGTAGCATCGGAACTTCCTGTGGCGTCTTTACAAAATATACGATCGCGCATAAGGATGCCGATTATCCGGTACGTTGTATTATAAAACAACAGAACGTCCTGTTGGGCTACGTGAATGGTAGGTTAGAAAATATCCATTTCTTATCCTCTCCAATGTGGGCATGATCGAGTAGTATGCAACGTGACGTGCTCATGATCATGTAGTACTAGGCGAATCGAATCGACGAAGGAAGGGATGTGTTGATCTCCAATGTGGGCATGATCGAGGAGTATGCAACGTGATGTGCTCATGATCATGTAGTACTAGGCGAACGAATCGACGAAGGAAGGGCTGTGTTGATCTCCAATGTGACCATGATCGAGTAGTATGCAACGTGACGTGCTCATGATCATGCTGTACTAGGCGAATCGAATCGACGAAGGAAGGGATGTGTTGATCTCCAATGTGGGCATGATCGAGTAGTATGCAACGTGACGTGCTCATGATCATGTAGTACTAGGCGAACGAATCGACGAAGGAAGGGATGTGTTGATCTCCAATGTGGGCATGATCGAGTAGTATGCAACGTGACGTGCTCATGATCATGTTGTACTAGGCGAACGAATCGACAAAGGAAGGGATGTGTTGATCTCCAATGTGTGCATGATCGAGTAGTATGCAACGTGACGTGCTCATGATCATGTAGTACTAGGCGAATCGAATCAACGAAGGAAGGGATGTGTTGATCTCCAATGTGGGCATGATCGAGTAGTATGCAACGTGACGTGCTCATGATCATGTAGTACTAGGTGAACGAATCGACGAAGGAAGGGATGTGTTGATCTCCAATGTAGGCATGATCGAGTAGTATGCAACGTGACGTGCTCATGATCATGTAGTACTAGGCGAACGAATCGAAGAAGGAAGGGATGTGTTGATCTCCAATGTGGGCATGATCGAGTAGTATGCAATGTGACGTGCTCATGATCATGTAGTACTAGGCGAACGAATCGACGAAGGAAGGGATGTGTTGATCTCCAATGTGGGCATGATCGAGTAGTATGCAACGTGACGTGCTCATGATCATGTAGTACTAGGCGAACGAATCGACGAAGGAAGGGATGTGTTGATCTCCAATGTGGGCATGATCGAGTAGTATGCAACGTGACGTGCTCATGATCATGTAGTACTAGGCGAATCGAATCGACGAAGGAAGAGATGTGTTGATCTCCAATGTGGGCATGATCGACTAAGTATGCGGATGGATTGTCCGGTTCTTTGCATTATGTACGACATGACCATCCTGTTATGACTTTCATACTCATCGACATACGTCCGGAGGATGGTCCGGTCTGGTATACATCAGAACAGAGGAACTTCCTTATAAACTACAGGTACGAGAGGTGCTTCCCATTTCCTGGTCACAGGGTGTCAACAGCGCACTACACACACCGTTATGGCTTTATCCAATGGTGTGTCACTCGTGCTGACCCTCCATCCCCCCATTTACTGTCTCCTCACTTGAGGCGCAACCCCTTGGTAGGGTTCCGCCGCTGCCACCGCCGCCACCTGCAGCGGCCTCCAGCGGATACCTCAATCCGTCGCTGAAATCAGAGGTATGCGTCCGCCTCCAGGCTCCAGCGGATACCGCAATCCGCCGCCGAATTCTTGGAATGGCACTAATTCGAGAAATTCATTGCAGATGGCCCGAGATGGTGGCAAGAGAGATGGAAAGGTGCTTGATCCTCCTCCGGCGAAGCGACAACGAAAGTCGCAGCTGACTTCTGCAGGCACGTCTAGTCCTCAGACAAGGCTAAGGTGCAGGCCTGCGGCACGGGATTCTTCCTCTGCCCCTACACGCCGCACACGGGGTGGGTCAACCTCGGTGCCTTCCTGCTGCACACGGGGTGGGTCAAGCTCAGTGCCTTCCTGCCGCACACGGGGTGGGTCAACCGTGGCGCCTTCCTGCCGCACATGGGGTGGGTCAACCGCGGGCCGTCGCCCGCCCCGCCCTTCAGAGTTTCCTGCACCAGATCCCAGGAAGGAGAAACAGGTACAACTTCACCCTCCACCGGAAGAGCCGCTTAAGATGATGGACCTGCGCAACATCAACCTACCAAATGATTAAAGGTATTAGATGGGTGCCTGAGAAGCAGTGGTGGGACAAAACCAAGGACAAATGGGTCGAACCAAGATTTAGGAATGTCCTTCAGCAAACTTTCTATTACAACTACAAATACCTGCCCATGAAACTGTACCAACACAGGGTTATAAATTGGGATCATATGACATTGGCCACGGGAGGGGATGTTAAGGCATACTTCGATGATCATCCCGGATTAGCTGATTTGGTCTCAATGCATCATAAGTATGTTGAGGATTGGGTGAGAGTTTTTTATGCTACTGTGTACATTGCCGATACTAGGGAGTACATCATGTTCATGTTTCAGGGACGCCAGTATACTCTTTTTCGACACCATATTGCTGACAAACTTGGATTGAGGGATTTTGAAATAGGAAAGTACGACCATAAGACATCCCTACATAATATTGTCTACGGGGATCGTGAACCACCTCGGCGTAGTTTGCTCGGTGGGTCGTTCCCGTCCGACGAGGAGATGGCCGGACTTTTTGTTGAGTCGTTCACAGGTAGGCGAGCATATCGCATGCCTGACATGCTTACCCCTGAGGCAAATGTGGTTCACCGGGCACTACGGAAGACATTGTTACCACGGATTGGCAATGCAGAGTCGATCACTAGTCTTCAGCAGTGGCTTCTCCTTCACGTGATGACTGGCCGGCCCTTCGACATCGTGGACTTCATTTTAGCCGAGATTGAAGATGTTATCTTTGATGGGTTGACCGTGGCCCGAAATATGCCGTATGCTCACTGGATCTCCTTCATGCTGAGTAGTGTTACCAGAGTAGATGAAGACGGGGAAAGGGTGCGAACCGGACCCAAAGATTGGCGTCTCGAGTACATGATGTCCGAGACACATTTCAAGGAATACAGGCCTGCGAGACCAGGAGATAGACGTCGTGGCCTAAGGGCTACAATTGAGCCATCTCTTGATGACATTTGTTCCTCAGACAGTGAAGGCAACGAGGCGTCTCCAGTGAGACATCTCCGAGTACATGATGGTGCATCACTACCCACTGAAAAAACAGAAATAGTTCCAGTCACTCCAGCAACAACCAGTGAGCCAATGGACTCTTCCTTCTTTCTGAAACTGATCCTTGAAAATCAGCACGACCAGAGAAAGTTCCAGTCAATGATGGAGATGAGGATGGCACAGCAGGAGGACTTAAACCACGCACACTCGGAGCAGATAGCACAAATGGTAACACAGCACCAGCGCACTATGGAGAATTTTGTGAATGCTTCACTCAGTCACCTTCACCAAGTTAACGGCTTACCGCCACCGCCTGCTCTACTCGCACCTATTGGTCAGACTCCCTTGCAACTCATGCCCCCTGCTAACTTGGGTAAATCATCTGAAGTCTATGAGCTGCCTCACAGAAAAGGATTCCAAAGAAGAAAAGGAAGCAGATGCAACAATACTCAAGGTTCTATCTGATATTGCAGCAGAGGAAACGAATAAGGAAGATCCTTTGGCGGCAACAACAAATGGTCCGGAAGATCCTACTCCAGCTACCTCAGAAGGCTCTTGTGCAGCTGATCCTGCTCCAGCTCCTGCTACGTCGAAAGGCTTTTCTGCTCCTGCTACCTCAGAAGGCTCTCCTGCTCCTACTCTTGCTACCTCAGAAGGCTCTCCTACTCCAGCTCTAGCTACCTCAGAAGGCTCTCTTGCTCCTGCTCCTGCTACCTCAGAAGGCTCTCCTGCTCCAGCTCCTGCTACCTCAGAAGGCTCTCCTGCTCTAGCTCCTGCTCCTGCTACCGAAGAAGGCTCTCCTGCTCCTGCTCCTGCTCCAGCTCCAGCTCCTGATGACCCTCTTCACAATCCTGTTACATCGGCTCCTTCGAACACTGACGAAAAAGAGGTAGAATGTTAAACATTCTTTTTATTGTCATTGATTCCATTTGATTGTTGTATTCGAGTTGAACAATACATTTTTCTTCACGTGTGCGAACCGGCCATAAATAATCATTTTGCCTGGGCTTTGTGCTCAGGTCTTCACAATTGCTGACCAAGATGAAATTGTACCGGAGTCAGAAGACTCCCAATACTCTTGTACCGGGTTGCAGAATGAGATACAGGTACCAGCACTTCATTTCTAGAATAGAACATCGTACTTGTGTCGTGACGTTGAAGACTGTGACTTCCATACGATCGAATCCTCTGATTGGATTAATAGCTTGGATCAATGCGGGATTCCTACAACCAAAATGGAGAGTTCTACGGCCTCGACATCACGCAATGCATGAGACGTGCTATGCATAAAACGAACCCAACACTCCCTACGCATGCTTTTGTTTGTAATTTTTGATGTAATCCTTGAATCATGTCACAATACTGATGTTTGATGAGAGGAAGGGATGTATTGATCTCCAATGTGGGCATGATCGAGGAGTATGCAACGTGACGTGCTCATAATCTTGTAGTACTAAGCGAATCGAATAGACAAAGGAAGGGATGTGTTGATCTCCAATGTGGTTATGATCGAGGAGTATGCAACGTGACGTGCTCATAATCTTGTAGTACTAAGAATTGAATCGACGAAGGAAGGGTTGTGTTGATCTCCAATGTGGGCATGATCGAGGAGTATGCAACGTGACGTGCTCATAATCCTATAGTACTAAGAATCGAATCGACGAAGGAAGGGATGTGTTGATCTCCAATGTGGGCATGATCAAGGAGTTTGCAACGTGACGTGCTCATAATCTTGTAGTACTAAGCCAATCGAATCGACAAAGGAAGGGTTGTGTTGATCTCCAATGTGGGCATGATCGAGGAGTTTGCAACGTGACATGCCCATAATCTTGTAGTACTAAGCCAATCGAATCGACGAAGGAAGGGTTGTGTTGATCTCCAATGTGGGCATGATCGAGGAGTATGCAATGTGACGTGCTCATAATCTTGTAGTACTAAGCCAATCGAATCGAGGAAGGAAGGGTTGTGTTGATCTCCATTGTGGGCATGATCGAGGAGTATGCAACGTTACGTGCTCATAATCTTGTAGTACTAAGCCAATTGAATCGACGAAGGAAGGGATGTGTTGATCTCCAATGTGGGCATGATCAAGGAGTATGCAACGTGACGTGCTCATAATCTTGTAGTACTAAGAATCGAATCGACGAAGGAAGGGATGTGTTGATCTCCAATGTGGGCATGATCGAGGAGTATGCAGTGTGACGTGCTCATGATCATGTGGTACTAGGCGAATCGAATCGACGAAGGAAGGGATGTGTTGATCAATATAAGGGGAGCGGTACATAAACAAAATGAGTAGTTCCTAGTCAAGGAATATCCAATGTAGTAGTATCTTGATTAGAGGAACATCCTTTGCCGCCAGTATATAGCGCTGACCAGCCCTCAGAACAAACCGGCGCACGATTCAAATATTCAGAATTTCAGACGCCCGGGCAAAGCAGATGTTAAATGTCCTTTTTTCTTCCCCCTTCCCAATGCACCCCGTTTCAGTCACCACCATAATGAAAGGGTATATTGGTAATCTGATAAGGCCCTCCACCGAAATGGATAAATTACCCCCGCCCCCATCCCTTCCCTCCCTTCTACTCCTCTCCTTGCCATCTCAAATCTTTCCGCCCCCATTTCACCTTCCCTCCTCGCCGGCAGCCCAAATCTTCACCTCCTCTCCTCCATCGTCTCAAATCTACCGCTCATAGCTTCAGCCCCTTTCCCATCTGCCTCTGTAGTAGCAGCGGTGATGACACAATGGCACCAGGAGGGAATGTCGTACGAAGGAAATATCCAGAACAAGGTACAATGTTTTCCTCCTCGGTTCAGCTTCCCCGGTGGATTCGTACTTGCGTGTTTTCCCATGTGACAGATCCCATGTGTGCACTAGTTTTTTTTGATCAGGTAGATCCCATGTCTACACTAGTTCTTTTTAGGATCTTGTTTTGACTAGGAACATCCTTTTAGGATCTTGTTCGGCTAGGAACATCCTACTGGTTCTTATAGAAGTTTTTAGATCTGACAGATCCCATGTCTACACTACTTCTTCTCAGGATCTTGTTTTGACTAGGAACATCTTTTTCAGGATCTTGTTTCGGCTAGGAACATCCTACTGGTTCTTATAGAAGTGTTTAGATCTAGTTTTATTTATAGTGGTAGGCCAACCTTACAGAAGTTTCTCTGCTTTCCTAACAGAAGTAGATGAGCACGGCGATTACGAGCGGCAGAGGGACATGAATGTTTTGAAGAATCACAATTTCTTCTCTAGTCTTGGCATCGAGAAAATGAAAGCACTTTTAGCAGCTGACCGACCAAGCAGAAAGGGTACCAACGATACAACAATACATGATTCGGATCCGGAGTACAACCCTTCTGATGAACATGAATCTGACCCAGAGACATGTCAACAAGAGGTAGTCTTATCATGAACTCATTTCATGTACTAGTTATGCAGGATTGCGTATGATCTTCTCTTTCTTTGTTGAATTTTGTGTAATCAGGTCACTCATAGCATACCTGTCAGTGGAGGAAGAGGGACCAAGAGAATTCGGGCACAGGATGACCCTACCAGAATGCCTCCTAGACTGACTAGGACCAAGGCAAGGGAATTGGCTTTAGCAGATGGGAGTGGGACAACTCTTGATACATAAGAATTGCCCACTGAAGGCCAAGCAACAGCAACCCATGATGAAAACATCATCGACATGATGACTGCAGAAGGCAAGTCATTTGATCTCATATTCGAATGTCCTAATTACCAACCGAATAATTATTAACTTGTACGGATGTAACAAACTTGTTAGGTGATGCACGCCCTTCTAGAGCACAATGGGGGCCGCGGGATTCAAGAAGATTGGGCAGAGATCTGGACCGAATTAGCCGAAGCTTAAATGGCAAGATCCCTATACACATTCAAGAAGGGCTCAAACGCCCAGAGGCACCAATGCAAGCTGCAAAGTTTGCATCAGAAGGTGGGATCATAGTGCGTGGGCACATACCGATCCTTCCTAGCTGGAAGGACTACAAGCCAAAGAAGAACCAGCAAGATGGTGAAAAGACTGAAGACCATCTCAACAACTACATGGGCAAACTAGCGGTGTGCATATGTCCACTCATCTACTACCATAGTTCTTTACATCCATTCTTGTCATCCATTTTTCTGATAATTGTCTTGTGCTAGGGGCAATTTGACATTGACACCACCAGTGAGCCTGTAAGGGTGGCATGCACTGACATGCTGAAGTCGATACAGAGACAGGCGAGGTATCGCCTGAAGCAAAAGTAATTCAATGATGTTCCAGCAAATGCAGTCCCAACTAAATCTCCTGTGCCCAATCTGACCGACGCCTAATGGAAGGCACTGGTTAACATGTGGTCTTCCCCTGAGCACAGGGTATGATAGAACTTCAACTTGCCACTACCACATTTTCATGTAGTTATATATTGTTCTTAATCTTATTTCTTACACAAGTTCTTATTATTGTAAAGGCGAGGTGTAGTACAAACACCGGTAATCGAGGAAAGGTCAAGTACCATCAGCGCACGGGATCTCGAAGCTACATTGTACAAGCTAATCTTATGGTAAGCAGATGAACAAGTCATGTTTTTGCTCTGTAGTTCATTTCATGAACCATTTTACAATGCTAGCACTTTGATAATTATGCCTATTTTCGAAACATATTTAGAGGCAGAAGTATACTGCTGAAGGAGTAGGGCTAAGTCCACTTGATTATTTCAAGTCCTTCCACTGCAGCAAGAATGGCTTCACCGCTCCAGTATAGGCAGCCATTGTATGTACTTGTCTGCTTTTGCATTTTTCTTTGCAACAGTACTAGAAACATGTGTGACTATTTTATTTTAAACCTTCCATTTATTTGCTTTTTTAGGCTCGCATGGAACAAATTGTCGCTGAACCTCAAGGCAACCAACCAAGAAAGACTGCTGCTGAAGCAGTGGCGGAAGTTGTCCAATCTAGGCATTCGCCCGCCCTCCATGAAAAAGACTAGGGTTACTACTGCACTTCAGGTTCAGGAAATACGAGCTGGACTTAACAATGAGAAGCAAGGGGGGCACAACTGCGGCAGAAGATTGTTGAATAGGAGGCCGAGATAAGCGAACTGAGATTGAAGGCTCAAGAACAGGAGACAACATTGAAGTCTCAAACAGAAGCGCTTGAAGCTTTGAAGAAGAGCACAACTGACATGCATAATCTGATCCAAGGCTTGATAAATTTCCGCCAGATTTATCCTCCTCTCAACTGAAGTGTGGTCCTGGTGAACTTATGTTGCTGATGACTTGTTGTATGTTGATTCGATTCGATGCTAACTTGATGTATATTGCACAATTGTACTGGTTGAACTACTCCCTGAATGTGGTGTGAATTATATGGAAGTGGGAAATGTTTTGTTTTGTTGTCTGATTATGTGCTGGTGATCAGCAGCAGCCAGAAAAGTATACAGTGCCCTACGAAATGCAATATGGGCTGATCTAAAAAAAAGCAATATGGGCCGAGGCCCAGGAACGGCCCTGTGGATAATGCCCAAAATCAAATGTCCAAGCATAATGCAATATGGGCCAAGTTCGTTAGATTGCTAGGGCCCAAAATAAAATAGCCCAATATACTGTGCAACAAACATTTCGGGAATGGCCAAAAAAAAATAACACGAAAACCTGAAACGGGCTAAAATTGGCCCAACAATATTAGGCGCACAAAGGCTCTTACATGGACCGGGCCTCAATTTGTGACGAACTGAAATCGTCATAACCCCCTGCCACGTCGGAGCCACGATGGATCTCGGTCCGACGTGGCAGGTAGCTTATGACGCCTTAGTGTTACGAATTTATACGCGTCATTAAACTCATGACGCCGGGAAATAAGGTCTCGTCATTAATTGCGGTTTGTGACGCTCGATTAATGACGGAGTGTTTTCGTAACAACCGACGTCATTAATTGCGGTTTATGACGAGAAACGGCCTTTTTTTTGCGTCACTAGTCGGTGTTTTTCTAGTAGTGAATATTGTATATGGTTCTTAGGAAATTTTTGCATTCCTCCTTGTCACATGAATTTTGTGATATTATTGTCAAGCTAGTTAACTATGGCTGTGATATTGTTGTCAAGCCAGTGATGCTTCTTTACTTGTGAGATGATGATGCTGAATTTTGTCATATGATACATGTGAATTATGTGGATTTCTGTGAATTTGGATGCTGGATCTAATTTATGCGAATTTAGTTATATCCTGGCTGGTTCCAGGATGCAGCCCCTGATGGCTGCCAAATCCTGGCTGGTTCTAGGATGCAGTCGGCAAGCAGGCAACATGTTACTGTAGGGGTGGCCTACGTATCTGTAACGGGCGTTAATTAAAGCTCGTTACAAACACTAATCAGTGAGTAACGGGCTTCATTTGGAACACCCGTTACAAACATGCCAACCATGTAACTGGTAGCGTAAAAGCCTGTTACCAATACTGACCGGTGGGCCCCAGAACTTGGCCCGTTCGTCAAGACAGAGGAGACGCAGTTTCACAGCACGCGTCTCCGATATTGAATTGCTGTAACGGGCTCTGTTTTGGTGCCTATTACAAAAGTTCCCTGTGGGCCCAGAGAAATAGTCATTTCACGTGACCGGTGACTAGTTGTGGTAACAGTTGTTGTTTGATGCCCGTTACGAATTCTAGTTGTGCTAAGACGCGCATGAAATAGACGTGTCTCATTTCATCGAGATAGAGGAGACACAGGTACACAACACGTGTCTCCGATTTGGAGTTACTGTAACGGGCTCTGTTTTGGTGCCTATTACCAAAGTTCCCTGTGGGCCCAGAGAAACAGCCATTTCACGTGACCGGTGGCTAGTTGTGGTAACGGTCGTTGTTTGATGCCCGTTATGAATATGTGTTATCAGTAACGGGTATCTGCCTGTTACCTTTCTTCGCTCATTTGTAACACTTGATCGGTAACAAGCGCTTTTCCCATTACTAAAGGCAATCTATGCCCGTTACCAAAGTGAGTTTTTCACGTAGTGGGCAAGACCATTCCCCTTGTTGCACAAGAGGAAGCCCGTCGTGCTAGTGTGTCCAACAGAGCCACCTGAAGCGCGTCGACGAGAGCACCCATGCAGCAGTAGCAGTCGCAGCCACCACTACAGCCATAGCCTACTGCACCACCTATGGCAAGAGGGGCCCCTGCGGGGTACATGTTCGGGGTAACCCCTGGATATGCACCATGTTGGGATCAGCCCGCCTACCAGCAGGGTGTGAGTAATACGGCTTAGGTGAGTGCAAGCAATGTTCAGTGGGCTATGCCCACTAGTTCTAGCTCTGGTGGTCCTCCTACTTCGTCCTTCAAGCGACACTCTTCAGCCTCTGCCCGAGATGCTTATCTTGCGCAATAGTTTGGAGAGCTCACCGTTCAGGTCATCGGAGTAGAGGAGTCGCTGAACACGCACATCTAGTCCACTCAGGATTGGCAGCGACAGACTGGCGAGAGGATCGACACCATCCAGCAGATGCAGTAGCAACAGATGGAGGAGCAGCGGGCTTACTACGCGAGTCAGGGGTTCTACTTCCAATCACCACAGTGAGCCTAAAGCTAGCTTCGGGGATGACCCCCATCCTGAGGTAACTTGTATCTTTACTTGTTTTTAGAATCTCTTATAATGAAAACGCATAAAAATCTGCAAAATTGAAAAGACCAAAAATATTTATTTGCTTTCATAATCAGGCTTGCTTTAGTTTGCTTTCGTATGCGTGGTAATAATGCTCTATCTCTATGGTTGAAATGATGAATAGTTTCTCTGTTTATTCTTCTCACATATCTTGCTTACAACTATTATCCTACCTTAGTTTTGAGTTTGTTGGTGTTGACGGTGAATTTTGGTGCTCCAAACATACTCATTACACTTTGGTTTGAACTCGATTATGTAATTAACCCGCCACTAGGCACACTAATGATATGACAAGTTCAACTTTGTATGTGCATTTGGAAGTGTTGTGTTTTTGCAGGAAAACATTGACTAAAGGGACAGAATCACAATGAGTTCAAAGGAGCAAATGAGGAGTTCCGTTCGTGTTCAAGTGCAAGGCGAAATCACTTCCAAAGGTGGCAAGGACCAAGGTGCTACGACGGATCATCCCCGAGGTCTAAGACGTAAAGATCGGACTTCATGCGAGAAGACCCCCTATCTTGATCGTGGGAATGACGATGCCAAAATGACACAAATAAAGGGGCATAAATCCAAAATGTCAAGCTAAGCTGCGGGGAGGAAGACGGGCCCGAACTGGGCCAAAAAGGGCCTGGGTCGACCGGCCCATGCCGACCGGCCTACCCTATTTCTGGCACGGTTCGGCCACCCCTTTGACCTAGTGCCTCCTCGGTTGATAAATAGTCTCTGCCTCCAACGGCCACCATATCCATTCATCACAACTTGGCGAAACCTAGAAGCAAGCACCGGAGGGAGACGACGACCGCCGCGAGCCTCGAAGTTGTCTAGGACATCGCCTAGGCCTGCCTTAGCCACCATGGCCTCCTTGCATGGTTGTGCCATGGTGGAGTTCCGGAGCTATGTGTTCATCATCTTAGGTATGATCTCGGTGGTGATGGTGTAATGCATACTTTCATGTGAGTAATGATAATCTTGTCATCCGATCTTTTAAGCGATTCCATGTCTCCGTTCATGCCTTCTACCTATTGTGAATATGCTTGTTCCTTAGTCTAATGCATGGTTAGACTACTTAGCATGCTTTATGTAACCATGGTGATTAGATCTAGTATGTGGATCCTTCATGGTTTGTAGACACGTTCACTTGGACGTGCCCCTAGACTCCCCACATGAATAGGGGCGCATCGTGACAGGACGAAGGTTTCGAAAGGTAGATGTTTTTGGGAGGCAGGCCGGAGGTAGGAGTTTAAGGATGCTATTAGATGAGATGCTTGATTTGTTGCTCTTTAGCTGGAACTACAAATAGAAGGCGATAGGCCTAGTTACCCCTTTGGTTGCGCTTTACCAAACCTATGTTTGTGGATGTGATCAACCTATGTGCTTTCACTCATATCTTTTAGGTTTACCTCTCATATGCAATCAACACCTCATGTATGGTTAGATTGAACCCTAGGTAGTTTGCTTCCGATCCACAGTTCGATATCTTGGGTCATCCCGAGTGAAGAAGGGCGACACATGATCCGTACGCTTGCGGATCGAAACGCGACACATGTTTTAGACGTCAACAAGCCCCTTTTTCTGGCGCCGTTGCTGGGGATTGGAACTCGAACCCTAGGGTGATCTATCTATCTTTTGGACTAACCCTAATTTTTATCATTGCATATACACTTGCTTTCTTGTTTGTGTCCTTGAAAGCAGGTGACAAGCTAGACACTAAAACTTGGACTTCGAGAAGTCCACAATCCACTCCGCCAAGACGATCGCGACATCAAGATTCTCTCTTTAGTGGTAGGTGCTAACTTTTGTTAGTGGCCCATCATCCTCTATCGAGCCCACACCCTACACAAGAGCACGTGAACAAGGTATGCCATTGTGTCAATTAAATTTTAAGACTAATGTTTTGTGGAGATTTGTTCGTTCAAGCAATAGGCATTGGAAGCAACCACATCGCAAGTCCACCACTTTGGCCAATGAAGAAGACGCACCATTGCCACCTCACCACTCACTGGTCCGGCAATGGCGAAGACCTTGAATCCAAAGGATGAGCGACATAATGCCCGAAGACCACAAGATCAAGATCGTCAACACCTTCGACATTCGCAAGAAGTTTCTGTTCGCATTAATTTTTGCACAGCCTCATGGGAAAACAATAGAATATCTTTGGATATTTAGAAGCTGTATAAAGTTACGCTTCCAACGAGTCAAGAATCAAGTCAATCGGAGGTTCCTATAAGCGGATAGGGCTGAATCACCGAAGGTTACATGTCCTGATCTGGACAGCAAGCAAAGCTGAAGTGAAATAGCCATAGCTTCCTCATTTGGACTCTAATTAAGATGAATGAGTACCCGTTGGAAAGACAATTTATAAATTTTTCAATAGAGAATATTTTGGTATATGTTCTATTATGTACACAAGGGAAAATCCACGAAGAAGAGGTAGGAGCAACACGATGAGAACAAGATAGTGGAGATGAGGACGACGACAACAAAGAGGAGCTTAGGCAATGCTTTCATTAGACCACACAAGATGAAATTCAGAAGCTTTGAACAACACAAAGACCCCTGGAGCATTAGCAAATGAAGGCACAAGTTGGCAACATCCGACGCACAAAGATGTTCGAAGCAAACCACGATGGATTACACATAAAAGACGACATCCAATGGTGCAGACGCTTAGGGTTCTCCCATGAAGGATCATGGAAGTACATGAAGACATTTAAGACATTTGTGAAGCCCTGCAAATAAAGGGTGAGTCTACAGAAAGAAACCTTGATGACGTGTGGCACGAAGGAAGCAATTGAGAGAAGTTGACGCGGGCCACCTCTGATCATCAAAGTTGTTCACGTTCAACTCCAAGGAACCACTCACGATAAAAAGCTCGAAGGTTGAGGTACACATTAAACTTTCAAGATACTTTTGGAGATGATGACTTTATATCCATGATTCATATCCAATTGTAAGTTTTGATTTAGTGCCTTGCACATTTGATGATCATGATAGGCTAGAATGTCTTGAGAGTAATAAAGAGGCTATGTTGTGCTTTGTTAATTTACATGCCCCATGAACCTTTCCCTAATGAGAGCTTAGCACTAAGAAATAAACTTATGCTATATTTAATCACAACTTGTTTTGTTATCCAACTTAAATTGTGGTTATGTAAGCATTTGTTTGCCTTAGATTTTGCAAAACTTGGACTTGCTTTGTGCTTGGTCAAGCTAGTGACATTAAAAGAGCAATTGCCAGGAGAAAACCCGAGTTTCACTAACCATGTAAGGCAAGAATCTTGAATTGAGAGGAGAGAAGCCATGCCCCTAAAGGAGTCGCAAACTTGAACATCGCCTTCCCCGAGTCTTGAGTACCGACATTGTTGATCGATTTTGAGCACCTGGTCAGACATGTACAAGGAGGTAAAAGTTGAAAAATCAGAAGCTCCATCAAGCGCCGATTCCAACACACCCAAGATCGACGAATTTGAAGACCCGTACAAGGAGACATGGCAAAAACACTGAGCGCTACAAGGTCTGAAATCAGCTTTGGACAGATTGCAGCGTTGGAGTAAAACGGACATAACTCACTCGATCGGAGTCCGTTGGGGGTGAATGAAGACTTGATGGAAACACAATTTCATGCGCCATGCATCAGATAAGTTGTTTGCTACATGGTCTGATCTGTGAAGGACCGAATTGGGCGACCAGAGAGGGGGGGGGGGGAGGGAATGGGAGCCGATAAAAATTCTTCTCCAAGAACTCGACTTATGTCCCAAAGTCACTTCCAAGGACCTCTACACAAACTTGCCAAGATCACGTAGTCACAACGGACTCCGGAATAAAAGTCCGGAGATTCCGGGCTTTTTCCCGGAGTAAAATTTCAGCCTTCGAGAGGGAGAGGGAAAAAGTCAAAACTCGATCAAACGACCTCCAAAAATCACGAGATTTGAACCAAGGCTTCTCAACATCACAAAGAAGCTTTTCCCAAAGGATCTCCCTAAGAAGATCAAGCCATCACCACCGGAAAAATGATTTAGGCTATGAACCCTAGAGAGAGACCTTTTTCCTCAAAACCACCGATCTCCCGATTCGCTCCACGGATTCGCACAAGACTTTGGGGATACTAGGAGTACCTCATGGGCATCCCATAGCTATGATTTGGTCCACCAAAACTTGTTAAATAAAGAGGATCGAGGAATTCCACTAAGAACACCACTTTCCCGAAACCTAGGAAAACCCCCAAATCGAGCACCTTTTCCCACGGATTTGTGAGGGGAATCACAAAGAAAAGAACCACGAAGGGTTCATGCATACATTCCCAACCAAATCCCCAAGAGAAAGGCCTCAAATCCACCACAAGAAAATCGCCAAGAAAAGGCTCCGAAAATCACCAAAAAGGGAAAACGGGAGAGACACCATCAAGCCTTGAGGAACCATGCCGAATCATCTATACATACCATGAAGGTTCATACAAGGTCTAGCTTGCCTCCTGATCATCCATCCCTCTCTCAAGATCTCACCATGAAGCTCTCAAGCTAGTCCTTGAAATTCCAAAGAAAAATGGAAGAGGAAAATAGCAAAACAAAATGAGCTAGGGTTCCAAGAGATGGCTGCCATCCTCTCACCACTTGGGTTATATGGAGTCAACCGAAAGACGAAACTAACCCTAAGACCTAACACTAGGATACACACCCCCGAGGGGCACTTTGGGAATCTTCGTCGTCGAACCATCGGACGGATGCCCGACGACCGCACCCTGCGTAGCCTCGACGCACACCATGCGATCCCGACACGTGTCCTCCGCTTCGAAGTCTCCGGACTGCGTCGTCGCACACCGGTCAGACCGGTGTCCTCCACCGGTCAGACCGGTCCAGTGCTGCTGCCTTCGGTCTTCAGCCTTGGCTTTGTGGATCAACCAAGGAACCCAGTGGTTTTCTGGTGAACCACTGGAAACCCCGCGAACTCGGTGTGGCCTCAGTCAATCTCCACTCATGACTTGGCCCCCACGAAGTCCCGGCTCGATCTTGGCTTTGAGGCTCAACCAAGGAACCGTCCACGACTTCAACTTGCCGTTCTTGCCACCATGCGGCCCACACTTGACCCCGCTGGCCACCGGGTCCCTTGAACCAAGCCTACTTGTCTTCTCCACACCTGGAGGCCTCACCGGCAATGACCTTTCGCACTTGTTCTTCACCTACACCAACACCAGTCAAGCCGCAACCTGCACCTGCAATACTTAGCCAAGAATCAGTCCACACAATGTTGTCAATCACTCATCACACCAGGAAGCGACCATCCACCGGTCCTCAAACCACACAGGTCCTCAATCTGGACAGAAAGGAAAAATTTGTGAAAGGAGAGGCAGCGACGAAGTGCAAAGGAGAAGGAGGGGATTGTGATGCAAGAGACGACCGGACAAGTCTTCCATTGAGCATGAATGATCGTGTCAAGCATGGAGAGTGAATGAAAGCTGCATGGACACCTTCAAATCTTGCATGAGGGATCATGGCTTCGCGACAACAAGAAGGTACGTAAGAAAGTCGAGCTCTATGACTTTAAATGAAGCACTTTGCGGGAGGCAACCCATGTTGTTTTATATATACATAATATGACCGTCTGCATTGAGATCTTAAATTGAACCATCAAATAACATTGTACCAGTGCTCTAATAAATGCCACAACAATATGTTGTATGTTTAATCACTATTGAGTGAGCTCTTTGTTATTTGATCTTGGAAATCTTGTAGACCCTTTTTGTGTGCGTATTAGCGTTTAGAGTCTTTTTCTTTGTGTCTTAGAGAGAAATATAAAGTTTGTCACAATCCTTTGACTTTAATCTTGTGGCTGGTTAATTTAGGCTTAGTTTTGCTTTTGTTTTAGACCACCACCATATCATGTGATTTTGTTCATCCATGTCATATTGCATTGTGTGTTGTTGATCTAACTTTTTGCCAACCAACCTAAGCCTTCCCATAGCCCCCACCAAAAACCATAGCCATTTGATGTAGGTTTGCTTGTGTTGGATGAGCCTATCCCTATCCTCTTTTCTAACTAAAAACTTTGACTAGCCTCCCAATAAAATCCTTAGAAAAGCATCTCACACCTTTAGTCATCCTAAAACCATAGGTTTGTTTTTCATAAAAAGACTCTTAGCATACCTTTGATAGAATTTCTATACTTGACTTCCTCTCTTCAAAATTCTTATTTGAGCCAAAAATATAGGATACCCATAACCTACCCTTGAACCTTGTTAGTCTGGTTGATTAATTCTTTTCGATGGGTGATTTTCTTGTTGACAATGCTTACTTTGAAGCAATTCAACTAAGCTTGTCCATTGCTTATTGCGGACTGCGTCAGAAATTTTTCTTGCCTTGCTAACATTTGTTTGTGCTAACTCTTTGTGTTTGCATTTTGCATCCACCTCATTGTCATCTTCCGCTTTATGTTAGCTTGGTCTTTTTGTGAAACTTTATGATAAATGCTTTTATATATATGCTCCGCGGGCATTTTGATTTTGCAATCTTGTGTAAACATGGTGTTTAGACATGATCCGAGACCCACATCATGTAGTTTTATATACCTTGCTATCATATTGCATTGGTTGGTTTATAAACTTTGCAATGCGCCCTACTTCTCTTACACTATAAAGAATTGTTAATCTTGGGATAAGCATGGTGTTTTTTGAGCAAAAACCGTGGGGCAACACCCCCCGGCAACAGAATGATATTAAACTGGAAAAAGGGAACAAGAACATGTACTTACAATAAAACAGAGCTCCTAAATAGAGGTTAGGGAGAAAGCAGCCTAAAAGAGCAAGGAGCAAGCCAAAAGAGAGGACAGAGGGAACCAAGCTAGGGGTAATTACAAGGCATTAAGACACAAAGAAATGGAACGATGCAATGAGCTCTTGATTCTGATCAAATGTCGCAGAACTTCCTCCTTGAAAGAGACCTTCCAGGAAGCCAGCCCAGGAGGTTTATTATCGAAGATGAGATTATTCCTTTCCGTCCAGAGGCACCAAGCACCGATCATAAAAATCTCCATGAAGAAAGGCTGCTGAAAATCCTGCTTGGCGATGAGGAGCTTCTGGTGCATATTGGAATTGTCATCCCACACAATACCAATGGCAAACCAGCAGCATCTGGCAGCAGAACAATCAAAAAAAAGATGCTCAACCGTTTCTTCCACACAATCACTGCAAAGCACACAATTGTAACCTTCATCGAGATGCTTTTTCCTTCTTTTCAAAACATTTCTTGTGTTGAGCCTATCATTTAGCAGCAGCCAAGCAAAAAATCTTATGGTAGGCACACAATTGGATTTCCAAATCCAAAGCACTGTTTGATTGGGATGAATGTCTCTGAAATGATATTGATAGAACTTGCTTGAGGAGTAAAACTGCTGTCCCCAGATGAAATGCCAGTGATCTTTACTACTTTGGTCTGCAGGTTGGAGGGAAGCAAGGAGCTGCTGCAGTTCTAGAAGTTCATTATAAGCTTCTCTAGACATAGGGATTTTAAAGCAATTCAAAAGATCATTCTCTTGTCTGACCTTCCAAAGGGAAATCTTAGGATCAGAGGCAAAGCGAAATAATCTTGGGTAGGCCTCAGAAAGCAGAGAGCCATTAATAAGATCATCCCACAACCCAATGGTGTCTCCCCTTCCAGGGGAACAGATAGCCACCCCTCTGTAGTAGACATGCAACCTCAGGATGTCCTTCCACCAAAAAAAACCTTTCTCCCTAGAAAGATGAGGCACTGAGTCTCTATAAGCATGGTGTTTTGACCTTGGTTAATAAATCTTTATGGCGATGAAGAAGTTTCGCAACCACTTTGTAAGCATGGAGCTTAGAATTTGGTGTAAATATTGTTTTGTTCTTATACCGTCCCATCATTCGCATGCACACTTGCACACACGTACACCCATTAAGTTCTTAATTTTTCTTTCACTAGATTAACTATGCCACAAGTTAAGATCTTAGGGGTTGTCTTTGGTTTGTCGGCATAGGGTGAGTATTCCCGACCGTCACCTCAGGGGTACTTTGTGCATTAGAGTTTTTTTGCAGGCATTGCAAATCACTCCCATGAGTTCGTGATAAGAGTTGAAATCAGGATCATCGACACCTCCAAAATCCCGAAAGAAACACTGCTGTCTTCATCAAGATTAAGCACATGTTTAGAGATGTACAAAAGAGGAAATTTAGATATTTAGGAGCTCCACTAAGTCTTCTTTCCAACACATTGAGATTCAACATTTTAGGAGACCCGTGCAATGAGTAACAACCAAATCTTTGAGCGTCACACATTCTGAAATAAGCCCGGGACAGCTTGCACTAACAAAGTAGAAAGGGCGTAACTCTTTTATTCAGAGTCCGATTGGGGTGAATGACCACTCGTTGGAAAGATAATTTCAAGAACTTTACAATGGAGCAATATTTCAGTACATGTTCTGTTCTGTAAGTTGAAGAAAAATTCGTGGAAGTTGAAGCAGCGATAGAGGACAAAATGGAAGGAGGTGAAGACGAGTTGAGAAACGATTGGGACTAAGGCTTGTGACAAAGGGCGGATGTTGAAGAAAAATCAAGGCAACAAAAGTGATGATGATCTCCTCTCATGGCGGTAGGACTTCAAGAATACAAGGTGTTCATTATCTTCCGTGCCTAGCAACATGCTAAGCATGGGGGAGGACTTGGTGGACATGAGAAGACCGCATGGAGTACAAGGGTCACGATTGCCACGAGATGCCGATCCTCCTTCTTCCATGCTAAGCACAATGTTTAAGCATGGGGGAGGCTGCGCTACACCACAAGCATCAAAGGACGGTAACAATTCCTCAACCCTCTCTTTGTCCTTGTCTTTCTAAATGTCTGTACATATGTATAAGCCTTCAATAACCTTAGGTGCACTCTTTTTATATCTCTCTTGTTAATAACATGGCTTCTAGGAGTACAACCTAGTTTTAGTTTTTGTTTAGATCATGATTACCATCACCTTGTGCTCACCATGAAGATATTACTTTGGTATAATCTTGCTTGTGGAAAAATGATGAAGGTTGCCGCTTTTGTTTTACCTACATGATGTTGTATATGACTTGACTAATTGCTCTCTATTAAATGATCTTAAATTCACTAAATACCGGCTCTTTAATTTGTGGAGGTTAAATGACTAAATTTTAGATCCACATACTTTATGTTGCTCTTTGATTGGAGTTGACTAAAGACCTGATAACTTGTTTTGTTTTGTATAAAACTTAATTCCTATGCTATCTAAATTTGTGAATCTCTTGCAAGGCTCTACCTACCAAAGCCTATACACTTATGATATTTCATGATGAAACCTTTAGATTGCATACTTATATTTTGATGAGTTGGATTAGGATTGATGTTGTATGGTATGAGACTTAGAAGTTGGTCATTCCATTTTGCGTAACTTCGTTTTGCTAGCCTTTCTATCCGTGCATTGTGAGTTTACACATCCAGAATTTTGCAAGCGTCGTTGGATATCCACCCTTAAACCCAAATATCTTTTTTGTGATACCCTCCTTGTCCACAACCCAATATTTGAGTATGGATTATGATTCCGAGGAGAATTTGAAGGAGTGAAGACGTCACAAGAAGATAATTTTTGGAGGCCTCCGAGATCGTGTGGAGTCCTAGAAGATTTCAAGCATTTTCCACACAAGATATGATATTTTCTGTGCCTATCTTAGCAAGAAAAAGTATATGTAACCCCCCGTTTGCTCAAGGATGAGCAAGTGTCCAAGCATGGGGGAGGAGCAGCTAAGAAGGTACTATATTGTCTAGAGTTCAGGGGAGCGATTTAAAAAAAAGAAGAAAGATAGAAAAAATGAAGAAAGGAAAAGAAAAAAAGAGAAGAAAAAACGCTGAAAAATAAAATTTAAATAATAAAGCTCCCCAGTCCTCTAGCTTCATTTGAATTTTTAGAGGTGCTTCAAGATCAAGCTCCATACTCACGTTTCCAACCATGTGCAATCCGATAACAAGGACTTCATTTGTGCCTTGGGATCATCCACATGCCACTTGCACATGTCCACTTATCTAAATATGTGTGTTCCACCTCTCTCCCTCTTCAACATTATTTTCCATGGCCTTTTTGACAAGTCTCAGTAAATTCAATAGATCCCTCTCTTAGTCTGACAATATTTCAAATATAATGTTTTGCTTGGAATTTTTTTACCTACCAAGCTCCACATAAGCCTTCCACTCTTATATATGAGTAGAATAGGTTGAAAATAATCTAGTATAGGTTTGAGTGACTTGATGAGATGAGTGTTTCCATGAGCTTTTGCAAGAGAACCTCACTTATGTTGGATGTGCAACTTTTTGAAAAACTCTTCATGATCAAACAAGGTAAAGGTTCGAAGTTTGCTTAAGTTCAACAAGCATTATATTTACTTTATTGTGGCATGATCTTTATTGCTAGTCTATCTTCCATAATGACAAAGTAGCCGGTTAAAACTTGAACCTAAATACTAAATTCTTCAGAGAGCAATGTGCCTTGTTATGTATGATTGAGTGTAGGGATGGCATCGAAGGGCAACGCTGATTTCTTGGTCAAGCAAATTTACTAGACTTGGTCGGGGATGAGCAAGGCTTAAGCATGGGTGAGAGACATGGGTACCCATGGGTCCCCACCAGCCAGGGTCCCAGAGGTCCCTGTCAAGTGGACCCGACCTGCCAGAAGCCCCGCCGACCAGCAAGTGGGCCCAGAGACCTTATCACAACTCCGGTGACCTAGGAAGACTCCGGGCGACCTTATCCAGATCCCGGAGGATCCGCCGGGCTTGGAGCGCGAGGCGAGCTACTAGATCGCAGCTCGGCGCCGCCAGTAGGTCCGCAAATCGTGGGAATCCCCCTGTAATCAAGGCAGATGGCCTTCCTAAATTGTAACCGACACCGATGAGGGTCCACCGACCTCGAATGGAAGCCCTAGCCCGCTGGCCATATAAGGCGGCCTAGAGCTCCATTCGAGGGGACTTCCCTTCCACGCATAATTCCACCCCATACTGGACGTAGGGTTTCACTCTTCGGAGGCCCGAACCAGTCTAAACCCTCGTGTTCATCACCATTCTTACTATATTCTGAGTTCCACAAGCGAACTACCACCTATGCTCTTAGTTCCCGATCCCTCCAATTAACCTACAACCGCTTGGGTCGCCCCCTTGCAGATCTGTCCAGGTCTCACCCCCTGACAGTTGGCGTGCCAGGTAGGGGAGATTAGGAACTCGCTGTGCAGCATGGTGGCCCGATCTGGTGTCGTCTTCCCGGCAAGCATGGTGGCTATCCTCGCCAACCCCGTGGAGATCCGCTTCGGCTCCTTCACGGCGACGTCGCCCGTTCCGGCGGCCACGACCTCTCCGGTGGCCACTATGCAGATTGCGATGGCACCTGTTGCCACCCCTGTTTCCGATCTAGCATCGGAGACCGACCCGCCCAAACCCTATGACATCGTTCAGGGAATGGAGCGTGTCATCAGCATGATGGAGGACACCCTCCAGATCTGTGAGAGAGCCCAGCGCTCCACACAAACGGCGCCGCACCATGGGGCCTTCCCCTTCGGCCTGCGACTTCCCAGCGACGTCTACGCCTGTCAGGCAATCAAGTCCTCCCAGATCCAATCTGGGTGGCGGCGGCCCGCCGGCGACCTAAAGCCCGAGCCTCGCGCATGCCGCGTCCCGCTCGACGTACCGTGCACTTACCATAAGGGCGCACGACATACCTGTAACACCTCAGGTGTTTAAATACCTTTAATTAGTGCTAATACTCTCGCTTATCAAGTCAAAACTCGTTAGTGGTCAAACTCGAGTCAAAGCATTGGTCAAACCCTAGTGCCCGATTCCAATTCTAGAACTTTTGGCGTGTTTTCCAAAATTTCTTAAATACTTCACTTTTGGCCAATATAAAAGTTGTAGGTTAGATCCTAGAACACAACTTTCATAATTGACGGCATTTCAAAATTTGAAGATTTGAAGCTCAAAAACTCAGTCAAAGGCCATTTGAATAGTGAATTGAGCCGTGCAAAAGCTGAATTTCGCGACGTGTTCCAAGGCAAAATGTTCACCAAAACATATGTCGCCCTTTGCAAATGTTGTAGAGGGGAGTTCAATTTGCAACTTTAGTATTCAAGGTTTTCTTTGCTCAGTTCAAAAATTTTGAGAAAAATCGCAGTCAAAGTGCGTTGACCAACTGGTTCCCCTCCCCTCCTCGCGCTCTAGGGCGCCGGCGAGCACGCGCACGCGCTGCCCCTGGCCGCCGCACGCCTGCGTCTTGGCGTCCGCACCCCGGCCGTTCTTCGAGGTCATGCGGGCCCCACTAGGCTGCGGATCGAGGCGGGACTCCCGCGCGCACGCTAAGGCCACGCCCTGCCGGACCCCCCTTCGAGCGCGGAATCGAGCCGCCCTCACCTCTACCCGCCACCAGGGACCCAATTGCTTAGGCTGAAATCTCCTCAGGGGCTGGAATGAAAGTATTAGGGACCTGTTTGCCAAAAGGTAATTTCAGATCTAGATTCAAAGGGCTGATTCTTTTGAAATTCATAGAAACTCGTAGAAAAATGATAAAAATGCAAAACCAATTTTGTTAGTTTCCTTGTGACTAGATCTACAACGTTTTTGAAGCATGACCATACTTTTGACTAATGGATTTTGCATGAAAAATTGAAATCAGTTTAACCTAGATCTGCTGTAGTTCACAATCTACATGTGATCTTGAGCTGAATTTTGGATATATTGCTAGTTATGCCATGTGTAGGCTCTGGACCAAAAATTGCACAAAGTTGCTGAGTAAATCTTTTAATATGATTTATTTTGTATTTATGATGAATCTAGCTTAATGAATTTTATAGTTTAAAATATATATATTGTTGTGCCCAACTTCTGGATATGATCTTTGTATGCCTAAATACACCTCTGGTGAATTAATCATAATTTTATAACTGGCAGAAGTATTTATTCTAGATTTATTCTTAGTTTTAAATGTTATTGCATAGTTCAAGATCTAGAGTAGCCCTTGCTACATTTGTTGTGTGCATAGCCTTGTTTTGAGTCAGAGAACAAGTGGGAGAAAGTTGGGATCCTTTTGTTGCTTAATTATTTTTATATGGATTTCTCACGTTTTGGTATCTAAAATCTGTCATTTTTGGTATAATTATTTCATAGCTCTTTTAATTGTGCACTTGTGTTCAGTGGCCTTGTTTAGAGCTAAAGAGCTTCAGAAGTGTCACCTACTGCATTTTTATGTATTTATTTATGAATAAAAACAATAGAGGCCAATTGAAGCTTAATATTAAGTTAAATTGGAAAACCACCAACACCACACCTAATGACCCTATGGTTGTGATGTGAAACATGCTAAGAAGCTTAAGACCAACCCTTTGCTATTTTATGAAATTAAATTGATTAATTTTCATAAATGTGTACACAGTCACTATCAAAAGGAATAAATAATAAAGCACCACATGACATTACTTTAATAGAAAGAATATGCCAAATATGTGTTTGTCAAGGTGAATGTGGCCAACCATGCACTTCATGGTTGTCATACGTTGATTTGTAATTAATTAAATTAAAACCGTCAATTAAATCTTGCATATGCATCCTCGTGTAGATCTTCCCGACGGTAGCTATACGCTCGTGCCGGAAGGAGGAGACGAAGGTGCTGACGGTGAGTTGCAGTATGTGGACGTAGCTCAGGACCTGGACCAAAGTCCAGAAGGGCCCAAGGCCAACCTTGCCAGCGAAGGCAAGCCCCGGATCATTAACCCTCCTTTTAAAATTATGCAATTACCTTTGCTATGTTTGTGCATTTACGTTTCAGGAGTTGAATGAAACCCTAGATGCATGACCCCTAGGTACCTATGCTCTTTTACTAGTATGCTAGGTCGACAGCTGCTATGCTATAGGACCGGTAAAAGTCGAGTGATGTTCGTCACTCGCGAGAATAGGTTCTTATGTTGGAATCATAAGGTCTTTATAAATGGATTGCTCATGTGGTAAGAGCATGGGATTTGGGCTCCGGTCCAGTGGCTTTCGTGGGCTAAGCTTTTGAATGTACTAAGCACTTGTCGGGAATGGGACCGGTAAGCCTAGTACCTGATGGATGCGGCAAGGGAACCTTTCCCTACTACCCCTAGGACACATGATGTGTCCCCCTGCCTGCAACAGTGGGGTACATGTGCGAGTCTGGGCGGTCCGGCGTGACGTACTAGTAAGCCTTGTACCGAGGATTGTAGGTTCCGATCCCGACCTGGATAAAGATGGGAACCGCCTGGTCGGTGCATACCCCGTTTTGTTTTTGTTTGGACTTTCTTGGGGTATGCATTCTTCCGTGTGTTTAGGTTTACCTTCCAAGGTTATTAATCGATCGATCGTCGACCTCTCACCATTATCTGAGACTGCTTAATCAACTGGCCATGCTATCCCTTAATGATGGAACTATGTGAATATTGCTGCGTGGATTAATTGTATTGTACAATTCTTGATTGCAATAGATGGCTCACTTAGAAATGGTAATTAACCAGAATTTGAGCTAAAATATTGAAAGTAAGGGCCTACTCTTTGTTGCTTTTCAGCAAAAGAATGCACCGGCCAAAAAGCCTCTCATGTCTAGAGTTTGGTGCTGTAGTTATCACCCGACGGTTAAGTCTTGCTGAGTATTAGTATACTCAGCCTTGCTTTATAAATGTTGTTGCAGGTGTTGTTTGGCCTGGAGAGATTCCACCCGGCTAGGAGCTGGAATGGGTGGATGACGACGAGTGATGGAATCATGGATGGCCTCCTGTGATGTCTATCGTATCGCTAGTTTATTTTTCCGCTGTTTTCGAACTCTGAACCTTTACTTATCATGTCATGAACCATGGTTTGTAATAATTAACCCTTCGGGGCAAATTTGGATTTAATTTGTGTAATGTACTCTGGACTCACCTTCGTGTGAGTTTTAATGCATATGTTCGATCCTCTGTGTGTTATCCAAGTGATTTACCGGGCTTTGACCCGACAACTTACGGCGGGATGGTACTTTATTATCGCTTAATGACCAAAGTGGATTGGTTTAGGCGATAGTACGGTATTTTCTCGGGTGGGTTGTCACAATACCCTCCGCGGCTGCCGCCTGCGGAAGAAGATCGACCAAGAGCGGCCCACCCGTACCACGCGAACTCCCGCGTCTCCGAACGACGGTGAGTTCTAGAAGATCCGGGTCCACGTCTCCCCCAACGACTCGAGTCCCATCTTTCGCCGGGTCCTGGTGGTTTCTGAGAACGAACCACCACGCCATGGCGCAACGGACTCTGAGGAGGCGGTGCAGATCCAAGGGAACGCCAACCGCGCCCAGCGACGTGCGGAAGAGCAGCACCGTGCAGTCCCCCCTTGTGCTCGAGACCTTCGTCTCGAGTTTGAGGAGGCAGGGCTATCCACATTCAATAGCCCCCAGGCCAACCTGGGTGCCGCCATGGCACGTCTCCAGCAAGCCAACCCCACGCCAGAAGCTGAAGCGGCCATGGCCTACCTCCGGGTCGCCACGACCCTAGTTGAGGAGAAGAGTGCGACAGCCAAGTCCGCCGCATCTGCGTCGAGCCGTCATTCGCACAGTCGATCTAATTGACCTGGGTGCAGCAACCTCCCTACCATCCAGGAGGAGGTCGATCAAAATAATCCTGATCAACCTCGAGCGAACGGCACCAAGGACGGCGATCTCCGCGCCAACCTCGACAAGAACAGGCGTGCCCGTGATGCCCATAGCTACATCAATCAGCGCCACCGTGAGCATGAGGAACACGAGCTGCGACATCGTGCGGAGTACGACCGCGAGTACGGCCCCCCTGGCACCGTCCACCGCATCATGGAACGCGAAGAGCGCGACCGCCACGACGTCGAGAACAAGCATCGTGCTCAGTACGAGGCAGACTACGGTCATCCGGAGGGTGGTGCCCCGAATCCAGATCACCAACCCCGGTCCCAGATCGTCGCCCCTGCGCAGAGCAGAGGCGGTGCTCAAGCCGGAGATGGCACCGACGACATAGCCATCACCGCCTTCCCCGCGCTTGCTCCTCGTCTTAGGTTGGTGGCCTACCCTGACAACTTCAAGCCTAACATCCAGAAGTACGATGGCCGCTCCGACCCCAACATCCGGCTGTCGACCTACTACGTCGCCGTCAAGGCGGCCGGCAGCAACTTCGACCACATGGCGGCGTACTTCCCGTTGGTGATGGGCGACGCGCCGTCACTTTGGCTCAACAACCCC
Organism: Cenchrus fungigraminus; assembly: GCA_036936925.1. Taxonomy (NCBI): domain Eukaryota; kingdom Viridiplantae; phylum Streptophyta; class Magnoliopsida; order Poales; family Poaceae; genus Cenchrus; species Cenchrus fungigraminus. Next base: position 46,467,067 of record CM072778.1, on the reverse strand, counting down.
CCAGCTGGCAGCATCACCTGCTGGGCCGACCTATCCCAGGCTTTCACGTCCAACTTCCAGGTGACCTATAATCGCCCTGGGAACACCTTCAACCTCAGGAAGGTCACCATGAAGCCCAATGAGCGGCTCCGCGACTACACCAACCGGTTCTTCGAGAACTGCAACACCTGCGTTGGTGTTAGAGACGACCAGGTCGTCGACAGCTACAAGAAGGGTGTCAAGGATCGCAAGATCTTTGAGAAGACCCACGAGTCAGGGGCCACCACCGTCGTGGCCCTCATGGAGGTCGTCAATAAGCTCATCGACACTGACGAAGCGTTAGTCAACCAGTTTGACTACGATGCCAAGCGAGACCTGAGCACGCCCGGCATCGGCAGAGATTCAAGCTCCAAGCTGCGCAAGTGACCTTCTGAGGTGCTTGCAACCGAGGGGCGTCGACCTTCGACGTTCAACGTGTATGAATTCAACGCGACGCTCGACAGCCCCTGTGGGTTCCACAAGGGAGCCACCCACATTATCCGCGAGTGTTCGCAATTCAAGAGGGCCTTCCGTACACCTGATGACCCCAAGCGACCTAGAGGCGACGGCGACCGATCGTCTTCACGTCGCTACAACAGCGGCCGCCGCGACAACCGGCGCGACCGACGCGATGACCGGCGCGACCGCCGCGACGACCGCGACGAGCGTCGCCGCGATGACCCATAGCCAGAGGCTCGCCGCGACGAGCGCGACCTACCTCCACCACCGAAGACAGGCAACCCCAACGGCCCCTTCCAATAGGCCAAGCGATCGATCAACATGATCGTCGGGGGCCTCAAATCGCATGTGAGCAGGAGGCGCTACCGCAAGGACAAGCGCGAGGTCCACCTCATCCATACCCAGCCGACGCAGCCTCTGTGTTGGTCTGAGCAGCCAATCACATTCTCTAGAGCTGATCACTGGGTCCACATCCCAGATCCTGGGTCTTACCCACTTGTCGTCGAGCCCACGGTGGACGGAGCCCTGCTTCCCTAGACCCTCATTGACGGGGGGAGCGGGCTCAACATCATCTTCGTTGAGACCTTGAAGAAGATGGATTTCGACTTCAAGAAGCTGACGGCGTGCGACGACCCTTCTTCGGCATCGTCCCCGGCAAGGCGGCCTACCCCTTGGGTCGGGTCTCCCTCCCTGTGACCTTTGGCACGGAGGACAACTTCCGCACGGAGTACTTGAACTTCGAGGTCGCTGACTTCATGTCCTCCTACTGGAAGCTAGCTTCCACTACTTCTCCGCTCGACCTACCTATGGTCGGTAGAGAGACCTTCCTCAAGGTCATATTGACTCTTTCCTGATTGCCTGACTCAAGTCGGGTCGGCGGTTCTTCAAGGACAGCGCCTTGCCTTCACTCCGACCTTCTGGACCTACGTTCCAGGAGCTCGATGTTCGACTTCGTGCGCGCTGAAGGGGTTTTTCTTTCTTCTTTGGATCACCGTGCACCCTACGCGACCTTGACGACGTCATGACCTCGCCTCGCCTCGACATGACTTCATCTCGGCCGCTACGCCTACACGTCGATCGGGGCTTGAGAGACATGGGTACCCATGGGTCCCCACCAGCCAGGGTCCCAGAGGTCCCTGTCAAGTGGACCCGACCTGCCAGAAGCCCCGCCGACCTGCAAGTGGGCCCAGAGACCTTATCTACAACTCCGACGACCTAGGAAGACTCTGGGCGACCTTATCCAGATCCCGGAGGATCCGCCGGGCTTGGAGCGCAAGGCGAGCTACTAGATCGTAGCTCGGTGCCGCCAGTAGGTCCGCAAATCGCGGGAATCCCCCTGTAATCAAGGCAGATGGCCTTCCTAAATTGTAACTGACCCCGATGAGGGTCCACCAACCTCGAATGGAAGCCCTAGCCCGCTGGCCGTATAAGGCGGCCTAGAGCTTCATTCGAGGGGACTTCCCTTCCACGCATAATTCCACCCCATACTGGACGTAGGGTTTCACTCTCCGGAGGCCCGAACCAGTCTAAACCCTCGTGTTCATCACCATTCTTGCTGTGTTCCGAGTTCCACACGCGAACTACCACCTACGCTCTTAGTTCCTGATCCCCTCCAATTAACCTACAACCGCTTGGGTCGCCCCCTTGCGGATCTGTCCAGGTCTCACCCGCTGACAATGGGGGAGCCGTTGACGTTAAATTTTGGTGCTCCAAACATACTCGTTACACTTTGGTTTGAACTCGATTATATAACTAACCCGCCACTAGGCACACTAATGATATGACAAGTTCAACTTTGTATGTGCATTTGAAAGTGTTGTGTTTTTGCACGAAAACATGGACTAAAGGGATGGAGTCACAACGAGTTCAAAGGAGCAAATGAGGAGTTCTATTCGTGTTCAAGTGCAAGGCGAAATCACTTCCAAAGGTGGCAAGGACCAAGGTGTTACGACGGATCATCCCCGAGGACTAAGACGTAAAGATCGGATTTCATGCGAGAAGACCCCCTATCTTGATCGCTGGGATGATGATGCAAAATGACACAAATGAAGGGGCATAAATCCAAAATGTCAAGCTAAGCCGCCGGGAGGAAGACGGGCCCGAACCGGGCCAAAAAGGGCCTAGGTCGGCCGGCCCATGCCGACCGGCCTACCCTATTTCTGGCATGGTTTGGCCTCCCCTTTGACCCTGTGCCTCCTCGGTTGATAAATAGTCTCTACCTCCAACGGCCGCCATATCCATTCATCACAACTTGGCAAAACCTATAAGCAAGCACCGGAGGGAGACGATGGCCGCCGCGAGCCTCGAAGTTGTCTAGGAGATGACCTAGGCCAGCCCTAGCCACCATGGCCTCCTTGCATGGTTGTGCCATGGTGGAGTTCCGGAACTACGTGTTCATCATCATAGTGTTGACATTTCTTAACGTCATCACTAGGTTTGTATCCCCGGCAACAGCGCCAGAAATGCTTGTTGACATTTCTTAACGTCGTCACTAGGTTTGTATCCCTAGTAACGGTGCCAGAAATGGTTATCGACATTCCTTAACATCTTTGCTAAGTTCATAAGTTCCTAGCAACGATGCCAGAAATGTTCCAATGGTAATCCTAATATTTACAAAGAATCCGCAAGCGCACGGATGTAACATTGTAGCATTTCCCCAAAAGAGTATTCTAGAGGGTATCGAACCCAAGGAAGGCATGGTCGGATTAGCATGTGCAACACTATTGCAATGAGTATAGTGGGGTAGTGTGAACACACCCAAACTCGTTCTCTCTATGGTACACTACGGCTTAGGAGGCAACATACAAGTTAGCTCTAGGTTCTAAGGTACTACACATATAAAGTTAGTAGATGACAGTTAGTCACATAAGCACTATATGAATATCAGCTCAGCACCCAGGCACAAACGGGGAGCTAACCGCCCGCGTCACTTCCGCACGACGTCGGTTGTTAGATTTTAGACTCCTACAGCGTACCTGAACGTGGAGGAGTACAAAGGGTCCAACGGCTGTCAGTACCACGGCCTACCTCTATCAATCCATGGGGCACGCTCATATGCAACGCAACTACTCAACCCAAGCACCATGCTTGCGTTGTTTACTAGACACTGACCGGCCCGGGCTATTGTGACCCAGGTCAGTGCCACCAGATAACTGGCCACTTACACCGAGTACCGTAGCTTGAACTCGAACTTCATACAACACAAACACATGATCTAACTGGATCAAACTAGGCTAGGCATACAAACGGATTCGTGTTCTACTATGTCTATTCAACAAGATCAAAGGATCGTGTTCATGAAGAACACGAGCCTCTAACTTATGAACAAACACCGAAGACATGAGTAAATCATTCGTCAAGTGGATCAAAAGGCCTTGTTCATCAAGAGCAGGAGCCTCTAGATGATGAACAAATGAAGAACACATGAACAAATCACCCATATATGCTAACACTACTTTATATGAAATAGCTGAATAACTGAAGTAGATCAAAGTCATACAATAAAATAAAGATACAAGAGAACTCATACCTAGATCCCAAAGAAGACTTGGAACCTGAATTAGAACTACTCTAACCTACCTCCTAGCCTTGGAAACCAAAAGTGAGAAAGGAGTTGGAAAGTGAGTTGGGTAAGAAATGAGTCCCCTCCCTCCTATTTATAGGCCTTGGACAACTTCGGGAGAATGGCGTGAGCACCCCGGGAGTTGATCAGAAGCCAACCAGGAAGCACCACGTGGAAGGCTAGGATGAGCCAACACAAGGTCAGTTCGGCCGACCTGTGGGGTTGGCTGACCCCTTGTGGGCCCACCTTGGCCTGTGCTTTCGTGTGGTGGCTGTCCTGTGGGTCCTAAGGTCGGTCCTCGGTGTCCACCCGAGTTTGAGGCGGTTTGCCTGCCCGTGGGCCCTTCAATCCTAGTGATGTCCATGTGTCGCCCTCTGATTCGTCGGGGTTGCTTCCCTTGGATTGGTGACATGGCTTGCATGCATGGGATCCTAGGTGGCAGCCCCTCCTTGGCTGAGGTGACGTGGCTTGATCCATAGAAGGTGAGTTGTCACTTCTTTTATGCTTATTTTACCTACAATCACAAAAGCTCCAAGGACAAATGGAACTACATTATTCTTAACTAAATGCGTGTAAGAAATGCCTTTTGCTCCTTTATTCATGAGTATATTGATGGCTAAAGTAGGCACTTAACAGCCGTCAACACTTAGGTATGATCTCGGTGGTGATGGTGTAATGCATACTTTCATGTGAGTAATGATAATCTTGTCATCTGATCTTTTAAGCGATTCCATGTCTCTGTTCATGCTTTCTAACTATTGTGAATATGCTTGTTCCTTAGTCTAATGCATGGTTAGACTACTTAGCATGCTTTATGTAATCATGGTGATTAGATCTAGTATGTGGATCCTTCATGGTTTGTAGACACGTTCACTTGGATGTGCCCCTAGACTCCCCGGATGAATAGGGGTGCGTCGTGATAGGACGAAGGTTTCGAAAGGCGAATGTTTTCGGGAGGAAGGCCGGAGGTAGGAGTTTAAGGATGCAATTAGATGAGATGCTTGATTTGTTGCTCTTTAGTTGGAACTACAATTAGAAGGCGATAGGCCTAGTTACCCCTTTGGTTGCGCTTTACCAAGCCTATGTTTGTGGATGTGATCAACCTATATGCTATCACTCATATCTTTTAGGTTTACCTCTCATATGCAATCAACACCTCATGTATGGTTAGACTGGTTAGATTAGATGGAAAACCCTAGGTAGTTTGCTTCCGATCCACAGTTCGATATCTTGGGTCATCCCGAGTGAAGAAGGGCAACATGTGATCTGTACGCTTGCGGATTGAAACGCGACACGTGTTTTAAATGTCAACAGTTGGCTTGCATGATCAAACCTTAGCTTGAAACTTGTGGGTAGAAAAAAGCATGATCCATGCCTAGGTTGTTGTTAGATATGATATGGTAGAATAGAGTGCTATGATCTTGTACCAGGGATGCTTGATTTCCGGAGTTTTCTTTTCGAAAATTTAAACATGATGAGTTCCTCAATGATGAGCATTTCCTATCCAAGGCCATATGTAGATTCTAGCTCTTGTTAGCCTCCACATATACTTCTTGTTCTCTCATTGAACTCTGTCAAATTGTTGTGACCCTAAGTTAGAAACTCGTCATGCTCCCATGATCAAGATCACGTACATGATCATGGTAAACTTCTACACTGGAAGTTAGCATTCATCATCCCATCCATCCCTTCATCCTTCCACAAAAATAAAGCTCCGTGCAGGATTGTATCATTTCATCCCTCTCCAAATATCTTCGAAAGAGACAAGGGGTCTAGCTGAAAAAGAAGAAAAAAGCATGCTTAAAAGCATGGCGAAAAAAATGAGAGAAAGAAAAGAAAGCTATCCCAAGTCTCAAAAATTTCAAACGGAGAAAGGGATTGAATTTTGCAAAAGGAGTTCCACCATATAGATGGTAATAACTAGTACCTACTCCGGGGCTGTGTCCACCTTACCATCTTCCCCATTTCATATAAAGTATGGCGATATCTAGCACCCATTTCGGGCCTAGTGTACACCTTGCCATACCCCTCATCATTATACACACACATGCACATCTTGATCAGGTTGTATGACATGTTTCTTCAAAGGATCCGATCTTTGACTTAGCAAGATATGAGAGACAGGTATGCCGTACATCTTCCCTACCTATAGCTCCACATAAGCCTATTAGGAGTAGGTGGTGAATAAAGGTAATTCAATGCCTTGGTGAGGAACCATACACATTGAGCGATACGAGAGTATCATTCGAGGAACTCTGATTTTCTTTTTGAAAAACTTGCAAAACCTCCAGATTGATAGCTGATCAAGGTATGAGTGATTAAGTAATCTCTTTATAACCGTTCTGTCTCTCAACCGCCCAAGGAAGATGAAGCTACATGCCCCATATTATCAGACGAATGGTAAGATCATTGCCAACTTATTCAACTCTTGTTAGAGTACTTTGGTGTATGTTTGCCATAAGTTAAGCATACAACATTGCAGCAACTCCTGATCAACCAACCTAAGTCCTTAATATTTTGCTTCGAGACGAGCAAGAGGTTAGCTTGGGGGAGTTTGTTGACGACTGTTAAGTACCACTTTTAGCCATCAATATTCTCACATAAATGGAGGCATATGCTTTTATTACACGTATTTTATTAACAATAATGTAGTTCCACTTGTCCGTGGAGATTATTTGATTATAGGTGAAATGAGCAAGAAAAGAGATGGAAACTCACCTTCTATGAAGAGGTCCACACCACCTCAGTTGAGGAGATGGCTGCCACATGGATCTTAGGTGGCAAACACGTCACTGATCCAAGTGAAGCACTCATCGACGAATCAGAGAGCGAAACGTGACCATCACATCCATGGGCCCACCAGGGACTCAAACTGCCAAGGAACGTGCCATGCACGGAGGATGGATCAGACGACCCACATATTAGTCACTGGGAAGAAGCACAACACGCCATGTGGCACGAGGGCGTCAGCCGATCCTAGGATCGGCCGAACCGCCTTAGTGGCGCGTGATTGTGGCCTTCCACATGGTGCTTCCCCATTGGTCCATTGTTGCATCCCGGTGCGTTTTGGTGACATTTGGTGCCCGAGGACGCCATGGCCTTCGTCTATAAATAGAAGGGGAGGGGCTCCATTTCTCACCACCCACACTTGACTCTCCTCTCTCACTTCTAGTTTCCAAGGCTATGGGGTAGGCTAGAGTAGCTCTTATTCAGGTTCCAAGTCTACTTTGGGATCTAGGTAAGAGTTCTCTTGTATCCTTATTTCTTTGTATGACTTTGATCTACTTTAGTTATTAAGCTATTTCATATAAATTATGGTAGTTCATGTGATTGATATGTTCTTGAGTTCTTCATTTGTTCATCATTTAGAGGTTCGTGTTCATCATGAACACTACCCTTCGATCCAGTTGAAGGATGATTTACTCATACCTTTTGTGTTTGTTCATAAGTTAGAGGCTCGTGTTCTTCATGAACATGACCCTTTGATCTTGTTGATTAGACATTAGAGAGTTTGTATTCGTTCGTATGACTAACCCTGTTTGATCTTGCTAGAATGCATTGTAGTGTTGCATGAGGTTTGTGTTTATGCTACGGTACTCAGTCTAAGTCGGCTAGTGTTCTGGTGGCTTCAACCTGGGTCACAATAGCCTGGGTCGGGTGGAGTTCAGTAGCAACGTAGGCATGGTGCATGGGTTGTGTAGCTGCATTATTTATGAGCTTGCTCCCCCCGTAACGATTGAGGTAGGCCGCGGTAGTGACAGCCGTTGGACCCTTTGTAACCCTCCGCGCTGGGGTATTGCTGTAGGAGGCTGAAGGATAGATTTCCACTTGTATGCTTAGCGTCGCGGTGCTATATCCCCCTTTATACCTGGGTGCTAAACCTTCAATCATGCAATGTTTTGTGCATCTTTCTTTATTAGCCAACTCTTGTATGTTTAGTAAATGTATTTTAAAGGTGTTTGGAGTAGACTCCGATAGCCCCAGATCGCCGACACCTGGTCCTTGTGAAGTTATCGCTCTAGATCCTAATAAAAACGAGTGCAATGACAGCTTGCCTGTCCATCTGAGGTATGACTGGACAGGCGCCAACCCTGGGCGTCGGTATGTATGCTGCTGCGAGGTAAACAATAACTCGTTTCACTTCTAATAAATGTTGCTTCTGTGTTTGATGTTAGTGTGGTCAATCGCTAATTATATGAACGAAATCGGTGACTGCAGACTAATGGCATGAAGTGCGCGTCGTTTAGGTGGATTGATCCTGAATGGGATATTAGAACCCTAAAAGTTCTAGAGAAACTGATGGAAATGAAGGGAAAAGCTAAAGAAGAAGCAAGGTCATGGAAAGAAGTATGTACAGTTGCTAAGGAGGAGGCTAATGTCAAATCAGTTGAGCTGAAGACGATGACATGATACTACGAGGAGGTAACCCATAACCTGTTTGAGACAAGAAAGAAAATGAGAAACGATGCTCTGTTGTCTCCTACAAAAACGGGTGAAGCCAACATGTACGTAAAAGCTGAATGCAATGCAAGGATGTGGAAGGAAGAATGTGCAAAGGCTTACAGGGAGATTCAAGAGACTGTCTCTGAGCTGCAGATGGTGAAGGGGCACCTGGATTCTGCCATGATTGTGGTGAAGAAGGTGAAGGAATTGCTGTGATAGGCCTTATGAGAGGTTACTCAAGGACAATAATGAGGCGTAATGTGATTCATGGTGTTATTGCTAGGTAGACGGTTTAGAGGTGCTAATCATGCTTGTATTTTGGTGTTTTCTACCTGACCATCTTAAGATGTTTGCTACTTGTTGATGGTGTGAACTTTGTGGTGATGAGTAGCTATCAGATGCCATCTTATTATGTCATCTTATGAGGATGTTTGCTACTTGTTCGGTCTGTTGATGTTTTGCTAGAAGGACCTTCCTGAGTATTAAATGCCTTGCAATTCTCACTTCCCGATAAGTCAAACAATTTAAACTTTGACTAAAGATATATAATAAAGTGATAACATTCACGAAACAAAATAAATATCATTAGATTAATTATAGAATATATTTTCATAATAAGTTTATATGAAGATATAAGTGTTAATATTATACACTATAAATTTGGTCAAATTTGAATTAGTTTGACCAGCACAGATCCCATAGTTGCATTCTTTCTTGGATGGCGGGAGTATTTCCCATATTATAGAAAACTACTCTAATCTTTTTGGGAGCAGTTTTGTCAATAATGGCTGAATGGGTTCCTCTAGCCGTAAATATCCCATTCTGGAAACCAACAAAACCCCCACTTCTTACCTAGAGACCTCTTCCTCTCCCCACTCTTGCAGCCAACAAAAAACCGCATTCTCACACAACGCCCTCTTCCTCTCCCCATGGAGCCATTGTATCCTAGAGGTGCGACGCAAGCCACATCCTCCACCTCTTCTGATGAAAGGGAGGATCCCCAGTTGTTTATTGAAGAGGAGGCTAAGCGGAGCCCCATTCGGGTGCTAGTTGACACATCCTCTAATGATTCAGAGTTTGTGAAACAAAATGAAATCCAAGATCATGTGCCTCTGAAACATCGCACCCCTCACAAGTCAGCAGGAGGTGCCAGGGGTCAGGGGCGCGGAAGCACCACCACTAGCTGGGGAACTGTCGTCTCCAAGCGCCGTCATCCTCTCTCATCCGCATCGGTCGTCAGCAGTTGATCTTTGCCATCCTCACCGAGCAGAGGCCATCATCGACCAACCGTCATCATCCACCATGGACGGGCGCCAAGGCCATGCTCGACCGGCCGCCATGGAGTGGCTCCATCATCCACTGGTGGCGGCAATGGAGGGATGCCCTCATCCACGAGCGGTGCCCAGGGAGATCTACTGCCATCTTCCATGGGCGGTGGCAATAGAGCGACATCCTCGTCCGTGAGCAGCTGCGACAAGGCACCGGGTGCGCCATCGACAAAGAAGCGGTGCCTTGATTAGTGGATTAGTGGTAACTGCTACTAGTAGAAGGAGTAGAAGAAGCAAAACGAACTTTCGCCTTTTGTTCATCTGGTCTAATTGAATACTACTAAGATGTTGGGTTTTATCATTGCGTAGCAGTGACAGTTTAATACGGTTCGACTGAAAACTACAAAAGGGAGTTTCGCCTTGTGTTCATCCAGGATTTAAGAAATCAAGGGAACGATTTTCGTTTTCACTGAATTTATACAGGATCCATAAATCTCAGCAGAGTGCACAACATACAATATGACCGAGGGAGTAGACATACATTACCATTATTATTAGAAACAACACAATCCAAATACAAACGACACAAATGCATACATACACATTGATTACACAAGTGGATGGATTGATACACTATCGGTGGAAGTACAATGACATACTTTGAACGACATACTACTACCATCACAACATACTACTACCTCCACGGGCTTGTGGTAATCCCGTCGCTGCACGGAGTGCAGCAAAATGTGTATCCTAGAGCAGACACTCCTCCAAAGTGCGATGCCTCACCCTTGTATCCCACAGCCAGGCCAGCGAAATGGAGATGGAAAGCGCATGTAATAGTAGGTCACGAATGGTCCATTGACGTTGACCCCTCTAGCAAAAAAGGTACACCCACATACCTTTGTGACAAACACGGGCGGGCCCGGCCTGATGAAGCCAAAGCAACATAGACCACTTCAGGTCATGTGATTCATCTTGTTCAATGAGCATTGGCCACGGGGGTGGCATTTGAACGGGCAACAACAGAGGTGGCGGCCCGAGCCACAAGCGAAAAGGTGGTGCCATGAGGTTTAGTTGATCCTGAGCTGTCGTTGCCACCGGAAGTGGAGGTGCCGTTGGGGCTGGGTGTTGCTGAGGTGCCGATGCCAATAGAAGTGGAGCTGCCACTGGGGTCGGGTGCTATTGTGGTGCTGATGCCACCAGCTGAACTAGGTGCTGGTGATGTGCCATTGTTGCCGACTGCTCTCGCTTCCCCAAATCCTCCAAGTTCCATGCTCTACCCCTTCCTTGCTCGGCCATTCTCCACTTACTACATACACAAATGAAGAACAAACCCTACATAAGCTAACAATGTGACCATATCAATACCATGCATACATAAAGTAAACAAGATTAGCCAAGAAAATGATCTCTCGAGTACCCCTGAATAAAAATTGAGAAATGCAAGATGGGGAACCGATGAGTGTTGGCCTTGCCTTTCAAGAATGTTGTGTCGCACTCTCCTATTTATTCAGGACTACGTCGGGCACGCGAGCTCGGTGTACCATTGCTAAAGTTACTATGGAAAACATGAGATGCTCGGAATATAGTCATGCCTATGCCTGATATGAATCTAGATAAGTTGGAATCTTCAGTGGTGCACATCGGTTACACGACGAGTCCTGCGAAACAACTCACACCCCATCTGGAGAGTTTGATGCAAAGTAGATGTTGCCACCATTGAGTTTTGATAGTTTTAGGCGCCAACTGCATCTAGAGAAAGAGATTAGTTGTTGAAAGTTTGCACAACACGATAAGATCGACCGGATGGTCCTTGTGTTGTCCCACGCATGGTGCAGGATGACATGTCAAGTGTCCTCCTCGATTAGGTATGTTGCGTGAGTCGTGTCTAAAAACGTCTGCGTATGGTCTGGATTCCCACTTGATGATTCTCGCATGCCTTGGAAGCTAAGAAACGTGATGAACTGGTCGATTCGGCGGGATGATCCCGACGTGTGCATATATGTGTTCAAAAATTGTTGGCATTTCTTAACATCACTACTAAGTTTGTGAGTTCCTAGCAACGATGCCAGAAATGTCCGATGGTAATCCTAACGATCACAAAGAATCCTCAAGTGCACAGATATACCATTGTAGCATTTCCCCAAGGGAGTACTCCAAAGGGTATCGAATCCAAGGAAGGCAGGGTTGGATAACAAGACCAACCCTATTGCAATGAATATAAATCATAGATAGAAGTAAATCAAGTTCTCAAATACAGAGGTAAGATATGATAATGATGGGGTAGTGTGAACACACTTGAACTCATCTCTCAAAGGAACACTATGGCTTAGGAGGCAACATACACGTTAGCTCTAGGTTCTAAGGTACTAAACATACAAAGTTAGCAGATACAAGTTAGGCACATAAGCATTATATGAAGGTCAGCTTAGCACCTAGGTACAAACGGGGAGCTAGCCTCCCGCACTGCTTCCGCACGGCGTCGATTGCTAGATTTTAGACTCCTATAGCGATACCTGAACGTGGAGGAATACAAAGGGTCCAACAGTTGTCACTACCGCGACCTACCTCAAGACAAATCATGGGGCACACTCATATGCAACGCAGCTACTCAACCCAAGCACCATGCTTGCATTGTTAACTAGACCCTGACCGGCTCGGGCTATTGTGACCCAGGTCAGAGCTACTAGATAACTGGCCACTTACACCGAGTACTGTAGCTTAAACTCGAACTTCATACAACACAAACATGTAATCTAACAGGATCAAACCAGGCTAGTCATACAAACGGATTCGTGTTATTCTACGTCTATTCCATAAGATCAAAGGATCGAGTTCGCGAAGAACACAAGCCTCTAACTTATGAACAAACGAAGAAAACATGAATAAGTCATCCGTCAACTGGATCGAAAGATCTTGTTCATGAAGAATAGAAGCCTCTAAATGATGAACAGAGAAAGAACACATGAACAAATCACCATGCATGCTAGCACTACTTTATATGAATAGCTGAATAACTGAAGTAGATCAAAGTCATACAAAGAAATAAAGATACAAGAGGACGCATACCTTAGATCCCAAGTAGACTTGGAACCTGAAGTAGAACTACTCTAGCCTACCTCCTAGCCTTACAAACCAAAAGTGAGAGAGGTGTTACAAGTTGAGTTGCTTAGAAATGAACCCCCTCTACTTCTATTTATAGGCTCGGGTACCAGCGCGAGAGCACCCCAAACACCCCAGGAATCCACTCTAGGGCCAATCAGGAACCACCATGATGAGATAATCTGAGTTGTGGTGACATTGTGTGAAAATACTTTCTAGAGCCCGTTGTCCACCAATTATTTTGTGGACAGATACATAGCTGATTTGGAGATGATATTAGCCCCGTAGAAGAGGAAAGATCAAACAAGGATCAGCTGCAGTTCACAGTGGATTCCTCCTCCACCAGGCGTTGCAAAGATTAATGTCGATGCAGCAATTTCAAAAAATAGGGGGCTTGGCTCGGTGGCTGCAGTTGCACATGACTCTACAAGCAAGTTCCTTGGCACTTCAGCTTTGGTTTTTCTTTGGAGAAATGCGAGAGCTTTCATTCATTCAGATGAAGAAGACAACAAGTCCTGGGCTGCTGCTTCGTCCAACCATACTGGCAGGCAACCTGTCCAAACACACTCATGATTATCGACGGAAGGGAATTTCGCACATCGATCAGCTAGCTGATTCACCTCCCGTCTAATCCACTCAACACAAAAAGAAGAAAAGCCACTACAAAGCTCTCTAATATCCCGGCAAATCCCATCAATCATCGAACTATATGCTCCTGGCATCTCTAATTTCCTTGGCGCTTCAGCTTTTGTTGTGGAGGGGATATCAGACCCAGAAGTGATGGAAGCTATAGCCTGCAAAGAAGAAGGGGCTCTGGAAAAGACCTCTTTTGCAAAAGATCAAGATGGGAAGTGATTGCAACAATGTGGTGAAAAGCTTCATGGAGGAAGCAATGGGCCCATATTGTCATGTGATTAGGGACTTAATAGAAATGGAAGGTGATTTCCAACAGTATGAGCTCGTCCATGAGAATAGGAGAACCAACCTCAACGCCCATGACTCAGCTAAAAGCTCGCTCTATGCTAGTCTCGGTAGGCATGTTTGGTTTCTTCAGATGGCTGATGGCGTTTGTATCTCCCATACTAGTGCTGACCTCTAGTCAGGCAGCAGCTGTATCTCAAAAAAAAAGTCATGGCTCAGACTAACAGAATGATATACAAGAGAGGAGAAATTAAAATCAATGACATTAGGAGGATGGTCTAATAATTTAGAATAACACATAAGAGATGAATCATATTTTTAAGTAGCATAATTGGAATTGACTCTAGATTTAGACCAGCTACGAGGGTTTTTTTACAACAACTACTTTTTATATATATTATGTAGCCAAAATATAGAACAGTCATTCAAAGAAGGCCGAATTACAAAGGGATCCCTGGACCAGATAAGCACCATTACATCGGTGGCGATGGCAATGGCGAGCACGTCGGCAGGGGGCGTAGAGGCGTCAAGGACACTTACATCCGGGTGGAGAGGCTGTGCAGAGCGTCGGTTGCAAGAGGGACGACAGAGCCCTTGATGTAGTTCACGCTGGACAACCGAAGGTTGTGTTGGAAGCCGTCGCCGGTGGTAGAAGAAGAGTCACAATGTCAAGTCCCAGGGGAAGACGAGCTCGTGAAGCCCGCGCCGGATTACAAGATGCCCGGGAGGAGCCTGAATTTGAAGATGGATGGCCGCATAGTAAAGGACGAGGCGGATTAGAGCATTGGTGGAGGCGAATTGGAGCGCGGCGGATCTCGAAGGTGACGAGGACGAGGCGGAGGTAGAGGAGCGGGGGAGAGATCCGCAGGGTGGGGGAGAGGAGCTAGTTTATTTAAGCATACCGGGGTAACGGAGACGACGGTGACGAGGTGGCCGACCAGAATGGTGGCGACGACGACGGCAGCACCACCAAGGTAGCACAGACCACTAGGGATAACGCCATATAGGCAACAACTAAACCAGAAAAGGTAGAAAACTAGTAGATCTATACGATGGGGGCTCCCTAACCCTTCTCGCCGCCGGTGAGGCCGCCGGAGGGGAGGAAAGGAGGGGCCCGAGTTGGATGGGCGGAGAGAGTCGAGAGCGGGAGGAGGCTTAGCCTCTTAGGAGAAGCAAATCTGCCACCAGGGTTAGAGATCTGACAGCCGCAACAATGCACAAATCATTAGGCAAATCGTACAAAACTTAATAAGAGCACCCCACTAGAGGATTTCTCTCCATCCTCAGCGAGCCACATCATCCGCTGATGTCAGCGGCACTAAATCTCTCACCCTCGGATCCCACCCTGCGCCGCCATTCGCTTCTGTTGACGGCTGTTAAGTGCCTACTTTAGCCATCAATATACTCATAAATAAAGGAGCAAAAGGCATTTCTTACACGCATTTAGTTAAGAATAATGTAGTTCCACTTGTCCTTGGAGCTTTTGTGATTGTAGGTAAAATAAGCATAAAAGAAGTGACAACTCACCTTCTATGGCCCAAGCCACGTCACCTCAACCAAGGAGGGGCTGCCACCTAGGATCCCACGCATGCAAGCCATGTCACCGATCCAAGGGAAGCAACCCCGACGAATCAGAGGGCGACACATGGACATCACATGGATTGAAGGGCCCTCGGGCAGGCAAACTGCCTCAAAACCAGGTGGACACCAGGGATCGACTTTAGGACCCACAGGACAGCCACCACGAGAAAGCACAAGCCGAGGTGGGCCCACAAGGGGTCGGCCGAACCGACCTTGTGTCTGCTCATCCTGGCCTTCCATATGGTGCTTCCTGGTTGGCTCCTGATCCACTCCCGGGGTGCTCACACCATTCTCCCGAAGTTGTCCAAGGCCTATAAATAGGAGGGAGGGGACTCATTTCTTACCCAACTCACTTTCCAACTCCTCTCTCACTTTTGGTTTCCAAGACTACGAGGTAGGCTAGAGTAGTTCTACTTCAGGTTCCAAGTCTACTTTGGGATCTAGGTATGAGTTCTCATGTATATTTATTTTATTGTATGACTTTGATCTACTTCAGTTATTCAACTATTTCATATAAAGTAGCGTTAGGATATATGGGTGATTTGTTCATGTGTTCTTCATTTGTTCATCATTTAGAGGCTCCTGTTCTTGATGAACAAGGCCTTTCGATCCACTTGACGAATGAGTTACTCATGTCTTCGGTGTTTGTTCATAAGTTAGAGCCCCGTGTTCTTCATGAACACAACCCTTTGATCCTGTTGAACAGACATAGTAGAACACGAATCCGTTTGTATGCCTAGCCTAGTTTGATCCAGTTAGATCACGTGTTAGTGTTGTATTAAGTCCGAGTTCAAGCTAAAGTACTCGGTGTAAGTGGCCAGTTATCTGGTGGCACTGACTTGGGTCACAATAGCTCGGGCCGGTCAGTGTCTAGTTAATAACGCCAGCATGGTGCTTGGGTTGAGTAGCTGCGTTGCATATGAGCGTGCCCCACAGATAGTTAGGGGTAGGCCGCGGTAGTGACAGCCGTTGGACCCTTTGTACTCCACCACGTTCGGGTATGCTGTAGGAGTCTAAAATCTAACAACCGACGTCGTGCGGAAGCGATGCGGGCAGTTAGCTCCCCGTTTGTGCTAGGGTGCTGAGCTGATATTCATACAATGCTTAAGTGACTGACTGGCATCTACTAACTTTATATGTATAGTACCTTAGAACCTAGAGCTAACTCGTATGTTGCCTCCTAAGCCGTAGTGTACCATAGAGAGAACGAGTTTGGGTGTGTTCACACTACCCTATCATTATCATATCTTACCCCTGTGTTTGGGACCTGAGTTATTCTCGTCATTGATCTATACTCGTTGCAATAGTGTTGCACATGTTAATCCAACCATGCCTTCCTTGGATTCGATACCCTTTGGAATATTCCTCTGGGGAAATGCTACAATGGTACATCCGTGCGCTTGCGGATTCTTTGTAAATGTTAGGATTACCATCGGAACATTTCTGGTATCGTTGCTAGGAACTCACGAACTTAGCAAAGATGTTAAGGAATGCCGACCACCATTTCTGGCACCGTTACTGGGATACAAACCTAGTGATGACGTTAAGAAATGTCAACAAGCATTTCTGGCGCCGTTGCCGGGGAAGGCTAAAGGATAACATGACAACACTTTGCATATGTTTATAATCATGACAAGGTAAAGCAGTTCTCAATGCAGGCTAACCTTGATTGTCTTCTTCGTCTTTGGATGATGAAGACAGGTAGTGCATGACTGGTTTCGACTTACCGCCGAATTTCACTGAAGATCCTGAGTCACTTGTAAGGAGAGCTAGAACTCACTTCGGTTCTCCCCAGTGTGTACGTACGGAAGTCGATCTAGCTTCCTTTGTGCCATCTACATCAACTCCTATGGCCAACCCCAACGTCGAGAAGACTCTCCGTGAGTACTCTGCTCCCTCTGCTGATCAGGTGCCTACAGGCCCCGAGATCAACACCGAGAATGGAAACTTCGAGATCAAGACTAGCCTCATTACGATGGTACAGGCTAGCCCATTCTGTGGCAAGCCTAATGAAGACGCGAGCGCCCATTTGCAACAGTTCCTAGAACTGTGCAGCACCTTCACCATATGAGGAGTGGAGGAAGATGCTATTCGTCTGCGACTGTTTCCCTTCTCACTTCTGGGAAAGGAAAAGCAGTGGTTCTATGCAAACCGTGAGGAGATTAATACTTGGGCAAAATGCTCAGCGGCATTCCTTGCGAAGTTCTTTCCGTTGGGTAAAACAAATGCCCTGCGGGGAAGGATTTCAAGCTTTCAGCAAGCAGCAAATGAGACTATCCCAGAAGCTTGGGAGAGGCTTCAAGAGTACATCTTGGCCTGTCCTCATCATGGGATGGACAACTGGCTTATTCTGCAGAACTTCTATAATGGGCTGACTACGACAGCCCGAGGACATGTTGATGCTGCTGCTGGAGGAGCTTTCTTCTCACTCTCTATTGCTAATGCAACTCAGCTTATTGAGAAGATGGTCTCCAACCAAGGGTGGAGTGATGATCGACTCCAACCACGTCAAAGGGGTACACATACCGTCAAGGAAGCAGATATGTTGAATGCCAAGATGGACCTATTGATGAAGCGAATGGATGATCTAACCCGTGAGAAGGCTGCCATGGCCACCACTACTCAAGCTATGGATTCTCGCATGACCTGCGAAGTCTGTGGTAACACTGGGCATTTAGGGAATTACTGCCCTACTACCCAGGAGGATGTGATGTTCATGAACGGCATCAACAACGGTTATCGTCCACAAGGTGGTCAAACATGGAATCAATGCCCTTATTATCAAGGAGGTAACCAAGGTAATTCTTTCAATCCTAACCAACCTTCCTTGAAAGATCTTGTTTTCGGGCAAGCTAAGATCAATGATAGTTTTAATAAGAAGTTAGCTGCCTGTGATAAGGCTCTGGAAAGCCTCAACACCATGGTTGATAGCCTCTCTTCTGCTCTTAAGAGCAAATTAAGCTTTAATAAGATGATAGAAACCCAGCTGGCTCAGATAGCTGCTTTGGTTCCCTCTGCTGAAGACGGGAAGATTCCGGGGCAACCCGTATCCTCCTGTAAAACTGTTTGCGTAGTGTCCACTAGATGGGGTGTGCCATCTAGGCGGACACGACCTACTGACTATGCAGGGAGGCCAGTACAGCAGGTTCTTGATCCATGGGAATCTTCCGCAATTGTACACAGGAGAGACCCTGGTTATCCGGCTATCACTTGCACGATATACTATCAGAAAATTAGGAATGCTCTTTGTGACCTTGGTGCAAGTGTCAACCTCATGTCCAAGGCTATGTTCGAGAGATTGGGATATCCTGCTCTTTCTCCAACCTCGAAGACAGTTCAACTTGCTGATGCATCGATCCGACATCCAGAGGGGATAGTGGAGAGCTTACTGATATTCGTCCAGGGGTCTTGCACCTTCGCGGATTTCGTGGTCCTTGATATACAGGATGATGCGGAAATGCCACTCATTCTTGGGAGGCCATTCCTAAGTGACGCAAAGGCGATGATCAATGTGGGAAATGGAACTATCCGTTTCCACATTGGGAAGAAGAACTTGATGTTTCGATTTCGACCGACAGAAGAGCAATGCTATTAAGGCAAGGAAATGATAAGCAAATCCGGGGAATGGACAGAGCCACGACCCCAGCTCAAGCAACCTCTGACTACACCAATAAAACCAAAGAAAACAAAGAAGGTGCGGCTGGAGGTACAGCAGTCGCACCCCTCTAAATCTTGGGAGTGGGGTGACGAATGGAATTAATCACCGAGAACAGTCCCGCTCTCAGACTTAAAACGGACACCAGGTAGCCGTTAGAGAGCAGCTGGTAAAAGCTGAGGGCGAGCGGGCCCGACAGGGCGTCGGCCGACCCCACAGGTCGGCCGACCCAGCCCAACGGTCGGACGGGCCCCTCCGCCTCTAACGGCTCCTAGCCGTTACTCTCGGCTTTTACCCCGGTGCCTAGCTCGTTTGCCTATAAATAGAAGGGGGATTGGGGAATTCTTCACCCATTCACTCATTTTCACCACACTCCCCCTGTCTACTCTTTGGCTCTTTGGTTTTCTTGGATTTCTTGCTCAAGATTGAAGTGACTAGCACCCTCTCCAAATTGCTGCTGAATATTGATCATTTGTGGAGCAACCTCGGTAAGTATTTCATTCAGTTTTACTAATCCATCACCGAGTTGCCCGTGTTGTTCATTGTGCACCATGAGTTGGGCCGCCGGTGTGTTCCGGAAGGTGACTCGCTCCCATCGTTCGCGAGACGGAGGAAGCTCATCCCGCCACTCCGAGGCTACACCAAACCCAATGTCGATGGAGCATGAAGAAGAGGACGAGGAAGAGCTTCCTACGCCACAAGCCGAAGTAGTGGACGCTGTCGACGCCCCCTTCATCGACTTGAGGGACGAACGAGAGAGACAAGCCTACGCCATCCTCAAGGATCGAGTCTTCTCCAACACGAGGGAATTCGACCCGATCCTTCTAGAAAGGACAAGTATGGACTCCGAGTTCGATTCCATTTGGCAAACTCTTGGTTGGGAAGGTTTTGTCCCGGTTCAGGAGATCGGCTCCAGGCCTATCACCATCCAGTTTCTCTGCACTCTTCAAGAGGATGCATATGGTATTTCATTTTGATTTCATGGAGTTCCATATCGGGTTTCATGGAAGGATCTTAGTTGCACCCTCTGTTTTCATCGCCGTTGTGCGATTCCT
This sequence comes from Cenchrus fungigraminus, assembly GCA_036936925.1. Lineage (NCBI taxonomy): Eukaryota > Viridiplantae > Streptophyta > Magnoliopsida > Poales > Poaceae > Cenchrus > Cenchrus fungigraminus. The sequence continues at coordinate 46,447,000 of CM072778.1, read as the reverse complement.
CTTGAGCAAGCTTGTAGTGATTTTAATTGCGAAAGTTTTTGGGAGGAACTTTCCGGTCGGCCTGTTCGCGGCAAGTTGACACCTCGGTGTAACGATATCTTGCATCCCACTCTCCGACTGTGGCACAAGTGGCTCGCCATCACTCTCTTTACAAGGGATGATGTCCGAACCGTGCGCACTGACAAGATGAGGATTTTATATGCCGCGGTCAGACGGATCAAGGTCTCCCCCGTGCAAGCTATGATTCGGTAGTGGTTGACAAACTTTAAGATGACGGGTCCTATTGAGTGTACATCTTTGGTTTCGCGCACCATCACGAATCTTGGGGTTACGCAAGGGCCCAATGTGCCCTACATTGCTAATCCCCGGACTCTGATCGATGAGGCTTATTTGACGCAGGGGCATATTCTTAAGAAGGGTCCGGATGATTCTTTGGTTTTCTTTTACCCTGGCTATGCAAATCAAATTCGGTTACCTAACCCGGATTTCAGGTTGCACGGCCAAGGGACACTGACCGTTCCTCTCGAGGAACCTCGTCGTTCTAGTGTCTCTGGTGACAGGGTTACTAGGAGTGCATCAGGAGAGCAGCTAGGGCACAACAGCCACCACCACAGCCATCTCCGCAGCCGTCGCCTCAGCCACAGCCTCAGCCTACAACACCTCCGCCTGGCACATGGACCTCTACCGAGTACATGCCTGGGGTTACTCCCGGATATGCTCCCGGTTGGGATCAGCCCATGGACCAGCAGGGTGCGAGTAGCTCGGCTTGGGCTAGTGCAGGCAGTGGCGAGTGGGCTATGCCTGCCGGTACTGCCTACGGAGATGCGACATCTTCGTCGTCCGGGTTGCGCTCGTCATCTCATGGGGTTACCCTCACTCAACAGATGAGCGAGCTCAACATCCGAGTCGGCAATGTGGAGGAGGCTGTGCACCAGCACACTGAGTCCACCCGAGACTGGCAGCGTATGTCTGGCGAGAGACTTCACGCCATCGAGCAGGCACAGCAGCAGCAGTTGGAGGAGCATAGGGCTTACTTTCGGTGGATGGGATATCCCCCTCCACAGTAGTGAGCCTGAAGCTAGCTTCGGGGAGGACCCCCACTCTGAGGTAACTTGTATCTTCAATTATTTTCAGAACCTCTTATCTAAAAACACATAAAAATCTGAAACAATTAAAAAGACCAAAAATATTTATTTGCTTTCTTAAATTAGTTTGCTTTCATATGCGTGGTAAGAATGCTTTCGTTCCTATGGTTCAAATGATGAATAGTTGCTCTGTTTATTCCTTTTGTATGCCTTGCTTACAGCTTAGTATCCTATTTAAGTTTTGAGTTAGTTGGCTTGCATGATCAAACTTTAGCTTGAAACTTGTGGGTAGCAAAAAGCATGACCTTTTGCCTAGGTTATTGTGAGGTATGATATGGTATAATAGAGTTGCTACAAGCTTGTGCCAAATGATGTTTGATTTCCGGAGTTTTCTTTTGGAAAATGCTAAAATGATAAGTTCCTCGATGATGAGAAAATCCTATCCAAGGCCATATGTAGATTCTAGCTCATGTTAGCTTCCACATATGCTACCTAATTTCTTCATTGAGTCTTGTCGAATTGTCATGACCCTCGGCGAGAAACTTGTCATGCTCCTATGATCAAGATCACGTACACAGCCACCATATGCTAAACTTCCACTCTGGGAGTTAGCAACCATCATTCCATCCATTCCCCATCCACTCCACAAATAAAGCTCCGCACATTCTTCATGATGTTATCCCTCTCCAAACATATTCAAGAAGGACTATGGGCTATGTAAAAAAAAGAGAAAGAAGAGAATACATGCTCAAGGGCATGCATAAAAAAAAAGAGAGAGAATAAGGAAACATAGCCCAAGTCTCAAAATTATCAAAAAGAAGGGAAGGAAAAATCATGCCAAAAGGAGTCCATTCTCCATGCAGCATACACACACATGCACATCTTGATCAGGGTGTATGACTCGTTGCTTCCAAGGATCTAGTTTTCAACTCGACAATACATGAGAAATAGATATGCCACATGTTTTCCCTACCTACAGCTCCACATATAAGCTTATTAGGAGTAGGTTGTGAAAGAAGGCAACCCAATGCCTTGGTGAGGAACCATACACATTGAGTGATCCAAGAGTATTATTTGAGGAACTTTGATTTCTTTTGAAAACAGCAAAACCTCCGGATTGATAACTGATCAAGGTACAAGTAATTGGCAATCTTTATGTAACCGTTCTATCTTTCAACCACCCAAGGCAAGGTGAAGCTACATGCCCCGTATCGATCAAGCAAAAGGTAAGATCAATGCAAACTTATTCATCTCTGGATAGAATACCTAGTAGTATGTTTGTCATAAATTAGGAACACAACATCATAGCAACTCCTGATCAACCAACCTAAGTCCTTAGTGTCTTGCTCAGGATGAGCAAGAGGCTAGCTTGGGGGAGTTGTTGACGGCTGTTAAGTGCCTACTTTAGCCGTCAATATACTCATAAATAAAGGAGCAAAAGGCATTTCTTACACACATTTAGTTAAAAATAATGTAGTTCCACTTGTCCTTGGGGCTTTTGTGATTGTAGGTAAAATAAGCATAAAAGAAGTGACAACTCACCTTCTATGGCCCAAGACACGTCACCTCAGCCAAGGAGGGGCTGCCACCTAGGATCCCACGCATGCAAGCCATGTCACCGATCCAAGGGAAGGAACCCTGACGAATCAGAGGGCGACACATGGACATCACAAGGATTGAAGGGCCCACGGGCAGGCAAACCGCCTCAAAACCAGGTGGACACACAGGATCGACCTTAAGACCCACATGACAGCCACCACGCGAAAGCACAGGCCGCGGTGGGCCCACAAGGGGTCGGCCGACCCCACAGGTCGGCCGAACCGACCTTGTGTCGGCTCATCCTGGGCTTCCACGTGGTGCTTCCTGGTTGGCTCCTGATCCACTCCCGGGGTGCTCACGCCATTCTCCCGAAGTTGTCCAAGGCCTATAAATAGGAGGGAGGGGACTCATTTCTTACCCAACTCACTTTCCAACTCCTCTCTCACTTTCGGTTTCCAAGGCTAGGAGGTAGGCTAGAGTAGTTCTACTTCAGGTTCCAAGTCTACTTTGGGATCTAGGTATGATTTCTCTTGTATCTTTATTTTATTGTATGACTTTGATCTACTTCAGTTATTCAGCTATTTCATATAAAGTAGTGTTAGCATATATGGGTGATTTGTTCATGTGTTCTTCGTTCGTTCATCATTTAGAGGCTCCTGTTCTTGATGAACAAGGCCTTTCGATCCACTTGACGAATGAGTTACTCATGTCTTCGGTGTTTGTTCATAAGTTAGAGGCTCGTGTTCTTCATGAACACGACCCTTTGATCCTGTTGAACAGACATAGTAGAACACGAATCCGTTTGTATGCCTAGCCTAGTTTGATCCAGTTAGATCACATGTTAGTATTGTATGAAGTTCGAGTTCAAGCTACGGTACTCGGTTTAAGTGGCTAGTTATCTGGTGGTACTGACCTGGGTCACAATAGCCCGGTCGGTCAGTGTCTAGTTAACAACACAAGCATGATGCTTGGGTTGAGTAGCTGCGTTGCATATGAGCGTGCCCCACGGATAGTTAGGGGTAGGCCGTGGTAGTGACAGTCGTTAGACCCTTTGTACTCCCCCCACGTTCGGGTACGCTGTAGGAGTCTAAAATCTAACAACCGGCGTCATGCGGAAGCGACGCGGGCGGTTAGCTCCCCGTTTGTGCCTAGGTGCTGAGCTGATATTCATACAATGCTTAAGTGACTGACTGGCATCTACTAACTTTATATGTATAGTACCTTAGAACCTAGAGCTAACTCGTATGTTGCCTCCTAAACCGTAGTGTACCATAGAGAGAACGAGTTTGGGTGTGTTCACACTACCCTATCATTATCATATCTTACCCCTGTGTTTGGGACTTGACTTATTCTCGTCATTGATCTATACTCATTGTAATAGTGTTGCACATGTTAATCCAACCATGCCCTCCTTGGATTCGATACCCTTTGGAATATTCCTCTGGGGAAATGCTACAATGGTATATCCGTTGCCTTTCGGATTCTTTGTAAACATTAGGATTACCATCGGAACATTTCTGGCATCATTGCTAGGAACTCACGAACTTAGCAAAGATGTTAAGGATTGCCAACCACCATTTCTGGCGCCGTTACTGGGATACAAACCTAGTGATGAGATTAAGAAATGTCAACAGCGTCCAACCCCCGCGCCCCCCGATCTCACGACTTCGTGCCCGTCGCTGCCCCCTCCCCTTCCCTTCCACCGACGGCACCTCGCCTCCCCACCACCACCACTTCGCGTTCCCACCGCTGCCTCCTCGCCTCCCCACTGGCGCCCCTTCGCCTGTCTCCATAGTGGTTCCCCAGGCCGGCTTCTCTCATCTCCGCCCGCCGCCGTCGATCTCCCTACCCGCGCCGTCCCTGCCCAAGTTGAGGATAGGAATCGGTTCCCCTTGCTCCCCTCTCCGTTTTGCCCCCTCCCTGGCCGCCGCCATGCCCGGAGTCGCGGACGGGAGCCGACCAAGGACGCCCACTTATCCACGCCGGCCAGGTCTGTCTCTGAATTTGGTTTCTATCTGAATTTTGTGCACTGTTGCTGTTTTGATAAACTTCGTCATGATCATGACAGTTTCAGCGAAAACATATAATATGAAACTTGTACAAAATTTCACTAAATTTCTTCTGTCAAAATTTTAGAATTTTTGGGCATACAGTTTGGGAGATATGAATTTTCGAATCTCGCTGTCTACAGATTTTAGAAATTGTACAGAAATCTGTTTGCTCATATTACGTCCAGATAAACTGGGAATTGGTCCTGACGTTGAATACAAAAGTTTTTGGAAATTTTCTGTACATTCTCAATATGTATTTATTTTTGATGCTTCGAAATCTGGAGTGGAAGTTATGATTAAAACAGTAGAGTCAATGTGGCCCTGTTTAAGTTGAAAATCTGTTTCTGAATTGTGGTAGTGTTCATGGGTTTTAAATTGATGTGGCGTAAATGCAGTAGTGTTTATGGAGCTCCGAATTGCAGGAACCTCCAGGTCTGTCTCCGAATAACATGGTGCAATTGCAGTAGTGTTCATGGCTCTTCAAAGCAGGTCTGTGATTAGTCATCATGTTAGTTTATGTTCACAATCCCTAAACAATAGTTATCCAGCATCATGTGCTCTGTTGTTCTACAAGACATGATTCTCTTAATCATAAGCTTGGTTTCTACGAGTGTTCTCATTATGTGTGTTTTGTTGGGTTCATATGATCTGTCATCAAATAAGTTTATTGGAAGCATTCCTGCCACCATAGGTTCATCAAAGTTACAGACCATGTAAGTATACTTTTGAACTACTATTTGCAATTGTTTATGACCTATTGCTGCAGCTTTTAGCAACTTACTATGTATCTGTCAAAGTTCTGTGAGAATTATTGAATAACATTTGTAGCATCATTATTATCAAATGGTCATTTCAATACATAGTGTTCTACCGTCCCAAGTAGCCACAATATTAGTTCATAATTTATCAAAAATCTCTTTCGAAACCCGCAGCAACGCGCAGGGAATCACCTAGTAAAATATTTAACTTTCTCCTTTTTCCTTTACGCATAGGTTTGCATAGTTCTGACACGGCATCTACGTTTCTATAACCATAACGACGAGTATTAATTAAATTGTAGCATCATCTCACAGTCAAGAGAGCCTGGTGGTAGCTTCCAAGGGCCATATAAATGTTCTCTTCATGATCTATCAATCCATCATATATTATACATGTTCCTAACTAGAATATCCATATGCATGGCTCGGAGGATTTGCAATAGTAAACTACGAAAGCGAACTGAGCGTAGCTCGGCTGGTAAGATTCCTTGTGGTATGTCAAAGTTTGAGTTCTCAACTCGATACTGATGCACATATTTTTCTGGATTAATTTCAGGATTTAACCGGAGTTATTCTTTCAGTAGTAGGCGACATACCCATCTATAGCGAGGTGCTAGTAATGACTACGTCAATCTCAATGATTTACAGGTTCAATCATTCGAAGATGCTCATAGGGGTAGAGTTGTGTGCATGTGTTCGTAGGGATGTCAGCATTTGCGTATTTATACATAAAGTGGTTAAACAGTTACTATCAATTGTCTGACTAAATAACAATTTAAGTGAAGTTCCATCTCACAGTTACGTGCTCCGATCCGTCGTGTACAGGGAAAAATCCATTGTGTCCCCATCAAAACAGATGGACAAAAAGACGTATAATCATACGCCAATCTGAACTCCGGAGAGTATGTAATAGTGTAGTGTCTTGTGTCCAACTATATTATTTCCACCATTATCTAAAAATATATATTTCCACCATTATTCATTAGTACTTAGCCACTTACTAGGGCACTTCGCTGAGCTAGCTAGGTTCATGGTACTCCCTCCATCCATTTATCCAAGGTCTATTTTGAAATCTGAAAATTCCATTTATGCAAGGTCTATTTGTGTTTTTGCATTGGAAAACCCTAAATCGTCGCCTTGGCATCTGTGCGAGCAATAAATTGCTCTCACATGCTTCTCAGGAGATTAATGACAGAAGAGACTTTATTTCTTTTTCTTGGTCTTTGAGTCAAGTGCAAATAGGTCTTGGATAAATGGATGGAGGGTAAAGGATCTCTAGTTCAAGGGAAAAATTAAAAAAAAAATTGTAGAACTGCTGGTTGATGCCACGTTCTTGCACTTGGATTTTTGCCCCTCTAGAATATAATGAGCTGCATTATGCATTTTCTTGTCTTTTAGAAGTATTATGCATTCCTTGATTATTTTCAGATAATGCATTACTACTTGACTGGGCATGCATAAACATGCAGAAAGTGACGCACAACCAAAAACCGCATGGACACACAGGTCAGAGCCGACAATTAATGGGGTATTGGGAAGGCGTCAAACTTGATCTCGACGCAGATTGACGATGTGTTCACGGAGCGCACACTATTGGAAAACATAAATTTCCTTATGTGTGCTGAATTTCATTTCCCTAAGGGTTTTTTCGTGCATATAGCGACATTCACATTTTCTTGTTGGTTTTGAAAGAACACACCGGGAAATACCAAAACCCATAGAAAAATTTTTCATTTCTCTTTGAGTTAGATAAAACTCACAAAGAACATGACAAATGGAGAAATTTCTCATTTCCTTGTGTGTTAGGTAAAATTGTGTTGATGACAGGCTATGACTTTTGCTAATTTCATTACATGATTTTATTTTGTTATTTTCCAAAGTGCTACGTCAGCAAATAAAAATTGAAACCACGGATGAAACTCATATGCTTGTTTGTCTTGCCTAACACTACACCAGATTAGTTTTTTCCGCGTCGGTCTGCAGCACTCCCCTCGTTTGGGAGGCTCCCGTCACATGTGCACGAGCTTTCCCTCACGTGCACGGAGTACCGTCTGGGAAACTCTATCCCATCGGTGGGACACCATCAGGCTATCCGCACTCGTTATACTCCAAATCCATCCCCTAAAAAGAATATTTTTGTCTAGTTATCCAGATTTTACAGTCCAGTATCAATTTTCTCACACCTGTCATCCCCTATATCTCATACTCCAAACCAACTACCAGCTGCGGGCCCCACATGTCATCCTCCTTCCACACCCCCCTCCACACTCTTTCGTTCCCCACCAACCCCGGCGCGCTGCCTCCACCGCCACGCATGCCGGCGCGCTGCCCCCACCGCCACGCACGCCGGCGCTGCCCCCTCCCTTCGCCGGCGCTCCGCATCCTCCCTCCGGCGGCTCCTCTCCGGCGGAGATCCAGTGCCGCGCCTCCCTCTTCCCCTGTTCCGGTGGGCACCTGCAGATGCGGGCGGCGGCGGAGGGCACCTGCAGATGCGAACGACGGCGGTCGGCAAGATCGGGCGAAGGGGTGAGGGCCGGCCGCGGGAGAAGAGAGAGGCGATGGCGGCGACCTCCACTGCCGCGGGAGAAGAGAGAGGCGACGGCGGCGACCTCCGCGGAGCAGAGCAGGCACGGCGGGCGGAGCAGGTGCGGCGACGGGTGGCGGCAGGCGGAGCTCACGGAGGCCTTCCTCCCTCTCCTGCGCATCTCGCACACGCGCCAGTGCGGAGATCGCCGGCCGCGGCCCCTGCGGCGAGCTCTCGCACGCGCGGCCGGCGGCGGCGGAGCTCCCGTCGAGTCCGTCCGCGCCCCTGCTTCAAGATGGGCTCGGACGGTGGCGGCAGAGCTCACAGGCCGGCGTGCCTGCATCTCCCCGCGCCGTCACTCTTTTCTCCACCCACCCGAGCTGTCGAGGTGCACCTCCGACGGCCGGCCCTTCCTCGACTTGGCGCGCCGCCCCCTCCTCCCTCCCGCGCCGACGGAGCAGCAGGGCCCTCGCGGCGGCGGCTTCCGGCTCCGCGCGCGAGGCAGTTTGGTCGTGGAGCGTGAGGTGGGCCCTGCGCAGGCGTAGCGCACGACGGCAAGGGCGCTGTATCTGGCGTTCCCGGGAGGGAACGCTTGCATCCCGTGCGCCTCCCAGTACCCCGGTGCGGGGTTTTCTACGGCAAAATGAAACGGGATGTAGCGTCCCGTATGGCCTAGCGCACCCGGTGCGGATAGCCTCATGGGCTGAAATTCTAGCGTTTGCGGCACCGTTCGCGTGCTGCAAGTTGGGTTCGCACGCTGCAACGCACACACTGGCCACGCCGCAGCGAAGTGCCCACACGACATGTTCCCTGACAGTTTTGCCGTACCCCGACGTGGAACCCTTTCCCGACGGTAGAACCCATCACGGATTGGTCCCTGAGGCAAACTGTCATGAAGGTGACCTTCCCTGTTAGTCTGTCTCTGACGGACCATCCGTGACGGGGAACTTGTTGGATAACAAGGCTATTCGTGTCGGATTTGGCCACTTTCCCTTGACAGTTTTGTCTGTCACGGAAAAACTAAGCTGGGGTTAACCTTGCCCATTGTTTTTTAGACAAAGCCCACTAGCTTTGTTGCCAAGACTTGCTATCCACCACTAAGCTACTTAAATATTTTCGACTAACTCCACACTCATAACACTTTTGTCCGACTTAGTCACTTCCCGGACAACCAAATTACCATCTATCTTCGCCAAGAATCATAACAATTGCATTTAGATCCACTATAATTCAACATTTCAATGAACTATTTCTGAATTGAAGTTCTAAGTACACCATAATCTGAAAGTCAATCATGATGCTTGCTTGAAGATGGAAGGACACCAGATTGCAATTAACAAATATAAGAACAAGTGAACCGACAATTAAGAGGAACTGGCAATTAAGAGAAATAAGATCTATAATATTATAAATATTTTCAATGTATTATCATTTTTCTCTAATGTGCTACAAATATATTACAACATGTCTTGTTTTAGGCATTGTTCCTATTAATGTGGACCATGCCAAAGTTTGCTCTCTGGCTGAAGTGCTTGGTCGTTCGTAGGCTCCTTCCCTTTCACGTACATTGGTTTGCCTATGGGTCTTACTAAACCTCAAGTTAAAGACTATGCTCCTCTTATATGTCGAATTGAAAGGAAAATGTCTGCTACATCTCAATATTTGTCTTATGCTGGGAGGCTTCAGCTTGTTAATTCTGTCATTTCCTCCCTACCCACATACTTTATGTGCTCCCTCAAGCTCCCCCCTGGTGTCATTGAGATCATTGACAAATATAGGAAAAACTGCCTCTGAGGGGAAATGATTTCAGGAACAAGGGATATAATCTGGCTGCTTGGGATTTGGTTAGAAAACCAAAAGATAAAGGAGGCCTTGGTGTCACTAACCTTAGGGTCCAGAATGATGCTTTGCTTCTAAAACAACTGGATAAATTTTACAACAAAGCTGATGTTCAGTGGGTCCATCTTATTTGGCAGAAGTACTATTCTAATTCTGTGCCTCATTTGGCGAGAGAGAAAGGTTCCTTCTAGTGGAAGGATATCCTTACGCTTAATACCCAATATAGAGGAATTGCATTTTGCTCTCCTGGCAAAGGAGACTCTGTGGGGTTCTGGGAAGATCTAATTGATGGAAAAATTCACTCTGATACTTATCCGAACCGTTTTCAGATTGCAACTAATCCCAAAGCCTCATTGTGGAAGCTTATATCCTCCACTAACCTTCTTGAGTGCTTCAGAATCCCAATGACCAGAGATGCCTATAATGAATTTCTGGCCCTTCAAGATGAGCTTCTCACCTTATATGATTCTGTGGATGAGAAGGATGTTTGGTCCTTCCTTTGGGGGCAGCAAAGATACTCCTCAAGCAAATTTTACCAGTACCAGTTTCAGAATGTGCACCTTGAGAGAACAGTTGTCTGGATTTGGGACACTAAATGTATTCCTAAAATCAAATTCTTTGGCTGGCTATTGTCTGTGGGGACAGACTCAACACTAGGAATATGCTTAGAAGAAGAATGAAAGTTCTGCAGAATGGCTATCACTGAGTCATGTGTCAGGAGGGAATTGAAGAGACTTCTGAGCATTTGTTTTTTCAATGCCCTTCTACCGTCAGCAGGTGGTTTGCATTAGGCATTATTTGGGATGAGGACTCAAACATTCATCACAAGATTTATATCGCCAAGGATGAACTTAGGCAACCCTTCTTCATGGATATCTTTCCTATTGGTGCTTGGTGTCTTTGGAATGAAAGGAATGACTACATCTTTAATAACAAGCCACCAAGTGTTGCTGCCTGGATGGCCTCCGTTAACGATACTGTTTCTAACCACCTCATCAGAATTAAACCCTGCTACCATAGGTCGATCTTGAGTTGGCTCAGCTCTTTGTAATTTAGGCTTCTTTTTCTCCCTCTTCTGTCTTGTGCCTATCCTTCCCTCTCTCCTCCCTTCGGTTGTTGTCCCAACTGCTGGTTGGGGTTTTTTTTTTTATGTTTCTTTTAGTTGCTTGTAAACTCTCTCTTTTTTTAAAAAAATATATTCAAGTTACCGGGGGCTTTGCCCCATGGTTTTCGCTCAAAAAAACATGTCCTTTTTAGTGATAGTAACTCCAATTTTCCAGATTGATCTCTCTTCTAATATGTTGTTAATTGATGATCTTCTTGGATTTTTGTTGATGTATATTTACTTCTAAAGAGCAATTCAGCATATGATGATGTGCACGTGTCTTATGGGCAAGGAGCCAACCATACATGCATATCTACACTAAGTCAAACTGGTATCTTAATTCGAAGACCACACTGTTATTTATTTCTATAATAGACTGGCCAACCAGCCTATGCCACAGGTTCAATAATGTTCTTAGTGTCAGTTAGTTAAGCATCAGTATCAACCACTGGTGGAGGCACAACCTTTAGTTCCAGTTGGTAAGAACCATAAAGGTCTAAAGTCCAACACACAAAAGCCCCCCCCCCTCCCTGCCTATAGTCCTTGGTGAATGAACCTGGACTAAAGGGGGCTCTTTAGTCCCGGTTGGTATTACCAAACGAGACTAAGGGGGGGCACGCCCGCGCCAGCACACACCCCATTTAGTCTCGGCTGGTAATATCAACCAGGACTGAAGGGTCCCGGTTCCATTTTTTAAAATTTGAATTATTCTAATTATTGTTATACTTGTATATTACAATTGTTGTCTCACATATATATGTATGTATATGTATTTGCACTAAGTATCTATGCATAATGTCTACTATGCATACTTATACTTATATATCTACATACACAATTTTATACATCAAAATATATAGTTTTTTCTAAAACTAGTATATATACATCAAAATATTGTTCCATTCAAATTTCTAGTCTCAACTTCCAGTGGAGGTGCTAATTAAAGTTGGTCAATTGGATGTCCGTCATAATGATATTTTCCTTTTGGATTAACCACCTCATCCATGAGGAATCCCTGAGACCTTCTTGAACCGCCAAGAGACGATCCTACTCAATGAGTGCGTCCCTAACCATATCCATCTGTAATGTGCAAATATGTTAATATATTACACCTAACAATTTAATATAAACAATTAGAAAATGATGTATTATTTTACTTAAAGTATAATCTCCCGGGTTGTACTTGAGAAACAGTGTATGTGCTCACAGACGTAGTATCCACATAAATTATTTTTGGGTTCCTATCTCAAACACTAAGTGGAGAGGAGAAAAATTATGAAATATTAGTGTTATACAATTGAAATTTTCTCAATCTGAAGTTGTTATTGGATTACGTACCGAAAAATCTGTATAGAATCTAATTGTTGGTTTAAATGGTCCACGGTTCTCTGCAATGAATTTTTTCCAAGCTTTGGGGAAAATAATAAAAGATAGAGTGTTAGTAAAAGCAAACTATATTGCATTAAAGAAAATATGTTAGAAAGAATTATTACTGAAGGACCGATTAGGCGACCAGAGAGGGGGGGGAGTGAATGGGAGTCGATAAAAATTCTTCCCGAAGGATGAACTCGGCCTATGCCCCAAATCCACAACCAAGGATTCCCACACAAGGTTGCCAAGGTAGCGTAGTCACAGCGGACCTACCAACCCTAGGAACAAGCTCCAACACACCCCAAAGCAGAAGCACAACTCAAGAGGCAAAGGACTTAGCCAACTGTGCCAGCCCAGGACGGACCGTCAGTGTGGAGGTCTCCGACCGTCCGTGGGCTACAGCGGACCGTCCGTGGAGCTAGGACGGACCGTCCGTATTAAGCACCAGAACCTCCAGTAGCGCACCCGTCCTATACGGACCGTCCGACACGGCACGTCGGACCGTCCGAGCCCGGCGGACCTTCCGTCACTTGACTACGGACCGTCCGTCAAACACGGTGCAACAAACCTCAAACACCCCGACCGATCGAACGCGCGAGCTCACAAGAACACGACGAACTCACGACGAACCGTAGCCTCACGGACCGTCCGTGGACACCGGACGGACCGTCCGTCGTGCACGAACAGCACGAACAGAAACCACGAACTCGTGGGTCAACCCTCCAATCCCTTCCACGGATCTCCCAAACGGCTGAAAGGATTGAGACAAGATTTAGGGGAGATATGAAGCGTCCCTAGGAGATGCTATGCCCAAAAACTTGAGGCCTCAAACCAACTAAATTGCCGGGAATCGATCACGAACCGAGCTCAACCAAAAAGCTAGGGAACCACTCGAAATCCTCAAATCCAAGGCCGAATCCGAAGTTTGAGGGGTCAAGATCAAGCACAAAGATGCACAAGGCATCTATCCATGATCCCCACAAGAAAATCTGAACCCAAACACCTCAGAATCGGAGGAACAAGCCGCGCACGAAAATCCAATGAAAATAGCTCAAAAAAGACACGAAAATCACACGAGCTACAAGAAGGAAATCGACGCAACCATGAAAGCTTCCATGCACTCGGAGGTCAGATTCTCTACAAAACGGTGAAGAAAATCTAAGCCTATGGAGCAGGGAAATGAGAAGCAGTCCAGATCGATGGTTTGCCCATAATCCCTAGAGCTATATATATGAGTCCCTCTTGGTTGGGCAAATGACCAAGCTACCCATACCACTTAAACTGAGATACAAACCCCTCAGGGGCAATATGGTCAAGTAGTACTCCTCTTCATCGCACGGCCACGCCTTTGCCGCAGTCCGCGTCCTCCCGACGCAAGCCCTGCGATCCCGCCACGTGTCCGCCGGCATCGAAGCTTCTCGGCACGCCCGGATCCCGTCTCCGCCCGCCGATCCTCCGGTCTTGGTTTTGTGGCTCAACCAAGAAACCCAACGGTTTTGTGGTGAACCGCCGCAAACCCCGCGTGCAGACTCCGGTCGTGAGCCGCTACCCTGCACCGGCTCCAGTCGACGACTTCGTCTTGCTTTTCTTGGCACCATGCGACCTGCACTTGACCCCGCTGGCCACCGGGTCCCTCGAGCCGAGCCTACTTGTCTCTCCACTCCTCGGAGGGCCCGCAAGGCAAAGACCTTTCGCGCCCGCTCTTCATCTGCACCAACGCAAATCATGCCGCAACCTGCACCTGCAATACTCGGCCAAGAGTCAGTCCACACCACGTTGTCAATCACTCATAACATTGAGGAGCGACCATCCACCGGTCCTCGGACGCTCCGGTCCTCAATCTCCCCCTTGATGAGTACATTGACAACAGACATAGTAACCAATTCAGAGATAGAAAAAAAAAGAAAAGAAACGAACCAAAAACTCAAACAAGTGACTCCGGATTGTCATGGAAGTTGGACGGCAGGTCGAAACCGGTCATGCACTACTCTGCATACACGAGAGTAGAGCAAGGGTAAACCCGCTTAAATAGCGGTTCACCGAACCTGGATAACTCTACCACTAAGTTTAAACGATATCTTTTGCCTATTGCCTCCCCGGCAACGGCGCCAGAAATGCTTGTTGACGTTCCTTAGCCTCACTACTAGGTTTGCACTCACGGCGACGGCGCCAGAAATGCTCGTTGGCACTCACTAGCGTCGCTACCGGGTTTATACCCCTAGTAATGGAGCTAGGAACGTCTTTGGTAAAACACACGTCACAGAAAGGTCCGCAAGTGCATGGATTACCGTTGTAGCACTTCACCCGGTGGTATTCGGGTTATCGTATTTATATTTTCCCAAGTGAGGCACTACGGCAAAGATGATCGGATAAACGGTGGAGAGTAACAAGACTCGATAAAGAGCTATAGCGGGGGTAACGAATAAAGATATTCGGGGATAACTTGACACACATAAGGAGATCTTGATAAAGGTTTAGAGAGGACCTAGTGAGCTGGGAGGACAACGAGACGAGAAAGGATCCTAACACAATCTATCTATTCTTGTCAACTCTAGGTAAAGAACTAAGGCAAAGGATAACAAAGGCAAGCTAAACTCGACAAGCTCTTCTAGTGCTGCAGGGGCATGCAAAGCCGCGCTTTCGGACTGGGATGAGAAGGGAGAACGACGACGCGCTGAATCCTACCGGCCCGAACTAACGTGGTGGACTACTCAACCCGTCCGGAGCTGTCACCTCCCTAGGGTACCACAACTATCCCGTTGAACGGGACACCAATCTAAGACTAAGATAAGCTCTGAGCACCGCGCTCACAACGAACCAAAGAACCTTTCCCCGGATATCACGAAGGAAGGTCTCTCTCCACTACTAAGCACAAATGTACTCAGTAGAAGATCAAGCGAAGAACGACCACAACACTATAGGGTCCAAGAGAGCAATGCTAACCAAGATTAAACTAACTTTAGTCTAAACCAAGAATAAAGCTTCTAGAGCAAAGTAAAAGCTGAATGTAATTGACTCGAAAGGTAAGATAGAAAGATAACTTGAATTGTACTTGAGTCTAAACAAAGAAAGGATACAAGAGTAGTACCGGATCCCTGAAGAAGACTCCTCCGGAACCCCGAGACTAGCTCGACTCGATTCTAACTCCCAAGCTACACTAATCCTACTCTAAGTGAACAAAAGTGAGAAATGGAGATGCTCCTGCGTTGTGTGTCCATTCCAGCGAGTGGGAGGTACCTTTTATAGGCAAGGGAGCTCGGTGGAGCGCAGGGGGGCAAAACCCCAGGTGCGGCCGGCTCTCTAGGCACGGCCGGCCCTAGGATGTGCCGCCTCTCGCCTTGGACGCTCTTGATCACTGCTCCTGAGGCGGTTGTTGGTCGGCTCCTTGGGTCGGTTTCGCTTGGCACGCCAGTTGATAGGTGCGGCGGGCCCTACCCCATGCCGTACGATGCACCGACCGTGTTAGGGAACGCCTAGGATCGCCTTTGGATGACGGTTGTGGCGGTTGAGCGATCTGATAAGTGGACCCATTGATCCAAGTGATCCTAGCCTTCACCATTTGATCAAACCGACGTTTCTTCAGTGAATCACGCTCGTCCAAGTTGTGCTCGAGGGAGTGGGGGTGCTCTGGACCAGAGTCGTGCCACGGGGCAGGGCCAGCCGCACCTGGCAGGGCCGGCCGCACTTGCAGGTTCGGCCAGACCAGGTGGTTCGGCTGTGCCTAGCATATGTGGCATGTTGGTCCCAAATTCTCCCAAAATGTGTACCTGCCTATGAAAATCACAACACAACTCGTGGAACTTTATTAGTACTAAAAATGTGCATGAAACTTGTCATATACTCCTCTCGAACCCGAGGTTTTGACGGTCAAATTTTTGTTGTAAGGACCGTCAACAAGCTAACGGGCTAAACATTCATGATGACAAATGAGCCTTTGGCCCCATATGATCAAAATAAGCTATCCAACCACAAATTGAGCATAGCCAAGCCACAAAAACATGTCAAGATCATATAAAGGTATTTACTCACAAGAGAGCATACATATGACATTTTTCAAAAGCATAGCTAGCAACCATGGGCATAAACCGAGATCATCAAGAGCTAAGCCAAACTAACCATAGCATACCAAACGAGCTCACAAGATCATATACAGCACATCATGGTGAACAATGTATATAGGAGAAGCACATCTCTAAAGCATATGATACAAATGCAATATATGATACAAAGATGCAAGCATGATTGATACATAAAAGAATATGCAGCATGCATATGTACATGAGATCCCCCAACCAAAGCTCAAAAAGGAAAAACCACACCAAACTCACCCCGCAACGTGCAAATGTAGCTTTGTCCAAAGGCTTTGTCAGGATATCGGTGAGCTGTTTCTCGGTTGGCACATGGATGAGATCTATGTTTCCCTTCTCAACATTGTCGCTCAGAAAGTGGTAGCGCACTTCTATGTGTTTGGTTCTTGAGTGGAGCACAGGATTTTTGGCTACACGTATGGCACTGGTGCTATCACACATGAGAGGCACATGGGAACACTCCTCACCAAAGTCACTCAAAGTGTACGTGATCCAAAGTAGCTGGGAGCAACAACTAGCGGCAGCGACATACTCGGCTTCTGTAGTAGACTGAGCTACACTTGACTGCTTGCGAGATGACCAAGAAACAAGTGAGGAACCCAGAAACTGGCAAGTACCCGAAGTCGATTTCCGATCGACTCGACACCCCGCAAAGTCGGCATCCGAAAAACCAAGAAGCGAAAGGGAAGAGGACGCCGAGTACCAAAGACCGAGCTCAGGAGTGTATCGAAGATACCTGAAGATCCGCTTGACGGCCTGTCAATGTGAAGTCCTCGACGACACCTGAAAATGAGTGCACAGACACACAGAAAACTAGATGTCCGGCCTCGTTGCCATCAAGTACAAGAGGGAGCCGATCATGCTCCGGTACTCCTTCTGGTCCACGGGCTCTCCGTCCTCATCCGCGTCCAGCGCTGTAGTCGTACTCATCGGTGTCGACAGGGGCTTCGAGTCATCCATCTTGAACTTCTTGAGGATGTCCTTCGTGTACTTGGCTTGATGCACAAAGGTTCCCTCCTTCGCTTGCTTGATCTGAAGCCCGAGAAAGAACTGCAATTCTCCCATCATAGACATCTCGAATTCTTTGCTCATGTCCTCTGCAAACCTTGCAACCAAAGAGTGAGACGAGCCACCAAAGACAATATCATCCACGTACACCTGAACAATTAGGATATCATCGCCCTGCCTGAGGAGAAAAAGAGTCTTGTCTACTTTGCCCATCTCAAACCCCTTGCCGAACAAGAACACCCTCAAACGGCCATACCAAGCACGAGGAGCTTGTTTCAGCCCATACAACGCCTTCCTCAGCCTATACACCTGGTGGGGAAACTCAGCACTCTAAAAGCCCGGTGGTTGCTTCACATTAACTTCCTCCTCCAAAAACCCATTTAAGAAGGCACTCTTCACATCCATTTGGTACAATTTGAACACTTTAGCCACGGAAAAGGCTAGAAGGATCCTAATCGCCTCCAAACGGGCTACAAGAGCAAATGTCTTCTCATAGTCTATCCCCTCCTTCTCACTATAACCCTGAGCAACCAACCTCGATTTGTTCCTCACCACCTCACCATTCTCACCCTCTTTGTTCTTCCACACCTATTTTGTCCCGATAGGTTTGCAATGTGGTGGTGGCTCTACCAACTCCCAAACTTGGTTTCTCTCAAAGTTCTTTAACTCCTCATGCATTGCGTTCACCCAATTAGGATCAGAGAGGGCGTGTCCAATGTCTTTCGGCTCAAAGGTAGCAACTAAAGCCAAATGAGCAAACTGAGAAACATTCCTAGACCTTGACCGTGTCGTACGTTCGTTGATGTCGCCAATGATTCTTGAGGGAGGATGATCAACTTGAACGCGCCTTGGTGCCTCTCGCTTGGAGACAACCTCCCCCTCAGCTGCAGCCTCCACTTGATCTTGCTGGATCATAGTTGGTGTAGGGGATGGGCCATCCTGCACCGTAGTCATCGTAGTGGAAGTAGAGGGTACATGCGCCGCTGGAGCTTCACCATCATCACCATCATCTTCTCCAGCATCATCCTCCTCATCCTCAAAGATCTTCTTGCCAACTTCGTTGTCACCTGCACACTCAAAGACAGACAAACTGCACGGCTGGGTCTCGTCGAAGGTAACCTCGCAAGTTTCCATGACTAGGTTAGTATCAAGGTTAAGCACACGAAATGCTCGAGAATGACTAGCATAACCCAAGAAAATTCCATCGGAGGATCTCGACTCAAACTTATCAAGCCTACCCTTCTTGAGAATAAAGCACCGACAACCAAAAGCCCTGAAATGGCTCACTCTAGGTGCTCGCCCGTGCATGAGCTCATAGCACGTCTTGTTCAAGAGGGCCCGAAGAAAAATCCGGTTCCCAACATGGCATGCGGTATTCACCGCCTCAGCCCAATATCTCCTCGGAGTCCTATGCTCGTCGAGCATCGTCCGAGCCATCTCACAAAGGGAACGATTTTTCCTCTCAACTACACCATTCTGACAAGCCACATAGGCAGAAGAAAACTGATGTTCGAGACCCAAATCATGGCAAAAGGTTTCGAAATGAGAGTTTTTAAATTTAGTGCCATTGTCGCTACGAATAGCTCGAACAACATCTCCATTTCTCTCATTCTTCAACCTCAAGATTAGATCCCGAACAAAACTAAATGTCTCCCCCTTGTCAGCCAAAAAGAAGACCCAAGCATAGCGAGAATAGTCGTCCACTATCACAAGGACATACCTTTTCCCACCCGCCGAGCACACACGAGCTGGACCAACCAAGTCCATATGGAACAGCTCACATGGCCTCTCTATCATAACGGATGTCAGAGACGGGTGAGAGGCAGCGACCATCTTACCATGCCTACACGGAGCACATACCAAATCCTTTTGGTACTTCAACTTAGGCAATCCTCGGACCAAACCTAGCCCACTCAAGCGTGACAACAAGTCAAAACTCAAGTGACCTAGTCTCCTATGCCATTTCCAAAGCTCCGCCGAAACACCAGCAACCAAACAACAAGAAGAGCCGACACACTGAGAAAACTCGACTCTGAAAATCTGACCCTCGGGGATGATCGAGCACACAAGATCACCTCGAGAATCCAAAACACGAGAAGAGCCCGTTTTTAAACGGACTTCAAAACCCTCATCAAGAAGCTGGGAAACCGAAAGAAGATTAAACCCCAAAGACTTGACAAGAGGAACACGCCTAAGAGTCACAGACTCACTCACCTTCACCGTGCCCACTGAAAGCACTCTACCTTTCCCATTGTCCCCAAACATGATGTACTCTTTGGTCATCACCGGGGTGAGGCTGGAGAACCACCTTCGATCTCCGGTCATGTGTTGAGAGCAACCAGAGTCGATCAACCAAAGCCCTCCATGCCTCCCACCTGCAAAATAAAAAACGAGAGCGAGAGTGAGCAAACGACTCAGCACTGGGGTTAGTACAGAAGGAATCAAACCAGTGCCGTGCCATTTGCTCAAAAGTGGGGTTAGCAAAATCCATCCTATCTCTCCTAGGTGGAGCACCCACACGTCCCCTTGGAGGACTACGCGTACCACGAAGTGGAGACCGTGGCCCGTAGCTCCTCTGGGACCTAAAGTTGCGATCGTTCCCCCATACTCGTATTGGCCACGAGTGAAGGAACGTCTAGCAAACTCACCACGACCGAAGCCAACACGCCTACCCCCATCTCTCTGTGGTGGCTCACCTCGAGGCACAAACTCACACCTCTCTCGAGGGTAAATGGTACGCACCATACCCTCACCTCTCGGCACCATACGAGGCTCAGGCACACCATGAGAAGGGCGGTACCTGTCCTTGTTTGCCATCTCTCTAGCAAGCCTCTCCTCACGCTTCCTCCTGAAGCAAAACTCAGCAAGATGCCCATCCCTCCCACAATGATCACAATGGAAGGGTTTTGGTTTTGGCTTTGGCTTTGGGCTCTCTTTGGGCTGTGGCTTCTCCTCACTCGGTTTCTATCCCTTCTTCCCAAAGAACTCATTCCCCAAGTCACTCTTGAACTTGATGGGTTTTTGGAAGTTGTCGGTTTGTGAAGGAAACACAGGTGGAGCTGGGGTTGTGTCTAGTCGGTTCCTAAGTGGATTTGGCTTAGGAGTATAGGCATTCTTGTGGTAGGTTTTTGGTGGTTCTGGGATGTCACCGATCTTTCCCTCATTCTCACCACTTCCCTCACCAACCTTGTCTGACCCAAGCGCTTGCCCATCATAGCGCTTGTATGACTCAATCATCATCTTGAGCTGAGGCTCATGACCAGACAACCAACCCATCATTTTCCTCAACTCATCGTTCTCATCCTGCAAACAATCAACATAGTGTGCAAGCTCCATATTCTTCACAGCATGTAATTCACAAGTAGAGCATGATGTAGGAATAGGGGCTTTCAAAGCAGCTTCTAGTGATCTAGCATAAGCAAGCGACACATCAAGCTTCTCATGCAAAACAGGACAAGAAGTGCAAGCACCAAGCAAGGAGGGCCTAGATTTCATCTCACCTAGCTCAACCCAAAGCACATCTAGTTCCTCAACCTTGGAGGCATACTTTTCCTTAAGCACAGTCAAATCACCAAGGAAAACTGAACAATCAATGCATTCAGGTTCATCGGTCACAATAGGAGCAGACTTCAGAGATTCTATTTGAGCCCTAGCATCAACAAGCAAAGACTCTAGCTCAACCACCTTCTCCTTAGCCTCTCCAAGCAAAGACCTATACTCCCTCTTCTCCTTGTTGGTCTTTCTAAGCACATCATCACGGTTGTCAAGCAATTCATTCAACCTAGCATTCTCCGCGACCAAGAAGGATGGATCATTGTTTACCTCATCCTCGGAGTCGGAGTCCGAGTCATCCTTGTTGCTCTTCTTGCTTGCGGAGCTATGTTCCATGCCGCAAAAGCCTTGGGTGGCGAAGCACAGGCCGTTGATGTTCTTGCTTGACCGCTTGCCCTTGTGCCGGTTCTCTTCTTCATCACTTGAGCTCGATGAAGAGTAGCAGGAACTTGAGTCGATGTCGCTCGCCCCGGCAACCATCGCTCACTCCTTCTTTTTGTTACCGCCACTCTTCCTTGGCCTCCGCTCGGACTTGTTCTTGCACTTGTGGTCGTCCCTCGAGCGATGGTTGTGGTCAGTCCTCGGATGGTGCTTGTGCTCGGGCTTGACCTCCATGGCCTCCGGGCACTCAGTGATAAAGTGCCCGTGCTTCCCGCACCAGTAGCACATGCCCGAGCTCCTCCGAGCATTCTTCCGATTCGTGTACATGCGCTCGAACCGCCTGCTCAGCAACGCGAGATCTTCCTCGCCCAGCACATCGAACTCCTCATCTGGCATGGACACAAGACAAGACAAAGAAAACTGCCTCGAAGATAGGTTAGCGTTAGTCCTTGGTCCAGAAACAAGAGCCATACTATGAGGATCAGTCGGGTTCTCGATCCTTGCTCGCACCCCACGGTCCACCTCGGACGACTTGAGCTTGGAAAACAGCTCGTCCACCGTGAGGGTCTCATACTTCTATGACTCAAGAATGGCCTCGACCTTCTCACTCCACACGGTACGATCCAGAGAATACAGGAGCTTCACGGCCCTGTCATGGTCATCGTACGGGAGCTCGACCACATTAGCCCTCATGTTGTTCACAATCACAGTGAACCGCTGGAACATGGTGTCTATGGATTCACCGGGGAGATGAGTGAAGTTCTCGGACTCTCTCCGGTAGGTCGCGAACAACCGAGCCTAAACCTGAGCATTCCTAGCGTGAGCATTCTTCAGCTGCTCCCAAATCCTACAAGCCAAGTCCTCTGTCTGAACCCGATCGAATTCGACACAGAGCACGAAACAAGTAGTCGACCGCCTTGTTGTTGGCGTCGTGCATATCCCTCGATCCAGGAGCTAGGAAGTTAATCGGATGAACATAAGCTGTGTTCACCGTAACATCACAAAGGATATGACCCTTGCCGCGGAGGAAAGCAGCCATCCGCCTCTGCCACATCTGGTAGTTCTTACCATCAAAGTGTGGAGGACTCGAACCCCGTTCCTGGTACGCCATCTTTGGATCTTAGACTGGTTAGAATCACGAAGATCCGTAATCGGCTCTAATACCAATTGAAGGACCGATTAAGCGACCAGAGGGGGGGTGGAGTGAATGGGAGCCGATAAAAATTCTTCCTGAAGGATGAACTTGGCCTATGCCCCAAAAGCACAACCAAGGATTCCCACACAAGCTTGCCAAGGTAGCGTAGTCACAGCGGACCTACCAACCCTAGGAACAAGCTCCAACACACCCCAAAGCGGAAGCACAACTCAAGAGGCAAAGGACTTAGCCAACTGTGCCAGTCCAGGATGGACCGTCCGTGTGGAGGTCTCGGACCGTCCGTGGGCAACGGCGGACCGTCCGTGGAGCTAGGACGGACCGTCCGTATTAAGCACCAGAACCTCCAGTAGCGCACCCGTCCTATACGGACCGTCCGACACGGCACGTCGGACCGTCCGAGCCCGGCGGACCGTCTGTCACTTGACTATGGACCGTCCGTCAAACACGGTGCAACAAACCTCAAACACCCCGACCGATCGAACGCGCGAGCTCACAAGAACACGACGAACTCGTGATGAACCCTAGCCTCACGGACTGTCCGTGGACACCGGACGGACCGTCTGTCATGCACGAACAGCATGAACAGAACCACGAACTCGTGGGTCAACCCTCCAAGCCCTTCCACGGATCTCCCAAACGGCTGAAAGGATTGAGACAAGATTTGGGGGAGATGTGAAGTGTCCCTGGAGATGCTATGCCCAAAAACTTGAGGCCTCAAACCAACTAAATCGCCGGGAATCAATCACGAATCGAGCTCAACCAAAAAGCTAGGGAACCACCTGAAATCCTCAAATCCAAGGCCGAATCCGGAGTTTGAGGGGTCAAGATCAAGCACAAAGATGCACATGGCATCTATCCATGATCCCCACAAGAAAATCCGAACCCAAACACCTCAGAATCGGAGGAACAAGCCGTGCACTAAAATCCAACGAAAATAGCTCGAAAAAGACACGAAAATCACACGAGCTACAAGAAGGAAATCGACGCAACCATGAAAGCTTCCATACACTCGGAGGTTAGATTCTCTACAAAACGGTGAAGAAAATCTAAGCCTATGGAGCAGGGAAATGAGAAGCAGTCTAGATCAATGGTTTGCCCAGAAACCCTAGAGCTATATATATGAGTCCCTCTGGGTTGGGAAAATGACCAAGCTACTCCTAGCACTTAAACTGAGAAACAAACCCCTCAGGGGCAATATGGTCAATTAGTACTCCTATTCATCACACGGCCACGCCTTTGCCGCAGTCCGCGTCCTCCCGACGCAAGCCCTGCGATCCTGCCACATGTCCGCCGGCATCGAAGCATCTCGACACGCCCAGATCCCGTCTCCGCCCGCTGAGCCTCCGGTCTTGGTTTTGTGGCTCAACCAAGTAACCCGACGGTTTTGTGGTGAACTGCCGCAAACCCTGTGTGCAGACTCCGGTCGTGAGCTGCTACCCTGCACCGGCTCCAGTCGCCGACGTCGTCTTGCTTTTCTTGCCACCATGCGGTCCGCACTTGACCCCGCTGGCCACAAGGTCCCTCGAGCCGAGCCAACTTGTCTCTCCACTCCTCGGAGGCCCCACAAGGCAAAGACCTTTCGCGCCCGCTCTTCACCTGCACCAACGCAAATCAAGCTGCAACCTGCACCTACAATACTCGGCCAAGAGTCAGTCCACACCACGTTGTCAATCACTCATCACACTGAGGAGCGACTATCCACCGGTCCTTGGACGCTCCAGTCCTCAATTACACTTGAAGCACATCTTGAAGGTCTTGGTATTGTTCGGGGTCTTTTCTCAGCGAATCAAAGACCATGATGTTGTTGTTGGCGACCATAATTATCATAAGAACCCAGTGAAAATTGTATACATTCTCATAAAGATTATAACTAAATAGAATTAATAAGGATAATTAGATGGTAATCACACTTACTTGAAGTTGTAAGGTAGTAATATGCAATTCTTGTAATGAAACTCAGACAAGGTCCTATAGATTGTGTTGATTGTTGTTTCAGGTTGCTTCTAGACCTCGACTTGATTAACTTTTGCTAGGTCCTTGAAACCAACTCTATCATAACCAACTCTGAAACTCAGTAAGTTGCAGGCTACACAAAATGAAAGACAAAGTTAATTAGTAGATCGACAGATGCAATGAATTTATTAATAAGCATATGAAAATACACCACTTACAGACACCAGTCCATGATAAGATTGGTATCCAACGCGTCTGGATGGTAAACTTCATAAATATTTATGCATCGCAGCCAGACCACCTTCTCGCCTTCACTGGCAAAATCTTCCGGTCTCAAGAGCATACCAAACATCTCGAGGCCTTTCGCCGACTTCTTCACGTACCACTCATGAAATCTGTGCATCTTACTTGGGAGTTCTTTACCAATTCTGGCCTGATAAGAGGTTTTGTTGACGTTGAATTTTGGTGCTCCAAACATATTCGTTACACCTTGGTTTGAACTCGATTATGGAACTAACCCGCAACTAGGCACACTAATGATGTAACAAGTTCAACTTTGTATGTGCATTTGGAAGTGTGGTGATTTTTGCAGGAAAACATGTACTAAAGGGACGACGTTACATCAAGTTGAAAGGAGCAAATGAGGAGTTCCGTTCGTGTTCAAGTACAAAGGCGAATTCACACCCGAAGGTGGCAAGGACCAAGGTGCTATGACGAAACATCCCCGTGGACCAAGACGTAAAGATTGGATTTCATACGAGATCACAGGCATGATGACGCCAAAAAGCCAAATGTGAAGGGGCAGAAAGTCAAAATTACATTAAAGGCCGACCGGAGGAAGTTGGGCATGAATCGGGCCAGAAAGGGCCTAGGCCGGCCGGCTCATGCCAACTGGCCTACCCCTTTTCTGTGTCGGTTCGGCCTATCCTTTGGACTAGGGTTTCCTCAGTCTATTTATGTCGCCTATCCCTAATAGCCGTCGAATCCATCCACCGCAACTCAGAGAAACCTAGGAGCAAGCATCGGAGGCAGACGACGGCCATCGTGAGTCCTCGAAGTTGTCTAAGAGATGGCCTAGGCCTACCCTAGCTGCCATGGCTTCCTTCCATGGTTGTGCTGTGGTGGAGTTCCGGAGCTACACGTTCATCATCTTAGGTATGATCTCGGTGGTGATGGTGTAATGCATACTTTTATGTGAGCAATGATAATCGTGTTTTCTGATCTAGTAGCGATTCGACGTCTCCGTTTATGCTTTCTATCTATCATGAACATGATTTGATCCTTAGTCTAATACTAGATAAGACTATATAGCATGCTTTATGAAATCGTGGTGATTGGATCTAGTATGTCGACCCTTCATGGTTTGTGGACATGTTAACTTTGGCGTGCCCTTAGATTCCCCGCACGATTAAGGGGGCATTGTGATAGGATGATTGCCTTGGAAGGCGGATGTCTTCGGGAGGTAGGCCAGAGGTAGGAGTTTAAGGATGCTACTAGATGAGATGCATGGTTTGTTGCTCTTTTGCTGGAATTACAACTAGAAGACGATAGGCTTAGTTAGGCCTTCGGTGGAGCTTTATCCTTGCCGATATTCATGGATGTGATCAACCTATACACTTCACTCGTATCTATTAGGTTTACCTTCATATGCAATTAACACCTCATGTTAGGTTAGACCGGTTAGATTAGATGGAGAACCCTAGGTAGTTTGCTTCCGATCCACGGTTCGATACCCATGGGATCGCCCCTAGGTGAAAAAGGCTACAAGTGATCTGTACGCTTGCGGATCAAAATTTGACACGACATTTGACCGTCAACAGGTTTTCCTAGCTGAAAGGGCCATCTAGGTATAAAATTTCGATCCGGAGGTGGTAGTTCTTCATTGCCGAGAATAGCACTTACAGGCATCCCTGTTTCTTCCACAAAACTAATGAGATGCACTAGTTCTTCTGTAGGCATATTTCCAAGAGCTCGTTCTTCTGCATTGAGGTCGGAGGCAACGTAAGTCTGTTTGCTCGCGACGCATCTGTTTGCTTCACCTTCTTCTTTCACTACAAGGAATGTGCCGACTAGTGACGAAAAAAAGGGTGTTTCTCGTCATAAACCGCGATTAATGACGCCGGTTGTTAAGAAAATGCTCCCTCATTAATCAAGCGTCACAAACCGCGATTAATGACGAGATCTTATTTCGCAGCATCATGAATTTAATGACACGTATAAATTCTTAACACTTGTTGTCATAAACCTGTTTCGACGGTTGCGCCATGTAAGAGCCTCTGTGAGCCTAATATTATTGGGCCAATTTTAGCCCATTTCAAGCTTATGTGTTATTTTTTTGGCCATTCCCTAAATGTTTGTTGCATGCTATATTAGGCTGTTTTATTTTGGGCCCTAGTCCATCTAACGAACTAGGTCCATATTGCATTATGCAGGGACATTTGGTTTTGGGCAATTATCCCCAGGGCCTTTCCTGGGCCTCAGCCCATATTGCATTTCGTAGGGCATTGTATACTATTCTAGCTGCTGATTGCCAGCACATAATCAAACAACAAAACAGATATTTCCCACTTCCATATAATTCACACCACATTTAGGGAATAGTTCAACCAGTACAATTGTGCAACATACACCAAGCTAGTGTAACACCCTAGTTGGAATTTGGCTAGGATTTAAAATTTTATTAAATTTTGTTAGAATTAAATAGAGTGTCTTGCAATCTTTTCAAAATAAGTAATATTTTCTAAACTAAATAAATGAATCATAGGTTATAAATATTTGTTTGTTGCATTCATGCTGCAAATGCATAGTGTTTATTTGTGTGAAAAATGAATTTGAGTTTAAAGCTCGAATAGGTTCGTCTACAGGTTAATCCTAGTATCTCTAGATCTCTCTTCAAATCTCTCTCTCTCTTTCTCTCTCTCTACCCAAGCCCATCTCTCTCTAAAAACCTGTCGAGCACTTATCTTTTTCTCTCTCTATCTCTAAGTTATTCCGAGTCCAAAACACTGTTCAAAACCCGACCTATCTCTAAATCCTATCGGGCTCAATCCTTCACTCTATTTCAACCCAACACCTCCCTCCTTTCTCTCTCTCTCTCGGGCTGAAATTGGCCACGGCACAAAACACCCCCACCGCCGGCCCACATCTCCCCCCTTCACTTTATCAGGCTATAGCCCACCTCCCCCTCTTTCCTTTCCCGCGCTTGGCCCAGCCTAGACCAACACCTCAAGGCCCAACCGCAGCCCACTTCCCTCTCCTCCCTCCTCTCACCGCCAGCTGGGACCCACCCATCATCCCCTCCACCACCTTCTTACCTTTCTCCCTCCCCTGTCTCGCACGGCAAAGCACCCCGCCGCCGGCCGGGAATCCTGATGCCCGCGCCCTCCCCGCCGCTACCCCCACCTCGGCCCCACCTGCGCCCCTACCGCGCCTCCCCCTTGCCCAGAACCCCATCCCAGTGCGCCCGTGCCAAGAATGGCAGGCACCCCGGCCCGCTAGGGCCACGGCCATCACGGCCGCAATGACCGCGCCCCAATCCCCGGTCCTCACTGCCCCTCCTCCGCTATAAATGGCCAGTATCGAGCCCTCCTTTTCCCCTTTGCCACCTCGCCTGCTCCCTCTCGCTCCAATGCCGCCATTCGCCGTCAGTCACCGGCGCCAACGCCACGGTGAGGAGCTCCCCCTTGCCACTGTTTGCCGTCGACTGAGCCACCTCTCACCCTCCCTCCTTTTCCTTGGCCGTCGCAGGATCACCAGGAAGACGCCACGACGCCCGGGAGCACGAAACCGAGGCCGAAGCACCCTCCTCCGCGAGCGCCCGTGACGCCGTCCGCCACTGGCCGCCGCATGCCATCTCCGCCGCGAGATCGACGCCCACGACACCCTGGTGAGCTCCGCACCAACCTCCTCTTTCTCCCCGTCCAAACCCCTTGTGAAATGATGCCCTGTAGCCCCGGGGCGCTCAACTCCGGCGAGGCTCCAGCGAGCCACCGCCGTGCTCCGCCGTCCCCCTGTCTGCTCCGGCGACCCAACCCAGCCACGCACCCTCAGCCGCCAGATCTGCATCCAAGCGTCCAGATCGCGTACCCCTTCACCCATATGTAACCGGTCCACCATAGACCAGTGGACCCGGTTCACGGCACGGTCCACGGCTCCGTCACCACCCTGTCAGCGCCACGTCACCCGTGTGACCAATCAGAGCCCACCGTGTGGCGCTCAGTCAGCACAGCTGCCCAGTCAACCTCTCTTTCACACATAACCCCCTGTAGAATCGAGTAATTTGCCCCTTTTCTCTGAGTCTTGGCTATCTTTCACATAAACCCCTAGTTTTATCCCACCTTTCACAGTTCGGTCCAACCGAGCCTCTTTTGCACCTAGGACCCTCTGTTTGACCATTTCGCGAGCACTATCCACTGTGCCTTGCATATCTTGCCAGTTAGCCCCTGAAAAATATGTTTAATCACAGATCAGCCCCTACAATCTTCCGAAGCTCATATCTTTCACATCCTAGCTTCGTTTTAGCTCGTTCAAGTTGCGTTAGCTTCGTTTTGTCGTAGCGCACGTGTTAGCAGGGACGTTAACCTTGTTTCATGATTTTGGAAATTATAGTTAATATAATTTGATTAATGTCCAATTCAACCTCTTTAGAATAAAATCAAATATAGGTTTAACCTTCGCTTTTCTTTAAACAAAAGTTAACTTGATTAATATGAACATAAATGTGTTTTAATTATAACTTGTTTAGCTCAACCCGACACACGTTTTAACTCGTTAGTTGCTCTCACATAAAGTTTCTTTTATAAAGATAAATGTTAATTTGGTATTAATTCTAATAAACCTTTATAAATAAAATATGTCTAGGATCAACTTGTGTTTGGAATCAAATTTAATTTGTATTAATTCCAACAAAGGTTATTTCTCCCAAATATCCTTAATACATGTTTTCTTTAAATAAAATAAATCAAGCATATAGTTCCTTCTTCCTTATAATACAATCTTTATCGATAGTTGTGCCTTTTTACCCGTAGCTTCGCTTTAGCCTTTCACGCGCTCTCTTGTTCGTAGCTAGCTCGCGTTAGCTAGTAGAATGCTTTTCTAAAATGGTTTTATTGTCTAGTGCTTTGTTCTTAGTCTAGCATTGTGTTGTTTCAGTGATTGCTGCGTGTGAAGGAACGTCTCTGAGCAGTGGAGCATCGGGAAACGGGCAAGTGTCCTTGACATCTTGCTATTTTATATCTTTATGTTTTAATCACCATAATCACTGCTTTATTTATGCTATCTTGCATTAGATGTCTAATTTTGATGGGAAATCCTATTAAGGACTGTTTACTAGATTTTTCATGATCATTCCTTGCTTGCCCTTAGAGGTTACCTATATGGGTAGTTTATGCTTAGCTTGCTCAACATGGGTTGGGTTTTAATCTTAAACTTGATTAATGGTTATGCAATGTGTTAATGTGGGTTATGGTTAGCAACATGAACACCCTAGGCGACTCAGGCAAGTGGTTTGAATGGTGGTTTGTGATTGCTTGATGTTGGCCTTGCCTGAGTCAACTTTATAAGGACCGGTCTGTGGAGCGACCACCCAGGACATACAGTACAACCACGAGAACTAATGGGCTATGGTCTTGGCCAATTAAGTAGGGTAAACCAGTGGTCTGTGTTAAGCTGTCTGGGCTGGATGAGGGTGTAGTTCCCAAGAGTCCGGCAAGGAACCTCGGGTGTCGCTGACACTCCGTAACCCGGTTAATGCGCGCTGATGAACCTATGTAAAGGCCTCGTAGCGTCCCTATGCTATCACACCTAAGGAAGTGTGAAAATGCCTGATCCGCACAGCATGGTTGGGTTTAACATTCTTTTGAACGTTTACGCGACTCGTGGGTAAAGATGTACAACCTCTGCAGAGTGTTAAAAACTGTTATAACAGCCGTGCTCACGGTCAAGAGCGACCTGGACCCTCACATGGTTAGTTGGTGGTTTGGGTGGATCACAGTGGTGGTAACTGTGGTTTGGGAGCTGGTTTTGGTTCTATGATGTTCTAACCTTAGGATCAGGACAGGTTGGTGCCTGTGCCTCGAAGGGGATGGGAAGCTTTATACACAATAAATTCTAGGTGCTCAATTAAAACTTGACCAACTAAAACTTGAGCTTTGCAGTCCACCAAATAAAGCCTTCCATGCCTTAAGCCAGCATGTTATGCATATCTTTCCCTCCACTTGCGGAGTACACACCTCCAGGTGTACTCACCGTTTTCCCTTTCAACCCCTGCTGTTCTCTCCCCACTGCCGCTTAGATAAACAGAAGCTAGAAGAAGGAGCTACATCGTGAAGACCATCGTGAAGGCCTGGAGTTCTAGGTTGGCGTGCCCCCAGTCGACGTTCCTGTGGAAGATGGTGCCTACTCCACTGCGATAGAATATCGATGTGTATTTTTTTTGTTTAGACCCTCTGGTCATTTTGTAATCTAAACGATGTAAAGATATATGTTGTGATACTACACTAATGATGTCACTTTATGCATGAATTTGATCCTGGGCATGCATAAAGGGTGCATTCGGTTTGTCCTTTAAAACTGGGTGTTACAGCTAGCATCAAATCGAATCAACATACAACAAGTCATGAGCAACACAAGTTTACTAGACCACACTTCAGTTGAGAGGAGGATAAACCTGGCTGAAATTTATCAAGCCTTGGATCAGATTATGCATTTGTGCTCTCCTTCAAAACTTCAAGTGCTTCTGTTTGAGACTTCAATGTTGTCTCCTATTGTTGAGCCTTCAATCTCAGTTCGCTCATCTTGGCCTCCTATTCAACAATCTTCGGTCGCAGTTGTGCCACCCCCCACCTTGCTTCTCATTGTCAAGTCCAGCTCGTATTTCCTGAACCAGAAGTGTGAAGGACCGAACTGGCGACCAGAGAGGGGGGGAGTGAATGGGAGCCGATAAAAATTCTTCTCGAAGGAGATGATAACTCCAACAAGATGAACACGGCTAGCCAAAACACGTCTCCGACTCAACTACCCAAGTTGGCCAAGACCACGTAGCCACTGGAGTGCTACTGGTCCTAGGAACCAACACAACAACCTTCCGAACCAAACACACCAAACGCACAGCGGAAATCTGCACGGCTTGCTGCCTGTGCTACACCGGTCAGACCGATGGCCTGCGCCGGTCAGACCGGTGACACCGGTCAGACCGGTGGACAGAGCCGGTTAGGCCGTTGGCTACAGCAGCCGCATAGAAAATGTTCCAGGAAGCCTCAGTGACTCCTCTAGGCCCTGGAACAAAACCACCTCTAAAACACAACCTGCAGGAGAAGGAAACCCTACACAAAGCCTAGCAAAACTCCTCAAAACCTGCAAGAACTGACCAGCAACACCTCAACCCAACAACACACGAACCAGGAAGTTCACCCTAGACTAATCCCACAAGGGCACTACACCAGTTAGACCGGTGAGAGGCACCGGTCAGACCGGTCAAACCTGTGTAGCTCGGGATGAACAGCAACCCGCGGGTCAACTCCCCCAAATCCAAACCTTGATCTCCCGATTCGCTCCACGGATTCGCACAAGACTTTGGGGATAGTAGGAACACCTCATGGGCACTCCATAGCCAAGATTTGGTCCACCAAAACTTGCTAAATCAAGAGGAATCGAAGAAATCCCACCAAGAACGCTACTAACCCTAGAGAGGAGAAAACCCCAAAATCGAGCCCCTTTGCTCACGGATTTGGGAGGGGAATCAAAGGGAAAAGAACCACGAGGGGTTCAAGCATACATCCCCCACCAAATCCCAAAGAGAAAGGTCTCGAATCCGCCACAAGAAAATCGCCAAGAAAAGGCTCCGAAAATCACCAAAAAGGGAAAATGGGAGAGACACACCAAAGCCTTGAGGAACCACGCCGAATCATCTATACATACTATGAAGATTCATACAAGGTCTAGCTTGCCTCCCGATCATCCATCCTTCTCTCAAGATCTCACCATGAAGCTCTCAAGCTAGTCCTAGAAATTCCAAAGGAAAATGGAAGAGGAAAATAGCAAAACAAAATGAGCTAGGGTTCCAAGAGATGGCTGCCATCCTCTCACCACTTGGGTTATATGGAGGCAACCAAAAGATGAAACTACCCCTAAGGCCTAACACTAGGATACACGCCCCCGAGGGGCACTTTGGGAATCTTCGTCATCGCACCATCGGACGGATGCCCGGCGACCGCACCCTGCGTAGCCTCGACGCACACCATGCGATCCCGACGCGTGTCCTCCACTTCGAAGTCCCTGGAATGCGTTGTCGCACACCGGTCAGACCGGTGTCCTCCACTGGTCAGACCGGTACCCACCGGTCAGACTGGGCAGACCGGTCTGATGCTGCTGCACCTCCGTCTTCGGTCTTGGCTTTGTGGATCAACCAAGGAACCCAGTGGTTTTCTGGTGAACCACTGGAAACCTCGCGAACTTGGTGTGGCCTCCGCCAATCTCCACTCATGACTTGGCCCCCACGAAGTCCCGGCTCGATCTTGGCTTTGAGGCTTAACCAAGGAACCGTCCACGACTTCATCTTGCCGTTCTTGCCACCATGCGGCCCGCACTTGACCCCGCTGGCCATCGGGTCCCTCGAACCAAGCCTACTTGTCTTCTCCACACCTGGAGGCCTCACCGGCAACGACCTTTCGCGCTTGTTCTTCACCTGCACCAACACCAGTCAAGCCGCAACCTGCACCTACAATACTTAGCCAAGAATCAGTCCACACAACGTTGTCAATCACTCATCACACCAGGAAGCAACCATCCAACGGTCCTCAAACCACACAGGTCCTCAAAGTGCATTAGTAACCCTAGACTTTTTCATGGAGAGCAGGCGAATGCCAGCAACCTCCCGAAAAGTCCTAGATTGGACAACTTCCACCACTGCTTCAGAAGCAATCTTTCTTGTTTGGTCACCTTGAGGTTTAGCGAAAATTTGTTCCATGCGAGCCTAAAAAAGGAAATAAAATGAAAGGTTTAAAATATAATACTTACACATGTTTCTAGTATTGTTGCAAAGAAGAATGCAAAAGCAGACAAGTACTTACAATGGCTACCTGTACTAGAGCGGTGAAGCCATTCTTGCTGCAGTGAAAGGACTTGAAATAATCAAGTGGACTTAGCTCTTCTCCTTCAGTAGTATACTTCTGCCTCTAAATATGTTTCGAAAACAGTCATAATTATTAAAGTGCTAGCATTGAAAAATGGTTCATGAAATGAACTACAGAGTAAAAACATGACTTGTTCATCTTCTTACCACAAGATTAGCTTGTACAACGTAGCTTCGAGCCTTCGACATCCTGTGCACTGATGGTACTTGACCTTTCCTCGATTATAGGTGTTTGTACTACACCTCGCCTTTACAATAAAAAGAACCCATGTAAGAAATAAGAATAAGAACAATATTGACGAGGGCCTGGATTAGGGCCCCCTAAGCGGCAAGATTATCACTCTTAAGGTGGAGTCCTCGGACACCATTAACAATGTCAAGGCTACGATCCAGGACAAGGAAGGAAACAAGTCCTCATCAAGACCCTCGCTGGCAAGACGTCACACCTCCGACTTAAAGGCAGTTCACACGAGCGGTTTCTGCCTCGCCTCCGACTACTTGCTTGCACGAGTGGTCTCCGCCTTGCCTCCGACCACTTCTCCGCCTCGCCTCCGACTGCTCATTCGCACGAGTAGTCTCCGCCTCTGACTACTCGTTCGCACGAGTAGTTTCCATCTTCGACTAAGGCGGGGCCCGCACAAGGAGGTCGGAGAGCGGGATCTGGGGCCCCACACGAACGTGGTGCTGCCCCAACGCTCGAACTCCCCCGCAACGACACGCAAGGCTCCGATTCTCCACGCCATGCAAATACCCCAACAGGCGGGACGCGTGGGCAGCCGACTCTGACAGGAGCCGTAACAACGCACTGTGCGCCAGCGTGACCTCCAACGCACCGTCCCGTCCAACCTCTGCGACACGCCACCCCGTCAGAGCAGGTACTCAATGACCCTCTACGGGCGGCGCCTACCTACACTTAGGCCGTAACG
The DNA here is from genome assembly GCA_036936925.1 of Cenchrus fungigraminus. NCBI lineage: Eukaryota > Viridiplantae > Streptophyta > Magnoliopsida > Poales > Poaceae > Cenchrus > Cenchrus fungigraminus. The sequence goes on along the minus strand of CM072778.1, from coordinate 46,412,534 downwards.
TGACGGACCTAATCAACACTCAAAGAAGCTGAGTCATCTGTGGAAGAGCTCGGAGAAGGCGCTAAGTACTCGGAATATACAGTGCCGGCCCGCACACACGGCAATCGCCAACCCCACTACAGCTCAGCGCCTTTCAATGCCTCCTGACAGACATCGACATAGGAAAAGACATCCCAACACCGTAGCACTGTAGCACATATTTGTATCCCCTTTTTGCCCCTCACCCTTGCGTCTATAAAAGGGGGAGGAGGGCAACCATTTCAAGGGTTTGACACTCACTCACCATACACTCACGTAGCACGAGCTACATTCCTAGGGACTTGGGCTCCGGCACCCTCTCCCGACCAGTTTGTAACCCCTACTACAGACTTTCCTAGCACAAGAACACGACCGCTCGAGACTGGACGTAGGGTATTACTCTTAGGAGGCCCGAACCAGTATAAACCACCATGTCTCCTGGCCAACCATCTGGGTCTGACACACGATCGATACAAATCTACTGTCGGCGGTAGAGAACCCCGACAAATATATAAGTACATGGAAATGTGGTAGTGGCAAGTTGAAGTTCTATCATACCCTGTGCTCAGGGGAAGACCACATGTTAACTAGTGCCTTCCATTGGGCGTCAGTCAGGTTGGTCACAGGAGATTTAGTTGGGACTGCATTTGCTAGAACATCATTGAAGTACTTTTGCTTCAGGCGATACCTCGCCTGTTTCTGTATCGACTTCAGCATGTCATTGCATGCCACCCTTACAGGCTCACTGGTGGTGTCAATGTCGAATTTCCCCTAGAACAACACAATTATCAGAAAAATTGATGACAAGAATGGATCAAAGAACTATGGTAGTAGATGAGTGGACATATGCACACCGCTAGTTTGACCATGTAGTTCTTGAGATGGTCTTCAGTCTTTTCACCATCTTGTTGGTTCTTCTTCGGCTTGTAGTCCTTCCAGCAAGGAAGGATCAGTATGTGCCCACGCACTATGATCCCACCTTCTGATGCAAACTTTGCAGCTTGCATTGGTGCCTCTGGGCATTTGAGCCCTTCTTGAATGTGTATAGCGATCTTGCCATTTAAGCCTCGGCTAATCCGGTCCAGATCTCTACCCAATCTTCATGAATCTCGTGGTCCCCATTGTGCTCTGGAAGGGTGTGCATCACTTAACAAGTTTGTTACAGCCATACAAGTTAATAATTATTCGGTTGGTAATTAGGACATTCGAATGTGAGATCAATTTACTTGGCTTCGGCAGTCATCATGTCGATGATGTTCTCATCGTGGATTGTTGTTGCTTGGCCTTCAGTGGGCAATTCTTGTGTATCAGGAGTTGTCCCACTCCCATCAGCTAAGGCCAATTCCCTTGCCTTGGTCCTAGTTAGTTTAGGATGCATTCTGGTAGGGTCATCTTGTGCTCGAATTCTCTTGGTCCCTCTTCCTCCACTGACAGGTATGCTATGAGTGACCTGATTACACAAAATTCAACAAAAAAAGAGAAGATCAGAAGCAATCCTGCATAACTAATACATGAAATGAGTTCATGATAAGATTACCTCTTGTTGACATGTCTCTCGGTCAGATTCATATTCATCGGACGGGTTGTACTCCAGATCCGGATCTTGTATTCTTGTATCGTTGGTACCCTTTCTACTTGGTCGGTGAGGTGGTAAAAGTGATTTAATTTTATCAAGACCAAGCATAGAGAAGAAGGTGTGATTCCTCAAGACATTAATGTCCCTCTGCCGCTCATAATCGCAGCGCTCATCTACTTCTGTCAAAAAACCAGAGAAACTTCTGTAAGGTTGGCCTACCACTGTAAATAAAACTAGATCTAAAAACTTCTATAAGAACCAGTAGGATGTTCCTAGCCAAAAAAAGATCCTGAAAAGGATGTTCCTAGTCAAAACAAGATCCTGAGAAGAACGAGTGTAGACAAGGGATCTGTCAGATCTAAAAACTTCTATAAAAACCAATAGGATGTTCCTAGCCGAACAAGATAATGAAAGGATGTTCCTAGTCAAAACAAGATCCTAAGAAGACCTACTTTAGACATGGATCTACCTTATCAAAAAAAACTAGTGCACACATGGGATCTGCCACATGGGAAAACACGCAAGTACGAATCCACCGGGGAAGCTAAACCGAGGAGGAAAACATTGTACCTTGTTTTCGATATTTCCGTTGTACGACCTTCCCTCCTGGTGCCATTGTGTCGTCATTGCTCGTTCTACAGAGGCAGATGGGAAAGGGGATGAAGCTATGAGCGGTAGATTTGGGACGATGGAGGAGAGGAGGTGAAGATTTGGGCTGGGGGCAAGGAGGGAAGGGGAAATGGGGGCGGAAAGATTTGAGATGGCGAGGAGTAGAAGGCAGGGAAGGGTGGGGTGGGCGTAATTTATCCATTTTGGTGGAGGGCCCTGTCAGATTACCAATATACCCTTTCATTATGGTGGTGGCTAAAACGGAGTGCACTGGTAAGGGGGAAGCAAAAAGGACACTTAATATCTGTTTTGCCCGGGCGTCTGGAATTCTGAATATTTGAATAGCGCGCCGGTTTGTTCTGGGGGCTGATCAGCACTATATACTGGCGGCAAAGAATGTTCCTCTTATCAAGATACTAATACAAAGGATATTCTGTTGTTAGGAACTACTCATTTTGTCTATGTACTTCTCTGCTTTAATTGATGTCCGTTGTTAAGTAGTAAAGAACGAGAGGGCATACTTTGGATGGATTGTCAGATCATGAGCACGTTGCAAACAATTCAATCATGCCCACATTGGAGATCAACATATTATTCCTTCCTTCCTCGATTCGATTTGCATACTACATGATCATGAGCACGTTGCATACTGCTTGATCATGCTCACATTGGAGATCAACACATCCCTTTCTTCGTCAATTCGATTCGCATACTACTAGAAGATTATGAGCAAGTTGCATAATGCTCGATCATGCTCACATTGGAGATCAACACATCCCTTCCTTCCTTGATTCGATTCGCATACTACTACAAGATCATGATCACATTGCATACTACTCAATCATGGCCACATTGGAGAAGATATGAAGTGGATTTGTCCATACACTCCCCAGTGGCAGATTTAATCCATAATCATGCATTCTTATGATTATATGGATATTATCTAATATACCATTCATGTAGCCCATAATCGGAGGAGCCTTGCTAGCCTTTTCTAGCTTCTCCCCTGCATACATGACGTTCCGTTGTTATATAATACAACATACCGGATAAACCGGATAGTAGGCACCGATGGCGGGTTTAATAATCAGGAAAGTGCGACTTCAGCTACATATAAATCATAAGGTCCACAAGATTTCAGATTGGATCGACTTAAACATTAACTGATTTCACATCCTAGTCCTTGTCACTTTCATCGGCAGCATTTTCATCTTCATCGACGTATTGCCATAGAGTGTCGTCGTCCTCATCTTCAGAATTGAATCCATCCACATCAGACAGCTCCTGCTGGTGAATTGCGTCAACTTCAGCGGTTGCAACCATAGTCCCCTCCTCCATTGACGAAAAAGTTTACTAATTCTGCAATAGCTGTGTATATCTCTTTGTCCACTAAAATGCGAAGACAAGCCAGTAAAACCCTTCGGAGTAGGATATGGCAATCATGAGTTTTTAGTCTTTGTAGTTTGCATCCATCAACAGTAATACACCTTGATCAACACATCCCTTCCTTCCTCGATTCGATTCGCTTACTACTAAAAGATTATGAGCATGCTGCATACTCCTCGATCATGCCCACATTGGAGATCAACACATCCCTACCTTCGTTGATTCGATTCGCTTAGTACTAGAAGACTATGAGCACATCACATTGCATACTCCTCGATCACGCCCACAATGGAGATCAACACATCCCTTCTTCATCGATTCGATTCACTTAGTACCACAAGATTATGAGGACGTCACGTTACATACTCCTTGATCATGCCCACATTGGAGATCAACACATTCATTCCTCTCATCAAACATTGGTACGGTGGCATGATTCAAGGATTACATAAAAAATTACAAACAAAAGCATGCATAGGGAGTATTGGGTTCATTTTATGCATAGTACGACTCATGCATTGCGTGACATCAAGGCCATAGAAGTCTTCATTTTGGGTGTAGGAATCCCGCATTGATCCAAGCCATTAATCCAATCGGAGGACTCAATCGTATGGAAGTCGGAGTCTTCAACGCCACGACACAAGTACGATGTTCTATTCTAAAAATGAAGTACTGGTACCTCTATCTCATTCTGCAACCCGGTACAGGAGTATTGGGAGTCTTCCGACTCCAGTACAATTTCATCTCAGTCAGCAATTGTGAAGACCTGAGCACAAAGCCCAGGCAAAAAGATTATTTATGGTTGGTTCGCACACGTGAAGAAAAATGTATTGTTCAACTCGAATACAACAATCAAATGGAATCAATGGCAGTAAAAGGAATGTTTAACATTCTACCTCTTTTTCGTTAGTATTCGAAGGAGACGATATAACAGGATTGTGAAGAGGGTCATCAGGAGCTGGAGCTGAAGTAGCAGCAGGAGAGCCTTCTGAGGTAGCAAGAGCAGGAGCAAGAGAGCCTTCTGAGGTTGTAGGAGTAGGAGCAGGAGAGCCTTCTAAGGTAGCTGTAGCAGGAGGAGGATCAGCTGCAGGAGAGCCTTTTGAGGTAGCTACAGCAGGAGCAGGATCAGCTGTAGAAGAGCCTTCCGAGGTAGCTGCAGTAGGAGTAGGATCAACTATAGGAGAGCCTTCCGAGGTAGCTGCAGCAGGATCTTCCGGAACATGCAAAGTAGAGTGACAAGGATATTCTGCACTACTACCGGTAGAGATAGCACAACCATCCGGATCATTTGCTATTGCTGCCAAAGGATCTTCCTTGTTCTGTTCCTCTGCTGCAATATCAGATAGAACCTTTAGTATTGATGCATTTGCTTCCTTTTCTTCTTTGGAATCCTTTTCTACCATCCATTGTGAACCAATTACTGAACTATGAGGCAGCTCAGAGACTTCAGATGATTTAGCCAAGTTAGCAGGAGGCATGAGTTGAAAGGGGGTTTGACCAATAGGTGCGAGTAGAGTGGGCGGTGGTGGTAAGTCGTTAACTTGGTGAAGGTGACTGAGTGAAGCATTCAGAAAATTCTCCATAGTGCACTGCTACTGTATTACCATTTGTACTATCTGCTCTGAGTGTGCTCAATTTAACTCCTCCTGTTGTGTCATCCTCTTCTCCATCATTGACTGGAACTTGGTCTGCTCGCACTAATTTTCAAGGATCAGCTTCAGAAAGAAGGAATGGTCCATTGGCTCACAGGTTGTTGCTGGAGTGACTAGAACGGTTTCTGTTTTTGTAGTGAGTAGTAGTGCACCATCATGTACTCGGAGATGTCTCACTAGAGATGCCTCAGTGTCTTCGTTGTCTGAGGAACAAATGTCATCAGGAGATGGCTCAATTGTAGCCCTTAGGCCACGATGTCTGTCTCCTGGTCTCGTAGGCCTGTATTCCTTGAAATGTGTCTTGGACTTCATGTACTCGGGACGCCAATCTTTGGGTTCGGTTCGCACCACTTCCCCATCTTCATCTACTCTGGTGACACAACTCTAGATGAAGGAGATCCAGTGAGCATATGGCATATGTCGGGCCACTATCAACCCATCAAGGATAACATCTTCAATCTCAAATAAAATCAAGTCCACGATGTCGAAGGGCTGGCCAGTCATGACGTGAAGGAGAAGCCACGGCTGAAGACTAGTGATGGACTCTGCATTGCCAATCCGTGGTAATAATGTCTTCCATAGTGCCCGGTGAACCACATTTGCCTCAGGGATAAGCATGTCAGGCGTGCGATATGCTCGCGTACCTGTGAATGACTCAACAAAAAGTCCGGCCATCTCCTCGTCGGATTGGAACGACCAACCAAGCAAACTACGCCAAGGTGGTTCACGATCCCTGTAGACAATACTATGTAGGGATGGCTTATCCTCGTACTTTCCTGATTCACAATCCATCAATCCAAGAGTGGCAGCAATATGGTGTCGGAAAAGAGTATACTAGCATCCCTGAAACATGAACATGATGTACTCCCTAGTCTCAGTAATGTACATAGTAGCATAAAAAACTCTCACCCAATCCTCAACATATTGATGATGCAATGAGACCAAATCAGTCAATCCGGGATGATTATAGAAGTATACCTTAATATCCACTCCCGCAGACAAGTTCATATGATCCCAATTTATAACCCTATGCTGATATAGTTTCACGGCAAGGTATTTGTAGTTGTAATAGAAAGTTTGTTGAACGACATTCATAAATCTTGGTTCGACCCATTTGTCCTTGGTTTTGTCCCACCAGTGATTCTCAGGCACCCATCTAAGACCTTTAATCATTTGGTAGGTGTGGTTGCGCAGGTCAATCATCCTAAGCGGATCTTCTGGTCGAGGGTAAAGTTGTACCTCTTTCTGCTTCTTGGGATCTGGCGCGGGAAAGTCCGAAGGGCGGGGCGACCGATGGCCCGCGGTTGACCCACCTTGTGTGCAGTAGGAAGGTGTCGAGCTTGACCCACCCTGTGTGTGGCAGGAATGCGCCGAGGTTGACCCACCCTGTGTGCGGTGTGAAGGGGCAGAGGAAGAATCTCGTTCCGTAGGCATGCCCCTTTTCCTCGTCTGAGGACCAGACGGGCCTGTAGAAGTCGGCTGCGACTTTCATTGTCGCTTCACCGGAGGAGGATCAAGCGCCTTTCCATCTCTCTTTCCACCATCTCAGCCCATCTGCAGTATATTGCTCGAATTAATGTTATTCCATGAATTCGGCAGTGGATTGTGGTATCTGTTGGAGCCTGGAGGCAGACGCATACCTCTAATTTCAGCGACGGATTGCGGTATCCGCTGGAGGCTACTGCAGGTGGCGGCGGCGGTGGTAGAACCCTACGAAGGGGTTGCGCTACAAGTGAGGAGGCTGTAAATGGGGGGATGGTGGGTCAGCACGAGTGACACACCGTTGGATAAAGCCATAAAGGTGTGCGTAGTGCGTTGTGCACACCCTGTGGCCAGGAAATGGGAAGCACCTTTCCCACCCATAGTTTACAAGGAAGTTCCTCTGTTTCGATGTATACCACACCGGATCATCCTCCGGACGTATGTAGATGAGTTTGAAAGTCATCACATGATGGTCCTGTGCTACATAATACAAATACCGGACATTCCATTCGCATACTTAGTCGATCATGCCCACATTGGAGATCAACACACTGTTCCTTCCTTCCTCGATTGAATTCGCATACTACATGATAATGAGCACATTGCATATTGCTCGATCATGCCCACATTGGAGATCAACACATCCCTTCCTTCGTCGATTTGATTTGCATACTACTAGAAGATTATGAGCACATTGCATACTCCTGGATCATGCCCATATTGGAGATCAACACATCTCTTCCTTCGTCGATTCGATTCGCATACTACTAGAAGATTATGAGCATGTTGCATACTCCTCGATCATGCCCACATTGGAGATCAACACATTCTTCCTTGCTCGGTTCAATTCGCATACTACATGATCATGAGCACATTGCATACTGCTCGATCATGCCCACATTGGAGATCAACACATCCCTTCCATCCTTGATTCGATTCGCATACTACTAGAAGATGATGAGCACGTTGCATACTACTCGATCATGCCCACATTAGAGATCAACACATTATTCCTTGCTTCCTCGATTTGATTCGCATACTACATGATCATGAGCACGTTGCATACTGCTCGATCATGCCCACATTGGAGATCAACACATCCCTTCCTTCCTCGATTCGATTCACATACTACTACAAGATCATGAACACGTTGCATACGAATCGATCATGGTCACATCGGAGAGGATAAGAAGTGGATTTGTCCATACACTCCCCATTGGCAGCCTTAATCCATAATCCACCACATTGGAGAGGATAAGAAATGGATATTATCTAATCTACCCATAATCGGAGGAGCCTTGTTTCATTGTACACTAGGCTATTTTCTATGTTCTTGTTAGGCTTTTCTAGCTTCTCCCCTTCATACAGGACATTCCATTGTTATATAATACAATGTACCGGATAATCCGCCAGCCTGACACGCGATCATATATTTTTTATAAGTTGCTACAGGAAGTCTTGATGCTACATAATACAGCGAATCGGATAGTACGCACCGATGGTAGGTTTAATATTCAGGAAAGTGCGACTTCAACTACATATAAATTATATATAAATCATAAGGTCCACATGATTTCAGATCGGATCGACTTAAACATTAACTGATTTCACATCCTAGTCCTCGTCACTTTCATCAGCAGCACTTTCATCTTCATCGACGTATTGCCATAAAGTGTCGTCGTCCTCATCTTTAGCATTGAATCCATCCACATCAGACAGCTCCTGCTGGCAAATTGCCTCAACTTTAGCGGCTGCAACCATAGTCTCCTCGCCAGTAACAGGCACCGAAACCTTCGAACCATCACCGACACCATCATCACGTATAACATCATGCAAGGTTTGGTCAATTTCATTATCTTGATATGCAAGTACCATGCCAGTGGGAGCTATGTCCTCATTTTCATTATAGCTCCACAAATGCTTGTGCTCAAATTTTTGCACAACTCTCCATGGGTGTTGTAGTAGGGTGTCTGGCAAGTAAAAGACCTTCGTTGCTTGTTCAGCAAGAATGTAGGGATCATCTTGGTACCAGTAATCTCCAGTATTGACGCTTGTGAAGTACCCATCATTTCTAATCTTCGATTCCTTCTTGGTCCCTTCCAGATCATACCAGTCGACGTGGAATAAAACAACAGTTCGATCTCTGTCAAGCCCCAAGTTGTACCGCAGCTCAATAATGTCTCTTAGTGAACCATAAGACTCAATTTCTTCAATGTCTTTATGTGATCCTATAGTCATAATTCCACTGTTCTCTGTCTTCCTATTTGTGTCTCGGGCTTTGTGTGGTACCGGACATCTTCTACAATACATGTTGTATAAGTTTTTGCTCATCAGTCCGTTTCAGCTGATAAGGCACATAGGTTCTCGTCACTCACTAGATTGTTTGCAATCTGTACAGAAGATCCATAGTTTTTTCAATATAGTCTTGTGTAAAGGTCCTCACCAGGTAATATAAGCTAGTTACCAAACAAAAAAAAAGAAAGCTAACATGCGATCTAAACCAGTGGTAAAATTCTGTAACAATTCGACGATCAATAGCCTCGTCCGACACACCTTGCGCTTTTAATTCATTCTTGAACACTCTGCAAAGCAGTACCATCTCAAAGTTAGCATGAAATAATTGTAGTTCTATCATTGCAATGGTGATTTACTTACTTGATATATGGCTTCACCTCTTCGCAATTGTTTACCACATACCAAACCACCTTGTCGTACTTTGACCGAAGCCAACAAGTGGTCCCTGCTCCAAGTACTTGAACATTGTGATCGAAACAAGATGTTCCATCTACAGACAAATCAGCATTCTCTTTGTTCCTTCCAACCTGATTGAATCGTGTGGCCACATCATCAGCCGCGAAGTACCTAGAGCAAAATGTCAAGGCCTCGTTAGCAACATATGCTTCTGCAATGGATCCTTCAGGCCTAGCTTGGTTTCTCACTGAACGCTTCAATGTGCATAGCCTTCTTTAGACGTGATACATCCATCCATATTGTACTGGACCACTCAGGATTGCTTCCTCGGGCTAATGGACAGCCAAGTGGACCATAATGTCAAAGAAGGCAGCAGGGAAATTTTTCTCAAGCTTGCACAGAATTATTGGGATATCAGTTTTCAGTTTTTGCAAGACATCCAACTTCAGTGTTTTGCAACATAGTTGCCCAAAGAAGTTTCCTAATTCCATAATAGCTATGTATATCTCTTTATCCACTAAACCACGAAGACAAGATGGCAAAACCCTTTGCAGTAGGATATGACAATCATGAGTTTTCAGTCTTTGTAGTTTGCATCCATATGCAGCAATACACCTTGATAAGTTTGAAGCATATCCATCTGGGAACTTCACCGAACTTATAAAATCACAAAACAACTTCTGTTTCTTTTTTGAAAGTACATACGGAGGTTCTGGCATTTTGCATGACTCACCATCCTCTATTGCCACCATGTGTAGATTTGATCTAACACCCATCTCTTCCAAATCAACCCTAGCATTGATGGTGTCCTTTGTCTTCCCAACAAGTTTAAGCAACATTCCAATAAGGTTTTTGCATATATTTTTCTTAGTGTGCATCACATCAAGGTTATGTGCCAGCTTCAGAGATGACCAATACGGCAAGTCCCACAAACCAACCCTTCGGCTCCAGCACTGTCCGGATTTCCGCTTCCTTTTCTTACCTTGAGGTAGATGATGCTTTCCTGGCCTGACGTCTTTAACCTTCTCTAGTTGCTGCTTCAGCTCCTCATGGGTAAACTGCCCTAGCTTTTCTTAGTTTTCAACAGTACCATCAAAATCTGCTCTCTTTCTTCTCCATGCATGGTCAGTTGGAAGGAAATGATGATGCCCAATGTAACATATCTTGTTCTCCAATCTCCTTGAGCAAGGATCCTTGTCGCAACACACACAAGCAAAATAGCCTTTCATGACTCGCCCACACAATGTGCTCAATGTTGGATAATCATGTATGCACCAAAGAACTGCAGCACGTAGTTTAAAATTTCTACCCATATCAGCATCAATTGCCCAGAAACCCTTCCAAAGTTCCTTTAGCTCTTCGACGAGAGGTTCCATGAAGATACCAAAATCCTTTGATGGAGAACTAGGCCCAGGGATCAATAAGGCCATCATGAAGTTTGATTCTTCCATGCATACTCATGGTGGCATGTTATACGGCACAACAAATACTAGCCACATACTATATGAGTTGATCATGTTGCCAAATGGATTGAAACCATCGGTTGCAAGACCAAGTATAAGGTTCCTAACATCTTTCGCAATTTTTGGCCAAGTTTTATTGAAGTGTGTCCATGCCTCACCATCAGCTGGATGGCTAAGCTCATTATTCACTGGTTTTCGCTTCGACTTGCGCCATCGTGCATCCTTTGTTGTTTTTGATGAAAGAAACATCCTCTTCAGCGTGGAAGTCAGCAAAAAATGCCTCAATACCTTTTGAGGAATGCGCTTGTTGGTGTCTGCATCCTTCCATCTTGAATCCGCTTCACAACATACTAGGCACACATCAAGTTTGACATAGTTCTCCTTGCAAAAGAGTTTTTTTCATAGTCGAGTCCCATGGAACGTATGTACTTCATTACCTCATCGAAAGAGTTTGGAAGACACGCTTCTGGGAATCCTTTTTGTAACAACTTCATCGTCGCATTGAATGCGACCTTGCTCATCCGACTAAAAGACTTTATATGAAGTAACTTCACAACAAATGTAAATTGTGCATATGTCGATGTCCGTGACACCTTATGGTTCAGATGTTCCTTTACAAATTCATACATTTTCTCATCACGCACCTCACCCTTGCCCAAGTCAGCAATCAATTCAGAAATTTCATCATCTCCAAGGCCTTCATCCTCCTCCATACTCGACCATTTCCTGATCACCACCATCCCGTCGAGCTGCATTATCCACATCCCCCTCTGCATCTGGCATAATTGCAATTTCCTCAACCCCATCATCCCGTAGAATTGCATTATCCTGAGCATTTGCATCTTCGTCAAACATATCCTCCAAAGCCATGATGGATCCACCTAGTGTAAGTGGTTGCCATCCCACTCACAAGTAAGTGAACACCAATTTGCTCTATAGTTCCTGTAGAGTTATTGAGACATCGACGACACAGGCATAGTATTTCTTCATCGTCCTCAGCGTATCTTGTCTGAAGAAATGCCAAGAAATCTTGGACCCCTTTCTCATGATCAGTCGTAAATCCAGTACAACCGGTTATCCAGCGTCTATCCATCTGGAAAGTTTTTGGCGAATCCAACTCAAAATTACTGACCACAGAACAAATCGAAAAGAGAATACTCTACAAAATGAAATTTTCCAGATTTAACACAAAATTATTACTAGATTGACACGCCGCTGCAGGAAGTATTACCAAGGTTGCGCCCGTAGGAGTGAGTAGCCGTTGGAAGTCGCAAATCACTGTCGGAATGATCCTTTTTGGTAGTCTACTCACCTCTCCGTTCTCCTTTTTCCCCTATCCAGGCAGCTGGCTGCATGAAAAAAAATTTTGGTCATGAGGCAAATTATTTTTGCAACATTTTGATGGCGTGCTAGCGGTTGGGCTCCAGCTGTTTGAACTTACATGTGAGACCAAGGTTGGTTTATGACCCTGTTGCGGAGCTTATGGCGACACAAAACTAGCTTGGAACAGGGAATGCTCAGCTACAGTACCAACCGTTATGATGAAAGTTTTTTGTCACTAAATTTGCTCAGAAGTGAACTATTAGGACGAGATCGGCCAGGAACGTCATAAATCAATGACGCTAAAATGTGGTTGCTTCACTAGTCAACGATTTTCTTGTAGTGAGCTAGTCGACGATGTCGACACAGGTATTTCCTCGATGTAACTATTTGGTGGCCCTTATCGCCTGTTCTTTTGTTGAGACTTGGTTAGCTAACGGTCATAGTCTATTTTCAACTCTACCTTTTTCTTGGTTTCTTCCTTCATTTTTATGAAAAAACTTAAGTTTCTTCTAATCACTTTTTTTTCTGCTCAAGCTCCCTCTGTCGATGTTTTTCACATAGACCTGCGAAAAAATCATGGACTTTTTGGCTTGAGATCGCATTTGTTTCTTCTTCTATCAACTCCCATGCATGCTAGCTTCCTTTTAATGTGCTCAAGCTTTTTTTCCTTTCTACTCTGGTTCTTTCTGCAAAGGTGGTTGCTTTGCCTTGGAAGGTTGTGCTTGGGACCTCGGTAGCGCCTGCTTTGAGGTAGGCGGTGATTGCTTTGGAGGTAACAGACGGATGTCAACATCATGATCGCTCGATCTCGCACCTCCTGTATGAAATAAAATTACTTTTTTTCTATCTCCAAAGCATAAAGCAATGGAAGTAGGTAGTACATTTTGTTTATGTCTACTATTTTCTTTATCTCGTTTCCTAATGACCATTTTATAACTAACTTCATATAAAATTGGCTAAATGTAAAATTAATTCTATCTCTCATTATATCTAAAAGTAAAATTCAATTTTCTCTATATCAAACACAAGAAAATAAGAGAGTGCTTAATAAAAAATAAATGAAAGAAGAAATAATGCTAATATCTATCTAACTACTTGCTTCTAAATCTAAAGTAAAAAACCTCATCTCTTAGCTCCTTCTACCTAGAAATTAAAATTTCTATTTTCTTCGGCTCTAAACCATAAAAAAATTTCATCACAACAAATGAAGGGAGGATGAAGAATCAAACCTTGGAAACACTTTTGAGCTAAAAAATCTTCACAATTTGATTAAGAAAAAAATTGGTAGCACCTCCCTAGGCTTGAGGTGCCATGGAGAGGAGGAGCTTGAGCTCTCGGTGAAGAGTGGCTCGAGGAGGAGGAGGAGGAGGACGAAGAAGAAGAAGAAGAAGAAGAAGAAGAAGAAGAAGAAGAAGAAGAAGAAGAAGAAGAAGAAGAAGAAGAAGAAGAAGAAGAAGAAGAAGAAGAAGAAGAAGAAGAAGAAGAAGAAGAAGAAGAAGAAGAAGAAGGAGAAGCAGCAGCTTGATTTATAGGGCATCAGCCTTTAGTCTCGGGTGGTAACAGCACCCGAGACTAATGGCTGGCGCCAATCATTGCGGCAGGGTAGCCGTTGGATGCCCTCCTTTGGACCCGGTTGGTAGTACCAACCGGGACAAAAGGGTAGGCGGCTCCTGCAGTCATTTCAGGTCACGTCGACGCAAACCTTTTAATCCCGGCTCCAAAGTTCAACCGGGACAAATGGTGAAACAAAGGTTGGTTCTCTACTAGTGAACTATGGTTTTGAATATCAAAAAATAGAGTAATGTGGAGCATTTCACACATGTTAATCTGATATACGCATGCATATGCTACGAATCATGTTATACCCATACGTAACGATTAACGCTACAATCAAATCTCACCGCTATACAAATTTGTTACCGCCCCTTCTCCTTTGTAATTTTTTTTGAGAATTACACAGTACAACGCAGACGCTCACATCACGCATGCACACTCACCCCTATGAATACACGTACGCAAACCCTACCCCTATGAGCACCTCCGAAGGACTAAGCACCGGCAGATCTGGAGATTCCCGAAGTCACTAATGGCGCCTCGTCGTCGACGGGAACGTCGCCAATGGTAGGACGGTCCAGTGGGATGCTACCGACCAAGCTTCTCCTTTGTAATTAGAAAACATAAAATATGATTATGTTATTACCACAATTAAACTATAAAAGGAATGTAATTGCACATTCCTTAGTTGAGTGTTTGGTTCGTGATAAGGTAACGTAAATGGTACTTGGCACCGTAATTGGTGATTACACTCTTTATTTGGTTCCACTCTGGCAACTATAAGGAATCAGATGCTCGTAGCCTAAGAGGGGGAGGGGGTGAATTAGGCAACTTAAAAACCTTAACCTATGGCTTCACTACTTTTTGCATAAAGTAAAACAAGAACATACTACGTAGATGTGCAACTACGGTTGTTCTAGTGTGAAACTCCCATCCTAAAACAAGTTTTGCAACCTACAGCCAATCCTATTATGATACTACTCTAAGAAAGTAAAGGCAAACAAGGATTGCAAGAGAGTAATGCGGAAACGTAAAGAGGGATGAGAGGAAGCAAACTCTTGACACGCACTTTATCCTGTGGTATCGGTAGGCACTAAGCGACCCCTAGTCCACGTTGTTGAAGCACTCACACAAGAGTATTGCTTCCCGGTCACCAAGTCTCTCCCAAGAGCACCACTTGACTCGCCACAAAGGCTCACCACTTAGGCACTCACCAAGCTCCCTTGGTCACCTTGATGCCGCCTCCACTAAGGAGCTTCTCCACTTAGGAAGGGGGTCTCCACGTCCCCCACACAAAGTGTCCTCGCCACTCCACACCAAGCCGGAGGGTCGAAGACGATTGCCAGTGAGCCACTTAGGCCCCAAGGCTTCCGGCGCACCTTGTACAACTTAATTCACTCAAGAATCACCTCACAAGGTTGGCACAACCTTGCACTCACTCAGCTCTAAGCTAAGCCAAGCACTAAGCACACACACAAAGCATATGTAAGTCTATGGATGAGCAATTTAGCACTTGGATGGATTGGATATGATCTTCTAGGTGTCTTGCACTCTTCCGCACTTCCACACAATCCAGCAACCTCAAATGGGTGAGTGGAGGGGGTATAAATAGCCCAAGGCATCAAACTAGCCATTGGCTAAAAGCTGCTGAAAGTAGTACCGTCGGATGATCCGACGCTATGCTTTTTCCGGGCGTCGGTTCATCCGGTGCTACTAGCCGTTGCCCTTCACTGCACATGACCGTTGACACAATTCATCCGACGCTATACACCGAGGCACCGTCGGTTCATCCGGTGCTGAAGGACTCCTCGCCAAAATCTTACTACTAGCTTCTTCGTGACCGTCGGATGAACCGTTGCTCCACCGTCGGTTCATCCGGTGCTACTTCTCCAGTCTTGGCGCGTCTGTCTTGTTTCAGACTGAGCGTCGGATAGACCGACGGTGTCCCCACTTAGACCGTCGGTTCATCCGGTGCTACTGACTTCTGCAACCCCG
Source organism: Cenchrus fungigraminus (assembly GCA_036936925.1). Taxonomy (NCBI): domain Eukaryota; kingdom Viridiplantae; phylum Streptophyta; class Magnoliopsida; order Poales; family Poaceae; genus Cenchrus; species Cenchrus fungigraminus. Next base: position 46,396,785 of record CM072778.1, on the reverse strand, counting down.
CTCCTTCCAATCATCCGACGCAACTAGAAATTGGACCGTCGGATCATCCGACGGTGCCTGTTCACTTGAGGCTTCTCGTAGTGTACCAACTACACCGACACATACACCGACGCTTGTTCCAAGGTACCGTCGGTTCATCCGACGGTGTCTTTTCTTTTCCTTTCTTTGCTCGGTTTTGCTCGATATCTTCTCATTTTGGCATGTGGTATTTTTGCATCCTTGGGACCTAGAAATGTCTACAAAGACATGCTAAACAATTTGGTTAGTCCCATTGATCATGTTGTCATTAATCACCAAAATCAAACTTGAACAAATGGCTTATGAGGCCATGTTCGCTACAATCTCCCCCTTTTTGGTGATTTATGACAACACAATCAAAGCAAGCATAAATTTGCAAAAATTGACAAAATTAGAACCACTTACACTTGCTTGGATGCTTATCTTCATCCAAACTCCCCCTAGATCAAACTTCCCCCTTTATTGATCTTCTCTTCACCATGTTCACCCTTAGCTTGCTACTTCCCACTTTGGAACCATTAGCTTGCTTTGGCTACAAATTCTTTCCACATTCTCCCCCTTTGGAATAAAATCTCCAAAAAGGTCCAAAACAAAAGGTTTCCAAGAGAACTAGCAAGTCCTAGCAAACATAGCTCAAAGAGAAATGTTAGACACAAGGGAGAAAGCCGCATGAACCATGATCCATATATATGATATCAATTAAGATACCACATGTGTGAATAACTAAGGTGGATCACAAGCTCATTAGGCTAGCATGATACAAACTAAGCTCCCCCTAAGTGTGTGCACAACATGATAGTGTGAAAATCAAGTGCACAACTACAAATACTTGTAAGACAAGGAAGCTTAGAGCATATCATGCAAGGAGCTAGCTTTATAGGACAAGAGATAAGACAAATGGGTTCTTGTAGCATTACCACTTGTAGATACCTCTTGTAATCTTTTGATCGTTGCATACCTCCAGGGGATGTTCCTCTCTACCTTGTTGGCACCACGTTGAGATGAGCCACTTGGAAATGATATCACTAGAAGGTGACACCACTTGAAAGAAGCTTGCATAGAAGACACTTGGGGTACCACAAGGATTAGGAATGTATAAGTGCATTGCATTTGAACTTATATAGAGACATAAGCTCGCAAGGACATGACTCAATAGCATGAAGCTCATATTGCTATGTTCACTCTTTTAGAGATGTTAGATCACATTGAGAGTGAAATAGCATTCTCTTAGAATGAAGTACCACACCGGAACGCGTCACCAAGGGACTACACAAAATAAGCTTGAAATAATGTTAGTCCCATAACCAAACCATAGGATGAGCTCCCCCTAAATGTGTGCATTTATTGTTTGAATCACCAACCAAATGTATGCACATTGTTTGTGACAACAAAAGGGAAGCTAACCCTATAGCTTGCTCATGATGCAAAGAGATATATATGAAAACATGCACCAAGAAAGAACAAGTGTAGCTTTCCTACACACTAATCAAACCATGTAGGTTGCTCATGGGTTAGCACAAGACACAAGCAACCTACCAAATGTAAACAACTAGGCATAGCAACAAATGCAAACCTAGACAAGGCAATGGAGCTACAAGGATACATGAGATGAGTTCTAGTTTCCATTACCTCAATCCGGGGAACTTGGGCAACACATGTCCAACTTACAAGCTTGGCTTCTAGGCTTGAATCTTCAAAACTTCTTTGTGCCAAGCTTCCTAAGTCCCCGAACTCATGGCCTTCAAGTGGCCTTTGGAACCCAAACCATTTGAGGCCCCTTCATGTTGGTGATAACTTCCTTGGGCACCCAAATGGGTTGGTTCCAACCCCGCTCCGTCTTCATCTTCCCAACCTTGTGTGCAACCACCTTGCCATTAGTCTTCTTCTTGATGACGTAGGTGTTGCTCTTGGTCTTGTTCTTGCAGTTGGGCTTGGTGTAGATGAGGGAGCTCTTGATGGTGGGGTTCATCTTCTTCTTCTCGCCCTTGTCCATCTTCTTGACAAATTGAGGGCATTTGTAGAACTTGTGCCCTTCTTCATGACACTTGTAGCAAGTCACGGTTGCACCCTTCTCAAGCTTCTTCACCATGGGATCACGGTTATCTTGAGAAGGTTTGACTTTGCTCTTCATGTCTTGAGAGATGTCCACTTGTTCCTCATTGTTCTTGCCCTTGCCCATCAAGCTTGCCACCTCTCTCGGAGCCATTTCACTTCTTGCTTGAGCTCATCATTTTTCTTGACTATGAGACAATCACATGTTTCTACAATAGCATTCTCATTGCAAGATGGTGAGCAAGATTCATCAATTAAATCAATGCAAGAAGTTGAAGCATCTACCTTAGAGATAGGAATAGCACAAGGGATAGATGATTCATCAAGCTCAAAGGAATTACTTGTTTTAGTCTCATTGCTCTCAAGCTTAGATTTTAGCTCATCACACTCCTTGCTAAGCAAATTGAATTTGCACAACAAATTAATGTTCATAATTTGTAGCAAGGGTTACACTAAGATCATTGAGAGTATTGAGTTCTTTAATTTCATTAGCTTGTTTCTTAAGCATTCCTTTTTGCTCATGGACTAGCTCAACAAGATCATCGAGAGAGGTGATGTCGGATTCATCATCACTTACATTGCTTTCCATACCTTGGGCCATTAGGCACATGTGTGGTGATGATGATGGACCTAGCATGAAGCGGGTGGTGAAGCTCTTTCTTGATTCATCACTTGAGTTACAAGAACTTGATTCTCCGCCACTTATCCACTCGCGGACAGCGACAATTACTTCTTGCTTTGGCCTCCTCTCCTTGACCACCTTCTTCTTGGGCTTGTGCTTGATCTTGGTAAACTTGATGTGTTGATGATGACGCTCTTCTCTCAAGTGGATGTTGTAGCCGTACATATTGATTTTCTTCACATACTTGAAGATCTTCTTCACGTACATGGCCACCAAGGACTCAGTCTCTTCATCACTTGAGGAGTCTTCATCGTCACCATCATCACCATCATCTTCGCTTGAGCTTCCATGAGTATCCATTCTACCCATCACCTTCTCTTGTTGGCTTGAGAGGGCATGGCTTGTGGTTGGAGAAGATGGTTCTTGGGGCTTTTCTTGGGGCACCTTCTTGGACTTGGGCATAATTCGAAGCTCATGTGCCATGATCTTGCTCAAGATTTGAGATGGCTTCAATTCTTCGAGCTTCTTCTTATAGCACTGACCTATCACGCACTAGTATGATAAGTCCTCTAGCAGTTGTTGCAACTTGCAACAAGCAACGGTCCATGCCGGCATGACACGACGACGAACGAAGGATATCATCAGAAGGAGATCGACCTATCTATGATATATATATATATATATATATATATATATATATATATATATATATATATATATATATATATATATATATATATATATATATATATATATATATATATATATATATATATATATATATATATATATATAGACACACTAGCATTATTGTGACGGTGAAGGATAGGATCAGAAAGAGATGGTCAACAGGCCTTTAATAAAACGCTGCGTATGTATATAGCTTTGTGACGGTGGCACTCCGTATAATACAATGCTATAAATGCATTAGCCCTTTGATATCTACTCTGGGAGAGAAAATAAGCTCGATGGAGTGAAGGGGGTTTAGAAAATCTTTGAACTCAGACAAAGCCGGTGAGGGATTCTTTTTAAAATGAGTCTCATAAATACGCTCTAACGAAGAATCGAACCTGAATCTACTGATGTGATCATACCTCAACCCTTCTAATCAACTAAAGACAAGCTTTCATACTCTGGGAGAGATATATTGGCACAAGCAAAATGGTCCCGCAAGGTGTATGATATATGTGTCATCCGCATAGTCATAAAGCATAATATTGATTATTTTTCACTTTTGTTTGCATTACCAATTAGTAATACACTGTTCTCGTTTTTCAGACAAATCTCTTCAACATTTTCAGATTTTGACGGAAGAACGAAACCGCTCCAATGGAGAGTTGCAAGATGAGGGTCGGAGACAATGTCAAAATGATAAAATAATCACTGGCCAATCTGATCAGGCAACTCAAGGCCATCAACTTGAAGGAAGGATCACACGTTAAACACGAGTTATTAAAATTATGGGTGATTGATTGAAATAAGACTATCAAAAAGGAATATGAAAATTTGAAAATAACTCTATCAAAAGATAATGGAGCCAATATATATTAACTCTGCCTCCTATATAAGATTCTGCAATCATAAATACCTAAATTACTGTCGTTGCCATTCTCAGCCACAAATACACAACATTCTTGAGAGAATCAACCTGTCATCCCTTATTATATTAGTCTCCATAACATCTAACAAACACTTAACATATAAAATTCATATTCAAGAATTTTTTTGGAATGAAACTACAATGATCCTTTGAAAAACAGAAAAATAACACAGACCAATCATCAGAAATGAAGCTTCTGATTTCTCCATTCAAGTTCACAACCACCTAGATGTAGGCAAAATGAAAAATAAACTGATCATGAATACGAAATTAATTTAAATTGTGCCCCCTTCCTTTGTAATATCAGTGCAAAGTAATCAAATCATCAATATAATATATAAACATTGAGGATATTTTTAAATCTGAATAGTTTTTAATTGATATGATTAAAAAACTGATCATCACATCTAGGGATGCAAACAAAACTTGTCAAATTCCTAATATAGACATTAATTAGGAAAACCCATTTCTTTCTGATGACAACCATTTCAACATTAGTTTGATTTCCCTTTGGATAAGATTTTGATTAATATTGACGGGATGATATCTCATCATTAATTCATGAGCCACTTAATTACTACTTCCTCCATTCCAAATTGTAGTCATTTTGACTTTTCTAGATTCATAAATATTATTATGCATCTAGATATAGTGTATGACTATATACATAATAACATCTATGAATCTAGAAAAGCCAAAATGACTTATAAATTGGAACGGAGGGAGTAGCTAGTCAGTTGAAACATTCCAAAGTCTTTAAAACTGTCTACACAAACCATGGAGAAGACAACCTAATAATGGTTGAGTGCGACTCTAGCTACGCATGATTATTGATTGGTACCAAGGTATTCAGAAAGGCACTACTTAGATAAGGAGATCATGTAAAAATATGTCTTATCTAGATGGGGTTGAGGTATGGTCACAACCAAAAGACTTGGGTTAGATTTCTCATTGGTGCGAATCTACAGGACTGGTTTAAAAAATCCTCTTGTTGATGATGCCGGGGTTCGAAAATTTTCTAAGCCAGGAATTGGTTCCCTTCTTTTAATGAAAACCGGGGTTTGAAGATTTTTTCTAAACCGAGATTAAGTTCCCTTCTCTTAATGAAAACCAAGATTTGAAGATTTTCTAAGCCAGAATTAAGTTCCCTTCGCTTAATGAAATCGTGAGGCGATCTTAATCCCACCGGCTTAGTTTAGTTAGAATATGTGTTGAATATAGGTACATTTTTGCTTACAACAAAACTTGGAGTTGTATTAGTGGCGTAGTTAGACTACAGAGTTTGTGTCTGACTTGTAATCCAATCCCTTCATAAATACAAGAAGATGGCTACCTTTGTAACCATTATGGCCTAGTAACAGACTCATGGGAGTTGAGAGGGAGTGATGTCCTGCAGCTGCAGGGAAGCGACTGATTTTGTGATATTGCTAAGGTTTGGCCAGCCTTGCAGGTGGGGCGGGTTGTGGCCGGCGCAAATATGCCAAACTTGCCACCAAGCAAATATTGCGGGTTGGGGGCTGTCCGCTAAATAAACCATGCCGCTGATAGGCATTTCGTGGGCATGCTGGTCAAATCCCGCAAACCCACATAACCCACATAAAAATTTCGAGCTGCTAGCCTGCTACTACTTCTCCCCTGTTGTTGTAAGCCTGATGATGAACTAGTGAACTAAGAAAAATTCAGAGTTCCTGCCGACAAACCAAATAAAACTGTAGATTCGCATCAAATTAACAACAATCACAGCCGAGATGCTAACACAGGCACAAGAAAGAAAACAGCAGCAGCGCGAAATGAGATCAGAGAGGTACTGATGCTTAGAACAAGCAGATGGAGCTGTAACAGAGAGAACTCAGATGTTGAACTGAAAAAAAAATCAAGCAATCTGCTGTCATCTGAGACATACTCAATCGACAGAGAAGAGACTGCACACAGCAGCAATCACAACCAATCGACAAGGAACGCGAATAAGAAATCACGAGGCAGCGACGGGCCGCCGCCGCGCCGTTGCTTCGACTACGAGCCTCCGCAGTAGCCTCAAACCGTTTGAGGAACACAAGTAGGCTTTGGTTGCACCTTGTCAACAAATTAATATCATCTCATCAGATCAAATTATCCCTTGTCAAAATTGGCACGCGCCATGTCATCCAGCAGGCAAATTTTCTAACACATGGTACTATACTTTCTCGATGTTTGAGGAGTGTCTGAATTATTCATGTCTTGGCATAAACATCATGTATATACGTACCTAGCTATGAACTACTATGATTTATGTTTGATTTAAATTTGCAACAAAATTATCAGCTATATGTACATACTTAGCTAGCATTTGGTCGGGCAAGATTACTATCAATGCACCTTTCATGCTCCAGGAATTCCAACGCGTGAGAACCGCGCGAAGCTTGGGTGGCTAGTCCCGCCGGTGTGCGGGCTAGCCGGCGCAGGTACGATTCCTCGGGGAATGGGGAATCGAATTTGCGTCTCTCACGGGGGGATTTATTTCCCCAGCAGACGCACATGTGTGCGGTGGTTGAGCGGCCGGGCGGCCCTCCCAGTAGTCTACTGTTGTAAAAAAATCTCCTCGTCTGTCCCACGCCAAAGCGCAGGTCTAAGGGTAAAATTTTTACATTTTGGTCTTTTTTCGTAAGAATTTTACATATAGACCCCTTGAGGAAACAATTGCAGAAATGGACCCAATGCACGGCGCCAAGTGCCTTGGCGCCGTAGGTACATAACACGGCGCCAAGGCAGCTGGCGCCGTCCTGTGAAACGTCAGCTCCGCTGTGGCGCAGGAGAAATCGGGTCAATAATTACGGCACCAAAAGCCACGGCACCGTTAAAAGTACATACTATGCCAACGGCCATGGCGCCGTGCTATGTAAGTACGACGCTAACTGGCATGGCGCCGTGCTTCGACACTTAAGGCCACCCGCAGCCTCTCGGTCTCCTCTTCATCTCCCCCGCCTGAAGAGCAGGGGCTCCATCCGCCCCTGACGGCCAGCGGCCAGATCCGCCGCCTGCGCCCTCCCCACGGCCGGCGCGGCCCTCCAGTGCACTGTGCAAGGTTAGGCCTCTCCCCTCCCCATTTTTTCTTTGATTTGGTTGGCTTCGTAGATAGTATTTGAAGAAACCTAGATGGGTATAGGTCTCGATTTATGAAATTAGTGGTTGATATGAGGATTGTGGCGTGGATATATATAATATAGTTACATATTTGTGAATCTCAATGATTTTTTTAATTTGTAGATGCCGAATCGATGATGAGTAGTAAGATAGAGTTGAAAAATGCCAATTTCATGAGAATTAGTTGCATTAATAGATTTCATTTGTATATATACTAGGTTATATATATCTTACCAAGGTTATATTATTACGGCGACATAAATACCAAGGTTGTAGGGTAATCATTTATTAATGTATAAATTGTAGAACATGGATGAACTGTGGCGTGAGAACAAGTGGAAAGACCGGCCCAAGGAGCTCTATCCTGATGTATCCTGCAAGGATGCACCTGTACCACCTGCACTTCCTGTCCCTAACTGTGACTGTGGGAAGGCGGCCAATGTAACTCAATACATGCACCCTGATACGGCGGCTCGGTCATACTACTTGTGTGGTGATTATTGTGTAAGTAGATTTCGCGGTTTTTTCTTGATTTACAACATTTCTTGGATTGAATGCTTGAATGATGAATTGAAATGTTTATATTGGTGCAGGACTGGGAGATATGCTATTTTTTCAGTGGATTGATGGCCCAGAGATGGTTGACCCAAGAATCTTGCTTTTTAGGCAAATGGGAAAAATTGTACGACAAGTACAAGCGTTGGGTGCCTCCTCCACCAAACCCACCACCAATGACAGACGAAGAGAAGAAAATAGCAATCGCCACGCGTATGGCTAACCCACCTTTGTGCTACTGTGGTGTGCCTGCCCAGATTCATCGGATGATGGAAGGGGCCCCTTACACCCCTAAGTTTGAGTGCCGAAATAGAACAAAGGTTACTAAAATAGTTGTTGTTGGCTTAAATTTGTGGCACGAATTGTTATCTAGAAGTGCTAATTTCGATATGTGTCTGGTGCAGGGTGGGTACCCGCTTTGTCACTTCAGCGAATATGATTATGGTCCTAAGTCATATTGGCCTGAGAGTAAAGATAAGAAGGGCAAAGAGGAGGGTTGAGTTGGTTGATCCAGATACAAACTGTCGATGCGGCATAGCCGGGAACTATGGTCTAGTTCCATCAGAGTTGGGCATAGGTTATTATTGCGGGCACATGATTGAGGGATGATATGGTGGGTTTTTTAGTAATGCTAAATAATTTTGAAGACATTATGTAGACTTATGACAAATTTGTTGATGTGGACAGGGAACTCGGAGATGTGACTGGGAGCATTACTTGGACAAGCATGAAGTGGAAAATGAGATTCTCTTGAGAAGGATAAAAGGAAGACATCCTAATGTGTTGAGGAGTTACTTGAGGTGTCGGAAAGAGGCAACAAGGGAATTGGCAAGGCAAATGGGATATTGGCCTCGGCGAGAGAGAACAACTGGTAAGGTGAAACGTGAATGGGAAGAAATGCGGAACTTGGCCAGAGGAATGAATGAAACGACAAGACAGGATCAAACTGACAAGAAAGGTAAGAGGATTGTGGAAGGATGAATCTCGGGTGAGAGGAATGTGGAAGGATGAAACTCGGGTGAGAGGAATGTGGTCATTGTTAGCTGCGCCATGTGTACTTCTAAACAATTTGTATTTCCTTTGTTGTGTTAATGGACTATGTATGTGTGTGTTTGTATTTGTATGAACCGTTTAATTTGGAGTGCTACTTGTATTAACTATTATGTGTGAATGGTGAAGAAACGAATGTGATCTTCAGATATGAGATATGAAATTGTTAAAGTGTGTTGAACTTCTGGTTATGCTATTTGTGAAGTCGTATTTGTGTGTTATGAACTTGTGAAAGTCTGTGTTAGGCGCCAGGTCTTTTGGCGTTGTTTCGCCGACACTGCACCTGTACAATCCACAGCATGGTGCCAATGACCTCGGCGCCGTGCGTACATATCTTGGCGCCACCTCTTTTGGCGTCGTGCCTGTAACCTTTGCCAAATTGTAAACAGATTCCTGACCAATTGACACAACCATTCACAGATTCATCAAGTTCGTAACCACAATCACAAGTAGACAGTTTCATGATGACAACCACAAGTTCATGACCACAACCACAAGTTCCACAAGTTCATGTCCACAACCACAAGTTTCACAAGTTCATGACCACAACGACAAGTTCAAGACCACAACCACAAGTTCACATATTCATCACCACAAGTTGATGACCATGCAGCTCCAAGATCACCCTCCCTTTACCTTGCACTTTCCCCGAGCCTTGCCAAGTGCATCTGTACCGGGTGTGTGTCGGTTAGGCGGCTGGCGATGTCACTGAGTCGGCTGAGTGCTAGGTGGTGCGTCGACTAGTTGTGACGCACGAAGCTCCTCCTGCTCGTCGCCCTGGGCGTCCTCATCGTCGTCGTTATCCTCGTTGTTGCTGAATGTGGCCGAGCGAGACCATGACCGTGTGGCTGCAGCTTCCAGGCACGGAGACGTCGGCCTGAGCTAGAGTCCGGCAACCAGCACGTGCGGCAGCTCGACTAAGACGGTGGCGCAACCTCTGTATGTATGACAAAAAAAGAATTTGTCTTACAAACCATAATATGTGAAAAAATAGGTTTGCTGGCGCAAGGTTGGGAAGAGAAATACCTGAAGCAAGGTCCGGAAGTGCCCTTCAGTTTTTGGGTGCCCAACAGGGTACTGAAGTGCTGCATCGATCTCACTGACCAAGTCCCTCATAGACGTGCCCTTCAAGAAAGAGTTGCAACATTAGAGGTACCGTACAAGAAAGTTTTAAGTTTTTAGTCAAAGAGAACAAACCACTCTATCCAAGATGGGGCCCAGCTCTACTGCCCATCCCTCTCGACCTCTGATGTCGTAGGTGGTGTTCTCGTCGTCTGAGGAAGCTATGTCGGCATAGTCATCCTGTGTCCACCTTTGACACAGCCTGTAACGAGTAGCAGTGTGGTACCAGGTCAAGTAGGCTCAGAAGTTCGCGTTGTTGTGCGGGCCCTCAACCGGCAGAACGTTCGCCTCCATCCTGTTCCACCAGTCAATTCTCTCATGATGGTAGTCGACGAAGTCGGTGACCTTGCGCTACCTAACTCGATCGAACCTGGACGGATACCCAATGTTAGTGAACTTGTTTGAAAAGTGGACAAAGGTAACGGAATTAGAAGGGGAGGAATCGCGGAATTACTTGTGCAAGTCGATCCACGTGGAAACCTCATCCGGCGGGAACGTCTGGGCCAATCCAAACTGGCGTGCTACTCAGTACGGTAGGTGAATCTCGACCGTGTAGAAACAAATGAGGGGGCATCTCATCCTCTAAAGGTCCTCATCACGGCGACACATCGGGTTTAGAGGCATCGCCTGGACTGCCGCTGTGTTGTAAGGCTCCCACTCAACCTGTGAAAGGTATGTCATTGTAAGTTACAAAATCAAAACATTTCATACCAAATGATTGTAGTTGAAACATTTCATCTTTACGAACCGTGGAAGGGACGAGGGCATCAATCTTGTTAGTGTAGTCAAGGTACGCTCGGTGGTGAGTCACATACGGTGGGGAGACCACGTCCCAAAGGTACGCCACAGTACGTGCAAGGTGGGGGTTGTCGTGGTCGTTCCAAGGGTTCGGCAGAAGGATGCGAGGCCTACCCACCGGCTGTCACGACCACATCCAAAGCTGAAGTAGGAGTGTGCAACCTGCCTGAGAAGAGGACTGAGCCCTGCGTCAGCATGCCTCGCATAGCTGCCTGTAAAGGAAGCCTAGCACGACAGAACCCCAGCTGTACGTACCTGCACAAATTCCATAATTGAAGTTAGTTCACATTAATAACCAACAACAATGCGATAAGTCAATAACATTGGCTCCACATACACGCACCTGCATCATCCCAGTCCCACAAGCAATGGATGTACATCCATGAAGCACTGTCTCTCGTGGCATCCGGGAAAAGAACAGAACCAAAGAGGTTGAGGACCCACGCTCGGCAGTAGTAAGTGATCGTCCCCTCGTCAGCATCCGGTGGGCAGCCAACAAACCTCTCCCTAAGCTAGCGTAGTGACACGCCAGAAACACATCCACGGCTCGCCTCCTCCCCCTGAGGTGCCGGTGGTGGTGTGCCCAAGAACTCCTCCACTCGTCCACGCCATCCCTCAGAGACTGCACTACCAATCACTGCACGGATCGTGAAGTGGTGACAAGGCCCCGTGCAAATCATCTTCATCAGAATCGGAAAAAATACCATCACCCCTTTCATCATCAGCAAAGGCACCACCTCCCACATCATTATCATCTGCAAATCCACCCCTCCCACATCATCATCATCTTCTTCTTCCACTGCCTGAGTAAATGCAACCTCACATGCTTCAGGGGGAACCACCTCAAAAGAAGCACCACATTGTATGGGTGATGGCTCCCGAGGTGGCAGCTCCCTCACAACCTGCCTAACAATCAAGTCCAGCACTCTCACTTCCGTTTCCATCACAACTGAGACATAATTGTTCCTTTCAGATGGACCACTAATTGAAACCAACCGCTTGATACGTGGCCCATTACACGACCCCACATCAATCACCCTTGCATAACAATATCCACTCCCTCATCTGCCCACTGAAGCCTCTCTTTCAATTTAGTGACAAGGAAACCATAAGACGGTCGAGCGTTGAAAAGCATTGAAACCTCCCGCATTCCCTCAAATTCAACATCTCCATTGTCATTCCTTCTAACATTACCACCATAACGAATTGTCACTAGCTTATCCATCTATCCAACTTAAAAAAATTATCATTCCACATGTGCATCACGGAATTAAAATTACACATTCATTTTCATAGCATTTTCATAAAATGTCATGCCACAATCCAACTACATTCAAGAAAAATACTAACCAACATACATCTAGGGTTTCATCTACGGTTTCTTCTAGGGTTCGTTGCACTAATTTCATCTAGGGTATGAACTACCGAATCTAATAATGCCAATAAATTCAAAAATACAAAGGGAGGGAGGGGAGAAGTCTCACCTTGACCAATGGAGGTGAGGGCCGCGGCGAGCTCACCGCCGGCCGGATCTGGCCAGCGGCAAACGGGATCTGCCCGACGGCACGGTGCACAGCAACGGGGCGAGGGCGTGGGCAGGGGCAGGGGCGGTGCATAGGAGGCGGGGGTGGCAGCCGGCCTCCTCCGGATCTGGCGGGCGGCGGGCCGGCGGAGAGCGGCGCGACGGGGAACGGGGCGGCGGGGCCAGTGGAGAACTGAAGGAGGAAGACGGCGGGCGGAGGAGGAAGAAGGCGGGCGGCGGGCTGCGGGCTGCCTTAAGTGTCGAAGCGCGTCGCCATGCCCGTTAGCGCCGTAGTTACATAGCACGGCGCCATGGCCTTTGGCGCCGTAAATACATGGAACGGCGTTGTGGCTTTTGGCACCGTCATTTTTGACCGGATTTCTCCCGCGCCACGGTGGAGCTGACGTGTCACTCACAGGCCGGCGCCAGCTACCTTGGCGCCATGATGTGTACCTACAACGCCAAGGCGGTTGGCGCCGTGCATTGGGTCCATTTCTGCAATTGTTTCCCCCAGGGGTCTTTATGTAAAATTCTTACCGAAAAAGGTCTAAAATGCAAAAATTTTACGGTGTAAGGCCAGCCTTATCTCAGGTGTGCTGCGGTGCCGCTGTGTATGGGTGGGGCAGGGGTTCAGAGATTTTCTCAACCTGTGTGAGAAGGTCTTTTACTTAATACAATACCGTGGGAGTGGTCTTACTCCCCACAGGTCGAGTTTTTTTTAATTCCAACGCGAAAGAATGTTCAGTTTGTCCCATCTCCATATTAATAAAAAACATTCTGTAATTATTCTGCTTTCTAATATTCTTTCACAGGACATGCAGGCCCGACCCTGGGTAAATGTATGCATACACACGGTAAAGCAGGTGACTTGTTGGGGCTTCTCTTTTCATAACTGTCGGTTCTCTTTTCACAAGTGTCTTCACTACTAGAAGAATTGATATCACCAACGCTTTATCCCAATGGTTTTTTACACGAGCCGTTGATGATGGGTCCCCATCATAAATGGTTTTAATAGAAACAGTGGTGATATGAGGTTCTCCGGACCCGAAAATGTTATACACTTCTATTTTCACTTGCTTCACGTCCGCCCCCACCCCTCCTCCCCACACGGTCTCTCTCCCCCGCACCCTTCTTATCCTTTCGGCGCCTGGCTCTACCCGCTCCCTCTCACCCTCCCTCCCTCACTTTGCCGCTGACGGTCGTGTCCCCTTCCTCCACCGCCGACGGCCCTCTCCCCTGCATCCCTCCATAGCCGCCTGCCCTCTCCCTTGCTCCCTCCGTCCATGGGGCCCCTCTCATCCCCCTACCCACGCCCCTCACCTCGTGCTTGAGGCGAGGAGCGGCAGCAGGGTGAGGTGCGGCGGTGGCCTTGAGGGTAGCTGGCTTAGGGTGCGGCGACGAGATTTAGGGCTGCGGCGGCGGCGAGTACCGGGCTCCAGTGAGTCCTAGGTGCTCACATCTTCCATCTACTGCCCCTCTTCCATCTGTTCCCCCTTCCCCCTGTTGCCGATCTCCCAGCCGCATCTCGACGGCAGCGCCCGACGTTGCGCATCGTTTGCGTCGACCGTCTCTCCCTGCGGCCACCCTTACTTCCCGGTAGGCCACCTCTCCTCCTCACAGATGGTCGGCAGGTCTCGGGGAGAGCCGACCGGCGCAAGCGAGGTGTGGCGGCAGGGCGGTCGGGCATCGTCACTGGGATGTAGGGATGGCAATTCTACCCGCGGGTACGGATACCCGACCCGTCTGATAAGGGTATGGGCAGCAATTCTCACCCTCGGGCACGGGTATGGGCAAAGATTATCACCCACGGGCATGGCGCAGGCAGGAAACCTCACCCGCGGGCGCTACCCGTACCCGCATACAACCATGAGGCCCATCAAAATACATCTAACACCAACAGTCAACATTTGGCCCATTAGTTCAATACCAGCCCACAAGAGCCCAAGATCTATCCAAACCCTACATCCTCCCCACGACCCCATCCCATCCCGTCTCCTTCTCCTCGTCTCGGTCTCCCCTGATTCCGCCGCCGCCATGCCAACTGCAGAGGGGGGCGCTCCCTGTGCCTCCGGCCGCGTGCCTGGCACGCCGCCCTCCTGGCGCATCACCTCGCCGCGTCTCCTGCCGCCGTGCCCCCTCCCTGCACCACGCCGCTGTGCCGCGCCGCCTCTCCTGCACCACACCGTTGTGCCCCGCGTGCCGCCCCACCTCGGTGCGCCCCCTCGCCGTGCCTCCAGCCGTCATGCCCCTCCCTGCACCACGCCGCTGCGCGCCGAGCGTCACCTCTCTTGCACCACGCCGCCATGCCCCACGCGTTGCCTCTCCTGCTATCCTGCACCACGCCACCGAGCCGTGTCGCGCGCTACCATGGCCGTAGCCGACCGACACGCCGCCATGCGCTCGGCCATGGCCGACCGGCACGCCACCACCCATCTCTCCACGACGGACTACTAGATAGCTCTTGCGGGTGACGGATCGCCTGATACCCGCGGATACCCGTCGGGCACGGGCAGAGAATTTTGCCCGCGGGCACGCTAGCGGGCGGGCAAAGGTTGAGGGTGCGGTTACGCTCGCGGGCGGGTAAACGATGTACCCGCACCTACCCGACCCGCAGCCATCCCTAGCCGGGTGGGATTTTTCTTGCATATTTTAATAGGCATCACGATATCCCATCATCACCTTTAGACATGGAATGTTTTGTGAAAATCGGCGGTGACCGGGGTTGAAGGGCTGGCGCTCATATTGCTTTGTGTAGTAGTGCTTGCATTGGCAATGGACGGTCACTAGAGGCAGATCCCGCGCCCCGCGGTGGGGCAGGGGCTGCTACGCCACAGCCACCACGGCATCGTTATTCGTTAGTTCGTGTAGGCCTCCAACGACTCTGGCTGGCGGACGTCCGACGGGCTGGAGGCTACCACAATGACAAGTTAAGCATATAACATTCTTATGCTATTAGGCAGCAAGAAAAGGAAGAGGAGAAAATGAGAAGATGAGTTTATAAATCATAGGGAGAAGAGCCATTGGGAATGTTTTTTCAATAGTAGATGCATCAAGGAGAAATGTTTGAAGAAATTTAATTTTAACGCCCCTAAATTTTTAGTTCGTTCTGGGCACCCTAAAATCCCAGGATCGGCCCTAAGAACATGGAAATTTTATTTTCTTCCCCGCTACAGCTGGTTTCGGTTTCTCCCCAACCGTTGCTGCAGCCTATCTTTTAACGAGGGGCAGTAATCCTATTTTCTATCACTACTAATTTTGCACTTTAAATTAGTGTGTTTATAATGCGATAGAGGAAAGGAACAATGTACATACTACTTCAGTGCGGGCAAGTTCAGGTGGAGTGGGGATGATGGTTCCTTTTTTAATCATTTTGTAGGAGTGGCTTTGTAAGGAATCAGATGCTTGTAGTCTGAGAGGGGGAGGGAGTGAATTAGGCAACTTAAAATTTAACTTATTACTTTCACTACTTTGCATAAAGTAAACTAGATCATTTCTATCTAGATGTGCAATATATGGGTGATCTTGTGTGAAACCCTCATCCCAAAACAAGCTTTGCAACTTATAACCAATTCTAGTAAGATACTACTCTAGGAAAGTAAAGACAAACAAGACTTGCAAGAATGTAAAGCGGAAACGTAAAGAGGGATGAGAGGAAGCGAACTCTTGACAAACGATTTATCCCGTGGTATAGGTAAGCACTAAGTCACCCCTAGTCCACGTTGTTGAAGCACTCCACACAAGAGTATTGCTTTCCGGTCACCAAGTCTCTCCCAAGAGCACCACTTGACTTGCTACTAAGGCTCACCACAAAGGCACTCGTCAAGCTCCCTTAGTAACCTTGATGCCGCATCCACTAAGGAGCTTCTCCACGAAGGGAAGGGGGCCGGATCTCCACGTCCCCCGCACATAGTGTCCTCGCCGCTCCACACCAAGACGGAGGGTCGAAGATGTTTGCCGGTGAGCCACTTAGGCCCGAAGGCTTCTGGCGCACCTTGTACAGTTTGATCAACTCAAGAATCACCTCACAAGGTAGACACACATTACACTCACTTAGCTTTAAGCTAAGTCTAGCACTAAGCGCACACACAAAGCATGTGCAAGTCTTTGGATGGGCAATTTAGCACTTGAATGGCTTGGATATGATTTTCTATGTGTCTCCCAGTCCACTGGTCTTCCTCATACTCCAGCAACCTCAAATAGCGGGGTGGAAGGGGTATAAATAACCCAAGACATCCATAAAGCCGTTGCTCCAACGTGTAGTCTTTTCTGGGTACCATCGGATGATCCGACGCTATGCATTTTGGGGGCGTCGGTTCATCCGATGCCACTAGCTGTTGCCTTCCACCTCAGAGTCTTGCTGACATCAATCATCTGACGCTTCATCCGATGGTGCGGCAGTTCATCCGGTGCTTAAGATTTTGAGCCAAAACGTCTCTATATAAAATAAACACAGGCATCGGATGAACCAATGCTTAACCGCTGGTTCATCCGGTGCTGAAGGCCGCTGAGTCAAAACCTTACTGTCTTGATTCTTCAAACCATCAGATAGATCGATGGTCGAACCAACCAGACCGTTGGTTCATTCGGTGCTCGCTACCTCCGCTGCTTCAAAGCTGGTAATCATCCGACGCATCTAGAAAAGGGGGCGCCGGTTCATTCGACGGTCCAAGTTGACCAAGCCTTTCTGCACAGCATACCAATTCATCTTGCGCTTGCACCGATGCTACTTCCAGGGTACCGTCAGTTCATCCGACGGTGTCTTCTTGACTGTTTTGCTTCTCTGGATTTTTGCTATGCTCAACTCATGGTATGTTCACTTGGCATGGCATGGCATGACATCTTCGCTTAACTTGTGGTATGTCATGTTAACTTGGCGTGGTATGTTGACTTGTGGTAGTATCCATGGAACCTAGAAATGTATACAAAGACATGCTGTCAGAGGTTTAGATCTAGACAGCCCACAGGAGGTTAACCCCGGAGGTTTATTTGTTCGGCGGGGTGGAATCTAGGGCTAAGAACTCGAAGGTTGCGCAAGAGCACACGGAACACAGAGAACACGGCGAGTTTATACTGATTCGGGCCTCCGAAGAGTAAAACCCTACGTCCAGTTGTCGGTGTAGATTGCTTGAGGATTGCGTGATTGTACGAAGGGTCGCCCTGCCCGCCTTATATTGGCTAGCGGACAAGGTCGGCGCCCAAACTCCTGGTCGGTTACGACCAGGAGACCTAAGTCTAGTTGTTTACAACACTTGCCATATCCGTCGATCTGCTTGGTCGGAATCCACCGATGTCTTGTCTTGCACGCCAAGTCTTGAAGTCGTTCCGGATAAGGTCGCCTGGAATCTTCTGGAAGGTCTTGAGGAGGTCGTGTGGGCCACCAACTAGGTCGGTTGGGCCCACTGTCAAGTCAGCGGGTCTTCTGGTAGGCCGGACCCACTTGTCGGGGACGGCCGTGAGCCTGGTCGATGGGGACATAAGGGTACCCATGTCTCACAAGCCCCCGAGCGATGTGTAGGCGCAACGACCTTAGAAGGTCATGACGAAGTCGTAGAGCTATCGACAGGTCGAATAGCATGCACGTCGGTCCAAAAAAGAAAGAGAAACAAATCAGCTTAGTAGCCGACCTGTTTGTAGTCTTGCCGAACGAAGAGAGGTCGAGTGACGACCTATATGAAGCAGGCTTCCAGTAGATCGAAATGATGATGAAAAAAATCAGAGGGCGTCAAGGACGCACTCATAGAGTAGTATCCGAGCATCGTGGTGGGCAAGAAGGCCAGTATGATGATCCAAAAAAGAAAGAAGAAAAATCTGGTCGAGTAACGACATGGTGAGAAATAGGTTTCTCGACAGGTCGGTACGATGAAGAAAACAAAGAGGGCGTCGAAGATGCTCTCGTAGAGTAGTCCCCGAGCATTGAAGCAGACAGCATGGCTGGTTTGATGCTCAAAGAAGAGAAGAAAATTGAGTCATGGTCTTGATCGAACGAAGTGTAGAGACACCCAGATCTCCTAGCATGGCTGCAAGGAGTCTGGCAGGGCTGACCTCGAGGAGGCCTTGTAGGCGTGCCGACCTCAAAGAGGTCTCAAGTCAATGATGTCCAGTATCCGAGGATACCCAGCAGGATCTTGAAAGGCGCGTCGCATGAAGAGGTCTTCTGTAGTGGTCGATATAGTCAATAATGAAGCCGTAGAAAAAATGTTGATCTTGAACGAATGGAGTGTAGAGACATCCAGATATCCTGCATAGCTGCAAAGAGTTTGGCAGAGCCACCCGAGGCATGCCGACCTCAAGAAGGTCTCAAGTCAGTAGCGCCCAAGCGCCCAGAGATACTTGGCAGGGCCATCAGGCACGCACCCCACAGGGAGGCCTTTATTCCCAACGTAAAATCTTGGGTGTCCAGAGCAGGCTGGCAGATATATACAAAGCACACCGACCTCGGAAGGTCAGGCATCCAGGGCGCCCAACTAAGTTGGCAGAGCCGTAGACATACCAAGGTATTGCAAGACCTAGGTATTTAAGGCACGCCGACCTACAGGAGGTCGTTTTGGTGTCCAGATGACCAACATAGCTGCCAGCCATCCAGCGGAGCCAAGGTGTTATCGACGACATGAATAATAGGCACACCGACCACAGGGGCCCGACGAAATCGTAGACGTGAAGCTTCTGAACTCCAGGCGCTCAGACGGATCTGGTAGAGCAGCGAGGCACGCCTACCCCGGAAGGTCTTCAATCGAACCTATGACCATTCTGCTTAGGAAACAGAAATATAGGTTGATTGGAATAGGTCCGTTTAGGTGCAGAGCCATAGTGGGTGCACCAGGACGCAGAGCCTAGCGGGTGCAATGAAGACGCAGAGCCGAAAAGGGTGCGTTTAATCGTCGTCATCGTCCGTAGATGTAACGAGGCGCAGGGCCCTCTGACACAGAGTCAGGGTTATCTCTTCGCAGATTGCAGGGTCACGGGTCAACAGTGGTCGGAGATTCCCTTGCCTCTGAGAAAACGACAAACCGCCCACTGACCAAAAGGCGCACTGTAGCCATGTGACGTCGCAGCGGCCTCAGGCATCATTGATGCACTAGCGACAAAGGCGTCGCGAGGCAGGGAAAAGGACATCGCCTTTAATCATGCACATGCCTACAGGACCTCTAGGCCACGTGGTAACAGTGTCTCCACTTCACCGGGCACTCAAGGCCTGGTTTCGGCTATAAATAGCACCATAAGACTCAAGGAGGCAAGCACCGAGCATTGCTAAGCTATGAAGCCGCAGAGTAGTATTGTGGCCATGCCATGGGCATGTGTCCGTCCACCAGAGCATAGGATGCAAAGTTTGTAGAAGCTTGGAGCTAGAAGAATTGTTGCGAGGTAGAGGTATCACCCCCACTCTTTGTACCGTGCCTCAGTGAAGAGTCATGGAGAGTTTGGAGGTGATGATGTAGAGGCCCGAGGTGACGCTGCAGGTTCTTGGTAAGCATGAGATGCTCGTCGAGGGCTTGCGGTCCACGCCGAAGAGCAAGCTCGTATCTGCATTCCATAGTCAGGCACAAAGTGTGACCTGCTATGTGCAGCGTCGTGTAGTTGTTCACCACAAGGCCACTATCGAGGTCCTGGGGCTAGGAGAATTCTTGTGATGTGCTCTGCTATAGCAGGGAACACCTCAAGGATTGCTCTAAGTAGACCAGGTCTTCAAATATGTTTGTATTTTGTAACGGGTTCTGGATCCAATGAGGTCGCAGGCGACTTGTGTACCTTCGTAGTTCCCGTGTAATGTTCGCTCTCTTCTGTCATGTAATGGTCGTTTTGACGAAATTATTCATCAAAGACCTAATATGAAATGATTTGGGGGCTTATCGACCTCATGGAGATCAATTTTCCTATCAGGACGACCTAATAGTTTTGGGGTGTTTACGACCTAAACTCTGGGTGTAGGTCGCCAATCTATCCGTTAGGCATATAGCCGTTGGCGTGAAATCTGGCGAGATCATCTCGCGAAATTAGCAGCATATAGCCGTTGCAGTGAGCTCGTTGCAGCGACAGATCCACGACAGGCATCCGTGGTGGGGCCCTTATAAATATTGCAGCGGGGATCGGTGTTGACCATCCCTTTCCATCTTCTTCCTCCCTCGCCGCCTCCGCCGGAATCTTCTTGCCTTCGCCACCGTGCCTCCGCACCCGTCCACCGCCCTTGAATCTTTAGCCCGCCGCCACCGTCCGTAGCAGACCGTGCGCCGGCTCCGCCATCCACGCGCCGCACTGCTCCGCATGCACGTCAAAACCCTAGTCAATTTTAGATCCAAACCTTCTCGTCCTCAAGAAATGGTGGCCGCTGCTTCCCAAATCCCGGACCCGCAGACGGTTTGGGAGCCCTCGGTGATGACCGAGGAGAAGATTCAGGGGCTGGTGAGGTCCAAGGCAGAGGTGGAGTGGAAGGCACCCACTGGCAAGGCATTCCCGACGGAGGACGACAAGGAGCAGGTCGTCTTCGCCTCCTTCTTCGAGCGCGGATTCAACGTGCCCGCCGGTGACTTCTTCAGGGGACTTCTTTACTACTACAAGCTGGAGTTGGTACACCTCGTCCCCAACTCCATTACTGTGGTCTCCTCATTCGTATATTTTTGCGAGGCGTATCTGGGGATACCGCCCCACTTCTTCCTCTGGCGATATCTTTTCAATGTCAAGTTCACTGACAAGCGCACCGGCGTGGTAGGATCAGTTATGTTCTGCCTGAGATCAGGTCTCAAGGCAGAATGGATAGATATGGACCTGCCTGACAACACCACTGGGTGGAGGTCGGAGTGGTTCTACATCGCCGACCAGCGGTCGGCGCTCCCGAAGAGGACCGGGCACAAGCCCGAGAAGATACCAGAGTGGGACCTGCAGCTCACCTCCCGTGAGATGGACGACGTCAAGGAGTTGCTAACCCTGGTGAGTGACCTCAAGAAGAAAGGTCTGACGGGAGGATCGGTGGCGATGTCGTTCTGTCGCCGCCTGATCCAGCCGATCAAGGACCGGGTGCATCCGCCGTACGAGTATTGGGGGCAGTCAGACCCCACTCGCGAGGTCAACCGCAAGGTCTCCCAAGAGGAGATGGCGGCCAGGGTTACGCAGATCTACACCGGGCGTATCCGGAATAGGAAGTGCCCAAAGGCACACTCCCTGACCCGACCAGCTGACCCTGTAAGTCCTGAGACTACCAGGTCGTTTTGGCTAAGTTAGTTGGTTGCTTCAATCTTATTCCTTGCCGCTTGTTTGTTGCAGGCTCAGGAGATGCAGTTATGGTGTCCTGCACCCTTACCGAAGGGTGAGGAACCACGTCGGAAGTTAAGGTCGGAGGAGTACCAGCCTCCAGCAGCTGTGCTGCTGGAGAATTATCAATCAGATTCATCGGTTGGTGCTGATGAAGATAGTGACCAAGAGGTCGGTGGGGATGCAGCAAGCCGCCCTGAGGCAAGCAGTGCCACAAAGCCAGGGCGCAGGACGAGGGCGGCGGCAGTGAAGCAGTCGACCTCAAGGGCTACCGCAAAGGTCGAGGCAGCCAAGATTGCCAAGCTCGAGGCTGACAAGAAGAAGAGGAAGACGAGCCCTCCGCCGACGATCCCCACCCCTGTGAACAAGGTGGTTGAGGAGGAGGAAGACGAAGCCACTGATGATCCGCTGGTCACTGATGATCGTGCGGAGAGGAGGTCGCCAAGTCCCGCGACCAAGAGGCAACGAGAGCTGGAGTAGCAAGTGACGGAGGAAGACCTCCACCGTATGAGGGAGGCACAGCGAGCTACCGCTGGTGTGCAGGCAAAAATGCCTATCAAGATACGAGTTCGGCCCCTGAGGCCGAAGCTGCGTGCGCCGGTTACCGTGAGGTAAGGTCTCAGTACTGGAGTTGGTTCATTGCTAGCTATTGTTAGCTCTTCTATTATATTGACAAAGATTAATGTAGGTCGGATGCCCAGCCACAGAGCGCCTTGGGTGCGCAAAATTCACCCTCGCGGACGAGGTCATCCGAGCTTGAGGTCGGGACTCAAGGCTCGGTCGGCGACGTGGGGACGTCGGCTCCTCCGCCAGTTATTGATGTGGACCCCATCAACTCGGTGCCCAGCACATCAGCTCAGGGCCCGACTGTGGACCCAGTTCAGATCGAGCCACCACAGGAGAACCCAGAAACAACCTGTGTGCAGGCACCGGGTTCGACGTCGACGGGGCCAAGTTTGAGGCGGGAGGACATCGACTGGAGCGGCACTCCCAGGGAGGGAGATATCTTCGAGGACGATGAGGATATGAAGGAGGTCTGCCGGTCGATCTTGACTCTCAATCAAGCCCTCACGGTGAGCAGCTGTTCTTAAGTTAAATAAATGACTTATCTTGTGAATGTGTCTGACGACCTATCTTCTGTTTGTGCGAAACAGTCACTGGCCAACCGCGCCAAGGGCAGGGCCGACCAGTGTAGGGATGCCGCGGCTATGCAGCTGCGGGTGGGGGGGCTCGAACAAGAGCTCAAGCAGATCCGTGAGGTGGCAGCGGCTGACAAGAGGAAGCTTGAAGACGAGCTAACTGAATAAAAGCGCAAAAATCAGGAGGCCGATACGTTGTTCAATACTATGAGCGCTGGTAAGACCAACTGCTTGATAGCTTTGTCCATCATTGACTTGTACAACTGAGAGTTGCACCTTACGACCTTTTTATGTATCGCAGACTTTCACAAGCGAGAGGATGACCTCAAGAATGAACTGAAGAATGCTAAGGAGAAGGTCCGAAGCTTGGAGGTGAACCTGCGGGAGGACGATGCCGGCGCTGAAGAGCTAAAGCAGCTGATGAAAGGCACCATACACAGTGAGTACACCGTGTCCCAGAAGCTGGCTTATGAGAAGCAAGCTCGAAAGGACCTTGAGGTCAGTCTCAAGGTAGCTTTGAAGGTGTTGCAGAATGACCAGGTGACTATTGCAGGGCAAGAGGTGGAGCTGAACGACCTGAAGAACGCTGCCCACTTTGTGATGGATATGGTGGAGACGCAGGTCGTCGGGGAGGAGCCCAAGTCGGTCATTGATTGGCTTCTAGCTGCATCAGAGAAGTTGGTCGACCTCTTGAAGGCGACGAGCTTGACGGCGGCTACAGAGTCGCTGGTGTGAGTGAAGTCTCATCACCCCGACGTTGACATGGTCAAGGTCGGAGAATGCCCAGACGCGACGAAGGACCTGAAGGCCGTAGAGGATGAAGTACGGGAGGCCGCCATGGCGATCATGGAGGCCATTGATTATGAGGGCGACGACGGTGAAGAGTAGTCGTAGTCTTAGAGCTGTACCCCTTTCTTCCTCCAGTCATGTAAATAACAATGGTAATCTTCTTTTGGCATGCACGACGTACTCAGTTTATGTTTGCACGAACTTGGTTGTCCTGAAGTGATGTGTCTTTATCATGCCCCGCTGACCACTACTCACGGAGAGGCTGGCTTACCAATCACCACGGCTCAGCAGGGAGACTTACGTGCAATCGGCGCGTGGGAAGGAGTCTGGGACTCAGGTTTTGCAACCTCACGACCAAGCAGGTTCGCAACAACATAAAGTAAGTAGTCATGAGGGACGACGTCCTCAGGTCGAGCGACCCTTGTGTTGGCCTGTGCCAAGCCCCCGAGCATGTCGAGGGGGAGGGACGGGAACTTCACCCCCAGGTCTTTCGACCCTGTATTGGCTTTGGCCAAGCCCCCGAGCATGTCGATGGGAAGGGTACATGACATGAAAGAAGAGAAGGTAGAGCTCGAGACACAGCAGATGACTGCTTTAATTAATATTTATTGAACTGAAAATATAAAGATGAGGAATACATAGCTGTAATAAAAACTATTCTACGGATAGAATCGTCGTAGGTGCTCCACGTTCCATGGGTTGGGTACTCCTTGCCCGTCGCCCCACTCGAGGCGATATGTAGACAGGCTGATAATTTCAGTGATGATGAAAGGTCCTTCCCAAGGGGCAGACAACTTGTGCATGCCATCGGTCTTCTGGATACGTCGTAGAACTAGGTCGCCAACGTTGAAGGAGGTCTCCTTGACGTTGCGATCATGATAGCGACGGAGTTGCTGGTCGTGGCGAGCTTGCCTCATGACGGCTGCCACTCGTTGTTCTTCGAGGCTGTCAAGGTCGACACGACGAGTCTGCTCGGCTTCTCCCTCCTCGTAGAACTGTATACGTGGAGCTCCGAAGGTGACGTCGGTGGGTAGGATGGCCTCCAAGCCGTAGACCAAGAAGAAGGGCGAGAAGCCCGTAATAGAACTGACCTGGGTCCTTAGACCCCAGATCACATGTGGTAGCTCGGCTAACTACCGGGTAGCGTAGTTTGAAGCGTCATCAAAGATACGATCTTTGAGAGCTTGAAGGACCATGCTGTTGGCACGCTCGACCTGGCTGTTGCACCGGGGGTGGGCGATCGAGGAGTAGTAGACATCAATCGTGTTGTCTTGGTAAAAATCCAACAAGGCGAACCCTGTGAAGGCCGTCCCGAGGTCGGTGATGATTCTGTTGGGCACACCGAAGCGATGTGTTATGTCCTGTATGAACTTCGCCGCTTCTTCCGACGTGGCCACAGGTCGGACCTCAATCCACTTGGTGAATTTGTCTACGGCCACAAGGATGTGCTTGTAGCCGCCAGGGGCGGTTCTGAAAAGACATATGGAGTCGAGACCCCATATGGTGAAAGGCCAAGATGGGGGAATCATGCGCAGGGCCTGAGCTGGCAGATGCTGCTGTTTCGCAAAGAACTGACATCCTTTGCATCTTTTGATGAGGTCTTTGGCATCAGTCATGGCCGTGGGCCAGTAGAAGCCAGATCGATACGCCTTGCCGACCAGGTTGGTGGATGCTGCGTGGCAGCCATACTCACCGCCGTGAATCTCAGCCAGGAGCTGAAGACCTTCTGATCGCAAGATGCACTTTATCAAGACGCCAGTGGAGGCGGCTTTTCTATAGAGTCATTGCCGATCACGACGTAGTTGGCACTACGCCGCGTGATGCGCTCCCGTTCACCTTTGTCTTCTGGGACTCGCTGGTCGAGCAGGAAGGCTAAGAAAGGCTCGCGCCAATCATCCTCTTTTTCTGACATCAACACATCGCGGGGAGGTGCTGGTTCTGGATTTGACTGACTATGGTCCGGATTGTCCGGATCTAGGATTTTGATCGACGGCTTGCGTAGGTCTTGGACGAACACACCCGCCAGGACTAGGGCTCGCCTGGAGCCTAGTTTGGATAGTACGTCGGCAGCCACGTTGTTGTTATGTGGCACATGCTGAAACTCGATCCCCTCGAAGTGGCCTTCGAGCTTGCAAATCTCCGTGCAGTAAGCATCCATTGTGTCTTTGACACAATCCCACTCCTTGTTGACTTGCTCGATGATGACCTTGGAGTCGCCGTATGCCAGTAGTCGCTTGATGCCAAGGGACACTGCTATACGGAGTCCATGAATTAGAGCTTCGTATTCTGCTCCATTGTTGGAGGCCTTGTAGTGTATCTGCAGGACGTACTTGAGCTGCTCTCCCTGAGGAGAGATAAATAGCACTCCTGCTCCTGCACCTTCGAGGTTAAGGGCACCGTCGAAGTACATTATCCAGTGTTCAGGTCTCTCCTTGGGAGGGGGCATCTGGATCTCTGTCCATTCTGACACGAAGTCAGCTAGGATCTGTGATTTGATCGCCTGCTGAGGGCAGAACACAATGTCGAATTCTCCAAGCTCCACCAACCATTTGACGATGCGGCCGTTAGCGTCGCGGTTGCGGATGATCTCCCCTAGTGGGAACGATGATGGTACCGTGATCTTGTGGGCTTGGAAGTAGTGGTGAAGCTTTCTCGACGTGATCAGGAGTGCGTAGAGCAACTTCTGAGGCTGTGAATATCATGTTTTAGCATCGGCCAGGACCTCGCTCACATAGTATACAGGTCATTGAACAGGATAGGCCTGCCCTTCTTCTTCTCGTTCTGCGACGAGAACCGTGCTAACCACATTAGTGGTGGCGGAGATGTAGAAGAGGAGCATTTCCCCTGGTATGGGTGGCGTCATAATTGGAGGCGTGGTCAAGGAATCTTTGAGAGCCTCGAAAGCCTTCTGTGCTTCTTCATCCCATACGAACTTATCTGCTTTCTTCAATAGCTTGAAGAAAGGCAGACCTTTTTCGCCAAGCTTGCTGATGAAACGACCTAGGGCCGCCATCATACCTGTGAGCTCCATGACGTCTTTCTTGCAAGATGGTCTGGCCATGTTGCGTATTGCGTCGACCTTAACTGGCTTGGCTTCGATGCCTCGGTGCCCCACCATGAAGCCCAGAAGCAATCCGATGGGGACACCGAAGACGCACTTGGTCGGGTTGAGCTTCCACTGGTAGGTGCGTAGATTGGAGAAGGTCTCGGCGAGGTCGTTGATGAGCTGATCTTGCTCGGTGGTCTTGACGACCACATCATCGACGTAAGCTTCTACGTTCTTCCCGATCTGAGACTTCAGGCACTTCTGTATCGCCTTCTGGTAGGTTGCACTGGCGTTTTTCAGGCCAAAGGTCATGACCTTGTAGCAGTAGATGCCGTTGGGCGTTATGAACGTCGTCTTGTCTTGGTCGTCGGGATTCAGGGCTATCTGGTGATACCCTGAATAGCAGTCGAGGAAGCATAGTAGGACACTGCCAGCCGTGGAGTCCACGACCTAGTCGATACGAGGAAGAGGCAAAGGATCCTTCGGGCAGTGCTTGTTGAGGTCAGTGTAATCGATACACATCCTTAATCCTCCAGTCTTTTTGGGTACAAGGACCGGGTTTGCGAGCCAGACCGGGTGTTTACATTCTCGTATGAATCCTGCAGCTAAGAACTTACAGACTTCTACTTCTATAGCTTGCTTTCTATCTTTTGCAAATTGTCGGAGCTTTTGCTTGATAGGTCGTGCGGTCTTGCTTACTTCAAGGGCCTGCTCAGCCAGCTCCCTGGGAACACCAGGCATGTCAGACGGGCTCCATGCGAAGATGTCAGCGTTGTCCCGGAGGAACTGGTGAGCGCGAGTTCCTATTTGGGATCGAGGTCGGCCCCGATGGTGACTTCCTTGGATGCGTCGGGCAGGCCGAGGCAGACTTTCTTCACCGCAGGACTTGCATCCAAGGCAATGGCTGTACGCTTCTGTTCTGGCACCTCCAGGGTAGTTTGGTCGATCTTGGCGGCCTGGGCGACCATGACCGTAGCAACGGCTTTGCAGGCAGAAACCTTGGCGAGGTTGACAGTGTCGCTCTCGCAGTTGTAGAAGACGAGGATGTCGCCGTAGACGGAAAGGATCCCGTTTGGTGCTGGCATCTTCATGATGAGGTAGGTGTGATGCGGTATGGCCATAAACTTGGCCAACATGGGTCGACCAAGGATGGCATGGTAGGAGGAACGGAAGTCCGCGACCTCAAACGTCTGGTACTCCGTGCGGAAGTTTTCCTGTTTGCCGAAGGTGACCGGCAGGCATACACGACCTATGGGGTATGCAGCCTTGCCAGGCACGACCCCATAGAAGGGTTCATCGCAGGCAGTCATCTTGGAGAAGTCGAAGTCCATCTTTCTCAGCGTTTCTGTGAAGATGATGTTCAGGCTGCTGCCCCCGTCGACGAGGGTCTTAGGCAGGAACGCGCCGTCCACTATGGGGTAGACGACCAGCGGGTAGGTCCCGGGGTCTGGTATATGCACCCAGTGGTCTTTCCTGGAGAAAGTGATGGGGTACTCCGACCAACGCAGGGGTTGTGGAGTTTCAGTGTTGACCTGGCCAATCTCCCTTGCGTTTGATCGCTGCTGTCTGTTGCTTTTAGCTGCTTGGCGGCCACCGACGATGAAATTGATCTGTCGGTTGGCGTTCTAGAATGCACCGTTGGGATTGCCCCTTTTGGTGGTGGTGGAGGAGAAGGCTCCTTGCGACGATTGTCATTGCGGTTGTGGTCGTCATGGCGGCGATCATCGCGCCGGTCATCGCGGCGCTCATCACGGTGGTCGTGGCGGTGGTCTTCTCGGCGATCGTCGTAGCGGTAGTCGTCACGTCGATCATCACGGCGATAGTCGCGGTGATAGTCACGGCGATCCCTGTCGTCATTGCGACGGTAGGGTCGGCTGTCGCGGTAATCACGTCGATCAGGTCGACGGTTACGGTTGTCGTAGCGGCGGCTACTGTTCTGGTCGTCATTGTTACCGGTCTTGGTTTTCTTGGGCTCTGGGGGTACACCTAGAGCACGCTTTAGCTGCTCGCACTCCCTCATGGTATGCTTGGTGTCGTGGTGGAACTGGCACTGGTCGTCCATGACCATGTTGAAGTCACCTTCAAGGAAGGTGGAAGGACTGGGTGGGTCAGTCGCGTAGACCTCGCCAGATCGCTTGTGCGACCTGCCGCCACCGTCATCATGATCTTCTCCTTTGAAGTCATGCATCACCGCATCTTGAGTGTCGACGAGCTTGTCGACGTAGGCCATGAGGTCGGTGATGGTGTGGGCGTCAGCTTCATGGATCTTCTCGAAGAGTTTTATGTTAGTTACCCCCTTCTTGTAGTAGGCTATGACGTCTTCATCCTTAACACCCGCAAGAGTGTTGCGGTTCTCGAAGTAGCGGTTGGTGTACTCGCGGAGTGTTTCGTCCTTCCTCATCCGTACTCTGGCGAGGTGGTGAGTGTTGTCTGGGCGATTATAGGTCGCTTGGTAGTTGGTCGTGAAGAGTCGCGACAAGGTCGCCCATGAGGTAATGCACTCCGCAGGGAGGTTGTCGAGCCACAGGAGTGGCGCTTTGCCCATCACAAGAGGAAAGTATCCTGCCATGTGGTCTTCATTGCCTCTAGATGCCCGGGCGGCGATGCTGTACATCTTCAGCGAAATACTCGGGTCAGAGCGGCCGTCGTATTTTTCAATGGCTAGCTTCAAGTCTTTCGGGTATCTAATCGTCCGGAGATGTCGTGAGAACGCCGGGAAGTTGTTGACTGCTCCAGGGCTGGCTGATGGGGCGTAAGCCGTCGGGATGACGTAGAGGTCGTCGGGAGGACCATTATCTTGGTTGTACTGGGCACGACGCAGGAGCTCTTGATCGTGCATCTGCCGGAGGTTTGTTGCTTGGATGGGGTTACTGACGTTAAGGGGATCAGGGACCCCGTTGTCGCGGTCGTAGTTAGCACGACGTGCTATCTCCACTTCATCTCGTATGCGTTGACGTTGATTGCTCTGGGCGCGGTTGGCTGGAGGAGGTTGGGCTCCAGCGTTCTGTCTTGCATTGCTGGCGACGTTCTGCTGCTCGGCGCCAGCGGCATTGGTGGCGTTATTGGCGACGTTGCCTGCAGCATTAGCGGTGGCATTCGCTGGAGGGTTGGCTGCTGCATTGGCGGCTGGTGCATTGGCAGCAGCGTTATCTGGTTGTATGACTTCATTCTCCCCACCTCCCTCTTCAGGGACGGGCTGAAGGGGAGCGCCATTGCTTCGGTGACGGCGACGGGGCCGTTCCGACCTACTCCTGGAGTAGGAACTGGAGGCCGATCTGCTGTATCCTGGACCTCTTTCTTCGACCTGGGCAGTGGCGATGCGGATGTGAGCTTGTAGGTGCTGAGTTGCAGGAGTGTCCTCAAGTTGACCCAGCTCGGCAAGGGCCGCGCCTAGGTTAGCTTGAGGCGAGTTGTAGACTTCGTGGCCATCTTGCTCAAAGTCCTTTAGGAGGTCTCTGGCACGCAGGCGGTGTCGACGAGGCTCGTCTTGATTGTGCTGCTGTTGGGGAGCAGCTGGAGCCGCAGCGGTGGCTGCACCATCGGGGATGTTGCCGGCAGGTTGGCCACCGACACCTGGTACGACGTTGCCCGCGGGTTGACCTCCGGCTGCTGCATCTACTTCCTGCTGACGACGCACACCTCGTGCAGCATTGGCGTTCTCGCGCTGTATGCGCTGCGCATCTATCTCACCAGCTTGAGGTGGTACGTCGGCGGAGACTACGAGGACCTCTCGGTCCGGGATCTCAAACACCTCGCCCGGATAGTTGGGAGAGATGGTCGTTCGGGCGATCTGGAACGTGAGGTCGTCCTGGGACGGCTCGCGGTTGATCTGGCGGCGATGAACCGTGATGAGAGGTCGACGAAGCTTCTTGAGCACACGGCACTGGCGAGCCGTGTGTTTGGAGTTCTCGTGGATAGGGCAAGGGTCGTCGAGATGACCTCTGCAGTTTCCACGAGGTGGGATCTTGGGTCCACATTCGATCTGGATCTTGTTCTTCATGTAGCGAGACGCTACATGAGCTGCGTTCCGCAGACCAAGAGGCATGCGGGATGAGGGTGCGCAGGTCCTGCGAGGGCGCTTGACGCGCTCACAGACCTTAATCGTTTCGGAGAGCATGTCTTCGACGCGATCAAGCCCCGCGATCAGGTCGCGAGGAGTGGGTGGGTGGGTTTCCTCCAGCAGATCAGATCGAACCTGCTGGTTGGAGGTGACCGCGTTGCCCTCGATGACGAGGCAGACGGCTGGAGTGGTGGATTCCGCCGGCATAGAGCCAAAGCAGATGTTGACGGGATTGGCGAGGAAGTCCGCCATGCTCTTGGGGAAGATGACACCGCTTGACGAAGCCATCGAGTTGCACAAAGAACACTGGATTCCCCCCTACCTGGCGCACCAGCTGTCAGAGGTTTAGATCTAGACAGCCCACAGGGGGGTTAACCCCGGTAGTTTATTTGTTCGGCGGGGTGGAATCTAGGGTTAAGAACTCGAAGGTTGCATAGGAGCACACGGAACACAGAGAACACGGCGAGTTTATACTGGTTCGGGCCTCCGGAGAGTAAAACCGTACGTCCAGTTGTCGGTGTAGATTGCTTGAGGATTGCGTGATTGTACAAAGGGTCGCCCTGCCCGCCTCATATTGGCCAGCGAACAAGGTCGGCGCCCAGACTCCTGGTCGGTTACGACCAGGAGACCTAAGTTTAGTTGTTTACAACACTTGCCATATTCGTCGATCTGCTTGGTCGGAATCTACCGATGTCTTGTCTTGCACGCCAAGTCTTGAAGTCGTTCCGGATAAGGTCACCTGAAATCTTCTGGAAGGTCTTGAGGAGGTCGTGTGGGCCACCAACTAGGCCGGTTGGGCCCACTGTCAGGTCGGCGGGTCTTCTGGTAGGCCGGACCCACTTGTCGGGGACGGCCGTGAGCCTAGTCGGTGGGGACCCAGGGGTACCCATGTCTCACACATGCTCAACAACAAAATTAGTCCCATTGATCATATTGTCATGAATCACCAAAATCAAACTCGAACAAATGACATATAAGGTCATGTTCGCTACATTCATGGCCTTAAAAAAAGAACGAGCCTCAAGTCCACTCGTGTAATAAATAGGTCTTGGAGCAGTTTTGCATACTTTTTCCAAAATCCGTTCGAACTTACACAATCGACGGAAATCTATACTATAAAGATCGAATAATTTGAAAAAAATTTCTCACCCAATTTGGGTCCACCATACCCCTCACGCCGGACCCACCCGTCATATATTTGGAGGAGTTGATAAGGTGGAAGACCCATAAAATCGCAATTTGGAGAGCGTTTCTGCCAAAATCATAATATTTTTGTTACCTCTGATTCTTTTACCCACCGACCGTACTCAGACCCTGTCATTGATACGGACTCCACGTTTTTTTTGAGAAAGTTTGCTTTTTTTTGTTAGAAAAAAAGAGCTCCACGTTTAAGAAAAAAAGGAAAGCAACGCCTGCTGGAATCGGGCCGTCGGCTAGAGAAGGTCACCACGCGGCCGGTGTCGGACCCGCCGCTTCAGAGCCGGCACCTGATCGGCGCTGCCCACGGCTGGATCATCACTGTCGACGAGCGGTCAGAGCTCCACCTCGTGAACTCACCGGCGACCAGATCGCCCTGCCCTCCGTCGCCACCATGGATGCATGGAGTCACGCCCATCCACGGAGACGACGACACCGTTCGCGAGTACCGGTACCTCGCGTGGTGCAAGTGCGACGATGATGATGTCGTCGACGAGACCTGGATCGTCGGCATCCACGAGCTGAGGAGCTTCTTCTTCCACAAGACGTTCTTGTCATCTGATCCGGCCACCGGAAGCTTCGTCGCCGTACGTGGTCATCCACAGCCCGTAGTCGCAGCTTATTTCGTACGCGAGAGGCGCAGACTATCGCTGGGCACTGGTGCCATCGATGCATCGGAACTTTGAAGACTGTGTTCCGTCATCAAGGATGACCCATGGTGGCAAGGCTGATGAGCGCGACGCTCTTGCACTCCACGACGTCAAAGCGCAACGGCGTGGTCAGGAACCACGAGGATGGCATGGAGTTCTCCACAACACCGCGTCGACATGGGAGAGCACGGGGCACCGCTGTGATATAGGTCGATGGTTGAGATGAGCTCCAAAGGGAGCTCGGGCACCTCGGGTTTGGCCAGGGGAGCGGCGGTGGCGTCGTCTGTTGGTATGCAGTGAAGGTGCATCGGCGAAGAGGCATTGCGGCGAGATGGCCGTGGTGGAGGACAGGAGGTCGAGGCAGGCGGAGCAGCGACGGCCAGCTGCGATCGTCCGGAGAGCCTCAGCCGTCCGTAATCCCTAATCACTTCGGCCCTGCTGATCTGCCCAGTGCCACTCCGCCGCGGTGCGTTCGGAACTTCGGATCATTGATGCCTCGGTGCGTTCGGGACGAGATGGATCATGTGGTCGTGGGCAAGTTCAAGCTCGGCAAGAAGATCGGGAGTGGATCGTTTGAGAAGCCCTTCCTCGGTGAGTTATATGCTTATCTCCACTTTACTTATTCGTCAGAAACCCTCCATGTCTTTGTTGTGATTTTAGGGAGAAAAATATGTTAACTTTGCTGCTTTTCTTGCTTGGAGCTATTAATGGGCAGACCGGAGAGGAGGCCGCTGTCAAGCTGGTATTGGATTATCTCTTATTTGGATGCAGTTTCTTTTAAAGTTTTAATGCAGTTCGATACAATTTGCTATGCTGGACTTCATCGTGTATATATAGTTTTCACTGTGCTCGATGCTTTAACTATGTGTTAATCTGACTAGCGCGACGATGGTATGTTTTTTTTAACGATGGTATGTAGGTACCAATGGCTGAAATATGTTTCCCTTACAATTAGCTTTGCTTCTGATGCTATTTTCATCAATTTTTTTCTGCGTCGTCGACCTTGTTGTGGAACTCCAGCTACCAAAACGCACACAAGTTGTACGACTATATGGTTCCATAGGTGAATTACAATATTTTTCTCTTATTTTTCATTAATAGGTACTCGATGCCTGACTATGTTTATTTTTCTTGATTAACGTTTCCTCGTGTTTTTATGACACGATCGAAGTATTAATAGTTTTCTATAATCAGGCAAATCCATTTTGTGTACCTTGCAACTGCAAGCATGGGTTTTGATATAAGCTATGGACCTGGTACCTTATATGAATAAATATTATTCACATTTTCATGCTATTCCATTACTTTTTTTGTTTATTTTGTATGCATTTCTGGTGGCATCTTCTGATGTTCATTTACTGCATTGTTGCTGGTTGATATTTTTGTTTCTTATCCAATCTCCATTCCCCATGCAGCCAAGAGGTCCACTATATTTTCACCCTTTCAATTATCAAGCCATTTAGTGGGAACCCTAAACCTTTTGACAAGGTAGAACAATGCAAATCTGCGAACTTTCTTATTTTTGTTGATTATTGTCCAAAGATTTGATGGTAATTTTAGTGCTAATGAGTCTTTATCTTAAAGAAA
Organism: Cenchrus fungigraminus; assembly: GCA_036936925.1. Classification (NCBI taxonomy): domain Eukaryota; kingdom Viridiplantae; phylum Streptophyta; class Magnoliopsida; order Poales; family Poaceae; genus Cenchrus; species Cenchrus fungigraminus. Next base: position 46,362,615 of record CM072778.1, on the reverse strand, counting down.
AAGTGCAAAACTGATAAGACAACCATCTATGAAGCCATGCCATATGTATATGCATGCTCATGACCAATGTCTGCATTAGACTATTACTTGTATAAACTTTTACGTACCATGGGTGTCGCACGTGCATCTATGCTAATAGTTGAGTTACAGCTCTCTCCCAGTAAATGTAATCGATGGTGCAAGCATTAAGGTTCGCAGTAAGCATTAGGTTCGCAGTCAAACATTTGGCTAAAGATACCATCAATAGTTCGTGACCAGATGATACACTGCTAAATAAATGTTATGTTTGCAGGGAGGATCTGCAAGAATTATTTCTTTCTTATTTCCCAAGGATGACGATGACTATGAGGAGGCCCTTGGCGAGCTTCTTCGCCCAATGTCTTCTCCAGCCCGGACCTCGCCACGCCTGTTAACGTTGCCTAAAGTTCACATTGCTCTCCGGTAACACTGTGGCTTGTTCGGCACGAGAGCCTAATCGTAGCTGTATTGTTTTTGTTTTTATTTTTATAGGCAACATAGTAGTTTGTTCTCGTTGAAATACACTTCATGACTTAGGCTACCGGGTTTAAGCTTTGAATCAATTATGTGACTTTACTGTAAATTTAGTAAAAAGATTTGATGTCATTATGTATTTTATGAATATAAAATATGTGTTTTGTAAATTTTCTTAACACGTGCGTGTCGCACGTACATTTTACTAGTCTCAGAAAGGACCCAACATTTAGCGGACAATCCATTGTTAGCTGTACACGATGAACCAAAAAATAATGCTCGTAAATAGCGGTAAACTCCCTCGGTTCCGAATTATAGGCCATTTTGGTTTTTCTATATGCATAGATTTTATTATATATACACTTAGACATACCCTACTATGTCTAGATGCATAATGATACACACCCTCTGATTTGGTAAATGAAGCCGTTTTGGATAAGGTTTGAGTCAAACATTGAGAAAATAAATCATGATTAACTTTTAAGTCGTTGAGTTTGGAAATTTGAAAACTACTTGAATAGATTTGTCTTACAAAATACTTTCATAAAAGTATACATATAATATTTTTATAAAAATAAGAAGACAAAATTGTGCTTTGGAGACCGTGTTGCTGTCCTAAATGACTTCATTTACCAAACCGGAGGGAGTATATGCAGTGGCGAAGCCAGCAACAGCACCCAGGGGGGGCTCCCGCTGCCTTCTTCCTCCTCCAGCCCACCTTTCCCTCTTCATCTTCCACCTGCAGCCTAGGGGGGCTCTGGGGGGCTCCATGACGGCGCCGGTGGTTGGGGGGGCTCCAGCCCCACCCGCCCCACCGGTGGCTACGCCACTGAGTATATGCATCTAGAAAAGTCAAAACAACATATAATTTGTAACTAATGGAGTATGTAGGTAAATAAAGATGAAATTGCAATATAGCTGTATTTATTTTAAAAATCATAGCACCGCACACGCCATAGCTAGCTCGCTGAGATCATGTCGTAACAAAGAAAAAATGGACGTTTACTGTAGTTGTAGCAGCAGCAGCAGGCAGTACGTAGCAACTTCCCCTGAAATCAATTAAAACCGCGCGTTGAGGTCAATGTGCTCACGTTGGAATGTTGGATAGTAGGCGGGCCGGCTGGGGCGCTGGGCACTGGGCAGTGTGGGGGCACCAGCAAGTTGCACCGCGCCCGGATGCTGCCTGCAATCAGTCGAGCTCACCGTACCAGCTACCAGTCCCACCACAGGAGTAATGGCGTTGCTATCCTCCTGACCTCACCGCACCCGGCAGGTAGGTGCTCCATGCTGTGTGTCTCCTGGAGTCCTGGTTCTGGTCCAACGGATCGGCGTGCATGCCGCACATCAGTGGGGGCTCCGATCAGCAGCCCGGCCAAGGCATGCATCCCCGCCTGCTGCGCAGCGCAGCGCAGCAACTAGCTTGCCAACTAGCAGGGCCGCTTGATCTCAGATCTGGACAAGTGACAGATCGGATCTCCATGCGTTGCCGCCAGGGCAAGACACGGTGGTAAAGATCATTTTCTACAACGGGACCATGAGTTGCATGATCCCGTATGTTTTTACTTGTGGTTGTTATCTTCAGTAGCTCATCTTCTTCTTCTTTAGAGCAAAATTTGGTATGGTAGGTGCTCTACCTTTTCATTATAGAAAAAAAGTAGTGATATGTACATGCTTGGAAATGGACCAGGTCTATGGGAATTGTATGAGCAACATTTACATTTGCTTACGGCTGAGGCCAACTAATCTACTTATCTACTCCACCACTCTGGTAGTCTCCCTGTATGTGAGGATGCCTTGTTTGATTATGTCTGATTGCCTTAATTAGCTTCAAAAACTCTACAGGATCTCTCTTTCCATATATTCCACAACGTGTAAATGATCACCTGGAAATGTTTGTCTTGATCCGCTGCGCCTTGCTGTATCATCAATCGCCACCAGGTTCGCGTGGTGGTTCTTGCTTGCAGGTAGTGCCGGTAACACTGGAAGCTGAAATGTTGAGCTATCATTTGCCATATTTCCTTCATTACGTACAAACAGTTGGCCGCCATGTGTTGTCGTGTAGATGAGATTCCGCTGTTTGTGTGGCAAAGAGTGCAAATTGGGTTCGCCTAGCTGTCCACCACGTTTTGATGATGATACGATCCGCAGTTGGTAGTTTGAGCTGCGGCATGCAGTATAGCCATGTAAAGAACCTGCACTCAGTTCACTAAATTATGCTAGGTCAAGTTAATAGCGTAATGAAAAGTTGTTGCGTACAAATGGTTGATTCTTATAAATACATTAAGTTTGGGGATAATTAATTACAATGGTTTTCATATTGAAAATCCCAGTATTTATATTTCCATTAAGATTCGATGAAACTCTACCTTAGACTATTATAAGAACTTCTAGAACATGTGCTATCTATGGATTTATCTTGTAATATAAGTTACGAAGTACACCCTCCGTCCTAAATTATTATTTATTAACTTTTCTAAATACAAAAATGAAATGAAGGGAGTATACTATAGTACTAGAATAATGTAGTAGTGGTTATAATCATATATGAAAAACTAGTATATTTATGTTTACCATAGATTGGCACAAAGCCAATATACTTATTTATTAACTTTTGTGCTTTGACAGCATCATAATACCAAGGGCCGCCTAGTTTGACATATTGCCCTCTAGCAGCATGTGCATACTGTAGATCTATGGGCTTTTATTACTCTTTAACTGTCATGTCTCCTTTTTTGTCTTAAATGATCTACCTTATCTATGTCTATTTTTGACAAGACATTTTTTTAAAAAAAAAGGAAATTGTTTCCTTCCTTTGCAACAGCACACACCAAAAATTTTACATAATTCTCTAAACAAAAAACACTACAGAGAACAGCAATGTTTTCCGGACTATAGACATTGAAATTTACACTCTATAAAAAGTTCAGCTAGACTTTCGTATTCCAAACCAAACTCACAATTCATTCATGTTAGGCAAAAAAAATTTTCTAGCATTACGAATTTAGGATCCAGCTTCGTATTAGAAGGTATAAAACATGAAATTGAGCCTCTAGCTGGATTGCCGGAGCTGGAGGGGGCGAAGAGCAATAATGTGTAGTATTCCATTTTTTATGTACGGTGCGTGGCAACCATGACGGCCATCATCCCTGCAAACGTGTACGTGTGAGTGTGAAAATGGTGTGAAGTGGGTAAGAACCAAAGTCCACTGAATATTTCTTGTTGAAGAGCTCTAATAGAGGATAAACTAACTTTTTGGCACAATCTAGTAGCGAAAAGTAGCTTTACAACAACTTTTCCAAGGGAGAGATAGTTTTACCTAGAACCTACATCGACGTGGAGGTTTTACCATTCAGTCTATGTATCAGTATTTGATAAACCAGGGTACGCCTTCACCAATAAATTTATTTGGAATCTAAAATTTCTCTAAAAGTGAAGATTTTCTTTTGCCATCTCCAGCGGGATGTAATTTTAACAATGAATAGTTTAGCTAAGAGAAATTGAGTTGGAAGTTAAAAAGTGTGGTCTTTGTGATTGTAATGAAACAATTAAACATCCCTTCTATGACTGCCAACATGCTAAGATTATATGGAGAGTTGTTCATGTAGCTACTAGACTAACCCCGCCTAGATTAGTAACACATATGCTTAAACATTGGTTAGCGGGCATACTAAATAAGAATAAAAAATAATATTTGTTGGGGTTGCAGCGGTTTATGTGGGTTATTTGGCGTACACGTAATGACTTGATTTTTTTAGAAAACATTTTCAGTCTTTTATGCTGACTATTTTTTGAAGGGCATATTGGTTGCAGTTTCGGTCCCTCCTGTAGCGTGAGGACACAAAGGGAGATCATCCATTCAGCAATCAAAGCACTAGAGGTAGGGATGGATTTGGATGTCTGGATATATGAATTATCTGAATTCATATTCGGTAAAAACATCAATATAGATATTCATATTTGTATTCGTTTTTAATGCAAATGTTAAGTGGATGTATTCATATTCGATTTTACTATGTTCTCTATCTGGTTCCATTTTCGTATTCGTCAAAAATGTTGACTATCAGATACTGTTCGACACTATCCATATGTGTAGAATAAAGTAGTGATAAAACCATCTAAAACTTATTTTGATAACTAATAATAATTACAAAATGGATGCTAATTTAATATCGTTACCTAAAAATGATGTACATCATCTAAACTATTAAAAATATTTGATGAATAATTATGTTAGTTTTAATTGTGACTATTCATGTTAATTTTAAATATATTATATGATATTATAATGAATAAATTATATTTACTCACTAGTAGTAACATGTTTTTTTACTCATCAATAAAGCAAATCTATCCGTTTTGTATTCATATCCGATAAGATTCGTATTTGTATTCAAATTCGAATTAAGATATGGTATGTAGTGAAATCTGAATCTGAATCCATTTGTATTCGATCCGAATCCATCTTTAACTGGAGGTTGTCGCTTTGGATGTTTTTACCAATAGTGGATGGAGAAACAATAATAGAGTTTGCTTTTGAATTTTCCTATTAGGTGTGTGCTTTTTTCTATTTAATTATCAGCTTTAATGTTGAAGATGATATAAAAACTTTGCTTCGTGTTGTTGCATAAGTGGGAAATAATTTCTTTTTTCTGAAAAAACGTATGAGTGTGACGAATTGAAGCTGATCGTGCATGAATAGTCAAAAGCAATTGGAGATAAGCTCCTTTCCATATGTGACCAACCGGCCGGCACAACAAGGCGATAGGTACTTTGGAGGAATTGAGAGGGTTTGTTTTGATTGGAGAATTGGGTGGGGTGAACAGTGGGAAGTGAGAGGTGTTTAATTTGAAAAAAATGGTAAAGATGTGATGAGAAGCATTGGAGTGCGTGCATGGAGAGAAGATGTGATGGGTGAAATAATGGTGAATTGTGGAAATTTGGATTACGAGTGTTTAATTTGAAAAAGGTGGTGAAAATGTGAGTCAATGTGATGGAATAAATAGTATAAGTTGTAGCTAAATTGGCCAGACTAAGAAGCGCTAGAAAAGGGTAGACTTGCATGATTGCACGGCAGTTAAAATACTTATGTGGCTTTTTCTTTGCGAGACAAGTGAAAATGTGAAATTTGTGAGACGCACCTGATTGGCCTCGCATTTAAGCCGTCTGGTTGTGCAGTTTGCAGCGCGGCACTGCCTTTCACTTCCCGTAATGCCCTCGAACGTCCCTTTAAATCGCTTACAGGCCGCACTCCCACCACTCACTCTGCACCGGCATAACAAAACACCCACGCGTGCAGTTACAGAGCCATACAGGCAGGCGCACGCGCATCCTGCCACGATGAACACGCCGCTCCATGTCAGGTTGCTCAAGACCATGTACCGGCTCGTCGTGGACAACTTCGTCGCCATCTTCGCCGTGGCCGCCGCGGCGGCGGCGCTCCAGAAAACGAGCCCCGAGGCGGCAGTCGCGGTGGCGCGGGCGATCCGGCCGGCGCACTGGCTGCTGGCCCTGCTCGCGGCGGCCGCCGCCGCCAAGCTGAGGCGCATGGGCCGGCCCAAGGACGTGTACCTCGTCGAGTACGGCTGCTTCCGGCCTAAGTCGTGGTTCCGGGCGCCGTTCGCCACGTGCCGGGAGCACGCGCACCTGATGCCGTACCTGGTCGACGACGAGAGCGGGAGCTTCGCCATCCGGCTGCTGGAGCGCTCCGGGCTCGGCGAGGAGACGTGCGTGCCGGAGGCGTACCACTACATGCCGCCCGACCGCAGCCTCAGGGCCTCCCGCGACGAGACCGAGCTGGTCATCTTCTCCGCCGTCGACGACGTGTTCGCCCGGACGACCGTGAGGCCCGAGGAGATCGACGTGCTCATCGTCAACTGCAGCATCTTCACGCCCACGCCGGTGTTCGCCGACATGGTCGTCAACAGGTACAAGCTCCGCGCCGACGTGCAGAACGTCAACCTGTCCGGGATGGGGTGCAGCGCAGGGCTCGTCTCCGTCGGCCTCGCCAAGAACCTCCTTCAGGTGGCGCCGTCCGGCACGCACGTCCTCATCGTGTCCACGGAGATCCTCTCGTCACAGTACTACGTCGGCACCGAGCGCGCCATGCTGCTGCCCAACTGCCTCTTCCGCATGGGCGCCGCCGCCATGATCCTCTCAAACTCTAGTAAACGCGCGCGGTTCAAGCTCACCCGCGTGGTGCGCACTGTGACGGCGGCGCGGGACGCTGACTACCGCTGCGTGTTCCAGGAGGAGGACGACAAGGGCATCACGGGGATCCGCCTCTCCAAGGACCTCGCCACCACCGCCGGCCACGCGCTCAAGAGCAACATCGCCGCCTTCGGCCCCCTCGTCCTGCCGGCCTCGGAGCAGCTCCTCGTCGCGCTGTCCTTCCTCAAGAGGAAGCTCCTGAGCGGGCGCGCCAAGGTGAGGCTCTACCGCCCGGACTTCCGCACGGCGTTCGAGCACATCTGCATCCACGCAGGCGGCCGCGCAGTGATCGACGAGGTCCAGCACGGCCTCGGCCTCTCCGACGAGGACGTGGAGGCGTCGCGGATGACGCTGCACCGGTTCGGTAACACGTCGAGTAGCTCGGTGCTATACGAGCTGGCGTACATCGAGGCCAAGGGGACGATGAAGAAGGGCGACCGGGTGTGGATGATCTCGTTCGGCGCCGGCTTCGATTGCAACAGTGTCGCGTGGGAGTGTGTCAAGCCGGCGGCCGACGCCGACGGGCCGTGGGTTGACTGCATCCACCGCTACCCGGTGCAGCTCCCAGAAATCTCCAAGGACATATCTGACTAGCTCCTAGAGCAAATTAAAAGCGGAGCATGCAACTAGCAGTGCCTCTGGCGTATATTTGTACGTACCTGGTATACGTATACATATCAATTAAGTGAACGGGCCGGGTTGGATGGTATTCGTATACGGTATACGTATGGGATATGGTGTGTCCCAAATACACACAGGTCCTTCAAAAATAGGTGGGTTGGGTCGATGTCATGCATGTAGCCCGAAGTACGGGGGATCTTGATTTGTTTGGTGTCACACCTTCGTGCAAAACCAATCATATGGTGTTAGGTTGGAACAAACGTTATAGCTGATTGATTATACAATGTATCTTCAATATAATTGCAAATAAATGCTACTAAACAACATATCCTCCAGTTTTATGTCAGAGAAAGTACTTGTACTAGTGTAAAGTGACGGTCTAATTGTACAGGCTGTCTAAACCAAGTGTTGCAGAAAATTACTTGCAATTAGGAAACTAATTTAATGGACTTTCAGTATGCAATTACCATGATAATTTTTTTAGAATCACACAGTACAACGCAGACACTCACAACACGCACGCACACTGTGAGACATGGGTACCCCTGGGTCCCCACCGACCAGGCTTACGGCCGTCCCCGACAAGTGGGTCCGGCCTACCAGAAGACCCGCCGACCTGACAGTGGGCCCAACCGACCTAGTTGGTGGCCCACACGACCTCCTCAAGACCTTCCAGAAGATTCCAGGCGACCTTATCCGGAACAACTTCAAGACTTGGCGTGCAAGACAAGACATCGGTGGATTCCGACCAAGCAGATCGACGGATATGGCAAGTGTTGTAAACAACTAGACTTAGGTCTTCTAGTCGTAACCGACCAGGAGTCTGGGCGCCGACCTTGTCCACTGGCCAATATAAGGCGAGCAGGGCGACCCTTTGTACAATCACGCAATCCTCAAGCAATCTACACCGACAACTGGACGTAGGGTTTTACAATCCGGAGGCCCGAACCAGTATGAACTCGCCGTGTTCTCTGTGTTCCGTGTGCTCCTGCGCAACCTTCGAGTTCTTAGCCCTAGATTCCACTCCGCCGAACAAATAAACCATCGGGGTTAACCCCCTGTGGGCTGTCTAGATCTAAACCTCTGACAGTTGGCGCGCCAGGTAGGAGGGAATCCAGGGTTCTTTGTGCAACTCGATGGCTTCGTCAAGCGGCGTCATCTTCCCCAAGAGCATGGCAGACTTCCTCGCCAATCCCGTCGACATCGACTTTGGCTCTATGCCGGCGGAATCCACCACTCCAGCCGCCTGCCTCGTCATCGAGGGCAACGCGGTCACCTCCAACCAGCAGGTCGGATCCGATCTGCTGGAGGAAACCCACCCACCCACTCCTCGTGACCTGATCGTGGGGCTTGATCGCGTCGAAGACATGCTCTCCGACACGATTAAGGTTTGTGAGCACGTCAAGCGCCCTCGCAGGACCCCCGCACCCTCATCCCGCATGCCTCTTGGTCTGCGGAACGCAGCTCATGTAGCATCTCGCTACATGAAGAACAAGATCTAGATCGAATCTGGACCCAAGATCCCACCTCGTGGAAACTGCAGAGGTCATCTCGACGACCCTTGCCCTATCCACGAGAACTCCAAACACACGGCTCGCCAGTGCCGTGTGCTCAAGAAGCTTTGTCGACTTCTCATCACGGCTCATCACCGCCAGATCAACCGCGAGGCGTCCCCGGACCACCTCGCGTTCCAGACCGCCCGAACGACCATCTCTCCCAACTATCCGGGCGAGGTGTTTGAGATCCCGGACCGAGAGGTCCTCGTGGTCTCCGCCGACGTACCACCTCAAGCTCGTGAGACAGATGAGCAGCGCATACAACGCGAGAACGCCAATGCTGCACGAGCTGTGCGTCGTCAGTAGGAAGTAGATGCAGCCGCCGCAGTCGGAGGTCAACGCGCGGGCAACGTCGTACCAGGTGCCGGTGGCCAACCTGCCGGCAACATCCCTGATGGTGCAGCCACCACCGCGGCTCCAGCTGCTCCCCAACAGCAGCACAATCAAGACGAGCCTCGTCGACACCGCCTGCGTGTCAGAGACCTCCTGAAGGACTTTGAGCAAGATAGCCACGAAGTCTACAACTCGCCTCAAGCTAACCTAGGCGCGGCCCTTGCCGAGCTGGGTCAACTTGAGGACACTCCTGCAACTCGGCGCCTACAAGCTCACATCCGCATCGCCACTGCCCAGGTCGAAGAAAGAGGTCCAGGATACAGCAGATCGGCCTCCAGTTCCTACTCCAGGAGTAGGTCGGAACGGCCCCATCGCCGTCACCGAAGCAATGGCACTCCCCTTCAGCCCGTCCCTGAAGAGGGAGGTGGGGAGAATGAAGTCATACAACCAGCCAACGCTGCTGCCAATGCACCAGCCGCGAATGCAGCAGCCAACCCTCCAGCGAATGCCGCTGCTAATGCTGCAGGCAACGTCGCTAATAACACCGCCAATGCCACTGGCGCCCAGCAGCAGAACGTCGCCAGCAATGCAAGACAGAACGCTGGAGCCCAGCCTCCTCCAGCCAACTGCACCCATAGCAATCAACGTCAACACATACGAGATGAAGTGGAGATAGCACGTCGTGCTAACTACGACTGTGACAACGGGGTCCCTGATCCCCTTAACGCCAGTAACCCCATCCAAGCAACAGACCTCCGGCAGATGCACGATCAAGAGCTCCTGCGTCGTGCCCAGTACGACTAAGATAATGGTCCTCGCGACGACCTCTACGTCATTCCGACGGCTTACGCCCCATCAGCCAGCCCTGGAGCAGTCAACAACTTCCCGGCGTTCTCACGACACCTCCGGACGATTAGATACCCCAAGGACTTCAAGCCAGCCATTGAAAAACACGACGGCCGCTCCGACCTGAGTATTTGGCTGAAGATGTACAGCATCGCCGCCCGGGCATCTGGAGGCAATGAAGATCACATGGCAGGACTCTTTCCTCTTGTGATGGGCAAAGCGCCACTCCTGTGGCTCGACAACCTCCCTGCGGAGTGCATCACCTCATGGGCGACCTTGTCGCGACTCTTCACGACCAACTACCAAGCGACCTATAATCGCCCAGGCAACACTCACCACCTCGCCAGAGTACGGATGAGGAAGGACGAAACACTCCGCGAGTACACCAACTGCTACTTCGAGAACCGCAACACTCTTGCGGGTGTTAAGGATGAAGACGTCATAGCCTACTACAAGAAGGGGGTAACTAACATAAAACTCTTCGAGAAGATCCATGAAGCTGATGCCCACACCCTCGCCGACCTCATGGCCTACGTCGACAAGCTCATCGACACTCAAGATGCGGTGATGCACGACTTCAAAGGAGAAGATCATGATGACGGTGGCGGCAGGTTGCGCAAGCGATCTGGCGAGGTCTATGCGACCGACCTACCCAGACCTTCCACTTTCCTTGAAGGTGACTTCAACATGGTCATGGACGACCAGTGCCAGTTCCACCGCGACGCCAAGCATACCATGAGGGAGTGCGAGCAGCTAAAGCGCGCACTAGGCGTACCTCCAGAGCCTAAGAAAACCAAGAGCGGCAACAATGATGACCAGAACAGTAGCCGCCACTACGACAACCGTAACCGTCGACCTGATCGATGTGATTACCGCGACCGCCGACCCTACCGTCGCAATGACGACAGGGATCGCCGTGACTATCGCCGTGATGATCGACGTGGCGACTACCGCCACGACGATCCCCGAGAAGACCACCGCCTCGACCACCATGATGAGCGCCACGATGACCGGCGCGATGATCGCCGCCACGACGACCACAACCGCAACGACAACCGTCGCAAGGAGCCTTCTCCTCCACCACCACCAAAAGGGGGCAATCCCAACGGTGCATTCCAGAACGCCAACCGACAGATCAACTTCATCGTCGGTGGCCGCCAAGCAGCTATAAGCAACAGACAGCAGCGATCAAACGCAAGGGAGATTAGCCAGGTCAACACGGAAACTCCACAACCCCTGCGTTGGTCGGAGTACCCCATCACTTTCTCCAGGAAAGACCACTGGGTGCATATACCAGACCCCGGGACCTACCCGCTGGTCGTTAACCCCATAGTGGACGGCACATTTCTGCCTAAGACCCTCGTCGACGGGGGCAGCAGCCTGAACATCATCTTCATAGAAACGCTGAGAAAGATGGACTTCAACTTCTCCAAGATGACTGCCTGCGATGAACCCTTCTATGGGGTTGTGCCTGGCAAAGCTGCATATCTAATAGGTCGTGTATGCCTGCCGGTCACCTTCGGCAAACAGGAAAACTTCCGCACGGAGTACCTGACGTTTGAGGTCGCGGACTTCCGCTCCTCCTACCATGCCATCCTTGGTCGACCTATGTTGGCCAAGTTTATAGCCATACCGCATCACACCTACCTCATCATGAAGATGCCAGCACCAAACGGGATCCTTTCCGTCTACGGTGACATCCTCGTCTCCTACAACTGCGAGAGCGACACTGTCAACCTCACCAAGGTTTCTGCCTGCAAAGCTGCTGCTACGGTCATGGTCGCCCAGGCCGCCAAGATCGACCAAACTACTCTGGAGGTGCCAGAACAGAAGCGTACAGCCACTGCCTTGGACGCAAGTCCTGCGGTGAAGAAAGTTTGCCTCGGCCTGCCCGACGCATCCAAGGAAGTCACCATCGGGGCCGACCTCGATCCCAAATAGGAACTCGCGCTCACCAGTTTCCTTTGGGACAACGCTGACATCTTCGCATGGAGCCCGTCTGACATGCCCGGTGTCCCTAGGGAGCTGGCTGAGCACGCCCTTGAAGTAAGCAAGACCGCACGACCTATCAAGCAAAAGCTCCGGCGATTTGCAAAAGATAGAAAGCAAGCTATAGAAGTAGAAGTCTGTAAGCTCTTAGCTGCAGGATTCATACGAGAATGTAAACACCCGGTCTGGCTCGCAAACCCGATCCTTGTACCCAAAAAGACTGGAGGATTAAGGATGTATATTGATTACACCGACCTCAACAAGCACTGCCCGAAGGATCCTTTCCCTCTTCCTCGCATCGACCAGGTCGTGGACTCCACGGCTGGTAGTGTCCTACTATGCTTCCTCGACTGCTATTCAGGGTATCACCAGATAGCCCTGAATCCCAACGACCAAGACAAGACGGCGTTCATAACGCCCAACGGCATCTACTGCTACAAGGTCATGACCTTTGGCCTCAAAAACGCTGGCGTGACCTACCAGAAGGCGATACAGAAGTGCTTGAAGTCTCAGATCAGGAAGAACGTGGAAGCATACGTCGACGACGTGGTCGTCAAGACCACCGTGCAAGATCAGCTCATCGCCGACCTCGCCAAAACCTTCTCCAATCTACGCACCTACCAGTGGAAGCTCAACCCGACCAAGTGCGTCTTCGGTGTCCCCTCCGGATTGCTTCTGGGCTTCATGGTGGGGCACCGAGGCATTGAAGCTAACCTCGTCAAGGTCGACGCAATACGCAACATGGCCAGACCATCTTGCAAGAAAGACGTCATGAAGCTCACAGGTATGATGGCGGCCCTAGGTCGTTTCATCAGCAAGCTTGGCGAAAAAGGTCTGCCTTTCTTCAAGCTATTGAAGAAAGCAGATAAATTTGTATGGGATGAAGAAGCACAGAAGGCTTTCGAGGCTCTCAAAGATTCCTTGACCACGCCTCCAATTATGACGCCACCCATACCAGGGGAAACGCTCCTCCTCTACATCTCCGCCACCACTAATGTGGTCAGCACGGTTCTCGTCGCAGAACGAGAAGAAGAAGGGTAGGCCTATCCTGTTCAACGACCTGTATACTACGTGAGCGAGGTCCTGGCCGACGCTAAAACACGATATTCACAGCCTCAGAAGTTGCTCTACGCACTCCTGATCACGTCGAGAAAGCTTCACCACTACTTCCAAGCCCACAAGATCACGGTACCGTCATCGTTCCCGCTAGGGGAGATCATCCACAACCGCGACGCTAACGGCCGCATCGTCAAATGGTCGGTGGAGCTTGGAGAATTCGACATTGAGTTTTGCCGTCAGCAGGCGATCAAATCACAGATCCTAGCTGACTTCGTGTCAGAATGGACAGAGATCCAGATGCCCCCTCCCAAGGAGAGGCCTGAACACTGGATAATGTACTTCGACGGTGCCCTTAACCTCGAAGGTGCAGGAGCAGGAGTGCTATTTATCTCTCCTCAGGGAGAGCAGCTCAAGTACGTCCTGCAGATACACTACAAGGCCTCCAACAATAGAGCAGAATACGAAGCTCTAATTCATGGACTCCGTATAGCAGTGTCCCTTGGCATCAAGCGACTACTGGCATACGGCGACTCCAAGGTTGTCATCGAGCAAGTCAACAAGGAGTGGGATTGTGTCAAAGACACAATGGATGCTTACTGCACGGAGATTCGCAAGCTCGAAGGCCACTTCGAGGGGATCGAGTTTCAGCATGTGCCACGTAACAACAACGTGGCTGCCGACGTACTATCCAAACTAGGCTCCAGGCGAGCCCTAGTCCCGGCGGGTGTGTTCGTCCAAGACCTACGCAAGCCGTCGATCAAAATCCTAGATCCGGACAATCCGGACCAAGGTCAGTCAAATCCAGAACCAGCACCTCCCCGCGATGTGTTGATGTCAGAAAAAGAGGATGATTGGCGCGAGCCTTTCTTAGCCTTCCTGCTCGACCAGCGAGTCCCAGAAGACAAAGCTGAACGGGAGCGCATCACGCGGCGTAGTGCCAACTACGTCGTGATCGGCAATGACCTCTACAGAAAAGCCGCCTCCACTGGCGTCTTGATGAAGTGCATCTTGCGATCAGAAGGTCTTCAGCTCCTGGCTGTGATTCACAGCGGTGAGTGTGGCTGCCACGCAGCATCCGCCAACCTGGTCGGCAAGGCGTATCGATCTGGCTTCTACTGGCCCATGGCCATGGCTGACGCCAAAGACCTCGTCAAAAGATGCAAAGGATGTCAGTTCTTTGCGAAATAGCAGGATCTACCAGCTTAGGCCCTGCGCACGATTCCCCCATCTTGGCCTTTCTCCATATGGGGTCTCGACTCCTTAGGTCCTTTCAGAACCGCCCCTGGTGGCTACAAGCACATCCTTGTAGCCGTAGACAAATTCACCAACTGGATTGAGATCCGACCTATGGCTAAGGTCACGTCAGAAGAAGCGGCGAAGTTCATACAAGACATAACACATCGCTTCGGTGTGCCCAACAGAATCATCACCGACCTCGGGACGGCCTTCACGGGGTCCACCTTTTGGGATTTTTGCCAAGACAACACGACTGACGTCTACTACTCCTCGGTCGCCCACCCCCGGTGCAACGGCCAGGTCGAGCGTGCCAACGGCATGGTCCTTCAAGCTCTCAAGATCGTATCTTTGATGACGCTTCAAACTACGCTTCCCGTGGTTAGCCGAGCTACCACATGTGATCTGGGGTCTAAGGACCCAGGTCAGTTCTGTTACGGGCTTCTCGCCCTTCTTCTTGTTCTACAGCTCGGAGGCCATCCTACCCACCGACGTCACCTTCGGAGCTCCACGTATACGGTTCTACGAGGAGGGAGAAGTCGAGCAGACTCATCGTGTCGACCTTGACAGCCTCGAAGAACAATGAGTGGCAGCCGTCATGAGGCAAGCTCACCACGACCAGCAACTCCGTCGCTATCATGATCGCAACGTCAAGGAGACCTCCTTCAACGTTGGCGACCTAGTTCTATGACGTATCCAGAAGACCGACGGCATGCACAAGTTGTCTGCCCCTTGGGAAGGACCTTTCATCGTCACTGAAGTTATCATCCCGTCTACATATCGCCTCGAGTGGGGCGACGGGCAAGGAGTACCCAACCCATGGAACGTGGAGCACCTACGACGATTCTATCCGTAGAATAGTTTTTATTACAGCTATGTATTCCTCGTCATTATATTTTTAGTTCAATAAATATTAATTAAAGCAGTCATCTGCTGTGTCTCGAGCTCTACCTTCTCTTCTTTCATGTCATGTACCCTCCCCCTCGACATGCTCAGGGGCTTGGTCAAAGCCAATACAGGGTCGAAAGACCTAGGGGTGAAGTTCCTGTTCCTCCCCCTCGACATGCTCGGGGGCTTGGCACAGGCCAACACAAGGGTCGCTCGACCTGAGGACGTCGTCCCTCATGACTACTTACTTTATGTTGTTGCGAACCTGCTTGGTCGTGAGGTTGCAAAACCTGAGTCCCAGACTCCTTCCCGCGCGTCGATTGCACGTAAGTCTCCCTGCTGAGCCATGGTGATTGTTAAGCCAGCCTCTCCGTGAGTAGTGGTCAGCGGGGCATGATAAAGACACATCACTTCAGGACAACCAAGTTCGTGCAAACATAAACTGAGTACGTCGTGCAGGCCAAAAGAAGATTACCATTGTTATTTACATGACTGGAGGAAGAAGGGGGTACAGCTCTAAGACTACGACTACTCTTCACCGTCGTCGCCCTCGTAATCAATGGCCTCCATGATCGCCATGGTGGCCTCCCTTACTTCATCCTCTACGGCCTTCAGGTCCTTCGTCGTGTCTAGGCCTTGTCTGACCTTGACCATGTCAACATCGGGGTGATGAGACTTCACTCGGATCAACGACTCTGTAGCCGCCGTCAAGCTCGTCGCCTTCAAGAGGTCGACCAACTTCTCTGGTGCAGCTAGAAGCCGATCAATGGCCGACTTGTGCTCCTCCCCGGTGACCTGCATCTCCACCATGTCCATCACAAAGTGGGCAGCGTTCTTCAGGTCGTTCAGCTCCACCTCTTGCCCTGCAATAGTCACCTGGTCATTCTGCAATGCCTTCAAAGCTACCTCGAGACTGACCTCAAGGTCCTTTCGTGCTTGCTTCTCATAAGCCAGCTTCTGGGACACGGCGTACTCACTATCTATGGTGCCTTTCATCAGCTGCTTTAGCTCTTCAGCGCCGGCATCGGCCTCCCGCAGGTTCACCTCCAAGCTTCAGACCTTCTCCTTAGCATTCTTCAGTTCATTCTTGAGGTCTTCCTCTCGCTTGTGAAAGTCTGCGACACATAAAAAGGTCATAAGGTGCAACTCTCAGTTGTACAAGTCAATGATGGACAAACCTATCAAGCAGTTGGTCTTACCAGCGCTCATAGTATTGAACAACGTATCAGCCTCCCGATTTTTGCGCTTTTCTTCAGATAGCTCGTCTTCGAGCTTCCTCTTGTCAGCCGCTGCCGCCTCACAGATCTGCTTGAGCTCTTGTTCGAGCTCCCCCACCCGCAGCTGCATAGCCGCGTCATCCCTGCACTGGTCGGCCCTGCCCTTGGCGCGGTTGGCCAGTGACTGTTTCGCACAAACAGAAGATAGGTCATCAGACACATTCACAAGATAAGTCATTTATTTAACTTAAGAACAGCTGCTCACCGATTGTTTTTGGGTTCTCCTGTGGTGGCTCGATCTGAACCGGGTCCACAATCGGGCCCTGAGCTGATGTGCTAGGCACCGAGTTGATGGGGTCCACATCAATAACTAGCGGAGGAGCCGACGTCCCCACGTCGCCGACCGAGCCTTGAGTCCCGACCTCAAGCTCGGACGACCTCGTCCGCGAGGGTGAATCTTGAGCACCCAAGGCACTTTGTGGCTGGGCGTCTGACCTACAGTAATCTTTGTCAACATAATAGAAGAGCTAACAATAGCTAGCAATGAACCAACTTCAGTACTGAGACCTTACCTTACGGTAACCGGCGCACGCAGCTTCGGCCTCAGGGGCTGAACTCGTATCTTGACAGGCATTTTTGCCTGCACACCAGCGGTAGCTCGCTGTGCCTCCCTCATACAGAGGAGGTCTTCCTCCGTCACTTGCTGCTCCAGCTCCCGTTGCCTCTTGGTCGTGGGACTTGGCGACCTCCTCATCAGTGACCGGCGGATCATCAGTGGCTTCGTCTTCCTCCTCCTCGACCTCCTTGGTCGCAGGGGTGGGGATCATTGCGGAGGGGATCATCAGAGGAGGGCTCGTCTTCCTCTTCCTCTTCTTCTTGTCAGCCTCGAGCTTGGCAGTCTTTGCTACCTCGACCTTTGCGGCAGCCCTTGAGGTCGACTGCTTCGCTACCGCCACCCTCATCCTGCGCCCTGGCTTTGTGGCACTGCTTGCCTCAGGGCGGCTTGCTGCATCCCCACCGACCTCTTGGTCACTATCTTCATCAGCACCAACCGATGAATCTGATTGATAATTCTCCAGCAGCACAGCTGCTGGAGGCTGGTACTCCTCCGACCTTAACTTCCGACGTGGTTCCTTACCCTTCGGTAAGGGTGCAGGACACCAGAACTGCATCTCCCGAGCCTGCAACAAACAACCGGCAAGGAATAAGATTGAAGCAACCAACTAACTGAGCCAAAACGACCTGGTAGCCTCAGGACTTACAGGGTCAGCTGGTCGGGTCAGGGAGTGTGCCTTTGGGCACTTCCTGTTCCGGATACGCCCGGTATAGATCTGCGTAACCCTGGCCGCCATCTCCTCTTGGGAGACCTTGCGGTTGACCTCGCGAGTGGGGTCGGACTGCCCCCAATACTCGTATGTTAGATGCACCCGGTCCTTGATCGGCTGGATCAGGCGGCGACAGAACGACATCGCCACCAATCCTCCCGTCAGACCTTTCTTCTTGAGGTCGCTCACCATGGTTAGCAACTCCTTGACGTCGTCCATCTCACGAGAGGTGAGCTGCAGGTCCTACTCTGGTATCTTCTCGGGCTTGTGCCCGGTCGTCTTCGGGAGCGCCGGCCGCTGGTCGGCGATGTAGAACCACTCCGACCTCCACCCAGTGGTGTTGTCAGGCAGGTCCATATCTATCCATTCTGCCTTGAGCCATGATCTCAGGCAGAACATAACTGATCCTACCACGCCGGTGCGCTTTCCGGTGAACTTGACATTGAAAAGATATCACCAGAGGAAGAAGTGGGGCGGTATCCCCAGATACGCCTCGCAAAAATATACGAACGAGGAGACCACAGTATTGGAGTTGGGGGCGAGGTGTACCAACTCCAGCTTGTAGTAGTAAAGAAGCCCCCTGAAGAAGTCGTCGGCGGGCACGTTGAACCCGCGCTCGAAGAAGGATGCGAAGACGACCTGCTCCTTGTCGTCCTCCGTCAGGAATGCCTCGCTGGTGGGTGCCTTCCACTCCACCTCCGCCTTGGACCTCAAGAGCCCGCGATCCACCAGCGCCTGAATCTTCTCCTCGGTCATCAGCGAGGGCTCCCAAACCGTCTGCGGGTCCGGGATTTGGGAAGGAGCGGCCGCCATTTCTTGAGGACGAGAAGGTTTGGATCTAAAATTGACTAGGTTTTTTCACGCATGCGGAGCGGCGCGGCGCGTGGATGGCGTAGCCGGCGCGTGGTCTACTACAGACAGCGGTGGCGGGCTAAAGATTCAAGGGCGGTGGATGGGTGCGGAGGCACGACGGCGAAGGCAAGAAGATTCCGACGGAGGCGGAGAGAGGAGGAAGAAGATGGAAAGGGATGGTCAACACCAATCCCCGCTGCTCTATTTATAAGGGCCCCACCACGGATGCCCGTCGCGGATCTGTCGCCGCAACGAGCTCGCTGCAACGGCTATATGCTGCTAATTTCGCGAGACGATCTCGCCGGATTTCACGCCAACGGCTATATGCCTAACGGATAGATTGGCGACCTACACCCAGAGTTTAGGTCGTAAACACCCCAAAACTATCAGGTCGTCCTGATAGGAAAATTGATCTCCATGAGGTTGATAAGCCCCCAAATCATTTCATATTAGGTCTTTGATGAATAATTTCGTCAAAACGACCATTACATGACAGAAGAGAGCGAACATTACACGGGAACTACGAAGGTACACAAGTCGCCTGCGACCTCATTGGATCCAGAACCCGTTACAAAATACAAACATATTGGAAGACCTGGTCTAGTTAGAGCAATCCTTGAGGTGTTCCCTGCTACAGCAGAGCACATCACAAGAATTCTCCTAGCCCCAGGACCTCGATAGTGGCCTTGCGGTGAACAACTGCAGGACGCTGCACATAGCAGGTCACACTTTGTGCCTGACTATGGAATGCAGATACGAGCTTGCTCTTCGGCGCAGACCGCAAGCCCTCGACGAGCATCTCATGCTTACCAAGAACCTGCAGCATCACCTCGGGCCTCTACAGCATCACCTCCAAACTCTCCATGACTCTTCACTGAGGCACGGTACAAAGAGTGGGGGTGATACCTCTATCTCGCAAGAATTCTTCTAGCTCCAAGCTTCTACAAACTTTGCATCCTATGCTCTGGTGGACGGACACATGCCCATGTCATGGCCGCAATACTACTCTGCGGCTTCATAGATTAGCAATGCTCAGTGCTAGCCTCCTTGAGTCTTATGGTGCTATTTATAGCCGAAACCAGGCCTTGAGTGCCCGGTGAAGTGGAGACACTGTTACCATGTGGCCTAGAGGTCCTGTAGGCATGTGCATGATTAAAGGCAATGTCCTTTTCCCTGGCTCGCGGCGCCTTTGTCGCTAGTGCATCAATGATGCCTGAGGCCGCTGCGACGTCACATGGCTATAGTGCGCCTTTTGGTCAGTGGGCGGTTTGTCGTTTTCTCGGAGGCAAGGGAATCTCCGACCACTGTTGACCCATGACCCTGCAGTTTATGAAGAGATAACCCTGACTCTGTGTCAGAGGGCCCTGCGCCTCGTTACATCTACGGACGACGACGACGATTAAACGCACCCTTTTCGGCTCTGCGTCTTCATTGCACCCGCTAGGCTCTGCGTCCTGGTGCACCCACTATGGCTCTGCACATAAACAGACCTATTCCAATCAGCCTATATTTCTGTTTCCTGAGCAGAATGGTCATAGGTTTGATTGAAGACCTTCCGGGGTAGGCGTGCCTTGCTGCTCTACCAGATCCGTCTGGGCTCCTGGAGTTCAGAAGCTTCACGTCTACGATTTTGTTGGGCCCCTGTGGTCGGTGTGCCTATTATTCAGGTCGTCGATAACACCTTGGCTCCGCTGGATGGCTGGCAGCTATGTTGGTCATCTGGACACCAAAACGACGTCCTGGAGGTCGGCGTGCCTTAAATACCTAGGTCTTACAATACCTTGGTATGTCTATGGCTCTGCCAACTTAGTTGGGCGCCCTGGATGCGTGACCTTCCGAGGTCGGTGTGCTTTGTATAGCTCTGCCAGTCTGCTCTGGACACCCAACATTTTACGTCGGGAATAAAGGCCTCCCTGTGGGGTGCGCGCCTGATGGCCCTGCCAAGTATCTCTGGGCGGTTGGGCGCTACTGACTTGAGACCTTCTTGAGGTCGGCATGCCTCGGGTGGCTCTGCCAGACTCTTTGCAGCTATGCAGGATATCTGGATGTCTCTACACTCCATTCGTTCAAGATCAACATTTTTTCTACAGCTTCATTATTGACTATATCGACCACTACAGAAGACCTCTTCATGCGACGCGCCTTTCAAGATTCTGATGGGTATCCTCGGATACTGGACATCGTTGACTTGAGACCTCTTTGAGGTCGGCACGCCTACAAGGCCTCCTCGAGGTCGGCCCTGCCAGACTCCTTGCAGCCATGCTAGGAGATCTGGGTGTCTCTACACTTCGTTCGATCAAGACCATGACTCAGTTTTCTTCTCTTCTTTGAGCATCAAACCAGCCGTGCTGTCTGCTTCAATGCTCGGGGACTACTCTACGAGAGCATCCTTGACGCCCTCTTTGTTTTCTTCATCGTACTGACCTGTCGAGAAACCTGTTTCTCACCACGTCGTTACTCGACCAGATTTTTCTTCTTTCTTATTTGGATCATCATACCGGCCATCTTGCCTGCCACGATGCTCGGATACTACTCTATGAGTGCGTCCTTGATGCCCTCTGAATTTTTTCATCATCGTTTCGATCTGCTGGAAGCCTGCTTCCTATAGGTCGTCACTCGACCTCTCTTCATTTGGCAAGACTACAAACAGGTCGGCTACTAAGCTGATTTGTTTCTCTTTCTTTTTTGGACCGACGCGCATGCTATTCGACCTGTCGATAGCTCTACGACTTCATCATGACCTTCTAAGGTCGCTGCGCCTACACATCGCTCGGGGGCTTGTGAGACATGGGTACCCCTGGGTCCCCACCGACTAGGCTCACGGCCGTCCCCGACAAGTGGGTCCGGCCTGCCAGAAGACCCGCCGACCTGACAGTGGGCCCAACCGACCTAGTTGGTGGCCCACACGACCTCCTTAAGACCTTCTAGAAGATTCCAGGCGACCTTATCCGGAACGACTTCAAGACTTGGCGTGCAAGACAAGACATCAGTGGATTTCGACCAAGCAGATCGACAGATATGGCAAGTGTTGTAAACAACTAGACTTAGGTCTCCTGGTTGTTGACGGTCCTTACAACAAAAATTTGAACGTCAAAACCTCGGGTTTGAGAGGAGTATATGACATGTTTCATGCACATTTTTAGTACTAATAAAGTTCCATGAGTTGTGTTGTGAATTTCATAGGCAGGTGCACATTTTGGGAGAATTTGGGACCAACACACCACACGTGCAAGGCACGGCTGAACCACCTGGTCCGGCCAGCCCTGTAGGTGCGGTCAGCCCTGCCAGGTGCGGCCGGCCCTGCCCCGTGGCACGTCTCTGGTCCAGAGTACCCCTCTCCCTCCAGCACAACTTGGACGAGCGAGATTCACTGAAGAAACGTTGGTTTGATCAAGTGGTGGAGGCTAGGATCACTTGGATCAATGGGTCCACTTGTCCGATCACTCAACCGCCACAACCGTCATCCAGAGGCAATCCTAGGCATCCCCGAACACAGTCGGTGCATCACACGGCGCGGGGTAGGGCCAGTCGCACCTAGAGGGCCGACCTCACCTATCAACTCGCGTGCCGGGCGAAACCGACCCAAGGAGCCGACCTACAACCACCTCAGGAGGAGTGATCAGGAGCGTCCAAGGCGAGAGGCGGCACATCCTAGGGCTGGCCGCACCTAGTGAGCCGGCCGCACCTAGGATATTCCTCCCCTGCACTCCACCGACCTCCCTTGCCTATAAAAGCCACCTCACACTCGCTGGAATGGACACACGACGCAGGAGCATCTCCATTTCTCACTTTTGTTCACTTAGAGTAGGATTAGTGTTGTTTGGGAGTTAGAGTCAAGTCGAGCTAGTCTCGGGGTTCCGGTACTACTCTTGTATCCTTTCTTTGTTTAGACTCAAGTACAATTTAAGTTATCTTTCTATCTTACCTTTTGAGTCAATACATTCAGCTTTTACTTTGCTCTAGAAGCTTTATTCTAGGTTTAGACTAAAGTTAGTTTAATCTTGGTTAGCATAGCTCTCTTGAACCCTATAGTGTTGTGGTCGTTCTTTGCTCGATCTTCGGTGTTTCATCGTAGAGAGAGACCTTCTTTTGTGATATCCGGGGAAAGATTCTTTGGTTCGTTGTGAGCACGGTGCGCAGAGCTTACCTTAGTCTTAGATTGGTGTCCCGTTCAACAGAATAGTTGTGGTACCCTAAGAAGGTGACAGCTCCGGACAGGCTAAGTAGTCCACCACGTTAGTTCGGGCCGGTAGGATTCAGCGCGTCGTCGTTCTCCCTTCTCATCCCAGTTCGAGAGCGCGACTTTGCATGCCCCTGCAGCACTAGAAGAGCTTGTCGAGTTTAGCTTGCCTTGGTTATCCTTTGCCTTAGTTCTTTACATAGAGTTGACAAGAATAGATAGATTGTGTTAGGATCCTTTCTCGTCTCGTTGTCCTCCCAGCTCACTAGGTCCTCTCTAACCCTTTACCAAGATCTCCTTGTGTGTGTCAAGTTATCCCCGAATATCTTTATTCGTTACCCCCGCTATAGCTCTTTACCGAGTCTTGTTACTCTCCACCATTTATTCGATCATCTTTGCCGTAGTGTCTCCCTTGGGAAAATATAAATACGATAACCCGAATACCACCGAGTGAAGTGCTACAACGGTAATCCGTGCGCTTGCGGATCTTTCTGTGACGTGTGTTTTACCAAAGACGTTCCCTAGCTCCATTACTAGGGGTAAAAACCTGGTAGCGATGCTAGCGAGTGCCAGCAGGCATTTATGGCGCCGTCACCGTGAGTGCAAACCTAGTAGTGAGGCTAAGAAGCGTCAACAAGCATTTCTGGTGCTGTTGCTGGGGAGGCAATAGGCAAAAGATATCGTTTAAACTTAGTGGTAGAGTTATCCAGGTTCGGTGAACCGCTATTTAAGCGGGTTTACCCTTGCTCTACTCTCGTGTACGCAGAGTAGTGCATGACCGGTTTCGACCTACCGTCCAACTTTCACGACAATCCGGAGTCACTTGTGAGGAGAGTGCGACCTCGTGTCCTCATTCCTCAGAAGTTTCTCTCAAGTCAAGAGACGAACACCGTCGATCCCGTAGACAGCACCTCGTCAGCACCGATGGCCGAGAGGACGATCCGCGAGTTTTCCGCTCCCTCCAACACCAATGTCCCTACCGGGCCGAACGTGACGGTGGGGGACGGAAACTTTGAACTCAAGCCGGCGTTGATCAACATGGTGCAAGCCAGTCCGTTCTGCGGCAAGCCGAATGAAGATGCCAATGCACATCTCCAGCATTTCCTAGAGGTGTGCAGGACTTTCACTATCCGCGGAGTGACGGACGATGCAATTCGTCTTCGCCTATTCCCGTTCTCATTGCTCGGGAAGGCGAAGCAATGGTTTTATGCGGAGCGAGATGCCATCAACACATGGGATAAGTGCTCTAAGGCATTTCTCGCAAAGTTCTTCCCGGTGGGCAAAACCAATGCCCTCCGCGCTAGAATTTCGGGCTTCTAGCAGCAGAATGATGAGAGTATCCCGGAAGCATGGGACGTTTCCAGGAGTACATCACTGCGTGCCAACACCATGGCATGCAGGGGTGGTTCTTAATCCAAACCTTCTACCACGGGCTCAAGCGTACCGCCCGTGAGCACCTAGATGCAGCCGCTGGAGGAGCCTTCTTCTCGTTACAAGTACTCGCCGCCAAGGAATTGATCAAGAAGATGGTGGCAAATCATGGTTGGGATGGAGATCATCTCCAACCCCATAACCGCGGTGTACACCAAGTCGATGGAATCGACATGCTCACCACTAAGATGGACCTCCTCATGAAGAAATTGGAGGCACCAAGCAATATGGAGACCACCAAGATTATGGACGCTCGCATGACGTGCGAGGTTTGCGGTAATGTGGGTCATTCGGGAAATGATTGTCCTGAGACAAGGGAAGAAGCCAGCTTCATCAACAATGGCAACAACAACAGGTTCCGCAACAACAACTATAACAATTAAGGGTGAAACTCGAGGCCCAACTTCCCG
Organism: Cenchrus fungigraminus; assembly: GCA_036936925.1. Taxonomy (NCBI): domain Eukaryota; kingdom Viridiplantae; phylum Streptophyta; class Magnoliopsida; order Poales; family Poaceae; genus Cenchrus; species Cenchrus fungigraminus. The sequence continues at coordinate 46,337,976 of CM072778.1, read as the reverse complement.
TTCAACAATCAAAATGGAGGTAATTATTCTAACAATTTCAATAATCAGCCCTCCATTAGAGATCTTGTCTTTGGCCAAGCTAAAATTAATGAAAATTTAAACAAGAAGCTAGCCGCCAATGATAAAGTTCTTGAAAATTTGAATTCCACTATCGAATCCTTCACTACTGCTATGAAGAATCAGCTAAGCTTTAATAAAATGATAGAAACTCAGCTTGCTGCTTCTTTACCTTCTTCCGAGTCGGGTGGAATCCCGGGGCAACCCGAGCCTACCCAAGAGAATGTTAGCATTGTATCCACCAGATGGGGTAAGCCATCTAGGAGGGTGTATGCACCTAACCATGAAGGGAAGCTCATACACCAAATCCAAGACCCATGGGGGGAATCAGTAGTCTTGCACAGGAAGGACAATGGATATCCGGCCATCACATGCACGATCTACTATCAAAAGATCAAGAATGCTCTTTGTGACCTTGGTTCGAGTGTCAACCTCATGTCCAAGGCCATGTTTGAGGAGTTAGGATATCCTGCTCTCTCTCCGACAATGATGACAGTCCAACTCGCCGACTTATCGATTAAATATCCAGAGGGTGTAGTGGAAAATCTCTTGGTAAATGTCAAAGGCTCCTACGTCTTTGCGGATTTTGTGGTCCTCGACAAACAAGATGATGGAGAAATGCCACTTATTCTCGGGCGACCATTCCTAAGAGATGTCAATGCAAGGATTGATGTCAGAGCCGGAAAGATTCAATTCCGCATAGGGCGAAGGAACATGACATTCAAATTCCAAGCAAAAGAAGAGCAATGTTACCTAGTGCAAGATGAGGAATCTAGGGAGTGGAGGAAGCCACGGCCCCAATATAAGAAAGAGAAGGCAGCCCCGACCAAGCCCAAGGTAGATAGCCTCATCATAACGATGAGGAAGCATTGGGAGCAAGACAAAGATTCAAAGGGCGCCACCAACCAAAGAAGCCGAAGGCAATCAACAAGGCTAAGGGGGAAAAGAAGACGGAAACCAAGAACACCCCCGCCAAAGCTTCACCGACTTCAGCGCCACCGAAGAAAACAAAGAGGGTGTGGCGTGTGAAGAGAGCATCGTCCGAGTCTTCCACTCCGGGACCGGACGAATCCAAGATCAATTGAGCAAACGGAGGAGTCCCGCTCACGGACTCTAAACTACGAGCCCTCACCGAGAGGTAAACCGGTCTCATATTTCCCTTCCAACATTTTATTTCATGCATCAAGCATATTTAAATTTCAAATTTTGATTTCACCATTGCATTAGTAAGTAAACAAGGCATAGAAAAACAGTTTTGGAGATTTTTGGTGATACGGCCGAACCTAGAGGTACGGCCGTACCTTCCCTCGACAAATTTTTTTTGTAGGATGTTTATAGGAGGGGACACGAGTGCTTGGAGCAAATGTAGTAGGGCCGGTCGAACCAAGTGGTACGGCCGTACCTATGATTTTCCACGAATCCATCAAGTCAACCACTACAAGCTTCTAGGTGCTCAACTCATCACCAAAATGAGGACATGCCAACCAGGTAGTCAAAAATTAGCTTGGGGGAGACCCCATTTTCAATCAAGGAAGGTATGTCCATCCAAACTAGTTTTCAACATCTTATTTACCACATTTGAATAGAAGAAAACAACAAAAATATTTGCTTCAACCATGTGCACTTGAAATCTTGTCTATATCCTCACTTTGGAAATGATGAATAGTTGCTATGTTAAAACTTTGCAAGAACCTAGTGTACAGCTTTGTGCTCTATGAGCATTTGAATTTGTTGGTATATTTTGAGACAAGAGCCTAAAATAAAATAAAACTTCGTGGGAAGCAAATGCTTATGACCAAACCTAGGGTGTTGACTAGTATGATATGGTAAGACAATGTTAATCTTGCTCTATCTCCTAGTATGGTGAAAATCTCGGATGATTTTCTTTTGAAAATAAAACAAGATAAGTTCCTCAATGGTCATATCACCTACCAAAGCCATATGTCGATATCAAAGTATAAACCTTCTACATATTCTTGCTTGTGACCCATTGAGTTTTGCCAAATTGTTGTGACCCTTGGTAGAATCTTTTCATGCTTCCATGATCGAGATCACGTACACCCACATATACAAGCTAACTTCCACACCGGGAGTTACGCAAAACATGCCATCCACCCACCAAAAATAAATACTCCAAAGTTCCTAAGAGATTTCTCTTCTTGTATTCTTGCAAAAGGAGAGAGGGGTCATCAAGAAAAGAAAAAAAATATATATATATGCTCAAGAAGCATAGAAAAAAAGTGCTCCAATCAAAGAGCATAGAAAAAAAAATGAAGCATAACCCCCCTCCAAAATAAAAGCAAGAGGAGAATCTCAGAGCAAGGAGTACTTAGAAAAACAAACAAAAATATTCCACACACTTGCACATCTCGATCAAGATGCATGACTAGTTTCTTCTTGGATCCGGTCTTTGGCTCAACAACATCATGTGGCACAAGTGAGTCTCATACTTATCCCACCCAAAGCTCCACATACAAGCCATAGAGTAGGAAGTTGAGGCTCACTCAAAAGCCTTTGGTGAGGTAACAAATACCACTTGAGCGATCGAGGGAACCATCCGAGGAACCTTGTTTTTCTTTGCAAAAGTTTCAAAACTCCGAGATAGAAGCCCGAAAAGAGAAGGGTGAATGATGCAAAGTCAAAACCATTCTACCTTTCAACCTCCGAAGGCAAGGTGGAAAGTCACAAGCCCCACAGGTAAAATAAGGCTAAGTTTCCCTCGTACCAATCTTTTCAAATAGCAAGAAGAGCATGGATTTGTGCATAGGTACTTGCCGAGTGGTAACATTACGCAACTCCTGATCCACCGAGGCCAAGTCTAGGCTTTGCTCGAGGACGAGCAAACGTTTAGCTTGGGGGAGTTTGTTGACAGTCCTTACAACAAAAATTTGACCGTCAAAACCTCGGGTTTGAGAGGAGTATATGACAAGTTTCAAGCACATTTTTAGTACTAATAAAGTTCGATGAGTTGTGTTGTGAATTTCATAAGTAGGTGCACATTTTGGGAGAATCTGGGACCAACACACCACACGTGCAAGGCACGGCCGAACCACCTGGTCCGGCCGGCCCTGCAGGTGCGGCTGGCCTGGCAGGTGTGGTCGGCCCTGCAGGTGCGGCCGGCCCTGCCAAGTGCGGCCGGCCTTGCCCCGTGGCACGTCTCTGGTCCAGAGTACCCCCTCTCCCTCGAGCACAACTTGGATGAGCGAGATTCACTGAAGAAACGTCGGTTTGATCAAGTGGTGGAGGCTAGGATCACTTGGATCAATGGGTCCACTTGTTCGATCGCTCAACCGCCACAACCGTCATCCAGAGGCAATCCTAGGCATCCCCGAACACAGTCGGTGATCCACACGGTGCGGGGTAGGGCCGGCCGAACCTATCAACTCGCGTGTCGGGCGAAACCGACCCAAGGAGCCGACCTACAACCGCCTCAGGAGCAGTGATTAGGAGCGTCCAAGGCGAGAGGCAGCACATCCCAAGGCCGGCCGCACCTAGGATATTCCTCCCCTACGCTCCACTGACCTCCCTTGCCTATAAAAGCCACCTCACACTCGCTGGAATAGACACACGACGCAGGAGCATCTCCATTTCTCACTTTTGTTCACTTAGAGTAGGATTAATGTAGTTTGGGAGTTAGAGTCGAGTCGAGCTAGTCTCGAGGTTCCGGTACTACTCTTGTATCCTTTCTTTGTTTAGACTCAAGTACAATTCAAGTTATCTTTCTATCTTACCTTTCAAGTCAATACATTCAGCTTTTACTTTGCTCTAGAAGCTTTATTCTTGGTTTAGACTAAAGTTAGTTTAATCTTGGTTAGCATAGCTCTCTTGAACCCTATAGTGTTGTGGTCGTTCTTCGCTCGATCTTCGGTGTTTCATCGTAGAGAGAGACCTTCCTTCGTGATATCCGGGGAAAGGTTCTTTGGTTCGTTGTGAGCACGGTGCTCAGAGCTTACCTTAGTCTTAGATTGGTGTCCCGTTCAACAGAATAGTTGTGGTACCCTAAGGAGGTGACAGCTCCGGACGGCTCAGTAGTCCACCACGTTAGTTCGGGCCGGTAGGATTCAGCGCGTCGTCGTTTTCCCTTCTCATCCCAGTCCGAGAGCGCTGCTTTGCATGCCCCTGCAGCACTAGAAGAGCTTGTCGAGTTTAGCTTGCCATGGTTATCCTTTGCCTTAGTTCTTTACCTAGAGTTGACGAGAATAGATAGATTGTGTTAGGATCCTTTCTTGTCTCGTTGTCCTCCCAGCTCACTAGGTCCTCTCTAACCTTTTACCAAGATCTCCTTGTGTGTGTCAAGTTATCCCCGAATATCTTTATTCGTTACCCCCGCTATAGCTCTTTTCCGAGTCTTGTTACTCTCCACCGTTTATCCGATCATCTTTGCCGTAGTGCCTCCCTTGGGAAAATATAAATACGATAACCTGAATACCACCGGGTGAAGTGCTACAACGGTAATCCGTGCGCTTGCGGATCTTTCTGTGACGTGTGTTTTTACCAAAGACGTTCCCTAGCTCCATTACTAGTGGTAAAAACCCGGTAGCGACGCTAGCGAGTGCCAGCAGGCATTTCTGGCGCCGTCGCCGTGAGCAAACCTAGTAGTGAGGCTAAGGAGCGTCAACACTGGTCGTAACCGACCAGAAGTCTGGGCGCCGACCTTGTCCGCTGGCCAATATAAGGCGGGTAGGGCGACCCTTTGCACAATCACGTAATCCTCAAGCAATCTACACCGACAACTAGACGTAGGGTTTTACTCTCTGGAGGCCCGAACCAGTATAAACTCACTGTGTTCTCTGTATTCCGTGTGCTCCTGCGCAACCTTCGAGTTCTTAGCCCTAGATTCCACCCCACCGAACAAATAAACCATCGGGGTTAACCCCCCTATGGGCTGTCTAGATCTAAACCTCTGACACACACTCACCCCTATGAATACACGTACACAAACCCCACCCCTATGAGCACCGACAGATCTGGAGATTCCCGAAGTCATCATTGGCGCCTCGTCGTCGACGGGAACGTCGCTTACCACTTAACGCATAACGCCGATAAATCCTGAAAAATCGATTTGAATCATGGTGAGTAGCGTCCCACTGGACCGTCCTACCATTGGACTACAAGCCCAATCACAATTACCATGATAATTGCAAACCTGATATTTTGATGATTTTTTTAGAAAAAATATCTGTATATATCCAACGGTTGCCACACTTTTTGAAAACGAACATATGTATAAGTTGGTCACACTTCGGTTGCCCAAGGCTAGAAATGCTTTAATCTAAAGAACACCTCTATTGCACAACATGGCAAATTGGGCTGACAGGTATGAAATATAGTTCAATTAAAAAATCTTTGGAATGGGGAGTCAATTTTTATTTAATATAAGGCTAACACCTGGGGGCAGAGGTGACTAGGAATCAGTCGGAAAACGGCTATATATATCAGCTATGACGTATGCAAATTCATCTTTACAGGTCGGAGGAAGAGTAGGTTATTCAACCCGAGACTCGAGATGATCGATTTTGAAATGATAAGAGCGGGACCCATTCCGATCGTCGTTTGATTCAGTCTATTGTTAAGTAAGCACTTGACCTAAAGAGACAAGCAACTGCATAGTCACTGAAATCATTCAGCGTAATGTCAGCCTAAAGCCTCGTTTTCTGTTTCATTAAAGCTAAAGAGGCTCCCATGTGCATGGGAGGAGAGTCATTACTAGCAAGAGGTGGGTCCTGTTATTCAAGAAAAAAACAAAATAACATTATTAGTAGTGTTTTCTGTTAGTGCTGCTATCACACTTTGTAAATAAGCTTGGACGGAAAGGAATAGCTAAAGTCAGAACTGTTAATCTACTATTAAAATTAAAGCGAAGAAACAACCAAATTCTCATTTGTTCGGTTGGATGATGGTTGGTATACTTATGGTTTATTGGTGGCTGATGACCGATACTGATTTGCCGTAAGAGAAAAATGCTAATCAAACAGCCACAACATGGCACTGGAATTCAGGACGCACCGGAGGCTGTGCTGTCTGTGCACGGCACCGGAGCTCAGGTTCAGATGCAGAGGAATTGAAACTAGCATGGGATCGGACGTGCATGCAACTGCTGTGGGGACGAGTGGTACCCCCGAACGTTTAAATGCACAAGACAGGCCACCAATTTTCCTTGACCTGCATCACCGAACCTAACTCGCGAGGATTCAACAATGCCTGCAGTGGTTACTCGGAACATTTAGGGAATTAGGGGCTGCTGGTTGCACGCCACATTTCGCCAAGCCTCGTGTGCATCGTCGTCACAGGATGCTGGCTAGTGCTTGGTTGGCTTCAAAGCTTCGGCGCGCCACACTAGATGCAGTTTTTTTTTTCTTCCCTTGCCGAAACTGCGGCGTTTTTTTTTTCTACGCCACCGTTTTGTGGCTGTTGGGGAACCTAAGGGCAGTCCTAATAGAAGGAACCATCTCAGTTTCTTAAGTCTAGGACATTGTACCAAGAAATTAACCTTCCCATTGCAAAATTTTCACTTAACATTCACCTAATGAATTGGCCAATCCTACATCTGATTTTTGTATGCCTGCTCCGGATCCTTTATGCACACCACACCTCAGCCAAAAGCCTCAAGAGTCCAGACTCCAGAGCCATTCTAAAAAAACAGCCTCCAGAGCCTCCTCCCGAGCACACAACACGGCGGTCAACGGGGGCTCGCGGCGGCCGGGGCTTGCTGGCCAGAGCATGACGACCCGAGCTCGCCGGCCGGGGCGCGGCGGCCTGGGCTCGCCCGGTTGGCCGTAGCGGTCGGATTTCACCAGCGGGTGTGCGGCGTCCATGATGCGGCGGCCCGAGCTCGGCGTCGAGCTGGCGCGGCGGGCGCAGATGCAAGCGGGGCCGCGCGGCCGCCCAAGCTCACCGACCTGGCCGCGGCGGTCAGGGCTTGCTGGCCCGAGCTCGCCGATGGGGACGCGTCGTCTTGGACGCGGCAGGTAGAGCTCGACCACCATGGCTCGTCGGCGTCGAGCCTGTGCGGTGGGCAGTGATGTGAGCGGGGCAGGGGTACTCACGGCGGCCGGCCTGGGCGCGGCGGACGGGGCTCGTTAGCCAGGGCACGACGGCTCGAGCTCACCGGCGGGGTGCAGCCTGAGCTTGCCCGCCAGGGGCGGCGGCCGGAGCTTGCCCACCTGGGCTTGTCGACGTCGAGCCTGCGCGCGGCAAGGTCGGGACTGCGTGCACTACGTGAAAACCTCAAATAGGTCACGCAGCATTTGTAACGGGCGCTTAACACCCGTTACATGCACCTACATCTGTAACGGTTGTTGTTTGGCGCCAGTTACCCATAAGCGCGGCAGGCCGACCCCAGGGTTGGCCTCCACAACGCCCGTTACCAATGTGGACTTCTGTTAACGGGCTTCTTAAACGCCCGTTACATTAATTCTTTGTAACGGACGTTAAAGCGAGTCCGTTACAAAAGTTAAACCTATTGGTAACGGGCTCGTAAAATCCGTTACCGATCAATGCCCTATCGGTAACGGGCTTTTTAAGTCCGTTACTGATCGCTGCCGTATCGGTAACCGGCTCTAGTGTCCGTTACCGATAACCATTTGACGCCCGTTACTAGACTGAGAGCTCAATAATTAAAATCTAATAGCACTCTTCACTGCCGTGAAGCGGGAGCGCGGCGGCAGTGAACAAAGGAGACGGAAGTTTGTTAATCCGTGTCTCCTTTGTGAACAAAGGAGACGGAGGTTTGTGAATCCGCGTCTCCTTTGAGTCTGTCTTCATTGACAGGTCAGCTCGATCTCTCATTGCTTCCATTTCGACATACAGGCACAATGAACACATATATCTTTTCAGACAAAACAGACATCATAAGAGATAACTTGTCCACATAGATGAAGATAACTTGTCCACAGGAATAAAGAATAATTATTACAAACAGTTAACTTAACTTGTCCATCAGTGTAAGAGGTTTAGATCTAGACAGCCCACAGGGGGTTAACCCCGGTGGTTTATTTGTTCGGCGGGGTGGAATCTAGGGCTAAGAACTCGAAGGTTGCGCAGGAGCACACGAAACACAGAGAACACGGCGAGTTTATACTAGTTCGGGCCTCCGGAGAGTAAAACCCTACGTCCAGTTGTTGGTGTAGATTGCTTGAGAATTGCGTGATTGTACAAAGGGTCGCCCTGCCTGCCTTATATTGGCCAGCGGACAAGGTCAGCGCCCAGACTCCTGGTCGGTTACGACCAGGAGAACTAAGTCTAGTTGTTTACAACACTTGCCATATCCGTCGATCTGCTTGGTCGGAATCCACCGATGTCTTGTCTTGCATGCCAAGTCTTGAAGTCGTTCCGGATAAGGTCGCATGGAATCTTCTGGAAGGTCTTGAGGAGGTCGTGTGGGCCACCAACTAGGTCGGTTGGGCCCACTGTCAGGTCGGCGGGTCTTCTGGTAGGTCGGACCCACTTGTCGGGGACGGCCGTGAGCCTGGTCGGTGGGGACCCAGGGGTACCCATGTCTCACAAGCCCCCGAGCGATGTGTAGGCGCAGCGACCTTAGAAGGTCATGACGAAGTCGTAGAGCTATCGACAGGTCGAATAGCATGCACGTCGGTCCAAAAAAGAAAGAGAAACAAATCAGCTTAGTAGCCGACCTGTTTGTAGTCTTGCCGAACGAAGAGAGGCTGAGTGACGACCTATAGGAAGCAGGCTTCCAGTAGATCGAAACGATGATGAAAAAATTCAGAGGGCGTCAAGGACGCACTCATAGAGTAGTATCCGAGCATCGTGGCGGGCAAGTTGGCCGGTATGATGATCCAAAAAAGAATGAAGAAAAATCTGGTCGAGTAACGACGTGGTGAGAAACAGGTTTCTCGACAGGTCGGTACGACGAAGAAAACAAAGAGGGCGTCGAAGACGCTCTCGTAGAGTAGTCCCCGAGCATTGAAGCAAACAACATGGCTGGTTTGATGCTCAAAGAAGAGAAGAAAACTGAGTCATGGTCTTGATCGAATGAAGTGTAGAGACACCCAGATCTCCTAGCATGGCTGCAAGGAGTCTGGGAGGGCCGACCTTGAGGAGGCCTTGTAGGCATGCCGACCTCAAAGAGGTCTCAAGTCAACGATGTCCAGTATCCAAGGATACCCAGCAGGATCTTGAAAGGCGCGTCGCATGAAGAGGTCTTCTGTAGTGGTCGATATAGTCAATAATGAAGCCGTAGAAAAAAATGTTGATCTTGAACGAATGGAGTGTAGAGACATCCAGATATCCTGCATAGCTGCAAAGAGTCTGGCAGAGCCACCCGAGGCATGCCGACCTCAAGAAGGTCTCAAGTCAGTAGCGCCCAAGCGCCTAGAGATACTTGGCAGGGCCATCAAGCGTGCACCCCACAGGGAGGACTTTATTCCCGACGTAAAATCTTGGGTGTCCAGAGCAGGCTGGCAGAGCTATACAAAGCACACCGACCTCGGAAGGACATGCATCTAGGGCGCCCAACTAAGTTGACAGAGCCGTAGACATACCAAGGTATTGCAAGACCTAGCTGCCAGCCATCCAGCGGAGCCAAGGTGTTATTGACGACCTGAATAATAGGCACACCGACCGCGGGGGCCCAACGAAATCGTAGATGTGAAGCTTCTGAACACCAGGCGCCCAGACGGATCTGGTAGAGCAGCGAGGCACGCCTACCCCGGAAGGTCTTCAATCGAACCTATGACCATTCTGCTCAGGAAACAAAAATATAGGTTGATTGGTATAGGTCCGTTTACGTGCAGAGCCATAGTGGGTGCACCAGGACGCAGAGCCTAGCGGGTGCAATGAAGACGTAGAGCCGAAAAGGGTGCGTTTAATCGTCGTCGTCATCCATAGATGTAACGAGGCGCAGGGCCCTCTGACACAGAGTCAGGGTTATCTCTTCGTAGACTGCAGGGTCACGGGTCAACAGTGGTCGGAGATTCCCTTGCCTCTGAGAAAACGACAAACCACCCACTGACCAAAAGGCGTACTGTAGCCATGTGACGTCGCAGCAGCCTCAGGCATCATTGCTGCACTAGCGACAAAGGCGTCGCGAGGCAGGGAAAAGGACATCACCTTTAATCATGCACATGCCTACAGGACCTCTAGGCCACGTGGTAACAGTGTCTCCACTTCACCGGGCACTCAAGGCCTGGTTTCGGCTATAAATAGCACCATAAGACTCAAGGAGGCAAGCACCGAGCATTGCTAAGCTATGAAGCCGCAGAGTAGTATTGCGGCCATGCCATGGGCATGTGTCCGTCCACCAGAGCATAGGATGCAAAGTTTGTAGAAGCTTGGAGCTAGAAGAATTCTTGCGAGGTAGAGGTATCACCCCCACTCTTTGTACCGTGCCTCAGTGAAGAGTCATGGAGAGTTTGGAGGTGATGCTGTAGAGGCCCGAGGTGATGCTGCAGGTTCTTGGTAAGCATGAGATGCTCGTCGAGGGCTTGCGGTCCGCGCCGAAGAGCAAGCTCGTATCTGCATTCCATAGTCAGGCACAAAGTGTGACCTGCTATGTGCAGCGTCGTGCAGTTGTTCACTGCAAGGCCACTATCGAGGTCCTGGGGCTAGGAGAATTCTTGCGATGTGCTCTGCTGTAGCAGGGAACACCTCAAGGATTGCTCTAAGTAGACCAGGTCTTCAAATATGTATGTATTTTGTAACGGGTTCTAAATCCAATGAGGTCGCAGGCGACTTGTGTACCTTCGTAGTTCCCGTGTAATGTTCACTTTCTTCTGTCATGTAATGGTCGTTTTGATGAAATTATTCATCAAAGACCTAATATGAAATGATTTGGGGGCTTATCGACCTCATGGAGATCAATTTTCCTATCAGGACGACCGGATAGTTCTGGGGTGTTTACGACCTAAACTCTAGGTGTAGGTCGCCAATCTATCCGTTAGGCATATAGCCGTTGGCGTGAAATCCGGCGAGATCGTCTCGCGAAATTAGCGGCATATAGCCGTCGCAGCGAGCTCGTTGCGGCGACAGATCCGCGACGGGCATCCGTGGTGGGGCCCTTATAAATAGAGCAGCGGGAATCGGTGTTGACCATCCCTTTCCATCTTCTTCCTCCTCTCTCCGCCTTCGCCGGAATCTTCTTGCCTTCGCCGTCGTGCCTCCGCACCCGTCCACCGCCCTTGAATCTTTAGCCCGCCGCCGCTGTCTGTAGGATACCGCACGCCGGCTCCGCCATCCACGCGCCGCGCCCCTCCGCATGCGCGTAAAAACCTAGTCAATTTTAGATCCAAACCTTCTTGTCCTCAAGAAATGGCGGCCGCTACTTCCCAAATCCCGGACCCGCAGACGGTTTGGGAGCCCTCGGTGATGACCGAGGAGAAGATTTAGGCGCTGGTGGATCGCGGGCTCCTGAGGTCCAAGGCGGAGGTGGAGTGGAAGGCACCCACCAGCGAGGCATTCCTGACGGAGGACGACAAGGAGCAGGTCGTCTTCGCCTCCTTCTTCGAGCGCAGGTTCAACATGCCCGCCGGCGACTTCTTTAGGGGGCTTCTTTACTACTACAAGCTGGAGTTGGTACACCTCGTCCCTAACTCCATTACTGTAGTCTCCTCGTTCGTATATTTTTGTGAGGCGTATCTGGGGATACCGCCCCACTTTTTCCTCTGGCGATATCTCTTCAACGTCAAGTTCACCGGCAAGCGCACCGGTGTGGTAGGATCAGTTATGTTCTGCCTGAGATCAGGTCTCAAGGCAGAATGGATAGATATGGACCTGCCTGATAACACCACTGGGTGGAGGTCGGAGTGGTTCTACATCGCCGACCAGCGGCCGGCGCTCCCGAAGAGGACCGGGCACAAGCCCGAGAAGATACCAGAGTGGGACCTGCAGCTCACCTCCCGTGAGCTGGACGATGTCAAGGAGTTGCTAACCCTGGTGAGCAACCTCAAGAAGAAAGCCCTGACAGGGGGCTCAGTGGCGATGTCATTCTGTCGCCGCCTGATCGAGCCGATCAAGGACCGGGTTCATTCGGCTTACGAGTATTGGGGGGTAGTCAGACCCCACTCGCGAGGTCAACCGCAAGGTCTCCCAAGAGGAGATGGCGGCCAGGGTTACGCAGATCTACACCGGGCGTATCTAGAACAGGAAGTGCCCAAAGGCACACTCCCTGACCCGACCAGCTGACCCTGTAAGTCCTGAGACTACCAGGTCATTTTGGCTTAGTTAGTTGGTTGCTTCAATCTTATTCCTTGCCGCTTGTTTGTTGCAAGCTCGGGAGATGCAGTTCTGGTGTCCTGCACCCTTACCGAAGGGTGAGGAACCATGTCGGAAGTTAAGGTCGGAGGAGTACCAGCCTCCAGGAGCTGTGCTGCTGGAGAATTATCAATCAGATTCATCGGTTGGTGCTGATGAAGACAGTGACCAAGAGGTCGGTGGGGATGCAGCAAGCCGCCCTGAGGCAAGTAGTGCCACAAAGCCAGGGCACAGGACGAGGGCGGCGGCAGCGAAGCAGTCGACCTCAAGGGCTACTGCAAAGGTCGAGGTAGCCAAGACTGCCAAGCTCGAGGCTGACAAGAAGAAGAGGAAGAGAAGACGAGCCCTCCTTCGACGATCCCCTCCCCGACGATCCCTACCCCTGCGACCAAGGAGGTCGAGGAGGAGGAAGACGAAGCCACTGATGATCCACCACTCACTGATGATCGTGCGGAGAGGAGGTCGCCAAGTCCTGCGGCCAAGAGGCAACGGGAGCTGGAGAAGCAAGTGACGGAGGAAGACCTCCAACGTATGAGGGAGGCACAACGAGCTGCCGCTGGTGTGCAGGCAAAAATGCCTGTCAAGATACGAGTTCGGCCCCTGAGGCCAAAGCTGCGTGCGCCGGTTACCGTGAGGTAAGGTCTCAGTACTGAAGTTGGTTCATTGCTAGCTATTGTTAGCTCTTCTATTATGTTGACAAAGATTACTGTAGGTGGGACGCCCAGCCACAGAGTGCCTTGGGTGCTCAAGATTTACCCTCGTGGATGAGGTCGTCCGAGCTTGAGGTCAGGACTCAAGGCTCGGTCGGCGACGTGGGGACGTCGGCTCCTCCGCCAGTTATTGATGTGGACCCCATCAACTCAGTGCCCAGCACATCAGCTCAGGGCCCGACTGTGGACCCAGTTCTGATTGAGCCACCACAGGAGAACCCAGAAACAACCGGTGTGCAGGCACTGGGTTCGACGTCGACGGGGCCAAGTTTGAGGCGGGAGGACATCGACTGGAGTGGCACTCCTTGGGAGGGAGATATCTTCGAGGACGATGAGGATATGAAGGAGGTCCGCTGGTCGATCTTGACTCTCAATCAAGCCCTCACAGTGAGCAGCTGTTCTTAAGTTAAATAAACGACTTATCTTGTGAATGTGTTTGATGACCTATCTTCTGTTTGTGCGAAACAGTCGCTGGCCAACCGTGCCAAGGGTAGGGCCGACCAGTGCAGGGATGCCGCGGCTATGTAGCTGCGGGTGGGGGAGCTCAAACAAGAGCTCAAGCAGATCCGTGAGGCGGCAGCGGCTGACAAGAGGAAGCTCAAAGACAAGCTAACTGAAGAAAAGCGCAAAAATTGGGAGGCCGATACGTTGTTCAATACTATGAGCACTGGTAAGACCAACTGCTTGATAGCTTTGTCCATCATTGACATGTACAACTGAGAGGTGCACCTTACTACCTTTTTATGTATCACAGACTTTCACAAGCGAGAGGATGACCTCAAGAATGAACTAAAGAATGCTAAGGAGAAGGTCCGAAGCTTGGAGGTGAACCTGCTGGAGGCCGATGCCGGCACTGAAGAGCTAAAGCAGCTAATGAAAGGCACCATAGACAGTGAGTACGTCGTGTCCCAGAAGCTGGCTTATGAGAAGCAAGCTCGAAAGGACCTTGAGGTCAGTCTCGAGGTAGCTTTGAAGGCATTGCAGAATGACCAGGTGACTATTGCAGGGCAAGAGGTGGAGCTGAACGACCTGAAGAACACTGCCCCACTTTGTGATGGACATGGTGGAGATGCAGGTCGCCGGGGAGGAGCCCAAGTCGGCCATTGATTGGCTTCTGGCTGCACCAGAGAAGTTGGTCGACCTCTTGAAGGCGACGAGCTTGACGAAAGCTACAAAGTTGCTGGTGCGAGTGAAGTCTCATCACCCCGACGTTGACATGGACAAGGTCGGAGAAGGCCCAGACGCGACGAAGGACCTGAAGGCCGTAGAGGATGAAGTACGGGAGGCCGCCATGGCGATCATGGAGGCCATTGATTACGAGGGCGACGACGGTGAAGAGTAGTCGTAGTCTTAGAGCTGTACCCCCTTCTTCCTCCAGTCATGTAAATAACAATGGTAATCTTCTTTTGGCCTGCACGACGTACTCAGTTTATGTTTGCACGAACTTGGTTGTCCTGAAGCGATGTGTCTTTATCATGCCCCGCTGACCACTACTCACGGAGAGGCTGGCTTACCAATCACCACGGCTTAGCAGGGAGACTTACGTGCAATCGGCGCGCGGGAAGGAGTCTGGGACTAAAGTTTTGCAACCTCACGACCAAGTAGGTTCGCAACAACATAAAGTAAGTAGTCATGAGAGATGACGTCCTCAGGTCGAGCGACCCTTGTGTTGGCCTGTGCCAAGCCCCCGAGCATGTCAAGGGGGAGGGACGGGAACTTCACCCCCAGGTCTTTCGACCCTGTATTGGCTTTGGCCAAGCCCCCGAGCATGTCGAGGGGGAGGGTACATGACATGAAAGAAGAGAAGGTAGAGCTCGAGACACAGCAGATGACTGCTTTAATTAATATTTATTGAACTGAAAATATAAAGATGAGGAATACATAGCTGTAATAAAAACTATTCTACAGATAGAATCGTCGTAGGTGCTCCACATTCCATGGGTTGGGTACTCCTTGCCCGTCGCCCCACTCGAGGCGATATGTAGACGGGCTGATAACTTCAGTGACGATGAAAGGTCCTTCCCAAGGGGCAGACAACTTGTGCATGCCGTCCGTCTTCTGGATACGTCATAGAAGTAGGTCACCAACATTGAAGGAGGTCTCCTTGACGTTGCGATCATGATAGCGATGGAGTTGCTGGTCGTGGCGAGCTTGCCTCATGACGGCTGCCACTCGTTGTTCTTCGAGGCTGTCAAGGTCGACACGACGAATCTGCTCGGCTTCTCCCTCCTCGTAGAACTGTATACTTGGAGCTCCGAAGGTGACGTCGGTGGGTAGGATGGCCTCCAAGCCATAGACCAAGAAGAAGGGCGAGAAGCCCGTAACAGAACTGACCTGGGTCCTTAGACTCCAGATCACATGTGGTAGCTCGGCTAACCACCGGGTAGCGTAGTTTGAAGCGTCATCAAAGATACAATTTTTTAGAGCTTGAAGGACCATGCCGTTGGCACGCTCGACCTGGCCGTTGCACCGGGGGTGGGCGACCGAGGAGTAGTAGACGTCAATCATGTTGTCTTGGCAAAAATCTCAAAAGGCGAACCCCGTGAAGGCCGTCCCGAGGTCGGTGATGATTCTGTTGGGCACACCGAAGCGATGTGTTATGTCTTGTATGAACTTCGCCGCTTCTTCCGACGTGACCTTAGCCATAGGTCAGACCTCAATCCACTTGGTGAATTTGTCTACGGCTACAAGGATGTGCTTGTAGCCGCCAGGGGCGGTTCTGAAAGGACCTATGGAGTCGAGACCCCAAATGGCGAAAGGCCAAGATGGGGGAATCGTGCGTAGGGCCTGGGCTGGCAGATGCTGCTGTTTCGCAAAGAACTGGCATCCTTTGCATCTTTTGACGAGGTCTTTGGCGTCAGCCATGGCCGTGGGCCAGTAGAAGCCAGATCGATACGCCTTGCCTACCAGGTTGGCAGATGCTGCGTGGAAGCCACCCTCACCACCGTGAATCTCAGCCAGGAGCTGAAGACCTTCCGATCGCAAGATGCACTTCATCAAGACGCCAGTGGAGGCGGCTTTTCTGTAGAGGTCATTGCCGATCACGACGTAGTTGGCACTACGCTGCGTGATGCGCTCCCATTCAGCTTTGTCTTCTGGGACTCGCTGGTCGAGCAGGAAGGCTAAGAAAGGCTCGCGCCAATCATTCTCTTTTTCTGACATCAACACATCATGGGGTGGTGCTAGTTCTGGATTTGACTAACCTTGGTCCGGATTGTCCAGATCTAGGATTTTGATCAATGGCTTGCGTAGGTCTTGGACGAACACACCCGCTGGGACTAGGGCTCGCCTGGAGCCTAGTTTGGATAGTACGTCGGCAGCCACGTTGTTGTTATGTGGCACATGCTGAAACTCGATCCCCTCAAAGTGGCCTTTGACCTTGCGAATCTCCGCGCAGTAAGCATCCATTGTGTCTTTGACACAATCCCACTCCTTGTTGACTTGCTCGATGACGACCTTGGAGTCACCGTATGCCAGTAGTCGCTTGATGCCAAGGGACACTGCTATACGGAGCCCATGAATTAGAGCTTCGTATTCTGCTCCATTGTTGGAGGCCTTGTAGTGTATCTGCAGGACGTACTTGAGCTACTCTCCCTGAGGAGAGATAAATAGCACTCCTGCTCCGGCACCTTCGAGGTTAAGGGCACCGTCGAAGTACATTATCCAGTGTTCAGGCCTCTCCTTGGGAGGGGGCATCTGGATCTCTGTCCATTCTGACACGAAGTCAGCTAGGATCTGCGACTTGATCGCCTGCCGAGGGCAGAGCTCGATGTCGAACTCTCCAAGCTCCACCGACCACTTGACGATGCGGCCATTGGCGTCGCGGTTGAAGATGATCTCTCCTAGTGGAAATGATGACGGTACCTTAATCTTGTGGGCTTGGAAGTAGTGGCGAAGCTTTCTCGACGTGATCAGGAGTGCGTATAGCAACTTCTGAGGCTGTGAATATCGTGTTTTAGCGTTGGCCAGGACCTCGCTCACGTAGTATACAGGTCGTCGACAGGATAGGCCTGCCCTTCTTCTTCTCGTTCGGCAACGAGAACCGTGCTGACCACATTAGTGGTGGCGGAGATGTAGAGGAGGAGCGTTTCTCCTGGTATGGGTGGCGTCATGATCGGTGGTGAGATCAAGGACTCCTTGAGAGCCTCGAAAGCCTTCTGTGCTTCTTCGTCCCATACGAACTTATTTGCCTTCTTCGATAGCTTGAAGAAAGGCAGACCTTTTTCGCCAAGCTTGCTGATGAAACGACCTAGGGCCGCCATCATACGTGTGAGCTTCATGACGTCTTTCTTGCAAGATGGTCTGGCCATGTTGCGTATTGCGTCGACCTTGACGGGGTTAGCTTCAATGCCTCGGTGCCCCACCATGAAGCCCAGAAGCAGCCCGGAGGGAACACCGAAAACGCACTTGGTCGGGTTGAGCTTCCACTGGTAGGTGCGTAGATTGGAGAAGGCTTCGGCGAGGTCGGTGATGAGCTGATCTTGCACAGTGGTCTTGACGACCACATCGTCACGTATGCTTCCACGTTCTTCCCGATCTGAGACTTCAAGCACTTCTGTATCGCCTTCTGGTAGGTCGCGCCAGCGTTTTTGAGGCCAAAGGTCATGACCTTGTAGTAGTAGATGCCATTGGGCGTTATGAACGCCGTCTTGTCTTGGTCGTCGGGATTCAGGGCTATCTGGTGATACCCTGAATAGCAGTCGAGGAAGCATAGTAGGACACTGCCAGCCGTGGAGTCCACGACCTGGTCGATGCGAGGAAGAGGGAAAGGATCCTTCGGGCAGTGCTTGTTGAGGTCGGTGTAATCGATACACATCCTTAATCCTCCAGTCCTTTTGGGTACAAGGACCGGGTGTTTACATTCTCGTATGAATCCTGCAGCTAAGAGCTTACAGACTTCTACTTCTATAGCTTGCTTTCTATGTTTTGCAAATCGCCGGAGCTTTTGCTTGATAGGTTGTGCGGTCTTGCTTACTTCAAGGGCGTGCTCAGCCAGCTCCCTGGGGACACCGGGCATGTCAGACGGGCTCCATGCGAAGATGTCAGCGTTGTCCCGAAGGAAACTGGTGAGCGCGAGTTCCTATTTGGGATGCGTCGGGCAGGCCGAGGCAAACTTTCTTCACCGCAGGACTTGCGTCCAAGGCAGTGGCTATACGCTTCTGTTCTGGCACCTCCAGAGTATTTTGGTCGATCTTGGCGGCCTGGGCGACCATGATCGTAGCAGCAGCTTTGCAGGCAGAAACCTTGGCGAGGTAGACAGTGTCGCTCTCGCAGTTGTAGGAGACGAGGATGTCGCCGTAGATGGGAAGGATCCCGTTTGGTGCTGGCATCCTCATGATGAGGTAGGTGTGATGCAGTATGGCCATAAACTTGGCCAACATAGGTCGACCAAGGATGGCATGTTAGGAGGAGCGGAAGTTCGCGACCTCAAACCTCAGGTACTCCGTGCGGAAGTTTTCCTGTTTGCCGAAGGTGTCCGGCAGGCATACACGACCTATTGGATATGCAGCTTTGCCAGGCACAACCCCATAGAAGGGTTCATCACAGGCAGTCATCTTGGAGAAGTCGAAGTCCATCTTTCTCAGCGTTTCTGTGAAGATGATGTTCAGGCTGCTGCCCCCATCGACGAGGGTCTTAGGCAGGAATGCACCGTCCACTATGGGGTTAACGACCAGCGGGTAGGTCCCGGGGTCTGGTATATACACCCAGTGGTCTTTCCTGGAGAAAGTGATGGGGTACTCCGACCAACGCAGGGGTTGTGGAGTTTCAGTGTTGACCCGGCCAATCTCCCTTGCGTTTGATCACTGTTGTTTGTTGCTTTTAGCTGCTTGGCGCCACCGATGATGAAATTGATCTGTCGGTTGGCGTTCTGGAACGCACCGTTGGGATTGCCCCCTTTTGGTGGTGGTGGAGGAGAAGGCTCCTTGTGACGGTTGTCGTTGCGGTTGTGGTCGTTGTGGCGGCGATCATCGCACTGGTCATCGCGGCGCTCATCATGGTGGTCGTGGCGGTGGTCTTCTCGACGATCGTCGCGGCGGTAGTCGTCACGTCGATCATCGCGGTGATAGTCGCGGCGATAGTCATGGCGATCCCTGTCGTCATTGCGATGGTAGGGTCGGTGGTCGCGGTAATCACGTCGATCAGGTCGACGGTTACGGTTGTCGTAGCGGCGGCTGCTGTTCTGGTCGTCATTGTTGCCGCTCTTGGTTTTCTTGGGCTCTGGGGGTACACCTAGAGCACGCTTTAGCTGCTCGCACTCCCTCATGGTATGCTTGGCGTCGCGGTGGAACTGGCACTGGTCGTCCATGACCATGTTGAAGTCACCTTCAAGGAAGGTGGAAGGTCTTGGTGGTTTGGTCACGTAGACCTCGCCAGATCGCTTGCGCGACCTGCCGCCACCGTCATCATGATCTTCTCCTTTGAAGTCGTGCATCACCTCATCTTGAGTGTCGACGAGCTTGTCGACGTAGGCCATGAGGTTGGCGATGGTGTGGGCATCAGCTTCATGGATCTTCTCGAAGAGTTTTTTGTTAGTTACCCCCTTCTTGTAGTAGGCTATGACGTCTTCATCCTTAACACCCGCAAGAGTGTTGCGGTTCTCGAAGTAGCGGTTGGTGTACTCGCGGAGTGTTTCGTCCTTCCTCATCCATACTCTGGCGAGGTGGTGAGTGTTGCCTAGGTGATTATAGGTCGCTTGGTAGTTGGTCGTGAAGAGTCGCGACAAGGTCACCCATGAGGTAATGCACTCCGCAGGGAGGTTGTCGAGCCACAGGAGTGGCGCTTTGCCCATCACAAGAGGAAAGTATCCTGCCATGTGGTCTTCATTGCCTCCAGACGCCCGGGCGGCGATGCTGTACATCTTCAGCCAAATACTCGGGTCAGAGCGGCCGTCGTATTTTTCAATTGCTGGCTTGAAGTCCTTGGGGTATCTAATCATCCGGAGATGTCGTGAGAACGCCGGGAAGTTGTTGACTGCTCCAGGGCTGGCTGATGGGGCGTAAGCCGTCGGGATGACGTAGAGGTCGTCGGGAGGACCATTATCTTGGTCGTATTGGCACGACGCAGGAGCTCTTGATCGTGCATCTGCCGGAGGTCTGTTGCTTGGATGGGGTTACTGGCGTTAAGGGGATCAGGGACCCTGTTGTCGCAGTCGTAGTTAGCACGACGTGCTATCTCCACTTCATCTCGTATGCGTTGACGTTGATTGCTCTGGGCGTGGTTGGCTGGAGGAGGCTGGGCTCCAACGTTCTGTCTTGCATTGCCGGCGACGTTCTGCTGCTGGGCGCCAGCGGCATTGGCGGCATTATTGGCAACGTTGCCTGCAGCATTAGCGGCAGCGTTCACTGGAGGGTTGGCTGCTGAATTGGCAGTTGGTGCATTGGCAGCAGCGTTGGCTGGTTGTATGACTTCATTCTCCCCACCTCCCTCTTCAGGGAGGGGCTGAATGGGAGCGCCATTGCTTCGGTGACGGCGACGGGGCCGTTCCGACCTACTCCTAGAGTAGGAACTGGAGGCCGGTCTGCTGTATCCTAGACCTCTTTCTTTGACCTGGGCAGTGGTGATGCGGATGTGAGCTTGTAGGCGCCGAGTTGTAGGAGTGTCCTCAAGTTGACCCAGCTCGGCAAGGGCCGCGCCTACGTTAGCTTGAGGCAAGTTGTAGACTTCGTGGCCATCTTGCTCAAAGTCCTTTAGGAGGTCTCTGGCACGCAGGCGGTGTCGACGAGGCTCGTCTTGATTGTGCTACTGTAGGGGAGCAGCTGGAGCCGCAGCGGCGGCTGCACCATCGGGGACGTTGCCAGCAGGTTGGCCACCGGCACCTGGTATGATGTTGCCCGCGGGTTGACCTCCGGCTGCGGCGGCTGCATCTACTTCCTGCTGACGACGCACAGCTCGTGCAGCATTGGTGTTCTCGCACTGTATGCGCTGCTCATTTGTCTCACCAGCTTGAGGTGGTACGTCGGCGGAGACCACGAGGACCTCTCGGTCCGGGATCTCAAACACCTCGCCCGGATAGTTGGGAGAGATGGTCGTTCGGGCGATCTAGAACGCGAGGTGGTCCGGGGACGGCTCGTGGTTGATCTGGCGGTAATGAGCCGTGATGGGAGGTCGACGAAGCTTCTTGAGCACACGGCACTGGCGAGCAGTGTGTTTGGAGTTCTCGTGGATAGGGCAAGGGTCGTCGAGATGACCTCTACAGTTTCCACGAGGTGGGATCTTGGGTCCAGATTCGATCTGGATCTTGTTCTTCATGTAGCGAGACGCTTACATGAGCTGCGTTCCGCAGACCAAGAGGCATGCAGGATGAGGGTGCGGAGGTCCTGTGAGGGCACTTTACGCGCTCATAGACCCTAATCGTGTCGGAGAGCATGTCTTCGACGCAATCAAGCCCCGCGATCAGGTCGCGAGGAGTGGGTGGGTGGGTTTCCTCCAGCAGATCGGATCCGACCTGCTGGTTGGAGGTGACCGCGTTGCACTCGATGACAAGGCTGGCAGCTAGAGTGGTGGATTCCGCCGGCATAGAGCCAAAGCAGATGTCGACAGGATTGGCGAGGAAGTCCGCCATGCTCTCGGGGAAGATGACACCGCTTGACGAAGCCATCGAGTTGCACAAAGAACCCGGGATTCCCCCCTACCTGGCGCGCCAACTATCAGAGGTTTAGATCTAGACAGCCCACAGGGGGGTTAACCCCAGTGGTTTATTTGTTCGGCGAGGTGCAATCTAGGGCTAAGAACTCGAAGGTTGCGCAGGAGCACACGGAACACAGAGAACACAGCGAGTTTATACTGGTTCGGGCCTCCGGAGAGTAAAACCCTACGTCCAGTTGTCGGTGTAGATTGCTTGAGGATTGCGTGATTGTACAAAGGGTCGCCCTGCCCGCCTTATATTGGCCAGCAGACAAGGTCGGCGCCCAGACTCCTTGTCAGTTACGACTAGGAGACCTAAGTCTAGTTGTTTACAACACTTGCCATATCCATCGATCTGCTTGGTCGGAATCCACCGATGTCTTGTCTTACACGCCAAGTCTTGAAGTCGTTCCAGATAAGGTCGCCTGGAATCTTCTGGAAGGTCTTGAGGAGGTCGTGTGGGCCACCAACTAGGTCGGTTGGGCCCACTGTCAGGTCGGCGGGTCTTCTGGTAGGCCGGACCCACTTGTCGGGGACGGCCGTGAGCCTGGTCGGTGGGGACCCAAGGGCACCCATGTCTCACAATCAAGCTAGGACTTAACTTGTCCATCACATTAATTATTTACTATGGTCGTGCTATCTGACCATACACATCAACAAAAGCATGCCCCTTCAACATCCACAAAAGTATGGCTATCTGACCCTGCACATCAACAAGCTTGAACTTCCTCATGCCCCATCAAGATTGGCTCTTTTTGCAGCCTCTTCGTAAGCAACCAAAGATTCTTGAAGCCCTTCTAGCGCATCTTCAATGGGCTCGAGATTTTGTTCAGTAGTATACTTGTACCTCCTTATGTGCTTAGCCTTTTTGATGAGGATGTTCACTTCTTTCGTTATTTTTTCAAACTCAGGTTTCACATAATCCCAGACATTAAGGTTTAGAAGTAACTCAAGCTCTGCTCGCGACTCATAGAGTTTTGCCTGAAATAGGGTTAAACATGGTATAAAAATAACATAGTTAATTCAGAACTAATTTGCCTCAGAACTTGGAGCAGTATAGGCACAATAATCATCATAGGAAAATTATATAAGTACTTGAAAATTATCCTAGACTTCTTAGCAGGGTGACAAGTAAAAGCAGAACTTAGTTCAGAACTGATTTGCCTCAGAACTTAGTATAAGATCATGACAAGCATGGAAGACATCATCATAGGCACTAACTTTATCAAGCTCAAGCTCAAGCTCAAGCTCCATCTATAGAACAAGTAAAAGGCAGTGAGATTCAGAGAAACTTGCCTCGCCGTCGTCGTGGTCGTTGCCAGAGTCAGAGATGAGGTCCTCTACACCTTCGCCACTCCCTCGACCCCTCTTCGTCGTTGCCAGACACTTGTGCTCGCAGACGTGAGGCAGGCGCCTCACCCACTTCGCTGCCCCCTCGCTGGCACGCTCCTCCTTGACGCTGCTTGGCCCCTCGTCGGAACCCGAGAGGATCCAGTCGAGGACCCTCGTCTCCGCCATTGGGTTCACTCCACCGCCGCTTGGCCCCTCTCCGGTGCTCATTGTCGTCTCCCTCTTCGCCGCCATCTCACCGGCACACACGCGGATCTTGTTGCGGCACCGCTTCGCATTCCGGTTCTCCTCTATCCCGGGTGCGCAGGGTCATCCGCTGCTTGGCCCCTCGCCGGCGCTCATCGTCGTCTCTGTCTCCACGCCTCCGCTCACCCTAGTGAGAAATGAGGAAAGCGTCATGTGCTGCACTTTTTTTAAGGAAAGTGTTGCGCTTATCCATTCGGAAAGAAGAAGGGGAGACGGAATGGGCCGGGGCGGATGAATATTCATTTTGCAAAATGGATAGTCACTGCAGACGCGGGTTAGCAAACCCGCGTCGCCTTTGTTGGCTGGTGTGCGGGCGGGCAACTGTTACCTTCTTTATACTAGGCTGCTGACGCTGACACGTGGGCCCGGCACTTTTTTTTTGAAATGACACTTGCTTCCCTCAAATGGGCGCATAAAACAACACCTAAAAATTAATAAAAATACGAACAATTCATAGTTTTTTTAGAATCGAACAACTCATAGTTGGGTATTTGGTATTTGAATAAAATATGAACAGTCACACGTCTCCTTGTGACCACACGCCTCTTTTGTGGCCAACAGCTCTCCTGAGCATACAGGGTGTTGACGGCTGTTAAGTGCTTACTTTAGCCGTCAATTTACTCATGAATAAAGGAGCAAGAGGCATTTCTTTCACGCATTTTAGTTAAGAATAATGTAGTTCTACTTGTCCTTGGAGATCGTGTGGTTGCAGGAAAATAAGTGTAAAAGAAGTGACAAACTCACCTTCTATGATTCGTGCCACGCCACCTCATCCAAGGAAGGGCTGCCACCTCAGATGCCATGCATGCAAGACATGTCACCAATCTAAGGGAGGCAAGCCCCGACGAATCAGAGCGTGACACATGGACTTCACATGGATCCATGGGCCCACCAGAGCGTCTAAACTGCCTCAAGAACACGTGTACACCGGGGACCGACCTAAGGGCCCACAGGACAGCCACCCAGAGGAAGCACACCCTGAGTGGGGCCCACAGGGGGTCGGTCGAACCGACCTTGAGCCCTCCACTCAGGGGCTTCCACATGGTGTCTCCCCATTGGTCCTAAAGGCCATTCCCAGGGTGTTTCGCTCCTCTTGACGCCGGTGCTCAGGCCTATAAATAGAAAGGGAGGGGGTTCATTTCTTACCAACACACCTTACTACTCCTCTCTCACTTTTGGTTTCTAAGGCTAGGAGGTAGGCTAGAGTAGTTCTACTTCAGGTTCCAAGTCTACTTTGGGATCTAGGTATGAGTTCTCTTGTATCTTTATTTCTTTGTATGACTTTGCTCTACTTCAGTTATATAACTATTTCATATAAAGTTGTGCTTGTATACATGGGTGATTTGTTCATGTGTTCTTCACTCGTTCATCATTTAGAGGCTCATGTTCTTGATGAACAAGGCCTTTCGATCCAGTTGACAATTGACTTACTCATGTTTTCAGTGTTTGTTCATAAGTTAGAGGCTCGTGTTCTTCACGAACACGACCCTTTGATCTTGTTGAATAGACATAGGAAATCACAAATCTGTTTGTGTACCTAGCCTAGTTTGATCCAGTTAGATTCCATGTTCGTGTTGCATGAAGTTCGTGCTCGAGCTACGGTACTCGGTGTAATTGGCTGGTTTATCTGGTGGCTCTGACCTGGGTCACAATAGCCCGGGCCGGTCAGGATCCTGCTAACAACATAAGCGTGGTGCTTGGGTTGCGTAGCTACGTTACTTATGAGTGTATCCCACGATTTGTCTTGGGGTAGGCCGCGGTAGTGACAGCCATTTGACCCTTCTGGAATCCCCCACGTTCGGATACGCTGTAGGAGTCTAAAGTCTAACAACCGGAGTCGTGCGTAAGCGACGCGGGAGGTTAGCTCCCCGTTTGTACCTGGGTGCTTGAGCCAACAGTCATGCAATGCTAGTATGTTCCTAGCTCGTCTTACTGACTTCATGTGTATAGTACCGTAGAACCTTGAACTAACTCATATGTTTCCTCCTAAGCCTAGGACCTTTATAGAGAGAGTGTTTGTGTGTTCACACTACCAACCTATCTATCATACTTTACCCCTGCATTTGAGTGTCTGGCTTGTTTCCGTCTATGATTTATACTCATTGCAATAGTGTTGAACTTGTTAATCCGCCCAACCTTCCTTGGATTCGATACCCTTTGGAATACTCCTTTGGAGAAATGCTACAATGGTACCTCCGTGCGCTTGTGGACTCTTGTAATCGTTAGGATTACCATTGGGTCATTTCTGCCATTGTTGCCAGGAACTCGTAACTTAGCATCGACATTAAGAAATACCAACAAGCACTTCTGGCACCGTTGCCGGGGACTCGTAACTTAGCATCAACGTTAAGAAATACCAACACACGGGTTCCGAGGCGCGTGACCGGCCGCCTGACGGTTCCCCGTCTTGTCACTATAAATCCCCGGCCGGCCAAGAACTTTGTCAACCGTGCCACCAAGAAAACCCCAGCACCACCATGTCCGGTCACCAAGAAGTGGATCCAAGAGCTTGTTCTTCCTCAACTGCGCGCATGGCATCATCAAGCGAGCCGTCCAGGAAGCGGGGGAGGAAGGAGGATGATGACGACGAAAGTCGCCGCCATCGACTCATCAAGGAGGGGACGGCGCCGGCGCCCGAGGAGCCCGAGCAGGTGCCTCCGCCCCCGCCCGACGAGTCCGAGGAGGTGTCGCCACCCCCGCCCGAGGAGCCTGAGGAGGTGCCGCCGCCCCTGCCCGAGGAGGCACCAGCACCGCCGCCCGTGGAGGCCGCCCCTGCTCCTGCACTAACTGCTGAGGAAGCCATGTGGTCAGTCAATATGTTCCGCGAAGCTTTCAGCAGGCTTCGACGGGTGGCCGTTCATCTCGGGGTCCCAGGACCTAATGATCCGCTGCAGAGGACCGTGAAGGATTTCGCCTTCAAGATCCATATCTTGGCTGGGGACCTTGAGAGAGCTGTGCTCGGCCCCGACGACGACGACGGCGGCGACGATGGCGGCTTCGACGGCAGCGACGATGCTGGCCTAGATGGCTCCAGCTCCGACTCCGACGGTGGGGCTCCTCCGGCAGCGACTACCTCTGCTTAATTAATTTGTTCCTCTGTTAATGTGTTCCTCTTGTGTGTTTGTTGAACTTGTGTGATGAACCAGTAGATCTAAGAGACGCGGGTAGATCAATCCATGTCTCCTATAACGCATTGCAATGTCTATGGCAGCAGCTTGCAATAAATTGCAATGTGTATGCCAGAAGTTTGTTACTCTGTTTGTGTCTATATATGGCAGCAGTTTACAATGAATTGCAATGTGTGTGCCAGAGTTATGCCAGTAGTTTGTTACTCTGTTTGTGTTAATCCGCGTCTCTTTTGCCTCGTGCTACAATGAAATGTCAGCATAGATGAATTGATGAATTTTGTGTGACACATTAAGATTTGTGACCCAATTGTCATTCCATCCATTCTTAATTCATACATTTAAGTTTGTCATCTGTGACAAATTTTTCATTCTTCATCCACACAGATGAAGCAAAAACACCACTTTTAACATCATAATTACTTCTTTGCAGCATACATCCTCAGTAAACATCCAAATACTACACAAACAACAGCCACAATAATCAAGTTCATCTTCTAGATCACATTGTCCATCTTCTCCTCTAGTGCTTTCTTCCTCTGCTTGTCCTCCAGTGCTTGCCTCTGCTCGCCGCTCCCAATTTGACATTCCACTGAATAAACTACTTCATCGACGTGTCTGCCCAGTTCGACGGTTGAAAAACAATGACGCCAGCATCCTTCAGCATCTGGAGATACTCATTGTGGAAACGATAAAATTCACAATTCTTGGTGTACTGCAAATCAAAAGAACATAAGAACCCTAACTCAGATTTGGGAAACACAGCAGACTACTCACCGAGTTCCTTGCACACTTGAAATAAAGACGACCGTGGTTTTCACCTTCCTTCTACGTCCGCCCCTCCACCACCCGAGCCATACCACAGTCCGGGCAAGGGACCAGTGGAAAGCCGCTTAGCTCACCGACTGGATCCAAGCCGATGGAGTGATTGCGGCTGCTCCGGCAACCTTGAACCCTGCTCCTCACACGTGCACCTCCAGACGAATCGGCGTAGTGCGACATGTGCATGACGGCGGGGAAGGATGGGCGGGCGGCGGCGGTGGAGCTCAGATCGGGGAAGAAGAAGGGGGCCGGGGCCGGGGCGTATGGATATTCATTCGGCCAGGGGCATTTCAGACAATGGAGCACTTGTTGGCGACGCGGGTTAGTGTACCAGTGTCGCCGGGGCAGATGCATATTCATTTGGCCAGGGGCATTTCGAACAATGGAGCACTTGTTGGCGACACGGGTTAGTCTACGAGCATCACCTTTGTCGGTCGGGCAGGCAACGATTATCTTTTTTATATAGGCTTCTGACGCTGACGCGTGGGCTCGACACTATTTTTTCTGAATTGAAACTTGCTTTCCTCAAATATTAAAGCCCATAAACAGCACCACAAAATTCATAAAAAATATGAACAATTCATAGTTGGTAATTTAGTATTTGAATAAAATATCAACAGCCACACTTGTTTAACCAAATTTCTTAAAATTAGATTTTTTTATCTCTTGTTTATGATATAATAATTATAATAATGTCTTAGTGTGTTCTAAAAATTCTACAAATTGACTTGGCAACATAATTTAGGTCCCTAAACTTGTCTACAAAAATTCAAATGGTTTCGAAAACGGAAGATTATATTTGTGTACAAATGTCTACATCTCTCACATAGTTTCTTAGAATGTTACTTCAACATTGAAGTTTTCCACACTTAAAAACATATTCGAACTCATATGCATTTGAAATTTTAACATAACCTTGTGTTCACCATAAGATTACGAAATGCAAAGTTTCATTAGTAATGGTTGTGTAAAACAATTATTTTTATGTTGTACTTATAAGGAACAAGATAAGGCATATAAACAACATCCAAGAAATGGAATTACATACGAAAAAATGTCATAAATGAATAGATGTTGATTTTAGAAAAATTCAGAAACAAATATAATCAAATTTGGATTACGGATGACGGAGAAATACGTGATACAAAATTTGATTGCAGATTAAAAGGGGAAAAGCAAACTGTTCTTCATTCGAATAGATATGGCCCCGCCCCTTCATTTGCGACGGGTGGTTGTTAATCAGCATATCATTTGCGCCTCCGAACCTTTTTAATAAACGCTCTGCACCGCCTTCCGCCTTTTATCCCCTTCTCCGACTTCTGCCTTCCTCGTCTCCTTCGCAGGGATGGCCCGCGACTCTAGGGGGAGGTTCTGCAAGGAGGAGGCCCCGCGGCCACGTCCCCGTCCGTCTTCCTCGGTGCTGTCCGCCACCCCCGCCAAGAGAGTGAGGTTCCGCGGCGACGAAGAGGAGCCGTCCCCACGCGCCGCCCCTGTGCGTCTTCCTCGGTGCTCCACGGAAGAGGTTTGTTCTTCATCGGCCCGGGGGAGGAAGCCGTACACGCGCGCAAGGGCCAAGTTGGCGGACTCCAGCGACGCCCGCCATGGAGAGGCAGGGTTTTTTTCCTTGACGCGAAGGAAGAAGCGGTCCACGCGCATTAAGGTGAGCGCGGACTCCTCCGGCGATGACCCGGGCAGAAGAGTGGTGGTAGACCTCATCTCCTCCGGCGACGACTCCGGCAACAACTCCGGTGACGACTCTGGCAACAACTCCGGCGACGATTCCGAAGACCATGAGGCAAGTTCTGAAACCATCACGCACGATTTGTCCTTGTACCTTCACATCTTCACTGATCAATTGTTCTAATGCATCAATTTCCATTTGTTGTAGGAAGTTGTTGCACATGACATTGACGGGATTTGGACTGAAATCAACAAGCTCAAGGAATCAGCTGAAAAAGAAGCAGGCAAGTTTTGAAACCAGTTAGAGCTAAACAGCTTTCTTGTAAGAAGTTACAACTGTTATGAAGCTTGCATCAATATAATTTTCCTTTGTTTTAGGAATGTGCTGTTACTCGGGATGACATTGACTACATCTAGAAAGGAATCGACAAGCAGGATGAGCAGCTTAAAGCCGCACAAAAGAGGCAGGAGATTGAACTTCTAAAGAAGAATGCTGAGCTGGCAGAAAGAGTTGCAAAACTAGAGAAAAGGATAGCTGAACTTGAGGCAGTAGCACAAAAGAAGCCATCTAGCGAACTAGTTCCCTTGCAGCTACAATCTCGTCTAGTAATGCGCCCAGCTGATGCAGTCTTATTTTGGTGATGTGCCCTGCTGATGCATGTCAGATGTGAATATGTTTGTTATGAGTTAGTTTTCTTGGTGATGTGAACTTGTGATGCATGTCATATGTGAACATGTGGTGCTATATCAACAGTCATACTTGTTTGCTTGGTGATGTGAACTTGTGATGCATGTCATATTAGAGCCCATAAACAACATCTTAAAA
Organism: Cenchrus fungigraminus; assembly: GCA_036936925.1. Lineage (NCBI taxonomy): Eukaryota > Viridiplantae > Streptophyta > Magnoliopsida > Poales > Poaceae > Cenchrus > Cenchrus fungigraminus. Next base: position 46,308,328 of record CM072778.1, on the reverse strand, counting down.
TTCGTAAAAAATACGAAAAATCATAGTTGGTAATTTAGTATATGAATAAAATATCAACAGCCACACTTGTTTAACCAAATTTCTTAAAATTAGATTTTTTTATCTCATGCTTATGATATAGTAATTATAATAACATCTTAGTGTGTTCTAAAAATTCTACAAATTGACATGGCAACATAATTTGGTTCCCTAAACTTGTCAAAAAAAATTCAAATGGTTTCGATAAAGGAATATTATAATTGTGTACAAATGTCTACATCTCTCACATAGATGTTGATTTTGGAAAAAATTAGAAACAAATATCATTAAATTTGGATTACGGATGATGGAGAAATACGTGATACAAAATTTGATTGCAGACTAAAAGGGGAAAAGCAAACTGTTCTTCATTCGAATAGATCTGGCCCCGCCCCTTCACTGGCGACGCGTGGTTGTTAAGCCGCGTATCATTTGCGCCTCCGAAACCCTTTAATAAACACGTATGATTTTTGGGAGATTAATGACAGTAGGGGCTTAATTTCTTTTCCTTGGTCTTTGAGTCAAGTAAAAATAGGCATTGGATAAATGAACGGAGGGAGTAACAGAGTAGTACTTGACTACATTACTCGTTTTAAGGCCCACACAAGCCCACTCGCGCTAGGTTAGTAGGGAAAGACGCCTCCCTCACGCAGACTCCTCCCACTCTCCCCTTCGCGCCGCTGCTGCCGCTTTCTCCCCCTCGCCTTCGTCCCCCTCACCTCCCCCCACACCGCGACACACGCTACACCCCTTCACTAAGACGCGTGCCACACCACGCCCTGCGCGACGCGCGCCACACCTCCGACAGCGAGATCTAGAGGAGGTGGGACCCAGCAGCGGCGACGACGACGACGACTAGAGGAGGGATCCAGTGACGATGGCGACGACGACAACTTAAAGGACCGAACTGGCGACCAGAGAGGGGGGGAGTGAATGGGAGCCGATAAAAATTCTTCTCGAAGGAGATGGCAACTCCAACAAGATGAACACGGCTAGCCAAAACACGTCTCCGACTCAACTACCCAAGTTGGCCAAGACCATGTAGCCACTGAAGTGCTACTGGTCCTAGGAACCAACAAAACAACCTTCAAAACCAAACACACCAAACGCACAGCGGAAATCTGCACAGCTTTCTGCCTGTGCTACACCGGTCAGACCGATGGCCTGCGCCGGTCAGACCGGTGACACCGGTCAGCCCAGTGGACAGCACCGGTCAGGCCGGTGGCTACAGCAGCCGCACAGAAACGTTCCAGGAAGCCTCAGTGACTCCTTTAGGCCCTGGAACAAAAATCACCTCCAAACACGAAACTGAAGGGAAGAAGAAACCCTCAGACAACCTAGCAAAACAAATCAAAACCTGTCAAGAACTGACCAGCAACACCACAGCCCAAAACCACACGAACTAGGCAGTACCCCGAGGAAAATCCCACAAAGACCTTGCACCGGTCAGACCGGTCACATGCACCAGTCAGACCGGTCAAGCCTGGGCAGCTCGGGATGAACATCAACCCGCGGGTCAACTCCCCCAAATCCAAACCTCGATCTCCTGATTCGCTCCACGGATTCGCACAAGACTTTGGGGATAGTCAGAACACCTCATGGGCACACCATAGCCAAGATTTGGTCCACCAAAACTTGCTAAAACAAGAGGAATCGAAGAAATCCCACCAAGAACGCCTCTAACCCTAGAGAGGAGAAAACCCCAAAATCGAGCCCCTTTGCTCACGGATTTGGGAGGGGAATCAAAGGGAAAAGAACCACGAGGGGTTCATGCATACATCCCCCACCAAATCCCAAAGAGAAAGGTCTCAAATCCGCCACAAGAAAATCGCCAAGAAAAGGCTCCGAAAATCACCAAAAAGGGAAAACGGGAGAGACACACCAAAGCCTTGAGGAACCACGCCGAATCATCTATACATACCATGAAGGTTCATACAAGGTCTAGCTTGCCTCCCAATCATCCATCCCTCTCTCAAGATCTCACCATGAAGCTCTCAAGCTAGTCCTAGAAATTCCAAAGGAAAATGGAAAGGAAAATAGCAAAACAAAAGGAGCTAGGGTTCCAAGGGATGGCTGCCATCCTCTCACCACTTGGGTTATATGGAGGCAATCGAAAGACGAAACTACCCCTAAGGCCTAACACTAGGATACACACCCTCAAGGGGCACTTTGGGAATCTTTGTCATCGCACCATCGGACGGATGCCCAGCGACCGCACCCTGCGTAGCCTCGATGCATGCCATGCAATCCCAACGCGTGTCCTCCGCTTCGAAGTCTCCGGACTGCGTCGTCGCACACCGGTCAGACCGGTGTCCTCCACCGGTCAGACCGGTCAGACCGGTCTGATGCTGCTGCACCTCCGTCTTCGGTCTTGGCTTCGTGGATCAACCAAGGAACCCAGTGGTTTTCTGGTGAACCACTAGAAACCCCGCGAACTCGGTGTGGCCTCCGCCAATCTCCACTCATGACTTGGCCCCCACGAAGTCCAGGCTCGATCTTGGCTTTGTGGCTCAACCAAGGAACCATCCATGACTTCATCTTGACGTTCTTGCCACCATGTGGCCCGCACTTGACCCCACTGGGCACCGGGTCCCTCGAACCAAGCCTACTTGTCTTCTCCACACCTGGAGGCCTCACCGGCAATGACCTTTCGCGCTTGTTCTTCACCTGCACCAACATCAGTCAAGTCGCAACCTGCACCTGCAATACTTAGCTAAGAATCAGTCCACACAATGTTGTCAATCACTCATCACACCAGGAAGCGACCATCCACCGGTCCTCGAACCACACAGGTCCTCAATCTCCCCCTTGATTAGTGCATTGACAAGACACACGTTTGAGTGACCAAAGAGAAAGGAAAAGAAAAGAAACGACCAAAAGAAACTCCAACAAGCGATCGAAAGCCAAAGGAAAGGCAAAGAGCAAGATCACTTGAAGAAGACAAGTCTCGGTCCCCTTAGGCAAGGGCAATAGCTCGACACAACCGAGACAAAAACAAAGCTCTAGCAAAGAGCAAGATCCACCAAACCACAGCTCGAAAAACACAAAGAGCTCCCCCTGAACCAATGCAACTCCCCCTGGATGAATGCATGCAAACCACTTCACAAAACAGAGTAGCTGCACCAGCCTTGCTTTGACCGGTCAGACCGGTCCCCCACACCGGTCAGACCGGTGCACCAGATCGCCCAGCACCTGACAGTTACACCGGTCAGACCGGTGCCTGTCACCGGTCCGGCCGATGACCACCTGGGAACTGCAAGAGCCCAAAAACGGCTCGAAACCACTCGGAAACCCTCTAGATGCATTCAGTAGGCCAAAACATGCTCAAACTTCTCCCCGTTGTTGCCAATGCATGAATCAAGCCAAAAATGCAAAAAAATGCAACCTAGAGCTTCTGAAATAGACAAAATTCATCACAAGATGCTACACAAGTCCAAATGAGCAAGTTAGATACTCTATAGCTTCGTATGAACATCAACTACATGATCACCAAGTTTCACAACCATTGGGTGAAGCTAAGATGGAAAAGAGCAATTTTGCGAAAAAACACCCTCTCATGAGCAAAGTCCTAAACATGAGCAAAACATGTCAAAATGGCAAAGCCACACAAACTTCATGCTAGGACAACCATTCTAATCATAAGACCATCATAAACACCCACAAGCACCTCATGTCATGTCAAAGCCACCGAGCCATGTGCTTACTTCTAAATATGAGACTTCTCATTGGTAAGCAACATGCAACGGTTTAGCACCCAAAAGCAGGTAGATTAAGCACATATGACATGGAAGCACATTTTCTAGGTAATTTACATTTCATTTTCAGATTCATATTTGGTACATGAAATGTCTTTGCGACAAAAAGGAACTTATGCCCCTCCACAAGATAAAGCATGGGGGCTAAACATTCATGATGGCAAATGAGCCATTGGCCCCATATGATCAAAATAAGCTATCCAACCACAAATTAAGCATAGCCAAGCCACTAAAACATGTCAAGATCATATAAAGGCATTTACTCACAAGAGAGCATACATATGGCATTTTTCAAAAACATAGCTATCAACCATGGGCATAAACCAAGATCATCAAGAGCTAAGCCAAACTAACCATAGCATACCAAACTAGCTCACAAGATTATATATAGCACATCATGGTGAACAATGTATATGAGAGAAGCTTTTCCTATCACAATGCATATGATACAAATGCATGCAACCTAAGATACAAAGATCCTATACATCATGTTACAAAATGCAATGCAAATGCAAACATGCACAAAAGGAAAGCTATAGATATGCTACAAAGGAGCTCCCACACCCAACTCAAGAAATCAAACAAACACCAAGTTCCCCCCGCAAACGAGTGAAAGTTGCTTGATCTAGGGGCTTGGTAAAGATATCGGCTAGTTGGTCATGTGTGGGTACATGGATCAAAGCAATTTTCCCTTTCTCCACATTGTCTCTCAGGAAATGATACCTCACTTCTATGTGCTTGGTTTTGGAATGGAGCACTGGGTTTTTTGCAACACTTATGGCACTGGTGCTATCACATTGAAGTGGGACATGGTTATACTCCTCACCAAAGTCGCTCATGGTGTATGTGATCCAAAGGAGCTGAGAGCAACAACTAGCTGCGGCCACATACTCTGCCTCGGTAGTGGATTGAGGAACACTCGAGTGTTTGCGGGAAGACCAAGACACCAAAGAAGAACCCAAGAACTGGCAAGTCCCAGAAGTGGACTTCCTATCCAACCGACACCCAGCAAAATCCATGTCCGAAAAACCATGAAGAGCCAAAGAAGAAGACGCGGAGTACCAAAGGCCAAAGTCGGGAGTATGTCGCAAATACCTGAATATGCGCTTGACTGCTTGCCGATGCGAAGTCCTCGGAGACACTTGAAAACAAGCGCACAGACATACCGAGAATTGGATGTCCGGCCTCGTCGCCGTCAAGTACTGGAGTGACCCGATCATGCTTCGGTACTCCTTCTGGTCCACGTGTTCACCTTCCTCGTCCGCATCAAGAGCTGTAGTCGTACTCATAGGCGTCGCCATGGCATTGGAGTCCTCCATCTTGAACTTCCTCACAATGTTTTTGGTGTACTTTGCTTGGTTCACAAATGTTCCTTCCTTCGACTGGTTGACCTGGAGGCCGAGGAAGAACTGCAACTCACCCATCATGCTCATCTCAAATTCCCTGCTCATGCCTTCTGCAAACCTGGCAACCAAAGAGTTAGACGAGCCACCAAAGACAATATCATCCACGTATACCTACACAATTAGGATCTCTTTGCCCTGCCTGAGGAGAAACAAGGTCTGATCTACCTTCCCCATCTCAAAACCTCTCTCAAACAGGAACCCCCTCAACCTGCCATACCAAGCTCTAGGCGCCTACTTCAACCCATACAACGCCTTCCTCAACTTGTACACCCTGTGGTGGTACTTCTCACTCTCAAACCCAGGTGGTTGCCTCACATACACCTCTTCCTCCAACACACCGTTCAGGAAAGCACTCTTCACGTCTATTTGGTGCAATTTGAACCCTTTAGCCACGGAAAAGGCTAGAAGGATCCTAATCGCCTCCAAACGGGCTACCGGAGAAAAGTTCTCCTCGTAGTCGATCCCCTCCTTCTGACTATACCCTTGCGCCACCAACCTCGACTTGTTTCTCACCACTTCTCCTTTCTCTCCCTCTTTATTTTTCCACACCCACTTTGTCCCAATCGGCTTGCAACCCGGTGGAGGATCTACCAACTCCCAAACTTGGTTTCTCTCAAAATTCTCCAACTCCTCATGCATCGAATTGACCCAATTATGATCAGATAACATGTGTCCAATGTCTTTGGGCTCAAAAGTCGCAACAAAAGCAGCATGGGCAAAGTGAGAATTGTTTCGAACCCTCGACCGTGTAGTACGTTCGTTGATGTCACCGATGATCCTCGAAGCTGGGCGATCCACTTGAACTCACCGGGGAGGTTCTCGCCTTGAAGCTACCTCCCCCTCAACTGCAGCTTCTCCTTGATCTGGGTTTGTCGTTGTAGGTCTAGGAGAGGGCCCGTTCTCGATCGTAGTCGAGGTAGTAGGTACATGCTCAGCCACGGGCACCACATCGCCATCTTCATCATCACCATGTCCGTGCTCCTCCTCCTCAAAGATCTCCTCGCCAAGTTCATCATCACCTGCACAGTCAAAGACAAGAGAGCTACATGGCTGTGTCTCGTCAAAGGTAACCTCGCAAGTTTCCACGATTTTGTTAGTTTCCAAGTTGAGCACACGAAATGCTCTAGAGTGAGTAGCATAACCAAAGAAAATACCATCGACTAACCTAGCCTCAAACTTATCCAGATTCTTGTCTTTCTTCAAAATAAAGCACTTGCATCCAAACACATGGAAATGACTTACCTTGGGAGTGTGACCATGCATCATCTCATAGCACGTCTTCTTCTTGAATGCCCGAAGGAAAATCTTGTTCGAGACATAGCACGCGGTATTGACCGCCTCAGCCCAGAACCTCCTCGGAGTCCTATGCTCGTCGAGCATCGTCCGAGCCATCTCACACAAGGTTCTGTTCTTCCTTTCCATCACGCCATTCTGGGGAGGCGTATACGAACTCAAAAACTGGTGTTCAAGACCCGAGTCATGGCAAAAGGTTTCGAAACGAGAGTTTTTAAATTTCGAGCCATTGTCATTGCGGATCACTCGTATGGCAACTCCGTGCCTCTCGTTCTTCAACCTCAAGACAAGATCTCGAACAAAACCAAACGTCTCCCCCTTCTCCTCCAAAAAGAAGACCCACGCATACCGAGAGTAGTCGTCCACCACAACTAGGACATACCACTAGGCCGCAGATCGCACACGAGCTGGGCCAACAAGGTCCATATGGAGCAGCTCACATGGACGCTCCGTCATCACATCGGTGAGGGGTGGATGGGAAGAGGCTACCATCTTGGCATGCCTACACGGCGCACAAACCAACTCTTTCTCAAAACTCAACCGTGGCAATCCTCGGACCAAATTGAGTTTACTCAAGCGAGACAAAAGGTCAAAGCTCAAGTGACCCAATTTCCTATGCCACTTCCACAACTCACTCGAAGAACCAGCCAAAAAGCAACGAGCCACACCAGAATACTGAGAGAAATCTGCTCGAAAAACTTGACTCTTGGGAACGACCATGCAAACTAGGTCCCCTCGAGAATCCAAAATCCGAGAACCACCAGGCCGAAACAACACCTCAAAACCCTCATCCAAAAGCTGGGAAACAGAAAGCAAATTGAATCCGAGCGATTGAACAAGAGCAACACACCTGAGAGTGACTTTGTCACTTATCCTTATCTCACCTTCTGATAGCACACGCCCTCGCCCATTGTCCCCAAATGTGATGTATGTCTTGGACACCACTGGGACGAGACTTGAGAACCACCCCATGTCCCCGGTCATATGCCTTGAGCAACCGGAGTCAAGCAACCTAACGTTCCTCAAGTCTTCCACCTGAAATTCAAAAACGAGCACGTGAGCGAACAAACGACTCAGCACTGGGGTTAGTACCAAAAGAGTAAAACCAGTGCCGAGCCATTTGCTCCAAAATGGGGTTAGCACAATCCAAAGCATCACACCTACCAAAGCTACCACCACGAGAACCACCACGAGTACCACCACTAGGGAACCACCCCTGTCTCACTGGAGGAGAACGAAAGCCACGAAAAGAAAGCCGTGGACCGTTCCTCCTCTCCACCTCAAAGCTAAGACTTCTCCCACCATCGTATTGAGCACGAGGCGGAGAACATCTAGCAAACTGAACACCACCAGAACCACCATGCCAACCACCTGTACCACGACCAAAGGAACTGAACCGAGCATCGCCACGACCTCGAAAACCAAACTGGTCAGTGCCCGGACCTCCACCGGTCTAACTGGTCACCCTGACCGGTCTGACCAGTGGCACACTGCCAGCAGCGCCACCTGGCATTCTCCGATCTCCCTAAGCTGGAATTGTCCTCACAATCACCTTGGCCTGGGCATCTGCATACGAGGTTCAAGTACACCATTAGAGGGGTGGTACTTGTCCTTGTTAGCCCACTCCTTAGCCAACCTCTCCTCACGCTTCCTCTTGAAGCAAAACTCATCCTTGTGACCATCTCTACCACAATACCCACAATGGAACTTTATGGGTTTTGGCTTAGGCTTGGGTTGGGGCTGCTCACTCGGCTTTTCCCTTTTCTTCTCTCCAACCTCACCTCCCTTTGGGCTCACAAATCTCACCGGTTTTTGGAAGTCATTGGTTGGGTGAGGGAATATAGGTGGATCTGGAGTTGTGTCAAGTTTGTTTCTGAGATGGTTAGGCTTGGGCTCAAACTTGTTCTTGTGTGTGTGTTTTGTGGTGGGATAGGGATCTCTCCAACTTTCTCATCTCCCTCACCACTGCTCTCTCCAAGTTTGTCAGCCCCAAGTGCCTGACCATTATAGCATTTGAAAGCCGCTATCATGATACCAAGCTGAGGCTCCTGACTCGACAACCAACTCATACACTTCCTCAGCTCATCATTTTCATCCTGCAAGCGATCAACATAATGTGCAAGTTCCAAATTCTTCACACCATGCAATTCACAAGTAGAGCAAGAAGTGGGAACAGGTGCTTTCAACTGAGCCTCAACAGAAACAATGTAAGCATGCATCTCATCAATCTTTCCATGCAAAACAGGGTAAGAAGTGCAAGCACCTAGCAAAGCAGGTCTAGACTTAAGCTCAGCCACTTCAACCCTAAGCACATCTAGTTCCTCACACTTGGAGGCATGCTTTCCCTTGAGAGCAGTAAGATCAGCTAGGAAAACAGAGCAATCACAACAATCAACCTCATCCGAAACAACAGGTGAGGCCTTAAGCGAATCTATCTCAAGCTTAGCATCAAGATTCTGTGTTTCTAGTTCAGCTACTCGGTTCCTAGCATCTTCTAGTGAGGCCCTAAGCTCTTTCCTCATCTTCTTTGCCTCTCTAAGCATGTCATCACGATTATCAAGCAACTTGCCAAGCCGTTCATTCTCCTCACGCAAGAAGGGAAGCTCGTCACATACCTCATCCTCGGAGTCGGAGTCCGAGTCGCTCTCGTGACTCTTCTTGCTGTCGGAGCTGCGTGCCATGCCGCAGAAGCCATGTCTCGCAAAGCAGCTCAGCCCGCTCAAGTTCTTGGATGACTTCTTGCTCTTGCGCCAATCACCTTCATCTTCGCTGCTACTGGAGCTCGAGGAAGAGTAGGCAGAGCTGGAGTCGACGTCGCTTGCTCCGACCATCGCTCGGGCCTTCTTACCATGGCCACCCTTCTTCCTTGATCCATGCTCGTCCTTGTTCCGATGCTTGTGCTTGTGATCGTGCCTCGATCAGTGCTTGTTGTCCGTCCTCGACCGGTGCTTGTAGCCGTCCTTGTTCTCCACCTTCTCCGGACAGTCGGTGACGAAGTGTCCTCGCATGCCGCACTGGAAGCATGTCTGTGTCGTCCTCCTCGTGTTCACCCAGTTCTCGTGCAGTCTCTCGAACCGCCTGGTCAACAGCGCCAGCTCGTCCTCTCCAAACACGTCGAACTCCTCGTCTGGCAAAGACATCAAAGAGGACAAAGAGAACATCCTGGAGGATGGGTTAGCGTTAGACTTAGCACCTGAGCCACCGACAAGAGCAAGACTATGGGAGTCAGTCAGGCCCTCGAGACGGGCTGTCACACCACGATCCACCTCAGCTGACTTGAGCTTCGAGAACAACTCGTTCACCGTCAGGGTGTCATACTTCTCGGACTCAAGGATAGCCTCGACCTTTCCGTCCCATATTGTACGATCCAGCGAGTGCAAGAGCTTCACGACTCTGTCATGATCATCGTACGGGAGCACGACCACATTGACTCTCATGTTGTTCACCACAACCGTAAACCGCTGAAACAAGGCATCAATGGACTCACCGGGGAGATGAGTGAAGTTCTTGTACTCTCTCCGGTAAGTCTCGTACAACCGAGCCGAAACCTGAGCATTCCCATCGTGAGCATCCTTCAACTGCTCCCAAATCCTACAAGCTAGGTCCTCTGTCTGAACCCGATCGAATTCGGATTGACACAAAGCACGAAACAAGTAGTCAACCGCCTTGTTGTTGGTGTCGAACATGTCCCTCGATCTAGGAGCTAGGAAGTTAATCGGATGAACATAAGCTGTGTTCACCATAACATCCCAAAGGATCTGACCCTTTCCGCGAAGGAACACCACCATCCGCCTCTGCCACATCTGGTAGTTTTTGCCATCAAAGTGTGGAGGACCCGAACCCCGTTCCTGGTACGCCATCTTTGGATCTTAGACTGGTTAGAGTCAATGAAGACCCAAACCGGTTCTGATACCACTTGAAGGACCGAACTGGCGACCAGAGAGGGGGGAGTTGAGAGCCATGTGTGGTTCGAGGACCGATGGATGGTCGCTTCCTGGTGTGATGAGTGATTGACAACGTGGTGTGGACTGATTCTTGGCTAAGTATTGCAGGTGCAGGTTGCGGCTTGACTGGTGTTGGTGCAGGTGAAGAACAAGCGCGAAAGGTCATTGCTGGTGAGGCCTCCAGGTCTGGAGAAGACAAGTAGGCTTGGTTCGAGGGACCCGGTGGCCAGCGGGGTCAAGTGCGGGCCGCATGGTGGCAAGAACAGCAAGATGAAGTCATGGACGGTTTCTTGGTTGAGCCTCAAAACCAAGGTCAAGCCGGGACTACGTGGGAGCCGAGTCATGAGTGGTGATTGGCGGAGGCTACACCGAGTTCGCGGGGTTTCCGGTGGTTCACCAGAAAACCACTGGGTTCCTTGGTTGATCCACAAAGCCAAGACCGAAGAACCGAAGACGGAGGTGCAGCAGCTCCAGACAGGTCTGACCGGTGAGGAGCACCGGTCTGACCGGTGTGCGATGACGCAGTCCGGAATCTTCGAAGCGGAGGACACGCGTCGGGATCGCAAGGCTTGCGTCGAGGCTAAGCAAGTTCGCGGTCGCTAGGCATCCGTCCGATGGAGCGAAGACAAAGATTTCCGATTTCGCCCTTGAGGGGCATGTATTCCTAGTTAGCTAGTAAGGGTATTTTAGTCTTTCGGTTGCCTCCATATAACCCAAGGGGTGAGAGGATGGCAGCCATCTCTTGGAACCCTAGCTCATTTGGTTTTCCTATTTTCTCTTCCTATTTTCCTTAGGATTTTCATAGGACTAGCTTGAGAGCTTCATGGTGAGATCTTGTGAGAGGGAAGGATGATCGGGCGGCAAGCTAGACCTTGTATGAACCTCTTTGGTATGTATAGATGATTCGGCGTGGTTCCTCAAGGCTTGGATGTGTCTTTTCCGTTTCTCCTTTTTGGTGATTTTCGGAGGCTTTTCTTGGCGAATTTCTTGTGGCGGTTTTGAGACCTTTCTCTTTGGGATTTGGTGGAGGATGTATGCATGAACCCCTTGTGGTTCTTTTCCCTTTGATTCCCCTCCCAAATCCGTGAGCAAAGGGGCTCGATTTTGGGGGTTTTCTTGGCTCTAGAGTTAGAGGCGTTCTTGGCGAAAATCCTTCGATTCCTCTTGATTCAACGAGTTTTGGTGGACCATAACTTGGCTATGGAGTGCCCATCAGGTGTTCCTACTATCCCCAAAGTCTTGTGCGAATCCGTGGAGCGAATCGGGAAATCGGGAGTTGGATTTGGGGGAGTTGACTCGCGAGCGCTGTTCATCCCGAGCTGCCCAGGCGCGACCGGTCTGACCGGTGCTCTTGACCGGTCTGACCGGTGCTAGCCCTTGGTGGGATTTGTCTCGGGGAACAGCCTTGTCCGTGTGGTTTCGTCCCGTGGTCCTGCTGGTCAGTTCTTGGCGTGTTTGGAGTTGTTTTGTTAGGTTTTGTGAGGGGTTCTTCTTCCTTCCAGGTTGTGTTTCGGAGGTTGTTTTTGTTCCAGGGCCTAGAGGAGTCACTCAGGCTTCCTGGAATGTTTGATGTGCGGCTGCTGTAGCCACCGGCCTGATCGGCACTGTCCACCGGTCTGACCGGCGCAGGCCATCGGTCTGACCGGTGTAGCACAGGCAGCAAGCCGTGCAAGTTTCCGCTGTGTGTGTTGGTGAGTTTTGACTCGGAAGGTTGTGTGTTGGCTCCTAGGGCTAGTAGCACTCCAGTGGCTGTGTGGTCTTGACCAACTTGGGTAGTTGAGTCGGAGAAGTGTTTCGGAAGCCGTGTTCGTCTTGTTGGAGTTCTCATCTCCTTCGAGAAGAATTTTTATCGGCTCCCATTCACTCCCCCCCTCTCTGGTTCGCCTAATCGGTCCTTCAATTGGTATCAGAGCCGGTTCGGGTCTTCATTGACTCTTACCAATCTAAGATCCAAAGATGGCGTACCAGGAACGAGGTTCGGGTCCTCCGCACTTCGATGGGAAGAACTACCAAATGTGGCAGAGACGGATGACAGCGTTCTTCCGCAGAAAGGGTCAGATCCTTTTGGACGTTACGGTGAACAGAACTTATGTTCATTCGATTAACTTCCTTGCTCCAGGATCGAGGGATATGTTCGAAGCCAACAACAAGGCGGTCGACTACTTGTTTCGTGCTCTATGTCAGCCCGAATTCGATCGGGTTCAGACAGAGGACTTAGCCTGTAGGATTTGGGAGCAGTTGAAGGATGCACATGCTGGGAATGCTCAGGTTCAGGCTCGGATGTACGCGACTTACCGGAGAGAGTACGAGAACTTCACTCATCTCCCCGGCGAGTCCGTCGATGCCCTTTTCCAGCAGTTTACGGTCGTTGTGAACAACATGAGAGCCAATGTGGCCGTGCTCCCATACGATGATCATGATAGAGCCGTGAAGCTCTTGCACTCGTTGGATCGTACCGTATGGGACGGGAAGTTTGAGGCTATCCTTGAGTCCGAGAAGTATGACACCTTGACCGTGAACGAGCTGTTCTCGAAGCTCAAGTCGGCTGAGTTGGACTGTGGTGTGACAGCCAAGATCGAGAGCCTGACTGATTCTCATAGTCTTGTTCTCATTGGTGGCAAAGGAGTTAAGTCTAATGCTAACGCATCCTCCAGGATGTACTCTCTGTCTTCTTTGATGTCGTTGCCAGACGAGGAGTTCGACGTGCTTGGAGAGGACGAGCTGGCGTTGCTGACCAGGCGGTTCGAGAGGCTGCACGAGAACCAGGTGAACACGAGGAGGACAGCACGGATGTGTTTTCAGTGTGGCAATCTAGGACACTTCGTCGTCGACTGCCCGGAGAAGATGGAGATCAAGGACGGCTACAAGGACGGCTACAGGCACCGGTCGAGCAAGGACGCCAAGTACCGATCGAGGCGCGATCACAAGCTGAGAGCCAGGTGTGGTTCGAGGACCGGTGGATGGTCGCTTCCTGGTGTGATGAGTGATTGACAATGTGGTGTGGACTGATTCTTGGCTAAGTATTGCAGGTGCAGGTTGCGGCTTGACTGGTGCAGGTGCAGGTGAAGAACAAGCGCGAAAGGTCGTTGCCGGTGAGGCCTCCAGGTGTGGAGAAGACAAGTAGGCTTTGTTCGAGGGACCCGGTGGCCAGCGGGGTCAAGTGCGGTCCGCATGGTGGCAAGAACGGCAAGATGAAGTCATGGACGGTTTCTTGGTTAAGCCTCAAAACCAAGGTCGAGCCGGGACTATGTGGGAGCCGAGTCATGAGTGGTGATTGGCGGAGGCTACACCGAGTTCGCGGGGTTTCCGGTGGTTCACCAGAAAACCACTAGGTTCCTTGGTTGATCCACAAAGCCAAGACCGAAGAACCGAAGATGGAGGTGCAGCAGCTCCAGAACGGTCTGACCGGTGGGTACCGGTCTGACCGGTGAGGAGCACCGGTCTGACCGGTGTGCGACGACGCAGTCCGGAATCTTCGAAGCGGAGGACACGTGTCGGGATCGCAAGGCTTGCGTCAAGGCTAAGCAAGTTTGCGGTCGCTGGGCATCCGTCCGATGGAGCGAAGAAAAGATTTCCGAATTCGCCCTTAAGGGGCATGTATCCCTAGTTAGCTAGTAAGGGTATTTTCGTCTTTCGGTTGCCTCCATATAACCCAAGTGGTGAGAGGATGGCAGCCATCTCTTGGAACCCTGGCTCATTTGGTTTTCCTATTTTCCTTCCTATTTTCTTAGGATTTTCGTAGGACTAGCTTGAGAGCTTCATGGTGAGATCTTGTGAGAGGGCAGGATGATCGGGCGGCAAGCTAGACCTTGTATGAACCTCTTTGGTATGTATAGATGATTCGGCGTGGTTCCTCAAGGCTTGGATGTGTCTTTCCCGTTTCTCCTTTTTGGTGATTTTCGGAGCCCTTTCTTGGCGATTTTCTTGGAGCGATTTTGAGGCCTTTCTCTTTGGGATTTGGTGGGGGATGTATGCATGAACCCTTCGTGGTTCTTTTCCCTTTGATTCCCATCCCAAATCCGTGAGGAAAGGGGCTCGATTTTGGGGTTTTCGTGGCTCTAGGGTTAGAGGCGTTCTTGGTGGGATTTCTTCGATTCCTCTTGATTTGACAAGTTTTGGTGGACCAAATCTTGGCTATGGAGTACCCATGAGGTGTTCCTACTATCCCCAAAGTCTTGTGCAAAACCGTGGAGCGAATCGGGAGATTAGGAGTTGGATTTGGGGGAGTTGACTCGCGGGCGCTGTTCATCCCGAGCTGCCCAGGCGCGACCGGTCTGACCGGTGCTCTTGACTGGTCTGACCGGTGCTAGCCCTTGGTGGGATTTGTCTCGGGGAATAGCCTTGTCCGTGTGGTTTTGTCCCGTGGTCCTGCTGATCAGTTCTTGGCGTGTTTGGAGTTGTTTTGCTAGGTTTTGTGAGGGGTTCTTCTTCCTTCCAGGTTGTGTTTCGAAGGTGGTTTTTGTTCCAGGGCCTAGAGGAGTCACTGAGGCTTCCTGGAACGTTTGCTGTGCGGCTGTTGTAGCCACCGGCCTGACCGGCTCTGTCCACTGGTCTGACCGGTGTCACCGGTCTGACCGGCGCAGGTCATCGGTCTGACCGGTGTAGCACAGGCAGCAAGCCGTGCAAGTTTCCGCTGTGTGTTTTGGTGAGTTCTGGCTCGGAGGGTTGTGTGTTGGCTCCTAGGACCAGTAGCACTCCAGTGGCTGCGTGGTCTTGGCCAACTTGGGTAGTTGAGTCGGAGACGCGATTCGGAAGCCGTGTTCGTCTTGTTGGAGTTCTCATCTCCTTCCAGAAGAATTTTTATCGGCTCCCATTCACTCCCCCCCTCTCTGGTTCGCCTAATCGGTCCTTCACAAGCACAAGAACAAGCACAAGGACGAGCAACGGTCGAGGAAGAAGGACGGCCGCGGCAGGAAGGCCCCAGCGATGGTCGGAGCGAGCGACGTCGACTCCAGCTCCGCCTACTCTTCCTCGAGCTCGAGTAGCAATGAAGACGAAGGTGATCGGCGCAAGAACAAGAAGTCATCCAAGAACTTGAGCGGGTTGAGCTACTTCGCGGGAGATGGCTTCTGCAGCATGGCTCGTAGCTCCAGCAGCAAGAAGAGTCATCAGAGCGACTCGGACTCTGACTCCGAGGATGAGGTATGTCATGAGCTCTCTTCTTTGCGCAAGGAGAATGAGGAGTTGGTTGACTTGCTTGATAATCGCGATCACATGCTTAGAGAGGCCAAGAAGATGAGGAAAGAGCTTAGGGCCTCACTAGATGATGCTAGGAACCGTGTGGCTGAGCTAGAAACCCAGAACCTAGATGCTAAGCTTGAGATTGATTCGCTTAAGGCTTCTCCTGTGGTTTCTGATGAGATTGATTGCTGTGATTGCTCTGTGTACCTAGCTGATCATACTGCTCTTAAGGATAAGCATGCTTCTACTTGTGATGAACTAGATATGCTTAGGGTTGAAGTGGCTGAGCTTAAGTCTAGACCTGCTTTGCTAGGTGCTTGCACTTCTTGCCCAATTTTGCATGGAAAGATTGATGAGATGCATGCTTACACTGTTTCGCTTGAGGCTAAGTTGAAAGAGCCTATTCCCGCTTCTTGCTCTACTTGTGAATTGCATGCGGTTAAGAATTTGGAGCTTGCGCATTATGTTGATCGCTTGCAGGATGAGAATGGTGAGCTGAGAAAATGTATGAGCTGGTTGTCGGGTCAGGAGCCTCAGCTTGGTATCATGATAGCGGCTTTCAAACGCTATGATGGTCAGGCACTTGGGGCTGACAAGCTTGGAGAGAATAGTGGTGAGGGAGTTGAGAGAGTTGGAGAGATTCCTATTCCACCACTAAACAGACACAAAAACAAGTTTGAGCCCAAGCCTAACCATCTCAGAAACAAACTTGACACTACTCCAGATCCACCCATATTCCCTCACCCAACAATTGATTTCCAAAAACTGGTGAAGTTTGTGAGCCCAAAGGGAGGTGAGGAAGGAGAGAAGAAGGGTGAGAAGCCGAGTGAGCAGCCACAACCCAAGCCTAAGCCTAAGCCACAGCCTATGAAGTTCCATTGTGGGTATTGTGGGAGAGATGGTCACAAGGGCGAGTTTTGCTTCAAAAGAAAGCGTGAGGAGAGAATGGCTATGGAGTGGGCTAACAAGGACATGTACCACCCCTCTAATGGTGTACCTGAGCCTCGTATGCAGATGCCCAGGGCCAAGGCGATTGTGAGGACGGTTCCGGCTTGGGGAGACCGGAAGGTAGCAGGTGGTGCTGCTAGACGAGCTACACCGGTCAGACCGGTGTGCTACACCGGTCAGACCAGTGCAGGTCTGGACAGACAGCTGTCTGGTTTTCGTGCTCGTGAGGATGCTTGGTTTGGTTCTGGTGGTCGTGGTTCTGGTGGTTGGTCTGGAAAGTTTGCAGGTGGTCAGTTTGCTAGGTGTTCTCCACCTCGTGCTCAATACGAGGGTGGGAGGAGTCGTAGCTTTGAGATGGAGAGGAGGAACGGTCCACGGTTTTCCTTTCGTGGCTTTCGTTCTCCTCCAGCTAGAGAGGGTTGGTTCCCTCGTAGTGGTTACCGTGGTGGTGTTCGTGGTGGTAGCTTTGATAGGCGTGATGATTTGGTTTGTGCTAACCCTACTTTGGAGCAAATGGCTCGGCACTGGTTTTACTCTTTTGGTACTAACCCCAGTGCTGAGTCGTTTGTTCACTCACGTGCTCGCTTTTGAATTTCAGGTGGGAGACTTGAGGAACGTTTGGTTGATTGACTCCGGTTGCTCGAGGCATATGACCGGAGACAAGGGGTGGTTCTCAAGTCTCGTCCCGGTGGTGTCCAAGACATACATCACCTTTGGGGACAATGGGCGAGGGCGTGTACTATCAGAAGGTGAGATCAAGGTAAGTGACAAGGTCACTCTCAGGCGTGTTGCTCTTGTTCAATCGCTGGGGTTCAATTTGCTTTCTGTGTCCCAGTTGTTGGATGAGGGCTTTGAGGTGTTGTTTCGGCCTGGTGGTTCTCGGATTTTAGATTCTCGAGGGGATCTTGTTTGCATGGTCGTTCCCGAGGGTCAAGTGTTCCGAGCTGATTTCTCTCAGTCTTCTGGTGTGGAGCGTTATTTCTTGGCTGGTTCTTCGAGTGAGTTGTGGAAGTGGCATAGGAAGTTGGGTCACTTGAGCTTTGACCTTTTGTCTCGCTTGAGTAAACTCAATTTGGTCCGAGGATTGCCACGGTTGAGGTTTGAGAAAGAGTTGGTTTGTGTGCCGTGTAGGCATGCCAAGATGGTAGCCTCTTCTCACCCGCCTCTCACCGATGTGATGACTGAGCGTCCATGCGAGCTGCTCCATATGGACCTTGTTGGCCCAGCTCGTGTGCGATCTGCGGGTGGGAAGTGGTATGTCCTTGTTGTGGTGGATGACTACTCT
This sequence comes from Cenchrus fungigraminus, assembly GCA_036936925.1. NCBI lineage: Eukaryota > Viridiplantae > Streptophyta > Magnoliopsida > Poales > Poaceae > Cenchrus > Cenchrus fungigraminus. The sequence continues at coordinate 46,290,498 of CM072778.1, read as the reverse complement.
CGGTATGCGTGGGTGTTCTTTCTTGAGGAGAAAGGGGAGACGTTTGGTTTTGTTCGAGATCTTGTCTTAAGGTTAAGAATCGAGAGGCACGGGGATGCCATACGAGCGATCCGCAGTGACAATGGCTCGGAATTCAAAAACTCTCGCTTTGAAACTTTTTGCCATGACTTGGGTCTTGAACACCAGTTTTTGAGTCCGTATACGCCTCCCCAGAATGGCGTGGTGGAAAGGAAAAACAAGACCTTGTGCGAGATGGCTCGGACGATGCTCGACGAGCATAGGACTCCGAGAAGGTTCTGGGCTGAGGCGGTCAATACCGCGTGCTATGTGTCGAACAGGATCTACCTCAGGGTTCACATGAAGAAAACCAGTTACGAGTTGATGCATGGAGCACACCCAAGGTAAGTCACTTCCATGTCTTTGGTTGTAAATGTTTCATTCTGAAAAAGGGAAGAAGTTGGACAAGTTCGAGGCTAGGTCTGTCGATGGCATTTTCTTTGGTTACGCATCTCATTCTAGAGCATTTCGTGTGCTCAATCTTGAAACTAACCAAATCGTGGAGACTTGCGAGGTAACCTTCGACAAGACACAGCCACGTAGTCAGCTTGTTTTTGAGTGTGCAGGTGACGACGAACTTGGCGAGGAGATCTTTCAGGAGGAGGAGCATGAACATGGAGATGATGAAGATGGCGGTGTGGTGCCCGTGGCTGAACATGTACCTACTACTTCGACAACGATCGAGAACGGGCCCTCTCCCACACCTACAACGACAAACCAAAATCAAGGCGAAGCTGCTGTTGAGGGGGAGGTAGCATCAAGGCGAGAACCTCCCCGGCGAGTGCAAGTGGATCACCCAACTTCGAGAATCATCGGCGACATGAATGAACGTACTAGATGGTCGAGGGTTCGGAACAATTCTCATTTCGCTCATGCTGCTTTTGTTGCCACCTTTGAGCCCAAGGACATTGGACACGCGCTATCTGATCACAATTGGGTTAACTCGATGCATGAGGAGTTGGAGAATTTTGAGAGGAACCAAGTTTGGGAATTGGTTGACCCTCACCTAGGGTGTAAGCCGATTGGGACAAAATGGGTGTGGAAGAACAAAGAGGGAGAGAAAGGAGAAGTGGTGAGGAACAAGTCAAGACTCATTGCTCAGGGGTACTCACAAAAAGAAGGGATCGACTACGAGGAGACCTTTGCTCCCGTAGCTCGTTTGGAGGCGATCAGGATCCTTCTAGCCTTTTCCGTGGCTAAAGGATTCAAGTTGTACCAGATGGATGTCAAGAGTGCTTTCCTAAATGGTGTTTTGGAGGAAGTAGTGTATGTGAGGCAACCACCGGGGTTTGAGAGTGAGAAGTACCCCCACCGGGTGTACAAGTTGAGGAAGGCGCTGTATGGGCTGAAGCAGGCGCCTAGAGCTTGGTACGGAAGGTTGAGGGGGTTCCTGTTTGAGAGAGGGTTTGAGATGGGGAAGGTTGATCAGATTTTGTTTCTCCTCAGGCAGGGCAGAGATATCCTGATTGTGCAGGTATACGTGGATGATATTGTCTTTGGTGGCTCGTCTAACTCTCTTGTTGCAAGGTTTGCAGAAGACATGAGCAGGGAATTTGAGATGAGTATGATGGGTGAGTTGCAGTTCTTCCTCAGGCTACAGATCAAGCAATCAAAGGAAGGAACATTTGTGCACCAAGCTAAGTACACCAAGGACATTGTGAGGAAGTTCAAGATGGAGGACTCCAAGGCCATGGCGACGCCTATGAGTATGACTACAGCTCTTGATGCGGACGAGGAAGGTGAACACGTGGACCAGAAGGAGTACCAGAGCATGATCGGGCCACTCCTCTACTTGACGGCGACGAGGACAGACATCCAATTCTCGGTATGTCTATGCGCTCGTTTTCAAGCGTCTCCAAGGACTTCGCATCGGCAAGTAGTCAAGCACATATTCAGGTATTTGCGACATACTCCCGACTTTGGCCATTGGTACTCCGCGTCTTCTTCTTTGGCTCTTCATGGATTTTTGGACGCGGATTTTGTCGGGTGTCGGTTGGATAGGAAGTCCACTTCTGGGACTTGCCAGTTCTTGGGTTCTTCTTTGGTGTCTTGGTCTTCCCGCAAACAGTCGAGTGTTGCTCAATCCACTACCGAGGCAGAGTATGTGGCCGCAGCTAGTTGTTGCTCTCAGCTCCTTTGGATCACATACACCATGAGTGACTTTGGTGAGGAGTATACCCATGTCCCACTTCAATGTGATAGCACCAGTGCCATAAGCGTTGCAAAGAACCCAGTGCTCCATTCCAAAACCAAGCACATAGAAGTGAGGTATCATTTTCTGAGAGACAACGTAGAGAAAGGAAAAATCGCCTTGATCCATGTACCCACACATGACCAGCTAGCCGATATTTTCACCAAACCCTAGATCAAGCAACTTTCACTCGTTTGCGGGGGGAGCTTTGTGTGTGTTTAATTTCTTGAGTTAGTGTGTGGGAGCTCCTTTGTAGCATATGTATAGCTTTCCTTTGTGCATTTCTTGCATTTGGCATGGCATATGTAACATGATGTATAGGCATCTTTGTATCTTAGGTCGCATGCATCTTGTATCATATGCATTGTTTAGGAAAGGCTTCTCCTATATACATTGTTCACCATGGAATGATATATATGTCTTTGTGAGCTAGTTTGGTAAGCTATGGTTAGTTTGGCTTAGCTCTTGATAATCTTGGTTTATATCCATGGTTGATGGCTATGTTTTTGAAAAATCTCATATGTATGCTCTCTAGTGAGTAAACGCCTTTATATGATCTTGACATGTTTTTGTGGCTTGGCTATGCTTAATTTGTGGTTGGATAGCTTATTTTGATCATATGGGGCCAAAGGCTCATTTGCCATCATGAATGTTTAGCCCCCATGCTTGATCTTGTGTAGGGGCATAAGTTCCCTTTTGTCGCAAAGACATTTCATGTACCAATTTCAAATCTGAAAATGAAATGTAAATTGCTTGGAAAATGTGCTCCCATATCATATGTGCTAATTTTAATTTGCTTTGGGTGCTAAACCGTTGCATCATGCCTACCAATGAGAAGTCTCATATATAGAAGTAGGCACATGGCTCGGTAGCTTTGACATGACATGAGGTGCTTGTGGGTGTTTATGATGGTCTTATGCTTAGAATGGTTGTCCTAGCATGAAGTTTGTGTGGCTTTGCCATTTTGATATGTTTTGATCATGTTTAGGACTTTGCTCATGAGAGGGTAAATTTTCACAAAACTGCTCAATTCTATCTTAGCTTCGTCCAATGGTTGCGAAACTTGGTGATCATGAAGTTGATGTCATTACGAAGCTATAGAGTATCTAACTTGCTCATTTGGACATGTGTAGCATCCTATGTTGAATTTTGTCTATTTGAGAAGCTCTAGGTTGCATTTTTTGCATTTTTGGCTTGATTCATGCATTGTCAACAAGGGGGAGAAGTTTGAGCATGTTTTGGCCTACTGAATGCATCTAGAAGGTTTTCAGGCGGTTTCGAGCCATTTCTGGGCTCTGTTGTGCACCGGTCTGACCGGTTGAGATCACCGGTCTGACCGGTCAGAGAGCCAGTTCTGTTCACATGTTGAGCACCGGTCTGACCGGTGGTGTCGACCGGTCTGACCGGTCAGAGCTGAGCTGATGCAGCTGCTCTGTTTCATCAAGTGGTTTGCATGCATTCGTCCAGGGGGAGTTGCATTGGTTTAAGGGGAGCTTGCATGTGTGCAGGGGGAGCTCTTTGTGGTTTTCGAGCTTTGGATTAGTGGTTTGTGCTCTTTGCTTGAGCATGTTTTGTCTCAGATGTGTCGAGCCGTTGCCCTTGCCTAAGGGGTCCGAGACTTGTCTTCTTCAAGTGATCTTGCTCTTTGCCTTTTCCTTTGGCTTTCAATCGCTTGTTGGAGTTTCTTTTAGTCGTTTCTTTTCTTTTTCTTTTCTCTTGGTTACCAAAACTTGTGTGTTGTCAATGCACTCATCAAGGGGGAGATTGAGAGCCATGTGTGGTTCGAGGACCGGTGGATGGTCGCTTCCTGGTGTGATGAGTGATTGACAACGTGGTGTGGACTGATTCTTGGCTAAGTATTGCAGGTGCAGGTTGCGGCTTGACTGGTGTTGGTGCAGGTGAAGAACAAGCACGAAAGGTCGTTGCTGGTGAGGCCTCCAGGTGTGGAGAAGACAAGTAGGCTTGGTTCGAGGGACCCGGTGGCCAGCGGGGTCAAGTGCGGGCCGCATGGTGGCAAGAACAGCAAGATGAAGTCATGGACGATTTCTTGGTTGAGCCTCAAAACAAAGGTCAAGCCGGGACTACGTGGGAGCCGAGTCATGAGTGGTGATTGGCAGAGGCTACACCGAGTTCGCGGGGTTTCCGGTGGTTCACCAGAAACCACTGGGTTCCTTGGTTGATCCACAAAGCCAAGACCGAAGAACCGAAGACGGAGGTACAGCAGCTCCAGACCGATCTGACTGGTGGGTACCGGTCTGACCGGTGAGGAGCACCGGTCTGACCGTTGTGCGACGACGCAGTCCGGAATCTTCGAAGCGGAGGACACGCGTCGGGATCGCAAGGCTTGCGTCGAGGCTAAGCAAGTTCGCGGTCGCTAGGCATCCGTCCGATGGAGCGAAGACAAAGATTTCCGATTTCGCCCTTGAGGGGCATGTATTCCTAGTTAGCTAGTAAGGGTATTTTAGTCTTTCGGTTGCCTCCATATAACCCAAGGGGTGAGAGGATGGCAGCCATCTCTTGGAACCCTAGCTCATTTGGTTTTCCTATTTTCTCTTCCTATTTTCCTTAGGATTTTCATAGGACTAGCTTGAGAGCTTCATGGTGAGATCTTGTGAGAGGGAAGGATGATCGGGCGGCAAGCTAGACCTTGTATGAACCTCTTTGGTATGTATAGATGATTCGGCGTGGTTCCTCGAGGCGTGGATGTGTCTTTCCCGTTTCTCTTTTTTGGTGATTTTCGGAGGCTTTTCTTGGCGAATTTTTTGTGGCGGTTTTGAGACCTTTCTCTTTGGGATTTGGTGGGTGATGTATGCATGAACCCCTCGTGGTTCTTTTCCCTTTGATTCCCCTCCCAAATCCGTGAGCAAAGGGGCTCGATTTTGGGGGTTTTCTTGGCTCTAGAGTTAGAGTCGTTCTTGGCGGAAATCCTTCGATTCCTCTTGATTCACCGAGTTTTGGTGGACCATAACTTGGCTATGGAGTGCCGATGAGGTGTTCCTATTATCCCCAAAGTCTTGTGCGAATCCGTGGAGCGAATCGGGAAATCGGGAGTTGGATTTGGGGGAGTTGACTCGTGGGCGCGGTTCATCCCGAGCTGCCAAGGCGCGACCGGTCTGACCGGTGCTCTTGACCGGTCTGACCGGTGCTATCCCTTGGTGGGATTTGTCTCGGGGAACAGCCTTGTCCGTGTGGTTTCGTCCCGTGGTCCTGTTGGTCAGTTCTTGGCGTGTTTGGAGTTGTGTCTGCTAGGTTTTGTGAGGGGTTCTTCTTCCTTCCAGGTTGTGTTTTGGAGGTGGTTTTTGTTCCAGGGACTAGAGGAGTCACTGAGGCTTCCTGGAACGTTTGCTGTGTGGCTGCTGTAGCCACCGTCCTGACCGGCGCTGTCCATCGGTCTGACCGGTGTCACCGGTCTGACCGGCGCAGGCCATCGGTCTGACCGGTGTAGCACAGGCAGCAAGCCGTGCAAGTTTCCGCTGTGTGTGTTGGTGAGTTTTGACTCGGAAGGTTGTGTGCTGGTTCCTAGGGCTAGTAGCACTCCAGTGGCTGTGTGGTCTTGACCAACTTGGGTAGTTGAGTCGGAGTAGTGTTTCGGAAGCCGTGTTCTTCTTGTTGGAGTTCTCATCTCCTTCGAGAAGAATTTTTATCGGCTCCCATTCACTCCTGAAGGACCGATTAGGCGAACCAGAGAGGGGGGGTTCAGGAGTGAATGGGAGCCGATAAAAATTCTTCTCGAAGGAGATGACAACTCCAACAAGATGAACACGGCTAGCCAAAACACATCTCCGACTCAACTACCCAAGTTGGCCAAGACCATGTAGCCACTGAAGTGCTACAGGTCCTAGGAACCAACAAAACAACCTTCAGAACCAAACACACCAAACGCACAGCGGAAATCTGCACAGCCTGCTGCCTGTGCTACACCGATCAGACCGATGGCCTGTGCTGGTCAGACCGGTCAGACCGGTGGACAGCACCGGTCAGGCCGGTGGCTACAGCAGCTGCACAGAAACGTTCCAGGAAGCCTCAGTGACTCCTCTAGGCCCTGGAACAAAAATCACCTCCAAACACGAAACTGAAGGGAAGAAGAAACCCTCACACAACCTAGCAACACAACTCAAAACCTGCCAAGAACTGACCAGCAACACCACAGCCCAAAACCACACGAACTAGGCAGTTCCCCAAGGCAAATCCCACAAAGGCCTTGCACCGGTCAGACCGGTCACATGCACCGGTCAGACCGGTCAAGCCTGGGCAGCTCGGGATGAACAGCAACCCGCGGGTCAACTCCCCCAAATCCAAACCTCGATCTCCCGATTCGCTCCACGGATTCACACAAGACTTTGGGGATAGTAAGAACACCTCATGAGAACTCCATAGCCAAGATTTGGTCCACCAAAACTTGCTAAAACAAGAGGAATCGAAGAAATCCCACCAAGAACGCATCTAACCCTAGAGAGGAGAAAACCCCAAAATCGAGCCCCTTTGCTCACGGATTTGGGAGGGGAATCAAAGGGAAAAGAACCACGAGAGTTTCATACATACATCCCCCACCAAATCCCAAAGAGAAAGGTCTCGAATCCGCCACAAGAAAATCACCAAGAAAAGGCTCTGAAAATCACCAGAAAGGGAAAATGGGAGAGACACACCAAAGCCTTGAGGAACCACGCCGAATCATCTATACATACCATGAAGGTTCATACAAGGTCTAGCTTGCCTCCCAATCATCCATCCCTCTCTCAAGATCTCACCATGAAGCTCTCAAGCTAGTCCTAGAAATTCCAAAGGAAAATGGAAAGGAAAATAGCAAAACAAAATGAGCTAGGGTTCCAAGAGATGGCTGCCATCCTCTCACCACTTGGATTATATGGAGGCAACCGAAAGACGAAACTACCCCTAAGACCTAACACTGGGATACACGCCCCCGAGGGGCACTTTGGGAATCTTCGTCGTCGCACCATCGGACGGATGCCCGGCGACCGCACCCTGCGTAGCCTCGATGCACGCCATGCGATCCCGATGCGTGTCCTCCGCTTTGAAGTCTCCGGACTGCGTAGTCGCACACCAGTCAGACCGGTACCCACCGGTCAGACTAGTCAGACCCACCGGTCAGACCGGTCCGATGCTGCTGTACCTCTGTCTTCGGTCTTGGCTTTGTGGAACAACCAAGGAACCTAGTGGTTTTCTGGTGAACCATTGGAAACCCCGCGAACTCGGTGTGGCCTCCGCCAATCTCCACTCATGACTTGGCCCCCACGAAGTCCCGGCTCGATCTTGGCTTTGTGGCTCAACCAAGGAACCATCCATGACTTCATCTTGCCATTCTTGCCACCATGCGGCCCGCACTTGACCCCGCTGGCCACCGGGTCCCTCGAACCAAGCCTACTTGTCTTCTCCACACCTGGAGGCCTCACCGGCAACAACCTTTCGCACTTGTTCTTCACCTGCACCAACACCAGTCAAGCCGCAACTTGCACCTGCAATACTTAGCCAAGAATCAGTCGACACAACGTTGTCAATCACTCATCACACCAGGAAGCGACCATCCACCGGTCCTCGAACCACACAGGTCCTCATGACTAGGAGGAGGAGGAGGGATCCAGCCACGAGGTCGACGCGAGGACGAGGATGTGGCGGCGAGCAGGCTGCGATGAGGAGTAGAGATCCCTCCGTTCCGACAGTGACAAGGTCAGTGGCGAATCTAGGATTTGAGTTTAGATTTTGCCGCTCTAAAAATGTCTTATACAATTCGGTAAATCCATTCTACCAGTACTTTTCTTTTTATATAAATGCGTATAAATATACTTGTACTTGTGGGAATTGCAGTGTATGTCGGTGCATACCCGGCATACCCTGTGGCTCCTTTGTAGAAGTACATGTGGACATACTTAGCTGTTGATGGTATACATACTTAGCATTTCTCTTTAGATTGACTCTTATATTTGGTTTTGCTCTTGTTCCTATGTACATGTGCACACTCTCTCCAACTTGAATAAGTACCTCATCAGCAACAGAGGCAGCCAGCATCTTCCTCTTTAAAATGGTAAGGTCGCATTGCCTGAATTAATTTTTTGGTTACTGAATTTTGCATTTATGTTAATGGTTTACCATAGAACCAATGATATTATAGTAGGCTAAAGTAGTTACTGTAATTATTTTCTTATATGTTTTCGCGTGCTTACCTGCTAAGCATGGTTAACTAAAAATGTGCTATACTTGTCTCCTGTTGTAGCATGTCTCCTGGGAGAGCTAGCAGTATGGTCTACTTTTTGTGCTATTCTTGGACACTGAGCTGACCTTTCTCAAAATACCTTGACTATTAATTCACAGGATAAATCTGACGAGGACTATAGACCTGGGCCACAAGATAAAGAAGAGGGTTATGGCAATGCTAGTGCACAACAAGACCAGGTAGGTGGGGCTCCGCGCTGAGGCAGAGCGCCAAGGACATCCACAAAGTGGCCAAGTGACACAATGATAGTCACTGAGGTCGACATAGGGGGGATGTCAGTACCACTGACTCAAAAGCGCAGGTTCAGTGCGCTTGCGGGGCTCATTGCTAGACAAAAGATACCTTTGCACTTGCCTGAATTCAAAGAACTAAGCAATGATGAAAAGTGGGACTTGTTTGATAAGCATGTGCAGAAACACTTGAAGTTCCAGGAAGGCGTGAAACCGCAGGCATTCAAGCTTTTCTGGAAGATGGCAGCCAAGGCATGGAGACAATTCAGATTTTAGGGCGAGATTTTATCAGAAAAGGACTTGAGCCATTTACAAGGCACCCGTTTATCGAGCCGGAACAATGGAAGGAGTAAGATAGTGATTAAAGACCGTGTTGCCGTGATAGTGTTCAACAACAAAGAAATTGAAAAATTGGCTGCAGACATCATGGAGAAGAATGCATGTGCAGAATCTTCAGGAATGGCAGGGCAGAGGGAGTATGATGTGCTAAGTCAGTGCTTGGGCCGCCCTGAACAACCAGGTCGCGTGCGTGGTGTCTCCAGCTACCAGGGCTAGAAGTATGCATAGCCTCAGCACGCTTCCATGTACAGGAAGAGGAAGAGGACGAAGACCGATGCATCAGTTGATACTGAAAAGATAAAAGAAGAAATCAAGCAAGAACTCAAGGCTGAGATGCAGAATAGTGTACTAAAGGCGCTGGGTAGCGGGTACCAGGTGGTGTTGTCACCAGTGTCCAATCGCGCAAGCCCTTCACCCGCCACACTGAAGAGCAGCTATGTGTCTGCAGATATCAATGGCACTGCAGAGTTGATAGAGGTGCACTGTGACGATCGTACACAGTAATAGAGGGGGAGTGCCCGATCTTTCGGTGAGTGGAGATAAATCCGATTTGGTAGTTGTTGACCCTCACGATCCGACTACGACGAGCAAGCCCGAAGCGCCAATGCAATCACTGAACCAACTCCCTGTGGTTACCGACCTTATTGGAGCAAGATCAGCCTGATCACGAAGATCAATTCCTGTGCGCAATCGACGAACGAACAAGAATTCAAGGCGAGCAATCTTAATATCACTCGAAGGTGGAGTCTGCAATACACGAAGGCAGCGCTATGCGGCTGTTCGGTTGTAGCTAAATCTAACTTGTAAAACAAACTCAAGTCTGAAAATAAACGAGAGGTCTATCTAAATAGGGGGCGCAGCCCCTGGCGGCCACGAGGGGCGGCGCTACAGTACCCGCGGTACTGTTTACGCGCGTGAATAGTACCCTAGGCTCACATGGGCCTCCTGTTGGGCCAACAGCCCAAAAGGTATTGGTGCAGCGCCCTGGCAGATTCTGGACGTCTACTTCTTTCGATGATTCCCGTTGACTCAGGACGAATTTTGGCATGAGACTGGTGTCATTGGAAGCTCTATGAAATTGTGCTTCCAACCATATATAGAACGTCCAAAACTAACTCCGTATGCGACTTAGGCGTCCGTTTTATTGCGCACTGCTCCTGGACTCCGAACTGGGCTCGAACTTGAATTGCTTTTGGCCTCCACCTTGGGGACTCGAACCGGATTAGCCTCGTGCCTCCTCTTCGACTTGGACACCCTTGTTAGACTTCTTCTACTCCACTCCATGCACCAATCATGATCGTATGCATGGGTGTCATGTCCTCATCATTCTCCCCTTCTTGACGAAAAGCCGTCCTCGGCGTCGATTGTACTTGGAACCGATCCTGCACAACACAAGAGAGAACGGGGTTTCGAAAACAAAGGAAATCAAAATTATTGTGAGGAGGAATGTCACCATGTTTCCAATTGGTGAATATGTCATCTTGCATAGAAAATTTAGCGAGCATGTAAGCATCTTGATCGGACGACACATAATGTGTGGCAACACTATCCTGCAAAAGATTAGTACCAACAAAAGACAAAGCAGGGATAGGTAGCGAGCAGCAATGCTCTCCTTCTTGGGAGGAAACTTGTTTCACCAAAACAGAGCTAGGGGAATGTGGAATAAAATCTGTAGCATGGCTGCCCTCTAGTGGATCAAAATTGCGCACAACAAAAGGATAATTCAGATTGTCACAAATGTACACTCGATGTATCATATAATGTCCTTCATTGTTATATTTGCCAATAGCATGATATGTGTGTTTAGAAAGCCATGGCAAATTAGCATATTTAGAAATTATATCTTCCAAACAATATAGATTACACAAAACATCAAATTCAATGTAACCCAAAGTATGTAAGGAACATGACAGTTCAAGCTCATCAGTCGTGTTTGAAATATGAATGGCATGTTTAATGTCAGCACAAGTGTGTGGTTTTAAAGCATGTACAACAGAAACATTGTCACACAAGGCATCTTTATCACAAGAAACATCAAGCAAATCAACTTGTGTCAAAGATAAATCAAGAACAGGGTCCACTAATAATTGCTCTATGATAGCATGAGGTGTGGAAAAATGCAACACATCAGAAGAGGTCTCACCATCTGTGAGTGGAGCACCACCTGTGGCCGAGGGCGCTGCAGGTATGGTCGTCCCCTCGCGTGGTGTAGTGCTAGTTGTGGATGGCACAGGGAGAGTAGGATCTGCACTGTATGCCGGGCTTTGTCCTGCAAAAGAGTTAGTAGCCACAGGGGAATATCCAAAGACGGCGCACTATCAAGCGAAACGAGCACACTAGAGCAGGCAAGTGCATAGCAGGGCAACTGAGCATCGCATAAATCATCAAAATCAGCGCGTGTAGCAAGCAAAATAGGATTATATGATTTAATTTCAGAATTAACAGAGGTCGTAGGAATATGTGGCGCCTTAGGTGGAGGAGTGACCATGGCTAGCGCTGGAGAAGCGGCCGCTGAACTGGGTATCGAGCTGTGTCCTGCAAGATGATTAGTATTGGTCTTCGAGCGGCGTCCCTGCACTTCACATTCAGCTTTACAAGCATATGCAAATAATGTGGTCATGTCAGCATACTCCTTATAAACAAGTATATCCTGAATTTCGCGGTTCAAGCCACCACGAAAACGTGCCATCACAACGTCATCCCCTCAACCAGACCACAACGAATCATACCTTTTTGCAGCTCCTGGTAATATTCTGCAACAGACTGTTGACCTTGCTAGAACCGCTGCATCTTATTAAGCAAATCTCGTGTATAATATGAAGGTACAAAACGACGTCTCATAGCAGCTTTTAATTGTGCCCAGGTGGTGGGGTGTTTTTGTTTATATTCATGATGCCACCAAAATAAAGCTAAATCAGTAAATGCACTAATAGCAGTCTTAACTTGTGCACTTGCAGGAATATCATGGCATGGAAAATTCTGTTCAACCTCTAATTCCCAATCAAGATATGCAGCAGGATCATATTTGCCATTGTAAGGTGTGATTTTAAATGTAAGCTCAGCAAAAGAATCATTACCACCACGGATGAACGCATGGCGGCCGCATCCACGGAGGTCTCTAGCGTCCACCTCCTTCTGTAAACCCGTGATCAGTGTTTTCATTGCATCGAGGTGTGACACAATGGTGTCGAGCTTGGTCTTAGTGGCCTGCGGCTGTTCATCCCTCTTGTCGTCGCCTGCCATGGTTAGCGCAAACACAAAAACAAAATCGACAACAAAACAGGGGTGTAATGGCTCACAAGGCTCTCAAACTAGTGCTGTTATCAAATTCTTATACGTTCTTACCACGCACACAGGAGCGACCTGCAACCAACCGGTGGAACCTGTGAAAGATTGGAGGAGCGATTGCCTGGAGAAACAAAATCTGCTCGTCGTAGAACTTTGTGGAGTTCTGGGTAGGCTGCACTCAAATCAAGGATTAGCACAATCAAACAATAATGCAAAGTTGAATTATAGTGCTAAACACGAACAAAAAGTTGCTGGAAAGAGTGCCAAAAGTGGAGGGAAACAAACGTGGAAGGGAAGTATTCGGTACTGCCCGGAACCAAAACGCGAAACAAGGGAGGGAATACGGCAACAATGGTGCTGCGCAGGGAAAAAAATGTGACCAGAGAGGTGTTGCGGTGCGTGGGAGGAACTCCGAAAAGCTCTTGGACTCCTGATCGGTTCCTTTCCTGTTTTTTTTTTACTTTCTTTTTTTTATTGCCTGTCCGCGGCACACGTCCCACGCGTGACGCGCGATTGGCAGTTGACGCGAGGCAAAAACGGAGGGAGTCTGGACGTTTCCTCATGCTGTTTTTTTATATAGGTTTCCAAACCACACACAGTAGGAAAAAGGGAAGAGGAGGGTGCACATGACGCACCCGCAGCGCGTGCTGCCCACTGTTCGCGAGCCGCGCGAGGGGACTCCACGGCGGTTTTCCACCGAAACGATCGTGACGCCCCTTTGGGCTTTTCTTTTATTTTTTTTCTTTTATTTCTTTAACTTTCCTCTTTTTTTCTTTGTTTTTTTTCACACAAGGCAGGGAGGGCAAAACACACGGGGGGTGGGCGCGACGCGTACCCGAAGTCGCGACCAGGGGAACTTCGCGCGTGTGAGGAGTCCGGCGCGAGGGTTCTGCGCGATGGAAAGGGGGTGGCGAGCAGCGGAAAGAAACGACGGCAAACTAGGGTTAGAAGGAAAACAAGAAACAAAGGCGAGAACACAAGTAACCAGCAACAATTGAACGAGTAAGCACACAAATTCAACAAAGACACTTATTGAAAGAAAGTGCGAGGCTTAAACGGGTTGCTGGGACAAGGATCTAACCTAGAACAATTTTTTGTTTGGTTTTTTGTGGACTATAGGAAATAAAAAAAACACTCGATAAACTCACCGATCAACCTGGAAATCTGATACCACTTGATAGAGGGGGAGTGCCCGATCTTTCGGTGAGTGGAGATAAATCCGATTTGGTGGTTGTTGACCCTCACGATCCGACTACGACGAGCAAGCCCGAAGCGCCAATGCAATCGCTGAACCAACTCCCTGTGGTTACCGACCTTGTTGGAGCAAAATCGGCCTGATCACGAAGATCAATTCCTGTGCGCAATCGACGAACGAACAAGAATTCGAGGCGAGCAATCTTAATATCACTCGAAGGTGGAGTCTGCAATACACGAAGGCAGCGCTATGCGGCTGTTCGGTTGTAGCTAAATCTAACTTGTAAAACAAACTCAAGTCTGAAAATAAACGAGAGGTCTATCTAAATAGGGGGCGCAGCCCCTGGCGGCCACGAGGGGCGGCGCTACAGTACCCGCGGGTACTGTTCACGCGCGTGAATAGTACCCTAGGCCCACATGAGCCTCCTGTTGGGCCAACAGCCCAAAAGGTATTGGTGCAGCGCCCTGGCAGATTCTGAACGTCCACTTCTTTCGATGATTCGCGTTGACTCAGGACGAATTTTGGCATGAGACCGGTGCCATTGGAAGCTTTATGAAATTGTGCTTCCAACCATATATAGAACGTCCAAAACCGACTCCGTATGCAACTTGGGCGTCCGTTTTATTGCGCATTGCTCCTGGATTCCGAACTGGGCTCGAACTTGAATTGCTTTTGACCTCCACCTTGGGGACTCGAACCGGATTAGCCTCGTGCCTCCTCTTCGACTTGGACACCCTTGTTGGACTTCTTCTACTCCACTCCATGCACCAATCATGGTCGTATGCATGGGTGTCATGTCCTCATCACACAGGAAGACCTTATAGGCATGTTGACTGAACCCGCACACTTTGACCTATGTATCACGTGGAGGGGTCTTGAATGTGAGGCTGCAATTGGTCTTGTTCATCCAGAGCAGACTACGCTACAAACAGTCCCGATTCATGAAGATTGTGTTGTGGTTGAAGTGCTCTTTGTATATAATGTCTTTGCAGATGAACTGGTGGAATACCCTCCTAATAACGAGGTGATGACACTCGGACAAGCTGAAGGACAGAGGTTACAGTGGAGAAGGTGTCGCATTCACGTCAAGGGACCACCAACATATATATCTCGTTCACAGGCTACGGTACAGATTCCTTGTAGTTCACAGAGTACGGGACATGTTCCTTCCTCACACGGTTCTCCACATCCTCCTCCTCCTCCTCAATCCCCACATCTGCAAGACGTTCCATTCCCACCTCCTCGTCCTGAAAAACTTGCATCCCCACCTCCTTCTCCTCCTCGTCATCCTGAAAAAACAGAAAAACTTGCATCCCCACACCCGCAAGATACACCAAATATTCCATCCCCACCTCCTACTATTCATCCTGAAAAAATAGAAAAACTTGCATCTCCACATCGGCAAGAGACACCAAATATTCCATCCCCACCACCACCACCACCTCCTCCTCATGAAACAACAAAACCTACACCCCCAAACGAAAGTGCTCAAAACAATCATGCCAAAGCAGGAGCCCAGATTGATATGTTGGCTGATGCTGATAAATCTGCCGACGACATTTCGAATAAAGCTGCAGGTATATCTGGGCCTAATACCTCTGTAATAGCTCCTGGTGAGACACCACCGTTACCAAGCAACCAGAGTGATGTGTTGGCTGGTGCTAATAAATCTGTCGATGACATTTCGAAGAAAGTTGTAGGTACATCTGGGCCCAATACCTCTGTAATAGCTCCTGGTGAGACACCACCGTTAACAGGCAAGAAAGCCCTTGAGAAACCTTTAGCCATTTCAAAGCAGCAAGAAAAGAAACTTGCCGAAAATAAAATCTCTACACCACCTACAGCAGGCAAGAAAGCCCTTGAGAAACCTTCAGCCATTTCAAAGCTGCAAGAAAAGAAACTTGCTAAAAATAAAAGCTCTACACCACCTACAGCAGGCAAGAAAGCCCTTAAGAAACCTTCTTCAGCCATCTCAAAGCAGCAGAAAAAGAAAATTGTTGAAAATAAAACCTCTAAGATGCCTACTAGAAAGCGATCTGAGAGAAACACCAAGAAGAATCCTTGGGCTATGACTAACCCAAATTACAAATTCGGAAAGAGCATGCTCAGTGATGATGATCTCAATGTGGCTGCTCCTTGTACCAGAGATCTCCACACATTCTACATGCAACGTGTTAAGGCAGATGATGATTCTCCGATTATGGTCGCATTTCGGCCCGGGACCAGTGCATGGCCTAAGAGAGAAGAATCGTCAAATGGACTCACATCATCTTTACCATGTATTTTACCTCCTTACACTTTGTTTTTTCTTACTAATAGGAATATGGCTATAGAAGTTGAGAAGATGGGCGCTGCAGTTGGCTTCCTTGATCCTGAATGCTTTAGCTTCACAATGTTGACCAGCAAGGCTCACTCTGTTGATTTCGCTGTGTCCTATATGCAGCGTGCCTTCAAACTATATGCTAAAAAGAAACTCATCCTTACCGCTTATCTCAGTAAGAACCACTGGATTGCAGTGGCGATCCTTCCGAAGCAGTAGAAGGTCTACTATCTTGATTCATTCAAGAGCCTTAAGACTTATATTACCCTTTTCTCACTAATCATTAATGAGTAAGTTATTTCTTTCAACCTGCGGACGTTCCTCAACAAACTCTGCAGAGTATATTAATTAATAGTGCCCTAACCATTATTGCATGTTTCGTTGTAGGGGTTGGGAACGTTACTGCTCTGAGAAGGGGGTGCCCTACATCACCTTGAACCATGTCACAGAGTTTGAGGTACATACCACTTATTTCCTTCCTGTGGAAGCTAGTACTAAAGCTTGAGTTTATTTCTTCTCGATCACCACTATTTTTTTTGTACATTTATTGCAGTGCCACCAACAACCTCCTGGTTCCCGACTCTGCGGCTTCTATTGTGCCTATCACATGCTTAAATTAAAAGATAGATGCTCAAATAAGGTACTTTCTTGGGGTCTTCATTTGTAAAACCTGCAACTGAGCACAGTTCTTGCTTATTAGCAATGCACATGTTTGGTAACCACCTATATATGTGTGCTGACTGGTGACATTGTTATATCCAGAGATTAAGCCTAGATGAGCATCCTCTTCACGAATCCACGCTGGTCTATGTTCGTGATAGAATTGCCACATTCCTCATGGAACAGGTGATCGCAGTCGGAGGAAAATTTCATGCTGATGAAACTGTGTGGGCTAATATTGTATATGGTTCTTAGGAAATTTTTGCATTCCTCCTTGTCCCATGAATTTTGTGATATTGTTGTCAAGCTAGTTAACTATGGCTGTGATATTGTTGTCCAGCCAGTGATGCTTCTTTACTTGTAAGATGATGATGCTGAATTTTGTCATATGATGTATGTGAATTATGTGGATTTCTGTGAATTTGGATGCTGGATCTAATTTCTATGAATTTTGTCATATCCTGGCTGGTTCCAGGATGCAGCCCCTGATGGCTGCCAAATCCTGGCTGGTTCCAGGATGCAGCCGGCAAGCAGGCAGCAGGTTACTGTAGGGGTGGCCTACGTATCTGTAACGGGCGTTAATTAAAGCTCGTTACAAACACTAATCAGTGAGTAACGGGTTTCATTCGGAACGCCTGTTACAAACATTCCAACAATGTAATGGCCAGCGTAAAAGACTGTTACCAATACTGACCGGTGGGACCCAGAACTTGGCCCGTTCGTCGAGATAGAGAAGACGCGGGTTCGCAGCACGCGTCTCCGATGTTAAATTCCTGTAACGGGCTCTGTTTTGGTGCCCGTTACCAAAGTTTCATGTGGGCCCAGAGAAACAGCCATTTCACGTGACCGGTGGATAGTTGTGGTAACGGTCGTTGTTTGATGCCCGTTACGAATATGTGTTATCAGTAACGGGCATCAGCCCGTTACCTTTCTTCGCTCATTTGTAACACTTGATCGGTAACAGGCGCTTTGCCCATTACTAAAGGCAATCTATGCCCATTACGAAAGGGATACGGGGAGGCTACGCTAGCACAAACAAAAATTTGCCCGCAAAACAGGAACTGCTGCTGTCAAAGATCACATGATTACCACTAGACGCGCAGTTGCAACAGAACCGTCTCGATGTAGACGAACGCGTCGAGGTAGCAGGCAGTGCAGTTGCTCACGTCCACCTTGTCCTTCACGTGCGGTTCGTCCTTGTGCTCCAAACGTAGCACCTCCAAGGTATCCACACGTACGGGGAAGGAACGCCGATCGTAGATGTACTAGCACCTCACGAACGATTACGAACTGGAGGATATAGATGGAGGAGGGGCTGCAGAAAGCACTATTCACCCGTGGTTACTGTTCACCATGGGTTACTGTAGAGCGCGGGTTACTGTAACGCCACGGCTACTGTAGCAAATAGGTGATTAGGGTTTTCCCCTCTCCCCACCTTTGTATATATAGAGGTCACTAATGGGCATTTCAACATTTGCGGCTCATTAAGACTACAGTACCCTAATGGATCAAATCCATCAAGCCCATTAGTGGATCCAATCCAATTGACTCTAGGGCATGTATCCAACAGTCTCTCACTTGCACTAGAGACAATCACATACGCAAGCTTTCTAATATTCTAAACCCCTTAAGTGTGTGACCCTATGGGTTCACGCACACATAGACATGGCCCGAGTACTCCTACTCGACCAATAGTTGATAGCAGCCTCTAGCAAGATGTGTCAACTCCTATGCATACGTCAAGATCTTATCAGACGAACCACACATCATTTCATATATGCTATTCCCTTTGCCTCACGATATTTGGTCTAGCTCCAAGCTGACCTCTCTTTCTCGATATCATGATTCGGATCCTTTAAAAGGGGTTAACTCATAACCCAGCACGGCCATGCATTTCTTGATCCGGTCACTCGAGGGGCTCGGAGATATCTCTCTCAAGTAGAGAGGGGCAAATTCCATCTTGATTGACCATGCCTCACAGCATGCTTCCTGACAAACCCGAAAGCCATCATTATGACTACCCAGTTACGGAGTAGCGGTTGTAGCCCCTAAGTAGGTCAATTCACATCATGAGTACGTGCGACAATCTCAACTCTAAGGACATAGCGTACACGTTGTGTAAACAGAGAACTACATAACAGGGTCTCAAATTGGGTCAGTCCAGCCCCATGTCATACATGTGCCCACATTATTAGTTATACATCTCCATGTTCATGACTTGTGAAACATAGTCATCAACTAATACATGTGCTAGTCATTAACTCATACTAGGGACAACTTTTGAATAACCATACAAGTAAAAGAGTTTCACAAACAATTCACATAATTGCCAATCAAGTACAAGTCGCCTTTCATGAATATTCAATAAAAGAACAAAGTGTCATGGATATAATGAAATATAATCATCTCTATGATTCCTTATAAGACATATTTCTAACATTCTTCCACTTGCACTTGAGCTAATCTAGAATGTATCTAATACCCATAGCTCTCATGTGTGCCTCATGCTTAGGCTGTGGAAGGGGTTTTGTCAAAGGATCTGCAACATTCAAATCCGTGTGTACTTTGCATATCTTGATATCACCTCGTCTAACGATCTCTCGTATCAGATGAAATTTCCGCAGTACATGTTTATTCTTTTGGTGGTTCCTTGGCTCCTTTCCTTGCGCAATAGCCCCATTGTTGTCACAGTAAAGATCCAATGGGCTAGAGACACTCGGAAACACACCAAGTTCAGAAAGGAACTTGCTTATCCAAACACCCTCCTTTGCAGCTTCCGAAGCCGCGATGTACTCGGCTTCTGTTGTAGAATCAGCCACTGTCTCCTGCTTGGAACTCTTCCAGCTCACAGCACCACCGTTTATCGTAAATACGTATCCTGATTACGACTTTGAATCGTCTTGGTCAGTTTGGAAACTAGCATCGGTGTAACCCGTTACAACGAGCTCCTCCTCACCACCATAGACTAGGAACATGCCTTTAGTCCTTCTTAAGTACTTAAAAACATTCTTAACCGCTGTCCAGTGACCCTCACCTGGATCAGATTAGTATCTGCTTGTAACACTATGTGCATACGAAATATCTGGACGTGTACATATCATTACATACATAATAGATCTGATGGCTGAAGCATACGGTATTCTACTCATGCGTTCCCGCTCATCAGTAGTCGAAGGACACTGAGTCTTGCTAAGATATATGCCATGTGACATAGGCAAAAACCCTTTCTTCGCCTCTTTCATGTTGAACCTTTTCAACACTTTATCAATGTAAGTGTCTTGGCTTAATCCTATAAGCCTTTTTGATCTATCTCTATAGATTTTGATGCCCAAAATGTATGCCGCCTCACCTAAGTCCTTCATCGAAAAACTATTTTTCAATGAGGTCTTAGCGGACTCAAGCATAGATTGCCTTTATTGTTCTGATCCCTAAGGTGGCCGAGCCAGAGGAGTTAGGTCAATTTTGACCTATCAGTCTCTGTAATGTACTCTACAAGATAGCTTCGAAAGTTGTGGCGAACAGATTACGTGTTATCTTGCCAGAGGTAATTTCCGAAGAGCAATCAGCCTTTGTTCCTGGGCGAATGATAACGGATAATATTATAACTGCTTATGAGTGCTTGCACTTTATGAAGAAGAAATGGGCTCAGGATAACAGGTATTGTGCTCTTAAACTGGATATGAGGAAGGCTTATGATCGTGTGGAATGGGGATATTTACGAGAAAGTATGGCACGACTGGGTTTTCATCAGTTATGGGTGGACATGATCATGAGACTAGTCACTACGGTTTCATTCTCTATCCTGTTCAATGGAGAGCGGTTGGAGAGATTTCAGCCATCGAGGGGAATTCGCCAAGGAGACCCAATCTCTCCTTATCTCTTCTTGTTGGCAACAGAGGGCCTTTCGTGCCTACTAAAATCTAGAGACGAGTCATCACACCTCAGTGGAATCAAGGTGGCACCATCAGCTCCGGCTGTAAACCGTCTACTCTTTGCTGATGACAGCCTACTGCTTTTCAAGGCGAATAGGGAGTGTGTGGAGAAGGTGAACAAAGTGCTACAGATATATTGTGAGGCATCTGGCCAGCGAGTGAATATGGATAAATCGTCTATACACTTTGGGAAAGGGTGCTCAAATCAGATTCGAGGAGACATCAAGAATATTCTCGGTGTCCAGAACGAAGCCCTAAGTGAGAAATATCTAGGGATGCCAACAGATGTTAGGAATTCGTCAAATGGAGCATTCAAGTATCTGAAAGATAGAGCATGGAAGAGGGTGCAGGGTTGGATGGAACAATCCCTTTCTTCAGGAGGAAAGGAGGTTTTAATCAAGGCGGTAGCTCAAGCAATACCGACATATTCTATGGCTTGCTTTCGTCTGCCGAGGGGTTTATGTCAACACATTGATGGCCTCTTGCGCAGCTTCTGGTGAGGAAGCAAAGAAGGAAAGAGAAGGACATGTTGGGTAGCATGGGAGGAAATGACGAAACTGAAATACTTAGGAGGACTGGGATTCAGGGACATTGAGATGTTCAACTTAACTCTCTTAGCACGTCAGGCATGGAGATTGTTACAGGAGCTGACGTCTTTGAGCGCTCGTGTCCTAAAGGCGGCTTATTACCCAGATGGGGATTTCCTGAGTGCTAACTTGGGGTCGTCTCTGTCATGAGTCTGGCGAGCGATCATGGATGGAAACAATGGTTTGGAGCAAGGTATCATCAGAAGAATTGGTACTGGTGAGTCAATCAATATTTGGAAGACTAATTGGCTGCCAAGGGACGGCTTGTTCAAACCAGTGTGTAGTAAGCTTGCGAATCCGCCGCAATATGTTAGCGAGCTGATTAATGCTAAGGGCCAGTGGGACTTGCAGCTTGTCCGGGAGATATTTATCCCAATGGACATTGAGGTAATTTACAACATTCCGTTATGCACTCGAAGACAGGAGGATTACTGGGCATGGCACTACGAGAGAAAAGGGATTTTCTCAGTTAGATCAGCTTACCGGATGTTAATACATAATCAGGAAAAAAAGGGAGGCTTGGATAGAGAACTCAGCTAGTAAATCAAGCAATAAATCTGAGGAGAAAGAGTGGACTGATCTGTGGAGTGTCAAAGTTCTATCAAAAGTCCAAAATTTCTTATGGAGGTTGGCTCGTCATTCTTTGTCGACGGCTGATGTGCGCCATCATAGACACATGGCCGAGGCAAGTGTGTGCACATTGTGTGGTTCTGAAGATTCATGGAAGCACTCTTTACTGGAGTGCAACATGGCTAGATGTGTCTGGGCACTAGAAGGAGAAGAGATGCTCGAGCTGCTTCAGAACTTTCAATTGTCAGATGCGAAGAGTTGGCTGGCGGAAATGCTAAACACTCTCTCGTATTCACAGTGCACTCGTGTGGTGGTGATACTTTGGGCAATTTGGCATGCGAGGAGGAAGGCTATTCACGAGGAGATCTATCAAAGCCCGTTATCAACCAAATGTTTTGTTGATCATCACATAGAAGAGCTTACATCAATGCAGTCGGAACAACCAAAGGGCAAGGTTGCGCTGGTGATGGAGAACCCCAAACCTCGGTGGTTGGCTCCTCTGGAGGGGATGATGAAGATTAATGTGGATGCATCAGTATCAAAGAATTTGAAGGTTGCCGCAGCTGTGGCTGTCGCCCGTAACACGACGGGGAGCTTCTTGGGAGCCTCAGCGATGGTGCTGGAAGGGATCTTAGACCCTGAAACCTTGGAAGTCTTGGCTTGCAGGGAAGGGCTTGCTTTGGCAAGTGATCTGGGGCTACAACGATTTAGAATGGCAAGTGATTGCATCAATGCAGTTAGGAGCATCCAAGAAGGGAGTTTGGGATCATGTGGAAACGTGATCAAGGAGATCAGGTTTACCTTGTCAACATTTGTGGAAGCTGAGCTAGTACATGAAAGGAGAGATGCAAATGTTGATGCAGATCGACTGGCGAAGAGCTCTATATATAGTTCGCTAGGAAGGCATGTGTGGTTTCGTGATCCGCTGGAAGGCGTTTGTAACTCTTACACTGTTTAATGAATGAAGGTGGTGTGTTCTCAAAAAAAACGTAGTGGGGGATCTGCACAGCAGCACACCGACTCCTGAAGATAGTCTTGGGAAGAGGTCGTTTCTCCCCAACGGGGATTTCCTAGTTTCTACACGCATCGGGCCGAGGGAAGACTTTGTTTCTCCTGGAAGAAACGATTTCCTCATTTTCTCTTCTCTTCCTTCATTAATCAGCCTGCCACGTCATCATTTTGCTGAGGTGGCGTCTCATTTAATGAAGATAGAAACCACAATTAATATCTCATTGGGACTGCCCTAATCCATTTCAGCTACGGATGAGATGGAAATGCTCTTCAGTTATGGTTTTCGCATGTACGCAACGTAGAAGTGGGAGCCCCCGACGAGCGAAGACACGGGGCTTCGCGATGAGAACACCTAACAAGGTCACGACTCACGAGGGCCTCGGCAAATGAACACACGAGGGCTTCGCGATGAAGATGCCGAATGAACACGAGGGCCTCGGCGGGCGTTTCTGATGTCTTCAGGGTTATTACAGATGTGAGGCTTCGGGACCCGACATCGAAAATACTAGGGCTGCACAAAACGCCCATGGCTCGTTATACTACTAGGGAAACACACATTTGTCTCAGGCGCCAAACCGCATTAGTACTGAGTATTTTGCCACCCGGTACTAATGTACACATTCACTAGTAGAGAAAGAGCCTTTAGTACACCCCTTTAGTCCCAGTTCAACTTTGGAGTCGGGACTAAAGGGGTTTCATCGACGTGACCTGAAATGGCTGCGGGAGCTGCCCCCTTTAGTCCCAATTGGTAATACCAACCGGGACTAGAGGGGGCATCGAACAGTTATTTCACGGTAATGATTGGCGCCAGGCTTTAATCTCAGTGGCGTTTTCACCCGAGACTAAAATTTCACCTATTAATCTCGGGTGGAAACACCTTTAGTCCCGGATGGTGTTTCCACCTAAGACTAAAGGGAGACACTTTTGTACAACCCTCCTCTCTCTCCCTTATCTTTCTCCCGCGGCCACAAGGTCCTCCTCTTCTCTCTCTTCTTTCTTATCTTTTCTACTATCTCTTCTCTCACTGTTCCTCTTCTTCTCGATTCGCAGGCGGAAGCGGCGAGCTGCGGGCCTCCAGCGTGGGTGGGGCGAGCCCCCAGCGCGGACGCGGACGCCGCCTGCGCAGCCGGGGGAGGCAGGCGGCGGGCGCGGCGAGCCGCCGGCACGACCGCTGGAGTTTTTTTTATTTTTCTTGTGTGAACGAGTGATGAATTGAAAAATTATGTTGTTGATTTCTTGTTGTAATAGTGAGTTGTGAATCAAATCGAATTTGTGTGATGGTGGAAATTGTTGTTCATGATTTGTGAAAGTTTGTTCATCAAACTTGTGCTTCTGGTGTTGAATTTGTTGAACTTGGATATATGGTGGCGAAGCTAAAGCCAGCGGAGCCGGAGCTGGTGCCAGGAACGCCAGCTCTGAGGGCTTTTTATGTTATTTTCGGAGACTAAAGGCTCCCTTTAGTCCCGGTTGTTATACGCGAGACTAAGGGTCGGGGGGGCCTTTTGTCTCTCACTATTAGTCCCGGTTGGCTTTTAGAGCCTTATGTCTGTTACCAACCGGGACTAAAGGCCATCTCTCTACTAGTGATTAGTACCGGGTCAGGAGGAATGATCCCACAGCGCAATCCCGTGACACACATTAGTACCGATCCGTATTACGCACCGATACTAATGTGGGGCCAACACATTAGTACCGGTCCGTTTTACCACCCGGTACTAATGTGGACACGTTAGTATCGGCGCTTAATATGGATCGGTACTAATATGCAATGGCTACATATCCCACCTTCTTCTTCCAGCCCGTGCCTCACCCCTCTCACTTCTCCAACTCGAGCTTCCCCATCACCATGGCACCCTAGGGGAGTTTTTGCCTAATTTGCGAAGATTACTCCATGATTTCACTTGTTGAAGTGGTCTAGAGGTTAGTTACTTCATCCTCCCTTAATATAGGTTTAGTACTTTAAGTTTTATGCTTTGTAGTATGAGTATTTCGTGATTTTTAGGATAAGTTAGAAATAAGAAATTTTTTATGTAGATGCATATTTGTGTATTTTTAATAGAAAATATTGCAAAAGATGTGTCCTGTTAGTTGTATGTGATGATAGATTTTTTTATTTTATTTAAACATATCTAATAAATATAGTGTAAATTTATTATTTTATATGTACTCAAATGTTGTATTCACCGTCCGACTCGCTCGACTCCTGACATACAATATCTCGACTCTGGTTCGACTCCTGCCTAACTGCTGCCCGATTCCCGCTGGACTGTTGTCCGACTCCTGACTGACTCTCCACTGCGGACTGAATGATTCCTGCCTGACTCCTGTCCGACTCCCACCCAACACCCGCCTGACTCTCGACTACCGCGCGACGCCCGCCAGACTCACTGATTCTCGTCCGACTCCCAACTCGCGCTTGACTTATTTAGAAAAATAATTTCTTTGTTAGAAAAATAATTTCCTATTTCGAAAATTAGTTTCCTAATTAGGAAAATAGTTTTCTCATTAGAAAATTTTTAGTTATAAAATAGTTCTCTCATTAGAAAGATAGTTCCCTCATTAGAAAAATAGTTTCTTAGTTAGAAAATTAGTTTCCTCATTAGAAAAAATAGTTTCTTAGTTAATTTTATATTTCATGTGCAATATTGGATGTAAACAATTTGAATTTGTGTAAAGTAAGGTTTCCTTCATTTGAATTTGATGCATGATATGATGAATGGTGTGAGCTCGGACGAAGTTAGCGACTGAAGGTACAACACTGATGAGTCTGGCCTAGGCGCAGATTGGATGATGAAGGCCCTATGCACCGATTACACAATTTAGCATCGCACACCCGAAAACCCAACACACCGATCCAATTTAGCATCGCACATCCGAAAACCCGACACAACGATCCGGCTACAACGCCACTAGGGCCTCTTGTTGCACCATGACAATCTTAGCACCGCAACTCCTGACGCCCTGATCCAGATTCCCTGAATCCCGCAATCTTAGCACCATATGGAGTGCCCCCCTCAGGGAAAGGCCCAATCGCCCCAAAAGACTAGTCCGATGGGGAAGAGTGGCTCTCCCTTTTAAGGTGGCTTCCTCCTCCCTAGTTAAGCAAGGTGAGATTATGAGGCTCACACGGTCGCTGCCCGACTACAACTGGGCTATAAACCATGTTGCGTCTTTGCCAACGGGTAACAGTGGAGGATGTAAACACTAAGAGGGTGTTTGGCATGGCTCTGGAGTTCAACTCCAGCAACTCCATCTAATATTCTAGCCAAACACTGAAACTCCAAAACTCCATAGAGCTGTAGTACAAATGGAGATGAAGTTTTGGAGCACCTCTTTTGCTGCTCCAAAACCACCTAATATAAACCTGCTCGTGGAGTTGGTGAATAATTACCCACCAATGCCATCAGTAAGTGGAAAAAAGGTTCGTTTTAATTTTCCACTTCCTCTGTGTCTCGCGACCCCGCCTGCACCCTCCCATCGCCACCGCATCCCCGCCGCTACGTGCTATGCTCACTGCCCCCCCCCCTCGTGGCTGCGCCTCCATCCGGGGACTCCTCCCTCCACCGGCTTCGCTTCGTGTAGCCCTCCATCGACCTCATCATTCGGTGCTGCTGTTGACGGTTGTTAAGTGCCTCTTTTAGGTCGTCAACTCCTATGTAAAATACATTAAAAGTGAGAATCAACACTAGAATAAGGGTTTATACTGACAAAGTCCACAAGTGTAGGTGTTTCTCTATTTTGTTGCAGGTAACACCAAGACGCGCATGAAATGATATAGTTGAGAGCAAGTGAACCAATGGCATGAATATGACATCATCATAAACATTCTCAAATTCCAAATTTTATTGCACCATTGCGACGGGCTCGTCGAGACGATCAAAATGGTATATCATTTGCATATTTCGGAGCTCGGATAAAAGAGATATGCACAAGACAAGATCACACTGTTGATATCATGTGGGCCCAGTGGGACCCACACCAAGCCACATGGCGGACACTGCCACACAGGATGCCATGTGTCCATGACACATCATCCATCCAAGTGAAGCAACCCTTGACGAATCAGACACCGCCATGTGTACAACACAAGGATTCAATGGCCCACAACATGTCCAAACCGCCTCAAATCACTGTGTACACCTGAAACCGTCGTAAGGGCCCACAAGACAGAGAAAGGACAACACGAACTGTGACAAAAGCGGATCGGCCAAACCCTTGGTTCAGCCGAACCTACCTTGCCCCGGATCATCTCGGCCTTCCACGTGGTGGCTCCCCATTGGTCCCTTAGTGCGCTCCTGGGGTGCATTCGGCAATCTTCCGTGACCCTCTCCACCCATAAAAAGAAGAGGCCCTTCTCACTTTTGAGACACACACTTCTTCTCCTCCTTCATTTTGCCCTTTGGCTTCTCTCTTTAGGAGATTGTCTTGCATAAGTATAATGAATAATTATTCTACAAAGGGATGTGCATTCTGTAAGGCTCACGGATGTTGACTTTTCTGAAGCCATCTCAACAAAAGAAAGCAAGTTCATTCTCAAGTTCTGCTCCCATGTTCTTCTCTACAGTGCGTCAACATATCTTGGTAAACTAACTTCTCATCTGTAATCACAAGAAAATAAATAAATATGCGAAATTGTTCCAAAGAAAACTGAACAACATATATATAGGCATAGAAACATATTGAATGTTTGAGTATGGAAAGATACTGAACATTTCCAGACTATTACAAGAAAATGTGCAAAAACAGGAACCTAATAAAAATGATATGATATCAAAGAGAGCAACTGATCTATTTGCTCATCAAATTTAGAACTACATGACTACTTTGAGACATATCACATGTATATATGAACTACTTTGTAGATCTATTTGCACATCAGTATTATTAGCCACTCTTTCCACCCTCAGTATTTGGCATACAAGCAATTAGCAATGCCGTCCTTAGAGCAACTCCAACAGTTTGCTATCTTAGCTCGGCACCCTTCTAATTTTGACAAAACATGAAAAATTAGCCTCCAACATTTTCGCAAAACTACTTGGCATCCCTCCCCTCGGCGCGCGCATATATGCGTGCGCGTATCTACGGCGCATCCGTTCTGTAGTAGAAGAGGTGGAAGGACATAAAATTAATTTTGTTTCTATCTCGGAGTTCCTGGTATAAGTTTTTAAGAGGTGGAAGGACATAACATAATTTTGTTTCTCTCTCAGGGTTCCTGATGTACATGAGATCTGGATTTGACAAGTGAATTATGCCAAACCGCTGGAGATGAACTCTTTTTTACTTGGCATATCTTTTTAGAAGTTGTCAAAAAACAAGATTTGCCAAATAAAATTTAGCAAACTCTTGAAGATGCTTTTAGAAAGACATATTAGTATAGGTCACAAGCATAATTATAGCAACTAAGTAGATAACGACTTAGTTGCCTACAACATGATGAAGTGCTAATTCAGAAAATGGTAATTCAGCGCTAATTCAAAATCTGAAAACAAAACAGGAGAATATGTATACCGTCAAAAAAATGATCTTGAAAAAAATCAGTTATCCACTATCCTTTTCAGGTGATCCTATAATGCCGTGGATTGATTTGCCCCCTCCTCAGTGTAAACACGCAACTTATACAGAGCTAGCAATCGACGATCTCACTCTCCAAATACACGGACAGCAAACAACAGCTACGGAAAAAGAAAGTTGCCCTTCAGCGGAAATCCAGGGACAGCAGCTACAAATAAGAAAAGAGATCTACTCCCTCCGTCCCGCAATGTAAGCATTTGAAGCTTTCAAATGCAAAAATAGTGGAGACTTGAAATGACACAAATACCCTTGAGTCTACCGTCACTGCAGCACGCAGCACTGCTTGCTTCCTTCACTCCACATGGTGGGTCCCATCGCAATAAACCAACCTTGTCTGCTCACTGCTCTCTCTCCCACTCCCAATTCCTGAGCCGCTCGGCCGCGCCACCACAGAAAGCAAGCCGCCGCCGCCCACCCTCTCGCTCCCCGGTGCTGCTCTTCCGCCTAGCCCCACTTCCCGTAGTCGGCAGGTGCTCCAGGCCTGCACGGCGGCGCACACATGCCTTCCCTCTAGCTCCCCCTCCCTTCTCTGATTCGCTCTCGATCCGGATCACCGTCACGGACGCGCGACGCGAAGGTGGCGACAAGGAGCGGCGGCGCAGCCGCGCAGGGCGGAGCAACTACCCCAGCGGACTCCCACGGGAAAAAGCTCCTCCGCGACGGTGATGGCTCCCTCACCCGCAGCTGCCGCGCGACCTCCCGGGGACACCTCCATCCCCGTCTCCAAAAATCAGTCGCGGCGGTGCGGCGCGGGACAGCACTGCGAGGAGGGTGTCCGAGCCGGCGGGCGCGGATCTTGGAGAGCCGCCCCACACCCGCTCGTTCACCGACGACATGGAGCACGGGCGCGCACAGGCGGCCGCGCCGCCAGTCTCTCCGGGTCCTCTCTCTCCGGCGACTGGCCTCTCCCTCCCCGGGCTCTCTCTCTCTCTCTCTCTCTGGACGGCAGCGCAGGGCGGTGGAGGCCGACGAAGCTTCCTCTCCTCGTCGTGCTCGTCGTCTTCTACTCCCCACCGGCGGTCTGGAAGCGCGCGCAGCGCGGATAGCCTCCCCACAGGATTTTTTTTCTCTGCGGCTGGGGAACGTGCGGCTGTGGGAGTAGGAGACGGGGGATCTTTTTTTTGGGGGAATCCAACGTGGGACCCACTAGACACCCCCCAAGTGCTTATATTTTGGGAAGAATTTCAAATGCTACAAATGCTAATATTACGGGACGGAGGGAGTAGCTCTCAGTGCAAAACCGAATGTAAGTGGCAGCGGCCTACCCATGGATCTCAATAGTCAATACCTGGAAAAGTGTCAAGTACAGGTGCTGCATCCAACATCATAGTTACCCAAGCAAGGTCATTATTTGCATGCATTCTCACCTGTAAAGTCAGACTTCTTGGGCTCCTGAGTACCACTGGGGCCTGGGCAGGAGCAGTAGTGACTAAAACACCTGAATTTTGAGCTAACACTCATGTTGCAAAGGAGTAGTGGAAAGTAGTAATAATATTTACACACCTTCAAATGTAAAGAAAGAAAAAAGAATCGATGTTCTGAAAGTGTAATTTTGTTCTTCATGCAAATCAGGAGTAGGCAAATCAAGAAACCAAATCTAACAAGTTGTCAGTAGGTTCCCGCACCAATCAACGACAAAGAGGAGGAGGGGATAGGAACGGGGTGGCCGAGGGCGCTGTGCATCTCCATCAACAAACAAGAACAAGAAGCGATGCCCGCAAGACGCTGGCCAACACAACAAACAAGAACAAGAATCGTGAGATCTGAACTTCAAATTGAGACCAAATCGTCCACTAACACCACTGAGAAGGTGTGGATCTCAACTCCGGGCCACCGACAACCTCAAGAACTCTCAGCAGAGAGGGGAAGGAGAAGAAAGCGGAGCTTACCGGGGAAAATCTGGTGGAGAGCCGGAGATGGTGGACGCAGGACTGGAGGTGCTCACCGACGGGGATGGGCGCGGCCACGCCGTGACCTCACGGCACCAGTCTGCCACCTCGCGCTGCCGCCTGGTCGACTCCCGAACGTGGCAGTGCCCGGTTCACACTTTTAGGCCGTCAACTCCTATGTATAATACATTAAAAGTGAGAATCAACACTAGAATAAGGGTTTATACTGACAAAGTCCACAAGTGTAGGTGTTTCTCTATTTTGTTGCAGGTAACACCAAGACGCGCATGAAATGATATAGTTGAGAGCAAGTGAACCAATGGCATGAATATGACATCATCATAAACATTCTCAAATTCCAAAGTTTATTGCACCGTTGCGACGGGCTCGTCGAGACGATCAAAATGGTATATCATTTGCATACTTCGGAGCTCGGATAAAAGAGATATGCACAAGATAAGATCGCACCGTTGATATCATGTGGGCCCAGTGGAACCCACACCAAGCCACATGGTGGACACTGCCACACAGGATGCCATGTGTCCATGACACATCATCAATCCAAGTGAAGCAACCCTTGACGAATCAGGCACCGCCATGTGTACAACACAAGGATTCAATGGCCCACAACATGTCCAAACCGCCTCAAATCACTGTGTACACCTGAAACCGTCGTAAGGGCCCACAAGACAGAGAAAGGACAACACGAACTGTGACAAAAGCGGATCGGCCAAACCCTTGGTTCAGCCGAACCTACCTTGCCCCGGATCATCTCGGCCTTCCACGTGGTGGCTCCGCATTGGTCCCTTAGTGCGCTCCTGGGGTGCATTCGGCGATCTTCCGTGACCCTCTCCACCCATAAATAGAAGAGGCCCTTCTCACTTTTGAGACACACACTTCTTCTCCTCCTTCATTTTGCCCTTTGGCTTCTCTCTTTAGGAGATTGTCTTGCATAAGTATAATGAATAATTATTCTACAAAGGGATGTGCATTCTGTAAGGCTCACGGATGTTGAGTTTTCTGAAGCCATCTCAACAAAAGAAAGCAAGTTCATTCTCAAGTTCTGCTTCCATGTTCTTCTCTACAGTGCGTCAACATATCTTGGTAAACTAACTCCTCATCTGTAATCACAAGAAAATAAATAAATATGCGAAATTGTTCCAAAGAAAACTGAACAACATATATATAGGCATAGAAACATATTGAATGTTTGAGTATGGAAAGATACTGAACATTTCCAGACTATTACAAGAAAATGTGCAAAAACAGGAACCTAATAAAAATGATATGATATCAAAGAGAGCAACTGATCTATTTGCCCATCAAATTTAGAACTACATGACTACTTTGAGACATATCACATGTATATATGAACTACTTTGTAGATCTATTTGCACATCAGTATTATTAGCCACTCTTTCCACCCTCAGTATTTGGCATACAAGCAATTAGCAATGCCCTCCTTAGAGCAACTCCAACAGTTTGCTATCTTAGCTCGGCACCCTTCTAATTTTGACAAAACATGAAAAATTAGCCTCCAACATTTTCGCAAAACTACTTGGCATCCCTCCCCTCGGCGCGCGCATATATGCGTGCGCGTATCTACGGCGCATCCGTTCCATAGTAGAAGAGGTGGAAGGACATAAAAATAATTTTGTTTCTATCTCGGAGTTCCTGGTGTAAGTTTTTAAGAGGTGGAAGGACATAACATAATTTTGTTTCTCTCTCAGGGTTCCTGATGTACGTTAGATCTGGATTTGACAAGTGAATTATGCCAAACCGTTGGAGATTAACTCTTTTTTACTTGGCATATCTTTTTAGAAGTTGTCAAAAACAAGATTTGCCAAATAAAATTTGGCAAACTCTTGGAGATGCTGTTAGAAAGACATATTAGTATAGGTCACAAGCATAATTATTGCAACTAAGTAGATAACGACTTAGTTGCCTACAACATGATGAAGTGCTAATTCAAAAAATGGTAATTCAGCGCTAATTCAAAATCTGAAAACAAAACAGGAGAATATGTATACCGTCAAAAAAAATGATCTTGAAAAAAATCAGTTATCCACTATCCTTTTCAGGTGATCCTATAATGCCGTGGATTGATTTGGCCCCTCCTCAGTGTAAACACGCAACTTATACAGAGCTAGCAATCGACGATCTCACTCTCCAAATACACGGACAACAGACAACAGCTACGAAAAAAGGAAGTTGCCCTTCAGCGGAAATCCATGGACAGCAGCTACAGAAAAGAAAAGAGATCTAGCTCTCAGTGCAAAACCGAATGCAAGTGGCAGCGGCCTACCCATGGATCTCAATAGTCAATACCTGGAAAAGTGTCAAGTACAGGTGCTGCATCCAACATCATAGTTACCCAAGCAAGGTCATTATTTGCATGCATTCTCACCTGTAAAGTCAGACTTCTTGGGCTCCTGAGTACCACTGGGGCCTGGGCAGGAGCAGTAGTGACTGAAACACCTGAATTTTGAGCTAACACTCATGTTGCAAAGGAGTAGTGGAAAGTAGTAATAATATTTACACACCTCCAAATGTAAAGAAAGAACAAAGAATCGATGTTCTGAAAGTGTAATTTTGTTCGTCATGCAAATCAGGAGCAGGCAAATCAAGAAACCAAATCTAACAAGTTGTCAACAGGTTCCCGCACCAATCAACGACAAAGAGGAGGAGGGGATAGGAACGGGGTGGCCGAGGGCGCTGTGCATCTCCATCAACAAACAAGAACAAGAAGCGATGCCCGCAAGACGCTGGCCAACACAACAAACAAGAACAAGAATCGTGAGATCTGAACTTCAAATTGAGACCAAATCGTCCACTAACACCACTGAGAAGGTGTGGATCTCAACTCCGGGCCACCGACAACCTCAAGAACTCCCGGCAGAGAGGGGAAGGAGAAGAGGGCGGAGCTTACCGGGGAAAATCTGGTGGAGAGCCGGAGATGGTGGACGTAGGACTGGAGGTGCTCACCGATGGGGATGGGCGTGGCCACGCCGTGACCTCACGGCACCAGTCTGCCACCTCTCGCTGCCGCCTAGTCGCCTCCCGAACGCACCAGTGCCCGGTTCACACCGCTGCCCCTTGCGTCACGTCGTGTAGAATTCGTTCCAGAGGGTAGGAGACGGGGAACACATATGACAGAGGGCTTTAGGAATGCTATTAGCTCTGCTTCCTTTCCAATCCGGTCTAAACCGAACAACAATTTTTTTTCGTGAGCCTAGGTTGAAATCGACCCACTGTATTCCATCTGGA
Source organism: Cenchrus fungigraminus (assembly GCA_036936925.1). NCBI lineage: Eukaryota > Viridiplantae > Streptophyta > Magnoliopsida > Poales > Poaceae > Cenchrus > Cenchrus fungigraminus. The sequence continues at coordinate 46,257,162 of CM072778.1, read as the reverse complement.
TTGAGCCAAATCCAAAGAAACTGAACGAGGCCTGAACCAGAAGTCTGGAACCTGCAACGCAAGCATTCCTGCGCCCTCTTGAGGGCTGTCCACTTGGACCCGGCGCTGCAATGGAAGTTGGAGCAGTCGGAAACGCTGGCGACGGCGATCGATGAGGTAGGACACTAGGCCAGAGCGCGCGATGACTCTGAACAAAGTGGCAACGAATCGGAGTTCCCAGCGCCGAGCTCACGGGCGTGCACCTGTCATGGCCGTCTGTCCTCCTCCATGGCCCTGGAGCCAATCCAGCACCCGCACCACGGCCGGCAAAAGCAAGACCCGGGCCCGTCAGTATTTGCGTGTCGTGGGTCGCCGGACAGCTGCCGCGCCACGGGGCATTGGTTGCCTCCAGTTCCTTCCTCTTGGAAGAGGTCCAGTGGCGAAGCCAGAATCAAGCTCCAAGGCGGACTCGCCCAGTGCTTCTTCCACCTCCAACTCCTAATCCTTCATTGTTCGCTACAAAAATAGTAAGGGGACTCCATGGGATTTGCCGCGGTAGCCGAGCTAGAGCCCCCCACTGAAGAGGTCATCCGTGGCATCCCCTGCTTGCACCGTGCCAACCATGACGAGGACGTAGTGAGCAGCCATGCCGCATGACCTCCCGTGCCCACGGCACGCAGTGGCTCGCCGGATGACGTCTCTCTCCAGCGTGGTGTTGTGATCTACAGCCCCAAGGAGGGTTCCGACTATCACTCGAGACTCGAGAGTCCCTCTTCTTTCTCTTGGAAGCCGGGCTAGCTTTGAGTATGCTACGAATGGCCATGAACACCAAGGGTTTGGCACCTCCAAGCTCCAATGACACGCAGAACTATTATGCATCAATGCATGGTTCATGGTTGTGAGTTGGAGCTAGGAGGCCTAATCTAACAGCAGGAGGATGCATGGTCCAATGACTCGCCTTGTCTGTGTTATTGTTAGCAGCACACCTTTGGCGGGCCAACAAGCAGCCTTGGGCCCAAGGCCCAAGCGTGTAACTAAGCCTAACGTGCGTGTTAGTGGACCAGATTGGTGTGAGTGAATTGTATAAGTAGTGCGAGGATGAGAGAGGAAGGCAAGCATTGTGTAACATAACTCTATCTGAACTAATCTATCTGTCTTCCTCGCCTCTGCTTCTGCTTCTTTCCCTTCCCGTCTCACTCAGATCCGCCGCCGCCACCCATACCTCGCCGCCGCTACCGCCACCCAGCCGCCGCAGCTAACATTTGGTATCAGAGACTCGATCCGGTACCTGCTGGAGTGCCACCTCCCCAATCCCCACTTCACCCGCCTCCAGAAGCAGCGTGGAGCCATGGATCCCAACACCAGGTTGATCCTCGACGAGATGAAGAAGCTCGGCGACTGGTTGTCTTCCCTCGAGTCGTCCGTGGGCGACTTGAGCAAGAGCTTCAAGACCGTCGAAGGCAAGGTGGACGCGGTCCACGAGTGGAAGTCGGAGATCGACGCGTCGGTGGCTGACCTCGTCGTCAAGGTGGACGCGGTCGAAGGCCTCGCTGGTAAGGTAGAAGCAGTCGAAGATCTCACTGGCAAGGCCAGTGCCGTCGATGACCTCAAGTCGCAGGTCTCCAACCTCTCCAACCGCGTCGATCGAGTGGTCCTCGATCGTGGGGGGCCTGTGCTGGGCATCCTGCCCAACCCGGAGATGGCTGCGGTGACTCCATCTGCCGGCAACCCAGCCATCGGCCCTATAGGGCACCACATCGACAACCATCTCCAGGAGAATGGGTATGGGTCCGTTATGGCCTATACCCACCTCCCGGTCAAGGGTACGTCTTTAGATCCTCCTACCTTTGGCCGGCAGCTCAATTCCTATCAGTTTACTAGTTCTAAGGGTCCCTCGATTCATTCCACGTCCGGTCATTGGCCGAAATTGCCTTTCCCCAAGTTTGCTAGTGAAAACCCTAGGTTGTGGCAGTCTAGGTGTGAAAATTATTTCGACATGAGTGGCATTGACAAATTTTCTTGGGTTAGGATTGCTACTATGTATTTTGATGGGCCTGCAGCACGTTGGTTGCAGTCAGTGGAGAGTAAGGCTCAGTACACAGACTGGGACACCTTTTGTAAAATGGTTCATGATAGGTTTGGTACGGACCAGCATGAAATCCTGATTCGACAAATGTTTCATATTCATCAAACCGGTCCAGTCAGTGAGTATGTTGAGCAATTCGCCCAGCTTGTTGATCAGTTAGAAGCCTACACTTCCATTACTGATCCCATGTACTATACTTTGCGTTTCATAGATGGTCTTAGGGATGACATTAAATCTATTGTTCTTGTCCAACGACTGAAGGATTTGGATACTACTTTTGTGCTCGCATCCTTGCAGGAAGAGGTAGGCGATTCACATCGCCGTCGTGATTATCAGAAGCTGGAGTATGGTTTTCACTCCAAGCAGTCATCCAAGGGCCCATTGCCGTTACCGACTCCTCCGCTTCGTGACAAGCAGCAAGTGCAGTCAACCGCGGATGATAACCGCGCCGTGGAAGCAGCTCGGGCTGGCTCTTCTTCTGACTCCAAGGCTGCAGCCCTGCGTTCTTATCGCAGAGCTATGGGTCTGTGTTATAAATGTAGTGAGAAATGGAGCCGAGACCACAAGTGTTCTCCGACCGTCCAATTGCATGTTGTACAGGAAGTGTGGGATGCTCTGCAGCTAGAAAATGATGGGGTGATTTCTCCATCTTCTGATGGAAGTTCTGAGCATCTTTTTCTGGCAATCTCTAAGGCAGCTCTGACTGGGCAGGAAGCTCCTCGAACTGTCAAGTTTTTAGGCTCAATTCAGCATGTACCAGTTTCCATTTTGGTCGATTCTGGAAGCTCGACTTCGTTTGTCAGCTCCAAACTAGCTGCTCAACTTTCTGGTATCATTCCTCTCCCTAAACCAACTAGTGTTCAAGTAGCTGGAGGTGGTTTGTTGTCCTGTTCAGCTTTTATTGCCCAGGCTATTTGGTTTATTGGTGATATACTGTTCCAATCTGATCTGCGGGTGCTACCTCTGGCTGCTTATGATATTATTATTGGCATGGACTGGCCAGAGTGTTATAGTCCCATGAGAGTTCATTGGAAAAAGAAATGGATGGAAATTCCCTATGATGGTCAGCTTGTTACACTGCAAGGGGTGGTTCCAGAATTTCCAGAAGAAGTGTTAGTGCAGCTTTCCCTCATTACACCTGAAGCGGTTGTTTCTTCTGAAGTTCGCTTACTACCTGCTGACATACAATTGCTGCTGAGTCAGTTTGCTGTACTGTTTGAGGAGCCCACCGGCCTTCCTCCGTCTAGAGCTTGTGATCACCAGATTCCGCTCATCCCAGGGGCTAGGCCAGTGAACATCAGGCCGTACCGCTACCCTCCAGCTTTGAAGACGGAAATTGAAAAACAAGTGGCTGATATGATCACTCAGGGTATAATCCAGCCTAGTACCAGTCTGTTCTCGTCGCCTGTTCTATTGGTAAAGAAGAAGGACGGTTCTTACAGATTTTGTGTGGACTTTCGCCACTTGAATGCTCTAACTCTCAAATCCAAGTATCCGGTTCCAGTGTTTGACCAGCTGATGGATGAATTGGGCAAGGCATCTTGGTTCTCTAATTTGGATCTGCGTTCCGGTTTTCACCAGATCCTACTCAAGCCAGGAGAGGAATTCAAGACAGCCTTCCAAACTCACTTTGGTCAATTCGAGTTTCGGGTGTTGGCTTTTGGTCTTACGGGTGCCCCAGGAACCTTTCAAGGTGCCATGAATGCTACTCTTGCTCCTGGACTACGACAATTCGTTATTGTTTTCTTTGACGATATTTTAGTGTATAGCGCCACTTATGAGCAGCACATTGAACATCTCAGGCTGGTTTTTCAGTGGTTACAGAGGGATAAGTGGAAGCTTAAGAGATCCAAATGTACTTTTGCCCAGCGTTCAGTGGCTTACTTGGGTCACATCATCAGCGGTCAGGGGGTCGCAATAGATCCAGCTAAAGTGAAGGTGATTGTTGAATGGCCAGTGCCAGGGTCTGTCAAGGAGTTGCGGAGCTTCTTGGGTCTTGCCGGTTATTATCGGAAGTTTGTCCAGCATTTTGGGATCATCGCAAGGCCGCTTACTAATCTGCTCAAGAAGAACACGATGTATGTTTGGACGCCAGAACATGAACAGGCTTTCACCACCTTGAAGACAGCCATGTCCACAACACCGGTGTTAGCATTACCTGATTTCTCGCAACCATTTGCTATCGAGACCGATGCTTGTGCCACTGGTGTGGGTGCCGTCCTACTGCAAAGAGGTCATCCTTTGGCTTTCATCAGTAAAGCGCTTGGCCCCAAGAATCAAGGGTTGTCAACGTACGAGAAGGAGTACTTGGCAATATTGGTGGCAGTGGAACAGTGGCGTCACTACCTGCAGGTGGGTGAGTTTACAATCTTCACTGACCAACGAAGTTTAATTCACCTCAATGAACAGCGCCTCCACACGCTGTGGCAGCAGAAAGTTTTTACAAAGCTTCTGGGTTTGCAATATAAGATAGTATATAAGCAAGGTTCTGAGAATCGGGTTGCTGATGCGCTGTCTCAGAGGGGTTCTTCAGAATTGGTGATGGCTATTTCTGCTTCTGTTCCGCAATGGTTGGATTCCGTGGTAGCTTCTTATGCCACTGATTCCAAGGCTCAAGAACTCATCACCAAACTCTCCCTGAAAGCTGATTCGGTGCCCAATTTTACTCTGTCCAATGGGGTGCTTCGCCATAAGAATCGCATCTGGCTTGGGGATAACAAGACTCTGCATACTCAAATTATCACAGCTATGCATGCTAGTGCTTTAGGTGGTCACTCCGGCGCACCTGTCACTTATAGCCGTCTTAAGAAATTCTTTTGCTGGACTGGAATGAAGGCCGCAGTCCTTGCCTTTGTGCAGAGTTGTGAGGTTTGTCAGAGGGCCAAGCCAGACAGAGCTCGATATCCAGGGCTGTTGCAGCCACTGCCAGTGCCGGAATCAGCTTGGGACATGGTTTCCTTAGACTTTGTGGAGGGTCTCCCAAATTCTGGTCAGTACAACTGTATCTTGGTGGTTGTTGATAAGTTCTCCAAGCTGGCTCACTTTATCCTGCTGCGGCACCCCTTCACTGCCCTCTCTGTGGCCAAGGCTTTCATGGATAACATCTACAAATTGCATGGTATGCCCCTGTCCTTGATTTCCGACAGAGATCGTATCTTTACAAGCAATTTGTGGAAGGAACTCTTTGCACTGGCTGGGGTACCTCTGAGAATGAGTTCTTCGTATCACCCGCAAACGGACGGCCAAACGGAGTGTGTTAATCAGTGCATGGAGACGTACTTGCGCTGCTTTGTTCACACTTGTCCTCACAAGTGGTCTGACTGGTTACCTTTGGCCGAATTTTGGTATAACACCAGTGAGCATTCTGCCTTGGGAAGATCTTCGTTTGAAGTGCTATATGGCAACACACCCCGTCATTTCGGTATTACTGCAGCTACTGCTTGTGCTAATCCCGACCTGTCTTCCTGGTTACATGAGCGAGCTGTGGTGCAGTCCTTAGTCAAACAACACCTGGCTCGTGCACAAGAACGGATGAAGCGCCAAGCGGACAATGGTCGCTCTGAAAGGTCTTTCCAAGTGGGTGATTCTGTCTCCCTCAAGTTGCAGCCATACGTGCAATCATCCTTAGCGCCACGCTCTAACCAGAAGCTCACCTTTAAGTTCTTCGGGCCGTTCACAGTGCTTCAGAAAGTGGGAGCCGTGGCCTATAAGCTTGATCTGCCTGCTGAATCTGCAATTCACCCTGTCTTCCACGTTTCTCAGCTTAAGCAAGCTACTGGCCAACAACCTGTTTCACCGGCTTTACCTACTGATGCTGCTATGTTTCAGATTCCTGAGCGTATTTTGCAGAAGCGTATTACCCCAGGAGATCGACCGACCATGCAAGGGCTGATCAAGTGGTCAGGTATGCCGGAAGCTCTAGCTACATGGGAGGACTTGGAAGCTCTGCGTCTTCGCTTTCCGCTGGCTCCGACTTGGGGACAAGTCGCTTCTGAAGAGGGGGGGGGAATGTTAGCAGCACACCTTTGGCGGGCCAACAAGCAGCCTTGGGCCCAAGGCCCAAGCGTGTAACTAAGCCTAACGTGCGTGTTAGTGGACCAGATTGGTGTGAGTGAATTGTATAAGTAGTGCGAGGATGAGAGAGGAAGGCAAGCATTGTGTAACATAACTCTATCTGAACTAATCTATCTGTCTCCTCGCCTCTGCTTCTGCTTCTTTCCCTTCCCGTCTCACTCAGATCCGCCGCCACCACCCATACCTCGCCGCCGCTACAGCCACCCAGCTGCCGCGGCTAACAGTTATCAAACTTTTTAAACAGAGGAGGCGACCGTCAAGTTTCGGTTATAATAACATGTTGACTTGGGCCTACCAAAGCTTGTGATCCCAATTAGCACAATAAGGGCAGTCCTAATGGGGATTTCTAGTGGGTAGATTCTAAAAAAGAAAAAGATCAATTATTATCCATGGAAATCATCTCTTCCAACATATGGTTTCTATACAAGAGTTAATACAAAAGATAAATTAAAAACAACGCAAAAGAACGATGGATCAACTGTGGCAATGTAATCCCCCGGTCTCTCACTCCCCCATCTCTCCCCGACCGGCCCCTCCCTCTCGGCGCAGTCAGCGTAAGTGCGGCTGACCGACGGTGTGGGCGCGCGGCCTGTCCAGAGGGCCGGCGGTGCGCTGGCCGTCCCAGAGGTGGACAGATGCCTCCAGAACAAACAGTGGCGGGAGATGGCCGTCGGGGAGCAGAGGAGAGGGAGACGATGCGAGGCCCGCCCGGCGGAGCCCGCGCTCTCGGCCGCCCGAGCCCGTCCCCCTACTCGCTGGCGAAGGAGCTCGTAGATCCGGCGCGGGCCCGACCTCCGCGCCACGGGCGTAGGCCATCGGCCACGGCGAGTTCCTGGTCGTGCTCCCCCGCCGGGCGTAGGCACGGGCCCCGGCGAGCTCCTGTCCACTTCCGCCGGAGCTCGACCTCCCCAGCTCCGCCTCCGCCCGAGCTCAGCCTCCCACTGAGCTCCATCTCCACCCAATCTCCTCCTTCCACCATCCTCTGCCCGAGCTCCACATCCCCGACTTCGCCCGAGCTCCACCTCTCCCTTGCTCCGCCCGAACTTCCCCTCCCCCGGCTCCGCCTCCAGCAGAGCTCCTGCTCAGAGAGCGGCGATGCGATGGCTCCCCAGCCGAGCTCCTCTGCCTGGTGCGAGCGCGGGCCACGACGAGCTCCGCTCTGAGTTCGCACGCCGAGCATGGGCCGCGGCGAGCTCCTGCTGGCGGTTGAGCGGGAGGGGTAGGCGGGCGCGCACACGAGAGAGCTGCTGCTTCGCGTGCGGCGACGGCGGAGCAACTGATCCGGATTGATGGCGATGGAAAACACTGGTCTCCCAAACGCTGTGTGGGCCGTTTCGATGCGTCTCGGTGCTAGAGTCGACTCTGTTTCTTGATGTAGAAATCATTTCCATGTGTTGTCCCCTCTCTCTTCATTAATTCTTGTGCCACATCAGCATTTTGATGAGTTGTCAATCTATTCCCTCCGTTCTCATTATTAAGGCGCACACGCAAAACGAAATTCAAACTTTATAATTTTTGACTAATAATTTACCCATCATTTTTTTTTTTGTCGTGTAAATTTGACATGGTTGGATTTGTAATCAAATGTACTTTACGATGAGTATAAATTCATAACCATAACTAATATAATATAAAACAAATGAATAGTCAAAATATGATTTAGAAGACCGTGCCATGTTAGCTCACGCCTTATAAACAAGAACGGAGGGAGTACTTAATAGGGATAGAAACCATCATAAATTCTCCATTGGGACTGCCCTAATGCTGCACATCAATTGTCAGTTCCGGAGATGGAAGTGTTGCCTTGCAAGTGAACCAATACTTCAGTCTCTGTATGAAGATCTCCTTTCTTTTTTAGACCAATTCTCTGAAGATTAATTGAAATAATGATTGTACAAAGAAAAAATAAGTACTTCTCAAGCTCTGCATCTGAGGGGTCAAGCTGAACATCACAAAAAATTCATTGACCTTGTGACATATGTTTGGTAGTTTTCGTTAGATTGTGATTGTGAGTTGGAATTGAAAAATTCAGCTCCTCACTATCAGTTCAAACGCTGATATACCATTACTAAAGCGAGCTGCTGCATGTGGAATACTTTTGCAAAGCAACTGTCCTCCAGAGTGCAAATGAAACAGATTTTCCAAACAATATACCTGATGCTGGCATTCCTGTAGCTGGGACAAGAAAAGTATTATTTCCTTTCATATCCAAATAATCGACTGAAAGCAATAAATCCATATCAAAACATGGAATCAAAATGCAGCGCGATAGGACTCAATAGTACAATACACACACACACACACACACTGATAACACAAGATATGACAATTTAAGCTACCAAAATAAAAAAGGTTCAATACTTTCTGGTCTACAAACCTGTTTGGTTCACGCCTTCAACCAATCAGGTTAGGCTGATTCTTGCACTAGCGTCCAAGGCAAGTCAGAAAATCAACTGTTACATTTCATCCAGACAAAATTCGAAAAGGATTTCTTGCTCTTTTTCAGAACCAAACACTCCAAACTGACGAGGCCATGAACTGCTATGAACCCTTGTGCCAAAGGGATTTCAAATGCAGCTGAGAGAACCAAGACACAGATTTAGGAGATTTAGGAGACGCGCTTGTACCAATATGCGGATCTCGCCAAAACTTGAGAACAAAAAGGCTCTCCTCCTCGGTACATCTTTTTAAGACAACACGTGATGCATACACCATCTCGGTCATCAGATGACATATATCCAAAGGATCATTATCTTCGAGGGCCACCATGTACAGCCACCCTCTTTCTGATAGGATATCTCGTACAGCAGGAAGGATCCTGTCTATCACCTGGCGTCCATTCACCCCTCCAGCCCAAGATGAAGCAATGCCCTTGCATGCTATTTCTTCCTCTGGAGTTGGCACATAAGGAGGGTTAATAACTACCACATCAACCATACCAGCAAGACGTTTGTCAAGACCAGACACAATATCAGTAACAATCACATCCGCATGCACGCCATGGGCTTCAAGGGTTGCTTGAGTTGTCTCAGCAGCATGTTTGTTGATATCAGTTGCGAGGTACTGGGTTCTAGAGGCTAATTGCCTGAGCATGATTGCAAGAGAGGTGATGACATAACCACTTCCGCACCCCACCTCCATACATAACCTTGGCTGCAGCGTCAAAAGTTGTGTTTTGTCTGAGAGCAGTGCATCAACAAGGGCAAAGGAATCATCACATGGCTCATACACCTCTGGATGGCTTGCGACAAGCGGAATCTGTGCAGTGTTTAATGTCCTTGCGGAAGAAGACTGCAAAACCAAGTTCTTATCATGAAAACTGGAACATACATTCCCTAAAATACATATTTATCAACACAAATTTCTGTATTTATCCGTCTAAACTCTAAAGCAAGCACAAGCATTAATTAGATGAAACAAACCAACACATGACAGAATGGGTATATTGCTTGTTAGCACTCTGCGCTCTAAGAAGTAAAAAGAAAGGCACTTTAGCTGAATGCCACTTATATCAGAACTATTTTTTTAGCAAAACATCTCACTACCCTAACTAAAGAGGGGTGCATTGGAACATATCTCCCATGTTGACCTAATCCTCATACTACTGCTATCTCTTGCTGCCTAACCAGATTGTTGTATTAACCTAGACTGCTGTAGAATTTGACTCAGCACTTGTCGAGAGAGATATTGTGTGCACAAGACTGATTCATGGTGAAATTTCCGAACTAAATCCTAGGATGGGGGAACAACGCTGCCCTACCGGGGAACTACCTCGCCGGCGGCGGCAGAACCATGGCCACGGGATAATCAAAACAAGCTCAATCCTGCATCTCGCCACCTCCGCTAGGATCCAAATCATGATATAAGAGGACTCATACTCCGCTCCCAAACCCTCACATCTTCCAATCTGGAACCAAAGACACTGGAAGTGGAAAGTGCTCACCTTGCCCCTCCTGGGGAGCCCCTTCTCGGCGCCGCTGGTGGAGTGCTCCGTGAGCTTTCCCAACGCCGCCGCGCCGTTTCCGTCCGCCATGGAACAACAGGAGCCTGGGGGTGAGATGCTGCCGCGATGTGGAGGTACTGCAAAATCTCGTTTGAGCTTACCGCGAGAGCCCACTTCATCGCCGTTCGTCTCTGATCCAACGCACAACGCTGTGCTCCGTCTTTGGTGTCCCTCGCTGCCATCAAGCTTTGCATCTGCTCCAAGTCAAGTCTTTCTCCTCTAAGCTTCCCCCCTCTGGCTCCCTCTCCGCCCACCCGCTCGGGTCCCTCACTTCCTCCCCTCCGGCGACCTCGCCGGCGGCGAGAATGGGTAGGGGAACAACCCCCTTTCTTTATAGATCTACTAGTTTCTAGTTTATTAGTTGTTACCTTTATGGCGTTTACCCTAAGTGGTTCGTGCTACCTTCGTGTTGTCGCCGTCGTCGTTGCCGTTGGCTACCTCGTCGCCGCCGCCGTCTCTACACCGGTATGCTTAAATAAACTAGCTCCCCTTCCCCACCCTGCAGATCTCCTCCCCGCTCCTCCATCTCCGCCCCCTCCACTCCAACATCGAGATCTGCTGCGTGCTATTCCACCTCCACCGACGCCGCAATCCGCCTCGACCCCCCGATGCGGCCTTCAAGATTGCAGATCCAAGCTCCTCCCGGGCATCTCGACATCTGTCGTGGGCTTCTTGAGCTCGTGGGTTTTGGCCAAACCTAACATTCTAGCTGATCCAATCGGGAAGAAAACTAAGAACATCGTGTATAGAGACATTTTGGAAGCATAGAAATGTTGTGCATGTGATGTGAGCCGGCTACGAAGCATTTAATGTGTTATATTGCATTATATATGGTTGTGTCGAATAATTCTCTGTTTTAACAATGCAATGAAATGTCTATGTTGGATGAGCATTTTTTTGACACTCATCGATTTATTGGCATACATCTATTTTATTTATTGTGTTTTATTAGACACGTGCGTGCCGCACGTGCATTTTACTAGGGCTTGTTTTTTGGAAAGTCAAATCGCGTAATGTGGAAAATAATTGCTAAGCCAAATTATGGCTTCTTTTTTTGAAAGTCAAATCGCTTCAAAGAATTACTAAGACAAATCTAAATCATGGCTTGTTTTTTTGGAAAGTCAAATCGCGCAACGCGGGAAATAATTGCTAAGCCAAATCATGACTTCTTTTTTTGAAAGTCAAATCGCGTCAAAGAATTGCTAAGCAAAATCTAAATCATGGCTTGTTTTTTTAAAAGTAAAATCGCACAATGCGGGAAATAATTGCTAAGCCGAATCATGGCTTCTTTTTTTGGATAGTCGAATCGCATCAAAGAATTGCTAAGCAAAATCTAAATCATGACTTGTTTTTTAAGTCAAATCGCGCAGTGCGGGAAATAATTGCTAAGTCAAATCATGACTTGTTTTTTTGAAAGTCAAATCGCATCTTGGTTTGGAAAGGAAGTTTTTGGGAAGTCAAATCGTGCAATGCGGGAAATAATTGCTAAGCCAAATCATGTTTGTTTTTTAAGTCAAATCGGGTCTTGGTTTGGAAAGGGAGTGCATGTATGCCTTGCGCACTGGCGGTAGCGACGGGTACGGGACGTCGGTAGAAAAGGAGTTGGTGAAAAAACATTTTGGCGAAAAGTATTATCTAACGTCGAAAAATGGGTCTCCCCCTTCAATTTTGTTCTACATATCATATTATACGGGTATAACCGCCCCTTTCGTCAACCGTTTGAATAATTGGTAAGCCAAGTCACGTTGTGTTGGAATAATTGATAACCAAATCACGTTGTGTTTGGAAAGGGACACAAGCAGCATGGTGTGTTTTTAAGGGATTTTGGGGGAATAATTGGTAACCAAATAATGTTGTGTTTTTTTTGGAAAGGCTTAGCTATCGAGGTGACGAGGTCGGCGGCCTCGGTGACGCAGTTGCTTTTACGGCATTACCATTATCAAATGTCAAAATATGGATGACTATGATCTACAAATCGCGCGGCAATATGGGTTTGCACTAATCACGCATCACTACGTTTCATTGCTTTCCAACACGCGTCAATGCATGTTGCCGTCAGCGATTCTCCGACACCGTGTTTCCCCAGCCGCGAGAGGTAGCTGCTGATTTCTCCTCACCCCCACGCTATCGTTGGAGACTTAGTTTTTTAGACATGTGCGACACTATAAAAATAGTTTTTTTGTTATTGTGATTTTTAGATACGCGCGTGCCGCACGTACATTTTGCTAGTTAAAACAACAATTTCTTCATCATTACTGATAGAATGTAATTGGGGAATAATAAATGCATTACTCAATGATCAGCGTTTACATATATAGGCGATGTGTGGAGCATAGCAGGCCCACATGCCAGATTACATTCCAACACTCCCCCCCGCAGTCTAAACTGGGAGCACCCCGAACATTGAGACGGGACCTAACCTCCGTGAACACAGATGTCAGCAAACCTTTAGTGAAGATGTCGGCGTACTGAGACGTGGCGGGAATGTGTAGGACGCGAACTTCACCAAGGGCAACTCGTTCTCTGACGAAGTGTAGATCGATCTCAATATGCTTGGTTCGCTGATGCTGAACGAGATTGGTGGAGAGGTAAACGGTGCTGACATTGTCACAGTAGACCACTATAGCACAACAAAGAGGGAAGCGAAGCTCTCTCAGTAGTTGACGCCACCAGCAGGCTTCGGCGACTCGGTTCACGACAGCTCGATATTCCACCTCTACACTGGATCTAGACAATGTGGGTTGCTGCTTCGACAATCATGAGATCAAATTGTCCACAAGAAACACAGCATAACCTGTGGTGGATTTGCGTGTATCAGGACATCCCCCCAATCTGCATCAGTGTACACAGTGAGGTCCACCGGAGAGGTTCGGTGGAGTAAACCAAGATCCAGTGTACCCTGAATATACCGGAGAATGCGTTTCATAGTGCTCACACGAGGTTCCCTAGTGAGGATCTGTGTGGTTCGAGGACCGGTGGATGGTCGCTTCCTGGTGTGATGAGTGATTGACAACATTGTGTGGACTGATTCTTGGCTAAGTATTGCAGGTGCAGGTTGCGGCTTGACTGGTGTTGGTGCAGGTGAAGAACAAGCGCGAAAGGTCATTGCCGGTGAGGCCTCCAAGTGTGGAGAAGACAAGTAGGCTTGGTTCGAGGGACCCGGTGGCCGACGGGGTCAAGTGCGGGCCGCATGGTGGTAAGAACGGCAAGATGAAGTCGTGGACGGTTCCTTGGTTGAGCCTCAAAGCCAAGATTGAGCCGGCACTTCGTGGGGGCCAAGTCATGAGTGGAGATTGGCGGAGGCCACACCAAATTCGCGGGGTTTCCAGTGGTTCAACAGAAAACCACGGTGTTCCTTGGTTGATCCACAAAGCCAAGACCAAAGACGGAGGTGCAGCAGCATCGGACCGGTCTGACCGGTGGGTCTGACCGGTTTGACCGGTGGGTACCGGTCTGACCGGTGGAGGACGCCGGTCTAACTGGTGTGCGATGACAGCTTCCGGAGGCTTCGAAGCGGAGGACACACGTCGGGATCACAAGTTGTGCGTCGAGGCTACGCCAGGTGCGGTCGCCGGGCATCCGTCCGATGGTGCGACGACGAAGATTCCCAAAGTGCCCCTCGGGGGCGTGTATCCAAGTGTTAGGCCTTAGGGGTAGTTTGGTCTTTCAGTTTCCTCCATATAAACCAAGTGGTGAGAGGATGGCAGCCATCTCTTGGAACCCAAGCTCATTTTGTTTTGCTATTTTCCCTTCCTATTTTCCTTAGGATTTTCTAGGACTAGCTTGAGAGCTTCATGGTGAGATCTTGAGAGAGGGATGGATGATCGGGAGGCAAGCTAGACCTTGTATGGTATGTATAGATGATTCGGCGTGGTTCCTCAAGGCTTGATTGTGTCTCTCCCATTTTTCCTTTTTGGTGATTTTCGGAGCCTTGTCTTGGCGATTTTCTTGTGGCGGTTTTGAGACCTTTCTCTTTGGGATTTGGTGGGGGATGTATGCATGAACCCTTCGTGGTTCTTTTCCTTGTGATTCCCCTCCCAAATCCGTGAGTAAAGGGGCTCGATTTTGGGGTTTTCTCCTCTCTAGGGTTAGAGGCGTTCTTGGTGGGATTTCTTCGATTCCTCTCGATTTAGCAAGCTTTGGTGGACCAAATCGTAGCTATGGAATACCCATGGGGTACTCCTACTATCCCCAAAGTCTTGTGCGAATCCGTGGAGCGAATCGGGAGATCAGGATTTGGATTTGGAGGAGTTGACCCGCGGCTCGTTGTTCATCCCGAGCGCCCAGGCCTTGACCGGTCTGACCGGTGCCCTCCACCGGTCTGACCGGTGCAGCCCCCTGTTGGGTTTTGGCTCGGGTGAACTGCCTAGTTCGTGTGGTTTGGGCTGTGGTGTTGCTGGTCAGTTCTTGGCAGTTTTTGAGTTGTTTTGCTAGGTTTTGTGAGGGTTTTTCTTTCCCTTCAGGTTGGTGTTTGGAGGTGATTTTTGTTCCAGGGCCTAGAGGAGTCACTGAGGCTTCCTGGAACATTTCTATGCATCTGTTGTTGCCACCGGCCTGACCGGCTCTGTCCACCGGTCTGACCGGCGTAGGCCATCGGTCTGACCGGTGTAGCACAGGCAGCAGGCTATGTAGTTTTCTGCTGTGCGTTTCGAGTGTTTGGTTCGGTAGGTTGATTTGTTGGTTCCTAGGGTCAGTTGCACTCCAGTGGCTACGTGATCTTGGCCAACTTGGGTAGTCGAGTCGGAGACGAGTTTTTGGGATAGCCGTGTTGTAACACCATAATTTTCAAAGTTTGGCTTTTAATAAAATTTGCTAGCAACATTTATTTGTGCTCTTAAGGATTATAGGGTTGTCTTTAATTTCTTTTAGGCATTTAAGTATTTCTGAAATTAAATAAATGAACTATAGGAATTTATTATTGCATTCATGCTGATGCATTGCTTTTGGTTGTTTGAATTCAAATTTGAATTTGAATTCATTTGCTTGTTGCCTTTTCAAAAATGCAAAACCTTTTTTCCTTTTCCCTTAACCCCCCTCCCCTCTTCTAGCCTGTTTAGGTTTCGCAGCCTAGCTAGCTGAAGTCCTCCGCCGCCCATTGAACTTCCCTACTCTGTCCGCCACTTCGCCCCTCCCAGCCCAGCGGGCCGTAGCCTAGCTCCACCAGCAGCCTGCGCCGGCCCATCCCGCCTCCCTCTCCCGTAGTCGCCGACAGGTGGGGGCCACCTGTCATCCCCCACCTTGCGCCGTCCTCGAGCCGGACTCGAGTCCGTGCCCAGCCCCGACCGCGTTCGCCTCGCGCACGCCTCCCCAGGCGTGGCGCGCACGCCAAGGCGCCATCCCCGGCCTATTTAACGCCGC
The DNA here is from genome assembly GCA_036936925.1 of Cenchrus fungigraminus. NCBI lineage: Eukaryota > Viridiplantae > Streptophyta > Magnoliopsida > Poales > Poaceae > Cenchrus > Cenchrus fungigraminus. The sequence continues at coordinate 46,241,662 of CM072778.1, read as the reverse complement.
CGCCGCCCTGAGCCGCACCCCGGAAAAACCCTAGCCGCTCCTAGCCTCTGCGCCGCCGAGCTCCGAACCCTAGGGTTGTACCGCCGCCTTGGATCTCCCGCAGCGCCGCCCTTCGGTCATCGAGAAGCCGTCCCGGAGCTGCACAAGGAGGTGAGGAGGACCAAGGTGCCGCTCGTCGCCGTTCCCGTGCCTCGTGTCGACCGCGCGCTCGTCGGAGTTGCGTCGCCACGCTGCTCCGCCTCGTCGTGCCCCGCGCCGTCTCCGCCACTCTCGAGCTGTCCGCGCCACCCTAGTTGCGTTCGTCGTGTTGTGTGCTACATCCTGGTGTCGCCCACGCATCCAAACGAGCACCCCAGCTCGATTCCGTGTTCCGCCGGCGAGAGCGCCGCCGCCCGCCGCCCCTTGCGCCAGCAGCCGTCGGTAGCCGTCGGATCTAGATCCAACGGATCTGATCGGTTGGACCGGGGTCAATACCGGTCAAACCCGACTGGTCCTCGCCTTTTTACAATAAAACCCCTTAGTTCTTTCTATTTTACAAAAATACCCTCCTGCAGTGGCAAGTTTCTTTACAGTTAGGTCCTTTTGTTACGTTTAAGCCCTAAAGCTTTAGTTTTCTTTGCAGATAGGTCATTTTACCTTCGTTAGTGCATAACTTGATCATTTTAGCTCCGTTTTTAGTTTTTTTGGTGTCCAAACGATTGTCTCGAAGCGTAGATTAGTTTTTCACCTCTGTTTTCTTCTATTAGTACTGTTTGATGATTGTTTCTCATTTATTCTTGTTGTATTCTTGTATTTAAATGTTGTGGTACATAGAGAGCGAAGTGTTCGAAGGATTTGAAGATCAAGACGCGCCAGAGTTTGAGCAGCAGCAGAGTCTTGTTGAAGGCAAGTCTCCCTTGATGCATACCCGTTTATCCTATATAACATGCATTTAATTCATTGTATTTACTTTTATTGCTTGCATTAACTTTGACGGGTACCTACTAAAGATCATGCCTTGTATTTTATGACCTTTGCCTTGTAACCGGGTTATTAAATTAATCTTGATGGTAGCAATTGCTTAGCATGCTTAACTGGGATGGTGTTAATCAACATGGTTATCTTTATGCTCTATGTTCCTTTATGTTATTTTAATTGCAAGACCACCTTTGTTATGTTAATCGGAACATGGAGAACCACCCAGGAAAACAGTACAACCACAAGAACTAAACGGGCAATGGTCTTGGCCGAGTAATTAGGAACTTCAGCTTGGGGTGATATTACCTGATAAGGAAAAGGGATCAGCGGTACTGTGGGGTATGGACCCGCCCTAGCGGGAGGTTGGGTGAGTTCTTTTTATGGTGGGGTATTGACCTGCTACGGGGCTTTATACCTTGCTAACTGATCCGGACCTTGTGGGTCACAACTTGCTGGAGAACCCTTGTAAAGGCCTTGTAGCGTCCCTATGCAATCACACCTCGGTAGTGTGGTATGGTGCCTGCAGCATCACATGGTTGGGTTCAAAGTTCTTCAGAGCTTTTACGCTGCTTGTGGTGAAAGTGTACAACCTCTGCAGAGTGTAAAACTAACCAGTTAGCCGTGCTCACGGTCAAGAGCGGCCTGGACCCTCACATGACTAAATTACAGAATTTGATATTAAATCGATGTTTTATCTTTATTTATGATGTATATGCTTTATATTAATTGTGAGTTGGTATAAACTTATACTCTCTAGTAATTATGTTGCTAATAAAACTTGACCAACTAAAATGCTAATCTGCTTGAACCTTAGCCATCCACCATATGGCCATTCATGTTATATGTTGATTTCCCCTTTGCTGAGTACGGCACGTGCTCATGCTTGTCTATTTCTTGTATCTACAACGCTCGGATTGCTGCTCAGACTGGGAGAGATTTGAAGACTATCCCGGAGATTTTCAGGAGTTCTAGGTGTACATGTCTTCAGTCAGTTGCCTGTGGAGGCGTCTCTATCCGCTGCGAGAACTCATTATTTATGTTCGTTTAAGACTTTTGGTCATGTAATAACTCTTTATTCGTGTGGCACTAATTTTGGTATTCACAATGTCATTACGTGTGTGTAACTTGATCCTAGCGCACATGTAATCAATGCATTCGGTTTTGCCTTTAAAACTGAGAGACATGGGTACCCATGGGTCCCCACCGGCCAGGGTCCCAGAGGTCCCTGTCAAGTGGACCCGACCTGCCAGAAGCCCCGCCGACCTGCAAGTGGGCCCGGAGACCTTATCAACTCCGGCGACCTAGGAAGACTCCGGGCGACCTTATCCAGATCCTGGAGGATCCGCCGGGCTTGGAGCACAAGGCAGCTACTAGATCGTGGCCCGACGCCGCCAGTAGGTCCGCAAATCGCGGGATCCCCTTCTGTAATCAAGGCAGATGGCCTTCCTAAATTGTAACCGACCCCGATGAGGGTCCACCGACCTCGAATGGAAGCCCTAACCCGCTGGCTATATAAGGCGGCCTAGAGCTCCATTCGAGGGGACTTCCCTTCCACGCATAATTCCACCGCATACTGGACGTAGGGTTTTACTCTCCGGAGGCTCGAACCAGTCTAAACCCTCGTGTTCATCGCCATTCTTGCCGTGTTCCGAGTTCCACACGTGAACTACCACCTACGCTCTTAGTTCCCGATCCCCTCCAATTAACCTATAACAGCTTGGGTCGCCCCCTTGCGGATCTGTCTAGGTCTCACCCCCTGACAGTTGGCGCGCCAGGTAGGGGAGATCGGGAACTCACCGTGCAGCATGGTGGCCTGATCTGGTGTCGTCTTCCCGGCAAGCATGGCGGCCATCCTCGCCAACCCCGTGGAGATCTGCTTCGGCTCCTTCACGGCGACCACGCCCGTTTCGACAGCCACGACCTCTCCGGTGGCCGCTGTGCAGATTGCGATGGCGCTTGACACCACCCCCGTTTCCGATTAACATCAAGAACGCTGGAGCGACCTACCAGAAGGCCATCCAGAAGTGCTTGGAGTCTCAGATCAGCGACAACGTCGAAGCCTACATCGACGACGTAGTTGTTAAGACCACGGTGGAGGACAACCTCATCGCCGACCTTGCCCAGACCTTCACCAACCTTCGACGCTACCGCTGGAAGCTCAACCCAGAGAAGTGTGTCTTCGGTGTACCATCCGGAAAGCTCCTAGGCTTCATGGTCAGCCACCGGGGCATCGAGGCGAACCCCACCAAGGTCGATGCCATCTTCAAGATGAAGAGACCTACCGGGAAGAAAGACGTCATGAAGCTTACTGGCATGATGGCCACTCTAGGTCGCTTCATCAGCAAGCTGGCAGAGAAAGGCTTGCCCTTTTTCAAGCTGCTAAAAAAGTCAGACAAATTCATCTGGACGGACGAGGCCGATCAGGCCCTAGAAGATTTGAAGACTTTCCTCACGACGGCCCCAGTCATGGTGCCCCCGGCTCCAAATGAGACCTTGCTGCTCTACATCTCCGCGTCCACCCAGGTGGTAAGCGCGGTTTTGGTGGCAGAGCGACCTGAGGAAGGCCAACCCTACCCAGTCCAGTGACCTGTCTACTACGTCAGCGAGGTCCTCTTCGACAGCAAGGTCAGATATTCACAACCTCAGAAGATGCTGTATGCCCTCCTCGTCACTTCGCACAAGCTCCGGCACTACTTCCAGGCGCACAAAATCAAGGTCGTCTTGTCCTCCCCCCTGGGAGAGATCCTGCGTAGCCGCGACACCACGGGGCGCATCGTCAAATGGTCCATCGAGCTAGGCGAGTTCGAGCTTGAGTTCTGCCCACGGCAGGCCATCAAGTCACAGGTCATCGCGGACTTCGTCTCTGAGTGGACAGAGACGCAGCAGCCTCCACCGGTGGAAAAACCTGAGTGTTGGAAGATGTACTTCGATGGTTCCTTGAACCTCGAAGGAGCAGGAGCAGGCGTACTCTTCATCTCCCCTCAAGGCGACCACTTGAAGTACGTCCTGCAGATCCACTACAAGGCGTCCAACAACGGTGCCGAGTATGAAGCCCTCATTCATGGGTTGCGCATCGCCGTCTCCCTGGGGATCAAGCGGCTCATAGCCTACGGCGACTCCAAGGTCGTCATCGACCAAGTCAACAAGGCGTGCGACATCAGGAAAGACACGATGGATGCATACTGCACCGAGGTACGGAAGCTTGAAGCCCACTTCGAAGGTTTGGAGTTTCATCACGTCTGCCATGACAACAACGTGGCGGCAGACGTCCCCTCCAAGCTGGGCTCCAAGTGGGCGCTGGTCCCGGCCGGCGTGTTCGTTCAAGACCTACGCAAGCCTTCCATCAAGCTCCTCAATGACTCAGAACCTCTGCCTGGCGACGTACCCCCGCAAGGCAGCCGCGACGTCCTCATGACCGACGCCGAAGATGATTGGCGCCTCGACATCATCGCATACATCCTGGAGCACAGGGTCCCTGAAGATAAGGCCGAGCGTGAGAAAGTCACGAGGCGCAGCGCCAACTACATCGTCATCGGCACAGAGCTCTATCGGAGGTCTGCTTCCAACAGCGTGTTGATGAAATGCATCCTCAGATAGGAAGGCCTCAGGCTCCTGCAAGAGATCCATGATGGCGAGTGCAGAAATCATGCGGCCTCTGCCAACCTGGTGGGAAAAGCTTTCAGGTCGGGCTTCTACTGGCCCACTGCCATGGCTGACGCGCAGGACCTAGTCCGGTGATGCAAGGGGTGCCAGTTCTTCACCAAGCAGCAACACGTCCCAGCTCAGGCCCTGAAGACAATTCCTCCATCATGGCCGTTTGCCATATGGGGTCTCGACTCGGTCGGGCCCTTTAGAACCACCCCTGGCGGCTACAAGCACATCCTCGTGGCGGTGGACAAGTTCACCAAATGGATTGAGGTCCGGGCCGTAGCCAGTGTCACGTCGAAGGAAGCTGCCAAGTTCATCGAGGAGATCACTCATCGATTTGGGGTCCCCAACAGGATCATCACCGACCTAGGCTCGGCCTTCACAGGGGCAGACTCTTGGGACTTCTGCCAGGACAACCTTATCGACGTCTACTACTCCTCGATGGCGCACCCACGCTGCAACGCCCAGGTCGAACGTGCCAACGGGATGGTTCTGCAGGCCATCAAAGACCGCATCTTCGACGACGCGTCTCCTTATGCCACCAGGTGGCTGGCGGAGCTCCTTCATGTGATCTGGGCTCTCCGAACCTAGGTCAGCTCGGCCACAGGGTATTCTCCATTTTTCTTGGTGTACGGGTCAGTGGCCATCCTCCCCACCAACCTTGCCTTTGGCGCTCCTCGCATACAGCACTATGAAGAGAGCGCAGCGGAGGAGACATGCAAGGTCCACCTCGACAGCATCGAAGAGCACCGAGTGGCCGCGCTCATGTGACACACCCACCACGAGCAGTAGCTGCGTCACTACCACGATCGCAACGTGCGAGAACGATCCTTCAACGTCGGCGACCTGGTCTTGCGGCGTATCTAGGACACCAAGGGCATGCATAAGCTCTTTGCACCTTGGGAAGGCCCGTTCATCGTGAAGGAGGTTATTGGACCGGCGACCTATTGCCTCCAGTGGGCCGATGGCCAGGGCGTTCTGAATGTCTGGAACATCGAGCACCTACGTCGCTTCTATCCTTAGAAGATCTATACCAAAATAAAAGCTATGTACTCTCCCCTCTTATAATTTCCAATTAATAAAGATGAGATTCCCCTCGGCAGCCCTCCTGTCGACCTACATCTAGGTCTCCCTTTTACTTTCTGTTCTGTTTACCCTTCCCCCCACCAGACACGCTCGGGGGCTTGGCTTCGCCAACCTAAGGGTCTCGCGACCTGAAGGGGTTCTTTATGTCTTCTTTTTACCTATCACGACCTCTCTCAGTGTAGCTCTTACTCTTTTTATGCGCGTTCCTAAGTTGTGCAATTGCGAGACCTAGGGTCCAAGACCCCCCTCCGCGTGCCGGCTGCACATAAGCCTCCACGCTGAGCCGTGCAGTCGGTAAGCCGTTCCTCCACTGAGTTGGGTTAGCGGAGGGCACGTGTTGCAATCTCGCCACTCTCGAACCTTCACAATGAGTGTTTTTGCTGCTCAAAGGGGCCGCGTGCTTTAAATAAAGTTGCATTCTTTTTATTAAATGCTAGGTCATTTTACAATATAGGCCACGGCCTAACCTACATCTACTCTCTAATACATCATGAGCCCTGATTTTTCAGAGGTCGAACTTCTTGACGACCTCCTCTGCGGCGGCTTGAACGTCCTCACGACCCACCAGCTCGGACAAGTCGACATCCTCCGCGACCTTCTGCAGGTCGAACGACGGCTCGGGGAACTTCACCGTCGCCAACGCCGCGGCCGCAGCCAGCTTGGCGGTGTCCAGCAGCAAGGTCTTCATTCGACCTTCAGCCTCATCCAGGCGGTCGACCAGCTCCTTAGGCTCCGCCCCCTCTTCTTGAGGGACGTAGATGTCCATCAGGTACTGGGCGGCCTCCTTAAGGTCGGTGAGCTGCTTCTCCAAACCTACATAAACAAGATGAGAGCCAGGTGTGGTTCGAGGACCGGTGGATGGTCGCTGGGTAAGCAAGTTTGCGGTCGCTGGGTATCCGTCCGATGGAGCGAAGACAAAGTTTTCCGAATTCGCCCTTGAGGGGCATGTATCCCTAGTTAGCTAGTAAGGGTATTTTCGTCTTTCGGTTGCCTCCATATAACCCAAGTGGTGAGAGGATGGCAGCCATCTCTCTTGGAACCCTAGCTCATTTGGTTTTCCTATTTTCCTTCCTATTTTCTTAGGATTTTCGTAGGACTAGCTTGAGAGCTTCATGGTGAGATCTTGTGAGAGGGAAGGATGATCGGGTGGCAAGCTAGACCTTGTATGAACCTCTTTGGTATGTATAGATGATTCGGCATGGTTGCTCAAGGCTTGGATGTGTCTTTCCCGTTTCTCCTTTTTGGTGATTTTCGGAGCCCTTTCTTGGCGATTTTCTTGGAGCGATTTCGAGGCCTTTCTCTTTGGGATTTGGTGGGGGATGTATGCATGAACCCTTCGTGGTTCTTTTCCCTTTGATTCCCCTTCCAAATCCGTGAGCAAAGGGCTCGATTTTGGGGTTTTCGTGGCTCTAGGGTTAGAGGCGTTCTTGGTGGGATTTCTTCGATTCCTCTTGATTTGACAAGTTTTGGTGGACCAAATCTTGGCTATGGAGTACCCATGAGGTGTTCCTACTATCCCCAAAGTCTTGTACAAAACCGTGGAGCGAATCGGGAGATCGGGAGTTGGATTTGGGGGAGTTGACTCGCGGGCGCTGTTCATCCCGAGCTGCCTAGGCGCGACCGGTCTGACCGGTGCTCTTGACCGGTCTGACCGGTGCTAGCCCTTGGTGGGCTTTTGTCTCGGGAATAGCCTTGTCCGTGTGGTTGTGTCCCGTGGTCCTGCTGATCAGTTCTTGGTGTATTTGGAGTTGTTTTGCTAGGTTTTGTGAGGGGTTCTTCTTCCTTCCAGGTTGTGTTTCGAAGGTGGTTTTTGTTCCAGGGCCTAGAGGAGTCACTGAGGCTTCCTGGAACGTTTGCTGTGCGGCTGCTGTAGCCACCGGCCTGACCGGCTCTGTCCACCGGTCTGACCGGTGTCACCGATCTGACCGGCGCAGGTCATCGGTCTGACCGGTGTAGCACAGGCAGCAAGCCGTGCAAGTTTCCGCTGTGTGTTTTGGTGAGTTCTGGCTTGTAGGGTTGTGTGTTGGCTCCTAGGACTAGTAGCACTACAGTGGCTGCGTGGTCTTGGCCAACTTGGGTAGTTGAGTCGGAGACGCGATTCGGAAGCCGTGTTCGTCTTGTTGGAGTTCTCATCTCCTTCGAGAAGAATTTTTATCGGCTCCCATTCACTCCCCCCCTCTCTGGTTCGCCTAATCGGTCCTTCAATTGGTATCAGAGCCGGTTCGGGTCTTTATTGACTCTTACCAGTCTAAGATCCAAAGATGGTGTACCAGGAACGGGGGTCGGGTCCTTCGCACTTCGATGGGAAGAACTACCAGATGTGGCAAAGGCGGATGGCGGCATTCCTCCGCGGAAAGGGTCAGATCCTTTGGGATGTCACGGTGAACACAGCTTATGTTCATCTGATGAACTTCCTTGCTCCAGGATCGAGGGATATGTTCGAAGCCAACAACAAGGCTATCGACTACTTGTTTCGTGCTCTGTGTAAGCCTGAATTCGATCGGGTTCAGACAGAGGACTTAGCTTGTAGGATTTGGGAGCAGTTTAAGGATGCTCATGCTGGGAATGCTCAGGTTCAGGCTCGGATGTACGCAACTTACCGGAGAGAGTACGAGAACTTCACTCATCTCCCCGGCGAGGCCGTAGATGCCCTTTTCCAGCGATTTACGGTCGTTGTGAACAACATGAGAGCCAATGTGGACGTCCTCCCATACAATGATCATGATAGAGCCGTGAAGCTCTTGCACTCGTTGGATCGTACCGTATGGGACGGGAAGTTTGAGGCTATTGTTGAGTCCGAGAAGTATGACACCTTGACGGTGAACGAGCTGTTCTTGAAGCTCAAGTCGGCTGAGTTGGACCGTGGTATGACAGCCAAGATCGAGAGCCCGACTGATTCTCATAGTCTCGCTCTCGTTAGTGGCAAAGGAGCTAAGTCTAACGCTAACGCATCCTCCAGGATGTACTCTCTGTCTTCTTTGATGTCTTTGCCAGACGAGGAGTTCGACGTGCTTGGAGAGGACGAGCTGGCGTTGCTGACCAGGCGGTTCGAGAGGCTGCACGAGAACCGGGTGAACACGAGGAGGACAGCACGGACGTGCTTTCAGTGCGGCAAGCCAGGACACTTCGTTGCCAACTGCCCGGAGAAGACTGAGAACAAGGACGGCTACAAGGACGGCTACAGGCACCGATCGAGCAAGGATGGCAAGTACCGATCGAGGCGCGATCACAAGCACAAGAACAAGCACAAGGACGAGCGACGGTCGAGGAAGAAGGACGGCCGCGGCAGGAAGGCCCGAGCGATGGTCGGAGTGAGCGACGTCGACTCCAGCTCCGCCTACTCTTCCTCGAGCTCGAGTAGCAGTGAAGATGAAGGTGATCGGCGCAAGAACAAGAAGTCATCCAGGAACTTGAGCGGGTTGAGCTGCTTCGCGAGAGATGGCTTCTACGGCATGGCCCGTAGCGCCGGCAGCAAGAAGAGCCACCAGAGTGACTCGGACTCTGACTCCGAGGATGAGGTATGTGATGAGCTCTCTTCTTTGCGCAAGGAGAATGATGAGTTGGTTGACTTGCTTGATAACCGCGATCACATGCTTAGAGAGGCCAAGAAGATGAGGAAAGAGCTTAGGGCCTCACTAGAAGATGCTAGGAACCGTGTGGCTGAGCTAGAAACCCAGAACCTAGATGCTAAGCTTGAGATTGATTCGCTCAAGGCTTCTCCTGTGGTTTCTGATGAGATTGATTGCTGTGATTGCTCTGTGTACCTAGCTGATCTTACTGCTCTTAAGGATAAGCATACTTCTACTTGTGATGAACTAGATATGCTTAGGGTTGAAGTGGCTGAGCTTAAGTCTAGACCTGCTTTGCTAGGTGCTTGCACTTCTTGCCCTGTTCTGCATGGAAAGATTGATGAGATGCATGCTTACACTGTTTCGCTTGAGGCTAAGTTGAAAGAGCCTATTCCCACTTCTTGCTCTACTTGTGAATTGCATGCGGTTAAGAATTTGGAGCTTGCACATTATGTTGATCGCTTGCAGGATGAGAATGATGAGCTGAGAAAATGTATGAGCTGGTTGTCGGGTCAGGAGCCTCAGCTTGGTATCATGATAGCGGCTTTCAAACGCTATGATGGTCAGGCACTTGGGGATGACAAGCTTGGAGAGAACAGTGGTGAGGGAGTTGAGAGAGTTGGAGAGATTCCTATCCCACCACCAAACAGACACAAGAACAAGTTTGAGCCCAAGCCTAACCATCTCAGAAACAAACTTGACACTACTCCAGATCCACCCATATTCCCTCACCCAACAAATGATTTTCAGAAACCGGTGAAGTTTGTGAGCCCAAAGGGAGGTGAGGAAGGAGAGAAGAAGGGTGAGAAGCCGAGTGGGCAGCCCCAACCCAAGCCTAAGCCTAAGCCACAGCCCATAAAGTTCCATTGTGGGTATTGTGAGAGAGATGGTCACAGGGATGAGTTTTGCTTCAAGAGGAAGTGTGAGGAGAGAATGGCTAGAGAGTGGGCTAACAAGGACAGGTACCACCCCTCTAATGGTGTACCTGAGCCTCGTATGCAGATGCCTAGGGCCAAGGCGATTGTGAGGAAGGTTCTGGCTTGGGGAGACCGGAAGGCTGCAGGTGCTGCTGCTGGCCGAGCTACACCGGTCAGACCGGTGCAGGTCTGGGCAGACAGCGAGTCGGGTTTCGTGCTCGTGAGGATGCTCGGTTTGGTTCTGGAGGTCGTGGTTCTGGTGGTTGGTCTGGGAAGTTTGCAGGTGGTCAGTTTGCAGGCGTTCTCCACCTCGTGCTCAATACGGGGGTGGGAGGAGTCGTAGCTTTGAGATGGAGAGGAGGAACGATCCACGGTTTCCCTTTCGTGGCTTTCGTCCTCCTCCAGCTAGAGATGGTTGGTTCCCTCGTAGTGGTTACCGTGGTGGTGTTCGTGGTGGTAGCTTTGATAGGCGTGATGATTTGGTTTGTGCTAACCCCACTTTGGAGCAAATGGCTCGGCACTGGTTTTACTCTTTTGGTACTAACCCCAGTGCTGAGTCGTTTGTTCACTCACGTGCTCGCTTTTGAATTTCAGGTGGGAGACTTGAAGAACATTTGGTTGATTGACTCCGGTTGCTCAAGGCATATGACCGGAGACAAGGGGTGGTTCTCAAGTCTTGTCCCGGTGGTGACAAAGAAGTACATCACCTTTGGGGACAATGGGCGAGGGCGTGTGCTGTCAGAAGGTGAGATTAAGGTAAGTGACAAGATCACTCTCAGGCGTGTTGCTCTTGTTCAATCGCTTGGATACAATTTGCTTTCTGTGTCCTAGTTGTTGGATGAGGGTTTTGAGGTGTTGTTTCGGCCTGGTGGTTCTCGGATTTTAGATTCTCGGGGGGATCTTGTTTGCATGGTCGTTCCCGAGGGTCAAGTGTTCCGAGCTGATTTTTCTCAGTCTTCTGGTGTGGAGCGTTGCTTCTTGGCTGGTTCTTCGAGTGAGTTGTGGAAGTGGCATAGGAAGTTGGGTCACTTGAGCTTTGACCTTTTGTCTCGCTTTAGCAAACTCAATTTGGTCCGAGGATTGCCACGGTTGAGGTTTGAGAAAGAGTTGGTTTGTGCACCGTGTAGGCATGCCAAGATGGTAGCCTCTTCTCACCCACCTCTCACCGATGTGATGACTGAGCGTCCTTGCGAGCTGCTCCATATGGACCTTGTTGGCCCAGCTCGTGTGCGATCTGCGGGTGGGAAGTGGTATGTCCTTGTTGTGGTGGACGACTACTCTTGGTATGCGTGGGTGTTCTTTCTTGAGGAGAAAGGGGAGACGTTTGGTTTTGTTCGAGATCTTGTCTTGAGGTTAAGAAACGAGAGGCACGGAGGTGCCATACGAGCGATCCGCAGTGACAATGGCTCGGAATTCAAAAACTCTCGCTTCGAAACCTTTTGCCATGACTTGGGTCTTGAACATCAGTTTTCGAGTCCGTATACGCCTCCCCAGAATGGCGTGGTGGAAAGGAAAAACAGGACCTTGTGCGAGATGGCTCGGACGATGCTCGACGAGCATAGGACTCCAAGAAGGTTCTGGGCTGAGGCGGTCAATACCGCGTGCTATGTGTCGAACAGGATCTACCTCAGGGTTCATAAGAAGAAAACCTGTTACGAGTTGATGCACGGTCGCACACCCAAGGTGAGTCACTTCCATGTCTTTGGTTGTAAATGCTTCATTCCGAAGAAAGGGAAGAAGTTGGACAAGTTCGAGGCTAGGTCTGTCGATGGCATTTTCTTTGGTTATGCATCTCATTCTAGAGCATTTCGTGTGCTCAATCTTTAAACTAACCAAATCGTGGAGACTTGCGAGGTAACCTTCGACGAGACATAGCCACGTAGTCAGCTTGTTTTTGAGTGTGCAGGTGACGACGAACTTGGCGAGGAGATCTTTCAGGAGGAGGAGCATGAACATGGAGATGATGAAGATGGCGGTGTGGTGCCCGCGGCTGAACGTGTACCTACTACTTCGACGACGATCGAGAATTAACCCTCTCCCACACCTTCAACGACAAACCCAGATCAAGGCGAAGCTGCTGTTGAGGGGGAGGTAGCATCAAGGCGAGAACCTCCCCGGCGAGTGCAAGTGGATCACCCAGCTTCGAGAATCATTGGCGACATGAATGAACGTACTACACGGTCGAGGGTTCGGAACAATTCTCATTTTGCTCATGCTGCTTTTGTTGCCACCTTTGAGCCCAAAGACATTGGACACGCGTTATCTGATCATAATTGGGTTAACTCGATGCATGAGGAGTTGGAGAATTTTGAGAGGAACCAAGTTTGGGTGTTGGTTGACCCTCCCCCAGGGTGTAAGCCGATTGGGACAAAATGGGTGTGGAAAAATAAAGAGGGAGAGAAAGGAGAAGTGGTGAGGAACAAGTCGAGACTTGTTGCTCAGGGGTACAATCAGAAATAGGGGATCGACTACGAGGAGACTTTCGCTCCTGTAGCTCGTTTGGAGGCGATCAGGATCCTTCTAGCCTTTTCCGTAGCTAAAGGGTTCAAGTTGTACCAGATGGATGTGAAGAGTGCTTTCCTGAACGGTGTGTTGGAGGAAGAGGTGTTTGTGAGGCAACCACCGGGGTTTGAGAGTGAGAAGTACCCCCACCGGGTGTACAAGTTGAGGAAGGCGCTGTATGGGTTGAAGCAGACGCCTAGAGCTTGGTATGGTAGGTTGAGGGGGTTCCTGTTTGAGAGAGGGTTTGAGATGGGAAAGGTCGATCAGACCTTGTTTCTCCTCAGGCAGGGCAGAGATATCCTGATTGTGCAGGTATACGTGGATGATATTGTCTTTGGTGGCTCGTCTAACTCTCTTGTTGCAAGGTTTGCAGAAGACATGAGCAGGGAATTTGAGATGAGCTTGATGGGCGAGTTGCAATTCTTCCTCGGGCTACAAATCAAGCAATCAAAGGAAGGAACATTTGTGCACCAAGCTAAGTACACCAAGGACATTGTGAGGAAGTTCAAGATGGAGGACTCCAAGGCCATGGCAACGCCTATGAGTACGACAACAGCTCTTGATGCGGACGAGGAAGGTGAACACGTGGACCAGAAGGAGTACCGGAGCATGATCGGGTCACTCCTCTACTTGACGGCGATGAGGCCGGACATCCAATTCTCGGTGTGTCTGTGCGCTCGTTTTCAAGCGTCTCCGAGGACTTCGCATCGGCAAGCAGTCAAGTGCATTTTAAGGTATTTGCGACACACTCCCGACTTCGGCCTTTGGTACTCTGTGTCTTCTTCTTTGGCGCTTCATGGTTTTTCAGACGCGGATTTTGCCGGGTGTCGGTTGGATAGGAAGTCCACTTCTGGGACTTGCCAGTTCTTGGGTTCTTCTTTGGTGTCTTGGTCTTCCCGCAAACAGTCGAGTGTTGCTCAATCCACTACCGAGGCAGAGTATGTGGCCGCAGCTAGTTGTTGCTCTCAGCTCCTTTGGATCACATACACCATGAGTGACTTTGGTGAGGAGTATACCCATGTCCCACTTCAGTGTGATAGCACCAGTGCCATAAGCGTTGCAAAGAACCCAGTGCTCCATTCCAAAACCAAGCACATAGAAGTGAGGTATCATTTTCTGAGAGACAACGTAGAGAAAGGGAAGATAGCTTTGATCCATGTACCCACACATGACCAACTAGCCGATATTTTCACCAAACCCCTAGATCAGGCAACTTTCACTCGTTTGCGGGGGGAGCTTGGTGTTTGTTTGATTTCTTGAGTTGGTGTGTGGGAGCTCCTTTGTAGCATATGTATAGCTTTCCTTTGTGCATTTCTTGCATTTGGCATGGCATATGTAACATGATGTATAGGCATCTTTGTATCTTAGGTTGCATGCATTTTGTAACATATGCATTGTTTAGGAAAGGCTTCTCCTATATACATTGTTCACCATGGAATGACATATATGTCTTTGTGAGCTAATTTGGTAAGCTATGGTTAGTTTGGCTTAGCTCTTGATAATCTTGGTTTATATCCATGGTTGATGGCTATGTTTTTGAAAAATCTCATATATATGCTCTCTTGTGAGTAAATGCCTTTACATGATCTTGACATGTTTTTGTGGCTTGGCTATGCTTAATTTGTGTTTGGATAGCTTATTTTGATCATATGGGGCCAAAGGCTCATTTGCCATCATGAATGTTTAGCCCCCATGCTTCATCTTGTGGAGGGGCATAAGTTCCTTTTTGTCGCAAAGACATTTCATGTACCAATTATAAATCTGAAAATGAAATGTAAATTGCTTGAAAAATGTGCTCCCATGTCATATGTGCTAATTTTAATTTGCTTTGGGTGCTAAATCGTTGCATGATGCCTACCAATGAGAAGTCTCATATATAGAAGTAGGCACATGGCTCGGTGGCTTTGACATGACATGAGGTGCTTGTGGGTGTTTATGATGGTCTTATGCTTAGAATGGTTGTCCTAGCATTAAGTTTGTGTGGCTTTGCCATTTTGACCTGTTTTGCTCATGTTTAGGACTTTGCTCATGAGAGGGTGATTTTTCGCAAAATTGCTCAATTCTATCTTAACTTCGCCCAATGGTTGTGAAACTTGGTGATCATGAAGTTTATGTCATTTCGAAGCTATAGAGTATCTAACTTGCTCATTTGGACATGTGTAGCATCCTATGTTGAATTTTGTCTATTTGAGAAGCTCTAGGTTGCATTTTTTGCATTTTTTGCTTGATTCATGCATTGTCAACAAGGGGGAGAAGTTTGAGCATGTTTTGGCCTACTGAATGCATTTGGAAGGTTTTCAGGTGGTTTCGAGCCATTTTTGGGCTCTGTTGTGCACCGGTCTGACCGGTTGAGGTCACCGGTCTGACCGGTCAGAGTGCTGGTCCTGTTCACATGTTGAGCACCGGTCTGACCGGTGGTTTCGACCGGTCTGACTGGTCAGAGCTGAGCTGTTGCTGCTGCTCTGTTTCGTGAAGTGGCTCGCATGCATTCGTCCAGGGGGAGTTGCATTGGTTCAGGGGGAGCTTGCATGTGTGCAGGGAGAGCTCTTTGTGGTTTTTGAGCTTTGGATTGTTGGTTTGTGCTCTTTGCTTGAGCATGTGTTTGTCTCGGATGTGTCGAGCCGTTACCCTTGCCTAAGGGGTCCGAGACTTGTCTTCTTCAAGTGATCTTGCTCTTTGCCTTTCTTTGGCTTTCGATCGCTTGTTGGAGTTTCTTTTAGTCGTTTCTTTTCTTTTCCTTTTCTCTTGGTTACCAATACGTGTGTGTTGTCAATGCACTCATCAAGGGGGAGATTGAGAGCCAGGTGTGGTTCGAGGACCGGTGGATGGTCGCTTCCTGGTGTGATGAGTGATTGACAACGTGGTGTGGACTGATTCTTGGCTAAGTATTGCAGGTGCAGGTTGCGGCTTGACTGGTGCAGGTGCAGGTGAAGAACAAGCGCGAAAGGTCGTTGCCGGTGAGGACTCCAGGTGTGGAGAAGACAAGTAGGCTTGGTTCGAGGGACCCGGTGGCCAGCGGGGTCAAATGCGGGCCGCATGGTGGCAAGAACGGCAAGATGAAGTCATGGACGGTTTCTTGGTTGAGCCTCAAAACCAAGGTCGAGCCGGGACTACGTGGGAGCCGAGTCATGAGTGGTGATTGGCGGAGGCTACACCGAGTTCGCGGGGTTTCCGGTGGTTCACCAGAAAACCACTGGGTTCCTTGGTTGATCCACAAAGCCAAGACCGAAGAACCGAAGACGGAGGTGCAGTAGCTCCAGACCGGTCTGACCGGTCTGACCGGTGGGTACCGGTCTGACCGGTGAGGAGCACCGGTCTGACCGGTGTGCGACGACGCAGTCCGGAATCTTCGAAGCAGAGGACACGCGTCGGGATCGCAAGGCTTGCGTCGAGGCTAAGCAAGTTTGCGGTCGCTGGGCATCCGTCCGATGGAGCGAAGACAAAGTTTTCTGAATTCGCCCTTGAGGGGCATGTATCCCTAGTTAGCTAGTAAGGGTATTTTCTTCTTTCGGTTGCCTCCATATAACCCAAGTGGTGAGAGGATGGCAGCCATCTCTCTTGGAACCCTAGCTCATTTGGTTTTCCTGTTTTCCTTCCTATTTTCTTAGGATTTTCGTAGGACTAGCTTGAGAGCTTCATGGTGAGATCTTGTCAGAAGGAATGATGATCGGGCGGCAAGCTAGACCTTGTATGAAACTCTTTGGTATGTATAGATGATTTGGCGTGGTTCCTCAAGGCTTGGATGTGTCTTTCCCGTTTCTCCTTTTTGGTGATTTTCGGAGCCCTTTCTTGGCGATTTTCTTAGAGCGATTTCGAGGCCTTTCTCTTTGGGATTTGGTGGGGGATGTATGCATGAACCCTTCGTGGTTCTTTTCCCTTTGATTCCCCTTCCAAATCCGTGAGCAAAGGGCTCGATTTTGGGGTTTTTGTGGCTCTAGGGTTAGAGGTGTTCTTGGTGGGATTTCTTCGATTCCTCTTGATTTGACAAGTTTTGGTGGACCAAATCTTGGCTATGGAGTACCCATGAGGTGTTCCTACTATCCCCAAAGTCTTGTACAAAACCGTGGAGCGAATCGGGAGATCGGGAGTTGGATTTGGGGGAGTTGACTCGCGGGCGCTGTTCATCCCGAGCTGCCCAGGCGCGACCGGTCTGACCGGTGCTCTTGACCGGTCTGACCGGTGCTAGCCCTTGGTGGGTTTTTGTCTCGGGAATAGCCTTGTCCGTGTGGTTGTGTCCCGTGGTCCTGCTGATCAGTTCTTGGCGTATTTGGAGTTGTTTTGCTAGGTTTTGTGAGGGGTTCTTCTTCCTTCCAGGTTGTGTTTCGAAGGTGGTTTTTGTTCCAGGGCCTAGAGGAGTCACTGAGGCTTCCTGGAACGTTTGCTGTGCGGCTGCTGTAGCCACCGGCCTGACCGGCTCTGTCCACCGGTCTGACTGGTGTCACCGGTCTGACCGGCGCAGGTCATCGGTCTGACCGGTGTAGCACAGGCACCAAGCCGTGCATGTTTCCGCTGTGTGTTTTGGTGAGTTCTGGCTTGGAGGGTTGTGTGTTGGCTCCTAGGACCAGTAGCACTACTGAAGGACCGATTAGGCGAACCAGAGAGGGGGGGAGTGAATGGGAGCCGATAAAAATTCTTCTCGAAGGAGATGAGAACTCCAACAAGACGAACACGGCTTCCAACTCACGTCTCCGACCCAACTACCCAAGTTGGTCAAGACCACGCAGCCACTGGAGTGCTACTGGTCCTAGGAACCAACACTCAACCTTCCTAGCCAAAACTCACCAAAACACACAGCGGAAACTTGCACGGCTTGCTGCCTGTGCTACAACGGTCAGACCGATGGCCTGCGCCGGTCAGACCGGTGACACCGGTCAGACCGGTGGACAGAGCCGGTCAGGCCGGTGGCTACAGCAGCCGCACAGCAAACGTTCCAGGAAGCCTCAGTGAATCCTCTAGGCCCTGGAACAAAAACCACCACGAAACACAACCTGTGAGGAAGAAGAACCCCTCACAAATCCTAGCAAAACAACTCCAAACACTCCAAGAACTGAACGGCAGGACCACGGGACAAAACCACACGGACAAGGCTGTTCCCCGAGACAAAAACCCACCAAGGGCTAGCACCGGTCAGACCGGTCAAGAGCACCGGTCAGACCGGTCGTGCCTGGGCAGCTCGGGATGAACAGCGCCCGCGAGTCAACTCCTCCAAATCCAACTCCCGATCTCCCGATCCGCTCCACGGTTTTGCACAAGACTTTGGGGATAGTAGGAACACCTCATGGGTACTCCATAGCCAAGATTTGGTCCACCAAAACTTGTCAAATCAAGAGGAATCGAAGAAATCCCACCAAGAACGCCTCTAACCCTAGAGCCACGAAAAACCCAAAATCGAGCCCCTTTGCTCACGGATTTGGAAGGGGAATCAAAGGGTAAAGAACCACGAAGGGTTCATGCATACATCCCCCACCAAATCCCAAAGATAAAGGCCTCGAAATCGCTCCAAGAAAATCGCCAAGAAAGGGCTCCGAAAATCACCAAAAAGGAGAAACGGGAAAGACACATCCAAGCCTTGAGGAACCACGCCGAATCATCTATACATACCAAAGAGGTTCACACAAGGTCTAGCTTGCCGCCCGATCATCCTTCCCTCTCACAAGATCTCACCATGAAGCTCTCAAGCTAGTCCTACGAAAATCCTAAGAAAATAGGAAGGAAAATAGGAAAACCAAATGAGCTAGGGTTCCAAGAGATGGCTGCCATCCTCTCACCACTTGGGTTATATGGAGGCAACCGAAAGACTAATATACCCTTACTAGCTAACTAGGGATACATGCCCCTCGAGGGCGAAATTGGAAGTCTTTGTCTTCGCACCATCGGACGGATGCCCAGCGACCGCAAACTTGCTTAGCCTCGACGCAAGCCTTGCGATCCCGACGCGTGTCCTCCGCTTCGAAGATTCCGGACTGCGTCGTCGCACACCGGTCAGACCGGTGCTCCTCACCGGTCAGACCGGTACCCACCGGTCAGACCGGTCAGACCCACCGGTCAGACCGGTCTGGAGCTGCTGCACCTCCGTCTTCGGTTCTTCGGTCTTGGCTTTGTGGATCAACCAAGGAACCCAGTGGTTTTCTGGTGAACCACCGGAAACCCCGCGAACTCGGTGTAGCCTCCGCCAATCACCACTCATGACTCGGCTCCCACGTGGTCCCGGCTCGACCTTGGTTTTGAGGCTCAACCAAGAAACCGTCCATGACTTCATCTTGCCGTTCTTGCCACCATGCGGCCCGCACTTGACCCCGCTGGCCACCGGGTCCCTCGAACCAAGCCTACTTGTCTTCTCCACACCTGGAGGCCTCACCGGCAACGACCTTTCACGCTTGTTCTTCACCTGCACCTGCACCAGTCAAGCCGCAACCTGCACCTGCAATACTTAGCCAAGAATCAGTCCACACCACGTTGTCAATCACTCATCACACCAGGAAGCGACCATCCACCGGTCCTCGAACCACACCTGGCTCTCAACTACAGTGGCTGCGTGGTCTTGGCCAACTTGGGTAGTTGAGTCGGAGACGCGATTCGGAAGCCGTGTTCGTCTTGTTGGAGTTCTCATCTCCTTCGAGAAGAATTTTTATCGGCTCCCATTCACTCCCCCCCCTCTCTGGTTCGCCTAATCGGTCCTTCACAAGAGAAGACTCGCTCACATCCTCGGTGCAACTACGGCAAAGATCTTACGGAGAAAGGGCCGCTCACCTTCTCGGACCTCCGTGGTCCTCTCCTTGAGGATCTTCACCTGGTCCTTGGTCTCCGAGAACTCCTTCTTCAGGGCCTGTCAGAGGTTTAGATCTAGACAGCCCATAGGAGGGTTAACCCCGGTGGTTTATTTGTTCGGCAGGGTGAAATCTAGGGCTAAGAACTCGAAGGTTGCGCACGAGCAAACGGAACACAGAGAACACGGCGAGTTTATACAGGTTCAGGCCTCCGAAGCATAAAACCCTATGTCCAATTGTTGGTGTAGATTGCTTGAGGATTGTGTGATTGTACAAGGGTCGACCTGCCCGCCTTTTATATTGGCCAGCGGACAAGGTCGGTTCCCAGACTACTAGTCGGTTACGACCAGGACACCTAAGAGTAGTTGATTACAACTATTGCCATATACGTCGATCTGCCTTTGTCGGAATCCACCGTCATCTTGTCTTGCACGCCAGGTCTTGAAGTCGTTCTGGATAAGGTCACGTGGGGAATCTTCTGGAAGGTCTTCAAGAGGTCGTGTGGGCCACCAACTAGGTCGGTTGGACCCATTGTCAGGTCGGCGGGTCTTCTGGTAGGCCGGACCCACTTGTCAGGGACGGCCGTGAGCCTGGTCGGTGGGGACCCAGGGGTACCCATGTCTCACAAGCCCCCGAGCGATGTGTAGGCGCAGCGACCATAGAAGGTCATGACGAAGTCGTAGAGCTATCGACAGGTCGATTAGCATGCACGTCAGTCCTAAAAGAAAATAAATCAGCTTAGCAGCTGACCTGTTTGAAGTCTTGTCGAACGTAGTAAGGTCGAGTGACGACCTATAGGAAGCAGACTTCCAATAGATCGAAACGACGATGAAAAAATTCAGAGGGCGTCAAGGACGCATTCATAGAGTAGTATCCGAGCATCGTGGTGGGCAGGATGGCCGGTATGATGATCCAAAAAAAGAAAAAGAAGATAAGTAGGTCGAGTAGCGACTTGATGAGAAACAGGTTTCCCAACAGGTCGGTACGACGAAGAAAACAAGAGGGCGTCGAAGACGCTCTTGTAGAGTAGTCCCCGAGCATTGAAGCAGGCAGCATGGCTGGTTTGATGCTCAAAAAGAGAAGAAAACTGGGTCATGGTCTTGATCGAAACAAAGTGTAGAGACACCCAGATCTCCTAGCATAGCTGCAAGGAGTCTGGTAGGGCCGACCTCGAGGAGCCCTTGTAGGTGTGCCGACCTCAAAGAGGCCTCAAATCAACATTGTCCAGTATTCGAGGATACCCAGCAGGATCTTGAAACGTATATCGCATGAAGAGGTCGCCAATGATGTTGTAGATGAAGTGATGACGTCCATCACTGGTGTTGATGAATCTATGAATACGTAGTTCTTAACCGAATGGAGTGTAGAGACACCCAGATATCCTGCATAGCTGCCGAGAGTTTGGCAGAGCCACCCGAGGCGTGCCGACCTCAAGAAGGTCTCAAATCTAAAGTGCCCAAGCACCCGGAGATACTTGGTAGGGCCATTAGGCGCGCACCCCACAGGGAGGCCTTCATTCCCGACGTAAAAATCCTGGGTGTCCAGGGCAGGCTGGCAGGGCTACAAGAGCACACCGACCTCGAAAGGTCATGCATCCGGGGCGCCTAACTAGGTTGGCAGAGCTGCAAACATACCGAGGTATTGCAAGACCTAAGTATTAAGGCACGCCGACCTCATGAGGCCATTTTGGTGCCCAGACGACCAACATAGCTGCCAACCATCCAGCATAGCCATGGTACTAAGGTATTGACGACCTCAGCAATAGGCACACCGACCACAGGGGCCCGACGAAATTGCCGATATGAAGCTTCTGATCTCCAGGCGCCCAGACGGATCTGGCAGAGCAGCGTGGCACGCCTACCCCGGAAGGTCTTCAATCGAACCTACGACCATTCTGCTCAGGGAACAAAAATATAGGTTGATTGGGATAGGTCCATTTACGTACAGAGTCATAGCGGGTGTACCAGGACGCAGAGCCTAGTGGGTGCAATGAAGACGCAGAGCTGTAAAGGGTTTGTTTAATTATCGTCGTCAGTAGATGTTAGCGACGCGCAAGGCCCTCTGACACAGAGTCAGGCTTATTTCTTCCGTATACTGCAGGGTCATGGGTCAATAGTGGTTGGAGATTCTCTTGCCACCCAGAAAACGATGAACTGTCCACTGACCGAGAGGTGTACTGTAGCCATGTGACACCGCAGCGGCCTCACTGAGCAATGATGCACAAGCGACAAAAGCGTCGTAAAGTAAGGGAAGAGGACATCACTTTAAGTCATCCACATGTCTACAGGTCTTCAGGATCACGTGGTAATAGTGTCACCACATCACCGGCCGCTCAAGGCCTGGCTTGGGCTATAAATAGCACCATGGAGCTGAAGGAAGCAAGCACCGAGCATTATTGAGCTATGAAGCCGCAGAGTAGAGTTTTGGCCATGCCATGGGCATGTGTCCGTCCACCAGAGCATAGGATGCAAAGTTTGTAGAAGCTTGGAGCTAGAAGAAGACTTGCGAAGTAGAGGTGTCACCCCCACTCTTTGTATCGTGCCTCAGTGAAGAGTCATGGAGAGTTTGGAGGTGATGCTATAAAGGCCCGAGGTGACGCTGCAGATTCTTGGTAAGCATGAGATGCTTGTCGAGGGCTTGCAATCCGTGCTGAAGAGCAAGCTCGTATCTGCATTCCATAGTCAGGCACAAAGTGTGACCTGCTATGCGCAGCGTCGTGCAGGTGTTCACCGCAAGGCCACCATCGAGGACCTGAAGCTAGAAGAATTTTTGTGATGTGCTCTGCTATAGCAGGGAACACCTCAATGATTGCTCTAAGTAGATCAGGTCTTCGAATATGTTTGTATCTTGTAACGGATTCTGGATCCAATGAGGTCGCAGGCGACTTGTGTACCTTCGAAGTTCCCGTGTAATGTTCGCTCTCTTCTGTCATGTAATGGTCGTTTTGACGAAATTATTCATCAAAGACCAAAAATATGATGATTTGGGGGCTTGTCAACCTTGTGGAGATCGAATTTCCTATCAGGACGACCTGATAGTGTTGAAGTGTTCACGACCTAAACTCGGGGTGTAGGTCGCCAATCTCTCAGTTGGGCACATAGCTGTTTGCATGAAATCCGGCGAGATCACCTCGCAAAATTAGCGGCATATAGCCGTTGTAGCAGACCTGTTGCGGTGATGGATCCGCAACGAGCGTCCATGGCGGGACCCATATAAATAGAACTGCGGGGACGGGCGTGGACTATCCCTTTCCATCTTCTTCCTCCTTTCGCCGCTTTCGCCGGAATCTTTATTGCCCTCACCGCCGTACTTCCGAATCCATCCACCGGCCACGAATCCCTAGCCTGCCGCTGCCGTCTGTAGCAGACCGCGTGCCGGCGCCGACACCCACGCGCCGCGCCGCTCTGTGTAATGTTCGCTCTCTTCTGTCATGTAATGGTCGTTTTGACGAAATTATTCATCAAAGACCAAAAATATGATGATTTGGGGGCTTGTCGACCTTATGGATATCGAATTTCCTATCTGGACGACCTGATAGTGTTGAAGTGTTCACGACCTAAACTCGGGGTGTAGGTCGCCAATCTCTCAGTTGGGCACATAGCTGTTTGCATGAAATCCGGCGAGATCGCCTCACGAAATTAGAGGCATATAGCCGTTGTAGCAGACCTGTTGCGGCAATGGATCCGCAACGGGCGTCCGTGGCGGGACCCATATAAATAGAACTGCGGGGACGGGCGTGGATTATCGCTTTCCATCTTCTTCCTCCTCTCGCCGCTTTCACCGGAATCTTTATTGCCCTCACCGCCGTACTTCCGCATCCATCCACCACCCACGAATCCCTAGCCTGCCGCTGTCGTCTGTAGCAAACCGCGTGCCGGTGCTGCCACCCACGCGCCGCGCCGCTCCGTATGCGCATAAAAACCCTAGTCTCTTTTAGATCCAAATCCTCTCGTCTTCAAGAAATGGCGGCCGCGGCTTCCCAAATCCCGTCCCCGGAGACGGTCTGGGAGCCCTCGGTGATGACTGAGGAGAAGATTTAGGCGCTGGTGGATCGCGGGTTGCTGAGATCCAAGGCGGAGGTGGAGTGGAAGGCACCCACCAGTGAAGCGTTTCCGATGGAGGACGACAAGGAGCAGGTCATTTTCGCCTCCTTCTTCGAGTGCGAGTTCAATGTGCCCGCTGGTGACTTCTTCTGAGGTATGCTATACTACTACAAGTTGGAGCTGGTACACCTCATCCCCAACTCCATTACTGTAGTGTTGTCGTTCGTCTATTTTTGTGAGGCGTATCTGGGGATACTGCCCCATTTTTTCCTCTGGCGATATTTCTTCAATGTCAAGACCACCGGCAAGCGGACCGGTGTAGTAGGGTCGGTGATGTTCTGCTTAAGATCAGGTCTTAAGGCAGAATGGATCGACATGGATTTACCAGACAACACCACTGGGTGGAGGTCGGAGTGGTTTTATATCACCGACCAGAAGCCAGCGCTCCCGAAGCGGACCGGGCACAAGCCCGAGAAGATACCGGAGTGGGACCTGCCGCTCACCTCCCGTGAGATAGAAGATGTCAAGGAGCTGCTGGTCCTTGTGACCAACCTCAAGAAGAAAGGCCGGACAGGGGGCTCGGTAGCGATGTCATTCTGTCGCCGCTTAATCCAACCGATCGAGGACCGGGTGCATCCGGCGTACGAGTATTGGGGGCAGTCAGACCCTACTCGCGAGGTCAACCGCAAGGTCTCCCAGGAGGAGATGGTAGCCAGGGTCACACAGCTATATACCGGGCGAATCCGGAACAAGAAATGCCCAAAGGAACACTCCCTGACCCGACCAGCTGTCCCTGTAAGTCCTAAGACAACCGGGTCGTATCGACTTGTTTAGTTGCTTGATTCAATCTTATGCCTTGTTGCTGTTTGTTGCAGGCTCGGGAGATGCAATTCTGGTGCCCTGCACCCTTACCGACCGACGAGGAGCCACGTCGGAAGCTGAGGTCGGAGGAGTACCAGCCTGGAAAATTATCAGTCAGATTCGTCGGTTGGAGCATACGAAGATAGCGACCGAGAGGTCGGCGACGACGTGGCGAACCGGGCTGAGGCTAGACGAGGGCGGCAACAGCGAATCAGTCGAGCTCAAGGGCTGCTGCGAAGGTCGAGGCAGCAAAGACTGCCAAGCTCGAGGCTGACAAGAAGAAGAGGAAGAGAAAGGCGAGCCCCACCCCGACGATCCCCACCCCGGCGTCTAGAGAGGTCGAGGAAAAGGATGAAGCCACTGATGATTCGTCGGTCACTGATGATCGTGCGGCAAGGAGGTCGCCAAGTCCCGCGACCAAGAGGCAACGGGAGCTGGAGCAACAAGTAACAGAGGAAGACCTTGGCCGTATGAGGGAGGCGCAGCGGGCTGCCGCTGGTGCTCAGGCCAAGATGCCTGTGAAGATATGAGTTCGGCCCCTGAGGCCGAAATTGCGTGCGCCGGTGATCGTGAGGTAAGGCCTCAGTACTTAAACTCATCCATTGCTCGTCATTGTTAAATCTTTATTATGTTGACAAAATTACTGCAGGTCGGACGCCAGACCTCAGTGCACCTCGGGTGCTCAAGATTCACCCTCACGGACGACGACGTCTGAGCATGAGGTCAGAACTCAGGGTTCCGTCGGCGACGTAGGGACATCGGCTCCCCCACCCATCATTGAGGTGGACCCCATCAACACGGTGCCCAGCACATCAGCTCAGGGTCCGACTGTGGACTAGGCTTAGATCGAGCCACCACAGGAGAACCCAGAAACAACCGGTGTGCAGGCGCTGGGTTCGACGTCGGCGGGGCCAAGTTTGAGGCGTTAGGACATTGACTGGAGCGGCACTCCCTGGGGGGGATGCCTTCGAAGATGAGGAAGACATGAAGGCGGTTCATTGGGCTATCTTGACGCTGAACGATGCGTTCACGGTAAGTAGCTGTCTTGGACTTCATGAAGCATTTTGTCTTTGGGTTTGTTGTCGACGACCTATCTCTTGTTTTTGGAGCAGTCGCTAACCAACCATGCCCAGGGCAGGGCCGACCAGTGCAAGAACGCCATGGTCGCGTAGCTACGGGTGACAGAGCTCGAACAAGAGCTCAATTGGGTCCGGGAGGCGGCCGCGGCTGATAAGAAGAAGCTCGAAGACGAGCTGAAAGAAGAGAAGCAGAAAAATCGGGATGCCGATACATTATTGACGACTGTGAGCACTGGTAAGGCCAACTACCTCACACCTTTGTCCATCTTTGACTTGTGTAACTGAGACTTGCACCTGATGACTTCTTTTATATCGTAGATTTTCACAGGGAAAAGGACAACCTCAAGAATGACCTCAAGGTTGCTAAGGAGAAAGTCCGGAGCTTGGAGGTGAACCTTCAGGAGGTCGAAGCTCGTGCTGAAGAGCTGAAGCGACTAATGAAGGCCACCGTAGATAGTGAGTACGCTGTGTCCCAGAAGCTGACTTATGAGAAGCAGGCTCGAAAGGACCTTGAGGTCAGTCTCGAGGTAGCTTTGCAGGCGCTGCGGAATGACCAGGTGATCATTGCAGGACAAGAGGTGGAGCTGAACGATCTGAAGAACGCTGCCAACTATGTGATGGACATGGTGGAGGCGCAGGACGCTGGGGAAGAGCCCAAGCCGGCTATTGATCGGCTTCTGGCTGCGCCCCAGAAGTTGGTCGACCTCTTAAAGGCGACGAGCTTGACAGCGGCTACGGAGTCACTGGTGCGAGTAAAGTCGTATCACTCCGAGGTTGACATGGTCAAGGTCGGAGAAGGCCCAGATGTGACGAAGGACCTCAAGGTTGTAGAGGATGAGGT
The DNA here is from genome assembly GCA_036936925.1 of Cenchrus fungigraminus. NCBI lineage: Eukaryota > Viridiplantae > Streptophyta > Magnoliopsida > Poales > Poaceae > Cenchrus > Cenchrus fungigraminus. The sequence continues at coordinate 46,215,392 of CM072778.1, read as the reverse complement.
ACGGGAAGCCGCCATGAAGATAATGGACGCCATCGATTACGAGGGCGACGACGGTGAAGAGTAGTCGTAGTCTTAGAGCTATACCCCCTCCCTCCTCTAGTCATGTAAATAACAATGATAATCTTCTTTTGGCCTGCATGGCGTACTTAGTTTATGTTTGCACGAACTTGGTTGCCCTGAAGCAATGTGTTTTTATCATACCCCGCTAACCACTACTCACGGAGAGGCTGGCTTACCAATCACCACAGCTCAGCAGGGAGACTTACGTGCAATCGGCGCACGGGAAGGAGTCTGGGACTCAGGTTTTGCAACCACACGACCAAGCAAGTTCTCAACAACATAAAGTGAGTAGTCATGAGGGACGACGTCCTCGGGTCGAGCAACCCTTTTGTTGGCTTGTGCTAAGCCCCCGAGCATGTCGAGGGGGAAGAGCAGGAAACTTCACCTTCAGGTCTTTCGACCCCTGTATTGGCTTTTGCCAAGCCCCCGAGCGTGTCCAGGGGGAGGGTGCATGAGATGGAAGAGAAGAGGGTAGTGCTCGAGACATAGCAGATGACTGCTTTAATTAAATTTTATTGAACTGAAAATACAAAGACGAAGAATACATAGCTGTAACGAAAACTATTCTACGGATAGAATCGTCGAAGGTGTTCCACATTCCATGGGTTGGGTACTCCTTGCCCGTCGCCCCACTGGAGGCGATATGTAGACAGGCTGATGACTTCAGTGACGATGAAGGGTCCCTCCCAAGGGGCGGACAACTTGTGCATGCCGTCGGTCTTCTGAATGCGTCGCAGAACTAGGTCGCCAACGTTGAAGGAGCACTCCTTGACGTTGCGATCGTGATACCGGCGGAGTTGCTGGTCGTGATGGGCTTGCCTCATAACGGCTACCACTCTTTGTTCCTCGAGGTTGTCAAGGTCGACACGACGAGTCTGCTCGGCTTCTCCCTCCTCGTAGAACTGTATACGTGGCGCTCCGAAGGTGACGTCGGTGGGTAAGATGGCCTCTAAGCCATAGACCAGGAAGAAGGGCGAGAAGCTCGTAGCAGAACTGACTTGGGTCCTCAGACCCCAGATCACATGTGGTAGCTCGGTTAACCACCGGGGAGCGTAATTTGAAGCGTCATCAAAGATACGATCCTTGAGAGCTTGAAGAACCATGCCATTGGCACGTTCGACCTGGCCGTTGCACCGAGGGTGGGCGACCAAAGAGTAATAGACATCAATCATGTTGTCCTGGCAAAAATCCAAGAAGGCACTCCCTGAGGAGAGATGAATAGCACTCCTGCTCCTGCACCTTCGAGGTTAAGAGCTCCGTCGAAGTACATTACCCAGTGTTCAGGCCTCTCCTTGGGAGGGGGCATCTGGATCTCTGTCCACTCCGACACGAAGTCAGCTAGGATCTGCAACTTGATCGCCTGCCGAGGGCAGAACTCAATGTCAAACTCTCCAAGTTCCACCGACCACTTAACGATGCGGCCGTTGGTGTCGCGGTTGCAGATGATCTCCCCTAGCGGAAAGGACGACGACACCTTGATCTTGTGGGCTTGGAAGTAGTGGCGAAGCTTTCTCGACGTGATCAGGAGTGCGTAGAGCAACTTCTGAGGCTGTGAATACCGTGTTTTAGCGTCGGCTAGGACCTCACTCACGTAGTACACAGGTCGTTGAACAGGATAGGCCTACCCTTCTTCTCGTTCAGCGACGAGAACTGTGCTGACCACATTAGTGGTGGCAGAGATGTAGAGGAGGAGTGTTTCCTTGGGTATTGGAGGAGTCGTGATTGGAGGCGTGGTCATGGAATCCTTGAGAGCCTCGAAAGCCTTCTGTGTTTCTTCATTCCATACGAACTTATTTGCTTTTTTCAATAGCTTGAAGAAAGGCAGACCTTTTTTGCCGAGCTTGCTGATCAAAATGACCTAGGACCGCCATCATGCTAGTGAGCTTCATGACATCTTTCTTGCAAGACGGCTTGGCCATGTTGCGGATTGCGTCGACCTTGACGGGATTAGCTTCAATGCCTCGGTGCCCCACCATGAAGCCCAGAAGCAACCCGGAGGGGACACCGAAGACGCACTTGGTCGGGTTGAGCTTCCTTTGGTAGGTACGTAGGTTGGAGAAGGTTTCGGCGAGGTCGACAATGAGCTGATCTTGCACGGTGGTCTTGACGACCACATTGTCGACGTATGCTTCCATGTTCTTCCCGATCTGGGACTTCAGACACTTCTGAATTGCCTTCTGATAGGTCGCACCGGCGTTTTCAAGCCAAATGTCATAACCTTATAGCAGTAGATGCCATTGGGCGTTATGAACGCCGTTTTGTCTTGATCGTCGGGGTTCAGGGCTATCTGGTGATACCCTGAATAGCAGTCGAGGAAGCATAGTAGGGCGCTGCCAGCCATGGAGTCCATGACCCGGTCGATGCGAGGAAGAAGGAAGGGATCCTTCGGGCAGTGCTTGTTGAGATCGGTGTAGTCGATACACGTCCTTAATCCTCTAGTCTTTTTGGGTACAAGGACCGGGTTTGCTAGCCAAACCGGGTGTTTACATTCTCAGATGAATCCTGCAGCTAAGAGCTTACAGATTTCTACTTCTATGGCCTACTTTCTATCTTTTGCAAATCGCCAGAGCTTTTGCTTGATAGGTCGTGCTGTCTTGCTTACTTCAAGGGCGTGCTCAGCCAGCTACCTGGGGACACCAGGCATGTCGGACGGGCTCCATGCGAAAATATCAGCGTTGTCCCGGAGGAAACTGGTGAGCACGAGTTCCTATTTGGGGTCGAGGTCGGCCCCGATGGTGACTTCTCTGGTTGCGTCGGGCAGTCCGAGGCAAACTTTCTTCACAGCGGGACTTGCGTCCAAGGCAATAGCTGTACGCTTCTATTCTGGTACCTCCAGAGTAGTTTGGTCGATCTTGGCGGCCTGGGCGACCATGACCGTAGCGGCAGCTTTGCACGCAGAAACCTTGGCGAGGTCGACGGTGTCGCTCTCGCAGTTGTAGGAGACGAGGATATCACCGTAAACGGAGAGGATCCCGTTCAGAGCTAGCATCTTCATGATGAGGTAGGTGTGATGCGGTATGGCCATGAACTTGGCCAACATAGGTCGACCAAGGATGGCATGGTAGGAGGAGCGGAAGTCCGCGACCTCAAATGTCAGGTACTCCGTGCGGAAGTTGTCCTGTTTGCCGATGGTGACCGGTAGGCATACACGACCTATGGGGTATGCAGCCTTGCTGGGCACGACCCCATAGAAGGGTTCGTCGCAGGCAGTCATCTTGGAGAATTCGAAGTCCATCTTCCTCAGCGTTTCGGTGAAGATGATGTTCAAACTGCTGCCCCCATCAATGAGGGTCTTAGGCAGGAACGCGCCATCCACTATGGGGTTGACGACCAGCGGGTAGGTCCCGGGGTCTGGTATGTGCACCCAATGGTCTTTCCTAGAGAAAGTGATTGGGTACTCCGACCAACGCAAGGGTTGCGGAGTTTCAGTGTTGACTTGGCCGATCTCCCTTGCGTTTGATCGCTGGTGTCTGTTACTTTTAGCTGCTTGACAGCCACCGACGATGAAGTTGATCTGTCGTTTGGCATTCTAGAACGCACCGTTGGGATTGCCCGCTTTCGGTGGTGGTGGAGGAGAAGGCTCCTTACGACGGTTGTCGTTGCGGTTGTGGTCATCGTGGTGGCGGTGATCATCGCGCCGGTCGTCACGGCACTCATCACGGTGGTCGTTGCGGTGGTCTTCTCGGCGATCGTCGCGGCGGTAGTCATCACGTCGATCATCACGGCGATAGTCACGGCGATCCCTGTCATCATTGCGACAGTAGGGTCGGCGGTCGCGGTACTCACGTCGATCAGGTCGACGGTTGTGGTTGTCGTAGCGGCGGTTGCTGTTCTGGTCGTCGTTGTTGCCGCTCTTGGTCTTCTTGGGCTCCGGAGGTACACCTAGAGCGCGCTTTAGCTGCTCGCACTCCCTCATGGTATGCTTGGCGTCGCGGTGGAACTGGCACTGCTCATCCATGATGATGTTGAAGTCACTTTCAAGGAAAGTGGAAGGTCGAGGTGGATCGGTTGCGTAGACCTCGCCGGATCGCTTGCGCGACCTGCCTCCACCGTCTTCGTGGTCTTCACCTTTGAAATCGTGTACCACCGCGTCTTGAGTGTCGACAAGCTTGTCGACGTAGGCCATGAGGTCAGCGATGGTGTTGGCGTCAGCTTCATGAATCTTCTCGAAGAGCTTCAGGTTAGTTACCCCCTTCTTGTAGTAGGCTATGACGTCTTCATCCTTGACTCCCACAAGAGTGTTGCGGTTCTCGAAGTAGTGGTTGGTGTACTCACGGAGAGTTTCGTCCTTCCTCATCCGCACTCTGGCGAGGTGGTGAGTGTTGCCAGGGCGATTATAGGTCGCTTGATAGTTGGTCGTGAAGAGTCGCGACAAGGTCACCCATGAGGTGATGCACTCCGCAGGGAGGTTGTCGAGCCACAGGAGTGGCACTTTGCCCATCACAAGAGGGAAGTATCCTGCCATGTGGTCTTCGTTGCCTCCAGACGCGCGGGCGGCGATGGTGTACATCTTCAGCCAAATACTTAGGTCAGAGTGACTGTCATATTTTTTAATTACTGGCTTGAAGTCCTTGGGGTATCTGATTATCCTGAGACGTCGTGAGAACGCTGGGAAGTTGTTGATTGCTACAGGACTGGATGATGGGGTGTAAGCTGTTGGGATGACGTAGAGGTCGTCGGGAGGACCATTATCTTGGTCATACTGGGCACATCGCAGGAGCTCTTGATCGTACATCAGCCAGAGATCTGTTGCTTGGATGGGGTGATTGGCATTGAGGGGATCAGGGACCCCGTTGACGCGATCATAGTTAGCGTGGCGTGCTATCTCTGATTCATCTCGTATGGGCATGCGCTGATTGCTCCTGGCACGCGTAGCTGGAGGAGGCTGAGCTCCGGTGTTCTGCCCCGCATTGCCGGTGGTGTTCTGCTGCTGGGCGCCAACAGCGTTAGTGACGTTGTTGGCAACGTTGCCTGCAGCATTGGCGGCGGCATTGGCCGCGACGTTAGCTGGAGGGTTGGCTGCTGCGTTGGCAGCAACGTTGGCCGACTGCACCACTTCGTTCTCACCACCTCCCTCTTCAGCCACGGGCTGAAGGGGAGCACCATCGTTTCGGTGACGGCGACGGGGCCGTTCTAACCTACTTCTGGAGTAGGAACTGGAGGCCAATCTGCTGTATCCTGGACCTCTTTCTTCGACCTGGGCAGTGGTGATGCGGATGTGAACTTGTTGGCGCCGTGTCGTAGGAGTATCCTGAGGACCTGTGTGGTTCGATGACCGGTGGATGGTCACTTCCTGGTGTGATGAGTGATTGATAACGTTGTGTGGACTGATTCTTGGCTAAGTATTGCAGGTGCAGGTTGCGGCTTGACAGGTGTTGGTGCAGGTGAAGAGCAAGCGCGAAAGGTCGTTGCCGGGTAGGCCTCCAGGAGTGGAGAAGACAAGTAGGCTTGGCTCGAAGGACCCGGTGGCCAGCGGGGTCAAGAGTGCGGGCCGCATGGTGGCGAGAACGGCAAGATGAAGTCGTGAACGGTTCCTTGGTTGAGCCACAAAGCCAAGATCGAGCCGGGACTTCGTGGGGGCCAAGTCATGAGTGGAGATTGGCGGAGGCCACACTGAGTTCGCGGGGTTTCCAGTGGTTCACCAGAAATCCACTGGGTTCCTTGGTTGATCCACAAAGCCAAGACCGAAGACCGGAGGCACCAACACCGGACCGGTCTGACTGGTGGGTCTGACCGGTGGGCACTAGTCTGACCGGTGGAGGACACCGGTCTGACCGGTGTGCGATGACGCAGTCCGGAGACTTCGAAGTGGAGGACGCGCGTCGGGATCGCATGGTGTGCGTCGAGGCTACGCAGGGTGCGGTCGCCGGGCATCCGTCCGATGGTTCGATGATGAAGATTCCCAAAGTGCCCCTCGGGGGCGTGTATCCTAGTGTTAGGCCTTAGGGGTAGTTTCATCTTTCGGTTGCCTCCATATAACCCAAGTGGTGAGAGGATGGCAGCCATCTCTTGGAACCCTAGCTCATTTTGTTTTGCTATTTTCCTCTTCCATTTTCCTTTGGAATTTCTAGGACTAGCTTGAGAGCTTCAGGGTGAGATCTTGTGAGAGGGAAGGATGATTGGGAGGCAAGCTAGACCTTGTATGAACCTTCATGGTATGTATAGATGATTCGGCGTGGTTCCTCAAGGCTTTGGTGTGTCTCTCCCATTTTCCCTTTTTGGTGATTTTCGGAGCCTTTTCTTGGCGATTTTCTTGTGGCGGATTCGAGACCTTTCTCTTTGGGATTTGGTGGGGGATGTATGCTTGAACCCTTCGTGGTTCTTTTCCCTTTGATTCCCCTCCCAAATCCGTGAGCAAAGGGGCTCGATTTTGGGGTTTTCTCCTCTCTAGGGTTAGAGGCGTTCTTGGTGGGATTTCTTCGATTCCTCTTGATTTAGCAAGTTTTGGTGGACCAAATCTTTGCTATGGAGTGCCCAAGAGGTGTTCCTACTTTCCCCAAAGTCTTGTGCGAATCCGTGGAACGAATCGGGGGATCAAGATTTGGATTTAGGGGAGTTGACCCGAGGGTTCCTGTTCATCCCGAGCTGCCCAGGCTCACCGGTCTGACCAGTGCAGGTGACCAGTCTGACCGGTGCCAGCTCTTTGTGGGATTTGCCTCAGGTGAACGGTCTGGTTCGTGTGGTTTTGGCCCGTGGTGCTGTTGGTCAGTTCTTGGCAGGTTTTGTGGAGTTTTGCTAGGCTTTGTGTAGGGTTTTCTTCCCTTGCAGGTTGTGTTTTGGAGGTGATTTTGTTCTAGGGCCTAGAGGAGTCACTGAGGCTTCCTGGAACATTTTCAGTGCGGCTGCTGTAGCCACCGGCCTGACCGGCTCTGTCCACCGGTCTGACCGGTGCAGTACAGGCAGCAAGCCGTGCAGTTTTCCGCTGTGCGTTTGGGGTGTCTGGTTCGGTCGGTTGAGTTGTTGGTTCTTAGGACCAGTAGCACTCTAGTGGCTACGTGGTCCTGGCCAACTTGGGTAGTTGAGTAGGAGACGTGATTTGGCTTGCCGTGTTCATCCTGTTGGAGTAGCCATCTCCTTCGAGAAGAATTTTTATCGGCTCCCATTCACTCCCCCCCTCTCTGATTCGCCATTCCGGTCCTTCAAGTGGTATCAGAGCCGGTTCGGGTCTTCATTGACTCTAACCAGTCTAAGATCCAAAGATGGTGTACTAGGAACGGGGTTCGGGTCCTCCGCACTTCGATGGCAAAAACTACCAGATGTGGCAGAGGCGGATGGCGGCGTTCCTCCGCAGAAAGGGTCAGATCCTTTGGGAAGTTACGGTGAACACAGCTTATGTTCATCCGATTAACTTCCTAGCTCCTGGATCGAGGGACATGCACGACGCCAACAACAAGGCGGTCGACTACTTGTTTCGTTCTCTGTGTCAGTCCGAATTCGATCGGGTTCAGACAGAGGACCTAGCTTGTAGGATTTGGTAGGAGCTGAAGAATGCTCACGCTGGAAATGCTGAGGTTCAAGCACGGTTGTATGCGACCTACCGGAGAGAGTATGAGAATTTCACTCATCTCCCTGGTGAGTCAATTGATGCCTTGTTCCAGCGGTTCATGGTGGTTGTGAACAACATGAGGGCTAATGTGGACGTCCTCCCATACGATGACCATGATAGAGCTGTGAAGCTCTTGCACACGCTGGATCGTACCGTATGGGATGGAAAGGTCGAGGCCATTCTTGAGTCTGAGAAGTATACCACGCTGACGGTGAACGAGCTCTTCTCTAAGCTCAAGTCAGCTGAGGTCGATCGTGGTTTGACAGCTCGTCTTGAGAGCCCGACTGACTCTCGTAGTCTTGCTCTTGTCGGAGGCTCCTGTGCTTTGACTAACGCTAAGGGTGCGTTTGGCACGGCTGTGGCTGTGGCTGTGGCAGCTTCAGCTGTGGCTGTGCTGGTGAAGCGGATTTGCTGGTGAAGCTGAATCAGTTTTGAATATCGTTTGGCAAAACAGCTTCTCCTGGTGGATAAGAGAGTGAAATGTCCAAAATACCCTTTCTTTTTTCTATTTTTCTTTCCATTTTCTATTTTCCCTTTTCCCTCTCCCTTTTTATTCTTTCTTTTTTCCTCCTCCTCTTTCCTCTCTCTCTCCTTATCCCTTCGGCTCCACTCGCATCCTCCACCTCCGGCTCCCTCCGTCTCCTCACCGGCCCCCTTCGTCTCCCCACCGCCGGCCACCTTCTCCGGGCGCATACCGGCGGCCACCGTCTTCCTCCGCGGCCCTGCGGCGCCGCCCTACAACCGCCGCCGGCCTCCTTCCTCCTCGCGTTGACCGTCACTGCGCCGCAGATCCGCCACCGCACCGCATCGAAGCTCCGCGCCGGTCATCTCCGCGACGTGCCGCCGACCTCCCCTATCCCGCGCCGACCATCTCCACCTCCAGCACCTCCTCCGCCCCGTCCTCCACCGCGCCTGCCATCTCCGCCTCAAGCGCCAGCGCCGCCGGCCTCCAGCACCCCCGTCCTCCTCCGCCAGGCGCGCACGACCGCCCGTGGGCCCCTTGCCCGAGGGTATAGCGAGGAAAGAGGGGGCGAAGCTGGGTGAAGCTGCCCTTTTGCAGCTTCGCCCCGGCCAAATCGCTCCAGAGTGGAGGGTATCGAGGTGCTTCCCTCGCGAAGCTGTTTCGGGAGGCCATTTGGCACAGCTTCGTCCGAAACAGCTGCCTAAGCTGCTCGCGAAGCTGTGCCAAAGGCACCCTAACTCATCCTCCAGGATGTATTCTTTGTCCTCTTTGATGTCTTTGCCAGACGAGGAGTTCGATGTACTTGGAGAGGACGAGCTGGTGTTGTTGACACGGAGATTCGAGAGGATGCACGAGAACCGGGTGAACTCAAGGAGGAACTCGAGGGCGTGTTTCAAGTGTGGGAAGACCGGACACCTTTTCGCCTAGTGTCCGAAGGTGAACAACCATGACAAGCACAAGTCCAAGGACAAGAGGAGGAAGTCCAAGAAGAAGGATCATGGACATGGGAGGAAGACACGGTCTCGAGAGAAGATGAAGAAGTCGAGCGACGTCGAATCCGACACCGAGGACGCGTCATCATGCTCGAGTGATGAAGAAGAAGAGGGTGACAAGAAGAAGAAGAAGAACCTCAGCAAGTACCTCAATGGCCTTTGTGTGATGGGCCTAAGCTCCAAGGAGGATTTCTGCGGCATGGCTCGCAGCTCCGGTAGCAAGAGAAGCCAGAAGAACACCTCGGACTTAGACTCCGACTCCGAGGATGAGGTATGTGATGAGCTCTCTTCTTTGCGCAAGGAGAATGAGGAGTTGGTTGATTTGCTTGATAACCGTGATCACATGCTTAGAGAGGCTAAGAAGCTTAGGAAGGAGCTTAGGGCTTTGCTTGAAGATGCTAGGAATAGACTGGCTGAGCTAGAAACATAGAACCTTGATGCCAAGCTTGAGATAGATTTGCTTAAGGCTAGTCTTGTTGTTTCTGATGAGGTTGATTGTGCCGATTGCTCTGTTTTCCTAGCTGATTTGACTGCTCTTAGGGAAAAGCATGCCTCCAAGTGTGAGGAACTAGATGTGCTTAGGGTTGAGTTGGCTGAGCTGCAATCTAGACCCACTTTGCTTGGTGCATGCACTTCTTGCCCTGCTTTGCATGAAAAGATTGTTGAGTTTCGTTCTCGCATTGTTTCACTCGAAGCTGAATTGAAAGTTCCTATTCCCACTTCTTGCTCTACTTGTGAATTGCATGCTGTGAAGAATTTGGAACTTGCACAATGTGTTGATCGTTTGCAGGATGAGAACAATAAGTTGCGTGAGGTGTTGAGTTGGTTGTCCAGCCATGAGCCTCAGCTGGTGTGTTGATTGCTGGCTTTAAGCGCTTTGATGGTTGGGCCTTGGGATCTGATAAGTTTGGTGAGAGCAGTGGTGAGAAAGAAGGGAAATTCGGGAATATTCCAATTCCACCAAATCCCACATCCAAAAACAAGTTTGCACCCAAGCCAAACCAAGTGCTTAAACCGAAAGAGAAACCAAGTGAGAAGGCGAGTGAAAAGTCTAGAGAGAAACCAAGTGGGAAGCCTAGTGAGAAGCCTTGTGAAGAGCCTCATCCCAAGCCTAAGCCCAAACCAATCCGTTTCCATTGTGAGTTTTGTGGGAAGGATGGTCATAAGAAAGAGTTTTGCTACAAGAGAAAGAGAGAGGCGAGAATGGCTAAGGAGTGGGCGAACAAGGACAGGTACCACCCTTCTCATGGTGTGCCTGAGCCTCGTATGCCACTACCTAAGGGAAGGGGGTTTGTGCATATGGTTCCAGCATGGAGAGATATGAGAGCCTCTAGTAGAAGCAAGTTTGCTGGCCTAGGACCACCGGCCAGACCGGTCAGGGTGACCGGTCAGACCGGTGCTAGGTAGAGTGCTGGGCAGTTTGGCTTTCGGACCTGTGATGATGGTCGTTTCAGTTCTTTTGGTCGTGATGCTGGTGGTAGGCGCTTTGAGTCTGGTGGTGTTGAGTTTGCTGGACGTTCTCCTTCTCATGGTCGATACGAGTTTGGGAGAGATCGCAGCTTTGAGTCTTAGAGGGGCTACGGACCACGGTCTTTCTTTCGTGGTGCTCGTACTCCTCGAGCGAGAAGGGAGTGGTTTTCCCATGGTGGTTCCAGGTTTGATAGGTTTGATAGGATGGATCGAAGTTTTGATAGGCGTGGTAGGATGGATGTTGCTAACCCTACTTTTGAGGAGATGGCTCGGCACTGGTTTGACACCTTTGGTACTAACCCTAGTGTTGAGACATTTGCTCACTCTCGCTCTTGGTTTTGAGTTGCAGGTGGGAGGCTCGGAGAACATTTGGTTGACTTCGGGGGTGGTTCTCCGGCCTCATACCCCGGTGGTGTCAAGAAGGTACATCACTTTCGGGGATGGTGAACAAGGACAAGGAACTTCTGAAGGAATGATCAAGGTAAGTAATTTTGTGACCTTCAAGTGTGTGGCATTGGTCAAGCCACTTGGTTCGTTTTGCTCTTTGCTCTATCATCTGTGATTAGGGTGAGCTTTGTATGCTCTTTGGCCCAAGTGCATGTGTTTAGGGGGAGCTTGTGAGTTTTGTGCTCTCTTGCCGGTGGTGTCGAGCCTTTTTGCCTCCCCTCGAGGAGCCAGGTGTTTGTGAGCTTTGTGTGTGGTTGGTTTTCTGAGTTGGTGGTGAAGCTCCTTTGTAGCATATGTATAGCTTTCCTTTGTGCATTTCTTGCATTTTGCATGGCATGTGTAACTGATGTATAGGCATCTTTGTATCTTAGGTTGCATGCATCTTGTATCATATGCATTTTGTAGGAAAAGCTTCTCTCATATATGTTGACGGTCGTTAAGTCCCTATTTTCGACTGTCAACTTCGGATAAAAGTTACTCCATGAAAGTGTGCACCATAGCTATAGGGTTATAATCTAACAAATTCCACAAGCTTTGGTGTATATTTGGTCGCAGGTGCAAATGAGCAACTATAAAATAAAATATGGCATTATCACAAACAACATCAAATGCCAATTTGGAGTACACCATTGTGACGGGCTCGTCGAGACGATCGAAATGGACAAATTATTTGTATGCATCAGAGTCCGGATGAAGAAGATATGGAAAGGACAAGATAGATGACATCATGTGGGACCCACACTACAGACCGCCGTACCTCGTACAGGCGCAGGCCGGTAGAAGCCACCACGTGGTGACCCGCCACGGGCCGCGACCCGGCGCCGCGGCGCCGCACGCGCCCGCGCGGGAGGCCACCTGCGCCCGCCACTTGGCGCGCCGGGACTTGCTCCCGGCCGGGACGCGTGACGACGCGGGATAGGCCGGCGCGACGTCGGTTTGCATGGGCCGCTGGGTTCGGCTCGGTTTTTCCTTTTTTGTGCCGTTTCAGCGACCCAGGCTCCGGTTCAGGCCCGGTTCGACCCCCTAGGGTCCGGTTCTTGCCCGGTTTACACCTCCACCGCCTCAAGCACCTTCCCCTGAACGCTACAGTACCGTGGGGGGGTCGGTTTGGGCGCTGGAAAGAGGGGGAGGTCCTCCACTTCTCCAAGTTTCCTCCACCTATAAATAGAAGCCATCCTCCTCACTTCAGACAACGAACAGAGAAGCAGAGATCAAGCGAAGCTCTACCAAAATTAGTGTTAGAAATAGGTGAGAGTTGAGGTGCGAGTCCGGGAGAAGCCGGAATTGTCGGCTTCCTCCCTTCCTCTTGTACCTCGGCGGATGCGGCTCCACTTCGAGTAACATCCGGGTAACTCTTAGGCATTCTGGATTTATTTAATTAATTAAGTTCAGCTTTATTATTTATGCTTGTGGGCTCCTTGCTTTGATTAGTGTTCTAGTAATTGCAAAGCTAGAATAGTAGTCACTAGAGTAGACGTGGTGTCTAGTCTTGCGATTACCTCGGAGTACACCTAGTGGCACAGATTGTTGTGGTAGCCCCAGGTGGTGACAGCCCTGACGGCCTACGTAGTCCACCACGTGAGATCCACTAGAGCGCAGTAGGACCCCTGCTTGGCTTGCCTAGCCCCCTTCTCATCCCTTTCCGGGTTAGGACGGTTGAGCGTCCCGAAGTAAGCATCGTAGTAAACGCTGATCTTATCTTTAGCATCCGGAATTCTTCGCAACCCTCTCTACCTCTCCTACACTATTCCCATATCTTCTCTCATCCAAGGCCGATCTTGATTCTTCACTAGTGCACACACGTTCCCTGTGGATTCGATACCCTGGAATACTCCTGGGTGAAAGCTACACCGGTATCCGTGCGCTTGCGGACTTTTCTGCGATCGTTATTTATACCAACGGGCCTTCTGGCGTCGCTGCATATTTAGTAGCGACGCTAGCAAGTGCCAACAAGCTTTTTGGCACCGTTGCCGGGGATATAAACCTGGTGGCGACGCTAGTGAGCTCAACAAGCTTTCTGGCGCCGTTGCCAGGGAACGGTTGCTGTACTAGTGTCGAACCGAGTCGTCCGTGTATCCCCATCCATACCATCACATATCCCCATATGGGTTCCAAACCTATCAATCAGTTTTCGGCTCCAACGGGCGAAGATCTGGAGCCTCCACCCTTATCATTACTCATCCATGCACCTAGCTATGAACTTCATCCAGCCCTCATAGCTATGGTACGGGAGCAATCTTTTTCTGGAGCAGAAGAGGAAAATCCGTACACCCACCTTCGCGGTTTTGAGGAAGTGTGTTCATGCCTTGTCATTCATGGCATGTCACACGAAACACTAAAATGGAAGCTTTTCCCGTTCTCTTTGACGGGGATTGCCAAGAAATGGTACACTCAAACTGTTAGGGGTGTTAAGGGAGATTGGGAAGTTTTGCGAAACAAATTTTGTCTAGCTTTCTTCCCGGAATCCCGATTGGTCGACCTCCGTATGGAAGTCTTAGGCTTTAGGCAAAAGGAAAAAGAAACCTTAGGAGCAGCCTGGGCACGATTTTTGGACCTAAACATGTCCGGTCCCAACCTCGAACTCTCCGAACCGATGCTTTTACAGCATTTTCGTAGAGGCCTTAGCAAGGAGTCCGCCCAGTTTCTCAATATTTCTTCGAGAGGTTCTTTCACTCATTTGACACCTAGTGAAGGGAGGAACGTTCTCAACAAAATCCTTGAGAATACCCCCTACACTGGTATTTTTGATGAATTTCCCGAAGAAGAGGTTGATGAAATCCTTGAGCCGGAAAGTGAGGTTTCACCTATCCAGCCTACACCCGTGACCACTCCTCTCTCTGAGCCAATAAAAGCAGAGCCTCCCGTAGAAAACCTCCATAGTCTAGAAGATGAGGAAACTCATCCAATGGACTTTATCAGTGAAATCGAGGATGATCTTTTCTCAGACTTTGGAAATGCCTCGAATTTTCTGATCCAACAAAAATCTCAAGAGAGCAACTCCCCGTTTCAACAAAATGCTAGCCAACCCGATAAGCCCATTCTCAAAGAAGACCTTAAGTGCTTGTCGGCGGCTATGAGTGTGGAATGGTTGAGAGAAGCTGAGACATCGCCCGAGGTAGTTAGACTCATCATGCCGTGCACTCTTCTTTCCTATCAAATACAAGGCGTCATGATGGATGTCCAGTACAACCCCACTGTTGGGATAAATATCATCTCAAAATCTCTTGCCCAACAGCTCTATCCCAACATGACCCTATGTTCGTCTCGAAAGATTTTTCAAGATCCTTATGGAACCATGTTGGAATGTTGCGGTGTTGTCAGAACAGTCCCGGTAGTTGCCAATGAGGCCGAGATCTTTCTGGACTTCCATGTATATGATAATCCGGACATACCTATTCTTATAGGTCGGCCTACTGAGAGACTTTTCCAAGAAATGGCTAATGGTAGCCTAGCCGTGCAACTAGACGAATCTACACAAATCGTCTCCTTAGCTCGTGCACGGAATACAATAGCAAAGTTCCATGACCGATTCGAGGATGATCCCACTGAGAATCTCGAAGACACCTTGAATCCCTTGGATGCCGAACAAGGGAAGGAGCCCTCTTCTGTCCAAATCTAGCCAGCTAGAAATCTTGTGACAGAATCTTCCCCTAGGCCTATGGTCCCTCCTTTGCCTCCTGTTCCTCCAACCGAAACATCTATCATGGATGCCATGGAAAAGAAGTGGTCGACTGGAGTGGAACACTTTTCCGAAGCACTTTGGATTTGTTCACCTTCTACGATCCTTCCTTGTTCCATAAAAGGGATTACCATAGAAGCCCATCTTAACCCCGTCATGGAGGTTAATATTATGCCATGGCACTTAGCGTACACTTTATTGGGCAACGTGACGCTAAGATCATCCGACGAGCTCCTCAAGAGTTGTCTCTCCGGACACATTCTTGAGTGTCGAGGGGTTGCATATGTTGTGCCACTCCTAGTAGACAATATTAAGATTAATCTAGACTTCCACATCTTTGATGTCCTCGATCTTGATCTCCTCCTAGGTCCCATATAGGAAAACTTCTCGATGCATCTCGAGGAAGCCTAGATAAAACACTTAGGGAAGCCGTTTCGGCCACCACTCCCTTGTTCTCGGAAAATTCTATGGTGACGCCACTTCCCAAGCAAAACTCATTCAAGGAGATGATGCATGTATCTCCGTTCACGTCGTGCGAGTCCGTTCTCGCTGAGCTTGTAGAATTTTCTACTTCTCAGGAGTACGACTCGGAAGACCCTCTTCACCTTTGTGAAGACGAACGATCATCATCACTTTTGATCGAGTTTGAGCCTCTTCCCACTGGCCCGTATCATGTTGTTTCCGACTGTGGTCGAGAATCAACATTGTTCATACATGATGCATCTCTTGAGATGGAGGATTCATGGGCCATGGAAATCTATAAGGCGCCGACTCTGGGGTCCGAAGGAAAAGGATCTCATCGACAAGCATGGTAGCTTTACTCTTGATTTACCTCAGGAACCATGCTTGTATCATGTCTCTCCAGAGTCAGCCACGCTCAGTGCACAGAGCACACATCAGGACTACAACCGCCTTATGGTTCTCCTTTGCAAAAAGTTTAGAAATATTGTTGTAGATGCATATGTCCACCATAAGTATTGCAGATCTCGTGAGTGCAATGTGGCACTAACCTTGCAGCTAAAGCTTCACTAACACATTAACGATTGGTGGTGAGGCGGGAATGGCATCACCAATGATAGCTGCGAGAAGAAATTCCCATGGTCAAGCTTATGACCGTAAACAAAGCACTACCAGGAGATAGTCTGGATTAGCGTAGATTTATTTCTCCTTCCAAATAAAAGCAAGAGCATGTTTCTAGGATAAGATTGTCCTTCGGGTACTTTTGGTCGCTAACCTTTCGGGTGGAGATCAAGATGAATGATGGACAGATGATTCCTACGAACATGTGAGCTACATCAACTACAACACTTTGGTAAGTTTTTGGTGAGAGAACGACTACGAAAGGAAGCTTGATCTCCACACACTTGAGTTTGGTTGCTCAGCAATGCAAACTTCAAGTGTGGGGGAGGTATGTGAGCATCCTGAGTAAAGCTCCTCTAATACAAAATCTTATCCTGATTTGGAGATGATGTTAGCTCATGCATCTTGCCTAGCTAGGTATGTCCTGCTTTTGACTATAAACAAAGCCCTTCCGGGAGGTTGCCTGATGTTCACCATCAGTCAAATGATGAATAAAAAAAATAAAAAAATAAAACTTTTCTTTGATTTGTCTAGTACGATTTGTACTAGCCAAATCCATGTATCTCATCTTTGTCTAAGAGTGTGCAGGAGAAGACGCAACAAAAGATAGTGTGGGGGAGGTATCGAGAGTTGACTTCTCCCGACATTCAAAGGAACAACATGGTTTGAACAATCCTATCCCCCTAATTCCATGATTCATGAGTTATAATTCCTTTCATAAGATAATCATTAAATTAAACTCAATGAATCTTGATGCTCCATTGCTGTACGTGTTTTCAATTGATTGGCTTGCATGCTCTTTATTCCTATAGCACATATATCTGTTGCTTGTGATCAAATATCATTAGGAAACATGTTCATCTAAATGGTTGATTGATGAGATATGGTACGATGCGATGAACCTTACTCTCTCTGACGAAGTGCTTGGGATGTTTTACTTGAAAAAAAAATATATAGCCTTACAAGCTCCTTAGTGATGATATATTCCTACCAAAGCCATATGTTGTTTACATTAGAAAACCTCACACATATGCTGCTTGTTATTACATTGAGCATTGTCAAATTGTTGTGACCCTTGCTAGAAGCTTTTCATGCTTTCATGATCAAGATCACGTACACTCCACCTTCATATGCTAAACTTCTACACTAGAAGTTAGCAACATCCATCCATCCACAAAAATAAATACTCCGTTCAATTTATGAATCTCTCTCCCTAGATATTCCTTCTAAAGAGACATGGGCTAAAAAAAGAGATAAAAACACATGCTCAAGAGAAACTCTTCTTAAGCATGATGAAAAAAAAAGATAGCCATGTTCTCAAAATAAAGTTCAAAGGGAGAGAGATCATACAAGAAGGAGTTTCATATTTCCATATCATCCACTTTCCACACACTTGCACATCTTGATCAGATTGTATGACTAGTTTTCTTCTTGGATCCGGTTTTTGACTTTGCAATATTATGTGATACAAGTATGCCTTATATCTTCAACCTTACCTTGAGCTCCACATATAGCCACCATTAGAAGTAGGTTGAAGAAAGGCAAGTTTAATGCCTTGGTGAGGAATCATACACACTGAGCGATCCGAGAGCATCATTTGAGGAGTCAAGTAAGGCTAAGTTTTGAAAAAAATATATTTTTTATCAAAAACCCAAGCTACTTTTCAGAAGGAGTTGAGGTGATTCAAATCCAGCCATTCCATTCTTCAACCATCCAAGATGACATGGTAGACACCCCAAAGAGTCACAAGTACAGGTATGTCTTGGAATATCTTACATGCTTGCATCATATCAATTTGGATTCATGTTTTCCACCCTAGTCCTTAACCTTTACTCGAGGACGAGCAAAGGGCTAAGTGTGGGGGAGCTTGTTGACGGTCGTTAAGTCCCTATTTTCGACCGTCAACTTCGGATAAAAGTTACTCTATGAAAGTGTGCACCATAGCTATAGGGTTATAATCTAACAAATTCCACAAGCTTTGGTGTATATTTGGTCGCAGGAGCAAATGAGCAACTATAGAATAAAATATGGCATTATCACAAACAACATCAAATGCCAATTTGGAGTACACCATTGCGACGGAATCGTCGAGACGATCGAAATGGACATATTATTTGTATGCATCGGAGTCCGGATGAAGAAGATATGGAAAGGACAAGATAGATGACGTCATGTGGGACCCACGCTACAGACCGCCGTACCTCGTACAGGCGCAGGCCGGTAGAAGCCACCACGTGGTGACCCGCCACGGGCCACGACCCGGCGCCGCGACGCCGCACGCGCCCGCGCGGGAGGCCACCTGCGCCCGCCACTTGGCGCGCCGGGACTGGCTCCCGCCGGGACGCGGGACGTGCACGCACGCGGGCGCGTGAGCCCCCCTGTCGGGACGCGTGGCGACGCGGGATAGGCCGGCGCGACGTCGGTTTGCATGGGCCGCTAGGTTCAGCTCGGTTTTTCCTTTTTTGTGCCGTTTCAGCGACCCAGGCTCCGGTTCAGGCCCGGTTCGACCCCCTAGGGTCTGGTTCTTGCATGGTTTTCACCTCCACCACCTCAAGCACCTTCCCCTGCATGCTACAGTACCGTGGGGGGTCGGTTTGGGCGCTGGAAAGAGGGGGAGGTCCTCCACTTCTCCAAGTTTCCTCCCCCTATAAATAGAAGCCATCCTCCTCACTTCAGACAACGAACAGAGAAGCAGAGATCAAGCGAAGCTCTTCCAAAATTAGTGTTAGAATTAGGTGAGAGTTGAGGTGCGAGTCCGGGAGAAGCCGGAATTGTCGGCTTCCTCCCTTCCTCTTGTACCTCAGCGGATGCGGCTCCACTTCGAGTAACATCCGGGTAACTCTTAGGCATTTTGGATTTATTTAATTAATTAAGTTCAGCTTTATTATTTATGCTTGTGGGCTCCTTGCTTTGATTAGTGTTCTAGTAATTGCAAAGCTAGAATAGTAGTCACTAGAGTAGACGTGGTGTCTAGTCTTGCGATTACCTCGGAGTACACCTAGTGGCACGGATTGTTGTGGTAGCCCCAGGTGGTGACAGCCCTGACGGCCTACGTAGTCCACCACGTGAGATCCACTAGAGCGCAGTAGGACCCCTGCTTGGCTTGCCTAGCCCCCTTCTCATCCCTTTCCGGGTTAGGACGGTTGAGCGTCCCGAAGTAAGCATCGTAGTAAACGCTGATCTTATCTTTAGCATCCAGAATTCTTCGCAACCCTCTCTACCTCTCCTACACTATTCCCATATCTTCTCTCATCCAAGGCCGATCTTGATTCTTCACTAGTGCACACACGTTCCCTGTGGATTTGATACCCTGGAATACTCCTGGGTGAAAGCTACACCGGTATCCGTACGCTTGCGGACTTTTCTGCGATCGTTATTTATACAAACAGGCCTTCTGGCGTCGCTGCATATTTAGTAGCGACGCTAGCAAGTGCCAACAAGCTTTCTGGTGCTGTTGCCGGGGATATAAACCTGGTGGAGATGCTAGTGAGCGTCAATAAGCTTTCTGGCGTCGTTGCCTGGGATATAAACCTGGTGGGAACGCTAGTGAGCGTCAACAATATACATTGTTCACCATGATGTGCTATATATGATCTTGTGAGCTAGTTTGGTATGCTATGGTTAGTTTGGCTAAGCTCTTGATGGTCTTGATTTATGCCCATGGTTGATGGCTATGTTTTTGAAAAATGACATATATATGCTCTCTTGTGAGTAAATGCCTTTATATGATCTTGACATGTTTTTGTGGCTTGGCTATGCTTAATTTGTGGTTGGATAGCTTATTTTGATCATATGGGGCCAAAGGCTCATTTGCCATCATGAATGTTTAGCCCCCATGCTTCATCTTGTGGAGGGGCATAAGTTCCTTTTTGTCGCAAAGACATTTCATGTACCAAATATGAATCTGAAAATGAAATGTAATTTGCTTGGAAAATGTGCTCCCATGTCATATGTGCTTAATTTACTTGCTTTTGGGTGCTAAACCGTTGCATGTTGCTTACCAATGAGAAGTCTCATGTTTAGAAGTAAGCACATGGCTCGTTGGCTTTGACATGACATGAGGTGCTTGTGGGTGTTTATGATGGTCTTATGCTTAGAATGGTTGTCCTAGCATGAAGTTTGTGTGGCTTTGCCATTTTGACATGTTTTGCTCATGTTTAGGACCTTGCTCATGAGAGGGTGATTTTTCGCAAAATTGCTCCATTCTATCTTAGCTTCGTCCAATGGTTGTGAAACTTGGTGATCATGTAGTTGATGTTCATACGAAGCTATAGAGTATCTAATTTGCTCATTTGGATGTGTGTAGCATCTTGTGATGAATTTTGTCTATTTGAGAAGCTCTAGGTTGCATTTTTTTTGCATTTTTGGCTTGATTCATGCATTGGCAACAAGGGGGAGAAGTTTGAGCATGTTTTGGCCTACTGAATGC
This sequence comes from Cenchrus fungigraminus, assembly GCA_036936925.1. Lineage (NCBI taxonomy): Eukaryota > Viridiplantae > Streptophyta > Magnoliopsida > Poales > Poaceae > Cenchrus > Cenchrus fungigraminus. The sequence continues at coordinate 46,195,226 of CM072778.1, read as the reverse complement.
ATTTAGAAGGTTTCCAAGTGGTTTCGAGCTAGTTTTGAGCTCGTGCAGTTCCCAGTTTTTCCCAGGTGGTCATCGGCCTGACCGGTGTAATGCACCGGTCTGACCGGTGTGAGTGTCAGGTGCTGGGCAATCTAGTCCAACGGTCTGACCGGTGAGGTGGACCGGTCTGACCGGTCAGAGCAAAGCTGTTGCAGCTGCTCTGTTTCATGTGGTTTGCATGCATTCGTCCAGGGGGGTTGCATTGGTTCAGGGGGAGCTTGCTTGTGTGCAGGGGGAGCTCTTTGTGGTTTTCGAGCTTTGGTTTGGTGGCTTTCGCTCTTTGCTTGAGCTTTGTTTTTGTCTCGGATTTGTCGAGCCGTTGCCCTTGCCTAAGGGGACCGAAACTTGTCTTCTTCAAGTGATCTTGCTCTTTGCCCTTCCTTTGGCTTTCGATCGCTTGTTGGAGTTTCTTTTAGTCGTTTCTTTTCTTTTCCTTTTCTCTTTGGTTACCAAAACGTGTGTGTTGTCAATGCACTCATCAAGGGGGAGATTGAGGACCTGTGTGGTTCGGGGACCGGTGGTTGGTCGCTTCCTGGTGTGATGAGTGATTGACAACATTGTGTGGACTGATTCTTGGCTAAGTATTGCAGGTGCAGGTTGCGGCTTGACTGGTGTTGGTGCAGGTGAAGAGCAAGCGCGAAAGGTCGTTGCCGGGTAGGCATCCAGGTGTGGAGAAGCCAAGTAGGCTTGACTCGAGGGACTCGGTGGCCAGCGGGGTCAAGTGCAGGCCGCATGGTGGCAAGAACGGTAAGATGAAGTCGTGAACGGTTCCTTGGTTGAACCACAAAGCTAAGATCGAGCCGGGACTTCGTGGGGGCCAAGTCATGAGTGGAGATTGGCGGAGGCCACACTGAGTTCGCGAGGTTTCCACCAGAAAACCACTGGGTTCCTTGGTTGATCCACAAAGCCAAGACCGAAGACCGGAGGCAGCAGCACCGGACCGGTCTGACTGGTGGGTACCGGTCTGACCGGTGGAGGACACCGGTCTGACTGGTGTGCGACGACGCAGTCCGGAGACTTCGAAGCGGAGGACACGCGTCGGGATCGCATGGTGTGCGTCGAGGCTACGCAGGGTGCGGTCGCCGGGCATCCGTCCAATGGTTCGACGATGAAGATTCCCAAAGTGCCCCTCGGGGGCGTGTATCCTAGTGTTAGGCCTTATGGGTAGTTTCGTCTTTCGGTTGCCTCCATATAACCCAAGTGGTGAGAGGATGGCAGCCATCTCTTGGAACCCTAGCTCATTTTGTTTTGCTATTTTCCTCTTCTATTTTCCTTTGGAATTTCTAGGACTAGCTTGAGAGCTTCATGGTGAGATCTTGTGAGAGGGAAGGATGCTTGGGAGGCAAGCTAGACCTTGTATGAACCTTCATGGTATGTATAGATGATTCGGCGTGGTTCCTCAAGGCTTTGGTGTGTCTCTCCCATTTTCCCTTTTTGGTGATTTTCGGAGCCTTTTCTTGGTGATTTTCTTGTGGCGGATTCGAGGCCTTTCTCTTTGGGATTTGGTGGGGGATGTATGCTTGAACCCTTCGTGGTTCTTTTCCCTTTGATTTCCCTCCCAAATCCGTGAGCAAAGGGGCTCGATTTTGGGGTTTTCTCCTCTCTTGGGTTAGAGGCGTTCTAGGTGGGATTTCTTCGATTCCTCTTGATTTAGCAAAGCAAGTTTTGGTGGACCAAATCTTGGCTATGGAGTGCCCATGAGGTGTTCCTACTTTCCCCAAAGTCTTGTGCGAATCCGTGGAGCGAATCGGGAGATCAAGATTTGGATTTGGGGGAGTTGACCCACGGGTTCCTGTTCATCCCGAGCTGCCCAGGCTCACCGGTCTGAGCGGTGCAGGTGACCGGTCTGACCGGTGCCAGCTCTTTGTGGGATTTGCCTCAGGTGAACGGTCTGGTTCGTGTGGTTTTGGCCCGTGGTGCTGTTGGTCAGTTCTTGGCAGGTTTTGTGGAGTTTTGCTAGGCTTTGTGTAGGGTTTTCTTCCCTTGCAGGTTGTGTTTTGGAGGTGATTTTGTTCCAGGGCCTAGAGGAGTCACTGAGGCTTCCTGGAACATTTTCTGTGCGGCTGCTGTAGCCACCGGCCTGACCAGCTCTGTCCACTGGTCTGACCGGTGCAGCACAGGCAGTAAGCCGTGCAGTTTTCCGCTGTGCGTTTGGGGTGTCTGGTTCGGTGGGTTGAGTTGTTGGTTCCTAGGACCAGTAGCACTCCAGTGGCTACGTGATCTTGGCCAACTTGGGTAGTTGAGTCAGAGACGTGATTTGGCTTGCTGTGTTCATCTTGTTGGAGTAGCCATCTCCTTCGAGAAGAATTTTTATCGGCTCCCATTCACTCCCCCCCTCTCTGGTTCGCCATTCCAGTCCTTCATATCCTCAAGTTGTCCCAGCTCGGCAAGGGCCGCGCCTAGGTTAGCTTGAGGTGAGTTGTAGACTTCGTGGCCATCTTGCTCAAAGTCCTTCAGGAGGTCTCTGGCACGCAGGCGATATCAACGAGGCTCGTCTTGATTCTGCTGCTGTTGGGGAGCAGCCGGAGCCGCGGGGGCAGCTGCACCATCAGGGATGTTGCCTGCGGGTTGGCCACCGGCACCGGGTATGACATTGCCTGCAGGTTGACCTGCGGTTGCTGCAGCTACATCTGCCTCCTGCTGCCGACACACAGCTCGTGCGGCATTAGCGTTCTCACGCTGTATGCGCTGCTCGTCTGTCTCACCAGCTTGAGGGGGTACGTCGGCAAAGACCACGAGGACCTCTCGGTCCGGGATCTCAAACACTTCACCCGGATAGTTGGGAGAGATGGTCGTTCGGGCGATCTGGAACGCGAGGTGGTCCGGGGACGGCTCGCGGTTGATCTGTCGGCGATGAGCCGTGATGAGAGGTCGACGAAGCTTCTTGAGCACATGGCACTGGCGAGCCTTGTGTTTGGAGTCTTCAAGGACGGGACAGGGGTCGTCGAGGTGACCTCTGCAGTTTCCACGATGTGGGATTTTGGGTCCAGATTCGATCTGGATCTTGTTCTTCATGTAGCAAGAGGCTGCATGGGTTGCGTTCTGCAGACCAAGAGGCATGCGGGATGAAGACGGAGAGGTCCTGCGAGGGCGCTTGGTGTGCTCACAGACCTTGATCGTGTCGGAGAGAATGTCCTCGACGCGATCGAGCCCCGCGATCAGATCACGAGGAGTGGCTGGGTGGGTTTTTGCCAGCAGATCGGATTCGATCTGTTGGTTGGAAGAGACCGCACTACTCTCGATGACGAGGTAGGCGGTTGGAGCGATGGATTCCGCCGGCATGGACCGAAGCAGATGTCGACGGGATTGGCGAGGAAGTTCGCCATGTTTTCCGGGAAGATGACGCCGCTTGGAGAAGCCATCGAGCTACTCGAAGAATCCTGGATTTCCCCCTACCTGGCGCGCCAACTGTCAGAGGTTTAGATCTAGACAGCCCACAGGGGGGTTAATCCCAGTGGTTTATTTGTTCGGCGGAGTGAAATCTAGGGCTAAGAACTCGAAGGTTGCGCACGAGCACACGGAACAGAGAGAACACGGCGAGTTTATACTAGTTCAAGCCTCCAGAGAGTAAAACCCTACGTCCAGTTGTTGGTGTAGATTGCTTGAGGATTGCGTGATTGTACAAGGGTCGACCTGCCCGCCTTATATATTGGCCAGCGGACAAGGTCGGTTCCTAGACTCCTGGTCGGTTACGACCAGGATACCTAAGACTAGTTGATTACAACTATTGCCATATACGACGATCTACCTTTGTCGGAATCCACTGTCATCTTGTCTTGCACGCCAAGTCTTGAAGTCGTTCTGGATAAGGTCGCCTGGGCAATCTTCTGAAAGGTTTTCAGGAGGTCGTGTGGGCCACCAACTAGGTCGGTTGGACCCATTGTCAGGTCGGCGGGTCTTCTGGTAGGCCGGACCCACTTGTCAGGGACGGCTGTGAGCCTGGTCGGTGGGGACCCTGGGGTACCCATGTCTCACAGGGCCTCTTCTGTCTCTCTGGTGCCTGAACGTCTCAGAGGTCAGAAAATGAGGAAAAGACCTAAGGACGAGAAGACAACACCCAACGACCACCGAACATACCATCAGCAATGGCCTGGAGGTCATCCGCGGCATCCTTCGCCTCCCGCTAGGCAGTCTCCAGCTTCTTTTTCAAGGAGTTTACCTCCTTCTCTGCCTGGCGGGCAAGGGCATCCTTCACGTGCTGGATCTCCTGCGCGGCTTCGACCTTGGCTTGCAGCAAAGCCTCTCGAGCCGCGGCCGCCTCCGCGTGGGCATTGGCGGCCTCCCTCACTAGACTCGCCCGGGCCTGCGCCCGCTCCGCAAGCGACTGCAACAGAAGAATACCCACTACTCATCAAGACCTCAAAAAAATAACCGGAGCAGGCGCCAAAGAAATCACACAGACAATGTTCAGGTCCTTATCGAGAGTGTCCGCGTGATCATCCGCGACGCCGCTTTCAAATCGTCAACATCGCGGCGGTCGGTGATAACGTCGTTCTCCCACGGGGTCCGGACGTACAAGCACCTGTCCTCCTCCTCCTCGAGTCCAGGCCCGCCCACCTCTGTAGTGCGCTGGTCCTGCGTTGGCTTCGGGGCGGACACGCATAGGTCATCCTGGAGACCTCCAACGGGCTGAGCATCGCTGGTGTCCCCCTTCCCCGCCTCAGACACCGCCGTCACCCCGGCTTCAAGGGGCTGGCTCGAGACGTCTGCAGCTGAGACCGCCGGTGATTGCTCCACAGGCGCCTTCCCCCCTTTGTGCCCAAAAGCCTCCTGGCCCGAGGCATTCTTGACACTCTCCGACGTCACCGGGGTCGCCCTACGCACAGGCGACGACCTGCAACAACATGACCAGCCGAGAAGACGATGCCAAAAGCAAAAACGGGCACAGGTTTGGTGACTTACTTACTCGCGGACCTTAACCCAGGCTTGATGGGCTTAGGTGGGGCCTTCCTCGCCCTCTTCTGCGACCCTGCATCACCTGGCACGTCCGCGCCCGACCTTGAGCGCTCCTCCCCTACAGCGACCTTGCGGGGCGTCTCCGCCGCTCGCTCGGTCGACGCGTTATCCTCTTCCTCCTCTTCGATGTTGATGGTCTCAACGTCACAGCTGGCTGTGACTGTGTCCGCTGACACGACGGGGCCCGCCCTCTTCCTCTTCTTCTTCAATTCCGCCGCCTGGGTAGCGGCGATGGTCGCTGCGGCCCGGGACGCGGACATCTTGCCCGTAATCTGCCGCGTGCGACGCGACCCTGGCGCGGTGACCTTCGCCGGCGCTCTCCTCACCACGGGTTCTTCATCATCACTACCTATCGATGAGTCGGAGAGGTAGTCTTCAATGCATTGCTGCGGAGGGACTTGTACATCCTCCGCAGCCCGGACCTTGAAGCTCCGGTCCTCTTCGTTGCGTAATGGCGCTGGGCACCAGTACATCCCCTCGCGACCCTGAAAACAAAAGACTTGCGTCAAACTCATTCACATATTCAGATAGCAAATAACCAAGGTTGATCGGGAGCTTGAAGACTTACTGCTTCGGTGGGCTGGTACACGCTGAGCGCTTTGGGGCACGTCCTGTTGCGGATGCGCCCGGCGAAGATGCCCTTCACCCGCGCCACCATCTCCTCCTAGGAGACCTTGCGTCGGATGACCTGGGTGGGGTCAGACTGCCCCCAGTACTCGTAGGCTGGGTGTACCCAGTCCTGGATGGGCTGCAGTAACCGTCGGCTGAAGCTGATTGCCACGGCATCGCCGGTCAACCCCTCCGTCTTCAACCTCTCGAGGTCTTCCAGAAGCGGCTGCAGGTCGTCGGTCTCCCGTGACGTGAGCTGGTTGGACCATTCGGGCCCCGGCACGGGGGCGTGCCCAGACCTAGCGGGGAGTGCTGGCGCCGGGTTGTCGAGGTAGAACCACCCCTGCTTCCAGCCCGTGGTGTTGTCGGGCAGCACCAGGTCGATGTACACCGGCTTCATGTACCGGCGCAGCAAGAACCCGATGCTCCCCACGACGTCGGACTTGCCTGTCTTCGTCAACTTGAAGAAGTGCCGCCACAAGTCTCCACGATTTGGTTAGTTTCAAGATTGAGCACACCAAATGCTCTAGAATGAGTAGCATAACCAAAGAGAATACCATCGACAGACCTAGCCTCAAACTTATCCAGATTCTTGCCTTTCTTTAGAATAAAGCACTTGCATCCAAACACATGAAAGTGACTCACCTTGGGAGCGCGACCGTGCATCATCTCATAGCACGTCTTCTTCTTGAATGCTCGAAGGAAAATCCTGTTCGAGACATAGCACGCGGTATTGACCGCCTCAGCCCAGAACCTCCTCGGAGTCCTATGCTCGTCGACCATCGTCCGGGCCATCTCACACAAGGTTCTGTTTTTCCTTTCCACCACGCCATTCTGGGGAGGCGTATACGGACTCGAAAACTGGTGTTCAAGACCCAAGTCATGGCAAAAGGTTTCGAAACGAGAGTTTTTGAATTCCGAGCCATTGTCACTACGAATCGCTCGTATGGCATCTCCGTGCCTCTCGTTCTTCAACCTCAAGACAAGATCTCGAACAAAACCAAACGTCTCCCCCTTCTCCTCCAAGAAGCAAACCCACGCATACTGAGAGTAGTCGTCCACCAAAACAAGGACATACCACTTCCCACCCGCAGATCGCACACAAGCTTGGCCAACAAGGTCCATATGGAGCAGCTCGCATGGACGCTCAGTCATCACATCGGTGAGAGGCGGGTGAGAAGAGGCGACCATCTTGGCATGCCTACACGGCGCACAAACCAACTCTTTCTCAAACCTCAACCGTGGCAATCCTCGGACCAAATTGAGTTTACTCAAGCGAGACAAAAGGTCAAAGCTCAAGTGACCCAACTTCCTATGCCACTTCCACAACTCACTTGAAGAACCAGCCAAAAAGCAACGCTCCACACCAGAAGACTGAGAGAAATCCGCTAGGAACACTTGACCCTCGGGAACGACCATGCAAACTAGGTCCCCTCGAGAATCTAAAATCCGAGAACCACCAGGCCAAAACAACACCTCAAAGCCCTCATCCAACAACTGCGACACAGAAAGCAAATTGAACCCCAGCGATTGAACAAGAGCAACACGCCTGAGAGTGACCTTGTCACTTACCTTAATCTCACGTTCTGAAAGCACACGCCCTCGCCCATTGTCCCAAAAGGTGATGTATGTCCTGGACACCACCGGGACGAGACTTGAGAACCACCCCTTGTCCCCGGTCATATGCCTCGAGCAACCGGAGTCAATCAACCAAACATTCCTCAAGTCTCCCACCTGCAAATCAAAAGCGAGCACGTGAGTGAACAAACGACTCAGCACTGGGGTTAGTACCAAAAGAGTAAAACCAGTGCCGAGCCATTTGCTCCAAAGTGGGGTTAGCACAAACCAAATCATCATGCCTATCATCGCTACCACCACGAACACCACCACGGTAACCACCACGAGGGAACCAACCCTCTCTAGCTGGAGGAGGACGAACACCACGAAAGGAAGATCGTGGACCGTTCCTCCTCTCCATCTCAAAGCTACGACTCCTCCCACCCTCGTATTGAGCACGAGGTGGAGAACGTCTAGCAAACTGACCACCTACAGACTTTCCATGCCAACCACCAGAACCACGACCACCAGAACCGAACCGAGCATCCGCACGAGCACGGAAACCAAACTGCTGTCTGTCCAGACCAGCACCGGTCTGACCGGTGTAGTGCACCGGTCTGACCGGTGGTCCTCGGCCAGCAGCACCACCTGCAACCTTCCGATCTCCCCAAGCTGGAACCGTCCTCACAACCGCCTTGGCCCTGGGCATCTGCATACGAGGCTCAGGTACACCATTAGAGGGGTGGTACCTGTCCTTGTTAGCCCACTCCTTAGCCATTCTCTCCTCGCGCTTCCTCTTGAAGCAAAACTCGCCCTTGTGACCATCTCTCCCACAATAGTCACAATGAAACCGCACTGGCTTAGGTTTAGGCTTAGGATGGGGCTGGTCACTTGGTTTCTCCTCCCTCGGCTTCTCAACCGGTTTCTCCTCACTAGACTTCACACCCTCTTTCCCAAAGAACTCATTCCCCAAGTCACTCTTGAACTTGATGGGTTTTTGGAAATCATTTGTGGAGCGAGGGAATATGGGAGGATCTGGGTTGTGTCCAGTTTGTTTTTCAGTGGATTGGGCTTAGGAGCATAGGCATTCATGTGGAAGGTTTTTGGTGGAGCTTGGATATCACCAATTTTCTCTTCTCCCTCACCACTACACTCTCCAACCTTCTCCGAGCCAAGCGCTTGCCCATCAAAGCGCTTGTATGCCTCTATCATCATCCTAAGCTGGGGTTCATGCCCCGACAACCAACCCATCATCTTCCTCAACTCATCATTCTCATCCTGCAAGCGATCCACATAGTGTGCAAGTTCCAGATTTTTCAAAGCATCCAACTCACAAGTAGAGCAAGAAGTAGGAATAGGCTCTTTCAGCTTATCCTCAAGCGAAACAGTGTAAGTATGCATCTCATCAATCTTTCCATGCAAAACAGGGCAAGAAGTGCAAGCACCTAGCAAAGCAGGTCTAGACTTAAGCTCAGCCACTTCAACCCTAAGCACATCTAGTTCATCACAAGTGGAAGCATGCTTATCCTTGAGACTAGTAAGATCAGCTAGGTACACAGAGCAATCAACACAATCATCATCCGAAACCACAGGAGAAGCCTTAAGTGAATCAATCTCAAGCTTGGCATCTAGGTTCTGGGTTTTCTAGCTCAGCCACACGGTTCCTAGCATCTTCTAGTGAGGCCCTAAGCTCTTTCCTCATCTTCTTGGCCTCTCTAAGCATGTCATCACGGTTATCAAGCAACTTGCCAAGGCACTCGTTCTCCTCACGCAAGAAGGGAAGCTCGTCACGTACCTCATCATCAGAGTCGGAGTCCGAATCGCTCTGGTGACTCTTCTTGCTGCCGGAGCTACGAGCCATGCCGCAGAAGCCATCTCCCGCGAAGCAGCTCAACCCGCTCAAGTTCTTGGACGCCTTCTTGTTCTTGCGCCGATCACCTTCGTCTTCACTGCTGCTCGAGCTCGAGGAAGAGTAGGCGGAGCTGGAGTTGACGTCACTCGCTCCGACCATCGCTCGGGCCTTCCTGCCGCGGCCGTCCTTCTTCCTCGATCGTCACTCGTCCTTGTGCTTGTTCTTGTGCTTGTGATCGTGCCTTGATCGGTGCTTGCCGTCCTTGCTCGACTGGTGCTTGTAGCCGTCCTTGTTCTCCATCTTCTCCGGACAGTCGGTGATGAAGTGTCCTGGCTTGCCGCACTGGAAGCATGTCCGTGTCGTCCTCCTTGTGTTCACCCGGTTGTCGTGCAGCCTCTCGAAACGCCTGGTCAACAGTGCCAGCTCGTCCTCCCCAAGCACATCGAACTCCTCGTCTGGCAAAGACATCAAAGAGGACAAAGCAAACTTCCTGGAGGATGGGTTAGCGTTAGACTTAGCACCTGAGCCACCGACAAGAGCAAGACTATGTGAGTCAGTCGGGCTCTCGAGACGGGCTGTCAAACCACGATCAACCTCAGCAGACTTGAGCTTAGAGAACAGCTCGTTCACCGTCAGAGTGGTGTACTTCTCGGACTCAAGAATGGCCTCGACCTTTCCATCCCACACGGTACGATCCAGCGCGTGTAAGAGCTTCACAGCTCTATCATGGTCATCGTACGGGAGGACGTCGACATTGGCCCTCATATTGTTCACAACCACAGTGAACCGCTGAAACAAGGCATCAATCAACTCACTGGGGAGATGAGTGAAGTTCTCGTACTCTCTCCGGTAGGTCGCATACAACCGTGCCTGAACCTCAGCATTCCCAGCATGAGCGTTCTTCAGCTCCAACCAAATCCTACAAGCTAAGTCCTCTGTCTGAACCCGATCGAATTCGGATTGACACAGAGTACGAAACAAGTAGTCGACCGCCTTATTGTTGGCGTCGTGCATATCCCTCGATCCAGGAGCTAGGAAGTTAATCGGATGAACATAAGCTGCGTTCACCGTAACATCCCAAAGGATCTGACCCTTTCCGCGGAGGAACGCCGCCATCCGCCTCTGCCACATCTGGTAGTTCTTCCCATCGAAGTGCGGAGGACCCGAACCCCATTCCTGGTACGCCATCTTTGGATCTTAGACTGGTTAGAGTCAATGAAGACTCGAACCGGCTTTGATACCACTTGAAGGACCGGAACGGCGAACCAGAGAGGGGGGGAGTGAATGGGAGCCGATAAAAATTCTTCTCGGAGGAGATTGAAGCTCCAGCAAGACGAACACGGCAACCAAGCACGTCTCCGACTCAACTACCCAAGTTGGTCAAGACCACGTAGCCACTGGACTGCAACTGGTCCTAGGAACCAACACACAACCTTCCTTACCAAAACCACCAATACGCACAGCGGAAATCTGCACGGCTTGCTGCCAGTGCTGCACCGGTCAGACCGATGGCCTGCGCCGGTCAGACCGGTGAGCAGCGCCGGTCAGGCCGGTGGCTACAGCAGCTGCACAACAAACGTTCCAGGAAGCCTTAGTGACTCCTCTAGGCCCTAGAACAAAAACCACCTCCAAAACAGAACCTGCAAGGAAGGATAACCTTTCACAAAGCCTAGCAAAACAACTCCAAACAAGCCAAGAACTGACCAGCAGGACCAAGGGCCAAAACCACACGAGCTAGGCAACTCACCCGAGACAAATCCCACCAAGGACTCACACCGGTCAGACCGGTCAAGAGCACCGGTCAGACCGGTCAAGCCTGGGGAGCTCGGGATGAACAGCGCCCGCGGGTCAACTCCCCCAAATCCAACTCCTGATCTCCCGATTCGCTCCACGGATTTGCACAAGACTTTGGGGATAGTAGGAACACCTCATGGGCACTCCATAGCCAAGATTTGGTCCACCAAAACTTGCTAAATCGAGAGGAATCGAAGGATTTCCACCAAGAACACCAGGAACCCTAGGACAACGAAAACCTAAAAATTGAGCCCCTTTACTCACGGATTTGGGAGGAGAATCAAAGGGAAAAGAACCACGAGGGGTTCATGCATACATCCCCCACCAAATCCCAAAGAGAAAGGTCTCAAAACCGCCACAAGAAAATCGCCAAGGCTCCGAAAATCACCAAAAAGGAAAAACGGGAGGAACACAACCAATCCTTGAGGAACCACGCTGAATCATCTATACATACCAAAGAGGATCATACAAGGTCTAGCTTGCCGCCCGATCATCCTTCCCTCTCACAAGATCTCACCATGAAGCTCTCAAGCTAGTCCTAGAAATTCCAAAGGAAAAATGGAAGAGGAAAATAGCAAAACAAATGAGCTAGGGTTCCAAGAGATGGCTGCCATCCTCTCACCACTTGGGTTATACGGAGGCAACCGAAAAACGAAACTACCCCTAAGTCCTAACACTAGGATACACGCCCCCGAAGGGCACTTTGGGAAACATTGTCTTCGCACCATCGGACGGATGCCCAGCGACCGCAAACTTGCTTAGCCTCGACGCAAGCCTTGCGATCCCGACGCGTGTCCTCCGCTTCGAAGATTCCGAACTGCGTCGTCGCACACCGGTCAGACCGGTGTCCTCCACCGGTCAGACCGGTACCCACCGGTCAGACCGGTCCGATGCTGCTGCACCTCCGTCTTCGGTTCTTCAGTCCTGGCTTTGTGGATCAACCAAGGAACCCAGTGGTTTTCTGGAGAACCACCGGAAACCCCGCGAACTCGGTGTAGCCTCCGCCAATCACCACTCATGACTCGGCTCCCACGTAGTCCCGGCTCGACCTTGGTTTTGAGGCTCAACCAAGAAACCGTCCACGACTTCATCTCGCTGTTCTTGCCACCATGCGGCCCGCAATTGATCCCGCTGGCCACTGGGTCCCTCGAGCCAAGCCTACTTATCTTCTCCACACCTGGAGGCCTACCCGACAATGACCTTTCGCGCTTGCTCTTCACCTGCACCAACACCAGTCAAGCCGCAACCTGCATCTGCAATACTTAGCCAAGAATCAGTCCACACAACGTTGTCAATCACTCATCACACCAGGAAGCGACCATCCACCGGTCCTCGAACCACACATGTCCTCAGCATGCCTACACGGCGCACAAACCAAGTCTTTCTAAAACGTCAACCGTGTCAATCCTCGGACCAAATTGAGTTTACTCAAGCGAGACAGAAGGTCAAAGCTCAAGTGACCCAACTTCCTATGCCACTTCCACAACTCACTCAAAGAACCGGCCAAAAAGCAACGAGCCACACCAGAAGACAAGATCTCCGTGCCTCTCGTTCTTCAACCTCAAGACAAGATCTCGAACAAAACCAAACGTCTCCCCCTTCTCCTCCAAGAAGAAAACCCACGCATACTGAGAGTAGTCGTCCACCAAAACAAGGACATACCACTTCCCACCCGCAGATCGCACACAAGCTTGGCCAACAAGGTCCATATGGAGCAGCTCGCATGGACGCTCAGTCATCACATCGGTGAGAGGCGGGTGAGAAGAGGCGACCATCTTGGCATGCCTACACGGCGCACAAACCAACTCTTTCTCAAACCTCAACCGTGGCAATCCTCGGACCAAATTGAGTTTACTCAAGCGAGACAAAAGGTCAAAGCTCAAGTGACCCAACTTCCTATGCCACTTCCACAACTCACTTGAAGAACCAGCCAAAAAGCAACGCTCCACACCAGAAGACTGAGAGAAATCCGCTAGGAACACTTGACCCTCGGGAACGACCATGCAAACTAGGTCCCCTCGAGAATCCAAAATCCGAGAACCACCAAGCCGAAACAACACCTCAAAACCCTCATCCAACAACTGGGACACGGAAAGCAAATTGAACCTCAGCGAATGAACAAGAGTAACACACCTAAGAGTGACCTTGTCACTTACCTTAATCTCTCCTTCTGAACCTCGCCCATTGTCCCCAAAGGTGATGTATGTCTTGGACACCACCGGGACGAGACTTGAGAACCACCCCTTGTCTCTGGTTATATGCCTCGAGCAACCGGAGTCAATCAACCAAACGTTCCTCAAGTCTCCCACCTGAAATTCAAAAGCGAGCACGTGAGTGAACAAACGACTCAGCACTGGGGTTAGTACCAAAAGAGTAAAACCAGTGCCGAGCCAATTGCTCCAAATTGGGTTAGCACAAACCAAATCATCACGCTTATCAAAGCTACCACCACGGGAACCACCACTAGGGAACCACCCTTGTCTAGCTGGAGGAGAACGAAAACCACGAAAGGAAGACCGTGGACCGTTCCTCCTCTCAAACTCAAAGCTATGACTCCTCCCACCATCGTATTGAGCACGAGGTGGAGAACGTCTAGCAAACTGACCACCTGCAAACTCTCCATGCCAACCACCAGAACCACGACCTCCTGAACCAAACTGAGCATCCTCACGAGCACGGAAACCGAACTGCTGTCGGCCCAGACCAGCACCGGTCTGATCGGTCACCGTGACCGGTCTGACCGGTGGTGCTCGGCCAGCAGCACCACCTGCCACCTTTCGATCTCCCCAAGCCGGAACCTTCCTCACAATCACCTTGGCCCTGGGCATCTTCATACGAGGCTCAAGTACAACATTAGAAGGGTGGTACTTGTCCTTGTTAGCCCACTCCTTTGCCATTCTCTCCTCATGCTTCCTCTTGAAGCAAAACTCGCCCTTGTGACCATCTCTCCCACAATAGTCACAATGAAACTGTATGGGCTTAGGCTTAGGCTTGGGTTGGGGCTGCTCACTTGGTTTCACCTCACTCGGCTTCTCACCCTTCTTCTCTCCAACCTCACTCTCCTTGGAGTTCACAAACTTCACGGGTTTTTGAAAGTCATTTGTAGGGCGAGGAAATATGGGAGGATCTAGGGCTGTGTCAAGTTTGTTTCTTAGTGGGTTGGGCTTAGGAGCATAGGTATTTTTGTGGAAGGTTTTTGGTGGAGCTTGGATATCACCAATCTTCTCTCCTCCCTCACCACTGCATTCTCCAATCTTATCGGAACCAAGCGCTTGCCCGTCATAGCGCTTGTATGCCTCTATCATCATCCTAAGCTGTGGTTCATGACCCGACAACCAACCCATCATTTTTCTCAAGTCATCGTTCTCATCCTGCAAGCGATCCACATAATGTGCAAGTTCCAGATTTTTCAAAGCATGCAATTCACAAGTAGAGCAAGAAGTGAGAATAGGTTCTTTCAACTTAGCCTCAAGCGAAACAGTGTAAGCATGCATCTCATCAATCTTTCCATGCAAAATAGGGCAAGAAGTGCAAGCACCTAGCAAAGCAGGTCTAGACTTAAGCTCAGCCACTTCAACCCTAAGCACATCTAGTTCATCACAAGTAGAAGCATGCTTATCCTTAAGAGAAGTAAGATCAGCTAGGTACACAGAGCAATCACAACAATCAATCTCATCAGAAACCACAGGTAAAGCCTTAAGCGAATCTATTTCAAGCTTAGCATCACAGTTCTGGTTCTCTAGCTCAGCTACAAGGTTCCTAGCATCTTCTAGTGAGGCCCTAAGCTCTTTCCTCATCTTCTTTGCCTCTCTAAGCATGTCATCATGATTATCAAGCAACTTGCCAAGACGCTCATTCTCCTCACGCAAGAAGGGAAGCTCGTCACGTACCTCATCCTCGGAGTCGGATTCCTAGTTGCTCTGGTGACTCTTCTTGCTGTCGGAGCTACGAGCCATGCCGCAGAAACCATCTCTCGTGTAGCAGCTCAGCCCGCTCAAGTTCTTGGATGACTTCTTGTTCTTGCGCCGATCACCTTCATCTTCACTACTACTCGAGCTCGAGGAAGAGTAGGCGGAGCTGGAGTCGACGTCACTCGCTTTGACCATCGCCCGGGCCTTCCTGCCACGGCCGTCCTTCTTCCTCGATCGTCGCTCGTCCTTGTGCTTGTTCTTGTGCTTATGATCGCGCCATGATTGGTACTTGCCGTCCTTGTTCGACCGGTGCTTGTAGCCGTCCTTGTTCTCCATCTTATCCGGACAGTCGGCGACGAAGTGTCCTGGCTTGCCGCACAGAAAGCATGTCCGTGGATTCTTCCTTGTGTTCACCCGGTTCTCGTGCAACGTCTCGAACCGCCTGGTCAGCAAAGCCAGCTCGTCCTCTCCAAGCACGTCGAACTCCTCATCTGGCAAAGTCATCAAAGAAGACAAGGAGTACATCCTGGAGGATGCGTTAGAGTTAGACTTAGCACCTTTGCCACCGACAAGAGCAAGACTATGAGAGTCAGTCGGGCTCTCAAGATGGGCAGTCATACCCCGATCCAACTCAGCTGACTTGAGCTTGGAAAACAACTCGTTAACTATCAGGGTGTCATACTTCTCGGACTCAAGAATAGCCTCGACCTTTCCGTCCCATACGATGCGATCCAATGAGTGCAAGAGCTTCATGGCTCTATCATGATCATCGTATGGGAGCACGGCCACATTGGCTCTCATGTTGTTCACCACAACCGTAAACCGCTGGAAAAGGGCATCTACGGACTCGCCGGGGAGATGAGTGAAGTTCTCGTACTCTCTCCGGTAAGTCGCGTACATCCGAGCCTGAAGCTGAGCATTCCCAGCTGAGCATCCTTCAACTGCTCCCAAATCCTACAAGCTAAGTCCTCTGTCTGAACCCGATTGAATTCGGACTGACACAGAGCACGAAACAAGTAGTCGACCGCCTTGTTGTTGGCGTCGAACATATCCCTTGATCCTGGAGCAAGGAAGTTAATCGGATGAACATAAGCTGTGTTCACCGTAACATCCCAAAGGATCTGTCCCTTGCCACGAAGGAACGCAGCCATCCGTCTCTGCCACATCTGGTAGTTCTTCCCATCAAAGTGCGGAGGACCCAATCCCCGTTCCTGGTACGCCATCTTTAGATCATAGACTGGTTAGAGCCTCGAAAGACCTGAACCAGCTCTGATACCAATTGAAGGACCGAACTGGCGACCAGAGAGGGGGGGAGTGAATGGGAGCCGATAAAAATTCTTCTCGAAGGAGATGGCAACTCCAACAAGATGAACGCGGCAACCAAACACGTCTCCGACTCAACTACCCAAGTTGGCCAAGACCACGTAGCCACTGAAGTGCTACTAGTCCTAGGAACTAACACACAACCTTCCGAACCAAACACACCAAACGCACAGCGGAAAACTGCACAGCTTGCTGCCTGTGCTACACCGGTCAGACCGATGGCCTGCGCTGGTCAGACTGGTGACACCGGTCAGATCGATGGACAGAGCCGGTCAGGCCGGTGGCTACAGCAGCCGGACAGAAAACGTTCCAGGATGCCTCAGTGACTTCTCTAGGCCCTGGAACAAAACCACCTCAGAAAGCACAACCTGCAAGGGAAGAAAACCCTACACAAAACCTAGCCAAACTCCTCGAAACCTTCCAAAAACTGACCAGCAGCAACACATGACAACAGGGAACTCACCAAGACAATCACCCGAGGCAAATCCCACAAAGGGCTTGCACCGGTCAGACCGGTCAAGAGCACCGGTCAGACGGTCATGCCTGGGCAGCTCAGGATGAACAGGAACCCGCGGGTCAACTCCGCCAAATCCAACTCCCGATCTCCCGATTCGCTCTACGGATTCGCACAAGACTTTGGGGATAGTAGGAACACTTCATGGGCACTCCATAGCCAAGTTTTGGTCCACCAAAACTTGCTAGAACGAGAGGAATCGAAGAAATCCCACCAAGAACGCCTCTAACCCTAGAGAGGAGAAAACCCCAAAATCGAGCCCCTTTGCTCACGGATTTGGGAGGGGAATCAAAGGGAAAAGAACCACGAAGGGTTCAAGCATACATCCCCCACCAAATCCCAAAGAGAAAGGCCTCGAATCTGCCATAAGAAATTCGCCAAGAAAATGCTCCGAAAATCACCAAAAAGGAGGAACGGGAAAGACACAACTAAGCCTTGAGGAACCACGTCGAATCATCTATACATACCAAGAAGGTTCATACAAGGTCTAGCTTGCCGCCCGATCATCCTTCCCTCTCACAAGATCTCACCATGAAGCTCTCAAGCTAGTCCTAGAAATTCCAAAGGAAAATGGAAGAGGAAAACAAAATGAGCCAAGAGATGGCTGCCATCCTCTCACCACTTGGGTTATATGGAAGCAACCGAAAGACGAAACTACCCCTAAGACCTAACACTAGGATACACGCCCCCAAAGGGTACTTTGGGAAACTTTGTCATCGCACCATCGGACGGATGCCCAGCGACCGCAAACTTGCTTAGCCTCGACGCAAGCCTTGCGATCCCGACGCGTGTCCTCCGCTTCGAAGTCTCCGAACTGCATCGTCACACACCGGTCAGACCGGTGCTCCTCACCGGTCAGACCGGTCTGATGCTGCTACACCTCCGTCTTCGGTCTTCGGTCTTGGCTTTGTGGATCAACCAAGGAACCCAACGGTTTTCTGGTGAACCACCGGAAACCCCGCGAACTCGGTGTAGCCTCCGCCAATCACAACTCATGACTCGGCTCCCACGTAGTCCCGGCTCGACCTTGGTTTTGAGGCTCTACCAAGAAACCGTCCACGACTTCATCTCACCGTTCTTGCCACCATGCGGCCCGCACTTGACCCCGCTGGCCACCGGGTCCCTCGAACCAAGCCTACTTGTCTTCTCCACACCTGGAGGCCTCACCGGCAACGACTTTTCGCGCTTGTTCTTCACCTGCACCAACACCAGTCAAGCCACAACCTGCACCTGCAATACTTAGCCAAGAATCAGTCCACACCGCGTTGTCAATCACTCATCACACTTGGGAGCGACCATCCACCGGTCCTCGAACCACACAGGCTCTCAAAGGTCATGTTGACTCTTTCCAGATTGCCTGACTCAAGTCGGGTTGGCGGTTCTTCAAGGATAGCGCCTCGCCTTCACTCCGACCTTCTGGACCTACGCTCCAGGAGCTTGACGTTCGACTTCGTGCGTGCTGAAGGGGTTTTTCTTTCTTCTTTGGATCACCGTGCACCCTACGCGACCTTGACGACGTCATGACCTCACCTTGCCTCGACATGACTTCATCTCGGCTGCTACGCCTACACGTCGATCGGGGGCTTGAGAGACATGGGTACCCATGGGTCCCCACTGGCCAGGGTTCCAAAGGTCCCTGTCAAGTGGACCCGACCTGCCAGAAGCCCCACCGACCTACAAGTGGACCCGAAGACCTTATCTACAACTCTGGCGACCTAGGAAGACTCCGGGCGACCTTATCCAGATCCCGGAGGATCCGCCGGGCTTGGAGCACAAGGCAGCTACTAGATCGCGGCCCGACGCCGCCAGTAGGTCCGCAAATCGCGGGATCCTCTTCTGTAATCAAGGCAGATGGCCTTCCTAAATTGTAACTGACCCCGATGAGGGTCCACTGACCTCGAATGGAAGCCCTAGCCCGCTGGCCATATAAGGCGGCCTAGAGCTCCATTCGAGGGGACTTCCCTTCCATGCATAATTCCACCGCATACTGGACGTAGGGTTTTACTCTCTGGAGGCCCGAACTAGTCTAAACCCTCATGTTCATCACCATTCTTGCCGTGTTCCGAGTTCCACACGTGAACTACCACCTACACTCTTAGTTCTCGATCCCCTCCAATTAACCTACAACAGCTTGGGTCGCCCCTTGCGGATCTGTCCAGGTCTCACTCCCTGACAAAAACTGGGTGTGACAAAGTGGTACCAGAGCCGTGTTGACTGTAGGACGTTAGCCTAGTTAGAATGGTCAAATTTAAGGATTATAAAATCTTAGAAGCGTTTCTCATCACATGCTTGCTTTATTTCTGATTTAATAATCTTATACTCTTGTTTTTGCCTCACCCTTGATTTAATCTTGGTTCTTTATCTTGTGCTTGCTATCTTTTATTTCTTAGCTCTTTGTCTTACCATCTATCTCACTTTGCATGTGTTCACTGCACCTACAGATGGTTCGTCACTTGAAGACCTCGCACGCTGGTGCCGTCCACCAGTATGCTCCCTAAGAGGAGTACAAAGAGTACCATGATGGTGACACTGACGAGGAGATAGTGATGGAAGCTGCCCCTGTGCCCCTCATTGTGTTAGAGGATGAGGAAGATCCAGAGGAGGTGATTCCAGAAGGGGAAGAGCAAGCTGACCAGCAAGACTAGGAAGAGCAGGCGCCAGGTGAAGACCAAGGTGATCACCACGATCAAGTGGAGGAGGATGGAGGGCAAGAGCAAGCTGAACCGCAAGGCCCAGCAGGAGGTGAACCAGCTGAGGAAGTGATCTGGGAGGTGTACTACTACAGGGTTGATGGGGTAGGCATCCCCATGGCTGATAACTTGAGAGCAATGGTACTTCGCTTGGGCTATGACAAGGCCCCAGTTTACCACTATGAGCTCTGGACTCACCCATGGTTTGGGCCTCACTGGGAGGTTGCAGCTATCCTGCAGGCGTATGCGCCATTCCAGGGAGTAAAGGAGATAACCAGGCATAATGATGTGGCTCACAGGACCACCATGGACGCAGGCATCGCAGAAGCAGCACGGAGGGCACTCTATGTACTCTCCCACAAAGAGCGTGATAGGTTGGAGGACACCCACTACAGATACACACCTTACAGAGCAAGTGGGGAGGCCAAGACCTACATCGCTCCAACTCCAGCTTATGAGGGAACGCTGAACAACGTCCGAAGTGTGCTAGCTACTGTCAATACCGCCCAGGATGACACCAACAACACCCTCTATGAGGCACAACAGTAGATCTTCACTCTGGAGTTGCAAAAGCGTGCCTTGGAGGCTGCATTGTTGAACAAGGAGCA
This sequence comes from Cenchrus fungigraminus, assembly GCA_036936925.1. Taxonomy (NCBI): domain Eukaryota; kingdom Viridiplantae; phylum Streptophyta; class Magnoliopsida; order Poales; family Poaceae; genus Cenchrus; species Cenchrus fungigraminus. The sequence continues at coordinate 46,175,373 of CM072778.1, read as the reverse complement.
ATCAGTGGTCCATGACGCTGCAGAAGCATGTACCTCCCCGTCACCCAAGAGGCCACTCTACAACTCCCCCGAGGCCCGCACGGAAGCCATGTCATGGGAAGATAGTCCTTAGGTTTAAGTTTAAGTTAGGGTCTTTGTAATCGCTAGTAGACGAACGGTTAAAGTGTGCTTAGTCTAGAGGTTTGGTTGAATGCTTGAGATTGTGTTAGTGATTGAGCAGGATTTTGTTTGAGTGCAATGTGTGGTGGAGTGATGACCACAATGACATTGGTTTAGTAGTAAGTTTGTAGGGGTCAACTTTCTATCTCAATCAATCTTTTACCATAATCTTTGTGTTCCTTTAAAGTTTACTCTTAATACGAATCAAAAGCTTCAAATCTGTTCGCGCAGCTCTCTGAGTCAGCTGCACTGTTTTAATTTTTATCTCAGGCTACAGAACTCCGAATGCAGTAAATCCAACTGGAGAAGTTCAGAAATTTCATGGCTGATTTTCTGTACAAAATTCAGAATTTTAGGATATATAGTCAGAGAGATATGCCCGAAACTTTGGAGCCACTCGAATCTATTAAACACTGCTGACATACCTGACTTGTTTATTTTATAACAGGAGTTACAGAACTCCGATCGAGGTGATTCTAGTTGGAGTAGTTCCGTAATTTCTTTATCTTGTACTGGTTAAAAGCTCATAATTTTTGGTTATCCATGCTGAGAGTTATACCTGATTGTTTGGAACCAACAGAATCTATATAAAGCTGAATATCTTTGTTATCTTGTCTTTCTGGGTTTAACTCTTGGCACAATCATCTAAAGTGATGTCCCTAACACTCAGATGGTGAACGCCAGGTCAGGATCCGGAGTCAATCAATCACCAATGAATCGTCAAGGTAGGGCACCTCGGCAAGCACAGATGGATCCCGCCATGCAGCAATTCATCGAGACGCAGACCCAGCTCCTCCAGAACCTGACCAACACTGTGGCGAATCTGCAAGCCCAAGTCAATAATCCACCCGTGCAGCAACAGGCGCCTCACAACAAGCACTGGGAGTTCATGAGCCACCACCCTCCAGTGTTCACTCATGCTGCTGATCCACTTGAAGCTGAGGATTGGCTGAAGACAGTGCTGAAGATGCTCACTACCTCCCAGTGCAATGACAGAGAGAAGGCCCTGTATGCTGCAGGACGACTTTAGGGGTCAGCATCCGCTTGGTGGGATGCGTATGTCGCTGCTCACGCCGCCCCAGACACTATCACCTGGGACGAGTTCACCACCAACTGCAGGAGCCACCACATACCTTGTGGGGTCATGAAGATCAAGAAGAAGGAGTTCCTTTCTCTCAAGCAGGAGGGAATGTCAGTTGCTGAGTACAGAGACAAGTTCATTGAGTTGTCTCGCTACGCGTCTGAGGAAGTTGCTGAAGACGGGAAGAAGCAGGAGCTATTCCTGGATGGGTTAGCTGGTCCACTATAGTATCATCTGATGTCTCACTCTTTTCCCACGTTCCAGCACCTGGTAGACAATGGTATCCGCTTGGATCACAAGCGCAAGGAGCTAGGAGAGCAGAAGAGGAAGGCCACCAGCTCTGGACAGTCCGGGAGTGTTTCTCGCCCGCGCTTTACCCCACAGTAGAGCTCACCGTTCCGCTTTGGAGGACTTGGTGGAAACTTTGGGCAGCAGCAGTCCCAGCGTCCTGCTCAGCAGGTCCAGCAGTCTGCTCAGCAGTTTCAGCGTTCTGCTCCTCAGACACCGCGCCCCACCTTCCAGCAGAGTCAGCAGAGAGCTCCAGTTGGTACACCAGTGAGGTCCGTTGCGCCTCCCAATCCTGCGACCACTTGCTTCAAGTGCGGAGAGCTTGGTCACTATGCTAATGCGTGTCCCAAGAGGAATCCTCCAAACACCCCAGTGTAGAACCAGCAGATGCAGCAGATGAGGAATGGGAATTAGACCCCGCAGGCCAACAAGGGACAGCAGAGCTATGCACATGGCAAGGTGATGCACGTTGATGCTGAAGCCACTCAGGAGAACCCCAGAGTAGTGCTCGGTATGTTCCTAGTCAACTCCACTCCCGCCTCAGTTTTATTTGATTCCGGAGCATCCCATTCTTTCATTACATCTCAGTTCGTAGCTCAACATAACATACCCATTAGTCCCATGCCTCGCCATATGCTAGTTAGTTCACCAGGGGGGAATTGAAAGCATCATATAAGTGTGACACCGTCAGTCTCAAGATTTTGGGCAGAGATTTCTGGGCTAATCTTATAATACTGGAATCAAGAGGGATTGATGTGATACTGGGAATGGGATGGTTGACCGCGTGTGATGCGGTGATTCAGTGTGCTAAGAGGTCAGTTCTTCTCACTAGTCCAGCTGGGGAAAGAATCGAGTTTGCAGCAGATCCACCACCATCAACAGCTAGTGCAGTGAATCAGCTCAATGGAACGGCCTTGGAGGACATAAGAGTGGTGTGTGACTACCCTAATGTGTTTCCTGAGGAGCTACCAGGTATGCCCCCTGACCGAGATGTTGAGTTCGTTATTGATCTATTGCCTGGTACTACTCCTATCTCTAAGCGTCCATATAGAATGTCTAGTGATCAGTTACAAGAACTTAAAGCACAGATTAAAGAGTTAATGGGTAAAGGGTTCATTCGTGCTAGTTCATCACCTTGGGGAGCACTGGTTATCTTTGTGGGGAAGAAGGATGGTACACAAAGGATGTGTGTCGATTACAGGTCTCTTAATGATGTTACTATCAAGAACAAGTATCCTTTGCCTCGCATTGAGGATTTGTTTGATCAGATGAGAGGAGCTATGGTGTTCTCTAAGATTGATCTGCGTTCCGGTTATCACTAGATGAAGATCAGACCTTCAGATATTCCTAAGACAGCATTCACCATAAGGTATGGACTTTATGAGTATACAGTTATGTCCTTTGGGTAGACCAATGCACCTGCCTACTTCATGTATCTGATGAACAAGATCTTTATGGAGTATCTAGACAAGTTTGTTGTGGTGTTTATTGATGATGTCTTGATCTACTCCAAGAATGAAGAAGAGCATGAGGAGCATTTGAGGCTTGTGTTGCAGAAGCTTAGGGAGCATGAGTTGTATGCAAAGTTCAGCAAGTGTGAGTTCTGGCTTAAGGAAGTGGCTTTTCTGGGTCTTATTATCACCAATGGAGGGATTGCAGTAGATCCAAGCAAGGTCAGTGATGTGTTGAAGTGGGAACCGTCTCGTACCGTGGCTGAGATCAGGAGTTTTCTGGGACTCGCTTGTTACTATCGTCATTTCATCGAGGGATTCTCCAAGATAGTGAAGCCCCTCACATCACTACTAGAGAAGGACAGAGAGTTCAAGTGGACTAATGCATGTCAGGCTAGCTTCGAAGAGTTGAAGAAGAGGTTGACCACAGCACCAGTCCTAGTGATGCCAGATCTGCAGAAGAGCTTTGATATCTATTGTGATGCATCTCGACAGGGCTTGGGTTGTGTACTTATGCAGGAAGGTCATGTTATAGCTTACGCATCTCAACAGTTGAGAAAGCATGAGCTGAACTATCCTACCCACGATCTTGAGTTAGCAGCAGTGGTTCACGCTTGAAGATTTGGAGGCACTATGTCATAGGAACTAAATGTTAGATCTATACCGATCACAAGAGCTTAAAGTACATCTTCACTCAGAAGGATCTCAATCTGAGACAGCGCCGTTGGTTGGAGTTGATCAAGGACTATGACTTGGAGATTCACTATCACCCCGGTAAAGCGAACTTGGTCGCTGATGCCTTGAGTCGGAAGGGTCATGCTAACATGGCTATGGTCTTCCAACTGCCTGATGAGTTGGTAAAGGAGTTTGAGAGACTCAACCTGGAGATCGTTCCTCACACAGAGGGAGTGACATTGGAGGTGCAGTCTACACTGGAGCAGGAGATACGTAAGGGAGAACTAGAAGATGTTGGGATCAAGAAAATCAGGGAAAGTATGAAACAGGGAGAAGCTCCAGACTTCACAGAGGATGATCAGGGAACTATATGGTTCAAGAACCGGATTTGTGTACCAAAAACGGGAGACCTCAGAGAGACTATCTTGAGGGAAGCTCACGATTCCGCCTACTCTGTCCATCCAGGCAGTACCAAGATGTATCAGGATCTCAAACAGAGGTATTGGTGGTACGGAATGAAGAGGGATGTGGCCGCACATGTGGCTTTGTGCGACACTTGTCATCGGGTTAAAGCTGAACACCAGAGGCCAACCAGATTGCTTCAGCCTTTGAAGGTGCCAGAGTGGAAGTGGGAAGAGATTGGTATGGATTTCTTTGTGGGTTTACCTCGTACCCGGGATGGTTATGATTCGATATGGGTTATTGTGGATCGTTTAACCAAGGTTGCTCATTTCATTCCGGTGAAGACCACTTATACAGGAGGTAAGTTGGCAGAGTTATACATGTCCAGGATCGTGTGTTTGCATGGTGTGACAAAGAAGATAGTGTCAGACAGAGGTACTCAGTTTACATCTCGCTTTTGGGAGAAACTGCACGAGTCTATGGATACAAAGTTGAACTTCAGCTCAGCCTATCACCCACAGACAGATGGACAGACTAAGAGAACCAATCAGATTCTAGAGGACATGCTGAGAGCATGTGCGCTTAAGCATGGTGGTAGTTAGGATAAGAGCTTGTCGTACGCTGAGTTCTCTTATAACAACAGCTACCAGGCCAGTCTCAAGATGGCACCCTTTGAGGCTTTGTATGGAAGGAAGTGTAGAACTCCGTTGTATTAGAGTGAGACAGGTGAAAGGCAGTTCTTTGGGGCTGACATCATTAGGGAGGCAGAGAAGCAGGTTCAGGTTATCAGGGAAAATTTGAGGATCGCTCAGTCTAGACAGAAGAGTTATGCAGACGGGAAAAAGGAGAGACGTGGTCTTTCAGGATGGTGATTATGTGTATCTAAAGGTATCACCAATCAGAGGTTTGCGACGATTCAAGGTCAAGGGAAAGTTGTCACCTCGATTTATTGGACCGTTCAAGATTCTAGAGAGAGTGGGAGAAGTGGCTTACAGGTTGGAGTTGCCAAATCAGTTAGCAGATGTACATGATGTGTTCCATATCTCTCAGTTAAAAAGGGGTCTCAAACCTCATGACAAGGAACCGTTACCTATGGATGGGCTAAACATTAAGGAGGATCTCACCATTACTGAACATCCTATTCGGATTTTGGACACTATGACACGAGTTACCAGGAATAGTGTGATTAAGATGTGCAAAGTACAGTGGAGTAACCATGCAGAGGATGAGGCAACATGGGAAAGAGAGGATGAATTGAAAGCAGAATTTCCAGATCTTTTCGCCATTCTATCCGAATCTCGAGGACGAGATTCATCTTAAGGGGGGTAGGATTTGTAACACCCTAATTTTCAAAGTTTGGCTTTTAATAAAATTTGCTAGCAACATTTATTTGTTCTCTTAAGGATTATAGGGTTGTCTTTAATTTATTTTAGGCATTTAAGTATTTCTGAAATTAAATAAATGAACTATAGGAATTTATTGTTGCATTCATGCTGATGCATTGCTTTTGGTTGTTTGAATTCAAATTTGAATTTGAATTCATTTGCTTGTTGCCTTTTCAAAAATGCAAAACCTTTTTTCCTTTTCCCTTAACCCCCCTCCCCTCTTCTGGCATGTTTAGGTTTTGCAGCCTAGCTAGCTGAGGTCCTCCGCCGCCCCTTGAAATTCCTTGCTCTGTCTGCCACTTCACCCCTTCCAGCCCAGCGGGCCGTAGCCCAACTCCACCAGCAGCCTGCGCCGGCCCATCTCGCCTCCCTCTCCCACAGTCGCCGACAGGTGGGGGCCACCTGTCATCCCCCACCTCGCGTCGTCCTCGAGCCGGACTCGAGTCTGTGCCCGGCCCTGGCCGTGTCCGCCTCGCGCACACCTCCCCAGGTGTGGTGCGCACGCCAAGGCGCCATCCCCGGCCTATTTAAGGCCGCCGCCGCCCTGAGCTGCACAATGGAAAAACCCTAGCCGCTCCTAGCCTCTGCGCCGCCGAGCTCCGAACCCTAGGGTTGCGCCGCCGCCTTCGATCTCCCGCACCGCCCCCCTTCGGTCGTCGAGAAGCCGCCCCGGAGCTGCGCAAGGAGGTGAGGAGGAACAAGGTGCCACTCATTGCCGTTCTCGTGCCTCGTGTCGACCGCGCGTGCTTGCCGGAGTTGCGCCGCCGCGCCGCTCCGCCTCGTCGTGCCCCGCGCCGTCTCCGCCGCTCCCGAGCCGTCCGCGCCACCCTAGTTGCGTTTGTCATGTTGCGCGCTACATCCTGGTGTCGCCCGCGCATCCAAACGAGCACCCCAGCTCGATTCCGTGTTTCGCCAGCGAGAGTGCCGCCGCGCGCCGCCGCCCGCCGTCGCAACCCTCCGCCGCTTGCGCCAGCAGCCGCCGGTAGCCATCGGAACTAGATCCAACGGATCTGATCGGTTGGACCGGGGTCAATACCGTTCAAACCCGACTGGTCCTCGTCTTTTTACAATAAAACCCCTTAGTTCTTTCTGTTTTACAAAAATACCCTCCCGCAGTGGCAAGTTTCTTTACAGTTAGGTCCTTTTGTTACGTTTAAGCCCTAAAGCTTTAGTTTTCTTTGCAGATAGGTCCTTTTAGCTTCGTTAGTGCATAACTTGATCGTTTTAGCTCCGTTTTTAGTTTTTTTGGTGTCCAAACGATCGTCTCAAAGCGTAGATTAGTTTTTCACCTCTGTTTTCTTCTGTTAGTACTGTTTGATGATTGTTTCTCATTTATTCTTGTTGTATGCTTGTATGTAAATGTTGTGGTACGTAGAGAGTGAAGTGTTCGAAGGATTTGAAGATCAAGACGCGCCAGAGTTTGAGCAGCAGCAGAGTCTTATTGAAGGCAAGTCTCCCTTGATGCATACCCATTTATCCTATATAACATGCATTTAATTCATCGTATTTACTTTTATTGCTTGCATTAACTTTGACGGGTACCTACTAAGGATCATGCCTAGTATTTTATGACCTTTGCCTTGTAATCGGGTGATGGTAGCAATTGCTTAGCATGGTTAACTGGGATGGTGTTAATCAACATGGTTATCTTTATGCTCTATGTTCCTTTATGTTATTTTAATTGCAAAACCACCTTTGTTATGTTAATCGGAACATGGAGAACCACCCAGGAAAACAGTACAACCACAAGAATTAAACGGGCAATGGTCTTGGCCGAGTAATTAGGAACTGTGGGGTATGGACCCGCCCTAGCGGGGGGTTGGGTGAGTTCTTTTTATGGTGGGGTATTGACCTGCTAGGGGGCTTTATACCTTGCTAACTGATCTGGACCTTGTGGGTCACAACTTGCTGGGGAACCTTTGTAAAGGCCTTGTAGCGTCCCTATGCAATCACACCTCGATAGTGTGGTATGGTGCCTGCGCAGCATAGCATGGTTGGGTTCAAATTTCTTCAGAGCTTTTACGCTGCTTGTGGTGAAAGTGTACAACCTCTGCAGAGTGTAAAACTAACCGGTTAGCCGTGCTCACGGTCAAGAGCGGCCTGGACGCTCACATGACTAAATTATGGAATTTGATATTAAATCGATTTTTTATCTTTATTTATTATGTATATGCTTTATATTAATTGTGGGTTGGTATAAACTTATACTCTCTAGTAATTATGTTGCTAATAAAACTTGACCAAATAAAATGCTAATATGCTTGAACCTTAGCCATCCACCATATGGCCATGCATGTTATATGTTGATTTCCCCTTTGCTGAGTACGGTACGTGCTCACGCTTGTCTATTTCTTGTATCTACAACGCTCGGATTGCTGCTCAGACTGGGAGAGATTTGAAGACTATCCCGGAGATTTCCGGGAGTTCTAGGTGTACGTGTCATCAGTCAGTTGCTTGTGGAGACGTATCTATCCGCTGTGAGAACTCGTTATTTATGTTCGTTTAAGACTTTTGGTCATGTAATAACTCTTTATTCGTGTGGCACTGATTTTGGTATTCACAATGTCATTACGTGTGTGTAACTTGATCCTGGCGCACATGTAATCAATGCATTCAGTTTTGCCTTTAAAACTGGGTGTGACACGCATTCATCTTGTTGGAGAAGCCATCTCCTTCGAGAAGAATTTTTATTAGCTCCCATTCACTCCCCCCCTCTCTGGTCGCCAGTTCGGTCCTTCAAGTGGTATCAGAGCCGGTTACGGGTGACAGCCATGTGTGGTTCGAGGACCGGTGGATGGTCGCTTCCTGGTGTGATGAGTGATCAACAACGTGGTGTGGACTGATTCTTGGCTAAGTATTGCAGGTGCAGGTTGCGGCTTGACTAGTGTTGGTGCAGGTGAAGAACAAGCGCGAAAGGTCATTGCCGGTGAGGCCACCAGGTGTGGAGAAGGCAAGTAGGCTTGGTTCGAGGGACCCGGTGGCCAGCGGAGTCAAGTGCGGGCCGCATGGTGGCAAGAACGGCAAGATGAAGTCGTGGACGGTTTCTTGGTAGAGCCTCAAAACCAAGGTCGAGCCGGGACTACGTGGGAGCCGAGTCATGAGTGGAGATTGGCGGAGGCTACACCGAGTTCGCGGGGTTTCTGGTGGTTCACCAGAAAACCACTGGGTTCCTTGGTTGATCCACAAAGCCAAGACCGAAGACCGAAGACGGAGGTGCAGCAGCATCGGACCGGTCTGACCGGTGGGTCTGACCGGTGTGCGACGACGCAGTCTGGAGACTTCGAAGCGGAGGACACACGTTGGGATCGCAAGGCTTGCGTCGAGGCTAAGCAAGTTTGCCGTCGCTGGGCATCCGTTCGATGGCTCGACCATGAAGATTCCCAAAGTGCCCCTCGGGGGTGTGTATCCTAGTATTAGACCTTAGGGGTAGTTTCGTCTTTCGGTTACCTCCATATAACCCAAGTGGTGAGAGGATGGCAGCCATCTCTTGGAATCCTAGCTCATTTTGTTTTGCTATTTTCCTCTTCCATTTTCCTTTGGAATTTCTAGGACTAGCTTGAGAGCTTCATGGTGAGATCTTGTGAGAGGGAAGGATGATCGGGCGGCAAGCTAGACCTTGTATGAACCTCTTTGGTATGTATAGATGATTCGGCGTGGTTCCTCAAGGCTTGGATGTGTCTTTCCCGTTTCTCCTTTTTGGTGATTTTTGGAGCCCTTTCTTGACGATTTTCTTGTGGTAGAGTCGAGGCCTTTCTCTTTGGGATTTGGTGGGGGATGTATGTTTGAACCCTTCGTGGTTCTTTTCCCTTTGATTCCCCTCCCAAATCCGTGAGCAAAGGGACTCGATTTTGGGGTTTTCTTGGCTCTAGGGTTAGAGGAGTTCTCGGTGGGATTTCTTCGATTCCTCTCATTTTATCAAGTTTTGGTGGACCAAATCTTGGCTATGGAGTGCCCATGAGGTGTTCTTACTATCCCCAAAGTCTTGTGCAAAACCGTGGAGCGATTCGGGAGATCGGGAGTTGGATTTGGGGGAGTTGACCCGCGAGCGCTGTTCATCCCGAGCTACCCAGCCTGACCGGTCTAACCGGTGCTGCTCACTGCTCTGACCGGTGCAAAGGCTTTGTGGGATTTGCCTCGGGTGAACTGTCTGGTTCGTGTGGTTTTGCCCCGTGGGGCTGCTGGTCAGTTCTTGGCCTGTTTGGAGTTGTTTTGCTAGGCTTTGTGAAGGGTTCTTCCTTCTTGCAGGTTGTGTTTTGGAGGTGGTTTTTGTTCCAGGGCCTAGAGGAGTCACTGAGGCTTCCTGGAATATTTGTTGTGCGGCTGCTGTTGCCACCGGCCTGACCACCGCGGTCCACCGGTCTGACCGGCACAGGCCATCGGTCTGACCGGTGTAGCACAGGCAGCAAGCCGTGCAAGTTTCCGCTGTGCGCATTGGTGTGTTTTGGTTCAGAAGGTTGTGTGTTGGTTCCTAGGATCAGTAGCACTCCAGTGGCTACGTGGTCTTGACCAACTTGGGTAGTTGAGTCGGAGACGTACTTGGTACCTGTGTTCATCTTGTTGGAGTGTCCATCTCCTTCGAGAAGAATTTTTATCGGCTCCCATTCACTCCCCCCTCTCTGGTCGCCAGTTTTGGTCCTTCAATTGGTATCAGAGCTGGTTATGGATCTTCGTTATTCTAACCAATCTAAGATCCAAAGATGGCGTACCAGGAATAGGGTTCGGGTCCTCCGCACTTTGATGGGAAGAACTACCAGATGTGGCAGAGGCGGATGGCGGCGTTCCTCCGCGGAAAGGGTCAGATCCTTTGGGACGTTACGGTGAACACAGCTTATGTTCATCCGATTAACTTCCTTGCTCCAGGATCGAGGGATATGTTCGACGCCAACAACAAGGCGGTCGACTACTTGTTTCGTGCTTTGTGTCAGTCCGAATTTGATCGGGTTCAGATAGAGGACTTAGCTTGTAGGATTTGGGAGCAGTTGAAGGATGCTCATGCTGGGAATGCTCAGGTTCAGGCTCGGATGTACGCGACTTACCGGATAGAGTACGAGAACTTCACTCATCTCCCCGGCGAATCCGTCGATGCCCTTTTCCAGCGATTTACGGTTGTGGTGAACAACATGAGAGCCAATGTGGCCGTGCTCCCATACGATGATCATGATAGAGCCGTGAAGCTCTTGCACTCGTTGGATCGCACCGTATGGGACGGAAAGGTCGAGGCTATTCTTGAGTCCGAGAAGTATGACACCTTGACCGTGAACGAGCTGTTCTCGAAGCTCAAGTCGGCTAAGTTGGACCGTGGTATGACAGCCAAGATCGAGAGCCCGACTGATTCTCATAGTCTTGCTCTCGTCAGTGGCAAAGGAGCTAAGTCTAACGCTAACGCATCCTCCAGGATGTACTCTCTGTCTTCTTTGATGTCTTTGCCAGACGAGGAGTTCGACGTGCTTGGAGAGGATGAGCTGGCGTTGCTCACCAGGCGGTTCGAGAGGCTGCACGAGAATCAGGTGAACACGAGGAGGAATCCACAGACATGCTTTCAGTGCGGCAAGCCAGGACACTTCGTCGCTGACTGTCCGGAGAAGACGGAGAACAAGGACGGCTACAAGGACGGCTACAAGCACCGGTCGAGCAAGGACATCAAGTACCGATCGAGGAGCGATCACAAGCACAAGAACAAGCACAAGGACGAGCGACGGTCGAGGAAGAAGGACGGCCGCGGCAGGAAGGCCCGAGCGATGGTCGGAGCGAGCGACGTCGACTCCAGCTCCGCCTACTCTTCCTCGAGTTCGAGCAGCAATGAAGATGAAGGTGATCGGCGCAAGAACAAGAAGTCATCCAAGAACTTGAGTGGGCTAAGCTGCTACGCGAGAGATGGCTTCTGCGGCATGGCTCGTAGCTCCGGCAGCAAGAAGAGTCACCAGAGCGACTCGGACTCCGACTCCGAGGATGAGGTACGTGACGAGCTTCCCTTCTTGCGTGAGGAGAATGAGCGTCTTGGCAAGTTGCTAGATAATCGTGATGACATGCTTAGAGAGGCCAAGAAGATGAGGAAAGAGCTTAGGGCCTCACTAGAAGATGCTAGGAACCGAGTAGCTGAGCTAGAAACCTAGAACCTAGATGCTAAGCTTGAGATTGATTCGCTTAAGGCTTCTCCTATGGTTTCTGATGATGTGGATTGTGTTGATTGCTCTGTGTACCTAGCTGATCTTACTAGTCTCAAGGATAAGCATGCTTCTACTTGTGATGAACTAGATGTGCTTAGGGTTGAAGTGGCTGAGCTTAAGTCTAGACCTGCTGTGCTAGGCGCTTGCACTTCTTGCCCTGTTTTGCATGGAAAGATTGATGAGATGCATGCTTACACTTTTTCGCTTGAGGCTAAGCTGAAAGAACCTATTCCCACTTCTTGCTCTACTTGTGAATTGCATGCGGTTAAGAATTTGGAGCTTGCACATTATGTTGATTGCTTGCAGGATGAGAATGATGAGCTGAGGAAGTGTATGAGTTGGTTGTCAGGTCAGGAGCCTCAGCTTGGTATCATGATAGCGGCTTTCAAACGCTATGATGGTCAGGCACTTGGGCTGACAAGCTTGGAGAGAACAATGGTGAGGGAGTTGAGAGAGTTGGAGAGAACCCTATCCCACCACCGAACAGACACAAGAACAAGTTTGAACCCAAGCCTAACCATCTCAGAAACAAACTTGACACTACTCCAGATCCACCCATATTCCCTCACCGAACAAATGATTTCCAAAAACCGATGAAGTTTCTGAGTCCAAAGGGAGGTGAGGAAGGAGAGAAGAAGGGTGAGAAGCCGAGTGAGCAGCCCCAACCCAAGCCTAAGCCTAAGCCACAGCCCATGAAGTTCCATTGTGGGTATTGTGGTAGAGATGGTCACAAGGATGAGTTTTGCTTCAAGAGGAAGCGTGAGGAGAGAATGGCTAAGGAGTGGGCTAACAAGGACAGGTACCACCCCTCTAATGGTGTACCTGAGCCTCGTATGCAGATGCCCAGGGCCAAGGCGATTGTGAGGACGGTTCCGGCTTGGGGAGATCGGAAGGTGGCAGGTGGTGCTGCTGGTGGAGCACCACCGGTCAGACCGGTGTACTCCACCGGTCAGACCGGTGCTGGTCTGGACAGACAGCGGTTTGGTTTTCATGCTCGTGCGGATGCTTAGTTCGGTTCTATTGGTCGTGGTTCTGGTGGTTGGCAGGGAGAGTATGCAGGTGGTCAGTTTGCTAGACGTTCTCCACCTCGTGCTCAATACGATGGTGGGAGGAGTCGTAGCTTTGAGTCTCAGAGGAGCAACAGTCCATGTTCTTCCTTTCGTGGCTTCCGTTCTCCTCCAGCGAGACAAGGGTGGTTCCCTCGTGGTGGTACTCGTGATGGTTCTCGTGGTGGTAGCTTTGGTAGGCGTGATGCTCTGGATTATGCTAACCCCATTTTGGAGCAAATGGCTCGGCACAGGTTTTACTCTTTTGGTACTAACCCCAGTGCTGAGTCGTTTGTTCGCTCATGTGCTCGTTTTTGAATTTTAGGTGGAAGACTTAAGGAACGTTTGGTTGATTGACTCCGGTTGCTCGAGGCATATGACCGGAGACAAGGGGTGATTCTCAAGTCTCATCCCGGTGGTGTCCAAGACATACATCACCTTTGGGTACAATGGGCGAGGGCGTGTGCTTTAGAAGGTGAGATTAAGATAAGTGACAAGGTCACTCTTAGGCGGGTTGCTCTTGTTCAATCGCTCGGATTCAATTTGCTTTCCGTGTCCCAGCTTTTGGATGAGGGTTTTGAGGTGTTATTTCGGCCTGGTGGTTCTCAGATTTTGGATTCTCGAGGGGACCTAGTTTGCATGGTTGTTCCCGAGCGTCAAGTTTTTCGAGCGGATTTCTCTCAGTCTTCTGGTGTGGCTCGTTGCTTTTTGGCTGGTTCTTTAAGTGAGTTATGGAAGTGGCATAGGAAATTGGGTCACTTGAGCTTTGACCTTTTGTCTCGCTTGAGTAAGCTCAATTTGGTCTGAGGATTGCCACGTTTGAGGTTTGAGAAAGAGTTGGTTTGTGCACCGTGTAGGTATGCCAAGATGGTAGCCTCTTCCCATCCGCCCCACACCGATGTGATGACGGAGCGTCCATGCGAGCTGCTCCATATGGACCTTGTTGGCCCAGCTCGTGTGCGATCTGTGGGTGGGAAGTGGTACGTCCTAGTTGTGGTGGATGATTACTCTCGGTATGCGTGGGTCTTCTTTTTTGGAGGACAAGGGGGAGACGTTTGGTTTTGTTCGAGATCTTGTCTTGAGGTTGAAGAACGACAGGTACGAAAATGCCATATGAGCTATCCGCAGTGACAATGGCTCGGAATTTAAAAACTTTCGTTTCGAAACCTTTTTCCATGAGTTGGGTCTTGAACACCAGTTTTCGAGTCCGTATACGCCTCCCCAGAATGGCGTAGTGGAAAGGAAGAATAGAACCTTGTGTGAGATGGCCCGGACGATGCTCGATGAGCATAGGACTCCGAGGAGGTTCTGGGCTGAGGCGGTCAATACCGCGTGCTGTGTCTCGAACAGGATTTTCCTTCGAGCGTTCAAGAAGAAGACGTGCTATGAGATGATGCACGGTCGCACTCCCAAGGTAAGTCATTTCCATGTGTTTGGATGCAAGTGTTTTATTCTGAAGAAAGGCAAGAATTTGGATAAGTTTGAGGCTAGGTCTGTCGATGGTATTTTCTTTGGTTATGCTACTCACTCTAGAGCATTTCGTGTGCTCAACTTGGAAACTAACCAAATCGTGGAGACTTACGAGGTTACCTTCGACGAGATAGAACCACGTAGCTCTCTTGTCTTTGATTGTGCAGGTGATGACGAGCTTGGTGAGGAGATCTTTCAGGAGGAGGAGCATGAACATGGCGGTGTGGTGCCCGGGCTGAGCATGTACCTACTACATCGACTACGATCGAGAACGGGCCCTCTCCTACACCCACGACGATAATCCCAGATCAAGGAGAAGCTGCTGTTGAGGGGGAGGTAGCTTCAAGGCGCGAACCTCCCCGGCGAGTTCAAGTGGATCACCCAGCTTCAAGGATCATAGGAGATCTCAACGAACGCACTACTCGGTCAAGGGTTCGAAACAATTCTCACTTTGCTCATGCTTCTTTCGTTGCTACTTTTGAGCCCAAAGACATTGGACATGCCTTATCTGATTCTAATTGGGTCAACGCAATGCATGAGGAGTTGGAGAACTTTGAGAGGAACCAAGTTTGGGAGTTGGTAGATCCTCCACCAGGTTGTAAGCCGATCGGGACAAAATGGGTGTGGAAAAATAAAGAGGGTGAGAATGGAGAAGTGGTGAGAAACAAGTCGTGGTTGGTGGCTCAAGGGTACAGTCAGAAGGAGGGGATCGACTACGAGGAGACCTTTGCTCCCGTAGCCCGTTTGGAGGCAATTAGGATCCTTCTAGCCTTTTCCGTGGCTAAAGGGTTCAAATTGTATCAAATAGATGTGAAGAGTGCCTTCCTGAACGGTGTGTTGGAAGAGGAGGTGTATGTGAAGCAACCACTGGGGTTTAAAGTGAGAAGTACCCCGACCGGGTGGTCAAGTTGAGAAAGGCGCTCTATGGGTTGAAATAGGCACCTAGGGCTTGGTATGGCAGGTTGAGGGGGTTCTTTTTTGCTAAGGGCTTTGAGATGGGGAAGGTATATCAGACCTTGTTTCTCCTAAAGCAGGGCGTTGATATTCTGATTGTTCAGGTATACGTGGATGACATTATCTTTGGTGGCTCGTCTCACTCTTTGGTTTTAAGGTTTGCAGAAGACATGAGCAGGGAATTCGAGATGAGCATGATGGGTGAGTTGCAGTTCTTCCTCGGCCTACAGATCAAGCAGTCGAAGGAAGGAACATTTGTGCATCAAGCTAAGTACACCAAAGACATTGTGAGGAAGTTCAAGATGGAGGACTCCAAGGCCATGGTGACGCCTATGAGTACGACTACTGCTCTTGATGCGGACGAGGAAGGTGAACACGTGGACCAGAAGGAGTACCAAGCATGATCGGGTCACCCCTGTACATGACGACGACGAGGCCGGACATCCAATTCTCGGTATGTCTGTGCGCTTATTTTCAAGCGTCTCCAAGGAGTTCGCATCGACAAGCAGTCAAGCGCATATTCATGTATTTGCGACACACTCCCGACTTCAGCCTTTTGTACTCCGCGTCTTCCTCTTTGGCTCTTCATGGATTTTCGGACGCGGATTTTGTCGGATGTCGGTTGGATAGGAAGTCCACTTCTGGGACTTGCCAGTTCTTGGGTTCTTCTTTGGTGTCTTGGTTTTTCTGCAAATAATCGAGTGTTTCTCAATCCACTACCGAGGCAGAGTATGTAGCCGCTGCTAGTTGCTGCTCCCAGCTCCTTTGGATCACATACACCATGAGTGACTTTGGTGAGGAGTATACCCATGTCCTACTTCTTTGTGACAGCACCAGTACCATAAGCGTTGCAAAGAACCCAGTGCTCCATTCCAAAACCAAGCACATAGAAGTGAGGTACATTTTTTGAGAGACAATGTCGAGAAAGGGAAAATCGCTTTGATCCTTGTACCCACACATGATCAACTAGCCGATATTTTCACCAAGCCCCTAGATCAAGCAACTTTCACTCGTTTGCGGGGGGAACTTGGTGTGTGTTTGATTTCTTGAGTTGGGTGTGGGAGCTCCTTTGTAGAATATGTATAGCTTTCTTTTGTGCATGTTTGCATTTGCATGGCATTTTGTATCATGATGTATAGGCACCTTTGTATCTTAGGTTGCATGCATTTGTATCATATGCATTGTGCTAGGAAAAGCTTCTCTTATATACATTGTTCACCATGATGTGCTATATATGATCTTGTGGGCTAGTTTGGTATGCTATGGTTAGTTTGGCTTACCTCTTGATGATCTTGGTTTATGCCCATGGTTGCAAGCTATGTTTTTGAAAAATGTCTTATGTATGCTCTCTTGTGAGTAAATGCCTTTATATGATCTTGACATGTTTTTGTGGCTTGCCTATGCATAATTTGTGGTTGGATAGCTTATTTTGATCATATGGGTCCAAAGGCTCATTTGTCATCATGAATGTTTAGCCCGCTCGCTTTATCTTGTGGAGGGGCATAAGTTCCTTTTTGTCGCAAAGACATTTCATGTACCAAATACAAATCTGAAAATGAAATGTAAATTGCTTGGAAAATGTGTTTCCATGTCATTTGTGCTTATTTTATATAGCTTTAGGTGCTAAACCGTTGCATGATGCCTACCAATGAGAAGTCTCATATATAGAAGTAGGCACATGGCTCGGTGGCTTTGACATGACATGAGGTTCTTGAGGGTGTTTATGATGATCTTATGATTAGAATTGTTGTCCTAGCATGAAGTTTGTGTGGCTTTGCCATTTTGACATGTTTTGCTCATGTTTAGGATTTTGCTCATGAGAGGGTGATTTTTCGCAATTTTGCTCATTTCTATCTTAGCTTTGCCCAATGGTTGTGAAACTTGGTGATCATGTAGTAGATGTTCATACGAATCTATAGAGTATCTAACATGCTCATTTGGATATGTGTAGCCCCTTGTGTTGAATTTTGTCTATTTGAGAAGCTCTAGGTTGTATTTTTCCAATTTTTGCCTTGATTCATGCTTTGGCAACAAGGGGGAGATGGTTGTGAAGGAAAAGTGCTTCTGGATGCATTTGGAAGATTTCCGGGTGGTTTCGAGCCATTTTTGGGCTCTTGCAGTTCCCAGGTGGTCACCGGTCTGACCGGTTGAGGTCACCGGTCTGACCGGTGTAAGTGACAGGCCCTGTTCAGATGTTGGACACCGGTCTGACCAGTGTAGTGGACCGATTGACCGGTCAGAGCTGAGCTGAAGCAGCTACTCTGTTTTGCGAAGTGGTTTGCATGCATTCGTCCAGGGGGAGTTGCATTGGTTCAGGGGGAGCTTGCATGTGTGCAGGAGGAGCTCTTTGTGGTTTTCGAGCTTTGGTTTGGTGCAATTCGCTCTTTGCTTGAGCTTGCCCTTGCCTAATGGGACCGAGACTTGTCTTCTTCAAGTGATCTTACTCTTTGCCTTTCCTTTGGCTTTCGATCGCTTGTTGGAGTTTCTTTTAGTCGTTTCTTTTCTTTTCCTTTTCTCTTTGGTTACTCAAATATGTGTGTTGTCAATGCACTCATCAAGAGGGAGATTGAGGACCTGTGTGGTTCGAGGACCGGTGGATGGTCACTTCCTGGCGTGATGAGTGATTGACAACGTTGTGTGGACTGATTCTTGGCTAAGTATTGTAGGTGCAAGTTGCGTCTTGACTGGTGTTGGTGCAGGTGAAGAACAAGCACGAACGGTCGTTGCCGATGAGGCCTCCAGGTGTGGAGAAGACAAGTAGGCTTGGTTCGAGGGACCCGGTGGCCGACGGGGTCAAGTGCGGGCCGCAAGGTGGCAAGAACGGCATGATGAAGTCGTGGACGGTTCCTTGGTTGAGCCTCAAAGCCAAGATCGAGCCGGGACTTCGTGGGGGCCAAGTCCTGAGTGGAGATTGGCGGAGGCCACACCAAGTTCGCGGGGTCCAGTGGTTCACCAGAAAACCACTGGGTTCCTTGGTTGATCCACAATGCCAAGACCGAAGACGGAGGTGCAGCAGCATCAGACCGGTCTGACCGGTGGAGGACACCGGTCTGACCAGTGTGCGACGACGGCTTTCGGAGGCTTCGTAGTGGAGGACACGCGTCGGGATCGCAAGTTGTGCGTCGAGGCTACGCCAGGTGCGGTCACCGGGCATCTGTCCGATGGTGCAACGACGAAGATTCCCAAAGTGCCCCACGGGGGCGTGTATCCTAGTGTTAGGCCTTAGGGGTAGTTTCATCTTTCGATTGCCTCCATATAACCCAAGTGGTGAGAGGATGATAGCCATCTCTTGGAACCCTAGCTCATTTTGTTTTGCTATTTTCCCTTCCTATTTTCCTTAGGATTTTTTAGGACTAGCTTGAGAGCTTCATGGTGAGATCTTGAGAGAGGGATGGATGATCGGGAGGCAAGCTAGACCTTGTATGAACCTTAATGGTATGTATAGATGATTCGGCGTGGTTCCTCAAGGCTTGATTGTGTCTCTCCCATTTTTCCTTTTTGGTGATTTTCGGAGCCTTTTCTTGGCAATTTTCTTGTGGCGGTTTTGAGACCTTTCTCTTTGGGATTTGGTGGGGGATGTATGCATGACCCTTCGTGGTTCATTTCCTTGTGATTCCCCTCCCAAATCCGTGAGTAAAGGGGCTCGATTTTGGGGTTTTCTCCTCTCTAGGGTTAGAGGCGTTCTTGGTGGGATTTCTTCAATTCCTCTTGATTTAGCAAGTTTTGGTGGACCAAATCGTGGCTATGGAATACCCATGAGGTACTCCTACTATCCCCAAAGTCTTGTGCGAATCTGTGGAGCGAATCGGGAGATCGGGATTTGGATTTGGAGGAGTTGACCCGCGGCTCGCTGTTCATCCTGAGCGCCCAGGCCTTGACCGGTCTGACCGGTGCCCTCCACCGGTCTGACCGGTGCAGCCCCCTGTTGGGTTTAGGCTCGGGTGAACTGACTAGTTCGTGTGGCTTTGGGTTGTGGTGTTGCTAGTCAGTTCTTGGCAGTTTTTGAGTTGTTTTGCTAGGTTTTGTGAAGGTTTTTCTTTCCCTTCAGGTTGGCGTTTGGAGGTGATTTTTGTTCCAGGGCCTAGAGGAGTCACTGAGGCTTCCTGGAACGTTTCTGTGCATCTGCTATTGCCACCGGCCTGACCGGCTCTGTCCACCGGTCTGACCGGCGTAGGCCATCGGTCTGACCGGTGTAGCACAGGCAGTAGGCTGTGCAGTTTTCTGCTGTGCGTTTGGAGTGTTTGATTCGGTAGGTTGATTTGTTGGTTCCTAGGGTCAGTAGCACTCCAGTGGCTACGTGATCTTGGCCAACTTGGGTAGTCGAGTCGGAGACGAGTTTTTGGGATGGCCGCGTTCATCTGGTTGGAGAAGCCATCTCCTTCGAGAAGAATTTTTATCGGCTCCCATTCACACCCCCCCTCTCTGGTCGCTAGTTCGGTCCTTCACCTAGGGCGTTCAAGAAAGCCATCAAACTTAAATTTTGGACGAAAAACCCACTTGCTAGTCATGAGGTTGACGCCGGGAGGATGAGGCACCAACGTCCAAGTGTCATTGGCCTGCAGAGCATCGTACTCGGCTTGTATGGCAAGCCGCTAGTTCGGATCCTGTAGTGCGGCACGGACAGATGAGGGAACCAGGGAGGGCAGCGTGGCAGTCGCGAGGAGATTGAGGCAGTCCACAGGTTATCAAAAACCGTCCTTGCCATGAGTGCGCATGACATGCGCGTTGGCGACTAGAGCGATGGGATGCGGAATCGTTGAGGTGGTCCGTCCGGTGATCCTTTCGGCGCCACTAGCAACGACCTTAAACGTGGTGACCACAGGGCTAGCAGCATCAGATGGAGCCAGGGAGGCACCAGTAGGGCTTGCCGAAGCGCCCACGTGGTCGTTAGAGGTGCCGGCGTGGCCAGCAGAGGCGCCGGGGGCGGCGTCCATTCCGCCAGGAAGACGAGTACTTGGACTCACAGATCTAGGCCCAGTGGGGGAAGAGGAATCATCAGCACCATCCAAAAAAGATCCTGGGAGGTTGTCGACATCTTAGAAAAGGGGAACAAGGTCTCGTCGAATACCACATGATGTGAGACAATGATCCAATTCGAGTGAAGATCCAAACAGCGATATCCCTTATGATCAGGGGAGTACCCAAGGAAGACACACATGGAGGAGTGAGGTGACAATTTATGTGGAGCTATGGAGGAGAGGTTAGGGTAGCAGCCACAGCCGAAGACCCGAAGATGTGAATAAGAGGGTTGCGTGACGTGGAGAGTGAAAAACGGAGTGAGGCTGAGAGCCTGTGTGGTTCGAGGACCGATGGATGGTCGATTCCTAGTGTGATGAGTGATTAACAATGTGGTGTGGACTGACTCTTGGCTAAGTATTGCAGGTGCAGGTTGCGACTTGATTGGTGTTGGTGCATGTTAAGAACAAGCGTGAAAGGTCTATGCTAGTGGGCCTCTAGGTGTGGAGCAGACAAGTAAGCTTGGTTCGAGGGACCCAGTGGCCAACGGGATCAAGTGCGGGCCGCATGGTGGCAAGAACAGCTAGACGAAGTCGTGTACAGTTCCTTGGTTGAGCCTCAAAGCCAAGATCGAGCTGGGACGACGTGGGGTCCAAGTCATGAGTGGAGATTAGCGGGAGGACACACCAAGTCTGCGGGGTTTCCAGTGGTTCACCACAAAACCTCTGGGTTCCTTGGTTGAGCCGCAAAGCCAAGACCGAAGAACGAAGTGCTGCAGCACCAGGCCGGTCTGACCGGTGTGCGTCACGGACTTCTGGAGACTTCGAAGCGGAGGACACGCATCGGGATCGCAAGACTTGCATCGAGGCTAAGCAAGGTGCGGTCACCGGGAATCCATCCGATGGTGCTACGGCGAGATATTCCAAAGTGCCCTTTGGGGGCGTGTATCCTAGTATTATGTAATAGGGGTAGTTTCCTCTTTTGGTTGCCTCCATATAAACCAAGTGGAGAGAAAATGGCAGCCATCTCTTGGAACCCTAGTTCATTTACTTCTCTAGTTTTTCCTATTTTCCCTTAGGTTTTCCACAGGACTAGCTTGAGAGCTTCATGGTGAGATCTTGAGAGAGGGATGGATGATTGGGAGGCAAGCTAGACCTTGTATGAATCTTTCATGGTATGTATAGAAGGTTCAGCGTGATTCCTCAAGTGCTCTTGTTGTCTCTCCCGTTTTTCCTTTTTGGTGATTTTCGGAGCCTTTTCTTAGCGATTTTCTTTTGGTGGATTTGAGGCCTCTCCTTTGCGGTTTTGGTGAGGGATGCACACATGAGCCCCTTGTGGTTCTTTTCTTGGTGATCCCTCTCTCAAATCTGTCGAAAAAGGTGCTCGATTTGGGGGTTTTCCTTTGGTTTCAGGAAGAGGATTCCTCTTGATTTAGTGAGTTTTGGGGGTTCAAATCGTAGCTATGGATGACCATGATGTACTCCTAGTATCCCAAAAGTCTCGTGCAAATCCGTGGAGCGAATCGGGAGATCGGGAAGGATCTTTGGAGGAGTTGACCCGCAGCTCACTGTTCATCCCGAGCGCCCAGGTCTTGACCGGTTTGACAGGTGCTCTTCACCGGTCTGACCGGTGTGACTCCCTATTGGGATTTGGATCAGGCGACCGTTCTAGGGTGTTGGTTTGTCTCTAGGCTTGCAGCTGTTTGAAGTCCGTGTTGTTTGGGGCTTGGAGTCGTGAGTTCTTGGACTTGGAATTTTTCGGCTAGGACCGATCTGACCGGTGTAGAGCCTTTCAGTGGAAAGTCGCAAGTATTGCTCGGGTGATCCGGCTGGAGGCTTCGGGTGACCTGGTGTGTCTCTGTTGGGTGTCGGGTGATCTGGCTGCTCTGTTCAAGTGATCCGGCCAGGACCGATCTGACCGGTGCCAGTGAGCGGTCTGACCGGTGTGGTGTGTGAGCTGCTCGAGTCTTTGTTCCACTGCGTTCTCCAGTAGATTTGGTGGTTGTTTGTTCCTAGGATCAATAGCACTCCAGTGGCTACGTGGTCTTGGCAAACTTGGGTAGTTCGAGTTGAAGAAGTCTTTGGGCTGGCCGTGCTCACCTTGTTGGAGAAGACATCTCCTTCGAGAAGAATTTTTATCGGCTCCCAATCACTCCCCCCTCTCAGGTTCACCATTCTGGTCCTTCAAGTGGTATCAGAGCCGGTTACGTGTCTTGATTGACTCTATTCAGTCTTAGATCCAAAGATGGCATACCAGGAACGGGGTTCGGGTCCTCCGCACTTTGATGGAAAGAATTACCAGATGTGGCAGAGGCGGATGTCCGCTTTCCTTCGCGGCAAGGGTCAGATCCTTTGGGATGTTACGGAGAACATAACTTATGTTCATCCGATTAACTTCCTTGCTCCGGGATCGAGGGATATGCACGATGCCAACAACAATGTGGTTGACTACTTGTTTCGTGCCCTTTGTCAATCCGAATTCGATCAAGTTCAGGCAGAGGATTTGGCTTGCAAGATTTGGGACAAGCTTAAGGTGGCTCACGCTGGGAACAATCAGGTCAAGGCAAGGTTGTCTGCGACTTACCGGAGAGAGTACGAGAACTTCACTCATCTCCCCGCTGAGTCCATAGACACCATGTTCCAGCAGTTCACGGTGATTGTGAACAATATGAGGGCCAATGTGACCGTGCTCCCGTATGATGATCATGACAGAGCTATGAAGCTTCTGCACTCGCTGGATCGTACCATGTAGGGCGCAAAGGTCGAGGCCATCTTGGAGTCGGGCACATATAGAGACACCATGTTCCAGCAGTTCACGGTGATTGTGAACCACTGGAAACCTCACAGACTTGGTGTGGCCTCGCGGCAATCTCCACTCATGACTTGGCCCCCACGTCGTCCCGGCTCGACCTTGGTTTTAAGGCTCAACCAAGAAACCGTCCACGACCTCGTCTTATTGTTCTTGCCACCATGCGACCCGCACTTGATCCCGCTGGCCACCGGGTCCCTCAAACCAAGCCTACTTGTCTGCTCCACACCTGGAGGCCACACCGGCATCGACCTTTCACGCTTGTTCTTCACCTGCACCAACACCAATCAAGCCGCAGCCTACACTTGCAATACTTAGCCAAGAGTTAGTCCACACAACGTTGTCAATCACTCATCACACCAGGAAGCGACCATCCACCGGTCCTCGAACCACACAGGCTCTCAATCTCCCCCTTGATGAGTGCATTGACAACACACACTTTTTGTAACCAAAGAGAAAAGGAAAAAGAAAAGAAACAAACAGAAGAACTCAAACAAGCGATCGAAAGCCAAAACAAAGACAAAGAACAAGATCACTTGAAAGAGGAAAGTCTCGGTCCCCTTAGGCAAGGGCAACGGCTCAACACAATCGAGACAACACAAGAGCAAAGCTCAAAAACGCACAAGAGCTCCCCCTGCACACATGCAAGCTCCCCCCTGAACCAAAGCAACTCCCCCTGAACAAATGCACCCAAAGATGAACTTACTACGGAACCTGGTGCCACCGGTTTCAGCAACTCGGTGCCACCGGATTGACAAAACCGGTGCGACCGGTTTGCTGAAACCGGTCCCACCGGATTTCCACCAGCCAGAGCAGAAAATGCAACAAATAATGCATAAGCTCCCCATCGACAACTGAACCATGCTTTGTAACAGATATGCAACTTTCTCACCCTTTCTTTCTCGCCCTTGTTGACAATGCATGAATCAAGGCAAATTATGGGGAAAATGCAACCTAGAGCTTCTCAAATAGACAAAATTCAGCACAAGATGCTACACATGACTAAATGAGCAAGTTAGATACTTGATAGCTTCGTAAGAACATAAGCTTCATGACCACCAAGTTTCATAGCCATCCGACAAAGCTAAGATCACATTGAGCATTTTTACGAAAAACATCTCTCATGAGCAAAGTCCTAAACATGATCAAAACATGCCAAAATGACAATATCACACAAACTTCATGCTAGGATAGGTATTCTAATCAAAAGACCATCATAAACACCCACAAGCATCTCATGTTATGTCAAAGCCACTGAGTCATGTGTCTACTTCTAGATATGAGACTTCTCATTGGTAGACATCATGCAACGGTTTAGCACCCAAAACAAAATGAGTTAAGCACAAGATGACATGGGAGCACATTTTTCAAGCATAAGACATTCCATTTTCAGATTAAGCATGGTACATGAAATGCCTTTGCGGCAAAAAGGAACTTATGCTCCTCCACAAAATAAGCAGGGGGCTAAACATCCATGATGGCAAAAAGATATTTGACCCCAAATGATGAAAATGAGCCATCCAACCATGAATTAAGCATAACAAAGCCACCAAGACATGTCATGAGCATATACAAGCATTTACTCACAAGAGAACCTACAACTAGCATTTTCAAAACTCATAGCATTCTCATATGGATATAAACCGAGACAATCAAGAGCTTAGCCAAACTTAACCACATCATACCAAACAAGCTGGCAAGGTCATCCATATCATGTCATAGTGAACAATGCATATGAGAGAAGCTTTTCCTACAAAATGCATATGATACAAATGCATGCAAACCTAAGATACAAAGCTGCCTATACATCATGTTACATATGCAATGCAAAATGCAAGAATGCACAAAAGGAAAGCTACACATATGTTACATGGGAGCTTTACCACCAACTCAGGAAACCAACCACACACAAAGCTCACAAACGGCCGGCTCCTCAAGAGGAGGCAAAGGGGCTCGACACCACCGGCAAAAGTGCAAAGGAGCACAAAACTCACAAGCTCCCCTTAAGCACATGCACTAGGGCCAAAGAGCATACAAAGCTCACCCTCAGTACACATGATAGAGCAAAGAGCACACTAAGCACACAGGCTCCCCCTAAACTCATGCATTAAGGCCAAATGTGAGATATGGGTACCGCTGGGTCCCTACCGACCAGGCTCACGGCCGTCCCCGACAGGTGGGTCCGGCCTACCAGAAGACCCACCGACCTGACAGTGGGCCCAACCGACCTAGTTGGTGGCCCACACGACCTCCTGAAGACTTTCCAGAAGACCTCAGGCGACCTTATCCAGAACGACTTCGAGACTTGGCGTACAAGACAAGACAACGGCGGATTCCGACAAAGGCAGATCGATGTATATGGCAAAAGTTGTAATCAACTACTCTTAGGTGTCCTGGTCGTAACTGACCAGGAGTCTGGGAACCGACCTTGTCCGCTGGCCAATATAAGGCGGGCAGGGCGACCCTTGTACAATCAGGCAATCCTCAAGCAATCTACACTAACAACTGGTCGTAGGGTTTTACTCTCCAGAGGCCCGAACCAGTATAAACTCGCCGTGTTCTCTGTGTTCCGTGTGCTCGTGCGCAACCTTCGAGTTCTTAGCCCTAGATTTCACCCGGCCAAATAAATAAACCACCGGGGTTAACCCCCCTGTGGGCTGTCCAGATCTAAACCTCTGACAGTTGGCGCGCCAGGTAGGAGGAAATACAGGGTTCTTCGAGCAGCTCGATGGCTTCTCCAAGCGACGTCATCTTCCCGGAAAGCATGGCGGACATCCTCGCCAACCCCGTCGACATCTGCTTCAGCTCTATGCCGGCGGAATCCATCGCTCCAGCCGCCTGCCTAGTCATCGAGAGTAATGCGGTCTCTTCCAACCAACAGATCGAACCCGATCTGCTGACCGAAACCCACCCACCCACTCCTCGCGACCTGATCGCGGGACTCGATCGCGTCGAAGGCATGCTCTCCAACACGATCAAGGTCTGTGAGTGTGCCAAGCGCCCTCGCAGGACCACCCCACCTTCGCCCTGCATGCCTCTTGGCCTGCAGAACGCAGCTCACACAGCATCTCGCTACGTGAAGAACAAGATCCAGATCGAATCTGGACCCAAGATCCCACATCGTGGAAACTGCAGAGGTCATCTCGACGACCCTTGCCCTATCCACGAGGACTCCAAACATACGGCACGCCAGTGCCGTGTGCACAAGAAGCTTCGTCAACCCCTCATCACGGCTCATCGTCGTCAGATCAATCGTGGGCCGTCCCCAGACAACCTCACGTTTCAGATCGCCCGTACGACCATCTCACCCAACAATCTGGATGATATCTTCGAGATCCCAGATCGAGAAGTGCTCGTGGTCTCCGCCGACGTCCCTCCACAAGCAGGCGAAATAGAAGAGTAGCGCCAACAGCGAGAGAATGCTAATGCCGCATGAGCCGTGCGCCGTCAGCAGGAAGCAGACGCACCTGCAGCAGCTGCAGGTCAACCTGCAGTCAACGTCATACCCGGTGCCGGTGGCCAACCTGCAGGCAACGTCCCTGATGGTGCAGCCGCCCCCGCGGCTCCAGCAGCTTCTCAGCAGCACCACCACCAAGATCAGCCTCGTCGACACCGCCTGTGTGCCAGAGACCTCCTGAGGGACTTTGAGCAAGATGGCCATGAAGTCTACAACTCTCCTCAAGCTAATCTAGGCGGGGCACTCGCCAAGCTAGGACAACTTGAGGATACTCCTACAACCCAACGTCTACAAGCTCACATCCGCATCGCCACTGCCCAGGTCGAAGAAAGGGGTCCAGGATACAGCAAATCGGTCTCAAGTTCCTACTCCAGGAGTAGGTCAGAGCGACCCCGCCATCGTCGTCACAACAACGACAATGCTCCCCTTCCGCCCGTAGCCGAAGAGGGAGGTGGAGAGAACGAAGTTGTGCAGCCGGTCAATGCCGCTGCCAACGCAGGAGCCAACCCACCAGCTAACGCTGCTGCTAATGCCGTCGGCAACGCTGCCAACAACATCGCTAATGCTGCTGGTGCCCAGCAGCAGAACACCGCTGGTAACGTGGGACAAAACGCCGGAGCTCAACCTCCGCCAGCACAAGCCACACGCGCCCGGAGCAATCAGCGACAGCCTATACGAGATGAAGTAGAGATAGCACGCTATGCCAACTATGATCGCGACAACAGGGTCCCTGATCCCTGTTGGTATTTCTTAACCTCACCACTATGGCGCTGGGTTAGCGTGAGCGTGTAAGAAACACCCGGGTACACTGACGAGTGCGAACGAATCCGCAAGCGCAGGGATACACTGTTGTAGCACTTCACCTCAGGAGTATTCCCAAGGGTATCGAATCCAAGGAACAGCGTGTACTACCTTCTACCCTAGGAGAACGGTCCAAGGACACAACTCTATAGAGTTGAGATGAAGATGGAGAGGATCCTGCTGATAGTGGGCAGACTTAAGAACAATCTCTCAGTCATTTCGGACACCGGACCCTCCTGGCTATAACAGTCGGTTCACGGCAAAGGGTTGCCTACACCTGTATCCGGACGTGGGGGATTCCGTAAGGGTCCAACGGCTGTCACTACCGCGGCCTACCCCAAGACAAACCGTGGGATACAGGGAAATCGAAGGATAACCCGTTATCTAGACACCACGTCTACACCATCGGATACTACTATAGCACGGCTACGTCTGCTAGCCCGTAACAACACTATTGCACTCCGTACGAAGACGGAGCGACGAACCCACAAGGGAGAGACCAGAACTCACTCAGGTAACCGCTATCTATACAAGGATCATGGAAGGACTTTGGTCTAAACTAGAATACAAGAGCATCCACTTTACTCTAATTGGACTAGTAGGCATACAAATGGAATTAGCAACTTATGAACTACACCAGAGGATCAAAGGCTAAGCTCATGAAGAACACAAGCCTCTAAATCATGAATAAGTGAAGAACACAAGAACTATTCACCTATGCATGAATACTACTTTAGTCTAAATAGGAAATGCAGAAATACACACTTTATTCTAAATGAAGAACGAAGCATCCATAGAGATACAAATCCCTCTCTCACTCTCCTACTCTCTAATCTACCAAGGAGAGGCCTCTCCTTTGAAGGGAAGCTCTCATCCTTGGATGGAGTGGTGTGTCTCCTTTCTTACCCCCTCCCCTTCTATTTATAGGCTCGAGTCACCGTGTGAGAACACCCGAAGCACCACAGGAATGCCCTTAGGATCCAATGGGGAGACGACATGTGGAAGACGGGCGCGAACCGCCTTAAGGTGGGGTCGGCCGACCTGTGGGGTCGGCCGATCCCGGGTTGACTCCGTTGGCGTCGCCTTTCATCTGGGTGACTGCTAGGTGGGTCCCCAAGGTGGTTCCCGGTGTATGGGTCGGTTGGAGGCGGTTTGCTCGGGTTGTGGGCCCTTGAATCCTTGTGCTGAACACGTGGCGGCGTTTGATTTGTCGGGAGGTGCTTCTCTTGGATTGATGAGGTGTCATGGACACATGGCATCCTGTGTGCCAGCACGTCGCCACATGGCCTAGTGTGGGTCCCACCAGGCCCATGATATATTATGATCTTATCTTGTGCATATCTCTTTCATCCGAGCTCCGAAGTATACAAATGATATATCCATTTCGATCGTCTCGACGAGCCCGTCACAATGGTGCAGAACATATTGGCATTTGGGACTATTTATGATGATGCCATATTCATGCTATTAATGCACTGGCTCTCAGCTATATCATTTCATGTGTATTTTGGCCTATCCTGCATCAAAAGATAGAAACACCAACACTTCTGGAAATTGTCAGTATAAAGCCCTATCCTAGTGTTGATGATCACTTTCCATTTATTTTATGCAGGAGTTGATGGCACAAAAGTGATACTTAACAGCCGTCAACAATCCCCTTGACGCCAATTACCCCATCCAAGCTACAGACCTCTGAAGGACTGAACTGGCGACCAGAGGGGGGAGTGAATGGGAGCCGATAAAAATTCTTCTCGAAGGAGATGGCTACTCCAACAAGACGAACACGGCTAACCAAATCACGTCTCCGACTCAACTACCCAAGTTGGCCAAGACCACGTAGCCACTGGAGTGCTACTGGTCCTAGGAACCAACAACTCAACCAACCGAACCAAACACCCCAAACGCACAGCGGAAATCTGCACAGCTTGCTGCCTGTGCTACACCGGTCAGGCCGATGGCCTGTGCCGTTCAGACCGGTGACACCGGTCAGACCGGTAGACAGGGCCGGTCAGGCTGGTTGCTACAGCAGCCGCACAGAAAAATGTTCCAAGAAGCCTCAGTGACTCCTCTAGGCCCTGGAATAAAAACACCTCCAAAACACAACCTGCAAGGGAAGAAAACCTTACACAAATCCTAGCAAAACTCCACAAAACCTGCCAAGAACTGACCAACAGCACCACGGGCCAAAACCACACGAACCAGGAACTTCACCTAAGGCAAATCCCACAAAGGCCTGGCTCTGGTCAGACCGGTCACCTGCACCGGTCAGACCGGTGAGCCTGGGCAGCTCGGGATGAACAGCAACCCGCGGGTCAACTCCCCCAAATCCAAATCTCGATCTCCCGATTCGCTCCACGGATTCGCACAAGACTTTGGGGAAAGTAGGAACACCTCATGGGCACTCCATAGCCAAGATTTGGTCCACCAAAACTTGCTAAATCAAGAGGAATCGAAGAAATCCCACCAAGAACGCCTCTAACCCTAGAGAGGAGAAAACCCCAAAATCGAGCCCCTTTGCTCACGGAATTGGGAGGGGAATCAAAGGGAAAAGAACCACGAAGGGTTCAAGCATACATCCCCCACCAAACCCAAAGAGAAAGGCCTCGAATCCGCCACAAGAAAATCGCCAAGAAAAGGCTCCGAAAATCACCAAAAAGGAGAAATGGGAGAGACACACCAAAGCCTTGAGGAACCACGCCGAATCATCTATACATACCATGAAGGTTCATACAAGGTCTAGCTTGCCTCCCAATCATCCTTCTCTCTCACAAGATCTCACCTTGAAGCTCTCAAGCTAGTCCTAGAAATTCCAAAGGAAAAATGGAAGAGCAAAATAGCAAAACAAAATGAGCTAGGGTTCCAAGAGATGGCTGCCATCCTCTCACCACTTGGGTTATATGGAGGCAACCGAAAGACGAAACTACCCCTAAGGCCTAACACTAGGATACACGCCCCCGAGGGGCACTTTGGGAATCTTCATCATCGAACCATCGGACGGATGCCCGGCGACCGCACCCTGCGTAGCCTCGACGCACACCATGCGATCCCGACGCGTGTCCTCTGCTTCGAAGTCTCCGGACTGCGTCGTCGCACACCGGTCAGACCGGTGTCCTCCACCAGTCAGACCGGTCAGACCCACCAGTCAGACCGGTCCGGTGCTGCTGCCTTCGGTCTTCGGCCTTGGCTTTGTGGATCAACCAAGGAACCCAGTGGTTTTCTGGTGAACCACTGGAAACCCCGCGAACTTGGTGTGGCCTCTGCCAATCTTCACTCATGACTTGGCCCCCATGAAGTCCCGGCTCGATCCTGGCTTTGTGGCTCAACCAAGGAACTGTCCACGACTTTATCTTGCCGTTCTTGCCACCATGCGGCTCGCACTTGACC
The DNA here is from genome assembly GCA_036936925.1 of Cenchrus fungigraminus. Classification (NCBI taxonomy): domain Eukaryota; kingdom Viridiplantae; phylum Streptophyta; class Magnoliopsida; order Poales; family Poaceae; genus Cenchrus; species Cenchrus fungigraminus. The sequence continues at coordinate 46,144,889 of CM072778.1, read as the reverse complement.
CCGCTGGCCACCGGGTCCCTCGAGCTAAGCCTACTTGTCTTCTCCACACCTGGAGGCCTACCCGGCAACGACCTTTCATGCTTGCTCTTCACCTGCACCAACACCAGTCAAGCCGCAACCTGCACCTGCAATACTTAGCCAAGAATCAGTCCACACAACGTTGTCAATCACTCATCACACCAGGAAGCGACAATCCACCGGTCCTCGAACCACACAGGTCCTCAATCTCCCCCTTGATGAGTGCATCAACAACACACACGTTGTGGTAACCAGAGAGAAAAGGAAAAGAAAAGAAACGACTAAAAGAAACTCCAACAAGCGATCGAAAGCCAAAGGAAAGGCAAAGAGCAAGATCACTTGAAGAAGACAAGTCTCGGTCCCCTTAGGCAAGGGCAACGGCTCGACACAACCGAGACAAAAACAAACTCAAGCAAAGAGCGAAAGCCACCAAACCAAAGCTCGAAAACCACAAAGAGTTCCCCCTGCACACATGCAAGCACCCCCTGAACCAATGCAACTCCCCCTGGACGAATGCATGCAAACCACTTCGTAAAACAGAGCTGCTGTCTCAGCCTTGCTCTAACCGGTCAGACCGGTCCCCTACACCGGTCAGACTGGTGCCTAAGATCGTCCAGCACCTGGCACTCACACCGGTCAGACCGGTGAGTGTCACCGGTCAGGCCGATGACCACCTGGAAAACCTGGGAACTGCAAGAGCCCAAAAATGGCTCGAAACCACTCGAAAACCTTCTAAATGCATTCAATACACCAAAACATGCTCAAACTTCTCCCCCTTGTTGCCAATGCATGAATCAAGCCAAAAATGCAAAAAATGCAACCTAGAGCTTCCCAAATAGACAAAATTCATCACAAGATGCTACACACATCCAAATGAGCAAGTTAGATACTCTATAGCTTCGTATGAACATCAACTACATGATCACCAAGTTTCACAACCATTGGACGAAGCTAAGATAGAATTGAGCAATTTTGCGAAAAATCACCCTCTCAAGAGCAAAGTCCTAAACATGAGCAAAACATGTCAAAAAGGCAAAGCCACACAAAATTCATGCTAGGACAACCATTCTAAGCCTAAGACCATCATAAACACCCACAAGCACATCATGTCATGTCAAAGCCACCGAGCCATGTGCTTACTTCTAAACATGAGACTTCTCATTGGTAAGCAACATGCAACGGTTTAACACCCAAAAGCAAGTAAATTAAGTACATATGACATGGGAGCACATTTACCAAGCAATTTACATTTCATTTTCAGATTCATATTTGGTACATGTGAGGACCTGTGTGGTTCGAGGACCGGTGGATGGTCGCTTCCTGGTGTGATGAGTGATTGACAACGTTGTGTGGATTGATTCTTGGCTAAGTATTGCAGGTGCAGGTTGCGGCTTGACTGGTGTTAGTGCAGGTGAAGAGCAAGCGCAAAAGGTCATTACCGGGTAGGCCTCCAGGTGTGGAGAAGACAAGTAGGCTTGGCTCGTGGGACCCAGTGGCTAGCGGGGTCAAGTGCGGGCCGCATGGTGGCAAGAACGACAAGATGAAGTCGTGGACGGTTCCTTGGTTGAGCCACAAAGCCAGGATCGAGCCGGGACTTTGTGGGGGCCAAGTCATGAGTGGAGGTTGCGGAGGCCACACTAAGTTCGCGGGGTTTCCAGTGGTTCACCAGAAAACCACTGGGTTCCTTGGTTGATCCATAAAGCCAAGGCTGAAGACCGGAGGCAGCAGCACCGGACCGATCTGACCGGTGGGTACCGGTCTGACCGTTGGAGGACACCGGTCTGACCGTTGGAGGACACCGGTCTGACCGGTGTGCGATGACGCAGTCCGGAGACTTCAAAGCGGAGGACACACGTCGGGATCACATGGTGTGCATCGAGGCTACGCAGAGTGCGGTCGCCGGGCATCCGTCCGATGGTGCGACAACGAAGATTCCCAAAGTGCCCCTCGGGGGCGTGTATCCTAGTGTTAGGCCTTAGGGGTAGTTTTGTCTTTCGGTTGCCTCCATATAACCTAAGTGGTGAGAGGATGGCAGCCATCTCTTGGAACCGTAGCTCATTTTGTTTAGCTATTTTCCTCTTCCTTTTTCCTTTGGAATTTTTAGGACTAGCTTGAGAGCTTCATGGTGAGATCTTGAGAGAGGGATGGATGATCGGGAGGCAAGCTAGACCTTGTATGAACCTTCATGGTATGTATAGATGACTCGGCGTGGTTCCTCAAGGATTTGGTGTGTCTCTCCCGCTTTCCTTTTTTGGTGATTTTCAGAGGATTTTCTTGGCGATTTTCTTATGGCGGATTCGAGGCTTTCTCTTTGGGATTTAGTGGGGGATGTATGCTTGAATCCTTCGTGGTTATTTTCCCAATGATTCCCATCCCAAATCCGTGAGCAAAGGGGCTCGATTTTGGGGTTTTCTCCTCTCTAGGGTTAGAGGCATTCTTGGTGGGATTTCTTCGATTCCTCTCGATTTAGCAAGTTTTGGTGGACCAAATCTTGGCTATGGAGTGCCCATGAGGTGTTCCTACTTTCCCCAAAGTCATGTGCAAATCTGTGGAGCGAATCGGGAGATCGAGATTTGGATTTGGGAGAGTTGACCCGCGGGTTCCTGTTCATCCCGAGCTGCCCAGGCTCACCGGTCTGACCGGTGCAGGTGACCGGTCTGACTAGTGCCAGCCCTTTGTGGGATTTGCCTCGGGTGAACGGTTTGGTTCGTGTGGTTTTGGTCCGTGGTGCTGTTGGTCAGTTCTTGGCAGGTTTTGTGTAGTTTTGCTAGGTTTTGTGTAGGGTTTTCTTCCTTTGCAGGTTGTGTTTTGGAGGTGATTTTGTTCCAGGGCCTAGAGGAGTCACTGAGGCTTCCTGGAACATTTTCTATGCGGCTGCTGTAGCCACCGGCCTGACCGGCTCTGTCCACCAGTCTGACCGGTGTCACCGGTCTGACCGGCGCAGGCCATCAGTCTGACCGGTGCAGCACAGGCAGCAAGCCGTGCAGATTTCCGCTGCGCGTTTGGGGTGTTTAGTTCGGTCGGTTGAGTTGTTGGTTCCTAGGACCAGCAGCACTCCAGTGGCTACGTGGTCTTGGCCAACTTGGGTAGTTGAGTCGGAGACGTGATTTGGCTTGCCGTGTTCATCTTGTTGGAGTAGCCATCTCCTTCGAGAAGAATTTTTATCGGCTCCCATTCACTCCCCCCCTCTCTGGTTCGCCGTTCCGGTCCTTCAAGTGGTATCAGAGACGGTTCGGGTCTTTATTGACTCTAACCAGTCTAAGATCCAAAGATGGCGTACCAGGAACAGGGTTCGGGTCCTCCGCACTTCGATGGCAAAAACTACCAGATGTGGCAGAGGCGGATGGCGGCGTTCCTCCGCGGAAAGGGTCAGATCCTTTGGGACGTTACGATGAACACAGCTTATGTTCATCCGATTAACTTCCTAGCTCCTGGATCGAGGGACATCCACGACGCCAACAACAAGGCGGTCGACTACTTGTTTCATGCTCTGTGTCAATCCGAATTCGATCAGGTTCAGACAGAGGACCTTGCTTGTAGGATTTGGTTGGAGCTGAAGAATGCTCACACTGGAAATGCTGAGGTTTAGGCACGGTTGTATGCGACCTACAGGAGAGAGTATGAGAACTTCACTCATCTCCCCGGTGAGTCGATTGATGCCTTGTTCCAGCGGTTCACGGTGGTTGTGAACAACATGAGGGCCAATGTGGACGTCCTCCCGTACGATGACCATGATAGAGCTGTGAAGCTCTTGCACGCGTTGGATCGTACCATATGCGATGGAAAGGTCGAGGCCATTCTTGAGTCTGAGAAGTATACCACACTGACGGTGAACAAGCTGTTCTCTAAGCTCAAGTCGGCTGAGGTTGATCGTGGTTTGACAGCCCATCTCGAGAGCCCGACTGACTCTCATAGTCTTGCCTTGTCCTCTTTGATGTCTCAGGTGCTAAGTCTAATGCTAACCCATCCTCCAGGATGTTTGCCTTGTCCTCTTTGATGTCTTTGCCAGACGAGGAGTTGGACGTGCTTGGAGAGGACGAGCTGGCGCTGTTGACCAGATGGTTCGAGAAGCTGCACGAGAACCGGGTGAACACGAGGAGGACAACACGGACATGCTTCCAGTGCGGCAAGCCAGGACACTTTGTCGCCGACTGTCCAGAGAAGATGGAGAACAAGGACGGCTACAAGCACCGGTCGAGGACGGACAAGCACCGATCAAGGCGCGGTCACAAGCACAAGCATCGGAACATGGATGAGCGAGGATCAAGGAAGAAGGGCGGCCATGGAAGGAAGGCCCGAGCGATGGTCGGAGCAAGCGACGTCAACTCCAGCTCTGCCTACTCTTCCTCGAGCTCCAGTAGCAGTGAAGATGAAGGTGATCGGCGCAAGAACAAGAAGGCGTCCAAGAACTTGATCGGGCTGAGCTGCTTCGTGGGAGATGGCTTCTGCGGCATGGCACGCAGCTCCGGCAGCAAGAAGAATCACCAGAGTGACTCGGACTCTGACTCTGAGGATGAGGTACGTGACGAGCTTCCCTTCTTGCGTGAGGAGAATGAGCGGCTTGGCAAGTTGCTTGATAACCGCGATGACATGCTTAGAGAGGCGAAGAAGATGAGGAAAGAGCTTAGGGCCTCACTAGAAGATGCTAGGAACCGAGTAGCTGAGCTAGAAACCTAAAACCTTGATGCTAAGCTTGAGATAGATTCGCTTAAGGCTTCACCTGTGGTTTCTGATGATGTTGATTGCATTGATTGCTCAGTTTTCCTAGCTGATCTCACTGCTATCAAGGAAAAGCATGCCTCCAAGTGTGAGGAACTAGATGTGCTTAGGGTTAAAGTGGTTGAGCTTAAGTCTAGACCTGCTTTGCTAGGTGCTTGCACTTCTTGCCCTATTTTGCATAGAAAGATTGATGAGATGCATGCTTACATTATTTCTCTTGAGGCTCAGTTGAAAGCACCTGTTCCCACTTCTTGCTCTACTTGTGAGTTGCATGCGGTTAAGAATCTGGAACTTGCACATTATGTTGATCGCTTGCAGGATGAGAACCATGAGCTGAGGAAGTGTATGAGTTGGTTGTCGGGTCAGGAGCCTCAACTTGGTATCATGATAGCGGCTTTCAAACGCTATGATGGTCAGGCACTTGGGGCTGACAAGCTTGGAGAGAATAGTGGTGAGGGAGTTGAGAGAGTTGGAGAGATCCCTATCCCACCACCAAACACACACAAGAACAAGTTTGATCCCAATCCTAACCATCTCAGAAACAAACTTGACACAACTCCAGATCCACCCATATTCCCTCACCCAACAAATGATTTGCAAAAACCGGTGAGATTTGTGAGCCCAAAGGGAGGTGAGGATGGAGAGAAGAAAGGGGAGAAGCCGAGTGAGCAGCCCCAACCCAAGCCTAAGCCTAAGCCACAGCGCATAAAGTTCCATTGTGGGTATTGTGGTAGAGATGGTCACAAGGATGAGTTTTGCTTCAAGAGGAAGTGTGAGGAGAGAATGGTTAAGGAGTGGGCTAACAAGGATAGGTACCACCCCTCTAATGGTGTACCTGAGCCTTGTATGCAGATACCTAGGGCCAAGGCGATTGTGAGGTCGGTTCCGGCTTGGGGAGATCGAAAGGTGGCAGGTGGTGCTGCTGGCCGAGCACCACCGGTCAGACCGGTCAGGGTGACCGGTCAGACCGGTGCTGGTCTGGGCAGACAGCAGTTTGGTTTCCGTGCTCGTGAGGATGCTCGGTTCAGATCTGGTGGTCAGTTTGCTAGACGTTCTCCACCTCGTGCTCAATACGAGGGAGGGAGGAGTCGTAGCTTTGAGATGGAGAGGAGGAACGGTCCACGGTCTTCCTTTCGTGGCTTTTGTCCTCCTCCAGCGAGGCAGGGGTGGTTCCCTAGTGGTGGTTCTCATGTTGGTAGCTTTGGTAGGCGTGATGCTTTGGATTGTGCTAACCCCAATTTGGAGCAAATGGCTCAGCACTGGGTTTACTCTTTTGGTACTAACCCCATTGCTGAGTCGTTTGTTCGCTCACATGCTCGTTTTTGAATTTCAGGTGGAGGACTTGAGGAACATTTGGTTGATTGACTCCGATTGCTCGAGTCATATGACCGGAGACAAGGGGTGGTTCTCAAGTCTTGTCCCGGTGGTGTCCAAAACATACATCACTTTTGGGGACAATGGGCGAGGGCGTGTGCTTTCTGAAGGTGAGATAAGGATCAGTGACAAAGTCACTCTAAGGCGTGTTGCTCTTGTTCAATCGCTCGGATTCAATTTGCTTTCTGTTTTCCAGCTTTTGTGATGCGGACATCACCGATGACACGAGTATATCTCCTCCAGCAGCACCCCAGGCGCCACCTGCACAGGCTCGGGCGCCATTCTCACCTCTACATCAGGCCCAGGCGCCACTCCCGCCAACTGGGCCAATTACTCGGGTTCGTGCGAAGGAATTGAATTACATCATGCTGTTAAAGAACGAAGGCCCAGAAGAATAAAGCTGGCCCAACAGGAGGTCCAATTGCGGGTGCACTAGGGCTGTGAATAGTACTCGTGGCACTGTTCACGCCCCCTCCTGCCGCCAGGGGCTGTGTCCCTTCTATTTAGATAGACCCCTCTTTTATTTTCAGACTCGAGTTTTGTTTTACATCTAGCTTTAGCTACACCAGACCACGCACAAATACGTGCTGATCTCTATGATTCAGAACTCCACCTTCGAGTGATATTAAGATTGCTCGCCTCGAATTCTTGTTCGTTCGTCGATTACGCACAGGAATTGATCTTCGTGATCAGGCTGATCTTGCTCCAACAAGGTCGGTAACCACAGGGAGTTGGTTCAGCGATTGCATTGGTGCTTCAGGCTTGCTCGTCGTAGTCGGATCGTGAGGGTCTACTCCCGCCGAATCGGATTTATCTCCACTCACCGAAAGATCGGGCACTCCCCCTCTATCATTTTGGATGATGGTTTTGAGGTGTTGTTTCGGCCTGGTGGTTCTCAGATTTTGGATTCTCGAGGGGACCTAGTTTGCATGCTCGTTCCCGAGGGTCAGGTTTTCCGAGCGGATTTCTCTCAGTCTTCAGGTGTGGCTCGTTGCTTTTTGGCTGGTTCTTCGAGTGAGTTGTGGAAGTGGCATAGGAAGTTGGGTCACTTGAGCTTTGACCTTTTGTCTCGCTTGAGTAAACTCAATTTGGTCCGAGGATTGCCACGGTTGAGGTTTGAGAAAGAGTTGGTTTGTGCGCCGTGTAGGCATGCCAAGATGGTAGCCTCTTCCCATCCGCCCCTCACCGATGTGATGACGGAGCGTCCATGCGAGCTGCTCCATATGGACCTTGTTGGCCCAGCTCGTGTGCGATCTACGGGTGGGAAGTGGTATGTCCTTGTTGTGGTGGACGACTACTCTCGGTATGCGTGGGTCTTCTTTTTGGAGGAAAAGGGGGAGACGTTTGGTTTTGTTCGAGATCTTGTCTTGAGGTTGAAGAATGAGAGGCACGGAGATGCCATACGAGCGATCCGTAGTGACAATGGCTTGGAATTTAAAAACTCTCGTTTCGAAACCTTCTGTCATGACTTGGGTCTTGAACACCAGTTTTCGAGTCCGTATACGCCTCCCCAGAATGGCGTGGTGGAAAGAAAGAACAGAACCTTGTGTGAGATGGCCCGGACGATGCTCGACGAGCATTGGACTCCGACGAGGTTCTGGGCTGAGGCGGTTAATACCGCGTGTTATGTCTCGAACAGGATTTTCCTTCGAGCATTCAAGACGAAGACGTGCTATGAGATGATGCACGGTCGCGCTCCCAAGGTGAGTCACTTTCATGTGTTTGGATGCAAGTGCTTTATTCTGAAGAAATGCAAGAATCTGGATAAGTTTGAGGCTAGGTCTGTCGATGGTATTTTCTTTGGTTATGCTACTCACTCTAGAGCATTTCGTGTGCTCAACTTGGAAACTAACCAAATCGTGGAGACTTGCGAAGTTACCTTCGACGAGACACAACCACGTAACTCTCTTGTCTTTGAATGTGCAGGTGATGATGAACTTGGTGAGGAAATCTTTGAGGAGGAGGAGCATGGACATGGTGATAATGAAGATGGTGATGTGGTGCCCGTGGTTGAGCATGTATCTACTACTTCGACTACGATCGAGAACGAGCCCTCTCCTACACCTACAACGACAATCCCAGATCAAGGAGAAGCTGAAGTTGAGGGGGAGGTAGCTTCAAGGCGAGAACCTACCCGGCGAGTTCAAGTGGATCACCCAGCTTCAAGGATCATCGGTGACATCAACGAATGCACTACACGGTCGAGGGTTCGAAACAACTCTCACTTTACTCATGCTGCTTTTGTCGCTACTTTTGAGCCCAAGGACATTGGACACACATTATTTGATCACAACTGGGTAAATTTGATGCATGAGGATTTGTAGAACTTTGAGAGAAATCAAGTTTGGGAGTTGGTAGATCCTCCACCGGGTTGTAAGCCGATTGGGACGAAGTGGGTGTGGAAAAATAAAGAGGGAGAAAAAGGAGAAGTGGTGAGAAACAAGTTGAGGTTGGTGGCACAAGGGTATAGTTAGAAAGAGGGGATCGACTACGAGGAGACCTTTGCTCCCGTAGCTCGTTTGGAGGCGATTAGGATCCTTCTAGCCTTTTCCGTGGCTAAAGGGTTCAAATTGCACCAAATGGATGTGAAGAGTGCCTTCCTAAACGGTGTGTTGGAGGAAGAAGTGTATGTGAGGCAGCCACCGGGGTTTGAGAATGAGAAGTACCCCCACCGGGTGTACAAGTTGAGAAAGGCGCTCTATGGGTTGAAACAGGCGCCTAGGGCTTGGTATGGCAGGTTGAGGGGGTTCCTGTTTGAGAGAGGTTTCGAGATGGGGAAGGTTGATCAGACCTTGTTTCTCCTCAGGCAGGGCAAAGAGATTCTGATTGTGCAGGTATACGTGGATGATAATGTCTTTGGTGGCTCGTCTAATTCTTTGGTTGCAAGGTTTCCAGAAGACATGAGCAGGGAATTCGAGATGAGCATGATGGGTGAGTTGCAGTTCTTCCTCGGCCTTCAGATCAAGCAGTCGAAGGAAGGAACATTCATGCACCAAGCAAAGTACACCAAGGACATTGTGAGGAATTTCAAGATGGAGGACTCCAAGGCCATGGCGACGCCTATGAGTATGACTATAGCTCTTGATGCGGATAAGGAAGGTGAACACGTGGACCAGAAGGAGTACCGAAGCATGATCGGGTCACTCCTATACTTGACGGCGACGAGGCCAGACATTCGATTCTCGGTATGTCTGTGCGCTCATTTTCAAGCGTCTCCGAGGACTTCACATCGGCAAGCAGTCAAGAGCATTTTCAGGTATTTGCGTCATACTCCCGACTTCGGCCTTTGGTACTCCGCATCCTCTTCTTTGGCTCTTCATGGTTTTTCAGACGCGGATTTTGTCGGATGTCGGTTGGATAGGAAGTCCACTTCTGGGACTTGCCAGTTCTTGGGTTCTTCTTTGGTTTCTTGGTCTTCCCGCAAACAGTCGAGTGTTGCTCAATCCACTACCGAGGCAGAGTATGTGGCCGCAGCTAGTTGTTGCTCTCAGCTCCTTTGGATCACATACACCATGAGCGACTTTGGTGTGGAGTATACCCATGTTCCACTTCAATGTGATAGCACCAGTGCCATAAGCGTTGCAAAAAACCTAGTGCTCCATTCCAAAACCAAGCACATAGAAGTGAGGTATCATTTCCTGAGAGACAATGTGGAGAAAGGGAAAATATCTTTGATCCATGTACCCACACATGACCAACTAGCCGATATCTTCACCAAGCCCCTAGATCAAGCAACTTTCACTCGTTTGCGGGGAGAACTTGGTGTTTGTTTGATTTCTTGAGTTGGGTGTGGGAGCTCCTTTGTAGCATATGAATAGCTTTCCTTTGTGCATTTCTTGCATTTTGCATGGCATGTGTAACATGATGTATAGGCATCTTTGTATCTTAGGTTGCACGCATCTTGTATCATATGCATTTTGTAGGAAAAGCTTCTCTCATATACATTGTTCATCATGATGTGCAATATATGATCTTGTGAGCTAGTTTGGTATGCTATGGTTAGTTTGGATTAGCTCTTGGTGATCTTGTTTTATGCCCATGGTTGATAGCTATGTCTTTGAAAAATGAGATATGTATGCTCTCTTGTGAGTAAATGCCTTTATATAATCTTGACATGTTTCAGTGGCTTGGCTATGCTTAATTTGTGGTTGGATAGCTTATTTTGATCATATGGGGCCAAAGTCTCATTTGCCATCATGAATGTTTAGCCCCCATGCTTTATCTTGTGGAGGGGCATAAGTTCTTTTTTGTCGCAAAGACATTTCATGTACCAAATATGAATCTGAAAATGAAATGTAAATTGCTTGGAAAATGTGCTCCCGTGTCATATGTGCTTAATTTACTTACTTTTGGGTGCTAAACCGTTGCATGTTGCTTACCAATGAGAAGTCTCATGTTTAGAAGTAAGCACATGGCTCGGTGGCTTTGACATGACATGAGGTGCTTGTGGGTGTTTATGATGGTCTTATGCTTAGAATGGTTGTCCTAGCATGAAGTTTGTGTGGCTTTGCCATTTTGACATGTTTTGCTCATGTTTAGGACTTTACTCATGAGAGGGTGATTTTTCGCAAAATTGCTCAATTCTATCTTAGCTTCGTCGAATGGTTGTGAAACTTGGTGATCATGTAGTTGATGTTCATACGAAGCTATAGAGTATCTAACTTGCTCATTTGGATGTGTGTAGCATCTTGTGATGAATTCTGTCTATTTGAGAAGCTCTAGGTTGCATTTTTTGCATTTTTGGCTTGATTCATGCATTGGCAACAAGGGGGAGAAGTTTGAGCATGTTTTGGCCTACTGAGTGCATTTAGAAGGTTTCCAAGTGGTTTTGAGCTAGTTTTGAGCTCGTGCAGTTCCCAGTTTTTCCCAGGTGGTCATCAGCCTGACCGGTGGGATGCACCGGTCTGACCGGTGTGCGTGTCAGGTGCTGGGCGATCTAGTCCAACGGTCTGACCGGTGAGGTGGACCAGTCTGACCGATCGGAGCAAAGCTGTTGCAGCTGCTCTGTTTCATGAAGTGGTTTGCATGCATTCGTCCAGGGGGAGTTGCATTGGTTCAGGGGGAGCTTGCATGTGTGTAGGGGGAGCTCTTTGTGGTTTTCAAGCTTTGGTTTGGTGGCTTTCACACTTTGCTTGAGCTTTGCTTTTGTCTCGGTTGTGTCGAGCCGTTGCCCTTGCCTAAGGGGACCGAGACCTGTCTTCTTCAAGTGATCTTGCTCTTTGCCTTTCCTTTGGCTTTCGATCGCTTGTTGGAGTTCCTTTTAGTCGTTTCTTTTCTTTTCCTTTTCTCGATGATTACCAAAACATGTGTGTTGTCAATGCACTCATCAAGGGGGAGATTGAGGACCTGTGTGGTTCGAGGACCGGTGGATGGTCGCTTCCTGGTGTGATGAGTGATTGACAACGTTGTGTGGACTGATTCTTGGCTAAGTATTACAGGTGCAGGTTGTGGCTTGACTGGTGTTGGTGCAGGTGAAGAGCAAGCGTGAAAGGTCGTTGCCGGGTAGGCCTCCAGGTGTGGAGAAGACAAGTAGGCTTGGCTCGAGAGACCCGGTGGCCAGCGGGGTCAAGTGCGGGCCGCATGGTGGCAAGAACAGCATGATGAAGTCGTGGACGGTTCCTTGGTTGAGCCACAAAGCCAAGATCGAGCCGAGACTTCGTGGGGGCCAAGTCATGAGTGGAGATTGGCGGAGGCCACACTGAGTTCGCGCGGTTTCCAGTGGTTCACCAGAAAACCACTGGGTTCCTTAGTTGTCCACAAAGCCAAGACCGAAGACCGGAGGCAGCAGCACCAGGATCGGTCTGATCGGTGGGTACCGGTCTGACCGGTGTGCGACGACGCAGTCCGGAGACTTCGAAGCGGAGGACACGCGTCGGGATCACATGGTGTGCGTCGAGGCTACGCAGAGTGCGGTCGCCGGGCATCCGTCCGATGGTGCGACAACAAAGATTCCCAAAGTGCCCCTCGGGGGCGTGTATCTTAGTGTTAGGCCTTAGGGGTAGTTTCGTCTTTCGGTTGCCTCCATATAACCCAAGTGGTGAGAGGATGGCAGCCATCTCTTGGAACCCAAACTCATTTTGTTTTGCAATTTTCCTCTTCCTTTTTCCTTTGGAATTTTTAGGACTAGCTTGAGAGCTTCATGGTGAGATCTTGAGAGAGGGATGGATGATCGGGAGGCAAGCTAGACCTTGTATGAACCTTCATGGTATGTATAGATGATTCGGCGTGGTTCCTCAAGGATTTGGTGTCTCTCCCGTTTTCCATTTTTTGTGATTTTTGGAGCCTTTTCTTGGCGATTTTCTTGTGGCGGATTCGAGTTCTTACTCTTTGGGATTTGGTGGGGGATGTATGCTTGAATCCTTCATGGTTTTTTTCCCTTTGATTCCCCTCCCAAATCCGTGAGCAAAGGGGCTCGATTTTGGGGTTTTCTCCTCTCTAGGGTTAGAGGCGTTCTTGGTGGGATTTCTTCGATTTCTCTTGATTTAGCAAGTTTTGGTGGACCAAATCTTGGCTATGGAGTGCCCATGAGGTGTTCCTACTTTCCCCAAAGTCTTGTGCGAATCCGTGGAGCGAATCGGGAGATCGAGATTTGGATTTGGGAGAGTTGACCCGCGGGTTCCTGTTCATCCCGAGCTGCCCTGGCTCACCGGTCTGACCGGTGCAGGTGACCGGTCTGATCGGTGCCAGCCCTTTGTGGGATTTGCCTCGGGTGAACAGTCTGGTTCGTGTGGTTTTGGTCCGTGGTGCTGTTGGTCAGTTCTTGGCAGGTTTTGTGGAGTTTTGTTAGGCTTAGTGTAGGGTTTTCTTCTCTTGCAGGTTGTGTTTTGGAGGTGATTTTGTTCCGGGGCCTAGAGGAGTCACTGAGGCTTCCTGGAACATTTTCTGTGCGGCTGCTGTAGCCACCGGCCTGACTGGCTCTGTCCACCGGTCTGACCGGTGTCACCGGTCTGACCGGCGCAGGCCATCGGTGTGACCGGTGCAGCACAGGCAGCAAGCTGTGCAGATTTTCGCTGTGCGTTTGGGGTGTTTAGTTCGGTCGGTTGAGTTGTTGGTTCCTAGGACCAGTAGCACTCTAGTGGCTACGTGGTCTTGGCCAACTTGGGTAGTTGAGTCAGAGACGTGATTTGGCTTGCCGTGTTCATCTTGTTGGAGTAGACATCTCCTTCGAGAAGAATTTCGGCTCCCATTCACTCCCCCCCTCTCTGGTTCACCGTTCCGGTCCTTCAACATGAAATGTCTTTGTGACAAAAAGGAACTTATGCCCCTCCACAAGATAAAGCGTGGAGGCTAAACATTCATGATGGCAAATGAGCCTTTGGCCCCCATATGATCAAAATAGGCTATCCAACCACAAATTAAGCATAGCCAAGCCACTAAGAATATGTCAAGATCATATAAAGGCATTTACTCACAAGAGAGCATACATATCTCATTTTTCAAAAACATAGCTATCAACCATGGGCATAAATCAAGATCATCAAGAGCTAAGCTAAACTAACCATAGCATACCAAACTAGCTCACAAGATCATATATAGCACTTCATGGTGAACAATGTATATGAGAGAAGCTTTTCCTACAAAATGCATATGATACAAAATGCATGCAACCTAAGATACAAAGATGCCTATACATCATGTTACATATGCAATGCAAAATGCAAGAAATGCACAAAGGAAAGCTATACATATGTTACAAAGGAGCTCCCACACCAAACTCAAGAAATCAAACAAACACCAAGTGCTCCCCGCAAACGAGTGAAAGTTGCTTGATCTAGGGGCTTGGTGAAGATATCGGCTAGTTGGTCATGTGTGGGTACATAGATCAAAGATATTTTCCCTTTCTCCACATTGTCTCTTTGGAAATGATACCTCACTTCTTTGTGCTTGGTTTTGGAATGGAGCACTGGGTTCTTTGCAACGCTTATGGCACTGGTGCTATCACATTGAAGTAGGACATGGGTATACTCCTCACCAAAGTCGCTCATGGGGTATGTGATCCAAAGGAGCTGAGAGCAACAACTAGCTGCGGCCACATACTCTGCCTCGGTAGTGGATTGAGCAACACTTGATTGTTTGCGAGAAGACCAAGAAACCAAAGAAGAACCCAAGAACTGGCAAGTCCCAAAAGTGGACTTCCTATCCAACCGACACCCGGCAAAATCCGCGTCTGAAAATTCATGAAGAGCCAAAGAAGAAGACGCGGAGTACCAAAGGCCGAAGTCAGGAGTGTGACGCAAATACCTGAAAATGCACTTGACTGCTTGCCGATGCGAAGTCCTCGGAGACGCTTGAAAATGAGCGCACAGACATACCGAGAATTGGATGTCCGGCCTCGTCGCCGTCAAGTACAGGAGTGACCCGATCATGCTCCGGTACTCCTTCTGGTCCATGTGTTCACCTTCCTCGTCCGCATCAAGAGCTGTAGTCGTACTCATAGGCGTCGCCATGGCCTTGGAATCCTCCATCTTGAACTTCCTCATAATGTCCTTGGTGTACTTTGCTTGGTGCACGAATGTTCCTTCCTTCGACTGCTTGATCTGGAGGCCGAGGAAGAACTGCAACTCACCCATCATGCTCATCTCAAATTCCCTGCTCATGTCTTCTGCAAACCTTGCAACCATAGAGTTAGACGAGCCACCAAAGACAATATCATCCACGTATACCTGCACAATTAGGATCTCTTTGCCCTGCCTGAGGAGAAACAAGTTCTGATCTACCTTCCCCATCTCGAAACCTCTCTCAAACAGCACCCCCTCAACCTGCCATACCAAGCCCTAGGCGCCTGTTTCAACCCATAGAGCACCTTTCTCAACTTGTACACCCGGTGGGGGTACTTCTCACTCTCAAACCCTAGTGGTTGCCTCACGTACACTTCTTCCTCCAACACACCATTCAGGAAAGTACTCTTCACATCCATTTGGTGCAATTTGAACCCTTTAGTCACGGAAAAGGCTAGAAGGATCTTAATCGCCTCCAAACGAGCTACGGGAGCAAAGGTCTCCTCATAGTCGATCCCCTCTTTCTGACTATACCCTTGTGCCACCAACCTCGACTTGTTTCTCACCACTTCTCCTTTCTCCCCCTCTTTATTTTTCCACACCCACTTCGTCCCAATCGGCTTACAACCCGGTGGAGGATCTACCAACTCCCAAACTTGGTTTCTCTCAAAGTTCTCCAAGTCCTCATGCATCGAATTTTAACCCAATTGTGATCAGATAATGCGTGTCCAATGTCTTTGGGCTCAAAAGTAGCAACAAAAGCAGCATGAGTAAAGTGAGAATTGTTTCGAACCCTGGACCGTGTAGTGCGTTCGTTGATGTCACCAATGATCCTCGAAGCTGGATGATCCACTTGAACTCACCGGGGAGGTTCTCGCCTTGAAGCTACCTCCCCCTCACTTGCAGCTTCTCCTTGATTTGGGATTGTCGTAGTAGGTGTAGGAGAGGGCCCGTTCTCGATCGTAGTCGAGGTAGTAGGTACATGCTCAGCCACGGGCACCACATCGCCATCTTCATCAACACCATGTCCATGCTCCTCCTCCTCAAAGATCTCCTCACCAAGTTCATCATCACCTGCACATTCAAAGACAAGAGAGCTACGTGGTTGTGTCTCGTCGAAGGTAACCTCGCAAGTCTCCACGATTTGGTTAGTTTCCAAATTGAGCACACGAAATGCTCTAGAGTGAGTAGCATAACCAAAGAAAATACCATCGACAGACCTAGCCTCAAACTTATCCAGATTCTTGCCTTTTTCAGAATGAAGCACTTGCATCCAAACACATTAAAGTGACTCACTTTGGGAGTGTGACCGTGCATCATTTCATAGCACGTCTTCTTCTTGAAAGCACGAAGGAAAATCCTGTTCGAGACATAGTACGCGGTATTGACTGCCTCAGCCCAGAACCTCCTCGGAGTCCTATGCTCGTCGAGCATCGTCCGGGCCATCTCACACAAGGTTCTGTTCTTTCTTTCCACCACGCCATTCTGGGGGGCGTATACGGACTCGAAAACTGGTGATCAAGACCCAAGTCATGGCAAAAGGTTTCGAGACAAGAGTTTTTAAATTCCGAGCCATTGTCACTGCAGATCGCTCGTATGGCATCTCCGTGCCTCTCGTTCTTCAACCTCAAGACAAGATCTCAAACAAAACCAAACGTCTCCCCCTTCTTCTCCAAAAAGAAGACCCACGCATACCGAGAGTAGTCGTCCACCACAACAAGAACATACCACTTCCCACCCGCAGATCGCACACGAGCCGGGCCAACAAGGTCCATATGGAGCAGCTCGCATGGACGCTCCGTCATCACATCGGTGAGGGGCGGATGGGAAGAGGCTACCATCTTGGCATGCCTACACGGCGCACAAACCAACTCTTTCTCAAACCTCAACCGTGGAAATCCTCAGACCAAATTGAGTTTACTCAAGCGAGATAAAAGGTCAAAGCTCAAGTGACCCAACTTCCTATGCCACTTCCACAACTCACTCGAAGAACCAGCCAAAAAGCAACGAGCCACACCTGAAGACTGAGAGAAATCCGCTCGAAAAACTTGACCCTCGGGAACGACCATGCAAACGAGGTCCCCTCGAGAATCCAAAATCCGAGAACCACCAGGCCGAAACAACACCTCAAAACCATCATTCAAAAGCTGGGAAACAGAAAGCAAATTGAATTCGAGCGATTGAACAAGAGCAACACGCCTGAGAGTGACTTTGTCACTTATCCTTATCTCACCTTCAGAATGCACACGCCCTCGCCCATTGTCCCCAAAGGTGATGTATGTCTTGGGCACCACCGGGACTAGACTTGAGAACCACCCCTTGTCTCCAGTCATATGCCTCGAGCAACCGGAGTCAATCAACCAAACATTCCTCAAGTCCTCCACCTGAAATTCAAAAACGAGCACGTGAGCGAACAAACGACTCAGCACTGGGGTTAGTACCAAATGAGTAAAACCAGTGCCGAGCCATTTGCTCCAAAGTAGGGTTAGCACAATCCAAAGCATCACGCCTACCAAAGCTACCACCACGAGTACCAACACTAGGGAACCACCCCTGCCTCGTTGGAGGAGAATGAAAACCAAGAAAGGGAGACCGTGGACTGTTCCTCCTCTCCATCTCAAAGCTACGACTCCTCCCTCCCTCGTATTGAGCACGAGGTGGAGAACGTCTAGCAAACTGACCACCACTGAACTCACCATGCCAACCACCAGAACCACGACCACCAGAACTGAACCGAGCATCCTCACAAGCATAGAAACCAAACTGCCGGCCACCCAGACCAGCACCGGTCTGACCGGTCCCCCTGACCGGTCTGACCGGTGGTGCTCGGCCAGCAGCACCACCTGCCGCCTTTCGATCTCCCCAAGTCGGAACCGATCTCACAATCGCCTTGGCCCTAGGCATCTGCATACGAGGCTCAGGTACACCATTAGCAGGGTGGTACCTGTCCTTGTTAGCCCACTCCTTAGCCATTCTCTCCTCATGCTTCCTTTTGAAGCAAAACTCATCCTTGTGACCATCTCTACCACAATACCCACAATGGAACTTTATGGGCTGTGGCTTAGGCTTAGGCTTGGGTTGGGGCTGCTCACTTGGCTTCTCCCCTTTCTTCTCTCCATCCTCACCTCCCTTTGGGCTCACAAACCTCACCGGTTTTTGGAAATCATTTGTTGGGTGAGGGAATGTGGGTGGATCTGGAGTTGTGTCAAGTTTGTTTCTGAGATGGTTAGGCTTAGGCTCAAACTTGTTCTTGTGTGTGTTTGGTGGTGGGATAGGGATCTCTCCAACTCTCTCAACTCCCTCACCACTGTTCTCTCCAAGCTTGTCAGCCCCAAGTGCCTGACCATCATAGCGTTTGAAAGCCGCTATCATGATACCAAGCTGAGGCTCCTGACCCGACAACCAACTCATACACTTCCTCAGCTCATCATTTTCATCCTACAAGCGATCAACATAATGTGCAAGTTCCAGATTTTTCACTGCATGCAATTCACAAGTAGAGGAAGAAGTGGGAACAGGTGCTTTCAACTGAGCCTTAAGAGAAACAATATAAGCATGCATCTCATCAATCTTTCCATGCAAAACAGGGCAAGAAGTGCAAGCACCTAGCAAAGTAGGTTTAGACTTAAGCTCAGCCACTTCAACCCTAACCACATCTAGTTCCTCACACTTCGAGGCATGCTTTTCCTTGAGAGTAGTAAGATCAGCTAGGAAAACAGAGCAATCAACACAATCAGCATCATCAGAAACCACAGGTGAGGCCTTAAGCGAATCTATCTCAAGCTTAGCATCAAGGTTCTGGGTTTCTAGCTCAGCTACTCGGTTCCTAGCATCTTCTAGTGAGGCCCTAAGCTCTTTCCTCATCTTCTTTGCCTCTCTAAGCATATCATCGCGGTTATCCAGCAACTTGCCAAGCCGTTCATTCTCTTCGTGCAAGAAGGGAAGCTCGTCACGTACCTCATCCTCGGAGTCAGAGTCCGAGTCGCTCTGGTGACTCTTCTTGCTGCCGGAGCTGCGTGCCATGTCGCAGAAGCCATATCCCGCGAAGCTGCTCAGCCCGCTCAAGTTCTTGGATGCCTTCTTGTTCTTGCACCGATCACCTTCATCTTCGCTGCTACTGGAGCTCGAGGAATAGTAGGCGGAGCTGGAGTCGACGTCGCTTGCTCCGACCATCGCTCGGGCCTTCCTGCCATGGCCGCCTTTCTTCCTTGATCCTCGCTCGTCCTTGTTCCGATGCTTGTGCATGTGATCGCGCCTCGATCGGTGCTGGTCCGTCCTCGACTGGTGCTTGTAGCCGTCCTTGTTCTCCATCTTCTCCTGATAGTCGGCGACGAAGTGTCCTGGCTTGCCGCACTGGAAGCATGTCCATGTCGTCCTCCTCGTGTTCACCCGGTTCTCGTGCAGCCTCTCGAACCGTCTGGTCAACAGCACCAGCTCGTCCTCTCCAAGCACGTCGAACTCCTCGTCTGGCAACGACATCAAAGAGGACAAAGCAAACATCCTGGAGGATGGGTTAGCGTTAGACTTAGCACCTGAGCCACCGACAAGAGCAAGACTATGGGAGTCAGTCGGGCTCTCGAGACGGGCCGTCAAACCACGATCGACCTCAGCTGACTTGAGCTTAGAGAACAGCTCGTTCACTGTCAATGTGGTATACTTCTCTGACTCAAGAATGGCCTCGACCTTTCCATCCCATACGGTACGATCCAGCGCGTGCAAGAGCTTCACAGCTCTATCATGGTCATCGTACGGGAGGACGTCCACATTGGCCCTCATGTTGTTCACAACCACCGTGAACCGCTGGAACAAGGCATCAATTGACTCACCAGGGAGATGAGTGAAATTCTCGTACTCTCTCCGGTAGGTCGCATACAATCGTGCCTGAACCTCAGCATTTCCAGCGTGAGCATTCTTCAGCTCCAACCAAATCCTACAAGCTAGGTCCTCTGTCTGAACCCGATCGAATTCGGACTGACACAGAGAATGAAACAAGTAGTCGACCGTCTTGTTGTTGGCGTCGTGCATGTCCCTCGATCCAGGAGCTAGGAAGTTAATCGGATGAACATAAGCTGTGTTCACCGTAACGTCCCAAAGGATCTGACCCTTTCCGCGGAGGAACGCCGCCATCCGACTCTGCCACATCTGGTAGTTTTTGCCATCAAAGTGCGGAGGACCCGAACCCTGTTCCTGGTACGCCATCTTTGGATCTTAGATTGGTTAGAGTTAACGAAGACCCGAACCGGCTTTGATACCACTTGAAGGGCCGAACTGGCGACCAGAGAGCGGGGGAGTGAATGGGAGCCGATAAAAATTCTTCTCGAAGGAGATGGCTACTCCAACAAGACGAACACGGCTAACCAAATCACGTCTCCGACTCAACTACCCAAGTTGGCCAAGACCACGTAGCCTCTGGAGTGCTACTGCTCCTAGGAACCAACAACTCAACCAACCGAACCAAACACCCCAAACGCACAGCGAAAATCTGCACAGCTTGCTGCCTGTGCTACACCGGTCAGACCGATGGCCTACGCCGGTCAGACCGGTGACACCGGTTAGACCGGTGGACAGGGCCGGTTAGGCCGGTGGCTACAGTAGCCACACAGAAAAATGTTCCAAGAAGCCTCAGTGACTCCTCTAGGCCCTGGGACAAAAACACCTCCAAAACACAACCTGCAAGGGAAGAAAACCCTACACAAATCCTAGCAAAACTCCACAAAACCTGCCAAGAACTGACCAACAGCACCACAGGCCAAAACCACACGAACCAGGCACTTCACCCGAGGCAAATCCCACAAAGGCCTGGCACCGGTCAGACCGGTCACCTGCACCGGTCAGACCGGTGAGCCTGGGCAGCTCGGGATGAACAGCAACCCGCGGGTCAACTCCCCCAAATCCAAATCTCGATCTCCCTATTCGCTCCACGGATTCGCACAAGACTTTGGGGAAAGTAGGAACACCTCATGGGCACTCCATAGCCTCTGGTCCACCAAAACTTGCTAAATCAAGAGGAATCGAAGAAATCCCACCAAGAACGCCTCTAACCCTAGAGAGGAGAAAACCTCAAAATCGAGCCCCTTTGCTCACGGATTTGGGAGGGGAATCAAAGGGAAAAGAACCACGAAGGGTTCAAGCATACATCCCCCACCAAATCCCAAAGAGAAAGGCCTCGAATCCGCCACAAGAAAATCGCCAAGAAAAGGCTCCGAAAATCACCAAAAAGGAGAAACGGTAGAGACACACCAAAGCCTTGAGGAACCACGCCGAATCATCTATACATACCATAAAGGTTCATACAAGGTCTAGCTTGCCTCCTAATCATCCTTCCCTCTCACAAGATCTCACCTTGAAGCTCTCAAGCTAGTCCTAGAAATTCCAAAGGAAAAATGGAAGAGGAAAATAGCAAAACAAAATGAGCTAGGGTTCCGAGAGATCGCTGCCATCCTCTCACCACTTGGGTTATATGGAGGCAACCGAAAGACGAAACTACCCCTAAGGCCTAACACTAGGATACACGCCCCCGAGGGGCACTTTGGGAATCTTCATCGTCGAACCATCGGACGGATGCCCGGTGACCGCACCCTGCGTAGCCTCGACGCACACCATGCGTCCCGACGCGTATCCTCCGCTTCGAAGTCTCCAGACTGCGTCGTCACACACCGGTCAGACCGGTACCCACCGGTCAGACCGGTCAGACCCACCGGTCAGACCGGTCCGGTGCTGCTGCATCCGGTCTTCGGCCTTGGTTTTGTGGATCAACCAAGGAACCCAGTGGTTTTCTGGTGAACCACTGGAAACCCCGCGAACTTGGTGTGGCCTCCGCCAATCTCCACTCATGACTTGGCCCCCACGAAGTCCCGGCTTGATCATGGCTTTGTGGCTCAACCAAGGAACCGTTCACGCTTGTTCTTCACCTGCACTAGCACCAATCAAGCCGCAGCCTGCACCTGCAATGCTTAGCCAAGAATCAGGCCACACAACGTTGTCAATCACTCATCACACCAGGAAGCGACCATCCACCGGTCCTCGAACCACACAGGTCCTCAACCTCCGGCAAATGCACGATCAAGAACTCCTGCGTCGTGCCCAGTACGACCAAGATCATGGTCCTCCCGACGACCTCTACGTCATCCCAACCACCTACGCTTCAGGATCTAATTCTGGAGCAATCAACAAATTTCCGGCATTTTCACGACGTCTCAGGACGATCAGATACCCCAAAGACTTCAAGCCAGCCATCGAAAAATACGACGGTCGCTCCGACCCGAGTATTTGGCTCAAAATGTACAGCATCGCAGCTCGGGCGTCAGGAGGCAACGAAGATCACATGGCCGGTTACTTCCCTCTCGTGATGGGTCAAGCGCCGCTCCTGTGGCTCGACAATCTTCCTGCGGAGTGCATCACTTTGTGGGCTGTCACAGCTTTTCACGACCAACTATCAAGCGACCTACAACCGCCCTGGCAACACTCATCACCTCGCCAAGGTACGGATGAGGAAGGACGAAACTCTCCGTGAGTACACCAACTGCTACTTCGAGAACCGCAACACTCTTGCGGGCGTCAAGGATGAAGATGTCATTGTCTACTACAAGAAGGGGGTAACTAACCTTAAGCTCTTCGAGAAGATCCATGAAGCTGACGCCAACACTATCGCCGACCTTATGGCTTATGTCGACAAGCTCGTCGATACTCAAGACACGATGGTACACGACTTCAAAGGAGAAGACCACGATGACGGTGGAGGCAGGTCGCGCAAGCGATCTGGCGAAGTCTATGCGATCGACCCACCTCGACCTTCCACCTTCCTTGAAGGTGACTTCAACATCATTATGGACGACCAGTGCCAGTTCCACCGCGACGCCAAGCATACCATGAGGGAGTGCGAGCAGCTAAAGCGTGCCCTAGGCGTACCTCCAGAGCCCAAGAAGACCAAGAGCGGCAACAATGACGACCAGAACAGCGGCCGCCGCTACGACAACCGCAACTGTCGACCTGATCAACGTGATTACCGCGACCTCCGACCTTACCATCGCAGCGACAATAGGGATCCCCGTGATTATCACCGCGACTACCGCCGCAATGACCAACGTGATGATCGTCGTGATGACGACCGCCGCGACGACCGGCGTGATGACCGTCGCCACTACGATGATCGCAACAACGACGACAACCGTCGCAAGGAGTCAACTCCTCCACCACCGCCTAAACCAAGCAACCCCAACGGTGTTTTTCAGAACACCAAATGGCAAATCAACTTCATCGTTGGTGGCTGCCAAGCAGCCAAGAGCAACCGACAGCAGCGATCGAACACAAGGGAGATCGGTCAAGTCAACACTGAAACTCCACAACCTCTACGGTGGTCGGAGTTCCCTATCACCTTCTCCAAGAAAGACCACTGGATGCACATACCCGACCCCGGGACCTACCCACTGGTCGTCAACCCCATAGTAGATGGCGCCTTCTTGCCCAGAACCCTCGTCGACGGAGGCAGCAGCCTAAACATCATCTTCGCCGAAACGCTGAAGAAGATGGATTTCGACTTCTCCAAGATGACCAGCCTGCGACGAACCCTTCTACGGGGTAGTACCCGGCAAGGCTGCATACCCCATAGGTCGTGTATGCCTGCCGGTCACGTTTGGCAAAGAAGACAACTTCCGCACGGAGTACCTGATGTTCGAGGTCGCGGACTTCCGCTCCTCTTACCACGCCATCCTTGGTCGACCCATGTTGGCCAAGTTCATGGCCATCCCGCATCACACCTACCTCATCATGAAGATGCCAGCACCCAACGGGATCCTCTCTGTCTACGGCGACATCCTCATCTCCTACAAATGCGAGAGCGACACTGTCGACCTCGCCAAGGTGTCTGTGTGTAAAGCTGCAGCTACGGTCATGATCGCTCAGGCCGCCAAGATTGACCAAACCACTCTGGAGGTACCAGAGCAGAAGCGTATAGCCACCGCCTTGGACGCAAGTCCCGTGGTGAAGAAAGTTTGCCTCGGCCTGCCCGACGCATCCAAGGAAGTCACCATCGCGGGCAACCTCAACCCCAAATAGGAACTCGCGCTCACCAGTTTCCTCCGGGACAACACCGACATCTTCGCATGGAGCCCGTCAGACATGCCCGGTGTCCCCAGGGAGCTGGCTGAGCACGCCCTTGCAGTAAGCAAGACAGCAAGACCTATCGAGCAAAAGCTCCGGTGATTTGCGAAAGATAGAAAGCAGGTGATAGAAGTACAAGTCTGTAAGCTCTTAGCTGCAGGATTCATCCGCGAATGTAAACACCCGGTTTGGCTCGCAAACCCGGTTCTTGTACCCAAGAAAACTAAAGGATTAAGTATGTGTATCGACTACACCGACCTCAACAAGCACTGCCCGAAAGATCCTTTCCCTCTCCCTTGCATCGACCAGGTCGTGGACTCCACGGCCGGTAGCGTCCTTCTATGCTTCCTCGACTGTTATTCCGGGTATCACCAGATAGCCCTGAATCCTGATGATCAAGACAAGATAGCGTTCATAATGCCCAACGGCATCTACTGCTACAAGGTCATGACCTTTGGCCTGAAAAATGCCAGTGCGACCTACCAGAAGGCGATTCAGAAGTGTCTAAAGTCCCAGATTGGGAAGAATGTGGAAGCCTACGTTGATGATGTGGTCGTCAAGACCACCGAACAAGACCAGCTTGTAGCCGACCTCGCCGAGACTTTCTCCAACCTACGTACCTACCAGTGGAAGCTCAACCCCAACAAGTGCGTCTTCGCTGTCCCCTCTAGGTTGCTCCTGGGCTTCATGGTCGGACACCGAGGCATCGAAGCTAATCCCGTCAAGGTTGACGCAATCCACAACATGGCCAAGCCATTTTGCAAGAAAGACGTCATGAAGCTCACAGGCATGATGGCGGCCCTAGGTCATTTCATTAGCAAGCTCGGCAAAAAAGGTCTACCTTTCTTCAAGCTATTGAAGAAAGCAGGTAAATTCGTATGGGATGAAGAAGCGCAGAAGGCTTTCGAGGCTCTCAAAGAGTCCTTGATTACGCCTCCAATCATGACACCGCCAATACCAGGGGAAACGCTCCTCCTCTACATCTCCGCCACCAACTAATGTGGTCAGCACGGTTCTCATCGCTGAGCGGGAAGAAGAAGGGCAGGCCTATCCTGTTCAGCGACCTGTGTATTACGTGAGTGAGGTCCTGGCCGACACTAAAGCACGTTACTCACAGCCTCAAAAGTTGCTCTATGCACTCCTAATCACGTCAAGAAAGCTTCGCCACTACTTCCATGACCACAAGATCAAGATGTCGTCGTCCTTCCTGCTAGGGCAGATCATCCGCAACCACGACGCCAACGGCCGCATCGTCAAGTGGTCAGTGGAGCTTGGGGAGTTCGACATCGAGTTCTGTCCCCGACAGGCGATCAAGTCACAGATCCTAGCTGACTTCGTGTCAGAATGGACGGAGATCCAGATGCCCCCTCCCAAGGAGAGGCCTGAACACTGGGTAATGTACTTCGACGGTGCCCTTAACCTCAAAGGTGCAGGAGCAGGAGTGCTATTCATCTCTCCTCAGGGAGAGCAGCTCAAATATGTCCTGCAGATACACTAAAAGGCCTCCAACAATGGAGCTGAGTATGAGGCTCTAATTCATGGGCTCCGTATCGCAGTGTCCCTTGGCATCAAGCGACTACTGGCATATGGCGATTCCAATGTCGTCATTGAGCAAGTCAACAAGAAGTGGGATTGTGTGAAAGACACAATGGACGCTTACTGTGCTGAGATTCGTAAGCTCGAAGGCCACTTTGAGGGGATCGAGTTCCAACACGTGCCACGCAACAACAACGTGGCTGCCGACGTATTGTCCAAACTAGGCTCCAGGCGAGCTCTAATCCCGGCGGGTGTGTTCGTCCAAGACCTACGCAAGCCGTCTATCAAGCTGTTGGATCCGGACCAATCTTAGTCCGATCCAACTCCAGCACCTCCCCGAGACGTGCTGATGAAAGAAAAAGAGGATGATTGGCGCGAGCCTTTCTTAGCCTTCGTGCTCGACCAGCGAGTCCCAGAGGACAAAGCTGAACGTGAGCGTATTACGCGGCGCAATGCTAACTACGTCGTGATCGGTTCCGCGCTCTATAGAAAAGCTGCCTCTACTGGCGTCTTGATGAAGTGCATCTTGCGATCAGAAGGTCTTCAGCTCCTGGCTGAGATTCACAGCGGTGAGTGTGGCTGCCACGCAGCATCCGCCAACCTGGTCGGCAAGGCCTATCGATCTGGTTTCTACTGGCCCACGGCCATGTCTGATGCCAAAGACCTCGTCAAGAGGTGCAAAGGATGCCAATTCTTTGCCAAATAGCAGCATCTGCCAGCTCAGATCCTACGCACAATCCCTCCATCATGGCCCTTCGCCATGTGGGGCCTCAACTCCATAGGACCGTTCCGAACCTCTCCGGGCGGCTACAAGCACATCCTTGTAGCCATCGATAAATTCACCAAGTGGATTGAAGTCCGACCTATCGCCAAGGTCACGTCGGATAAAGCGGCAAAATTCATCCAGGAAATTACACATAGCTTTAGTGTGCCCAACAGAATCATCACCAACCTCGGGTCGGCCTTCACAGGGTCTGCCTTCTGGGATTTTTGCCAGGACAGCATGATTGATGTCTACTACTCTTCGGTCGCCTACCCTCGGTGCAACGGCCAGGTCGAACGTGCCAATGGCATGGTTCTTCAAGCTCTCAAAGATCGTATCTTTGATGATGCGTCAAATTACGCTTCCCGGTGGTTAGTCGAGCTACCACATGTGATCTGGGGTCTGCGGACCCAAGTCAGCTCCGCCACGGGCTTCTCGCCCTTCTTCCTAGTTTACGACTCAGAGGCCATCCTACCCACCGACGTCACCTTTGGAGCTCCACGTATATAGTTCTACGAAGAAGGAGAAGCCGAGAAAACTCGTCGCGTCGACCTCGACAGCCTTGAGGAGCAAAGAGTGGCAGCTGTCATGAGACAAGCCCGCCACGACTAGCAACTCCGTCGGTACCACGACCGCAACGTCAAGGAGTGCTCCTTCAACATTGGCGACCTAGTCCTAAGACGCATCCAGAAGACCGACGGCATGCACAAGTTGTCCGCCCCTTGGGAAGGACCCTTCATCGTCACAGAAGTCATCAGCCCGTCTACATATCGCCTCCAGTGGGGCGACGGACAAGGAGTACCTAATCCATGGAACGTGGAGCACCTGCGATGATTCTATCCATAGAATAGTTTTCATTACAGCTATGTATTCTTCATCTTTGTATTTTTAGTTCAAATATTAATTAAAGCAGTCATCTGCTGTGTCTCGAGTTCTATCCTCTTTCTCCCCATGTCATGTTCCCTCCCCCTCGGCATGCTTGAGGGCTTGGCACGAGCCAATACAAGGGTCGAAAGACCTGAGGGTGAAGTTTCCTGTTCCTCCCCCTCGACATGCTCGGGGGCTTGGCACAAGCCAATACAAGGGTCGCTCGACCTGAGGACGTCGTCCATCATGACTACTTACTCTATGCTTCTACGAGCCTGCTTGGTCGTGTGGTTGCAGAACCCGAGTCCTCGACTCCCCCCATACGCGTTGATCGCACGTAAGTCTCCCTGCTGAGCTGTGGTGATCGGTAAGCTAGGCTCTCCGTGAGTAGTGGTTAGCGGGGTATAATAAAGACACATCGCTTCAGGGCAACCAAGCTCGTATAAACATAGACTAAGCATGCCATGTCAACCAAAAGAAGGTCACCATTGTTATTTACATGACTGGAGGAGGAAGAGGTATAGCTCTATGACAATGACTACTCTTCACTATCATCGCCCTCGTAATCGATGGCGTCCATTATTTTCTCGGCGGCCTCCCGCACTTCGTCCTCCACGACGTTGAGATCCTTTGTCACGTCTGGGCCTTCCCCGACCTTGACCATATCGACCTCAGGGTGATGCGATTTCACTCGCACCAAAGACTCCGTTGCAGCCGTCAAGCTTGTTGCCCTCAAGAGATCGACCAACTTCTGGGGTGCAGCCAGAAGCCGATCTATTGCAGGCTTGGACTCCTCCTCCGCGAGCTAAGGCTCCACCATGTCCATCACATGGTTGGCGGCATTCTTCAGGTCGTTCACATCCACCTCAAGCCCTGCAATGGTGACCTGGTCATTCCGCAATGACTGCAATGCTACCACGAGACTGACCTTGAGGTCCTTTCGTGTTTGTTTCTCGTAAGCCAGCTTCTGGCTCACGGCATACTCACTGTCTATAGCGGCCTTCATCGTCTCCTTCAGCTCCTTGCCCGACACGTCAGCAGCCCGCAGGTCTAACTCCAGGCTCCGGACTCTCTCCTTGGTAGCCTTGAGGTCGTTCTTGAGGTTGTCCTTCTCTCTATAAAAATCTACGATACAAAGAAGTCGTCAGATGTAACTCTCAGTTACACAAGTTAAAAATACACAAAGTCATGAAGCAGTTAGCCTTACTAGCGCTAACAGTCGTCAGCAGTGCATCGGCGTCCCGATTTTTCTGCTGCTCTTCCTTCAGCTCGTCTTCGAGCTTCTTCTTCTCCGCAGCGGCCTCTTCACAAACTCGCTTGAGCTTTTGCTCAAGTTCCATGACCCGCAGCTGCATGGTTGTCGCATTCCTGCATTGCTCAGCCCTGCTCTGGGCATGGTTGGCCAGCGACTGCTTCACAAACACAAGACAGATCGTCGACAACATTCGCAAGATAAGTCGTTTACCAAATTCAAAGACAGCTGCTTACCATGAAAGACTGGTTGAGCGTCAAGATCGCCCGGCGGACCTCCTTCATGTCCTCGTCATCTTCGAAGATATCTCCCTCCCAGGGAGTGCCGTTCTAGTCGATATCTCGTCTCCCCAAGCCCAGCCCCGTCGACGTTGACACCGGTACCTCTCCGCCGGCTGTTTCCGGGCCCCGCTGTGGCTGCTCGATCTGAGCTTGGTCCACCGCCGGGTCTTGAGCCGACGTGCTCGGTACCGCGCTGACCGGGTCCACTTCAATGATAGGCGGGGGAGCCAATGTTCCCACGTCGCCAATGGAAGCCTGAGTTCCGACCTCATGCTCAGACGTCGTTGTCCTCAAAGGAGAACCTTGAGCACCCGAGGTGCTCTGAGGTCTGGCATCCGACCTGCAACAACATCTTCATCAATATACAACAACCTATCAATTATAGTCAAATAATGAAGTTTCGGCACTAGGGTATTACCTTACGGCAGCCGTTGCACGTAGTTTCGGTCTCAAGGGCCGGGCTCGCACCCTCGTTGGCATCTTCGCATGAACGCCAGATGCAGCCAGCTGTGCCTCCTTGATGCGGCGGAGGTCCTCCTCCGTCACCTGCCTCTCCTACTCCCGTTGCCTCTTGGTCGCGAGACTTGGCGACCTCGGCGTCGACCGGTCATCAATAACCGGTGGGTCATCAGTAGCTTCATCCACGTCCTCGACGTCTCGCGACGCCGGGGTCGGGATTGTCCGCCTCTTCCTCTTCTTCTTCTCAGCCTCAAGCTTGGCAGTCTTAGCTGCCTCGACCGTCGCAGCAGCCGTCACGGTTGACTACTTCGCCGTCGCTGCCCTCGTCTTGCACCCCGACCGTGTGGCATTGCTAGCCTCAGGCCGGTCCGCTACGTCATCACCGACCTCTGGGTCGCTGTCTTCATCAGCCCCAACCGATGAATCTGACTGATAATTTTCCAGCAGCACAGCTGCTGGAGGCTGGTAGTCTTCTGACCTTAATTTCTGATGTGGCTCCTCGCCGGTTGGCAAGGGTGCCGGACACCAGAACTGCAGCTCCCGAGTCTACAAAAACAAGCAACAAGACATAAGAGGTCTTCCTCTAATTTAATAAAGTAAAGAAACACATCTAAACAACCTGGTTGTCTCAGGACTTAAAGGATCGGCAGGTCGGGAAAGGGAATGCGCCTTCGGGCACTTCCTGTTCCGGATCTGCCCGGTGTACATCTGTGTAACTCTGGCCGCCATTTCATCCCTGGAGACCTTGCGGTTGACCTCACGAGTAGGGTCTAACTAACCCCAATACTTGTATGTCGGATGCACCCGGTCCTTGATCGGCTGGATCAGACGGCGACAGAATGTCATCGCTACGGAGCCTCCCGTCAGACCTTTCTTCTTGAGGTCGGCGAGGAGGGGGAGCAACTCCTTAAGATCTTCTAGCTCACGGGAGGTGAGCGCTAGGTCCCACTCCGGTATCTTCTCGGGCTTGTGCCCGGTGCGCTTCGGGAGCGCTGGCTTCTGGTCGGCGATGTAGAACCACTCCGACCTCCACCCAGTGGTGTTGTCCGGCAGATCCATATCTATCCATTCTGCCTAGAGACCTGATCTCAGGCAGAACATCACTGCTCCTACTACACCGGTGCGCTTGCCGGTGGTCTTCACGTTGAAGAAGTAGCGCCACAACACAAAGTGGGGCGGTATCCCAAGGAATGCCTCGCACAGATGTATGAACGATGTTGACGGTCGTTAAGTCCCTATTTTCGACCATAAACTTTGAACAAATTTCACTCCATCAAAGCATGCATCATAGCTGTGGGGTTATAAACTAACGGATTCCACGAGCTTTGGTGAATATTTGGATGCAGGTCATAATGAGACATCATAGCACAAATAAAGCATCTTGACAAAAAAAGTCAAATGTTTAGTTTGATAGTACCAATGCGAAGTTCTTGTTGAGATGATCGAAATAGAGTTTTGGTTCACCCAATTCGGAGTCCGGATGCAGAAATTATGCCTCACGGAAGATTGTGACACGAGACAAGTCAGGGGGTAGGTGCGGCCGAACCTAATAGGTTCGGCCGGACCTATCAACCTCCTCCGATCAACACCAAACTTTGCCAAATGCCTCTACACTTAGCATAATATCCAAGGGGACCAAGTCCATGGGCCAGACACCACAAAAGTTGGTCCGGCCGCACCTCCTAGGTCCGGCCGCACCACCCAAAATCCTCCTCTCGGGTCCATGGCACCAACAATCCGACAAACACACCTTGGATGGATGAGATACACTGGTGAATGGTCGGTTTGATCAAAAGGCTATGGTTGGAAGCACTTGGATCGATGGACCCACAATTAACCGCCACAACCGCCATCAAGGAGTGATCCTGGATGTCCCTCAACACCGTCGGTGCATCACACGGCAATTGAGTAGGACCAGCCGCACCTCTAGGTACGTGTCTTGTGATCGCAGGAATGAGTCAAGATACCTTGAAATGGAAACTCTTTCCGTTTTCATTAGCGAGGAGAGCAAAACAATGGTATTCGCTCAGTGTGAGAAATATGGAGGGGGACTGGGAAAGTTTTACGAAAGGCTTTTTGCCTAACATTTTTCCCGACTCCCCAAGTAGTGAAACTCCGACGAGAGGTCATCTGTTTTGAGCAACGGAAGACCGAATCTCTAGGAGTCGCATGGGCAAGATTTACAAAAATCGTAGATTCTGATCCAGACCTTGGTATCGCAGAGCCCGCTCTTTTGCAACATTTTCGCGATGGTCTTGGACCAGAGTCAGCAATTTTCTTAGACTCTTCTTTCAGAGGATCTTTCACTCATCTCACCTTGTCTGAGTGTAAGGACATTCTAACAAAAATCCTTCAAAATACCCCTTACACAGGAGTTTATGATGAATTCTCGGATGAGGAAGAGATCACTCAGGAGGAGCACATGCCAAACACTCTCTCAGAACCGAAACCCATAGAGGAGAAACCCACTAGCACCTCTTTGCATGAAGAACCACTCCTCTATCCCCGTGTGTACCCAGCTGATTACTCGTATGACTTCGACGAGGAATCAACATACTCTGATTCACTCGCTGAAACAGAGTTTATAGCGGAGGAACCTATCCTAGAAAAATTCATATCCACAGACACCCATCCTCCTCTTACCAAAACTTGGTTCACAGGGGAACCATTCCAACCTTATCGAGAGTTCGATCACCCCTCGTGTGACTTCATCTATGAATACCTTGATGAGTTATTTGATAAACATTGGACGGAGAAATCCTTCCCGAGAAGGGAAAGAGACTCAACACATGAGGGAGAAGAAGTCCACTTACCCAACCTAGAGGAAGAGAAAAGACGGAGAGAAAGGTTGGAATATGTCTCCGTAATCAGTAGCCGGGAATGGTTGAGAGAAATAGAAGTCATGGATCAAGTCATTCAGCTATATCCCGAGCTAAAGTTACTCTCGTGCCAAGTAGGAAACCTCTCTTACCAGGATGTGTTCTACGACCCTAGGGTCGGTATCAATATCATTCCTAAATCCTTAGTATTAGAGGCCTTTCCCAACGAACCCCTCTCTTTCTCTCAGAAGGGTCTCCAATGGATTTCGGGTCAAACCATAGAGACGAAGGGAATCCTTAGAGTCGTCCGAACAAAGATTGGAGAGTATGGGATCTTCCTAGATTATCATATCTTTGACATCCCAAAAGGAGATCCACCCTTCATTCTCATCGGAAGACCCATTGAAGGGGTACTGAGTAGTGTGCTCGACCATGAAAAGCAACCATATCATCTTGAGGTTCGAGATACACATCTCCAATGTCATAGACCTGAGGTTAAGAAAGAACATGTGTGGTCTATGGACATTCTTGAGGCATTGACTTTGGATTCAGAAAACAAACTCGAGCATGAAAGTTTTATACTAGAAGGATCACAAATACCATGCTCACATCAAAAGTTTCCAAAGTTATCAAGCCCCCATTCCTATGACCTTTACGAAACCTACACCCTCCTCATTTTCCTTTTGCATGCTAACTTCGAAAGTATGGTTGTAGATGCTTTTGTTTATCATAAACATTGCAAATTTTGTGGTCGTACTAACCTTGCAGCTAGACCTACGATGGTTTCATCATCTCAATTAGCTGCAATATGAAGGTTCCTCATGGTCGAGCTTATGACCAAAAACAAAGCACTATCAGGAGATAGCCCGAATAATCATTTAGATTTCCTTTTCAAATAAAAGCAAGAGCATGTCTTTAGGATTAGTCGTCCTTCGGGTATTTCTGGTTGCTAACTGTCCTAGGTGGAGATTGAAATGACCGATGGATAGGCGATGCCTAAAAATATGAGAGCTACACCGACTGCAATGCCTAGGTAATTTTTGGTGAGGGAACATCATGAAGGAAGCTTGAACTCTGCACACTTGAGTTGTGTTGCCTAGCAATGCAAACTCGAAGTGTGGGGGAGATATGTGAGTATCCCGAGTAAGTTTCTCTCATACTAAATCTTATTTTGGTTTGAAGATGGTGTTGGTTCTTGCATCTTGCTCTCTTAAAAAACACAAAAATATTTGAATTTGAATAAAGGCTTCCTAGCTCTTCGGCTAGCAGAGCCGCCCTTTTTGTTTCCATCTTTTTCTTTGAATAATAACACCAGGTACAAGAATAAGTGTGGGGGAGATCTCCCAAGCTCGTCGAAACACACAATTGAGATCTCCCACCAAGGTGCCGCACAACTTCGACTACGCTAATACGACGAGGGATGAGGTAAGTGCACTAGAGCAAGTCGGTCACCCCTGTGGTTTGGCCGAATCACTGTTTGTCTACCCCATTCCCCACTTTCTCCAAAAGTGATGGTACGTGCACCCCTACCTCTCTACTTTTGGAAATCATGAGTTTAAATGAGCTTTAAATTCGATCATATAAATCAAACTCAGTTGAATCCTCATGCACCCAATGCTCGACATGTTTCCTATGGTTGGCTTGCATAAGTTTTATTCCATACCTATTATCTTGATGCTTGTGAACAACATATCTTTAGGAAACCATGCCCATCTAAGTAGTTGATGTTTGAGATATGGTCCGATGAAATGATCTTTGCTCCAAATGTTTGAGTGCTTGGGAAATTTATTTGAAAATTTTGAAAACCCTTTTTGAAGCTCCTTTTTGATATGCCAAGTCCTACCAGAGCTATATGATGAGACATCTTGAAAACCTCATACACATATGCTACTTGTCGTTGCATTGAGCTTTGTCAAATTGTTGTGACCCTTGTGAGAATTCTTTTCATGCTTTCATGATCAAGATACACGTACACGCCAACATCCTCCTTGCTATGCTCAGTTGAGAGCTAGCATTGTACCATCTATCTATTCCACAAAATAAAGCTCCACACTATGTGTTGATCTCTCTCTCTCTCCAAGTTAATATTACAAAAGAGACATGGCTATAGAAAAAAAAATATGGACACATGAAGGTCCAAGTGAAAAAAAGAAAAAAAAAGTTGGACACATGAAGGTCCAAGAAAAAAAAAGAAAAAGAAAAGATAGCCACGTTCACAAAAGAGTTAAAGTAGAGAGAGAGGATCATGCAAAATGGAGTTACAACAAATCAGATGGTAAAAACTAGCACCCATTCCGGGCCTAGTGTACACCTTACCATCATCACAATGTTCATTTTACATATGGTAATATCTAGCACCCATTCTGGGCCTAGTATCCACCTTGAAGGACCGAAACTGGCGACCAGAGAGGTGGGGAGTGAATGGGAGCCGATAAAAATTCTTCTCGAAGGAGATGGAAACTCCAACAAGATGAACAAGGCTTCCAAAGCACGTCTCCGACTCAACTACCCAAGTTGGCCAAGACCACGCAGCCACTGAAGTGCTACTGGTCCTAGGAACCAACAACCACCAAAGCTAACCCGAGAACGCAGCGGATAAACCAACTCGAGCAGCTACTGATCAGCACCGGTCAGACCGGTCACTCGCACCGGTCAGACCGGTCCCTGTCGGATCTTCCGGACTGAGCCGCCGGAGCACCCGACACCCACCAGAGACGCACCGAGTCACCCTGGACCTTGAGCCGGGTCACCCGAGCAAGACTTGGCAATTCCCACAGAAAAGCCCCTGCACCGGTCAGGCCGGTGCAGCTCACCGGTCAGACCGGTCTGAGCCTGGAAATCCCAAATCTGCCAACTTGACCTCCCGAGCTACAAACTGAACCAAACTCGAAACAGCAGCAACACGAGACAACAGGGAACTCACCAAGACGTTCACCTGAGCAAAACTCAACCAAGAGTCTGCACCGGTCAGACTGGTGAGAGGCACCGGTCAGGCCGGTGTGACCTGAGCTCTCGGGATGAACAGCGCCCGCGGGTCAACACCCCCAAATCCAACTCCCGATCTCCCGAATCACTCCACGGATTTGCGCAAGACTTTGGGGATAGTAGGAACACCTCATGGACATTCCATAGCCAAGATTTGGTCCACCAAAACTTGCTTAATCGAGAGGAATCGAAGAAATCCCACCAAGAACTCCTCTAACCCTAGAGCCAAGAAAACCCCAAAATCGGGCCCCTTTGCTCACGGATTTGGGAGGGGAATCAAAGGGAAAAGAACCACGAAGGGTTCAAGCATACATCCCCCACCAAATCCCAAAGAGAAAGGCCTCGAATCCACCACAAGAAAATCGCCAAGAAAGGGCTCCGAAAATCACCAAAAAGGAGAAACGGGAAAGACACATCCAAGCCTTGAGGAACCACGCCGAATCATCTATACATACCAAAGAGGTTCATACAAGGTCTAGCTTGCCGCCCGATCATCCTTCCCTCTCACAAGATCTCACCATGAAGCTCTCAAGCTAGTCCTAGAAATTCCAAAGGAAAAATGGAAGAGGAAAATAGCAAAACAAAATGAGCTAGGGTTCTAAGAGATGGCTGCCATCCTCTCACCACTTGGGTTATATGGAGGCAACCGAAAGACGAAACTACCCCTAAGTCCTAACACTAGGATACACACCCCCGAAGGGCACTTTGGGAATCTTTGTCTTCGCACCATCGGACGGATGCCCAGCGACCGCAAACTTGCTTAGCCTCGACGCAAGCCTTGCGATCCCGACGCGTGTCCTCCGCTTCGAAGTCTCCGGACTGCGTCGTCGCACACCAGTCAGACCGGTGCTCCTCACCGGTCAAACCGGTACCCACCGGTCAGACCGGTCAGACCCACCGGTCAGACCGGTCCAATGCTGCTGCACCTCCGTCTTCGGTCTTCGGTCTTGGCTTTGTGGATCAACCAAGGAACCCAGTGGTTTTCTGGTGAACCACCTGAAACCCCGCGAACTCGGTGTAGCCTCCGTCAATCACCACTCATGACTCGGCTCCCACGTAGTCCCGGCTCGACCTTGGTTTTGAGGCTCAACCAAGAAACCGTCCATGACTTCATCTCACCATTCTTGCCACCATGCGGCCCGCA
This sequence comes from Cenchrus fungigraminus, assembly GCA_036936925.1. Lineage (NCBI taxonomy): Eukaryota > Viridiplantae > Streptophyta > Magnoliopsida > Poales > Poaceae > Cenchrus > Cenchrus fungigraminus. The sequence continues at coordinate 46,109,075 of CM072778.1, read as the reverse complement.
CTTGACCCCGCTGGCCACCGGGTCCCTCGAACCAAGCCTACTTGTCTTCTCCACACTTGGAGGCCTCATCGGCAACGACCTTTCGCGCTTGTTCTTCACCTGCACCAACACCAGTCAAGCCGCAACCTGCACCTGCAATACTTAGCCAAGAATCAGTCCACACCACGTTGTCAATCACTCATCACACCAGGAAGCGACCTACCACCGGTCCTCGAACCACACAGGTCCTCAATCTCCCCCTGGATGAGTGCATTGACAACACACACGTTTTCAAAGAGAAAAGGAAAAGAAAAGAGACGACTAAAAAGAAACTTCAACAAGCGATCGAAAGCCAAAGGAAAGGCAAAGAACAAGATCACTTGAAGAAGACAAGTCTCGGACCCCTTTGGCAAGGGCAACGGCTCGACACATCCAAGAAAAAACCATGCTCAAGCAAAGAGCACAAGCCACCAATCCAAAGCTCGAAAACCACAAAGAGCTCCGCGTGCACACATGCAAGCTCCCCCTGAACCAATGCAACTCCCCTTGGACGAATGCATGCAAACCACCTTGCAAAACAGAGCAGCTGCTTCAGCCTTGCTCTGACCGGCCAGACCGGTCAACCTCACCGGTCAGACCGGTGGATGACACCGGTCAGGCCGATGACCATCTGAGAACAGCACGAGCTCAAAAATAGCTCGAAACCACTTGGAAACCTTCTAAATGCATGCAGCAAGCCAAAACATGCTCAAACTTCTCCCCCTTGTTGACAATGCATGAATCAAGCCAAAAATGCAAAAAATGCAACCTAGAGCTTCTCAAATAGACAAAATTCATCACAACATGCTACACATGTCCAAATGAGCAAGTTAGATACTCTACAGCTTCGTAATGACATCAACTACATGATCACCAAGTTTCACAACCATTGGACGAAGCTAAGATAGAATTGAGCAATTTTGCGAAAAATCACCCTCTCATGAGCAAAGTCCTAAACATGAGAAAAACATGTTAAAATGACAAAGCCACACAAACTTCATGCCAGGACAACCATTCTAAGCATAAGACCATCATAAACACCCACAAGCACCTCATGTCATGTCAAAGCCACCGAGCCATGTGCCTACTTCTATATATGAGACTTCTCATTGGTAGGCATCATGCAACGGTTTAGCACCCAAAGCTATATAAAACTAAGCACATATGACATGGGAGCACATTTTCCAAGTAATTTACATTTCATTTTCAGATTCATATTTGGTACATGAAATGTCTTTGCGACAAAAAGGAACTTATGCCCCTCCACAAGATCAAGCAAGGGGGCTAAACATTCAAGATGGCAAATGAGCCTTTGGCTCCATATGATCAAAATAAGCTATCCAACCACAAATTAAGCATAGCCAAGCCACTAAAACATGTCAAGATCATATAAAGGCATTTACTCACAAGAGAGCATACATGAGACATTTTTGAAAAACATAGCCATCAACCATGGATATGAATCAAGATCATCAAGAGCTAAGCCAAACTAACCATAGCATACCAACCTAGCTCACAAGATCATATACAGCACATCATGGTGAACAATGTATATAGGAGAAGCTTTTCCTACATAATGCATATGATACAAAAAGCATGCAACCTAAGATACAAAGATGCCTATACATCATGTTACATATGCCATGCCAAATGTAAGAAATGCACAAAGGAAAGCTATACATATGCTACAAAGGAGCTCCCACACACAAAGCTCACAAACGACCGGCTCCTCGAGAGGAGGCAAAAAGGGCTCGACACCACCGGCAAAAGAGCAAAGGAGCGCAAAACTAACAAGCTCCCCCTAAACACATGCACTAGGGCCAAAGAGCATACAAAGCTCACCCTTAGTACACATGATAGAGCAAAGAGCAAAAAGGAAGCCGAGTGGCTTGACTAAAGCCACACACTTCCAGGTCACAAAACTACTTACCTCGACCACTCCTTCAGAAATCACCCGTCCTTGTCCACCATCCCCAAAAGTGATGTTCTTCTTTGACACCACCGGGGTATGAGGCCGGAGAACCACCCCCGATATCAACTAAACGTTCTCCGAGCCTCCCACCTGCAACTCAAAACCAAGAGCGAGAGCGAGAAAATGACTCAACACTGGGGTTAGTACCAAAGGTGTCAAACCAGTGCCGAGTCATCTCCTCAAAAGTAGGGTTAGCAAAATCCATCCTACCGCACCTATCAAAACTGTGATCCATCCTATCAAACCTATCAAACCTGGAACCACCATGGGAAAACCACTCCTGTCTCACTGGAGGAGTACGAGTACCACGAAAAGGAAAACGTGGTCCGTAGCCCCTCTAAGACTCAAAGTTGCGACTTCTCCCAAACTCGTATTGATCACGAGGTGGAGAACGTCCAGCAAACTCAACACTACTAGACTCAAAGCGCCTACCATCTGTTCCACGACCGAAAGGGCTGAACCCTCTAGCATCACGGCCTGGAAAACCACACTGTCCAGCACTCTGCCTAGCACCGGTCTGGCCGGTGGTTCTCGGCCAGCAAACTTACCTCCACCTGAAGCTCTCCTATCTCTCCATGCTGGAACCGTATGCACAACACCCTTTCCCTTAGGTAGTGGCATACCAGGCTCAGGCACAACATGAGAAGGGTGGTACCTGTTCTTGTTTGCCCACTCCTTAGCCATTCTCGCCTCTCTCCTTCTCTTATAGCAAAACTCTCTCTTGTGACCATCCTTTCCACAAAACTCACAATGGAAACGGATTGGTCTTGGCTTAGGCTTGGGGTGAGGCTCTTCACAAGGCTTCTCACTAGGCTTCCCACTTGGTTTATCTCTAGGCTTTTCACTCGCCTTCTCACTTAGTTTCTCTTTCGGTTTAAGAACTTGGTTTGGCTTGGGTGCAAACTTGTCTTTGGATGTGGGATGTGGTGGAATTGGAATATTCCCGAATTTCCCTTCTTTCTCACCACTGCTCTCACCAAACTTTTCAGATCCCAAGGCCCAACCATCAAAGCGCTTAAAACCGGCAATCAACACACCCAGCTGAGGCTCATGACTGGACACCCAACTCAACACCTTACGCAACTTATTGTTCTCATCCTGCAAACGATCAACACATTGTGCAAGTTCCAAATTCTTCACAGCATGCAATTCACAGGTAGAACAGGAAGTAGGAATATGCACTTTCAAATCAGCCTCAAGAGAAACAATGCGAGAACGAAGCTCAGCAATCTTATCATGCAAAGCAGGGCAAGAAGTGCATGCACCAAGCAAAGTGGGTCTAGATTGCAGCTCAGCCAAGTCAACCCTAAGCACATCTAGTTCCTCACACTTGGAGGCATGCTTTTCCCTAAGAGCAGTCAAATCAGCTAGGAAAACAGAGCAATCAGCACAATCAACTTCATCAGAAACAATAGGACTCGCCTTAAGCGAATCTATCTCAAGCTTGGCATCAAGGTTCTGTGTTTCTAGCTCAGACACTCTATTCCTAGCATCTTCAAGCAAAGCCCTAAGCTCCTTCCTAAGCTTCTTAGCCTCTCTCAGCATGTGATCACGATTATTAAGCAAGTCAACCAACTCCTCATTCTCCTTGCGCAAAGAAGAGAGCTCATCACATACCTCATCCTCTGAATCTGAGTCCGAGGCGTCCTTCTGGCTTCTCTTGTTGCTGGAGCTGCGAGCCATGCCGCAGAAATCATCCTTGGAGCTTAGGCCCATCACACAAAGGCCGTTGAGGTACTTGCCGAGGTTCTTCTTCTTCTTCTTATCGCCCTCTTCGTCTTCATCACTCGAGCTTGATGACATGTCCTCGGAGTCGGACTCGATGTCGCTCGATCTCTTCATCTTCTCTCGAGACCGCGTCTTCTTCCCATGTCCATGATCCTTCTTCTTGGACTTCCTCCTCTTGTCCTTGGACTTGTGCTTGTCGTAGTTGTTCACTTTAGGACACTCGGCGAAAAAGTGTCCGGTCTTGCCGCACTTGAAACACACCCTTGAGTTCCTCCTTGAGTTCACTCGGTTCTCGTGCATCCTCTCGAATCTCCGTGTCAACAGCGCCGGCTCGTCCTCTCGAAGTACATTGAACTCCTCGTCTGGCAAAGACATCAAAGAGGACAAAGAGTACATCCTGGAGGATGGGTTAGCGTTAGACTTAGCCCCTTTGCCACCGACGAGAGCAAGACTATGAGAATCAGTCAGGCTCTCGATCTTGGCTATCATACCACGGTCCAACTCAGCCGACTTGAGCTTTGAGAACAGCTCATTCACGGTCAAAGTGTCATACTTCTCGGACTCAAGAATAGCCTCGACCTTTCCGTCCCATACGGTGCGATCCAACGAGTGCAAGAGCTTCACGGCTCTATCATGATCATCGTATGGGAGCACGGCCACATTGGCTCTCATGTTGTTCACCACCACCGTGAACCACTGGAAAAGAGCATCGACGGACCCACTAGGGAGATGAGTGAAGTTCTCGTACTCTCTCCGGTAAGTCGCGTACATCCGAGCCTGAACCTGAGCATTCCCAGCATGAGCATCCTTCAACTACTCCCAAATCCTACAAGCTAAGTCCTCTGTCTGAACCCAATCGAATTCGGACTGACACAGCACGAAACAAGTAGTCGACCGCCTTGTTCTTGGCGTCGAACATATCCCTCGATCCTGGAGCAAGGAAGTTAATCGGATGAACATAAGTTGTGTTCACCGTAACGTCCCAAAGGATCTGACCCTTTCCGCGGAGGAATGCCGCCATCCGCCTCTGCCACATCTGGTAGTTCTTCCCATCGAAGTGCGGAGGACCTGAACCCCATTCCTGGTACGCCATCTTTGGATCTTAGACTGGTAAGAGTCAATGAAGACCCAAACCGGCTCTGATACCAATTGAACGACCGAAACTGGTGACCAGAGAGGGGGGAGTGAATGGGAGCCGATAAAAATTCTTCTCGAAGGAGATGGAAACTCCAACAAGATGAACGAGGCTTCCAAAGCACGTCTCCGACTCAACTACCCAAGTTGGCCAAGATCACGCAGCCACTGAAGTGCTACTGGTCCTAGGAACCAACAACCACCAAAGCTAACCCGAGAACGCAGCAGATAAACCAACTTGAGCAGCTACTGATCAGCACCGGTCAGACCGGTCACTCACACCGGTCAGACTGGTCCCTGTCAGATCTTCCGGACTGAGCCGCCGGAGCACCCGACACCCACCAGAGACGCACCGGGTCACCCTGGACCTTGAGCCGGGTCACCCGAGCAAGACTTGGCAATTCCCACAGAAAAGCCCCTGCACCGGTCAGGCCAGTGCAGCTCACCAGTCAGACCGGTCTGAGCCTGGAAATCCCAAATCTGCCAACTTGACCTCCCGAGCTCCAAACTGAACCAAACTCGAAACAGTAGCAATACAAGACAACAGGGAACTCACCAATACGTTCACCCGAGCAAAACTCACCAATACGTTCACCCGCGGGTCAACACCCCCAAATCCAACTCCCGATCTCCCGAATCGCTCCATGGATTTGCGCAAGACTTTGGGGATAGTAGGAACACCTCATGGACTTTCCATATCCAAGATTTGGTCCACCAAAACTTGCTAAATCGAGAGGAATCGAAGAAATCCCAACAAGAACGCCTCTAACCCTAGAGCCAAGAAAACCCCAAAATCGAGCCCCTTTGCTCACGGATTTGGGAGGGGAATCAAAGGGAAAAGAACCACGAAGGGTTCAAGCATACATCTCCCACCAAATCCCAAAGAGAAAGGTCTCGAATCCACCGCAAGAAAATCACCAAGAAAGGGCTCCGAAAATCACCAAAAAGGAGAAACGGGAAAGACACATCCAAGCCTTGAGGAACCACGCCGAATCATCTATACATACCAAAGAGGTTCATACAACGTCTAGCTTGCCGCCCGATCATCCTTCCCTCTCACAAGATCTCACCATGAAGCTCTCAAGCTAGTCCTAGAAATTCCAAAGGAAAAATGGAAGAGGAAAATAGCAAAACAAAATGAGCTAGGGTTCCAAGAGATGGCTGCCATCCTCTCAGCACTTGGGTTATATGGAGGAACCGAAAGATGAAACTACCCCTAAGTCCTAACACTAGGATACATGCCCCCGAAGGGCACTTTGGGAATCTTTGTCTTCGCACCATCGGACGGATGCCCAGCGACCGCAAACTTGCTTAGCTTCGACGCATGCCTTGCGATCCCAACACGTGTCCTCCGCTTCGAAGTCTCCGGACTGCGTCGTCGCACACTGGTCAGACCGGTGCTCCTCACCGGTCAGACCGGTACCCACCGGTCAGACCGGTCTGATGCTACTGCACCTCCGTCTTCGGTCTTGGCTTTGTGGATCAACCAAGGAACCCAGTGGTTTTCTGGTGAACCACCGGAAACCTCGCAAACTCGGTGTAGCCTCCGCCAATCACCACTCATGACTCGGCTCCCACGTAGTCCCGACTCGACCTTGATTTTGAGGCTCAACCAAGAAACCGTCCATGACTTCATCTCGCTGTTCTTGCCACCATGCGGCCCGCACTTGACCCCGCTGGCCACCAGGTCCCTCGAACCAAGTCTACTTGTCTTCTCCACACCTGGAGGCCTCACCGGCAATGACCTTTCGCGCTTGTTCTTCACCTGCACCAACACCAATCAAGCCGCAACCTGCACCTGCAATACTTAGCCAAGAATCAGTCCACACCACGTTGTCAATCACTCATCACACCAGGAAGCGACCTACCACCGGTCCTCGAACCGCACAGGTCGTCACACCTTACCATATCCATCATATCCCTACACATGCACATCTTGATCTGATTGTATGATTTGATTTTCTCCCTGGATCCGGTTTTTGACTTTGCAATACATGTGATGCAAGTTTGCTTCATCTTTATACCCTACCCTAAGCTCCATATATAGCCATCATTAGAAGTAGGATAAAAAAAGGCAAGTCTAATGCCTTGGTAAGGATTATACACATTGAGCGATTTGAGAAAATCAAATGAGGAGCCAAGCAAAGTTCATTTTGAAAACTTATTAAAAAATCCCAAGCTACTTGACATGAGGAGTAGAAGTGATTTGATTCAAGATCGTTCCATTCCTTAACTACCCAAGATGGCATGATAGGCACTTCAAAGTTCACAAGTGCAAGGTATGGTTCGGAATATCTCTTACGCTCGCTTCATACCATAGGAATTTTTGTTTTCACCTTGGTCCTTAACCTTTACTCGAGGACGAGCAAAGGGCCAAGTGTGGGGGTGTGTTGACGGTCGTTAAGTCCCTATTTTCGACCCTCAACTTTGAACAAATTTCACTCCATCAAAGCTTGCATCATAGCTGTGGGGTTATAAACTAACGGATTCCACGAGCTTTAGGGAATATTTGGATGCAGGTCATAATGAGACATCATAGCACAAATAAAGCATCTTGACAAATAACATCAAATGCTTAGTTTGATAGCACCATTGCGAAGTTCTTGTCGAGATGATCGAAATGGAGGTTTGGTTCACCCAATTCGGAGTCCGGATGCAGAAATTATGCCTCACGGAAGATTGTTACACGAGACATGTCAGGGGGTAGGTGCGGCCGAACCTAATAGGTTCGGCCGGACCTATCAACCTCCTCCGATCAACACCAAACTTTGCCAAATGCCTCTACACTTAGCATAATATCCAAGGGGACCAAGTCCATGGGCCAAACACCACAAAAGTTGGTCCGGCCGCACCTACTCGGTCCGGCCGCACCACCCAAAATCCTCCTCTCGGGTCCATGGCACCAACAATCCGACAAACACACCTTGGATGGATGAGATACACTGGTGAATGGTCGGTTTGATCAAAAGGCTATGGTTGGAAGCACTTGGATCGATGCACCCACACTTAACCGCCACAACCGCCATCAAGGAGTGATCTTGGACGTCCCTCAACACCGTCGGTGCATCACACGGCAATTGAGTAGGACCGGCCACACCTCTAGGTACGGCCGCACCTATCAAACCCCAGGATTTTCCTCCACCGACTTGGGAACCGACCAGGAGCGTTGATCAAGGTCGTGCACGATCAAAGGCGGCAAATCATAGGGCCAGCCGCACCTGGAGATACGGCCGCACCTCATTGCTTGTCACTGCAGCTCCCTCTCGCCTACAAGTACCCCCTCCTGCAGCCACCGACCCAGAGGACCTATATATAGAGCCTGGCACCTCATAGAAGGACACAAGTGATTAGAAGCAAGTGGCGGAGCCCTACATAAGTTAGTATTCAGAGAGTAGGGAGAGAGAGTTGAGTGTTGGAGTAGAAGCCGGAGCGTCGGTCTTCTTTCCCTAGTTTTGGAGTAGAAGCCGGAGTGTCGGTCTTCTTCCCCTTCCTCGACGGGTGTGGTACAACTACGATCGTCCACACCTGGGATATTTTGAAAGTTCGGATTTGTAAGTAACTAAGTCTCAAGTCATTTCATCATTCGCTCTTAGGATCTTCGATTGCATTTAGTAGTTTATACTTGTTGTGATTGCTTTGCTTTGAATTCGAGTAAAGTAGTGCTTGGTTAGTGTAGACGTGGTGTCTAGGCTTTCCAGTACCTTGGAATGCTTCCCAGTTCAACAGAATAGTTGTGGTACCCTAGGGAGGTGACAGCTCCGGACGGGCATTGTAGTCCACCACGTTAGTTCCGGCAGGTAGGTGTTACGACATCAGAGCCCCCTTCTCATCCCTTTCCGTGGCTCTTTTCCCTCTGGCCCCGACGAGCGACAAGTTTTGCCTTGATTCTATCCGTGACTCTCACGAGTCCCAAACTTCATCAGCTATCCCCTCTCCACCCGAAATCTACCCTTGCCTTTCTATCCTTCGTCACCATATCCCCCGGATGAATTAGTACAGGTTCACAACACTTCTCGTTCCCCGTGGAAATCGATAGATTGGAATACTCCCGGGTGAAAGCTACAACGGTATCCGTGCCCTTGCGGAACTATGTGTGATCGTGTAGTATACCAACAGGCTTTCTAGCATCGTTGCAAATCTAGTAACGACGTAAGAAGTGCCAACAAACGACGAAACTATAGTGATGGAGTTGGGAACGAGGTGTACCACCTCCAGCTTGTAGTAGTAGAAAAGACCTCTGAAGAAATCGCCGGTTGGCATATTGAACCCACGCTCGAAGAAGGAGGCGAAGATGACCTGCTCCTTGTCGTCCTCCGTCGGGAATGCCTCGTCAGTGGGCGCCTTCCACTCCACCTCCGCCTTGGACCTCAGCAACCCGCGATCCACTAGCGCATGGATCTTCTCGTCGGTCATCACCGAGGGATCCCAGACCGTCTCTGGGGACGGTGTTGACGGTCGTTAAGTCACTATTTTAGACCCTCAACTTTGAACAAATTTCACTCCATCAAAGCTTGCATCATAGCTGTGGGGTTATAAACTAACGGATACAACGAGCTTTGGTGAATATTTGGATGCAGGTCATAATGAGACATCATAGCACAAATAAAGCATCTTGACAAACAATGTCAAATGCTTAGTTTGATAGCACCATTGTGAAGTTCTTGTCGAGATGATCGAAATGGAGGTTTGGTTCACCCAATTCGGAGTCCGGATGTAGAAATTATGCCTCAGGGAAGATTGTGACACGAGACATGTCGGGGGGGGGGTAGGTGCGGCCGAACCTAGTAGGTTCGGCCGGACCTATCAACCTCGTCTGATCAACACCAAACTTTGCCAAATGCCTCTACACTTAGCATAATATCCAAGGGGACCAAGTCCATGGGCCAGACACCACAAAAGTTGGTCCGGCCGCACCTACTAGGTCCGGCCGCACCACCCAAAATCCTCCTCTCGGGTCCACGGCACCAACAATCCCACAAACACACCTTGGATGGATGAGATACACCGGTGAATGGTCGGTTTGATCAAAAGGCTATGGTAGGAAGCACTTGGATCGATGGACCCACACTTAACCGCCACAACCGCCATCAAGGAGTGATCCTGGATGTCCCTCAACACCGTCGGTGCATCACACGGCAATTGAGTAGGACCAGCCGCACCTCTAGGTACGGCTGCACCTATCAAACCCCAGGATTTCGCTCCACCGACTTGGGAACCAACCAGGAGCGTTGATCAGGGCCGTGCACGATCAAAGGCGGCAAATCAAAGGGCCGGCCGCATCTGGAGATACGGCCGTACCTCCTTGCTTGTCACTGCAGCTCCCTCTCGCCTACAAGTACCCCCTCCTGCAGCCACCGACCCAGAGGGCCTATATATAGAGCCTGGCACCTCATAGAAGGACACAAGTGATTAGAAGCAAGTGGCGGAGCCCTACATAAGTTAGTATTCAGAGAGTAGGGAGAGAGAGTTGAGTGTTGGAGTAGAAGCCGGAGTGTCAGTCTTCTTTCCCTAGTGTTGGAGTAGAAGCCGGAGTGTCGGTCTTCTTCCCCTTCCTCGGAGGGTGTGGTACAACTACGATCGTCCACACCTGGGATATTTTGTAAGTTCGGATTTGTAAGTAACGAAGTCTCAAGTCATTTCATCATTCGCTCTTAGGTTCTTCGATTGCATTTAGTAGTTTCTACTTGTCGTGATTGCATTGCTTTGAATTCGAGAAAAGTAGTGCTTTGTTAGTGTAGACGTGGTGTCTAGGCTTTCCAGTACCTTGGAATGCTTCCCGGTTCAATAGAATAGTTGTGGTACCCTAGGGAGGTGACAGCTCCGGACGGGCATTGTAGTCCACCACGTTAGTTCCAGCAGGTAGGTGTTACGACATCAGAGCCCCCTTCTCATCCCTTTCCGTGGCTCTTTTCCCTCTGGCCCCGACGAGCGACAAGTTTTGCCTTGATTCTATCCGTGACTCTCACGAGTCCCAAACTTCATCAGCTATCCCCTCTCCACCCGAAATCTACCCTTGCCTTTCTATCCTTTGTCACCATATCCCCCGGACGAATTAGTTCAGGTTCACAACACTTCTCGTTCCCCGTGGAAATCGATACCTTGGAATACTCCCGGGTGAAAGCTACAACGGTATCCGTGCGCTTGCGGATCTATCTGTGATCGTGTAGTATACCAACAGGCTTTCTAGCGTCATTACAAATCTAGTAACGACGTAAGAAGTGCCAACAAACGACGAAATTATAGTGATGGAGTTGGGAACGAGGTGTACCAGCTCTAGCTTGTAGTAGTAGAGAAGACCTCTGAAGAAATCGCCGGTTGGCATATTGAACCCACGCTCGAAGAAGGAGGCGAAGACGACCTGCTCCTTGTCGTCCTCCATCGGGAATGCCTCGTCGGTGGGCGCCTTCCACTCCACCTCCACCTTGGACCTCACCAACCCGCGATCCACTAGCACATGGATCTTCTCCTCGGTCATCACCGAGGGATCCCAGACTGTCTCCGGGGACGGTGTTGACGGTCGTTAAGTCCCTATTTTCGACCCTCAACTTTGAACAAATTTCACTCCATCAAAGCTTGCATCATAGCTGTGGGGTTATAAACTAACGGATTCCACGAGCTTTGGTGAATATTTGGATGTAGGTCATAATGAGACATCATAGCACAAATAAAGCATCTTGACAAACAACGTCAAATGCTTAGTTTGATAGCACCATTGTGAAGTTCTTGTCGAGATGATCGAAATGGAGGTTTGGTTCACCCAATTCGGAGTCCGGATGCAGAAATTATGCCTCACGGAAGATTGTGACACGAGACATGTCGGGGGGGGGTAGGTGTGGCCGAACCTAGTAGGTTTGGCCGGACCTATCAACCTCCTCTGATCAACACCAAACTTTTCCAAATGCCTCTCCACTTAGCATAATATCCAAGGCAACCAAGTCCATGGGCCAGACACCACAAAAGTTGGTCCGGCCGCACCTACTAGGTCCCGCCGCACCACCCAAAATCCTCCTCTCGGGTCCACGGCACCAACAATCCCACAAACACACCTTGGATGGATGAGATACACCGGTGAATGGTCGGTTTGATCAAAAGGCTATGGTTGGAAGCACTTGGATCGATGGACCCACACTTAACCAACACAATCGCCATCAAGGAGTGATCCTGGACGTCCCTCAACACCGTCGGTGCATCACACGGCAATTGAGTAGGACCGGCCGCACCTCTAGGTACGGCCGCACCTATCAAACCCCAGGATTTCGCTCCACCGACTTGGGAACTGACCCAGGAGCGTTGATCAGGGCCGTGCACGATCAAAGGCGGCAAATCATAGGGCCAACCGCACCTGGAGATACGGCCACACCTCCTTGCTCGTCACTGCAGCTCCCTCTCACCTACAAGTACCCCCTCCTGCAGCCACCGACCCAGAGGGCCTATATATAGAGCCTGGCACCTCATAGAAGGACACAAGTGGTTAGAAGCACTTAGCAGAGCCCTACATAAGTTAGTATTCAGAGAGTAGGGAGAGAGAGTTGAGTGTTGGAGTAGAAGTCAGAGTGTCGGTCTTCTTCCCCTATTGTTGGAGTAGAAGCCGGAGTGTCGGTCTTCTTCCCCTTCCTCGGTGGGTGCGGTACAACTACGGTCGTCCACACCTGGGATATTTTGTAAGTTTGGGTTGGTGAGTAACTAAGTCTCAAGTCATTTCATCGTTCGCTCTTAGGTTCTTCGATTGCATTTAGTAGTTTCTACTTGTTGTGATTGCTTTGCTTTGAATTCGAGTAAAGTAGTGCTTGGTTAGTGTAGACGTGTTGTCTAGGCTTTCCAGTACCTTGGAATGCTTCCCGGTTCAACAGAATAGTTGTGGTACCCTAGGGAGGTGACAGCTCCGGACGGGCTTTATAGTCCACCACGTTAGTTCCGGCAGGTAGGAGTTACGACATCAGAGCCCCCTTCTCATCCCTTTCCGTGGCTCTTTTCCCTCTGGCCCCGACGAGCGACAAGTTTTGCCTTGATTCTATCCGTGACTCTCACGAGTCCCAAACTTCATCAACTATCCCCTCTCTACCCGAAATCTACCCTTGCCTTTCTATCCTTCGTCACCATATCCCCCGGACGAATTAGTTCAGGTTCACAACACTTCTCGTTCCCCGTGGAAATCGATACCTTGGAATACTCCCGGGTGAAAGCTACAACGGTATCCGTGCACTTGCGGATCTATCTGTGATCGTGTAGTACACCAACAGGCTTTCTGGCGCCGTTGCAAATCTAGTAACGACGTAAGAAGTGCCAAGAAGCTTTCTGGCGCCGTTGCCGCGGAACGGTAGCTGTTTTGATTCTGAACCCAGTTCGTCCGTGTATCACCCCATTTATGACATGGATTCTAATCCAACCCTTTTTGATTTTGCCGCTCCAAAGGGCGATCATTTGGAGCCTCCACCTTCATCACATTCCGTTGAAACATCTAGCTATGAGCTACGTCCCGGCTTCATAGCTATGGTCCGAGAGCAAAGCTTCTCCGGAGATAAGGATGAAAGTCCTTATTCCCACCTGTGCGAGTTCAAACAACTTTGTTCGTGTCTTGTGATCGCGGGAATGAGTCAAGATACCTTGAAATGGAAACTCTTTCCGTTTTCATTAACGGGGAGAGCAAAACAATGGTATTCGCTTAGTGTGAGAAGTATGGAGGGGGACTGGGAAAGTTTACGAAAGGCTTTTTGCCTAACATTCTTCCCGACTCCCCAAGTAGTGAAACTCCGATGAGAGGTCATCTGTTTTGAGCAACGGAAGACCGAATCTCTAGGAGCCGCATGGGCAAGATTTACAAAAATCGTAGATTCTGGTCCATACCTTGGTATCGCAGAGCCCGCTCTTTTGCAACATTTTCACGATGGTCTTGGACCAGAGTCAGCAATTTTCTTAGACTCTTCTTCCGGAGGATCTTTCACTCATCTCACCTTGTCTGAGTGTAAGGACATTCTAACAAAAATCCTTCAAAATACCCCTTACACGGGAGTTTATGATGAATTCCCGGATGAGGAAGAGATCACTCAGGAGGAGCACATGCCAAACACTCTCTCGGAACCGAAACCCATAGAGGAGAAACCCACTAGCACCTTTTTGCATGAAGAACCACTCCTCTATCCCCGTGTGTACCCAGCTGATTACTCGTATGACTTCGACGAGGAATCAACATACTCTGATTCACTCTCTGAAATAGAATTTATACAGGAGGAACCTATCCTAGAAAAATTCATATCCACAGACACCCATCCTCCTCTTACCAAAACTTGGTTCACAGGGGAACCATTCCAACCTTATCGAGTGTTTGATCGCCCCTCATGTGACTTCATCTATGAATACTATGTTGAGTTATTTGATAAACATTGGACGGAGAAATCCTTCTCGAGAAGGGAAAGAGACTCAACACATGAGGGAAAAGAAGTCCACTTACCCAACCCAGAGGAAGAGAAAAGACGGAGAGAAAGGTTGGAATATGTCTCCGCAATTACTAGCCGAGAATGGTTGAGAGAAATAGAAGTCATGGATCAAGGCATTCAGCTATATCCCGAGCTAAAGTTACTCTCATGCCAAGTAGGAAACCTCTCTTACTAGGATGTGTTCTACGACCCTAGGGTCGGTATCAATATCATTCCTAAATCCTTAGTATTAGAGGTCTTTCCCAACGAACCCCTCTCTTTCTCTCAGAAGCATCTCCAATGGATTTCGGGTCAAACCATAGAGACTGAGGGAATCCTTAGAGTCGTCCGAACAAAGATTGGAGAGTATCAGATCTTCCTGGATTATCACATCTTTAACATCCCAAAAGGAGATCCGCTCTTCATTCTCATCGGAAGACCCATTAAGGGATATTGAGTAGTGTGCTCGACCATGAAAAGCAGCCATATCATCTTGAGGTTCGAGATACACATCTCCAATGTCATAGACCTGAGGTTAAGAAAGAACATGTGTGGTCTATGGACATTCTTGAGGCATTGACTTTGGATTCAGAAAACAGACTCGAGCATGAAGGTTTTACACTAGAAGGATCACAAATCCCGTGCTCACATCAAAAGTTTCCAAAGTTATCAAGCCCCCTTTCCTATTACCTTTACGAAACCTACACCCTCCTCATTTTTCTTTTGCATGCTAACTTCGAAAGGGTGGTTGTAGATGCTTTTGTTTATCATAAACATTGCAAATTTTGTGGTCGTACTAACCTTGCAGCTAGACCTACGATGGTTTCATCATCTCGATTGGCTGCAATATGAAGGTTCCTCATGGTCGAGCTTATGACCAAAAACAAAGCACTATCAGGAGATAGCCTGAATAATCATTTAGATTTCCTTTTCAAATAAAAGCAAGAGCATGTCTTTAGGATTAGTCGTCATTCGGGTATTTTCGGTCGCTAACCGTCTCAGGTGGAGATTGAAATGACCGATGGATAGGCGATGCCTAAAAATATGAGAGCTACACCGACTGCAATGCCTAGGTAATTTTTGGTGAGGGAACATCATGAAGGAAGCTTGAAATCCGCACACTTGAGTTGTGTTGCCTAGCAATGCAAACTCCAAGTGTGGGGGAGATATGTGAGTATCCCGAGTAAGTTTCTCTCGTACTAAATCTTATTTTGGTTTGAAGATGGTGTTGGTTCTTGCATCTTGCTCTCTTAAAAAACACAAAAATATTTGTATTTGAATAAAGACTTCCTAGATCTTCGGCTAGCAGAGCCTCCCTTGTTGTTTCCATCTTTTTCTTTGAATAATAACACCAGGTACAAGAATAAGTGTGGGGGAGATCTCCCAAGCTCGTCGAAACACACAATTGAGATCTCCCACCAAGGTGCCGCACAACATCGACTACGCTAATACGACGAGGGATGAGGTAAGTGCACTAGAGCAAGTCGGTCACCCCTGTGGTTTGGCCGAATCACCATTTGTCTACCTCATTCCGCACTTTCTCCAACAGCGATGGTATGTGCACCCCTACCTCTCTACTTTTGGAAATCATGAGTTTAAATGAGCTTTAAATCTGATCTTATAAATCAAACTCAATTGAATCCTCATGCACCCAATGCTCGACATGTTTCCTATGGTTGGCTTGCATAAGTTTTATTCCATACTTATTATCTTGATGCTTGTGAACAACATATCTTTAGGAAACCATGCCCATCTAAGTAGTTGATGTTTGAGGTATGGTCCGATGAAATGATCTTTGCTCCAAATGTTTGAGTGCTTGGGAAATTTATTTGAAAATTTTGAAAACCTTTGCGAAGCTCCTCTTTGATATGCCAAGTCCTACCAAAGCCATATGATGAGACATCTTGAAAACCTCATACACATATGCTACTTGTCGTTGCATTGAGCTTTGTCAAATTGTTGTGACCCTTGTGAGAATTCTTTTCATGCTTTCATGATCAAGATACACATACACGCCAACATCCTCCTTGCTATGCTCAGTTGAGAGCTAGCATTGTACCATCTATCTATTCCACAAAATAAATCTCCACACTATGTGTTGATCTCTCTCTCCAAGTTAATATTACAAAAAGAGACATGGCTATAGAAAAAAAATATGGACACATGAAGGTCCAAGAAAAAAAAGAAAAAAAAGTTGGACACATGAAGGTCCAAGAAAAAAAAGAAAAAAAAAGAAAAGATAGCCATGTCCACAAAAGAGTTAAAGTAGAGAGAGAGGATCATGCAAAATGGAGTTACAACAAATCAGATGGTAATAACTAGCACCCATTCCGGGCCTAGTGTACACCTTACCATCATCACAACATTCATTATACATATGGTAATATCTAGCACCCATTATGGGCCTAGTATCCACCTTACCATATCCATCATATCCCTACACGCGCACATCTTGATCTGATTGTATGACTTGATTTTCTCCTTGGGTTCAGTTTTTGACTTTCCAATATATGTGATACAAGTATGCCTTATCTTTTATCCTACCCCGAGCTCCACATATAGCCATCATTAGAAGTAGGATGAGGAAAGGCAACTCTAATGCCTTGGTGAGGACTTATACACATTGAGTGATATGAGAGAATCAAATGAGGAGCTAAGCAAAAGGTTTGTTTTTGAAAATTTAATGCAAAACCCAAGCTACTTGACATGAGGAGTAGAAGTGATTTGATTCAAGATCGTTCCATTCCTTAACTACCCAAGATGGCATGATAGGCACTTCAAAGTTCACAAGTGCAAGGTATGGTTCGGAATATCTCTTATGCTCGCTTCATACCATAGGAATTTTTGTTTACACCTTGGTCCTTAACATTTACTCGAGGACGAGCAAAGGGCCAAGTGTGGGGGTGTGTTGACGGTCGTTAAGTCCCTATTTTCGACCCTCAACTTTGAACAAATTTCACTCCATCAAAGCTTGCATCATAGCTGTGGGGTTATAAACTAACGGATTCCACGTGAATATTTGGATGCAGGTCATAATGAGACATCATAGCACAAATAAAGCATCTTGACAAACAACATCAAATGCTTAGTTTGATAGCACCATTGCGAAGTTCTTGTCGAGATGATCGAAATGGAGTTTTGGTTCATCCAATTCGGAGTCCGGATGCAGAAATTATGTCTCACGGAAGATTGTGACACGAGACATCTCGGGGGGTATGTGCGGCCGAACCTAGTAGGTTCGGCCGGACCTATCAACCTCCTCCGATCAACACCAAACTTTTCCAAATGCCTCTACACTTAGCATAATATCCAAGGGGACCAAGTCTATGGGCCAGACACCGCAAAAGTTGGTCCGGCCGCACCTCCTAGGTCCGGCCGCACCAACCAGGTCCGGCCGCACCACCCAAAATCCTCCTCTCGGGTCCACGGCACCAACAATCCCACAAACACACCTTGGATGAATGAGATACACCGGTGAATGGTCGGTTTGATCAAAAGGCTATGGTTGGAAGCACTTGGATCGATGGACCCACACTTAACCGCCACAACCGCCATCAAGGAATGATCCTGGACGTCCCTCAACACCGTCGGTGCATCACACGGCAATTGAGTAGGACCGGCCGCACCTCTAGGTACGGCCGCACCTATCAAACCCCAAGATTTCGCTCCACCGACTTCGGAACCGACCCAGGAGTGTTGATCAGGGCCATGCACGATCAAAGGCGGCAAATCATAGGGCTGGCCGCACCTGGAGATACGGCCGCATCTCCTTGCTCGTCACTGCAGCTCCCTCTCGCCTACAAGTACCCCCTCCTGCAGCCACCGACCCAGAGGGCCTATATATAGAGCCTGGCACCTCATAGAAGGACACAAGTGATTAGAAGCAAGTGGCGGAGCCCTACATAAGTTAGTATTCAGAGAGTAGGGAGGGAGAGTTGAGTGTTGGAGTAGAAGCCGGAGTGTCGGTCTTCTTCCCCTAGTGTTGGAGTACAAGCCGGAGTGTCGGTCTTCTTCCCCTTCCTCGGCGGGTGCGGTACAACTACGGTCGTCCACACCTGGGATATTTTGTAAGTTTGGGTTCGTGAGTAACTAAGTCTCAAGTCATTTCATCGTTCGCTCTTAGGTTCTTCGATTGCATTTAGTAGTTTCTACTTGTTGTGATTGCTTTGCTTTGAATTCGAGTAAAGTAGTGCTTGGTTAGTGTAGACGTGGTGTCTAGGCTTTCCAGTACCTTGGAATGCTTCCTGGATCAACGGAATAGTTGTGGTACCCTAAGGAGGTGACAACTCCGGACGGGCTTTGTAGTCCACCACGTTAGTTCCGGCAGGTAGGAGTTACGACATCAGAGCCCCCTTCTCATCCCTTTCCGTGGCTCTTTTCCCTCTGGCCCCGACAAGCAACAAGTTTTGCCTTGATTCTATCCGTGACTCTCACGAGTCCCAAACTTCATCAGCTATCCCCTCTCTACCCAAAATCTACCCTTGCCTTTCTATCCTTCGGTGTCATATCCCCTAGTCAAATTAGTTCAGGTTCACTACACTTCTCGTTCCCCGTGGAAATCGATACCTTGGAATACTCCTGGGTGAAAGCTACAGCGGTATCCGTGCGCTTGCGGATCTATCTGTGATCGTGTAGTATACCAACAAGCTTTCTGGCGCTGTTGTCGAGGATATAAACCTGGTGGCGATGCTAGCAAATGTCAACAAGCTTTCTAGCGCCGTTGTCAGGGATATAAACCTGGTGGCGACGCTAGCAAGTGTAAACAGACAGGATTTGGGGAGTCGCGGCCGCCATTTCTTGAAGATGATTGGATTTGGATCTAAATGTGACTACGGTTTTTACGCGCATGCGGAGCGCCACGGCGCGTGGATCGCGGTGGCGGCGCGCGGTCTACTATAGACGGCGGCGGTAAGCTAGGGCTTCGCGGATGGTGGCTAGATGCGGAAGCACGGCGGCTAGGGCAAGATGGATTCCGGTGAGGATGGCAAGAGGAAGAAGACGATGGCAACGGGAGGTTCAACGCCCGTCCCCCGCAGCTCTATTTATATGGGCCCCGCCACAGATGCCCTTGCGGATCTGTCGCTGCAACGGACCTACCGCAACGGCTATGTGCCGCTAATTTCGCGAGACGATCTCACCAGATTTCACGTCAACGGCTAAATGCCCAACGGATAGATTGGTGACCTACACCCCGAGTTTAGGTCGTGAACACTTCAAAACTATCAGGTCGTCCTGATAGGAAATTCGATCTCCACAAGGTCGACAAGCCCCCAGATCATATTACTTCAGGTCTTTGATGAATAATTTCTTCAAAACGACCATTACATGATAGAAGAGAGCGAACATTACACGGGAACTTCGAAGATACACAAGTCACCTGTGACCTCATTGGATCCAGAACCCATTACAAGATACAAACATATTTGAAGATATGGTCTACCTAGAGCAATCCTTGAGGTGTTCCCTGCTATAGCAGAGCACATCGCAAGAATTCTTCTAGCTTCAGACCCCCAATGGTGGCCTCGTGGTGAACGCCTGCATGACGCTGCGCACAGCAGGTCACACTTTGTGCCTGACTGTGGGATGCAGACACGAGCTTGCTCTTCGGCGCGGTCTGCGATCCTTCGACGAGCATCTCATGCTTACCAAGAACCTGCAGCATCACCTTGGGCCTCTACAGCATCACATCCAAACTCTCCTTGACTCTTCACTGAGATACGGTACAAAGAGTGGGGGTGACACCTCTACTTCGCAAGTCTTCTTCTAGCTCCAAGCTTCTACAAACTTTGCATCCTATGCTCTGGTGGACGGACACATGCCCATGGCATGGTCAAATATCTACTCTGTGGCTTCATAGCTCAGCAATGCTCGGCGCTTGCTTTCTTCAGCCTTGTGGTGCTATTTATAGCCCAAGCCAGGCCTTGAGTGGCCGGTGAAGTGGTGACACTGTTACCACATGACCCAGAGTAGCTGTAGACATGTGGATGACTTAAAGCGATGTCCTCTTCCCTTATTTTACGACGCTTTTGTCGCTTATGCATCATTGCTTCCTGAGGCCGCTGCGGTGCCACATGGTTACAGTGCACCTCTCGGTCAGTTGACGGTTTGTCATTTTCTGGGTGGCAAGAGAATCTCCGACCACTGTTGACCCGTGACCCTGCATTCTACGGAAAAGACAAGACTGACTCTGCATCAGCTGGCCCTGCGCCTCACTACATCTACAGACGACGACGACGATTAACGCACCCTTTACGACTCTGCGTCTTCATTGCACCCACTAGGCTCCGCGTCCTGGTGCACCCGCTATGGCTCTGCATGTAAACGAACCTATTCCAATCAGCCTATATTTCTATTTCGTGAGCAGAATGGCCGTATGTTCGATTGAAGACCTTCCAGGGTAGGCGTGCCTTGCTGCTCTGCCAGATCCGTCTGGGCACCTGGAGTTCAGAAGCTTCACGTCTACGATTTCGTCGGGCCCCCGTGGTCGGTGTGCCTATTGCTGAGGTCGTTAATACCTTAGTGCCATGGCTCTGCTGGTTGGCTGGCAGCTATGTTGGTCGTCTGGGCACCAAAATGACCTTCCTGAGGTCGGCGTGCCTTTATACCTAGGTCTTGCAACACCTCGGTATGTCTACGGCCCTGCCAACCTAGTTGGGCGCCACGGATGCGTGACCTTCCTGAGGTCGGTATGCTCTTGAAGCCCAGCCAGCCTACTCTGGACACCCAGGATTTTACGTCGGGAATGAAGGCCTCCCTGTGGGGTGCGCTCCTAATGGCCCTGCCAAGTATTTCTGGATGCTTGGGCGCCTTTTAACTTGAGACCTTCTTGAGGTCGGCATGCCTCGGGTGGCTCTGCCAGACTCTTTGCAGCTATGCAAGATATCTGGGTGTCTCTACACTTCATTCGTTCAAAAATCCATATCTTCCTGCGATCTCATCGTTGACCGTTTCGACCACTACAGAAGACCTCTTCATGCGACGCGCCTTTCAAGATCCTGCTGGGTATCCTCGGATACTGGACATTGTTGATTTGAGGCCTCCTTGAGGTCGGCACGCCTACAATGCCTCCTCGAGGTCGGCCCTGCCAGACTCCTTGCAGCTATGCTAGGAGGTCTGGGTGTCTCTACACTTCATTCGACCAAGATCATGACTTAATTTTCTTCTCTTTTTTGAGCATCAAACTAGCCAAGCTGCCTGCTTCAATGCTCGGGGACTACTCTACGAGAGCGTCTTCGACGCCATCTTGCTTTCTTCGTCGTATCGACATATTAAGAAACCTGTTTCTCATCACATCGTTACTCGACCTACTTTTTCTTCTCTTCTCTTTCTTTTGGATCATCATACAGGCCATCCTGACCACCACGATGCTCAGATACTACTCTATGAGTGCGTCCTTGACGCCCTCTGAATTTTTTCACCGTCGTTTCGATCTATTGGAAGCCTGCTTCCTATAGGTCGTCACTCGACCTCTCTGCGTTCAGCAAGACTACAAACAGGTCGGCTGCTAAGCTGATTTGTTTCTCTTTCTTTTTTGGACCGACGTGCACGCTATTCGACCTGTCGATAGCCCTATGACTTCGTCATGACCTTCTAAGATCGTTGCGCCTACACATCGCTCGGGGGCTTGTGAGATATGGGTACCCCTGGGTCCCTACCGACCAGGCTCACGGCCATCCCCGACAGGTGGGTCCGGCCTACCAGAAGACCCGCCGACCTGACAGTTGGCCCAACCGACCTAGTTGGTGGCCCACACGACCTCCTGAAGACTTTCCAGAAGACCTCAAGCGACCTTATCTAGAACGACTTCGAGACTTGGCGTACAAGACAAGACAACGGTGGATTCCGACAAAGGCAGATCGACGTATATGGCAATAGTTGTAATCAACTAGTCTTAGGTGTCCTGGTTGTAACCGACCAGGAGTCTGGGAACCAACCTTGTCCGCTGGCCAATATAAGGCGGGCAGGGCGACCCTTGTACAATCAAGCAATCCTCAAGCAATCTACACCAACAACTGGACGTAGGGTTTTACTCTCCGGAGGCCCGAACCAGTATAAACTCGCCGTGTTCTCTGTGTTCTGTGTGCTCGTGTGCAACCTTCGAGTTCTTAGCCCTAGATTTCACCCCGCCGAACAAATAAACCACCGGGGTTAACCCCCCTGTGGGCTGTCCAGATCTAAACCTCTGACACCAAAGAGCATACAAAGCTCACCCTACACACATGAGATGGAGCAAAGAGCAAAAAGAACCTGAGTGGCTTGACTAAAGCCACACACTTCCAGGTCACAAAACTACTTACCTCGACCACTCCTTCAGAAATCACCTGTCCTTGTCCACCATCCCCGAAAGTGATGTTCTTCTTTGACACCACCGGGGTGAGGCCGGAGAACCACCCCCAATCTCAGCAAAATGTTCTCCAAGCCTCCCACCTGCAACTCAAAACCAAGAACAAGAGCGAGCAAATGACTCAACACTGGGGTTAGTACCAAAGAGTCAAACCAGTTGACGACCGGAGCATCCGAAGACCGGTGGATGGTCGCTCCTCAGTGTGATGAGTGATTGACAATGTGGTGTGGACTGACTCTTGGCCGAGTATTGCAGGTGTAGGTTGCGGCTTGATTTGCGTTGGTGCAAGTGAAGAGCGGGCGCGAAAGGTCTTTGCCTTGCGGGGCCTCCGAGGAGTGGAGAGACAAGTAGGCTCGGCTCGAGGGACTCGGTGGCCAGCGGGGTTAAGTGCGGGCCGCATGGTGGCAAGAAAAGTAAGACGAAGTCGTCGACCGGAGCCGGTGTAGGGTAGCGGCTCACAACCGGAGTCTGCACATGGGGTTTGCGGCGGTTCAGCACAAAACCGTCGGGTTACTTGGTTGAGCCACAAAACCAAGACCGGAGGCTCGGTGGGCGGAGACGGGATCCGGGCGCGTCGAGAAGCTTCGATGCTGGCGGACACGGGCGGGATCGCAGGGCTTGCATCGGGAGGATGCGGACTGCGGCAAAGGCGTGGCCGTGCGATGAAGAGGAGTACTACTTGACCATATTGCCCCTGAGGGGTTTGTATCTCAGTTTAAGTGCTAGAGGTAGCTTGGTCATTTGCCCAACCCAGAGGGACTCATATATATAGCTCTAGGGTTTCTGGGCAAACCATCCATCTGGACTGCTTCTCAGTTCCCTGCTCCATAGGCTTAGATTTTATTCACCGTTTCGTAGAGAATATGACCTCCGAGTGTATGGAAGCTTTCATGGTTGCGTTGATTTCCTTCTTGTAGCTCGTGTGATTTTCGTGTCTTTTTCGAGCTATTTTCATTAGATTTTTGTGAGCGGCTTGTTCCTCCGATTCTGAGGTGTTTGGGTTCGGATTTCTTTGTGGGGATCATGGATAGATGCCTTGTGCATCTTTGTGCTTGATCTTGACCTGTCAAACTCCGGATTTGGCCTTAGATTTGAGGATTTTGGGTGGTTCCCTAGCCTTTTGGTTGAGCTCGGTTCGTATCGATTCCCGGCGATTTAGTTGGTTTGAGGCCTCAAGTTTTTGGGCGTAGCATCCCCTAGGGACGCTTCACATCTCCCCCAAATCTTGTCTCAATCCATGCAGCCGTTTGGGAGATCCATGGAAGGCTAGGTGGAGTTGACTTCGCGGGTTGGGCTGTTGCTACTTCTGTTTGCGTGGGACGGACCGTCTGTAGGGTCCCGGCGGACCGTCCGTGAGTTGCCAGTTCATCGCATGTTCGTCCAGTTCTTGCGAGCTCGCGCATCGATCTGTTGAAGGGTTAGGCTTTTGTTGCGCGAAGTTTTCGGACTGTCCGTCGTGCGGTGACAGAGCTCGCAAGATCGTGTAGGAATCCTTGGTTGTGGATTTGGGGCATAGGCCGAGTTCATCCTTCGGGAAGAATTTTTATCGGCTCCCATTCACTCCCCCCCTCTCTGGTCACCTAATCAGTCCTTCAATTGGTATCAGAGCCTATTACGGATCTTCGTGATTCTAACCAATCTAAGATCCAAAGATGGCGTACCAGGAACGGGGTTCGGGTCCTCCACACTTTGATGGTAAGAACTACCAGATGTGGCAGAGGCGGATGGCTGCTTTCCTCCACGGCAAGGGTCAGATCCTTTGGGATGTTACGGTGAACACAGCTTATGTTCATCCGATTAACTTCCTAACTCCTGGATCGAGGGACATGCACGACGCCAACAACAAGGCGGTCGACTACTTGTTTCGTGCTCTGTGTCAAGCCGAATTCGATCGGGTTCAGACAGAGGACTTGGCTGGTAGGATTTGGGAGCAGCTGAAGAATGCTCGCGCTGGGAACGCTCAGGTTCAGGCTCGGTTGTTTGCGACCTACCAGAGAGAGTACGAGAACTTCACTCATCTCCCCGGTGAGTCCATAGACGCCATGTTCCAGCGGTTCACTGTGATTGTGAACAACATGAGGGCTAATGTGGCCGCACTCCCGTACGATGATCATGACAGGGCTGTGAAGCTCTTGCACTCTCTGGATCGTATCGTGTGGAGTGAGAAGGTCGAGGCCATTCTCGAGTCTGGAAAGTATGAGACCCTCACGGTGGACGAGCTGTTTTCCAAGCTCAAGTCATCCGAGGTGGACCGTGGGGTGCGAACAAGGATCGAGAACCCGACTGACCCTCATAGTATGGCTCTCGTTTCTGGACCAAGGACTAACACTAACCTATCTTCGAGACAGTTCTCTTTGTCTTGTCTTGAGTCCATGCCAGATGAGGAGTTCAATGTGCTGGGCGAGGAAGATCTCACGTTGCTGAGCAGGCGGATGTGCTGAGCGCATGTACACAAACCGGAAGAACACTCGGAGGAGCTCGGGGCATGTGCTACCGGTGCGGGAATCACGGGCACTTTATCGCGAGTGCCCGGAAGCCATGGAGGTCAAGCCCAAGCACAAGCACCGTCCGAGGACCGACCACAAGCACCACTCGAGGGACGACCACAAGGGCAAGAACAAGTCCGAGAGGAGGCCGAGGAAGAGTGGTGGTCACAAGAAGAAGGAGCGTGTGATGGTCATCGGAGCAAGTGACATCAACTCAAGCTCTTGCTACTCTTCATCGAGCTAAAGTGATGAAGAAGAGAACCGGCACAAGGGCAAGCGGTCAAGCAAGAACATCAATGGGTTGTGCTTCGCCGCCCAAGGCTTTTGCGGCATGGCACATAGCTCCGCAAGCAAGAAGAGCAACAAGGATGACTCGGACTCCGACTCGGAGCATGAGGTAAACAATGATCCTTCCTTCTTGGTAGCGGAGAATGCTAGGTTGAATGAATTGCTTGACAACCGTGATGATGTGCTTAGAAAGACCAACAAGGAGAAGAGGGAGTATAGGTCTTTGCTTGGAGAGGCTAAGGAGAAGGTGGTTGAGCTAGAGTCTGTGCTTGTTGATGCTAGGGCTCAAATAGATTCTCTGAAGTCTGCTCCTACTATGATCGATGAACCTAAATGCACTGATTGCTCTGTTTTCCTTGGTGATTTGACTGTGCTTAAGGAAAAATATGCCTCCAAGGTTGAGGAACTAGATGTGCTTAGGGTTGAGCTAGATGAGATGAAATCTAGGCCCTTCTTGCTTGGTGCTTGCACTTGTCCTATTTTGCATGAGAAACTAGATGAGTTGGTTGCTTATGCTAGATCACTAGAAGCTGCTTTGAAAGCCCCTATTCCTACATCATGCTCAACTTGTGAATTACATGCTGTGAAGAATATGGAGCTTGCACACTATGTTGATCGCTTGCAGGATGAGAACGATGAGTTGAGAAAGATGATGGGTTGGTTGTCTGGTCATGAGCCTCAGCTCAGGATGATGATTGAGGCATACAAGCACTATGATGGGCAAGCGCTTGGGTCGGATTAGGTCGGTGAGGGAAGTGGTGAGAATGAGGGAAAGATGGGTGACATCCCAGAACTACCAAAAACCTACCACAAGAATGCCTATGCTCCTAAGCCAAACCCACTTAGGAACCGACTAGACACAACCCCAGCTCCACCCGTGTTTCCTCCACAAACTGACAACTTCCAGAAACCCATCAAGTTCAAGAGTGACTTGGGGAACGAGTTCTTTGGGAAGAAGGGAGAGAAACCGAGTGAGGAGAAGCCACAGCTCAAAGAGAGCCCAAAGCCAAAGCCAAAGCCAAAACCCTTCCACTGTGAGCATTGTGGGAGGGATGGACACCTTGCTGAGTTTTGCTTCAGGAGGAAGCGTGAGGAGAGGTTTGTTAGGGAGATGGCAAACAAGGACAGGTACCACCCTTCTCGTGGTGTGCCTGAGCCTCGTGTGGTGCTAAGAGGTGAGGATGTGGTGCGTACCATTTACCCTCGAGAGAGGCGTGAGTTTGTGCCTCGTGGTGAGCCACCACAGAGAGATGGTGGTAGGTGTGTTGGGTTTGGGCGTGGTGAGTTTGCTAGACGTCCCTTCACTCGTGGCCAATATGAGTATGAGGGGAACGATCGCAGCTTTAGGTCCCAGAGGAGCTACGGGACACGGTCTCTACTTCGTGGTACGCGTAGTCCTCCAAGGGGACGTGTGGGTGTTCCACCTAGGAGGGATAGGATGGATTTTGCTAACCCCACTTTTGAGCAAATGGCACGGCACTGGTTTGATTCATTTTGTACTAACCCCAGTGCTGAGTCGTTTGCTCACTCTCGCTCTCGTTTTTTATTTTGCAGGTGGGAGGCATGGAGGGCTTTTATTTGATCGACTCCAGTTGCTCTCGACACATGCCGGAGATCGAAGGTGGTTCTCCAGCCTCACCCCGGTGATGACCAAAGAGTACATCACTTTTGGGGACAATGGGAAAGGTAGAGTGCTTTCAGTGGGCACGGTGAAGGTGAGTGAGTCTGTGACTCTTAGGTGTGTTGCTCTTGTCAAGTCTTTGGGGGTTTAATCTTCTTTCGATTTCCCAGCTTCTTGATGAGGGTTTTGAAGTCCGTTTCAAAATGGGCTCTTCTCGTGTTTTAGATTCTCGAGGTGATCTTATGTGCACGATCATCCCCGAGGGTCAGATTTTCGGAGCCGATTTTTCTCAGTGTGTCGGCTCTTCTCGTTGTTTGGTTGCTGGTGTTTCGGCGGAGCTTTGGAAATGGCATAGGAGACTAGGTGACTTGAGTTTTGACTTGTTGTCACGCTTAAGTGAGCTAGGTTTGGTCCGAGGATTGCCTAAGTTGAAGTACCAAAAGGATTTGGTATGTGCTCCGTGTAGGCATGGTAACATGGTCGCCGCCTCTCACCCGCCTCTGACATCCGTTATGACAGAGAGGCCATGAGAGCTGTTCCATATGGACTTGGTTGGTCCAGCTCATGTGTGCTCGGCGGGTGGGAAATGGTATGTCCTTGTGATAGTGGAAGACTATTCTCGCTATGCTTGGGTCTTCTTTTTGGCTGACAAGGGGAGACATTTGGTTTTGTGTGGGATCTAATCTTGAGGTTGAAGAATGAGAGGAATGGAGATGCTATTCGAGCTATTCGTAGCGACAATGGCACTGAATTTAAAAACTCTCGGTTCGAAACCTTTTGTCGTGATTTGGTTCTCGAACATCAATTCTCTTCTCCCTATGTGGCTTGTCAGAATGGTGTGGTTGAGAGGAAGAATCGTTCCCTTTGTGAGATGGCTCAGACGATGCTCGACAAGCATAGGACTCCGAGGGATATTGGGCTGAGGCGGTGAATATCGCGTGCCATGTTGGGAACCGGATTTTTCTTTGGGCCTCCTTGAACAAGACGTGCTATGAGCTCATGCACGGGCGAGCACCTAGAGTGAGCCATTTCAGGGCTTTTGGTTGTCGGTGCTTTATTCTCAAGAAGGGTAGGCTTGATAAGTTTGAGTCTAGGTCTTCCGATGGGATCGTTTTGGGTTATGCGAGTCATTCTCGAGCATTCCGTGTGCTCAACCTTAACACTAACCTAGTCATGGAAACTTGCGAAGTTACCTTCGACGAGACCCAACCTTGCAGTTCGTCTGTCTTTGAGTGTGCAGGTGACGACGAAGTTGGCAAGAAGATCTTTGAGGACAAGGAGGATGATGCTGGAGAGGATGATGGTGATGATGGTGAAGCTCCAGCCGAGCATGTACCCTCTACTTCCACTACGACGACTACAGTGCAGGATGGCCCGTCCCCTACACCGACTACGATCCAGCAACACCAAGTGGAAACTGCTGCTGAGGGGGAGGTCGTCTCCAGGCGAGAGGCACCGAGGCGTGTTCAGATTGATCATCCTCCCTCAAGAATCATCGGCGATATCAACAAACGTACGACACGGTCAAGGTCCGGGAATGTTTCTCACTTTGCTCATTCGACTTTTGTTGCTACCTTTAAGCCGAAAGACATTGGACACGCCCTCTCTGATCCTAATTGGGTGAAGGCAATGCATGAGGAGTTAGAGAACTTTGAGAGAAACCAAGTTTGGGAGTTGGTAGAGCCACCACCACATTGCAAACCTATCGGGACAAAATGGGTGTGGAAGAACAAAGAGGGTGAGATTGGTGAGGTGGTGAGAAACAAATCGAGGTTGGTTGCTCAGGGCTATAGTCAGAAGGAGGGGATAGACTATGAGGAGACATTTGCTCCTGTAGCCCGTTTGGAGGCGATTAGGATCCTCCTAGTCTTTTCCGTGGCTAAAGGATTCAAATTGTACCAAATGGATGTGAATAGTGCCTTCTTAAATGGGTTTTTGGAGGAGGAAGTTTATGTGAAGCAACCACCGGGCTTTGAGAGTGCTGAGTTTCCCCACCGGGTGTATAGGCTGAGGAAGGTGTTGTATGGGCTGAAACAAGCTCCCCGTGCTTGGTATGGCCGGTTGAGGGGGTTCTTGTTTAGCAAGGGGTTTGAGATGGGCAAGGTAGATAAGACTCTTTTTCTCCTTAGGCAGGGTGATGATATCCTAATTGTTCAGGTGTACATGGATGATATTGTCTTTGGCAGCTCGTCTCACTCTTTCGTTGCAAGGTTTGCAGAGGACATGACCAAAGAATTCGAGATGTCTATGATGGGAGAATTGCAGTTCTTTCTCGGGCTTCAGATCAAGCAGGCGAAGGAAGGAACCTTTGTGCATCAAGCTGAGTACATGAAGGACATCCTCAAGAAGTTCAAGATGGACGACTCGAAGCCCCTGTAGACACTGATGAGTACGACTACAGCTTTGGATGCGGACGAGGACGGAGAGCCCGTGGACCAGAAGGAGTACCGGAGCATGATTAGCTCCCTCTTGTACTTGACGGTGACGAGGCCGGACATCCAGTTTTCTGTGTGTTTGTGCGCTCGTTTTCAGGCGTCGCCGAGGACTTCACATCGACAGGCCGTTAAGCGGATTTTCAGGTATCTTCGATACACTCCTGAGCTTGGTCTTTGGTACTCGGCGTCCTCTTCTCTTGCGCTTCTCGGTTTTTCGGATGCCGACTTTGCGGGGTGTCGTGTCGATCGGAAATTGACTTCGGTTACTTGCCAGTTTCTGGGTTCCTCGCTTGTTTCTTGGTCATCTCACAAGCAGTCAAGTGTAGCCTAGTCTACCACAGAAGCCTAGTATGTCGCTGCCGCTAGTTGTTGCTCCCAGCTGCTTTGGATCACGTACACTTTGAGTGACTTTGGTGATGAGTGTTCCCATGTACCTCTCATGTGTGACAGCACCAGTGCCATAAGCGTAGCCAAAAATCCTGTGCTTCACTCAAGAACCAAACACATAGAAGTGCGCTACCACTTCCTGAGAGACAATGTTGAGAAGGGAAACATAGACCTCATCCATGTGCCAACCGAGAAACAGCTCGCCAATATCCTAACAAAGCATTTGGACCAAGCTACATTTGCACGTTTGCGGGGTGAGCTTGGTGTGGTTTTTACCTTTTGAGCTTCGGTTGGGGGATCTCATGTACATATGCATGTTGCATGTTCATTCTTGTATCATATCATGTTTGCATCTTTGTATCATAGACTGCATTTGTATCATATGCATTGTGGTAGGAAAAGCTTCTCCTATATACATTGTTCACCATGATGTGCTATATATGATCTTGTGAGCTAGTTTGGTATGTTATGGTTAGTTTGGCTTAGCTCTTGATGATCTCGGTTTATGCCCATGGTTGCTAGCTATGCGTTTGAAAAATGTCATATGTATGCTCTCTTGTGAGTAAATGCCTTTATATGATCTTGACATGTTTTTGTGGTTTGGCTATGCTTAATTTGTGGTTGGATAGCTTATTTTGATCATATGGGGCCAAAGGCTCATTTGTCATCATGAATGTTTAGCCCACTTGCTTTATCTTGTGGAGGGGCATAAGTTTCTTTTTGTCGCAAAGACATTTCATGTACCAATATGAATCTGAAAATGAAATGTAAATTGCTTGGAAAATGTGCTCCCATGTCATATGTGATTAATTTTTATATAGCTTTGGGTGCTAAACCGTTGCATGATTCCTACCAATGAGAAGTGCCGCACATGGCTCGGTGGCTTTGACATGACATGAGATGCTTGAGGGTGTTTATGATGATCTTATGATTAGAATGGTTGTTCTAGCATGAAGTTCGTGTGGCTTTGTCATTTTGACATGTTTTGCTCATGTTTAGGACTTTGCTCATGAGAGAGTGATTTTTCGCAAAATTGCTCAATTCTATCTTAGCTTTGCTCAATGGTTGTGAAACTTGGTGATCTTGTAGCTGATGCTCATACGAAGCTATAGAGTATCTAACTTGCTTATTTGGACATGTGTAGCATCTTGTGTTAAATTTTGTCTATTTGAGAAGCTCTAGGTTTTACTTTGGCTTGATTCATGCATTAACAACAAGGGGGAGGAAAGTACCCAATTCATGCATCAAGGGGGAGTTTTGCATCAAGGGGAAGAAAAAATTGGGAGAAATGCATTTGTTCAGGGGGAGCTTGCATTCATGCATTTGGGAGCTCTTTGTCGCCTGATTTTAGTTGTGTTCTTTTGCCGATGGTGTCGAGCCCTTTTGCCTCACCTTGAGGAGTCGGCAATTTTGGAGTATTTTGTCTCGGTTGTGTTGAACCGTTGCCCTTGCCTTAGGGGACCGAGACTTTCTCTCTCAAGTGATCTTCTTTCGCTTTTGTTTGGCTTTTGATCACTTGTTTGAGTTCTTTGTTCGTTTTTCTTCTTTCTTTCTTTTCTCTGAATTAGTTACTATGTGTGTTGTCAATGCACTCATCAAGGGGGGATTGAGGACCGGAGCGTCCGAGGACCGGTAGATGGTCGCTCCTCAGTGTGATGAGTGATTGACAATGTGGTGTGGACTGACTCTTGACCGAGTATTGCAGGTGCAGGTTGCGGCTTGATTTGCGTTGGTGCAGGTGAAGAGCGGGCGCGAAAGGTCTTTGCCTTGCGGGGCCTCCGAGGAGTGGAGAGACAAGTAGGCTCGGCTCGAGGGACCCGGTGGCCAGCGGGGTCAAGTGCGGGCCCCATGGTGGCAAGAAAAGCAAGACGAAGTCGTCGACCGGAGCCGGTGCAGGGTAGCGGCTCATGACCGGAGTCTGCACGCGGGGTTTGCGGTGGTTCACCACAAAACCGTCGGGTTACTTGGTTGAGCCACAAAACCAAGACCGGAGGCTCGGCGGACGGAGATGGGATCCGGGCGCGTCGAGAAGCTTCGATGCCGGCAGACACGTGGCGGGATCACAGGGCTTGCGTCGGGAGGACGCGGACTGCGGCAAAGGCGTGGTCGTGCGATGAAGAGGAGTGCTACTTGACCATATTGCCCCTGAGGGGTTTGTATCTCAGTTTAAGTGCTAGGGGTAGCTTGGTCATTTGCCCAACCCAGAGGGACTCATATATATGGCTCTATGGTTTTTGGGCAAACCATCCATCTGGACTGCTTCTCATTTCCCTGCTCCATAGGCTTAGATTTTCTTCACCGTTTTGTAGAGAATCTGACCTCCGAGTGTATGGAAGCTTTCATGGTTGCGTCGATTTCCTTCTTGTAGCTCGTGTGATTTTCATGTCTTTTTCGAGCTATTTTCGTTGGATTTTCGTGCGCGGCTTGTTCCTCCGATTCTGAGGTGTTTGGGTTCGGATTTCTTTGTGGGGATCATGGATAGATGCCTTGTGCATCTTTGTGCTTGATCTTGACCCCTCAAACTTTGGATTTGGCCTTGGATTTGAGGATTTCGGGTGGTTCCCTAGCCTTTTGGTTGAGCTCGGTTCATGATCGATTCCCGGCGATTTAGTTGGTTTGAGGCCTCAAGTTTTTGAGCATAGCATCCCCTAGGGACGCTTCACATCTCCCCCAAATCTTGTCTCAATCCATGCAGCCGTTTGGGAGATCCATGGAAGGCTAGGTGGACTTGACTTCGCGGGTTGAGCTGTTGCTACTTCTGTTCGCATGGGACGGACCGTCCGTAGGGTCCCGGCGGACCATCCACGAGTCGCCAGTTCGTCGCGTGTTCGTCCAGTTCTTGCGAGATCGTGCGTCAATCTGTTGAAGGGTTAGGCTTTTGTTGCGTGAAGTTTTCGAACTGTCCACCGTGTGGTGACGGACCATCCGCAGGCTTGACGGACCGTCCGCACAGAGTCCACGGACTGTCCGCCGTCATCGGACCGTCCGTGGTGTCGTGTCGGACCGTCCGTATTTTCGAGGTGCGGTACTGGTGGTTCTGTTAGCTTTTACGGACCGTCCGTCTGGGTCCGTCGGACCGTCCGTCAGGTTCAGTCAGACCGTCCGTCCTAGGCACTACAGATTGCCTAAGTCCTTTGCTTCTTGAGTTGTGCTTCCGCTTTGCAACTTGTTTGGACTTGTTCCTAGGGATGGTAGGTCCGTTGTGACTACGCGACTTTGGCAAGCTCGTGTAGGAATCCTTGGTTGTGGATTTGGGGCATAGGCCGAGTTCATCCTTCGGGAAGAATTTTTATCGGCTCCCATTCACTCCCCCCCCTCTTTGGTCGCCTAATCGGTCCTTCACCAGTGCCGAGCCATCTCCTCAAAAGTGGGGTTAGCTAAATCCATCCTATCACGCCTAGCAAAGCTGGAACCACCACGGGGAAACCACTCCCGTCTCGCTGGAGGAGTACGAGCACAATGAAAGGGAAAGCGTGGTCCGTAGTCCCTCTGAGACTTAAAACTGCGACCCCACCCATACTCATATCGACCACGAGGTGGAGAGCGTCCAGCAAACTCAACACCACCAGACTTAACACACCTACCACCTGAATCACGACCAAAGGAGCCAACTCGAGCAGCAACACGACCTTGAAAACCAAACTGACTTACTCTCTAAGGTCCACCGGTATGACCGTTGCCTCTCGGCTAGCAAACCTGCTTCGAACAGAAGCACTCCTAACTCCCCAAGCCGGAGCGTACACACACAGCCTCACACGGGGAAACACCAACCAAGAACCGCTCCAAGCGAGAGAAGAACTACCAAAGATCCCAATTGAGTACCATAGAAAAGATACCAATTGAAAGATCACAAATGTCTACCAAAAGCCACACCCTCAAAAACAAATCTCCTGACGAGTGAAGCCAAACTCCCCCTTAACCAAAGACAACTAGCAAAGCAAAAGCTAGGAAAAGATAGAGCAAAAGAGAAGCTCTAAACCCAACCGAAAAGGGAGAAAATCAAAAGAGGAACAAAGCACAACCCGAAGAAAAAGCAAGCCAATGCAAAGAAATCCCAAAAAATGCTACACAATGCATTTACAATACGAAACAAGATAAATAAAGCATTGTAACATGATTTAACATATATAATACAAGCATGGGCTAACAAGCATGTCATCAAGGTGCAAACCTATACAACTAGCTTAATCGAAATGATACCAATGAATAACATGCCAAACACGATAAAAGAACTAAACAAAGGCATGATATAAGATCATTTGTATCAACCACCAAGATAAATTACAAAACTAGCATGACAAGGTATACATGGGGGACAAGCATGCTAACAAGAGAGAGTAACAAAGAGCTAGCTGAAAATGATACGGATGAACAACATGTCATAACCACAAGAGGGCAACCGTAAAGCATGGCATGATGTTCATATATATCATCCACCACAATATCATACAAAAGATAGCAAGATAGGTATACAAGATCAAAAAGCTATCATGAACAAGGTGGCTAGCCTACCATGGTTTATACACAAGCATGACACAAGAGCAAAGCATGCAACAAGTATACAAGTGAGTACAAAGAGAAAAAGAAAACTCACTATACATGTGTACAAAGGCTTTCAAGAGTCATCCAAAGCGGTGTGGAGAACCATCATTTCTTGGTCACCTCACGGACAAAAGATCAAGTTCCATCGAGCTCATGTTCTCCAATCGCGTCTCCGTACCTACACACAAGGAGACGAAAAAGATCGAGCCTTGGATCCCAAAGGGTTAGCAAGCACATACTTGGGAATCCAACACTTGGTCACACAGGTAAACAATGTACTCAACTTACCATGTGGGTTAGCATGATGCAAATGTCGGTTAGAATGAAAAGGTTTTCGAACACCCTTAGAACCATGCCTCCAAGGAGCAACCCGTGAAGAAAGACGAGTGCTACCATAAGCAAAAAGACAAAGGTCCCTCGAGGTCGTAGGAGAAAAACCAACACAAGAACCACGGGAAGCATGTCGCAGACCAACACAAGAAGCACTAGAAGCATGTCCACGAGCATGACCTAACTCACTAGAAAGAGTGTCATAAAACCCGTCCACAAATTGTGCCTTCTTAGGCGCACAAGTGTCCATGCCATGAAAAGGGCTATGAACAACCAAAGGCCTAGAAGCACAGGCACGCTGCATTCTCCTTGCCCGGCGGTAGAAAAAGCTCTCTTGATGCCCATCCTTCCCACAATGAGAGCAATGGTACAAAGGCCTATCGGGAGGCACGGTCCGAGTGGACGAATCACCATTCTCTTGTAAGTGAGAAGTCCCTTGGGACTTAGAGCAAGAAGCATCAACCTCAACACTCGACTTGGTGCCAACATTAGAACCACACGTGCCATGAGAAAGGCTACATGGCTTCTTAAAAGCTTTGGTGCACACACGTCGCTCGTGCTTGACACGGAGAAAGCAAAACTCAACGGTATGCCCATCCTTCTTGCAAAAGGTGCATTGGAACTTCGGTTTAGGAGCATGAGTTCCAAAAATATGAGAAGCACCTTTGCCATCCAACACATCTTGGGCAACACCGGAAGAAGCAACAAGCTTAGGAGTAGCTATGAAAGAGCTATCCAAAGCACTAGCACACTTGCTACCATCCAAAGACTCACGCTCAAGAGAAGAAGTCGACTCCGGTTGAGAAGAAGCAAATTTAGAAGCATCAACATCGGAATGACAAGAAATGCGAGAATCCAAACCCTTATCACAAAGACTCTTGCATCTTGTGCGCAAAACCTCATTTTGAAATTTGAGGTGCTCACAAGTACCACATGTCATATTTCTCAAATTATCGATTTCCTTCTCAATGCACTTAGCATATGTGGTACGCAAGATTTCATTTTCTTTCTCAAGATTGGCACTCATCTCATCATGCACAACCAACTTAGCGCTCATATCATCGCGCATCTTTTTCAAAGCCAAAACTTCACTTTCCAAATCAATGCAAGAGGTGCAAAAGAAATCACATGAACAAGCAACATCATTTGCATCTCGAAAAGCATTATCATCATCACAGGACTTCAAGCATCATCAACAACTAGCAAAGAGCACTTGCTACAAGGCATAGACTTCAACTCACAAATTTCAGCCCTAGCATGCTCAAGTTCATCTTCACATGTGGTGTGAATCAATTTTAATTTTTTAATTTCAGCAAGCAAAGACTCACAAGAAACACATGGTGAGGAATCATTTGACTCCAATAAAGAAATCTTACTCCTAGCATTAACAAGATCATCATTCAAAGCAACACGAGAGTTGCAAGGCATAGAAGCATTGGATTTCAACAAGTCAATTTCAGATTTCATGTAAGCAAGAGAAGGGTTCAATTCCTCATTCTTTCTAAGCATGCTACTCACATCATTTGCAAACTCAAGATTTTCAACAAGTAAAGCATCACATGATTTGCAAGGCAAAGATGCATTGAAATGTAACATTTTAACTTCAGATTTTAGGTGAACAAGAGAGAAGTTCAACTCAACATTCTTAGCATGCATGGTACTACAAGAATTACATGAATTCAAAGCACAAGACTTCCAATGAGCCATACCACATTTCAACCTAGCAAGAGAACATTTCATCTTCTCATTTTTCCTACGCAAGGCATCACATAAATCCATGTTTCTCCTATGCAAATCCCCACAATCATCTTCACAATCATTCAACCTATCGCATAGGATCAAGATGTCTTTAGCAAGCATACCTTGGTTCATGTCTCTTAGCTTGCGGTAGAGCTCGCCCTTCTTGAGATCACCATCTTGATAATCCTCAATGAGGAACATCATCTCCTCCACTCCGGCTTCCGCCTCAACCTCCATACTCCTCCTGCTCAAAGAACCACAAGGAGAAGAGTTTGGTGTCATTCTCAAAGCACCAGTTAGGATTAGCCAAAAACAAGCTCAAAACTCACAAACCAAGACCACAAGCAAAAACGAGCTCAAAGCGACCAAACCAACACTACAAAGCAAAGCACCCCTTCTCTTTTGTCGCCCTTTGGATCTTAGACTGGTTAGAGTCACAAAGACCCGCAACCGGCTCTGATACCACTTGAAGGACCGAAATGGCGACCAGAGGAGGGAGTGAATGGGAGCCGATAAAAATTCTCTCCTTGAAAGAACTCGGACTATATCCCGATTTTCACCCCAAACACACCTCGCGCCTAGTCGTCAAGATGACACTAGTCAACAAGTGACAAGCTCACCCTAGGAACCACTAGGCATGCTCAAAGTATAGCAAAAAGAATCGCAAAGCGAGGCACAAAAAGCTTGCACAAGAGATTTGTCACAAATGCTAGTAAACAAGTTTTGCAATCAAGCTAACTAAACAAGTGAAATCATAAAGCATGCTGCAGTGTACTCAAGCATATAAACATAGTTACTCAGGAGATCAACAAGCATGCATCATTAAATAATAATTATTTGACTAAGCATGCAAGATAGGTTAGCTAATTAAGTGTAAAACAAGATTAGCAAATAACCAACCTACCGAACAAGAAGCTAACTGAAATTAATTTGAACTAAACCACAATTGCTCAATGGAATTAACAAGCTGTCCTACTAAGCAACAGAGTACAGAAGCTAGCTCTAAACCGAGATGCAAGGAGCAAAAGGAACCATGCTGAATTAAGAAAAATTAATCCAGCTAACAATGATTACTCAATCATCAATGGGTCAAATCAATTTCTTTGTACCCGCACTTGTAGGAGACGCAGCACTGCTGACCAAATGCTACTGCCGCTGCTTACCTTTGGATTGCTGGGCTTCCACTCCTGGCGAAGCTTATGGCCTGATGCAACTGCTGGGTGTGTATCGATGCCCGGGTGACTGGGTGAGTGCTACACCACGACGTGTTCTGGAGCTGCTGCCCACCAGCCGAGCTGCCGGGAGTTGTGCTGTTGCCGATGCGCAGCGATGAATCCCTGTGCTACCGGCCGGACTGCTGTCGCTCGCTACTGGCTGCTGCGCCGCGGCTGAACCAAAGCTCGGCCTCCGCGAGCGTGCTGGTTGCTGCAGCTGGACGCCGGCCTGGCCTGCTGCGTTGACCTGCAACAGGGAGAGCGACGGATGGCTGTGGCCGCACCGCACCGTAGGATGGAAGCAGATACCAATTCAGATAGCATTATTTAACCGTTCTTTTTTGATTTTAGCTAAATTAGGCATAATATTTTGTATCAAAAAATTTATATTCTTGTTCTTGGCATTGTGCTTGTTAAGATTCATACAAAATAAACCCCAAATGTGTGCTATATTTTGATCAAATGATAAAAAGAAATTCGGATTCGGATCGGATTCGGATACGGATGTTTTTTTCACCTTTTTCTCTATCGAAAGCAAATAATCCATAAAAAATTGTAGCTAATTTTTTTTTATTTTTTCCAATAATTAGCTGGTTATAATGCATAAAAAATTAGCACCAAATTTATTTTATTGTGATCTAAAAAAATCAATCTATTACACAATTCGGATGTTTTGGTTCCATCCCTACGGCGCACCGGACCACACTGCTTGCTTGTGGTACCGTGCGCGCACGCGCTCAGCAAGCGCACGAGCCCACGCGCCTACACCCCTGTGTGGCTGCGCCTTTACCTGCACGCGACGAACAGACACAACAGAGAGGAACACAAGACACCACCGACTTTGATCTAAAAACATACCTCAAATCTCCACCAATCAAGATGAAACTTAAGCAGTAGATTCACAACTTCAAGACCTAGTAGATCTGAGAAAATCTCTACCAAAGCTCAAGTGTTCATGACGAATTTCGCAATCAACCCAAACCCTACCAAAACTCGAAACTTGGAGGAAACTTCAAGCCTAAGCCC
Organism: Cenchrus fungigraminus; assembly: GCA_036936925.1. NCBI lineage: Eukaryota > Viridiplantae > Streptophyta > Magnoliopsida > Poales > Poaceae > Cenchrus > Cenchrus fungigraminus. Next base: position 46,070,397 of record CM072778.1, on the reverse strand, counting down.
AATCCGCGTGAGATTTGAAGAGGAATCATAAGAGATGCTCACAAGGATCCTAGCAACAATTCCCTTAGAGAAATCCCACTCGAAATGGTCTCAAATCCGACGAACGAAAATTCGTTCAAAAATACCTCTGAAAATGTAGAAAAAGAAAAAACGCACAGAATTAAAGGATTTGGCACAAGATTATGAGGATATAATCACTATGAATCACTTAGCCATATCCGTTTACAAGCCACTCACAAGAATCACAAATCTTGGATGGCAAAAAGCTCAAACAAAGAGCCACTCTCTCCTCTCTTTCTCTCACCAAGAGCACTCCAAGAAGAAGGAGCACACCCACCTATCTAGCCAAAAGAGATGGCTGCCCAACCAGCCACTCCTCCTACACATAGAGCCCTCCGGACAAAAGACCGAAGTACCCTACACTAGGAGTTACAACACAAGCCCATGCAAGGGCGTTTTGGTCAATACATCATTAGCACCATCGGACGGATGCGCATCCACCGCAAATCCGCGTAACCACTACGCAAGTCTTGCGATCATGTCGCGTGTCCTCCGCTTCGAAATCTCCGGAAGCCTCACAGCGCACACCGGTCAGACCGGTGCTCCTCACCGGTCAGACCGGTCCCCACCGGTCAGACCGGTCTAGTGCTGTAGCCGTGCACACTTCGGTCTTCGGTCTTGACTTTGTGGCTCATCAGCCAAGTAACCCAGTGGTTTTGTGGTGAACCACTGGAAACCTCGCAGACTTGGTGTGGCCTCGCGCCAATCTCCACTCATGACTTGGCCCCAACATCGTCCTGGCTCGACCTTGGTTTTGAGGCTCAACCAAGAAACCATCCACGACCTCATCTTGCTATTCTTGCCACCATGCGACCCGCACTTGATCCCGCTGGCCACCGGGTCCCTCGAACCAAGCCTACTTGTCTGCTCCACACCTGGAGGCGTCACGGGCATCGACATTTCACGCTTGTTCTTCACCTGCACTAGCACTAATCAAGCTGCGCCTGCACCTGCAATACTTAGCCAAGAGTCAGTCCACAGAACGTTGTCAATCACTCATCACACCAGGAAGCGACCATCCACCGGTCCTCGAACCACACAGGCTCTCATATTGTCTTTGGCAGCTCGTCTCACTCTTTGGTTGCAAGATTTGCAGAGGACATGAGCAAAGAATTCGAGATGTCTATGATGGGAGAATTACAGTATTTTCTCGGGCTTCAGATCAAGCAGGCTAAGGAGGGTAACTTTGTACATCAAGCCAAGTACACGAAGGACATCCTCAAGAAATTCAAGATGGACGACTCGAAGCCCCTGTTGACACCGATGAGTACGACTACAACGTTGGACGCGAACGAGGACGGAGAGCCCATGGACCAGAAGGAGTACCGGAGCATGATCAGCTCCCTCTTGTACTTGACGGCAACGAGGCCGGACATTCAGTTCGCTGTGTGTCTGTGCGCTCGCTTTCAGGCGTCACCGAGGACTTCACATCGGCAAGTCGTCAAGCGGATTTTCAGGTATCTTCGATACACTCCTGAGCTTGGTCTTTGGTACTCGACGTCCTCTTTTCTTTCGCTTCTTGGTTTTTCGGATGTCGACTTTATGGGGTCTCGTGTCGATCAGAAATCGACTTTGGGTACTTGCCAGTTTTTTGGTTTCTCGCTTATTTCTTGGTCATCTCGCAAACAGTCAAGTGTAGCTCAGTCTACCACAGAAGCCGAGTATGTTGCTGCCACTAGTTGTTGCTCCTAGCTGATTTGGATCACCTACACGCTGAGTGACTTTGGTGAGGAGTGTACCCATGTTCCTCTCATGTGCGATAGCACTAGTGCCATTAGTGTTGCCAAAAATCCTGTGCTACACTCCAGAACCAAACATATAGAGGTGTGGTACCACTTTCTGAGAGACAATGTGGAGAAGGGAAACATAGACTTAATCCATGTGCCAACCGAGAAACAGCTCGCTGATATCCTAACAAAGCCTTTGGACCAAGCTACATTTGCACGTTTGCAGGGTGAGCTTGATGTGGTTTTTCCTTTTTGAGCTTCGGTTGGGGGAACTCATGTACATATGCATCTTGCATTTTTATTCTTGTATCATATCATGTTTAGCATCTTTGTATCATAGACTGCATTTGTATCATATACTTTAGAGATGTGCTTCTTGAAAGGATCTTAATGTCATCTAGAGGGGGGATGAATAGACGAATCTGCACTTATTAGAAATTTCAACCCACTGTTAGAACCGAAACCGGTCGACCAGTTTCCAAACCGGTTTTGCTACACAGAAAAACAACAGTCTAGTATAAGCCCTCTACGAGTTCTAGCACAAACCAATCTTGGTGTAGGACTTCCACAGGTGTTTTCAAGAGTGTCAAAGAAGTCCCTACACACAACACAAGCACACCAAGGTAGATCGAAGCGGAAGCACAAAGATTAAGCTAGAAACAACTTAAGGTAAAGCAAGCAAATATAAAAGAAGTAAGAGCACAAAGACACTGGATTTATCCCGTGGTTCAGCTCGCCACAAAGGCTGGCCTACGTCCATGTTGTTGAGGTAAGCCACAAGAGCTTTGGGATCTCTTTCAATCCGCTCCTCTCTCACACCTATCGCCAAGGCAATAGATGGAGTGTTCCACTATCTTTGATTTGCAAATACAAACTTCTTGAAGCTGCCACACAACGAACGAGAGCTTCTAAGCGACTTCTAGCCAACTAGGAGCCAAGGGCTCCAAGAGTAAAAGATGCTTCACAAGATATTCAACAAGATCAGCAGGTGCTCAAGTGTGAGATTGCTTACTAGGCTTCACAAAGCTCTCTAAGCTCTCACACAAGTCACTCTCTCAACCCAACTCAAGGATAGGGCACTAAAGGCTTGAATCTCACTTAGAGAGGTTGGGGAGAGCTCAGCTGGGGTTCTGAAGGGTGTTAGATGCGTGGAGAACTAGTAGCCCCTCAAAGAGGAGCTCAAGGGTATAAATACTCAACTCTCACAAAACTAGCCGTTAGTCTGTGCTTTTCTTCGTAGCAATAAAAAATGTACTAAAGCGTACCATATTATATGTTCACTATGTGGAACTACTCATTTGGAGTCCAACACAATTAGATTTTTGAATTTATGATTTTTTGTGATTTATTATGATTTTTCAAAACTGCTTTAGGGTAATTTGACCGGTTTTGAAAAATTCAGGGGGTCATATAGATTATTTCATAGATTAGGGGGTCATGTAGTCCACCCCCCATAGGTTGGGGGTGATGTAGACTTTTTCCTCATTACAATGGTAAAAGTTTGATACCATTCGTGCAAGTTGGGGAAAGTTTATTTGATAAACTCTTGCAAGTTGTCCATGTTCAATGGAGCGATTTCGTCTTGGTCAATGATTGCAAAAGCTTTTTAGAGAGGCTGCATGTTCATTTTAGCTTGAACAGGTCAGGATTGTGGCTGAATCAGAGAAAAAACGTATTTGATCGAATCGTTCGTTCAATCGGAATGTGCTTAGGTTGCTTTCAACTGAATATAAGGGTGCTTATTATTGTGAAAATTGATGAAAGCCCCCTGAGGGATTTGCTGGATTCCATATGAATGAAGCAACACAATTAATACCGCTAGTTTTTGTACATCTCTGAATTTTCTGCATTCAGTAGAATTTTCTTTCTGCATTCAGTAGAATGGTGTTGGCACACACACCCTTATCACTACCGGGTTGGATGTTGCATACACACTTCAAATGTTGCATACTAAACTGAAATGCATTGTTGCTGCTGCTGGATACAGCCAGCCATGCTTACTGCGGTCTCTCTCTACATAACACCCACCTCCATACAAAATCTGCAAATAATATGTACTTGTGTCCGGCTGGACATTTACAATCTGCTTACCATTTATGTGCTGTAATCAGCTTGCTGCCTTGTTGGTGTTCTCAGTCTTTGATGTTCTCTGAACCTTGAAATGCTACTTATGTCATCATTTCTACTAAACATGCAGGTGATGAGGATGCTCATGTGGCATGACATGTTTGATGAACATCCAGTAGATAATTACGTAATTCCTTACTAGTATTCTCTGCAGCAACATAGTTCTATCTGTGATTGTACATTCGGACAAATGCAGTTCTAGATGGTTTGGTGGGTGTTGTCTAGTTAATGTAATCTCCAGTGTTATCGAGATTGCTAAGGCGTGATTGATTCAGTAATCATTGCGTAGTACAAGTCTTTAGCTAGATGCTCTGTTTGTTGCCGATGACATGTAACAGGTGATTTGTTGCCGGTGACTTGTAATTGCATTCGTGCATGGATGTTGAACCCTTACTATTCATGTGCAAGTTGTTAAACTCTTAATATTATTTATGTGCAACAACAACTGATATTGCATCTCTTATCTCTGAAAGTGCTTGCGCATAGCTTCATGATTACCTTAGGCCGACCCGTGGTACCCATTAGGCTATCGAGGCCATAGGTAAGTGTTGTTTTTGGTTCAGCCCGTGGCCTCTAAACTTGGCCTGGAGGCCAGAGGTCAGGTCCAAGGCCAGGTTCGGACCGCCCGATTCTCACCTGAATTTTTTTATTTTGGGTAGGATTCTCATCCTGATTCAAACCGCAATCCACTAAGTTCTTAAACAAAGCCGGCTTATTCAATGAGTTGCTTCCTCCTTTCCCCTGACACATGTAAGAAGATCACTTCGGTTACTTCAAATTACTGGTGGAGTGGTCTGGCCGATAGAAGGAGTATCCATTGGAAGAAATGGGATGATCTCACCTTACCAAAGAGCTATGGAGGAATGGGTTTCAGAGATGTAAAAAATTTTAATCTTTCCGTGCTAGGAAAACAAGGATGGCGACTCATGATGAACCCTGATTCCTTATGTGCTAGAGTACTGAAAGGTAAATATTTTCCTCAAGGGGATTTCATGACGGCTGGGAAGAAAAAGAATTCATCACATACTTGGCGTGCAATCCTTGCTGGTCGAAAAGTTCTTGAGCTGGGATTGATAAAGAGGATCGGTGATGGGACCTCAACAAACATCTGGAATGACAACTGGATTCCTACAGGTGTTGGTCATAAACCGGTTTGTAAGAAGGAAGGAGAAACAACTACTCATGTTGCTGAATTGCTAGTTGACAATGGGAGATCTTGGAATGAGGAAGCTCTGCAATCCAACCTGTTACCGTTTGATGTGGAGGCTGTCAAGCAAATTCCGTTAGGGAGAGCGCAAGATGACTTCTGGGCCTGGTCGGGAGAAAGACATGGCTTTTATTCTGTACGGTCAGCATACCGTCTATTAACCGAAATCGATGCACAAGGGCGAGCCTTTGCTGGTGGCTAATCATCACATTCTGTTGCAGCCAATGATCCAATGTGGAAGAAATTGTGGAAACAGAAGGTACCACCTAAAGTGCGTGTTTTCTGGTGGAGAGTTGTGCATGACTATATGCCTTGCCGGGCGAACTTGCATCGACGCCACATCGATCAGATCGCCAACTGTGAAACCTGTGGTACCCCGAAAGAAACATCTTTTCATGCACTGGTGGAATGCACTATGGCGAGGTCATTCTGGAAAAAGCTAAAGGAGATTGGAGGGATTAAACTACCAAAGCTGTGTCCAAGAACATGGGCAATTGATTTGCTTGATGATCGCTTTTGCAAAGAGGAAGATAGGACTGTGATCATGTGTGGTATGTGGTCTCTTTGGAAGCAAGGAATGACAGGAAACATGGAAGAACACCGATCGATCCTAGACTGGCAATTGAGTGGGCGCTGGATGCTTGCCTGTTACTGTTGCCTACCCGACAACAGCAGGCGACTAAGCCACGGCCAAGAGAACACTGGAAACCCCCACCGCATGGTGTTGTCAAAGTCAATTGCGATGGTGGCTTCTATCCTGATAACATGACGGGTTCCACAGGTGTGGTCATACGTAATTCTGAAGGCTCCTTTCTGGGTGCCTCGTCGAGTTGGCTCCCAGCTGTATCATCAGCTCTGATTGCAGAAGGAGAAGCTTGCCGGCATGGTCTGAGGCTGGCGGTGGAAAGAGGGTTCAGAAGGCTAATTATCGAGTCTGACTCTCTCCAATTTGTCAGCCTTTGGAAGAATCGCAGGGAACAGCGATCTGAAATTGCCGTCATTCTGAAGGAGATGGAAGAGTTAGCATCGACAATGATCTCCTTTGAGTGCATACATATTAGGCGTAGTGCAAAAGAAGTAGCCCATCTATGTGCTAAACATGTAATCTCGCCTAGTACTAGTTCGGTGTGGCATGAGCCACCTAGCTTCCTTTTACTCTCACTTCAACGTGACTGTAACTCTGATGATGAATGAATGAAAGCTATGTTCCAAAAAAAAAAAAAAAACAAAGCCGGCTTGGCCCGACCCGGCCTGGTTCAGTTGGACCGGTCGGTCGTTCTGGACTCGATGTGGCCCCCAATGGCCCACTCGCGCATTTTCAGGTCATTTTCTAGAGAGGAAAAAAATAGGTTGCGACGCGGTGGGCGAGCCGAACCAAGCCGCGAGCGATTGAGGCGAGGGGAGGCGTGGCGTGGCGTGGCGGCCGGAGATGTCGCAGAAGAGGCAGCCCGACGAGAGCGGCGGCGCGGGCCGCCGCGGCGATGGAGAGCCTGGCGGGAGCTCCTCCTCCTCCTCCCTGCCTTACCGCCCGGGCGAGCCGAAGAGCCCGAGGGTCACCCTCCGCGAGTGAGTCCACCCTTTCCCCCTTCACGGTCTCGATTGGAATCCCCCGCTTTGGATTGTGCCGATTCGTGGTCGTTGCGCTCTGATTCGAGGCTGTGGTGGTTTGCTCTTCCTGCAGTGTCACTTCCGCGGCCACTTGCTCCCGGCTCCCGGCTCCCCAGCAGAGCGCTCCCCTGAGCGGGAGAGATCCGCTGCTGGGAACATCCGGGCCGTCAATGGAGGCGGCGGCGGGCGGCAAGCACACGTACAGCATCATCGTGCCCACCTACAACGAGCGCCTCAACGTGGCCCTCATCGTCTACCTCCTCTTCAAGCACCTCCGGTAAGCACAGTTCGCCTGCAGTCTGCCTCTGATCTGTCCCTCTCCTCCTGTTACGTCTGTGCGGAGATCGCCTTCGTGGGCAACATCTTCAGATCCGAATTAGGTGCAATTTTGGTTCCGTGTGATTGAATCGGAACAAAATTAGATTAACAGCTAACCGGACTCGATCTGATCTGGCTGTGCGAGTGGGATTACCGCTATCTGTTTAACAACCTTGCTCTGAGATCCGACTGCAAGTCACATGTGAATTATAGAGTGCAATCACTTATCAGTCCGTTATGCATTCAAATTGATGATAGAGCACGTTTATGTCTGTCTTTCATGGAATTAAAACTTTGCATGTGGCCAGTAGTCAGCCCTCCTTTCAGCTCTGGGTGTTTTCATTTCTACTTGCATATTTTGGACCATACAGCCATACAGGTCATAGGTCATGAGAAGCTCTACTAATGCACTGGTATTGCAAGTCTTGGCGTTCTGTATCTCTGTTCTTAGTATAGCCATCTTTGAATGTCATCATGCATCACATCGGCATTATTTAGGTTTCTTTGTTTACCGGAAGCTTGCTACTTTCGTGAAACGAAAAAAAACTGTTACATTTTCATATAATATGTTGCCAAATTCTTACATATCATAAAACCTTAGTTCAAAGTTTGTAATCTCAGGGATGTGAACTTTGAGATCATTATTGTGGATGATGGTAGTCCAGATGGAACTCAAGACATTGTAAAACAATTGCAGCAAGTATATGGTGAAGATCGTGTTGTAAGTATCTTCTAAAATACAGCCCCGCTCAGCTTGAAGTTTTTGTATCTGTGGTCTCAATTTGTTTTACAATTTCGTGCCATGGCTTAATGCATTGTCTTTGGCTTGACGGAATGCCAGTTACTGCGAGCTAGGCCAAGGAAGCTAGGACTTGGTGAGTTTAGAACTCTGGTTTAAGTTTTTACTAATTTATGCCATCCATTTGTGTTAAGTAGCAACTGCAAATATCCAGGTACCGCATATTTACATGGATTAAAGTATGCCTCAGGGCAATTTGTTGTTATCATGGATGCGGACCTATCTCACCATGTATAAACCTACACCTTTTGCTTTTTTGCTTTTTTTTTCTGTTCAGAATATTTTTCTTCCTAGCTTGCTAACTTTTTTTCCACTCTGAACAGCCAAAGTACTTGCCAAGCTTTATTAGGTAAGAATCTTGTCTATGAAGGGATAAGAGTTATTGAATTTTTCAATCTAATTGATCTGAAAAGTATCATTATACACAAAAAGATAGCAGTGCCACAGACTTGGAATCCAATAGTTGGCCACTGTGGGCCGTTCAGTGAGGCTACTAGCCTAGAAGAATGTATATTTTTAATCATGTTCTTTCTTTAACCAGGATGCAAAAGGAAACTGGTGCTGATGTTGTAACTGGCACACGTTATGTTAAGAATGGTGGTGTCCATGGTTGGAATCTCATGCGCAAGCTAACTAGCAGAGGAGCAAATGTTCTTGCACAGACTTTACTACAACCTGGAGCTTCAGATTTGACTGGATCGTTCAGGTGGACCTTTGTTTATCTCGAACAGAATAAACACATTTTGATCACTGTATTTTGATGAATATTAATTTCATGATAGGCTATATAAGCGAGATGTCCTGGAAGATTTAATCTCCTCATGCGTCAGCAAGGGCTATGTGTTCCAAATGGAGATGATTGTTAGGGCTACTAGGAAAGGTTACCACATTGAAGAGGTTAGTTACTGCGCTGTCCCATTTTTCATTTGTGTAATAGGAGTATCAGATCATCTATTCATCTCTTGGCCATGGTAAAAGAAAATTTCATTTTCCTCACCTCTCCAGGTTCCAATAACGTTTGTCGACAGAGTCTTTGGAATTTCAAAACTTGGTGGGTCCGAGATAGTTGGATATTTGAAAGGACTCGTGTATCTGTTGCTGACAACATGATTGAAGATTTACCGTAGGCATCTAACTTTGTGAGTAAAATCGTGTTACAGATAATTTTGCTGATACGTCACTGCAGCAGAAGTTTCATATCACTACTTATGTTTGCAACTTGTGAATGGATCATCGCAAGTCTTGGTTTGTCAGTGCGTTATTTCAGACAACATGATGCCCCCTCCTTTCTATCGAGTTTCAGTACTTTTGTTAAATGGTTTATTTTTCAACGTGGAATGCAAATGTTTGCTATATTTTGTGGCCTTGCATCCGTTATTTTACAGCGGTATGTATCTTTGAAACAGTTGCTGAATGTGTTTTTCCTGTTCTACTCATCTAGGAGTATCTGATTCTCATCGACGAACTAATACATTTATGAACTACTATGTCTTGCCATCTCTATGTGCGGTCAGATTGATGATAATGTATGGCTGGAGAGGCAGGGTATTCGATCTTCTCGAACAATTGAAACAAGGACCTGCTTCTCTTGATTCACTTCAGTGATTCGCTTGGCAGCAGCCATGTGTAGGGATACTGAACTAGAGAGGGATCACTTAATGCTTTTGGAGAATAGAAAAGTTTGCCTTATGTATCTGTTTATGAATTTAGAGATCATACGTGAATGAATTAATGATGTATGCTACTATCTCTGTTCCGGAATATAAGCATTTGTTGACTTTTGCTGATCACGTTTGACCATTCGTCTTATTCAAAAAATTTATGAAAATATTATTTATTTTGTTATGACATGTTTTATCATCATATATATTTTAAGTATATCATAATTGTTTTTATATTTTCACAAATTTTTTGAATAAGATGAATAGTCAAACGTGTGCCATGGAAATCGAAGAATGCTTATATTTTGGAACGGAGGGAGTAGTCTCTACAAAGCAGGGATTGCTGTTTGTTCGCCTCGGTCTGATCAAAATGTTTAGTCTCTACAAAGCAGGGATTGCTGTTTGTTCGCCTCGTGCCTTGAAAATTCAGAATCAGAGAAAATCCAACCCAGATCATCCAATTAATATCTTTTTGCTTGCACCGGCCATGAACACCAAGGGCCTAGCACCTTCAACCCCAACAAACACGCAAAACAATTGGTATATCAATCCGTGTTCCATTTTGCAAATCGATCAAGGACATTGAACGTTGCAGTTTGTCTTTAGAGTTCAGATTGTCCACGATTTATTAATCAGAACTAAGAAAGCCAAGGCATGTAAAAAAACATGTGACAGTGGTGGATTGGCACATGCGACAAGATTGTGACTAGTACGATTGAGCACAATACTGCTGCAGATTAAGCATCAGTTGTTCGTTCTAGAGATGAAGGGCTGTCCCGGCAAAGTTCTTGGTCGTACAAAGAAAATAACATTTGAGGGGCTAAGCTGAACATCCTCCAATATTCTTCTAGCTAGTAGTTGACCTTGTGAAAAATATGTTGTTTGTAAAATGTCTATCTTATCTTGTGTACAAGTCATTGATTGCGACAAATATTTTGGAACTAGGAGTTCACATTACAACGTTTATCTGACAGGCGACGGTAAAGTTTCAGTTGTCGCATGATTTGCCATGAACCAGAACGAGTTGCCTTGACAAATACTAAAGAGAAATGTTATCATGCATCTTCAAATGATACTCGAACATCATTCATTGTTCACAAGATGCTGACCAATAATGATGAATACTAAAGAGAAATGTTATCGTGTTGCATAGGTAAGCCATTGTGTGTTGTCTCATTCTCTATGGTGCAAGATTAGATTCAACAATCATGGTTCATCCTATGGTTGACATGAACGAATTTTAAAGGTCGGGGGTTCTAACATAGTTGAATGTTATCTAAAAGGTCTTGCATATCAGCTGCTCACAACACAAGCAAAGACATACATTAGGCGTGTAACTTATCGTGTGAAAGAGTTTGTATTGTGAAATATTGGTTGCAAATCACCTGCATCAGTTTAGGAATTAGTAAAAGATCAGACACGATTGCTGCCGTCTTGTCCATACGATTATGATGTCTCTGCCTGATCAGATGTCCAGGTCAACATGCCTTAACAAGCCACACCCCTCACTCTGAATCACGAATCTTCTGAAGATTCTTTCTTTACAAAATCTGACTAAATCCTAAGAAGAAAATTCAGAAACACAGAAGACCCAATCTTGGTTATCTATTCAAGTTATTATCATCCTGAACTAACTGCAGAATTGCTCGGAACCTCTCCTCTCCGATGTGTGGTCTTCTCTGAATTTGTGCACTGCTGTCGGCCTCGTGCGTCGTTGTGTTCAGTGCCGACCGATTCAGAGGATGCATCATAGATTTTGCCATCAGGTCTAACGATCAATCATATCAGCTCCAGTCCTGCAAATGAGGCCTTAGAGCAGACACTACAAACATGCATGTTGGTGGTTACAAGGCCCAAACAGCAAAAGTGGGGCTCTTGATCCGTACGAACGAGGCTCAGAAGAGTTACTATAGGATTGAGTGACTAGTGAATTGAATGAGTAATGAATGGATCCAAATACATGGAGATGGCTCCCCTTTTATAGGCCTCGAGGACCCCTTCCAGTACAATGTCTGTTTTACCCCTGGTACGGTCCCGACACGAAAATGGGACAAGCCTCGGCCTACGGAAGGGCTTTCTAGTATTCTCCCTATGGTACGACTCCTCCCCATGTGTGACTACAGTGCGGATGGGGACCCTTGACATATGGCCTCATTCTTGTCTCCGCGATCTCCCCGTCTTCCAGGGGCCTTCCGCTCGTTGCCCTGATGGGCGCCTTCCGCTTGGAGGGGGTCTTCCGGGATGGGCCTTCCGGGGGTGTCTCCCCCCCACCCCCCCAGGGGGCTCTTCCTTCCCGGGGATGGTCGATACGGTCGTCCCTCTCGCCCCAGCAGTGGGCTCGGGCGGTCGCGCTTCCTTTGTATCCGAGGGTGACCCTCCTGTCAGGGGTCCTCCCCAAATCCCCAAAAGGTAAGAATCTCAAATTACTCTATTTTTTCACTTATCATGTTTCTTCACTAGTGCAGTAAAAAAAATTGACAGAACTTTGATTCATTCAAGGAGTTTTTTCTGAATAAATTTTGTATATGATTATTTTTAAGGTACATCAAAATGACTAAACGCCATGAGATCACTTATATTTGCATTTTTGTAGCAACCTTACTTTTTTGTTTCATGCAAGCATCATCCTTTGATGGAGCAAAATACAAAGGAACTCATGACATCCGTTTTTGAAGAGGTAAAATCCTGACCTTTTTGAATTGATTTTTTTGCTATTTTTATTGAACATCATCGCTATGCATTTTTCTTTTCATGGGCTGTTTCTTTATTTTTGACAGCTACGCCAAGTGTGGAAATCTACTTGCACACCTGCCACAGCTCACTGTCCTGATTTGCACCGGATATCGGCAAGCTGCTAAAGATTTATTATATTCTGTCATGGTCAGCACCCTGTTTGATCCATTTCCCTTCAACATTTGGTAAGTTACCCCCACCCTCCTTTTTTACTTAAGTGCATCAACTTGGTTGTGAATTTTTCTGATTCCACTTGTTTTTTTCATTTGTTTCTTTTTCTAAAAAATTATTTCTGTTATATGTGGAATGCTTTCTCATATACTATAAGTTTTATTATATACAAAGGCATCCAGGGGTGCCAAATAGTGGATTTCTTTACACTCCCTGCACTTTTTGCAAGAGTATATGCACTAGTGTATTTTTTGGAGAAGGTAGGTGGGGGTAGATTATTTTTTTTCATTTAGAGTGCAGTTTTTTGTGCCAGTTTGCTATTCTCTCCCCCATCATCAAGTATTGACTTTATTTAAGTTAAATTCTTTTTTAAAATGGTTTTTTTTGCACGGGCTCTGTGTAATTTTTGCAAAACCACCACACACCATTAATTGTGTTGACTCACCTACCACATCCAACTATCCTGCTACAATCCAGCATTCATCAATTTTTGTCAGCACGATGTTTCATCTCACAAGGAAGCGCCAAATTGGCACCATATCCTCAGTGGAATCTGTTTTTGTTAGGGAGAATAGGTACTTTTTTTCACCATCACATGTTTTGTTCTGCCAAATATCACATCAGAAGTTTCTACATTCTTCAATCTTTTGCTTGGAGTTTTGTTTTTCAACCTATTTTTTGATGTTCTTCTTATGGATTTGTTGATGGAGCTTAGGAAATACAACTGCGGCCCTGTTCTGATGACTCATAGTTGTGTTGGGTGTCTCGGTGTCAGATATGGGCCTGTCAATAATGTCTTGTATATTGTTGTTGTTCGATCTAACACTACTGCTGATGTAGTGTATTGTGTTGTTCGAGCAGCAACACATATTTTGAGGCATCACAATTTTGTTGTCACAAAAATTCAAAATGGTGATGTTCTTATATCCTGTGCAACCGCCGCTGATGCATCTATACTTCACAACGAGAGAAGGGATTTCATCTGCAAGATGTGTTTTAAGCTGATCAACGAGATCGACAGTGCAGATTTCAACTATGACAATCACCCTCCTGTAGTTAGCAATAACTTGTTTGGACACTTTGCAGAAGAGTTAGAACTCGACTAGGCTCTGCATTTTTCTTTCATCAGTCTGCAGAACTCAAGTTGGTGTCCTGTTTTGTGACAATCTAGTTGTCATTGGCCTGCGAGCCATTCCCGGTTGCCCATGGTGCTCCTGTGTTTTTGCATCATCATGTGTAAGGGAATAAAGAATCAAAAAATTGTGTGAGTGCAGACATTATGTTTTTTCATTCAGTGTCATTTCTGTTATTTTAAAGTGAGGTGCATGTGTACTGTGTGTGCCAAAATTTTGTTACAGTTAACTCCTTTTTGCAAACAAATATATAATTTGCTTGCACTGAATGTAGATCAGAGACATCTGGATTGTCTTCTGGTACCATTATTTGTAGCCACAACCATTCTGTTTTTAGTTGCCATTTTTTTAATTGTAACTTATTTCAATTCATTTGGGGATGGTTCAATTATTGTAATTTTTTTTGTAATTTATCTTCTGGTGCTCATTCTTATTCATTTTGTGCCACAACCATTCCCTTTTAAGTATTGTTCTAATTTGTCTGCATCTAAATTTCCCAGAACCCCTAGATAGGTACCTGTGGGTGGCATTAACCAACTTCTGAAGAGAACTCTCCACTATCAGCATCCAGAAATCAGGAATATGTAAGTACCAGCACCTGTGGTTTTTTTTTCAAATGGATCTTTACAATTTCATGATTTGATCTTCTACTAGTTTTTTCTACTATTGTCAATGAATTTTCATTTTTGGGAAATCTGTTTCATTTTTCAGTAAACACATTTGCATTTGTGTTTTTGACTTTTTGTTAAGAATACCAAGCCATTATGTGTTTTGTCTGTGTAGGCCTTTTCTCTAAATTGCTGGCCCATGTTTTCCCTATCTTAAATGGGTTCAAAAGGGTGGAAGTTGCTATTTTTTGGGGTGGTGCGACTAAGGGGGTGGGGCTGCCATGGTACGGCTTTTATCCCACCCTATTTAATGCAATGGGGTGACATTTCTTATCCCCTCCCCACACACCCACCATCCTCCGCAGTTGCTATTTTTATGCCCCCTTGCCCTCCACATCTGACGCCTCCCCTCCCTTTCAGTTGCCATTTTGCCGCCTCATTCCTCCCCCTCCAGATTCTCTCTCGTGCATTCTGCAAAAGGGAAATGCAATCTATGTTTGTACTTTTTTTGTTCTTTTGTGCTGGCTTTTCTGATTCCACCTTGCTTTTTTGTCGTCTTCTCACCTCTGATCTATGTCTGTACTTTCTTTGTACTGGCTTTTCAGATCCCCACATCTATATCTGACCTTTTGTGTGTGTAGTTCCTAATGGAAATTCTTCTGAAATTTGTTTTGTTCTTTTATTCTCAATATTTATGTAGTATATAACACCATTTGTTTATTAGCATCAAGTGATGGAAGTCTAATGGTGATTCTTTTTTTATGTTGATTTGCCCAATTTTTTGATGGATTTTTTATGTTAAAATCTACGTCTTGCTCCTTTGGAAATTTGCCATTTCTCTTGGGAGTTGTTGGTTGGTAGCGGGGCTGCCTGGGGAGGCAAACCGACATCTTAAATGGGACTCATAACCATTTGTTTCCCCTCCTCCGACACTACCAAACCACATCTCCCTTTTTTGCAGTTGCTACTTCTGTGCCACTTCCTCTTCCACTAAACACGCCCCCCCCCTCCTCTGCAGTTGCCATTTTCCACACTCCCATCCCCAGTCTCTTGTTTAGATCTACGAAGGAACAGGTAGGATATATTGTTTGTTTACCTTTCTTCTTCTTTGTTTCTTTTTCATTTTACTCATTGTCATTTTCGTTCTGTTATGGAGGTTTTTATTCTGCAGTCCTTTCTCATTTTAGACATTGTCATTTTCGTTCTGTTCTGGAGGTTTTTATTCTACAGTTCTTGTTATTCTTATTGCAGTACACCATTTCTTTGCAATCTCGAGTTAAGATTATTGACTTTACCTTTCTTTTGTTGGTTTTTTATTCTCTTCGTCTTCTTCTCTCTCATCTTCCTCCGCTCCGTCATCTATTATCATAAACTTTAGATCTGAATCCCTATCTCCCTTTTTTTTCATATGCAGACTGTGATCACAACGCTCTTCAAGAAAACTATCTGTGTAGAACTCAAGGTATTCCTCTATATATCTGCAAATGTTCTTTTTTTAATTTGATCCTAATGCTCTTGATTTCTTTACCAGTTCTATTTATTCCTGGTATTGTTTCCCGCTTATATATGCAAATCAATATTATAATGTTCATTCATTGTAATCTTTATCCTTTTTCTCACAATGTTGTTTGGTTTTTTTAGATAACCTGAAGGTAATTAGGAATGTCGTCCAGGGCCCCCAAGTAACTCATTTTGAATCACTTATTGCCATTTTTTGCAATTGAATATGTGATGTTTGCTATTGCTTTTTTATTAAATTAGATGCATTGATTTTTGTTCAGGATTTTTCTCTCCATATATAGAAATGCTTACTACATTTACTTGTGATTGTTTGAGTTATCCATAACCTGCAATCAGATTTTTTCAGGAATCCTATGGAAGATAAACTTTTCTCTTAGTATAACACATGATATATTGATGCAGTCAAAATTTTGGAATTTTAATTTGAACCTGAGGGGTTTCACGCTGGTAAGCAAACATTTTTTGTCCTGGCTAACATGGTAAATAGCTGGTATTCTCTTTTTTTTTTAAATGTTGGTATTATACTTTGAATAGGGGGGTTCACAGTTCCAAAAAACATTTTTGTGTCCTGGCTAACATGGTAAATACCTGTGCTAAAGTCCAATTTACCCCCCTCAAGTTGTATCGAAGTCTAAAAAACCCCCCTCAAATCAGAAACCAGGCATGTCGCGTCCTTTAAGTTACAAAACCGTTCAAATGACCCCCCCACTCGGTTTTGACCGCGTTTTACCTGGTTTCGGCGTCCACGTCAGCCTATCCGTCCACGTCAGCCCTCGCCACATCACCGTGGCCCAACAAAACCCGAGCCGCCGCCGCCGCCCAGCTCTCTCTGTCTCGCTCGCTTCCTCTCTCTCCCTTTCTCCTCCTCCTCGCTCGCTCCATCCGCGCCGCCCACCGCTCCAGCCGCTCGTGCCGGTCCCGCCGGTCCGCGCCGTCGCAGGCCACGATGTTCTTGATCTCCTCGCCCAGGAGCCACCGCTCCACGCGCGAGCGCTCCACCGACCCGCGCGCCGCCACCACCTCCAGGCAGTCGAACAGCGCCGCGTAGTAGTTGAGCGCCTCCACGAACCGCTCCGTCAGCGTCGCCGCGTTGTGGCTCGCCTCCTGCTCCGTCACCACCACCACCTTGGGCGACAGGCCCCACAGCGACCCCAGGAACGCGTCCGCGCGCGACGTCGACGGGAACAGACCGGACTCCGGGCTCCGCCGCTCCGCCGCCGCCGCCGCCGCCTCCGCCTTGTTGTTGCTGCTGCAGTCCTTGTCGTCGTCGGAGGCGAGGAGGCAGTGCAGCTGGAGGCTGGAGGTGACGGCCAGCGCCTCGCCGGTCTTCACGCGGAGGGACTCCACGTCCAGCGCGTCCAGTCGGCAGACCACGGGGTTGAACTGGAACGACACGTCCAGGCGCTCGGCCTCCTTGGTGAGCACCATGGCCGTCTGCGCGAGCACGTCCCTGTGCTCGTGGACGGCGGTGAGGCGAAGGTGCGGGGGCCCCTCGGGGCGCGCGGCCAGCAGGTGGAGGAGCTCCAGCCACTGGGCGGCGTCGGCGCCGCCGAGGTCGATGACGTGCACGACCTTCTCGGCCTCCATCGCCTCGAGGACGCACTGGTTCGCGGCGGCGCCGGCGAGGCAGAGGAACGGGCAGAGGTCGTGGAAGTGCCTGCGCGCGGCGGCGAGCTCGGCGGCCCCGGGCGCGGCGCGGGGCAGGAGCAGCGCCCGACACAGGCCCGGCCACGCCCGGAGCGCGCGGCGCTAGCGCCTCGGCGAAGGCGGCGGCGACGCGCTGCATGGCGTCACCGTCGGGCGCCGCGAGCAACGCGATGTGCTCGAGCGCGGCGTTGGCGGCGTCGAGGCGGCCCGCGGCGGCGGCAGCGCAGTTGAGGAGGAGGTGGATGAGGCAGAGGCCGCGCTCGTCGGAGAGGAGGAGAAAGGGAGAGAGAGGAAGCGAGCGAGACAGAGAGAGCTGGGCGGCGGCGGCTCGGGTTTTGTTGGGCCACGGTGATGTGGCGAGGGCTGACGTGGACGCCGAAACCAGGTAAAACGCGGTCAAAACCGAGTCGGGGGGGTCATTTGAACGGTTTTGTAACTTAAAGGACGCGACATGCCAGGTTTCTGATTTGAGGGGGGTTTTTTAGACTTCGATACAACTTGAGGGGGGTAAATTGGACTTTACTCAATATTTTTTGGGGTAATATTTTTGGGCAATACGGCTAACAGTTTAGCTAACATGGTAAACATTTTGTGCTGGAGCGTTTCCTTCTAACTTATCATTCTATATTTCTTGTTTTTTTCTTAGAAAAGTGTTAGACCTTTCTAACAGGCTTCAGGATGACATGATTGTACCCACCAGGGGTCTCTGCTTTTACCTGGGCCTACAAGATGGTCCAACTGATACGCTTGTATTTGCTTCTATTTTGAACCAAATGCGAGAATCAATCTTGAGCAAGGTGATAGAAGTTGTGTTTAGTGTACTTAAGCACGGGGATTTCAAGGTTGGCTAGTTGCATGCAACCGGGGAATTCCTGGTCAAATGCTCATCCGCAGAAGATCCAACAAGCTTAACCAGCAAGTGAAAGTTTGTGGCATTTCTGTCATTGGCTTCAGGAAGTTGAAGTATGTACATGTTGTCTCTGATGTTTTCCTCCTTCTCTTAGCGAAAATCCGTGTTGAATGCCAGATGAGTACAAGCTCAAAAAGGAACATGAAGCTGGTGCTCCGCAAGACCTTGATGCTGGTGGCCCCCAAGATGAACCCTGAAGCGTGAGCCTCCAAGGATGATGCTGAAGCTAGTGGCTCCAAGAAGCGGAAGCTTTGATTTTTCTTTATGGTATGCTATTTGTCTATTTTTCTCTGTTTCCGTATTATCCTTTTTTTCTTCTGATTTTGTTCTGAATAACATGTTTTCTTAATTTCTTAGGGTTGCAGTTGACCCAGGACACCACTTTTTTTTGCTCATCTTTGCAGCATAGTCCTGAGGTTGCTCAAGTTCTCCGTGCCATTATGTTGAGCATGGTTGCCATTTGTGAACTATTTAATCATTTGAACTCACTAGGTTGCAGTATCTGGATGTAACATGTTGCTATATTTTGTTTTGTGTAATATGAAATTAGCAAAATGTTGCATTCACATACCATCTTTTATTATGTGTGAACTCAAAACTTATATGTGCGAGAAATATCTGTCTTATGTGTAAATCTTTATTTGGACAAATTCCTTTTTTTTTCTTATCCTCCAGAAGCCTCAAGTGTGTTGTATTATGTAAAATTTTCTTTTCATATGTAAATTTATTTTCTTCTGGTAACTCTCTCTTCTTTATTATGTGGCTCAACTACAAACAAAAAAGACCCCGACATTGGAGACAGGTACATTCTATTCATCCACCATCATTTCTTTTTTTTTGTACAAAACCAGCCTGTTTTTGTAAATTTAATTACAAATGTTAGCTGAGAAACTCTCTTCTCTTCACTTCCGTGGCTTAACGACAAGAGAAAATTCTCCAACAGGGTGGTGCAGGTACATGCTATTAATCCATCAGCTTTTTCCCACCACACCATTTCTACACTGCATGTCATTATAGATGTCAGATTTTTTTAAGAAGCATTTTTTTCTTCATTTTTCCAGCTTCATTATGCTTCTCAGCGCCGGCAAAAGAAATATCACAAAGGTGAGCTTAGTACACCCACACATATATTATGTAACTTTTCCACAAAGGCATTCCGCTTCAAGAATTATGTCCTCATATACCGGATTGTTAAATCTACCATATTTATGTATATATTTTTGTTGTGGCTTGAAGCTAACTCATGTTTTTTCTGCTAGAGATGAAGTCTCCCCCCATGATCCCGCTACTTGTACTGCTACAACTATTGAATTGTTGGCGAGCTATTTTTTGCCCCTGGCGGCCTAATTTGTGCGCCCCCTATTTGCCACCATAACATAATTTGTAAGATAACACACAATAATCCTTTTATTTTTTCTCAAATTCCAGCACTTGCCCGTGTTTTTTCTACATTCATGCTTTTCTGCCACATTTCAAATTTTTAACAAATCACATTACCTGATAGCATGTATGTTGGTCGTTGAAATATTTTTTTAATCTATGTGCGTGTAGACTAAGTTATTTAGGTGCATGAACTTTTCCAAACTATCTATGAACCATTCAATAGACTACTTTCTTTTATTTTCATTAGTATTCAGTCACAACATAAATAATGGAAGATTTCTGACTATGTTACATTATTTTTTCCATAATTTAATTTCATGATACGAAGAAAGCTAATACACACAAGTATAAGTACCTCTCCATAATTTAAATAACAAGTACAACGAAGCTTTTTCACTCTGTTTAGTCTTCTTTTCTTGTCACCATTCATCCGGTTTCTCCAGCACTCTCCCCTCCAATATTTTTTTCTTCTTAGGGTTGAAAACAAAACCATAGAAGATGCATATGTTTCCTTTTTCAAGTAATGTTCAAATAATTTTTTTACCGCACTTGTATATAAATTCTTGCATAGTCAGAACTTACATCATACCTGATTCGTAGGCTGTGTCTTTTTTCTCGCCTTTTTCTTTTGTGTCAATGTATCTTTAGGTGGAGCACTGCATGTAACTTTGTTGTGCTCGTGGGAGCCATGGTTGCTATGTGTTTTTTGCTTCTTGGTTCTTTTCTGCTCTGCAATAGGGACCAACCTCCTGCCCTTTGTTACATTTTTCGGTCTTCCTTAGCTTACCCACAACATCCGGGTTTTTGAGAATTCCCAACATACTTGGACCAGAACTAGTAGGAGACCGTGCACTTACACCTTCTCCAAACATCACATCTGGTGCATTGTCATTAGCATTTACAACCGAGTCATTCTCTGCAGCATTTTCAGCAACACCAGCATTTCTTTCTTCTGCACTAACCAGGACTGCCATGTTATTTTCTTTTCTGATAGGTATCTTGTTCAGCTTAGAGTGCACTCTTTGAAGCTTAGATATCATGTAGTTTGTCCTTTCAAGGTCAAGCAACCATCAGAAGAAATAGCAACACATTCCTGTGACAGTAAGTTGTACCTCATAGTGCTGTTGTCACTTGATAGATCAGCTGACATCAAAGTTTTTTTATTTCGAACTTGCTCCTTATCCACAGGTCTCCATCTTTCTATGAAGTATTTCTCTTGCAAGTTGTGCTTATTAATATGGATCAAAGTTCTCAGTATGTGCTCACAAAGAATGACATCCTTATGGAACCAAGCGCATATACACGCATAATTCTCTTGATCAACATCCTCAATCACAAGGTATTTCCTCGACCTCACTTCCTCTTTTGTGTGTTTAGCAGACTTGTAAACAGCATAGATTTTGTTTTTTCAATCTCATCAGCAATATATCTCCCAGTAGCTTTGACTAGCTGCTGGAACCTGTAGAATATTTGTGTGTTGTAGAAATTTCTTTCTTGCCTTTCAAAAGTATACGTTGAGTGAAGCAAGGCAACCTATTGTGCTTTGTCTTTTAAATTTCCCACCTCATTCAATGTGCTCATAATCCTGTCATACTCTATAATAAACTATATCAAACTGCTAGTTTGTCCCACATTGTCTTTGAAATGGGCATTTGTCCCTTCACTGCGAGACGTCGAGCAGATGAATGAGAAGAAGTTTTTCTTGAAGTAGATTGGTGCAAATCTTTTCCTATTTTCATACATCACGCGTAGGTATTGTAGGTGGCAGACATTGTATTTGTTCACCATGTGAGCCCACAACCTTTCAAATTCCTACTTTGTCAAAGAATTGTACACAATATCATAGAATTCCAGTGCAAACTTGGGCTCTTTTTTGAATGTTGGGGCTAGTATGTTTTCCGCTTTACACACTATGTGAAACACACAGTTTCAGTGTGTTGTGTCTGGCAATTCCAGCGCAATTGCTCCTTTCATTGAAGGACACTGGTCTGTTATGATAGACTTTGGATGGCGACCACCCATGCACGAAACAAATGTAGCAAAGAGCCAACGAAATGTAATTATTGTTTCATCGCTTAGTACATCACCAGCAAAGAGCAGATTGTCCCATGGCCGTTTATGCCAACAAAAGGCGCAAACTTGAGGTTGTACTTGTTCGTGTTGTACATAGTGTCAAAGCTGACTACGTTACCAAATCTAGCATACCAAGACCTGCTAGCTCCATATGCCCAAAACAGATTTTTCACTTTTGAATTCTCGTCTGCATCGAAGCTGAAGAAAAATGATGGATCTGCGGACGGCTGCTTTTTCAGAAAATGAACCACCTGAGTTATGTCATTTTTCCCAGACTCTCTCAGCATCTTTGTCATGTAATTGCTGATATATTGTTTAACTAGATTTGTGTTTTTCATTCGACCCCTCAGATATGCTAAAAATGCTAGTATTTTTCTGTTGGGGGCGTTCACCTCTACAAAGGACCTTATCATTGCTTTTTCCTATTCTGAGAAATATCTGTGCGATCTCAAAAGTTTTGCCATAGATGGAGCAAGAAGCTTATGATTGTGCTCCAGTACTAGTCTACCGACTGTCCATACATCATGTTTTGTTGTCATAGTCATCTCAGCCAAGCAATTTGTTTTGT
The DNA here is from genome assembly GCA_036936925.1 of Cenchrus fungigraminus. NCBI lineage: Eukaryota > Viridiplantae > Streptophyta > Magnoliopsida > Poales > Poaceae > Cenchrus > Cenchrus fungigraminus. Next base: position 46,048,143 of record CM072778.1, on the reverse strand, counting down.
CAATAACCTTGTTCCTTTTCTTTTTTGTCGTAGGCTCAGGCAAGGCTTCATCTGTAGTCATCTGTAGTCCCTTTAGCTTCCCATTTGCACCAAACTCGGCAGCAGTAGCCTCTTGCTGGGCATCCGTGCTAGCATCCTTGTGCTCAATTGCCCCACAACGGTTGCATTTGTATATACGCCTGGTAACTTCTCCCATTGTCTTTTTTCTTCCTGATGTATATGTTCCACTTTTCACTGTTGAAAAACTGACTATTAGGGCATAGTCGTTGTAGAACTTGCTCTTCATCTGTGTCAAAATCCATACCAATGCGCGGAACATAATTGCTGCTTTCACCATCCTGGCTTAGCGACAATGCTGCACTTTCAACATATATAACATGCAAGGCTTTATTAAGTGGAAAGCTAATGGGTTATTAGCAGTTAGCACTTTTAGTTGGTCAAGTTTTATTAAGTAACTATTTACTATCAAATGTAAGTTTGTACCATCCCACAATTAATATAGAGCATCAGCAACATAAATAAGATAACAACAATGTATTCTCCTTCTTCAAATAAATCAATCATGTGAGAGTCCAGGATGCTCATGACCATGAGCACGGCTAATCGATTAGTTTTACACTCTGCAGAGGTTGTACACTTTCACCACAAGTCGCTTAAAAGTTTAGAAGAACTTTAGACCCAACCATGTTGTGCAAAAGTAGGCACAATACCACACTTCCGAGGTGTGATTGCATAGGGACGCTACGAGGCATTTAAAAAGACTTCTCTAGTGTGTTCCAGTGCACGAGGTTCCGTGAGTCATGCCCCCTTATCACTAGTCCAACACTAGAGTCCTCTAATTAATTAGCCAAGACAGAGCAATATGTCTTGTGGTTGCACTGTTTTCCTAGGTGGCTCTCCATGTTCTAATTAACACATATGGTCTCGTAATTAAATCATATAGGAACATATAGTAAAAGACCATGTTGTCATTACCATCCCAGTTGAGCATACTAAGCACCATCTACCATAAAGATTAATTAAATAACTCAGTTACAAGGTAATGCTCAAATAAAAACTAGGCATCATCCTTAATAGGAACCATCATATTAATGTAAAGCAATAAATAAATAAAGTGATTAAATGCATGTTATATATATGTGTAAACGGAAATGACCAAGGACACTTGCCTTCCTCCTAATGCCGCTACTGCTCAGAGTCTTCAACCACTTGCTCTTCAAATTCTTCAAATGGCACGTTCTCTACGCATCACACATTCACATGCAAAGAGGCAATACAATAAAATAATAAACAGTACACCAATCAATGCAAACAAAAACAAAAGCTACACTAAACTACTCTTCTCCTTGAGACGAACACGTGGATATAAAGAACACTAAACATACTTAAGATGGTGAAGATATGAGCTATACAAGCTACTAGGACTTATTTGCACAGAACTTGAACTTCTAAGGGTCTAAACGGAAAGAAAAGAACCAAAATCTAAACAACTTTGAACTGTGAAGGACCTCGGGGGTAAAAATTAGTAAACCTGGGGGTCTCTTTAGAAAAGCGGCGCGGTTGACTGACCATTGACCCCGATTGACCGGTACTCTCCGGTTTGACCCGGAGTCTGCATCGATCTAGGCCATTCATCTAGCGTTAGATGTCTGGCGGTGATGAAAACGGCGCGCGGTGGCGCAAACAGCGGCGAGCGGCGGCGCACGGTGGAGAGGTGTCGGCAAACACCCAAAGACGGGCGTTCGGGCGCCGTTTGACCCGCGGTTACACCCTAGGGAGAGCTGGGGACACAAAGAACCTAACTAGAAGGTTTTGGAGGGCAGAAAGGCGACGACGATGACTCACTGTTCTGCGGGGTGGACGGTTGCGGAGCAGCGATCTCCGGCGAGCTCTACCAGGCGCCACAGATCACGGTAAAGAGAACAAGCAACACAGGTGGCTTCCTCATGTCCTCACCTTCCTCTGAAGCCACTCCTCGTCTACCGGACAGCGGTGTTTGAGCAGATCGACTGTGGCGGTCTTGCGGCTAGGGTTGCGAGCTCAAGGAGGCACGGGGGCTTGCTATTTAATTTAAAGATGTTGCAAGGGGTGGCGGCGCAGGTTTATAGGGGCTGGAGGCGGCCTCGGCGTGCGGGCCCATGGCCAGGAGGGCGCGGGATGCGGCACGGACCTGAGTTGAGTCCGGCTCGACACGGACGCAAGGTCAGGGATGACCTGCAGGACCCGCCTGTTGGTGGGGCGCATTGGAAGCAGGCCAATGGGCCAGCTAACTGGGCCACTGCGCTGCTGGTACTTGCTGGGCTGTGCGGCTGAGGAGCAGGCCGGGCCGAAAGAAGAGAAAGAAAAGGGAGGGGAAAAGAAAAGGCCTTTTGCTATTTTTTTAAAAGTGATCAAACCTATGAATTCAAATTCAAATTTGAATTTGACCAACCAACAACAATGCACCAGCATAAATGCAACAGAGAACTCCTATGATTCATTGAATTACTTAAGGAAAAGAATTAAATGCCTAAGAAAATTAAATACAACCTTATGGTCAGATCATAAGCTCATGCATAGTTTCTAGCAAATTTTACACTATGTGAAAACCTGTAATAGGTCATGCAACATTGGTAAGGGGCACACAATGTCCGTTACAAGGTCCCAGATTAGTAACAGGCGTCAAACAACAGCCGTTACCAATAGTCTATGTCCGTTACATATAAGACTTCCAAGGTGCAGCCCAAACTTATCAGTAACGGGTGTCAATTAATACCTGTTACCTTTAATATTTATGGTAACGCACCCCACAATGTCCGTTACCATTCGTGACTCCCGGACCCGAAATTTCATTTCAATCGCGTTAATTTCAATTCGCGTCTGCATCTGCCCAACCTCCTCGCGTCGCGTCCACCCACCCCACGTGCCCACACCTCCACTCGCCTCCCACCTCTCTCTCCCTTTCCCGCAGCCCCCTCTTCCACTCCCGCCCTCCCTTGGCGACGCCGGCGGTGGCCACCTCCACCCCCGGCACCGGTCCCCCCACCCCAAGGTGAGCCGCTCTACTCCTCCTCCTCCTCCACCCCTCGCCTCCCCTCTCCTCCCTCTCTCCAGCGAGATCTTCTCCCCCTCCACCCGTGGCGGCCTCCACCTTTAGTGGTGACGAAGCCGCCCCCATCTTCGGCTTACTCGGCGCCGCCGCTGTGCTCGTCATGGCCGGAGTCCACCCCCCACTCCCCGTCGCCTCCCGCACCAGATCTTATGAGGTCCATCATCCCCGTCATCATGGCCGGAGTCCTCCACTCTCCTCTGCCCCTATCCTCCCCTCTTCACCGCACCTTCCCTCTCCCCGGCTGACCTCCCATCTCCGCCACACGGAGACACACCGGGTGCATCTAGGGTTTCACCCACGACCCTCTATTTCCGGATCTGCTCGGCCACCACTCACACGAAGGCGCGCCAGGTGCATCTAGGGTTTCACCCATGACCCTCTACTTCCAGATCCCCTATTGAACTGACCATTGCATTATTTGTACACGATTTAGGCATTTAGCTTGTGCTGCATACATACTGTGGTGCTGCATACTATTTTTGCTGACTAAAATGTAAAATGCCTGCAGTTCCTTGGAAAACTTTTGCAGCCCTTAGTATCTTGAAGGAACTCAATTTCAGGGTAAGTTATTTTCTTTCGTGTTGTGCTTAGAGATGTATGCCTCTTGTTATTTTCAGATTCAACAGGTTGTAGTTGGTCCTCAAAGAATTCACAGTGTTTACGCAAAGGTTAGAGCTACTCAAATCTAATTGTCCACTAATATCTGAATCTGATTCATCATCTTATAATGTTCAATGTGAATGGTACACTGTTATAATGTCCCAACTTGCACAAAATGTTTAACTTTCTGTTACACTCATTGCAAACAAGCAAGAGGGCTGCATCATGCTAGGAACAAGGACAATTAGAAGTGTGAAGATGTTTGCCACATGGTGAAGGACCGAACTGGCGATCAGAGAGGGGGGAGTGAATGGGAGCCGATAAAAATTCTTCTCAATGGAGATGACTTCTCCAACAAGATGAACTCGGCTAACCAAAGCACGTCTCCGACTCAACTACCCAAGTTGGCCAAGACCACGTAGCCACTGGAGTGCTACTGATCCTAGGAACCAACAACTCAACCAACCGAAATAAACACTCCAATCGCACAGTGGAAAACTGCAGAACCTGCTGCCTGTGCTACACCGGTCAGACCGATGGCCTGTGCCGGTCAGGCCGGTGACACCGGTCAGACCGGTGGACAGCGCCGGTCAGGCCGGTGGCTACAACAGATGCACAAAAACGCTCCAGGAAGCCTCAGTGACTCTTCTAGGCCCTGGCACAAAATCACCTCGAAACACCAACCTGAAGGGAAAGAAAAACCTTCACAAAACCTAGCAAATCAATTCGAAACCTGCCAAGAACAGACCAGCAACACCACAGACCAAAGCCACACGAACCAGGCAGTTCACCCGAGCCAAAACCCAATAGGGGTGTTGACACATCTTATCCTATATATTTATAAGTCAACTAAACATGAAAAAAGGGCATAAATGTTAATATCAACTTAGAATAGGGTGCCACTAACAGTTTTTCTGGAGATTTGGTAAATTATATAAATCCAGAAACCATTCGGGAAAAGTGCTAAAAGAATCGAATCTAGAAGACTCCAGAAGGCTCCGGAACTCAACGTGACTTGGCACCCAAGAAAGAAGCATCTAGAAGAAGCGACGGACCACCTGGCCGAAGTGGGCCCCGAGGGGGGCCCACCCCAGCCCGATCGGCCTGGTGGTGGGGCCGGTCGGCCTCCCCCGGGCGCCACCTCAGCCCTACTTCCAGAAGGTTCTTCCACCGCCTATGAGGATCAATCTAAACCACTCGTTAGGCCGGTTTGATCAAACGGCGCACGTCTACCCCTCAGGGCTATATAAGCAGTCCCCCTGCCCCCTGGCAGAGGCATCTGGAAACCTGAGTTTGCATACACCAGATCAAGTCATCAAGTCAGAGATACTACGCCCTAGAAACACCATATAGCAGAGTAGCTAACTAGTCTAGATCTAGGAGGAGGCAAGGCGTCTACTTGGCTCCTGATCGTCTAGAGGCTGATCGAGATACTGATCTAGCTTCGCTCTTGTAAGTTCTTATTTAGTTCCTTACATTTGTTATACAGACATATGTTCTTATCAATGATTATATTCGACATTATATGCTTTGGTGTTTATTATGATTACATGTTTAGCATAGTTGATTTGCCTTTATATTCATGTATGGAGTCGTATAACCCTCACCTAGATCATTTGTTAACATGGGTGAACGGTAAAGACAGTGTAAGCGTGGTGCTTATATTGTATTTATCTGCGATTGCACCCTATATGCCGGGTCGTGTGGTAGATCGTGGTGGTGATAGCACTATTGAGTCCTTCGCAGTCCACCCCCCGTGTATAGGACTAGTGGAGCCTTATACTGTTTGGGTTGTTTCAAATTTCGGCCTTGATCCTCCTGGATAGTCTCCCCATGCATTGATATAATAGTTCTTCTTCCATAATTGTTAAATGTTTGCACTAATCATAGTTTGCATTGACATATAGTTTAGAGTTACCGAGGAGTATCCTCTCTAACTAGACTTTGCTATGTTTCTCTTGCTATAATGACACTTTCTAGCTGCTCATGATGTTATGACTTGAACAATGCTATCAATAAAAATGCACCAGCGGATCTTGAACTTGTGCGGGTGTGTCATGCCGGTCCACGAATTCAAAAAGTGTGTCATCGCGGTCCCTAAACGCTGTTTGGGTCTCACTACACGTCCAAACGGGTCTAAACCCGTGACCCGTGAGGATGTGGCATGCTTATGTGGCAGCCATCTCCTTCTAATAGCCACCCCGTCCATGTTTTGGCCTCTGCTCTTCTTCTCTCCCCCTCCCCTCGCCCTCTTGCGCGCAGCAGCCTCCTCCCACCGCTCTGCCATGGCCGCGCCGGCAAGCTCTTCGTCCTCAGCGATTAGGCGTCGGGTGTATCCCGAGATCCCTCTCATAACCTGCCCAGATTGCAGAAGGTACACGGTGTTGGAGCGGGTGGTGAAGACCGAGGAGAATGGGAACAAGGGGCGGGTCTTCTACAGGTGCCCTGGTGGGAAGGTAGTGATTGGAGTTGGTTTTCTGTCGATTTGATTTGTACTCTCTCATCATTTTGTTGCGATTTGATCTTGGATTTGCAGCGTGGGCAAGGCTGTCAGTACTACAAGTGGGTAGAGGACTATGTGTTGGAGCTGCAGACCAAGGAACAGAAGGGAAGAGAAGAGAACACCGAGGATCTGGATGAACAAAGGATCTGTAATCTGGAACTGAAGATGAACATCGTAGTAGAATTGATGAAAGATGTAGTGTTGCTGTTGAAGTGTATTGCTTGTATTTGTGTGTGTGGACTGATCTGGAATGTGTGTGCTGGTATGAGGAGGTGAAAAATGTATCATGTATGTGTGTTTAATTTGAATGGATGAATGAATCAAAGTCACTTTGCTTCTCAATTGAATGAAATATGTGTCACGGGAAGGAACTGACAATTAAGAAAGCATTAAGCCATATATGTAACTGAAACACACAGGATTACAGAAGCATATGGCATCCATAATGCTATCTGAAACACACAGGATTGAGAAATCATTCACATTCACAAGCATAATCTAAAACCATTCAGCCATAACATTCAGCCATAACACACAGCCATAACATTCACAAGCATTCACATGTTACATGGATGCTTCAACCTAGTCAACAAAAGTAAGGGGCAAGTTTAACATCTATCTTGCACAAAAGATGTTTGGTGCTGAACAAAAGATGTATCCACTGTCACTACATGTCACTACATGTCCACAAAAGCTATATGTCACTATCTATTTCAATCCTTCCTCTTCTTGGTGGTTGAGTCAGCCTTCCTTTTCTTTGCCTTTCCTGCTTTGGAGCTGGTAGTTAATGGCACTGGCCTTTGGAGCACTTGGTTGGAACCAATGAATTGGTTGTCTGGTAATGGCCCAAAATTCTGTGAAAGTGATGGCACACCCTGAGTTGCCTGTAGTGACATGGTATGTTAGTTAAACATTTGTGCCAAATGGTTGGAAGCAATGGCTGTGACATGGTGAGTTAGTAAGTTACCTCTTCTGTTAGTTGACTTAACATGGTTGTGCTTGATTGGGTGTTAATCTCATCTTGCATTTGTTCATTACCATCCTATGCAAATGTAACCATGACTGTTAAAGCATTTTGTTAAACCTAAAAACTGAGCACAGTAAGAAATATACCTGGGGCACAGGAACATTGCTTGCACTCTGGTCAACCTCCTCTGGTTGTGGTTCATGGAAAACATTATTAGCTGCTGCTGCTGCTTGTTCTGCCTCCTCCTAAAGTTTGGCTCTGGTAGTTGCCACAAGTTTCTTGGCATCTTCAGAACTGAAACCCATTTTCTTCAGCTTGCACCCTCTAGTGTTGTGACCTGCATCTGAGCAATGACTGCAGTGGATGGTGATCCCATGCCTTGACAGTTTGGTGCCAGTTGGACCATGCACTTCATGTGGTGCCTTTTTTCCTTGACTTGGGTGGCCTGCCAACTTTCTTCTCATACTTAGGTGGAAGTATTTCTTGACCCTCAACATGCTGCCACATGGTTTTATCCCTGCAAGGCCAGATGCTATGAGCATATGCATTGTTGTAAGCCTCAATGGAGTAGCAATGATGAAGAACACTCTCTGGTGGCACTCTTTCATGCCTTAAAGCAGATATTGCATGGGAACATGGTATCCCTGTCAATTGCCACCTTCTGCAGTCACATGTTTTGTTTGTGAGGTCCACAATGTGTTGGTAGTCATTTACTGAAACCTGAAACACTCCTGAACCTGCTGGTTGTGCATAGCAAATGTTAGCATATCCAGCATTTTTTAACACTTTCTTCCTGATTTTGGGACAGAAAGATCCAGTGAATTCAGTTGACATCTCTTGCCTCTTGTTGAAGTGTCTTGTCATCAATTGGCACTTAATCTTCTCAAACATGCTGAGAATAGGCATCTCTCTAGCTTCTAAGATGTAGCTGTTGAAAACCTCACAGTTGTTGTTCAACAAAATGTCACACTTTGGGAACTCTGAGAAATATGCTCTGACCCATGTGTTAGGAGCAAGTTTGTTCAACCAGTCATATGCACCTTTGTCCAGGGCCTTCATCCTCTCCATGTTCCTCTCAAATGACTGCACAGTGGAAGCTCTTGCACAAGTCCACAATTGATTCTTGAGCACCTCACCCTTGAATTTCTCATTAAAGTTGGAGTATAAGTGTCTAACACAAAACCTGTGTTCTGATTCACTGAAAACCTGCTGCACTGCTGGGATTAAACCCTTCTGCTTATCTGTCATGATTGTCCATGGGTATGTATTCTCAATTTTGAGGTCATTCTTCAAGGTTTCCAGAAACCACTTCCAAGTCACAAGTGACTCATTCTCAACAACAGCCATAGCAATGGGAAAGATGCAGTCATTAGGGTCCATACCAACTGCTGTCAACAGTTGCCCTCCATATTTTGTCTTGATGAAACATCCATCCAAACATATGATAGGTCTACATGCTGCCAAAAATCCCCTCTTGCATGCATCAAGTGACATGTAGCATGTGCGAAACAGATTTCCAGCAAGGTTGACATATAGACAGCTACCAGGATTACTTCTCATCAACTCAGCACCATAGTCCCTCAGCATATTGAACTGTTGATCCTCATCACCATGTATTTTCTTCATGATCAATCTCCTTGCTCTAGCCAACTTGCTCCTAGATGGTGTCAGGTTCAAATCTTTTTGTACTGTCCTCCCAAAATTGGTGATGCTCATCTTATCATTAGCTCTAAAAGACTCCAAGTATTTGTCTGCCAACCATTTTGATGTACATTTCCTCAATTTCCATTCCTTTTGACAAGTGTGCCTCCCATAGTAAGTCTTTATCACAAAGGACTTGACTCTGCTATCTTCTGAAGCATACATGTTCCATGGGCATCCTTCTGCACAATGAGCCTTTAACCTTTTTCTGTCATTCCTAGGCATCTTTATTTCCCCCCTGTTTCTGACACTATACTCTGTAAGTGCTTCTCTCAGCTTCTGCACATTAGCAAACATCAGACCAACTGAGAATGTGGGATCATTCAAGTCCTGCTCCCTAAATGACTTCATCTTGTAACCTTCACCCTCTGCATCTGAATCTGGTAGTGTTAGATCATCTTCTTCAGACTCTTCATCTTCATCTGACTGCACCTCAGGTCTACTTGTGGAAGATGTCTTCAATCTGCTCCCTTTTGCTTTCTTATTGCATTTTGGTGCCAACTCCTCTCCAACATCATCATCCACATGCTCCTCAAATAGGTCATCATCTTCTGCCTCAATGTCATAGTCACTGTCCACAAAATCCTCATCCTCATCCTGGCTGTCACCTTCCTCAATTTCAGAAGTTGCACCATCTTGCTCAACCCTACTATTTTGAATGTCAGTGTAGAAAACAGGGAGCTTCTCAGCAGGATTACACTTCATTACTTCAACTTTGTGAGGGCTGATCACCTTTGGCAATGGTGCTATAGGATTCACAACTATGTCATCCCAATCAAGCCCACCAATATTGTCATCATGGTCGAAATACACAATCAGGGTCTTGTACTTCTCAACAACAGAAGTCATCACATTGATATCATGGTCACCAGCTATAAATCTGAGCCCATCTGCTAAAGTCTTCCCTGGTAAAAGCCAATAAATCTTCAGATTTGGGTCAAATTTGTATCCTAGCTCCTTCTGAAAGTCCTCAAACCACAGCAGTGACCAAGTGTCTGTCTTCACATGATCGAACCAATCAATCTTGCCATCCACATAAGAACGCAGATTGCCATGACCAACAAAGAAACCGCCATGGTGAAGCTCGATGGTGAATTCTTCCCGACCATGACCTATATTGTGCGCAAAAGAACCATCTTCAGTGATTGATATGAAATCCTCCCCAAATTGAGATCAAAAACCTAAAATCTTCCCAAAATCGAAAACTAAAAATGAAAGAACCAAATCTCATCCCACCATATGCACGACACCTAGCCCATTCGGATTATCAAAGAACTGTAACAAGATTAAAAGGCACCAACAACTCACCATACACGGGTGCTGCCTCCCCTTTGCGCCGCAAATGTGCCACCATCCTTGTTCACCAGGGCGATGGACTTCTCCAGCGCCGTCGCCACTCAGTCTCCCTCCACTTCAGCCTCTCGATCCGGTCGACGGTGATCGCCGCCGGTGCCGCCACCGCCTCACCGCCACCGCCTCCGCCTCCAAATGAAAACGAACAGACACGAATGGCCAGAGAGGGGAGATGAGGGCAGCACACCCCGACTCGGATTTCTTTCCACGTCACCGTCCTTTTTACACCCGTTTGGACGTTAATGAGACCCAAACAGCGTTTAGGGACCGCGATGACACACTTTTTGAATTCGTGGACCGGCATGACACACCCGCACAAGTTCGAGGTCCGCTGGTGTATTTTACTCATATCTTTATCTTTATGTGACTTACCCCTGTTTATAGCAATTGATATATTTTGGCCACTCTACATTATAAAACTGAGAGATGAGCATGTATTAGCTATTATGGATTAGAAAAACTTCTTTCCCTGTGGTATAATATAAATACGATACCTGGTTTTACTCCTGGTTAAAATGCTACAATGGTATATTCATATCTGTGCGCTTGCGGATTCCCAGTTTATATATATCTTCTTTTCTAGAGATCCAAGGCATATGTAAGAGTACCATATCCATGCGTTTTCTGGCACACCAGTCAGGGCTGACAACCTATATCGAGTTGTGCTATGAATCGTGTCGGAGTTCACCTTTTAGTTTAATCTGAAAGCAACATCTGATATACACTTAGCATCATGTTAAGATATACCTTTGCATTTCTGGTGCCGTCGATAGAGATGGATCTTATATCCGTTTCTAGTCGATGACGTTAGCAATGTCAACAAGGGGGCAGCACTGGTCAGCCGGTGTAGGGGACCGGTCAGACCGGTTAGGCCTGGGCGCTCGGGATGAACTGGGAGCCGCGGGTCAACCCTTCCAAATCCTCACCCCGATCTCCCGATTCGCTCCACAGATTTGCACAAGACTTTGGGGATAGTAGGAGTACCTCATGGGCATCCCATAGCTACGATTTGGTCCACCAAAACTTGCTAAATCAAGATGAATCGAAGGATTTCCACCAAGGACACCTCTAACCCTAAACCGAAGAAAACCCCCAAATCGAGCACCTTTACTCACGGATTTGAGAGGGGAATCACAAGGAAAAAACACGAGGGGTTCATGTATACATCCCCTACCAAATCCCATAGAGAAAGGCCTCAAATCCACCACAAGAAAATCGCCAAGAAAAGGCTCCGAAAATCACCAAAAAGGGAAAATGGGGGAGATAACAAAACACCTTGAGGAACCACGCCGAATCATCTGTACATACCATGAAGGTTCATACAAGGTCTAGCTTGCCTCCCAATCATTCATCTCTCTCTCAAGATCTCACCATGAAGCTTTCAAGCTAGTCCTAGAAAATCCTAAGGAAAAATAGGAAGGGAAAAATAGCAAAACAAAATGAGCTAGGGTTCCAAGAGATGGCTGCCATCCTCTCACCACTTGGGTTTTATGGAGGCAACCCAAAGACAAAATTACCCCTAAGGCCTAAACTAAGATACACGCCCCCGAGGGGCACTTTGGAAATCTTCATCGTCACACCATCGGACGGATGCCCGGCGACCGCACCTCACGTACCCCCGACGCAAGCCTTGCGATCCCGACGCGTGTCCTTCGCTTCGAAGTCTCCGGAAAGCGTCGTCGCACACCAGTCAGACTGGTTAGACCCACCGGTCAGACCGGCCTGATGCTGCTGCCTTCGGTCTTCAGCCTTGGCTTTGTGGATCAACCAAGGAACCTAGTGGTTTTCTAGTGAACCACTGGAAACCCCGCGAACTTGGTGTGGCCTCCGCCAATCTCCACTCATGAATTGGCCCCCACGAAGTCCCGGCTCGACCTTGGTTTTGAGGCTCAACCAAGAAACCATCCACGACTTCGTCTTGCTGTTCTTGCCACCATGCGGCCCGCACTTGACCCCGCTGGCCACCGGGTCCCTCGAACCAAGCCTACTTGTCTGCACCACACCTGGATGCCTCACCAGCATCGACCTTTCGCGCTTGTTCTTCACCTGCACTAGCACCAATCAAGCCGCAACCTGCACCTGCAATACTTAGCCAAGAGTCAGTCCACACAACGTTGTCAATCACTCATCACACCAGGAAGCGACCATCCACCGGTCCTTGAACCACACATGTCCTCAATCTCCCTCTTGATGAGTGCATTGACAACACACACATTTGGTAACCATAAGAGAAAAGGAAAAGAAAAGAAACGAACACAGAAACTTCAACAAGCGATCGAAAGCCAAAGGAAAGGCAAAGAGCAAGATCACTTGAAGAAGACAAGTCTCGGTCCCCTTAGGCAAGGGCAACGGCTCAACACAACTGAGACAAAAACAAGTTCAAGCAAAGAGCAAATGCCACCAAAACAAAGCTCGAAAACCACAAAGAGCTCCCCCTACACACATGCAAACTCCCCCTGAACCAATGCAACTCCCCCTGGACGAATGCATGCAAACCACTTAACACAACAGAGCAGCTACGACAGCTCAGCTCTGACCAGTCAGACCGGTCCACAACACCGGTCAGACCGATGCCCAAGATATGCACAGATCCTGACACCGACACCGGTCAGGCCGGTGACCTCAACCAGTCAGATCGGTGACCACCTGGGAACTGCAAGAGCCAAAAATGGCTCGAAACCACCCGGAAACCTTCCAAATGCATCTAGTAGCACTTTTCTTCACAACCATCTCCCCCTTGTTGCCAATGCATGAATCAAGGCAAAAATTGAAAAAAATGCAGCCTAGATCTTCTCAAATAAACAAAATTAAACACAAGATGCTACACATGTCCAAATGAGCAAGATAGATGCTCTATAGCTTCGTATGAACATCGGCTACAAGATCACCAAGTTTCACAACCATTGGGCGAAGCTAAGATAGAATTGAGTAATTTTGCGAAAAATCACCCTCTCATGAGCAAAGTCCTAAACATGAGCAAAACATGTCAAAATGGCAAAGCCACACCAACTTCATGCTAGGACAACCATTCTAATCATGAGATCATCATAAACACCCTCAAGCACCTCATGTCATGTCAAAGCCACCGAGCCATGTGGCTACTTCTATGTATGAGACTTCTCATTGGTAGGCATCATGCAACGGTTTAGCACCCAAAGCTATATAAATTAAGCACATATGACATGAGAGCACATTTTCCAAGCAATTTACATTTCATTTTCAGATTCATAATGGTACATGAAATGTCTTTGCAACAAAAAGGAACTTACGCCCCTCCACAAGATAAAGCAAGCGGGCTAAACATTCATGATGACAAATGAGCCTTTGGCCCCATATGATCAAAATAAGCTATCCAACCACAAATTAAGCATAGCCAAGCCACTAAAACATGTCAAGATCATATAAAGGCATTTACTCACAAGAGAGCATACATGTAGCATTTTTCAAAAACATAGCCATCAACCATGGATATAAATCAAGATCATCAAGAGCTAAGCCAAACTAACCATAGCATACCAAACTAGCACACAAGATCATATATAGCACATCATGGTGAACAATGTATATAGGAGAAGCTTTTCCTACCACAAAGCATATGATACAAATGCATGCAACCTAAGATACAAAGATGCCTATACATCATGATACAAATGCAATACAAATGCAAACACACACCAAGTTCCCACCGCAAACGAGTGAAAGTTGCTTGATCTAGGGGCTTGGTGAAAATATCGGCTAGCAGGTCATGTGTGGGTACATGGATGAAAGCGATTTTCCCTTTCTCAACATTGTCTCTCAGAAAATGATACCTCACTTCTATGTGCCTGGTTTTGGAATGGAGCACTGGGTTATTTGCAAACGCTTATGGTACTGGTGCTATCACATAGAAGTGGGACATGGGTATACTCCTCACCAAAGTCACTCATGGTGTATGTGATCCAAAGGAGCTGAGAGCAACAACTAGCAGCGGCTACATACTCTGCCTCGGTAGTGGATTGAGCAACACTTGATTGTTTGCGGGAAGACCAAGACACCAAAGAAGAACCCAAGAACTGACAAGTCCTAGAAGTAGACTTCCTATCCAACCGACATCCGGCAAAATCCGTGTCTGAAAATCCATGAAGTGCCAAAGAAGAAGACGCGGAGTACCAAAGGCCGAAGTCGGGAGTGTATCGCAAATACCTGAATATGCGCTTGACTGCCTGTCGATGCGAAGTCCTTGGAGACGCTTGAAAACGAGCGCACAGACATACCAAGAATCGGATGTTCGGCCTCGTCGTCGTCAAGTACAGGAGTGACCCGATCATGCTTCGGTACTCCTTCTGATCCACGTGCTCACCTTCCTCATCCACATCAAGAACTGTAGTTGTACTCATAGGCGTCGCCATGGCCTTGGAGTCCTCCATCTTGAACTTCCTCACAATGTCTTTGGTGTACTTAGCTTGGTGCACAAATGTTCCTTCCTTCGACTGCTTGATCTGGAGGCCGAGGAAGAACTGCAACTCACCCATCATGCTCATCTCGAATTCCCTGCTCATGTCTTCTACAAACCTTGCAACCAAAGAGTGAGACGAGCCACCAAAGATAATATCATCCACGTACACCTGAATAATCAGAATATCAACGCCCTGCCTGAGGAGAAACAAGGTCTGATCTACCTTCCCCATCTCAAAGCTGTGACAACCCGCCCAGGAAAATATCGTACTATCACCTAAACCAAACCACTTTGGCCGTTAAGCGACAGTAAAGTATCATCCCGTCGTTGGTTGCCGGGTCAAAGCCCGGTAAATCACTTGGATAACACACAGAGGATCGAACATATGCATTAAAACTCACACTAAGGCGAGTCCAGAGTACGTTACACAAAGTAAAACCCAAATTGCCCCGAAGGGGTTAATTATTACAAACCATGGTTCATGACATGATAAGTAAAGGTTCAGAGTTTGAAAACAGCGGAAAAATAAACTAGCGATACGATAAACATCACAGGAGGCCATCCGTGATGCCATCACTCGTCGCCATCCACCCATTCCAGCTCCCAGCTGGGTGGAAACTCTCCAGGCCAAACAACATCACCTGCAACAACAATTATATAGAAAGGCTGAGTATACTAATACTCAGCAAGACTTAACCGTCGGGTGATAACTACATCACCACACTCTAGACATGTGAGGCTTTTTGGCTGGTGGAGTTCCTTTGCTGAAAAGCAACAAAGAGTAGGTCCTTACTTTCAATATTTTAGCTCAAATTCTAGTTAATTATCATTTCTAAGTGAGCCATCTATTGCAATCAAGAACTGTGCAATACGATTAATCCACACAGTAATATTCACAGAGTTCTATCATTAAGGGATACCATGGCCAGTAGATTAAGCAGTCTCAGATAACGGTGAGAGGCCGACAACCGATTGATTTATAACCTTGCAAGGTGGACCTAAACACACAGAAGAATGCATACCCCAAGAAAATCGAAACAAAAGCGAAACAGGGTATGCACCGACCAGGCGGTTCCCGTCGATCTTCACCGGCATTCCTTGGTACAAGGCTTACTGGATCACTCCCACACGAACGTCCAGACTCACACAGGTACCACACTGTTGCAAGTAGGGGGACACATCCTTGTGCCCCAGGTGTAGTAGGGAAAGGTTCCCTCGCTGCGTCAATCGGGTACTAGGCTTACCGGTCCCATTCCCGACAAGTGCTTAGTACGTTCAAAAGCTTAGCCACGAAGCCACTGGACCGGAGCTCAAATCCCATTCTCTTACCACATGAGCAATCCATTTATAAAGATATTATGATTCCAACATAAGAACCTATTCTAGCGAGTGATGAACATCACTCGACTTGTACCGGTCCTATAGCATAGCAGCTATCGACCTAGCATACTAGTAAAAGAGCATAGGTACCTAGGGATCATGCATCTAGGGTTTCATTCAACTCCTAAAACGTAAATGCATAATCATAGCAAAGGTAATTGCATAATTTTAAAAGAAGGGTTAATGATCCGGGGCTTGCCTTCGCTGGCAAGGTTGGCCTTGGGCCCCTCTGGACTTTGGTCCAGGTCTTGCTCTACAGCGATGTAGTGCACGTCCCCGTCAGCTCCTTCGTCTCCTCCTTCCGGCACGAGCGTATGGCTACCGTCGGGAAGATCTAACGAGGATGCATATGCAGATTTAATTGACGGTTTTCATTTAATTAATTACAAAACAACATATGACAACCATGAAGTGCATGGTTTGCCATATTCACCTTGACAAACACACATTTGGTAAATCCTTCCTATTAAAGTAGTGTCATGTGGTGATTCATTATTTATTCTTTTTGATAGTGACTGTGTACATATTTATGCAAATAAATTAATTCAAATTCACAAAATAGCAAGGGAGTTGGTCTCAACCATCTTAGCATGTTTCACATCACCAACATAGGGTCTTTAGGTGTGATGTTGGTGGTTTTTCCAATTTAACTTAATATTAAGCTTAATTTTGGCTCCCATTGCTTTTATTCATAAGTAATTCATAAAATTCAGTGGGGGTGTTTCTGAAGCACTACAAACCTAGGAGAAACCACTAAACAAGATCTCACATTTATCTGAGCTATAAATTAATTATACCAAAAATGGCAAAATTTAGCTACCAAAACAAGATAAATGCATATAAAAATATTTAAGCAACAAATGGATTCCAACATTCTCTCACTGATTCTCTGACTCAAATCAAGGCTAGGAAATCAACAAACACAACAAGAGCTACTCTAGATCTTGAGCTATGCATTTATATTTAAAACTAAGCATATTTCAAGAATAAATATTTCTGTTAGTCATAAAATCATGGTTAATTCACCAGAGGTGTGCTTATCGATAGTAAGATTATATCCAGAAGTTGAGCATGAAAAGATATTTATTTTAAGCTATAAAATGCATTTAAGCAGATTCATCATAAATACACAATATATCATATTAAAAGATTTACTCAGTAACATTGTGCAATTTTTGGTTTTCTGCCTAGACATGGCATTACTCACAACATATCCAAAATTCAGCTAAAGATCACATGTAGATTTTGAACTACAGCAGATCTAGGTTTAACTTATTTCTATTTTTCGTGCAAAAACTATCAGTCAAAAGTATGGTCATGCTTTGTGAAAGTTGTATATTTGCTTACAAGGAAACCAACAAAATTGGTTTGGCATTTTTCTGAGTTCTCTGTGATTTTCTACGAATTTTCTAAAATTCAGCAAAATCCACACACTATTTAAGATTTGGTTTTGCAGGTAGGTCCCTGGATGTTTTCAGGCCGTTACAAAAACGCCCCTGGTTTGCACAAAACACCCTAGAAAGAATAAAGGGCTCGCAATGTGGCCCTTGGCCATGGCCGGCGGTGGTTCGGCCGGAATTCCGGCGAGCTCGCCGGCGTCCCGGGCCGGGGAAGAAGTGGGGCCGGCTGAGGGCTCACCGGGGCTCGATTTGCGTGCTTGGTTGGGGCAGAGGTGCTACCGCCGTGGGGGCTCGACGGCGCAATAGGGCGGCGGCCGCAAGGAGCTCGACTCCGGTGAGGGGAGCGACGCCGGCAGTGTGCTGGGGAGATGAGGGGCTCACGTGTGGTTGTAGGGAGGGGGTAGTGAGCTCGGACGAAGGTAGTGTGGCGCGTGTGGTGGAGCTCGCCGGGGTGGCAACAATGGCGGAGGCGGCGGCGGCTCTGGCTCGTGTGCAAGGCGGGGACAGGCTGGTTTATAAGCGGCGGCGGTTGCTTCTCCTCCAGGCGAAGGCATCGCGGTGGCAAAAGGGGGACCCGGGTAGCGTCGCGGCGCCCAAGGCAGGGGAGTGGCCGGCGTGGCGCGGACAGGAGGTCCGGCGCCGGCGCTTGGCGCGTGGCACGCTGGGAATGGGCGGCGGCCGGGGCCGGAGGCAGGGGCGCGCAGCCCACCCCTTCGCGCCTGCCATATGGCGCTCTGACCCTCGGCGTCCGGGCCCCGGGGCCACCCAGTCGCGGCGCGCGCGGGCGCCGGTCGGCGCGGGAGCATAACCCCGGCGCGCTAGAGCGCGAGAGGAGGCCGGTCAACGCGACTTTGACCGTGATTTACTTGAAAATTTTGAACTGTGCGAAGAAACATTTGAGTACCAAAGTTGAAGTTCCAACTATCCTCTACAACATTTGCAAAGGCCGACATATGCTTTGGTGATTGGTTTGTTTTGGAACGCGTCGCGATAATCAGCATTTGCACGGCTCAACTCACTATTCATCTGGCCTTTGACTGTGTTTTTGAGCTTCGAATCTTCGAAATTTGAAGTGCCGCCAATTAGGAAAGTTGTGTCCCTCGAAAAGATGCACAAATTTTGTATTGGCCGATTTTGAAGTGTTTAAGTGGAATTTGGAGAACGCAAGAAAAGTTCTAGAAACAGGTATGGACATTAGGGGATTCGACCGGGGTTTGACTCGGGTTTGACCACTAATGAGTGTTGACTTGATTAGCGAGTGTATTAGCACAAATTAAAGTTATTTAAACACCTGAGGTGTTACAGCCTACCCCCCTTAAGAGGAATCTCGTCCCGAGATTCGAAAATTAAAGACAAAAGCAGGGGTAAGATTCTTACGGTTTCGCGATTGAAGAAAACCCGGATACTTGGTGTTGAGAAAATGCTCGGTCTCCCAAGTAGCTTCTTCTTCAGTATGGTGACTCCATTGTATCTTGTACATCTTCACGGTATGTCTCCTGGTTTTTCTTTCTTTATGATCTAGCACTCTCAACGGATGCTCGACAACTGAAAAATCTGGCTCGATCCAAGCATTCGCTTCCGTGATTACCTCTGTCTCGGGTACCTTCACACCTTTCTTCAATTGTGTCACATGAAACACATTGTGCACAGCCGAGAATCGATCCAGAAGTCGGATGCGATAAGCGACTGGTCCACATACCTCGATGATCTCGTATGGGTCGATATAGCGCGGGGCTAGTTTCCCTTTGACGCCAAATCTCTGTGCACCTTTGGTCGGTGAAACCTTGAGGTATACGTAGTCACCCACTTCATAGTGTCGGGGTGTTGTCCCTTTGTCAAGATAACTCTTTTGTCTCATTTGAGCTAACTTCAAATTTTCTGATCACTTTCACTTTCTCCTCCGCGTCTTTAACTAAATCTGGGCCAAAGAGCGTTCGCTCTCCGGCTTCTGACCAATTCAAAGGAGTTCGGCATCTTCGTCCATAAAGAGCTTCGACCGGTACCATCTTCAAACTAGCTTGATAACTATTGTTATAAGAGAACTCTGCTAAAGATAGACACTTGTCCCAACTCTTATCAAAATGCATGATGCTTGCTCTCAGCATGTCGTCCACAATTTGATTGACTCGCTCGGTCTGACCATCGGTCTGAGGATGATAACTTGAACTACGAATCAATTTGGTTCCCAAAGATTCATGCAATTGTTCCCAAAAACGAGCCACAAATTGAGTACCTCGATTAGAAACAATGGTTTTGGGAATCCTGTGCAAGCGCACGATTTGATCGACATAGAGTTCTGCATAATCTTGAACGGAGTAAGTGGTGTGTACTGCGATGAAATGAGCAGTCTTGGTCAGTCGGTCCACTATAACCCAGATAGAATCCTTCTTTCTGGCAGTCAGGGGTAGACCCACAATAAAATCCATACTTATGTCATCCCACTTCCACAAAGGTATGGTCAACGGTTGAAGCACACCGGCTGATTTCAAATGACTGGCTTTGACTTGATGGCAAGTATCACACTCTGCCACATATTTAGCTATGTCTACCTTCATGTTGGACAACCAAAAGTTTTTCCTCAAATCTTGATACATTTTTGTGCTTTCGGGATGAATAGAGAATTTGGAAAGATGAGCTTCGTCAAAAATTTCCTTTAGGAGTTCCGGGTCAGCAGGAACTACAAGACGTTGCTCAAACCATACTACATCTTTTGAATCCTTACGGAAACAACTATATTTGGGATCTTCTTCTGCTAATTTCTGTTTTATTAGCTGGACGCCTTCATCATTGCGTTGAGCCAAAACGATTCTGTCATATAGATTGGACTCAGCAGAGATAGCATTCAAATTTCCTTGCTCTACAATTTCCAATCGAAGCTTCCTCAAGTCTTCACATGAAGTCTCACTATACGATTCCACAGTTAAGCAGTTGCAGTGAACCTTACGGCTAAGAGCATCTGCAACGACATTGGCTTTTCCGGGATGATAGTGTACTTCTAGATCATAGTCTTTTATCAATTCTAACCATCTTCTCTGTCTCATATTCAAATCTGATTGGGTGAAGATATACTTAAGACTCTTGTGATCGGTGAAGATATTACAGCGGTTTCCCATAAGATAATGCCTCCAAATCTTGAGAGCATGAACAACCGCTACTAGCTCAAGATCGTGGGTCGGGTAATTCACTTCATGGGATCGAAGTGATCGTGAGGCGTAGGCAATGACTCTATTTTCTTGCATAAGGACACAACCGAGACCAGTACCCGAAGTATCACAAAAGACTTCAAACAGTTTAGAATTATCCGGCTGCACTAGCACTGGGGCTGTAGTTAGATATTGTCTCAACATGTGGAAAGCTTTTTCACAATCTTCGCTCCACACAAACTTGACTCCCTTCTTTAATAGTTCAGTCATAGGTTTAGCGATCCTGGAGAAATCCGGGATAAAACGACGATAATAGCCTGCTAAACCCAGAAAACTGCGGATTTGATGTACGGTCTTGGGTGGTCTCCAATCCATAACCTCTTGTACCTTGCTAGGATCCACAGATATGCCTTCCTTGAAAATAGTGTGCCCCAAAAATTTCACACTATCCAACCAAAATTCACATTTGGAGAACTTGGCATAAAGCTTGTGATCTCGCAAACGTTGTAAAACAATTCGGAGATGTTCTGCATGTTCTTCTTCATTCTTGGAATAGATTAAGATGTCATCAATGAATACCACTACAAACTTGTCCAGTTCCGTCATGAATATGGAATTCATGAGATACATGAAATAAGCGGGTGCATTGGTAAGACCAAAGGACAACACCAAATACTCGTACAGACCATATCGGGTGGAGGAAGCTGTTTTGGGAATATCACATGGCCTGATCTTTATTTGATGATACCCTGATCGAAGATCAATCTTGGAGAAAACCTTGGCTCCAGCCAATTGATCGAAAAGAACATCGATGCGGGGTAAAGGATATTTATTCTTGATTGTTACCGCATTGAGAGGTCGGTAATCCACACATAACCTCAAGCTGCCATCTTTCTTCTTCAGAAACAGAGCTGGGCAACCCCAAGATGAAGAACTTGGGCGAATATAACCCTTATCTAGCAATTCTTGAAGTTGGGTCTTCAATTCTGCCAATTCCTTGGGTGGCATGTGGTAAGGTCTTTTGGAGATAGGAGCTGTGCCAGGCTAAAATTCGATGACAAACTCGACATCTCTGTCGGGTGGCATACTCGGCAATTCATCCGGGAAAACATCCGCAAACTCTCGAACCACTGGAATTTCTTCCAGATGAGAAGTGATTGCCACATAAGAACAAGGATTTACACCATCTTTGAAAGGTCGGTATAGAGTCGTGGCTCCAACAATTGGTGAGTTGATCTCTACCATTCGCTCTGAAATATCCAGTATAACCTTATGCCGATTCATCCAGTCCATTCCTAGAATGACATCCATGCCTTCTAATCCCAAAATGATAAGGTCCGTGTCAACTGTTCTGCTGCCTAATTCCAAGGGTACTCCCCTGGTCACCAACTCGGAAGAGATGTTCCCTCCCGCTGTTTTAATCGTAAATGCCTTATTGGTATTGCAAGAATTCAGTCCTAATTTGTGCAGCGTCTTTCCATTCATGAAACTATGTGTAGCACCAAAATCAAACAATATCTGGATAGGGTTGTCTCGAATAGAGAATGTGCCCATCATTACTGGTGCTCCTTTTGGAATATCAACCACAGAAGTGAAGTTGAGTCTGCCCTTCCTGGCTGGAGCAAACTTCTCCTTGCCCTTGTTGCTGGGTTTGGAGACTTGTCCCTGATTCGGCTGAGTTAACCAGTGCTGTTTATTGGTCTGGCAAGGTTGTAGGCATGCCTTAGCGAAGTGTCCTGGATCACCACATTTGAAACAACGACGCCCACTGCTACCACTAGGACTGGGTACAATAGGCTTTGGAGTCTGCTGTTGAGGGTTGGGGAAGTGAAGATTTTTTTGAGATCGATCCTGGGACGGCTTAGCCACTAACCTTCCCGACTGTGAAGCCTGCTGGGAGGCTGGGAAAGTCTTCTGCACAATGCGAAGCTTGGAAAGCTACGCATTATTGGGCATGGGGTTAGCCTTTCTTTTCCTCTCGGCTTGGGCCCTCTTCATGGCATCTTCCTGTGAGATAGATTTATTCACTAGCATGTGGTAGCTGTCAAATTTTACCAGATTCAGCCATCCACACAATTGACTATTAAGGCCTTCGCGAAAAAGCTCCATCTTCTTCATATCTGTATCCACATGATATCCTCCATACTTGCCGAGGTTATTAAACTTCTGCACATATTGGTACACTGTGTCTGACCCTTGCTTGAGAGCCAAGAACTCTCTCATTTTCCTATCGGTAAGTGCTTTAGGAATGTGATGGTCTCTGAAAGCCTTTTTGAATTCTTCCCAAGCGATTTCATACCCAGGCTGTTGCATGGATTTGTAGTGTTCCCACCACATCAAGGCAGAACCACGAAGCTGTAATGCTGCGAATTTAGCCTTGCGTCCTATAGCATAGCAGCTATCGACCTAGCATACTAGTAAAAGAGCATAGGTACCTAGGGATCATGCATCTAGGGTTTCATTCAACTCCTGAAACGTAAATGCACAATCATAGCAAAGGTAATTGCATATAATTTTAAAAGAAGCGTTAATGATCTGGGGCTTGCCTTCACTGGCAAGGTTGGCCTTGGGCCCCTCTAGACTTTGGTCTAGGTCTTGCTCTACAGCGACGTAGTGCACGTCCCCGTCAGCTCCTTCGTCTCCTCCTTCCGGCACGAGCGTATGGCTACCGTCGGGAAGATCTACACGAGGATGCATATGCAAGATTTAATTGACGGTTTTCATTTAATTAATTACAAAACAACATATGACAACCATGAAGTGCATGGTTGGCCATATTCACCTTGACAAACACACATTTGGTAAATCCTTCCTATTAAAGTAGTGTCATGTGGTGATTCATTATTTATTCTTTTTGATAGTGACTGTGTACATATTTATGCAAATAAATTAATTCAAATTCACAAAACAGCATGGGATTTGGTCTCAACCATCTTAGCATGTTTCACATCACCAACATAGGGTCTTTAGGTGTGATGTTGGTGGTTTTTCCAATTTAACTTAATATTAAGCTTAATTTTGGCTCCCATTGCTTTTATTCATAAGTAATTCATAAAATTCAGTGGGGGTGTTTCTGAAGCACTACAAACCTAGGTGAAACCACTGAACAAGATCTCACATTTATCTGAGCTATAAATTAATTATACCAAAAATGGCAAAATTTAGCTACCAAAACAAGATAAATGCATATAAAAATATTTCCACAACAAATGGATTCCAACTTTCTCTCACTGATTCTCTGACTCAAATCAAGGCTAGGAAATCAACAAACACAACAAGAGCTACTCTAGCTCTTGAGCTATACATTTATATTTAAAACTAAGCATATTTCAAGAATAAATATTTATTTAGTCATAAAATCATGGTTAATGAACCAGAGGTGTGTTTATGCATAGAAAAATTATATCCAGAAGTTGAACACAAAAAGATATTTATTTTAATCTATAAAATTCATTTAAGCAGATTCATCATAAATACACAATAAATTATATTAAAATATTTACTTCGTAACTTTGTGCAATTTTTGGTGTTCTGCCTAGACATGGCATTCCTCACAATATATCCAAAATTTAGCTAAAGATCAAATGTAGATTTTGAACTACAGCATATCCAGGTTTAACAGATTTCTATTTTTCGTGCAAAAACTATCAGTCAAAAGTATGGTGATGCTTTGTGAAAGTTGTAGACTGGCTCACAAGGAAACTAACAAAATTGGTCTCGTATTTTTCTGATTTTTCTGTGATTTTCTACTAATTTTCTAAGATTCAGCAAAATCCACACACTATTTAAGATTTGGTTTTGCAGGTAGGTCCCTGGATGTTTTCAAGCCTTTACAAAAACGCCCCTGGTTTGCACAAAACACCCTAGAAAGAATAAAGGGCTCGCAATGTGGCCCTTGGCCATGGCCGGCGGTGGTTCGGCCGGAATTCCGGCGAGCTCGCCGGCGTCCCGGGCCGGGGAAGAAGTGGGGGCGGCTGAGGGCTCACCGGGGCTCGATTTGCGTGCTTGGTTGGGGCAGAGGTGCCACCGGCGTGGGGGCCCGACGGCGCAACAGGGCGGCGGCCGCAAGGAGCTCGGCTCCGGCGAGGGGAGCGACACCGGTGGTGTGCTGGGGAGATGAGGGGCTCACGTGTGGTTGTAGGGAGGGGGTGGTGAGCTCGGACGAAGGTAGTGTGGCGCGTGTGGTGGAGGTCGCCGAGGTGGCAACAATGGCAGAGGTAGCGGCGGCTCTGGCTCGTGTGCAAGGTGGGGACAGGCTGGTTTATAAGCGGTGGCGGTTGCTTCTCCTCCAGGCGAAGGCATCGCGGTGGCAAAAGGGGGACCCGGGCAGCGTCACGGCGCCCAAGGTAGGGGAGTGGCCGGCGTGGCGCGGACAGGGGGTCCGGCGCCGGCGCTAGGCGCGTGGCGCGCTGGGAACTGGCGGCGGCCGGGGCCGGAGGCAGGGGCGCGCGGCCCACCCCTTCGCGCCTGCCACATGGCGCTCTGACCCTCGGCGTCCGGGCCCCGAGGCCACCCGGCCGCGGCGCGCGCGGGCGCCGGTCGGCGCGGGAGTGTCACCCCGGCGCGCCAGAGCGTGAGAGGAGGCCCGTCAACGCGACTTTGACCGTGATTTACTTGAAAATTTTGAACTGTGCGAAGAAACATTTGAATACCAAAGTTGAAGTTCCAACTATCCTCTACAACATTTGCAAAGGCCGACATATGCTTTGCTGATTGGTTTGGTTTGGAACAGGTCCAGAAAATCAGCATTTGCACAGCTCAACTCACTATTCATCTGGCCTTTGACTGCGTTTTTGAGCTTCGAATCTTCGAAATTTGAAGTGCCGCCAATTAGAAAAGTTGTGTCCCTCGAAAAGATGCACAACTTTTGTATTGGCCGATTTTGTAGTGTTTAAGTGGAATTTGGAGAACGCAGCAAAAGTTCTAGAAACGGGTATGGACATTAGGGGATTCGACCGGGGTTTGACTCGGGTTTGACCACTAATGAGTGTTGACTTGATTAGCGAGTGTATTAGCACAAATTAAAGGTATTTAAACCCCTTAGCAAAAAATAGAGCGCCATACCAAGCCCTAGGCGCCTGTTTCAACCCATAGAGCGCCTTTCTCAACTTGTACACCCGGTGGGGGTACTTCTCACTCTCAAACCCCGGTGGTTGCTTCACATACACCTCTTCCTCCAACACACCATTTAGGAAGGCACTCTTCACATCTATTTGGTACAATTTGAACCCTTTAGCCACGGAAAAGGCTAGAAGGATCCTAATCGCCTCCAAACAGGCTACGGGAGCAAAGGTCTCCTCGTAGTCGATCCCCTCCTTCTGACTGTACCCTTGCGCCACCAATCTCGACTTGTTTCTCACCACTTCTCCATTCTCACCCTCTTTATTTTTCCACACCCATTTTGTTCTGATAGGCATACAATCCGGTGGAGAATCTACCAGCTCCCAAACTTGATTCCTCTCAAAGTTCTCCAACTCCTCATGCATTGCGTTGACCCAATTAGAATAAGATAGTGCGTGTCAAATGTCTTTGGGCTCAAAGGTGGCAACAAAAGCAGCATGAGCAAAGTGAGAATTGTTTCGAACCCTCGACCGAGTAGTGCATTCGTTGATGTCCCCGATGATCCTCGAAGCTGGGTGATCCACTTGAACTCGCCGGGGAGGTTCTCGCCTTGAAGGTACCTCCCCCTCAGCAATAGCTTCTCCTTGATCTCGACATGTTGTTGTAGGTGTAGGAGAGGGCCCGTCTTCGATTGTAATCGACGTAGTAGGTACAGGCTCAGCTGCGGGCGCTACACCACCATCTTCATCATCTCCGTGTTCATGCTCCTCCGCCTGAAAGATCTCCTCACCAAGCTCATCATCACCTGCACAATCAAAAACCAAAGAGCTACGTGGCTGTGTCTCGTCGAAGGTAACCTCGCAAGTCTCCACGATTTGGTTAGTTTCCAAATTGAGCACACAAAATACTCTAGAGTGAGTAGCATAACCAATGAAAATACCGTCAACAGATCTAGCCTCAGACTTATCCAAATTCTTGCCCTTCTTCAGAATAAAACATTTGCATCCAAACACATGGAAATGACTCACCTTGGGAGTACGACCGTGCATCATCTCATAGCATGTCTTCTTCTTGAAAACTTGGAGAAAAATCATGTTCTACACATAGCACGCAGTATTGACCGCCTCAGCCCAGAACCTCCTCGGAGTCCTATGCTCATCGAGCATCGTCCGAGCCATCTCACACAAGGTTCTGTTTTTCCTTTCGACTACGCCATTCTGGGGGGCGTATACAGACTCGAAAACTGGTGTTCAAGACCCAAGTCATGGCAAAGGGTTTCGAAGTGAGAGTTTTTAAATTTCGAGCCATTGTCACTGCAAATCGCTCGTATGGCATCTCCGTGCCTCTCGTTCTTCAACCTCAAGACAAGATCTCGAACAAAACCAAACGTCTCCCCCTTCTCCTCCAAAAAGAAGACCCAAGCATACCGAGCGTAGTCGTCCACCACAACTAGGATGTACCACTTCCCACCCACAGATCGCACATGAGCTGGGCCAACAAGGTCCATATGGAGTAGCTCGCATGGACGCTCCATCATCACATCGGTGAGGAGCGGATGGGAAGAGACTACCATCTTGGCATGCCTACACGGCGCACAAACCAACTCTTTCTCAAACTTCAAGCGGGGCAATCCTCGGACCAATTTGAGTTTACTCAAGCGAGACAAAAGGTCAAAGCTTAAGTGACCCAATTTCATATGCCACTTACACAACTCACTCGAAGAACTAGCCAGAAAGCAACGAGCCACACCAGAAGACTGAGATAAATCCGCTCAGAAAATTTGACCCTTGGGAACAACCATGCAAACAAGGTTCCCTCGAGAATCCAAAATCCGAGAACCACCAGGCCGAAACAACACCTCAAAACCCTCATCCAAAAGCTGAGACACGGAAAGCAAATTGAACCCGAGCGATTGAACAAGAGCAACACGCCTGAGAGTGACCTTGTCACTTACCTTAATCTCACCTTCTGAAAGCACATGTCCTCGCCCATTGTCCCCAAAGGTGATGTATGTCTTTGACACCACCAGGACGAGACTTGAGAACCACCCCTTGTCTCCGATCATATGCCTCGAGCAACCGGAGTCAATCAACCAAATGTTCCTCAAGTCTCCCACCTGAGATTCAAAAACGAGCATGTGAGCGAACAAACGACTCAGCACTGGGGTTAGTACCAAAAGAGTAAAACCAGTGCCGAGCCATCTGCTCCAAAGTAGGGTAAGCACAATCCAAGGCATCATGCCTACCAAAGCTACCACCACGAGAACCACCATGAGTACCACCACGAGGGAACGAAAGCCACGAAAGAAAGATCGTCGATCGTTGCTCCTCTGAGACTCAAAGCTACGATACCTCCCAACATCGTATTGAGCACGAGGTGGAGAACGCCTAGCAAACTCAACACCACCAGACTCACCATGCCAACCACATGTACCACGACCAAAGGAACTGAACCAAGCATCCTCACGAGCACGGAAACCGAACCGCCCAGCACCCAGACCTGCACCGGTCTGACCGGTGGTGCTCGGCTAGCAACACCACCTGTCACTCTTCAATCTCCCCAAGCCGGAACTGTTCTCACAATGGCCTTGGCCCTGGGCATTTGCATACAAGGCTCAGGTACACCATTTGAGGGGTGGTACCTGTCCTTGTTAGCCCACTCCTTAGCCAACCTCTCCTCACGCTTCCTCTTGAAGCAAAACTCATCCTTGTGACCATCTCCACCACAATACCCACAATGGAATCGGATGGGTTTTGGTTTAGGCCTGGGTTGAGGCTGCTCAGTTGGCTTCTCTCCCTTCTTCTCTCCAACCACATCTCCCTTGGGATTCACAAATCTCACCGGTTTTTGGAAATTGTTTGTTTGGGGAGGAAACACAGGTGGATCTGGAGTTGTGTCAAGTTTGTTTCTGAGATAGTTAGGCTTAGGCTCAAACTTGTTCTTGTGGATTGTTTGTGGTGGGATAGGGATCTATCCAACTTTCTCATCTCCCTCATCACTACTCTCTCCAATTTTGTCAGCCCCAAGTGCCTGACCATCATAGCATTTGAAAGCCGCTACCATGATACCAAGCTGAGGCTCCTGACCCGACAACCAACTCAAACACTTCCTCAACTCATCATTTTCATCCTGCAAGCGATCAACATAATGTGCAAGTTCCAGATTCTTTACAGCATGCAATTCACAGGTAGAGCAGGAAGTAGGAACAAGTGCTTTCAAATCAGCCTCAAGTGAAACAATGTAAGCACGAGACTCAGCTAACTTTCCATGCAAAACAGGACAAGAAGTGCAAGCACCTAGCAAAGCAGGTCTAGACTTGAGCTCAGCCACTTCAACCCTAAGCACATCTAGTTCCTCACACTTGGAGGCATGCTTTTCCCTAAGAGCAGTAAGATCAGCTAGGAAAACAGAGCAATCAGCACAATCAACCTCATCAGAAACAACAGGTGAAGCCTTAAGCGAATCTATCTCAAGCTTAGCATCAAGGTTCGGTGTTTCTAGCTCAGCTACTATATTCCTAGCATCTTCTAGTGAGGCCCTAAGCTCTTTCCTCATCTTCTTAGCCTCTCTAAGCATGTCATCGCGGTTATCAAGCAACTTGCCAAGCTCCTTATTCTCCTGGCGCAAGAAGGAAAGCTCATCATGTACCTCATCCTCGGAGTCGGAGTCCGAGTCATCCTTCTGGCTCTTCTTGCTGTCGGAGCTGTGTGCCGTGCCGCAGAAACCGTCACGTGTGAAGCAGCTCAGCCCGTTCAAGTTCATGGAGGCCTTCTTTCTCTTGCGCCGATCACCTTCATCTTCGCTGCTATTGGAGCTCGAAGTAGAGTAGGCGGAGCTGGAGTCGATGTCGCTTGCTCCGACCATCACTCGGGCCTTCTTGCCGTGGCCGTCCTTCTTCCTCGATCTCCGCTCGTCCTTGTTCCTGTGCTTGTGCTTGTGATCGCGCCTCGATCGGTGCTTGTTCTCCGTCCTCGACTGGTGCTTGTAGCCATCCTTGTTCTCTATCTTCTCCGGACAGTCGGCGACGAAGTGTCCTAGCTTGCCGCACTGGAAGCATGTCCGTGTGTTCCTCCTTGTGTTCACCCGGTTCTCGTGCATCCTCTCGAACCTCCTGGTCAACAGCGCCATCTCGTCCTCTCCAAGCACGTCAAACTCCTCATCTGGCAAAGTCATCAATGAAGACAAAGAGAACATCCAGGAGGATGGGTTAGCGTTAGACTTAGCACCTGAGCCACCGATGAGAGCAAGACTATGGGAACCAGTCGGGCTCTCAAGACGGGCTGTCACACCACGATCCACCTCAGTTGACTTGAGCTTAGAGAACAGCTTATCTACCGTCAGGGTGTCAAACTTCTCTGACTCAAGAATGGCCTCAACCTTTCCATCCCATATTGTACGATCCAGCGCGTGCAAGAGCTTCACGGCTCTGTCATGATCATCATACGGGAGCACAGCCACATTGGCCCTCATGTTGTTCACAATCACCGTGAACCGCTGGAACATGGTGTCAATTGACTCATCGGGGAGATGAGTGAAGTTCTCGTACTCTCTCTGGTAAGTCGCGTACAACTGAGCCTGCACTTGAACGTTTCCAGCATGAGCATTCTTCAACTGCTCCCAAATCCTACAAGCCAAGTCCTCTGTCTGAACCCGATCAAATTCGGATTGACATAGAGCACGAAACAAGTAGTCGACTGCCTTGTTGTTGGTGTCATGCATGTCCCTCGATCCTGGAGCAAGGAAGTCAATCGGATGAACATAAGCTGTGTTCACCATAACATCCCAAAGGATCTGACCCTTGCCGCGGAGGAAAGCTGCCACCCGCCTCTGCCACATCTGGTAGTTTTTCCCATCAAAGTGCGGAGGACCCGATCCCCATTCCTGGTATGCGATCTTTGGATCTTAGACTGGTTAGAGTCAATAAAGAATCATAACCGGCTCTGATACCACTTGAAGGCCCGAACTGGTGACCAGAGAGGGGGGAGTGAATGGGAGCCGATAAAAATTCTTCTCAATGGAGATGACTTCTCCAACAAGATGAACTCAGCTAACCAAAGCACGTCTCCGACTCAACTACCCAAGTTGGCCAAGACCACGTAACCACCGGAGTGCTACTGATCCTAGGAATCAACAACTCAACCAACCGAAACAAACACTCCAAACGCACAACAAAAAATTGCACAACCTGCTGCCTGTGCTACCCCGGTCAGACCGGTGACACCGGTCAGACCGGTGGATAGCGCCGATCAGGCCGGTGGCTACAGCAGATGCACAGAAACACTATAGGAAGCCTCAGTGACTCCTCTAAGCCCTGGAACAAAAATCACCTCTAAACACCAACCTGAAGGGAAAGAAAAACCTTCACAAAACCTAGCAAATCAACTCGAAACCTGCAAAGAACAGACCAGCAACACCATAGACCAAAGCCACACAAACCAAGCAGTTCACCCAAGCAAAAACCCAATAGGGGGCAGCACCGGTCAGACCAGTGTAGGGCACCGGTCAGACCGGTCAGGCCTGGGCGCTCGGGATGAACAGCGAGCCGCGGGTCAACCCTTCCAAATCCTCACCCCGATCTCCCGATTCGCTCCACGGATTTGCACAAGACTTTGGGGATAGTAGGAGTACCTCATGGGCATCCCATAGCTATGATTTGGTCCACCAAAAGTTGCTAAATCAAGAGGAATTGAAGGATTTCCACCAAGAACACCTCTAACCCTAAACCGAAGAAAACCCCCAAATCGAGCACCTTCACTCACGAATTTGAGAGGGGAATCACAAGGAAAAGAACCACGAGGGGTTCATGTATACATCCCCTACCAAATCCCAAAGATAAAGGCCTCAAATCCACCACAAGAAAATCGCCAAGAAAAGGCTCCGAAAATCACCAAAAAGGGAAAACGGAGGAGACAACAAAACACCTTGAGGAACCATGGCGAATCATTACATACCATGAAGGTTCATACAAGGTCTAGCTTTCCTCCCAATCATCCATCCCTCTCTCAAGATCTCACCATGAAGCTCTCAAGCTAGTCCTAGAAAATCCTAAGGAAAAATAGGAAGGGAAAAATAGCAAAACAAAATGAGCTAGGGTTCCAAGAGATGGCTGTCATCCTCTCACCACTTGGGTTTTATGGAGGCAACCGAAAGACGAAATTACCCCTAAGGCCTAAAACTAAGATACACGCCCCTGAGGGGCACATTGGGAATCTTCGTCGTCGCATCATCAGACGGATGCCCGGCGACCGCACCTCGCATACCCCTGACGCAAGCCTTGCGATCCCGACGTGTGTCCTCCGCTTTGAAGTCTCCGAAAAGCGTCGTCGCACACCGGTCAGACCGGTGTACACCACCGGTCAGACCAGTAGACCGGTACCCACCGGTCAGACCGGCCTGATGCTGCTGCCTTCGGTCTTCGCCCTTGGCTTTGTGGATCAACTAAGGAACCTAGTGGTTTTCTGGTGAACCACTGGAAACCCCGTGAACTTGGTGTGGCCTCCGCCAATCTCCACTTATGACTTGGCCCCCACGAAGTCCCGGCTCAATCTTGGTTTTGAGGCTCAACCAAGAAACCGTCCACGACTTCGTCTTGCTGTTCTTGCCACCATGCGGCCCGTACTTGACCCCGCTGGCCACCAGGTCCCTCGAACCAAGCCTACTTGTCTGCTCCTCACCTGGAGGCCTCACCGGCATCGACCTTTCGCGTTTGTTCTTCACCTGCACCAGCACCAATCAAGCCGCAACCTGCACCTGCAATACTTAGCCAAGAGTCAGTCCACACAACGTTGTCAATCACTCATCACACCAGGAAGCGACCATCCACCGGTCCTCGAACCACACAGGTCCTCACATGGGCTTTAACGCTTGCAGCAACAAGGTATGTTTGTGTCACTCCATCTAGTCTGGCGTGCGCAAATTAATGTGCTTCACAATTTCACGTAGTGAAAATAGTTTCATGGGGCTCATTTGTGTTGATTTCTATATGTATTTTTTCCTATAACAGTCTCTAAACTGAGCAGCACCATTATTTTTCATTTCAGATTTATGTCATCAACAAGGTGTGTTGGCACTCTTAACTATTTGTTTGAATTCTTTCCCGGCAACAGCAATTTGATAGTCAACTGGAAACATGCTAGAAATCATATGGGCATGATAGAAGTACTGTGGTGATAAATTAGATAATTGAACATACACTCGCTTGCTTACAGTTAAGATAGAAGTACTGTGGTGATAAATTAGATGTTGAATTGTTATCTTGTGGGTGTTACAGATTCTACCATTTTATTCTGCCCATCTTCATTGACGTGTAGAGTAATAGATGCTTGGATGTGCAATTTCAGGGCACTCTTAGCTATTTTAGAACCCTGAGGCTAGAAGCAAAGTCATTGACGCTGCTACCACGCTTGGAAGAATCACTGGTTCGTTATTCTGTGCTTAATTGCAGATACACTTTCCTCTTCCCCTAAGTATATCTACATTCTTGCTGTCTTGTCTCTGGTAGATTTTAATCATACTTCTTATTTTGAACCCATCATACACACTGACACCTATGCAATTTTCAACAAAGAACACTTGTCTGATTAGATTTCTTACTGTTGCAGGAGGATTCATTGTATGCACTTGCTTCCATCAGAGGCTCCATTTCCTTTTCCCCTTTCCTATTTGATGCATGTAGATACTACTGCATGCTATCTATATATATATATATATAACTAGACTTTGCAGCTATAGGCTTATCTAAAAACCTTGCCTGTAATCTACATTGTATGTATGTAAACTGTATACTTATGTATGTATGTATGTATAAAATATAAGAATAGAAGATATTTTGATTTCTTTTTTTTTGTTTTTTTAATTCTACATTGGTAACGTGCATTGCCATAATGCCCGTTACCGTGCGTCAATGAGGCCCGTTACCTACATCTTGTTATTGGTAACGGGCCTCAATAACGGCCGTTACCAATGCCAGTCATTGGTAACGGGCATTATGGTAATGCCCGTTACTGGTGACGGTTATTGGTAACGGGCATATGCCCGTTACCTTTGACGAGTCATTTGTAACGCTATATCGGTAACGGGCGTTTTGCCCGTTACTCTATGCCCGTTACCAATGACTCTTTTCACGTAGTGTTTATTAAAATGCAAAATCTGAAGATTAGGGTGTTACAAAACAGCACTCCGAAAAGACTTAATGGGTTCGGTTGGATTGGAACGGATCGGACAAAATGCTAAAAATAGGCCGGGTTTGTACAGTTACCGAAAAGTTTTTGAGATCGAAAATTTTCTTAGACACTTTTGTTGAAAAGGACACGCGAACAAAAAAAGTAACCGATGAAAAAGAAAAAAATCAATCACTTTTTATGTCTAGTACAGAAAAAACAACTGTTGGATCTAAGATCTACTGCCGACAAAAAAGTGATTGAGAGAAATCTTAATCTCAAGCATTTAACGTCTAAACACACCTTATTTAAAAATTGTTTTCTTAATTATTTGCTACCGAATCTCATCTGTGCCGACCCTAGCAGCGCCCACTGTAGACCATAAACAAACAGTCATGACAACGGAGGTGGGATTAGGCCCAGATGTGGTTTGGTAGAAAAGTCAAGAAAAAAAATATGGAGCAGTACGTTCTCGTTGCGCAAAGCCATAGCCATGTGTGCCTAAGATAATTCCCCAGTGGATTTTTGCATTCAACACATCGCCATCTGCGTATACTTTGCCCTTAACAATTAGAACTGTAAAATACGTTTGGGATTCTAATAATAAATTTTCTAAAGAAATCGTAGATTCCAAATATTGGGGATGAACATAGCAGATGTTTTAAGAAATCAACAGCCAAAGCTGCACAATGCAAAAACACACTCATCGATCTAGCACCTGTTGAATACCATTCTTAATCAGTAGATGATTATTCCATTTCCCTCCACGACTT
Source organism: Cenchrus fungigraminus (assembly GCA_036936925.1). NCBI lineage: Eukaryota > Viridiplantae > Streptophyta > Magnoliopsida > Poales > Poaceae > Cenchrus > Cenchrus fungigraminus. Next base: position 46,013,577 of record CM072778.1, on the reverse strand, counting down.
TAGGGAGCTGCACCGGGTAGCGATGGATGCAGTCGGCCCACGGCCCGTCGGCGTCGGCGGCCGGCTTGACGCACTCCCACGTCACGCTGTTGCACTCGAAGCCGGCGCCGAAGGAGATCATCCACACCCGGTCGCCCTTCTTCATCATCCCCTTGGCCTCGATGTACGCCAGCTCGTACAGCACCGAGCTGCTCGACGTGTTGCCGAACCGGTGCAGCGTCATCCGCGACGCCTCCGCGTCCTCGTCGGAGAGGCCGAGGCCGCGCTGCACCTCGTCGATCACCCCGCGCCCGCCGGCGTGGATGCAGAAGTGCTCGAACGCCTTGCGGAAGTCCGGGCGGTACATCCTCACCTTGCTGCCGAGCTGGCTCATGAGCTTCCGCTTCACGAGGGAGAGGGCGACAAGGAGCTTCTCGGAGGCCGGCAGGACGAGAGGCCCCAAGGCCACGATGTTGCTTTTGAGTGTCTGGCCGGCGGTGTTCACGAGGTCCTTGGAGAGATGGATCCCCGTGTTGCCCTCGTTGTCCTCCTGCTGGAACACGCAGCGGTAGCCTGCGTCTCCCGCGGAGGCCACAGTGCGCACCACGCGGGCGAGCCGGAACCGGGCGCGTTCCGGGGAGTTGGACATGATCATGGCGGCGGCGCCCATGCGGAAGAGGATGTTGGGCAGCAGCATCTCGCGCTCCCTGCCGACGTAGTACTGCGATGAGAGGATCTCCGTGGATACGACGAGGACGTGCGTTCCCGGCGGCGCCACCTGCAGGAGGTTCCTGGCGAGGCCGGCGGAGATGAGCCCCGCGCTGCACCCCATCCCGGACAGGTTCACGGTCCGCACGTCGTCGCGCAGCTTGTACCTGCTGACGACCATGTCCGTGAACACCGGCGTGGGCGCGAAGATGCTGCAGTTGACGACCACCACGTCGATCTCCTCGGGCCTCACGGCAGTCCTGGCGAACACGTCGTCGACGGCAGAGAAGATGACCAGCTCGGCCTCGTCCCGGGAGGCCTCAATGCTGCGGTCCGGGGGCACGTAGTGGTAGGCGTACGGCACGCAGGTCTCCTCGCCGATACCGGACCGCATGAGCAGCCGCCGGCCCCAGGCTATGTCGTCCTCGTCGACGACGAACGGCATGAGGTGGATGTGCTCCAGGCACGTGGCGAACGGCGCCCGGAACCACGGCTTAGGCCGGAAGCAGCCGTACTCGACGAGGTACACGTCCCGTGGCCGGCGCAGGCGCATCAGCCTGGCGAGGGCGACGGCCAGGATCGCCGACGCGAGGGCGTGGACTGGCCGCACCTCGCGCGCCAGGCCGGCAAGGCCAGAGATGCTGACGGGCCACGCCGTCCAGAGCACGGCGGCGAGAGAAGCCGCTGCGACGAGAAGGAGCAAGTTGTTGACGACGAGCTCGTAGAGTGCCTTGAGCACCTTGGCCTTACGAGACATGACCGGCGCCATTGCTTGCCGTGCCGGTGCTATGCCTACGCGGTCTCGCGTGTGGGGAGTGTTGAAGAATATGAAGAACTAACGCGTGTATTGTCGTGCCGATTTAAGGGCAGCGTGCCCACGACGTTCTCTGCTGTGTTATTGTTTGAGACGCAATGCATGGCGATGCCCCCAGATCTCGGGCGTAAATGCATTGCAGTAGGCCAGCACAAGCGATTGAATCGCTTGCAATGGGCACGCCAGGACTACTGTTTCATGGGAGTGGCAGCTGACGTGCAGTGGTCCGCGCTTAGATTGGCGATCAAGACCCTTTTTCACGATCGACAAGGGCATGTGTTACTTTTTACTCGCTGTCCGTTCGTTCAGCTACGTACGTACAGGTTCGACTTACTGACTTTTCTGGGTGGGAAAATTTTACATGAGCGAGCTAACCAGAAGCTGTGTGACCAAATAAATCTCTTTAAGCCTTCCACATATGTTTAATTAGGTTATCAGCTCAATGGGTTCAGACTTTGCAATTTCAAGTGTCAAATTTATTTCCCGTGTGTACGTTAATTGTTAGTTGAATGTATGGAGTTCAAGGCCCAATTTATATGCTCAAATTATCGTTTGTGTTGGATTCAAATTAAGTTTGTGTTGTAAGGTAACACAATCACAAAATGACCCAGAACAAGCTGATAACTCTTTCGAGATGAAATATTTCCAGATCTAGTGTAAATGCGGGTCGGCAATGCGCGAGCTCAAACGAGGCATCGAATTGAATCACTTGCAATGGGCGCCACACCACCGCGCCAGTACCCAGTAGTGTTACACGGAAGTGGCACACTGACGACGTGCGGCGTGGCCACGGCACGAAACTAAAGGAGAAACAGTGTAGCCCACTAGCCCTGTTGGTTTTCGATCGGCGATTAAAATCGGAGTCTCGTGCGCTGTCGCCAGTAAGCTGTCACAGTACGTACCAGCTACGTTTTATGGGGCTGCTGACGCGCGCGCTAGTGCTACGCGTGTGGTACACCCTACGCACCACCAGCTATCTGTTGTGATCCACAAAGGCATTTGTTGCGCCTTGTACTCGCTTGCAGCGCCCTGCAATAATCCATCCTTGATCTTCAGGGCTAATACAACTCCAACCAGCGGGGATTTATTCAAGAAACTTTTAACTGTGTGAGGGACCGGATTGGCGACCAGAGAGGGGGAGTGAATGGGAGCCGATAAAAATTCTTCTCCAAGAACTCAGCCTATACCCCAAATCACTTCCAAAGAATCTCGCACACACTTGCCAGGATCACGTAGTCACAACGAACCTACTGACCCTAGGAACAAGTTAGATCAAGCCTAGGAACAAAGCGGAAGCAAGCACAAAAAGAACCGAGAGAAAAAGCTAGCACGAGGCAAACTGCAGCAGAAAATGTCGGTACTACCGGCCCTAGGTCGGTACTACCGATATGGGCTTACTGGCACCTAAAAACCAGGTTATCGGTACTTCCGGCACTAGGTCCGTACTACCGACCTCGGGTCGGTACTACCGATAAAGACTTTCTGGTAGCTAAAAATCAGGTTATTTGTATTACCTGCACAGGGTCGGTAGTACCGCCCCCCCAAAAAAATTCAGCCCGCGAAACAGCCCCAAACTTTCGATCGATGGATCTCCCAAACTACTTGGAGTCTTGAGACGAAATTTTGGGGAGATGATGAACACCCCAAGGAGAGGATATGCCCCAAAAATTACGGTCTCAAACTCCCTACAACTCCCGGAATCGTGAAACCTTGCCAAGAACACTATGAACTAAGGTTCATCCGAAAATCAACGAATCGAAGGCCAAATCCGGTGTTTGAGGGGTCAAGATCATCCACAAAGAGGCACAAGGCACTCACCCATGATCCCCTCAAAGAAATCCGGGGAGAAACGCCCTCAAATCGACGAATCGAGTGACGAACGAAAATCCCAAGAAAAGCACTAAAAAGACCCACGGGAATCACAACGCCGAATCTTCTATACATATCATGAATGATTCACAAGGTCTAGCATGCCGCCCTAGCATCCATCCCTCTCAACAAATCTTTCATGAAGCTCTCATGCTAGCCTAGAGAAAATGGAAGGGAAAATGTCTACCGAAAAAGAGAAAGCAAAGGGGGAAATGAAACCCTAGCGTCGCCGAGCGAGAGCTCATCCACCAACACCCTTGGCTTATATATCGGGTCCCGCCGGTGTGGTAAATGACTCGACTACCCCTTACAATTCAACTGGCGATACAACCCACGTAGGGGTATTTAGGTAAATATGTGGGTCTTGCCATCGGACGGCCACGCCTTCGCCGCACCCCGCGTCCTCCTGACGCAAGTCATGCGATCCCGCCACGTGTCCTCCGCTTCGAAGCTTCCCGACGCGCCCGGATCCCGTCTCCGTCGCGTTGGGCCCTCGGACTTGGTTTTGAGGCCCAAACCAAGAAACCGTCCACCGATGGTTTTGTGGGCAAACCACCAAACCCCGCGCGCTCGGCACGGCCTCCCGCCAAGCCCCTTGACTCGGCCGCCACCGTGCACCGGCTCGATCGTCCTTGACTTCGTCTTGCTCATCTCGCCACCATGTGACCCGCACCTAGCCCTGCTGTCCACCGGGTCCCTCGAACCGAGCCTACTTGTCTCTCCATCTCCCGGAGGCCCCTCAAGGCTGAAGACCTTTCGCGCCCGTTCTTCACCTGCAACAACACGAACTAGGCCGCAGCCTACACCTACAACACTGAGCCAAGAGTCAGTCCAACACCCGTTGTCAATCACTTATCTCTGAGGGGCGGCCATCCATCGACCCTCGGACGCTCCTGGTCCTCAATCTCCCCCTTGATGAGTACATTGACAACACACAACGCGAATGAAATTAAGATAAGGAAAAATAAGAAGAAAGAAAGCAAAAAAAAACGCAACCTTATGACCAAAACCAAAGAAAGGCAAAGAAAGGTCACAAGCCGAGCAAAGCCCAAACTCAAGCAAACCACACTGAAACCAACAAGAAAGCTCCCCCTGAACAAATGCAAGCTCCCCTTGAACATGTGGATGCAATCTTCCAAATTTTAGATGCATTTTTCTGAATTTTCATTAAACTCACCTCTTCTCCCCCTTGTTGACAATGTATGAATCAAGGTGAAAATGCACAATGTAAGACAAAGCATATAAACATCTACTCGAGCTTCTCAAATAGGCCAAATCTAGTGTCAAAAGCTATAAATGAGACAAAGAGCACTCACATGGATCATAGCATAGTCAAAGCATTGCCACAAAGAATATATTGAAACTTAAGCATGTGACAAAGCAAATTTTTAGATTTTGGCATTTTTATCAAAAGATGGCTCACCACAAATGTAAAAGCCTATCCATGTCATATTCTAGCCTGAGCATGCATATCATCCAGAGATCATACAAGGATATCAAATTCTTAGCAAAAGATCATTGCAAACGCCCATATAGCAAAACATGTCATGTCAAAGCTCATGAGCCATGTGTCCACTTCGGGGAGACTTCTCCACTGGTGAACTTCATGCAACATGTTTGCACCCAAATGTGAAAGATGAAGCATTTTAAGCACAAACATGATGGATGGAGCATTTTTAATATATTTCAAAGCATTCACACTTAATTTTCAAGATTAATTCATTTCATGGTACATGAAGTGCCTTTGCGGCAAAAAGAAGCTTATGCTCCTCCATGGATGCAACATAGGCTAAACATTCACAATGATATTGGCCTTTGGCCCAAATGCAAGAAAGAGGCATCCAAGCACAATCTAAGAACAAAAAGCACATCTAGACCAAAAAGTGACATGGATACACTACTACACATGGGTGGAGCACATTTCATAGAAATTAAGTCAAGATTAGCATTTCATTCCAAAAGGGGTTATCTCACAACACATATATCTCAAATCTCCCAAGAGCATAGCCTCACATTACCATTTCTCCACAAAAGTGACCACAATCTCACAAATAGCCAATGATACTCAAATAAGGCATATAGGAGAAGCTCATAATCCTAAAATGCAATATGATACAAATGCAACATGATATGGAACAAAATGGCTATCCTACCAGGTTTTATACATCAAGCAAAGCATGTATGTACATCAAAGTAAAAACATGGTATGATACATATGCTACAAAGACAACTCCCCCAAGAACCAACTAAAACGGGCAACAAACCCCAAGTTCCCCCCGCAAGCGCACAAATGTAGCTTGGTCGAGAGGCTTTGTAAAGATGTCGGCTAGCTGATCTTGGGTAGGCACATGGCTCAACACTATGGTTCCCTTCTCCACATTGTCTCTCAGGAAATGATACCTCACCTCTATGTGTTTGGTTCGTGAATGAAGCACTGGGTTTTTGGCTACGCTTATGGCACTGGTGCTATCACAAAGAAGTGGGATCTGGGTGCACTCCTCACCAAAGTCTCTCAAAGTGTATGAAATCCACAACAGCTGGGAACAACAACTCGCGGCTGCAACATACTCTGCCTCGGTGGTAGACTGAGCTACACTTGACTGCTTGCAGGAAGACCAAGAAACCAACGAAGACCCCAGAAACTGGCAAGTACTAGAAGTAGACTTCCTCTCGACTCGGCAACCAGCAAAATCCGCATTCAAAAAACATGAAGCGAAAGAGTCGAGGAGGACGAATACCAAAGGCCAAGACCAGGGGCAGACTGCAAGTACCTGAAGATCCTCTTGACGGCCTGTCGATGAGATGTCCTTGGCGAAGCCTGAAAACGAGCACACAGACACACGCTGAACTGTATGTCTGGCCTCGTCGCCGTCAGGTAGAGGAGGGAGCCGATCATGCTCCGGTACTTCCGCTGGTCCACTGGTTCTCCGTCCTCGTCCGCGTCCAAAGTAGCCGTACTACCCATCGGTGTCGACATGGGCTTCACATCTTGCATCTGGAACTTCCTCAGCATGTCCTTCGTGTACTTAGTTTGATGCACGAATGTCCCATCCTTCACTTGCTTGATCTTGACCGTGTAGTGCGCTCGTCGATGTTCCCGATGATCTTCGACAGTGGGTGCACTTCTTGAACTCGCCGGGGAGCCTCTCACCTCGAGACTGCCTCCCCCTCAACACCAGCTTCTCTCACTTCATCTTCCTGCCGAAGCGTCATCGTCCATGACGTAGACGGTCCACCATCTGTCGTGGTCGTCGGGGAAGTAGCAGGTACACGCTCAGCCGCGGGCACTACACCGCCATCTTCATCATCTCCATGTTCATGCTCCTCCTCCTGGAAGATCTCCTCGCCAAGTTCGTCGTCACCTGCACACTCAAAGACAAGCTGACTACGTGGCTGTGTCTCGTCGAAGGTTACCTCGCAAGTCTCCATGATTTGGTTAGTTTCAAGATTGAGCACACGATATGCTCTAGAATGAGATGCGTAACCAAAGAAAATGCCATCGACAGACCTAGCCTCGAACTTATCCAACTTCTTCCCTTTCTTCAGAATGAAGCATTTACAACCAAAGACATGGAAGTGACTCACCTTGGGTGTGCGACGGTGCATCAACTCGTAACAGGTTTTCTTCTTGTGAACCCTGAGGTAGATCCTGTTTGACACATAGCACGCGGTATTGACCACCTCAGCCCAGAACCTTCTCGGAGTCCTATGCTCATCGAGCATCGTCCGAGCCATCTCGCACAAGGTTCTGTTTTTCCTTTCCACCACGCCATTCTGGGGAGGCGTATACGGACTCGAAAACTGGTGTTCAAGACCCAAGTCATTGCAAAAGGTTTCGAAGCGAGAGTTTCTGAATTCCGAACCATTGTCACTGCGGATCGCTCGTATGGCATCTCCGTTCCTCTCGTTTCTCAACCTCAAGACAAGATCTCGAACAAAACCAAACGTCTCCCCTTTCTCTTCAAGAAAGAACACCCACGCATACCGAGAGTAGTCGTCCACCACAACAAGGACGTACCACTTCCCACCCGCAGATCGCACACGAGCTGGGCCAACAAGGTCCATATGGAGCAGCTCGCATGGACGCTCAATCATCACATCGGTGAGAGGCGGGTGAGAAGAGGCTACCATCTTGGCATGCCTACACGGCGCACAAACCAACTCTTTCTCAAACTTCAACTGGGGCAATCCTCGGACCAAATTTAGTTTACTCAAGCGAGACAAAAGGTCAAAGCTCCAGTGACCCAACTTCCTATGCCACTTCCACAACTCACTCGAAGAACCAGCCATCAAACAACGAGCAGGACCAGAAGAACGAGAGAAATCAGCCCTAAAAATCTGACCCTCGGGAATGATCATACAGACAAGATCACCTCGAGAATCCAACAAACGAGACTCACCAGACTTGAAACGCACTTCAAAACCCTCATCGAGCAACTGGGAAACCGAAAGCAAATTGAAGCCCAAAGACTTCACAAGAGCAACTCGCTTCAAAGTTACCTTGTCACACACTTGCACTACACCCTCAGAAATCACCTTTCCTCGTCCGTTGTCCCCAAACGTGATGTAGATCTTCTCCTTCACGGGGGTGAGGCTGGAGAACCACCGCTTATCTCCGGTCATGTGTCGGGAACATCCGGAGTCGATCAACCAAATGTTCTCCAAGCCTCCTGCCTGTAGTCAGAAACAAGAACGAGAATGAGCCAACGACTCGACACTGGGGTTAGCACAAAGAAAGTTAAACCAGTGTCGAGCCATCTGCTCAAAAGAGGGGTTAGCAAACATCATCATCCCTTTGCCACCAGACTTCCCATGTCCCATGGGAGGAATACGAACACCACGAGGGGGAAAACGTGGTCCGTAGTTCCTCTGGAACCCAAAGCTATGATCATCTCCCTTGAACCCGTACTGAGGACGAGTAGGGGGACGTCCAGCAAAACCACCATGAGCCTGACCAAACCTCTCACCAGCACGCACACCACCATCTCTTCGATCAAACCGCTCACCACCAATTCTCTGTGGGAACCGACCACTCTGAGCCCCAACCCGACCAACACTCCTCACACTTCCCACACCCCGTGGAAGTGGCTCTCGAGGCTCAGGCACACCATAAGACCGGCGGTACCTGTCCTGGTTCGCTTGCTCCCTAGCAAGCCTCTCATCCCTCTTCCTCTTGTAGCAAAACTCCGCAAGGTGCCTCTCCTTGCCACAATACTCACACTTGAAAGGGATGGGTTTTGGCTTTGGCTCTGGCTTCTCACTGGATCTCACACTCTTCTTACTCACAAACTTCACTGGTTTCTGGAAGTCATTGGCCTTGGATGGAAATTTGGGTGGATCTTGGGTTGTGTCAAGCTTGTTGCAAAGGTGGTTTGGCTTTGGTGTAAATGAGTTCTTGGGTGCTTTTGGGAGTGGAACTTGAATGTTTCCAATCATCTCAATCTTGGGAGTGGACTCAACACACTTCTCATACACACTCTCCCCACTGTTCTCTCCCACTTTCTCCCCCAACTTCTCAAAACCCAAACCACGACCATCGGCTCTCTTGAACTCCTCAATCATGATACGCAATTGAGGTTCACACCCAGACAACCAACCCAACACCTTCCTCAAATAATCATTTTCCTCATATATGACATCCAAGCGAGAAGTAAGCTCAATATTGCGCACACTAACATCATCACAGCTAGAACATGCATTCACCACAGGCGATTTCAAAGATGCTTCCAAAGAGCTAATGGTAGAACGAGCATCAACAAGCTTAGCATGCAAAGTAGGACATGATTTACAAGCACCAAGTAGAGTGGGTCTAGCCTTAAGCTCATCATACTCAGTCCTAAGAGCATCTAGTTTAGACATAGTGGATGCATGTTTCTCATTAAGCACTTTGATCTCATTCAACCAAGCATCACATTCAGAGCATTCAATTTCATCCGAAACAGTAGGAATAAGTTTTAAAGAGTCATTTTCAAGTTTTAGTTCAAGCAATTTAGACTCTAACTCTCCTACTTTCTCACTAGCTTCCTCAAGTTGAGACCTAAGATCTTTCCTAATCCTCTTAGCATCTCTAAGCACACTATCACGGTTATCAATCAATCCATTCAACCTAGTGATCTCAGCAAGTAAAAAGTCGGGGTCACGGTTTACCTCATCCTCGGAGTCGGAGTCGGAGTCTTCCTTCTCGCTCTTCTTGCTACTTGAGCTAAGTGCCATGCCACAAAAGCCCTCAAGTGCAATGCAGCTCAACCCGCTGAGGTTCCGGCTCACATTCTTCTTGCCCTTGCGCCGCCCGGCGTCTTCATCTTCACTGCTCGAGCTTGATTGCGCGTCGCTTGAACTTGTGTCGACGTCGCTTGCACCGGCCACCATGGCTCTTGCCTTGTCCTTCTTGTGGCCGCCGCCCTTGCTCGACCTTCGCTTGTCCTTGTCCTTGCTCTTGGACTTGCTGTAGTGCTTGCTCTTCGAGGAGTACTTGTCTTCACGCCTTGGATGCGCCTTGTACTCGCTCGTCTTGTACTTGTTCTCCTCCGCCTCAGGGCACTCGGCGATGAAGTGGCCACGCTTGCCACACTTGAAGCACGTCCCCGAGCTTCGCCTTGCATTCCTCCGGTTCTCATGCAACTGCTCGAACCTCCTTGATAGCAAGGCGAGATCATCCTCACCCAACACGTCGAACTCCTCATCTGGAATGGCCATGAGAGACGACAAGGAAAACTGTCGAAAGGAGGGGTTAGTGTTAGCTTTGGACTTTGATCCGCCCACAAGAGCAAGACTATGTGAATCAGTCGTGCCCTCATGCTTGGATTGCAACCTCCTATCGACCTCGGACGACTTGAGCTTAGAAAAGAGATCATCCAACTCAATGGTCAAGTATTGTCCGGATTCCTTGATTGCCTCAACCTTAGCACCCCAAACATTTTGATCCAAAATATGCAAAAGTTTCAAAGCTTGATCATGCTCGGTGTAAGGAAAATCCTCAACATTGGCCTTCATGTTGTTCACAATGACGGTGAATCTCTGAAACATAGCATCAATGTCCTCACCGGGAAGTTGAGTAAAGTTCTCATATTGCATCCGGTAAGAGACAAAGAGGCGAGCCTTCACATGGTTATCACCACCGTGAGCAACCAACAACTTCTCCCAAATTTGCCAAGCAAGATTCAAATGACGAACACGCTCAAACTCGGGATCACACAAGCTTCGGACCAAGTGATCAACAGCTTTTGCATTCGCCTCATACTTGGCCTTTGCGTTGGAATCGGTCACCATAAGAGTATGGATCTCAGGAGGAATCACATAAGTCTTGTCAAGAATAATGAAATTCAACAACTTGCCACGAAGAAAGATCATCATACGAGCCGCCCACTTGTGGTAACTCTTCCCATCGAAGTGCGGAGGACCGCCCCGCTCTACGTACGCCATCTTTGGATTCAAGACTTGTTAAAGTCACAAAGAATCCGGCACCAAGCTCTGATACCAATTGACGGACCGGATTGGCGACCAGAGAGGGGGGGAGTGAATGGGAGCCGATAAAAATTCTTCTCCAAGAACTCAGCCTATACCCCAAATCACTTCCAAAGAATCTCGCACACACTTGCCAGGATCACGTAGTCACAACGAACCTACTGACCCTAGGAACAAGTTAGATCAAGCCTAGGAACAAAGCGGAAGCAAGCACAAAAAGAACCGAGAGAAAAAGCTAGCGCGAGGCAAACTACAGCAGAAAATGTCGGTACTACCGGCCCTAGGTCGGTACTACCAATATGGGCTTACTGGCACCTAAAAACCAGGTTATCGGTACTTCCGGCACTAGGTCGGTACTTCCGACTATCGGTACTACCGACCTCGGGTCGGTACTACCGATAAAGACTTTCTGGCAGCTGAAAATCAGGTTATCGGTATTACCTGCACAGGGTCGGTAGTACCGCCCCCCAAAAAAATTCAGCCCGCGAAACAGCCCCAAACTTTCGATCGATGGATCTCCCAAACTACTTGGAGTCTTAGAGACAAAATTTTGGGGAGATGATGAACACCCCAAGGAGAGGATATGCCCCAAAAATTACGGTCTCAAACTCCCTACAACTCCTGGAATCGCGAAACCTTGCCAAGAACACTATGAACTAGGGTTCATCCAAAAATCAACGAATCGAAGACCAAATCCGGTGTTTGAGGGGTCAAGATCATCCACGAAGAGGCACAAGGCACTCACCCATGATCCCCTCAAAGAAATCCGGGGAGAAACACCCTCAAATCGACGAATTGAGTGACGAACGAAAATCCCAAGAAAAGCACTAAAAAGACCCACGGGAATCACAACGCCGAATCTTCTATACATATCATGAATGATTCACAAGGTCTAGCATGCCGCCCTAGCATCCATCCCTCTCAACAAATCTCTCATGAAGCTCTCATGCTAGCCTAGACAAAATGGAAGGGAAAATGTCTACCGAAAAAGAGAAAGCAAAGGGGGAAATGAAACCCTAGCATCGCCGAGCGAGAGCTCATCCACCAACACCCTTGGCTTATACATCGGGTCCCGCCGGTGTGGTAAATGACTCGACTACCCCTTACAATTCAACTGGCGATACAACCCACGTAGGGGTATTTAGGTAAATATGTGGGTCTTGCCATCGGACGGCCATGCCTTCGCCGCACCCCGCATCCTCCTGACGCAAGCCATGCGATCCCGCCACGTGTCCTCCGCTTCGAAGCTTCCCGACGTGCCCGGATCCCGTCTCCGTCGCGTTGGGCCCTCGGACTTGGTTTTGAGGCCCAAACCAAGAAACCGTCCACCGATGGTTTTGTGGGCAAACCACCAAACCCCGCGCGCTCGGCACGGCCTCCCGCCAAGCCCCTTGACTCGGCCGCCACCGTGCACCGGCTCGATCGTCCTTGACTTCGTCTTGCTCGTCTCGCCACCATGTGACCCGCACCTAGCCCTGCTGTCCACCGGGTCCCTCGAACCGAGCCTACTTGTCTCTCCATCTCCCGGAGGCCCCTCAAGGCTGAAGACCTTTCGCGCCCGTTCTTCACCTGCAACAACACGAACTAGGCCGCAGCCTACACCTGCAACACTGAGCCAAGAGTCAGTCCAACACCCGTTGTCAATCACTTATCACTGAGGGGCAGCCATCCATCGACCCTCGGACGCTCCTGGTCCTCACTGTGGTAGGAAATCTTAGGTATTCCGGATTTAGCTAGGTGAGTTCAAGGACTTCGCAGTTTCTTCGAGTTCATTGTGTGTACGTCGTGTGTTTGAGCATTCAACTGATCCGTCTATATATAGTTTTTGAAAAAAAAACTTGGTTGATCGTACTGAGATCAACACACGCGATCATTATGGTCAAATTAATGATCTATTCATTTGAATTTTTTTAAACTTGAGTCTTTTTTTATCTATATCCACACCAGGAGATATGTTCGTGGGATGGGATGGCAGGAAAAGCCTCATTGAGACCATTTAAGAAGTATTTGTAGCTATGAGGAGATGCCGACACCTCACTGCTTAATCGATCGGATCGGATAGAAGGCGGGATGGGTGTCTGGGACTCTATGTGTAGGGATGAAAAATGGATTGCATTGGGTATATAAATGGCTAATGTAGATACAGATAAAGATAGCTACTTCTTTACAGGGCCGGTCCTGAGTTTTCGGAGGCCCGGGGCGACAAAATAAGCCGGGGCCCTATTGAAACCATATGCGATGATGAGATTTTTGAAAGCTTAAGAACACGTCATCCTTTCAAAACTTTATTCTCCATTTTGATGTTTAGTTTCAAAAATGAGAAAATGATATATCGGAAGGGTATTTGACATTGTGTAATCATGATCTAATTAGGTTTAGAATCGTCTAAGCGAATTAGTCGGGGCATCATGGAATGAGTTTTGTCATTAATTCACATTTAATATTAGTGTAAGTAGTTTCGATATGACAGGTGAATACTGAATAGTAGCAATATGCCGACGATTGCCGAACTAAACAAGGCCTTTGATGCAAATGGATTATAACTTAACATGGGATGGAGCCGTGGAGGAGCTGACAACTGAGTGGATGTTTGGTTCACAAGAACTTGTAATAAGTTCTGTCACATCGAATGTGACGAAATTTCGTGGACAGAGGTCTATTGAAGGAGAGCGGGCAATAAGTTATTACATAGAATTATATTGAAGGTCTCGATTGTTCGATGGCACACTGAGAGGGCTGATTCATTACATGTTTCACGCTGAATTATTTGCTGATAGCAGGTTAGCAACCTTTAGGTCTTAATGTAAGTAGTGCACATAGTGTATAGGCCGGGGCCCTTTGCAGCTTGGGGGCCCTGGGCAACCGCCCCGGATGCTACAACTACAGGGCCGGGCCTGCTTCTTTAGATCAAATTTAGAGATGAATAGTGTCGTGATGTGTCAATATTCATCGTATTCGAATCTTAGAAATCAAGTATAGTAAAAACAGTACGGATCATCGCAGGCGGAGCGCGGGACGCTGCATGTGCCATGTCGCCATGATGACGACTCCAACAGTATCGCTCTGCTTGCATTTTGCAGCGGAGCATTTGGCGCCAGCGGATCCAGATCCACGGGATATATTAGCCTTAATTAGCTCACTGGGCTAGGCCTAGCTACGGCGGGCATGTGCGTGCAGAAGCGTTGTGGCAGTGCTACACGACGACCAGCTGGTGCTACAACACTTTCACGGCTGACACATATAAAGGGCATAATGTACTGCTGCCGCAGCGCAGCGTGCATCATTACATCAAATTGACAGTGATGATAATAAACACACAATAATGGGTATACACTCAAACTAATAAGTCATAACAATACCACACACCGTTGGGGCTACCTACATTGCCCATGAATACAAAGTGCTTGCGTTTTAGCCAACTTAATTATTCCAAACATATCACAAATAGTATTGCCACGTACGTACTCGGAAGGCACCAACTAACGTAGTCGACGGAAACCTTCAGAAATGCGCCATGTCGTCTCTGTCGTCGAAGATGGTGAAGATAATGCATGCAGCTGTAGTCGGATCAGATGTCCTTGGCGACGTCGGGGAGCTGCACCGGGTAGCGGTGGATGCAGTCGATCCACGGCCCGTCGGCGGCGTCGGCCGCCGTCCTGACGCACTCCAACGCCAGGCAGCTGCACTCGAAGCCGGCGCCGAAGGAGATCATCCACACCCGGTCGCCCTTCCTCATCCGGCCCTTGGCCTCGGTGTACGCCAGCTCGTACATCACCAGGCTGCTCGACGTGTTGCCGAACCGGTGCAGCGTCATCCGCGACGCCTCCACGTCCTCGTCCGACAGGCCGAGGCCGCGCTGCACCTCGTCGATCACCGCACGACCGCCGGCGTGGATGCAGAAGTGCTCGAACGCCGTGCGGAAGTCCGGCCGGTACAGCCTCACCTTGCGGCCGACCCGGCTCAGGACCTTGCGCTTCAGGAGCGAGAGCGCCACCAGGAGCTGCTCCGAAACCGGCAGGACGAGGGGCCCGAACGCCACGATGTTCCTCTTCAGCGCGCCGCCGGCGGTGGTCGTGAGGTCCTTGGAGAGGCGCACGCCGCGCATGCCCTTGTCGTCCTCCTCCTGGAAGATGCAGCGGTAGTCGGCGTCCCGCGCCGCGGTCATGGTGCGGACGATGCGGCCGAGCTTGAACCGGGCGCGCTCCGGGGAGTTGGAGAGGATCGTGGCGGCGGCCCCCATGCGGAACAGGCAGTTGGGCAGCAGCATCGCGCGCTCGCTGCCATTGTAGTACTGCGCCGAGAGGATCTCCGTGGACACGGTCAGGACGTGCGTGCCCGGCGCCGCCACCTGCAGGAGCTTCTTGGCGAGGCCGATGGAGATGAGCCCCGCGCCGCAGCCCATCCCGGACAGGTTCAGGGTCTGCACGCCGGGCCGGAGCTTGTACCTGTTCACGACCATGTCGGCGAACACCGGCGTCGGCGTGAAGATGCTGCAGTTGACGATGAGCACGTCGATCTCCTCGGGCTTCACGGCGGTCTTGGCGAGCACGTCGTCGATGGCCGAGAAGATGACCAGCTCCGTCTCCTCCCGGGCGGCGTCGAGGCTGCTGTCCGGGGGCATGTAGTGGTACGAGTAGGGCACGCACGTCTCCTCGCCGAGCCCCGAGCGCTCCAGCAGCCGGATCGCGAAGTTCAGGCTCTCCTGGTCGGCCACGAGGTACGGCAGGAGGTGCGCGTGCTCCAGGCACGTCGCGAACGGCGCCCGGAAGTACGGCCTCGGACGGAAGCAGCCGTACTCCACGAGGTACACGTCCCGTTCCCGGCGGGCGCGCCGGAGCTTCTCCACGGCCGCCATGAGGATCGCCGCCGTGGCGAGGTGGACGGGCCGCTGGGCGCGTAGCCAGCCGGCGAGACCGTCGATGCTGAACGGCCATCCTCGCTGGACCACGGCGGTGGCAAACGCCACCGCGACGATGGCGAGGAAGTTGCTCACGACAAGGTGGTACGAAGCTTTGAGGAGCTTGCCCATTGTGTTCTTTGTGGAGTATGTCAGACAGTGTAGTATGGAAGCCTGTGTGTGTGTTTGTTGATTTAAAAGGCGAGTAGAGGGCACGTTGCCCTCGGGTGGGTAAAAGGTTCGTGATGAAATTCAAGTAGCCCGCAAACGTTTTTCTGTGGCAAAGAAAATGCTGTGCCATACTAGCATTAAAGGCGGGCTGCTTCAAGCATAAAAGGAAAACGCCTATTTGGGACGAGTGGCATCGGCCACATCACCGAATCCAACACGATTCAATAGTACCGACTGTACTCTTCTACCTATTTATTTTATCGGCTCAACCCCTAAGCAAATTTTACCAAACTATTTTTTACCACCTACTAGGTTTTTTCTTTATTTTTCCGTGTATGAGCTGAACTTCAAGTTCAAATTTTCTGAGCACTGAGCAGATATAAAACATGATGCTTTACTTATATATATATAAAACTCTTTCATGGTTGTTTTCATAGGTTAGGAACATTGAATACAAAATTTATCTTAGAGATACTCCGGACGACAATTGTATGGAAAGTAATCATGAAAAAGGTTTTTTTTAAGACGTGCATAGCACGTTTTTCATTAAGAAGAAGAGAATTATAGTTAAGCAACTGTTGGGGGGTCAGAAAATCGGATGGGATCCCGAACACAAGTACTCCCTCCGTCCCAAAAAGAATATCATTTTAGAAATTTTAGGACAGATTATTAAGGAGGTGAAATGACCTTGATTGCCCCTATTTATTTGCCATATTTGGTGCTAATTGATTGTTGCATGCCCATATGCACATGCACACATGCCAAATTAAGTAAAACGTCATTCTTTTTGGGACAAATTTTGAATCATAAAACGTCATTTTTTTGGGACGGAGGGAGTAGAGAAAGATTCCCGAACGAACGCAAGATAGAGCTCAAGAACAAGGAGACAAAGAATCTCCGAAAGTCTGTCTTCGTCTCAAAAGTTGTGAACCCCTTTACACGTGCCCTCGAACCCCCTTTTATAGGGGGGCGAAGGGACTTTTACATTCCGAGATTACCCTCGAATCTAAAGAATATTCCAAGTGTGGACATATACATGAATGTCTTTTACATCCCGTGATTTGCGGAGCTAATTTTACATATTTACGAGTGTGACAGAACCGCCCAAAATAATTCCGTATTATCGCCTAAGCCTGTCCACGTGGCCATTAAGCGATAATAAAGAACTATTCTGTCGCCTCTGCCGGGTCATGCCCGGTAAATCACTTACACAGGATCGGATTATGCGCTAAGCCCACACGAAGGCGGGACCAGAGTACAACATTACATTACATAAAAGGTCCATAAGTACTTAAAATTTACAAACTAGGTTTTGAGTACATAAAAGTAAACATGGTTCAGAGTTTAAACAGCGGAAAGTAAACTAAACTAAACGCATGATACACACAGGAGGCCATCCATGCATATCACTCCTCATCATCGTTTTCCCATTCAAGTTCCCAACCATCTGGAATAGAACCAGGCCAGATGGGATTACCTGAAAACAACAACAAAAGCAAGGCTGAGTATACTAATACTCAGCAAGACTTACCCGACAAAAAAAAAAAAAAAGACACAACTAGACATGCAAGGCTTTTTGGCTGGTGGGTTTGTTTTGCCAAAAGCAACTAAGAGTTGATCCTTACTTTCAAATTTTAGCTCAAGTTCTAGTATGTTAACCATTCTAGGTAAGCACCTAGCTAAGCAAGCATGTTGTGCAAACAATATTAAACAGGTAACAATATTAATCCAAAATGTTCCATAAATAAACATGGGGTAGCCAGTGGTCAAGCCGACTCAGATAACGGCGAGTGACCGACGATCGATCGATTTATATCCTTGCAAGGTAAACCCAAGATACACGGAAGAAGGTAGACCAAGTGCAGTGTCTACCCCAACCAGGCGGTTCCCAACATTCCCCAGATTAGGGACAGGCGCAACAGTCCTAAGTACAAGGTTACTGGAACGCCCTCACACGGCACGTCCAGGATCACACTTGCACTACCGGGAGCAAACCGGGAGAAGCATCTCAGGAGTAGTAACGATAAAGTCCCCGCACTGGTTCATTAGGTACTAGGCTTACCGGTCCCATTCCCGACAAGCACTTGGTACGTTCAATAGCTTAGACCAGCACCATGCTACTCGGTCGAGACCGAACCCATTGCTCTTACCACATGAGCGAGTCAATTTATCCAACTTATGATTCCAACATAAGCATCCTACATCTCGCGAGCA
The DNA here is from genome assembly GCA_036936925.1 of Cenchrus fungigraminus. Classification (NCBI taxonomy): domain Eukaryota; kingdom Viridiplantae; phylum Streptophyta; class Magnoliopsida; order Poales; family Poaceae; genus Cenchrus; species Cenchrus fungigraminus. The sequence continues at coordinate 45,995,461 of CM072778.1, read as the reverse complement.
ATGAGTCATTACTCGACTTGTACCGTGTCCTTAGAGCATGGCACTAGCGTTCCTATCATACTAGTAAAAGAGTATAGGAGTCCTAAGGATCATGCATCTAGGTTTCAAAGCAACTCCTGAAACTTAAATGCACAAGTAAACAATAAATACTGAAATGTAAAAGGTATGAACTTTTAAACCAAAAAGGTTAGATGAAGCCGGTGCTTGCCTTCCTCTGACTCAAACACAGCCTTGGGCTCTTCTGGACTTTGGTCCAGGTCTTGCTGCCCACTAACTTGGTTCACTTCATCATCTATCATCCCATCTCCCTCCTGGGTGAGCGTGCACGCACCGACCGACAAATCTACACGATATGCATATGCATTAGATTAAGGTGAACTTTGGTGGTGATTGTGTATACATCTAAGCAAACTAAAGTATTTAACTTCACCAAACAGTATGGGGGTGTGTTTAAATTAAAAAAAACAGAAACAAACATGATTTCACAATTTGACACTTTAATTTCCATTTCTTTCTTTAATTGCTCAAAACAAGCCTTTCAACCTTAAATCAAAATTAAATCGAAAACACTTCAAATGAGCCTAATCTTTTGCACACAGTAACATATGCTTAGTTTAAGCTCCCACACCAAAATTTGGCTTAAGATCATTTATAAATTAATTTAAACGAAAAAGACAAATCTCAGCCTAGTAAATCACCATTAATTTATATAAAAAGATTTACTAAACTTTTTGATCTCAACTTTCTCCTACAAGTCATGTATGCCAAATATAAGCTTCTGACCAAAGCATAAGTGCAGATTCAAATTATTTTTCAAAATTTGAATTTAAACTCCTACACCAGATTAAATCCAAATCACCTATTAAACAATTTTCTAAAATCATATCCACTCTACCAGAGGTACTACTCAACAAGACAAAGCCCTAGGGTGCACATTTGGTTAAATAAAAGTTTAATTAAGGGGCTATAAAAAGCATCAAGATTAATCTTGCATAAAGATTACATAAATCATAACTGAAAATATACACATCAAAATCATGCCAACTTTTGTCTCAAATCTATACATGCCATAAAGAACAACATATCCAAAATTCAAGTTCATAGTATGTGTATATTTTAAACTACACTAAAAACACCTCAAACTGAGTTTGAATTTTCATTCAAAATCTCCACAGAAAAGCCCTATGCATGCTTTCTAGAAAAGGTAGGTTTCTTCACCAGGAACCCAACAAAATTGGATTTGCATTTTTCTGATTTTTATACAATTTATTACGGATTTTACAAGTTCCTGCATTTTGGATCTAGATTTGCAGCTTAGGATTTACGAACAGGTCCCTGGTTCTTGCATCTAGGACCCTGGAAAGACCTTGAACTCTGCAATGTAGTCCCTGCCGTGGCCAGTGGTGAAGACGGCCGGATTCCGGCGAGGGGAAGGCCGGGCTTGGCCGGGAAAGGGCGGGAAAGTGGTGTAGCCTCACCTAGGGTTCGATTTGAGGCGGTCCGGAGGTCGGAGGAGGTGCCGGCAATGGCCGGCGGCGGAGCTGGGCGGAACGCCCGCCTCGGTTCGAACTGCCGGCGGCCATGTGGTTTGGAGGAGTGAGGCAGCGCACGGGGAGCTTCAGTGGAGGGTTGAGAACGTGTGTGGGCGAGTGGAGCTCGTCGGGGAGGAGCGAGACAGAGAGCTTGGCGGTGGCGCTCTGCTATGGCGAGCGGCGGAGCGGAACTGCGGCCAGGCGGTGCTCGGCTCAACTCGTCTGCCATAGAGGAGGGGAGGAGACCGTGTGGCAGCTCGCGAGGGTGTTCACCCGCCTGCGGGGCCAACTGGACCGGCCAGCTGCCAGGCCGCGGCAGCCCCGAGCGCGGAGACCAGGCGCGTGTCGCGCCGGCACGGTGCGCGCGGCGCGTGGCGGCGACTTGGCATGCAGGCGTCGCGTGGCGTGACATGGGGTCGGCCAGGTGTTTCACATGGACCTACGTGGTGCTGATGTCGGGGTAGGGCGCCGCATGGACTGCCTGTCGCGTGGACGTGGGCGCCGGCGCGCTCTGGAGCGCTGGGCGCGTGCGCGGAGCGTTTGAACAGCAACTGTTTGGATCATCGTTTCTCCAAAATATTGAACTGGACTTCAAAATCTCCAAAAACGAAAGTTGCAGATTGAAGTAACAGCTACAACTTTCACAAAGGGTGACATGGTGTTTGAGCAATGGTTTGTCCGGGAACGTCGGTCGAAGTTGGCAGAATTCCCGGCCCGGTTTACTGTTCAAAACAGCGTTGACCAAGTTTTTGGGCATCTTCCACTTGGAATTTGAAATGCCACTCTACATATGAAATGTGTTCCCGGAAATAACGAAGAACTTTCGTATTGGCCGATTTTGAACTTCTATAGTGAAATTTGGAGAACGCGCAAGAAAACTGAATCAGCCTTTTTGAGATCTTGGGTTTTGACCACGATTTGGGATTTTGACCAAGGTCTTTTGTGCAAATGTGTGCCCAATCATGTCAAACATGTTTAGGAGCTAATTAACCCTGATTAACACAACTAATTGAGGTATTTATCTTTAATAAACACCTGGGGTGTTACAATCTACCCCCCTTAAAAGAAATCTCGTCCCGAGATTTGACAACAAGGTTAGAGGAAAACCTTCAGGGGAGACAACAGGCTTGATGAGAAAATCAATGTCGCTCGTGAGGGAGCGGGCGATGAATGTATACATGAAGAACTAAAACCATCAAGAACTGGAACACAAAGCAGACGTACAGTCCTACTAGAGTCCAGCAGATGGAATCAAACATCTCCAGAAAATGATCCATAGTTGGTGATGTGGGGTTGGCTCCCTCTTGTGGCTCTCTTCTCGAGCTTCTTCTTTGTGCTGTTGGCACCAACCTTCATTGGACGATCTTCAGGGAAAGGCTCGGACTTGACACCGATAGCTGGAGGAGCTTGATGATTCTCCACATTGCTGGGGAAGGTAGAGGAAAAGAGTTTAATCGACGAGGAACGTCGTAAGCGGCGAAAGTAGCCGGTGTGTGCTCAAAGAAAACAACTGGAGAGAAGGGAGGGCGACGGGAGATGGTGGCTCAAGTGGATGCAACTCTGAGCAGTGAATGTCGACGGGGAGGTGCTCCTTTTAATGATGCTCACCATGGTGTAGTGGCAGTGGTTCTCGCGCCACTTGGGTAGGGGCCGGTGGCAAGGAGGTGTGGTGGTGGCATGTGGCACGATGGTTGCCGGCATTGGATGCCTTGACGACAAGACGGCCACGATCAGCCGCAACACAGAACAGGCGAAGCACGGATATGGAGGAGCCAAATTGGCCCTCGAGAGGATTGATCGTGACTTTGGGAGAAAGAGAAGAGTTGGGGTATCTACCATCCTAATTTGGGATTGTACCAAGGAAAACCTATCAAAGGATTTTGCCCATCCTTTATTTACTGGTATCCCGGTTCCTTTGATTAGGAGGAAACGTGCTAAAGGACCAAAGCTCACTGACTCAGTAGAAGGCTCTTCTTATCTTAACTTTTGGAGAACTTCCTCATACTCCTTCAACCAGCTTAGTTGAGTTACTACCAAGTGAATTTTGAAATTTAGAAGGAAGAAGACCAAGTTGAAAGGTTCCAAAAAGATTCCCATAAAGAAGGGAAACCTCAAATATTTGGGTAAATTTATTTACGGAGGTTCAGGAATTTGTTTTTAGGAGATCAATAAAAAGGTCAACTCCTAGAGTATCCTGGAAAGTACAATTGTCAATGGCAAGTGACAAGATTTTGGAAACAAAATTGGGATGGGAGTGAAGAAAATACCCTTGCTCAAGGTTTATCTTAATGAAGTATTTTAATTACTTTATGCACCACACCAGGGTGTAATGATTTTGAGCTGAAACTCATGCACTTGATGAGTCATGGGATGACAATGCTTATGCATATGGGAAATGACTCGTGCAACAATGGGATGGTGCAATGTGTATGCTCATGATGAAGTGCATATAGTATGATGTACATGTATATGAGCATATGATGTTTATGCATATGAACTTATGGTGCATAGTGAGAGATGCACATGATGTGTATATGATGAGGTGCATGCATGATGATGCACATGTTTATGAATGCGTGATGCGTATGCTCATGAGATATGGTGCTCATGATGCAGTGTCAGCATGATTTGCATTATTCACGGAATTAGATAGTGGCTTGGATGACTGAGAAATTAGGATCCGGGGTGAGTCGCATTCTCACAAACAAGATACCTAGCGTGCTCCTAGTGGTGATCACATGGCTGCAGCACACATGATACACTAGGTTCCATCGCGGCACCTTCGTTCATGGATCACAACATCACCACCGTAAGGAGAATAGAGTAGAAAGGGTGAAACTTTCAGTGCGTATGCATGTTAGTCCAAACCCAGGTTTCCAGATGCACATGTCGTGTAATGCATTTCCATGCTCATGAATTATGTTGTTAGGGATGCAGCATATGCATGCTGGAATGATGCTCATTATGCATACCAACAGATTTTTGATGCCTTGTAATCATGTTCTCATTTATTTGTTTGTGAGCAAGCATAAGGATTTTTTTTTGTCAAGGGCTGAGAATTTATAGCGATCAAAGTAGGGATATCGATGCAAGGAAAGTGGAGTGATCACCTTTACATAGCCATAGGAAGTTGGTGGATCGCTTTTAAATTGAAGAAAAGGTGTATAAGTAATCAGGGGAGTACAACGGGGTTCCACTTGACTCGGCAAGGATATGATTATGCTTCTATTAGAAACCATCCTAAGAGAAGAAGGGGATAGATGGATCTTGCACTGATTGTATTCATCTGTGGATAGAAACTTCAAAAACATACGTGGAGCATTCTTCCACCACCTAAATATCATCATCTTTAGGCAGGGGATGTAAAATCTCGTGCCTTCCAATATTGGTATTCAACTTAGAGATAATGCTGAGGCTATCATGCCCGAAAATTCAGATATCGCTTTGCTGTCAGGGCTGTTGGACAGCAGGCCGAGGGTCACTAAAAATTCCATATCTCTCAGCTCAAAACTGTAACGATGCTGAAATTTTACGAGCATGCAGAATATGAAATTCTAAACAACTTTGGTATTCAAGGTTTGCTCTGGATTTCAAAGGAAGATGACCTAAAAATTTGAATTTCAGAGATCACTAGTTCTGAAATTCAGCAGGGCAGAGACCTAATGTTTTGGGCATATCTCCCAAACTAAAAATCTAGTGACCTTGAGATTTCTACAGGAGGTAGATAGATACCTAAGGAGCATTTTTGGTATTCAAGGGTCGAACCAATTCAGATTGGAAAAGGGTCTAACTGATCAATTTTTAGAGTGCTATTGCCCAGAAATTTCAGCAGGACAGTGCTTCACTAAAAAGATCATATCTCAAAAATTGAGAACCCTATGACCACGAGGTTTTTACAGCATAAAGTAGGCTATCAATGGAACATTTTTGGTATAGATTGTCTAAGCAAAAACTATTCGGATCAAGGTGTAAAAATTCGAGTTTTCAGATTAACTCAGGAATTGGACAGCATTTCAGCATGACCTTGCCTAGCAAATTTGATCCTAACTTCAGTCTTAAGCATCCTAAAATCATGAGAAATTCAGAGAGCAACCTTAACTAGGTGATAAACAATTTTTCTAAAGAGCATCTAGTCAGAAATTTTCTAGATAATTCTTAGAAAAATTGGACAGCATCTAGTTACAATCTTTGCTTATCACTTCATCAAAGCATCAAACTAGCATGATTGGTCCTTAAGAAACACAAATTAAATAGAGACCAAGCAACACATAATTTAAGTTTAGTTTTGGTTTGATAGCTTTTACATGATGCAAAAAGCGTCCTAAACTTCCTCACAAAGCTTTTAAGCTCAAAAACGAAGTTAGTGCCGGTGGCAAGGCATACATATACGTCTCTCCTTATAATAGCTAGTCGAAAGCTACTCGTTTCTTAAATTACCGTTCCTAACAACCGTGGTTAGTGTACCTGCAGAAAATCACAGATATTCAAGACCTTTTGTGCCAGCACTCACAAAAGCGTCCACATTCATTACCGTTCACTATAGAAACGGTATCCATGCGTAAAGCCGCTGCATGGACAGCGTCCAACCTCGGACACCTCCGTTTGAATGGAGTTGTCCTTTCCGCCTATTGCGGGTTCGCACATGTATGGCAAAACATGGCTAGACACAGACGCGACGTGGCATCCATTGGAATAGGTCACACTAGTCCCTCACAGGACTTCCCTGTGGTACCACCACGTATGGCAAAACGTGATGAACTAGTATGGTTGTGCATGAAAGTAAGTTTTGACAGGAATAAAATGTGCTGGAAGTCAGATTAAATACACCATAGAGTACTAGCCACCTGAAAGAACCCAAAAATTCACTCTAGGGCCTCTCGGACTAGATAAGACCTTAACGTCCTACTCACTTAGCAAGATTATTAATCTTGGCAAATTTTATTCCAAAAACAAGTTTGTTAAGTTATTTTAATTACTCTGGTGCATAACTCGCTCTGGTACCAGCTGTGACAGAACCGCCCAAAATAATTCCGTATTATCGCCTAAGCCTGTCCACGTGGCCATTAAGCGATAATAAAGAACTATTCTGTCGCCTCTGCCGGGTCATGCCCGGTAAATCACTTACACAGGATCGGATTATGCGCTAAGCCCACACGAAGGCGGGACCAGAGTACAACATTACATTACATAAAAGGTCCATAAGTACTTAAAATTTACAAACTAGGTTTTGAGTACATAAAAGTAAACATGGTTCAGAGTTTAAACAGCGGAAAGTAAACTAAACTAAACGCATGATACACACAGGAGGCCATCCATGCATATCACTCCTCATCATCGTTTTCCCATTCAAGTTCCCAACCATCTGGAATAGAACCAGGCCAGATGGGATTACCTGAAAACAACAACAAAAGCAAGGCTGAGTATACTAATACTCAGCAAGACTTACCCGACAAAAAAAAAAAGACACAACTAGACATGCAAGGCTTTTTGGCTGGTGGGTTTGTTTTGCCAAAAGCAACTAAGAGTTGATCCTTACTTTCAAATTTTAGCTCAAGTTCTAGTATGTTAACCATTCTAGGTAAGCACCTAGCTAAGCAAGCATGTTGTGCAAACAATATTAAACAGGTAACAATATTAATCCAAAATGTTCCATAAATAAACATGGGGTAGCCAGTGGTCAAGCCGACTCAGATAACGGCGAGTGACCGACGATCGATCGATTTATATCCTTGCAAGGTAAACCCAAGATACACGGAAGAAGGTAGACCAAGTGCAGTGTCTACCCCAACCAGGCGGTTCCCAACATTCCCCAGATTAGGGACAGGCGCAACAGTCCTAAGTACAAGGTTACTGGAACGCCCTCACACGGCACGTCCAGGATCACACTTGCACTACCGGGAGCAAACCGGGAGAAGCATCTCAGGAGTAGTAACGATAAAGTCCCCGCACTGGTTCATTAGGTACTAGGCTTACCGATCCCATTCCCGACAAGCACTTGGTACGTTCAATAGCTTAGACCAGCACCATGCTACTCGGTCGAGACCGAACCCATTGCTCTTACCACATGAGCGAGTCAATTTATCCAACTTATGATTCCAACATAAGCATCCTACATCTCGCGAGCAATGAGTCATTACTCGACTTGTACCGTGTCCTTAGAGCATGGCACTAGCGTTCCTATCATACTAGTAAAAGAGTATAGGAGTCCTAAGGATCATGCATCTAGGTTTCAAAGCAACTCCTGAAACTTAAATGCACAAGTAAACAATAAATACTGAAATGTAAAAGGTATGAACTTTTAAACCAAAAAGGTTAGATGAAGCCGGTGCTTGCCTTCCTCTGACTCAAACACAGCCTTGGGCTCTTCTGGACTTTGGTCCAGGTCTTGCTGCCCACTAACTTGGTTCACTTCATCATCTATCATCCCATCTCCCTCCTGGGTGAGCGTGCACGCACCGACCGACAAATCTACACGATATGCATATGCATTAGATTAAGGTGAACTTTGGTGGTGATTGTGTATACATCTAAGCAAACTAAAGTATTTAACTTCACCAAACAGTATGGGGGTGTGTTTAAATTAAAAAAAACAGAAACAAACATGATTTCACAATTTGACACTTTAATTTCCATTTCTTTCTTTAATTGCTCAAAACAAGCCTTTCAACCTTAAATCAAAATTAAATCGAAAACACTTCAAATGAGCCTAATCTTTTGCACACAGTAACATATGCTTAGTTTAAGCTCCCACACCAAAATTTGGCTTAAGATCATTTATAAATTAATTTAAACGAAAAAGACAAATCTCAGCCTAGTAAATCACCATTAATTTATATAAAAAGATTTACTAAACTTTTTGATCTCAACTTTCTCCTACAAGTCATGTATGCCAAATATAAGCTTCTGACCAAAGCATAAGTGCAGATTCAAATTATTTTTCAAAATTTGAATTTAAACTCCTACACCAGATTAAATCCAAATCACCTATTAAACAATTTTCTAAAATCATATCCACTCTACCAGAGGTACTACTCAACAAGACAAAGCCCTAGGGTGCACATTTGGTTAAATAAAAGTTTAATTAAGGGGCTATAAAAAGCATCAAGATTAATCTTGCATAAAGATTACATAAATCATAACTGAAAATATACACATCAAAATCATGCCAACTTTTGTCTCAAATCTATACATGCCATAAAGAACAACATATCCAAAATTCAAGTTCATAGTATGTGTATATTTTAAACTACACTAAAAACACCTCAAACTGAGTTTGAATTTTCATTCAAAATCTCCACAGAAAAGCCCTATGCATGCTTTCTAGAAAAGGTAGGTTTCTTCACCAGGAACCCAACAAAATTGGATTTGCATTTTTCTGATTTTTATACAATTTATTACGGATTTTACAAGTTCCTGCATTTTGGATCTAGATTTGCAGCTTAGGATTTACGAACAGGTCCCTGGTTCTTGCATCTAGGACCCTGGAAAGACCTTGAACTCTGCAATGTAGTCCCTGCCGTGGCCAGTGGTGAAGACGGCCGGATTCCGGCGAGGGGAAGGCCGGGCTTGGCCGGGAAAGGGCGGGAAAGTGGTGTAGCCTCACCTAGGGTTCGATTTGAGGCGGTCCGGAGGTCGGAGGAGGTGCCGGCAATGGCCGGCGGCGGAGCTGGGCGGAACGCCCGCCTCGGTTCGAACTGCCGGCGGCCATGTGGTTTGGAGGAGTGAGGCAGCGCACGGGGAGCTTCAGTGGAGGGTTGAGAACGTGTGTGGGCGAGTGGAGCTCGTCGGGGAGGAGCGAGACAGAGAGCTTGGCGGTGGCGCTCTGCTATGGCGAGCGGCGGAGCGGAACTGCGGCCAGGCGGTGCTCGGCTCAACTCGTCTGCCATAGAGGAGGGGAGGAGACCGTGTGGCAGCTCGCGAGGGTGTTCACCCGCCTGCGGGGCCAACTGGACCGGCCAGCTGCCAGGCCGCGGCAGCCCCGAGCGCGGAGACCAGGCGCGTGTCGCGCCGGCACGGTGCGCGCGGCGCGTGGCGGCGACTTGGCATGCAGGCGTCGCGTGGCGTGACATGGGGTCGGCCAGGTGTTTCACATGGACCTACGTGGTGCTGATGTCGGGGTAGGGCGCCGCATGGACTGCCTGTCGCGTGGACGTGGGCGCCGGCGCGCTCTGGAGCGCTGGGCGCGTGCGCGGAGCGTTTGAACAGCAACTGTTTGGATCATCGTTTCTCCAAAATATTGAACTGGACTTCAAAATCTCCAAAAACGAAAGTTGCAGATTGAAGTAACAGCTACAACTTTCACAAAGGGTGACATGGTGTTTGAGCAATGGTTTGTCCGGGAACGTCGGTCGAAGTTGGCAGAATTCCCGGCCCGGTTTACTGTTCAAAACAGCGTTGACCAAGTTTTTGGGCATCTTCCACTTGGAATTTGAAATGCCACTCTACATATGAAATGTGTTCCCGGAAATAACGAAGAACTTTCGTATTGGCCGATTTTGAACTTCTATAGTGAAATTTGGAGAACGCGCAAGAAAACTGAATCAGCCTTTTTGAGATCTTGGGTTTTGACCACGATTTGGGATTTTGACCAAGGTCTTTTGTGCAAATGTGTGCCCAATCATGTCAAACATGTTTAGGAGCTAATTAACCCTGATTAACACAACTAATTGAGGTATTTATCTTTAATAAACACCTGGGGTGTTACAACGAGCCAGCCACTAGTTCACACTCAGAACCCGGACTTTTGATGCCTCACCTTTGACTAGGTCGTCCCTTGGCCTTCGGCTCTTTGTTCGTGGAAGTCACCAGTTGTCAAGATTCCCGAATCGAGTTTCCGAAGTCACAGCCGAAGTGAAGTTCTTCGATCCCGTGGAGATCTCCGAAGTTTCCGTCGCCAGAATTTCCCGAATTTGCAATATTCCCCGAAGTTTCCGCCGTCCTGAAACAAGAGACAGACCTGCGATCTAGTGGTCATTCGGCGATTGTTTCGCCCAAGAGAAATATGTTAGCGATTTTCAGAATTCGTAATATAATCTCTGAATTCGGGAATCATGAAGACGAACGCACGTCTGGCTCTTTCCCGCCCGCTCTTCTGAATTCATCGGAGTCTTGACATCTCCGAAGTTTCGAGGGTGAAAGGTTTTTACACAATTCCCCAACACTAGCCCCTCGGGGAAGCGGGTTGACTCCGACGATCCGTTTACACGAAACATTCTTAGAATTTCGGTAAAAAACGTCACCGTCGGAACGTCGGAGTGTACACGCGCCCCCCTAGGTTGCGTAATGGTCATCTCGAGACATCTTCTGGAAACTACCCCCCTCTCCCCTATAAATAGAGACCCGGTGTGGTAACTTTATTTCACCGTTTCGTCATCTTCTCTGAACTTTTCGTAGTCTTTGCCGCGCAAAGCCTTTTCGTTTCAAGATCCCCGAAGTTCGGCGACTTCTCGGTCTTCTAAGGTATTCTATTTGCCTTTCTTATACTTTCGAGCAGTATCTAATTTTTTTGTAGATTTTTCGTTTTCTGTAAATTAACATGTCTTCATAATAATTTTTCTTCCGAAAACGTGGCTTGTACTAAAAGCACTGCTAGACCGATGACCACCGAAGAAATTGCAGCGGCTGGTATTCCACTAGCATCAGAGAATGCCCCTCCGGGCACAAGTAGTCCGGTTGCCAAAGATGTTCATGAATCCGGTAGCCGCGAAGAAGGGGAAGTCCGATCTGAGCGTGAATCTGGTGATGGCGAAGATATCTCAAATGTCGAAGTGAATCTTAGTGAACTGATATCTTCGAAAGCTTCGTACCCCCCGGCCTTTGTTTTCGGCAGATCCAAAGTTACAGTCGAACTTATCAAAGAATATGAGGAGGCTGGATTTTTTCCTCCTGGTGACGGGCGTTCCCCTTCTGACGAAGAGACTCCTACTCCTGAAGCAAACGAGGTTGTTGTTTTCAGAGACTTCTTCACGTGTGGTCTCAGATTTCCTTGTGATGCTCAGCTTCCTGCCCTTCTCGAGAAGTTTTCTGTGAAAATGCATCAGTTAACACCCAACTCATTTCTGGAGCTCTCGAAGTTTTACTGGATTATGAAGACCTTCAGATGCACTGTTAGTGCCGATCTCTTTGCCCGTTTGTTTGAGCTTGTTATCGAAAAAGATATCCTCAAGCTTAGCGATGGCAACTTCTATGAAGCTCACTACGGGTGTTGTACCTTCAACACTCGAAGAAAAAATGTGCATCAAGATCTTACTCGTATCCAGCTTGCCCCATGTAGTAAAAGTAACTTGGCCGAAGATTGGCGCTCGTACTGGTTTTATGTGAAGGTCGATATGTCTAAGATTCCTAGCTATACTAGTCCAGAATACCCTTTTTATTCACCCATGTCTCCCTTGACCGCTGTTACTACTGCTACCTTTGACCGTCGAGGTGAGAGCTTCAAGGATGGTGAAAAGAGCTTTTCTTTGGCGTGTACTATTCTTGGTGGCCGCGATGTTATTGAAGAGTTTGTCGCCGCTCGCATCTGGCCCTCGTCACACGGCTGGAACCCTTCTCAGATAATTCATCTGAAGGTTGACTGGGCTTCTTAGAGGGTGCCTTTTCCTCGATTTGGCCTTCGACTCGAGAGTGGACAAAGTCTCGACGACTTCATTCTTAAAGTTGAAGCAAAAGTTACTGAAATGGTCGGCGAATACACCCTTAATGAATACAAAGCTTTCAAGCATGTTGTGAAGCATAAAAGAAGAGTGAATCGTGCGTTCTCGGAACTTGGTGCGGAAAGTGCTCTGAGATCTCGTCCGCCGGGAGTGGACAAGAAAGTTCCAGCTGTTGCTGTAGCTGGTTGTTCGGCTGCTCCCCCGAAGGCTCGGAGGAAGAGGGCTTCTCAGAAAGAGAAGGCAAAAGGCGATGCTGGCGAAAGTTCGTCTCCAGCCGTTTGTCCATCAAAGACTAAATCCCTAGAGTCCAGCAAGAGAAAAAGGAAGATTTCTGAGGGTACTTCAGAGGCTGAGGTTCAAGCGTCTTCTGGTCTTGCCAACTTGGGAAGGAAGAAGTCCAAGAAGGCTGTAAAGAAGGTTGTCGATGCTGTTGTTCAGCGTGTTCCGTCAGCACTTTCTGACGACGAAATGATGGATGAACCTCACCGAACAGGTTTATTTTCTTGCTTGTGCTGTGAATTGAAGTTCAGGGTTCATCATGCTTGTACCCCAGGTTCTGAGAATGAATTTGTTGATGTGGTACTTTTTCAGACATTGTTCCTGAAGTTCAGGCTACTCCTGATAAATCTGCTGCCATTACTTCCGCTGCGGCTGGAACTTCCGGAACTCTTGTTGCTAACGATGAAGCCTATCCAAAGTTTACTGAAGATTTGGAGCGTACGGTGGATCGGAGCGGTGGTTTACTTGAAGATCTTCCTCTGGTTGGGACCCGCGAAGATATTTCCGACGAGCAAGACCCCACTCCTTCAGTTGCTGCTTATAACGAAAGCTTTGGTACGTCTTTCAAAGGTGAACTGTTAAGCATTGGTGGTCAGGTGGTTGGTGCAGATGGTGGTAGTCCTAGGTTTTCTGTGTTGTGGAAATCTCCTAAATTTGTGAGTGACACAGGAGGAGATGCTCTGAAGAAAACGCTCCGCTTGACTGACAAAACAAATATCACTTCTGAGAAGCAAACTTCTTCCTCTCTTCAGAAATCTTTATCGATTTCTGACTCTACCGTTCAAGGGTCTTCAAAGACGTTTAATGCAAAAGGTTTGTTAGTTGGTTTCATCTCTTTTTCTTTTCTGCAAATCTTCCTACTTTCCTTACTGATCTTGTTGTTGTTTCCTTCTGGTTTCCATAGCTTTTGAAGAAAGTGTGCGAAAGCACTCCGTCTCGGACCTTTCCAAGTTCAACCATATTTATAGTCTGAAGACAGCACTTGTCGGCAAGGTTGTGTCAGAAAGGCTCAATGAAAAGGAGGAACTTGTCGCTAAACTCAATGATGAATCTCAGATCTTGAGGTGTGACTTAGACAAGGCACGGACTTCAAATTTGGAACTAGAAAAGCAGATTTCTGATCTAAAAGACTCTCTGAAGAAATCTCAAGAGGAGAAAAAACTTGCTGACGCTGCTCTTCACGATTTGAAGAAAGATCATGAGAAGCTTGGTAAGACTCGTGAAGATGACCTTAAGATGATTGAGAACCTTCGCAAAAATGCCGATAAGAGCACAAAATCTATCGACGAGCTTCGTAGCGCTAACACCGAGCTTTCAACGAAGAATACTGAGCTCGCGAAGACACTGAGCATGAAAGAGCAAACTATTCTGGATCTTGAGAAGGCTTTATCTGAGCAGAGCGAAACTTTGAAGAAAGAGACTGGTGAAGTCCAGGAACGTATGAAGCTCTTGTTCGAGGAATACAAAGAAGGTCTTGGTCAATTTGGCGCTCGACCAAATCCTTTTCCTGAAAACGATGATGTTTCATCCAAGATGAGCTGGATGCTGTCTGAATTCAAAGCACTTCTGAACGTCATTTCTGGAGTCAGCGACTTTGCTGCTGTCTTTTCTGTCGGAAGCTTGCTTAAACTTCTTGCGAATTATGACTGTGTTGATTTCGCGAAGTTTCGTGAGGCTCTTCCGCGACTTCCGAATGCTGCAAGCACATCAGCTATCAGAGCCGACGAAGATGTCCGAGCTTTGAAAGTGAAATTCGTGAAGGAATTCTGGTATGCCACTGGACAGGAGTTTGCTAAGAAAATTGCTCGTGAAAAGCTTGATGAGGTATTTTCTCTAGATTTTGTTGAGATTCTGATGTCTTGTATACTTCATTTTCTTGAAAGTGATGACTCCTTTTGTTTCTTTCTCAGCTGATTCGGAAAGAAACCCGCGCCAGAACTGATGAGATCCAGGAGATTTCTTCTGAATCTGAAGGAGATGATGAAACTAGCGATGGGGGTGGTGCTTCAGGGAGTGAGGGAAGTAGCAGCGGCTGCAGCAGCGGTGACGACCAAGATGACGGAGAGAGTTCTGATCAGCGCAACAGCTCTCCGAAGGTTGATATTATTGGATGAGGCAGAACTTATTCGAACCTTTGCTTTTGTCGTTGTAAAGACTACGAACTTGTATATTCATGGGCTGTGGCCTTCTTAAACTCTTGTTTTGTAAACTTTTAACCTGCGCAGGTCCTGCAAGGTGGGCCTGTGCAGGACATCATACCTTTGCGTATCCACCGCCAAGATCAGATAGTTAGTGGCGAGGCTTGGCGTTTGTACAAAGAATCCCATCCTGGATGCAAGTTCTCTGATTTCTGGACTTATTGTTGTCAGTACTTCTCAATGCGCAGCTTCCAGTTTAGTTGGTTTTTTCTTTACCGCGATGGTTATGCTCTTGCGACTGAGGCTTCAAGTTCACGCGGCTTCGTGAAGACGGAGCCCCTTAGCCCCATAACTGGGGATTGTAGCTTTGCTTATGCTAGTGATATTGCCGAAAATAGGGGCCGTAGCCCAGGTCGTATCATCGAACTACCTTTTTGAATTTTCGACTCTTCAAAGCTGTGTAACTATACTCTTATGAAATTTTGTATGAAACTAAGGCAATAAACCTCGTTTTTAAGAAAAAACATCACCCTTCCCACCTTGCCGTTTTCATGAAAAATTTCATGTGTGTTTCCTTCCGCTTACTTTGGTTTCTTCTTAACGTGTAAAAATTTGTACTTCATCAAAATGTAAGTCGACAAAATTTGCTTCGCGAATTTTGTGGACTTATGCCTATATGGCGAACTTGCCCAGGTTGATATCGCAACTTTCAGTTGCTTCAACCAGTTTGTGCGCTTGCCATTCTCACGAAGATAGCTGAGCCCCTTAGCTCATAAAATAACATTTTCGGTTAAAAAACTTTCCTGAGTGGACATCACTTCATAATTTTGTTCGTGGATGTTTACCAATATGCTAATTTATTCTTACAACTAAAAAATGTTGGATCAGGTATTACTTCATGAATTTTTTCACAAGAAAAAATTTTGCCAAGACATTTGAACTTTCCGGAGCACAACCTTCTGTTGTCTCTACCCTTTCGGTGGGATATTCCTTTGCTTTGGGATCTAGGCCCCGACTTGTTGTCGTCTCCGGCCTTTCGGTAGGATGTCCCTTTACGGTGGGATCTAGGCCGCAACTTGTTGTTGTCTCAGGCCTTTTGGTAGGATGTCCCTTTACGGTGGGATCTAGGCCACAACTTGTTGTTGTCTCAGGACTTTCGGTAGGATGTCCCTTTACGGTGGGATCTAGGCTTTCACGGAGCCCTTGGCTATCAAGGAGCCTTTTCACAAAACTTCTCTTTCACTTTTAGCATTTCGGCTATCAGGAAGCCCTTTCGCGAATTTTTTCTTTCATACGATGGTATTTCGGCTATCATGGAGCCTTTCGCGAACTTTTCTTTCTCACGATGGAATTTCGGCTATCACGGAGCCTTTCACGAACTTTTCTTTCTCACGATAGAATTTCGACTATCATGGAGCCTTTCACGAACTTTTCTTTCTCACGATGGAATTTCGTCTATCACGGAGCCTTTCACGAACTTTTCTTCCACATGATGGAACTTAGGCTAGACACAAAAGCGTTGGGGCAAAACTCTTTTCATATATATCACAAAGAGTATTTACATAGGATCCGCCTCATTAAAAACCTTGCCCCTTGATTTAGGGCTCCCTTTGCAAGGAAAAGAGTACGGTCCTTTTTATTCTGAGGTAAATGCGAGAAGTAAATATTTTTGTTCCCGAAACCACTTATAGCTCTGTGGTTCAAGTTTTTACAGTTTTTATGGAATTTAAATTTGCGAAAGGAAATGCTGAATACTAAATCTAACTACTTTCATGATTCTCAAGGGTAGTAGTACCTCTTTAGGTTGTCTGCATTCCACGAATGCGGCAATTCTTCACCGGTTTGATCTGTTAAGCGAAATGCTCCTGGCATACTGGTTTCTTTTGCTATGTAGGGTCCTTCCCATGATTCCTGAAGTTTACCCGGATTCTCCCAATTATTTTTTCTTTTCAGCACTGGGTCGCCGGTCTTGATATCTTTCCTCACTATCTTCTTATCTTTCCATGCCTTAGTCTCCTTTTGGTATTTCTCAATGTTTTCTGAAGCTTCAAGAATTGTGAGCTCGATCATGTCCTTCTCAATTTTCATTTCAATTTCTTCAACTTCTTTCGCTTTCTGAACTCTCAAGCTTTCGTTCTTGATTTCTTCTAGTGTCATTGCCTCGGTCCCAAATAGCAGGCGAAAAGGCGTGAAACCTGTTGCCCTCGACACTGTTGTGTTGTGAGACCAGATTACCCTTGGCAATTCATCTATCCACTTGCCTTTTCTCTGATCATATAGGCACTTCTTGATTCCTGAGAAGATTAGCCCATTCGCCCTTTCTACAGCCCCATTGGACTGGGGATGATAAACTGAAGAGTACTTCACATGAGTGCCCAGAGTCTTGCAATATTCCTTGAAGGAGTAGTAATCGAACTGTTTTCCGTTGTCCATAGTTAATTCTCTTGGGACTCCGAATCTGCAGATTATGTTTTGCCAGAAGAACTTCTGAACTGTTGGTGCGGTGATATTCGCCAATGCCTTCGCCTCCACCCATTTGGTGAAGTAATCAACTGCAACAGCTGCGAACTTGCAATTTCCTTGAGCTGTCGTTAATGGCCCAACCAAATCCATTCCCCACCTTTGCAGAGGCCATGATGGTGGAATTAGATGAACTGGCATGGATGGTAAATTTTGCTGATTCGCTGTTTTTTGACAAGCTTCACATTCCTGAACCAACTTCTTTGTGTTAATGTTTATGGAGGGCCAGAAGAATCCCTACTTTATTGATTTGCCCGCTAGTGCTCTTGTGCCTATGTGTGCACCACAGAACCCGCTATGAATTTCTTTAAGAAGTTCCAAGCCTTTTCCGGAAGTTATGCACCTCAGCTATGGTTCGGTAACTCCAGACTTGTAAAGTTCTACATTCACTACAGTGTAGCCTCTTGCCCTTTGCCTTAGCCTTTTTTCCTCCAACTCATCCTGTGGTTCATAATGACCCCTCAAATAGGCCATGATTTCAGCCCTCCAATCATGAGTTTCTATGGTGTTCACGGTTTTTGGCTGCAGATCTTTTATGGATGGTTCTCTGATGATTTCGAAGAATACATCTGGAGGCATTGCTTGCTTCTGAGCTGCCGCTTTCGCTAGTTTGTCTACTTCGTTATTGTCATTTCTTGGTATATGATGAACTGAGTAGCCCTTGAAATGCTTCTCCATTTCTCTGACTTTCTCAAGATACTTCACCAGAACTGGATTCCTTGCTTCGCTCTCTTTCTCGATGTGTTCTTGAATAACTTTGGAGTCTATCTTAACGATAAAAGTTTGCCGGCCCAATGCTTTCATCTTTCTCAGAGATAAGAGTAGAGCCTCATATTCGGTTGTGTTGTTCGTAGAAGGCACATCATCTACGAAGTCAAGTCGGGCGGCATATCTTATTACAACTCCAGTTGGAGATGTCACGATCGCTGCTACCCCGACACCTTTGTCGCACCAAGCCCCATCGCAGTGTACGATCCATGGCGTGACTATGTCTTCGCCAGAGTTCTGCATTGGCGATGTCCAGTCCACGACAAAATCTGCCAAGACTTGCGATTTGATTGCACTTCTTCTTTCGAAGTCCACAGTGTATTCTGACAGCTCTGCTGCCCATTTGACAATTCGGGTTGATGCTTCTTTGTTTGTGAACAAGTCGTTCGGTGGCTGATTCGTGATAACTCTTATTCTGTGACCTTGGAAATAATGCCTCAATTTTCTTGCTGCCATAATGACTGCATATGCTATCTTCTCTAGTTCAGAATAGAAGAGTTTAGATCCTGAAAGAGCTTCCGAAGCGAAATATACGGGGATTTGTTTCAACTTTCCGTCCTCTTCTTTTTCTTGCACTAGCACAACACTTATGGCAGAGTTGGAAGCAGACAAGTACAACAGAAGTGGTGATTTTGGCTCTGGAGGACATAACTTGGTCATGTTCGATAGATAGTCTTTGAGTTCTTGAAAAGCTTGTTTCTGAGATTCAGACCACTGGAAATTCTTGGAACTTCGGAGAATCTGGAAGAAGGGTAGGCTTCCTTCTGCAGCTCGGGGTATGAATCTGTTAAGGGCAGCCACTCTTCCTGTCAGCTTCTGTACATCTTTCACCGAAACAGGTTCCTGCATTTCTATTAGAGCTTTGATCTTGTCAGGATTTGCTTCAATACCCTTTGTTGAAACCAAGCAGCGCAAGACCTTTCCTTTGTGAATGCCGAAGACGCACTTTTCAGGATTTAGTTTGAGATTTGCTGCTCTGAGATTCGCGAATGTTTCCGCTAAATCACTGATGTGGTCGCCTCTTTTAATGCTTTTGACGACTATGTCGTCGACATATGCAAGAATATTTCTCCGAAGCTGAGGATGGAGCACTATCGCTATCATTCTTGAAAAAGTGCATCCTGCATTCTTTAGCCCTTCCGGCATTCTGACGAAGCAATAAGTTCCGAAAGGTGTGATGAAACTTGTCTTTTCTTTGTCTTCTCTTCGCACCCTGATTTGGTGATATCCTGAGAACATGTCCAGGAGTGAGAGCATCTCGCTGTTGGCAGCATCATCAACTACTTTGTCCACCCTTTCCAAGGGAAAGTCATCTTTTTTGCAGGCTTTATTCAAATCTGTGAAGTCCACACACATTCTCCACTTCCCATTCTTTTTCTTTACTGGCACGGTGTTGGTCAGCCAAACAGGGTACATGACTTCCCTGATCACTTTGGCATCCTGAAGCCTCTGCACTTCGGCCTCCACTGCTTTGGCCTTTTCTTCAGACATTTTCCTGAGTTTCTGTTTCTTCGGAGTTATTTTCTCATCTGTGTCTAGGGCATGTTCGATAATATCCCTGTCGACACCTTGCAAGTCCTTCGCTGACCAAGCGGAAACATTTTTATTCTTGTTTAGGAACTCGACGAGCTCTTTCTCTTCTTCGGGGCAAAGATGAGCCCCTATCACTACTGCTCTATCTGGCATGTCATCTAGATATACTTTCTTTGTTTCGCCATCAGCAGCTATCTCAACTTTTTCTTTATCTCTCTTGGCCTCAACATAGGGTTCTTTCCTTTCTTCGGTGGAGTTTAGGTGATGCACATTGCTTTGGCCGGGCGTATGGCCCTTCTCTATGTTTCTAGCCTCTTGCTGATCGCCGAACACTATGATGATTCCTTTGGGTGCCGGGATTTTCATACACAGAAATTGTTGCCTTATCACGGCGTCAAACTTGTTGATGAACCCTCCGCCGAAGATTGCGAGGTACGGATGATACATGTCGACCACATCGAAAGTGAGGGTTTCGGTTCTAGCATTGTCCAAGTCTCCAAAGGACACTGGGAGAGGTATCTTTCCCGCTGGCTTGATTGGCTTTCCTCCGAAGCCTAACAGTGGGTATTCTGGTGGCTGTAGCATGTGTGGGCTCAAGCTCATTTTCTCGATGGTTTTCATGAATAGTATATCAGCTGAACTTCCATTATCCACCAGGACTTTTCCGATCACCCAACCAGCGATATTCACCTCGATGACCATGGCGTCATTGTGGTCAGTAGATTTCAACCTGAAATCTTGTTCAGTGAATGTTATCGGCACCTTGGTCCATTCTGGTCGCGCTGCTGGGCCATCATTGACGACTGTGTTCACAGATCTGAAGTAATTGTTCCTCTGCCTCTTTGTTTCGAACTCCATGGCTGAGCCTCCAGTGATGGGCATGATGGTTCCGAAGGATGGTAGTGCTTTCGGGTTGTTGTTTCGTGAACTTGACTCTGGCTTTACCGAATTGGCTGGAGGTGGTGGCAACATTTCTTGAATTGGTTGTGGTTGCTGAATGGTTTGGATTGCCTGAGACTGAGGGAAGAACTATTGTGAAGGCTGCCATGACGACTGAGCTTGTTGAAATTGCTGAACTGGGATCGGGCTTGGCTGAGGACCCATCAGCTGCGGCTGCCAGAAGTTCTGATGGAACTGGTTTGGTATTGTAGAGGCAATGGACGTCATGGTTTTCTCTTGCTGAATTCTTGCTACATTCTTTTTGGTTTCTGGGCAAGCTTCGGTGCTATGACCTCTTCCGTGATATCTGCAGTAAAAATATGGATCTCTTGGATCATGATTTTGGATTTTCGGAGCTCCTCTTCCCCTTCCTCTTCCTCTTGACGGAAAACCCCCTCTTGTGCTTGGCCTATTGTCCTGGTTGAACTGTGATAGGGATTCTCCATGTTATTGATGTTTCGTGGGGTTTGGAATTGAGGCCTCCATCCTGTTCCTCTATTGCCCTGTCTTGCTTGGTTTCGTTCAGCTACTCTTTTGCGATGGTCTTCATCGGACTTGATGTACTGTTCTAGTTCATCAAAAAGTTCTCCAATGCTTTGGGGTTCTTTTCTGGTCAAGTGTGAAGCTGTTGGTCCTGGAGTCAGACCCTTGATTAATGTTTAGATTGTTGTTTTGTCATCTGTTCCCGGAATTTGGGATTTTTGTTGCATGAATCTTCTTACGAAGCTCTGCAGTGGCTCCCTATCTCTTTGCTTGCAACTGAACAGGTCCGATGGCTTTGCAGAAGTTTCATGAAACACTTGAAATGCCTGTATGAACTTTGTCTTGAGATCAATCCAGCTGCAGATTGAATGTGGAGGCAGCAAGGAATACCAGTTGAGAACTGGACCTTCGCAAGCGATGATAAAGGATGTGGCCAATGCAACATCATCTCCTCCTGCTGAATTTACAGCTGCTTCATAGCTCATAATGAACTGCCTAGAGTGTCCATATCCATTGTATTTCGGGAGAGAAACTGGTTTGTACTTTGGTGGCCATGGTGCCGTCTGCAACCCGAGTGAAAGTGGCGATTCTGGATCCTCGAATGGAGAGATTCCATTGCCCGTGAAGAAGTTTTCTCTCGGGGTTCTTTTGTGCTGACCAGAGCTCTGATATGGCAAATCACGCCAGAGTGAACTATTTTCTTGTTCTCTCATTTCATCGATTTCTTTTTGCATTTTCTCTAGCTGTTCTTTTGCTTGGTTGAGTTTCTCCAGTTTCTTCGAAGCTTTCCTTTTTGCTTCCAGTTGACTCGCGAATCTTTCCTTCTCCTTCTGAAGTATCAGCATTTTTTGGTTCATTGCTTCTAGTTGTCTGTCCATAGCCTCATCATCTTCTTCTTCAGCCTCTTCTTCGGCAAGTGCTTCTAGAGTATGCGCAGTTTTCTCTGCTCGTGCCTTCTGGAGAGCTTCAAGTTTTGTTCGCCTTTCCTGGTCTGAGATCTGCGAAGGTTCTGCAGTGAGAGAGTTTTCATTGTCTTCTTCGATGTGGTGATCTTCCTGATTTGCCTCAGTGGGTGTGTTCTTCTTGGACTTCTTCTGTGGAGGCATCGTGAGTTGTTTATCGGCTGAGACCACAGTGGGCGCCAATGTTGGGGGGTCAGAAAATTGGATGGGACCCCCGAACACAAGTAGAGAAAGATTCCCGAACGAACTCAAGAAAGAGCTCAGGAACAAGGAGACAAAGAATCTCCGAAAGCCTGTCTTCGTCTCAAAAGTTGTGAACCCCTTTACACGTGCCCTCGAACCCCCTTTTATAGGGGGGCGAAGGGACTTTTACATTCCGAGATTACCCTCGAATCTAAAGAATATTCCAAGTGTGGACATATACATGAATGTCTTTTACATCCCGTGATTTGCGGAGCTAATTTTACATATTTACTAGCCAGCCACTAGTTCACACTTAGAACCCGGACTTTTGATGCCTCGCCTTTGACTAGGTCGTCCCTTGGCCTTCGGCTCTTTGTTCGTGGAAGTCACCAGTTGTCAAGATTCCCGAATCGAGTTTCCGAAGTCACAGCCGAAGTGAAGTTCTTCGATCCCGTGGAGATCTCCGAAGTTTCCGTCGCCAGAATTTCCCGAATTTGCAATATTCCCCGAAGTTTCCACCGTCCTGAAACAAGAGACAGACCTGCGATCCAGTGGTCATTCGGCGATTGTTTCGCCCAAGAGAAATATGTTAGCGATTTTCAGAATCCGTAATATAATCTCCGAATTCGGGAATCATGAAGACGAACGCACGTCAGGCTCTTTCCCGCCCGCTCTTCTGAATTCATCGGAGTCTTGACATCTCTGAAGTTTCGAGGGTGAAAGATTTTTACCCAATTCCCCAACAGCAACCTTAGGAGAACCCCTAAGGCGCGGAGAAGCAAGGTAAACAACAACGACGACGACCAACATGGTCAGAGGCACACCAACCGAAGAAAAACACAGTTCTACCGGCAACACCTAAACCTGCACAAACGGGTACATCAAGAGCGCAAACACATCACCGACAGACTCACACCTAGGCGCCAACGGAAGACGAGCTAGAAGGTCATGCAAAATGATGCCTCCAAGGAGGGATACGACGCCAACGCCACCATCATCCGTCCACCCTCGAAGGAGCAGACCAAGCTTTCGCCTGGCGGGACAAATGGACGGAGGCCGAAACAACACCTCCAACGAGGTGAGGTACATTCTGAACAACACACCCGTTGTCGGCCCGAAGAAACGGACCACGCTTTCGCAGGCCTAACCAACTTCACGCAGCCCACCGCAAAGGCCTAGAAGGAATCAAACGATGGAAAAGCAGCTAGCAACTCCTGAGGCGACGATGAAAAGCTTCTGCAGGAAAGGCGGCCAAGAGCGACCACAGCTACCGAGAGGGGGAAGGAGCTCACCCACATCCCCACTCTCCACGACCTACACATCCAGCAACACTCAAAGACGACGAGGGTGGGTACCGAAGCACAGAAGCTTGCCGTGAAGCACCGACAGCCTAAGATACCAGGGGGAGGACGAGACCCATCCTCCCATCCCACCAGCGAAGAGAGACAGGTGAAAGCATCCACAAGCTACCGACAAGCCTCGAAGAGGCGACCAGCTACGCCACCACCAAACCCGACGACGACGAAGCGACGACACACGAGAGTCAGGATCGACCGCGGGAACAAGACGACCAAGTGGACCAAGATGGCCAAGGAAGATCAATCGGTGAGGACTGAGGAGAAGGAACATGAATGACGCCTCAAGAGGTGAACGACACCCGCAGGCGTCGCCGTCATCCGCCCGCAAGCAGGCACTGGCTTTCGCCAAGCCCCAAAACCTCATAGTACATGGATGACCCTGAAAAGGCACATCATTGGCCAGCACAACCACCACGCCGTCGACCACCAAGCAGGGCACCGAAACCACCAGCGACCACCAAACGAAGATGCGACCAGGAGGACCATATGAGGGCGACGACCCGATGACAACCGCAGCCAGCGAGCGACGGAGACGAGGCCGGCAGCGGAACCCAACCCGCGCGGGCGGCCGCGCCACCAGGCCCCCGCCACGGGCGTCCGCGCGCCCGACAGGCTGCCGGCCTCGCTGACGACGGGCGAAGTTGGCGGTGGAGGCCTGGCGGGGATGCGGCGGAGCCGCCACCACCAGCGCCTCCAGCGAAGCCAGCCGCCGTGACGTCGTATGGAGGCCTAGCGGTGCGGCCTCAGGGCCGCCGCCGGGAAAGAGGGTCGGGAGCGACGCCCCCGCTGGGCCTACACCAGCCCGTCACCTCACGAACCACCGGATCCGCGGCCGCACGCACCGGATCCGTGGCGGGGATGGCCGGATCCGCGATGGGGACGACCGTATCCGCGCCCGGAGGACCCCCCCCCGGTCGGAGCAAGCGCCGCCGCCGGGTCAACGCCGGCCCACCGCGACCTGGAAGCCCCACTGTCGCCGTCGCCGCGAGCAGGATGGAGACGAACACCACGGCCATCCCCGCGCTCGCGGACAGGTTGAACTGCGTCCGACTGCCGGACGCCGGGCCGACCGCCGGTGTGGGTCGCGGCCCGTCGCCAGCGGTGAGGCGCCTGCTCGCGCGTGCCGTGGCCATGGCCATGGCCAGAGGGAAGCCGAGGCCGGGCCGCCGGCCGCCGCCAGTCCCCGAACCGCCACAACCTAGATCCAGAAATGGGGGAAGAGAAGGCAGAGGAAGGAAAAAAATGAGGAGCTCCTCGCCACCGCTGTCACCGAGGTCGCTGGGCCTCCGGCCTCCCTCTCAGGCGGCGGCAAGGCAGGGGATGGGGAGGTGCGCGGCCGGCGGCGGTGGAGGCTGGGGAGCCGCCCGTGCCGCCCCTAGGAGCGACGCGGGGGCGCTTCGTGCTCGGTACAAATTTAATTTTTATCATGAAAAAGTTCTTAGAATTTATTTTTCTAACGCAGGATACTATACTTTAGATCAACTGTATGCAGCTTGATATTATAAGAAGAAGGAACTGGAAAATAAAGCACTACTTTGGATAACATATCATGATTTTAGAAAAATAGAAAAAGGAACCATCAAATTTTGAGTTTTTACGAAGGCGAAATACCAATTATAAAATTTAGTTCTGAATTAAAAAGAGATAGATGAACAAATAATGTGTTCTTCCGCCCAAATTAGATGAATTTCCCTACGTGTCACATGAATTTCCCTATGTATTTTCTCTAAACCATAGCGAAATGAGGAATATCCTTGTGTGCCATGTCAATTTTTCTGTATTCTTTCTAACCCACAAGGAAATGAGGAATATTCTTGTGTGTCACGTCAATTTCCCTGTGTGTTTTATCTAACCTACAGGGAAATGACCCATTTCCCAGTGTGTTTTATAAAATACCGAGAGGGAAATTCGTTAGACACAGAGAAATTCGTGTTTCCAGTAGTGAAGCTTAAGGTGTGAATTTTTTTTGCATGGCTTCTCAATGATCGACTAAACACTACAACATGGTCAGAAGAATTAAAAAAAATCCCCTCAACAGAACAAAAACGTTTTACCCTGGTCACTTATGCCAACCGTGCACAATTGCACAGCAATGCTAGTCCTTCACCGATTTGCCCCACTGGATCGTCCTGTGTCGTCTTTTGGCCGCATTTAACGGCTGCTGCTTCGTGTGAAACAGTACTGATGATCTTTTACAGTTTCACCCTTGCAACAAATGCACACATAAAGAACATGCAAATGCTAGCGCAGGCGCATGGCTTTTTTTTTTAACGAAGCACGAGATTGTGCGCTATTAGAGTAACTCCAACAGGCTCATGATACTGTTTTAAATCGATAAAAAATAAAAAATATCGATCATTTTCACTTCCAACAACATCGGCAAAATCCTTCTCTCAGTATCTCCCTTGTCATCACTAAGAACCCAGCATTTGTCCCAGACCTGAAATCCTATTAGTATCGGGTATTTTTACACCCGATACTAATAAGGACATTAGTACCGTGTGGGGAGGGAGACCCCTGACGCGCCCTCCGTGATCCACATTAGTACCAGGTGTAGCCAAA
This sequence comes from Cenchrus fungigraminus, assembly GCA_036936925.1. Classification (NCBI taxonomy): domain Eukaryota; kingdom Viridiplantae; phylum Streptophyta; class Magnoliopsida; order Poales; family Poaceae; genus Cenchrus; species Cenchrus fungigraminus. The sequence continues at coordinate 45,969,552 of CM072778.1, read as the reverse complement.
ACTTAGTACTAATAAGGACATTAGTACCGGGTGGGGAGGGAGGCTCCTGACGCATCCCTCATGATCCACATTAGTACCGGGTGTAGCCAACACTCAGTCCTAATGTAGCCAGAGTACACTAGTACCAGGTGTAAAGAAGTCCCGGTACTATAGGAGGCACATTTGTCCATCACTGCTGCCACCCTCCCCCCTCTCCTCTATCCGCACTAAGAAATATCTGCACGCCCACCATCTCACCCTCATCCTTATCTTACATTACCCTTTATTTTCCCCTTAGGCCAATCTCAGTGCACAGTTTCATTACACGGTACCTAGACTGGGAACTAGGTAATTGTGCCACAGGAGTTTCATGGTGATGAAACTCCTCTCACATATGATGAAACTCTCTCTTCTCTTTCCTCGTAACTACATTGCCACATAAGAAAAATTGGTGATGTGGCATGATAATTAATGCTCATGAAATCGTTCATGAAACTCCCATTGAGACTGGCCTTAGCTCTCACTCCCTCTCCTCGTTCTGTTGCAAGGTGCAGTGTGGTGGAGGCCAGCCGACGGTGGCGCGGGAGTGCGGGGGCTGAGGCACGGGAGCCCCAGCGGACGGTGCGGCCCCATCTTTCTTAGCTCTCTCAGCCTCTCAGTCCCTCTCCTCTCGATTTGCTATAGGAAGCAGGTCCGGCGGAGACCAGCCGGGGGCGGCTGCGTAGGAGCACAGGGCGGAGGCATGGGAGCCCTGGCGGGCGACATGACACCATCTTACCAGCACTGCGGCGCAGCCTCATCTCCCTGGCATGGTGGCGCGGAGAGGGCGTGGCCTCCCAGGCGGGCGGCGTGTCCCCGATCTTCCCTACGCGGAGGCGCATGCCAAGAGAGTTGCGTATCTTTGTATTAAGAGAGAAAAAGTTTTTTTTTTACAACAACGTGTTTTTGGGGCGCCTCACTGGTGATGCACTCAGACTATTACACTATATATCTAAAAGATGACAACTTAGAGACCATGACGGTTTGTATAAGAAAAAAAAAGAAAAGCAAATACATGGGTATCAAAGGGCACAACAAGAACTTAGTAGACTATTACACTATATATCTAAAACATGACAACTTAGAGACCATGACGGTTTGTATAAGCAGAAAAAAAAAAGCAAATACATGGGTATCAAAGAGCACAACAAGAACTTAGATCAATTAGAATGGTAGGAAGAAAATCGGTAAATAATAATGCATGCCTGGTAAGGCTAGGCTGTCGACATGAACGTTACTGGCCTTAAAAGCTAGCGCCAGCTGCTCAAAAGCGTAACAGGTCCGCTTGCGTACAAGGAAAGGGAAGAGAATGCTTGCATCATGCATGCATGACACGGTGGCAGTACTGTTCACGGTAGTAAAGGGTGCGTGACTGCGTGCACTGTTCAGTAGCTAGGTAGCTACCTGCCTGCTGCATATAGTGTATGCGTCGTGCTAAAATCGTACACGGCCTTCACTTTTTTCACAATGGCCGGTCGGCAAGAGCATTAAGGGTCGTCTTTGGTAATTTTTTTCAATTAGATCCTTTTTAGTAAAAATGTTACATATAGACTTTTGGAGGAAACAATCTAAAAAATGAATCCATATGACGGCATCGATGGTCTTGACGCCGTAGTAAGACAACACGACACCATAGGACTTGGCGATGTATCTTACCACATCGGATCCACCTTAGCTCGTGGAAAATCTGGTCAAAACACCTGGGCGCCAAAAGAAAAGGCGCCGAGGTATTCACCTATGGCGCCGAGGGCATTGGCGCCGTGCTTCGGGACTTAAGCGCACCTGGCCTAAGCCGTAGTAACGGCGCCAAAAGGAGTGGCACCGTTATTATACAACACAACGCCAGATATTTTGTCGACGTATTGCAGACACAAACCCGTATGTATTGGCGCCATGATGCCAAACTTCGACCAACCTAAAATCGACAGAGTGCAGAAGTTCACAAAAACATTGCCACAAGTTAACAGATGGCATTACCACAACTCCATAGCACAAATGATTAACAAATGACGTGACAACAACTTCATAACACACATGTTTTCGAAATGACAATAGTACATCAAACCTCCATCACCCTCCCTTTGCCTTGCACTTGCCCCGAGCCTGCCAGGTAGATCTGTGCCTAGTGTGTGTCGTTTAGGCAGTCGACGACGTTGCTATGTCGGCCAAGTGGGAGGTAGTGCGTCGTGTCGCTGTGACACACCAAGCTCCTCCTGGTTGTCCTCCTGCTCGTTGTCCTGGGCATCTTCGTCCTCGTCCTCGTCATTGCCGAATGTGTTCGTGCGAGACGAGCTCGTTGTGGCTGCCGCTCGGTGTGAGGACGATGACCTTGCCGGATGTGAGGTGCCAGTATGGGAGACGTCAGCCTGAGCTAGAGTCCGGCAATCAGCACGTGCGGTAGCTCGACTCAGTCGGCGGCACAACCTCTATATGAGAAAAACAAGAAACTTCGGCAAAAGATTGGTTGCCAGAAGTAAGGTTCGAAAGCGCAAAAGATGAGTTACCTGAAGCAAGTTCCGGAAGCGGCCTACAGTTTTGAAGGACAGGCAACCATAGAGGGGGAGTGAATGGGAGCCGATAAAAATTATTCTCGAAGGAGATGACTTCTCCAACAAGATGAACACGGCCGGAATCCCAAAATCACTTTGTCCACAACTCCTTAACATTTGCTAAGACCACGTAGCCACTGAAGTGCTACTGATCCTAGGAGCAAACTACACCTGCAACTACCCAACTCACACATCACGTAGCAGAACAAAACCCAGAGCAGCACACACCCTGCACCGATCAGACCGGTCACTAGCACCGGTCAGACCGGTCCTGGCCGGGTCACCCGAACAGCACTACCGGATCACCCGACACCTAACAGAGACACCCCGGATCACCTGAAAACACCAGTCGGATCACACGAGCCGCACAACCTGCTGCCTATATGCACCAGTCAGACCGGTCACCTGCACCGGTCAGACCGGTGGGCACAACAACAGCCCAAAGACGTTCCAGCAAGCCTCAACAATTTCTCTATGCCCTGGAACAACAAGCCACCTCAGGAACATAAACCAAGCAAAACAACAAGCTTCACAAACCGAGGCAAATAACTATGATTCTTGCCAAGAACTGACCCAAGACAACTCACAGGGACTATCAACTGAACCACCTGCTCACCCGAGCAAAATACCCAAAAGGGCTTGCGCCGGTCAAACCGGTGTGGGGCACCGGTCAGACCGGTCACGCCTGGGCAGCTCGGGATGAACTCCACCCGCGGGTCAACTCCAAGAATCAAGCCTCCCGATCTCCCGATTTGCTCCACGGTTTCAAGAAAAACTTTGGGGAAGGTTGGAACACCTCATGGGTGATCTCTAGCTCAAATCTCAAGCCCCAAATCTCTCTACAAAAGGAGGAATCACAAATCTTAGCTCTCTACCTCAAGAACACTAAGAACTCGAAAACCACCAAAATTGAAGGCCTTCCCACGGGATTTGAGGAGCAAGATCACCAAGAAAATAGGCAAACCAACCTCATGTGTGATTCCCAACATAAATCCCGCAAAGAAACACCTCAAAATCCTTCCCATGAAAATCACAATAAAAGGCTCTGAAAATCACCAGAAAGGAAAAACGGGAGAGGCATCAAGAACACTTAAGGAATCATGTTGAACCTTCTATACATACCATGAAAGATTCATACAAGATCTAGCTTGCCTTCGGATCATCCATCTCTCTCTCAAGATCTCACCATGAATCTCTCAAGCTAGTCCTATAGAAAACCCTAAGGGAAAAAGTGGAAAAACTAGGAAGCAAAATAAACTAGGGTTCCAAGAGATGGCAGCCATCCTCTCTCCACTTGGTTTATATGGAGGCAACCGAAAGACAAAATTACCCCTATTACATGAAAGTAAGATACACACCCTCGAAGGGCACTTTGGGAACTTCTCATCATAGCACCATCGGACGGATGCCCGGCGACCGCACCATGCTTAGCCTCGATGCAAGTCTTGCAATCCCGACATGTGTCCTCTGCTTTGAAGTCTCCGGAAGCTCACGACGCACACTGGTCATACCGGTGCTCCTCACCGGTCAGGCCGGTCCCCACCGGTTAGACCTGTCCGACCCACTGGTTAGACCGGCCCGGTGCTGCAGCACTTTGATCTTCGGTCTTGGCTTTGTGGTTCAGCCAAGGAACCCAATGGTTTTGTGGTGAACCACTACAAACCCCGCGGACTTGGTGTGGTCTCTCGCCAATCTCCACTCATGACTTGGCCCCCATGGTTGTCTCGGCTCGACCTTGGTTTTGAGGCTCAACCAAGAAACCGTACACGACTTCGTCTTGCTGTTCTTGCCACCATGCAGTCCGCCCTTGATCCCGCTGGCCACCAGGTCCCTCGAACCAAGCCTACTTGTCTGCTCCACACCTGGAGGCCGACTGGCATAGACCTTTCGCGCTTGTTCTTCACCTGCACCAACACCAATCAAGCCAGAACTTGCACCTGCAATACTTGGCCAAGAGTCAGTCAACACAATGTTGTCAATCACTCATCACACCAGGGAGCAACCATCCACCTGTCCTCGAACCACACAGGTCCTCAATCTCCCCCTTGATGAGTGCATTGACAACACACACATATGCTATCATAAAAGAAAAGGAAAAAGAAAAGAAATGAACAAAAGAATTCCAACAAGCGATCGAAAGCCGAACCAAAGGCAAAGATCAAGATCACTTGAAGGGGGAAGGTCTCAGTCCCCTTAGGCAAGGGTAACGGCTTGACACAACCGAGACAAAAGCAAGCTCACACAAAGAGCAAGGACCACCAAAGCAAAGCTCGAAAACACACAAGAGCTCCCCTGCTGTAACACCCTGTTGACGGTTGTTAAGTACCACTTTTACACCATCAACTCCTGCATAAAATAAATAAAAAGTGAGCATCAACAGTAGTGTTAGGAGTTATTACTAACAAATTCTACAAGTGTTGGTGTTTCTATCTTTTGTTGCAGGATGCATGAAAATACGCGTAAACCAGTATAGTTAAAGAGCAAGCAAGCCAAAGGATTATATAGGTTGCTATTGGAAACAGTGCCAAATACCAAATTGGATTGCACCATTGCGACAAGCTCGATGAGACGATCGAAATGGATATATCATTTGACAACTTTGGAGTTCGGATGCGAAAGATACTAAAGGAACAATATATTGTGGTCCCCACCACCGTATGACGACCGCGCGGGAGGCAGGGCCCCGCCCGGCCACGTGCTGTGCGCTGGTTGGCCGCGGGACGCTCCCGCCATCGCAACACAGGCGCACGCGTGCGAGCGCGCGGGAGTCGTCCCCCGCCTGCCACGCATCGCCACCGGGCTGGCGCGAGCGGCTGCCGTGCTGGGGAAGTGCGGGCGCGGCTGAGGGGACCGCCCGGACCGGTGACGTGGTGCGCGGAGATTGGCTGGAGCAAGGTCGGTTCCTGGTTTGCTGCGGTCTGCTGTGCTGTTGCTCCGGTTCAGGCCCCAGTTCAGCCGATTCAGGCACCCAGGCGCCTGTTCAAGGCCGGTTCACCCACCTAGGGTCCGGTTCTTGTCCGGTTTTCTCTTCCACCGCCTCAAGCATCTTCCCGTGCATGCTACAGTGCCAGGTGGCGCCCTAGGGATGGCTGTGGCCAGCAGTTTGAGGCACAAACACCCCCTAGCTCTCACACGTCCTAGCCTATAAATAGAAGGGGAGGGGGTTAGAATAGGGACACACCACTTCACCCAAGGATGAGAGCTTCCCTTCAAAGGAGAGGCCTCTCCTTGGTAGATTAGAGAGTAGGAGAGTGAGAGAGAGTTGTATCTCTATGGATGCTTGTTCTTCAATTAGAGTAAAGTAAGTATTTCCACATTTCCTATTTAGACTAAAGTGGCATTCATACATAGGTGATATGTTCTTGTGTTCTTCGCTTGTTCTTGATTTAGAGGCTTGTGTTCTTCGAACACTACCTTTCGATCTAGTAGCATAGGTTCATAAGTGCTCATATCCGTTTGTATGCATGTTCGTCATTTAGAATAAATTGGTTATGCTTGCATGCTCTGATTAGAATAAAGTGTGTTCGTGATTCCTTTCTAATAGTTTATGCTAGGTTGCATGAGTAGCCTTTTTCCTCTGCTAGTGCGTAGATCCTGGGTTCATGCCTTCGTCTGCCGCAAGTCGTTCATGTATGTTGGAAGTATAGTACGGGACCGAGTGCTATCTCGTATGCCTTTAGTATAAGCTAGTTGTACCTATAGTGAGTGAGATCAGTTCTCTTCCGTGGTCATAGTTCTATTAGTACAGGGTGCCGTAGTCCGTTGGCTACGGCAGTAACCACAGCGTGGACGTTGTGACACGCTACCGGTTGTCATCCGTTCGGCTTATCCCAAGGTTAGGTAGAGGCAGTCCAGGAGGTGGTGATAGCCCTTTTGGCCCTCGTTGATCCTCCGCAGCTGGATATAGTCAGAGCTCCTTCCACATAGATCCACGTATCGAAGTCGCCTGTTAAGTCAGGGCTATCGGTACCCTAAGCCAAGTTCTATCTAGAGATCGACCTTTAATCTCATCTATAGTGCTATCTTTAGGAATCCTCTCTATCCTTGCCTCTTATCTAGGTGTGTCCTTGGACAGACTGTATGAAGTTAGCGCACACACGTTCCCTTGGATTCGATACCCTTGGAATACTCTGAGGTGAAAGCTACAATGGTATCCGTGCGCTTGCGGATTTATTCGTGTGACGCTAAAATACCCAACAAGCTTTCTGGCGCTGTTGCCGGGGAACGGTTGCTGTATCTATCTTCGTACCCAGTGGTCCTCGTATCTTTTCTTTTTTCTTTATTCTACCTTTACCCCTATTATCCATGGAGAAGCCATCCTTTCACGGCCTCTCCACCACATCCAATGAGTTCATTGTTCCATCAACTTCCACACCCATCTATGGACTCAATCATCCCGACATTATAGCCATGGTTCGGATTCACACCTTCTCTGGAGCAATTAATGAAGAACCTTATGATCACTTGCGAGAATTTGAGGATATGTGTTCATTCTTGGTTGTCCTAGGAATGACGCAGGAAACCTTGAGATGGAAGTTGTTTTGTTTCTCTCTCATGGGAGAGCGAAACAATGGTACATCCATTCGGTAGGGAGCATGAGCGGTTGTTGATGCTCACTAACTCTTATTTTTATGCATCAACAACACAGGAAAAAGGATTAAAAAGATAATTCAACAATAGTATAGGGCTTTGGACTGATGAATTCCACGAGTTTTGGTGAATTGAATAATTTCAGGGACCATTCAGGAAAATACAAAAAGAATGAAATTTAGAAGCCTCCGGAAGACTACCGAACTTAACCAACGTGAGCTACAAGAAAATAAGCATCTAGAAGGAACGAGAAGACACCACACGAAGGCGGGGCCCAGATGGGGCCCACCACAGGCCGACCGGCCCTGTGGTGGGGCCGACCGGTCCCCCCCGGATGCCAACTCAGCCCTACTTCTGGAAGGTTCCTCCACCGCCTATGAGGGTCAATCTAAACCACATGTTTAGGTCGGTTTGATCCTACGGTGACGGATTACCTCCTTCGGACTATATAAGCAGCCCCTAGACCCCCTGGAGGAGGGAGACGATCAGAGCAATCAAGAAGATCATTATCAAGACGCCAGGGCAGGAGAAGAAGAGGATACACAAGAGATAGGATAGCTACTTCATAGTTCTAGATCTAATTCTTAGATCTAGAACCTAGTTCTAGATAGAAAGTTAGATTCGAGTAGAGTTGAGCTTTGCTCCAGTTCCAGATCTGTAAGTCATCAAGATCCAGTTCTTATATTGTTTCTCAATGACTATGTGTTATTTCAATATTATGTGTGCAATTGCTAAGTTCTTACTTTGTTCTAGTAGTATATTTGATATAGTCATGATTAATGGTAATTTCACGCACTTATTCGTAGAGCTCCTAGTATATTATGCGCGTATACTAGGTAGTAGAAAGTATGTAAGCATGGTGCTTAGATATGATTTACTTGCGGATTCACCTTATGCTCCGGGTCGTGTGGTAGATCGTAGGTGTGACAGGCCTATTGAGTCCTTTGCAATCCATCCCCTGTGTATAAGACTAGTCGATAATGGTTCTTGGGAGGATCATGTTTCGTTCTTGATCTTCTTGGGTAATCTTCGGGGTGCACACATTTATCCATGACTATGCTATATGTGATGATATACTACAATAGAATAGATGAACAACTAAGTCTTTGTATGCTACATAGAATTTGTGCCTCTTAAGTAAATCCAATTCTAATCTAACTAGGAAGTAGTATGTTCTATGCTCCACGTGTGCCTCTACCTGTCTAAATTATCATTACTTTATCATTTGGCTTACCCCTGTTAAAGTATGTGCCGTACCATCAAAGTCTCATAAAGTAGTCTACTGCCATCCTTAGTCAACCGATACATCCATCCCATCTTCCCTATGGATACGATATTTTAAAACCCATCACCCCGGGTGAAGTGCTCACCGGTATCCGTGCACTTGCGGATCATTCATTTCTCTGTAGGCTTAGCAAATACCTACAAGCATTTCTGGTGCCGTTGCCGGGGAAGATTGGATGGCTACCTTTTTGAAAATCGATGGCTAGATACTTTATGATGACATTGTAATTTGGCACCTCTGCTTAAACAGAATTACCCTTGTTTGTTTTTGTCTATCTTATTTGAAGGGTATTAACAGGTTTGATTGTGATTCACCACACTTTGATTATTCGAGTCAAATCAACCAAGGAAGCTTTACACCAAGTTCCTGAAGCCATGGCTGAAAAGATGTTGTTTGAGTTCTCTGCTCCAAGCATCAATAACGTTCGCACTGGACCAACACTTCAAATCAACCATGAGTTCGAGCTCAAGCCTAGCCTCATCAACATGGTGCAAGCTAATCCATTCAGTGGAAAGGTACATGAAGATGCAAGCACTCATCTCCATAACTTTCTGGAGAAAGGCACCACCATCTCCATCAAGAACATTCCAAAGGACACGATCCTACTCCGCTTATTTCCATTTTCACTAACGGGAAGGGCGAGACAATGGTTCTACTCCAATGAAATCAACACATGGGAGGAATGTTCTACAACCTTCCTATCAAAGTTTTTCCCCACAGGCAAGACTAATGCCTTACGTGGAAAAATCACCAACTTTCAGCAGCAGAAAGGCGAGTCAATTCCAGAGGCATGGGAACATTTGCAAGAATATATATCAGATTGTCCTCATCATGAAATAAAAGAATGGATGCTCTTACAAAGCTTTTACCATGGACTAAACCAAAAAGCGTATGAACATCTAGATGCAACTGCTGGAGGATCATTCTTGTCACTCACTCCGGGAGAAGCCGACATACTTATGCACAAGATATCATAAAATCAAGGCTGGACCCAGAAGAACACCCAACACTGTCATCAGAGTGAAGAAGTACAAGAAGATGAAGAATTGAAAGCAGTATCAGCTGGTATGGACGTGCTGTTGAACCGGCTTGAGGAACGAGCCAACTTCAAAGAGGATCGACAAGCTTTACAAGACTCTATGAATCCTTCAAGAAATTCAAGCTTGGTGGTCCACAAGTCAGCACCAACCCAAGGAAAAGACCTACAACCACGTCCGACTTACGCAGGTAAGTATCCAGGTAATAATTCCAAGCAACCTTCACTACGGGAATTAATTGAAGAACAAGTTAGAATTAATGATAATTTCTCGAAGAAGCTTGTTGCTAATGATAAGATTCTAGAGGACATAAATGTTAAAATGGATAGTTTCTCTACCATCTTGAAAGATCAAGCTGTCTTTAATGCTAAACTAGAATCAAAGTTATCGAAATTGTCTGCTGTGCCTGTTACCACTAACCCTGAACAGGTATTCAATGTCCGAACAAGGGGTGGGAAGCAAACAACTGATCCACCATATCCAAAGGGCACAGCAAGACCGTCGGCTAGAACACCTACAACACCTGCAACCTCTGCAGCACCCGTAGCACCAGCCGAAGTTCCAAAAGAGAAGGATAATGATGTAGAAGAAGTTGTGTACGAAGAACAAGATCCAGCAAGACAAGATTTCCACGACACCAACTTCATACCATATCCAAGAAGAATGAGAAAACCCCAAGTTGATGATCAATTCGGGAAGTTCATAGAGGTAATCCAGAAGCTTTATGTCAACATACCTCTATTAGACGCCATGCAAGTTCCGACATATGCTAAGTACATCCGAGATATCCTGAATAAGAAGAAACCTCTGCCAACTACGGAGATCATCAAGTTAACTGAAGAATGTAGTGCGGCAATCCTGAATACATCACCCATCAAGAAAAAGGATCCAGGATGCCCCACTATAGAGTGCTCCATTGGGGATCAATACTTCAACAATGCACTCTGTGATCTTGGAGCAAGTGTCAGTGTGATGCCCAAGGTTGTTTTTGACAAGCTCAAGCACCCTACCTTGGTTCCAACATCAATGTGTCTACAATTAGCAGATCAATCAGTTCTCTACCCATCAGGAATAGCCGAGAATATTCCAGTGGAAATCCGAGAGTTCCTGGTGCCAGTTGATTTCGTGGCATTGGATATGCACCCAGACTCCAAGGTCTCACTGATCCTCGGGCGACCATTCCTGAGCACTGCCAACGCACGCATCAATGTAGGCATAGGACAGATCACATTCGAGATCAATGGAAAGGAAGAGAAGTTTGCCTTCAAACCCAAACCAGAGCTCAGTATCAACGCGAACATGATCGATCAAGAGAAGATGTCACTAGAAGGACTATTCTCTCCGAAGACGGAGGATCCACTTGAAGATTAGAAGATTTGGAAGTCCCGTTCGAGGACTTAAACTACGAACCCTCGCCAAAGGTAACCGGTAAAAACACAAAAATATATTTTCTGCATTTCCATATTTATTACAGTAAGAACTCTTTCACGCCCCATGGTAAATAATTTTGATGGTGTGTCAAAACCCGTATAATAATCTTTCGTGGTGGCATAAAAGTATTTTTACTGTCATATTTTTGCTGTTATATTTTCATGCATTTTATTTACCCTTACGCATGGGACCCACTTGCCATAGGGATACAAATCAAATCATCGCTTCCTTCCACCTTATCTTCTCTTCCACTAGCCTCAGTTATTCCCACTCAACATCCACTTATTCTGGCGTGGGTTTGCAGCAAGAAATGGACGGAGGAGAGGGCACCCAAGTGGGGCCCAAGTGGGTCCGACCGGCCCCACCACAGGACCGACCGGTCTCCCCCCTTGGCTCTATAAAAACAGCCACCTCCTGCCTATTTCTTCACACATTCACAAGCTCAGAAAACTTCATTTCGAGCTAGTGTAGTGCTGCCACGAGAGTAAGGAGGTTTAGGAAGAAAGGAAGTTTTTCAGGGGTAGTTTCGCACTAATCACATTCATACCCTCGTGTAAAGCACCATGTTCGGGAGAATCCTTGGACGCACTCGTTCTAGGACCAACTCCCAACGATCAATGAGTGTTGACTCTCAGGAGTCTCCCTCACCCATCTCCAATCCCTCTCCATCAGCATCACCATCACAAAGGAAAATCCTAACCAGTGATGTTCATCTTCACATAAGGAGAGGGGAGGAGAAGGAGAGGTATGAGAAGTTGAAGAAACGCACTTTTGTCCTCACACCCATGTTTGACGAGGAGTTCATGCAAGAAATAGGTATGGATGCCGAGTTTGCTCAAATGTTTCTTTTGCTAGGTTGGACTACCTTTTACAACACTTCTGAACGGGGTTGCCGTCTCCTCACACTAGAATTTCTATGCACCTTAAAAACCACTGATGACGGAGTAACCTTCCCGCTCTTCCATCAAGAACACACTTTGTCTTGGAGGAGGTTAAGCAACGCCCTGGGGTTTGCACAAGGATGCACTTTAGACTTAGACACATCACTTGAAGATTTTGATAAGCTGCACCTTTGGGCAGACGTTTCAGGGAGACAAAATGCACATAGACCACGCACTAACGAAATTTAGCATCCCACTCTCCGTTTCGTTCATAAGTGGATAAGCCTTGTCTTCTTTCCACGAAATGACAACATCAGCGTGAGAGTGGCAGACATGCAACTCATGTATGCTGCTATGAAAAGAAAAGCTGTCTCCCCTGTGAAGCTGCTAGTAGAGCACTGGCTTTCACTCCCGAACCTAGTTGGAGAAGTGAGCTGCACCTCTCTAATCACTTGAATAGCCGATGATTTGGGCATTCTAGGAGATGCTACCATCATCAGCATTGACACTCCTAGAGAGATCATCGGCTATGTTTATTTTCGCCAAGGGAGATGGGTCAAAAGGATTCAAGGGCAACTGTACTATATTTGCAATAAAGACACAATCCCGTTACCTAACCCGGGGTTGGGTATATATTCCGTGCAGTCTTTCTTGATCAACTTTCAGGCACAACCAGTCCAGCAGCAACCCCCGCGAACGTCAGCACGAGCTTCATCATCAAACTACGCCGGAACTGACCAACCCTCTGAAGACGCCGCTTATCAATCATACGAAGGTTCCGTACCATCATATCCTCGCCGCGCATACCAAGGAGGAGGTTTACCGTCACAAGGACCAAGTGATCTTGGAAGACAGGAATTCGCGAGTGGCAGGTTTCATGCATCATCTTCAAATTTTGTACCTACCCGTAACTCCTTTTCAGGATTCGACCATCAGCGCACTGCAACATTCCGCCAAGGTGTCCATGACAACATGAGAACGCAAATGAACACCCAAAACCTCCACACCAACATGCTACACCAGTAACAACAATGGATGGACCAGGCGGGACAACAACTGGAAGATATACAAGAAACCACGGACGCAAATGCTGAACTACTGGCAAGAACGCTCCGCCAATGGAGGATGTGAAACCGAGCAGCTTGGGGGAGGAGTGTCCCCAAGGTAAGTATTATTTACCTACTTTTATGTTTTGGCTTAAGGTTTGTTTAAGTTTTATAAGTTTATGGTGTGTTAAAATAATAATAAAATGAATAAATATTTTTTCCTTTGTTTTAAATAAATAAGAACTAGAGAAGTACGCTTAATGGACATGATAGACAAATGCTCTTCAATGCTTCAATACCGAGATTACCATCTTTAAATTCTCCCAAGACATGGATACAATTGTTTAGATTTTTAAAACATGCTTTGAGTTTGAGATTTTGTGGGAGTATTTTCTTGATCTAAGTCTAGGTGATTGGTTGATATGATATAATTAAGTTGAGCTGCTGTTTATCTTGTTCAAAGTGACACTAAATTCTGGAGATTTACTTTTAAAATCATAAATTTGCATGACGAGTCTCCTGTATGACACAAGACCTTAAGTTCTAAGAGAGAGAGAGAGAGAGCCTTGTTGAAAATATGCTCTGAGTGTTCCTGTTATATATCTCTCTATGCTTTCAAGAGACTTGGGCATGACATAAAAAAAGAGAAGAGAGGGAAAAAGTGAGATAAGAGAGGGAGAGAAAAGGACAAGTGTCATATTAGGCGAGAAGGGCCTACCTCCCTAAATAATAAAATTAGAGGTGAATAATGGACACAAGTCCGAGGGCGAGAAAAGCCCACATCTCTAAGGAGAGAGAAAAATGGACAAAAATCCGGGGCGAGTAGAGCCCACCTCTCCAATTGTCATGTAACCCAAGGTTTTCTTAAAATTATTGCTAAAAGGAGAGATATATTTCAGGAACAAAAGAAGCAAATAAAGGCTAAGGCTAAAAGATTTAATATATCATCACATCGTTGTAATATGTCATACAGGAATACTCTGAGTTTTATCTTGAAAATCTTCTGCAAAGCTCCAGAATTATAGTGAAACCAAGAACTTGAAACATGGTGCTTGACTTAATTATTCTATCTCTCAACTGCTCAAGACCCAAGTACAGATAAAAGCCCCATGTTCTCAAGCAGATCTAAGCAGTCTTAAAAGTCTGTCTTTTCATCCTACCTTGGAGAAGAATTTATTTTGGTAACAACGAGTCTTGCTAGGGACTAGCAAGAGGTAAGCTTGGGGAGTTTGTTGATGCTCACTAACTCTTATTTTTATGCATCAACAACACATGAAAAAGGATTAAAAAGATAATTCAACAGTAGTATAGGGCTTTGGACTGATGAATTCCACGAGTTTTGGTGAATTGAATAATTTCAGGGACCATTCAGGAAAATACGAAAAGAATGAAATTTAGAAGGCTCCAGAAGACTCCCGAACTTAACCAATGTGAGCTACAAGAAAATAAGCATCTAGAAGGAACAAGAAGACACCCCGCGAAGGCGAGGACCAGATGGGGCCCACCACCGGCCGACCGGCCCTGTGGTGGGGCCGACCGGTCCCCCCCGGACGCCAACTCAGCCCTACTTCTGGAAGGTTCCTCCACCGCCTATGAGGGTCAATCTAAACCACATGTTTAGGTCGGTTTGATCCTACGGTGACGGATTACCTCCTTCGGACTATATAAGCAGCCCCTAGACCCCCTGGAGGAGGGAGACGATCAGAGCAATCAAGAAGATCATTATCAAGACGCCAGGGCAGGAGAACAAGAGGATACACAAGAGATAAGATAGCTACTTCATAGTTCTAGATCTAATTCCTAGATCTAGAACCTAGTTCTAGATAGAAAGTTAGATTCGAGTAGAGTTGAGCTTTGCTCTAGTTCCAGATCTGTAAGTCATCAAGATCCAGTTCTTATATTGTTTCTCAATGACTATGTGTTATTTCAATATTATGTGTGCAATTGCTAAGTTCTTACTTTGTTCTAGTAGTATATTTGATATAGTCATGATTAATGGTAATTTCACGCACTTACTCGTAGAGCTCCTAGTATATTATGCGCGTATACTAGGTAGTAGAAAGTATGTAAGCATGGTGCTTAGATATGATTTACTTGCGGATTCATCTTATGCTCTGGGTCGTGTGGTAGATCGTAGGTGTGACAGGCCCATTGAGTCCTTTGCAATCCATCCCCCGAGTATAAGACTAGTCGATAATGGTTCTTGGGAGGATCATGTTTCGTTCTTGATCTTCTTGGGTAATCTTCGGGGTGCACACATTTATCTATGACTATGCTATATGTGATGATATACTACAATAGAATAGATGAACAACTAAGTCTTTGTATGCTACATAGAATTTGTGCCTCTTAAGTAAATCCAATTCTAATCTAACTAGGAAGTAGTATGTTCTATGCTCCACGTGTGCCTCTACCTGTCTAAATTATCATTACTTTATCATTTGGCTTACCCCTGTTAAAGTATGTGCCGTACCATCAAATTCTCATAAAGTAGTCTACTGCCATCCTTAGTCAACCGATACATCCATCCCATCTTCCCTGTGGATACGATATTTTAAAACCCATCACCCCGGGTGAAGTGCTCACCGGTATCCGTGCGCTTGCGGATCATTCATTTCTCTCGCGTCTAGACATGAAGTCTGCTCGGGAGCTTGACATCATCGTCAGGGGCTCGTTTGAAGACAAGACAACAAAGGAAGGATGGGAAATCCTAGATACTCTCTCGGAAGACTCTTTCTTACCTACCGACCATAACGAACCCCTCCGTGATGAGTATGTATCAAGCCATCAGAGTCTCTCAACAACCGAACCTGTACCTACGGTTTCCACATCTCAATTTTCGACCGTTGAGCCCTCTCCTGAACCAGGAACAATGGAGGAAGAAGAAATTCAACCTCCAAGGTTGCTCTATCAATACGAGGATGACCATTATGAAAATCTCAAAAACACCTCGAATTGCTTAGATGACCAACAAGGGAAGGAGCCCTCCTCTGTCCAAATCCATCCAACTAGAAATCTTTTGACAAAACCTTCCCCTAGGCCTACGGTACCTCCTTTGCCTCCCGATCCTCCAAACATAACATCTATCATGGAGGCCATGGAGAAGAAGTGGTCGACTGGAGTGGGAAACTTTTCTGAAGCCCTTTGGATTTGTTCACCCTCTACGATCATTTCTTGTTCCATAAGGGGAATTATCGTAGAAGCCCATCTTAACCCCACTATGGAGGTTAATATTATGCCATGGCACCTAGCGTACACTTTGTTGGGCAATTTTATGCTAAGACCTTCCGATAAGCTGCTCAAGAGTTGTCCCTCCGGACACATTCTTGAATGTCGGGGGATCGCAAGTGCCGTGCCGCTCATGATAGACAAGGTCGAGGTCATGCTAGACTTCCATATCTTCGATATCCTCGATCTTGATCTTCTCCTAGGCTCCCCGCTAGAGCAACTTCTCAATATATCTCATGGGAGTCTACATGAAAAGCTTAGGGAAGCCGCTTTTGCCACCGCTACCTTGTATTCAGGAAATTCCATGGCGAAGCCCCTTCCCAAGCAAAACCCGTTTGAGGAGATGATGCATGTATCTCCGTTCGCATCGTCTGAGCCCATTCTCATTTAGGTTGTAGAATTCTCTACCGCTCAAGAGTATGACTCGGGAGATCCTCTTCACCTTTGTGAAGGCGAACGATCATCATCACTATCGATCAAGTTTGAGCCTCTTCCTGCTGGCCCATACTATGTTGCTCTTGACCTTGATCGAGAAGCAACATCGAGCTTCCATGATGAATCTCTTGAGATAGAGAATTCATGGGCCATGGAAATCTATGAGGCACCGACTCTGGAGTCCAAAGGGAAGGATTCCACAGACAAGCATGGCAGCTTCACCCTTGATATACCACCTAAACCATGCTTGCATCATGCTACTCCAGAGTCAGCTATGGTCGGTGCACTAGGCACACACGAGGACTACAACCGCCTTTTGGTCCTCTTTTGCTCAACATTTAGAAGGTTGGTTGTAGATGCATACGTTTACCATAAGCATTACAGATTTCGTGTATGCACTATGGCACTAACCTTGCAGCTGAAGCTTCACTGATACATCAACAATTGGTGGTGAGACAGGAATGACATCACCAATGATAGCTGCAGGAAGAAGTTCCCATGGTCGAGCTTATGACCGCAAACAAAGCACTACCAGGAGATAGCCTGGATTAGGTTAGATTTTATTTCCTTTTTAAAATAAAAAGCAAGATCATGTTTTAGGATAAGGTTCTCCTTCGGGTATTTTCTGTCGCTAACCTTTCAGGTGGAGACTGAAAAGAATGATGGACAGGTGATGCCTAAGAACATGCGAGCTACATCACTACAACACCTTTATAAGTTTTTGTTGGGTGAACATTTACAAAAGGAAGCTTGATCTCAACACAATTGAGTTTTGTTGCCTAGTAATGCAAACTTCAAGTGTGGGGGAGGTATGTGAGCATCCAGAGTAAAGTTCCTCTCATCCAAATCTTATCCTGGTTTGGAGATGATGTTAGCTCTTGCCTCTTGCCCAGTTAGGTACGTCCTGCTTTTGACTTTAAACAAAGCCCTTCCGGGAGGTTGCCCGTTGTTCACCATCTTTTGCTCATGTTTATGTCCCTTTGAAAATAGCTTGATCATGCTTTCATGTTTCCCTTATCTATGTTTGTAATGCTATGGTTTGAGTGCATGTTTTTCTACGTGCTTTCATAGGTTGTTTTAAATTAAGCATGGTGCTTAGGTTAAAACTGTCTTCTTCAATCAAACAAGACATGATGTCGAGTTTGATTGATGAACCTTATAGTTAATGCATGCATGGATATTGGTTGTATGTGCGGACTAACCCTTGCAGAATTTTCAAATCTAAATAGGGTAAGTCATCGAGCCTGATTCAAAGGGGAAGGTAAGCCAGGGCATGCCAGCCTTGTTTGAGCTAGGTCCTGTGGTGAATTTATATTTCAATTTGAATAAAGACTCCCTGGTTCTTGAACCAGTAGAGTCCCTCTTTTGTTTTTCCCTTTTTGCTTGAAGACAGCACCAGTACATGAACAAGTGTGGGGGAGATCTCCCAAGCTTATCATCGACATACACACTTGAGATTTCCCACACAGGTGTTGCACAACATCGACTGTGCTTTCATGGCAAGGGACAAGGTAAAGTAGAGTGAGCCGGCTGCCCCATGGGTCAGCTGAACCACTACTGGTCTTCTTTGTTTCTCATATTCTTCAGGAGCGATGGTATGTGCACCCTTTATCTCACTCTCTTTGATTCATGAGTTTGAATGAGTTTCAATTCTTTTTTTTTTGCTAAATCAAACTCATGGAATCATGCTCTACTTGCTCTACATGTTTCCTGTGGTTGGCTTGCATATGTTTTATTCCATACTTATCATCTCGATGCTTGTGAACAAATATCATTAGGGAACTCATGCTCATCTAAGTAGTTGATGTTTGTGATATGGTTTGATGATATGACCTTCTCTCTAAGTGTTTGAGTGCTTGGGGATTTTATTTGAAAATCTGAAAACCCTTTGCAAAGCTCCTATTTGATATGCCAAAGTCCTACCAAAGCCATATGATGAGTTATCTTGAAAACCTTATACTCTTATGCTGCTTGTTATTGCATTGAGCTTTGTCAAATTGTCGGGACCCTTGTGAGAATTCCTTTCATGCTTTCATGATCAAGATCCATGTGCACACCATATCACCTTTCTATACTTCTACACTAGAAGTTAGCATTGTATAATTGATCCATTCCATAAAAATAAAGCTCCATGTGTGGTGTGACCTCTCTCTCCAAAAGTATCCTTGAAAAGGGATATGAGCTATGCAAAAAAAAAAAGACCATGCTCAAAGCATGAAGAGAAAAAAGGAGATAGCCCATGTCCAAAATAAAGAAGGAAAAGGAGAGAGATGTGATCATGCAAAAAGGAGTTCCAATAAATTTGATGGTAATAACTAGTACCCATTCCGGGCCTAGTGTCCACCTTACCATCACCACAACATTCATCATATATATGGTAATATCTAGCACCCATTCCGGGCCTAGTATCCACCCTACCATATCCATCACATCCATATATGTGCACATCTTGATCTGATTGTATGATTTGATTTTCTCCTTGGATCCGGTCTTTGACTTTGCAATATATGTGATGCAAGTATGCTTTATCTTTATCCTACCCTGAGCTCCACATATAGCCATCATTAAAAGTAGGATGAAAGAAAGGCAAATCTAATGTCCTGGTAAGGACATATACACACTGAGCGATCTGAGAGAATCAAATGAGGACCTAAGCAAAGTTTGTTTTGAAAATTTATTGCAAAACCCCAAGTTACTTGACATGATGAGCAGAAGTGATTTGATTAATGACCGTTCCATTCCTCAACTACCCAAGGTGGCGTGATAGACACTCCACAAAGTTCATTAGTACAAGGTATGGTTTGGAATATCTCTTATGCTCGCTTCATACCTTTGGATATCATGTCCCACTTGATTTGTTCTCCCTTCACTCGGGACGAGCAAAGGTCAAGTGTGGGGGTATTGTTGACGGTTGTTAAGTACCACTTTTACACCATCAACTCCTGTATAAAACAAATAAAATGTGAGCATCAACAGTAGTGTTAGGAGTTATAACTAACAAATTCCACAAGTGTTGGTGTTTCTATCTTTTGTTGCAGGATGCATGAAAATACGCGTAAACCAGTATAGTTAAAGAGCAAGCAAGCCAAAGGTTTATATAGGGCGCCATTGGAAACAGTGCCAAATACCAAATTGGATTGCACCATTGCGATGAGCTCGTCGAGACGATCGAAATGGATATATCATTTGACAACTTTGGAGTTCGGATGCGAAAGTTACTAAAGGAACAATATATTGTGGACCCCATCGCCGTACAACAACCGCGTGGGAGCCAGGGCCTTGCCCGGCCACGTGCTGCCCGCTGGTTGGCCGCGAGACGCTCCCGCCATCACAACACAGGCGCACGCGCCGCCTGCCACGTGTCGCCACCGGGCTGGTGCGAGCGGCTGCCGTGCGGGGGAAGTGCGGGCGCGGCTGAGGGGACCGCCCGGACCGGCGACGTGGCGCGCGGAGATTGGCTACAGCAATGTCGGTTCCTGGTTTGCTGCGGTCCGCTGTGCTGTTGCTCCGGTTCAGGCCCCAGTTCGGCTGATTCAGGCACCCAAGCGCCGGTTCAAGGCTGGTTCACCCACCTAGCGTCCGGTTCTTGCCCGGTTTTCTCTTCCACCGCCTCAAGCATCTTCCCCTGCATGCTACAGTGCCAGGTGGCGCCCTAGGGATGGCTGCGGCCAGCAGTTTGAGGCACAAACACCCCCTAGCTCTCACACTCCCTAGCCTGTAAATAGAAGGGGAGGGGGTTAGAATAGGGACACACCACCTCACCCAAGGATGAAAGCTTCCCTTCAAAGGAGAGGCCTCTCCTTGGTAGATTAGAGAGTAGGAGAGTGTGAGAGAGTTGTATCTCTATGGATGCTTGTTCTTCAATTAGAGTAAAGTAAGTATTTCTGCATTTCCTATTCAGACTAAAGTGGCATTCATACGTAGGTGATATGTTCTTGTGTTCTTCGCTTGTTCTTGATTTAGAGGCTGTGTTCTTCGAACAATACCTTTCGATCTTGTAGCATAGGTTCATAAGTGCTCATATCCGTTTGTATGCATGTTCGCCATTTAGAATAAAGTGGTTATGCTTGCATGCTCTGATTAGAATAAAGTGTGTTCGTGATTCCTTTCTAATAGTTTATGCTAGGTTGCATGAGTAGCCTTTTTCCTCTGCTAGTGCGTAGATCCTGGGTTTATGCGTTCATCTGCCGCAAGTCGTTCGTGTACGTTGGAATCATAGTACGGGACCGAGTGCTCTCTCGTGTGCCTTTAGTATAAGCTAGTTGTACGTATAGTGAGTGAGATCAGTTCTCTTCCGTGGTCGTAGTTCTATTACTACAGGGTGTCGTAGTCCGTTGGCTACGGCAGTAACCACAGCGTGGAAGTTGTGACACACTACCGGTTGTCATCCGTTCGGCTTATCCCAAGGTTAGGTAGAGGCAGTCCAGGAGGTGGTGACAGCCCTTTTGGCCCTCGTTGATCCTCCGCAGCTGGATATAGTCAGAGCTCCTTCCACATAGATCCGCGTATCGGAGTCGCCTGTTAAGTCAGGTCTATCAGTACCCTAAGCCAAGTTCTATCTAGAGATCGACCTTTAATCTCATCTATAGTGCTATCTTTAGGAATCCTCTCTATCCTTTCCTCTTATCTGGGTGTGTCCTTGGACCGACTGTACGAAGTTAGCGCACACACGTTCCCTTGGATTCGATACCCTTGGAATACTTTGAGGTGAAAGCTACAACGGTATCCATGCGCTTGCGGATTTATTCGTGAGACGCTAAAATACCCAACACACCCCGTGTTTTTAATCAGTGTTAGTTAGTGCTAATCATCATCTTAATCAAGTCAACAAGCACTAATGGTCAAACCTTGGTCAAATCCTAGTCAAACCCCTTGACATCCATGAACCTTTCTAGAACTTTTGCCACGTTCCCAAATTTCACTTAAACACTTCAAAACGTCCAACTACCAAACTTGTGTAGTTTTTCATGGGACATAAGTTTGCTGTTGAGTGGCATTTTAAATTCGAAGTGTAAATTTGTGAAAAACCTTGGTCAACGGTAGCAAGCACTGTTTACAAACGCTGAGAAAATCTGCATCTTGGCAAGCAATTTATGCAAAATCCGTTGAGAAAAACACCTATGAGCCTTTGTAAAAGTTGTAGACGGTCGTGAGATCTACAAGTTTGGTATAAACATCTGGGAGCACTTTAGTTGCAAATTTTGAGCAAAACACGGGCAAACAGGGTTAGTCTGATTTGCAAAGGTGCCGGAACGCGCGACCGCGCACGACGTCGCCCTGCGCGCCATGTCGGCTCCACCGCCGTATGTCGTCGTACGTGCATGCCGAGGCATGCCTGCGACCACCGGTCCATGCGCAGTGACGAGGGCACTGTGCGTGACGCGTGTGGGCCCGTTGGTCGGTGCCATGCGGCGCGCACGCACACGCCTGCCGGCCGCCCGAGCGCCGCCATTGGCTCCCTGCCCCGACGCACATCGCCACCGCCCTTCGCCCATACCGCGACCATGCCTTCGACGTGACTCGCACAAACCGCCTCTCCGCGCCCCAGCCGCCTATTTATACCCTCCCCTTCCTCCGTCGTGCGGGAGCACAGCACCGCCGCCCGCCATTGACGCCACCGCGATGAGCTCCCCTCTTCGCTCGATCCCGGCACCGCCCAACCCACCTAGCCCCTTCCCTAGGACCTCCCCGAGCCTCCCCACTCACGTGTTGCCTAGCTCCGCCCCTTATCTCGCCGGATTTCGAGCCGCAACGACCACGCCGCCACGGTCTCGCCGCCGCCGCTCACCGGCGCCACCTCCGGATGAGCCACCACCACCAACCGACGCGTGGTGAGCCAAATCGAAAGCCCGTGCCATTTGGTGCCCTGCTCCGGCCGTCCCTCGCCACTGGCGAGCTTGCCTCCGCCGCTGAGGGCATGGTTGTGAAGGGCCAAATCTTGTAGGGTTCGTTATGTAAAGCTAGGGGCATTTGTGTAAGAGAAAGAAAGTTTCCAAGTAAGTCCATTAGCTTGGAAAATTCCTAGAAAATCACAGAAATATCAGAAAATACAAAACCAATTTTGTTGGTTTCCTTGTGACTAGATATACAACTTTTGCAAAGCATGACCATACTTTTTACTGACAGTTTTTGAATGAAAATTCAAACTCTGTTTGACCTCCTTTTGTTGTAGTTTAAAATCTAGATTTGATCTCAAACTGAAATTTGGATATGTTGTTAGGTGTGCCATGTGTAGTCTCTCAACAAAAATATGCACAAAGTTACTCAATAGTCAGTAGATCTTTTAATATGATTTATTTTGCATTTATGCTGGATCTGCATAAATGATTTTTATAGCTAAAACTAAATATATTTTTGTGCCCAACTTCTGAGTATAGTCTTCATTTGCCAAGATTCACCTTTGGTGAGCTAATCATGATTTTATAACTATTAGAAATATTTATTCTTGATTTATACTTAGTTTAAAAAAATAATTGCATAGCTTAAAATCTAGAAAGGCACATGAACCACTTCTGGTGTGTGTAGCCTAGTTTTGGGCCAGAGATTGAGTGTGAGAATGTTTGGATCCAGAAAATGTTTATTCATTTTTATATGGATTTATCCTATTTGTGATAGCTAGAAATTGTCATTTTTGGTAGAATTATTTTATAGCTCAATTAAGTGTGGGATCTTAACCAGTGGCTTTGTATAGGGGTAATGAGCTTAAACACCCACTGTATTTTATGAATTAATTTTATGAATAAAAACATTTTAAGCCAATTTAAGCTCAATAATTGGTTTAAATGGAAAACCCCATTTCCACACTTAATTAACCCTATGGATGTGTTGTGGAACATGCTAAAAAGCTTAGAATCAACCCCTTGCTGTTTTTATAAATTTAATTTAATTTCTTTGCATATATGTGTACACAGTCACCCTCAAAAAGAATAATTAATAAAGCACCACATGTTGTTCCTTTATAGGAAGAGTATGCTGAATATATTATTATCTAGGTGAATATGGTCAACCATGCACTCCATGTTTGTTATGTGATGTATTGTAATTAATTAAATTAAAACTTTCAATGAAATCTTGCATATGCATCCTCGTGTAGATCTTCCCAACAGTAGCTATACGCTCATGCCGGAAGGAGGAGACGAGGGAGCTGACGGGGACGTGCACTACATCGCCGTAGAGCAAGACCTGGACCAAAGTCCAGAAGGGCCCAAGGCCAAACTTGCCAACGAAGGCAAGCCCCAGATCGTTAACCCTTCTTTTTAAAATTATGCAACTACCTATGCTATGTTTGTGCATTTACGTTTCAGGAATTGAATTGAAACCCTATATGCATGATCCCTAGGTACCTGTACTCTTCTAGTAGTATGCTAGGTCGACAGCTGCTATGCTATAGGACTCGGTAAAAGTCGAGTGATGTTCATCACTCGCGAGAATAGGTTCTTGTGTTGGAATCATAAGACCTTCATAAATGGATCGCTCATGTGGTAAGAGCATGGGATTTGGGCTCCAGTCCAGTGGCTTTTGTGGGCTAAGATTTTGAACGTACTAAGCACTTGTCGGGAATGGGACCGGTAAGCCTAGTACCTCAATGAGGTGGTGCGGGATCTTACTATTACTAATCTTGAGCATTCTCCTGCCCGGCTTGCAACCGGGAGGAGGGTACATGTGTGAGACAGGATGTACTGTGTGGCGCATGCCAGATAAGCCTTGTACCCTAGACTGTAAGCTCCAATATTTGTAGCTAAAAATAAATATATTTTTGTGCCCAACTTCTGAGTATAGTCTTCACTCGCCAAGATTCACCTTTGGTGAATTAATCATGATTTTGTAACTGTTAGAAATATTTATTCTTGATTTATGCTTAGTTTTACAAATAATTGCATAGCTTAAAATCTAGAAAGGCCCATGAACCACTTGTGGTGTTTGTAGCCTAGTTTTGGGCCAGAGATTGAGTGTGAGAAAGTTTGGATCCATAAAATGTTTGTTCATTTTTATATGGATTTATCCTATTTGTGATAGCTAGAAATTTTCATTTTTGGTAGAATTATTTCATAGCTCAATTAAGTGTGGGATCTTAACCAATGGCTTTGTATAGGGGTAAAGAGCTTAAGAAATGTCACCCACTGTATTTTATGAATTAATTTGATGAATAAAAACATTGGAAGCCAATTTAAGCTCAATAATAGGCTTAAATGGAAAACCACATTTCCACACTTAATTAACCCTATGGATGTGGTGTGGAACATGCTAAAAATCTTAGAATGAACCCCTTGTTATTTTTGTAAATTTAATTTAATTTCTTTGCATAAATGTGTACACAGTCACCCTCAAAAAGAATAATTAATAAAGCACCACATGTTGTTCCTTTATAGGAAGAGTATGCTGAATATATTATTATCTAGGTGAATGTGGTCAACCATGCACTCCATATTTGTTATGTGTTGTATTGTAATTAATTAAATTAAAACTTTCAATTAAATCTTGCATATGCATCCTCTTGTAGATCTTCCCAACGGTAGCTATACGCTCGTGCCGGAAGGAGGAGACGAGGGAGCTGACGGGGACGTGCACTACTTCGTTGTAGAACAAGACCCGGACAAAAGTCCAGAAGGGCCCAAGGCCAAACTTACCAAC
This sequence comes from Cenchrus fungigraminus, assembly GCA_036936925.1. Classification (NCBI taxonomy): domain Eukaryota; kingdom Viridiplantae; phylum Streptophyta; class Magnoliopsida; order Poales; family Poaceae; genus Cenchrus; species Cenchrus fungigraminus. Next base: position 45,944,421 of record CM072778.1, on the reverse strand, counting down.
GAAGGCAAGCCCCGGATTATTAACCCTTCTTTTTGAAATTATGCAACTACCTTTGCTATGTTTGTGCATTTACGTTTCAGGAATTGAATTGAAACCCTAGATGCATGATCCCTACGTACCTATGCTCTTCTACTAGTATACTAGGTTGACAGCTACTATGCTATAGGACTCGGTAAAAGTCGAGTGATGTTTGTCACTCACGAGAATAGGTTCTTATGTTGGAATCATAAGATCTTCATAAATGGATCGCTCATGTGGTAAGAGCATGGGATTTGGGCTCCGGTACAGTGGCTTTTGTGGGCTAAGCTTTTGAACATACTAAGCACTTGTCGGGAATGGGACCGGTAAGCCTAGTACTTTAATGAGGCGGTGCGGGATCTTACTATTACTAATCTTGAGCATTCTCCTGCCTGGCTTGCAACCAGGAGGAGGGTACATGTGTGTTGACGGTGAATTTTAGTGCTCCAAACATATTCGTTACACTTTGGATTGAGCTCGATTATGGAACTAACTCGCCACTAGGCACACTAATGATATAACAAGTTCAACTTTGTATATGCATTTGGAAGTGTTGTGTTTTTGCAGAAAAACATGGACAAAAGGGATGGAGTCACAACAAGTTCAAAGGAGCAAATGAGGAGCTCCGTTCATGTTCAAGTGCAAGGCGAAATCACTTCCAAAGGTGGCAAGGACGATGGTGCTATGACGGATCATCCCCGAGGACTAAGACATAAAGTTCGGACATCATGCGAGAAGACCCCCTATCTTGATCACGGGGATGATGACCTCAAAATGACACAAATGAAGGGGTTTAAGTCCAAAATGTCAAGATGAGCCGCGGGGAGGAAGACAGGCCCGAATTGGGCCAGAAAAGGCCCAGTCTGGCCAGCCGGCCTGGTCGGATCATCCCAGGCCCTTTTTGCCTCGGTTCGTGGTCCCCTTTGACCTAGGGGCTCCTTGGTCTATTAGTAGCTCCTGCCTCCGATGGCCGCCGCATACAAGCATTCCATCAACGTCTATTCACTAGAAATCTGCCGCCGCAAGATGAGGGAGAGAGTTGGATGAGTTCGTCGCAAGGATCTACGCCGGCGGAGGGAAGGAAGCAACAGGAGGACTCCAAGCCACTGGCCTAGGGGTGCTCCCAAGCTTCATCGCCGCCACCCTCATCGACGACGTTCTCCGGAGTCTCCATCACCCCTATGTGCTTCAATCCGTGTAAGATAATGGGGTAATGCCTCCGTTCGTCCCTAGGGTTCGATGGATGCATGATGTGTAATCTCTACATGAATCTTATGCCTATCAATGCTTTATGGTCTATGTCTTTGCGATTGCTTTATTTACATATGTGTGTACAACATGTGGTCTTAGTAGGGTTTATGGTAATCGTGGTGATTAGCTTAACCCTATGGATGCTTAGGTATAGATGCGGTATATTCGCGAAAGTGGTTGATTACCTTGCATAGTGACATTACGATTTAGGGAAAAGGCTTAGCGGCCGCATAACTGCCATGAAGCTAGTGAAGGAAACACCCCCCTTTGTGTGGTAGACGCATGTTCATGAGATCCTAGACCCTAGGGAGAGAACACTTATCTATCTTAGTCTCTCTCTTGTATCCACCCTTTGCCATCTAGTTTAACCTTAGATTCAATCTTAGATTAACATAGGTTAGATTGTCTTTACTTTAGATTAATCCTCTTTCAAATAAAGGTTTTTCAATCAACTAGATTAGTACTTGGTTAAGCGCTAGCAACCCCCTTGCTCCGCGGATTGACAAGAACCTTGGGGGTCACCCCGTGTGAAAAAGGCTATAGGTGGTCCGTACGCTTGCGGATTGAAACTCGACACGTGTTTCAACCATCAACAGGCCCCTTTTCTGGTGCTGTTGCCGGGGAGCAAGCCAGTTTGCTACGTTTAATCTTGTATTAATTTTGTTGATTACTAACATCTAACCCCTATTTTCTAGAAAAAATTCTTTTTTGTTTTTCTTTCTACTTTTCTTGTGCCTAGATGGATTTGTTCACCTCACCGTTGGAAGACGAAGAGATGTCGCTAAGGGAGCTAGCAATGCCGTCAATGGAGGAATTGAGGTACAAAAATCAGATTTGATGCTTGCTACAACCTACTACGAAGTGAATCCTAGAATCATCAAGTTAGTGGCGACAAACCCCTTTAGAGGATTGGAGGATGACAACCCATATAGGCACATTAAGGAATTCATGATGATATGCAACACGGTGCAACAAGAAGGAGTTCCAGCCGCTTGGTTCAAGTGGAATCTTTTTCCGTTCTCTCTAGAAGATGAAGCAAGAAGATGGTACACACTAGCGTCCATTGAAGCAAAAGGAAATTGGGATGAGCTAGTGAAGAAGTTTCTTTTGAAGTCTTTCCCATAAGCAAGGTTCAAGGCTTAAGGAGGCAAGTTCTCAATTTCAAGCAAGGAGAAGATGAAGGAATTGATGAAGCTTGGGACCGTTTTAATGAACTACTCGAGCAAGGCCCAAACTTGGGATTTTCTGGTGACTTGGTGTTGCATACATTTTATTTTTCACTAACCACTAACTCTTCTCGTTTTGTAAGCATGTGTGCAGGTAGTGATTTAATGGATAAAACGATTAGTGAAGCCGCACAAATCTTACAAAGGATAAGCAATGGAAAAAGAACGCAACGATATTGGCAAAGATGTTGTCGGGAGGAGCAAAACGACAAAAGCAAGCCTGAGGTGTTTGCTGAAATTTCTGAAAAAGACAAACCGGAGGTCGAGGAAGATGAGCCAACCATATAAGAAATTGAAGAACCACTTCCTAAGGTAAGAGAAGTCATTTTGCATGATAAAAATGTTGAAACTAACATGAATGCAGGCCGAAGTATGGGGAATGCTAGACCATTGGCGGAATTCAATCAATCCGATTGGATACAAGTTGATTTTGCCCCCCTAATCAACTACCGAAGGAAGGAGGAACACCGACGCGTCGCTAAAAGAGTTGAAGACATTTTCGATCAATAGATGAGTGGAGAATCGATCCAAAATATATTCGAAGAAAAGGACGAAGAAGATGAAGGATGGATCGATCAATATGACATCTCGAAGGTTTATGACAAAGAAAGAGAAGAGTACAACCGTGACGAGCCTAGTGACTCGAAGGATAAATGGGAGAAGATAGGACTCAAGCTAGAAGACGAATGGGAGGGAGATGACATAGAGGAAATACTCCAAGAAGGGCCCTCTCCACAAGGTTATAGCTTGTGTGCTATTGAAGCCTACACACTAGCAAATCAAGACATGGAAGTACTTAAGGGTGAAGAAAATAGTGAATCAACGATGAGCAATCTTAACGACATGTGGTACATGGAAGATAAAGAAAGCAACATACAAGACATTGAAGATGAACATTGTGATGATCATGAAGACTTCAAAGAAGAGAGGAATGCATACATTGCTGAAGGATTATATGTTCCACATGATGAGTTGAAATTGCAAGACGGTGATGAAGAGACAACTCCACTTGTTGAGATTGACTTGATTTCAACGCTACAAGACGAACCAAAGATCACTCTTGTTGAGAAAGCTCCGAGGCTAAGGTACACGCTGAAATCTCAAGATACTATTGGTATAGATGATGATATATTCAAATATTCATGTTGGACCAATAGTGTCAGGGGGTGAGACCTGGACAGATCTGCTAGGGGGCTACTCAAGCAGTTGTAGGTTAATGAAGGGGATCGGGAACTAAGAGCGTAGGTAGTAGTTCACGTGTGGAACTCGGAACACGGCAAGAATGGTGATGAACACAGGGGTTTAGACTGGTTCGGGCCTCCAGAGAGTGAAACCCTACGTCCAATATGGGGTGGAATTATGTGAAGAAGGGAGGTCCCCTCGAATGGAGCTCTAGGCCGCCTTATATGGTCAATGGGCTAGGGCTTCCATTCGAGGTCGGTGGACCCTCATCGGGGTCAGTTACAAAATGGAAAGGCCATCTGCCTTGATTACAGGGAGTATCCCGTGATCTGCAGACCTACTGGTGGCGCCAGGCCGTGATCTAGTAGCCTGCCTTGCGCTCCTAGTCCTGCGGATCCTCCGGAATCTGGATAAGGTCTTCTGGAGTCTTCCAAGGTCGTCGGGGTTGTGAATAAGGTCTTCGGGCCCACTTGTAGGTCGGTGGAGCTTCTAACATGTTGGGTCCACTTGACAGGGACCTTTGGGACCCTGGCCGGTAGGGACCCATGGGTACCCATGTCTCTCAAGCCCCCAATCGACGTGTAGGTGTAGTGGCCGAGATGAGGTTACGTCGAGACATAGCGAAGTTGTGGCGTCGTCAAGGTCGTGTAGGGTGCACGGGGATCCAAAAAAGAAAGAAACCCTTCCAGCGCGCACGAAGTCGAACATCGAGCTCCTGGAATGTAGGTCCAGAAGGTCGAAGTGAAGGCAAGGCGTCGACTGTGAAGGACCGCCGACCTGACCTGAGCCAGGTAACATGAAGGAATCTCCGCGACCTTGATGATGGTCGCAACGCCAACCACAGGTAGGTCGAGCAGAGGAGTAGTGGAGGCAAGCTTCCAATAGGTCGATGCGACATAGAAGAAAGAGGGCGTCGTAAGACGCACTTGTGGAGTAGCCCCCAAGCAGTAAGACGACCAGAATGGTCTGCTTGATGCTCGTAAAATCAAAGGAATAGAGAACCTACGGCCTTCTGTTTCCCTTGTGACGCTTTGATGATCTGAATAAGACAAAACACCTGGAATCTTCGAGTAAAGCGCCAGACGCTAGTGGTTGTCGTATCTCGTGTCACGAATGCACTGTATGGTCACGGGGCCTGCCTCCAAGTGAAGTTGCAGTCGCTGTCCGCCCGCAAAAGACAAAGGCTGCCAGGATGTTGTCAGGTAGGGGATAGGCGCGCCAATGCTCCTACGGGTGAACAGGGACCTTGTGCTTCATGTGGCAGCAGTCACCGGATAAGGACGCCGCGCCGGCTGTGATGCAGATGGGATCCAAGGCCCTCTACTGCAGCTATAAATAGATGACCGCACCACCAAGCTCGTTGCTTGAGCCAGCCAAGTGAGCCATGGCGAAGCTATGTAGTAATTTTTCCGTGCCTTGGGCTTGTAGTCGTCCACCAGAGCGTAGAGTTAGGCTGTTAATATCTGGGGCTAGAAGAATACTTGCGAAGTGGGGAGAACTCCATCAGCCGCTTCACCCGCGCCAGTGAGGAATCCAGGTGCAGCATGGGGCAGTACATGCCTTAACGGACCTTGTGAGTAGAGGCCCGAGGTGATGCTGGAGATCACCGTGCTGTACCGGGGAAGGCCCGAGGTGACGCTGGCTCGATTTGGAATCTTGTGGGGGAACCCAGATGTAAATGTGGGTGCCACAGGAAACCTTCTAGGGCTAGAGTAGAGGTGGCTGTGTGGCAGCTGCGACCTCGGCGGCGGTGGAGATCTCCAAGTAGGTTCTGAAGCTAGAAGAAAGCTTGTGACGCGCTTCATCAGTCTAGGTTGCGTCGTAGACACCACATAAGGTAGATCAAGACCTTTAATATGTTTGTATCTTGTAATTGGCCATGGGCCAAAGCACTTTGTAGCTTACGAAGCTTTATACACATGTTTGCATGACAAACAATACGTCTTAGCGTGTGTAGAGGCGTCCGGGCGACAATGGCATGGCCAATGTCCTAGCAGGGCTGTATCAGCACGCCGACCTTCAGGAGGACTTGTATATTGATGAAGGTCCCGTGCCGACCGGAGTCAACACGACCGCTGTGCAATGGCACAACGCAGGGTGTCAACCTGGGAGCTGTAGGTCTAGTCGACCCAGAAGGCAGCAGGGCCTCAACGGAGAGCTGTTAGACAAGACCAAGAGGTCGCCAACGGGCAGTGGAGCCTTTAAGCACGGGGCCGTTGGTAGTTTTCGCTGATGTAGGTCGAAGCGACCTAGAAGGCACGAAGGCAGCTGGGCCTAGGAGACGTGGTGTGAACCCGCTGTTTGTTGGCCGAGACGACCTAGGAAGCTGCCGGGTCCTTGTCGACCTTGTAGAGGTAGTGTAGCAGGACCATAGGTCATCTGTGGGTTGGGGCGACCTTGAAGTTAGCTTCGGAAGTATGGGTTGGGGGCTTAGCCGTGAGGCATAACGGGTCCGCGCCCGGCTGAACGTGTTGACCAAAAAACGGTGGGCGCAGATTCCCGTACGGAAGTAGCCGTTACTGCCTGTTATCCGTTTAGGCCGAAAGAGCCGTTGGGGAGTAGATCTGTTTGGTGGAGATCCGTTGGGTCGCCGCTGTTGGTATTTCTTAACCTCACCACTATGGCACCAGGTTAGCGTGAGCGTGTAAGAAACACCCAGGTACACTAACGAGTGCGAACGAATCCGCAAGTGCACGGATACACTGTTGTAACACTTCACCTTAGGAGTATTCCCAAGGGTATCGAATCCAAGGAACGGTGTGTACTACCTCCTAGCCTAGCTATGGTCCAAGGACACAACTCTATAGGACGAGATAAAGATGGAGAGGATCTTGCTGATAGTGGGCAGAGTTGAGAACAACCTCTCAGTTAGGAACTCTCATTTCGAACACTGGACCCTCCTGGCTATAACAGTCGGTTCACGGCAAATGGTTGCCTACACCTGTATCCGGACGTGGGGGATTCTGGAAGGGTCCAACGACTGTCACTACCGCGGCCTACCCCAAGACAAACCATGGGATACAGGGCAATCGAAGGATAACCCGTCGTCTAGACACCACGTCTACACCACCGGTTACTACTATAGCACAGCTACGTCTGTCGACCCGTAACAACACTATAGCACTCTGTACGAAGACGGAGCGACGAACCCACGAGAGAGAGAGAGAGACCAGAGCTCACTCAGGTAACACTATCTAAACAAGGATCACGGAAGGACTTTGGTCTAAACTAGAATGCAGGAGCATCCACTTTACTCTAATTGGACTAGCAGTCATACAAACGGAATTAGCAACTTATGAACTACACCAAAAGATCAAAGGCTAAGCTCATGAAGAACACAAGCCTCTAAATCATGAACAAGTGAAGAACACAAGAACTATTCACCTATGCATGAATACTACTTTAGTCTAAATAGGAAATGCATAAATACTCACTTTATTCTAAATGAAGAACGAAGCATCCATAAAGATACAAATCCCTCTCTCACTCTCCTATTCTCTAATCTACCAAGGAGAGGCCTCTCCTTTGAAGGGAAGCTCTCATCCTTGGATGGAGTGGTGTGTCTCATTTCTTACCCCCTCCCCTCATATTTATAGGCCAAGAGGAGCTTCCTAGGCTGACCTGGGTGCCACCAAGGGACCAATGAGGTGGTGACACGTGGCGTAGAGGAGTGGGGGCCAAGTTGGTGAATCTTCCACGAGAAGGACCTGCAGGCTTTCGGGCGGATATTCGGGCATACACCTGGCACCGACTTTGGCTCGTCACGACAAGTCGACACATGAAAGGGCGACGCGAGAGGCCTCAATATGGGTTTGGCTGAACTGGGGATCGGCCGACCCCCGGGCAGCTCCATTCGCACCGGTTTTCGTCCAGGTGACTGCCAGGTGGGTCCCAAGGTCGGTTTGGGGGTGTTTGCGGCGTTTCTAGCCCATTTCTGTGGGGAAGTGGGCCCTTGGATCTGTGTACTGGCTCCTGATTGGTCGAAGGTGTGCTTCTTTGGATCGATGAGGTGTCATGGCCACGTGGGCGCCTGTGTGGCAGCACGTCGCCACGTGGCCTGGTGTGGGTCCCACCGGGCCCACATGATATCTTGTGCATATCTCTTTCATCCGAACTCCAAAGTAGACAAATGATATATCCATTTCGATCGTCTCGACGAGCCCGTGACAATGGTGCAGTCCAAATGGGCATTTGGGACTGTTTATGATGATGCCATATTCATGCCACTAATGCACTTGCTCTCAGCTATATCGTTTCATGTGTATTTTGGCCTGTCCTGCATCAAAAGCTAGAAACACCAACACTTGTGGAAATTATCAGTATAAAGCCCTATCCTAGTGTTGATGATCACTTGCCATTTATTTTATGTAGGAGTTGACGGCATAAAAGTGGTACTTAATAGCCGTCAACAGCCGCGAAATCCGCAAAAGAGACGTTGGGTGCGGCAGCCCATGGCGCCACTGGGGCCCAGCTATATAAGGCCGAACCTCGGGTTGAGACCTCCACTTGCTCCCATTTCCGCGCAATACCTAGGGTTCCGCCGCCGCTCAATTGCTCCAGCGAACTTAGCCACGCCTCCATGCTTAGATCCACCGCGCCGCGCGCCCTCGCATGCGCACGAAATCGCTCGTAGTGTTCGGAGCGAGATCCACTGGAGTAAAGGAGGAGGAGATGGAGCCCGAGCTCGTGCCGACGCCGGAGACGATCTGGGAGCCGTCCATGGTGACGAAAGAGCAGATCCAGGCCCTGGCGATGCGCGGGCTGCTGAAGCCCAAGGCGAAGGTGGCTTGGAGGCCAGCAGCTGGCGAGGCGTTCCCCACCGAGGGGACTGGGGAGACCGTCGTCTTCCTCGCGCACGTCGAGCGTGGATTTGGGGTCCCGACCGGTGACTTCTTCCGCGGGCTCCTGTGAAGGTCCTCAAGGAGGGGATGAAGGAGGTCCGAGAAGGTAAGCGATGGTTCCCTTAAAGAGCTTTGCTGACACTATGTCGGGGATATAGCTAAGCCTTTTGCCTTTGCTGTAGGTCTGGAGAAGCAACTCACCGACCTTAAGGAGGCCGTCCAGTACTTGATGGATACCTATGTCCCTCAGGAGGAAGGAGCGGAGCCAAAGGAGCTGGTTGATCGCCTGGACGAGGCCGAAGGTCGGATGAAGACCTTGCTGCTGGACACCAGCAAGTTCGCTGCGGCCCCCGCCTTGGCGACAATGAAGTTCCACGAGCCGTCGTTCGACCTGCAGAAGGTCGCGGAGGACGTCGACTTGGCCGAGCTGGTGAGCAGTGAAGATGTCCAGGCTGCCGCGGAGGAGATCATCAAGAAGTTCGACCTCTGAAAGCCAAGGCTTAAGTTGCATCAGTGTGTAGATGTAGATTGGGCCTATGGCCTATCAATGTAAAAAAAGACCTTGCATTAATGAGAAAGATGCAATTTTAATTAAGGTACGCATCCCATTTGAATAGCGAAAATGCTTGTTATGAAAGTTCAAGAGTAGCGAGATTGCAGAGTGTTCCCTCCGCTAACCCAACTCAGTGGAGGAATCACTTACCAACTGCATGGCTCAGCGTGGAGGCTTAGGTGCAACCGGCATGCGGAGGGGGGTCTTGGACCCTAGGTCTTGCAACCACAGAACTTAGGAACGTGCATAAAAAGAGTATGGGCTACGCAGAGGGGAGACACGTTAAAAACCATGGAAACATAAAGAACCCCTTCAGGTCGTGAGACCCTTAGATTGGCAAAGCCAAGCCCCCGAGCGTGTCGGGCCTAACTTAGACCAAGCCCCCGAGCACTTTGGGGGGGAAGGGGGAACGGAAAGCGAAAAGAGACCCGGGCGTAGGTCGACAGGGAACCTGCCGAAGGGAGACCCGTCTTTATTAATCGTAAATTACAAGAGGGGAGAGTACATAGCTTTTTATTTTGGTACAAATCTTCTAAGGATAGAAGAGACGTAAGTGCTCGATGTTTCAGAAGTTCGGGACACCTTGACCATCGGCCCACTGGAGGCGGTAGGTCGCTGGTCCAACGACCTCCTTCACTATGAACGGGCCTTGCCAAGGGGCGGAGAGCTTGTGCATGTCCTTGGTGTTTTGGATGCGTCGCAAGACCAGGTCGCCGACGTTGAAAGATCGTTCCCGCATGTTGCGGTCGTGGTAGCGACGCAACTGCTGCTCGTGACGGGTGTGCCGCATGAGCGCTGCCACCCGGTGTTCTTCGAGACTGTCGAGGTCGACCTTGCGCGTCTCTTCCGTTGCGCCCTCTTCATAGTGCTGAATGCGGGGGGCGCCGAAGGCAAGGTCGGTGGGGAGGATTGCCTCAGACCCGTACACCAGGAAGAATAGGGAATACCCCATGGCCGAGCAGACCTGGGTCCGGAGACCCCAGATCACGTGAGGTAGCTCCTCTAGCCACCTGGTGGCATAGGAGGATGCATCGTTGAAGATGCGATCTTTGATGGCTTGCAAGACCATACTGTTGGCGCGCTCGACCTGGCCGTTGCAGTGCGGGTGCACCACCGAGGAGTAGTAGACGTCGATGAGGTTGTCCTGGCAGAAGTCCCAAAAGTCAGCGCCTATGAAGGCCGAGCCTAGGTCGGTGATGATCCTGTTGGGGACCCCGAAGCGATGAGTGATCTCCTCGATGAACTTGGCCGCTTCCTTCGACGTGACGCTGGTCACAGCCCGAACCTTGATCCATTTGGTGAACTTGTCCACCGCCACTAGAATGTGCTTGTAGCCGCCAGGGGCAGTTCTGAAGGGCCCTACTGAGTCGAGGCCCCATAAGGCAAAGGGCCACGATGGGGGAATTGTCCTTAGGGCCTGAGCTAGGACATGCTGCTACTTGGCAAAGAACTGGCACCCTTTGCACCGCCGGACTAGGTCCTGCATGTCAGCCATGGCGGTAGGCCAATAGAAGCCTGACCTGAAAGCTTTTCCCACCAGATTGGCAGAGGCCGCGTGGTTACCGCACTCGCCACCATGGATCTCTTGCAGGAGCCAGAGGCCCTCATACCTAAGGATGCATTTCATCAGCACGCCGCTGGAGGCGGACCTCCGGTAGAGCTCCGTGTCGATGACGACGTAGTTGGCGCTGCGTCTCGTGACCTATTCACGTTCCGCCTTATCTTTTGGGACCCGGTGCTCAAGGATGTAGGTGATGATGTCGAGGCGCTAGTCATCTTCGGCCTCAGTCATGAGGACGTCACGTCTGCCTTGCGGAGGCGCGTCGTCGGCTGGCGGCTCTGGGTCGCTAAGGAGCTTGATAGTGGGTTTGCGCAGGTCTAGGGTGAACACGCCGGCCGGAACGAGCACGCGCTTGGAGCCCAGCTTGGAGAGGACGTCTGCCGCTACGTTATTATCATGGCAGACGTGGTGGAACACCAGACCTTCAAAGTGGGCTTCGAGCTTCCGTACCTCTGCGTAGTATGCATCCATCGTGTCTTTCTTGATGCTGCATGCCTTGTTGACTTGGTCGATGACGACCTTGGAGTCGTCGTAACCTATGAGCCGCTTGATCCCCAGGGAGATGGCGATGCGCAGCCCGTGAATGAGGGCTTTGTATTCGGCGCTGTTGTTGGACGCCTTGTAGTGGATCTGCAAGACGTACTTCAAGTGATCACCTTGGGGGGAGATGAAGAGTACGCCTGCTCCCGCTCCTTTGAGGTTCAGGGAACCGTCGAAGTACATCTTCCAGTGCTCGGGTTTTTTCGTCGGTGGGGGTTGCTGGGTCTCTGTCCACTCAAAGATGAAGTCCGCGATGACCTGTGACTTGATAGCCTACCGAGGGCAGAATTCAAGGTCGAACTCGCCTAGTTTGATTGACCACTTGACGATGCGCCCTGTGGTATCGCGGCTACGCAGGATTTCTCCCAGAGGGAAGGCCGAGACGACCTTGATCTTGTGCGCCTGCAAGTAGTGCCGGAGTTTGCGCGAGGTGACGAGGAGGGCATACATCATCTTCTGTGGCTGCGAGTACCTGATCTTGCTGTCAGACAGAACCTCGCTGACGTAGTAGACGGGTCGTTAGACGGGGTAGGGCTGGCCTTCCTCGGGTCGTTCCGCCACCAGAACCGCGCTGACGACCTGGGTAGATGCGGAGATGTAGAGCAGCAAGGTCTCCTTTGGGGCAGGGGGGCACCATCACTGGGGCCGTCGTGAGGAAGGTCTTCAACTCCTTCAGGGCCCGGTCGGCCTCGTCTGTCCAGACGAACTTGTCAGACTTTTTTAGCAGCTTGAAGAAGGGTAGGCCTTTTTCTCCCAGCTTGCTGATGAAGCGACCTAGGGCGGCCATCATGCCTGTGAGCTTCATGACGTCCTTTTTCCCGGTAGGTCTCTTCATCTTGCAGATAGCGTCGACCTTGGTAGGGTTTGCCTTGATGCCCCGGTGGCTGACCATGAAACCTAGGAGCTTGCCAGATGGTACACCGAAGACGCACTTCTCTGGGTTAAGCTTCCAGCAGTAGCGGCGGAGGTTGGCGAAGGTCTGAGCAAGATCGGCGATAAGGTTGTCCTCCACCGTGGTCTTGACGACCACGTTGTCGACGTACGCTTCCACGTTGTCGCCAATCTGGGACTCCAAGCACTTCTAGATGGCCTTCTGGTAGGTCGCTCCAGCGTTCTTGAGACCAAACGTCATGGTCATGTGGCAGTAGATGCTGTGCGGCATTATGAACACCGTCTTATCCTGGTTGGAGACCTTCAGGGCTATCTGATGATACCCTGAGTAACAATCGAGGAAGCATAACAGGACGCTTCCGGCCGTGGAGTCCACGACCTGGTCGATGCGCGGAAGAGGGAAGGGGTCCTTAGGGTAGTGCCTATTGAGATTGGTGTAGTCGATACACATTCTCCATTGACCGGTTTTCTTGGATACAAGCACTGGGTTGGCGAGCCAAACCGGGTTTTTAAACTCACGGATGAATCCGGCAGCTAGGAGCTTTACTATCTCTACCCTAATGACCTCCTTGCGATCTTTCGCAAAGCGGCGTAGCTTCTACTTGAAAGGCTTGGCCGTCTTGCTTACATCCAAGGAGTGCTCAGCCAGCTCCCTGGGAACACCTGGCATATCCGATGGGGTCCATGCGAATATGTCCGCGTTTTTCGGAGGAAACTGGTGACCGCGAGTTCCTATTTCTCCCCGAGGTTGTCACCGATGACCACCGTCTTCTCTGGGTCAGGCAGGCCGAGGCGGACCCTCTTTGTTGATGGCGTGGCGTCCTGGGCAGTGTCGGTGCGCTGCTGCTCTGGGATGGTCAGGTCGCTTGGAGCGACCTTTGCGGCCTCGGCGACCAAGACAGTCGAGGCGTCGGTGCAGGCATTCGTCGTGGTGATGTCAAAGGCCTCGGAGTCGCACCTGAAGGAGACCATGAGGTCGCCGTAGACGGAGAGGACCCCGTTCGGGGATGGAATCTTCAACACCAAGTAGGTGTAGTGCGGGATGGCCATAAACCTGGCTAGCATTGAGTGACCTAGGATCGCGTGGTAGGAGGACTTGAAGTCAGCGACCTCGAAGTTGAGGTACTCTGTACGGAAGTTGTCCTCCGTGCCAAAGGTGACAGGGAGGGAGACCCGGCCTAGGGGGTAGGCCGCCTTGCCAGGGACGATGCCGAAGAAGGGCTCGTCGCACGCCGTCAGCTTCTTGAAGTCGAAGCCCATCTTCTTCAAGGTCTCGACGAAGATGATATTGAGCCCGCTCCCCCATCGATGAGGGTCTGGGGAAGCAATGCTCTCTTCACCGTAGGTTCGATGACGAGTGGGTAAGACCCAGGATCTAGGATGTGGACCCAGTGATCAGCTCTGGAGAACGTGATCGGCTGCTCAGACCAACGCAGAGGCTGTGTTGGCTGGGTGTGGATGAGGTGGACCTCGCGCTTATCCTTGCGGTAGCGCCTCCTGCTCACGTGAGACTTGAGACCTCCGACGATCATATTGATCGATCGATTGGCCAGCTGAAAGGGCCCATTGGGGTTGCCTGTCTTCGGTGGTGGAGGTAGGTCGCGCTCGTCACGGCGGGCCTCTGGCTGCGGGTCGTCGTGGTGCTTGTCGCAGTGGTCATCTCAGTCGTCGCGGCGGTCACGTCGGTCGTCGCGACGGCCGTTGTTGTAGCGACGCGAAGAGGATCGGTCGCCATCGCCTCTTGGTCGCTTGGGGTCTTCAAGTGTACGAAAGGCCCTCTTGAACTGCGAGCACTCACGAACAGTGTGGGTGGCTCCCTCATGAAACCCACAGGGGCTGTCAAGCACCGCGTTGAACTCATCTACATTGAACGTCAAAGGTCGACGCCCCTAGGTTGCAAGCACCTCAGAAGGTCGCTTGCACAGCTTGGAGCTTGAATCTCCGGCGGTGCCGGATGTGCCCACGTCGCGCTTGGCGTCGTAGTCAAACTGGTTGACCATTGGCTCGTCGGTATCGATGAGCTTGTTGACGACCTCCATGAGGGCCGCGACAGTGGTGGCACCAGACTCATGGATCTTTTCGAAGATCTTGCGATCCCTGACACCTTTCTTGTAGCTCTTGATGACCTGGTCGTCTCTGACGCCAACGCAGGTATTGCGGTTCTCGAAGAACCGGTTGGTGTAATCACGGAGCCGCTCGTTGGGCTTCATGATAATCCTCCCGATGTTGAAGGCATTTCCAGGGCGGTTGTAGGTCGCTTGGAAGTTGGAGGTGAAGGCCTGGGACAGGTCGGCCCAGGAGTTGATGCTACCATTCGGGAGGTTGTTGAGCCACAGCAAAGGAGCGTCGCCCATCACCAGTGGGAAGTATGCCGCCATGTGGTCGAAGTTGCCGCCGGCCGCCTTGACAGCGACATAGTAGGTCGACAACCAGATGTTGGGGTCGGAGCGGCCGTCGTACTTCTGGATGTTCGGCTTGAAGTTGTCGGGGTAGACCACCGACCTAAGGCGAGGAGCCAACGCAAGGAAGGCGGTGATGGCTATGTCGTCGGTGCCACCACCGGCTTGGGCACCGCCTCTGCTCTGCGCAGGGACGACGACCTAGGATCGGGGTTGGCGATCTAGATTCAGAGCAACGCCCTCTGGATGGCCGTAGTCCGCCTCGTATTCAGCACGACGCCTGTTCTTGACGTCATGGCGGTCGCGCTCCTCGTGCTCCATGATGCGATGGACGGCACCAGGGGGCCGTACTCGTGGTCGTATTCCGCACGACATCGCAGCTCCCGCTCCTCGCGCTCACGGTGATGTTGGTCGATGTAGCCGCGAGCGTCGCGGGCTCGCCTGTTGTTGTCGAGGTTGTGGCGGAGGTCGCCGTCCTTGGCACCGTTAGCCCGACCTCGAGGCTGATCGGGGTTGTGTTGGTTGACCTCCTCCATGATGGGTGGGAGGTTGCTGCGCCCAGGTCGATTGGATCGACTACGCGAATGACGGCTCGACGAAGATGTGGCAGACTTGGCAGCTACACTCTTCTCTTCCACCAGGGCCGTGGCGACCCGAAGGTAGGCCATGGCTGCTTAAACTTTGGGCGAGAGGTCGGCTTGCTGAAGACGTGCCATGGCGGTGCCCAGGTTGGCCTGAGGGCTATTTAACGTCGGGCGCAGGGAGGAACTGCGCGACGCTGCTCCTCCACACGTCGCTGGGCACGGTTGGCATTCCCCTGGATCCGTGCCGCTTCCTCGGAGTCCATCGCACCGTGGCGCGGTGGTTCATTTTCAGAAACGACGAGCACCCGGCGGAAGATGGATCCCAAGCCGTTGGGGGAGACGTGGACCCGGACCTTCTAGAACTTGCCGCCATCTGGAGACGCAGGAGTTCACGTGGTACGGGGGAGGCGCTCTTGGTCGATCTTCTTCCGCAGGCGACAGCCACGGATGATATGCCTTGAGCCCTTGTGGTAGGTGCAAGGTACGGGTCGCGGCGGGTGCGGTTCTCGGGCTTTAGGTCGCCAGCAGGCCGCCGCCCAAATTGGATCTGGAGGGGCTTGGTCGCCTGTCGAGCGTAGACGTCGGTGGGAGGTCGCAGACCGAGGGGGAAGGTCCCATGACGCGGTGCCATCTGCGTCGAACGCTGGGCTCGCTCGCAGATCTGGAGGGTGTCCTCCATCATGCTGATGACACGCTCTATTCCCTGAATAATGTCATAGGGTTTGGGCGGGTGTGTCTCCGTCGTTAGATCGGAAACGGGGGTGGCGTTAGACGCCGTTGCGACTTGTCCTGCGGCCACCGGAGAGGTCGTGGCCGCCGGAACAGATGAGGCCGTCGTGAAGGAGCCGAAACAGATCTCCACGGGGTTGGCGAGGATGGCCGCCATGCTTGCCGGGAAGACGACATCAGATCGGGCCACCATGCTACACAGCAAGTTCCCGATCGCCCCTACCTAGCGCGCCAACTGTCAGGGGGTGAGACCTGGACAGATCTGCTAGGGGGCTACCCAAGCAGTTGTAGGTTAATTAAGGGGATCAGGAACTAAGAGTGTAGGTGGTAGTTCACGTGTGGAACTCAGAACATGGCAAGAATGGCGATGAACACGGGGGTTTAGACTGGTTCGGGCCTCCGGAGAGTGAAACCCTACATCCAGTATGGGGTGGAATTATGCGAAGAAGGGAGGTCCCCTCGAATGGTGCTCTAGGCCGCCTTATATGGTCAATGGGCTAGGGCTTCCATTCGAGGTCGGTGGACCCTCATCGGGGTCAGTTACGAAATGGAAAGGCCATCTGCCTTGATTACAGGGAGTATCCCGCAATCTGCGGACCTACTGGCGGTGCCAGGCCGCGATCTAGTAGCCTACCTTGCGCTCCTAGTCCTGTGGATCCTTCGGAATCTGGATAAGGTCTTCTGCAGTCTTCCAAGGTCATCGGGGTTGTGAACAAGGTCTTCGGGCCCACATGCAGGTCGACGGAGCTTCTAACAGGTCGGGTCCACTTGACAGGGACCTCTGGGACCCTGGCCGATGGGGACCCATGGGTACTCATGTCTCTCAAATAGTTTGAATAATAGTTTAAATTCTATACCTTGTTCCAATAATGATCATGTTGATAGGCTAGATTATCTTGAGAATCATAATGAGGCAATGTTTATGTTGGAACAAATTAATTCTATGCCTAAAGAACCTTTGCCTAACCAAGAGCTAAGTGCTTTGCATGAAACATATGCTTCCTTTATTTACACCTTGATATGTTGCTACAATTTGCTTGTGGTTGTAATTATGGACACGTATGTTTACAATAAGTTTTGTAAATCTTGATCATGCTTTGCGCTTGGTCAAGCTAATGACCTTAAAGAAGCACATGTCGGGAAAAGGTCCGATTTTCACTAACCATGTAGACAAGTCTTGAATAATGAAAAGAGAAGTCATGCCTAAAAAGGTGCAAGACAAATCATCAACCTCTCCAAATCCCGCAATGGATGCTGCTGTATTCATCAATTTGAGAGCTTGTTCAGAGGTGTACAAATGAAGAAAATGAGATATTCAGAAGCTCCATCAAGTTTCCATTCCTACGCATCAAGAACCAACGAATTTGAAGACCCGTGCAAGGAGTTATGGAGAAAACATTGAGCGTTGCGCGTTCTGAAATTTCAGGACAGATTCCATCGTCGAAGTAAAATGGACGTAACTCTCTTGTTCGGAGTACGATTTGGGCAAATAAAGACTTGTTGGAAAGTAAATTTTGTGCACTTTGCAATGGAGTAGATTTTGGATACACTTTCTGTTCTGGACATTAAACAAAAAAATTGTGGAGTGGAGGCAGCACCAAAGGGCATTAAGGAAGGAGATAGCGATGACGTGGAACGTGATAGCTTGGGCAAGACTTCCTCTGAATATAAGTGATCAAGCACAACATGGGAAGTGAATTAAAGCCGCATGGAAACCTTTATTTCTTACATGATGGTCCCTGGCTTCGCAACAAGGAGAAGGTATGTGAGAAAGTCGAGCTCTATGACTTTAAATGAAGCGCTTTTGGGGAGGCAACCCGTTTCTTTATGTTTCTATTCCTTTATTAGAGAGAATAAAGAATGGCACCATCCTATGATGATTAACTTGTGGCTAATTAATCTAAGTTTCATTTTATTTTTAGAACCCCCATCATGTTCATTCTCATATTTATCTTTTTGCATGCATTGCATTTTGTCATCAATGTAGGGTTTGTTTCTTCGCATATGCATGTTTTGCATATAGTTGGCTTGGTTGTTTTATAAGGCTTAACGATGAATGCTTCATCTTCTATGTTAATGCTTCATATGACGATATGAGTATTCTCTATTTGCGATCTTGTGTGAACATGGTGTTTAAACATGATTGCGGACCATCATCGTTAACTTCGCTAAACCTTGCTAGCTTTTCATATGTTTTCATGTTACATTGGTTAGTTTATAAGCTTTGATATAAGAGTTATTTATCTAGGGATAGACATGGTGTTTTAATCCTATATAAATCACTCTTTATGGCTATAGAGAAATTCGGCAACCTAGTTGTAAACATGGTGTTTAGAACTACGTGAAAACATTGTTTTTGTTTATATGCTTTCCTCTCATGTGCATACACACTTTGCACCACATACACACATTAGGTTTTTATTTCTTATTAGACTAATTATGCCACAAGTTGAGAGTCCTAGGAAATATTGTTGGATTGTTGGCAATTCTATCTACTCCCAACCGTCACCTTGGGGGTAGAATGTGCGTTTAAAATGTTTTGCAGGCAAGATAATGACTCTCACGACATGGGAAATTGAAGGATGTCTAAGAATGCTTTGTCTTCTTCTTCCATGCCTAGCAAAATGCTAAGCATGGGGGAGACCCTAAATTTTTAACACGGAAGTGCAACATGATGCTCTGGAAGATAGAATGATCAAGATCATCAACTTCTCTGGATCAATGCACAAGAAGCTATTGATCTCATCAAATTTTTGCGTGGTCTCGAAGGGAAAACACTGAATACTTTTGGATATTTAGAAGTCCCATGAAGTTACGATTCCAACAAATCAAGAATCAAGACGATCGGAGGTCCCTACAAGCGGTTATGCCCGAATCACCAAGTGCAACACGTCTTGAAATCAGTTTTGGACAGCACGCAACGCTGAAGTAAAACAGATATAGCTCCTGTGTTTGAACTCCGTTTTCGATGAATGACCACATGTTGGAAAGGTAATTTCATAAAATTTTCAATAGATCTATATTTCGATATATGTTCTTTTCTGGACAGAGGAGAAATTCATGAAGAAGAGACAGCAAGGAGATGATGAGAACAAGAAAGAGGAGATGGTGATGACAACATTGAAGAGAAGGGCGACCATTGACTCCATTAAGCATACATGATCAAATTCAGAAGTTTAGGAGTATTGGAAAATCAAGACAAAAGCAAAGCCACATTCGATACATGGAGATGTCGGGAGAAGATCGCAAAGAACCACAAAAGACCGTAACACCTTCATGGACCTTCTTTTTTCCGAACATAAAAGCTTGTAAGTGTGCCTTCAGCCTCAACTAGGTGCAACTTTTGTTTTTCCCTTCGACAATAACATGGCTACTAGGAGATAACCTAGATTTCTTTTTATTTTCAAGAAATAAGCATGACCATGTGTTCACCTCGATGTTTCATATTGCCTATGCTAATGGAAGATGATGAAAGTTGCCGCTTTGTTTTACCTACATGAAGTTATACATGTCTTGGCTAATTGCTCTCTATAACATGATCTGAAATTAATTTAAATACCAGCTCTTTTATTTGTGGAGGTGAAATGACTATACTCTAGACCCACATATATATCTTTGCTCTTTGATTTAAGTTTACGGATAGCCGGATAACTTGTTGCTTTTATGAAAACTTAACTTTTATGCTATCTACATATTTGTGATGCTCTTGCAAAGTTCTACCTACCAAAGCCATAGATTGCAAATATATGTTTTGATGAGTTGGATTAGGATTGATTTCTATGGTTCGAGACTAAGAAGCTGGTCATTCCTTTGTGTAACTTTTTCATGCTAGCCTCTTTGTCCATGCATTGTGGGTTTTCACATCGAAAATTTCACAAACCTCGCTGGGCATCCACCCTGAACCAAAAACATCTTTTTGTGATCACCTCCTTGTCCACAACCCAATTTGAGAATGGTTGATCTTTCGACGAATTTTCTGAAGATTTTCTGGTAAGATTTCAAGATATATAACATATGGAGGGACTCATCAATGCACCCAAGATCTTGCAGAGTTTCGACATGGAGGATGCCCACGAAGATTTCAAGAGATTTATAAAGGAACACAAGGATTTTGTACTTCTCTAGCAGCCATAGGTCCCCCCCTCTTTTATGCTCGAGGACGTGCATCATTCAAGCATGGGGGAGGAGCAAATGTTGAGTAAGTATTATGTTGCAAAAGTTTTGAGGAGCAAAAGAAAACATGAATGAAAAAAATGATGAGAAGAAAAGAAAAATAAGAAAAAAGGAAGAAGAAAAAAAAGAAAGAGATAAAAAATGAGAAGGAAATAAAAGTAAAAAAATAAAGTTTCTGCTCGGTTCTTTTTGCTTCATAAGTTCTCAAGTGCTTTGAAGACAAATCCATACTCAAATCTTCCAACCACGTGCAATCCGATAACGAGGACTTCACTTGTGCCTCGGGATCATCCATTTGCCACTTGCACATGTCCACCTATCTAAATGTGTGTGTTTCATCCCTCTCTCTTTCCAACATTTATTTTCCATGGCCTTTTTGACAAGTCTCGGTAATTCCAGTAGATCTCTCTCTTAATTTGACAATATTTCGGATGTATGTTTTGCTAGGATTGTTTTTAACCTACCAAGCTCCACATAAGCCTTCCACTATCACATATGAGTAGAATAGGTTGAAAATAATCTAGTATATGCTTGAGTGACTTGATGAGATGAGTGTTTCCATGAGCTTTTGCAAGAGATTTTCACTTATGTTGGATATGCATCTTTTTGAAAATTCTTCCATGGAACAAGGTAACGATTTGAAGTTCACTTAAGTTGGAGAGCATCGTGTTTATTAAATGTGGCTTGTTCTTTATTGTTAGTCTATCTTTCATAATGAAAAAGAAATCGGTCACAACTTGAACTTTAAAAATAAATTCTTAAGAGAGAGCAATTTGCCTCGTCATGAATGACTAAGTGCCGGGACAACATTGGAAGGCAACGCTGATTTCCCTTTTAAGCAAGGATTACTTACTCGAGGACGAGCAAGGTTTAAGCATGGGGGAGATGTTGACGGTGAATTTTGGTGCTCCAAACATATTCGTTACACTTTGGTTTGAGCTCGATTATGGAACTAACCCGCCACTAGGCACACTAATGATATAACAAGTTCAACTTTGTATGTGCATTTGGAAGTGTTGTGTTTTTGCAGAAAAACATGGACAAAAGGGATGGAATCAGAACAAGTTCAAAGGAGCAAATGAGGAGTTCCGTTCGTATTCAAGTGCAAGGCGGAATCAATTCCAAAGGTGGCAAGGACCAAGGTGCTACGACAGATCACCCCTGAGGACTAAGACGTAAAGTTCGAACTTCAGGCGAGAAGACCCCCTATCTTGATCGCGGGGATGACGACCTCAGAATGACACAAATGAAGGGTTTAAGTCCAAAATGTCAAGATGAGCCGCGGGGAGGAAGACGGGCCCAAACCGGGCCAGAAAAGGCCCATGCCGACCGGCCTGGTCGGGTCGGCCCAGGCCCTTTTTGCCTCGGTTCCCAGTCCCCTTTGACCTAGGGGCCCCTCGGTCTATTAGTAGCTCCTGCCTCCGATGGCCGCCGCAACCAAGCATTCCATCAACGTCTATTCACTAGAAAGCTGCCGTCGTAAGATGAGGGAGAGAGTTGGATGAGTTCGTCGCAAGGATCAACGCCGGCGGAGGACAGGAAGCAAGAGGAGGACTCCAAGCCGCTGGCCTAGGGGTGCTCCCAAGCTTCATCGCCGCCAACCTCATCGACGACGTTCTCTGGAGTCTCCATCACCCCTATGTGCTTCAATCCATGTAAGATGTTGGGGTAATGCCTCCGTTCGTCCCTAGGGTTAGATGGATGCATGATGTGTAATCTCTACATGAATCTTATGCCTATCAATGCTTTATGGTCTATGTCTTTGCGATTGCTTTATTTACATATGTGTGTACAACATGTGGTCTTAGTAGGGTTTATGGTAATCGTGGCGATTAGCTTAACCCTATGGATGCTTAGGTATAGATGCAGTATATTCTCAAAAGTGGTTGATTACCTTGCGTAGTGACAGTACGATTTAGGGAAAAGGCTTAGCGGCCGCATAACCGCCATGAAGCTAGTGAAGGCAACACCCCCCTTCATGTGGTAGATGCATGTTCTTGAGATCCTAGACCCTAGGGAGAGAACACTTATCTATCTTAGTCTCTCTCTTGTATCTACCCTTTGCCATCTAGTTTATCCTTAGATTCAATCTTAGATTAACATAGGTTAGATTGTCTTTACTTTAGATTAATCCTCCTTCAAAGGTTTTTCAATCAACTAGATTAGCACTTGGTTAAGCGCTAGCAATCCCCTTACTCCGCGGATTGACAAGAACATTGGGGGTCACCCCGTGGTGAAAAAGGCTATAGGTGATCCGTACGCTTGCGGATCGAAACTCGACACGTGTTTCAACCATCAACAATGTGTGAGACTGGATGTACTATATGGGGCATGCCGGATAAGCCTTGTACCTGGGACTGTAAGCTTCGATATTTGTAGCTAAAAATAAATATATTTTTGTGCCCAACTTCTGATTGTAGTCTTCATTTGCCAAGATTCTCCTTTGGTGAATTAATCATGATTTTATAACTGTTAGAAATATTTATTCTTGATTTATGCTTAGTTTTGCATAGCTTAAAATCTAGAAAGGCCCATGAACCACTTGTGGTGTGTGTAGCCTAGTTTGGGCCAGAGATTGAGTGTGAGAAAGTTTGGATCCAGAAAATGTTTGTTCAGTTTTATATGGATTTATCCTATTTGTGATAGCTAGAAATTTTTATTTTTGGTAGAATTATTTCATAGCTCAATTAAGTGTAGGATCTTAACCAGTGGCTTTTGTTGATGGTCCTTACAACGAAAATTCGACCGTCATTATCTCAGGAAAGAGAGGAGTATATGACAAGTTTCGTGCACATTTTTAGGTGCTAATAAAGTTCCACGAGTTGTGTGTGAATTTCATATGCAGATACACCATTAGGGGACATGCACAGACCACCTGGCCACACATGGCAGGTGCGCCCGCACCTGCCAAGTGCCACGTTTCGGATCGTGGACATCAACAATGGCACAGGCACATCTTGGATGAATGAGAAGCGTCGGTTTTACGTCGGTTTGATAAAAGGGACAAGGTTGGAAGCACTTGGATCCATGGGTCCACCTATCCATGCAACCAACCGACATAACCTCCACAACCGCCATCAAGGTTACTCCTTTTGAGCTTGTGTATGGTCAAGAGGTCGTTTTGCCCGTTGAGGTGAATCTAGGCGCATATAGACTTGCAAAGCAAAATGATCTTAATTTTGATACATATTATGCTTTGATGGTGGATAACATTGATGAAGTGGCCGACAAGCGATTGGAAGCTTTGGAAGCAATTGAGAAGGACAAGAGGCGAGTTGCTAGAGCATACAATAAGAAGGTAAAAGCTAAGTCTTTTCAAGAAGGAGATTTGGTTTGGAAAACTATTCTACCTATACGATCCAAGAGCAACAAGTTTGATAAATGGTCTCCGAGTTGGGAGTGTCCATACAAGATTGTAAGAGTTTGCTCTAGAAATTTGTATATGGTAGAAACATTGAAAGGACAGCAGCTACCTAGGGTGCTTAATGGAAGATATTTGAAGTTTTACCCAAGTGTGTGGCAAGATGCTTGAAGATACATGGCCGGTTTCTATGAAAATCGACCTTAGAATAAAATGGCCGACAAAAGATGTTATGTTGACCTTAGATTTATTTTTTTACCACTCAAGCTATACTAAAAAACAGGGGGACATATGTTGACACCCAAAATTGGCGAAAGCCAGATCAGGTTGGGCCAGCCGGTCAGACCGGGTTCGCCAGGTGGTCTGACTGGGTGTACCTTGTAGCCGGTTAGGCAATAGGCCACCAGGCGGTCTAACCACCTCCTTGGGGCGGTCAGACCGGGTCACCCCGAGTCTGAGTAGCATTAGGAGTTTTGGCTAATTTCGAGATGTAAATCCTTCCTTTCAGGCAAGACCTAGGGTCGTGGCTGATTGAGACCTATCTGAAGGACCGAACTGGTGACCAGAGAGGGGGGTGGAGTGAATGGGAGCCGATAAAAATTCTTCTCGAAGGAGATGGCTACTCCAACAAGACGAACACGGCCAACCAAATCACGTCTCCGACTCAACTACCCAAGTTGGCCAAGACCACATAGCCACTGGAGTGCTACTGGTCCTAGGAACCAACAACCACCTAAACCTACCCGAGAATGCAGCGGAACAAGCAACTCGAGCAGCTACACACCACACGGGTCAGACCGGTCACCTGTACCGGTCAGACCGGTCCCTGCCGGATCTTCTGGACTGAGCCGCCGGAACACCCGACACCTACCAGAGACACACCAGGTCACCCTGGACCTTGAGCTGGGTCACCCAAGCAGGACTTGGCAATTTCCACTGAAAACCCCTACACCGGTCAGGCCGGTGCAGCTCACCGGTCAGACCGGTCTGAGCCTGGAAATCCCAAATCTGCAAACTTGACCTTCCGAGCTCCAAACTGAACCAAACTCGAACCAGCAACAACACAACACAGCAGGGAACACACCAACATGTTCACCCGAGCAAAACCCAACAGTGGTCGGCACCGGTCAGACCGGTGAGAGGCACCGGTCAGACCGGTCAGTACCTGGGCACTCGGGATGAACAGCAACCCGCGGGTCAACTCCCCCAAATCCAAACCTTGATCTCCCGATTCGCTCCACGGATTCGCACAAGACTTTGGGGATAGTAGGAACACCTCATGGGCACTCCATAGCCAAGATTTGGTCCACCAAAACTTGCTAAATCAAGAGGAATCGAAGAAATCCCACTAAGAACGCCTCAAATCCTAGAGGGAAGAAAACCCCAAAATCGAGCCCCTTTGCTCACGGATTTGGGAGGGGAATCAAAGGGAAAAGAACCACGAGGGGTTCATGCATACATCCCCCACCAAATCCCAAAGAGAAGTCTCAAATCCGCCACAAAAAAGTCGCCAAGAAATGGCTCCGAAAATCACCAAAAATGAAAAACGGGAGAGACACCATCAGGCCTTGAGGAACCACACCGAATCATCTATACATACCATGAAGGTTCATACAAGGTCTAGCTTGCCTCCCGATTATCCATCCCTCTCTCAAGATCTCACCATGAAGCTCTCAAGCTAGTCCTAGAAATTCCAAAGGAAAATGGAAGAGGAAAATAGCAAAACAAAATGATTTAGGGTTCCAAGAGATGGCTGCCATCCCCTCACCACTTGGGTTATATGGAGGCAACCGAAAGACGAAACTACCCCTAAGGCCTAACACTAGGATACACGCCCCCGAGGGGCACTTTGGGAATCTTCGTCGTCGCACCATCGGACGGATGCCCGGCGACTACACCCTGCGTAGCCTCGACGCACACCATGCGATCCCGACGCGTGTCCTCCGCTTCGAAGTCTCCGGACTGCATCGTCGCACACCGGTCAGACCGGTGTCCTCCACCGGTCAGACCAGTCGGACCCACCGGTCAGACCAGTCGGACCCACCGGTCAGACCGGTTCGATGCTGCTGCCTCCGGTCTTCGGTCTTGGCTTTGTGGATCAACCAAGGAACCCAGTGGTTTTCTGGTGAACCACTAGAAACCTCGCGAACTTGGTGTGGCCTCCGCCAATCTCCACTCATGACTTGGCCCCCTGTTGACATTGCTAACGTCATCGACTAGAAACAGATATAAGATCCATCTCTATCGACGGTGCCTGAAATGCAAAGGTATATCTTAACATGATGCTAAGTGTATATCAGATGTTGCTTTCAGATAAACTGAAAGATAAATCCAATACGGGTCATAGCACAACTCGATCTAGGTTGTCATCCCTGACAGAAGTGCCACTAAAACACATGGATTGGTACTCTTACATATGCCTTGGATCTCTAGATAAGAAAATATATAAAAATGGGTATCCGCAAGCGCACAGATATGAATATACCATTGTAGCATTTTAACCAGGAGTAAAACCAGGTATCGTATTTATATTCTACCTCAGGGAAAGAAGTCTTTTATCTATAATAACAAATACATGCATATCTCTCAGTTGTGTAATGTAGAGTGGCCAAAATATATCAATTACTATAAACAGGTGTAAGTCACATAAAGATAATAATAATGATAGCATTGATCAAGTCATAACATAGTGAGCCACCAGAAAGTGTCAATATAGAGAGAGAAGCGTATTCACAGCCTAGTTAGCGAGGATACTCCTCGGTAACCCTAAACTATATGTCAATGCAAACTATGATTAGTGCAATACATTTAACAATCATGGAAGAAGAACTATTATACTAATGCATGGGGAGACTAATCAGGAGGATCAAGACCGAAACTTGAAACAACCCAAATAGTATAAGGCTCCACTAGTCCTACACACGGGGGGTGGATTGCAAAGGACTCAATAGTGCTGTCATCACCATGATCTAGCACGCGACCTGGCATGTAGGGTGCAATCGCAGGTAAATACCGTATAAGCACCACGCTTAGACTATCTTTACCACTCACCCAAGTTAACAGATGATCTAGGTGAGGGCTATACGACTCCATACACGAATATAATGGTAAATCAACTATGCTAAACATGTAATCATAATAAGCACCAAAGCACATAATCTCGAATATAATCATTGATAAGAACATATGTATCTACAGCAAATATGGTGTTTCTCGACTCCATACTTATGAAGAACTTACAAAAGCGAAGCTAGATCAGTATCTCGACTAGCTTCTAGATGATCAGGAGCCAAGTAGACGCCTTGCCTCCTCCTAGATCTAGACTAGTTAGCTACTCTCGCTATATGGTGTTTCTAGGGCGTAGTATCTCGGACTTGATGACTTGATCTGGTGTATGAACAGATGAGAGCCAGATTCTGCCGTGCCAGGGGGTCAGGGGGTTGCTTATATAGTCCTTAGGGGATGCCATGAGCCGTACGATCAAACCGACCTAACATACGGTTTAGATTGATCCTCATAGGCAGTGGAAGAACATTCCAGAAGCAGGGCTGACGTGTCGCCCGGGGGAGGCCGACCGGCCCCACCATGGGGCTGACCGGTCTGTGGTGGCCCCCCCTCGGGGCCCACTTCAGCCAGGTGGGTCTTTGCCTCTTCCAGATGCTTCTTTCTTGGGTGCCAAGTCATGTTGAGTTCCGGAGCCTTCTGGAACCTTCTAGACTTCATTCTTTTCCTATTTTTCTGATTAGTCCCTGTAAGACATAGAATTCTCCAAAACTCTAGAAAAACTATTAGTGACACTCTATTCTAAGTTGGTATTAACAATTATGCCCTTTTCTCATGTTTAGTTGACTTATAAATATATAAGATAAAATGTGTCAACAAACTCCCCCAAGCTTACCCTTTGCTAGTCCCTAGCAAAGCTATGCTATTGCAGGATCAGGAGTTGCTGCAACACTTTCACGCCTCAAAAATACCATCATTTTCAAAAATAAATTCTCCTCAGCTAGATTGCTCCATCTTACCTTTAACCATGGTGTGTAGCATTTTCATAAATCTTAAGCGATTAAAAGACAGAACAATCAAGTTAAGCAGTATATCTCAAATTCTTTGATCAACTATCATCTTGGGTTTTTTGCAAGATTTTTGAAATACAACTCAGAGATCCTGTGTATGACCTTCTCAAGCATGGAGTCACACTTGGCAAGATATGTATGGTGGGATGATAGTGTTGAATGGATGAGAGTGAAAGGTGGTAAGCCTTTAGCCTTTCTTCTAGCTCTTGGACTATATCTCTCTTTCTAGAACTTTAAGATCTGGGCTTTCCATTCTTGGAGAGGTGGGCTCTGCTCGCCCTGGACTTTTGTCCATTTTTCTCTCTCCTTAGAGATGTGGGCTCTTCTCGCCCTCGGACTTGTGTCCATTATTCATCTCTAAATTTATTATTTAGGGTGGTAGGCCCTTCTCGCCTAGTATGACACTTGTCCTTTTCTCCCCCTCTCTCTTCTCACTTTTTCCTCTCTTTTTTTTTCGAATGTAGCCCCAGAATCTCTTTTCTCTCTCTTTTTTTACACATTGAGAGAGACATATCCAAGAGTCATATGAGCTAATTTATGGCTTGTAGCTTGATGGAGAATGCGTACTTCCAGGTTAGAAGCAGCATAAATGGTGGAGTGGAATGATCTTGATGTGTATGACAAGCTCTCAAGGATCATAAACACAGGAACTCATCATGTAGGATTTTTCATAAAAACCAGGAATCAAGCTTCTCTAGGAATATGATAAATAGCAGCTCAACTTTTCATGAATTATCTTTCAAAGCCTAGACTCAGATTAAGCATGTACTTCCCACGAGTTTTGGGTTTAGAGCAAATTAAGCATTTAAAGCTTTAGGAGAATCTAGGTCTGAAAATTAAGTATTTAAGGGGAATCACAGCAGAGCAACTATTCATCATTTCTAAGCATAAATCATCAAGATCATCATTAAAAAGAAAAGCCAACTAGCAGACTCTAGTATTTATTCATACTAAGACTTTTAACTAAGACTCTTTAACTCTAGGCAAACATATAACTAAAACATAGGATAATGATATTTATCGTGATAACTGGGGGTGCTCTCCCCCAAGCTAGATCTTGAAGTAGTCCTTCAGCCATCCTTAAAACTTGTTTTCCTTAATTTCTTCCTGTAAATATTAATCTCGCACATACCCGAAGGAACAAATTCTAGGATTATGTTGCGAGCCTTTATGTGCCCACTTCTTTTTGGGTTTTTCTGAAAAGTGTGGACCTTCATGTGCCCACATATTTTTGTGAATTTTTATATGCAAAAAGGGATGCTAAAGCAAAAACATGTGAATGCAATATATTATTTTTTTATACCACCACGGTACGGAGTACATGGGGCCTTAAGGAACAGATGCAAATGCAGAAAAGATTTTTATGGTCTTTTTCTAATGCAAGTATAGGTAAGTAAAAATGCTAAAGGAAAAATGCTAATTAAAAATGCAGATAAATACCGAGTTACCTCTCGGCAAGAATTTCGAGTACTTACTCCCATGGTGTAGATGTAGTAGCCGATGATTGATCAATTAGTGACGCGGGTAGTGATTGGTCTTCCGAAGGTGTACTCTTGTCTTTCTTCCTCCAAACTTGTTTCTTCGGTGGAGACCTTTCTGGGGTAACAGGTTCACAGTTCTTGAATGGTAGGAGCTGAGCAGACTTCTCTTTAATCTCTTCCGCAATGTTCTTAATGTCCGTCAACTTCGTGCTCAGCTTGCGTTGCAATTTCTGAAGGCGTCTCCGCGTCTTGTTCTTCTTGGGCTGCTCAGAGTCAGTATAAGTATTAAAGTAGCAGCGTACCTTATCAGTTCTGAACTGGAAGTGGATCTCGCCCGTCCTGATGTAGATGATTGCTCTGGTGGTGTTCAGGAACGGTCTCCCAAGTACTATGGGTGGATCTTGCTCTTCATCTCCCATGTCTATGACTACAAAGTCAGTTAGGACATAGTGATCTTTTACCTTGATAGGTACATCTCGCGCAACTCCCTCCGGGAATCGGTGTGATTGGTCCGCCATCTGCAACATTATATAGGTGGAATACAAAGGCAGGTCACCGTATATTAATTCATAAGTTACCTTAGACATTAAGTTGATGCTCGATCCCGTGTCGCAGACAACTCGCTGGAAGTTCCTTTGATTGATGGAGCAGTGGATTGATGGGACTCCAGGGTCGTCTAACTTTGGTAGCAGTGGTGAAGGAAACAGGTTCTCGTTTTCTGATTGAATTGTGTTGATCATCCAAACTTCCTCCACGTGTAGTCGAGGTTGATTGCTCTTTTTGTTCCTTCTTCTATCTCTCCTTTTCTTCTCGACAGCTGGCTTGTACTCTTGAGGGTAAGGATATTGGAGGTGTGCAGGAGCTCTTAGGATCTTGTTCTTGAAACTGAATCTCTCCTTCTTCCCGTTGATGGTGAAGACGATCTTCGCAGTGTCGGTGTAGATGACGGCTTTAACAGTGGCAAGGAAAGGAGGTCCCAAAATGATTGGGGCGTTCTCACTTCCCCCAGTCTCGACGACAGTGAAGTCGGCAGCTACGTAGGAACTTCCTACCCCCAGACATATGTCGTTTAGGATGCCCTCAGGGTAGCATAGTGACAGGTCTGCAAGCTGCAAGCACATGGCTGTGTACAATAAAGTGAACCATTGATTTTCTCATATATTACCTTGGGCATTATGTTGACGCTAGACCCAAAGTCACAGAGTGCACTCTCGGAAGTGTAGGCTCCAATAGTGATGGTGATGACTGGCCTTCCTGGATCTCCTCTCTTGGCGGGTATGCCCCAGTCAGTCCATTTTGGGCCTTCTTCTGTCTTATTAGCGCACAGGCCTGCATAATAGATATCGACAAGATTTGCAGATTCTAATTCTTCTGGCTGGCCCGGAATCTTACCTGGGTTAGCCGTGGGAACAGATGATGCCAGCTGAGATATCTGAGATTCTATCATTTTATTAAAACTATGTTGGTTCTTATTGGCAGAAGAAAAGCTTTCCATGTTATTACTAATAGTTTCTAACATTTTATCATTGGAAGCTAATTTCTTAGACAGATTATCAATAACTCTACCCTGGTTTTGAACTAAGTCTCTTAAAGGTGGAAAATTATTGGAAGAGTTATTACCTTGATTGTTACCTGAATAGTTACCTGGGTAGTTGGGCCTCTGCTGGGTCCATCCTTGATTTTGCTGGGGACGATATTGATTGTTGTTGTTGATGTAGTTCATGTCCTCGTCCAGCTGAGGGCATTGATTGCCCGAGTGTCCAATGTTTCCACACTCTTCACAGGTCATGCGGGATTCGAAGAGTTGCATGACTTCCTTCTTCTCAGGGCCTTTGTCTTCAAGCCTCTTCATGATTAAGTCCATTTTGGCAGGCAGCATATCTACCTCCTTGAGCTGATGCATTCCTCTTTCTTTCTTGCGGGGTTGACGCTCCTCGTTCCAAGCTTGGTTGGACGCCATCTTTTCCACAAAGTTAGTAGCTTGAGTAAGTGTAAGGGACAGGAAGGCACCTCCAGCTGCAGCATCCATTGTTTCACGGGTGTTGGTAGAGAGCCCGTGGTAGAAGGTCTACATGAGCAACCAATTCTCCATTCCGTGGTGTGGGCATTTTGAGATGTAGTCTTGGAAGCGTTCCCACGCTTCAGGAACAGATTCGTCATGTTGCTGCTGGAAACTTGAAATTTTCCCCCGTAAGTCATTGGTTTTGCCTATAGGAAAGAACTTTGCCAGAAAGGCAGTAGAACACAATGTCCAAGTTGTAAGTTTGTCTTTGTTGGAGTAAAACCATTGCATCGCTCGCCCTAAGAGTGAGAATGGGAATAAGCGAAGTAGGACTGCATCACTTGGCACATCTTTGATCGTGAAGGTGCTACATATCTCCAAGAAATGTTGAAGGTGTGCGTTGGCATCTTCATGAGCTTTTCCACAAAATTGGCTAGCTTGTACCATGTTGATCAGTGCAGGCTTGAGCTCAAAAGCTGCGTCTCCCACAACGACTGCCGGACCAGTACGAATGCTGTCCGGGGTCGGTGCGGAGTACTCGCGAAGGGTCTTGTTTGCCATTACTTCGAACGTGGGTGTTAAGCTTTGCACTATTGAATCTTCCAAGGCAGAGGTCGTGGGCCGAGACTCGGGCTTGGACCTTGCCTTCCTTAGGATTTTTTCTGGATCTGAGACGAAGTTGTCTGGAAGATTCTTATTCATACATTACCCTGAAATCAGATAGACAAAAGTGGAAAGAACAAGGGTAAGCCTATTTAAGCAATGATAATTTTGGGTTCTTGATACATTACGTGTGAGAGATGCATGCATGCTATTACTATATTTATTACTTAGGCTATAGACTTTCTTTCCCCGGCAACGGCGCCAAAAATGCTTGATGACATTGCTAACGTCATCGCCTAGAAACAGATATAAGATCCATCTCTATCGACAGCGCCAGAAATGCAATGGTATATCTTAACATGATGCTAAGTGTATATCAGATGTTGCTTTCAGATAAACTAAAAGATAAATCCAATACGGGTCATAGCACAACTCGATCTAGGTCGTCATCCCTGACAGAAGTGCCACTAAAACAGATGGATTGGTACTCTTACATATGCCTTCGATCTCTAGATAAGAAAAAATATATATGGGTATCCGCAAGCGCACAGATATGAATATACCATTGTAGCATTTTAACCAGGAGTAAAACTAGGTATTGTATTTATATTCTACCTCAGGGAAAGAAGTCTTTTATCTATAATAACAAATACATGCATATCTCTTAGTTGTATAATGTAGAGTGGCCAAAATATATCAATTACTATAAACAGGTGTAAGTCACGTAAAGATAATAATAATGATAGCATTGATCAAGTCATAACATAGTGAGCCACCAGAAAGTGTCAATATAGAGAGAGAAGCGTATTCACAGCCTAGTTAGCGAGGATACTCCTCGGTAACCCTAAACTATATGTCAATGCAAACTATGATTAGTACAATACATTTAACAATCATGGAAGAAGAACTATTATACTAATGCATGGGGAGACTAATCAGGAGGATCAAGGCCGAAACTTGAAACAACCCAAATAGTATAAGGCTCCACTAGTCCTACACATGGGGGGTGGATTGCAAAGGACTCAATAGTGCTGTCACCACCACGATCTACCACACGACCCGGCATGTAGGGTGCAATCGCAGGTAAATACAGTATAAGCACCACGCTTACACTATCTTTACCACTCACCCATGTTAACAGATGATCTAGGTGAGGGCTATACGACTCCATACACAAATATAAAGGTAAATCAACTATGCTAAACATGTAATCATAATAAGCACCAAAGCACATAATCTCGAATATAATCATTGATAAGAATATATGTCTCTATAGCAAATGTGAAGAACTTATGAAGAACTTACAAAAGCGAAGCTAGATCAGTATCTCGACCAGCTTCTAGACGATCAGGAGCCAAGTAGACGCCTTGCCTCCTCCTAGATCTAAACTAGTTAGCTACTCTCGCTATATGGTGTTTCTAGGGCATAGTATCTCTGACTTGATGACTTGATCTGGTGTATGAACAGATGAGAACCAGATTCTCCCCTGCCAGGGGGTCAGGGGGTTGCTTATATAGTCCTGAGGGGATGTCATGAGCCGTACGATCAAACCGACCTAACATATGGTTTAGATTGATCCTCATAGGCGGTGGAAGAACATTTCAGAAGTAGGGCTGATGTGGCGCCCGGGGGAGACCGACCGGCCCCACCATGGGGCCGACCGGTCTGTGGTGGGCCCCCTCGGGGCCCACTTCGGCCAGGTGGGTCTTTGCCTCTTCCAGATGCTTCTTTCTTGGGTGCCAAGTCACGTTGAGTTCCGGAGCCTTCTGGAGCCTTCTAGACTTCATTCTTTTCCTATTTTTCTGATTAGTCCCTGCAAGACATAGAATTCTCCAAAACTCCATAAAAACTATTAATGACACCCTATTCTAAGTTGGTATTAACAATTATGCCCTTTTCTCATGTTTAGTTGACTTATAAATATATAAGATAAAATGTGTCAACAAACCTAAACATCTATTAAGCGGCTGCACATGCCTAGCAACTTGACAGATTTTGCTTCATCCTAGAACAACGCAATTCCACCACTGTTGCCTTCACTTCCAACCGCTAGACACCCTTTTAGACCCAGCTTCCATCTGAGATTCTTCATTCTTTCCTACTTTGCCTAGTCTCCGATAAGAAGACCAGCTTTGGGGAATGCGACTGCATAAGGGCAGTCACATCACAAACTGTCCGGGAGTTCCCCACCCCCCCGCAGTTCCAGGCTATGGCATTCATTGCTCCTGACGGGGCTCATCCCGAGCACCCGTCAGGTCTTTCACAGGAGGAGCTCCAAGGCGATCACTCATCATAGGCGATTCATTGGTCTTCTCCAACAAGCTACTACCACCACCATTCACCTTTCCCTGAACCATATCATTTACCAACGCCTCTTCCTTCCCTGGTTCGTTTGCCGACTCAACGCTGTGCTGCTTAAGGATCATCTTGTTCCTCTTCTCATACGGAGATTTTGGCAGCTTGGCGCTCGTTTTCCTGGCCCCTCTGACTCGCATAGGTCCTCCACTTCGGCCTCCTGTCTCCCCAACACCACTGACCTCAGCCGGGCAATGGCTAGAAAGCTCTGAGTTTTCACTGGACCCCATGAATGAGTCCATACTAGAAACTTTCTCCAGCATACCCTTCAATGGGTCATCCACTGCCATCTTGGCCACCCCCTTTGCCAACACCTTCTCAACTTCTCCTGAATTCTCCCCTCCTTCTTCCATCTCCTCCTCTTGACCCTTCGTGCTTCTTCCCTCTTCTTCTCCCACCTCTTCTCTCCACCCGCTAGAGACCGATCGCGCTCTCCTGGGTGAAGCATTGGTAGAGAAGTCGCCAGCTAGCACTCTCCTCTTCTGGTCATCACTAAAATTAAGCCCTCTTTTAGCGGTTGGAGCGGCTACCGGGATGACCATGCGGCGCCCAGCATCACGCTTCTGAGGGGAGCATCGCGACGCTTTCCCAAAGTTCACATTTCCTTCATCCCCGGCATCCGGGCACTCCCGTTGAGCATGGCCAATGCGGCCACATGAGAAACAGAAGAAAGGGATGTTTTCATACTTCACCATGAACTCCATCATCCCATGTCCTTTCACTCTTTGTTGGACCGAGCGTAGGACAGCTTTATCCAGCGGAAATTCAACTTTAACCCTCTTGTAGTTGTTGTGAACATCCCCAACCTCAAGCACCCGTCCAACTTTTGCTCCCAGCACCCTTGCGAAGCCATCTGTCATCATCACCGCAGGAATATCATAGATATGGATCCATAAATTAATAGACTCAATTTTGATCTCCGACGTCCTCCTCACTCCATCATACGGGACAAAAATCATAGCGTCCCCTCCTCTAAACCTCCATGGGCCACCATCCAGCACTTTCCTCCACAGCTTCTCTGAATCAAACTCAACAATGAACCTATTCTCCCCAATGCATCTGAAAGGAACCGCCCCCTTCTTGCCCCATGCGTTGCTCAGCTCGTTAAACATGGTCCAAGCATTAAAATCTTGGCCACTGTAGAAACGCGCAAGAGCATACCAGATGTGTTGCGCCATTACTGCCTCCTCATCTTGCCCAAAATCATACTCCTCCTCCTCTTCTTCAGGTCCCATGCCTGGAGCCACCAGAACCAATCTTCTATCAGCATTCCCCTCCTGCACTTGCTTCCCCTGCACCTTGGCGTCAGACGACGCTGAACCTTCCTGCAGCGTTTCCTGATCACGCCGCTCATCATCCATCTTCTGGCTCCCCGACGCTCCTGCTCCCTTACCTCGAGTGCTACGAGCACCCGCCATCACAAACACAGGGAAGCACCAAGGACTGCACAGCAGCTTACTGGCTTCGGATGGGATGCTTCCTCACTGGAAACCCCTAATCACCAGATTCACTGTGACACAGGACCCTAGCCGCCACCCAAAGACGTCGCTGGAGTAGGGCACAGGAAAAGGGTCTTGCCTTCGTAGATGGGATCTTATGTGGACGTCAAACTCCGAGTCCCTGGTGCGGACGAGATCCAGACGGCCCTTTGACCTTGACAGGGTATAAACTCAGAGACATGAATCCCCGGTTAGCCCACCGCGCCTCACGGCCGGTGATTAGGTTGCTCCCGCGACCAGCGCGTAGCAAAGTGCGCCCGGGGGAAGGCGTAACCCTCCCAGTCCCAGCGGTGGCCGTCGGTGACGCAGTCACCACGGCAGCAGCAGCGGAGAGGAACTCAGGCTCGACGGCGCCGCCGCCCAACAATCGCCTTCAGATCGCCCAGGAAACGCGGAGCCGCCATCCCCTAGATATAGTACATTTTTAATTAGCACAAGAATTACTTTGCTTCACATCAGTTCCAAAACTAGTACAGCGTTGTTACTGGATCGCTCGATAATCGATATATGATGTCCTATATGACCGAATCGAAAAAAGAACCAATTGATTCCTTTTTCTGGGAACCAAATTTATAAAAGCACCAGGGCTAATCTTATTGTAAGACTAAACTAAGCTCATTGCAGAAGTACTGCGACTGAGGCAAATACTGCAGGATTTAAATCATATGGTTCAGAATCAGTCCAAAACTATACTTTGAATCCTGGCTAAAAATGCTTTTGGCAGATCAGGAATTGCAAGAACTGAATGTGACATGAGAAACTTGACTACTGAGGTCGAAGGACTGCTAGGTGCTAGATCTTGGGCTCTGCTAGGTGCTAGATCTTGGGCTCTCGCAGTCGCAGTTGCTGACCCACCATCGATGTAACACCCTTAATTTACTGTTTTACAATTTAATAAACTTTGTTGGAATTTGTAGAATTTAATTTGAGCTTGTTTAAGGATTTAAGGTTTTTCCTAAGGTTTAATATGATTTATAGGCATTTAAATATTTTCCAAATTTTAAATTAATGAACCATAGGAGTTTATTGTTGCATTCATGCTGGTGCATTGTTTTTGGTTGCTTGGATTCAAATTTGTATTTGAATTCAAATTCAAATGACTGATCTTTTTTTAAAAAATATGCAAAACCCTTCCTCTTTCTCCCTACCCTATCCCTTTCTTCCTCTGTTTGCGCGGCCCATCAGTCGAAGTCCAGGGAAGCTTCCCGGACTCTCTTGCTCAGCTCACGCACCGCCTAGCTTTGCAGCCCAGCTCCGCGCCAAGGCCAAACAGGCCGACCCAGCTAGCCGGCCCAGCAGCCTGCTTCCCGCCTCCTGCCGCTGACATGCGGGGCCCGCGTGTCATCCCTCTCCCCGTGCCGCTGCCGAGCCGGTCTCAAGTCCGAGCTCCACCCCCTCCCTCGCGCGCGCCGTCTTGGCCTCGGGCTCACACCCCTAGGCCGCCCTTGCAGCCTATAAAGCCCGCCGCCACCCCGTGAAACCCTCTTTTCACCCTAGCCGCCACCCACCCACACAACCGCCCGAGCTCGAACCCTAGAGCTTGACCGCCACCATCGATCTCTCTCCACGCCGCCTCTCCGTCGTTCCTGAGTACGCCCGAAGATCCGCCATGAGGTGAGGAGGCCGCTCGTGAAGTCCCGTCCATCCTCGTGCCCTGTGCCGCCTGTAGAAGCTCGTCGGAGATCGCTGCTCCGCCACCGTCCGCCTCGCCATGCTGTTCCTCGCCGTCGCCGCCTAAGGAATCCCCTCGGTGCCCTATATCAGTTCACTGAGAGCCCCGATACATCTTAGGCTGAACACCGTCACCAACGGAGCCCCGCCGAGTGAGCTGTGCTCGAATCCGGAGAACCGCCGCCGCGCGCCGCCTGTCACCGCCGCGCTCCGCCGTCCAGTCGCCGCCGGCCGTCCGATCCAAGATCAACGGCCCAGATCGAGTCAACCGAGATGCGTACCGGCCAGCCATGTCATTTTGCAAAAGAGCCCCTGATCTCTTTTGTTTTTGCACCCGAGGTCCCAAGCAGTTCAAAGATCTTTTAGTGTAGGTTCTTTTTGTTTACGGTTTAGCCCTTGACCTTTCTAGGTTTTGCGCCCAAGATCCAACCCTGTAGTTTTGTGCTGCAGACCTTGAGTTTGTAAGCGTAATTTTGTTTTAGTCCTCAGTTTTTCGCAGTTAGACCCCTGGAAGCTTAGTTTTCCTGCAGATAAGCCCTTCAACCTTGTACAACTTATATCTTCACCGTTTTAAGTCCATTTTTAGCGTTCTTTATATCCACGTGTCCGTCTCGATGAGTAGATTAGTTTAGTGTAGCTTTTGTTTTTGTTTGAAATGATTGGTGTATTGTTTCTTATTTTATTGTATTGCCTCCTTGCATGTGAATGTGTGATGCGTAGAGAACGAGCAGTTCGAGGGATTTCTTGAAGGTGAAGACTTTGAAGACTCTGAGCAGTTTTCGAATCTTGTGGAAGGCAAGTGTCCTTGATCATTCCTACTTTGTCCTATATAAATATGCATTTAATCACTGTATTTATTTTATTGCTTTTCATTAATTTTGATGGGTTCCTATTAAGGATGATGACTAGTATCTTTTGACCATTGCCTTGTAACCGTGTTGCTTAATTAATCTTGATGGTAGATGCTGCTTAGTATGCTCAACTGGGTTGCTAATATACAACACGGATACTCTTTATGCTCTATGTTCCTATATGATAATTTAATTACAAGACCACATGCTTAATTGGAACATGGAGAACCACCCAGGACAATAGTGCAACCACAAGGCTATATGGCTCTGGCTTGGCTGAATAATTAGGAACCTTGATGTTGTAGTGATCTTACTTGAAAGGGGCAAATGAGGAGGCGTTGATGGCGTATAGACCTGCTCTGGCGGGGAGTTGGGCTTTGCTAAGACACGATACCTGCTAGGGAGCTTTATGCCCTACTTCGTCCTGAAACCTAGTGGGTTGCTGCACATTAGAGAATCTTTATAAAGGCCTCGTAGCGTCCCTATGCAATCACACCTCGGTAGTGTGGTATGATGCCTGATCATTATCACGTGGTTGGGTCCAAAGAAGAACTTTTATGCGGCTTGTGGGTAAAGATGTACAACCTCTGCAGAGTGTTTAAAACTAATCGATTAGTTGTGCTCACGGTCATGAGCGGCCTGGACCCTCACATGATTAATTTATGGAAGTTGAAATTAACTTGATGCATTCACTTTATGATGATGATGCTTTACATTAATTGTGGGATGATTTACACTTATATTTGCTAGTAAGTAAGTTGCTTAATAAAATTTGACCAACTAAAATGCTAAAGTGCTTAAACCCTTTGGCCATCCACTTATACAACCTTGCATGTTTATTATGATATTCTCCCCTTGCTAAGTACGACATGTGCTCATGCTTGTTTATTTATTGCATCTACACAACTTGGATTGTTGCTCAGACTTGAAGATATTTGAGGTTTTTCCCCAGTGATTTCCGATGAGTTCTAGGCGAGTGTGCCCCCAGTGAGCTGCCTGTCAAGACGTCCTTTTCCGCTGCTAGTACTCGCTTTGGGTTCGTTTATAAGACTTTCGGTCATGTAATAATTATAATAATCCTTTCTACGCTTCGACACTGTGTTTTGGTAATCACTGAGTCTACATGTGTAACTTTGATCCTGGCGCACATGTAATTTATGCATCTGGTTTTGCCTTTAAAACCGGGTGTGACAATCCATCTTGCTCTTCAACTCTTTCACCGTCGATCACACCGCGGTGTGCATGTGTTGACGCTTTTCCTGGTCGAAAACAGAGTGCTCTAGATCATGCGGTCGTCGGAAATCAACTCATCGAAACCTTCAGCACGGGCCGGTCTAACCGCCTGGGGGGCGGTCAAACCGCCTTGGGCAGAGGTATCGCCGAAAACCTAAGTTCGCTGCTCCAGGAGGGACCCCGTCGGGAACAGTGCGCCTAGGGTTGTCCTAAGATTGGCATGCCACTCAGAATGTCCTCAACCGCCGTGGACAGGGTGGAGAGCAATTATGGTTGGAAAAGCTAGGTTTTGGAGAAATAAAGTAGTAAATTGATAAGTTCGATTGGATGATAGTGAGGTCCTGTGCGGTTCGAGGACCGGTGGATGGTCGCTTCCTGGTGTGATGAGTGATTGACAACATTGTGTGGATTGATTCTTGGCTAAGTATTGCAGGTGTAGGTTGCGGCTTGACTGATGTTGGTGCAGGTGAAGAACAAGCGTGAAAGGTCGTTGCCGGTGAGGCCTCCAGATGTGGAGAAGACAAGTAGGCTTGGTTCAAGGGACCCGGTGGCCAGCGGGGTCAAGTGCGGGCCGCATGGTGGCAAGAACGGCAAGATGAAGTCGTGGACGGTTCCTTGGTTGAGCCACAAAGCCAAGATCGAGCGGGGACTTCGTGGGGGTGTTGACACATTTTATCTTATATATTTATATGTCAACTAAACATGAGAAAAGGGCATAATTGTTAATACCAACTTAGAATAGGGTGTCACTAATAGTTTTTCTGGTGTTTTGGAGAATTCTATGTCTTGCAGGGACTAATCAGAAAAATAGGAAAAGAATGAAGTCTAGAAGGCTCCAGAAGGCTCCGGAACTCAACGTGACTTGGCACCCAAGAAAGAAGCATCTAGAACAGGCAAAGACCCACCGGGCCGAAGTGGGCCCCGAGGGGGGGCCACCACAGACCGGTCGGCCTCCCCCGGGCGACACGTCAGCCCTACTTCTGGAATGTTCTTCCACCGCCTATGAGGATCAATCTAAACCGTATGTTAGGTCGGTTTGATCGTACGGCTCATGGCATCCCCTCAGGACTATATAAGCAACCCCCTGACCCCCTGGCAGGGTAGAATCTGGCTCTCATTTGTTCCTACACCAGATCAAGTCATCAAGTCAGAGATACTACGCCCTAGAAACACCATATAGCGAGAGTAGCTAACTAGTCTAGATCTAGGAGGAGGCAAGGCGTCTACTTGGCTCCTGATCGTCTAGAAGCTGGTCGAGATACTAATCTAGGTTCGCTTTTGTAAGTTCTTCATAAGTTCTTCACAATTGCTGTAGAGACATATGTTCTTATCAATGATTATATTCGAGATTATGTCCTTTGGTGCTTATTATGATTACATGTTTAGCATAGTTGATTTACCTTTATATTCGTGTATGGAGTCATATAGCCCTCACCTAGATCATCTGTTAACTTGGGTGAGTGGTAAAGATAGTGTAAGCGTGGTGCTTATACTGTATTTACCTGCGATTGCACCCTACATGCCGGGTCGCGTGGTAGATCGTGGTGGTGACAGCACTATTGAGTCCTTTGGAATCCACCCCCCGTGTGTAGGACTAGTGGAACCTTATACTATTTGGGTTGTTTCAAGTTTCGGTCTTGATCCTCCTGATTAGTCTCCCCATGCATTAGTATAATAGTTGTTCTTCCATGATTGTTAAATGTATTGCACTAGTCATAGTTTGCATTGACATATAGTTTAGGGTTACCGAGGAGTATCCTCGCTAACTAGGATGTGAATACGCTTCTCTCTCTATATTGACACTTTCTGGTGGCTCACTATGTTATGACTAGATCAATGCTATCATTATTATTATCTTTATGTGACTTACACCTGTTTATAGTAATTGATATATTTTGGCCACTCTACATTACACAACTGAGAGATATGCATGTATTTGTTATTATAGATAAAAGACTTTTTTCCCTAAGGTAGAATATAAATACGATACCTGGTTTTACTCCTGGTTAAAATGCTACAATGGTATATTCATATCTGTGCACTTGCGAATACCCATTTTTATATAATTTCTTATCTAGAGATCCAAGGCATATGTAAGAGTACCAATCCATGTGTTTTAGTGGCACTTCTGTCAGGGATGACAACCTAGATTGAGTTGTGCTATGACCCGTATTGGATTTATCTTTTAGTTTATCTGAAAGCAACATCTGATATACACTTAGCATCATGTTAAGATATACCATTGCATTTCTGGCGCTGTCGATAGAGATGGATCTTATATCTGTTTCTAGGCGATGACGTTAGCAATGTCATCAAGCATTTTTGGCGTCGTTGCCGGGGAAAGAAAGTCTATAGCCTAAGTTATAAATATAGTAATAGCATGCATGCATCTCTCACACATAATGTATCGAGAACCCAAAATTATCATTGCTTAAACAGGCTTACCCTTGTTCTTTCCACTTTTGTCTATCTGATTTCAGGGTAATGTATGAATAAGAATCTTCCAGACAACTTCGTCTCAGATCCAGAAAAAATTCTAAGGAAGGCAAGGTCCAAGCCCAAGTCTCGGCCCACGACCTCTACCTTGGAAGATTCAACAGTGCAAAGCTTAACACCCACGTTCGAAGTAATGGCAAACAAGACCCTTCGCGAGTACTCCGCACCGACCCCGGACAACATTCGTACTGGTCCGGCAGTCGCTGTGGGAGACGCAGCTTTTGAGCTCAAGCGTGCACTGATCAACATGGTACAAGCTAGCCAATTTTGTGGAAAAGCTCATGAAGATGCCAACGCACACCTTCAACATTTCTTGGAGATATGTAGCACCTTCACGATCAAAGATGTGCCAAGTGATGCAGTCCTACTTCGCTTATTCCCATTCTCACTCTTGGGGCGAGCGAAGCAATGGTTTTACTCCAACAAAGACAAACTTACAACTTGGACATTGTGTTCTACTGCCTTTTTGGTAAAGTTCTTTCCTATAGGCAAAACCAATGCCTTACGGGGGAAAATTTCAAGTTTCCAGCAGCAACATGACGAATCTGTTCCTGAAGCGTGGGAATGCTTCCAAGACTACATCTCAAAATGCCCACACCACGGAATGGAGAATTGGTTGCTCATGCAGACCTTCTACCACGGGCTCTCTACCAACACCCGTGAAACAATGGATGCTGCAGCTGGAGGTGCCTTCCTGTCCCTTACACTTACTCAAGCTACTAACCTTGTGGAAAAGATGGCGTCCAACCAAGCTTGGAACGAGGAGCGTCAACCCCACAAGAAAGAAAGAGGAATGCATCAGCTCAAGGAGGTAGATATGCTGCCTGCCAAAATGGACTTAATCATGAAGAGGCTTGAAGACAAAGGCCCTGAGAAGAAGGAAGTCATGCAACTCTTCGAATCCCGCATGACCTGTGAAGAGTGTGGAAACACTGGACACTCGGGCAATCAATGCCCTCAGCTGGAGGAGGACATGAACTACATCAACAACAACAATCAATATCGTCCCCAGCAAAATCAAGGATGGACCCAGCAGAGGCCCAACTACCCAGGTAACTATTCAGGTAACAATCAAGGTAATAACTCTTCCAATAATTTTCCACCTTTAAGAGACTTAGTTCAAAACCAGGGTAGAGTTATGGATAATCTGTCTAAGAAATTAGCTTCCAATGATAAAATGTTAGAAACTACTAGTAATAAAATGGAAAGCTTTTCTTCTGCCATTAAGAACCAACATAGTTTTAATAAAATGATAGAATCTCAGATATCTCAGCTGGCATCATCTGTTCCCACGGCTAACCCATGTAAGATTCCGGGCCAGCCGGAAGAATTAGAATCTGCAAATCTTGTCGATATCTATTATGCAGGCCTGTGCGCTAATAAGACAGAAGAAGGCCCAAAGTGGACTGACTGGGGCATGCCCGCCAAGAGAGGAGATCCAGGAAGGCCAGTCATCACCATCACTATTGGAGCCTACACTTTCGAGAATGCACTCTGTGACTTTGGGTCTAGCGTCAACATGATGCCCAAGGTAATATATGAGAAAATCAATGGTTCACCTTTATTGTACACAACCATGTGCTTGCAGCTTGCAGACCTGTCACTATGCTACCCTGAGGGCATCCTAAACGACATATGTCTGGTGGTAGGAAGTTCCTACGTAGCTGCTGACTTCGCTGTCGTCGAGACTTGGCGAAGTGAGAACGCCCCAATCATTTTGGGACCTCCTTTCCTTGCCACTGTTAAAGCCGTCATCTACGCCGACACTGCGAAGATCGTCTTCACCATCAACGGGAAGAAGGAGAGATTCAGTTTCAAGAACAAGATCCTAAGAGCTCCTGCACACCCCCAATATCCTTACCCTCAAGAGTACAAGCCAGCTGTCGAGAAGAAAAGGAGAGATAGAAGAAGGAACAAAAAGAACAATCAACCTCGACTACACGTGGAGGAAGTTTGGATGATCAACACAATTCAATCAGAAAACGAGAACCTATTTCCTTCACCACTGCTGCCAAAGTTAGACGACCCTGGAGTCCCATCAATCCACTGCTCCATCAATCAAAGGAACTTCCAGCGAGTTGTCTGCGACACGGGATCGGGCATCAACTTAATGTCTAAGGTAACTTATGAATTAATATACGGTGACCTGCCTTTGTATTCCACCTATATAATGCTGCAGATGGCGGACCAATCACACCGATTCCCGGAGGGAGTTGCGCGAGATGTACCTATCAAGGTAAAAGATCACTATGTCCTAACTGACTTTGTAGTCATAGACATGGGAGATGAAGAGCAAGATCCTCCCATAGTACTTGGGAGACCGTTCCTGAACACCACCAGAGCAATCATCTACATCAGGACGGGTGAGATCCACTTCCAGTTCAGAACTGATAAGGTACGCTGCTACTTTAATACTTATACTGACTCTGAGCAGCCCAAGAAGAACAAGACGCGGAGACGCCTTCAGAAATTGCAACGCAAGCTGAACACGAAGTTGACGGACATTAAGAACATTGCGGAAGAGATTAAAGAGAAGTCTGCTCAGCTCCTACCATTCAAGAACTCTGAACCTGTTAGCCCAGAAAGGTCTCCACCGAAGAAACAAGTCTGGAGGAAGAAAGACAAGAGTACACCTTCGGAAGACCAATTACTACCCGCGTCACTAATTGATCAATCATTGGCTACTACATCTACGCCATGGGAGTAAGTACTCGAAATTCTTGCCGAGAGGTAACTCGGTATTTATCTCCATTTTTAATTACCATTTTTCCTTTAGCATTTTTACTTACCTATACTTGCATTAGAAAAAGACCATAAAAATGTTTTCTGCATTTGCATCTGTTCCTTAAGGCCCCATGTACTCCGTACCGTGGTGGCATAATAAAAATAATAATATATTGCATTCACATGTTTTTGCTTTAGCATCCCTTTTTGCATATAAAAATTCACAAAA
Source organism: Cenchrus fungigraminus (assembly GCA_036936925.1). Taxonomy (NCBI): domain Eukaryota; kingdom Viridiplantae; phylum Streptophyta; class Magnoliopsida; order Poales; family Poaceae; genus Cenchrus; species Cenchrus fungigraminus. The sequence continues at coordinate 45,899,895 of CM072778.1, read as the reverse complement.
ATATGTGGGCACATGAAGGTCCACACTTTTCAAAAAAACCAAAAAGAAGTGGGCACATGAAGGCTCACAACATAATCCTAAAATTTGTTCCTTCGGGTATGTGTGAGATTAATATTTACATGAAGAAATTAAGGAAAACCTGAAGGAAAACAAATTTTAAGGATGGGTGAAGGACTACTTCGAGATCTAGCTTGGGGGAGAGCACCCCCAGTTATCACGATAACTATCATTATCCTATGTTTTGGTTAAAGAGTCTTAGTTAAAAGTCTTAGCATGAATAAATACTAGAGTCTGCTTGTTGGCTTTTCTTTTTAATGATGATCTTGATGATTTATGCTTGGAAATGATGAATAGTTACTCCGCCGTGAATCCTCTTAAATACTTAATTTTCAGACCTAGATTCTCCTAAAGCTTTAAATGCTTAATTTGCTCTAAACCCAAAACCCGTGGGAAGTACATGCTTAATCTGAGTCTAGGCTTTGAAAGATAATTCATGAAAAGTTGAGCTGCTATTTATCATATTCCTAGAGAAGCTTGATTCCTGGTTTTTATGAAAAATCCTACATGATGAGTTCCTGTGTTTATGATCCTTGAGAGCTTGTCATACACATCAAGATCATTCCACTCCACCATTTATGCTACTTCTAACCTGGAAGTGCGCATTCTCCATCAAGCTACAAGCCATAAAATAGCTCATACGACTCTTGGATATGTCTCTCTCAATGTGTAAAAAAAGAGAGAAGAGATTCTGGGGCTACATTCGAAAAAAAGAAGAGAGAGGAAAAAGTGAGAAGAGAGAGGGGGAGAAAAGGACAAGTGTTATACTAGGCGAGAAGGGCCTACCCACCTAAATAATAAATTTAGAGATGAATAATGGACACTAGTCCGAGGGTGAGAAGAGCCCACATCTCTAAGGAGAGAGAAAAATGGACAAAAGTCCGGGGCGAGTAGAGCCCACCTCTCCAAGAATGGAAAGCCCAGATCTTAAAGTTCTAGAAAGAGAGATATAGTCCAAGAGCTAGAAAAAAGGCTAAAGGCTTACCACCTTTCACCCTCATCCATTCAACACTATCATCCCACCATACATATCTTGCCAAGTGTGACTCCATGCTTGAGAAGGTCATACACAGGATATTTGAGTTTTATTTGAAAAATCTTGTAAAAACCCCAGGATGATAGTTGATCAAAGAATTTGAGATATACTGCTTGACTTGATTGTTCTGTCTTTTAATCGCTTAAGATTTATGAAAAGGCTACACACCATGGTTAAAGGTAAGATGGAGCAATCTTGTTGAGGAGAATTTATTTTTGAAAATCATGGTATTTTTTAGGCGTGAAAGCGTTGCAGCAACTCCTGATCCTGCTATAGCATAGCTTTGCTAGGGACTAGCAAAGGGTAAGCTTGGGGGAGTTTGTTGACACATTTTATCTTATATATTTATAAGTCAACTAAACATGAGAAAAGGGCATAATTGTTAATACCAACTTAGAATAGGGTGTCACTAATAGTTTTTCTGGAGTTTTGGAGAATTCTATGTCTTGCAGGGACTAATCAGAAAAATAGGAAAAGAATGAAGTCTAGAAGGCTCCAGAAGGCTCCGAAACTCAACGTGACTTGGCACCCAATAAAGAAGCATCTGGAAGAGGCAAAGACCCACCTGGCCGAAGTGGGCCCCGAGGGGGGCCCCACAGATCGGTCGGCCCCATGGTGGGGCCGGTTGGCCTCCCCCGGGCGCCACGTTAGCCCTACTTCTGGAATGTTCTTCCACCACCTATGAGGATCAATCTAAACCGTATGTTAGGTCGGTTTGATCGTACGGCTCATGGCATCCCCTCAGGACTATATAGGCAACCCCCTGACCCCTGGGCAGGGGAGAATCTGGCTCTCATCTGTTCATACACTAGATCAAGTCATTAAGTCAGAGGTACTACGCACTAGAAACACCATATAGCGAGAGTAGCTAACTAGTCTAGATCTAGGAGGAGGCAAGGCGTCTACTTGGCTCCTGATCGTCTAGAAGCTGGTCGAGATACTGATCTAGCTTCGCTTTTGTAAGTTCTTCATAAGTTCTTCACATTTGCTGTAGAGACATATGTTCTTATCAATGATTATATTCGAGATTATGTGCTTTGGTGCTTATTATGATTACATGTTTAGCATAGTTGATTTACCTTTATATTCGTGTATGGAGTCATATAGCCCTCACCTAGATCATCTGTTAACATGGGTGAGTGGTAAAGATAGTGTAAGCGTGGTGCTTATACTGTATTTACCTGTGATTGCACCCTACATGCCGGGTCGTGTGGTAGATCGTGGTGGTGACAGCACTATTGAGTCCTTTGCAATCCACCCCCCGTGTGTAGGACTAGTGGAGCCTTATACTATTTGGGTTGTTTCAAGTTTCGGCCTTGATCCTCCTGATTAGTCTCCCCATGCATTAGTATAATAGTTCTTCTTCCATGATTGTTAAATGTATTGCACTAATCATAGTTTGCATTGACATATAGTTTAGGGTTACCGAGGCGTATCCTCGCTAACTAGGCTGTGAATACGCTTCTCTCTTTATATTGACACTTTCTGGTGGCTCACTATGTTATGACTTGATCAATGCTATCATTATTATTATCTTTATGTGACTTACACCTGTTTATAGTAATTGATATATTTTGGCCACTCTACATTACACAACTGAGAGATATGCATGTATTTGTTATTATAGATAAAAGACTTCTTTCCCTGAGGTAGAATATAAATACGATACCTGGTTTTACTCTTGGTTAAAATGCTACAATGGTATATTCATATTTGTGCGCTTGCGGATACCCATATATATTTTTTTCTTATCTAGAGATCCAAGGCATATGTAAGAGTACCAATCCATGTGTTTTAGTGGCACTTCTATCAGGGATGACAACCTAGATCGAGTTGTGCTATGACCCGTATTGGATTTATCTTTTAGTTTATCTGAAAGCAACATCTGATACACAATTAGCATCATCTTAAGATATATCTTTGCATTTCTGGCGCCGTCAATAGAGATGGATCTTATATTTGTTTCTAGTTGATGATGTTAGCAATGTCAACAAGGTGCAGGAAACTCCGAGTGTACTGCCGTGGCGGTTGACATGTGTGTATGGAGAGCCTAGGAAGCACATGTGGGAGCTTCTACAGCGCATCAAAAACAAAGTTCAAGATCCTTGGGTGGTGATGGGAGATTTCAATGAGGCCCCATGGCAATTTGAGCATTTTTCTAAAACGTGGCGGGGTGAACAACAGATGAGGGACTTCAGGGAGGCACTGGAGTTCTGTGATTTACATGACATTGGTTTCTCGGGCCTCCCTTGGACGTTTGATAATAAAAGATGGGGAAATAAGAATGTCAAAGTCAGATTAGATAGAGCAGTTGCTTCACCATCATGGACTGCCCGATTCGGTGACGCTTCTGTCACACACCTTGTGTCCCCGTGCTCCGATCATTGCCCAGTGCTGTTACAAACCTATAATGATGACCCTGTTGCGGTGAAGAGAAGAATACGTCGCTATGAAATTATGTGGGAGAGGGAGGAATCGTTGGGACCGGAGGTTGAGGGTGCATGGGGAGCGGCGGGTGTCAAAAATAATCTGGGCGACATATCAAGGGCGCTAACTGGTGTGATGGAGTCCTTGCACAGTTGGAGTAAAGCCAAGTTCGGCTCGATCAGGAAAGAACTTGAATCCTTGCGTAGCAAGCTGGAAGAACTCCAAGAGCGCAATGATGACACCGGTGGGGAGGAGATTAGAAGAACCAGAGATCGAATGAATGAAATCCTATACAGGGAAGAAATGATGTGGCTCCAACGATCTAGAATAACTTGGCTCAAAGAAGGGGATCGTAACACAAAGTACTTTCACTTGAAGGCCCAGTGGAGAGCAAAAAAGAATAAGATCAAAAAGCTGAAGAATGCCGAGGGGCAGTGGTGTGAGGATTGGAGGGGGATGAGTGAGCTAACTCGTGAGTTCTTCAAAGGTCTTTGCACTAAAGATGACCTGGTTGATCCTGATATTCTGATGCCCCTTTTTGAGAGACGGGTTACACAAGAGATGAATGAAAAGTTGTGCCGGGATTTTACTGAGGAGGAGATTGGGGATGCGCTCTTCCAAATTGGGCCGCTCAAGGCGTCGGGACCTGATGGCTTTCCGGCACGTTTCTTCTAGCGGAATTGCGGTGTCATGAAAGCTGAGATCACCAAAGCTGTCCAGGAGTTCTTTCGTACAGGTATCATGCCGGATGAGGTAAATGAGATAGCAGTTACCCTCATCCCGAAGGTCCCATTTCCGGAGATGCTTTCTGACTTTAGGCCCATCAGTTTATGCAATGTCATATACAAGATTGTGTCAAAATGCCTAGTGAACAGACTATGGCCGCTACTGGGTGACCTTATTTCTCCAAACCAAAGTGCCTTTGTCCCAGGGCGTATGATAACTGATAACGCGCTAATAGCGTTTGAGTGCCTCCACGCCATTCAGCAGGGAGTGACAGAGCGAAACAACTTTTGTGCATATAAGTTGGATCTCTCGAAGGCGTATGATCAGGTGGATTGGTCCTACATGGAAAAAGTTTTGACGAGGCTAGGCTTTCAAAGTGTATGGGTGCAGTGGGTGATGACCTGTGTAACCACCGTCCAGTATACGGTTCTCCTCAATGGGGTTCCGCTTGAACCCTTCCAACCGACCTGTGGATTGCGCCAAGGTGACCCTCTTTCACCGTATTTGTTTCTCTTTGTGGCTGATGCACTCTCCTCTGCACTACAGAAAGAGGTACAAGATGGTGATATTGTGGAATCGAAGATATCCAGACACGCCCCGGGTATCTCCCATTTATTATTTGCTGATGATGCGCTACTGTTCTTCAAGGCCAATGCTGAGCAAGCTAGGCGTGTCAAAGGAATGCTGAATCGCTTTGAAAGGGGCACGAGTCAGCTGCTGAGTCCGGCCAAGTGCTCGCTGCTGACTCGGGAGAATCTGGACAGTGATATAAAGGAGGAAATCAGGGGTACTTTGGGCGTCCAGCGAGTGGAGTTTGAAGCAATGTATCTGGGCCTTCCCACGCCTGATGGCCGGCAGAAGAAGGAAAGATTTCAGCCACTTCGTGAACGACTAGGTAAACGGATGGCAACATGGACTGAAAAGCACCTGTCAGTCGCTGCAAAAGAAGTTCTAATTAAAGTCGTCGCCCAAGCAATCCCGACCTACACCATGAGTATATTTCATTTGACAGATACCTTCTATGAAGAGCTAACTCGTGGTGTGCGGAGCTACTGGTGGGGTGCTGAAAATGGAGCTCGTAAGACACACTGGATCGCATGGGAGAAATTTACAACGTGCAAGGGCCGTGAAGGTATGGGGTTTCGCGACTTTCCGGTGTTCAACCAAGCTCTGCTAGCAAGGCAAGTTTGGCGGCTCATTGAATTCCCAGATAGCATGTGTGCTCGCCTGATGAAAGCGAAGTACTTCCCCAATGGCGACCTGCTGGACACGGCATTCCCATCCCAGACGTCCCCGACGTGGAAAGCTCTCATGCATGGTTTGGAGCTTGTCAAGAAGGGGGCCATCTGGCGCGTGTCTGACGGATCGCGTATCAAGATTTGGAGGCATCAGTGGCTACCTCGTGGATGGTCCTTGCGCCCGGCGAGAAGCATTAGGCCGTGCCGATTGAAGTGGGTCTCCCAGCTGATAGATGACAGTACCAAGACATGGAAGGAAGATATCTTAAATCGTTTTTTCCATGGCTTTGACGTGGAAGAAATAGTGAAAATCAAAATCCCAAGAAGGACTGATGAGGACTTTGTGGCGTGGCACTATGAAAAATCTGACTGCTTTACTGTTCGGAGTGCATATCGCCTGGGCGTAGAGAAACGAGATGTGGGGGCGGTGCAGAGCTCTAGTGCCAGAGCAAATGGTGACAGACCAATTTGGAAGAAGCTATGGAGATTGCCAATCCCGCAAAACGTCAAAGTGTCCGCTTGGCGAGTCGCACACAATGGCCTTGCTACCCAGGCTAATATAAAAGCAAGAAAGATGGAGGTGTTGAGCTCCTGCAAGCTCTGTGGTGGTACTGAAGACACCCACCACGCTATCATAATCTGCCCGCACGCAAGGGATTTGAGGAGTGCAATGAGAGCGAGGTGGCCTCTCCCAGTAGAGGAGGACTTGCTTTACTCGGGCCCTGAATGGCTGCTGCGGCTAATCGACAAGTATGATGAGGACAGAGCGGGTCGCCTGGTGCTCATCCTTTGGCGTGCGTGGTTCATCCGGAATGAGCTGACTCACTCAGAGAGGCGCCTCTCCATTGCAGGCTCGGTATCAGTGAACTACTGGGAGGCACTGTTCTCAATCCGACAACAACAGGTGCCGGACTCAAAAGGGAAGAAACCTGTTTGTCCTCAGTTGCCTCCGGCGGGTGATGATTGGAAGAAGAAACCACAGCGTTGGGAGCCCCCTAAACCTGGATCGGTCAAGGTGAACGTTGATGGTGCTTTCGCCAATGGACAGGCTGGCTTTGGTGATGTGATCCGAGACGAGTATGGAAGGGTCCTAGTCTCTGCATGGGGAACCTTTGACAATGCTACATGTGCTGAAGAGGTGGAACTCATTGCCTGCAGGGAGGGTGCGAAACTTGTAGCGTGATGGTCCCAGATGCCGGCGATCCTGGAATCAGACTGCTCAACAGCGATCAAGTTCCTTCAGAGACCGGAAGCTCAAAGGTCCCCGTATGCCTTCATCATCAAGGACACCGTTTTGGCTGCGGCTGACCTGCCTTCGTTTGCTTTTATATTCATGTAAAGAGAGAGCAAAATTGTGTCGCCCACGAGTTAGCTCAACTAGCTAGGAGGTTGAACCATAATGCTGTATGGCACAACCAGGTCCCAGCTTGTGTCGAGCAGTTGATTGCTCAAGATTGTAACGGATCCTTGAGTATTTAATAAAGAGCTCTCTTTTTACCGCAAAAAAAAAGTAATTCTTGTGCTTCATCCCCTGTTACAGGATTACAGCTGGTGGCGTTCCTAGATATCAAACAGCACTGTCCAAATTCTTGTAGCTACTCTGTTCAATTTCCACGACAACGTGATCAGAGATGGAGCTGTAAAATAAAAAGCTACACCCAGCTTCCCTTGGTTACAAAATACAAACGCAATGCAAGACAACAGAACAGGAACAGCATTCTACCGCCGGTTTTGACCGTTACACCCAAAACTTCTCCTGTCCCGCATAAAGAAACAGGAAAAATGAAGGGTAACTCAGTGCTAATTTCATTGCTGAAATCAGCTGTAACACTAGCAGTGTATGGGATAAAAGTTGATAGTGCTGTATCTAGTACAAAGTCAACATCACAAACAACTTGATTTTCGGAAACCAGAGACTGAAAACGATTAACAGGAGTTGGGTGGGTGAGAGCACTCAAACATTGAATAGTAAGGCACACACCAAACTTCCCTTCCCTACTAGCATCAGCATATCATAAACTGATCAGAACAGAAAAGCCGATCCAAATACAATGTCAACTGGAGCTTGAAAACAGCAATTTAAGATAACAAAAATAGGAAGATCAATCAGCAATACAACCATACAGGTTTGTTCACTCATGTTGAGGACCTAGTGTGGTTCGAGGACCGGTGGATGGTCGCTTCCTGGTGTGATGAGTGATTGACAACGTTGTGTGGACTGACTCTTGGCTAAGTATTGCAAGTGCAGGTTGCGGCTTGATTGGTGCTGGTGCAGGTGAATAACAAGCGCGAAAGGTCGATGCCGGTGAGGCCTCCAGGTGTGGAGCAGACAAGTAGGCTTGGTTCGAGGGACCCGGTGGCTAGCGGGGTCAAGTGCGGGCCGTATGGTGGCAAGAACAGCAAGACGAAGTCATGGACGGTTTCTTGGTTGAGCCTCAAAACTAAGGTCGTGCCGGGACTTCGTGGGGGCCAAGTCATGAGTGAAGATTAGCGGAGGCCACACCAAGTTCGCGGGGTTTCTAGTGGTTCACCGAAAAACCACTGGTTCTATGGTTGATCCACAAAGCCAAGGCCGAAGACCGAAGTGCAGCAGCATCAGGCCGGTCTGACCGGTGTGCGACGACGACTTTCGGAGACTTCGAAGCGGAAGACACGCGTCGAGATCGCAAGGCTTGCGTCGGGGGTACGCGAGGTGCGGTCGCCGGGCATCCGTCCGATGGTGCTATGACGAAGATTACCAAAGTGCCCCTCAGAGGCGTGTATCTTAGTTTTAGGCCTCAGGGGTAATTTCGTCTTACGGTTGCCTCCATATAACCCAAATGGTGAGAGGATGGCAGCCATCTCTTGGAACCCTAACTCATTTTGTTTTGCTATTTTCCCTTCCTATTTTCCTTAGGATTTTCTAGGACTAGCTTGAGAGCTTCATGGTGAGATCTTGAGAGAGGGATGGATGATTGGGAGGCAAGCTAGACCTTGTATGAACATTCATGGTATGTATAGATGATTCGGCGTGGTTCCTCAAGGTATTTTGTTGTCTCCCCCGTTTTTCCTTTTTGGTGATTTTCGAAGCCATTTTTTGGTGATTTTCTTGTGGTGGATTTGAGGCTTTTCTCTTTGGGATTTGGTGGGGAATGTATGCATGAACCCTTCGTGGTTCTTTTCCTTGTGATTCCCTTGGTGGAAATCCTTCGATTCCTCTTGATTTAGCAAGTTTTGGTGGATCAAATCGTAGCTATGGGATGCCCATGAGGTACTCCTACTATCTCCAAAGTTTTGTGCGAATTCGTGGAGCGAATCGGGAGATCAAGGTGTGGATTTGGAAGGGTTGACCCGCGACTCGCTGTTCATCCCGAGCGCCCAGGCCTGACCGGTCTGAACGGTGCTGCCCTCTGTTGGGTTTTGGCTCGGGTGAATTGCTGAGTGCGTGTGGATTTGGGCTATGATGCTGTTGGTCTGTTCTTGACAGGTTTCGAGTTGTTGTGGTAGGTTTTGTGAAGGTTTTTCTTTCCCTTCAGGTTGATGTTTGGAGGTGACTTTTGTTCCAGGACCTAGAGGAGTCAATGAGGCTTCCTGAAATGTTTCTGTGCATCTGCTGTAGCCACCGGCCTGACCGGCGCTGTCCACCGGTCTGACCGGCGCAGGCCATCGGTCTGACCGGTGTAGCACAGGCAACAGATTGTGCAGTTTTCCGCTGCGTGTTTGGAGTGCTTGTTTCGGTTGGTTGAGTGCTTTGCTCCTAGGGTCAGTATTCAGTGGCTACGTGACTTTGGCAAACTTAGGTAGTTCGAGTCGGAGAAGTGTTGGATAGACCGTGTTCATCTTGTTGGAGAAGTCATCTCCTTCGAGAAGAATTTTTATCGGCTCCCATTCACTCCCCCTCTCTGGTCGCCAATTCGGTCCTTCACATGTTCCTCAAAAGAGGAGATAAACCAAGGTCAATGCACAGAACTGAGCAATTCCACTTCTAGAAATCAACTGCCAGCTCGAAAGTGGTAACCAGAACAATCAGATAATGAAGAAAAAGAATACTATGGGCGGGGTTGCACAGCTGATTCTATTCCCTTGGTTTTTATATCACCTTATCATTCATTCAATCAATTGCGGACAACTACAAGCATGGCCTAAACCAGCAACATCAACCAACATTTGAGCAAAATTTGCATAAAATTCAACTTACTCTCTGAACTCTGGGCGGATGAGCACTCACAAATGAAGAATGAAGTTACTAAACAGTGAAGCAGTTAATGTGCGATCACTGCAGGACACAAAGCCCTAACAGAAACACAATTAGAATAGGATTACGTCAAAATGGAGCCACATCAAAATTGCAATGAAATGCTCTGGTAGGAAACAGGCCGAATTTTGGTATCTGCACTTGTGTTCTAACCAGATTTCATCACGGGAAAGAAGGAGCTGAGCAACCAGTGTGTTGCTGTGCGAGATGGAACATACCTAACTGAAAGCACAATGCAAAGAATGCCATCTATAATCCCGGTAGGCATGTAATCGACAATCCAAAACTCCAGTTGGCAACTGGGGCTTTGGCAGTTGCCCAGTAGAAATGAGAGGATGGTCTACAGTACCATGAAAGTCCAACAGCAGAGACAACTGAATTTTAAGGAAACAAAGACAGTTGCCCAGTAGAAATGAGAGGATGGCCTTCAGTACCATGAAAGTCCAACAGCAGAGACAACAGAATTTTAAGGAAACAAAGACAGATGTTAACTGAATCGAGCTAACTGCAGAGACAACTAGACCTCTACAAGCAACATTGAAAGAATGCTCAACAAGCTAACAAGCATCACCAATTTATAATGGATATTGACTACCAGAGCAGATGAATTGCATACTGAAGGATTTGAAGTACCATGGAGACAAAAATGCTGCAGTTTTAGTCATAACATCAAAGTAGATCAATGAGCAGAGACATTTTCACATTGATCAGGACTGCAGGTAAAATTCTAACTGATGCTCCAGTCCAACCGTCCAATGCAGAAGACAAATAGCCATAGAAGACAACAAAGACAGATGTTAACTGAATCGAGCTAACTGCAGAGACAACTAAACCTCTACAAGCTACATTGAAAGAATGCTCAACAAGCTAACAAGCGTCACCAATTTATAATGGAAATTGACTACCTACCAGAGCAGATGAATTGCATACTGAAGGATTTAAAGTACCATGGTGAAAAAAATGCTGCAGTATTAGCCATAACATCAAAGTAGATCAATGAGCAGAGACATTTTCACATTGATCAGGACTGCAGGTAAAATTCTAACTGATGCTCTAGTCCAACCGTCCAATGCAGAAGACAAATAGCCATAGAAGTAAATGCACTAAGAACTCACAGGAAGAGAAGTTCGTTGTGCTGCTCGCTCTCCTTCCTCGGCTTCAATCATTAGGGGTGCTGCTCGCCCTATCAATTCCTGAGCGCAGACCACATGCCGGCGTACAAGAACGCGCGTACAGCCCGTAACTCCATCCACTCCACGAAGGACATCTTCTTGCTCTGCAACGCAGACACCAGCGCCGCGTCCACCCGGCTTCCAGCGGCGCCTACGATCTCGCGCAGAACGGCAGGGTAACTGTCGCTGCAGGCAGTTCGCGCGCCACCGAGCGCGAGCGCGACTACCAGCTCCTCCTTGAGGACCATGTGCGCCGCGCGGTCCTCGTCCGACGACCCCGCGGCGAGGCGCTCGTAGCTGGCTTTCCACCTGTCGGACTCCTCCCTATTCTCGCCGAATAGGAACAGTAGGTGCACGAAGTAGTGCGGCCGGGGGTCGGACGGGTGCCCCTGCGCCGCTTCCGTGTACCTCTCCATAGCCTCGTTGAAGAAGCCGTCACGGGCGGCGAGAAAGGCGAGGAGGAGGCGGAGGTCGGCGACGGCGGGGGCGTCCCCTCGTTCCATGGCGCGCGCCAGGTCGCGCTTGGCAGCGCGCGTGGCGACGCGGATGCGTTCCCCGGTCAGTGGGGGCGCGCGGAGCACCACGGCTGATATCAGCGCCTGCGATGCCTGCAGCACGAACTGGGCGGTGCCTCGGCGTCAGCGAAGATGGGGATGGTGGAGGGCGGCGCGACGCTGCTGCTGGTGCCGGAGCGCAGGAGCTTCACCACGCTGTGGAGAGGGACGGCGGCGTCCTTGTGGAGCTTCGCCTTCATCAAGCGGTTCAGGAGGGCAGTGATGAGCACCTTGTTGACGACGGACATCTCGCCGTCGAAGGCCGTGCCCCACAGCTTCTCGTAGATAATCTCGAGGGCAGCGGCGGCCACCGCACCCTGGGATCCGTCGACGGCGTCTGGTGCCCCGCCGAGCGTGGCCGCGAGGACAGGGTTCCGGTAGAGGATATTCTCGCGCAGGGGCTGCTCCCCGCCGGTGATCCCGGCGAGCCAGCGGGCGCCCTCATCGGGCCGTCCGAGCAGGTCGCAGATCGCGGCGGCGGCGAGGCGTGGGCCGGGGCGGTAAGGGCGCTCCTCGGCGAGGCGCGCGAGGGCGTCGAGCGCGTCCTCGAAGCGGCCGTCCTCCGCGTCGAGGAGGGCCATGAACTGACGCCCAACCTTCGCGCCCTCATCGTCCCCCGCGGCTGCCGCGGCCGCCTGCAGCTCCGGGGCCATGTCCCGGAGCGTGCGCAACCTCCCGCCGAGGAAAGGCTGGTAGCGGAGTGCGGCGGCCCCGAGCGCGTGCGTGGCGTCGAGGAGGAACGCCTCCGGAGTGAAGAGCGAGTTGAGGTCGAGGAGGCGGGGCCGTGAACGGACGAGACCGAGGTGGCCGGAGGCGGACGGGGGCGAGGAGGAGAGGAAGACACCGGTGAAGGGCCGCGGCCGGTAGGGGCTCCCGAACGCCGAAGCGACGGCGAGGGCGCCGCGGCGGAGGAGGCCAGGCATGGTCCGTGATCGGGGGTGGTGTTCCTCTTGGGCTTGGAAAGCCTACATGCTACAGTAGAGAAAGGCACCCAGTCCCTTGTTTCCTGCTCCTGCAGCTGCAGTGCTCAGGAAACATCACAAAAAAATCATGTGTTCGTGAAATAGCACTGCAAGCACCCTATGTTTCAAGAAACAGCATTGGTCCTCATTTTCGCTCCAGTTTTCAATTTTTTTACCATGATTTCACTCAATGAAAAAGACTAATTTGCCCCTCATATCTTTTCCTCCCAATCTTGGGCCAGCAAGGGTAATTTGGTCTATTTGCTAGTGAGGAAATGATAAAAGATGAAGAGAAAGTAGGTGCAGTGCTGTTTTACCAATCCATTCTATAATACCGGTGCTACTTCGTGAATACATATATGGATTTAGAGTGCAATTTTTTGGACACCACCGCTCTCTGGTTTTGGTTGTATTCACCCGTGGTGTGACATTTGCTGAGATTGCTGCCCTTCAATTCAATTGGTTCCTTTAGAGCAAGTATTATAAGCCTACGTCATCCGGCGGGAAAAAAATTCGGTGAGCGCCGCGCGCACAGGGCTCTCAGTGCGCACCCCCCTCGTGACATGTAGCGGTTAGTTCGGACGCCCGCGGGTCTCGCGTGGCTCCCGCTCCTCTCCCTCGCGTGCTACTCTCGGTTTGGCTCGATTGGAGCAGTCGCGGCCGATCTAGAGCGGGAGCGAGCCAGCGACAGGGAACGATCTGGATCGGCTCGCGCAGGAAGAAAAAGAGGGACACGGCTGTGCAGTGCTGAAACCAATTTTTGTAGCTTTCTTAATTACTTATCTCCAATATCTAGCTCAACAATTGAGTGTACAGGTTCACCAATGTTCATATATCTCATTTTGCTACTATGAAGCCAAAGTTTAGTTGCAAAATTGCTCAGAAATAAATTTCAAAAACAGCTAACTGATGTTATTTCACACTTTACTAATTCTTTGAATTTCCAGATTGTGAATAGTAATCTATAGTCATCAACTTTGAAAATTTAATTGAGGTGTTTAGTGACTGAGTTTAACTTTCAAAGCACTCCCACTAAGTTCTGAATGCACAATGCATATCACATAAATGATAGCCAAAATAAATTGATGTTGACAAAACAAATCCAAATGTTTGCTCTCATAACAGCAAAATAAATTCATGTTTACAAAACAATATGGTTCTTCATGAGAACATGTTTATGTAGATTCATCAAAATGTAACTTCCTAACAGCATCTTGTGTTGTAGCAACTTGATCAACTCCCATTAAAAGACTTGTATGTATAGAGGAGCCATTGCAGAAGGATTTGCGAATACATTGAACTGAGTCATTGTGACATTAGTATATGCTCCTTTCGTCTAAGGTAGATGTCACGCATTCAGAACTTAGTGGGAGTGCTTTGGGAGTTAAACTTAGTCCCTAAACACCTCAATTAAATCTTCAAAGTTGATGACTAGAGGTTACTATTTATATTCTGGAAATTCAGAAATTCAGTAAAGTCTCAAACAACATCAGTTAGCTGTTTTTGAAAATTATTTCTGAGCAACTTTGCATCTAAACTTTGGCTTCCCAGTAGCAAAATGGGATCTACGAACATTAGTGAATATGTACTCTCATTTGTTAATGTACATGTTGGAATTAAGTAAATTTAAGAGAGCTCCAAAAATTGATTTGAGCACCGGGCGTCAGAAAGTGGCACAGGAGTGAAGTCTGAAATAGCATCCGTTTGCTGTTTTTTAAATTTATTTCTGAACAACTTTGCATCTAAACTTTGGCTCCACAGTAGCAAAATGGGATCTATGAACATTGATGAACATGTACTCTAATTTGTTGAGGTAGATATTGGAGTTAAATAATTTTAATCGAAGCTAAAAGTTGGAACTTTATCACTATGTCAATATGTTAAACTGAGCCATAGTTCGCCTAGGGCCTAGGCCGCGGGAGCGAGCCGTGCGGACTGCGCAGGGGAGGAGCGTGCACGAGCTGAGGCGAGCCTGCAAGCGATCGAGCCGATCCATCGAGCGAGCCTGCTCCCTCCAGGACGCGCGGGACCCGGGATGCCTGCCTATCCATCCAATCCCGCGATGCCACGCAGGGGTGCACACTGGGGCCGCGGTGCGCCCGGTGCGCATCCAATTTTGTTTGCATCCGGCGACTCGTTTGGACACGTAAGAAAGAAACAACGTTTGTAGAGAGAGAAGAAGGCGGACGCCTCGCCGAACGCCGGCCCAAGGTGCGGGGGGGGGGGCTTGTTATCAAAAAAAGGTGCAGGGGGGCCTCTTTTATGCATGGCTTCTCTCTCTTCTTTCTTGTAGAAACTGTTTGTACGTTTTTTTATTTGCATTAATAACTACTTATAAGATAGAGTTCTTATGGTGTTGATAGTTTAACCGGGTACCATAAGAGCAACTTCAACAGCTTCTTTATTTTTACTAGCTAAATTTGAAGATTTAACCCTTTGTAAAAATAGAAAATTTCAAAATTCTATTGAGTGATCCAACAAACTCTGTATTTCTCACCCTTCAAATTCCAACAACCACACACTAACGCATGGGACCCACGTGTCATCCTCTTCCACCCCCACCTTATCCTTCCCCCTTTCCCCTCCCCACTTCTCCTTACTCCCTCTCCTATCCACTCCGATCCCGCTGCCTAGCGACGTCGGCCCTTCCTCCCTGCGCGCCGGTAGCTCCTCCGCCGAGCTCCTCCGTCGGTCCCGGCCAGCGGCGCCCCTCTTCTTCTGCTCCGACCGGCGGCGGCCAACGCCCCTGCTTTGCTCCTTCCCGACGGCCGCGGTGCTCATCGTTGCCAAATCCCAAGGCCGGCGGAGCCCCCATGCCGGCACTTGCTCTGCCGTCCAGCACCACGCCGCCTCCGCTGCCCACACAGCAAGCTCACCGTGGCTGGCGGCCCTGGCTTCCCCAACGCGTCGGCTTCTCACCTCCCCCTTCTCTCTCGACCACGACGGCCTTCCACCTCTCGCGCCACCCGTGCACCCTCCTCCTCCATCCCCGCCGGGCCCAACATCTCCACGCTGCCAGACCTTGCTTTGAGCCAACGGTGGCGGCATCACGAGGATGGGGCTCTTCGCGCTCCGCCGCCAGCCCGTCCTGCGCGACCCTCTCCTCTTCTGGCGCCAGCACCTCCACGCCGCCGGGGCCTCTTCACTGCGCCGGCGCATCCCCGCCGGGAGGGGGCTCTCCTCCCCTGCTCCCGGACGGCGGTGAACTGCAGCAGCGACGGGATCGTGAGGATTGGGCTCTGCCTCCGCTCTCCGCCAGCGGTCCGTCCTGCGCAGCCCCACTCCGACGTAGCCCTGCGCTCTCGCATCCTCCGGCGGGAGCGGAGGGACAGTGCAGGAGACGCGGCTAGCGGGATAGCGAGCAGGTTTCGCTAGCCAGAAGTACCGAGTGACACGCTCCGGATGGCGAGCAGGATTCCGAGCGGAGCAAATAGCGAGGCTGTTGGGTGAAGATTTTTTCGGTTTTCTTCTATTTTTACTGAATTGAGTGTGGATAGAGAGGCTGTTGGAGTTGCTCTAAGTACATTAGCCTAAACTTTTCTGTCAGACGAATTTATGAAATCTAATGACGAATCTATTAAATCTAATTAGATCATGACACTAGACATGCGCTAATCATTGATTAATTAGGTTTATTAGATTTGTCTAAAAAAAGCCTAGTATTAGTGTAATTAATTTTATAATGAAATTATGTAGTCATCCTAAATAGTTTCGTTGCCATAAAACTATACAAGCACAGTTACCTAGTTCCTAGTCTAGATAAATTTACAAAGAAGTGTGCACTGAGATTGACCTAAGTATATGTGTCTTTTATACCTGAGCATTTTTCAGGCCGGGCTCGGGCCGGGTCCGAGCTTGGGCGGGCCATCCGCGTAATTTACACTACAAAATAGTTAAAAATGTATATCGAGCTGAGTTCGGGCTAAAAATAATTTTATCTGAGATCTCTGCCCAGTCCATGTCCATTAAGGCTCGTGGGCGGGCCAAAGCCCGTTGGGCTTGCGGTGGGCCTGTGGGGCGAGCCAGACTAGTTTTGCTCAGGTATAGTGCCTTTAACCATGCAAAAAAATTATAAATGGTTTTTGATCTTACCCACTTACATGTCCAAGGTCTAATCAAATTCAACGTTATCATATTATTACAGATGTTAGAGTTGGCGTAACAAAAAAATTATAAAAACATTTATTATCACAAATGCACATGGTTATGGGAAAATAATTAACTTCAAAATGATATAGATGGTTATATGTTTTCCTTGTGCATGTATAAAAGTGATAGGAGACTGACACGGTACGACCCATGGATGCATGCTAGCAAGGGTGATTGTCGTCGCCCAACGCATGTGGTGCGACTCGATTTGTTCCATGTCAGCATTCCTGTGAATTTAGTCACACCAACGTATGTGGCGTGATTAATGTATTAGTTGAGTCAAATATCTTGGCGCGATAAAAAGAGCTAGTTTTGAAAATATAGATTGTGAGGGTTATTTTTAATATTAGTTTTAAAAGTGTTAAAATAATAAAAAAATTTCAGTCCATACTGACCTACATTCACAAATCATGAACAGGGAGACATTCCTTTTTTTCATCTAATTATGGATATATTACTAGTGAATTGACATATACTCCCTACATCCCGTAAAGAATGCAATCCTAGCATTTGAAAAAAATCTCACAAAGAATGCAATTCTAAAAAATAGATCTAATTACCTGCCTAATCAAGTAATCAGATTTGATCTGCATGCCAAAACTTACTGCATGTGGCTAAAAAATAGGGGTACTGAAATGATCTCATATGCTATAAACACATAAAAATCTGCAAAATTAAAAAGACCAAAAATATTTATTTGCTTTCTTAAATTAGTTTGGTTTCTTATGCGCGGTAAGAATGCTTTTGTTCTACATGGTTGAAATGATGAATAGTTGATCTGTTTATTCCTTACGTATGCCTTGCTACAGCTTAGTACGCTATTTAAGTTTTGAGTTTGTTGGCTTTCATGATCGAACCTTAGCTTGAAACTTGTGGGTAGCAAAAAGCATGACCTTTGCCTAGGTTGTTATGAGGTATGATATGGTATAATAGGGTTGTTATGAGCTAGTGCTAAGTGATATTTGATATCCGGAGTTTTCTCTTAAAAAAATGATAAAATGATAAGTTCCTCAATGATGAGAAATTCCTATCCAAAGCCATATGTAGATCATAGCTTTTGTTAGCCTCCACATATGCTATTTGTTTTCTTCATTGAGTCTTGTCGAATTGTTGTGACCCTCTGTGCGAAACTTGTCATGCTCCCATGATCAAGATCACGTACACAGCCACTATATGCTAAACTTCTACACCGAAAGTTAGCACCCATCATTTCATCCATCCCCCATCCATTCCACAAATAAAGCTCCGCGCATTGTTCCATGATTACTCTCCCTCTCCAAAAATATTCAGCAAGGACTGTGGGCTATGTCTAAAAAAAACACATGCTCAAGAGCATGAATGAAAAAAAGAGAAAGAAAAAGAAAGAATAAAAAGACATAGCCCAAGTCTCAAAAATCTCAAGAGGAGAAGAAGGAATCATATTAAAAAAGGAGTTCATCATCCATCCACCATATACACACACATACACATCTTGATCAGGTTGTATGACTTGTTGCTCCCAAGAATCCAGTTTTCGACTCGACAACATATGAGAAATAGGTATGCCACATGTTTTCCCTACCTACAGCTCCACATATCAGCTTATTAGGAGTAGGTGGTGAAAGAAGGCAAATCAATGCCTTGGTGAGGAATCATACACAATGAGCTATCCGAGAGTATCATTCGAGGAACTTTGATTTCTTTGTGAAAATTTGCAAAACTTCCGGATTGACAACTGATCAAGGCACTTGTGACTAGTAAATTCTATACAACCATTCTATCTTTCAACCGCTCGAGGCAGGTGAAGCTACAAGCCCCATATCAATCAAGCATAAGGTAAGATTAATGCCAACTCATTCAATCCTTGATAGAGTACCTAGTTGTATGCTCGTCATAAACTAGGAATACAACATCGTAGCAACTCCTGATCAACCAACCTAAGTCCTAAGTGTCTTGCTCGGGACGATCAAGAGGCTAGCTTGGGGGAGTTGTTGACAGCTGTTAAGTGCTTACTTTAGCCGTCAATTTACTCATGAATAAAGGAGCAAGAGGCATTGTTTACACACATTTTAGTTAAGAATAATGTAGTTCCACTTGTCCTTGGAGATTATGTGATTGCAGGAAAATAAGTATAAAGAAGTGGCAAACTCACCTTCTATGATTCATGCCACGTCACCTCAGCCAAGGAGTGGCTGCCACCTCAGGTGCCATGCATGCAAGCCATGTTATCAATCCAAGGGAGGCAAGCCCCGACGAATCAAAGCGTGACACGTGGACTTCACATGGATCCATAGGCCCACCAGAGCGCCTAAACCGCCTCAAAAGCACGTGTACACCGGGGACCGACCTAAGGGCCTACAGGACAGCCACCCTGAGGAAGCACACCCCGAGGGGGCCCACCTGGGGTCGGCCGACCCTTGGATTGGCCGAACCAACCTTGGGTCGGCTGAATCCGGGCCTCCACGTGGTGCTTGTCCATTGGTCCTAGAGGCCATCCCCGGGGTGTTTCACTCCTCTTGGCGCCGGTGCTCAGGCCTATAAATAGAAGGGGAGGGGGTTCATTTCTAACCAACACACCTTACTCCTCCTCTCTCACTTTTGGTTTCTAAGGCTAGGAGGTAGGCTAGAGTAGTTCTACTTCAGGTTCCAAGTCTACTTTGGGATCTAGGTATGAGTTCTCTTGTATCTTTATTTTATTGTATGACTTTGATCTACTTCAGTTATTCAGCTATTTCATATAAAGTTGTGCTTCTATACATGGGTGATTTGTTCATGTGTTCTTCGCTTGTTCATCATTTAGAGGCTCATGTTCTTGATGAACAAGGCCTTTCGATCCAGTTGACGAGTGACTTACATATGTTTTCAGTGTTTGTTCATAAGTTAGAGGCTCGTGTTCTTCACGAACACGACCCTTTGATCTTGTTGAATAGACATAGGAAAGCACAAATCTGTTTGTGTACCTAGCCTTATTTGTTCTAGTTAGATCCCATGTTTCTGTTGTATGAAGTTCGTCCTCAAGCTACGGTACTCGGTGTAATTGGCCGGTTTACCTGGCGGCTCTGACCTGGGTCACAATAGCCCGGGCCGGTCAGGGTCCTGCTAGCAACGTAAGCATGGTGCTTGGGTTGCGTAGCTACGTTACTTATGAGTGTATCCCACGATTTGTCTCGGGGTAGGCCACAGTGGTGACAGCCGTTGGACCCTTCTGGAATCCCCAACGTTCGGATACGCTGTAGGAGTCTAAAGTCTAACGACCGGAGTCGTGCGTAAGCGACGCGGGAGGTTAGCTCCCCGTTTGTACCTGGGTGCTTGAGCCAATAGTCATGCAATGCTAGTGTGTATCTAACTCGTCTGACTAACTTTATGTGTTTAGTACCTTAGAACCTAGAACTAACTCGTATGTTGCCTCCTAAGCCTAGGACCTTTAGAGAGAGTGTGTTTGTGTGTTCACACTACCAACTTATCTATCATATCTTACCCCTGTACTTGAGTGTCTGGTTTGTTTCCGTCTATGATTTATACTCATTGCAATTGTGTTGAACTTGTTAATCTGCCCAGCCTTCCTTGGATTCGATACCCTTTGGAATACTCCTTTGGGGAAATGCTACAATGGTACTTCCGTGTGCTTGCGGACTCTTGTAATCGTTGGTATTACCATTTGGTCATTTCTGGCATCGTTGCTAGGAACTCATAACTTAGCATCGACGTTAAGAAATACCAACAAGCATTTCTGACGCTGTTGCCAGGGAAGGCTAAGGATAACATGTCAACACTTTGCAAATGTTTATAATCATGACAGGGATGAAACAGTTCTCAATACAGGCTAATCTTGATTGTCTTCTTTGTCTATTGATGATGAAGATAGGTAGTGTATGACTGGTTTCGACTTACCACCGAATTTCACTTAAGATCCTGAGTCACTCATAAGGAGAGCTAGAACTCATTTCGGTTCTCCCCAGTGTGTACGTACGGAAGTTGACCCAGCTTCTTTGTGCCATCTACATCAACTCCTATGGCCAATCAAGAGAAGACTCTTCGCGAGTACTCTGCTCCCTCAGCTGATCAGGTGCCCACCGGCCCCGAGATCAAGACTGGCCTCATTACAATGGTACAGGCTAGCCCATTCTGTGGCAAGCCTAATGAAGATGCGAGCGCCCACTTGCAACAGTTCTTGGAGCTGTGCAGTACCTTTACTATATGAGGAGTGGAGGAAGATGCCATCCGTCTGCGGCTGTTTCCATTCTCACTCCTAGGAAAGGCGAAGCAGTGGTTCTATGCGAACCATGCAGATATTGACACCTGGGCAAAGTGCTCAGCGGTGTTCCTCGCGAAGTTCTTTTCGTTGGGAAGGACCAATGCCCTCCGGGGGAGAATTTCAATCTTTCAGCAAGTAGCAAATGAAACCATTCCAGAAGCTTGGGAGAGGCTTCAGGAGTACATCCTGGCTTGTCCCCATCATGGGATGGACAACTGACTTATTCTTCAGAGTTTCTAGAAGACTTTAGAAGACCTTATCCGGATCCCGGAGAATCCGCAAGACTTGGCGCACAAGGCGAGTTACTGGATTACGGCTGGGCCCCGCCAGTAGGTCCGCAGATCGCGGGATACTCCTTGTAATCAAGGCAGATGGCCTTCCCATTTTGTAACCGACCCCGATGAGGGTCCACCGACCTCGAATGGAAGCCCTAGCCCACTGGCCATATAAGGCGGCTTAGAGCTCCATTCGAGGGGACTTTCCCTTCCACGCATAATTCCACCCCATACTAGACGTAGGGTTTCAATCTCCGGAGGCCCGAACCAGTCTAAACCCTCGTGTTAATCGCCATTCTTGCCGTGTTCCGAGTTCCATACGCAAACTACCACCTACGCTTTTAGTTCCTGATCCCCTCCATTAACCTACAACTGCTTGGGTAGCCCCCTAGAAGATCTGTCCAGGTCTCACCCCCTGACAGTTGGCGCGCCAGGTAGGGGCGATCGGGAACTCGCTGTGCAGCATGGTGGCCCGATCTGGTGTCGTCTTCCCAGCAAGTATGGCAGCCATCCTCGCCAACCCCGTGGAGATCTACTTTGGCCCCTTCACGGCGGCCTCGTCTGCTTCGGCGGCCACGACCTCTCTGGTGGCCGCTGGACAGGTCGCAACCGCATTTGACGCCACCCCCGTTTCCGATCTAATGACGGAGACCCACCCGCCCAAACCCTATGACATTGTTCAGGGAATGGAGCGCGTCATCAGCATGATGGAGGATACCCTCCAGATCTGCGAGCGAGCCCAGCACTCGACGCAAACGGCGCCACGTCATGGGACCTTCCCTTTCGGTCTACGACCTCCCGTCGACGTCTACGCTCGACGGATGACCAAGCCCCTCCAGATCCAATCTGGGCGGCGGCCCGCCGGCGACCTAAAGCCCGAGCCTTGCGCACACCGCGACCTGCTCGATGTACCATGCACCTACCACAAGAGCGCAAGGCATACCCTTGGCGGCTGCCGCCTGCGGAAGAAGATCGACAAAGACCGTCTCCCCCGTACCACGCGAACTCCCGCGTCTGAAGGACCAATTAGGCGACCAGAGAGGTGGGGAGTGAATGGGAGCCGATAAAAATTCTTCCCGAAGGATGAACTCGGCCTATGCCCCAAAATCACAACCGATGACTCCCACACAAGTTTGTCAAGGTCGCGTAGTCACAGGCGGACGGTCCTCAATCTCCAACTTGATGAGAGCATTGACAACACACATAGTAACCAATTCAGAGAAAGAAAGAAAAAGAAAAGAAACGAACCAAAAACTCAAACAAGTGATCAAAAGCCAAACAAAAGCCAAAGAAGATCACTTGAAAGAGAAAGTCTCGGTCCCCTAAGGCGAGGGCAACGGCTCAACACAACCGAGACAAAATACTCCAAAATTTGCCGACTCCTCAAGGTGAGGCAGAAGGGCTCGACACCATCGGCAAACGAGCACAAATACAATCAGGCGAAAAAGAGCTCCCAAATGCATGAATGCAAGCTCCCCCTGACCAAATGCATTCTCCCAAATTTTTCTTCCCCTCGATGCAAAACTCAACTCCCCCTGGATGCATGAATTGGGTACTTTCCTCCCCCTTGTTGGTAATGCATGAATCAAGCCAAAATGAAATCTAGAGCTTCTCAAATAGACAAAATTCAACACAAGATGCTACACATGTTCAAATGAGCAAGTGGGATACTCTATAGCTTCGTATTCACACCACAAGATCACCAAGTTTCACATCCATTGAGCAAAGCTAAGATAAACATAAGCAATTTTCCAAAAAGATTACTCTCTCATGAGCAAAGTCCTAAACATGAGCAAAACATGTCAAAATGGCAGAGCCATACAAACTTCATGCTAGGACAACCATTTTAATCATAAGATCATCATAAACACCCTCAAGCATCTCATGTCATGTCAAAGCCACCGAGCCATGTGCCTACTTCTATGTATGAGACTTCTCATTGGTAGGCATCATGCAACGGTTTAGCACCCAAAGCTATAAAATTAAGCACATATGACATGGGAGCATTTTCCAAGCAATTTACATTCCATTTTCAGATTTACAATGGTACATGAAATGTCTTTGCGACAAAAAGGAACTTATGCCCCTCCACAAGATAAAGCAAACGGGCTAAACATTCATGATGACAAATGAGCCTTTGGCCCCATACGATCAAAAGAAGCTATCCAACCACAAATTAAGCATAACAAAGCCACAAAGACATGTCAAGCTCATATAAAAGCATTTACTCACAAGAGAGCATACATGTAGCATTTTTCAGAAGCATAGCTAGCATTCATGGGCATAAACCAAGATCATCCAGAGCTAAGCTAAACTAACCATAGCATACCAAACTAGCTCACAAGATCATGTATAGCACATCATGGTGAACAAAGTATATAGGAGAAGCTCATCTCTAAAACATATGATGCAAATGCAGTTTATGATACAAAGATGCAAGCATGATATGATACAAGATGAAAATGAAAGATGCATATGTACATGAGATCCCCCAACCAAAGCTCAAAAAGAAAAAACCACACCAAACTCACCCCACAAACGTGCAAATGTAGCTTGGTCCAAAGGTTTTGTTAGGATATCGGCGAGCTGTTTCTCGGTTGGGACGTGCATGAGGTCTATGTTTCCCTTTTCAACATTGTCTCTCAGAAAGTGGTAGCGCACTTCTATGTGTTTGGTTCTTGAGTGGAGCACAGGATTTTTGGCTACACTTATGGCACTGGTGCTGTCACACATGAGAGGTACATGGGAACACTCCTCACCAAAGTCACTCAAAGTGTACGTGATCCAAAGCAGCTGGGAGCAACAACTAGCGGCAGCAACATACTCGGCTTCTGTGGTAGACTGAGCTACACTTGACTGCTTGCGAGATGACTAAGAAACAAGCGAGGAACCTAGAAACTGGCAAGTACCTAAAGTCGATTTCTGATCAACTCGACACCCCGCAAAATCAGCATCTGAAAAACCAAGAAGCGAAAGGGAAGAGGACGCCGAGTACCAAAGACTGAGCTCAGGAGTGTGTCGAAGATACCTGAAGATCCGGTTGACGGCCTGCCGATGTGAAGTCCTCGGCGACGCCTGAAAACGAGCGCACAGACACACAGAAAACTGGATGTCCGGCCTCGTCACCGTCAAGTACAAGAGGGAGCCGATCTTGCTCCGGTACTCCTTCTGGTCCACGGGCTCTCCGTCGTCGTCCGCGTCCAGCGCTGTAGTCGTACTCATCGGTGTCGACAGGGGCTTCGAGTCATCCATCTTGAACTTCTTGAGGATGTCCTTCGTGTACTTGGCTTGATGCACAAAGGTTCCTTCCTTTGCCTGCTTGATCTGAAGCCCGAGAAAGAACTGCAACTCTCCCATCATAGACATCTCGAATTCTTTGCTCATATCCTCTGCAAACCTTGCAACCAAAGAGTGAGACGAGCCGCTAAAGACAATATCAACCACGTACACCTGAACAATTAGGATATCATCGCCCTGCCTGAGGAGAAAAAGAGTCTTATCTACCTTCCCCGTCTCAAACCCCTTGCTGAACAAGAACCCCCTCAAACGGCTATACCAAGCACGGGGAGCTTGTTTCAGCCCATACAACGCCTTCCTCAGCCTATACACCCTGTGGGGAAACTCAGCACTCTCAAAGCCCGGTGGTTGCTTCACATAGACTTCCTCCTCTAAAAACCCATTTAAGAAGGCACTCTTCACATCCATTTGGTACAATTTAAACCCTTTAGCCACAGAAAAGGCTAGAAGGATCCTAATCGCCTCCAAACGGGCTACAGGAGCAAATGTCTCCTCATAGTCTATCCCCTCCTTCTGACTATAGCCTTGAGCAACCAACCTTGATTTGTTTCTCACCACCTCACCATTCTCTCCCTCTTTGTTCTTCCACACCCATTTTGTCCCGATAGGTTTGCAATGTGGTGGTGGCTCTACCAACTCCCAAACTTGGTTTCTCTCAAAGCTCTCTAACTCCTCATGCATTGCGTTCACCCAATTAGGATCAGAAAGGGCGTGCCCAATGTCTTTCGGCTCAAAGGTAGCAACAAATGCCGAATGAGCAAAGTGAGAGACGTTCCTGGACCTTGACCGCGTTGTACGTTCGTTGATGTCACCGATGATTCTTGAGGAAGGATGATCAACTTGAACGCGCCTCGGTGCCTCTCGCCTGGAGACAACCTCCCCTTCAGCTGCAGCTTCCACTTGATCTTGCTGGATCGTAGTCGGTGTAGGGGATGGGCCATCCTACACCGTAGTCATCATAGTGGAAGTAGAGGGTACATGTGCCGCTGGAGCTTCACCATCATCACCATCATCCTCTCCAGCATCATCCTCCTCATCCTCAAAGATCTTCTTGCCAACTTCGTCATCACCTGCACACTCAAAGACAGACGAACTGCATGGCTGGGTCTCGTCGAAGGTTACCTCACAAGTTTCCATGACTAGGTTAGTATCAAGATTGAGCACACGGAATGCTCAAGAATGACTAGCATAACCCAAGAAAATCCCATCGGAGGACCTCGACTCAAACTTATCAAGCCTTCCCTTCTTGAGAATGAAGCACCGACAACCAAAGGCCCTGAAATGGCTCACTCTAGGTGCTCGCCCGTGCATGAGCTCATAGCACGTCTTGTTCAAGAAGGCCCTGAGAAAAATCCGGTTCCCAACATGGCAAGCGGTATTCACCGCCTCAGCCCAGTATCTCGGAGTCCTATGCTCGTCGAGCATCGACCGAGCCATCTCACAAAGGGACCGATTTTTCCTCTCAACCACACCATTCTGACAAGCCACATAGGGAGAAGAAAACTGATGTTCGAGACCCAAATCACGACAAAAGGTTTCGAAATGAGAGTTTTTAAATTCAGTGCCATTATCGCTACGAATAGCTCGAACAGCATCTCCATGCCTCTCGTTCTTCAACCTCAAGATTAGATCCCGCACAAAACCAAACGTCTCCCCCTTGTCAGCCAAAAAGAAGACCCAAGCATAGCGAGAATAGTCATCCACAATCACAAGGACATACCATTTCCCACCCGCCGAGCACACACAAGCTGGACCAACCAAGTCCATATGGAACAGCTCGCATGGTCTCTCTGTCATAACGAATGTCAGGGGCGAGTGAGAGGAGGCGAGCATCTTACCAAATCCTTTTGGTATTTCAACTTTGGCAATCCTCGGACCAAACCTAGCCCACTCAAGCATGACAACAAGTCAAAACTCAAGTGACCTAGTCTCCTATGCCATTTCCAAAGCTCCGCCGAAACACCAGCAACCAAACAACGAGCAGAGCCGACACACTGAGAAAAATCAGCTCTGAAAATCTGACCCTTGGGGATGATCGTGCACACAAGATCACCTCGAGAATCCAAAACACGAGAACAACCCGTTTTGAAACGGACTTCAAAACCCTCATCAAGAAGCTGGGAAACCGAAAGAAGATTGTAACCCAAGGACTTGACAAGAGAAACACACCGAAGAGTCACAGATTCACTCACCTTCACCGTGCCCACTGAAAGCTCTCTTCCTTTCCCATTGTCCCCAAAAGTGATGTACTCTTTGGTCATCACCGGGGTGAGGCTGGAGAACCACCGTCGATCTCCGGTCATGTGTCGAGAGCAACCGGAGTCGATCAACCAAAAGCCCTCCATGCCTCCCACCAGCAAAATCAAAAACGAGAGCGAGAGTGAGCAACCGACTCAGCACTGGGGTTAGTACAAAAAGAATCAAACCAGTGCCGTGCCATTTGCTCAAAAGTGGGGTTAGCAAAATCCATCCTATCTCTCCTAGGTGGAACACCAACACGTCCCCTTGGAGGACTACGCGTACCACGAAGTGGAGACTGTGGTCCGTAGCTCCTCCGGGACCTAAAACTGCGATCGTTCCCCCCATACTCGTATTGGCCACGAGTGAAGGAACGTCCAGCAAACTCACCACGCCCGAACCCAACACGCCTACCACCATCTCTCTATGGTGGCTCACCTCGAGGCACAAACTCCCGCCTCTCTCAAGGGTAGATGGTACGCACCATACCCTCACCTCTCGGCACCAACCTAGGCTCAGGCACACCACGAGAAGGGCGGTACCTGTCCTTGTTGGCCATCTCCCTAGTCAACCTCTCCTCACGCTTCCTCCTGAAACAAAACTCAACTAGGTGGCCATCCTTCCCACAATGGTCACAATGGAATGGAATGGGTTTTGGCTTTGGCTTTGGGTTCTCTCGGGGCTGAGGCTTCTCCTCACTCGGTTTCTCTCCCTTATTCCCAAAGAACTCATTCCCCAAGTCACTCTTGAACTTGATGGGTTTCTGGAAGTTGTCGGTTTGTGGAGGAAACACGGGTGGAGCTGGGGTTGTGTCTAGTCGGTTCCTAAGTGGGTTTGGCTTAGGAGCATAGGCATTTTTGTGGTGGGTTTTTGGTGGTTCTGGGATGTCACCGATCATTCCCTCATTCTCACCACTTCCCTCACCAACCTTGTCCGACCCAAGCGCTTGCCCATCATAGCGCTTGTATGCCTCAATCATCATCCCGAGCTGAGGCTCATGACCAGACAACCAACCCATCATCTTTCTCAACTCATCGTTCTCATCCTGCAAACGATCAACATAGTGTCCAAGCTCCATATTCTTCACAGCATTCAATTCACAAGTAGAACATGATGTAGGAATAGGAGCTTTCAAGGCAGCTTCTAGTCATCTAGCATAAGCAAGCGACACATCAAGCTTCTCATGCAAAACAGGACAAGAAGTGCAAGCACCAAGCAAGGAGGGCCTAGATTTCATCTCATCTACCTCAACCCTAAGCACATCTAGTTCCTCGACCTTGGAGGCATACTTTTCCTTGAGCACAGTCAAATCTCCAAGGAAAACAGAAAAATCAGTGCATTCAAGTTCATCGGTCACAACAGGAGCAGACTTCAGAGAATCTATTTGAGCCCTAGCATCAACAAGCAAAGACTCTAGCTCAACCACCTTCTCCTTAGCCTCTCCAAGCAAAGACCTATACTCCCTCTTCTCCTTGTTGGTTTTTCTAAGCACATTATCACAGTTGTCAAGCAAGTCATTCAACCTAGCATTCTCCTCTATCAAGAAGGCCGGATCATTGTTTACCTCATCCTTGGAGTCGGAGTCCGAGTCGTCCTTGTTGCTCCTCTTGCTCCCGGAGCTGTGTGCTGTGCCGCAAAAGCCTTGGGCGGCGAAGCATAGGCCGTTAATGTTCTTGCTCGACCACTTGCCCTTGTTCCGGTTCTCTCCTTCATCACTTGAGCTCGATGAAGAGTAGCAGGAGCTTGAGTCGATGTCGCTCGCACCGGCAACCATCGCATGCTCCTTCTTCTTGTGACCACCACTCCTTCTCGGCCTCCGCTCGGACTTGTTCTTGCCCTTGTGGTCGTCCCTCGAGCGGTGCTTGTGGTCGGTCCTCGGACGGTGCTTGTGCTCGGGCTTGACCTCCATGGCTTCTGGGCACTCAGCGATAAAGTGCCCGTGCTTCCCGCACCGGTAGCACATGCCCGAACTCCTCCGAGCATTCTTCCGGTTTGTGTACATGCGCTCGAACCGCCTGCTCAGCAACGCGAGATCCTCCTCGCTCAGCACCTCGAACTCCTCATCTGGCATGGACACAAGACAAGACAAAGAAAAATGTCTCGAAGACATGTTAGCATTAGTCCTTGGTCCAGAAACAAGAGCCAGACTATGAGGGTCAGTCGGGTTCTCGATCTTTGCACGCACCCCACAGTCCACCTCGGATGACTTGAGCTTAGAGAACAGCTCGTCCACCGTGAGGGTCTCATACTTCTCCGACTCAAGAATGGCCTCGACCTTCTCACTCCACACGGTACAATCCAGAGAGTGCAGGAGCTTGATAGCCATGTCATGATCATTGTACGGGAGCACAGCCACATTAGCCCTCATGTTGTTCACAATCATAGTGAACCGCTGGAACATGGCATCTATGGACTCACCGGGGAGATGAGTGAAGTTCTCGTACTCTCTCCGGTAGGTCGCAAACAGCCGAGCCTGAACCTGAGCGTTCCCAGTGTGCGCATTCTTCAGCTGCTCCCAAATCCTACAAGCCAAGTCCTCTGTCTGAACCCGATCGAATTCGGATTGACACAGAGCACGGTACAAGTAGTCGACCGCCTTGTTGTTGGCGTCGAACATATCCCTCGATCCTGGAGCAAGGAAGTTCACAGGAGGAACATAAGCTGTGTTCACCGTGACATCCCAAAGGATCTGACCTTTGCCGCGGAGGAAAGCAGCCATCCGCCTCTGCCACATCTAGTAGTTCTTACCATCAAAGTGTGGAGGACCCGAACCCCGTTCCTGGTACGCCATCTTTGGATCTTAGACTGGTTAGAATCACGAAGATCCATAACCTGCTCTAATACCAATTGAAGGACCGATTAGGCGACCAGAGAGGGGGTAGTGAATGGGAGCCGATAAAAATTCTTCCCGAAGGATGAACTCAGTCTATGCCCGAAAATCACAACCGAGGACTCCCACACGAGTTTGTCAAGATCGCGTAGTCACAACGGACCTAACAACCCTCGGAACAAACTCCAACTCAAAGGAACACGGAAGCACAACTCAAGAAGCAAGAGACTTAGAAAATCTGTGGTGCCTGGGGCGGACGGTCCGCAAGAGCCAGGCGGACGGTCCGCAGGACCACGGCGGACAGTCCACAAAAACTACCCGAACAACCAGTACTGCACCTCGAAATACGGACGGTCTGTACCCTACCCTCAGACGGTCCGTGGGTAACTCGTACCGCGCGGACAGTCCGGGACACCCTGGCGGACGGTCCGCAAACTTCTCCCAACCAAGAATTCTTGACTCAACGAATCAAACCACGAACGCGCACGAACAAGCGACAAACTGGATGAATGCTGATCCACGTGGACTGTCCGCGCCTACCAGGCGGACTGTCCACCAGGAGCAAACAGACGCGGGAGTAGTAGGTCGAGAGCAAGAACGCGAACACACTTCCACCTATCCGTCCATGGATCTCCCAAACGGCTTTAGCTCTTGAGACAAGATTTGGGGGAGATGTGAAGCGTCCCTAGAGGATGCTATACTCCAAAACTTGAGACCTCAAACGAACTAAATCGCCAGGAATCGAATTGCAACCGAGCTCTAACAAAAAACTAGGGTTCCAGCCGAAATCCTTCAATCAGAGGCCAAATCCGGAGTTTGAGGAGTCAAGATCAAGCACAAAGATGCACGAGACATCTATCCATGATCTCCACAAACAAATCCGAACCCAAACACCTCGGAATTGAAGGAACAAGCCACGCACAAAAATCCAATGAAAATAGCTCGAAAAAGACACGTAAATCACACGAGCTACAAGAAGGAAATCGACGCAACCATGAAAGCTTCCATACACTCGGAGATCAGATTCTCTACAAAATGGTGAAGAAAATCTAAACCTATGGAGCAGAGAAATGGGAAGCAGTCCGGATGGATGGTTTACCCAGAAACCCTAGAGCTAATATATATGAGTTCCTCTGGGTTGGGCGAATGACCAAGCTACCCCTAGCACTTAAGTTGAGATACAAACCCCTCAGGGGCAAATAGGTCAAGTAGCACTCCTCTTCATCACACGACCACGCCTTTGCCGCAGTCCGCATCCTCCCGACGCAAGCCCTGCGATCTCGCCACGTGTCCGCCGGCATCGAAGCTTCTCGGTGCGCCCGGATCCCGTCTCCGCCCGTCGAGCCTCCGGTCTTGGTTTTGCGGCCCAACCAAGTAACCCGACAATTTTGTGGTAAACCGCCGCAAACCCCGCGTGCAGACTCCGGTTGTGAGCTGCTACCCTGCACCGGCTCCGATCGACGACTTCATCTTGCTTTTCTTGCCACCATGCGGCCCGCACTTGACTCCGCTGGCCACCGGGTCCCTCGAGCCGAGCCTACTTGTCTCTCCACTCCTCGAATGCCCCGCAAGGCATAGAGCTTTTGTGCTCGCTCTTCACCTGCATCAACGCAAATCAAGCCGCAACCTGCACCTGCAATACTCGACCAAGAGTCAGTCCACACCACGTTGTCAATCACTCATCACACTGAGGAGCGAGCATCCACCGGTCCTCGGACGCTCCGGTCCTCAGCGTCTCCAGATGGCGGCGAGTTCCAGAAGGTCCGGGTCTACGTCTCCCCCAATGGCTCGGGATCCATCTTCCTCTTGGTGCTTGTGGTTTCTGAAAACGAACCACCGCGCCACGATGCGACGAACTCCGAGGAAGCGGCGCGGATCCAAGGGAATGCCAACTGCGCCCAGCGATGTGCGGAAGAACAATGCCGTGCGGTCCCTCCCTGTGCTCGAGACCTCTGTCTTGAGTTCGAGGAAGCAGGGCTCCCGACGTTCAACAGCCCTCAGGCCAATCTGGGAGCGGCTATGGCGCATCTCCAGCAAGCCAACCCAACACCTGAAGCTGAAGCAGCCATGGCCTACCTCCGGGTGGCTACGACCTTGGTAGAAGAGAAGAGTGTGGTTGCCAAATCTGCCACATCTTCGTCGAGCCGCCATTCGCGCAGTCGATCCAATCGACCTGGGCGAAGCAACCTCCCGACCATACAGGAGGAAGACGACCAGCACAACCCCGATCAGCCTCGAGGTCGGGCTAACGGTGCCAAGGATGGCGACCTCCGCCACAACCTCGACAACAACAAGTGCGCCCGCGACGCTCGCAGCTACATCGACCAGCGCCACCGCGAGCGCAAGGAGCGAGAGCTGCAACATCGTGCGGAGTACGACTGCGAGTACGGCCCCCCTGGTGCTGTCCACCGCATTATGGAGCGCGAGGAGTGCGACTGCCATGACGTCGAGAATAGAAATCGTGCTCAATACGAGGCAGACTACGGCCATCTAGAGGGTGCTGCTCCGAACCCAGATTGCCAACCCCAATCCTAGGTCGTTGTCCCTGCGCAAAGCAGAGGCGGCGCTCAAGCTGGTGGTGGCGCCGACGACATAGCCATCACCGCCTTCCCCGCGCTGGCTCCTCGCCTTAGGTCGGTGGTCTACCGTGACAACTTCAAGCCGAACATCCAGAAGTACGACGGCCGCTCCGACCCCAACATTTGGCTGTCGACCTACTATGTCGCTATCAAGGCGGCTGGCACACCTTCGACCACATGGCGGCCTACTTCCCGCTGGTGATGGGCGACGCTCCTTCACTGTGGCTCAACAACCTCCCGACTGGTAGCATCAACTCCTGGGCCGACCTGTCCCAGGCCTTCACCTCCAACTTCCAGGCGACCTATAACCGCCTTGGAAATGCCTTCAATCTCGAGAGGATTATCATGAAGCCCAACGAGCGGCTCCGTGATTACACCAACCGGTTCTTCAAGAACTGCAATACCTGCGTTGGCATCAGAGACGACTAGGTCATCGATAGCTACAAGAAAGGCGTCAAAGATCGCAAGATCTTCGAGAAGATCCACGAGTCTAGAGCCACCACCACCGCGGCCCTCATGGAGGTCGTCAACAAGCTCATCGACACCGACGAGGTGATGGTCAACCAGTTTGACTAAGACGCCAAGCGTGACGCGGGCACGTCCGGCACTGGTGGAGATTCTAGCTCCAAGCTGCGCAAGCGACCTTCCGAGGTGCTCGCGACCAAGGGACGTCGACCTTCGACGTTCAATGTGGATGAATTCTATGCGGCGCTCGACAGCCCTTGCGGGTTCCACGAGGGAGCCACCCACACCGTTCGCGAGTGCTCGCAGTTCAAGAGGGCCTTTCGTACCCCTGAAGACCCCAAGCGACCAAGAGGCGATGGCGATCGATCCTCCTCGCGTCGCTACAACAGCGACCGCCACGACGACCGAGACGACCGCCGCGATAAGCACCACGACGACCCCCAGCCAGAGTCCCGCCGTGACGAGCGCGACCTACCTCCACCACCAAAGACAGGCAACCCCAACGGCCCCTTTCAGTAGGCCAAATGTTCGATCAACATGATCGTGGGGGGTCTCAAGTCTCACGTGAGCAGGAGACGCTACCGCAAGGACAAGTGCGAGATCCACCTCTTCCACACCCAGCCGACGCAGCCTCTGCGTTGGTCTGAGCAGCCGATCACGTTCTCTAGAGCTGATCACTGGGTCCACGTCCCATATCCTGGGTCCTACCCACTCGTCGTCGAACCTACGGTGGACGGAGCCCCTCTGCCCCAGACCCTCATTGATGGGGGGAGCGGGCTCAACATTATCTTCGTCGAGACCTTGAAGAAGATGGACTTCAACTTCAAGAAGCTGACGGCGTGTGACGAGCCCTTCTTCGGCATCATCCCTGGCAAGGCGGCCTACCCCCTGGGTTGGGTCTCCCTCCCTGTCACCTTTGGCATGGAGGACAACTTCCACACGGAGTACCTCAACTTCGAGGTCGCTGACTTCAAGTCCTCCTACCACGCGATCCTAGGTCGCCCAATGCTGGAGTACCTACTTGGTGCTGAAGATGCTGGCTCCGAACGGGGTCCTCTCCGTCTATGGTGACCTCATAGTCTCCTTCAAGTGCGACTCTGAGGCCCTGGATATCGCCACGACGAACGCCTGCACCAACGCCTCAGCCGTCCTGGTCGTCGAGGCTGCAAAGGTCGCTCCGAGCGACCTGACCATCCCAGAGCAGCAGCGCACCGACACTGCCCTGGACGCCACGCCGTCAACAAAGTGGGTCCGCCTGGGCCTGCCCGACCCAGAGAAGAAGGTGGTCATCGGTGACAACCTCGGGGAGAAATAGGAACTCGCGCTCACCAGTTTCCTCCGGGATAACGCGAACATATTCACATGGACCCCATCGGATATGCCGGGTGTTCCCAGGGAGCTGGCTGAGCACTCCTTGGATGTAAGCAAGACAACCAAGCCTGTCAAGCAGAAGCTGCGCCGCTTTGCGAAAGATCGCAAGGAGGTCATTAGGGTAGAGATAGTAAAGCTCCTAGCTGCCGGATTCATTTGTGACTGTAAAAATCCGGTTTGGCTCGCCAACTTGGTGTTTTTACCCAAGAAAATCAGTCAATGAAGAATGTGTATCGACTACACCGAACTCAACAGGCACTACCCTAAAGACCCCTTCCCTCTGCGGCGCATCGACCAAGTTGTGGACTCCACGGCCGAAAGCGTCCTGCTATGCTTCCTCGACTATTACTCAGGGTATCACCAGATAGCCCTGAAGGTCTCTGACCAAGACAAAACAGCATTCATAACGCCGCACAGCATCTACTGCTACATGACCATGACGTTTCGTCTCAAGAACGCTGGAGCGACCTACCAGAAGGCCATCCAGAAGTGCTTGGAGTCCCAGATCGGCGATAACGTGGAAGCCTACGTCGATGACGTAGTTGTCAAAACCATGGTGGAGGACAACCTCATCGCCGACCTTGCCTAGACCTTCGCCAACCTCCGCCGCTATCTCTGGAAGCTCAACCCGGAGTAGTGTGTCTTTGGTGTACCATCTGGCAAGCTCCTAGGCTTCATG
This sequence comes from Cenchrus fungigraminus, assembly GCA_036936925.1. Lineage (NCBI taxonomy): Eukaryota > Viridiplantae > Streptophyta > Magnoliopsida > Poales > Poaceae > Cenchrus > Cenchrus fungigraminus. The sequence continues at coordinate 45,865,372 of CM072778.1, read as the reverse complement.
GTCAGCCACCAGGGCATCGAGGCGAATCCCACCAAGGTCGATGCCATCCGCAAGATGAAGGGACCTACCGGGAAGAAAGACGTTATGAAGCTCACAGGCATGATGGCTGCTTTAGGTCGCTTCATCAGCAAGCTGGGAGAGAAAGGCCTGCCCTTCTTCAAGCTACTAAAAAGGTCAGACAAGTTCGTCTGGACGGACGAGGCCGATCAAGCCCTGGAGGAGCTGAAGACCTTCCTCACGACAGCCCCGGTGATGGTGCCCCCGGCTCCAAAAGAGACCATGCTGCTCTACATCTCCGCGTCCACCCAGGTGGTCAGCGCGGTTTTGGTGGCAGAACGACCTGAGGAAGGCCAACCCTACCCCGTCCAGTGACCCTCTACTACGTTAGCGAGGCCCTCTCTGATAGCAAGATCAGGTACTCGCGGCCTCAAAAGATGCTGTACGCCCTCCTCATCACTTCACGCAAGCTCCGGCATTACTTCCAGGCGCACAAGATCAAGGTCGTCTCGGCCTTCCCCCTGGGAGAAATTCTGTGGAGCCGCCATACCACGGGGTGCATCATCCAATGGTCCATCAAACTAGGTGAGTTCGACCTTGAGTTCTGCCCACGACAGGCCATCAAGTCACAGGTCATCACGGATTTCATCTCTGAGTGGACAGAGACCCAGCAACCTCCACCGGCGGAAAAACTCGAGCACTGTCCGGCGGTGCAAAGGGTGCCAGTTCTTCGCCAAGCAACAGCACGTCCCAGCTCAGGCCCTGAGGACAATTCCCCCCATCGTGGCCCTTCGCCATATGGGGCCTCGACTCAGTATGGCCCTTCAGAACTGCCCCCGGCGGCTACAAGCACATCCTCGTGGCGGTGGACAAGTTCACCAAATGGATTGAGGTTTGGGCCGTAGCTAGCGTCACATCGAAGGAAGCGGCCAAGTTCATCGAGGAAATCACTCATCGCTTTGGGGTCCCCAACAGGATCATCACCGACCTAGGCTCGGCCTTCACAGGGGCCGACTTCTGAGACTTCTGCCAGGACAACCTCATCGACATCTACTATTCCTCGAAGGCACACCCACACTGCAATGGCCAGGTCGAACGCGCCAACGGCATGGTCCTGCAAGCCATCAAAGATCGCATCTTCGACGATGCATCCCCCTATGCCACCAGGTTGCTAGCGGAGCTCCCTCCTGTGATCTGGGGTCTCCGAACCTAGGTCAGCTCGGCCACGGGGTACTCCCCGCTCTTTTTGGTGTACGGGTCTGAGGCCATCCTCCCCACCGACCTTGCCTTCGGCGCTCCCCGCATTCAGCACTATGAAGAGGGTGCAGCGGAAGAGACACGCAAGGTCGACCTCGACAGTCTCGAAGAACACCGGGTGGCTGCGCTGATGCGGCACACCCGCCAGGAGCAGCAGCTGCGTCGCTACCACGATCGCAATGTGCGGGAACGATCTTTCAACGTCGGCGACCTGGTCTTGCGGCGCATACAGAACACCAAGGACATGCACAAGCGCTTTGCACCTTGGGAAGGCCCGTTCATAGTCAAGGAGGTCGTGGGGCCGGCGACCTATCGCCTCCAGTCGGCTGACGGTCAAGGCGTCCCGAACGTCTGGAACATCGAGCATTTGCGCCGCTTCTATCCTTAGAAGATCTGTACCAAAATAAAAGCTATGTACTCTCCCCTATTGTAATTTACAGTTAATAAAGATAAGCTTCGCCTCGACAGGCTCCCTGTCGACCTATGCTTAGGTCTCTTTTTACTTTCTGTTCAACCTTCCCCCTCGAAGTGCTCGAGGGCTTGGTCTAAGTCCGACCCGACACGCTCAGGGGCTTAGCTTTGCCAATCCAAGGGTCTCACGACCTGAAGGGCTCCTCTATGTTTTCATGTTTTTAACGTGTTCCCCCTCTGTGTAGCCCTTACTCTTTTTATGCATGTTCCTAAGTCGCGTGGTTGTGAGACCTAGGGTCCAAGACCCCTCTCCGCGCGCCGGCTGCACCTAAGCCTCCACGCTGAGCTGTGCAGTCGGTAAGCTGTTCCTCCACTGAGTTGGGTTAGCGGAGGGAACACTTTGCAATCTCGCCACTCTTGAACTTTCATAACGAGCGTTTTCGCTATTCAAGTGGGATGCGTACTTTAATTAAAGTTGCATATTTCTCATTACTGCAAGGTCCTTTATACATTAATAGGCCTTAGGCCTAAATCTACATCTACACGCTGATACAACTTAAGCATTAACTTTCAGAGGTCGAACTTCTTGATGACCTCCTTTGCGGCAGCCTGAACGTCTTCGCTGTTCACCAGCTCGTCCAAGTCGATGTCCTCCGCGACCTTCTGCAGGTCGAACGTCGGCTCGTGAAACTTCACCGTCGCTAAGGCTGCGGCCGCAGCAAACTTGCTGGTATCCAGCAGCAAGGTCTTCATCCGACCTTCGGCCTCGTCCAAGCGATCGACCAGCTCATTGGGCTCTGCCCCCTCTTCCTGAGGAACATAGATGTCCACCAGATACTGGGCGGCCTCCTTGAGGTCGGTGAGCTGCTTCTCCAGACCTGCAGCAACAACAAAAAGATCAGCTACGTCCCCGACACAGTGTCAGCAAAGCTCTTCAAGACAATCATCACTCACCTTCCCGGACCTCCTTGGTCCCCTCCTTGAGGACCCTTACTTGGTCCTTTGTCTCCGCCAGCTCCCACTTGAGGGCCTCCTCCGTCTCCTTGGCGCCTAGACACGCCAAAGGTCGAGACTGAGAAAAGACGTGACTATATGAATACAATGCTCAAAGACCGAGCAAGCGTACCATCAACGACGGCCTGGAGGTCGTCCGCGGCATCCTTTGCCTTCCGTTGGGCAGCCTCCAGCTTCTTCTTCAAGGAGTTCACCTCCTTCTCCACCTGGCGGGCCATGGCGTCCTTCACACGCCTGAACTCCTCTGCGCCCTCAACCTTGGCTTGCAGCAAAGCCTCTTGAGCCATGGTGGCCTCTGCGTGGGCATTGGCGGCCTCCCTCACCAAGGTTGCCCGGGCCTGCGCCCGCTCGGCGAGAGACTGAAACGGAAGAAGATCCATGTCACATCTAGACATTGAAACAACTAAAGCAGAAGCTATAGAATAAACAGAAACAACGTCAGTTATTTACCGAGAGCGTCCGCGCGATCGTCCGCTGCGCCGCCTTGAACTCGTCAACGTCGCGGAGGTCAGCAACGACGTTGTCCTCCCATGGAGTCCTGACGTACAAGCACTTGTCGTCCGCCTCCCCGGCTCTAGATCCGCCCGCCTCCGCAGTTTGCCGGTCCTACGTCGACGGCGGGGCGGAAATGCATAGGTCATCCTAGAGACCTCCAATCTGCTGAGCCTCCATGGTGGCGACCTTCTCCGCCTCCGAAGCCGCCGCCCCTCCGGCCCCAAGGGCCCGGCTCGATACATCCGCAACCGAAGCCGCCGGTGATTGCTCCACCGGCGCCTTCCCTCCTTTATGCCCGAACGCCTCTTGGCCCGAGGCATTCTTGGCGCTCTCCAACGTCGCCGGCGTTGTCCTGCACATATGCGACGACTATTAAACAACAAAGCAAACTAGACCTTTACCACTACAAAGCGAAGCGGGCATAGATCTGACGACTTACTTGCTGGCGGATTTCAGCCCAAGTTTGATCGGCTTAGGAGGGGCCTTCCTCGCCCTCTTCTGCGACCCCACGTCGCCCGAAATGTCTGCGCCCGACCTTGGGCACTCCTCCCCTCCCGCGACCTTGCGGGGTGTCTGCATCGCCTGCCCGGTCGACGCGTCGGGCGACTTGGCGTCGTCCTCCTCATCGATGTCGATGGTCTCGACATCGGTGCTGGCCGTCGCTGTGTCCACCAACACAGCTGGGGCCGCTCTCTTCCTCTTCTTCTTCAATTCCGTCGCCTGGGTGGCGGTGGTCATCGCTGCGGCCTTGGACGCGGGCATCTTGCCCGCAGTTTGCCACGTACGTCGCAGCGGCGGTGCGGCGACCTTCGCCGGGGCTTTCCTCGCGGCGGGCTCCTCTTCATCGCTACCCACCGATGAGTCGGAGAGGTAGTCCTCGAGGCATTGCTGCGGCGGGGCCTGGACGTCCTCCACAGCCCAGACCTTGAAGCTCTGCTCCCACTCATCAGGCAACGGAGCCGGGCACCAGTACATGCCCTCACGACCCTGAAAGCAGAAGACCTATATCTAAAGAAATTCACAAAACCAGACAACACAACTCAAGTTCGAAGCCTGGTAACTTACAGCATCGGTGGGCCGGTACACGCTGAGCGCCTTGGGGCACGTCCGGTTATGGATGCGCCCGGTGAAGATGCTCTTCACCCGTCCCACCATTTCCTCCTTGGAGACCTTGGCCGTATGACCCGGGTGGGGTCGAATTGGCCCCAATACTCATAGGCTGGGTGAACCCGATCCTGAATGGGCTGCAGCAACCGCCGACTGAAGCTGATCGCCACGACGCCGCCAGTTAACCCCTTCGTCTTCAACCTCTCGAGGTCGTCGGTCTCCCGCGACGTGAGCTGGCTGGACCATTCAAGCCTCGCCACGGGAGCGTGCTCGGACCTGGTGGGGAGCGCCGGCGCTGGGTTGTCGAGGTAGAACCACCCCTGCTTCCAGCCCGCGGTGTTGTCGGGTAGCACCAGGTCGATGTACACTGGCTTCATGTACCGGCGCAACATGAACCCGACGCTGCCAACGACGTCGGACTTCCCCGTCTTGTTCAGCTCGAAGAAGTGCCGCCACAGGTTGAAGTGTGGCGGTATGCCCAAGTAGGCCTCGCACAGGTGGATGAAGGACGAGATGATGATGATGGCGTTGGGGACGAGGTGTTCTAGGTCGATCCTGTAGAAGTACAGGAGCCCGCGGAAGAAGTTGCCGGTCGGGACCCCGAATCCGCGCTTGACGTGCGCGAGGAAGACGATGTTCTCCCCGGTCCCCTCAGTGGGGAATGCCTTGCCGGCGGCCGGCCTCCAAGCCACCTCCGCCTTGGGCTTCAGCAGCCCGCGGACCGCCAGGGCCTGGATCTGCTACTCCGTCACACGGACGGCTCCCGGATCGCCTCCGGCGCCGGCGCAAGCTCGGGCTCCATATCCTCCTCCTCTAATCTGGTGGATTTCGCTCTGAACACCACGAGCGATTTTGTGCGCATGCGAGGTGCGCGGCGAGGCGGATCTAAGCACGGAGGTACGGCTAAGATTGTTGGAGCAATTGAGTGGCGGCGGAACCCTAGGTATTCCGCAGAAATGAAAGCAAGTGGAGGTCCCGGCCCACGGTTCAGCCTTATATAGCTGGGACCCAGCGGCGCCGTGGGCCGCCGCGCCCAACGTCTCTCTCGCGGTCTTCGCGGCGACCCAACGGATCTACGCTCAATGAATCTAATCCCCAACGGCTCTTTCGGCCTAAACGAATAACAGGCAGTAACGGCTAGTTCCGTACGGGAATCTGCGTCCGCCGGATTTTTGACCAACACGTCCAGCCAGGTGCGGACCGTTATGCCTTCTGTCCAAGCCCCCAACTTGTACTTCCGATGCTACCTTCAAGGTCGCCTCGACCAATAGACGACCTTTGGTCATACTACACTGCCTCTACAAGGTCGACAGGTACTCGACAGCGTCCTAGGTCGCCTCGGCCTACAAACGGTGGGTTCACACCACGTCTCCTAGGCCCAACTGCCTTCGTGCCTTCTAGGTCACCTCGACCTACAGTGGTGAAAATTACCAACGGCCCCGCGCTTAAAGGCTCCACTGCCCGTTGGCTACCTCCGGGTCTTGACTAACAGCTCCTTGCTGAGGCCCTGCTGCCTTCTAGGTCGACTAGACCTACAGCTCTTAGGTTGACGCCCTGTGCTATGTCACTGCACAGCGGCCGCGTTGACTTCGGTCAGCACGGGACCTTCGTCAATACACAAGGCCTTTTGAAGGTCGGAGTGCTATTACAATACCACTGGGACCTTGGCCATGCCATTGCTGCCCGGATGCCTCTAATCAACGCTCAAAACGTACTATTTGTCATGCAAACATGTGTTTAAAAAGCTTCGTAAGCTACAAAGAGCTTTGGCCCATGGCCAATTACAAGATACAAACATATCAAAGGTCCTGGTCTACCTTACGTAATGTCTGCGACGCAACCTAGACTGATGAAGCGCGTCACAAGTTTTCTTCTAGCTTCAGGACCTACTTGGAGACCTCCACCGCTGCTGAGGTCGCAGCTGCCACACAACCACCTCTACTCTACCTAGAAGGTTTCCTGTGGCACCCACACTTATGTCTGGGTTCACCCACAAGATTCCAAATCGAGCTAGCATCACATCGGGCCTTTCCCGATGCAGCACGGTGATTTCCAACATGGCCTCAAGCCCCCTCTCACAAGGTCCGTCAAGGCATGTACTGCCTCATGCTGCACCTGGATTCCTCGCTAGGCACAGGTGAAGGGGCTGATGCAGTTCCCTCAACTTCGCAAGCATTCTTCTAGCTCCTAGAAATGGTAACCTAGCTCTATGCTCTGGTGGACGGAGGCAATCCCAAGGCACTGAAAAATTACTACTCAGCTTCGCCATGGCTCACTTGGCTGGCTCAAGCGACGAGCTCGGTGGCGTGATCATCTATTTATAGCCGCACTATGGGGCCTTGGATCCCATCTGCAGCGTAGCTGGCGTGGAGTCCTTATCCAGTGACTGTTGCCACGTGAAGCGCGAGGTCTCTGTTCACCCCGTGGGAGTATTGGCGCGCATATCCCCTACCTGATAACGTCCTGGCAGCCTTTGTCTTTTACGGGCGGACAGCGACCACAGCTTTGCTTGGAGGCAGGCTCCGTGACTATACAGTGCATCCGTGGTGCAAGTTGTGACAAACACCAGCGTCTGACGCTTTGCCTGAAGATTCCAGGTGTTTTGTCTCGTTCAGATCGTCAGAGCATCACAAGGGAAACAGAAGGCTGTAGGTTCTTTATTCCTTTGTTTTTCGAGCATCAAACCGACCCTTCTGGTCGTCTTACTGCTCGGGGGCTACTCCACGAGTGCGTCTTACGACGCCCTCTCCTCCTACATTGCATCGACCCATTGGAAGCCCGCTTCCATTACTTCTTCGCTTGACCTACCTACGGTTGGCAGCAAAACCTTCTTCAAGGTCATGGAGATTCCTTCATGTTACCTGACTCAGGTCAGGTCGGCGGTTCTTCAGGGTCAATGCCTTGCCTACATTCCAGGAGCTCGATGTTCGACTTCGTGCGCACTGGAGGAGGTTCTTTCTTTTTTGGATCCCCGTGCACCCTGCACGACCTTGGTGACGCCATGTCTTCATCAAGCCTCAGCACAACTTCACCTCGGCCGCTACGCCTACACGTCGATCGGGGGCTTGAGAGACATGGGTACCCATGGGTCCCCACCGACCAGGGTCCCAGAGGTCCCTATCAAGTGGACCCGACCTGCCAGAAGCCCCGCCGACCGGCAAGTGGGCCCGAAGACCTTATCCATAACCCCGACGACCTTGGAAGACTCCAGAAGACCTTATTCAGATCCCGGAGAATCCGCAAGACTTGGCGCACAAGGTGAGTTACTGGATTACGGCTGGGCGCCGCCAGTAGGTCCGCAGATTGCGGGATACTCCTTATAATCAAGGCAGATGGCCTTCCCATTTTGTAACCGGCCCCGATGAGGGTCCACCGACCTCGAATGGAAGCCCTAACCCGCTGGCCATATAAGGTGGCTTAGAGCTCCATTCGAGGGGACTTTCCCTTCCACGCATAATTACACCCCATACTAGACGTAGGGTTTCACTCTCCGGAGGCCCGAACCAGTCTAAACCCTCGTGTTAATCGCCATTCTTGCCGTGTTCCGAGTTCCATACGCGAACTACCATCTACGCTCTTAGTTCTCGATCACCTCCATTAACCTACAATTGATTGGGTAGCCCCCTAGCAGATCTGTCTAGGTCTCACCCCCTGACACCCATACAGCAGGTTCTTGATCCATGGGAATCTTCAGCAATTATGCACAGGAGAGACCCTGGTTATCCGGCTATCACTTGCACGATATATTACCAGAGAATTAGGAATGCTCTCTGTGATCTTGGCGCGAGTGTCAACCTCATGTCCAAGGCTTTGTTCGAAAGATTGGGATATCCTGCTCTTACTCCAACCTCGAGGACAGTTCAACTTGCTGATGCATCGATCCGGTATCCGGAGGGGATTGTGGAGAGTCTACTGGTATTTATCCAGGGTTCTTGCATCTTCGTGAATTTCGTGGTCTTTGATATGCAGGGTGATGCGGAAATGCCACTCATTCTTGGGAGGCCGTTCCTAAGTGACGCAAGGGCGAGGATCAATGTGGAAAATGGGACCATCCATTTCCGCATTGGGAAGAAGAACTTGATGTTCCGATTTCGACCAACAGAAGAGCAATGTTATTCAGTGCAAGGAAATGATGAGCAAACTGGGGAATGGACGGAGCCACAACCCCAGCTCAAGCAACCTCTGACCGCACCAAGAAAGTCAAAGAAAACACGGAAGGTGTGGTGGGAATTACGGAAATCACACCCCTCTACTTCTCGGGATTGGGGTGACGAGTGGAATTAACCACCGAGAAAAGTCTCGCTCTCGGACTTAAAATGACGAGTCCTTTCGCCAAAAGGTAAAATTGGTAGTTATCTCATATTTCCCTTTCCAAAATTTTGTTTTATTTTCCCAATGCATATTTGAATTTTCCATTCTTGAGCAAGCTTTTGGGCAAGTTTGGACCGGGACACCTAGGCAGGCCACCACATGACCGTTAGAGAGCCGTTGCAAAAGTTTGGAGGCGAGCGGACACGAGATGGGTTCGGCCGACCCCACAGGTCGGCCGACCCAGCCTAACGACTACTTCGGTCCTCCATCCTCCAACGGCTCCTAGCCGTTGCACACTTCCCATGTCTCGGTGCCCGGCTCCATTGCCTATAAATATGAGGGGGTTTGAGGGGTGTCTTCACCCATTTCCATCACTCTCTCCCTCTCTTTCTTGCTCTTTGGTTTTCTTGGATTTCTTGCTCGAGATTGAGGTGCCAAGTATTCACTCCAATTGTTGCTGAAATATTGATCATTGGTGGAGCAACCTCGGTAAGGATTTCATTCGGTTTCACTATCCCATCACCGAGTTGCTCGTGTTGTCCGATTATTGTTGTGCAAGATGAGTTGGGCCTCCGGTGCACTTCGGAAGTTGACTCGCTCACACCATTCACGTGACGGGGGGACCTCGTCTCGTCATTCCGAAGCTACACCAAGCCCAATGTCAACCGACCGAGAAGAAGAGGAAGAGGAAGAGCTACCCACACCACAAGCTGAAGAAGTGTACACCGTCGACGCTGCCTTCATCGACTTGAGGAATGATCGCGAGAGACAAGCCTACGCTCTCATCAAGGACCGAGTCTTCGCCAACACCAAGGAGTTTGACCCGGACCTTCTCGAGAAAACAGGTATGGACTCCGAGTTCGATTCCATTTGGCAAGCTCTAGGATGGGAAGGTTTTGTCCCCGTTCACGAGGTTGGTTCTAGACCTACCACCATCCAGTTCCTCTGCACTCTTCAAGAGGATGTGTCTGGTATTTCATTTCGATTTCATGGAGTTCCGTATCGAGTTTCATGGAAAGATCTTAGTGCACCCTTGGTTTTCATCATCGCTGCGCTATTTTCTTGAGCAAGCTTGCACCGGTTTTAATCGTGAAAGTTTTTGGGAAGAACTCTCTGGTCGACCTGTCTGCGGCAAGTTGACACCTTGGTGCAACGATATCTTGCATCCTACTCTCCGACTGTGGCAGAAGTGGCTCGCCATCAATCTCTTTCCAAGGGATGATGTACGAACCGTGCGCACTAATGAGATGATAATCTTATATGCCGTGGTTAGACAGATCAAGATCGCCCCTGTGCAAGCTATGATTCGGCAGTGGTTGACGAATTTTAAGATGACGGGTTCTATTGAGTGTACGTCTTTGATTTCTCGCATCGTCACGAATCTTGGGATTACGCAAGGGCCCAATGTGCCCTCCATTGCTAATCCCCGAACTCAGATCGACGAGGCTTATTTGACTCAGGGGCATATTCTTAAGAAGGGTCCGGATGATTCTTTGGTTTTCTTTTACTCGGGCCATACAAACCAGATTCGGTTACCTAACCTGGATTTTAGGTTGTACGGCCAAGGGCCACTGACCGTTCCTCTCGAGGAACCTCATCGTTCTAGTGTCTCTGGTGACAGGGTTACTAGGAGTGCATCGAGGAGAGCAGCTAGAGCATAGCAGTTGCCACCCCAGTCGTCTTCGCAGCCGTCGCCTCAGCCTCAGCCTCAGTCTACCACACCTCTGTCCGGTACATGGACCTCTACCGAGTACATGCCTGGGGTTACTCCCGGGTACGCTCCCGGTTGGGACCAGCCCATGTACCAGCAGGGTGCGAGTAGCTCGGCTTGGGCTAGTGCGGGCAATGGTGAGTGGGCCGTCCCTACCGGTACTACCTACGGAGATGCGACATCTTCGTCGTCCGGGTTGCGCTCGTCATCTCGTGGGGCCACCCTCACTCAGCAGATGAACGAGCTCAACATCCGAGTCGGTGACATGGAGGAGACCGTGCACCAGCACGTCGAGTCCACCCGGGACTGGCAGCGGATGTCTGGCGAGAGACTTCACGCCATCGAGCTGGCACAGCAGCAGCAGCAGCTGGAGGAGCAGAGGGCCTACTACCGGTGGATGGGATTTCCACCTCCGTAGTAGTGAGCCTGAAGCTAGCTTGGGGGAGGACCCCCACTCTGAGGTAACTTGTATCTTTATTTTCAGAATCTCATATGCTATAAACACATAAAAATCTGCAAAATTAAAAAGACCAAAAATATTTATTTGCTTTCTTAAATTAGTTTGTTTTCTTATGCGCAGTAAGAATGCTTTTGTACTCCATGGTTGAAATGATGAATAGTTGCTCTGTTTATTCCTTTTGCATGCCTTGCTACAGCTTAGTACCCTATTTAAGTTTTGAGTTTGTTGGCTTTCATGATCGGACCTTAGCTTGAAACTTGTGGGTAGCAAAAAGCATGACCTTTGCCTAGGTTGTTGTGAGGTACGATATGGTATAATAGGGTTGCTATGAGCTAGTGCTAAGTGATGTTTGATATCCGGAGTTTTCTCTTGAAAAAAATGATAAAATGATAAGTTCCTCAATGATGAGAAATTCCTATCCAGAGCCATATGTAGATCCTGGCTTTTGTTAGCCTCCACGTATGCTACTTGTTTTCTTCATTGAGTCTTGTCGAATTGTTGTGACCCTCGGCGAGAAACTTGTCATGCTCCCATGATCAAGATCACGTACACAGCCACTATATGCTAAACTTTTACACCGGAAGTTAGCACCCATTATTTCATCCATCCCCCATCCATTCCACAAATAAAGCTCCGCGTATTGTTCCATGATTACTCTCCCTCTCCAAAAATATTCAGCAAGGACTGTGGGCTATGTATAAAAAAACACATGCTCAAGAGCATGAATGAAAAAAAGAGAAAGAAAAAGAAAGAATAAAAAGATATAGCCCAAGTCTCAAAAATCTCAAGAGGAGAAGAGGGAATCATATACAAAAAGGAGTTCATCATCCATCCACCATATACACACACATGCACATCTTGATCAGGTTGTATGACTTGTTGCTCCCAAGGATCCGGTTTTCGACTCGACAACATATGATAAACAGGTATGCCACATGTTTTCCCTACCTACAGCTCCACATATCAGCTTATTAGGAGTAGGTAGTGAAAGAAGGCAAATCAATGCCTTGGTGAGGAATCATACACAATGAGCGATCCGAGAGTATCATTTGAGGAACTTTGATTTCTTTGTGAAAATTTGCAAAACCTCCGGATTGACAACTGATCAAGGCACTTGTGACTAGTAAATTCTATCTTTCAACTGCCCGAGGCAAGTGAAGCTACAAGCCCCATATCAATCAAGCATAAGGTAAGATTAATGCCAACTCATTCAATCCTTGATAGAGTACCTAGTTGTATGCTCATCATAAACTAGGAATACAACATCGCAGCAACTCCTAATCAACCAACCTAAGTCCTAAGTGTCTTGCTCGGGACGAGCAAGAGGCTAGCTTGGGGGAGTTGTTGACGGCTGTTAAGTGCTTACTTTAGCCGTCAATTTACTCATGAATAAAGGAGCAAGAGGCATTTCTTACATGCATTTTAGTTAAGAATAATGTAGTTCCACTTGTCCTTGGAGATTATGTGATTGCAGGAAAATAAGCATAAAGAAGTGGCAAACTCACCTTCTATGATTCATGCCACATCACCTCAGCCAAGGAGTGGCTGCCACCTCAGGTGCCATGCATGCAAGCCATGTCACCAATCCAAGGGAGGCGAGCCCCGACGAATCAGAGCGTGACACATGAACTCCACATGGATCCATGGGCCCACCAGAGTGCCTAAACCGCCTCAAGAGCACGTGTACGCCGGGGACCGATCTAAGGGCCCACAGGACAGCCACCCCGAGGAAGCACACCCCGAGGGGGGCCCACCTGGGGTCGACCGACCCTTGGATCGGCCGAACCGACCTTGGGTTGGCTGATCCCGGGCCTCCACGTGGTGCTTGTCCATTGGTCCTAGAGGCCATCCCCGGGGTGTTTCACTCCTCTTGGCGTCGGTGCTCAGGCCTATAAATAAAAGGGGAGGGGGTTCATTTCTAACCAACACACCTTACTCCTCCTCTCTCACTTTTGGTTTCTAAGGCTAGGAGGTAGGCTAGAGTAGTTCTACTTCAGGTTCCAAGTCTACTTTGGGATCTAGGTATGAGTTCTCTTGTATCTTTATTTTATTGTATGACTTTGATCTACTTCAGTTATTCAGCTATTTCATATAAAGTTGTGCTTGTATACATGGGTGATTTGTTCATGTGTTCTTCGCTTGTTCATCATTTAGAGGCTCATGTTCTTGATGAACAAGGCCTTTCGATCCAGTTGATGAGTGACTTACATATGTTTTCGGTGTTTGTTCATAAGTTAGAGGTTCGTGTTCTTCACGAACACGACCCTTTGATCTTATTGAATAGACATAGGAAAGCACAAATCCGTTTGTTTACCTAGCGTAGTTTGATCTAGTTAGATCCCATGCTTGTGTTGTATGAAGTTCGTGCTCAAGCTACGGTACTTGGTGTAATTGACTGGTTTACCTGGCGGCTCTGACCTGGGTCACAATAGCCCGGGCCGGTCAGGGTCCTGCTAACAACGTAAGCGTGGTGCTTGGGTTACGCAGCTACGTTACTTATGAGTGTATCCCACGGTTTGTCTTGGGGTAGGCCGCAGTGGTGACAGCCGTTGGACCCTTCTGGAATCCCCCACGTTCGGATACGCTGTAGGAGTCTAAAGTCTAACAACCGGAGTCGTGCGTAAGCGACGCGAAAGGTTAGCTCCCCATTTGTACCTGGGTGCTTGAGCCAGCAGTCATGCATTGCTAGTGTTTATCTAACTCGTCTGACTCACTTTGTGTGTTTAGTAACTTAGAACCTAGAACTAACTCATATGTTGCCTCCTAAGCCTAGGACCTTTAGAGAGAGTGTGTTTGTGTGTTCACACTACCAACTTATCTATCATATCTTACCCCTGTACTTGAGTGTCTGGTTTGTTTCCGTCTATGATTTATACTCATTGCAATAGTGTTGAACTTGTTAATCCACCCAGCTTTCCTTGGATTCGATACCCTTTGGAATACTCCTTTGGGGAAATGCTACAATGGTACTTCTGTGCGCTTGCGGACTATTGTAATCGTTGGGATTACCATTTGGTCATTTCTGGCATCGTTGCTAGGAACTCATAACATAGCATCGACGTTAAGAAATACCAACAACAAGCTCCCCCTTGACAGCTGGGATAGGTTCTAGGGAAGCAATGCAACTTTTCTCAACCAACATTTCTCCCCCTTGTTGCCAATGCATGAATCAAGGCTCATTATACAAAAAATGCAACCTAGAGCTTTTCAAATAGACAAAATTCACCACAAGATGTTACACATGACCAAGTGAGCAAGCTAGATACTCAATAGCTTCATAAGAACATAAGCATCATGACTACCAAGTTTCATAGCCATCCGACAAAGCTAAGACCGCAATGAGCAATTTTGCGAAAAACATCTCTCTCATGAGGAAAGTCCTAAACATGATCAAAACATGCCAAAGTGACAATATCACAAAAACTTCATGCTAGGACAGGTATTCTAATCAAGAGACCATCATAAACACCCACAAGCACCTGATGTCATGTCAAAGCCACCGAGCCGTGTGTCTACTTCTAGATATGAGACTTCTCATTGGTAGACATCATGCGACGGTTTAGCACCCACAAAAAGCATAAATTAAGCACAAAAGACATGAGAGCATATTTTTCAAGCATAAAGCACTTCAATTTCAGATTTATACATGGTACATGAAGTGCCTTTGTGGCAAAAAGGAACTTATGCTCCTCCAGAAGATAAGCTAGTGGGCTAAACATTCATAATGGCAAAAGGATCTTTGACCCCAAATGATCAAAATAAACCATCCAACCACGAATTAAGCATAACAAAGCCACCAAGACATGTCATGAGCATATAAAGGCATTTACTCACAAGAGAGCCTACAACTAGCATTTTCAAAAGCTTAGCATTCTCATATGGATATAAACCGAGACAATCAAGAGCTTAGTCAAACTTAACCATATCATACCAAGCTAGCTCACAAGGTCATCCATAGCATGTCATAGTGAACAATGTATATGAGAGAAACTTTCCTACCCAAAATGCATATGATACAAATGCAATGCACAACCTAAGATACAAAGATGCCTATACATCATGATACATATGCAATGCAAAATGCGAGAATGCACAACCGGAAAGCTATACATATGCTACAAAGGAGCTCGCACAACCAACTTAGAAAACCAACCACACACAAAGCTCACAAACGGCCGGCTCCTAAAGGGGAGGCAAAAGGGTTCGGCACCACCGGCAAAAGAGCAAAAGAGCACAAAACTCACAAGCTCCCCCTAAACACATGCACTAGGGCCAAAGAGCATACAAAGCTCACCCTCAACACATGTAATAGAGCAAAGAGCGCACTAAGCACACAGGCTCCCCCTAAACTCATGCGTTAGGGCCAAAGAGCATACAAAGCTCACCCTACACACACGAGATAGAGCAAAGAGCAAAACGAACTGAGTGGCTTGACCAATGCCACACACTTGAAGGTCACAAAATTTACTTACCTTGATCATTCCTTTAGAAGTCCCATGTCCTTGTTCACCATCCCCGAAAGTGATGTACCTCCTTGACACCACAGGGATATGAGGCCGGAGAACCACCCCCGATATCAACCAAATGTTCTCCGAGCCTCCCACCTGCAACTCAAAACCAAGAGCGAGAGCGAGAAAATGACTCAACAGTTGGGTTAGTACCAAAAATGTCAAACCAGTGCCGAGCCATCTCCTCAAAAGTGGGGTTAGCAACATCCATCCTACCGCGCCTATCAAAACTGCGATCCATCCTATCAAGCCTATCAAACCTGGAACCACCATGGGAAAACCACTCCCGTTTCGCTGGAGGAGTACAAGCACCACGAAAGGGAAAGCGTGGTCCGTAGCTCCTCTGAGACTCAAAGTTGTGACCTCTCGCAAACTCGTATTGGTCATGAGGTGGAGAACGTCTAGCAAACTGAACACCACCAGACTCACCATGCCAACCACTTGTACCACGACCAAAAGAACTGAAACGACCATCATCATAGGTCTGAAAGTCAAACTGCTCAGCACTCCGCCTAGCACCGGTCTGGCCGATGGTCCTCGGCCAGCAAACTTGCTTCCACTTGAAGCTCTCCTATCTCTCCATGCTGGAGCACACACACAAACAACCTCACACGGGGCAACACAAAAGAAGAAACGCTCCGAGCGAGAGAAGAACCACCAAAGGTCCCAATTGAGTACCATAGAAAAGATACCAATTGAAAGATCACAAAGCTATCACGAGCAAGGTGGCTAGCCTACCATGGTTTATACACAAGCATGACACAAGAACAAAGCATACAACAAGTATACAAGAGAGTACAAAGAGAAAAGGAAAACTCACTATACATGTGTACAAAGGCCTTCAAGAGCCATCCAAACCGGTGTGGAGAACCATCATGTGTTGATCACCCCATGTGCAACGATTAAGCACCATCCAATCCATGTTCTCCAACTGCATCTCCATACCTACGCACAAGGAGATGAAAAAGACCGAGTCTTGGATCCCAAAGGGTTAGCAAGCACATATTTGGGAATCCAATACTTGGTCACATGGGTGAGCGATGCACTCAACTTATCATGTGGGTTAGCATGATGCAAATGTTGGTTCGAAAGAAAAGGTTTTCGGACACTCTTAGAACCATGCCTCAAAGGAGCAACCCGTGAAGAAAAACGAGTGCTACCACAAGCAAAAAGGCAAAGGTCCCTTGTGACAACCCGCCCAGGAAAATATCGTACTATCACCTAAACCAATCCACTTTGGCCATTAAGCGACAGTAAAGTATCATCCTGTCATTAGTTGCCGGGTTAACGCCCGGTGAAATCACTTTACATAGCAACAAGGATCGACATATATGCATTAAAACTCACGCGAAGGCAAGTCCAGAGAACCACACATGATTAACATCCGAAACTACCCCGAAGGGTTTAATTATTACAAACCGGAGTTTTTGACATGATAACGAAGTTCAGAGTTTTGAAAACAGCGGAATTAAACTAAACGACGCGAGGAACATCACAGGAGGCCTGCCATGATGCCTTCATTCATCGTCTTCCACCCACTCTAGCTCCCAGCCGGGCGGGATCTCTCCAGGCCACACATCAGCAAAAGCATTACCTGGAGCAACAGATTATAGCAAGGCTGAGTATACTAATACTCAGCAAGACTTACCCGTCGGTGACAACTACATCACCAACTCTAGACATGAAAGGCTTTTTGGCCCCTGGGGTTTCTTTTGCTGAAAAGCAACAAAGAGTATGTCCTTACTTTCAAGATTTTAGCCCAAGTTCTAGTTGATTATTCCTTTCTAAATTAGCAAGCTATTGCAAGCATAAGTTGTGCAAACAATTAATCAAGCATACATATTCATCAACTTCCATCATTAGGGATCTCATGGCCAGCAGGATAAGTAGTCTCAGATAACGGTGAGAGGCCGACAATCGATTGATTTAAACCTTGCAAGGTAGACCTAAACACACGGTAGGGTGCCCCCGCGAGGACAACCACCAGGCGATTCCCGAAAATCCTCGGTTCGGGATAAGAGGCCACAATCTTCGGTACAGGCTATCTGGTATACCCCGCAAGGCACCCAGAATCGCACATGCACCACCGGTAGCTAGCCGGGGGACGCATCCCAAGATTAGTCACGGAAAAATCCCTTACCGCCTCATTAAGGTACTAGGCTTACCGTACCCATTCCCGACAAGTGTTTAGTACGTTCAAACACTTAACCCACGAAAGCCATTGGACCGGAGCCCACATCCCATGCTCTTACCACATGAGCAATCCATTTATAAAGATCTTATGATTCCAACATAAGAACCTATTCTCGCGAGTGACAAGTATCACTCGACTTGTAACGGTCCTATAGCCTAGCAGCTACCGACCTACCATACTATTAAAGACATAGGTACCTAGGGATCATGCATCTAGGGCTTCATTTCAACTCCTGAACGTAAATGCACAATCATCCATAGATAGTTGCATAAATTTTCAAAATACTTAGGTTAATGCACCGGGACTTGCCTTCGTCAGCACCGTTAGTCTGCTGGTCCTCGGTGTCCTCGCTCACTTCCACGTACTGCAGCTCCGCGTCAGCTCCTCCTTCCTCGGCTTCCGGCACGAGAGCGTAGTTACCGTCAGGGAGTTCTACACGGAATGCAATGCAGGGTTCAGGTGGAGTGAGGAATCATTTTATCCAACTCTTGTTGGCCATATTCACCTAGATAAACATTTAATTACTAATTCTTTTCATTAAGGTTATTATATATATAAAAGCTTATTATTCTTTTAATCTTTTTAATAGTGATTGTGTGCACATCTATGCAATTAATTTAATTTAAACTCACAAAACAGCAAGGGTGAATTCATAAACCCTAAATAAGCTAGGCAACCATTTAAAGGGATTACAAGATTACAAAGATTAATTTTTCCTAATTAACTTCTAATAGGAAGCTTATGTGTAACCGAACTTTTAATTGCACAAATCAATCATAAAAACAAGGACAAAGGTTCTAGCTGGCCCTAAAGATTATAAACATGCTACTGAGCCAACTTCAAGTTTAAAAGAGCTACAATATAAATATACCTAACAATAGCATTTCCTAGCTATAACTATTATGAGAAAAGCATAATTGAATAAATAAAGATCTCCTGCACCCTAACTCTTTCCTACAACTGCTCTAGCCTAAAACAAGTCTAGGAAACCAGCAAGTTCATCCCAAAAGCATTTGAAATTTGAGATATGAATTTAAATGTAAATCTAAGCATAAATCAAGATCTCATATTTCTAACAGCGATAAAATCATGATAAACTCAGAAAAGTTGTATCTAGGTATAACATGAACATAGCCACAAGTTCAACACAAAAATCATTTTACATTTTGCTACAAAAATCAATAAGACAGATATGGCATAAATAAAAAGTAATTTATGTAAAAAGATCTACATAGTATCTTTATGCAAATTTTTGCCCAGACCCTAAAAGTGATATAACTAGCAACATATCCAAAGTTCAGCTCCATATCTATTATAGATTTTGAACTACAACAAAATGAGGTCAAACTGAAATTGAATTTTAATTCAAAATCCTTAAGCCAAAACTATGGTCATGCTTTGCAAAAGTTGTAGGTCTAGTCTCACTGAAACCAACAAAATTGGTTTTGCAATTTTCTGAGTTTTCTACGATTTTCTAGGATTTTCCTAAGTCACTGGACTGAACTACTAGGAAACTAAGATTCAATCTATTACAACTAAGTCCCTGGGTTCACAACTATGCCCTCGCGAATTACATCCGTGCCCCTCACAGCGGCGGCGAGCTCGCCGGCGGCGAACGGCGGCCAGAGAAGGGCAACACGTGGCACGGGGGCTCGATTGAGCTTACCAGAGAACGATTGGCGGTGGTGGCTCGACTTGAGACAGCTCCGGCGAGCGGCGGCGGCGAGGCCGCGGCGGCGCTTCCGCCTCGGCTCGGATTCCGGCGAGAGGAGGAGGAATGCACGAGAACAAATGACCGTGGAAGCTCTACTGGCACCTAAGGAAGCGGCTCGAGGTGTTGGCTGGCGAAGGGAGTCGGCGGAGAGGGGTGCTCACCGGGGCGGCGGCAATGGCGGGCCGGCGGACGTGCGTGTGCGCGCGGCGGTCGGGGGTTTGCTTTTATAGGCGGGCGAGTGAGGCCATGGGGCGCTGGACTCGGTCTTGAATCCGCGCGTGCGGGAGGAAGGACCCGGGGACGGCGGAGCCGTGTTGGCTGCCGGCCGGCCGACCGAGGCGCGGTGGGGCTCGGCGGCGACGTGTTGGGCATGTCCTCCGCGTGCGAGACGGTCGGGGGTGGGGGCGCATGATGATGGTGTCCCCGCCCTCGCCGGACTGTGGCCGGTGGGGACCCGGCCGTCGAGGCTTGGTGGCGACGCGCCGGCTGCCGCGTGGCGGCGCGGGCAGGACGCGCTCGGCGCGGGAGCGCGGTCCAGGCGCCGGTTCAAACAACTAGGCCCTGTTTGGCTGCTCCAAACTTTAAATTTCAAACACAAACTCAAGGACCTATAGATAGGACTTCTGTAGATGGTTCAAAGCTCTACACAATAGACCCTAACCGAGCTCGATTTGCTTTCGAAATGATGGAGAAAAATGGATGCCAATCTGCAGGAAAACTCGGCCCTGGTGAACAGTGACCGACAGCGTTGACTTGAGTTTTTGAGCCATTTTTCCTTCGAATTTCAATTGCCAACCTGAAGATGAAATGTGTCCCTCACAATTCTACACAACTTTCATATTGGTAGAATTTTGAGTGTTTAGACAAAATTTGGAGAACGCGTACAAAGTTCTAGAATGACATAATGGCATCAAGGGTTTTGTCCCCCTTAACTAGGGTTTTGACCCATGGAACTTGTATTGGCTTGCCTAAGGTGCTCAAGGGGGTGTGTTGGGGAGGTTCTCAAAGTGATGACCCAGGTTGACAATGATTTGACCACAGTCAACGGTGTTGACCAGCACTTAAGGTTAATTAAAAACCTGGGACGTCACATCCCTCGAGGTCGTATGAGAAGAACCAACACAAGCACCATGGGAAACATGATGCGGACCAACACAAGAAGCACTAGAAGCATGTCCACGAGCATGGCCTAACTCACTAGAAAGAGTGTCATAAAACCCGTCCACAAATTGTGCCTTCTTAGGCGCACAAGTGTTCATGCCATGAGAAGGGATATGAACAACCAAAGGCCTAGAAGCACCAGCTCGCCGCATTCTCTTTGCTCAGCGGTAGCAAAAGCTCTCTTGATGCCCATCCTTCCCACAATGAGAGCAATGGTACAAAGGCCTATCGGGAGGCACGGTCCAAGTGGACGAATCACCATTCTCTTGTAAGTGAGCAAGAAGCATCAACCTCAACACTCGACTTGGTGCCAACATTAGAATCACACATGCCATGAGAAAGGCTACATGGCTTCTTAAAAGCTTTGGCACGCACACGTCGCTCGTGCTTGACACGGCGAAAGCAAAACTCAACGGTATGCCCATCCTTATTGCAAGAGGTGCATTGGAACTTCGGTTTAGGAACATGAGTTCCAAAAATATGAGAAGCACCTTTGCCATTCGAATCACCTTGGGCAACACCGGAAGAAGCAACAAGCTTAGGAGTAGCTATGGGAGAGCTATCAGAAGCACTAGCACACTTGCTACCATCCAAAGACTCACGCTCAAGAGAGGAAGTCAACTCCGGTTGAGAAGAAGCTATTTTGGAAGCATCAACATCGGAGTGACAAGAAAAGCGAGAATCCAAACCCTTGGCACAAAGACTCTTGCACCTTGTGCGCAAAACCTCATTTTGAAATTTGAGGCGCTCACAAGTACCACATGTCATATTTCTCAAATTATCGATTTCCTTCTCAATGCACTTAGCATATGTGGTACGCAAGAGTTCATTTTCTTTCTCAAGGTTGACACTCATCTCATCATGCTCAACCAACTTGGCACTCATATCCTCACGCATCTTTTTCAAAGACAAAACTTCACTTTCCAAATCAATGCATGAGGTGCAAATAAAGTCACATGAACAAGTAACATCATTTACATCTACCAAAGCATCAACCTTATCGCAAGAAGTATGGCAAGCATCCTCAACAAGCAACAAAGAGCACTTGCTACAAGGCATCAATTTCATATCACAAATTTCAGCCCTAGCATGCTCAAGTTCATCTACACATGTGGTGTAAGTCAATTTTAGTTCATTAATTTCAGCAAGAAAAGACTCACAAGAAACACATGGTAGGGAAGCACTTGACTCTAACAAAGCAATCTAACTCCTAGCCATATCAAGATCATCATTCAAAGCAACACAAGAGTTGCAAGGCATAGAAGTATTGGATTTCAACAAATTAATTTCAGATTGCAAGTTAGCAAAAGATCACCTCAATTCATCATTCTCAAAATCAAGATTGTCGCATGCTCTTCTAAGAGCTTCAACATGCTTATTGCGACGATTAGTTTCATCTTTTAGTTTCACATTTTCAGCACACAAGGCATAACAAGATTTGCATGGCAAAGGAGAATTCTTAAGCTCCACATTCATCTCACCATAGGCACAAAGGCGGGTGAACAAGCTAATGATACCTTGGGTGAGCTTGACCTTGCTCCTTTTCATGAGCTTGTCTTGGAGATCATCTTCTTGAGCCACCAAAAGCCGCATCCACGCCATTGCTTCCTTATCTTCCTTCAACTCATCACACTTCCGTCTCCACTTGTGGTCATCTCCGGAAGCAAACTCCATCTCATCAAAATGTGGAGACAAAGACTCACAAGACAAAGGCTTTGGTGCCATACTCAAAGCATCGGTTAGGATTAATTGAAAGCAAACTCAAATCTTGCAAACCAAGACCGCAAGCAAAACAAGCTCAAAGCGACCAAACCAACACCACAAAGCAAATCATCCCTTCTCTTTTGTCGCCCTATGGATCTTAGACTGGTTAGAGTCGCAAAGACTCGCAACCGACTCTAATACCACTTGAAGGACGGGATTGGCGACCAGAGAGGGGGGAGTGAATGGGAGATGATAAAAATTCTATTTAAGAACTCGGCCTATGAACCCAAGATCACTCGGACACCTCCGCGCACTTTTCTTGCCAAATCCACGTAGCCACTGAAGGGCTACTGGACCTAGGAGAAAGACCCACCAAAGAACTCTCGAAAATACACAACGGAAAACAACTCAAGCACTTGCTGCCAGAGTAAAACTGGTCAGGCCGGTTTCCCAAACCGGTCAGACCGGTTTTGCAAGGGGAGAAAACAACTAAGTCACTCGAAACTGGTAAGACCACTTTGCCAAACCGGTCAGACCGGTTTTGCCAGACTTAGCCAAAATCCAACACACCAAAACCGATCAGACCACTTTCCCAAACCGGTCAGACCTGTTTCGCCCAGGGAGCTCCAACTCAAAATCCCAAAACTAGAGCAAACGAACTCGAAACTTGACGAAACTTGGACCAGAGCTTCTTCTACCAAAAAGAAACTTGTTCCCAAAAGATCTCCCAAAAAACACACCTTGGCCAAGGCGTTGACCAAACCAGTCACCAAACCAGTCAGACCGGTTTTTCTAGGACAGCACGGGAAGAACTCAAACCGCGGGACAAACTCAAACTTCCAACCAATCGATCTCCCGATTCACCCAACAGATTGCAGCAAAACTTTGGGGATGCCTGGGTCACCTCATGGACGACCTCTCCGTCAAAGGAATTCCACCGAAATGCTCTCAATCATGGGGAATCGCAAACCAACCACCAAGAACACCTCTTCTCGGGCTCCACCGAAAACCACCAAATCGAAGGCCTTTCCACGGGTTTGGAGGGGCAAGATCACCAAGAAAAGAGGCACCATGTCCTCATGTGTGATTCCCACTAAAAATCCCGGAAAGAAACTCCTCCAAATCCTCCCCACGAAAATCCCTCAAAAAAGGCTCTGAAAATAGCTTCGAAAAAGAAAAACGCAGGGAATAAAAGATATGGCACAAGATGAAGATGGATAAATCACTATGAATCATGTAGCCATATCCGGTTACAAGCCACTCCCAAGAATCACATATCTTGGATGGCAAAAAGCTCAAACAAAGAGCCTCTCTCTCCCTCTCAGCAAGAGCACTCCAAGAAGAAGGAGCACACCCACCTAACCTAGCCAAAAGAGATGGCTCCCAACCAGCCACTCCTCCAACAT
The DNA here is from genome assembly GCA_036936925.1 of Cenchrus fungigraminus. Classification (NCBI taxonomy): domain Eukaryota; kingdom Viridiplantae; phylum Streptophyta; class Magnoliopsida; order Poales; family Poaceae; genus Cenchrus; species Cenchrus fungigraminus. The sequence goes on along the minus strand of CM072778.1, from coordinate 45,841,922 downwards.
ATAGAGCCCTCCGGACAAAAGACCGAAGTGCCCCTACACTAGGAGTTACAACACAAGCCCAGGCAAGGGCGTTTTGGTCAACACATGATTAACACCATCAGATGGATGCGCATCCACCGCAAGCCCGCGTACCACCGACGCTACTCTTGCGATCATGCCGCGTGTCCTCCACTTCGAAGCATCTCGGTGCCCTGCGACCCCAAACCGGTCAGACCGGTTTCACCAACCGGTCAGACCGGTTTTGGTCTGTCAGCCACACAGAGTCTTCAGCCTTGGCTTTCTGGCTCAGCCAAGTAACCCAGTGGTTTTGTGGTGAACCACTGGAAACCCCGCGGACTTGGTGTGGCCTCCGCCAATCTCCACTCATGACTTGGCCCCCACGTCGTCCCGGCTCCACCTTGGTTTTGAGGCTCAACCAAGAAACCGTCCACGATTTCGTCTTGCTGTTCTTGCCACCATGCAGCCCGCACTTGACCCCGCTGGCCACCGGGTCCCTCGAACTAAGCCTACTTGTCTGCTCCACAACTGGAGGCCTCACCGACATCGACCTTTCGCGCTTGTTCTTCACCTGCACCAACACTAGTCAAGCCGCAACCTGCACCTGCAATTCTAGGCCAAGAGTCAGTCCACACAACGTTGTCAGTCACTCATCACACCAGGAAGCGACCATCCACCGGTCCTCGAACCACATAGGTCCTCAGGTACTAGAGTCTTTTCATGCCACCACTAATCTGTCCTAGAAAAAAACTAGTTGCGCCACTCTGACAATCTTTATTTTTGTTGAGGAAACGAGAGGGATTATATATTAATTACAAAAAATGCTACAAAGTTCTCAAAGACTGAAATCAAGAGACAAAAAAGGGCACAAAGAAAAAGCAAAATTAAAATTACAGGACAAAGTTTATCCATGAGACCTAGGGTTGCTTTTGCTCTAAGAATAACCAGAGTAATTTGTTTTTCTTGAAACGACCTTTAACATTGTTGAGATTTGGTGGGACTCCTTTGAATATGAGATCATTCTATTCCATCTAGATGCACCAGCTGATTTCTTAAGGAGGACAAAGTCTGAGAGATATCTTCCGCTTGTACTGCCAAGTGAAGCAAAGCCCAACAAGCTTGAGCAAAGGGGCAAGCAAGAAATAGATGTTCCAAAGTTTCCTCAGTCATGGAGACGCAAAGCACACATTCATAATAGGGCAGGGCTATATATATTTTTCCTTCTCAAGATATTTCTCGTACTGATTCTATCTTTGAGAAGCACCCAAAAAAATACCTTGTGCTTTCTTTGAACTGTCGATTTCCATAGCCATGTGAAAGTTGTATGGACAATCCAATGACCAATGAGATGCTTATAAGATCTTGCTGACGAGAACCAAGGAGATCCCCAAATGTATGTCCAGATATCACTGTCCATTGACTCTGGCAAGTTGTCGACTAGCTGAGCCAAAAGTAATAGCTGAGCATGTGCTTCTAGAGATATTGGCAAGTGGAAAATGCCACTTAGGTTTTCAGCAGTCTTAGCCTTGTGAGTGGAAATGCTCTTATTCTTAGCAAAAGAGTAGAGCTCATGATAGGATTGGCTAGGAACCTATGGTGACCACAGATCTTACCACAGGTAATAGGTGTATCCCCTCTGGACAGAGTCAGAGATGCAATCCCTTCGAATTTACCTAGTAGCTTGATGCTATTTCGCCACCAAAAAGATCCCTTCTTAACATATTTTGGAAGTTTACTTCTCCCAGATCAAATGCACCCAAAGTATGTCCTCTTTATTGTAAAATTTGTGAAGATTGTAACATAGCATCATTATGTGTACTTAAGTTGATGACTCCTAGACCTCCTTCGGATTTGGGCAAGCAGACCATCTCCCATGCTGCTTTAGGTGGTGTTTTTGCATTAATGTCGGATCCTCTCCACAAGTAATGTTTTCTATACTTGTCTATCTACTTGATCACAGTGTCCTGCAACTTGAAAGTGCAAAGGTAGAAAGTCGACAAAGCTGAGAAGACTGCATTTGTCATTTGAAGTCTACCTACCTGGTATAAGAAATTAGAGGTGCTGATGCCTTCTTTCACACCTTGAGATCAAGAGTAGGAATTCTTCTATCTTTGGTTTTGTAAGACCAAGAGGTAAGCCCAGGTAAGTAAAAGGCAGGGAGCCTATTGAACAGCCAAAAGTTTGTGCTAAAACTTGCGGTCTATCTTGGTCAATAATGTTTAGTGGCACAATCATTGATTTTGCATAGCTGACTTTGAGTACTCTTAAGAAAGTAAAGTTTCCTGGCACACCCTTCCATCACAATGAGAGTATCATCAACATATTGGATGATTGGGAAATTTGTGGTGAATTGCAAAGAAACTGACAGTTGTAACAAGTTGAGGTCTTTTGCCTTGTTTAACAATGTTTAAAGGAATCTGCAGCCAGTACAAAAAGTAAACCGGAGAGAGGATCCCCTTGTCTAACTCCTCTTCTGCAATGGAATGTCTTTCCTGGGACCCCATTAATTAACACTGAAGATGTACCTGAGCTAAAGATGCTAGAAATCCATTGTAACAAAGTGTCATTGAACCCTTTATGTTTCATAATTTGTAGCATAGTTTGATGCTCAATTTTATCAAAGGGCTTTTTAAAGTCTAGCTTGAGAATGATAATATCTTTTCTTGACTGCTTGCAAAGGTAAAGATATTCAAAAGACAAGCTAGGCAATCTTGAATTGTCATAGATTTAATGAAGTCATACTGATTTTGTGGACTAATTGCATGATAACTGCCTGCAGCCTGTTTGCCAACAATTTCGTTAAGATATTGATTGAAGTATTAAACAAAGATATTGGATGAAAATCTGACATGCCCTTGAAGGACCGATTAGGCGACCAGAGAGGGGGGGAGTGAATGGGAGCCGATAAAAATTCTTACCGAAGGATGAACTCGGCCTATGCCCCAAATTCACAACCAAGGATTCCCTCACGAGCTTGCCAAGGTCGCGTAGTCACAACGGACCTACCAACCCTAGGAACAAGTCCCAAACCAATTCAACAAGGAAGCACAACTCAAAAAGTGAGGGACTTAGGCAATCTGGAAAGCACCAGGCGGACTGTCCGCAGTGTCCGGGCGGACTGTCCGTGAGGAGGGCGCGGACTGTCCGCGGGTACGGGGCGGACCGTCCGAAATTGCTACCCGAACCTCCAGTAGTGCACCGAGAAAAACGGACCGTCCGTGATGGATCCGCGGACCGTCCGCCTCGTCACGGACCGTCCGGCACTCTAGTACGGACCGTTCGCAAACTTCATGCACCAAAAATCCACCGACAAAATGGATCGAACGAAAGGCGCTCAAGAACTCGCACGAACACGAAGAACAGCCGGGCTGTCCAGCACCTCGCGGACGGTCCGCGGTGACCTCGCGGACGGTCCGTGGTGACCTCGCGGACAGTCCACCAGGTGCGAATCAGCACAGCCGAGAAACCCGAGAAACAACCTCAAACTTCCGATCGACGGATCTCCCAAACCACTTGGAGTCTTGAGACGAAATTTTGGGGAGATGATGAGCACCCTAAAGGGAAGATATGCCCCAAAAATTTCAGCCTCTAACTCTCTACAATTCCCGGAATCACAAATCTCATGCCTCTACCTCAAGAACACGAAGAACTCGAAAACCACCAAAATCGAAGGCCTTCCTACGGGATTTGAGGGGCAAGATCACCAAGAAAAGAGGCACACCAACCTCATGTGTGATTCCCAAAACAAATCCCGCAAAGAAACACCTCCAAAAGCTTCTCACGAAAATCACAAGAAAGAGCTCCGAGAATCACCAAAAAGGGAAAACGGGAGAGACAACAAATAGCCTTGAGGAATCACGCCGAATCTTCTATACATGCGAAGAAAGATTCATACAAGGTCTAGCATGCCTCCTGATCATCCATCCCTTTCTAAAGATCTCACCATGAAGCTCTCAAGCTAGTCCTATGGAAAATCCTAAGGAAAATAGGAAGGGAAAATGAGAAAGCAAATGAGCTAGGGTTCCAAGAGGTGGCTGCCATCCTCTCTCCTCTAAGTTTATATGGAGGCAACCGAAAGACGAAACTACCCCTATTACATAAACTAGGATACACGTCCCCGAAGGGCACTTTGGGAATTCTCGTCGTAACTCCATCGGACGGATGCCCGGCGACCGCACACCGCTTAGCCTCGACGCAAGCCTTGTGATCCCGACGCGTGTCCTCCGCTTCAAAGTCTCTCGGCGCGCCCAGATCCCGTCTCCGTCCGCCGAGTCTTCGGTCTTGGCTTTGTGGCTCAACCAAAGAACGCCGACGGTTTTGTGGTGAACCGCCGCAAACCCCGCGGACTCGGTGCAGCTTCCACGCCAATCTCACTCATGACTTGGCCGCCACGTCGTCCCGGCTCGACCTTGGTTTTGAGGCTCAACCAAGAAACCGTACCCGACTTCGTCTTGCTTTTCTTGCCACCATGCGGCCCGCACTTGATCTCGTTCGGCCACTGGGTCCATCGAGCCGAGCCTACTTGTCTCTCCACTCATCGGAGGCCACACAGGCTAAGACCTTTCGCGCCCGCTCTTCACCTGCACCAACGCAAATCAAACCGCAACCTGCACCTGCAATACTTGGCCAAGAGTCAGTCCACACCACGTTGTCAATCACTCATCACACCAAGGAGCGACCATCCATCGGTCCTCGGACGCTCCGGTCCTCAGCCCTCTTGGCAGCATCCACTTTGGGTGTGAGTGTGGTATGGGAACCATTAATGGTTTGCAAACAAATATCCCTTTCTGAAAAGCTTGTCAAAGTTCATAGAAGTCTTGTTTAATTATAAGCTAGCATTTCTTCAAAAATTCAGTGTTGAAACCATCCATTTTGTATCTTTTGCTACTCTATGTTTTGGGCAGTGATACTTTGATACCTTTAAAACAAAAGGTATGACTACCCCTGGAATCCGTGTCTTGTGTTGCTCAGTACTTATTCCGGAATATATATCACATTGTTATTTTTTTATTAAGTATGGAAAAGGCAAAAAAAAACATGAAATTACTCCAGCAGACCAGCACGACACATAAACTGGAAAAGTGTTTTTTAGTGTAAACTGCAAAAACTTAATTAAAAAAAAACTAGACCCATAGGGTGAAGAGCTCCATAATTTTTCATTAAAAAGAAGTAACATTCTTTTGACTCTAGAAAACTTTCCAACGAGAAATCAAACTTTGGTATATTAGTGCGACCATGTCTTATTTTCTCTAACCAACTAGGCTGAGGACCTTCGGCGTTTAATTGGAAACAAAATCCAATATGCGAAATTTGACGTATTGCTTTTGGAAGGTATAGAGAGAGAGAGAGTAATGTCTACCTCCTCTTGGTGACGAGTCGCGCATCGTACGGTTCTGCGTTTTGGGCAGGACGGGCCACGACGCCGCTAGCCGGCTAGGCCAGCAACGAATAGACGTGCGCACACCTGCCGTCTGCTGATGGAGCGACCACCGCTCGTCGATCGTGCAGGCACGCAAGGTGCACCTCCGCTTGCAGGAGATGCTCCTATGCGGTAGACTGGAGAGTGCATCTCTCAATGCACGCGAACCCTGACGCCCGTAAGGCCCACGCGGCAGCCGACTGCAGAGGATCCGAATCCCTGCTTGCTTGTCCACCTTTGTGGGTCAACGCGCATGTAGGCGGGGAGGCGACGCTGGGATACACATGTAGACGAGAAGCGCCCCATCAGTCACTTTCATCATTGTGTTGCTCAACAACTATGGGGGCGATTCTTCGATAACCTTACCGCGGAGAGTGTTGCACCCAGCCACACACCCGCGGACTCACCCTCGCCGCATGCTAACGGACCAGACGGATGCCACGCTGGCCGCGGACCGATCGAGCCCTCTGCTCCTCTGGGCTCTGGCTCCGCCCGCTCCCATGCCTTTGCTACCGGAACTGGCTCACCGGTCGGGTAACCCAGAGGTATGGTATTGGCATATTGCAGACAGAGGAGCTATAGCGTCGCTGGTGCTCGCCGAGCTAGCTGGAGCTACCACCTGCTCTACCGGTCCGGGAGCACCGCTCGACGAGCCAGCGTGTCACGTCTGTCCTGGAACCGGAAAGGGAAGGCAAAGCGAGCGAGGCATTGATTCACGTCTTGTCGAAGAGCTAGCACGACTTTCCCGTGTTGCCCTGCCCGGCTGCCGGTGCCCGGTGCGAGTGTTACGAAGAGTCACAGATATAGGGAGCGCAACGTAAGTGCGCACGGCAAGGTGCGAAGGCACCAACATTTTGATGTTTGGGCGGGTCCTGCACGGCCAAAGCTACAGACTTTTTTTTTGCTTTTTGACCCTTTTCGCAAAAGATTCTCATAAATGCGCCTCTTTTGGAAAGATTTCAAAAAATGAATCCTGACCTCGGCACCATGGACGGTGGCGCCGAGCTTACATGTATCGGCGTCATGAATCTCGGCGCCGAGGTTGTACGATTCCGGGCCGACGTGTGCGAATGTGGCGGCTGACGTGGCGCTATGGTCGGCGCCATGATCCACGGCGCCAAGCTACCTTCCACCTAGGCCCACTCCCTTCCTCCATTCCCCTCGTCCACATTCGAACCGTCTTCCCCATCTGCTCTGCCACCGCCCCCAGCCGCGCCGACGCCGCCGCCCCCGTCCCCGCCTCTGGACACGCCCCCCGTCCCTGACCGCCGCCCCCGCCCCCCGGCCGCGGCGCTTGCCTCCGGAAGCGCCCCCGTCCCCCGGCTGCCGCCCCCGTGCCCGGCCGCGGCGCCAACCCCCGTGCTCGGCCGCGCCCGAGCCGGCCGAGCGCGAGCCGCCCTGCCCGCCTCGCCCCGCCCTGCCCCTATCCGTCGCCCGAGCCGCCCCGTCCACCGTGGCGCTCGGGCGCGTCCCGACCCCCCGTGCCCGGCCGCGCCCGAGCCGACCGAGCGCGAGCCGCCCCGCCCACCTCGCCCCGCCCTGCCCCTGTCCGTCGCCCGAGCCGCCCCGTCCACCGTGGCGCTCGGGCGCGTCCCGCGGCCCGGCGCGAGCTTCCCCCGCGGCCTGGCGCATGCACATATGTGGCGCAGCGGCTCGGGCAGGCTCCCGCGGAGCGGCCCCTTGCTCGGGCCGGTCAAACCCCCCGATCCCTCTCCCCCGCTAGCAAGGTAAACCCTAAAACCTTAAGATTTTCATTTGAATATATATAGATATTAAACCTAGTTACATAATTTAGAGACTTGGTGAAATAGAAATATTACTTAGATATATGTTGATTTTATAGACCTAGAGAGATACATTTTTAGACTTAGAGAGACATATAATTATAGACTTAAAGAGATATGTATCTAGAGAAATGGAGATGTTATAGACTTAGGCAATTAGGTAGGTAGTGTTAGTCACGGACAAAAGAAATTTACTTCCAACTTACTTTCGTGCATTTTTTATTCCAATTATAGATGGACAACCTAGTGACCATATAGCATGGAGGTAGTGTGGGAAGAGACCGTTACGGAAATGTTGAGTTTGTTGGGATGCAATGTGTGCCTGTGCTATTCAATGATAGACCAAGTTTGAATGAGGTGACTGCAAGGGCTCGTGAGGAGTTACATTGTCCTAGACGTGATGTTGACATTGTAGTGGAGGGTGTAATTCACCTAGGTGCTCCACCTAACAATCTGAGGTGCATCATCCCAATTGGGCGTTAGAATCAGTGGGATAATTATGTGAGATCGGGACTGAAGAGCTAGTTGCAATGTTTGGATGTGGTTGTGCGCCCATTGCTTAATGCTCGCACCCATCTTCCACGCACTGGCTCTCGTGTTGGTAATGAGGTCGTGCGAAGTTTGGTTGATGTGGATCAATCAGCACCAAATGGGGTCAATATTTGTCAAGCACTGGGACATGATGGTGGGGCAGTTCCTCCTAAGGAGATTCCTTTGACACAGAATTATCCTAGTAAGTACTACAGGCACAAATTTCTTCGAATTTTAGGGTTTTCTCTTCAACCATTTCTCTCATTCAGTACTTGTGTTTTGTGATGTGTTGTAGGAAATGTTGCTGAAAATGCACGTGCACCTCCCATTCCCCCAATTGATCATCTTGAAGATGGATTTCGCGCTTCGAATAGTGTCGAAGTTGAACCTCAAGCTATGAATGCAGAGGAGGCTCATGACATGAATGATGATGAGCCTTATTACATGAATGATGAAGAGCCTTATCACATTGCTAGGGCCAGTGATTCTGATGATGACCGCTCAGTTGGAGAGCTTACAGAGAGTGATGTTGAAATGATGAAGCGTGTTATCCCTGGTGTTGACATTAGGGTACATGAATTTAGGAATCTTGAACTATCCGGTCAGGCAATTGCAGAAGGACGGGACAATGACCTTCTAGATGCTCCAGAGGTCAGTCACAGCATGGTTATTGAGAAAGGCCTAGTTTTCAATGACCTTCCTACATTGAAGAGGTGGTTGCAGCATTATGCAGTGATACGATAGAGGCCGTACAAGGTCTTACATTCGTATGCCGAGCGGCGGTACACAGTTGTGTGCGACAAGGAAGGTTGTAACTGGAGGGTTTGTGGAAGGAAACAAAAGCTCACCGGTAAGTGGAAGATCACAAAGGTTGTTGGCCCACACACTTGTGTTGAACTCGAGCTCAGAAGAAGGCACCAACAGTTGACCTCCACACTAATTGCCAAGCGCATGCTGCATATCCTGAAGGGACAACCCAATATGAAGGTGTCGACAATTATAAACACACTAAGGGAGATTTATGATGGTTATCAGATTACCTATGGTAAAGCTTGGAGGGCAAAGTGTTGGGGAATTGGGTAAAAACCTTTCACCCTCGAATCTTCGGAGGTTTTTTGGATCCTCATGAATTCGGCGATATAAACAAGAAAAGGCCAAGCGGTGCATTCTGTCCCGAGATTTCTGAAGAATGCGGTAATAACTTTCGCGAAATATATCTTGTGCCCAATATTGGCGAAAAGCTTTCTGACTTTACTAAAACTTACGGACGAAATGCTCTCTGAAGGAGCTTGAGTTCGCGAGAATGTTCGTGGATTGGTTCACAGGTTCAGGAAGATGGAAACTTCAGAGACACATGCGGCTTAGGAAACTTGGCTTCGGTGCGGAGTTCGAATTATCGGGGCGGGAATCTATGCACTGAGAAATCGTCGTGAACAAAGGCAAAAGCAGCGAATGAGCTGGGTCAAAGGAGTGGTATCAAAAGTCCGGGTTCGAGATGTGAACAGATGGTAGGCTTGTAAATATCAGTAATTAGCTCTGTGAATTACGGGATGTAAATGACATTCATGTACATGTTCCCATTTCGAATATTCTTTAGATCCGAGGGCAATATCGGAATGTAAAAGTCCCTTCGTCTCCCTATAAAAGGGGGGCCGAAGGCACGTGTAATGGGATTAACAACTTTTGAGGAGAATACAGGCTTTCGTAGATTCCTTGTCTCCTACTTTTGAGCTTCTTTCGTGCATTTGTTCCTGAGTTTTCCGTCTCTTGTGTTCGGGGGTTCCATCCGACTTTTGAATCCCTAACATTGGCGCCCACCGTGGTCTAAGCCGTAAGAAAACTCACGATGCCTCCACAGAAGAAGTCTAAGAAGAACACACCTACCGATGCGGACCAGGAAGACCACCATGTAGAGGAAGACAATGGAAACTCTCTTGCTACAGAACCTCAGCAGATTGCAGACCAAGAAAGGCAGGCAAAACTCGAAGCCCTCAAGAAAGCACGAGCGGAAAAGACTACAGAAGTCCTGGAGAAACATATTGAGGATGAAGATGAAGATGATGATGCCGTAGATAAACAATTGGAAGCAGTAAACAGAAAAGTGCAAATGCTTCTAAAGGAGAAAGAAAAATTCGTGATGCAGCTGGAAGCAAAAAGAAAAGCTTCAGAGAAACTGGAGAAGCTCAACCAAGCAAAGGAACAGCTTGAGAAAATGCAAAGGGAAATTGATGAAATGAAGGAACAGGAAAATAGTTCTCTCTGGTGCGACTCGCCGAATCAGAGTTCTGGTCAGCGAAAAAGAATCCCGAGAGAGAATTTCTTCATAGGCAATGGAGTTTCGCAGTTCGCAGATCCAGAATCGCCACTTTCCCTTGGGCTGCAAACCGCACCATGGCCTCCAAAGTATAAACCAGTCTCTCTCCCAAAGTACAATGGGCATGGAAACTCCAGACAATTCCTTATGAGCTATGAAGCCGCTGTAAACTCTGCTGGAGGAGATGATGTTGCTCTGGCTAAATCCTTCATCATTGCTTGCGAAGGCCCAGTTCTCAATTGGTATTCCCTGCTACCTCCACACTCAATTTGCAGCTGGATCGACCTCAAGACAAAGTTCATTCAAGCATTCCAAGTATTCCATGAAACAACTGCAAAGACATCAGATCTATATTATTGCAAGCAAAGAGACAGAGAGACACTGCAGAACTTCGTAAGAAGATTCATGCAGCAAAAATCCCAGACTCCGGGAACAGATGACAAAACAACGATCCAAGCACTAATCAGTGGTCTAACCCTAGGACCAACAGCTTCGCACTTATCCAGGGAAGAACCACAAACCATCGAACAACTTTTCAATGAACTGGAAAAGTACATCAAATCTGACGAAGACCACAGAAGAAGAGTGGTTGAGCGAAATCAAGCAAGGCAAAACAGCAGAGGAACAGGATGGAGACCTCAATTTCAAACCCCCCAAAACATCAATAATGTGGAGAATCCTTCGCCACAGTTCAACCAAAACAACAGACCAAGTACAAGGGGGGGGGGTTTCCCCTCAAGAGGAAGAGGACCTCCGAAAATTCAGAATCATGATCCAAGAGATCCGTACTTCTATTGTAGATGTCACGGAAGAGGTCATAGTACCGAAGCTTGCCCAGAAACCAAGAAGAATTCAGTAAGAAAAAACAATGATGTCTATCGCCTCCACAATGCCAAACCAGTTTTGTCAGAATTTCTGGCAACCTCAGCTGATGGGTCCCCAAGCGACTCCAGTCCCAGTTCAGCAATTCCAGCAGGCACAGTCGACATGGCAACCTTCACAGCAGTTTTTTCCTTAGTCTCAAGCAATTCAAACCATTCAACAGTCGCAACCAATTCAAGAAATGCTGCCACCACCTCCAGCCAATTCAGTGAAACCAGAGTCAAGCTCAAGGAGCAACAATCCGAAAGCACTGCCTTCCTTCGGAACTATCATGCGTATAACGGGAGGCTCAGCCATGGAGTTCGAAACAAAGAGACAGAGGAACAACTACTTCAGATCTGTGAATACGGTCATCAATGATGGCCCGGCAGCAAGACCAGAATGGGCCAAGGTGCCAATAACATTCACTGAACAAGACTTCACGCTGAAATCTACTGATCATAACGATGCCATGGTCATTGAAGTAAAATATTGCTGGATGGGTAATTGGAAAGGTTCTGGTGGATAACGGAAGTTCTACTGACATACTATTCATGAAAACATTCGAGAAGATGAACTTGAGTCCACACATGCTGCAGCCACCAGAATACCCACTACTGGGTTTCGGAGGAAAGCCAATTAAACCAGCGGGAAAGATAGCTCTTCAAGTCTCTTTCGGAGATCTTGACAATGCCAGAACAGAGAGTCTCACATTTGATGTCGTCGACATGTATCATCCAAACTTCGCAATTTTCGGCAGAGGGTTCATCAACAAGTTCGATGCCGTGATAAGACAACAGTTCTTGTGTATGAAAATCCCAGCACCCAAAGGAGTCATCACAGTATTCGGTGATCAGAAAGAAGCTAGAAACATAGAGAAGGGCCACACACCAGGCCAGAGCAATGTGCATCACCTGAACTCCACTGAAGAAAAGAAAGAACTGTACGTCGAAGCCAAAAGAGACAAAGAGAAAGTTGAGATAAGCACAGATGGTGAAACAAAAAAAGTTTATCTAGATGACATGCCAGATAGAGCGGTAGTGATAGGGGCTCATCTTAGCCCCGAAGAAGAAAAGGAGCTCATCGAGTTCTCGAACAAGAATAAGGATGTATTCGCCTGGTCGGCAAGAGACCTACAAGGTGTTGATAGGGATATCATCGAACATGCCCTTGACACAGATGAGAAAATAACTCCGAAGAAGCAAAAACTCAGAAAAATGTCTGAAGAAAAAGCCAAAGCAGTAGAGGCCAAACTACAAAGGCTTCAGGATGCCAAAGTCATCAGGGAAGTCATGTACCTGTGTGGCTAGCTAACACTGTCCCAGTAAAGAAGAAGAATGGGAAGTGGAGAATGTGTGTAGACTTCACAGATCTGAACAAAGCTTGCAAGAAAGATGATTTTCTGAAGGACCGAACTGGCGACCAGAGAGGGGGGGGGGAGTGAATGGGAGCCGATAAAAATTCTTCTCGAAGGAGTTGGCTACTCCAACAAGATGAACACGACTATCCAAAACACGTCTCCGACTCAACTACCCAAGTTGGCCAAGACCACGTAGCCACTGGAGTGCTACTGGTCCTAGGAACCAACAACCACCGAAACCTACTCGAGAACATAGCGGAACAAGCAACTCGAGCAGCACCAGACCACACCGGTCAGACCGATCACCTACACCGGTCAGACCGGTCCTGTCCAGGTCTTCCGGACTGAGTCGCCGGAACACCCAAACTCCACCAGAGACACACTGGGTCACCCTGGACCCTGAGCCAGGTCACCCGAGCCAAACTTGAAGATTTCCACAGAAAGCTTCTACACCGGTCCGGCCGGTGTAGCTCACCGGTCAGATCAGTCTAAGCCAAGAAACCCCAAATTCGCAAACTGACCTCCCGAGCTCCAAAACAAACCAAACTCGAAACAGCAGTAAGCCTAGAGACTGGGAAACACACCAAAACATTCACCCGGGCAAAATTCCAACTGGGGTCGACACCGGTCAGACCGGTAAGAAGCACCGGTCAGACCGGTCAAGACCTGGGCTTTCGGGATGAACAGCAACCCGTGGGTCAACTCCCCGAATCCAAATCTCGATCTCCTGATTCGCTCCATGGATTCGCACACAACTTTGGGGATAGTAGGAACACCTCATGGGTACTCCATAGCCAAGATTTGGTCCACCAAAACTTGCTAAATCAAGGTGAATCGAAGAAATCCCGCCAAGAACACCTCTAGCCCTAGAGAGGAGAAAACCCCAAAATCGAGCCCCTTTGCTCACGGATTTGGGAGGGGAATCAAAGGGAAAAGAACCACGAAGGGTTCATGCATACATCCCCCACCAAATCCCAAAGAGAAAGGTCTCAAAACCGCCACAAGAAAATTGCCAAGAAACGGCTCCGAAAATCACCAAAAAGGGAAAACGGGAGAGACACAATCAAACCTTGAGGCACCACGCCGAATCATCTATACATACCATGAAGGTTCATACAAGGTCTAGCTTGCCTCCCAATCATCCATCCCTCTCTCAAGATCTCACCATGAAGCTCTCAAGCTAGTCTTAGAAAATCCTAAGGAAAATAGGAAGGGAAAATAGCAAAGGGAAAAGAGCTAGGGTTCCAAGAGATGGCTGCCATCATCTCACAACTTGGGTTATATGGAGGCAACCAAAAGACGAAACTACCCCTATTACATTAAACTAGGATATACGCCCCCGAAGGGCCTTTTGGGAAACTTCATCATCGCACCATCGGGCGGATGCCCGGCGACCGCACCTGGCGTAGCCTCGACGCACACCATGCGATCCCGACGCGTGTCCTCCGCTTCGAAGTCTCCGGACTGCGTCGTCGCACACCAGTCAGACCGGTGTCCTCCACCGGTCAGACCAGTCAGACCCACCGGTCAGACCGGTCCAGTGCTGCTGCCTCCGGTCTTCGGTCTTGGCTTTGTGGATCAACCAAGGAACCCAGTGGTTTTCTGTTGAACCACTGGAAACCCCGCGAACTCGGTGTGGCCTCCGCCAATCTCCACTCATGACTCGGCCCCCACGACGTCCCGACTCGATCTTGGCTTTGAGGCTCAACCAAGGAACTGTCCACGACTTCATCTTGCCGTTCTTGCCACCATGCGGCCCGCACTTGACCCTGCTGGCCACCGGGTCCCTCGAACCAAGCCTACTTGTTGTCTTCACACCTAGAGGCCTCACCGGCAACAACCTTTCATGCTTGTTCTTCACCTGCACCAACACCAGTCAAGCCGCAACCTGCACCTGCAATACTTAGCCAAGAATCAGTCCACACAACATTGTTAATCACTCATCACACCAGGAAGCAACCATCCACCGGTACTCGAACCACACAGGTCCTTAATCACCCCCTTGATGAGTGCATTGACAACACACACGTTTGAGTAACCAAGGAGAAAAGGAAAAGAAAAGAAATGACCAAAAGAAACTCCAACAAGCGATCGAAAGCCAAAGAAAAAGCAAAGAGCAAGATCACTTGAAGAAGACAAGTCTCGGTCCCCTCAGGCAAGGGCAATGGCTCGACACAACCGAGATAAAACATGCTCAAGCAAAGAGCGAGATCCACCAAACCAAAGCTCGAAAACCACAAAGAGCTCCCCCTGCACATATGCAAGCTCCCCCTGAACCAATGTAACTCCCCCTGGACGAATGCATGCAAACCACTTCACAAAACAGAGTAGCTGCACCAGCCTTGCTCTGACTGCCGAACCTGGATAACTCTACCACTAAGTTTAAACGATATCTTTTGCCTATTGCCTCCCCGGCAACGGCGCCAGAAATGCTTGTTGACGTTCCTTAGCCTCACTACTAGGATTGCACTCACAGCGACGGCGCCAGAAGTGCTTGTTGGCACTCGCTAGCGTCGCTACCGGGTTTTTACCCCTAGTAATGGAGCTAGGAACGTCTTTGGTAAAACACACATCACAGAAAGGTCCGCAAGCGCACGGATTACCGTTGTAGCACTTCACCCGGTGGTATTCGGGTTATCGTATTTACATTTTCCCAAGGGAGGCACTACGACAAAGATGATCGGATAAACGGTGGAGAGTAACAAGATTCGGTAAGGAGCTATAGCGGGGGTATCGAATAAAGATATTCGGGGATAACTTGATACACACAAGGAGATCTTGATAAAGGGTTTAGAGAGGATCTAGTGAGCTGGGAGGACAACGAGACGAGAAAGGATCCTAACACAATCTATCTATTCTTGTCAACTCTAGGTAAAGAACTAAGGCTAAGGATAACCAAGGCAAGCTAAACTCGACAAGCTCTTCTAGTGCTGCAAGGGCATGCAAAGCCGCGCTCTCGGACTGGGATGAGAAGGGAGAACGACGACACGCTGAATCCTACCGGCCTGAACTAACGTGGTGGACTACTGAGCCCGTCCGGAGCTGTCAGCTCCCTAGGGTACCACAACTATTCCGTTGAACAGGACACCAATATAAGACTAAGGCAAGTTCTGAGCACCGTGCTCACAATGAACCAAAGAACCTTTCCCCGGATATCACGAAGGAAGGTCTCTCTCCGCTACTAAGCACAAATGTACTCGGCAGAAGATCAAGCGAAGAATGACCACAACACTATAGGGTTCAAGAGAGCTATGCTAACCAGGATTAAACTAACTTTAATCTAAACCAAGAATAAAGCTTCTAGAGCAAAGTAAAAACTGAATGTAATTGACTCGAAAGGTAAGATAGAAAGATAACTTGAATTGTACTTGAGTCTAAACAAAGAAAGGATACAAGAGTAGTACCGGAACCCTGAAGAAGACTCCTCCGGAACCCCGAGACTAGCTCGACTCGACTCTAACTCCCAAGCTACACTAATCCTACTCTAAGTGAACAAAATTGAGAAATGGAGATGCTCCTGCATTGTGTGTCTTTTCGAGCGAGTGGGAGGTGCCTTTTATAGGCAAGGGAGGTCGGTGGAGCGCAGGGGAGAAATATCCTAAGTGCAGCCGGCTCTCTAGGCACGGCCGGCCCTATGATGTGCCACCTCTCGCCTTGGACGCTCCTGATCACTGCTCCTCAGACGGTTGTAGGTCGGCTCCTTGGGTCGGTTTCGCCCGGCACGCCAAGTGATAGGTGCAGCCGGCCCTACCCCGTGCCGTGTGATGCATCGACCATGTTAGGGAACGCCTAGGATCGCCTTTGGATGACAGTTGTGGCGTTTGTGCAATCAGATAAGTGGACCCATTGATCCTAGCCTTCACCCTCCGACATTCTTCTAGTGAATCATGCTTGTCCAAGTTGTGCTCGAGGGAGTAGGGGTGCTCTGGACCAGGGTCGTGCCACCGGGCAGGGCCGGCGGCACCTGGCAGGGTCGGCCGCACCTGCAGGTTCGGCCGGACCAGGTGGTTCGGCCGTGCCTGGTACATGTGGCATGTTGGTCCCAAATTCTCCCAAAATGTGTATCTGCCTATGAAATTCACAACACAACTCATGGAACTTTATTAGTACTAAAAATGTGCATGAAACTTGTCATATACTCCTCTCGAACCTGAGGTTTTGACGGTCAAATTTTTGTTGTAAGGACCGTCAACAAACTCCCCCAAGCTAAACCTTTACTCGTCCTCGAGCAAAGCCTAGACTTGGCCTCAATGGATCTGGAGTTGCATTGATGTTACCACTCGGCAAGTACCTATGCACAAATCCATGCTCTACTTGCTATTTGAAAAGATTGGTACGAGAGAAACTTAGCCTTGTTTTACCTGTGGGGCTTGTAAGTTTCAACCTTCACTTCGGAGGTTGAAGAGTAGAATGGGTTTGACTTTGCATCACTCGCTCTTTTCTTTTCTGGATCCTATCTCGGAGTTTTGAAATTTTTGCAAAGAAAGACAATGTTCCTCGGATGGTTCCCTCGATCGCTCAAGTGGTATTTGTTACCTCACCAAAGGCTTTTGAGCGAGCCTCAACTTCCTACTCTATGGCTTGTATGTGGAGCTTTGGGTAGGATAAGCATGAGACTCACTTGTGCCACATGATGTTGTTGAGCCAAAGACCGGATCCAAGAAGAAACTAGTCATGCAACTTGATCGAGATGTGCAAGTGTGTGGAATATTTTTGTTTGTTTTTCTATGGACTCCTTGCTTTGAGATTCTCCTCTTGCTTTTATTTTGGAGGGGGGTCATGCTTCATTTATGCTCTTTGATTGGAGCACATATATATATATTTTTTCTATGCTTTTGGAGCATATACTTTTTGATGACCCCTCTCTCCTTTTGCAAGAATACAAGAAGAGAAATCTCTTAGGAACTTTGGAGTATTTATTTTTGGTGGGTGGATGGCATGTTTTGCGTAACTCCCGGTGTGGAAGTTAGCTTGTATATGTGGGTGTACGTGATCTCGATCATGGGAGCATGAAAAGATTCTACCAAGGGTCACAACAATTTGGCAAAACTCAATGGGTCACAAGCAAGCATATGTAGAAGGTTTATACTTTGATATCGACATATGGCTTTGGTAGGTGATATGACCATTGAGGAACTTGTCTTGTTTTATTTTCTCAAAAGAAATCATCCGAGATTTTCACCATACTATGAGATAGAGCAAGATCAACATTGTCTCACCATATCATACTAGTCAACACCCTAGGTTTGGTCATAAGCATTTGCTTCCCACAAAGTTTTATTTCAGGCTCTTGTCTCAAAATATACCAACAAATTCAAATGCTCATAGAGCACAAAGTTGTACACTAGGTTCTTGCAAAGTTTTAACATAGCAACTATTCATCATTTCCAACGTGAGGGTATATAGACAAGATTTCAAGTGCACAAGGTTGAAGCAAATATTTTTGGTGTTTTTCTTTTATTCAAATGTGATAAACAAGATGTTGAAAATTGGTTTGGATGGACATACCTTCCTTGATTGAAAATGGGTCTCCCCCCAAGCTAATTTTTGGCTACCTGGTTGGCGTGTCTTCATTTTGGTGATGAGTTGAGCACTTGGAAGCTTGTAGTGGTTGGCTTGATGGATTCGTGGAAGATCATAGGTACGGTCGTACCACTAGGTTCGGCCGGCCCTACTCCATTTGCTCCAAGCACTAGTGCCCCCTCCTGTAAACATCCTACACAAAAAAATTTCGAGGGGAGGTACGGCCGTACCTCTAGGTTCGGCCGTATCACCAAAAAATTCCAAAACTGTTTTTCTAAGTCTTGTTTACTTACTAATGCAATGGTGAAATCTAATTTGAAATTTATATATGCTTGATGCACGAAATAAAATGTTGGAAGGGAAATATGAGATAAATATCGGTTTACCCCACGGTGAGGGCTCGTAGTTTAGAGTCCGTGAGCGGGACTCCTCCGTTTGGTCAATTGATCTTAGGTTTGTCCGGTCCCGGAGTGGAAGACTCGGACGATGCTCCCTTCACACGCCACACCCTCTTTGTTTTCTTCGGTGGCGTTGAAGTCGGTGAGGCTTTAGCAGGGCTGTTTTTGGTTTCCGTCTTCTTTTCCCCCTTAGCCTTGTTGATTGCCTCCGGCTTCTTTGGTTGGTGGCGCCCTTTGAATGCTTTGTCTTGCTCCCAATGCTTCCTCATCGTGGCAATGAGGCTATCCACTTTGGGCTTGGTCGGGGCCTCCTTATCTTTCATGTATTGGGGCCGTGGCTTCCTCCACTCTCTAGATTCCTCATCTTGCACTAGGTAACATTGCTCTTCTTTTGCTTGGAATTTGAATGTCATGTTCCTTCGCCCTATGCGGAATTGAATCTTTCCGGCTCCAACATCAATCCTTGCATTGACATCTCTTAGGAATGGTCGCCCAAGAATAAGAGGCATTTCTCCATCATCTTGTGTGTCGAGGACCACGAAATCCGCAAAGACATAGGAGCCTTTGACATTCACCAAGAGATTTTCCACTATGCCCTCTGGATATTTAATCGATGAGTCAGCGAGTTGGACTGTCATCATTGTCGGAGAGAGAGCAGGATATCCTAACTCCTCAAACATGGCCTTGGACATGAGGTTGACACTCGCACCAAGGTCACAAAGAGCATTATTGATCTTTTGATAGTAGATCGTGCATGTGATGGCCGGGTATCCATTGTCTTTCCTGTGCAAGACTACTGATTCCTCCCATGGGTCTTGGATTTGATGTATGAGCTTCCCTACATGGTTAGGTGCATACACCCTTCTAGATGGCTTACCCCATCTGGTGGATACAATGCTAACATTCTCTCGGGTAGGCTCGGGTTGCCCCGGGATTCCACCCGACTCCGAAGATGGTAAAGAAGCAGCAAGCTGAGCAAGTTGAGTTTCTATCATTTTATTAAAGCTTAGCTGATTCTTCATAGCAGTAGTGAAGGATTCTATGGTGGAATTTAAATTTTCAAGAACTTTAGCATTAGCGGCTAGCTTCTTGTTTAAATTTCATTAATTTTAGCTTGGCCAAAGACAAGATCTCTAATGGAGGGCGGATTATTGAAATTGTTAGAATAATTACCTCCATTTTGATTGTTGAATGGGAAGTTGGAACTTGAGTTCCACCCTTGATTGTTGTAGTTGTTGTTGTTGCGGAACCCATTGTTGCTGCCATTGTTGATGAAACTGGCTTCTTCCCTTGTCTCGGGACAATCATTTCCCGAATGACCCACATTACTGCAAACCTCGCACGTCATGCGAGCGTCCATAATCTTGGCGGTCTCCATATTGCTCGGTGCTTCCAATTTCTTCATTAGGAGGTCCATCTTGGCGGCGAGCATGTCGATTCCATCGACTTGGTGTACACCATGGTTACGGGGTTGGAGACGATCTCCATCCCAACCTTGATTTTCCACCATCTTCTCGATCAATTCCTTGGCGGCGGGTACTTGTAGCGAGAAGAAGGCTCCTCCAGCGGCTGCATCTAGGTGCTCTCGGGCGGTACGCTTGAGCCCGTGGTAGAAGGTTTGAATTAAGAACCACCCCTGCATGCAGTGGTGCGGGCATGCGGTGATGTACTTCTGGAAATGTTCCCAAGCTTCCGGGATACTCTCATCGTTCTGCTGCTGGAAGCCCGAAATTCTAGCGCGGAGGGCATTGGTTTTGCCCACCGGGAAGAACTTTGCGAGCAATGCCTTAGAGCACTTATCCCATGTGTTGATGGCATCTCGCTCCGCATAAAACCATTGCTTCATCTTCCCGAGCAATGAGAACGGGAATAGGCGAAGACGAATTGCGTCGTCCGTCACTCCGCGGATAGTGAAGGTCTTGCACACCTCCAGGAAATGCTAGAGATGTGCATTGGCATCTTCATTAGGCTTGCCGCAGAACGGACTTGCTTGCACCATGTTGATCAACGCCGGCTTGAGTTCAAAGTTTCCTTCTCCCACCGTCACGTTCGGTCCGGTAGGGACATTGGTGTTGGAAGGAGCGGAAAACTCGCGGATCATCCTCTCGGCCATCGGTGCTGACGAGGTGCTGTCTGCGGGATCGACGGTGTTCATCTCTTGACTCGAGAGAAACTTCTGAGGAATGAGGACACGAGGTCGCACTGTCCTTACAAGTGACTCCGGATTGTCGTGAAAGTTGGACGGTAGGTCGAAACCGGTCATGCACTACTCTGCGTACACGAGAGTAGAGCAAGTGTAAACCCGCTTAAATAGCGGTTCACCGAACCTAGATAACTCTACCACTAAGTTTAGACGATATCTTTTGCCTATTGCCTCCCCGGCAACGGCGCCAGAAATGCTTGTAGACGTTCCTTAGCCTCACTACTAGGTTTGCACTCACGGCGACGGTGCCAGAAATGCTTGTTGGCACTCGCTAGCATCGCTACCGGGTTTTTACCCCTAGTAATGGAGCTAGGAACGTCTTTGGTAAAACACACATCACAGAAAGGTCCGCAAGCGCACGGATTACCGTTGTAGCACTTCACCCGGTGGTATTCGGGTTATCGTATTTATATTTTCCCAAGGCAGGCACTACGGAAAAGATGATCAGATAAGGTGGAGAGTAACAAGACTCGGTAAGGAGCTATAGCGGGGGTATCGAATAAAGATATTCGGGGATAACTTGACACACACAAGGAGATCTTGATAAAGGGTTTAGAGAGGATCTAGTGAGCTGGGAGGACAACGAGACGAGAAAGGATCCTAACACAATCTATCTATTCTTGTCAACTCTAGGTAAAGAACTAAAGCTAAGGATAACTAAGGCAAGCTAAACTTGACAAGCTCTTCTAGTGCTGCAGGGGCATGCAAAGCCGCGCTCTCGGACTGGGATGAGAAGGGTGAACGACGACACGCCCGAACTAACGTGGTGGACTACTGAGCCCGTCTGGAGCTGTCACCTCCCTATGGTACCACAACTATTCCGTTGAACGGGACACCAATCTAAGACTAAGGCAAGTTCTGAGCACCGCGCTCACAACGAACCAAAGAACCTTTCCCCGGATATCACGAAGGAAGGTCTTTCTCCGCTACTAAGCACAAACGTACTCGGCAGAAGATCAAGCGAAGAACGACCACAACACTATAGTGTTGAAGAGAGCTATGCTAACCAAGATTAAACTAACTTTAGTCTAAACCAAGAATAAAGCTTCTAGAGCAAAGTAAAAGCTGAATGTAATTGACTCGAAAGGTAAGATAGAAAGATAACTTGAATTGTACTTGAGTCTAAACAAAGAAAGGATATAAGAGTAGTACCGGAACCCTGAAGAAGACTCCTCCGGAACCCCGAGACTAGCTCGACTCGACTCTAACTCCCAAGCTACACTAATCCTACTCTAAGTGAACAAAATTGAGAAATGCAGATGCTCCTGCGTTGTGTGTCCATTCCAGCAAGTGGGAGGTGCCTTTTATAGGCAAGGGAGGTCGGTGGAGCGCAGGGGAGAAATATCCTAGGTGCGGCCGGCTCTCTAGGCACGGCCGGCCCTAGGATGTGCCGCCTCTCGCCTTGGACGCTCCTGATCATTGCTCCTGAGGCGGTTGTAGGTCTGCTCCTTGGGTCGCTTTCGCCCGACACGCCAAGTGATAGGTGCGGCCGGCCCTACCCCGTGCTGTGTGATGCACCGACCGTGTTTGGGAACGCCTAGGATCGCCTTTGGATGACGGTTGTGGCGGTTGAGCAATCGGATAAGTGGACCCATTGATCCTAGCCTTCACCCTTCGACATTCCTCCAGTGAATCGCGCTCGTCCAAGTTGTGCTCGAGGGAGTAAGGGTGCTCTGGACCAGGGTCGTGCCACCGGGCAGGGTCGGCCGCACCTGGCAGGGCTGGCCGCACCTGCAGGTTCGGCCGGACCAGGTGGTTCGGCCGTGCCTGGAACATGTGGCATGTTGGTCCCAAATTCTCCCAAAATGTGTACCTACCTATAAAATTCACAACACAACTCGTGGAACTTTATTAGTACTAAAAATGTCCATGAAACTTGTCATATACTCCTATCGAACCCGAGGTTTTGACGGTCAAACTTTTGTTGTAAGTACCGTCAACAACCGGTCCACTGCACCGGTCAGACCGGTCCCCTAGATCCGCCCAGAATCTGACAGTTACACTGGTCAGATCAGTGCCCATCACCGGTCAGGCCGATGACCATCTGGGTACTGCAAGAGCCCAAAAATGTCTCGAAACCACCTGAAAACCCTCTAAATGCATTCAATAGGCCAAAACATACTCAAACTTCTCCCCCTTGTTGCCAATGCATGAGTCAAGCCAAAAAACGGAAAAATGCAACCTAGAGATTCTCAAATAGACACAATTCATCACAAGATGCAACACACATCCAAATGAGCAAGTTAGATACTCTATAGCTTCGTAGGAACATCAACTACATGATCACCAAGTTTCACAACCATTGGGCGAAGCTAAGATAGAATTGAGCAATTTTGCGAAAAATCACCCTCTCATGAGCAAAGTTCTAAACATGAGCAAAACATGTCAAAATGGCAAAGCCACACAAACTTCATGCTAGGACAACCATTCTAATAATAAGATCATCATAAACACCCTCAAGCACCTCATGTCATGTCAAAGCCACCGAGCCATGTGCCTACTTCTATGTATGAGACTTCTCATTGGTAGGCATCATTCTGGGCTGTACAAGATAAGCACAAGTAACATGGGAGCACATTTTCTAAGAAATTTACATTTCATTTTCAGATTTGCATTTGGTACATGAAATGTCTTTGCGACAAAAAGGAACTTATGCCCCTCCACAAGATAAAGCAAGCGGGCTAAACATTCATGATGACAAATGAGCCTTTGGCCCCATAAGATCAAAATAAGCTATCCAACCACAAATTAAGCATGGCCAAGCCACAAAAACATGTCAAGATCATATAAAGGCATTTACTCACAAGAGAGCATACATATGGCATTTTTCAAAAACATAGCTAGCAACCATGGGCATAAACCAAGATCATCAAGAGCTAAGACAAACTAACCATAGAATACCAAACTAGCTCACAAGATCATATATAGCACATCATGGTGAACAATGTATATAAGAGAAGCTTTTCCTATCACAATGCATATGATACAAATGCATGCGACCTAAGATACAAAGATGCCTATACGTTATGTTACACAATGCAATGCAAATGCAAACATGCACAAAAGGAAAGCTATACATATGCTACAAAAGAGCTCCCACACCCAACTCAAGAAATCAAACAAACACCAAGTTCCCCCCGCAAACGAGTGAAAGTTGCTTGATCTAGGGGCTTGGTGAAGATATCAGCTAGTTGGTCATGTGTGGGTACATGGATCAAAGCGATTTTCCCTTTCTCGACATTCTCTGAGGAAATGATACCTCACTTCTATGTGCTTGGTTTTGGAATAGAGCACTGGGTTCTTTGCAACGCTTATGGCACCGGTGCTGTCACATTGAAGTGGGACATGGGTATACTCCTCACCAAAGTCGCTCATGGTGTATGTGATCCAAAGGAGCTAAGAGCAACAACTAGCAACGACTACATACTCTGCCTCGGTAGTGGATTGAGCAACACTCGACTGTTTGCGGGAAGGCCAAGAAACCGAAGAAGAACCCAAGAACTGGCAAGTCCCAAAAGTGGACTTCCTATCCAACCGACACCCTGCAAAATCGGCGTCTGAAAATCCATGAAGAGCCAAAGAGGAAGACGCATAGTACCAAAGGCTGAAGTTGGGAGTGTGTCGCAAATACCTGAATATGCACTTGACTGCTTGCCGATGCGAAGTCCTCGAAGACGCTTGAAAACGAGCGCACAGACATACCGAGAATTGGATGTCCGGCCTCGTCGCCGTCAAGTACAGGATGGACCCGATCATGCTCCAGTACTCCTTCTGGTCCACGTGTTCACCTTCCTCGTCCGCATCAAAAGCTGTAGTCGTACTCATAGGCGTCGCCATGGCCTTGGAGTCCTCCATCTTGAACTTCCTCACAATGTCTTTGGTGTATTTTTCCATCTTGAACTTCCTCACAATGTCTTTGGTGTATTTTGCTTGGTGCACAAATGTTCCTTCCTTCGACTGTTTGATCTGGAGGCCGAGGAAGAACTGCAACTCACCCATCATGCTCATCTCGAATTCCCTGCTCATGTCTTCTGCAAACCTTGCAACCAAAGAGTGAGACGAGCCACCAAAGATAATATCATCCATGTATACCTGAACAATCAGAATATCAACACCCTGCCTGAGGAGAAACAAGGTCTGATCTACCTTCCCCATCTCAAAGCCTTTTGCAAACAGAAACCCCCTCAACCTACCATACGAAGCCCTAGGCGCCTGTTTCAACCCATAAAGCGCCTTTCTCAACTTGTACACCAGGTGGGGGTACTTCTCACTCTCAAACCCTGGTGGTTGCTTCACATACACCTCCTCTTCCAACACACCATTCGGGAAGGCACTCTTCACATCCATTTGGTACAATTTGAACCCTTTAGCCACGGAAAAGGCTAGAAGGATCCTAATCGCCTCCAAACGGGCTACGGGACAAAAGGTCTCCTCGTAGTCGATCCCCTCCTTCTGACTATACCCTTGTGCCACCAATCTCACCACTTCTCCATTTTCACCCTCTTTATTTTTCCACACCCATTTTGTCCCGATCGGCTTACAACCCGGTGGAGGATCTACCAACTCCCAAACTTGGTTCCTCTCAAAGTTCTCCAACTCCTCATGCATTGCGTTGACCCATTTGGAATCAGATAAGGCGTGTCTAATGTCTTTGGGCTCAAAAGTAGCATGAGCAAAGTGAGAATTGTTTCGAACCCTCGACCGAGTACTGCGTTCGTTGATGTCCCTGATGATCCTCGAAGCTGGGTGATCCACTTGAACTCGCCGAGGAGGTTCTCACCTTGAAGCTACCTCCCCCTCAACTGTAGCTTCTCCTTGATCTGGGATTGTCGTTGTAGGTGTAGGAGAGGGCCCGTTCTCGATCGTAGTCGAGATAGTAGGTACATGGTCAGCCGCGGGCACCACACCGCCATCTTCATCATCTCCATCTTCCTCCTCCTGAAAGATCTCCTCGCCAAGCTCATCATCACCTGCACATTCAAAGACAAGAGAGCTACGTGGCTGTGTCTCGTCGAAGGTAACCTCGCAAGTCTCCACGATTTGGTTAGTTTCCAAGTTGAGCACACGAAATGCTCTAGAGTGAGTAGCATAACCAAAGAAAATACCATCGACTGACCTAGCCTCAAACTTATCCAGATTCTTGCCTTTCTTCAGAATAAAGCATTTGCATCCAAACACATGGAAATGACTTACCTTGGGAGTGCGACCGTGCATCATCTCATAGCACGTCTTTTTCTTGAATGCTCGAAGGAAAATCCTGTTTGAGACATAGCACGCGGTATTGACTGCCTCAGCCCAGAACCTCCTCGGAGTCCTATGCTCATCGAGCATGGTCCGAGCCATCTCACACAAGGTTCTGTTCTTCCTTTCCACCACGCCATTCTGGGGAGGCGTATACGGACTCGAAAACTGGTGTTCAAGACCCAAGTCATGGCAAAAGGTTTCGAAACGAGAGTTTTTAAATTCCGAGCCATTGTCACTGCGGGTCGCTCGTATGGCATCTCCGTGCCTCTCGTTCTTCAACCTCAAGACAAGATCTCGAACAAAACCAAACGTCTCCCCCTTCTCCTCCAAAAAGAAGATCCACGCATACTGAGAGTAGTCGTCCACCACAACTAGGACGTACCACTTCCCACCCACAGATCGCACACGAGCTGGGCCAACAAGGTCCATATGGAGCAGCTCGCATGGACGCTCCATCATCACATCGGTGAGGGGCGGATGGGAAGAGGCAACCATCTTGGCATGCCTACACGGCGCACAAACCAACTCTTTTTCAAACCTCAACCGGGGCAATCCTCGGACCAAATTGAGTTTACTCAAGCGAGACAAAAGGTCAAAGTTCAAGTGACCCAATTTCCTATGCCACTTCCACAACTCACTCGAAGAACCAGCCAAAAAGCAAGGAGCCACACCAGAAGACTGAGAGAAATCCGCTCGAAAGACTTGACCCTCGGGAACGACCATGCAAACTAGGTCCCCTCGAGAGTCCAAAATCCGGGAACCACCAGGCCGAAACAACACCTCAGAACCCTCATCCAAAAGCTGGGAAACAGAAAGCAAATTGAATCTGAGCGATTGAACAAGAGCAACACACCTGAGAGTGACTTTGTCACTTATCCTTATCTCACCTTCTGATAGCACACGCCCTCGCCCATTGTCCCCAAAAGTGATGTATGTCTTGGACACCACCGGGACGATACTTGAGAACCACCCCTTGTCTCCGGTCATATGCCTCGAGCAACCGGAGTCAATCAACCAAACGTTCCTCAAGTCTTCCACCTGAAATTCAAAAATGAGCACGTGAGCGAGCAAACGACTCAGCACTGGGGTTAGTACCAAGAGTAAAACCAGTGCCGAGCCATTTGCTCCAAAGTGGGGTTAGCACAATCCAAAGCATCTCGCCTACCAAAGCTACCATCATGAGAACCACCACGAGGGAACCACCCATGTCTCGCTGGAGGAGAACGAAAGCCATGAAAAGAGGACTGTGGACCGTTGCTCCTCTCCAACTCAAAGCTACGACTCCTCCTACCATCGTATTGAGCACAAGGCGTAGAACGTCAAGCAAACTGAACACCACCAGAACCACCATGCCAACCACCTGTACCACGACCAAAGGAACTGAACCGAGCATCGCCACGACCACGAAAACCAAACTGGTCAGTGCCCAGATCAGCACCGGTCTGACCGGTCCCCCTGACCGGTCTGACCGGTGGTGCACTGCCAGCAGCACCACCTGCCATTCTTCGATCTCCCCAAGCCGGAACCGTCCTCACAATCGCCTTGGCCCTGGGCATTTGCATACGAGGCTCAGGTACACCATTAGAAGGGTGGTACCTGTCCTTGTTAGCCCACTCCTTAGCCAACCTCTCCTCACGCTTCCTCTTGAAGCAAAACTCATCCTTGTGACCATCTCTACCACAATACCCACAATGGAACTTTATGGGCTGTGGTTTAGGCTTGGGTTGGGGCTGCTCACTTGGTTTCAGCTCGCCCGGTTTCTCTCCCTTCTTCCCAACGAACTCATTCCCCAAGTCGCTCTTGAACTTGATGGGTTTTTGAAAATCATTTGTTGGGTGAGGAAATATGGGTGGATCTAGGGTTGTGTCAAGTTTGTTTCTCAGTGGGTTTGGCTTAGGTGCATAGGCATTTTTGTGAAAGGTTTTAGGTGGAGCCTGGATGTCACCAATTTTCTCTCCTCCCACACCACTGCACACTCTCCAATCTTATCCGACCCAAGCGCTTGCCCATCATAGCGCTTGTATGCCTCTATCATCATCCTAAGCTGCGGTTCATCCCGACAACCAACCCATCATTTTCCTCAACTCATCGTTCTCATCGTGCAAGCGATCAACATAATGTGCAAGTTCCAGGTTCTTTACAGCATGCAATTCACAAGTAGAGCAAGAAGTGGGAACAGGAGCTTTTAACTCAACCTCAAGAGAAATGATGTAAGCATGCATCTCATCAATCTTTCCATGCAAGACAGGGCAAGAAGTGCAAGCACCTAGCAAAGTAGGTCTAGACTTAAGCTTAGCCACTTCAACCCTAAGCACATCTAGTTCCTCACACTTGGAGGCATGCTTTTCCTTAAGAGCAGTAAGATCAGCTAGGAAAACAGAGCAATCACCACAATCAACCTCATCAGAAACAACAGGTGAAGCCTTAAGCTAATCTATCTTAAGCTTAGCATCAAGGTTCTGTGTTTCTAATTCAGCTACTCGGTTCCTAGCATCTTCTAGTGAGGCCCTAAGCTCTTTCCTCATCATCTTTGCCTCTCTAAGCATGTCATCACGATTATCAAGCAACTTGCCAAGCCGTTCATTCTCCTCACGCAAAAAGGGAAGCTCGTCACGTACCTCATCCTCGGAGTCGGAGTCCGAGTCGCTCCCGTGACTCTTCTTGCTGTCGGAGCTACGTGCCATGCCGCAGAAACCATCTCTCGCGTAGCAGCTCATCCCGCTCAAGTTCTTGGATGACTTCTTGCTCTTGCGCCGATCACCTTCATCTTTGCTGCTACTGGAGCTCGAGGAAGAGTAGGCGGAGCTGGAGTCGACGTCGCTTGCTCCGACCATCGCTCGGGCCTTCTTGCCATGGCCGCCCTTCTTCCTCGATCTGAAGGACCGGAAAGGCGAACCAGAGAGGGGGGGAGTGAATGGGAGCCGATAAAAATTCTACCCAAGAATTCGGCCTATGAACCCAAGATCACTCGGAGACCTCCGCGCACTTCTCTTGCCAAATCTACGTAGCCACTGAAGTGCTACTAGACCTAGGAACAAGATTCCACCAAGCAACACTCGAAAACACGCAGCAGAAAACAACTCGAGCACCTGCTGCCAGAGTAAAACCGGTCAGACCGGTTTTGCAAGGAGATAAAACGACTAAGTCACCCGAAACCGGTCAGACATCTTTGCCAAACCGGTCAGACCGGTTTTGCCAGACTTAGCCAAAATCCAACACACCAAAACCGGTCAGACCTCTTTCCCAAACCGGTCAGACCTGTTTCGCCCAGGGAGCTCCAACTCGAAGTCCCAAAACTAGAGCAAACGAACTCGAAACTTGACGAAACTTGGACCAAAGCTTCTTCTACCAAAAAGAAACTTGTTCCCAAAAGATCTCCACAAAAACACACCTTGGCCAAGGCGTTGACCAAACCTGTCTCCAAACCGGTCAGACCGGTTTTTCCAGGACAGCACCGGAAGAACTCAAACAGCAGGACAAACTCAAACTTCCAACCAATCGATCTCCCGATTCACCCAACAGATTGCAGCGAAACTTTGGGGATGCCTGGGTCACCTCATGGACGACCTCTCCCTCAAAGGAATTCCACCGAAACGCTCTCAATCATGGGGAATCGCAAACCAACCACCAAGAACACCTCTCCTCGGGCTCCACCGAAAACCACCAAATCGAAGGCCTTTCCACGGGTTTGGAGGGGCAAGACCACCAAGAAAAGAGGCACCATGTCCTAATGTGTGATTCCCACTACAAATCCCACAAGGAAACTCCTCTAAATCCTCCCCACGAAAATCCCTCCAAAAAGGCTCCGAAAATAGCTTCAAAAAACAAAAACGCAGGGAATAAAAGATATGGCACAAGATGAAGATGGATAAATCACTATGAATCATGTAGCCATATCCGGTTACAAGCCACTCCCAAGAATCACAAATCTTGGATGGCAAAAAGCTCAAACAAAGAGCCACTCTCTCCTCTCATCCTCTCACCAAGAGCACTCCAAGAAGAAGGAGCACACCCACC
This sequence comes from Cenchrus fungigraminus, assembly GCA_036936925.1. Classification (NCBI taxonomy): domain Eukaryota; kingdom Viridiplantae; phylum Streptophyta; class Magnoliopsida; order Poales; family Poaceae; genus Cenchrus; species Cenchrus fungigraminus. The sequence continues at coordinate 45,812,271 of CM072778.1, read as the reverse complement.
TCACGTAGCCAAAAGAGATGGCTGCCCAACCAGCCACTCCTCCTACATATAGAGCTCTCCGGACAAAAGCCCGAAGTGCCCCTACACTATGAGTTACAACACAAGCCCATGCTAGGGCGTTTTGGTCAACACATGATTAGCACCATCGGATGGATGCGCATCCACCGCAAGCCCGCGTACCACCGACGCAACTCTTGCAATCATGCCGCGTGTCCTCCGCTTCGAAGCATCTCGGTGCCCTGCGACCCCAAACCGGTCAGACCTGTTTCACCAACGGGTCAGACCGGTTTTGGTCTGTCAGCCACACAGAGTCTTTGCCCTTGGCTTTCTGGCTCAGCCAAGTAACCCAGTGGTTTTGTGGTGAACCACTGGAAACCCCGTGGACTTGGTGTGGCCTCCGCCAATCTCCACTCATGACTTGGCCCCCGCGTCGTCCCGGCTCCACCTTGGTTTTGAGGCTCAACCAAGAAGCCGTCCACGACTTCGTCTTGCTGTTCTTGCCACCATGCGGCCCGCACTTGACCCCGCTGGCCACCGGGTCCCTCGAACCAAGCCTACTTGTCTGCTCCACACCTGGAGGCCTCACCGGCATCGACCTTTCGCGCTTGTTCTTCACCTGCACCAACACCAGTCAAGCCGCAACCTGCACCTGCAATACTTAGCCAAGAGTCAGTCCACACAACATTGTCAATCACTCATCACACCAGGAAGGGACCATCCACCGGTCCACGAACCACACAGGTACTCAATCTCCCCCTTGATGAGTGCATTGACAACACACACATTTGGTAGCCAATGAGAAAAGGAAATAGAAAAGAAACGACTAAAAAGAAACTCAAACAAGCGATCGAAAGCCGAAACAAAGGCAAAGATCAAGATCACTTGAAGAGGAAAGTCTCGGTCCCCTTAGGCATGGGCAACGACTCGACACAACCGAGACAAAACATGCTCACCACAAAAGAGCAAACCACCAAAGCAACCAAGGCAAAACTCACACAAGAGCTCCCCCTGCACATATGCAACTCCCCCTGAGCCAAAGCACACTCCCCCTGGACTTGTGCATGCTCAGCAGCCAAAACCGGTCCCACTGGTTTGCACAACCGGTCCAACCGGTTTTCTTCAACAGCTCGCTCCAAAACCGGTCACACTCCCCCAAAGACAGAACTTGCCCCCAAAGACCAAAAATGGAAAGGAAATGCACAAACTCCCCCTTGACAGCTGGGAAAGGTTCTAGGGATGCAATGCAACTTTCCTCAACCAACATTTCTCCCCCTTGTTGCCAATGCATGAATCAAGGCTAAAAATTTAAAAGATGCAACCTAGAGCTTCTCAAATAGACAAAGGTCACCACAAGATGCTACACATGACCAAATGAGCAAGCTAGATACTCAATAGCTTCATAAGGACATAAGCATCATGACCACCAAGTTTCATAGCCATCCGACAAAGCTAAGATCATATTGAGCATTTTTCCGAAAAACATCCCTCTCATGAGCAAAGTCCTAAACATGATCAAAACATGCCAAAGTGACAATATAACACAAACTTCATGCTAGGACAAGTATTCTAATCAAAAGACCATCATAAACACCCACAAGCATCTCATGTCATGTCAAAGCCACCAAGCCATGTGTCTACTTCTAGATATGAGACTTCTCATTGGTAGACATCATGCAACGGTTTAGCACCTAAGATAGCATAAATTAAGCACAAAAGACATGGGAACATAATTTTAAAGCATAAAACACTTCAATTTCAGATTTATACATGGTACATGAAGTGCCTTTGCGGCAAAAAGGAACTTATGCTCCTGCACAAGATAAGCTAGGGGGCTAAACACTCATGATGGCAAAAAGATCTTTGACCCCAAATGATCAAAATACGCCATCCAACCATGAATTAAGCATAACAAAGCTACCAAGACATGTCATGAGCATATAAAGGCATTTACTCACAAGAGAGCCTACAACGAGCATTTTCAAAACTCATAGCATTCTCATATGGATATAAACCGAGACAATCAAGAGCTTAGCCAAACTTAACCATATCATACCAAGCTAGCTCACAAGGTCATCCATATCATGTCAAAGTGAACAATGTATATGAGAGAAGCTTTCTTACCAAAATGCATATGATACAAATGCAATGCACAACCTAAGATACAAAGATGCCTATACATCATGATACATATGCAACGCAAAATGCAAGAATGCACAAAAGGAAAGCTATACATATGCTACAAAGGAGCTTCACCACCAACTCAGAAAATCAACCACACACAAAGTTCACAACTGGCCGGCTCCTCAAGGGGAGGCAAAAGGGCTCGACACCACCGACAAAAGAGCAAAGGAGCACAAAACTCACAAGCTCCCCCTAAACACATGCACTAGGGCCAAAGAGCATACAAAGCTCGCCCTAAGCACACATGATAGAGAAAAGAGCACACTAAGCACACAGGCTCCCCCTAGACTCATGCGTTAGGGTCAAAGAGCATACAAAGCTCACCCTACACACATGAGATAGGGCAAAGAGCAAAATGAACCGAGTGGCTTGACCAATGCCACACACTTGAAGGTCACCAATTTACTTACCTTGATCATTCCTTCAGAAGTCCCACATCCTTGTTCACCATCCCCGAAAGTGATGTACCTCCGTGACACCACCGAGATATGAGGCCGGAGAACCACCCCCGATATCAACCACATGTTCTCCGAGCCTACCACCTGCAACTCAAAACCAAGAACGAGAGCGAGCAAACGACTCAACACTGGGGTTAGTACCAAAAAGGGTGAAACCAGTGTCCAGCCATCTCCTCGGAAGTGGGGTTAGCAAAACCATCCTATCACGCCTATCAAAGCTGGAACCACCACAGGGAAACCACTAGAGGGCAACCATAAAGCATGGCATGATGTTCATATATATCATCCACCACAATATCATACAAAAGATAGCAAGATAGGCATACAAGATCACAAAGCTATCATGAACAAGGTGGCTAGCCTACCATGGTTTATACACAAGCATGACACAAGAACAAGGCATGCAACAAGTATACAAGTGAGTACAAAGAGAAAAGGAAAACTCACTATACATGTGTACAAAGGCTTTCAAGAGCCATTCAAAATGGTGTGGAGAACCATCTTTTCTTGATCACCTCACGGACAAAAGATCAAGTATCATCGAGCTCATGTTCTCCAACCGCATCTCCACACCTACACACAAGGAGACGAAAAAGATCGAGTCTGGGATCCCAAAGGGTAACAAGCACATACTTGGGAATCCAATACTTGGTCACACGAGTAAGCGATGCGCTCAACTTATCATGTGAGTTAGCATGATGCAAATGCCGGGTCAAATGCAAAGGTTTCCGAGCACTCTTGGAACCATGCCTCAAAGGAGCAACCCGAGAAGAAGAACGAGTGCTACCACGAGCATAAAGGCAAAGATCCTCCGAGGTTGTAGGAGAAGAACCAACACTAGCACCACGGGAAACATGTCGCGGACCAACACAAGAAGCACAGAAACATGTCCACGAGCATGGCCTAACTCACTAGAAAGCGTGTCATAAAACCCATCCACAAATTGTGCCTTCTTAGGCTCACAAGTGTTCATGCCATGAGAAGGGCTATGAACAACCAAAGGTCTAGAAGCACCAACTCGCCGCATTCTCCTTGCCCGGCGGTAGCAAAAGCTCTCTTGATGCCCATCCTTCCCACAATGAGAGCAATGGTACAAAGGCTTATCGTGAGGCACGGTCCGAGTGGACGAATCACCATTCTCTTGTAAGTGAGAAGTCCCTTGGGACTTAGAGCAAGAAGCATCAACCTCAACACTCGACTTGGTGCCAACATTAGAATCACACATGCCATGAGAAAGGTACGTGGCTTCTTAAAAGCTTTGGCACGCACATGTCACTCGTGCTTGACACGGCGAAAGCAAAACTCAACGGTATGCCCATCCTTCTTGCAAAAGGTGCATTGGAACTTCGGTTTAGGAACATGAGTTCCAAAAATATGAGAAGCACCTTTGCCATTCGAATCACCTTGGGCAACACCGGAAGAAGCAACAAGCTTAGGAGTAGCTATGGGAGAGCTATCCAAAGCACTAGTACACTTGCTACTATCCAAAGACTCACGCTCAAGAGAGAAAGTCGACTCCGGTTGAGAAGAAGCTATTTTGGAAGCATCAACATCGGAGTGACAAGAAAAGCGAGAATCCAAACCCTTTGCACAAAGACTCTTGCATCTTGTGCGCAAAACCTCATTTTGAAATTTGAGGCGCTCACAAGTACCACATGTCATGTTTCTTAAATTATCGATTTCCTTCTCAATGCACTTAGCATATGTGGTACGCAAGAGTTCATTTTATTTCTCAAGGTTGGCACTCATCTCATCATGCTCAACCAACTTGGCGCTCATATCCTCGCGCAGCTTTTTCAAAGCCAAAACTTCACTTTCCAATTCAATGCAAGAGGTGCAAAAGAAATCACATGAACAAGCAACATCATTTACATCTCGAAAAGCATTATCATCATCATAAGAAGTATGGTAAGCATCATCAACAACTAGCAAAGAGCACTTGCCACAAGGCATAGACTTCAACTCACAAATTTCAGCCCTAGCATGCTCAAGTTCATCTACACATGTGGTGTGAGTCAATTTTAATTCTTTAATTTCAGCAAGCAAAGACTCACAAGAAACACATGGTAGGGAAGCAAGCAAAGCAATCTCACTTCTAGCCATATCAAGTTCATCATTCAAAGCAACACAAGAGTTGCAAGGCATAGAAGCATTGGATTTCAACAAGTCAATTTCAGATTTCATGCAAGCAAGAGAAGAGTTTAATTCCTCATTCTTTCTAAGCATGCTACTCACATCATTTGCAAATTCAAGATTTTCAACAAGTAAAGCATCACATGATTTGCAAGGCAAATATGCATTGAAATGCAACATTTTAGTTTCAGATTTTAGGTGAACAAGAGAGGAGTTCAACTCAACATTCTTAGCATGCATGGTATTACAAGAATTGCATGAATTCAAAGCACACGACTTCCAATGAGCCATACCACATTTCAACCTAGCAAGAGAACATTTCATCTTCTCATTTTTCCTACGCAAGGCATCGCACAAATCTATGTTTCTCCTATGCAAATCCCCACAATCACCTTCACAATCATTCAACCTATCATATAGGATCAAGATGCCCTTAGCAAGCGTACCTTGGTTCATGTCTCTTAGCTTGTGGTAGAGCTTGCCCTTCTTGAGATCACCATCTTGATAGTCCTCGATGAGGGACATCATCTCCTCCACTCCGGCTTCCGCCTCAACCTCCATACTCCTCCTGCTCAAAGAACCACAAGGAGAAGAGCTTGGTGCCATACTCAAAGCACCGGTTAGGATTAGCCGAAAACAAGCTCAAATCTCGTAAACCAAGACCGCAAGCAAAATGAGCTCAAAGAGACCAAACCAACACCGCAAAGCAAAGCACCCCTTCTCTTTTGTCACCCTATGGATCTTAGACTGGTTAGAGTCACAAAGACCCGCAACCGGCTCCGATACCACTTGAACGACCGGAAAGGCGAACCAGAGAGGGGGGGAGTGAATGGGAGCCGATAAAAATTCTACCCAAGAATTCGGCCTATGAACCCAAGATCACTCGGAGACCTCCGCGCACTTCTCTTGCCGAATCAACGTAGCCACTGAAGTGCTACTGGACCTAGGAACAAGATTCTACCAAGCAACACTCGAAAACATGCAGCGGAAAACAACTCGAGCACCTGCTGCCAGAGTAAAACCGGTCAGGCCGGTTTCTCAAACTGGTTTTGCAAGGGGAGAAAATGACCAAGTCACCCGAAACTGGTCAGACCTCTTTGCCAAACCGGTCAGACTAGTTTTGCTAGATTTAGCCAAAATCCAACACACCAAAACCGGTCCGACCTCTTTCCCAAATCGGTCAGACCTATTTCGCCTAGGGAGCTCCAACTCAAAGTCCCAAAACTAGAGCAAACGAACTCGAAACTTGACGAAACTTGGACCAGAGCTTCTTCTACCAAAAAGAAACTTGTTCCCAAAAGATCTCCACAAAAACACACCTTGGCCAAGGCGTTGACCAAACCGGTCTCCAAACCGGTCAGACCGGTTTTTCCAGGACAGCACCGGAAGAACTCAAACAGCGGGACAAACTCAAACTTCCAACCAATTGATCTCCCGATTCACCCAACGGATTGCAGCGAAACTTTGGGGATGCCTGGGTCACCTCATGGACGACCTCTCCCTCAAAGGAATTCCACCAAAACGCTCTCAATCATGGGGAATCGCAAACCAACCACCAAGAACACCTCTCCTCGGGCTCCACCGAAAACCACCAAATCGAAGGCCTTTCCACGAGTTTGGAGGGGCAAGATCACCAAGAAAAGAGGCACCATGTCCTCATGTGTGATTCCCACTACAAATCCCGCAAGGAAACTCCTCCAAATCCTCCCCACAAAAATCCCTCCAAAAAAGGCTCTGAAAATAGCTTTGAAAAAGAAAAACGCAGGGAATAAAAGATATGGCACAAGATGAAGATGGAAAAATCACTATGAATCATGTAGCCATATCCGGTTACAAGCCACTCCCAAGAATCATAAATCTTGGATGGCAAAAAGCTCAAACAAAGAGCCACTCTCTCCACTCATCCTCTCACCAAGAGCACTCCAAGAAGAAGGAGCACACCCACCTCACCTAGCCTAAAGAGATGGCTGCCCAACCAGCCACTCCTCCTATATATAGAGCCCTCCGGACAAAAGACCGAAGTGCCCCTACACTAGGAGTTACAACACAAGCCCATGCAAGGGTGTTTTGGTCAACACATGATTAACACCATCAGACGGATGCGCATCCAGCGCAAGCCCGCGTACCACCGACGCAACTATTGCAATCATGCCGCGTGTCCTCCACTTCGAAGCATCTCGGTGCCCTGCGACCCCAAACCGATCAGACCAGTTTCACCAACCGGTCAGACCGGTTTTGGTCTGTCAGCCACATAGAGTCTTCGGCCTTGGCTTTCTGGCTCATCCAAGTAGCCTAGTGGTTTTGTGGTGAACCACTGGAAACCCCGCGGACTTGGTGTGGCCTCCGCCAATCTCCACTCATGACTTGGCCCCGTGTCGTCTTGGCTCCACCTTGGTTTTGAGGCTCAACCAAGAAACCGTCCACGACTTTGTCTTGCTGTTCTTGCCACCATGCGGCCCGCACTTGACCCCGCCGGCCACCAAGTCCCTCGAACCAAGCCTACTTGTCTGCTCCACACCTGGAGGCCTCACTGACATCGACCTTTCATGCTTGTTCTTCACCTGCACCAACACCAGTCAAGCCGCAACCTGCAGCTGGAATACTTAGCCAAGAGTCAGTATACACAACATTGTCAATCACTCATCACACCAGGAAGTGACCATCCACCGGTCCTCGAACCACACAGGTCCTCACGATCCACGCTCGTCCTTATTCCGATGCTTGTGCTTGTGATCACGCCTCGATCGGTGCTTGTTGTCCGTCCTCGACCGGTGCTTGTAGCTGTCCTTGTTCTCCACCTTCTCCGGACAGTCGGCGACGAAGTGTCCTGGCTTGCCGCACTGGAAGCATGTCCGTGTGGTCCTCCTTGTGTTCACCCGGTTCTCGTGCAACCTCTCAAACTGCCTGGTCAACAGCGCCAGCTCATCCTCTCCAAGCACGTCGAACTCCTCATCTGGCAAGGACATCAAAGAGGACAAAGAGAACATCCTGGAGGATGGGTTAGCGTTAGACTTAGCACCTGAGCCACCGACGAGAGCAAGATTATGGGAGTCAGTCGAGCTCACAAGACGGGCTATCACACCAAGATCCACCTCAGCTGACTTGAGCTTCAAGAACAGCTCGTTCACCGTCAGGGTGTCATACTTCTCGGACTCAAGAATAGCCTCGACCTTTCCATCCCATATTGTACGATCCAGTGAGTGCAAGAGCTTCACAGTTCTGTCATGATCATGGTACGGGAGCACGGCCACATTGGATCTCATGTTGTTCACCACAACCGTAAACCGCTGGAACAAGGCATCAATTGGCTAACCGGGGAGATGAGTGAAGTTCTCGTACTCTCTCCGGCAAGTCGCATACATCCGAGCCTGAACCTGAGCATTTCCAGCGTGAGCATCCTTCAATTGCTCCCAAATCCTACAAGCTAAGTCCTCTGTCTGAACCTGATCGAATTCGAATTGACACAGAGTACGAAACAAGTAGTCGACCGCCTTGTTGTTGGCGTCGTGCATGTCCCTCTATCCAGGAGCTAGGAAGTTAATCGGATGAACATAAGCTGTGTTCACCGTAATGTCCCAAAGGATCTAACCCTTTCCGCGGAGGAACACCGCCATCCGCCTCTGCCACATCTGATAGTTTTTGCCATCGAAGTGCGGAGGACCCGATCCCTGTTCCTAGTACGCCATCTTTGGATCTTAGACTGGTTAGAGTCAATGAAGACCCGAACCGGCTCTAATACCACTTGAAGGACCGAATTGGCGACCAGAGAGGGGGGAGTGAATGGGAGCCGATAAAAATTCTTCTCGAAGGAGATGGCTACTCTAACAAGATGAACACGACTATCCAAAACACGTCTCCGACTCAACTACCCAAGTTGGCCAAGACCACGTAGCCACTGGAGTGCTACTGGTCCTAGGAACCAACAACCACCGAAACCTACTCGAGAACGCAGTGGCACAAGCAACTCGAGCAGCACCAGACCACACCGGTCACCTGGACTGGTCAGACTGGTCCTGTCCAGGTCTTCCGTACTGAGTCGCCGTAACACCCGAACTCCACTAGAGACACCGGGTCACCCAAGACCCTGAGCCAGGTCACCCGAGCCAAACTTGAAGATTTCCATAGAAAGCTTCTACACCGGTCAGGCCTGTGTAGCTCACTGGTCAGACCGGTCTAAGCCAGGAAACCCCAAATATGCAAACTGACCTCTCGAGCTCCAAAACAGACCAAACTCGAAACAGCAGCAAGCCTAGAGACTGGGAAACACACCAGAATGTTCACCCGGGCAAAAACCCAACTGGGGTCGACACCGGTCAGACCGGTAAGAAGCACCAGTCAGACCGGTCAAGACCTGGGCTCTCGGGATGAATAGCAACCCGCGGGTAAACTCCCCCAAATCCAAATCTCGATCTCCCGATTCGCTCCACGGATTCGCACAAGACTTCGGGGATAGTAGGAACACCTCATGGGCACTCCATAGCCAAGATTTGGTCCACCAAAACTTGCTAAATTAAGAGGAATCGAAGAAATCCCGCCAAGAACACCTCTAGCCCTAGAGAGGAGAAAACCCCAAAATCGAGCCCCTTTGCTCACGGATTTGGGAGGGCAATCAAAGGGAAAAGAACCACGAAGGGTTCATGCATACATCCCCCACCAAATCCCAAAGATAAAGGTCTCAAAACCGCCACAAGAAAATCGCTAAGAAACGGCTCCGAAAATCACCAAAAAGGGAAAACAGGAGAGGCACAATCAAGCCTTGAGGAACCACGCCGAATCATCTATACATACCATGAAGGTTCATATAAGGTCTAGCTTGCCTCCCAATCATCCATCCCTCTCTCAAGATCTCACCATGAAGCTCTCAAGCTAGTCCTAGAAAACCCTAAGGAAAATAGGAAGGGAAAATAGCAAAGGGAAATGAGCTAGGGTTCCAAGAGATGGCTGCCATCCTCTAACCACTTGGGTTATATGGAGGCAACCAAAAGATGAAACTACCCCTATTACATTAAACTAGGATACACGCCCCTGAAGGGCCTTTTGGGAAACTTCATCGTCGCACCATCGGACGGATGCCCGACGATCGCACCTGGCGTAGCCTCGACGCACACCATGCGATCCTGACGCGTGTCTTCTGCTTTGAAGTCTCCGGACTGCGTCGTCGCACACCGGTTAGACCGATACCCACCACCGGTCAGACCGATACCCACCGGTCAGACCGGTCTGACCCACCGGTCAGACCGGTCTAGTGCTGCTGCCTCCGGTCTTCGGTCTTGGCTTTGTGGATCAACCAAGGAACCCAGTGGTTTTCTGGTGAACAACTGGAAACCCCGCGAACTCGGTGTGGCCTCCGCCAATCTCCACTCATGACTTGGTCCCCACGAAGTCCCGGCTCGATCTTGGCTTTGAGGCTCAACCAAGGAACCGTCCAAGACTTCATCTTGCCATTCTTGCCACCATGCAGGCCACACTTGACCCTGCTAGCCATCGGGTCCCTTGAACCAAGCCTACTTGTCTTCTCTACACCTGGAGGCCTCACCGGCAATGACCTTTCGCGCTTGTTCTTCACCTGCTCCAACACCAGTCAAGCCGCAACCTGCACCTATAATAGTTAGCCAAGAATCAGTCCACACAACGTTGTCAATCACTCATCACACCAGGAAGCGACCATCCATCGGTCCTCGAACCACACACGTCCTCATTTTCCTTTGGAAAGGGTGGACAAGGTTGTTGATGACGCCACGAACAGTGAAATGCTTTCGCTTCTGGACATGTTCTTGGGATACCACCAGGTTAGGGTGCGGAGAGAAGATGAGGAAAAGACAAGTTTCATCACACCGTTCGGAACATATTGCTTCGTAAGAATGCCAAAAGGGCTGAAGAATGCAGGGTGCACTTTTTCGAGGATGATAGCAATTGTACTTCACCCTCAGCTTCGGAGAAATATTCTTGCATATGTAGATGACATAATCGTCAAGAGTATCAAAAGAGGTGACCACATCAGCGATTTAGCAGAAACCTTCGCGAATCTCAGAGCAGCGAATCTCAAGCTAAATCCTGAGAAATGTGTGTTCGGCATTCACAAAGGAAAAGTCTTGGGTTGCTTAGTTTCAACAAAATGCATTGAAGCAAACCCAGAAAAAATCAAGGCTCTAGTCGTGATGCAAGAACCTGTTTTAGTCAAAGATGTGCAAAAGTTGTCAGGGAGAGTCGCTGCCCTTAACAGATTCATACCAAGAGCTACAGAGAGAAGTTTACCCTTCTTTCAAATTCTCCGAAGTTCCAAGAATTTCCAGTGGTCTGAATCCCAAAACAAGCCTTCCAAGAACTTAGAGATTATTTGTCGAACATGACAAACCTATGTCCTCCAGAGCCAAGATCACCACTTCTGCTATACTTGTCTACTTCCAATTTCGCTGTGAGCATGTTAGTATTTCTTAACCTCGATGCTAAGTTATGGGTTCCTAGCAATGATGCCAGAAATAACCAAATGGTAATCCTAATGATTACAAGAGTCCGCAAGCGCACGGAAGTACCATTGTAGCATTTTCCCAAAGTAGTATTCCAAAGGGTATCGAATCCAAGGAAGGCTGGGCAGATTAACAAGTTCAACACTATTGCAATGAGTATAAATCATAGACGGAAACAAACCAGACACTCAAGTACAGGGGTAAGGTATGATAGATAGGATGGTAGTGCGAACACACAAACACACTCTCTCTAAAGGTCCTAGGCTTAGGAGGCAACATACGAGTTAGTTCTAGGTTCTAAGGTACTAAACACACAAAGTTAGTCAGACGAGTTAGAAACACACAAGCATTGCATGACTGCTAGCTCAAGCACCCAGGTACAAACGGGGAGCTAACCTCCCGCGTCGCTTACGCACGACTCCGTTTGTTAGACTTTAGACTCCTACAGCGTATCTGAATGTGGAGGATTCCAGAAGGGTCCAACGGCTGTCACCACCGCGGCCTACCCCAAGACAAACCGTGGGATACACTCATAAGTAACGTAGCTACGCAACCTAAGCACCACGCTTACGTTGTTAGCAAGACCCTGACCGGCCCGGGCTATTGTGACCTAGGTCAGAGCCACCAGATAAACCGACCAATTACACTAAGTACCGTAGCTTGAGCACGAACTTCATGCAACACAAACATGGGATCTAACTAGATCAAACTAGGCTAAGTATACAAACGGATTTGTGCTTTCCTATGTCTATTCAACAAGATCAAAGGGTCGTGTTCGTGAAGAACAAGAGCCTCTAACTTATGAACAAACACAGAAAACATGTGTAAGTCACTCATCAACTGGATCGAAAGGCCTTGTTCATCAAGAACGTGAGCCTCTAAATGATGAACAAGCGAAGAACACATGAACAAATCACCCATGTATACAAGCACAACTTTATATAAATTAGCTAAATAACTGAAGTAGATCAAAGTCATACAATAAAATAAAGATACAAGAGAACTCATACCTAGATCCCAAAGTAGACTTGGAACCTGAAGTAGACCTACTCTAGCCTACCTCCTAGCCTTAGAAACCAAAAGTGAGAGAGGGGGAGTAAAGTGTGTTGGTAAGAAATGAACCTCCTCCCCTTCTATTTATAGGCCCAAGCACCGGCGCAAAGAGGAGTGAAACACCCCGGGGATGGCCTCTAGGACCAATGGACAAGCACCACGTGGAGGCCCTGGATCAGCCGACCCAAGGTCGGTTCGGCCGATCCAAGGGTCGGCCGACCCCTGGTGGGCCCCCCTCGGGGTGTGCTTCCTTAGGGTGGCTGTCCTGTGGGCCCTTAGGTCGGTCCCCGGTGTACACATGCTCTTGAGGCGGTTTAGGCGCTCTGGTGGGCCCATGGATCCATGTGAAGTCCATGTGTCATGCTCTGATTCTTCGGGGCTTGCCTCCGTTGGATTGGTGACATGGCTTGCATGCATGGCACCTGAGGTGGCATGGTTTGCATGCATGGCACCTAAGGTGGCAGCCACTCCTTGGTTGAGGTGACGTGGCATGAATCATAGAAGGTGAGTTTGCCACTTCTTCATGCTTATTTTCCTGCAATCACATAATCTCCAAGGACAAGTGAAACTACATTATTCTTAACTAAAATGCGTGTAAGAAATGCCTCTTGCTCCTTTATTCATGAGTAAATTGACGGCTAAACTAAGCACTTAATAGCCGTCAACAACTCCCCCAAGCTAGCCTCTTGCTCGTCCCGAGCAAGACACTTTGGACTTAGGTTGGTTGATCAGGAGTTGCTACGATGTTGTATTCCTAGTTTATGACAAGCATACAACTAGGTACTTATTAAGGATTGAATAGGTTGGCATTAATCTTACCTTTTGCTTGATTGACACTACAAAACATCCCGCGGTCCATGACGGTCAATTTTCATCACGGGTCATCACAATTTCGTCATAAAACGGCATCTATGACGAAATTTCAAAACGTCATGTATTGAGCGTCACAGATTAAGCGCTGTGACGAACTAACGTTTTCGTCATATATTAGCGTGATCCATGACGTTCTCAAGTCGTCATAGATTGGTGTAAAGCCCATTGAACCCAGCCTGAAGCCCAAAATCTGTGACGAAAGTGATCGTCATGGATTGACTCGCCACGTCACTTATAGAGATGAGTTGGCTGCTGATGTGGCAGATGACGACGCGCTGACGTGGCCGCCACGCGGCGCTGATGTGGCTGCCATGCAGCGCTGACGTGGCTGGCAACATGTCGCTGACGTTGCTGCCGTGTGTCGCTGACGTGGCTGCCACATGTCGCTGACGTGGCTGCCACGTCAGCGCTGACGTGGCGGCCATGTGTCGCTGATGTGGTAGATGATGTGACAGTTTGTAACCAGGTCGAATTTCAGCCCATATACATTTCAGCCCATATGCATTGCAGCCCATATACATTTCAGCCCATATACATTTCAGCCTGACACAACAGCTATAACAGAGATCACCAAATCAACATATCAGCCCAAATCACCATATATTTAACCAGATCAACACAGATCACCAAATCAACAGATCAGCCCAAATCACCATATATTTAACCAGATCAACAGTATTCACCAGAATATTTGCATATGTATAAAACATATATCACCAGAACCCCAGCATGTTTATGTCCAGTATGACATCAAAACCCCAGATCCCAGATCACCATATACCAGAATATCACTAACTAACATTTCTGAACACTACATCAAAACCCCAGATCCCAGATCACCATATACCAGAATATCAGCAAAAAATAGGTAAGAAAAGTTTAGGCAAAACACCAGGTGCAGCCGCTGCACAGTTTGGCTCTTGCAAAGTTTGCACCAAGAAGGTTACATACCATCTTTTGTTGCTTAGTTGGCTTGACTCAGCAAAAAGTCCAATTTTGCCTCCAACTCAGCTTGCTTCGACTGACTCAGTTGCACATGACTTGAAAGATCATTAATTTTTGCCTCCAACGCAGCGTTTTTGCTCCTCACCACTTCTAGTTCAGCTTCAACAGTAGACAAACCACGCCTACGCTGCGGCACAATCTTGATGCCCACATTCTGAAGGAAGTGACAAGTCTTTGTGTTTTTATGCAGCACATCAGACACAACTTCAGTTGCAGACTTGGGTGGTTCACCTTCCATTGGTGCAGTCAGCTGGTTTTCCATATCAGTCGAGCAAGCAAACATGGTTTTTGATCATGAGATGTTGAAAATAAGCATAGCTAATAGAGAGCTCCATTAGAAAGATGACTTACAATGGCCGACTGTACAGCAGGCGTGTATCCTTTCTTTTTCTTGCTATAGTGGCATAATTTGAACAGCTCAAAAGCATCAGCTTCTTTATCCTTAAACTCATCTCCCTGAAACAACATTATGAAAAAACTGAATAAACAACAAGTCAACATTTATATTGTTGAGCATGAACTGATATTTGTACAAACAACAAGTCGACATTTATATCTTACCAGATTTTCTACAACAACAGGGTAAATCTTCTATTAGAGGCTCTAAAAATACATCAAAGTCCTTCCCAGGACATGTAGGACCTGGAATAAGCAGAGCCATCATGAAGTTTGACTCTCGCATGCATGCCCAAGGTGGAAGGTTGTATGGGATAACAAACACAGGCCACATGCTGTATTTCGAGTTCTTTTCTGAAAAGGGAGTGAACCCATCAGTAGCAAGTCCAAGTCTAATATTTCTGGCATCTTTCGCAAACTCGGGATATTCTTCATCAAAATCGCTCCAGGCCTTACCATCAGCTGGGTGGCTCATTTCTTTCTCACTGGACTGCCGCTTCTTCTTGTGCCACTGTGCTTCTTCTGATGATTCTTTTGTTGCAAACAACCTTTTCAGCCTAGGTGCCAAAGGAAAATGCCGCAACACTTTCTGTGGGATCTTCTTCCTTTCTGGGTCTTTCCATCTAGAGAGCTTGCAAACAGGGCAATTGTCAAGCTTGCCATATTCCTTTCCTCTGAACAACACACAATTATTGTAGCACACATGTATGGATTCATACGCAAGACCTAATTCCTTTAGCATACTCTTTGCTTCACTATAGGATTTTGGGAGTGTATTGTGTTCTGGAAATGCATCAACCAATAGCTTCAACATTACAGTAAAAGCAGAATTGCTTATCCTGTATAATGACTTCATATGAAGGAGCTTCACCACAAAAGAGAACCTAAAGAATTTGGTACATCCGGGATAAAGCATACGCTTTGCCTCTCTCATGGCTATTTTCAAAAATAAATCTTGCTCCTGAGGTCCTGTATCACCATCCTGATTATCTTCAACCTCTCTTTCTTCTTTTGCTCCAGTCTGTACTTCTCCAAACAGTGCTTCCCAAGGATCAACATCATTGTTGTCATCTTCTGCCACACCTATCCCATCATCACTGTCATGCACATCAGCAGGAACATGCTCAGCAATATCCACATTCAAATCCTCTCCATGATGAATCCATCTAGTATAGCTACTGTCCATCCCATTCATCAGCATGTGTTTGTTCACAAGAGCCTGGCTTTGGTACTTCTGATTGAGGTATCTACTGCATGGGCACAGAATTTCAACATTATCCCTGAATTTCCCTTTAACAAAGCTCATAAATTCTTTGACACTATCCATGTAAACTGAGGTAAATACATTGCCATGCACCCAACTTCGATCCATCAATTCAAGCAATGCACAAGAAACACAAATCAACAACTCTGCACAGATTTGAATCCTACATTCAATGAAGCCAAGAAAAATGATACAGATTGTACCTTAAACTGCAAGCCAGTGTTCAGGTGAGGAAGAAGGGGTGCCTCGGGCAGCAATGGCCGTGGCGCCGGAGCTTCAGGATGGCGCGCCGGGCAGGACGCCGGACACATGCAGCTATGGTCATGCCGGAGGCGGGGGTAGCGCCAGAGCTTCAGGACGGCGTGTCGGAGATGCGCAGCAATTGGTCCCAGCCGA
Source organism: Cenchrus fungigraminus (assembly GCA_036936925.1). NCBI lineage: Eukaryota > Viridiplantae > Streptophyta > Magnoliopsida > Poales > Poaceae > Cenchrus > Cenchrus fungigraminus. Next base: position 45,796,045 of record CM072778.1, on the reverse strand, counting down.
AGGCGGGGGTGGAGCCGGAGCTTCAGGATGGCGCCGGAGGCGGGGGTGGCTGCCGCCACAGCAATGGAGGCAGATGCGGGATGCCCCCGCCACGGCGCCAGCAGCGAGGCGGGATGTGCCGCCGCAGCAATGGAGGCCGATGCGGATGGATGGCTGGCGCAAGGATGAGGCAGGCAGGATTAAGTTTTCTATTTCGATGGAAAGGGATATATGGAAAGTTTTCACAGTTCAAACACAAACCAACATGTGGTGTAGTGGTGAATGGTTCCAGACCTGAGGCGTGAGGTCCCTGGTTCGAATCCCTTCGGGCGCATATTTTTGCTCAATTTTCTGACTTGCTGATAGGGCGGTGATGGGGCGGACACGTGGTGCGGGCGGCTGACGTGGCTTCGTTGGCCGCATGAAAAAACGAGTACAAAAAAATTAAACGCATGGAAACAACAGAGATTGATGTGTAGTCTAGTGGTAAAGGTGCCTTTAGCTTGTTCATGTGGTACAGGGTTCGAATCCTTGTCTCCACAAAAAAAAATTCATTTTTTTATTTCTCTATTTTTTCCATACATCATTCTTTTTTCCCCATGATTTCTCTAATGAAGTTTTTTTATTTATCAATGATCATCTCTAATTCTTTTAATTTATTAATCATGAGGAAATAGCGAAATGCAATGTGGGTCGAATTATGACGAAATCTGCGCAACATCATAGTGTTTGGACTTGATATCGGGCTTCATATCCAACACTGCTAATCTATGACGAAATCTGCCTGTTGTCATGGATGCAGTGTGCTGCTAATCTATGATGAAATCTGACTGTTGTCATGGATGCAGTGTGATCTGTGAGGAAATATGTGACGAAATTGGCACAACGTCATAGTGTTTGGACTTCATATCGGGATTCATATCCAGCGCTGCGAATCTATGATGAAATCTGATTGTTCGTCATGGATGCAGTGTGATATGTGATGAAATCAAAAAACGTCATGGGAATTTCGTCATGGATCAAAGGATTTCTTGTAGTGTGATATGGGGCTTGTAGCTTCACTTGCCTTGGGCGGTTGAAAGATAGAACGGTTGTATAGAAATTACTAATCACAAGTGCCTTGATCAGTTGTCAATCCGGAGGTTTTGCAAATTTTCACAAAGAAATCAAAGTTCCTCGAATGATACTCTCGGATTGCTCATTTTGTATGATTCCTCACCAAGGCATTGAATTGCCTTCTTTCTCTACCTACTCCTAATGGGCTGATATGTGGAGCTGTAGGTAGGGAAAACATGTGGCATACCTGTTTCTCATATGTTGTCGAGTCGAAAACCGGATCCTTGGGAGCAACAAGTCATACAACCTGATCAAGATGTGCTTGTGTGTGTATATGGTGGATGGATAATGAACTCCCTTTGGCATATGATTCTCTCTTCTCCTTTTTAAAATTTTGAGACTTGGGCTATGTCTCTTTATTCTTTCTCTTTCTTTTTCTTTTCTTTTCTCTCTTTTCTCTTTTTTTTACATAGCCCATAGTCTTTTCTGCATATTTTTAGAGAGAGTAATCATAGAACGATATGCGGAGCTTTATTTGTGGAATGAATGGGGGATGGATGAAATGATGGGTGCTTAACTTCCAGTGTAGAAGTTTAGCTTATAGTGGCTGTGTATGTGATCTTGATCATGGGAGCATGACAAGTTTCTCGCCGAGGGTCACAACAATTTGGCAAGACTCAATGAAGAAAGCAAGTAGCATATGCGGAGGCTAACAGAAGCTAGGATCTACATATGGCTTTGGATAGGAATTTCTCATCAATGAGGAACTTATCATTTTATCATTTTTCAAAAGAAAACTCCGGATATCAAACATCACTTAGCACAAGCTCATAGCAACTCTATTATACCGTATCATACCTCACAACAACCTAGGCAAAGGTTATGCTTTTTGCTACCCACAAGTTTCAAGCTAAGGGTTTGATCATGCAAGCCAACAAACTCAAAACTTAAATAGGGTACTAAGCCGTAGCAAGGCATACAAAAGGAACAAACAGAGCAACTATTCATCATTTCAACCATGGAGAACAAGAACATTCTTACCACGCATAAGAAAACAAACTAATTTAGGAAAGCAAATAAATATTTTTGGTCTTTTTAATTTTGCAGATTTTTATGTGTTTTTAGCATATGAGATTCTGAAAATAAAGATACAAGTTACCTCAGAGTGGGGGCCCTCCCCCAAGCTAGCTTCAGGCTCACTACTGTGGAGGGGGAAATCCCATCCACTAGTAGTAGGCCCTCTGCTCCTTCAGCTGCTCCCACCGTGCTTGTGTATAATGGTTCAAACTCGAAGGGGTTGTTCAGATGGATTCCCTTGAATTTTAAACCTCGATAAGAGCGCAAGCAAGAGTGGAGCAAGAAATATCTTGTTCCTCTTAAAAGTCAGAATCTTTTATTGAAAGAAGTGTCTTACCGAGCTTACCTGTCGGTGACTACCTCTCCGTTACTTACCTTGGTGAGCTGTCCATTTTTGAGGGAGTCAGCTCCCTACCCACTCTTCTTCACACCCTCTTGATGTTCTGTTGCTTCCTAGGTGTGGGGTACTGCTTCTTGGATGGGGACTCAGACTCCGTAGGTGTCTTTCATTCTGCACTCAATTGCTCCAGCTTTTGTCTTCGAGAATTCTCCATGGGAGCGATGGGGCTGTCCCCTTGTGACTGGATAAATTCAACATTTCGGGCAAGGGTGTCCAGCCTTGGTATGTCCTCAACCATTGAGCATTGTTCCTTACGCAGACAGAATTCAAACCTTTCTTCCAGATCGTTGATGTGGAGTCGGATTACTCCGGCACCAACATCAATTTGGGCATCAGCCGTGCTCAGAAATGGACACCCCAGGATGAGAGGTATTTCATCACCAATGTCCATGACGAGTACAACAAAGTCCAGTGGGATGAAACAATCTCGCACCTTCACCGAGATGTCCTCAGCTATCCCCGCTGGGTACCGTACTGATGAATCGGCTAGTTGCAGCCGCAAGGTGGTTGGGGATAATTCCGTATAATTGAGCTGGTCGAAGACTACCTTCGGCATGACGCTAACACTGGCGCCCAAATCACAGAGGGCATGGTCAAATCTTTGTGATTCAATCATGCATGAGATCGTAGGGTACCCTGGATCCTTTTTCTTTTCTGGAAGATGATTGAGTATAGCAGCGCTACACTCCTCTGTAAGCTTTACCACCTCCGAAGTGGGTAGATCCCGCTTCTTGGTAAGGATATCCATGAGGTAACGTGCATATGTGGGCACACGCATGGCCTCAAGGAGGGGAACATTGATGTGGACCTTCTGAATCATATCCACGAAGTGAGTGAATTGCTCGTCCACTATCACCTTCCTATTTCATTGAGGGAATGGCAGTATATTTGTGTCAATAAACTCAGGTTTGTCTGCCTTTTCTTCTGATACTCTGGCCTGTTGACACATTTTATCTTATATATTTATATGTCAACTAAACATGAGAAAAGGTCATAATTGTTAATACCAACTTAGAATAGGGTGTCACTAATAGTTTTTCTGGAGTTTTGGAGAATTCTATGTCTAGCAGGGACTAATCAGAAAAATAGGAAAAGAATGAAGTCTAGAAGGCTCCGAAACTCAACGTGACTTGGCACCCAAGAAAGAAGCATCTGGAAGAGGCAAAGACCCACTTGGCCGAAGTGGGCCCCGAGGGGGGCCCACCACAGACCGGTCGACCCCATGGTGGGGCCGATCGGCCTCCCCCGGGCGACACGTCAGCCCTACTTCTGGAATGTTCTTCCACCGCCTATGAGGATCAATCTAAACTGTATGTTAGGTCGGTTAGATCATACGGCTCATGGCATTCCCTCAAGACTATATAAGCAACCCCCTGACCCCCTGGTAGGGTAGAATCTGGCTCTCATCTGTTCATACACCAGATCAAGTCATCAAGTCAGAGATACTACGCCCTAGAAACACCATATAGCAAGAGTAGCTAACTAGTCTAGATCTAGGAGGAGGCAAGGCGTCTACTTGGCTCCTGATCGTCTAGAAGCTGGTCGAGATACTGATCTAGCTTCGCTTTTGTAAGTTCTTCACATTTGCTATAGAGACATATGTTCTTATCAATGATTATATTCGAGATTATGTGCTTTGGTGCTTATTATGATTACATGTTTAGCATAGTTGATTTACCTTTATATTCGTGTATGGAGTCGTATAGCCCTCACCTAGATCATCTGTTAACATGGGTGAGTGGTAAAGATAGTGTAAGCGTGGTGCTTATACTGTATTTACCTGCGATTGCACCCTACATGCCGGGTCGCGTGGTAGATCGTGTTGGTGACTGTTGACGGTCATTAAGTCCCTATTTTCGACCGTCAACTTCGGATAAAAGTTACTCCATGAAAGTGTGCACCATAACTATAGGGTTATAATCTAACAAATTCCACAAGCTTTGGTGTATATTTGGTTGCAGGTGAAAATGAGCAATTATAGAATAAAATATGACATTATCACAAACAACCTCAAATGACAATTTGGACTACACCATTGGGACGAGCTTGTCGAGATGATCGAAATGGACATATCATTTGCCTACTTTGGAGTCCGGATGGAAAAGATATAAAAAGGACAAACGCTGACGCGTGCTGACGTCACCCGGGGCCGTGCTACAGCGCCATGCAGCCACCCCTGAGGCGCCACGTGGCGGCCAACCATTGGCCGGCCCACCCACCGGTCAATGCCAGCAGGCGCACGCACGCACGGGAGGGGGCCAGCCGAGCCACGTGTCACGCGTGGGCTGGCGGCCACCCCGACCGCGGCCTCGCATCAGGCGCTGATGCACGCACGCACGGGACACGCGCGTGCCGCAGGTCCGGCCAGGCACGTGGCGTCCTCTGGCTGGTTGACCCCAGGTCGGTTGGCGGGTCCACCCGGTTAGCCACCAGTTTTTCTATTTTCTGCACCGTTTCAACGACCCAGTGACCAGTTCAGCTACGATTCAGGCCCCTAAAGACCGGTTTTCGCCCGGTTCTTTCTTCCACCGCCTCCAATGCCGTACAGAGCAATGTTCACGTGAGCCCACCACCTTGGAAAGGTTGGTTTGGCCCTGGAAAGAGGGGGAGGTCCTCCACTCTCCCAAGTCTCCTCCCCCTATAAATAGAAGCCCATTCCTCACTTCAGAACACACAAGAGAAGTGCTTTGAAGAAGCGAAGTGCCAATATTATAGTTAGAAAATAGGGAGAGAGTTGAGGTGAGAGTTTCCGGGAGGAGCCGGAGTGTCGGCCCCTCCTCTAGCTCGCGCCACGGCGGATGCAGCTCCTCTTCTAGTAGCTACATTCGGGTCTTGTTCGGTAACTCTGGTCCCCTCTAATTAATTAATCATTAATTATTACTTGTCTTTGTCTTATCGTTTCTCGTTCTTATCATAGTAAGTTTATCTTGCTTTGAGTGATTGCTTTGCTTGAGCACTAAGTGAAGTAGTGATCGATAGTGTAGGCGCGGTGCCAAGACTTGAGGTTACCTTGAAATACACCTAGCCCCACGGACAGCTTGTGGTAGCCGGCGGGTAGCGACAGCCCCGTCCGGCCTCTGTATTCCACCACATGAGAGTGGCTAGTTCTGTAGGCATCGTAAGAGTGGTGTACGTAACGGCTCCCTTCTCATTCCTTTCCGTAGCCGGAGTGTGCATCCCCCGATCAAGACAAGTGCAAGTAATATCCTAAGCACTTGATTAGTTGAGAGAGCCGAAGTTCCCGTAACAAGTACCCTCTCTACCCTCCTATCGTTCATCTCTCTTCTCTTCGTCATCATCCTTTTACCCGCACTTCCCCCTAGACGAATCAGCTTAGGACTAGTGTACTTCTCGTTCCTCGTGGAAATCGATACCTTGGAATACTCCCGGGTGAAAGCTACATCGGTATCCGTGCGCTTGCGGATCTATATGTGATCGTGTAGTATACCAACAGGCTTTCTGGCGCCGTTGCAAATCTAGTAACGACGTAAGAAGTGCCAACAAGCTTTCTGGTGCCGTTGCCGGGGAACGGTAGCTATTCTAGTTCCGAACCTAGTTCGTCTACGTATCATCCACCTACCATAATGAATTCCTCTCCTACCCTTGCACAATTTTTGGCTCCAAAGGGTGAAAATTTGGAGCCCCCATCATCATCACACCCTATCCATACTAGTGGCTATGAGCTATGTCCTGGTTTCATAGCCATGGCCAAAGAGCAATCCTTTGCTGGGACCAAAGAGGAGAACCCATACACTCATTTGAGAGAATTCGAGCAACTTTGCTCATGCATCACAATAGAGGGTATGGCACAAGAAATGTTGAAGTGGATACTCTTCCCATTTTCATTAACGGCAAGAGTGAAGCAATGGTACAACCTCAACGTCCGAAGCGTAGAAGGCAAATGGGAAGTTTTGAGGGAAAAATTTTGTCGCACCTTCTTTTCGCTAGCACGGATTAGTGATCTTCGGTGCCAAATCATCCTTTTTAAACAAAAGGAGGGTGAGTCTTTAGGAACTGCCTGGGCCCGATTTACCAATATCTTAGCTTCAGGATCCGATTTAGGGATTCCAGAACCCACATGTCTCCAGCAGTTCAGATTGGGCCTCAATGCTGAATCCGCTAAGTTCCTAGACCCTTCATCAGGAGGTTCTTTTGTAGATTTGACCTTGAATGAGGGAAGGGTGATCTTAGAAAAAATTCTAGCAAACACCCCTTACACCGGAATTTACGATGAATTTCCCGAAGAACCACCGGAAATGCAACCGGAAGAACCCTCCATAGAGATCCCTGAGCCAAAAGATGCGACACCTTCGCACACACCTACCTTCACCACAGCACATATCTCTAACACAATCTCTGAGCCAATCCCTAAACCTTTCTCGAACTCGTGCGATTCCCCGTGTGAGTTCCCTTTCAATTTTTATGACGAGCTTTTCCATGACTTTGGGAATGCCGCAAATCAACCCCTTGTGGGAAGACATTTGCCTCCCAAAGATCAAAGGGACCACCCACCAGATCTCGAGGAATCCCAATGGCAAGAACAATACATAGGAAATCTATCTACCATCATGAGTCGAGAATGGCTTGAAGAGGCAGAATCATCTGCCGAAGTCATCTGTTTGCCTACTAGACTTAGAACAATAAATTGTATGGTGATAGGCATGGATGGTAGTTTTGGATACGATCCTGGTCTGGGGATCAATATCATATCATCTTCCCTAGTACAAACTCAGCTATCCGAGGAGCCCTTACCTTCATCTCAGAAACGACTTCATGTCACCCCTACACAATCTTTAGATTGTCGTGGGATTCTAAGAGTCGCTCCCGTCCGTATAGCCAATCCTACTCTATACCTAGATTTTCACGTTTTTTACCTCCCCGAGATCCTTTCACATAATATCATCATCGGGAGGCCTATCATGAAAATCTTGGAAAAAGTACAAAGGGACCAAGAGCTGGAGCTAAAGGTTGGTAAGGAATATGTGCCCGTACAATTCTCATGAGCTATCAACACCCGTGTAGAACCCGAACCCGAAGCCGACCCCATGGAGCAAGTTATGTCCGCTACTCTTGAAAGTTTAGTCCAGCCAAATCTTGAGGAATTGGCAGTGAATTTCATTGAGGAAGAAGATCCGCAACCACCTATTCAGCTTGATCGATCTGAAAAACCTAAGCCATCCCCTATTGAGTTGAAACCTCTTCCTCCCGGGCTGAAATATGCCTTTCTTCATGGAAACCGAGAGACTCCAATAATCATTAGTGATAAGCTCTCCAAAGTAGAAACCCAACAGTTGCTCACTATTCTGGAGAAACATCGAGCCGTCCTAGGGTATTCTCTTCAGGACCTCAAGGGGATCAGTCCAAAATTTTGCACACATAGAATCCCCATCCATCCCGACTCTACACCATCAAGAGAACCCCAACGTCGGTTGAACAACGCCATGAGAGAAGTAGTCAAGAAAGAAGTTCTCAAACTTCTCCATGCCGGAATTATTTATCCGGTACCCAATAGTGAGTGGGTTAGTCCCGTTCAAGTTGTTCCTAAGAAAGGAGGGATGACAGTTGTGTGAAATGAGAGAAATGAACTCATCCCGCAACGAACAGTCACCGGGTGGCGAATGTGCATAGATTATCGCAAGCTAAATAAAGCCACCAAGAAGGACCACTTTCCACTCCCTTTCATAGATGAAATGCTAGAACGGTTAGCCAAGCACTCCTTCTTTTGTTTCCTTAATGGTTATTCGGGTTATCACCAAATCCCTATCCATCCCGATGACCAGAGTAAAACAACCTTTACATGCCCTTATGGCACTTACGCTTACCGGCGTATGTCGTTTGGGTTGTGCAATGCTCCCGCATCTTTCCAAAGATGTATGATGTCCATTTTCTCCGACATGATTGAACAAATCATGGAGGTGTTCATGGATGACTTCTCGGTTTATGGAAAGACCTTTAAGGACTGCTTAAGGAATCTAGACAAGGTCTTACAAAGGTGTGGTGAGAATTATCTCGTCCTGAATTGGGAAAAATGCCATTTTATGGTACAAGAAGGAATTGTTCTTGGACACCTTATATCCAAGCGTGGGATTGAGGTGGATAAGGCAAAGATTGAAGTTATAGAGCAACTTCCACCTCCCACGAATGTTGAAGGCATCCGTAGTTTCCTTGGACATGCCGGGTTCTATCGAAGATTCATCAAAAACTTCTCTCACATAGCCTGGCCATTAACCAATCTCTTAGCTAAGGATGCCTCGTTCGTTTTTGACAAGGAGTGCTATGCTGCTTTCCACACCTTGAAGAAAGCACTCATCTCGGCTCCCATCATACAACCCCCAGATTGGAATCTCCCCTTTGAAATCATGTGTGATGCGAGCGACTATGCGGTAGGGGCAGTTTTGGGCCAAACTAAGGATAGGAAGCACCATGCCATTTCCTACGCTAGCAAAACTCTAGCCGGCCCTCAACTTAACTATGCCACCACCGAGAAGGAACTTTTGGCGGTCGTCTTCGCCATTGATAAGTTCTGATCCTACCTATTAGGAGCGAAGGTTATTGTTTACACTAACCATGCAGCTCTAAAATACCTCTTGACCAAGAAGGATGCGAAACCAAGACTCATCCGCTGGATCCTCTTGCTCCAAGAATTTGATATTGAAATTCGAGATAAAAAGGGAGTAGAGAATTCAGTGGCAGACCACCTGTCTCGGTTAAGTGTAGAGGAGGAATCACCCTTGCCCATTAATGATTATCTCCGTGATGACACCCTTCTAAAGGTGACAACATCAGACCCATGGTATGCCAATATCGTAAACTTCATAGTTTCGGGCTATGTTCCTCCGGGAGAAGATAGGAAAAAGCTAGTATATGACAGCAGGATTCATCTATGGGATGATCCCTACCTATTCCGAGTCTGCCCCGATGGATTACTCCGACGTTGTGTGCCGGCATGGGAAGCTATGAAAATCTTAGAAAGATGCCATGCGGCACCATACGGAGGTCACTATGGGACATTCAGAACCAATGCAAGGTTTGGCAAAGTGGATTCTTCTGGCCAACAATGTATGAAGATGCAAGGGAATTCGTCAGAAGGTGTCCTAGATGCCAGAAACATGGAAACATCAATGCAAGAGACGCAATGCCCCTCCAAAACAACCTCCAAGTGGAGATCTTTGATGTCTGGGGGATTGATTTCATGGGACCATTCCGCAGATCGGGACACTATGAGTACATACTGGTGGCGGTGGATTACGTCTCCAAATGGGTGGAAGCCATGCCTTGCCGAGCAGCAGATTCCAAGCATGCAAAAAGGATGTTCCAAGACATCATCTTCCCTCGGTTTGGCACTCCGAGAATTGTGATAAGCGATGGAGGGTCACATTTCATAGATCAAAGGTTCTGAAAGTACTTATCAGATCTCGGTGTGAATCACAAGGTAGCCACACCATATCATCCCCAAACAAGTGGGCAAGCAGAAACTTCGAACAAACAAATCAAGAACATACTGCAGAAAACTGTCAATGAAATGGGGAAGGTGTGGAAAGATAAGTTGTCAGATGCACTATGGGCCTATAGGACAGCCTACAAGACCCCTATCGGGATGACACCGTACCAACTTGTTTATGGAAAAACATGTCACCTCTCGGTAGAGTTGGAGTTCAAGGCTCATTGGGCAATTAAAACATGGAGAATGGATCTTCCAGCAGCAGGAATAAAGAGACAAATGCAGCTAGCCGAGCTGGATGAGTGGAGAGAAAAAGCATACCACAGCTCAAAGATATCTATACTATAAGGAGCGAAGACAATTGAAAACTTTTCTCACCCAATTCGGACCCACCTTACCCCTCACACCGGACGCACCCGTAAGGTTGCATGATGACCAAAAAGGTGGAACAACCATAGAAATCGCAATTTGGGGAGCGTTTCTGTCAAAAACATAATTTTTTATCACCCACCCCGTGTCTACCACCCTCCATACCCGCCGGGCCCACCCACCTTTACCCCGCGTACCTGGTACCCGCCAGGCCCCTCCCACCCACACCATACACACGCGTCAGCCAGCGCCCATCACCACCCACCCACACGGCTCTCGCATGCGCCGTCGGCCAACGGCACGGCCACGGCCCCGCCACCGGCGCCACCCGCCGCTGCTCCCACGGGCCCACCCGCATTCTGCGCTGCCGCACAGAGAGGAGGTCGTCGGGGACACAGTAGCAGACGGGCCGCATCGCGCTGAGGTCGAGGTTGTCGCACCTCCTCCGTGGAGCTCGAGCCGCCGCCGGGAAGCGGGCTCCTCCCCCGCACCTTTGCCCACCGCCGCAGCCCATAGAGAAAGAGAGAGAGAGCCCGAAGCCCCTCCACGTCCGAGAGAGACAGAGTGGAGGACGGCGTCGATCCGCCATCGTGCTGGGGAGGACGATGCCGGATCTGGCCGACTGCAACGAGGAGGCGTAGGGTGGCGGCGTTGAGGAGGCACCCTTGCCCAGCATCTTAAGGGTGCGGACATCCGGACACCACCAGGAAAAAAATCAAATGTCTCACCAGCGGCGAGGAGGCTCCGACACAGACGGCGATGATGACAGCTTCCTCTACCGCTACCCACTGCCCTCCGTCACCGCCTCTTCGAGTGCCCCCGGGGAGGTGGCGGCAAGCCCCAGGGTGGGGGCAGCGGCGGAGGCGGGGTTCCGGTGGCCTCGCGCCGTCCAAGTCGACGGTGTACATGTCCAACCTGGACTTCGTGCTCACCAACTCTGACCTCCACCTCCTCTTCTCCCGATTCGGCCGTGTCGCGCGCGTCACCGTCCTCAAGGACCGCGACTCCCGCCGCAGCCGCGGGGTCGCCCTCGTCCTCTTCGTCCGCCGTGAGGACGCCGCCACCGCGGCCGCCGAGATGCACAGAAAGGTGCTCCACGGGTGGACACTCTCCGCCTCCATCGCCTCTGGCGTGGAGGTTGCGGAGGGAGCACCCCGCCGGCTGACACAATGACGAAGAAGACGACGGCCATGCCGCCATGGTGCGACGTCGAGGCCGCGGCCGCACTCCACATCCGCGTACTCCGTCCTCCACCGCCGGAGAGGAGTGGCCGGCCCAGGGATTGAAGTTTCGGCCTCGCCATGACCGTAGTCGCCGTGCCTCGTGCGTCGTCCGTGCCGACCGGGGCGCTGGGCGCCGCGGCTCCGCAGTGGGGTGGCGCATGGTGGCGTTCAGCACGAGTTCTCTCGAGCTTAGCTTTGACGTCATCGACTGGGGGAAGAGGAGGAGGCGACGGTGATGCAGGCTTCAAGAATGGGAGGCTGAGGGCTCGAGAAGATGAGGCACAATCAAACAAGGACGACCGAAGTAGATAAGGCATCCGAGGCCAATAAACCAAAGTAAAAAGAACCAACGGCGGCAAGAAAAAAGTAAAGACGGTAAAGGAAAAATGAATGCAAAGTGTGTTCTGTGTTGGTATTAAAAATGGGATGAATATAATCAGACCACTAGGGTGTTAGAGAACCCGTAATGTGGCATGGTGTAGACATGAAGGCTTGGAGTCATCATATATATCAAGCCCTGCGGATTATGATGAAAGGCTCACAAGTCACGAATCAAGACAAAAACTTTATGGGGCAAATACAGCGAAATGAAGATACAGTAGATGCACATTGTTTATGTTTTTTTTATCATCAACACACAAGTGCACTAAATCATGCGATCAGTGAAACTCTCTATGATTCCATGAGTCAGTGTAAAGTAATATTATTTAAATAGTTTGATCGAGTCAGTTCATGATTGAATTTCATGATTGAATTTCTTAAGTGGATCAGTTTTAGAGAGTATGATAGTAGATGTTGAAATTGAGGCTCTAACCATTATTTTGAAATCCAATATTTTGGGTTCAATTTGAAGGAAGCTTACATATATCTATTGTACAACAGTACATGAAAGCATTGCGTGTGAAAATGTGCACATGACATTGAGGTAAAGAAGCAATAAACAAAAAGACCAGCTAGCTAGAGAATTGTGTACGATTTTTTATTATGTTTTCTTAAAATACGTGCGTGTTGCACGTACACTTTACTAGTACAAGGAAAGAACCAAGAGATGGCATGATAAGCGCATCAAAATCAAGGAATTCAAACCCGAAGACAAGGTCCTCCTCTTCAATTCAAGAGTGAAGCTTTTCGGCCATGGGAAACTCAAAAGCAAATGGGAAGGACCGTTCAACGTGATCGACACTTCATCCCATGGAGCCATTACTCTTCAAGATGACTCAGGTAATATATTTAAGGTAAATGGTCATCGCTTAAAAATTTATTTTGAACCGGAAAAGATTGAGGAAGTCGATGCGATCGAATTCCTCAACATTAGCGATTAAATATCTCACCCTTGAATAAAATAAAAATTTCCCTTTCTTCTTTAATAAACAAATAAAAAAATAAAACTTTGCTTTGATTTGGCTAGTACAATTTGTACTAGCCAAATCCATGTATCTCATCTTTGTCTAAGAGTGTGCAGGAGAAGACGCAGCAAAAAAAATAGTGTGGGGGAGGTACCGAGAGTCAACTTCTCCCGACATTCAAAGGAACAACATGGTTTGAACAATCCTGCCCCCCTAATTCCATGATTCATGAGTTAGATAATCATTAAACTCAACAAATCTTGTTGCTCCATTGCTATACATGTTTTCAATTGATTGGCTTGCATGTTCTTTATTCCTAGCACATATATCTGTTGCTTGTGAACAAATATCATTAGGAAAACATGTTCATCTAAATGGTTGATTGATGAGACATAGTTGCTCGCTCTATCAAAGTGCTTGGGATGTTTTATTTGAAAAAAAAACTTATATTAGCCTTGCTAGCTCCTCAGTGATGATATATTCCCACCAAAGCCATATGTTGTTTACATTAGAAAACCTCATACATATGCTGCTTGTTATTACATTGAGCTTTGTCAAATTGTTGTGACCCTTGCTAGAAGCTTTTCATGCTTTCATGATCAAGATCACGTACACTCCACCTTCATATGCGAAACTTCTACACTGGAAGTTAGCAACATCCATCCATCCACAAAAAAAAATATATATATATACTCCAGTCAATTTATGAATCTCTCTCTCCCTAGTTTTTCCTTCAAAAGAGACATGGGCTAAAAAGAAAAAGAAAACGACACATGCTAAAGAGAAACTCTTCTCAAGCATGATGAAAAAAAAGAAAAAAGAAAAAACATATAGCCATGTTCTCAAAATAAAGTTCAATGGGAGAGAGATCATACAACAAGGAGTACATATTACCATATCATCCCCTTTCCACACACATGCACATCTTGATCAGATTGTATGACTAGTCTTCTTCTTGGATCCGGTTTTTGACTTTGCAATATTATGTGATACAAGTATGCCTTATATCTTCAACCCTACCTTGAGCTCCACATATGGCCATCATTAGAAGTAGGTTGAAGAAAGGCGAGTTTGATGCCTTGGTGAGGAATCATGCACACTGAGCGATCCGAGAGCATCATTTGAGGAGTCAAGTAAGGCTAAGTTTTGAAAAATTTTATCAAAAACCCAAGTTACTTTACAGAAGGAGTTGAGGTGATTCAAATCCAGCCGTTCCATTCTTCAACCATCCAAGATGACATGGTAGACACCCCAAAGAGTCACAAGTACAGGTATGCCTTGGAATATCTTACATGCTAGCATCATATCATTTTGGATTCATGTTTTCCACCCTAGTCCTTAACCTTTACTCGAGGACGAGCAAAGGGCTAAGTGTGGGGGAGCTTGTTGATGGTCGTTAAGTCCCTATTTCGACCGTCAACTTCGGATAAAAGTTACACCATGAAAGTGTGCACCATAGCTATAGGGTTATAATCTAACAAATTCCACAAGCTTTGGTGTATATTTGATTGCAGGTGAAAATGAGCAATTATAGAATAAAATATGGCATTATCACAAACAACCTCAAATGCCAATTTGGACTACACCATTGCGACGAGCTCATCGAGATGATCGAAATGGACATATCATTTGCCTACTTTGGAGTCCGGATGGAAAAGATATAAAAAGGACAAACGCTGACGCGTGCTGACGTCACCCGGGGCCGTGCTACAGCGCCATGCAGCCACCCCTGAGGCGCCACGTGGCGGCCAACCATTGGCCGGCCCACCCACCGGTCAACGCCAGCAGGTGCACGTGGCGTGTGAGAGGGGGCCAGCCGAGCCACGCGTCACGCGCGGGCTGGCGGCCACCCCGACCGCGGCCTCACCTCGGGCGCTGACGCGCGCACGTGCGGGACACGCGTGGGCCGCGGGTCCGGCCGGGCACGTGGCGTCCTCTGGCTGGTTGGCCCCAGGTCTGTTGGCTGGTCCGCCCGGTTAGCCACCGGTTTTTCTATTTTCTGCACCGTTTTAGCGACCCAGCGACCGGTTCAGCTCCGGTTCAGGCCCCTAAAGACCGGTTTTCGCCCGGTTCTTCCTTCCAATGCCTCCAGTGCCGTACAGAGCACTGTTCATGTGCGCCCACCACCCTGGGGAGGTCGGTTTGGCCCTGGAAAGTGGGGGAGATCCTCCACTCTCCCAAGTCTCCTCCCCCTATAAATAAAAGCCCATTCCTCACTTCAGAACACACAAGAGAAGAGCTTTGAAGAAGCGAAGAGCTGCCACTATTATAGTTAGAAAATAGGGAGAGAGTTGAGGTGAGAGTTTCCGGGAGGAGCCGGAGTGTCGGCCCCTCCTCTAGCTCGTGCCACAGCGGATGCAGCTCCTCTTCTAGTAGCTACATCCGGGTCTTGTTCGGTAACTCTGGTCCCCTCTAATTAATTAAGCATTAATTATTACTTGTCTTTGTCTTATCGTTTCTCGTTCATATCATAGTAAGTTTATCTTACTCTGAGTGATTGCTTTGCTTGAGCACTGAGTGAAGTAGTGATCGATAGTGTAGGCGCGGTGCCTAGACTTGAGGTTACCTTGAAATACACCTAGCCCCACGCACTGCTTGTGGTAGCCGGCGGGTAGTGACAGCCCCGTCTGGCCTCTGTATTCCACCACGTGAGATGGCTAGTTCTGTAGGCATCGTAAGAGTGGTGTACGTAACGTCTCCCTTCTCATTCCTTTCCGTAGCCGGAGTGTGCATCCCTCGATCAAGACAAGTGCAAGTAATATCCTAATCGCTTGATTAGTTGAGAGAGCCGAAGTTCCCGTAACAAGTACCCTCTCTACCCTCCTATTGTTCATCTCTCTTCTCTTCGTCGTCATCCTTTTATCCGCACTCCCCCCAGACGAATCAGCTTAGGACTAGAGTACTTCTCGTTCCCCGTGGAAATCGATACCTTGGAATACTCCCGGGTGAAAGCTACATCGGTATCCGTGCACTTGCGGATCTATCTGTGATCGTGTAGTATACCAACAGGCTTTCTGGCACCGTTGCAAATCTAGTAACGACGTAAGAAGTGCCAACAGTGACAGCACTATTGAGTCCTTTGCAATCCACCCCCCGTGTGTAGGACTAGTGGAGCCTTATACTATTTGGGTTGTTTCAAGTTTCGGCCTTGATCCTCCTGATTAGTCTCCCCATGCATTAGTATAATGGTTCTTCTTCCATGATTGTTAAATGTATTGCACTAATCATAGTTTGCATTGACATATAGTTTATGGTTACCGAGGAGTATCCTCGCTAACTAGGCTGTGAATATGCTTCTCTCTCTATATTGACACTTTCTGGTGGCTCACTATGTTATGACTTGATCAATGCTATCATTATTATTATCTTTATGTGACTTACACTTGTTTATAGTAATTGATATATTTTGACCACTCTACATTACACAACTGAGAGATATGCATGTATTTGTTATTATAGATAAAAGACTTCTTTCCCTGAGGTAGAATATAAATACGATACCTGGTTTTACTCCTGGTTAAAATGCTACAATGGTATATTCATATCTGTGCGCTTGCGGATACCCATTTTTATATATTTTCTTATCTAGACATCCAAGGCATATGTAAGAGTACCAATGTGACGCCCTAGGTTTTTAATTAGCATCATTAGTGCTAATGACCGAATCAAACGAGTCAAACATGTTGACATTGGTCAAACTTTGGTCAACCTGGGTCATCACCTCGAAAACCTAGCCAACAATCACTAATGATCCTCTTAATCAAGTCAAAACACACTTTTGGTCAAACCTCGGTCAAAGGCATAGTCAAACCCCTGTTGTCTTTGAGCCCTCCTAGAACTTTTGCCGCGTTCTCCAATTTTCACTTAAACACTTCAAAATCGGCCAACATAAAAGTTGTTCGTCTTTTTGAGGGACACAATTTTCATAATTGGCGGCATTTGAAATTTCGAGTGGAACTTGTTCAAAATTTCGGTCAAAGCCAGCCTTTGCATTTTGACTGAGCCGAGAAAAACAGAAAGTTTGAGCCAAATTTCTGATCAATCCGAGGAAAATCTCATAGGCCAACCTTTGTAAAAGTTGTAGAGGGATCTTTGATCTACAACTTTGCTATTTACACTTTAGTGCCCTTTAGTTCCAGTTTTTGGAGTTATGTCCGGTCAAACACAGTTAAGTGAATCCAAAAACAGGCGACGTCGTGAGCGCCGTCACGCCCGCGCTCCAGCGCGCCGCGCGCGCACGCCGCTGTGTGGCGTCCGGGCCTCCCTCGGCGTCTGGGTCCCCCACGCCGGCCACGCCTCCCGAGGCCACCCCGCCTTCACGAGCCGTACGCACCCCGAGCCTTGCCTAGAAGCCCGCGCTCTCGCCGCGCGTGGCACGCCCCGCGCGCTCGCCGCCGGGTCCCTCCCGCGCCGTCCGCCTGCAATACGCCGCACGCGCCACACCACGGCCGGGCCCCTTCCTCGCCTCCTCTTGCTTCGAGGCTAAGCCTCCGCGCCCCCACACGCTGCTCGCCGCCTATAAAAGGCGTCGCACGTCCTCCTCGCGCGCGCCCGAGCGTCCGCCGTGCAGCCTTTACCGCCGCCGTGCTGAGCTTTTGCTCCCGCTCACTCCCTCGGCCGTGCGACCACCCCTGCCCCTCCTCTAGGACCTGCTGGAGCTCGCATCATCACTTGTTGCCCTGGACACACCGCCCCTTCGTCGGAATTCAAGCCGCCGCGGCCGCCGCCTGGCTCCGCCGCGCAGGCTCACCGGCGTCGTCCCCGCCCCAACTCCGGCCACCAGTAGTCCCGCGGTGAGCTCCTAGTCGCGCTTCCCCACTTCCCCGGCCGACCCCGCCGCCGGAGCCGTCGGAATTCCGGCCACCGCGCCGCCGGCTGCCCCGAGGGCCACATTGCAAAGGAAAATTTCCTTCTAGGGGCCGATCTGTAAACCAAGGGCATTTGTGTGAAGGTTCAGATCTTTCCAGGGACCTCAGTGAAAATAGAATCTTAAATAGTATAGGCTTTTGGCTGAATCTTGTAAAATCCGTAGAAAATCGTATAAAAATCAAAAAAATGCAAACCCAGTTTTGTTGGTTTCCTTGTGAATAACTCTACAACTTTTGTAAAGCATGACCCTACTTTTGACTGATAGTTTTTGCATGTAAAATTGAATTCAGTTAAACCTAGATCTGCTGTAGTTCAAAAACTACCAATGATATCAAGCTAAATTTTGGATATGTTGTGAGTCATGCCATGTCTGGATTCTATACCAAACATTGCAAAAAGTTACTATGTAGATCTTTTAATATGATTTATTTTGTATTTATGATGAATCTGTCCAAATGATTTTTGTAGCTAAAAATAATTATGTTTTTGTGCTCAACTTCTGGATATGATATTTTTATGCCTAAATGCACCTTTGGTGAATTAATCATGATTTTATATCTGCCAGAAATATTTAATCTTGATTTATGCTTAGTTTTAAATATAAATGCATAGCTCAAGATCTAGAGTAGATCTTGATATGCTTGTTGCTTTCCTAGCCTTTATTTGAGTCAGAGAACCAGTGGGAGAAAGTTGGAATCCTTTTGTTGTTGATTTATTTTTATATGCATTTCTCATGTTTTGGTTACTAGAAATTGTTATTTTCGGTATAATTAAATTCCTAGCTCTTTTAATTGTGCTCTTGTGTTCAGTGACCTTGAGTAGAGCTAGAGAGCTTAAAACATGTCACCCACTGCATTTTAGGAATTTATTTACGAATCAAACCAATGGGAGCCATTTGAAGCTTAATATTAAATTAAATTGGAAAACCACCGACACCTCACCTAATGACCCTATGTATGTGATGTAAATCATGCTAAAAAGCTAAGTGTCACCACCCTTGCTGTTTGTGAAATTAAATTAATTTACTTGCATAAATATGTACACAGTCACTATCAAAAAGAATAATTAATAAAGAACCACATATTGTTCCTTTATTGGAAGAGTATGCTGAATGTATTGTTATCTAGGTGAATGTGGTCAACCATGCACCTCATGGTTGTCATATGTTGCTTTGTAATTAATTAAATTAAAACCGTCAATTAAATCTTGCATATGCATCCTCGTGTAGATCTTCCCGACGGTAGCTATACGCTCGTGCCGGAAGGAGGAGACGAAGGTGCTGACGGTGAGCTGCAGTACGTGGACGTAGCTCAGGACCTGGACCAAAGTCCAGAAGGGCCCAAGGCCAACCTTGCCGACGAAGGCAAGCCCCGGATCATTAACCCCTTTCTTTTTAAAATTATTCAATTACTTTTGCTATGTTTGTGCATTTACGTTTCAGGAGTTGAATTGAAACCCTAGATGCATGAACCTTAGGTACCTATGCTCTTTTACTAGTATGCTAGGTCGATAGCTGCTATGCTATAGGACCGGTACAAGTCGAGTGATGTTCGTCACTCGCAAGAATATGTTCTTATGTTGGAATCATAAGATCTTTATAAATGGATTGCTCATGTGGTAAGAGCATGGGATTTAGGCTCCAGTCCAGTGGCTTTCATGGGCTAAGCTTTTGAACGTACTAAGCACTTATCGGGAATGGGACCGGTAAGCCTAGTACCTTAATGAGGCGGTGCAGGATCTTACTATTACTAATCTTGAATATTCGCCTGCCCGACTTGCAACCGGGAGGTGGGTACATGTGTGAGGCTGGGTGTACTGTGTGGGGCACGCTAGATAGCCTTGTACCCGGGACTGTAAGATTCGATCCCAAGCCGAAGATTTTTGGGAACCGCCTGGTTGGTGAACTCTTGGTGAGGTCACTCTTCCGTGTGTTTAGGTTTACCTTGCAAGGTTATAAATCAATCGATTGTCGGCCTCTCACCGTTATCCGAGACTGCTTAATCAACTGGCCATGATATCCCTTAATGATGGAACTATGTGAATCTTACTTTGTGGACTAATGGTATTGCACAATTCTTGATTGCAATAGATGGCACACTTAGAAATGGTAATTAACTAGAATATGTGCTAAAATATTGAAAGTAAGGACATACTCTTTGTTGCTTTTCAGCAAAAGAACTCCACCAGCCAAAAAGCCTCTCATGTCTAGAGTTTGGCGATGTAGTTATCACCCGACGGTTAAGTCTTGCTGAGTATTAGTATACTCAGCCTTGCTATATTAAATGTTGTTGCAGGTGTTGTTTGGCTTGGAGAGATTCCACCTGGCTGGGAGCTGGAATGGGTGGATGACGACGAGTGATGGCATCACGGAAGGCCTCTTGTGGTGTTTATCGTCGCGCTAGTTTATTCCGCTATTTTCGAACTCTGAACCTTTATTTATCATGTCATGAACAGTGGTTTATAATAATTAACCCTTCGGGGTAGAATTGGTTTTAATTTGTGTTTGTACTCTGGACTCGCCTTCGTGTGAGTTTTAATGCATATGTTCGATCCTTATGTGATATCCAAGTGATTTCACTGGGCTTTGACCTGGCAACTGACGACGGGACGGTACTTTACTGTCGCTTAACGGCCAAAGTGGATTGGTTTAGGCGATAGTACAGTATTTTCCTGGGCGGGTTGTCACAACCAATCCATGTGTTTTAGTGGCACTTCTGTCAGGGATGACAACCTAGATCAAGTTGTGCTATGACTCGTATTGGATTTATCTTTTAGTTTATCTAAAAGCAACATCTGATATACACTTAGCATCATGTTAAGATATACTTTTGCATTTCTGGCGCCGTCGATAGAGATGCATCTTATATCTATTTCTAGTCGATGATGCTAGCAATGTCAACCAGCATTTTTGGTGCTGTTGCCGGGAAAAGAAAGTCTATAGCCTAAATAATAAATTTAGTAATAGTGTTGGGGTAAATATTTCGCAACAACCCCCCTGTACCTTCGGCTCGGTGGAGAAGATCGGGAGTAGTCTCTACTTTTACCTTCATTATTTCAGGAAATGATCGCGGGTCAGCTGGCAAAGACCAAGCAAAGCTTTGGATCTTCATTTCGACGGAAGCCAGGTCCATCGAGCGAAGGGCCAAGCGAAGCTTGGCATCTTCACTCTAAGAGGGCGAGGTCCGCGCGCAAAGACGCAAGGGTAGAGCTGCCGCGAAGTCAAGTCAAGGCCTGTCTTCGATGTAACGCGAAGAGGAGCGGCCGGAGATGAGGCGCGTGATCTTTAAAGAAGCAATCTTCATTTGATCTTCGGGCGGCGTCGGTGAAGACACAGATAGCGACCAAGAGAAAGTCCGCTAAGGGGAAAGCTTCGGCAAGGGTCTCGCGAAGAGCATGGAGGCGAGCGAAGAGCGAACCGCCACGGTAGCAGACACATAGACAGGCGAGGTGTAAAGTGATTGTCTATAAAGTTTGTGAGTACGGAGCCCTGCGAGGTTACCAAAATACCCCTAAGATGCTTCGCACAATGTGAAAAAGCAATGGTAGACGTCGTAAAGTGTAATTGTTACGGGCCTATAAAAAGGACCCGATGGTAATGAAATGGGGGCGATCGGAAGGCGGCTGGGTTTCATTACGCCCAGCTGAGTTTGAGTTTTCCGTTCTTTGGTGTCGTAAGTGTTTTCTCTTAGCTTCCTTTCTTGTTAGTTCATTTTGACTGTTGGCCCCTCTTCGGGGAAGGTTTTCACCCCCAACAAATAGCATGCATGTATCTCTCACACGTAATGTATTGAGAACCCAAATTATCATTGCTTAAACAGGCTTACCCTTGTTCTTTCCACTTTTGTCTATCTGATTTCAGGGTAATGTATGAATAAGAATCTTTCAGACAACTTCGTTTCAGATCCAGAAAAAATCTTAAGGAAGGCAAGGTCCAAGCTCAAGTCTCGGCCCACAACCTCTGCCTTGGAAGATTCAGCAGTGCGAAGCTTAACACCCACATTCGAAGTAATGGCAAACAAGACCCTTCGCGAGTACTCCGCACCGACCTCGGACAACATTTGTACTGGTCCGACAGTCACTATGGGAGACGCAACTTTTGAGCTCAAGCCTGCACCGATCAACATGGTACAAGCTAGCCAATTTTGTGGAAGAGTTCATGAAGATGCCAACGCACACCTTCAACATTTCTTGGAGATATGTAGCACCTTCACGATCAAAGATGTGCCAAGTGACACAGTCCTACTTCGCTTATTGAGAGCCAGGTGTGGTTCGAGGACCGGTGGATGGTCGCTTCCTGGTGTGATGAGTGATTGACAACGTGGTGTGGACTGATTCTTGGCTAAGTATTGCAGGTGCAGGTTGCGGCTTGACTGGTGCAGGTGCAGGTGAAGAACAAGCGTGAAAGGTCGTTGCCGGTGAGGCCTCCAGGTGTGGAGAAGACAAGTAGGCTTGGTTCGAGGGACCCGGTGGCCAGCGGGGTCAAGTGCGGGCCGCATGGTGGCAAGAACGGCAAGATGAAGTCATGGACGGTTTCTTGGTTGAGCCTCAAAACCAAGGTCGAGCCGGGACTACGTGGGAGCTGAGTCATGAGTGGTGATTGGCGGAGGCTACACCAAGTTCGCGGGGTTTCAGGTGGTTCACCAGAAAACCACTGGGTTCCTTGGTTGATCCACAAAGCCAAGACCGAAGAACCGAAGACGGAGGTGCAGCAGCTCCAGACCGGTCTGACCGGTGGGTCTGACCGGTCTGACCGGTGGGTACCGGTCTGACCGGTGAGGAGCACTGGTCTGACCGGTGTGCGACGACGCAGTCCGGAATCTTCGAAGCGGAGGACACGCGTCGGGATCGCAAGGCTTGCGTCGAGGCTAAGCAAGTTTGCGGTCGCTGGGCATCCGTCCGATGGTGCGAAGACAAAGACTTCCAATTTCGCCCTCGAGGGGCATGTATCCCTAGTTAGCTAGTAAGGGTATTTTAGTCTTTCGGTTGCCTCCATATAACCCAAGTGGTGAGAGGATGGCAGCCATCTCCTGGAACCCTAGCTCATTTGGTTTTCCTATTTTCTTAGGATTTTCGTAGGACTAGCTTGAGAGCTTCATGGTGAGATCTTGTGAGAGGGAAGGATGATCGGGCGGCAAGCTAGACCTTGTATGAACCTCTTTGGTATGTATAGATGATTCGGCGTGGTTCCTCAAGGCTTGGATGTGTCTTTCCCGTTTCTCCTTTTTGGTGATTTTCGGAGCCCTTTCTTGGCAATTTTCTTGGAGCGATTTCGAGGCCTTTCTCTTTGGGATTTGGTGGGGGGTGTATGCATGAACCCTTTGTGGTTCTTTACCCTTTGATTCCCCTTCCAAATCCGTGAGCAAAGGGGCTCGATTTTGGGGTTTTCGTGGCTCTAGGGTTAGAGGCGTTCTTGGTGGGATTTCTTCGATTCCTCTTGATTTGACAAGTTTTGGTGGACCAAATCTTGGCTATGGAGTACCCATGAGGTGTTCCTACTATCCCCAAAGTCTTGTGCAAAACCGTGGAGCGGATCGGGAGATCGGGAGTTGGATTTGGAGGAGTTGACTCGCGGGCGCTGTTCATCCCGAGCTGCCCAGGCACGACCGGTCTGACCGGTGCTCTTGACCGGTCTGACCGGTGCTAGCCCTTGGTGGGTTTTTGTCTCGGGGAACAGCCTTGTCCGTGTGGTTTTGTCCCGTGGTCCTGCTGATCAGTTCTTGGAGTGTTTGGAGTTGTTTTGCTAGGATTTGTGAGGGGTTCTTCTTCCTCACAGGTTGTGTTTCGTGGTGGTTTTTGTTACAGGGCCTAGAGGATTCACTGAGGCTTCCTGGAACGTTTGCTGTGCGGCTGCTGTAGCCACCGGCCTGACCGGCTCTGTCCACCGGTCTGACCGGTGTCACCGGTCTGACCGGCGCAGGCCATCGGTCTGACCGGTGTAGCACAGGCAGCAAGCCGTGCAAGTTTCCGCTGTGTGTTTTGGTGAGTTTTGGCTAGGAAGGTTGAGTGTTGGTTCCTAGGACCAGTAGCACTCCAGTGGCTGCGTGGTCTTGACCAACTTGGGTAGTTGGGTCGGAGACGTGAGTTGGAAGCCGTGTTCGTCTTGTTGGAGTTCTCATCTCCTTCGAGAAGAATTTTTATCGCCTCCCATTCACTCCCCCCCTCTCTGGTTCGCCTAATCGGTCCTTCAATTGGTATCAGAGCCGGTTCGGGTCTTTATTGACTCTTACCAGTCTAAGATCCAAAGATGGCGTACCAGGAACGGGGTTCGGGTCCTCCGCACTTCGATGGGAAGAACTACCAGATGTGGCAAAGGCGGATGGCGGCGTTCCTCCGCGGAAAGGGTCAGATCCTTTGGGATGTCACGGTGAACACAGCTTATGTTCATCCGATGAACTTCCTTGCTCCAGGATCGAGGGATATGTTCGAAGCCAACAACAAGGCTGTCGACTACTTGTTTCGTGCTCTGTGTCAGCCTGAATTCGATCGGGTTCAGACAGAGGACTTAGCTTGTAGGATTTGGGAGCAGTTGAAGGATGCTCATGCTGGGAATGCTCAGGTTCAGGCTCGGATGTACGCGACTTACCGGAGAGAGTACGAGAACTTCACTCATCTCCCCGGCGAGTCCGTCGATGCCCTTTTCCAGTGATTTACGGTCGTTGTGAACAACATGAGAGCCAATGTGGACGTCCTACCATACAATGATCATGATAGAGCCGTGAAGCTCTTGCACTCGTTGGATCATACCGTATGGGACGGGAAGTTTGAGGCTATTGTTGAGTCCGAGAAGTATGACACCTTGACGGTGAACGAGCTGTTCTCGAAGCTCAAGTCGGCTGAGTTGGACCGTGGTATGACAGCCAAGATCGAGAGCCCGACTGATTCTCATAGTCTCGCTCTCGTTAGTGGCAAAGGAGCTAAGTCTAACGATAACGCATCCTCCAGGATGTACTCTCTGTCTTCTTTGATGTCTTTGCCAGATGAGGAGTTCGACGTGCTTGGAGAGGACGAGCTGGCGTTGCTGACCAGGCGGTTCGAGAGGCTGCACGAGAACCGGGTGAACACGAGGAGGACAGCACGGACGTGCTTTCAGTGCGGCAAGCCAGGACACTTCGTTGCCGACTGCCTGGAGAAGACGGAGAACAAGGACGGCTACAAGGACGGCTACAGGCACCGATCGAGCAAGGATGGCAAGTACCGATCGAGGTGCGATCACAAGCACAAGAACAAGCACAAGGACGAGCGACGGTCGAGGAAGAAGGATGGCCGCGGCAGGAAGGCCCGAGCAATGGTCGGAGCGAGCGACGTCGACTCCAGCTCCGCCTACTCTTCCTCAAGCTCGAGTAGCAGTGAAGATGAAGGTGATCGGCGCAAGAACAAGAAGTCATCCAGGAAC
The DNA here is from genome assembly GCA_036936925.1 of Cenchrus fungigraminus. Taxonomy (NCBI): domain Eukaryota; kingdom Viridiplantae; phylum Streptophyta; class Magnoliopsida; order Poales; family Poaceae; genus Cenchrus; species Cenchrus fungigraminus. The sequence continues at coordinate 45,770,892 of CM072778.1, read as the reverse complement.
TTGAGCGGGTTGAGCTGCTTCGCGAGAGATGGCTTCTACGGCATGGCTCGTAGCTCCGGCAGCAAGAAGAGCCACCAGAGTGACTCGGACTCTGACTCCGAGGATGAGGTATGTGATGAGCTCTCTTCTTTGCGCAAGGAGAATGATGAGTTGGTTGACTTGCTTGATAACCGCGATCACATGCTTAGAGAGGCCAAGAAGATGAGGAAAGAGCTTAGGGCCTCACTAGAAGATGCTAGGAACCGTGTGGCTGAGCTAGAAACCCAGAACCTAGATGCTAAGCTTGAGATTGATTCGCTTAAGGCTTCTCCTGTGGTTTCTGATGAGATTGATTGCTGTGATTGCTCTGTGTACCTAGCTGATCTTACTGCTCTTAAGGATAAGCATGCTTCTACTTGTGATGAACTAGATATGCTTAGGGTTGAAGTGGCTGAGCTTAAGTCTAGACCTGCTTTGCTAGGTGCTAGCACTTCTTGCCCTGTTTTGCATGGAAAGATTGATGAGATGCATGCTTACACTGTTTCGCTTGAGGCTAAGTTAAAAGAGCCTATTCCCACTTCTTGCTCTACTTGTGAATTGCATGCGGTTAAGAATTTGGAGCTTGCACATTATGTTGATCGCCTGCAGGATGAAAATGATGAGCTGAGAAAATGTATGAGCTGGTTGTCGAGTCAGGAGCCTCAGCTCGGTATCATGATAGCGGCTTTCAAACGCTATGATGGTCAGGCACTTGGGGCTGACAAGCTTGGAGAGAACTGTGGTGAGGGAGCTGAGAGAGTTGGAGAGATTCCTATCCCATCACCAAACAGACACAAGAACAAGTTTGAGCCCAAGCCCAACCATCTCAGAAACAAACTTGACACTACTCCAGATCCACCCATATTCCCTCACCCAACAAATGATTTTCAGAAACCGGTGAAGTTTGTGAGCCCAAAGGGAGGTGAGGAAGGAGAGAAGAAGGGTGAGAAGCCGAGTGGGCAGCCCCAACCCAAGCCTAAGCCTAAGCCACAGCCCATAAAGTTCCATTGTGGGTATTGTGGGAGAGATGGTCACAAGGATGAGTTTTGCTTCAAGAGGAAGCGTGAGGAGAGAATGGCTAGAGAGTGGGCTAACAGGGACAGGTACCACCCCTCTAATGGTGTACCTGAGCCTCGTATGCAGATGCCCAGGGCCAAGGCGATTGTGAGGACGGTTCCGGCTTGGGGAGACCGGAAGGCTGCAGGTGTTGCTGCTGGCCGAGCCACACCGGTCAGACCGGTGTACTACACTGGTCAGACCGGTGCAGGTCTGGGCAGATAGCGAGTCGGATTTCGTGCTCGTGAGGATGCTCGGTTTGGTTCTGGAGGTCGTGGTTCTGGTGGTTGGTCTGGAAAGTTTGCAGGTGGTCAGTTTGCTAGGCGTTCTCCACCTCGTGCTCAATACGAGGGTGAGAAGAGTCGTAGCTTTGAGATGGAGCGGAGGTACGATCCACGGTTTCCCTTTCGTGGTTTTTGTCCTCCTCCAGCTAGAGAGGGTTGGTTCCCTCGTGGTGGTTACCGTGGTGGTAGCTTTGATAGGCGTGATGATTTGGTTTGTGCTTACCCCACTTTGGAGCAAATGGCTCGGCACTGGTTTTACTCTTTTGGTACTAACCCCAGTGCTGAGTCGTTTGTTCACTCACGTGCTCGCTTTTGAATTTCAGGTGGGAGACTTGAAGAACATTTGGTTGATTGACTCCGGTTGCTCGAGGCATATGACCGGAGACAAGGGGTGGTTCTCAAGTCTCGTCCCGGTGGTGACAAAGAAGTACATCACCTTTGGGGACAATGGGCGAGGGCGTGTGCTGTCAGAAGGTGAGATTAAGGTAAGCGACAAGATCACTCTCAGGCGTGTTGCTCTTGTTCAATCGCTTGGATACAATTTGCTTTCTGTGTCCCAGTTGTTGGATGAGGGTTTTGAGGTGTTGTTTCGGCCTGGTGGTTCTCGGATTTTAGATTCTCGGTTGGATCTTGTTTGCATGGTCGTTCCCGAGGGTCAGGTGTTCCGAGCTGATTTTTCTCAGTCTTCGGGTGTGGAGCGTTGCTTCTTGGCTGGTTCTTCGAGTGAGTTGTGGAAGTGGCATAGGAAGTTGGGTCACTTGAGCTTTGACCTTTTGTCTCGCTTGAGTAAACTCAATTTGGTCCGAGGATTGCCACGATTGAGGTTTGAGAAAGAGTTGGTTTGTGCGCCGTGTAGGCATGCCAAGATGGTAGCCTCTTCTCACCCGCCTCTCACCGATGTGATGACTGAGCGTCCATGCGAGCTGCTCCATATGGACCTTGTTGGCCCAGCTCGTGTGCGATCTGCGGGTGGGAAGTGGTATGTCCTTATTGTGGTGGACGACTACTCTCGGTATGCGTGGGTGTTCTTTCTTGAGGAGAAGGGGGAGACGTTTGGTTTTGTTCGAGATCTTGTCTTGAGGTTAAGAAACGAGAGGCACGGAGATGCCATACGAGCGATCCGCAGTGACAATGGCTCGGAATTCAAAAACTCTCGCTTCGAAACCTTTTGCCATGACTTGGGTCTTGAACATCAGTTTTCGAGTCCGTATACGCCTCCCCAGAATGGCGTGGTGGAAAGGAAAAACAGGACCTTGTGCGAGATGGCTCGGACGATGCTCGACGAGCATAGGACTCCGAGAAGGTTCTGGGCTGAGGCGGTCAATACCGCGTGCCATGTGTCGATCAGGATCTACCTCAGGGTTCACAAGAAGAAAACCTGTTATGAGTTGATGCACGGTCGCACACCCAAGGTGAGTCACTTCCATGTCTTTGGTTGTAAATGCTTCATTCTGAAGAAAGGGAAGAAGTTGGACAAGTTCGAGGCTAGGTCTGTCGATGGTATTTTCTTTGGTTATGCATCTCATTCTAGAGCATTTCGTGTGCTCAATCTTGAAACTAACCAAATCGTGGAGACTTGCGAGGTAACCTTCGACGAGACACAGCCACGTAGTCAGCTTGTTTTTGAGTGTGCAGGTGACGACGAACTTGGCGAGGAGATCTTTCAGGAGGAGGAGCATGAACATGGAGATGATGAAGATGGCGGTGTGATGCCCGTGGCTGAACATGTACCTACTACTTCGACGACGATCGAGAATGGACCCTCTCCCACACCTACAACGACAAACCCAGATCAAGGCGAAGCTGCTGTTGAGGGGGAGGTAGCATCAAGGCGAGAACCTCCCCGACGAGTGCAAGTGGATCACCCAGCTTCGAGAATCATCGGCGACATGAATGAACGTACTACACGGTCGAGAGTTCGGAACAATTCTCATTTCGCTCATGCTGCTTTTGTTGCCACTTTTGAGCCCAAAGACATTGGACATGCGTTATCTGATCATAATTGGGTTAACTCGATGCATGAGGAGTTGGAGAATTTTGAGAGGAACCAAGTTTGGGTGTTGGTTGACCCTCCCCCAGGGTGTAAGCCGATTGGGACAAAATGGGTGTGGAAAAATAAAGAGGGAGAGAAAGGAGAAGTGGTGAGGAACAAGTCGAGACTTGTTGCTCAGGGGTACAGTCAGAAAGAGGGGATCGACTACGAGGAGACTTTCGCTCTTGTAGCTCGTTTGGAGGCGATCAGGATCCTTCTAGCTTTTTCCGTGGCTAAAGGGTTCAAGTTGTACCAGATGGATGTGAAGAGTGCTTTCCTGAACGGTGTGTTGGAGGAAGAGGTGTTTGTGAGGCAACCACCGGGGTTTGAGAGTGAGAAGTACCCTCACCGGGTATACAAGTTGAGGAAGGCGCTGTATGGGTTGAAGCAGGCGCCTAGAGCTTGGTATGGTAGGCTGAGGGGGTTCCTGTTTGAGAGAGGGTTTGAGATGGGGAAGGTCGACCAGACCTTATTTCTCCTCAGGCAGGACAGAGATATCCTGATTGTGCAGGTATACGTGGATGATATTGTCTTTGGTGGCTCGTCTAACTCTCTTGTTGCAAGGTTTGCAGAAGACATGAGCAGGGAATTTGAGATGAGCATGATGGGCGAGTTGCAGTTCTTCCTCGGGCTACAAATCAAGCAATCAAAGGAAGGAACATTTGTGCACCAAGCTAAGTACACCAAGGACATTGTGAGGAAGTTCAAGATGGAGGACTCCAAGGCCATGGCGACGCCTATGAGTACGACTACAGTTCTTGATGCGGACGAGGAAGGTGAACACGTGGACCAGAAGGAGTACCGGAGCATGATCGGGTCACTCCTCTACTTGACGGCGACGAGGCCGGACATTCAATTCTCGGTGTGTCTGTGCGCTCGTTTTCAAGCTTCTCCGAGGACTTCGCATCGGCAAGCAGTCAAGCGCATTTTCAGGTATTTGCGACACACTGCCGACTTCGGCCTTTGGTACTCTGCGTCTTCTTCTTTGGCGCTTCATGGATTTTCAGACGCGGATTTTGCCGGGTGTCGGTTGGATAGGAAGTCCACTTCTGGGACTTGCCAGTTCTTGGGTTCTTCTTTGGTATCTTGGTCTTCCCGCAAACAGTCGAGTGTTGCTCAATCCACTACCGAGGCAGAGTATGTGGCCGCAGCTAGTTGTTGCTCTCAGCTCCTTTGGATCACATACACCATGAGTGACTTTGGTGAGGAGTATACCCATGTCCCACTTCAATGTGATAGCACTAGTGCCATAAGCGTTGCAAAGAACCCAGTGCTCCATTCCAAAACCAAGCACATAGAAGTGAGGTATCATTTTCTGAGAGACAACGTAGAGAAAGGGAAGATAGCTTTGATCCATGTACCCACACATGAACAACTAGCCGATATTTTCACCAAACCCCTAGATCAAGCAACTTTCACTCGTTTGCGGGGGGAGCTTGGTGTTTGTTTGATTTCTTGAGTTGGCGTGTGGGAGCTCCTTTGTAGCATATGTATAGCTTTCCTTTGTGCTTTTCTTGCATTTGGCATGGCATAAGTAGCATGATGTATAGGCATCTTTGTATCTTAGGTTGCATGCATTTTGTATCAAATGCATTGTTTAGGAAAGGCTTCTCCTATACACATTGTTCACCATGGAATGACATATATGTCTTTGTGAGCTAATTTGGTAAGCTATGGTTAGTTTGGCTTAGCTCTTGACAATCTTGGTTTGTATCCATGGTTGATGGCTATGTTTTTGAAAAATTTCATATATATGCTCTCTTGTGAGTAAATGCCTTTACATGATCTTGACATGTTTTAGTGGCTTGGCTATGCTTAATTTGTGGTTGGATAGCTTATTTTGATCATATGGGGCCAAAGGCTCATTTGCCATCATGAATGTTTAGCCCCCATGCTTCATCTTGTGGAGGGGCATAAGTTCCTTTTTGTCGCAAAGACATTTCATGTACCAATTATAAATCTGAAAATGAAATGTAAATTGCTTGAAAAATGTGCTCCCATGTCATATGTGCTAATTTTAATTTGCTTTGGGTGCTAAATCGTTGCATGATGCCTACCAATGAGAAGTCTCATATATAGAAGTAGGCACATGGCTCGGTGGCTTTGACATGACATGAGGTGCTTGTGGGTGTTTATGATGGTCTTATGCTTAGAATGGTTGTCCTAGCATGAAGTTTGTGTGGCTTTGCCATTTTGACATGTTTTGCTCATGTTTAGGACTTTGCTCATGAGAGGGTGATTTTTCGCAAAATTGCTAAATTCTATCTTAGCTTCGCCCAATGGTTGTGAAACTTGGTGATCATGAAGTTTATGTCTTTACGAAGCTATAGAGTATCTAACTTGCTCGTTTGGACATGTGTAGCATCCTATGTTGAATTTTGTCTATTTGAGAAGCTCTATGTTGCATTTTTTGCATTTTTGGCTTGATTCATGCATTGTCAACAAGGGGGAGAAGTTTGAGCATGTTTTGGCCTACTGAATGCATTTGGAAGGTTTTCAGGTGGTTTCGAGCTATTTTTGGGCTCTGTTGTGCACCGGTCTGACCGGTTGAGGTCACCGGTCTGACCGGTCAGAGTGCTGGTCCTGTTCACATGTTGCCCACCGGTCTGACCGGTGGTGTCGACCGGTCTGACCGGTCAGAGCTGAGCTGTTGCAGCTGCTCTGTTTTGTGAAGTGGTTCGCATGCATTTGTCCAGGGGGAGTTGCATCGGTTCAGGGGGAGCTTGCATGTGTGCAGGGGGAGCTCTTTGTGGTTTTCGAGCTTTGGTTTGATGGTTTGTGCTCTTTGCTTGAGCATGTTTTGTCTCGGATGTGTCGAGCCGTTGCTCTTGCCTAAGGGGTCCGAGACTTGTCTTCTTCAAGTGATCTTGCTCTTTGCCTTTTCTTTGGCTTTCGATCGCTTGTTGGAGGTTCTTTTAGTCGTTTCTTTTCTTTTCCTTTTCTCTTGGTTACCAAAACGTGTGTGTTGTCAATGCACTCATCAAGGGGGAGATTGAGAGCCAGGTGTGGTTCGAGGACCGGTGGATGGTCGCTTCCTGGTGTGATGAGTGATTGACAACGTGGTGTGGACTGATTCTTGGCTAAGTATTGCAGGTGCAGGTTGCGGCTTGACTGGTGCAGGTGCAGGTGAAGAACAAGCGTGAAAGGTCGTTGCCGGTGAGGCCTCCAGGTGTGGAGAAGACAAGTAGGCTTGGTTCGAGGGACCCGGTGGCCAGCGGGGTCAAGTGCGGGCCGCATGGTGGCAAGAACGGCAAGATGAAGTCATGGACGGTTTCTTGGTTGAGCCTCAAAACCAAGGTCGAGCCGGGACTACGTGGGAGCCGAGTCATGAGTGGTGATTGGCGGAGGCTACACCAAGTTCGCGGGGTTTCAGGTGGTTCACCAGAAAACCACTGGGTTCCTTGGTTGATCCACAAAGCCAAGACCGAAGAACCGAAGATGAAGGTGCAGCAGCTCCAGACCGGTCTGACCGGTGGGTCTGACCGGTCTGACCGGTGGGTACCGGTCTGACCGGTGAGGAGCACCGGTCTGACCGGTGTGCGACGACGCAGTCCGGAATCTTCGAAGCGGAGGACACGCGTCGGGATCGCAAGGCTTGCGTCGAGGCTAAGCAAGTTTGCGGTCGCTGGGCATCCGTCCGATGGTGCGAAGACAAAGACTTCCAATTTCGCCCTCGAGGGGCATGTATCCCTAGTTAGCTAGTAAGGGTATTTTAGTCTTTCGGTTGCCTCCATATAACCCAAGTGGTGAGAGGATGGCAGCCATCTCCTGGAACCCTAGCTCATTTGGTTTTCCTATTTTCCTTCCTATTTTCTTAGGATTTTCGTAGGACTAGCTTGAGAGCTTATGGTGAGATCTTGTGAGAGGGAAGGATGATCGGGCGGCAAGCTAGACCTTGTATGAACCTCTTTGGTATGTATAGATGATTCGGCGTGGTTCCTCAAGGCTTGGATGTGTCTTTCCCGTTTCTCCTTTTTGGTGATTTTCGGAGCCCTTTCTTAGCAATTTTCTTGGAGCGATTTCGAGGCCTTTCTCTTTGGGATTTGGTGGGGGATGTATGCATGAACCCTTCGTGGTTCTTTACCCTTTGATTCCCCTTCCAAATCCGTGAGCAAAGGGGCTCGATTTTGGGGTTTTCGTGGCTCTAGGGTTAGAGGCGTTCTTGGTGGGATTTCTTCGATTCCTCTTGATTTGACAAGTTTTGGTGGACCAAATCTTGCCTATGGAGTACCCATGAGGTGTTCCTACTATCCCCAAAGTCTTGTGCAAAACCGTGGAGCGGATCGGGAGATCGGGAGTTGGATTTGGAGGAGTTGACTCGCGGGCGCTGTTCATCCCGAGTTGCCCAGGCACGACCGGTCTGACCGGTGCTCTTGACCGGTCTGACCGGTGCTAGCCCTTGGTGGGTTTTTGTCTCGGGGAACAGCCTTGTCCGTGTGGTTTTGTCCCGTGGTCCTGCTGATCAGTTCTTGGAGTGTTTGGAGTTGTTTTGCTAGGATTTGTGAGGGGTTCTTCTTCCTCACAGGTTGTGTTTCGTGGTGGTTTTTGTTCCATGGCCTAGAGGATTCACTGAGGCTTCCTGGAACGTTTGCTGTGCGGCTGCTGTAGCCACCGGCCTGACCGGCTCTGTCCACCGGTCTGACCGGTGTCACCGGTCTGACCGGCGCAGGCCATCGGTCTGACCGGTGTAGCACAGGCAGCAAGCCGTGCAAGTTTCCGCTGTGTGTTTTGGTTAGTTTTGGCTAGGAAGGTTGAGTGTTGGTTCCTAGGACCAGTAGCACTCCAGTGGCTGCGTGGTCTTGACCAACTTGGGTAGTTGGGTCGGAGACGTGAGTTGGAAGCCGTGTTCGTCTTGTTGGAGTTCTCATCTCCTTCGAGAAGAATTTTTATCGGCTCCCATTCACTCCCCCCCCCTCTCTGGTTCGCCTAATCGGTCCTTCACTTATTCCCATTCTCACTCTTGGGGTGAGTGAAGCAATGGTTTTACTCCAACAAAGACAAACTTACAACTTGGACATTGTGTTCTACTGCCTTTCTGGCAAAGTTCTTTCCTATAGGCAAAACCAATGCCTTACGGGGGAAAATTTCAAGTTTCCAGCAGCAACATGACGAATCTGTTCCTGAAGTGTGGGAACGCTTCCAAGACTACATCTCAGAATGCCCACACCACGGAATGTAGAATTGGTTGCCCATGCAAACCTTCTACCACGGGCTCTCTACCAACACCCGTGAAACAATGGATGCTGCAGCTGGAGGTGCCTTCCTGTCCCTTACACTTACTCAAGCTACTAACCTTGTGGAAAAGATGGCGTCCAACCAAGCTTGGAATGAGGAGCGTCAACCCCGCAAGAAAGAAAGAGGAATCATGAAGAGGCTTGAAGACAAAGGCCCTGAGAAGAAGGAAGTCATGCAACTCTTCGAATCCCGCATGACCTGTGAAGAGTGTGGAAACACTGGACACTCGGGCAATCAATGCCCTCAGCTGGAGGAGGACGTGAACTACAACAATCAATATCGTCCCCAGCAAAATTAAGGATGGACCCAGCAGAGGCCCAACTACCCAGTAACTATTCAGGTAACTATCAAGGTAATAACTCTTCCAATAATTTTCCACCTTTAAGAGACTTAGTTCAAAACCAGGGTACAGTTAAGGCGCCCACCGTGTTCCATCCCAGCCATGCCACCGATGAAGCAACCGAAGAACCCACAACCACACCCAAATAGAGCGACTGATGATCCGTCGGAAGCAGAGAGTGAAAACCCCAGAGAGAGATAGATACCAGCTAACAAAAACAGGACAAGGGACATGGTCCTAAGTCCACGAAACCACAGAGCAAAAGAAGATCAAGAGCAAGAGGCGGAAGATGTAGCGGAAGGAAACTTCAAGGTTGTTGACGGCTGTTAAGTGCTTACTTTAGCCGTCAATTTACTCTTAAATAAAGGAGCAAGAGGCATTTCTTACACGCATTTTAGTTAAGAATAATGTAGTTCCACTTGTCCTTGGAGATTATGTGATTGCAGAAAAATAAGCATAAAAGAAGTGGCAAACTCACCTTCTATGATTCATGCCACGTCACCTCAAGGAGTGGCTGCCACCTCAGGTGCCATGCATGCATGCTAAGCCACCTCAGGTGCCATGCATGCATGCCATGTCACCAATCCAAGAGAGGCAAGCCCCGACGAATCAGAGTGTAACACGTGGACTTCACATGGATCCATGGGCCCACCAGAGCGCCTAAACCGCCTCAAGAACACGTGTACACCGGGGACCGACTTAAGGACCCATAGGACAGCCACCCCAAGGAAGCACACCCCGAGTGGGGCCCACCTGGGGTCGGCCGACCCTAGGATCAGCCGAACCGACCATGGGTCGGCTGATCCTGGGCTTCCATGTGGCGCTTGTCCATTGGTCCTAGAGGCCATCCCCGGGGTGTTTCACTCCTTGCGCTGGTGCTCTGGCCAATAAATAGAAGGGGAGGGGGTTCATTTCTTACCAACACACCTTAACTCCTCCTCTCTCACTTTTGGTTTCTAAGGCTAGGTTGTAGGCTAGAGTATTTCTACTTCAGGTTCCAAGTCTACTTTGGGATCTAGGTATGAGTCCTCTTGTATCTTTGTTTTATTGTATGACTTTGATCTACTTCAGTTATTCAGCTATTTCATATAAAGTTGTGCTTGTATACATGGGTGATTTGTTCATGTGTTCTTCGCTCATTCATCATTTAGAGGCTCATGTTCTTGATGAACAAGGCCTTTCGATCCAGTTGACGAGTGACTTATACATGGTTTCGGTGTTTGTTCATAAGTCAGAGGCTCGTGTTCATCACGAACACGACCCTTTGATCTTGTTGAATAGACATAGGAAAGCACAAGTCTGTTTGTGTACTTAGCCTAGTTTGATCTAGTTAGATCCCATGTTCGTGTTGCATGAAGTTCATGCTCAAGCTACGGTACTCGGTGTAATTGGCCGGTTTATCTGGTGGCTCTGACCTGGGTCACAATAGCTCGGGCCGGTCAGGGTCCTGCTAACAATGTAAGCGTGGTGCTTGGGTTGCGTAGCTATGTTGCTTATGAGTGTATCTCACGGTTTGTCTTGGGGTAGGCCGCGGTGGTGACAGCCGTTGGACCCTTCTGGAATCCCCCACGTTCGGATATGCTGTAGGAGTCTAAAGTCTAACAACCGGAGTCATGCGTAAGCGATGCGGGAGGTTAGCTCCCCGTTTGTACCTAGGTGCTTGAGTCAGCAATCATGCAATGCTAGTGTGCATCTAACTCGTCTGACTGACTTTGTATGCTTAGTACCTTAGAACCTAGAACTAACTCGTATGTTGCTTCCTAAGCCTAGGACCTCTAGATAGAGTGTGTTTGTGTGTTCACACTACTATCTTATCTATCATATCTCACCCCTGTACTTGAGTGTCTGGTTCGTTCCCGTCTATGATTTATACTCCTTGCAATAGTGTTGAACTTGTTAATCCGCCCAGCCTTCCTTGGATTCGATACCCTTTGGAATACTCCTTTGGGGAAATGCTACAATGATATTTTCGAGCGCTTGCAGACTCTTGTAATCGTTAGGATTACCATTCGGTCATTTCTGACATCGTTGCTAGGAACTCATAACTTAGCATCGACGTTAAGAAATACCAACAAGCATTTCTGGCGCCGTTGCCGGGGAGGGCTAAGGATAACATGTCGACACTTTGCAATGTTTATAATCATGACAGGAATAAAATAGTTCTCAATGCAGGCTAACTTTGAATGTCTTCTTTGTCTATCGATGATGAAGGCAGGTAGTGTATGACTGGTTTCGACTTACCGCCGAATTTCACTGATGATCCTGAGTCACTCGTAAGGAGAGCTAGAACTCATTTCGGTTCTCCCCAGCGTGTACGTACGGAAGTCGACCCAGCTTCCTTTGTGCCATCTACATCAACTCCTATGGCCAATCAAGAGAAGACTCTTCGCGAATACTCTGCTCCCTTTGCTGATCAGGTGCCTACTGGCCCCGAGATCAACACCGGGAACGAAAACTTCGAGATCAAGACTGGCCTCATTACGATGGTACAGGCTAGCCCATTTTGTGGCAAGCCTAACGAAGACGCGAGCGCCCACTTGCAACAGTTCCTGCAGCTGTGCAGTACCTTCACTATACGAGGAGTGGAGGAAGATGCCATTCGTCTGCGGCTGTTTCCATTCTCACTGCTGGGAAAGGCGAAGCAGTGGTTCTATGCGAACCGTGCAGATATTTACACCTGGGTGAAGTGCTCAGCAGCGTTCCTCGCGAAGTTCTTTCCGTTGGGCAGGACCAACGCCCTCTGGGGAAGAATTTCAAGCTTTCAGCAAGCAGCAAATGAAACCATTCCAGAAGCTTGGGAAAGGCTTCAGGAGTACATCCTGGCTTGTCCCCATCATGGGATGGACAACTGACTTATTCTGCAGAGTTTCTACAATGGGCTGACTCCGACAGCCCGGGGCCATATTGCTGCTGCTGCTGGAGGGGCTTTCTTCTCTCTCACTATCGCTGAAGCAACTAAACTTATTGAGAAGATAGTCTCCAACTAAGGGTGGAGTGATGATTGACTCCAGCCACGTCAAATGGGTACACATACCGTCAAGGAAGCGGATATGCTGCACGCCAAGATGGACCTACTTATGAAAAGAATGGATGCTCTGACCAGTGAGAAGGCTGCCATGGCCATCACTACTCAAGCTATGGATGCTCGCATGACCTACGAAGTCTGTGGTGGCACTGGGCATTCAGGGAATTACTGCCCTGCTACCCAGGAGGATGTGATGTACATGAACGGCAACAACAATGGTTATCGTCCACAAGGAGGTCAAACGTGGAATCAATCACGCCCTTACTATCAGGGAGGTAATTAAGGTAATACTTACAATCCGAACCAACCTTCCCTGAAAGATCTGGTTTTCGGGCAAGCTAAGATTAATGATGGTTTTAACAAGAAAACAGCTGCCTATGATAAGGCTTTAGAAAGCCTCAACACTAAAATTGATAGCCTTTCTTCTGCTCTTAAGAACCAGCTGAGCTTTAACAAAATGATAGAAACCCAGTTGGCTCACGTCCTTGATATGCAAGATGATGCGGAAATGCCACTCATTCTTGGGAGGCCGTTCCTAAGTGACGCTCGGGCAAGGATCAATGTGGAAAATGGGACCATCCGTTTCCGCATTAGGAAGAAGAACTTGATGTTCCGATTTCGACCAACAGAAGAGCAGTGCTATTCAGTGCAAGGAAATGATAAGCAGACTTGGGGATGGACGGAGCCACAACCCCAGCTCACACAACCTCTAACCGCACCAAGAAAATCAAGAAAAACACGGAAGGTGTGGCGGGAGGTACGGAGATCACACCCCCCTACTTCTCGGGAGTGGGGTGATGAGTGGAACTGATCACCGAGAAAAGTCCCACTCTCGGACTTAAAAAGATGAGTCCTGTCACCAAAAGGTAAAATTGGTAGTTATCTCATATTTCCCTTTTCAAAATTTAATTAAATTTTTCCCAATGCATATTTGAATTTTCCATTCTTGCATTTGCATGCTAGAATTTCTTATAGCCAAATTTCCTTTTTCAATAAAAATTCTGAAAATAAAATTTTGAGTTGGAAAATCCCTAAAAATTCATTTGAGCAAGTTTCCGGGCAAATTTGGACCGGAACACCTAGGCAGGCCCTCATGTGACCGTTAGAGAGCCGTTGCAAAAAGCTGGAGGCAGGCGGACCCGAGGTGGGTTGGGCCGACCCCACATGTCGGCCGACCCAGCCTAACGGCTAACCCCGCCCTCCTTCCTCCAACGGCTCCTAGCCGTTGCACACGGCCCATGTCTCGGTGCCCAGCTTCATTGCCTATAAATACCAGGGGGTTTGAGGGGTGTCTTCACCCATTGCATCACTCTCTCCCTCTCTTGTTCTTGCTCTCTGGTTTTCGCGGATTTCTTGATCGAGATTGAGGTGCTAAGTATTCTCTCCAAGTGTTGCTAAAATTTTGAGTATTGGTGGAGCAAGCTCGGTAAGGATTTCATTTTGGTTTCACTAACCCATCATCGAGTTGCTCGTGTTGTCCGATTTTTGTGCACCATGAGTTGGGCCACCGGTGTGTTCCGGAAGGTGACTCGCTCCCGCCGCTCGCGAAACGGAGGAAGCTCATCTCGCCGTTCCGAAGCCACACCAAGCCCAATGTCAACCGACCGTGAAGAAGAGGAAGAGGAAGAGCTACCGACGCCACAAGCTGAAGAAGTGTACGCCGTCGACGCTGCCTTCATCGACTTGAGGGACGATCACGAGAGACAAGCCTACGCTCTCATCAAGGACCGAGTCTTCACCAACACCAAGGAGTTCGACCCGGGCCTTCTCGAGAAAACAGGTATGGACTCCGAGTTCGATTCCATTTGGCAAGCTCTAGGATGGGAGGGTTTTGTCCCAGTTCAGGAGGTTGGTTCTAGACCTACCACCATCCAGTTTCTCTGCACTCTTCAAGAGGATGCATCCGGTATTTCATTCCGATTTCATGGAGTTCCGTATCAAGTTTCATGGAAAGATCTTAGTTGCACCCTTGGTTTTCATCGTCGCTGTGCTATTTCTCTTGAGCAATCTTACGCTGGTTTTAATCGTGAGAGTTTTTGGGAAGAGATCTCTGGTCGGCCTGTTCGCGGCAAGTTGATACCTAGGTGCAATGATATCTTGCATCCCACTCTCCGACTGTGGCACAAGTGGCTCGCCGTCACTCTCTTCCCAAGGGATGATGTGTGGCCCGTGCGCACTGACGAGATGATGATCTTATATGCCGCGGTCAGACAAATCAAGATCTCCCCTGTGCAAGCTATGATTCGACAGTGGTTAACAAATTTTAAGATGACGGGTTCTATTGAGTGTATGTCTCTGATCTCTCGCATCGTCACAAATCTTGGGATTACGCAGGGGCCCAACGTGCCCTCCATTGCAAATCCCCGAACTCAGATTGACGAGGCCTATTTGACTCAGGGGCATATTCTTAAAAAGGGCCCGGATGATTCTTTGGTTTTCTTTTACCCGGGCCACACAAACCAGATCCAGTTACCTAACCTGGATTTTAGGTTGTACGGCCAGGGGCCACTGACCGTTCCTCTTGGGGAACCTCGTCGTTCTAGTGTCTCTGGTGACAGGGTAACTAGGAGCGCATCGAGGAGAGCAGCCGGAGCACAACAGCCGCCACCAAAGCCATCCCCGCAGTTGTCGCCTCAACCTCAGCCACAGCCACAGCCTCAGCCTACTACACCATTGTCCGGTACATGGACCTCTACCGAGTACATGCCTGGGGTTACTCCCGGATATGCTCCAGGTTGGGACCAGCCCATGTACCAGCAGGGTCCGAGTAGCTCAGCTTGGGCTAGTGCGGGCAGTGGTGAGTGGGCTGTCCCGGATGGTACTGCCTACGGAGATGCGACATCTTCGTCGTCCGGGTTGCGCTCATCATCTCGTGGGGCCACCCTCACTCAGCAGATGAGTGAGCTCAACATCCGAGTCAGCGACATGGAGGAGACCGTGCACCAGCACGTCGAGTCCACTCGGGACTGGAAGCGGATGTCTGGCGAGAGACTTCACGCCATCGAGCTAGCACAGCAGCAGCTGGAGGAGCAGAGGGCCTACTACCGGTGGATGGGATTTCCCCCTCCACAGTAGTGAGCCTGAAGCTAGCTTGGGGGAGGACCCCCACTCTGAGGTAACTTGTATCTTTATTTTCATAATCTCATATGCTAAAAACACATAAAAATCTGCAAAATTAAAAAGACCAAAATATCTAATTGCTTTCTTAAATTAGTTTGCTTTCACATGCGCGGTAAGAATGCTTTCTGTCCTTCATGGTCGAAATGATGAATAGTTGCTCTGTTTATTCCTCTTGTATGCCTTGCTTACAGCTTAGTATCCTATCTTAGTTTTGAGTTTGTTGGCTTGTATGATCAAACCTTAGCTTGAAATTTGTGGGTAGCAAAAGCATGACCTTTGCCTAGGTTGTTGTGAGGTATGATATGGTAAAATAGGGTTGCTATGAACTAGTGCTAAGTGATGTTTGATATCCGGAGTTTTCTTTTGAAAAAATGATAAAATGATAAGTTCCTCAATGATGAGAAATTCCTATCCAAAGCTATATGTAGATCCTAGCTGCTGTTAGCCTCCACATATGCTACTTGTTTTCTTCATTGAGTCTTGTCGAATTGTTGTGACCCTCGGCGAGAAACTTGTCATGCTCCCATGATCAAGATCACGTACACAGCCACTATATGCTAAACCTCTACACCGGAAGTTAGCACCCATCATTTCATCCATCCTTTTCACCGATAAAGCTCCGCGCATTTCTATGATAACTCTCTCTCCAAAAATATTCAGCAAAGACTATGGGCTATATATATATAAAAAAAAGAATAGAGAAGTATATATGTAAAAAAAAGACATAGCCCAAGTCTCAAAAATTTCAAAGGAGAAGAGAGAATCATATCCAAAAAGGAGTTCTTCATCCATCCACCATATACACACACATGCACATCTTGATCAGGTTGTATGACTTGTTGCTCCCAAGGATTCAGTTTTTGACTCGATAACATATGAGAAACAGGTATGCCACATGTTTTCCCTACCTACAGCTCCACATATCAGCTTATTAGGAGTAGGTGGAGAAAGAAGGCAATTTAATGCCTTGGTGAGGAATCATACACACTGAGCGATCCGAGAGTATCATTCGAGGAACTTTGATTTCTTTATAAAAATTAGCAAAACCTCCGGATTGACGACTGATCAAGGTACTTGTGATTAGTAATTTCTATACAACCGTTCTATCTTTCAACCGCCCAAGGCAGGTGAAGCTACAAGCCCCATAGCAATCAAGCGTAAGGTAAGATCAATGCCAACTCATTCAATCCTTGATAGAGTACCTAGTCGTATGCTTGTCATAAACTAGGAGTACAACATCGTAGCAACTCCTGATCGACCAACCTAAGTCCTAAGTATCTTGCTCGGGACGAGCAAGAGGCTAGCTTGGGAGAGTTGTTGACGGCTGTTAAGTGCTTACTTTAGCCGTCAATTTACTCTTAAATAAAGGAGCAAGAGGCATTTCTTACACGCATTTTAGTTAAGAATAATGTAATTCCACTTGTCCTTGGAGATTATGTGATTGCAGCAAAATAAGCATAAAAGAAGTGGCAAATTCACCTTCTATGATTCATGCCACGTCACCTCAAGGAGTGGCTGCCACCTCAGGTGCCATGCATGCAAGCTAAGCCACCTCAGGTGCCACGCATGCATACCATGTCACCAATCCAAGAGAGGCAAGCCCCGACGAATCAGAGCGTGACACGTGGACTTCACATGGATCCATGGGCCCACCAGAGCACCTAAACCGCCTCAAGAACACGTGTACACTGGGGACGGACTTAAGGACCACAGGACAACCACCCCGAGGAAGCACACCTCGAGTGGGGCCTACCTGGGGTCAGCCGACCCTAGGATCGGTCGAACCGATGTTGGGTCGGCTGATCCTGGGCTTCCACGTGGCGCTTGTCCATTGGTCCGAGAGGCCATCCCCAGGGTGTTTCACTCCTTCTTGCGCCAGTGCTCTGGCCTATAAATAGAAGGGGAGGGGGTTCATTTCTTACCAACACACCTTACTCCTCCTCTCTCACTTTTGGTTTCTAAGGCTAGGAGGTAGGCTAGAGTAGTTCTACTTCAGGTTCCAAGTCTACTTTGGGATCTAGGTATGAGTCCTCTTGTATCTTTATTTTATTGTATGACTTTGATCTACTTCAGTTATTCAGCTATTTCATATAAAGTTGTGCTTGTATACATGGGTGATTTGTTCATGTGTTCTTCGCTCGTTCATCATTTAGAGGCTCATGTTCTTGGTGAACAAGGCCTTTCGATCCAGTTGACGAGTGACTTATACATAGTTTCGGTGTTTGTTCATAAGTTAGAGGCTCGTGTTCATCACGAACACGACCCTTTGATCTTGTTGAATAGACATAGGAAAGCACAAGTCCATTTGTGTACTTAGCCTAGTTTGATCTAGTTAGATCCCATGTTTGTTTTGCATGAAGTTCGTGCTCAAGCTACGGTACTCGGTGTAATTGGCCGGTTTATCTGGTGGCTCTGACCTGGGTCACAATAGCCCGGGCTGGTCAGGGTCCTACTAACAACGTAAGCGTGGTGCTTGGGTTGCGTAGCTACGTTGCTTATGAGTGTATCCCACGGTTTGTCTTGGGGTAGGCCGTGGTGGTGACAGCCGTTGGACCCTTCTGGAATCCCCCACATTCGGATACGCTGTAGGAGTCTAAAGTATAACAACCGGAGTCGTGCGTAAGCGACGCGGGTGGTTAGCTCCCCGTTTGTACCTAGGTGCTTGAGCCAGCAATCATGCAATGCTAGTGTGCATCTAACTCGTCTGACTGACTTTGTATGCTTAGTACCTTAGAACCTAGAACTAACTCGTATGTTGCTTCCTAAGCCTAGGACCACTAGAGAGAGTGTGTTTGTGTGTTCCCAGTACTATCTTATCTATCATATCTCACCCCTGTACTTGAGTGTCTGGTTCGTTCCCGTCTATGATTTATACTCCTTGCAATAGTGTTGAACTTGTTAATCCGCCCAGCCTTCCTTGGATTCGATACCCTTTGGAATACTCCATTGGGGATATGCTACAATGGTACTTCCGTGTGCTTGCGAACTCTTGTAATCATTAGGATTACCATTCGGTCATTTTTGGCATCGTTGCTAGGAACTCATAACTTAGCGTCGATGTTAAGAAATACCAATAGAGGTCGGGTTAACAGATGTGGGAGTCGAAGATGAGGACATTGCTGCGTTGAGAAGAATTGAAGAAAGACCAATGTCATCGAACATTCGTACAAGAGCTCAGGCGGAGGCTGCCATACTTAGGGCGAAAGAAATACAGAATGAAGACCCAGCACAAGAAAAGGCAAGATACAATGAAATGTTGCAGCAAGTCAAGAAGAAGAGAATGCTACTGCAGCAATTGCGGGAAGAAGAAGAGCAGCAAGCAATAAGAAACAAAACATTGCAGCTACAAGAACAAATGACAATCTTGGAAGCTCAGTTGAACTCCATCCAGCCACAAGAACAGACCCAGCAACCTCGCAAAGCACAGGGTCAGAGCAAAAAATGAAGACCCATAATTGTTGATGAAGAAACTTACGAAGAAGAAGAAGAGAATGAGGAAAGTTCCATATATTATGATTCAAAAGAAGAGGCGTATGTGGAACATAGGACATAAAAGTGATATAGAGATGTGCTTCCAAGCAAAGCGAAGCCTACTTCTCCTCTTTCGCTAGAACTTGAGAATGCTGATTGGCTGCCGAAGTTTAAATTACCGGCATCACCGGAGTTCGATGGTGAGTCTGACCCAAGACAATTCCTCCAGAAATACACTGTTGCAATATCTTCGGGTGGGGGAGATGAGGTAGCAATGGCGAGGGCTATGATAATGGCCCTGAAAGGCTCGGCACAGCAATGGTATGCTTCGCTGCCAAAAGGAAGCATCAGGTCATGGGAGCAGCTTCGGCGAAGAATAGAGAACAACTTACAAGGGTATCAACCCGAAGATCTCACATCAGGAGATCTTCACCTCATAAAACAAGGAGACAAAGAACCATTGCAAGAATACATCAAGCGATTTGCCAAAGCCAGAGCTAGAGCACCACATGTGCAATCCACAACAGTAATCGATGCAGCAATAGATGGCCTCAAGGTAGGACCCTGCGGAGAGTATCTTGACCGAAGAAGACCAAAAACAGAGAAGCAGTTGTTTAACATAATGCAAGAATATTGCAAATCAGACAGAGGAAAAACAGCGAAGAGTTGATGACTACAACAAGAGAAAGAGCCAAGCGAAGTCTCAGCCAGAACGGGGAAGCAGGCCCCAGAACAACCAAGGACCTTCGGCAAGGTCCAACTTTCACAACAGAAGTAATGTGAACAATGTTTCAGGAAACAACTCCCAAATGGCATCTTCGGCTGCGACAGGGGCCAGAGGTCAAAATTCAGGCAGAGGCCCACCACCTCAATCTGTGTGTTCCTTGCATGGCCTCAACAAAGGGCATTGGTCATATGAATGCAGAACGTTACTTCGCAAGAAGCAGATCGAAGAAGACAAGAAGAAAACAGCGCAGAGCCAAGCGAAGACAGTCAATCACACATCATCAACGACACCTTCGATGGCTCAGAGTTCAATGCAAAATTGGCAACCGTATATCCCACAACCATGCTTCCAACAAATGCCACTCCCACCTCCTCCGATGGTCAACCCAAACATGATCCAGCTACAACAGTAAAGCACCGCATCATACCAGCCAAAAAACCAGAGCCTCCTCAGCACGCACCTTCGCAAGCCAATCAAAATAGGGAAGATGAAGACCGCTACCGAAGAATGAACATAATAAATGCTATCACAGGTGGTTGTAACTCACCTGAACACCTGACGAAGAGACAGAGGAAAGATCAACAAAGAGAAGTTAGCCATGTATGTGTAGGGAAAGTTTTCAAAACAGAGTGGTCACACATTCCAATCACCTTCACAGATGCAGATCTCAAGTTGAAGAGGTACCCTCACGAAGATCCTTTGGTCATCAGAGCAGTACTAGGAAAGAATACAAAGTACTTGCTGGGCAATGATGTGGGAGGCATCCTCGTAGACAACGGTAGCTCCGCAGACATCGTAACTTATGAACTATTCAAGAGGATGGAGTTCAGAGATGATCAGCTTCAGAAAACTTCAAAGCCATTATACGGCTTCGGCAACAAGAAGGTTGAAGCTCTGGGAACAATTGAAATGAACGTAAGTCTTGGGACAAGAGCACTGATGAGAATAGAGATGGTGACCTTCGATGTAGTGGACATTCCATACGCATACAAAGCAATCTTCGGAAGGGGAATCATAAACAAGTTCGCAGCAGTTATACACATGCCATTCTTGTGCATGAAGATTCCAACTGCCAACGGCATTCTCACGATATACGGAGATTAGGAAGATGCACACGATAGAGAATATAATGTGGGCAGCAATCAGAAACCGATTCACGTAGTCGGAAACAACGAAGACATGCTACAAAGCGAAGAAGAAGAAGAGCCCGAAGAGCTCGAAATGAAAAAGAAGCTTTGCCAAGACGAAAAGAAGAGGATGCAACCTCACGAGCATACAAAGAAGGTTCGTCTCTGCGAAGATGTTCACGACAAATTGGTAACTATAGCAAGGGGGATGACCGAAGAAGAGGAGAATGCACTGATCACGTGCCTTCGCAATAATCAAGACGTGTTTGCCTGGAGCAAGAGGGATCTTAAGGGAGTGCCGCGAGAAGTGATAGAGCACACACTGCGCCTAGATCCAAAGATTCCACCGAAGAGACAAAAGCTCAGAGTCATCTCACCTCAGAAAGAATTGGCAGCACAAAGCGAAGTAGAGAAGCTGTTAGATGCTGGGGTTATCACAGAAATACAGTTTACAACTTGGCTTTCTGTTGGTATTTCTTAACCTCACCACTAGTGGCGCGTCTAGCATGAGCGTGTAAGGAACACCCGGGTACACTGACGGGTGCGAACAAGTCCGCAAGCGCACGGATACACTGTTGTAGCACTTATCCCTCGGGAGTATTCCAAAGGGTATCGAATCCACGGAACGGTTGGGTAATCTACGAGTGACTTATCCAAGGACACAGGATCTCTACCAAGGTAGGCGAGAGGTGTGGTATCTCTTGTAGGTACTTGGTTCTAGGGGGGTACAAGCTGCAAAGGATCTCGCTTCGGACACCGGACCCTCCTGGCTATAACAGTCGGTTCACAGCAAATGGTTGCCTACACCTGTATCCGAACGTGGGGGATTCCGAAAGGGTCCAACGGCTGTCACCACCGCGGCCTACCCCAAGACAAACCATGGGATACAGGGCAATCGAAGGATAACCCGTAGTCCAGACACCACGTCAGCACCACCGACTACTACTATAGCACGGCTACGTCTGACGTCCCTTAGCAACACTATAGCACTCCGTAGAAATACGGAGCGACGAACCCGCAAGTACAACTAGACCTTACCCATCTTGGAATCAAGACGATACAAAGAGATATGAATGACACATTGGTCTAATTCAGATATGCAGAGTACTCACTATATTCTAATTGACAAGCAGTCACACAAACGGAATGCAGAATTATTCATCGAGCCAACAAGATCAAAGGATCGTGTCACGAAGAACACGAGCCTCTAAATGATGAACAGATGAAGAACTCTAGAACATATCACCCATGTATGGATACGACTTTGGTCTAATTGGAATATAATGAAATACTCACTTTAGTCTAAATGAAGAACAGTATCACTCACGAGGTACAAAGAGATGATGAACGAAGAACGGATCATCGCATCTCCCTTCCACTCACCCACACTCTCTCCTCTCTACCTAGCACTACCTAAGCTAGATCCTCCTCACACTCATATTCCTGGTGGAATGAGGTTTCACCTCCACCAAGAAGGAATGAGAAGGAGGAGAGGAGGCTAAGGTAAGAAGTTGCCATCAAGTGTGTTGTCCTATTCTTACCCTCCTCCCCTTCTATTTATAGGCGCGGGCACCGGCGTCAAGTGGAGCGAGACACCCCGGGAATGGCTTCTAGGACCAATAGGCGAACACCACGCGGAGGCCCGGGATCAGCCGACCAAAGGTCGGTTCGGCCGATCCCTGGGTCGGCCGATCCCCACGTGGCCCGTCTCGCTTGTGCTTTCTCTGAGCGGCTGACTGGTGGGCCCTGAGGTCGGTTCCTGGTGTACACGTGTGTTGGAGGCGGTTTAGGCACTCTGGTGGGCCACAGGATTCATGTGATGCACGCGTGGCGATCTCTGATTCGCCGAGGCTCTCTCTCTCTTGGATTGGTGACGTCATTGATCCAGGGGATGCTTGCATGGCAGCCCCTCATTGACTGAGCCTGAAGTGCTAGGATCATAGAGGTGTGCTTTCTCTTCGTTTCTTATGCTAAACACCTGCATTCATCTTCATACAGCCACTTATGGAAATTGTCAGTTTAAAGCCCTATTCTAGTGCGGATGCATGATTCTCATGTTGAAATGCAGGGATTGACGACCTTAAATTAGGTACTTAGCAGTCGTCAACACTTTCCAACATAGTATAGTGCCGAAGAAGAATGGAGGACAGAGAATGTGCATTGACTTCACACTTTTGAACAAGGATTGCCCAAAAGATGACTACCCTCTACCAAGAATCAACGTGCTGGTGGATGCAGCAGCAGGATGTGAGAGAATGTCCTTGTTAGATTGCTTCTCTGGATATCACCAAATTTGGATGAAGAAGGAGGACGAAGATAAAACAAGCTTCATAACACCCTTCGGGGTATATTGCTTTGTCAGGATGCCCGAAGGCCTGCGCAATGCTGGCTCAACGTTTAACAGAATGGTGAAGATTCTACTTGGACCGCAACTGAGAAGAAATGTGTCAGCTTATGTAGATGACGTGGTAATTTACAGCAAAAAGAAAGATCAACACATCGAAGACCTCAGAGAAACCTTCGCGAACTTGAGAAAATATGGCCTCATGTTAAATCCAGAAAAGTGTATCTTCGGGGTATCCAGGGGAAAGCTGTTAGGTTGTATGGTGTCCGAGTCGGGCATAGAGGCAAATCCAGAAAAGGGACAATACGAAACATGAGAACACCACAAACTAAAAGAGATATTCAGAAGCTTAGAGGAA
The DNA here is from genome assembly GCA_036936925.1 of Cenchrus fungigraminus. NCBI lineage: Eukaryota > Viridiplantae > Streptophyta > Magnoliopsida > Poales > Poaceae > Cenchrus > Cenchrus fungigraminus. The sequence continues at coordinate 45,747,755 of CM072778.1, read as the reverse complement.
GAATAGCAGCACTGGGTCGCTTCATTGCGCGATCAGCAGAACGAAGCTTACCATTCTTTAAGTTATTGTCAGCGAAGAACAAAATAACTTGGGGTCCCGATGAGCAGGAAGCGTTTGAGCAGTTCAAGTCATACTTGGAAAATTTGGCAGTGCTAACAAGTCCAGGCGACAAAGCGAAGTTGTTGTTGTACATAGCAGCTTCCACAAGTGCAGTAAGTGCGGCTCTGGTAGAGGAAAAACACGAAGAGGGGCAACTCAAACAAGTGCTAGTATACTTCGTCTCCGAGGCTTTATCAGGAGCGAAGAAATTTTACTCTGAGTTGGAGAAAATGACATACGCAGTGGTAATGGCGGCAAGAAAGCTGAAGCATTACTTCCAGAGTTACTCAATCACTGTCCCAACGTCATACCCTCTTTGCAAAATACTAGAGAACAAGGAATCCTCGGCACGGATAGGAAAATGGGCAACAGAACTATCACAATACGCGATAGAGTTCACGGCCAGAACAGCCATCAAGTCTCAAGTTCTAGCAGACTTCATTGCAGATTGGACACCAAGTCAAGGTGACAAAATGAACGAAGACAGGCCAGAAACACCATGGGTCATGTATTGTGATGAAGCTTACTGTGATGATGGAGCCGCATCTTCAGCAATCTTAATATCACCATCAGGCATAAAAATGAGATACGCTGTGAGGCTCGACTTCGAAGGCAAAACAAATAATGTGGCAGAGTATAAGGGATTGTTGCTGGGACTTCGCAAGGCAAGAGCCATTGGGGTACGAAGAGTGATCATAAGCACAGACTCTGAGTTGATCATAAGGTAGATTGGCAAGTCATACAAAGCAAGACATGATGAAATGGCCAAATACTTGAAAATGGTGCGAGGCATGGAAAAATTCTTCTTCGGCTTCACGGTCAAGAAAATACCAAGAGATCAGAACAATGAGGCAGACATGCTAGCAAAGGCAGCAGCATAGAAAGAACCATTACCACCAGATGTCTTCTATAAAGTTCTGAAGTCCAAATCAGTAGACTGTGATGAAGCACTAATGAGATATGTAAATGCGATATCAAGCGAAGATTGGAGGTCTTCGATAATGGCATTCTTGCGAGGGCACTATGAACCACAGTCAAAAGAGGAGAATAAAAGAATGGCCTTGAGGGCAAGAACATATGAAATAAGAGGAGACAACTTGTACAAAAGCGGAGTGTGCGCACCATTACTCAAGTGCATCTCCACAAAAGAAGGAAAAGACTTGTTGCAGCAGATCCACTCTGGAATGTGTTCTTCTCATATTGGAACACGAAGATTAGTTGCGAAGGCATTCCGTCAGGGATTCTACTGGCCAACGGCAGTCCGAGATGCCGGAGATATAGTGCGAAGATGTGATAACTGTCAAAAGCATTGCAACTACACAAAAACTTCTCCATATGAAATACAATTGCTACCACCAGTTTGGCCCTTCGCAAGACGAGGAATTGATATTATAGACAATTACCAACAGCACCAGGCAATTACAAGTACGCCATAGTGGCAGTGGAGTATTTCTCGAAGTGGATAGAAGCAAGAGCAGTGCAAAGAATCACTTCGTAGGTGATACAAAAATTTTTCTGGCAAAGCATCGTGTGCAGATTTGGAGTTCCTTACGAAGTAACAGTAGACAACGGCAAGCAATTTGATAGCACAGATTTCAGAAGATTTTCCTTCAACTTGGGCACTAAGCTATGCTTCGCTTCAGTATATCACCCAGAGTCCAACGGAGCAGTAGAAAGGGCAAATGGCATTATCTTCACCGGAATCAAAAAGAACTTGACAGGAATGGCAAGGAGGAAATGGGCCGAAGAGTTGCCTAGAGTAGTGTGGTCTCACAACACTACTACATCCAGAGCCACAAACTTCACACCTTTCAGATTGCTGTACGGGGAAGAGGCTGTCATTCCCGAAGAGATCAAGTTGGGGTCATTAAGAGCAGACCAAGAACCACAAAACGAAGAGGATGCAAATTTGGCAATTGATACAAGAGAAGAAGACAGACTCCAAGCACTAAGCAACATAGAGAAATACGAAGATGAAACCAGGAATTGGAGAAATAAGAAAGTTCGTGAACAAAAGATATCCACCGGAGACATGGTTCTCCGAAGAAAAACAAGAGGAGTGGGAAAACTGGAAGAAAAGTGGGAAGGCCCATTTTTAGTATCAGAAACAAGGCAGGGGGCTTATAGATTGCAAACCTTAGAAGGAGAAGAAGTCCCTTACCCTTGGAATCAGCACAAGTTGCAGAAGTACTGGCTCTGAGAATAAGTGTATCGTATGTTAGATATTATCATTTTTTAGTTTCTCTTCACTTTCAACTTTTGTAATCTTCATTTTAACTTCTTCTGCACTTTCAACTTTTGTAAATACGTAGTGAAGTCCGTACTCTTTTCCTCGCGGGGAGAGTCTTCGGTGATCTCACAACGAGATCACCGAAGATGCGAGGTTTTTAATGAGGCGGACTTGTGTAATATCCCCTTGAGAAATATAATAAGGGCTCCCCAAAAAAGAAAGACGTTATCTATCATCGGTCCCGAAGTGACAATCATCCGAAGAGATTGTCACTTTCGGGAAAACATTGCAGAAGTAAGTGAACACATGCGCCTGGCCTCGCGAAGACAAGTCGCATTTAGTTCACTTAAGAAAAAAAAATTGATTGAGGGGGCGCATGTGGGAACTGTTCTGCAAAGGTCGCGAAGATGTTAAGGAGCATGCTACAATCTGTTCCAAAGAGGAGGGCATGACTCGCTTAAAGGCCTACTTTCCGCGAACAAAAAGTCTTCGGCGGTCAATGCGCGAAGCCCCGCAGTAAAATACTGTAGGGATAAGTCGACCCGTTAAGGGGCGTAGTCGCAAAATCATCCGCTTTATCACAAGCGAAGAAGCCTTCGGCGGTTAATGCGCGAAGCAAATTGTGAGGCAGGGCTGATGAGCCACCTCGAGGTCAAATTCTAAGAAGTGAGCTATCATGCCACTTCGCATGTTGGGGCTATCACACCATTTCGCATCCTTGGGCTATCATGCCATCTCGCATCGTTGAAGCTATCATGCCATCGCACATAGTGGAAATTAGTATGCAACAGAGTCTAACCTTCCTATATGCAGGACTTGTTTTTTATCTTATAAATGATACAGTGTGAGTTCGAAAGAAAAGAAGCAGCGAAGATCAAAATAGGAAACTGGGGGGAGGCGCTTTTCGAGCGCAGTTCCCATGTTTCAATCTTCGGAGGAAGAAAAACATCAAAGAACAAATAAACATGAAAACAAGTAAATAAAACCATCATCTTCGCACAAGTGATATTACAACAGAGTCATGGCATACATATTTGTTGAAAAAATACATCACAGGCACAGCAGTTCATCAGAACAGCATAGCTCAAACGATTACAAGCATAGCAGCACAAGCAACAAAGACGGTTACATCGCAAAACAAATTAGCGAGGGCGCTTGTACATATACTCATACTCCGCTTCTTCGGTAAGATCAATAACTTCAACCTTCGGTGAAACAAGGGGGCTTGAGGACAAAGGCGTGTCTTCGCGAGCAGGCACAACAGAAGATGGTTCAGATCCTTCAATTTGACGGCGAGGGGTACCGTCGTGACAGAGACGATTGCGTACATGTGCGAAGACATTTTTCGCATCAAGATTTTTCTTCTCATATTTTTCTATCTTACGCGACATTAACACATCGAACGGAACGTCAGGAAATTTAGAGTTAAACTTGCGCCAAATAGAACCGGACATGAAATAGTCACCGAAGTTAATAGTTACAGGACAAACATCTTCGGCAACCTGCGCAGGATACACCTCCGGCACCTGCGCAGAGTTGCAAATGTTTCAGACAAATTGTTCACAAAATACCCCTAACTACCCGAATCAGTAAGGCTACACACTCCCTCACACCTCAGGGGCTCCCGAAGTGACGTCTGTAGTCCAGACTTCATGTGGAGAAGCAGCCTGGGTTGATGGCGCAGCTGAAGACACCGCAGCCGAAGATGGACCACCTCCACCACCAGAAGATGCAGCAGTAGGCGAAGGTGTGGGCACAGAACCAGGCTGAAACAAATAAGGAAAAGCATAAGCAAAAGAAAGAAAATGGTTACAAAAGTAAAATGAGATAGGCAAGGTATAGTAGTATGAACCTTGCGAAGCACACGCCGACCTTCGGCAACAGTCAACCCAAAACCAAACTTCTTGAAGAAAGTTTGCATAAAATTCTTGGCTATATTCTTGGGTAAGATAGGAATCTTCTCCACAGATGTCTCAGTTGGCCAAGAAAAATTGGCATCATGAAGCTGACGAAGATCACTCTTCGTATGACTCGGCTCGCCATCTCCGGAGGATTTAAACAGAGAATATATTGTGTGGGAAAGGCTGCGGGAAGCAACAGCAACCCCAAGTTCTCCGAAGGAGCGCCCAGCAGATGCAAGTGAACTAACTCCGTTAGACAGCTAGTCAAAAACTTGACCTATGAACATCTCTTTGACATCATAAGGAGCAGGGCTAAGTCCATAGTCAACTAGGAGATCGTGAAGCTTCTTGCAAAGAGGGGAACATGACGTTCAATTTCATCGCAATAAGTCTCGTGCTCCGAAGTTAGGCTGTCATGTGCCCGACGAAGATCCACGAGCTCGGCAACTTTAGCGTCATACAGCTTTTGCAGGCCCTCAGCCTTTTTCTTCTCATCTTCTGCACTAGAAGCCAAACGACGAAGCTCAATTAGTTGCACTTCCAATTCAGCGTTCTTCTTAGCCAGGTCATCGTTCTCCTTAGCAACATCAAGGCACTTCTTCTTCTCAGACTCAAGTGAAGATGAGAGGGAGACCTTTTCAGCTTGTAGAGCCTTCACAACCTCAATCTCCTTGCTAAGAGCAGTAGCAGATGTCCTCTCGGAGAGTTGATGGGACCGAAGGTCAGAACGGCACCGCCGTTGAGCAGCGCGACAAGCCAAGAAAGATTTCATGCTAAGATCCTGGGCCTGAGTTAAAATTTCCTCAGCGCTCTCCTTGCTTAGTTCATCTTCCATGATAGGGAAGCCAAAACTATCACCGGCCTCCTGAAGCAAAGTGCGCTCGCGATCATCACTGCAAAATTGGAGCACTTTGCGCATTGAATCACCGAAGATGCGTGCTTTAGGTTTCATACCGAGACGCCGGGCAACAACACTAGGTGATTCACTGCTGACAAAGACACCACCACTTCTAGTATCGCTCTCAGTTTCAGACGAACAACCAGTATCATGTTCCACGCGAGTCAAAGTTTTATGGTGAATAGCAGAAACAATCTTGCTACCACCAGGAGCCTCAGCAGCTGAAGGCACTACAGTTTCAACAACTGAAGTAGGGGGAATAGGAGTCTTATCCTTGGAAGACCTGGCTCGAGCAGAGATGTCCTCATCGCTTTCGGGCTCAGGATCACTATAATCAATGTCCAGTGGATCAGCAAGAGTGGCACCAGCAACAACAGCACCAGGAGAAAGAGATGTAATATCCACAATCTCTTCGGGTTGATCAGCAGAAGGGACTTCAATGTTCGTGCCAGAACTGGCACCAATTTCGTCAGGACGCGTCTCAGTATCACCCTTCGAATGGTCGGACTCTTCGAGGCTGGATGACACAGCTTCAGAAGTCGACACTTGGGCGGTTCTCTGGCGCTTAGGAACATTTCGTCCGCGTGCTTCCAAATAACCTTCGCACGCGCGGCAGGGGCTGCAGCCTTGGAACTTCCTTGGCCACCTTTCTTCGCAACTCGCTTCGCTTGAGCCTCGCGACGAGCAACAGTAACAGAGCGATCGCCAACATGAATACCAAAGAAAAAGAAGAGACGATTGTCTCGAGTGCCACCAAGATGCTCCTGAATTTCAGCATCTTCCTTCGAAGAAATAGGCCTAAGAATTTCATTCGCTCGAGCTTCAATTTCAGCAATGTTGATAGCTGCAAGGGAAGATACAAAAAAGTATTAGTAAAATAGAAATATATATTTACAAAAATGTCAAGCTAAAAGCGGTAAGAAAGAATGAAGAAAAAAGAGAGAGACGCGTACCATTCTTCGTCAAGCCGAAGCTCCTAGCGAACTCAGGAATCTTGATCGCCGAAGAGAAGTCGCTCCAGGCGACGACAGACCATCCAGCGCGAACAGGAAATATCTTCGCACCAATGTATTCTTCAACCAGGTCGCGAGTAGCATAGGTCTTCGCCAGCTCCTGGAAAGCAGTGAGGAAAAGCCGATCCGCATCTCCATCTTCATAAGCAGTGCCAACACCCTTGGGCAGGGGTTCAATTTGTGTGCACACAAGAGGGAGCTCTTCGTCGTCAACAGTGTAGTAAAACCAGTAATGTTTCCAGTTTTCATCCCACTTGTTCTTGTAGGCAACAACAAGAACATCAGTGTCACCACGATACTTGAAGTTCAAAGAGGCAAACTGGACCTCTTCGCGAACAAGTGCACCATCAACAAGACGTTCTATCTTCAAAGGTTGGTGATGAACAGTATGAACTCTGACGAAGTTAGCAGCGGTAGGACTCACAGACATCATCTTGCTGGCCCACATATAAACGCTAAGCCGAAGAATGGCATTAGGGGTGAGGTGATGAAGATACATCCCAAAGTTCCGAAGAATAGAGATGACAGCTCTGTCAAGAGGAAAATGAAGTCCAGCAGTAAATAAATCCCGAAAAACAACCACTTCTTTGGGGCGAGGAGTAGGAGTAGTCTCAGGACCAGGGGCTCGACCTTTTCCTTCTTTAATGAACCCGGAAGTAACGAACTCAGCAACATGTGCTTCAGAAACTTACTCCGACCAAAGACAAAGGTTCTGCTTTATCAGCCTTGGGGGCCATGGGAGCGAAGAAGAAAACTACACATGCACAAAAGTGAATAAGCAACTAAACTAGAAAAAGAGACAGAAAAAGAGAAGAGATCAGAAGACACTTACGAAGAGAAGGAAATGAAGGAAGTGAAGAAATCCTTAGCTCTCGCGAAGTCAGATGAAATCCTCAGCTCTTGCGAAGGCAAAGCTAAATCTGCAAATGTTTACCACGGTGAAAACAACTCCAGGCGGGGACTGGACTTTATATAGGCTGCCAAGAACGGGAATCCCGGAGATCCTGTAGCGAAAGACGTGGCGAAAATCTAGGAGTCCCGTTGGGACAAGGTGAAAATCACGGAGCTTCGCGGATAAACATGCAAAACAGTAAAAGGAAATTAAAATAAATAAAAATAATAATAAAAATATGAAAACGAAGGGAAAGAGAAGGAGCATTTCTCAAAGACGAGCCGAAGAGGGGAGGCGCTTTGGAGCGAAACATTTCCGCCCGTCATGAAGAAGGGTTGCTAGTTCAGCTCGTCTTCGGTTGAAACCCTCACTAGCAAGCGGCTGAATGTTGGGGTAAATATTTCGCAACTAACCCCCCTGTATCTTCGGCTCGGTGGAGAAGATCGGGAGTAGTCTCTACTTTTACCTTCGTTATTTCAGGAAATGATCGCGGGTCAGCTGGCGAAGACCAAGCAAAGCTTGGGATCTTCATTTGGACGGAAGCCAGGTCCATCGAGCGAAGGGCCAAGCAAAGCTAGGCATCTTCGCTCTAAGAGGGCGAGGTCCGCGTGCAAAGACGCAAGGGCAGAGCTGCCGCGAAGTCTTGTCAAGGCCTGTCTTCGATGTAACGCGAAGAGGAGCGGCCGGAGCCCTGCGAGGTTACCAAAATACCCCTAAGATGCTTCGTACAATGTGAAAAAGCAATGGTAGACGTCGTAAAGTGTAATTGTTACGGGCCTATAAAAAGGACCCGACGGTAATGAAATGGGGGCGATCGGAAGGCGGCTGGGTTTCATTACGCCAAGCTGAGTTTGAGTTTTCCGTTCTTCAGTGTCGTAAGTGTTTTCTCTTAGCTTCCTTTCTTGTTAGTTCATTTCGACTGTTGGCCCCTCTTCGGGGAAGGTTTTCACCCCCAACAAATAGCATGCATGCATCTCTCACACGTAATGTATCGAGAACCCAAATTATCATTGCTTAAACAAGGTTACCCTTGTTCTTTCCACTTTTGTCTATCTGATTTCCAGGTAATGTATGAATAAGAATCTTCCAGACAACTTCGTTTCAGATCAAGAAAAAATCTTAAGGAAGGCAAGGTCCAAGCTCAAGTCTCGGCCCACAACCTCTGCCTTGGAAGATTCAACAGTGCGAAGCTTAACATCCACGTTTGAAGTAATGGCAAACAAGACCCTTCGCGAGTACTCCGCACCGACCCCGGACAACATTTGTACTGGTCCGGCAGTCGCTGTGGGAGACGCAGCTTTTGACCTCAAGCCTGCACTGATCAACATGGTACAAGCTAGCCAATTTTGTGGAAAAGCTCATGAAGATGCCAACGCACACCTTCAACATTTCTTGGAGATATGTAGCACCTTCACGATCAAAGATGTGCCAAGCGATGCAGTCCTACTACGCTTATTCTCATTCTCACTCTTGGGGCAAGCGAAGCAATGGTTTTACTCCAACAAAGACAAACTTACAACTTGGACATTGTGTTCTACTGCCTTTCTGGCAAAGTTCTTTCCTATAGGCAAAACCAATGCCTTACGGGGGAAAATTTCAAGTTTCCAGCAACAACATGATGAATCTGTTCCTGAAGCGTGGGAACGCTTCCAAGACTACATCTCAGAATGCCCACACCACAGAATGTAGAATTGGTTGCTCATGCAGACCTTCTACCATGGGCTCTCTACCAACACCCGTGAAACAATGGATGCTACAGCTGGAGGTGCCTTCCTGTCCCTTACACTTACTCAAGCTACTAACCTTGTGGAAAAGATGGCGTCCAACCAAGCTTGGAACGAGGAGCGTCAACCCCGCAAGAAAGAAAGAGGAATGCACCAGCTCAAGGAGGTAGATATGCTGTCTGCCAAAATGGACTTAATCATGAATAGGCTTGAAGACAAAGGCCCTGAGAAGAAGGAAGTCATGCAACTCTTCGAATCCTGCATGACCTGTGAAGAGTGTGGAAACACTGGACACTCGGGCAATCAATGCCCTGAGCTGGAGGAGGACGTGAACTACAACAATCAATATCGTCCCCAGCAAAATCAAGGATGGACCCAGCAGAGGCCCAACTACTCAATAACTATTCAGGTAACTATCAAGGTAATAACTCTTCCAATAATTTTCCACCTTTAAGAGACTTAGTTCAAAACCAGGGTACAGTTAAGGCGCCCACCGTGTTTCGTCCCAGCCATGCCACCGATGAAGCAACCGAAGAACCCACAACCACACCCAAATAGAGCGACCGATGATCCATCGGAAGCAGAGAGTGAAAACCCCAGAGAGAGACAGATACCAGCTAACACGAACAGGACAAGGGACATGGTCCTAAGTCCACGAAACCACAGAGCAGAAGAAGATCAAGAGCAAGAGGAGGAAGATGTAGCGGAAGGAAACTTCGAGGTTGTTGATGGCTGTTAAGTGCTTACTTTAGCCGTCAATTTACTCTTAGATAAAGGAGCAAGAGGCATTTCTTACACGCATTTTAGTTAAGAATAATGTAGTTCCACTTGTCCTTGGAGATTATGTGATTGCAGGAAAATAAGCATAAAAGAAGTGGCAAACTCACCTTCTATGATTCATGCCACGTCACCTCAAGGAGTGGCTGCCACCTCAGGTGCCATGCATGCAAGATAAGCCACCTCAGGTGCCACGCATGCATGCCATGTCACCAATCCAAGAGAGGCAAGCCCCGATGAATCAGAGCGTGACACGTGGACTTCACATGGATCCATGGGCCCACCAGAGCGCCTAAACCACCTCAAAAACACGTGTACACCGGGGACCGACTTAAGGACCCACAGGACAGCCACCCCGAGGAAGCACACCCCAAGTGGGGCCCACCTGGGGTTGCCGACCCTAGGATCGGCCGAACCGACCTTGGGTCGGCTAATCCTGGGCTTCCACGTGGTGCTTGTCCATTGGTCCTAGAGGCCATCCCAGGGGTGTTTCACTCCTTCTTGCGCCAGTGCTCTGGCCTATAAATAGAAGGGGAGGGGGTTCATTTCTTACCAACACACCTTACTCCTCCTCTCTCACTTTTGGTTTCTAAGGCTAGGAGGTAGGCTAGAGTAGTTCTACTTTAGGTTCCAAGTCTACTTTGGGATCTAGGTATGAGTCCTCTTGTATCTTTATTTTATTGTATGACTTTGATCTACTTCAGTTATTCAGATATTTCATATAAAGTTGTGCTTGTATACATGGGTGATTTGTTCATGTGTTCTTCGCTCGTTCATCATTTAGAGGCTCATGTTCTGGATGAACAAGGCCTTTCGATCCAGTTGACGAGTGACTTATACATGGTTTCGGTGTTTGTTCATAAGTTAGAGGCTCGTGTTCATCACGAACACGACCCTTTGATCTTGTTGAATAGACATAGGAAAGCACAAGTCCGTTCGTGTACTTAGCCTAGTTTGATCTAGTTAGATCCCGTGTTCGTGTTGCATGAAGTTCGTGCTCAAGCTACGGTACTCAGTGTAATTGGCCGGTTTATCTGGTGGCTCTGACCTGGGTCACAATAGCCCGGGCCTGCTAACAACGTAAGCGTGGTGCTTGCGTTGCGTAGCTACGTTGCTTATGAGTGTATCCCACGGTTTGTCTTGGGGTAGGCTGCGGTGGTGACAGCCGTTGGACCCTTCTGGAATCCCCCACGTTCGGATACGCTGTACGAGTCTAAAGTCTAACAACCGGAGTCGTGCGTAAGCGACGCGGGAGGTTAGCTCCCCGTTTGTACCTGGGTGCTTGAGCCAGCAATCATGCAATGCTAGTGTGCATCTAACTCGTCTGACTGACTTTGTATGCTTAGTACCTTAGAACCTAGAACTAACTCGTATGTTGCTTCCTAAGCCTAGGACCTCGAGAGAGAGTGTGTTTGTGTGTTCACACTACTATCTTATCTATCATATCTCACCCCTGTACTTGAGTGTCTGGTTTGTTCCCGTCTATGATTTATACTCCTTGGAATAGTGTTGAACTTGTTAATCCGCCCAACCTTCCTTGGATTCGATACCCTTTGGAATACTCCTTTGGGGAAATGCTACAATGGTACTTCCGTGCGCTTGCGGAATCTTGTAATCGTTAGGATTACCATTCGGTCATTTCTGGTATCGTTGCTAGGAACTCATAACTTAGCATCGACGTTAAGAAATACCAACAGAGGTCGGGTTAATAGATGTGGGAGTCGAAGATGAGGACATTGCTGCGTTGAGAAGAATTGAAGAAAGACTTGTCGCAAAGATGAGAGAAGGACCAATGTCATCGAACATTCGTACAAGAGCTCAGGCGGAGGCTGCCATACTTAGGGCGAAAGAAATACAGAATGAAGACCCAGCACAAGAAAAGACAAGATACAATGAAATGTTGCAGCAAGTCAAGAAGAAGAGAATGCTACTGCAGCAATTGCAGGAAGAAGAAGAGCAGCAAGCAATAAGAAACAAAACATTACAGCTACAAGAACAAATGGCAATCTTGCAAGCTCAATTGAACTCCATCCAGCCACAAGAACAGACCCAGCAACCTCGCAAAGCACAGGGTCAGAGCAAACAATGAAGACCCATAATTGTTGATGAAGAAACTTACGAAGAAGAAGAAGAGAATGAGGAAAGTTCCATATATTATGATTCAGAAGAAGAGGCGTATGTGGAACATAGGCCACAAAAGAGATACAGAGATGTGCTTCCAAGCAAAGCGAAGCCTACTTCTCCTCTTTCGCTAGAACTTGAGAATGCTGATTGGCCACCGAAGTTTAAATTACCGGCATCTTTATCGGAGTTCGATGGTGAGTCTGACCCAAGACAGTTCCTCCAGAAATACACTGTTGCAATATCTTCGGGTGGGGGAGATGAGGTTGCAATGGCGAGGGCTATGATAATGGCCCTGAAAGGCTCGGCACAACAATGGTATGCTTCGCTGCCAAAAGGAACCATCAGGTCATGGGAGCAGCTTCGGCGAGGAATAGAGACAAACTTCCAAGGGTATCAACCCCGAGATCTCACATCAGGAGATCTCCACCTCATAAAACAAGGAGACAAAGAACCATTGCAAGAATACATCAAGCGATTTGCCAAAGCCAGAGCTAGAGCACCACATGTGCAATCCACAACAGTAATCAATGCAGCAATAGATGGCCTCAAGGTAGGACCCTGCGAAGAGTATCTTGACCGAAGAAGACCAAAAACAGAGAAGCAGTTGTTTGACATAATGCAAGAATATTGCAAATCAGACAGAGGAAAACAGCAAAGAGTCGATGAGTACAACAAGAGAAGGAGCCAAGCGAAGTCTCAGCCAGAATGGGGAAGCAGGCCCCAGAACAACCAAGGACCTTCGGCAAGGTCCAACTTTCACAACAGAAGTAATGTGAACAATGTTTCAGGAAACACCTCCCAAATGGCATCTTCGGCTGCAACAGGGGGCAGAGGTCAAAATTCAGGCAGAGGCCCACCACCTCAATCTGTGTGTTCCTTGCATGGCCTCAACAAAGGGCATTGGTCATATGAATGCAGAACGTTACTTCGCAAGAAGCAGGTAGAAGAAGACAAGAAGAAAACAGCGTAGAGCCAGGCGAAGACAGTCAATCACACATCATCAGCGACACCTTCGATGGCTCGGAGTTCAATGCAAAATTGGCAACCGTATATCCCACAACCATGCTTCCAACAAATGCCACTCCCACCTCCACCGATGTTCAACCCAAACATGATCTAGCTACAACAGCAAAGCACCGCATCATACCAGCCAAAACCAGAGCCTCCTCAGCACGCACCTTCGCAAGCCAATCAAAACAGGGAAGATGAAGACCGCTACCGAAGAATGAACATAATAAATGCTATCACAGGTGGTTGTAACTCACCTGAACACCTGACGAAGAGACAGAGGAAAGATTAGCAAAGAGAAGTTAGCCATGTATGTGCAGGGAAAGTTTTCAAACAGAGTGGTCACACATTCCAATCACCTTCACAGAAGCAGATCTCAAGTTGAAGAGGTACCCTCACGAAGATCCTTTGGTCATCAGAGCAGTACTAGGAAAGAATACAAAGTACTTGCTGGGCAATGATGTGGGAGGCATCCTTGTAGACAACGGTAGCTCCGCAGACATCATAACTTATGAACTATTCAAGAGGATGGAGTTCAGAGATGATCAGCTTCAGAAAACTTCAAAGCCATTATACGGCTTTGGCAACAAGAAGGTTGAAGCTCTGGGAACAATTGAAATGAACGTAAGTCTTGGGACAGGAGCACTGATGAGAACAGAGATGGTGACCTTCGATGTAGTGGACATTCCATACGCATACAAAGCAATCTTCGGAAGGGGAATCATAAACGTGTTCGCAGCAGTTATACACATGCCATTCTTGTGCATGAAGATTCCAACTGCCAACGGCATTCTCACGATATACGGAGATCAGGAAGATGCACATGATACAGAATATAATGTGGGCAGCAATCAGAAACCGATTCACGAAGTCGGAAACAGCGAAGACATGCTACAAAGCGAAGAAGAAGAAGAGCTCGAAGAGCTCGAAATGAAAAAGAAGCTTTGCCAAGACGAAAAGAAGAGGATGCAACCTCACGAGCATACAAAGAAGGTGCGTCTCTGCGAAGATGTTCACGACAAACTGGTAACTATAGCACGGGGGATGACCGAAGAAGAGGAGAATGCACTGATCATGTGCCTTCGCAATAATCAAGACGTGTTTGCCTGGAGCAAGAGGGATCTTAAGGGAGTGCCACGAGAAGTGATAGAGCACACACTGCGCCTAGATCCAAAGATTCCACCGAAGAGACAAAAGCTCAGAGTCATCTCACCTCAGAAAGAATTGGCAGCACAAAGCGAAGTAGAGAAGCTGTTAGATGCTGGAGTTATTAGAGAAATACAGTTCACAACTTGGCTTTTTAACATAGTGATGGTGCCGAAGAAGAATGGAGGACAGAGAATGTGCATTGACTTCACACTTTTGAACAAGACTTGCCCAAAAGATGACTACCCTCTACCAAGAATCAATGTGCTGGTGGATGCAGCAGCAGGATGTGAGAGAATGTCCTTGTTAGATTGCTTCTCTGGATATCACCAAATTTGCATGAAGAAGGAGGACGAAGATAAAACAAGCTTCATAACACCCTTCGGGGTATATTGCTTTGTCAGGATGCCCGAAGGCCTGCGCAATGCTGGCCCAACATTTAACAGAATGGTGAAGATTGTACTTGGACCGCAACTGAGAAGAAATGTGTCAGCTTATGTAGATGACGTGGTAATACACAGCAAAAAGAAAGATCAACACATCGAAGACCTCAGAGAAACCTTCGCGAACTTGAGAAGATATGGCCTCATGTTAAATCCAGAAAAGTGTATCTTCGGGTTATCCAGGGGAAAGCTGTTAGGCTGTATGGTGTCCAAGTTGGGCATAGAGGCAAATCCAGAAAAGATAGAGGCAATACGAAACATGAGAACACCACAAACTAAAAGAGATATTCAGAAGCTTACAGGAAGAATAGCAGCACTGGGTCGCTTCATTGTGCGATCAGCAGAACGAAGCTTACCATTCTTTAAGTTGTTGTCAGCGAAGAACAAAATAACTTGGGGTCCTGAAGAGCAGGAAGCGTTTGAACAGTTCAAGTCATACTTGGAAAATTTGGCAGTGCTAACAAGTCCAGGCGACAAAGCGAAGTTGTTGTTGTACATAGCAGCTTCCGCAAGTGCAGTAAGTGCGGCTCTGGTAGAGGAAAAACACGAAGAGGGGTAACTCAAACAAGTTCTAGTATACTTCGTCTCCGAGGCTTTATCAGGAGCGAGGAAATTCTACTCTGAGTTGGAGAAAATGACATACGCAGTGGTAATGGCGGCAAGAAAGCTGAAGCATTACTTCCAGAGTTACTCAATCACTGTCCCAACGTCATACCCTCTTCACGAAATACTAGAGAACAAGGAATCATTGGCACGGAAAGGACAATGGGCAACAGAACTATCACAATACGCCTTAGAGTTCACGGCCAGAACAGCCATCAAGTTTCAAGTTCTAGCAGACTTCATTGCAGATTGGACACCAAGTCAAGGTGACAAAATGAATAAAGACAGGCCAGAAACACCATGGGTCATGTATTGTGACGGAGCTTACTGTGATGATGGAGCCGCATCTTTGGCAATCTTAATATCACCATCAGGCATAAAAATGAGATACGCTGTGAGGCTCGACTTCGAAGGCAAAACAAATAATGTGGCAGAGTATGAGGGATTGTTGCAGGGACTTCGCAAGGCAAGAGCCATAGGGGCACGAAGAGTGATCATAAGCACAGACTCTGAGTTGATCACAAGGCAGATTGGCAAGTCATACAAAGCAAAACATGATGAAATGGCCAAATACTTGAAAATGGTGCGAGGCATGGAAAAATTCTTCTTCGGCTTCACGGTCAAGAAAATACCAAGAGATTAGAACAATGAGGCAGACATGCTAGCAAAGGCAGCAGCACAGAAAGAACCATTACCACCAGATGTCTTCTACGAAGTTCTGAAGTCCAAATTAGTAGACTATGATGAAGCACCAGTGAGATATGTAAATGCGATATCAAGCGAAGATTGGAGGTCTTCGATAATGGCATTCTTGCGAGGGCACTATGAACCACAGTCAAAAGAGGAGAATAAAAGAATGGCCTTGAGGGCAAGAACATATGAAATAAGAGGAGACAACTTGTACAAAAGCGGAGTGTGCGCACCATTACTCAAGTGCATCTCCACAGAAGAAGGAAAAGACTTGTTGCAGCAGATCCACTCTGGAATGTGTCCTTCTCATATTGGAACACGAAGATTAGTTGCGAAGGCATTACGTCAGGGATTCTACTGGCCAATGGCAGTCCGAGATGCCGAAGATATAGTGCGAAGATGTGATAACTGTCAAAAGCATTGCAACTACACAAAAACTTCTCCATATGAAATACAATTGCTACCACCAGTTTGGCCCTTCGCAAGATGGGGAATTGATATTATAGGACAATTACCAACAGCACCAGGCAATTACAAGTACGCCATAGTGGCAGTGGAGTATTTCTCGAAGTGGATAGAAGCAAGAGCAGTGCAAAGAATCACTTCGCAGGTGATACAAAAAATTTTCTGGCAAAGCATCGTGTGCAGATTTGGAATTCCTTACGAAGTAACAGTAGACAACGGCAAGCAATTTGATAGCACAGATTTCAGAAGATTTTGCTTCAACTTGGGCACTAAGCTATGCTTCGCTTCAGTATATCACCTAGAGTCCAACGGAGCAATAGAAAGGGCAAATGGCATTATCTTCACCGGAATCAAAAAGGACTTGACAGGAATGGCAAGGGGTAAATGGGCCGAAGAGTTGCCTAGAGTAGTGTGGTCTCATAACACTACTACATCTAGAGCCACAAACTTCACACCTTTCAGATTGCGGTATGGTGAAGAGGCTGTCATTCCCGAAGAGATCAAGTTGGGGTCATTAAGAGCAGACCAAGAACCACAAATTGAAGAGGATGCAAATTTGGCAATTGATACAAGAGAAGAAGACAGACTCCAAGCACTAAGCAACATAGAGAGATACCAAGATGAAACCAGGAAGTGGAGAAATAAGAAAGTTCGTGAACAAAAGATATCCACCGGAGACATGGTTCTCCGAAGAAAAACAAGAGGAGTGGTAAAACTGGAAGAAAAGTGGGAAGGCCCATTTTTAGTATCAGAAACAAGGCAGGGGGCTTACAGATTGCAAACCTTAGAAGGAGAAGAAGTCCCTTACTCATGGAATCATCACAAGTTGCAGAAGTACTGGCTCTGAGAATAAGTGCATCGTTGTTAGATATTATCATTTTTTAGTTTCTCTTCACTTTCAACTTTTGTAATCTTCATTTTAACTTCTTCTGCACTTTCAACTTTTGTAAATACGTAGTGAAGTCCGTACTCTTTTCCTCACGGGGAGAGTCTTCGGTTATCTCACAACGGGAACACCGAAGATGCGAGGTTTTAACGAGGCAGACTTGTGTAATATCCCCTTGAGAAATATAACAAGGGCTCCCCAAAAAAGAAAGCCGTTATCTATCATCGGTCCCGAAGTGACAATCATCCGAAGCGATTGTCACTTTCGGGAAAACATTGCAGAAGTAAGTGAACACATGCGCCTGGCCTCGCGAAGACAAGTCGAATTTAGTTCACTTAAGAAAAAAATTGTTTGAGGGGGCGCATGTGGGAACTGTTCTGCAAAGGTCGTGAAGATGTTAAGGAGCATGCTACAATCTGTTCCAAAGAGGAGGGCATGACTCGCTTAAAGGCCTACTTTCCGCGAACAAAAAGTCTTCGGCGGTTAATGCGCGAAGCCCCTCAATAAAATACTGTTGGGATAAGTCGACCCGTTAAGGGGTGTGGTCGCAAAATCATCCGCTTTATCACAAGCGAAGAAGCCTTCGGCGGTTAATGCGCGAAGCAAATTGCGAGGCAGGGTTGACGAGCCACCTCGAGGTCAAATTCTATGAAGTGAGCTATCATGCCACTTCGCATGTTGGGGCTATCACACCATTTCGCATCCTTGGGCTATCATGCCATCTCGCATTGTTGAAGCGATCATGCCATCACGCATAGTGGAAATTAGTATGCAACAGAGTCTAACCTTCCTATATGCAGGATTTGTTTTTTATCTTATAAATGATACAGTGCGAGTTCGAATGAAAAGAAGCAGCGAAGATCAAAACAGAAAACTGGGGGGAGGTGCTTTTCGAGCGCAGTTCCCATGTTTCAATCTTCGGAGGAAGAAAAACATCAAAGAACAAATAAACATGAAAAACAAGTAAATAAAACCATCATCTTCGCACAAGTGATATTACAACAGAGTCATGGCATACATATTTGTTGAAAAAATACATCACAGGCACAGCAGTTCATCACAACAGCATAGCTCAAACGATTACAAGCATAGCAGCACAAGCAACGAAGACGGTTACACCGCAAAACAAATTAGCGAGGGCGCTTGTACATATACTCATACTCCGCTTCTTCGGTAAGATCAATAACTTCAACCTTCGGTAAAACAAGGGGGCTTGAGGACAAAGGTGTGTCTTCGCGAGCAGGCACAACAGAAGATGGTTCAGATCCTTCAATTTGACGGCGAGGGGTACCGTCGTGACAGAGACGATTGCGTACATGTGCGAAGACATTTTTCGCATCAAGATTTTTCTTCTCGTATTTTTCTATCTTACGCGACATAAACACATCGAACGGAACGTCGAGAAATTTAGAGTTAAACTTGTGCCAAATAGAACCGGACATGAAATTATCACCAAAGCTAATAGTTACAGGACAAACATCTTCGGCAACCTGCGCAGGATACACCTCCGGCACCAGCGCAGAGTTGCAAATGTTTCAGACAAATTGTTCACAAAATACCCCCAACTGCCCGAATCAGTAAGGCTACACACTCCCTCACACCTCAGGGGCTCCCGAAGTGACGTCTGTAGTCCGGACTTCATGTGGAGAAGCAGCCTGGGTAGATGGCGCAGCTGAAGACACCGCAGCCGAAGATGGACCACCTCCACCACCAGAAGATGCAGCAGTAGGCGAAGGCGTGGGCACAGAACCAGGCTGAAACAAATAAGGAAAAGCATAAGCAAAAGAAACAAAATGGTTACAAAAGTAAAAGGAGATAGGCAAGGTATAGTAGTATGAGCCTTGCGAAGCACACGCCGACCTTCGGCAACAGTCAACCCAAAACCAAACTTCTTGAAGAAAGTTTGCATAAAATTCTTGGCTATATTCTTGGGTAAGACATGAATCTTCTCCACAGATGTCTCAGTTGGCCAAGAAAAATTGGCATCACGAAGCTGACGAAGATCACTCTTCGTAAGACTCGGCTCGCCATCTCTGAAGGATTTAAACAGAGAATATATTGCGTGGGAAAGGTTGCGGGAAGCAACAGTAGCCCCAAGTTCTCTGAAGGAGCGCCCAGCAGATGCAAGCGAACTAACTCCGTTAGACAGCCAGTCAAAAACTTGACCTATGGACATCTCTTTGACATCATAAGGAGCAGGGCTAAGTCCATAGTCAACTAGGAAATCGTGAAGCTTCTTGCAAAGAGGGGAAACATGACGTTCAATTTCATCGCAATAAGTCTCATGCTCCGAAGTTAGGCTGTCATGTGCCCGACGAAGATCCGCGTGCTCGGCAACTTTAGCATCATACAACTTTTGCTGGCCCTCAGCCTTTTTCTTCTCATCTTCTGCACTAGAAGCCAAACGATGAAGCTCAATTAGTTGCACTTCCAATTCAGCATTCTTCTTAGCCAGGCCATCCTTCTCCTTAGCAACATCAAGGCACTTCTTCTTCTCAGACTCAAGTGAAGATGAGAGGGAGACCTTTTCAGCTTGTAGAGCCTTCACAACATCAATCTCCTTGCTAAGAGCAGTAGCAGATGTCCTCTCGGAGAGTTGATGGGACCGAAGGTCAGAACGGCACCGCCGTTGAGCAGCGCGACAAGCCAAGAAAGATTTCATGCTAAGATCCTGGGCCTGAGTTAAAATTTCCTCAGCGCTCTCCTTGCTTAGTTCATCTTCCATGATAGGGAAGCCAAAACTATCACCGGCCTCCTGAAGCAAAGTGCGCTCGCGATCATCACTGCAAAATTGGAGCACTTTGCGCATTGAATCACCGAAGATGCGTGCTTTAGGTTTCATACCGAGACGCCGGGCAACAACACTAGGTGATTCACTGCTGACAAAGACACCACCACTTCTAGTATCGCTCTCAGTTTCAGACGAACAACTAGTGTCATGTTCCACGTGAATCAAAGTTTTATGGTGAATAGCAGAAACAATCTTGCTACCACCAGGAGCCTTAGCAGCCGAAGGCACTACAGTTTCAACAACTGAAGTAGGGGGAATAGGAGTCTTATCCTTGGAAGACCTGGCTCGAGCAGAGATGTCCTCATCGCTTTCGGGCTCAGGATCACTATAATCAATGTCCAGTGGATCCGCAAGAGTGGCACCAGCAACAACAGCACCAGGAGAAAGAGCTGTAATATCCACAATCTCTTCGGGTTGATCAGCAGAAGGGACTTCAATGTTCATGCCAGAACCGGCACCAACTTCGTCAGGACGCGTCTCAGTATCACCCTTCGAATGGTCGGACTCTTCGGGGCTGGATGACCACGACGCTTCCTAATAACCTTCGCGCGCGCGGCAGGGGCTGCAGCCTCGGAACATCCTTGGCCACCTTTCTTCGCTACTCGCTTCGCTTCAGCCTCGCGACGAGCAACAGTAACAGAGCGATCGCCAGCATGAATACCAAAGAAAAAGAAGAGACGATTGTCTCGAGTGCCACCAAGACGCTCCTGAATTTCAGCATCTTTCTTCGAAGAAATAGGCCCAAGAATTTCGTTCGCTCGAGCTTCAATTTCAACAATGTTGATAGCTGCAGGGGAAGATCCAAAAAAAGTATTAGTAAAATAGAAATATATATTTACAAAAATGTCAAGCTAAAAGCGGTAAGAAACAACGAAGAAAAAAGAGAGAGACGCGTACCATTCTTTGTCAAGCCGAAGCTCCTAGCGAACTCAGGAATCTTGATCACCGAAGAGAAGTCGCTCCAGGCGATGACAGACCATCCAGCGCGAACAGGAAATATTTTCGCACCAATGTATTCTTCAACCAGGTCGCGGGTAGCATAGGTCTTTGCCAGCTCCTGGAAAGCAGTGAGGAAAAGCCAATCCGCATCTCCATCTTCATAAGCAGTGCCAACACCCTTGGGCAGGGGCTCAAATTGTGTGCACACAAGAGGGAGCTCTTCGTCGTCAACAGTGTAGTAAAACCAGTAATGGTTCTAGTTTTCATCCCACTTGTTCTTGTTGGCAACGACAGGAACATCGGTGTCCCCACGATACTTGAAGTTCAAAGAGGCAAACTAGGCCTCTTCGCGAACAAGTGCACCATCAACAAGACGTTCTATCTTCAAAGGTTGGTGATGAAAAGTATGAACTCTAACGAAGTTAGCAGCGGTAGGACTCACAGACATCGTCTTGGTGGCCCACATATAAACGCTAAGCCGAAGAATGGCATTAGGGGTGAGGTGATGAAGATACATCCCAAAGTTCCGAAGAATAGAGATGACAGCTCCGTCAAGAGGAAAACGAAGTCCAGCAGTAAATAAATCCCGAAAAACAACCACTTCTTTGGGGCGAGGAGTAGGAGTAGTCTCAGGACCAGGGGCTCGACCTTTTCCTTCCTTAATGAACCCGGAAGTAACGAACTCAGCAACATGTGCTTCAGAAACCTTACTCCGACCAAAGACAAAGGTGGGAGGTGCTTTATCAGCCTTGGGGGCCATGGGAGCGAAGAAGAAAACTACACATGCACAAAAGCGAATAAGCAACTAAACTAGAAAAAAAAGATAGAAAAAAAGAAGAGATCAGAAGACACTTACGAAGAGAAGGAAATGAAGGAAGTGAAGAAATCCTTAGCTCTCGCGAAGTCAGATGAAATCCTCAGCTCTCGCGAAGGCAAAGGTAAATCTGCAAATGTTTACCATGGTGAAAACAACTCCAGGCAGGGACCGGACTTTATATAGGCTGCCAAGAACGGGAATCCCGGAGATCCTGCAGCGAAAGACGTGGCGAAAATCTAGGAGTCCCGTTGGGACGTGGCGAAAATCACGGAGCTTCACGGATAAACATGCAAAACAGTAAAAAGAAATTAGAATAAATAAAATAATAATAAAAATATGAAAACGAAGGGAAAGAGAAGGAGCATTTCTCAAAGATGAGCTGAAGAGGGGAGGCTCTTTGGAGCGAAACATTTCCGCCCGTCATGAAGAAGAGTTGCTAGTTCGGCTCGTCTTCGGTTGAAACCCTCACTAGCAAGGGGCTGAATGTTGGGGTAAATATTTTGCAACTAATGCCCCCCTATATCTTCGGCTCGGTGGAGAAGATCGGGAGTAGTCTCTACTTTTACCTTCGTTATTTCAGGAAATGATCGCGGGTCAGCTGGCGAAGACCAAGCAAACCTTGGGATCTTCGTTTCGACGGAAGCCAGGTCCATCGAGCGATGGGCCAAGCAAAGCTTGGCATCTTCTCTCTAAGAGGGCGAGGTCCGCGCGCAAAGACGCAAGGGCAGAGCTGCCGCGAAGTCATGTCAAGGCCTATCTTCGATGTAACGCGAAGAGGAGCGGCCGGAGATGAGGCGCGTGATCTTTAAAGAAGCATTCTTCATTTGATCTTCGGGTGGCGTCGGTGAAGACACAGATAGCCACCAAGAGAAAGTCCGCTAAGGGGAAAGCTTCGGCAAGGGTCTCGCGAAGAGCATGGAGGCGAGTGAAGAGCGAACCGCCACGGTAGCAGACACGTAGACAGGCGAGGTGTAAAGTGATAAAAAGCAATGGTAGACGTCGTAAAGTGTAATTGTTACGGGCCTATAAAAAGGACCCGACGGTAATGAAATGCGGGCGATCGGAAGGCGGCTGGGTTTCATTATGCCCAGCTGAGTTTGAGTTTTCCGTTCTTCGGTGTCGTAAGTGTTTTCTCTTAGCTTCCTTTCTTGTTAGTTCATTTCGACTGTTGGCCCCTCTTCGGGGAAGGTTTTCACCCCCAACAAATAGCATGCATGCATCTCTCACACGTAATGTATCGAGAACCCAAATTATCATTGCTTAAACAGGCTTACCCTTGTTCTTTCCACTTTTGTCTATCTGATTTCAGGGTAATGTATGAATAAGAATCTTCCAGACAACTTCATTTCAAATCCAGAAAAAATCTTAAGGATGGCAAGGTCCAAGCTCAAGTCTCAGCCCACAACCTCTGCCTTGGAAGATTCAACAGTGCGAAGCTTAACACCCACATTCGAAGTAATGGCAAACAAGACCCTTCACGAGTACTCCGCACAGACCCCGGACAACATTTGTACTAGTCCGGCAGTCGCTGTCGGAGACGCAACTTTTGAGCTCAAGCCTGCACTAATCAACATGGTACAAGCTAGCCAATTTTGTGGAAAAGCTCACGAAGATGCCAACGCACACCTTCAACATTTCTTGGAGATATGTAGCACCTTCACGATCAAAGATGTGCCAAGTGATGCAGTCCTACTTCGCTTATTCCCATTCTCACTCTTGGGGCGAGCGAAGCAATGGTTTTACTCCAACAAAGACAAACTTACAACTTGGACATTGTGTTCTACTGCCTTTCTGGCAAAGTTCTTTCCTATAGGCAAAACCAATGCCTTACGGGGCAAAATTTCAAGTTTCTAGCAGCAACATGACGAATCTATTCCTGAAGCGTGGGAACGCTTCCAAGACTACATCTCAGAATGCCCACACCATGGAATGTAGAATTCGTTGCTCATGCAGACCTTCTACCATGGGCTCTCTACCAACACCCGTGAAACAATGGATGCTGCAGCTGGAGGTGCCTTCCTTACTCAAGCTACTAATCTTGTGGAAAAGATGGCGTCCAACCAAGCTTGGAACGAGGAGCATCAACCCCGCAAGAAAGAAAGAGGAATGCACCAGCTCAAGGAGGTAGATATGCTGTCTGCCAAAATGGACTTAATCATGAAGAGGCTTGAAGACAAAGGCCCTGAGAAGAAGGAAGTCATGCAACTCTTCGAATCCCGCATGACCTATGAAGAGTGTGGAAACATTGGACACTCGGGCAATCAATGCCCTCAGCTGGAGGAGGACGTGAACTACAACAATCAATATCGTCCCCAGCAAAATCGAGGATGGACCCAGCAGAGGCCCAACTACCCAGGTAACAATTAAGGTAATAACTCTTCCAATAATTTTCCACCTTTAAGAGACTTAGTTCAAAACCAGGGTGGAGTTATGGATAATCTGTCTAAGAAATTAGCTTCCAATGATAAAATGTTAGAAACTATTAGTAATAAAATGGAAAGCTTTTCTTCTGCCATTAAAAACCAACATAGTTTTAATAAAATGATAGAATCTCAGATATCTCAGCTGGCATCATCTGTTCCCACGGCTAACCCAGGTAAGATTTCGGGCCAGCCGGAAGAATTAGAATCTGCAAATCTTGTCGATATCTATTATGCAGGCCTGTGCGCTAATAAGATAGAAGAAGGCCCAAAGTGGACTGACTGGGGCATGCCCGCCAAGAGAGGAGATCTAGGAAGGCCAGTCATCACCATCACTATTGGAGCCTACACTTTCGAGAATGCACTCTGTGACTTTGGGTCTAGCGTCAACATAATGCCCAAGGTAATATATGAGAAAATCAATGGTTCACCTTTATTGTACACAACCATGTGCTTGCAGCTTGCAGACCTGTCACTATGCTACCCTGAGGGCATCCTAAACGACATATGTCTGGGGGTAGGAAGTTCCTACGTAGCTGCTGACTTCGCTGTCGTCGAGACTAGGGGAAGTGAGAACGCCCCAATCATTTTGGGACGTCCTTTCCTTGCCACTGTTAAAGCCGTCATCTACACCGACACTGCGAAGATCATCTTCACCATCAACGGGAAGAAGGAGAGATTCAGTTTCAAGAACAAGATCCTAAGAGCTCCTGCACACCCCCAATATCCTTACCCTCAAGAGTACAGGCCAGCTGTCGAGAAGAAAAGGAGAGATAGAAGGAGGAACAAAAAGAACAATCAACCTCGACTACACGTGGAGGAAGTTTGGATGATCAACACAATTCAATCAGAAAACGAGAACCTATTTCCTTCACCACTGCTGCCAAAGTTAGACGACCCTGGAGTCCCATCAATCCACTGCTCCATCAATCAAAGGAACTTCTAGCGAGTTGTCTGCGACACGGGATCGGGCATCAACTTAATGTCTAAGGTAACTTATGAATTAATATACGGTGACCTGTCTTTGTATCCCACCTATAATGTTGCAGATGGCGGACCAATCACAACGATTCCCGGAGGGAGTTGCGCGAGATGTACCTATCAAGATAAAAGATCACTATGTCCTAACTGACTTTGTAGTCATAGACATGGGAGATGAAGAGCAAGATCCTCCCATAGTACTTGGGAGACCGTTCCTGAACACCACAAGAGCAATCATCTACATCAGGACGGGCGAGATCCACTTCCAGTTCAGAACTGATAAGGTACGCTGCTACTTTAATACTTATACTGACTCTGAGCAGCCCAAGAAGAACAAGACGCAGAGACGCCTTCAGAAATTGCAACGCAAGCTGAACCCGAAGTTGACGGACATTAAGAATGTTGAGGAAGAGATTAAAGAGAAGTCCGCTCAGCTCCTACCATTCAAGAACTCTGAACCTGTTACCCAGAAAGGTCTCCACCGAAGAAACAAGTCTGGAGGAAGAAAGACAAGAGTACACCTTCGAAAGACCAATCACTACCCGCGTCACTAATTGATCAATCATCGGCTACTACATCTACACCATGGGAGTAAGTACTCGAAATTCTTGCCGAGAGGTAACTCGGTATTTATCTACATTTTTAATTAGCATTTTTCCTTCAGCATTTTTACTTACCTATACTTGCAGTAGAAAAAGACCAAATAAATGTTTTCTGCATTTGCATCTGTTCCTTAAGGCCCCAAGTACTCTGTACCGTGGTGGCATAAAAAAAATAATATATTGCATTCACATGTTTTTGCTTTAGCATCCCTTTTTGCATATAAAAAAGCACAAAAATATGTGGGCACATGAAGGTCCACACTTTTCAGAAAAACCCAAAAAGAAGTGGGCACATGAAGGCTCACAACATAATCCTAAAATTTGTTCCTTCGGGTATGTGCGAGATTAATATTTACAGGAAGAAATTAAGGAAAACCTGAAGGAAAACAAGTTTTAAGGATGGATGAAGGACTACTTCAAGATCTAGCTTGGGGAGAGCACCCCCAGTTATCACGATAAGTATCATTATCCTAAGTTTTAGTTATATGTTTGCCTAGAGTTAAAGAGTCTTAGTTAAAAGTCTTAGTATGAATAAATACTAGAGTCTGCTAGTTGGCTTTTCTTTTTAATGATGATCTTGATGATTTATGCTTGGAAATGATGAATAGTTGCTCTACCATGATTCCTCTTAAATACTTAATTTTCAGACCTAGATTCTCCTAAAGCTTTAAATGCTTAATTTGCTCTAAACCCAAAACCCGTGGGAAGTACATGCTTAATCTGAGTCTAGACTTTGAAAGATAATTCATGAAAAGTTGAGCTGCTATTTATCATATTCCTAGAGAAGCTTGATTCTTGGTTTTTATGAAAAATCCTCCATGATGAGTTCCTGTGTTTATGATCCTTGAGAGCTTGTCATACACATCAAGATCATTCCACTCCACCATTTATGTTGCTTCTAACCTGGAAGTGCGCATTCTCCATCAAGCTACAAGCCATAAAATAGCTCATACGACTCTTGGGTATGTCTCTCTCAATGTGTAAAAAAAAGAGAGAAAACAGATTCTGGGGCTACATTCGAAAAAATAAGAAGAAGAGAGAGGAAAAAGTGAGAAGAGAGAGGGGGAGAAAAGGACAAGTGTCATACTAGGTGAGAAGGGCCTACCCCCCTTAATAAATTTAGAGATGAATAATGGACACAAGTCCGAGGGCGAGAAGAGCCCACATCTCTAAGGAGAGAGAAAAATGGACAAAAGTTCGGGGCGAGTAGAGCCCACCTCTCCAAGAATGGAAAGCCCAGATCTTAAAGTTCTAGAAAGAGAGATATAGTCCAAGAGCTAGAAAAAAGGCTAAAGGCTTACCACCTTTCACCCTCATCCATTCAACACTATCATCCCACCATACATATCTTGCCAAGTGTGACTCCATGCTTGAGAAGGTCATACCCAGGATCTCTGAGTTTTATTTGAAAACATCTTGCAAAAACCCCAGGATGATAGTTGATCAAAGAATTTGAGATATACTACTTGACTTGATTGTTCTGTCTTTTAATCGCTTAAGATTTATGAAAAGGCTGCACACCATGGTTAAAGGTAAGATGGAGCAATCTTCTTGAGGAGAATTTATTTTTGAAAATCATGGTATTTTTGAGGCGTGAAAGCATTGCAGCAACTCCTGATCCTGCTATAGCATAGCTTTGCTAGGGACTAGCAAAGGGTAAGCTTGGGGGAGTTTGTTGACACATTTTATCTTATATATTTATAAGTCAACTAAACATGAGAAAAGGGCATAATTGTTAATACCAACTTAGAATAGAGTGTCACTAATAGTTTTTCTGGAGTTTTGGAGAATTCTATGTCTTACAGGGACTAATCAAAAAAATAGGAAAAGAATGAAGGCTAGAAGGCTCCAGAAGGCTCCGAAACTCAACATGACTTGGTACCCAAGAAAGAAGCATTTAGAAGAGACAAAGACCCACCTGGCCGAAGTGGGCCCCGAGGGGGGCCCACCATAGACCGGTCGGCCCCATGCTGGGGCCGGTCGGCCTCCCCCGGGCGACACATCAGCCCTACTTCTGGAATGTTCTTCCACCGCCTATGAGGATCAATCTAAACCGTATGTTAGGTCGGTTTGATCGTACAGCTCATGGCATCCCCTCAGGACTATATAAGCAACCCCCTGACCCCCTGGCAGGGCAGAATCTAGCGCTCATCTGTTCATACACCAGATCAAGTCATCAAGTCAGAGATACTACGCCCTAGAAACACCATATAGCGAGAGTAGCTAACTAGTCTAGATCTAGGAGGAGGCAAGGCGTCTACTTGGCTCCTGATCGTCTAGAAGCTGGTCGAGATACTGATCTAGCTTCGCTTTTGTAAGTTCTTCATAAGTTCTTCACATTTGCTGTAGAGACATATGTTCTTATCAATGATTATATTCGAGATTATGTGCTTTGGTGCTTAATATGATTACATGTTTAGCATAGTTGATTTACCTTTATATTCGTGTATGGAGTCGTATAGCCCTCACCTAAATCATCTGTTAACTTGGGTGAGTGGTAAAGATAGTGTAAGCGTGGTGCTTATACTGTATTTACCTGCGATTGCACCCTACATGCTGGGTCGCGTGGTAGATCGTGGTGGTGACAGCACTATTGAGTCCTTTGCAATCCACCCCCTGTGTGTAGGACTAGTGGAGCCTTATACTATTTGGGTTGTTTCAAGTTTCGGCCTTGATCCTCCTGATTAGTCTCCCCATGCATTAGTATAATAGTTCTTCTTCCATGATTGTTAAATGTATTGCACTAATCATAGTTTGCATTGACATATAGTTTAGGGTTACCGAGGAGTATCCTCACTAACTAGGCTGTGAATACGCTTCTCTCTCTATATTGACACTTTCTGTTGGCTCACTATGTTATGACTTGATCAATGCTATCATTATTATTATCTTTATGTGACTTACACCTGTTTATAGTAATTGATATATTTTGGCCACTCTACATTACACAACTGAGAGATATGCATGTATTTGTTATTATAGATAAAAGACTTCTTTCCCTGAGGTAGAATATAAATATGATACATGGTTTTACTCCTGGTTAAAATGCTACAATGGTATATTCATATCTGTGCGCTTGCGGATACCCATTTTTATATATTTTCTTATCTAGAGATCCAAGGCATATGTAAGAGTACCAATCCATGTGTTTTAGTGGCACTTCTGTCAGGGATGACAACCTAGATCGAGTTGTGCTATGACCCGTATTGGATTTATCTTTTAGTTTATCTGAAAGCAACATCTGATATACACTTAGCATCATGTTAAGATATACCTTTGCATTTCTGGCACCGTCGATAGAGATGGATCTTATATCTATTTCTAGTCGATGACGTTAGCAATGTCAACACCTGTGAAGGCTCCCCCATGCCTAACGACTCGTCGTCGCGATCTTCGCCCTCTTTTGTGCTTTTCTTGGTTCCTGCATGGTTAGGATAGGGTGGGTCGTGAGTGGCCTTACCCCCTCTCGTGACTACCGCTTTTGCATTCTCAATTGGAGGAACCAAAGCGACCAAATGAGCCAACCGGTCTTCTATCATTTTATTAAAGCTCACTTGATCCTTAAGAGCAGAAGAAAGGCTATCAATTTTAACATTGAGGCTTTCTAAGGCCTTATCATAGGCAGCTGTTTTCTTATTGGACCCATCATTAATCTTAGCTTGCCCGAAAACCAGATCTCTCAGGGAAGGTTGGTTTGGGTTGAAAGAGTTACCTTGGTTACCTCCCTGATAATAAGGGCGCGATTGAGTCCACATTTGACCTCCTTGTGGACGATAACCATTGTTGTTGTCGTTCATGTACATCACGTCCTCCTGGGTAGTAGGGCAGTAATTCCCTGAATGCCCAGTGTCACCACAGACTTCGCAGGTCATGCGAGCATCCATAGCTTGAGTAGTGAGGGCCATGGCAGCCTTCTCGCTGGTCAGAGCATCCATTCTCTTCATAAGTAGGTCCATCTTGGTGTGCGGCATATCCGCTTCCTTGACGGTATGTGTACCTCTCTGACGTGGCTGGAGTCGATCATCACTCCACCCTTGGTTGGAGACCATCTTCTCAATAAGTTTAGTTGCTTCAGCGATTGTGAGAGAGAAGAAAGCCCCCTAACAACAGCATCAATATGGCCCCGGGCTGTCGGAGTCAGCCCATTATAGAAACTCTGAAGAATAAGCCAGTTGTCCATCCCATGATGGGGATACGCCGGGATGTACTCCTGAAGCCTCTCCCAAGCTTCTGGATGGTTTCATTTGCTGCTTGCTGAAAGCTTGAAATTCTCCCCCAGAGGGCATTGGTCCTGCCCAAAGGAAAGAACTTCGCGAGGAACGCTGCTGAGCACTTTGCCCAGGTGTCAATATCTGCACGGTTCGCATAGAACCACTACTTCGCCTTTCCCAGAAGTGAGAATGGAAACAGCCGCTGTTGACGGTCCTTACAACAAAAATTTGACCGTCAAAACCTCGGGTTCGAGAGGAGTATATGACAAGTTTCATGCACATTTTTAGTACTAATAAAGTTCCACGAGTTGTGTTGTGAATTTCATAGGTAGGTACACATTTTCGGAGAATTTGGGACCAACACGCCACATGTGCTAGGCACGGCCGAACCACCTGGTCCGGCCGAACCTGCAGGTGCGGCCGGCCCTGCAGGTGTGGCCGGCCCTGCTAGGTGCGGCCGGCCCTGCCTAGTGGCACGACTCTGGTCCTGAGTGCCCTCACTCCCTCGAGCACAACTTGGACGAGCGTGATTCACTGAAGAAACGTCGGTTTGATCAAATGGTGGAGGCTAGGATCAGTTGGATCAATAGGTCCACTTATCCGATCGCTCAACCGCCACAACCGTCATCCAGAGGCAATCCTAGGCGTCCCCGAGCACGGTCGGTGCATCACACAGCACGGGGTAGGGCCGGCCGCACCTATAGGGCCGGCCGCACCTATCACTTGGCATGCCGGGCGAAACCGACCCAAGGAGCCGACCTACAACCGCCTCAAGAGCAGTGAACAGGAGCGTCCAAGGCGAGAGGCAGCACATCCTAGGGCCGGCCGTGCCTAGAGAGCCGGCCGCACCTAGGGTCTTGCTCCCCTGCGCTCCACCGACCTCCCTTGCCTATAAAAGGCACCTCCCACTCGCTGGAGCATCTCCATTTCTCTCTTTTGTTCACATAGAGTAGGATTAGTGTAGCTTGGGAGTTAGAGTCGAGTCGAGCTAGTGTTGGGGTTCCAGAGGAGTCTTCTTCAGGGTTCCGGTACTACTCTTGTATCCTTTCTTTGTTTAGACTCAAGTACAATTCAAGTTATCTTTCTATCTTACCTTTCGAGTCAATTACATTCAGCTTTTACTTTGCTCTAGAAGCTATATTCTTGGTTTAGACTAAAGTTAGTTTAATCTAGGTTAGCATAGCTCTCTTGAAACCTATAGTGTTGTGGTCGTTCTTCGCTTGATCTTCTACCAAGTACGTTTGTGCTTAGTAGCGGAGAGAGACCTTCCTTCAGAATATCCGAGGAAAGGTTCTTTGGTTCGTTGTGAGCGCGGTGCTCAGAACTTGCCTTAGTCTTAGATTGGTGTCCCGTTCAACAGAATAGTTGTGGTACCTAGGGAGTGACAGGTCCGGACGGGCTCAGTAGTCCACCACGTTAGTTCGGGCTAGTAGGATTCAGCGCGTCGTCGTTCTCCCTTCTCATCCCAGTCCGAGAGCGCGGCTTTGCATGCCCCTGCAGCACTAGAAGAGCCTCACTGACTTCAGCTCCACCGAAGAAAACAAAGAGGGTGTGGCGTGTGAAGGGACCATCGGCCGAGTCTTCCACTCCGGGACCGGACGAATCCAAGATCAATTGAGCAAACGGAGGAGTCCCGCTCGCGGACTCGAAACTACGAGCCCTCACCGTGAGGTAAACCGGTATTTATCTCATATTTCCCTTCCAACATTTTATTTCATGCATCAAGCATATTTAAATTTCAAATTTGATTTCACCATTGCATTAGTAAGTAAACAAGATATAGAAAAACAGTTTTGGAGATTATTGGTGATACGGCCGAACCTAGAGGTACGGTCGTACCTCCCCTCGACAAAATTTTTGTGTAGGATGTTTATAGGAGGTGACACGAGTGCTTGGAGCAAATGGAGTAGGACCGGCCGAACCTAGTGGTACGGCCGTACCTATGATCCTCCACGAATCCATCAAGCCAACCACGACAAGCTTCCAAGTGCTCAACTCATCACCAAAATGAAGACATGCCAACCAGGTAGCCAAAAATTAGCTTGGGGGAGACCCCATTTTCAATCAAGGAAGGTATGTCCATCCAAACCAATTTTCAACATCTTGTTTATCACATTTGAATAAAAGAAAAACAACAAAAATATTTGCTTCAACCATGTGCACTTGAAATCTTGTTTATATCCCCTCACTTTGGAAATGATGAATAGTTGCTATGTTAAAACTTTGCAAGAACCTAGTGTACAACCTTGTGCTCTATGAGCATTTGAATTTGTAGGTATATTTTGAGACAAGAGCCTGAAATAAAACTTTGTGTGAAGCAAATGCTTATGACCAAACCTAGGGTGTTGACTAGTATGATATGGTGAGATGATGTTGATCTTGCTCTATCTCATAGTACGGTGAAAATCTCGGATGATTTCTTTTGAGAAAATAAAACAAGACAAGTTTCTCAATGGTCATACCACCTACCAAAGCCATATGTCGATATCAAAGTATAAACCTTCTACATATGCTTGCTTGTGACCCATTGAGTTTTGCCAAATTGTTGTGACCCTTGGTAGAATCTTTTCATGCTCCCATGATCGAGATCACGTACACCCATATATACAAGCTAACTTCCACACCGGGAGTTACGCAAAACATGCCATCCACCCACCAAAAATAAATACACCAAAGTTCCAAAGAGATTTCTCTTCTTGTATTCTTGCAAAACGAGAGAGGGGTCATCAAAAAGAAAAAAAAGTATATGCTCAAAAAGCATAGAAAAAAATATATATATGTGCTCCAATCAAAGGGCATAGAAAAAAATGAAGCATGACCCCCCTCCAAAATAAAAGCAAGAGGAGAATCTCAAAGTAAGGAGTACTTAGAAAACAAACAAAAAAATATTCCACACACTTGCACATCTCGATCAAGTTGCATGACTAGTTTCTTCTTGGATCCGGTCTTTGGCTCAACAACAGCATGTGGCACAAGTGAGTCTCATGCTTATCCTACCCAAAGCTCCACGTACAAGCCGTAGAGTATGAAGTTGAGGCTCGCTCAAAAGCCTTTGGTGAGGTAACAAATACCACTTGAGCGATCGAGGGAACCATCCGAGGAACCTTGTCTTTCTTTGCAAAAATTTCAAAACTCCGAGATAGGATCCAGAAAAGAGAAGAGCGAGTGATCCAAAGTCAAAACCATTCTACCTTTCAACCTCCGAAGCCAAGGTGGAAAGTTACATGCCCCACAGGTAACACAAGGCTAAGTATCTATCGTACCAATCTTTTCAAATAGTAAGTAGAGCATGGATTTGTGCATAGGTACTTGCCGAGTGGTAACATCATGCAACTCCTGATCCACCGAGGCCAAGTCTAGACTTTGCTCGAGGACGAGCAAAGGTTTAGCTTGGGGGAGATTGTTGACGGTCCTTACAACAAAAATTTGACCGTCAAAACCTCGGGTTCGAGAGGAGTATATGACAAGTTTCATGCACATTTTTAGTACTAATAAAGTTCCATGAGTTGTGTTGTGAATTTCATAGGCAGGTACACATTTTTGGGAGAATTTAGGACCAACACGCCACATGTGCTAGGCACGGCCGAACCACCTGTTCCGGCCGAACCTGCAGGTGCGGCCGACCCTGCCCAGTGGCACGACTCTGGTCTCGAGTGCCCTCACTCCCTCGAGCACAACTTGGACGAGCGTGATTCACTGAAGAAATGTCAGTTTGATCAAATGGTGGTGGCTAGGATCACATGGATCAATGGGTCCACTTATCCGATCGCTCAACCGCCACAACCGTCATCCAGAGGCAATCCTAGGCGTCCCCTAGCACGGTCAGTGCATCACACAGCACGGGGTAGGGTCGGCCGCACCTATAGGGCCGGCCGCACCTATCACTTGGCGTGCCGGGCGAAACTGGCCCAAGGAGCCGACCTACAACCACCTCAGGAGCAGTGATCAGGAGCGTCCAAGGCGAGAGGCGGCACATCCTAGAGCCGGCCGTGCCTAGAGAGCGGGCCGCACCTAGGGTCTTGCTCCCCTACGCTCCGCCAACCTCCCTTGCCTATAAAAGGCACCTCCCACTCGCTGGAACGGACACACAACGCAGGAGCATCTCCATTTCTCTCTTTTGTTCACATAGAGTAGGATTAGTGTAGCTTGGGAGTTAGAGTCGAGTCGAGCTAGTCTCGGGGTTCCGGAGGAGTCTTCTTCAGGGTTTCGGTACTACTCTTGTATCCTTTCTTTGTTTAGACTCAAGTACAATTCAAGTTATCTTTCTATCTTACCTTTCGAGTCAATTGCATTCAACTTTTACTTTGCTCTAGAAGCTTTATTCTTTGTTTAGACTAAAATTAGTTTAATTTTGGTTAGCATAGCTCTCTTGAACCCTATAGTGTTGTGGTCGTTCTTCGCTTGATCTTCTACCGAGTACGTTTGTGCTTAGTAGCGGAGAGATACCTTCCTTCGTGATATCCAGGGAAAGGTTCTTTGGTTCGTTGTGAGCGCGGTGCTCAGAACTTGCCTTAGTCTTAGATTGGTATCCCGTTCAACAGAATAGTTGTGGTACCCTAGGGAGGTGACAGCTCCGGACGGGCTTAGTAGTCCACCACGTTAGTTCGGGCCGGTAGGATTCAGCGCGTCGTCGTTCTCCCTTCTCATCCCAGTCCAAGAGTGCGGCTTTGCATGCCCCTGCAGCACTAGAAGAGCTTGTTGAGTTTAGCTTGCCTTGGTTATCCTTTGCCTTAGTTCTTTGTTGATGGTCCTTACAACAAAAATTTGACCGTCAAAACCTCGGGTTCGAGAGGAGTATATGACAAGTTTCATGCACATTTTTAGTACTAATAATGTTCCACGAGTTGTGTTGTGAATTTCATAGGCAGGTACACATTTTGGGAGAATTTGGGACCAACACACCACACGTGCAAGGCACGGCGGAACCACCTGGTCCCGCCGGCCCTGCAGGTGCGGCCGGCCCGGCATGTGCGGCCGGCCCTGCAGGTGCGGCCGGCCCTGCCAGGTGCAGCCGGTCCTGCCCCGTGGCGCGTCTCTGGTCCAGAGCACCCCCTCTCCCTCGACCACAACTTGGGCGAGCACGATTCACTGAAGAAACTTCGGTTCGATCAAAGGGTGGAGGCTAGGATCACTTGGATCAATGGGTCCACTTGTCCGATCGCTCAACCACCACAACTGTCATCCTGAGGCAATCCTAGGCGTCACCGAACACGGTCGGTGCATCACACGGCGCGGGGTAGGGCCGGCCGCACCTAGAGGGCCGGCCGCACCTATCAACTAGCATGCCGGGCGAAACCGACCCAAGGAGCCGACCTACAACCGCCTCAGGAGCAGTGATCAGGGGTGTCCAATGCGAGAGGCGGCACATCCCAGGGCCGGCCGCACCTAGTGAGCCGGCCGCACCTGGGATATTCCTCCCCTGCGCTCCACCGACCTCCCTTGCCTATAAAAGCCACCTCCCACTTGCTGGAATGGACACACAACACAGGAGCATCTCCATTTCTCCCTTTTATACACTTAGAGTAGGATTAGTGTTGCTTGGGAGTTAGAGTCGAGTCGAGCTAGTCCCGGGGTTCCGGAGGTGTCTTCTTCAGGGTTCCAGTACTACTCTTGTATCCTTTCTTTGTTTAGACTCAAGTACAATTCAAGTTATCTTTCTATCTTATCTTTCGAGTCAATTACATTCAGCTTTTACTTTGCTCTAGAAGCTTTATTCTTGGTTTAGACTAAAGTTAGTTTAATCTTGGTTAGCATAGCTCTCTTGAACCCTATAGTGTTGTGGTCATTCTTCGCTTGATCTTCGGTGTTTCACCGTAGAGAGAGACCTTCCTTCGTGATATCCGGGGAAAGGTTCTTTGGTTCGTTGTGAGCGCGGTGCTTAGAGCTTGCCTTAGTCTTAGATTGGTGTCCCATTCAATGGAATAGTTGTGGTACCCTAAGGAGGTGACAGCTCCGGACGGGCTCAGTAGTCCACCATGTTAGTTCGGGCCGGTAGGATTCAGCGCGTCGTTGTTCTCCCTTCTCATCCCAGTCCGAGAGAGCGGCTTTGCATTCCCCTACAGCACTAGAAGAGCTTGTCGAGTTTAGCTTGCCTTGGTTATCCTTTGCCTTAGTTCTTTACCTAGAGTTGACAAGAATAGATAGATTGTGTTAGGATCCTTTCTGTCTCATTGTCCTCCCAGCTCACTAGGTCCTCTCTAACCCTTTATCAAGTTCTCCTTGTGTGTGTCAAGTTATCCCCGAATATCTGTCACACCTGATTTTCTGAAGAAAACCAAATGCATCTCATATGTGCGCCAGGATCAAGTTTACACACATATGATAGACGTCATGAGTGAAATATCATTAAACAGCAATAAAAACATATAAGAGTTAAACCATTACATTATCTCTTTATTACACTCAGACGTTAGACTCGAAGGTCTTTTAAACGAACAAACGATAACTAGACGAAGCAACTCCGTCTTCAACTTCCACAGGCACATGACTGGGGGCACGCAAGCCTCAGAACTCATCATAGTCGCTGAAGTACTCTTCTCCAGTGTTCTCCTCTGAACAGCGGGTAAGCAAGGGTGAGCACACTTATGGTTGGAGCTCAGCAAGTGGGGGAAGATGCAAAGCTATCAAGGATAGGTTAAGGTTTTGCAGCGGTTAGCATTTTTAATGTTGGTCAAATTTTATTAGCAAGCACCTGTTTACTAGATGTAAGTTTATACCAACCCACTTAAGCATTTAGGAAAGCATCTCATCTCAAAACCACAAGAACCACGATTTAATTCCATCTTTATGTTTGATTATCATGTGAGGGTCCAGGCCGCTCTTGACCGTGAGCACGGCTGATCGATCAGTTTTAACTCTGCAGAGGTTGTACACTTTCACCACAGCTAGCGTAAAAGTTCCGAAGAACTTTGAACCCAACCACGCATGTGCTGATCAGGCACAATACCACACTTCCGAGGTGTGATTGCATAGGGACGCTACGAAGCCTTTACAAAGGTATGCAGAAGACCAACAACCCGCGACAGTTACAGCAGCGGAGCGGACCATAACCCTCCCTAGTGGACAGCACCTTAGCAAAGGCTGCGCCCAAGAGGACTGGGCTATACCCCTTCAACTCCGGCCCCCTGTGCTCCTTTCAGATAAGGCTGTCAGATAATTCCACACTCCTAATTAATTGGCTAAGCCAGAGCCATATGGACTGTGGTTGCACTATTTTCCTGGGTGGTTCTCCATGTTCCAATTAATTCATATGATCTTGTTATAAACCACACACATATATATATATCACCAAAGTTATCATGATCAACATTCATCATATTGCAAAGGATTCATTTGAACCAACCCAAAGTATAGCAACTACGCATTTCTACCCAAAACATTTATTTAAAAGGGTTGTCCAAGGTATTAGGGATAAAATCTAGTCATGTCCTTAAAAAGGTGATTTCCATCAAATTTATGCAATACAACATTTAAATGTAAATTTTAGTTATCATGCAATTATTCAGGACAAAGAGGAATATGCAGAGGGAGAAGTCCACTTGCCTTCCTTGCTTAAACACTGGGATTCTTCTTCTTCAAACACTTGCTCTTGATCCACTTCAACTGGTTGCTCACTTGAAACTGGCACGATGTCTACGAGCACACAAGAAAGCATACAATAAACAAAACAATACACCAAGCATGAAAAGCTTTAAAGAAAGATCAAGGTTTGGCTCAAGGAACGCGAACACAAAAGCACTAGGAACTATCGGGAGCTTTGGATGATCACATACAAGAGCTAGCTATGTGCTTGGTATATTTTAATTGAATAAAGATGTGCATAGGTTATTTCAGAGACATACCCTATTTATAATTAAGCAAGTTATATTTGTATTTCAAAGACGATGTAAGCCTAATCCAATTTTATTTATAAATATTCAAGTATTATTTATGCTAATTAAACATTTCATTTAAAAGAAGCATGTAAAAGCATCTAGGCGTTCATCTTTATATTTCGAGTTGTACTAAACAAATTATAACTTAAAAACACATTTATATTCATATTAATCAAATTAACAATTAATTAAGAAAACTCGGGATATAACCTATGTTGCTTTTATTAGAAAGTAAATTGCATAATCATTAATCAATTTAAGTTTGATTATGAAAACCCGAGGTACATCTCTAGTTGGCTTTTAATTGAAGGAAATATTTAATTAATATTAATCATATTAATTTTCTTATGAAAACACGTGTTAAACTCTAATTAGATTCTAATTAGAAAAGCATGTGTATAAAGATTTAATCATATTTAATATTTAAATAAATTATAAAACAAAGAACATGTTCAACATTGGTCCTATCACGTAGTTTGAGTTGGTATGAACCTAACGCAACTTGAAACAGTGGAAACGGAGCTAAAACGCAAAAGATACGACCAAAACAAGGTTCAGGGGCTTTTCTGTGAGGAAACAGGGCTTCCAGGGACCTAACTGCAAGAAACCAGGGACCTAAAACATAATTATGTGTAAGAACTCAAGGGTTTTGGTGTAAAAGAAGAGGGCTGGACCGCAGGTGAAAGAAACAGAGAAACTCAGGGGCTTCAACGTGAAAACCTGGACCTGATTGAGACGGTTCATATAGGTGGAAGGGCATGGTTGTGATATTAGAAACCTCAGGGGGTTTTCTGCAAAGTTGCGGCTGACAGGAGCGGATGTGCTGAGGTGGTGCCACGCGGCGCGCTGTGATTGGGCGAGCGGCTGACGCGGCGCTGACGCGGCCGTGGACCACGGTCCACAGGTCCATGGTGGACCGGGCCAAGGGGGTATGCCACGATTTAATCAGGGCCATCCACCGGTGATCGGGCGGCCAGGGTGGCCCGCAGGCGAGAGAGCGGCGGCGAGCGCGCCGGAGGCGGCGGTGCGCGGCGGCGGACGGCCGGAGGCTTGCCGGAGCATCGCCGGAGATGGCCAAAATGGCCTCCCGTGCACGGTTTTGAGCACCGTTTGCACCTACGCAGAGCTGGGACGACGACGAACCCTACCAGGGGCTTGATGAGGTGGCTCGGGCGACGGTGAATGGGCTACGTCTGCCGTGGCGGACGGCAACCGGCCGGCGAGCGGACACAGGGGATACGAGCTGTAGGTGCAGGGAAAAACGAGAGGGGGCGGGTCCTCACCACGCAGACAAGCTTCGGGCGAAGATGATGGTGTCCGCGAGGTGACGCAGAGGGAGATCGACGCCAGTGACTGGAGGTTGAAGACGACGGCGGCGCTTCGGGTGCGGCTCGGTCGGCGACGGGAGCGGGTGCCCTAGTACAGAAGAAGCTCGGGTGAACATTGAACGCGAAGAAGAGGGAGGAAGAGGGGGTCAGGGACACTCCACTGACGATGAGAAGCTCCGGGTGGCCAGTAATGGCACGGCGGTCGAAATTCGACGGCGACGGCGCGAGCGCGAGGATGGAGAGGTGCGGGGCGTGTAAGGGTGCGGGAAGGGGAGTGCGCAAGGCTCGAGCATGCCTTTATAGGCTTGGGAGGAGGAGAGGGAGCCACAACCGAGGCCAATTGGCCATTGATGGCCATGGCGGCCGGCCCGGTCTTGATGGCATTCAAAGGGGCGCGTGAAGGGGGAGGAGGAGTAACTGAGGGGAGACGGTCGGGGTGCTCCAGTGCGCCTTGATGGCCCTCTTGAAGGCGGGAAGGGCGCGGCAAACCCGGGGGAAACGGTCAGCGGTTGCAGCTGTAAACGAGCAGAGGAAGGGAAGGGGATCGGCTGGAGGTGGGAGGAGGAGATGACAGGCGGGCCCAGGGTGGCGGTGAGAGAGAGAGAGAGAGAGAGGGAGGGAGGGGGAAGTGGGCTGCTGGGGCGAGTTGGGCCGGAAGGGGAGGTTGGGCCGGTGCGGGAAGCTGGGCCGCGCAGGCTGGAAGGGGAAGGAGGTAAGGCCGGTGGGCTGAAAAGGAAGGGGGAAAGAGAGAGGTGGTTTGGGGTGGGTTTTCTCTTTTTTTTAACCTCTTTTTCTTTTAAAACCCTTTCAAAATTTAAATTCTTTTCAAACACTTTTCAAACCTAAACACTTCAAACTCTTTTCAAATTATTTTAAAAACTTTTAAAACTTCACACAAACAAACAATAAACACTAAGCAACCAAAAGATGATGCACAAGCACTTATTGCTTCTAAAATTATTCAAAATGATATTTAAATATTTTAGAGCCAAATTTACTTGATAATTTATTCCTAGAAAACAAAAACTAAACACCATGTTGCTACATTATTTTGGTGATGGAATTTTAGGGTGTTACAATATCTTTATTCGTTACCCCCACTATAGCTCTTTACCGAGTCTCGTTACTCTCCACCGTTTATCTGATCATCTTTGCCGTAGTGCCTCCCTTGGGAAAATATAAATACGATAACCCGAATACCACCGGGTGAAGTACTACAACGGTAATCCGTGTGCTTGCGGACCTTTCTGTGACGTGTGTTTTACCAAAGACGTTCCCTAGCCCCATTATGAGGGGTAAAAACCCGGTAGCGACGCTAGCGAGTGCCAGCAGGCATTTCTGGCGCCGTCGCCGTGAGTGCAAACCTAGTAGTAAGGCTAAGGAGAGTCAACAAGTATTTCTGGCGCTGTTGCCAGGGAGGCAATAGGCAAAAGATATCGTTTAAACTTAGTGGTAGAGTTATCCAGGTTCAGTGAACCGCTATTTAAGCAGGTTTACCCTTGCTCTACTCTCGTGTACGCAGAGTAGTGCATGACCGGTTTCGACCTACCGTCCAACTTTCACGACAATCCGGAGTCACTTGTGAGGAGAGTGCGACCTCGCGTCCTCATTCCTCAGAAGTTTCTCTCAAGTCAAGAGACGAACACCGTCGATCCCGTAGACAGCACCTCGTCAGCACCCATGGCCGAGAGGACGATCCGCGAGTTTTCCGCTCCCTCCAACACCAATGTCCCTACCGGACCGAACGTGACGGTGGGAGATGGAAACTTTGAACTCAAGCTGGCGCTGATCAACATGGGGCAAGCTAATCAGTTCTGCGGCAAGCCGAATGAAGATGCGAACGCACATCTCCAGCATTTCCTGGAGGTGTGTAGGACTTTCACTATCCATGGAGTGACGGACGATGCAATTCGTCTTCGCCTATTCCCGTTCTCATTGCTCGGGAAGGTGAAGCAATGGTTTTATGCGGAGTGAGATGCCATCAACACATGGGATAAGTGCTCTAAGGCATTTCTCGCAAAGTTCTTCCCGGTGGGCAAAACCAATGCCCTCCGCACTAGAATTTTGGGCTTCTAGCAGCAGAATGATGAGAGTATCCCAGAAGCATGGGAACGCTTCCAGGAGTACATCACCACGTGCCTGCACCATGGCATGCAGGGGTGGTTCTTAGTTCAAACCTTCTACCACGGGCTCAAGCGTACCGCCCGTGAGCACCTAGATGCAGCCGCTGGAGGAGCCTTCTTCTCGTTACAAGTACCCGCCGCCAAGGAGTTGATCGAGAAGATGGTGGCATATCAAGGTTGGGATGGAGACCATCTCCAACCCCGTAACCGCAGTGTACACCAAGTCGATGAAATCAACATGCTCCCCGCTAAGATGGACCTCCTCATGAAGAAATTGGAGGCACCAAGCAATATGGAGACCGCCAAGATTATGGACGCTCGCATGACGTGCGAGGTTTGCGGTAATGTGGGTCATTCGGGAAATGATTGTCCCAAGACAAGGGAAGAAGCCAGCTTCATCAACAATGGCAACAACAACGGGTT
Organism: Cenchrus fungigraminus; assembly: GCA_036936925.1. Classification (NCBI taxonomy): domain Eukaryota; kingdom Viridiplantae; phylum Streptophyta; class Magnoliopsida; order Poales; family Poaceae; genus Cenchrus; species Cenchrus fungigraminus. The sequence continues at coordinate 45,706,347 of CM072778.1, read as the reverse complement.
CCACAACAACAACTACAACAATCTAGGGTGGAACTCGAGACCCAACTTCCCGTTCAACAATCAAAATGGAGGTAATTATTCTAACAATTTCAATAATCAGCCTTCCATTAGAGATCTTGTCTTTGGCCAAGCTAAATTAATGAAAATTTATACAAGAAGCTAGCCGCCAATGATAAAGTTCTTGAAAATCTGAATTCCACCATAGAATCCTTCACTACTGCTATGAAGAATCAGCTAAGCTTTAATAAAATGATAGAAACTCAACTTGCTCTGCTCGCTGCTTCTTTACCTTCTTCCGAGTCGGGTGAAATCCCGGGGCAACCCGAACCTACCCGAGAGAATTTAAAATCGGTGACCACGAGAGGTGGTAAGACCACTCGGGATCCACCATATCCTAACCCCGCAGAGAAGAAACAGAAGGAAGTGATCACCGAAACAGAGGAAGAAGAGGAAACCGAGAAGGTAGCTCCCGATGAAGAAAAGTTAAGGAAGACGGCACCCCATGAATTCTTTGACACCACGCTACTCCCATTTCCCCGAAGAATCAAGAAGCCTACCGTGGATGAGCAATTCGGGAAGTTCGTTCAGGTAATCAAGAAACTTAATGTCAACCTACCATTTCTTGAGGCTATGCAGGTACCAACCTACGCCAAGTACCTCAAGGACATCCTCAACAATAAAAGACCTCTACCTACCACGGATATTGTCAAGCTTACGGAGGAATGTAGTGCGGCCATTCTAAAGAAGAAAGACCCAGGGTGTCCCACAATCAGCTGCTCTATCGGGTCCGAACACTTTGAGAATGCACTATGCGACCTTGGAGCCAGTGTTAGCGTTATGCCTAAGGTAGTCTTCGACAAACTTAACTATACTTCCTTGTCGCCTACAACCATGTGCTTGCAGCTAGCGGATCAATCGGTTCGCTACCCGGCGGGGATAGCGGAGGACATTCCGGTGAGAGTTCGGGATTTCTTCGTACCCGTGGATTTCGTCGTCCTCGACATGAATGTCGATACAAGGACGCCTCTAATCCTCGGGAGACCTTTCTTGAGTACCGCCAATGCTAACATCGATGTAGGAGCCGGAGAAATCCGCCTCAACATCAACGGCGAGGAAGAACGATTCACCTTTAGACCAAAGGTGGAGCAATGCTCACAGGTACGAATATTCGATAGCAAAATTTCAAACTGTGTGCAGGAAGATAAGGTGGCGCCAACCAAGCCCAAGGTGGACAGTCTCATTGCCACGATGAGGAAGCATTGGGAGCAAGACAAAGCATCAAAAGGGCGCCACCAAACAAGGAAACCAAAGGCAATCAACAAGGCTAAGGGGGCAGCAGAGCTGACCTCTGTTGCGCGTCACGGGGCACGTCCTGGTGACGCCGTTCTTCGGCACCGCCGAGCGCACCGCGATGGAGGCGGTGGCACCCGCTCCCGTCGTGTCGTTCCAGCTGGAGATGCCTGACAAGATGTGGCGCCTGTCGCTCCCGACCGGCGCGAGCAGGGACCACCTGGCGACAAACCCGTTCAGCGCGAACAGCTCGCTCGTAGAGCCGGTGGCATTCCTACCAGTGCTCGTCATGTCGGCCGGCAGATTGAGGAAATTGGGGGACCGCCGCGCATTGATCAATGGCGGCAGGGGTAGCGAGACGAGGGGACACGCGGATCTGGGGGTGCTGCTGCGAGCGAGATCATAGTCTTGTTCACTTCTGCGCCTGGCTAGCTGGGGTTGGGGCTATGCGCGTCTCGTGTGGTGTGGGCGACGGCCATGATGGCGGTGGCAGCACGCGCGGTGCAACGGAGTTATGGCGGCGTCGCACGCCGGCCAGGGCTAGCGTGTAGAGCAGTGCTGTGCGCCCAGGTCGACTGGCCGCAGCTAGCGGAGCGCGCAACCAACCGCAGGACCCGGGACCTGTCATCCAACGAGAGCCGCAGGGTGGTACCCGCAGGCCGGCAGGGAAACAAGCCGCGAGGGTCGTTGGCACCATCATCACCTGGCCCGCCCTCCCTCCACCTCTGATACAACGCTGTCAAGGGGGCCAATCAACGCTGGAGGAGATGGGAAAGTCGGTGGAGCTCGTCATCCTCGAGGGGCAGGTGCACACGTTCTTCTCCCGCCAGTCGTGGAGCGAGGCGGCCAACGAGATGATCCAAGTCATGAAGCAGTTTGTGCACAAAGGCATCGATGCCGAGGGCAAGTAGTGCATAGATGAATTGCTTATTTATTTTAAGGGGGACAAATTGAAAAGGTACATTAAAGATCAAATAGCTCAAATAGCCCTTGGATCCAAACAGCTCAAGGGCTATTTAATTGAAGGGCTATTTTCTTGAGATAAACTTTAGCCTTCAAAATAGCTCTTGGCTATTTCTCCAAACACGCCCAATGTATCAATAGATTAAAGTAACTGAAAATAATGCATTAATGCCTATGATTTTACCATGAGCTAGCCATTTAACTTGCACGATTTGTCATGTATATCATTTATGAATGTAGAACATTGGAGAGGAAATGTGAAAAGGGGTCGAATCGAAAGCGTCATTCATGTTCTGTATAATGAAATGGAAAGTCTTTGTTTTCTTGAGATTGTAGCGAACATGGCCTCATATGCCATTAGTTCGAGTGTGATTTTGGTGATTCATAACAACATGATTAATGGGACTAACTATATTGTTTAGCATGTCCTTGTAGACATTTCTAGGTCCCATGGATGCAAAAATACTACATGCCAAAATGAGAAGATAGTTTATTTTTCAAAGGTCAAAACCGAGCAAAGAAAGGAAAAGAAAAGACACCGTTGAATGAACCGACGGTATCTTGGAACAAGTGTCGGTGTATGCATCGGAGTACTTGGTACACTGCGTGAAGGCTCAAGTCAGCTGGCACCGTCGGATGAACCGACGGTCCAATTCCTACATGCGTTGGATGACTGGAAGAAGCAAAGCAGCAGAGGACAGTAGCACCGGATGAACCGATGGTCCGGTTCGTTCACCCGTCGGTCTATCCGATGCTCAGTTTGAATCAAGATAGAGACGCGTCAAGACAGATTCAGTAGCACCGGATGAACCGACGCCTTGGTCAGTGGAAGCGTCGGTGTATCTGATGGTTTCGAGGGAGCTAACAGTAAGGTTTTGGCGAGGAGTCCTTCAGCACCGGATGAACCGACGCAGCGTCGGTGTATAGCATCAGATCAATTGTGTCAGAGAAATGCAACGGCTAAGTGACGTAGAGGGGGGCACCGGCTGAACCGATGGCCCTGAAAAGCAAGCGTTAGTTCATCCGACGGTATGTTTTCAGTAGCCGTTAGCCAACAGCTAGCTTGGTGCCTTGGGCTATTTATACCCTCTCCACTTACTCATTTGAGGTTGCTGGATTGTGTGGAAGTGCAGAGGAGTGCAAGACACCTAGAAGATCATATCCAATCCATCCAAGTGCTAAATTGCTCATCCATAGACTTGCACATGCTTTGTGTGTGTGCTTAGAGCTAGGCTTAGCTTAGAGCTGAGTGAGTGCCCGGTGTGCCTACCTTGTGAGGTGATTCTTGAGTGAATCAAGTTGTACAAGGTGCGCCGGAAGCCTTGGGGCCTAAGTAGCTCACCGGCAATCGTCTTCGACCCTCCGGCTTGGTGTGGAGTGGCGAGGACACTTTGTGCGGGGGACGTGGAGACTCCCTTACTAAGTGGAGAAGCTTCTTAGTGGAGGCGGCATCAAGGTGACCAAGGGAGCTTGGCGAGTGCCTAAGTGGCGAGCCTTTGTGGCGAGTCAAGTGGTGCTCTTGGGAGAGACTTGGTGACCGGGAAACAATACTCTTGTGTGAGTGCTTCAACAACGTGGACTAGGGATGGCTTAGTGCCTACCGATACCACAAGATAAATCGCATGTCAAGAGTTTGCTCCGTTTCACCCCTCTTTACGTTTCCGCATTACTCTCTTGCAATCCTTGCTTGCTTTTACTTTCCTAGAGTAGTATCATGCTAGGATTGGCTATAGTTTGCAAAACTTGTTTTGGGATTGCACATCTAGATAGACTTGATCTAGTTTCATTTATGTTAAGTAGTGAAGCCATAGGTTAAGGTTTTTAAGTTGTCTAATTCACCCTCTCCCCCTCTTAGGCTACGAGTATCCGATTCCTTACAGAGATGCTAATATATATAAGTGTGCTCCAGCTAACTCAAGTTTTAATGTTGACTCTACTGAGCAGCATTCTGTTTTTCTCCCCAGTTTATTGTCGTCTCAAAAGTCAAAACTCTACTACAAGCCAAAATTCTTTGTACTGATTTGATAGTTTCTCTCATATAAAGTAGGAGTGCTTTAAATTGAAACACTACACTGTTTAGTGAGTTTCCGAACAAAAAATATGTCATTAGATTTATATTGACATTGCTGATGGCTGTGTATCATATCATGTACAACTATATAAATGGGACCTATTACAAGTCATGGATAGATTTATCTCAATATGCAAGTATTCTGTCACCATCCACTATACGTCGTGTCACCATCCACTAGATCATATATTTATTTCTTCAACCGATTTTCTGTGGCTAATATCATATATTTGTGAGTAGTATACCACAAAATTCCCATAGTAGAAAAAATGTAAGATCAATAATTTAGAATGATTCTCTCTCACTAAAATTATCATCCTTCCACGTATAATATTATGTATAAAAGAATGTTTTCATGAAATCACTTTGGTGTTTCAACTTTCATATTACACCTCGTTTAAAAAATCCCCGCAGCAACGCGCGGAGTATCACCTAGTTTAATATATAATTTGTAACATGAAGCGATCCGGGCTCTGGATCCCTGTTTGAACACAACTTGATGTTTATCGTGCAAAACAGTCTCATGTAGACAAAGAGAAACTATTGGCTGCTAATTAATTAACCTTACTTTCAGTTAGCTCAACGTTTTATAGCCCTCGATCTCTTTGGCAAAATAAGTTTTTTTTCAACATGAGTGTTTTTAATCTACATGTTGGCTCCCAGTTTTGCAAAATTTACAGGATGTTAGTGAAGGTGGCATGTATGAATATAAAACGTTGAGCATATGACTTGGTATCAAAAGAAAAAAGAAATAATTATATATAATAAAAGCACTACAAAATACTAATTTGAGGTTAGTAAAACTACTACTGATAATAAAATAGCTAGTGACAAGAAACTAATAGAAGCGCCTAAAGTTCGTCATGATCATCGTCGTAGTTGTCTTCCCCTGGACTGCCTCCTCTATCCTCTCCTTGTCCTGGGCGTCCATCTTGTCGGCCATCTTGGTGTCGTCCACGACGCTGCTGACCTGGTAGACATACGTCTCCAGCTTGTTGCGCGCGTCGACCCGCTCCCTCACCTTCCGATCCTCCTCCGCAAACTCGTCCGCCTCCCGCACCATCCGGTCGATCTCCTCCTGACTCAGCCGGCGGTCGTCGCTCGTGATGGTGATATTCTCCGACTTGCCGGTGCCCTTGTCCGCCGCCGTCACGTGGAGGATGCCGTTGGCGTCCACCTCGAAGGTGACCTCGATCTGTGGCGTGCCCCTGGGCGCCGGCGGGATCCCGGTGAGATCAAACTTGCCGAGGAGGCGGTTGTCCTTGGTCATGCTCCGCTCGCCCTCGAACACCTTGATGCTCACCGTGGTCTGCCGGTCCTGGTACGTGGTGAACAGCTGCGTCTTCTTCGTCGGCACCACCGTGTTCCTCGTGATCAGCTTGGTCATCACCCCGCCGACGGTCTCCATGCCTAGCGTTAGCGGCGCAACGTCGAGGAGGATCATGCCTTGGGTCTTCTCGTCGACGTGCCCGCTGAGGATACTTCCCTGGACGGCTGCACCGTACGCGACGGCCTCGTCGGGATTGACCCCCTTGTTGGGCTCCTTGCCGTTGAAGTAGTCCTTGAGCAGCTGCTGCACCTTGGGGATCCTGGTGCTGCCTCCGACGAGCACGATCTCGTCGATGTCGCCCTTGTTCAGCTCGGCGTACGCCATGGCCTTCTTCACCGGCACCATCGTCTTCCGGAACAGATCGTTGTTGAGTTCCTCGAAGCGCGCCCTGGTGAGCTGCTCCGAGAAGTCGACGCCGTCAAAGAGCGCCTCGATTTCGACGCGCACCTGGTGCTGGTTGCTGAGTGCTCGCTTGGCGCGCTCGCACTCGCGGCGCAGCTTCCCCAGCGCGCGGGCGTCGCCGGCGATGTCGCGGCCGTGCTTGATCTTGATGAGCTTGATGAAGTAGTCCATGACGCGCTGGTCGAAATCCTCGCCGCCGAGGTGGGTGTCGCCGTTGGTGGCGAGCACCTCGAAGACGCCGTTGTCGATGGCGAGGACGCTCACGTCGAAGGTGCCGCCGCCGAGGTCGAAGACGAGGACGTTTTTCTCGGAGCCCTTCTTGTCGATGCCGTAGGCGATGGCGGCGGCGGTGGGCTCGTTGACGATGCGGAGCACGGTGAGGCCGGCGATGACGCCGGCGTCCTTGGTGGCCTGGCGCTGCGCGTCGTTGAAGTAGGCCGGGACGGTGACGACGGCGTGCGTGACCTTCTCGCCGAGGTAGGCTTCGGCGGTCTCCTTCATCTTGGTGAGCACCATGGCGCTCACCTCCTCGGGGCTCAACTCGCGGACGTCGCCGTCCCTGACCTGGACTCGCACGTGCGGCTTGCCGTTCCTGTCGACGACGGCGTAGGGCAGCAGCTTCATGTCGCGCTGCACCACGGGATCGTCGAACTGGCGGCCGATGAGCCTCTTGGCGTCGTAGATGGTGCGCTCCGGGTTAGCCGCCGCCTGGTTCTTGGCAGCCTCGCCGATGAGGCGCTCGCCGCCGCCGGTGAAGGCGACCCAGGAGGGCGTGATCCGGTTGCCCTGGTCGTTGGCGATGATCTCGACGTGGCCGTTCCGGTAGACGCCGACGCACGAGTAGGTGGTGCCCAAGTCGATGCCGATCACGGTGCCGGTGTTCTTGTCGCCGCCTCCTCCATGAGGCGGTGCGGCAGCGTGAATCGGGGCAACGAGATCGGCGAGCAGCAGCACGAACAGAAGCGTCCACACGCGGCGGCCCAGCGCCATCGCGTCGAGTCTCTTGCAGCTAGCTGATTTGTTTGGTCGGCAGGCAGGAGAGGCGACACGAGACGAGGAGGAAGGCAGGGGAGACGCCTGTATATAAAGCCAGCGCTGGCCGTGTCGAGGTGAGCCGGCTCGGAGGCGGTGTCCGACTCTGATCGACGTGCGACTTCCAATAGCTGCCGGACGCGTGGGTTCGGTGATCTCAAACCGTGTATATAGGATGCCAGTTGTCGACTGTGTATATATGTGTCTCCTCATTTTATCTCTGTATATACATAGTGTCACTCGCAGACGACGAAATTCGTTCGGTATGAGTTGGAGTTTTGCTCTTTTTCTAGAACAACGTGTGCACGCGCGCGTTTCATGAATCAGGAGGTGCAAATTAACGTGGATTGCAAGACCTGTGGCTGGAGCATGGCAAAGGTGCAAAAATATCCCCAGATTGTGAGTTGTGACGTGAACTTTTCGCCAGTAAAACACGAACGGTCATAAACTATTTTCCTGAGGGACAATAATACTGACTTACTGAGAGTACTGTACTACGAGAAGATCGAATCAAACATGCAGTAAAATTAAAATATATTGTTTTTATTTAGCTTGGATGACACATGCGACACAACACTATATACAACACGCATCAGAAAGACACATACGACTACATACGCATGTACGCGTATTGTTGCCTAAGATGACGACGAAACTTGTTTAGGAGAATAATGATGCCTACTCAACTTCTTCGGCACAGGTGAAGAAGGTGGGTCTGCTGCAGCTCGCTTCTCCGGCGGCCTCCATCGCCGCCTTGCCGGCGTCGAACCTAGTAACGATCCTGGGCTCCTGGCCATCTTGCTCCGTCCCATCAACGCCGCGGCTTGCCTTTTCCTGTTCTTGTCCAGCTCGCCGAGGTGGTAATCCTCCCTGCATCCCGTTGAGCAGAACCCCATGCTCCTGCATATGCATGCCGCGCCAAAAGATGATTTACCATCCTAATTAATGTTTAATTACTGTGGCGAACAGTAAGTCAGTAGTAGCTCGCAGATAGGCAAGGAGTACAGTGAAGTCTTTAATTAATAACCGCTCAGTTAAAACTTAAAGGCTTTGTTAATTTACATGTACTGTACACGTAGACGGTGCGGCCGATGGTATTACGGCGGCAGAGGTTGCAGGCGAGGAAGGACACGTCGAGGACATGGGAAGACGGGGTGGTGGTGCGGGTGATGCAGCGCCATAGCTTCGCGGACAGCCCTAGGGTGATGTCGCGGGCGCTGGTTCGGGCAGGCTCGGCGACACGGAGGTGAGCCGAGGCAGGAGGCTCCACGACGGCGGCCAGGAGCCCGACACGGGCGGTCTCCAAGATACAGGGGACCCCAACCGTGAGAGCACCAACGAAGCGCTTCTTCTCCGTGGGTGTGGGTGCGGGTGCTTGCTGTGGCAGTTGCCCTGGCATTGGTATAGGCATCGACATAGTTTTGGGTGGTGCTAGCTAGCAGTGCTTGTGCTTGCACTGTGTGCTCGAGAAGGAGAAGGGAGGTGATCTGATAGAGTGTGGTGTGGTGGAGGGATGGGGTTTTTTTTATAGGGCTCGAGGGACTGCGTTGTGAATTTTTCTATCTAATTATTATGCGATTTATCTTTCTCTAGAGAAATCTGTTTTGTTAATTGGCACCACCGTAACCTTGGTGTAGCTACAGAAACATCATGATGCTACCCACAGGTACTCCCCAGGTCGTTATTGCACAGGAACATCTTGATATAAATATTTAATGGCATTTCAAGAATTTTGAGTCCAAAATTGGATTTATCTATAAACAATAGGCGGGTCATTGTATATTATTAATGGTCAAGTGGTAGATATCTCAATTCCATCGTTGTTTCCTAACTCGACAAAAGGCGTATCATTAAAAGCGAAGCCGTTTTACAAAGTTGCGCACCTGTGCAAGATTTTTTTTGCATTTATAGTTGATTCAGAAAGATTTTCACATTTGAAGTTTTTATGTTTAATATGGTGATATTAAGTGCACCTACACTCGACATATATACATAAAAACCTGTTATGGATCTTTGGTGTTGGATTTAGAATAATGTGCTTTATATTCATCACTGACATAAATTCCTCAACATTGATTTTGGTAAACCTTATCTCTTTTACTTATTCTCAAAGCTACGATAGCAACTCTACCATTGAGACCAATGGTGCAATGATCAAAAGTATTACATACTTACTGTTGTAATTGAGATCTCATAATAATCCTTCTGAGTCAATTTTATCACCACATACAATATCTAGGTTCTGCCATTGCTATTGTACTCTTGATTTTTAAAGCCCTTACCTATGATATCCTTTTATGATATTACATATTTACTCAGAAACATTAGATAGGCATCACTTGCTCGTTATATACACTTGTTATTATTTATGTTTTGCTCATTAAACATAGTTGAATGTATATGGATTATCATGGCTCTTATCAACACATTGCACCCAACACTTCCTTAGAAAAATGAAATAAAGAACATAAAAAGTAAGGCGTGACCATGTATTCTTACCTTATTTTTCTCGTATTCTTGTTGTAATGTATCGATCCACAGATCTCTTATGGAGCTCTAGTATCTATTCAAGCATTCCTTCATTACCTTTGGCACCTGATTTTCTCTCGAATGAACGAACTCGCCGCAGATGCACTTTCCATGGCTAACCTAATCATCAATGCACATTCTATAGGCGTTCGAGGAGCCGGATCCTTTGCTTTTATAGATGGCATGGAAGCATAGCATTTCAACCTTTTAGTTTACGCTTTCTTTATATTCATATACGTCCCCAAATGTATCGACATTTACAACACGCAAAGATATTGGCACGGTACCGCTGCACGTGTAGGGTGCAAAATTTGAATATGTGTATGTTAAGTGGTGTACACTTACCAGATACCCAAACTAAAGCAGGAGGAGAAGTGTTAACGTGAGGTGAACTACCTAATGCTAAGGTTGCTGAGTCACTGACTTGCTGGCCAACACGCATGTTATATATGTGTACACTCACAACAAACCTGTCTCTCCAGCCGCTGCACACAATAGCGTATGTGTGCACACCAACCTGTCCAGGTCATGCATCTAGTCACACAAAACCTTGTTGTGACATACGTGTCTTCTGCTTTTATGTTGGCATTATTCGCTTCACGCACAGCGCAACTGCCTTTGCACCAAGGACTTCCTAGCAGTAGCAGATCATATAGTGCTTTTATTTCGGACGTGTAAAGGATAGGAGAGTTACGACGTAATCTGTTAGACCTCCGGCGACATTGCCTGAACGAGGGAAAAGTGAAGGTTAGCGTGCATTACTATCATTTTGGATAGGAAATGACCTTGCTTGCCGGTGGAGGCTTGGTTTCAGATGACACAGTGTTGACACTCAAATTTGGCAAAAACCGACTCAGGCCAGGATGGCCGGTCAGACCGGGTCCCCAGGACGGTCTGACCGGGGTGCACTTTAGCCAGTCCGGCACGTAGGTGCCAGGCGGTCTAACCGCCCCACAGGGGCGGTCTAACCGGGTCTCCCTGATTTCGGGTAGAATTAGGAGTTTAGCTTGATTCCGAGTTGTAAAGCATTGTTTGCAGGGCAAGTCCTCCCACCCTATAAATATAAAGGGTCGTGGCCGATTGAGACCCATCATCCAATCGTCATTATCAATTTTATCTTATTTTCTCCAAACCCTAACTTTTCCAACCTCCATTGCTCTCCTCCTTCGTCTCCATGGCGGTTGAGGAAATTCTGAGTGGCCTGCCGATCTCAGGACAACCCTAGGCGCACTGTTCCCGACGGGGTCCCTCCCGGAGCAGCGAATCTAGGTTTTCGACGTGCCTCCTGTCCAAGGCGGTTAGACCGCCCCCCAGGCGGTTAGACCGGCCCGTGCTGGGTGGTTCGGCGAGTGGATTTCCGATGACCGCGCGAGCTAGCGCATTTGTGTGTTCGACCGAAAAAAGCGTCAACACACTTTTGGCGACTCCGCTGGGGACAGATCTGGTTTTCGCAACCGATCTTTCGATTTTTGCATGGGATCACAGTGCGATCTTGACAAGAACAACGTGATCATGGTGAATATCGAGGAACTCAGCAAGGATGACCAGAGGAAGTACACGGAGCTGCAAGAGTACATCAAGCAGCAGTTTCTCTCTGGCACCAAGAAGGATCGTTCAGGCAAGGTGACTTTTACTCAAGATTTCGAGTTGCCGGCGATCAAGCTGAACAAAGACAAGGTTGAGGTAATACCCACTGTAAGTCAAACACCAACACCTCCTCCTGATCTAGTTATGCAATTATCTGCTATTACCGATAGGTTTGAACGTGCGTTTAACGATCAGAGTAGTTTGGTTGCTAGTGTTGTTACTCGCCTTGAAAAAATAGAGGGTAAGCATGTTATTAATATATCTGATGATGGCATCCCTCAAGTAGATTCACAAGGGGTTCTGCATCAAGCCACGTCGGCAGCACTAGAAGCTTCACCTGAAGTTCCTATGTATGGTATGCCGACGGGGTTTTATTCGGGACAGTCACCATTACCCAAGCCGACCCCGGTTAGACCGCCCCCCAGTCCGGTTCAACCGCCCTGTCTGGCCAGATGGTTATGGTCCCGGATCAGCCGTTGCCTTTGTCGGTTGTGCCTAGTACATTGGTTCAGAGTCAGAATAATTCTTATGGTACTGTTCCACCAATGTATAGCACAGTAGCTCACACATCGCCACCTATTCCTAACGTTGCTCCTTCTTATGGTGTGCCTAATGATGTGTTTACCGACTTGCATCGCATGCAAAATCCTAATCAACCCCCTGTGAGTAATGTAAGAACAGCTGCAACGCAATCTCAGTTAGCTGCTAGAAATGAATTGGCTCAATTTAAGGAAGAGATAGCTAACATGATGAAAAATAAGCTCGGCGTTGATATGGGTAATACTAGATTGTATCAAAAACCATATAGGGCCGATTTTGATTATGTGGCTTTTCCCCCTGGTTGGCGTATGCCCGACTTTGTTAAATTTAGTGGTGATGATAACCGCATGACCTGGGAACACATTAGCCAATATACTGCTCAATTAGGTGAAGCTGGTACCTTTAATTCCTTAAAAGTTCGCTTATTTTCATTGTCTTTAACAGGTACCGCTTTTGCTTGGTTCTCTTCGTTAGTTCCCAACTCTATTGATTCTTGGGATCAATTAGAGCAAAAGTTTCATGACCACTTCTTTAGTGAGAGCTATCAATTAAAATTGACAGATTTAACATCGGTTAGACAAAGTAAAGAGGAGTCGGTTTCCGATTACCTTAAACGCTTTAAAGAAGTTAAAAACCGTTGCTTTAATTTGTCTCTTACTGATTCTGACCTTGCTGATCTAGCTGCTAGAGGGTTAAGACCTGCTATTAGAGATAGATTAGAGGGTGTAGAATTTCATACTCTTGCTAACGTGCTTGTTAGAGGTATGGCACAAGAATTAAAACTGAATAAAGAAAAAGAACATTCTAAGCCTCGTCGGTCTAATGTGCATATGATTGAATATGATTCCGATAGTTCAGACGACGAGAATGAAGTGTATGTTGCTGATTTTGTGTGGCCTTCAAAGTCTAAAGCTAGTTCTTGTGCATCTCTTAAGCCGGCTACTAAAGGTCGGCAAGAAGAACTAAAATTTACTTTTGATGTTTCTAAATGCGATCGTATCTTTGATGAATTACTTAAGCTTGGAAATATTAAAATTTCTCATACTATGCCTCCACTTGATAAAATTAAACGACGTGCATATTGTAAGTTTCATAATTCTTATTCTCATGCTACTAACGATTGCAATGTGTTTCGTCGTCAGATTCAATCGGCCATTAACGAAGGTCGTTTGATGCTTTATGAGATGCAAGTGGATAAGCAACCTTTTCCCGTCAACACCATGGAGTTGCAGCAGCCCAAGGTCTTGGTTCGGCCGCATCAAGCCGAAGCTACTAAGAGCAAGAACGTGATGGTCGGGGAAGCTAAGCCCGATTAGAGGGGAAAAGAGTTGACCAGACAAGTGGCATATGAAAAGACCCCTGATGGCAGAGAGACTTTCAAGATCACTGTCAAAGCTTCTGGACATGGGGGGTAAGGATCGTCCACGCCATCTGGTCAGCAAACAACCGAGCCTGTCCTGGACAGGGCGGTTAGACCGGGGGTACAGGGCGGTCAGACCGCCCCTGCACATGGTCGCCCAAAGATGCTTATTCCGAAGCGGCCAGAAATTGGAAACTGGAAGCTGAACGTGGCAAAGAATCAGGGAAGTATTCCAAAGCCAAAGGTCACGTTTGATATGCTATTTGACAAGTACTCTAAACAAAAGGCCATTACAAGTGATCGGCCGGTAAAAAAAAGGATGAGATCACATCCACATCAAGAGAGGCCGTCGTCGCCTCCCAGAGCAGCTATCAGGTTCAGAGGTGAATCATCTCAGAGGCAACACTTTACTCCAAATTGGGCTCCTTCAAGTTCAAATCCGCCTCGTCCAATCTACGATGACAACGGGGTAATGTGGGTGCCATATCAGCAATCCTTCCATCCTGGATGGGGAGGACCAAGGAGATCAGCATTGGATCGAATTTCATGGCATGCACAAGATCGCTGGACTCCACGACAAATCGGGCAGGGTCATCAGGCTGACCCGGTTAGACCACCCCTACAGGTGGTCAGACCGCCCTACCCAGGAAAGCACAACTTCCTCCGAAAAAGGTGTACAAGCCCAAGATCAGAGAGGAGGAGGTTCAGAACATGGACATCGACCCAGAGAGGACTACAAGTCTTGACATCATTCAGATCGGGACGACGGACGTTCCCATTGAGAAAAGTGGCAAAGGATCGGTTGTGTCAAACAATCAGGTTGTGACACCTACTCAAAAGGGATCTGTTGCTGCAAATGATCATGAGACCAGTGAAAGCAAGTCTCGTCCGGAATACTTCTTGCCAAGGTGGTGTCCTCCTGGTCTGACTCATACTCAAAAGCGAAAGCTGCAGCGATTGAGACTACGTGAGAAGAGGGAGAAAGAACTGGAGAAGCAGAGGGACGAGGTCTTCAACAGCTACAGGCCCATGGTGCCACAGGGAAAGGAGTGGAGAGTCAAAACGGCACCTCAGACAGAGGTGGTCAAACCGCTAGAGGTGGCGGTTCAACCGCCTGGTGCGGTTAGACCGGCTGACCAGGCGGTCAGACCGGGTTCTCCAGAAACGCCGCCCGGTTTCGTTTCTTCAATCCCCATGGCTTGTGATGACAAGGTGTCGTCTGTCCCTACTCCAGAGGACGACGAAGAGCTTGTGGACTACAGTTCTTCTCCAGAGCGGATGAACCTTGAAATCAATGTGGTTCATTTATTTGTTAATGGTTCGGTGCCTACGGAGGAGGACTTCGCTCATCTTGACTTTGGGCCTAAAGATGCTATATTTCAGAAGCCCAAAGACACTGATAATCATCTAAAGGCTTTGTACATGAAGGGTCACATCAATGGGAAGCCTATCTCTCGGATGCTAGTGGATGGAGGTGCGATTGTCAATTTGATGCCGTACTCTCTATTCAAGAAGCTTGGAGGTTCGGATGAGGAGCTGATCTAGACCAACATGACCATCAATGGAGTTGGAGGAGGCGAGCCGATAGGAGCTAAAGGGGTGGTCTCCATGGAGCTCACTATTGGAAGCAAGACGCTTGCCATGGCTTTCTTCGTCGCTGAGACACAAGGTAACTTCAGTCTTATCCTTGGTCGTGATTGGATTCATGCAAATAAATGTGTTCCTTCTACTTTGCACCAAATTTTAATACAATGGGTAGATGATGAGGTAGAAGTAGTGCATGGTGATAATTCTGCTTGTGTAGCTGTAGCCGGTAGTCATTCTATAGGTGTGCATGATGATGTAAAATGTCTATCTGGTTTAGATTTATCCAATTATGAGTTTGTAAGTTGTTCCAATGATGGCTTCATCCCTGCTGTAATAAAGCCGTTTGATAATCGGCTAAATCACTTTATGTAATTCAATGAGTTCAACAAAAGAGTGGTTGCAGCAAAGGATTGATCACTATCGGGCGCATAAGACCGATACGTGTGAATCTATTGAGGATCTTGATGATTTGGGTAAGTTAGGACAAGGGTTTACGTCAGCTGATCCTCTTGAGGAGGTAGACATTGGTGATGGCACTATACCTAGGCCGACATTTGTAAACAAGAATCTTGATCCTATTTTTAAGCTTGAATTAATAAAGTTGTTAAAGGAGTATGTCGACTGCTTTGCTTGGAATTATAATGAAATGCCTGGTTTAAGTCATGATTTAGTATAACATCGTTTGCCTATTAAACCTGGTTTTAAGCCTTATAAACAGCCTCGTAGGAATTTTAATCCTGATATTTATGACCGAGTGAAAGAAGAAATCAATCGGTTACTTGATGCTAAGTTTATTAGGCCTTGTCGATATGCTGATTGGATCTCTAATATAGTGCCTGTTGAGAAAAAAGGAACAAAGAAGCTTCGTGTTTGCATTGACTTTAGAGATCTTAATAAAGCTACTCCTAAAGATGAATATCCTATGCCTATAGCCGACTTTCTTATTAATTCTGCATCTGGACATAGAGTACTTAGCTTTCTTGATGGTAATGCTGGTTACAATCAGATCTTTATGGCCAAGGAGGATATCTCCAAAACAGCTTTCATATGTCCAGGATTTGTAGGCTTGTTTGAGTGGATAGTCATGACTTTTGGTTTGAAAAATGCTGGTGCTACTTATCAAAGAGCTATGAACTTGATTTTTCATGACTTGCTCGGTATAATCGTAGAAGTCTATATCGATGACATTGTTGTTAAATCGGCTGGTTTAAATTCCCATTTAGCCGATTTGAGACTTGCATTTGAGAAAATGCGTCGGTATGGTTTAAAGATGAATCCACTCAAATGTGCTTTTGGAGTGTCGGCTGGCAAGTTTTTGGGTTTCATTGTGCATGAGAAAGGTGTGGAGATTGATCCTAAAAAGATTGAGTCGATTAAAAAGGTTCAAGCTCCTACTTGTAAAAAAGAGTTGCAGAGATTCTTGGGCAAGGTTAATTACTTGAGGCGATTCATTTGTAACTTGTCCGGAAAGGTTGATGCTTTTATTCCTTTACTTCGGTTGAAAAGTGGAGCTGAATTCACTTGGGGGGCAAGACAACAAGAGGCTTTTGATGAGATTAAGAGTTACTTGACTTCACTGCCTGTTCTTCAAGCACCTAAGAGTGGTGTTCCATTCCAGCTTTACATTGCGGCGGAGCCAAGTGTGATTGGGGCTGTTTTGACTCAAGAGACCGATGGCAAGGAGTATGTTGTTGCTTATGAGAGTAGAAGGTTACTAGACACCGAATCAAGGTACACCTTTATTGAGAAGCTTTGTTTATCTTTATATTATGCTTGTACCAAGTTAAGGCATTATCTCTTGTCTAGTACTTGTTATGTTGCATGTCAAACCGACATAATTAAATACATGTTGCAAAAACCTATTCTAAGTGGTAGAGTCGGCAAGTGGGCTTATGCTCTTGTTGAATATGATTTGCGTTGTGAACCTATTGGATCAATGAGAGGTCAAATAATAGCCGACTTTATTGTTCAACATAGAATTGATAAGCAACTTGATTTAAATGTCGGTTATGTAAGTTTTACTCCATGGAAATTGCATTTTGATGGATCGGCTTGTAGAAGTGGTTGTGGTGTTGGGATTATTATTATATCACCTAGTGGAGCTATTTTTGAAGCCCTTAGCCGGTTGGATCATAAATGTACTAATAATCAAATTGAGTATGAAGCTCTCTTGTTTGGATTGCAAATTTTACATGACATGGGAGTGAAACATGTAGAAGCTTATAGTGATTCTTTACTGGTAGTACAGCAAGTATCTAAGGTATGTCAATGTCTAAATGGTTCTTTAAATGCTTATCTTGATAAATGTTTAGACATCATATCTTGTATGGAAGAAAGTAATCTATCATGTACCACGGGAGGAGAATCCGAAGGCTAACGCTCTAGCTCAGCAAGCATCTGGTTATAATGTCTAGAAAAGAAATTTTCAGGAACGAAAACCGATGTTTGACGAGGCCGGGAGTTACGTTCTGGAGGAGCCGGTTCAACCGCCCCCTCTGACTGGTCAGACCGGGTACCCCGTCAGACCGCCTCCTCGGGCCGGTCAGACCGCCCCTCGGGGGGCAACCCTACTTCGGCCATTGTTTTTTCCAAAACTGTTGAGGACGAAGTGGAGGATTGGAGAACGCCTCTGATTAAATATTTGCAGGATCCTAAAGGTGTAAGTGACAGAAAAGTCCGACGGTGGGCGCTTAAGTTTGTTTTGGATAGTGATGAGTTATATCGTCGGACGGCAGGTAATTTGCTTTTAAAGTGTTTAGGTCCTGATCAAGCAAGATTGACTATGGCAGAAGTGCATGAAGGAGTTTGTGGTACTCATCAATCGACTCCCAAGATGAAGTGGCTCCTTAGGCGAGCTTGCTTTTATTGGCCCACTATGATAGCCGATTGTTTTAAGTACTACAAAGGATGTGAAGAGTGTCAAAAGCACGGAGATGTTCAGTTAGTGCCTGCTGCATTGATGCATCCAATTATCAAGCCTTGGCCATTCAGAGGTTGGGGATTGGATTTTATTGGCAAGATACATCCTCCGTCAACCAAAGGGCATTGTTTTGTAATTGTGGCAACTGATTATTTTACTAAGTGGACTGAAGCAATCCCTCTCAAGAACATGACACACAAGGAGGTAATTGGGTTTATTACAGAGCATATCATACATAGGTTTGGTATTCCACAGACTTTGACTACGGATCAAGGTACTTCATTCGTTGCTAGAGAGGTGCGTGATTTTGTTAATTCCTATGGTATTAAGTTGCTCAATTCATCTCCATATTATGCTCAAGCTAATGGTCAAGCCGAGTCTAGCAATAAAACTTTAGTTAAGCTCATTAAGAAGAAGATAGAAGATAATCCTAAAAGATGGCATGAGGTGTTATCTGAAGCTTTATGGGCTCATCGCATTTCTAGACATGGGGCTACTAAAGTTACTCCTTTTGAGCTTGTGTATGGTCAAGAAGCCGTTTTACCCGTTGAGGTGAATCTAGGCGCATATAGACTTGCAAAGCAAAATGATCTTAATGTTGATACATATCATGCTTTGATGATGGATAACATTGATGAAGTGACCGACAAGCGTTTGGAGGCCTTGGAAGCAATTGAGAAGGACAAAAGGCGAGTTGCTAGAGCATATAACAAAAGGGTAAGAGCTAAGTCTTTTCAAGTAGGAGATTTGGTTTGGAAGACTATTTTGCCTATAGGATCCAAGAGCAACAAGTTTGGTAAATGGTCTCTAAGTTGGGAAGGTCCATAGAAGATTGTGAGAGTTTGCTCCAGGAATTCTTATATGGTGGAATCTTTGCAAGGACAGCAGCTGCCCAGGGCACTCAATGGAAGATATTTGAAGAAATTCTATCCAAGTGTATGGCAAGGTGCTTGAAGGTTCATGGCCGGTTTATATGAAAATCGCCCTTAGCATAAAAAAAATGGCCGACAACAGTTTTGTCGACCTTAGGATTATTTTTTAGCACGCAAGCTTTACTAAAAAACAGGAGGGCATGTGTTGACACTCAAATTTGGCAAAAGCCGACTCAGGCCAGGCAGGCCGGTCAGACCGGGTCCCCAGGCCGGTCTGACCGGGGTGCACTTTAGCCAGTCCGGCACGTAGGTGCCAGGCGGTCTAACCGCCCCCCAGGGGCGGTCTAACCGGGTCTCCCTGATTTCGGGTAGAATTAGGAGTTTAGCTTGATTCCGAGTTGTAAAGCATTGTTTGCAGAGGCAAGTCCTCCCACCCTATAAATATAAAGGTCGTGGCCGATTGAGACCCATCATCCAATCGTCATTATCAATTTTATCTTATTTTCTCCAAACCCTAACTTTTCCAACCTCCATTGCTCTCCTCCTTCGTCTCCACGGCGGTTGAGGAAGTTCTGAGTGGCCTGCCGATCTCAGGACAACCCTAGGCGCACTGTTCCCGACGGGGTCCCTCCCGGAGCAGCGAATCTAGGTTTTCGACGTGCCTCCTGTCTAAGGCGGTTAGACCGGCCCCCCCAGGCGGTTAGACCGGCCCGTGCTGGGTGGTTCGGCGAGTGGATTTCCGACGACCGCGCGAGCTAGCGCATTCGTGTGTTCGACCGAAAAAAGCGTCAACACAGAACTTTTTCTGTGTAATAAAGTTTTAAACTGAACGCTTGCCAGAACAGACTTTGTCTTAATATGCCTAACATATTTTGTATTGAGGTTAATTGTCTTCTAGCCTTCAGTTTTAAACGGTGGCAATGCAATTATTGCTCTGAGTGTAAGTTTGTGCTTTTCTCGTACATGCGAAACATTGGTGAGTGGCAATGTGTGTAGTCATCATTTTCAAGCACTAGCAGCCATAGTGCCTTCGAGAGAAACAAATAAGTTGAAGGTTAGTGTGCCTTGATAACATTTTGGACACGTGATAACCTCGGTTACTAATGGTGGTTTGTTGTTTCGTGAGAATTGGGCTGGCTCTACTAGAAGACATTTTATTGAGACTTCTGTTCTGAAATTAATTGTTGTATGTTGAGTAGATAATAATATACTCGGACGTGTAAAGGATGCGGTGAGTTTGCAAAGGTAATCTAATGGCGCATCGGCCAAACACTGCATGGAGAGGAAGGTGAAGGTTAGCACGCGCGCCTCACTGATAATCCGTGGCGGCAGGATATGTCCTTGGTGATACTGTTACCGGTGGTGTCTTCGTTTTTTTGTGAGAGCCAGGTTGTAAAGTTTTGCCTCAACCACAAGTCCACAACAAACTGTTTAAAGTTATAACAGAATTCGTATGGAGCTAAATTATCTTTTGGATTTTATATTTGAGTGATGACGCTTGCTTTTGTGAGTTGAGTGTAGATAGATGGAACATAAACAAAAAGAGTATTCTCTGGCACTATCCGAGAGCCCTATGTGAGCCATTTGATCTAAATTGAATGGGCTACATCAAAGTGAAAAATGACCACATAATTAATACCACGAGTGGATAGCGACAAAAGGTAACATGCACGCATCTTCGCTCTTCCTCTCTGCTGCAACATTCTCTCTCCCTCTCTCGCGCTCTGACTGCAACTTCAACTTCCTACTACTCACTGGTGACGACGAGTGGCATGCTAGTGCCATCAGGGTTTATGGTTTCGATCGAGGTCCCAAGGTATATTTTCTTGTCGCCAACCATAAAGGAATTGGATCTGCTGCACCGCAGCGGCAGCTGCACTCTGCAGTCGACTGCAAATGATCTCATTTGACCATAAAAGATTGGAAGAAAGGGTATGGTGATTGGCCAGCAGTGGGGCTTTGCCGTTAGCCGACGCTGCTGGAGCCTGGTGGGCAGGGGCGGAGCCAGGGGGCGCAGGGGCCTGCCCACCCCCCCCCCCCCCCCCCACACCCAAGGCTTCAAGGATTAGTGGAAAATTAGTGAACGATTAGTGGAAGATTAGTCAAAAATCAGTGAAACTTAGTCTATTTGGCTTCAAATTTGTTGTTTGGCCCCCCTTATAGCTGATTAGCCCCACCTATGGTGGAATCCTGGCTACACCCCTACTGGTGGGGATGGATATTGGAGAGGGATTTGGCTTAAGAATTTGGGGCTTCTAGGTTTAGGGAGGGGGTTTCCATGACCAGTGGTCTTAAGAGAGATGCTCGGTGTGGTGGCAGTAAGTCCAATATTGGTTGCGAGTTGTGAGCGGCGAGGCCGTAGCAATGATGCAGCTAGTCTGGTGGTAGGGGACCTTGGTGGGGCAAGCGACATCAGTGGTTAGGGAAGGGAGGGGTGGCACACGGCGGTGGGCCGAGTGGCATGGTGGTGAGTTGTCACCGACCACGGGCAGCAGTGGAGGCTAGGTTAGTGGCGGGACAACATGGGAGGGCTACATGCCTACATAGGTTGGTGCTGCAGACATTAGTAAGAAGGTGTAATGGAGGAAGACAACATCAGTCTAATGTCGTGTTCGATGAATCTAAACAAGGTTTTGTGTTATGCTAAATAGAGAGGACCCTCTCTTCTAGTTGCATCCTAGATGGAAATTGTGCTATTCTTGAATATGTAGAGCGTATGTGGATTGCAACACTAGGTGATAGCCCGCACGTTTTTTAGGAATTTTTAAACAAATTTGTAAGATGGAAATTTGAAAGTATAAACTAAGGTGATTGTTATGGTGATGGCTACGCGACATTCCTTTACAATAAAGACAGTATATATGAAAAATGTTCATTTTGTTGAGAGAAAATGATTATTAAATGATTGATCTTTCACGTATGTATTTCTATTTTTAGAATTTTGGAGCATGGTACTCGCAAAGATGTATGGATGCTATAGTCAAAGAAAATCGGTGGAAGTCATAAATTGATCTAGTGGATGATGATGTGGCATATGAGGTGGATGGCTTACATGCTGTGAGAAATATAGTTAATGCCTCTTATTGGGTTTCATCTATATAGTTGTATAAGATATCCATTGCAAGATTGAAAGTCTCTCAACTGGAAGACTTTGCCTTCATGGTTACACAGATTTCATATCAAGCTTAGGTGCATTCTATTATGTTTTCTTGTAGTTGACAATTAACCCTCGAAATGGCTTTGTGCGGTTGAGGCTGGAGATTAATCTTTTTCAAGGAAAAATAATGCGTCATGGTTGGAAAAGGAAGCTAGTATATACTGCCTCTATTATAGAATATAGCTAGTTCTAACATTCAAATTTTGTCCTTTAATATAGCATTTGAGTTCTTAAGTGACTTATTTGACAAGAGAGGTCTAAAATGCCATCCATGCTTGCAAATCAATTATAATTATGGCATGCAGATGAGGTCTAAAGTATGGACATTATCTAATCCTTAATTAGCGTATAATTACCCTATTAATTAGCATATCAAACTAATGAAGGGTAAGATCATGGACCTTTATTCTAATTCTTAATATGTCTAAAAAACTCTAAATGTGGCTAAGCTAAATTCTGAAATGGAGGGAGTACATGGTATGATATGTGCTGTGCAAGCGCAGTGTGTGACATTGCCAGGGTTGACAATATTGATATCAGTTTCCCAACCTATGTTCTTTGTGCAACTTTTTTCAGTAAAACACATGCATGCTTCCCGTATTACCATGCTATGCTTGAGGAAACACGGCCTCCGCATTTCCCTCCCGGCCTTCCCCCGCACGGCTGCAGCGAGCGGCCAGGAACAGAGCGCCGCGTTAGGAGCCACCGGCCCTTCCGCTGCATTGCCCTCTTAGAACCTCGCTGAGCTGACCTTGCAGAAACCGCACGCGCGCGCGAGAACCAACGATGGCCCGGCCGTGCCTCCTCCTCCCCTTGCTGCTCGCCGCCGCGGCGGTGTGGGCGCCCGGCGGCGCGCTGGCCAAGTCGAAGCTCGCCAAGAAGAGCGACGACATCGTCAACGGGCCCCTCCTCACCGAGAAGCTCAAGGCGAAGCGGACGCTCATCGTGGGCCCGGACGAGGAGTTCAAGACCGTGCAGTCCGCCATCGACGCCGTGCCCGCCGGCAACACCGAGTGGATCATCGTCCACCTCCGCTCCGGCGTGCACAAGGGGAAAGTTGTGATCCCGGCGAACAAGCCGTTCATCTTCGTGAGGGGCAACGGCAAGGGCCGGACCTCCATCACCCACGAGTCCGCCTCCTCCGACAACGCCGAGTCCGCCGCGTTCGTCGTCAACGCCGACAACGTCATCGTCTTCGGCATCAGCTTCAGGGTAACGACGATCTCTCGTCCGGCCCGTTCCTTTTCTTTAACATGATGAACATTATATTGAATTGGCCAATGCAACAGAACAGCGCGCGCGTCGGGCTCGTCAACGACCAGGAGATCCGTTCGGTCTCCGCGATGGTGGCCGGCGACAAGGTGGCCTTCTACCACTGCGCCTTCTACAGCCCCCACCACACACTCTACGACAGCGTCGGCCGCCACTACTACGAGAGCTGCTACATCCAGGGTAACATCGACTTCATCTTCGGCGGCGGCCAGTCCATATTCCAGGTAACATACACAGTTATTAAGAGCTGTGGGCATTGGCGAAATTAAACCTGCTCCACTCCAACATGTGGTACGGTGATGATGTTGGTGAACCGTAAACGTACGCGCGCGTGCGTGCAGTGCCCGGAGATCTTCGTGAAGCCTGACCGGCGGACGGAGATCCTGGGCTCCATCACCGCGCAGGACCGCAAGGCAGACGACGACGGCAGCGGCTTCGTGTTCCTCAAGGGCAAGGTGTACGGCGTCGGCGAGGTCTACCTGGGCCGCGTCAGCGCCCCTGACTCGCGGGTCATCTTCGCCGACACATACCTCTCCAAGACCGTCAACCCGGCAGGGTGGACAAGCATAGGCTACACCGCCAGCACCGAGTAAGTTGTTCCAAGCAATAGTTGTAGCACATGTGCCATGAAATCGTGATCGTGATGGGTCTTAATTTGTGCTTGTGTCCGGGTGACACGGATCCATATATGTGCAGGAAGGTGATGCTCGCGGAGTTCAACTGCACCGGGCCCGGCTCCGATGCGGCGAAGCGCGTGCCGTGGTCGCGGCGGTTCACCATGAACGAGGCGTCCAAGTACCTCACCGTCGACTTCATCAACGGAAAGGAATGGCTGCCGGCGTTCTACTGATGATATATCGGACTGAACGACGATGTGATCACACACGTGTTGCATGCTGCCGTGCTGGGAACTTGTTGTGGCACTTCTCTTCGATCCGTGTTCCTCTCGTAGTTTCGTGTGTACGTATTCTGATTGAGACTGAACGATCCATTAATTTCTTGCCGAATACATAGGACTGTGATTGAATATAATTGTTTTTTTTACTCACTAAACTGCTCATTCTTTATTCAACCGGAGAGACAGTGAGGTCACGACCCACCAAATCGATTACAAAACTCGGGAGGGGATCATTCCAAATGATTGAAACGTCCGGGTCCCTAGCAAAGCCTGAATGAGCTAGCTCATGCGCACACTCGTTACATGAACGGGAAACAACATAAACATCAACTAAATTAAAGTGCAATTCTAGAAGATCGCGAGCTTCTTGATAGATGACTCCACCTGGGCTTTGATCATAGGAATCAAATCGAAGTGCCGTGGCCAGGTTCGATGAATCCGTCTCGACAATGATCCTTGATATCCCAATATCCATGGCAGCATACAGTGCCGCGAGACAGGCTTCTCCTTCAGCAACTAGAGCATCGTGTACTGCAGATAAACGATCTGAGCCCGCCAGAACTCCCTGACCATTATTGTCCCTGATCACAAAACCCCAAGCTCCATTTTTCTCATTTGCATTGAAAGCTCCATCAGTATTGATCTTTAATACATCTGGTGGCTGGGGGGTCCATCTCCTTTTCTCCTTCCTTGTAGTACAACATTTATCTTTCTGCGAAAGATTCAGATGATCGACATCGCCAGTCAACTCCATTGTTTTGTGTAGTACTTGTGCTATTGGACTTCCCTGTTCACCTGCATTAATCTTATTTCTCGCATCCCACCACACCCAAAGGAAACTGATAACCATAGTTCGTTCTTTCTCTTCCATTTTCAGGATGTGGTGCACAATCTCTCTTGCTGATGTCATTGTTAGTAGTTGTAGGCGTACTACCTCCAAGTTCAGCGCCTGCCAGCATTTCTTGACATGTTTGCACTTAAGAAAACAGTGCCCTCCATCCTCATTCAGTCGTTGGCATACAGAGCATCTAGTATCCACATCCTTCACCCCTCGTCGAGCAATACTCATTCGTAGAGGCAAGCTGTTGTGTGCAAAGCGCCACAAAAATTGCTTAACTTTTGGTGCACATGAGATTTTCCATAGCTGCAGCCAGTCATAGTCATTTTTAGGATCTGGTAATGAGCTCGATGACCCCGCTTGCCTCTCCTTATCTTGCTCTCGTTTATCCTCCAATACATGGTATGCAGACTTGACAGAAAAAAGTCCTTTTGGATCATAATGCCATGCAATGATATCCTCCCTGCCATGTTTAATCGGTATAGAAAGAATATGTTTTACATCTTCCTCCCAAAAAATGTCTTGAACCAACTCCACATCCCATCCTCCAGTTTGGGGATTAATCAATTCTGAAACTTTTGTCAGTATGGTATTTTGGCGTGGGGTGATTGGTCTTCTAGTAGTACCCCTTGGTATCCATGGATCAAGCCATATATTAATCTGATCACCATTACCAACTCGCCATATGATTCCCTCCTTGACAGCAACCAAACCTCGGATTATGCTGCGCCAAGAGTAAGAAATTCCCTTCTGTTCCTCGGCCTTTAACAGCTGGCCATCTGGATAGTATTTAGCCCGCAAAACTTGTGCACATAAAGAGGTAGGTTCTGTCAGCAGTCGCCAGCCCTGTCTAGCTAGCATGGCCAAATTGAATAAGTGGAGATCCCTAAAACCCAAGCCCCCTTTCCGTTTGCGCTGACACATCTTCTCCCATGAAAGCCAATGCATTTTATTCTCATTCTCCTGTTGTGCCCACCAAAACCGATTTATCAGTGTCTCAATATCATCACATAAAGTCTTTGTCAAGTCAAAACATGACATTGCATATGTAGGTATCGCTTGTGCTACCGCTTTGATCAAGATATCTTTCCCAGCCTTAGACAACAATTTTTCCTTCCATCCCTGGATTCTTTTCCACACTTTATCTTTCAGATAGGAGAAAGTTTGGGATTTGGACTGTCCCATATAAATTGGAAGACCTAAATATTTCTCATTCCTTGCTTCTGATGTGATCTCCAAAGCCGCCATGACATCATCCCGATCTCCTTCATTAGTGTTTTTGCTAAACATAATAGAGGACTTATCCTTATTTATGATCTGCCCCGAGCAATCTTCATACAATGAAAGTATACTTTGCAGCTGATTTGTACTCTGTTCATCGATTTTTAAGAGTAACAAAGAGTCGTCTGCAAACAAAAGATGATTAATACTCGGAGCATCCGGACACACTCGTACACCCTCCATTTCACCTCTCTCCGCTGCATTCAGTAAACAGGAAAACGCTTCAGCACATATCAGAAAAAGGTAGGGCGAGAGAGGGTCTCCTTGGCGCAAACCCCATTGAGGCACAATCTGATCAGTGAGTTCACCGTTTACCCTTACACGGTATGTGACCGTGGAATCAAGCTTCATCACTACTTCCACCCAGTTTGAATGGAAACCCAATTTATTCATCATTCTTCTAAGGAAATCCCACTCAACTCGATCATATGCTTTGCTCATATCAAGTTTTAAGGCTGCGAAACCTTCCAGGCCGGTTCTCTTCTGTTGCATATAGTGGGTGAGTTCATAAGCAAGGAGGACATTATCAGTTATTAGTCGGCCAGGCATAAAAGCGCTCTGATTTGGAGATATAATGTCGGGTAGGATCAGCTTTAAACGGTTTGATAAAACCTTCGATGCTATCTTGTATATCACATTGCACAAACTGATGGGTCTCAAATCTTTTAGCTTCTCTGGGTTTGGAATTTTTGGTATGAGCACCACTACAGTCTCATTCCACCCCTCCGGTACATCCCCTCCGCTGAGCAATGATTTCACTTCCCTCACAATATCCCTGCCTGTTATACCCAAAATTTCTTATAAAAAAGTGCTGGCATACCATCAGGACCAGGTGCCTTCAGACCGCCCATAGAGTCCAGAGCTTGCTTGATCTCCTCCTCACTATATTCCACCATTAGCATTTCATTCATTCCAGCAGTTACCCGGGATGGCACTTGCTGCAGCAGTTCATTATAACGATTACCTGCATGAGACTGAAAAAGATTGTTATAAAAACTAGTAACCATCTCTTGTATCTCCCCCGGCTCCTGCACAATGCTTCCATCCTCTTTGATCAGCCTCCTGATTTTATTTATTCTCCTTCTTTCCGATGCATGCTCATGAAAAAATTTGGTGTTGCGATCACCGTGCTTTAGCCAATGTGCCTTCGCCCGCTGACGCCAGTACAACTCTTTTTGATCTTCTAATTTTTCGAGCTTGTATTTCAAAATCTCATCCCTGTGCACACTATTCCCGGTAATTTCTCCTCTCCTACACGCCTCTAGATGCTTCTTTAGGCACTTCATCCTTTTCTCCAAGTCACCAAGGATGTTCCTGCTCCAATCCCAAAGATCAGCTGCAACATCTTGTATAGCACCGGTCACCTTCCCTGATCTCACTTCCATGGATAGGTTCCATGCATTCCGCACAATTGCTTCACAATTTTCCTCTTGTACCCAACCAGCTTCAAATCGAAAAGGTGGTACCCCTTCCATTTGCCGTCTCCCTAAATCATCCTCCGTCGTCACAATCACTGGGCGATGATCAGAATGTCGAGGTTCCCCATTTCGAACTCGCACACTTGGGAACCTTGTCCTCCAGGCCACATCTGCAACAGCTCGGTCTAGCCTCTCCCGGATATATTGATCAGAAGTATGGCTGTTATTCCTCCATGTGTATGTGTCGCCACAATAGCCCAGATCATCCAACGAATGCCTGTCGAAATTTGTCCATGCACACCTGTGGTCTAGGCACTCCCCCTTCCTTCTCATGACTCATTAAGATCTCGTTAAAATCCCCTAAACAAAGCCAAGGACGTCTTCTTGCCGCGTTTAGCACATGTAGAGCCTTCCATGAAAGTTCTTTCTTATCTGATCGTGGTTCTCCATAGAATCCTGTTAGGCGCCAAATAAAGCCATCCCCTTCCACTACATCTCCATCAATGTACAGTCGAGCCACTGTACACAAATGGAAATTCACTCCTTTCCTCCAAAAGATTGCAAGACCACCACTCTTCCCGTCGCAATCCTTCACCACCAAATTTGTTAAACCCAACCTCCACCTCAATCCTTCTATCCTATTCCTGTCCATTTTTGTTTCAGACAGAAACAAGATATCAGGGTCCTCCTCCTTCTGAAGGTTCAGAAGGCTTCGAACTGCCGGGCCGTTCCCCAATCCCCGGCAGTTCCAAGCGACGATCTTCATTGATGATTGCAGGGCTGTTCCGACAGCCCCGCCTTCTCATTTGTTGATGTGAATCTCACCTTCTTCTCTGTGCGAGTCCCAACCTCCTCCTCCTGCAATGACCTTTTCTTCCCTATCATATTAGTAGTAGTCTCCTCGCCCCCTCTAGTCCTCCCACACCCCAGCCTCTTGTACCTCCCTCCTTTTCCTACTTTCTCCTTACCATGATCCCCATCTTGCGTCACATCCACAGAATTCTCTCCCACCTCTACGTCTACGTGCATGGCATTGTTTACGTCCACCTCTTTGGTCTGCTCCCCTGTTTCACTGCTTTTCTCCATTGGTGCTCGACTCTGATGCTCGTTCATCTGGGTTATTGTTGTCTGCTCGCCCACCTCCTTCTCCTTGTGTATTAGAGGTGCCTTCATTGATTTGTCCTCCTGGGAGTGTTGCCCTTGGTTTATTTTCAGAGGAATTGAACCTTGTTCTTCTTCCTCTCTGCTCTTCTCACCATTGCTCCCTTCTCCTTTCAGAAGCACATCCTTCCTCCATGATGGTGCATCGATACTTCCGCGACCACCAATGGCACGTGAGAAGTTGCTCCCTCTTCCCCCGGATCTCCACTGCGATTGCTGCCTACCAACGCCAGACCAACTCCCAATCTCACCCCTCCTTTCTTTGCTTGGAAAGCAACGTAAATGCTTGTTAAACTGCTGCACCTCCCCTCGTCCTAGTCTGATCTCACAGTTCTTGTCTATATGGCCGATAATGCCACATGTGTAGCAAAAATCAGGAAGGTACTCGTACTCAACCGGACACCAGACAGGCTTCTTATTCTTCTCCCCCATGAGCACCGTAACTCCTCTCATCAAAGGCTTCCTTATGTCCAGACGCACCTTAATGCGCAAATAACGACCACGTGCTGTATCATCCTCATCAAGATCCATGGATATTAAAGAACCAATTTCATTGCCAATTGCCTCACCAACCGCCTTGTTCATCATTCCAAAAGGTAGTTTCATAACACGTATCCAGATCGGGACGAAGGCAAACTCCATCTCCTCAATGGACTTGGATTCGTCCATCTCAACCATCACCAATAAATCCTTGCCAAACATCCATGGTCCGTCTTCCAGTGCCCTCCGCTTCCCTGATGCTTGAAGGAAAGTGAAGAGGAAGTGATTTTCCCCAAGATCTTTGCAAAGTACTCCTTTGATTGGACACCAAATCTTCCCTAGGGCATGTGCTAGCCCTTCTGAGTTCACCAACTTCTCAGCCAGCACTTTGCCAATCACTTGTGGATCCGTCGGCTTCCCCTGCATGTTGTCGACCGTTGCCACCCTGATGCATTTTCTCTCTGCCTCTGAGAGTTTCATCTTCTCCATCAGCCCCTCCACCGTCTCCATCTTCTCAAACCCTTCCAATCCGACCCTCAAGGGTCGGCACCCCCGGCTCCCCCGCTAAAAACCTACTGTACACACCAGTCGCCTTTGATTTGGTTGGATTCCAGACTGGGAAAGTGGACTCGAGCGTGACCAGTGTTGTGGACTCCGAATCTGAGTTGCAGAAGCGATCAAATCGGAGACAAGATCAACTGGATCAGGGATAGGAAACGGAAACGCGAAAACTGTTGCCAGACCCTAACCGCCTCACGGAACCTCGAGTCACCTAGGCGCCGAGGACCTTTAATTCTGAGCTTGTCAATTGGTACACACTCCCTTCGTCCCGAAAAAAGCATCCCTTTGGAGATTTTGAGACACAATAGTATTGATGAGAAATGTATATATTGCCCTTAGTAACTAATAATATAATAATTAATAATAATATTATATATATAATATTAAAGCAAGGATTCCTTCTGCCCATTTTTTGTTCAGGGTCGGGGAAAAACCGTGTGAACCAGCCAAAGGGATACGAAATCGAGTAGAAAAACACGTGAATCGACGTAGGAGGTATTAAACCACCAAAACCACCTCTGAACCGGAAACCGAACCCTGGTCAACCACAGAAAGGGTGCGTGCGAGATTTTTTTATATTATTTTTTATTCATTTTGGAAAAATATACGATCATTTCAAAATTTAGCAAATCTGACCATCAACCGCCGTGGCGCACGGCGGCCGCCGTGGCCCACGGCGGTTGCAGAACCAACCGCCGTGCGCTACGGCAGTTTGGCCAGTCGCCCCAGGGGCTAAGGGCAGGAAGCCCAGCCACCGTGGACCATGGTGGTTGACCACCAAATCGCCGTGGGGTATGGCAGCAAGCCCAGCCGTCGTGGCCCACGGCGGTAAGCTCTTCAGCCGCCATGGCCCACGGCGGCAGGGCCTCAGGCCTCTATAAGAGTAGAAAATTAGCCCAAAATTGTCACAATAATTCGAAAAAAGAAAGAGAGGGTTGTGAAGGAGAAGAGAGTGAGGTGGAGGGGGCGGAGCAGTGAAGCTCTGCTGGTTCTTCGCTTTATTGTAGGTATTTTCCTGATTTCAACCCTTTTAGTACCTGTACTTAGATGTAATGAAAGCGTAATTAGTATTGATTCACTAGATTTCTTTAGATCTGTAGTATGAAATAGTTTCTGTTTGTAGGGTTTAGGGTTCAGAAGGAGAAGGGAGTGAGGTGGAGGGGACAGAGCAGTGAAGCTCTGCTGCTTCTTTGCTTCATTGCAGGTATTTCGCTGATTTCAACTCTTTTAGTAATTTTACCTAGATATAATGAAAACATAATTACTATTAATTAACTAGATTTCTGTAGATTTCTGGAGTATAGATCTGTGGTTGTAGTTTAGATTTTAGTATATATGTTTGACACTCATTAGATTATTTTAGGTAACATATTTACTGTTGACCGTGTAGATTTCGGCGGATTAGTTTGTAATTTTAGTTTATATTTTAGTCTATTTATTTGTTAGTCCCTGGATGTAGTATTTGATAGTTGTTATTGCTTTTTTTACGAATCAGACATGTCAGAGACAGTCACAGTCCAATTGTATTATGGATCTGGAGAAATTATATATGGTCCACAAGGAGTTGACTTGTCAAATTTTATTTCAGTTGAGAAAAATGTTAAAAGAGCAGTAGAAAGAACTTGAGAGGGTATAATCAACTGGCTGGTCAAGGTGTTTGCAGTAGATTTAGAGCACCAATGCCTGTCGGTGATGGCACTAATCAATAGAAGTGAACATGTGTATTAATTGGGAGCTCTTGCCACTTCATGGGACTCCACAATGGTGGAGTTATATCAAGAATGCATGCCGAGTTGGTTTGCCTGTAATTTTGTTTGTCCAAGTTTTCCAGAAGGGTGGGTCTAGCAGTCAAGTGCATGAGGAAGCTGAGAATGTGCACGAGAGGGAAGGTGATGAAGAAGGGGAACAACAAGAGGAGGAAGAAGGGGATTCGGAAGGTGATGAGACATCTAGAGGTTATGTTGTCACTGGTTTTGTTGATGAGGGAGAAGGAAACCAAGAGGTGATGAGACATTACCAGAGAGAGTTAGAAGACGATGAACGTGCATTGGAAAAGGACTCCTCGGATGATGATTATGATGATGATTATGATCAGTCTGAGGATCATGTGCCCTGGGATTATCAGAACTACGATTTCTCACATTGTACTATTAATTGTGGTGAGAATGTGCCCTGGGAGTACACAGAGAATGAGGTTACAGTAGGCGCCATGTACCCCAGTACTGCACATGTGAAGAATGCAGTGAAGCAGTGGTCCACCTTGACTCTGCACAGGGAGTTCAGGGTAGTGAAGAGCTATCCGAGGATATATGATGTGCATTGCAAGAAGGAGGATTGTGCTTTTTGAGTGTATGCATATAAGGGGAAGTGGGATCATTACTTAGAGGTCAAAGAAGTGCTGCCTCACACATGTACGCTTGATCGGATTGATGCAAGGCACCGAAACATTTCAGCCGATTTTGTTGCAAGCCACATGTACCCTACCATTGTGAAATGTACTTCTTATGAGCTGAAGACCATTATCGGTTCAATTGTGGAAAATTCGGGTACACCATCAGTTACAGCAAGGCATACGAAGCAAAGAAGACGGTGTTGGAGCATAGGTGGGGTACATATGAAGCATCCTACCACAATTTGCCTAACTTGCTGCACACAATAGTTAAAATGAATCCTGGCAGCTACTATGATATCAAGGACTATCCTTGTGAGGAGAAATGAGGCAAGCTTGTGCCTCAGCGGTCATTCTTGGCATTGGATGCCTGCATTGAGGCTTTCAAACTTTGTCGACTGGTCCTTTGCATAGATGGCACATTTCTCACAGGGAAATACAAAGGAACAATCCTGACAGCTGTGGCAGCTGACAGTAACAATCAGTTACTTTCTTTGGCCATTGCATTTGTGGAGGGGGAGAACGGTGACAGTTGGTACTGGTTCCTTGAGAGGTTGAAGAACATGGTGGTGCAGGATGTGCAGAATGTGTGTGTCATACACGATAGGCACAAAGGTATTTTGTAAGCAATGAATGACATGAAAGATGGCAGCCAAGAGCGTTACAGAGTTCCATTGTGGCCAGATGTTAAGAGCAGGTGGTGCACTAGGCACATGAAAGCAAACTTCCACAGCCAGTTCAAGAACAAGGCCCTGTCTAAATTGTTTGAGCGGTTCTATGAGCAGACTTAGCAGATGAAATTTGATGGCATTTGGAAGAAATTAGATGACATGACAAAGAAGGCATCAGAGGAGATAGCAAAGAGGCCAGTGAATCCTGAACCTGGTGAAGAGCCAATTTCTCTCGAGGACGTGGGATTAGATGGCCCTCAAGTTAGGCGGAGAAGGGGGCGTGCTATGAAGACCTTCAGCAAGTGGATTCAGAATGAGCCTAAGGAAAAGTGGTGTCTCATGTTTGACGAGGGTGGAGCAAGGCATGGGATAAAGACCACTAATTTTGCTGAGGTCTACAACCGTGTGCTTCGCGGTTCAAGACCTCTTCCTCTAGTTGGCATCATTGAGTTCTTTATGTATCGTACAATGCAATATTTTTACAAAAGAAGCAAGGCAGCGGATGTGGTTGTGAGGAACACTCAAATGGTGTACTACACCAGAATGACTGAGTATTTGGAGAAGGCTCAGAGAAAATCACTTCTTCATAAGGTCAGAGCGCAGCCTTACTACTAGTCTGCTGAGAATGAAATTCTATGAAGATATGAGGTTGAGTGCAAGGGGAAAATACGTCTAGGCCCATCACGTGAAAAGACGCAACAAGTGTGTGAACTTGGCAACCAAATCTGCAGATGCTCATGCCGAAAGCCGCAGCTACTACACACCCCCTGCTCACATGTGATCGTCGTATGTTATGAACTTCAAAATTTCAACCACCGTAGGTACGTGCCTTGGTACTACGACAAGGAAACTGTTCGGAACACTTGGAACCGAACAATTGAGGGCTACCTCGTGCAGGGTAGTTTGACTGAGAACCACAAGGAAAATGCTGTGCACATACCAAATCCAGATCCAGAAATGTGCCAAGGTGTTGGAAGACGGAAGAAGAAGAGGATTAGGAACAACATGGACAAAGCAGAAGCTGGAGCTGCAGTAGTGATGTGCTACAAGTGCCACAATATGGGCCACACATACAAGAGGTTCACAGCTCCAAATTATACTTGCAACGTACTAAGTACGACCAATGTGGGCGCATCAGCACCTTCAGGACTCCCAAACCCCAACCGGTCGTAGCAATAATGGATGCGGACGTGGACGTGGACGTGGGTGTAGCAACAATGCAGTATTTATATGATCATAGTTGGTTGTAACCTTATGACATATAATTTCGGAATTTGTAATAATTGAACTAATATTTCCTGTACGAACTTATGCATGGTATTGTATTGTAATAATTGAACCGCTATTTCGTGTCGTCTCAATTATTCTATTGCATTTGTATTATTTTGCCTATGATTGTTCTCATCTTGTTTTGCAGGTTTGCAATGGCCTCCTCAGGTCCTGAGTTGGACTTGGAGTTCCTCACCAAGAGGAAGGACAATATCGAGGTGCCAAAGGGGATCGACACTCCTATGTGCTTCTACGCTGACAACTGTAAGCTTGTCAGGTGCACGGTTCTCGTGTACGCCTACAGGATGAGGTTCTTCATGTGTGCCAACTATGCGCACGACCCGATCAAGCCATTTGACCGCTATTGGAGGAAAGCCAACAAGCTTGGATTCCTTGATTATAATTACAGAAGAGATTACAAATATATAAAGGAACATAGGCAGCCAAAAGGGCTTGGTAGTTGGCAGTTGGGGGAATACAACTAGAGAGGTAATTAATTCTATCACCCCCCACAGTTGGAACGTCGGTGGAGCAGACATTCAGACTGGAGCGGAAATTCATGAACATAGAAGAAGGAAGTCCTTTGGTGAAGACATCGGCGAACTGTGACATGGTGGGGACGTGAAGGACACGAACAGCCCCAATGGCGACTCGTTACCGGACGAAGTGGAGGTCGATCTCCACATGCTTGGTGCGTTGATGCTGCACAGGGTTGGTGGAGAGGTAGACGGAGCTCACATTGTCGCAGTAGACAAGGAAAGCAGAGATGAGCGGGTGGTGCAGCTCCTGGAGAAGTTGCCCCAGCCAGGAGGCCTCGGTGATGCCATTGGCAACAACACGGTATTCGTCTTTAGCACTGGACCGAGAAACCGTGGGTTGGCGCTTGGAAGACCAGGAGATGAGGCTGCCACCATGAAAGACAGTGTAGCCGGAGGTGGAGCGCCGGGTGTCGGGGCAGCCTGCCCAATCGGCATCAGTGTAGACTGTGAGCTGAGCTGGGGTGGTGCGAGGGATGACAAGACCATGGCTGATGGTACCCTGAATGTAGCGAAGGATCCGCTTGGCTGCAGCAAGGTGAACTTCCCTGGGATCATGCATGTGCAAGCAGATTTGTTGGACATCATATGCGATGTCGGGCTGGGTGAAGGTGAGGTATTGTAGAGCATCGGCAAGGCTACGATAGGCTGTAGGATCTGCTACAGGGAGGTCGGCATCAGCAGAGACCTTGGTACAAGTGTCAACTGGGGTGGAGCATGACTTGCAATCACTCATATCATGGCAAGCAAGAATGTCAAGAGTATACTGCCGTTGGGAGAGGTACAGGTTGTCCTTCTGTCACTGAACAACCACGCCAAGGAAATGATGTAGGACCCCAAGGTCTTTCATGGCAAACTCTTGTTTGAGGGCAGCCATGATCCGCTGAAGGAGGGGCTGAGAGGAAGCTCTCAAGACAATGTCATCCACATATAGCAGCAAGTAGACAGTGTCTGTGCCGCGGCGGTAGATGAAGAGGGAGGTGTCAGACTTGGCCTTGGTGAACCCCAGAGAGATCAAGTAAGTGGTGAAGCGACTGTACCAGGCCCTTGGAGCTTGTCTCAAGCCATAGAGTGATTTGTTGAGCATGCACACACGTTCAGGATGAACTGAATCAGCAAAACCAATGGGCTGAGAGCAGCAGTATACCGTTTCTGTCAGAGTGCCATGAAGAAAAGCGTTCTTCACATCCAGTTGGTGAATTGGCCAGTCGTGAGAGTGAGCAAGGGTGAGCACGGTGCGGACAGTGGCGGGCTTGACAACAGGACTAAAAATTTCATCGTAGTCAATGTCGGGCCGTTGTGTAAAGCCACGAAGCACCCAACAAGCCTTGTATCTGTCTAGATAGCCATCAACATGGAACTTGTATTTGAAAATCCATTTCCCAGTAACAATGTTGGCCTTGCTGGGACGAGGGACAAGATTCCAGGTGCAATTTGCTTTGAGAGCTTCAAATTCGTCCTCCATGGCCCGTCGCCAAAGAGGATCAGCGAGGGCCTCTCGGCAGGACCGGGGCAGAGGAGGCAGAGCTGCTGCATGTAGAGCGACATGGGGCTGCCGGTAGCCGGTTTTCCCACGAGTGGCCATGCCATGTGAATTGGCAACAGGTGGGATGGGAATAGCTCCAATCGGGAGGGAGGAACTGGCCTTGATGTAGCGCAGTGGGTTGGGGACGATGCTAGATCGTTGAGGGGGAGCCTCGGCAGGGGACTCAGGCGCGGGAGGGCTATGACCGTAGATGTGGACGACAGGCGGTTTGGGGAAGAGGGTCACCGGAGGCGCTTGGGTTTGTGGGGCCACGGCGTTGGAGTTGATGGCACTGAGGGCGCCAGCAGCACCGGGGCAGAAGATCCCGCGGTCGGCGGCACGAGGGGTGTGAGGGTCGTTCAGATAGGGGATGTCGGTGTCGGTGTTTTAGACCGGCAACCTACTAAGGGGAGTACCCGAGGTAGATGTTTGTGGCCTCGCTGAGATCAGAAAGTCGAAGGAGAGACACGTGGCACACAATTTAGACAGGTTCGGGCCGCTAGGTGCATAATACCCTACGTCCTGTATGCTGCGTAGCTCTGGATTGATTGGGTGTTGTTACAAGATGATGTGGATCAAGAGATAGGGGTCCCTGCCTCGCCTTATATAGTCTGGGAGGCAGGGTTACAAGTCGGTTTAGAGAGGAGAGTACTAGTCGTACACGGCTAGGAGTACTCTACATGGATCTGGACATGTCTAGTCTCCAAACCGAGTACTAGCCCTCTGATTGCCTTGTGCTCCACGCCGCCTTGCACCGTGTAGCCCAAGTCGAGTAGTCCCGGGGGCCACGCAGTAGTCGGTCCAGTACCCACCTGGGTAGTGGGCCTTGGGATGTCCGTACGACAAGCCCCCGAGTACTTTGTAGTCGAGCAGGATGTCTTCGAGTAGTCTTGACGGCCTTGGCGAGTAGTCCTTGAGCGTCCCAGAGTTCCACAAGCCGAAAGTCCTCAAGAATGCTTGAATCATCCCGAGGCTAGAAGGTACTCCAGCTGATCTTTGAGTAGTCTTGAAGTCTTCTTGAGTAGTCCCCAAGCGTCCCCGAGTGCTTCTCTCGAAGGTCTTCAACAGTACTCGTGATGTCTTGATGAAAAACCATATGGAAAATGTGATTCGAAGAATCGCATTCCATATGGAATGTAGCCCCCGAGCCTTAGGTCGAATTGTAGATTCAAGCTGAGGGTCAATCTGAAGTTCTGCCAATCTTATCCCAAAAAATCCAGAGAAAAGACCGAAGGACACATGGTATGGAGCCCCCGAGCCTTGAGTTGAGTACTTCTCTCGAATTGAAGGATCATCTTGACTGTAGAATGTGTCCGAAGTGGATCTGTGATGTATTGAAGTCCACCGATTCCAGCGATCGAAGTCGTGCCCCCGAGATTGAGAGCCATGAGTACTGGAAGATGAAGAGTCAGCCCGCCTGCGCTGAGTCAGCCGCTTCGAACTGAGTTGCCCAGTGGATTATAATTAAGAGGGCAACACCTTAGGGTTTTCTCACTTCCAGCAGTTGCAGTCTTGGTGATTAGATCTGTAGAACCCCCTCTCCACTGTCACCATCACTGCCGCTGCTTAGTAGATTAGATCTATTTCAGCACTGCCACCGTAGTCGGCCCCCCCACAGCCCCCGCGCGAATGCGAGTGAAGACACTCGTAACTGGGAGGATGAAGGCGTCACCAGCGAAGAGCACGAAGACGGGCGTATCGAAGAAGAGGAGCCGTGATGAGGCCGACGATGCCGGTCAGTCGTCATCGTCGTCGCCCCGCTCCGCTCCGCCGAATCCGGCGAAGGAATGGAAGAAGGCGAAGCTGAAGACTGAGGATCTCCTCACCCTTGTCAATAGCGGGTTCCTCCGTGAGAAGGAGATGGAACTGTGGCACGCCGCCACCGGGGATGGGAACCCCATGGAGAAAAACCCCGACAAGGTGCCTATGTTCGCGCGGTTTGTGGAGCGCGACTCGAACTCCCCGCGAGCAACCTTTTCAAGGGGATGCTCCGGTATTATGGGATCGAGTACCTCAACCTCAACCCCAACGGTATCTTCCACACCTCTATCTTCGTCCATTTCTGCGAAGCGTTCATGGGGATCAAGCCCCACTGGATCTTGTTCTGCAAATTCTTCCGGTTGAAGCCCCAGCTGAGCGCAGATGACCCCTGAGTAGTTGGAGGTGCTGGGGTGCAGATGCGAGAAGATGCCGCCGGGCAGTACTTGCCCTACAAGTTGATAGACTCCAATCAAGATTGGAAGGTGCGGTGGTTCTACATGAGCAACCACCACCCATCGCTGCTGAAGCCGAGTGGGTACCCACCGAAGCATGCATCATAGTGGAACACAGAGCCCACCATGCAAGAAGGCCTCCAACTGCTCGCACTGCTGGAGAAGGTGAAGGCCCTGAGGTAGGCCGGACTGAGGGCCGAACATGTGGCCTTCAGTTTCATGAAGAGGAGAGTGCAGCAGCTGATGGCGCGAGACCATCTTGGCTACGAGTACACCGGAGCCACAGATTCCTCGCAGATGCCCGGCGAGGAGATTGATGATGACGTGATCATCGGGAGGCTGGGGAGAATCTTTAAAGATATGCCCCCGTTCACGCCTTGTCCTGTGGAGGAGTACTCCGCGTTGCGTCTGCCGAATGAGGTTAGTAGTCGTGACCATAGCCCCCGAGTACTAATAGTATGAGTAGTTGTACTGAAGCTTGCTTGGTCTTGTTGGAGGACCTCAAGAAGTACGTCTTTGAGCTACCGTCCCCCCCCCGCAGGTTGAGAAACAACCTCAAGGGACGGCGAAGCCGAAGATGAAGGAAAGCCAGGTAGTCAGCGAAGACGATGACGCTGTCGTCATTGAAGATACTTCGGATGACGAAGATGAAGAGACGCTGCAGCAATGCTTCCAACTTCGATCCAGGTTCCAGCGAGCTGGGATGCCTGATGTACCCGTTGAAGAGCCGTCGGCAAACCTTGAAGAAGATGTGCCGCTCCCACCAAGGAAGCCACGCAACACAGCGCGTAAGCGTGCTGTGAAGAAGCTAAAGGTGTCCGAAGACACCAGGCCAGAGCTAAGTACACCTACTAGTGTAGTCGAGTACTCATCAAGTAGTTTGGACCTGACGACTTGATTTGTTCATTGCAAGATATCCCCTCCTTGGAGCCCGCTGCCCAATATGAGGGGGGAGATTGGGATACTGTGGGGGCGGTGGCTGAGAGAAGTAACAGCCCACCCCCAGTTATCGATGGTACTGCGCCTGGCGAGGCACAGGAGCAGGCGGCGACCGCGGAGTCAAACCCGCAGCCGTCGGCTGAAGAAGACCAAGGCCCTCCTCCGGCTGCGGCTGTGGCCGTTGAGCAACCGGAGGAGAGGCAGCAGGAGCCTCCTGTTGAAGCTGTAACTGTCGGGGAACTCGGCATTGTAGATATAGCCAGTTTGCTTAGCGCCCCGACCGTCACGGTGGTGCGATCGCCGCTGTAAGTACCCGAATGCATCGAGTAGTCATTGAGACGTTTATTGAGTGACTGACTGTCAGATGTTTAGATCTAAACAGCCCACAGGGGGGTTAACCCTGGTGGTTTATTTGTTCGGTGGGGTGAAATCTAGGGCTAAGAACTCGAAGGTTGCGCACGAGCACACGGAACACAGAGAAGACGGCGAGTTTATACTGGTTCGGACCCGGAGAGTAAAACCCTACGTCCAGTTGCTGGTGTAGATGGCTTGAGGATTGCGTGATTACAAGGGGTCGCCTCACCCGCCTTATATTGGCTAGCAGACAAGGTCGGCGCCCAGACTCCTGGTCGGTTATGACCAGGACACCTAAGTCTAGTTGTTTACAACACTTGCCATGTACGTCGATCTGCTTGTCAGAATCCACTGTTGTCTTGTCTTGCACGCCAAGTCTTGGAGTCGTTCTAGATAAGGTCACCTGGGGAATCTTCTGGAGGGTCTTCAGGAGGTCGTGTGGGCCACCAACTAGGTCGGTTGGGCCCACTGTCAGGTCGGTGGGTCTTCTGGTAGGCTGGACCCACCTGTCGGGGATGGCCGTGAGCCTGGTCGGTGGGGACCCAGGGGTACCATGTCTCACAAGCCCCCGAGCGATGTGTAGACGCAGCGACCTTAGAAAGTCATGACGAAGTAATAGAGCTATCGACAGGTCGAATAGCGTGCACGTCGGTCAAAAAAGAAAGAGAAACAAATCAGCTTAGCAGCCGACCTGTTTGTAGTCTTGCCGAACGAAGAGAGGTCGAGTGACGACCTATAGGAAGCAGACTTCCAATAGATCAAAACGACGAAGAAAAGATTCAGAGGGCATCAAGGACGCACTCATAGAGTAGTATCCGAGCATCGTGGCAGGCAGGATGGCTGGTAGGATGATCCAAAAAAGAAAGAGAAAAAAATTAGGTCGAGTAACGACTTGATGAGAAACAGGTTTCCCAACAGGTCGGTACGACGAAAGAAAACAAGAGGGCGTCGAAGACGCTCTCGTAGAGTAGTCCCCGAGCATTGAAGCAGACAGCATGGCTGGTTTGATGCTCAAAAAAGAGAAGAAAACTGAATCATGGTCATGATCGAATGAAGTGTAGAGACACCCAGATCTCCCGGCATAGCTGCAAGGAGTCTGGCAGGGCCGACCTCGAGAAGGTCTTGTAGGCGTGCCGACCTCGAAGAGGCCGCAAATCGACGATGTCCAGTATCCGAGGATACCCAGCAGGATCTTGAAATGTATATCGCATGAAGAGGTCTGCTGTAGTGGTCGAAACGGTCAACGATGAGGCCGTAGAAAAGTGTTGAACTTGAACGATTGGAGTATAGAGACACCTAGATATCTTGCATAGCTGCAAAGAGTCTAGCAGAGCCACTCGAGGCATGCCGACCTCAGGAAGGTCTCAAAACACAAGCGCCCAAGCACCCGAAGATGCCTGGCAGAGCCATTAGGTGCGCACCCCATAGAGAGGCCTTCATTCCCAACGTAAAATCCAGGGTGTCCAGAGCAGGCTGGTAGAGCTTACAAGAGCACACCGACCTCAGGAAGGTCACGCATCCATGGCGCCTAACTAGGTTGGCAGGGCCGTAGACATACCAAGGTATTGCAAGACCTAGGTATTAAGGCACGCCGACCTCAGGGAGGCCATTTTGGTGCCTAGATGACCAACATAGCTGCCAGCCATCTAGCGGAGCCAAGGTGCTAAGGTATTGACGACCTCAGTAATAGGCACACCGACCACGGGGGCCCGACGAAATCGTAGACGTGAAGCTTCTGGACTCCAAGCGCCCAGACGGATCTGGCAGAGCAGTGAGGCACGCCTACCCCGGAAGGTCTTCAATCGAACCTACGACCATTTTGCTCAGGGAACAGAAATATAGGCTGATTGGAATAGGTCCGTTTACATGGAGAGCCGTAGCAGGTGCATCAGGACGCAGAGCCTAGCGGGTGCAATGAAGACGCAGAGCCATAAAGGGTTCATTTAATCGTCATCGTCGTCCATAAATGTAGTAAGGTGCCGAGCCCTCTGACGCAGAGTCAGGCTTATCTTCTCCGTAGACTGCGGGGTCACGGGTCAACAGTGTCGGAGATTCCCTTGCCACCCAGAAAACGACAAACTGCCCACTGATCGAGAGGTGTACTATAGCCATGTGGTGCAGCAGT
The DNA here is from genome assembly GCA_036936925.1 of Cenchrus fungigraminus. Classification (NCBI taxonomy): domain Eukaryota; kingdom Viridiplantae; phylum Streptophyta; class Magnoliopsida; order Poales; family Poaceae; genus Cenchrus; species Cenchrus fungigraminus. The sequence goes on along the minus strand of CM072778.1, from coordinate 45,664,777 downwards.
GACCTCAGGCATCATTGATGCACTAGCAACAAAGGCATCGCGAGGCAGGAAAAGGGACATCATCTTTAACCATCCACATGTCTGCAGGACCTCTCAATCACGTGGGAACTGTGTCACCACTTCACCAGCCGCACAAGGCCTGGTTCCAGCTATAAATAGCACCATGGAGCTGAAGGCAGCAAGCACCAAGCATTGTTGAGCTATGAAGCCGTAGGGTAGAGTTTCGGCCATGCCATGGGCATGTGTCCGTCCACCAGAGCACAAGATGCAAAGTTTGTAGAAGCTTGGAGCTAGAAGAAGACTTACGAAGTAGAGGTGTCACCCCCACTCTTTGTACCGTGCCTCAGTGAAGAGTCATGGAGAGTTTGGAGGTGATGCTGTAGAGGCCCGAGGTGACACTGCAAGTTCTCGGTAAGCATGAGATGCTCGTCGAGGGCTTGCAGTCCGTGCCGAAGAGCAAGCTCATATCTGCATTCCATAGTCAGGCACAAAGTGTGTCCTGCTATGTGCAGCGTCGTGCAGTTGTTCACCGCAAGGCCACGATCGAGGACCTGAAGCTAGGAGAATCCTTGCGATGTGCTTTGCTATAGCAGGGAACACCTCAAGGATTGCTCTAGGTAGATCAGGTCTTCAAATATGTTTGTATCGTGTAACGGGTTCTGGATCCAATGAGGTCGCAGGCGACTTGTGTACCTTCGAAGTTCCCGTGTAATGTTCGCTCTCTTCTGTCATGTATTGGTCGTTTTGACGAAATTATTCATCAAAGACCAAAAATATGATGATTTGGGGGCTTGTCGACCTTGTGGAGATCGAGTTTCCTATCAGGACGACCTGATAGTGTTGAAATGTTCACGACCTAAACTCAGGGTGTAGGTCGCCAATCTATCCATTGGGCGTATAGCCGTTGGCGTGAAATCCGGCGATATTGTCTCGCGCAATTAGCGGCACATAGCCGTTGCAGCGACAGATCCGCAACGGGCATCCGTGGCGGGGCCCATATAAATACGGCCGCGGGGATGGGTGTTGACCCTCCCCTACCTTCATCTTCTTCCTCCCGCCGCCTCCGCCGGAGCTCGTCTTGCCCTAGCCGCTGTGCTTCCGCATCCGTCCTCCACATGCAAAGCCTTAGCTTGCCGCCACCGTCTCTAGCAGACCGCGCGCCGCCACCATGATCCCCGCGCCGTGCTGGCTGCTCCGCATGCGTGTAAAAACCCTAGTCAATTTTAGATCCAAATCCACTCGCTTGCAAGAAATGGCGGTCGCAGCTCCCCAAATCCCGTCCCCGGAGACGGTTTGGGATCCCTCAGTGATGACCGAGGACAAGATCCAGGCACTCATGGACCGTGGGCTACTGAGGACCAAGGTGGAAGTGGAGTGGAAGGCGCCCGCTGGCGAGGCGTTACCGACGGAGGACGACAAGGAGCGTGGGTTCAGTGTGCCTGCCGGCGACTTCTTCAGGGGTCTTCTCTACTACTACAAGCTGGAGCTAGTACACCTCGTTCCCAACTCCATCACTGTAGTTTCGTCGTTCATACATATGTGCGAGGCGTTCCTTGGGATACCGCCGAATTTTGTATTGTGGCGCTATTTCTTCAACATGAAGACCACCGGCAAGTGCATTGGTGTAGTAGGATCAGTGATGTTCTGCCTGAGTTCAGGTCTCAAGGCAGAATGGATAGATATGATCTACTAGACAACACCACTGGGTAGAGGTCGGAGTGGTTCTACATCGCCGACTAGAAGCCGGCGCTCCCGAAGCGCACCGAGCATAAGCCCGAGAAGATACAGGAGTGGGACCTAGCGCTCACCTCCTGTGAGCTGGAAGATCTCAAGGAATTGCTCTCCCTCATCGTCGACGATGTTCTGCGCAACTATTGCAGATCTGCGGCCGCCAGGATGAGCCTCGGGGGAGCCGACGGAGCAACGAGTTTGAACCATCTTGCAGCTTCAAGGACGTTACCGAGGAAGGCCGCCGCTCGTAGCAGAGGAAGCCGTCGTCGGTAGCTAGGCCGCCGTTGCTGCTTCCACCGCAGATCTAGGTCTCTTCGGTGGTCGAGGAGAAGATCCTCTGATTTTGGAAAATTACCAGGAGCGAATTGGGAGACCTGGTTTCCCTCTTTGTTTTATATATAAACGAGGAGCACCAGAATGAAGTGAATGAAGTGACGCAGTAGAGCTGGCGACGAAGCAGTGAGGACTATGTCATCCACATAGAGCAGCAGGTATGCAGTCTCGGAACCACGATGGTAGACGAATAGAGAAGTATCTGCCTTGGACTCCACAAAGCCGAGAGACAGAACATAGGATGCAAATGTACTGTTCCATTCTCGGGGTGCCTGTTTCAAGCCATATAAGGACTTGTTGAGCCGACAAACAAAATCCGGATGAGCAGAGTCTTCAAACCCGGATGGTTGGGCATAGTACACTGTCTTGGTGAGCAAACCATGTAGAAAGACGTTCTTAACATCGAGCTGATGGACAGGCCAACGGCGAGAGACTGCCAGGGACAGCACAGTGCGAACAGTAGCAGGCTTGACGACAGGACTGAACGTCTCACCAAAATCAATCCCAGGGCGCTGAGAGTAGCCACGAACCACCCATCTGGCCTTGTAACGCTGGAATGAACCGTCGGGGTTGTACTTGATCTTGAACACCCACTTACCAGAAACAAGATTGGTTCCAGAGGGCCGAGGAACGAGATCCCAAGTCTTGTTCTGACGGAGCGCAGCAACTTCCTCTTCCATGGCGGCTCGCCAGTTAGGATCAGCGAGAGCCGCCCGAAAGGACTTGGGAATCGGCGAAAGGGGTGCTGTATGGAACAGAGCCGGCTGATGAAAGCCCATCTTGGCCCGGGTCGTCATGCGATGCTAATTGACGATAGGAGGCACAGGGACTGCCCCTTTGGGCAGCGGAGGAGCAGCCGGAGCGGCGGCGCTGGCAGGTGGCGCCCCCGGGCTTGCAGCGGGGGGCACCGTAGGTGCGGCAGCGCTGGGAGCCGGGGCGGCGGTGCCGTCAGGTGGCACCCCCGGGCTTGCAGCGGGGGGCACCGGCGAAGAAGCAGGTGCAGAAGGCACAGGGGTAGGTTGCCAACGCGCGAAGACACGTCGAAAATCCCGATCATGAACCGGGAGCGGCGCGAAACCAGGCGGGACGACGGGAGCTTGCAAGGTGTGTGTCGAAGGAGCGCCGGGGGCTGCATGTGGCAATGCGGGGGATGCACCTGAGGCCGCACGTGGCTGTGTGTGGGGCGGCACTGTTGTCGCAGGAGACGGCACGGGGCCGGCGTCACCACCCGCATGTGGCAATGCGGGCGTCGCTGGAGTAGCACCGGGGCGACTTGTAGGAAAAAGAAACTATGGCGATCCAAGTGGACTGGCCGGCACAGGGTCAGGGGGTGCATCAAGAAACTCATAGGCGTCCGGGGTGCTGGTAGTGGCACGATCCGCAAAGGGAAAACTATGCTCGTCGAAAGTGACGTGCCGAGAGATGATGATCCTGTTGGAAGACAGGTCAAGACAGCGATATCCTTTATGATGAGCGGAATAGCCAAGGAAGATGCACATAGCGGAACGCGGGGAGAGTTTATGAGGAGCTGTGGCAGAGAGGTTCGGGTAGCACCTGCAACCGAACACACGGAGATGCTCATAGGATGGCTCCGTACCGAAGAGGGCACTATGGGGAGTGCCTGTGGGCAGCGACTTAGTTGGCAAGATATTCAGCACATAGGTGGCTGTAGCCAGAGCTTCAACCTAGTAGGAGGGCGGAAGGCTGGCCTGAAACAACAGAGAACGCACAATGTTGTTAGTGGAGCGAATGATACGCTCAGACCGTCCGTTTTGGGCTGAAGTGTAGGGGCATGACATGCGCAACAGAACACCATGTGTGGAGAAAAAGGTTCTGGCGCTGGAGTTATCAAACTCGCGCCCATTGTCGCACTGAACAGCTTTGACAGTGTGCCCAAACTGTGTTTTCACATAAGAAAAGAAATTAGCAAGTGTGCTAAAAGTGTCAGACTTGAGTCGGAGAGGAAAAGTCCACAAGTAATGTGTGTGATCATCAAGTATAACCAAATAATATTTAAACCCAGAGATGCTGGCGATTGGTGATGTCCACAAATCACAATGTATGAGATCAAACCGACTCAAAGCTCTAGATGAAGATACTCGAAATGGCAAATGAGTGTGACGACCTAGCTGACACGCATGGCAAAGGGATGAGCTAATGTCTTTATTACATGGAAAATGTAGTTTGGCTAACACTGCTGGACTAGGATGACCAAGACGACGATGCCAAAGAGTGGAGGTGGAGCCAGCAGTGAGGGCGGCAGCAGCAGGTAAATGCAGAGGGTACAACGGCCCGGAGCTATTGCACCGAATGATCACGTTCCGAGACTTGAGATCCTTCACAGAACAACCAGCGGGGTCAAATTCAACAGAACAATTGTTATCAGTAGTGAACTGGCGCACAGAAATCAGATTCTTAATAAGTTTAGGTGAAACTAAAACATTATTAAGGGACAGATTAGATGGAAGTTGTGCAAAGCCAGTGGAGGTGACAGGGAGTAGGGAACCGTCACCGACAACAATGTTAGGAGGAACAGGATATCACTGGGGAAAAATATGCGAAAGGGAAGAAGAATCGGAAACCATGTGAGAAGTAGCACCTGAATCGAAGTGCCACTCATTTTGCTGCGGCTGGTTCAGCGTCATGGTGCTGAAGGTGGACGCCAAGGACTGTGGATCCCAGTAAGGAGCACCGGCAGGACACTGTCCAGGAGCCTGCGCCTGGAGGTGAAGGGCCTGAGCCTGCGCTTGGGCGTAGGCCTGCGCTTGCGCGGCCTGGGCAGCCTGCTGCTGCGCTTGGCTGGCCTGGTTGTGAGCCAGGAGCGCCTGTTGGGGCGCCGGGGCAGCACCAGGCCACATCTGAAGGCCAGGCCAGGTGACGACCAGACCCGGCGGGACGCCGGAGGAGCCGCCAGAAGAGGACTGCTGGGAGCGGCCGCCGCTGCCGCTGTTGCCACTGGAGCTACCGCGTCCACCTGACCGGGAACGCTGGTCGCCTGACTTCTTGTTCCAGCCGTTGCCGCTGTTGCCGCCGTTGCCACCGGAGCGGCGCTGCCGTGGAGGGCCACCACCAGTACCCCCGGATGCAACAGCGGAGTTGTTGGTGCGAGGAGGCTGCTGGGGTGGGCGCTGGAGGGTGACGGGCGTCGCGAAACCACCGGGCGTGGCGGCGAGGAGAGCAGAACCTCCTGGAGCGGTAGAGGAGTCAGCCGCCGGCTTGCCCACGGTGAGTTCCTCGAGGAGAAGCTCGTTGTGGGCCTCGAGGAACGTGGGGAACGGACGTCCGCGGCGAAGATGAACACCGATGTGGGCGAACTTCTCGTTGAGGCCGCGGATGACGTTGAGGACGAGCGTGCGGTCGGAGACCTCCTCGCCGAAGCCACCCAGGGCGTCAGCCATGGACTTGAGGCACCGGCAGTAATCGCTGATGGAGAGGTCGCCCTGGACGAAGGTGCGAAACTCGGTGTCGAGGAGGAGGGCGCGCTGCTCCCGATTGCCGAGGAATTGCGACTCGACGGCGAGCCAGATGACTCGTGCGGAGGCGCCAGGCTATAGCACAGTCTCCACGAGGTCGTTGGAGATCGTCCCGTAGATCCATGAGCGGACGACGCAATCCATGCGATCCCAGTCAGGGAGGATCACGGCGGGGCTGTCACGTTCGACGTGGTCCTGCAGGGAGAACTTGCCGACGGTGAGGAGGAACTGCTCGCACCAACGGGTGTAGTTGTTGGCGGCGAGGTCGAGGACGATCGGGACAAGAAGCCGAATGTTGTGGACAGCGACGGCCTGGGAGTGCAGATGAAGGAGGGTGGTGGCCTCGTGCATCGCCAGAGTGGGGGCGACTGGAGCGACGTCGGAGACGTGGGACTTGGCGTCGTCGTCGTCTTCAGCGCTGGCAGCCGCGGCCGCGGCCCTGCGCTCGTTGGCAGCACGAGCCAGAGCGTCGCGAATACGCTGGTCCGCGGCCTCGCGCTCCTTGGCGGCGAGAGCAGCCTCCTCCTCGGCGGCCTTGGCGCGGTCGAGGCAGGCGTCACGTTCCTTCTGGCATGCGTCGGCGTCGGCTTGATCGCGTTCGGCGGCGAGGCGAAGCTTCTCCTTCTTCTCTGTCGCGGCATGCTCGAGGTGCTCCTGCTGCTCGGCATCAAGGGCAGAGGGAGTCTGCGAGCCGGCCATGGAGTCGCGGAGGAAGGGGCGGCGCACGGACGGGCGGCGCACGCACGGGCGGCGCAGCGCACGGACGACGCGACTGGGGCGGCGCACGAACGGCGCGGCAGGGGCGGCGCTCGATCTGCGCGGCAGGGCGCACGGCAGAGGTTGCGGCAGCAGAGGAAAAAAAAGAAAACCTAGTCTCTTGATACCATGAAGGAAGGTATGACTGGGAAATTAGTGAAATTGATTATGGAGGGGCAATGTGCCCATACATATATAGGCAAGGATCCAGGATTGGTTTATAGAAACACCACCAATCAAGGGATCCTTGCCCTCTACACAAGAAAACCCAGGGGGGAGGGCGGCGGCCCTATAGGCAATGCACGCCGCTAAACCCCAGAGGCCCAGCCGGGCCTGTAGCCTAATACACGGCTAATACACAGCTGTCTAACAGCGGGGAATTCAAAATTTCAAGTCCCGCCTTTGTGGTCCAGAGCGGGAAACGAAAGACTTTGGATCATGGACCCAAACGTCAGTGACCCAAACGAAAGACCGCTTGGGTGTCGGACCCAAATGTCAGTGCCTTACGCAGAGAGGCAAGTTGTTGACTGGGTTGTCCGTGCCACCATGGATCATGGAATTGACAAACACACACAAGACTATACTCTACTTCATATTCACGTTAGACGGATGATCCGATTTTTGCATTACAAATGTACTCACTGCAACAAAATAATGTACCATTTCAACTATTTATTATATGACTAAAAACACTTAAATAAAACATTATAACTATAGGGGACCCTGGTACAACCCTTTAGGTAATCTTCTACGGAGATTGTGCATAAATTCGGGATGATCAGTGCATACAACAGCCCAATCATATGTGAGTATTCCATGAGGAAAGATTCGCTCTAAGAGAGACATGCACTTGTCCTGCAATTGTGTGCAGTTAGCCTGAATTACCCATCATAGAAATGAAGTCACAGTTTCCTCGCTTGCCATGTCCCACATCTTTGACGCACAGTGCAGCTTCAACCTTTCGACTTGGTACATGTCGGCGACCGAGAGTAAATAAGGCCAGGCATTGGTAGGAGTGTCCCATAAATCAGCCTCCTCCGGGAGTGATCCTTCACTAGCATATTTGATCAGGACCGAGAAGTCATCAGGGTGTGTGTCAATAATTGTAACAGTTTTAGAGCTAGACTCCACTGCTGGGCTGTAGAGCATTGCCTCCATCACACAAGATACTTTCGCCACAGGTTGACGGTTAATAGTTGTATCAAAGCTCATTTGGACTTGCAAGCAGACAAGTCCTCCGTCGTAGTCAAGGGACCCTTCTTCCCTTAAGTGTGAACCCATGGTATCGAATCCGTGGAACAATGTGTAACGCAAGATCCAATCTAATAAAGCTAAGAACACTTTGATCTTGAAAAGGGGTTTTGCATCTAATCTAAGGAAACACCAAGAAAACCAATCTAATCTAAGAAACACCGGAGGTAGCAAGAGATAGAGAGGGATAGGTAAAACCAATCTAGAGAGATTGGATCAAGCACTTGTTGAAGTTCCAAGCATAGATGAACAAAGCAAATCGAATCTCATAAAAAGCCTCTTTAAATCGTGGCTTCCGTTCCAAATCTGAAGACGCCCGCCTTTTGGAGCCACCGTTCTGTCACAACGCACTCCTATTCGTGCGGGTTAGCCTAGGGCGAGTCCAAAGGACAAGATGAAAATGCTCGGTAGGTCAGGTATGCACCTCTAGCCACCATGGCTACAAGAACATCCGATGCAATCTATCCGGAATAGATTGGAGAAGAAGAAACCCCAAGCGAAGACAAAGTCGTAGTGAAAGCACTTGGTCGCTAGAAATCGGATTCAAACTTGCAAATTCAACATGAGAGTATAATACATGGACAAGATCACCACCGGGATCCTACCTCGACCTTGATCCAAGCTTCGGGATCTCCGACGTGGTCTTCCATGCAAGGTTCCCACGTCGGCTAGGGAAGCCCTAGTCAACCATCTCGACCCTCTCCTCTCCGGAATGGTGTCCCTCCCTTCTCTGCTCCTCGGCAGCGGATGACAAATGAATTGATCCGTGGCTTTTTGCATCGTGGCTTTAAATAGACCGAAGAGGGGCTAGGTCAAAGGAGAGCCCGAACCGGGCCGAAACCGGGCCAGGCCGATCCGACCAGGCCGGTCGGCCTAGGGCCTTTTTGGCCCGGTTCGGCCCCATTCTTCGTGGGAGAGCTTCTTGCATTTTTCCCTATTTGCACCCTCCTGCATGTGGGTCCTTGATGTTGTTTCCTTCGCAATTAAGTTGATGAAGCTTCCAATCCAAGCTTCCCCATCTTCTGTTTAGGTCCCTGATGTTTTCCACGTTGACGCTTCGGTCCTTGATCCATTTGGAGTCATGTTCATCACGTGTCTTGACTCTTATCGGGCTTCATGATCTTCTTCCAAAGTGCTTGATGAACTTATCCCAAAAGTCTCCTCTTTATCGTTGATTTCCTGCGTAAACAATAGACTCCAAAATCGACATGCAAAGGTGAACTTGACATATCATGAGGGTTAGGATCGTTAGTTTGGATATTAAATCAATACCAACATTGAAGGTAAACTCATGGCTAGGTTGATGGAAATTCACCGTCAACATCTCCCCCATGCTTAAACCTTTCTCGTCCTCGAGTAAGCCTTCAATGGATATCAGCGTTGCCTTTCATTGTTAATACCGTGCACTTGATCATACACGAGAAAACATAATGCTCTCTAAATTTATATTTGTTAAAGTTCCATAGTGTACTAGCCTTCATCCCTACGGAGGGTGGATATCAAATTAAGCTCTTCCAACAAGTAATTTGTCATGCTCCCAAATTTCAAATGAATCTCAGAAATTTTGAAGTGTAGAGTAAGATGAATAAAAAGAGCTAAACCAAGTTCAAAAATTAAACCTTCTTGCATCTTGCTCATGAACTCTCATCTCATCTTGTCTCTCAAGCCTATTTGTTCTACTCCTTACCCCTCTCAAAATATATATAAGTGGTAGGCTTTATATGGAGCTTTTTGGGAAAAGTTTAGTCCTACCAAGATATTATTATTGAGATATTATCAACACTAGACAAGCTTCTCATGGTCTTACCGAGACTCGTCAAAAAGGTCATTGGAAAATAATGTTGTTTCAAGGAGGGGGAGAGGGAAAAAATAAATACACACACTTGAGATAGGTGGACATGTGCAAATGGCAAAGAGTGATCCCGAGGCACAAGCAAAGTCCTCGTTATCGGATTGCACATGGTTGGAAAGATGGGTCTTGATCATGAATCCTCTTGAAACTCCTAATGCATCTAGAGAGCCGGGGAGCTTTATTTATTATTTTTATTTTTTTTCTTTTTCTTTTTCTTTCTTTTTTATATATATACACTTTTTTCTTTTCTCCTTTTTCTTTCTTTTTTTTCATACTTCTTCTTTCTCTTTTTTTCTTTTCTTCTCTTTTTTTTACTCCCCTTGAACTCTAGATTACATTGTACCTACTTCCTTGGCAGCTCCCCCCATGCTTAGACGATTGCACGTCCTCGGGCAAAGAGGTGGAAATTTTTTTTTGCCGAGGTAGGTACTAAAAGTTCTATGTTTTCATGGAAAGAAACACTTGAAATCTTCTAGGGATCCTTCACGCAACCTTCATGTTGTCTTAGAGGTCTCCCAAAATTATACTTCAATCCTTGGCACATTCATTCTTGTGATCTTCCTTGAAATATTCATCCATACTCATATGATAGGTTGTGGTCAAGGAGGTAAACACAAAAAGATATATTGGGTTTTATGGGTGGATATCCGGCGAGGTTTGCGAAATTTCCGATGTGGAGATTCACAATGCACGGATAGAAAAGGCTAGCAACAAGATAGGTATGCAAAAACGGAATGACCAGCTTCTTAGTCTCGGGCCAGAGAAATCAAGCCCTGAATTAATTCACCCAAAAATAAATCTTGTATACTTAGTTTTTGCACTCAAATAAATATAAGGCTTTGGATAGGTAGAGCAACATGCAAGAGGTATTAATGACAAGGTTAGCATAGTTTTAAGAACAAAAATAAATCATCTTTAACCCATCCAAAATTGAGAGCATGAAAAGAAAACTATGGGTCTTATCTTTATCATAACCTCCGCAAGGGATTAAGCTAGCATTTAGATTAATTTCAGATTTGCATTTATTAGAGAGCACTAGCTTAATCATGCATAAAATAAGTACAAAGATAAACAAAGCGGCAACTTTCATCATATATCAACATGGCATCAACTTATTATCTTTACTAAAGGTGATAATCATGGTGGCAAACTTTATTCATGTTGATTTAAAGCAAACACTACTACTAACACACATGCTGAAAATAAATAACACAGATGCTGAAAATAAATAAAAACTAAAAATGCTAGGCACACACAAATTTGCATAAAAGCTGAAAATAAAGAAAACAGAAAAGAGAAAACCGAACCGAATTTGAAGGCATCATTATTATTTTTCTTCTTCCTCCTTCTCCATTCTTCATCTTCCGGTGGTTGAGATTGATGATCTTGTGCGTTGTATCCTTGCTCGTGGCATGATCGCGCTGGTCTCTTCTTTTACTTGACTTGGTTAGGATGAGGCACCATGAAAGCTTCGTTGGGCGCCATGTATGGTGGAGGAAGTGGTGGCACGGCTGCCCCACTCCCCCATGCTTGCATCGGCACACTTCATAATATGGTGGAGGCGTTGGTATTCCTCCATAAGGTGGTGGCATCGGGATCTTTCCATATGATTGTTTATTAGCTTGATGTGCAGCCCCTCCTTTATCTTGGGCTGCGGAGGATGATCCTTCTTCAACAATTATTCTCCTTTTGTTCTCTTTGCCGGCACAAGAAGTCCTTCCTCTAACCAAATTTTGTCTCCATTCAATAAATAATTTCAGCCCCATGTTGGAAAGAGGAACATCAACTTGCACCCTCTCCTCTCATCTCCACTAATATATTTTCCTTGCTTCATGTACTCGACCCCCAAAGAAATCCCAACGAGGAGAAATTTTGAGTTCCTTGTAGTCTTCTCCCGAAATCATTCCCCAAAAATCCTTCTAACATATTTTCTTGGACTTCAACTTGCTCCGGAGCTTCCTTCTTGGGACCGAGTAGCTCTATAAGGAACTCGTTGCTCTTCATCTTCAAGGCGAAGTGAGAGGCATGACACTCCTTCATCAATGACCGGTGCTAAAGAATATCCAAGGCAAACTCCTTGTGAGTGCTTACACCAACTCCATTAAAGAATTTCACCCATCCGAGGTTTCTCAAGATTTGATAATTATCCGAGTAGAATCCCAACACTTGGAGGGCGTCACCAAAGTCAACATTTGGTACAAGCCTCTTCTCATGACGAACAAGCCTCTCCTCCTCCTCCTCCGTCTTCATGATGAATCCATTGGAACGCCTCAGAGTGTATGGTGGTGGAGCGGGTGAACGAGTTGAGCATCATGGTGGAACGGGTGGCTCTTCCGTGTGTCCTCGCGGTTCAGTGTACCGCATGGATGAACTTCGTGTACTCCTCATGCCACCAAGGGGTAGTGTGTTGCTCCTCGGTGGTGTCACGTCTTCCTCCATGCTTCGGGGAGACTCGGAAATCGAGTGTCTCCTCGAAGAGATTGATAATGGCACCTTTGATGATGATGAACGTGTTTTCTTGGTGAAGACATTGGTGGCTATCTTCCACATTGTTGCTGCACTAACTCACAATGAGTGCACCGGGGGTTGCTTGCCGGTGGGAAAAACACACAAGGGAAGTATATGGAGGGTAGAGTTTATGATATTTATTTTTTAGAGGGTGGAGCGTGAGGTGCACAAGATAGGATGGATATTAGCCCATAGGGTTTGTGGATTCTTGAACATGCAACCGCCTATCATGGTGAAGCTAACCTAATTTATTAAGGTGTAAACATGAGGCCACTTTAGCTAAACCTACAAATGATATGTTGATGGGATCGACTGGAGTAGTGAGATCTATACTCCCGAAAAACATGGTGGCTAGCCTTAGGCATCAAAGCATTATCAACATAAACAAAAGATTGAAACAAAAGAATCAACGATAACATGACAAGATCATCATCCCCATGGAACTCAAATATTTCTAGGTTGTTTCTGGAACTTATGGGCTATGAACTCAAGAACACGAATTATCAAATGCATAAAATACTTACTAGGTGAAGGGGAGCACCGGGGGCCATAAGTGGAGGCTAGGCTGGCCAGCCTAGGCTGATCGGCCTAGGGGCCCTCCTACTCCATTTGCTTTGATCTTTCTCTGAGATACTTCTTGCTCCCTTCTTGCCTTATGTCCATGTGATCCACGAGATTCCTCCACCCAAATGGCCACAACCACTCCTTTGCTTGTGCGATTAAGGGTTCCACCTCCATTGTTTTACTTCTTGTTCCATCTTGTACCCTTGCCTATTGTGCTTTCACCAATTTTCTACAAAACAAAGCCCTTGCTTCCCCCCATGCTTGTCCTTTGCATGTGCCCAAGATGCCAAATGATGGATACGTGATGCATCGTGGGCCACTATATGTTAATCAAGCTCAAAAACCTCCCTTAATCATGTTTAGATGCTAATCACTCCTCTAATTGTGAAACTTTAAAAATTAGCTCAACGCTAGCGATGAGTCCAAATATATCATTAGAGGAGCTTTTAGGCATCAAAAACAATTATAAAATTTATTTTGGTTGCACCGGGATCGATTGCTTTCATTAATTGATAGCAAGTTCCTCCGGCTTGATCGTGGGGGTATAGGTTTAAGTTCTAATTTTGGCCAAACATGAGAGAGATATTTTGAACAAAAATTAAGTCAATGGGGCTTAGAAAAATTCTAAATCTAGAGAAACTAATGGATGTCAAGTTGAATGAAACCAAAAATCAAGTTTTCTAGGTTCACACAAGTCCGACCATGTGTCAAAGATTAAAAACATGAAGAAACACAGCAAGGTTCCACTCGTGTGTTTTTATCATGTAAAACAAGCCAACCTTAACACCATGGAGAGGATGAAAGGTTGGGGTAGGTTCTGAATTTTTGGTACAAGTTTCTCAAAAATAAGCAAACAAAACTTGGGACGGCTCAAGTCATCGGTTTATGATCAATATAAAATTCAAATAAAATGACCGGGCAATTATAATGTCTCCAAAAATTATTCAACCACATAGGAATCTACAATATGTAATGCGTAGCAATTTCTAAGACCAACTTACTTGAAAAACTTGAAAAATTCTTCGAGTTGCCCTCCCGGTAGCTTGACTCTTCAACGGGTTGTCCTCCCGGTTGCTTATTCTTGACTCGACGAACGGGTTGCCTCCCGCAAGCGCTTCGTTTATTGTCCATGACTAGACTTCTTCTCTTCTTCACGTTGGATCAACACTCTTTGCGGGCGTTGCAATCTTGGGGACCCCACTTCTACACCATCCTTGGCTTCGGTGCAGGTTTATTCTTCGGCTTAGTCATCTTTTTGGCCTTCACAGGCGGACGTTGATTCTTGGTCTGGACGGATGCAACAACTTTTGTGTCTTTTTCGCTTCATTCTCCCTTGACTCCTTCCTTCTGATGTGACGACGAGGTAGAATGTATTTAACATGAATCGTGTTACATACCTCGAATCATGGTTGACTTGAATGCACTCCTCACGCCATCGATGTCGAACATGACCTCCCCCTTGCTGACGTCGATTGTTCTGACGGTCTTGAGTAACGATTCCCCTAGGATGAGTGGCGATGAGGTTGAGCTCCTCTCGATCTTGGAGGTGGAGTTTCTCTTGGAGATTCCGACGATGTTCGGCCTCCGCTTTTAGATCTTGTGTAGCACGTCACCTTTGCCTGCAAAATTTTTCTAGACCATCCACAAAATATATGTTTTTTTTGAAGATGTAGCCGTCCATCTCCGATTAGGGTTAGCAATAAACAAAATAAAGAAAACTAAAAGGAAACTAAAAGAAAACTAGGGTTTAGAAAACCCTAGATTAGATTGAAATTTTTTTTCGAGGATGGTCAAATTAAGAGATGCAAAAGAAAAATCAAGAGAAAAATCAAAAATATTTACAAACGCAATACTAGATTGAATCTTGATTACTTGTTCCCCGGCAACGGCACCAGAAAAAGGGGCTTGTTGATGGTTAATAGTTGTATCAAAGTTCGTTTGGACTTGCAAGCGGACAAGTCCTCCGTCGTAGTCAAGGGACCCTTCTTCCCTTAAGTGTGAACCCAAGGTATCGAATCCGTGGAACAATGTGTAACGCAAGATCCAATCTAATAAAGCTAAGAACACTTTGATCTTGAAAAGGGGTTTTGCATCTAATCTAAGGAAACACCAAGAAAACCAATCTAATCTAAGAAACACCGGATGTAGCAAGAGATAGAGAGGGATAGGTAAAACCAATCTAGAGAGATTGGATCAAGCACTTGTTGAAGTTCCAAGCATAGATGAACAAAGCAAATCGAATCTCATAAAAAGCCTCTTTAAATCGTGGCTTCCGTTCCAACTCCGAAGATGCCCGCCTTTTGGAGCCACCGTTCTTTCACAACGCACTCCTATTCGTGCGGGTTAGCCTAGGGCGAGTCCAAAGGACAAGATGAAAACGCTTGGTAGGTCAGGTATGCACCTCTAGCCACCATGGCTACAAGAACATCCTATGCAATCTATCCGGAATAGATTGGAGAAGAAGAAAACCCAAGCGAAGACAGTCATAGTGAAAGCACTTGATCGCTAGAAATCGGATTCAAACTTGCAAATTCAACATGAGAGTATAATACATGGACAAGATCACCACCGGGATCCTACCTCGACCTTGATCTAAGCTCCGGGAACTCCGACGTGGTCTTCCATGCAAGGTTCCCACGTCGGCTAGGGAAGCCCTAGTCAACCATCTTGACCCTCTCCTCTCCGGAATGGTGTCCCTCCCTTCTCTGCTCCTCGGCGGCGGATGACGAATGAATTGATCTGTGGCTTTTTGCACCGTGGCTTTAAATAGACCGAAGAGGGGCTAGGTCAAAGGGGAGCCTGAACCGGGCCGAAAACGGGCCAGGCCGATCCGACCAGGCCGGTCGGCCCAGGGCCTTTTTGGCCCGGTTCGGCCCCATTCTTCGCGGGCGAGTTTCTTGCATTTTTCCCTATTTGCACCCTCCTGCATGTGGGTCCTTGATGTTGTTTCCTTCGCGATTAAGTTGATGAAGCTTGCAATCTAAGCTTCCCCATCTTCTGTTTAGGTCCCTGATGTTTTCCACGTTGACGCTTCGGTCCTTGATCTATTTGGAGTCATGTTCATCACGTGTCTTGACTCTTGTCGGGCTTCATGATCTTCTTCCAAAGTGCTTGATGAACTTATCCTGAAAGTCTCCTCTTTATCGTTGATTTCCTGCGTAAACAATAGACTCCAAAATCGACATGCAAAGGTGAACTTGACATATGATGAGGGTTAAGATTGTTAGTTTGGATATTAAATCAATACTAACATTGAAGGTAAACTCATGGCTAGGTTGACGGAAATTCACCATCAACACCACATCGGCACGTATCGCTCGTATCACCCGGCATTCTGCACCTACGTGGAACACAACTTCCACAGGGGCTTGGGCTGCAATGCTTTCGCAAATGCTTCTTTGCACTGATGGAGGAGGAACTTCAATGCAGTCGTCGTCCAGTACTGAAACAACACATGATATGTGTATGCGATCTTCACTGGATGTCACGCGCTCAATGTCATGATGCTCCACCAGACATTCAAATCCTCTTTCTTGTAGATCCTGATTCATGAACCAAACTTCTTTTGTAGCTTGAACTCGAAACGTATCATCTTCATCGTTTGGGTCTCCAACCATCGCACACAACAATACTCGCACCTATGTGGAAGCAGTCACAGGCTTGGCAAACAATAACATATATAATGCGACCGTATCGCCATGTGTGAGTGTGTGTATTCATAGCAGCAACGAGACACGTACCATTTGGGATTTGTGCAGAGGAACGAGGACTACGTCAATGTCGTCTGGAACATCCATCCACTGGTGATCATTCATACCTATAGGATAGCAATGTAGCTTCCATTGACAGCCTCCCACCATGAACGTACCGGATTCCTTGAACTTGCCCGCGGTTCCTTCTACTGTCGCTTCCTAGCTTGAGACTGAGAAGTCGACTTGCATGGAAGGAATCATTTTAGCGTCTAAAGCCATTAACACAAATGGCCTGTAATGATCGTCTCGTGCCTATACTGTCTCTTATTATAGTGGGAGTGAATGTGTCGTTCCGAAACGTTCGTGGACATCAATTACCACCCGAATGGACGCGTCCCTTCAGTGCGGGTGTGGCCACGTTCGTGTCATGAACTTCCCGGTTCTAGTCCTTAAGTGCGATTCACAATGATCGACACGTCCATTCAGAGGGGGTGTGCACACAAGTTCGTCGGTTAACGCCCGGTGCCAGTGCTTAACTGCAATTCTCAATGATCGACACGTGGATCAACTTGTGAGAGCATGTCGTTCCCAAACACCCATTCGAGATGCCCTTCTGTGCTTATATGCATGTTAATATTACACACACATGCACACAAACAAACAAACAAAAATAAAAAAACATATATTGCTATTCCAATTCCAACTTCTTCCGTTTTGGTCTTGTCGCGTCAACAAGTTCATCACGTTTCTCAGTCTCCAAGGCCTGCGGGAATCATCAAGTGCGAATCCAGACCATTCGTAGACCTTTACAGTCACGACTAACACAGCGTACCTGATCGAGGAGGACTTGTCAAGTCATCCCGCACCCTGCGTGTTGCAACGCAAGGACCATCCGGTCCATCTGATTACAACACCCAATCTTGTTCTCCAAATGCAATTGACACCTAAACCATTACATAAATAAACGGTAGAGAGTTGTCTCATTGTTGATGCGGCGTGAGCTAATGCAGTGAGATAGCCATTAGATGCAGCTGATGTGGCGTGATTTGTCCGCAGGACTTTCTTGTGCTCTAGAGAGGAAAGTCCGGAAGTAAACACATACTACCTAGACACGTTGGGCTCATCCCGTGATACCCATCATCCACACATGTAATCGATGCACGCCGCTGAAGATTCTGACCTAGATAGATTCCTATCACGCGTAGGCCTGACTATATTCCGAGCATCTCATGTTTTCCATAGTAACTTTAGCAATGCTACACCGAGCTCACATGACCATTGTAGTCCTCGATAAATAGGCGAGTGCAGCAGAGCGTTCTTGAAAGGCAAGGCCAACACTCATCGGTTCCCCGTCTTGCATTTCTCTACTTCAGTGGGATACAAGGGTGAGATCATTTTGTTGGCTAATCTTGTTTACTTTATGTATGCATGGTATCAAGACGGTCACATTGTTAGCTTATGTAGGGTTTGTTCTTCGTTTGTGTATGCAGTACGTGGGGAATGGCCGGGCAAGGAAGGGACGGAGCATGGAACTTGGAGGAGTCGGGGAAGGAGGAGCTGTCGGGTGCAATAGCACCTCACCGCCACCCGGTTCAACCGCTGCCATCGGCACCGCAGCAGCACCCGACCCCAATGGCACCTCCACTTCCCCTGGTATCAGCACCTCAGCAGCACCCGGCCCCAATGGCACCTCCACTTCCGCTGGCATCGGCACCTCAGCAACAACCGGGGGTGATTGCACCTCCAGTTCAGCCGCTGGCAATGGCAGCTCAGGATCAGCTGAACCTCATGGCACCTCCTTTTCGCCCACGGCCCAAGCCGCCACCTCTGCTATTGCCTGTTGAAATGCCACCCCCGCGGCCAGTGCTCATTGAACAAGATGAATCGCATAACCTGAAATGGTCTGTGTTGCTTTGGCTTCAGCAGGGCGAGCCCGCCCGTGTTTATCACGAAGGAATGTGGGTGTGCCCTTTTTGCCACAGGGGTCACAAGCAATGGACCATTCGTGACTTGCTGTTACACACGCATAACATCGCTATTTCGCTTGCCTGGATTTGGGATACAAGGGCGAGGCATCGCGCTTTGGAGGAGTATCTGATCCAGGAGACACATTTTGCTGCACTCCGTGCAGCGGCTGGATTTCCATGAGCCCGTGATGGTAGTAGTATGAGCCGTGATGGTAGATGCTAGTAGTATGTGGTGATGGTAGTAGTATATGAGCCGTGATGGTAGATGCTAGTAGTATGTGGTGATGGTAGTAGTATGAGCCGTGATGGTAGATGCTAGTAGTATGTCGTTCAGAGTATGTCGTTGTAGTTCGAACTATGGTGGATCGATCCATCCTCATGTGTAATCAATGCGTATGCATGCATTTGTGTCGTTTGTATTTGGATTGTGTTGTTTCTAATAAAAATGGTATTGTGTGTGTACTCACTCGGTATAAATTCGTGGTATACGGAAAGTCCGTTCCATTGATTTCTTAAATACCGGAAGAACACTAACGAAAGTCCGGTTTGTAGTTTTTAGTCAGACCGGATTAAACTGTCACCGCTACGCAATGAGAAAACCAACATCTTACAAGGAAAAAACAGTAGTAGTAGTATTCAATCAGACCAGATGAACAGAAGGCGAATCATAATTCTGCTTCTTCTACTCCTACTTCTACTAGTAGCAGTTACCACTAATCCACTAATCAAGGCGCCGCTTCTTTGTCGATGGTGCACCCTGCACCTTGTTTCAGCTGCTCACGGACGAGGATGTCGCTCTGTTGCCGCCGCCCGTGGAAGATGGTGGCGGACCTCCCAGGGCGCCGCCCGCGGATGAGGCCGTCCCTCCAATGCCGCTGCCAGAGGATGATGTCGCCGCTCCATGGCGGATGATGACGGCCGGTTGATGATGGCCTCTGCTCGGCGAGGATGGTAGAGATCGACTGCCGCCGACCGATGAGGATGAGAGAGGATGACGGCGCTTGGAGACGACAGTTCCCTGACGAGTGGCGGTGCTTCCGCACCCCTCACCCCTGGCACCTCTTACTGACTTGCGAGGGGTGCGATGTTTCAGAGGCACATGATCTTGGATTTCATTTTGTTCCACAAACTCCGAATCATCAGAGGATGTGTCAACCACCACCTGAATGGGCCTCCGCTCTACCTCCTCTTCATCAGACCACTGGAGATCCTCCCTTTCATCAGAAGAGGAGGAGGATGTGGCTTGCGCCGCACCTCTAGGAGACAATGGCTCCATGGGGAGAGGAAGGGAGCGCTTTACGAGGATGGGGTTTTTTGTTGGTTGCAAGAGTTGGGAGAGGAAGGGAGTGCTGTGCGAGGATGGGGTTTTTTGTTGGTTGCAAGAGTTGGGAGAGGAAGAGGGCGCTGTGCGAGAATGAGGTTTTTTGTTGGTTGCAAGAGTGGGGAGAGGAGAAGAGGGCGCTGGGAGGAAGGGGGATATTTATGGCCAGAGGAACCCATTCAGCCGTTATTGAAAAAACTGCTCCCGAAAAGATTAGAGTAGTTGTGGGATCCGTTCAGTTCAAACTAATTCAATTTTGACCAAATTTACACTTATATCTTCATATAAACTTATCGGGAAGTGAGAATTGCATTCTTTTGTGGATGGAGGGAGGACGTTCTGAGGAAGGGGGAAAGACCGTTCAGCGGAATGTTAACGGACCGGAAGAAATAATTGTAGTCCAGAAGGTCCTTTTAGAAATACATCAGTATACCGGACCTTCTAGACTACCTTTTCCACTCATTTGTCTTTGTTGGAGCTGTAACTCCTCCATTGTTCTCCCACAACCTTGTTCTTTGGCTATCCTATCAATGATGTCTCGTCCCTGGGCAAATCTTATTCCTGACATTGTTGTGAGTGTCGCCAATAAGATCAATGATGCAAGAGATTTCATCATGTTCAAAGCTATCTGCAAGGGTTGGAACTGCGCTCGTTCAGGTGAGGCACGCCAGTTTGACCCTTGGATTCTGAAATCTGAATTTATCAGTGAATCTGGAGCAGTGACATTCGCATCCGTCGCTGATATGCGGCTTTTTGAGGTCTCCTTTCCAGCATTGGCTGGGAAAAGGACTAGATTGATTGGTTGTGGCGGATCTGGAAGCCTAGTCTCCTTAGATTGCAGAGATTGGTGCAACGTGCTCATGCTGAATCCTTTGTCTCCTCGGAAGCACATTCGCCTTCCTCGACTTCCGAAATGGAGCCAAATGGCTACTCTCCAAGCTTGTATCTTGTGCCTTGAAACAGCAACTGGTGTAGGGTCATTTGTCGTGATTACTTTCTTTTGGCCAGAGAAATCTTTTGCAGCGCTTGAGTCATTGCCCATTTCCATGTGGCATTTGGGTAGCCAATCCGACTGGACTACACTTCCTTCGGAAGATTTCTGGTGCAGTTCTTCTGAACACATGCGGATCTACTTGGGGCAGGATCTTCCGGCACCTCCCCATCCTGTTGGACTTCGGTTGTCATGGGTTATTGGCATGGGCAACTCTTGTCTACTCGAAGGTGAAGACCGATTGTTCTTTGTTGTTCTGGTGGAGAAAGAAGCTGAGGTGGTAGAATTAACTTTGCATTCATTTGTGGGGGACATTTGGCAGCCTATTTCCTGGGAGAGAGCTCCTGAGTTCCGAAATAAGATCATCTTGTTTGGTCCTGGCTAGTGCATTGTTACAGAAGAGCATGCCATTTCTGGTTTGGCTGACCTGAGGGCAAATCACATTTACTTCCTACAAACTTATCATCACGATGAAAAGAATGAGTACAGGATCTACCAGCAGGGAATAGGTATTGTTCCAGGCGTCAACACTACTCCGGCGATCCGCATTAAGCAGGTTCGTGGGGACTGGATTTGGTCGCGAGGAACATGGCTATTGCCTAGCTATCCGTAATGAGGAACTTCGATTGTGTACCACCTGTAACGCAATTCAATGTACAAATATCTATATTATCATCCTTCGTCAATTATTCCCCGCATATGTATGAGTTTCTACCACAATCACTGTAGGGAACAAGCAGTTACGCATTCGATAATCAGGAAGGTCCTTCCCGCAAAACATCAACAGAGCGGACAAGTATCAAACATCATAAGATGGCATCTCACAGCTACTCATCACCACAAAGTTCACACCACCAACAAGTAGCAGATACCAAAATACAAGCATGATTAGCACCTCTAAACCGTCTACCTAGCAATAACACCATGAATCACATTATTCCTCATTGTTGTCCTTGCTGAGCGACCTCTTATATGAGGCCTGTCTCAGCAATTGCCTCACCTTCTTCACCACAAGTGTTGCAAAATCCAGGAGCTGCTTGACAGTCTGCAGCTCAGCGGCAGTCTCTTGAATCTCCCTCTTAGCCTTTGCACATTCTTCCTTCCACATCCTTGCCTCCCTTTCAGCTTTTAGGTACCTGTTGGCTTCACCGTTTTCTGTAGGAGACAACAGAGCATCATTTCTCATTTTCTTTCTCGTCTCAAACAGGTTATGGGTTACCTCCCCGTAGTATCGCGTTATCGTCTGCAGCTCAACTGCTTTGACATTAGCCTCCTCCTTAGCAGTTGGACATGCTTCTTTCCACGACCTTGCTTCCTCTTCTGCTTTTCCCTTCATTTCCATCAGTTTCTCTAGAACTTTTAGAGTCCTAATATCCCATTCAGGATCTATCCACCTAAACAACGCGCACTTCATGCCATCAGTCTGCAGTCACCGATTTCGTTCATATAATTAGCGATTGACCACACTAACATCAAACGCAGAAGCAACATTTATTAGAAGTGATACAGGTTATCATTTACCTCGCAGTAGCATGCATATCGACGCCCAGGGTTGGCGCCTGTCCAGTCATACCTCAGATGGATAGGCAACCCGTCCTTGCACTCGTTTTCATTAGGATCTATAACGATAACTTCACGAGGACCAGGCGTCGGCGATCTAGAGCTTTCGGAGTCTACTCCAAATACCTTTAAAATACATGAATATAGTCTGTTAACCCAGATCCCCAAATCCAGAATTCCCCTTAACTAGTATGACAGATCAAAGTAGCATGGCTAAACAGAGGACTGACCTGACCAGAGCGAGTCCTGCTTCTCCGTTCGCCGCTAGGACCACTACGATTCGCCATTCCCGCCATGAGCAACAGCAGATCTAAGCACCGACGCTAGCTCTAGTCTTTGCCACAAGGAAAAGGAGCGTGGTGCCGGTGAGTCTCTTGCAGAGTTGCAGTAGTGTACACCGCGTCGTCGAGAGAAATGAGATATATACACTTGTCTGCGGGAAAACTTTTTTTGGCTGTCGCGCACGCTTTTCTCCCGCCAACTTACTAGAACAGCTCTGTGCTGTTGTTGGGGCAAACATGTCCAGTTTCCGGGCGCGCGGCGGCCGGCCACGTGGAATAGTCGGCACTTGGAAACAAGCAGTTACACAATAGTTTCTTAGGAATGTCCTTCCTGCAAACCATCAAAAGGAAGGACCATCCGGTTCAGGATCAATCCAAACAAACAACATCTTAGATTTTCCTCCTTTTTACTACTAGGAAGGTCTTCCTTGCAAAACATCAACAGGCTGGAGTTTCCTCAATCATAACTTCCCCCTTCTGTATCTATTATCACCATACCTCCATTGTTCTTCCTCTACCTCCATTGCAACGCGTATGAATTCCGAATGGTGACTATGCTCAAAACGAATGAGTTTGGATCATGGACCCAAATGCCAGTGACCCAAACAAGTTCGTCGGTTAATGCCCAGTGCCAGTCCTTAACTGCAATTCTCAATGACCTCCATTGCAATGCGTATGAATTCCGAATGGCAAATATGCTCGAATCAATCTGGAATAGATTAAACCAAATCTGCATAATAAGATGACATCTCATAGCAACTCATCACCACAAAGTTCACACCACCAGTCCACCAACACGTAGGAAGCATCATACGATGATCCGGTAGCCAACACCAAAATACAATCATGATACAAGTTTCACAATAATCATGAGTACTCATTCATAATCATAAGTTCATAACTCCATCTCATGTTTGGCCTCCTGCAGCTGTTCGTTCACCTTCAGCATCTCCTACCGTGAATTTTTGGTCTTGCAGGCCTCTCTTAAAGTTCTTTCAAAAGATTTGGATGTCTCGTCCCAGGGCGAGGACTCTATAGGATCTCCAAAGAGATTGAAAACATCATAGATCAATTAGCAGAAAAAGAGAAAGAGCTTCAGTACGCATCTAAGGACAAGACAACTGATGGCAGAGATCATTCTTCTTACCATATACATTGGAATAAATGCGTCAATGAATGGGTAGGATATTGAGTTTGTTTGGTCAGTCTTTTCTTTTAAATTTTCAAGAAGTTCGTTGTCAGCTGGACTGAAACGGGTACTAATAGGCAAGGGTACCCGTTTCAGTCCAACTGACAACGAACTTCTTGAACATTTAAAAGAAAAGACGGACCAAACAAACTCAATGTCCTACCCATTTATTGACGCTTTTATTCCAATGTCTATGGTAAGAAGAATAAGCTCTGCCCTCAGTTTTCTTGTTCTTAGGTGTGTACTGAAGTTGTTTCTCTCTTTCAGCTAATTGTTCTATCATGTTTTCGATCTCTTTAGAGATCTTAAGAGAGTTCTCCCCCGAGACTAGGCATCCAGATCTTCTAAAATAACATTAAGATGTTCTTGTAGAAATAAACTCATCCTTGGAGAAAACTCCTCTCGATCTGAAAAATAAACTCATCTCAGTCTATAAAAAAACCTGAATCCCTTGAACCCAATTGTATGAGTACAGTAAAACAACCACCACACACCACAAAACCTGGTTGTTTGCTACCTACATAAACTCAGCAAGGGCATGGTTGTCCTAAATGAACCTATCGATCCATCGAACGATGCAAATTGGAAACTAACTGAATCTAACACCTGTGAATTGTGCAAACGCTAACAATCGTGGCAGAATCCAAATGTTCCTTCAATGGTCTGCAGCTCCGAAATAGTATCTTCAATCTACCAATTCATAAAACGATGGACCTATCAATCCTATCAATTGTGCACCTCGACAAAAATCCATAAAACGAGTGGCTTGAAGCACATCTAGAAGCTACTAAAATACAAAACCTACTATAAGACGATGCAAATTGAAAACTAACTGAATCTAACATGAATTTTCTATAGCCTATCAACTTCTAACACCTATTGAAGTGCAAATCTAAAGGTACGATAATGAAATCTAAATCTACCAAATATGCTCATCAATCCTCCAGATCCCCAAATCTAGATATCCCCAACCCTAGTAAGATAGGGGAAAATATAGCGGCTCAAACCAGAGGACCAACCTCGTCTTGCTATCTCATCCTCTTGTTGCTGGGATGTGGCGGCGCAACCATCTTCCCCTCACCGCTAGGATCCGCCATTCCTACCACGAACTATTGCAGATCTACGTAGTGGAAGTCAAAAGTCTTTGCGAAGTCTGAGTGAAGTGTCTCGCCAGCCATTCGATATGTAATTATAGACTCAACTGAAACTTACATGTGGGACCTGGTCACAGTAAAGAATTTGCATGAACTATTAGTAGCGTTTCCCATGTACTTATCACAACCAACGACTGGTGCAGTGGTAAACAGCACAACCTTGTTCCTTCAGGTCCCTGGTTCGAACCCATGCCATGGCAAATTATTTTTGCAACATTTCGTGACCTATGCTTACACGTGGGACCCTGGAATTATTTATGACGACTTGGAACACTCTATTTTCGAAAAAAATGCTTACATGTGGGACCCAACTAAATTTTATGATGACTTGGAACACTCTATTTTAAAATAATGCTTACATGTGGGACCAAAGTTGGTTTATGACGCCGCTGACATGGCGAAAATGCTTGCATGTGGGACCCTGGAAAACTTTATGACGACTTGGAACACTCTATTTTCGAAAAAATGCTTACATGTGGGACCCTACTGAATTTTATGATGACTTGGAACACTCTATTTTTAAAATAATGCTTACATGTGGGACCGATGTTGGTTTATGACGTTTTTTCAGAGCTTATGGCGTCACAAAACAGCATGGAACAGGGAACGCTCGGCTACAGTGTCAACCGTAATGACAAAATTTTTTTTTGTCACTAAATTTGCTCGGAAGTGAAATATTATGACGAGATCAGCCAGGAACGTCATAAATCAATGACGCTAAAATGTGGTTGCGTCACTAGTCAACGATTTTCTTGTAGTAAAAGGGATGAAGCCACTGATGATCTGCCGGTCACTGATGATCATGCGAGAAGGAGGTCGCCAAGTCCCGCGACCAAGAGGCAACGGGAGCTGGAACAGCAAGTGACGGAGGAAGAACTCCGCCGTAGAGGGAGGCACAGGTAGCTGCAGCCGGTGCCCAGGCCAAGATGCCTGTGAAGATTCCGGCCCGGTCCTTGAGGCCTAGGTTGCGTGCGCCAGTGATCGTGAGGTAAGACCTCAGTACTTAGAGTTGTCCCTTGCTAGTCATTATTTTTATTATGTTAACGGCATTGCTGTGGGTCAGATGCCAGGCCTCAGAGCACCTCGGGTGCTCAAGGTTCTCCCTCACGGACGGCGACGTCTGAGCAAGAGGTCGGAACTCAGGGTTCCATCGGCGACGTGGGGACATCGGCGCCCCCGCCCATCATTGAGGTGGACCCCATCAACACGGTGCCCAGCACATCAGCTCAGGGCCTGACTGTGGACCAGGCACAGATCGAGCCGCCACAGAGGAACCCAGAAACAACCGGTGTGCAGGCGCCGGGTTCGACGTCGACGAGGCCAAGTTTGATGCGCCATGACATTGATTGGAGCGGCACTCCCTGGGAAGTAGATGCCTTCGAAGATGAGGAAGACATGAAGGCGGTTCGTCGGGCCATCTTGATGCTGAATGATGCATTCTCGATAAGTAGCTATCATGGTCTTCATGAGGCGTTTGGTCTTTTTGTTGTTGACGACCTGTTCCTTGTTTTTGGAGCAGTTGTTAGCCAACCATGCCCAGGGCAGGGCCGACCAATGCAGGAATGCCACAGCCACGCAGTTGCGGGTGACGGAGCTCGAACCAGAGCTTAATCGGGTCCGGGAGGCAGCCGCGGCTGATAAGAAGAAGCTCGAAGACGAGCTAAAAGAAGAGAAGCAGGAAAATCGGGATGCCGATGCGTTATTGACGACTGTGAGCGCTGGTAAGGCCAACTGCTTCACAGCTTTGTCCATCCTCGGCTTGTACAACTGAGAGTTGCACCTTATGACATCTTGTACCCCACATATTTTCACAGGCAACAGGACGACCTCAAGGACGACCTCAAGAACTCTAAGGAGAAGGCCCGAAGCCTGGAGGTGAACCTGCGGGAGGCCGAAGCTGGTGCTGAAGAGCTGAAGCGGTTGATGAAAGGCACCGTAGACAGTGGGTAGGCTGTGTCCCAGAAGCTGGCTTATGAGAAGTAAGCTCGAAAGGACCTTGAGGTCAGTCTCGAGGTAGCTTTGAAAGCGTTGCGGAATGACCAGGTGACTATTGCAGGGCTTGAGGTGGAGGTGAAGGATTTGAAGAACGCTGCCAACCATGTGATGGACATGGTGGAGCCGCAGGTCGCTGGGGAGGAGCCCAAGCCAGTATTGACCGACTTCTGGCTGTGCCCCAGAAGCTAATCGACCTCCTAAGAGCAACGAGCTTGACAGCGGCAATAGAGTCGCTGGTGCGAGTGAAGTCGCACCACCTCGACGTTGACATGGTCAAGGTCGGAGAAGGCCCAGACATGACGAAGGACCTCAAGGCCGTAGAGGACGAGATATGGGAGGCCGCTGAGAAGATAATGGACGCCATCGATTACGAGGGCGATGATGGTGAAGAGGAGTCGTAGTCATAGAGCTGTACCGCCTTCTTCCTCCAGTCATGTAAATAACAATGATAATCTTCTTTTGTCCTGCATGACATACTTAGTTTATGTTTGCACGAACTTGGTTTCCCTGAAGCGATGTGTCTTTATCATACCCCGCTGACCACTACTCACAGAGAGGCTGGCTTACCAGTCACCACGGCTCAGCAGGGAGACTTACGTGCAACCGGCGTGTGGGGCAGAGTCTTGGACTCAAGTTTTGCAACCATATGACCAAGCAGGTTTGTAACAACTTAAAGTGAGCAGTCATGAGGGACGACGTCCTCAGGTCGAGCGACCCTTATGTTGGCTTGTGCCAAGCCCTCGAGCATATCGAGGGGGAGGAACAGGAAACTTCGCCCTCAAGTCTTTCGACCCCTGAATTGGCTTTTGCCAAGCCCCCGAGCATGTCGAGGGGGAGGGTACATGACATGAAAGAAAAGAGGGTAGAGCGCGAGACACAGCAGATGACTGCTTTAATTAATATTTATTAAACTGAAAAATACGAAGACGAAGAATACATAGCTGTAATGGAAACTATTCTACGGGTAGAATCATCGAAGATGCTCCACGTTCCATGGGTTGGGTACTCCTTGGCCGTCACCCCACTGGAGGCGATATATGTAGACGGGTTGATGACTTCAGTGACGATGAAAGGTCCTTCCCAAGGGGCGGACAACTTGTGCATACCGTCGGTCTTCTGTATGCGTCATAGAACTAGGTCGCCAACGTTGAAGGAGGTCTCTTTGACGTTGCAATTATGATACCGACGGAGTTGCTGGTCGTGGCGAGCTTGCCTCATAACGGCTGCCACTCTTTGTTCCTCGAGGCTGTCGAGGTCGACGCGACAAGTCTGCTCGGCTTCTCCCTCCTCGTAAAACTGCATACGCGGGGCTCCGAAGGTGACGTCGGTGGGTAGGATGGCCTCTGAGCCATAGACCAAGAAGAAGGGCGAGAAGCCCGTAACAGATCTGACCTGGGTCCTTAGACCCCAGATCACATGTGGTAGCTCAGCTAACCATCGGGAAGCGTAATTAGAAGCGTCATCAAAGATACGATCCTTGAGAGCTTGAAGAACCATGCCATTGGCACGCTCGACCTGGCTGTTGCACCGAGGGTGGGCGACTGAAGAGTAGTAGACATCAATAATGCTATCCTGGAAAAAATCCCAGAAGGCAGACCCTGTGAAGGCCGTCCCGAGGTTGGTGATGATTCTATTGGGCACACCAAAGCGATGTGTGATCTCCTGGATAAATTTTGTCGCTTCTTCCGACGTGACCTTAGCGACAGGTCGGACTTCAATCCACTTGGTGAATTTGTCGACGGTGACAAGGATGTGCTTGTAACCGCCGGGAGCAGTTCTGAAGGGACCTATGGAGTCGAGACCCCACATGCCGAAGGGCCATGATGGGGGAATCGTGCGCAGGGTCTGAGCTGGCAGATGCTGCTGTTTAGCAAAGAATTGACACCCTTTGCACCTCTTGACGAGGTCTTTGGCATCAGACATGGCCGTGGGCCAGTAGAAACCGGATCGATATGCCTTGCCGACCAGGTTGGCGGATGCTGCGTGGCAGCCACACTCGCCACCGTGAATCTCAGCCAGGAGCTGAAGACCTTCTGATCGCAAGATGCACTTCATCAAAATGCCAGTGGAGGCGGCTTTTCTGTAGAGGTCATTGCTGATCACGACGTAGTTAGCACTACGCCGTGTGATGCGCTCATGTTCAGCTTTGTCTTCTGGGACTCGCTGGTCGAGTAGGAAGGCTAAGAAAGGCTCGTGCCAATCATCCTCTTTTTCTGACATCAGCACATCGCAGGGAGGTGCTAGTTCTGGATTTGATTGACCTTGGTCCGGATTGTCCGGATCTAGTATTTTGATCGACGGCTTGCGTAGGTCTTGGACGAACACACCTGCCGAGACTAGAGCTCACTTGGAGCCTAGTTTGGATAGTACGTCGGCAGCCACATTGTTGTTGCATGGCACATGCTGGAACTTGATTCCCTCAAAGTGGCCTTCGAGCTTACAAATCTCAGCACAGTAGGCGTCCATTGTGTTTTTCACACAATCCCACTCCTTGTTGACTTGCTCGATGACGACCTTGGAGTCGCCATATGCTAGTAGTCACTTGATGCCAAGGGACACTGCGATACGGAGCCCATGAATTAGAGCCTCATATTCAGCTCCGTTGTTGGAGACCTTGTAGTCTATTTGCGGGACGTATTTGAGCTATTCTCCTTGAGGAGAGATGAATAGCACTCCTGCTCCTGCACCTTATAGGTTAAGGGCACCGTCGAAGTACATTATCCAGTGTTCAGGCCTCTCCTTGGGAGGGGGCATTTGGATCTCTGTCCACTCTGACACGAAGTTAGCTAGGATCTGTGACTTGATCGCCTGCATAGGGCATAACTCGATGTCAAACTCTCCAAGCTCCACCGACCACTTGACGATGCGGCCGTTGGTGTCGCGATTGCAGATGATCTCCCCTAGCGGTAAGGATGACGACACCTTGATCTTGTGGGCTTGGAAGTAGTGGCGAAGCTTTTTCGACGTGATCAGGAGTGCGTAGAGCAACTTCTGAGACTGTGAATATCGTGCTTTAGCGTGGGCCAGGACCTCGCTCACGTAGTACACAGGTCGTTGAACAGGATAGACATGCCCTTCTTCTCGTTCGGCAACGGGAACCGTGCTGACCACATTAGTGGTGGCGGAGATGTAGAGGAGGAGGGTTTCTCCTGGTATGGGTGGTGTCATGATCGGTGGTGTGATCAAGGACTCCTTGAGAGCCTCGAAAGCCTTCTGCGCTTCTTCGTCCCATACGAACTTATCAGCTTTCTTCAATAGCTTGAAGAAAGGTAGACCTTTTTCACCGAGCTTGCTGATGAAACGACCTAGGGCCGCCATCATGCCTGTGAGCTTCATGACGTCCTTCTTGCAAGATGGTCTGGCCATGTTGCATATTGCATCGACCTTGACGGGATTAGCTTCAATGCCTCGGTGTCCCACCATTAAGCCCAGAAGCAACCCAGAGGGAACACCGAAGACGCACTTGGTCGAGTTGAGCTTCCACTGGTAGGTGCGTAGATTGGAGAAGGTCTCGGTGAGGTCGTTGATGAGCTGGCCTTGTTCGGTGGTCTTGATGACCACATCGTCGACGTAAGCTTCGACGTTCTTCCCGATCTGAGACTTCAGGCAGTTCTGTATCGCCTTCTGGTAGGTCGCGCCAGCGTTTTTCAGGCCAAAGGTCATGACCTTGTTGCAGTAGATGCCATTGGGCGTTATGAACGCCGTCTTGTCTTGGTCGTCGGGGTTCAGGGCTATCTGGTGATACCCTAAATAGCAGTCGAGGAAGCATAGTAGGACGCTGCCAGCCATGGAGTCCACGACCTGGTCGATGTGAGGAAGAGGGAAGGGATCCTTCGGGCAGTGCTTGTTGAGGTCGGTGTAGTCGATACACATACTTAATCCTCCAGTTTTCTTTGGTACAAGGACCGGGTTTGCGAGCCAAACCGGGTCTTTACACTCTCATATGAACCCTGCAGCTAAGAGCTTACAGACTTCTACTTCTATGGCCTTCTTTCTATCTTTTGCAAATCGCCGAAGCTTTTGCTTGATAGGTGTTGCTGTCTTGCTTACTTCAAGGGCGTGCTCAGCCAGCTCCCTGGGGACACCGCGCATGTCGGACGGGCTCCATGCAAAATTATCGGCGTTGTCCCGGAGGAAGCTAGTGAGCGCGAGTTCCTATTTGGGGTCAAGGTCTGCCCCGATGGTAACTTCCTTGGTTGCGTCGGGTAGAACGAGCCAAACTTTCTTCACTGCGGGACTTGCGTCCAAGGTAGTAGCTGTACGCTTCTGTTCAGGTACCTCCAGAGTAGTTTTCTCGATCTTGGCGGCCTGGGCAACC
Source organism: Cenchrus fungigraminus (assembly GCA_036936925.1). Taxonomy (NCBI): domain Eukaryota; kingdom Viridiplantae; phylum Streptophyta; class Magnoliopsida; order Poales; family Poaceae; genus Cenchrus; species Cenchrus fungigraminus. The sequence continues at coordinate 45,633,841 of CM072778.1, read as the reverse complement.
ATGACCGTAGCGGCAGCTTTGCACGCAGAAACTTTGGCGAGGTCGACGGTGTTGCTCTCGCAGTTATAGGAGACGAGGATGCCGCCGTAGACGAAAAGGATCCCGTTTGGAGTTGGCATCTTCATGATGAGGTAGGTGTGATGCGGTATAGCCATGAACTTGGCCAACATAGGTCGACCAAGGATGGCGTGGTAGGAGGAGCGGAAGTCCGCGACCTCAAATGTCAGGTACTCCGTGCGGAAGTTGTCCTGTTTGCCGAAGGTGATCGGTAGGCATACACGACCTATGGGGTATGCAGCTTGCCAGGCACAACCCCGTAGAAGGGTTCGTCGCAGGCAGTCATCTTGGAGAAGTCGCAGGCAGTCATCTTGGAGAAGTCGAAGTCCATCTTTCGCAACGTTTCGGTGAAGATGATGTTCAAGCTGCTACCCCCGTCGATGAGGGTCTTGGGCAGGAACGTGCCATCCACTATGGGGTTGACGACCAGCGGGTAGGTCCCGGGGTCTGGTATGTGCACCCAATAGTCTTTCCTGGAGAAAGTGATCGGGTACTCCGACCAACGCAGGGGTTGCGGAGTCTCAGTGTTGACTTGGCCGATCTCCCTTGCGTTTGATCGCTGCTGTCTTTTGCTTTTAGCTGCCTGGCGGCCACCGACAATGAAGTTGATATGTCGTTTGGCATTCTGGAATGCACCATTGGGATTGCCCCCTTTTGGTGGTGGCGGAGGAGAAGGCTCCTTGCGATAGTTGTCATTGCGGTTGTGGTTGTCGTGGCGGCGATCATCGCGCCGGTCATCGCGGCGCTCGTCACGGTGGTCGTTGTGGTGGTCTTCTCGGTGATCGTCACAGCGGTAGTCGTCATGTCGATCATCGCGGTGATAGTCGCGGTGATAATCACGGTGATAATCACGGTGATCCCTGTCGTCATTGCGACGATAGGGTCGGCGGTCACGGTAATCACGTCGATCAGGTCGACGGTTGCGGTTGTCATAGCGGCGATTGTTGTTCTGGTCGTCGTTGTTGCCACTCTTGGTCTTTTTGGGTTCTAGAGGTACGCCCAGGGCGCGCTTCAGTTGCTCGCATTCCCTCATGGTATGCTTGGCGTCGCGGTGGAACTGGCATTGCTCGTCCATGACGATGTTGAAGTCACTTTCAAGGAAAGTGGAAGGTCGAAGTGGATCAGTCGCGTAGACCTTGCCGGATCGCTTGCGCGACCTGCCTCCGCCGTCTTCGTGGTCTTCTCCTTTGAAATCGTGTACCACCGCGTCTTGAGTGTCGACAAGCTTATCGACGTAGGCCATGAGGTCGGCGATGGTGTTGGCGTGTGCTTCGTGAATCTTTTCGAAGAGCTTCAGGTTAGTTATCCCCTTCTTGTAGTAGGCTATGACGTCTTCGTCCTTGACTCCCGCAAGAGTGTTGCGGTTCTCGAAGTAGCGGTTGGTACACTCACGGAGAGTTTCGTCCTGCCTCATCCGTACTCTGGCGAGGTGGTGAGTGTTGCCTGGGCGATTATAGGTCGCTTGGTAGTTGGTCGTGAAGAGTCGCTACAAGGTCGCCCACGAGGTGATGCACTCCGCAGGGAGGTTGTCGAGCCACAGGAGTGGTGCTTTGCCCATCACGAGAGGAAAGTATCCTGCCATGTGGTCTTTGTTGCCTCCAGATGCGCGGGTGGCAATGCTGTACATCTTCAGCCAAATACCCGGGTCGAAGCGGCCGTCGTATTTTTCGATTGCTGGCTTGAAGTCCTTGGGGTATCTGATCATCCTGAGATGTCGTGAGAACGCCGGGAAATTGTTGATTGCTCCAGGACTAGCTGACGGGGCGTATGCTATCGGGATGATGTAGAGGTCGTCGGGAAGACCATTATCTTGGTCGTACTGGGCACGACGAAGGAGTTCTTGATCATGCATCAGCCGGAGATCTATTGCTTGGATGGGGTGGTTGGCGTTGAGGGGATCAGGGACCCCGTTGACACGATCGTAGTTAGCACGACGTGCTATTTCTGCTTCATCTCGTATGAGCTGGCGCTGATTGCTCCTGGCACGCGCAGCTGGAGGAGGCTGAGCTCCAGCATTCTGCCCTGCATTGCCGACGACGTTCTGCTGCTGGGCACCAGCAGCGTTGGCGACATTGTTGGCGACGTTGCCCACAGCATTAGCGGCGGTGTTGGCCGCGGCGTTCGCTGGAGGGTTGGCTACTACGTTGGCAGCAGCGTTGGTCGGCTGCACCACTTCGTTCTCACCACCTCCCTCTTCAGGCACGGGCTGAAGGGGAGCGCTATTGCTTCGGTGACGGCGATGGGGCCGTTCCGACCTGCTCCTGGAGTAGGAACTGGAGGCCGATCTGCTGTAACCTGGGCCTCTTTCTTCGACTTGGGCAGTGGCGATGTGGATGTGAGCTTGTAGGCACTGAGTTGTAGGAGTATCATCAAGTTGTCCAAGCTCAGCAAGGGTCGCGCCTAGGTTAGCTTGAGGCGAGTTGTAGACTTCGTGGCCGTCTTGCTCAAAATCCTTCAGGAGGTCTCTGGCACGTAGGCGGTGTCGACGAGGCTCGTCTTGATTCTGCTGCTGTTGGGGAGCAGCTGGAGCTGCAGGGGCGGCTGCACCATCAGGTATGTTGCCTGCAGGTCGGCCACTAGCACCGGGTATGACGTTGCCTGCAGGTTGACCTGCGGCTGCTGTAGCTGCATCTATCTCCTGTTGTCGACGCGTAGCTCGCGCGGCATTAGCGTTCTCACGCTGTATGCGCTGCTCGTCAGTCTCACCAGCTTGAGGGGGTACGTCGATAGAGACCACGAGGACCTCTCGGTCCGGGATCTCAAACACCTCGCCCGTTGGGAGAGATGGTCGTACGGGTCATCTGGAACGCGAGGTGGTCCAGGGACGGCTCGCGGTTGATTTGGCGGCGATGAGCGGTGATGAGAGGTCGACGAAGCTTCTTGAGCACACGGCACTAGCGAGCCGTGTGTTTGGAGTCTTCATGGACGGGGCAGGGGTCGTCGAGATGACCTCTGCAGTTTCCACAATGTAGGATCTTGGGTCCAGATTCGATCTAGATCTTGTTCTTTATGTAGCGAGATGCTGCATGGGTTGCGTTCCGCAGACCAAGAGGCACGCGGGATGAAGACGGAGAGGTCCTGCGAGGGCGCTTGACGTGCTCACAGACCTTGATCGTGTCGGAGAGCATGTCGTCGACACGATCGAGCCCCGCGATCAGATCACGAGGAGTGGGTGGGTGGGTCTCCGCTAGCAGATCGGATTCGACCTGCTGGTTGAAGTTGACTGCATTGCCCTCGATGATGAGGCAGGTGGCTGGAGCGGTGGATTCCGCCAGCATAAAGCCGAAGCAGGTGTCGACGGGATTGGCGAGGAAGTCTGCCATGCTTTCCGGGAAGATGACGCCGCTTGGAGAAGCCATCGAGCTGCTCGAAGAACCCTGATTTCCCCCCTACCTGGCGCGCCAACTGTCAGATGTTTAGATCTAGACAGCCCACAGGGGGGTTAACCCCGGTGGTTTATTTGTTCGGTGGGGTGAAATCTAGGGCTAAGAACTCGAATGTTGCACATGAGCAGCCGGAACACAGAGAACACGGCGAGTTTATACTGGTTCGAGCCTCCGGAGAGTAAAACCCTAGTCCAGTTGCTGTTGTAGATTGCTTGAGGATTGCGTGATTACAAGGGGTCGCCTCGCCCGCCTTATATTGGCCAGCAGACAAGGTTGGTGCCCAGACTCCTAGTCGGTTACGACCAGGAGACCTAAGTCTCGTTATTTACAACACTTGCCATGTACGTCGATCTGCTTGTCGGAATCCACCGCTGTCTTGTCTTGCACGCCAAGTCTTGGAGTCGTTTTGGATAAGGTCACCTGGGGAATCTTCTGGAAGGTCTTCAGGAGGTCGTGTGGGCCACCAACTGGGTCGGTTGGGCTCACTGTCAGGTCGGCGGGTCTTCTGGTAGGCCGGACCCACCTGTCGGGGACGGCTGTGAGCCTGGTCGGTGGGGACCCAGGGGTACCCATGTCTCACACTGACATAGTACTTCATGGTGCAGGAAATCTACCGACTTGTCATGGGACGGAGAGGAGGCTAGTGCTCCCGTCGATGGTGAGGACTGCTCAACGGAGGCACAGGAACCAACACCGCCACCACAAGACGGAGCTGGTGGAGCTAAGCCGATGCTTGAAGAGGCTACCAATGTAGGAGGTATGTATCCTGCTGATCTGAGTACTTGTCGAGTAGAGTAGTTGTTGTAGCCGTATGTTACTGACGCAATCTTGACAGGGCCGCAAGTTGAAGAAGGGGCAATCCCTGAAGCGGTAGCCATGGAGACGGCTACTGTCGAGGCGGCCACTGCCGAGCCAGCTGTCGAGCAGACGACAACTTCAGCCCCTGAGCCCAGGGTGCGGACGCAAGTTGAGTTGCAGCCCGGATCGAGTACTGAAGTTGTGGTCCGTGAGGCTATGGTAGAAGATGCGGCACCACTACGATCGGCGCCGATGCCAGAGACTGGAACTTCGAGCCGCGGAGGGCTCGAGTTGCTGGATGACGAGCTGATCGACCCGACCGTGGTGGCACTCAACTTGGAGTCGTGGAACCACACGGAGCAATGGGTCAAGGTACGTTGCGAGTACCCTGAGTAGCCTTGTAGTGGAAAGTAGCAGTGCTGATTGCGAATTGATGTGTGCAGGGCCTTGTGGAAAGATCCCAAAAGAAGACCGAGCTCCTCAAGGGGTATGGCGACACTTGCCTCTGTGCGGAAACCTTGCAGAAGGAACTGGACAAGTCGAGGAAACACTCTGCATTGCTCCAGTCCAAGCTTGATACCACCTTTGCCCGGTACCACAATGAGGTACAAGATATGGAGGCGAAGAAGGATGACTTGATCCGGAAAAACAAGTCTCTGCGTCAAAAGAACAATGGTATGACTTTCACCACAGCATTTGAGTACTGATTTTGTTGCATATCTGTTGTCTGACACTGTTGGCGAGTTGTCTGCAGAGCTTGAGGCGTCTGTCTAGCGGCTGAAGGCTTCTGAAACAGATTTGAAGAATATCGTGTACCGGGAGACAGACCGCCGAGAGGTAGCCGAATATAATTACACGGAGATGCGCCATGAGTGCAACAAATTGATGGAGCTTCGTGAAGCCTCCGATCTTGACCTTGTGCATTGTTACAAATCTCTGCAGAAGCTCAATGAAGACTGCGAGAAGCTGCTGGCGTCATTGAAGGAACTTGAAGAAGCCGCGCTCCCCATCGCAAGGTTGTTGGTTCCACATCCGGGCGGACCTAAGATAGCTCCTCTTGTGGACAGACTGAAGGAAGCCCCCAGGCGATTGGCGATGTACGTCAAGCATTTGGCGAAGTCGATACCCAACTAGGTACTCGCCTTCATGAAGTCTTACTTCCCCAAGGCGCCAGTGGATGTGGTGGCTGGCGGACTTGCGGCGAACTGCACAGATGAGCAGTATCGTGCTCTGCTGGAGGAGATGGCACCTATTGCAGAACAAGTTGCCGACAAGCTGAACCTCCAGTAGATCTACCTGTAAAAGTAGCTAATGTATAGGAGTAGTTGATGTAAGATGAACAAGTTATTTAAGAACTCATTTGAATGTATGAAAATTATTGCTCTTCTGTGATGTTATGAGTACTCGTTGCCGCGGCTTGCAACGAAGCCTGCGGATTACCAAGTCGTTGAAGAGGCGATGAGTAGTAGTACTCAATAGGGTCCATCTAGTAAGGAGACGCAGTAAACAAGTTGAGTAAAATCAAACTTTATTACTGATGAAAGATTACACCTGGATGGCCAGGGCCGTTACAAATGAGTAGTCGCTAGGACCCATAGGTCGCTTATAGCTAAGTAGTCACTAGGGTCCGCAGACCGCTTACAGCTTGAGATCCGTTACTAGCCGTTGAAGCTGGATCGAAGGAGTAGATGGCCCGTAGACCGCTGTCAAAGCCCTTAGGCCATGTGAAGCCCTTAAGCCGTTAACACTGGATCTTGGTTGTGAGAAATCCGTAGACTAGTGCTAGGACCCAAGGGCCGCTTGAGGACCTGTGTGGTTCGAGGACCGGTGGATGGTCGCTTCCTGGTGTGATGAGTGATTGACAACGTTGTGTGGACTGATTCTTGGCCAAGTATTGCAGGTGCAGGTTGCGGCTTGACTAGTGTTGGTGCAGGTGAAGAACAAGCGCGAAAGGTCATTGCCGGTGAGGCCTCCAGGTGTGGAGAAGACAAGTAGTCTTGGTTCGAGGGACCCGGTGGTCAGCGGGGTCAAGTGCGGGCCGCATGGTGGCAAGAATGGCAAGATGAAGTCGTGGACGGTTCCTTGGGTGAGCCACAAAGCCAAGATCGAGCCGGGACTTCGTGGGGGCCAAGTCATGAGTGGAGATTGGCGGAGGCCACACCAAGTTCGCGGGGTTTCTAGTGATTCACCAGAAAACCACTGGGTTCCTTGGTTGATCCGCAAAGCCAAGACCGAAGACGGAGGTGCAGCAGCATCGGACCGGTCTGACCGGTGGGTCTGACCAGTCTGACCGGTGGGTACCGGTCTGAACGGTGGAAGACACCGGTCTGACCGGTGTGTGACGATGCAGTCTGTAGACATTGAAGTGGAGGACACGCGTCGGGATCGCATGGTGTGCGTCGAGGCTACGCAGGGTGCGGTCGCCGGGCATCCGTCCGATGGTGCCAAGACAAAAATTCCCAAAGTGCCCCTCGGGGGTGTGTATCCTAGTGTTAGGTCTTAGGGGTAGTTTCGTCTTTTGGTTGCCTCCATATAACCCAAGTGCTGAGAGGATGGCAGCCATCTCTTGGAACCCTAGCTCGTTTTGTTTTGCTATTTTCCTCTTCCATTTTTCCTTTGGAATTTCTAGGACTAGCTTGAGAGCTTCATGGTGAGATCTTGAGAGAGGGATGGATGATCGGGAGGCAAGCTAGACCTTGTATGAACCTTCATGGTATGTGTAGATGATTTGGCGTGGTTCCTCAAGGCTTGATGGTGTCTTTCCCGTTTTTCATTTTTGGTGATTTTCGGAGCCTTTTCTTAGCGATTTTCTTGTGGTGGATTTGAGACCTTTCTCTTTGAGATTTGGTGGGGGATGTATGCATGAACCCCTCGTGGTTCTTTTCCCTTTGATTCCCCTCCCAAATACGTGAGCAAAGGGGATCGATTTTGGGGTTTTCTCCTCTCTTGGGTTTGAAGTGTTCTTGGTGGGATTTCTTCGATTCCTCTTGATTTAGCAAGTTTTGGTGGACCAAATCTTGGCAATGGAGTGCCCATGAGGTGTTCCTATTTTCCCCAAAGTCTTGTGCGAATCCGTGGAGCGAATCGGGAGATCAAGATTTGGATTTGGGGGAGTTGACCCACGGGTTGCTGTTCATCCCGAGCTGCCCAGGCCTGACCGGTGCCTATGACCGGTCTGACCGGTGTAGAGCCCTTGTGGGATTTGCCTCGGGTGAATTGCCTAGTTCGTGTGGTTTTGGCCCGTGGTGCTGTTGGTCAGTTCTTGGCAGGTTTTGAGTTGTTTTGCTGGGCTTTGTGAAGGGTTTTCTTCCCGTGCAGGTTGAGTTTTGGAGGTGTTTTTGTTCCAGGGCCTAGAGGAGTCACTGAGGCTTCCTGGAACTTAGTTGTGCACCTGTTGTTCTCCACCGGCCTTACCGGCAGAGTCCACCGGTCTGACCGGTGCCATCGGTCTGACCGGCAGGAGCCATCAGTTTGACCGGTGTGGCACAGACAGCAGGCTGTGCAGTTTTCCGCTGTGCGTTTGGGTTGTTTGGTTCAGTTGGTTGAGTTGTTGGTTCCTAGGACGAGTAGCACTCCAGTGGCTACGTGGTCTTGGCCAACTTGGGTAGTTGAGTCGGAGACGTGATTTGGTTAGCCGTGTTCGTCTTGTTGGAGTAGCCATCTCCTTCGAGAAGAATTTTTATCAGCCCCCATTCAGTCCGCCCCCCTCTCTGGTCGCTAGTTCGGTCCTTCAAGTGGTATCAGAGCCGGTTCGGGTCTTCATTGACTCTAACCAGTCTAAGATCCAAAGAAGGCGTACCAGGAACGGGGTTCGGGACCTCCGCACTTCGATGGCAAAAACTACCAGATGTGGCAGAGGCGGATGGCGGCGTTCCTCCGCGGAAAGGGTCAGATCCTTTGGGATGTTACGGTGAACACAACTTATGTTCATCCGATTAACTTCCTAGCTCCTGGATCGAGGGACATGCACGACACCAACAACAAGGCGGTCGACTACTTGTTTCATTCTCTGTGTCAATCCGAATTCGATCAGGTTCAGACAGAGGACCTAGCTTGTAGGATTTGGCAGGAGCTGAAGAATGCTCACGCTAGAAATGCTGAGGTTCAGGCACGGTTGTATGCGACCTACCAAAGAGACTACGAGAATTTCACTCATCTCCCTGGTGAGTCAATTGATGCCCTGTTCCAGCGGTACACGGTTGTTGTGAACAACATGAGGGCCAATGTGGACGTCCTCCCGTACGATGACCATGATAGAGCTGTGAAGCTCTTGCATGCGCTGGATCGTACCATATGGGATGGAAAGGTCGAGGCCATTCTTGAGTCAGAAAAGTATACCACACTGACGGTGAATGAGCTGTTCTCTAAGCTCAAGTCAGCTGAGGTCGATCATGGTTTGACGGCCCGTCTCGAGAGCCCGACTGACTCCCATAATCTTGGTCTTGTCGGTGGCTCAAGTGGTAAGTCTAATGCTAACCCATCCTCCAGGATGTTTGCTTTGTCCTCTTTGATGTCTTTGCCAGACGAGGAGTTTGATGTGCTTGGAGAGGACGAGCCGGCGCTGTTGACCAAACGGTTCGAGAGGCTGCACGAGAACCGGGTGAACACGAGGAGGACGACACGAACATGCTTCCAGTGCGGCAAGCCAGGACACTTCGTCGCTGACTGTCCGGAGAAGATGGAGAACAAGGACGGCTACAAGCACCGGTCGAGGACGGACAAGTACTGATCGAGGTGCGATCACAAGCATAAGCATCGGAACAAGGACGAGCGAGGATCGAGGAAGAAGGGCGGCCATGGCAGGAAGGCCCGAGCGATGGTCGGAGCAAGCGACGTCGACTCCAGCTCTGCCTACTCTTCCCCGAGCTCCAGTAGCAGCGAAGATGAAGGTGATCAGCGCAAGAACAAGAAGGCATCCAAGAACCTGAGCGGGCTGAGCTGATTCGTGGGAGATGGCTTCTGCGGCATGGTACGCAGCTCCGGCAGCAAGAAGAGTCACCAGAGCGACTCGGACTCTGACTCCGAGGATGAGGTACATGACGAGCTTCCCTTCTTGCACGAGGAGAATGAACGGCTTGGCATGTTGCTAGATAACCGTGATGACATGCTTAGAGAGGCAAAGAAGATGAGTAAAGAGCTTAGGGCCTCAATAGAAGATGCTAGGAACCGACTAGCTGAGCTGGAAACCCAGAACCTCGATGCTAAGCTTGAGATAGATTCGCTTAAAGCTTCACCTGTGGTTTCTGATGAGGTTGATTGTGTTGATTGCTCTGTCTTCCTAGCTGATCTTACTGCTCTCAAGGAAAAGCATGCCTCCAAGTGTGAGGAACTAGATGTGTTAGGGTTGAAGTGGCTGAGCATAAGTCTAGACCTGCTTTGCTAGGTGCTTGCACTTCTTGCCCTGTTTTGCATGGAAGGATAGATGAGATGCATGCTTACATTGTTTCTCTTGAGGCTCAGTTGAAAGCACCTATTCCCACTTCTTGCTCTACTTGTGAATTGCATGTTGTAAAGAATCTGGAACTTGCACATTATGTTGATTGCTTGCAGGATGAGAATGATGAGCTGAGGAAGTGTATGAGTTGGTTGTCGGGTCAGGAGCCTCAGCTTGGTATCATGATAGCGGCTTTCAAACAATATGATGGTCAGGCACTTGGGGCTGACAAGCTTGGAGAGAACAGTGGTGAGGGAGTTGAGAAAGTTGGAGAGATCCCTATCCCACCACAAAACACACACAAGAACAAGTTTGAGCCCAAGCCTAATCATCTCAGAAACAAAATTGACACAACTCCAGATCCACCCATATTCCCTCACCCAACAAATGATTTTCAAAAACCGGTGAGATTTGTGAGTCCAAAGGGAAGTGAGGTTGGAGAGAAGAAAGGGGAGAAGACGAGTGAGCAGCCCCAACCCAAGCCTAAGCCTAAGCCACAGCCCATAAAGTTCCATAGTGGGTATTGTGGTAGAGATGGTCACAAGGATGAGTTTTGCTTCAAGAGGAAGCGTGAGGAGAGGTTGGCTAAGGAGTGGGCTAACAAGGACAGGTACCACCCTTCTAATGGTGTACCTGAGCCTTGTATGCAGATGCCTAGGGCCATGGCGATTGTGAGGTCGATTCCGGCTTGGGGAGATTGAAAGGCGGCAGGTGGTGCTGCTGGCCGAGCACCACCGGTCAGACCGGTCATGGGGACCGGTCAGACTGGTGCTGGTTTGGGTGGCCGGCAGTTTGGTTTCCATGCTCGTGAGGATGCTCGGTTCAGTTCTAGAGGTCGTGGTTCTGGTGGTTGGCATGGTGAGTTCAGTGGTGGTCAGTTTGCTAGATGTTCTCCACCTCGTGCTCAATATGAGGGTGGGAGGAGTCGTAGCTTTGAGATGGAGAGGAGGAACGGTCCATGGTCTTCCTTTCGTGGTTTTCATTCTCCTTCAGCAAGGCAGGGGTGGTTTCCCAGTGGTGGTTCTCGTGGTGGTAGCGTTGGTAGGCGTGATGCTTTGGATTGTGCTAACCCCACTTTGGAGCAAATGGCTCGGCACTGGTTTTACTCTTTTGGTACTAACCCCAGTGCTGAGTTGTTTGTTTGCTCACGTGCTCATTTTTTAATTTCAGGTGGAGGACTTGAGGAACGTTTGGTTGATTGACTCCGGTTGCTCGAAGCATATGACCGGAGACAAGGGGTGGTTCTCAAGTCTTGTCCCGGTGGTGTTAAAGACATACATCACCTTTGGGGACAATGGGCGAGGGCGTGTGCTTTCTGAAGGTGAGATAAGGATCAGTGACAAAGTCACTCTCAGGCGTGTTACTCTTGTTCAATCGCTCGGATTCAATTTGCTTTCTGTTTCCCAGCTTTTGGATGAGGGTTTTGAGGTGTTGTTTCGACCTGGTGGTTCTCGGATTTTGGATTCTCGAGGGGACCTTGTTTGCATGGTCGTTCCCGAGGGTCAAGTTTTCCGAGCGTATTTCTCTAAGTCTTCAGGTGTGGCTTGTTGCTTTTTGGCTGGTTCTTCAAGTGAGTTGTGGAAGTGGCGTAGGAAGTTGGGTCACTTGAGCTTTGACCTCTTGTCTCGCTTGAGTAAACTCAATTTGGTCCGAGGATTGCCACGGTTGAGGTTTGAGAAAGAGTTGGTTTGTGCGCCGTGTAGGCATGCCAAGATGGTAGCCTCTTCTCATCCGCCCCTCACCTAGGACCTTGTTGGCCCAGCTCGTGTGCGATCTGCGGGTGGGAAGTGGTATGTCCTTGTTGTGGTGGACGACTATTCTCGGTATGCGTGGGTCTTCTTTTTGGAGGAGAAGGGGGAGACATTTGGTTTTGTTTGAGATCTTGTCTTGAGGTTGAAGAACGAGAGGCATGGCGATGCCATATGAGTGATCCGCAGTGACAATGGCTCGGAATTTAAAAACTCTCATTTCAAAACCTTTTGCCATGACTTGGGTCTTGAACACCAGTTTTCGAGTCCGTATACGCCTCCCCAGAATGGCGTGGTGGAAAGAAAGAATAGAACCTTGTGTGAGATGGCCCGGACGATGCTCGACGAGCATAGGACTCTGAGGAGGTTCTGGGCTGAGGCGGTCAATACCGCATGCTATGTCTTGAACAGGATTTTCCTTCGAGCATTCAAGAAGAAGACGTGCTATGAGATGATGCACGGTCGCACTCCCAAGGTGAGTCACTTTCATGTGTTTGGATGCAAGTGCTTTATTTTGAAGAAAGGCAAGAATCTGGATAAGTTTGAGGCTAGGTCGGTCGATGGTATTTTCTTTGGTTATGCTACTCATTCTAGAGCATTTCGTGTGCTCAATTTGGAAACTAACCAAATCGTGGAGACTTGCGAGGTTACCTTCGACGAGACACAGCCACGTAGCTCTCTTGTCTTTGACTGTGCAGGTGATGATGAGCTTGGCGAGGAAATCTTTGAGGAGGAGGAGCATGGACATGGTGATGATGAAGATGGCGATGTGGTGCCCGTGGCTGAGCATGTACCTACTACCTCGACTACGATAGAGAACGGGCCCTCTCCCACACCTACAACGACAATCCCAGATCAAGGAGAATCTATAGTTGAGGGGGAGGTAGCTTCAAGGCGAGAACCTCCTCGGTGAGTTCAAGTGGATCACCCAGCTTCGAGGATCATCGGTGGCATCAACGAACGCACTACAAGGTCGAGGGTTCGAAACAATTCTCACTTTGCTCATGCTGCTTTTGTTGCTACTTTTGAGCCCAAAGACATTGGACACGCATTATCTGATCACAATTGGGTTAATTCGATGTATGAGGAGTTGGAGAACTTTGAGAGAAACCAAGTTTGAGAGTTGGTAGATCCTCCACCGGGTTGTAAGCCGATTGGGACGAAGTGGGTGTGAAAAAATAAAGAGGGAGAGAAAGGAGAAGTCGTGAGAAACAAGTCGAGGTTGGTGGCGCAAGGGTATAGTCAGAAAGAGGGGATGGACTAAGAGGAGACCTTTGCTCCCGTAGCTCGTTTGGAGGCGATTAGGATCCTTCTAGCCTTTTCCGTGGCTAAAGGGTTCAAATTGCACCAAATGGACGTGAAGAGTGCTTTCCTGAACGGTGTGTTGGAGGAAGAAGTGTATGTGAGGCAACCATCGGGGTTTGAGAGTGAGAAGTACCCCCATCGGGTGTACAAGTTGAGAAAGGCGCTCTATGGGTTGAAATAGGCGCCTAGGGGGTTCCTGTTTGAGACAGGTTTTGAGATGGGGAAGGTAGATCAGACCTTGTTTCTGCTCAGGCAGGGCAAAGAGATCCTAATTGTGCAGGTATACGTGGATGATATTGTCTTTGGTGGCTCGTCTAACTCATTGGTTGCAAGGTTTGCAGAAGACATGAGCAGGGAATTTGAGATGAGCATGATGGGTGAGTTGCAGTTCTTCCGCGGCCTCCAGATCAAGCAGTTGAAGGAAGGAACATTTGTGCACCAAGCAAAGTACACCAAAGATATTGTGAGGAAGTTCAAGATGGAGGACTCCAAGGCCATGGCGACACCTATGAGTACGGCTACAGCTCTTGATGCGGACGAGGAAGGTGAACACGTGGACCAGAAGGAGTACCGAAGCATGATCGGGTCACTCCTGTACTTGACGGCGACGAGGCCGGACATCCAATTCTTGGTATATCTGTGCGCTTGTTTTCAAGCCTCTCCGAGGACTTCGCATCGGCAAGCAGTGAAGCGCATTTTCAGGTATTTGTGTCACACTCCTAACTTCGGCCTTTGGTACTCCGCGTCTTCTTCTTTGGATCTTCATGGATTTTTGGACGCGGATTTTGCCGGGTGTCGGTTGGATAGGAAGTCCACTTCTGGGACTTGCCAGTTCTTGGGTTCTTCTTTGGTGTCTTGGTCTTCCTGCAAATAGTCGAGTGTTGCTCAATCCACTACCGAGGCAGAGTATGTGGCCGCAGCTAGTTGTTGCTCTCAGCTCCTTTGGATCACATACACCATGAGCGACTTGGGTGAGGAGTATACCCATGTCCCACTTCAATGTGATAGCACCAGTGCCATAAGCGTTGCAAAGAATCCAGTGCTTCATTCCAAAACCAAGCACATAGAAGTGAGGTATCATTTCCTGAGAGACAATGTGGAAAAAGGGAAAATATCTTTGATCCATGTACCCACACATGACCAACTAGCCGATATCTTCACCAAGCCCCTAGATCAAGCAACTTTCACTCGTTTGCGGGGAGAACTTGGTGTTTGTTTGATTTCTTGAGTTGGGTGTAGGAGCTCCTTTGTAGCATATGTATAGCTTTGCTTTGTGCATTTCTTGCATTTTGCATGGCACATGTAATATGATGTATAGGCATCTTTGTATCTTAGGTTGCATGCATTTGTATCATATGCATTTTATAGGAAAAGCTTCTCTCATATACATTGTTCACCATGATGTGCTATATATGATCTTGTGAGCTAGTTTGGTATGCTATGGTTAGTTTGGCTCAGCTCTTGATGCTCTTGGTTTATGCCCATGGTTGATAGCTATGTTTTTGAAAATGAGATATGTATGCTCTCTTGTGAGTAAATGCCTTTATATGATCTTGACTTGTTTTAGTGGCTTGGCTATGCTTAATTTGTGGTTAGATAGCCTATTTTGATCATATGGGGCCAAAGGCTCATTTGCCATCATGAATGTTTAGCCCCCATGCTTTATCTTGTGGAGGGGCATAAGTTCCTTTTTGTCGCAAAGACATTTCATGTACCAAATATGAATCTGAAAATGAAATGTAAATTGCTTGGAAAATGTGCTCCCATGTAATATGTGCTTAATTTACTTGTTTTTGGGTGCTAAACCGTTGCATGTTGTTGGGGAAAATATTTCGCAACTAACCCCCCTGTATCTTCGGCTCAACGGAGAAGATCGGAGGACGTTTCTACTTTTAACTTTGTTATTTCAGGAAACGATCGTGAGTTAACTAGCGAAGACCAAGCAAAGCTTGGGATCTTCATTTTACGGAAGTCAGGCTCACCGAGCAAAAGGCCCAGCGAAGCTTGGAGTCTTCGCTCCGAGAGGGCGAGGTCCGCACGCGAAGACATGAGGGAAGAGTTGCCGCGAAGTCGAGTCGAGGTCTGGCGAAGGTGTAACGCGAAGAAGAGCGGCCGGAGGTGAGGCGCGTGGTTTTCAAAGAAGCAATTTTCGATTGATCTTCAGGCGGTAACGGCGAAGACGCAGAAAGCAACCGAAAGAAAGTCGCGAAGAGAAGAGCTCCAGCAAGAATTTCGCGAAGAGTATGGAGGCAAACGAAGAATGAACTGCCACGGTAGCGGACACGTAGTCAGGCGGGGTGTAAAGTGATTGTCTATAAAGTCTGTGAATATGGAGCCATGCGAGGTTACCAAAATACCCTTATGATGCCTCGCACAATGTGAAAAAGCAAGGGTAGATGTTGTAAAGTGTAATTGTTACGGGCCTATAAAAAGGACCCGACGGTAATGAAATAGGGGCGGTTGGAAGGCGGCTAGGTTGCATTACGCCCGGTCGAAGTTTGAGTTTCCTATTCTTCGGTGTTGTAAGTGTTTCCCTCAGCTTCCATTCCCGGTAGTTCGTTTCGACGGTTGGCCCCTCTTCGGGGAAGGTTTTCACCCCAACAGTTAAGGCGCCCACCGTGTTCTGTCACAGCCATGCCACCGAAGAAGCAACCGAAGAATCCACAACCACACCCAAATAGAGCGACCGATGATCCGTCGGAAGCAGAGAGTGAAAACCCCAGAGAGAGGCAAGCACCAAATAACACAAACAGGATGCGGGACATAGTTCTAAGTCCACGAAACCATAGAACAGAAGACGATCAAGAGCAAGAAGCGGAAGATGTAGCTGAAGGAAACTTCGAGGTCGGGCTAACAGATGTGGGAGTCGAAGACGAGGACATTGCCGCTTTAAGAAGAATCGAAGAAAGACTTGCTGCGAAGATGAGAGAAAGACCAATGCCAGTGAACATTCATACAAGAGCTCAGGCGGAGGCTGCCATACTCAGGGCGAAAGAAATATAGAACGAGGACGCAGTTCAAGAAAAGGCAAGATACAATGAAATATTGCAGCAAGTCAAGAAGAAGAGAATGCTACTGCAGTAATTGCGAGAAGACGAAGAGCAGCAGGCAATAAGAAACAAAACATTACAGTTACAAGAACAAATGGCAATCTTGCAAGCTCAGTTGAACTCCATCCAACCACAAGAACAGAACCAACAACCTCGCAAAGCACAGGGTCAGAACAAAAAACGAAGACCCATAATTGCTGATGAAGAAACTTACGAAGAAGAAGAGAATGAGGAAAGTTCCATATATTATGATTCAGAAGAAGAAGAAGCGTATGTGGAATGTAGGCCACAAAAGAGATACAGAGATGTGCTCCCAAGCAAAGCGAAGCCTGCTTCTCCTCTCTCGCTAGAACTTGAGAATGCTGATTAGCCGCCGAAGTTTAAATTACCGGCATCTTTACCGGAGTTCGATGGTGAGTCTGACCCAAGACAATTCCTCCAGAAATACACTTTGGCAATATCTTCGGGTGGGGGAGATGAGGTAGCAATGGCAAGGGCTATGATAATGGCTCTAAAAGGCTCGGCATAGCAATGGTACGCTTCGCTGCCAAAAGGAAGCATCAGGTCATGGGAGCAGCTTCGGCGAAGAATAGAGAACAATTTCCAGGGGTATCAACCCCAAGATCTCACTTCAGGAGATCTTCGCCTCATAAAACAAGGAGACAAAGAACCATTACAAGAGTACATCAAGAGATTTGCCAAGGCCAGAGCTAAAGCACCACATGTAGAAGCAACAACTGTGATTGATGCAGCAATTGATGGACTCAAAGTAGGACCTTGTGGAGAGTATCTAGACCGAAGAAGACCCAAAACGGAGAAGCAGCTGTTTGACATAATGCAAGAATATTGCAAATCAGACAGAGGAAAACAGCGAAGAGTTGACGAATACAACAAGAGAAAGAATCAAGCGAAGCCTCAGCAAGAATGGGGAAGCAGGGCCCAGAACAATCAGGGACCTTCGGCGAGGTCGAACTTCTACAACAAAAGTAATGTGAACGATGTTTCAGGAAACAACTTGCAAATGGCATCTCCGGCTACAACAGGAAGCAGAGGCCAAAACTCAGGCAGAGGCCCGCCACCTCAATCTGTGTGTTCCTTGCATGGCCTCAACAAGGGGCATTGGTCATATGAATGTAGAATGCTACTTCGCAAGAAGCAAATTGAGGAAGATAAGAAGAGAACAGCGCAGAGCCAGGCAAAAACAGTCAATCACACATCATCAGCAGCACCCTCCATGGCTCAGAGTTCAATGCAAAACTGGCAACAGTACATCCCACAACCATGCTTCCAACAAATACCACTCCCACCTCCGCCGATGTTCAACCCAAACATGATGCAATTACAACAGCAACGCACCGCATCATACCAGCCAAAACCAGAGCCTCCTCAGCAGGCACCTTCGCAAGCCAATCAAAACAGAGAAGATGAAGACTGCTACCGAAGAATGAACATAATAAATGCTATCACAGGTGGTTGCAATTCACTCGAACACCTGACGAAGAGACAGAGGAAAGATCAGCAAAGAGAAATGAGCCATGTATGTGCAGGGAAAGTTTTCAAAACAGAAAGGTCACACATTCCAATCACCTTTACAGAAGCAGATCTCAAACTGAAGAGGTACCCTCACGAAGATCCTTTGGTCATCAGAGCAGTACTAGGAAAGAATACAAAGTACCTGCTGGGCAATGATGTGGGAGGCATCCTCGTAGACAATGGTAGCTCCGTAGACATCATAACTTATGAACTATTCAAGAGGATGGAGTTCAGAGATGATCAGCTTCACAAAACTTCAAAGCCATTATACGGCTTCGGCAACAAAAAGGTTGAAGCTCTGGGAACAATTGAAATGAACGTAAGTCTTGGGACAGGAGCACTGATGAGAACAGAGATGGTGACCTTCGATGTAGTGGACATTCCATATGTATACAAAGCAATCTTTGGGAGGGGAATCATAAACAAGTTCGCAGCAGTGATACACATGCCGTTCTTGTGTATGAAGATTCCAACTGCCAATGGCATTCTCACAATATACGGAGATCAAGAAGATGCACATGACAGAGAATACAATGTGGGTAGCAATCAGAAACCGATTCATGTAGTCGGAAACAGCGAAGACATAGTAGAGAGCGAAGAAGAAGAAGAGCCCGAAGAGCTCGAAATAAAAAAGAGACTTTGCCAATATGAAAAGAAGAGAATGCAACCTCACGAACACACAAGCAAGATGCGTCTTTGTGAAGATGTTCATGACAAACTGGTAACCATAGCAAGGGGGATGACCGAAGAAGAGGAGAATGCACTGATCACGTGCCTTTGCTATAATCAAGATGTGTTTGCCTGGAGCAAAAGGGATCTTAAGGGAGTGCCTCGCGAAGTAATAGAGCACGCACTGCACTTAGACCCAAAGATCTCGCCGAAGAGACAAAAGCTTAGAGTCATCTCACCTCAGAAAGAATTGGTAGCGCAAAGCGAAGTAGAGAAGCTGTTAGATGCTAGGGTCATCAGAGAAATACAGTTCACAACATGGCTTTCAAACATAGTGATGGTACCGAAGAAGAATGGAGGGCAGAGAATGTGCATTGACTTCACACTCCTGAACAAGGCTTGCCCAAAAGATGACTACCCTTTACCAAGAATCAACGTGTTGGTGGATGCAGCAGCAGGATGTGAGACAATGTCCTTGTTAGATTGCTTCTCTGGATATCACCAAATTTGGATGAAGAAGGAGGACGAAGATAAAACAAGTTTCATAACACCCTTCGGGGTATATTGCTTTGTCAGGATGCCCGAAGGCCTGCGCAATGCTGGCCCAACGTTTAACAGAATGGTGAAGATTGTACTTGGCCCACAACTGAGAAGAAATGTGTCAGCCTATGTAGATGATGTGGTAATACACAGCAAAAAGAAAGATCAACACATCGAAGACCTCAGAGAAACCTTCGCAAACTTGAGGAAGTATGGCCTCATGTTAAATCTAGAAAAGTGTATCTTCGGGGTATCCAGGGGAAAGCTGTTAGGCTGTATGGTGTCCAAGTCAGGCATAGAAGCAAATCCAGAAAAGATAGAGGCAATACGAAACATGAGGACACCACAAACAAAAAGAGATATTCAGAAACTCATGGGAAGAATAGCAGCACTGGGTCGCTTCATCGCGCGATCAGCAGAACGAAGCTTACCAATCTTTAAATTGTTGTCTGCGAAGAACAAAATAACTTGGGGTCCCGAAGAGCAGGAAGCGTTTGAGCAGTTCAAGTCATACTTGGAGATTTGGCAGTGCTAACAAGTCCAGGCGACAAAGCGAAGTTGTTGTTGTACATAGCAGCTTCCGCAAGCGCAGTAAGTGCAGCTCTGGTGGAGGAAAAATACGAAGAGGGGCAACTCAATCAAGTGCCAGTATACTTCGTCTCTGAGGCTTTGTTAGGAGCGAAGAAGTTCTACTCTGAGCTGGAGAGAATGACATACGCAGTGGTAATGGCGGCAAGAAAGCTGAAGCATTACTTCCAGAGTTACTCAATCACCGTCCCAACCTCATATCCTCTTCGCGAAATACTAGAGAACAAGGAATCTTCGGCACGGATAGGAAAATGGGCAACAGAGCTATCCCAATACGCCATAGAGTTCACGACCAGAACAGCCATCAAGTCTCAAGTTCTAGCAGACTTCATTGCAGATTGGACACCAAGTCAAGGTGACAAAATGAACGAAGTTAGGCCAGAAACACCATGGGTCATGCATTGTGATGGAGCTTACTGTGATGATGGAGCCGCATCTTCGGCAATCTTAATGTCACCATCAGGCATAAAGATGAGATACGCTGTGAGGCTCGACTTTGAAGGCAAGACAAATAATGTTGCAGAGTATGAGGGATTGTTGCTGGGACTTCGCAAGGCAAGAGCCATAGGGGCACGAAGAGTGGTCATAAACATAGACTCCGAGTTGATCACAAGGCAGATTGGCAAGTCATATAAAGCAAAACATGATGAAATGGCAAAATACCTGAAAACGGTGTGAGGCATGGAAAAATTCTTCTTCGGCTTCACGGTCAAGAAAATACCAAGAGATCAAAACAATGAGGCAGACATGCTAGCAAAGGAAGCAGCACAAAAAGAACCATTACCACCAGATGTCTTCTACAAAGTTTTGAAGTGCAAATCAGCAGATTGTGATGAAGCACTAGTGAGATATGTAAACGCAATATCAAGCGAAGATTGGAGGTCTTCGATAATGGCATTCTTGAGAGGACACTATGAACCACAGTCAAAAGAGGAGAATAAAAGAATGGCCTTGAGGGCAAGAACATATGAAATAAGAGGAGACAACTTGTACAAAAGCGGAGTGTGTGCACCACTACTCAAGTGCATCTCCACAGCAGAAGGAAAAGACTTGTTGCAGCAAATCCACTCTGGAATGTGTTCTTCTCATATTGGAACACGAAGATTAGTCGTGAAGTTATTCCGTCAGGGATTCTACTGGCCAACGGCTGTCCGAGATGCCGAAGATATAGTGCGAAGATGTGACAACTGTCAAAAGCATTGCAACTACACAAAAACTGCTCCATATGAAATACAATTGCTACCACTAGTTTGGCCCTTCGCAAGATGGGGAATTGACATTGTGGGACAATTACCAATAGCACCAGGCAATTACAAGTACGCCATAGTGGCAGTGGAGTACTTCTCGAAGTGGATATTTGCTAGATCATGAACTTTGTTGCAAAGAGGGGACACATGACGCTCAATTTCATCACAGTAAGTTTCATGTTCCGCGGCTGTCATGTGACCGGTGAAGATCTGTAAGCTCAGCAACTTTAGTATCATATAGCTTCTGCAAACCTTCGGCCTTCCTTTTCTCGTCCTCAACAGTAGAAGCCAAGCGGCGAAGTTCAATCAGCTGAAGTTCTAACTCAGCGTTCTTCTTCAGCAAATCATCCTTCTTAGCAGAAACTTCAAGGCACCTTTTCTTCTCAGATTCCAAGGAAGATGAGAGAGAAACCTTTTCAGCCTGCAGAGCCTTGACACCATCGATCTCCTTGTTCAGTGCAGTAGCAGACATCTTTTCAGAAAGTTGCTGGGACCAAAGGTCAGCACGGCATCGATGTTGAGCGACACGACAAGCCAAAAAAGATTTCATGCTGAGATCTTGAGCCTGATATAAGATCTCTTCAGCGCTTTCTTGGCCGAGCTCATCTTCCATTATAGGAAAGCCAAAGCTATCGCCAGATTCTTGAAGCAAAGTGCGTTCGTGATCGTCGCTGCAGAATTGTAGCACCTTGCGCATAGAATCGTCGAAGATGCGTGCATTTGGCCTCATACCGAGACGCCGGGCAACAACACTAGGTGACTCGCTGCTGACAAAAACACCACCACTTCTAGTGTCACTATCCGTCTCAGACGAAGAGCCATCTTGTTCCACACGGGTTAAGGACTTGTGATGGATAGCAGAAACAGCCTTACTACCGCCTGGAACTTCAGTAGCCGAAGGAACAGTGGTTTCAACATTTGAAGGCGGAGGAAGAGGAGTCTTGTCCTTCGAAGATCTGGCCCGAGCGGAGAAGTCCTCGTCGCTTTTGGGCTCAGGGTCACTATAGTCAATGTTGAGAGGATCAGCGAGCGTAGCACCAGCAGCAACAGGAGATAGAGAAGTAATATCTACTATCTCTTCGGGTTGATCAGTCGAAGGGACTTCAACGTTTGTGCCAGAACCAGCACCAACTTCACTGGGACACGTCTTAGTATCACTCTTCGAATGGTCGGAGTCTTCGGGGCTGGATGAAACAGCCTCAGAAGTCGACATTTGGGCGGTTCTCTGGCGCTTGAAAACATTTCATCCGCCGCCGTGACCATGCTGCTTCCTAATAACCTTAGCGCGCGCGGCAGGGGCTGCGGCCTCAGAACTTCCTTGGCCACCTTTCTTTGCTGCTCGCTTCGCTTGAGCTTCGCGATGAGCAACAGTAACAGAGCGATCGCCAGCGTCAATACCGAAGAAAAAGAAGAGACGATTGTCTCGAGTACCACCAAGACACTCTTGAATCTCGGCATCTTCTTTGGAAGAGACGGGGCCAAGAATTTCATTGGCTCGAGCTTCAATTTCAGCAACATTGATAGCTGCAAAGAAAGGTGTAAACAAGCATCAGTAAAATAAAATAAAAAATATATACGACAATAGTAAGCTAAGAGAAGTAAGAAGAAACGAAAAAAGAGATATGTACCATACTTCGTTAAGCCGAAGCTCCGAGCGAACTTAGGAATTTTGTTGGCCGAAGAAAAGTCATTCCAGGCAACGACAGTCCATCCAGCGCGAACAGGGAATATCTTCGCACCAGTGTATTCTTCAACCAGGTCGCGAGTAGCATAGGTCTTCGCCAGCTCCTGGAAAGCGATGAGGAAAAGCCGGTCCGCATCTCCATCTTCATAAGCAGTGCCAACACCCTTAGGCAGGTTCTCAAATTGTGTGCACACAAGAGGGAGCTCTTCGTCATCAACAACATAATAAAACCAGTAGTGGTTCCAGTTTTCACCACACTTATTCTTGTAGGCAACGACAGGAACATCGGTGTCGCCACGATACTTGAAGTTCAAAGACGCAAACTGGGCCTCTTCGCGAACTAGAGCACCATCAGCGAAACGCTCTATCTTCAAAGGTTGATGATGAACAGTGTGAACTCTGACAAAGTTAGCAGCAGTAGGACTCACAGACATCGTCTTGCTGGCCCACATATAAACACTAAGCCGAAGAACGGCATTAGGGGTGAGATGGTGAAGATACATCCCAAAATTCTGAAGAATAGAGATAATAGCCCCGTCGAGAGGAAAACGAAGACCAGCAGTGAATAAATCCTGGAAAACAACTACTTCATTGGGGCGAGGAGTAGGAGTAGTCTCGGGACTAGGGGCCCGACCTTTTCCTTCCTTGATGACACCAGAAGTGACAAACTCTGCCACAAGTGCTTCCGAAACCTTGCTCCGCCCGAAGACGAAGGTGGGAGGCGCTTTGTCAGCCTTGGGAGCCATGGAAGCGAAGAAGAAAACTACACATGCATAAAAGTGAATAAGCAACGAAACTAGACAAGGAGACGGAAAAAGAAAAGAGGGCAGAAGACACTTACGAATAAAAGGAAATGAAGGAAGTGAAGAAGTCCTTAGCTCTCGCGAAGTCAGAGGGAATCCTTGGATCTCGCGAAGGCAAAGGTAAATCTACAAAGGTTTTACCACGGTGAAAGCAACTCCAGGCGGGGATCGGTCTTTATATAGGCTGCCAAAAGCGGGAATCTCGGAGATCCTGTAGCGAAAGACGTGGCGAAAATCTAGGAGTTCCGTTGGGACGTGGCGAGAATCACGGAGCTTCACGGATAAACATGCAAAATAGTAAAAGGAAATTAAAAAATAAATAATAATAATAATAATAATAATAATAGGAAAATGAAGGGGAAGAGAAGAAATAGTTTCCAAAGACGAGCCGAAGAGGGGAGGCGCTTTGGAGCGAAACATTTCTGCCCGTCACGGAGAAGGGTTGCTAGTTCGGCTCGTCTTCAGTTGAAACACTCACTAGCACGGGGCTGAATGTTGGGGAAAATATTTCGCAACTAACCCCCCTGTATCTTCGGCTCAACGGAGAAGATCGGAGGACGTTTCTACTTTTGCCTTTGTTATTTCAGGAAACGATCGTGGGTTAACTGGCGAAGACCAAGCAAAGCTTGGGATCTTCGTTTTACGGAAGTCAGGCTCACCGAGCGAAAGGCCCAACGAAGCTTGGAGTCTTCGCTCCGAGAGGGTGAGGTTCGCGCGCGAAGTCATGAGGGAAGAGTTGCCGCGATGTCGAGTCGAGGTCTGGCGAAGGTGTAACGCGAAGAAGAGCGGCCGGAGGTGAGGCGCGTGGTTTTCAAAGAAGCAATTTTCGCTTGATCTTCGGGCGGTAACGGCGACAATGCAGAAAACAACCAAAAGAAAGTCGCGAAGAGAAGAGCTCCAGCAAGAATTTCGCGAAGAGTATGGAGGCAAACGAAGAATGAACTGCCACGGTAGTGGACACGTATTCAGGCGGGGTGTAAAGTGATTGTCTATAAAGTCTGTGAATACGGAGCCCTATGAGGTTACCAAAATACCCTTAAGATGCCTCGCACAATGTGAAAATGCTAGGGTAGATGTTGTAAAGTGTAATTGTTACGGGCCTATAAAAAGGACCTAACGGTAATGAAATAGGGGCGATTGGAAGGCGGCTGGGTTGCATTACGCCCGGTCAAAGTTTGAGTTTCCTATTCTTCGGTGTTGTAAGTGTTTCCCTCAGCTTCCTTTCCCGCTAGTTCGTTTCGACTGTTGGCCCCTCTTCGGGGAAGGTTTTCACCCCAACACATGTTGCTTACCAATGAGAAGTCTCATATTTAGAAGTAAGCACATGGCCCGGTGGCTTTGACATGACATGAGGTGCTTGTGGGTGTTTATGATGGTCTTATGCTTAGAATGGTTGTCCTAGCATGAAGTTTGTGTGACTCTGCCACTTTGACATGTTTTGCTCATGTTTAGGACTTTGCTCATGAGAGGGTAATTTTTCGCAAAATTGCTCAATTCTATATTAGCTTCGCCCAATGGTTGTGAAACTTGGTGATCATGTAGTTGATGTTCATACGAAGCTATAGAGTATCTAACTTGCTCATTTGGACATGTGTAGCATCCTATGTTGAATTTTGTCTATTTGAGAAGCTCTAGGTTGCATTTTTTGCATTTTTGGTTTGATTCATGCATTGGCAACAAAGGGGAGAAGTTTAAGCATGTTTTGGCCTACTGAATGCATCTAGAGGGTTTTCAGATAGTTTCGAGCAAGTTCTGGGCTCTGTTGGGCACCGGTCTGACCGGTCTTGGTCACCGGTCTGACCGGTCAGGTGTGCTGGCCCTGTTCAGTAGTTGGGCACCGATCTGACCGGTGCAGTGGACCGATCTGACCGGTCAGAGCAAAGCTGATGTAGCTACTCTGTTTTGTGAAGTGGTTTGCATGCATTCGTCCAGGGGGAGTTGCATTGGTTCAGGGGGAGTTTGCATGTGTGCAGGGGGAGCTCTTTGTGGTTTTCGAGCTTTGGTTTGGTGAATTTCGCTCTTTGCTTGAGCTTGTTTTTGTCTCGGTTGTGTCGAGCCGTTGCCCTTGCCTAAGGGGAGCGAGACTTGTCTTCTTCAAGTGATCTTGCTCTTTGCCTTTCCTTTGGCTTTCGATCACTTGTTGGAGTTTCTTTTAGTCGTTTCTTTTCTTTTCCTTTTCTCTTTGGTTACCAAAACGTGTGTGTTGTCAATGCACTCATCAAGGGGGAGATTGAGGACCTGTGTGGTTCGAGGACCGGTGGATGGTCGCTTCCTGGTGTGATGAGTGATTGACAACGTTGTGTGGACTGATTCTTGGCCAAGTATTGCAGGTGCAGGTTGCGGCTTGACTGGTGTTGCTGCAGGTGAAGAACAAGCGCGAAAGGTCATTGCCAGTGAGGCCTCCGGGTGTGGAGAAGACAAGTAGGCTTGGTTCGAGTGACCCGGTGGCCAGCGGGGTCAAGTGCGGGCCGCATGGTGGCAAGAATGGCAAGATGAAGTCGTGGACGGTTCGTTGGTTGAGCCACAAAGCCAAGATTGAGCCAGGACTTCATAGAGGCCAAGTCATGAGTGGAGATTGGCGGAGGCCACACCAAGTTCGTGGGGTTTCCAGTGGTTCACCAGAAAACCACTGGGTTCCTTGGTTGATCCACAAAGCCAAGACCGAAGATGGAGGTGCAGCAGCATCGGACCGGTCTGACCGGTGGGTCTGACCGGTGGAAGACACCGGTATGACCGGTGTGCGACGACGTAGTCCAGAGACTTTGAAGCAGAGGACACGCGTCGGGATCGCATGGTGTGCATCGAGGCTACGCAGGGTGCGGTCGCCGGGCATCCGTCTGATGGTGCGAAGACAAAGATTCCCAAAGTGCCCCTCGGGGTGTGTATCCTAGTGTTAGGTCTTAGGGGTAGTTTCGTGTTTCGGTTGCCTTCATATAACCCAAGTGGTGAGAGGATGGCAGCCATCTCTTGGAACCCTAGCTCATTTTGTTTTGCTATTTTCCTCTTCCATTTTTCCTTTGGAATTTCTAGGACGAGCTTGAGAGCTTCATGGTGAGATCTTGAGAGAGGGATGGATGATCGGGAGGCAAGCTAGACCTTGTATGAACCTCCATGGTATGTATAGATGATTCGGCGTGGTTCCTCAAGGCTTGATGGTGTCTCTGTCATTTTTCCTTTTTGTTGATTTTCGGAGCCTTTTCTTGGCGATTTTCTTGTGGTGGATTTGAGACCTTTCTCTTTGGGATTTTGTGGGGGGTGTATGCATGAACCCCTCGTAGTTCTTTTCCCTTTGATTCCCCTCCCAAATCCGTGAGCAAAGGGGCTCGATTTTGGGGTTTTCTCCTCTCTAGGGTTTGAAGCATTCTTGGTGGGATTTCTTCGATTCCTCTTGATTTAGCAAGTTTTGGTGGACCAAATCTTGGCTATGGAGTGCCCATGAGGAGTTCCTACTTTCCCTAAAGTCTTGTGCGAATCCGTGGAGCGAATCGGGAGATCGAGATTTGGATTTTGGGGAGTTGACCCGCGGGTTGCTGTTCATCTCGAGCTGCCCAGGCCTGACCGGTCTGACCAGTACCTGTGACCGGTCTGACCGGTGCAAAGCCCTTATGGGATTTGCCTCGGGTGAATTGCCTAGTTCGTGTGGTTTTGGCCCGTGGTGCTGTTGGTTAGTTCTTGGCAGGTTTTGAGTTGTTTTGCTGGGCTTTGTGAAGGGTTTTCTTCCCGTGCAGGTTGAGTTTTGGAGGTGTTTTTGTTCCAGGGCCTAGAGGAGTCACTGAGGCTTCCTGGAACTTTGTTGTGCACCTGTTGTTCTCCACTGGCCTAATCGGCAGAGTCCACCGGTCTGACCGGTGCCATCGGTCTGACGGCAGGAGCCATCGGTCTGACCGGTGTGGCATAGACAGCAGGTTGTGCAGTTTCCCGCTGTGCGTTTGGGGTGTTTTGTTTAGTTGGTTGAGTTGTTGGTTCCTAGCACCAGTATCACTCCAGTGGCTACGTGGTCTTGGCCAACTTGGGTAGTTGAGTCGGAGATGTGATTTGGTTAGCCGTGTTCGTCATATTGGAGTAGCCATCTCCTTCGAGAAGAATTTTTATCAGCTCTCATTCACTCCGCCCCTCTCTGGTCACTAGTTCGGTCCTTCACCGCTTACAGCAAGGAGTCCATGAGTAGCCGTATAGGCTGGACTTGTAGATGAGTAGTCGAGTGACTACGTGTAGAAGCGACAGAGCTGGTTGACAGTCCACGAGTTGTTGATATCTTCACCTTCAAGAGTTTGGAGACGATAGGAGCCCGGGCCGGTCACCTTGGAGACTGAGAAAGGACCTTCCCAGGGCGAGTTGAACTTGTGTAGTCCTTCCCTGTTTTGAATACGACGGAGGACTAGATCGCCAACATTGAAGGAGCGTTCCTTGACGTTGCGATCGTGGTAGCGTCGGATACCCTCTCGGTACCTTGCTGATTGGATGAGGCCAGCACAGTGGGCTTCTTCAAGGCTGTCGATGTCAACCCGTCCGCTGTCTTCTGAGAAGCCTTCGTCGTATTGTTCTACTGCTGGGGATTCCCACATCACGTCGACGGGTAGAATAGCTTTGGAGCCGTAGACGAGGAAGTAGGGCGACTGCCCAGTTGGCTTGGTAGGTTGAGTACAAAGCCCCCAGAGTGCGTTGGGTAGTTCCTTGATCCACTTGCCCCCTTTGGTGTTAGCAGCAATGTGCAGTAGGTTCTTGAGGGCGTCGAGTACCATCCTGTTGGCACGCTCCACCTGGCCGTTAGCGCGCGGGTGGGCGACTGAGACGTACCGGACATCGATCCAACTGTTCTCGTAGTACTCCCAGAACTGATGGTCGTTGAAGTTGGAGCCCAGGTCTGTGATGATGCGATGGGTTAGCCCGTAGCGATGCATGAGTTCCAAGAAGTCGAGTACTCTGTTGGCTTTTGGGTAGGTGACTGGCTTGACTTCGATCCACTTGGTGAACTTGGCTATAGCCTCCAGAACTCTATTGAATCCTCCTGGCGTAGTTGGCAGAGGCCCAATCATGTCGAGCCCCCAGCAGGCTAAAGGCCAGGTCGGCAGTATCGTGACTAGCTTATAGGCTGGGACGTGTTGCTGCTTGGCGAAGAATTGGCACCCTTGGCACCTTCTGACGAGTTCTTCTGCGTTGCCCAAAGCTGTAGGCCAGTAGAAAGCTCGTCGGAAGGCCTTGCTCACCAGCGTACGAGAGGATGCGTGGTTGCCGCAGACGTCTTTGTGGATCTCCTCCAAGATGTCCTTGCCTTCTTCCCGAGGTACGCACTTCATGAGTACTCCAGAAGTCACACCCCTCCTGTAGAGCTTGTCTCCGACTAGTACGTAGGTCTTGGCTCGTCGGACGAGTTGTTCTGCCTCATTCTTGTCGGCGGGGACCTTCTGCTCGCGGATGTAGTCGATGAAGGGTTGCCTCCAGTCCACGTTGATCACCATGACCTCCTTATTGGGCTGCAACGGCCCAGGATCAGTGGTCATTAGCGCCGGCTCCGGGATGGATGGCGTGTGAAGTTTGTGGACGAAGACTCCAGCTAGTACTTGAGTGCGAGTAGAACCAAGCTTCGATAGGACGTCCGCTGCAACATTGTTGTCACGGACGACGTGATGGAACTCGAGACCATGGAAGTTGTTCTTGAGCTTGCAGACTTCTAGGCAGTAGGCGTCCATGTTCACCTTGTCGCGGTCCCAGGAGTCGTTGACCTGGTTGATCACCACAGCGGAGTCGCCGTAGACTAGTAGTCGCTTGATGCCCAGTGAGATTGCGAGTCGGAGCCCGTGTAGCAGAGCTTCGTACTCAGCTTTGTTGTTTGAGACCTTCCAAAAGATCTGCAGGACGTACTTGAGTTGTTCTCCCTTGGGAGAGATCAGGAGTACCCCTGCGCCTGCGCCCTCGAGCTTGAGTGAGCCATTGAAGTACATCACCCAGTGCTCTGGTCGCTCTGTTGGTGTGGGTAGTTGATTTTCCTGTGACTCTGCCATGAAGTCGACTAAGGCTTGAGACTTGATGGCTGTACGTGGCTTGAAGTCAATGTTGAGGGCGCCAAGCTCAACCACCCACTTGGAGATTCTCCCGGTTGCATCTTGGTTGTGGAGTATATCGCTGAGCGGGTAGTCGGTGATGACGGTGATCAAGTACTCCTGGAAGTAGTGTCGTAGCTTCCGCGAGGTGATGAGTACTGCATAGAGTATCTTCTGGACCGGTTGGTACTAGGCCTTGGACTCGGACAGGACCTCGCTGACGAAGTAGACTGGTCGCTGGACTGGGTAGGTGTGGCCTTCTTCCTGCCGCTCGACGACAATGGCAGTACTGACCACATGAGTAGTCGCAGTGATGTAGAGCAGTAGCTGCTCCTTTTTGTGAGGAGCCGTGAGGACCGGTGGCTTAGACAGGAAGTCTTTGAGATGCGTCAGAGCTTGATCAGCCTCCACGGTCCACGCGAACTTCTCTTGGTGCTTGAGTAGCTTGAAGAAGGGTAGTCCCCGCTCTCTGAGCTTCGAGATGAATCTGTTCAGGGCCGCCATGCACCCGGTCAGCTTCTGGACATCCTTGATACAAGTCAGAGCTTTCATGCTGGTGATGGCAGAAATCTTCTCGGTGTTAGCTTCGATGCCGCTGTGGCTGATGATGAAGCCGAGTAGTTTCCCTGAGGGTACGCCGAAGACGCACTTGTTGGGGTTGAGCTTCCATTGGTACTCCTGCAGAGATGCGAAAGTCTCTTCAAGATCGGCGATTAGCGTGTCTGAGTTCCTGGTCTTGTCGACCATGTCAGCCACGTATGCTTTGATGTTCTTGTTGAGCTGCTCCTTGAAGCAGGCCTGGATAGCTCGTTGATAGGTAGCGCCGGTGTTCTTCAACCTGAACGACATCATCATGTAGCAGTAGGCGCCGAATGGGGTGATGAACGCGGTCTTCTCCTGGTCTTCTTCCTTGGTTGCAATCTGGTGGTACCCCGAGTAGCAGTTGAGGAAGAAGAGTAGGTCGCAGCCCGCCGTGGAGTCGATGACTTGATCAATCCGCGGCAACCCGAAGGGGTCCTTGGGGTAGTGTTTGTTGAGGTCTGTGTAGTCGACGCACATCCTCCACTCGTTGGTGTTCTTCTTGCGGACGAGGACGGGGTTGGCGAGCCACTCAGGATGGAAGACTTCTCTGATGAAGCCAGCCGCAAGTAGTTTGGCGAGTTCCTTCTTGATGGCGTCCCGTCAGTCGTCAGCGAAGCGGCGGAGGTGCTGTCGCTTGGGTGTAGCTTTAGGGTTGACGTTGAGTGAGTGCTCGATCAGCCTCCTGGGCACACCTGACATGTCCACTGGTTTCCACGCGAAGATGTCTCGGTTAGCCAGGAGAAAGCTGACGAGCGCGTCTTCCTATTTAGGGTCGAGTCCCGCACCGATCATGGTAGTCTTGCTGCTGTCACCAGTCCCGAGGTCGATGGCCTTCACCTATACTTCCTCTGTTGGCTGAGGTTTGTTGGAGGTGTCGGTTTTCTTAGGTATCTCGAGTTCGGTTGGAGCGAGCTTTTTTGATGCAGCGAAGATCTCCATCATCACGTTGGGTACTTGATTAGCTGCTGCGAGCTCCATGGCTTCGGTGTCGCAGTCGTAGGAAATCTTCAAGTCCCCTTGCAGCACAAGTACTCCGGCAGGACTTGGCATCTTGAGTACCAAGTACACGTAGTGGGGGATCACCATGAACTTGGCGAGAGCGGGTCTGCCGAGGATGGCGTGGTATGAAGTCTCGAAGTCCGCAACCTCGAACCTGATGTACTCGGTGCAGTAGTTCTCTCGTGTCTCGAAGGTAACTGGTAGGACCACTGAGCTGAGTGGTATAGCCGCGTTGCCTGGGACGATGCTGTAGAAGGGCGAAGTGATCTTGGTGAGCATGCCGGTGATGTCAAGCTTCATCTTCTTCAAGGTCTTGGTGAACAGGATGTTAAGTCCGCTTCCACCGTCGATGAGTACCTTGGTGAGTTTGGAGCCCGCGACTACTGGATTCAGGACAAGTGGGAAACGTCCTGGGTCAGAGAAGCTTGTCCATTGATCCACGCGGGAGAAGGTGATGGGTACCTCCGACCACCTGAGAGGTGTCGGCACCGCTGGTTCAATGTTCAAGATTTCGCGCAGAGTCAGCTTCTGCATTTGCTTGGTGGGTAGTCCGATGAAGAGGACATTGACCGTCTTGTTGGATTCTTGGAAGTCGCCATTGCCTTCGTTGACTTTGGTTTTGCCCTTCTTGTCGTGAGGGTGTCGTGGTTCAGGAGTCTCCTTGAGTGCCCGCTGAAGCTGGTAGCACTGTTCGGTAGTGTGGTTGCTATCCTAATGCCATGGACACTTCTCCTTGAGCAAATCCTTGAAGCCGCCGGAGGTCTTCTTGCTGGTATCCTTCGCAGGGCGCTGAACAGCCGCGACAGTGTTGTCTGGCTTGCGCTTGCGGTTAGGACCCGAGTAGTAGTAGTTGTAGATGTTATTGTAGTTGTTGTTGTTGCGACCCCCTTGATCCTTATTGTTGTTGCCGCCCGTGTTGTTCTTTCCTTTGCCGCGATTGGAGTCGTACTTGGTACTGGCCTTGCCTTCCTCATCGGCCCATGAAGTGATCATGTCCTTGAGTTTGGTGATTGAACTTGGGCGGCAGCGACCGAAGTCTTCGAAGGTGCGGCGGTGGTAGAGACCGTCCTGGAAGCAGTCGATGACTTCTTTATCGGTGACGTCGACTACGGTCGCGCGCTTGTCGAAGAAGCGGCGCATGTATTGGCGGAGCGTCTCGCCTTGCTCCTGCTTGACCATCGCCAGGTCCATGCGAGTACCCGAGCGTCCCATGGCGCTCGCGAAGTTGCTGGTGAACTGCGCCTTTAGCTGGTCCCACTCGTCGATCGAGTTCTTGTCGAGTGACTCGAGCCATGTGAGTGGAGCCTGGTCCAGATAGAAGGGGAAGTAGAGGCACTTGGTTTCGTTGTCGCCACCAGCATTCTCAATGGCCAGGGCATAGCACCTGAGCCACTGAACTGGGTCTTGCTTCGCGTCGTACTTGTTGATCCCGAGAGGCTTGAACTTCTGGGGAAGTAGCAGAGCGCGAAGTCGTGAGGAGTAGGCGGGGAAGCCGTCGCTGTCACTGACGTCGGTAATCTTCTTGGCGCGGTGTATCTCATCGATTCTGTGGCGGGCATCGTAGCCGCCACATTCGTTGCCGGTGGCGTGGCTGTTCGCGTGGCCTCAGCCTGCACGATCGCCGCTGCCACCGCGTCTTCTGCCGGTGTCGTGGGAGGAGCTACCGCTGCTGCCATTGCCGCCGCCCCTGGCGCCGCCCTGTGAAGGTCCTCCCCCATAGCTCTAGAGTGATTGGGGGTCGGCTGGTGTTCACCGCGAATGCGATTCGGTCTGACTTCTGCCGGAGTGCGGCTGCGGCTGGTGGCTTCTTGGTTTGCGGCTCTGGCGATCCTGTCGTCGACCCGCATGAAGTAGGCATCCTCCGCGAGTCTGGCTATGAGGTCGCCCGCACGATGCCCCTGAACCACTCGCCCTATCCTGTTGATGGACAGAAGGCATTGCTTAGGGGTAGTGTGGTTCCTGTTGGAGATTTCGTCCAGAGCATCGTTGAGGTTGCGGATGGGTAAGGCTTCCCGAAGCCGCCGGCGTCGGTCTGCTCGCTTCTTTTTGCGGTTGCGCCGGGCGTTCTTCGCCTCAGTAGTCTCATCCGGGGGTGCGTTGGTTGACTCCTCGTCGTCTGAGATGTCATCGAGGTACTGATCAACTCGGGCCTTCGAGGTTCCGGCATCTGTAGTTGCCACGAATACTTCGCGGTTAGGTGTGCAGAGGCTAGAGTCAGTAGTTGCCACCTCGGTTGGTCAGTACTCCTCTGCTGTGGGGGTCAAGGTGTTCCCTCTTGGAAGGGGAGTGTCTCGAGGTAGGCGACGCAGTGTGAGTTGTCGTTGGTCAGGTCTGTGGGCTTCTGGTCGGGCCAGTAGACGAATCTACCGGCTGGAGTAGATGTGATGACCAAGCCGGCGGCAGGACCACGGCAGGACCTGATAACGGCTCCTCAGTAGAGTTGTGCTCGGACTTGGGCTCGATCGGATCCAATCCGAAGTCGAACTCGTAGGAGGAGTCCGAGTTGAAGTCGGGGACGGCGCTGGAGTCCGAGGAGTACTCGGAGACGACCTCCTTGCCGGCTCGACGTGGGATGAGCGCGTCTGCGTAGACTGTGCTGGCACTGTGAAGGCCATACGGGAAGTGCTCATGGGGGAGGACCGGTCCACACGATGGCTCAGAAGCCAGCTCGCGTGGCTCGATCCAGGTTATCGTCTAGTTTGAGTTGGAGGTGGATCCGGTCTCGAAGCCAGCGACTTGGTTGTAGAGCAAAAATTCATCGAATTTCTCGACGAGTTGGCCCGTGACAACTTCGGGAAGCGTCACGAGTCCGGTCTCTGGGTCCGGGGTCATAGTGAGGTAGCGCTGGAACGAACCAGCGCCGTCAGCGGTGGAGACCCAGGACCCGAAGGTGAAGGTGTCGCCGCGGTTGAAGGAGGCGGTTGGCTTGACGATGATTGAAGCCGTCGAGTTCATCATGAGATCTTCGGCGAGCTCCCCTACCTGGCGTGCCAGCTGTCGATGTTTTAGACCAGCAACATACCAAGGGGAGTACCTGAGGTAGATGTTTGTGGCCTCGCCGAGATCGGAAACTCGAAGGAGAGACATGTGGCACACAATTTAGATAGGTTCGTGCCGCTAGGTGCGTAATACCCTACATCCTGTATGCTGCGTAGCTCAGGATTGATTGGGTGTTCTTACAAGATGATGTGGATCAAGAGATAGGGGTCCCTGCCTAGCCTTATATAGTCCGGGAGGTAGGGTTACAACTCGGTTTAGAGAGGAGAGTATTAGTCGTACACGGCTAGGAGTACTCTACATAGATCCGGACATGTCTAGTCTCCTAACCGAGTACTAGCCCTCTGGTTGCCTTGTTCTCCACGCCGCCTTGCACCGTGTAGCCCAAGTCGAGTAGTCCCGGGGGCCCATGCAGTAGTCGGTCCAGTACCCACCTGGGTAGTGGGCCCTGGGATGTCCGTACGACAGTCGGGGGCAACACGGACGGCGCTTGCGACGCTTGTACGGGAGACACCACGAGTGGCGGCACGGACGCCGCCGGGGGCGCCTGTATCGGGGGTGGTGTGGAGGCTGGTACAAGCGCGGGCGTAGAGGACCATGACAGCAGTGAGAAGAAGCCTAGCAGAGGAGACAGGGGGGGTCGTCCGCCAGGCAGGGGCGCTCGATGGGAGCGCATGAGGCGTCGGGGAGCTAGCGCCCGGAGCGGGGAAACCCGATGGGGGCGTTCTGGATGCCAGGGAGCCTGAGCTCGGTGCTGGAGCGGGTGGGGCGGCACTGCTTGGAGTCCCTACCGGGGGAAAATAACTGGCAGGATGTTGTCATCAGTTAGAAAGTCGAGTTCGTGAGCCGAAGGCGAGGGCCGACGATGGGAGAAAGGGAAAGTGGTCTCGTCGAAGATGACATGGCGGGAGATGATGACATGTTTGGTGTTGAGGTCGAGGCACCGATAGCCTTTGTGGTCGGGAGAGTAGCCGAGAAAGACGCACAAGGTAGAGCGAGGGGCTACTTTGTGAGGAGTGGTGGCTGTGAGGTTGGGGTAGCAGGAGCAACCGAACGCCTGGAGATCATGGTAGGAGGGATGGGCACCGTGAAGGGCGAGGAATGGGGTGCTCATGCGGAGGGTTTTGGTGGGAAGACGGTTTATGAGATGAGTGGCAGTGGCAAGGGCATCCGCCCAGTAGCAGGGAGGCATGGAGGCTTGAAACAGCAAAGTGCGGGTGACATTATTGATGGTGCGGAGCATACGCTCGGCTTTGCCGTTTTGTTGGGAGGTGTAGGGACACGGCATTCGGAGAGAGACACCTTTGACAAAAAAGAAAGCACGGGAGGCTGAATTGTCAAAATCACAACCATTGTCACATTGCACGGATTTGTGGTGCAGCTGAACTTTGTAAGTACATAAGAGAAGAAGTGCAAGAGAGTGGGGAAGGTGTCTGAGTTTAACCGAAGGGGAAAAGTCCAAATGAAATGAGAGCAGTCATCAATAATCACTAGATAAGATTTAAATCCGGATACACTGGGTACAGGAGAGGTCCATAAATCGCAATGTATCATATCAAATTTTTGAGATGCTCTAGACGAGGAACTGGATAAGGGCAAGTGGACATGGTGCCCAAGCTGATAAGCGTGATAGAGGGAGTCGTCGTCGGGCTTGCTGCAAATGACTGACGAGGACTGAGCGAGGTGTTGGAGAGCGGCCCTGCCAGGGTGACTGAGCCGGCGATGCCAGGTGGTTAGGGAAGGAGTGGCCACAAGAGCGCAGGAACCAGAAGGCGACGGTGGAAGCTCCAAGGTGTAGAGAGGTCCTGGGCTGTTACAGCGAAGGAGGGTACTCCTGGTGTGTAGATCCTTCACAGAAACACCAAGGGGATCAAATTCAACAAAAACATGATTGTCAGTGGTGAAATGTCGAATGGAAAGGAGGTTCTTAATGATATTAGCAGCAATAAGAACGTTGGTGAGGCGAAAAGGACCGAGAAGAGTAGTGTAGCCGGAGCCAATCACCGGAAGGGAAGCTCCATTGCCCACAACAATGGAGGAGGAGAAAGAGGACTAAGAGGACAGGGTGACCATACCAGGAGTGGATGCGATATGAGAAGAAGCACCGGAGTCGAGGACCCAGTCGGAGTAGCTGGGAGGTGGATTGAGGGCGACAATGCTAAAGGCCTTGGCGAGGGACTGCGTGTCCCATGGGGACGGAGCAAGGGGCGGCGCCTGGTGGAGAGGTGGGTAGAAGGCTCCAGGGGCCGCCGAGTGGAAGAAGCCGGGCGGAGGGAGGCCGGCCAGCATGGCCTGCGGAGGGGGCGGGCCGACGCGAGGAGGAGGCCTGAGGACGCCGCCGGAGATGGGGCCGGGCCACATGTGAATGGACCCGGTCCACGGATTGAGGAGCGAGGGCCACTGTGCCCCGCCTATGGGGCCGTTGTTCGAGCCGCCATGGTTGTGGCCGCCGCGGCGACGACGGCCACAGTCTTTGCTGGAAGAGCTGCCTCCGGTGGGTGGAGGCGGAGGGCGATGGGTCGAGGCGCCGGGGGCGGGCGCGGAGGTGGTCAGCTTGCTAGAGGTGGCGACGAAGGCTTAAGGGGGCGTTGAGGATGGTGCCATGTTGAGCTCGGCGAGGACGTCGGTGAACAACGGGAACGACCACTGGCGAGTGATGAGTTGTGACATGAACTGGTAGCGCTCGTTGAGGCCTCGCACCATGTTGAGCACCAGCGTGCAGTCTTGGATGGGTTTGCCAAGATCAGCAAGGGCGTCTACCATGGTCTTCATCTTGCGGCAGTAATCGTGGACAGAGAGGGCGCCCTGGGAAAGAGTGCGAAATTCGGCGTCGAGGAGCATGGCGCGGGACTCGCGGTGGTTGAGGAATTACTCCTCAAGGCCGAGCCAAGCCGCCCGAGTAGAGACGCCGTCGCGGTGGTGTATGACGTCTATGAGGTCAGCGGAGATGGTGGTGAAGAGCCAGGAGACGACGACGCAATCCATGCATGACCAAGCCGCATCGGGAAGAAGGGGGATCACCGATGACATGGTCTTGCAAGGCGAAGCGGCCGAGGACGAGAAGTAGGTGGCCGCGCCACTTCGAGAAGTTGGAGGCCTGGAGGTCCATAACAAGGGGAACAAGGTTCCGGATGTTCTAGACGGCGGCGGCCTGGTTGTGGAGCCGAGCGATGGCCGCGGCGCCGGAGGTGAGGAAGTGGGCGTCGTCGTCATGGGAGTTGTCGTCCCGAGGGCTGGTGTCGCGGGGACGGCCGCGAAGGGTGGTGGCCCGCTGCTCCAGGGGATAGGCCTCCGTGGGCTCGTAGTCAAGAGCGTCGGCGGCGGCGCGGACCCGGTCTTGGGTGGCGGCGGCGGCGGCGGCCTTGTGGAGGTCGACGTCCTCCTGCAGCTACTGCCTGCGCTCGGCGTTGGTGGAGCTTAGGGTAGCGGCTTCATCTTCCAACAGCTTGGCAGTGGCAAGGGCCTCATCGCGGAGCTTGGTCGCGGCAGTGGCAGTCGCGGCGCTAGAGGTGGAGGAGATGTCACCCATGGGCGCGGCGGTGGACATGCACGCGGCCCAGGCGAGGTGGGAGAAGGGAGGCGCGGCGCGCGAGCGGGTGGTGCGCCACACGAGCAGGCGACGCAGCACACGAGCGGGCGGCGGGGCGCCGAGGGTGCGGAAGTAGAGAAGGTGGGGAGAAGAAAGGTCTAGGAATTTGACTAATCTACTGATACCATGTTGGAGGAAAGCCAACAGGCTTGGATTCCTTGATTAGAATTACAAAAGAGATTAAAAATATATAGAGGAACATAGGCAGCCCAAAGGGCTTGGTAGTTGGCAGTTGGGGGAATACAGCTGGAGAGGTAATTAATTCTAACAACCGCAATGTTAGAGCCAAAGTAATGACTTACTACATTTCTCGATTATTCATTTGTCATTAATGTTTTATTATTTGCTGACATGTCTTTACAAACATACTCCACCTCCTCTTTGTGGTTTCATGTAGTGGCTAGATACCGAGCAGTCTGACTTCGACAAGAGGTACGTCGAGGGGGCGGGCCGTGATGCAAGGGAAAGGTGGTTTCCCATGGTTGAGTGGGAAAAAGAGAGGAAAAAAGGAGGAGGAGAAGGAAATTCACAATCGCCAGGAGATGAGAGAACGTGAAGCGGCCCAGGCCCATGAAGCAGATAGAGAGGGGAAAAGGGAGAGGGCTCGCCGGGCCAAGGAAGTTCGGCTGGATGCCATCACGAAGGGGAAATACCCCCGTTGTACTCAGTAGACCTAGAGTATTAGTCGGACTGTATCAAATAATTTGAAATTTAATGACATCGTTGTTGATGGTTGTTAAGTGCTTACTTTAGCAGTCAATTTACTCAAGAATAAAGGAGCAAGAGGCATTTCTTACATGCATTTTAGTTAAGAATAATGTAGTTCCACTTGTCCTTGGAGATTATGTGATTGCAGGAAAATAAGCATAAAGAAGTGGCAAACTCACCTTCTAGGATTATTGCCACGTCACCTCAGCCAAGGAGTGGCTGCCACCTCAGGTGCCATGCATGCAAGCCATGTCAACAATCCAAGGGAGGCAAGTCCCGACGAATCAGAGCGTGACACGTGGACTTCACATGGATCCATGGGCCCACCAGAGTGGATAAACCGCCTAAAGAGGACGTGTACACCGGGGACCGACCTAAGGGCCCACAGGACAGCCACCCCGAGGAAGCACACCCCGAGTGGGGCCACCTAGGGGTCGGCCAACCCTTGGATAGGCCAAACCGACCTTGGGTCAACTGATCCCAGGCCTCCACGTGGTGCTTGTCCATTGGTCCTAGAGGCCATCCCCGGGGTGTTTCACTCGTCTTCGCGTCGGTGCTCAGGCCTATAAATAGAAGGGGAGGGGGTTCATTTCTTACCAACACATCTTACTCCTCCTCTCTCACTTTTGGTTTCTAAGGCTAGGAGGTAGGCTAGAGTAGTTCTACTTCAGGTTCCAAGTCTACTTTGGGATCTAGGTATGAGTTCTCTTGTATCTTTATTTTATTGTATAACTTTGACCTACTTCAGTTATTCAGCTATTTCATATAAAGTTGTGCTTGTATACATGGGTGATTTGTTCATGTGTTCTTCGCTTGTTCATCATTTAGAGGCTCACGTTCTTGATGAACAAGGCCTTTCGATCCAGTTGACGAGTGACTTACACATGTTTTCGGTGTTTGGTCATAAGTTAGAGGCTTGTGTTCTTCGCGAACATGACCCTTTGATCTTGTTGAATAGACATAGGAAAACACAAATCCGTTTGTGTACTTAGCCTAGTTTGATCTAGTTAGATTCCATGTTTGTGTTGTATGAAGTTCATGCTCAAGCTACGGTACTCGGTGTAATTGGCCGGTTTATCTGGCGGCTCTGACCTGGGTCACAATAGCCCAGGCCGGTCAGGGTCCTGCTAACAACGTAAGCGTGGTGCTTGGGTTGCGTAGCTACGTTACATATGAGTGTATCCCACGGTTTGTCTTGGGGTAGGCCGCGGTGGTGACAACCGTTGGACCCTTCTGGAATCCCCCACGTTCGGATACGCTGTAGGAGTCTAAAGTCTAACAACCGGAGTCGTGCGTAAGCGACGCGGGAGGTTAGCTCCCCGTTTGTACCTGGGTGCTTGAGCCAGCAGTCATACAATGTAATGTGTATCTAACTCGTCTGACTAACTTTGTGTGTTTAGTACCTTAGAACCTTGAACTAACTCGTATGTTGCCTCCTAAGCCTAGGACCTTTAGAGAGAGTGTGTTTGTGTGTTCACACTACCAACTTATTTATCACACCTTACCCCTGTACTTGAGTGTCTGGTTTGTTTTCGTCTATGATTTATACTCATTGCAATAGTGTTGAACTTGTTAATCCGCCCAGCCTTCCTTGGATTCGATACCCTTTGGAATACTCCTTCGGGGAAATGCTACAATGGTACTTCCGTGCGCTTGCGGACTCTTGTAATCGTTAGGATTACCATTTGGTTATTTCTGGCATCGTTGCTAGGAACCCATAACTTAGCATCGAGGTTAAGAAATACCAACAAGCATTTCTTGCGCCGTTGCCGGGGAAGGCTAAGGATAACATGTCAACACTTTGCAAATGTTTATAATCATGACAGGAATGAAACAGTTCTCAATACAGGCTAACTTTGATTGTCTTCTTTGTCTATTGATGATGAAGACAGGTAGTGTATGACTGGTTTTGACTTACCGCCGAATTTCAATGAAGATCCTGAGTCACTCGTAAGGAGAGCTAGAACTCATTTCGGTTCTCCCCAGCGTGTACGTACAGAAGTCGACCCAGCTTCCTTTGTGCCATCTACATCAACTCCTATGGCCAATCAAGAGAAGACTCTTCGCGAGTATTCTGCTCCCTCTGCTGATCAGGTGCCCACCGGCCCCGAGATCAACACCGGGAATGGAAACTTCGAGATCAAGATTGGCCTCATTACGATGGTACTGGCTAGCCCATTCTGTGGCAAGCCTAATGAAGACGCGAGCGCCCACTTGCAACAGTTCCTGGAGCTGTGCAGTACCTTCACTATACGAGGAGTGGAGGAAGATGCCATCTGTCTGCGGCTGTTTCCATTCTCACTTCTGGGAAAGGCGAAGCAGTGGTTCTATGCGAACCATGCAGATATTGACACCTGAGCAAAGTGCTCAGCAGCGTTCCTCGCGAAGTTGTTTCCGTTGGGTAGGACCAATGCCCTCCGAGGGAGAATTTCAAGCTTTCAGCAAGCAGCAAGTGAAACCATTCCAGAAGCTTGGGAGAGGCTCCAGGAGTACATCCTGGCTTGTCCCCATCATGGGATGGACAACTGGCTTATTCTTCAGAGTTTCTATAATGGGCTAACTCCGACAGCCCGAGGCCACATTGATGCTCCTGCTAGAGGGGCTTTCTTCTCTCTCACTATCGCTGAAGCAACTAAACTTATCGAGAAGATGGTCTACAACCAAGGGTGGAATGATGATCGACTCCAGCCACGTCAGAGGGGTGCACATACCGTCAAGGAAGCGGATATGCTGCACGCCAAGATGGACATACTTATGAAGAGAATGGATCCTCTGACCAGCGAGAAGGCTGCCATGGCCATCACTACTCAAGCTATGGATGCTCGCATGACCTGCGAAGTCTGTGGTGACACTAGGCATTCAGGGAATTACTGCCCTACTACCCAGGATGACGTGATGTACATGAATGGCAACAACAATGGTTATCGTCCACAAGGAGGTCAAACGTGGAATCAATCACGCCCTTATTATCAGGGAAGTAACCAAGGTAATTCTTTCAACCAAAACCAACCTTCCCTGAGAGATCTGGTTTTCGAGCAAGCTAAGATTAACGATGGTTTCATTAAGAAAATAGCTGCCTATGATAAGGCTTTAGAAAGCCTTAACGTTAAAATTGATAGCCTTTCTTCTGCTCTTAAGAACCAGTTGAACTTTAACAAAATGATAGAAACCAAGTTGGCTCAGTTAGCTACTTTGGTTCCCTCTGCTGAAGACGGGAAGATTCCGGGGCAACCCGTGTCTTCTTGTGAGAATGTTTGTGCAGTGTCTTCCGGGGTAAGCCATCTGGGAGACCCATACAGCAGGTTCTTGATCCATGAGAATCTTCAGCAATTGTGCACAGGAGAGACCCTCGTTATCCGGCTATCACTTGCACAATATACTACCAGAGAATTAGGAATGCTCTCTGTGATCTTGGCGCGAGTGTCAACCTCATGTCCAAGGCTATGTTCGAAAGATTGGGATATCCTGCTCTTACTCCAACCTCGAGGACAGTTCAACTTGCTGATGCATCGATTCGGTATCTGGAGGGGATTGTGGAGAGTCTACTGGTATTTGTCCAGGGATCCGGCATCTTCGCGGATTTCGTGGTCCTTGATATGCAAGGTGATGCGGAAATGCCACTCATTCTCGAGAGGCCGTCCCTAAGTGACGCAAGGGCGAGGATCAATGTGGAAAATGGGACCATCCGTTTCCGCATTGGGAAGAAGAATTTGATGTTCCGATTTTGACCAATAAAAGAGCAATGCTATTCAGTGCAAGGAAATGATGAGCAGACTGGGGAATGGACAGAGCCACAACCCCAGCTCAAGCAACCTCTGACCGCACCAAGGAAGTCAAAGAAAACACGGAAGGTGTGGCGGGAGGTACGGAAATCACACCCCTCTACTTCTCGAGAGTGAGGTGACGAGTGGAACTAATCGCCGAGAAAAAGTCTCGCTCTCGGACTTAAAATGATGAGTCCTTTCGCCAAATGGTAAAACTGGTATTTATCTCATATTTCCCTTTCCAAAATTTAATTTAATTTTTCCCAATGCATATTTGAATCTTCCATTCTTGCATCTGCATGCTAGAATTTTTCTAGCGAATTTCCCTTTTCGAATAAAAATTCTGAAAACATAATTTTGAGTTAGAAAATCCTTAAAAATTCATTTGAGTAAGCTTTTGGGCAAGTTTGGACTGGGACACCTAGGCAGGCCACCACATGACCGTTAGAGAGCCGTTGCAAAAGTTCGGAGGCGAGCGGACCCGAGGTGGGTTCGGCCGACCCCACAGGTCGGCCGACCCAGCCTAACGGCTATCTCGGCCCTCCTTCCTCCAACGGCTCCTAGCCGTTGCACACCGCCCATGTCTCGGTGCCCGACTCCATTGCCTATAAATAACAGGGGGTTTGAGGGGTGTCTTCACCCATTGCATCACTCTCTCCCTCTCTCGTTCTTGCTCTCTGGTTTTCCTGGATTTCTTGCTCAAGGTTGAGGTGCCAAGTAATCTCTCCAAGTGTTGCTGAATTATTGATCATTGGTGGAGCAATCTCGGTAAGGATTTCATTCGGTTTCACTAACCCATCACCGAGTTGCTCGTGTTGTCTGATTGTTGTGCAAGATGAGTTGGGCCTTAGGCACATTCTGGAATTTGACTCGCTCACGCCGTTCACGTGATGGGGGGAGCTCGTCTCATCATTCTGAAGCTGCACCAAGCCCAATGTCAACCAACCGTGAAGAAGAGGGAGAGGAAGAGCTACCCACGCCACAAGCCGAAGAAGTGTACGCCGTCGACGCCGCCTTCATCGAATTGAGGAATGATCGCGAGAGACAAGCCTATGCTCTCATCAAGGACCGAGTCTTTGCCAACACCAAGGAGTTCGACCCGGACCTTCTCGAGAAAATAGGTATGGACTCTGAGTTCGATTCCATTTGGCAAGCTCTAGGATGGGAAGGTTTTGTCCTAGTTCAGGAGGTTGGTTCTAGACCTACCACCATCCAGTTCCTCTGCACTCTTCAAGAGGATGCGTCTGGTATTTCATTTCAATTTCATGGAGTTCCATACCGAGTTTCATGGAAAGATCTTAGTCGCACCCTTGGTTTTCATCGTCGCTGCGCTATTTCTCTTGAGCAAGCTTGCATCGGTTTTAATCGTAAAAGCTTTTGGGAGGAACTCTCTGGTCGGCCTATTCGCGGCAAGTTGTCACCTCTGTGCAACGATATCTTGCATCCTACTCTCCGACTGTGGCACAAGTGGCTCGTCATCAGCCTCTTTCCAAGGGATGATGTATGACCCGTGCGCACTGACGAGATGATGATCTTATATGCCGCGGTTAGACGGATCAAGATCTCTCCCGTGCAAGCTATGTTTCAGCAGTGGTTGACGAATTTTAAGATGACAAGTTCTATTGAGTGTACGTCTTTGATTTCTCGCATCGTCACGAATCTTGGGATTACGCAAGGGCCCAACATGCCCTCCATTGCTAATCCCCAGACTCAGATTGACGGGGCTTATTTGACTCAGGGGCATATTCTTAAGAAGGGTCCGAATGATTCTTTGGTCTTCTTTTACCCGAGCCATACAAACCAAATTCGGTTATCTAACCCGGATTTCAGGTTGTACGGCCAAGGGCCACTGACCGTTCCTCTCGAGGAACCTCGTCGTTCTAGTGTCTCTGGTGACAGGGTTACTAGAAGTGCATCGAGGAGAGCAGCTGGAGCACAACAGCCACCACCACAGCCGTCTCCGCAGCTGTCGCCTCAGCCACACCCTCAGCCTACCACACCTCCGTCTGGCACATGGACCTCTACCGAGTACATGCCTGGGGTTACTCCCGGATATGCTCCGGGTTGGGACCAGCCCATGTACCAGCAGGGTGCGAGTAGCTCAGCTTGGGCTAGCGCAGGCAGTGGTGAGTGGGCCGTCCCTATTGGTACTGCCTACGGAGATGCGACATCTTCATCGTCCGGGTTGCGCTCGTCATCTCGTGGGACCACCCTCACTCAGCAGATGAGCAAGCTCAACATCTGAGTCGGTGACATGGAGGAGACCGTGCACCAGCACGTCGAGTCCACCCGGGACTGGCAGCGGATGTCTGGCGAGAGACTTCACACCATCGAGCTGGCACAGCAGCAGCAGCTGGAGGAGCAGAGGGCCTACTACCGGTGGATGGGATTTCCCCCTCCACAGTAGTGAGCCTGAAGCTAGCTCGGGGGAGGACCCCCATTTTAAGGTAACTTGTATCTTTATTTTCAGAATCTCATATGCTAAAAACACATAAAAATCTGCAAAATTAAAAAGACCAAAAATATTTATTTGCTTTCCTAAATTAGTTTGCTTTCTTATGCGCGGTAAGAATGCTTTTGTTCTCCGTGGTTGAAATGATGAATAGTTGCTCTGTTTATTCCTTTTGTATGACTTGCTATAGCTTAGTACCCTATTTAAGTTTTGATTTTGTTGGCTTGCATGATCAAACCTTAGCTTGAAACTTGTGGGTAGCAAAAAGCATGACATTTGCCTAGCTTGTTGTAAGGTATGATATGGTATAATAGAGTTGCTATGAGCTAGTGCTAAGTGATGTTTGATATCTGGAGTTTTCTTTTGAAAAATGATAAAATAATAAGTTCCTCAATGATGAGAAATTCCTATCCAAAGCCATATGTAGATCCTAGCTTTTGTTAGCCTCCACATATGCTACTTGTTTTCTTCATTGAGTCTTGTCGAATTGTTGTGATCCTTGGCTAGAAACTTGTCATGCTCCCATGATCAAGATCACGTGCACAGCTACTATATGCTAAACTTCTACATCGGAAGTTAGCACCAATCATTTCATCCATCCATCCATTCCACAAATAAAGCTCCGCGCATTGTTCCATCATTACTCTCTCTCAAAAAATATTCAGCAAAGACTATGGGCTATGATAAAAAAAACAAACAACACATGCTCAAGAGCATGAAAGAAAAAGAGAAAAAAAAGAGAAAGAACAAAGAGACATGGCCCAAGTCTCAAAAATCTCAAAGGAGAAGAGA
Source organism: Cenchrus fungigraminus (assembly GCA_036936925.1). Lineage (NCBI taxonomy): Eukaryota > Viridiplantae > Streptophyta > Magnoliopsida > Poales > Poaceae > Cenchrus > Cenchrus fungigraminus. The sequence goes on along the minus strand of CM072778.1, from coordinate 45,589,075 downwards.
GAATCATATGCAAAAAGGAGTTCATCATCCATCCACCATATACACACACATGCACATCTTGATCAGGTTGTATGACTTGTTGCTCCCAAGGATCCGGTTTTCGACTCGACAATACATGAGAAACAGGTATGCCACATGTTTTCCCTACCTACAGCTCCACATATCAGCTTATTAGGAGTAGGTGGAGAAAGAAGGCAATTTAATGCCTTGGTGAGGAATCTTACACAATGAGCGATCCGAGAGTATTATTCGAGGAACTTTGATTTCTTTGTGAAAATTTGCAAAACCTCCGGATTGACAACTGATCAAGGCACTTGTGATTAGTAATTTCTATACAACCGTTCTATCTTTCAACCGCCCAAGGCAAGTGAAGCTACAAGCCTCATATCAATCGAGCATAAGGTAAGATTAATGCCAACTCATTCAATCCTTGATAGAGTACCTAGCTGTATGCTTGTCATAAACTAGGAATACAACATCGTAGCAACTCCTGATCAACCAACCTAAGTCCTAGGTGTCTTGCTCGGGACGAGCAAGAGGCTAGCTTGGGGGAGTTGTTGACGGCTGTTAAGTGCTTACTTTAGCCGTCAATTTACTCATGAATAAAGGAGCAAGAGGCATTTCTTACACGCATTTTAGTTAAGAATAATGTAGTTCCACTTATCCTTGGAGATTATGTGATTGCAGGAAAATAAGCATAAAGAAGTGGCAAACTCACTTTCTAGGATTCATGCCACGTCACCTCAGCCAAGGAGTGGCTACCACCTCAGGTGCCATGCATGCAAGCCATGTCACCAATCCAAGGGAGGCAAGCCCCGACGAATCAGAGCGTGACACGTGGACTTCACATGGATCCATGGGCCCACCAGAGTGCCTAAACCGCCTCAAGAGCACGTGTACACCGGGGACCGACCTAAGGGCCCACAGGATAGCCACGCCGAGGAAGCACACCCCGAGTGGGGCCACCTGGGGGTCGGCCGACCCTTGGATCGGCCGAACCGACCTTGGGTCGGCTGATCCCAGGCCTCCACATGGTGCTTGTCCATTGGTCCTAGAGCCATCCCCAGGGTGTTTCACTCGTCTTGGCGCCGGTGCTCAGGCCTATAAATAGAAGGGGAGGGGGTTCATTTCTTACCAACACATCATACTCCTCCTCTCTCACTTTTGGTTTCTAAGGCTAGGAAGTAGGCTATAGTAGTTCTACTTCAGGTTCCAAGTCTACTTTGGGATCTAGGTATGAGTTCTCTTGTATCTTTATTTTATTGTATGACTTTGATCTACTTCAGTTATTCAGCTATTTCATATAAAGTTGTGCTTGTATACATGGGTGATTTGTTCATGTGTTCTTCGCTTGTTCATCATTTAAAGGCTCACGTTCTTGATGAACAAAGCCTTTCGATCCAGTTGACGAGTGACTTACACATGTTTTCGGTGTTTGTTCATAAGTTAGAGGCTTGTGTTCTTCGTGAACACGACCCTTTGATCTTGTTGAATAGACATAGGAAAACACAAATCCGTTTGTGTACTTAGCCTAGTTTGATCTAGTTAGTTTCCATGTTTGTGTTGTATGAAGTTCGTGCTCAAGCTACGGTACTCGGTGTAATTGGCTGGTTTATCTGGCGGCTCTGACCTGGGTCACAATAGCCCGGGCCGGTCAGGGTCCTGCTAATAACGTAAGCGTGGTGCTTGGGTTGCGTAGCTATGTTGCTTATGAGTGTATCCCACGGTTTGTCTTGGGGTAGGCCGCGGTGGTGACAGCCGTTGGACCCTTCTGGAATCCCCCACGTTCGGATACGCTGTATGAGTCTAAAGTCTAACAACCGAAGTCATGCGTAAGCGACGCGGGAGGTTAGCTCCTCGTTTGTACCTGGGTGCTTGAGCCAGTAGTCATGCAATGCTAGTGTGTATCTAACTCGTCTGACTAACTTTGTGTGTTTAGTACCTTAGAACCTAGAACTAACTCGTATGTTGCCTCCTAAGCCTAGGACCTTTAGAGAGAGTGTGTTTGTGTGTTCACACTACCAACTTATCTATCACACCTTACTCCTGTACTTGAGTGTCTGGTTTGTTTCCGTCTATGATTTATACACATTGCAATAGTGTTGAACTTGTTAATCCGCCCAGCCTTCCTTGGATTCGATACCCTTTGGAATACTCCTTTGGGGGAATGCTACAATTGTACTTCTGTGCGCTTGCGGACTCTTGTAATCGTTAGGATTACTATTTGGTTATTTCTAGCATCGTTGCTATGAACCCATAACTTAGCATCGAGGTTAAGAAATACCAACAATCGTCAACTAGAGTTGGTTTGTATCCTTAAGAACATTAATCGCACTGTCTTAGCGTGTGTTTTTTCTCTGTTATGTATGTTTCGTTAGAGTGACTGCCATATACAGAGTTAGATATGTTTCCTCTGAGTCGCTGCCGCATTCCCCTCCCACGGATCGACTGGCCCACAACGCGACAGTGCCCTAGTACTAGGGTGTGTTTTTTCTGAGTCACTGCTTTGTTTCCCTTCCCATGGGTCGAACGGCCCACCACCCAGCCAGCCTTCTTCTTCTGCCTATATATATGTACCACCATTCACTCCATTGCCTTCTTCTCACAGCATTAAACAATGACTTCCTGGAGTGGGGATGAACACGGTTTTGGTCCTGAGTTGTGGCATCAACAATCTCCAGATTTCGAAGTCAATTTCCCACTAAAAGGCAAGAGTGACTTCAGTTCGATGTGTGAAGTTAGAAGCTACGCACCCAAGCAAACAGTGTTGTGGCCTAGGTGTTCACACGGTGAGTTTTGCGTGATGCAAGTCTACGAGGGGTGGAACAACTCCGGTCGTCGCTTCTGACACTGCCCATATGCATGGGTAAGCAATGTCCATGAAATTGGTCATCATCATTCTTTGGTTTGCTAACGTTTTCTTGCCTTTTGCAGTACTCCTCCCAAACAGAGAACTGCGGTTTCTCGCATTGGGTGGATCCACCAGCTATTCGCCCCTATCAATAGTACATCGACTATCTCGAGGACGTCGTCATCTACAACCTAAAGCGGGAGTTGTCGGAGGCACTGGCTTCTCCAAATCCATCGTCTAGCGTAGGAGACGACCGATGCTGCAAATGTTCGACCTGCACTTGTGAATGCCACAAGAAGATCATCTCGCCCCCGAAAGATTGGTCCCCTCCACCTTCACCTCCACCCCCACCTGCGTACTACTACATGCCGTCGCAACACTCCGGCGGCTCTATACTCTCCGGGCAGTTCTCGTACACCTAGATTAATTAGGCATGTTGTAATCAAATTTCTAAATTCCCTAAGGTATGTTAGGACTACGTAAGGCGCTTTGTTAGGCTAGTAGAAGTGCCGTACATGCCATTGGAAAGGTGTGTGTTTTATTATCTAAATTAAAAAAACCAACCGCCGTGGAGGACGACGGTTGGGTAGTCAACCACCGTGGGCCACGGCGGTTGCATGGCCGCTGCCTGCCACCCCCAGCACCTGCAACCGCCCACGGCGGTTTGGCTAACCGCTGTGGGCTACGGCGGTTAATGCAGCCATGCATGCAACCGCCATGGGCCACGGCGGCCGCCGTGTGCCACAACGGTTGATGGTCAGATTTGCTAAATTTTGAAACAATAGTATATTTTTCCAAAATGAATAAAAAACAATATAACCAGAGGCGGCCACTTAGGCACAGCAGCACACGGAAGGCAACCACATGCACATTTGGCTTAAAAAAATTGGCTCATAGTGATGATATTAAGTGGTTGCTGCATTAGCTGAAGACTTTCTCATCTAAACTTCAAAATATATGACATAAAAAATCATCTTAAACAATATCTATATTTTGATCCTAGTTTATATATATTTTCAATGTAATCATATATGCACCATTTATATGATTTCTCTTATATTTATTTTTAGCTTACATCAAACACAAACAAACTACTTTAGGGGTCGAAGAACAAGAACGAGAAGAAAATTACCAACTTCTGCCCGATCAATGGCATATTAAAAAAATTCCAATGCATGATGAAAAAAAGAGCTCAATGAAAGTCCGGCCTTTAACATGAAGAAGACGATATCTCCTCCTATACCCTATATCGCCTTAAGGCCACTACGACACTTGTCGTTCTCCACTCATACCATTGCCAGTTAAGCATATGCATGGGGCTCGACATGGACAATGGCGAAGACACCAAGCCCGGGAGGTGCCAGAATGGCACGGTCAGGGTGATGACATGCGGGGTCGGGGCGGCACGGGTGCGACTATTGGGACAACGATATTGGGACATATGACAGTGAGGTGGCGAGACGTAGAGGACGGCGAGCGAGGTCGGGGTGGCATGTGTGCGATGAGAATGATGGCACGACCAAAGAAGGCGAGGTCGGTCAGACGACGGTGAGGTTCGAGAGGCACGGACAACGGCGGGTGAGGTTATGGTAGTGTTGGCGGAGCGGTGAGGTTGGGAAGGGGTGACAATGTGGCCAAATATACGACACGACGAGTATTGTTTTCTCCTGTTGCAACGCACGGGCATAGTTGCTAGTAACTATTACTAATTGTGATTGGAAATTGTGATGTTTCTTTAGTTTTTTAATCCTAAATAAATACACATGCATTGGAACTAGACAAATAACGCCATTGAATATTTGATTGGCTCTACACGCTTCTCCATACACTTTTTGTGGGACAAGGTTTAGAGACCAAAGGGACACTCTTTGCGGGACAGAGGGAGTATGTATGATCCTGCTTTATATCAGACCATACAAACTTAGGAAACACCATCTCTAGTCATAATTTCCTACCGGCTGTCTGGATCCGGAGGTTACCATGCTAATTAGGAAAAATAAATATGAACTAATTATACAACTAATGGAGCTTTCTAGCGCCCGGACGTCCGGTAGGGGCAACTCTCGTCGTACGCAGGCATCACCATCTGTTAAAATCTGATGACTACAATCCACCATAATAAATATCCACTAATCAAATCGGGCGTTTCATCGCAACATTTTAATGCAACATTTGCAACATTGAAATCATGAGCATGCAACATTGAAAATACGCGAAAAATGTTTCAATGGAAACAATGTTTTTGACAATGAAATCCCCACTGCAACATCAAATGTAAGCTTCATATTCAACATTTCTAACCCAAAAATCACCATACAATAGATTGCGCTTGATCCTGGTGAAACACCGAAACATAAAAAGCTGCAACACTAGAAATCTACATCTAAAAATTCGAGGAGGAAGAAGAGGGAGAGGGGGGCTGGAGGAGGAAGAAGCAGTGGCAGCCCCCCGGGCGCCATTCCTGGCTTAGTTGCTGATCACAGGGAAGGCCGCTGCCCCATGTCGAAGCAACTCCATCGGGGCCAGAGTTTCCGGAGGCCACGCCGCATGCCGGGGAAAGGGTTGCCACACTCCGGAGAGGTGGTGCTGCACGCCCACAACTCACCCTTGCTCCGCCCTCCGGGCTGCAAGCAGTCCGCCGGTTCCTGCTGGTTTTGTTGGATTCACCACCGTAAGAGGGAGAGCAAAGGAAGAAAGAATAAGTAGTGTGGGCATGGAGTAGGGGTGGAACTTGAGAGAAAATTTAGGAGGGGCCAAACAAAAATTGTCGGTTCAATAATTTGCTAATTCATCCCTATTTTGCATGCACACAATAGCTTGTCATGTCTATATAATAGTTAATTATACAATGACAATACATAAAAGCAAATAGTTTGCAAAAAAGTGAACATTTAAATTTCACTACTCGTTTGTTCACTGGTTTGAGATATGTCGAATTGCTGATATAAAATTGGGATATAGCGCTAATATTGGTTTTAGATGGAGGAGAAACATTAGAAACAACAGAACTGCTCGTGATGCCCGTCGTCGTTGCCAACCATAATTGTGTGCTCGCACCTCGCAGTCTTGGCCAAGCCGCCAGCCATCGTCGACACGCCCGTCACCTGTCCCGTCACCGGCTTTTGACCTCGGAGTCGCACCCTCGTCGCCGGGCGTCGCTGCGTTGGTTTGGAGCTTTGGATGGCAACAAATGGAAATCGAAACATCGCGGAACATTAGATGGGGAAAAATGAAACGTCGACCGAGCTGTCAGACTGTTGTCTGCTAAGGCCTGAACTGCTGGTTGGCTCTTCCATTGCAAACAGGCTGCGGGCTGCGCTGCTGCCTGCTGTACGCCTTGTGTGGTTTGGGTATGCTAAACAAATATAGATACATGCTAGTCAACAAAAAAATGTTGAGCCCCCCCCCCCCCCAAATTCCGGAGCTAGGTGTCGATTTTTTTGATCGGATTCGAACCCTTGTGGCTGAGTATTTCCGAAAACTAATTCGCGATATGAATATATTAACCCTAATTAAACCGTCTGTAGGTATGTTTATCGTAGCACCACATTGTCTAATTATGCTTAACAGAACCATCTTGCAATTTAGCCCAAAGTTATGGAATGAATTTGTCATTAGTCTTCGTTTAATACTCTTAATTACAATGTGAACATCCGATGTGAAGGGGCTAAACTTTATCCCTGGGGATCCAAACAGCCCCGAGTCATATATAGCTCCAACTCCATTCACCAATAAACGAATCTATTGGAAGTCATAGATCCCTGGGACAATTGAAAGTTGTTTGTCACTCTCCTCACATCTGATGTTTGGATGCTAATTAGGAATATTAAATATAGAAATATAATTACAAAACAAATTGCATAGTATAAGCTAATAATTGGCAAGACGAATCTAACTAGCTCATAATTTGACAATATGATACTACAATAAACATGTGCCAATGGTGGATTAATTAGACTTTATGCATCTCAGAAATTCGACTTCATCTGTGCAAATAGTTTTATAGCAAGCTCATATTTAGTCCTTCTAATTAGTCTCTCCAAAGGTTCCATGTGACCGGACTAAACTTTAGCCTTGCGATGACATTCACACCTGTTTGTTTTCGTTCATTTATGCACTATACACACAAAAGGAAGCAGAGACGTTATACGATGTATAAGCCTGAAATCAAGTTGAACTATGGTAGAACAAGTTCGTTCTACAGGTGTATAGCTCAACCAAGAACAGAATCCCTGCTCTCTATATTGATTGATGATCCAAATTCACTGTGCACAAGATAGAGGCCAACTTCTGACGAAACGTAGCGGAGGCCCGCCGGGAGATCGATTCATTCTACTTCTTGTAAGCCGCCGCCGTTGGCGTTTGTAACCGGACTCCCATCATAGTGAAGTTGCTTGCTAGCTGGCGCCCGTGGTTTTTCCCTTTCGTGTTGGGACGGTTTTCCACGTTAAATCTCGTGTCTCCTTGCGGTTTGATCTATTTTACTTCTCGTTGTTTTCACCATCATTTATAACACTCTAGTTTCACCTTTCCCACTTGTTTTGGTGAGGTACATTTTTTCCCGGTGTACTACTGTTATGCATTCAGGACTGAGAAGAAACTCTTTGACAACACAGATAGTTATTCAGTAGTCAGCATAATATAACAAGCAGTTCCCTTTTCCAAACCAGGGATCATCATTTCCATTACATCAACAGAAACATACGAGTTTGATACAGCATCATTTTTTTTTGAAGAAAATTTGATACAGCATCACTGAGACACGGAATCAGAGAAAGGAGGGAACTATGATCTATGGACATGCCTAAAGTAATGGCAAGGATACAAACCTGGTCTCTACATCAGCATACTAGGCTAGTAGCAATGATGCAAGGCTAAGAGAGGTCACATACTCCCTCTGTCCCTATATGATGGTCGTCCGGGAAGCGTGTTTGTGAGGGAAACACGGTTTTCTAGAGACAATCATTTAGGGACGGAGGGAGTAATCCCCAACAAATATTACAAAAGTAGACAGCAACTTCGTTGCCAGAACTTGCATTAACATCAACACCAGACCGAAGGAGCTGTCACACGACTTCTCTCATAAGCCTCCTTCTGCTCTCGCCCCCTTCCGCCTCCTCCTCCTCGGACCCTCCCTTCCTCCCCGCCGGCGTCCTTGTCGGCGGCAAGAGGGGTAGGGAGCTCCTCAGGTCGTAGATTTGGTGCTCCTGCACCTTCTAGTAGTAGTTTTTTTCCCTTTCTAGTTGCCTCTATGGCCTTATCCCCTAGTGGTGAAAGCTACCGGTGTTGCGCCGCCGCTGCTGTCGCCGCCGTCCTTCACGGCCTACTCATCGTCGTCGCTGTCGCCGTCACCACTAAGGTTAGTATGACTCCAATAAATCTGCCTCCTCCAGCAGCACCTCTTCTGCCCCTATCCTTCCTCTGCTGTTGGCGGGCCATCGCCGTCGCCCCTGTTCCGGCGGACGCTGATGTCGATCTACCGGATTCCCTTGTGGTTTGGATCTTCCCTCTGGTGGATCTACTCCACAGGATTTGTTTCTGCTGTTCTTGCATCTTCGACGCCTCTGCCTCCACCCACTACTGCTGCACACCAAAGGTTGTTCCGACGGCCGTGCCTCCTCCTGTGGAGACGACCTCGCTGTCGTTGAACACATCGGTGGTTGTTCTGATGGCTCTGCCTCCTCCTGTGAGGCGACCTTGCCGTCGTCAAACGCATCGGCGCTCTACTGTGGCAGCTTCCACTCCCACCCCCGTCAACGACTTCAAGCAGGCCTTTCCTCCATGGCTGTTCCACCCCGTCCTTGCAACAGCACCTCGATGGTTGTTCCGACGTACTCGCCTTCACCTGGGAAGCAACTTGGCGGCTCTTCTTCGAACTCCGGCGACGACAATCCAACTACACTTCGGTCGCCCAGTGCGGCCTTCCTTGGCCCTGTTGCCCCTTCTTCAAACCGACGCATCGCGCAGTCCTCCATCCACTTGCACGCGACTACATCGCCTCTGCGGCATCGCTGGCGAGCTCGCCGTCGTCGAACGCATCACTGTGTTGTACTTTTCCGGTCATTGGACCTCAACGTAATTTGGTCTTCTACGAGGACCATCTTGTAAAAGGACTGTTTAAGTCTTAATATATATATGTTTGTTGTAAAAAAAACAGCAGACCGAAGGAAGAGAACGCCTATGATCATGCAGTAACAAAGCACAGTTTGATGTACTCCCTGGAGCCAAGATATATATAGTGCCTCATTAGAACGGGATGTGTGCAGTCAGACTCACTCTATTGGCAAATGATATCACCATCAACATTTGTATCAGCCACACGAAAATAACGTCGATACGATTTTATCTAAAAATTGACTTCATCAGGTTGTCTGAATCTAGCGCAGAACAGAGATTGGTGGTCAACCTTTTGTTTCTGAGCATTCAAATTAAAACTGATTTTCTACCGAAAGAATTATTGGACATCAGACAAGATCTATACTATAAATAATTAGTTCTTTTGAAAACTTTTCTCACCCAAATCGGGACCACCGTACCTCTCACGCCGGACCCACCCGTCATATATTTGGGGAGTTGGATAGGGTGGAAGTGCCATAAAAATGACAATTTGAAGAGTGCTTCTGCCAAACTCGTAATATTTTTGTTACATGGCATCGCCTTACCCACCCACCGGTACCCACATCGTGCCCACCCTGGCACCCACCCTCCATGTCGAGAAATTTGTAATTGTGGCATCGTCAAAAGTGGGTTTCGCTCTTATGCCATCCACAAAATGGCTTTGCTAAATTGCCATTCTCAAACACGGACGAACTGCTAGAATGACTTTTGTGACCATAATGCCCTCACCTTTTCCTCTTCCTCTCCTCAGCCACACGACAACACGCCACCGCCCGAACTAAACGCCCCAGCCACCTGCCGCAGCCCAAGCCACACACCACCGCCCCTGCTCCCATTCTCCCTCCTCGCAGCCAACGCATCCGCGGCGTCCCATGGCCAGCGGGCGTAGAGAAGCGGGCCGGAGCGGCTTGGTCCCTCATTCACTCCGCGCGGCGCCGTTCTTCCTTCTCCCCCTCCCCTGCACCTCGACGGAGCAGTGCGCGGTCGGAGTAGCTTCGGGCGGCCATGGCAGGAGGAGGACCTCGAGGCCGAGGGAGCTCGGGCGGCGGACGGGAAGCCAAGCGTGCCGCGGGGAAGCTCTTGGCGATGGTCATGGCCCTCGGCGAGGAAGCTCTAGGGGGCAGCAGGGAGCCCCAGCTCCGAGCGGCGACCTCGAATCGGTCGAGGGGACTAGCTGACTGGGAGCAACACTGGGCGGCGGGAGGCGGCGGAGGAGCTCGTCCTGCCCATCTCGGCGGTTCGCTGGGTTCCGCGAGCAGGGCCACTGGCAGAGCTCCCCAGCCTGCGTATGAGCAACACCAGGCACGGCGCTTCAATTCTCTTGGTGGCGCAGAACAGAGGGGCGGCAGAGCTCGGGAGGGGAGGCGGCGGAGATCAAGACAGAGGTGCTGGGAAGGGAGGGGTGTTGGGTTAAATGTTTCATTACTAACCCCCTCCCTTCATCTCGGCTCACCGAAGAGGAGCGGATATTGTGTTTGTCTCTGTGATGTTGCTTTCAGGAGTGAGGCCAAAGGTGGCTAGCGGAGATCCAGTGACCCTCGACCGAAGATGGGCTAAGGCGCGAACGTGTTCTTCATGGAAGAGCGCACGCGAAGATGCAGAGCGAGGACGCCATGATGCGGAACCAGGACGCGATGATGAGAGGCGAAGCTCGTGCCAGAAGGATCGGGGAAGACCAAGCTCGTGATGCGAAGAGTGGTTCGTCGCCTAGAGACAGGCTCGGCAGAACCGAGATCAGTGCCCGAAGATATGCGATGTGCATGAGCCGAAGAGAGAGAGGTAGCGGCCTCAAAGCAGCATACCGAAGATCGATGCTCCACCTGGATGGACACTTAGGTTGACGATGTGTAAAGTGCTGAGTTGTAAAGTGAGTCTTGTACGGGCCTTGCAAGGTTACCAAAATACCCTTAAGATACTTCGCACAATGAGAAAATGCGAGGGCATGGGATGTAAAGAGAAATTGCTACGGGCCTATAAAAGAAGCCCGATGGAATGAAGAGGGGGCGATTGGACTGAGGTTGAGTTCCTTCACTCTCAACTGAAGTTAAGTTTCTCAGTTTACTTTCAATGTTCTTTACTTTCTTGCATTCTAGTTTTCATAGCCGTTGGCCCCTCTTCGGGGAAGGTTTTCACTCCAATAGTTTAGGCGCCCACTATGTTTTGTCCTAGTAGACCACAATGTCACCGAAGAAAGCACCAAAGAATCCACAACCACACCCAAATAGAGCGGCTGATGATTCGTCAGAAGCAGAAAGCGAAGGTCCTTGTGAGAGAGAGACAACACCAAACACTAACACAACCAGGGACATGGTATTGAGTCCACAGAACCGTAGGCATGAAGAAGATCAAGAACGAGAAGATGAAGACATGGCAGAAGAACATTTCGAGGTCAACCTCATGGATGCAGGAATTGAGGACGAAGACATCGCTTCGTTGAGAAGAATCGAGGCAAGGCTTGCGGCGAAGATGACGGAAAGACCAATGCCCGCAGATGTTCGAACAAGAGCCCAAGCAGAATCCTACATATTGAGGGCAAAAGAGATACAGAATGGAGATCCAATCCAAGAGAAAGCTAATTACCAAGAGATGTTGAAAGAGGTACAAAAGAAGATAATGTTGTTGCAATAGCTAAATGAAGATAGTGAACAACAAGCAATAAGGCAAAACTCTCTCTTCAACAGCAACCTCGTGTGCCACCAACGCAGAACAAGAAGCAAAGTAGACCCATAATCATAGACGAAGAAGACTATGAGTCTGAAGAAGACAAAGATTCTTGGCAATACGATTCAGATGAAGAGGCGTTTATGGAATGTAGACCACGCAAATACAGAGAATCATACACAAGTAAGGCAAAACCTACATCTTCACTCTCAACTGAGTTAGAGCAAGCAGAATGGCCACCTAAGTTTAAGCTGCCAGCATCTTTGCCAGAGTACGACGACGAATCAGACCCCAGACAATTCATCCAAAAGTACACGGTGGCAATATCTTCGGGCGGGGGAAATGATATGGCCATGGCAAGGGCAATGATAATGGCACTTAAAGGTTCAGCTCAGCAGCGGTATGCTTCGCTACCAAAAGGAAGCATTAGATCATGGGAGCAGCCTCGGTAGAGAATAGAAAACAATTTTTAGGGGTATCAACCCTAGGATCTTACTTCAGGTGATCTTCACCTCATAAAGCAAGGAGACAAAGAGCCGTTGCAAGAGTATATCAAGAGGTTCGCGAAAGCAAGAGCAAAAGCACCACATGTGGAGACCACAACAGTCATTGATGCTGCAATAGACGGACTCAAAGTAGGTCCGTGCGGAGAGTATCTAGACCGAAGAAGGCCGAAAACAGAGAAGCAGCTGTTTGACATCATGCAAGAATACTGTTTATCAGATAGAGGCAGGCAGCAGAGAATTGATGAGCACAACAAAAGGAAGAATGCAGCAAAGTCTCAAAGAGTGGGGAATAGGCCAAGCAGTAGTAATCAAGGGCCTTCATCGACAGGAAACTTTCACAATAGAGGCAACGTAAACAATGTTTCTGAAAACAACGCGCACATGGCATCTTCCGCGGCAACAGGAAGCAGAGAGCCAAGCAAAAGTCAAGGGTCTGGCAGAGGACCACCACCGCAGTCGGTATGTTCTATACATGGCATCAAGGGGCGCTGGTCGTATGAGTGCAGAACACTGCTTAGAAAGAGATAAATTGAAGAAGAAAAGAGGCAAGCGACGCAACACCAGTCGAAGATGGTCAATCATACATCTTCGATGGCACCTTCGGTGGCTCAGAGTTCACTGCAGAATTGGCAACCATACATTCTGCAGCCATGCTTTCAACAGATCCCATTCCCACCACAGTTCAACCCAAATATGATGCAAGTCCAGCAACAAAGCTCAGCTTCATGTCACTCGAATCCAGAACCTAGTCAGGCACCTTCACTGGCTGATCAGCAGAGAAACGATGATGATCGCTACCGAAGAATGAACATAATCAATGCCATAACAGGGGGTGTAATTCCCATGAGCACCTCACAAAGAGGTAGAAGAGAGAATAGCAAAGAGAAGTGAGCCATGTATGCATAGGGAAGGTATTCAAAACAAATTGGTCACATATCCCAATCACTTTTACAGAGCCAGATCTAAAGTTGAAAAAGTACCCACACGAAGATCCACTTGTCATCAGAGCAGTACTGGGGAAGAACACAAAGTATCTACTGGGCAATGATGTTGGGGGCATCTTAGTAGACAACGATAGCTCTGCAGATATTATAACATATGAGCTCTTCAAGAGAATGGAGTTCATAAATGATCAACTGCAGAAGTCATTGAAGCCGTTGTATGGCTTTGGAAATAAGAAAGCTGAAGCTTTGGGAACGATCAAAATGAATGTGAGTCTCGAAACAGGAACACTAATAATGAGAACTGAGATGGTGACCTTCGATGTAGTAGATGCTTACAAGGCCATCTTCGGCAGAGGTACCATAAATAAGTTTGCTGCAGTAATCCACATGCCATTCTTGTGCATGAAGATACCAATGACCAACAGAGTCCTCACAATATACGAAGACCAGGATGATGTTCATGATAGAGAATACAACATAGGCACAAGCCACAAACCAGTGCATGCAGTGAGATCTGATGAAGAGAAAGAGGAAAGCGAAGAAGAGAGTGAGCTCGAAATCAAAAAGAAGTTGAATCAAGATGAAGGAAAGAGAATTCAACCCCATGAACACACAAAGAAAGTACAGCTCTGCGAAGATGTGCACGACAAATTGGTCACTATCGCCTGAGGCATGACCGAAGAAGAAGAAAATGTTCTCATTATATGCCTGCAAAACAATCAGGATGTGTTTGCCTGGAGTAAGAGGGACCTTAAGGGAGTACCGCGCGAAGTGATAGAGCATGCTCTACGCTTAGACCCAAAGATCCCACCGAAGAGACAGAAGCTCAGAGTAATCTCACCACAAAAATAGTTGGTAGATCAGTCGGAAGTGCAGAAATTGATGGATGCTGGTGTCATCCAAGAAATACAGTTCACAACTTGGCTCTAAAACATAGTAATGGTGCCGAAGAAGAATGGGGGACAGAGTATAAGCATTGACTTCCCTCTTCTCAACAAAGCCTGCCCGAAAGATGACTATCCTCGGCCCGAATCAATGTTTTGGTGGATGCAGCAGCAGGGTGTGAAAGAATGTCTCAGCTAGATTATTTCTCCGGATATCATCAGATCTAGATGAAAAAGGAAGACGAAGATAAGACAAGCTTCATAACACCATTTGGAGTATATTGCTTCGCTAGAATGCCCAAAGGTCTGCGCAACACAGGCCCAACTTTCAACAGAATGGTGAAGATTGTGCTTGGTCCACAGCTAAGGAAAAATGTATCAGCATATGTAGATGACGTCGTCATACACAACAAAAAGAAGGAAGATTACATCAAAGATCTCAGAGAGACCTTCGCGACCCTGAGAAAGTACAACCTTATGCTAAACCCAGAGAAGTGTATCTTCGGAGTGTCCAGGGGAAAGTTGTTGGGATGTATGGTGTCAAAGTCCGGCGTACAAGCAAACCCAGAGAAGATAGAGGCAATAAGAAACATGAGAACTTCCACAGACGAAAAGAGACACCCAGAAACTTACCGGAAGAATAGCGGCACTGGGCCGCTTCATATCGCGGTCAGTGGAAAGAAGCCTACCGTCCTTCAAATTGCTATCTGCGAGGAACAAGATTGTCTAGGGTCTCGAAGAAGAGAAAGCATTCGAGCAGTTCAAAGCCTACCTAGAAAATTTGGCAACACTCACAAGTCTAGGAGACAAAGCGAAAGCTATTGTTGTACATTGTAGCGTCAGCCACTGCGGTCAGTGCAGCTCTGGTCGAAGAAAAATAGGAAGAGGGAAATCTGAAAAACAAGTGTCAGTTTACTTTGTCTCAGAGGCATTATCAGGAGCGAAGAAATTTTACCCTGATCTAGAAAAGATGACCTATGCACTAATCATGGCAACAAGAAAGTTGAAACACTACTTCGAGAGGTACCCAATCAGTATTCCCATGTCATATCCTCTTCGGGAGATATTGGAGAAAAAAGAATCTTCGGCAAGAATAGGAAAATGAGCTACAAAACTATCTCAGTACGTAGTGGACTTCACGGCAAGAACAGCGATCAAGTCACAAGTGCTAGCAGATTTCATTGCAGACTAGACTCCAAATGTAAACGAAGAGGAGAATGAAGAAAGAACAGAAAAATCATGGAAGATGTATTGTGATGGGGCATATTGTGATGATGGTGCAGCATCTTCGGCAGTGCTAATGTCACCATCCGGTATAAAGATGAGATACGCAGTAAGACTGGACTTCGAAGGCAAGACAAACAACGTAGCAGAATACGAAGGGTTGTTGTTGGGTCTTCGCAAAGCCAGGGCAATAGGGGCACGAAGGTTGATCATCAACACAGATTCCAAACTCATCATAAGACAGATAGGCAAGATCTAGAAAGAAAAGCATGATGAGATGGCAAAATATCTAAAGACAGTGCAATCCATGGAAAAGTACTTCTTCAGGTTCTCTGCCAAGAAAATACCAAGAGAGCAAAATAATGAGGCAGACATGTTAGCTAAGGAAGCAGCACAGAAAGAACCTCTACCACTGGATGTATTCTATGAAGTTCTAAAGTACAAGTTAGTTGATTGTGACAAAGCACCAGTGAGGTACATCAACGCAATATCCAGCGAAGACTGGAGATCTTCGATAATGGCATTCTTTAGGGGGCATTACGAGCCTTAGTCCAGAGAAGAAAACAAAAGAATGGCCTTAAGAGCAAGAGCATACGAGATACGGGGAGATAACCTGTACAAGAGCGGAGTTTCCGCACCATTGTTGAAATGCATCTCTAGAGATGAAGGTCGAGACCTCTTACGACAGATCCATTCAGGAATGTGCTCATCCCACATTGGAACTACAAGATTGGTACCGACGGCATTTCACCAAGCATTCTATTGGCCCACAGCTGTTCGTGATGCCTAAGAGATAGTAAGAAAGTGTGACAATTGCCAAAAACATTGCAACTACACAAAGATTTCGCCATATGAGATGCAGGTTCTACCACCAGTATGGCCCTTCACAAGATGGGGAATTGACATAGTGAGAAGTTGCCAACAGCTCCAGGGAACTACAAGTACACAATAGTAGCAGTGGAATATTTTTCAAAGTGGATAGAAGCAAAGGTAGTACAAAACATCACTTCGCAAGTGGTGCAAAAGTTCCTTTGGCAGAATGTTGTGTGCAGATTCGGAGTCCCATACGAAGTGACTGTGGACAATGGCAAACAGTTTTACAGCACCGATTTCAGGAAGTTTTGCATTCACCTCAGAACGAATCTGTGTTTCGCTTTAGTGTATCACCCAGAATCGAACGGAGCAGTGGAAAGGGCTAATGGTATCTTCTTCACAGGAATCATGAAGAACTTGACAGGAATGGCAAGGGGGAAATGGGCCGAAGAGCTACCAATAGTAATCTGGTCTCACAACAGTACCACAGCAAGAGCCACAAACTTCACGACATTCAGGCTGTTGTATGGGGAAGAGACTGTCATACCCAAATAGATCAAGTTGGGATCAATGAGAACAGAGCTGGAGCCACAAGCCGAAGATATGAATCTAGCAATCAATACCAGAAAGGAAAACAACTTGCAAGCTTTGAAAAACACAGAAAACTACCAAGATCAGACTAGGAGATGGAGGAACAAAAAGGTCCGCAAAGAGAAGATAACAACAGGAGATATGGTCCTGAGAAGAAAAACAAGAGGTGTCGGTAAGTTGGAAGAAAAGTAGGAGGGTCCATTCTTAGTATCAGAGACAAGGCAAGGTGCTTACAGGTTACAGACCCTAGAAGGCAAAGAGGTTCCCTACTTGTGGAATCAGCACAAGTTACAGAAATACTGGCTGTGAGAACTAGTATCGCAAGTAGTATTTTTAAGTTTCTTTGTTTCAAGTTTCTCTTCGTTTTAAGCCTTTTGTAATCTTCCTTTTAAGCCTTTTGTAATCTTTGTTTTAAGCTCTTTTGTACTCTTCATTTTTGTAAAATATGTATTCCGAAGACGTACTCTTTTCCTCGCGGGGAGAGTCTTCGGTGACATCATAACGATGACACCGAAGATGTGAGGTTTTTAATGAGGCGGACTTCTTGTGTATATCCCCTTGAGAAATATAACAAGGGCTGCCCAAAAGTTCATCGTTATCTATCATCGGCCCCGAAGTAATAACTCTATCATTCGAAGAGATTGTTACTTTCGTGGAAATAAGTTGCAGAAGTAAGTGAACACATGCGCCTAGCCTGACGAAGACAAGCCACACTTAGTTCACTTAAGGAAAAAAGTGTGTTTGTGGGGGTGCATGTGATGACTATTCTGCAAAAGTCGCAAGATGTTAAGGAACATGCAACACTCTGTTCTGAAGAGGTGTGCATGATTCGCTTAAAGGCCTACTTTCCATGAACAAAAAGTCTTCGGCGGTCAATGTGCGAAGCCCCTCAGTAATGTTGTAGTGATAAGTCGACTCATACGAATGTGTTGTCGCAAAATCATCCTCTTTATCACAAGCGAAGAAGCCTTCAGCAGTGAATGCGCAAAGCAAAAAAGCAAGGGACAAGCTCACGAGCCACCTTGAGGATCATCTTATCACAAAGATTGAAACAGGAAACTGGGGGGAGGTGAGAGCCTGTGTGGTTCGAGGACCAGTGGATGGTCACTTCCTGGTGTGATGAGTGATTGACAACGTGGTGTGGATTGACTCTTGGCCAAGTATTGCAGGTGTAGGTTGCAGCTCGATTGGTGCTGGTGCAGGTGAAGAACAAGCATGAAAGGTCGATGCCGGTGAGGCCTCCAGGTGTGGAGAAGACATGTATGCTTGGTTCGAGGGACCCGGTGGCTAGCGGGATCAAGTGCGGGTCGCATGGTGGCAAGAACAGCAAGACGAAGTCGTAGACGGTTTCTTGGTTGAACCTCAAAACCAAGATCGAGCCGGGACAACGTGGGAGCCAAGTCATGAGTGGAGATTGGCGGGAGGCTACACCAAGTCTGTGGGGTTTGCAGTGGTTCACCATAAAACTACTGGGTTACTCGGTTGAGCCACAAAACCGAGGCCGAAGACTTGACGAGAAGGTGTGACCACCCAGGCCGGTTCAACCACCAAGGAGGGGCGGTCAGACTGCCCGGGCCAGTCTAACCGCCCTGGGGGGGGGTCTGACCGCCCGGGTCGCAGCCACCGAGAAGCTTCAAAGCGGAGGACACGCGGCATGATCGCAAGAGATGTGTTGGTGCTACGCAGGCTTGCGGTGGATGCGCATCCGTCCGATGGTGCTGAAGACTTCCAAAATTGCCCTTGAGGGGCTTGTATCCCTATTATGATAGTAAGGGTAGTTTAGTCTTTTGGTTGCCCCCATATAAACACTTGAGTTGTGGGATAGCAGCCATTTCTTGGAACCCTAGCTCATTTGCTTTTGCTATTTTCCTTTCCTATTTTCCTTAAGATTTTTTAGGACTAGCTTGAGAGCTTCATGGTGAGATCTTGAGAGAGGGACGGATGATTGGGAGGCAAGCTAGACCTTGTATGAACCTTTCTTGGTATGTTTAGAAGATTCGGTGTGGTTCCTCAAGGCTTTTGTTGTCTCTCCCGTTTTCCTTTTTTGGTGATTTTCAGAGCCTTTTCTTGGGAGTTTCGTGGCAGAGTTTTGGAGGTGTTTCTTTGCGGGGTTTGTTGTGGGGGTCACACATGAGGACCTTGTGCCTCTTTTCTTGGTGACCTTGCCCCTCCAAACCCGTGGAAAGCTCTCCGATTTGGTGGTTTTTTGGTGGAGCCCAAGTTCTCGAGGTTGAGCCATGAGATTTGCGATTCCCCATGATTGAGAGCATTTCGGTCGAATTCCTTTCAGGGAGAGCTTATCCATGAGGTGGCCCAGGCATCCCCAAAGTTTCGCTGCAATCCGTTCGGTGAATCGGGAGATCGGGTGATGCAAAGTTGAGGGTTGACCCGCTATTCTTGTTTTCTCCGTTCTGCCTGGGGAGGGTGGTCTAACCGCGTGGGGGTGGTCTAACCACCCTGGGCTCGTCCGGAGAAAGTTTTGATTTTAGCCGAGATCATCTGGTGGCATGTTTGCCTTGCCCAGGGATTCTATGGTTGAAATTTTGGAGCATTTCGAGTCTGTTTGCTTTGGTTTTCACTCGGATCTTTATGCCTATGGGAGGGAGGTCTAAGTGAAAGTTTGGATTTTCACCAAGATCCTCTGTGAGTTTGTTCGCCTTGATCAGAGGAGCGTTCTGGTGAAATCTTGGTTAGTTTTGTGACTGTTTGCAAGGTTTTCCTTGGAGGTGTTCCTTGCTGGGTAAAGGAGGTTAAACCGCCCCTGGTAGGAGGTTTAACTGCCCTAGGACTACGACCACGGAAGAGAACTGATCTCACTCACTATAGGTACTACTAGCTTATGCTAAAGGCATACGAGAGAGCACTCGGTCCCATACTAAGCTTCCAACGTACACGAATGACTTGCAGCAGACGAACGCATAAGCCCAGGATCTACGCACTAGCAGAGAAAAAAAGCTACTCATGCAACCTAGCATAAACTATTAGAAAGGAATCACGAACACACTTTATTCTAATCAGAGCATGCAAGCATTCACTTTATTCTAATAGACTAATCATACAAATGGGATACAAATTTGTGCACCTAATCAGCTAGATCGAGAGGGTGTGTTCGTGAAGAACACGCGCCTCTAAATGATGAACACGCGAAGAACACAAGAACATATCACTCAAGTATGAATAACACTTTAGTCTAAATAGAAAATACAGAAATACTTACTTTACTCTAATTGGAGAACAAGCATCGATACAAATACAACTCTCTCTTACTCTCCCTACTCTCTAATCTACCAAGGAGAGGCCTCTCCTTTGAAGGGAAGCTCTCATCCTTGGGTGAAGTGGTGTGTCTCTAAATGAGCCCCCTCCCCTTCTATTTATAGGCCAAGGGAGGTAGGAGTTTGCCTTGAGAGAGTGGCTTTCCTCATTGCTTCTTGTGGGCCCAAGCATGATCCGGGGGTTTAAGGCGGTAACTGAGTGGATAACACCCTAAACCGCCTCTAGGAGATCACCAGGAGTTGACACGTGGAAGCTGGGCTCGAGCGGCGCCAAGCCCAGGGCGGCCGAACCATGGGATCGGCCGACCCCCAATTGCCGCCAAATGGCCCCAACTTTCTCTGGGTCGCTCCTTGGTGGGTCCTTGGTCCTGTCCTAGGTGTACGCGCAAAACTAAAGCAGTTTGCCTCCTCTGGTGGGCCCTTTGATCCGTGTGCTCTCTTCTGATTGGCCGGAGTTGTGCTTCTTTGCTTGGTGGGTCCATGGATCCATGTGAAGCCTATGTGGCAACCTCTCATTGGTTGGTGCTGGGTTGCTTGGATCCATAGGGTGTGCTTTCTCTCATTTAATGAGCTAAAACACCTGCATTCAAATATTCATCTACACTCGTGGAATTTGTCAGACATAATCCCTATCCTAGTGTGGATGTTTAAATTTCATTTATTTATGTAGGAGTTGATGGTGTAAAAGTGGTACTTAACAGCCGTCAACAGAAGCCTAATGAGAAACCAAGTGGGAAGCCTTGTGAAGAGCCTCATCCCAAGCCTAAACCAAAAACAATTTGTTTCCATTGTGAGTTTTGTGGGAAGAATGGTCATAAGAAGGAGTTTTGCTATAAAAGACAGAGAGAGGCGAGAATGGCTAAGGAGTGGGCGAACAAGGATAGGTACCATCCTTCTCATGGTGTGCCTGAGCCTCGTATGCCACTACCTAAGGGAAAGAGTTTTGTGCGTAAGGTTCAGGCATTGTGAGATAGGAGCTCTCGTAGCCGAGGTGGTGGTCTGGAGAGGGCGGTCAGACCGGCCTGGCTAGGCGGTCAGACCGGCCCTCCCCAGATTTCGGGGCAGTTCAGTTTTCAAGGTCGTGATGCTAGTGGTTTCAGTTCCTTTGGTCATGGTGCAGATGGTAGGCGCTTTGAGTCTGGTGGTGTTGTGTCTGCTGGACGTTCTCCACCTCGTGACCGATACGAGTTTGGGAGAGGTTGCAGCTTTGTGTCTCAGAGGAGCTACAGACCATGCTTTCCCTTCCGTGATGCTCGTACTCCTCCAGCGAGACGGGAGTGGTTTTCCCATGGTGGTTCCAGGTTTGATAGGCTTGATAGGATTGATCGCAGTTTTGATAGGTGCGGTAGGATGGATGTTGCTAACCCCACTTTTGAGGAGATGGCTCGGCACTAGTTTGACACTTTTGGTACTAACCCCTGTGTTGAGTTGTTTGCTCGCTCTCGCTCTTTGACAGACATGGGTACCCATGGGTCCCCACCGGCCAGGGTCCCAGAGGTCCCTGTCAAGTGGGCCCGACCTGCTAGAAGCCCCGCCGACCTGCAAGTAGGCTCGAAGACCTTATCCAGATCCCGGAGAACCCGTAGGACTTTGAGCACAAGGCGAGCCACCAGATTGCGGTTCGGCGCCGCCAGTAGGTCCGCAGATCGCGGGATACTCCCTGTAATCATGGCAGATGACCATCCCATTTTGTAACCGACCCCGATGAGGGTGCACCGACCTCGAATGGAAGCCCTAGCCCGTTGACCATATAAGGCGGCCTAGAGCTCCATTCGAGGGGACTTCCCTTCTTTGCATAATTCCACTCCATACTGGACGTAGGGTTTCACTCTCCGGAGGCTCGAACTAGTCTAAACCCTCGTGTTCATTGCCATTCTTGCCGTGTTCCGAGTTCCACATGCGAGCTACCACCTACGCTCTTAGTTCCCGATCCCCTCCATTAACCTGCAACTGCTTGGGTAGCCCCCTAGCAGATCTATCTAGGTTTCACCCCCTGATAGTTGGCGCGCCAAGTAGGGGCGATCGGAAACTCGCCGTGCAGCATGGTGGCCCGATCTGGTGTCGTCTTCCCGGCAAGCATGGCAGCCATCCTCGCTAACCCCGTGGAGATCTGTTTCGGCTCCTTCACGGCGGCCTCGTCTGTTCCGGCGGCCACGACCTTTCCGGTGGCCGCGGGACAAGTCGCAACGGCGTCTAACGCCGCCCCCGTTTCCGATCTAACGATGGAGACCCACCCGCCCAAACCCTATGACATTGTTCATGGAATGGAGCGTGTCATCACCATGATAGAGGACACCCTCCAGATCTGCGAGCGAGCCTAGCGCTCGACGCAGATGACGCCGCGTCATGGGACCTACCCCATCGGTCTGCGACCTCCCGCCAACGTCTACGCTCGACAGGTGACTAAGCCCCTCCAGATCCAATCTGGGCGGCGGCTTGCCGGTGACCTAAAGCCCGAGCCCCACGCCCGCCGCAACCTGCTCGACGTACCTTGCACCTACCACAAGGGCGCAAAGCATACCCTCCACAGCTGTCGTCTGCGGAAGAAGATCGACCAAGAGCGCCTCCCCCGTACCACGTGAACTCCTGCGTCTCCAGATGGCGGTGAGTTCCAGAAGGTCCGGGTCCACGTCTCCCCCCAACGGCTCAGGATCCATCTTCCGCCGGGTGCTTGTGGTTTCTGAAAACGAACCACCGCGCCACAGCGCAACCGACTCCGAGGAAGCAGCACTGATCCAGGGTAACGCCAACCGCCCCCAGCAACGCGCGGAAGAACAGTGCCACGCGATCCCTCCCTGTGCTCGAGACCTTCGTCTTGAGTTCGAGAAAGCGGGGCTCCTGACGTTGAACAGCCCCCAGGCCAATCTGGGTGCGGCTGTGGTGCGTCTCCAGCAAGCCGACCTCACACCTGAAGCTGAAGCGGCCATGGCCTACCTCCGGGTTGCCACGGCCTTGGTAGAAGAGAAGAGTGCGGCTGCCAAGTCTGCCACATCTTCGTCGAGCCGTCACTCGCGCAGTCGATCCAATCGACCTGGGCGCAGCAACCTCCCACCCATCATGGAGGAGGTCGACCAACACAACCCCGATCAGCCTCGAGGTCGGGCTAACGGTGCCAAGGACGGCGACCTCCACCACAACCTCGACAACAACAGGCGTGCACGTGACGCTTGAGGCTACATCGACCAGTGTCACCACGAGCGCGAGGAGCGGGAGCTGCGACATCGTGCGGAGTATGACCGTGAGTACGGCCCCCTAGTGCCGTCCACCGCATCATGGAGCGCGAGGAGCGCGACCGCCACGACGTCGAGAACAGGCGTCGAGCTGAATACGAGGCAGACTACGGCCATCCAGAGGGCGTTGCTTTGAATCCCGATCGCCAACCTCGATCCCAGGTCATCGTCCCTACGCAGAACAGAGGCAGTGCCCACGCCGGTGGTGGCGCCGACGACATAGCCATCACTGCCTTCCCTACGCTGGCTCCTCGCCTTAGGTCAGTGGTCTACCCCCGACAACTTCAAGCCCAATATCCAGAAGTGCGACGACCACTCCGACCCCAACATCTGGCTGTCGACCTACTACGTCGCTGTCAAGGCAGCCGGCGGCAACTTCGATCACATGGCGGCATACTTCCCGTTGGTGATGGGCGACGCTCCTTCACTGTGGCTCAACAACCTCCCGGCTGGCGGCATCAACTCCTGGGCCGACCTGTCCCAGGCCTTCACCTCCAACTTCCAGGCGACCTACAACCACCTTGGAAATGCCTTCAACCTCAGGAGGATTATCATGAAGCCCAACGAGTGGCTCCGTGGTTACACCAACCGGTTCTTCGAGACCCGCAATACCTGTGTTGGCATCAGAGGCGACCAGGTTGTCGAGAGCTACAAGAAAGGCATCAGGGATCACAAGATCTTCGAGATGATCCATGAGTCTGGATCCACCACTGTCGCGGCCCTCATGGAGGTCGTCAACAAGCTCATCGACACCGACGAGGCGATGGTCAACCAGTTTGACTACAACGCCAAACGCGACGTGGGCACATCCGGCACCGCCGGAGATTCGAGCTCCAAGCTGCGCAAGCGACCTTCCGAGGTGCTTGCGACCGAGGGACGTCGACCTTCGACGTTCAACATGGATGAATTCAACGCGGCACTCGACAGCCCCTGCGGGTTCCACGAGGGAGCCACCCACACCATTCGCGAGTGCTCGCAGTTCAAGAGGGCCTTCTGTACCCCTGAAGACCCCAAGTGACCAAGAGGCTATGGCGACCGATCCTCTTCACGTCGCTACAACAACGGCCGTCGCGATGATCGACGTGACCGCCGCGACGACCGAGACGACCGCCACGACATGCACCGCGATGACCCGCAGCCAGAGGCCCCTCGCGACGAGCGCGACCTACCTCCACCACCGAAGACAGGCAACCCCAACGGGCCCTTTCAGACGGCCAACTGATCGATCAACATGATCGTCGGAGGTCTTAAGTCTCACGTGAGCAGGAGGCGCTAAAGCAAGGACAAGCACGAGATCCACCTCATCCTTCCAACCGATGCAGCCTCTGCGTTGGTCTGAGCAGCCGATCACGTTCTCTAGAACTGATCACTGGGTCTACGTCCCAAATCCTGAGTCTTACCCACTCGTCGTCGAACCTATGGTGGATGGAGCCCTGCTTCCCTAGACCCTCATCGATGGGGGGAGCGGGGTCAACATAATCTTCGTCGAGACCTTGAAGAAGATGGGTTTCTACTTCAAGAAGCTAACGACATGCGATGAGCCCTTCTTCGGCATCGTCCCTGGCAAGGCATCCTACCCCCTGGGTCGGGTCTGAGGACCGGAGCGTCCGAGGACCGGTGGATGGTCGCTCCTCAGTGTGATGAGTGATTGACAACGTGGTGTGGACTAACTCTTGGCCGAGTATTGCAGGTGCAGGTTGCGGCTTGATTTGCGTTGGTGCAGGTGAAGAGCGGGCGTGAAAGGTCTATGCCTTGCGGGGCCTCCGAGGAGTGGAGAGACAAGTAGGCTCGGCTCGAGGGACCCGGTGGCCAGCGGGGTCAAGTGCGGGCCGCATGGTGGCAAGAAAAGCAAGACAAAGTTGTCGATCGGAGCTGGTGCAGGGTAGCGACTCACAACCGGAGTCTGGACGCGGGGTTTGCGGCGGTTCACCACAAAACCGTCGGGTTACTTGGTTGAGCCACAAAACCAACACCGGAGGCTCGGCGGGTGGAGATGGGATCCGGGCGCACTGAGAAGCTTCGATGCCGGCGGACACGTGGCGGGATCGCAGGGCTTGCATCGGGAGGACGCGGACTGCGGCAAAGGCGTGGCCGTGCGATGAAGAGGAGTGCTACTTGACTTATTTGCCCCTGAGGGGTCCGTATCTCAGTTTAAGTGCTAGGGGTAGTGTGGTCATTTGCCCAACCCAGAGGAACTCATATATATTAGCTCTTGGGTTTCTGGGCAAACCATCCATCTGGACTGCTTCCCATTTTTCTGCTCCATAGGCATAGATTTTCTTCACCATTTTGTAGAGAATCTGACCTCCGAGTGTATGGAAGCTTTCATGGTTGTGTCGATTTCCTTCTTGTAGCTCGTGAGATTTTCGTGTCTTTTTCGGGCTATTTTCGTTGGATTTTCGTGCGCGGCTTGTTCCTCTGATTCTGAGGTGTTTGGGTTCAAATTTTCTTGTGGGGATCATGGATAGATGCCTTGTACATCTTTGTGCTTGATCTTGACCCCTCAAACTCTGGATTTGGCCTTGGATTTGAGGATTTCGGGTGGAACCCTAGCTTTTTGGTAGAGCTCGGTTGCGATTCGATTCCCGGCGATTTAGTTCATTTGAGGTCACAAGTTTTGGGGCATAGCATCCCCTAGGGACGCTTCACATCTTCCCCAAATCTTGTCGCAAGAGCTTAACCCGTTTGGGAGATCCATGGATGGATAGGAGAGGTTGACTTCACGTTTTCGTGCTCGGGCTATTCTGTTCGGGGCCGGCGGACCGTCCGCCAGTGGCCCGCGGACCGTCCGCGCGCCTCGTGTTCGTCGTGTGTTCGTCCAATTCTTGCGAGCTCGCGCGTCGATCTTTCGAGGTGTTAGGGTTTTGTTGTGGGAGGTTTGTCGGACCGTCCGCCAGGGTGTGCCGGACTGTCTGCGAGCAGGATGGACCGTCCGCACAGGGTCCACGGACTTTCCGCCATCATCGGACTGTCCGGAGGCTCGAGTCGGACTGTCCGTATTTCCGAGGTGCGGTACTAGAGGTTCTGTCACATAATACGGACCGTCCGCACCGACCCCTCGGACCGTACACCGACCACTCGCGGACCATCCGCCTAGACCTTACGGACTGTCCGCCAGTGGCTCTGCAGATTGGCTAAGCCCTTTGCTTCTTGAGTTGCGCTTCTGTGTTGCTTTGAGTTGGGGCTTGTTCCTAGGGTTGGTAGGTCTGTTGTGACTACGTGACCTTGGCAAGCTTGTGTGGGAATCCTAGGTTGTGAATTTGGGGCATAGGCCGAGTTCATCCTTCGGAAAGAATTTTTATCGGCTCCCATTCACTCCCCCCCTCTCTGGTCGCCAAATCAGTCCTTCAATTGGTATCAGAGCTGGTTACGAATCGTTGTGATTCTAACCAGTCTAAGATCCAAAGATGGCATACCAAGAATGGGGTTCGGGTCCTCCACACTTTGATGGTAAGAACTACCAGATGTGGCAGAGGTGGATGGCTGCTTTCCTCCGCGGCAAGGGTCAGATCCTTTGGGATGTTACGGTGAACACAGCTTATGTTCATCCGATTAACTTCCTAGCTCCTGGATCGAGGGATATGCACAACGCCAACAACAAGGCGGTCGACTACTTGTTTCGTGCTCTGTGTCAATCCGAATTGATCAGGTTCAGATAGAGGACTTGGCTTGTAGGATTTGGGAGCAGTTGAAGAATGCTCACGCTGGGAATGCTCAGGTTCAGGCTCGGTTGTTTGCGACCTACCAGAGAGAGTACGAGAACTTCACTCATCTCCCCGGTGAGTCCATCGACTCCATGTTTTAGCGGTTCACTGTGATTGTGAACAACATGAGGGCTAATGTGGCCGCGCTCCCGTACGATGACCATGATAGGGCTGTGAAGCATCTATATTCGCTGGATCATACCATGTGGAGTGAGAAGTTCGAGGCCATTCTTGAGTTGGAGAAGTATGACACCCTCACGGTGGACGAGCTGTTTTCCAAGCTCAAGTCGTCCGAGGTGGACCGTGGGGTGCGAGCAAGGATCGAGAACCCGACTGACCCACATAGTCTGGCTCTCATTTCTGGACCAAGGACTAACGCTAACATGTCTTCAAGACAGTTCTCTTTGTCTTGTCTTGTGTCCATGCTAGATGAGGAGTTCGAGGTACTGAGCGAGGAGGATCTCGCATTGCTGAGTAGGTGGTTCGAGCGCATGTACACGAACCGGAAGAACGCTCAGAGGAGTTCGGGCATGTGCTACCGGTGCGGGAAGCACGGGCACTTTATCGCTGAGTGCCCGGAGGCCATGGTGGTCAAGCCCGAGGACAAGCACCGTCCAAGGACCGACCACAAGCACCGCTCGAGGGATGACCACAAGGGCAAAAACAAGTCTGAGCGGAGGCTGAGGAAGAGTGGTGGTCACAAGAAGAAGGAGCGTGCGATGGTTGCTGGAGCGAGCGACATCGACTTGAGCTCCTGCTACTCTTCATCAAGCGCAAGTGATGAAGAAGAGAACCGGCACAAGGGCAAGAGGTGAAGCAAGAACATCAACGGCCTGTGCTTCGCCGCCCAAGGCTTTTGCGGCATGGCACACAGCTCCGGGAGCAAGAAGAGCAACAAGGACGACTCAGACTCCGACTCCGAGGATGAGGTAAACAATGATCCTGCCTTCTTGATAGCGGAGAATGCTAGGTTGAATGACTTGCTTAACAACCATGATGATGTGCTTAGAAAGACCAACAAGGAGAAGAGGGAGTATAGATCTTTGCTTGGAGAGGCTAAGGAGAAGGTGGTTGAGCTAGAGTCTTTGCTTGTTGATGCTAGGGCTCAAATTGATTCTCTGAAGTCTGCTCCCATTGTGACCGATGAACCTGAATGCACTGATTGTTCTGTTTTCCTTGGTGATTTGACTGTGCTTAAGGAAAAGTATACCTCCAAGGTTGAGGAACTAGATGTGCTTAGGGTTGAGCTAGATGAGATGAAATCTAGGCCCTCTTTGCTTGGTGCTTGCAGTTGTTGTCATGTTTTGCATGAGAAGGTAGATGTGTTGCTTGCTTATGCTAGATCACTAGAAGCTGCTTTGAAAACTCCTATTCCTACATCATGCTCTACTTGTGAATTACATGCTATGAAGAATTTGGAGCTTGCACACTATGTTGATCATTTGCAGGATGAGAACGATGAGTTGAGAAAGATGATGGGTTGGTTGTCTGGTCATGAGCCTCAGCTCAAGATGATGATTGAGGCATACAAGCGCTATGATGGGCAAGCACTTGGGTCGGACAAGGTGGGTGAGGGAAGTGGTGAGAATGAGGGAAAGATCGGTGACATCCCGGAACCACCAAAAACCTACCACAAAAATACCTATGCTCCTAAGCCAAACCCACTTGGGAACCGACTAGACACAACCCCAGCTCCCCCCATGTTTCCTCCACAAACTGACAACTTCTAGAAACCCATCAAGTTCAAGAGTGACTTGGGGAATGAGTTCTTTGGGAAGAAGGGAGAGAAACTGAGTGAGGAGAAGCCACAGCCCAAAGAGAGCCCAAAATCAATGCCAAAATCAAAACCCTTCCATTGTGAGCATTGTGGGAGGGATGGGCATCTTGCTGAGTTTTGCTTCAGGAGGAAGCGTGAGGAGAGGCTTGCTAGAGAGATGGCAAACAAGGACAGGTACCGCCCTTCTCGTGGTGTGCCTGAGCCTCGTGTGGTGCCTAGAGGTGAGGGTGTGGTGCGTACCATTTACCCCCGAGAGAGGCGTGAGTTTGTGCCTCGAGGTGAGCCACCACAGAGAGATGGTGGTAGGCGTGTTGGGTTCGGGCGTGGTGAGTTTGCTGGACGTTCCTTCTCTTGTGGCCAATACAAGTATGGGGGGAACGATCGCAGTTTGAGGTCCTAGAGGATCTACGGGCCACGGTCTCCACTTCGTGGTACGCGTAGTCCTCCAAGGGGACATGTGGGGGTTTCACCTAGAAGAGATAGGATGGATTTTGCTAACCCCACTTTTGAGCAAATGGCACGGCACTGGTTTGATTCCTTCTGTACTAACCCCAGTGCTGAGTCGTTTGCTCACACTCACTCTCGTTTTTTATTTTGCAGGTGGGAGGCATGGAGGGCTTTTGGTTGATCGACTCCGGTTGCTCTCGACACATGACCAAAGATCAACGGTGGTTCTCCAGCCTCACCCCCGTAATGAACAAAGATTACATCACTTTTGGAGACAATGGGAAAGGTAGAGTGCTTTCAGTGGGCACGGTGAAGGTGAGTGAGTCTGTGACTCTTAGGCGTGTTGCTCTTGTCAAGTCTTTGGGGTTTAATCTTCTTTCAGTTTCCCAGCTTCTTGATGAGGGTTTTGAAGTCCGTTTCAAAACGGGCTATTCTCGAGTTTTGGATTCTCGAGGTGATCTTGTGTGCACGATCATCCCCGAGGGTCAGATTTCCAGAGCCAATTTTTCTTAGTGTGTCGGCTCTTCTCGCTGTTTGGTTGCTGGCGTTTCGGCGGAGCTTTGGAAATGGCATAGGAGACTAGGTCACTTGAGCTTTGACTTGTTGTCACTCTTGAGTGGGCTAGGTTTGGTCCGAGGATTGCCAAAGTTGAAGTACCAAAAGGATTTGGTATGTGCTCCGTGTAGGCATGGTAAGATGGTCACCGCCTCTCACTCGCCTTTGACATCTGTTATGACAGAGAGGCCATGCGAACTGTTCCATATGGACTTGGTTGGTCCAGCTCGTGTGTGCTCGGCGGGTGGGAAATGGTATGTCCTTATGATAGTGGACGACTATTCTCCCTATGCTTGGGTCTTCTTTTTGGCTAACAAGGGAGAGACATTTGGTTTTGTTCGGGATCTAATCTTGAGGTTGAAGAATGAGAGAAATGGATATGTTGTTCGAGCTATTCGTAGCGACAATGGCACTGAATTTAAAAACTTTTGTTTCGAAACCTTTTGCCATGATTTGGGTCTCGAACATCAGTTTTCTTCTCCCTATGTGGCTTGTCAGAATGGTGTGGTTGAGAGGAAAAATCATTCCCTTTGTGAGATGGCTCGGACGATGCTCGACGAGTATAGGACTCCGAGGAGATATTGGCTGAGGTGGTGAATACCGCTTGTCATGTTGGGAACCGGATTTTTCTCAGGGCCTTCTTGAACAAGATGTGCTATGAGCTCATGCACGGGCGAGCACCTAGAGTGAGCCATTTCAGGGCTTTTGGTTGTTGGTGCTTTATTCTCAAGAAGGGTAGGCTTGATAAGTTTGAGTCGAGGTCCTCCGATGTGATTTGCTTGGGTTATGCTAGTCATTCTCGAGCATTCCGTGTGCTCAACCTTGATACTAACCAAGTCATGGAAACTTGCGAGGTTACCTTCGACGAGACCCAGCCATGCAGTTCATCTGTCTTTGAGTGTGCAGGTGATGACGCAGTTGGCAAGAAGATCTTTGAGGACGAAGAGGATGATGCTGGAGAGGATGACGGTGATGATGGTGAAGCTCCAGCGGTGCATGTACCCTCTACTTCCACTATGACGACTACGGTGCAGGATGGCCCATCCCCTACACTGACTACGATCCAGGGAGATCAAGTGGAAGCTGCAGCTGAGGGCGAGGTTGTCTCCAGGCAAGAGGCACTGAGGCGCGTTCAAGTTGATCATCCTCCCTCAAGAATAATCGGCGACATCAACGAGCGTACAACACGGTCAAAGTCCAGGAATGTTTCTCACTTTTCTCATTAGGCTTTCGTTTCTACCTTTGAGCTGAAAGACATTGGACACGCCCTCTGTGATCCTAATTGGGTGAATGCAATGCATGAGGAGTTAGAGAACTTTGAGAGAAACCAAGTATGGGAGTTGGTAGAGCCACCACCACATTGCAAACCTATCGGGACAAAATGGGTGTGGAAGAACAAAGAGGGTGAGAATGGTGAGGTGGTGAGAAACAAATCGAGGTTGGTTGCTCAGGGCTATAGTCAGAAGGAGGGGATAGACTATGAGGAGACATTTGCTCCTGTAGCCCGTTTGGAGGCAATTAGGATCCTTCTAGCCTTTTCCGTGGCTAAAGGGTTCAAATTGTACCAAATGGATGTGAAGAGTGCCTTCTTAAATGGGTTTTTGGAGGAGGAAGTTTATGTGACGCAACCACCGGGCTTTGAGAGTGCTGAGTTTCCCCACCGGGTGTATAGGCTGAGGAAGGCATTGTATGGGCTGAAACAAGCTCCCCGTGCTTCGTATGGCCGTTTGAGGGGGTTCTTGTTCAGCAAGAGATTTGAGATGGGCAAGGTAGATAAGACTCTTTTTCTCCTCAGGCAGGGCGATGATATCCGAATTGTTCAGGTGTACGTGGATGATATTGTCTTTGGCGGCTCGTCTCACTCTTTGGTTGTATGGTTTGCAAAGGATATGAGCAAAGAATTTGAGATGTCTATGATGGGAGAATTGCAGTTCTTTCTCGGGCTTCAGATCAAGCAGGCGAAGGAAGGAACCTTTGTGCATCAAGCCATGTACACGAAGGACATCCTCAAGAAGTTCAAGATGGACGACTCGGAGCCCCTGTCGACACCGATGAGTACGACTACAGCGCTGGATGCGGACGAGGACGGAGAGCCCATGGACCAGAAGGATTACCGGAGCATGATCGGCTCCCTCTTGTACTTGACGGCAACGAGGCCGGACATCCTGTTTTCGGTGTGTCTGTGCGCTCGTTTTCAGGCGTCGCCGAGGACTTCACATCGGCAGGCCGTCAAGCGGATCTTCAGGTATCTTCGAAACACTCCTGAGCTCAGTATTTGGTACTCGGCGTCCTCTTCCCTTTCGCTTCTTGGTTTTTCAGATACCGACTTTACGGGGTGTCAAGTCGATCGGAAATCGACTTTGGGTACTTGCCAGTTTTTGGGTTCCTTGCTTGTTTCTTGGTCATCTCGCAAGCAGTCAAGTGTAGCTCAGTCTACCACAGAAGCCGAGTATGTCGCTGCTGCTAGCTTTTGCTCCCAGCTGCTTTGGATCACGTACACTTTGAGTGACTTTGGTGAGGAGTGTTCCCATGTACCCCTCATGTGTGACAGCACCAGTGCCATAAGTGTAGCCAAAAATCCTGTGCTTCACTCAAGAACCAAACACATAGAAGTGCGCTACCACTTCCTGAGAGACAATGTTGAGAAGGGAAACATAGACCTCATTCATGTCCCAACTGAGAAACAGCTCGCCGATATCCTGACAAAGCCTTTGGACCAAGCTACATTTGCATGTTTGCGGGGTGAGCTTGATGTGGTTTTTCCCTTTTGAGTTTTGGTTGGGGGATCTCATGTACATATGCATGTTGCATGTTCATTTCTGTATCATATCATGCTTGCATCTTTGTATTATAGACTGCATTTGTATCATATGCTTTAGAGATGAGCTTCTCTTATATACATTGTTCACCATGATGTGCTATACATGATCTTGTGAGCTAGTTTGGTATGCCATGGTTAGTTTGACTTAGGTCTGGATGATCTTGGTTTATGCCCATGGTTGCTAGCTATGTTTTTGAAAAATGTCACATGTATGCTCTCTTGTGGGTAAATGCTTTTACATGATCTTGACATATTTTTGTGGCATTGCTATGCTTAATTTATGGTTGGATAGCTTATTTTGATCATATGGGGCCAAAGGCTCATTTGTCATCATGAATGTTTAGCCCACTTGATTTATCTTGTGGAGGGGCATAAGTTTCTTTTTGTCACAAAGACATTTCATGTACCAATATGAATCTGAAAATGAAATGTAAATTGCTTGGAAAATGTGCTCCCATGTCATATGTGCTTAACTTTTATAGCTTAGGGTGCTAAACCGTTGCATGATGCCAACCAATGAGAAGTCTCATACATAGAAGTAGGCACATTGCTCGGTGGCTTCGACATGACATGAGATGCTTGAGGATGTTTATGATGATCTTTGAAGGACCGAACTGGCGACCAGAGAGGGGGGAGTGAATGGGAGCCGATAAAAATTCTTCTCGAAGGAGATGGCTACTCCAACAAGATGAACACTGCTAGCCAAAACACGTCTCCGACTCAACTACCCAAGTTGGCCAAGACCACGTAGCCACTCGAGTGCTACTGGTCCTAGGAACCAACCAAAACAACCTTCCGAACCAAACACACCAAACGCACAGTGGAAACCTTCACAGCTTGCTGTCTGTGCTACACCGATCAGACCGATGGCCTGCGCCGGTCAGACCGGTGACACCGGTCAGATCGATGGACAGAGCCGGTCAGGTCGGTGGCTACAGTAGCCGGACATAAATGTTCCAGGAAGCCTCAGTGACTCCTCTAGGCCCTGGAACAAAAATCACCTTCAAACACGAACCTGAAGGGAAGAAGAAACCCTCACAAAACCGAGCAAACCAACTCAAAACCTGTCAAGAACTAACCAGCAACACCACAGGCTAAAACCACACGAACTAGGCAGTTCACCCGAGGCAAATCCCACAAAGGCCTCGCACCGGTTAGACCGGTCACATGCACCGGTCAGACCGGTCAAGCCTGGGCAGCTCGGGATGAACAGCAACCCGCGGGTCAAGTCCCCCAAATCCAAATCTCAATCTCCCGATTCGCTCCATGGATTCGCACAAGACTTTGGGGAAAGTAGGAACACCTCATGGGCACTCCATAGCCAAGATTTAGTCCACCAAAACTTACTAAATCAAGAGGAATCGATGAAATCCCACCAAGAACGCCTCTAACCCTAGAGAGGAGAAAACCCCAAAATCGAGCCCCATTGCTCATGGATTTGGGAGGGGAATCAAAGGGAAAAGAACCACGAGGGGTTCATGCATACATCCCCCACCAAATCCCAAAGAGAAAGGTCTCAAATCGACCACAAGAAAATCTCCAAGAAAAGGCTCCGAAAATCACCAAAAAGGAAAAACGGGAGATACGCCATCAAACCTTGAGGAACCACGCCGAATCATCTATACATACCATGAAGGTTCATACAAGGTCTAGCTTGCCTCCCGATCATCCATCCCTCTCTCAAGATCTCACCATGAAGCTCTCAAGCTAGTCCTAGAAATTCCAAAGGAAAAAAGGAAGAGGAAAATAGTAAAACAAAATGAGCTAGGGTTCCAAGAGATGGCTGCCATCCTCTCACCACTTGGGTTATATGGAGGCAACCGAAAGACGATACTACCCCTATGGCCTAACACTAGGATACACGCCCTCGAGGGGCACTTTGGGAATCTTCGTCGTCGCACCATCGGATGTATGCCCAGTGACCGCACCTTGCGTAGCCTCGACGCAAGCCTTGCGATCCCGACGCGTGTTCTCCGCTTCGAAGTCTTCAGACTGCGTCGTCACACACCGGTCAGACCGGTGTCCTCCACCAGTCGGACCAATACCCACCGGTCAGACCGGCCTGATGCTGCTGCCTCCGGTCTTCGGCCTTGGCTTTGTGGATCAACCAAGCAACCCAGTGGTTTTCTGCTGAACCACTGGAAACCCCGCGAACTCGGTGTGGCCTCTGCCAATCTCCACTGATGACTTGGCCCCCACGAAGTCCCAGCTCGATCTTGGCATTGAGGCTCAACTAAGGAACCGTCCACGACTTCATCTTGCCGTTCTTACCACCATGCGGCCCGCACTTGACCCCGTCGGCCACTAGGTCCCTCAAACCAAGCCTACTTGTCTTCTCCACACCTGGAGGCCTCACCGGCAATGACCTTTCGCGCTTGTTCTTCACCTACACCAACACCAGTCAAGCCGCAACCTGCACCTGCAATACTTAGCCAAGAATCAGTCCACACAACGTTGTCAATCACTCATCACACCAGGAAGCGACCATCCACCGGTCCTCGAACCACACAGGTCCTCAATCTCCCCCTTGATGAGTGCATTGACAACACACACGTTTGAATAACCAAAGTGAAAAGAAAGAAAAAAGAAATGACCAAAAGAAACTCCAACAAGCGATCGAAAGCCAAAGGAAAGGCAAAGAGTAAGATCACTTGAAGAAGACAAATCTCGGTCCCCTTAGGCAAGGGCAACAGCTCGACACAACTGACACAAAACAAGCTCTAGCAAAGAGCGAAAACCTCCAAACCAAAGCTCGAAAAACCACACAGAGCTCCCCCTACACACATGCAAGTTCCCCCTGAACCTATGCAACTCCCCCTGGATGAATGCATGCAAACCACTTCATGAAACAGAGTAGCTGCACCAGCTTTGCTCAGACCGGTCAGACTGGTCAACTACATCGGTCAGACTGGTGCTCAACATATGTAGAGGGCCAGCGCACCTGACCGGTCAGACTGGTGACCTTGACTGGTCAGACCGGTGCCCAATAGAGCCCAGAACTTGCTCGAAACCACTTGGAAACCTTCTAGATGCATTCAGTAGGCCAAAACTTGCTCAAACTTCTCCCCCTTGTTGCCAATGCATGAATCAAGCCAAAAATCAAAAAAATGCAACCTAGAGCTTCTCAAATAGACAAAATTCATCACAAGACGCTACACACATCCAAGTGAGCAAGTTAGATACTCTACAGCTTCGTATGAACATCAACTACATGATCACTAAGTTTCACAACCATTGGGCGAAGCAAAGTCCTAAACATAAGCAAAACATGTCAAAATGGCAAAACCACACAAACATCATGCTAGGACAACCATTCTAATCATTAGACCATCACAAACACCCTCAAGCACCTCATGTCATGTCAAAGCCACCGAGCCATGTGCCTACTTCTATGTATGAGACTTCTCATTGGTAGGCATCATGGAACGGTTTAGCACCCAAAGTTATAGAAAAACACAAGTGACATGGGAGCACATTTTCCAAGCAATTTACATTTTATTTTCAGATTTGCATATGGTACATGAAATGTCTTTGTGACAAAAGGGAACTTATGCCCCTCCACAAGATAAAGCAAGTGGGCTAAACATTCATGATGACAAATGAGCCTTTGGCCCCATATGATCAAAATAAGCTATCTAACCACAAATTAAGCA
Organism: Cenchrus fungigraminus; assembly: GCA_036936925.1. NCBI lineage: Eukaryota > Viridiplantae > Streptophyta > Magnoliopsida > Poales > Poaceae > Cenchrus > Cenchrus fungigraminus. The sequence goes on along the minus strand of CM072778.1, from coordinate 45,553,025 downwards.
TAGCCAAGCCACAAAAACATGTCAAGATCATATAAAGGCATTTACTCACAAGAGAGCATACATATGACATTTTCAAAAACATAGCTTTCTACCATGGGCATAAATCAAGATCATCAAGAGCTAAGCCGAACTAACCATAGCATACCAAACTAGCTCACAAGATCATATATAGCACATCATGGTAAACAATGTATATGAGAGAAGCTTTTCCTACCACAATGCATATGATACAAATGCATGTAACCTAAGATACAAAGATGCCTATACATCATGATACAAAATGCCATGCAAATGCAAACATGCACAAAGGAAAGCTATACATATGCTACAAAGGAGCTCCCACACCCAACTCAAGAAATCAAACAAACACCAAGTTCTCCCTGCAAACGAGTGAAAGTTGCTTGATCTAAGGGCTTGGTGAAGATATCGGCTAGTTGGTCATGTTTGGGTACATGGATCAAAGATATTTTCCCTTTCTCAACATTGTCTCTCAGGAAATGATACCTCACTTCTATGTGCTTGGTTTTGGAATGAAGCACTGGGTTCTTTGCATTACTTATGGCACTGGTGCTATCACATTGAAGTGGGACATGGGTATACTCCTCACCAAAGTCGCTCATGGTGTATGTGATCCAAAGGAGCTGAGAGCAACAGCTAGCAGTAGCCACATACTCTGCCTCGGTAGTGGATTGAGCAACACTTGATTGTTTGCGGGAAGACCAAGACACCAAAGAAGAACCCAAGAACTGGCAAGTCCCAGAAGTGGACTTCCTATCCAACCGACACCCGGCAAAATCCGCGTTCAAAAATCCATGAAGAGCCAAAGAAGAAGACGCGAAGTACCAAAGGCTGAAGTCGGGAGTATGACGCAAATACCTGAAAATGCGCTTGACTGCTTGTCGATGCGAAGTCCTCAGAGACGCTTGAAAATGAGCGCACAGACATACCGAGAATTGGATGTCCGGCCTCGCTGTCGTCAAGTACAAGAGTGATCCGATCATACTCCGGTACTCCTTCTGGTCCACGTGTTCACCCTCCTCGTCCGCATCAAGAGCTGTAGTCGTACTCATAGGCGTCGACATGGCCTTGGAGTCCTCCATCTTGAACTTCCTGACGATGTCTTTGGTGTACTTTGCTTGGTGCATGAATGTTCCTTCCTTCGACTGCTTGATCTGGAGAACGAGGAAGAACTGCAACTCACCCATCATGCTCATCTCGAATTCCCTGCTCATGTCTTCTGCAAACCTTGCAACCAAAGAGTGAGACGAGCCACCAAAGATAATATCATCCACGTATACCTGAACAATCAGAATATCAACGCCCTGCCTGAGGAGAAACAAAGTCTGATCTACCTTCCCCATCTCAAAGCCTTTTGCAAACAGAAACCCCCTCAACCTACCATACCAAGCCCTAGGCGCCTGTTTCAACCCATAGAGCGCCTTTCTCAACTTGTACAACTGGTGGGGGTACTTCTCACTCTCAAACCCCGGTGGTTGCTTCACAAACACCTCTTCCTCCAACACACCGTTCAGGAAGGCACTCTTCACGTCCATTTGGTACAATTTGAACCATTTAGCCACGGAAAAGGCTAGAAGGATCCTAATTGCCTCCAAACGGGCTACAGGACCAAAGGTCTCCTCGTGGTCGATCCCCTCCTTCTGACTATACCCTTCCGCCACCAACCTCAACTTGTTTCTCACCACTTCTCCATTCTCACCCTCTTTATTTTTCCACACCCATTTTGTCCCGATCGGCTTACAACCCGGTGGAGGATCCACCAACTCCCAAACTTGGTTCCTCTCAAAATTATGCAACTCCTCATGCATTTCGTTGACCCAATTGGAATCAGATAAGGTGTGTCCAATGTCTTTGGGCTCAAAGGTGGCAACGAAAGCAGCATGAGCAAAGTGAGAATTGTTTCGAACCCTCGACCGAGTAGTGCATTCATTCATGTCCCTGATGATCCTCGAAGCTTGGTGATCCACTTGAACTCGCCGAGGAGGTTCTCGCCTTGAAGCTACCTCCCCCTCAACAGCAACTTCTCCTTGATCTGGGATTGTCGTTGTAGGTGTAGGAGAGGGCCCGTTCTCGATCGTAGTCGAGGTAGTAGGTACATGCTCAGCCACGGGCACCACATCACCATCTTCATCATCACCATGTCTATGCTCCTCCTCCTGGAAAATCTCCTCGCCAAGCTCATCATCACCTGCACAATCAAAGACAAGTGGACTATGTGGATGTGTCTCGTAGAAGGTAGCCTCACAAGTCTCCATGATTTGGTTAGTTTCCAAATTGAGCACACGAAATGCTCCAGAATGATTAGCGTAACCAAAGAAAATGCCATCGACAGATCTAGCCTCAAACTTATCCAAAATCTTGCCTTTCTTCAAAATAAAGCACTTGCATCCAAACACATGGAAATGACTCACCTTGGGAGTGCGACTGTGCATCATCTCATAGCACGTCTTCTTCTTGAATGCTCGAAGGAAAATCCTGTTCGAGACATAGCACGCGGTATTGACCGCCTCAGCCCAGAACCTCCTCAGAGTCCTATGCTTATCGAGCATCGTCCGGGCCATTTCACACAGGGTTCTGTTCTTCCTTTCCACTACGCCATTCTGGGGGCGTATACGAACTCGAAAACTGGTGTTCAAGACCCAAGTCATGGCAAAAGGTTTCGAAATGAGAGTTTTTAAATTCCGAGCCATTGTCACTACGGATCGCTCATATGACATCTCCGTGCCTCTCATTCTTCAACCTCAAGACAAGATCTCGAACAAAACCAAATGTCTCCCCCTTCTCCTCCAAAAAGAAGACCCACGCATACAGAGAGTAGTCGTCCACCACAACAAGGACATACCACTTATCACCCATAGATCGCACACGAGCTGGGCCAACAAGGTCCATATGGAGCAGCTTGCATGGACGCTCTGTCATCACATCGGTGAGGGGTGGATCGGAAGAGGCTACCATCTTGGCATGCCTACACGGCGCACAAACCAACTCTTTTTCAAACCTCAGCCGTGGCAATCCTCAGACCAAATTGAGTTTACTTATGTGAGACAGAAGGTCAAAGCTCAAGTGACCCAACTTCCTATGCCACTTCCACAACTCACTTGAAGAACCAGCCAAAAAGCAACAAGCCACACCCGAAGACTGAGAGAAATCCGCTCGGAAAACGTGACCCTCGGGAACGACCATGCAAACTAGGTCCCCTCGAGAATCCAAAATCCGAGAACCACCAGGTCGAAACAACACCTCAAAACTCTCATCCAAAAGCTGGGAAACAGAAAGCAAATTGAATCCGAGCGATTGAACAAGAGCAACACGCCTGAGAGTGACTTTGTCACTTATCTTTATCTCACCTTCTGAAAGTACACGCCCTCGCCCGTTGTCCCGAAAGGTGATGTATGTCTTGGACACCACCGGGACTAGACTTGAGAACCACCCCTTGTCTCCGGTCATATGCATTGAGCAACTAGAGTCAATCAACCAAATGTTCTTCAAGTCCTCCACCTCATCCTCGGAGGCAGAGTCCGAGTCGCTCTGGTGACTCTTCTTGCTGCCGGAGCTGCGAGCCATGCCGCAGAAGCCATCTCTCGCGAACCAGCTCAGCCCGCTCAGGTTCTTGGATGACTTCTTGCTCTTACGCCGATCACCTTCATCTTTGCTGCTACTGGAGCTCGAGGAGGAGTAGGCGGAGCTGGAGTTAACGTCGCTTGCTCTGACCATTGCTCGGGCCTTCTTGCCATGGCCGCCCTTCTTCCTCGATCGCTCGTCTTTGTTCCGGTGCTTGTGCTTGTGATCGCACCTCGATCGGTGCTTGTTCTGCGTCCTCGATCGGTGCTTGTAGCCGTCCTTGTTCTCCACCTTCTCCGGACAGTCGGTGACGAAGTGTCCTAGCTTGCCGCATTGGAAGCATGTCCGTGTGGGCCTCCTTGTGTTCGCCTGATTCTCGTGCAGCCTCTCGAACCGCCTGGTCAACAGCGCCAGCTCGTCCTCTCTAAGCACGTCGAACTCCTCATCTGGCAAAGACATCAAGGAAGACAAAGAGAACATCCTGGAGGATGGGTTAGCGTTAGACTTAGCACTTGAGCCACCGACGAGAGCAAGACTACGGGAGTCAGTCGGGCTCTCAAGACAGGCTGTCAAACCACGATCGACCTCAGCTGACTTGAGCTTAGAGAACAGCTCATTCACCATCAGAGTGGTATATTTCTCTGACTCAAGAATGGCCTCGACCTTTCCATTCCACACAGTACGATCCAGCACGTGCAAGAGCTTCACGACTCTATCATGGTCAACGTATGGGAGGACGTCCACATTGGCCCTCATGTTGTTCACAACCACCGTGAACTGCTAGAACAAGGCATCAATTGACTCACCGGGGAGATGAGTGAAATTCTCGTACTCTCTCCGGTAAGTCGCATACAACCGTGCCTGAACTTCAGCATTTTTAGCGTGAGCATTCTTCAGCTCCTCCCAAATCCTACAAGCTAGGTCCTCTGTCTGAACCTGATCGAATTCGGATTGACACAGAGCACGAAACAAGTAGTCGACCGCCTTGTTGTTGGCATCGTGCATGTCCCTCGATCCGGGAGCTAGGAAGTTAATCGGATGAACATAAGTTGTGTTCACCGTAACATCCCAAAGGATCTGACCCTTTCCGCGGAGGAACGCCTCCATCCGCTTCTGCCACATCTGGTAGTTTTTGCCATCGAAGTGCGGAGGACCCGAACCTCGTTCCTGGTACGCCATCTTTGGATCTTAGACTAGTTAGAGTCAATGAAGACCCGAACCGACTCTGATATCACTTGAAGGACCCAACTGGCGACCAGAGAAGGGGAGTGAATGGGAGCCGATAAAAATTCTTCGACTCAACTACCCAAGATGAACACGGCTAGCCAAAACACGTATCCGACTCAACTACCCAAGTTGGCCAAGACCACATAGCCACTCGAGTGCTACTAGTCCTAGGTACCAACCAAAACAACCTTCCGAACCAAACACACCAAACGCACAGCGGAAACCTGCACAGCTTGCTGCCTCTGCTACACCGATCAGACCGATGGCCTGCGCCGGTCAGACCGGTGACACCGGTCAGACCGATGGACAGAGCCACACAGAAATGTTCCAGGAAGCCTCAGTGACTCCTCTAGGCCCTGGAACAAAAATCACCTTCAAACACGAACCCGAAGGGAAGAAGAAACCCTCACAAAACCGAGCAAACCAACTCAAAACCTGTCAAGAACTAACCAGCAACACCACAGGCCAAAACCACACGAACTAGGCAGTTCACCCGAGGCAAATCCCACAAATGCCTCGCACCGGTCAGACCGGTCAAGCCTGGACAGCTCGGGATGAACAGCAACCCGCGGGTCAAGTCCCCCAAATCCAAATCTTGATCTCCCGATTTGCTCCACGGATTCGCACAAGACTTTGGGGAAAGTAGGAACACCTCATGGGCACTCCATAGCCAAGATTTGGTCCACCAAAACTTGCTAAATCAAGAGGAATCGAGGAAATCCCACCAAGAACGCCTCTAACCCTAGAGAGGAGAAAACCCCAAAATCGAGCCCCTTTGCTCACGGATTTGGGAGAGGAATCAGAGGGAAAAGAACCACGAGGGGTTCATGCATACATCCCCACCATATCACAAAGAGAAAGGTCTCAACTCCACCACAAGAAAATCTTCAAGAAAAGGCTCCGAAAATCACCAAAAATGAAAAACAGGAGAGACACCATCAAGCCTTGAGGAACCACGCCAAATCATCTATACATACCATGAAGGTTCATACAAGGTATAGCTTGCCTCCCGATCATCTATCCCTCTCTCAAGATCTCACCATGAAGCCCTCAAGCTAGTCCTAGATATTCCAAAGGAAAAAAAGGAACAGGAAAATTGCAAAACAAAATGAGCTAGGGTTCCAAGAGATGGCTGCCATCCTCTCACCACTTGGGTTATATGGAGGTAACCGAAAGATGATACTACCCCTAAGGCCTAACACTAGGATACACGACCCGAGTGGCACTTTGGGAATCTTCATCATCACACCATCGGATGGATGCCCGGCGACCGCACCTTGCGTAGCCCCGACGCAAGCCTTGCGATCCCGACGCGTGTCCTCCGCTTCGAAGTCTTCAGACTGCGTCGTCGCACACCATGCGATCCCGACGCGTGTCCTCCGCTTCGAAGTCTCCGGACTGTGTCGTCGCACACCTGTCAGACCGGTGTCCACCACCGGTCAGAACGGTACCCACCAGTCATACCGGTCAGACCCACCAGTCAGACCGGCATGATGCTGCTGCCTCCGGTCTTCGGCCTTGGCTTTGTGGATCAACCAAGGAACCCATTGGTTTTATGGTGAACCACTGGAAACCCTACGAACTCGGTGTGGCCTCCGCCAATCTCCACTCATGACTTGGCCCCCATGAAGTCCTGGCTTGATCTTGGCTTTGAGGCTCAACCAAGGAATCGTCCACGACTTCATCTTGCCGTTCTTGCCACCATGCCGCCCGCACTTGACCCCGTCGGCCACCGGGTCCCTCGAACCAAGCCTACTTGCCTTCTCCACACCTGGAGGCCTCACTGGCAACAACCTTTCACGCTTGTTCTTCACCTGCACCAACACCAGTCAAGCCGCAACCTGCACCTGCAATACTTAGCCAATAATCAGTCCACACAACGTTGTCAATCACTCATCACACCAGGAAGTGACCATCCACCGGTCCTCGAACCACGCAGGTCCTCAATCTTATGATTAGAATGGTTGTCCTAGCATGAAGTTTGTATGGCTCTGCCATTTTGACATGTTTTGCTCATGTTTAGGACTTTGCTCATGAGAGAGTGTTTTTTCGAAAAATTTCTCATGTTTATCTTAGCTTTGCTCAATGGATGTGAAACTTGGTGATCTTGTAGCTAATGTTCATACGAAGCTATAAAGTCTTTAACTTGCTCATTTGAACATGTGTAGCATCTTGTGTTGAATTTTGTCTATTTGAGAAGCTCTAGGTTTCATTTTGGCTTGATTCATGCATTACCAACAACGGGGAGGAAAGTACCCAATTCATGCATCCAGGGGGAGTTTTGCATCAAGGGGTAGAAAAATCTGGGCTTGCACTCAATGCATTCGGTCAGGAGGAGCTTGCATTTATGCATTTGGGAGCTCTTTTTTGCCTGATTTTAGTTGTGCTCGTTTGCCGATGGTGTCGAGCCCCTTTGCCTCACCTTGAGGAGTCGGCAAATTTTGGAGCATTTTGTCTCGGTTGTGTTGAGCCGTTGTCCTTGCCTTAGGGGACTGAGACTTTCTCTCTCAAGTGATCTTCTTTGGCTTTTGTTTGGCTTTTGATCACTTGTTTGAGTTTTTGGTTCGTTTCTTTTCTTTTTCTTTCTTTCTCTAAATTGGTTACTATGTGTGTTGTCAATGCACTCATCAAGGGGTAGATTTAGTACCGGAGCGTCTGAGGACCAGTGGATGGTCACTCCTCAGTGTGATGAGTGATTGACAACGTGGTGTGGACTAACTCTTGGCCGAGTATTGCAGGTGCAGGTTGCGGCTTGATTTGCGTTGGTGCAGGTGAAGAGCGAGCACAAAAGGTCTATGACTTGCGGGGCCTCCGAGGAGTGGAGAGACAAGTAGGCTCGGCTCGAGGGACCTGGTGGCTACCGGGGTCAAGTGCGGGCCGCATTGTGGCAAGAAAAGCAAGACGAAGTCGTTGATCGGAGCCGGTGCAGGGTACCGGCTCACAACCGGAGTCTGCATGTGGGGTTCACGGTGGTTCACCACAAAACCGTTGGGTTACTTGGTTGAGCCACAAAACAAAGACCGGAGGCTCGGCGGGCGGAGATGGGATCCGGGCGCGCCGAGAAGCTTCGATGACGGCGGACACGTGGCGGGATCGCAGGGCCTGCGTCGAGAGGACGTGGACTGCGGCAAAGGCGTGGCCGTGCGATGAAGAGGAGTGCTACTTGACCTATTTGCCCCTGAGGGGTCCATATCTCTGTTTAAGTGCTAGGGGTAGTGTGGTCATTTGCCCAACCCAGAGGAACTCATATATATTAGCTCTAGGGTTTCTAGGCAAACCATACATCTGGACTGCTTCCCATTTCTCTGCTCCATAGGCGTAGATTTTCTTCACCGTTTTGTAGAGAATCTGACCTCTGAGTGTATGGAAGCTTTCATGGTTGCGTCGATTTCCTTCTTGTAGCTCGTGTGATTTTTGTGTCTTTTTCGGGCTATTTTCGTTGGATTTTTGTGCGCGGCTTGTTCCTCCAATTCTGAGGTGTTTGGGTTCGGATTTTCTTGTGGGGATCATGGATAGATGCCTTGTGCATCTTTGTGCTTGATCTTGACCCCTCAAACTCCGGATTTGGCCTTGGATTTGAGGATTTCGGGTGGAACCCTAGCTTTTTGGTAGAGCTCGGTTGCGATTCGATTCCTGGCGATTTATTTTGTTTGAGGTCACAAGTTTTGGGGCATAGCATCCCCTAGGGACGGTTCACATCTTCCCCAAATCTTGTCTCAAGAGCTTAAGCCGTTTGGGAGATCCATGGATGGATAGGAGAGGTTGACTTCGCGTTTTCGTGCTCGGGCTGTTCTGTTCGGGGCCGACGGACCATCCGCCAGTGGCCTGCGGACCGTTCGTGCGCCTCGTGTTCGTCGCGTGTTCATCCAGTTCTTGCGAGCTCGCGCGTCGATCTTCTGAGGTGTGGGAGGTTTGTCGGACCGTCCGCCAGGGGGTGCCGGACTGTCTGCGAGCAAGACGGACCGTCCGCACGGGGTCCACAGACTGTTCGCCGTCATCGGACTGTCCGGAGGCTCGAGTCGGACCGTCCGTATTTCCGAGGTGCGGTACTGGAGGTTCTGTCACATAATACGGACCGTTCGCGCCGACCCCTCGGACCGTCTGCCGACCACTCGCGGACCGTCCGCCCAGACCTTGCGGACTGTCCGCCAGTGGCTCTGTAGATTGGCTAAGCCCTTTGCTTCTTGAGTTGCGCTTCCATGTTGCTTTGAGTTGGGGCTTGTTCCTAGGGTTGTTAGGTCCGTTTTGACTAAGTGACCTTGGCAAGCTTGTGTGGGAATCCTAGGTTGTGAATTTGGGGCATAGGCCGAGTTCATCCTTCGGGAAGAATTTTTTTCGGCTCCCATTCACTCCCCCCTCTTTGGCCGCCAAATTGGTCCGTCAGGGTCTCCCTCCCTGTCACCTTTGGCACGGAGGACAACTTCCGCTGGGAGTACCTCAACATCGAGGTCGCTGACTTCAAGTCTTCCTTCCACGCGATCCTAGGTCGCCCAATGCTGGCCAGGTTCATGGCCATCCTACACTACACCTACTTGGTGTTAAAGATGCCAGCTCCGAACGTGGTCCTCTCTGTCTACGGTGACCTCATAGTCTCCTTCAAGTGCGACTCTGAGGCCCTCGACATCACCACGACGAACACCTGCACCGATGCCTCGGCCGTATTGGTCGCCGAGGCCGCAAAGGTCGCTCCAAGCGACCTGACCATCCCAGAGCAGCAGCGCACCGACACTGCCCTGGACGCCACGCCATCAACAAACACTACGTGAAAACCTCAACTAGGTCACAGAACATTAGTAACATACTTATAATGTCCATTACAATGTTCTAGATCAGTAACAGGTGTCAAAGAATGCCCGTTACAAATAAACGACGCCCGTTACCTATAACATCTTATTGGATATTTCAACTTCAAAAGATCCGACGACATAAAATAAGTAACGGACATTGTTTGGGGACCGTTACTGAATAAGGATGCGGACCCGAACTTTTGTTTCAATGCAGTTTATTTTCCTTCGCGTCCTCCGTACTCCCACAACCCCTTGCGTCCGCTCGTCCCCGCCGCTCTCCCACACCTCTCCCTCTCCTTCGCTCTCGCTCCCCTCCTCCCTTCTACCCCAGCGAGTGCGGACTACTGCGAAGACCGCCTTGCCCCCACACGACCCCGCCGACCACCGCCGCCTCACCCCGCCGTCGCGCCTCCGTCCCTCCCTCCCACCACGTGCTCCTCCTCAACCCTAGGTGGAAGGCGTAAGGGCGGGCGGGATCCAGATCTGGGGGCTCCTTCTCGTCCTCCATCCCACGGACCACCCCGATGGCGCGCCTTCCCCCTCTGCTTCTCCTTCTCTGGGTCAGCAGCTCAACGCGAGGATGAGGAGGCCTCGCCTTCTCCGCCTCTCACACACGTCATCTGCCTCCTGCGCCATCGGCCGCGGAAGGGACTACGCACCAGCCACTGACAAGACCTCGCCTCGCTGTCCGCCACCGAGACCTCCTGCCGCCGGCCACTGAAGTGCCCCCAAGCGCCGGCCACTGAAGGTAAATGGATTCCCCATGCCCTCTCTTGAATCCCTCCCTTCCGCCGGATTCTCGATCCTCCTCTATCTGTTCGTCGTCGATCTGTTGCTTAGGGGTAGAGTTGCAGATCTGCACCACGCAGATGGCATTGCACTTCTGCCTGTTCTGACCAGATCGGGTGACTATCTCTTGTTCCTTTATTTTTGGAAAATTGACAGTGTCTGCACCTTTACCTCTACCAATATTGTGTGCTGAAGATCCTTATGGTGGTATTACTAAATTTCTTTTGGTTAACTTTGGTAACTGTTCAAATTGGCTTAAAATTATCCAAGAAAATTGCTTGCGTTGCACCACGGTAATTTATACCCTCCGTTTATGTTTAGCATGTACATTGTTAGGTTTACAAAATAAACAACTTTCTCTGAGTGTTTGGGTTTGTTATAAGTCAGGCATCAGAAAGTCATGACGGTTTTGCTTTTCTTTTCTGATAATTGTAGAACTTTATTGGCATTGTCGGGAAGGATGTTGATTGAAAGAGTTGGAGACCCTACTGCGGTAAGTTGCATCGCCTTGTCATATGCTTGATGTTATTGGGAAAGATGTGATATGCTGTGAAGCAAGTTGCTGACAAACCAATGGTAGCTGCTGAATGCACACATTCTGTGCAATAAAATATTTTGCTTATAATTCAGTTTCTACAATTCCATAGATTTTGATTTTGTCCAACAGTAGCAGTACTTGTTTGCAATAGAGGTTAATACATTTGTGTCAATCTTGCTTATTGTCTATTTATCATTGTCAGTGTGTTTTACTCATTGGAATGCTGATGATGTCCTTTTACTCTCTGCAGACCTTGAAATCTTTTCCCGGAGAAGACAAGCTCAAGGTGAGTCCATGTGGTGTATTCACTTCCTTTCAACGACCAGGTTCTTCTGATATTAGCATTGTTGTATGTTAGAAGATGTTAAAATTTCAATTCATGTATTCTTGGTCTGAGCATTGTGGTCTGTGGATGCACACCAGTGTTAGTGCTTACACCAGCAATGTATATGCACACCAGTGTTAGTGCTTACACCAGCAATGTGTCCCAAATGTTTTCTTCTCTTTCTGTGTCCCAAATGTTTTCTTCTCTTTCTGATGTAAATCACCGATTTCGCTTGACCTTGTGTGCAGGTCACAGGAGGATTATAGCAGGTTGTGGCCTCTCAGCTACAGAGGTGTTGATATGTCTTCATCCTCTCCTTCTCTCTGGTCAGCAGGGCAACCTATGAGAATGTCCTCAAGAAGGTACTAAGATAGTTCTAGTTGAGAACTTAACTTGGATATAATTATATGGTTCTTGACTTACTGAAATCCTTCAAACTCCTGTGTTTCTTTAAACTGACTCATGTGATGCTTTAGTGTCAGGATGCAACTGCTCTATTGTTACGAAATGTTGAGGGTCCTTGCAGTGCCTAATCACTTGATCAATCTTTGATATTTCTAATTTTATAGCACCAAGTTCTGCTTCCTTGTAACTTGCGGTGTCTCGTTAGGTTTATCTTACTTATATAATTCAGATATAAGTGGACTATGATGTATGTATGAGCACAGATGTTGTATGAGGGCAGATGAATGAATAAGACTGTAGGTAAAACAGAGATTTGATTTTACTCCAATGTATGTAAAATAAAGAAAAATACCATTTGTAAATTCTTTTTTTTTTGCTTCCCATATTCACATAGGTAACGGGCATTGAATGCAGCCCGTTACCAATAACAAACATTGGTAACGGGCTGCATTCTATGCCCGTTACCAATAATACACATCGGTAACGGGCCTCAACTTAATGCCCGTTACCAATGTCTGTTATTGGTAACGGGCATCTGCCCGTTACTGATGTTGGGCTATTTGTAACGCTTGATCGGTAACGGGCGTGATGCCCGTTACCAATGGCAGTTGGCGCCCGTTACCAATGTCTCTTTTTCACATAGTGAAAGAGGGTCCGCCTCGGCCTGCCCGACCCAGAGAAGACGGTGGTCATCGGTGACAACCTCGGGGAGAAATAGGAACTCGCGCTCACCAGTTTCCTCCCGGATAACGCGGACATATTCGCATGGACCCCATCGGATATGCCGGGTGTTCCCAGGGAGCTGGCTGAGAACTCCTTGGATGTAAGCAAGATGGCCAAGCCTGTCAAGCAGAAATTGCGCTGCTTTGCGAAAGATCGCAAGGAGGTCATTAGGGTAGAGATAGTAAAGCTCCTAGCTGCCGGATTCATCCGTGAGTGTAAAAACCCGGTTTGGCTCGCCAACCCGGTGCTTGTACCCAAGAAAACCGGTCAAAGGAGAATGTGTATCGACTACACTGATCTCAACAGGCACTGCCCTAAGGACCCCTTCCCACTGCAGCGCATCCACCAGGTCATGGACTCTACAGCCGGAAGCGTCCTGTTATGCTTTCTCGACTGTTACTCCGAGTATCACCAGACAGACCTGAAGGTCTCTGACCAGGACAAGACGGTGTTCATAACGCCGCATGGCATCTACTGCTACCCGACCATGACTTTCAGTCTCAAGAATGTTGGAGCGACCTACCAGAAGGCCATCCAGAAACATGACATCAAGAGACACGATGGATGCATACTGCGCAGAGGTACGGAAGCTTGAAGCCCACTTCGAAGGTCTGGAGTTCCACCACGTCTGCCGTGATAACAACGTGGCAGCAGATGTCCTCTCCAAGCTGGGCTCCAAGCGCATGCTGGTTTCAGCCGGTGTGTTTGTCCAAGACCTATGCAAACCCTCTATCAAGCTCCTCAGCGACACAGAGCCGCTAGCCAGCGACGCACCTTCGCAAGGCAGCCGCGACATCCTCATGACCGAGGCCGAAGATGACTGGCGCCTTGACATCATCGCCTACATCCTCGAGCATCGGGTCCCTGAAGATAAGACAGAGCGTGAGAAGGTCACGAGGCACAGCACCAACTACGTCGTCATCGGCACATAACTCTACCGGAGGTCCGCCTCCAATGGCGTGCTGATGAAATGCATCCTCAGGTCTGAGGGGCTCAGGCTCCTGCAAGAGATCCATGGTGGAGAATCCGGCAACCACACGGCCTCCGCCAATCTGGTGGGAAAAGCTTTCAGGTCAGGCTTCTATTGGCCTACCGCCATGGCCGACGCACAGGACTTAGTCCGGCAGTGCAAAGGGTGCCAATTCTTCGCCAAACAGCAGCACGTCTCAGCTCAGGCCCTGAGGATAATTCCCCCATCGTGGCCCTTTGCCATATGGGGCCTCGACTCGGTAGGGCCCTGTTGGTGTTTTAACCCAGCAACCTACCAAGGGGAGTACCCGAGGTAGACGTTTGTGGCCTCGCCGAGATCGGGAACTCGAAGGAGAGACACGTGGCACACAATTTAGACAGGTTCGGGCCGCGAGGTGCGTAATACCCTATGTCCTGTATGCTGCATAGCTTTGGATTGATTGGGTGTGTTTACAAGATGATGCGGATCCGAGATAGGGGTCCCTGCCTCGCCTTATATAGTCTGGGAGGCAGGGTTACAAGTCGGTTTGAGGGAGGGAGTTCTAGTCATACACGGCTAGGAGTACTCTACATGGATCCGGGCATGCCTAGCTTCCTAACCGAGTACTAGTCCTCCATATGCCTTGCGCTTCACACCATTTGGTGCCGTGCAGCCCAAGTCGAGTAGTCCCAGAGTGCCCATGCAATAGTCGGTCCTGGTACCCATCTGAGTAGTGGGCCCAGGGATGTCCATACGACAAGCCCCCGAGTACATTGTACTCGAGCAGGCCTTGGCAAGTAGTATCCGAGCGTCCCCGAGTTCTACAAGCCGAAAGTCCTCAAGAACACTTGAATTATCCCGAGGCTGGAAGGTACTCCAGCTGATCTTTGAGTAGTCTTGAAGTCTTCTCGAGTAGTCCCCAAGCGTCCCCGAGTGCTCCTCTCGAAGGTCTTCAATAGTACCCGTGTTGTCTTGATGAAAAAACCATATGGAAAATGCGATTTGAAGAATAGCATTCCATATGGAATGTAGCCCCCGAGCCTTAGGTCGAATCGTAGATTCAAGCTGAGGGTCAATCTGAAGTTCTGTCAATCTTATCCCAAAAAATCCAGAGAAAAAATTGAAGGACACGTGGCATGGAGCCCCCGAGCCTTGAGTCGAGTACTTTCTCTCGATTTGAAGGGTCATCTTGACTGTAGAATGTGTCCGGAGTGGGGTCTTGGTCTGAATTTGCCCACTGAATCTGCCGATTGAAATCGAGCCCCCGAGTCTGAGAGCGTCGAGTATTGAAATACGAAGAGTCAGTCCTCTACCGCTGAGTCAGCCGCCACGAACTTCTCCGCACGTTCGGAACTTAGCCGCTGGTGGCTTATAAATAGCAGGGCAACCCCTTAGGGTTTTTCACTTCCAGCATTTGCATTCCTCTACACGTAGATCCAAAACATCTCCTCCTCTTCATTTGATCTGCCGTCACCGTCCTCGCTGCCGCTGAGCAGATTAGATCTACCTTGGTGCCGCTGCTATAGTCCGCCCATCCCCACAGCCCTCGAGCGAATGCGAGTGAAGACACTCGTGACTGGGAGGATGAAGACGTCTCCATCGAAGAGCACCAAGACTGGCGCGTCGAAGAAGAGGAGCTGCGATGAGGCTGGTGATGCCGGCCAGTCATCATCGTCGCCGCCCCCTCCACCCTGCCAAATCCGGCGAAGGAGTGGAAGCAAGCGAAGATGATGACCGAGGACCTTCTCACCTTGGTCAACAGTGGTTTCCTCCGCAAGAAGGAGATGGATCTATGGCGCATCGCCACTGGAGATCCGTACCCAATGGAGAAAAACCCGGATGAGATTCCAATGTTCGCGCGGTTCATGGAGCGTGGACTCGCGTTGCCGGCCAGCGACTTCTTCAAGGGAATGCTCAGGTACTACGGAATCGAGTACCTCAACCTCAACCCCAACGATATCTTCCACATCTCCATCTTCATACATTTCTGCGAGGCGTTTGTGGGGATCAAGCCCCACTGGATCCTGTTCTGGAAGTTCTTCCGGGTGAAGCCGCAGCCCAGCACAGACGACCCCCGAGTAGTTGGAGGGGCTGGAGTGCAGATGCGTGAAGACGCTGCCGGGTAGTACTTGCCGTACAAGCTCATTGACTCCAACCAGGATTGGAAGGCGAAGTGGTTCTACATCAGCAACCACCACCCCGAACAGCCACAGCCCAGCAGTCGACAGCCGAAGCATGCACCGTGGTGGAACACAGAGCCCACCATGCAAGAGGGTCTCCAGTTACTTGCGCTGCTGGAGAAGATCAGGGCCTTGAGGGAGGCTGGGCTGAGGGCCGAACATGTGGCCTTCAGTTTCATGAAGAGAAGAGTACAGCCGCTGATGGCACGCGACCACCTCGGCTACGAGTACACCGGCGATGAAGATTCATCCCGGATGCCTGGTGAAGAAGTCGACGATGACGTCATCATCGAACGGCTAGGGAAAGTCTTCAAAGACATGCCCGCGTACATGCCGTGCCCCCGTACCAGAGTACTCCGCGGCGCGGCCACCAAATGAGGTTAGTAGTCGTGGACAGAGCCCCCGAGTAATAATTGCTTGTGTAGTCGTACTGACACTTGCTAGATCTTGTAGGACGATCTGAAGAAGTTCATCTCCATCCCGCCCTCCCCCCCCCACAACTGGAGGAACAAGCCCAGGGGGAGGCAGAGCCCAAGGCGAAGGAGTGCCGAGAAGTCGGTGACGGCGATGATGCCGTCATCATCGAGGACACCTCCGATGACAAAGACGAAGAGACACTGCAGCAGCGCTTCCAGCTCCGCTCTAGGTTTAGCCGAGCTGGAATGCCGCATGTGCCAGTGGTCGAGAGGCCGCCCAGCCTGGAGGCGAGCTTGCCAGTGCCGCCAAGGAAGCCCCGCAACGTGGCGCGCAAGCACGCCATGAAGAAATTGAAGGTGTCAGAAAGCACCAGACAAGAGGTGAGTACCACGACTAGAGTACTCGAGTACTGACGATGAGTAGTCTATTGCTGATTGTTATGACTGGTACTACTGCAGGACATCCCTTCCTCGGACCCTGTGGCGCAGGATGAGGACGAAGTCTGGGAGACAGTGGGGGCGGCGGCTGTGAGGACCAGCCCGCCTCCGGCTGCCGAAGATGTTGTGCTGGAAGAGGCACAGGAACAAGCTGCGACTGTGGAGAACCTTCTGCAGCCGACAACTAAAAGAGAACAGGATCCTCCCCCTGCTGCGGCCATGGCCGTTGAGCAGCCAGAGGGGAGTGTAGAGGAGCCCCCTGTCGAGACAAGGGACGCCAGTGAGCCTGGTATTGTAGACATCGCAAGGATACTAGGTGCCCCGACCGTCACCGTGGTGCGGTCAACACTGTAAGTATACGATCCCATTGAGTAGTTATTTTGCCATCAAGTTCGTGTTGTTGATCGAGCAATCCATGATGTAGGAAATCCATGGATTTGTTGTGGGATGAAGGGGAGACTAGCACTCCTGCCGATGGTAGAGACCGCTCGGCAGAGGTACGAGAGCCCACGCCGCCACCACAAGCCGGAGCCATGGTAGAGCCGAGGCTTGAAGAAGCTACCTTGGTGGAAGGTATGCGTCCTGCCACCGCGAGTACCTATTGCGAAGAGTAGTCGTAGCCGCCATTGACCGCTGAGCCAAACTTGACAGGGGCAGATGCCGAGGGAGTAGCGATCCCTGAGGCAGTAGTCATGGAGACTGCTACTGGTGAAGCGACGGCTACAGAGCCGGTTGCCGAGCCAACGACCTCGACAGCCCCCGGGCTGACAACTTCGATAGCCCCCGAGCCGAGCGCGGAAGTACGGGTTGACCCGCAACCTGAAGCGAGGACTGAAGTTGTCGTCCGCGATGTGATGATAGAAGACGCGGCGCCGCTTCGCTCGGCGCCAATGCCAGACTGGTACCTCGAGCCGCAGAGGCCTCGAGTTGCTGGATCATGAACTGATTGACCCGGCCTTCGTGTCTCTGAGCATGGTGTCGTGGCGTCGCATGGAGAACTGGATCAAGGTACTCTGCGAGTACCCTGATTTGTCTTGCTTTATTGAGTAGCGAGTACTGACTGATCATTGGGTCTTGCACAGGGCTTGGTGGAGAGATCCCGCCAGAAGACCGAACTCTTGAAAGGGTACGACGACACGGTCCTCCACGCTGAAGCTTTGGAGAAGGAGCTAGACAAGTCGAGGAAGCACTCAGTGCTGCTGCAATCCAAACTTGATGGCGCCTTTGATCAGTACCACAACGAGGTACAAGAGATGCAGGCGAAGAGGGATGAGCTGATCAAGAAGAACAAGACTCTGCGCCAGAAGAACAAAGGTATGTCGTCTGTCGTGCCCGCTGAGTACTTGTTGTAGCGCTTATGTGTAGTCTGAGACCATTGTCGAGTTGTCTGCAGATCTTGAGGCAAGGGTTGACCAGCTGAAGGCTTCCGAGACGGACCTCAAGAATATCGTGTACCGAGAGACCAATAAGAGAGAGGTACTTGAGTACGAGTACGCGCAGTTGCGCCATGAGTGTATCAAGCACATGGAGCTCCGTGAAGCCTCGGACCTTGACCTTGTATGCTGTTATAAATTTCTGCAGAAGCTTAATGAAGACTGCGAGAATCTGCGGGCGCAGCTGAAGTAACTGGAAGAAGCCGCGCTTCCCATCGCGAGGCTGTTGGTCCCACATCCGGGCGGGCGCAAGATAGCGCCTCTCGTGGATAGGCTGAAGGAAGCTCCCGGGCACCTGGTGACGTATGTCAAGCATTTGGCGAAGTCGATACCGAACCAGGTACTCGCCTTCATGAAGTCGTACTTCCCGAAGGCGCCAGTGGATGTGGTGGCCGGTGGTCTCGCGGCGAACTGCACGGATGAGCAGTACAAGACTCTTCTGGAGGAGATGGTGCCTATCGCGGAGCAAGTCGCGGACAAACTGGACCTCCAGTAGATGTACCTATAGAGGTAGCTTATGTACAGAATAGTTGGTGTAAGACAAACAAATTAGTCAGAAACTTGTTTGAATATGAATGAAGTTGGTTCACTTCTATGCTGTATTCAGTACTCGTTGCCTCCGCTTGCATCAAAGCATGTGGAGTACCAAGCTGTTGGAGAGGTAGCGAGTAGCAGTACTCGGTGGGATGTGCCCAGTTGGAAAGCGCAGTAAACAAGTTGAGTAGAATCAAACTTTATTGCTGATGAATAAGTACACCTGGATGGCCAGGGCCGTTACAAATGAGAAGTCGCCCGGACCTGAAGCCCGCCTACGGCTAAGTAGTTGCCAGGGTCCTTGGACCCCTTACAGCTGCAGATCCGTTAGTTGCCGTTGTAGCTGGATCTAGATAGTACATGGTCTGTAGACCGCCGTGAAAGCCCTTAGGTTATATGCGGCCCAGGATCCGTTAGTAGCCGTTAACGCTGGATCCTGGATGGAAGTAGTCCGTAGAGTAGTGCTAGGACCGAGAGGCTGCTTACAGTGAGGAGTCCGTGAATAGCCGTATAGGCTGGACTCGTAGGTGAGTAGTCGAGTGACTACGCGTAGAAGCGACACAGCTGGTCGACGTTCCACGAGTTGCTGATGTCGTCGCCTTCAAGTGTTTTGAGACGATAGGAGCCTGGTCCGGTCACCTTAGAGACTGAGAAGGGACCTTCCTACGGCGAGCTGAGCTTGTGTAGTCCGTCTGTGTTCTGGATGCGACGGAGGACTAGATCGCCGACGTTGAAGGAGCGTTCCTTGACGTTGCGATCATGGTAGCGTCGGATACCCTCTAGGTACCTTGCTGACTGGACGAGGGTAGCACAACGGGCTTCTTCGAGGCTGTCGATGTGAACCCGTCGACTGTCTTCTGAGATGCCTTCGTCGTATTGTTCTACTGCCGGGGATTCTCACATCACATCGGCGGGTAGAATAGCTTCGGAGCCGTAGACCAAGAAGTAGGGCAACTGTCCGGTTGGCTTAGTAGGTTGAGTATGAAGCCCCCAGAGAGCATTGGGTAGTTCCTTTATCCACTTGCCTCCTTTGGTGTTAGCTGCATCGTGTAGTCGCTTTTTGAGGGCGTCGAGTACCATCCAGTTGGCGCGCTCCACCTGACCGTTGGCGCGCGGGTGGGCGACTGAGACATATCAGACGTCAATCCCGCTATTCTCGTAGTACTCCCAGAACTGGTGGTTGTTGAAGTTAGAACCCAAGTTTGTGATGATGCGATGGGGTAGCCCGTAGCGATGCACGAGTTCATCCAAGAAGTCGAGTACTCTGTCAGCCTTTGGGCAGGTAACCGGCTTGACTTCGATCCTCTTGGTGAACTTGTCGATGGCCACCAGGACTCTGTTGAATCCACCTAGCGCAGTTGGCAGAGGCCCAATCATGTCGAGCCCCCAGCAGGCAAAGGGCCAGGTCGGTGGTGTGGTGACTAGCTAATAGGCCGGGACGTGTTGCTGCTTGGCGAAGAATTGGCATCCTTGGCACCTCCTAATAATTCTTCAGCGTCGGCGAGAGCTGTTGGCCAGTAGAAAGCTCGTCGGAAAGCTTTTCTCACCAGCGTGCGAGAGGACGCGTGGTTGCCGCAGACACCCTTATGGATCTCCTCCAAGATGTCCTTGCCTTCTTCCCGGGGTATGCACTTCATGAGTACTCCAGAAGTCGCACCCCGCCTGTAGAGCTTGTCCCCGACTAGTACGTAGGTCTTGGCTCGGCGGACGAGTTGTTCGGCCACGTTCTTGTCGGAGGGAACCTTCTGCTCGCGGATGTAGTCGATGAAGGGTTGTCTCCAGTCCACGTCGATCATCATGACCTCCTAACTGGGCTGTGGTGGCCCGGGATCAGTGGTCATAGGCGCCGGCTCTGGGATGGATGGCTTGTGAAGCTCGTGGACGAAGACTCTGGCTGGTACTTGAGCGTGAGTAGAACCAAGCTTCGACAGGACGTCCGCTGCAACGTTGTTGTCGCGGACGACGTGGTGGAACTCGAGACCATAGAACTTGTTCTCGAGCTTGCGGACTTCTAGACAGTATGCGTCCATGTTCTCCTTGTTGTGGTCCCAAGAGTCGTTGACCTGATTGATGACCACTGCGGAGTCGCCGTAGACTAGTAGTCGCTTAATGCCAAATGAGATTGCGAGTCGGAGCCCGTGTAGCAGAGCTTTGTACTCGGCTTTGTTGTTTGAGACCTTCCAGAAGATCTGCAGGACGTACTTGAGTTGTTCACCCTTTGGAGAAATCAGGAGTACCCCTGCGCCCGCGCCCTCGAGCTTGAGTGAGCCGTCGAAGTACATCACCCAATGCTCTGGTCGCTCTGTTGGAGTAGGTAGCTGATTCTCTCGCGCACTCTGCCATGAAGTCGACTAGTGCTTGAGACTTCATAGCGGTGCGTGGCTTGAAGTCGATGTTGAGGGCGCCAAGCTGGACCGCCCACTTAGAGATTCTTCCAGTAGCATCTTGATTATGGAGTATATCACCAAGCGGGTAGTCAGTGATGATGATGATCGAGTACTCCTAAAAGTAGTGTCGTAGCTTCCATGAGGTGATGAGTACTGTGTAGAGTAGCTTCTGGACTGGCTGGTACCGTGCCTTGGACTCGGACAGGACCTCACTGACGAAGTAGACTGGTCGCTGGACTAGGTAGGCGTGGCCTTCTTCCTGCCGCTCGACGACGATGGCAGTACTGACCACATGAGTAGTCGCAGCGAGGTAGAGCAGTAGCTGCTCCTATTTGCGAGGAGCCGTGAGGACCGGTGGCTTAGAAAGAAAGTCTTTAAGCTACGTCAGAGCTTGATATGCCTCCGTGCTCCACACGAACTTCTCTTGGTGCTTGAGTAGTTTGAAGAAGGGTAGTCCCCGTTCTCCGAGCTTCGAGATAAATCTGTTCAGGGCCGCCATGCACCTGGTCAGCTTCTGGACGTCCTTGATGCAGGTTGGAGCTTTCATGTTGGAGCTTTCATGTTGGTTATGGCGGAGATCTTCTCAGGATTGGCTTCGATGCCACGATGGCTGATGATGAAGCCGAGTAGTTTCCCCGAGGGTACGCCGAAGACGCACTTGTTGGGGTTAAGCTTCCACTGGTACTCTCGCAGGGATGCGAAAGTCTCCTCAAGATCAGCGATGAGCGTGTCGGAGTTTCTGGTCTTGATGACCACGTCATCCACATAGGCTTCGACGTTCTTGTTGAGCTGCTTCTTGAAACAGGCCTGGATAGCTCGTTGGTAAGTGGCGTCGGCGTTTTTCAACCCAAACTACATCGTCGTGTAGCAATAGGCGCCGAACGGGGTGATGAATGCGGTCTTCTCCTGGTCTTATTCCTTGATTACGATCTGGTGGTACCCGGAGTAGCAGTCGAGGAAGCAGAGCAGGTCGCAGCCTGCCGTGGAGTCGATGACTTGATCAATCCGCGGCAACCCGAAGGGGTCCTTGGGGCAGTGCTTGTTGAGGTCAGTGTAGTCGACGCACATCCTCCACTCATTCGTATTCTTCTTGCGAACGAGGACGGGGTTGGCGAGCCACTCAGGATGGAAGACTTCTCGGATGAAGCCGGCTGTGAGTAGTTTGGTGAGTTCCTTCTTGATGGCGTCCCGTCGGTCGTCGGCAAAACAGCGGAGATGTTGTCGCTTGGGGGTAGCTTTAGGATCGACGTTGAGTGAATGCTCGATCAGCCTCCTGGGCACACCTGGCATGTCCACTGGCTTCCATGCGAAGATGTCTCGGTTAGCCCGGAGGAAGCTGATGAGCGCGTCTTCCTATTTAGGGTCGAGCCCCACGCCGATCATGGTAGTCTTGCTGCTGTCACCGGTCCAGAGGTCAATGGCCCTCACCTGTACTTCCTCTGCTGGCTGAGGCTTGTTTGAGGTGTCGGTCTTCTCAGGTATCTCGAGTTTGGTAGGCGCAAGCTTCTTTGATGCGGTGTAAATCTCCATCATTGTGTTGGGTACTTGATTGGTTGCTGCGAGTTCCACGGCTTCGGTGTCGCAGTCGTAGGAAGTGTTCAAGTCCCCTTGTAGCGCGAGTACTCCGGCAGGACTTGGCATTTTGAGTACCAAGTAAGTGTAGTGGGGGATTGCCATAAACTTGGCGAGAGCTGGTCTGCCGAGGATGTTGTGGTAGGAAGTTTCGAAGTCCGCGACCTCGAACTTGATGTACTCGTTGCGGTAGTTCTCCCTTGTCCCGAAGGTAACTAGCAGAACTACTGAGCCGAGTGGTATAGCCGCATTGCCTGGGATGATGCCGTAGAAGGGCGACGTGCTTTTGGTAAGCATGTCAGTAATGTCGAGCTTCATCTTCTTCAAGGTCTTGGTGAACAGGACGTTGAGTCTGCTTCCACCGTCGATGAGTACCTTGGTGAGTCTGGAGCCCGCAACTACTAGGTTCAGGACGAGTGGGAAACGCCCTGGCTCCGAGAAGCTTGTCCATTGATCCATGCGGGAGAAGGTAATGGGTACCTCCGACCACCTGAGAGGTGTCGGTACCGCTGGTTCAATGCTTAAGACTTCCCTGAGGATGAGCTTCTGAGCTCGCTTGGTGGGTAGTCCGCCGAAAAGGATGTTCACCATCTTGTCGGGTTCTTGGAAGTCGCCATTGCCTTCATCGACTTTCGTCTTGCCTTTCTTGTCGTGATATCCTTGAGTGCTCACCGGAGCTGGTAGCACTAATCGGTCGTGTGATTGCCGTCTAGATGCCATGGGCACTTCTCTTTGAGCAAGTCTCTGAAGCCGCCGGAGGTTTTCTTGGAGTTGTCCTTCGCAGGGCGCTGTATAGCCGCGACTGTGTTGTTTGGCTTGCGCTTGCGGTTAGGACCCGAGTAGTTGTTATTGTTGTTGCGACCTCCTTGGTCCTTGTTGTTGTTTTTGCCACCCGTGTTGTTTTTGCTCTTGCCGCGAATGGAGTCGTACATGGCGTTCGCCTTGTCCTCTTCGTCAGCCCATGAGGTGATCATGTCCTTGAGCTTGGTAATTGAGCTTGGGCGGCAGCGACCGAAGTCTTCGAAGGTGCGACGATGGTAGAGACCATCTTGGAAGAGGTCGATGACTTCTTTGTCGGTGACGTCGACTACGGTCGCACGCTTGTCGAAAAAGCGGCGCATGTACTAGCGGAGCGTATCGCCTTGCTCCTGCTTGACCATCGCCAGGTCCATGCGAGTACCCGAGCGTCCCATGGCGCCCGCGAAGTTGCTAGTGAACTCGGCCTTCAGCTGGTCCCACTCGTCGATCAAGTTCTTGTCGAGTGACTCGAGCCATGTGAGTGGAGCCTGGTGTCGTTGTCGCCACCAGCGTTTTCGATGGCCAGGGCATAGCACCTGAGCCACTAGACTGGATCTTGCTTCGCGTCGTACTTGGTGATCCCGAGAGGTTTGAATTTCTCGGGAAGAAGCAGATCGCGAAGTCGTGCAGAGTAGGCAGGGAAGCCGTCGCTGTCGCTGACTTCGGTAGTCTTCTTAGCGCGACGAATCTTGTCGATCCTGTGGCGGGCGTCGTAGCCACCGCGTGTGTTGCCGGTGGCGTGGCTGTTCATGTGGCCTCGGCCTCCGTGATTGCCGCCGCCACCGGCTCTTCGTCCGGCGCCGTGGGAAGAGCTACCGCTGCTGCCGCCGCCGCCGCCACCGCTGCCAGTGCTGCCATGTGAAGGTCCTCCTGCAGAGGTTCTAGAGTGATTGGGGGTTGGCTGGTGTTCACCACGGACGCGGTTGCATCTGACTTCTGCTAGGGTGCGGCTGCGACTAGTGGCTTCGTGATTCCCGGCTCCGGCGGTCCTGTTGTTGACCCGCATGAAGTAGGCGTCCTCAGCAAGTTTGGCGATGAGTTCGCCTGCGCGGTGCCCCTGAGCTGATCGGGCTATTGTGGTGATAGACATGAGGCATTGCTCAGGGGTGGTGTGGACCTGGTTGGCGACTTGGTCCAGAGCCTAATTGAGGTTCCGGATGGGAAGAGATTCACAGAGCCGCCGGCGTCGATCGGGTCGCTTCATGTTGCGGTCGCGCCGAGCGTTCTTGGCTTCGGTAGTCTCATCCACGGGTGCATTGGCTGATTCCTCATCCTCTGAGATATCTTCAAGGTACCGATCAGGTCGGGTGTCTGAGGTTCCAGCTTCCCTGGTGCCATGAATACTTCATGGTCAGGCGTGCAGAGTCCGGAGTCGGTAGTCGCCACCTCGGTTGGTGTGTGCTCGTCCTCGTTTGGAGTTAGCGGCGTCCCCTCCTAGAAGGGGAGTGCCTCGAGGTAGGTGACGCAACGTGAGTTGTTGTCAGTCAGGTCTGCGGGCTTGCGGTCAGGCCAGTAGACGAATCTGCCAGCGGGAGTAGACGTGATGACCAAGCCAGCAGCAGGACCTGACAGCAACTCCTTGATGGTGTCAAGTTTGGACTCGTATTCGATCGGATCCGAACCGAAGTCGAACTCGTAGGAGGAGTCCGAGTTGTAGTCGGGGACGGCGTTGGAGTCCGAGGAGTACTCTGAAGCTATCTCCTTGCCGGCCCGACGTGGGACGAGCACATCCGCGTAGGCTGCAGTGCATTGCGAAGGCCATACGGAAAGTGCTCGTGGGGGAGGACCGGTCCACACGATGGCTCAGGAGCCAGCTTGCGTGGTTCGATCTAGGGTGACGTCGAGTAAGTTGGAGGCGGATCCAATCTCGAAATTGGCAGCTTGGTTGTAGAGCGAAAATTCGTCGAATTTTTCGACGAGTTGGCCCGTGACGGCTTCGGGAAGCGTCATGAGTCCAATCTTCGGGTCCGAAGTCATGGTGAGGTAGCGCTGGAATGATCTGGCGCTGTCAGCAGTGCAGACCCAGGAGCAAAAGATGAAGGTGTCGCCGTGGTTGAAAGCGGTGGTTGGCCTGATGACGATTGAAGCCGTCGAGTTTGCCATGAGATCTTCGGCGAGATCCCCTACCTGGCGCGCCAGCTATCGGTGTTTTAACCCGGCAACCTACCAAGGGGAGTACCCGAGGTAGACATTTGTGGCCTCACCGAGATCGCGAACTCGAAGGAGAGACACATGGCACACAATTTAGACAGGTTCGGGCCGTGAGGTGCGTAGTACCCTACGTCCTGTATGCTTTGTAGCTCTGGATTGATTGGGTGTGTTTACAAGATGATGCGAATCTGAGATTTGGGTCCCTACCTCGCCTTATATAGTCCGGGAGGTAGGGTTACATGTCGGTTTGAGGGAGAGAGTTCTAGTCATACATGGCTAGGAGTACTCTACATGGATCCGGGCATGCCTAGCTTCCTAACCGAGTACTTGTCCTCCATATGCCTTGCGCTTCACGCCATCTGGTGCCGTGCAGCCCAAGTCGAGTAGTCCCAGGGGGCCCATGCAGTAGTTGGTCCTGGTACCCACCTGAGTAGTGGTCCCAGGGATGTCCATACGACAGGCCCTTCAGAACCGCCCCTAGCGGCTACAAGCACATCCTAGTGGCGGTGGACAAGTTCACCAAATGGATCGAAGTTCAGGCCGTAGCCAACGTCACATCGAAGGAAGCAGTCAAATTTATCGAGGACGTCACTCATCGCTTCGGGGTCCCCAACAGGATCATCACTGACCTAGGCTCGGCCTTCACATGTGCTGACTTTTGGGACTTCTGCCAGGACAACCTCATCGACGTCTACTACTCCTCTGTGGCGCACCCGCGCTGCAACGGCCAGGTCGAGCGCGCCAACGGCATGGTCCTGCAAGCCATCAAAGATCGCATCTTCGACGACGCATCCCCCTACATCACTAGGTGGCTAGCGGAGCTACCTCACATGATCTGGAGTCTCTAGACCCAGGTCAGCTCAGGCACGGGATATTCCCCATTCTTCTTGGTGTATGGGTCGGAGGCAATCCTCCCCACCGACCTCGCCTTCGGCGCCCCCCGCATATAGCACTATGAAGAGGGCGCAGCGGAAGAGACACGCAAGGTGGACCTCGATAGTGTTGAAGAACACTGGGTGGCTGCGCTCATGCGGCACACCCGTCACGAGTAGCAGCTGCGTCGCTGCACGACCACAACGTGCGGGAACAATAATTCAATGTCGACGACCTGGTCTTGCGACGCATCCAAAACACCAAGGACATGCACAAGCTTTCCACCCCTTGAGAAGGCCCGTTCATAGTCAAGGAGGTCATTGGACCGGCGACCTACCGCCTCCAGTGGGCTAACGGTCAAGGCGTCCCGAACGTCTGGAACATCGAGCACTTACGCCGCTTCTATCCCTAGAAGATCTGTACCAAAATAAAAGCTATGTACTCTCCCCTCTTGTAATTTACAGTCAATAAAGATAAGTTTCCCGTCGGCAGGCTCCCTGTCGACCTACGCTTGGGTCTCTTTTTACTTTCTGTTCAACCTTCCCCCCCCGAAGCGCTCGGGGGCTTGGTCTAAGTTAGGCCCGACACGTTTGGGGGCTTGGCTTTGCCAATCTAAGGGTCTCACGACCTGAAGGGTTTCTTTATGTTTCCATGGTTTTAACGCGTCCCCCCTCTGCGCAGCCCTTACTCTTTTTATGCATGTTCCTAAGTTGCGTGGTTGCGAGACCTAGGGTCCAAGACCCCCCACCGCGCGCTGGCTGCACCTAAGCCTCCACACTGAGCCGTGCAGTCGGTAAGCCGTTCCTCCACTGAGTTGGGTTAGCGGAGGGAACACTTTGCAATCTCACTACTCTTGAACTTTCATAACAAGCGTTTTCGCTATTCAAGTGGGATGCGTACCTTAATTAAAATTGCATCTTTTTCATTAATGCAAGGTCTTTTTTTACATTGATAGGCCATAGGCCCAATCTACATCTACACACTGATGCAATCTAAGCCTTGGCTTTCAGAGGTCGAACTTCTTGATGACCTCCTCCGCGGCAGCCTGGACGTCTTCGCTGCTCACCAGCTCGGCCAAGTCGACGACCTCAGCGACCTTGTGCAGGTCGAAAGATGGCTCATGGAACTTCACCGTCGCCAAGGCTGCGGCCGCAGCAAACTTGCTGGTGTCCAGCAGCAAGGTCTTCATCTGACCTTCGGCCTCGTCCAGGTGGTCAACCAGCTCCTTTGGCTCCGTCCCCTCTTCCTGAGGGACATAGATGTCCATCAGGTACTGGGCGGCCTCCTTAAGGTCGGCGAGCTGCCTCTCCAAACCTACCGCAAAAGGCAAAATGCTTAGCTACATCCTCGACACAGTGTTAGCGAAGCTCTTTAAGAGAACCATCACTCACCTTCCCGGACCTCCTTGGTCCCCTCCTTGAGGACCTTCACTTGGTCCCTGGTCTCCGCCAGTTCCCTCTTCAGGGCCTCCTCTGTCTCCTTGGCGCCTGGACGTGTCAAAGGTCGAGATTGAGAAAAGACCTAACCATAAGAAGACAACACTCAAAGACCGAACAAGCGTACCATCAACGACGGCCTGTAGGTCATCCGCGGCATCCTTTGCCTCCTGCTAGGCAGTCTCCAGCTTCTTCTTCAAGGAGTTCACCTCCTTCTCCGCCTGGCGGGCCATGGCGGTCTTTACATGTCGGACCTCCTCTGCGGCTTTGACCTTGGCTTGCAGCAAAGCCTCTCAGGCTGCGGCTGCTTCTACGTGGGCGTTGGCAGCCTGCCTCACTAGGGTCGCCCGGGCCTGCGCCCGCTCGGTGAGAGACTGAAATGGAATAAGACCCATCTGACATCAAAACCTTGAAATGATCAAGGCAGAGGCTGATAAATAACAAAATCAACTACAGGCATTTACCGTGAGTGTTCAGGCGATCGTCTGCTGCGCCACCTTGAAATCATCAACGTCGCGGCGATCGGCGATGACGTCGTCCTCCCATGGAGTACCGACGTATAGGCACCTGTCGTCCTCCTCCCCGGCTCCAAGTTCGCTCGCCTCTGCAGCTTGTTGGTCCTGCGTTGGCGGCGGAGCAGACATACATAGGTCATCTTGGGGACCTCCAGTCTGCTGGGCGCCACCGGCAGCGACCTTCTCCGCCTCCGACACCGCAGTCACCCCGGCCCCAAGGGCCTGGCTCGAAACATCTGCGGCTGAGGCCGCCGGCGACTGCTCCACTGGCACCCTCCCTCCTTTGTGCCTGAACGCCTCCTAGCCTGAGGCATTCTTGGCACTCTCCGACGTCGTCGGAGTCATCCTGCACGCATGCGACAACCTTTAACAACGAAGACAACCAGACCCTAAATACCAAAACCGAGGCAGAAATGGGTTCGGCGAGTTACTTGCTGGTGGACCTCAATCCAAGTTTGATGGGCTTAGGTGGAGCCTTCCTCAACCTCTTGTGCGGCGCCGCGTTGCCCGAAATGTCTGCGCCCCACCTTGGGCGCTCCTCTCCTCCCGCGACCTTGTGGGTTGTCTGCGTCGCCTACCCGGTCGACGCGTCGGGCGACTTGGCGTCGTCCTCCTCCTCTTCAACGTCGATGGTCTCGATGTCGGTGATGGCCGTCGCTGTATCCACCGACACTGCGGGGGCCGCTCTATTCCTCTTCTTCTTCGAATCCACCACCTGGGTAGCGGTGATCGTCGATACGGCCATGGACGCAGGTATCTTGGCCGCAGTCTGCCGCGTGCGCCGTGGCGGTGGTGCGGCGACCTTCGCCGGAGCTCTCCTCGCGGCGGGTTCCTCTTCATCGCTACCCACCGACGAGTTGGAGAGGTAGTCTTCGAGGCATTGCTGTGGTGGGGCTTGGACGTCCTCCGCAACCTGGACCTTGAAGCTCTGCTCCCCTTCGTCGGGCAACAGAGCCGGGCACTAGTACATGCCCTCACGACCCTGAAAGTAGAAGACCTATATCAAAATAGATTCACAAACTCAGACAACACAAGTCAAGTTTAATGCCTGGTAACTTACGGTGTCGGCGGCCCGGTACACGCTGAGCGCCTTGGGGCACGTCTGGTTGCGGATGTGCCCGGCGAAGATGCCCTTCACTCGCGCCACCAGCTCCTCCTTGGAGACTTTGCGCCGTACGACTTGGGTGGGATCGGACTGGCCCCAGTACTCATAGGCCGGGTGAACCCGATCCTGGATGGGCTGCAGCAATCGCCGGCTGAAGCTAATCGCCACGACGCCGCCAGTCAACCCCTCCATCTTCAACCTCTCAAGGTCGTCCAGCAGCGGCTGCAGGTCGTTGCTGTCCCGTGTTGTAAGCTGGCTGGACCACTCAGGCCTCGCCACGGGAGCGTGCCCGGACCTGGTGGGGAGCACCGGCGCTGGGTTGTCGAGGTAGAACCACCCCTGCTTCCAGCCTGTGGTGTTATCAGGCAGCACCAGGTCGATGTACACCAGCTTCATATACCGGCGCAACTTGAACCTGATGCTACCAACGACGTCGGACTTCCCTGTCTTCTTCAGCTCGAAGAAGTGCCGCCACAGGTTGAAATGTGGTGGTATCCCCAAGTAGGCCTCGCACGAGTTGATGAAGGAGGAGACAATGGTAATGGCATTAGGGACAAGGTGTACTAGGTAAATCCTGTAGAAGTACAGGAGCCCACAGAAGAAGTCGTCGGTCGGGACCCCGAATCCGCGCTCGACGTGCGCGAGGAAGACTACGGTCTCTCTAGTCCCATTAGTGAGGAATGTCGGTGTTTTAACCCGGCAACCTACCAAGGGGAGTACCCGAGGTAGACGTTTGTGACCTCGCCGAGATCGGGAACTCGAAGGAGAGACACGTGGCACACAATTTAGACAGGTTCAGGCTGCTAGGTGCGTAATACCCTACGTCCTGTATGCTGCATAGCTCTGGATTGATTGGGTGTGTTTACAAGATGATGCAGATGATAGATAGGGGTTCCTGCCTTGCCTTATATAGTCCGGGAGGCAAGGTTACAAGTCGGTTTTGGAGGGAGAGTACTAGTCGTACACGGCTAGGAGTACTCCACAGGGATACAGACATGTCTAGCTTCCTAACCAAGTACTAGTCTTCTGGTAGCCTTGTGCTTCACGCCGTCTTGTGCCGTGCAGCCCAAGTTGAGTTGTCCTAGGGTCCCACGTAGTAGTCGGTCCTGGTACCCGCCTGAGTAGTGGGCACAGGGATGTCTGTACGACAAGCCCCCGAGTACTTTGTAGTCGAGCAGGATGTACTCGAGTAGTCTTGACGGCCTTGGCGAGTAGTCCTGGAGTGTCCCCAAGTTCCACAAGCCGAAAGTCCTCAAGAATACTTGAATCATCCCGAGGCTGGAATGTACTCTAGCTGATCTTTGAGTAGTCTTGAAGTCTTCTCGAGTAGTCCCCAAGCGTCCCTGAGTGCTTCTCTCGAAGGTCTTCAATAGTACTCGTGATGTCTTGATGAAAAACCATATGGAAAATGCGATTCGAAGAATCGCATTCCATATGGAATGTAGCCCCCGAGCCTTAGGTTGAATTGTAGATTCAAGCTGAGGGTCAATCTGAAGTTCTGTCAATCTTATCCAGAAAAATCCACAGAAAAAACCGAAGGACACGTGGCACGGAGCCCCCGAGCCTTGAGTCGAGTACTTCTCTCGAATTGAAGGGTCATCTTTACTATAGAATGTGTCCGAAGTGGAATCTTGTTCTGTTTTAGCCCACTGACTCTGTCGATTGTAGTCGAGCCCCAGAGATTGAGAGCGTCGAGTACTGGAATACGAAGAGTCAGTCCGCCGCCGCTGAGTGAGGCGCCTGAAACTTATCCGCCCATTCGTAACTGAGCCACTTGGTGGCTTATAAATAACAGGTGAACCCCTTAGGGTTTTGCACTCCCAGCGGTTGCATTTATTTGAGATTAGATCTAAATCACTGCCCCGTGCACTTCTGCTTCCGCCGCCGTAGCTAAGTAGATTAGATGTACTGCGTGCCGCCGCCGTAGTCCGCCATCCTCCGCAGCCCTCGAGCGAATGCGAGTGAAAACACTCATGACCGGAAGGATGAAGGGGTCTCCAGTGAAGAGCACCAAGACCGGCGAGTCGAAGAAAAGGAACCGCGATGAAGCTGGTGATGCCGGCCAGTCGTCATCGTCGCCGCCCCCCTCCACTCCGCTGAATCCGGCAAAGGAGTGGAAGAAGGCGAAACTGAAGACCGAGGACCTCCTCGCCCTGGTCAACAGCGGATTCCTCCGCGAGAAGGAGATGGATCTGTGGCGCGTCGTCACTGGAGATCCGTACCCGATGGACAAGAACCCGGATGAGATCCCGATGTTTGCGCGATTCGTGGAGCGCGTACTCGCACTGCCGGCGAGCGACTTCTTCAAGGGGATGCTCCGGTACTATGGGATTGAGTACCTCAACCTCAACCCTAACGGTATCTTCCACATCTCCATCTTCGTGCACTTCTGCGAGGCGTTTGTGGGGATCAAGCCCCACTGGATCCTGTTCCGGAAGTTCTTCCGGATGAAGCCGCAGCCGAGCACAGACGACCCCTGAGTAGTTGGAGGTGCTAGGTGCAGATGCATGAAGACGCCGCCGGGTAGTACTTGCCGTACAAGTTGATCGACTCCAACCAAGATTGGAAGTCGAAGTGGTTCTACATCAGTAACCACCACCCAGAGTTGCCGAAGCTGAGTGGTCGTCAACCGAAGCATGCGCCGTGGTGGAACTTGGAGCCCACCATGTAGGAAGGCCTCCAGCTACCTGCGTTACTGGAGAAGATCAAGGCCTTGAGGGAGGCCGGACTTACGACCGAGCCTGTGGGCTTCTGTTCATGAAGAGAAGAGTGCAGCCGCTGATGGCGCGAGACCATCTCGGCTACGAGTACACCGGCGACGAAGATTTGTCGCGGATGCCAGGTGAAGAAGTCGATGATGACGTTATCATCGAACGGCTGGGGAAGGTCTTCAAAGACATGCCCGCTTTTACGCCATGCCCCGTGCCGGAGTACTCCGCGGCACGGCCGCCGAACGAGGTTAGTAGTTGTGGCCAGAGCCCCCGAGTACTAATTGCCTGTGTAGTAGTACTTATGCTTGCTTGATCTTGTAGGGTGATCTGAAGAAGTATATCTCCGTCCCGCCCTACCCCCCCCATAGCTTGAGAAACAAGCCTAGGGGAAGGCGGAGCCCAAAGCGAAGGAGCGCCGTGTAGTCGGCGAGGAGGATGATGCCGTCGTCATCGAGGACACCTCTGACGACGAGGATGAGGAGACACTGTAGCAGCGCTTCCAGCTCCGCTCTAGATTCAGCCGAGCTGGGATGCCGCATGTGCCAGTGGTGGAGAAGCCGTCCAGCCTTGAGGCGGACATGCCGCCTCTGCCGAGGAAGCCCCGCAATGTGGCGCGCAAGCGCACCGTGAAGAAATTGAAGGTGTCTGAAACCACCAGACAGGAGGTGAGTACAGCGACGAGTGTAGTCGAGTACTGACGATGAGTAGTCTATTTGCTGACTGCTTGACTTGTATTGTTGCAGGACATCCCTTCCTCAGACCCTATTACCCAAGATGAGGAAGAAGTCTGGGAGACTGTTGGAGCGATGGCTGGGGCTACCAGCCCGCCTCCGGCTACTGGAGATGTTGTGCCGGAAGAGGCACAGGAGCAAGCCGCGTCTGTGGAGAGCCATCCACAGCCATCGATCGAAGAAATACAGGGCCCTCCTCCTGCTGCGGCTGTGGCTGTTGAGCAGCCAGAAGTGAGGCAGCAAGAGCCTCCTGTTGAGGCGGGAAGTGCCAGTGAGGTTGGCATTGTGGATATCGCCAGTCTGCTGGGCGCCCCGACCATCACGGTCGTGCGGTCGACGCTGTAAGTATATAGAATACTTGAGTAGTCGCTAGCTATCAATTTTGTGTTGTTGACTGGATAATCCATAATGCAGGAAATCCACCGACTTGTCATGGGATGAGGCGGAGACTAGCACAGCTGCCGATGGTGAGAACCGCTCGGCGGAGGCACGGGATCCCACACCGCCACCGCAAGCCGAAGCCACAACAGAACCGGGGCTTGAAGAACCCACCCTGGTGGAAGGTACGCATCCTGTTGCCGCGAGTACTTGTCGTGTAGAGGAGTCGTATCCACCGCTGTTGCTGAATTTTCCTTAACAGGACCACAAGCCGAAGGAGCGGTGATCCCCGAGGCAGTAGCCATGGAAACGGCTACTACTGAGGCGGCGGGTACAGAGCTAGTTGCCGAGCCAGCGACCTCGACAGCCCCCGGGCCAAGGGTGGAGGCACGGATTGACCTGCAGCCTGAAGCAGGGACTGAAGTCGTCATCCGTGAGGTGATGGTGGAGGACGCGGCGTCGCTTTGCTCGGTGCTGATGCCAGAAACTGGGGCCTCGAGCCGCAGAGGTCTCGAGTTGCTGGACGATGATATGATCGATCCAGCCTTTGTGTCTCTGAGCATGGAGTCGTGGCGTCGCACAGAGCAGTGGATCAAGGTACATTGCGAGTACCCTGAGTAGTCTTGCATCATTGAGTAGTGAGTACTGATTGATCCTTTGATCTTGCCCAGGGACTAGTGGAGAGATCTCGCCAGAAGACCGAGCTCTTGAAGGGATACGGTGATACGATCATCCGGGTCGAAGCTTTGGAGAAGGAGCTGGACAAATCCAAGAAGCACTCTGCGCTGCTCCAGTCCAAACTTGACAGCGCCTTCGCCCAGTACCATAACGAGGTACAAGAGATGCAGGTGAAGAGGGATGACTTGATGAAGAAGAACAAGACTCTGCGCCAGAAAAACAAAGGTATGCCTTCCGCTATGATCGCTGAGTACTTGTTGCAGTGCTTGTGTGTAGTCTGACACTGTTGATGAGT
The DNA here is from genome assembly GCA_036936925.1 of Cenchrus fungigraminus. Taxonomy (NCBI): domain Eukaryota; kingdom Viridiplantae; phylum Streptophyta; class Magnoliopsida; order Poales; family Poaceae; genus Cenchrus; species Cenchrus fungigraminus. The sequence continues at coordinate 45,519,072 of CM072778.1, read as the reverse complement.
TGTCTGCAGATCTTGAAGCGAGGGTCGACCAGCTGAAGGCTTCCGAGACGGACCTCAAGAACATCGTGTACCGGGAGACCGACCGCCGAGAGGTAGTCGAGTACGAGTATGCACAATTGCACCATGAGTGCATCAAGCACATGGAGCTTCGTGAAGCCTCCGATCTTGGCCTTGTGCATTGTTACAAATCTCTGCAGAAGGTCAATGAAGATTGCGAGAAGCTGCGGGCGCAACTGAAAGAACTTGAGGAAGCCGCTCTGCCCATTGCGAGATTGTTGGTTGTTGGTATTTCTTAACTCACTACTAACGGGCCCTTGTTAGCGTGAGCGTAAGATCCACCTGGTATACCGACGGGTACGAAAGAATCCGCAAGCGCACGGAAATACCACTGTAGTGCTTCACCTCAGGAGTATTCCAAAGGGTATCGAATCCAAGGAACGGTGTGTACTACCTTCTATGCTAGAAGAATGGTCCAAGGACACCAAGCCCCTGCTAGGGTAGAGAGATGATGGGGTGCTCGGTTCTAGGGGAGTAAAGATGTAAGGATCTCGCTTTGGACACCGGACCCTCCTGGCTATAACAGTCAGTTCACGGCAAAGGGTTGCCTACACCTGTATCCGAACGTGGGGGATTCCATAAGGGTCCAATAGCTGTCACAACCGCGGCCTACCCCAAGGCAAACCGTGGGATACAGGGCAATCAAAGAATAACCCGTAGTTCAGACACCACGTCTGCACCACCGATTACTACTATAGCACGGCTACGTCTGTCGACCCGTAGCAACACTATAGCACTCCGTATAAATACGGAGCGACGAACCCGCGAGTATGGCTATACCTCACCCGTCTCTGACCCCGAGGTGGCGCGAGGTCGAACGACTAAGTGCCAATTAATGTATTCTAATAAGATCTATCGAGATAACTCACACAAACGGAATGCAGAATTATTCATCTAATCAACAAGATCAAAGGATTGTGTCACGAAGAACATGAGCCTCTAAATGATGAACAAATGAAGAACTCAAGAACATGTCACCCATGCATGAATATCACTTTAGTCTAAAAGGAAAATACAGAAATACTCACTTTGCTCTAAATGAAGAACAAATGGGAGTCTCACCCACACCACCACCTACATAGCACCTACACTGATTTACATATGGAGAGGTGAGAACTCACCTCTCCAAGTGAGGAAATGAGAGAGGGGAGAGCTTGGGATGTGTTCTCTAATTCTACCCCTTCCCCTCATATTTATAGGCAAGGGAAGAGGGCCTCTCCTCTTGTTTCCTGCACTCCCCACGTGCCACCTGGCCCCTGTAGTGTGCTTTGGAAGGTGCTTGAGGCGGTGGAGAAGAAAACCGGGCAAGAACCGGACCCTAGGTGCCCGTACCGGAGCTGAACCGGTGACTGGGTCGCTGAAATGGCACCGAAAATAGGAAAACCAGCGGCCCATGCAAACCGACCTCCAGCCAGCCTATCCCGCATCGCCACGCGTCCCTAGCCGGGTCCAACTCGCGGCCCGTGCGGGCGCGCGTGCACGGCAGCCGCCCGCGCCACTCCCTCGGCGACGCGTGGCAGGGGGGAAAATCCCCGCGCGCCCGCGCGCGTGTGGAGGTGCGGCGCTGGGACGGGCCAACCGGCAGCCGCCACGCGGCGGAGCAGGGCTCGTGCGTGCGCCTTGACGTGCCGTGGCAGCGCCTGCGGCCAGTTGTGGCCTGCCACGTGGCGGGCATGCGGTCGTCGACCGCCCGCCGTGGGTCCCGTGATGACGTCAGCAATCCTTGTCTTTTCTACATCTTCTTCATCCGGACTCCGATGCATAGAAATAATATATCCATTTTGATCGTCTTGATGAGCCCGTCGCAATGGTGGAGTCCAATTTGTCATTTGGCACTGTTTCCAATGACGCCCTTTTATGTCTTTGGTTCTCTTGCTCTGTGATCACATCGTTTTGCGTGCAATTCGGTACATCCTGCAATGAAAACTAGGAACACCAACACTTGTGGAAATTGTTAGTACAAACACCTATTCTAGTGTTGATAATCACTTTTCATTTATTTTTTGCAGGAGTTGACGGTGTAAAAGTAGTACTTAACAACCATCAACAACTGCCCCACACTTGACATTTGCTCGTCCCGAGTAAAGGGAGTCAGATCAAGGTGTACATGATATCCAAAGGTATGAAACTAGCATAAGAGATATTCCAAACCATACCTTGCACTTGTGAACTATGTGGAGTGTCTATCATGCCATTTTGGGTAGTTGAAGAATGGAACGGTCATGAATCAAGCCACTCCTGCTCATCATGTCAAGTAACTTGGGGTTTTGCAATGATTTTCAAAATTAACCTTGCTTAGCTCCTCATTTGATTCTCTCAGATCGCACAATGTGTATATGTCCTCACCAAGGCATTAGAATTGTCTTTCTTCATCCTACTTCTAATGATGGCTTTTGTGGAGCTCAGGGTAGGCATGAATGATAAGGCATACTTGAATCACATGTATTGCAAAGTCAAAAACTAGATCCACAGAGAATATCAAATCATATAATCAGATCAAGAGGTGCACGTGTGTGGGTGTGGTGAGTATGGTAAGGTGGATACTAGGCCTGGAATGGGTGCTAGATATTACCATACATATATATGATGAATGTGAGTTGATGGTAAGGTGGACACTAGCCCCGGAATGGACACTAGTTATTACCATCTATGTTATGGAACTCCTTTTTGCATGACCATCTCTCTCCTTTTTCTCCTTTATTCTGACATGGGCTATTCTTTCTTTCCTCACTTTTTTCATTCTTTTTTTTTCTTTTTTTATAGTCCATGTCTCTTTTTTTTTGAAGGACACTTTTGGAGGGAGGTCACACCACATATGGAGCTTGATTTTTATGAAATGGATGAATGGTACAATGTTGTCGTCCTTTATAGAAGCGTAGCAAGGGGAATATGGTGGTGTGCACATGAATATTGATCATTAAAGTAATGAAAAGAATTCTCACAAGGGTCACAGAATTTTGACAAAGCTCAATGTAACAACAAGCAGCATATGGGTATAAGGTTTTCAAATAAAAACATCATATGGCTTTGGTGGGACTGGGACATATCAAAGAGGAGCTTTGCAAAAGGGTTTTCAGATTTTCCAAATAAAATTCCCAAGCACTCAAATATTTAGAGCGAATATCATATCAACCCATATCTCAAACATCAACTACTTAGATGAGCATGAGTTCCCTAATGATGTTCGTTCACAAGCATCAAGACAATGAGTAAGGAATAAAGCATATGCAAGCCAACCATAGGAGACATGTACAGCAAGCATAGCACAAACCACTGAGTTGATATAAAGGATATGAATTGAAGTTCAATCAAACTCATGGATAACGGAGAGTGAGGTAGAGGGTGCACATACCATCGCTTCTGCAGGATGAGAGATCAAGGGAGACCAGTGGTGATTCGACTGACCAGAAGGCGGTCAGGTCACTCCAGTTTACCTTGCTCTTGTCATGAAGGCGTAGTCGATATTGTGCAGTGCTTGTGTGGGAGTTCTCGAGTAGATATGTCGATGATGAGATCGAGAGGACTCCCCCACACTTGTTCTTGTACCTGTATTGTTCTTCAAGCAAAGTGGAACCCAAAAGATGGACTCTACTGGTTCGAGAACCATAGAGCCTTTATTCAAAAGCAAATATTTTTGGGTTTTTTTTCTTTAATTATCGTCACCATGTCATTTACTCAAGTAGGATTAGATCAACAATGCACTTCATAGGTAAAGAAGGTATACTTACCTGAGACCTTTACGGGGCCAAATGTACCTCCTTCATATGTTGTGCAAAATTAATCTGACACCTTAACTTACCTTCCCCAATAGATATAGCTCAATGACTTACCCTTTTGAATTTGGTGATTTCCTGCAGGGGTTAGTCCACATACATGCAACCAAGATCTTGTGAAAGCATAACTCTACGGTTCATCAATCAAACTTGACACCATGTCTAGTTTGGTTGAAGAAGGCATTTTGACCTAAGCACCACGCTTAATTTAAATGGCCTATGAATGTATGATGCCTCAAACACTCAAACCAGAGCAGACGAGCAAAGATAAAGGAGGCATGCAAGCATGATCAAACTATTTTCAAAGGGAAAATAAGCATGAGCGCATAACGGTGAACCTCGGGCAACCTCCCGGAAGGGCTTTGTTTAGAGTCAAAAGCAGGACTTACCTAGCTAGTGGGCAAGATACAAGAGCTTACATCATCTTCACACTAGGATAAGAGTTGGTAGAGGAGGAACTTTACTTAGGATGCTCACATACCTCCCCCACACTTGAAGTTCACATTGCTAGGCAACAAAACTCAAGTGTGTGGAGATCAAGCTTCCTTTTGTAAACGTTCTCCCACCAAAACTTGCCTTAGGTGTTGCATATGATGTAGCTCACATGTTCGTAGGCGTCATCTGTCCATCTTTCTTTTCAATCTCCACCTGAAAGGTTAGTGACCAAAAATACCCGAAGGACAGCTTATGCCAACAACATGTTCTTGCTTTTATTCGAAAGGGAAATAAAACCTATGCTAATCCAGGCTATTTCTTGGTAGTGCTTTGTTTATCACGGTCATAAGCTCGACCATGGGAGATTTCTCTCGCAGCCACATAGGTGGTGTCCTTCCCATCTCACCACCAATCATCGATGAATCAGTGAAGCTCAGCTGCAAGGTTAGTGCCATATACGAACACGAGTCCAAAAGATAGCAAAGCTAAAAGCAGACATAATCATTCCAGGGAGGCTAAGACAGCTCTGGGACAATCACGGGACTCGAGAAACTATAGCACTAGGGTGAACCTCGGAGACGGAATGTTGAGCACTGAGGCTAGCGCTCTCGCAACTGATCTCCGACTGAACTCGGCTCAGGAAAATACTCGGCCTCCAAAAGAGGATAGAGTAGAAACTCGAACGGCCGGCGTACGTTCAGGACCTAGAGTCTGGGTGAAGGGTGAGTTTAAGCTCATCCTTCCCTAGGTAGATGGACCGATGTTCTCATCAAAACGATGAGCCATCCTGGGTCTAGCCTAAGCTCCCAATAGGAGGTTATGGATAAGCTAGAAAGTGCAACTCCCATTGGGCATCGATCAAGTCAAGCATAAAGTATGAAGTTTAAGCTTCTCCTGACTGATCGGCATCGATCGATGGGCTTAAGATATGAAGTAAATGTACTCCATTCGATCGGTAAATGATTATGCTCCTTCGGCCTGATAAATGAATCCACTGGATTATAAAGCAGAGACTGATGTCTCAGCCCATACGTGACCTTGGTGCTAGGCACCTCAGCTCGAGTCGAGACGTAGGAACATGATAGGCCTATCGTACTCTCCTTAGGGGATCATAACCAGGACCGAACAAGTCATCCCGGTCGATCGAGAATGATTCGTCCCTTCCTAATTACTCTCTCCATCCTCCCACGAGACAAGGCCTTGGGGAGAAGGTCTAAGAAGAGGTACGAGAGGGGAACCCAAGGGTAGACTCTACGCTAAGCAATCTTTCCCTTAGATTCCTGCTATTCAGGAATGGTATCTTCAGCCAGAGCTTAAAGCCTCAGCTCGGCTGACGATGAGTATAGGTGGCTCAACATTCCCTCTGACGGGCACCTCATCGACCAGGATGCAAAGGGAGCTGAAATCCCGGAGACAATCCACGATCTCTTTTCCCCCAACAGCGTCCAAGTGCACAGAGAGCCTTCAGAGAGAGCATTAAGTCGCATGGTATCGTCCTTCCGTAACACATACCAGAAGCGCTGAAGCAGCTTCCGATCGGGAACGTGGAGGACTAGGTAATCTTCCGCCAAAAAGGCGAAGTGATCCCATACCATTCCTAGCGATTCCTCCTCACCTTGCTCGAGACTGAGAATCCTTATCCTCAACGAGATGACACGTCGTAAATAACAGTGCCAATCCCGTGCTTCCCCAGAGAGGGATAGCGGGAAAGATTCCCTTTTTTTGAGCATCTGATGATTCTTCGATTTCACTCGGAGTTTCAATCAAACACTCGTAGTCTCTCACATGATCGAGGGGGTCCTCATGAATTGACCCCGAGAAGGAAAGATCCTGAATTAGCTTCATGAGAGAGGGGTGAATCCGACAGCCAAATGAAAGAATGAGCTTTGACAAGGGTGGCTCTGAGGGTTCACTCCTCGAAGGTGGAAGGTGTTTACAAGGATAACCTTCCAAGGGTAGCGGGGGTAAAGGTAGAAGTAAAGAAAATGGAAAAGGATATCTCGAAGGGTAACGGGGGTAGAGGTAGAAGAAAACGAAAAAGATACATACGAGGACCACTAGGTTCGGAGATAGATACAGCAACCGTTCCCCGGCAACAGCGCCAGAAATGCTTGTTGGTATTTCTTAAGTCACTACTAGTGGGCCCTTGTTAGCGTGAGCGTAAGATCCACCTAGTATACCGACGGGTACGAAAGAATCTGCAAGCGCACGGAAATACCGCTGTAGCACTTCACCTCAGGAGTATTCCAAAGGGTATCGAATCCAAGGAACGGTGTGTACTACCTCCTATGCTAGAAGAACGGTCCAAGGACACCAAGGCCCTGCTAGGGTAGAGAGATGATGGGGTGCTCGGTTCTAGGGGAGTAAAGCTGTAAGGATCTCGCTTCGGACATCGGACCCTCCTGGCTATACAGTCGGTTCACGGCAAAGGGTTGCCTACACCTGTATCCGAACGTAGGGGATTCCATAAGGGTCCAACGGCTGTCACCACTGCGGCCTACCCCAAGGCAAACCGTGGGATACAGGACAATCAAAGGATAACCCATAGTTCAGACACCACGTCTGCACCACCGATTACTACTATAGCACGGCTATGTCTGTCGACCCGTAGCAACACTATAGCACTCCGTATAAATACGGAGCGACGAACCCGCGAGTACGGCTATACCTCACCCGTCACTGACCCGAGGTGGCGCGAGGTCGAACGACTAAGCGCCAATTAATGTATTCCAATAAGATCTAACGAGATAACTCACACAAACGGAATGCAGAATTATTCATCTAATCAACAAGATCAAAGGATCGTGTCACGAAGAATACGAGCCTCTAAATGATGAACAAATGAAGAACTCAAGAACATGTCACCCATGCATGAATATCACTTTAGTCTAAAAGGAAAATACAGAAATACTCACTTTGCTCTAAATGAAGAACAAATGGGAGTCTCACCCACACCACCACCTACATAGCACCTACACCGATTTACACATGGAGAGGTGAGAACTCACCTCTCCAAGTGAGGAAATGAGAGAGGGGAGAGCTTGGGATGTGTTCTCTAATTCTACCCCCTCCCCTCATATTTATAGGCAAGGGAAGAGGGCCTCTCCTCTTGTTTCCTACGCTCCCCACGTGCCACCTGGCCCCTGTAGCGTGCTTTGGAAGGTGCTTGAGGCGGTGGAGAAGAAAACCGGGCAAGAACCAGACCCTAGGTGCCCGAACTGGAGCTAAACCGGTGACTGGGTCACTGAAATGGCACAGAAAATAGGAAAACCAGCGGCCCATGCAAACCGACCTCCAGCCAGCCTATCTCGCGTCGCCACGCGTCCCTGGCCGGGTCCAACTCGCGGCCCGCGCAGGCGCGCGCGCACGGCAGCCGCCCGCACCACTCCCTCGGCGACGCGTGGCAGGGGGGAAAAAATCCCCTCGCGCCCGCGCGTGTGTGGAGGTGCGGCGCTGGGATGGGCCAACCGGTAGCCGCCACGCGGCGGAGTAGGGCTCGTGCGCGCGCCTTGACGCACCGCGGCAGCGCCTGCGGCCAATTGTGGCCTGCCACGTGCGGGCATGCGGTCGTCGACCGGCCGCCGTGGGTCCCGTGATGACGTCAGCAATCCTTGTCTTTTCTACATCTTCTTCATCCGGACTCCGATGCATACAAATAATATTTCTATTTTGATCGTCTCGACGAGCCCGTCACAATGGTGGAGTCCAATTTGTCATTTGGCACTGTTTCCAATGACGCCCTTTTATGTCTTTGGTTCTCTTGCTCTGTGATCACATCGTTTTGCGTGCAATTCGGTACATCCTGCAATGAAAGCTAGGAACACCAACAGTTGTGGAAATTGTCAGTATAAACACCTATTGTAGTGTTGATAATCACTTTTCATTTATTTTCTGCAGGAGTTGACGGTGTAAAAACAGTACTTAACAGCCGTCAACATTGGTGCCACACCCAGGCGGGCCTAAGATGGCACCCCTGGTAGATAGGCTGAAGGAAACCCCCGGGCGCCTGGCGATGTACGTCAAGCATTTGGCGAAGTCGATACCAAACCAAGAACTCGCCTACATGAAGTCGTACTTCCCAAAGGCTTCAGTGGATGTGGTAGTTGGCGGTCTTGCGGTGAACTGCACGGACGAGCAGTACAAGACCCTGCTGGAGGAGATTGCGCCTATCGCGGAGCAAGTCGCGGATAAGCTGAACCTTCAGTAGATGTACCTGTAGAAGTAGCTCATGTACAGGGTAGTTGATATAAGACAAACAAATTAGTTAAGAACTTGTTTGAATATGATTGAAGTTGGTCTGCTTCTATGCTGTGATGAGTACTCGTTGCCGCAGCTTGCATCGAAGTGTGCGGAGTACTTAGCCGTTGAAGCGGTAGTGAGTAGTAGCACTCAGTAAAATCCACCTAGTTCAGGAGGTACAGTAAACAAGTTGAGTAAAATCGAACTTTATTACTGAGGAAAAAGTACACCTGAATGGCCAGGGCTGTTACAAGTATGAAGTCGCCAGGACCCGCAGGCCGCCTATGGCTAAGTAGTTGCTAGGGTCCTTGGACCGCTTACAGCTAGAGATCTGTTAGTAGCCGTTGTAGCTGGATCAGAGAAGTACATGGTCTAAAGACCGCCGCGCAAACCCATAGGCTATGAGCAGCTAGCCATTAACGCTGGATCCTGGATAGAAGTAGTCCGTAGACTAGTGCTAGGACCGAAAGGCCGCTTACAGTAATGAGTCCGTGAGTAGTCGTATAGGCTGGACCCGTAGATTGGTAGTTGAGCGACTACGCATAGAAGCGACACAACTGGTCGACGTTCCACGAGTTGCTGATGTTGTCGCCCTCAAGTGTCTGAAGACGATAGGAGCTTAGTCCGGTCACCTTAGATACTGAGAAGGGACCTTCCCATGGTGAGTTGAGCTTGTGTAGTCCATCCGTGTTCTGGATGCGACGGAGGACTAGGTCGCCAACATTGAAGGAGCATTCCTTGATGTTGCAATCATGGTAGCGTCAGATACCCTCTAGGTACCTTGCTGACTGGACGAGGGCAGCACAGCGGGCTTCTTTGAGGCTGTCGATGTCGACTGTCTTCTGAGATGCCTTCGTCGTATTGTTCTACTGCCGGGGATTCCCACATCACGTTGGTGGGTAGAATAGCTTCGGAGCCATAGACCAGGAAGTAGGGCGACTGTCCCGTTGGCTTGGTAGGTTGAGTACGAAGCCCCCAGAGTGCGTTGGGTAGTTCCTTGATCCACTTGCCTCCGTTGGTTTTAGCCGCATCGTGCAGTCGCTTCTTAAGGGCGTCGAGTACCATCCCGTTGGCGCGCTCCACCTGGCCGTTGACGCGTGGGTGGGCGACTGAGATGTACCGAACGTCGATCCTGCTGTTCTCGCAGTACTCCCAGAACTGGTGGTTGTTGAAATTGGAACCCAAGTCTGTGATGATGCGGTGGGGTAGCCCGTAGCGATGCACGAGTTCATCCAAGAAGTTGAGTACTCTGTCGGCCTTTGGACAGGTAACCGGCTTGACTTCGATCCACTTGGTGAACTTGTCGATGGCCACCAGAACTCTGTTGAATCCTCCTGGCGCAGTTGGCAGAGGCCCAATCATGTCGAGCCCCCAGCAGGCAAAGGGCCAGGTCGGTGGTATGGTGACTAGCTTGTAGGCTGGGACGTGTTGCTGGTTGGCGAAGAATTGGCGTCCTTGGCACCTCCTGACGAGTTCTTCAGCATCACCCAGAGCTGTGGGCCAGTAGAAGGCTCATCGGAAGGCCTTGCTCACCAGCGTACGAGAGGACGCGTGGTTGTCGCAGACACCCATGTGGATCTCCTCCAAGATATCCTTGCCTTCTTCCCGGGGTACGCACTTCCTGAGTACTCCAGAAGTCGCACCCCGCCTGTAGAGCTTGTCCCCGACTAGTACGTAGGTTTTGGCTCAGTGGACAAGTTGTTCTGCCTCGTTCTTGTCGGAGGGGACCTTCTGCTCGCGGATGTAGTCAATGAAGGGTTATCTCCAGTCCACGTCGATCATCATGACCTCCTTACTTGGCTTTGATGGCCCGGGATCAGTGGTCGTTGGTGCCGGCTCCGGGATGGATGGCGTGTGCAGTTCGTGGACAAAGACTCCAGCTGGTACTTGAGCGTGAGTAGAACCGAGCTTCGACAGGATGTCCGCTGCAATGTTGTTGTCACAGACGACGTGGTGGAACACGAGACCATAGAACTTGTTCTCGAGCTTGCGGACTTCTAGGCAGTAGGCGTCCATGTTCTCCTTGTTGTGGTCCCAGGAGTCGTTAACTTGATTGATGACCACAGTGGAGTCGCCGTAGACTAGTAGTTGCTTGATGCCTAGTGAGATTGCGAGTCGGAGCCCGTGTAGCAGAGCCTCGTAATCGGCTTCGTTATTTGAGACCTTCCAGAAGATCTGCAGGATGTACTTGAGTTGTTCACCCTTTGGAGAGGTCAGGAGTACCCCTGTGCCCGTGCCCTCGAGCTTGAGTGAGCCGTCGAAGTACATCACCCAATGCTCTAGTCGCTCTGTTGAAGTGGGTAGTTGATTCTCCCGCCACTCTGCCATAAAGTCGACTAGTGCTTGAGACTTGATAGCGGTGCGTGGCTTGAAGTCGATGTTGAGGGCGCCAGGAGATTCTCCCGGTAGCATCTTGGTTGTGGAGTATGTCACCAAGCGGGTAGTCGGTGATGACGGTGATCAAGTACTCCTGGAAATATTGTCGTAGTTTCCGCGAGGTGATGAGTACTGCGTAGAGTAGCTTCTGGACCGGCTGGTACCGGGCCTTGGACTCGGACAGGACCTCGCTGACGAAGTAGACTGGTCGCTGGACTGGGTATGCGTGGCCTTCTTCCTGCCGCTCGACGACGATGGCAGTACTGACCACGTGAGTAGTCGCAGCGAGGTAGAGCAGTAGCTGCTCCTGTTTGCAAGGAGCCGTTGTCACACCCGTTTTTTGAAGAAAACCGAATGCATCTCTTATGTGTGCCAGGATCATAATTTCGCACATGTGATAGACAAATGAGTGTAATATCACAAGACATTGCTCAAAATGTATAGAAAAGGTTTATTAACTTTTATTACACTCACGAGGGTAGACACGAAGGTCTTTACACGAACAACGATAACTATGACGATGTGACTCCATCTTCATCTTCCACAGGCATCTGACTGGTGGATCGCATGCCTCAGAACTCCTCGTAGTCGCTGAAGTACTCCACTCCATGGTTCTCCTCTGAACAGCGTAAGCAAGGATGAGTACACTTATGGTTGGTACTCAGCAAGGCCACAAAAGTTAACCGGAAAGCAAATTAAGTCCATCTTTAAGTTCATTCATCATGTGAGGGTCCAGGCCGCTCTTGACCGTGAGCACGGCTGATCGATCAGTTTTACACTCTGCAGAGGTTGTACACTTTCACCACAGTTCGCGTAAAAGTTCCGAAGAACTTTGAACCCAACCATGCATGTGCTGATCAGGCACAATACCACACTTCCGAGGTGTGATTGCATAGGGACGCTACGAAGCCTTTACAAAGATATGCAAAAGCACCAACAACCCACGACAGTTACAGCTCAGGGTGGACCATAACCCTCCCTAGTGGTCAGCACCTTAGCAAAGGCTGCTACCCGAAAAGAACCGGGCTATACCCCTGCAACCCCGAGCCCCCTGTGTTCCTTTCGGATAAGGTCACCAGTACAATCGCACACCTAATTAATTGGCTAAGCCAGAGCCATATGGACTGTGGTTGCACTGTTTTCCTGGGTGGTTCTCCATGTTCCGATTAATTTATAGTATTCTTGTATTAATGCATATATAGAAGGATGGTTAGGGTCACTTGCCTTTCTCGAACCAAAAGTTACTCTCCTTTTCTTCAAACCTTTGCACCTGCTCTTCCTCGAACGGCGTGTTATCTACGATCAGACAAGAAAACATGCAACAAATAAAACAATACATCAAACTTTACCAAAAGACTAAAACAAGCTTCTAAAACTAACGTGCTTGGAAAGACGATCGCATGGACACCAAAAACGCTTAAAACGGAGCTAGGACGGAAAAGATATGGCTTTAACAAGGTTCAGGGGCTAGATTGTGAAGGAAACTGGCTTCCATGGGCTTAACTACAAGAAACTGAGAGCCATGTGTGGTTCGAGGACCGGTGGATGGTCGCTTCCTGGTGTGATGAGTGATTGACAACGTGGTGTGGACTGATTCTTGGCTAAGTATTGCAGGTGCAGGTTGCGGCTTGACTGGTGTTGGTGCAGGTGAAGAACAAGTGCGAAAGGTTGTTGCCGGTGAGGCCTCCAGGTGTGGAGAAGACAAGTAGGCTTGGTTCGAGGGACCCGGTGGCCAGCGGGGTCAAGTGCGGGCCGCATGGTGGCATGAACGGCAAGATGAAGTCGCAGACGGTTTCTTGGTTGATCCTCAAAAGCAAGGTCGAGCCGGGACTACGTGGGAGCCGAGTCATGACAGGTGATTTGTGGAGGCTACACCGAGTTCGCGAGGTTTCCGGTGGTTCACCAAAAAACCCCTGGGTTCCTTGGTTGATCCACAAAGCCAAGATCGAAGACGGAGGTGCAGCAGCATTGGACCTGTCTGACCGGTGGGTACCGGTCTGACCGGTGAGGAGCACCGGTCTAACCGGTGTCCGACGACGCAGTCCGGAGACTTTGAAGCGGAGGACACGCGTTGGGATCGCAAGGCTTGCATCGAGGCTAAGCAAGTTTGCGGTCGCTGGGCATCCGTCCGATGGTGAAAATCTGAAGACTTCCAAAATCGACATCGAGGGGCATGTATCCCTAGTTATCTACTAAGGATAGTTTAGTCTTTCGGTTGCCTCCATATAACCCAAGTGGTGAGAGGATGGCAGCCATCTCTTGGAACCCTAGCTCATTTTGTTTTGCCAGTTTCCTCTTCCATTTTCCTTTGGAATTTCTAGGACTAGCTTGAGAGCTTCATGGTGAGATCTTGTGAGAGGGAAGGATGATCGGGCGGCAAGCTAGACCTTGTACGAACCTCTTTGGTATGTATAGATGATTCGGCGTGGTTCCTCAAGGCTTGGATGTGTCTTTCCCGTTTCTCCTTTTTGGTGATTTTCGGAGCCCTTTCTTGGTGATTTTCTTGTGGAGGATTCATGACCTTTCTTTTTGGGATTTGGTGGGGGATGTATGCATGAACCCCTCGTGGTTCTTTTCCCTTTGATTCCCCTCCCAAATCCGTGAGCAAAGGGTCTTGATTTTGGGGTTTTCTTGGCTCTAGGGTTAGAGGAGTTCTTGTTGGGATTTCTTCGATTCCTCTCGTTTTAGCAAGTTTTGGTGGACCAAATATTGGCTATGGAGTGCCCATGAGGTGTTCCTACAATCCCCAAAGTCTTGTGCAAAATCGTGGAGCGCTTCGGGAGATCGGGAGTTGGATTTGGGGGAGTTGACCCGCGGGCACTGTTCATCCCGAGAGCTCAGGTCACACCGGTCTGACCGGTGCCTCTCACCGGTCTGACCGGTGCAGACACTTAGTTGAGTTTTGCTCGGGTGAACATCTTGGTGAGTTCCCTGTTGTCTTGTGTTGCCGCTGTTTCGAGTTTGGTTCAGTTTGGAGCCCAGAAGGTCAGGTGTGTGGTTTTGGGGCTTCCTGGCTTAGACCGGTCTGACCGGCGTGCTACACCAGCCTGACCGGTGTAGGAGCCTTCTGTGGAAGTTCTCAGGCTTGCTAGGCTACTCCAGCAGAGACCGGTCTGACCGGTGCTGGTCACCGGTCTGACCGGTGCAGGCCAGGGATGCTCGAATTGTTTGTTCCGCTGCGTTTTCGAGTACGTTTAGGTGGTTGTTGGTTCCAAGGGCTAGTAGCACTCCAATGGCTACGTAGTCTTGGACAACTTGGGTAGCTGAGTCGGAGACGTGCTTGGTTGCCGTGTTCGTCTTGTTGGAGTGTCCATCTCCTTCGAGAAGAATTTTTATCGGCTCCCATTCACTCCCCCCCATTCGGGTCTTCATTGACTCTTACCAGTCTAAGATCCAAAGATGGCGTACCAGGAACGAGGTTCGGGTCCTCCGTTCTTCGATGGGAAGAACTACCAGATGTGGCAGAGGCGGATGGCGGCGTTCCTCCATGGAAAGGGTCAGATCCTTTGCGACGTTACGGTGAACACATCTTATGTTTATCTGATTAACTTCCTTGCCCCAGGATCGAGGGATATGTTCGACGCCAACAACAAGGCGGTCGACTACTTGTTTCGTGCTCTGTGTCAGTCCGAATTCGATCGGGTTCAGACAGAGGACTTAGCTTGTAGGATTTGGAGTCAGTTGAAGGATGCTCATGCTGGGAATGCTCGGGTTCAGGCTCGGATGTACGCGACTTACCAGAGAGAGTACGAGAACTTCACTCATCTCCCCGGTGAGTCCGTCGATGCCCTTTTCCAGCGGTTCATGGTCGTGGTGAACAACATGAGAGCCAATGTGGCCGTGCTCCCATACGATGATCATGATAGAGCCGTGAAGCTCTTACACTCGTTGGATTGCACCGTATGGGACGGGAAGGTCGAGGCTATTCTTGAGTCCGAGAAGTATGACACCTTGACCGTGAACGAGCTGTTCTCGAAGCTCAAGTCGGCTGAGTTGGATCATGGTATGACAGCCAAGATCGAGAGCCCGACTGATTCTCATAGTCTTGCTCTTGTCGGTGGCAAAGGGGCTAAGTCTAACTTTAACTCATCCTCCAGGATGTACTCTCTGTCTTCTTTGATGTCTTTGCCAGACGAGGAGTTCGACGTGCTTGGAGAGGACGAGCGAGGATCAAGGAAGAAGGACGGCCGCGGCAGGAAGGCCCGAGCGATGGTCGGAGCGAGCGACGTCAACTCCAGCTCCGCCTACTCTTCCTCGAGCTCAAGCTGCAGTGAAGATGAAGGTGATCGGCGCAAGAACAAGAAGTCATCCAAGAACTTGAGTGGGCTGAGCTGCTACACAAGAGATGGCTTCTGCGGCATGGCTCGTAGCTCCGACAGCAAGAAGAGTCACCAGAGCGACTCGGACTCCGACTCCGAGGATGAGGTATGTGACGAGCTTCCCTTCTTGTGTGAGGAGAACGAGCATCTTGGCAAGTTGCTAGATAACCATGATGACCTGCTTAGAGAGGCCAAGAAGATGAGGAAAGAGCTTAGGGCCTCACTAGAAGATGCTAGAAACCGAGTGGCTGAGCTAGAAACCCAGAACCTAGATGCTAAGCTTGAGATTGATTCGCTTAAGGCTTCTCTTATGGTTTCTGAGGATGTTGATTGTGTTGATTGCTCTGTGTACCTAGCTGATCTTACTAGTCTCAAGGATAAGCATGCTTCTACTTGTGATGAACTAGATGTGCTTAGGGTTGAAGTGGCTGAGCTTAAGTCTAGACCTGCTTTGCTAGGTGCTTGCACTTCTTGCCTTGTTTTGCATGGAAAGATTGATGAGATGCATGCTTACACTGTTTCGCTTGAGGCTAAGCTGAAAGAACCTATTCCCACTTCTTGCTCTAGTTGTGAATTGCATGTGGTTAAGAATTTGGAGCTTGCACATTATGTTGATCGCTTGCAGGATGAGAATGATGAGCTGAGGAAGTGTATGAGTTGGTTGTCGGGTCAGGAGCCTCAGCTTGGTATGATGATAGCGGCTTTCAAACGCTATGATGGTCAGGCACTTGGGGCTGACAAGCTTGGAGAGAACAGTGGTGAGGGAGTTGAGAGAGCTGGAGAGATCCCTATCCCACCACCAAACAGACACAAGAACAAGTTTGAGCCCAAGCCTAACCATCTCAGAAACAAACTTGACACTACTCCAGATCCACCCATATTCCCTCACCCAACAAATGATTTCCAAAAATCGGTAAGTTTGTGAGGCCAAAGGGAGGTGAGGAAGGAGAGAAGCAGGCTGAGAAGCCGAGTGAGCAGCCCCAACCCAAGCCTAAGCCTAAGCCACAGCCCATGAAGTTCCATTGTGGGTATTGTGGTAGAGATGGTCACAAGGATGAGTTTTGCTTCAAGACGAAGCATGAGGAGAGAATGGCTAAGGAGTGGGCTAACAAGGACAGGTACCACCCCTCTAATGGTGTACCTGAGCCTCATATGCAGATGCCCAGGGCCAAGGCGACTGTGAGGACGATTCCGGCTTGGGGAGATCGGAAGGTGGCAGGTGGTGCTGCTGGTCGAGCACCACCGGTCAGACCGGTGTACACCACCGGTCAAACCGGTGCTGGTCTGGACAGACAGCGGTTTGGTTTCCGTGCTCGTGCGGATGCTCGGTTCGGTTCTGTTGGTCGTGGTTCTGATGGTTGGCATGGAGAGTTTGCAGGTGGTCAGTTTGCTAGACGTTCTCCACCTCGTGCTCAATATGAGGGAGGGAGAAGTCGTAGCTTTGAGATGGAGAGGAGGAACGGTCCACGGTCTTCCTTTCGTGGTTTTCGTTCTCCTCCAGCTAGAGAGGGTTGGTTACCTCGTGGTGGTTACCGTGGTGGTGTTCGTGGTGGTAGCTTTGGTAGGTGTGATGCTTTGGATTGTGCTAATCCCACTTTGGAGCAAATGTCTCGGCACTAGTTTTACTCTTTTGGTACTAACCCCAGTGCTGAGTCATTTGTTCACTCACGTGCTCATTTTTGAGTTTCAGGTGGGAGACTTGAGGGACGTTTGGCTGATTGACTCCGGTTGCTCGAGGCATATGACCGGAGACAAGGGGTGGTTCTCAAGTCTCGTCCCGGTGGTGTCCAAGACATACATCACCTTTGGGGACAATGGGCGAGGGCGTGTGCTTTCAGAAGGTGAGATCAAAGTAAGTGACAAGGTCACTCTCAGGCAAGTTGCTCTTGTTCAATCGCTGGGGTTCAATTTGCTTTCCGTGTCCCAGTTGTTGGATGAGGGCTTTGAGGTGTTGTTTCGGCCTAGTGGTTCTCAGATTTTGGATTCTCGAGGGGACCTAGTATGCATGGTCGTTCCCGAGGGTCAAGTATTCCGAGCGGATTTCTCTCAGTCTTCTGGTGTGGAGCATTGCTTTTTGGCTGGTTCTTCGAGTGAGTTGTGGGAGTGGCATAGGAAGTTGGGTCACTTGAGCTTTGACCTTTTGTCTCACTTGAGTAAACTCAATTTGGTCCGACGATTGCCACGGTTGAGGTTAGAGAAAGAGTTGGTTTGTGCGCCGTGTAGGCAAGCCAAGATGGTAGCCTCTTCGCACCCGCCTCTCACCGATGTGATGACTGAGCGTCCATGCGAGCTGCTCCATATGGACCTTGTTGGCCCAGCTCGTGTGCGATCTGCGGGTGGGAAGTGGTACATCCTAGTTGTGGTGGACGACTACTCTCGGTATGCGTGGGTTGTCTTTCTTGAAGATAAGGGGGAGACGTTTGGCTTTGTTCGAGATCTTGTCTTGAGGTTGAAGAACGAGAGGCACGAAGAAGCCATATGAGCGATCCGCAGTGACAATGGCTAGGAATTCAAAAACTCTCGTTTCGAAACCTTTTGCCATGACTTGGGTCTTGAACACCAGTTTTCTAGTCCGTATACGCCTCCCCAGAATGGTGTGGTGGAAAGGAAAAATAGAACCTTGTGTGAGATGGCTCGGACGATGCTCGATGAGCATAGGACTCTGAGAAGGTTCTGGGCTGAGGCGGTCAATACCGCGTGCTATGTGTCGAACAGGATCTACATCAGGGTTCACAAGAAGAAAACATTGAGAGCCTGTGTGGTTCGAGGACCGGTGGTAGGTCGCTTCTTGGTGTGATGAGTGATTGACAACATGGTGTGGACTGATTCTTGGCTAAGTATTGCAGGTGCAAGTTGCGGCTTGACTGGTGTTGGTGCAGGTGAAGAACAAGCGCGAAAGGTCGTTGCTGGTGAGGCCTCCAGGTGTGGAGAAGACAAGTAGGCTTGGTTCGAGGGACCCGGTGGCCAGCGGAGTCAAGTGCGTGCCGCATGGTGGCAAAAACGGCAAGATGAAGTCATAGACGGTTTCTTGGTTGAGCCTCAAAACCAAGGTCGAGTCGGGACTACGTGGGAGCCGAGTCATGAGTGGTGATTGGCAGAGGCTACACTGAGTTCGCGGGGTTTCCTGTGGTTCACCAGAAAACCACTGGGTTCCTTGGTTGATCCACAAAGCCAAGACCGAAGACCGAAGATGGAGGTGCAGCAGCATCAGACCGGTCTGACCGGTGAGGAGCACCGGTCTGACCGGTGTGCGACGACGCAGTCCGGAGACTTCGAAGCGGAGGACACGCGTCGGGATTGCAAGGCTTGCGTCGAGGCTAAGCAAGGTTGTGGTCGCCGGGCATCCGTCCGATGGTGCGAAGACAAAGTTTCCCAAAGTGCCCCTCGGGGGTGTGTATCCTAGTATTAGGCCTTAGGGGTATTTTAGTCTTTCGGCTAGCCTCCATATAACCCAAGTGGTGAGAGGATGGCAGCCATCTCTTGGAACCCTAGCTCATTTTGTTTTGCTATTTTTCTCTTCCATTTTCCTTTGGAATTTCTAGGACTAGCTTGAGAGCTTCATGGTGAGATCTTGTGAGAGGGAAGGATGATCAGGCAGGAAGCTAGACCTTGTATGAACCTCTTTGGTATGTATAGATGATTTGGCGTGGTTCCTCAAGGCTTGGATGTGTCTTTCCCGTTTCTCCTTTTTGGTGATTTTCAGAGCCCTTTCTTTGAGATTTTCTTGGAGCGATTTCGAGGCCTTTCTCTTTGGGATTTGGTGGGGGATGTATGCTTGAACCCTTCGTGGTTCTTTTCCTTTTGATTCCACTCCCAAATCTGTGAGCAAAGGGGCTCGATTTTGGGGTTTTCTTGGTTCTAGGGTTAGAGGTGTTCTTGGCGGGATTTCTTCGATTCCTCTCATTTTAGCAAGTTTTGGTGGACCAAATCTTGGCTATGGAGTGCCCATGAGGTGTTCCTACTATCCCCAAAGTCTTGTGCAAAACCGTGGAGCGAATCGAGAGATCGGGAGTTGGATTTGGGGGCTGACCCGCGGGTGCTGTTCATCCCGAGACCTCAGGTCACACCGGCCTGACCGGTGCCTCACACCGGTCTAACCGGTGCAGACTCTCTGTTGAGTTTTTCTCGGGTGAACGTCTTGGTGTGTTCCCTGTTGTCCCGTGTTGCTGCGGTTTCGAGTTTGGTTCAGTTTGGAGCTCGGTAGGTCTGTTTGGTGGATTTGGGATTTCCTGGCTTGGACCGGTCTGACCGGCGAGCTACACCGGCCTGACCGGTGTAGGGGCCTTCTGTAGAAGTTCTCAGATTTTGCTTGTAGGGACCGGTCTGACCGGTGCTGCTCACCGGCCTGACCGGTGTAGTCCAGTGGTGCTCGAGTTGCTTGTTCCGCTGCGTTCTCGAGTAGGTGTAGGTGGTTGTTGGTTCCTAGGACCAATAGCACTCCAGTGGCTATGTGGTCTTGGCCAACTTGGGTAGTTGAGTCGGAGACGTGTTTTGGAAGCCGTATTCGTCTTGTTGCAGTTCTCATCTCCCTCGAGAAGAATTTTTATCGGCTCCCATTCACTCCCCCCTCTCTGGTTCGCCTAATCGGTCCTTCAAGTGGTATCAGAGCCGGTTACGGATCTTCGGATTCTAACCAGTCTATGATCCAAGGATGGCGTACCAGGAACGGGGTTCGGGTCCTCTGCATTTCGATGGCAAAAACTACCAGATGTGGTAGAGGCGGATGGCAGCGTTCCTCCGCGGAAGGGGTCAGATCCTTTGGGACATTACGGTGAACACAGCTTATGTTCATCTGATTAACTTCCTTGCTCCGAGATCGAGGGACATGTTCGACGCCAACAACAAGGCGGTCGACTACTTGTTTCGCGCTCTGTGTCAGTCCGAATTCGATCGGGTTCAGACAGAGGACTTAGCTTGTAGGATTTGGGAGCAGTTGAAAGATGCTCATGCTGGGAATGCTCAGGTTCAGGCTCGGATGTACGCGACTTACCGGAGAGAGTACGAGAACTTCACTCATCTCCCCGACGAGTCCGTGGATGCCTTTTTCCTGCGTTTTACGGTAGTGGTGAACAACATGAGAGCCAATGTGGTCATGTTCCCATACGATGATCATGATAGAGCCGTGAAGCTCTTGCACTCGTTGGATCGTACCGTATGGGACGAAAAGGTCGAGGCTATTCTTGAGTCCGAGAAGTATGACACTCTGACCGTGAACGAGCTGTTCTCAAAGCTCAAGTCAGCTGAGTTGGACCGTGGTATGACAGCCAAGATCGAGAGCCCGACTGACTCTCATAGTCTTGCTCTCGTCGGTGGCAAAGGGGCTAAGTCTAACGCTAACGCATCCTCCAGGATGTACTCTCTGTCTTCTTTGATGTCTTTGCCAGACGAGGAGTTCGACGTGCTTGGAGAGGACGAGCTGGCGTTGCTGACCAGGCGGTTCGAGAGGCTGCACGAGAACCGGGTGAACACAAGGAGGAATCCACGGACATGCTTTCAGTGCGGGAAGCCAGGACACTTCGTCGCCGATTGTCCGGAGAAGATGGAGAACAAGGACGGCTACAAGCACCGATCGAACAAGGATGACAAGTACCGATCAAGGCGCGATCACAAGCACAAGAACAAGCACAAGGACGAGCGACGATCGAGGAACAAGGACGGCCGCGGCGGGAAGGCCCAAGCGATGGTCGGAGCGAGCGACGTCGACTCCAGCTCCGCCTACTCTTCCTCGAGCTCGAGTAGTAGTGAAGATGAAGGTGATCGGCGCAAGAACAAGAAGTCATCCAAGAACTTGAGCGGGCTGAGCTGCTACGCGAGAGATGGCTTCTGCGGCATGGCTCGTAGCTCCGGCAGCAAGAAGAGTCACCAGAGCAACTCGGACTCCGACTCCGAGGATGAGGTATGTGACGAGCTTCCCTTCTTGCGTGAGGAGAATGAGCGTCTTGGCAAGTTGCTTGATAATCGTGATGACATGCTTAGAGAGGCAAAGAAGATGAGGAAAGAGCTTAGGGCCTCACTAGAAGATGCTAGGAACCGAGTAGCTGAGCTAGAAACCCAGAACCTTGATGCTAAGCTTGAGACAGATTCGCTTAAGGCTTCTCCTGTGGTTTCTGATGAGATTGATTGTGGTGATTGCTCTGTGTACCTAGCTGATCTTACTGCTCTTAAGGATAAGCATGCTTCTACTTGTGATGAAATAGATGTGCTTAGGGTTGAAGTAGCTGAGCTTAAGTCTAGATCTGCTTTGCTAGGTGCTTGCACTTCTTGCCCTGTTTTGCATGGAAAGATTGATGAGATGCATGCTTACACTGTTTCGCTTGAGGCTAAGTTGAAAGAGCCTATTCCTACTTCTTGGTCTACTTGTGAATTGCATGCCTTGAAAAAATCTGGAACTTGCACACTATGTGGATCGCTTGCAGGATGAGAACGATGACTTGAGAAAAATGACGGGTTGGTTGTCGGGTCATGAACCACAGCTTAGGATGATGATAGAGGCATACAAGCGCTATGATGGGCAAGCGCTTGGGGCTGATAAGATTGGAGAGTGCAGTGGTGAGGGAGGAGAGAAGATTGGTGATATCCAAGCTACACCAAAAACCTTCCACAAAAATGCCTATGCTCCTAAGCCCAACTCACTGAGAAACAAACTTGACACAACCCCAGATCCTCCCATATTTCCTCGCCCCACAAATGATTTCCAGAAACCCATCAAGTTCAAGAGTGACTTGGGGAATGAGTTCGTTGGGAAAGAGGGTGAGAAGTCGAGTGAGGTGAAACCAAGTGAGCAGCCCCAACCCAAGCCTAAGCCTAAGCCTATACAGTTTCATTGTGATTATTGTGGGAGAGATGGTCACAAGGGTGAGTTTTGCTTCAAGAGGAAGCGTGAGGAGAGAATGGCTAAGGAGTGGGCTAACAAGGACAGGTACCACCCTTCAAATGGTGTACCTGAGCCTTGTATGCAGATGCCCTGGGCCAAGGCGATTGTGAGGACGGTTCCGGCTTGGGGAGATCGAAAGGTGGCAGGCGGTGCTGCTGGCCGAGCACCACCGGTCAGACCGGTGCTGGTCTGGGCAGATAGCAGTTCGGGTTCCGTGCTCATACGGATGCTCGGTTCGGTTCTGGTGGTCGTGGTTCTGGTGGTTGGTCTGGAGAGTTTGCAGGTGGTCAGTTTGCTAGACGTTCTCCACATCGTGCTCAATATGATGGTGGGAGGAGTCGTAGCTTTGAGATGGAGAGGAGGAACGGTCCACGGTCTTCCTTTCGTGGTTTTTGTTCTCCTCCAGCTAGACAGGAGTGGTTCCCTCGTGGTGGTACCCGTGGTGGTTTTCGTGGTGGTAGCTTTGATAGGCGTGATAATTTGGTTTGTGCTAACCCCACTTTGGAGCAAATGGCTCGGCACTGGTTTTACTCTTTTGGTACTAACCCCAGTGCAGAGTCATTTGTTCCCTCACGTGCTCGTTTTTGAATTTCAGGTGGGAGACTTGAGGAATGTTTGGTTGATTGACTCCGGTTGCTCGAGGCATATGACCGGAGACAAGGGGTGGTTCTCAAGTCTCGTCCCGGTGGTGTCCAAGACATGCATCACCTTTGGGGACAATGGGCGAGGGCGTGTGCTTTCAAAAGGTGAGATTAAGGTAAGTGACAAGGTCACTCTCAGGCGTGTTGCTCTTGTTCAATCGCTGGGGTTCAATTTGCTTTCCGTATCCCAGTTGTTGGATGAGGGCTTTGAGGTGTTGTTTCGGCCTGGTGGTTCTCAGATTTTGGATTCTCGAGGGGACCTAGTTTGCATGGTCGTTCCCGAGGGTCAAGTGTTTCGAGCGGATTTCTCGCAGTCTTCTGGTGTGGAGCGTTGTTTCTTGGCTGGATCTTCGAGTGAGTTGTCGAAGTGGCATAGGAAGTTGGGTCACTTAAGCTTTGACCTTCTGTCTCGCTTGAGTAAACTCAATTTGGTCCGAGGATTGCCACGGCTGAGGTTTGATAAAGAGTTGGTTTGTGCGCC
The DNA here is from genome assembly GCA_036936925.1 of Cenchrus fungigraminus. Lineage (NCBI taxonomy): Eukaryota > Viridiplantae > Streptophyta > Magnoliopsida > Poales > Poaceae > Cenchrus > Cenchrus fungigraminus. The sequence goes on along the minus strand of CM072778.1, from coordinate 45,495,877 downwards.
ATGTAGGCATGCCAAGATGGTAGCCTCTTCTCACCCGCCCCTCACTGATGTGATGACGGAGCGTCCATGCGAGCTGCTCCATATGGACCTTGTTGGCCCAGCTCGTGTGCGATCTACGGGTGGGAAGTGGTACGTCCTAGTTGTGGTAGATGACTACTCTCGGTATGCGTGGGTTTTCTTTCTGGAAAAGAAAGGGGAGACGTTTGGTTTTGTTCGAGATCTTGTCTTGAGGTTGAAGAACGAGAGGCACGGAGATGCCAAACGAGCGATTCGCAGTGACAATGGCTCGGAATTTAAAAACTCTCACTTCGAAACCTTTTGCCATGACTTGGGTCTTGAACACCAGTTCTCTAGTCCGTATACGCCTCCCCAGAATGGCGTGGTGGAAAGGAAAAACAGAACCTTGTGCGAGATGGCTCGGATGATGCTCGATGAGCATAGGACTCCGAGAAGGTTCTGGGCTGAGGCGGTCAATACCGCGTGCTACGTGTCCAACAGGATCTACCTCAGGGTCCACAGGAAGAAAACCTGCTATGAGTTGATGCACCGTCGCACACCCAAGGTAAGTCACTTCCATGTCTTTGGCTGTAAATGCTTCATTCTTAAGAAAGGCAAGAAGTTGGACAAGTTCGAGGCTAGGTCTGTCGATGGCATTTTCTTTGGTTACGTGTCTCATTCTAGAGCATATCGTGTGCTCAATCTTGAAACTAACCAAATCATGGAGACTTGCGAGGTAACCTTCGACGAGACACAGCCACGTAGTCAGCTTGTTTTTGAGTGTGCAGGTGACGATGAGCTTGGCGAGGAGATTTTCCAGCAGGAGGAGCATGAACATGGAGATGTTGAAGACGGTGGTGTGGTGCCCGCGGCTAAGCATGTACCTACTACTTCGACTACGGTGGTGAACGGGCCCTCTCCTACACCTACAACGATAAACCCAGATCAAGGAGAAGCTGCTGTTGAGGGGTAGGTAGCATCAAGGCGAGAACCTCCCCGGCGAGTTCAAGTGGATCACCCAGCTTCGAGAATCATCAGCGACATCAATGAACGCACTACACGGTCGAGGGTTCGAAACAATTCTCACTTCGCTCATGCTGCTTTTGTTACTACTTTTGAGCCCAAAGACATTGGACACGCGCTATCTGATCACAATTGGGTTAATTCGATGCATGTGGAGTTAGAGAACTTTGAGAGAAACCAAGTTTGGGAGTTCGTTGACCCTCCACCTGGGTGTAAGCCGATTGGGACAAAATGGGTGTGGACAAATAAAGAGGGAGATAAAGGAGAAGTGGTGAGAAACAAGTCAAGGCTTGTAGCTCAAGGGTACTCACAGAAAGAGGGGATCGACTACGAGGAGACCTTTGCTCCCGTAGCCCGTTTGGAGGCGATTAGGATCCTTCTAGCTTTTTCCGTGGCTAAAGGGTTCAAATTGTACCAAATAGATGTGAAGAGTGCTTTCCAGAACGGTGTTTTGGAGGAAGTAGTGTATGTGAGACAACCACCGGGGTTTGAGAGTGAGAAGTACCCCCACCGGGAGTACAAGTTGAGAAAGGCGCTCTATGGGTTGAAGCAGGCGTCTAGAGCTTGGTACGGTAGGCTGAGGGGTTCCTGTTTGAGAGAGGGTTTGAGATGGAGCAGGTCGACCAGACCTTGTTTCTCCTCAGGCAGGGCAAAGATATCCTGATTGTGCAGGTATACGTGGATGATATTGTCTTTGGTGGCTCGTCTAACCCTTTGGTTGCAAGGTTTGCATAAGACATGAGCATGATGGGCGAGTTGCAGTTCTTCCTCGGGCTCCAGATCAAGCAATCAAAGGAAGGAACATTCGTGCACCAAGCCAAGTACACCAAGGACATTGTGAGGAAGTTCAAGATGGAGGACTCCAAGGCCATGGCGACACCTATGAGTATGACTACAGCTCTTGACGCGGACGAGGAAGGTGAACACGTGGACCAGAAGGAGTACCGGAGCATGATCGGGTCGCTCCTGTACTTGACGGCGACGAGGCCAGACATCCAATTCTCGGTATGTCTGTGCGCTCATTTTCAAGCGTCTCCGAGGACTTCGCATCGGCAAGCAGTCAAGCGCATATTCAGGTATTTGCGACATACTCCCGACTTCGGCCTTTGGTACTCCGCGTCTTCTTCTTTGGCTCTTCATGGATTTTCAGACGCGGATTTTGCCGGGTGTCGGTTGGATAGGAAGTCCACTTCTGGGACTTGCCAGTTCTTGGGTTCTTCTTTGGTGTCTTGGTCTTCCCGCAAACAGTCGATCGTTGCTCAATCCACTACCGAGGCAGAGTATGTGGCCGCAGCTAGTTGTTGCTCTCAGCTCCTTTGGATCACATACACCATGAGTGACTTTGGTGAGGAGTATACCCATGTCCCACTTCAATGTGATAGCACCAGTGCCATAAGCGTTGCAAAGAACCCAGTGCTCCACTCCAAAACCAAGCACATAGAAGTGAGGTATCATTTCCTAAGAGACAACATAGAGAAAGGAAAAATCGCTTTGATCCATGTACCCACACATGACCAGCTAGCCGATAGTTTCACCAAACCCCTAGATCAAGCAACTTTCACTCGTTTGCGGGAGGAGCTTGGGGTTTGTTTGGTTTCTTGAGTTGGTGTGTGGGAGCTCCTTTGTAGCATATGTATAACTTTCCTTTGTGCATTTCTTGCATTTTACATGGCATATGTAACATGATGTATAGTCATCTTTGTGTGATAGGTTGCATGCATTTTGTATCATATGCATTTTGTAGGAAAGCTTCTCCTATATACATTGTTCACCATGGTATGATATATATATCCTTGTGAGCTAGTTTGGTAAGCTATGGTTAGTTTGGCTTAGCTCTTGATGATCTTGATTTATATCCATGGTTGATAGCTATGTTTTTCAAAAATGTCATATATATGCTCTCTTGTGAGTAAATGCCTTTATATGATCTTGACATGTTTTAGTGGCATTTTCATGCTTAATTTGTGGTTGGATAGCTTATTTTGATCATATGGGGCCAAAGGCTCATTTGCCATCATGAATGTTTAGCCCCCATGCTTGATCTTGTGGAGGGGCATAAGTTCCTTTTTGTCGCAAAGACATTTCGTGTACCAATTATAAATCTGAAAATGAAATGTAAATTACTTGGAAAATGTGCTCCCATGTCATATGTGCTTAATTTACTTGCTTTTGGGTGCTAAACCGTTGCATGTTGCTTACCAATGAGAAGTCTCATACATAGAATTAAGCACATGGCTCGGTATGTTTATGATGGTCTTATGCTTAGAATGGTTGTCCTAGCATGAAGTTTGTGTGGCTTTGCCATTTTGACATGTTTTGCTCATGTTTAGGACTTTGCTCATGAGAGGGAAATTTTTCGCAAAAATAGTCATTTCTATCTTAGCTTCGCCCGATGGTTGTGAAACTTGGTGATCTTGTAGTTTTTGTCCATACAAAGCTATAGAGTATCTAACTTGCTCATTTGGAGGTGTGTAGCATGCTATGATGAATTTTGTCTATTTGAGAAGCTCTAGGTTGCATTTTTTGCATTTTTGGCTTGATTCATGCATTGTCAACAAGGAGAAGAAGTTTGAGTATGTTTTGGCTTGCTGCATGCATTTAGAAGGTTTCCAAGTGGTTTCGAGCTAGTTTTGAGCTCGTGCAGTTCCCAGTTTTTCCCAGGTGGCCATCAGCCTGACCGGTGGGATACACCGGTCTGACCGGTGTAAGTGTCAGGAGCTTGACGATCTTGTCCACCGGTCTGACCGGTGAGGAGGACCAGTCTGACCGGTCAGAGCAAAGCTGAGGCAGCTACTCTGCTTCGTGAAGTGGTTTGCATGCATTCGTCCAGGGGGAGTTGCATTGGTTCAGGGGGAGCTTGCATGTGTGCAGGGGGTGCTCTTTGTGGTTGTCGAGCTTTGGATTGGTGGTTTGTGGTCTTTGCTTGAGCATGGTTTTGTCTCGGATGTGTCGAGCCGTTGACCTTGCCTAAGGGGTCCGAGACTTGTCTTCTTCGAGTGATCTTGCTCTTTGCCTTTCCCTTGGCTTTCGATCGCTTGTTGAAGTTTCTTTTAGTCGTTTCTTTTCTTTTCCTTTTCTCTTTGGTTACCAAAACGTGTGTGTTGTCAATGCACTCATCAAGGGGGAGATTGAGAGCCTGTGTGGTTCGAGGACCGGTGGTAGGTTGCTTCCTGGTGTGATGAGTGATTGGCAACGTGGTGTGGACTGATTCTTGGCTAAGTATTGCAGGTGTAGGTTGCGGCTTGACTGGTGTTGGTGCAGGTGAAGAACAAGCGCGAAAGGTCATTGCTGGTGAGGCCTCCAGGTGTGGAGAAAACAAGTAGGCTTGGTTCGAGAGACCCGGTGGCCAACGGAGTCAAGTGCGGGCCGCATGGTGGCAAAAACGGCAAGATGAAGTCATGGACGGTTTCTTGGTTGAGCCTCAAAACCAAGGTCGAGCCGGGACTACGTGGGAGCCGAGTCATGAGTGGTGATTGGCAGAGGCTACACCAAGTTCGTGGGGTTTCCTGTGGTTCACCAGAAAACTACTGGGTTCCTTCGTTGATCCACAAAGCCAAGACTGAAGACCGAAGACAGAGGTGCAGCAGCATCAGACCGGTCTGACCGGTGGGTCTAACCGGTCTGACCGGTGGGTACCGGTCTGACCGGTGAGGAGCACCGGTCTGACTGGTGTGCGACGACGCAGTCCGGAGACTTCGAAGCGGAGGACACGCGTCGGGATCACAAGTCTTGCGTCGAGGCTAAGCAAGGTTGCGGTCGCCGGGCATCCGTCCGATGGTGCGAAGACAAAGTTTCCCAAAGTGCCCCTCGGGGGTGTGTATCCTAGTATTAGGCCTTAGGGGTATTTTAGTCTTTCGGCTAGCCTCCATATAACCCAAGTGGTGAGAGGATGGCAGCCATCTCTTGGAACCCTAGCTCATTTTGTTTTGCTATTTTCCTCTTCCATTTTCCTTTGGAATTTCTAGGACTAGCTTGAGAGCTTCTTGGTGATATCTTGTGAGAGGGAAGGATGACCGGGCGGCAAGCTAGACCTTGTATGAACCTCTTTGGTGTGTATAGATGATTCGGTGTGGTTCCTCAAGGCTTGGATGTGTCTTTCCCGTTTCTCCTTTTTGGTGATTTTCGAAGCCCTTTCTTTGCGATTTTCTTGGAGCGATTTCGAGGCCTTTCTCTTTTGGATTTGGTGGGGGATGTATGCTTGAACCCTTCGTGGTTCTTTTCCTTTTGATTCCCCTCCCAAATCCGTGAGCAAAGGGGCTCGATTTTGGGGTTTTCTTGGCTCTAGGGTTAGAGGTGTTCTTGGCGGGATTTCTTAGATTCCTCTCGTTTTAGCAAGTTTCAGTGGACCAAATCTTGGCTATGGAGTGCCCTTGAGGTGTTCCTACTATCCCCAAATTCTTGTACAAAACCGTGGAGCGATTCGGGAGATCGGGAGTTGGATTTGGAGGAGTTGACCCGCGGGTGCTGTTCATCCCGAGAGCTCAGGTCACACCAGCCTGACCGGTGCCTCACACCGGTCTGACCGGTGCAGACTCTCTGTTGAGGTTTGCTCATGTGAACGTCTTGGTGTGTTCCCTGTTGTCCCGTGTTGCTGCGGTTTCGAGTTTGGTTCAGTTTGGAGCTCGGTAGGTCTGTTTGGTGGATTTGGGATTTCCTGGCTTGGACCGGTCTGACCGGCGAGCTACACCGGCCTGACCGGTGTAGGGGCCTTCTGTGGAAGTTCTCAGATTTTGCTAGCAGAGACCGGTCTGACCGGTGCTGCTCACCGGCCTGACCGGTGTAGTCCAGTGGTGCTCGAGTTGCTTGTTCCGCTACGTTCTCGAGTAGGTGTAGGTGGTTGTTGGTTCCTAGGACCAATAGCACTCCAGTGGCTACGTGGTCTTGGCCAACTTGGGTAGTTGAGTCGGAAACGTGTTTTGGAAGCCGTATTCGTCTTGTTGGAGTTCTCATCTCCTTCGAGAAGAATTTTTATCGGCTCCCATTCACTCCCCCGCCTCTCTGGTTCGCCTAATCGGTCCTTCAAACATGCTATGAGTTGATGTACCGTCGCACACCCAAGGTAAGTCACTTCCATGTCTTTGGCTGTAAATGCTTCATTCTTAAGAAAGGCAAGAAGTTGGACAAGTTCGAGGCTAGGTCTATCGATGGCATTTTCTTTGGTTACGTGTCTCATTCTAGAGCATATCGTGTGCTCAATCTTGAAACTAACCAAATCATGGAGACTTGCGAGGTAACCTTCGACGAGACACAGCCACGTAGTCAGCTTGTTTTTGAGTGTGCAGGTGACGATGAGCTTGGCGAGGAGATTTTCCAGCAGGAGGAGCATGAACATGGAGATGTTGAAGACGGTGGTGTGGTGCCCGCGGCTAAGCATGTACCTACTACTTCGACTACGGTGGTGAACGGGCCCTCTCCTACACCTACAACGATAAACCCAGATCAAGGAGAAGCTGCTGTTGAGGGGTAGGTAGCATCAAGGCGAGAACCTCCCCGGCGAGTTCAAGTGGATCACCCAGCTTCGAGAATCATCAGCGACATCAATGAACGCACTACACGGTCGAGGGTTCGAAACAATTCTCACTTCGCTCATGCTGCTTTTGTTACTACTTTTGAGCCCAAAGACATTGGACACGCGCTATCTGATCACAATTGGGTTAATTCGATGCATGTGGAGTTGGAGAACTTTGAGAGAAACCAAGTTTGGGAGTTGGTTGACCCTCCCCCAGGGTGTAAGCCGATTGGGACAAAATGGGTGTGGAAGAACAAAGAGGGAGAGAAAGGAGAGGTGGTGAGAAACAAGTTGAGGTTGGTGGCACAAGGGTATAGTCATAAAGAGGGGATCGACTACGAGGAGACCTTTGCTCCCGTAGCTCGTTTGGAGGCGATTAGGATCCTTCTAGCCTTTTCCGTGGCTAAAGGGTTCAAATTGCACCAAATGGACGTGAAGAGTGCTTTCCTGAACGATGTGTTGGAGGAAGAAGTGTATGTGAGGCAACCACCGGGGTTTGAGAGTGAGAAGTACCCCCACCGGGTGTACAAGTTGAGGAAGGCACTGTATGGGTTGAAGCAGGCGCCTAGAGCTTGGTATGGTAGGTTGAGGGGGTTCCTGTTTGAGAGAGGGTTTGAGATAGGGAAGGTCGATCAGACCTTGTTTCTCCTCAGGCAGGGCAAAGATATCCTGATTGTGCAGGTATACGTGGATGATATTGTCTTTGGTGGCTCGTCTAACTCTTGGGTTGCAAGGTTTGCAGAAGACATGAGCAGGGAATTTGAGATGAGCATGATGGGTGAGTTGCAGTTCTTCCTCGGCCTTCAGATCAAGCAGTCAAAGGAAGGAACATTTGTGCACTAATCTAAGTACACCAAGGACATTGTGAGGAAGTTCAAGATGGAGGACTCCAAGGCTATGGCGACGCCTATGAGTACGACTACAGCTCTTGATGCGGACGAGGAAGGCGAGCACGTGGACCAGAAGGAATACTGGAGCATGATCGGGTCACTCCTGTACTTGACGGCGACGAGGCCGGACATCCAATTCTCGGTATGTCCGTGCGCTCGTTTTCAAGCGTCTCCGAGGACTTCGCGTCGACAAGCGGTCAAGCGCATTTTCAGGTATTTGCGTCATACTCCCGACTTCGGCCTTTGGTACTCCGCGTCCCCCTCTTTGGCTCTTCATGGTTTTTCGGATGCGGATTTTGCTAGGTGTCGGTTGGATAGGAAGTCCACTTCAGGGACTTGCCAGTTTTTGGGTTCTTCTTTGGTGTCTTGGTCTTCCCGCAAACAGTTGAGTGTTCCTCAATCCACTACCGAGGCAGAGTATGTGGCCGCAGCCAGTTGTTGCTCTCAGCTCCTTTGGATCACATACACCATGAGTGACTTTGGTGAGGACTATACCCATGTCCCACTTCAATGTGATAGCACCAGTGCCATAAGCATTGTAAAGAAACCAGTGCTCCATTCCAAAACCAAGCACATAGAAGTGAGGTATCATTTCCTGAGAGACAACGTAGAGAAAGGGAAGATAGCTTTGATCCATGTACCCACACATGACCAGCTAGCCGATATTTTCACCAAACCCCTAGATCTAGCAACTTTCACTCGTTTGCGGGGGGAGCTTGGTGTTTGTTTGATTTCTTGAGTTTCTGTGTGGGAGCTCCTTTGTAGCATATGTATAGCTTTCCTTTGTGCATTTCTTGCATTTGGCATGGCATTTGTAACATGTTGTATAGGCATCTTTGTATCTTAGGTTGCATACATTTTGTATCATTTGCATTTTGTAGAAAAAGCTTCTCCTATATACATTGTTCACCATGATGTGCTATATATGATCTTGTGAGCTAGTTTGGTATGCTATGGTTAAGGTTGGCTTAGCTCTTGATGATCTTGATTTTTGCCCATGGTTGATGCCTATGTTTTTGAAAAATGATATATGTATCCTCTCTTGTGAGTAAATGCCTTTATATGATCTTGACATGTTTTAGTGCCTTGGCTATGCTTAATTTGTGGTTGGATAGCTTATTTTGATCATATGGGGCCAAAGGCTCATTTGCCATCATGAATGTTTAGCCCCCATGCTTGATCTTGTGGAGGGGCATAAGTTCCTTTTTGTCGCAAAGACATTTCATGTACCAAATATGAATCTGAAAATGAAATGTTAATTGCTTGAAAAATGTGCTCCCATGTCATATGTGCTTAATTATTTTGCTTTGGGTGCTAAACCGTTGCATGATGCCTACCAATGAGAAGTCTCATACATAGAAGTAGGCACATGGCTCGGTGGCTTTGACATGACATGAGGTGCTCGTGGGTGTTTATGATGGTCTTATGCTTAGAATAGTTGTCCTAGCATGAAGTTTGTGTGGCTTTGCCATTTTGACATGTTTTGCTCATGTTTAGGACTTTGCTCATGAGAGGGTGATTTTTCGCAAAATTGCTCAATTCTATCTTAGCTTCGTCCAATGGTTGTGAAACTTGGTGGTCATATAGTTGATGTTCATACGAAGCTATAGAGTATCTAACTTGCTCATTTGGACATGTGTAGCATCCTATGTTGAATTTTGTCTATTTGAGAAGCTCTAGGTTGCATTTTTTGCATTTTTGGCTTGATTCATGCATTGTCAACAAGGGGGAGAAGTTTGAGCATGTTTTGGCTTGTTGCATGCATTTAGAAGGTTTCCAAGTGGTTTCGAGCTAGTTTTGAGCTCGTGCAGTTCCCAGTTTTTCCCAGGTGGTCATCGGCCTGACCGGTGGGAGGCACCGGTCTAACCGGTGTAAGGGTCAGGTGCTGGACGATCTAGCCCACCGGTCTGACCGGTGAGGTTGACCGGTCTTACCGGTCAGAGCAAAGCTGAAGCAGCTGCTCTGTTGTGCGTTGTGGGTTGCATGCATTCGTCCAGGGGGAGTTGCATGTGTGCAGGGGGAGCTCTTTGCGGTTTTCGAGCTCTGGATTGGTGGCTTGTGCTCTTTGCTTGAGCATGGTTTTGTCTCGGATGTGTCGAGCCGTTATCCTTGCCTAAGGAGTCCGAGACTTGTCTTCTTCAAGTGATCTTGCTCTTTGGTTTTCCTTTGGCTTTCGATCACTTGTTGGAGTTTCTTTTAGTCGTTTCTTTTCTTTTCCTTTTCTTTTTGGTTACCAAATGTGTGTGTTGTCAATGCACTCATCAAGGGGGAGATTGAGAGTCATGTGTGGTTCGAGGACCGGTGTATGGTCGCTTCCTGGTGTGATGAGTGATTGACAACGTGGTGTGGACTGATTCTTGGCTAAGTATTGCAGGTGCAGGTTGCGGCTTGACTGGTGTTGGTGCAGATGAAGAACAAGCGCGAAAGGTCGTTGCTGGTGAGGCCTCCCGGTGTGGAGAAGACAAGTAGGCTTGGTTCGAGGGACCCGGTGGCCAGCGGGGTCAAGTGCGGGCCGCATGGTGGCAAGAACGGCAAGATGAAGTCGTGGACGGTTTCTTGGTTGAGCCTCAAAACCAAGGTCGAGCCGGGACTACGTGGGAGCTGAGTCATGTGTGGTGATTGGCGGAGGCTACACCGAGTTCGCGGGGTTTCCGGTGGTTCACCAGAAAACCACTGGGTTCCTTGGTTGATCCACAAAGCCAAGACCGAAGACCGAAGACGGAGGTGCAGCAGCATCAGACCGGTCTGACCGGTGGGTCTGACCGGTCTGACCGGTGGGTACCGGTCTGACCAGTGAGGAGCACCGGTCTGACCGGTGTGCGACGACGCAGTCCGGAGACTTCGAAGAGGAGGACACGCGTCGGGATCGCAAGGCTTGCGTCGAGGCTAAGAAAGTTTGCGGTCGCTAGGCATCCGTCCGATGGTGAAAATCTGAAGACTTCCAAAATCGCCCTCGAGGGGCATGTATCCCTAGTTATCTAGTAAGGGTAGTTTAGTCTTTCGGTTGCCTCCATATAACCCAAGTGGTGAGAGGATGGCAGCCATCTCTTGGAACCCCAGCTCATTTTGTTTTGCTATTTTCCTCTTCCATTTTCCTTTGGAATTTCTAGTACTAGCTTGAGAGCTTCATGGTGAGATCTTGTGAGAGGGAAGGATGATCGAGCGGCAAGCTAGACCTTGTACGAACCTCTTTGGTATGTATAGATGATTCGGCGTGGTTCCTCAAGGCTTGGATGTGTCTTTCCTGTTTCTCCTTTTTGATGATTTTCGGAGCCCTTTCTTGGCGATTTTCTTGTGGAGGATTCGAGACCTTTCTTTTTGGGATTTGGTGGGGGATGTATGCATGAACCCCTCGTGGTTCTTTTCCCTTTGATTCCCCTCCCAAATCCGTGAGCAAAGGGGCTTGATTTTGGGGTTTTCTTGGCTCTAGGGTTAGAGGAGTTCTTGGTGGGATTTCTTCGATTCCTCTCGTTTTAGCAAGTTTTGGTGGACCAAATCTTGGCGATGGAGTGCCCATGAGGTGTTCCTACTATCCCCAAAGCCTTGTGCAAAACCGTGGAGCGATTCGGGAGATCGGGAGTTGGATTTGGGGGAGTTGACGCGCAGGTACTATTCATCCCGAGAGCTCAGGTCACACCGATCTGACCGGTGCCTCTCACCGGTCTGACCGGTGCAGACTCTTGGTTGAGTTTTGCTTGTCTTGGTGAGTTCCCTGTTGTCTTGTGTTGCCGCTGTTTCGAGTTTGGTTCAGTTTGGAGCCCAGAAGGTCAGGTGTGTGGTTTTGGGGTTTCCTGGCTTAGACCAGTCTGACCGGCGTCCTACACCGGCCTGACCCGTGTAGGAGCCTTCTGTGGAAGTTCTCAGGCTTGCCAGGCTGCTCCAGCAGGGACCGGTCTGACCGGTGCTGGTCACCGGTCTGACCGGTGCAGGCCAGGGGTGCTCGAGTTGTTTGTTCCGCTGCGTTCTCGAGTACGTTTAGCTGGTTGTTGGTTCCTCGGGCTAGTAGCACTCCAGTGGCTACGTAGTCTTGGCCAACTTGGGTAGTTGAGTCGGAGACATGCTTGGTTGCCGTGTTCGTCTTGTTGGAGTGTCCATCTCCTTCGAGAAGAATTTTTATCGGCTCCCATTCACTCCCCCCCTCTCTGGTCGCCAGTTTTGGTCCTTCAGAAACCAGGGACCTAAACCTAATTATGTATAAAAACAGGAGGTCTAACATGTAAAAGATCAAGGGTGGACTATAGAACAGAAAAACTAAGGACTTCAGGGGCCTAAGCATAAGAAAAAGGACTTAACTGCGAGGCTTTTATATAGGTGGAAGGACATTTTTGTGATATTTAAAACCGCAGGGTTCTTTTTGAAAAACGACAGCGGCGGCCCTGGGTTGACCGTTACATGAATGTTTGACCCGGTGGCTTGGGCGGATCTGAGCCGCAGATCGACACGTGGACGGCTGGCGGTGGCTGCTGGCGGATAGGCGGCGGCGGAATGGTGGCGCGCGACGGCGCCGGGCGGCGGGAGCTCGCCGGCGAACTCAAAGTCGAGCTCCCGGGGGCTAAACGCTACGGGATAAACATCAACACAAAGCTCAGGACCTTGGGAACTTACCTAGGGACTTGGGACGGCGAGTGGAGCGGCAGAGAAGGAGATCGGGCGGCGGAGCTCCGGCGGCGGGCGGCACTCCGGTCTTCGAGCTACGACAGCACCCTGTGCGAGCGAGGAGGGGCGCAGGAGGTGTGGGGAGAGGTGGGGTTCGGGCTCGCCTTTTATAGGGCCGAGAGAGGAGGGGAGGAAGCGGCTAAGGCGGTGGGGGAGGCGAGCTCCGGTGGGCGGCCATGAATGCCCGGTGGGGCTCGGTGGAGCCGTTTCGGGAGAGGAGGCGAGGCGGCGCGGGAGTGCGAGTGTGCTAGCGCATTTATGCGCGCTCGTGGAGGGGAGAGGGAGCGGCGCGAGGGACTGTGGAGGCGGTGGTGCGGCGGCCATGGGGAAGAAGCCGGCCGGCTGGAGGTAGGGGAAGGACCTGCGGGTGGGGCCCGCCTGTCGGTGAGAGAGAGAGAGAGAGAGGAGGTGCGCCGCGGGAGAGAAGTGGGCCGCGGGAGGAGGTTTGGACCTGGAGAGATGGTTGGGGCAGAGGTGGATTGGGCCTCGGGGAAAAAGAAAAGGAGAAAGGAGGGGAGCTGGGCCAGGGGGGAAAAGAAAAGGAGGGAGGTTGGGCCGAATGAGGCCGGCGGTCTACTGCAGCCTGGGCTGAGGGAAAAAGAGAGAGGGGAAGGTGGAGCGGGCCGGCGACTGGGCTAAAAGAAGAGAGGAGGGAAAGAGAGATAGAGAGGGGGAGAGCTTGAGGGGATTTTTCAGACTCGAACTTTTGTTTTAACCACACAACAACAAGCAAAACCAATGCAAAGGCATGAATGCTTTCAAACACTTGGCGAATTCTAAATTTAAATGTGGTTTAAATTAATTAACGGCAAATTTATTTAGTCAAATTTATTACATCCTTAGAAAATAAAACTAAACCATATTTCTAACATTATTTTATTGTGATGGAATTTTCGGGTGTTACAGCTGTGAGGACCGGTGGCTTCGACAGGAAGCCTTTAAGCTGCGTCAGAGCTTGGTCAGCCTCCGTGGTCCACGCGAACTTCTCTTGGTGCTTGAGTAGCTTGAAGAAGGGTAATCCCCGTTCTTCGAGCTTCGAGATAAATCTGTTCAAGGCCGCCATGCACCCGATCAGCTTCTGGACATCCTTGATGCAGGTTGGAGCTTTCATATTGGTGATGGCGGAGATCTTCTCGGGATTGGCTTCGATGCCACGAAGGCTGATGATGAAGCCGAGTAGTTTCCCCGAAGGTACGCCGAAGACGCACTTGTTGGGGTTGAGCTCCCACTGGTACTCTTGCAAAGATGCGAAAGTCTCTTCAAGATCGGCGATGAGCGTGTCAGAGTTTCTGGTATTGACGACCACGTCATCCACATAGGCTTCGACGTTCTTGTTGAGCTGCTTCTTGAAGCAGGCCTGGATAGCTCGTTGGTAAGTAGCGCCGGCGTTCTTCAACCCGAACGACATCGTCGTGTAGCAGTAGGCGCCGAACGGGGTGATGAACGCGGTCTTCTCCTGGTCTTCTTCCTTGATTGCGATCTGGTGGTACCCGGAGTAGCAGTCAAGGAAGCAGAGCAGGTCGCAGCCCGCCATGGAGTCGATGACTTGATCAATCCGTGGCAACCCGAAGGGGTCCTTGGGGTAGTGCTTGTTGAGGTCGGTGTAGTCGACGCACATCCTCCACTCGTTCGTGTTCTTCTTGCGGACGAGGACGGGGTTGGCGAGCCACTCAGGATGGAAGACTTCTCGGATGAAGCCCGCCGTGAGTAGTTTCGCGAGTTCCTTCTTGATGGCGTCCCGTCGGTCGTCAGCGAAACGGCGGAGATGTTGTCGCTTGGGGGTAGCTTTAGGATCGACGTTGAGTGAGTGCTCGATCAGCCTCCTGGGCACACCTAGCATGTCCGCTGGCTTCCACGCGAAGATGTCTCGGCTAGCCCGAAGGAAGCTGACGAGCGTGTCTTCTTATTTAGGGTCGAGCCCCGCGCCGATCATGGTAGTCTTGCTGCTGTCGCCAGTCCCGAGGTCGATGGCCTTCACCTGTACTTCCTCTGTTGGCTGAGGTTTGTTGGAGGTGTCGGTCTTCTCAGGTATCTCGAGTTCGGTTGGCGCGATTTTCTTGGAGGCAGCATAGATCTCCATCATTGCATTGGGTACTTGGTTGGTTGCAGCGAGTTCCACGGCTTCGGTGTCGCAGTCGTAGGAAACCTTCAAGTCCCCTTGCAGCGCAACTACTCCGGTGGGACTTGGCATTTTGAGTACCAAGTACACGTAGTGGGAAATAGCCATGAACTTGGCAAGAGCTGGTCTGCCGAGGATGGCGTGGTAGTAAGTTTTGAAGTCCGCAACCTCGAACTTGATGTACTCGGTGCGGTAGTTCTCCCTTGTCACGAAGGTAACTGGCAGAACCACTGAGCCAAGTGGTATAGCCGCGTTGCCTGGGACGATGCCGTAGAAGGGCGACGTGCTTTTCGTGAGCATGTCTGTGATGTCGAGCTTCATCTTCTTCAAGGTCTTGGTGAATAGAATGTTAAGCCCGCTTCCACCGTCGATGAGTACCTTGGTGAGTCTGGAGCTGGTGACTACTGGATTCAGGACGAGTGGGAAACGCCCTGGTTCAGAGAAGCTTGTCCATTGATCCGCGCGGGAGAAGGTAATGGGTACCTCCGACCACCTGAGAGGTGTCGGCACCGCTGGTTGAATGCTCAAGACTTCCCTGAGGGTGAGCTTCTGAGCTCGCTTGGTGGGTAGTCCGCCGAAGAGGACATTCACTATCTTGTCGGGTTCTTGGAAGTCGCTGTTGCCTTCGTCGACTTTCTTCTTGCCCTTTTTGTCGTGAGGGTGTCGTGGCTCAGGGATATCCTTGAGTGCTCGCCGGAGCTGGTAGCACTGATCGGTTGTGTGGTTTCCGTCCAGATGCCACGGCCACTTCTCTTTGAGCAAGTCTCTGAAGCCGCCGGAGGTCTTCTTGGAGCTGTCCTTCGCAGGGCGCTGTACAGCCACGATAGTGTTGTCTGGCTTGCACTTGCAGTTAGGGCCCAAGTAGTTGTTATTATTGTTGTTGCGACCCCCTTGATCCTTGTTATTGTTGTTGCCGCCCGTGTTGTTTTTGCTCTTGCCGCGAATGGAGTCGTACTTGGCGTTCGCCTTGTCCTCTTCGTCGGCCCATGAAGTGATCATGTCCTTGAGCTTGGTGATTGAGCTTGGACGACGGCGACCGAAGTCTTCGTAGGTGCGACGGTGATAGACACCGTCTTGGAAGTAGTCGATGACTTCTTTGTCGGTGACGTCGACTACGGTCGCATGCTTGTCGAAAAAGCGGCGCATGTACTGGCGGAGCGTCTCGCCTTGCTCCTGCTTGACCATCACCAGGTCCATGCGAGTACCCGAGCGTCCCATGGCGCCCGCGAAGTTGCTGGTGAACTGCGCCTTCAGCTGGTCCCACTCGTCGATCGAGTTCTTGTCGAGTGACTAGAGCCATGTGAGTAGAGCCTGGTCCAGACAGAAGGGGAAGTAGAGGCACTTGGTGTCGTTGTTGCCACCAGCGTTCTCAATGGCCAGGGCATAACACCTGAGCCACTGAATTGGATCTTGCTTCGTGTCATACTTGGTGATCCCGAGAGGCTTGAACTTCTGGGGGAGAAGCAGCGCGCGAAGTCGTGCAGAGTAGGCGGGGAAGCCGTCGCTGTCACTGACGTCGATAGTCTTCTTGGCGCGGCGTATCTCGTCAATCCTGTGGTGGGCGTCGTAGCCACCACGTTCATTGCCGGCGGCGTGGCTATTCTCGTGGCCTCGGCCTCCGCGATCGCCGCCGCCACCGGCTCTTCTGCCGGCGCCATGGGAGGAGCTACCGCTGCTGCCGCCGCCGCCGCCGCTAGCGCCGCCTTGCGAAGGTCCTCCCCTAGAGGCTCTGGAGCGATTGGGGGTTGGCTGATGTTCACCGCGGACGCGGTTAGGTCCGACTTCTGCTGGAGTGCAGCTACGGCTAGTGGCTTCGTGATTTCCGGCTCCGGCAACCCTGTTTCTTGACTCGCATGAAGTAGGCATCCTCGTCTAGTTTGGCGATAAGTTCGCCTGCACGGTGCCCCTGAGCTGTCCGAGCTATCGTAGTGATGGACATGAGGCATTGCTCAGGGGTGGTGTGGACCTGGTTGGCGACTTGGTCCAGAGCGTCGTTGAGGTTCCGGATGGGGAGAGCTTCCCAAAGCCTCCGGCGTCGATCTGCTCGCTTCCTGTTACGGTCGCGTTGGGCATTCTTGGCTTCGGTAGTCTCGTCCGCAGGAGCATTGGCTGATGCCTCGTCCTCTGAGATGTCATCGAGGTACCAATCAGGTCGGGGTTCCGAGGTTCCAGCTTCCCCAGTTGCCATGAATACTTCACGGTCAGGCGTACAGAGTCCGGAATCGGTAGTTTCCACCTCGGTTGGTGAGTACTCTTCTGCAGTTGGGGTCAATGGTGTTCCCTCCTGGAAGGGGAGTGTCTTGAGGTAGGCAACGCAGCGTGAGTTGTCGTCGGTCAGGTCTGCGGGCTTGCAGTCGGGCCAGTAGACGAATCTGCCGGCGGGAGTTGAGGTGATGACCAAGCCGGCGGCAGGACCTGACAACGGCTCCTCGGTAGTATTGAGCTCAGACTCGGGCTCGATCGGATCCAATCCAAAGTCGAACTCGTAGGAGGAATCCGAGTTGTAGTCAGGGACGGCGCTGGAGTCCGAGGAGTACTCGGAGACGATCTCCTTGCCGGCCCGACGTGGAACGAGCGCATCCACGTAGGCCGCAGTAGTGTTGTGGAGGCCGTACGGGAAGTGCTTGTGGGGAAGAATTGTTCCACACGATGGATCAGGAGCCAACTCGTGTGGTTCGATTCAGGGTGACGTCGAGTTCGAGTTGGAGGCGGGTCCAATTTCGATGTCGGCGGCTTGGTTGTAGAGCGAAAACTCGTCGAATTTTTCGACGAGTTGACCCGTGACGGCTTCAGGAAGCGTCACGAGTCCAGTCTTCGGATCCGGGGTTGAAGGACCGATTAGGCGAACCAGAGAGGGGGCGGGAGTGAATGGGAGCCGATAAAAATTCTTCTCGAAGGAGATGAGAACTCCAACAAGACGAACACGGCTTCCAACTCACGTCTCCGACCCAACTACCCAAGTTGGCCAAGACCACGCAGCCACTGGAGTGCTACTGGTCCTAGGAACCAACACTCAACCTTCCGAGCCAAAACTCACCAAACCACACAGCGGAAACTTGCACGGCTTGCTGCCTGTGCTACACCGGTCACACCGATGGCCTGCGCCGGTCAGACCGGTGACACCGGTCAGACCGGTGGACAGAGCCGGTCAAGCCGGTGGCTACAACAGCCGCACAGCACACGTTCTAGGAAGCCTCAGTGACTCCTCTAGGCCCTGGAACAAAAACCACCACTAAACACAACCTGTGAGGAAGAAGAACCCCTCACAAAACCTAGCAAAACAACTCCAAACACACCAAGAACTGATCAGCAGGACCACGGGACAAAACCACACGGACAAGGCTATTCCCCGAGACAAAAACCCACCAAGGGCTAGCACCGGTCAGACCGGTCAAGAGCACCGGTCAGACCGGTCGTGCCTGGGCAGTTCGGGATGAACAGCGCCCGCGAGTCAACTCCTCCAAATCCAACTCCCGATCTCCCGATTCGCTCCACGGTTTTGCACAAGACTTTGGGGATAGTAGGAACACCTCATGGGTACTCCATAGCCAAGATTTGGTCCACCAAAACTTGTCAAATCAAGAGGAATCGAAGAAATCCCACCAAGAACGCCTCTAATCCTAGAGGCACGAAAACCCCAAAATCGAGCCCCTTTGCTCACGGATTTGGGAGGGGGATCAAAGGGAAAAGAACCACGAAGGGTTCATGCATACATCCCCCACCAAATCCCAAAGAGAAAGGCCTCGAAATCGCTCCAAGAAAATCGCCAAGAAAGGGCTCCGAAAATCACCAAAAAGGAGAAACGGGAAAGACACAACCAAGCCTTGAGGAACCACGCCGAATCATCTATACATACCAAAGAGGTTCATACAAGGTCTAGCTTGCCGCCCGATCATCCTTCCCTCTCACAAGATCTCACCATGAAGCTCTCAAGCTAGTCCTACGAAAATCCTAAGAAAATAGGAAGGAAAATAGGAAAACCAAATGAGCTAGGGTTCCAAGAGATGGCTGCCATCCTCTCACCACTTGGGTTATATGGAGGCAACCGAAAGACGAAAATACCCTTACTAGCTAACTAGGGATACATGCCCCTCGAGGGCGAAATTGGAAGTCTTTGTCTTCGCACCATCGGACGGATGCCCAGCGACCGCAAACTTGCTTAGCCTCGACGCAAGCCTTGCGATCCCGACGCGTGTCCTCCGCTTCGAAGATTCCGGACTGCGTCGTCGCACACCGGTCAGACCGGTGCTCCTCACCGGTCAGACCGGTACCCACCGGTCAGACCGGTCTGGAGCTGCTGCACCTCCGTCTTCGGTTCTTCGGTCTTGGCTTTGTGGATCAACCAAGGAACCTAGTGATTTTCTGGTGAACCACCGGAAACCCCGCGAACTCGGTGTAGCCTCCGCCAATCACCACTCATGACTCGGCTCCCACGTAGTCCCGGCTCGACCTTGGTTTTGAGGCTCAACCAAGAAACCGTCCATGACTTCATCTTGCCGTTCTTGCCACCATGCGGCCCGCACTTGACCCCGCTGGCCACCGGGTCCCTCGAACCAAGCCTACTTGTCTTCTCCACACCTGGAGGCCTCACCGGCAACGACCTTTCACGCTTGTTCTTCACCTGCACCTGCACCAGTCAAGCCGCAACCTGCACCTGCAATACTTAGCCAAGAATCAGTCCACACCACGTTGTCAATCACTCATCACACCAGGAAGCGACCATCCACCGGTCCTCGAACCACACCTGGCTCTCAATCTCCCCCTTGATGAGTGCATTGACAACACACACGTTTTGGTAACCAAGAGAAAAGGAAAAGAAAAGAAACGACTAAAAGGAACTCCAACAAGCGATCGAAAGCCAAAGAAAAGGCAAAGAGCAAGATCACTTGAAGAAGACAAGTCTCGGACCCCTTAGGCAAGGGCAACGGCTCGACACATCCGAGACAAAACATGCTCAAGCAAAGAGCACAAACCATCAAACCAAAGCTCAAAAACCACAAAGAGCTCCCCCTACACACATGCAAGCTCTCCCTGAACCAATGCAACTCCCCCTGGACAAATGCATGCGAACCACTTCACGAAATAGAGTAGCTGCAACAGCTCAGCTCTGACCGGTTAGACCGGTCGACACCACCGGTCAGACCGGTGCGCAACATGTGAACAGGACCAGCACTCTGACCGGTCAGACCGGTGACCTCAACCGGTCAGACCGGTGCACAACAGAACCCAAAAATGGCTCGAAACCACCTGAAAACCTTCCAAATGCATTCAGTAGGCCAAAACATGCTCAAACTTCTCCCCCTTGTTGACAATGCATGAATCAAGCCAAAAATGCAAAAAATGCAACCTAGAGCTTCTCAAATAGACAAAATTCAACATAGGATGCTACACATGTCCAAACGAGCAAGTTAGATACTCTATAGCTTCGTAATGACATAAACTTCATGATCACCAAGTTTCACAACCATTGGGCGAAGCTAAGATAGAATTTAGCAATTTTGCGAAAATCACTCTCTCATGAGCAAAGTCCTAAACATGAGCAAAACATGTCAAAATGGCAAAGCCACACAAACTTCATGCTAGGACAACCATTCTAAGCATAAGACCATCATAAACACCCACAAGCACCTCATGTCATGTCAAAGCCACCGAACCATGTGCCTACTTCTATATATGAGACTTCTCGTTGGTAGGCATCATGCAACGATTTAGCACCCAAAGCAACTTAAAATTAGCACATATGACATGGGAGCACATTTTTCAAGCAATTTACATTTCATTTTCAGATTTATAATTGGTACATGAAATGTCTTTGCGACAAAAAGGAACTTATGCCCCTCCACAAGATGAAGCATGGGGGCTAAACATTCATGATGGCAAATGAGCCTTTGGCCCCCATATGATCAAAATAAGCTATCCAACCACAAATTAAGCATAGCCAAGCCACAACAACATGTCAAGATCATGTAAAGGCATTTACTCACAAGAGAGCATACATATGAAATTTTCAAAAAAAACATAGCCATCAACCATGGATACAAACCAAGATTATCAAGAGCTAAGCCAAACTAACCATAGCTTACCAAATTAGCTCACAAAGACATATATATCATTCCATTGTGAACAATGTATATAGGAGAAGCCTTTCCTAAACAATGCATATGATACAAAATGCATGCAACCTAAGATACAAAGATGCCTATACATCATGTTACATATGCCATGCCAAATGCAAGAAATGCACAAAGGAAAGCTATACATATGCTACAAAGGAGCTCCCACACGCCAACTCAAGAAATCAAACAAACACCAAGCTCCCCCCGCAAACGAGTGAAAGTTGCTTGATCTAGGGGTTTGGTGAAAATATCGGCTAGTTGTTCATGTGTGGGTACATGGATCAAAGCTATCTTCCCTTTCTCTACGTTGTCTCTCAGAAAATGATACCTCACTTCTATGTGCTTGGTTTTAGAATGGAGCACTGGGTTCTTTGCAACGCTTATGGCACTGGTGCTATCACATTGAAGTGGGACATGGGTATACTCCTCACCAAAGTCACTCATGGTGTGTGTGATCCAAAGGAGCTGAGAGCAACAACTAGCTGCGGCCACATACTCTGTCTCGGTAGTGGATTGAGCAACACTCGACTGTTTGCGGGAAGACCAAGACACCAAAGAAGAACCCAAGAACTGGCAAGTCCCAGAAGTGGACTTCCTATCCAACCGACACCCGGCAAAATCCGCGTCTGAAAAACCATGAAGCACCAAAGAAGAAGACGCAGAGTACCAAAGACCGAAGTCGGGAGTGTGTCGCAAATACCTGAAAATGCACTTGACTGCTTGCCGATGCGAAGTCCTCGGAGACGCTTGAAAACGAGCGCACAGACACACCGAGAATTGGATGTCCGGCCTCGTCGCCGTCAAGTAGAGGAGTGACCCGATCATGCTCCGGTACTCCTTCTGGACCACGTGTTCACCTTCCTCGTCCGCATCAAGAGCTGTAGTCGTACTCATAGGCGTCGTCATGGCCTTGGAATCCTCCATCTTGAACTTCCTCACAATGTCCTTGGTGTACTTAGCTTGGTGCACAAATGTTCCTTCCTTTGATTGCTTGATTTGTAGCCCAAGGAAGAACTGCAACTCGCCCATCATGCTCATCTCAAATTCCCTGCTCATGTCTTCTGCAAACCTTGCAACAAGAGAGTTAGACGAGCCACCAAAGACAATATCATCCACGTATACCTGCACAATCAGGATATCTCTGCCCTGCCTGAGGAGAAACAAAGTCTGGTCGACCTTCCCCATCTCAAACCCTCTCTCAAACAGGAACCCCCTCAACCTACCATACCAAGCTCTAGGCGCCTGCTTCAACCCATACAACACCTTCCTCAACTTGTACACCCGGTGAGGGTACTTCTCACTCTCAAATCCCGGTGGTTGCCTCACAAACACCTCTTCCTCCAACACACCGTTCAGAAAAGCACTCTTCACATCCATCTGGTACAACTTGAACCCTTTAGCCACGGAAAAGGCTAGAAGGATCCTGATCGCCTCCAAACGAGCTATAGGAGCGAAAGTCTCCTCGTAGTCGTTCCCCTCTTTCTGACTGTACCCCTGAGCAACAAGTCTCGACTTGTTCCTCACCACTTCTCCTTTCTCTCCCTCTTTATTTTTCCACACCCATTTTGTCCCAATCGGCTTACACCCTGGGGGAGGTTCAACCAACACCCAAACTTGGTTCCTCTCAAATTCTCCAACTCCTCATGCATCGAGTTAACCCAATTATGATCAGATAACGCGTGTCCAATGTCTTTGGGCTCAAAGGTGGCAACAAAAGCAGCATGAGCGAAATGAGAATTGTTCCGAACCCTCGACCGTGTAGTACGTTCATTCATGTCGCCGATGATTCTCGAAGCTGGGTGATCCCCTTGCACTCGCTGGGGAGGTTCTCGCCTTGATGCTACCTCCCCCTCAACAGCAGCTTCGCCTTGATCTGGGTTTGTCGTTGTAGGTGTGGGAGAGGGTCCATTCTCGATCGTCGTCGAAGTAGTAGGTACATGTTCAGCCGCGGGCATCACACCGCCATCTTCATCATCTCCATGTTCATGCTCCTCCTCCTGAAAGATCTCCTCGCCAAGTTCGTCGTCACCTGCACACTCAAAAACAAGCTGACTACGTGGCTGTGTCTCGTCGAAGGTTACCTCGCAAGTCTCCACGATTTGGTTAGTTTCAAGATTGAGCACACGAAATGCTCTAGAATGAGATGCATAACCAAAGAAAATACCATCGACAGACCTAGCCTCGAACTTGTCCAACTTCTTCCCTTTCTTCAGAATGAAGCATTTACAACCAAAGACATGGAAGTGACTCACCTTGGGTGTGCGACCGTGCATCAACTCGTAACAGGTTTTCTTCTTGTGAACCCTGAGGTAGATCCTGTTCGACACATGGCACGCGGTATTGATCGCCTCAGCCCAGAACCTTCTCGGAGTCCTAAGCTCGTCGAGCATCGTCCGAGCCATCTCGCACAAGGTCCTGTTTTTCCTTTCCACCACGCCATTCTGGGGAGGCGTATACGGACTCGAAAACTGGTGTTCAAGACCCAAGTCATGGCAAAAGGTTTCGAAGCGAGAGTTTTTGAATTCCGAGCCATTGTCACTGCGGATCGCTCGTATGGCATCTCCGTGCCTCTCGTTTCTTAACCTCAAGACAAGATCTCGAACAAAACCAAACGTCTCCCCCTTCTCCTCAAGAAAGAACACCCACGCATACCGAGAGTAGTCGTCCACCACAACAAGGACATACCACTTCCCACCCGCAGATCGCACACGAGCTGGGCCAACAAGGTCCATATGGAGCAGCTCGCATGGACGCTCAGTCATCACATCGGTGAGAGGCGGGTGAGAAGAGGTTACCATCTTGGCATGCCTACACGGCGCACAAACCAACTCTTTCACAAACCTCAACCGTGGCAATCCTCGGACCAAATTGAGTTTACTCAAGCGAGACAAAAGGTCAAAGCTCAAGTGACCCAACTTCCTATGCCACTTCCACAACTCACTCGAAGAACCAGCCAAGAAGCAACTCTCCACACCAGAAGACTGAGAAAAATCAGCTCGGAACACTTGACCCTCGGGAATGACCATGCAAACAAGATCCCCCCGAGAATCTAAAATCCGAGAACCACCAGGCCGAAACAACACCTCAAAACCCTCATCCAACAACTGGGACACAGAAAGCAAGTTGTATCCAAGCGATTGAACAAGAGCAACACGCCTGAGAGTGATCTTGTCACTTACCTTAATCTCACCTTCTGACAGCACACGCCCTCGCCCATTGTCCCCAAAGGTGATGTACTTCTTTGTCACCACCGGGACGAGACTTGAGAACCACCCCTTGTCTCCGGTCATATGCCTCGAGCAACCGGAGTCAATCAACCAAATGTTCTTCAAGTCTCCCACCTGAAATTCAAAACCGAGCACGTGAGTGAACAAACGACTCAGCACTGGGGTTAGTACCAAAAGAGTAAAACCAGTGCCGAGGCATTTGCTCCAAAGTGGGGTTAGCACAAACCAAATCATCACGCCTATCAAAGCTACCACCACGGTAACCACCACGAGGGAACCAACCCTCTCTAGCTGGAGGAGGACGAAAGCCACGAAAGGGAAACCGTGGATCGTTCCTCCTCTCCATCTCAAAGCTACGACTCCTCCCACCCCCGTATTGAGCACGAGGTGGAGAACGCCTAGCAAACTGACCACCTGCAAACTTTCCAGACCAACCACCAGAACCACGACCTCTAGAACCAAACCGAGCATCCTCACGAGCACGAAACCCGACTCGTTGTCTGCCCAGACCTGCACTGGTCTGACCGGTGTAGCTCGGCCAGCAGCAGCACCTGCAGCCTTCCGGTCTCCCCAAGCCGGAACTATCCTCACAATCGCCTTGGCCCTGGGCATCTGCATACGAGGCTCAGGTACACCATTAGAGGGGTGGTACCTGTCCTTGTTAGCCCACTCTCTAGCCATTCTCTCCTCATGCTTCCTCTTGAAGCAAAACTCATCCTTGTGACCATCTCTCCCACAATACCCACAATGGAACTTTATGGGCTGTGGCTTAGGCTTAGGCTTGGGTTGGGGCTGCCCACTCGGCTTCTCACCCTTCTTCTCTCCTTCCTCACCTCCCTTTGGGCTCACAAACTTCACCGGTTTCTGAAAATCATTTGTTGGGTGAGGGAATATGGGTGGATCTGGAGTAGTGTCAAGTTTGTTTCTGAGATGGTTTGGCTTGGGCTCAAACTTGTTCTTGTGTCTGTTTGGTGGTGGGATAGGAATCTCTCCAACTCTCTCAACTCCCTCACTACAGTTCTCTCCAAGCTTGTCAGCCCCAAGTGCCTGACCATCATAGCGTTTGAAAGCCGCGATCATGATACCAAGCTGAGGCTCCTAACCCGACAACCAGCTCATACATTTTCTCAGCTCATCATTCTCATCCTGCAAGCGATCAACATAATGTGCAAGCTCCAAATTCTTAACCGCATGCAATTCACAAGTAGAGCAAGAAGTGGGAATAGGCTCTTTCAACTTAGCCTCAAGCGAAACAGTGTAAGCATGCATCTCATCAATCTTTCCATGCAAAACAGGGCAAGAAGTGCAAGCAACTAGCAAAGCAGGTCTAGACTTAAGCTCAGCCACTTCAACCCTAAGCATATCTAGTTCATCACAAGTAGAAGCATGCTTATCCTTAAGAGCAGTAAGATCAGCTAGGTACACAGAGCAATCACAGCAATCAATCTCATCAGAAACCACAGGAGAAGCCTTAAGCGAATCAATCTCAAGCTTAGCATCTAGGTTCTGGGTTTCTAGCTCAGCCACACGGTTCCTAGCATCTTCTAGTGAGGCCCTAAGCTCTTTCCTCATCTTCTTGGCCTCTCTAAGCATGTGATCGCGGTTATCAAGCAAGTCAACCAACTCATCATTCTCCTTGCGCAAAGAAGAGAGTTCATCACATACCTCATCCTCGGAGTCAGAGTCTGAGTCACTCTGGTGGCTCTTCTTGCTGCCGGAGCTACGGGCCATGCCGCAGAAGCCATCTCCCGCGAAGCAGCTCAACCCGCTCAAGTTCCTGCATGACTTCTTGTTCTTGCGCCGATCACCTTCATCTTCACTGCTACTCGAGCTCGAGGAAGAGTAGGCGGAGCTGGAGTCGACATCGCTCGCTCCGACCATTGCTCGGGCCTTCCTGCCGCGGCCATCCTTCTTCCTCGACCGTCGCTCGTCCTTGTGCTTGTTCTTGTGCTTGTGATCGCGCCTCGATCGGTACTTGCCATCCTTGCTCGATCGGTGCCTGTAGCCGTCCTTGTAGCCGTCCTTGTTCTCCGTCTTCTCAGGGCAGTCGGCGACGAAGTGTCCTGGCTTGCCGCACTGAAAGCACGTCCGTCCTGTCCTCCTCGTGTTCACCTGGTTCTCGTGCAGCCTCTCGAACCGCCTGGTCAGCAACGCCAGCTCGTCCTCTCCAAGCACGTCGAACTCCTCGTCTGGCAAAGACATCAAAGAAGACAGAGAGTACATCCTGGAGGATGCGTTAGCGTTAGACTTAGCTCCTTTGCCACTAACGAGAGCGAGACTATGAGAATCAGTCGGGCTCTCGATCTTGGCTGTCATACCACGGTCCAACTCAGCCGACTTGAGCTTCGAGAACAGCTCGTTCACCGTCAAGGTGTCATACTTCTCGGACTCAACAATAGCCTCAAACTTCCCGTCCCATACGGTACGATCCTACGAGTGCAAGAGCTTCACGGCTCTATCATGATCATTGTATGGGAGGACGTCCACATTGGCTCTCATGTTGTTCACAACGACCGTAAATCGCTGGAAAAGGGCATCAACGGACTCGCCGGGGAGATGAGTGAAGTTCTCGTACTCTCTCCGGTAAGTCGCGTACATCCGAGCCTGAACCTGAGCATTCCCAGCATGAGCATCCTTCAACTGCTCCCAAATCCTACAAGCTAAGTCCTCTGTCTGAACCCGATCGAATTCAGGCTGACACAGAGCACGAAACAAGTAGTCGACAGCCTTGTTGTTGGCTTCGAACATATCCCTCGATCTTGGAGCAAGGAAGTTCATCGGATGAACATAAGCTGTGTTCACCGTGACATCCCAAAGGATCTGACCCTTTCCGCGGAGGAACGCCGCCATCCGCCTTTGTCACATCTGGTAGTTCTTCCCATCGAAGTGCGGAGGACCCGAACCCCGTTCCTGGTACGCCATCTTTGGATCTTACACTGGTAAGAGTCAATAAAGACCCGAACCGGCTCTGATACCAATTGAAGGACCGATTAGGCGAACCAGAGAGGGGGGGGAGTGAATGGGAGCCGATAAAAATTCTTCTCGAAGGAGATGAGAACTCCAACAAGACGAACACGGCTTCCAACTCACGTCTCCGACCCAACTACCCAAGTTGGCCAAGACCACGCAGCCACTGGAGTGCTACTGGTCCTAGGAACCAACACTCAACTTTCTAAGCCAAAACTCACCAAACCACACAGCGGAAACTTGCACGGCTTGCTGCCTGTGCTACACCGGTCACACCGATGGCCTGCGCCGGTCAGACCGGTGACACCGGTCAGACCGGTGGACAGAGCCGGTCACGCCGGTGGCTACAGCAGCCGCACAGCACACGTTCCAGGAAGCCTCAGTGACTCCTCTAGGCCCTGGAACAAAAACCACCACTAAACACAACCTGTGAGGAAGAAGAACCCCTCACAAAACCTAGCAAAACAACTCCAAACACGCCAAGAACTGATCAGCAGGACCACGGGACAAAACCACACGGACAAGGCTATTCCCCGAGACAAAAACCCACCAAGGGCTAGCACCGGTCAGACCGGTCAAGAGCACCGGTCAGACCGGTCGTGCCTGGGCAGCTCGGGATGAACAGCGCCCGCGAGTCAACTCCTCCAAATCCAACTCCCGATCTCCCAATTCGCTCCACGGTTTTGCACAAGACTTTGGGGATAGTAGGAACACCTCATGGGTACTCCATAGCCAAGATTTGGTCCACCAAAACTTGTCAAATCAAGAGGAATCGAAGAAATCCCATCAAGAACGCCTCTAATTCTAGAGGCACGAAAACCCCAAAATCGAGCCCCTTTGCTCACGGATTTGGGAGGGGGATCAAAGGGAAAAGAACCACGAAGGGTTCATGCATACATCCCCCACCAAATCCCAAAGAGAAAGGCCTCGAAATTGCTCCAAGAAAATCACCAAGAAAGGGCTCCGAAAATCACCAAAAAGGAGAAACAGGAAAGAAACAACCAAGCCTTGAGGAACCACGCCGAATCATCTATACATACCAAAGAGGTTCATACAAGGTCTAGCTTGCCGCCCGATCATCCTTCCCTCTCACAAGATCTCACCATGAAGCTCTCAAGCTAGTCCTACGAAAATCCTAAGAAAAAAGGAAGGAAAATAGGAAAACCAAATGAGCTAGGGTTCCAAGAGATGGCTGCCATCCTCTCACCACTTGGGTTATATGGAGGCAACCGAAAGACGAAAATACCCTTACTAGCTAACTAGAAATACATGCCCCTCGAGGGCGAAATTGGAAGTCTTTGTCTTCGCACCATCGGACGGATGCCCAGCGACCGCAAACTTGCTTAGCCTCGACGCAAGCCTTGCGATCCCGACGCGTGTCCTCCGCTTCGAAGATTCCGGACTGCGTCGTCGCACACCGGTCAGACCGATGCTCCTCACCGGTCAGACCGGTACCCACCGGTCAGACCAGTCAGACCCACCGGTCAGACCGGTCTGGAGCTGCTGCACCTCCGTCTTCGGTTCTTCGGTCTTGGCTTTGTGGATCAACCAAGGAACCCAGTGATTTTCTGGTGAACCACCGGAAACCCCGCGAACTCGGTGTAGCCTCCGCCAATCACCACTCATGACTCGGCTCCCACGTAGTCCCGGCTCGACCTTGGTTTTGAGGCTCAACCAAGAAACCGTCCATGACTTCATCTTGCCGTTCTTGCCACCATGCGGCCCGCACTTGACCCCGCTGGCCACCGGGTCCCTCGAACCAAGCCTACTTGTCTTCTCCACACCTGGAGGCCTCACTGGCAATGACCTTTCATGCTTGTTCTTCACCTGCACCTGCACCAGTCAAGCCGCAACCTGCACCTGCAATACTTAGCCAAGAATCAGTCCACACCACGTTGTCAATCACTCATCACACCAGGAAGCGACCATCCACCGGTCCTCGAACCACACCTGGCTCTCAGGAGTCCTGGTGAGGTAGCGCTGGAACGATCCGGCATCGTCAGCAGTGCGGACCCAGGAGCCGAAGACGAAGGTATCGCCGCGATTGAAAGCGACGGTTGGCTTGATGACAATTGAAGCCGTAGAGTTCGCCATGAGAACTTCGGCGAGATCCCCTACCTGGCGTGCCAGCTGTCGGTATTTTTGGGGACCTGTGTGGTTCGAGGACCGGTGGATGTTCGCTTCCTGGTGTGATGAGTGATTGACAACGTTGTGTGGACTGATTCTTGGCTAAGTATTGCAGGTGCAGGTTGCAGCTTGACTGGTGTTGGTGCAGGTGAAGAGCAAGCATGAAAGGTCATTGCCGGGTAGGCCTCCAGGTGTGGAGAAGACAAGTAGGCTTGGCTTGAGGGACCCGGTGGCCAGCGGGGTCAAGTGCGGGCCGCATGGTGGCAAGAACGGCAAGATGAAGTCGTGGACGGTTCCTTGGTTGAGCCACAAAGCCAAGATCGAGCCGAGACTTCGTGGGGGCCAAGTCATGAGTGGAGATTGGCGGAGGCCACACCAAGTTTGCGGGGTTTCCAGTGGTTCACCAGAAAACCACTAGGTTCCTTGGTTGATCCACAAAGCCAAGACCGAAGACCGGAGGCAGCAGCACTGGACCGGTCTGACCGGTGGGTACCGGTCTGACCGGTGGAGGACACCGGTCTGACCGGTGTGCGACGACGTAGTCCGGAGACTTCGAAGCGGAGGACACACGTCGAGATCGCATGGTGTGCGTCGAGGTTACGCAGGGTGCGGTCGCCGGGCATTCCTCCGATGGTTCGGCGATGAAGATTCCCAAAGTGCCATTCGGGGGCGTGTATCTTAGTGTTAGGACTTAGGGGTAGTTTCGCCTTTCGGTTGCCTCCATATAACCCAAGTGGTGAGAGGATGGCAGCCATCTCTTGGAACCCTAGCTCATTTTGTTTTGCTATTTGCCTCTTCCATTTTTCCTTTGGAATTTCTAGGACTAGCTTGAGAGCTTCATGGTGAGATCTTGTGAGAGCAAAGGATGATTAGGAGGCAAGCTAGACCTTGTATGAACCTTCATGGTATGTATAGATGATTCGGAGTGGTTCCTCAAGGCTTTGGTGTGTCTCTCCCGTTTTCTCTTTTTGGTGATTTTCGGAGCCTTTTCTTGGCGATTTTCTTGTGGCGAATTTGAGGCCTTTCTCTTTGGGATTTGGTGGGGGATGTATTCTTGAACCCTTCGTGGTTGTTTTCCCTTTGATTCCCCTCCCAAATCTGTGAGCAAAGGGGCTCGATTTTAGGGTTTTCTCCTCTCTAGGGTTAGAGGTGTTCTTGGTGGGATTTCTTCGATTCCTCTCGATTTAGCAAGTTTTGGTGGACCAAATCTTGGCTATGGAGTGCCCATGAGGTGTTCCTACTATCCCCAAAGTCTTGTACAAATCTGTGGAGCGATTCGACAGATCGGGAGTTGGATTTTGGGGAGTTGACCCGCGGGTTGCTGTTCATCCCGAGAGCCCAGGCCTCACCCGTCTGACCGGTGCCTCTCACCAGTCTGACCGGTGTCAACCCCAGTTGGGTTTTGCTCGGGTGAACGTGTTGGTGAGTTCCCTGTTGTCTTGTGTGGCTGTTGTTTCGAGTTTGGTTCGGTTTGGAGCTCGGAAGGTCAGGTTTGTGGATTTGGGGCTTCCTAGCTTAGACCGGTCTGACCGGTGTGCTACACCAGCCTGACCGGTGTAGGAGCCTTCTGTGGAAGTTCTCAGGTTCTGTCAGGGTGCTCCAGCAGGGACCGGTCTGACCGGTGCAGTCCAGTAGCTGCTCGAGTTGGTTTTTCTGCTGCGTTCTCGGGTAGGCTTTGGTGGTTGTTGGTTCCTAGGACTAGTAGCACTCCAGTGGCTACGTGGTCTTGGCCAACTTGGGTAGTTGAGTCAGAGACGTGAATTGGTTGGCCGTGTTCGTCTTGTTGGAGTAGCTATCCCCTTCGAGAAGAATTTTTATCGGCTCCGATTCACTCCCCCCTCTCTGGTTCGCCGTTCCGGTACTTCAAGTGGTATCAGAGCCAGTTTGGGTCTTTATTGACTCTAACCAGTCTAAGATCCAAAGATGGCATACCAGGAACGGGGTTCGGGTCCTCCGCACTTCGATGGCAAAAACTACTAGATGTGGCAGAGGCGGATGGCGGCGTTCCTCCGTGGAAAGGGTCAGATCCTTTGGGATCTTACGGTGAACACAACTTATGTTCATCCGATTAACTTCCTAGCTCCTGGATCGGGGGACATGCACGGCGCCAACAACAAGGCGGTCGACTACTTGTTTCGTGCTCTGTGTCAATCCGAATTCGATCGGGTTCAGACAGAGGACTTAGCTTGTAGGATTTGGTTGGAGCTGAAGAATGCTCACGCTAGAAATGCTGAGGTTCAGGCACGGTTGTATGCGACCTACCGGAGAGAGTACGAGAATTTCACTCATCTCCCCGGTGAGTCAATTGATGCCTTGTTCCAGCGGTTCACGGTGGTTGTGAACAACATGAGGGCCAATGTGGACGTCCTCCCGTACGATGACCATGATAGAGCTGTGAAGCTCTTGCACGCGTTGGATCGTACCGTATGGGATGGAAAGGTCGAGGCCATTCTTGAGTCTGGGAAGTACACCACACTGACGGTGAACGAGCTGTTCTCTAAGCTCAAGTCAGCTGAGGTTGATCGGGGTTTGACAGCCCGTCTTGAGAGCCCGACTGACTCCCATAGTCTTGCTCTTGTCGGTGGCTCAGGTACTAAGTCTAACACTAACCCATCCTCCAGGATGTTTGCTTTGTCCTCTTTGATGTCTTTGCCAGACGAGGAGTTTGACGTGCTTGGAGAGGACAAGCTGGCGCTGTTGACCAGACGGTTTGAGAGGCTGCACGAGAATCGGGTGAACACGAGGAGGACGACACGGACATGCTTCCAGTGCGGCAAGCCAGGACACTTCGTCGCCGACTGTCCGGAGAAGATGGAGAACAAGGACAGCTACAAGCACCGGTCGAGGACGGACAAGCACCAATCAAGGCGCGATCACAAGCACAAGCATCAGAACAAGGACGAGCGAGGATCAAGGTAGAAGGGTGGCCATGGCAGGAAGGCCCGAGCGATGGTCGGAGCAAGCAATGTCGACTCCAGCTCCGCCTACTCTTCCTCAAGCTCCAGTAGCAGTGAAGATGAAGGTGATCGACGCAAGAACATGAAGGCATCCAAGAACTTGAGCGGGCTGAGCTGCTTCGTGGGAGATGGCTTCTACGGCATGGCACGCAGCTCCGGCAGCAAGAAGAGTCACCAGAGCGACTCGGACTCTGACTCCGAGGATGAGGTACGTGATGAGCTTCCCTTCTTGTGCGAGGAGAATGAGCGGCTTGGCAAGTTGCTTGATAACCGCGATGACATGCTTAGAGAGGCGAAGAAGATGAGGAAAGAGCTTAGGGCCTTACTAGAAGATGCTAGGAACTGAGTAGCTGAGCTAGAAACCCAGAACCTTGATGCTAAGCTTGAGATAGATTCGCTTAAGGCTTCACCTGTGGTTTCTGATGATGTTGATTGTGTTGATTGCTCTGTGTTCCTAGCTGATCTTACTGCTCTCAAGGAAAAGCATGCCTCCAAGTGTGAGGAACTAGATGTGCTTAGGGTTGAAGTGGCTGAGCTTAAGTCTAGACCTGCTTTGCTTGGTGCCTGCACTTCTTGCCCTTTTTTGCATGCAAAGATTTATGAGATGCATGCTTACATTGTTTCTCTTGAGGCTCCATTGAAAGCACCTGTTCCCACTTCTTGATCTACTTGTGAATTGCATGCGTTTAAGAATCTGAAGCTTGCACATTATGTTGATCGCTTGCAGGATGAAAATGATAAGCTGAGGAAGTGTATGAGTTGGTTGTCGGGTCAGGAGCCTCAGCTTGGTATCATGATAGCGGCTTTCAAATGCTATGATAGTCAGGCACTTGGGGCTGACAAACTTGGAGAGAACAGTGGTGAGGAAGTTGAGAGAGTTGGAGAGATCCCTATCCCAACAACACACAAGAACAAGTTTGAGCCCAAGCCTAACCATCTCAGAAACAAACTTGACACAACTCTAGATCCACCCATATTCCCTCACCCAACAAATGATTTCCAAAAACCAGTGAGATTTGTGAGCCCAAAGGGAGGTGAGGATGGAGAGAAGAAAGGGGAGAGGCCAAGTGAGCAGCCTTAACCCAAGCCTAAGCCTAAGCCACAGCCCATAAAGTTCCATTGTGGGTATTGTGGTAGAGATGGTCACAAGGATGAGTTTTGCTTCAAAAGGAAGCGTGAGGAGAGAATGGCTAAGGAGTGAGCTAACAAGGACAGGTACCACCCTTCTAATGGTGTACCTGAGCCTCGTATGTAGATGCCCAGGGCCAAGGTGATTGTGAGGTCGGTTCTGGCTTGGGGAGATCGAAAGGTGGCAGGAGGTGGTGCTGGCCGAGCACCACCGGTCAGACCGGTCAGGGTGACCGGCCAGACCGGTGCTGGTCTGGGCAGACAGCAGCTTGGTTTCCGTTCTCGTGAAGATGCTCGGTTTGGTTTGGGTGGTGTGGTTCTGGTGGTTGGCATGGTGAGTCCAGTGGTGGTCAGTTTGCTAGGCGTTCTCCACCTCGTGCTCGATACGAGGGACAGAGGAGTCGTAGCTTTGAGATGGAGAGGAGGAACGATCCACGGTCTCCCTTTCGTGGCTTTCGTTCTCCTCCAGCAAGGCAGGGGTGGTTCCCTAGTGGTGGTACTCATGGTGGTTCTCGTGGTGGTAGCTTTGGTAGGCGTGATGCTTTGGATTGTGCTAACCCCACTTTGGAGCAAATGGCTCGGCACTGGTTTTACTCTTTTGGTACTAACCCCAGTGCTGAG
Source organism: Cenchrus fungigraminus (assembly GCA_036936925.1). NCBI lineage: Eukaryota > Viridiplantae > Streptophyta > Magnoliopsida > Poales > Poaceae > Cenchrus > Cenchrus fungigraminus. The sequence goes on along the minus strand of CM072778.1, from coordinate 45,462,540 downwards.
TCGTTTATTCGCTCACGTGCTCATTTTTGAATTTCAGGTGGAGGACTTGAGGAACGTTTGGTTGATTGACTCCGGTTGCTCGAGGCATATGACCGGAGACAAGGGGTGGTTCTCAAGTCTTGTCCCGGTGGTGTCCAAGACATACATCACCTTTGGGGACAATGGGCGAGGGCGTGTGCTTTCTGAAGGTAAGATAAGGATCAGTGACAAAGTCATTCTCAGGCGTGTTGCTCTTGTTCAATTGCTCGGATTCAATTTCCTTTTTGTTTCTCAGCTTTTGGATGACGGTTTTGAGGTGTTGTTTCGGCCTGGTGGTTCTCGGATTTTGGATTCTCGAGGGGACCTTGTTTGCATGGTCGTTCCCGAGGGTCAGGTCTTCCGAGCGGATTTCTCTCAGTCTTCAGGTGTTGCTCGTTGCTTTTTGGCTGGTTCTTCGAGTGAGTTGTGGAAGTGGCATAGGAAGTTGGGGCACTTGAGCTTTGACCTTTTGTCTCGCTTGAGTAAACTCGATTTGGTCCGAGGATTGCCACGGTTGAGGTTTGAGAAAGAATTGGTTTGTGCGCCGTGTAGGCATGCCAAGATGGTAGCCTCTTCCCATCCGCCCCTCACCGATGTGATGACGGAGCGTCCATGCGAGCTGCTCCATATGGACCTTGTTGGCCCAGCTCGTGTGCGATCTGCGGGTGGGAAGTGGTATGTCCTTGTTGTGGTGGATGACTACTCTCGGTATGCGTGGGTCTTCTTTTTGGAGGAGAAGGGGGAGACGTTTGCTTTTGTTCGAGATCTTGTCTTGAGGTTGAAGAACGAGAGGCACGGAGATGCCATGCGAGCGATCCGTAGTGACAATGGCTCGAAATTTAAAAACTCTCATTTCGAAACCTTTTGCCATGACTTGGGTCTTGAACACCAGTTTTCGAGTCCGTATACGCCCCCCAGAATGGCGTGGTGGAAAGAAAGAACAGAACCTTGTGTGAGATGGCCCGGATGTTGCTCGACGAGCATAGGACTCCGAGGAGGTTCTGGGCTGAGGCGATCAATACCGCGTGCTATGTCTCGAACAGGATTTTCCTTCGAGCATTCAAGAAGAAGACGTGCTATGAGATGATGCATGGTCGCACTCCCAAGGTGAGTCACTTTCATGTGTTTGGATGCAAGTGTTTTATTCTGAAGAAAGGCAAGAGTCTGGATAAGTTTGAGGCTAGGTCTGTCGATGGTATTTTCTTTGGTTATGCTACTCATTCTAGAGCATTTCGTGTGCTCAACTTGGAAACTAACCAAATCGTGGAGACTTGCGAGGTTACCTTCGACGAGACACAGCCACGTAGCTCTCTTGTCTTTGAATGTGCAGGTGATGATGAACTTGGCGAGGAAATCTTTGAGGAGGAGGAGCATGGACATGGTGATGATGAAGATGGTGGTGTGGTGCCCGTGGTTAAGCATGTACCTACTACTTCGACTACGATCGAGAACGGGCCCTCTCCTACACCTACAATGACAAATCCAGATCAAGGAGAAGCTGAAGTTGAGGGGGAGGTAGCTTCAAGGCGAGAACCTCCCCCGGCGAGTTCAAGTGGATCACCCAGCTTCAAGGATCATCGGTGACATCAACGAACGCACTACACGGTCGAGGGTTCAAAACAACTCTCACTTTGCTCATGCTGCTTTTGTTGTTACTTTTGAGCCCAAGGACATTGGACACGCGTTATCTAATCACAATTGGGTTAATTCAATGCATGAGGAGCTGGAGAACTTTGAAAGGAACCAAGTTTGGGAGTTGGTAGATCCTCCACCAGGTTGTAAGCCGATTGGGACAAAATGGGTGTGGAAAAATAAAGAGGGAGAAAAAGGAGAAGTGGTGAGAAACAAGTCGAGGTTGGTGGCGCAAGGGTATAGTCAGAAAGAGGGGATCGACTACGAGGAGACCTTTGCTCCCGTAGCTCGTTTGGACGCGATTAGGATCCTTCTAGCCTTTTCCGTGGCTAAAGGGTTCAAATTGCACCAAATGGATGCGAAGAGTGCCTTCCTAAACGGTGTGTTGGAGGAAGAAGTGTATGTAAGGAATCGGATGCTCGTGGCCTAAGAGGGGGAGGGGGTGAATTAGGCAACTTAAAAGCTTAACATATGGCTTCACTATTTTTGCATAAAGATAAACTAGAACATACTATCTAGATGTGCAACTATGGTTGTTCTAGTGTGAAACTCCCATCCCAATACAAGGTTTGCAACCTATAGCCAATCCTAGCATGATACTATTCTAGGAAGGTAAAGGCAAGCAAAGATTGCAAGAGAGTAAACGCGGAAACGTAAAGAGGGATGAGAGGAAGCAAACTCTTGACACGCGATTTATCCCGTGGTATCGGTAGGCACTAAGCCACCCCTAGTCCACGTTGTTGAAGCACTCACACAAGAGTATTGCTTTCCGGTCTCCAAGCCTCTCCCAAGAGCACCACTTGACTCGTCACAAAGGCTCGCCACTTAGGCACTCACCAAGCTCCCTTGGTCACCTTGATGTCGCCTCCACTAAGGAGCTTCTCCACTTAGGAAGGGGGTCTCCATGTCCCCCGCACAAAATGTCCTCGCCACTCCACACCAAGCCGGAGGGTCGAAGACATTTGCCGGTGAGCCACTTAGGCCCCAAGGCTTCCGGCGGACCTTGTACACCTTGATTCACTCAAGAATCACCTCACAAGGTTGGCACAACCTTGCACTCACTCAGCTCTAAGCTAAGCCTAGCACTAAGCACATACACTAAGCATATGCAAGTCTATAGATGAGCAATTAAGCACTTGGATGGATTGGATATGATCTTCTAGGTGTCTTGCACTCCTCTGCACTTCGACACAATCCAGCAACCTCAAATGGGTGAGTGGAAGGGGTATAAATAGCCCAAGGCACTCAAAGAGCCGTTGGCTAATGGCCACTGAAAAAGGTAGCGTCGGATGAACTGATGCTATGCTTTTCCAGGGCGTCGGTTCATCCGGTGCCCTCCACGTCACTTAGCCGTTGCATCTTCGCTGACACAACTGTTCCGACGCTATGCTCCGATGGTGCGTCAGATCATCCAGTGCTGAAAGACTCTTCGCCAAAACCTTACTGTCCGCATCTTCAAGAGCGTCGGATGAACCGCTGCCCTACCGTCGGTTCATTCGGTGCTGAAGCTCCAATCTTGGCGCGTCTCTGTCTTGATTCAAATGAAGCATTGGATAGACCGATGGTGTCCTTACTTAGACCGTCGGATCATCCGGTGCTACTATCTTTTGCAGCTCCTCTCCTTCCAATCATCCAACGCATCTACAAAATGGACCGTCGGTTCATCCGACAGTGCCAACTTTAATTTTGCCTTCTGCGCAATGTACCAAGTACACCGACACTTGCTTCTAGGGTACCGTCGGTTCATCTGACGGTGTCTTTTCTTTTTCTTTCCTTTCTTGTTTTTGACCCTTGAAAAATAGACATGTCTACAAAGACATGCTAAACAATATGGTTAGTCCCATTAATCATGTTGACATGAATCACCAAAATCATACTCGAACTAATGGCATATGAGGCCATGTTCGCTACAGTGTATGTGAGGCAGCCACCGGGGTTTGGGAGTGAGAAGTACCCCCACCGGGTGTACAAGTTGAGAAAGGCGCTCTATGGGTTGAAATAGGCGCCTAGGGCTTGGTATGGTAGGTTGAGGGGGTTCCTGTTTGAGCGAGGTTTTGAGATGGGGAAGGTCGATCAGACCTTGTTTCTCCTCAGGCATGGCAAAGAGATCCTACTTGTGCAGGTATACTTGGATGATATTGTCTTTGGTGGATCATCTAACTCTTTGGTTGCAAGGTTTGCAGAAGACATGAGCAGGGAATTTGAGATGAGCATGATGGGTGAGTTACAGTTCTTCCTCGGCCTCCAGATCAAGCAGTCGAAGGAAGGAGTTTTTGTGCACCAAGCAAAGTACACCAAGGATATTGTGAGGAAGTTCAAGATGGAGGACTCCAAGGCCATGGTGACGCCTATGAGTACAACTACAGCTCTTGATGCAGACGAGGAAGGTGAACACGTGGACCAGAAGGAGTACCGGAGCATGATTGGGTCACTCCTTGTTGGTATTTCTTAAAGTCAATATGAGTTCCTAGCAACGATGCCAGAAATGACCGAATGGTAATCCTAACGATTACTAGAGTCCGCAAGCACACAGAACTACCATTGTAGCATTTCCTCAAAGGAGTATTCCAAAGGGTATCGAATCCAAGGAAGGCTGGGCGGATTAACAAGTTCAACACTATTGCAAGGAGTATAAATCATAGACGGGAATGAACCAGACACTCAAGTACAGGGGTAAGATATGATAGATAAGATAGTAGTGTGAACACACAAACACACTCTCTCTATAGGTCCTAGGCTTAGGAGGCAACATACGAGTTAGTTCTAGGTTCTAAGGTACTAAGCATACAAAGTTAGTCAGACGAGTTAGACGCACACTAGCATTGCATGATTGCTGGCTCAAGCACCCAGGTACAAACAGGGAGCTAACCTCCCGTGTCACTTATGCAGGACTTCGGTTGTTAGACTTTAGACTCCTACAGCGTATCCGAATGTGGGGGATTCCAGAAGGGTCCAACGGCTGTCACCACCGTGGCCTACCACAAGACAAACCGTGGGATACACTCATAAGCAACGTAGCTACGCAACCCAAGCACCACGCTTACGTTGTTAGCAGGACCCTGACTGGCCCGGGCTATTATGACCCAGGTCAGAGCCACCAGATAAACCGGCCAATTACACCGAGTACCGTAGCTTGAGCATGAACTTCAAGCAACACGAACATGGGATCTAACTAGATCAAACTAGGCTAAGTACACAAACGGACTTGTGCTTTCCTATGTCTATTCAACAAGATCAAAGGGTCGTGTTTGTGATGAACACGACCCTTTAACTTATGAACAAACACCGAAAACATGTATAAGTCACTCGTCAACTGGATCGAAAGGCCTTGTTCATCGAGAACATGAGCCTCTAAATGATGAACGAGCGAAGATCACATGAACAAATCACCCATGTATACAAGCATAACTTTATATGAAATAGCTGAATAACTGAAGTAGATCAAAGTCATACAATAAAATAAAGATACAAGAGGACTCATACCTAGATCCCAAAGTAGACTTGGAACCTGAAGTACAACTACTCTAGCCTACCTCCTAGCCTTAGAAACCAAAAGTGAGAGAGGAGGAGTAAGGTGTGTTGGTAAGAAATGAACCCCGTCCCCTTCTATTTATAGGCAAGAGCACCGGTGCAAGAAGGAGTGAAACACCCCGGGGATGGCCTCTAGGACCAATGGACAAGTGCCACGTGGAAGCCCAGGATCAGCCGACCCAAGGTCAGTTCGGCCAACCCCAGGTGGGCCCCACTCAGGGTGTGCTTCCTCGGGGTGGCTGTCCTGTGAGCCCTTAAGTTGGTCCCCAGTGTACACATGTTCTTAAGGCTGTTTAGGCGCTCTGGGGGGCCCATAGATCCATGTGAAGTCCACGTGTCACGCTCTGATTCGTCAGGGCTTGCCTCCCTTGCATTGGTGACATGGCATGCATGCGTGGCACCTGAGGTGGCTTAGCTTGCATGCATGGCACCTGAGGTGGCAGCCACTCCTTGAGGTGACGTGGCATGAATCATAGAAGGTGAGTTTGCCACTTCTTTTATGCTTATTTTCCTGCAATCACATAATCTCCAAGGACAAGTGGAACTACATTATTCTTAACTAAAATGTGTGTAAGAAATGCCTCTTGCTCCTTTATTCATGACTAAATTGACAGCTAAAGTAAGCACTTAACAGCCGTCAACAACTCCCCTAAGCTAGCCTCTTGCTCGTCCCGAGCAAGATACTTAGGACTTAGGTTGGTCGATCAGGAGTTGCTACGATGTTGTACTCCTAGTTCATGACAAGCATACGACTAGGTACTCTATCAAGGATTGAATGAGTTGGCATTGGTCTTACCTTACGCTTGATTGCTCTGGGGCTTGTAGCTTCACCTGCCTTGGGCGGTTGAAAGATAGAACGGTTGTATAGAAATTACTAGTCACAAGTACCTTGATCAGTCGTCAATCCGGAGGTTTTGCTAATTTTTACAAAGAAATCAAAATTCCTCGAATGATACTCTCGGATCGCTCAGTGTGTATGATTCCTCACCAAGGCATTAAATTGCCTTCTTTCTCCACCTACTCCTAATAAGCTGATATGTGGAGCTGTAGGTAGGGAAAACATGTGGCATACCTGTTTCTCATATGTTATCGAGTCAAAAACCGAATCCTTGGGAGCAACAAGTCGTACAACCTGATCAAGATGTGCATGTGTTTGTATATGGTGGATGGATGAAGAACTCCTTTTTGGATATGATTCTCTCTTCTCCTTTGAAATTTTTGAGACTTGGGCTATGTCTCTTTTTTATATACTTCTCTCTTTTTATATATATATATATATATAGCCCATAGTCTTTGCTGAATATTTTTGGAGAGAGAGTTATCATAGAAATGCGCGGAGCTTTATTTGTGAAAAGGATAGGGGATGGATGAAATGATGGGTGCTAACTTCGGGTTTAGAAGTTTAGCATATAGTGGTTGTGTACGTGATCTTGATCATGGGAGCATGACAAGTTTCTCGCCGAGGGTGACAACAATTCGACAAGACTCAACGAAGAAAACAAGTAGCATATGTGGAGGCTAACAACAACTAGGATCTACATGTGGCTTTGGATAGGAATTTCTCATCATTGAGGAACTTATCATTTTATCATTTTTCAAAAGAAAACTCCGGATATCAAACATCACTTAGCACTAGTTTATAGCAACCCTATTTTACCATATCATACCTCACAACAACCTAGGCAAAGGTCATGCTTTTGCTACCCACAAATTTCAAGCTAAGGTTTGATCATAGAAGCCAACAAACTCAAAACTAAGATAGGATACTAAGCTGTAAGCAAGGCATACAAGAGGAATAAACAGAGCAATTATTCATCATTTCGACCATGAAGGACAGAAAGCATTCTTACCGCGCATGTGAAAGCAAACTAATTTAAGAAAGCAAATAGATATTTTTGGTCTTTTTAATTTTGCATATTTTTATGTGTTTTTAGCATATGAGATTCTGAAAATGAAGATACAAGTTACCTCAGAGTGGGGGTCCTCCCCCAAGCTAGCTTCAGGCTCACTACTGTGGAGGAGGAAATCCCATCCACCGGTAGTAGGCCCTCTGCTCCTCCAGCTGCTACTGCTGTGCCAGCTCAATGGCGTGAAGTCTCTCGCCAGACATCCGCTGCCAGTCCCGAGTGGACTCGACGTGCTGGTGCACGGTCTCCTCCATGTCGCGGACTCGGATGTTGAGCTCGCTCATCTGCTAAGTGAGGGTGGCCCCACGGGATGACGAGCGCAATCCGGACGACGAAGATGTCACATCTCCATAGGCAGTACCAGCCGGGACGGCCCACTCGCCACTGCCCGCACTAGCCCAAGCTCAGCTACTCGCACCCTACTGGTACATGGGCTGGTCCCAACCGGGAGCATATCCGGGAGTAACCCCAGGCATGTACTCGGTAGAGGTCCAAGTACCGGACAGTGGTGTAGTAGGCTGAGGCTGTGGCTGAGGCTGAGGCGATAGCTGCGGGGATGGTTGTGGTGGCGGCTGTTGTTCATCATGGTTCGATACTCAAGGGGGTTGTCCGGATGGACTCCCATGAGCTTGAATCCCAGTAAGAGTGCGAGCAAACAGATGGAGCAAGAATAGCTTGTTTCTATTAGAAGTTAGAATCTTTTTATTGAAGGAAACATCTTACCAGTCTTACCTATCGGCGCAGGGCTCTTTATTCAAATCTTCTAGAGCCCCGACTACCTTCCCATCACTTACCGAGGTGACAGGTCTGCCTTTGAGGATGAAGGAGTCAGCTCCCCGCCCACTCTTCTCCACACCTTTTTGATGTTCTGGTTCTTCCTAGGCCTGGGGTACTGCTTCTTGGATGGGGACTTAGACTTTGGCTTTTGTCTTCGAGAATCCTTCACGAGAGTAATGAAGTTGCCCCCTTGTGACTGTATAGATTCAACATCTTGGGTGAGGGTGTCCATCCTTGGTATGTCCTCAACCATTGAGCATTGTTCCTTACACGGACGGAATTCAAACCTTTCCTCCCGGCCATTAATGTGCAGTCGGATTACTCCGGCACCAACATCAATTTGTGCATCGGCCGTGCTCAGAAATGGACGCCCCAGAATGAGAGGTATTTCATCACCAATGTCCATGTCGAGTACCACAAAGTCCACTGGGATGAAACAATCTCGCACCTTTACCGGGATGTCCTCATCTATCCCCGTTGGGTACCGTACTGATGAATCGGCTAGTTGCAGCCACAGGGTGGTTGGGGACAATTCCGTATAATTGAGCTGGTCGAAGACTACCTTTGGCATGACACTAACACTGGCGCCCAGATCACAGAGGGCATGGTCAAATCTCTGCGATCCAATCGTGCATGTGATCGTAGGGCACCCTGGATCCTTTTTCTTCTCTGGAAGGTGATTGAGTATAGCTGCGCTGCACTCCTCCGTAAGCTTTACCACCTCCGACGTGGGTAGAGCCCGTTTCTTGGTGAGAATATCCTTGAGGTAACGTGCGTATGTGGGCACACGTATGGCCTCAAGGAGGGGAACATTAATGTGGACCTTATGAATCATATCCACGAAGCGAGTGAATTGCTCATCCACTGTCACCTTTCTATTTCGCTGAGGGAATGGCAGTATATTTGTGTCAATAAACTCAGGCTTGTCTGCCTTCTCTTCTGATACTCTTGCCTGTGAAGGCTCCCTCATGCCTAACGACTTGTCATCGCGATCTTCGCCCTCTTTCGGGATTTTCTTGGGTCCTGCATGGTTAGGATAAGGCGGGTCGCGAGTGGTCTTACCCCCTCTCGTGACTACCGCTTTTGCATTCTCAACTGGAGGAACCAAAGTGATCAAATGAGCTAACCGGTTTTCTATCATTTTATTAAAGCTCAGCTGGTTCTTAAGAGGAGAAGAAAGGCTATCAATTTTAGTGTTGAGGCTTTCTAAAGCCTTATCATAGGCAGTTGTTTTCTTGTTAAAACCATCATTAATCTTAGCTTGCCCGAAAACCAGATCTTTCAGGGAAGGTTGGTTCGGATTGTAAGTATTACCTTGATTACATCCCTGATAGTAAGGGCGTGATTGATTCCACGTTTGACCTCCTTGTGGATGATAACCATTGTTGTTGCCGTTCATGTACATCACATCCTCCTGGGTAGCAGGGCAGTAATTCCTTGAATGCCTAGTGTCACAACAGACTTCGCAGGTCATGCGAGCATCCATAGCTTGAGTAGTGATGGCCATGGCAGCCTTCTCACTGGTCAGAGCATCCGTTCTTTTCATAAGTAGGTCCATCTTGGTGTGCAGCATATCCGCTTCCTTGACAGTATGTGTACCCCTTTGACATGGCTGGAGTTGATCATCACTCCACCCTTGGTTGGAGACCATCTTCTCAATAAGTTTAGTTGCTTCAGCGATAGTGAGAGAGAAGAAAGCCCCTCCAGCAGCAGCATCAATATGGCCCCGGGCTGTCGGAGTCAGGCCATTGTAGAAACTCTGCAGAATAAGCCAGTTGTCCATCCCATGATGGGGACAAGCCAGGATGTACTCCTGATGCCTTTCCCAAGCTTGTGGAATGGTTTCATTTGCTGCTTGCTGAAAGCTTGAAATTCTTCCCCGGAGGGCATTGGTCCTGCCCAACGGAAAGAACTTCGCGAGGAATGCTGCTGAGCACTTCGTCCAGGTGTCAATATCTGCACGGTTTGCATAGAACCACTGCTTCGCCTTTCCCAGCAGTGAGAATGGAAATAGCCACAGACGAATGGCATCTTCCTCCACTCCTCGTATAGTGAAGGTACTGCACAGCTCCAGGAACTGTTGCAAGTGGGCGCTCGCGTCTTCATTAGGCTTGCCACAGAATGGGCTAGCCTGTACCATCGTAATGAGGCCAGTCTTGATCTCGAAGTTTTCGTTCCTGGTGTTGGGTTCCTGGTGTTGATCTCGGGGCCAGTAGGCACCTGATCAACAGAGGGAGCAGAGTATTTGCGAAGAGTCTTCTCTTGATTGGCCATAGGAGTTGATGTAGATGGCTCAAAAGAAGCTGGGTCGACTTCCGTACGTACACACTGGGGAGAACCGAAACGAGTTCTAGCTCTCCTTACGAGTGACTCAGGATCTTCAGTGAAATTTGGCGGTAAGTCGAAACCAGTCATACACTACCTGTCTTCATCATTGATAGACAAAGAAGACATTCAAAGTTAGCCTGCATTGAGAACTGTTTTATTCCTGTCATGATTATAAACATTGCAAAGTGTTGACATGTTATCCTTAGCCTTCCCCGGCAACGGCACCAAAAACGCTTGTTGGTATTTCTTAACGTCGATGCTAAGTTATGAGTTCCTAGCAACGATGCCAGAAATGACCGAATGGTAATCCTAATGATTACAAGAGTCTGCAAGCATTCCCCAAAGGAGTATTCCAAAGGGTATAGAATCCAAGGAAGGCTGGGCGGATTAACAAGTTCAACACTATTGCAAGGAGTATAAATCATAGACAGGAACGAACCAGACACACAAGTACAGGGGTAAGATATGATAGATAAGATAGTAGTGTGAACACACAAACACACACTCTGTAAAGGTCCTAGGATTAGGAGGCAACATACGAGTTAGTTCTAGGTTCTAAGGTACTAAGCATACAAAGTTAGTCGGACGAGTTAGACGCACACTAGCATTGCATGATTGCTGGCTCAAGCACCCAGGTACAAACGGGGAGCTAACCTCACGCGTCGCTTACGCACGACTCCGGTTGTTAGACTTTAGACTCCTACAGTGTATCCGAACGTGGGGGATTCCAGAAGGGTCCAACGGCTGTCACCACCGCGGCCTACCCCAAGACAAACCGTGGGATACACTCATAAGCAACGTAGCTACGCAACCCAAGCACCACACTTCCGTTGTTAGCAGGACCCTGACCGGCCCGGGCTATTGTGACCCAGGTCAGAGCCACCAGATAAACCGGCCAATTACACCGAGTACCGTAGCTTGAGCACGAACTTCATGCAACACGAACATGGGATCTAACTAGATCAAACTAGGCTAAGTACACAAACGGACTTGTGCTTTTCTATGTCTATTCAACAAGATCAAAGGGTCGTGTTCGTGATGAACACGAGCCTCTAACTTATGAACAAACACCGAAAACATGTATAAGTCACTCGTCAACTGGATCGAAAGGCCTTGTTCATCAAGAACATGAGCCTCTAAATGACGAATGAGCGAAGAACACATGAACAAATCACCCATGTATACAAGCACAACTTTATATGAAATAGCTGAATAACTGAAGTAGATCAAAGTCATACAATAAAATAAAGATACAAGAGGACTCATACCTAGATCCCAAAGTAGACTTGGAACCTGAAGTAGAACTACTCTAGCCTACCTCCTAGCCTTAGAAACCAAAAGTGAGAGAGGAGGAGTAATGTGTGTTGGTAAGAAATGAACCCCCTCCCCTTCTATTTATAGGCCAGAGCACCAGCGCAAGAAGGAGTGAAACACCCCGGGGATGGCCTCTAGGACCAATGGACAATCGCCACGTGGAAGCCCTGGATCAGCCGACCCAAGGTCGGTTCGGCCGATCCTAGGGTCGGCCGACCCCAAGTGGGCCCTACTCAGGGTGTGCTTCCTCGGGGTGGCTGTCCTGTGGGCCCTTAACTCGGTCCCCGGTGTACACGTGTTCTTGAGGCGGTTTAGGCGCTCTAGTGGGCCCATGGATCCATGTGAAGTCCACGTGTCACGCTCTGATTCGTCGGGGCTTGCCTCCCTTGGATTGGTGACATGGCATGCATGCGTGGCACTTGAGGTGGCTTAGCTTGCATGCATGGCACCTGAGGTGACAGCCACTCCTTGAGGTGACGTGGCATGAATCATAGAATGTGAGTTTGCCACTTCTTTTATGCTTATTTTCCTACAATCACATAATCTCCAAGGACAAGTGGAACTACATTATTCTTAACTAAAATGCGTGTAAGAAATGCCTCTTGCTCCTTTATTCATGAGTAAATTGACGGCTAAAGTAAGCACTTAACAGCCATCAACACTCCTGTACTTGAGGGCGACGAGGCCGGACATTCAATTCTCGGTATGTCTGTACGCTCGTTTTCAATCGTCTCTGAGGACTTCGCATCGGCAAGCAGTCAAGCGCATTGTTCAGGTATTTGTGTCACACTCCCGACTTCGGCCTTTGGTACTCCGTGTCCTCTTCTTTGGCTCTTCATGGTTTTTCAGACGCGGATTTTGCCGGATGTCGGTTGGATAGGAAGTCCACTTCCGGGACTTGCCAGTTCTTGGGTTCTTCTTTGGTTTCTTGGTCTTCTCGCAAAAAGTCGAGTGTTGCTCAATCCACTACCGAGGTAGAGTATGTGGCCGCAGCTAGTTGTTGCTCTCAGCTCCTTTGGATCACATACACCATGAGCAACTTTGGTGAGGAATATACCCATATCCCACTTCAATGTGATAGCACTAGTGCCATAAGTGTTGCAAAGAACCCAGTGCTCCATTCCAAAACCAAACACATAGAAGTGAGGTACCATTTCCTGAGAGACAATGTGGAGAAAGGGAAAATATCTTTGATCCATGTACCCACACATGACCAACTAGCTGACATCTTCACCAAGCCCCTAGATCAAGCAACTTTCACTCGTCTGCGGGGAGAACTTGGTGTTTGTTTGATTTCTTGAGTTGGGTGTGGGAGCTCCTTTGTAGCATATGTATAGATTTCCTTTGTGCATTTCTTGCATTTTGCATGGCATGTGTAACATGATGTATAGGCATCTTTGTATCTTAGGTTGCATGCATTTGTATCATATGAATTTTGTAGGAAAAGCTTCTCTCATATACATTGTTCACCATGATGTGCTATATATGATCTTGTGAGCTAGTTTGGTATGATATGGTTAGTTTGGCTTAGCTCTTGATGATCTTGATTTATGCCCATGGTTGATAGCTATGTTTTTGAAAAATGAGATATGTATGCTCTCTTGTGAGTAATTGCCTTTATATGATCTTGACATGTTTTAGTGGCTTGGCTATGCTAAATTTGTGGTTGGATAGCTTATTTTGATCATATGGGGCCAAAGGCTCATTTGCCATCATGAATGTTTAGGCCCCATGCTTCATCTTGTGGAGGGGCATAAGTTCCTTTTTGTCGCAAAGACATTTCATGTACCAAATATGAATCTGAAAATGAAATGTAAATTGCTTGGAAAATGTGCTCCCATGTCATATGTGCTTAATTTACTTGCTTTTGGGTGCTAAACCGTTGCATGTTGCTTACCAATGAGAAGTCTCATGTTTAGAAGTAAGCACGTGGCTCGGTGGCTTTAACATGACATGAGGTGCTTGTGGGTGTTTATGATGGTCTTATGTTTAGAATGGTTGTCCTAGCATGAAGTTTGTGTGGCTTTGCCATTTTGACATGTTTTGCTCATGTTTAGGACTTTGCTCATGAGAGGGTGATTTTTCGCAAAATTACTCCGTTATATCTTAGCTTCGTCCAATGGTTGTGAAACTTGGTGATCCTGTAGTTGATGTTCATACGAAGCTATAGAGTATCTAACTTGCTCATTTGGATGTGTGTAGCATCTTGTGATGAATTTTATCTATTTGAGGAGCTCTAGGTTGCATTTTTTGCATTTTCGGCTTGATTCATGCATTGTCAACAAGGGGGAGAAGTTTGAGCATGTTTTGGCCTACTGAATGCATGTAGAGGGTTTTCGAGTGGTTTTGAGCGAGTTTTGAGCTCGTGCAGTTCCCAGTTTTTCCCAGGTGGTCATCGGCCTGACCGGTGGAATGCACCGGTCTGACCGGTGTGAGTGTCAGGTGCTGGGCGATCTAGTCCAACGGTCTGACTGGTGAGGTGGACCGGTCAGAGCAAAGCTGTTGCAGCTGCTCTGTTTCATGAAGTGGTTTGCATCCATTCGTCCAGGGGGAGTTGCATTAGTTCAGGGGGAGCTTGCTTGTGTGCAGGGGGAGCTCTTTATGGGTTTCGAGCTTTGGTTTGGTGGCTTTCGCTCTTTGTTTGAGCTTCGCTTTTGTCTCGGTTGTGTCGAGCCGTTGCCCTCGCCTAAGGGGACCGAGACTTGTCTTCTTCAAGTGATCTTGCTCGTTGCCTTTCCTTTGGCTTTCGATTACTTGTTGGACTTTCTTTTAATCGTTTCTTTTCTTTTCCTTTTATCTGTGATTACCAAAACGTGTGTGTTGTCAATGCACTCATCAAGGGGGAGATTGAGGACCTGTGTGGTTCGAGGACCGGTGGATGGTCGCTTCCTGGTGTGATGAGTGATTGACAACGTTGTGTGGACTGATTCTTGGCTAAGTATTACAGCTGCAGGTTGCGGCTTGAATGGTGTTGGTCCAGGTGAAGAGCAAGCGCGAAAGGTCGTTGCCGGGTAGGCCTCCAGGTGTGGAGAAGACAAGTAGGCTTGGCTCGAGGGACCCGGTGGCCAGCGGGGTCAAGTGCAGGCCGCATGGTGGCAAGAACGGCAAGATGAAGTCGTGGACGGTTCCTTGGTTGAGCCACAAAGCCAAGGTCGAGCCGGGACTTCGTGAGGGCCAAGTCATGAGTGGAGATTGGCGGAGGCCACACCAAGTTCACAGGGTTTCCAGTGGTTCACCAGAAAACCACTAGGTTCCTTGGTTGATCCACAATGCCAAGACCGAAGATCGGAGGCAGCAGCACTGGACCGGTCTGACCGATAGGTCTGACCGGTCGAACCGGTGGGTACCAGTCTGACCGGTGGAGGACACCGGTCTGACCGGTGTGCGATGACGTAGTCTGGAGACTTCGAAGCGGAGGACACGCATCGGGATCGCATGGTGTGCGTCGAGGTTACGCAGGGTGCGATCGCCGGGCATCCGTCCGATGGTTCGACGTTGAAGATTCCCAAAGTGCCCCTCGGGGGCGTGTATCCTAGTGTTAGGCCTTAGGGGTAGTTTCGTCTTTCGGTTGCCTCCATATAACCCAAGTGGTGAGAGGATGGCAACCATCTCTTGGAACCCTAGCTCATTTTGTTTTGCTATTTTCCTCTTCCATTTTTACTTTGGAATTTCTAGGACTAGCTTGAGAGCTTCATGGTGAGATCTTGTGAGAGGGAAGGATGATTGGGAGGCAAGCTAGACCTTGTATGAACCTTCATGGTATGTATAGATGATTCGGAGTGGTTCCTCAAGGCTTTGGTGTGTCTCTCCCGTTTTCTCTTTTTGGTGATTTTCGGAGCCTTTTCTTGGCGATTTTCTTGTGGCGGATTCGAGGCCTTTCTCTTTGGGATTTGGTGGGGGATGTATGCTTGAACCCTTCGTGGTTCTTTTCCCTTTGATTCCCCTCCCAAATCCGTGAGCAAAGGGGCTCGATTTTGGGGTTTTCTCCTCTCTAGGGTTAGAGGTGCTCTTGGTGGGATTTCTTCGATTCCTCTCGATTTAGCAAGTTTTGGTGGACCAAATCTTGGCTATGGAGTGCCCATGAGGTGTTCCTACTATCCCCAAAGTCTTGTACAAATTCGTGGAGTGATTCGGGAGATCGGGAGTTGGATTTGGGGGAGTTGACCCACGGGTTGCTGTTCATCCCGAGAGCCCAGGCCTCACCGGTCTGACCGATGCCTCTCACCAGTCTGACCGGTGTCGACCCCAGTTGGGTTTTGCTCGTGTGAACGTGTTGGTGAGTTCCCTATTGTCTTGTGTGGCTGATGTTTCGAGTTTGGTTCGGTTTGGAGCTCGGAAGGTCAGGTTTGTGGATTTGGGGCTTCCTCGCTTAGACCGGTCTGACCGGCATGCTACACCGGCCTGACCGGTGTAGGAGCCTTCTATGGAAGTTCTCAGGTTCTGTCAGGGTGCTCTAGCAGGGACCGGTCTGTGCGACCGGTCTGACCGGTGCAGTCCAGTAGCTGCTCGAGTTGGTTTTTCCGCTGCGTTCTCAGGTAGGCTTTGGTGGTTGTTGGTTCCTAGGACCAGTAGCACTCCAGTGGCTACGTGGTCTTGGCCAACTTGGGTAGTTGAGTCAGAGACGTGAATTGGTTGGCCGTGTTCGTCTTGTTGGAGTAGCTATCTCCTTCGAGAAGAATTTTTATCGGCTCCCATTCACTCCCCCCTCTCTGGTTCGCCGTTCCAGTCCTTCAGTTTTAACCCGGCAACCTACCAAGGGGAGTACCCGAGGTAGACTTTTGTGGCCTCGTCGAGATCTGGAACTCGAAGGAGAGACACGTGGCACACAATTTAGACAGGTTCGGGCCGCGAGGTGTGTAATACCCTACGTCCTGTATGCTGCGTAGCTCTGGATTGATTGGGTGTGCTTACAAGATGATGCAGATGATAGATAGGGGTTCCTGCCTTGCCTTATATAGTCCAGGAGGCAGGGTTACAAGTTGGTTTTGGAGGGAGAGTACTAGTCATACACGGCTAGGAGTACTCCACATGGATACGGACATGTCTAGCTTCCTAACCGAGTACTAGTCCTCTGGATGCCTTGTGCTTAACGCCGTCTTGTGCCGTGCAGCCCAAGTTGAGTAGTCCCAGGGTCCCATGTAGTAGTCTGTCCTGGTACCCGCCTGAGTAGTGGGCCCAAGGATGTCTGTACGACAGGGAACGCCTCGCCGGCTGCCGGCCTCCAAGCCACCTCCAAGCCCGCGGGTTGCCACGGCCTGGATCTGCTCCTCCGTCACCACGGATGGCTCCTAGATCGTCTCCGGCACCGGCGCGAGCTCGGGCTCCATCTCCTTCTCCTCTATTCCAGTGGATTTCGCTCTGAACACTACGAGCGATTTTGTGCGCATGCGAGGGTGCGCGGCGTGACGGACCTAAGCACAGAGGCGCGGCTCAGTTCGCTGGAGCAATTGAGCGGCGGCGGAACACTAGGTATCGGGCGGAAATGAAAGCAAGTGGAGGTCTAGTCCCGCGGTTCGGCCTTATATAGCTGGGCCCCAGCAGCACCGTGGGCCGCCGCGCCCAACGTCTCTTTCGCGGACTTTGCGGCGACCCAATGGATCACTGCTCAACGGATCTTCTTCCCAACAGCTCTTTCGACCTAAACGGATAACAGGCAGTAACAGCTAGTTCCGTACGGGAATCTGCGTCCGTCGGCTTTCGTCAACATGCCCAGACGGGCGCGTACCCGTTATGCCTCACATCTAAGCCCCCAACCCAGATACTTTCGGCACTAACTTCAAGGTCGTCACGACCCACAGTCGACTAATGGTCTTACTACGCTGCCTCTACAAGGTCGGCAAGGACCTGGCAGCTTCCTAGGTCGCCTCGGCCTACAAACGGCGGGTTCACTCCACATCTCCTAGGCCCAGCTGCCTTCGTGCCTTCTAGGTCACCTCGACCTACAGCGGCAAAAATTACCAACGGCCCCGTGCTAAAAGGCTCTACTACCCGTTGGCGACCTGCTAGTCTTGACTAACAGCTCCATGCTGAGTCCCTGCTGCCTTCTAGGTCGACTAGACCTACAGTTCTCAGGTTGACGCCCTGCGCTGTGTCACTGCACAGCGGTCGTGTTGACTCCGGTCGGCACAGGACCTTCGTCAATATACAAGGCCTTCTGTAGGTCGGTGTGCTATTGCAGCCCCGCTGGGACCTTTGTCATGCCATTGACACCCAGGCGGCACTGCACAACACTTAACACGCACTGTTTGTCATGCAAACATGTGTATAAAAGCTTCGTAAGCTACTAAGAGCTTTGGCCCATGGCCAATTACAAGATGCAAACATATTAAAGGTCCTGATCTACCTTACATAATGTCTGCGACGCAACCTAGACTGATGAAGTGTGTCGCAAGCTTTCTTCTAGCTTCAGGACCTACTTGGAGATCTCCACCGCCGCCGAGGTCGCAGCTGCCACACAGCCACCTCTACTCTAGCCCCAGAAGGTTTCCTGTGGCACCCACATTTACATCTGGATTTCCCCACAAGATTCCAAATCGAGCCAGCGTCACCTCGGGCCTTTCCCGGTACAGCACGGTGATCTCCAGCATCACCTCGGGCCTCCGCTCACAAGGTCCGTCAAGGCATGTACTGCGCCATGCTGCACATGGATTCCTCGCTGGGCGCGGGTGAAGCGGCTGATGGAGTTCTCCCAACTTCGCAATCATTCTTCTAGCCCAAGATGTTGACGACCTAACTATACGCTCTGGTGGACGACTGCAAGCCCAAGGCACGAAAAAATTACTACATAGCTTCACCATGGCTCATTTGGCTGGCTCAAGCGACGAGCTTGGTGGCGTGGTCATCTATTTATAGCCGCAGCACAGGGCCTTGGATCCCATTTGCAGCTCAACCGGCGCGGCATCCTCATTCGGTGACTGGTGCCACGTGAAGCGCGAGGTCCCTGTTAACCCGTGGGGGCATTGGCGCGCCTATCCCCTACCAGACAACGTTCTAGCAACCTTTATTTTTTGTGGGTGGATAGTGATTGCAGCTTCGTTTGGAGGCAGGCCCTGTGACCACACAGTGCACCCGTGGTACGAGACACGACAACCACTGGAGTCTGGTGCTTCACTTGAAGATTCCAGGTGTTTTGTCTTATTCGGACCTTCATAGCATCACAAGGGAAACAGAAGGCCATAGGTTCTCTATTTCTCTGTTTTTCGAGCATCAAACCGACCATTCTGGTCGCCTTACTGCTCAGGGGCTACTCCACGAGTGCGTCTTACGACGCCCTCTTTTTCTACGTCACATCGACCTACTGGAAGCCCGCTTCCATTACTTCTCCGCTCGATCTACCTACGGTTGGCGGTGCGACCTTCATCAAGGTCTGGGAGGTTCCTTCATGTTATCTGACCTAGGTCAGGCCGGCAGTTCTTCAATGTAAACGCCTTGCCTCCACTTCGACCTTCTGGACCTACGTTCCAGGAGCTCGATGTTCGACTTCGTGCGCGCTGGAGGGGTTTCTTTCTTTTTTGGATCCCCGTGCACCCTACACGACCTTGACGACGCCACGACTTCGACATGTCTTGACGTGACTTTGCCATGTCTTGACGTGACTTTGTCTTGGCAGCTACGCCTACACGTCGATCAGGGGCTTGAGAGACAAGGGTACCCATGGGTCCCCACCGGCCAGGGTCCCAGAGGTCCCTGTCAAGTGGACCCGACCTGCCAGAAGCCCCGCCGACCTGCAAGTGGGCCCGAAGACCTTATCCAGATCCCGGAGAACCCGCAGGACATGGAGCACAAGGCGAGCCACCAGATTGCGGTTCGGCGCCGCCAGTAGGTCCGCAGATCGTGGGATACTCCCTGTAATCAAGGCAGATGGCCTTCCCATTTTGTAACCAACCCCGATGAGGGTCCACCGACCTCGAATGGAAGCCCTAGCCTGTTGACTATATAAGGCGGCCTAGAGCTCCATTCGAGGGGACTTCCCTTCTTCGCATAATTCCACCCCATACTGGACGTAGGGTTTCACTCTCTGGATGCCCGAACCAGTCTAAACCCTCGTGTTCATTGCCATTCTTGCCGTGTTCCGAGTTCCACACGTGAACTACCACCTACGCTCTTAGTTCCTGATCCCCTCCATTAACCTACAACAGCTTGGGTAGCCCCCTAGCAGATCTGTCCTGGTCTCACCCCCTGACACTCTTGGTTTTGAGTTGCAGGTGGGAGGCATGGAGAACATTTGGTTGATATCGAGGGTGGTTCTCCGGCCTCATATCCTGGTGGTGTCAAGGAGGTACATCTCTTTCAGAGATAGTGAACAAGGACGTGGGAATTCTGAAGGAATGATCAAGGTAAGTAAATTTGTGACCTTCAAGTGTGTGGCATTGGTCAAGCCAATCGGTTCTTTTGCTCTTTGGCCCTAGTGCATGTGTTTAGGGGGAGCCTGTGTGCTTAGTGTGCTCTTTTCTCTATCATGTGTGCTTAGGGTGAGCTTTGTATGCTCTTTGGGCCAAGTGCAAGTGTTTAGGTGGAGCTTGTGAGTTTTGTGCTCTTTTGCTTTTTTGCCGGTGGTGTCGAGCCCTTTTGCCTCCCCTCGAGGAGTCGATCGTTTGTGAGTTTTGTGTATGGTTGGTGACTTAAGTTGGTGGTGAAGCTCCTTTGTAGCATATGTATAGTTTTCTTTTATGCATTCTTTCATTTGCATTGCATATGTAACATGATGTATAGGCATCTTTGTATCTTAGGTTTGCATTGCATTTGTATCATATGCATTGTGGTAGGAAAAACTTCTCTTATATACTTTGTTCACTATTACATGCTAAGGATGATCTTGTGAGCTAGTTTGGTATGATATGGTTTAGTTTGGCTTAGCTCTTGATGATCTTGCTTTATGTCCATGGTTGATAGCTATGCTTTTGAAAAATGCTCATTGTATGTCCTCTTGTGAGTAAATGCCTTTATATAATCATGACATGTTTTAGTGGCTTTGTTATGCTTAATTTGTGCTTGGATGGCTTATTTTGATCATATGGGGCCAAAGGCTCATTTGTCATCATGAATGTTTAGCCCGCTTGATTTATCTTGTAGAGGGGCATAAGTTCCTTTTTGTTGCAAAGACATTTCATGTACCAAATATAAATCTAAAAATGAGATGTTTATTGCTTTGCAAAATATGTCCATATGTGCTTAATTAAATTTCTTTTGGGTGCTAAACCGTTGCATGTTGCCTACCAATGAGAAGTCTCATATCTAGAAGTAGGCACATGGCTTGGTGGCTTTGACATGACATGAGATGCTTGAGGGTGTTTATAATGATTATGCTTAGAATAGTTGTCCTAGCATGGAGTTTGTGTGGCTTTGTCATTTCGGCATGTTTTCTTCATCTTTAGGACTTTGCTCATGAGAGGGTATTTTTTCGCAAAAATGCTCAATTCTGTCTTAGCTTTGCCCAATGGTTGTGAAACTTGGTGATCTTGTAGCTGATGTTCATATGAAGCTATAGAGTATCTAACTTACTCATTTGGACTTGTGTAGCATCTTGTGATGAATTTTGTCTATTTGAGAATCTCTAGGTTGAAACTTTCCTAATTTTGCCTTGATTCATGCATTGTCGACAAGGGGGAGAAGTTTGTACATGAGTTAGGCACCTGGGAGCATTTGGAAGGTGTTCAAAGTGGTTCGGCAGTTTTCAGAGAAACTTTGCTGGGTGGTCAAATGGGGCGGTCTAACCTCCAGGGGGCGGTCACATGACTAGGGGCGGTTTAACCGGCCTGTGCAGGCGGTCTCACCGCCCTAGGCAGTGTGAGCTCGGTTTGCTCTTTGTCATGCATTTTCAAGTGACCTTCTTGCATGCATTGGTTCAGGGGGAGTGTGCTTTGGCTCAAGGGGAGCATGCATAGCTCTTGTGTGAGTTCTTGTTTTGGTGGTTTGCTCCTTTGTTGTGAGCTTGTTTTGTCTCGGTTGTGTCAAGCCGTTGCCCTTGCCTAAGGGGACCGAGACTTTCTTCATTCAAGTGATATTGCTCTTTGCCTTAGTTTCAGCTTTCGATCACTTGTTTGATTTCTTTTGTTCGTTTCTATTATTTTTCTTTTTATCTTTGATTGTGAATGTGGGTGTTGTCAATGCACTCATCAAGGGGGAGATTGAGAGCCTGTGTGGTTCGAGGACTAGTGGATGGTTGCTTCCTGGTGTGATGAGTGATTGACAACGTGGTGTGGACTGACTCTTGGCTAAGTATTGCAGGTGCAGGTTGCGGCTTGATTGGTGCTGGTTCAGGTGAAGAACAAGCGCGAAAGGTCGATGCCGGTGAGGCCTCCAGGTGTGGAGCACACAAGTAGGCTTGGTTCGAGGGACCCGGTGGCCAGCGAGATCAAGTGCGGGTCGCATGGTGGCAAGAACAGCAAAACAAAGTCGTGGACGGTTTCATGGTTGAGCCTCGAAACCAAGGTCGAGCAGGGACAACGTGGGAGCCAAGTCTGTTGAGCCACAAAACCAAGGCTGAAGACTCGACGAGGAGGTGCGACCACCCAGGCCGGTTCAACCGCCCGGGCTGGTCTAACCGCCTAGGGGGCGGTCTGACCGCCCGGGTCACAGCCGTCGAGAAGCTTCGAAGCGGAGGACACGCAGCATGACCGCAAGAGATGCGTTGATGCTACGCAGGCTTGTGGTGGATGCGCATCCGTCCGATGGTGCTGAAGACTTCCAAAATTGCCCTTGAGGGGCTTGTATCCCTAGTATGCTAGTAAGGGTAGTTTAGTCTTTTTGTTGCCCCCATATAAACACTTGAGTTGTGGGATGGCAGCCATCTCTTGGAACCCTATCTCATTTGCTTTTGCTATTTTCCTTTCCTATTTTCCTTAGGATTTTCTAGGACTAGCTTGAGAGCTTCAAGGTGAGATCTTGAGAGAGGGATGGATGACTTGGAGGCAAGCTAGACCTATTATGAACCTTTCTAGGTATGTATAGAAGATTCGGCGTGGTTCCTCAAGGCTTTTGTTGTCTCTCCCGTTTTCCCTTTTTGGTGATTTTCGGAGCCTTGTCTTGTTCGTGGTGGAGTTTTGGAGATGTTTCTTTGCGGGATTTGTCGTGGGAGTCACACATGAGGACCTTGTACCTTTTTTCTTGGTGACCTTGCCCCTCCAAACCCGTGGAAAGCTCTCTGATTCGGTGGTTTTTTGGTGGAGCTCGAGTTCTTGAGGTTGAGCCACGAGATTTGCGATTCCCCATGATTGAGAGC
Source organism: Cenchrus fungigraminus (assembly GCA_036936925.1). Classification (NCBI taxonomy): domain Eukaryota; kingdom Viridiplantae; phylum Streptophyta; class Magnoliopsida; order Poales; family Poaceae; genus Cenchrus; species Cenchrus fungigraminus. The sequence continues at coordinate 45,439,812 of CM072778.1, read as the reverse complement.
GTTTCGGTGGAATTCCCTTGAGGGAAAGGTCGTCCATGAGGTGACCCAGGCACCCCCAAAGTTTCGCTGCAATCCGTTGGGTGAATCAAAAGATCGGATGATGCAAAGTTGAGGGTTGACCCGCGGTTCTTGTTTTTCCCGTTCTGTATGGGGAGGGCGGTCGAACCGCGGGGGGGGGGGGGGGTCTAACCACCCCGAGCTCATCCAGAGAAAGTTTTGAATGTGGCCGAGATCTTCTGGTAACATGTTGGCCTTGACCAGGGGATTCTATGGTTGAAATCTTGGAGCGTTTCGAGTCCGTTTGCTTTGGTTTTCACTCGGATCTTTGTGCCCAAGGGAGGGAGGTCTATCCGCCCCTGGCATGCGGTCTAACTGCCCCAGGTCTTTCCGAAGAAAGTTTGGATTTTCACTAAGATCCTCTATGAGTTTGTTCGCCTTGATCAGAGGAGCGTTCTGGTGAAATCTTGGTTAGTTTTGAGCCTGTTTGCATGGTTTTCCTTGGAGGTGATTCTTGCTGGCTATAGGAGGTTCAACCGCCCCTGGTACGAGGTTTAACCACCCTAGGCCTTTTTAGTGAAGTTCTTGTTTTTGCCAAGATTTTCTGGTAGCTAGCTCGGCCTTGACAAGAGGATCTTGTGGCTGAAACCGCGGAGAGTTTTGGAGCTCGAAAGAGGCTTTTCGGTGGATTTCTTTGTGGCCAAGAGCAGGCGATCTAACCGCCCCCCCATACCCGGTCTGACCGCCCCTCCCAGGCAGAGAGCTTCTGAGTTGTTTCTACTGCCATGTGTGTGTAGAAGATGTGTCTGCAGGTAGTGTTTGTTCCTAGGATCCGTAGCACTTCAGTGGCAACGTGGCTTTGGCAAACGGAAGGTTGTGTGCGGAGCGTGTGATTTTGGGTACCCGACCGAGTTCATCTTGTTGGAGAAATTATGTCCATCGAGAAGAATTTTTATTAGCTCCCATTCACTCCCATCCCCCTCTAGTCGCTAGTTCGGTCCTTCACGAGGCGCTTTCAGGTGCAGTTCCCTCATTTCAATCTTCGGGGGAGAGCTTCGGAAAGAGAACAAAAATTTTAACCAAATCGGATGAGACAACATCACAAAACAGGGCATGCATGATAGAAAGTCGTACAAGCATACACCATCTTATATAATATTCATCATCCCAGCAATACATCATCTTGGCATATATCATCTTCGCATACATCAACACAACATAGCAAGTTGGAACAACACGTACCTTTTACATCACAGCTCAGTACATGAAAACTCAAAACACAACGATAACATCAGCGAGGGCGCTTGTAGATGTACTCCTGCTCTGCATCTTCTGTAAGATCAACGATCTCAATCTTCGGAACAACTATAGGGATCGAGGAAGAAGAACCCTCTTCGGGAGCTTGTAAAACAGTTGAAGAAGTAGCACCACCGGTTAGGCGACGACGAGTACTACCATGAGTAAGACGGTTGTGCGAAAATTGCTCGAAGAAGTTTTTCGATTCAAGATTTTGCTGCTCATATTTTTCTATCTTGTTCAACCAAAAGACGTCAAAAGGCACATCAGGAAACTTAGATCGAAACTTTCGCCAAATAGAACCAGACATAAAGTAATCATCACGATTAATAGTTACAAGATAAGCATCTTCGGCAATCAGCACAGGATACACCTCCAGCACCTATCACAAAATATCCTAAGTCTTTACTATCAATAAGCCCAGACACTCTCTCACACCTCGGGCGCCGCTATAGTGGCCTCAGTAATGCGAACTTCTTGAGGAGAGGCTGCTTGCACAGAAGGAGCAACCGAAGATACAGGAGCCGAAGAGGGATCACCTCCATCTCTAGAAGAAGCAGCAACATTTGAAAGGGTAGGCCCAGACCCGGACGCTCCTTGGGAACCCTACAAAAGATAGGCATAAGAAACGATAGCATTACAACAAAAGCGAAGAGAAACAAAGGAGTAAGGTTTTAAACCTTCTGAAGCACGCGACGACCTTCGGCAATAGTCAACCCATAGCCAAACTTCTTAAAAAAATGTCTGCATGAAGTTTTTAGCTATATTCTTCGGCAGAGCAGGTATCTTGTCAACAGATGTTTCTGTCAGCCAGGTGAAGTCTGGGTCACGAAGCAGGCGGAGGTCGGACTTAGTAACACTAGGTTCACTGTCTCCAATAGGCTTCCACTACAAGAAAAACACCGACTAGTGATGCAAAAAAAAGGCCGTTTCTCGTTATAAACCGCGATTAATGACGCTGGACGAAAATGCTCCATTATTAATCGAGCGTCACAAACCGTGATTAATGATGAGACCTTATTTCATGGCGTCATGAGTTTAATGACGCATATAAATTCATAACACTATGGCGTCATAAGCTACATGCCACGTCGGACCGAGATCCATCGTGGCTCCGAGGTGGCAGGGGGTTATGACGATTTCGGTTCGTCACAAATTGAGGCCCAGTCCATGTAAGAGCCTTTGTGCGCCTGATATTGTTGGGCCAATTTTAGCCCATTTCAGGTTTTTGTGTTATTTTTTTGGCCATTCCCTAAATGTTTGTTGCATGCTGTATTGGGCTATTTTATTTTGTGCCCTAGTAAATCTAACGAATTTGGCCCATATTGCATTATGCAAGGACATTTGATTTTGGGCAATTATCCATAGTGCCTTTCCTGGGCCTCAGCCCATATTGCTTTTTTTTAGATCAGCCCATATTGCATTTCGCAGGGCATTGTATCACCAGAACATAATCAGACAACAAAACAAAACATTTCCTACTTCCATATAATTCACACCACATTCAGGGAATAGTTCAACCAGTACAATTGTGCAACATACATCAAGTTAGCATCGAATAGAATCAACATACAACAAGTCATCAGCAACACAAGTTCACCAGGACCACACTTCAGTTGGGAGGAGGATAAACCTGGCTGAAATTTATCAAGCCTTGGATCAGATTATGCATGTCAGTTGTGCTCTTCTTCAAAGCTTCAAGCGCTTCTGTTTGAGACTTCAATGTTGTCTCCTGTTCTTGAGCCTTCAATCTCAGTTCGCTCATCTCGACCTCCTGTTCAACAATCTTCTACCGCAGTTGTGCCCCCCTTGCTTCTCATTGTTAAGTCCAGCTCGTATTTCTTGAACCTAAAGTGCAGTAGTAACCCAAGTCTTTTTCATGGAGGGCGGGCGAATGCCAGCAACCTCCCGGAAAGTCCTAGATTGGACAACTTCCACCACTACTTCAGCATCAGTCTTTCTTGGTTGGTTTAAAAAGGAAATAAAATGAAAGGTTTAAAATAAAATAGTCACACATGTTTCTAGTATTGTTGCCAAGAAAAATGCAAAAGCAGAAAGGTACTTACAATGGCTGCCTGTACTGGAGCGGTGAAGCCATTCTTGGTGCAGTGCAAGGACTTGAAATAATCAAGTGGACTTTTCAGCAGTATACTTCTGCCTCTAAATATGTTTCAAAAACAGGCATAATTATTAAAGTGCAAGCATTGTAAAATGGCTCATGAAATGAACTACAGAGCAAAAACATGACTTGTTCATCTGCTTACCACAAGATTAGATTATACAATGTAACTTCGAGATCCCATGCGCTGATGGTGCTTGACCTTTCCTCGATTACCGTTGTTTGTACTACACCTCGCCTTTACAATAATAAGAACTCGTGTAATAAATAAGATTAAGAACAATATATGAGTACATGAAAATGTGGTAGTGGCAAGTTGAAGTTCTATCATACCCTGTGCTCAGGGGAAGACCACATGTTAACCAGTGCCTTCCATTGGGCGTTGGTCAGATTGGGCACAGGAGATTTAGTTGGGACTGCATTTGGTAGAACATCATTGAAGTACTTTTGCTTCAGGTGATACCTCGCCTGTCTTTGTATCGACTTCAGCATGTCAGTGCATGCCACCCTTACAGGCTCAATGGTGGTGTCAACGTCGAATTGCCCCTAGCACAAGACAATTATCAGAAAAATGGATGACAAGAATGGATGCAAAGAACTATGATAGTAGATGAGTGGACATATGCACACCGCTAGTTTGCCCATGTAGTTCTTGAGATGGTCTTCAGTCTTTTCACAATCGTGTTGGTTCTTCTTTGGCTTATAGTCCTTCCAGCTCGGAAGGATCGGTATGTGCCCACGCACTATGATCCCACCTTCTGATGCAAACTTTGCAGCTTGCATTGGTGCCTCTGGGCGTTTGAGCCCTTCTTGAATGTGTATAGGGATCTTGTCATTTAAGCCTCGGCTAATTCGGTCCAGATCTCTGCCCAATCTTCTTGAATCCCGCGGCCCCCGTTGTGCTCTGGAAGAGCGTGTATCACCTAACAAGTTTGTTACAGCCATACAAGTTAATAATTATTCGGTTGGTAATTAGGACATTCGAATATGAGATCAAATGACTTGCCTTCTGCAGTCGTCATGTCGATGATGTTCTCATCGTGGGTTGATGTTGCTTGGCCTTCAGTGGGCAATTCTTGTGTATCAAGAGTTGTCCCACTCCCATCAGCTAAAGCCAATTCCCTTTCCTTGGTCCTAGTCAGTCTAGGAGTCATTCTGGTAGGATCATCCGGTGCCTGAATTCTCTTGGTCCCTCTTCCTCCACTGACAGGTATGCTATGAGTGACCTGATTACACAAAATTCAACAAAGAAAGAGAAGATCAGAAGCAATCCTGCAAGACTAGTACATGAAATGAGTTCATGATAAGATTACCTCTTGTTGACATGTCTCTGGGTCATATTCATGTTCATCAGAAGGGTTGTACTCCGGATCCGAATCTTGTATTGTTGTATCGTTGGTACCCTTTCTGCTTGGTCGGTCAGGTTGTAAAAGTGATTTCATTTTCTCGATGCCAAGACTAGAGAAGAAATTATGATTCTTCAAGACATTAATGTCCCTCTGCCGCTCGTAATCGCAACGCTCATCTACTTCTGTAAGGTTGGCCTACCACTGTAAATAAAACTAGATCTAAACACTTCTATAAGAACCAGTAGGATGTTCCTAGCCGAAACAAGATCCTGAAAAAGATGTTCCTAGTCAAAACAAGATCCTGAGAAGAACTAGTGTAGACATGGGATCTCTCAGATCTAAAAACTTCAATAAGAACCAGTAGGATGTTCCTAGCCAAACAAGATCTTGAAAGGATGTTCCTAGTCAAAACAAGATCCTAAAAAGAACTAGTGTAGACATGGGATCTACCTGATAAAAAAAACTAGTGCACACATGGGATCTGCCACATGGGAAAACACGCAAGTACAAATCCACAAGGGAAGCTGAAACGAGGAGGAAAACATTGTACCTTGTTCTGGATATTTCCTTCGTATGACCTTTCCTCCTGGTGCCATTGTGACATCACAGATGGTACTACAGAGGCAGAAGGGAAAGGGGCTAAAGCTATGAGTGGTAGATTTGAGACGATGGAGGAGAGGAGGTGAAGATTTGGGCTGCCGGCGAGGAGGGAAGGTGAAATGGGGGCGGAAAGATTTGAGATGGCGAGGAGAGGAGTAGAAGGGAGGGAAGGGACGGGGGCGAGGGTAATTTATCCATTTCGGTGGAGGGCCTTGTCAGATTACCAATATACCCTTTCATTATGGTGGTGACTGCAACGGGGTGCATAGGGAAGGGGGAAGCAAAAAGGACATTTAACATCTGCTTTGCCCGGGCGTCCGGAATTCCGAATATTTGAATCGCGCGCCGGTTTGTTCTGGGGGCTGGTCAGCGCTATATACTGGCAGCAAAGGATGTTCCTCTTATCAAGATACTACTACATAGGATATTCCTTTATTAGGAACTACTCATTTCGTTTATGATCTTCTCCCCTTATATTGATCAACACATCCCTTCCTTCGTCGATTCGATTCACCTAGTACTACATGATCATGAGCACGTCACGTTGCATACTCCTCGATCATGCCCACATTGGAGATCAACACATCTCCCTTCCTTCGTCGATTTGATTCGCTTAGTACTACAAGATTATGAGCACATAACGTTGCATACTCCTCGATCATGCCCACATTGGAGATCAACACATCCCTTCCTTCGATGATTCGATTCGCTTAGTACTACATGATCATGAGCACGTCACGTTGCATACTCCTTGATCATGCCCACATTGGAGATCAACACACCCCTTCCTTCGTCGATTCGATTTGCTTAGTACTACAAGATTATGAGCACGTCACGTTGCTTACTCCTCGATCATACCCACAGTGGAGAGCAACGCATCTCCCTTCCTTCGTCGATTCGATTCGCTTCGTACTACAAGATTATGAGCATGTAATGTTGCATACTCCTCGATCATGCCCACATTGGAGATCAACACATCCCTTCCTTCATCGAATCGATTCTTAGTACTACAAGATTATGAGCACGTGACGTTGCATACTCGTCGATCATAGCCACATTGGAGATCAACACATCCCTTCCTTCGTCGATTCGATTCGCTTAGTACTACAAGATTATGAGCACGTCCATACTCCTCGATCATGCCCACATTGGAGATCAACACATCCCTTCCTCTCATCAAACATCGGTATTGTGACATTATTCAAGCATTACATCGAAAATTACAAACAAAAGCATGCGTAGGGAGTGCTGGGTTCGTTTTATGCATAGCACGACTCATGCATTGCGTGATGTTGAGGCCGTAGAACTCTCCATTTTGGTTGTAGGAATCCCGCATTGATCCAAGCTATTAATCCAATCGAAGGATTCAATCGTATGGAAGTCGGAGTCTTCAACGTCACAACACAAGTACGATGTTCTATTCTGAAAACGAAGTGCTGGTACCTGTATCTCATTCTGCAACCTGGTACAAGAGTATTGGGAGTCTTCTGAATCCAGTACAATTTCATCTTGGTCAGCAATTGTGAAGACCTGAGCACAAAGCCCAGGCAAAATGATTATTTATGGTTGGTTCGCACACGTGAAGAAAAATGTATTGTTCAACTTGAATACAACAATCAAATAGAATCAATGACAATAAAAGGAATGTTTAACATTCTACCTCTTTTTCGTCGGCATTCGAAGGAGCCAATGTAACAGGATTGTGAAGAGGGTCATCAGGAGCTGGAGCTGGAGCTAGAGCAGGAAGCAGGAGAGCCTTCTTCGGTAGCAGGAGCAGGAGCTGGAGCAGGAGAGCCTCCTGAGGTAGCAGGAGCTGGAGTAGGAGAGCCTTCTGAGGTAGCAGGAGCAGGAGCAGGAGAGCCTTCTGATGTAGCAGGAGCAGGAGTTGGAGCTGGAGAGCCTTCTGAGGAAGCAAGAGCAGGAAGCAGGAGAGCCTTCTGAGGTAGCAGGAGTAGGAGCAGGAGCAGGAGAGCCTTCTGAGGTAGAAGGAGTAGGAGTAGGAGCAGGAGAGCCTTCTAACGTAGCAGGAGCTGGAGCAGGATGAGCTGCACGAGAGCCTTCTGAGGTAGCTGGAGCTGGATCTTCCGGACCATTTGCTGTTGCCCCCAAAGGATCTTCCTTATTCGTTTCCTCTGCTGCAATATCAGAAAGAACCTTGAGTATTGTTGCATCTGCTTCCTTTTCTTCTTTGGAATCCTTTTCTATCATCCATTGTGAACCAATTGCTGAACTGTGAGGCGGCTCATAGACTTCAGATGATTTAATCAAGTTAGCAGGCGGCATGAGTTGCAAGGGGGTCTGACCAATAGGTGTGATTAGAGCGGGCGGTGGTGGTAAGCCGTTAACTTGGTGAAGGTGACTGAGTGCAGCATTCACAAAATTCTCCATAGTGCGCAGCTGCTGTGTTACCATTTGTACTATCTGCTACGTGTGTGAGCGGTTTAACTCCTCCTGCTGTGCCATCCTCTTCTCCATCATTGACTGGAACTTGGTCTGCTCGCGCTGATTTTCAAGGATTAGTTTTAGAAAGAAGGAAGAGTCCATTGGCTCGCTGGTTGTTGCTGGAGTGACTGAAACTGTTTCTGTTTTTTCAGTGGGTAGCGACGCACCATCATATACTTGAAGATGTCTCACTGGAGACGCCTCATTGTCTTCACTATCTAAGGAACAAATGTCATCAGGAGATGGCTCAATTGTAGCCCTTAGGCCACGAGGTTTGTCTCTTGGTCTCGCAGGCCTGTATTCCTTGAAATGTGTCTTGGACATCATGTACTTGGGACGCCAATCTTTGGGTTCGGTTCGCACTCTTTCCCCGTCTTCATCTACTCTGGTAACACGACTCAGGATGAAGGAGATCCAGTGAGCATACGGTATATGTCGGGCCACGGTCAACCCATCAAGGATAACATCTTCAATCTCACATAAAATGAAGTCCATGATGTCGAAGGGCCGACCAGTCATGACGTGAAGGAGAAGCCACTGCTGAAGACTAGTGATCGACTCTGCATTGCCAATCAGTGGTAACAATGTCTTCCGTAGTGCCCGGTGAACCACATTTGCCTCAGGGGTAAGCATGTCAGGCGTGTGATATGCTCGCCTACCTGTGAACGACTCAACAAAAAGTTCGGCCATCTCCTCGTCGGACGGGAACGACCCACCGAGCAAACTACGCCGAGGTGGTTCACGATCCCCGTAGACAATATTATGTAGGGATGTCTTATGGTCGTACTTTCCTATTTCAAAATCCCTCAATCCAAGAGTGTCAGCAATTTGGTGTCGGAAAAGAGTATACTGGCATCCCTGAAACATGAACATGATGTACTCCCTAGTATCAGCAATGTACACAATAGCACAAAAAACTCTCACCCAATCCTCAACATACTGATGATGCAATGAGACCAAATCATCCAATCCGGGATGATCATCGAAGTATACCTTAATATCCCCTCTCGCGCCCAACTTCATATGATCCTAATTTATAACCCTGTGCTGAAACAGTTTCATGGGCAGGTATTTGTAGCTATAATAGAAAGTTTGCTCAACGACATTCCTAAATCTTGGTTCGACCCGTTTGTCCTTGGTTTTCTCCCACCAGTGAATCTCAGACACCCATCTAAGACCTTTAATCATTTGGTAGGTGTGGTTGCGCAGGTCCATCATCTTAAGCGGCTCTTCTGGTGGAGGGTGAAGTTGTACCTCTTTCTCCTTCCTGGGATCTGGCGCAGGAAACTCTGAAGGGCGGGGCGGGCGACAGCCCGCGGTTGACCCACCCCGTGTGCGGCAGGAAGGCGCCGAGCTTGACCCACCCCGTGTGCGGCGTGCAGGGGCAGAGGAAGAATCCCGTGCCGCAAGCCTGCACCTTAGCCTCATCTAAGGACCAGATGTGCCTGCAGAAGTCGGCTGCGACTTTCATTGTCGCTTCGCTGGAGCAGGATCAAGCGCCTTTCCACCATCTCGGCCCATCTGCAATAAATTTCTCGAATTAGTGCCATTCCAAGAATTCGGCGGCGGATTGCGGTATCCGCTGGAGCCTGGAGGCAGACGCATACCTCTGATTTCGGCGACGGATTGAGGTATCTGCTGGAGGCTGCTGCAGGCGGCGGCGGCAGCGGCGGAACCCTACGAAGGGGTTGCGGCGCAAGTGAGGAAGCAGTAAATGGGGGGGTGGCAGGTCAGCACGAGTGACATGCCGTTGGATAAAGCCATAAAGGTGTGTGTAGTGCACTGTTGGCACCCTGTGACTAGGAAATGGGAAGCGCCTTTCCAACCTGTAGTTTACAAGGAAGTTCCTCTGTTCCAATGTATAACAGACCGGATCATCCTCCGGACGTATGTCGATGAGTATGAAAGTCATCACAGGATGGTCCTATCGTACATAATACAAAGAACCGGACAATCCATTCGCATACTTAGTCAATCATGCCCACATTGGAGATCAAAACATCCCTTCCTTCGTCGATTCGATTCGCCCAGTACTACATGATCATGAGCACGTCACGTTACGTACTCCTCGATCATGCCCACATTGGAGATCAAAACATCTCCCTTCCTTCGTCGATTTGATTCGCTTAGTACTACAAGATTATGAGCACATCACGTTGCATACTACTCGATCATGCCCACATTGGAGATCAACACATCCCTTCCTTCGTCGATTCAATTCGCCTAGTACTACATGATCATGAGCACATCATGTTGCATACTACTCGATCATGCCCACATTGGAGATCAACACATCCCTTCCTTCGTCGATTTGATTTGCCTAGTACTACATGATCATGAGCACGTCACGTTGCATACTACTCGATCATGCCCACATTGGAGATCAACACATCCCTTCCTTCGTCGATTCGATTCGCCTAGTACTACATGATCATGAGCACGTCACGTTGCATACTCCTCGATCATGCCCACATTGGAGATCAACACATCCCTTCCTTCGTCGATTCGATTCGCCTAGTACTACATGATCATGAGCATGTCACGTTGCATACTACTCGATCATGGCCACATTGGAGAGGATAAGAAATGGATATTTTCTAACCTACCATTCACGCAGCCCATACAGGACGTTCCATTGTTTTATAATACAACATACCGGATAATTGGTCATCACCATGCGCGATCGTATATTTTGTATAAGTCGCAACAGGAAGTTCCGATGCTACATAATACAGTGAACCAGATAGTAGGCACCTATGGCAGGTTTAATATTTAGGAAAGTGCACTTCAACTACATATAAATTACATATAAATCATAAGGTCCTAATGATTTCAGTTCGGATCGACTTAAACATTTACTGATTTGATATCCTAGTCATCGTCACTTTCATTTGTAGCATTTTCATCTTCATCAACGTATTGCCATAGAGTGTCGTCGTCCTCATCTTCAAAATTGAATCCATCCACATCAGATAGCTCCTACTGGCAAATTGCGTCCACTTCAGCGGCTGCAACCATAGTCTCCTCGCCAGTAATAGGCACCGGAACCTCTGAACCATCACCAAGACCATCATCAAGTATAACATCATGCAAGGTTTGGTCAATTTTATCATCTTGGTATGCAAGTACTATGCCAGTGGGAGCTATGTCCTCCTCATTTTCATTATAGCTCCACAAATGTCTGTGCTCAAATTTTTGCACCACTCTCCATGGGTGTTGTAGCAGGGTGTCTGACAAGTAAAAGACCTTCATTGCTTGTTCAGCAAGAATGTAGGGATCATCTTGGTACCAGTAATCTCCAGTATTGACGCTTGTGAAGTAACCATCATTTCTAATCTTCGGTTCCTTCTTGGTCCCTTCCAGATCATACCAGTCAACCTAGAATAAAACAATAGTTCGATCTCTGTCAAGCCCCGAGTTGTACCGCAGCTCAATAATGTCTCTTAGTGAACCATAAAACTCAATTTCTTTAATGTCTTTATGTGATCCTGTAGTCATGATTCCACTGTTCTGTGTCTTCCTATTTGCCTCTCGGGCCTTGGTGTGGTACCAGACACCCCTACAATACATGTTGTATAAGTTTTTGCTCGCCGGTCTGGTTCAGCTGATAATGCATATAGGTTGTCATCGCTCACTGAATTGTTTGTAATCTGTACAGAAGAGCCATAGTTTTTTTAATATAGTTTTGTTTAAAGGTCCTCACCAAGTAATATAAGCTAGCTACCAAACAAAAAAATGAATACTAACATGCGATCTAAACCAGTGCCGAAATTCTGTAACAATTCGACGATCAATATCCTCATTCGACACACCTTTCACTTTTATTTCATTCTTGAACACTCTGCAAAGTAGTACCATCTCAAAGTTAGTACGAAATAATTGTAGTTCTATCATTGCAATGGTGATTTACTTACTCGATATATGGCTTCACCTCTTCGCAATTGTTTAGCACATACCAAACCACCTTGTCGTACTTTGACCCAAGCCAACAAGTGGTCCCTGCTCCAAGTACTTGAACATTGTGATCGAAACAGGATGTTCCATCTACAGACAAATCAGCATTCTCTTTGTTCCTTCCAACCCGATTGAATCATGTGGCCACATCATCAGCCGTGAAGTACCTAGAGCAAAATGTCAAGGCCTCATTAGTAACATATGCTTCTGCAATGGATCCTTCAGGCCTAGCTTGGTTTCTCATTGAACGCTTCAATGTGCATAGCCTTCTTTCGACGGGATACATCCATCCATATTGTACTGGACCTCTCAGGATTGCTTCCTTAGGCAAATGGACAGCCAAGTGGACCATAACATCAAAGAATGCAGGAGGGAAAATTTTCTCAAGCTTGCACAGAATTATTGGGATATCTATTTTCAGTTTTTGCAAGACATCCAACTTCAGAGTTTTGCAACATAGTTGCCGAAAGAAGTTTTCTAATTCTGCAATAGCTGTGTATATCTCTTTGTCCACTAAACCGCGAAGACAAGCCAGCAAAACCCTTTGGAGTAGGATATGACAATGGTGAGTTTTCAGTCTTTGTAGTTTGCATCCATCTGCAGCAACACACCTAGATAAGTTTGAAGCATATCCATCTGGGAACTTCACCAAACTTATAAAATCACAAAACAGCTTCTGTTTCGTTTTTGAAAGTACATACGGAGCTTCTGGCATTTTGCATGACTCACCATCCTCAATTGCCACCATGTGTAGATTTGATCTTACGCCCATGTCTTCCAAATCAACACTAGCATTGATGGTGTCCTTTGTCTTCCTAGCAATTTTAAGCAACGTTCCAATAAGGTTTTCGCATATGTTTTTCTCAATGTGCATCACTTCAAGGTTATGTGCCAACTTCAGAGATGACCAGTACGGCAAATCCCACAAACGAACCCTTCGGCTCCAGCACTGTCCGGATTCCCGCTTCCTTTTCTTTCCTTGAGGTAGAGGATGCTTTCCTGGTCTAACGTCTTTAACCTTTTCCAGTTGCTGCTTCAGCTCCTCATGGGTAAACTGCCCTGGCTTTTCTCGGTTTTCAACAGTACCATCAAAATCTGCTCTCTTTCTTCTCCATGGATGGTTAGTTGGAAGGAAACGACGATGCGCAATGTAACATATCTTGTTCTTCAATCTCCTTGAGCAAGGATCCTTGTCGCAACGCACACATGCAAAATAGCCTTTCGTGACTCGCCCAGACAATATGCTCAATGCTGGATTATCATGTATGCACCAAAGCACCGCAGCACGCAGTTTAAATTCTTTACCCTCAACAGCATCGATTGCCCAAACACCCTTCCAAAGTTACTGCAGCTCTTCGACGAGAGGTTCCATGAAGATATCAAAATCCTTTGATGGAGAACTCAGCCTAGGGATCAATAAGGCCATCATGAAGTTTGATTCTTCCATGCATACCCATGGTGGCATGTTATACGGCACAACAAATACTGGCCACATACTATATGAGTTGTTCATGTTGCCAAATGGATTGAAACCATTGGTTGCAAGACCAAGTCTAAGGTTCCTAGCATCTTTTGCAAATTCTTTCCAACTTTTATTGAATTGTTTCCATGCCTCACCATCAGCTGGATGGCTAAGCTCATTCTTCACCGGTTTTCGCTTCGACTCGTACCATCGTGCATCCTTTACTATTTTTGATGAAAGAAATATCCTCTTCAGCCTGGAAATCAGCGGAAAATGCCTCAATACCTTTTGAGGAACACGCTTGTTGGTGTCTGCATCCTTCCATCTTGAATCCGCTTCACAACATACTGGGCACACATCAAGTTTGACATACTTCTTCTTGCGAAACAATATACAATTATTTTTGCAAACATGGATTTTTTCATAGCCGAGTCCCATGGAATATATGTACTTCATTGCCGCATCGAAATAGTCTGGAAGACACGCTTCTGGGAATCCTTTTTGTAACAAATTCATCGTTGACGTTGCTCATCCGACTGAAAGACTGTATATGAAGTAACTTCACAACAAATGTAAATTGTGCATATGAAGATGTCGGTGACACCTTATGGTTCAGGTGTTCCTTTACAAATTCATATATTTTCTCACCGAGCACCTGACCCTTGCCCAAGTCAGCAATCAATTCAGACATCCCATCATCTCCAGGGCTTTCATCCTCCTCCATACCCGATATGTATTGGTTTTCCTGGACCGTTTCCTGATCACCACCATCCCTTGGAGCTGCATTATCCATATCCCCCTCTGCATCCGGCAGAATTGTGTTATCCTAAACATTTGCATCATCGTCAACCATATCCTCCAAAGCTTCTCCATGATGGATCCACCTAGTGTAAGTGGTTGCCATCCCACTCACAAGTAAGTGAACTCCGATTCGCTCTATAGTCCCTGTAGAGTTATTGAGGCATCGACGACACGGGCATAGTATTTCTTCGTCCTCAGCATATCTTGTCCAAAGAAATGCCAAGAAATCCTGGACCCCTTTCTCATGATCGGTGGTAAAACCAGTACAACCGGTTATCTAGCGTCTATCCATCTGGAAAGTTTTTGGCGAATCCAACTCAAAATTACTGTGAAATGAAATTTTCCGGATTGAACACAAAATTACTTACCATATTGACACGCCGCTGCAGCAAGTATCACCCAGGTTGCGCTCGTAGGAGTGAGCAGCCATTGGAAGTCACAAATCACCGCCGGAATGATTCGTTTTGGTAGCCTACTCGCCTCTTCGTTCTTCGTTTTCCCGTTTCGGGGCAGCGGACTGCGGGAAAACTATTTTTGGCTACAGCGCGGGCTTTTCTCCAGCCAACTTATCAGAACCACTCCGTGTTGTGGTTGGGGTGGAAAGTGTTTCCTATTAAATTGACACAACCAAGAGGTGGTGCAGTGGTAGACAGTGCTGTATTGTTCCTATAGGTCTCTAGTTCGAACCCTTGCTATGGCAAATTGTTTTTGCAACATTTCGTGACCGACAGTAAGAAACAAGCAGTTTCGCGATCGTTACTCAGGAAGGTCCTTCCAGCAAAACATCAACAGAACGGACCAGCAAAACATCAGCAAAATTAATTCAGAATGGTGAGTATGCTCGACTCAATTTGAAATAGATTAAACCAAATCGGCATAATAAGATGGAATCTCATAGCACTCATCACCACAAATTTCACACCACCAGCAAGTAGCAAACACAAAAATACAAATAATTCATCACCACAAAGTACACACCACCTATGAACTGTCTAGCTAGCAGTAACACCAGACATGTTTTATCGACTGTCTGCAACTCAGTCAGAGTTCGATTGCTCTTTCTTTCAACAGGGCATTAACAATTGCTGAATCTCTTTCAGCTGGTCATTCTCCTGCCGTAGCAATTGATTAACATGGCCCCTGCATTTGGTCAGCTCTTCCATCAGGGCAATGTTCTCCTGCTATAACAATGTCATTTCATTCAACCGGGCATACTCCTGTTGCAACAATTGATAATACTCTTCCATGTATTTCTACATCTCTTTCAGCTGTTCATTCTGCTGCTGTAACGATTGCTCATACAGGTGCTTGTAATTTAGAGCCTATTGCAGTGAGCTCGCTGACTTGTTGTTCTTACAAGTCTCTCTTCACCTTCTGTAGCTCAGCTTTAGTGGATTCAAGCACCTCCAGAAGCTAGAAAAATACAAGAACCTATCAATCCATCAAACGATGCAAACTGAAAACTAACTGAATCAACTTCTAACACCAATTGCAATTCAAATCTGAGTGTACGATAAAATATGAATCTATTGTATATGGTCATCCATCCTCTAGATCCCCAAATCTAGAGATCCCCATCCCTAGGTCGATAGGGGAAAATATAGTGGCTCAAACCAGAGGACTAACCTTGTCGTCCTATTTCATTAACTTGTAGCCGGGAGGTGGCGCATAAACCACCCTCTCATCACCGCCAGGATCCGCCATTCCTACCATGAGCAGTTGTAGATCTGCGCGTAGCAAATGTCGAGAGTCTTTGCGAAGGCAGTGAACTGTTTCGCCTGTGAATTACTAATTTATATTAAAGATTCGAAAAAAATGCTTACATGTGGGACCTAATTGAATTTTATGACTACTTGGAACACTCTATTTTTAAAATAATGCTTACATGTGGGACTAAAGTTGGTTTATGACGCCACTGACTTAGCGAAAATGCTTACATGTGGGACACTGCAAAATTTTATGACGAGTTGGAACACTCTATTTTCGAAAGAATACTTACATGTGGGACCCTTCTGAATTTTATGACGACTTGGAACACTCTATTTTTAAAATAGTGCTTACATGTGGGACCAAAGTTGGTTTATGACTCTGTTGCGGAGCTTATGGCGTCACAAAACTGGCTTGGAACAGGGAATGCTCGGCTACAGTACCAACCGTTATGATGAAAGTTTTTTGTCACTAAATTTTCTCGGAAGTGAAATATTATGACGAGATCAGCGAAGAACGTCATAAATCAATGACGCTAAAATGTGGTTGCGTCACTAGTCAACGATTTTCTTGTAGTGTTCATTAAGGAGCACATAGAATGAGCAAGGCTACGCGCAGAGACAGCAGCGCCAAGTTCACCAAAGGAACGCCCAGCCGAAGCAAGAGAGCTAACGCCATTAGAAAGCCATTGAAACAATGGACTGATGTACATCTTCTCAATGTTATGAGGTGCAGGAGTTATACCGAAAACCACAAGAAGATCATGAACTTTCTGGCAAACAGGCCCAATGCGACGCTCAACTTCGTCGCAATAGGTATTGTGCTCATCGCGTTTAGCATCATAAAAGACTTGGAGACCTTCGGCTTTCTTTTTCTCATCTTCAGCAGAGGCAGACAGACTCTGAAGATTGGCCAACTGAGTTTCAAGATCGGCATTTTTTAAGAAGCTCATCCTTCTCCTTAACAAGATCTATGTTTTTTGTCTTTTCCTCTTCTAAAGAAGAAGCAAGAGAGACCTTCTCTACTTGGAGAGTTTTGACAATTTTAATTTCCTTAGTCAGGGCAGTAGCAGAAGTCCTCTCAGAAAGCTGATGAGCGTGAAGATTGGCGCGACAGCGGCGTTGAGCAGCACGACAAGCAAGAAAAGACTTCATACTCATGTCCTAATTCTGATACAAAATTTCTTGCTGGTTAGGAATTCACAGTCTTCCTCTGGGAATAGCTGTTCTTCTTTCATTCTTCTCTTCTTCTGTTACTCCATCGGCTATCAAGCAACCGATATATATCGTTCGCATTAGCATGTATATGCGGCATGCGTGTGTCCTTTCCGATGATGCTTCAGTCAAGATGAAGATTGCTTGGTTAATATCATATTGCCGATTATACAGACAAATCTTCTCTTTCATTGGCTAGATAAATTTCATCCGAAGGAGAAGGATAGGCCAACAACAATTCTCCATCTAATGCACGCACTTACATTTGTTTTGGTGTCAACTGATCTACTCCACTTGCCGCGTAGGGTAGTTATCAGTAGATACATACCGCGTAGGGCTCCATGCATTGTCGTAGACATGCCTGCTTGATGACGAGTCAGTGCAGATCTGTTTGCTAACGGTTGTTGTAGTCGTCGTCGAAGCAGTTGTTGATGAAGTCATCGGCGAGATCGCTGGCGTTTGAGCTTAATGACGACTCCACCGGCGTGGTCAACGAAGAACGATCATGCTTGCTTCTCTGCCATGTGAACAAGCGCCATCATCGGCTCGTCTAGCAAGTATGTAGGCCATGGTCCCACTCGTTGTTTTGGTGCCGATATTGTTGGCTCCATCGGCCTCATCATCATCTTGGTGCTGGTCCTACTATACATAGAAGAAGATCTCTTCGGATTGGCCTCTTAATTTTGTACCGGTAGCTGTGCAACCTCTCGCAGTGTTACCCTGTCATTGTGATCATTCTCTGTACCGTGCTTGCTCAATTTAGCCGATGAAAGTTGTCGCGGCAGCCGATCATTTTGTCGAACTGTAAATTGATCTCTCAATGACGCTTTGATTTGATACTCCCAATAAGTAGTGGCTTCAAGGCTGCGGCATCATACGTCGATTAACTAAACAAACTTATTTGCCGATCTTTAGCCTCTGTCAATTATTTTCTTCTGTCTGTTGCCAAGTTCTCTTAGTCGTCGGCTGAAAAGTCCCATAATTGAATAAATGATTGAGCAACCTGGTTGACTGCTATCCGGTTGGCAACTGTCGCTACAATTTACCCTCAAGAAAATTCATCGGCTCTGCAAATGGTCCATCTATCAGGATGCCGTAGTCCAAGCTTGCACCCAGCTGACTATTTTTTCTCGCCGCGGTATAGTAATTAATAAATCCGGAGTCTGTATGCACCAGCATATTTCAAAACACAAAAATCCTGCAAAAGTGAGCTGTTCTCTTGTTTTTTCTTCTGTAGCAGAACCTTATTCATGGCTTAATGATGCATTGAGATCTGTTTTCTCGGCCCCGTCCATCAGCTCCACCAGGAAATAGTCGTCAATTCTCACTTTTTCTAATCGCTTCAATGCATTCATCTTTACCCATCGGCTGACAAATTTCGAATGAGCCGATCCTTGGATGCACATTACATTAATATTCAATGACAAATATTTCTGAGCATTTTTCTACCGAGTATCCGGTTTCTTCGGTCATTAACTTGGCGCAAGATCTATTTAGAATAAATAGCCGAAAGATACGTCTTGTCGGCTCTTGGCATACAGTATGTTACTTTCATCCACTGGATCCCATGGAAAATAATTTCCAAGTAGCCGATATTTCTGAACAGTAATTTTTGGCTCTCGATCATCTGGCTCCCATGGAAAACAAACGACAGGCAGTCGATCCTTCGGGGTAATGTCTTTGAGCAGCGTGCAGTAAATACTCCCAGAAACAATCTGCCGCTCTGCTTCTGTAACCTCGTAATCAACAGCCTCTGGTTCCTTAGCTTCCTCAAAACTTATCAATGTAGCTTTGGATGTTTCCTTCCGGCCGTCGATATTAATCATGTCTTATAAACAAGGATTGTTGCCAGCTGAAGCTTTCTCATCTCGTTCTCTAGAGTCAAGATCTCTGTCAGCTTGTTTTTCTTTATTTTTGTAATTGGCTGAGACCTCTTTTTCGTGAACTTCTTCAGAACTGTGCTCTCCTTCACCCCAAAGCTCATCAACCGAGACCAGTGCCTCATAATCAATAATTTTTGTCGTCTCATGCTCTTTATGTTTAATCCTGTGACCCTCAATAGCCAATTGGACTGGTAGTACTGTTTGTGATGGCAACACAACAAATTGAAGAACCACCATCGGTGATTCTTGAGGAGTAGACTGTAACTGAATTTTTTCGGCTTCCAATTGACAGCTCTCTTGATCTTGCGTACTCACTTTGACTATATCAGTTGGACACAAATCTTCGTCAGTCTCCATCGGATGCACAAGCTCTTTTGATTTTTCTATAACATACTGACTGACCATTGATTGAGGAGTTATTGGTCGATGTGGTTGGTGAGCATTCGGCTGTGGGCTCAATACTTCTTGCTGTAAAGCCGATTCTTGCGACTAATGATTTCATGTTGGTTGTGGCCGAGTCGATAGCTGAGAAAATTGCAGCCCCCAAGTCCAAGATTGTTGAGCTATCGGTTGTGGTTGTAGCCCCCCGGGGCAAGATTGTTGAGCACATGGAGCAGTCTGCTGTGAACTGTGGGGAATAAATTGCAATCCTTGGGCAGCACCATGAGCACACGTTGATTCTTGAATTTGAGTAGTGTCCGCAGGTGTATATCCAAGAGCACTGAACAAATCCTCCTGTGCCAGCGGCTGTGGCGTGTATCAAAGAGCGCTGAACAAATCCACTTGTGGCAGTGATAATGAGCTGGAGGGAACTGGTGCAGTCTGAGGAACTGTCATCAGCTGATAGAAATTATCCTTATGTAAGCATGGTGAAATTAAATAAGCACCATAAGCCGGTTCACCAGTTGTACTCATACTTGTCGTTGCATAATTTAACGCTCCAGATTACATGCATGCTGATTCTCTATAGCTTTGCTGCTGAATTGGACCGTAAGAAAATGTACTACTAGCCGACGTTAACGACTGCTGATAATACGGCTCCACATAGTCTTGCTGTTGAGTTGGACCATGAGGGAACGCGCTTTTAAGTGCATTGTCTACAATATCCATCAGGGCTTCACACAGATTGTCCATCTCTTGATTGGTCGTGGACATTGTCTTCGTGTTTCACCAGGCGATATAATAATAGGGATTTAATATTCGTGTCCTACCGGGCGTGCGAAAAGTGTGTTGACGCGAAAATAGGACGTCACCTCCACGCGCGACACACGTGACTCCCGGTTTGTTGCGAGGTGTGCCAGCCAATCTGACCTGTTGATTGACAATGGAAAATCTAAAATGTTAGGTAGCAGGTTAATCGGCTAGAGAGCCGATTTGTCTTTTGATAAGATCGTAACAGCTAGGTAGCCGATACGGAGCAAACAGATCGGCTAGATCAGCCGATATGATGATGTAGGTAGAGCATAAGCTACTAGAGGCAACTTAAACAGAGCTACATGAGCAACACCTGAAACAGATCTAGCCGGCTATATGATAATTAGAAATAATAATGTGATAAAAGCCGACAGGAAGCAGTCTCAAGCTGGATAATTGTGATAAAAGCTAAAGCAACAAGAATTAAGATAAAACTTGCTAATCTAACTAATATCGATAAATTGTGAATAAATCTAGGCGAAACCACAGTGATACGCCCAGAGGTTAAAGCCTAGATATTACTCGGTAAAGCGGAACTCACCAACAAGCCGGAGATCGAAGCGATGCAGCCCGATGAGTTTGCGAGAACTGGTGAAAAAAACAAAAGATACGAAGGCAAAGTCGCCGAAAAAGTAGATGCGGTAAAGTAGATGAAAGAAATTGTAAAAGGGGTTTGCCCAGAGGCGGTTTTGATATTGATCGTGTGATGATTGTTACAATGACCCTGAGTACATATTTATACTCCGAACCTATGACTCCTAACTAGCTAGGACTATGACTCATACAAGACTTCCTTAATACAAGATATCTAGATAAAAGGAAATATTAAAACATATAGACTCTATTTTCCCTTGTGTAGAATCTTTGCTAATTAAACTTCCTCCCCTTTTGAATCCCTCTCGGCCAAGGCAAACCAATTAGGAAATATTTTAATTCCTAACAGTCCGAACACCATCTTCTTGTTTTCCAAGGTGACGTGCATCCTTTCTTATCACCTTTACATGCACGTATTACCTTATATGGATTTACTTCTAATTTGCCTCCCTCGTGCATGTGCTGGTCTTTTCCTCCTTGACATCATCCTGACCTTTTCTTTATTTTAAATCACCTTTGCCTGCCGATCCATCTGCTGAAAGCTACTGCACTTCCATGCTAGCCGATTCTCCCTTAGTGGCTTTGCCGATCGCATACCTCCGCCGACTGTTTCTACTTAGCCGATTGCTCCATGCTGATTCTTCCTTTTATGCAATAAAATAATCTGGCTAGCGTACTAATCATGATAGGTAATGAAGACTAGGCTATTTCTCATGACACCGCCCATATATGCAGCTGACATTCTGCAGATCACATGGGATTCACCGACCATCAACTGAGCTTTCTTTGCCTTCAACCGAATGTGCTGCTTTTGCCTTCTATCGGCAGATGATCTCATGCCCTACATCCTTCCTTCTGCCTCCTTTTGACTTTGGTCTTGACACATGCCAAAAAACGGTGTCAACAACATCGTATTTATGGACTCGCCGAGGAGATGAGTGAAGTTCTTGTACTCTCTCCAGTAAGTCACAAACAAGCGAGCATTAACCTGATTGTTCCCAACATGTGCAACCTTGAGCTTATCCCAAATCCTACAAGTTAGGTCCTCTGCACACACCCGATCGATTTCGGATTGGCAAAAAGCACGAAACAAGTAGTCGATCGCCTTATTGTTGGCGTCATGCATATCCCTCGATCCTGGGGCAATGAAGTTTATGGGATGAACATAGGTAGTGTTCTCCATCACATCCCAAAGCAACTGACCCTTGCCGCGAAGAAAGGCAGACATTCGTCTCAGCCACATTTGGTAGTTCTTCCCATCGAAGTGCGGAGGGCCTGAACTCCTTTCCTGGTACCCCATCTTTGGATCTTAGACTGGTTAGAATCCCGAAAGATCCATAACCGGCTCTGATACCACTTGAAGGACCGGATTGGGCGACCAGAGAGAGAGGAGTGAATGAGAGCCAATAAAAATTCTTCTCGAAGGAGATGTCTTCTCCAACAAGATGAACACGGCCAAATCCCAAAATCACCTCCAACTCGAACTCCTCAAGTTTGCCAATACCACGTAGCCACTGGAGTGCTACTGATCATAGGAGCAAACCTCACTTCCAACCAACTCAACCACACGCAACACGAATCAGAAAAACTGCACGGTTTGCTGCATGTGCTGCACCGGTCAGACTGATGGTGCGCACCGGGTAGACCGGTGACGCCGGTCAGGCCGGTCAACTGCGCGCGGTCAAACCGGTGCCACATCAACTGCATAGAAAACGTTCTAGAGAGCCTCAATGACTCCTATAGGACCTGGAACAAAAATAACTCCTCTAGGACCTGGAACAAAAACCACCTCAGAAACACAAACCGAGGGAAAACAAGAAGCTCCACAAACCCTAGCAAACCAACTTCAAACTTGGCAAGAACTGACCCAAAGCAACACAAGACAAAGCTCTACACACCCAAATGTTCACCAGAGGCAAAACCCAACAGAGGGCAGCACCGGTCAGACCGGTCACGCCTGGGCAGCTCGGGATGAACTCCACCCGCGGGTCAACTCCAAGAATCAAGCCTCCTGATCTCCCGATTCGCTCCATGGATTCAAGAGAAACTTTGGGGAAGGTAGGAACACCTTATTGGTGACCTCTAGCTCGAATCTCAAGCCCCAAAACTCTCTTGAAAAGGAGGAATCGCAAATCTCGTGCCTCTACCTGAAGAACACGAAGAACTCGAAAACAACCAAAATTGAAGGCCTTCCCACAGGATTTGAGGGGCAAGATCACCAAGAAAAGAGGCACACGAACCTCATGTGTGATTCCCAACAAAAATCTCGCAAAGAAACACCTTTAAATCCTTCCCACAAAAATCCCAAGAAGAAGCTCCGAAAATCACCAAAAAGGGAAAACGCCAGGAACAAAGAGACTCAAGATGAACCACGCTAAATCTTCTATGCATACCATGAAAGGTTCATACATGGTCTAGCAAGCCGCCCGAGCATCCAACCCTTTGTCAAGATGAATCATGAAGCTCTCAAGCTAGCCTATGGAAAACCAAAGGGAAGGGAAAAAACTAGGAAGCAAATGAACTGGGGTTCCAAGAGATGGCTGCCATCCCACATCTCCCAAGTTTATATGGGGCAACCGAAAGACGAAACAACCCCTATTACATAATAGTAGATACACACCCCCGAAGGGCACTTTAGGTAATCTCGTCATAGCACCATCGGACGGATGCGCATCCACCACAAGCTTGCATATCACCAACGCAATCCTTGTGATCATGTCGCGTGTCCTCCGCTTCGAAGTCTCTGGAAGCCCACAGCGCACACTGGTCAGACCGGTGCTCCCCACCAGTTAGACCGGCCTGGTACTGTAGCCGCGTGCACTTTGGTCTTCGGTCTTGGCTTTGTGGCTCAGCCAAGTAACCTAGTGGCTTTGTGGTGAACCACTGCAAACCCCGCGGACTTGGTGCAGCCTCACGCCAATCTCCACACATGACTTGGCTGCCACTGACGTCCTGGCTTGGTCTTGGTTTTGAGGCTCAACCAAGAAACCGTACACGACTTCATTTTGCTCTTCTTGCCACCATGCGGCCCGCACTTGATCCCGTCAGCCACCGAGTCCCTCGAACCAAGTCTACTTGTCTCTCCACACCTGGAGGCCCACTAGAATAGACCTTTCACGCTTGTTCTTCACCCGCACCAACGCAAATCAAGCCGCAACCTGCACTTGCAATACTAGGCTAAGGGTCAGTCCACACAACGTTGTCAATCACTAATCACTAAAGAGCGACCATCCACCAGTCCTCGGACGCAAACAGGTCCTCAGCCGAGATTAGGAACTTCAAGGTGAGACACGAGACAGACAATTAGATAGGTTCGGGCCACAATGTGCGTAATACCCTATGTAATGTATGCCGTGTAGCTCTTGATTGATTGCGTAAGATTCAGGTGTTGTTTGGGGGGGTCTCTGCCTTGCCTTTTATACTACAGGAGGTAGTGTTATAAATCGATTTAAGGGAAGAGTACTTGTCGTAGCCTATGGCAGTATACAAGATAAGCTTTCCTAATCTAGTACTAGTCCCGTGTTGTCTTGTAGTCCATGCCGTCTTGCACCGTGGCCCACAAGCCAGAGTAGTCACGGGAGCCAGTCCTGTATACGTGCATGATCTACCTCGATGGTGGACCCAGGGATGTATGTACGACTGTTGGGTATTTTAGCATCACACGAATAAATCCGCAAGCGCACGGATACCGTTGTAGCATTCACCTTAGAGTATTCCAATGGTATCGAATCCAAGGGAACATGTGTGCACTAACTTCTGTTCTAATGGTCCAAGGATAGACCACGATATTAAGCACTAGAGGATAGGAATCCTATGGATAGCTCAATAGATGAGAATAAAGGTCGATCTCTCAAGAACTTGCTTCGTGCACTGGCTTACCCCTGATTTGTCAGGCGACTCTGGCCTACGGTTCTAAAATGAATCAACCTACACTATATCCGAACGTGGAGGATTCAGAGGATCAACAGGGCTGTCACCACCTACGATCTACCTTTACCAATCCGTGGGATATAGGTCAAACGAAGGATAACCCTTAGCTTAGACACTACGTCTATGCTACTGATTACTACCATAGCGTGACTATGCTATCTCGCGGTGCGTAGCAACCTACGGCACTCTATATTAAATATAGAGTGATGAACCCGCAAGGAGAAGAACTGATCTCACTCAACTATAGAAGAAGAACTAGCTTATACTAAGGGCATGCAAGAGAGCACCCAGTCTTGTGCTATGCTGGCAACAAATATGAACATCATACAACAGACAGACATATAAACAGAAGATCTACGCAGTAGCAAAGGAAAAACACTACTCATGCAACCAAGCATAAAGCTAGAAGGAATCATGAATGCCACTTTGGTCTAAATGGAATATGCAGGAATATCCATTATATTCAAATTGACAAACACGCATACAAATAGATATGAGAACTATGAATTTGTGCCACAAGATCAAAGGGGTGTCTTCAAAGAACATGAGCCTCTAAATCAAGAACACGCGAAGAACACAAGAACATAACACCTGTGTATGAATGCTACTATAGTCCAATTAGAAAATACAAGAATACTCACTTTAGTCTAATTGAAGAATAGTGACATCGTAGAGGCACATGCCTCTCTATATCTCCCTTTGTACTCTAACACAACTAGAAGAGAAGAGGAGCTTCGGATGGGTGAAGTGTCTATTGGAAATGAGGTGCCCCCCTTTTATTTATAGGCAAAGGGGTTGATGAGGACATCACCGGCTCAGATACAACCATATTTACTAATTTTGATTTGAAGGTGAACCAATTCCATATCGTCATTCTATTCAATACATTTGATGGGTTGTTGCTACACCATGATGTTTGTTCATTGTCATTTTCAGCAATATGTACATGGATCAAAAATAGTGTTAGACACATATGGAAGGCATGGAGGACCAAAGAAGTGGATTGGAGACCAAGTCCAAGAGTTCCACACGTCCTCCACCAGGCCACCATGTCACTTTTGGCCCAAAGATGGAAAGAGATCAAGGACACGTTTTGGGCGCTGGATTCGGACTGCATGACTAGGCCAACCTTGCAATGGACGGCACGACCTCATACGGACTCCGTTTGGGACGTTCTTTATATGGTTGGAAAGATAATTTGATGGAGCTTCCAATGGCACCGGTTGCATGTCAAAATAATATCTGAGTCCACGGGAATCGTCGAAACAAGTGGACGTCAAAACTCTGTAAAGGTGCTACGTCACCCGGTTTTGGCCCGTTGGCCCATGTATCATGTCGGAGCCCATAGGGGCGCGTCCTAGGGTTGGAGCACGACCCCCACCAGGTCCTGGTCGTGCCCCTACCCTCTCATATACCCCCATAGCCACCACAAACAGATCGGGTTTTGTTTTGATGTAAGTTTAGCCATTGCTACTTCCTTGTAGACGCGTGTGTCGGCGAGACCACCCGTTCTACCCGATTCGGAACCCCAACTTGGTTACTTCAGATTGGTTGTGATCTCAATATTTACAATTCAGTTGCTTGTTCGACTTGTTCTTGCTTGTTCTTCGATTGCTCGCAGGAACGGGTGCCCTAGTGGCGGTTGACGCGCTCCACAAGATCGCGGCAGCCATAGGAAGTGGTGTATCGGTTGCTAAGGCGCATCCTTGGAAAGGTTGTAGTCAGGCCGTGAACATCATCTCCTCCAATCGAGTTATCCCCCACACCTCTCATCGAAAGATCGGGCATAAACCCTAGCGGGTTTGCATCAGGGGTGAATAAGAGTGATACTTTTTGTTTGGATCCATACACTTGTGCTGAAGCAAACCTTTTTCATCCTATTACTTGTGCTCAAGATGAACTGAAATTGATGTCTTCTCTAAATACTTTGGGTTATATTGAATTTGATATTCTTTGTGATTTAAAATGTTTAGAGGAGAAATTTTTTACATATTCAGAGTTTAAATACTTGTCGAATCATGCATATCACTTTATTGGCAATTATAATTGCAAAGGAGAGTATTTCATGCATAGAGTTTATGTTTGCTCTAATCTGAAATATCCATTTGAGCTACAATATCATGATCAAATAGGGGGCTGCACTAACACTAATAATGCTTTGCAAAGTCCTTCTAGTTTTTCTCTTAATCAACACGGTCAGCCCAAAGAAGGGGAGTATTGTTGGTTGTCACTTTGCAACATACTGTTCGCTCCGTGTTCGAATATCAAGGCAAGCACCTTTGGATGCCACCGGAGCAAGCCGAGGACGACTTGCAGCCAAGAAGGGGAGAATGATGAGGACATCACCGGCGCGGATACAACCATATTTACTTATTTTGATTCCAAGGTGAACCAATTCCATATCATCATTCTATTCAATACATTTGATGGGTTGTGGCTGCACCATGATGTTTGTTCATTGTCATTTTCAACAATATGTACATGGATCAAAAATAGTGTTAGACACATATGGAAGGCATGGAGGACCAAAGAAGTGGATTGGGGACCAAGTCCAAGAGTTCCACACGTCCTCCACCAGGCCACCACGTCACTTTTGGCCCAAAGATGGAAAGAGATCAAGGCCAACACGTTTTGGGCGCTGGATTCGGACTGCATGACTGGGCCAACCTTGAAACGGATGCCACGACCTCATACGGACTCCGTTTGGGACGTTCTTTATATGGTTGGAAAGATAATTTGATGGAGCTTCCAATGGCACTGGTCGCATGTCAAAATAATATCAGTGTCAACGGGAATCGTCGAAATAAGTGGACGTCAAAAATCTGTAAAGGTGCTGCGTCACCCGGTTTTGGCCCGTTGGCCCATGTATCATGTCGGAGCCCATAGGGGCGCGTCCTAGGGTTGGAGCACGACCCCCACCAGGTCCTGGTCATGCCCCTACCCTCACATATACCCCCATAGCCACCACACACAGATCGGGTTTTGTTTTTATGTAAGTTTAGCCATTGCTACTTCCTTGTAGACACGTGTGTCGGCGAGACCACCCGTTCTACCCGATTCAGAACCCCAACTTGGTTACTTCAGATTGGTTGTCATCTCAATATTTGCAATTCAGTTGCTTTTTCGACTTGTTCTTGCTTGTTCTTCGATTGCTCGCAGGAACGGGTGCCCTAGTGGCGGTTGACGCGCTCCACAAGATCGCGGCAGCCATAAGAAGTGGTGTATCGGTTGCTAAGGCGCATCCTTGGAAAGGTTGTAGTCGGGCCGTGAACATCATCTCCTCCAATCGAGTTATCCCCCACACCTCTCATCCAAAGATCGGGCATAAACCCTAGCGGGTTCGCATCAGGGGTGTGTGGCCTTGGACACCAAATGTCGCCAAAAACACGCCGAGCTGCGCTCTAGGACCAATCAAGGACCACCACGTGGAAGCAGATAGCGAACGGAGGAAACCCCGGATCGGCCAATTCAGGGATCAGCCGACCTGGGCCCACCACATTCTGTGTTGTGCTTTCTCCCAGTGACTGATATGTTGGCCCTTATTACGGTTTCAGGTGCATGCAGAGTTTTGAGGTAGTTTGGGTTCCTGGTGGGCCCTTGGATCCTTGTGTTGTACACGTGGTGGTGTCTGATTCATCAGTGATTGCTTTACTTGGATTGATGATGTGTCATGGACACATGGCATCCAATGTGGCAACACGTCGCCACGTGGCCTGGTGTGAGTCCCACCGGGCCCACATGATATCAGGGGTGTGATCTTATCTTGTGCATATCTCTTTCATCTGAGCTCCGAATTATACAAATGACATATCCATTTTGATCGTCTCGACGAGCCCGTCGCAATGGTGCATTCCAATTTGGCATTTGATACTGTTTATGATGATGCCATATTTATGCCATGGGGTCACTTGCTCGCAATTATGCCATTTAATGCGTATTTCGGTGCATCCTGCAACAAAAACTAGAAACACCAACACTTGTGAAACTTGTCAGTATAAAGCCCTATTCTAGTGTTGATGATCACTTTCCATTCGTTTTATGCAGAGTTGATGGCATAAAAGTAGTACTTAACAGCCGTCAACAACACACCCACATTTGACCTTTGCTGGTCCTCGAGTGAAGGAGAAAGGATCAAGGTGAGACATCATATCCAAAGGTATGAAGGGAGCATAAGAGATATTCCAAACCATACCTTGTACATGTGTACTATGTGGAGTGTCTATTATGCCATCTTGGGTAGTTGAGGAACGGAACAGTCATGAATCAAATCACTCCTACTCTTCATGTCAAGTAACTTGGGGTTTTGCAAATAATTTTTAAAAACAAACCTTGCTTACATCCTCTTTTGATTCTCTCAGATCGCTCAATGTGTATATGTCCTCACCAAGGCATTAGAATTGTCTTTCTTCATCCTACTTCTAATGATAGTTTATGTGGAGCTCAAGGTAGGGAATGAATGATAAGGCATACTTGCATCACATATATTCCAAAGAGCGGCTATAGTACTGAAACAAAGTGTGTGTAACCTGTTCAAAACTTGCTGTCCAGAAGCACCACAAACTTGAGTTACAGATATCAAATCTTTGGTTACACAAACCGCAACACAACCCCTTTCAACTTCTCTTTTGTTCTTTCTTTTTTCTCTTATCTTTCTTTCACACTTTTTTCTGATTTTTTTACTCACAGCAAACACAAGCGAACATACGAGGGGTGCGGAAAAAAATTACAGCACTGTGGAAGAACAAATATATTGATTAAGAACACGATGAACGCAACATACAAAGCAACAGTACCACAAAAAGGCTATGGGATTTTTTTGTGGCTTTTTCAGTGGACTGTAGGACATGAACACAATGATATAGCAGATGATAAAGGGTGGGAGGGTGGGTAATAATCAAAAACCTACCGTGATAACAATAGCTCTGATTACCACATGATAGAGACCGTTGCAAGAAAGGTCCTGGAGATGGCCCGATCTTCACGGCAGTAGGTTTTGTAGAAAGATAACTTGCTGCAAGCAGCGGGTAAAGGCTTTATACCTGACCAAGGTTGGTTACAACTAAACGACAAGGAGAGAGGCACCGAAACCGCGATGACTTTGACTTGATCTCCGAACGACCGCAGAACCACAAGCCGGAACTAATCCACACAATACGGTGCAGCCGAACGGAAACCGTAGAGCACGAAGTAGGGGGTCCCAGAGGGATCTCTTCACAAGTCCAAGAAGAACAAGGAAGAACAGGGGTGTGCAAGGCACTCAGTAGCTCGGCTGCAAGAAAACCATATGTGGTTGTCAATTCTCGATAATCAAAACTGAGTTCTTTGGGGTACATAGGGAGTATTTATACTAGGAACAACCCTCCTAGATGAGTGTGGGATAGGTGTGAACTGCAGCAACCACGTTGGGAGGTGGAAGGCCAACTGGTTGAAGCATTCACGAAGTGGTCTTTAGTTCTCACGCGTCTTTTCACCTTCTGCGTAGTCTTTAGTAAAATGACCATTACTCCTAGCTCGGAAGTCAAAAAGATGTGATGTTTGTTGGGTTGGAATCTTGACTTCAAGACGCTTCCATCTATGTATCGCTTTACCCCCGTCTCTTCTCGAGATGATATAGACTTGGACGTGAAGTTGATGCTTCTGCGGCGTAACCCTGAGTCTTGTGTGCGTAACCCTTCTCAGCTTGGACAACAGTCTTAGTGTCTTCCATGTAACCTTGTGCGTCCTCCACGTAACCCAGCGGAGAGGCCTCTTTTGTAAACCTTAGTAGGAGTAAAGTATAAGACTTAGGTAGTATATGACTCTCATTAATATTACAACGTAACTCAAAGAGGAAAACATGCACCTCTTGTTGGATTTTCTTTGCACGGCTCTGCGTAACCGGACCTTCATACACTTGTGCTTGTATATCCAATGCTTGATCTTGCGTAACCGATTGTGTGCATGATTCGTGATGCATAACCAAAGGTGGATTTGGTGTAACCACCGATGCATCCGGTGTAACCAAAGCATCCGGGTTACGTATGGCTGTGATGTCCTCATCATCCTCCCCCTCTTGAAAAGGAGTCGTCCTCGACTCTTCAAATCCAAAGAACGGAGATAGATCAGCGACATTGAAGCTTGTACTAACACCATATGAATTTGGAAGATCAATTTCATAGGCATTGTCGTTGATCTTGCGAAGCACTTTGAATGGTCCATCTGCACGGGGCTGCAACTTGCTTTTGCATTGATCGGGGAAGCGATCCTTGTGTAGGTGTACCCAAACCAAGTCACCATGTTCAAACACAATCTTCTTGCAACCCTTGTTGGCATGCTTCTGGTACATCTTGGTCATCTTCTCAATGTTGGCTTTTGCTCGTTCATGAAGTTTCTTGACAAATTCAGCATGCTTGCTCGCATCAAAGTTCATATGTTCCTGCAAAGGCAAAGGCAAAAGATCGATGGGAGCAACAGGTTTGAAACCATATACAATTTCAATGGACAGAATTTTGTAGTCGAATGTACCGCCCTATTGTATGCAAATTCCACATGAGGCAAGCTTTCTTCCCAAAGCTTCATGTTCTTCTTGAGAACAACCCGCAACAATGTGGACAATGTGCGGTTTACAACTTCAGTTTGTCCATCAGTTTGTGGGTGACATGTTGTGGAGAACAACAATCTGGTTCCAAGCTTTCCCCATAAGGTCTTCCAAAAGTAGTTCAAAAATTTTGTGTCACGATCAGACACAATTGTTCGTGGCACACCATGTAATCTCACAATTTCCCTGAAAAACAATTCAGCAATGTGTGAAGCATCATCACTCTTATGACAGGGAATAAAATGAGCCATTTTGCTAAAGCGATCAACCACAACAAAGATTGAATCCCTCCCCCTCTTTGTTCGAGATAAACCAAGAACAAAGTCCATAGAAATGTCTTCCCATGGTACACTAGGAATAGGCAAAGGGTATATAAACCTTGAGGGTTCAAGCGGGACTTAGCTTTGTGGCAGGTACGCAGCGTAGCACGTATCTCTCCACATCTCTTCGCATCTTTGGCCAAAAGAAGTGATCAACCAGCACCTGCTCTGTTTTATTAGCACCAAATTGACCCATTAGTCCTCCGGCATGAGCTTCCTGCAAAAGCAAGGGACGAACAGAGCAATCTGGGATGCAAAGTTTGTTAGCTCGAAATAAAAATCCTTCATGCAAATGGAATTTTTCCCAACCCTTGCCAGCACAACATTTTGAAAATGGTTCAACAAAGTATGAATCAGTAACATACAAGTCTTTAATACTTTCCAAATCAAAAATTTTAGCATCAAGTTGAGAAAGCAAAGTATGGCGTCGAGACAAAGCATCAGCAACGACATTTTCCTTTCCTTTCTTGTACTTGACAATGTAAGTAATAGTCTCAATGAATTCACTCCATTTAGCATGTCTTTTGTTCAGTTTTAATTGACATTTTAGATGTTTCAATGATTCACGATCAGAATGTATAATGAACTCTTTAGGCAAAAGGTAGTGCTGCCAAGTTTCCAAACTCCTCACAAGGGCATAAAATTCTTTATCATAAACGGAATAATTCAGAGTTGGACCACTTAGCTTTTCACTGAAGTATGCAATAGGTCTCCCTTCTTGCATGAACACGCCACCAATCCCTCCACCACTTGCATCACATTCAATTTCAAAGGTCTTACCAAAATCTGGAAGTGCAAGGAGTGGGGCTGTTGTCAATTTCTTTTTGAGCTCTTCAAATGCCTTCTCTTGTGTTGCACCCCAATGGAATGGCATGTCCTTCTTCGTCAACTCATTGATTGGAGCAGCAATGGTACTGAAATCTTTAACAAACCGACGGTAGAAGCCGGCAAGTCCAAGAAAGCTTCGCACTTGGCTCACATTTTGTGGAGGCAACCATTCACGAACAGCTTTAATCTTTTCTTCATCAACCTCCACACCTTGAGCTGAAACAACAAAACCAAGAAAGACTACCTTGTCGGTGCAAAAGGTTCACTTGGCAAGGTTAGCAAACAAGCATTCCTTCCTCAAAACAGCAAACACACATTTTATATGTTCGACATGTTCATCAAGAGACTTGCTGTAAATTAATGTCATCAAAATAAACCACAACAAATTTGCCGATGAATGGCCTAAGCACATGATTCATTAAACGCATGAAAGTACTAGGTGCATTGGTCAATCCAAAAGGCATCACTAACCATTCATACAGCCCAAACTTGGTTTTGAAGGTTGTTTTCCATTCATCTCCTTCTTCGAATTTGATGATAGCCACTTCTCAAATAAATCTTTGTGAAAATGATAGCACCACTAAGTTCATCAAGCATGTCATCTAGTCTAGGTATGGGATGTCTATACCTTATGGTGATGTTATTGATGGCTCGGCAATCAACACACATTCTCTATGAACCATCTTTCTTAGGAACTAAAAGAACATGAACTACACAAGGTGAAAGACTTTCTTTAACATACCGTTTGTTGATGAGCTCTTGTACTTGGTGCTGAATTTCTTTGGTTTCCTCCGGGTTGGTACGGTATGGTGCACGGTTTGGGAGAGAAGCACCAGGATCATGGTCGATTTGATGTTCAATTCCTCTCTTGGGTGGCAGCCTTGGTGGTACTTCCTCCGGAAATACATCTTCATATTCCTGTAGCACATCAAAAACAACACTAGGCAAAGTAGAGGGTAAGTCGTTAGTGGAAAGAAAATTATCTTTGCATAGGACTACAAAGAACATGGCATTGGGTTCACTCAATTCTTTAAAATCCCCTTTCCTAGCCATCATAACTAATCCCTCTTTTCCCTGTGGCTCGGTTCCTTTCAGCTGTGGAGTTTTATTTGGTTGTGGAATCACTCCCTCACTATGTATGTGGCTCACTCGTAAGTGGTTCTCGCTCTCTCGCTGTTTTCGTTTCACATCATCCTTCAAAATTTCCTCCGGCGACAAAGGAAGTAAAGTGATGCGCTCTCCTTTGTACATGAGAACAACCTTGTTAGTACGACCACAAATCTAAACATCACGATCATATAACCATGGTCTTCCTAGCAGCAATTGGCATGCTTGCATTAGCACCACATCACACTCCACTTGATCAGTTTATCGCCCAATAGAAAAAGGGACATTCACAATGTTGCTCACACGCAGCGCACCAGACTCCTTAACCATTGCATCTTATATGGAGAAGGATGGCGCCGTTGTTTTAACCCTAATCTCTCAACCAATTCTTGACTTGCAATATTATTGCAGCTGCCATTATCAACAATGATTCGGCATAGCTTGTCCTTGATCATGCCTCGAGTGTGGAAAAGATTGTGTCCCTGATTATTTTCTTCTTTCATAGCAGTGACACTAAGCACTCGTAGAGAAATGAAGCAATTATTATCACCTTCATCAGGTTGAATCTCAGTCTCATCATTCCCGATTTTTTCATCATATATTGGAGCACCGTCTTCATCACTTTCATATTCCCATTCACCTTGCTCATTCACAATCATAGTCCTTTTACTGGGACACTCAGCAGCAATGTGCCCACACCTTGGCACTTGTGACAAACAATGCCTCGGCTATGCGAAGATGATGCAGCGGCTGATGTAACTGAAGGGGCTGCTGCACTTGTAGTAGGACGTCGATTTTCTTACTGAATTGCAGGTGAAGAAGCACTAGAAAATGTTGTCTTTGCAGCACCAATGGATGGAGAGGATTTAGCTTCAGCACCTTGAGATCGAAGACCACCAACAGAAGTACCGGACTGCTGTCGGCGCCATGGAGTTGAGACAGATCGACTCCCATAGGACCACCCACGTCCTTCTTGCTGAATTTTCCTCTCGGTGCGCATAGCTTATTCAACAAGATCTTGCAAAGTTTGATATGGAAACATCTCCACAAAACTTGAAATATCATCATTGAGACCATGCAAAAATCTTACCATTCTTGACTCTTCATATTCTCTAATGTCGGACTGAATCAAGAGCAACTCCATCTCTTTGAAATATTCATCAACTGATTTAGATCCTTATTTTAATGTTTGTAACCGGTTACGGAGGTCACGGTGATAACTTGATGGAATAAAGTGCCTCCTCATCACACGCTTCATTTCAGCCCATGTGTTGTTATGATCACGTCCCAACACAAGCTAATTTTCTTGTATTTGATTCCAACAAGTGAGAGCATAACCAGAGAATTCAACGGAAGCAAGACTAACACATCTCCAATCTGAGAGATTATGCACTCTGAAAATTTGATCACACTACTCTTCCCAATCAAGATATGCATCGGCATCTTCCTTTCCTGAAAATTTTGGAACACTGAGTTTAACACGAGCAATGCTGTTCGGCACAAGCAATACTGTCCGGATCAGCCCTATTGTGACCACAACGATTGTCACCATCATGACAAGCATCACAACGACGTTCTCGGCGACGTTCAAATGGTCCACGGTGTGCAAAAGGATTCTCATCATCATCATACTACTCCTCATGGCTGCCTTGAGATTCATCTTCATCATCAAAGCGAACACGACGACCATGATCACGACCACCTCCTACACACCGATTCTCATGACCACGCCTTCCACCTCCACGATCATCACGACCACCTTCAAAATGGTCACGAAAACCATGCCCGAAACCAGAATTTTCATCACCAGATTCATCATGGTGATGTGGAGCTCTTCGTCTCGCAGGAGGAAGACGTTCATCGAGCATCCTCTCCATTGCCTCCACAAGCGAGTTGGCCATATTGCACATCTCAGCCCGTGAGACAGGGGGCTCATCATCTCCATGGTTCCCACCACAAACACTTGAATCAGATCCTGCCATGTTAGGGTTTGCAAGAGGTAGTGGAATAGGAAAAAAATATGTGGAAACACACAACCTCACCTCTTGCTTACCCAAGTTCTTACTCGTTCTCAAGGACTGTGAGTGTGCTGAAAGTGGCGTAACCAATCTTGTGACTAAGCGATCAAAAGGATTACGAACCAAAAGCCCCGGTTATGGATTTTTGTGGAGCTATAGGTGGTTGTTCAAGAGAGGCTATGGCACTGAAACAAAGTGTGTAACCTGTTCAAACTTGCTGTCCAGAACCACCACCAACTAGAGTTACAGATATCAAATCTTTGGTTACACAAACCGCAACACAACCTCTTTCAACTTCTCTTTTGTTCTTTCTTTTTTTTCTTATCTTTCTTTCACACTTTTTTTCTATTTTTTTTACTCACAGCAAACACAAGCAAACATACAAGGGGTGCGGAAAAATTTACAGCACTGCAGAAGAATAAAGATGGTGATTATGAACACGATGAACACAACACACAAAGCAACAGTACCACAAAAAGGCTATGGGATTTTTTTGTGTGGCTTTTTCAGTGGACTGTAGGACATGAACACAATAATATAGCAGATGATAATGGGTGGGAAGGTGGGTAATAATCAAAAACCTACCGTGATAACAATAGCTCTTATTACCACATGATAGAGACTGTTGCAAGAAAGGTCCTGGAGATGGCCCGATCTTCACGGCAGTAGGTTTTGTAACAAGATAACTTGCTGCAAGCAGCGGGTAAAGCCTTTATACCTAACCAAGGTTAGTTGCGACCAAGCAACGGGGAGAGAGGCACAGAAACCGCGAAGACTTCGACTCGATCTCCGAACGACCGCTTAACCACAAGCCGGAACTAATCCACACAATATGGCGCAGCTGAATGGAAACCGTAGAGCACGAAGTAGGGGATCCCAGAGGGATCTCTTCACAAGTCCAAGAAGAACAAGGAAGAACATGGGTGTGCAAGGCACTCAGCAGCTCGGCTGCAAGAAAACCATATGTGGTTGTCAATTCTTGATAATCAAAACTAAGTTCTTTGGGGTACATAGGGGGTATTTATACAAGGAACAACCCTCCTAGATGAGTGTGGGATAGGTGTGAACTGCAGCAACCTCGTTGGGAGGTGGAAGGCCAACTGGTTGAAGCATTCACGAAGTGGTCTTCAGTTCTCACGCGTCTTTTCAACTTTTGTGCAGTCTTTAGTAAAATGACCATTACTCCTAGCTCGAAAGTCGAAAAGATGTGTCGTTTGTTGGGTTGGAATCATGACTTCGAGACGCTTCCAGCTATGTATGGCTTGACCCACGTCTCTTCCCGAGATGGTACAGACTTGGATGTGAAGTTGATGCTTCTACAGTGTAACCCTGAGTCTTGTGTGCGTAACCCTTCTCAGCTTGGGCAGCAGTCTTGGTGTCTTCCATGTAATCTTGTTCGTCCTCCATGTAACCCAGAGGAGAGGCCTCTTGTGTAAGCCTGAGAGGAGTAAAGTACAAGACTTAGGTAGTATGTGACTCTCATTAATATTACAACGTAACTCAGAGAGGAAAACATGCACCTCTTGTTGGATTTTCTTTGCACGGCTGCGCGTAACCGGACCTTCATACACTTGTGCTTGTGTATCCAATGCTTGATCTTGCATAACCGATTGGGTGCTTGATTCGTGATGCGTAACCAGAAGTGGATTTGGTGTAACCAGCGATGCGTCTGGTGTAACCAAAGCATCCGGGTTACGTATGGCTGTGATGTCCTCATCAACTTCTCCATGGGTAGCGGGGGTAAAGGTAGAAGTAAGGAAAAGGTAAAAGATACAAGGACCACTAGGTTCGAAGATAGATACAGCAACCGTTCCCTGGCAACAGCGTCAGAAAGCTTGTTGGGTATTTTCGCGTCACACGAATAAATCCGCAAGCTTGCGGATACCGTTGTAGCTTTCACCTCAGAGTATTCCAAGGGTATCGAATCCAAGGGAACGTGTGTGCACTAACTTCTATTCTAATGGTCCAAGGACACACCACGATATTAAGCACTGGAGGAGAGGATTCCTATGGATAGCTCTATAGATGAGATTAAAGGTCGATCTCTCAAGAACTTGCTTCGGGCACCGGCTTCCCCTGATTTGTCAAGCGACTCTGGCCTACGGTTCTAAAATGAACCTCAGCCTACACTATATCCAAACGTGGAGGATTTCAGAGGATCAACAGGGCTGTCACCACCTGCGATCTACCTTTACCATGGTACTAGAAAACCCCCCTTTAGCTACGTTATAGTAGTAACGCACACTGGAAGCATTTCTACGTTAGTGCCTAAAGATGCTTTTTGACATGATTTTGAGATCATGTCAAACTATCTTGGTATTTGACATGCTTACAGCATTGGTAGTCTTATAAAGACATTTTTTATGATGATATTGAAATCATCTTACAAAAGAGATGAAGTTAGCCACATTTTAAAGCATCATTATTGTCTAGACACGTTAAAAAGCATAGCAGATAATGTCCATAATCATGTAAAGATGCATTTTGACATGATTGTAAAAATGTTTCAAGATGTTACGCTTTTAGACATGCTTTAAATCATAACTAGCAAGTAGAAACATCATAAAGCATACCAAATAAGTGTACTAAATGGTTCTTCATGTAAAACTCAAGAGGAAACTATATGTTATGTAAGTCAAGTTTGTTGTGTAGGTGAGATGGTAAGGAAGCTATGTGTGAGATGAGAGATCTTGGGTTCGAATCCTATACGACACACATATTTCACATGACAAATCATGTATAGGTGTCCTCAAATCTGAAATATTTTTTATCACAAATTTGTAGACATGTTTTATAAATGTATCTAGAAGTTTGTCTCTATATTTATTAACACACAATAAAGTGTTACTATAATATGTAACTAGACCACTTGAGACGTTTTGTCACGTGTCTACAAGATTGTATCAATTTTATTAGATATGCATCTAACGTGTCTACAAAATGTATCTTTGTTTCATAGCGACGTTTAAAAAATTCATCTCTATAAGGTTTGACGCGGTACGTACGAAGACGCTTCTAACACGCTTTATGAAAGCATGCCTATACTGACATAGAGACGAAATAAAATGTGTCTAACTCTAAATCTGGCGTATCTACAGGGGGGTTTTCTAGTAGTGTCAATCCATGGGATATAGGGCAAACGAAGGATAACCCTTAGCTTAGACACTACGTCTATACTACTGATTACTACCATAGCGTGACTATGCTATCCCGCGGTGCGAAGAAACCTACGGCACTCTATATTAAATATAGAGCGACGAACCCGCAAGGAGAAGAACTGATCTCACTCAACTATAGAAGAATAACTAGCTTATACTAAAGGCATGCAAGAGAGCACCCAGTCTTGTGCTATGCTGGCAACAAATATGAACGTCATACAACAGACAGACATATAAACGGAAGATCTACGCAGTAGCAAAGGAAAAACACTACTCATGCAACCAAGCATAAAGCTAGAATCCACTATATTCTAATTGACGAACACGCATACAAACAGATATGAGAACTATGAACTTGTGCCACAAGATCAAAGGGGTGTCTTCAAAGAACACGAGCCTCTAAATCAAGAACACACAAAGAACACAAGAGCATAACACCTGTGTATAAATGCTACTATAGTCCAATTAGAAAATACAAGAATACTCACTTTAGTCTCATTGAAGAACATCGACATTGTAGAGGCACATGCCTCTCTCTCTCTCTCTCTCTTTCTCTCTCTCTCTCTCTCTCCCTCCCCCTGTACTCTTACACAACTAGAAGAGAAGAGGAGCTTTGGATGGGTGAAGTGTCGGTTGGAAATGAGGCCCCTCCCCTTCTATTTATAGGCAAAGGGGTGTGCGGCCTTGGACACCAAATGTCGCCAAAACACGCCGAGCTGCGCTCTAGGACCAATCAGGGACCACCACATGGAAGCAGATGGCGAACGGAGGAAACCCCGGATCGGCCGATCCAGGGGTCAGCTGACCTGGGCCCACCACGTTCTGCGTTGTGCTTTCTCCCAGTGACTGATATGTGGGCCCCTATGACGGTTCTAGGTGCATGCGGAGTTTTGAGGCGGTTTGGGTCCCTAGTGGGCCCTTGGATCCATGTGTTGTACGCATGGTGGTGTCTGATTCATTGGTGATTGCTTCACTTGGATTGATGATGTGTCATGGACACATGGCATCCAATGTGGCAGCACTTCGCCACGTGGCCAGGTGTGAGTCCCACCAGGCCCACATGACATCGGGGGTGTGATACTCTTTCGTCCAAGCTCTGAAGTATACAAATGATATATCCATTTCGATCATCTCGATGAGCCCATCGCAATGGAGCAATCTAATTTGGCATTTGAGACTGTTTATGATGATGCCATATTTATGCCATTGGGTCACTTACTCTCAATTATGCCATTTAATGTGTATTTCGGTGAGTCCTGCAACAAAAGCTAGAAACACCAACACTTGTGGAACTTGTCAGTATAAAGCCCTATTCTAGTATTGATGATCACTTTCCATTCATTTTATACAGGAGTTGATGGCATAAAAGTAGTACTTAACAGTCGTCAACAACGAAATTCCCCAAGTCGGAAGCCATGGAGCTGCCGCCGCCTAGGAGCCCCTCCGCCTCTCTTGGATCCCCTCCGCTGCCGCTCTCCATGGCCGGCTGCCCTGAGCCAAACGTCCTGGCGGTGCTACCGCTTAAGAGGCCGCAATGTTGAGTCTGAGGTCGCCCGTGCGCCGTGCTCGTAGCAGTTAAGCGAGTGTGCGGCACACATGGGAGAGACCCATGCACACGACAATTGTTGCTTGTTAGTCCAGCTTTTTTCTATTTTCTCTTCGAGGTCCAACCGCAATGTTGAGAGAGCAGCAGCAGAGGGACAGCTTGTGCTCCCGGCTGGCGCGGCGAGCTCCGCGGTCCCCCGGTGAGCTCCGTCGGATCCCCGGTGAGCTGCTCCCGATGACACGGGAGGGCGAGGGACGGCCGTCGTGGCAATGGCTAGCGCATCCTAGCCCACAGCGATGCGGGAGGAGGAGGGACGGGTAGCGCCGGGACGCTGCTCCGGCGAAAGCTGACCGGGACCAACTCCGTCGCGCGGTCCATCGTAGCGACATCGATGCCGAAGATGAACACTGGGCCAGCAGCCTAGTGGGATGAATTCGATGACGACGACAACGACTTCCAGTGCGGCGGTGTTGCCATGGTGTCCCCACACAAGAGGGACCGACCGTCAGCGCCCGAGGATTCCCCATAGCTCGCGTTTCCCTTCACCATCCCCACCTGCATCCCTCCGTTGTGCTCTCCCACCCATAGCGTGCTGCTCGCGCTTCCTTTCCCGTAGTGTTCATTGCCGCATCTGTCCCCACCCTGCCATGCTGCACGCGATCCCCCACCCACTACCCCACAAACAAGGTTGAGGCGGCCCAGCACAAGCTGCTGACCGCACCCTCCCTCACGCTCCCCGGCACCATCCCGGAACTCCCAGGTTCGCACAGGCGAGCGATCCAACGTTGGAGTGCAATCCGGCACCGTCCTCCTCATCAAGGTACGTAAGATTTTCTCGAGTTCCTACCACGATTGGTTGTGTGGTATTTATCTTTGTGATATGTCGGTGTATAGTCCGTTTGTCTGCTCGCCTTGTATTGAACGAAAATGCACATAAGGAAACTATTGCTTATAAATGCTATTTGCTAAACGGTATCATGTAGGCTGACAAATAGTCATTATTCTTGTGCTACCTTCAAATAAAATTTTGAACCTATTGTTGATATTATCGTGTCTCCTTCCTTGTTGGCTGCGCAAAAAACCCACAGCTATGATGGGGAGACAGAGACACTGATGCAATGTTGTTTTAGTGGTATGCATGTTCCCTTGCTTGAATTTTCTGTGTTCTGGAATTCAAAAGTATATATATCATTTGGCATATAGTGCACTATGTGTGATGTATTTGCTATTTTTGTTTAGGT
The DNA here is from genome assembly GCA_036936925.1 of Cenchrus fungigraminus. Lineage (NCBI taxonomy): Eukaryota > Viridiplantae > Streptophyta > Magnoliopsida > Poales > Poaceae > Cenchrus > Cenchrus fungigraminus. The sequence goes on along the minus strand of CM072778.1, from coordinate 45,398,475 downwards.
GCATTAGTGCATAGACATGAAACTACCATGAATATATTGAACTTGGTAAGTTGGTAATAGTGTTGGTAGATGTGGCCAAGACGGAACAATGGTGATGGTGAATTTGCCGAATTTGCCCATTGAGTTCAAGGAGTGGGGATGCTTGGCCTGGGTTGAAGAAAGGTATCGCTACTTTTATTTCATTTTCCGGCAGCATTTCTTTGGTATGTCAATTTAGCAATAGTCTTTGTAAATACTAAAACACATACTACCTCCATCTCAAATTATTATTCGTTTTGTCTTTTCTAGACACATCAATTTTACTACGTATCTAGATATATATTTAGGTGCATTTCAAAATGTGTGTATCTAGAAAAAATCAAAACGAATAGTAATTTGGTACAGAGGGAGTATATACTATTGCTATCTTGCATAAGTATATGTGGGTGTGGTCTATATGTAAATATTAGTCATAGAACAAGCTTTTGATGTAATTGGCATTCACTGGAACTCTCTTTGACCCTTGCTGGTGTTCAATGAAGAGTGATAGCTTAGTACAACCTATCTTCTTCTTCTTCATTCCTTGTTTGAATTTCAAGTTTTCTCGACTGGTGGTAGTACCACGTGCCTACCAAGGCAAAGTCATTGTCATTGATGGAAGTCTGAAATACACACAAAGTTATTTTTTCCTTCCAGAAGTAGACACCCAGTTACCCATATACCGTGCCTGCATAAGAAATAGTAAGTCATGTAGTTCCATCATGGCATAGATTTCAGTTCATTAGAAGGATGCACAATTCCAATTTACCAATTATGCATAGATTTTAGATTATTAGTTTCAACAATTATGTTCAGATTTCAGCCAATCTTAAGAATCACTAGTAGGGATGTTGGCATCGATGACGTTCACCTTTGGTCACCGAAAATGCCGTTTTGGTCATAGATAGTAATTTGTGACGAGTTTGTGACGATTTGTGTTTCGTCAGTATGGTCGCGTCACATTTGTCCATCGGTGACGAAATGGAAAATTTCGTCACAGATGTGTCTCCATTCTGTGACGATTGACCCGTCGTCATGGAAGTGGTTTCAATCTATGACGATCGGTTTTGGTCATGGATGAAACACAGTTTTCGTCATAATCTCCCATCTACCGGGCGTCTTGACGGCGCCGTTAACGGCGTTTGTGTTCTGTGACGATCCAGTTACGTCACCGATAGTCTTGTTTTTTCGTCATAGCCGGCCGTTTGGAAGCGTTTCAACGGCGTATGCCACGCTAGCAGATGACGTAAGTGGTGACATGACATTTTTAAATGACACATGGCCAAATTAGGTTCCACCACGTTTCCTCTTTTTACGTGCTATGATTGGTTGTTTTTTCGTCACTAAAGATTCACCAATTTCATCACAGAGATATGCATGATTTTATTGTCATTTGCAAATAATATTGAAATGATCAAACAATTCCACAAATAAATAGATCCAATATTCCAGTGCTCCACAAAATTCATATGTACATAATATACCATTTTGGGCCAACTAATTACATGGCACATGTGGCCCAATCAACAGCCTGTATTTTTTGCCCAAAATGGTTAAATCTACAAATACACAGAAAATAAGGAAGCACAAATTGCATTTGTACAAGATGGTTAGCAGCAGCAGTAGGAACCAAAATGATTTCTTGAAAATATCATACTTCTGGCCATCATGCATCACTATTCCATCCCCTGACAAACAAGTAAATAATTAAGATGACTGATGCATACATTTAATATCAATAGGAGATATGGAACCATCATTAAACTTAACGAGAGGTTATGATACACATAATTTGAAAAGGAAGCAATAAGCAAATCAGGCAAAAGCTAGAATTGGCAATGGCCGTGACTGCTATTTTCAGTCAACAGCAAGCTCTAGGGTGTAGGGAATAATTGCACATAGAAAGAAATTAAGTAATGAATGTGTAGTCCTAATTGTCAGCTGTTAGTAAGAGTTGGAAATAAACCAAAGTTTCAAAAATTAGTTACTTGATATAGTAGCATGTAACATATTAAACATAGTATTATGACTGTAAACTGTAAATGTTGAATTCTGTGTGCTTGTAATGTAACTCTAAAACTGTTGTATATGGGCACAAGTGGCAACTAGAAAATCTAGCAATAAAGCACACAAACTCTAATATCCACGATTCAAACTAATCTGCCACTCAAAACATCACCATGATCCTCCAACATTACCAGTGCCTTGCGAACTCTTTTTTTTCCATAGCGTCATTGTGACCCTGCAACAAAATAACATTTAAGAAAACAGTGTCTTAGCATTGGCTAGGCTCTTTACCATGGTTATTAGGCTATCACTGTCACGACTCCACCCGTTTTGCCAAGTTTTGGTAACAAGAATAAAATAAGGATTCTAAATATTACAATGGGGAGGAAACACATCTCAACCAAAAAGGCAAACTAGACAGGGATCCATTCTTGTCGTGCTGTTTTGTTACAGAAGTCGGACAATGCAATTGTGTCATCATTTTAGAGAAGATGCTACTACAACAAAATAGTTGGCTGCGTCATGTTTATTAGTTACAAATATTGCATGGTACCAGATGCCAAAGCTCCTTGCATAGTTTCTCTCAAAACACTATGTTTAGTAATTCTGCGCCAACATAAAGCAATTAGTACATATGGCCACCACACATCAGTTCAAGTCACAGTGCACAAACTAATTTCCATGAATCTAAGGCATGTGTTTAGTGCAGTGAATATTACATATATATGACTTTGGCTAAACTTCTAATATTATATTTGACTGCTTCATGTACATGGACAAAAATTACAGTTTTACATTAATAACCAGCTGAAACCTTATCCCCTAGATGAAATTTGAGACATGTGTAGAAGCCGGATTATAAGTTGATATTGTGTGCTTGATCACTATTGTACAGGACAGTTAGAATTCAAATCAAGGACAAACCAATTTCAAGTATCATAACAGGAGCAAAATTATTTAAGAAACACCCTATTCTGATATTTTGTTCTGCTGTTGTAAAGGAATCAAGTCAAATGCTATTAATTTTGAGGACCTGTGTGGTTCGAGGACCGGTGGATGGTCGCTTCCTGGTGTGATGAGTGATTGACAACGTTGTGTGGACTGATTCTTGGCTAAGTATTGCAGGTGCAGGTTGCGGCTTGACTGGTATTGGTGCAGGTGAAGAACAAGTGCGAAAGGTCGTTGCCGGTGAGGCCTCCAGGTGTGGAGAAGACAAGTAGGCTTGGTTCGAGGGACCCGGTGGCCAGCGGGGTCAAGTGCGAGCCTCATGGTGGCAAGAACGGCAAGATGAAGTCGTGGACGGTTCCTTGGTTGAGCCTCAAAGCCAAGATCGAGCCGGGACTGCGTGGGGGCCAAGTCATGAGTAGAGATTGGCGGAGGCCATACCAAGTTCGCGGTGTTTCCAGTGGTTCACCAGAAAACCACTGGGTTCCTTGGTTGATCCACAAAGCCAAGCCCGAAGACGGAGGTCCAGCAGCATCAGACCGGTCTGACCGGTGGGTCTGTCCGGTGGAGGACACCGGTCTGACCGGTGTGCAATGACGCAACTCGGAGACTTCGAAGTGGAGGACACACGTCGAGATCGCATGGCATGCGTCGAGGCTACGCAGGGTGCGATCGCCGGGCATCCGTCCGATGGTGCGACGACGAAGATTCCCAAAGTGCCCCTCGGGGGTGTGTATCCTAGTGTTAGGCCTTAGGGGTAGTTTCCTCTTTTGATTGCCTCCATATAACCCAAGTGGTAAGAGGATGGCAGCTATCTCTTGGAACTGTAGCTCATTTTCCTTTGCTATTTCCCTTCCTATTTTCCTTAGGAATTTCTAGGACTAGCTTGAGAGCTTCATGGTGAGATGTTGAGAGAGGGATGGATGATTGGGAGGCAAGCTAGACCTTGTATGAACCTTCATGGTATGTATAGATGATTTGGCGTGGTTCCTTAAGGCTTGATTGTGTCTCTCCCGTTTTTCCTTTTTGGGGATTTTCGGAGCCTTTTCTTGGCGATTTTCTTGTGGCGGTTTTGAGACCTGTCTCTTTGGGATTTGGTGGGGGATGTATGCATGAACCCTTCGTGGTTCTTTTCCCTTTGATTCCTCTCCCAAATCCGTGAGCAAAGGGACTCGATTTTGGGGTTTTCTCCTCTCTAGGGTTAGAGGCGTTCTTGGTGGCATTTCTTCGATTCCTCTTGATTTAGCAAGTTTTGGTGGGCCAAATCTTGGCTATGGAGTGCCCATGAGGTGTTCCTACTATCCCCGAAGTCTTGTGTGAATTCGTGGAGCGAATCAGGAGATCGAGATTTGGATTTGGGGGAGTTGACCCGCGGGTTGTTGTTCATCCCGAGAGCCCAGGTCTAGATCGGTCTGACCGGTGCCTCTCACCGGTCTGACCGGTGCCTCTCACCGGTCTGACCGGTGCCGACCCTTGGTTGGGTTTTGCTCGGGTGAACGTCTTGGTGAGTTCCTTGGTCTATTGTGTTGCTGTTGTTTCGAGTTTGGTTAGTTTTGGAGCTCGGAAGGTCTGTTTGGCGGATTTGAGGTTTCCTGGCTTTGACTGGTCTGACCGGCGTGCTACACTGGCCTGACCGGTGTAGGAGTCTTCTGTGGAAGTCCTCAGGTTCTGCTCGGGTGACCCGGCTCAGGGTCCAGGGTGACCTGGTGTGTCTCTGGTAGGTGTCGGGTGTTCCGGCGGCTCAGTCCGGAAGATCCGGCAGGGACCGGTCTGACCGGTGCAGGTGACCGGTCTGACCAGTGTGGTCAGTAACTACTCAAGTTGCTTGTTCCGCTGCGTTCTCGAGTAGGTTTTGGTGGTTGTTGGTTCCTACGTGGTCTTGACCAACTTGGGTAGTTGAGTCGAAGACGTGTTTTGGATAGCCGTGTTCGTCTTGTTGGAGTAGCCATCTCCTTCGAGAAGATTTTTTATCAGCTCCCATTCACTCCGCCCCCCACCTCTCTGGTCGCCAGTTCGGTCCTTCAAGTGGTATTAGAGCCAGTTCGGGTCTTCATTGACTCTAACCAGTCTAAGATTTAAAGATGGCGTACCAGGAACGGGGTTCGGGTCCTCCGCACTTCGATGGCAAAAACTACCAGATGTGGCAGAGGCGGATGGCAGCGTTCCTCCGCGGAAAGGGTCGGATCCTTTGGGACGTTACGGTGAACACAGTTTATGTTCATCTGATTAACTTCCTAGCTCCTGGATCGAGGGACATGCACGACGCCAACAACAAGGCGGTCGACTGCTTGTTTCGTGCTCTGTGTCAATCCAAATTCGATCGGGTTCAGACAGAGAACTTAGCTTGTAGGATTTAGGAGGAGCTGAAAGATGCTCATGCTGGAAATGCTCAGGTTCAGGCACGGATGTATTTGACCTACCGGAGAGAGTACGAGAACTTCACTCATCTCCCCGGTGAGTCAATTGATGCCTTGTTCCAGCGGTCCACGGTGGTCGTGAACAACATGTGGGCCAATGTGGATGTGCTTCCATACGATGACCACGATAGAGCCGTGAAGCTCTTGCACGTGCTGGATCGTACGGTGTGGGATGGAAAGGTTGAGGCTATTCTTGAGTCCGAGAAGTATGACACCCTGACGGTGAATGAGCTGTTCTCGAAGCTCAAGTCAGCTGAGGTGGATCGTGGTGTGATAGCCCGTCTTGAGAGCCCGACTGACTCCCATAGTCTTGCTCTCGTCGGTGGCTCAGGTGCTAAGTCTAACGCTAACCCATCCTCCAGGATGTTCTCTTTGTCCTCTTTGATGTCTTTGCCAGATGAGGAGTTCGACGTGCTTGGAGAGGACGAGTTGGCGCTGTTGACCAGGCGTTTTGAGAGGCTGCACGAGAACCGGGTGAACACAAGGAGGACGACATGGACATGCTTCCAGTGCAGCAAGCCAGGACACTTCGTCGCCGACTGTCCGGAGAAGGTGGAGATCAAGGATGGCTACAAGCACCGGTCGAGGACGGACAACAAGCACCGATCGAGGCATGATCACAAGCACAAGCATCGGAACAAGGACGAGCAAGGATCAAGGAAGAAGGGCAGCCATGGCAAGAAGGCCCGAGCGATAGTCTTGGCAAGCGACGTCGACTCCAGCTCCGCCTACTCTTCCTCGAGCTCCAGTAGCAGCGAAGATGAAGGTGATCGGTGCAGGAGCAAGAAGTCATCCAAGAACTTGAGCGGGCTGAGCTACTTTGTGAGGGATGGCTTCTGCGGCATGGCACATAGCTCTGGCAGCAAGAAGAGTCACCAGAGCGACTCGGACTCCGACTCCGAGGATGAGGTACGTGACGAGCTTCCCTTCTTGCGTGAGGAGAATGAGCGGCTTGGCAAGTTGCTTGATAACCATGATGATATGCTTAGAGAGGCAAAGAAGATGAGGAAGGAGCTTAGGGCCTCACTAGAAGATGCTAGGAATCGAGTAGCTGAGTTAGAAACACAGAACCTTGATGCTAAGCTTGAGATAGATTCGCTTATGGCTTCACCTGTTGTTTCGGATGAGGTTGATTGTGATGATTGCTCTGTTTACCTAGCTGATCTTACTGCTCTCAAGGAAAAGCATGCCTCCACGTGTGAGGAACTAGATGTGCTTAGGGTTGAAGTGGCTGAGCTTAAGTCTAGACCTGCTTTGCTAGGTGCTTGCACTTCTTGCCCTGTTTTGCATGGAAAGATTGATGAGATGCATGCTTACATTATTTCTCTTGAGGCTGAGTTGAAAGCTCATGTTCCCACTTCTTGCTCTACTTGTGAATTGCATGCAGTTAAGAATTTGGAACTTGCACATTATGTTGATCGCTTGCAGGATGAGAACGATGATTTGAGAAAAATGATGGGTTGGTTGTCGGGTCATGAACCACAGCTTAGGATGATGATAGTGGCATACAAGCGCTATGATAGGCAAGCGCTTGGGTCGGAAAAGATTGGAGAGTGTAGTGGTGAGGGAGGAGAGAAGATTGGTGATATCCAAGCTCCACCAAAAACCTTCCACAAAAATGTCTATGCACCTAAGCCAAACCCACTGAGAAACAAACTTGACACAACCCCAAATCCACCCATATTTCCTCACCCACCAAATGATTTCCAAAAACCCATCAAGTTCAAGAGCGACTTGTGGAATGAGTTCGTTGGGAAGAAAGGTGAGAAACCGGGTGAGGTGAACCCGAGAGAGAAGCCATGTGAGCAGCCCCAACCCAAGCCTAAACCACAGCCTATAAAGTTCCATTGTGGGTATTATGGTAGAGATGGTCACAAGGATGAGTTTTGCTTCAAGAGGAAGCGTGAGGAGAGGTTGGCTAAGGAGTAGGCTAACAAGGACAAGTACCACCCCTCTAATGGTGTACTTGAGCCTCGTATGCAGATGCCCAGGGCCAAGGCGATTGTGAGGATAGTTCTGGCTTGGGGAGATCGAAGAATGGCAGGTGGTGCTGCTGGCAGTGCGCCACCGGTCAGACCGGTCAGGGTGACCGGTCAGACCGGTGCAGACCTGGGCACTGGCCAGCGTGGTTTTCGTGGTCGTGGTGATGCTCGGTTGAGTTCCTTTGGTCGTGATGCAGTTGGTTGGCATGGTGGTTCTGGTGGTGTTCAGTTCGCTAGACGTTCTCCGCCTCGTGCTCAATACGATGGTGGGAGAAGTCGTAGCTTCGAGGTGGAGAGGAGGAACGGTCCACGGTCTTCCTTTCGTGGCTTTCGTTCTCCTCCAGCGAGACAGGGGTGGTTCCCTCATGGTGGTACTCGTGGTGGTAGCTTTGGTAGGCGAGATGCTTTGGATTGTGCTAACCCCATTTTGGAACAAATGGCTCAGCTCTGGTTTTACTGTTTTGGTACTAACCCCAGTGCTGAGTCGTTTGTTCACTCACGTGCTCATTTTTTGAATTTCAGGTGGAAGACTTGAGGAACGTTTGGTTGATTGACTCCGGTTGCTCAAGGCATATGACTGGAGACAAGGGGTGGTTCTCAAGTCTCGTCCCGGTGGTGTCCAAGACGTACATCACTTTTGGGGACAATGGGCGAGGGTGTGTGCTATCAGAAGGTGAGATAAGGATAAGTGACAAAGTCACTCTCAGGCGTGTTGCTCTTGTTCAATCGCTCGGATTCAATTTGCTTTCTGTTTCCGAGCTTTTGGATGAGGGTTTTGAGGTGGTGTTTCGACCTGGTGGTTCTCGGATTTTGGATTCTCGAAGGGACCTAGTTTGCATGGTCGTTCCCGAGGGTCAAGTTTTCCGAGCAGATTTCTCTCAGTCTTCTGGTGTGGCTCGTTGCTTTTTGGCTGGTTCTTCGAGTGAGTTGTGGAAGTGGCATAGGAAATTGGGTCACTTGAGCTTTGACCTTTTGTCTCGCTTGAGTAAACTCAATTTGGTCCGACGATTGCCACGGTTGAGGTTTGAGAAAGAGTTGGTGTGTGCGCCGTGTAGGCATGACAAGATGGTAGCCTCTTCCCATCCGCCCCTCACCGATGTGATGACGGAGCGTCCATGCGAGTTGCTCCATATGGACCTTGTTGGCCCAGCTCGTGTGCGATCAGCGGGTGGAAAGTGGTATGTCCTAGTTGTGGTGGATGACTACTCTCGGTATGCGTGGGTCTTCTTTCTGGAGGAGAAGGGGAGACGTTTGGTTTTGTTCGAGATCTTGTCTTGAGGTTGAAGAACAAGAGGCACGGAGATGCCATACGAGCGATCCGCAGTGACAATGGATCGGAATTTAAAAACTCTCGTTTCGAAACCTTTTGCCATGACTTGGGTCTTGAACACCAGTTTTCGAGTCCGTATACGCCCCCCCAGAATGGAGTGGTGGAAAGAAAGAATAGAACCTTGTGTGAGATGGCCCGGACGATGCTCGACGAGCATAGGACTCCAAGGAGGTTGTGGGCTGAGGTGGTGAATACCGCGTGCTATGTCTCGAACAGGATTTTCCTTCGAGCTTTCAAGAAGAAGACGTGCTATGAGATGATGCACGGTCGCACTCCCAAGGTATGTCATTTCCATGTGTTTGGATGCAAGTGCTTTATTTTGAAGAAAGGCAAGAATCTGGATAAGTTTGAGGCTAGGTCGGTCGATGGTATTTTCTTTGGTTATGCTACTCACTCTAGAGCATTTTGTGTGCTCAACTTGGAAACTAACCAAATCGTGGAGACTTGCGAGGTAACCTTCAATGAGACACAGCCACATAGCTCTCTTGTCATTGACTGTGCAGGAGATGATGAGCTCCGTGAGGAGATCTTTGAGGAGGAGGAGCATGGACATGGTGATGATGAAGATGGCGATAGGGTGCCCGTGGCTGAGCATGTACCTACTACCTCGACTACACCTACAACAACAATCCCAGATCAAGATGAAGCTGCAGTTGAGGGGGACGTAGCTTCAAGGCGAGAGCCTCCCCGGCGAGTTCAAGTGGATCACCCAGCTTCGAGGATCATCGGGGACATCAACGAATGCACTACTTGGTCGAGGGTTCGAAACAATTCTCACTTTGCTCATGCTGCTTTCGTTGCTACTTTTGAGCCCAAAGACATTGGACACGCCTTATCTGATTCCAATTGGGTCAACGCAATGCATGAGGGGTTGGAGAACTTTGAGAGGAACCAAGTTTGGGAGTTGGTAGATCCTCCACTGAGTTGTAAGCCGATCGGGACAAAATGGGTGTGGAAAAATAAAGAGGGTGAGAATGAAGAAGTGGTGAGAAACAAGTCGAGGTTGGTGGCGCAAGGGTATAGTCAAAAGGATGGGATCGACTACGAGGAGACCATTGCCCCCGTAGCCCATTTGGAGGCGATTAGTATCCTTCTAGCCTTTTCCGTGGCCAAAGGGTTCAAATTGTACCAAATGGATGTGAAGAGTGCCTTCCTGAACGGTGTGTTGGAAAAGGAGGTGTATGTGAAGCAACCACCGGGGTTTGAGAGTGAAAAGTACCCCCACCGGGTGTACAAGTTGAGAAAGGCGCTCTATGGGTTGAAACAGGCGCCTAGGGCTTGGTATGGCAGGTTGAGGGAGTTTCTGTTTGCGAAAGGCTTTGAGATGGGGAAGGTAGATCAGACCTTGTTTCTCCTCAGGCAGGGCATTGATATTCTAATTGCTCAGGTATACGGGGATGATATTATCTTTGGTGGCTCGTCTCACTCTTTGGTTGCAAGGTTTGCAGAAGACATGAGCAGGGAATTCGAGATGAGCATGATGGGTGAGTTTCAGTTCTTCCTCGGCCTCCAGATCAAGCAGTCGAAGGAAGGAACATTTGTGCACCAAGCAAAGTACACCAAAGACATTGTGAGGAAGTTCAAGATGGAGGACTCCAAGGCCATGGCGACGCCTATGAGTATGACTGCAGCTCTTGATGCGGACGAGGAAGGTGAACACGTGGACCAGAAAGAGTACCGAAGCATGATTGGGTCACTCCTGTACTTGACGGCGACGAGGCCGGACATCCAATTCTCGGTATGTCTGTGCGCTCGTTTTCAAGCGTCTCCGAGGACTTCGCATCGGCAAGCAGTCAAGCGCATATTCAGGTATTTGCGACATACTCCCGACTTCGGCCTTTGGTACTCCGCGTCTTCTTCTTTGGCTCTTCATGGATTTTCGGACGCGGATTTTGTTGGGTGTCGATTGGATAGGAAGTCCACTTCTGGGACTTGCCAGTTCTTGGGTTCTTCTTTGGTTTCTTGGTCTTCCCACAAGCAGTCGAGTGTTGCTCAATCCACTATCGAGGTAGAGTATGTGGTCGCTGCTAGTTGTTGCTCTCAGCTCCTTTGGATCACATACACCATGAGCGACTTTAGTGAGGAGTATAACCATGTCCCACTTAAATGTGACAGCACCAGTGCCATAAGTGTTGCAAAGAACCCAGTGCTCTATTCCAAAACCAAGCACATAGAAGTGAGGTATCATTTCCTGAGAGACAATGTGGAGAAAGGGAAAATCGCTTTGATCCATGTACCCATACATGACCAGCTCGTCGATATTTTCACCAAGCCCCTAGATCAAGCAACTTTCACTCGTTTGCTCGTTTGCGGTGGGAGCTTGGTGTGTGTGGTTGGTTTCTTGAGTTGGGTGTGGGAGCTCCTTTGTAGCATATGTATAGCTTTCCTTTGTGCATTTCTTGCATTTTGCATTGCATTTTGTATCATGATGTATATGCATCTTTGTATCTTAGGTTGCATGCATTTGTATCATATGCATTGTTGTAGGAAAAGCTTCTCCTATATACATTGTTCACCACGATGTGCTATATATGATCTTGTGAGCTAGTTTGATATGCTATGGTTAGTTTGGCTTAGCTCTTGATGATCTTGGTTTATGCCCATGGTTGATAGCTATATTTTTGAAAAATGCCATATGTATGCTCTCTTGTGAGTAAATACCTTTTATATGATCTTGACATGTTTTTGTGGCTTGGCTATGCTTAATTTGTGGTTGGATAGCTTATTTTGATCATATGGGGCCAAAGGCTCATTTGTCATCATGAATGTTTAGCCCGCTTGCCTTATCTTGTGGAGGGGCATAAGTTCCTTTTTGTCGAAAAGACATTTCATGTACCAAATGCAAATCTGAAAATGATATGTAAATTGCTTGGAAAATGTGCTCCCATGTCATATGTGTTTTTATAGCTTTGGGTGCTAAACCGTTGCATGATGCCTAACAATGAGAAGTCTCATATATAGAAGTAGGCACATGGCTCAGTGGCTTTGACATGACATGAGGTGCTTGAGGGTGTTTATGATGATCTTATGATTAGAATGGTTGTCCTAGCATGAAGTTTGTGTGGCTTTGTGAGGACCTGTGTGGTTCGAGGACCGGTGGATGGTCGCTTCCTGGTGTGATGAGTGATTGACAACGTTGTGTGGACTGATTCTTGGCTAAGTATTACAGGTGCAGGTTGCGGCTTGACTGGTGTTGGTGCAGGTGAAGAACAAGCGCGAAAGGTCGGTTCCGGTGAGGCCTCCAGTTGTGGAGAAGACAAGTAGGCTTGGTTCGAGGGACCCGGTGGCCAGTGAGGTCAAGTGCGGGCCGCATGGTGGCAAGAACGGCAAGATGAAGTCGTGGACGGTTCCTTGGTTGAGCCACAAAGCCAAGATCGAGCCGGGACTTTGTGGGGGCCAAGTCATGAGTGGAGATTGGCGGAGGCCACACCAAGTTCGCGGAGTTTCCAGTGGTTCACCAGAAAACCACTGGGTTCCTTGGTAGATCCACAAAGCCAAGACTGAAGACGGAGTTGCAGCAGCATCGGACCGGTCTGACCGGTGGGTCTGACCGGTCTGACCGTTGGAGGCCACCGGTCTAACCAGTGTGCGATGACGCAGTCCGGAGACTTCGAAGCGGAGGACACGCGACGGGATCACATGGTGTGAGTCGAGGCTACGCAGGGTGCGATCGCGGGCATCCGTCCGATGGTGCGACGACGAAAATTCCCAAAGTGCCCCTCAGGGACGTGTATTCTAGTGTTTGGCTTTAGGGGTAGTTTCATCTTTCGGTTGCCTCCATATAACCCAAGTGGTGAGAGGATGGCAGCCATCTCTTGGAACCCTAGCTCATTTTGTTTTGCTATTTTCCTCTTCCATTTTCCTTTGGCATTTCTAGGACTAGCTTGAGAGCTTCATGGTGGGATCTTGAGAGAGGGATGGATGATCGGGAGGCAAGCTAGACCTTGTATGAACCTTCATGGTATGTATAGATGATTCGGCGTGGTTCCTCAAGGCTTTGGTGTGTCTCTCCCGTTTTCCCTTTTTGGTGATTTTCGGAGCCTTTTCTTGGTGATTTTCTTGTGGCGGATTCGAGACCTTTCTCTTTGGGATTTGGTGGGGGATGTATGCTTGAACCCTTCGTGGTTCTTTTCCCTTTGATTCCCCTCCCAAATCCGTGAGCAAAGTGGCTCGATTTTGGGGTTTTCTCCTCTCTAGGGTTAGAGGCGTTCTTGGTGGGATTTCTTCGATTCCTCTTGATTTAGCAAGTTTTGGTGGACCAAATCTTGGCTATGGAGTGCCTATGAGGTGTTCCTACTTTCCCCAAAGTCTTGTGCGAATCCATGGAGCGAATCAGGAGATCGAGATTTGGATTTGGGGGAGTTGACCCGCGGGTTGCTGTTCATCCCGAGCTGCCCAGGCCTGACCGATCTGACCGGTGCAGAGCCCTTGTGGGTTTTTCCTCGGGTGATCATGTTGTTGTGTTCCCTGGTGTCGTGTGTTGCTGCTGTTTCGAGTTTGGTTCAGTTTGGGGCTCGGGAGGTCGGTTTCGCGGATTTGGGGTTTCCTAGCTCAGACCGGTCTGACCGGTGAGTTGCACCGGCCTGACCGGTGCAGGAGCTTCCTGTGGAAATTCTCCAAGTTCTGCTTGGGTGACCCGGCTCGAGGTCCAGGGTGACTGTGGTAGGTGTCGAGTGTTCCGGCGGCTTAGTCCGGAGGATCCGACTTGGACCGGTCTGACCGGTGCAGGTGACCGGTCTGACCGGTGTGGTCTGTGGCTGCTCGAGTTGCTTGTTCCGCTGCGTTCTCAGGTAGGCTTTGGTGGCTGTTAGTTCCTAGGACCAGTAGCACTCCAGTGGCTGCGTGGTCTTGGCCAACTTGGGTAGTCGAGTCGGAGACGTGTTTTGGATAGCGGTGTTCATCTTGTTGGAGTATCCATCTCCTTCGAGAAGAATTTTTATCGGCTCCCATTCACTCCCCCCGTCTCTGGTCGCCAGTTCGGTCCTTCAAGTGGTATCAGAGCAGGTTCGGGTCTTCATTGAGTCTTATCAGTCTAAGATCCAAAGATGGCGTATCAGGAACGGGGTTCGGGTCCTCCGCACTTCGATGGAAAAAACTACCAAATGTGGCAGAGGCGGATGGCGGCGTTCCTCCGCGGAAAGGGTCAGATCCTTTAGGACGTTACGGTGAACATAGCTTATGTTCTTCCGATTAACTTCCTAGCTCCTGGATCGAGGGACATGCACGACGCCAACAACAAGGTGGTTGACTACTTGTTTCATTCTCTGTGTCAATCCGAATTTGATCGGGTTCAGACAGAGGACCTAGCTTGTAGGATTTGGTAGGAGCTGAAGAATGTTCACGCTGGAAATGTTGAGGTTTAGGCACGGTTGTATGCAACCTACCGGAGAGAGTACAAGAATTTCACTCATCTCCCCGGTGAGTCAATTGATGCCTTGTTCCAGCGGTTCACGGTGGTTGTGAACAACATGAGGGCCAATGTGGACGTCCTCCCATACGATGACCATGATAGAGCCGTGAAGCTCTTGCACGCGCTGGATCGTACTGTGTTGGATGGAAAGTTCGAGGCCATTCTTGATTCGGAGAAGTATACCACACTGACGGTGAACGAGCTGTTCTCTAAGCTCAAGTCAGCTGAGGTCGCTCGGGGTTTGACGGCCCATCTTGAGAGCCCGACTGACTCCCATAGTCTTGCTCTTGTTGGTGGCTCAAGTGCTAAGTCTAATGCTAACCCATCCTCCAGGATGTTTGCTTTGTCCTCTTTGATGTCTTTGCCAGACGAAGAGTTGGATGTGCTTGGAGAGGACGAGCTGGCGCTGTTGACCAGGTGGTTCGAGAACCGGGTGAACATGAGGAGGACGACACGGACATGCTTCCAGTGCGGCAAGCCAGGACACTTCATCGCCGACTGTCCGGAGAAGATGGAGAACAAGGACAGCTACAAGCACCGGTCGAGGATGGACAACAAGCACCGATCGAGGCGCGATCACAAGCACAAGCATCGGAACAAGGACGAGCGTGGATCAAGGAAGAAGGGCGGCCATGGCAGGAAGGCCCGAGCGGTGGTCGGAGCAAGTGACGTCGACTCCAGCTCCGCCTACTCTTCCTCGAGCTCCAGCAGCAGCGAAGATGAAGGTGATCGGCGCAAGAACAAGAAGTCATCCAAGAACTTGAGCGGGCTGAGCTACTTCGTGGGAGATGGCTTCTGCGGCATGGCACGCAGCTCCTGCAGCAAGAAGAGTCACCAGAGCGACTCGGACTCTGACTCCGAGTGTGAGGTACGTGACGAGCTTCCCTTCTTGTGTGAGGAGAATGAACGGCTTGGCAAGTTGCTGGATAACCGTGATGACATGCTTAGAGAGGAAAAGAAGATGAGGAAAGAGCTTAGGGCCTCACTAGAAGATGCTAGGAACCGAGTAGCGGAGCTAGAAACCCAGAACCTTGACGCTAAGCTTGAAATAGATTCGCTTAAGGCTTCACCTATGGTTTCCGATGAGGTTGATTGTGTTGATTGCTCTGTTTTTCTAGCTGATCTTACTGCTCTCAAGGAAAAGCATGCCTCCAAGTGTGAGGAACTAGATGTGCTTAGGGTTGAAGTGGCTGAGCTTAAGTCTAGACCTGCTTTGCTAGGTGCTTGCACTTCTTGCCCTGTTTTGCATGGAAAGATTGATGAGATGCATGCTTACATTGTTTCTCTTGAGGCTCAGTTGAAAGCACCTGTTCCCACATCTTGCTCTACTTGTGAATTGCATGCGGTGAAAAATCTGGAACTTGCACATTATGTTGATCGCTTGCAGGATGAAAATGATGAGCTGAGGAAGTGTATGAGTTGGTTGTCGGGTCCGGAGCCTCAGCTTGGTATCATGATAGCGGCTTTCAAACGCTATGATTGTCAGGCACTTGGGGCTGACAAGCTTGGGGAGAACAGTGGTGAGGGAGATGAGAAAGTTGGAGAGATTCCTATCCCACCACAAAACACACACAAGAACAAGTTTGAGCCCAAGCCTAATCATCTCAAAAACAAACTTGACACAACTCCAGATCCACCCATATTCCCTCACCCAACAAATGATTTCCAAAAACCGGTGAGATTTGTGAGCCCAAAGGGAGGTGAGGTTGGAGAGAAGAAAGAGGAGAAGCCGAGTGAGCAACCCCAACCCAAGCCTAAGCCTAAACCACAGCCCATAAAGTTCCATTGTGGATATTGTGGTAGAGATGGTCACAAGGATGAGTTTTGCATCAAGAGGAAGCATGAGGAGAGGTTTGCTAAGGAGTGGGCTAACAAGGACAGGTACCACCCTTCTAATGGTGTACCTGATCCTCGTATGCAAATGCCCAGGGCCAAGGCGATTGTGAGCACGGTTCCAGCTTGGGGAGATCAAAAGGTGGCAGGTGGTGCTGCTGGCCGAGCACCACCGATCAGATCAGTCAGGGGGACCGGTCAGACCGGTGCTGGTCTGGGTGGCCGGCAGTTTGGTTTCCGTGCTCGTGAGGATGCACGGTTCAGTTCTGGTGGTCGTGGTTCTGGTGGTTGGCATGGCGAGTTCAGTGGTGGTCAGTTTGCTAGAAGTTCTCCACCTCGTGCTCAATATGAGGGTAGGAGGAGTCGTAGCTTTGAGATGGAGAGGAGGAACGGTCTGCGGTCTTAATTTCGTGGTTTTCGTTCTCCTCCAGCGAGGCAGGGGTGGCTCCCTAGTGGTGGTACTCGTGGTGGTAGCTTTGGTAGGCGAGATGTTTGGATTGTGCTAACCCCACTTTGGAGCAAATGGCTCGGCACTGGTTTTACTCTTTTGGTACTAACCCCAGTGCTGAGTCGTTTGTTCGCTCACATGCTCGTTTTTGAATTTCAGGTGGAGGACTTGAGGAACGTTTGGTTGATTGACTCCGGTTGCTCAAGGCATATGACCGGAGACAAGGGGTGGTTCTCAAGTCTTGTCCCTGTGGTGTCCAAGACATACATCACCTTTGGGATAATGGGCGAGGGCGTGTGCTTTCTGAAGGTGAGATAAGGATTAGTGACAAAGTCACTCTCAGGCTTGTTGCTCTTGTTCAATCGCTCGGATTCAATTTGCTTTCTGTTTCCCAGCTTTTGGATGAGGATTTTGAGGTGTTGTTTCGGCCTGGTGGTTCTCGGATTTTGGATTCTCGAGGGGACCTAGTTTGCATGGTCGTTCCCGAGGGTCAAGTTTTCCGAGCAGATTTCTCTTAGTCTTCAGGTGTGGCTCGTTGCTTTTTGGCTGGTTCTTCGAGTGAGTTGTGGAAGTGGCATAGGAAGTTGGGTCACTTGAGCTTTGACCTTTTGTCTCGCTTAAGTAAGCTCAATTTGGTCCGAGGATTGCCACGGTTCAGGTTTGAAAAAGAGTTGGTTTGTGCGCCGTGTAGGCATGCCAAGATGGTAGCCTCTTCCCATCCGCCCCTCACCGATGTGATGACGGAGCGTCCATGCGAGTTGCTCCATATGGACCTTGTTGGCCCAGCTCGTGTGCGATCTGCGGGTGGGAAGTGGTATGTCCTTGTTTTGGTGGACGACTACTCTCGGTATGCGTGGGTCTTCTTTTTGGAGGAGAAGGGGGAGACGTTTGGTTTTGTTCGAGATCTTGTCTTCAGGTTGAAGAACGAGAAGCACGGAGATGCCATACGAGCGATCCGTGGTGACAATGGCTCGGAATTTAAAAACTCTCGTTTCGAAACCTTTTGCCATGACTTGGGTCTTGAACACAAGTTTTTGAGTCTGTATACGCCTCCCCAGAATGGCGTGGTGGAAAGAAAGAACAGAACCTTGTGTGAGATGGCTCGGACGATGCTCGACGAGCATAGGACTCCGAGGAGGTTCTGGGCTGAGGCGGTCAATACCGCGTGCTATATCTCGAATAGGATTTTCTTTCGAGCTTTCAAGAAGAAGACGTGCTATGAGATGATGCACGGTCGCACTCCCAAGGTATGTCATTTCCATGTGTTTGGATGCAAGTGCTTTATTTTGAAGAAAGGCAAGAATCTGGATAAGTTTGAGGCTAGGTCGGTCGATGGTATTTTCTTTGGTTATGCTACTCACTCTAGAGCATTTTGTGTGCTCAACTTGGAAACTAACCAAATCATGGAGACTTGCGAGGTTACCTTCGATGAGACACAGCCACGTAGCTCTCTTGTCTTTGACTGTGCAGGTGATGATGAGCTCGGTGAGGAGATCTTTGAGGAGGAGAAGCATGGACATGGTGATGATGAAGATGGCGATAGGGTGCCCGTGGCTGAGCATGTACCTACTACCTCGACTACGATCGAGAACGGGCCCTCTCCTACACCTACAACAACAATCCCAGATCAAGGAGAAGCTGCAGTTGAGGGGGAGGTAGCTTCAAGGCGAGAACCTCCCCGGTGAGTTCAAGTGGATCACCCAGCTTCAAGGATCATCGGTGACAACAATGAACGCACTACACGGTCGAGGGTTCGAAACAATTCTCACTTTGCTCATGCTGCTTTTGTTGCTACTTTTGAGCCAAAGGACATTGGACACGCATTATCTGATCACAATTGGGTCAATTCGATGCATGAGGAGTTGGAGAAATTTGAGAGAAACCAAGTTTGGGAGTTGGTGGATCCTCCACTAGGTTGCAAACCGATTAGGACGAAGTGGGTGTGAAAAAATAAAGAGGGAGAGAAAGGAGAAGTGGTGAGAAACAAGTCGACGTTGGTGGCGCAAGGGTATAGTCAGAAAGAGGGGATCGACTACGAGGAGATCTTTGCTCCCGTAGCTCGTTTGGAGGCGATTAGGATCCTTCTAGCCTTTTCCATGGCTAAATGGTTCAAATTGCACCAAATGGACGTGAAGAGTGCTTCCCTGAACGGTGTGTTGGAGGAAGAAGTGTACGTGAGGCAACCACCGGGGTGAGAGTGAGAAGTACCCCCACCGGGTGTACAAGTTGAGAAAGGCGCTCTATGGGTTGAAACAGGCGCCTAGGGCTTGGTATGGCAGGTAGAGGGGGTTCCTGTTTAAGAGAGGTTTTTAGATGGGGAAGGTAGATCAGACCTTGTTTCTTCTCAGGCAGGGCAAAGAGATCCTAATTGTGCAGGTATACGTGGATGATATTGTCTTTGGTGGCTTGTCTAACTATTTGGTTGCAAGGTTTGCAGAAGACATGAGCAGGGAATTTGAGATGAGCATGATGGGTGAGTTGCAGTTCTTCCTCGGCCTTCAGATCAAGCAGTCGAAGGAAGGAACATTTGTGCACCAAGCAAAGTACACCAAAGACATTGTGAGGAAGTTCAAGATAGAGGACTCCAAGGCCATGGCGACGCCTATGAGTACGACTACAGCTCTTGATGCGGACGAGGAAGGTGAACACGTGGACCAGAAGGAGTTCCGGAGCATGATCGGGTCACTCCTGTACTTGACGGTGATGAGGCCGGACATCCAATTCTCGGTATGTCTGTGCGCTCGTTTTCAAGCGTCTCCGAGGACTTCGCATCGGCAAGCAGCCAAGCGCATATTCAGGTATTTGCGACATACTCTCGACTTCGGCCTTTGGTACTCCGCGTCTTCTTCTTTGGCTCTTCATGGATTTTCGGACGCGGATTTTGTTGGGTGTCGGTTGGATAGGAAGTCCACTTCTGGGACTTGCCAGTTCTTGGGTTCTTCTTTGGTTTCTTGGTCTTCCCGCAAGCAGTCGAGTGTTGCTCAATCCACTACCGAGGTAGAGTATGTGGTCGCTGCTAGTTGTTGCTCTCAGCTCCTTTGGATCACATACACCATGAGTGACTTTGGTGAGAAGTATATCCATGTCCCACTTCAATGTGACAGCACCAGTGCCATAAGTGTTGCAAAGAACCCAGTGCTCCATTCCAAAACCAAGCACATAGAAGTGAGGTATCATTTCCTGAGAGACAATGTGGAGAAAGGGAAAATCGCTTTGATCCATGTACCCACACATGACCAGCTAGCCGATATCTTCACCAAGCCCCTAGATCAAGCAACTTTCACTCGTTTGCGGGGAGAACTTGGTGTTTGTTTGATTTCTTGAGTTGGGTGTGGGAGCTCCTTTGTAGCATATGTATAGCTTTCCTTTGTGCATCTCTTGCATTTTGCATTGCATATGTAACATGGTGTATAGGCATCTTTGTATCTTAGGTTGCATGCATTTGTATCGTATGCATTGTGATAGGAAAAGCTTCTCTCATATACATTGTTCACCATGATGTGCTATATATGATCTTGTGAGCTAGTTTGTTATGGTATGGTTAGTTTGGCTTAGCTCTTGATGATCTTGATTTATGCCCATGGTTGATAGCTATGTTTTTGAAAAATGCCATATGTATGCTCTCTTGTGAGTAAATTCCTTTATATGATCTTGACAATGTTTAGTGGCTTGGCTATGCTTAATTTGTGGTTGGATAGCCTATTTTGATCATATGGGGCCAAAGGCTCATTTGCCATCATGAATGTTTAGCCCTCATGCTTTATCTTATGGAGGGGCATAAATTCCTTTTTGTCGCAAAGACATTTCATGTACCAAATATGAATCTGAAAATGAAATGTAAATTGCTTGGAAAATGTACTCCCATGTCATATGTGCTTAATTTACTTGCTTTTGGGTGCTAAACCGTTGCATGTTGCTTACCAATGAGAAGTCTCATATTTAGAAGTAAGCACATGGCTCGGTGGCTTTGACATGACATGAGGTGCTTGTGGGTGTTTATGATGGTCTTATGCTTAGAATGGTTGTCCTAGCATGAAGTTTGTGTGGCTTTGCCATTTTGACATGTTTTGCTCATGTTTAGGACTTTGCTCATGAGAGGGTAATTTTTCGCAAAATTACTCAATTCTATCTTAGCTTCGTCCAATGGTTGTGAAACTTGGTGATCATGTAGTTGATGTTCATACGAAGCAATAGAGTATCTAACTTGCTCATTTGGACATTTGTTGCATCCTATGTTGAATTTTGTCTATTTGAGAAGCTCTAGGTTGCATTTTTTGCATTTTTGGCTTGATTCATACATTGGCAACAAGGGGGAGAAGTTTGAGCATGTTTTGGCCTACTGAATGCATCTAGAGGGTTTCCGAGTGGTTTCGAGCCATTTTTGGGCTCTTGCAGTTCCCAGGTGGTCATCGGCCTGACCGGTGAAAGGCACCGGTCTGACCGGTGTGGAGTGTCAGGTGCTGGACGATCTATGGCACCGGTCTGACCGGTGCTGGGGACCGGTCTGACCGGTCAGACCAAGGCCGAGGCAGCTGCTCTGTTTTGCGAAGTGGTTTGCATGCATTCGTCCAGGGGGGGTTGCATTGGTTCAGGGGGAGCTTGCATGTGTGCAGGGGGAGCTCTTTGTGGTTTTCGAGCTTTGGTTTGATGGTTTTCGCTCTTTGCTTGAGCTTTGTTTTGTCTTGGTAGTGTCGAGCCGTTGCCCTTGCCTAAGGGGACCGAGACTTGTCTTCTTCAAGTGATCTTGCTCTTTGCCCTTCCTTTGGCTTTCGATCGCTTGTTGGAGTTTCTTTTGGTCTTTTCTTTTATTTTTCTTTTCTCTTTGGTTACCAAAACGTGTGTGTTGTCAATGCACTCATCAAGGGGGAGATTGAGGACCTGTGTGGTTCGAGGACCGGTGGATGGTCGCTTCCTGGTGTGATGAGTGATTGACAACGTTGTGTGGACTGATTCTTGGCTAAGTATTGCAGGTGCAGGTTGCGGCTTGACTGGTGTTGGTGCAGGTGAAGAACAAGCGCGAAAGGTCATTGCCGGTGAGGCCTCCAGGTGTGGAGAAGACAAGTAGGCTTGGTTCGAGGGACCCGGTGGCCAGCGGGGTCAAGTGCGGGCCGCATGATGGCAAGAACGGCAAGATGAAGTCGTGGACGGTTCCTTGGTTGAGCCTCAAAGCCAAGATCGAGCCGGGACTTCGTGGGGGCCAAGTCATGAGTAGAGATTGGCGGAGGCCATACCAAGTTCGCGGGGTTTCCAGTGGTTCACCAGAAAACCACTGGGTTCCTTGGTTGATCCACAAAGCCAAGACCGAAGACGGAGGTGCAGCAGCATCGGACCGGTCTGACCGGTGGGTCTGACCAGTCTGACCGGTGGGTACCGGTCTGACTGGTGTGCGACGACGCTGTCCGGAAACTTCGAAGCGGAGGACACGCGTCGGGATCGCATGGCGTGCGTCGAGGCTACGCAGGGTGCGGTCGCCGGGCATCCGTCCGATGGTGCGACGACGAAGATTCCCAAAGTGCCCCTCGAGGGTGTGTATCCTAGTGTTAGGCCTTAGGGGTAGATTCGTCTTTCGGTTGCCTCCATATAACCTAAGTGGTGAGAGGATGGCAGCCATCTCTTGGAACCCTAGCTCATTTTGTTTTGCTATTTTCCTTCCTATTTTCCTTAGGATTTTCGAGGACTAGCTTGAGAGCTTCATGGTGAGATCTTGAGAGAGGGATGGATGATCGGGAGGCAAGCTAGACCTTGTATGAGCCTTCATGGTATGTATAGATGATTTGGCGTGGTTCCTCAAGGCTTGGTTGTGTCTCTCCCGTTTTTCCTTTTTGGTGATTTTCGGAGCCTTTTCTAAGCGATTTTCTTGTGGCGGTTTTGAGACCTTTATCTTTGGGATTTGGTGGGGCATGTATGCATGAACCCTTCGTGGTTCTTTTCCCTTTGATTCCTCTCCCAAATCCGTGAGCAAAGGGGCTCGATTTTGGGGTTTTCTCCTCTCTAGGGTTAGAGGCGTTCTTGGTGGGATTTCTTCGATTCCTCTTGATTTAGCAAGTTTTGGTGGACCAAATCTTGGCTATGGAGTGCCCATGAGGTGTTCCTACTATCCCCAAAGTCTTGTGCGAATCCGTGGAGCGAATCGGGAGATTGAGATTTGGATTTGGGGGAGTTGACCCGCGGGTTGCTGTTCAACCCGAGAGCCCAGGTCTTGACCGGTCTGACCGGTGCCTCTCACCGGTCTGACCGGTGCCGACCCTTGGTTGGGTTTTGCTCAGGTGAACGTCTTGGTGAGTTCCTTGGTCTCTTGTGTTGCTGCTGTTTCGAGTTTGGTCAGTTTTGGAGCTCGGAAGGTCTGTTTGGCGGATTTGGGGTTTCCTGGCTTTGACCGGTCTGACCGGCGTGCTACACCGGCCTGACCGGTGTAGGAGTCTTCTGTGGAAGTCCTCAGGGTCTGCTCGGGTGACCCGGCTCAGGGTCCAGGGTGACCCGGTGTGTCTCTGGTAGGTGTCGGGTGTTCCGGCGGCTCAGTCCGGAAGATCCGGCAGGGACCGGTCTGACCGGTGCAGGTGACCGGTCTGACTGGTGTGGTCAGTAGCTGCTCGAGTTGCTTGTTCCGCTGCGTTCTCAAGTAGGTTTCGGTGGTTGTTGGTTCCTAGGACCAGTAGCACCCCAGTGGCTACGTGGTCTTGACCAACTTGGGTAGTTTAGTCGGAGACGTGTTTTGGATAGCCGTGTTCGTCTTGTTGGAGTAGTCATCTCCTTCGAAAAGAATTTTTATCGGCTCCCATTCACTCCCCCCCTCTCTGGTCGCCAGTTCGGTCCTTCAAATTTAATAAACATGGTACACAACTTATTCGACACAAAATCACTTTAGACTATTTTATGAAATTAACAGCCCAAAATCCCGTCACCTAGCATCTTAGTCAATGAATTGCATGCGGCATCAATAATCCCTACACGAATTTGATTTCAGGGGTATAACAAGCAAAAGAGCAATAAGCAGATGGGGATAAGGGGGAGGTGCAGATGTGGCCCAAGCATACCTGGATCTGGACGGAGGCGTGTTCATCGGCCGACGACCGGCGGGGTCGCGGAAGAGAGGGTGCCCGGTCGTGGTCAGGAGAGAGGGGGGACTCTGCCTCGGTCAGGAGAGGGCATGTGGTGCCTTGTCCATCATCTCTAGCCATCCACTCCCCAGTTCTCACTCCCACCAGATACTTATGTTGACATAATAAAGACATAGACCAATGAGTTTGGACCATCAAACTGCAAACCTAGTGAAGGAAAAATGAGATGCAAAAACCTGTCAGTGAAACATTTTGTGGATCTGCTTAGAACCACCTGACTAATGGTTTCCACAACTATCTCAAATAAATACACTCCTTTATCTGATACATTTAATGCGAAAAATGAATTTACAGTTTGTTTCCTAGTATCTTGAACAAAGGAAATGCACAACCGCACACTAACTTTAGCTTAGTTTTGTCGCTTCCAGCAATCTCCACAAATCAATAAGCAGTAATCAGTGCTAAAATCATGAAAGACCGTAAGAGTTTCAACTTAACATCACCAGAAAATAGTGTTGGGCAACGCTTTATTGCGAATCGCAAGGAAATTTCAGAGTTCATAGTTTAGACAGCTTCCCCAAATGGTACACAAACGCAGCTGCTGCAACTATCCGGGACAAGTCCAGGAAAAAGGAACAGGGAGGTAGGAACTAGGAAGAGGGAGAGAGAGGAATCACCAGTGAGGGAAGGCGGTGGTGATAGCAACGTAGGTGCGGGGGCTCCGAGAGGATACTAGACACACCACGGCGGCGACACCTTCCTCGTCGTGTCCCCTGCTGAAGGAGACATAGCTCGAGCAAGGTGGAGGCAGGATCCGTGGCGGCGCGCCTCCTCCCGGCTTCTCCCTTCCTCCGCCGACAGCCTCTCCATCTGTACCCGCCGGCGGCCCTCCATCTCCCTCCAGCGGCGTAGAAGCTTGATTCGACGGCTGCTGCTAGCTTCGCTGAGGGCTGCGGCGGGGATGGAGGCGGAGGGCGGCGACCGTGGGCGACAGCGAGGAGGCAGCGGGCGGCCGAGGTCCGGTCAGCGCAGATGGGGGCGTGGGTGGGGAACGACCGGACGACGAGGAGGGCGACAGAAACTACGAGACGCGGTGGTTGTGATGCAGCGAAGGGATAGAAATCCCGAGAGTGCGCTACGGGAAGTCACCATCTGCAAAATGAAGAACCGGATGCAGCACTTGTTGGAGCCGCTACAGTGCTGGATCCTTCTTCATTTTGCAATTGCAGAATCAGATCCAGTATCCGCTGGAGATGGTCTTAGGGTTCACCGGCTGCGAGTGGTGGGTTAAATGTGTAGAGTGGTGAGATATTGGGCCGGCTCCAATAGGCCTTTTTTTCTTTTTGTATTTCTATTTCTCTTTTTGTGTTTTTTCTTTTTTTTAATATGACTAAGCGAGAGATGTTTCTAGTTGTAAAGAATATACTGTATCACTTTATCGAAGTCATTTGAAACTTTTATAGGTTGGTTATGGAGCAAAAATATGTTGTTGCATGAATATGTGGAACTTTCTAACCAAGTTTACCTATTACTGTAATTATTTATTGAATTAGTAATAATAAATGTTAAAATATCATAAAGTGGCTAGAAAAAACTAAAAAGTTGCATAGCCACATAATTTTATTGTATAAGCATCACATAAAAAATTCAAGTGATTTCGATAAAGTGTTGTTGCACATCCATCCCAAAGGCATATATGACACACATAGTCCTATATGACTAAGTGAGAGATGTTTGTAGTTGTAAAGGATGTATAGTACCAATTTATCGAAATCATTTGAAACTTTTATGGGATGGTTATGGAGCCAAAATATGGTGTTGTGTGAATTTATGCAATTTTCTGACCAAGTTTACCTATTATTGTGATTATTTGTTGAATTACTAATGAATAAGTGTTAAAATATCATAAAGTGGTCAGCAAAATCTAAAAAGTTGCATAGCCACATGATTTTGGTGTATAAGCATCACATAAAAATTCAAGTGATTTTGATAAATTGTTACTGCACATCCATCGCAAAGCTATACATGGCACACATAGTCCAACATGACTAAGTGAGAGATACTTTTGGTTGTGAAAGACGTATAGTACCACTTTGTTGACATCCTTTGAAACTTTAATGGTATGATAGAGAATGATTTTAGAAGCATTTAGAAAAAAGAATCAACACATTTTGAGTTAGTATAAGGGAGAAAGATTAGTTACAAGTTTTAGTCAAATATTAAAAAGAAAAACTACACTTGTCCAACAATTCTTAATGAACTTCATGAGTGGATGGTGGAGGTGCATTACTAGCTAACGTACGTGGTTCACAAATGCTACACACTAAAAGTAAGTTAGCATACACATTTCATAATTTTTGGAGCAAACCAATATAATGAATTGGAGCAAAAATTTTAGGCTCCTAGATGTGTTGAAACGTTACAAGTACAACAACTCACATACCTTACACAACAAAGGTTGAGTGCTCTAATGGTAAGACTCTAAACTATCAAGTGGTCGTGTGTTCAAAGCTCCATGCTAGCTATTTTTTTGCAAAAAAAAGATTGGAAGGTAGCAGGGAGATCAGGACCATGTGGGCCATGCAACACTGCGTGTTGGTGGGACCGATGTGCCCCTGTCGACTTTAATCAACACATGAGATTTATTTATTTAATCTTATCATCATAGTCTTTTTGAATGATTCAAATTTTAAAATGCAAATTTTCACAACTTCAAATAGAAATTCATTTGAGGAATGATTTAAAATAGAAAAGTCACTAAAATCAAAATTTTAAAACTCATCAAGATCTACAATCTTTATTTTTCTCAATTCTCCATCTGACACTTTTTGAACAATTTAAAATTCAAATTTCAAAGTTCGAGAACTTCGAGTGCAACACCACCACCACGTCAATGGGGAACGCCCGACGCCTCCTCTGCCCTCGCCGCCGCATCGTAAGATCGTTTTTTATTGGGGTCTATGTTTGCGGGATCATATGGGTCGGCCCATAACGTCTGATCCATTCAGTTAAGGGACCCACATTTATATTCAACTTACAAATAGAAAAACTTCATTCCTTCAACATGAAAGGTCACGTAGTGCAGTGGTTGCGCTCCTACCTGTGTATCGCTAGGTCATTAGTTCGACCCTCCGTGGGAGCAGCTTTTTTACGATTATGTTTCATCACTACAATACGCCATACGAAAACACAATGTATGACTATTTCCTTTTAGTGTTCTATGACATTATTTTCATTTTCGTCATTAATGTTCAAGCCAAATCATGGTCACTTGTAACTTATGACGAAGATCAAAATTTCGTCATAGAAAGATAACATTATGTGACGAAAGTAACCAGCGTCACGAGCAAAACGTCATGGATGATCATATTTCTACTAGTGAATGCATCATGTATAGTCAGCAACTAAAATGGGAGGAATATAGTTTCCTAAAACATTGATACAACAGCTTTGCCATCTTACAAATTCAATTACCTATTCTCAATAAGGTAGCTACAATGGAACAACAGGTGTAAAGGGCAGCTCTAGTGTGCGTGCTAAGGAGTTGCGATGATGAGAGAGAAAGAAATAAATAAGGTGCAATACATTGAGAGGAGGTGCTAGCTTAGCAATTTCAGGCACCAGCAGCTCACTTCGGCACCCGGTGCGAGCAATAAAGAAGCAATTTCTTCTCTCTCGTTTTGACTTGCAGCAGAAACACCACCGGTCTTCTCTCTTGTTCGGTACTTCTAGGAGTATATTTTAACTAGTTGTGGGGTCCGTTTTAGACCAAAACAAGGTGCCGCACGTTAGAGAGGATTTAGAATTGTAGCACCTCCATGAGGTGGCACTGCTTGGTCTAAGCTAAGGACATACACGCTGGAGCTGCCATAATGTGTTGTGAGCCTGTGACAAAGCAGCGACGATAGTAGTGAACTAGTAATGGATCCTTATGAAACTAGGCAAGATATGCTTGTAGCTCTGTACCTTATCCCATCATATGATCTGATTGCCGGATGATGTTGCATGTACCATCTATGTAGTGTTAGATTATTGGACTCGCACATTCTGGATGGTTTAAAACAAGCTTCATTCTGAATAGAGTAAAATGTAAATGATCTTGTAAATAATTGGGATGGGAAGCTTAATGAAGATAATGGTACTACTAGATAAAGAAAATATCATGTCTGCAAATCCTTTCTGGAGATTTTGTAATGAACAAAAAGCATGCCAAAAGCATCCATAGTGAACAAAAACCAAAGCCGTGTGTTGTCCCACAAAAAGAAACGAACTGGGTCTTGCTCTTTTCTTCTATACTGTTTCCTAACAGTAAGTAAAGATTACTTCCATTTGACCAATAATTTATTGATATAGAACTCAAGATGCAAGCTCTGGCCTAGAGTATTTGTTTATCTCTGAAGTAGCTTAAACCGAAGAGAAGTACGCAAAATATTTGTGTATACTTAAATAATTAGTGTATTTCACCTAGGTCTTAAAAATGCGTGTGTCGCACGTGCATTTTACTAGTAGGTACAAAAATGCATCAAGTAGCTTATTTATCCAGAGAAGGATGAATGGAGTAAGCACAACCAGAGATCGATATATCAAAGCATATCTTACCATAGCCAAACAATGACCTCCTACCATTTCAGAACTTGCAGATGTCTGTTTAAAACAAGAGAAATTTTAAAGTGCCTGTTTTTTAATGAGCTTTCAATCTGACTAAATCCAACGGTGGAAGTATCAGGAAGTAGCAGGAAGTTCTTATAAGGAAGTACTAGGAAGTATCAAATTGGTGAGACCCATAATAAATTTTAATTAATATTTTTAATTGAGAAAGGGTATAGGAGTAATTTTACATGCTTAATGCGATCGTTGATCTAAGAGTCTAGTGGATGGCCCAATTAATTTTTTCGGAAATAATGCTAGGCACAGGGCATTCGACGCCCGGTACGTGAGTCCCACCACCCAACCTGCCGAATTATATTTCCACCGCAGTCGTCGTTTATTTCTCTGGCCACTCACTATTTCCTTATCCAAACACACCAGCGCATCCCACCGTAGCAGCCCGCACCGCTCCGCTGCGGGCATCGTCGGACGCGCCGTCGGCACGAGTGCGGGGGTGGGGCGGTCTCCGCGAGGGAGCGCCTGATGGCACGGTTGGCGACACAAAGGCGTGGTCGAAGAGGTCGAGGAGCGCAGGCTAGCGGTGCCCCGGTGAGTGGCGATGTCGGCGTCCACGCAAGCTTCTTGCGAGCAAGACCCGACGTCCTGCTGTGGCGGGAGGGAGGAGCGCTCTCCATCCTCGACGTCCCCCTGGCACCAGCACGCAGGAGATTAAGGTCGCGCACCGCCGCCTGGCGGTCGCTGTCCATTCAGATGTCGTCCTGTACCCCGCTTGCTACTGCGGTGGCAGGAGGAACCGCTGGTGCTGGTGATTGGCCGCATGAACAAGATGTTGCGGTTGGTAGTCTACCGTGTTGCAGTGTGTGACTTGTGATGTTGCATGAAATCATTTGAAATGTTTCATTTGTCGACATTTGATGTTTCATGGTTACTTCGTGACGTTGCAGTTGAAGTAGGTAATTTTTGATGTTGCACGACAGTATACTTATGTTGCAAACATTTGATTTGAGATGGTAATGAGCCAATTTTTTAGACATTTTCTCGATGTTGCGAGCTATATTTTGACATGTTACTGAACTGATTTTCCGATGTTGCATTCGGTATTTTCGAATGTTGCAACAAACTTCGTTTTCAATTATAAAGATTTTCAATGTTTCATGCAACATTGTATATATGTTGCACTGGGAATTTTTTTGGGTGAGGTACCGTCTGATGCTGCGCCCGGACGACGGACGTCCAAGCGCTAGCAAGTCCGTAATTTTTTCCGAGTACAAGACCCCGGTGGCATGTTCCTTCTTCTTCCTTGTGAGTTGCGACCCTCACCCACGTCGCGCCGCGCCGCACCGTGCCGTGCTGTCACGAGCTCCCGGCCGCGAAACCCTAGCGCCGCCCGCCGCAGTCTTCCGATGCTCAGCCATCAGGCCCAGCGGAGTTGGGCGGCCGGCGGACGGCTGATTTATTGGCTTCTTAATTTCTTTCCCCGTGTTCATGATGCTTGCTCGTCTCGATTAGTAATGAGGTATTGTTGCAAAAGCATATTGGAACTCCGGTGGGATAATATGCTATTATTGCGATTTAATTTTGTTGGTTTTCCGGTGGGATAATCTGCTGTTATTGCGATTTAATTTTGTTGGTTGGATCTGGCTTTTATGCTCTCTACGTTGCGAGCTGAACCGAACTAATGAACTGCCCCAACAAATGAACTGCCCCAGTAAAAATTTTGGCCAGCTCTGCCACTGATCGCAGCGCATACGGCCGCACACTTGGCGAGGAGTCCCCGGCTCCGACCGCGGATGTCGTCATCCCTGTGCCGGACCGGGGTTCTACGTAGGGGTGGTAAAGGGTCATGACCCTAATGCTTTCTTCACAATCCAATTAGGTCTTTTTATTTTTTAGTTCAAAATTGAATAGAATTACGGTCCGATCCTTGTAGGGTCCGATCCTTAAATTTGTACAAAATGAAGAGCCCGTTACCACCTTCTACGTAGTGCTCGGCTTCGCGCAGGCGTCGGGGCTCGAATTCCAGCAGAGTCTTATCCAGTGGCACTACAGCGGCCGCAGCTTCATCCAGCCATCACAAGCAGTCCGCGACCACACGGTCAAGTTCAAGCTTGCCCGTGCGCGGCGTCATCACCGGTAAGAGCGTGGTCGTCGTTGACGATTCGCTCGTGCGCGGCACCACCTTGAGCAAGATTGTGCAAGGGGATCGATGGACGTGAGAGAGAGAATAGGGGTTACCATAATTTCTTTTTTAATTAGTTTAATTTTTTAATTAATCAATTGGTTGAAAAATCAAAACACCATATACTTCCTAATACTTCCCGATACTACACAAGCACCGTAAAAAAACACTCTAAAAACAAAAGTTACAGGATAGGCTGAAGCACAAACAAGGTGAAGCGGAGATGACATCGAATGGAATTATGGAAACCCATCTTGGCTCATCAGAAAACCAGAGCGCATAACTGACTAAATGCAAAGATGGGAGGTTTTAATAGCTGCATACCAAAGCGTAAAAGGTAATCGTATCTCCAGCTCATAATCTCTGAGAAAATAAAACCCATAGTGAATAAGGGCTACATGCCTAGGAAATATTACAGTCATCCTTCCAGCATATCACCAGTAAGCTGCAGAAAACAAAAGTTTAAATAATCTCTAAGGCTTGAAAGGAATTGATAGTCAACTTCGAGCATATCACCTTGTAGCAGGAAATTCTATTCGAGCAGTATATGAATTAACATTCTTTTGAAGCAGTAACCTAACTTCTGTGGCCAACAAAACTGCTAGTTAAATATCTATTCTTACAATCTACAACCTTAAAGCTGATGCATCGAACGTGATCTCCATAGTAACTTGAGTGATCAGGTACTTCAGAAAAAACAAGAACTATCGACTTTTGTGGTTATGTCAACCTCATCTTCATAAAAAGGTAGCACAATTTTCATCAACAGGTAATCATTTGAATAATTTGCTGAAGAAAACTTTAAGAAATGTCAACAAGCAGATCAGTCATGAATTTTGCATGCAGTATAAGTATTTTGTACTACCCTGAAGAAAAGAATAAGATTCACTCAATGTCATGTGAGTTTTAATAAGACCAGAATAGATGTTTGTCCATTAGTTAGTAAACAAAGAGTTCCCCAAGTACATATAATTCACACACACGCACGCACGCATGCGCGCACGCACACACACAGTTACACATAACACTATTTCCAAGATTTTGTTTTTTCCACAAATTATATTTTGCATTATTGTTTTTGCATTTCTCTGAAGTCTTAAGAAACTGCCATTTCTGTTTCAATTTATCATTAAGAAAAGGGAGCCTTGATGTTGTTAGAAATGTCTGATAGTGTCATACATAGTTAAATCAATTGAAAACCTTTTAGGTTTTTACTCATACATATTACACTACCAGAAAATTAATTAAAATGTACAATATTTTTTTGAGGAACAATAATTTTGTATATATCAGCAAACAAGGCACTGCTCTGTTTCAGTGAACTAGACCTTCTGCATCCATCCATGGAGGAAAGAATTAATACAACCACACAGGACAGTAGAAATTTCTGAAAAAGTATATATGTAATTCAGAAGGTACACAAGGCAATGCCACATATTATTGTCCATTGGCATCAATAAATGGTTCTGCTAGGAGGATATATATAATTTATCCTACTCATTGGCACCTTCTGTTATGCTTCAATTTACTTATTTAATGGATCCAACTAACTAACGAACTTGTTTGTGGAAGAAACAAATCAAACACACAACACAACTAGTAGCTACTAAACTAATTAAAAATGTGCAATTATATCATAATGTCACCAAACTCAGCATCTGTTATACATTGATCAAATTAATGAAGAATCAATAGAACACACTAACCCACACCACCTATTTTCTTATATTGCAAATTTATGTCAGCATCGATGCATGCAGTTCAGCTCCAACAAAATGCCAGATCCACACTTGCACTGACACAATACTACCAACCCAGCTCATCGTCAACAATGTATAGCGCTGCACGTGAAAATTTCCGTTGATTCAGTGAGAAGGATATATACTACCAAAGTAAGAATTATTAGTGTTTTAATTTTCTGTACTAAAAAAGGACGGCCTAGTGCAAGTGGTAGTGCTTGCCGCCTGTGAACCGAGAGGTCACAGTTTCGAGCGGTTGCCTCTACACATTGCACGATGTGTGGGAAAGACCTCCCGCTAATAACCTCCCCCAGATCCCGCACAGTGCGGGAGCCTACGGCACTGGGTACGTCTTTTTTTTATTTTTTGTACTAACTAATGGTGGTATTTAGTTGTGTGCCTAACAGATAAACAGATCAAAAGGAGAAGGAAATCAAACAAGATGCTCAACAACCTGCATACAAGATGATCCAATCCACCACATTCATGCATCTGATCTGAGGACGAGACGAGGATCAGTTTGCTTACCATGAAACAGGAGATGCCTCCGCCGCATCACCGGCGGCCATGTCCTGTGCCTCCTTCTCGATGAGAAGCCGCACCTTGGCGTGCAGATACACGCGGAGAGCTCGGAGACGAAGCCTCTCTGTCGCTGGCAGCGCCTTGTCCTGCAGCGCAGCGACTAGCCCCTGGTCTACCACGCCGCAAGCCACGCGCATGACGACGGCCCTGTCCTCGGGGTGGCTGAGGCCGCACACGCCTCCCAGCGTCGCCGCGACCAACAGCTCGCGGACGAGCTGCCGCGTCTCGTCGGACTCCAGCCCCGGGACCAGCTCGCCGTCGATCACCGGGACGAGGCGGCGGTAGGCCGCGTTCCACCGCACCGACTCGTCCCGTCGCCCGTCGGCGAGGCAGAGGTGGTACGCGAGGGCGCGGGGGCGGGGGTCGAACGGCGCGTCGCGGGCCGCCTCCTCGTAGAGGCGCAGGGCGTCGGCGGCGCGGCCGTCGCGCGCGGCGAGGAGAGCGAGGAGGAGGCGCAGGTCGGCGGCCGCGGCGGGGTCGCCGCCCTCGGCGCGGTCGACGTCGACGACCGCAAGGTCGCGCTCGGCGCGGGCGCGGACGTCGCGGAGGTGCGCGCCGGAGAGCGGGTGCGCGCCGAGCAGCGCGGCCTGCAGGCCCTGCGCGGACTCGAGGAGCATGAGCCTCACAGACGGGACGAAGGGAGAGAGCTCCCTGGGCGGCGTCCACCTGGATACGGCGTGCAGGGATCCCGCCGCCGCGGCGGTGAGGCCGAGGGCGGTGGCGCGGAGGAGGACGCGCCCGACCATGGGCAGAGGGCGGACGCCGGAGGGAGGTTCGTGGTGGTGGGTTGCCTGGGTGGGGGTTTCCGTGTTTGTTGGCGAAGAATGAGAAGGGGTTGCGTGCCTTGCTTTTCCTGCTTAAAATCTCACAGCGTGCAACTGCAGCGTTGTGCCTGCTAGACTAGCTGCGCTGCTGATGCACGGTTGTTGAACGTCTTGCCGGCCACGGTAGCTCCTCCGATTGGCCAGCCAACAGAGATTGGCACGATTTCTAGGCCAACGAACAGAGAAATGGGAAATGCCAGTCATTTTATTATATGCTTGTTGCAGCTCTATGTATTCCTGAGATCAGTCTCAATGGAAAGGATCATCGCAAAATCAATTCAGCCTTGGGCCGCTAGCAAGCTTCACAGTGATGGACACGAACCACACATGCCACAGCTATACTAGACTTCCACATGGATGGGCCCTATACTATTTTCTCCTTCGTTTTCACTTTTCCGGCGACGCAAGAGCGATTTGGCCCTAGCGCCCGCGCTAGCGCACATGGGCTGGTGGTATGATTTTTCTTTTTGTTTCATTTTCAATTTTTTTTCTATAACAAGTAAATATATATAAATGTATAAAGCATGCGCATAATTTGTTGCAGAAAAAAGTTATGCACATAACTCGTCGCTAGGGAAAAATTATGTGCATAACTCGTCATTAGGAACAAAAGTCATGCACATAACTCGTCGTTAGAGAAAACATTATGTGCATAACTTGTCTTTAGTAAAATGTTATGCATACAAATTGCTTTTTGAGAAAAATGTTATGTGCATAACTCATCGTCAGGGTCAAAGTTATGTGCATAACATCTCGTCATGGTCGAAGTTATGTGTATAACTCGTAGTCAGGGTCAAAATTATGTACATAACTCGTCGTTAGGATCAAAGTTATGTGCATAAATTATGTGATACAAGTTTTTGGTTTAAAGTTATGCGTCAAAATTATGTGTATAAGTTAGAATATTGAAAAATTAAAAGTTGCAATGTAAAATTTCCAAAAGAAATTCCAAAAAACATATAAGTTATATATATGTTTCGCAAATTATGTCAGTCTACTTAATTTCTCTTTTGTAAATTATGTTGGACGGGGGCGAAGGATGGCGTAGAATGGTGGAAGCAGCGCGGTGCACATGCAACCCAAAAAGTGCATGTGATGAGACGTCGGGTGAAAATAATTCCAAAAGAGGCAACTGTGGTACGTGGGTGCTGGTTGGAAATCGACTGCTAGGGAAGCTGCTTGCACGCGCGCGCGGATTAGGGATGCCCGAGGGTCATCTCACAGTTACCAAAATTGTAAATTGGAGAACAATGATGATACTCCCTCTCATTTCATGACACACTCCCTCCTCTCTCCTCGTAAATTTGCTGATGTGGCATGATATTTAATGCTCATGACCCTCTTATGACATTTCCCACTAAGATTGGTCTGATTCCACTCTTTTTAACACTTTGTGTATGCTAAACAGGTACATTGTAAGCTCTGATCCATCCTTGGAGAAATATTTGCAGGAGCAGGTTAGAGGACGACCTCCTCTTGAAAAGGGTACCTATGATATGTTGAGGGGATAGGTGATTGTAGTCATGTGTCTCTGAAAATGACTTTAGAGGTGAGCATATTACACGCTTCTGCAAATAGCTATTTATTTGTGCATGTCAGTCCCTACAAATGCTATTTTTAGTAGTGAGTCACATTTTACATAATGATTTGGTGTAAATAAACAAAATAAAAGTAGAATGACATGCTACCATAATTAATTAGTTAATTCAGAAAATAATATCCCAATCGCATCCATAACAATTTAACCTAGCCGATTAATTTTTTAAAGAAAAAAGAATAATGAAGATCAAACCGTTGCAACAAGATATTGATTTGCAGTAGAGACGACCCAAGTCTTGTTTGATAGAAGTGGATTGGAGTGGAATGAAGAGGATTGAGTCTAAAATGAACTAATTTTTACTTCCAATCCCTCACATTCCATGTCAATCGACTACATACCCAAACATAGCCTGAAGGTGTTGAAATACCGAATGGTTCCATTTATATCCGTTAATATTCAATATCCATACTATATCCGATTATGGATCATTGAAGTCCGATATCTAATATCTAATATGCAAATAGGACAAATATCGATATTCGATCCATCTTGATACTATTCTTATCCAAATTTGATTTGAGAAAAAAAAACTATTACTATCCATATCTGTCTATTATCGGTTCATAAGTGATTTGTTTTCATCCAGAGTTTGGACATTGGAGAGTGCATTTCAAACAAAATGGTATGGAGCAGTCCCAAAAGGACGTGGAAGGATCAGTAAAGGGCTAAAGGCATCTTCAAAATCACACCCATTGTCCCATCGGTTTGGTGCAAAAGTGCTGCAAGGAGCTCCTTTGAGCACTGCATTGTAGTGAACATGGCCATCAAGTCATTTATTCAAGTATGATTTTGGTGATTCATGGAAATATGATCAATAGGACTAACC
The DNA here is from genome assembly GCA_036936925.1 of Cenchrus fungigraminus. Classification (NCBI taxonomy): domain Eukaryota; kingdom Viridiplantae; phylum Streptophyta; class Magnoliopsida; order Poales; family Poaceae; genus Cenchrus; species Cenchrus fungigraminus. The sequence continues at coordinate 45,362,669 of CM072778.1, read as the reverse complement.
ATTGGGGTTGAAACCTCAATCAAAGCTAACATACCACTAGTTAATCATAGCAAAAATCCAAAGTAGCAGCAAGTTGGCTCTAAACCATGGTAAGTTGGCTCTAAGTGGTGGCAAGTTCAAAGAAAAAAAAATAGAAGAAAAGAGACCATCAGATGAACCGATGGTACCCTGGAAGCAGCATCGGTACAAACATCGGATGAAGTGGTCTATTCCGGAAGGACACAAGTCAAGTTGGACCATCGGATGAATTGACGACCCTAATTCTAGTTGCATCGGATGAATACCATGGGGCGAAGAAACTGTGAAGGAGACCGTGGGATGAACCGATGGTGCGATGAACCGATGGTGCATCGGATGATTTGATATCCGTTAATTTTCAGTGCCAAGACAGAGAGGTCTTGGAGTCTCGGCCAACAACACCGGATGAACTGTCGCACCGTCGGTGTATGTGTCGGATGTATTACGTCAGTAGATTCGCAACGGCTATATGACATGGAATGGCACCAGATGAACCGACTCCTATAAAAAGCAGAGTATCGGTTCATCTGATGGTATGTTTTTTAGCAACTTTTAGCCACCAACTAGTTTTGTGCCTTGGGCTATTTATACCCCTTCCACCCATTCATTTGACGTTGCTGGAGTGAGCTGAAGTGCAGAGGAGTTCAAGACTCATTGAATATCGTATCCAAGCTACAATAGTGATTAAGTGCTTATCCAAAGGCTTTGCACAATTTTAGATAGTGTGTAGTGCAAGCATAGGCTTAGAACTGAGATGTATGAAAGGTGTGCCAACCTTGTGAGGTGATTATCGAGTGGATCAAGTTGTACAAGGTGCGCCGGAAATCTTGGGGCCTTAGTGTGGCTCTCTAGCAAGTCTTCGACCCTCCAGCTTACTGTGGAGTGGCGAGGACACTTTGTGCGAGGGATGTGGAGACCCCCTCCCTTGGTGGAGAAGATCCTTAGTGGAGACGGCATCAAGGCGATTAAGGGAGCTTGACGAGTGCCTTCGTGGCGAACCTTTGTGGCAAGTCAAGTGGTGCTCTTGGGAGAAACTTGGTGATCGGAAAGCAATACTCTTATGTGGAGTGCTTCAACAAAGTGGACTAGGGGGGCTTATTGCCTACCGATACCACGAGATAAATCACATGCCAAGAGTTTTCTTCCTTTAATCCCTCTTTATGTTTTCGCATTTCATACTCGTAATCTTTGCTTATATTTACTTTCATATAATAGCATCTTGATAGGATTAGCTATAGGTTGCAAAACTCTTTGGGATGGGAGTTCCACACTAGAACAACCGTAGTTACATATCTAGATAGCATGTTCTAATTTATATTTTGAGCAAATAGTGGTAACTCTAGACTTAAGGTTTTAAGTTTGCCTAATTCACCCCCTCTTCCTCTTACACTGACTCCAGGAGATGCTGCATCCGCACCCCCATCCTCAAAATGAAGATCCAAATGACACTGTAGCGGCTCCAGCAACACCTGTATCTGGTTCTTCATTTTGCGATTTCAGCTCTCCACACCCTCATATCTGGGATTCTCTCTCCTTTCTTCATCCCTCTCCCACCCGTCATCCTCCTCTCGCGCCATCCCAGGGAAGGAGGCACGACGGAGCGCTGGTGAGGAGCTTGCTTAGCAGGAGGCCGGAGGAGACCGGGGAGGAAGACCTGTCGCTCGCCTGCCACGGCCTCAACCTCGCCGCCGCCTGGCGGGACTCCGCAGCCACTGGTCTTGACCTCGCCACTGCCCGCCGGGACTCCATCGGGAGGCCGGATCTCGCGCTTGGGGCAGCGCCTTGAGAGGAGGAATAGGACGTGCCCGCCGGCCATGCCGCCGCACGCCGCCGCGGAGGCGACCGAGGCCTGACGCCGGACTCACGCCCGGGGAGGAGGAGGCCGCTCGGGAGGGGAGGAGGGCCGGCTGCCATGGCCCCGAGGAGGCTCGCCCCGCGACGCCGGCTCCCACGACGGCGCTCGCCGCGGGGCTGCGGTGGCTCGCTCAGGGCACGACGAAGCTCGCCGGGCTCGAATCCCGTGGTGGAGCTTGCCCAGGGTCGAATCCCGCGGTGGAGCTTGCCGGGGTCAAATCCCGCGGCGGAGTGCGGTGCAGGGCGACGAGGCGCGGGGCGGCAGCGCTAGGCAGGGGTTGCGGCCCGAGGTGGGAGAAGTAGTTAGGTTGAGGAAGGGATGCAGATTGTTGCTAGAAGACCAACTTTTTTTAGGGAAATTTCCCTCTCTTTGTCTCAAAAGGGTATTTTGCATATGGGGATGGGGATTGTTGCTAGAGTCAGTCTTAGGCTTACAAGCATTTGATTCCTTACATGTATTTTCGAGTGCTCGATTATTTGGTGTGGCACGTTTTCGCGTCAGCACAATTGGATGTCGCTTGAGGGCTTGAGGCCATGGGGTCATCAAGACAGCATCGTTCGAGTAACGGGGTGTCATGTAGAGCATCGTTGGGACAATGGTCACTAGCAGTAGCAGACATATAATAAGTACTCCCTCCAGTTCCTTATTAGAAGTCGATATGGACAAGGTTTGAGTCAAACATTGAAAATGTGAAAATCATATAAATTGATTTGTCTTGAAAATTACTTTCATAAAAATATACATATATAAATTTTCAATAAATATTTTTATAGAAAAGAAAAGTCAAAGTTGTGCTTTGGTGACCGTGTCGCTGTCCTAAACGACTTCTAATATGGAAGCGGAGGGAGTACTATCTATGTGCGTGGATAAATAAAGAACAAAATTTTAGGAGTGTGGACCCATGACTCGTCGGTTCCATCCGATCCGAAATTTATGAACCTTATTGTACATACATACGCTTGCTTTGCGTATGTATGTACAATAAGGTTCATAAATTTCTGATCCAACAAAATTTTAGGAGTGTGGACCCATGTAGAAATTTTATGAGTGTAGTCTACAAACACACGTACGTATGTATGCTATAATCCTTGCTTTGCCAGTAATCTCATGGTACTGGATGAAAGTGTGGCTGCGCCTTGCTAACTCAATGTCACTGCGGGCGGCGAATATAAACAATGGAAAATGACACCAGAAATTTGAAACGGTATATAACCTGCTATTCTCCTTGCAGACCGCAACAGAAGTCATAAACAATGCTTTAAACTCTTATTGTACTAAGATTTGTATAATCCTGAAAATTTGAGAAATATCCATTCGTACAATTTTCACATTACTGTCAACTCCTTGACTGCTAAACCAGAGTAAGGTGTATACTGTTCGATCAACCATTTGAGACCATGGTAGTGCCAAGATAAAACTGAAAAAGGTCAAAAGACTATACTTGCATCATTACAGTATTGGTTTATGATGACAATTCAAAACTCCGTACTGCATTTTGGAAACAACTAGTGATCGGCACCTCAGTATGAATATTCATTCAGTGTTAACAGGGAATCTTCTGTCTTGGTCACCTAAAACTCAGTGGACATCTGAAGACAATTCAGCTCCTGCAAGATAACAATATTCTCTGTTTTCAGGACAAATGGGTCGCAATATAACATATTCAGAACAAGAAATATGAAATATGCAGAAGAAAAAACATTTGACCGAATTGCAAGTCATTCATAACAGAATAGTCCGTGCAAATTTGCATGCTTACCCATGTTGTCGGCATCCACACAAACAGGCAAGAAAACAAAAATAGGAATAGTAGGAGCTGTTTTACTTTTTTAGTAATCAATCTTTAACAAATATGTGTGTTATTCATTATATACACATATATATGATTTATTGTGCTGCCAAAGTTTTATAATAGTAGACCTAAATTTGTGGCTAAACACTACGTACAATGTAATCAGTACTCTGCTCTAAAAATATAAAATTCAGGTTAATGTGTGCTTTGTGTCAATCCTGAACACATTGAACAGAAAAATGAGCCTATTGCCCCCATTAATTTTTGTAACAAGATTAGCAAGGTAAAATATGGAATAGTCATTGACATATCAAGCAAAAGTACCACTCACTAATGCCCGATGACACATCTTTTCAAATGAATCACATTGCAGCCACCTCCGCAATTCTCAGACAAAAGTGTTGTGCCCTTTCCCTGGACCTCAACTATACACAGAAGTTGCATGTTTTCTTACTATCTATTACGAGGCAAATACAATTGTTCATCCACACAGCAGAACACATTTCAAACAACTTTCATGTGGTTGCATTGCTCTCCTTAACAGGTAGTAAAGTGCACCAAACTAAAGTTTCTTGCTATTGCTCAAAAACAACACATAGGTGTCATGTTTTACATGAATGAATTGAATGAATATGGCTGCAATGGCAAAGCTAGATAGAGTTGCTTTATTTTTCACAGAAAAAAGTTGAGTTGCTTTATTTTTCACAAAAAAAGAAGATAGAGATGCTTTATTAGTCAAAATGCTTGGAATCAATAAATGCAAACTCATTGGCTTATTCATCACCGTACCTAAGCGGACACTATATCAATATATTTAAATTTATCAGATTGATTTTACTTCAAACAAGCTCATCGAATCAAACACTGCAGCGAAAACTGTGACTCTAGGAGAACCTACTTTTAGCTGCATCCAATAGCATGACATGACTGAATCAAGGAATCTGAGCGAAATTATCTAGGATAATCTCACCTCGAGCCATGTGATCCCTCCAGCAGTGGTGGGGATATTTAATTATTTGTCATCCTTAGCAAGGCTGCTCCTTCAAAAGTCACTTTTAGAATTTAGCTTACAGAATTGCCACCAGAGAGAAGTTTTAGCTACATATTTGCCATTTTGTCCTACGTGTCACCCCAAGTCACCCATCCACGCTGGATTCGGGACGCGAAATGACCTTTATGCCCCTGCTTTCCTCAGGTCAGTCATAGCTTATCTTTCTCGTGTGGGACCCACATGTCATGTTTATCTTCAACCTCCCGGCTCCTTTCTTCCTCATTGCCCGGCCGCCGGGGCGCTCAACCGTGGGCCGCGGCCGCGGCCGCGCCGTCCCGAGGTCAGCCACGTCGCCGCCGCTAACGGGCTCGCCGGCGCCATGGGAAGGAGCAGAGGCCGGCGCCGTGGGGAGAACCAAAGGTCGCCGACGCGTGAGCCACCGAGGGCGGGCCGACTAGGAGCAGGGTGGCCGCCGGCGCGTGGACCATGAGCCGGATTCGGGCGGAGTTGAGCGGTCACGAGCCTGCGGCGCGGCCTCTAGAGCTCATGGCCATCGGGGGCGCACGGCTGGGAGCAGGGTAGCTGCCGGCGCATGGATCAGGAGCGGGGTGCGGGCGTTGAGCGGCCGTGGCGCATCCCCTAGAGCTCATGGCCGGCGGAGGAGCTAGGGCGACGGCGCGGTGGTGACCTAGGGCGACGGAGGAGCAAGCTCCCGTGGTGGCCATCACCGGCCATACTGGCCGTTTGGAGGTTGAAGAAGGCCCTGACGTGTGGACCCCACACATCAGCGGCTTCAGAGAGGGGAAGATCAGGGGCACGGGAGTCCTTTCACACCATCATTCCAGCGTGGCGTGGTGATCTGCACTGTCACGTAGGACAAAATGGCAAATATGTAGCTAAAACATCTCTCCAGTGGCAATTCTGTAAGCTAAAATCTAAAAGTGGCTTTTGAAGGAGCGACCTTTCTTAGGATGGCAAATAATTAAATATCCCGCAGTGGTGACCCATCATCTCTGCGTAACTTCCTCGCCACGACGCCCCGCAAGAATGCCATCAACGCCAGCACCTCGAGCCTCTTCGACAGATCGCCGTGCTTGAAAATAGACCACATCGACATCTCCACCAGGCCAAGCATGCTGCTCAGGGCCAGCTCCTCCGAGCCCGCGACGGCGCGCGGCGCGGAGCCGAGCGTGGAGACAAGGACAGCCTCCATGAACGGCATCTTGTGCTCGAAGCGGGAGAGGTCGGGCACGGCGGCGTCGCGGAGCCACTGGGCCCCGTCCTGATGCTGGCCGAGCACGTGGCAGAGAGCGGCGGCGTAGAGGCACGCGGTGGTGTTGCCTGTTAGGGGGTTAGAAAATCGGATAAGACCCCCAAACACAAGTGAAGTGAAACTCTCGAACAAATACACGAAAGTACTCAGAAACAAGGAGACAAAGAATCTCCGAAAGTCTGCGCTCGCCTCAAAAGTTGTGAATCCCTTTACACGTGCCCTCGAACCCCCTTTTATAGGGAGGCGAAGGGACTTTTACATTCCGAGATTACCCTCGAATCTAAAGAATATTCCAAGTATGAACACGTACATGAATGTCTTTTACACCCCGTGATTTGCGGAACTAATTACATATATTTACAAGCCGGCCACTAGTTCAGACTTTGAACCCGGACTTTTGATGCCTCGCCTTTGACTGAGTCTTCCCTTGATCTCCGACTCTTCATTCGCGGAAGCCATCAGTTATCGAGATTCCTGAGTTGGGTCTCCGAAGTCACAACCGAAGTGAAGTTCTTCAATTCCAAGGACATTTCCGAAGTCTTTGTTGCCATAGTTTTCCGAATCTGCGATATTCCCCGAAGTTTCCGTTGTCCTGAAAACAAGAAACAGACTTGCGATTCTGTGGTCATTCGGCGACTACTTCGCCAATAAGCAGAGGATTAGCGAATTTCTCTAAAAAACATAAAAGCGAAATCTTCACTTGACTCTTTTCTTTATGTTTCCGTGAATTCACTGATGTCCTGACTTATCCGAAGTTTCGAGGGTGAAAGGTTTTTACCCAATTCCCCAACATTGCCCGACATTGCCTGAGTGCTCCGCGGCGAGGCGCGCCATGGCGTCGAGCGCGTCCTCAAGGCGGCCGTCGCGCGCGTCGAGGAGGGCCACTTGGATCCGAGCCGCAACCGCCTGCCCCGCCGCGGTGCCGCCGTGGCCCTCCGACTCCGCGGAAAGGATCTGCGTGGTGAGGAAGTCACGGCCCTGGCGGAGCGTCTCGGGGTAGAAGGGTGCGCAGCGCAGGGCGCCGGCGAGGAGCGCCTGGGTGGCGTCGACGAGGAAGGAGGCTGGTGTAAGCATCGCGTTGAGCTCGCGGAGGCCCGGGTGCGCGCGGACGAGGGCGAGGTGGCCGGTGACCTCGGCGGGGCCGACGGGCGTCGTCGGAGAAGAGGAGGGAGAGGCCGAGAGCGAGAGGGGCGAGAAGGTGCTCCACCAGACGGCCGAGAAGAGGCTCCCGGCGGCTACGGTGGCGGCGGCGACGGCGGCGGGGCGGGGGAAGCGCGACATGGCCGGAGGCCCGGAGAGCAAGAGCAGGCTCGTGCCTTTTGATTCTCCTAGTGCCGTGGGAATCGGGCTGGAGCTGAGCGGAGTTGGGGGACGACGACTTGCGTGGGCGCGCGCTAGCTAGGACGGGGTGCCTCACGGCTGAAGCAAAGTGAGCAACGGAACAGAACAATAACGATTTTAATGCCGATTGGCGATCGACATTTAGGATGTGCTTGCTAGACTTTGATGATTAAATTTCATTATTTTTGGTTGCTCTATCACGAAAATAAATAATCTAGTAGCTAGCTCAACCAATTAGATTTCCTAAGGACAGATCTTCTGCTGACATGTACGGTTCATTTAATTCGAGAGAAAAGTACTACATGCTGCTTTATACGACCGGTTTGTGCTTAGAAAAAAGTATTGTGCAAGTAGAAAAAAAGATAAGCCGAACATAGCCATATATACCTACTATGTTGGAATATCAACCAACTCGATGATGTACCCATAGCTAAATAAAGTTGTAACTGTATGAATATTAAGATTGTCAACACAAACCTTTATTGTGTTTTTAAAAAACAAATCCACTAAATATGTTTATTTCTCTCTCAATTCCAAGAATCAAGGATGAACTTGGCAATGCTCTTTAAGAGAAGGTACGAGCAGGCACAGGCTCCACCTATATCTGCCGATTTTTTTTTTCAAATCTTGCACTGTGCAACGCAAATCTGGTTAAATAATTCTTACTTACCAGCTGGTTTCTAGTTTCCTTTTTTTTTCTCGCCTACACTTCCTAAAACTTTTGGGGAAAAACTAGTAAACTAAAATCAATTAGCATGTGGTAAATGAAGAGGTACGCAGTGTTGGATAAAACTGAAACCAATTAGCATGTGGCAAATGAAGAGGTACGCAGTGTTGTATAAAACTGAAACCAATTAGCATTGTCACTGCCTCACTGGAGGGACCTATAATCGTAGGAGCAGTATTGTAATCAGAACTCAGAAGTAACATTTCAAACGTTTCCACCAATGCTTGCTGAACATTATATTTCAGAGAAACGAAATGCATACTCATGCTGCTGATCCCTTTCAAGTTTCAAGCACATATCACCATTCACCAATAACCTGTAGCATATGCAAGTATGATCTCTAATAACCGATGCAGTTCTGAAATGAAAAGACATGTGAAGCTGTAACCTAGCTTCTGCCAACAAAACCCGAAGTAGAATTAACATAGCTGCTTCCTATACAGATCAAGAACCTCATCAAACCGATGCCACAAACATGACCTTCAAATTAGCTCTTCTGGAAACACAAGAATTGTTCCAATGTCAAGTTGTCAACCACATCTGCATAAAAAATGGCATGGATTTAATCATCAGCTACAGCAAAACATTTGTGATATGCTGCAAAATTCTTAACAAAGTAAATAGCCATTATGGTCTTACGACCATGCATCTTATTAGGCATATTATTCCTTCTTTGTGAGCAACAAATGACAGACTGCTTTAGAAAAATAAGATCATAGAAAGATCATAGAAAGTTGCTGATTATTCTGAAAAGGTAAAGACTAAATAAATATCCATCTACAGTTCTCAAACAGGAAGACATCTACTTGTCCAGGTCATAATTTCCTGAAAATTCGTTTTCATACTATTTCTCCAATGATTTCTTACAGTGGTCTGCAGTCATAAATGCATTTCTGCTAAATGACACTCAAGTATCCATTATATGTGATATAACACCAAATCTTGCCCTTGTGCATTTAAAACGACACTAGTATGTAGTACGAACAAATCAAATAAGTACATATATTATCAACCAAACGGATGTATATTTGCCTACATTCCGTCAAGCACCAAGAATTTGCATGGCACAGATCACTATATTGTTCAAGCTTAGCCTCTGTTATTCAATTTACTGAAACTTGCTGATGTGATCAATATATTCAAATAAGCACCTAAAATACTGATCCAAGAAATTGAAGAAATAGCCAAATATGTTGCATTAAGACATTCTTCACTAGCCTACTAGACAGCATATATGCATTACTCACACTGAAGAAATAAAAATATTCTGCTGAAGTGCTGGAACACATCAGTATACATTATTACTCATGTTTCAGTTTACTGGTCCCGATGTATTGATCAACAAAGGAGGAAAGGTAGATTGCACAGATTAACAGATCTCATTGGTGTATAAACTATAAAGTAAACACAGATTAACAGATCCTTGCATTGTCCAAAGAAGACATAGCTCAATAATCTAAGCTAATTGTGTTTTTCAGTTTTCTGGACCTTGTTGATGGATTGATCCAAGTAATAATTGAAGAAACAACATGACTTCATAGCTAGCCTACAAGCAATTTATTCTCCACACGAACGATGTATCCGATCTGAAAGTGACAGAGTAGGGCAGGTATGTCGGTGTAAGGTTGCTCACCAATTAAGAAACCAGAGCTGCTTCATCAGCACCACGGCCAGCGGAGTCCCGTTTCGCCTTCCTGACGAGGAGCCACACCTTGGCCTGCAGGTACATGCGCAGTGCTAAGAGCTGAAGCCTTTCCGCGGCGGGCAGCGTCTTGTCCTGCAGCGCAGCGACCAGCCCCTTGTCCACCGCGCCGCGGGCCGCGGGGATAAGGAGCCACCTCTCATTCGGGTCGGTGAGGTTGTACACGCCGCCCAGCGCTGCCGCTACCACCAGCTCGCGGATGAGCTCGCTCGTCTCAGGGGACTCGAGTCCCGGTAGCGGTAGGTCGGAGCCGTCGACCTCGGTGGGGACGAGGCGGCGGTAGGAGGCGCTCCACCGCGCGACCTCGTCCATGCGCCCGGCGAGGAGAGAAAGATGGTACGCGAGGGCGCGCGGGCGGCGGTCGAACGGGCTGTCGCGGGCGGCCTCCGCGTAGAGCCGCAGGGCCTCGTCCGTGCGCCCGTCGCGCGCGGCGAGGAGCGCGACGAGGAGGCGGAGGTCCGCGGCCGCGGCGGGGTCACCGCCCTCGGTGCGGTCGACTTCGGCGACCGCGAGGTCGTGCTCGGCGCGGGCGCGGACGTCGCCGAGGTGCGCGCCGGAGGGCGAGTGGGCGCCGTGCAGGGCGGCCTGGAGCCCCTGGGTGGAGTCCATGAGGACGCGCTTGACGGACGGGGTGAAGGGAGAGAGGGGCAACGGCGGCGTCCACTTGGACACTGCGTACAGGGACCCCGCCGTTGCGGCGGCAAGGCCGAGTGCGGCGGCACGGAGAAGGACGCGGCGGCCGGCCATGGGCGGAGGGAGGGAGAGATGGATGCGTGTCGTGGGCAAATGAATGGCCTCCACGTGTTTGCGATCCACACACAAAAGAAGGGCACGGAAATGCTACTCCATTTCCCTAGAGACCCAACGTGACAAGACCGTTCCAGACGTTCAGTGAATCCCGTTTGGCAGAGGGGACGATGTCAAGATGGATAACACATAAACACAGTTTATTTTCAGTAATTATGAGTGGAAAATAAGAAAAAGCTATATCTCACCCATAAGCTCTACATTTTTTTTCTTGCTCGTCCTCACCTTCTTCCCTAACTCCGACGAGGTTAGGGTTCGAAGATAGAGTTTTGAGGTTATTGTTCAGGATTTTGGGGAGGGGGGGGGGGTTACCGATCATCGCTGCCTATGGAGGGAGGACCGACGATGATGGTAGGCTTGGTGGAGGAGGCTGGCAGGGAGTAGCGAGGTTGGGCGGCGGGGGCACCGCCGAGGTGGAGGAGAGGGATGGTGGATGGACCAATGCCGGAGTGGGAGCGTCTATGGCGGTGGGGGCCGAAGGTGGTGGCGATGGAGGCGGCAGCTACCTAGAGGGGCAGGAGGCAGCGGACGCGGAGATTCGGCAAAATCCTACCCCGCCCACACCGAAGAGGTGGGCCGGGCCTGGCGACAGAGTCGAGGTCGGCGTTGTTGACACCGGATTTTGACCAAATCCAGAGTCAAAAGGATATCGGCTTGATGGGAGCACAAAAGAGGCCGTGATTGACAGGAGCCGATGGTTTTGCAAGCAATGACGCACGAAGCTGCATGGAGACGGGTGCTATATGCGTACATGCAAAAGTCATCTAAGAAAAAGCAAGGCAATGACGTTAAACGAAGGATAGAATCGGCAGGGTGATCCTCGTATTAATCGGCAACAGTGGAACAGAGGAGAATCGGCAAGCCAATCGGCCGATAGAGATTATTGATAAGAGCAAGATCGGCGGGGATTGCAAAGCAGTGCTACGTAATGGCAGCATTACGTCATGATGACGCATGGTGATTGGTAGCCGGATTAATTAATTATGAAGGAAGGACCAGCAACATATGAATCAGAAAAAGATGACGTCAGAACATAATCGGCAAAGAAGAAATAATCGGCTGGATGCCTGCAATAGGCAAGGACAATCGGCCAAAGCAATTGGCAGTGGTGGAATCGGCAGGCACATATGGCATCAACCAAGGCTTCACATGCGTGAAGATTGATTGGAATAAAGAAAGGATTAAATATGGTAATAGCGCATATGTATTAAAGAGGAATCACATGACCACGTGAGGGATCCAGGTTGGCTATGCATGTGTGTTGATCTCTTCCCGGACAAGTCAAGGAAGAAGCTTAATTGAGAAGGATTCTATAAAAGGGAAAATAGAGTCCATGTATCTTAGTATTTCCTTTAATTTAGACATCTAATTAGGGGAGTTCGTAACGGTTAGTTGTGTAGCTCGTCAAGGAGTCTTTAATTAGGAAGTTTTGAGCCCTTCCGGCTGCAGGAGTCTAGAGGAGCCCAGGCTATAAATATAAGCCCCGGCTATTGTAATAAGATTATCACACGATCAATATCAAAACCGCCTCCGGGCACCCCTTTACCAATTATTGCATCTACTTTACTGCATCTACTTTACCGCATTTACTTTTCGGCGACTTCGCCTTCGTACCTTTTCTCTTTCACGAGTTCTCGCAAACTCGTCGGGCTGCATCGCTTCGATCTTCGGCTTGCTGGTGAGTTCTGCTTTACCGAATTCTAGGCTTTAACCACCGGGCGCATCGCTGTGGTTTCGTCTAGATTTATTCACAATTTATCGATATCAGCTAGATTAGCAAGTTTTATCTTAATTCTTGTTGTTCTAGGTTTTATCATCAATTATCCAGCTTGAGACTGCTTCCTGTCGGCTCACATTATTATCATATAGCCGGCTAGATCTGTTTCAAGTGTTGCTCACGTAGCTCTGCTTAAGTTGCTTCTAGTAGCTTACGCTCTGCCTACGTCATCATATCGGCTGATCTAGCCGATCTGCTCTGCCCCGTATCGGCTACCTAGCTGTTACGATTTTATCAAAAGGTCATCGGCTCTCCAGCCGATTTTCCATTGTCAATCAACAGGTCAGATTGGCTGGCACGCCTCGCTACAGACCGGGGAGTCACGTGTGTCGCGCGCAAGGGTGACGTCCTACTTTTGCGTCAACACACTTTTGGCACGCCCAGTGGGACCCGAAGATTAATCCCTATTATATCGTCTGGTGAGACCTGAAGACAATATCCACAACGAATCTAGAGTGGCTCGAAGAGTACATCGCCATGGGCAGTCAATCTGGAATATTAGTGGATATTATAAGCAATGCCATAAAGAGCGCATTCTCTGAGTTTGCTCAACAACAAGGGTATGAGAGAACATGTTATCAACAGCCGATGACATCGGCTAATACTGCTTTTTCTTACGATCCAATTCAAAAGCAAGGTTATGAAGAACCGTCATATATATATCCTGGGTCGTTAAGTACTACAATAGCAAGCGCAGGTACAGTCCCTGGATCGGCTTATGATGATTGTTTAATGCCCTCATTCTTGCATCAACACAAATCTTATCAGCCGATGGAGATTCCTCAGACTGTACCGGTTCTCTCTCCATCCTTACCGCCGGCACAGGGCGATTTGTTCCATGCTCTTGGATACACGCCACAGCCGCTGGCACAGGAGGATTTGTTCAACACCCTTGGATATACGCCTGCGGATACTACTCAGATTCAAGAATCAACATGCATTCAATATATTGCCCAGGAACTGCAATCTGCTCTATATGGTTCGCAACAGATGGCTTCATACGTTCAACCATCAGCCCAAATTCAGCAGAATTATCAACAAGGTAAGGATGAACGAATGATAATTCAACAGTCACGATCGATAGCTCAACCATCTTGGTCTGGGGGCTACAATATGCCCAATCAGTCCGATCATGGCAGACAGAGGGCTATCAGTTGCCGGTATCGGCTATACAGCCGATGACATATCTGCCACAAGTATCGGTTCAACAGCCGATAGCTTATCAACCACAGCCGAAGACTCAACAATCTCGGCCTGGGGGGCTGCAAACGTGACCAATAGTTCAGCAACCTTCGCCTGGGGGGCTGCAAACACGACCAACAGTTTAGCAACCTTCGCCTGGGGGGCTACAATTTTCTCAGCTATCAGCCCAGTCACAACTGACAGGAAGTCATTGGTCACAAGAATCAGCTTTACAGCAAGAGGCATTGAGCCCACAGCCGATTGCTCACCAATCACATCGACCAATAATTCCTAAATCAGTGGTCAGACTGTCTATTATAGCAAAATCAGAAGAGTTGGTGCATCTGATAAAGACTGACGAAGATCTGTGTCCAACTGATATAGTCAAGATGAGCAACCAAGATGAAGAGGCTGAGTTAAAATGGTCAAGTTCACAGTTGGCTAATGGATCAGAGATCATGGATCATAAAGTACAAATAACAGCTGATGATTTCACGGATGAAGGGCATTATGAAAGAAATAATTCCAGAAGATATCTAGAGGAAGCTCTAGCCAACAAGAGAACGGAGACTGAAATCGGCTTGACTGAATGGAATAAAAGGCCGACCTCATGCATTCAAGAAGAAATTAAGGAGTCTGTATTTGATATCAATAAAGCTGGTAAAATACATTCGGCTATCGAGCAAGAGAAAGAAAAAGAGCTTGCACGTTTGATTAAGGATGGAAGTCACTATGCAAGAGAAAATAGCTCTGTAGAAACTCACATGGAAGAAGTCCTAGCCAACTACAAGGATAGAGAAAAACAAACTGGTGAGCCATCAAAGAAAGATGAAGCGGCCGATGGATGGATAGCAAAAGGAGGGCAAGAGGCGATCTTTCAGATTATTTGTTGCCCACCATTCAGAAATATTGCCTCGGAAGATCGGCTGCTTAGCATTCGTTTTCCATGGGAACCAGGCAATCAAGAACAGAAAATTATTGCCCTGAAGCATCAGCTGCTTGGAGTATATTTTCCATGGGAGCCAGGTGATCAAGTGCCAAAAATCACTAAGCAAAAGTATTGGCTGATTGGAGTTCATATTGCATGGGAGCCGGGCGATCAAAAACACAGATATATTGCCTTGAAGCTTTGGCTATTTGGAACTTATTTTCCATGGGATCCAGGAGGACAAGAGTGGTGTACGAAACTTTAAAGCTGATATCGCCAATCGGCTAGACGATGGGGCATATGCCATTTGATCCTATCATTATGTTGCCTCAGGACGGAAAGCCAAAAAGATATATGTTTTGGCTGCACGTTGTTCTATCATATTATTTCAGATTATTTATTGATAAAAACCGGCACTGCAAAAGAAGAGATGCATCGGCTGCTTTATTTAAAATACGGCCGATGGAAGCAAAGGTTGGCTAATAGAAGGGCAACAGAGTCAGCCGATGCAGCACTACCTCCTTTCGTTGACCTCGCTATCAAGCTCGACGCCGACAATCTCGCCGACGACTTCATCAACAACTACTTCGACAACGACGAGTACATCAAAATGGTTAAGCGAACGAATCTGCATCGACTCATCATCAAGCAGGCATGTCTACGACAATGCCGAATGCCCTATGCGGTATGTATCTACTGATAACTGCCCTACGCGGCAAGTGGAGTAGATCAATTGGCACCGAAACAAATACAAGAAAAGCTGATGAGAAATATATCGGCTATATGTTATTCAAGATGCCACCACAAGGACTACTAGCAAGCAGCAGGAGTCTACCTCATGGTTGATCTGCATAATTAAAAGACCAGAGTTAAGTACGTATGTAAATGGAAGGAACCACATGCGTCAGGGAGTCCAGAAGATTTTGGTACGATCCATGAAAGCTCCAGAGAAAGAGAAAACCAATCGGCCAAGTATCTTTTACGTCTTCTGGCCGATGGTAAGAGAGAGCCGATGAAATGTGTCCATCAATTGGCTACTCGCTATTAAAATGGTTTGGATACCAAAATTGACCCGCAATGATGAAAAGAGACATACTTGGAAGATTTGCACAAGCGGGAGGAACTTTCAGAAGAAGGTGTCTTATGTGGATTACTCTGACTCAGAAGATGAAGTATTGTAAGTGGCACAATGTAACGTCGCATGACACCAATGATTGCAAGATCTTCAGGCAACAGATCCAGTCAGCTATTGAGCAAGGAAGGCTTAAATTTGAAACTCCTACCAAAGTTGAAAAGCCGATGAAGATTGATCAACACCCCTTCCCCACGAACACAGTTGAGGTGTCTAGCAAAGACACGTCACGAGTTAAGTTGCTGACATCTGATTCGGCTCAAAATAAAGGAACTGTCAATCCCAAAGTACAAGCAACCACTGCCAATGTCAAAGGAAAAGGGTTGCTGCTTGAAGAAGGAGATTTGAAGCCACGCCGGCCTGTCACGTCCCAGATGCTGATCAATAAGTTCCAGCGTCGACGAGAGAAAACAAGGGGAAGAGAAGAGTGGGCACGGCGCAACGAAGGGCATTCGAGATGTCCATTCTTCAAGTATTGCTGGGAAGAAGGGATCAAGCTACCAACGGTAGAGAACTGTCCAAAGTGCAATAGGGCTTACAACAACAGCAGCTCATCTAAGAGGGTTTGCTTCAACGACAGGAGACCTATAGCTGAAGATCACCGTGAATTTAGCAATCAACGGGTCTCAGTCCACGATCGGCTGGGGAAAAGGCCAGCGTTCATGATCGGCTGGGAGGCCGAGTCAATGAATAGTCAAACAATCGACTGGAAGAGATGGCCGATTCCTTAGTCCCTGATGAAGATATCATGTGTCGAGCTCCCGAACGTCGACGTACTCTACAACTGGACGATGAAGGATCAAGCCAAACATACAAGAAGCCTAATCCACAATGGTATCCAGATGGCTTGACCAAATCCTAGAAAAGAAGAATCCAGCGCCTACGCCAACTAAAACAACAAGAAGAAGAAGCAGAGAGACGTGTGCTGGACAAGAAGAAGGTTTGGTCCAAAGTTTGGCGTCCAAAGCCTAAGGCCGATTGTGGGAAGAATGATAAACCACAAGCTGATATAGACATGGTCGTCCTTCTACCAAAGGAGTTCATGGCCCTAGTTGATTCGGATGTGTCCGATGAGGAACTCGGGATGACTCAGTTAACACTGAAACCTACACAAGTTATCTTTGAGAAACCAGATGATGAGAAAAGACAACATTTGAAGGCATTGTTTCTCAAAGGTTTTTTCAATGGGAAGCCAGTCACCAGGATGCTAGTAGATGGAGGAGCAGCAGTCAATCTCATGCCCCACACCCTGCTGCGCAAGATTGGGAAGTTTGATGAAGATTTGACCCAAACCGACATGATGCTGGTAGACTTTGAAGGCAACATTTCTCCAGCTCAAGGTGCCATCTGCGTGGAGCTCACCATCGGCAGTAAGACCCTTCCGACCGCTTTCTTTGTCATTAAAGGGAGGGGATCTTATAATCTACTGCTGGGTCGGGATTGGATACATGCCAATTGTTGCATACCATCTACAATGCATCAATGCATCATCCAATGGATTGGAAATTCAGTGGAGGTGGTGCAAGGAGAAACCTCCTTAACAGCGGCAGCCACAGAAGCATAAGGGTGAACCTATGATCGAGTAAGCTGCATATCTGGTAAAGCGTGGGATATTAAGTATCTCAGAGTGTCCGATTTCGGACTAAAGCCGATTCAAGCAGTCGGCTCTAATGACAAGATTTAATGGATCAGTTCATTGAAGACGAAGGGAAGCTCGGGCACGGGTTTACGTCGGCTGATGAATTAGACAAGATAGACCTTGGAGATGGAAGCAAACCAAGGCCAACGTACATTAGTGCCAAGCTGGATGCTGAATACAAAAAGGAACTGATCGCATTGCTAAAAGAATTCAAGGATTGCTTTGCTTGGGAATATTATGAGATGCATGGCTTAGATCGGTCCATTGTTGAACATCGGTTGCCTATTAAACCAGGGTATCGACCTTTCCAGCAACACCCAAGGGACTCGAACAAAGCAACGCCGATGGATGGGTATCCAATGCCAGTAGCCGATGCATTAGTTAACGCTGCTGCAGGACACAAAGTCATCAGCTTCATGGATGGTAACGCTGGGTACAATCAAATATTCATGGCCATAGAGGACATTGCAAAAACTGCTTTCAGGTGCCCTGGCCACGTCGGATTGTATGAGTGGATTGTCATGACCTTTGGATTGAAGAATGCTGGTGCCACGTATTAAAGGACCATGAATTGCATATTCCACAAGCTCGATAGCAAGATAATTGAAATCTACATCGAAGATGTGCTCGTCGATTCAAAAAGCTACAAAGAACATCTGGCCGATCTGTGAGAAACATTGGAGTGCATGAGAAAGCATGTGAATCCCAACAAGTGTGCTTTTGGTGTTTCAGCTCGACAGTTCCTGGGTTTCTTGATACATGAAAAGGGGATTGAAGTTGGTCAGAAGTCAATCAGTGCAATTGACAAGATAGAAGCACCATCAGACAAGAAAGAGCTTCAATCGTTGATCGGCAAGGTTAATTCTATCAGAAGATTTCTAATCTGTCTGAGAGAACTCAGTCGTTCACACCTTTATTGAAGCTCAAGGCCGATCAGAAATTTGTATGGGGAGAAGAACAACAGAAGACTTTAGATAACATCAAGCGGTAGTTAAAATCTCCTCATGTTCTAAATGCCCCCTCAAGACAAGAAGCCGTTCGGAATATATTTATCAGCTAATGAGCAGTCTATTGGATCGGCCCTTGTACAAGAGTTCGAAGGAAAGGAGCGAGTTGTATATTTCGTGAGTAGGAGGCTCTTGGATGCAGAAACAAGATATTCGGCGGTGGAAAGATTATGCTTGTGCTTATATTTCTTGTGCACAAAGTTAAAGCCTTATCTATTAACTGCCGAATGCACCGTGGTGTGCAAAGATGACGTGGTCAAGTATATGCTGTCATTACCAATTTAAAAGGGCAGGATCGGGAAGTGGATCTTGGCTTTATCAGAATTTGACTTGACCTACCAATCGGCTAAAGCAATCAAAGGACAGGTAATGGCCGATTTGGTAACTCAGCATTGCGGACCTGAAGTTGCAGTTTTTGAACCCATTCCACGGACTATGTTCTTTGATGGATCATCCTGTGGAGTAGGGGCTGGGATTGGAATTGTCCTTATTTCACCTTAAGGGGCAAATGAGTTTTCCATCCCAATCGAGAAGACTTCAAAGAACAATCAAGTTTATTAGGAAGAGTGCCTCCAATTACTCAAAGAATTCAAGATGGTGCCACAGTGAAAAGGTTAATCTATTAGCTCAAGGTGCATCGGGCTATCAGCCAATTCTTGCTTTGGAGATACCTGCCGATGATTGGAGAAAAGAGATAGTTGGCTATTTGAAAGATCCATCCGAGAAAGTTGATAAGCGGCTAAGGGCTGATCAATTGGCATTCAAATGAAATGATTGATCAGAAATGTACTCGAAGGCAGCAGGACGACATTAACAACAAATGCGACGCTGCGAAACCATCGATGGAAAGACAGCCGAATTATTTTTCAGTTACTGATAAGCTGATGGCATATCAACTGAGAAATATTTGGAAGATCGGCAATGAGAATCGATGAAGACACTAGTAATATCGACGGAGCTTGATGAATCACGATGGTGAACAGCTAATTCAACTAAACGACAGTGTCGAAGGCAGCCAATAGAAATGTTACAAAAGCTGGGGAGATTTGTCAAGAACCTGATCTTCATCATAAAGATGCGAAAGGAGCAAAGATGGTGTGGTCAATGATGCAGAAGGAACTGATGTATTGCCGCTACTACTAATGCCGCAATTCGACATCAGCTAGTCTTGCAAATACAGAGTGTGGAGATCAGTGTCTAAAGATCAGCTCAAATACACAAGGAGCCAATCTGAGATGTTATGCCGATGA
Organism: Cenchrus fungigraminus; assembly: GCA_036936925.1. NCBI lineage: Eukaryota > Viridiplantae > Streptophyta > Magnoliopsida > Poales > Poaceae > Cenchrus > Cenchrus fungigraminus. The sequence goes on along the minus strand of CM072778.1, from coordinate 45,343,248 downwards.
TTTAGATTTGGTGCAACGATAGATCGACCAGGAGGAGTAGAGTTACCTTAATCATTCATATTGGCCAAGATATTGTATAGATATCGGCTGTGAGAAGAGCACTGCTGGAAAGGTTGAGGTATTAACCCATGGAGCTGTTTGCATTGGTCAGGGTTTAAGGTTTCCAAGAATTTCAAAGCATGAATCCTTCATACTCTGAAACTGGGGGGCTTGTGTTGACACCGGATTTTGACCAAATCCAGAGTCAAAAGGATATCGGCTTGATGGGAGCACAAAAGGGGCCGTGATTGATAGGAGCCAATGGTTTTGCAAGCAATGACGCACGAAGCTGCATGGAGACGGGTGCTATATGCGTACATGCAAAAGACATCTAAGAAAAAGCAAGGCAATGACGTTAAAGGAAGGATAGAATCGGCAGGGTGATCCTCGTATTAATCAGCAACAGTGGAACAGAGGAGAATCGGCAAGCCAATCGGCCGATAGAGATTATTGATAAGAGCACGATCGGCGGGGATTGCAAAGCAGTGCTACGTAATGGCAGCATTACGTCATGATGACGCATGGTGATTGGTAGCCGGATTAATTAATTATGAAGGAAGGACTAGCAACATATGAATCAGAAAAAGATGACGTCAGGAGAGAGAGAACATAATCAGCAAAGAAGAAATAATCGGCTGGATGCCTGCAATAGGCAAGGACAATCGGCCAAAGCAATTGGCAGTGGTGGAATCGGCAGGCACATATGGCATCAACCAAGGTTTCACATGCGTGAAGGGAAGATTGATTGGAATAAAGAAAGGATTAAATATGGTAATAGTGCATATGTATTAAAGAGGAATCACATGACCACGTGAGGGATCCAGGTTGGCTATGCATGTGTGTTGATCTCTTCCCGGACAAGTCAAGGAAGAAGCTTAATTGAGAAGGATTCTATAAAAGGGAAAATAGAGTCCATGTATCTTAGTATTTCCTTTAATTTAGACATCTAATTAGGGGAGTTCGTACCGGTAAGTTGTGTAGCTCGTCAAGGAGTCTTTAATTAGGAAGTTTTGAGCCCTTTCGGCTGCAGGAGTCTAGAGGAGCCTAGGGTATAAATATAAGCCCCGGCTATTGTAATAAGATTATCACATGATCAATATCAAAACCGCCTCCGGGCATCCCTTTACCAATTATTGCATCTACTTTACTGCATCTACTTTACCGCATCTACTTTTCGGCGACTTCGCCTTCGTACCTTTTCTCTTTCACGAGTTCTCGCAAACTCGTTGGGCTGCATCGCTTCGATCTCCGGCTTGCTGGTGAGTTCCGCTTTAACGAGTAAATTCTAGGCTTTAACCACCGGGCGCATCGCTGTGGTTTCGTCTAGATTTATTCACAATTTATCGATATCAGCTAGATTAGCAAGTTTTATCTTAATTCTTGTTGTTCTAGCTTTTATCATCAATTATCCAGCTTGAGACTACTTCCTGTCGACTCACATTATTATCATATAGCCGGCTAGATCTGTTTCAAGTGTTGCTCACGTAGCTCTGCTTAAGTTGCTTCTAGTAGCTTACGCTCTGCCTACGTCATCATATCGGCTGATCTAGCCGATCTGCTCGGCCCCGTATCGGCTACCTAGCTGTTACGATTTTATCAAAAGGCCATCAGCTCTCCAGCCGATTTTCCATTATCAATCAACAGGTCAGATTGGCTGGCACGCCTCGCTACAGACCGGGGAGGCACGTGTGTCATGCGCAAGGGTGACGTCCTACTTTTGCGTCGACAGGCGTCAAGAGGAAGGAGCCGGGGGAAGAAAGGGTGGAGAAGAAATGGTGTTGACGGTTGATTGTTGTATCAAAGTTCGTTTGGATTTGCAAGCGGACAAATCCCCCGTCGTAGTTAAGGGACCCTTCTTCCCTTAAGTGTGAGAACCCAAGGTATCGAATCCGTGGAACAATGTGCAACGCAAGGATTCAATCTAGTAAAGCAAGGAAACTAATCTTTTGAAAAACTAAGATGCATCTAATCTAAGATATCATCAAGAAAACACATCTAATCTAATCTAATCTACTAAACTCAAGAGGTAGCAAGAGAAAGCATAGAGATAACCGATCTAGAGAGTCTAGATCATGCTTATGTTGTAGCTCCAAACAAGATAGGTGAAGATAGAAAAGCGAATCTCATTAAAAGCATATTTAAACGGTGGCCTCCGTTCCGATTCCGAAGACGCCCGCCTTTTGGAGCCACCGTCCTGTCCCAACGCACTCCTATTCGTGCGGGTTAGCCTAGGGCGAGTTCGAGAAGAACAAGTTGAAAACACTTGGTCGGTCCGGTATGCACCTCTAGCCACCGCAGCTACAAGAGCACCCTATGCAATCTATCTTAAGTATAGATTGGGGAAGAAGCAAAACCAAGGGAGAACAAAATCATCGAGAAGGCACTTGATCGCTAGAAATCGGATTCACTATAAAACTTCACCATGAATGATTACATGAACAAGATCACCACCGGGATCCTACCTTGATCTTGATCCTTGCTCCGGATCTCCGACGTGGTCTTCCATGCAAGGTTCCCACGTCGGCTAGGGAAACCCTAGACAACTAGCACGACCCTCCTCTCCGAGATGGTGTCCCTCTAGCTTCTCTGCTCCTCGGCGGCGGATGACGAATGAATTGATGCGTGGCTCTTGGCAGGGGGACTATAAATAGTCTGAGGGGCATCTAGGTCAAAGGGGGTGCCGAACTGGGCACGGAATGGGCTGGGCCGGCCGACCTGGGCCTATTTCGGCCCAGTTCGGCCCCGGTTTCCTCCCGGTCGCTCCTCATGTCTTCTAGAACTTTCCACCTTCTGCATGTGGGCCCTTGGCGTCAGTTTCTCCGCGGTTTGGATAAGGCTCCTTGTCCCGCAAGCTTCAGCATTTTCTGTCCAGGTCCTCGGAGTTTTGTGCCTTCACGGTTCGATCCTTGGGCCTCTTGGAGTCATGTTCACTTCGTGTCTTGACTTGTGCCAGGCTTCATGACCTTCTCACAAAGTGCTTGATGAACTTTCCCGGGAAGTCTCCCTTTTAGCGTTAAAACCCTGTGTAAACAATAAACTCCAAAAACCACATGCGAGTGCGAACTTGATATATCGTGAGGGTTAGGATCGTTAGTTTGGATATTAAATCAATGCCAACACCGAAGGTAAACTCATGGCTAGGTTGACGGAAAATCACCGTCAACAGCTCCCCCATGCTTAAACCTTCCTCGTCCTCGAGTAAGCCTTCGATGGATATCAGTGTTGCCTTTCATTATTCAAACCCTGCACTTGATCATACACGATAAAACATAATGCTCTCTAAATTTATATTTGTTAAAGTTCCATAGTGTACTAGCCTTCATCCCTACGGAGGGTGGATATCAATTAAGCTCTTCCCACAAGTAATTAGTCATGCTCCCAAATTTCAAATGAATCTCAGAAATTTTGAAATAAAGTACAAGATGAAGAAAAGAGCTAAACCAAGTTCAAAAATTTAAACCACCTTGCATCTTGCTCATGAACTCTCATCTTGTCTTGTCTCTCAAGCCTATTTGTTCTACCCCTTTCCCCTCTCAAAAATATATATAAGTGGAAGGCTTTATATGGAGCTTTTGGGAAAAGTTTAGTCCTACCAAGATATTATAATTGAGATATTATCAAAACAAGACAAGCTTCTCATGGACTTACCGAGACTCGTCAAAAAGGTCATTGGAAAAATAATATTACAAGGAGGGGGAAGAGATGAACACACACTTTTTGAGATAAGTGGACATGTGCAAATGGCAAAGAGTGATCCCGAGGCACAAACAAAGTCCTCGTTATCGGATTGCACATGGTTGGAAAGATGAGTATGGGTCTTGATCTTGAATCCTCTTGAAACTCCTAATGCATCTAGAGAGCCGGGGAGCTTTATTTATTATTTTTTCTTCCTCTTTATATATATATACATTGTTTTTTCTTCTCTCATTTTTTCTTTCTTTCTTTCTTTCATACTTTTTTTTCTTTTTTCTCTATTTTTTCCTTCTTTTTTTTATACTCCCTTGAACTCTAGATTACATTGTACCTACCTCCTTGGCAGCTCCCCCCATGCTTAGATGATTGCACGTCCTCGGGCAAAGAGGTGGAAAAAATTTTGTGCCAAGGTAGGTACTAAAAGTTCTATATTTTCTTGGAGAAAAACACTTGAAATCTTCTAGGGATCCTTCATGCAACCTTATGTTGTCTTGGAGGTCTCCCAAAATTATACATCAATCCTTGGCACCTTCATTCTTGTGATCTTCCTCGAAATATTCATCCATACTCAAATATTGGGTTGTGGTCAAGGAGATAAACACAAAAAGATATTTATGGTTTTATGGGTGGATATCCGGCGAGGTTTGCAAAATTTCTGATGTGGAAACTTACAATGCACAGATAGAAAAGGCTAGCGATAAGATAGGTACGCAAAAACGGAATGACCAGCTTCTTAGTCTCGGGCCAGAGAAATCAAGCCCTGAATTAATTCACCCAAAAATAAATCTTGTAAACTAAGTTTTTGTACTTCAAATAAATTAAGGCTTTGGATAGGTAGAGCAATATGCAAGAGGTATTAATGACAAGGTTAGCATTTACTTTTAAGAACAAAAATAAATCATCTTTAACCCATCCAAAATTGAGAGCATGAAAAGAAAACTATGGGTCTTATCTTTATAATAACCTCCGCAAAGGATTAAGCTAGCGTTTAAATTAATTTCAGATTTGCATTAAAGAGAGCATTAGCTTAATCATGCATAAAACAAGTACAAAGATAAGCAAATAGGCAACGGGCATCATATATCAACTTGGCACAATTTTCCATCCATATTAATTATCATAAAAACGATGGTGAAATTTATTCATGGTGATGGAAAACAAAAACTACTACTACCACACACATGCTGAAAATAAATAAAAACTAAAGATGCTACGCACACACAAATTTACACATAACTGAAAAATAAAGGAAAGGAGAAGGAAAAATCAAACCGAATAGAAGCATTATTTCTTCTTCCTTCCTTCACTCTTCATTCTTCATTCTCCAGTGGTTGATATTGATGGTCTTGCGCGATGTATCCTTGCTCGTAGTATGATTGCGCCGGTCTCTTTTTCCATTTGTCTTGCATTGATTTGGATGAGGCGCCATGAAAGCTTCGTTGGGTGCCATGTATGGTGGAGGAAGTGGCGACATGGCTGCCCCACTCCCCCATGCTTGCACTTCATAATATGGTGGAGGTATTGGTATTCCTCCTTAAGGTGGTGGCATTGGGATCCCTCGATGTGGTTGTTCATTAGCTTGATGTGCGGCCCCTCTTTCATCTTGGGCTGTGGAGGATGATCCTTCTTCAATCAATTCTCTTCTCAAGACGAACAAGCCTCTCATCCTCCTCCGTCTTCATGATGAAACAATCTTGGAGTGCCTCAGAGTATATGGTGGCGGAGCGGATGAACGAGTTGAGCGTCGAGGTCGAACGGGTGGCTCCTCCGTGTGCCCTTGCGGTTTGTCCCACATGAATGAGCTTCGTGTACTCCTCATGCCACCAAGGGGCAGCGTGTCACTCCTCGTTGGTGCCACATCTTCCACCGTGCTTCGCGGGGACTCGGAATAGAATGCTTCCGCGAAGAGTTAGATGGTGCCTCCGACAATGATGATATCCTTCTTCCGAGGATGATGTTCATGGCCTTTTTCATCGTGCCTTGCTGCACAAATTCACAAACAACTCTCCCGGGGTTTCTCGCCGGTAGAAAATGCACAAAAAGGTATATGGAAGGGCAAGAATTGTAACAAATTTTCGGGACTTTTTAGAGAAGGAAGCGAGGCATGAATTTTTCTGAGTGGTTTGTAAGGTCTCTGGACTATGAACTTGGGAACATGAACTTGCAATTGAATGAGAGGCTTACCTGAGGAAGATGCACGCCGGGGTCAAATAAAGGGGCCAGGCTGACCGGACCAGGCCGGCCGGCCTGGGGTCCCTGTAGCCCCAATTGCCTCGGCTCTTCTCCTGCTTGCTCCTTGCTGCATTATGTTCTTGTGTCCTCATACTCCACAAGAATCCATCGGCCAAACTCCCTCGGCCACTCCTTTGTTTTGAATGATGAGATCAATGCCTCCCTCCTTAACTTTGTGTCACTTCTTGTCTTCCAAGGTTCATGTGTTTTCACTTATTTTCTGCAAAACAAAGTCATGTTGCCCTCCCCCATGCTTGTCCTTTACATGTGCCCAAGATGTTTTGATGATAAAGCCTTCCCGTGATGCATCATCGAGCAAAAGGTGTTAAATAAACCTCAAACCCTTCCCTTGATTTTGGTTGCACCGGGATCGTTTAGATGCTTATTACTCCTCTAATTTTCATAAATTAAAGATTAACTCAGAGCTAGCAATGTGTCCAAATATATTATTAGAGGAATTTTTTAAACATCAAAAACAATTTGTAAGTCGAAAAATTTCTGACTACCTTTATTTTGGTTGCACCGGGATCGTTTGCTTTCATTAATTGATAGCAAGCTCCTCCGGCTTGACCGTGGGGTTATGGGTTTAGGTTCTAAGTTTTGCCAAACATGAGAGAGAGATTTTGAATAAATCAAAAGAATGGGGGTTTGGAAAAACTCTAGTTCTAGAGAAACCGGTAGATGTTAAGTTAGATGAAACCAAAATCAAATTCCCTAGGTTCACGTGAGTCCTAGCACGCGCAAAAAGATTTAAGAAACATAAAGAACATAGCGAGGCTCTACTCATGTGTTTTTAACATGCAAAACAAATCTAAACCTACCATCATGGAGAGGATGGAAGGCTCAAATAGGATCTGAATTTTTGGTTCTAGTTTCTCAAAAAGAGGCAAATAAAACATGGGATGGCTCATGTCATTGGTTTAAGATATAAAAATTTAAATATAATGACCGAGCAAATAAAAGGTTCTCTAAAAACTTGTTCAACCACTTAGGAGTTAATAAAATGTCTTGCGTAGCAAATTCTATGACCAACTTACATGGAATTCGGAAATTTTCCGGGTTGCCCTCCCGGTAGCTTTTACTCTAGATCGGGTTGTCCTCCCGGTAGCTTATTCTTGACTCGATGAACGGGTTGCCTCCCGCCTAGCGCTTCATTTATAGTCCATAGCCAGACTTTTTCTCTTCTTCACTTCGGATCAACGCTCTTTGTGGGCGTTGCAATCTTGGGTACCCACTTCCGCACCATCTTGGGCGCGGGCTTATTCTTCGGCTTAGTCATTTTTTTGGTCTTCACATGCTGGCTTTGTTCTTTGGTCTTGACGGATGCAACAACTTCCTTGATCTTCGTTTCCTTCTTCTCCGGCTCTTCCTTGATAAAGCGACGATGAGGTGGAACATATTTAATATTGAACTTGTTGCATACCTCGAAACATGGTAGAAACTTGAATGTACTCCTCTCGCCGTAGATGTCGAACTTGATCTCTCCAACTTTTACGGGTGCATCTTCGGCGATTCCCACGGGATAGCGAATAGAGTTGTCTCCCAACTCTAGACACATGACCATAGGCTTGAGCTCCGGTAGGCATAGCTTCTCGAACATGTCTCTTGGCATGACTCCCACACTTGCTTCAAGATCGCATAATGTAATCTCGTCCTTGTTGGCAAGCATGTCTCGGAAGTAGCGTGGAGGCACCTTCATGTCTTGGCTCGGCATCTCAAACTCCGGTTCTTCGGTAGTGATCTCCGGAATAGTGGTAACCTTCTCCTTAGTGTGATCCTCCGTCTCTCCTGAATGAGTTTGAATAGCCATCACCGTCTCGGGACCTTGGGGTTGTCCCGACAATCTTCCTTTGTTACCCATCGGGTGCCTGGCAAGTTGTCCCACTTGCATCTCTAGCATCATGTTGAGCACTTGATGGATAGAGCTTCCGATCTCTGTCACCTTGCCATCTATATCCTCCAATACTTTATCCATAGCCTTGAACTTAGTGACGGTGTCCTTGTTGAACTTAGCTTGCTCGTCCATGAAGTCCTTCAATTGTGTACAAAGAGGAACCAAATTTTGAATGGACGAACTTGCATTAAATCAGGGATTACCATGGACATGGTCGTACTCCTCACACTCCTTGCACATGGATCTTGCTTCGGCAGCCTTTAGGTCTTGAGCTTCTCTCTCTATCTCCATCTTCTCCATCCTCCTCATAAGTAAACCGATATGCCACTCAAGGAATTTGGCTCGCATGTATTCATTGAAACGCTCTAAAGCTTCTTCGATCGTCTCCGTGGGAACTTGAACAAATGAATCAATCTTGTTGCGCAAACTCAGAGTCTTGGCCGGTGAATAATATTCCTTCATGAAGTTCCTCATCAACACTTCCCAATCTTGCTTCGACTCCGCCAGTAGAGTGTGGAACCAACGCAAAGCTTTTCCAAGTAGTGAGAACGGAAAAAGCCTTGCCCTCATTTGATCTTGTGTCACCCCATCCTCATCGAAAGTTTGACATAGTTGAACGAATACTTGGAGGTGAAGGTTTGGATCCTCTTTACCGGTGAAAGGTGAGTGTTGCACCATGTGGATAGTTGAGACCTTGATCTTGAACGGCCTTCCAGCGTCTTGAAGGTTTATGATAGGTAGATCAATGATGTCCGGGGTGCATAGCTCGATCTTGCGCTCCGGTTGCGGTTGTTCTCCCATCGGTGGTGGTTGATGTTGATCTTCCTTCGGTCTTGGAGGTGGTGATTCCTTTGGAGATCCCGGCGATCCTTCTGCCTCGGCTTTTGGATCTAGGGTTTCCAGTCCCTTAGCTTGTGTTACACGTCTACTTTGCCTGTAAAGTTTTACTGGATCATCCACAAAAAGTTTTGGGTTTCTTGGAGAGGGAGCCATCCATCTCCGGTTAGGGTTAGCAAAAACAAAAATCTAAAAAGAAAAATTAGGGTTAGTCAAAAAAACTAGATTAGATTGATTTTTTTTTGTTTTTGAGGATGATCAAAGTTAAGAGATGCAAAAGAAAAAAAATCAAAAGAAAAACTGAAAATATTCACAAAAAAGCGATACTAGATTGGATCTTGATTGCTTGTTCCCCGACAACGGCGTCAGAAAAAGGGGCTTGTTGACAGTTGATTGTTGTATCAAAGTTCGTTTGGATTTGCAAGCGGACAAATCCCCTGTCGTAGTCAAGGGACCCATCTTCCCTTAAGTGTGAGAACCCAAGGTATCGAATCCGTGGAACAATGTGCAACGGAAGGATTCAATCTAGTAAAGCAAGGAAACTCTTCTTTTGAAGAACCAAGATGCATCTAATCTAAGAGATCATCAAGAAAACACATCTAATCTTATCTAATCTAATCTACTAAACTCAAGAGGTAGCAAGAGAAAGAATAGAGATAACCAATCTAGAGAGTCTAGATCATGCTTATGTTGTAGCTCCAAACAAGATAGGTGACGATAGAAAAGCGAATCTCATTAAAAGCATCTTTAAACCGTGGCCTCCGTTCCGATTCTGAAGACGCCCGCCTTTTGGAGCCACCGTCCTGTCACAACGCACTCCTATTAGTGCGGGTTAGCCTAGGGTGAGTTCGAGAAGAACAAGTTGAAAACACTTAGTCGGTCCGGTATGCACCTCTAGCCACCGCGGTTACAAGAGCACCCTATGCAATCTATCTTAAGTATAGATTGGGGAATAAGCAAAACCAAGGGAGAACAAAATCATCGAGAAGGCACTTGATCGCTAGAAATCGGATTCACTATAAAACTTCACCATGAATGATTACATGAACAAGATCACCACCGGGATCCTACCTCGATCTTGATCCTTGCTCCGGAGCTCCGACGTGGTCTTCCATGCAAGGTTCCTACGTCGGCTAGGGAAACCCTAGACAACTAGCACGACCCTCCTCTCCGAGATGGTGTCCCTCTAGCTTCTCTGCTCCTCGGCGGCAGATGACGAATGAATTGATGTGTGGCTCTTGGCAAGGGGACTATAAATAGTTCGAGGGGTGTCTAGGTCAAAGAGGGTGCCGAACCGGGCCCGGAATGGGCTGGGCCGGCTGGCCTGGGCCCATTTCGGCCCAGTTCGGCCCTGGTTTCCTCCCGGTCACTTCTCGTGTCTTCTAGAACTTTCCACCTTCTGCATGTGGGCCCTTTGCGTCAGTTTCTCCGCGGTTTCGATAAGGCTCCTTGTCCCGCAAGCTTCAGCATTTTCTGTCCAGGTCCTCGGAGTTTTGTGCCGTCACGGTTCGGTCCTTGGGCCTCTTTGAGTCATGTTCACTTCGTGTCTTGACTTGTGCCGGGCTTCATGACCTTCTCACAAAGTGCTTGATGAACTTTCCCGGGAAGTCTTCCTTTTAGCGTTAAAACCCTGCGTAAATAATAAACTCCAAAAACCACATGCGAGTGTGAACTTGATATATCATGAGGATTAGGATCGTTAGTTTGGATATTAAATCAATGCCAACACTGAAGGTAAACTCATGGCTAGGTTGACGGAAATTCACCGTCGACAAAAGGATAATTAAGAGAGAGAAAGGAAAGACATGAGAGCTAATGGTTTGAGATCCAATGGTCCAAAAAATTTGTGTGAGGTGAGACTTTGTTTCACTTAGTTAAGGGATAGACACTCAAAAAGAATATGATGATGTTTATTCTGCTGTGATGAATATGATGCACTTTGAATACAAATATGATTATGGTCGGCATTATATTGTCTCTGTAACATGTAATGAAATGTTGTCCAGAAATGTGCTGAAATTGGATTTCGTACAATATAGATAATCATGATGCTGAAACTTTTAAGATCAGTGTATGTGGTCTTGTACGCTTAGTTTAGTCAAATGTACGTGGAAACTGTTTACCACAAGCAATTGACATATAAGTCATTCCGATTTTTTATTCATATTTTTTTATGCACCTAGATAAACACATAAAAAATTTTGATCTAGAAAAGTTAAAATGACTTATAACTTAGGATGGATGGAGTAGTAGAAAATCACATTACAGTTCCTTAAGTGCTTGTTTAATAGGACTTTAGCTCCTGCTAAAATGGTTTAGACTGTAGCTTCTTTGGTGTAACTTCTCTGAAAGAGCTGAAGATGTTCTAATAAATGTTTGGCAAAACAACTTTTACATTTTCCATAGTACAAGTTCTTCAATCAATTTGCACATACCCACGCAGTTCTTGTAATACTAATGCAATTTACTCATTTTTTTGAACTCACCTGTCGATGCTCTCTACCGCTGGCAGTAAATTTGTATCGGATCGTGTGCCGGACCCGGATGGTTAGCACGAGAGACACAAGGGTTTATACTGGTTCGGGCCTCCGAGGAGCGATACCCTACGTCCAGTGTTGAGCTGCTGTGTTCTTATGCTAGGAATGTTTGTAGTAGGGGTTACAAACTAGTCGGGAGAGGGTGTCGAGCCCAAGTCCCTGTGGTGTTGAGTGTATGGTTCGTCAGCCCTTATGACGGTTGCCCTCCTCTCCCTTTTATAGACGCAAGGGTGAGCGGCACAAAGGGAATACAAATATGTGCTATAGTGCTATATAGTTGGGAGGTCTTTTCCTACGTCAATGTCTGCCAGGAGGCATTGAAGGGTGCTGAGCTGTGGTAGAGCTTGCGGTCGCCGTGTGTCCAGGTGGCACTGTTCCTTCCGGGTACCTGGCGCCTTCTCCGACCTCTTTTGTGGGTGACTCAGCTCCTTTGAGTGTGTATTAGGCCCGCCACGTTACGGCCTAAATGTAGACAGGCGCCGCCCGTAGAGGGTGCTTGAGTGCTTCTGACGGGGTCGGCGTGCTGCAGAGGTTGGACGGGACGGCGCATTGGGGGCCGTGCGGGCAAACAGTGGAGCATTACGGCTCCTGTCAGAGCTGGTCACCCGGGCGCGCCGCCAGCTGGGGTGTTTGCATGGCATGGAGAACTGGTGCCTTGCGTGTCGTTGCATGGGAGCTCGAGCGTCGAGGCAGCACCACGTTCGTGTGGGACCCCGGATCCCGCGCTCCGACCTCCACGCCCGGGCCCTGCCTTAGTCGGAGACGGAAACTACTCGTGCGGACGGGTAGTCAGAGGCGGAGACTCCTCGTGCGAGCAAGTTGTCGGAGGCGAGGCGGAAACTTGTCGAGCGAGGCGGGGACTCCTCGTGCGAGGTGGAGACTCCTCGTGCGGGACAGAAACTTGTCGTGCGAGGCGGAGACTCCTCGAGCAAGGCAGAGACTCCTCGTGCGGGACGGAAACTCCTCGTGCGAGGCGGAGACTTGTCGGGGAAGCCACCTACTGGTCGGAGATGGGACAGTCTTGTCAGTGAGGCTCTTGACGAAGATCTGCATCCCTCCCTATCCTGGATCTTAGCCTTGACGCTGCCGATGGTGTCAGAAGTCTCCACCTCAAGAGTGATTATCCTGCCGTTTAGGGGGCCCTAATCCAGGCCCACGTCATCGCCCATACATGCTTCGAATCATATGTTGATTACTAAACTTCTTTGGAAGTGGATTATCACCTACACTACCAGAATCAGTTGATTTACCGTGTGCCCTAGGCACATGGCAAAGTACCTAATGCCCACGGTGAAGCTTTTGATGTGCGTCGCCCACGACAAAGGGCATAGGACAAAGATTCGCACAACAAAGATCTCTTTGCCATGTGTTCTTTGTCACGCACATGGGAAAGGCTTCGTCGTGTGCTAAAACTGGCACTCGACAAACAAATTTCCAAGAATTAAAAAAATCGCAGCCGCCCGTCGGTCGGACGCCCCTTGCCGCTGCCACTCTGAGAACCTGTGTGGTTCGAGGACCGGTGGATGGTCGCTTCCTGGTGTGATGAGTGATTGACAACATTGTGTGGACTGATTCTTGGCTAAATATTGCAGGTGCAGGTTGCAGCTTGACTGGTGTTGGTGCAGGTGAAGAGCAAGCGCGAAAGGTCATTGCCGGGTAGGCCTCTAGGTGTGGAGAAGACAAGTAGGCTTGGCTTGAGGGACCCGGTGGCCAGCAGGGTCAAGTGCGGGCCGCATGATGGTAAGAACGGCAAGATGAAGTCGTGGACGGTTCCTTGGTTGAGCCACAAAGCCAAGATCGAGCCAGGACTTCATGGGGGCCAAGTCATGAGTGGAGATTGGCGGAGGCCACACCAAGTTCGTGGGGTTTCCAGTGGTTCACCAGAAAACCACTGGGTTCCTTGGTTGATCCATAAAGCCAAGGCCGAAGACCGAAGGCAGCAGCACTGGACCAGTCTGACCGGTGGGTCTGACCGGTCTGACCGGTGGAGGACACCGGTCTGACCGGTGTGCGACGACGTAGTCCGGAGACTTCGAAGTGGAGGACACGCGTCGGGATCGCATGGTGTGCATCGAGGCTACGCAGGGTGCGGTCGTCGGGCATCCGTCCGATGGTTCGACGATGAAGATTCCCAAAGTGCCCCTCGGGGGCGTGTATCCTAGTGTTAGGCTTTAGGGGTAGTTTCGTCTTTCGGTTGCCTCCATATAACCCAAGTGGTGAGAGGATGGCAGCCATCTCTTGGAACCCTAGCTCATTTTGTTTTGCTATTTTCCTCTTCCATTTTCCTTTGGAATTTCTAGGACTAGCTTGAGAGCTTCATGGTGAGATCTTGTGAGAGGGAAGGATGATTGGGACGCAAGCTAGACCTTGTATGAACCTTCATGGTATGTATAGATGATTCGGCGTGGTTCCTCAAGGCTTGATTGTGTCTCTCCCATTTTCTCTTTTTGGTGATTTTCGGAGCCTTTTCTTGGCGTTTTTCTTGTGGCGGATTCGAGGCCTTTCTCTTTGGGATTTGGTGGGGGATGTATGCTTAAACCCTTCGTGGTTCTTTTCCCTTTGATTCCCCTCCCAAATCCGTGAGCAAAGGGGCTCGATTTTGGGGTTTTTCTCCTATCTAGGATTAGAGATGTTCTTGGTGGGATTTCTTCGATTCCTCTCGATTTAGCAAGTTTTGGTGGACCAAATCTTGGCTATGGAGTGCCCATGAGGTGTTCCTACTATCCCCAAAGTCTTGTGTAAATTCGTGGAGCGATTCGGGAGATCGGGAGTTGGATTTGGGGGAGTTGACCCGCGGGTTGTTGTTCATCTCGAGAGCCCAGGCTTCACCGGTCTGACCGGTGCCTCTCACCGGTCTGACCGGTGTCGACCCTTGTTGGGTTTTTGCTTGGGTGAACGTGTTCGTGAGTTCCCTATTGTCTTGTGTGGCTGCTGTTTCGAGTTTTTTCGGTTTGGATCTCGAAAGGTCAGGTTTGTGGATTTGGGGCTTCTTGGCTTAGACCGGTCTGACCGGCGTGCTACACCGGCCTGACCGGTGTGGGAGCCTTCTGTGGAAGTTCTTAGGTTCTGTCAGGGTGCTCCATCAGGGACCGGTCTGACTGGTGTGTGCGACCGGTCTGACCGGTGCTGTCCAGTAGCTGCTCGAGTTGGTTTTTCCGTTGCGTTCTCGGGTAGGCTTTGGTGGTTGTTGGTTCCTAGGACCAGTAGCACTCCAGTGGCTGCGTGGTCTTGGCCAACTTGGGTAGTTGAGTCGAAGACGTGATTTGGCTTGCCGTGTTCATCTTGTTGGAGTAGCCATCTCCTTTGAGAAGAATTTTTATCGGCTCCCATTCACTCCCCCCCTCTCTGGTTCGCCGTTCCGGTCCTTCAAGTGGTATCAGAGCCGGTTCGGGTCTTCATTGACTCTAACCAGTCTAAGATCCAAAGATGGTGTACCAGGAACAGGGTTCGAGTCCTCCGCACTTCGATGGCAAAAACTACCAGATGTGGCAGAGGCGGATGGCGGCGTTCCTCCGCGGAAAGGGTGAGATCCTTTGGGATGTTACGGTGAACACAGCTTATGTTCATCCGATTAACTTCCTAGCTCCTGGATCGAGGGACATGCACGACGCCAACAACAAGGCGGTCGACTACTTGTTTCGTGCCCTGTGTCAATCCGAATTCGATCGTGCTCAAACAGAGGACCTAGCTTGTAGGATTTGGTTGGAGCTGAAGAATGCTCACGTTAGAAATGCTGAGGTTCAGGCACGATTGTATGCGACCTACCGGAGAGAGTACGAGAACTTCACGCATCTCCCCAGTGAGTCGATTGATGCCTTGTTCCAGCGGTTCACCATGGTTGTGAACAACATGAGGGCCAATGTGGACGTCCTCCCATACGATGACCATGATAGAGCTGTGAAGCTCTTGCACGCACTGGATCGTACCGTATGGGATGGAAAGGTCGAGGCCATTCTTGAGTCTGAGAAGTACATCACACTGACGGTGAACGAGCTGTTCTCTAAGCTCAAGTCAGCTGAGGTTGATCGTGGTTTGACAGCCTGTCTCGAGAGCCTGACTGACTCCCATAGTCTTGCTCTTGTCGGTGGCTCAGGTGCGAAGTCTAACACTAACCCATCCTCCAGGATGTTTGCTTTGTCCTGTTTGATGTCTTTGCCAGACGAGGAGTTCGACGTGCTTGGAGAGGACGAAATAGCGCTGTTGACCAGACGGTTCGAGAGGCTGCACGAGAACCAGGTGAACACGAGGAGGACGACACGGACATGCTTCCAGTGCGGCAAGCTAGGACACTTCGTCGCTGACTGTCCGGAGAAGATGGAGAACAAGGACGGCTACAAGCACAGGTCGAGGACGGACAAGCACCGATCAAGGCGCGATCACAAGCACAAGCATCGGAACAAGGACGAGCGAGGATCAAGGAAGAAGGGCGGCCATGGCAGGAAGGCCCGAGCGTTGGTCGGAGCAAGTGACGTCGACTCCAGCTCCGCCTACTCTTCCTCGAGCTCCAGTAGCAGTGAAGATGAAGGTGATCGGCGCAAGAACAAGAAGGCGTCCAAGAACTTGAGCGGGCTGAGCTGCTTCGCGGGAGATGGCTTCTGCGGCATGGCACACAGCTCCGGCAGCAAGAAGAGTCACCAGAGGGACTCGGACTCTGACTCCGAGGATGAGGTACGTGACGAGCTTCCCTTCTTGCGTGAGGAGAATGAGCGGCTTGGCAAGTTGCTTGATAACTGTGATGACATGCTTAGAGAGGCACAGAAGATGAGAAAAGAGCTTAGGGCCTCACTAGAAGATGCTAGGAACCGAGTAGCTGAACTAGAAACCCAGAACCTTGATGCTAAGCTTGAGATTGATTCGCTTAAGGCTCTACCTGTGGTTTCTGATGATGTTGATTGTGTCGATTGCTCTGTGTTCCTAGCTGACCTTACTGCTCTCAAGGAAAAGCATGCCTCCACGTGTGAGGAACTAGATGTGCTTAGGGTTGAAGTGGCTGAGCTTAAGTCTAGACCTGCTTTGCTAGGTGCTTGCACTTCTTATCCTGTTTTGCATGGAAAGATTGATGAGATGCATGCTTACATTGTTTCTCTTGAGGCTCAGTTGAAAGCACATGTTCTCACTTCTTGCTCTACTTGTGAATTGCATGCGGTTAAGAATCTGGAGCTTGCACATTATGTTGATCGCTTGCAGGATGAAAATGATGAGCTGAGGAAGTGTATGAGTTGGTTGTCGGGTCAGGAGCCTCAGCTTGGTATCATGATAGCGGCTTTCAAACGCTATGATGGTCAGGCACTTGGGGCTAACAAGCTTGGAGAGAACAGTGGTGAGGGAGTTGAGAGAGTTGGAGAGATCCCTATCCCACCACCAAACACACACAAGAACAAGTTTGAGCCCAAGCCTAACTGTGACAACCCGCCCAGGAAAATACTTTACTATCGCTTAATGGCCAAAGTGGATTGGTTTAGGCGACACTTTGGTCATTAAGCGATAATAAAGTATCATCCCATCGTTGGTTGCCGGGTCAAAGCCCGGTAAATCACTTGAACAACACACAGAGGATCGAACATATACATTAAAACTCACACGAAGGCGAGTCCAGAGTACGAACACAAATTAATCCAAATTTACCCCGAAGGGTTGTCACACTAACCATCTCAGAAACAAACTTGACACAACTCCAGATCCACCCATATTCCCTCACCCAACAAATGATTTCCAAAAACCGGTGAGATTTGTGAGCCCAAAGGGAGGTGAGGATGGAGAGAAGAAAGGAGAGAAGCCGAGTGAGCAACCCCAACCCAAGCCTAAGCCTAAGCCACAGCCCATAAAGTTCCATTGTGGGTATTGTGGTAGAGATGGTCACAAGGATGAGTTTTGCTTCAAAAGGAAGCGTGAGGAGAGAATGGCTAAGGAGTGGGCCAACAAGGACAGGTACCACCCTTCTAATGGTGTACCTGAGCCTCGTATGCAGATGCCCAGGGCCAAGGCGAGTGTGAGGTTAGTTCCGGCTTGGGGAGATCGAAAGGTGGCAGGTGGTGCTGCTGGCCGAGCACCACCGGTCAGACCGGTTAGGGTGACCGGTCAGACCGGTGCTGGTCTGGGCAGACAGCAGTTTGTTTCCCGTGCTTGTGAAGTTGCTCGGTTTGGTTCTGGTGGTCGTGGTTCTGGTGGTTGGCATGGTGAGTCCAGTGGTGGTCAGTTTGCTAGGCGTTCTCCACCTCGTGCTCAATACGAGGGAGGGAGGAGTCGTAGCTTTGAGATGGAGAGGAGGAACGGTCCACGGGTTCTCTTTTGTGGCTTTCGTTCTCCTCCAGCGAGGCAGGGGTGGTTCCCTAGTGGTGGTACTCATGGTGGTTCTTGTGGTGGTAGCTTTGGTAGGCATGATGCTTTGGATTGTGCTAACCCCACTTTGGAGCAAATGGCTCGGCACTGGTTTTACTCTTTTGGTACTAACCCCAGTGCTGAGTCGTTTGTTCGCTCACGTGCTCGTTTTTGAATTTCAGGTGGAGGACTTGAGGAACGTTTGGTTGATTGACTCCGGTTGCTCGAGGCATATGACCGGAGACAAGGGGTGGTTCTCAAGTCTTGTCCCGGTGCTGTCCAAGACATACATCACCTTTAGGGACAATGGGCGAGGGCGTGTGCTTTCTGAAGGTGAGATAAGGATCAGTGACAAAGTCACTCTCGGGCGTGTTGCTCTTGTTCAATCGCTCGGATTCAATTTGCTTTCTGTTTCCCAGCTTTTGGATGAGGGTTTTGAGGTGTTGTTTCGGGCTAGTGGTTCTCGGATTTTGGACTCTCGAGGGGACCTAGTTTGCATGGTCGTTCCCTAGGGTCAGGTTTTCCGAGCGGATTTTTCTCAGTCTTCAGGTGTGGCTCGTTGCTTTTTGGCTGGTTCTTCGAGTGAGTTGTGGAAGTGGCATAGGAAGTTGGGTCACTTGAGCTTTGACCTTCCGTCTCGCTTGAGTAAACTCAATTTGGTCCGAGGATTGCCACGGTTGAGGTTTGAGAAAGAGTTGGTTTGTGCGCCGTGTAGGCATGCCAAGATGGTAGCCTCTTCCCATCCGCCCCTCACCGATGTGATGACGGAGCGTCCGTGCGAGCTGCTCCATATGGACCTTGTTGGCCCAGCTCGTGTGCGATCTGCGGGTGGGAAGTGGTATGTCCTTGTTGGGTGGACGACTACTCTCGGTATGCGTGGGTTTTCTTTTTGGAGGAGAAGGGGGAGACATTTGGTTTTGTTCGAGATCTTGTCTTGAGGTTGAAGAACGAGAGGCACAGAGATGCCATACGAGCGATCCGCAGTGACAATGGCTTGGATTTTAAAAACTCTCGTTTCGAAACCTTTTGCCATGACATGGGTCTTGAACACCAGTTTTCGAGTCCGTATACGCCCCCCAGAATGGTGTGGTGGAAAGAAAGAATAGAACCTTATGTGAGATGGCTCGGACGATGCTCGATGAGCATAGGACTCCGAGGAGGTTCTGGGCTGAGGCGGTCAATACCGCGTGCTATGTCTCGAACAGGATTTTCCTTCGAGCATTCAAGAAGAAGACGTGCTATGAGATGATGCACGGTCGCACTCCCAAGGTGAGTCACTTTCATGTGTTTGGATGCAAGTGCTTTATTCTGAAGAAAGGCAAGAATCTGGATAAGTTTGAGGCTAGGTCTGTCGATGGTATTTTCTTTGGCTCGGCACTGGTTTTATTCTAGAGCATTTCGTGTGCTCAACTTGGAAACTAACCAAATCGTGGAGACTTGCGAGGTTACCTTCGACGAGACACAGCCACGTAGCTCTCTTGTCTTTGAATGTGCAGGTGATGATGAACTTGGCGAGGAAATCTTTGAGGAGGAGGAGCATGGACATGGTGATGATGAAGATGGTGGTGTGGTGCCCGTGGTTGAGCATGTACCTACTACTTCGACTACGATCTAGAACGGGCCCTCTCCTACACCTACAACGACAATCCCAAATCAAGGAGAAGCTGCAGATGAGGGAGAGGTAGCTTCAAGGCGAGAACCTCCCGGCGAGTTCAAGTGGATCACCCAGCTTCGAGGATCATTGGTGACATCAACGAACGCACTACACGGTCGAGGGTTCGAAACAATTCTCACTTTGCTCATGCTGCTTTGGTTGCTACTTTTGAGCCCAAGGACATTAGACACACATTATCTGATCACAATTGGGTAAATTCGATGCATGAGGAGTTGGAGAACTTTGAGAGAAACCAAGTTTGGGAGTTGGTAGATCCTCCACCAGGTTGTAAGCCGATTGGGACAAAATGGGTGTGGAAAAATAAAGAGGGAGAAAAAGGAGAAGTGGTGAGAAGCAAGTCGAGGTTGGTGGCGCAAGGGTATAGTCAGAAAGAGGGGATCGACTACGAGGAGACATTTGCTCCCGTAGCTCGTTTGGAGGCGATTAGGATTCTTCTAGCCTTTTCTGTGGCTAAAGGGTTCAAATTGCACCAAATGGATGTGAAGAGTGCCTTCCTAAACGGTGTGTTGAAGGAAGAAGTGTATGTGAGGCAGCCACCGGGGTTTGAGAGTGAGAAGTACCCCCACCGGGTGTACAAGTTGAGAAAGGCGCTCTATGGGTTGAAACAGGCGCCTAGGGCTTGGTATGGCAGATTGTGGGGGTTCCTGTTTGAGAGAGGTTTCGAGATGGGGAAGGTCGATCAGACCTTGTTCCTCCTCAGGTAGGGCAAAGAGATCCTAATTGTGCAGGTATACATGGATGATATTGTCTTTGGTGGCTTGTCTAACTCTTTGGTTGCAAGGTTTGCAGAAGACATGAGCAGGGAATTCTAGATGAGCATGATGGGTGAGTTGCAGTTCTTCCTTGGCCTCCAGATCAAGCAGTCGAAGGAAGGAACATTCGTGCACCAAGCTAAGTACACCAAGGACATTGTGAGGAAGTTCAAGATGGAGGACTCCAAGGCCATGGCGACGCCTATAAGTACGACTACAGCTCTTGATGCGGACGAGGAAGCTGAACACGTGGATCAGAAGGAGTACCGGAGCATGATCGGGTCACTCCTGTACTTGACGGCGACGAGGCCGGACATCCAATTCTCGGTATGTATGTGCGCTCGTTTTCAAGCGTCTCCGAGGACTTCGCATCGGCAAGCAGTCAAGCGCATTTTCAGGTATTTGCGTCACATTCCCGACTTCGACCTTTGGTACTCCGCGTCTTCTTCTTTGGCTCTTCATGGTTTTTCGGACGCGGATTTTGCCGGATGTCGGTTGGATAGGAAGTCCACTTCTGGGACTTGCCAGTTCTTGGGTTCTTCTTTGGTTTCTTGGTCTTCCCGCATGCAGTCGAGTGTTGCTCAATCCACTACCGAGGCAGAGTATGTGGCCGCAGCTAGTTGTTGCTCTCAGCTCCTTTGGATCACATACACCATGAGCGACTTTGGTGAGGAGTATACCCATGTCCCACTTCAATGTGATAGCACCAGTGCCATAAGCGTTGCAAAGAACCCAGTTCTTCATTCCAAAACCAAGCACATAGAAGTGAGGTATCATTTCCTGAGAGACAATGTGGAGAAAGGGAAAATATCTTTGATCCATGTACCCACACATGACCAACTAGCCGATATCTTCACCAAGCCCCTAGATCAAGCAACTTTCACTCGTTTGCGGGGAGAACTTAGTGTTTGTTTGATTTCTTGAGTTGGGTGTGGGAGCTCCTTTGTAGCATATGTATAGCTTTCCGTTGTGCATTTCTTGCATTTTGCATGGCATGTGTAACATGATGTATAGGCATCTTTGTATCTTAGGTTGCATGCATTTGTATCATATGCATTTTGTAGGAAAAGCTTCTCTCATATACATTGTTCACCATGATGTGCTATATATGATCTTGTGAGCTAGTTTGGTATGCTATGGTTAGTTTGGCTTAGCTCTTGATGATCTTGATTTATGCCCATGGTTGGTAGCTATGTTTTTGAAAAATGAGATATGTATGCTCTCTTGTGAGTAAATGCCTTTATATGATCTTGACATGTTTTAGTGGCTTGGCTATGCTTAATTTGTGGTTGGATAGCTTATTTTGATCATATGGGGCCAAAGGCTCATTTGCCATCATGAATGTTTAGCCCCCATGCTTCATCTTGTGGAGGGGCATGAGTTCCTTTTTGTCGCAAAGACATTTCATGTACCAAATATGAATCTGAAAATAAAATGTAAATTGCTTGGAAAATGTGCTCTCATGTCATATGTGCTTAATTTCCTTGTTTTTGGGTGCTAAACCGTTGCATATTGGTTACCAATGAGAAGTCTCATATTTAGAAGTAAGCACATGGCTCGGTGGCTTTGACATGACATGAGGTGCTTGTGGGTGTTTATGATGGTCTTATGCTTAGAATGGTTGTCCTAGCATGAAGTTTGTGTGGCTTTGCCATTTTGACATGTTTCGTTTATATTTAGGACCTTGCTCATGACACTAGTAGGGATGTTGGCATCGGTGACGTTTACCTTTCGTCACTGAAAACGCCGTTTTGGTCACATATAGTAATTTGTGACGAATTTGTGACGATTTGGGTTTCGTCATTACGGTCGCGTCATAGATGTGTTGCTATTCTGTGACGATTGATGCGTTATCATTGAAGTGGTTTCAATCTGTGACGGTCGCTTTTGGTCATGGATGAAACACCGTTTTCGTCATAATCACACCCGTCCGCCGGTCGCTTTTGGTCATGGATGAAACACCGTTTTCGTCATAATCACACCCGTCCGCCGAGCGTCTTGACGGCGTCGTTAACGGCGTTTCTCGTTCTTTGACGATCTGATTTGGTCACAGATAGCCTTCGTTTTTCGTCATTACCAGTCGTTTGGACTCGTTCGACGGCGTATGCCACGTTAGCACTGACATCAGGTACCACGTCAGCGATGCAGCTGACATCATCATGTAGGAATCATCACAATACATTTTTAAATCGTCACAGAATACTCTTTGTCATCGTCACACTTTGATATGAAATGGTCATGGATGTACCCTCACTATGGTCACAGATGTAATTACAAATTCACGATAGAAACAATTATATATTTGTCACAAACAATTATGGTATATCATGGTACATAAATCTCATTTTTGAATAGAATCACTTTCTACAAATTAGTGTACACATAACAAAGTACGTAGTAGCTATTATATTCTGGATAAAATCCGAGAGAAACATGTAGTTGGGCTCATGCATAGTGCTAGGCGACCCTGCATGGCATGAGTCCGGATTCCAGGCCATGACGTGTACGTGATAATCACAATCACAAAGCGGCCAATGAACATGAAGGCAACCTGTACAGTAAATTCCCATGTTATTAGTAGTAGTATAATATGCAGTACAAAATATATAAGAAAAGAGACAAACTGATGTCTAAACTAAACCCCTGCAAGAAAATATTGGAACACTAGCACAAGTGCTACTGCTGTTATCTAAAACCGAGGGAAGGCATGAGCTCAATAGGTGTTATTTGCATCAATGACTGACAAAAAACAGTTGGAAATGAACTTGAAACCAGAGTGAGTGGCCAGTGGAAAAACAGTGGAAAAACAGCTTCGCAACTAAAATCTTAGCACAATTGCACAAGTGAAATCACATTAGCCTGCTGGACCATCTATATACAGCCAAGTAATTATCAGGCATGCAATCATTTGCATAGCAAAGAGGATACAATACCTCATTGCAGCTCATACGTAAACTGATATTGGAATTTAGGAAGCTCATGTAGAGAGGCAAGAACCTAGTTGAGCTGATGCCAGATTTTGATTTTTATTTGCTAATGAAAATATTATTTTGGTCAGTTGAAGGTTCAGTTAATTAACCAATTATTAGCTATTTGACACAATAACTGTATGTAGAAACCAACTTACATAGGATGGGGCGCATGGATTGCTCTACTTACCTCCTACTGGTAAGAGTTTACGAATGTGAACCCTGCTCCTCTAACAAGAGTTTTCCTTGGCTGCTGCATTGGCATACACTAGAGTGTGTTTGTGAAAATGAAGTACACTCAGTCCCTCAAATATAGTATTACGAACAGAACAGAGTTAATTCTCATATCATATTTCTGTTGGTACCTCATGTATTCATTCTCATTTCACATGCAAGTTCTGCACAATAGGAAATGAATTAATTGGGCATCTACCTTAAGAAAAATAATCTCATGTTCTATTTGCATAAATGTAACTTTCAGATAAGTACATACTATTCCTCGATCCTGCATTTGCCAACAAAGTTAAGTGTCTTACTATTGGATCTAAAGCCACACCAGATCTATATAGCTTCAAAATAAAATTTCTACTTGGTCACCTTGGGAGAAATTAACAACACACGAGAGAATCATACCATATGGAGCTCAGAGGTACAGTTCAGGAAGCTCGTGATGGAGGCTTCGCAGGCTCGCAGGGCAAGAACTCGGCATATGTCACAGTGCTAGCGCCACTTCAATCTGCAACATGCAGCAACTTTCGTGCCTCCTCCGCCGTCAAGCTCGCTGCTGATTCGTCCGCCTCCCGCTTGGCCAGCGCCAACGCCGCGCGCCGGGGGCCGCAGGCGAGATCCGCTGGAGAGGAAACGAAGGGACAACCTAGACTGGATCTGGAAGGAGGTGGAGGCAACGATGTGGGGCAAGATGGGGAGCGACGGCGACGGCGGCGGCGGCGGCCGGGGTTCGTGGGAAGCAAGCGGCGGCGGCGGCCGAGGTTCGTGGGAAGCAAGCGGCGGCGGAGGCCGGGATTCTTGGGAAGCGAGTGATGGCGGCGGCGTGGAATCGTGAGGAACGGCAGGTCCCTTTTTATTTTTTATATGGCCAGCGACTTGGTGCGGGGTTGCGGCCTATGGGTTGCGCCAATCGAGTTCCTGTCGCTCGGCCTGGTTCCCGTCGCGCGGCCTGGTTGCCGTCAGGAACCTGCTCGTGTGGGGTAGTGCAAGGCAGAGGGCGGCGGCGGTGGCGGTGGAGCGGAGTGCGGGGCGGAGCTCGATCTCCTCGCACGAGCGGAGATAGGGGGCGTGGTAGGGAAGGAACGGGCAGGGACGGTGGCGGCGGACGAATGGCGTGCGGGCCGGAGTTCGATCACCTCACACGAGCAGAGATAGGGGGCGAGACGGAGGTCGATGGGTGCGGCTGGAGGTGGAGAGCGCTGATCTGAGCTCGGAATGGGTGGAAACGGCCGGAGCTGGGAGAGAGTAGCGGCGGCGGCGGGGATGTGGAGGGAGGAAGAGGGTCCGGGGGTGTCGAGGGAGGGAGAGGGTCCGCGGAGGCGGCGACGACGTGTGAGAGACGAACGGAGATAGTGGAGCTAGGATAAATGTGTAGAGTAGGAGGCGAGATATTGGGCCGGCTCTCATGGGCCTTTTTTTTCCTTTTGCTTTTTGATTTCTGTTTTTCTATTTCTCTTTTTCTGTTTTTTTAATATGACTAATTGATAGATGTTGCTAGTTGTAAAGAATATACCATATCACTTTATCGAAATCATTTGAAACTTTAATAGGATGGCTATGGAGCAAAAATATGTTGTTGCATGAATATGTGGAATTTTCTAACCAAGTTTACCTATTACTGTAATTATTTGTTGTATTACTAATGAATAAATGTGAAAATATCAAAAATTAGATAGAAAAATCTAAAAAGTTGCATAGCCATATGATTTTAGTGTATAAGCATCACATAAAAAATTCAAGTGATTTCGATAAAGTGTTGTTGCACATCCATCACAAAGGCATCCATGAAACCGATAGTCCTATATGACTAAGTGAGAGATGTTTGTAGTTGTGAAGGATGTATAGTACCAATTTATCCAAATCATTTGAAATTTTTATGGGATGGTTATGGAGCCAAAATATGGTGTTGTGTGAATTTATGGAATTTTCTGACCAAGTTTACCAATTATTGTGATTATTTGTTGAATTTCTAATGAATAAATATTAAAATATCATAAAGTGGTCAGAAAAATCTAGAAAGTTGAATAGCCACATAAATTTGGTGTATAAGCATCACATAAAAAATTCAAGTGATTTTGACAAATTGTTACTGCAGATCCATCGCAAAGCCATACATGACACACATAGTCCTACATGACTAAGTG
Source organism: Cenchrus fungigraminus (assembly GCA_036936925.1). Classification (NCBI taxonomy): domain Eukaryota; kingdom Viridiplantae; phylum Streptophyta; class Magnoliopsida; order Poales; family Poaceae; genus Cenchrus; species Cenchrus fungigraminus. The sequence continues at coordinate 45,317,930 of CM072778.1, read as the reverse complement.
AGACATATTACCACTTTGTTTACATCCTTTGAAACTTTAATAGGATGCTAGAGAATGATTTTAGAAGCATTTAGAAAAAAGAATCCACACATTTCGAGTTAGTACGAGGGACAAAGACTAGTTACAAGTTTTAGTCAAAGATTAAAAAGAAAAACTACACTTGTCCAACGATTCTTAATGAACTTCATGAGTGAATGGTGGAGGTGCATTAACTAGCTAACGTACATGGTTCATATATATACATATAATAACACAAAAGTTATTGTAGTTCAATGGTAAGGTAAATGGTTTTAATGCTCATGGTCCATGGTTCAAACCCAGTTTGAAACATATTTTGTGCATTTTTACAAGATAATTGATAACTCACTAATACCATATTCATTTATCATGGATTTTTTTTATCACAAATGCTACACACTAAAAGTAAGTTAGCATACAAATTTCATAATTTTTGGAGCACACTAATATAATGAATTGGAGCAAAAATTTTAGGCTCCTAGAAGTGTTGAAACGTTACAAGTACAACAACTTACATACCTTACACAACAAAGGTTGAGTGCTCGCATGGTAAGACTCCTAACTATCGAACAATTGGTTGTGGGTTCAAAGCTGCATGGTAGCTATTTTTTTTGAAAAAAAAAGATTGGAAGGTAGCAGGGAGATAAGGACCATGTGGGCCATGCAGCACTGCATGTTGGTGGGACCGATGTGCCCCTGTCGAGTTTAATCAGCACGTGAGATTTATCTTTTTAATCTTATCATCATAGTCTTTTTGAATGTTTCAAAATTTAAAATGCAAATTTTGACAACTTGAACTAGAAATTCATTTGGGGACATGATTTCAAACAGAAAAGTCACTAAAATCAAAATTTTAAAACTCATCAAGATCTACAATCTTTATTTTTCTAAATTCTCCATCCGACTATTTTTGGACAATTTAAAATTCAAATTTCAATGTTTGAGAAGTTCGAGTGCAACGCCACCACCACGTCAATGGGGAACGCCCGACGCCTCCTCTGCCCTCGCCGCCGCGTCGTAAGATTGTTTGTGATTGGTGTCTATGTTTGCGGGATCATATGGGTCGGCCCATAATGTCTGATCCATTCAGTTAAGGGACCCACAATTTTATTATTCAACTTACAAATAGAAAAACTTCACTCCTTCAACATGAAAGGTCACGTAGTGCAGTGGTTGCGCTCCTACTTGTGCACCGCTAGGTCGTTAGTTCAACCCTCCGTGGGAACAACTTTTTTGGCAAATATAATTTAACACCAGCACAACATCATCACGGGGGACCCTCAGGTAGAACCCAAAATCGCAAATTTGTTTCATCTTTAGGTGTGCCAAACGAGGCAAATAAACGATGACGATGTCAAATCTAATCTGTGATGAAGGATGCTCATGCTGGAAATGCTCAGGTTCAGGCTCGGATGTATGCGACTTACCGGAGAGAGTACGAGAACTTCACTCATCTCCCCGGTGAGTCAATTGATGCCTTGTTCCAGCGGTTCATGGTAGTGGTGAACAACATGAGGACCAATGTGACCGTGCTCCCGTACAATGATCATGACAGAGCTGTGAAGCTCTTGCACTCACTGGATCGTACCATTTGGGGCGGAAAGGTCGAGGCCATCCTTGAGTCCGAGAAGTATGACACCATTACGGTGAATGAGCTGTTCTCTAAGATCAAGTCAGCTGAGGTGGATCGTGGTCTGACAGCCCGTCTTGAGAGCCAGACTGATTCTCATAGTCTTGCTCTCGTCGGTGGCTCAGGTACTAAGTCTAACGCTAACCTATCCTCCAGGATGTTCTCTTTGTCCTCTTTGATGTCCTTGCCAGATGAGGAGTTCGACATGCTTGGAGAGGACGAGCTGGCGCTGTTGACCAGGCGGTTCGAGAGGCTGCACGAGAACCAGGTAAACACAAGGAGGACGACACGGACATGCTTTCAGTGCGGCAAGCCAGGACACTTCGTCGCCGACTGTCCGGAGAAGATGGAGAACAAGGACGGCTACAAGTACCGGTCGAGGACGGAGAACAAGCACCGGTCGAGACGCGACCACAAGCACAAGCACCGGAACAAGGACGAGCGATCGAGGAAGAAGGGTGGCCACGTCAAGAAGGCCCGAGCGATGGTCGGAGCAAGCGACGTCGACTCCAGCTCTGCCTACTCTACCTCGAGCTCCAGTAGCAGCGAAGATGAAGGTGATCGGCGCAAGAGCAAGAAGGCATCCAAGAACTTTAGCGGGCTGAGCTACTTCGTGCATGACGGCTTCTGCGGCATGGCACACAGCTCCAGCAGTAAGAAGAGCCAGAAGGACGACTCGGACTCCGACTCCGAGGATGAGGTACGTGACGAGCTTTCCTTCTTGCGCCATGAGAATGAGGAGCTTAGCAAGTTGCTTGATAACCGCGATGACATGCTTAGAGAGGCTAAGAAAATGAGGAAAGAGCTTAGGGCTTCGCTTGAGGATGCTAGAAACAGAGTAGCTGAGCTAGAAACACAGAACCTTGATGCTAAGCTTGAGATAGATTCGCTAAAGGCTTCACCTATTATTTCTGATGAGGTTGATTGTGCAGATTGCTCTGTTTTCCTTGCTGACCTTACTGCTCTTAAGGAAAAGCATGCCTCCAAGTGTGAGGAACTAGATGTGCTTAGGGTTGAAGTGGCTGAGCTTAAGTCTAGACCTGCTTTGCTAGGTGCTTGCACTTCTTGCCCTGTTTTGCATGGAAAGATTGATAAGATGCATGCTTACACTGTTTTGCTTGAGGCTAAGCTAAAAGAACCTATTCCCACTTCTTGCTCTACTTGTGAATTGCATGCGGTTAAGAATTTGGAGCTTGCATATTATGTTGATCGCTTGCAGGATGAGAATGATGAGCTGAGGAAGTGTATGAGTTGGTTGTCGGGTCAGGAGCCTCAGCTTGGTATCAAGATAGCGGCTTTCAAACGCTATGATGGTCAGGAACTTGGGGCTGACAAGCTTGGAGAGAACAGTGGTGAGGGAGTTGAGAGAGTTGGAGAGATCCCTATCCCACCACCGAACAGACACAAGAACAAGTTTGAGCCCAATCCTGACCATCTCAGAAACAAACTTGACACTACTCCAGATCCACCCATATTCCCTCACCCAACAAATGATTTCCAAAAACCGGTGAAGTTTGTGAGTCCAAAGGGAGGTGAGGAAGGAGAAAAGAAGGGTGAGAAGCCGAGTGAGCAGCCCCAACCCAAGCCTAAGCCTAAGCCACAGCCCATGAAGTTCCATTGTGGGTATTGTGGTAGAGATGGTCACAAGGATGAGTTTTGCTTCAAGAGGAAGTGTGAGGAGAGAATGGCTAAGGAGTGGGCTAACAAGGACAGGTACCACCCCTCTAATGGTGTACCTGAGCCTCGTATGCAGATGCCCAGGGCCAAGGTGATTGTGAGGACGGTTCCGGCTTGGGGAGATCGGAAGGTGGCTGGTGGTGCTGCTGGCTGAGCACCACCGGTCAGACCGGTGTACTCCACCGGTCAGACCGGTGCTGGTCTGGACAAACAACGGTTTGGTTTTCGTGCTCATGCGGATGCTCGGTTTGGTTCTGTTGGTCGTGGTTCTGGTGGTTGGCAGGGAGAGTATGCAGGTGCTCAGTTTGCTAGACGTTCTCCACCTCGTGCTCAATATGAGGGAGGAAGAAGTCGTAGCTTTGAGATGGAGAGGAGGAACGGTCCACGGTCTTCCTTTCGTGGTTTTCGTTCTCCTCCAGCGAGGCAGGGGTGGTTCCCTAGCGGTGGTTACCGTGGTGGTTTTTGTGGTGGTAGCTTTGATAGGCGTGATGATTTGGTTTGTGCTAACCCCACTTTGGAGCAAATGGCTTGGCACTGGTTTTACTCTTTTGGTACTAACCCCAGTGCTGAGTCGTTTGTTCACAAACGTGCTCGCTTTTGATTTTCAGGTGGGAGACTTGAGGAACGTTTGGTTGATTGACTCCGGTTGCTCGAGGCATATGATTGGAGACAAGGGGTGTTTCTCAAGTCTCGTCCCAGTGGTGTCCAGGACATACATCACTTTTGGGGATAATGGGCGAGGGCGTGTGCTTTCAGAAGGTGAGATTAAGGTAAGTGACAAGGTCACTCTCAGGCGTGTTGCTCTTGTTCAATCGCTGGGGTTCAATTTGCTTTCCGTGTCCCAGTTGTTGGATGAGGGCTTTGAGGTGTTGTTTCGGCCTAGTGGTTCTCGGATTTTAGATTCTCGAGGGGACATAGTTTGCATGGTCGTTCCCGAGGGTCAAGTGTTCCGAGCTGATTTTTCTCAGTCTTCTGGTGTGGAGCGTTGCTTTTTGGCTGGTTCTTCTAGTGAGTTGTGGAAGTGGCATAGGAAGTTGGGTCACTTGAGCTTTGACCTTTTGTCTCGCTTGAGTAAACTCAATTTGGTCCGAGGATTGCCATGGTTGAGATTTGAGAAAGAGTTGGTTTGTGCGACGTGTAGGCATGCCAAGATTGTAGCCTCTTCTCACCCGCCCCTCACCGATGTGATGACGGAGCGTCCATGCGAGCTGGTCCATATGGACCTTGTTGGCCCAGCTCGTGTGCAATCTGCGGGTGGGAAGTGGTACGTCCTAGTGGTGGTGGACGACTACTCTCGGTATGCGTGGGTTTTCTTCTTGGAGGAGAAGGGGGAGACGTTTGGTTTTGTTCGAGATCTTGTCTTGAGGTTGAAGAACGAGAGGCACGGAGATGCCATACGAGCGATCCACAGTGACAATGGCTCGGAATTCAAAAACTCTCGTTTCAAAACCTTTTGCCATGACTTGGGTCTTGAACACCAGTTTTCGAGTCCGTATACGCCTCCCCAGAATGGCGTGGTGGAAAGGAAAAACAGAACCTTGTGTGAGATGGCTCGGACGATGCTCGATGAGCATAGGACTCCGAGAAGGTTCTGGGCTGAGGCGGTCAATACCGCGTGCTATGTATCGAACAGGATCTACCTCAGGGTTCACAAGAAGAAAACATGCCATGAGTTGATGCATGGTCGCACACCCAAGGTGAGTCACTTCCATGTCTTTGGTTGTAAATGCTTCATTCCGAAGAAAGGGAAGAAGTTGGACAAGTTCGAGGCTAGGTCTGTCGATGGCATTTTCTTTGGTTATGCATCTCATTCTAGAGCATTTCGTGTGCTCAATCTTGAAACTAACCAAATCGTGGAGACTTGCGAGGTAACCTTCAACGAGACACAGCCACATAGTCAGCTTGTTTTTGAGTGTGCAGGTGACAATGAACTTGGCGAGGAGATATTCCAGGAGGAGGAGCATGAACATGGAGATGATGAAGATGGCGGTGTGGCGCCCACGGCTGAGCATGTACCTACTACTTCGACGACGATCGAGAACGGGCCCTCTCCCACACCTACAATGGCAAACCCAGATCAAGGTGAAGCTGTTGTTGAGGGGGAGGTAGCATCAAGGCGAGAACCTCCTCGGCGAGTTCAAGTGGATCACCCAGCTTCGAGGATTATTGGCGACATCAATGAACACACTACATGGTCGAGGGTTCGAAACAATTCTCACTTTGCTCATGCTGCTTTTGTTGCCACCTTTGAGCCCAAAGACCTTAGACACGCGCTATCTGATCATAATTGGGTTAATTCGATGCATGAGGAGTTGGAGAACTTTGAGAGAAACCAAGTTTGGGAGTTGGTTGACCCTCCCCCGGGGTGTAAGCCAATTGGGACAAAATGGGTGTGGAAGAACAAAGAGGGAAAGAAAGGAGAAGTGGTGAGAAACAAGTCAAGGCTTGTTGCTCAGGGGTACAGTCAGAAAGAGGGGATCAACTACGAGGAGACCTTTGCTCCCGTAGCTCATTTGGAGGTGCAGGCCATCGGTCTTACCGGTGTAGCACAGGCAGCAAGCCTTGCAAGTTTCCGCTGTGCGCGTTGGTGTGTTTTGGTTCGGAAGGTTGTGTGTTGGTTCCTAGGACCAGTAGCACTCCAGTGGCTACGTGGTCTTGACCAACTTGGGTAGTTGAGTCGGAGACGTGCTTGGTTGCCGTGTTCGTCTTGTTGGAGTGTCCATCTCCTTCGAGAAGAATTTTTATGGGCTCCCATTCACTCCCCCCCTCTCTGGTCGCCAGTTTCGGTCCTTCACGGCGGATATCCAGCCTCCTCCACCGTCGCCGCCTCGGAAGCTGAAGTTTACGGTTACCCTTCCTGCTGGTGAGTTTGACTCCGACTCCGACTCCCAAGCTGACACAGACTCGTCTGAGGATCGTTTCCACGGCTACATCCCTTCGGTCCCCCGGGGTGATGCTTTGCGCGTCTTTCGGTGCTTCGACGGCACGTACGGGTGCCCTGTTTGCCCCAACCTTATGCACTGGTGGCGCAAGCTGAATGAGGTCAACGACCATGTCCTTGGGATGGCCAGGTCTGCGCCCCTGAGGCAGAAGTACAAGAAGAAGTGGAGCCGCCACCGCGTCGTGGCTAGGAATGAGGGATGGATGGAGTAGATGTAGTGAGGGAGCCGCGCCGGTGGAAGATCTATGCTGTTATGTTATCTGTGATGTTAATTAGTATCTTTAGATTTCGTTGGAACATTGTCTTATGTATGTGAACTTTGTGATGTTATGTTATCAGTGATGTTAATTAGTATCGTTAGATTTCGTTGGAACATTGTCTTATGTATGTGGAAATTGTGATGTTTAATTAGTCACTTTAGAATGGACTCTGTTTCCTACTTTGGATGGATGTTCGTTCGAATAATGCGAACGTATTTTCCTAATAACAATTCAACAAAGCATTTAGTCCGGTCCGCTCAGTTTTGCAGATCAGTAAGATCCGGCCGTAGTCATTCTATTTTGCCCACAAAATCAACACTGAATTTAGTCCGGTCTGGTCACCTTTTCTTATCAGTAACATCCGGCCGTAGCCTTCCTCGACAGGCTGAGGCACACGTTGCCTAATTTCATGGAAGCTTGACACAACGCCCCATGGAAGCTTGTAGATGAATCGCAGCCACTCGATCTAGAGGCCCGTTGCTTAGCTTGTCACATAAGCTTGCACAACTTCTCATGGAATCTGGCCATTGTATTCCTACCACCATCGGCGTCCTTGCCAGTTCCGAACCACTCTACCCATAGTTCTCTTCCCAAACACTCGCGTTTCAGTCCTACTGCCCGTCCGACGCAATGAAGCAATCAGTCTCCCCCAGACACACAGAGCTCAGGCGCATGGCCGTACCCGCCCATGCTTGTCGGTCCGGCGGCGTTGCCAGCCTCTCGCCCACCGCCTCCTCACGAGCCGAATTCGGGTCCTGGCTGTCACCGCGCGGCCTCCACTTCATCCGCTCCTACTTAGAGTGACAAGGGCGTCAATTCCACGGCACGGAGCCACCCCGCTGTGACGCCGCCAACGTCGACCTACCAATGCCCGGAGCCGCTGGTATGTCGCCGGCGGATTCCCAGCCTCCTCCACCACTTGCAGAGTTGGACTCTGACTCCAATTCCGACTCCAACTCCGACACCTTTGCTCTGCGCGTCTTCCGGCGCACTACCAACACCTACGGGTGCCCTGTCTGCCCCAACCGTATGCACCGGTGGAGGAAACTGAATGAGATCAAGGACCACGTCCTTGGGATGGCCAGGTCTGAGGCCCTGAGGGAGGACAACATGAAGAAGTGGAGCCGCCACCGCGTCCTAGCCAGAAACGAGGGATGGATGTAAATGGAGTGAGCGAGTCGTGCCAGTGGAAGACCAATGCCGATATGTTATCTGTGATGTTAGTTAGTTTATTTAGATTTCGTGGGAACATTGTCTTATGTATGTGAACATCGTGATGTTAATTAGTAACTTTACATTTCCATGAAACATGGTCTCATGTGTTGTCCGGCCTATTCGTGTTTCTAGACAAGAACATCCGCTCTTATTGTACTTATACAAGATCGTGTTTCCTAGCTTGACACATTTTTTTTCGAATCGAGGGCATCCCCCATTTCCATTGCAACAACGGAAATACCGAACAAGTCACAGAACAGGGATAAAAGAGGAGTTCACTAGCCCTTGACTCGCCCTAACCTACCTTGACTCAAGCTAGGTTAGGACAACGATCGCCCCTAGGACTCCCAGGGAGAGTAAGCATCACCAGACAATGAGTCTGAACATCATCACAAGTTTCCAATCCAAAACGTAGCACCCCTAACCCAAACCATGTTTGTGAATTTGGTTATCGTTTGTTTGTTGGTCAATCCCCTTGTTTGAAGTTGTTTGAATTTGGTTAGCCGTTAGCTCGCATTGACGTGATGGAAACCAACTTAGTTGGAATATTTCATCACAATTTAGAGAGGTGGAAATCAATATTGGACAATTAAAAAACAAATAATGTGATCTCACTATCTCAAAAACTACGAAATCCGTAATCAGGTTTGCCCAATTCAAAACAAGCAACTTTTGCCAAGAAAGGAATGAAACTTTTTGTTCGGTCTGTTAATGTTTCGTAAACCCAAACATCCGGTCCTGCCTGGGTTATATTGCCTATCTCATTGCATGCTTTCATTTTGTTGTTACCAAGCATGACTCGTCAACAAGGAAGAATGAAGCCGTGGTTCAAACTCTAAGTCAGCTTGCTTGTCTTCACGATTCTTTCCTACTAACCAAGTCTTTGAAAAACAAATCTTTGCTAGATGGGGTAGTGTACACTAGATAGAGTAGACACCATCTTACTGAAAGCCAATTGGTTGCCCATCACTTCAATTTGCTCTACCTAAGCCACGGCTCCACGTTCGAATTGTGCACGTTTTCGGCTCTCCGTAACAAGGATGATATCATATCTCACCTTGTCCATATTTAAAACAAGCATCTTTTACAGGTCCTGAAATATTTGTCCTTTCTGTATCTTTTTCTAGACCAAAACATCCGGTCCGTTAATGCATCCCATACCCGAACATCCGGTTTAATGGCAGTAAACAGTTCATCTCTGCATGTTGAAGTGCTTGTAAATATAGTTTGCTCCAAATTCACTAAGATTACAAATTTACATAGTTCTTTTCTTTGCAAAAGACCGTTACATTATTAGAGATCGAGGCACCTCCTTGCATTAGCGTGATACAACTCCGGAAGAGACACCCCGACTTTCCCTGAAACTGAGCTCTGTTAATATACCGGACTCTCCCAACTCCCTCCATTGCCTTGTCTCAAACTCTCTTCCTCCAGAAAACCACAACGACCATGCCTTCTTCTCCGATTCGACTTCCCGCCTCCCCGTTCCCTTCCAACCGCTCCGCCATCAGGACACCACCCGACTCCCCCCAACCAAGCGCATGCGAGACATCCGAGCCCTCCTTGAGTGAATCTGATGTAGAAGACATGGAAAGGCAGGAGAGCGAGGACAGCGAGGATGAGTACGACTACGTGGAAGAGGATGAAGAGGAAGAGGAAGAGGAAGAGGAAGAAGAAGAGGATGAGGAAGAGACGTGGGCGGCCATTGAGAAGAAGCGATTGGCGGCCAAGAAGAAGAAGCGGGTGGAGGCCAAGAAGAGGAATCAACAGACGGAGGCGTTTGTGAGTGTGACAACCCGCCCAGGAAAATAACGTACTATCGCCTAAACCAATCCACTTTGGTCATTAAGCAATAAATAAGTATCATCCTGTCGTTAGTTGCCGGGTTAACGCCCGGTAAATCACTCGGAAATCACACAGAGGATCGAACATATGCATTAAAACTCACACGAAGGCGAGTCCAGAGTACAAACACAAATTAAATCCAAATTTCTCCAAAGGGTTTAATTATTACAAACCATTGTTCATGACATGCTAAGTAAAAGTTCAGAGTTCGAAAATAGCGGAACTAAAATAAACTAGCGCAACGATAAGCATCACAGGAGGCCGTCCGTGATGCCATCACTCGTAGTCATCCACCCATTCCAGCTCCCAGCCGGGTGGACTCTCACCAGGTCAAACAACACCTGCAACAATAATTTTAAAGCAAGGCTGAGTATACTAATACTCAGCAAGACTTAACCGATGGGTGACAACTACATCACCAAACTCTAGACATGAGAGGCTTTTTGGCTGGTGGAGTTCTTTTGCTGAAAAGCAACAAAGAGTAGGTCCTTACTTTCAATATTTTAGCTCAATTTCTAGTTAATTACCATTTCTAAATGAGCCAACTACTTCAATCAAGAATTTTGCAATACAATTAATTCAAGCAGTAATATTCACAAAGTTCCATCATTAAGGGATATCATGGCCAGTTGATTAAGCAGTCTCAGATAACGGTGAGAGGCCGACAATCGATTGATTAAATCCTTGCAAGGTAAACCTAAACACACGAAAGAATGCATACCCCAAGAAAATCCAAACAAAAACGACACGGGTATACACCGACCAGACGGTTCCCATCTTTCTCCGGTTCGGGATCGGAACCTACAATCCTCGGTACAAGGCTTACTGGCACGTCACGCCGGACCGCACAGACTCGCACAGGTACCCCACTGTTGCAGGCAGGGGGACACATCAGGTGTCCTAGGGGTAGTAGGGAAAGGTTCCCTTGCCGTGTCCATCAGGTACTAGGTTTACCGGTCCCATTCCCGGCAAGTGCTTAGTACTTTCAAAAGCTTAGCCCACGAAAGCCACTGGACCGGAGCCCAAATCCCATGCTCTTACCACATGAGCAATCCATTTATAAAGATCTTATGATTCCAACATAAGAACCTATTCTCGCGAGCGACGAACATCACTCGACTTCTACCGGGTCCTATAGCATAGCAGCTATCTTACTAGCATGCTAGTAAAAGAACATAGGTACCTAGGGATCATGCATCTAGGGTTTCAATTCAACTCCTGAAACGTAAATGCACAATCATAGCAAAGATAATTACATAATTTTAAAAAGGAAGGGTTAATGATCCGGGGCTTGCCTTCGTTGGCAAGGTTGGCCTCGGGCCCTTCTGGACTTTGGTCCAGGTCTTGCTCTACAGCGACGTAGTGCACGTCTCTGTCAGCTCCTCTGTCTCCTCCTTCCGGCACGAGCGTACAGCTACCGTCGGGAAGATCTACACGAGGATGCAAATGCAAGATTTAATTGATGGTTTTTAATTTAATTAATAAAAAAACAACATATGACAACCATGAAGAGTATGGTTGGCCATATTCACCTTGACAAACACACAGTTGGTAAATTATTTCTATTAAAGGAACAACACATGGTGTTTTATCATTATTCCTTTTTGATAGCGACTGTGTACATATTTATGCCAATTAATTAATTTAAATTCACAAAACAGTAAGGAAGTGGTCTTAACCATCTTAGCATGATTCACATCACCAACATAGGGGCTTTAGGTGTGATGTTGGTGGTTTTTTTCCAATTTAATTTAATATTAAGCTTAATTGGCTTCATTGCTTTTATTCATAAATAAATTCATAAAATTCAGTGGGGGTGTTTTCCAAACTCTATAACACTAGGCAAAGCCACTGAACACACATGCACACTTAGGAGAGCCATAAATTATTTATATCACAAAAGACAAAATCTAGCTTCCAAAACAAGATAAATGCATATAAAAATAAATAAGCATCAAATGGATCCCAACTTTCTCACACATGGCCTCTGGTCCAAATCTAAGCTAGGCATGCAACATATACACCTAGAGCTACTATAGATCTTAAGTTATGCAATTACATTTAAAACTAAGAATATTTCAAGAATAAATACTTCTGACAGAGATAAAATCGTGATTAATTCACCAGAGGTGCATTTAGGCATAAAAAGATTACATGCAGAATTTGAGTACAAAAATCTATATATTTTTAGCTACAAAAATCATTAAGGTAGATTTATCACAAATACAAAATAATTCATAATAAACGATCTACATTGTAACTTTGTGCAATTTTTGGTACAGAAGCTAGGCATGCCATAAGACGCAACATATCGAAAATTCAGCTACAGATCACATGTGGATTTTGAACTACAATAGATCTAGTTTTAACTGATTTCTATTTTTCATGCAAAATCTATCACTCAAAAGTAGGGTCATGCTTTGGGAAAGTTGTATTGTTCCTCACAAGGAAGCCAACAAAATTTAGTTTGCATTTTTCTAATTTCTCTACGATTTTCTATGGATTTTACAAAACTCAGCCAAAACACACTAGAGATTAAAGAATCTATTTGCTATCAGGCCCCTGGAGATTTTCAGTGTCTTACAGATAGGCCCTTGCTTTACACAAAAGTCCCTGGAGAAAAACTGGACCTTGCAATGGGGTCCCTGGGCACCGGCCGGCGGCGGTCCGGCCAAATTCCGGTGAACCGGCGGCCGTGACCAGCCGGGCGCGGGCGGAGGGTGGCCTGGGGGTCGCCTTGGCCCGATTTTCGGGTTTGGTTGGGGCAGAGTCGCTGCCAGTGAGCTCGCACGGCGGAGGACGGCGGTGGTGGCCGCGGGAGCAACTGCTCCGGTGAGCCCTCGGCCGGGGAAAAGAATGGGGCGACGCGGCTGGCTCCAGTAGGGGCTAGGAGAGGTCCAGGAGCTGCTGGCGGGATGTGGAGACACGCGGAGGCGGGAGCTCGGCGGTGCCGACGGTAATGGCACAGGTGGCAGAGCACGGGAAGCGGCAGCGACGTTAACTCGGGCGCGAGGGGCGTCCTGCTCCCTTTTATACGCGGCCGAAGCTGCGTCAGGAAGGGGGCGACGCTCTGGAGGGGGTCCGGAGAAGACGGCTCCACGGCACGTCACGTGGCAGCGGCGAGGACGGCGCGGTAGGGGTCCGGTGCGCACGTCCCGAGGAGAAGGGCGCGAAAAGGGGGGGACCCGGACCAGGGCTGTCCGCACGCGCCCCGAGTTCTTGGTGGCTGGGCCGGCTCGGGCGCTGAGGTGCGGCCAGGCGCGTCGCGCGTGGGCGCGGGAGCGCCGGGGTGGGGCGCCGGCGTGACGGTGGCGCTCTAGAGCGGGCCCGGGCGATTTTCCAGCCGGTCAACGCGACTTTGACCGCGATTTCCTTGGAAATCTTGAATTGAGTGGGGAAAAGTTTGAATAGCAAAGTTGATGTTCAAACTATCCTCTACAACATTTGCAAAGGCCGACATAAGGTTTGGTGAATGGTTTGGCTTGGAACGCGTCGCGAAAATCAACTTTTGCACGACTCCAAACACTATTCATATGGCCTTTGACTGAGTCTTTGAGCTTCAAAACCTCAAAATTTGAAATGTCGCCAATTAGGAAAGTTGTGTCCCTCGAAAAGATGTACAACTTTTGTATTGGCCGATTTTGAAGTGTTTAAGCGGAGTTTGGAGAATGCGTCAAAAGTTCTAGAGCGGGTCAACCGATCTAGGGTTTGACCGGGGATTTGACCCGTTGACCAAAGTCAACCTTGTTGATTAGCTGCTAATGATTATGATTAGGCCACTAATGACCGTGTTAAGGCTACTTAAACACCTGGGGTGTTACAGCCTACCCCCCTTAAAAGGAATCTCGTCCCGAGATTCGGAAATTAAAGACAAAGATAGTGGTAAGGTTCTTACTGTTTCGCGATTGAAGAAAACCCGGATACTTGGTGTTGAGAAAATGCTCGGTCTCCCAAGTAGCTTCTTCTTCAGTATGGTGACTCCATTGTATCTTGTACATCTTCACAGTATGTCTCCTGGTTTTTCTTTCTTTTTGATCTAGCACTCTCAACGGATGCTCAACAACTGAAAAATCTGGCTCGATCCAAGCATTCGCTTCCGTGATTACCTCTGTCTCGGGTACCTTCACACCTTTCTTCAATTGGGTCACATGAAACACATTGTGCACAGCCGCGAATCGATCCGGAAGTCGGATGCGATAAGCGACTGGTCCACATACCTCGATGATCTCGTATGGGCCAATATAGCGCGGGGCTAATTTCCCTTTGACTCCAAACCTCTGTACACCTTTGGTCGGTGAAACGTTGAGGTATACGTAATCACCCACTTCATAGTGTCGGGGTGCTGTCCCTTTGTCATGGTAACTCTTTTGCCTCATTTGAGCTAGCTTCAAATTCTCTCTTATCACCTTCACTTTCTCTTCTGCGTCTTTAACTAAATCTGGGCCAAAGAGCGTTTGCTCTCCGGCTTCTGACCAATTCAAAGGAGTTCGGCATCTTCGTCCATAAAGAGCTTCAAACGGTGCCATCTTCAAACTGGCTTGATAACTATTGTTATAAGAGAACTCTGCTAAAGATAGACACTTGTCCCAACTCTTATCAAAATGCATGATGCTTGCTCTCAGCATGTCCTCCACAATTTGATTGACTCGCTCGGTCTGACCATCGGTCTGAGGATGATAACTTGAACTACGAATCAATTTTGTTCCCAAAGATTCATGCAATTGTTCCCAAAAACGAGCCACAAATTGAGTACCTCGATCAGAAACAATGGTCTTGGGAATCCCGTGCAGGCGCACGATTTGATCGACATAGAGTTCTGCATAATCTTGGATGGAGTAAGTGGTGTGCACTGCGATGAAATGAGCAGTCTTTGTCAGTCGGTCCACTATAACCCAGATAGAATCCTTCTTTCTGGCAGTCAGGGGTAAACCCATAATAAAATCCATACTTATATCATCCCACTTCCACAAAGGTATGGTCAGTGGTTGAAGTACACCGGCTGATTTCAAATGGCTGGCTTTGACTTGATGACAAGTATCACACTCTGCCACATATTTAGCTATGTCTACCTTCATATTTGACCACCAAAAGTTTTTCCTCAAATCTTGATACTTTTTGCTTTCGGGATGAATCGAGAATTTGGACAGATGAGCTTCGTCAAAAATCTCCTTTCTGAGCTCCGGATCAGCAGGAACTACAAGACGTTGCTCAAACCACACTACATCCTTTGAATCCGTATGGAAACAACTATATTTGTGGTCTCCTTCAGCTAATTTCTGTTTTATTAGCTGGACGCCTTCTTCATTGAGTTGAACCAAAACAATTCTGTCATATAGGTTGGACTCAGCAGAGATAGCATTCAAATTTCCTTGCTCTACACACTACTAGGGAAAGAGGCTTTCGTCCCTGGGCAAAAATAACATTAGTACCGGTTCTGTTTGCCCCCCGGTACTAATGTTGCAAGAACCGGTACTAATGTCCCGTGCCAAAAACGAGGCGGGCGGAGCCATCCCATGGCAAACATTAGTACAGGCTCATATTATGCACCGGTACTAATGTCCCACATTAGTACCGGTGCGTAATATGAGCCGGTACTAATGTAGGTGCGGGATATTAGTACCGGCTCATATTAAGAGCCGGTACTAACGTGGAGCCATTAGTACCGGCCAAAAAGAAGCCCCGGTACTGCTGCCTCCACCCCGCAACGCGAGCCGCACTTAGAAAATTTCGAGACCCGGCCGCTCTTCCTCATCTTTCACCTAGAAATTTTCTTCGTTCTCTCCCTCTCCTCATCCGGTTCTGACCCCTCCTCCTCTCTTCTCCGCGGGGATGCCGCCTGAGATCGACGGAGGCAGGCGGGTGGCCTGGCCCGGCCGCGGCGGGCGCGGCGAGCGGCCGGCGTGGCGCCTGCCCCACCTCCGGCTACATCGCGGAGGCCTGGCCCGGGCGCGGCAGGAGGCCTGGCCAAGCCGCGGCGGAGGCCGGCCGGCGGGGGGCCTGGCCCGGGCACGACGGGCGACCGGCGCGGCGCCTGCCCCACCTCCGGCTACATCGCGGAGGCCTGGCCCGGGCGCGGCAGGAGGCCTGGCCAGGCCGCGGCGGAGGCAGGCGGGCGCGGAGGCCAGCCGGCGGGGGACCTGGCCCGGCCGCGGCGGGCGCGGCGGGGTGGCTGCCCCGCCTCTCCGGCCAGGGCGCGCGGGCGAAGGGGCGCCGGCCTGGCTGCCGGCGCACGGGCGGCCCAAGTTGCCAGTGCGGCAGCAGATCCGGCCATGGGTGCTTTTTTTCATTCTTTTTCCTAAGATGCATTCTGGTTTGTGTGATTGTGTGATTCTGATTCCTGTGAGATGCATGAGGTTTATCTGTGAGATGTTTTGAGATGTAGGAAGATTATGATTTGGGAGTTGTGAATTCTGTGACTTTGTATGTTATGAATGTGAATTGAATTTGTATGTTATGAATCTGGACTGAATTTGTATGTATGAATCTGGATTGAATGAGATGAGATGAGATTGATGAGATGAGAGAAGAAAAGAAAAGAAAAGAAAAGAAATAGAGAAAAGGAAACAGAGCGTAGGGGGGAGGGGCAACACAACGTACTGGGGCTTACAACATTAGTACCGGGGCTTCTAACGACCTGGTACTAATGTGTACATTAGTACCGGGTGAGGCACCCGGTATAAATGTTATTTCACATTAGTACCGATCAAACAATACCGGTTTGAAAACCGGTACTAATGAGGGTTATAAACCGGTACAGATGTGTGTTTCCCTAGTAGTGACAATTTCCAATCGAAGTTTCCTCAAGTCTTCACATAAAGTCTCACTATACGATTCCACAGTTAAGCAGTTGCAGTGAACCTTACGGCTAAGAGCATCTGCAACAACGTTGGCTTTTCCGGGATGATAGTGAACTTCTAGATCATAGTCTTTTATCAATTCCAACCATCTTCTCTGTCTCATATTCAAATCCGATTGGGTGAAGATATACTTAAGACTCTTGTGATCAGTGAAGATATTACAGTGGTTTCCCATAAGATAATGCCTCCAAATCTTGAGAGCATGAACAACCGCTGCTAGCTCGAGATCGTGGGTCGGGTAATTCACTTCATGGGGTCGAAGCGATCGTGAGGCGTAGGCAATGACTCGATTCTCTTGCATAAGAACACAACCGAGACTAGTGCCCGAAGCATCACAAAAGACTTCAAACGGTTTAGAATTAACCGGCTGCACTAGCACTGGGGCTATAGTCAGACGTTGCCTCAACGTGTGGAAAGCTTTTTCACAATCTTTGCTCCACACAAACTTGATTCCCTTCTTTAACAGTTCAGTCATAGGTTTAGCGATCCTGGAAAAATCCGGAATGAAACGACGATAATAGCCTGCTAAACCTAGAAAATTGCGGATTTGATGTACGGTCTTGGGTGGTTTCCAATCCATAACTTCTTATACCTTGCTAGGATCCACTGATATGCCTTCCTTGGAAATAGTGTGCCCCAAAATTTTCACACTATCCAACCAAAATTCACATTTGGAGAACTTGGCATAAAGCTTGTGATCTCGCAAACGTTGTAAAACGATTCGGAGATGTTCTGCATGTTCTTCTTCATTCTTGGAATAGATTAAGATGTCATCAATGAATACCACTACAAACTTGTCCAGTTCCGTCATGAATATGGAATTCATAAGATACATGAAATAAGCGGGTGCATTGGTAAGACCAAAGGACTTCACCAGATACTCATAAAGACCGTATCAGGTGGAGAAAGCTGTTTTGGGAATATCACAGGGCCTGATCTTTATTTGATGATACCCTGACCGAAGATCAATCTTGGAGAAAACCTTGGCTCTAGCCAACTGATCGAAAAGAACATCGATGCGGGGTAATGGATATTTATTCTTGATTGTTACCGCATTGAGAGGTCGGTAATCCACACATAACCTCAAGCTACCATCTTTCTTCTTCACAAATAGAGATGGGCAACCCCAAGGTGAAGAACTTGGGCGAATATAACCCTTATCAAGCAATTCTTGGAGTTGTGTCTTCAATTATGCCAATTCCTTGGGTGGCATGCGGTAAGGTCTTTTGGAGATAGGAGCTGTGCCAGGCTGAAGTTCGATGACAAACTCGACATCTCTGTCGGGTGGCATTCCCGGCAATTCATCGGGGAAAACATCCGCAAACTCTCGAACCACTAGAATTTCTTCCAGATGAGAAGTGACTGCCACATAAGAACAAGGATTTACACCATCTTTGAAAGGTAGGTATAGAGTCGTGGCTCCAACAATGGGTGAGTTGATCTCTACCATCCTCTCTGAAATATCCAGTACAACCTTATGCCGGTTCATCCAGTCCATTCCTAGAATGACATCCATGCCTTCTAATCCCAAAATGATAAGGTCCGTGTCAACTGTTCTGCTGCCTAATTCCAAGGGTACTCCCCTGGTCACCAACTCGGAAGAGATGTTCCCTCCCACTATTTTAATCGTAAATGCCTTATTGGTATTGCACGAATTCAGTCCTAATTTGCTCAGCGTCTTTCCATTCATGAAACTATGTGTAGCACCAGAATCAAACAATATCCGAATAGGTTTGCCTCGAACAGAGAATGTGCCCATCATTACTGGTGCTCCTTTTGGTATATCAACCACAGAAGTGAAGCTGAGTCTGCCCATCCTGGCTTGAGCAATCTTCTTCTTGCCCTTGTTGCTGGGTTTGGAAACTTGTCTCTGATTAGGCTGAGTTAGCTGGTGCTGTTTATTAGTCTGGCAAGGTTGCAGGCATGCCTTAGCGAAGTGTCCTGGATCGCCACATTTGAAACAACGACGCCCACTGCTACCACTAGGACTGTGTTCAATAGGCTTTGGAGTCTGCTGTTGAGTGTTGGGGAAGTGAAGATTCTCTTGAGACCGATTCTGGGATGACTTAGCCACTAACCTTCTCGACTGTGAAGCCTGCTGGGAGTCTGGGAAAGTCTTCTGCACCATGCGAAGCTTGCAAAGCTGCGCATTATTGGGCATGGAGTTAGCCTTTCTCTTCCTCTCGGCTTGGGCCCTCTTCATGGCGTCTTCCTGTGAGATCGCTTTATTCACTAGCATGTGGTAGCTGTCAAATTTTACCAGATTCAGCCATCCACACAATTCACTATGAAGGCCTTCGCGAAAAAGCTCCATGTTCTTCATATCTGTATCCACATGATATCCTCCATACTGGCAGAGGTTGTTAAACTTCTGCGCGTATTGGTACACCGTGTCTGACCCTTGCTTGAGAGCCAATAACTCTCTCATTTTCCTATCGGTAAGTGCTTCAGGAATGTGATGGTCTCTGAAAGCCTTTTTGAATTCTTCCCAAGTGATTTCATACCCAGGCGGTTGCATGGATTTGTAGTGTTCCCACCACATCAAGGCAGAACCACGAAGCTGCAATGCTGCGAATTTAGCCTTGCGTCCTTCTGAACATGGCAAGGTAAACACCGCGAACATGGCTTCAATGGCCCGAATCCAAGTGTCAGCATCGAGGGGTTCTTCCGCCTCAGCGAACTATGGTGGATTCATATCCAGAAAGTGCTTGTACTCGGTCACTTGACTTTGGGCATCATTTCGATTCCCATGGGGTTGCTGCTGCTGTTGTTGCTGCATGTGTAGAAGGATCTGGAGCAGCATCTCGTTTTGAGTAGCAATTGATGTCATGTCTGGTGGTGGTGGCTGGTTGCGGCCACTAGAATCACCGAACCCATTCGGAGTGCTGCGTGTCGAGCCCACCATCTGAAAAATTTGAGTTTTCATTAGTCACACATTCGTAATCTTGTTCAACAAGTAGAACATGTACGACAAAAACTCAAATTGACCAAATAGTCAGACTCGAGACAGCCACACTGCATCGAAATGACAATTTCAAAAAAATTCCAAAACCAAAGTTCCCAAAATCTTCAAAATTTTCTGGCAACTTGGTAGGTTCGTGAGACAAAACTTGGTAGTCGAGGGTTAAGCTAGGTTAGCTAGGATCAAGGTTCAAAGGTGCAAGATTCAGAGTGACAGGTTCCGGAAAAGACGGCAAGACCTAGGTTTACTATCTGAGCATAGCTTGAGATCTGAAAGCTTATGGTCATGAAAAGATTTCTCAGCAGAAACTTGGATAGATATGGAGCAACTTTGGTAGAGATCGCCTAGGCAAATTGATTCTTGAACAAGGGGCACAAATCAAGCAAACAACCGTATCAATTATTGGACAGCAACACATCTATGCATGAGAGGCTAGGCAAAGATAAAGCACACTAGCAAAATTTTGCCTTAGAGAGCACATAAAACATGTAAAGGGTTCAGTTTTAAATTCCACAATTTTTAGCATGATGCAAGACGTCCTATTCGTCCTCATAAGGCAATCAAGCCAAAAATCGAAGTTAGCGCTGGTGGCAAGGCATATACACGTTTCTCCCTATAATAACTAGTCGAGAACTAGTCGATGCTCACTTAGCGACTTACGAAATGTGGTTAGTGTACATGCAGAAGATCATAGAACACATCGAACCTTTCATGCTAGCACTCATGAAAGCGTCCACATACATTACCGTTGACTATAGAAACGGCACCCATGCGTTTGTCGCTGCATGGACAACGTCCAACCTCAGACACTCTCCTTTTTGAATGGAGTGCATCCTTGCCTCGCATATTCACAATGCGGAACGTCCACGTATGGCAAAACGTGGCGAGACACAGATGCGACAGTGGGTTCCCATTAGAATAGGTCCCATCCATCCCTCACAGGACTTTCCTGTGGCACCACCACGTATGGAAAAACGTGATGAACTAGTATGGTTGTACAGAAAGTAAGTTCTGACAGGAATAAAATTTGTTGGGAGTTAGCAAAATAAACCATAGATTTGTAAGCCACCTGAAAGAATCCAAAAATTCCCTCTAGGGCCTCTCGGTCTATATCCATCCTTAACGGACCAATGTATTTTGCAAATCCAAACAATCTTGGCAAGTTTTATTCGAAAACTAGTGATTAGGGTTGTTAATTAAACTCTGGTGCATATAATCGCTCTGATGCCAGCTGTGACAACCCGCCCAGGAAAATACCGTACTATCGCCTAAACCAATCCACTTTGGTCATTAAGCAATAAATAAGTATCATCCTGTCGTTAGTTGCTGGGTTAACGCCCGGTAAATCACTCGGAAATCACACAGAGGATCGAACATATGCATTAAAACTCACACGAAGGCGAGTCCAGAGTACAAACACAAATTAAATCCAAATTTCCTCGAAGGGTTTAATTATTACAAACCATTGTTCATGACATGCTAAGTAAAAGTTCAGAGTTCGAAAACAGCGGAAATAAAATAAACTAGCGCAACGATAAGCATCACAGGAGGTCGTCCGTGATGCCATCACTCGTCGTCATCCACCCATTCCAGCTCCCAGCCGGGTGGACTCTCACCAGGTCAAACAACACCTGCAACAACAATTTTAAAGCAAGGCTGAGTATACTAATACTCAGCAAGACTTAACCGACGGGTGATAACTACATCACCAAACTCTAGACATGAGAGGCTTTTTGGCCGGTGGATTTCTTTTGCTGAAAAGCAACAAAGAGTAGGTCCTTACTTTCAATATTTTAGCTCAATTTCTAGTTAATTACCATTTCTAAATGAGCCAACTACTTCAATCAAGAATTTTGCAATACAATTAATTCAAGCAGTAATATTCACAAAGTTCCATCATTAAGGGATATCATGGCCAGTTGATTAAGCAGTCTCAGATAACGGTGAGAGGCCGACAATCGATTGATTAAATCCTTGCAAGGTAAACCCAAATACACGAAAGAATGCATACCCCAAGAAAATCCAAACAAAAACGACACGGGTATACACCGACCAGACGGTTCCCATCTTTCTCCGGTTCGGGATCGGAACCTACAATCCTCGGTACAAGGCTTACTGGCACGTCACGCCGGACCACCCAGACTTGCACAGGTACCCCAATGTTGCAGGCCGGGGGACACATCAGGTGTCCTAGGGGTAGCAGGGAAAGGTTTCCTTGCCGTGTCCATCAGGTACTAGGTTTACCGGTCCCATTCCCGGTAAGTGCTTAGTACGTTCAAAAGCTTAGCCCACGAAAGCCACTGGACCGGAGCCCAAATCCCATGCTCTTACCACATGAGCAATCCATTTATAAAGATCTTATGATTCCAACATAAGAACCTATTCTCGCGAGCGACGAACATCACTCGACTTCTACCGGGTCCTATAGCATAGCAGCTATCGACCTAGCATGCTAGTAAAAGAACATAGGTACATAGGGATCATGCATCTAGGGTTTCAATTCAACTCCTGAAACGTAAATGCACAATCATAGCAAAGATAATTGCATAATTTTAAAAAGGAAGGGTTAATGATCCGGGGCTTGCCTTCGTTGGCAAGGTTGGCCTCGGGCCCTTCTGGACTTTGGTCCAGGTCTTGCTCTACAGCGACGTAGTGCACGTCTCCGTCAGCTCCTCCGTCTCCTCCTTCCGGCACGAGCGTACAGCTACCGTCGGGAAGATCTACACGAGGATGCAAATGCAAGGTTTAATTGACAGTTTTTAATTTAATTAATAAAAAAACAACATATGACAACCATGAAGAGTATGGTTGGCCATATTCACCTTGACAAACACACAGTTGGTAAATTATTTCTATTAAAGGAACAACACATGGTGTTTTATCATTTATTCCTTTTTGATAGTGACTGTGTACATATTTATGCCAATTAATTAAGTTAAATTCACAAAACAGTAAGGAAGTGGTCTTAACCATCTTAGCATGATTCACATCACCAACATAGGGGCTTTAGGTGTGATGTTGGTGGTTTTTTTCCAATTTAGCTTAATATTAAGCTTAATTGGCTTCATTGCTTTTATTCATAAATAAATTCATAAAATTCATTGGGGTGTTTTCCAAGCTCTATAACACTAGGCAAAGCCACTGAACACACATGCATACTTAGGAGAGCCATAAATTAATTATATCACAAAAGACAAAATCTAGCTTCCAAAACAAGATAAATGCATATAACAATAAATAACATCAAATGGATCCCAACTTTCTCACACATGGCCTCTAGTCCAAATCTAAGCTAGGCATGCAACATATACACCTAGAGCTACTATAGATCTTGAGTTATGCAATTACATTTAAAACTAAGCATATTTCAAGAATAAATACTTCTGTCAGATATAAAATCATAATTAATTCACCAGAGGTGCACTTAAGCATGACAAGATCACATGCAGAAGTTGAGCACAAAAATCTTTTTATTTTTTGCTAAAAAATCATTAAGGCAGATTTATCACAAATACAAAACAATTCATAATAAAAGATCTACATAGTAACTTTGTGCAATTTTTGGTACAGAAGCTAGGCATGGCATAACACGAAACATATCCAAAATTCAGCTATAGATCACATGTGGATTTTCAACTACAACAGATCAAGGTTTAACTGATTTCTAGTTTTCATGCAAAATCTATCACTCAAAAGCAGGGTCATGCTTTGGGAAAGTTGTAGTATTCCTCACAAGGAAGCCAAAAAAATTTAGTTTGAATTTTTCTGATTTTACTATGATTTTCTACGGATTTTACAAAACTCAGCCAAAACACACTAGAGATTAAAGAATCTATTTGCTATCAGCCCCCTGGAGATTTTCAGTGTCTTACAGATAGGCCCTTGCTTTACACAAAAGTCCCTGGAGAAAAACTGGACCTTGCAATGGGGTCCCTGGGCACCGGCCGGCGGCGGTCCGGCCAAATTCCGGCGAACCGGCGGCCGTGACCGGCCGGGCGCGGGCGGAGGGCGGCCTGGGGGTCGCCTTGGCCCGATTTCCGGGATTGGTTGGGGCAGAGTCGCTGCCGGCGAGCTCGCACGGCGGAGGCCGGCGGTGGTGGCTGCGGGAGCAACTGCTCCGGCGAGCCCTCGGCCGAGGAAAAGAATGGGGCGACGCGGCTGGCTCCAGCAGGGGCTAGGGGAGGTCTAGGAGCTGCTGGCGGGATGTGGAGACACGCGGAGGCGGGAGCTCGGCGGTGCCGGCGGCAATGGCGCAGGCAGCAGAGCACGGGAAGCGGCAGCGGCATTAGCTCGGGCGCGAGGGGCGTCCTGCTCCCTTTTATACGCGGCCGAAGCTTCGTCAGGAAGGGGGCGACGCTCTGGAGGGGGTCCGGAGAAGACGGCTCCATGGCACGCCACGCGGCAGCGGCGAGGATGGCGCGGTAGGGGTCCGGTGCGCACGTCCCGAGGAGAAGGGCGTGAAAAGGGGGGGACCCGAACCAGGGCTGTCCGCACGCGCCCCGAGTTCTTGGCGGCCGGGCCGGCTCGGGTGTTGAGGCGCGGTGAGGTGCATCGCGCGCGGGCGCGGGAGCGCCGGGGTGGGGCGCCGGCACGACGGCGGCGCTCTAGAGCCCGGCCGGGCGATTTTCCAGCCGGTCAACGCGACTTTGACCGCGATTTCCTTGGAAATCTTGAACTGAGCGGGGAAAAGTTTGAATAGCAAAGTTGATGTTCAAACTATCCTCTACAACATTTGCAAAGGCCGACATATGGTTTGGTGAATGGTTTGGCTTGGAACGCGTCGCGAAAATCAGCTTTTGCACGACTCCAAACACTATTCATATGGCCTTTGACTGAGTCTTTGAGCTTCAAAACCTCAAAATTTGAAATGCCGCCAATTAGGAAAGTTGTGTCCCTCGAAAAGATGTACAACTTTTGTATTAGCCGATTTTGAAGTGTTTAAGCGGAATTTGGAGAACGCGTCAAAAGTTCTAGAGCGGGTCAACCGATCTAGGGTTTGACCGGGGATTTGACCCGTTGACCAAAGTCAACCTTGTTGATTAGCTGCTAATGATTATGATTAGGCCACTAATAACTGTGTTAAGGCAACTTAAACACCTGGGGTGTTACAGTGAGGAAGCTTTCGAAGGATGACAAGGCCGGTAAGCTTGATTCGTTCAAGGACATTCCGTCGTCGAAGAAGAAGAAGGGTGCGGAGGAGGAGGAAGAGGAGGAGGAGGAGGAGGTGGACTCGAAGAGGACCAAGAAGAAGATGGACCTCGGCGCTGGTCCTTCCAATGCCGGCCCCGCCAATCCCGGTCCCGTGGCTCCCCCAGCCATTGAAGCTCCCTCGACGCCAGAGTCATCGGGGAACTCCTCGGAGGGGTCGTCTTAGATTACTCGGATATGGGTTTTCTTTTGCACTTTCAAATAGGTGGTCTTGTGGATGGAAAGATCAATTGTATGTTTTCTTTTGGATGGAAAAGATCGATCCCCTGTGTTCCTGCTCTGTGAATCTTGTAGTGGTAGGAAAATCCCCTGTTATCCATGAAGAACATGGGTGTTCTTCTTTTCCATGATCGCCTTCCTTGCTTCAGTGGATTTCCCTGGTCATGATGCGTTGCCATAGTCTGAGATGTAATGTCTTGTCATGTGATATTTTATTCTTATCCCACCGCACCGCATTGCAGATACACACGTAAATGATGACCGATTTTCCAAATTTACCGTTTGGCTAAATTCACCGTTTTCCAAGAATATACAGAACGTAAATGATGGTCACCTTGCCCAAATTATTTAACTTAAATGTGCACATACATGATACATCCCCATAGACCTACACCCGTACAGTGGCACTGGCACAGGCGCGCACAAACACACACCCAGCAACGAAATCTTCGGACTTGGCAACGAGGAAGACAACAGACACGGTCATGGAGATGGATACGGCACACGCCTATCCTGCCATACCTAATGCATGACGGAATATAGCATAACGAGGATCCGTGCGGAGATATTCCTCCAATGCACGGTGCCTACCCCTCGACTTCATGGTACATCCCGAGCGACCAATGCCAGAAGCATGCTGTAGGATGTCACGAAAATCCCACTGCCGGTTAGCAAGATTGCAGTAAGGGCACACACAGCGACCATGGTGAAGCACACAAGTGTAACCCTGATCCTGCAGCCAAGCCAAAGCATCTTTCTTCATCTCCTCCGTTTTTCCTCGTCCGCTTCGTCCATGTCGTACATATCATATGGATCCATGTATCCTGGCTGCTGCGGAGGTGGCACAGCATGGAAGTTGGCGGTTCCTCCGTTCGCATCAGAAGCCATCCTCCTACACACTAGCCAACAACGTAAACATGATAAGCACTAACCAGAAACAATGATTGTATCCTGTAAAAACACGACGCGGAAGCTAAGAGCTCACCTCTTTTCACAGCGCGCAGAACCAAATAGAGAGGTCTGCTAGCACAATGCGTGGAGGATGAAGAGGTGATGAGCAAAGGCCTTGGGGGCATGCCTATTTATCGAACCATGACCGATACTAGGGCAGCGTGCACCTCGTGGCAGAGCATGCCCTCATGGGATTACAGTAGCCATGAAAATACGTGGGATGCTCGGAATACGAAGGCCTACACTGCTGAGGAATCCTATCACAAGTATAGGGCGGAATATGTAGGCTTTTTCCCTGGTAGGCATGCGAAATATTTGGTGGGTACACGAGTGTGCTTTGGTCCAGATAAGAACGCAGAAGGAAGATCCTTATATCCCTATGACTTAAAAAAATAGACATGTAGGCATTGTAGTGGGAGAAGCAGCTGTTAGGTTTTGTGATCTTCGACTGGAAATGCACCTAGCTTCACTGAAGCGTGGGCCTCTTCCAGATATCCGCCTCCCGCCTATATTGTACACCACCGGAATCCCACCCAAACTCGCTGACAATATGGGGCCGCCATTGCACGGCCTCACTTGTCAGTGGCCCCGAAGCAAGTGCAGCTTACCAAATTTTCATTTCGCGGTCAGGAAGTCGAAAGCGGGATTTTCAAATTCTGTATTCCCTCTCCACCCCAAAATAATAAATACTCTACTCCATTGCTACTGCATTGCGCCACTAAACTCCCGCCTTCCATTTCCAAAAAGCATCACTCTGCTCAGCTAGATCTGCGGTGGCGGTCCGACCTCGCCGTTGCCGGTGGAGGGGGAGGGGTATTTCAGCAGATGGTGGGTGGCAGATATCAGTGTTCTGCTTGCGTCTGCTGTGCTGGCCAAGCTGAGCAGTTGAGTGAGGATACTGCGCAAGCACCGGCTCCCGATGCCCCCTCAATCCATGGGCCCCTGAATCTTGGAGCTTCACAAGTGAGAATCTCATTTCCTTTTCTTTCTAGTCCCCTAGTAGTATTTTCGTTGGCTTAGAAAGTAAATTGCTTCGTGT
This sequence comes from Cenchrus fungigraminus, assembly GCA_036936925.1. Taxonomy (NCBI): domain Eukaryota; kingdom Viridiplantae; phylum Streptophyta; class Magnoliopsida; order Poales; family Poaceae; genus Cenchrus; species Cenchrus fungigraminus. The sequence goes on along the minus strand of CM072778.1, from coordinate 45,291,108 downwards.
ATTGTGTTAGTTCTGAGATTCTTCTCTTAACTTTGCCGCTCTAGATGCAGTCACTGATTTGGAACACAAGTTAATCGATGAGCCATGCGTTGAAAGTAAATTGCTTTGTGTATTGTGTTAGATTGGAGATTCTTCTCTTACCTTGGCCGCTCTAGATGCAGTTACTGATTTGTAACACAACTTAATAGATGAGCTATGCTTAGAAAGTAATTTACTTTGTTTATTGTCTTAGATTTCAGATCCTTCTCTTACCTTGACCGCTCTAGATCCAGTTCCTAATTTGTAACTTTTTGTGCAGGGCCTAGCATCCCACTCCTGCATTACTGAGATTCAATCACATGTCGTGGTATGTAACAGAACGCATGTTTATCCTGCTACTTTATTCTTAGGATTATTCTTAAGTTTGTTTGCTTGCTTCGTTTAAGGTTCAAGTTTGACTTCTCCTTTCATTTTTAGGCTCAAATGTTGAGGACAATCCTTGCGATTCAAATATCAAATTCCTGTCCCTTCAATGTGAAGTCAAAGCCATTCATTGATTACATGCCTCGAGATTATCCAGCTTTCGCTACATGCTCAAGACCTGAAGTTTTGTTGGGAGGGCTCGATGCAGCTGCTGACCTTGGTGAAATCTTTGTTGAACAGGACCAAGTTTTGACAGACTTGAAGATCAAGGCAGAAGCATCAGATGTAGCAATGAAAGTGCAGATTGATGAGATTGAGAGGTTGAAGAAACAAGTATAAACTACTGAGACCCTCCTTCGACAACTGCTAAGCTCGTGCCTTGGGTAACACCACTGTGTTTCTTAGTCTTCTGCTTGTGTCCTCCCACCTAGTTGTGCTGGTTTGTGTGTACGGAGCTTTGTTATCTTAGTGGGTTCTATTTCAATACCAGCTTTATTTGTGAGCATGGAGATATCATGTGTATTGGTTTGTGAGCTCCTACTTACAATCTGCTTGTGGTTGTTCTGTGTTCATAATGTGTCATGTGTGATCCGAAACATTAATTTGTATAAGTGGTATGGAAATACTATCTGTGATGTCAATTTCTTTTTTTTGAGGATTCTGTGATGTCAATTACTTAATTGATTAGCATGTAATATGAGATTGAATTACATTTAATTAAGCGCTACCTGCAGTGCAGCCCAAAATAACAGGGAAAAAAATATGTGGGCTTGCCCCCTCAGCCCATTATTTTTTACGAATTCAAAAACGATTTATTAATAAAATGGGCCGTATCAAAAATGACGTCAGCAAATGGTGGGCTGGGTCCAATATCAGTTGGGCCTTAATCATTTTATGACGTCATCGAATATTGAATTCGATCCAACCAGTACTGGACCCAAAACAAATTAATGACGAATGCAATTATTGGGCTCGGTCATACTAAAACCGGGCCTAAAACATTCTATGACGACCTCGATTATTGGGTCGGTCCAACCAGAATTAGGCCTAAAAGTGTCTATGACGACAACGATTATTGGGCTCCATCCAACCATAAATAAGCCTTACACATTCTATGACACAAACAATATTGGGCTCCATCCAACCTTAATAAGGCCTAAAACCAATTTATGATGAAAGAAACATTGGGCTCAGCTTAACATTAAGTGGGCCAAATTTAATCTATGACGACAAGGTATTTGGACCTTGGCCCGTCAAAATATGGGCTGAATTCACTTAATGACGAAACGGTTTGTCATAAAACGCCGTGCCACATCAGATTTTGGTCCGACGTGGCATGTACCTTATGACGCCTTTGTGTTACGAATTTATACGCGTCATTAAACTCATGACGCCGGGAAATAAGGTCTCGTCATTAATCGCGGTTTGTGACGCTCGATTAATGACGGTACATTTTCGTAACAACCGGCGTCATTAATCGCGGTTTATGACGAGAAATGACCTTTTTTTGCGTCACTAGTCGGCGTTTTTCTTGTAGTGGTAGGTGATGATGAGCTTGGCGAGGAGATCTTTCAGGAGGAGGAGCATGAGCATGAAGATGATGAAGATGGCGGTGTGGTGCCCGCGGCTGAGCATGTACCTACTACGTCGACTGCGATCGAGAACATGCCCTCTCCTACACCCACGACGGCAATCCCAGATCAAGGAGAAGCTGCTGTTGAGGGGGAGGTAGCTTCAAGGCGAGAACCTCCCCGGTGAGTTCAAGTGGATCACCCAGCATCGAGAATCATCGGGGATCTCAACGAACGCACAACTCGGTCAAGGGTTCGAAACAATTCTTACTTTGCTCATGCTGCTTTTGTTGCTACTTTTGAGCCCAAAGACATTAGACATGCCTTATATGATTCTAATTGGGTCAACGCAATGCATGAGGAGTTGGAGAACTTTGAGAGGAACCAAGTTTGGGAGTTGGTAGATCCTCCACCGGGTTGTAAGCCGATCGGGACAAAATGGGCGTGGAAAAATAAAGAGGGTGAGAATGGAGAAGTGGTAAGAAACAAGTCGAGGTTGGTGGTGCAAGGGTATAGTCAGAAGGAGGGGATCGACTACGAGGAGACCTTTGCTCCCGTAGCCCGTTTGGAGGCAATTAGGATCCTTCTAGCCTTTTCCGTGGCTAAAGGGTTCAAATTGTACCAAATGGATGTGAAGAGTGCCTTCCTAAATGGTGTGTTAGAGGAAGAGGTGTTTGTGAAGCAACCACCGGGGTTTGAGAGTGAGAAGTACCCCCACCGGGTGTACAAGTTGAGAAAGGTGCTCTATGGGTTGAACCAAGCGCCTAGGGCTTGGTATGGCAGGTTGAGGGGGTTTCTGTTTGCTAAAGGCTTTGAGATGGGGAAGGTAGATCAGACCTTGTTTCTCCTCTGGCAGGGCGTTGATATTCTGATTGTTCAGGTATACGTGGATGATATTATCTTTGGTGGCTCGTCCCACTCTTTGGTTGCAAGATTTGCAGAAGACATGAGCAGGGAATTCAAGATGAGCATGATGGGTGAGTTGCAGTTCTTTCTCGGCCTCCAGATCAAGCAGTCGAAGGAAGGAACATTTGTGCACCAAGCAAAGTACACCAAAGACATTGTGAGGAAGTTCAAGATGGAGGACTCCAAGGCCATGGCGACGCCTATGAGTACGACTACAGCACTTGATGCAGACGAGGAAGGTGAACACGTGGACCAGAAGGAGTACCGAAGTATGATCGGGTGACTCCTGTACTTGATGGCGACGAGGCCGGACATCCAGTTCTCGGTATGTCTGTGCGCTCGTTTTCAAGCATCTCCAAGGACTTCACATCGGCAAGCAGTCAAGCGCATTTTTAGGTATTTGTGATACACTCCCGACTTCGGCCTTTGGTACTCCACGTCTTCTTCTTTGGCGCTTCATGGATTTTCAGACGCGGATTTTGCCGGGTGTCGGCTGGATAGGAAGTCCACTTCTGGGACTTGCTAGTTCTTGGGTTCTTCTTTGGTGTCTTGGTCTTCCCGCAAACAGTCGAGTGTTGCTCAATCCACTACCGAGGCAGAGTATGTAGCCTCTGCTAGTTGTTGCTCTCAACTCCTTTGGATCACATACACCATGAGTGACTTTGGTGAGGAGTATACCCATGTCCCACTCCTATGTGATAGCACTAGTGCCATAAGCGTTGCAAAGAACCCAGTGTTTCATTCCAAAACCAAGCACATAGAAGTGAGGTATCATTTTCTGAGAGACAATGTGGCGAAAGGGAAAATAGCTTTGATCCATGTACCCCCACATGACCAACTAGCCGATATTTTCACCTAGCCCCTAGATCAAGCAATTTTCACTCGTTTGCGGGGGGAACTTGGTGTGTGTTTGATTTCCTGAGTTGGGTGTGGGAGCCCTTTTGTAGCATATGTATAGCTTTCCTTTTGTGCATGTTTGCATTTGCATTGCATTTTGTATCATGATGTATAGGCATTTGTATCTTAGGTGCATGCATTTGTATCATATGAATTGTGGTAGGAAAAGCTTCTCCTATATACACTGTTCACCATGATGTGCTATATTTGATCTTGTGAGCTAGTTTGGTATGCTATGGTTAGTTTGGCTTAGCTCTTGATGATCTTGGTTTATGCCCATGGTTGCTAGCTATGTTTTTGAAAAATGCCATATGTATACTCTCACGTGAGTAAATGCCTTTATATGATCTTGACATATTTTTGTGGCTTGGCTATGCTTAATTTGTTTGATCATATGGGGACAAAGGCACATTTGTCATCATGAATGTTTAGCCCGCGTGCTTTATCTTGTGGAGGGGCATAAGTTCCTTTTTGCCGCAAAGACATTTCATGTACCAAAAGCAAATCTGAAAATGAAATCTAAATTGCTTGGAAAATGTGCTCCCACGTCATTTGTGCTTATTTTATATAGCTTTGGGTGCTAAACCGTTACATGATGCCTACCAATGAGAAGTCTCATACATAGAAGTAGGCACATGGCTCGGTGACTTTGACATGACATGAGGTGCTTGAGGTTGTTTATGATGATCTTATGATTAGAATTGTTGTCCTAGCATGAAGTTTGTGTGGCTTTGCCATTTTGACATGTTTTGCTCATGTTTAGGACTTTGCTCATGAGAGGGTGATTTTTCGCAAAATTGCTCAATTCTATCTTAGCTTCGCCCAATGGTTGTGAAACTTGGTGATCTTGTAGTTGATGTTCATAGGAAGCTAGAGTATCTAACTTGCTCATTTGGATATGTGTAGCATCTTGTGATGAATTTTGTCTATTTGAGATGCACTAGGTTGCATTTTTCCAATTTTTTGCCTTGATTCATGCATTGACAACAAGGGGGAGATGTTTGTGAAGGAAAAGTGCTTCTGGATGCATTTGGAATGTTTTCAGGTGGTTTCGAGCCATTTCTGGGCTCTGTTTGTCACCGGTCTGACCGGTCAAGGTCACCGGTCTGACCGGTCAGTGTGTTGGCCCTGTTCAGATGCTGGGCACCGGTCTGACCGGTGCAGAGGACCGGTCTGACCGGTCAGAGATGAGCTGGTGCAGCTGCTCTATTTTATGAAGAGGTTTGCATGCATTCGTCTAGGGCGAGTTGCATTGGTTCAGGGGGAGCTTGCATGTGTGCAGGGGGAGCTCTTTGTGGTTTTCGAGCTTTGGTTTGGTGGTCTTTTGCTCTTTGTTTGAGCTTGGTTTTTGTCTCGGTTGTGTCGAGCCGTTGCCCTTGCCTAAGGGGACCGAGACTTTCCTCGTTCAAGTGATCTTGCTCTTTGCCTTTGGTTGGCTTTCGATCGCTTGTTCGAGTTTCTTTTAGTCGTTTCTTTTCTTTTCCATTTCTCTTTGGTTACCCAAATGTGTGTGTTGTCAATGCACTCATCAAGGGGGAGATTGAGGACCTATGTGGTTCGAGGACCGGTGGATGGTCGCTTACTGGGTGATGAGTGATTGACAACGTTGTGTGGACTGATTCTTGGCTAAGTATTGCAGGTGCAGGTTGCGGCTTGACTGGTGTTGGTGCAGGTGAAGAACAAGCGTGAAAGGTCATTGCCGGTAAGGCCTCCAGGTGTGGAGAAGACAAGTAGGCTTGGTTCGAGGGACCCGGTGGCCAGCGGGGTCAAGTGCGGGCCCCATGGTGGCAAGAACAGCAAGACGGAGTCGTGGACGGTTTCTTGGTTGAGCCTCAAAACCAAGGTCGAGCCGGGACTTCGTGGGAGCCGAGTCATGAGTGGTGATTGGCGGAGGCTACACTAAGTTTGCGGGGTTTCCAGTGATTCGCCAGAAAACCACTGGGTTCCTTGGTTGATCCACAAAGCCAAGACCGAAGACGGAGGTGCAGCAGCATCAAGCCAGTCTGACCGGTGGAGGACACCGTCTGACCGGTGTGCGACCACGGCTTCCGAAGGCTTCGAAGCGGAGGACACGCGTCGGGATCGCAAGGCTTGCGTCGAGGCTAAGCAAGTTTGCGGTCGCCAGACATCCGTCCGATGGTGCTACGACGAAGTTTCCCAAAAGGCCCTTCGGGGGCGTGTATCCTAGTTTAATGTAACAGGGGTAGTTTCATCTTTCGGTTGCCTCCATATAACCCAAGTGGTGAGAGGATGGCAGCTATCTCTTGGAACCCTAGCTCATTTTGTTTTGCTATTTTTCCCTTCCTATTTTCCTTAAGATTTTCTAGGACTAGCTTGAGAGCTTTATGGTGATATCTTGAGAGAGGGATGGATGATCGGGAGGCAAGCTAGACCTTGTATGAACTTTCATGGTATGTATAGAACTATAGATGATTCTCAGAGAAGTGTTTTGGTTAGCCGTGTTCGTCTTGTTGGAGAAGTCATCTCCATCGAGAAGAATTTTTATCGACTCCCATTCACTCCCCCCTCTCTGGTCGCCAGTTCGGTCCTTCACACAAGCATCACATGCAATTTATATAGATAGATCCACAAGTTCGACTCCACAAGCATCACGACACACATAGGCACTTACTGAGGCGGAGTTGAGAATAAGTGTTGGTTGGCCGACAAATCTGTGTCCTGAGGCGAACCACCAACACGCGATGCTTCTGACTGATTCTGCACAAAGGAGAGGTTGCATGTGTGAGACAGAAAAAACACTAAAACATGCACAGTATGTAACAAATTGAGTACAAGTTTGTCAAGTGACTCACAAGAGTAACTACGGGGGCAGATGGAGGCATTAGCATCGCTGGTGACGGTGGACTACCCATGCTCTGGGAGAGACTTAGCATGTACGCATGCCACTGCCGTAGCTATTGCACATGTTGCTCCCGCTCGGCTTCCCGTTTTGCCGCCACCCTCGTCTCAAACTCCAGTCGAAGCCTCCTCTCAATGTCTAGAGCATCCTACAACATTCCGTCCCAATGTAATAATAGATACTAATGTACGGAAAAATCAATGAGCCATGAATAAATAGAAATTAACCTTAATTACCAGCATCTGGAGTTGGTGAACGGTCGCCCTTGGGCGTATTGACGGGTTTGCACTCGTGCTCCTTGCTCGAATCACAGGGAGAGAGGGAATATTGGCCTCCTGGAGTGTGTTGTCGCAACCATGTACTACCCATGCTTCTTGCCTCCTCCTGCCCTCATGACGCATAGTCCATCAATGGGCTGGTTGATCGGATCGAACTCGGACCCTTGAACCTCCCTTTCCATGTCGGAGTAAGCCGTGAGGCGGGGATGGACGGTCGCATTGCTGCACGTCGAGGGGGGATCCTCCGGGCTGTAGTCGATGTCGGCCGCCGCCTTGCCTTTGTGGGCCAAAGCGTATGCCTTCATCGGAGGACACGGTCGGTTACCATGTCAGAACGACTGCAAAAAACAGGAATATAAATAGAAAATACTTCAGATTGAGCATTAGCATAAACAAGTCACGAAGAGATCATGTGCCACTTCAGATATGATTAGAAAATAATTTAGATTGACATAGCCATTTTTCCACGTATACGTTGAGGGTGTTGCTTCCTTGATGGTGTTGCTAGACCTGGAATCAAACGCCGCCCTCGGCAAGCAATGTGTTTCTCCCACTACTCATCGGTGTAGCACATACGCGTACCGTGTCTGTTCTTCGCCGAGTGTTTTTCATTTTCACTTGACGAAAATGGCTAGATGCCGAGTGCCTGACCGAAAACACTTTTGTATTCCGTGGCACTCGACGTCCTTTTGGGTTTCGTGTAGCGCGAGAAGTATAATTTTGTTTAAGGAAACATCGATGGCATCACTCTTGTTGTCCAGTAATCGCGCGCGTGTGTTCTGGTAGATTCGGAGTCCGACGTGGAAGATGAGGAGTTGATGAAGACGAGAAAACTCCTTCACCCCGCGATCAAGCTAGTGACCGCGGGCGCGTCACATCGGAAGACCAACGTGGTCTACAGGGGTCAGGGGATGATGGCGCCGCCCTCCGCCACCGACCGCGATGCGCTGGACGCCGTGTTCAAGTTCCACGAGTCCCGCCTCGGCATCTGCGGCCTCGTTGAGTCCGGCGTCGCCACAATGCCATCACTGTTCTTCACGCCCGTGTCCTCGGCGGCCGGGAACTTCGACGTCCCGTCCGTCGACCTCTCGCTCCCGCGCCCCCACGCAGCCGCACTTGTACGCGCCGCCGCGAGCTCGTGCGACATCTTCCAGGTCACCAACTACGGCGTCCCGACCGGCACCATCGAGTCTGCGCTCTCCGAGGTCAGGGCCTTCAATGAGCAGCCCTTCGCCGCGGTCTCAGCTCTACTCCATCACGCCCGTCGGGTCTGTCACCTTCACCACCACACCCATCCCGCGGCCCAGGGACATCAATCCCGGCGCCACTACTCCGCCCCTCATGCCATGGCGCAACTCACTCATCGTCTGCTTCGACCACCCGACGGGAGATCCCGACCTTCGCATCCTCCCTCCAGCGTGCCGGGAGTCCCTGCTGGAGTACCATCAATCTTTTACGAGGCTCGGGAAGGAGATCGCCGACATGCTGTCGGAGGGTCTCGGCGTCGATACCGAGCGGCTGGAGCCGGTTCAAGGGCACCTGATGCAGTGCCACTACCACCCACCGAGCCCTGAACCGGAGAGGGTTTTGGGCAGCCGTGAGCACACCGACTTAAGTTTGTTCACGGTGCTCGCGCAGGATGGTGTCGGCGGGCTGCAGGTGCGGCTTGACGACGGCGAGTGGGTGGACGTGACTCCCACGGTCGGTGCACTTTTGGTCAACATCGGGGACGTGCTAAAGGTACACTATGTTTAACCTTGCAGAAAATGCTGAATAAGAGAATGGACTTGGGGCACGCCAAGCCATCGTCACTTGACCACTTCAAGGTCACTTGAATTGTCGTGTCGATATTACTATTGGTGGTTTTGTTAGCAATGACACGGTGGAAAAAACACCTATAGTCCCGATTTGTAAAGACCTAATATATATCTTTAAAAAATCGTTATTGATCTTTTCAGACTAAAGATACTTCAGGAAAAATAGACCTTTCGTCCTAGCACTCAGCACCAGTTATAGATGTCCCGCCCACCATGACACGATACGAGCACACGACACGAACGGACACGACACGGTTAGGCGTGAGAGGTTAGTCGTGTCGTGGCGTGCCAACACGCCGTGCCGGCTCTTCGGCCCACGCACGACACACATCTCACTTAGTCGTGTCGTGTCAGTACGCTGGCACGACGAGCACGACGTGCTATTGCCGGCCCGACGATCACGACGTGTGATGAGGACATCCCTAGGATTGACACTAATATTGTAAAGAATATGCAATGAATATTGTTGGTCTAGTTACAAGAGTGCGAGCTAAACAACTAGAGAAGGAAATTCATTTTGAGGTGAATGCTAACCTTATTTTCATTAATGACAGTATTTCAGATCAGTCAGTGCTTTCAAATTGTTGTTTGAATATTCTTAGGAATGATGGCGTGTACCCAAGTGCATGGGACGATGATGGATTTTGCCCTCCAACGTTGTGATGATCAGCTCTATCTGTGACATGCTGATATTGAAGTGTGAAACTTAGAAGAATAATGATAGGTGAAAGCTAAACCTAAATATCAAATACTATATTATATCTAGAAATATTATATTTTTTCTACATGATAATTGCAGCAGCTTGGTGCATGGACGTGCTAGTGAGAATAAAGGGAGAAGGAGAACCTTTGAGCTACCATGCAAATCAGTTATATGCCAACATGCATGCTTCGTGAATGCCACCACCATAGTGATTAACTAAAGACTGGCACACGCCTGGCTGCAGGCAAAAGAAGACCAACCAGCAAGAGAGCACGCACTAGGCTTTGAATGAAAGGATTGCTGCAACTTCCAACTATCTAGATTAATTTAATATGCACTAGCACTATATGTATTCACATCTTGGGAGCTGTAGGGGTCTTTTTGCTTGCGGCTGTCATGTGCATCCAGAGATAAAACTTTGAGATAATACACGTGTGTCTTGAGAGGCTTACAAACTTGTTCTTTCGATTCCTAAGGGAGTTGTAGAACGCCGAACTGCAGTTCACCCGGTTTGTGCCTTCACATCTATATGACATGATTGCGTGGGCTGGCTACATCGGTACGTGGAAGGGCGATTGTCTCGGTTGTTCATCGCGTGTGCAAGATCTCGCGGTGCGCAGCCTCTTCGTCAGGTCACACAACGATATTTATCAAGTTTTGAAGATCCTTTGAGAAGATCGGGCCACAACAATTGCTCCTGCGTAATCTGTGCGCGTGCGCACATCATCTGGTATCAAAGTCTCCGTTGACTCGGTAGGATCATTCTTGCTTTTGATAGGACAATAGTTCTTCCACTGCTATTTGCTGCCCCGGTTCACTCTCTTTCAGGGAAACAAAGAACTTGTTCAGTAAGGGGTGAGGGAGTGACTAAAAAAAATTAAATACATTGTCCTATTTTTTCCTATACTAATATGACAGGACAAGATGGATCTCACTTCGGTGGTGCTGTTTCGGCTGCAGAGTTCCAAGCGATGCGAGCACAAATTACTCAATTGATGCAACAATTACAAGCACTTCAGCATGATCTACGCCATGCACCTAACATGGAGGATCGATCTGACGATGAAGAACATGTGGAGGATGATGATCCTGCTACCTTGGAAGCAGAGGTCGCACGTCGTGCCGCTGCTGGAGGTGGTGCTGGTCGAGGACATGGTGCTGGTCGAGGACATGGTGCTGGTTTTGGCAATTTTGATGCACCGAATATGAGGCCACAGTTTTTTTGTCGTACACAATGTGTTCCAATGGGAGGTGCTGCAGGTTTTGATGGTGATGCAAATTTTGGTTACCAAGATGACCATCGAGCAGGCTACAATGGTCGCCGTGGTGGTTATGATGATCGTGGAGGTGGTCACTTTGGTGCTTTTGGTGAGCACCAATTTGCTAGTGATGATGGCCACCGTGATCGGCGTCGTGGTGATCCAGATCGCCGCCGAGGTGAAGATGGTCTGGGCAAAGTTAAAGTGTCCATACCTGCATTTAATGGCAAGAAAAATGCTGATTCTTATTATGAGTGGGAGACAAAGGTTGAACAAATATTTGATTTGTATGAGTACCCTGCTGAGAAGAAGGCAAAGTTGGCAGCCCTTGAATTCAAAGGTTATGCCATCACATGGTGGAATCAAATAGATGCATAATATCATCATGTGGGACATGATCGTATCACTTGGGAAGACATGTAGAGGGAAATGAGGCTCCATTTTGTTCCTGCATATTATTCTCATGATTTACATTTGCGACTGAAATGTCTTGTGCAAGGTGATCGCAGCGTTGATGAGTATTTGCAAGAAATGAAAATGTGCCTCCTTCGTACATGAATAATTGAGGATGAGGAATCCATGATGGCTCGTTTCTTGGTTGGATTAAATAAGCCAATTGCTGAAAAAGTGGATATGACCAGCTATACCAATCTCACCGAGTTGGTGCATTTTGCAAAAAGAGCAGAATGTCACCTTGCTGAATCTTACAGGAATCGTGCTTCATTTCCAGCTGCTAACAATACTACCCCATGGCGTCATCCACAACAGCAAGGTTCAGGTTCACATACACGTTCCTCTCGAGCACCTTTTACACCTCGTGTTGTTTCTAAACCAACAAAACAGAATGAAGTAAAAGGGAAAAAATGTTGGCACAAGTCAGTCAAGTTCCTCTACTGCTCCGGCTAAGAAGACAAGTAAAATTGAATGTATTAAGTGTGGTGGCCATGGGCATAAGCAAGCAGAATGTCCCAATCGGCGTGTGATTTTAGCACTTGCAGATGGTTCTTATGATTCACTAAAGTGAGGAGGAGGATGGAGACCATGACACCAATATACATGATGAAAATTTGGAAACTTTTGAGAATGAAGCAGAGGATGGTGAGTGCGAATTGGGTCTGCATTGTTTAGCACTGAAATGTGTTCATTTTATTGGTGAGAAGCACATGACTCAAGCTATTGTTCCTAGCTCTATAGAAGAAATTACTTGTGCTGATTTTGATGAACTGCTTACTGATTTTGATGATTTGGACACTCATATCTCTCCATGAGCAGATAGTATCAGTGAGCCTTCTACTGATCTTTCCAAGAGTACTTTTATCACCTTATTGGCTGCTCTCTGTCACAGTTTTAATAGCCAACAGGGCACTACTCTAGATGATGCACCATTTCAAGTAGTAGATGAAGTCATTTGTGCTCCAGAATCTGGTATATGGTGAGTCAAACACCTTAGAGCCCAATTGTAGATCCCTGCAATCTGCATGCTTATCATCTCATTTTGGTTCGTCACATCATTCTTTGGTGGTACGTCGTGTTCTTTCGACACAACTAGTTGCAGCTAAACAAGGGCAGCGCCATAACTTGTTTCAATCATGGTGCAAAATCAAAGGACAGGTTTGCCGGTTCATAATTGATGGTGGGAGCTATAACAATATTGTTAGTGCCATGCTAGCTGAAAAGTTTGGACTGCAAACACGCCGTCACCCACATCCGTACCATATGCAATGGTTGAATAATTCTGGAACAGTGAAGGTTTCATCCATGGTCAGATTATCATTTTCTATTGGTGACTATCATGATGAGGTGGGTGACATTGTTCCAATGCAAGCATGCCACTTACTTTTGGGTCGTCCATGGCAATTTGATGTCGATTCCGTGCATTTTGGTCGCTCAAACAAATACGCATTTGTTCACAAAGAGAAGACAGTGGTCCTTGTCCCATTAACTCCTGAAGATATACATGCTTCTGATCTTGCTCGCATGAAAAGAGAGGAGAGTGAGAAAAGAAAAATGAGTGAGACACACAACAATAGTAAGGGAGAGAATCCTAAACCATCCCACTCCATAAAGCCCACTGAAAATAAAAGAGTGCTACACAATACCGAATGCTTATTTGTGAACAAGAGTGATTTGAGAGAAGTGAGAAACACCACAGCCCCATTCTTTGTGCTTTTGCACAAGGACACTTTGATTTCAACTAACACCTTACCCTCGACATTGCCAACTGATGTTCTTGATTTATTGCAGGAATTTGAGGATGTGTTCCCTGATGAGGTGCCCGCTGGTCTTCCTCCCATACATGGCATTGAGCACCAAATTGATTTGGTTCCCGGTGCTTCTCTTCCAAATCGCCCAGCCTACCGAACTAATCCCGACAAAACAAAAGAAATTGAACGGCAGGTAAAAGATCTTATGGACAAAGGGTACGTACGAGAATCACTTTCTCCATGTGCTGTTCCAGTTCGTTTGGTCCCTAAGAAAGATGGTTCTTGGCGCATGTGTGTTGACTGTCGTGCTATTAATGCTATAACTGTTAGATATCGTCATTCTATTCCTCGTCTTGATGATATGTTAGATGAATTGTGTGGCTCCATTATTTTCTCCAAAATTGATTTACGCAATGGCTATCACCAAATTTGCATGAAAATTGGAGATGAATGGAAGACAACTTTTAAGACTGAATTCGGTTTATATGAATGGCTTGTGATGCCCTTTGGTTTGACAAATGCTCCTTCAACTTTTATGCGTTTAATGAATCATGTTTTGAGGGAATTTATTGGCAAATTTGTGGTTGTATACTTTGATAATATCTTGATCTACAGTAAATCTGTTGATGAACATATTGATCACATTCGCCAAATACTTATTGTTTTGAGAGCTGAAAAGTTATATGGTAATATTTCTAAGTGCACTTTTTGCACATATCGTGTTGTTTTCCTTGGTTTTGTTGTGACTGCAGAGGGCATCCAGGTTGATGAAGACAAAATCAAAGCAATAAAGGACTAGCATGTACCAAAAAATGTGGGTCAAGTTCGAAGTTTCCATGGGCTAGCAGGTTTCTACCGTAGGTTTGTGAAAGATTTTAGCACAACTGCTGCACCACTAAACAACATGACAAAAAAGGATGTTCCATTTTTGTGGGGAGACGAACAAGATAGAGCCTTCCAAGAGCTAAAAAGAAAACTTTGTGAGGCGCCACTCCTACAATTACCGGATTTTCGTAAGACTTTTGAGATTGAGTGTGATGCAAGTGGCATTGGCATTGGTGATGTGTTAATTCAAGAAGGTAAACCCGCATTGGTGATGTGTTAATTCAAGAAGGTAAACCCGTTGCTTACTTTTCCGAAAAACTAAATGGTCCACATCTGAACTACTCTGTTTATGACAAAGAGCTTTATGCCTTAGTTCGAGTTTTAGAAACATGGCAACATTACTTATTTCCTAAAGAATTTGTCATACACTCTGACCATGAAGCTTTGAAATATCTCAAAAGTCAAGGTAAATTGAACCGTCAGCATGCAAAATGGTTTGAGTTCATTGAAACATTCCCCTATGTTGTTAAACATAAGCGTGGCAAAGATAATATTGTTGTAGATGCTTTGTCAAGAAGATGTGCTTTGGTTACACAACTAGATACAAAAGTGCTTGGTTTGGAATCAATTAAAACACTTTAGCTGATGACTCTGATTTTAATGAACCTTTCTCTCATTGCATTGCTAGAAAAGGATGGGATAAATTCTATATTCATGATGGATTCTTATTTCGGACTAACAAACTTTGCATTCCAGCTTGCTCGATTCGCGGTGTTCTTTTGAAGGAAGCACATGCAGGTGGTTTAGCTGGTCATTTTGGTGTGAAAAAGACATTGGACATGCTTTCCGATCATTTCTTTTAGCCACATATGGGACGTGATGTCCAACGACATGTTGAGCGCTGCATAACCTGCTTGAAAGCTAAGTCCCGCTGAACGACCGATTAGGCGACTAGAGAGGGGGGGGGGAGTGAATGGGAGCCGATATAAAATTCTCCGAGAGAAATACCGACTAAGTCCCAAAAACAACTCCAAGGATTCCCACACGAGCTTGCCAAGGTCACGTAGTCACAGTGGACCTACCAACCCTAGGAACAAGTCCAAACAAGTTGCAAAGCGGAAGCACAACTCAAGAAGCAAAGGACTTAGCCAACTGTGCTTGCCTAGGATGGACCGTCCGTATGGAGGTCGCGGACCGTCCGTGGGCTATGGCGGACCATCCGTGAAGCCAGGACGGACTGTCCGTATTAAGCACCAGAACCTCCAGTAGCGCACCAGACCTATACGGACCGTCCGACACAACTCGTCAGACTATCCGACCTAGACGGACCGTCCATACACCCCCGGCGGACCGTCCGTGAACTGGCTGCAACCAAAAGCAAAAGCCCGAACCGATCGAACGCGTGAGCTCGCAAGAACACGACGAACTTGCGACGAACCCTAATCCCGGCGGACCGTTCACACGATCTGGACGGACTGTCCGTGCGTGACGCAGAGTATGAACAGAACCGCACACGCGAGGTCAACCCTCCAAATCCTACCACGGATCTCCCAAATGGCTACACGGTTTGAGACAAAGGTTTTGGGGAAAGGAGAAGCGTCCCTAGGGGATGCTATACCCAAAAACATGGAGCCTCAAACACTCTAAATCGCCGGGAATCGATCACACACCAAGCTCAAGAACAAAGCTAGGGAACTTGAATCGGAGGCCAAATCCGGAGTTTGAGGGGTCAAGATCAAGCACAAAGATGCACAAGACATCTATCCATGATCCCCACAAAGAAATCCGAACACAAACGCCTCAGAATCAAAGGAATAAGCCGCGCACAAAAATCTCACAAAATAGCCCGAAAATCACTCGAGCCAAGAGACGGAAATCGACGCAACCATGAATGCTTCCATACAACCAGAGCTCAGAATCTATACAAAATCATGAAGAAAATCTGGCCTAAAGAGCAGGGAAAATGAGAATCAGTCCGGATGGATGAGTTGCCCTGGAACCCTAGAGCTATATATATGAAGTCTCTCCGGGTCGGGCAAATGACCAAGCTACCCCTAGAACATAAAGGAAGATACATACCCCTCAGGGGCAAGATGGTGTAAGGAATCGGATGCTCGTTAGCATAAGAGGGGGAGGAGGTGAATTCGGCAACTAAAAACCTTAACCTATGGCTTCACTACTTTTACACAAAGATAAACTAGAACATACTATCTAGATGTGCAACTAAGGTTGTTCTAGTGTGAAACTCCCATCCCAAAACAAGGTTTGCAACCTGTAGGCAATCCTAGCATGATACTACTCTAGGAAAGTAAAGGCAAACAAGGATTACAAGAGAGTAAATGCGAAAACGTAAAGAGGGATGAGAGGAAGCAAACTCTTGACACACGATTTATCCCGTGGTATCGGTAGGCACTAAGCCACCCCTAGTCCACGTTGTTGAAGCACTCACACAAGAGTATTGCTTCCCGGTCACCAAGTCTCTCCCAAGAGCACCACTTGACTCGCCACTAAGGCTCGCCACTTAGGCACTCGCCAAGCTCCCTTGGTCACCTTGATGCCGCCTCCACTAAGGAGCTTCTCCACTTAGGAAGGGGGTCTCCACGTCCCCCGCACAAAGTGTCCTCGCCACTCCACACCAAGCCGGAGGGTCGAAGACGATTGCCGGTGAGCCACTTAGGCCCAAGGCTTCCGGAGAACCTTGTACAACTTGATTCACTCAAGAATCACCTCACAAGGTTGGCACAACCTTGCACTCACTCAGCTCTAAGCTAAGCCTAGCACTAAGCACACACACAAAGCATGTGCAAGTCTATGGATGAGCAATTTAGCACTTGGATGGATTGGTTATGATCTTCTAGGTGTCTTGCACTCCTCTGCACTTCCACACAATCCAGCAACCTCAAATGGGTGAGTGGAGGGGGTATAAATAGCCCAAGGCACTCAGCTAGCCGTTGGCTAACGGCTCACTGAAAAGTTGACCGTCGGATGAACCGACGCCTTATTTTCAGGAGCATCGGTTCATCCGATGCCCCTCCCACGTCACTTAGCCGTTGAGGTTCTCTGTCAGAACTGCTCTGACGCTATGCACCGACGCTACGTCGGATCATCCGGTGTTGAAGACCCCGCGGCCAAAACCTTATTGTTAGCTTCCACGAGACCGTCGGATGAACCGCTACTTCACCGTCGGTTCATCCGGTGCTACTGCATTGATCCTGGCGAGTCTCTGTATTGTTCAAACTTGATCATCGGATATACCAACGGTTCCCTCCAATGGACCGTCGTTTCATCCAACGCTGCTGTCTTCGCGGCTTCTCTTCTCCAATTATCCGACGCAACTAGAAACTGGACTGTCGGATCATCCGACGGTGTCAACTTCGTTTGGCCCGTTGCGCAGTGTACCAACTACACCGACACTTGCACCGATGGTACCGTCGGTTCATCCGATGGTGTGTATTCTTTTCCTTTCTTTGCTCGGTTTTGACCCTAGAAATGTCTACAAAGACATGCTAAACAATATGGTTAGTCCCATTGATCATGTTGTCATGAATCACCAAAATCATACTCGAACTAATGGAATATGAGGCCATGTTTGCTACAGATGGTCAAGTAGCGATCCTTTTCATCGGGCGGCCACTCCTTCGCCGCAGTTCGCGTCCTCCCGACGCAAGCCTCGCGATCCCGCCGCGTGTCCCCCGACATCGAAGCTACTCGGCGCGCCCGGATCCCGTTTCCATCCGCCGAGCGTCCGGTCTTGGTTTTGTGGCTCAACCAAGTAACCCTACGGTTTTGTGGTGAACCACTGCAAACCCCGCGTGCAGACTCCGGTTGTGAGCCGCTACCCTGCACCGGCTCCTGTCCACGACTTCGTCTTGCTTTTCTTGCCACCATGTGGCCCGCACTTGATCCCGTTCGGCCACCGGGTCCATTGAGTCGAACCTACTTGTCTCCACTCCTCGGAGGCTCCGCAAGGCTAAGACCTTTCACGCCCGCTCTTCACCGGCACCAACGCAAATCAAGACGCAACCTGCACTTGCAATACTCGGCTAAGAGTCAGTCCACACCACGTTGTCAATCACTCATCACGCCAGGTATCGACCATCCACCGGTCCTCGGACGCTCTGGTCCTCAATGTCGCCCTTGATGAGTGCATTGACAACACACATAGTAACCAATTCAGAGAAAAAAGAAAAAGAAAAGAAACGAACCAGAAACTCAAACAAGTGATCAAAAGCCAAAACAAGATCACTTGATGGAGAAAAATGTCGGTCCCCTAAGGTAAGGGCAACAGCTCAAGACAACCGAGATAAAATGCTCCAAAATTGCTGACTCCTCAAGGTGAGGCAAAAGGGCTCGACACCATCGACAAAAGAGCACACAAATCAAATCAGGCGACAAAGAGCTCCCAAAGCATGAGTGCAAGCTCCCCCTGAACAAATGTATTTTCTCTCCCCATTTTTCTCCCCCTTGATGCAAAACTCCCCCTGAATGAATTGGGTACTTTTCTCCCCCTTGTTGGTAATGCATGAATCAAGTCTACAAATGCAAAGCATGTGCTTCTCAAATAGACAAAGGGCACTACAACATGCTAGAAATGAGACATAGACAAGCAAGATAGAAAGGAACATACAAGCATGTGACATAGCCATGATCAAAATGAAGTATTTTCAACAAAAATTTCCCTCTCATGAGCATAGGACCTCAACATGGCCAAAATGAGCACAAACAACACATAGCCCACAAATTTATGCAAGGTCACAAGTTCTTATCACAAGATCATCATAAATACCTACAAGCTATCTCATGTCATGTCAAAGCCACCGAGCCATGTGTCTATTTCTAAACATGAGACTTCTCAATGGTAGACATCATGCAACGGTTTAGCACCCAAGATAAGGAATTTAAAGCACTTATGACATGAAAGCACATTTTTCAAGCATAAGCATCTCATATACCAATTTCATGATTTAAAATTAAGCATGGTACATGAAGTGCCCTTGTGGCAAAAAGAAGCTTAGGCTTCTTCACAAGGTAGAATGTAGGCTAAACATTCATGATGACAAATGGGTCTTTGACCCCAAATGAAAACAGCATGATACCCAAGCATAAATTAAGCAAGATATAGCCATTTGAGCACAAAATGAGCATGGAAGGCATTCAACTCACAAGAGAGGGTCACATATAGCATTTTCACAAAAATAAGACATTTCACATGCATATATCTCCAAAGCTACCGAGAGCATAGCTATACATCATACGAGCTCACGAGCAAGATCATAAGCTCACATCCATCATATCACAGTGATCAATGTATATAGGAGAAGCACATTCTCTATAACCAAAGCAAGATCATAAGCTCACATCCATCATATCACAGTGATCAATGTATATAGGAGAAGCACATTCTCTAAAGCATATGATACAGATGCAGTCTATGATACAAAGATGCTAAACATGATATGATACAAGAATGAAAATGCAAGATGCATATGTACATTAGACCCCCAACCCAAGCTCAAAAAGGAAAGATCACACCAAGCTCACCCCGCAAACGAGCAAATGTAGCTTGGTCCAAAGGCTTTGTCAGGATATCAGTGAGTTGTTTCTGGGTTGGCACATGGATTAAGTCTATGTTTCCCTTCTCCACATTGTCTCTCAAAAAGTGGTACCTCACCTCTATATGTTTGGTTCTGGAGTGTAGCACAGGATTTTTGGCAACACTAATGGCACTCGTGCTATCACACATGAGAGGAACATGGGTACACTCCTCACCAAAGTCACTCAGCGTGTATGTGATCCAAAGCAGCTGGGAGCAACAACTAGCAGTAGCTACATACTCGGCTTCTGTGGTAGACTGAGCTACACTTGACTGTTTGCGAGATGACCAAGAAACCAAAGAGGAACCCAAAAACTGACACGTCCCCGAAGTCGACTTCCTATCGACTCGACACCCCGCAAAGTCGGCATCCGAAAAACCAAGAAGCGAGAGAGAAGAGGACGCTGAGTACCAAAGACCAAGCTCAGGAGTGTATCGAATATACCTAAAAATCCGCTTGACGGCCTGCTGATGTGAAGTCCTCGGTGACGCTTGAAAACGAGCGCACAGGCACACAGCGAACTGTATGTCCAGCCTCGTCTCCATTAAGTACAAGAGGGAGCCGATCATGCTCCGGTACTCCTTCTGGTCCACAGGCTCTCCGTCCTCGTCCGCATCCAGCGCTGTAGTCGTACTCATCAGTGTCGATAGGGGCTTCGAGTCGTCCATCTTGAACTTCTTGAGGATGTCCTTCGTGTACTGGGCTTGATGTACAAAGGTTCCCTCCTTAGCCTGCTTGATCTGTAGCACGAGAAAGAACTGCAATTCTCCCATCATAGACATCTCGAATTCTTTGTTCATGTCCTCTCCAAACCTTTCAACCAAAGAGTGAGACGAGCCGCCAAAGACAATATCATCCACATACACCTAAACAATTAGGATATCATCGCACTGCCTGAGGAGAAATAGAGTCTTATCTACTTTGGCCATCTCAAACCCCTTGCTAAACAAGAACCCCCTCAACCTGCCATACCATGCCCGGGGAGCTTGTTTCAGCCCATACAAAGCTTTCCTCAGCCTATACACTCGGTGTGGGTACTCAACACTCTCAAAGCCTGGTGGTTGCTTCGCATAAACCCCTTCCTCCGAAAACCCATTCAAGAAGGCACTCTTCACATCCATTTGGTACAATTTGAACCCTTTAGCCATAGAAAAGGCTAGAAGGATCCTAATCGCCTCCAAATGGGCTACAGGAGCAAATGTCTCCTCATAGTCTATCCCCTCTTTATGGCTATAACCCTGAGCAACCAACCTAGACTTATTTCTCACCACTTCACCATTCTCTCCCTCTTTGTTCTTCCACACCCATTTTGTCCTGATAGGTTTGCAATGTGGTGGTGGCTCTACCAACTCCCAAACTTGGTTTCTCTCAAAGTTCTCTAACTCCTCATACATAGCATTCACCCAATTAGGATCAGAGAGCGTGTGTCTAATGTCTTTCGGCTCAAAGGTGGCAACAAGAGCTGAATGAGCAAAGTGAGAAACATTTCTAGACCTCGACCGTGTAGTACGTTCATTGATGTCACCAATGATTCTTGAGGGAGGATGATCAACTTGAACTCGCCTAGGTGCCTCTCACCTGGAGACGAGCTCCCCCTCAAGAACAACTTCCACTTGACCTTGCTGGATCGTAGTCGGTGTAGGGGATGGGCCATCCTGCACCGTAGTCGTCGTAGTGGAAGTAGAGGGTACATGGTGGCTGGAGCTTCACCATCATCACCATCATCTTCTCCAGCATCATCCTCGTCATCCTCAAAGATCTTCTTGCCAACTTCGTCGTCACCTACACACTCAAAGACAAACGAACTACCTGGTTGTGTCTTATCGAAGGTAACCTCGCAAGTTTCCATGATTTGGTAAGTATCAAGGTTGAGCACACAATATGCTCGACAATGATTAGCATAACCCAAAAAGATGCCATCGAAGGACCTCGACTCAAACTTATCAAGCCTACCCTTCTTGAGAATAAAGCACCAGCAACCAAAAGCCCTGAAATGGCTCACTCTAGGTGCTCGCCCATGCATGAGCTCATAGCACGTCTTGTTCAAGAAAGCCCGAAGAAAAATCTGGCTCCCAACATGGCATGCGGTATTCACCACCTCAACCCAATATCTTCTCGGAGTCCCATGCTCATCGAGCATCGTTCGAGCAATCTCACAAAGGGAACGGTTTTTTCTTTCTACCACACCATTCTGACAAGCGACATAGGGAGAGGAAAACTGATGTTCGAGGCCCAAATCACGACAAAAGGTTTTGAATCAAGAGTTTTTAAATTCTGTGCCATTGTTGCTACGAATAGCTCGAACAGCATCTCCATTCCTCTCATTCTTCAACCTCAAGATTAGATCCCGAACAAAACCAAACATCCCCCCCTTATCAGCCAAAAAGAAGACCCAAGCACAACGAGAATAGTCATCCACTATCACCAGGATGTACCATTTCCCACCCGCCGAGCACACACGTGCTGGACCAACCAAGTACATATGGAACAACTCGCATGGCCTCTCTATCATAACCGATGTTAGAGGCGGATGAGAGGCGGAGACCATCTTGCCATGCCTACACGGAGCACATACCAAATCCTTTTGGTACTTCAACTTAGGCAATCCTCGGACCAAACCAAGCCCACTCAAGCGTAACAACAAGTCAAAACTCAAGTGGCCTTGCCTCCTATGCCATTTCCAAAGCTCCGCCGAAACACCAGCAACCAAACAACGAGAAGAGCCGACACACTAAGAAAAATCGGCTCTGAAAATCTGACCCTCGGGGATGATCGTGCACACAAGATCACTTCGAGAATCCAAAACACGAGACGCGCCTGTCTTAAAACGGACCTCAAAACCCTCATCAAGAAGCTGGGACACCGAAAGAAGATTGAACCCCAAAGATTTGACAAGAGCAACACGCCTAAGAGTCACGCTCTCACTTACCTTCACCGTGCCCACTGAAAGCACTCTACCTTTTCCATTATCCCCAAAAGTGATGTACTCCTTGGACACCACCGGGGTGAGGCTGGAGAACCACCTTCGATCTCCAGTCATGTGTCGAGAGCAACCGGAGTCGATCAACCAAAAGCCCTCCATGCCTCCCACCTGCAAAATAAAAAACGAGAGCGAGAGTGAGCAAATGACTCAGCACTAGGGTTAGTGTAAAAGGAATCAAACTAGTGTAGTGCCATTTGCTCAAAAGTGGGGTTAGCAAAATCCTTCATATTACTCCTAGGTGGAACACCCACACGTCTCCTTGGAGGACTACGAGTACCATGAGGTGGAGACCGTGGCCCGTAGCTCCTCTGAGACCTAAAACTGCGATCGTTCCCCCCATACTCGTATTGACCACGAGTGAAGGAACGTCCAACAAACTTATCACGCCCGAACCCAACACGCCTCCCACTGTCTCTCTGTGGAGGCACACCCCATGTAGGAAACTCACTCCTCTCCCGAGTGTAAATGGTACGCACCGTACCCTCACACCTAGGCACAACACGAGGCTCAGGCACACCACGAGAAGGGCGGTACATGTCCTAGTTTGCCATATCCATAGCAAACCTCTCCTCACGCTTCCTCTTGAAGCAAAACTTAGCAAGATGCCCATCCCTACCACAATGGTCACATCGGAATTGGATTGGCTTTGGCTTTGGCTTTGGGTTCTCTCTGAGTTGTGGCTTCTCCTCACTCGGTTTTTCTCTCTTCTTCCCAAAGAACTCATTCCCCCAAGTCACTCTTGAACTTGATGGGTTTCTGGAAGTTGTTGGTTTGTGGAGGAAACACGAGAGGATCTGGGGTTGTGTCTAGTCGGTTCCTAAGTGGGTTTGGCTTAGGAGCAAAGGCATTCTTGTGGAAGGTTTTTGGTGGAGCTGGGATATCACCAATCTTCTCCTCCTTCTCACCACTGCACTCCCCAATCTTATCCGACCCAAGCGCTTGCCCATCATAGCGCTTGTATGCCTCAATCATCATCCTAAGCTGAGGCTTATGACCAGACAACCAACCCATCATTTTCCTCAACTCATCATTCTCATCCTGCAAGCTATCAACATAGTGTGCAAGCTCCAAATTCTTCACAGCATGTATTTCACAAGTAGAGCATGAAGTAGGAATAGAAGCTTTCAATTCAGCCTCTAGTGATCTAGCATAAGCATGTGATTCATCCAACTTCGCATGCAAAATAGGACAAGAGGTACAAGCACCAAGCAGAGATGGCCTAGATTTCATTTCTTCTAGCTCAACCCTAAGCACATCTGGTTCCTCAACCTTAGAGGCATATTTTTCCTTAAGCACAGTCAAATCACCAAGGAAAATAGGACATTCAGTGCATTTAGGTTCATCGGTCACAATAGGAGCAGACTTCAAGGCATCAATCTGAGATCTAGCATCAACAAGCATAGACTCTAGCTCTGACACCTTCTCCTTTGCCTCTCCTAGCAAAGACCTATACTCCCTCTTCTCCTTGTTGGTCTTTCTAAGCACATCATCATGGTTGTCAAGCAAGTCATTCAACCTAGCATTCTCCGCTACCAAGAATGATGGCTCATTATTTACCTCATCCTCGGAGTCGGAGTTCGAGTCCCTTCTTGCTCTTCTTGCTCTCGGAGCTGTGTGCCACGCCGCAAAAGCCTTAGGCGGCGAAGCACATGCCATTGATGTTCTTGCTCAACCGCTTGCCTTTGTGCCGGTTCACCTCTTCTTCTTCACCGCTTGAGCTCGATGAAGAGTAGCAAGAACTCGAGTCGATGTCGCTTGCTCCGGCGACCATCGCACGCTCTGTCTTCTTCTTGTGGACGCCAATCTTCCTCGACCTCCACTCGGACTTGTCCTTGCCCTTGTAGTTGTTCCTCGAGCGGTGCTTGTGGTCGGTCCTCAAGTGGTGCTTGTGGTCGGTCCTCAAGTGGTGCTTGTGCTCGGGCTTGATCTCCATGGCCACCGGGGACTCAACCATAAAGTGTTCGTGCTTCCCGCACCGGTAGCACATGCCCGAGCTCCTCCGAGCGTTCTTCCGGTTTGTGTACAAGCACTCGAACCGCCTGCTCAGCAACGCGAGATCATCCTCGCCCAGCACATGCATCGAACTCCTCATCTGGCATGGAAACAAGACAAGACAAGACAAAGAGAACTACCTTGAACACATGTTAGAGTTAGTTCTCGGTCCAGAGACGAGAGCCAGACTATGAGGGTCAGTCGGGTTCTCGGTCTTGCCTCTCACACCACAATCCACCTCAGAGGACTTCAACTTGGAGAACAACTCATCCACGGTGAGTGTCTCATAGTGGTCGGACTCCAGAATGTCCTCGACCTTGGCACCCCACACGGTACAATCCAGAGAATGCAAGAGCTTCACAGCCCTGTCATGGTCATCGTACGGGAGCCCGGTCACATTAGCCCGCATATTGTTCACAATCACGGTGAAGCGCTAAAACATGGAGTCAATGGACTCACCGGACAGATGAGCGAAGTTCTTATACTCCATTCGATAGGTCGCAAACAAGTGCGCCTTCACCTGGTTGTTCCCACCATGAGCTACCTTGAGCTTCTCCCAAATCATGCACGCCAAGTCCTCTGCTTGAACCCGATCAAATTTAGGTTTGCAAAGGGCACGAAAGAGATAATCGACCGCCTTGTTGTTGGCGTCATGCAAATCTCGAGAACCTGGGGCAAGGAAGTTGATGAGGTGGACATAGGAGGTGTTCTCCGTCACATCCCAAATGATCTGTCCTTTGCCATGAAGAAAAGCAAACATACGCCTCTGCCACATCTGGTAATCCCTACCCTCAAAGTGTGGAGGCCCCGAACCCCGTTCTTGGTACGCTATCTTTGGATCTTAGACTGGTTAGAATCACGAAGATCTATAACCGGCTCTGATACCAATTGAAGGACCGATTAGGCGACCAGAGAGGGGGGGACTGAATGGGAGCCGATAAAAAATTCTCTGAGAGAAATACTGACTAAGTCCCCAAAAACAACTCCAAGGATTCCCACACGAGCTTGCCAAGGTCACGTAGTCTTAGCGGACCTACCAACCCTAGGAACAAGTCCAAACAAGTTGCAAATTAAAGCGGAAACACAACTCAAAAAGCAAAGGACTTAGCCAACTGTGCCTGCCTAGGACGGACCGTCCGTATGAAGGTGGTGGACCGTCCGTGAAGCTAGGACGGACCATCTGTATTAAGCACCAGAATCTACAGTAGTGCACCCGACCTATACGGACCGTCCGACACAGCTCGTCGAACCGTCCGGCCTAGACGGACCGTCCATACACCCTAGGCGGACCGTCCGTGAACCGGTTGCAACCAAAAGCAAAAGCCTCAACCGCTCGAACGTGCAAACTCGCAAGAACTCGTGACGAACCCTAATCCCGGCGGACCGTTCGCACGCTCTGGACGGACCGTCCGTGCGTGACACAGAGCATGAATAGAACCGCGTGCGTGAGGTCAACCCTCCAAATCCTACCACGGATCTCCCAAACGGCTGCACAGTGTGAGACAAGATTTTGGGGAAAGGAGAAGCGTCCCTAGGGGATGCTATACCCAAAAACTTGGAGCCTCAAACACTCTAAATCGCCGGGAATCAATCACACACCGAGCTCAAGAACAAAGCTAGGGAACCAATCGAAATCCTTGAATCGGAGGCAAAATCCGGAGTTTGAGGGGTCAAGATCAAGCACAAAGATGCACAAGACATCTATACATGATCCCCACAAAGAAATCTGAACACAAACGCCTCAGAATCGAAGGAACAAGCCGCGCACGAAAATCCCACAAAATAGTCCGAAAAAGACAGGAAAACCACTCGAGCCAAGAGACAGTATACCCGAGCATTTTCAGCCCGGCCCGGCCCGGGCCCGGCCCGCGCCAGGTCCGCCCACGAACCTTACTGGATGGGCGTGGGCAGAGATCTTGAAGCCCGCGAAAAAAAATCTTGGCCCGAGCCCGGCCCGAAATGCTGTTTTTAGTTATTTTACACTATAAAATACGCGGGTGGCCCGCCCAAGCCTGGGTCCGGCCCGAGCCCGGCCGAAAAACTAAGGCCCGACATGTCCCATGGGCGGTCATGGGTAGGATTTTCTCGGCCCGAAAAACCCAGGTTTTTTGCGGCCCGACCCGAACCCAGCCCGGTCCGTGAAATGCTCAGGTCTAAGAGACAGAAATCGACGCAACCATGAATGCTTCTATACAAAGGTCAAAATCTCTACAAAATCATGAAGAATATCTAGCCTAAAGAGCAGGGAAAATGAGAAGCAGTCCGGATGGATGAGTTGCCTTGGAACCCTAGAGCTATATATATGAAGTCTCGCCGGGTTGGGCAAATAACCAAGCTACCCCTAGAACATAAAGGAAGATACAAACCCCTCAGGGGTAAGATGGTCAAGTAGCGATCCTTTTCATCAGGCGGCCACGCCTTCGCCGCAGTCCGCGTCCTCCGGACACAAGCCCCGCGATCCCACCGTGTGTCCCCCGACATCGAAGCTTCTCGGCGCGCCCGGATCCCGTCTCCCTCTGCCGAGACTCCAGTCTTGGTTTTGTGGCTCAACCAAGGAACCCGATGGTTTTGTGGAGAACCACCGCAAACCCTGCGTGTAGACTCCGGTCGTGAGCCGCTACCCTGCACTGGCTCCTGTCCACGACTTCATCTTGCTTTTCTTGCCACCATGCGGCCCGCACTTGATCCTGTTCGGCCACCTGGTCCATCGAGCCGAGCCTACTTGTCTCTCCACTCCTCGGAGGCCCCGCAAGGCTAAAGATCTTTCGCACCCGCTCTTCACCTACACCAACGCAAATCAAGCCGCAACCTGCACCTGCAATACTCGGCCAAGAGTCAGTCCACACCACGTTGTCAATCACTCATCACACCAGGGAGCGACCATCCACTGGTCCTCGAACGCTCCGGTCCTCTCCCGCTTTAATCCACATGGTCTATATACTCCATTACCAATTCCAAATGTACCTTGGGAAGATATGTCTATGGATTTTATTTTGGGGTTACCTCGGTCTCAGAGGGGGAGTGATTCCATTTTTGTTGTTGTTGATTGCTTCTCTAAGTTGGCACATTTTATTCCATGTCACAAGAACGACGATGCTTCACATGTTACTTACTTATTTTTTAGGTAGATTGTTCGTTTACATGGCGTGCCAAAGATTATTGTTTCAGATCAGGATGCCAAATTTCTTAGCTACTTGGAAGACACTGTGGGGTAAACTTGGCACAAAATTGTTATTTTCTACCACTTGTCATCCACAAACCGATGGTCAAACTGAGGTTGTCAACCGTACTCTCTCCTCTATGTTGCTAGCTGTGCTGAAAAAGAATCTGAAGATGTGGGAACAATGCCTTCCACATGTCGAGTTTGCTTATAACAGGGCAGTACATTCAACAACTAATTTTTGTCCATTTGAAATTGTTTATGGTTTGAAACCACATACATTGATGGATCATTTGCCCTTACCATTGCAGGAACAAGTTAATTTAGATGCCATCAAAAGATCAGAATTGATTAAAAAACTACATGAGGACATAAGGAGAAATACTGAGAAGAAATCTGCTCAGTATGCCAAGCAAGCAAACAGGGGTAAGAAAAAAGTACTTTTCCAACCAGGTGATCTAGTGCGGCTGCATTTGCGCAAGGATCGTTTTCCTCAGCAGGGGAAGACTAAGTTATCACATTGAGGAGATGGTCCATTCAAGGTTATTGCAAAAATAAATGATATCGCTTATAAACTAGAACTCCCTCATGAATATTCAACTGTGCCCGTGTTTGGTTAGAGTGAATTTTTTTCACCCAAAAGGAATCTTTCATGCATGGAGGACTAAATCAAATCTATTTGCAAAACCGTTTCACAGATGAGTGCAACTTTGCGCAACAAAACTAATGAGCATAATTAATCCATGACTTGCTACAGTGATTCTACAGTACCATCCTCTAATTACGCGGTAAAGACCTTATTAGATCCGTCTTGGAAATTTACCTAGGGTTGTGAAGATAGTTTTGGAAACTGATTTTATTTAATACCCTTAATTTGTGGTCAAAGTTGCATTTAATAGGGGGTGAAATTTTTTTCACCCCATCCAAACAACATTCAATGTCAAAGACTTGCTTCCATTTGTTGGTGAGTCAGAGTCGAGGATGACTCCTTCTCAAGAGGGGGAGGCTGATGAGGACATCCCTAGCATTGACACTAATATTATAAAGAATAAAGATGCATGAATATTATTGGTCCAGTTACAAGAATGCGAGCTAAACAACTAGAGAAGGAAATTCATTCTCAGGTGAATGCTAACCTTATTTTAATTAATGACAATATTTCAGATCAGTCAGTGCTTTCAAATTGTTGTTTGAATGTTCTTAGGAACGATGGCGTGTACCCAAGTGCATGGGACGATGACGGATTTTGCCCTCCAACGTTGTGATGATCAGCTCTATCTGTGACATGCTGATATTGAAGTGTGAAACTTAGAAGAATAATGATAGTGAAAGCTATCCCTAAATATCAAATACTATATTATATCTAGAAATATTATATTTTTTCTACATGATAATTGCAGCAGCTTGGTGCATGGACGTGCTAGTGAGAATAAAGGGAGAAGGAGAACCTTTGAGCTACCATGCAAATGAGTTATGCCAACATGCATGCTTCGTGAATGCCACCACCAGAGTGATTAACTAAAGACTGCTACACGCCTGGCTGCAGGCAAAAGAAGACCAACCGGAGCAAGAGAGCACGCACTAGGCTTTGAATGAAAGGATTGCTGCAATTTGCAACTATCTAGATTAATTTAATATGCACTAGCAGTATATGTATTCACATCTTGGGAGCTGTAGGGGACTTTCTGCTTGCGGTTGTCATGTGTATCCAGAGATAAAACTTTGAGATAATACACGTGAGTCTTGAGAGGCTTACAAACTTGTTCTTTCAATTTCTGAGGGAGTTATAGAACGCCGAACTGCGTTTCACCCAGTTTGTGTCTTCACGTCTATACGACGTGATTGCGTGGGCTGCCTACATCGGTACGTGGAAGGGTGATTGTCTCGGTTGTTTGTCGCGTGTGCAAGATCTCGCGGTGTGCATCCTCTTCGTTAGGTCATCACGCAGCGATATTTATCAAGTTTTGAAGATCCTTCGAGAAGATCGGGGCACAACAATTGCTCCCGCGTAATCTGTGCGCGTGCGCACATCAACATGCCATTGCCGGCCCATGCACTAGCAGAAAGAGAGCAGAAGAGGAGCAATCCGAATCAAGGAAGCCATTACATGAATCCATCACATATATGCAAATCAAATCGATAACTCAAGAAATCAAAAATCCCCATCAGGTGGTGCTCGATCAGCAACACCGACGGTGGCGCTTGCCCGCCTGGTGGCCGTGCCCCACGGCTGCAACGCACGGCTAGCCTCCCGGCCACGGTGCACGACGTGAGGAAGAGAGGGGTGGAGGGACGGAGGAGGCAGGGAGACGGAGTGGAGGAGCACGACGGCGCGGAAGCCTTTGCCGGCAGTAGCGACGACACGAAGGTCTTGGCCGGCTGCGGCGGCTTGCGGCTGTGGGGGATGGGAATGGGTGGGGATTAGGGTTTGAGATGGTATATATATGCAAGGTTTGTGAGCTGCCCGGGGTAGTGGGCTGTTAGGCTGAGATTTTATTGGGACGCCATCGTGTTTAGATGGGCGATCACTTTTCGTGTTGTGTTCGTGCTGGCCCAGACACGGCCCGACCATCGTGTCGTGCCGACACTGACACTACGACAACGTGTTAGTGTCGTGTTTTTTAGTGCCGTGCGTCGTGCCGCCCGTCATGTCTGTACCATCTGGACATCTATAGCACCAGTTGTGTATTAACCCGGTATTAATACGAGTATTAATATTGTCCTAGAGCTCGGTACCAATTGTGTATTAACCCAGTACTAATATGAGTATTAGTACCGGATCCAACGGATAGGCCCCGAGAGAACCCCCCAGAATCCCTTTTAGTATCGGGTGAAGGTTTCACCAGTACTAAATATTACCAGTTAGTATCGGTTGAAACCTGCACCCGTTACTAATGTGTACGAGGACCTTTAGTACTTTTTAAAAAAATTATCCTAACCACTTTTATGTATTCTTTTTTTTACATTTACATCACTAACTTTTACGTACTCTTTATTCTTAATGTGCCCTTCTACCTTTAGATTAGGCACGCTCAGAAGTGCATAACTTTATGTGGAATGAGGTGATTTTTCAGGAACCTTAAAAGATTAGGTAGATGTATTGAAGTTGTTGGAGAGGGATTTTTTCTCATCGTACTAACAATCAAGGATTAGAAAGAGATTTAGGATACTCTTGGAGATGATCTAATGGTTGTTGTCAAAAGATTATATTATAACAACAAAAAGGTTACACTGACTTGACTTGGCTGCTCGTTGTGTCACAAGTCACGCAGTTGGTTACGTGAATACACACATGCATGCGTTGTGTAAGCGAATTCCCATTCTCTCTTTCATGGTTACGTGAATAGTAACGTGAATACACACATGCATGCGTTGTGTAAACGAATTCCCATTCTCTCTTTCAGTTATGTATTTAGAGAAGTGAGAATGCTGAAGTGAGAATGCTCTCCTACTTAAGTTGACTTCAACCAACTCATGTTACAACTCGTGGATCAACTAGGTGTAGATTAGTGGGGGAAATTTGTGACAATGAATAAATCATAGTGACTCTAAGAAAGGCTAGAGAGGGAGAGAGAGCAGGACAGCAGGGAGGGTAGAGAGACTGGGGTTTGAAAGTAGAGGATGGTACCGATGTAGATGGAGTTCGTTGATGGAGACGGTGAGGAGTGCTCAGGGCAACAGGTTTCCCGTCGCTTACGACACTACCTCGATCGGTGGGGTCACAAAGGTGGGCGAGTGGGCACTATTGTCTTGACGTGCGTGCCCTGCAGCCCCCACCTCCTTTATATAGTGTCAGCGCGACAGGGTCCGTACACCTAGTTGGATTGATCTCCCCTGATCAAGGAGGGGGTCAAGGGGTTCCGACTCGATCGTTGGACACTGACACTGCCACTGAGATTGGTCTAAGAGCAAGCTAATGGAGATGTGAAATACCATGTCGGCCAGTCAGTAATTAATAATTTGAAAATTTATTAAAGTAGCTTCACGTTGGCCCTTTGTATATTTGGTAAGTTATTAAGAAATTATAAAGTACTCCATATAAATTTGTTGAAGGAGAACCTAACATTGAAGGCCTTCCATCCTAAGAGTAACTCCAGCAGAGCCCCTACTTGAGCCTCTACTCAAAAAGTAGGGGCTGAGAGCAAAAAAATGAACTCCATCAGAGCCCCAACTACAGCCATCACTGTTCACCCCCTACTTTTCCCCCCTCCGGCCCCTTCTCCTGCGGGTGCGCAGGGGAGCCCCTACTTGGCCGTTGCCGTCGTTGCTCCTCCCGGGCGCGCACTGAACCCGCCTCCCTGGCCATCCCCGCCACCGCCCGTACTCAAGATCCACCACCATCACCACCACGAGCCGCGCCCCGGCAGCTGCAGCGCCGCTCAACCTCGATTTGGACGGCTGGAGCTCGCGCTCGCCCATAGCAGCGCCGCGCTGGAGCTCGATTCGACGCCCCAAGCACCACCAGCGCCCCCAAGCACCAGCCATCACCGTCCCCAAGCACCACCCGCTGCGACCCCAAGCACCTCCCATCGCCGCCCCCGAGCATCTCCATGGCCGGCGCCACCCAAGCTCAATCCGTAGCTCGATCCGTCGGGCCCGGAGCCCGATTCACCAGCCACAGACTCGATCCGCCATCCCCGGAGCATCTCCATGGCCGGCGCCACCCAAGCTCGATCCATAGCTCGGATCCACGAGCGCGCCGTCGGAGGGTTGGAGCGAGCGGCGGCGGACTAGGAAGCGGAAGAGGTCGGCGGCGGCGTGCGAGCTGGCGGGCAGGGAGCGCGCGAGCACCTCGGCGAGGAGCATGTTGGTGGGGCGCACGTCGGAGAAGTGGAGCGAGAATTAGGCGTCTGGGGTGGTGGCGTGTGGCGGGGTCGTGGAGAGCGAGGGAGGATGTGAGGGAGCTGTCCGGAGCGGTAGTGGTGGAGGTGGGGAGATGGCGCATGAAGGGCGAAGGGGGCGTAGCTGCGGCGGCGCTGGCGCCGGTGGCCGGAGATGGGAGGAGGCGGCAGAGGAGGGTGTGGGAGAAGAAGAGAGGTGCACGAGAGGGAATAGAGGAGCAGACCGGTAGGGAAGAAGGGGTGGGATTTATTTGGTCACTGACATGTTGGTCCCAACTGTCATACGAAAAGTAGGGCTGAGAAGGAGAGCGAAAATACCACTTATACTTGCGGACGCGGAGCTTATTTGAGCAATCTTATTGGTCGCATGCACCCACTTGGTCCCACTTTGCATGCCCCAGATTCCCCCCTTGCTATAGTTTATCTTTACGCGGGACCCACTCGGTCAACTCAATACCGCCTGTGAACTGCCTCCTTCGACGCCGCGAGGCAAAAACTCTGCCTCACGCCTCAGTCCGGCGTCCGTTTGCCGGGAGAAGCTCCTCTGCAGTCGACTGCAGAGTGCAGCTCTCACTGCACGCGGGCCCTGGCGTCGGTCGGGCCCACGCGGCAGCCTCTGCAGCCGACTGCAGAGGATCTGAATCCCCGTTTGCCTCGTGCTCGTCCTCTCTCATCGTCTCTCTCCATCCGTCCATCGTCTGGTCTTCTCTCTTCTCTCCTCTAAATTTCACACCATTATTCCCCTCCTCTCCCCATGCTCGCAGCTTCTCTCTCCCTCGCCGCCGCTCGCCCGCATCTCGCAGCTGCTTTCTTCCTAGCCGCCGCTCGCCCATGCTCGCCGCTCTCTTGCTGATTAGTTCCACAACGCCCTGAATCACGCGTCACTCGAGGTCTCGAGCGAGCTATTTGCTAATGCCTTCGACTTCCTCCCTGAACATTTGTAGCCCTTCGGCTTCCTCCCATCCTCTGTTTCTCCCATACTATTTGGATGCATCGATTATTGGCCGCTGATGTTTTTATCCCAATCACCTACGGGGATTATCAATGAATGAATGGTTCTAATAGGCATGCTTTTTATTCCAATCACTTTTGTTCTTTTTCTTTACAGCTCGCATCTCGATTATACCATTACATATAACTACTATAATACCACGGTGTTATTCAAAATAGCCAGTCAAACAATCGAATGACTATCTCCACCATTCAGATGGCATACGCCAATTTCTAAAATAACTTAGGCAAATATAACAAGGCAATTTGTTATTATGACACCTTGAAAAACAATAATTCAAGACGTGAAGAAGAGACATCAATAATCCATCGAGCTGTCCAAGAATCTGTTATTGTTTTGGTTATTGAAAAAAAAATACATTTCCCAGAACATCAGTCTAAAGGAGGACATCAACGGTGGAAGCAATACATTTCCCAGAACATCTTCATTGTATTGGGGCAAATATTTCGCAACTAACCCCCTCCCCTGTATCTTCGGTTCATCGGAGAAGAACGGGACACGTTTTGGTTCTTGCCTTTGGTTGTTTCAGGAATGATCGGGAGTCTAGCCTGCGAAGAGTGGGAAGAGGGCGACCGGTTGAAACGCACCGAAGCTCGGCACCTTCGCTCAGGAGGGCGGAGATCGCGCGCGGCGAAGAAGCAGGGAAGGAACCGCTGCGGAGTTGATCAGAAGCAAAAGCGAAGAGAACGCGCGAGG
The DNA here is from genome assembly GCA_036936925.1 of Cenchrus fungigraminus. Classification (NCBI taxonomy): domain Eukaryota; kingdom Viridiplantae; phylum Streptophyta; class Magnoliopsida; order Poales; family Poaceae; genus Cenchrus; species Cenchrus fungigraminus. The sequence continues at coordinate 45,257,108 of CM072778.1, read as the reverse complement.
AAGAGCGACGAAAGGCGCTCTTCGGGGGAAATGGCCTACGCGAAGAGAGCGAAGGCGAAGAGCCGTGCTAAAGATGGAACGCGAAGAGAGCGAAGGCGAAGAGCCGACGTAGACTTGAGAACAATCGAAGAAAAGACCGCGAAATTCAGGCCGGGCGAAGAGGTTAACGAAGAGCGAGACGCCAAGTGGGCAGACACGTAGACGAACAGAGTGTAAAGTGACCATCTGTAAAGTGTGTGAGTACGGGCCCTGTGAGGTTACCGAAATACCCCCGGGATGCTTCACACAATGTAAAAAAGTGATGGCAAGGGTTGTAAAGTGTAATTGTTACGGGCCTATAAAAAGGACCCGATGGTAATGAAATGGGGGCGATTGGAGAGCGGCTGGGTTTCATTACGCCCAGTCGAGTTCGAGTTTTTTTATTCTTCGGTGTCGTAAGTGTTTTCCTTTCCTTTAGTTTGTTTCGACTGTTGGCCCCTCTTCGGGGAAGGTTTTTATCCCAACAGTTAAGGCGCCCACCGTGTTTCGTCCCAGCCATGCCACCGAAGAAGCTACCGAAGAACCCACAACCACATCCAAATAGAGCGACCGATGATCCGTCGGAAGCACAGAGCGAAAACCTCAGAGAGAGGCAGATACCAGACAACACAAACAGGACAAGGGACATGATCCTAAGTCCGCAAAACCACAGGAGCAGAGAAGATCAAGAGCAAGAAGCCGAAGATGTAGCAGAAGGAAACTTTGAGGTCGGCTTAGTGGACGCAGGAGTCGAAGATGCGGACATTGCCTCGCTGAGAAGAATCGAAGAAAGACTTGCTCGAAGATGAGAGAAAGAACAATGCCAGCAAACATCAGAACAAGAGCTCAAGCAGAGGCCGCCATCCTCAGAGCGAAAGAAATACAGAACGAAGATCCAGCACAAGAGAAAGCCAAGTACAATGAGATGTTACAACAAGTCAAGAAGAAGAGAATGCTACTGCAACAACTGCAGGAAGACGATGAACAACAAGCAATAAGAAGCAAAACATTACAGTTACAAGAGCAAATGACAATCTTACAAGCCCAGCTGAACCCTATCCAGCAACAAGAACAGACCCAGCAACCTCGCAAAGCACAAGGCCAAAACAAAAAATGAAGACCCATAATCGTTGACGAAGAAACTTATGAAGAAGAAGAAGAGAATGAGGAAGGCTCCCTGTATTATGACTCAGAAGAAGAGGCGTATGTGGAACGTAGGCCACAAAAAAGATACAGAGACGTGTTTTCAAGCAAAGCGAAGCCTGCTTCTCCTCTTTCACTAGAGCTTGAGAAGGCTGATTGGCCACCAAAGTTCAAGTTACCTGCATCCTTGCCGGAGTACGATGGTGAGTCAGACCCAAGACAGTTCCTCCAGAAATACACCGTCGCGATATCTTTGGGTGGAGGAGATGATGTAGCAATGGCGAGAGCTATGATAATGGCTTTGAAAGGCTCGGCACAGCAGTGGTACACTTCGCTACCGAAAGGAAGCATCAGATCATGGGAATAGCTTCGGCAAAGAATAGAGAATAATTTCCAAGGGTACCAACCCCAAGATCTCACATCAGGCGATCTTCACCTCATAAAACAAGGAGACAAAGAACCATTGCAAGAGTACATCAAGCGATTTGCCAAAGCCAGAGCTAGAGCACCACACGTACAAGCCACAACAGTAATTGATGCAGCAATAGATGGCCTCAAAGTAGGACCCTGCGGAGAGTATCTTGACCGAAGAAGACCTAAAACAGAGAAGCAGTTGTTCGACATAATGCAAGAATATTGCAAGTCAGACAGGGGCAAACAGCGAAGAGTAGATGAGTACAACAAAAGAAAGAGTCAAGCGAAGTCTCAGCCGGAATGGGGAAATAAGCCCCAAAACAATCAAGGACCTTCGGCAAGGTCAACCTTCTACAACAGAAGTAATGTGAACAATGTTTCAGGGAACAATTCGCAAATGGCATCTTCGGCCGCAACAGGAAACAGAGGCCAAAATTCTGGCAGAGGTCCACCACCTCAATCTGTATGCTCCTTGCATGGCATCAACAAAGGGCATTGGTCGTACGAATACAGAACATTACTTCGGAAGAAGCAGATTGAAGAAGATAAGAAAAGAACAGCGCAGGGTCAGGCGAAGATAGTCAATCACACATCATCAGCAGCACCTTCGATGGCTCAGAGCTCAATGCAAAACTGGCAACCATATATTCCGCAACCATGCTTCCAACAAATGCAACTCCCACCTCCACCAATGTTCAACCCAAACATGATACAACTATAGCAACAAAGCACCGCGTCATACTAACCAAAACCAGAGCCCGCCCATCAGGCACCTTCGCAAGCCAATCAAAACAGAGATGACGAAGATCGCTACCTAAGAATGAACATAATCAATGCTATTATAGGCGGTTGCAACTCACTTGAACATCTGACGAAGAGGCAGAAGAAGGAATAGCAAAGAGAAGTGAGCCATGTATGCGCAGGAAAAGTTTTCAAAACAAAGTGGTCACACATCCCAATCACTTTCACAGAGGCAGATCTCAAGCTGAAGAGGTACCCTCACGAAGATCCTCTAGTCATCAGAGCAGTACTGGGAAAGAACACAAAGTACTTGTTGGGCAATGATGTGGGAGGCATCCTCGTAGATAACGGCAGTTCCGCAGACTTCATAACTTACGAGTTATTCAAGAGGATGGACTTCAGAGATGACCAACTATAGAAAACTTCGAAGCCGCTATATGGCTTCGGCAACAAGAAAGTTGAGGCTCTAGGAACAATTGAAATGAATGTAAGTCTCAAGTTCTAGCAGACTTTATTGCAGATTGGACTCCCAGTCAAGGTGACGAAATGAATGAGGACAAGCCAGAAACACCATGGGTGATGTATTGTGATGGGGCTTACTGCTATGATGGAGCCGCATATTCGACAGTCTTAATGTCGCCATCAGACATAAAGATGAGGTATGCTATGAGGCTCGACTTTGAAGGCAAGACAAACAATGTGGCAGAATATGAAGGATTGTTGCTGGGACTTCGCAAAGCAAGAGCAATAGGGGCACGAACAGTGGTCATCAACACAGACTCTGAACTCATCTCAAGGCAGATTGGCAAAACATATAAGGCAAAACATGATGAAATGGCAAAGTACTTGAAAACTGTGCGAGGCATGGAAAAATTCTTCTTCGGTTTCACAGTCAAGAAAATACCAAGAGATCAGAACAATGAGGCAGACATGCTAGCGAAGGCAGTGGCACAGAAAGAACCATTACCACCAGATGTCTTCTACGAAGTTCTGAAATGTAAATCAGTGGATTGTGACGAAGCACCAGTGAGATACATAAATGCAATATCAAGCGAAGACTGGAGGTCTTCGATCATGGCATTTTTGAGAGGGCACTATGAACCACAGTCAAAGGAGGAGAACAAAAGAATGGCCTTGAGGGCGAGATCATATGAAATAAGAGGAGACAACTTGTATAAAAGCGGAGTGTGTGCACCACTACTCAAGTGCATCTCCACAGAAGAAGGGCGAGACTTGTTACAGCAAATCCATTCTGGAATGTGTTCTTCTCACATTGGAACAAGAAGACTAGTCGCGAAGGCATTTCGCAAGGGATTTTACTGGCCAACGGCAGTCCGCGACGCCGAAGATGTAGTGTGAAGATGCGACAACTGTCAAAAGCAATGCAACTACATAAAAACCTCTCCATATGAAATACAATTGCTACCACCAGTTTGGCCCTTCGCAAGATGGGGCATTGACATTGTAGGACAGCTACCAATAGCACCAGGCAATTACAAGTATGCGATAGTGGCAGTGGAGTACTTCTCAAAGTGGATAGAGGCAAGGCCAGTGCAAAGAATCACTTCCCAGGTGATACAAAAATTCTTCTGGCAAAGTATCGTATGTAGGTTTGGAGTTCCCTACGAAGTGACAGTAGACAACGGCAAACAATTTGATAGCACAGATTTCAGAAGATTTTGCTTCAACTTGGGCACTAAGTTATGCTTCGCTTCAGTGTATCACCCAGAGTCAAATGGAGCAGTAGAAAGAGACAATGGCATCATCTTCACGGGAATCAAAAAGAACTTGACAGGAATGGCTAGGGGGAAATGGGCCGAAGAGCTGCCTAGAGTTGTATGGTCTCACAACATATAACTACTTCTAGAGCTACAAACTTCACACCCTTCAGATTACTGTACAGAGAAGAAGCAGTCATTCCCGAAGAGGTCAAACTGGGGTCATTGAGAGCATATCAAGAACCACAAAACGAGGAGGACACAAATTTGGCAATTGACACAAGAGAAGAAGACAGACTTCAAGCACTAACCAACATAGAGAAATATTAGGATGAAACGAGGAAGTGGAGAAACAAGAAGGTTCGCGAGCAAAAGATATCCACGGGAGACATGGTTCTCCGAAGAAAAACAAGAGGAGTAGGAAAATTGGAAGAAAAGTGGGAGGGTCCATTCTTAGTATCAGAAACAAGACAGGGGGCTTACAGATTACAAACTCTGGAAGGAGAAGAGGTTCCTTACTCATGGAATCAGCACAAGTTGCGGAAGTACGGGCTCTAAGAATAAGTGTATCATCTACTAGATTTTATCATTTTTTTAGTTTCTCTTCGCTTTGAACTTTTGTAATCTTCACTTCAACTTCTTTTGCACTTTCAACTTTTGTAAATATGTAGTGAAGTCCGTACTCTTTTCCTCGTGGGGAGAGTCTTCGGTGATCTCACAACGGGAACACCGAAGATGCGAGGTTTTTAACAAGGCGGACTTGTGTAATATCCCCTTGGGAAATATAACAAGGGCTCCCCAAAAAAGACCACCGTTATCTATCATCGGTCCCAAAGTAACAATCATCCGAAGAGATTGTTACTTTCGGGAAAACATTACAGAAGTAAGTGAACACATGCGCCTGGCCTCGCGAAGACAAGTCGCATTTAGTTCACTTAAGAAAAAAAATTGATTGAGGGGGTGCATGTGGGAGCTGTTCTGCAAAGGTCGCGAAGATGTTAAGGAACATGCAACAATCTGTACCTAAGAGGAGTGCATGATTCGCTTAAAGGCCCACTTTCCGCGAACAAAAAGTCTTCAGCGGTCAATGCGCGAAGCCCCTCAGTAAAATACTGTAGGGATAAGTCAACCCGTTAAGCGGCATGGTCGCAAAATCATCCGCTTTATCACAAGCGAAGAAGCCTTCGGCGGTGAATGCACGAAGCAAATTGCGAGGCAGGGCTGACGAGCCACCTCGGGGTCACATTTCTATGAAGTTGAGCTACAAGCCACTTCGCATAGTCAAAATTTGTATGCAAGATAGGCTAACTATTTTATGTGTATGACTTGTTTTTATCTTATAAACAATACATCTCACGATCGGAAAGAAATGAGCTGCGAAGATTAAAACAGGAAACTGGGGGGAGGTGCTTTTAGAGCGTAGTTCCCATGTTTCAATCTTCGGAAGCAGAAAAACAGCAAAAGCAAAATGAACATGAAAACAAGCAGACAAGCGCATCATCGGGCAAATTAAAGATATCATCTTCGCACAGACGCGGTTACAATAAAGTTATGACATACATCCTTGTCAAAAAATATATTACAGGCAAAGCATTTCATTACAGGGACATAGTTTAAACGATTACAAGTAGATCAGAATACAAGGCAAAAACAGATACATCACAGCACGAATCAGCGGGGGTGCTTGTACATATACTCATACTCCGCATCTTCAGTAAGATCAATAACTTCGATCTTCGGGAGGACAAGGAGGCTCGAAGATGAAGGGGCGTCTTCGTGGGCAGGCACAACAGAAGATGATTAAGATCCACGAATCCGGCGGCGATGAGTGCCGTCATGACAAAGACGGTTGCGAGTATGTTCGAAAACATTTTTTGCATCAAGATTTTTCTTCTCATATTTTTCTATCTTACGCGACATAAAAGTATCGAAGGGCACGTCGGGAAACTTAGAGTTAAACTTGCGCCATATTGAGCCAGACATAAAGTAGTCGCCATAGTTAATAGTTACAGGACAAACATCTTCGGCAACCTGCACAGGATACACCTCCGGCACCTGCGCAGAGTTGCAAATATTTCAGATGAATTGTTTACAAAATATCAAAAAGACCCACATTGCTACAGCTACACACTCCCTCACACCTCAGGGGCTCCCGAAGTAACGTTGGTTGTGCGGCCTTCGTGCGGAGAGGCAGCTTGCGTAGATAGTGCAGCCGAAGACACCGCAACCGAAGAAGGTTCAGCCCCACCTCCAGAAGATGCAGCAGCAGGCGAAGGAGTGGACACAGAGCTAGGCGGAGCTTGAGAGCCCTGAAACAAACAAGGAAAAGTATAAACATAAGGAGACAGAGGTTTGCAAAGCAAAAGGAGATCAAGATAAGATAGAATACTAGGAACCTTGCGGAGCACACGCCGACCTTCGGCAACAGTTAACCCAAAGCCAAACTTCTTGAAGAAGGTTTGCATAAAGTTCTTCGCTATATTCTTGGGAAAGACATGGATTTTCTCAACCGATGCTTCAGTTGGCCAAGAGAAGTTCACATCTCGAAGTTGCCGAAGGTCACTTTTAGTCAGGCTAGGCTCATTATCACCAAAAGTCTTGAATAAGGAGTATATGGTGTGGGCAAGACTTCGAGCAGCAACAGCAGCACCAAGCTCTCCAAAAGAACGCCCAGTAGATGCAAGAGAGCCAACACCAGTAGACAACCAGTCAAACACTTGACCTATGAACATCTCTTTCACGTCGTAGGGAGCAGGGCTAAGTCCATAGTCAACGAGGAGATCATGAACTTTCTTGCAAAGAGGTGCCACATGACGCTCAATCTCATCACAATAGGCCTCAGGTTCCGAAGTTAGGCTGGCATGTGACCGCCGAAGATCAGCAAGCTCAGCAACCTTAGTGTCATACAGCCTTTGAAGACCTTCAGCCTTCTTCTTCTCGTCCTCAGCAGTAGAAGCCAAACGAAGAAGGTCAGTTAACTGAAGTTCCAATTCAGCGTTTGAGGACCTGTGTGGTTCAAGGACCGGTGGATGGTCGCTTCCTAGTATGATGAGTGATTGACAACATTGTGTGGACTAATTCTTGGCTAAGTATTGCAGGTGCAGGTTGCGGCTTGACTGGTGTTGATGCAGTTGACAAACAAGCGCGAAAGGTCATTGCCGGTGAGGCCTCCAGGTGTGGAGAAGACAAGTAGGCTTGGTTCGAGGGACCCGGTGGCCAGCGGGGTCAAGTTCGGGCCGCATGGTGGTAAGAACGGCAAGATGAAGTCGTGGTCGGTTCCTTGGTTGAGCCTCAAAGCCAAGATCGAGTCGGGACTTCGTAGGGGATAGGTCATGAGTGGAGATTGGCGGAGGCCACACCAAGTTCGCGGGGTTTCCAGTGGTTCACCAGAAAACCACTAGGTTCCTTGGTTGATCCACAAAGCCAAGACCGAAGACGGAGGTGCAGCAGCACTGGACCGGTCTGACCGGTGGGTACCGGTCTGACCGGTGGAGGACACCAGTCTGACCGGTGTGTGACGACGCAGTCCAGAGACTTCAAAGCGGAGGACATGCATCGGGATCGCATGGTGTGCGTCGAGGCTACGCAGGGTGCGGTCGCCGGGCATCCGTTCGATGGTGCGACGACGAAGTTTCCCAAAAGGCCCTTCGGGGGTGTGTATCCTAGTTTAATGTAATAGGGGTAGTTTCGTCTTTCGGTTGCCTCCATATAACCCAAGTGGTGAGAGGATGTCAGCCATCTCTTGGAACCCTAGCTCATTTCCCTTTGCTATTTTCCCTTCCTATTTTCCTTAGGATTTTCTAGGACTAGCTTGAGAGCTTCATGGTGAGATCTCGAGAGAGGGATGGATGATCGGGAGGCAAGCTAGACCTTGTATGAACCTTCATGGTACATATATATGATTCGGCGTGGTTCCTCAAGGCTTGATTGTGTCTCTCCCGTTTTTCCTTTTTGGTGATTTTCGGAGCCTTGTCTTGGTGATTTTCTTGTGGCGGTTTTGAGACCTTTCTCTTTGGGATTTGGTGGGGGATGTATGCATGAACCCTTCGTGGTTCTGTTCCCTTTGATTCCACTCCCAAATCCGTGAGCAAAGGGGCTCGATTTTGGGGTTTTCTCCTCTCTAGGGTTAGAGGTGTTCTTGGTGGGATTTCTTCAATTCCTCTTGATTTAGCAAGTTTTGGTGGACCAAATTTTGGCTATGGAGTGCCCATGAGGTGTTCCTACTATCTCCAAAGTCTTGGGCGAATCCGTGGAGCGAATCAGGAGATCGAGATTTGGATTTGGGGGAGTTGACCCGCGGGTTGCTGTTCATCCCGAGAGCACAGGTCTTGGCCGGTCTAACCGGTGCCTCTCACTGGTCTGACCAGTGCTGACCCTTGGTTGGGTTTTGCTCAGATGAATGTCTTGGTGAGTTCCATGGTCTCTTGTGTTGCTGCTGTTTCGAGTTTGGTCAGTTTTGGAGCTCAGAAGGTCTGTTTGACGGATTTGGGGTTTCCTGGGTTGACCGGTCTGACCGGTGTGCTACACCGGCCTGACCGGTGTAGGAGCCTTTTGTGGAAGTCCTCAGGTTCTGCTCAGGTGACCTGGCTCAGGGTCCAGGGTGACCCCGTGTGTCTCTGGTAGGTGACGGGTGTTCCGGCGGCTTAGACCGGAAGATCCGGCAGGGACCAGTCTGACCGGTGCAGGTGACCGGTCTGACCGGTGTGGTCAGTAGATGCTCGTGTTGCTTGTTCCGCTGCGTTCTCGAGTAGGTTTCGGTGGTTGTTGGTTCCTATGACCAGTAGCACTCAAGTGGCTGCGTGGTCTTGACCAACTTGGGTAGTTGAGTCGGAGACGTGTTTTGGATAGCCGTGTTCGTCTTGTTGGAGTAGCCATCTCCTTCGAGAAGAATTTTTATCGGCTCCCATTCACTCCCCCTCTCTGGTCGCCAGTTCGGTCCTTCAAGTGGTATCAGAGCCGATTCGGGTCTTCATTGGCTCTAACCAGTCTAAGATCCAAAGATGGCGTACCAGGAACGGGGTTAGGGTCCTCCGCACTTTGATGGCAAAAACTACCAGATGTGGCAGAGGCGGATGGCGGCGTTCCTCCGCGGAAAGGGTCAGATCCTTCAGGACGTTACGGTGAACACAGCTTCTGTTCATCCAATTAACTTCCTAGCTCTTGGATCGAGGGACATGCACGACGCCAAGAACAAGGCGGTCGACTACTTGTTTCGTGCTCTGTGTCAATCCGAATTCGATCGTGTTCAGACAGAGGACTTAGCTTGTAGGATTTGGGAGGAGCTGAAAGATGCTCACGCTGGAAATGCTCAGGTTCAGGCACGGATGTATGCGACTTACCGGAGAGAGTACGAGAACTTCACTCATCTCCCTAGTGAGTCAATTGATGCCTTGTTCCAGCGGTTCACGGTGGTTGTGAACAACATGAGGGGTAATGTGGACGTGCTCCTGTACGATGACCATGATAGAACCGTGAAGCTCTTCCGCGCGCTAGATCGTACTGTGTGGGATGGAAAGGTCGAGGCAATTCTTGAGTCCGAGAAGTATGACACCTTGACGGTGAACGAGCTGTCCGAAGCTCAAGTCAGATGATGTGGATCGTGGTGTGACAGCACGTCTTGAGAGCCCGACTGACTCCCATAGTCATGCTCTCGTTGGTAGCTCAGGTGCTAAGTCCAACGCTAACCCATCCTCCAAGATGTTCTCTTTGTCCTCTTTGATGTCTTTGCCAGACGAGGAGTTCGACGTGCTTGGAGAGGACGAGCTGGCGCTGTTGACCAGGTGGTTCAAGAGGTTGCACGAGAACCGGGTGAACACGAGGAGGACGACACGGACATGCTTCCAGTGCGGCAAGCCAGGACACTTCATCGCCGACTGTCCGGAGAAGGTGGAGAACAAGGACGGCTACAAGCACCGGTCGAGGACGGACAACAAGCACCGATCGAGGCGCGATCACAAGCACAAGCATCGGAACAAGGACGAGCGAGGATCAAGGAAGAAGGGCGGCCATGGCAAGAAGGCCCGAGCGATGGTCGGAGCAAGTGACGTTGACTCCAGCTCCGCCTACTCTTCCTCGAGCTCTAGTAGCAGCGAAGATGAGGTGATCGGCGCAAGAGCAAGAAGTCATCCAAGAACTTGAGTGGGCTGAGCTGCTTCGCGAGGGATGACTTCACCAGAGCGACTCAGACTCCGACTCCGAGGATGAGGTACATGACGAGCTTCCCTTCTTGCGTGAGGAGAATGAGCGGCTTGGCAAGTTGCTTCATAACCGTGATGATATGCTTAGAGAGGCAAAGAAGATGAGGAAGGAGCTTAGGGCCTCACTAGAAGATGCTAGGAACCGAGTAGCTGAGTTAGAAACACAGAACCTTGATGCTAAGCTTGAGATAGATTCGCTTAAGGCTTCACCTGTTGTTTGTGATGAGGTTGATTGTGATGATTGCTCTGTTGACCTAGCTGATCTTACTGCTCTCAAGGCAAAGCATGCCTCCACGTGTGAGGAACTAGATGTGCTTAGGGTTGAAGTGGCTGAGCTTAAGTCTAGACCTACTTTGCTAGGTTCTTGCACTTCTTGCCCTGTTTTGCATGGAAAGATTGATGAGATGCATGCTTACATTGTTTCTCTTCAGGCTGAGTTGAAAGCTCCTGTTCCCACTTCTTGCTCTACTTGTGAATTGCATGCGGTTAAGAATCTGGAACTTGCACATTATGTTGATAGCTTGCAGGATGAGAACGATGACTTGAGAAAAATTATGGGTTGGTTGTCGGGTCATGAACCACAGCTTAGGATGATGATAGAGGCATACAAGCACTATGATGGGCAAGCGCTTGGTTCGGAGAAGATTGGAGAGTGTAGTGGTGAGGGAGGAGAGAAGATTGGTGATATCCAAGTTCCACCAAAAACCTTCCACAAAAATGCCTATGCACCTAAGCCCAACCCACTGAGAAACAAACTTGACACAACTCCAGATCCTCCCATATTTCCTCACCCAACAAATGATTTCCAACAACCCATCAATTTCAAGAGTGACTTGGGGAACGAGTTCGTTGGGAAGAAGGGTGAGAAGCCTAGTGAGGAGAAACCAAAAGAGAACCGAGTGAACAGCCCCAACCCAAGCCTAAACCATAGCCCATGAAGTTCCATTGTGGGTATTGTGGTAGAGATGGTCACAAGGATGAGTTTTGCTTCAAGAGGAAGCGTGAGGAGAGGTTGGCTAAGGAGTAGGCTAACAAGGACAAGTACCACCCCTCTAATGGTGTACTTGAGCCTCGTATGCAGATGCCCAGGGCCAAGGTGATTGTGAGGACGGTTCCGGCTTGGGGAGATCGAAGAACGGTTGGTGGTGCTGCTGGTAGTGCGCCACCGGTCAGACTGGTCAGGGTGACCGGTTAGACCGGTGTAGACCTGGGCACTGGCCAGCGTGGTTTTCGTGGTCGTGGAGGTGCTCAGTTTGGGTCTTTTGGTCGTGGTACAGGTGGTTGGGATGGTTAGTCTGGTGGTGTTCAGTTTGCTAGACGTTCTCCACCTCGTGCTCAATACAATGGTGGGACAAGTCGTAGCTTTGAGGTGGAGAGGAGGAACGGTCCACAGTATTCCTTTCATGGCTTTCGTTCTCCTCCAGTGAGACAGGGGTGGTTCCCTCGTGGTGGTACTCGTGGTGGTTCTCGTGGTGGTAGCTTTGGTAGGCGAGATGCTTTGGATTGTGCTAACCCCACTTTGGAGCAAATGGTTCGGCACTGGTTTTACTCTTTTGGTACTAACCCTAGTGTTGAGTCGTTTGTTCACTCACGTGCTCGCTTTTGATTTTCAGGTAGGAGACTTGAGGAACGTTTGGTTGATTGTCTCCGGTTGCTCGAGGCATATGACCGGAGACAAGGGGTGGTTCTCTAGTCTCGTCCCGGTGGTGTCCAAGACATACATCACCTTTGGGGACAATGGGCGAGGGCGTGTGCTTTCAGAAGGTGAGATAAGGATAAGTGACAAAGTCACTCTCAGGTGTGTTGCTCTTGTTCAATCGCTCGGATTCAATTTGCTTTCTATTTCCCAGCTTTTGGATGAGGGTTTTGAGGTGTTGTTTCGGCCTGGTGGTTCTCGGATTTTGGATTCTCGAGGAGACCTAATTTGCATGGTCGTTCCCGAGGGTCAAGTTTTCCGAGCGGATTTCTCTCAGTTTTCTGGTGTGGCTCGTTTTTTTTGGCTGGTTCTTTGAGTGAGTTGTGGAAGTGGCATAGGAAATTGGGTCACTTGAGCTTTGACCTTTTGTCTCGCTTGAGTAAACTCAATTTGGTCCGAGGATTGCCCCGGTTGAGGCTTGAGAAAGAGTTGGTTTTTGCGCCGTGTAGGCATGCCAAGATGGTAGCCTCTTCCCATCCGCCCCTCACTGATGTGATGACGGAGCATCCATGCGAGCTGCTCCATATGGACCTTGTTGGCCCAGCTCATGTGCGATCAGCGGGTGGGAAGTGGTTTGTCCTAGTTGTGGTGGACGACTACTCTCGATATGCGTGGGTCTTCTTTTTGGAGGAAAAGGGGGAGACATTTGGTTTTGTTCGAGATCTTGTCTTGAGGTTGAAGAACGAGAGGCACAGAGATGCCATACGAGCGATCCGCAGTGACAATGGCTCGGAATTTATAAACTCTCGTTTCAAAACCTTTTGCCATGACTTGGGTCTTGAACACTAGTTTTCGAGTCCGTATACGCCTCCCTAGAATGGCGTGGTGGAAAGGAAAAACAGAACCTTGTGCGAGATGGCCCAGCCGATGCTCAACGAGCATAGGACTCCGAGAAGTTTCTGGGCTAAGGCAGTCAATACCGCGTGCTATGTCTCGAACAGTATTTTCCTTCGAGCATTCAAGAAGAAGACGTGCTATGAGATGATGCACGATCGCACTCCCAAGGTAAGTCATTTCCATATGTTTGGATGCAAGTGCTTTATTTTGAAGAAAGGCAAGAATCTGGATAAGTTTGAGGCTAGGTCAGTTGATGGTATTTTCTTTGGTCTGCTTCTCACTCTAGAGCATTTCGCGTGCTCAACTTGGAAACTAACCAAATCGTGGAGACTTGCGAGGTTACCTTCGACGAGACACAGCCACGTAGCTCTCTTGTCTTTGACTGTGCAGGTGACGATGAGCTTGGCAAGGAGATCTTTCAGGAGGAGGAACATGAACATGGTGATGATGAAGATGGCGGTGTGGTATCCGCGGCTGAGCATGTACCTACTACTTCGACTATGATCGAGAACGGGCCCTCTCCTACACCTACAACGACAATCCCAGATCAAGGAGAAGCTGCTATTGAGGGGGAGGTAGCTTCAAGGCGAGAACCTCCCCGGCAAGTTCAAGTGGATCACCCAGCTTCGAGAATCATCGGTGACATCAATGAACGTACTACACGGTCGAGGGTTCGAAACAATTCTCACTTTGCCCATGCTGCTTTTGTTGCTACCTTTGAGCCCAAAGACATTGGACACACGTTATCTGATCATAATTAGGTTAATTCGATGCATGAGGAGTTGGAGAATTTTGAGAGAAACCAAGTTTGGGAGTTAGTGGATCCTCCACCGGGTTGTAAGCCGATTGGGACAAAATGGGTGTGGAAAAATAAAGAGGGAGAGAAAGGAGAAGTGGTGAGAAACAAGTCGAGGTTGGTGGCGCAAGCGTACAGTCAGAAAGAGCGGATCGACTACGAGGAGACCTTTGCTCCCGTAGCCCGTTTGGAGGCGATTAGGATCCTTCTAGCCTTTTCTGTGGCTAAAGGGTTCTAATTGCACCAAATGGACGTGAAGAGTGCTTTCCTGAATAGTGTTTTGGAGGAAGAAGTGTACATGAGGCAATCACCGGGGTTTGAGAGTACGAAGTACCCCCACCGGGTGTACAAGTTGAGAAAGGCACTGTATGGGTTGAAGCAGGCGCCTAGAGCTTGGTACGGCAGGTTGAGGGGGTTCCTGTTTGAGAGAGGTTTCGAGATGGGGAAGGTAGATCAGACCTTGTTTCTCCTCAGGCAGGGCAAAGAGATCCTAATTGTGCAGGTATACGTTGATGATATTATCTTTGGTGGCTCGTCTAACTCTTTGGTTGCAAGGTTTGCAGAAGACATGAGCAAGGAATTTGAGATGAGCATGATGGGTGAGTTGCAGTTCTTCCTCGATCTCCATATCAAGCAGTCGAAGGAAGGAACATTTGTGCATCAAGCTTAGTACACCAAAGACATTGTGAGGAAGTTCAAGATGGAGGACTCCAAGGCCATGGCGACGCCTATGAGTACGACTACAGCTCTTGATGCGGACGAGGAAGGTGAACACGTGGACCAGAAGGAGTACCGAAGCATGATCGGGTCACTCCTGTACTTGACGGTGACGAGGCCGGACATCCAATTCTCGGTATGTCTGTGCGCTCGTTTTCAAGCGTCTCCGAGGACTTCGCATCGGCAAGCAGTCAAGCGCATATTCATGTATTTGCGACACACTCCCGACTTCGGCCTTTGGTACTCCGTGTCTTCTTCTTTGGCTCTTCATGGATTTTCGGACGCGGATTTTGTCGGGTGTCGGTTGGATAGGAAGTCCACTTCTGGGACTTGCCAGTTCTTGGGTTCTTCTTTGGTGTCTTGGTCTTCAATCGAGTGTTGCTCAATCCACTACCGAATCAGAGTATGTGGCCACAGCTAGCTGTTGCTCTCAGCTCCTTTGGATCACATACACCATGAGCGACTTTGGTGAGGAGTATACCCATGTAAATTGCTTGCAAAATGTCCTCCCAAGTCTTTTGTGCTTATTTTATATAGCTTTGGGTGCTAAACCGTTGCATGATGCCTACCAATGAGAAGTCTCATATATACAAGTAGGCACATGGCTCGGTGGTTTTGACATGACATGAGGTGCTTGAGGGTGTTTATGATGGTCTTATGATTAGAATGGTTGTCCTAGCATGAAGTGTATGTGGTTCTGCCATTTTGTCATGTTTTGCTCATGTTTAGGACTTTGCTCATGTGAGAGCCTGTGTGGTTCGAGGACCCCCGGGCGAGATCCCGGAACCTCCGGGAACTGGCGAACTTCAGCAAGCTGTCTGGGAGCAGCTCAGAACTTCCGGCAGAGGTTCCGAGAAAGTGTGAAGGTGGTTAAGACAGCTAGCTGATAGGTCATATGTGGCTGGGATGATTTTGGTTTTAGAGAAGATCTTTAAGCACTTGGTTTCAACCATGCCACTATTAGTATCCGCGGTGGTAGGTCGCTTCCTGGTGTGATGAGTGATTGACAACGTGGTGTGGACTGATTCTTGGCTAAGTATTGCAGGTGCAGGTTGCGGCTTGACTGGTGTTGGTGCAGGTGAAGAACAAGCGCGAAAGGTCGTTGCGGGTGAGGTCTCCAGGTGTGGAGAAGACAAGTAGGCTTGGTTCGAGGGACCCGGTGGCTAGCAGGGTCAAGTGCGGGCCGCATGGTGGCAAGAACAGCAAGATGAAGTCGTGGACGGTTTCTTGGTTGAGCCTCAAAACCAAGGTCGAGCTGGGACTACGTGGGAGCCGAGTCATGAGTGGAGATTGGCAGAGGCTACACCGAGTTCGCGGGGTTTCCGGTGGTTCACCAGAAAACCACTGGGTTCCTTGGTTGATCCACAAAGCCAAGACCGAACACGGAGGTGCAGCAGCATCGGACCGGTCTGACCGGGGTACCGGTCTGACCGGTGAGGAGCACCGGTCTGACCGGTGTGCGACGACGCAGTCCAGAGACTTCGAAGCGAAGGACACGCGTCGGGATCGCAAGGCTTGCGTCGAGGCTAAGCAAGTTTGCGGTCGCTGGGCATTCGTCCAATGGTGCGACGACAAAGTTTCTCAAAAGGCCCTTCGGGGGCGTGTATCCTAGTATTAGGCCTTAGGGGTAGTTTCGTCTTTCGGTTGCCTCCATATAACCCAAGTGGTGAGAGGATGGCAGCCATCTCTTGGAACCCTAGCTCATTTTGTTTTGCTATTTTCCTCTTCCATTTTTCCTTTGGAATTTCTAGGTCCAGCTTGAGAGCTTCATGGTGAGATCTTGTGAGAGGGAAGGATGATCGGGCGAAAGCTAGACCTTGTATGAACCTTCATGGTATGTATAGATGATTCGGCGTGGTTCCTCAAGGCTTGATTGTGTTCTTCCCGTTTTTCCTTTTTGGTGATTTTCGGAGCCTTTTCTTGGTGAATTTCTCGTGGCGGTTTGGAGACCTTTCTATTTGGGATTCGGTGGGGGATGCATGCATGAACCCCTCGTGGTTCTTTTCCCTTTGATTCCCCTCCCAAATCCGTGAGCAAAGGGTCTCAATTTTGGGGTTTTCTTGGCTCTAGGGTTAGAGGTGTTCTTGGTGGAAATCCTTCGATTCCTCTCATTCTAGCAAGTTTTGGTGGACCAAATCTTGGCTATGGAGTGTCCATGAGGTGTTCCTACTATTCCCAAAGTCTTGTGCGAATCTATGGAGCGAATCGGGAGATCGGGAGTTGGATTTGGGGGAGTTGACCCGCGGACTGCTGTTCATCCCGAGCTGCCCAGGCGTGACCGGTCTGGTCGGTGCTCTTGACCGGTCTGACCGGTGCAAGGCCTTTGTGGGATTTGTCTTGGGTGAACTGCCTGGTTCGTGTGTCTTTGGGCTGAGTTGCTGCTGGTCAGTTCTTGGAAGGTTTCGAGGAGTTTGGCTAGGTTTGGTTTTGTTCCAGGGCCTAGTGGAGTCGCTGAGGCTTCCTGGAACGTTTGCTGTGCGGCTGCTGTAGCCACCGGCCTGACCGGCGCTGTCCACCGGTCTGACCGGTGTCACCGGTCTAACCGGCGCAGGCCATCGGTCTGACCGGTGTAGCACAGGCTGCAAGCCGTGCAGGTTTCCGCTGTGCGTTTTGGTGTGTTTTGGTTTGGAAGGCTGTGTGTTGGTTCCTAGGACCAGTAGCACTCCAGTGGCCACGTGGTCTTGGTCAACTTGGGTAGTTGAGTCGGAGACGTGCTTGGTTGCCGCGTTCATCTTGTTGGAGTCGCCATCTCCTTCGAGAAGAATTTTTATCAGCTCCCATTCACTCCCCCCTCTCTGGTCGCCAGTTTCGGTCCTTCAATTGGTATCAGAGCCGGTTTGGGTCTTCATTGACTCTTACCAGTCTAAGATCCAAAGATGGCGTACCAGGAATAGGGTTCGGGTCCTCCGCACTTCGATGGCAAAAACTACCAGATGTGGCAGAGGCGGATGGCGGCGTTCCTCCGCGGAAAGGGTCAGATCCTTTGGGACGTTATGGTGAACACAGCTTATGTTCATCCGATTAACTTCCTTGCTCCAGGATCGAGGGATATGTTCGACGCCAACAACAAGGCGGTTGACTACTTGTTTCGTGCTCTGTGTCAGTCCGAATTCGATCGGGTTCAGACAGAGGACTTAGCTTGTAGGATTTGGGAGCAGTTGAAGGATGCTCATGCTGGGAATGCTCAGGTTCAGGCTCGGATGTACGCGACTTACCGGAGAGAGTACGAGAACTTCACTCATCTCCCCGGCGAGTCCGTCGATGCCCTTGTCCAGCGGTTTACGGTGGTGGTGAACAACATGAGAGCCAATGTGGCCGTGCTCCTATACGATGATCATGATAGAGCCGTGAAGCTCTTGCACTCGTTGGATCACACCGTATGGGACGGAAAGGTCGAGGCTATTCTTGAGTCCGAGAAGTATGATACCCTGACTGTGAACGAGCTGTTTTCCAAGCTCAAGTCAGCTGAGTTGGACCGTGGTATGACAGCAAAGATTGAGAGCCCGACTGACTCTCATAGTCTTACTCTCGTCGGTGGCAAAGGTGCTAAGTCTAACGCTAACGCATCCTCCAGGATGTACTCTCTGTCTTCTTTGATGTCTTTGCCAGACGAGGAGTTCGACGTGCTTGGAGAGGACGAGCTGGCGTTGCTGACCAGGCGGTTCGAGAGGTTGCACGAGAACCGGGTGAACACAAGGAGGAATCCACGGACATGCTTTCAATGCGGCAAGCCAGGACATTTCGTCGCCGACTGTCCGGAGAAGATGGAGAACAAGGATGGCTACAAGGACGGCTACAAGCACCGGTCGAGCAAAGACGGCAAGTACCGATCAAGACGCGATCACAAGCACAAGAACAAGCACAAGGACGAGCGACGATCGAGGAAGAAGGACGGCCGCGGCAGGAAGGCCCGAGCGATGGTCAGAGCGAGCGACGTCGACTCCAGCTCCGCCTACTCTTCCTCGAGCTCGAGTAGCAGTGAAGATGAAGGTGATCGGCGCAAGAACAAGAAGTCATCCAAGAACTTGAGTGGGCTAAGCTGCTTCACGGGAGATGGCTTCTGTGGCATGGCACGCAGCTCCGGTAGCAAGAAGAGTCACCAGAGCGACTCGGACTCCGACTCCGAGGATGAGGTACATGACGAGCTTCCCTTCTTGCGTGAGGAGAATGAGCGTCTTGGCAAGTTGCTTGATAATCGTGATGCCATGCTTAGAGAGGCCAAGAAGATGAGGAAAGAGCTTAGGGCCTCACTAGAAGATGCTAGGAACCGAGTAGCTGAGCTAGAAACCCAGAACCTTGATGGTAAGCTTGAGATCGATTCGCTTAAGGCTTCACCTGTGGTTTCTGATGATGTTGATTGTGTTGATTGCTCTGTGTACCTAGCTGATCTTACTAGTCTCAAGGATAAGCATGCTTCTACTTGTGATGAACTAGATGTGCTTAGGGTTGAAGTGGCTGAGCTTAAGTCTAGACCTGCTTTGCTAGGTGCTTGCACTTCTTGCCCTGTTTTGCATGGAAAGATTGATGAGATGCATGCTTGCACTGTTTCGCTTGAGGCTAAGCTGAAAGAACCTATTCCCACTTCTTGCTCTACTTGTGAGTTGCATGCTTTGAAGAATCTGGAACTTGCACATTATGTGGATCGCTTGCAGGATGAGAACGATGACTTGAGAAAAATGATGGGTTGGTTGTCGGGTCATGAACCTCAGCTTAGGATGATGATAGAGGCATACAAGCGCTATGATGGGCAAGCGCTTGGGTCCGATAAGATTGGAGAGTGCAGTGGTGAGGGAGGAGAGAAGATTGGCGATATCCAAGCTCCACCAAAAACCTTCCACAAAAATGCCTATGCTCCTAAGCCCAACCCACTGAGAAACAAACTTGACACAACCCTAGATCCTCCCGTATTTCCTCGCCCCACAAATGATTTCCAGTAACCCATCAAGTCCAAGAGTGACTTGGGGAATGAGTTCGTTGGGAAAGAAGGTGAGAAGCTGAGTGAGGAGAAACCAAGTGAGCAGCCCCAACCCAAGCCTAAGCCTAAGCCCATACGGTTTCATTGTGACTATTGTGGGAGAGATGGTCACAAGGGTGAGTTTTGCTTCAAGAGGAAGCGTGAGGAGAGAATGGCTAAGGAGTGGGCTAACAAGGACCGGTACCGCCCCTCAAATGGTGTACCTGAGCCTCGTATGCAAATGCCCAGGGCCAAGGCGATTGTGAGGACGGTTCCGGCTTGGGGAGATCGAAAGGTGGCAGGTGGTGCTGCTGGCCGACAGTAGTTCGGTTCCCGTGCTCGTGAGAATGCTCGGTTTGGTTCAGGAGGTCGTGGTTCTGGTGGTTGGCATGGAAAGTCTGCAGGTGGTCAGTTTGCTAGACGTTCTCCACCTCGTGCTCAATGCAAGGGTGGGAGGAGTCATAGCTTTGAGATGGAGAGGAGGAACGGTCCACGGTCTTCCTTTCGTGGCTTTCGTTCTCCTCCAGCTAGACAGGGATGGTTCCCTAGTGGTGGCTCCCGTGGAGGTTTTCGTGGTGGTAGTTTTGATAGGCGTGACGATATGGTTTGCGCTAACCCCACTTTGGAGCAAATGGCTCGGCACTGGTTTTACTCTTTTGGTACTAACCCAGTGCTGAGTCGTTTGTTCACTCACGTGCTCGTTTTTGAATTTTAGGTGGGAGACTTGAGGAACGTTTGGTTGATTGACTCCGGTTGCTCGAGGCATATGACCGGAGACAAGGGGTGGTTCTCAAGTCTCGTCCCGGTGGTGTCCAAGACATACATCACCTTTGGGGACGATGGGCGAGGGCGTGTGCTTTCAGAAGGTGAGATTAAGGTAAGTGACAAGGTCACCCTCAGGCGTGTTGCTCTTGTTCTATCGCTGGGGTTCAATTTGCTTTCTGTGTCCCAATTGTTGGATGAGGGTTTTGAGGTGTTGTTTCGGCCTGGTGGTTCTCGGATTTTGGATTCTCGAGGGGACCTAGTTTGCATGGTTGTTCCCGAGGGTCAAGTGTTCCGAGCGGATTTCTCTCAGTCTTCGGGTGTGGCTCATTGCTTTTTGGCTGGTTCTTCGAGTGAGTTGTGGAAGTGGCATAGGAAGTTGGGTCACTTGAGCTTTGACCTTTTGTCTCACTTGAGTAAACTCAATTTGGTCCGAGGATTGCCACGGTTGAGGTTTGAGAAAGAGTTGGTTTGTGCGCCGTGTAGGCATGTCAAGATGGTAGCCTCTTCTCACCCGCCCCTCACCGATGTGATGACGGAGCGTCCATGCGAGCTGCTCCATACGGACCTTGTTGGCCCAGCTCGTGTGCGATCTGCGGGTGGGAAGTGGTACATCCTAGTTGTGGTGGACGACTACTCTCGGTATGCGTGGGTTTTCTTCTTGGAGGAGAAGGGGGAGACATTTGGTTTTGTTCGAGATCTTGTCTTGATGTTGAAGAACGAGAGGCACGGAGATGCCATACGAGCGATCCGCGGTGACAATGGCTCGGAATTCAAAAACTCTCATTTTGAAACCTTTTGCCATGACTTGGGTCTTGAACACCAGTTTTCGAGTCCATATACGCCTCCCCAGAATGGCGTGGTGGAAAGGAAAAACAGAACCTTGTGCGAGATGTCTCGGACGATGCTCGACGAGCATAGGACTCCGAGAAGGTTCTGGGCTGAGGCGGTCAATACCGCGTGCTATGTGTCCAACAGGATTTACCTCAGGGTCCATAAGAAGAAAACATGCTATGAGTTGATGCACGGTCGCACACCCAAGGTGAGTCACTTCCATGTCTTTGGTTGTAAATGCTTCATTCTTAAGAAAGGAAAGAAGTTGGACAAGTTCGAACGAGACACAGCCACATAGTCAGCTTGTTTTTGAGTGTGCAGGTGACGATGAACTTGGCGAGGAGATCTTTCAGGAGGAGGAGCGTGAACATGGAGATGATGAAGATGGTGGTGTGGTGCCCGCGGCTGAGCATGTACCTACTACTTCAACTACGATCGAGAACGGGCCCTCTCCCACACCTACAACGACAAGCCCGGATCAAGGCGAAGCTGCTATTGAGGGGGAGGTAGCTTCAAGGCGAGAACCTCCCCGGCGAGTTCAAGTGGATCACCCAGCTTCAAGGATCATCGGCGACATCAATGAACGTACTACACGGTCGAGGGTTCGAAACAATTCTTACTTTGCTCATGCTGCTTTTGTTGCTACTTTTGAGCCCAAAGACATTGGACACACGCTATCTGATCATAATTGGGTCAATTCGATGCATGAGGAGTTGGAGAACTTTGAGCGAAACCAAGTTTGGGAGTTGGTTGACCCTCCACCGGGGTGTAAGCCGATTGGGACAAAATGGGTGTGGAAAAACAAAGAGGGAGAGAAAGGTGAAGTAGTGAGAAACAAGTCGAGGTTGGTGGCGCAAGGGTATAGTTAGAAAGAGGGGATCGACTACGAGGAGACATTTGCTCCCGTAGCTCGTTTGGAGGCAATTAGGATCCTTCTAGCCTTTTCCGTGGCTAAAGGGTTCAAATTGCACCAAATGGATGTGAAGAGTGCTTTCCTAAACAGTGTGTTGGAGGAAGAAGTGTATGTGAGTCAGCCACCGGGTTTGAGAGTGAGAAGTACCCCCACCGGGTGTACAAGTTGAGGAAGGCGCTGTATGGGTTGAAGCAGGCGCCTAGAGCTTGGTATGGTAGGTTGAGGGGGTTCTTGTTTGAGAGAGGGTTTGAGATGGGAAAGATCGATTAGACCTTGTTTCTCCTCAGGTAGGGCAAAGATATCCTGATTGTGCAGGTATACGTGGATGATATTGTCTTTGGTGGCTCGTCTAACTCTTTGTTTGCAAGGTTTGTAGAAGACATGAGCATGGAATTTGAGATGAGCATGATGGGTGAGTTGCAGTTCTTCCCCGGCCTCCAGATCATGCAGTCGAAGGAAGGAACATTTGTGCACCAAGCTAAGTACACCAAGGACATTGTGAGGAAGTTCAAGATGGAGGACTCCAAGGCTATGGTGACACCTATGAGTACGACTATAGCGCTTGATGCGGACGAGGAAGGTGAACACGTAGACCAGAAGGAGTACCGAAGCATGATTGGGTCACTCCTGTACTTGACGGTGACGAGGCCGGACATCCAATTCTCGGTATGTCTGTGCGCTCATTTTGAAGCATCTCCGAGGACTTCGCATCGGCAAGCAGTCAAGCGCATTTTCAGGTATTTGCGTCATACTCCCGACTTCGACCTTTGGAACTCCGCGTCCTCTTCTTTAGCTCTTCATGGTTTTTCGGATGCGGATTTTGCCGGGTGTCGGTTGGATAGGAAATCCACTTCTGGAACTTGCCAGTTTTTGGGTTCCTCTTTGGTGTCTTGGTCTTCCCGCAAACAATCGAGTGTTGCTCAATCCACTACCGAGGCAGAGTATGTGGCCGCAGCTAGTTGTTGCTCTCAGCTCCTTTGGATCACATACACCATGAGTGACTTTGGTGAGGAGTATACCCATGTCCCACTTCAATGTGATAGCACCAGTGCCATAAGCGTTGCAAAGAACCCAGTGCTCCATTCCAAAACCAAGCACATAGAAGTGAGGTATCATTTCCTGAGAGACAACGTAGAGAAAGGGAAGATAGCTTTGATCCATGTACCCACACATGACCAGCTAGCCGATATTTTCACCAAACCCCTAGATCAAGCAACTTTCACTCATTTGCGGGGGGAGCTTGGTGTTTGTTTGATTTCTTGAGTTTGTGTGTGGGAGCTCCTTTGTAGCATATGTATAGCTTTCGTTTGTGCATTTTTTGCATTTGGCATGGCATATGTAACATGATGTATAGGCATCTTTGTATCTTAGGTTGCATGCATCTTGTATCATATGCATTGTGTAGGAAAAGCTTCTCCTATATACATTGTTCACCATGATGTGCTATATATGATCTTGTGAGCTAGGTTGGTATGCTATGGTTAGTTTGACTTAGTTCTTGATGATCTTATTTTATATCCATGGTCGATGGCTATGTTTTACAAAAATGTCTCATATATGCTCGCTTGTGGGTAAATGCCTTTATATGATCTTGACATGTTTTAGTGGCTTGGCTATGCTTAATTTGTGGTTGGATAGCTTATTTTGATCATATGGGGCCAAAGGCTCATTTGCCATCATGAATGTTTGGCCCCCATGCTTGATCTTGTGGAGGGGCATAAGTTCCTTTTTGTCACAAAGACATTTCATGTACCAAATATGAATCTGAAAATGAAATGTAAATTGCTTGCAAAATGTGCTCCCAAGTCTTTTGTGCTTAATTTATATAGCTTTGGGTGCTAAACCGTTGCATGATGCCTACCAATGAGAAGTCTCATACATAGAAGTAGGCACATGGCTCGGTGGCTTTAACATGACATGAGGTGCCTGTGGGTGTTTATGATGGTCTTATGCTTAGAATGGTTGTCCTAGCATGATGTTTGGGTGGCTTTGCCATTTTGACATGTTTTGCTCATGTTTAGGACTTTGCTCATTAGAGTGTGATTTTTCGCAAAACTGCTCAATTCTATCTTAGCTTCGCCCAATGGTTGTGAAACTTGGTGATCATGTAGTTGACGTCATTACGAAGCTGTAGAGTATCTAACTTACTCATTTGAACATGTGTAGCATTCTATGTTGAATTTTGTCTATTTGAGAAGCTCTAGATTGCATTTTTTGCATTTTTGGCTTGATTCATGCATTGTCAACAAGGGGAAGAAGTTTGAGCAAGTTTTGGCCTACTGAATGCATCTAGACGGTTTCCGGGTGGTTTCGAGTCATTTCTGGGCTCTCTTGTGCACCGGTCTGATCGGTTGAGGTCACCGGTCTGACCGGTCAGAGTGCTGGCTCCTGTTCAGATGTTGGGCACCGGTCTGACCGGTGCTGTTGACCGGTCTGACCGGTCAGAGCAAAGCTGAGGCAGCTGCTCTGTTTTGTGAAGAGGTTTGCATGCATTCATCAAGGGGGAGTTGTATTTGTTCAGGGGGAGCTTGCATGTGTGCAGGGGGAGCTCTTTGTGGTTTTCGAGCTTTGGGTCGGTGGCTTTTGCTCTTTGCTTGAGCTTGTTTTTGTCTCAGTTGTGTCGAGCCGTTGCCCTTGCCTAAGGGGACCGAGACTTGTCTTTCGGTTGTGTCGAGCCGTTGCCCTTGCCTAAGGGGACCGAGACTTGTCTTCTTCAAGTGATCTTGCTCTTTGCCTTTCCTTTGGCTTTCGATCGCTTGTTGGAGTTTCTTTTAGTCGTCTCTTTTCTTTTCCTTTTCTTCTTGGTTACCAAAACGTGTGTGTTGTCAATGCACTTATCAAGGGGGAGATTGAGAGCCTGTGTGGTTTGAGGACCGGTGGTAGGTCGCTTCCTAGTGTGATGAGTGATTGACAACGTGGTGTGGACTGATTCTTGGCTAAGTATTGCAGGTGCAGGTTGCGGCTTGACTGATGTTGGTGCAGGTGAAGAACAAGCGGGAAAGGTCGTTGCCGGTGAGGCCTCCAGGTGTGGAGAAGACAAGTAGGCTTGCTTCGAGGGACCCGGTGGCTAGCAGGGTCAAGTGCGGGCCGCATGGTGGCAAGAACAGCAAGATGAAGTCGTGGACGGTTTCTTGGTTTAGCCTCAAAACCAAGGTTGAGCCGGGACTACGTGGGAGCCGAGTCATGAGTGGAGATTGGCAGAGGCTACACCGAGTTCGCGGGGTTTCCGGTGGTTCACCAGAAAATCACTGGGTTCCTTGGTTGATCCACAAAGACAAGACCGAAGACCAAAGACGGAGGTGCAGCAGCATCGGACCGGTCTGACCGGTGGGTCTGACCGGTGAGGAGCACCGGTCTGACCGGTGTGTGACGACGCAGTCCAGAGACTTCAAAGCGGAGGACACGCGTCGTGATCGCAAGGCTTGCGTCGAGGCTAAGCAAGTTTGCGGTCGCTTGGCATCCGTCCAATGTTGTGATGACAAAGTTTCCCAAAAGGCCCTTCGGGGGCGTGTATCCTAGTATTAGGCCTTAGGGGTAGTTTCGTCTTTCGGTTGCCTCCATATAACCCAAGTGGTGAGAGGATGGCAGCCATCTCTTGGAACCCTAGCTCATTTTGTTTTGCTATTTTCCTCTTCCATTTTTCCTTTGGAATTTCTAGGTCTAGCTTGAGAGCTTCATGGTGAGATCTTGTGAGAGGGAAGGATGATCGGGCGAAAGCTAGACCTTGTATGAACCTTCATGGTATGTATAGATGATTCGGCGTGGTTCCTCAAGGCTTGATTGTATTCTTCTCGTTTCCCTTTTTGGTGATTTTCGGAGCCTTTTCTTGGCGAATTTCTTGTGGCGGGTTTGAGACCTTTCTCTTTGGGATTCAGTGGGGGATGCATGCACGAACCCCTTGTGGTTCTTTTCCCTTTGATTCCCCTCCCAAATCCGTGAGTAAAGGGGCTCAATTTTGGGGTTTTCTTAGCTCTAGGGTTAGAAGTGTTCTTGGTGGAAATCCTTCGATTCCTCTCATTCTAGCAAGTTTTGGTGGACCAAATCTTGGCTATGGAGTTACCCATGAGGTGTTCCTACTATCCCCAAAGTCTTGTGCGAATCCGTGGAGCGAATCGGGAGATCGGGAGTTGGATTTGGGGGAGTTGACCCGCGGGCTGCTGTTCATCCCGAGCTGCCCAGGCGTGACCGGTCTGACCGGTGCTCTTGACTGGTCTGACCGGTGCAAGGCCTTTGTGGGATTTGTCTTGGGTGAACTGCCTGGTTCGTGTGTCTTTGGGTTGAGTTGCTACTGGTCAGTTCTTGGAAGATTTCGAGGAGTTTGGCTAGGTTTTGTGTAGGGTTTCCTTCCCTTGCAGTTCGAGTTTTGGAAGTGGTTTTGTTCCAGGGCCTAGAGGAGTCACTGAGGCTTCCTGGAACATTTGCTGTGCGGCTGCTGTAGCCACCGGCCTGACCGGCGCTGTCCACCTGTCTGACCGTTGTCACCGGTCTGACCGGCGCAGGCCATCGGTCTGACCGGTGTAGCACAGGCAGCAAGCCGTGCAGGTTCCCGCTGTGCGTTTTGGTGTGTTTTGGTTTGGAAGGCTGTGTGTTGGTTCCTAGGACCAGTAGCACTCCAGTGGCTACGTGGTCTTGGTCAACTTGGGTTGTTCAGTCGGAGACGTGCTTGGTTGCCGCGTTCATCTTGTTGGAGTCACCATCTCCTTCGAGAAGAATTTTTATCGGCTCCCATTCACTCCCCACCTCTCTGGTCGCCAGTTTTGGTCCTTCATCATGAGAGGATGATTTTTTGCAAAATTGCTCAATTCTATCTTAGCTTCGCCAAATGGTTGTGAAACTTGGTGATCTTGTAGTTGATGTCATTACGAAGCTATAGAGTATCTAACTTGCTCATTTGGACATGTGTAGCATCCTATGTTCAATTTTGTCTATATGAGAAGCTCTTGGTTGCATTTTTTCGATTTTTGGCTTGATTCATGCATTGGAAACAAGGGGGAGAAGTTTGAGCATGTTTTGGCCTACTGAATGCATTTAGAGGGTTTCCGAGTGGTTTCGAGCCGTTTTTGGGCTCTTGCAGTTCCCAGGTGGGCATCGGCCAGACCGATGGATGTCACCGGTCTGACCGGTGTGAGTCAGGATCTATGCTGATCTAGTGCACTGGTCTGACCGATGTGATGGACCGGTCTGACCGGTTAGAGCAAGGCTGGTGCAGCCGCTCTGTTTTGTGAACTGGTTCGCATGCATTCGTCCAGGGGGAGTTGCATTGGTTCAGGGGGAGCTTGCATGTGTGCAGGGGGAGCTCTTTGTGGTTTTCAAACTTTGCTTTGGTGGTCTTTCGCTCTTTGCTTGAGCTTGTTTTTGTCTCGATTGTGTTGAACCGTTACCCTTGCCTAAGGGGACCGAGACTTGTCTTCTTCAAGTGATCTTGCTCTTTGCCTTTCCTTTGGCTTTCGATCGCTTGTTGGAGTTTCTTTTGGTCGTTTCTTTTCTTTTCCTTTTCTCTTTGGTTACTCAAACGTGTGTGTTGTCTATGCACTCATCAAGGGGGAGATTGAGGACCTGTGTGGTTCGAGTACCGGTGGATGGTCGCTTTCTGGTGTGATGAGTGATTGACAACGTTGTGTGGACTGATTCTTGGCTAAGTATTGCAGGTGCAGGTTGCGGCTTGACTGCTGTTCGTGCAGGTGAAGAACAAGCGCGAAAGGTCGTTACCAGTGAGGCCTCCAGGTGTGGAGAAGACAAGTAGGCTTGGTTCAAGGGACCCGGTGGCCAGCGGGGTCAAGTGCAGGCCGCATGGTGGCAAGAATGGCAAGATGAAGTCGTGGACGGTTCCTTGGTTGAGCCTCAAAGCCAATCGAGCCAGGACTTCGTGGGGGCCAAGTCATGAGTGGAGATTGGCGGAGGCCACACCAAGTTCGCGGGGTTTCTAGTGATTCACCAGAAAACCACTAGGTTCCTTGGTTGATCCACAAAGCCAGGACCGAAGACGGAGGTGCAGCAGCACTGGACCGGTCTAACCGGTGGGTCTGACCGGTGTGCGACGACACAGTCTAAAGACTTCAAAGCGGAGGACACGCGTCGGGAACGCATGGTGTGCGTCGAGGCTACGCAGGGTGCGGTCGTCGGGCATCCGTCCGATGGTGCGACGACGAAGTTTCCCAAAAGGCCCTTCGGGGGCGTGTATCCTAGTTTAATGTAATAGGGGTAGTTTTGTCTTTCGGTTGCCTCCATATAACCCAAGTGGTGAGAGGATGGCAGCCATCTCTTGGAACCCTAGCTCATTTCCCTTTGCTTTTTTCCCTTCCTATTTTCCTTACGATTTTCTAGGACTAGCTTGACAGCTTCATGGTGAGATCTTGAGAGAGCGATGGATAATCGGGTGGCAAGCTAGACCTTGTATGAACCTTCATGGTATGTATAGATGATTCGGCGTGGTTCCTCAAGGCTTGATTGTGTCTCTCCCGTTTTTCCTTTTTGGTGATTTTCGGAGCCTTTTCTTCGCGATTTTCTTGTGGCGGTTTTGAGACCTTTCTCTTTGGGATTTGGTGGGGGATGTATGCATTAACCCTTCGTGGTTCTTTTCCCTTTGACTCCCCTCCAAAATCCGTGAGCAAAGGGGCTCGATTTTGGGGTTTTCCCCTCTCTAGGGTTAGAGGTGTTTTGCTGGGATTTCTTCGATTCCTCTTGATTTAGCAAGTTTTGGTGGACCAAATCTTGGCTATGGAGTGCCCATGAGGTGTTCCTACTATCCCCAAAGTCTTGTGCGAATCCGTGGAGCGAATCGGGAGATCGAGATTTGGATTTGGGGGAGTTGACCCGCGGGTTGCTGTTCATCCCGAGAGCCCAGGTCTTGACCAGTCTGACCGGTGCCTCTCACCGATCTGACCGGTGCTGGACCTTGGTTGGGTTTTGCTTGGGTGAATGTCTTGGTGAGTTCCCTGGTTAGTTTTGAAGCTCGGAAGGTCTATTTGGTGGATTTGGGGTTTCCTGGCTTGACCGGTCTGACCGGCGTGCTACACCGGCCTGACCGGTGTAGGAGCCTTCTGTGGAAGTCCTCAGGTTCTGCTCGGGTGACCCGGCTCAGGGTCCAGGGTGACCCGGTGTGTCTCTGGTAGGTGTCGGGTGTTCCGGCGGCTCAGTCCGGAAGATCCGGCAGGGACCGGTCTGACCGGTGTGGTCAGTAGCTGCTCGTGTTGCTTATTCTGCTGCGTTCTTGAGTAGGTTTCGGTGGTTGTTGGTTTCTAGGACCAGTAGCACTCCAGTGGCTGCGTGGTCTTGACCAACTTGGGTAGTTGAGTCGGAGACGTGTTTTGGATAGCCGTGTTCGTCTTGTTGGAGTAGCCATCTCCTTCGAGAAGAATTTTTATCGGCTCCCATTCACTCCCCCCTCTCTGGTCGCCAGTTCAGTCCTTCAGCGTTCTTCTTCAGCAATTCATCCTTCTCACCAGAAATTTCAAGGCATTTCTTCTTCTCAGATTCAAGCGAAGATGAGAGGGAAGTCTTTTCAGCTTGCAGGGCCTTCACGACATCAATCTCTTTGTTAAGCGCAGTAGCAGAGGTCCTCTCAGAAAGCTGCCGGGACCGAAGGTCAGCACGGCATCGGCGTTGAGCAGCGCGACAAGCCAAGAAGGACTTCATGCTTAGGTCCTGGGCTTGAGTTAAAATTTCTTCAGCACTTCCTTTGCTAAGTTCATCCTCCATGATAGGAAAGCCAAAACTATCACCAGCTTCCTGGAGCAAAGTACGCTCGCGATCATCGCTACAAAACTGGAGCACCTTGCGCATAGAATCGTCGAAGATGCGAGCGTTAGGCTTCATGCCGAGACGCCGGGCAACAACACTGGGCGACTCATTGCTGATGAAAACACCACCACTTCTAGTATGGCTCTCAGTCTCAGAAACAATCTTACTGCCACCAGGAGCCTTAGTAGCCGAAGGCACTATAGCATCAACAGTTGAAGGTGGGGGAACAGGAGTCTTGTCCTTGGAAGATCTGGCTCGAGCGGAGAGGTCCTCGTCACTTTCGGGCTCAGGCTTACAATAGTTAATATCGAGGGGATCAGCGAGCGTGGCACTAGCAACAGCTCCAGGAGAAAGAGAAGTAATATCTACTATCTCTTCGGGTTGGTCAACAGAAGGAACTTCAATGTTTGTGCCGGAACCAACACTAACTTTGATAGGGCGCGTCTCAGTATCACTCTTCGAATGATCAGACTCTTCGGGACTGGATGACACAGCTTCGGAGGTCGTCACTTGAGAGGTTTTCTGCCGCTTTGAAACACTTCGCCCACCGCCATGGCCACGGCGCTTCTTAATAGCCTTCGGGCGTGCTGAAGGGGCTGTAGCTTCTGAACTCCCCTGACTACCCTTCTTCGCCACGCGCTTCGCCTGCGAAGCACGGCGAGCAACAGTAACAGCGCGATCACCGGCATGGATGCTAGAGAAAAAGAAGAGACGATTGTCTCGAGTGCCGCCAAGACGTTCTTGAATATCAGCATCTTCTTTAAAGGAGATAGGCCCAAGAATTTCATTGGCCCGGGCCTCAATCTCAGCAACGTTGATATCTACAAAAAATGATAGAAACAAATGTTAGTAAAATAAAGCAAAACAAAGAAAAGAAGAGAGAACGAAAGCAACAAAGGAAGAAGAGGTGGGTACCATTCTTCGTCAAACGAAAGCTTCGAGTGAAGTCTGGGATTTTGATGGGAGAAGCGAAGTCATTCCAGGCAGCAACTGACCAACCAGCGCGAACAGGAAACATCTTCGCGCCAATATACTCCTCGACTAAATCGCGAGTAGCATAGGTCTTCGCTAGTTCTTGAAAAGCATTGAGAAAAAGGTGGTCTGTATCCCCGTCTTCGTAAGCAGTACCAACAACGTTAGGAAGATTTTCAAACTGAGTGCACACAAGGGGAAGATCTTCGTCTTCAACGGTGTAGTAGAACCAATAATGATTCCAACTTTCATCCCATTTGTTTTTGTAGCAAACAACTGGCACATCAACATCGCTGCGATACTTAAAGTTAAGAGAAGCAAACTGAACTTCTACACGAACAAGGGCGCCATCAGCAACTCGATCCACCTTCAGAGGTTGGTGATGCACGGTGTGCACCCTCACGAAGTTAGCAGCAGAAGGAGCCACCGCCATGGTCTTACACGCCCACATGTAAACACTAAGCCGAAGAACGGCATTAGTGGTAAGATGATGAATATACATGCCGAAACTACGGAGGATAGACACAACAGCTCCGTCCTAGGGAAAGCGAAGTCCAGCAGTGAATAAATCACGAAAAACAACAACTTCGTTGGGCCGAGGAGTGGGAGTGGTCTCTGGACCAGGGGCTCGGCCCTTCCCTTCCTTGATGAAGCCAGAGGTCACAAACTCCGCTAGAAGGCCCTCCGAAACCTTGCTACGCCCGATGACGAAGGTGGGAGGCGATCTATCAGCTTTGGGAGCCATGGATGCAAAGTAGCAAGGAAGCGAAGAAGGAAACTACACACGCACAAAAGAAAATAAGAAACTAAACAAGGCAAAGAAATGGAAAAAGACACTTACGAAGAGAAGGCGGTAAAGACAGAGAAGGAACCTTTAGCTCTCGTGAAGGCAAAGGTCAAACAACAAAGATTTTACCGCGGTGAAATCAACCTCAGGCGGGGACAGGTCTTTATATAGGCTGCCAAAGGAGGAAATCTCGGAGATCCTGTAGCGAGAAACGTGGCGAAAATCTAGGAGTACCAGTGTGAGGTGGCGAAAATCACGGAACTTCGTGGATAAACATGCAAAACAGTAAAACTAATTTAAAAAATATATAAAAAAATGGAGGGGGAGGGGGGGTAAAATCCAAAGACGAGCCGAAGAGGGGAGACGCTTTGTAGCGAAATATTTCCACCTGTCACGAAGAAGTTTTGCTAGTTCGGCTCATCTTCGGTTGAAACCCTCACTAGCAAGGGGCTGAATGTTGGGGCAAATATTTCGCAACTAACCCCCTCCCCGTATCTTCGGTTCATCGGAGAAGAACGGGAGACGTTTTGGTTCTTGCCATTGGTTGTTTCAGGAAATGATCGGGAGTCTAGCCTGCGAAGAGTGGGAAGAGGGCGACGGGTTGAAACGCACCGAAGCTCGGCACCTTCGCTCAGGAGGGCGGAGATCGCGCGCGGCGACGAAGCAGGGAAGGAACCGCTGCGGAGATGATCAGAAGCAAAAGCGAAGAGAATGCGCGAGGAAGAGCGGTGAAAGGCGCTCTTCGAGGGAAATGGCCTACGCAAAGAGAGCGAAGGCGAAGAGCCGACGAAGACTCGAGAACAAGCGAAGAAAAGACCGCGAAATTCAGGCCGGGCGACGAGGTTAACGAAGAGCGAGATGCCAAGTGGGCAGACACGTAGACGAACAGAGTGTAAAGTGACCATCTTTAAATTGTGTGAGTACGGGCCCTGTGAGGTTACCGAAATACCCCCGAGATGCTTCCCACAATGTAAAAAAGTGATGGCAAGGGTTGTAAAGTGTAATTGTTACGGGCCTATAAAAAGGACCCGATGGTAATGAAATGGGGGCGATTGGAGAGCGGATGGGTTTCATTACGCCCAGTCGAGTTCGAGTTTTTATTCTTCGGTGTCGTAAGTGTTTTCCTTTCCTTTAGTTTGTTTCGACTGTTGGCCCCTCTTCAGGGAAGGTTTTTATCCCAACACATTGATCTAATAATCTTTGAAGGTCAAGTCAAGATGGACCTCATCATAAAGATTCAGAAATGATCTTTGAACATCTTCATTAACTGAAAAGTCATTTTTTGGTTGAACCTGAAAAAGTTCATGAAATATGTCTTGGAAGGATGTTAGAACACAAAGATAGGGCTGAAGGGCAGAAATGAGGCACCTCCCAGGCTGAATGGATAATCAAGTCAGCTCATATTAATGAAATTTATGGCATGAAGGAAAACAATCGGAAAGGGGACTCAGCATAGTGATTTGATCTGTGTGAAGTACACCCTGCCACTCAAGCATGCTATGCAAATATTAGTGTATAAAGTACTATTATGACAGAAAAGGTTTGGAATTGACATTGCTATCATTTACTTAAACCAGCTGACAAGTGACAAAGAGAGACAGAGGACAGATGAGACGGAGAAAGGGGAATTTTCTCCAAATTTAGATTCCAATCTCCCCCCAAAGCAACCACATCCAAGTAGCGAACCCACGGAAAGCTCCTCGGCTACCGATCCCCATCCCGGAAGAGGAACCCGAAGAGATCGAGCGCACTCACCAGGGTCGCAGAGCTTGAAGAACTTGTCCACATCTGCACAGCACACGAAAAGACACCGCATCAAACACACGAATCCACGCAGCCGCGCGGGAATCAGGAGCCCAATCTAGCGCGAGCGCAGGCGTCGGAATCGCAGTCGCTGAAGAGTAGTGGGTAGCACCTGGATGCGCACAAAGAAGCCCAGCATGAGCCTCTGCCATAGCGTCACCGTCGCCGACGCTCACCGCCGTCAGCACCTCCGCCGCCGGCCGAGATCACCCGCCACCCCATGCGCACTCCGCGTCCGCGCGGGCACCGGATCCGGCAGGCGCCGTGCTGGATCCGCAGCCGCTGGTCCTCGCCGCAGCGGGTCGGCGCCCCCCTGGACATCTTGAAGCTTTTCCATCGGCCGCGTCCGCCTGGATCTGCCGAAAGGAGGGGAAAAGGGCCCACCGCCACCGTCATCGTGGGCCGCACGAGCATCTCGGCGACTTTGCTCGGGCAGCGGCGAGGTGGAGGGAGGCAGCAGGGGCTGGGCGGCGGCTAGGGTTGCGGCCGCCCGAGACACCACCCTGCGCGGAGGCGACCCAGGCAGCGCTTCAGGATAGGCTCGGCTTTCCCCAGGCAAAAAAATCGATGACGCCCAGCCCGCGAGGCAGTTTGGTTTGACCTCGTGTGGGGCCCGCCAACATTTTCTATCCTACCATCCTGCATGCAACGTGGGCCCCATGCCTGCATGCAACCAATCAGTGTGCGGGAATAAGATGAGCGGCCGCTCATAGCCGCGGCAATGCATTTCTGGCTGAGAAGAAGGGACTGTTGCTGGAGTTCAGCCAAAAAAAAATGAAGCCCCTATAAGTTGGGGAGCCCCTACTCAGCAAAGTAGGGGGTTAAAGTAGGGACTATTATGCACCCCTGTTGTCCGTAATCGCGCGTATTCTGTTGCCTGTTGGGATTGGAGTTCGAGCGAGATTTATAGAAGAAGACGTGAAGACGAGGAGCATTGCCCGTCCCGCACTCCCGCACAAGGGGAGGACCACGACTACGCCGCTGACACCCGGGGCCCATAAAAGATCGAAGACGTGAAGACGTGAGACTTTTTTTGTTCCGGTCCCGTGATGGGTCGTCCAGCAGCGATCTACGCTATAAGAGAAGACGTAAGTGACGAGGACGAGGAAACTCGTACGTCGCCCCGCGAATCGCGAGCGCATCGCATCGGAAGACCAACGACGTAACTAACCCCAGTCTACAGGGATGATGGAGCCGCCCTCCGCCGCCGACCGCGACGGGCTGGCCGCCGTGTTCGAGTTCCACAAGTCCCGCATCGGCGTCCGCGGCCTCGTCGAGTCCGGCGTCGCCACGGTGCCGCCACTGTTCCTCGCGCCCGTCGCGCCGGTGTCCTCGGCGGCTGGGAACTTCGCCGTCCCGTCCGTCGACCTCTCCATCCCGCGCCCGAGCGCCGCCGCGCTCGTCCATGCTGCCACGCGCTCGTGTGGCATCTTCCAGGTCACCAACCACGGCGTCCCGGCCGGGGTCGTCGAGTCCGCACTCTCCGAGGTCAGGGCCTTCAACCAGCAGCCCCTGGCGACGCGGTCGCAGCTCTACTCTGTCACGCCCATCGGGGCCGTCACCTACGCCACCTACGCCACCGTACCCATCCCGCGGCCCAGGGACGCCCAGCCTACCGCGACCACGCCGCCCCTCATGTCATGGCGCGACACTCTCATCGTCCGCTTCGACCACCACCCAACGGGATATCCCGACCTCCGCATCCTCCCCGTAGCGTGCCAGGAGTCGCTGCTGGAGTTCCATCGGTCTGTGACGAGGCTCGGGAAGGAGATCGCCGGCATGCTGTCGGAGGAGCTCGGCGTCGAGGCCGATCGGTTGGAGCCATTTGAAGGGCACATGATGCAGTGCCACTACCACCCACCCTGCCCTGAACCGGAGAGGGTTCTGGGCAGCCGTGAGCATACCGACGCAAGTTTGTTCACGGTGCTCGCGCAGGACGGCGTCGGCGGGCTGCAGGTGCGGCTCGACGATGGCGGCGAGTGGATGGACGTGGCACCCGCGGCCGGTGCACTTTTGATCAACATCGGAGACGTGCTAAAGGTACATAATGAGTTTGTTTTCATTTAGTCAACATCAAGTATGTATTTTCTCCATGAATTATATTATCCTCGAAAAAGCTCAAAAATAAATTTGCCCCCATCGTGAATCTAACCTACACAATGATTTGCAGGTTGTCTCGAATGACGCATACGAAAGCGTGGAGCACAGGGTGGTGATCAAGTCCGCGAACGAGCCTAGGATCTCCATTGCCCTCTTCTTCAACCCTGCCAATCATGGTTTCTTCGGTCCACTCCCGGAGCTGGTGACACCACCAGAAAAACCTGCACGGTACCAGAGATTAAACTGGGAGCAATTGCTGAATAACAGAATGGACTTGGGGCACGCCAAGCCATCGTCACTTGACCAGTTCAAGGTCACTTGAATTGATTGTGTCGAGATTACTACTGGTGGTTAAGTTAACAATGAGCACTAGCTCAGCTCGTTCGTCTATTTGCTGAGAAAATATCTTATGAATTGTTAGCTTCGGAATGGATTATTAGCTTATTAGTTGGATTGACCATGAGAATCCTCAGTTTTATGGGGCAATTTTCTTCCTACCCACCTATTTGTGACGGTTACTTTTGTGATTTTTCCTCAAAAGGGGAATTCACAGGAGGAAAATCTTGAATTTATGATTTTTTCCTTACCACCTATTTTATCTAGAGTGATGTTATGGTGCTTGGAATTTCCTCCCATTTCCTCTCATTTCCTCCATCAAAAGTATTTTCCTCCCGCAAAGGGTAATTTGGTCATTTCGCGTTTGTAAGTCGTCCCCCCAACCCGCGCCCCCCGCGGCCCGACCCACGTCCGCTCCCTCACAGACGACGCGCACGCAGCACGCGAACCGAGAGGCAAACAAGAGGCGAACGCCATAGACTGCGGCGACGGCTCCTCCGGCGAGGATCCCGAACAGCGGCCCTCCCTCACGCCTCCCTGCTCCGTAGCCAACACAGCCCTCATCTCTCCCTCCCTCCAGCTACCGCCGGCGCCCTCGCAAGGCGTCGCACCGGTGGCCCTGCCGCGCCACCGCCTCAGGACGCCGGCGACTTCTCCCTGCCTCACCGGACGACGAGCCCCGGCGGCAAGGCAGGTCGTCACGACGACGCCGACACAGTCTTCTTGCCTCAAGCACCCATCCCTATCGGACCCTGTTCTTCTTGCCGGTGAGTCAAGCAACCACGCCTTTCTCCTCATCTCTCCCATGCTTTTTAGGGTTTCTTGATTCATGAAGAAGAACCTTGCAGATGTAGTATTTCTTGATTCATTTACAAGTTATTGATATAGTGTAGGCACCCCTTGTAGATAGATGAGTAGTTCTTCATTCGTTTACTAGATCTTGTAGATGTAGGTGCCAAATTAGTTGTTGAAGTCATACTCCAAATTACTAGATCTTGCAGGCAGCAACACTTGCTCTTAATTCTTTTCTTTTCAGGCGGAAATGTCCAATGATAATTCCTTGCTAGAGTATAATGAAATAGTTATGAAGATGTTTAACAGTGAGGATGAAGGATTTCAGTTTTATAACGACTACGCTTAT
Organism: Cenchrus fungigraminus; assembly: GCA_036936925.1. Lineage (NCBI taxonomy): Eukaryota > Viridiplantae > Streptophyta > Magnoliopsida > Poales > Poaceae > Cenchrus > Cenchrus fungigraminus. Next base: position 45,220,489 of record CM072778.1, on the reverse strand, counting down.
GAGAAAGGATTTAGTGTGAGGAAGGATTACTGCGAGTGGGATAGGAACCTGAATGAGAGGAACCTTCGCAAGTTTGTTTGCAGCAGTGAAGGTTTCCGTGTAGAGAAGCACCTTAGGAGGGAGATCAAGTTGCGGAGGTCGTGGAATATCACTCGCTTTGGTTGTCGTGCTAAATTTGTGATTGCACTGGATTATGACATAGAGCAGTGGTATGTGAAGGATTTCATCAACGAATACAACCATCCGATGATTCCACCAGACCTTTCTTGTTTCCTGTGTTCTCACAGAAAAATTACTGATGAGCAGAAAGCAGAGATTGTGCATATGCAGGTTTCTGGAATCCGCAAACACCAGATAATGGACAGTATGCTGAAGCGGCACGGTGGTTATGATAAGGTTGGATTTACAGTAAGGGACCTTTACAATTTCTGCCATCGCAATAAGTTGCAGATGCTCTCCGCCGGTGATGCCCAAACAATCATGAATTACTTGATAGCTCAGAAAAGTAGAGATCCAGATTTCCATTTCGACCACAAGAGAGATGGGGGAGGGCATATGACGGGAGTGCTTTGGTGCGACTTCCAATCTCAGATGGATTATAGAGCATTTGGTGATGTCGTCGTATTTGATGGCACGTACAAAACCAATAAATATAACCTGCCTCTTGTTCCTTTTGTTGGGGTGAATCATCATAAAAGCACATTTCTGTTTGCTTGTGGAATTGTTGTTCATGAGGATACTCAGTCCTATGTGTGGCTACTTAGGGCATTCACTAAAGCCATGTCTCAGAAACATCCAGTATCTGTGATCACCGACGGAGACCTTTCTATGCAAAATGCAATCAGTATTGTGTGGCTGAATGCATCGCATAGGCTATGTGGATGCCATATTGAGAATAACATTGTGAGTAATATTAAGGACGATGATGTGAAGGAAGGGATTAGGTGTTTGCTTTATGATCGTTACTCTATAGAAGAAATTGAGTTGAAACGGATGGTTTTCTTGAAGAAGCATGAGGTCACAGATGAGAACTCGTGGCTATATCAGATGTATGAGAGGAGGGAATCCTGGTGCACTGCGTATCATGCTAGTAAGCGCTATTTAGGATTGAGGAGCAACCAGCGTAGCGAGAGCCTACACTCTAGGATCCAGTTTAATCTAGATCGGAAAATGACACTGCTAGAGCTGTTTCAACACTTTGACAACTGTCTTGTAAAGCTGTGCACTAGAGGAGCGACTCTGGATTTTGTATCCAATTACAAGCCATGCTTGGAACCAGATGCTTCGTTTTTTGTGCATGAGGTTGCAAAAAGGTTCACAACAAGTGTTTTTTATGATGATGTGCTGTAAAGTCTGAAAGCAGCCGAGAAGTGTTATTTGATTGAGGAAATGGATAGCTATGACATTGTTGAGTATAAAGTTGCAAGGGTTGATAAAGGAGAAAAACGATACTCTGTGATATGTGATATATGTGTTGATGAGGATAAGGTCAAGGAAATTTCATGTTCTTGTCTAAAGTTACAGTCCCTAGGAACCCCAAGCTCACACATCTTCTTTGTGTTGGGCCTTTGCGAAGAAAGTAAACTTCCAGACTGCTGTGTTTTGGAAAGGTGGACGATGGGTGCCAAGCATGGATTTCCTCCTACAAGGAAGAGCACAATGAATGACTATTCTGATAGCGTACAGAGGTACAATGACCTACACAATATCAGTTGAACGACAGCCTTCGCAGCAGCTCAATCACAAGAAGCATTTGAACGGTTCAAACGCATTCTTGAAGAGGAAGTTGCTATGATTCCTGGAAATAGAGGAGAGGGTGGACGCAAGACGTTTGGTCCTGTGCTCCCACAAGCCCTGGATGTTGATTCTGCGGAGTGCTGCAATGTATTAGATCCCATACGCGTGCCTGGCAGAGGGGCCCTGAAGAAAAAAGTTGATGTCAAGTTCAGATAAATCTGACAAACATTGTACCCTATGTAAAGATCGGGGTCACAATCGGCGAACATGCTACTTGAGAGATGAGGTAAGCTAAGAGTAATTGTGATCAAAGTTTAAAATTGATTGTATGTGAGCCATGTGTACTTTTTGCTAATGTCCCTCTTCATTTGTAGGATAAAATGCTCCCTAAGGATGTGTTGGATAAATGATTCGGCAAAGGTATACATTCCAACGAAATTCTAGATTCCTGTATATGACTTCTCTTTCTCCAGTACCTGTGGGTTCTTGTTTGGCTTCATGAAATCAAGCTGAGTTTGTGGGGGCGAGTTATGTTCTTGGCAAATTTCATTCTCTTAATAATTGTCATTGTTCCTGCCTTCATTGTGCCTATTTTGTTTGTGGCTTTTTTTATGAATGCTTGCTGTATCGACTGTTCAACTCTTACTGAGCCAAGATAAGATTTAACTAGGATTGGGTCATTAAACTGGTCAGAGCAGTTCTGAAGCATTCGGATGGATCATGGTACTCAATAAAAGCACTCGGACGACGCTAAGATTGTAACCAGGCGGTGCACTCCCGCCCACAAGAAATTTTTGATGCAGCCATCTGTTAGTAATGTCTGCTAGGTGTTACAAGTAGTTATGTGGGCATCGTTGGTCCAGAACGTTTTGTTTGTGGCTTTCTAAATCAGAGTTATACAAGAGTCTTGTAACCTTTGCAATGTGGAATTTATAATTTGACATGTGGATCATGTTTTCGTTTTGGTCGCTGCATTTCTTGTTGATTGAGAGTGCAAAAGGAACGTTAACATACTGTCGTTATGTTAACATGTAATTTATGGATCGGCAAGTTACCATGACATGGAAAACAACATATTGTCGGCAAGTTACCATGCCATAACATATCATTGTATAAGCTAACGTAACATAACATGTCATAACATAACATAACATGTCACAGATAGGCGCCACATTGTAGTTAGCGTGCTGCCAAGTTAACATAGCATGTCAAGTTAACATGCCATAACATTGGTTAACATAACATGTCAAGTTAACATATCATTGTTTAAATTGCCATGTCACAGAGAGGCGACGCATTTTAGTTACCGTGCCGTCAAGTTAACATACAGCATCAAGTTAACATACCACGTCAAGTTAACATACCATGTTAGCATGTCCCTTCTTCTACTATACCCAAGTAGCCTATCCATGGTTTTTAAAAAAAAACATTTCATGACAATGTTAGTGGTCACAAGCTGACTCTTCATTCTTAACGAACAACATGAAGTTGTTAAAACCATTACAATGTTAAAGGTTACAAGCTGGAGTGCACACAAAAGAGGGCACCCATGAGAATGTCTAAGATTACTGCATAATGTGGAAAGACACTTGTAGCAACTGAGTCTGCCATCTGGTTTTGAGCTCTGGGTATGTTGTGGACCCTGGAGGAACCTGTCAAAAAGGCAACAATTGACTGGGAAAAGGGTTTGGTACTCCAATCCGGTGCATCAGAGGGATTAGCTGCATTGATACAGTTGGCAAACTGATTATCAGTGAAGAATTGGGTGTATTGGAGACCCATGATAACGGTGAAGTCCATTCCAATGTTGGACCATAAAACCTCACTATTTACTGTTTTTTAGTTCAACTGGAGCTTATACTTGTATCTGGTTGAACTTTTTGTTTTAGTTACTTGTACAGTGTTTAGAATCCCTGACAGATCAGCAAGAGATGCAAGAAATGGGAGAGAAATTCAATGAATACCGCTGGGAATGGATGGGGCTTACAAAGAGAAACATATAGGCTGGCCCGGGAAGAGCAGTACAAAAACTTTTCATACCTAATTCTGGGGAAATAGCAATGAAGGTACACCCTATAATCCAACTTACTTTACATAGGAAAAAGTACCCATCACATTGTGTGTTATTCTGGTGTTAAAGCAGGCATGCAAATATACTGAGATTGGGGGAACATATTACGAATTCAGACAAAATACTAGATGAGTGAAATCTACTATCTCACACTTTCAGCAGAAGCACCCAGAAAGCTTATTTTAAGGATTTTCTCATACTCAGATAAGTACCATGGCTAATATGCAAAGAACGATCAAGCTTCTCATTGACATGCATGATTTAATTGTGATCACCCATACAAAACATATGCATAAAGCGATTAAGTGTGACAAAGTTCAACACATGGTCCCAATATTACATTAGTGGATTGGTGATGAGGATCACCATATATACAGACTAGTCCATACTGCTAATTACTTGCTTAATTTGTACACAACTGGCAAAGACCTCCTAATTGGCCTTGAGATGGAACATAGCATACCTGAGATTTCCTAAATAGTAACAGGTGGGGAAGATGCTTCAGTGTCGAACTTGTGCTGCCTGAGCTTCGGTAGTTCCAGGCGAGGTGTGTCTTGGCGCGTCGGCAGTTCCAACCTGAGCCTGACCCAAACCTGATCCATCAATCATGTCCCACAACAGGGACCCCAGCACCATGCAGGTCTTGATGAAGAACACCACCTGGACTCTGAGCACCAAGATCGGCTTGGGGGAAAGGGTGAAGAGGGAGTACAACAAGATCCAAAAAAACCGGTTGAGGTTCCGCTGAGCAGCAACACCATCAGGAACTGGCGCAACCACCGGTTGAGCAGTGACTGTGCCGGCCGGGAAGTAGAGATGGGCAGCAGGGGGACCATGTTGCGCCGGACCCATCGCCGACGAATGGGCGCCCAATGTCTCTCCCATTTAATCACCAGGATAGAGGCAAGTGCAATGGCAACGGCTGTCCGGAGAGGACTCCTGACAAAATCGTGTACCTCAATGGTGCAGCCCAGCGTAACCCACTGTCCCAGAAAGGGAGCGGATATCTCGACCGCCTGAGCGGTTCTCCATCCCCTAGAGAGAATACCGAAAGTGGCCTCTGTGATGCGGGGTAGGGGATCTACCTCTGGCGGTGGCGGCGGCGGAGACTGCTGAGTCGACAACGGCGGCGGAGGAGACTGGTCAAGCAGCAGGGGGTCTAGGCGAGCCTCCTCGCGCTCGCACCGGCGTCGGCGCCCCAAGATGCGAGGGCCGACATCGATGCGACCGCCATCGTCTCCTCCTCCTCGTTGACTTGGCGGCTGGTCAATGTCGTTGGCGCGGATCTGAGGAGGGGGGATCTCGGGGAGAGCTGAGGGCGCAGATCTGCCGTGAGATGGTGGTGAACCCATGTTGGAGTGCACAGGAGATGGTGGTTCGGAAGGCCTAGGTGGGGGAGCTCAAGGTGTAGGGGCACGGGGGCCACCTAATGCGGGTGGATCTGCGGGAGCACTGCCTCTAGGTGGGATTCTGCCATAGATAGGAGGATGTAGGGGAGGAGGATTGAGACGAGGAGATGAAGGAGGACGGGGAGGAGGTGGAGTCGTAGGCCGCGGAGGAGGAAGGGGATTGAGAGGGGTGAGCTACGATGGTGTGGAAGGAGGAAGTGGAGAGGGATGAGTGGGAGTTGGCATAGGAAGAAATCCCGGCGGCAAGGAGAGGTGATGGATATTTGGGAGCCTTCTGAGAGTTTCGCCATTGGAATGGTGCTTGCGCTGCATCCACGCTCAACTGCAACATATTGGGAGCCTTCTGAGAGTTTCGCCATTGGAATGGTGCTTGCGCTGCATCCTCGCTCAACTGCAACATAGGAGTATTTGTGGGCCCATTATACGAGAGAGAGGATGATAAATATCTGGGTCTAGGGCATGCACGGGCGCATCTGAGGGTCCCTCTTCAATTACCTTTTTGCCCTTATCATCCTGACAGGGCGCGGCGGAGATGGGCCCTGCTGTGAATGGGAGTAAGGCCGAGGTGGCCTGGCACTGGCACGGTCAGGCCCAGCCCTTCTCTGACAACTTTTTAACACCAAATCTTTGTTCTAACACCCGCATAATCACATTTACGATATAAATTAAAAAAGAAAGGATTCCCTATCAAATTCGCCGCACCTCCACAATTACTGTCACTTGCACACATTGCTTGATTACCCAAACATATAAGGATGAATGATTGGAACAGAAAACCAAATCTTTGTTCTAACACACGCATCTTAAATAAATATAAGATAATCAAACTTCAACCTAACTTAATGGAAAGGCATTACACACTTTGTCCAATTTCGAACAAAAAGATAATGCAACCTAACAAGTTTGTAACCCACGCCAAGTTGAACAAGGAAAGCTACTTAGATGCCGTCACCACTAACCCCTGGAGTATAGACAACACGGATCATATCGTCTTGTTCTTCTCCGTCATCTTAGTAGTCCATGTACGTCATGTCCTGCGTTAAGTTGTTGACATGTTATTATAACATCAATGGTTGCATTAAGGGGAATACTTGTGAATAGAAACCAATACTCACTTCTTCAGGTCCCACTATGTACAGATGACAAATCTTGGTCCTCTTATTAGCATGAGCGAGCACCATTTCATTCACCTCTTCTTGTCCTTCAATCTTCTTTAACCCATACCCAATTGATAGGCTTCTCCCTGCAGCGGGATTCATGTAGTACAACTGTGCGCCTCCGTTGTATCCAAAAGGTCTCAAAGCGTCTGACATCACAAAGAACTCAATAGTAGTGGCTGGCTGTACAATGGTAAACATGCCAATTTTACCTTCTTCCCTATTGTCATAGTAGTTGTTCAGATCCGGATAAAGTTCCTTCACTGTGCACCTTAAATCACATTACAACATCCTGGATGTGTATAGATTACATGAACAAATTGAAAGGACCTTGATGTCGCCTAGAGGGGGGGTGAATAGGCGTGACGACCAAATTAAACTCTTCTTCCCCGATCACTTGAGCTGACAGTGTTCCACCGGTCAGACCGGTGGTGATGACCGGTCAGACCGGTCAAGCACTGGACTTCACAGGAGGCACCGGTCAGACTGGTGCACCTCACCGGTCAGACCGGTGTAGCACAGAGCACCTGCAAAAACAACTTCAAGCACCTCTTGACTTCTAGCACGAACCAAAATTGGTGAGTGGCCTTTGTAGATGATCACAAGCAAGGTAATGAGCCCTGCACACACAAGTAGCACACCCAAGTAGATCAAAGCGGAAGCAAAACAAATATGCTAGAAAAACAACTTAGAGAGTCAAACCACACGAAGAAGCAAAGGATTTGTTTCCCGAAGTTCACCACCCACTAAGGAATGGCTACGCCTCCATTGAGGAGCTTGTAAGGGACAATTCCCACAACAAGCCGGGTCTCTTTCAACCACTTTTCTCCTTTCCACTAAGGGGATCTTTTCCACGAAGAGGCAAGATCGCAGCCCTTACAAACTTCCCGCTGCTCACCACAACGTTGGGAGCTAGCCGGTGACGCCTAGCCGACTAGGAGGCAAACCTCCAAGAGTAAGAAACACTTCAAAGCTTGTAGACGCGAAACCAAAGTGCTCAAGCTATGGAAATACTCTTGTTAGCTCACAAGGTCGCTCTTGAGCTCACTCTCTCAACCCAACACAAAGAGTATGGCTTGAATCCACAAATCTCACAAAGAGAGGGTTGGGGAGAGCCACTAAGGCTTGGAGCTTGTTAGAAATGGCTTGGGACCTCAGCAATGTCACTAGAAACAACAACCTTCAACTGAAGAAGGCTTGGGGTATTTATACCCCTCAAAGGAGAAAACTAGCCGTTGGTCCTCAGGCGGCACCGGTCAGACCGGTGCCCCACACCGGTCAGACCGGTGTTTGAAAAACTAGCCGTTGGGGCTAGCAGCACCGGTCAGACCGGTGCCCCTGACCGGTCAGACCGGTCAGGCCCGAGATACCCCCAAAACCCTTTCTAAGAAACTAGCACTTCACCACCGAGATGAAATGGCTCAGGTTAGGTTAGGAGGGTTTGTTAGAACACTCTAAGGCTAGATGTTAGGTCAACTAATGAGCACTTTGACTTGGTCAACTCACTAAGTTGCATCCCTCTTGATAGTACGGCATACCTATACTCAAGAATACATAAAAGCACTTTGTTGATCTCTTGAGCTTGGATATCTTCAATCTTGCCATACTTGATCAATGTTCACTTGAGGGCTTTCAACATAGCCTTTGACTTGAGCACTTTCATACTTGAGCTAGTGACTTAGGATCTTTCCATTTAGCGTAGGAATGCACACTTGGATCCATAAGTCACTCCATATTGCCAATCTTAAGATGTTGATGACTTGCATTGCTTCCCTCGGTTAAGGTTTGGATATGATACTTGGAGACCCCACGGATGCTAGAACTTCACCTTAGCAAAACACGAAATGGCGGCTTAGTTAGGGCCCCAAAGATTGCTTAGTCCCTCACCCTAGACATCTCGGTTGATCTCTTCATCACTTACCCAATCCACTTTTGAGTTCCACTTTGCTTCATACACAATTAACCTTCATTTGAAAACCCGCTTCAAATGCTTGATCTTGATTGACAACGAATGTGCAAGCTTCCAAATTAGAACCTTAATGTGTACACTCACCCTTATGTCCTCTTTCAATAAACACATGAAGCCTTGCACTTGACTTAGAGAATTACCATCTTCTCTTTTATGATCCTTGTAATTTTAATCAAGCTACGTCTTTACATGGGAGACCATGAATTGACCTTCTCAAATTATCCCAATACTAATCTTTCTTTATTGCTTGATATTTGTCACTCATGCAATAGGATCATCCATATATTTGTCTTCTCCAATGTGAGCCATATAACATTCATCCATAAATAAATACTTCAATAATTGCTCATGAATATATAAATAAAACCTGCTCACAATCTTAGACAAATACATTAGTCCTTTAATCGCTTTGTCATTCAATTCACCAAAATCCACTTAGGGGCCTATATGCACTTTCAAGCTCCCCCTTTTTGGTGATTGATGACAACTCGATTAAAGCTTACAAATAAAACATTAGAGCACATTTAGATTCTTAGATATAGCTAGAGCTCCCCCTCAATTTGTGCTTTGTCTTGAATTTCAAAAATTTGGCCTCAAATGCCAATAGCACAAATTTGGGAGAAAGCGCGTGTTAGCTCCCCCTATATCTTAGAATCAGTGGAGTGCAACATGTGTGAGCGATAAAATAAGAACCGTGATGCATATGACAGGTTATGCACAAAGCAAAGAACACGAGTACTGACTAGGCAGCACCGGTCAGACCGGTGCTCCCTACCGGTCAGACCGGTCAGGTCCAGCCAGCACGCCTGACTAGGCGGCACCGGTCAGACCGGTCAGGTCCAGCCAGAGCACAAAGTAAAAGGTGTGTGTGCTATTTGGTCCAAGGTGATCAGGCCGGGGTTGCAAGCCGGCTTAGATCACTTTGCTCCATTTAGCCAACACAAACAATACATCATTCAATACATGCATCACAATCTAGCAATAAAGTCGCTTAATTATTACAATAAAGGTTCAAACACATAGTAGCACTCACACAAATGTTCTCAAGTCCACTAAGATAAGGTTCTATCTTATTACACAACTGCTCTCAACAGCCAGCCAGCACCGGTCAGACCGGTGCAACACAGACAGCAACACTGAGTTTAAGTCTTTAATCCAAATCTTCTCCCCCTTTGTCATCAAGCATCCAAGAAGGGCCTGGAGAAGAAGCCGTCGATCACTGTCCCTGAGATCTGTCTCCTGGTTGAGAGCTCCCTCCTATTTGAGAAGTGTCAAAAATCCAATGCATAGGAGAGTTTAGGTAAATGAAATCAGAGATAGTGATTTCAGAGGGATGAGCTATGGGAGCACTGTCTTTACCATAGTAATATGGATTATATCCAAAGATCTCGGCGGAGAAGCGAGCGCCCCAATCTTGTCCTTGCTCGGAAGGTGGAGGAGGTGGAGGAGCTTGTTCTTGTTCCATGGAGTGAGAAGAACCAGGTACATCCGGGTGAGGGGGTACAAACGGTGGAGGTGGAGGAGGAGCCGATGATGAAGACCCTTGTTCTTGCCCGGACTCAAAAAACATAGGCCCATATTGATTAAGCATGTCGGAGTTGACCCAACCTCTCATCCTATCCTCGAAGGAGGGTATCTCAACCTGTGGAGACTCAGGAGAGGGAGGAGAGCGAGGCGGTTCAAACCCTTGAGCGTTGTGCATCAACTTCATCGTGTCCCTCATTTGCTTGTTTGCCCTCTTAGACCTTTGTTGCTCCACCTGGATGTCATGCTGACTCCTACACATGCCAAATATGAAATTGAGGAACTTCCTCAATGGAGAAGTGGATCTGCGGGGCCTGTGCTGCTCCCAGCCTCCCCACCGGTCAGACCGGTGCTCAGCACCGGTCAGACCGGTGACGGCCTGAGGGCCTGACTGTGGCTGATCTGACTGAGTAGTGCCCTCTTCTGTGATTCCTTCCTCATGGCCAGGTGCTTGCTCTGCTCTAGGAGATGGAACCCTTGGATTCTTGCTAGGATTGAGCTTCAATGGCTTGTGTGTCACATTTTTGGGAAACTCCGTCTTTGCAACCTTTTCAATCATATACATGATATAGGGACTGTAGCTGCAAATCTTTTTGGGGTCCTCTGATAGATGCTTGATTTCTTGCCAAATGAAATCCCCAACACTAAATTCCGGAGCTCCCGGCCTTAAAGCAACCATCAAGTTTTTCTGAAATTTTGTGATCTCAGAGGGATTCCCATCTCTCGGTGTAATAGACACCCTAAGGAGTCTATTAAGTGCAGCATAGTAGGTATAGAGATTCTTCACCTTCCCATAATAAGCATGGTCACCTCTCGGGTACATAAGGTGCAAGGCGCTCTTGTCGAGCTCCGCTTCATCATGGAGCTGCCGTAAGTCCTTGTCTCCCGCCATGATCCCAAAGCACCTCAAGAACCTGGGGAAGGTGATGGAATACCTCTGGGCATTGGTCATCCAAATCATAGCCCTCTCAGTACCAATGTGTCCAAAGTGCACGGTGGCATAAAACTGGGCTATTATCTCCTTGTTCCAATCTTGTCGGAAACCCATAAGCTCCTTGACCCTTTGCCTCTCACAGTTGCTTATGACTTCATTGAAAATGGGGTCATTCTTCCTAGCCATATGCCCCCAATCCACATATTGTGCCTTATGAGTGATTTTGGGCTTTTTGATGATCACCGTAGCATAATAATCCTGCTGAAACTTAGCCGAAAACCTTGGATCGGATGCGGTCCTTGCCTCCTCATAAGGGTTCTTGTCCCTCAACTTCTTTAGGGCTTTAGTCATGCCCGAACCATGGTACTTTACTGGCCTGTCAGGATAGATATAGGTGGGTGGCATGATCTTCAATCTACCCTGGTCATCATCATCCTCATCCATGGCATCCACATCCTCTTCTTCTTCCTCATCCTCCTCATCCTCATCCATTGCCTCGTCGGAGTCATCATCATCAGACCCAGCCTCCTGGTGCCTCTTCAGCTCAAATTGTCCCTGAAAGGTCTCATCCTCAACATTGTCATCACTGCTAGTACCGGTGTCACCTCCAAGGTCAGGTGTCTCTGCACTCTCTCGAGCTGAACGACGTCTCAACCTTTTGCCGCTGACATTTATGGTGCTACCCCCTTCCCCAAAGTTACCGGGGGCAGTCCCTTTGCGAGCATGCACCTCTTCTCTTCTCTTCTTAGAACCCTCCTTTTCCCTTACCATGGTTGCTGTCCTGAGTCACAAAAAGGATGACAAGAGTGTATAAGAATCTAGGAACCAGATTGAATCGATACAGAAAAAGATTCTTGAAAGTTCAGAACAATTGGGTCTGCTCTGGGCCACACCGGTCAGACCGGTGATGGGCACCGGTCAGACCGATGATGGGCACCGGTCAGACCGGTGCCACCCAGAACAGAGCCAATTGCCCCAACATCCAATCTGAGCAGCTATGACTCTAAGATTTGGTCTAGATAGACATGAGACAACCTAATACAGAGATGTGTTGAAAAGCATGAAGAAAACAAAATTTGGGACTGGACACGCGCCACCGGTCAGACCGGTGACGGCCACCGGTCAGACCGGTGAAGGCCGTCCGACCCCAAATCTTGGGTTCTCACAATGTGTCCAACGAAACTTTATGGATCTATAGGTATGTCTTCTAGGGGTTCTCAGGAGATGATATACCAAAGGAAATTCAAATCTTTGCACGGAGTAAAGAGATCGGGCAAAACGAAGATTTGAATACCTTTGGAGAGAAGAACTTGAATGGAATCCAAAGAACTCGAAGGGGGAACTGAAGAGGGGCCTTGGGAGATCCTTTTGCTTCCAATCGTGTGGTCTTTCCTTGGTTGAATCTTCAAATCTCCATGGGAGAAAGGAGAGGTGGGAGGAGGGAAGGAGAAGACCTTCACGGTTTTGGATGGGGTGAATGCTGGTGAATAATGGAGGAGAGAGAAGGAAGGGGTTAAAAGATAGATTCTTTTTACTGTGGGCCCACGGGTTGAAGTCGGGCGCCACCGGTCAGACCGGTGACTACACTTGGTCGAGCCAGTGAGCCTTTAGCGGTAGTTCCGACCTGTGCTCGGTAGTACCGAAGATTTTGACAATTTCAACAGAGAAACCATATCGGTAGAACCGACCTAGCCTCGAAAGTTCCGATCCTTCTCTTCCATTTTGATATTTTGCTCCTTAGCTCTTCACTAGATATTTTATAAAACCAATTTCTTCCACTTAAACCTCAGAAAAAGGAATTTGTGACCTAGGGTCGCCACCGGTCAGACCGGTGGACCGCACCGGTCAGACCGGTGCGCCCCTGAGACACACTTTGAAAAGATTTTGGCTCCTTTCTCCTTCTCAAAGATTGGATAAAAGATATAGAGGTGATATTGATCCATATATTGCTAAAGTATTGAAAGAATGGAGGATAATTCAATTTAATTGATAATTCTTGATTCTTCCAAGAGAAAGAGATAAAGATGGATTTAATGGACTTGAGAAAATCTCCTTAATTGTGACTAGCCATCAATCAAACAAGGGTAACTATAGTCACAACTAAGTTGATTGGGTCACAAAGACCAAGAATCAAATATTTTTAAGATGAGCACACTTCCTACACATACTAGTTGATTTTTCGAAAAGTCTATCCTATGTCACAAAGTGCATGCATCCACTTCAAATGAATGGCTTTTCAAGAATATTTGACTCATACCTTCAACCTCGAGACACAAAGACGAGGGAAAGCAAAGGTATCAACCAAATATCTAGAGAGGCACACAAAAATTCACTTGAAGCAATTACATGCTAAGGATGGCACACTAGCATGGTATTATGGCCTAGATGCATTACGGTATTCAATGAGATTCATGAAAACGTACCTTTGCCTTAAGACCATTTCATTTGTGCATTTATTTAAATTTCGAGCGGTGCTAGCTCTTACATATTCTTTTGGAAGTTACACTTATCAAGAGCTTGCTTAGTGATGCACAAAAGAGTAAGACTACAAGATCACTAGAAGAAATTGTTAGTCCCACAAGTGACTCAAGTGTTGCAATGAGCTCCCCCTTAAATAGTGCTAGAGATATTTTGAATTTCTTGAACGAAGCACTTTATTCAATTAAGAACTTGGTGAGGCTCATTCCAAACTTGGTCACAACACATAAATGATTTATTAATTGAAATGTGTCGAGTCTCTCATTACCTTTGACGCCAAATCACCCTTTTTCTTGAAGGTTGGGTCATTCCCGGGTCACCCGGCCATAGGGGTCGGGTCACCCTGCAGCACACAGAGGCGTACCGGGTTACCCAGGCACAGGTGCCGGGTCACCCGTCCAACAGCCTCACTGGGCCGGCACCAGTCAGACCGGTGCTTGTCACCGGTCAGACCGGTGACCCCCAGTGGTCACTCCTTTGGTGCTTTTCAATTTCTTGTCTCCCTTGATTGAGTGAACACATCACTAATTTGAAACCGAGATGTCATTGAACTCAAGATTTATATGAATTTGTCCTTCACATGGCCAATTGATCAATCGTGATTTTCAAGCCTTCTAACCATGTGTTCAATGCATCTCTTCCGACCTGCAAGCTCAGCAAACACTTCTTGGTACCCAATACTTGTTGGGTCCTATTGGGTTAGCCACAAGGTGCTTAGGAACCCAAATGGCTCTCATGCTACATTGAGGTGAACTAATCTCCCTCATAGCACAAGTTCCATTTTTATCGTTCCTAAGCTTATAGAAATCGTAATGGACTAGATTTGATTTGGTAATGTTACCATTTGGACAATCTTTGCCCATGTGACCCTTTTGACGGCATTCATAGCAAATGCGACTTTTGTTCTTGTTGGTCACATCACTCCTTATAATTTCTTGTCCATGCTTGCTTCTGAGCCTTGTTCTTGTTGAAGAGGTCTTCTTTGCCTTGTTTGCTTGAGGTAGGGCTACCCTGGCCGGCACCGGTCTGACCGGTGGCATGCACCGGTCTGACCGGTCACGGTCAGTGCCACTGCCCATCTTCACACTTGGGCACGAGTCGGCAAAGTGACCCTTCTCTCTGCACTTGTAGCACACTCTCCATTTGTTTGAGCTTCTAGGCTTCTTGGAGAGTGATTCTTGTGCCTTGTGCTTGGTTGGGTGATATTGGGACTTGACATGCCCAACCTTGCTCTTTTCTTGAATCTTGTTCTTGTGGGTCCTTGTGTGTAGTTGAGGGGTTGAGCTAGTGACGGTTGATCCCTTCTCAAGCTTCTTCACCATGTCTTCACGGTTATCTTGAGAAGGTTGTGCTTTGCTCTTCTCCTTCAACACATACAAGTCTTTTTGAAGCTTTTCAACCTCTTGCTTGAGTTCATCATTTTCTTTAGCAATGAGGTCATCAAAAGATTCTACAAGTACATGCTCAATGCTAGATTGGCTTGCTTGAGACAAACAATCATTAACGCAAGATAAATCAATTTGAACTTGTGAGCATGTGCATGTGTGAGATAGAGATTGCATAAATTTTACTGATGAAAGCACAACCTCATGGGCTATCTCTAGTGTTGCATAAGAATCGACAAGCTTCTCTTAGGAACACTCAAGTCCCTTGTGATCGGCTTGTAGAGCCATATGCTCACTAGTGAGCTTTCCTAGCTTTTCTTCAAGCCTTTCATTTTCTTGATCCACTGCAGCTACACACGCAAAGGATTTGATAACCTTATCATATTGTCTAGCGAGTGAATCATACTTACAAACCAAGGAGGCATTCTCGGATTTGAGAGCCTCAAGTTCCTTGGCCAAGGAGCTTGAAGCTTCATTCTTCTCAATCTTTCCTCCCTTGGTCCTTTTCTTCTTTTCCTTCTTGGCCATCAAGCAAATAGTTGTGCCTCTGCCGGCACCGGTCTGACCGGTGAGTGCCACCGGTCTGACCGGTCCCTGCCGAGGGACAGGGTCTTCGCTTCTTTGGCCTTCTCCTTGCTTGGGAAGTGACACTTGAGGCTCAGTGATGTTGAATGACGACATAGAGCTCTCCTCAAGTGCCTTCATCATGGTTTGCTCTTGATCAATCCATTTGGGACTTTCATATTCTTCACGAAGAATCTCCCAAATGGCGTGTGCATCAATCTCAAGTTTCTCATAGATGAAGTCCTGCACATCATCACTCAAAGCACTACAAATATAGTTAAATACTCGAGAGTTGCATTGCCAACACTCTAAGTCCTCTAGGGATGATTTTGACAAGTCGATTTTGGTTTCCCTAAGGTGAGGAGGTAGAATGCTAGCAACAACAATCTTCTCGGCAAGTGGACCCATGGTCCTAATGCGATTGAGTACATGAATTGACCAAGATGCATAGTTTGAGCCATCTAGAGCTAGAGGCTCAAACGGTACCTCACGAGTTGTCGACATCGAAGAACTCCAAGCGGTTAAGCTCGAATCGGAGCACCAAGCTCTGATACCAATTGAAAGGACCTTGATGTCGCCTAGAGGGGGGGGGTGAATAGGCGTGACGACCAAATTAAACTCTTCTTCCCCGATGACTTGAGCTGACAGTGTTCCACCGGTCAGACCGGTGGTGATGACCGGTCAGACCGGTCAAGCACTGGACTTCACAGGAGGCACCGGTCAGACCGGTGCACCTCACCGGTCAAACCGGTGTAGCATAGAGCACCTGCAAAAACAACTTCAAGCACCTCTTGACTTCTAGCACGGACCAAACTTGGTGAGTGGCCTTTGTAGATGATCACAAGCAAGGTAATGAGCCCTGCACACACAAGTAGTACACCCAAGTAGATCGAAGCGGAAGCAAAACAAATATGCTAGAAAAACAACTTAGATAGTCAAACCACACGAAGAAGCAAAGGATTTGTTTCCCGAAGTTCACCACCCACTAAGGAATGGCTACGTCTCCGTTGAGGAGGTTGTAAGGGACAATTCCCACAACAAGCCGGGTCTCTTTCAACCACTTTCCTCCTTTCCACTAAGGGGATCTTTTCCACGAAGAGGTAAGATCGCAGCCCTTACAAACTTCCCGCTGCTCACCACAACGTTGGGAGCTAGCCGGTGACGCCTAGCCAACTAGGAGGCAAACCTCCAAGAGTAACAAACACTTCAAAGCTTGTAGACGCGAAACCAAAGTGCTCAAGCTATGGAAATGCTCTTGTTAGCTCACAAGGTCGCTCTTGAGCTCACTCTCTCAACCCAACACAAAGAGTATGGCTTGAATCCACAAATCTCACAAAGAGAGGGTTGGGGAGAGCCACTAAGGCTTGGAGCTTGTTAGAAATGGCTTGGGACCTCAGCAATGTCACTAGAAACAGCAACCTTCAACTGAAGAAGGCTTGGGGTATTTATACCCCTCAAAGGAGAAAACTAGCCGTTGGTCCTCGGGCGGCACCGGTCAGACCGGTGCCCCACACCGGTCAGACCGGTGTTTGAAAAACTAGCCGTTGGGGCTAGCGGCACCGGTCAGACCGGTGCCCCTGACCGGTCAGACCGGTCAGGCCCGAGATACCCCCAAAACCCTTTCTAAGAAACTAGCACTTCACCACCGAGATGAAATGGCTCAGGTTAGGTTAGGAGGGTTTGTTAGCACACTCTAAGGCTAGATCTTACTTAGGTCAACTAATGAGCACTTTGACTTGGTCAACTCGCTATGTTGCATCCCTCTTGATAGTACGGCATACCTATACTCAAGAATACATAAAAGCACTTTGTTGATCTCTTGAGCTTGGATATCTTCAATCTTGCCATACTTGATCAATGTTCACTTGAGGGCTTTCAACATAGCCTTTGACTTGAGCACTTTCATACTTGAGCTAGTGACTTAGGATCTTTCTATTTAGCGTAGGAATGCACACTTGGATCCATAAGTCACTCCATATTGCCAATCTTAACATGTTGATGACTTGCATTGCTTCCCTCGGTTAAGGTTTGGATATGATACTTGGAGACCACACGGATGCTAGAACTTCACCTTAGCAAAACACGAAATGGCGGCTTAGCTAGGGCCCCAAAGATTGCTTAGTCCCTCGGCCTAGACATCTCGGTTGATCTCTTCATCACTTACCCAATCCACTTTTGAGTTCCACTTTGCTTCATACACAATTAACCTTCATTTGAAAACCCGCTTCAAATGCTTGATCTTGATTGACAACGAATGTGCAAGCTTCCAAATTAGAACCTTAATGTGTACACTCAAACTTATGTCCTCTTTCAATAAACACATGAAGCCTTGCACTTGACTTAGAGAATTACCATCTTCTCTTTTATGATCCTTGTAATTTTAATCAAGCTACGTCTTTACATGGGAGACCATGAATTGACCTTCTCAAATTATCCCAATACTAATCTTTCTTTATTGCTTGATATTTGTCACTCATGCAATAGGATCATCCATATATTTGTCTTCTCCAATGTGAGCCATATAACATTCATCCATAAATAAATACTTCAATAATTGCTCATGAATATATAAATAAAACCTGCTCACAATCTTAGACAAATACATTAGTCCTTTAATCGCTTTGTCATTCAATTCACCAAAATCCACTTAGGGGCCTAGATGCACTTTCAATCTCCCCCTTTTTGGTGATTGATGACAACTCGATTAAAGCTTACAAATAAAACATTAGAGTGCATTTAGATTCTTAGATATAGCTAGAGCTCCCCCTCAATTTGTGCTTTGTCTTGAATTTCAAAAATTTGGCCTCAAATGCTAATAGCACAAATTTGGGAGAAAGCGCGTGTTAATTAGATGTATACCTTGGTTTTCATAATCAAACTTAAATTGATTAATGATTATGCAATTTGCTTTCTAAATAAAAGCAACATAGGCTATATCCCGAGTTTTCTTAACTAAATGATAATTTGATTAATATGAATATAAATGTGTTTTTAAATTATAATTTGATTAGTTCAACTCGGAATATAAAGATATACGTTTAGATGCTTCACATGCTTCTTTTAATTAAATGTTTAATTTGCATAAATCATACTTGAATATTTATGAATAAAATTGGACTAAGTTTACATCATCTTTTAAATACAAATATAACTTGCTTAATTATAAATAGGGTATTTCTCTGAAATAACCTATGCACATGATTTTACTTAATTAAAAGATACCTAGCACATAGCTAGCTCTTGTGTGTGATCATCCAAATCTTCCGATAGTCCCGAGTGTTTTTGCGTTCGCGGTCCTAGAGCCAAACCTTGTCCTCTTTTAAAGCTTTTCATGCTTGGTGTATTGTTCTTAGTTGTTCTTGTTTGTCTGCTCTGCATGTTGTGCTCGATGTTTGCTTCGAGTAGAAAATCGAGCTGCTGATCAGAAGTTCTGAAGATCAAGAGAGCAAGAGCAGAAGAGCAAGAGTAGCTTTGTGTTGAGAAAGGCAAGTGGACTTCTCCCTCTGCATATTCCTCTTTGTCCTAGATAATTGCATGATAACTAAGTTTACTTTTAAATGTTGTATTGCATAACTTGATGAGAAATTACCTTTTTAAGGACATGACTAGAATTTTACCCTCATCACCTTGAACAACCCTTTTAAATGAATGTTTTGGGATAGATTGCTTAGTTGCTTAACTTGGGATGGTTAAAATGAATTTTATAAAATGTTGATCATGATAACTTTGGTGATATATATGTGTGTGTGCTTAATAACAAGATCATATGATTTAATCGGAACATGGAGAACCACCCAGGAAAACGGTGCAACCACAGTCCATATGGTTCTGGCTTAGCCAATTAATCAGGTGTGCGATTGTACTGGTGACCTTATCCGAAAGGAACACAGGGGGCTCGGGGTTGCAGGGGTATAGCCCGGTCCTCTTGGCCGCAACCTTTGCTAAGGTGCTGACCACTAGGGAGGGTTATGGTCCGCCCTGAGCTGTAACTGTCGTGGGTTGTTGGTGCTTTTGCATGTCTTTGTAAAGGCTTCGTAGCGTCCCTATGCAATCACACCTCAGAAGTGTGGTATGATGCTTGGCCAGCATCGCATGGTTGGGTTCAAAGTTCTTCGGAACTTTTACGCGAGCTGTGGTGAAAGTGTACAACCTCTGCAGAGTTAAAACTGATCGATCAGCCGTGCTCACGGTCAAGAGCGGCCTGGACCCTCACATGATAATCAAACATAAAGATGGAATTAAATCGTGGTTTTCATATGGTTTTGAGATGAGATGCTTTCCTAAATGCTGAAGTGGGTTGGTATAAACTTATATCTAGTAAATAGGTGCTTGCTAATAAAATTTGATAAACATTAAAATGTGAACCACTGCAAAACCTTAGCCTATCCTTGATAGCCTTGCATCTTCCCCCACTTGCTGAGCTCCAACCATAAGTGTGCTCACCCTTGCTTACCCGTTGTTCAGAGGAGAACACTGGAGTAGAGTACTTCAGCAACTATGATGAGTTCTGAGGCTTGCGTGCCCCCAGTCATGTGCCTGTGGAAGCTGAAGACGGAGATGCTTCGTCTAGTTATCGTTTGTTCGTTTAAAAGACCTTCGAGTCTACCGTCTGAGTGTAATAAAAGATAATGTAATGGTTTAAGTCTTATACGTTTTTATTGCTGTTTAATGATATTTCACTCATGACGTCTATCATATGTGTGTAAACTTGATCCTGGCGCACATATGAGATGCATTTGGTTTTCTTCGGAAAATCAGGTGTGACAGCGAAGCGGTTCGCGTCGCTGGCCTGCTCACACCTTAAATGCGAATGACGGAAAGGGGAAAGTGGCGGGCCCTGCCCATCCAATCACCCCGCCACGTTCGCGGACGGTGCAGTTCGGTTTCTCAAGAGATGGACGTGCGTGTTGACTGGCCTCCACGCGCTTTCAAGCCTCGGGGATGACTATACACACTCCGCTTTCTACGAGAGTGTGTGAACCAAATCCTCTGCAGTTGGTCCCTCTGCCATTGGGTCCCTGTCACGTGGGCCTGGCCCCACACGTCAGTGTCCCAATGGCAGACACCCAACGGCAGGCGAGCCTCGTCGGTGTAAATCACGGGTCTAATCAAGGTGGAATCTCTCGACCTCCCAGCAACCGCGAGACAAGGACCAAACCACTTAGCTGCGCTGCAAAACGAGACAGATGAAGGAATGGGTCATTAACCTGGTCAGAACAGTTCTAAAGCATTCGGATGGAGCATCGTACTCCATAAAAGCACTCGAACGAAGCTAAAAGCACTCAGATCACTCTCAACAAAAAAACATGCTCGTCGTGTGAACAAGCGTTGTGATTGGTTGCCAGAAGTTCGACACACAAAAATCATGCAGTCATGACGCCTAAGTGTGTGCAAATTATGAACCTACATAGGCTGATAAGGGCTTTTTAGGAGTTTTCCTTTTGCACCCATCTGTTTGCTAACGCGAGCAGAGATAGCTTCCGGAGTGAAATCTTCCCTCACAGTACGAGGAGCACTGGCAACTGTTCTCTTGAAGGGTTTTGCTCTTTTTCTAGATGCAGCTCCTACACCATTTGAAGCTCCTTGAGCAACTCCTGTAACTATTGCGGCTCCATCATCAACCATAGTCTTTCGCGGCCGTCCTCGTGGTCTTTTCGTCTTAGATTTTTCTGAGGCTGCATTTGCTTCTTCTTTGCTTCGAGTTCCCGTTACCACAGGATCGTCTACATCACTATCCTCTCGATGCCCCTCTCCTTCTTCCGGGTATTCCAACAAGTAGGCTTCCTTCTATGTAATCATGAACACAACATGTTAAACAAGATTATTTGATGACACCTGGAACAAGCTGCGTAAACATTTTTTTTACAAATGTAGTAAATGCACATACCATGATAGGTTTTTCGTATGATTCCAAATGATGTCTATTGCGATCAGAATGTAGCAGCTTCGTGCATATCCTGTAGCAAAAACTTTCCATTTGTAGCTGTACATGAGAAATGTAGTGCACATAGTCACATAACACCTTTCATTGCATTTTGTATAAATTTTTGAATTGAAAAAAACTCTAAGACTCACACTTGTGAATTCATGAGCCAGTTTCTCTCCATCCCATGCCAGAATATATTGTATCACGAACGCCGCACATGTAAAACTGCAACGTTATACCATAACATGAGTAACTGAATTACATCATTAATATACAAAATGAAAATAGTACCTGTTGGTTTGTCTCGGGATTTGTAGATATGGAAGTATTCGCCAGTCGCGAATGTCAAATGGAATCTCAAATTTAACCCAGCCTTTCTTGGGCGAATAATCAACGCAAGACTGTATGCTTTCCACCTACAGTGAATGTGTACATACATGTGAAGTTTGATCATGTGTTTGTAGATGAGTACATAAAAGTTGCTACATATACTTACCAATGTCTTCTCTTTTTCTTCATCTCGCATGCCTAAAGATTCAAGAATCTATACCTGTTCCTTTTGAAAGTTTAGGACTAGGAGACCCCAGTGGTTGCCATTAATGTTCATTGGAGTGAAGACCTGTTGAAAGATGTATGAATGCATGGCTTCAAACCAAAAAGGAATTCATGAGATACTAACATAGATAAATACACAAAACAAAATCAATATTGCATACCAAATGTTTTCCCACACATTTTTCTGCTATACGCTTCATAAACTTTTCGCTTATCCCCCGTTTTGGTTCCGTCAACTTTTGAACATCAAACGTATGTATGAATGACGTTGAGTCATTCTCAACGTTGCTAATATGGACATATGTATTTATTACCTGCAAAATGTGGATTAAGTAAATATTAGGTGTGCGCATGTGTTTACTGACAATATGGATGTGAAAGAATATTACCTCTCCAAATATAAACCGCTCTGAGACATTTCGGAGCAATTCTCCCGCTTTAAGCGAGTGGTCGTCTATGTATACAACCACAACGTCCTCGTAACTCTGAACTAAGAACTTGGCAGCTTCTCTGTCAACTGGTCCTATATTGCAATCGTTGTCGATAATTGGCTCTCTTCGTTTGAGTCCCGTTTTAGGGGGGTCACCATGCTGCTTCATGGTCATATCATTTTTGGAAATGCCTGGTTCAGCGTATATTTTATCCTTCGCCACTTGGAAACGTGTGCGTGGCGGTTCCTGCAATTGGTGATGTTTTTTCGATTAGAAAGTATCATTTCTATCGTGAAACACGAACATTGATTAAACAAGTGAACATACAATACCTCAACATATGTAGATGAAGGCATATGTTGTCGAGCATGGGCAGTTTGAGGTGTCATTTGCTCTATAAGTTTGCCCAATAGGTCACGGAGTTCCTGTTAGTTGAGACATTGTTGAAGTTTAAAGCATTATAGTACGTTAAATTTAATAATATCACGCTGGTTACCTGCAACTCCGTTCGTGTTTGTTCCTGATCTGCGTTTACCTTACCTTCTAGCCTATTGAACCTATCTTCCAGGATGTTGTCATTTCTAAACAAAGCAAATTCCTTCTTCTGTTCCAGAATCTTCTTATCCTGTTTGTGTTCCAATTCAAGAAGCTTCTGCTCCACATCTAGTTTAAGCTCAAATTTCGTTGCTTTCTTCCAATGTTCAAGGCTTTGCGCCTGCAAATTTACTAAATTGTGAATTAACCACACAAATGAAATACGACACTTAAACATATGTCATACTTACTTCTAGGTTGCTGCTTGGACCCTCGTGTGCGTAATTTGCTTTTTTTTGCTTCTGACACAGTTGCTTCTCGTTTTTCTTTGGTTTGTGAAGCGACAGGCAAATTAAGCTATAAACAATTGAACTTGTTAATGATGTGCGTAACAACCGAACCGCCTATATATGTGCTATGTTCGCAAACTTACCGTTCCTTTCTTCAACCCTCCATTCTCCCAAGCAATTTGTCAACGCTTGGCATTTTCTTCATCCCAGAATACCATAACTGGTGGTTGGGTTCTCCTTTCGTCATCATAATTGATGTGATAACAGTCGTCCACTCTAACTCGCTGACAGTACCAAAACTATTTAGAAAAATAAGCACATATCTATGTCAAAAAATAAACATTATTTAAAGGGTTTGATGTATAGTAAAGAACTCACCTGTAGAAGAACCATATTACCCTTCAGGGTTCTTCCCCCATTCTTGAAAGTAGCGATTGCTTCCAATAGATAATTTAGAGTAAATTGGCCCTAGTTGAAATGTCAAATTTGTCGTACATCTCTAACAACTTCTATATAGCTCGAACTGATGGAGGTCCCTGTGGCTGATGCTATGATGACACCAATCGTGAACAAGACGAAGGCTCTCAGAAAGTCTTCGTCCGTAGGTCGATCTTTGTGAAGCATGTTTTCCAGCACTGCTAGCTCGAGCTTGTGGCTATCACTGCTTGCAAACCTTTTGAAAAGTTCACTGCCCACAGTTTCATTTTCACTCTTCGATTTTCTGTTTATATGTTGCGTTACATCATTGCCTCCAGTCTCTAGTCCCATTATATGGTGCACATCATCCAAAGCAACCCTAACCACTTGACCTAATATCATGTAACCTTGGTCGCTGGTGTCGTATGCATCTACAATGGCCTGTATCATTTGTTTCCTCAAAGCGACATTAAGCATTTGAAGCAGTCCACCAAAGCCAATAGACTCAATAGCGTCTATGTGTGGTTTAGAATCCTTGAAATTAGCCACGGCTTTATAAAATCTCGTAGGAGAGTGTGTCAAACGCATCTTACCGTGCTGCAGCAACCAGTTGGTGATGCTAAGTTGGTATAAAAAAAGAGGCAACATAAAGGAAAATAAAACTTCATACCGTGCTGATGGACCCATTGAGGTCGTTGTTAGTGCGATACTTGCTACCATTCGCACCTGCATAAATGTTGCAAACGAGAAATCTTCAATTTGGCATCACGGGAGAACCCAAAATCACACCATTTTATTGTACCATGTAAAGAAAATAGTACCCACCCCGCTCCAAACTTCATCATGTACAACCCGATCCCCACAAATGCAATCATGCTTTCCTAGCATAAACCTCAGATTCAACCCATTGAAAACCCATTACGGAGCCTAAACCTGTTTGCTGCACCTAAACCCTCCACACAAGCAGACGAGCTCCACGCGATGGCCGTGCTGCTCTCCGCCCTCGCTGTGCTCCTCATGGCCGTAGCGCTGCGCGGGATTTGACGATGAGGCCGCCAACTCGTCGCCGCTGCCATTCGCCGGATCCTACCAACTAAAACCACTAACACCAATCCAACGTACCTCTCCCATTATTGTTGATCGGCGTAGCGGGCGTCCGCTCTCCAGCTCCTGATGTATCCATGGTTCCTGGGCCGTGTACCAGATCGCAGAGCAATGGAGAGAGAAACGACGAACACCAGGCGGCTTCTGTAGTAAGGAAAAGAGAAATTTAGATCCTATAATTACGGGTCATGCGACGTAAGATACGCCGCCAAATCCCGCGCACGGTTTCTCCCTCGACACACCTCCCACATCGCGCCCAAATGGGCTTTTGCTTTGAAGGAAGTCCTATTTACCTCCCTGAATGGTGCGCCGAGGACTTGTTTCGTTCCTCGACTCCAAAATCATCTGTTATCTCTCCTCGAACATCCTACAATAAGATAAGTAAAAAAATGTAAAAACTTGCATGGACACACCATTTTGGTTTGTAGTCACGATAAAATATTCAATTGATTCTGACAAAGTGGTGGTGCACACCCTCACAACTGCATACATATCCCACTACGACCAACGTGACTATGTCAGATATGTCGCCACATGTGATATGTGTATGACAACTATCTCCAAATCTTTTGTAAATTTACTAGGATGTACATGCAGACAAACTAAGATGTCGTGTGCACATTACACACGTAAATAAGTCGAATTTTTATCAAACACAAGCAAACTTATTGATGAACACGGATGATACTTTGATAAACAGAACATCAAAGTTACTTGTCATGTGGCCACATAGGGCACTAGTACCTAAAGTATTATCGAGTTTCAACAAGCCACATTGCACTGACCATATATAATTACAAGAAAAAGCAACCAAGCATAACAAAAGGCATCCTTCTCAATCCTTGCTCTCATTCTTCTTCAGTTCCTTCACTGCCTTCTTCAGTTTAAGAATGGCCTTGTCATACCCCTTACCCATCTCCTCCAGCATGTGGATCTTGATACTATTCTTGGTGTTCCTTTCCTCCAGTTCCTCCACCTTGTCCATAAACTCTTTATACAGTATTTTGAGATCATTGTCGGCGTAGTTGCAACAGAAGCAATCCTGACATGTCATAAACAGGAACATGAATTAGTACACATCATCGTTCCTTTTTAGGCACATGAAATGCTGAATTTTATTGTTAGAGTAATTGAACAATATGAACTGAAAAAGCCTTAGATTGAACCTTGTGGACGGCCGACGAGGATGAGGAACCGATGGCGCCCTTGGGAGTGACCATCTTGAAGCCTGGTGGGACATCATGTCCGATGTCGACGGCGCCGGCGGCGCCCTTGGGATTGACCATCTCGAAGCCCGGTGGGACATCAGGTACCATGTTCTCAACGCCGGCGGCGGCCTCCCCCGGCGGAACCCCTTCAACGTCGGCAGCGGTGCCGGAGGCGGCGGAGGCCCTGGTGAACCTACCGGACGACGGGTCACGCCTTTGGTTCCTCGCACGGCTGGACCGAGCCTTGTTCTTCTTCCCCTCCTTTGTCATCTTCCCGGCACCGGCGACTGCGAGGTCGCAAGGGTCTCGAGGTGGTGGCCGACGCGCTGGCGCAAGCGGATGACTCGAGGTGATGGCGGACGTGGCGGCGGAAGCGGAGTAGACGAGGAGGCGGTTATTAGATGAAATGATGCGGCGAGATGGTAAAATTAGGGGGTCATTGTCACGAATTAGGGATATGCCTGTAACCATCGCACGGTTTTTCTCCCTCGACACATCCCACGTCGCGCACAACTGGCATGTGGCCCAACTCGATGGCCCATCACATTCTCCTGGGCTTTTGCTTTGAAACAAGTCCTACCTACCTCCCTCGACTCCAAAACCAGCTGTTCTAGCTCCTCGAACCTCCTACCATAAATTTTAAAACACCCAAACCTAAGTACAAAAATCTAAAACTTTCTTTGATAACTTATTTTGGTGTATGATCATGACATAAAAATGTCAGATGATTTTGAGAATGTGGTCACACACATCCTTCATGTGGTTTGCTCATGGAGACAAACTAAGATGATGTGTGCATATGTGTAATTTTGCAGAACAATTTTTCCTTTCTACTTTGTAAATTTTAGTTGATTTACTAAAGCATAAATTTTAAAATACCCTAAGCTAAGTAGAAAAATCTAAAACTTCCATGGACAAACCGTTTTGGTGTATATACATGAAACAAAAGTTTCAATTAATTTTGACAAAGTGGTGGTACACATCCTCATGACTGCATACATGTCTCACTACGACCAATGTGACTATGTGAGAGATGCCGTATATATGTGTACCACAACTATCTCCAAAACCTTCACAACCAAGAACATGTCTCACATAGATTCATGTGACTTCAATGAGAGTCGGTCATGGTTGTGATGGATGCGTAGTGTAACTTTGACATAATCACAAAACTTCATGTGGTTTGCTCATGGAGACAAACTAAGATGATGTGTGCATATGTGCAATTTTGCAGAACAATTTTTCCTTTTATTTTGTAAATTTTAGTTGATTTACTAAAGCATAAATTTTAAAATTCCCTAAGCTAAGTAGAAAAATCTAAAACTTTCATGGACAAACCATTTTGGTGTATATACATGAAACAAAAGTTTCAATTGATTTTGACAAAGTGGTGCTACACATCCTCACGACTGCATACATGTCTCACTACGACCAATGTGACTATGTGAGAGATGATCTGTGTACCACAACTATCTCCAAATCATCTGAAACTTGGCTAGGATGTTCATGGATCCAAAATGAGGTGTCTATGCAAAAAAAAGTTATAGGACATAGAGAAAAAATAAAAAACAAATAATTTAATACAAACAATGTTCAAAAAATATCCCCCCCTAGGTTTCGAACCTGGGAGTCGGGGGTTTAGAGTCAGTGGGTCCTACCATTGGACTATGTAAGTATGTTGGGTAATGACATAGATATATTATATTTAAACAGAAACTCTTTTAAAAAATGAATAAGACCTATGGAGCCCACCTGTCAGCACCGTATTATTATATTCTACTCCTCCACCAAGCGCTCGCGGGAGCCAAAACCGCAGTACCGGTCCAGTAGGGCCCTCACTTGGGAGTGAAACCGTGCCCGTGATTATCGTTATCCTTCACTACCACGAAGTTTTCAGTCGCGATTACAGGGCGCCTGACCACGCTCCTTGGCCCTCCGCCCCTACTTCTTCCACAATTATTATAGGATCAGAAGCAACTTACATGGAATCCGCGGCGGCCATATCATAATTTTAGGATCCTTCCTATTTTGTTGAGCCCGGCGTCGCCCTACCACGATATAAGGTGGGAAGCCACATCGGTTGCGCCCCTTCCCCTACGCACTCCCATCTCCCCTGCATCCCCAAACCCCACACACCTCCCATCTCTCATGCCCACATATCGATATGGCAGATGCCCGCAAACTACAGACCACAATCTTTCAGGGGCTACGCCCTCCCCCATGCAGTCAGTGCATAAGCCGATGCCAGCATTACTTGTGCCCTAACTGTGCAATATATCTCTCTCCATGCAAATCTCCAATCGGTGGCCTCGGAAACCCGAACGCGATGTGCTGCAACTGCTGGTGCGCAGAGGTACACAGATGTGTCATGGGTTGTAATCTCTCGGATTCGAGTTCCGACGACGACGTCTCAGATTATGAGGTAATCTTTTGGCAAAGCAACATTGACTTTTGTACTACACAATCCACATGCCACATTACTGCATCTAATTTGTTGCATAGGCATGAGGTTTTTCACGTTAAGTTTCCTCTTCTCAGTCACAGAAATTGCAGATGCTTAAAAAGAAGGCCCGGGCTACAAAAAAGAAGCTTGCTACTATGAAAAATGAACAAATCTACCACGCAAGGCAGATTTACAAAATGTCCCAGACTATCGCTGATCTCAAAAAGACTATTGCTGATCTCAAGCCAGGCCTGCCCACATTTAGAAGCAATGGCAAGTTAGTGTCTCACATTGAATTACTTTTGTACCACTTTGTGGCTTGTTTGTTTCCTTTGCTCAAACGATGTTGATCTTCAGTATCATGATACTTGGTTTGCAGGTTGTCGACTGATGCATGGAGCTCTCGCCCACCAACCCGTTGCAGTCAGTAGGGAAGTCTTCTTCAATGTCATCAGCCTATCTCGGTGTTGCTGCTAACGCTGCGCGTTGGCCTCTGGACGCTGTCTCTTCCTCTACATGTAGCAGTAGTAGTTCCTCTAGATGCCTTGGCTGTTGAGTTATCTGTCATAAATTTCCTTGGTCTTGTGAGACAGAAGCATGACAATTTATAAATTATTTTTTTGAACTATTCAGTTTCAGTTCTGGAAACTTGTGCTGCAGCCATATGGTACCTTAAAGCTGCTACATTTGAGAATGTTTACATGTATACATGCCTTGGATGATAATATCTATCACATGGAACATTTTCTGGCGAAAGAAAAGGTTTGTAGCTAGATCACAATGTATGACAAAACAACGTTCAGGTTTTGTGGTTATATAGTAATTTTATTCTCTTAATAATTTTCATTGTTCCTGCCTTCATTGTGCCTATTTTGTTTCTGGCTTTTTTCATGGAGTGTTTGCTGTATCGAGTGTTCAACTCTAACTGAACCAAGATAAAATTTAACAAGGACTGGGTCATTAACCTGGACAGACCAGTTCTGAAGCATTCGGATGGATCATGGTACTCAATAAAAGCACTCAGACGAAGCTACAAGCACTCGGGTGTAAAAGCACTCGGGTGTAAAAGCACTCGGACAAAGCGTTGCACAAGTTAGACAAATGATGTGGGACTAAACTCCCGCCCACAAGAAATTTTTGGTGTAACCATATTTTTCTGATATGGTACCTTTCAGATGGTGCAACTTGAGAATTTTTACATGTATACATGCCTTGCTGTTGAGTTTCTTGTATCGATGATAATATCTGTCACATGAAACATTTTCTGGCGAACAAAAAAAATGAAATGACAACAAATAACAAAAAAGGACGACAAACATAAAAAAGGGGCAATAGGGTCAGGTGCCACATGTTTGGGATCAACCTAACGAGGAAAACAGAATCACTTGACTACTAAAGGAAATGTGTTGGTAATTTCAATCCAGTGCGCAAGCCTTTCTAAATAAGTTAGGTAGCATCCACCTGGGATGGTGAGGTGGTGCTATCTATGGTACTATCTCCCGCGCCAGGAAGGTTTCTTGTCATTCGGGCCGCATTGGGCTGATTTCATGAACAATTTCGACCCAGACTAACAGCGGGCCCAATCGGGAGGCGGAGCGCACCGCATCAGTCTCCGACATGTGGGGCCCACGTGTCGGCACCCATCCTAACGTTATGTTCTTCGCTGAGTTCATGTAATTCCACTCTTTCCGTTTTTGATTCGTATTTAAAATTTCAAACTTGTTTTTCTTCGTCTTCCGAACTCCAAATGAGTTGATTTTTTTTCCTACAAACTTTTAAAAGCACTCTCTACCAACTAAACACATTCCATTTAGGTTTCAAAGTTACATTATACATTAATAATGAAAACCATTTAGTGGTGACTTTTTTATTTTCTCAAATTTTTTCTAAAGTCGCAATCGAAACGAATTTTGTCCTAATTTTTTTTGTAATGACTTACCTTGTTCATAGACACAAGCACAATTTTTTGTAACTAATTTGCAAATGTTTACATTTGATTTGATTCATCTCATTGCATGCTTGTGTTCAAGTTTCATATCACATGTAGCTCGATGTCCCTTTAGAATACATTTTTTCTCAAAATCAAAAAAAATATCTAAAAATATAAGCATGTTAGGGATGGTTTGACACCTCTACACAACAATTTTGAGTTCAAAATTCATTATATTTTTTGAAATAAAAATAGTCAAATTAATTCAAAGAAGCATTTTAAATTTATTATTTTTGTATCTCCCAAAATAGTTTTGATTTGAATGCGAATTTAGGTATACAGATCTGTTACATTCATGAGGAACTGCACCAATTTTGGTTCTTTTTTTTCAAATGTTAATCTATGTACAAGGTTTAAAAATTCATGGAATGATTTTGAATTGAGTCACTGGCATGTGGGGCCGTCAATTGATTTATGTCTTCTTGACACGGAAACATACTTTGGTACTCTCAAAAATAGGTGGGACCTCCTCGGCTCCTCTCGTCCCATCTGTGCCCACAAGTTCCAGCCGAGTTCCCTCCTTCTCCTCGTTCCAGTTAGGGTTTCGCCGCCGCCGCTTCCGCCTCCATCTCGAAGATGGGTAAGGTTGGGAAGAACCATGGCCAGTTAGCACGCGTCTCTCGACAAAAGCGGGACGCATCCGGTAAGTTCACTTGGGGATCCGGTGTTGAGGTGGTGCCTGAGGCCAGCACGGGCCGGGAGATCCCCTCCGCCTTCGAGCGCGTGCTGAGAGCCATCGCACAGTAGGAGATGCGCTCCGGCTCCGGCGTCGTGGCCAAGAAGACCATGGCCGGTGCCACCGCGTCCTCGTCCTTGTCGCCGGAGCACAATGTGAGTATGATTTTTCTCCACCACTTTCCTTCTCTAATCCGCGTCCCACTATCATCTTCGGCTAGGTTAGGGTTCCGGATTAGGGTTCCGGCACTTCTTAGTTGTTTTGTAGAGCACTGATCTGTGCATAACTCACTGCAAATATTGTGTCTGATTAATTTTATGAGCACTGGAACTAATTAGTTGTCTCATTCAACTTACGAAGATTGCTATATGGTGTTCCGTCTTTTATTTCCCAATTTTTGTGTCATGTTCCTATATTTGGGTCATACTGTTTCTTCAAGTGATATGAGAGGCATGATTGCACAAATATCCGCTAAACTTACAGGAGTGCCTGGAGGGGTGGATCCCCCTAGGCTTCCCTAATTACAAATTGAAACTCTTCATTTTGGGGGTAGTTTTGTGGGTTCTATGGAATACAAGAAATAAATTTGTTATTGAGGGGTTGTGTCCTCATTCTCCATCTGATGTAATATATAAAATGCTTTTTTGCATGCAGCTAAAAGTAGAAGAGCAAAGCAAGTTGGACGCCGGGGTGGCGCGAGTCACAGAATGGCTGATGCAATTTCAGGAGAGTCCGAAGGAAAAACCACCGGTCGAGGACATCTTCTGAAAGGAGTGTAGGGTTTTTAGCTTGTGCTGTTTGTATGATCCGTTTTAGGCTTTCCTGTTTTTGTAAGCTTTGGCTGGTATCAGCCCTGGTTTTCTCTCGGTGGTCTTTATGTGCTAGAATCTGTAAGTTGGCAACCCCAGTGTGTGTGAACTCGTGGTGAAACCTGTAGTCTCTTATATGCTAAGCAGTGCTTTTGTAATAGATAGTCGATGCTTGTGGTTGTTGCTGCAGTCGAGAAGGCAACAAACAACAAGTAGTGCTTTTGTGTTGACTGTGTCTGTAAATAGGGATGAAATTCCAATAGTTATGTGAACTACTTCTTCTGAATCCAGTACTGATGTTCAGTATGTTAAATACTTGTGGTTTCAGCTGGTGAATGGAATTGTCTGTGTCTGACATTTTACAGGTTTGATCTTTTGATGTGAAATGCCTATGATATTTGGTTCAACTTGTACATATGCAAATTTTTACATGTATACATGCCTTGGCTGTTGAGTTTCTTGTATGGATGATAATATCTGTCACATCGAATATTTTCTGGCGAAATAAAGGGTTTGTACATTTTTCATTGTTCCTGCCTTCATTGTGCCTATTTTGTTTCTGGCTTTTTTCATGGAGTGCTTGCTGTATCGAGTGCTCAACTCTAACTAAAGCAAGATAAAATTTAATAAGGACTGGGGCACTAACCTGGTCAGACTAGTTCTGAAGCATTCGGATGGATCATGGTACTCAATAAAAGCACTCGGACGAAGCTAAAAGCACTCGTCCGAGTGCTAAAAGCACTCGGACAAAGCTAAAAACATGCATGTACAAATGCCCGAAATTAGATGATATTTGTCGTTGAGATTGTACAAATGGTTGTGTCAGGCAATTGGTGCCTGATGAATCTCAAAAGGATATCATTCTGTCTATTTGTTACTAGATAGTTCAGCAGTCGTCGATCTGATGCCTTTCCCTGTACCACTCCACAAAGCCACAAATTTAGGTTTCTTTACTAATGTATAAACACTACCATTTCAGCACCAGCTACAAACAATTATGCTTCCACAACGTCACAGATGAGATCGATCATCAGAGATAAACACAAGAACGCAGATCTACCAACATCACCTAACAAAAGCTCATCACGTGGTACCTCACTTCAAATTGCAATCTATCACATAATTTGCAGTGTTCATTCAGCTGCAAAAACTGAATTCATGACCCAGGGATCACTTCACATTCAATCAGCATACTTCATGGCATCAATATACTTCAATGCCAGTCCAACTAAATGCAATTACTATTCAAATGATATGTATTGTTTTGCAGAGTAATTCAGTTAACCAAAACAAGAACAGACACAAAATTCATTAACCATGTCATTCCTTTACATGATCTATGCAGCATAATAGACAATATTTGCCATCCAGTTATGGTTTTCTACAGTCAAAATGACTGAATCACCGGGTCTGTACACCTCCTTATGTCTCTGCAGCTTCAATGTTGGGGATAATTGCTACTTGGTAGCTGAAGGGACCTACTAATCTTCTAACCATCCAACACTTTTCATGAAACAAAGCCCTTGCGGGAGTTGAAGTTTCAGTAGCTCTAAAATGACAGATTTTTCCACCACTCCATGAGAACAGGATAATACAGGTCAAGCCATCAGTGAAGCCATCCTGAGCCCCTGAAATTTCAATGTGCCATGCAAGTTGAGCTTACAAGTTATGTGAAAATGGGAGCAAAGATTGAACAACTTTTCATCATGCAACGCTAATTGTAAACCTGTACTAAACAACCATCTGCTCTTGAAAACATCTAAGCAACTGTCTGTATCTTCTATCAAAGCATTCATGAGACATTATCAAGTTGCAATTCAGGGAGTTGGTTGTCAGGAGGGCAGTAGTGCTAACCTGTGGATCCGCCGGCATAGAGCCGCTCGAGCAGGGGCGCCGGATGGGAGCAAGGCGGTCGGAGAGGGGGACTTTGCTGCTCGGAGGAAGGAAACGGCCTGGATCTGCAGGGCTGGCGGGGAATGGAGCCGCTGGCCCTCGGCCTTTCCCCGCCGCGACGGCGAGGCACCCGCCGCCGCCGTCTCCGCTCGACCGTATGCAAGAGGAAGAAGGGGAGGGAGAGGTCGCTTGTGCTCCACTTAGGTGGAGGCTGGCCGGAACTGCGGCCATCCCCACGCGCGGCACCCTCCGTCTGCCGCCGGCAGCGAAGACCTGTCGCCCTCCGTCTGCCGGCGGCGGCGAACTAAAGCGCTACAAACCCTAACCATCTAAAAAAGAAAAAACTTTAGTAAACGAATTATACATCTCAACTATATTACTAAAAACATTATTTTCACGTTTATGAAGTGACCATTATACCCTTGTTAAAAAATAAGAACCACAAAACTGCAATTATTGTCATCTCCTAATCCCCACATTTGTGGAGGAAAGTGGAGGAAAATTTTTCCTCCTAGGCCCACTAGTCATAGAGATACGAGGAGGAAAAATTTTCCTTCATCCCATTTCCTCCTAGCCTCATAGCCCTCTGATCGACCGCTCTCGGACGACGTGAGCCACTCATTTTTCCCCAAGGATAATAAAATTTTTCTTTTATCTATGGGACAAAATTCACCAAAAGGGGCAAATTCAATATTTTCCAAGGAAAATATTGAATTTGCTCCTTTCGGAGAATTATATGATTTTACCCCCTATTTTTACATCGAGTATTTAGCAAGTATTTTAGCAAAATTGCAAAAAAAATATGGATAATAAACTAGATGGAATTTGCATATATATTCAAATAAGACCAAACTTTGACAACTTTATAAGGAGCCCTAAATGAACATGTGGCCAGAATTAATTTTAGTCCTAACTTTTCTAGTGATTTCGCCCAAAAGGAAAATATATAATTGCACTCGTCACCACAAATAACCATAAAACCTAATCGTGACCATATATAAATTGTAATCAATAATCTTTCTTGCATAGTAAATTACAAAGCGGCTACTGCTCTACTACTTAATTCCTAATACTAATTAATCCATATGGAAAATTATAGAAATAACATTCAATCAAATTGAAAAAATTAGAAATATACCTACACCCTCATAACCCTTTCCCAAGGTAGCACATGTGGTGACTTGTCTTGCAGCAAGTCTTATGTTCGTACAGGAGAAAGCTATCACCCACCTAAGTGATTCGAAACATCTTCTCACTTAAATTTTTATGAATTCCTCCGTGCACCTCCGTGGAGCTCGCGATGCGCCCAAGAATGAGGAAGCGGCGGCAATTCAGGGATGAGGAGGCGTCGAGCGTGGAGGAGGCAGTGGCAAGCAGGAGGGAGCTGGAGGAGGCAGCCGGCGGCGGCTCCGGAGTTGGGCGAGCTTGGGCACCTCCGCCGCGGCTGTGCCTGCGAGCTCGCCTAACTCCGCCGCGGCTGGCGCGTGTGCTGGAGCCCCGCGGCCGAGCTGCAGGAGACAGCCGGCGGCAGGACGCAGGAGGCGGCGGAAGAGGTTCCTCTACCTTTCAGCCCCTGCAGTTGAGTCCCTGCCATGTGGGCCCTATCACTGTGGGTCCCACATGATAGCGACACAACGACATGGAGATGAACAACAGAGGACCTCGTTTGGAGGCGGCAGGGAATGGCTTCCACAGGAAGAGATAAGGTCTCATCGAAGCTCCACGCCGCCTGCAGCCTGCATGGAGCTCCTATGATACCCTACCCCGCCCGTGGTAGGGTGGAGGCACGCAAGCCAACAGCGTGTGAGGGTTGAAGATGATGGAAAGCCTCAGATATGGTCATCTACACTACTACGGAAAACGTTTGTAGGAACGGGCGGATTCGTATTTTCAGGTGCGGGCGCAAGATCCGCTCCTAGCTGTCGCTTTTAGAAATAGAGATTTTTAGGAGTGAGTAGAACGCCCGCTCCTGGAAATGCATTTCCAGGTGTGGGTCATGGCATCACCCGCACCTGGAAATAACATTTCCAGGTGCGGGTGACCGGATGGCCCGCACTTGCTAATCGATTAAAAACAGAAAACATGGATGCATTAAAAAGCCCAAATTAAATAGCATAAAAATCTTTTTTATGGGAGGGACCCCACCGGCCAGCCACCCACCCGTCCTAGTCGCAAGTCGCATATTTTTTCGCGTAAAGCCGCGACGCTACGCGGTCGCCAATTCTCAAACCCGCGACCTCCACCCTCGCGCGAAGCCTCCTCTACCACTGCACCACACACTCATATGCGTCCATATCCAGTTTTCATTCTACTCATATTATACTGCACCGAGTGTAAATCATTTTTTTGGCTCTAAACAGATTCAAATTAAAAACTTGTCAACTACAAAGTTTCATAACTTTCTAAGATCTACAACTTTCATGTTGGGAGTTTTTCCATTTAAGGTCGTTTATGAAATTTGAATTTCAAATTTGAATTTTATTGACAATATAATTTCAAATAAAAAATGTTGTAAAGTACAAAGTTTGATAACTTCTCAAGATCTATGCATTACTAGAAAAACAGGCATTCGTACCGGTTCATAACCCACATTTGTACTGTGTATTGAACCGGTACAAAGCATCCGATACAAATGTCTTCAGCCCCCCTACACATGTTTCCTCCTCTTTTCCTCTTCCTTTTTCTTTTCTTTTCTTTTCTTTTCTTTTCTTTTCTCATCTCATCCCATCTCATCTGATCTCATCACAACACAAGATTCATCTCATCCCAACACAAGATTCACAAAATTCATCTCATCACAGTACAAGATTCATCTCATCGCAACACACAAATTCACAAAATTCATCTCATCTCAGCACAAGATTCATCTCATCCCGAACACAAGATTCACAAAATTCATCCCATCTCAGCACAAGATTCATAGCACACAAATTAACACAACACAGGAACGAACCATGCCAACAGAGCTCGCCGTGCCTGGGTCCGGCCGGAGCCGCACCACCCCGCCTGCGCGCGCCCGTGCCGCCCCGGCCGCCCGCGCCCACGCCGCCCCGCACGCGCCCGCCCGGCGTCGCCCGCCTCACTCCGTCGGCCCTGCCTCTGCGTGGGAGATCGAGTGGTCAGTACTCAGGAAGAGGACGGATAAAGGAAGAAGGAAGAGAAATGAGAGAGATAAGGAAGGAGGGGGTGGTGGAGAATTAAAAGGATGGCTGAGAACAAGAGGGGGTGGTGGAAAGTCCCCGCTAGATCGATGGAATGATATCTGTACCGAGTTTTCTTTTTACCCGATACAAATGTGTCTACATTTGTACTGGGTGGTGTCTTGGCCCGGTAAAAATATGCTGGCCTCACATTTGTACCGAGGGAGCCACCAGCCGGTACAAATGTGAGGGATTTGTACCGGGTGGGTTGGATTAGGCCCTGACGGGCCTTTGTGAGAGGACATTTGTACCGGTTGGTGGCTCCAACCGGTACAAATGCCATCAGTTGTACCGGTGGCAAAAATACCCGGTACAAATGAAAAATCGGGCCTGGGACAAATGTGTGATTCTCTAGTAGTGATGACTTTTATGTTAATAGTTTCTCCATTTGAGGTCGTTTGAAAATTTCAAATTTTCAAATTTCAAAACTTCAGACATTTGTTGGGGAATTGGGTAAAAACCATCACCCTTGGAACTTCAGAAATATTGTTGTTCTCAAGAATCCCGCGATATGGGAAGGAAAGGACTGTGTGATATTTGCAGTTTCATGAATTCCGAAGGTGTTGCTATCGTTTCCACAAACTCGAGTTCATATGATACAAGGTTTATCAACTTTCTGACACTCTAATGACCTTCGGAAATTATGTGCACCGAGGGATTGTCGGCTTTTGATGTTTTTATGACGTTTCAGGGAAAGGTGAACCTTCGGAGGAGGATTGCAGTTTGGGAAACTAGACTTCGGAGATGAGTCCGAGCTTCCGAAGCCAAGGTTCAAGCTTTCGGGGAATCTCGTGAATGGAAGCTATGCCATGGATGAGCCAAGTCAAAGATGTGGCACCAAAAGTCCGAGTTCGAGGTGTGAAAGGATGGCAAGCTTGTGAATATCCGAAGTTAAGCTTCGCAAATTACGAGATGTAAAAGGACATTTATGTACATGTTCCCACTTGGAATATTCTTTGGATCCGAGGGTAATATCAGAATGTAAATGTCCCTTCGTCTCCATATAAAAGGGGGCCGGGGGCACGTGTAAAGGGGTTCACAACTTTTGAGGAGAATACAGGCTTTCAGAGATTTCTTGTCTCCGGGCTCTTGAGTCCTTTCCTGTGTTTGTTCTCGAATCTTTCGTTGCTTGTGTTCGGGGGTTCCATCCGATTTCTGAATCCCCAACATTGGCGCCCACCGTGATCTAAGCCGACAGAAAACTCACGATGCCTCCACAGAAGAAGTCTAAGAAGAGCACACCTACTGATGCAAACCAGGAAGACCATCACATAGAAGAGGAAAATGAAACACTCTGACTACAGACCCTTAGCAGATTGCAAGCCAAGAAAGGGATGCAAAACTCGAAGCCCTCAAGAAAGCACGAGCAGAAAAAACTACAGAAGTCCTGGAAACACATGTCGAAGATGAAGATGAAGATGAAGATGATGATGATGTGGACAAACAATTGGAAGCAGTGAACAGAAAAGTGCTAATGCTTCAGAAAGAGAAGGAAAAATTCGCGATGCAGTTGGAAGCAAAAAGAAAAGCTTTAGAGAAACTGGAGAAGCTCAACCAAGCAAAAGAACAATTAGAAAAAATGCAAAGGGAAATTGATGAAATGAAGGAACAGGAAAACAGTTCTCTCTGGCGCGATTCGCCAAATCAGAGTTCTGGTCTTGTAAGTGCAATCAAGCCCTATGAAGGTTTTGGTGATGTTGACCACACAATTAAAGAGCTAATGAGCCTTTGAGTTTATTGTGCAGTACAAGAATGTTTTACAGGTGCAAAAGAAAGAAAGGAGACCCCTCAATTACATGAAGAAGGATACCTATGCTCTTTGGAGAAGTTTATTTATTTTATCTTTTGAATTTGAGTATAGGACAATCCGTACTATCAAGAGGGATACTAATGGTGAGTTAGGGTGGATTTAAGTGCTCATAGAACATCTATCCTAATCCTAACCCATTCCTTGAGGAGAGAGACCTGCTGCTGTTTTGCTCCTGTTGTTTCCTTGTTCGGAGGTTCCGAGTTTAACCTCGGAGGTTCCGACCGTACGGGCTTCAGTCAGCAGAGGTTTCAGGGTTCGGAAGTTCCGAGATTTTTCTCGGAGGTTCCGGACTTTGAAATATGACCGTTACAGTTCTGGACCTGGGGGTATTTATACCGCTTGGTCCCCCAACGGTCATTCTCTCTTCTCCCCCGAACAGTGACGCATTCTAGCTTCATTCTCTCACCTAGCATTGACTCCCAACCCACTCTCTTCCAAATCCTTGCCTAGCATTGATTGAGAGTGGGGATTCAAGTGAGATGGTGAGCAAAACCTTCCATTCCTTGTTCTTGAGCACTTGGAGAAGTCCTAGCAAGCTTGGTGGATCTATTACTCTTGGAGCCTTGCTCCTAGACGGATAGAGGTTCTTGGAAGCTCTCCAACCTGATTGTGGAAGCTCCAAGCTGTTTGTTTTACCCTTGTGATTCTAGTGGAAAGTCTCCACCTATTACCCAAAGTGATAGGTGAAAGAGAGGAGTGGATCTTTGTGGTCCTTAGCCTTTGTGGCTTCCTCAACAACGTGGACGTAAGCAAGCCTTTGTGGCGAGCTGAACCACGGGATAAATCTTGTCTCGTGTGTGCTTTGATTTATATACTTGCTTATCCATGTTCATGCTTGTTCTTGACTAGATCTTCTAGGGTTTGTCTCCGATCTACTTTGTGGTAGCATCCTAGCTGGTTCTTTGCTTAGAAATCATCTTGCTAGGTCCTTAGTATCTCCTAGATTTTGGTAGATCTGTTTTTCATCAAGTAATCCGCAGTTTATTTCATAGTTGCTCTGAACTAACAGATCCTGGAAGTTTCGTAATTATTTTCGGAGGCTGCCTCGTTCGGAGGTTCCGGAAATAATCTCGGAAGTTCCGAACCCTGACAGTCACTTTGCAGAAAAAGTTTAAATCTGTGTGCAGGCCTATTCACCCCCCCCTCTAGGCCATATTGCTTCGATCCTTTCAATTGGTATCAGAGCAGGTTATCCTTGCAAACACTTAACCGTGTGAGGATATGGCAAGTGAAGATGACAAGCAAGAGGAGGAGGAATTTGAAGATTTGCCAAGTGAAGTTGAAGGTGATGCCTCAGAGGTAGGCAACACCTCAGCCCAAGAGAAGTTTGACAAGCTCAAGAAGGCTGTCAAAGAAAGCTCCAAGAGCAATGGCAAGAAAGAGGACAAGAAGAAAGAGAAAGAAGAAGAAAAGAAGAAAGAGGACAGCAAGCAAGAAAAGAAGAAGAAAAGGAAGAAAGAAGAAAAGAAGAGAAGAAAGAGAACACCTTCACCATCTCCATCACCATCTTCATCATCCTCATCATCATCTTCATCTAGTGAGAATGGAGATGGGGATGACGAGTACTACGGCACAAGAATTCCCAAGAGAACACTCAAGCCCAAGCCAAAGCCCAAGGCCAAGTCCAAGGATGATTATAGAAGAGTATCCTTTAACTATGATTCTTTGGAGACTAAATCTAAGGATGATATCACTATACCCGTTGGCAAGTTGCCCCAATTTGATGGGACCAACTTTGCTAAATGGAAGCACATGATGAAAGCTTATCTAACCGGTTTAAGTTTGGAGTTGTGGAATATTGTGTGTGTAGGTTTTGATGATCCCGAAGACTTTGAAAACCTCACACCACGTGATCGTCGCAACATTAGGAGGAATGCTCAATCTACAAGCATACTCTTTAGTGCCTTGAATGCCCAAGAGTACAATCGTGTTAGTGGACTAGAGATTGCCAAAGAGATTTGGGACATCCTCCACATTGCTCATGAGGGTGTTGACAAGGTCAAGAAATCCAAGATCAACATATTGATGGCCGAACTTAATAGATTCACTATCTTTGATGGAGAAGGGCCACAAGAGATGTTTGATAGGTTGATGGTCATAGTTGGGAAGATAAGAGGCTTAGGTGGTGATGAGTTGGATGACCACTTTGTTGTGAAGGTGATGTTGGAGGCCTTTGCTCCAAGAAATCCTACTCTAGTCACATTGATTAGAGAGAAGAAGAGATTTGAGGAGTTCTCTCCAAATGATGTTCTTGGGAGAATTCTTACTCATGAGCTTATGGACAAGGAAATCCAACATAGGAAGAAAATTGGTGAGCTAGAAGCCAAGTTGAACAACTTGAAGGTCAAAGAGGTTGCTCTCCATTCTAACAAGTCAAGCAAGCCTACTACCTCATCCAAGCACTCTACTTCATCCAAGCCCTCCAAGTCAAAATCAAAGAAAGTGGAAGTAGAGAGCTCTACAAGTGACTCAAGTGAAGATGAAGATGAAAGCTCTCATGTTGAGATTGGGGATATGGCTTTGTTCATGAAGACATACAAAAGAGGCTTGAAGAAGCAAGGTTACAAATTTGCTAAGAGAAGGTTCCCCAACAAGAAAAAGAGAACTTGCTACAATTGTGGAAGCACCGAGCACTTCATAGCGGATTGCCCAAATGAGAAGAGAGAAAACAAGAATGACAAAGGCAAGGGAAGCTACAAGAAAGATCAAAAACCACATCACAAGAGAAGAAACTATGGTGGAGAAGCTCATATCGGTCATGAATGGAACTCCGGAGATGAGAGCTCTAGTGAAGGAGAAAGAAAAAAGGTTGCAACCGTGGCTATCAAGAAGCTCCCTTCTACCTCAAGGTTGTTCAACAACTTGACCGATGATGAAGAGAGTTCATCCATTCATTGCTTCATGGCCAAGGGTGAGAAGGTAAAAACTAGCTCAAAACCCTCTCCTCCACCTAGTGATGAGTCGGAAATGGACTCTAGTGATGAATCTAGTGATGAGGAAGCAAACCAACTTGTTAGTAAGATGGATGAGCAATCTAAAGATTTTATGGCTAGGTTGATAGTGGAACTAGAGAAAAACCAAGACATTCTTGCATCCGAAAGAAGTGAGCTTGAGGCTTTGCGTTTGGAAGTGAGCCAAGCGGAGAGCGTCATAGCTACTCTCAAGGAAGACCTTGCTGCCTCTCAAGCTCAATGTAATTCTCTCAAGTCGAGGAATGAAGAGCTTGAGGAGCAATATAGTCTCCTTTGGAGTAGCACCTCACATCCTTCGAAGGTAAAGGGTGACACTAGTGCTTCTACTAGCAAGGGCTGTGATAAATGCTTCAATGTTGATCTTGAATCCTATGCTACTAATCTTGCTAACATGGAAGCTATGAAAAAGGAAATTGCTAGGTTAAACTCAATCATAGCTAGAGGATGCATGAGTGAAGAGAACAAGAAGGGAAAGTTCTCCAAGAGAAAGATGTTGAAGAAAACTGAGAAACCAGGTTTTGGCTATGTTGAAGGTGGCAAGACCAAT
The DNA here is from genome assembly GCA_036936925.1 of Cenchrus fungigraminus. NCBI lineage: Eukaryota > Viridiplantae > Streptophyta > Magnoliopsida > Poales > Poaceae > Cenchrus > Cenchrus fungigraminus. Next base: position 45,178,456 of record CM072778.1, on the reverse strand, counting down.
GAAAGAAAGATCATCAAGGAAAAAGAGTGTCTAGAATTCAAGAGTACTGGGTTTCTGTTTACCCAGACCCCAGAGGTTCCGAGCTCAAAGCCTGGAGATTCCGGAGTCTGGAAGCCTCGAGCCACACAGACAGCAGAACTCGGAGGTTCCGAGAAAATTCTCGGAGGTTCCGGAGTCTGCAAAGACAGAACCAAGAAGAAAGGCAAGACTCAACCTCAGCAAGCTTCCAAGGCATCTAACACTCGTTTGCAGGTTCAGAACCATCCAATCATGCCTAGAAGGAACTTGTCCCCCAACAAGAACAAGGCTCATGCATCTAGAGACATACCCCCTAGCTATGTGTTGAGACGCAACAATCTTGGTAAAGTTGTTGCCACGTATGTTGGAAATGAGTCTAACATATATGTGAAAAGATCACTATGGGTTCCTAAAATTTTGGTTGCTAACGTTGAAGGCCCCAAGTCAAATTGGGGACCTAAAAGAAGGAACTATATTGTTTTGTAGGCATACTCCTCCGGTGGATCAAGTTGGGTGCTTGATAGCGGATGTACACATCATATGACCGGAGAAAAGAGTATGTTCTCATCCTACCTCCATTTGGAAGGACCAAGAGAAACTATTGCTTATGGAGGGGATACAAAAGGAGAAGTCATCGGTGTAGGTGATATCCCTATCTCTCAAAAATATTCAATTACAAATGTTCTTCATGTTGATCCGTTGGGTTACAATCTATTATCCGTTTCACAACTTAGTGAGATCGGTTTTGATTGTCACTTTTCGGATAAGGGTGTGTCCATCATAAGAAGGGAGGATTCCTCTATTGTCCTTACGGGTCGCTTGAGGGGGAGGCTTTACCTAGTTGATCTCAACAAAAGTAAGGTTTCTCCCAAGACTTGTTTAGTGGCAAAATCTAGCATGGGTTGGCTATGGCATCGCCGACTAGCCCATGTTGGCATGAGGAACTTGGCCAAACTTTTGAAAGATGAACACATCCTTGGGCTAACAAATGTACATTTTGAGAAAGATAGGATATGCAAGGCATGCCAAGCCGGAAAGCAAGTAGGAGCACCTCACCCACCAAATAGCATCCTCACTACATCAAGCCCGTTGGAGCTCATTCACATGGATCTATTTGGACCGGTGGCCTACATAAGTATTGGTGGTAACAAATATGGCTTGGTTATTGTTGATGATTATTCTCGCTTCACGTGGGTGTTCTTTGTGTTTGACAAGAGTGAAGTACAAGGGAAGGTGAAGACCTTCATATGGAGAGCACAAAGGGAGTTCGAGCTACCAATAAAGAAAGTGAGAAGTGACAATGGCTCGGAATTCCGGAACACCAATGTTGAAGAATTTCTTGATGAAGAGGGCATCAAGTATGAATTTTCAGCTCCTTATACCCCTCAACAAAATGAGGTGGTTGAGAGGAAGAACCGGACTCTTATTGAGATGGCAAGAACCATGTTGGATGAGTACAAGACTCAAGACATCTTTTGGGCCGAAGCCATCAACACGGCTTGCCATGCTATCAACCGCCTCTATCTTCACAAGTTTCACAAGAAGACCTCCTATGAGCTTATCACCGGTAAAAAGCCTAAGGTGTCTTACTTTAGAGTGTTTGGGTGCAAATGTTTCATTCTAAACAAGAGGCCCCGAACTTCTAAGTTTGCACCAAAGGTTGACGAAGGATTTCTTCTTGGTTATGGTCCAAATGAGCATGCTTACCGAGTCTTCAATCTAACCACCGGGAGGATTGAAGTCATGGTAGATTTGACTTTTGATGAATCTAATGGCTCTCAAGTGGAGCAAGTTGACTTAAATGTTGTAGGTAATGAGAAGCCATCTTGTGAAGCAATCAAGCAATTGGCCATAGGTGATGTTAGACCAGTTGAAGCACAAGAGGAAGATGAGGATCAACTCCAAGCTTCAACACCACTCGAAGGGCCTGAAGTCACTGGTTCAGCAGATGTGCAGACTTCGGAGGTTCCGAGAAAATCTCCGGAGGTTCCGGGAACTGGCACTGGAACTCAACCTCCGGGAAATTCTCTGGAGGTTCCGGGGTCTGGAAAATCAGCACCACAAGACACTGTGAACCAGCAATCTAATCAGCAAGGGGCTACTCAAGCAAGCACCAAGAGCATGGTATGAATGCCTTAAGGATTTCTTGCTCAAGCAAGGCTTTGAGATAGGCAAAGCCGATGCTACTCTCTTTACTAGAAAAGTTGATGGTCATATCTTTGTGTGCCAAATATATGTCGATGACATAATATTTGGTAGTACTAATGAAACTTTTTGTGAAGAGTTTAGTAGGGTGATGACAAAGAGGTTTGAAATGTCCATGATGGGTGAGCTCAAGTTCTTTCTTGGATTTCAAATCAAACAAGCAAAGGAAGGGACGTTCATATGTCAAACCAAGTACACAAGGGACATGCTTAAGAAGTTTGACATGGACAAGGCAAAGCCCATCAAGACCCCAATGCCTACCAATGGACACATGGACCTCAATGAAGAAGGGAAATCCGTGGACCAAAAGGTATATCGCTCCATGATCGGTTCTCTTCTTTACTTATGTGCATCTAGGCCGGATATTATGCTTAGTGTGTGCATGTGTGCTAGATTTCAAACTAACCCGAAAGAGTGCCATCTCATGGCCGTAAAGAGAATCTTGAGATATCTAGTGCATACCCCTAACCTTGGCTTGTGGTATCCTAAGGGCTCCACTTTCGATCTACTTGGCTATTCGGATTCCGATTGTGCCGGTTGCAAGGTAGATAGAAAGAGTACATCGGGGACTTGCCAATTCCTTGGTAGGTCTCTAGTGTCTTGGAGTTCTAAAAAGCAACACTCAGTAGCTCTTTCCACCGCCGAGGCCGAGTATGTTGCAGCCGGCGCTTGTTGTGCTCAACTACTTTGGATGAAGCAAACCTTAAAAGATTACGGATGTCACTTTACCCATATCCCACTTTTGTGTGACAATGAAAGTGCCATAAAGCTTGCAAACAACCCCGTAAGCCATTCTCGCACAAAACATATAGACATCCGTCATCATTTCTTGAGAGACCACGAAGCCAAAGGAGATATCGCTCTAAGTCATGTGAGCACCGATCAACAACTAGCCGATATCTTCACTAAACCTCTCGATGAGTCAAGGTTTTGTAGTTTGAGGAATGAGCTAAATATTCTTGATTCTCGTTGCGTGGCTTGACCTCTAGCATGTCTTGATTGTTTGCTTCTTAATTTTGATATTCTCTGAAAAATTCTTGTGAAAAAGCTTTTGTGAAAACTTTGGTTTGATAGTGCTTTAAAATCTATTTTCATATCCCTAACTTGTCTTAAGTGGCTATAGTTGTATGTGTGATTGCTTGTTTTCTAGCCACTTGAGTCAAGGATGCCATGACCTAAGGATCTCAGTTGATAAAAGGTTCAAAATCTCAAAAGGAGTGAAAGTTGAAAGTCTCTGGAATTCAAGTTTCGGAAGCTCCGAAAAAATCTTTGGAGGTTCCGAGCCTCGGAAGCTCTGAGAAAATCTTCGGAACTTCCAATCTTTATCGACTCAGCTTTCAGTTCGTCAGAGGGAGCAGTTAAAAAGAATCGGGCATCTTCCATGGAATATTCTTTTACCCCTAGGGTTAACCTACCCTTCCTCTTTCACCGCGCGGTTACTCTCCCAGATCCACCTTTCACCGCGCCCGTCTCTCTCTCTCTCTCGACGGCACCCGCATCGCTTTCCCTCGCTCCACCGCCGCGCCGCCACCTTTCTTCCTCGTCACCGGTGACCGTGCTGTCTCGTGAGTCCCGCGTGTGAGGCCGCACATCTTTCTTCGTCGGCGGGCCGCAGAAGCTAAAGAAGGAGGGGGAGCTGTACGGGGACTCGATCTAGATCTGCCGTGTTCCAGTGAAGAAGGAGGAGGACGTCCTGATCTTCTACATCACCTTCCTTCCTCGCCGACTTTCTTTGTGAAGCAGAGAGGAACGGCATTGCACCGCTTGAATTCGTTCCAGCGAGTTGTTCCTCCTCAGCGCCACTAGATCACTCTGTGATCTGGAGGGGACCTCTGGGCTACGTCCCCTGGCGTCAAAAGCTTCACAATCTCGTCGGTTTCCATCTTCTTCCCTCTAATCCAAGGTAACCCTAACCCTAATTTCCAGATCTGCCGGTTACCTTAGGGTTCTAGGTTTTCTTAGTGTAGAAATGCTATCCTGTGCCTTATTCTGAATGAAGTGATGCATGTGTTGATTAAACTCAGTTGAAAGTTGAATCAAAGTTCAGAATGCAGTAAGGTTCAAAGAGTCTCGGAGGTTCCGAGAAAATTCTCGGAGGTTCCGAACCCTGTAACCGACTGTAGGATTGACTTTGATTCAAATTTCCACTGAGTCATAATCCACGTGCAGCACCTTATCTTATCTCTGTCGTATTTCAATTCCATCGAGTTTGCATCCATTGGCTAAGTTTCAGTTGAAGGTTGAATCAACAAACTATCCTCTGTCAGTGCCCAGACCTCGGAGGTTCCGAAGTCTGTACTGACAAAGGACAGTCTGTGATTCAAAATTCCACTGAATCTTAATCAATTGATCTTCAATATCTATCTGTGTTCCTCTGCATCTACATCTGTTGATCTATTCCTTATCTATTGTCCACACCCTTTCTGACAGATGTCTGGGACACCTGGTGACAAGACCTATGCCAAGAGGCAGAGGCAGCCCTTTGAGACCTCTGCTGGGGAGAGGGCTTTCAAGATTGCAGCAAGGGAAACTGTGGGTGGCGGTGGCAGTGGCAGCAGGGGAAAAGCAACCCCCAGAAGAGGAAAAGGGGGCAGTTTGTCAGGAGGAAGAGGATCTGGTTCAGCAGCTCATGTTGAGGACAATGGGGGGACAGAAGGCAAAACCATCCCCATAGAGCTAGAAGATGATATGCTTCTTGGAGAGATTGACTCCACATACCTGAAGTATCACAAGGCTTTGCTCAAGAGGCATCCCCCAACAAAATATGACAATTCCGTGTACATTGAGCACACCAACTATGATGGAGTAGGATACCTTGTCAAGAAGGCAAGAGAAGAGAATCCTTATGTCAACCCGAAGATGGCTGCTATAGACTATAGGTTCTGGTCTGTTTTTCACTTCAAGTTCTATGAGACAGTTCTGAACACCAAGATGAAGCTGATCAAGATGAAGTGGATTGATTTTACTCACTTGGAGGCAGCAGAAGAGGCAGAGAAAAAGGATGTGCTTGATCTGGTGGATAAGTATAAGATGAGGGACATTATGAGCTTCAAATATGATTGGAATATTGAAGTTCTAGCACAATTTCATGCCACCTTTTTCTATGAGGACATCAAAGAGACCATCCACTGGATGACTGAGGGGGTTCACTACAAGGTAGACTTCACCACTTTTGCCAGACTCTTTGGTTTCAGCAAGGATGACAGGGATGCTGAGGTGATTCACTTTGAGCCACACATGAATCATAGCATGATTGCCTCAACTTATGATTATGATGAGCTTGCAGATGGGTCCACAACTGCTCTGAAGTCTGTGTACTATGTGTTGAATAACATGTTCAGAGAAACCATCTATCCTAAAGGTGGGAGTGACTCAACCAGCCTCAGGAGGTTTGCCCCTAATCTGATTGCAAGGCTGCTGCCTGGGGCAAAGCCCTTCTCTGTCAGCAGGTTCATCTGGTTTAATCTGGTGGAAGTGACTGAGAGTGGCAAGTGTAATCTGCCCTATGCTCCCTATATTATGTACATGATTGAGATTGTTTCAGGAATCAGTTTCAAGAAGGATGTGGAGCATGCATCATATCAAGTCAAGCAGTGGCAGCATCAGAAGAAGCAACAAGTGGTTGAGGAGTACATCTTGAAGAAAGCAGGGTCTGAGCAGCAAGAGGGTGAAGAGGGACCTAGTAGGGCACCTATGCCTGCTGGTCTGCACAAGTTGAGGGGCATGGTGAGGGACACCTGGAGGTTTTGCAACTGGACAGCAACTCAGATGTATGAGCTAAGGCAAGACATGAACAGGCTGCTAAAGCATCAGGGGCTGTCTTTTAATGCTATGCTCCCTCCTCCACCTATCTTTCCAGATTTTCCAGAGTATATTACTAGTGAAGATGAGGGTGAGAAGGACACTGGTAGCCCACTGGCTGAGGGAAACATGCCTGCTGCTCAATCTGAAGAGGATGAAGACATTGAGCCCCTTAGTGCCAAGATGGCCAGGCTGAGGAAAGAAGCTACTGGAAAGAAAGCCATGAAGACTTCCACTCCTGTCAGAGCAAGGAGGAAGGCCACTGCTGGAAGACCTGTCAGAAGGCCTGTTGATATCTCTTCTGGTTCTGACTCTGACCAAGGGTCTAACAGTACTGTTCCTGAAGCTAAGGAAGAAGAATCTGGCTTCAGTGATGATGAGTGATTTCCTGCAGGTCCCAATCTAACTTCCTCTCTTCTTTTCTTCCCTTTTTGTTAACTGTTGACAAAGGGGGAGAAAGATGAAGATTGAGATGATCTATTGACCTAGCTGGCTGGCTTAGGGGGCTAACAAAAATCTTTTGTTCTTTTGGTGAGATGAGAGTGCTAACTGTTCTTTAGGGCCTCTCATGAACTCCTGGTGGTATTGTTGATGAACCTCTGTAAACATTTTAAGCTTGCCTCTGTTGGCAAGTATGGTCTGGTCATGGTTGAACTTTGGGATGTGAAGAAAACTTTAAAACTCTTGAGTGATGTGTGTAATAGGGCTAGAGGTGCTAAATTATTTCTATCTGTATCTAGCTGCTATTACTGGTACATGTTATTGGCTTAATTGTGGTTGATTGATTGTTAGAGTATCTGTTGCAGACTTCGGAGGTTCTGAGAATTTTTCCGGAGGCTCCAACTCTGGGTTCATCCTGGAGGTTCCGGAAACTTTCTCAGAGGTTCCGAACTCTGTTAACAGATAACTCTCTGTGTGTATGACATGCCATATGCATCACGTATTACTTGTTACACTTCTTTTAAACCCCTCGATGATGTGAATACAACATATCCTGTCACTTTACTCACAATGTATGCAATTCAAATGTCATAAGAGACATATCACTCTATTCAAAAGGGACATGCATACATTGAGGGGGAGACTTGTATTCAAATCATCAAAAGCTCAATCTTTCAAATTAAATTGTAAACTTTAATTGGGTTGTCAACATTTACCAAAAAGGGGGAGATTGTAAGTGCAATGAAGCCCTATGAGGGTTTTGGTGATGTTGACCACACAATTAAAGAGCTAATGAGCCTTTGAGTTTATTGTGCAGTACAAGAATGTTTTACAGGTGCAAAAGAAAGAAAGGAGACCCCTCAATTACATGAAGAAGGATACCTATGCTCTTTGGAGAAGTTTATTTATTTTATCTTTTGAATTTGAGTATAGGACAATCCGTACTATCAAGAGGGATACTAATGGTGAGTTAGGGTGGATTCAAGTGCTCATAGAACATCTATCCTAATCCTAACCCATTCCTTGAGGAGAGAGACCTGCTGCTGTTTTGCTCCTGTTGTTTCCTTGTTCGGAGGTTCCGAGTTTAACCTCGGAGGTTCCGACCGTACGGGCTTCAGTCAGCAGAGGTTTCAGGGTTCGGAAGTTCCGAGATTTTTCTCGGAGGTTCCGGACTTTGAAATATGACCGTTACAGTTCTGGATCTGGGGGTATTTATACCCCTTGGTCCCCCAACGGTCATTCTCTCTTCTCCCCCGAACAGTGACGCATTCTAGCTTCATTCTCTCACCTAGCATTGACTCCCAACCCACTCTCTTCCAAATCCTTGCCTAGCATTGATTGAGAGTGGGGATTCAAGTGAGATTGTGAGCAAAACCTTCCATTCCTTGTTCTTGAGCACTTGGAGAAGTCCTAGCAAGCTTGGTGGATCTATTACTCTTGGAGCCTTGCTCCTAGACGGATAGAGGTTCTTGGAAGCTCTCCAACCCGATTGTGGAAGCTCCAAGCTGTTTGTTTTACCCTTGTGATTCTAGTGGAAAGTCTCCACCTATTACCCAAAGTGATAGGTGAGAGAGAGGAGTGGATCTTTGTGGTCCTTAGCCTTTGTGGCTTCCTCAACAACGTGGACGTAAGCAAGCCTTTGTGGCGAGCTGAACGACAGGATAAATCTTGTCTCATGTGTGCTTTGATTTATATACTTGCTTATCCATGTTCATGCTTGTTCTTGACTAGATCTTCTAGGGTTTGTCTCCGATCTACTTTGTGGTAGCATCCTAGCTGGTTCTTTGCTTAGAAATCATCTTGCTAGGTCCTTAGTATCTCCTAGATTTTGGTAGATCTGTTTTTCATCAAGTAATCCGCAGTTTATTTCATAGTTGCTCTGAACTAACAGATCCCGGAAGTTCCGTAATTATTTTCGGAGGCTGCCTCGTTCGGAGGTTCCGGAAATAATCTCGGAAGTTCCGAACCCTGACAGTCACGTTGCAGAAAAAGTTTAAATCTGTGTGCAGGCCGATTCACCCCCCCTCTAGGCCATATTGCCTCGATCCTTTCAGGTCTGCGAAAAAGAATCCCGAGAGAGAATTTCTTCAGGACATAAATAGCGACCCTGCGTGGTCGGAAAATTTGTACACACCAATATCAAACAAACCGCCTCCGGGCAAACCCTTTACAATTTACAGCATCTACTTTACAAGATAAATCTGCCTTTACATCATCACCATGACCATGAGTTGGAGAACTTTGAGAGGAACCAAGTTTGGGAGTTGGTAGATCCTCCATCGGGTTGTAAGCCGATCGGGACAAAATGGGCATGGAAAATAAAGAGGGTGATAATGGAGAAGTGGTAAGAAACAAGTCGAGGTTGGTGGCGCAAGGGTATAGTCAGAAGGAGGGGATCGACTACGAGGAGACCTTTGCTCCCTTAGCCCGTTTGGAGGCAATTAGGATCCTTCTAGCCTTTTCCGTGGCTAAAGGGTTCAAATTGTACCAAATGGATGTGAAGAGTGCCTTCCTGAACGGTGTGTTGGAGGAAGAGGTGTTTGTGAAGCAACCACCGGAGTTTGAGAGTGAGAAGTACCCCCACCGGGTGTACAAGTTGAGAAAGGCACTCTATGGGTTGAAACAAGCGCCTAGGGCTTGGTATGGCAGGTTGACGGGGTTTCTGTTTGCTAAAGGCTTTGAGATGGGGAAGGTAGATCAGACCTTGTTTCTCCTCAGGCAGGGCGTTGATATTCTGATTGTTCAGGTATACGTGGATGATATTATCTTTGGTGGCTTGTCTCACTCTTTGGTTGCAAGATTTGCAGAAGACATGAGCAGGGAATTCAAGATGAGCATGATGGGTGAGTTGCAGTTCTTCCTCGGCCTCTAGATCAAGCAGTCGAAGGAAGGAACATTTGTGCACCAAGCAAAGTACACCAAAGACATTGTGAGGAAGTTCAAGATGGAGGACTCCAAGGCCATGGCGATGCCTATGAGTACGACTACAGCACTTGATGCAGACGAGGAAGGTGAACACGTGGACCAGAAGGAGTACCGAAGCATGATCGGGTCACTTCTGTACTTGATGGCGACGAGGCCGGACATCCAGTTCTCGGTATGTCTATGCGCTCATTTTCAAGCATCTCCAAGGACTTCACATCGGCAAGCAGTCAAGCGCATTTTCAGGTATTTGCGATACACTCCTGACTTAGGCCTTTGGTACTCCGCGTCTTCTTCTTTGGCGCTTCATGGATTTTCAGACGCGGATTTTGCCGGGTGTCGGCTGGATAGGAAGTCCACTTCTGGGACTTGCCAGTTCTTGGGTTCTTCTTTGGTGTCTTGGTCATCCTGCAAACAGTCGAGTGTTGCTCAATCCACTACCGAGGCAGAGTATCTAGCCGCTGCTAGTTGTTGCTCTCAACTCCTTTGGATCACATACACCATGAGTGTTTTTGGTGAGGAGTATACCCATGTCCCACTCCTATGTGATAGCACTAGTGCCATAAGCGTTGCAAAGAACCCAGTGCTTCATTCCAAAACCAAGCACATAGAAGTGAGGTATCATTTTCTGAGAGACAATGTGGAGAAAGGGCAAATAGCTTTGATCCATGTACCCCCACATGACCAACTAGCCGATATTTTCACCTAGCCCCTAGATCAAGCAACTTTCACTCGTTTGCGGGGGGAACTTGGTGTGTGTTTGATTTCCTGAGTTGGGTGTGGGAGCTCTTTTTGTAGCATATGTATAGCTTTCCTTTGTGCATGTTTGCATTTGCATTGCATTTTGTATCATGATGTATAGGCATTTTCTCTTCCCTCAGTTTGAGTTTTGGAGGTGGTGTTTGTTCCAGGGCGTAGAGAAGTCATTGAGGCTTCCTGGAATTTTGCTACACACTTGCTGTAGCCACCGGCTTGACTGGTGCTGTCCACCGGTCTGACTGGTGCCATCGGTCTGACAGGCGAGAGCCATCGGTCTGACCAGTGTGGCACAGACAGCAGGCTGTGCAGTTTTCTACTGCGTGTTTGGAGTGAGTGTTTTGGTTGGTTAAGTTGTTGGTTCCTAGGATCAGTAGCACTCCAGTGGCTACGTGGTCTTGGCCAACTTGGGTAGTCGAGTCGGAGAAGTGTTTTGGTTAGCTGTGTTCGTCTTGTTGGAGAAGTCATCTCCATCGAGAAGAATTTTTATCGGCTCCCATTCACTCCCCCCTCTCTAGTCGCCAGTTCGGTCCTTCACACAAGCATCACATGCAGTTTATATAGATAGATCCACAAGTTCGACTCCACAAGCATCACGACACACATAGGCACTTACTGAGGCGGAGTTGAGAATAAGTGTTGGTTGGCCGAAAATCCGTGTCCTGAGGCGAACCACCAACACGCGATGCTTCCAACTGATTCTGCACAAAGGAGAGGTTGCATGTGTGAGACAGAAAAAACACTGAAACATGCACAGTATGTAACAAATTGAGTACAAGTTTGTCAAGTGACTCACAGGAGTAACTACGGGTGTAGATGGAGGCATTAGCATCGCTGGTGACGGTGGACCACCCACGCTCTGGGATAGACTTAGCATGTACGCATGCCACTACCGTAGTTATTGCACATGTTGCTCCCGCTCGGCTTCCCGTTTTCCCGCCACCCTCGTCTCAAACTCCAGTCGAAGCCTCCTCTCATTGTCTAGAGCATCCTACAACATTCTGTCCCAATGTAATAATAGATACTAATGTACAAAAAAATCAATGAGCCATGAATAAATAGAAATTAACCTTAATTGCCAGCATCTGGAGTTGGTGAACGGTCGCCCTTGGGCGTATCAGGGAGGAGAAAACCCTTCACAAAACAAGGCAAACCACTTTGAAACCTGCCATGAACTGACCAGCAACACCTCAGTCCAAAGACACACGAATCAGGCAGTTCACTCGAGGCAATTCCCACATGGACCTTGCACCGGTCAGACCGGTCAGGCCTGGGCAGCTCGGGATGAACAGCAACCCGCGTGTCAACTCCTCCAAATCCAAATCCCGATCTCCCGATTTGCTCCACGGATTTGCACAAGACTTTGGGGATAGTAGGAGTACCTCATGAGCATTCCATAGCCACGATTTGGTCCACCAAAACTTGCTAAATCAAGAGGAATCGAGGGATTTCCACCAAGAATGCCTCTAACCCTAAACCGAAGAAAACCCCAAAATCGAGCACCTTTACTCACGGATTTGGGAGGGGAATCACAAGGAAAAGAACCACGAAGGGTTCATGCATACATCCCCCACCAAATCCCAAAGAGAAAGGCCTCAAAACCACCGCAAGAAAATCGCCAAGAAAAGGCTCCGAAAATCACCAAAAAGTGAAAACGGGAGAGACACAATCAAACCTTGAGGAACCACGCCGAATCATCTATAGTTCTATACATACCATGAAAGTTCATACAAGGTCTAGCTTGCCTCCCGATCATCCATCCCTCTCTCAAGATCTCACCATGAAGCTCTCAAGCTAGTCCTAGAAAATCTTAAGGAAAATAGGAAGGGAAAAATAGCAAAACAAAATGAGCTAGGGTTCCAAGAGATAGCTGCCATCCTCTCCCCACTTGGGTTATATGGAGGCAACCGAAAGACGAAACTAACCCTGTTACATTAAACTAGGATACACGTCCCCGAAGGGCCTTTTGGGAAACTTCGTCGTAGCATCATCGGACGGATGTCTGGCGACCGCAAACTTGCTTAGCCTCGACACATGCCTTGCGGTCCCGACGTGTGTCCTCCGCTTCGAAGCCTCCGGAAGCCGTCCTCGCACACCGGTCAGACGGTGTCCTCCACCAGTTAGACCGGTCAGACCCACCGGTCAGACTGGCTTGATGCTGCTGCACCTCCGTCTTCGGTCTTGGCTTTGTGGATCAACCAAGGAACCCAGTGGTTTTCTGGCGAATCACTGGAAACCCCGCGAACTTGGTGTAGCCTCCGCCAATCACCACTCATGACTCGGCTCCCACGAAGTCCCGGCTCGACCTTGGTTTTGAGGCTCAACCAAGAAACCGTCCACGACTCCGTCTTGCTGTTCTTGCCACCATGCGGCCCGCACTTGACCCCGCAGGCCACCGGGTCCCTCGAACCAAGCCTACTTGTCTTCTCCACACCTGGAGGCCTCACTGGCAATGACATTTCGCGCTTGTTCTTCACCTGCACCAACACCAGTGAAGCCGCAACCTACACCTACAATACTTAGCCAAGAATCAGTCCACACAACATTGTCAATCACTCATCACCCAGGAAGCGACCATCCACCGGTCCTCGAACCACACAGGTCCTCAATCTCCCCCTTGATGAGTGCATTGACAACACACACATTTGGGTAACCAAAGAGAAACGGAAAAGAAAAGAAACGACTAAAAGAAACTCGAACAAGCGATCGAAAGCCAACCAAAGGCAAAGAGCAAGATCACTTGAACGAGGAAAGTCTTGGTCCCCTTAGGCGAGGGCAACGGCTCGACACAACCGAGACAAAAACCAAGCTCAAACAAAGAGCAAAAGACCACCAAACCAAAGCTCGAAAACCACAAAGAGCTCCCCCTGCACACATGCAAGCTCCCCCTGAACCAATGCAACTCCCCCTAGACGAATGCATGCAAACCTCTTCACAAAACAGAGCAGCTGCACCAGCTCATCTCTGACTGGTCAGACCGGTCCTCTGCACCAGTCAGACCGGTGCCCAGCATCTGAACAGGGCCGACACACTGACCGGTTAGACCGGTGACTTTGACCGGTCAGACCGGTGACAAACAGAGCCCAGAAATGGCTCGAAACCACCTGAAAACATTCCAAATGCATCCAGAATCACTTTTCCTTCACAAACATCTCCCCCTTGTTGCCAATGCATGAATCAAGGCAAAAAAGTGGAAAAATGCAACCTAGTGCATCTCAAATAGACAAAATTCATCACAAGATGCTACACATATCCAAATGAGCAAGTTAGATACTCTATAGCTTCGTATGAACATCAACTACAAGATCACCAAGTTTCACAACCATTGGGCGAAGCTAAGATAGAATTGAGCAATTTTGCGAAAAATCACCCTCTCATGAGCAAAGTCCTAAACATGAGCAAAACATGTCAAAATGGCAAAGCTACACAAACTTCATGCTAGGACAACCATTCTAATCATAAGATCATCATAAACACCCTCAAGCACCTCATGTCGTGTCAAAGCCACCGAGCCATGTGCCTACTTCTATATATGAGACTTCTCATTGGTAGGCATCATGCAACGGTTTAGCACCCAAAGCTATATAAAATAAGCACAAATGACGTGGGAGCACATTTTCCAAGCAATTTACATTTCATTTTCAGATTTGCTTTTGGTACATGAAATGTCTTTGCGGCAAAAAGGAACTTATGCCCCTCCACAAGATAAAGCACGCGGGCTAAACATTCATGATGACAAATGAGCCTTTGGCCCCATATGATCAAAATAAGCTATCCAACCACAAATTAAGCATAGCCAAGCCACAAAAACATGTCAAGATCATATAAAGGCATTTACTCACGAGAGAGTATACATATGGTATTTTTCAAAAACATAGCTAGCAACCATGGGCATAAACCAAGATCATCAAGAGCTAAGCCAAACTAACCATAGTATACCAAACTAGCTCACAAGATCAAATATAGCACATCATGGTGAACAGTGTATATAGGAGAAGCTTTTCCTACCACAATTCATATGATACAAAAGCATGCACCTAAGATAGTCCGCCTTTGGTTATATTCTCATGGTGATCCTCTTCAAGTTCATCAGGCTGCATCGATCGATCTCCGGCAAGCTTGTGAGTACCGTTTTACCGAATAACCCTAGGCTTTAACCTCCGAGTGCATCGCTGAGGTTTCGTCTAGTTCTTTATTCACTCTTTACCGATATCAACTAGATCTGCAAGTTTTCGTACAAACTCTTGTAGTTTTAGCTTTTATCACCAACTTATCCCGCTCGATCTAAATCCTATCGGCTTCTAACATCACAGTCGATGTAGATCTGTTCGAGCACTGATGTCACGATCGGCTGACCCAGCCGATCTCTTTACACATACTTGCACTTCGGCTGCTTTCGAGCCTGCCGATATTGTTTCTCTGTATCGGCCGATTGGCAGATACACATACTGTTGAAGACCCATCGGTTCTCTAGCTGATCTCTTAAATATTTTCCATTGTCAATCAACAGGTCAGATTGGCTCGCATGCCTCGCTACAGACCGGGGAGTCACGTGTGCCGCGCGCGGAGGTGACGTCCTATTTTCACGTCAACAACCTCGCCGATGGCAACGGCAACCTGCAGCTGCAGATGCCGATCGATGAGCCACAACAATGCCAAGAAGCCACTACCTCTCATATTGTCAGAGGTAATGCTATTGTTGTTGTGCTGCTGATTCAGGCCTTTTGCTGTGAAATTCAGCTTGGAACAGAGCAGCAGGGATCATCCTCTGGTGTCGTTGCGGCTCAAGGCTACGGAGAGAGCCGCCGCCTCCGAATGCTCATCATCCTGATGCTGTACTGGGAACACGGAACACATCGAGAAGATGTCCGATAGCGCCATGCCACGCCTCAACATCGTGCCTGGCTGCAGCACTTGCACTACCGCCTCTACCTGTCCCACGTCGCCGCCAACTGCGAGTATGCAGCCATTATATCTGGTGCCGCACCAGCTGCTTCGGGTCCCTGCTAGCTCGCGCTGTGGCAGCCGCCGAGTCACTCTCGAACTTGTTCCGTCGGTGTCGTTCCACGGGCCAACCGACCATCTCAGCTAGGGCGATTGCTTGGCTCTGCATCCGGTCGGTGGCAGAGCCTCCAGCCTCCTCGTCCTCGCCGCAGACTCCTACAATGGCAGCGATGTCAAGCTAACAACGAGCAGCTAAGGACATGGCACCACCGCCGGCCGGCGGCTCCGGTACGTGCTGTCGACCGGCATGATCATCCCGGAGACAGCGGACACGCTCAGGCCTTGCGACACCGAGACCAACCCGGCCGCCTTCGACGCGCTGATCTGCAGCAGTGGCGCAGAGCTCTGCTACACATTGATGGATCTCTGGGCTCTCTGCGAACCAGTACAGAGTACTTCGGGCACGTGTCACTCTGGTGGCCCCGAGGAGCATGTGAGGTAGGGCTGCCGTGCCCAGGCGACCGTGCTCGGCAACGCCTATGCCACGGTGCCACTGTGGGTGCGTCCAACCCCAAGGTGAGTGTTGTTGCATCTCCTCCATGGCGATGGCCGGCGGCCGATTTACCACAGGTGAGAAATGTACATAGATCAGGAGTTTTTGGCATGTTGTCATGCACACGGAAAACAAGTCAAATAAAGGATAAGTATTGAAATGAGCGACTTAGCTTGACTCGCAGACGAGTGTTGATGAAGCTGTGGCCTTTGGTGATGGAGCCGCGACAGTTGTTGGTGAAGTTGACTAGTCGAGGCGGATCTGACTAGTTGTTGGGGCTCTGGCAACCGCTCTCGACTAGTTTTCTAGCCGAAAACTAGCCGAGGCGAGTAGCCGAGAAGTAGACGAGTTGGCGTTGCCGAAGTAGAGCCGGTCCAGCCGGTACACAATGTCATGATGGCGCACGGCGTAGTCGAAGTAGAGCTAGTGCAGCTAGAAGATGAGTAGTCGCGGTGCACGGCGTTGCCAAAGTAGAGCCAATGCGACCTGGTGAGACAATGTGACCGAACACACGGTGTAGACGAAGTAAAGCCAGTGTGACCGAACAACAAGTTGAGGGACAAGACCATGTGACCGGATGCACGGCGTAGGTGAAGTAAAGCCAGTGCGACTAGACACTCGGCGTAGTTGGAGCATAGCCGGTGCGACCGGAAGATGATGTCGTGACGCATGACATGGTTAAAGTAGAGCCGCTATGGCTGGAGGCGACGTTGCCGTGGTGCATGGCATGGTTGAAGTAGAACCGCTGCGGCCGGAGGCGATGTTGTCGTGGCGCACGACATGGTTGAAGTAGAGCCGATGCCGCCGGAGGTGACGTGACTATGGCGTACGACGTAGTTGAAGTGGAGCCGGTGCGGCTGAGGTTGATGTAGTCGCAGTGCACCGCGTAGTCGAGGTAGAACCGGTGCGGCTGGAAGACAATGTAGTCGCAGTGCACGCTGTAGTTGAGGTGGAGCCAATGCGACCCGATGATGAGCCGATGTTGTCGAGTGTTGCCGTAGTTGTACTCGAGCAGTTTG
Organism: Cenchrus fungigraminus; assembly: GCA_036936925.1. Lineage (NCBI taxonomy): Eukaryota > Viridiplantae > Streptophyta > Magnoliopsida > Poales > Poaceae > Cenchrus > Cenchrus fungigraminus. The sequence continues at coordinate 45,161,797 of CM072778.1, read as the reverse complement.
AAGTAGTCGTACTCGTGTTGATGCAGCATTGAATCTGCTCGATCCTATTGCCCTGTTCGTATACGGTGAATCAGGCTTGACAGAAACACATCGACTTGCTTCTAGCCGGGACGCAGCGAGTTTCTTGATGTGGAAGAGGTTGATTTTGAATTGGTCCTTTGAATTCTCGTGATGATCTTGATGATCACCCCTACCTGGCACGCCAGTTGTCGGTGTTTTAACTCGGCAAACCTACCAAGGGGGCACCCAATGAAGTAGAATATTGTTGGTATTTGTTAAGCCTACAGAAATATTATGATGGATAATCCGCAAGCGCATGGATACCGGTGAGCATTCCACCCGGGAGAGGGTTTTAAATATTGAATCCACAAGGAGAATGGTAAAGAGAGTATCTGAGGTATATAACTAATCACTGAGTAGCTATCAAGGACTTGACAGAAAGAGAGATAAGGAAAACTTAAGGATGTCTATTTCTTATTCTCACAAGCTATGTCTATATTGTTCTTATGGGGTGATTGTCTGAAGGCACACTTAGGAAAGGGAACCTCCCGAGAATCAATGGGGGGAGTCCTACGGTTTCTATAGACGGGAGGTGGACTGCAAAGGACAGACGGGAACAAGGTCACTTCCCGCTTCTACCACACGATCCGGAATATAGAAGGCATTCATAAGCTAGCTAGTCTAAGCACCACGCTTACACTAAACATGCAACTTTAACTCAAGAGCGACAGGAATTAAAGTACTCAAAGAGTTATGAACCGTAAGAACAATAAAAACAATGTTACTCACTTGAATAAGAAGTCGATCTTTCCACAAGGTCTCAGGATCAGGCTCCAATGGAGTTGATCCCAGAGGTAGAAGATGAAGAGGAGACACCCACAGGTTCGGGCCTTCCTTCAGCTTCGCCTGTACTGCTCTCTAATCCTCTCGAACAAGATTAGCTAGATCTAAATAGATCGTGGCTCTAATCTCTCAACTTGATACTAACTCTCCAACTCTAATTCTAATCTAGAGCTCTAATCTCCGATAGGCATGGAGGATCTGATAGAATGAATTGTTGTCTGCCCTGGGGTCAGGGGGTCTGCTTATATAGCCCGGAGGAGATGACGTGCACCGTACGATCAAACCGACCTTAACTTGTGGTTTAGATTGATCCTCATAGGCGGTGGAAGAACATTCCAGAAGCTGGGCCCATTTGGCGCCAAGGGGGGCCGACCGGCCCCACCACCAGGCCGATCGGGCTGGGGTGGGCCCCCCTCGGGGTCCACTTCGGCCAGGTGGGTCCTTTATCCTTCTAGATGCTTCTTTCTTAGGTGCTAAGTCACGTTGAGTTCCGGAGCCTTCTGGAGTCTTCTAGAGTGGTTTCTTTGCATATTTTCTGAATAGTCCCTGTAAATTCATAGATTCACCAAAACTCGTGGAAATTGTCAATATAAACCCTAATAAGGTGATCTAATTATATTTTAGTCCTTTTTCCACTAAATGTGAGGGAAAATATTTATAGATAAAATGTGCCAACAAACTCCCCCACACTTAGGCTTTTACTCGTCCTCGATAAAAGGATGGTTTACAACCGTAGAGACAAGAATCAACATAATTATACTCCTTAGTCATATTTGTACTTAGGGAATACCTGAGCGTAGTTAGAAACAGATCACCTTTATTTCTCAAATCAAGTCAATGGAGAGTTTTTAAATAAGTTTTGAAAAGAAAATGCAGCCTTGCTTACTTCTTTGTGATACTCTCAAATATATGTGAAGTTTTTAGAATGTAAAGATGTAGCAGACTTACCTTGCATATATTGTTGGGTCAAAATCTGTATCCATGAAGAGGCCTGTCATAGGTCGTAGATCAAGATATGTGCGTGTGTCAAATTTTAAAAACCACTGCTCTGACTTTAGAATCTTCTATCTTTTCCCATTTTTTAGAACAAGGTATTCAGCTATTTTGTGGAGAGTTGGGTTCTACTCACCCTCGGACACGCGTCCATTATTACTCTCTCACTTATTATTTTAGAGAAGTGGGCCCTACTCACCCTCAGACACATGTCCATTATTCTTCTCTTTTTTATGCCTTTTTTTTCTGAGAGGGGGGTTCTTCTGACCCGTAGAACACTTGTCCATTTTCTCCTCTCTCTTACTTTTCTCTCCACTCATAATAATTTTTCTTTTCTTTCTTTGGCTTTTTCTCTCTTCTTCTTTTTTTTTAGCTGTACCTTTTTTCATGATATGGGAGACAGAGATCAAAAATCTTAGAGCATAGATACTTTAGTGAAAGCAGTGTACATGATCTTGATCATAGACTTAGACAAAACTTCAACATAGCTCTAGATTTGACAAAGCTCAATACAAGTAAGCAGCATTTAATCAAATTTATTTTCAATGAAAGCTCTGCTGGGATATATTATTGATCACAAAGGAGAAACTTAGCTAATAATTTTTAAAGCACTCTCCATAGACAAGATAAAAGAAAGATGGTTCTCATTATTCTAACCTCATTCTGATCATCCCAAAAGCAATAAATATTTCTAAGAGCATAAACATGTGAAACTTTATCTTTTAGGTTATCAGGACATTTTAGCAGGGCATCTTTATTCAAATTCGAAACGGAAAGCAAATTGCAAAAATTTAAAAAGTTCAGGAAGCAAACCGAGTGGTGGACGAGACGTGGCCGAACTGGGTTCTGCCGTGGTTCGTCGTGCGAGTCGTTTGTTCTGTGCTTTTCCCGTTTTTCTTGATTTTGGTCGTGAAAGATGCCGTTTGGTCGTCTTTTCTTCTCCCCCACACTTGTTTTCTGTTATCTTGCATGCACAGTATGGTGGAGACAAAAACATATCCAGAAAATATATATATAGGCAAAAATAGCTCAACTTGTGGAATACTTCTTTATTAAAGGAGAGAGCACTTTATTAAACAACTAAAGCAACTAAAGCAAACTAACTAACTCGAACTAATTATCACAAATGTGCTCTCTAACTAAGGTGTTTACAAAGGGTGCTTGCCCTTCTTAAGGTTGCGGCTATGGTCTTCCTCATCGTCCCTTCGCTTCTTTGATTCTAACAGTTTGAGGACGGTCTTAGTGAGGGAAGTGTTGACGCGGTGGATCTCTTTGCAAGTTTCTGCCAGGCTTACTACTTCCTGCGCTAGCTCAGCTACGGTCTTCCGTGTCTTCTGTTTCTGCGGCATCCGCTGGCTGGCTTCGATGACCGGAATTCTCTTGATTTGAGGTTCTTTGGCACGAACTTCGTCGATGGTGACGCGGTTTGAGGAGGTGGTGTACTTATGCACCCTTGTGTTGCCATGCTTGTCCATGCGCACGTCAGCAAGTCGCTCACCATCCCTTGGTTTCTTCAGATCCATGTAGCTAGGAACACGGATCGGCTTCTTCTGAGCTGCTTCACGACGGCGATCGTACGGCTGAGCGTACAACGCCTGCCTGCTTTTCTGGTGGCGGCGAACGTGGATGACTAGGCGGGAACAGCGAGAGAGGGCTGAGATCAGGAGGCAAGGAGGCTAGCGGCTTTGCTTCCTTCTCGAAAGGAACAACCGCCTTGGCTTCAAAGCTAAAGGGGACAAGCTGCTTGTCGGCCATTGCTGCTACTTGGAGGCTTTGGGATGAGAAAAAGGTGGAGGTCTGCCCCTGCTTATATATCGGTCACGGACTTGCAGAGGGGGTTGACCTAACTTGGAAAGGCTACGGGATATCTCGTAAAAGATCCCCGAACAAGTTTTTCCAAAACTGAGCACCTTAGAGATAGCGTGGGCGAAAGCTGGCGGCGCGAGGCAGCAGGCAGGGCACGATCGGCCCAGTGAGGAGGCCGGTCGGCCCCTCACCACGTCGTCTCGCGACGATCTTCGGCGCGGGGTGCTCTAACCGTGTGCTGATCCTTAAAAACCCTAAGACGGCCCATTACGGCCTAAAATTAATATTCGTGGGGAAACAAAAGAAATCTATTTCATCTAAATCCTCAGACTCTTTATTGGGCTCTAAAAATATTTTAAGACGTTGACCATTTACCTTGAATAACGTACCTTCGTCGTCTTGAAGAGTGACGGCTCCGTGTGACGATGAATTCACCACCTTGTATGGTCCGTCCCACTTGCTTCGTAGCTTCCCGTGCCCAAAGAGTCGTACCCTGGAGTTAAAAAGTAATACCTGATCGCCTGGGTTGAATTCTTTCTTTATGATTCTCTTGTCGTGCCATCTCTTGGTTCTTTCCTTGTAGATCTTGGCACTGTGATACGCCTTCTCTCTCCATTCTTCTAGCTCGGGCAGTTGCATTTTCCGTTTTGTTCCGGCTGCTTCAAAGTCCATGTTCCATCTCTTTATTGCCCAATGAGCCTTGAATTCTAGCTCAACCGGCAAGTGACATGTCTTCCCGTAGACCAGTTGGTAGGGAGACATTCCAATGGGGGTTTTATAAGCTGTCCGATAAGCCCAAAGTGCTTCGGGTAGCTTGTCTTTCCATTTTATTCCCATTTGGTCCACCGTCTTCTGTAGAATGTTCTTGATCTGCTTATTGGACGTCTCTGCTTGACCACTTGTTTGCGGGTGGTAAGGAGTAGCGACATTGTGCTGGATCCCATGGTTCATGAGGTATTTCTCGAAGCGCCTGTCGATGAAATGGGATCCTCCATCACTTATCACTAACCTTGGCGTACCGAATCTCAGAAATATTGTCTCTTCAAACATTCTTATTGAGCTTTTGTGGTCAGCAGATCTGCATGGCAGGGCTTCAACCCATTTGGAGACATAGTCAACTGCCACTAAGTTGTACTCGAATTTTCCGGATTTTGGGAATGGTCCCATGTAGTCAATTCCCCAGACATCAAAGAGCTCGATCGGAAGGTTGGTTGTCAGTGGCATGGCATTTCTGGAATTGATGTTTCCGTGCCTCTGACAGGAGTTGCACCTTCGTACGAAATCTTTTGTGTCTTGATACATGGTTGGCTAGAAAAATCCGCTTTGCCAGATCTTTGCATGTGTGCGGAAAGCTCCATAATGACCTCCATATGGTGATGAGTGGCACTTCTCAATGATCTTCATTCCTTCTTCTGCCGGTACACACCTCCTGAGTAACCCATCAGAGCATACTCGAAAAAGGTATGGTTCATCCCACAGGTGATGGCGACTCTCGTAAATAAGCTTTTTCTTGTCGGCTCCTGGTCGTACATACCCTGCAACCATAAAATTAACAATATCTGCGTACCAGGGGTCTGACCGGGCGATCCGATAGAGCATGTCGTCCCTCATTGCGTCATTGATGGGTAATTCCTGTGGTTTCTCAAAATACATTCTAGACAAATGATCGGCAATAGAATTTTCTACTCCCTTCTTATCTTTTATTTCTAAGTCAAATTCTTGGAGAAGCAGAATCCATCTTATTAATCTAGGTTTAGCATCTTTCTTAGTGAGCAAATATTTTAAATTAGCATGATCAGTGTAAACAATAACTTTTGCTCCTACTAAGTAAGATCTAAATTTGTCAATGGCATAAACAATAGCTAGCAGTTCTTTTTCAGTTGTGGCATAATTGAGTTGAGGTCCTGTCAAAGTTTTACTAGCATAAGCAATGGCATGATGTTTCTTGTCCTTTGTTTGCCCCAAAACAGCCCCCACAGCATAATCACTTGCATCACACATAATTTCAAAAGGTAAAGACCAATCAGGGGGTTGTATAATGGGTGCAGAAATAAGAGCATTTTTTAGAGTTTCAAAAGATTTAAGACAAGCATCATCAAAGTCAAAAGGAACATCTTTGGCAAGCAGGTTTGTAAGAGGTCTAGCAATATGAGAAAAATCTTTTATAAACCTTCTATAGAAACCAGCATGGCCAAGAAAACTTCTAATTCCCTTGACATTAATAGGTGGAGGTAGTTGTTCAATTACTTCTATTTTAGCTCTATCTACCTCAATTCCTCTTTCAGAAATTAGATGGCCTAGCACTATTCCTTCTCTAACCATGAAATGACATTTTTCCCAATTAAGGACTAAGTGCTTTTCTTAACATCTTTGCAAAACCTTATCCAAGTTTTCTAGACAATCATCAAAGGTTTTTCCATAAACAGAAAAATCATCCATGAAAACTTCCATGATCTCTTCAGTCATATCAGAGAATATAGACATCATACATCTTTGAAAAGAAGCTGGAGCATTACATAGCCCAAAAGACATTCTACGATAAGCATAGGTTCCATAAGGACATGTAAAAGTGGTTTTGCTCTGGTCACTGGGATGGATTGGGATTTGGTGATATCCAGAATATCCATCAAGGAAGCAAAAGAAAGAGTGATTTGCCAACTGCTCTAACATTTCATCAATGAAGGGCAGTGGAAAGTGATCTTTCCTTGTGGCTTTGTTGAGTTTTCTATAATCTATGCACATACGCCAACCAGTGACGGTTCTCTGAGGAATTAATTCATTCCTCTCATTCTTCACAACTGTCATGCCTCCCTTTTTAGGCACAACTTGCACGGGGCTTACCCACTCACTATGTGGCACAGGATATATAATCCCGGCGTGTAAGAGTTTCAGAACTTCTTTCTTCACTACCTCTCTCATCGCATTGTTGAGTCTTCGTTGTGGCTCTCTAGATGGTAGAACATCAGGGTTGGTAGGAATGCGATGAGTGCAAAGGGCAGGACTGATGCCCTTAAGGTCTTGGAGCGAGTAGCCAAAGGCTGAGCGATGTTGTTCTAAGATGGTTATCAGCCTATGAGTCTCTTCCTGAGTGAGTTGGTCATTAATGATCACAGGAGACTCAGAATCATTGTGCAAAAAGGCATATCTAAGACCAGGTGGTAAAGGTTTAAGCTCAATGGGAGGTCTCGAGGGTTCCTCGGTTTCATCGAGGGGCTTAGATTCTGTAGGATCTTCTTCTTCCTCCTCGATGAAGAATTCAGTGACATCTTCTTGATTGGATTCTACGAAATGTTCCAGAGATGCTTCATTCACCTCTTCCATTGGGTCAGGTTCAGGACTGGGTTCGGTCTTAGTATGGATCGAATGTGAGAAGTGTAAGGGAACTTTAATGGTTTTGCCTAGGCAAACATCACGTTTCCCTGTGTGTCCTTCCTTAAGGAGTTTTTCTAAAGGATAGCCTATTAAAAGATCAAACTCCTTAATATCACAAATGTGAAAGCTCAGGTGAATTGACATGTCGTAAACTGAAACAGGTAAGACATAGAGAATTCCCGAACTTTGAATAATTTGTCCTGAGGAGCACTTTAATAATTTCGTTGTGGGAGATAATGGCTTGTTTTTAATAAACTGATGGAAAAAGGATAAGGCCATTATATTGATTCCCACAACTGGATTATAAAGGGCATCAAAGGGGGTTCCATTGATTATACATTGAATTGGTATAGAAGGTGAATCCAAATGGACTACATCAGAGGAAAGCTCTGACTCTTCTAACCATTCCCCACTCATGATGGATGCAAGCTCCACAGTGTGTTCTCTTGAGAAGGTTTGCTCAAAAGGGTCTATCTTCTCATGTGAAGAAGATGTGTGCTTTTGAGGCCTCTTCTCTTTATGATATTTCGAGATGTTTCCATAATCGGAAAATAAACCATCCTCGATATCATTTATAAAATCAGGTAGAGGAATTTCTTCCTGTGGTGATTCTATATGTTGGATAGCTATAGGTTGAGATGTTTCTGGCATAGGTTCTGGTGTAGCTATCTCTGGAATCTCTTCTTCTAAAGTTTTCTCTTCTAAAGGACCATCATTAGTGCTGGCTAGAATGTTGTCTAGGACGGTTCTAGCTTCATTAGATATAAGGTGTATGAATGATCCATGAGAGGAGGTATTCAAATAGGCTCTAGATTCCTTATTAAGACCAATATAGAAATGTTGAAGGAGAATATGGTCTTGGAGGCTTAGATTTGGTCCGAATTTGCAAAGGAGTTCAAAACATTCCCAGGATGAACTCATAGACTCATTATCCCCCTGTTTGAAGGATATGATCTTGATTCTGAGGTCGACTACTTTAGATAAGGGATAAAAATCCATGCAAAAATCTGCACGGAGAGTTCCCCAATCGCCTTTCATCTTCTCTTTGGTCCGGTCGTACCATTGGTGAGCTTTTCCTTTCAGAGTGAATGGAAAAAGCTTCCAACGGATAGTCTCGTCTGACATACCCTCAATGTGCAGGCAGTCACAAGTTTGCTCAAACTGCTGGAGATGATGATAAGGGTCTTCGTCTTCTATTCCTAAGAAAGTGTTGGTTTGGACCATCTCTATTAACCGTGGGCGCAGCTCAGAGGCATCAGATAGGATTAGTTTCGATGATGGCATAGGCCTAAGGCTGAGCTCTGAGGGTGCCGAAAAGTCTTTAATGAGGGTAGTGTCCATAAGGACAGTAGGTAATCTAAAACTAAAAAGAAAAAAGAAAGATACAAGATTAGTTATACTCGAAGAGTTTTCTCTTAACCGTTCTCCCCGGCAATGGCGCCAGAAATGCTTGTTGGTATTTGTTAAGCCTACAGAAATATTATGATGGATAATCCGCAAGCGCACGGATACCGGTGAGCATTCCACCCGGGAGAGGGTTTTAAATATCGAATCCACAAGGAGAATGGTAAAGAGAGTATCTGAGGTATATAACTAATCACTGAGTAGCTACCAAGGACTTGACAGAAAGAGAGATAAGGAAAACTTAAGGATGTCTGGTTCTTATTCTCACAAGCTATGTCTATATTGTTATTATGGGGTGATTGTCTGAAGGCACACTTAGGAAAGGGAACCTCCCGAGAATCTATGGGGGGAGTCCTACGGTTTCTATAGACGGGAGGTGGACTGCAAAGGACAGACGGGAACAAGGTCACTTCCCGCTTCTACCACACGATCCAGAATATAGAAGGCATTCATAAGCTAGCTAGTCTAAGCACCACGCTTACACTAAACATGCAACTTTAACTCAAGAGCGACAGGAATTAAAGTACTCAAAGAGTTATGAACCGTAAAAACAATAAAAACATTGTTACTCACTTGAATAAGAAGTCGATCTTTCCACAAGGTCTCAGGATCAGGCTCCAATGGAGTTGATCCCTGTCAGATGGTGAGATCTGGACAGCCCACGGGGGTGTTAATCCCTGTGGTTTAGTTGTTTGGCGGGGAGATCGGGAGCTAAGAACGCAATGGTTATGCTAGCGTAGCACACAGAAATCATGGCGAGACACAAGGGACAAGGCGATTTTATACTGGTTCGGGCCTCCGGAGAGTAAAACCCTACGTCCAGTTCTTGATTGTATTGCTTTGATTGTGGTGGAGGTGGAGGTCGTGGTCTGCGTGGTCCTCGGAAGGACGCCCTTGCCCGCCTTATATTAGGCGACGGACAAGGTCGATGGTCCGGAGTCGAGGTCGGTTACAACAGGGAAACCTATCTCTAGTCTGTTTACATCATGGAAGGCATATCCGAGCTGCCTTAATCCGTCTGGACTTCCTTGTCTTGCATGCCAAGTCTTGTGGTCGTTTGGGATAAGGTCGTCTGGGGAATCATCTGGAAGGTCTTCAGGAGGTCGTGTGGGCCGCCAACTAGGTCGGTTGGGCCCACTGACAGGTCGGCGGGTCTTCTGGTAGGCCGGACCCACTTGTCGGGGGCGGCCGTGAGCCTGGTCAGTGGGGACCCAGGGGTACCCATGTCTCACAAGCCCCCGAGCGAGGTGTATGCGCAGCGGCCTTAGACAGGTCATGACGAAGTCGTAGAGCTATCGACAGGTCGAATAGCATGCACGTCGGTCAAAAAGAAAAAAGAACAAATCAGCTTTGCAGCCGACCTGTTTGAAGTCTTGCCGAATGAAGAGAGGTCGAGTGACGACCTATAGGAAGCAAGCTTCCGATAGATCGAAACGACGATGAAAAAAAATTCAGAGGGCATCAAGGACGCACTCATAGAGTAGTATTCGAGCATCATGGCGGGCAGGATGGCCGGTATGATGATCCAAAAAGAAATAGAAGAGAAAGAAGGTAGGTAGGTCGAGTAACGATGTGATGAGAAACAGGTTTCCCAACAGGTCGGTACGATGAGGGAAACTAAGAGGGCGTCGAAGACGCACTCGTAGAGTAGTCCCCGAGCATTGAAGCAGACAGCATGGCTGGTTTGATGCTCAAAAAAGAAAAGAAAACTGAGTCATCGTCTTGATCGAACGAAGTGTAGAGACACCCAGATCTCCCAGCATGGCTGCAAGGAGTCTGGTAGGGCCGACCTCGAGGAGGCCTTGTAGGCGTGCCGACCTCAAAGAGGCCGCAAGTAAATTTTGTCCAGTATCCGAGGATATCCAGCAAGATCTTTGAAAGGTGCATCGCATGAAGAGGTCGCCAAATGATGTTGTAGCTGAAGTTGTGACGTCCGTAACTGTTGTTGATGAAGAATATGTAGATCTTTAACCGAATAGAGTGTAGAGACACCCAGATATCCTGCATAGCTGCAGAGAGTCTGGCAGAGCCACTCGAGGCATGCCGACCTCAAAAAGGTCTCAAATCAAGAAGCGACCAAGCACCCGGAGATACTTGGCAGGGCCATGAGGCGCGCACCCCACAGGGAGGCCTTCATTCCCAACGTAAAATCCTGGGGAGGTCTTCCGAGCTGGCACAGGCGACGACGGAGCCATAGGGAGGTCTAGCAACCTGACGAAGACGACGACGGAGCTAGAGGAAGGTCTAACGACCTGACGAAGACGACGAAGGAGCCGGAGGAAGGTCTAGCGACCTGACGAAGACGACGAAGGAGCCGGAGCAAGGTCTAGCGACCTGACGAAGACGACGACGAAGCCGGAGGAAGGTCTAACGACCTGACGAAGACGATGACGGAGCCGGAGGAACGTCTAGCGACCTGACGAAGGTGACGACTGAGTCGGAGGGAGGTCTAGCAACTTGACAAAAGCGACGACTGAGCCGAAGGAAGGTCTAGCGACCTGATGAAGGCGACGACTGAACCGGAGGAAGGTCTAGCGACCTGATGAAGACAACGAAGGAGCCAGAGGAAGGTCTAGCGACCTGACGAAGACGACGAAGGAGCCGGAGCAAGGTCTAGCGACCTGACGAAGACGATGACGAAGCCGGAGGAAGGCCTAACGACCTGACGAAGATGATGACGAAGCCGGAGGAAGGTCTAATGACCTGACGAAGACGACGAAGGAGCCGGAGCAAGGACTTGAGACCTGGCGAAGACGACGACAGAGCCGGAGGAAGGTCGAGCGACCTGACGAAGGCGACGACGGAGCCAGAGGAAGGTCTAGCGACCTGACAACGATGACGACAGAGCCGGAGGAAGGTCTAGCGACCTGACGAGGACGACGACGGAGTCGGAGGAAGGTCGAGCGACCTGACGAAGGCGACGACGGAGCTAGAGGAAGGTCTAACGACCTGACGAAGACGACGAAGGAGCCAGAGGAAGGTCTAGCGACCTGATGAAGGCGACGACTGAACCGGAGGAAGGTCTAGCGACCTGACGAAGACGATGACGGAGCTAGAGGAAGGTCTAACGACCTGACGAAGACGACGACAGAGCCGGAGGAAGGTCTAGTGACCTGATGAAGGCGACGACTGAACAGGAGGAAGGTCTTGCGACCTGACGAAGACGACGAAGGAGCCGGAGGAAGGTCTAACGACCTGACGAAGACGACGAAGGAGCCGGAGGAAGGTCTAACGACCTGACGAAGACGACGAAGGAGCCGGAGGAAGGTCTAGCGACCTGACAACGATGACTACAGAGCCAGAGAAAGGTCTAGCGACCTGACGAGGACGACGACGGAGTCGGAGGAAGGTCGAGCGACCTGACGAAGACGACGACGGAGCCGGAGGAAGGTCTAACGACCTGACGAAGACGATGACGGAGCCGGAGGAAGGTCTAGCGACCTGACGAAGACGATGAAGGAGCCGGAGCAAGGTCTTGCGACCTGACCAAGACGACGACGGAGCCGGAGGAAGGTCTAGCGACCTGACGAAAATGACGACGCAGCCGGAGGAAGGTCTAACGACCTGACGAAGATGACGACGAAGCCGGAGGAAGGTCTAACGACTTGACAAAGCTGATGACACAGACACCGGGAGGTCTAACGACCTAAAGCCGGCGACGATGGAGCCGCAGGGAGGTCCGCCGACCTCAATCCGCCGACGACGGAGCCACCAGGAAGGTTCGCCAAAGGCGACGCCAGAATTGGAGAGAAGGCTAGCAACCTGACGAAGGCAACACCGGAGCAAAGAGCTGGTCCTGTAAAATAAAATAAACACCAGGTCGGTGTATCAATTTGTCGAATATGATGAAAACTTAGCCTGAGCTAACCAAGCAGATGTTGAGTAATGCTAGCCGAAGCTGAACATTCTTGTGCTATGTTTTGTTTGAAAAGGTACGTATTCCCCTTATCGTGCTAGGCACGCATTATGCGAATTCAAAAGCTCTAAAGCTGCAAAGTGTTTCACCCCTCTACAATGCTCAGCAGGGAGGCTTAGATGTAGCTGACGCACGGGGTGGGGCCTATGACCTAGGTTTTGCAACCACACAACATCATCGAATACTCATAACGAGAGTCAAGCAGTTAAAGGAAGAACACATAGGAGAAGTAGGCCCCTCAGGTCTTGCGACCCTTAGAATGGCATGGCCAAGCCCCCGAGCATGTCGAGGGGGAGGGTAACATAGCACAAGATAAAAAATTGGAACCCTCAGGTCTGGCGACCTACGTGTTGGCATTGCCAAGCCCCCGAGCATGTCGAGGGGGAGGGATCGGAAAAGCAGACAAAACATGTAGAGCAGGTACGAAAGAAATTGAAGCCGCAAAAATATTTAATTAAAACTGGCACTTAGCTTGTGCGTGGAGCCGAGGTCGAAACGTAGTCGCAAGCGCGAGGTGGAGCCGAGTCGATCTGTCTGAGACGCCGAGGTGACGATGCACCGTTGGAGGTTGTAGGATATGTCGTGCACGAAGGCATGCCGTGCATGCCATTGTCACACGGAAGATAATGCATGATGCATACGTCACGTGGACATGACACAAATGTGTCATGTAGATTGATTTGTATGCCGGACAAGGAGTTTTTTCAAGGAGCTGGACGTGACAGACACAGAGTCGGCACCTTCTTCGATGTATTCAGCGATGCTCGATTGCATCTAGTGCACCGGACCCGGAGGTCGATTGCAGGTGACGTCGCAGGGCGTGGGCGGGTGGGCAAGCGCCAAAAATCCATGGTGTCATCGCGGAAGAGGTTGCCTGAGCGAGCTGCCATCACGCTGCATGAAGAACTCCCAATCTCCCCCTACCTGGCGCGCCAATTGTCAGATGGTGAGATCTGGACAGCCCACGGGGGTGTTAATCCCTGTGGTTTAGTTGTTCGGCGGGGAGATCGGGAGCTACGAACGCGATGGTTATGCTAGCGTAGCACACAGAAATCACGGCGAGACACAAGGGACAAGGCGATTTTATACTGGTTCGGGCCTCCGGAGAGTAAAACCCTACGTCCAGTTCTTGATTGTATTGATTTGATCGTGGTGGAGGTGGAGGTCGTGGTCTGCATGGTCCTCGGAAGGACGCCCTTGCCCGCCTTATATTGTGCGATGGACAAGGTCGATGGACCGGAGTCCAGGTCGGTTACAACAGGGAAACCTATCTCTAGTCTGTTTACATCATGGAAGGCATATCCGAGCTGCCTTAATCCGTCTGGACTTCCTTGTCTTGCATGCTAAGTCTTGTGGTCGTTTGGGATAATGTCGTCTGGGGAATCTTCTGGAAGGTCTTCAGGAGGTCGTGTGGGCCGCCAACTAGGTCGGTTGGGCCCACTGACAGGTCGGCGGGTCTTCTGGTAGGCCGGACCCACTTGTCGGGGACGGCCGTGAGCCTGGTGGGTGGGGACCCAGGTGTACCCATGTCTCACAATCCCAGAGGTAGAAAATGAAGAGGAGACACCGACAGGTCCGGACCTTCCTTCAGCTTCGCCTCTACCACTCTCTAATCCTCTCGAACAAGATTAGCTAGATCTAAATAGATCGTGGCTCTAATCTCTCAACTTGATACTAACTCTGCAACTCTAATTCTAATCTAGAGCTCTAATCTCAGATAGGCATGGAGGATTTGATAGAATGAATTGTTGTCTGCCCTGGGGTTAGGGGGTCTGCTTATATAGCCTGGAGGAGATGACGTGCACCGTACGATCAAACGGACCTTAATTTGTGGTTTAGATTGATCCTCATAGGCGGTGGAAGAACATTCCGGAAGCTGGGCCCATTTGGCGCCAGGGGGGGCCGACCGGCCCCACCACCAGGCCGATCGGGCTGGGGTGGGCCCCCCTCGGGGTCCACTTCGGCCAGGTGGGTCCTTGATCCTTCTAGATGCTTCTTTCTTAGGTGCTAAGTCACGTTGAGTTCTGGAGCCTTCTGGAGTCTTCTAGAGTGGTTTCTTTGCATATTTTCTGAATAGTCCCTGTAAATTCATAGATTCACCAAAACTCGTGGAAATTGTCAATATAAACCCTAATAAGGTGATCTAATTATATTTTAGTCCTTTTTCCAGTAAATGTGAGGGAAAATATTTATAGATAAAATGTGCCAACAAATATGCGGTGGGGGACCGCCAGACCTGGAACCCAAAGGTAAAGGCAAGAACACGGGACACAAATTTATACAGGTTCGGGCCGCCAGAGTAGCGAACCCTACATCTTGTTTGGAGTATCATATGTGACACCCTGCGCTTGGGTGTTGTTCCCCAGAGGGGTTGAGGATGTGTGTTGGGTTCTTCTCCTGGGTACCCGACCCTCCTTTATATAGTCTAGGGGTGGGTTCCTAGTTGGTTACAAGGTAGAAGTCCTAGTAGGATTACATAGTACGAGTCCTAGTAGGATTACATGGATTTATGGTATGCGTCTGTATTTTTCCATGTATAGGTACCTGGGGTGTATGCCCGACATTGACTGTCCACCTCCCCCTTCCCTTCCAGCCCCTCTTGCGTTGGTACACTACCCGATTCCCCCCAACCCAGTGCATGTGTGCCATCCGATCCCTCCTGCAACGTAACTATTGAGGAAGACATGGAGAGGAAGCAGAGCGAGGACAGAAAGGATGAGTACCACTACGTGGAAGATGAGAGCCTGTGTGGTTCGAGGACCGGTGGTAGGTCGCTTCCTGGTGTGATGAGTGATTGACAACGTGGTGTGGACTGATTCTTGGCTAAGTATTGCAGGTGCAGGTTGCGGCTTGACTGGTGTTGGTGCAGGTGAACAACAAGCACGAAAGGTCATTGCCGGTGAGGCCTCCAGGTGTGGAGAAGACAAGTAGGCTTGGTTCGAGGGACCCGGTGGCCAGCAGGGTCAAGTGCGGGCCGCATGGTGGCCAGAATAGCAAGATGAAGTCGTGGACGGTTTCTTGGTAGAGCCTCAAAACCAAGGTCGAGCCGGGACTACGTGGGAGCCGAGTCATGAGTGGAGATTAGCAGAAGCTACACCGAGTTCGCGAGGTTTCCGGTGGTTCACCAGAAAACCACTGGGTTCCTTGGTTGATCCACAAAGCCAAGACCGAAGACCGAAGACGGAGGTGCAGCAGCATCGGACCGGTTTGACCGGTGGGTCTGACCGGTTTGACCGGTGGGTACCGGTCTGACCGGTGAGGAGCACCGGTCTGACCGGTGTGCGACGACGCAGTCCGGGGACTTCGAAGTGGAGGACACGCATCGGGATCGCAAGGCTTGCGTCGAGGCTAAGCAAGTTTGCGGTCGCTGGGCATCCGTCCGATGGTGCGACGACAAAGTTTCCCAAAAGGCCCTTCAGGGGCGTGTATCCTAGTATTAGGCCTTAGGGGTAGTTTCGTCTTTCAGTTGCCTCCATATAACCCAAGTGGTGAGAGGATGGCAGCCATCTCTTGGAACCCTAGCTCATTTTGTTTTGCTATTTTCCTCTTCCATTTTTCCTTTGGAATTTCTAGGTCCAGCTTGAGAGCTTCATGGTGAGATCTTGTGAGAGGGAAGGATGATCGGGCGAAAGCTAGACCTGGTATGAACCTTCATGGTATGTATAGATGATTCGGCGTGGTTCCTCAAGGCTTGATTGTGTTCTTCCCGTTTTCCCTTTTTGGTGATTTTCGGAGCCTTTTCTTGGCGAATTTCTTGTGGCGGTTTTGAGACCTTTCTCTTTGGGATTCGGTGGGGGATGCATGCATGAACCCCTCGTGGTTCTTTTCCCTTTGATTCCCCTCCCAAATCCGTGAGTAAAGGTGCTCTATTTTGGGGTTTTCTTGGCTCTAGGGTTAGAGGTGTTCTTGGTGGAAATCCTTCGATTCCTCTCGTTCTAGCAAGTTTTGGTGGACCAAATCTTGGCTATGGAGTGCCCATGAGGTGTTCCTACTATCCCCAAAGTCTTGTGCGAATCCGTGGAGCGAATTGAGAGATCGGGAGTTGGATTTGGGGGAGTTGACCCACGGGCTGCTGTTCATCCCGAGCTGCCCAGGCGTGACCGGTCTGACCGGTGCTCTTGACCGGTCTGACCGGTGTAAGGCCTTTGTGGGATTTGTCTTGGGTGAACTGCCTGGTTCGTGTGTCTTTGGGCTGAGTTGCTGCTGGTCAGTTCTTGGAAGGTTTCGAGGAGTTTGGCTAGGTTTTGTGTAGGGTTTCCTTCCCTTGCAGTTCGAGTTTTGGAAGTGGTTTTGTTCCAGGGCCTAAAGGAGTCACTGAGGCTTCCTGAAACGTTTGCTGTGCAGCTGCTGTAGCCACCGGCCTGACCGGTGCTGTCCACCGGTCTGACCGGTGTCACCGGTCTGACCGGTGTCACCGGTCTGACCGGCACAGGCCATCGGTCTGACTGGTGTAGCATAGGAAGCAAGCCATGCAGGTTTCCGCTGTGCGTTTTGGTGTGTTTTGGTTTGGAAGGCTGTGTGTTGGTTCCTGGGACCAGTAGCACTCGAGTGGCTACGTGGTCTTGGTCAACTTGGGTAGTTGAGTCGGAGACGTGCTTGGTTGCCGCGTTCATCTTGTTGGAGTCGCCATCTCCTTCGAGAAGAATTTTTATCGGCTCCCATTCACTCCCCCCCTCTCTGGTCGCCAGTTTCGGTCCTTCAATTGGTATCAGAGCCGGTTCAGGTCTTCATTGACTCTTACCAGTCTAAGATCCAAAGATGGTGTACCAGTAACGGGGTTCGGGTCCTCCGCACTTCGATGGCAAAAACTACCAGATGTGGCAGAGGCGGATGGCAGCATTCCTCCGCGGAAAGGGTCAGATCCTTTGGGACGTTACAGTGAACACAGCTTATGTTCATCTGATTAACTTCCTTGCTCCAGGATCAAGGGATATGTTCGACACCAACAACAAGGCGGTTGACTACTTGTTTCATGCTCTGTGTCAGTCCGAATTCAATCGGGTTCAGACAGAGGACTTAGCTTGTAGGATTTGGGAGCAGTTGAAGGATGCTCATGCTGGGAATGCTCAGGTTCAGGCTCGGATGTACGCGACTTACCGGAGAGAGTACGAGAACTTCACTCATCTCCCCAGTGAGTCCGTCGATGCCCTTTTCCAGCGGTCTACGGTGGCGGTGAACAACATGAGAGCCAATGTGGCCGTGCTCATATACGATAATCATGATAGAGCCGTGAAGCTCTTGCACTCGTTGGATCGCACCGTATGGGACGGAAAGGTCGAGGCTATTCTTGAGTCCGAGAAGTATGACACCCTGACCGTGAACGAGCTGTTTTCCAAGCTCAAGTCAGCTGAGTTGGACCGTGGTATGACAGCCAAGATTGAGAGCCCGACTGACTCTCATAGTCTTGCTCTTGTCGGTGGCAAAGGTGCTAAGTCTAACGCTAACGCATCCTCCAGGATGTACTCTCTGTCTTCTTTGATGTCTTTGCCAGATCAGGAGTTCGACGTGCTTGGAGAGGACGAGCTGGCGTTGCTGACCAGGCGGTTCAAGAGGTTGCACGAGAACCGGGTGAACACAAGGAGGAATCCACGGACATGCTTTCAGTGCGGCAAGCCAGGACACTTCGTCGCCGACTATCCGGAGAAGATGGATGAAGGACCGATTAGGCGAACCAGAGAGGGGGGGAGTGAATGGGAGCCGATAAAAATTCTTCTCGAAGGAGATGAGAACTCCAACAAGACGAACACGGCTTCCAACTCACGTCTCCGATCTAACTACCCAAGTTGGTCAAGACCACGCAGCCACTGAAGTGCTACTGGTCCTAGGAACCAACACTCAACCTTCCTAGCCAAAACTCACCAAAACACACAGCGGAAACTTGCACGGCTTGCTGCCTGTGCTCCACCGGTCAGACCGATGGCCTGCGCCGGTCAGACCGGTGACACCGGTCAGACCGGTGGACAGAGCCGGTCAGGCCGGTGGCTACAGCAGCCGCACAGCAAACGTTCCAGTAAGCCTCAGTGAATCCTCTAGGCCCTGGAACAAAAACCACCACGAAACACAACCTGTGAGGATGAAGAATCCCTCACAAATCCTAGCAAAACAACTCCAAACACTCCAAGAACTGATCAGCAGGACCACGGGACAAAACCACACGGACAAGGCTGTTCCCCGAGACAAAAACCCACAAAGGGCTAGCACCGGTCAGACCGGTCAAGAGCACCGGTCAGACCGGTCGTGCCTGGGCAGCTCGGGATGAACAGCGCCCGCGAGTCAACTCCTCCAAATCCAACTCCCGATCTCCCGATCCGCTCCACGGTTTTGCACAAGACTTTGCGGATAGTAGGAACACCTCATGGGTACTCCATAGCCAAGATTTGGTCCACCAAAACTTGTCAAATCAAGAGGAATCGAAGAAATCCCACCAAGAACGCCTCTAACCCTAGAGCCACGAAAACCCTAAAATCGAGCCCCTTTGCTCACGGATTTGGAAGGGGAATCAAAGGGTAAAGAACCACGAACGGTTCATGCATACATCCCCCACCAAATCCCAAAGAGAAAGGCCTCGAAATCGCTCCAAGAAAATTGCCAAGAAAGGGCTCCGAAAATCACCAAAAAGGAGAAACGGGAAAGACACATCCAAGCCTTGAGGAACCACGCCGAATCATCTATACATACCAAAGAGGTTCATACAAGGTCTAGCTTGCCGCCCGATCATCCTTCCCTCTCACAAGATCTCACCATGAAGATCTCAAGCTAGTCCTATGAAAATCCTAAGAAAATAGGAAGGAAAATAGGAAAACCAAATGAGCTAGGGTTCCAAGAGATGGCTGCCATCCTCTCACCACTTGGGTTATATGGAGGCAACCGAAAGACTAAAATACCCTTACTAGCTAACTAGGGATACATGCCCCTCGAGGGCGAAATTGGAAGTCTTTGTCTTCGCACCATCGGACGGATGCCCAGCAACCGCAAACTTGCTTAGCCTCGACGCAAGCCTTGCGATCCCGACGCGTGTCCTCCGCTTCGAAGATTCCGGACTGCGTCGTCGCACACCGGTCAGACCGGTGCTACTCACCAGTCAGACCGGTACCCACCGGTCAGACCGGTCAGACCCACCGGTCAGACCGGTCTGGAGCTGCTGCACCTCCGTCTTCGGTTCTTCGGTCTTGGCTTTGTGGATCAACCAAGGAACCCAGTGGTTTTCTGGTGAACCACCGGAAACCCCGCGAACTAGGTGTAGCCTCCGCCAATCACCACTCATGACTCGGCTCCCACGTAGTCCCGGCTCGACCTTGGTTTTGAGGCTCAACCAAGAAACCGTCCATGACTTCATCTTGCCGTTCTTGCCACCATGCGGCCCGCACTTGACCCCGCTGGCCACCGGGTCCCTCGAACCAAGCCTACTTGTCTTCTCCACACCTGGAGGCCTCACCGGCAACGACCTTTCACGCTTGTTCTTCACCTGCACCTGCACCAGTCAAGCCGCAACCTGCACCTGCAATACTTAGCCAAGAATCAGTCCACACCACGTTGTCAATCACTCATCACACCAGGAAGCGACCATCCACCGGTCCTCGAACCACACCTGGCTCTCAATCTCCCCCTTGATGAGTGCATTGACAACACACACGTTTTGGTAACCAAGAGAAAAGGAAAAGAAAAGAAACGACTAAAAGAAACTCCAACAAGCGATCGAAAGCCAAAGAAAAGGCAAAGAGCAAGATCACTTGAAGAAGACAAGTCTCGGACCCCTTAGGCAAGGGCAACGGCTCGACACATCCGAGACAAAACATGCTCAAGCAAAGAGCACAAACCATCAAACCAAAGCTCGAAAACCACAAAGAGCTCCCCCTGCACACATGCAAGCTCCCCCTGAACCGATGCAACTCCCCCTGGACAAATGCATGCGAACCACTTCACAAAACAGAGCAGCTCTGACCGGTCAGACCGGTCGACACCACCGGTCAGACCGGTGGGCAACATGTGAACAGGACCAGCACTCTGACCGGTCAGACCGGTGACCTCAACCGGTCAGACCGGTGCACTACAGAGCCCAAAAATAGCTCGAAACCACCTGAAAACTTTCCAAATGCATTCAGTAGGCCAAAACATGCTCAAACTTCTCCCCCTTGTTGACAATGCATGAATCAAGCCAAAAATGCAAAAAATGCAACCTAGAGCTTCTCAAATAGACAAAATTCAACATAGGATGCTACACATGTCCAAACGAGCAAGTTAGATACTCTATAGCTTCGTAAAGACATAAACTTCATGATCACCAAGTTTCACAACCATTGGGCGAAGCTAAGATAGAATTTAGCAATTTTGCGAAAAATTACCCTCTCATGAGCAAAGTCCTAAACATGAGCAAAACATGTCAAAATGGCAAAGCCACACAAACTTCATGCTAGGACAACCATTCTAAGCATAAGACCATCATAAACACCCACAAGCACCTCATGTCATGTCAAAGCCACCGAGCCATGTGCCTACTTCTATATATGAGACTTCTCATTGGTAGGCATCATGCAACGATTTAGCACCCAAAGCAAATTAAAATTAGCACATATGACATGGGAGCACATTTTTCAAGCAATTTACATTTCATTTTCAGATTTATAATTGGTACATGAAATGTCTTTGCGACAAAAAGGAACTTATGCCCCTCCACAAGATGAAGCATGGGGGCTAAACATTCATGATGGCAAATGAGCCTTTGGCCCCATATGATCAAAATAAGCTATCCAACCACAAATTAAGCATAGCCAAGCCACTAAAACATGTCAAGATCATATAAAGGCATTTACTCACAAGAGAGCATATACATGAAATTTTTCAAAAACATAGCCATCAACCATGGATACAAGCCAAGATTATCAAGAGCTAAGCCAAACTAACCATAGCTTACCAAATTAGCTCACAAAGACATATATGTCATTCCATGGTGAACAATGTGTATAAGAGAAGCCTTTCCTAAACAATGCATATGATACAAAATGCATGCAACCTAAGATACAAAGATGCCTATACATCATGCTACATATGCCATGCCAAATGCAAGAAATGCACAAAGGAAAGCTATACATATGCTACAAAGGAGCTCCCACACGCCAACTCAAGAAATCAAGCAAACACCAAGCTCCCCCCGCAAACGAGTGAAAGTTGCTTGATCTAGGGGTTTGGTGAAAATATCGGCTAGTTGTTCATGTGTGGGTACATGGATCAAAGCTATCTTCCCTTTCTCTACGTTGTCTCTCAGAAAATGATACCTCACTTCTATGTGCTTGGTTTTGGAATGGAGCACTGGGTTCTTTGCAACGCTTATGGCACTAGTGCTATCACATTGAAGTGGGACATGGGTATACTCCTCACCAAAGTCACTCATGGTGTATGTGATCCAAAGGAGCTGAGAGCAACAACTAGCTGCGGCCACATACTCTGCCTCGGTTGTGGATTGAGCAACACTCGACTGTTTGCGGGAAGACCAAGATACCAAAGAAGAACCCAAGAACTGGCAAGTCCCAGAAGTGGACTTCCTATCCAACCGACACCCGGCAAAATCCGCGTCTGAAAATCCATGAAGCGCCAAAGAAGAAGACGCAGAGTACCAAAGGCCGAAGTCGGGAGTGTGTCGCAAATACCTGAAAATGCGCTTGACTGCTTGCCGATGCGAAGTCCTCGGAGAAGCTTGAAAACGAGCGCATAGACACACCGAGAATTGAATGTCCGGCCTCGTCGCCGTCAAGTAGAGGAGTGACCCGATCATGCTCCGGTACTCCTTCTGGTCCACGTGTTCACCTTCCTCGTCCGCATCAAGAACTGTAGTCGTACTCATAGGCGTCGCCATGGCCTTGGAGTCCTCCATCTTGAACTTCCTCACAATGTCCTTGGTGTACTTAGCTTGGTGCACAAATGTTCCTTCCTTTGATTGCTTGATTTGTAGCCCGAGGAAGAACTGCAACTCGCCCATCATGCTCATCTCAAATTCCCTGCTCATGTCTTCTGCAAACCTTGCAACAAGAGAGTTAGACGAGCCACCAAAGACAATATCATCCACATATACCTGCACAATCAGGATATCTCTGCCCTGCCTGAGGAGAAACAAGGTCTGGTCGACCTTCCCCATCTCAAACCCTCTCTCAAACAGGAACCCCCTCAACCTACCATACCAAGCTCTAGGCGCCTGCTTCAACCCATACAGCGCCTTCCTCAACTTGTATACCCGGTGAGGGTACTTCTCACTCTCAAACCCCGGTGGTTGCCTCACAAACACCTCTTCCTCCAACACACCGTTCAGGAAAGCACTCTTCACATCCATCTGGTACAACTTGAACCCTTTAGCCACGGAAAAAGCTAGAAGGATCCTGATCGCCTCCAAACGAGCTACAGGAGCGAAAGTCTCCTCGTAGTCGATCCCCTCTTTCTGACTGTACCCCTGAGCAACAAGTCTCGACTTGTTCCTCACCACTTCTCCTTTCTCTCACTCTTTATTTTTCCACACCCATTTTGTCCCAATCGGCTTACACCCTGGGGGAGGGTCAACCAACACCCAAACTTGGTTCCTCTCAAAATTCTCCAACTCCTCATGCATCGAGTTAACCCAATTATGATCAGATAACGCATGTCCAATGTCTTTGGGCTCAAAAGTGGCAACAAAAGCAGCATGAGCGAAATGAGAATTGTTCCGAACCCTCGACCGTGTAGTACGTTCATTCATGTCGCCGATGATTCTCGAAGCTGGGTGATCCACTTGCACTCGTCGGGGAGGTTCTCGCCTTGATGCTACCTCCCCCTCAACAGCAGCTTCGCCTTGATCTGGGTTTGTCGTTGTAGGTGTGGGAGAGGGTCCATTCTCGATCGTCGTCGAAGTAGTAGGTACATGTTCAGCCACGGGCATCACACCGCCATCTTCATCATCTCCATGTTCATGCTCCTCCTCCTGAAAGATCTCCTCGCCAAGTTCGTCGTCACCTGCACACTCAAAAACAAGCTGACTACGTGGCTGTGTCTCGTCGAAGGTTACCTCGCAAGTCTCCACGATTTGGTTAGTTTCAAGATTGAGCACACGAAATGCTCTAGAATGAGATGCATAACCAAAGAAAATACCATCGACAGACCAAGCCTCGAACTTGTCCAACTTCTTCCCTTTCTTCAGAATGAAGCATTTACAACCAAAGACATGGAAGTGACTCACCTTGGGTGTGCGACCGTGCATCAACTCGTAACAGGTTTTCTTCTTGTGAGCCCTGAGGTAGATCCTGTTCGACACATGGCACGCGGTATTGACCGCCTCAGCCCAGAACCTTCTCGGAGTCCTATGCTCGTCGAGCATCGTCCGAGCCATCTCGCACAAGGTCCTATTTTTCCTTTCCACCACGCCATTCTGGGGAGGCGTATACGGACTCGAAAACTGATGTTCAAGACCCAAGTCATGGCAAAAGGTTTCGAAGCGAGAGTTTTTGAATTCCGAGCCATTGTCACTGCGGATCGCTCGTATGGCATCTCCGTGCCTCTCGTTTCTTAACCTCAAGACAAGATCTCGAACAAAACCAAACGTCTCCCCCTTCTCCTCAAGAAAGAACACCCACGCATACCGAGAGTAGTCGTCCACCACAACAAGGACATACCACTTCCCACCCGCAGATCGCACACGAGCTGGGCCAACAAGGTCCATATGGAGCAGCTCGCATGGACGCTCAGTCATCACATCGGTGAGAGGCGGGTGAGAAGAGGCTACCATCTTGGCATGCCTACACGGCGCACAAACCAACTCTTTCTCAAACCTCAATCGTGGCAATCCTCGGACCAAATTGAGTTTACTCAAGCGAGACAAAAGGTCAAAGCTCAAGTGACCCAACTTCCTATGCCACTTCCACAACTCACTCGAAGAACCAGCCAAGAAGCAACGCTCCACACCAGAAGACTGAGAAAAATCAGCTCGGAACACCTGACCCTCGGGAACGACCATGCAAACAAGATCCCCCCGAGAATCTAAAATCCGAGAACCACCAGGCCGAAACAACACCTCAAAACCCTCATCCAACAACTGGGACACAGAAAGCAAATTGTATCCAAGCGATTGAACAAGAGCAACACGCCTGAGAGTGATCTTGTCGCTTACCTTAATCTCACCTTCTGACAGCACACGCCCTCGTCCATTGTCCCCAAAGGTGATGTACTTCTTTGTCACCACCGGGACGAGACTTGAGAACCACCCCTTGTCTCCGGTCATATGCCTCGAGCAACCGGAGTCAATCAACCAAATGTTCTTCAAGTCTCCCACCTGAAATTCAAAAGCGAGCACGTGAGTGAACAAACGACTCAGCACTGGGGTTAGTACCAAAAGAGTAAAACCAGTGCCGAGCCATTTGCTCCAAAGTGGGGTTAGCACAAACCAAATCATCACGCCTATCAAAGCTACCACCACGGTAACCACCACGAGGGAACCAACCCTCTCTAGCTGGAGGAGGACGAAAACCACGAAAGGGAAACCGTGGATCGTACCTCCGCTCCATCTCAAAGCTACGACTCTTCTCACTCTCGTATTGAGCACGAGGTGGAGAACGCCTAGCAAACTGACCACCTGCAAACTTTCCAGACCAACCACCAGAACCACGACCTCCAGAACCAAACCGAGCATCCTCACGAGCACGAAACCCGACTCGCTGTCTGCCCAGACCTGCACCGGTCTGACCGGTGTAGTACACCGGTCTGACCGTTGTGGCTCGGCCAGCAGTAACACCTGCAGCCTTCCGGTCACCCCAAGCCGGAACCGTCCTCACAATCGCCTTGGCCCTGGGCATCTGCATACGAGGCTCAGGTACACCATTAAAGGGGTGGTACCTGTCCCTGTTAGCCCACTCTCTAGCCATTCTCTCCTCACGCTTCCTCTTGAAGCAAAACTCATCCTTGTGACCATCTCTCCCACAATACCCACAATGGAACTTTATGGGCTGTGGCTTAGGCTTAGGCTTGGGTTGGGGCTGCCCACTCGGCTTCTCACCCTTCTTCTCTCCTTCCTCACCTCCCTTTGGGCTCACAAACTTCACCGGTTTCTGAAAATCATTTGTTGGGTGAGGGAATATGGGTGGATCTGGAGTAGTGTCAAGTTTGTTTCTGAGATGGTTGGGCTTGGGCTCAAACTTGTTCTTGTGTCTGTTTGGTGGTGGGATAGGAATCTCTCCAACTCTCTCAGCTCCCTCACCACAGTTCTCTCCAAGCTTGTCAGCCCCAAGTGCCTGACCATCATAGCGTTTGAAAGCCGCTATCATGATACCGAGCTGAGGCTCTTGACCCGACAACCAGCTCATACATTTTCTCAGCTCATCATTTTCATCCTGCAGGCGATCAACATAATGTGCAAGCTCCAAATTCTTAACCGCATGCAATTCACAAGTAGAGCAAGAAGTGGAAATAGGCTCTTTCAACTTAGCCTCAAGCGAAACAGTGTAAGCATGCATCTCATCAATCTTTCCATGCAAAACAGGGCAAGAAGTGCAAGCACCTAGCAAAGCAGGTCTAGACTTAAGCTCAGCCACTTCAACCCTAAGCATATCTAGTTCATCACAAGTAGAAGCATGCTTATCCTTAAGAGCAGTAAGATCAGCTAGGTACACAGAGCAATCACAGCAATCAATCTCATCAGCAACCACAGGAGAAGCCTTAAGCGAATCAATCTCAAGCTTAGCATCTAGGTTCTGGGTTTCTAGCTCAGCCACACGGTTCCTAGCATCTTCTAGTGAGGCCCTAAGCTCTTTCCTCATCTTCTTGGCCTCTCTAAGCATGTGATCGCGATTATCAAGCAAGTCAACCAACTCATCATTCTCCTTGCGCAAAGAAGAGAGCTCATCACATACCTCATCCTCGGAGTCAGAGTCCGAGTCACTCTGGTGGCTCTTCTTGCTGCCGGAGCTACGGGCCATGCCGCAGAAGCCATCTCTCGCGAAGCAGCTCAACCCGCTCAAGTTCCTGGATGACTTCTTGTTCTTGCGCCGATCACCTTCATCTTCACTGCTACTCGAGCTTGAGGAAGAGTAGGCGGAGCTGGAGTCGACGTCGCTCGCTCCGACCATTGCTCGGGCCTTCCTGCCGCGGCCATCCTTCTTCCTCGACCGTCGCTCGTCCTTGTGCTTGTTCTTGTGCTTGTGATCACGCCTCGATCGGTACTTGCCATCCTTGCTCGATCGGTGCCTGTAGCCGTCCTTGTTCTCCGTCTTCTCCGGGCAGTCGGCAACGAAGTGTCCTGGCTTGCCGCACTGAAAGCACGTCCGTGCTGTCCTCCTCGTGTTCACCCGGTTCTCGTGCAGCCTCTCGAACCGCCTGGTCAGCAACGCCAGCTCGTCCTCTCCAAGCACGTCGAACTCCTCATCTGGCAAAGACATCAAAGAAGATAGAGAGTACATCCTGGAGGATGCGTTAGCGTTAGACTTAGCTCCTTTGCCACTAACGAGAGCGAGACTATGAGAATCAGTCGGGCTCTCGATCTTGGTTGTCATACCACGGTCCAACTCAGCCGACTTGAGCTTCGAGAACAGCTCGTTCACCGTCAAGGTGTCATACTTCTCGGACTCAACAATAGCCTCAAACTTCCCGTCCCATACGGTACGATCCAACGAGTGCAAGAGCTTCACGGCTCTATCATGATCATTGTATGGGAGGACGTCCACATTGGCTCTCATGTTGTTCACAACGACCGTAAATCGCTGGAAAAGGGCATCGACGGACTCGCCGGGGAGATGAGTGAAGTTCTCGTACTCTCTCCGGTAAGTCGCGTACATCCGAGCCTGAACCTGAGCATTCCCAGCATGAGCATCCTTCAACTGCTCCCAAATCCTACAAGCTAAGTCCTCTGTCTGAACCCGATCGAATTCAGGCTGACACAGAGCACGAAACAAGTAGTCGACAGCCTTGTTGTTGGCTTCGAACATATCCCTCGATCCTGGAGCAAGGAAGTTCATCGGATGAACATAAGCTGTGTTCACCGTGACATCCCAAAGGATCTGACCCTTTCCGCGGAGGAACGCCGCCATCCGCCTTTGCCACATCTGGTAGTTCTTCCCATCGAAGTGCGGAGGACCCGAACCCTGTTCCTGGTACGCCATCTTTGGATCTTAGACTGGTAAGAGTCAATAAAGACCCGAACCGGCTCTGATACCAATTGAAGGACCGATTAGGCGAACCAGAGAGGGAGGGAGTGAATGGGAGCCGATAAAAATTCTTCTCGAAGGAGATGAGAACTCCAACAAGACGAACACGGCTTCCAACTCACGTCTCCGATCCAACTACCCAAGTTGGTCAAGACCACGCAGCCACTGAAGTGCTACTGGTCCTAGGAACCAACACTCAACCTTCCTAGCCAAAACTCACCAAAACACACAGCGGAAACTTGCACGGCTTGCTGCCTGTGCTCCACCGGTCAGACCGATGGCCTGCGCCGGTCAGACCGGTGACACCGGTCAGACCGGTGGACAGAGCCGGTCAGGCCGGTGGCTACAGCAGCCGCACAGCAAACGTTCCAGAAGCCTCAGTGAATCCACTAGGCCCTGGAACAAAAACCACCACGAAACACAACCTGTGAGGAAGAAGAATCCCTCACAAATCCTAGCAAAACAACTCCAAACACTCCAAGAACTGATCAGCAGGACCACGGGACAAAACCACACGGACAAGGCTGTTCCCCGAGACAAAAACCCACAAAGGGCTAGCACCGGTCAGACCGGTCAAGAGCACCGGTCAGACCGGTCGTGCCTGGGCAGCTCGGGATGAATAGCGCCCGCGAGTCAACTCCTCCAAATCCAACTCCCGATCTCCCGATCCGCTCCACGGTTTTGCACAAGACTTTGGGGATAGTAGGAACACCTCATGGGTACTCCATAGCCAAGATTTGGTCCACCAAAACTTGTCAAATCAAGAGGAATCGAAGAAATCCCACCAAGAACGCCTCTAACCCTAGAGCCACGAAAACCCTAAAATCGAGCCCCTTTGCTCACGGATTTGGAAGGGGAATCAAAGGGTAAAGAACCACGAAGGGTTCATGCATACATCCCCCACCAAATCCCAAAGAGAAAGGCCTCGAAATCGCTCTAAGAAAATTGCCAAGAAAGGGCTCCGAAAATCACCAAAAAGGAGAAACGGGAAAGACACATCCAAGCCTTGAGGAACCACGCCGAATCATCTATACATACCAAAGAGGTTCATACAAGGTCTAGCTTGCCGCCCGATCATCCTTCCCTCTCAGAAGATCTCACCATGAAGCTCTCAAGCTAGTCCTATGAAAATCCTAAGAAAATAGGAAGGAAAATAGGAAAACCAAATGAGCTAGGGTTCCAAGAGATGGCTGCCATCCTCTCACCACTTGGGTTATATGGAGGCAACCGAAAGACTAAAATACCCTTACTAGCTAACTAGGGATACATGCCCCTCGAGGGCGAAATTGGAAGTCTTTGTCTTCGCACCATCGGACGGATGCCCAGCAACCGCAAACTTGCTTAGCCTCGACGCAAGCCTTGCGATCCCGACGCGTGTCCTCCGCTTCGAAGATTCCGGACTGCGTCGTCGCACACCGGTCAGACCGGTGCTCCTCACCAGTCAGACCGGTACCCACCGGTCAGACCCACCGGTCAGACCGGTCTGGAGCTGCTGCACCTCCGTCTTCGGTTCTTCGGTCTTGGCTTTGTGGATCAACCAAGGAACCCAGTGGTTTTCTGGTGAACCACCGGAAACCCCGCGAACTAGGTGTAGCCTCCGCCAATCACCACTCATGACTCGGCTCCCACGTAGTCCCGGCTCGACCTTGGTTTTGAGGCTCAACCAAGAAACCGTCCATGACTTCATCTTGCCGTTCTTGGCACCATGCGGCCCGCACTTGACCCCGCTGGCCACCGGGTCCCTCGAACCAAGCCTACTTGTCTTCTCCACACCTGGAGGCCTCACCGGCAACGACCTTTCACGCTTGTTCTTCACCTGCACCTGCACCAGTCAAGCCGCAACCTGCACCTGCAATACTTAGCCAAGAATCAGTCCACACCACGTTGTCAATCACTCATCACACCAGGAAGCGACCATCCACCGGTCCTCGAACCACACCTGGCTCTCAATGGAGAACAAGGACGCTCCTTTGAATTGGATCACATACACCATGAGCATCTACTTTACATCCAAAAAACCATGAAGAGCTAAAGAAGAGGATGCGGAGTACCAAATGCCGAAGTCGGGAGTATGACGCAAATACCTGAAAATGCGCTTGACTCCTTGCTGATGCGAAGTCCTCGGAGATGCTTGAAAACGAGCGCACAGACATACCGAGAATTGGATGTCCGGCCTCGTCGCCGTCAAGTACAGGAGTGACCCAATCATGCTTCGGTACTCCTTCTAGTCTATGGGTTCACCTTCCTCGTCCGCATCAAGTGCTGTAGTCGTACTCATAGGCATCGCCATAGCCTTGGAGTCCTCCATCTTGAACTTCCTCACAATGTCCTTGGTGTACTTAGCTTGGTGCACAAATGTTCCTTCGTTCGACTGCTTGATCTAGAGGCCAAGGAAGAACTGCAACTCACCCATCATGCTCATCTCAAATTCCCTACTCATGTCTTCTGCAAACCTTGCAACCAAAGAGTTAGCCGAGCCACCAAAGACAATATCATCCACGTATACCTGCACAATCAGGATATCTTTGCCCTGCCTGATAAGAAACAAGGTCTGATCGACCTTTCCCATCTCAAACCCTCTCTCAAACAGGAACCCCCTCAACCTACCATACCAAGCTCTAGGCGCCTGCTTCAACCCATACAGTGCTTTCTTCAACTTGTACACCCAGTGGGGGTACTTCTCACTCTCAAACCCTGGTGGTTGCCTCACATACACTTCTTCCTCCAACACACTGTTTAGGAAAGCACTCTTGACATCCATTTGGTGCAATTTGAACCCTTTAGCCACGGAAAAGGCTAGAAGGATCCTAATTGCCTCCAAACGAGCTACTGGAGCAAATGTCTCCTCGTAGTCGATCCCCTCTTTCTGACTATACCCTTGCGCCACCAACCTCGACTTGTTTCTCACTACTTCACCTTTCTCTCCCTCTTTGTTTTTCCACATCCATTTTGTCCCAATCGGCTTACACCCCGGTGGAGGGTCAACCAACTCCCAAACTTGGTTTCTCTCAAAGTTTTCCAACTCCTCATGCATCGAATTGACCCAATTATGATCAGATAGCGCATGTCTAATGTTTTTGGGCTCAAAAGTAGCAACAAAAGCACCATGAGCAAAGTGAGAATTGTTTCGAACCCTCGACCGTGTAGTACGTTCATTGATGTCGCCGATGATCCTCGAAGCTGGGTGATCCACTTGAACTCGCTGGGGAGGTTCTCGCCTTGAAGCTACCTCCCCCTCAACAGCAGCTTTTCCTTGATCTAGGTTTGTCGTTGTAGGTGTGGGAGAGGGCCCGTTCTCGATCGTAGTCGAAGTAGTAGGTACATGCTCAGCCACGGGCACCACACCACCATCTTCATCATCTCCATGTTCATGCTCCTCCTCCTGAAAGATCTCCTCGCCAAGTTCATCATCACCTGCACACTCAAAAACAAGCTGACTACGTGGCTGTGTCTCGTCGAAGGTTACCTCGCAAGTCTCCACGATTTGGTTAGTTTCAAGGTTGAGCACACGAAATGCTCTAGAATGAGATGCATAACCAAAGAAAATGCCATCGACAGACCTAGCCTCGAACTTGTCCAACTTCTTTCCTTTCTTAAGAATGAAGCATTTACAACCAAAGACATGGAAGTGACTCACCTTGGGTGTGCGACCGTGCATCAACTCATACAATGTTTTCTTCCTATGGACCCTGAGGTAAATCCTGTTGGACACATAGCACGCGGTATTGACCGCCTCAGCCCAGAACCTTCTCGGAGTCCTATGCTCGTCGAGCATCGTCCGAGCCATCTCGCACAAGGTTCTATTTTTCCTTTCCACCATGCCATTCTAGGGAGGCGTATATGGACTCGAAAACTGGTGTTCAAGACCCAAGTCATGGCAAAAGGTTTCGAAACGAGAGTTTTTGAATTCCGAGCCATTGTCACTGCGGATCACTCGTATGGCATCTCCGTGCCTCTCGTTCTTCAACCTCAAGACAAGATCTTGAACAAAACCAAACGTCTCCCCCTTCTCCTCCAAGAAGAAAACCCACGCATACCGAGAGTAGTCATCCACCACAACTAGGACGTACCACTTCCCACCCGCAGATCGCACACGAGCTGGGCCAACAAGGTCCATATGGAGCAGCTCGCATGGACGCTCCGTCATCACATCGGTGAGGGGCGGGTGAGAAGAGGCTACCATCTTGGCATGCCTACACGACGCACAAACCAACTCTTTCTGAAACCTCAACCGTGGCAATCCTCGGACCAAATTGAGTTTACTCAAGCGAGACAAAAGGTCAAAGCTCAAGTGACCCAACTTCCTATGCGACTTCCACAACTCACTCGAAGAACCAGCCAAAAAGCAACGAGCCACACCCGAAGACTGAGAGAAATCCGCTCGGAACACTTGACCCTCGGGAAGGACCATGCAAACTAGGTCCCCTCGAGAATCTGAAATCCGAGAACCACCAGGCCGAAACAACACCTCAAAACCCTCATCCAACAATTGGGACACGGAAAGCAAATTGAACCCCAGCGATTGAATAGGAGCAACACGCCTAAGAGTAACCTTGTCACTTACCTTAATCTCACCTTCTGAAAGCACACGCCCTCGCCCATTGTCCCCAAAGGTGATGTATGTCTTGGACACCACCGGGACGAGACTTCAGAACCACCCTTTGTCTCCGGTCATATGCCTCGAGCAACCGGAGTCAATCAACCAAACGTTCCTCAAGTTTCCCACCTGAAATTCAAAAACGAGCACGTGAGTGAACAAACGACTCAACATTGGGGTTAGTACCAAAAGAGTAAAACCAGTGCCGAGCGATTTGCTCCAAAGTGGGGTTAGCACAAACCATATTGTCACGCCTATCAAAGCTACCACCACGAAAACCACCACGGGAGCCACCACTAGGGAACCATCCCTGTCTAGCTGGAGGAGAACGAAAGCCACGAAAGGAAGACCGTGGACCGTTCCTCCTCTCCATCTCAAAGCAACGACTCCTCCCACCCTCGTATTGAGCACAAGGTGGAGAACATCTAGCAAACTGACCACCTGCAGACTTTCCATGCCAACCACCAGAACCACGACCTCCTGAACCAAACCGAGGATCCTCACGAGCACGGAAACCGAACTGCTGTCAGCCCAGACCAGCACCAGTCTGACCGGTAGAGTGCACCGGTCTGACCGGTGGTGCTCGGCCAGCAGCACCACCTTCCACCTTTCGATCTCCCCAAGCCGGAACCATCCTCACAATCACCTTGGCCCTGGGCATTTGCATACGAGTCTCAGGTACACCATTTGAGGGGCGGTACCTATCCTTGTTAGCCCACTCCTTAGCCATTCTCTCCTCACGCTTCCTCTTGAAGCAAAACTCACCCTTGTGACCATCTCTCCCACAATAGTCACAATGAAACCGTATGGGCTTAGGCTTAGGCTTGGGTTGGGGTTGCTCACTTGGTTTCTCCTCACTCGGCTTCTCACCTTCTTTCCCAACAAACTCATTCCCCAAGTCACTCTTGAACTTGATGGGTTTCTGGAAATCATTTGTGGGGCGAGGAAATATGGGAGAATCTGGGGTTGTGTCAAGTTTGTTTCTCAGTGGGTTGGGCTTAGGAGCATAGGCATTTTTGTGGAAGGTTTTTGGTGGAGCTTGGATATCACCAATCTTCTCTCCTCCATCACCACTGCACTTTCCAATCTTATCGGACCCAAGAGCTTGCCCATCATAGCGCTTGTATGCCTCTATCATCATCCTAAGCTGAGGTTCATGACCTGATAACCAACCCATCATTTTTCTCAAGTCATCGTTCTCATCCTACAAGCGATCCACATAATGTGCAAGTTCCAGATTCTTCAAAGCATGCAACTCACAAGTAGAGCAAGAAGTGGGAATAGGTTCTTTCAGCTTAGCCTCAAGCGAAACAGTGTAAGCATGCATCTCATCAATCTTTCCATGCAAACAGGGCAAGAAGTGCAAGCACCTAGCAAAGCAGGTCTAGACTTAAGCTCAGCCACTTCAACCCTAAGCACATCTAGTTCATCACAAGTAGAAGCATGCTTATCCTTGAGACTAGTAAGATCAGCTAGGTACACAGAGCAATCAACACAATCAACATCATCAGAAACCACAGGTGAAGCCTTAAGCAAATCGATCTCAAGCTTAGCATCAAGGTTCTGGGTTTCTAGCTCAGCTACTCGGTTCCTAGCATCTTCTAGTGTGGCCCTAAGCTCTTTCCTCATCTTCTTGGCCTCTCTAAGCATGTCATCATGATTATCAAGCAACTTGCCAAGATGCTCATTCTCCTCACGCAAGAAGGGAAGCTCGTCACGTACCTCATCCTCGAAGTCGGAGTCCGAGTCGCTTTGGTGACTCTTCTTGCTACCGGAGCTGCATGCCATGCCACAGAAGCCATCTCCCGTGAAGCAGCTCAGCCCACTCAAGTTCTTGGATGACTTCTTGTTCTTGCGCCGATCACCTTCATCTTCACTGCTACTCGAGCTCGAGGAAGAGTAGGCGGAGCTGGAGTCGACATCACTCGTTCCGACCATCGCTCGGGCCTTCCTGCCGCGGCCGTCCTTCTTCCTCGATCGTCGCTCGTCCTTGTGCTTGTTCTTGTGCTTGTGATCGCGCCTTGATCGGTACTTGCCGTCCTTGCTCGACCGGTGCTTGTAGCCGTCCTTGTAGCCATCCTTGTTCTCCATCTTCTCCGGACAGTCGGCGACGAAGTGTCCTGGCTTGACGCACATACTCCTCATGCATTGCGTTGACCCAATTAGAATCATATAAGGTGTGTCCAATGTCTTTGGGCTCAAAAGTAGCAACAAAAGCAGCATGAGCAAGGTAAGAATTGTTTCGAACCCTTGACCGAGTGGTGCGTTCGTTGAGATCCCCGATGATTTTCGATGCTGGGTGATCCAGTTGAACTCACCGGGGAGGTTCCCACCTTGAAGCTACCTCCCCCTCAACAGCAGCTTCTCCTTGATCTGGGATTGCCATCATGGGTGTAGGAGAGGGCCTGTTCTCGATCATAGTCGACGTAGTAGGTACATGCTCAGCCGCGGGCACCACACCGCCATCTTCATCATCTCCATGCTCATGCTCCTCCTCCTGAAAGATCTCCTCGCCAAGCTCATCATCACTTACCACTACAAGAAAAACGCCGACTAGTGACACAAAAAAAGGCCATTTCTCGTCATAAACCGTGATTAATGATGCTGGTTGTTACGAAAACGCACCGTCATTAATCGAGCGTCATAAACCGTGATTAATGACGAGACCTTATTTCCTGGCGTCATGAGTTTAATGACGCGTATAAATTCGAAACACAAAGACGTCCTAAGGTACATGCCACGTCAGACCAAAATCTGATGTGGCACGGCGTTTTATGACAAACTGTTTCGTCATTAAGTGAATTCAGCCCATATTTTGACGGGCCAAGGTCCAAATACCTTGTCATCATAGATTGAATTTGGCCCACTTAATGTTAAGCTAAGCCCAATGTTTCTTTCGTCATAAATTGGTTTTAGGCCTTATTAAGGTTAGATGGAGCCTAATATTGTTTGCGTCATAGAATGTGTAAGGCCTATTTATGGTTGGATGGAGCCCAATAATTGTTGTCGTCATAGACACTTTTAGGCCTAATTCTGGTTGGACCGACCCAATAATCGAGGTCATCATAGAATGTTTTAGGCCCGGTTTTAGTATGACCGAGCCCAATAATTGCATTCGTCATTAATTTGTTTTGGGTCCAGTACTGGTTGGATTGAATTCAATATTCTATGACGTCATAAAATGATTAAGGCCCAACTGATATTGGACCCAGCCCACCATTTGCTGACGTCATTTTTGATACGGCCCATTTTATTAATAAATCGTTTTTGAATTCGTAAAAAATAATGGGCCGAGGGGGCAAGCCCACATATTTTTTCCATGTTATTTTGGGCTGCACTCCAGGTAGCGCTTAATTAAATGTAATTCAATCTCATATTACATGCTAATCAATTAAGTAATTGACATCATAGAATCCTCAAAAAAAAATTGACATCACAGATAATATTTCCATACCACTGATACAAATTAATGTTTCGGATCACACATGACACATTATGAACACAGAACAACCACAAGGAGATTGTAAGTAGGAGCTCACAAACCAATACACATGATATCTCCATGCTCACAAATAAAGTTGGTATTGAAATAGAACCCACTAAGATAACAATGCTCCGTACTCACAAACCAGCACAACTAGCTGGGAGGACACAAGCAGAAGACTAAGAAACACAGTGGCCTTACCCAAGGCGCGAGCTTAGCAGTTGTCGAAGGAGGGTCTCAGTAGTTTCTACTTGTTTCTTCAACCTCTCAATCTCATCAGTCTGCACTTTCATTGCTACATCTGATGCTTTTGCCTTGATCTTCAAGTCTGTCAAAACTTGGTCCTGTTCAACAAAGATTTCACCAAGGTCAGCAGCTGCATCGAGCCCTCCCAACGAAACTTCAGGTCTTGAGCATGTAGCGAAAGTTGGATAATCTTGAGGCATGTAATCAATGAATGGCTTTGACTTCACATTGGAGGGACAGGAATTTGATATTTGAACCGCAAGGATTGTCCTCAACATTTGAGCCTAAAAATGAAAGGAGAAGTCAAACTTGAACCTTAAACGAAGCAAGCAAACAAACTTAAGAATAATCCTAAGAATAAAGTAGCAGGATAATCATGCGTTCTGTTACATACCACGACATGTGATTGAATCTCAGCAATGCAGGAGTGGGATGCTAGGCCCTGGACAAAAAGTTACAAATCAGGAACTGGATCTAGAGCGGTCAAGGTAAGAGAAGGATCTGAAATCTAAGACAATAAACAAAGTAAATTACTTTCTAAGCATGGCTCATCTATTAAGTTGTGTTACAAATCAGTAACTGCATCTAGAGAGGCCAAGGTAAGAGAAGAATCTCCAATCTAACACAATACTCAAAGCAATTTACTTTCAACGCATGGCTCATCGATTAACTTGTGTTTCAAATCAGTGACTGCATCTAGAGCGGCAAAGTTAAGAGAAGAATCTCAGAACTAACACAATACACGAAGTAATTTACTTTCTAAGCCAATGAAAATACTACTAGGGACTAGAAAGAAAAGGAAATGAGATTCTCACTTGTGAAGCTCCAAGATTCAGGGGCCCATGGATTGAGGGGGCATCGGGAGCCGGTGCTTGCGCCGTATCCTCGCTCAACTGCTCAGCTTGGCCAGCACAGCAGACGCAAGCAGAACACCGATATCTGCCGCCCACCATCTGCTGAGATACCCCTCCCCCTCCACCGACGACGGCGAGGTCAGACCACCACCGCAGATCTAGCTGAGCAGAGTGATGCTTTTTGGAAATGGAAGGCGGGAGTTTAGTGGCGCAACATGGTAGCAATGGAGTAGAGTATTTATTATTTCGGGGCGGAGAGGGAATACAGAAATTGAAAATCCCGCTTTCGACTTCCTGACCGCGAAATAAAAATTTGGTAAGCTGCACTTGCTTCGGGGCCACTAACAAGTGAGGCCGTGCAATGGCGGCCCCATTTTGTCAGCGAGTTTGGGTGGGATTCCGGTGGCGTACAATATAGGTGGGAGACGGATATCTGGAAGAGGCCCACGCTTCAGTGAAGCTGGGTGCGTTTCCAGTCGAAGATCACAAAACCTAACAGCTGCTTCTCCCACTACAATGCCTACATGTCTATTTTTTTAAGTCATACGGATATAAGGATCTTCCTTCTGCGTTCTTATCCAGACCAAAGCACACTTGTGTACCCACCAAATATTTCGCATGCCTATCGGGGAAAAAACCTGAATATTCCGCCCTATACTTGTGACAGGTTTCCTCAGCAGTGTAGGCCTTCGTATTCCGAGCATCCCACGTATTTTCATAGCTACTGTAATCCCGTGAGGGCATGCTCTGCCACGAGGTGCACGCTGCCTTAGCATCGGTCATGGTTCGATAAATAGGCATGCCCCCAAGGCCTTTGCTCATCGCCTCTTCATCCTCCATGCATTGTGCTAGCAGACCTCTCTATTTGGTTCTGCGCGCTGTGAAAAGAGGTGAGCTCTTAGCTTCCGCGTCGTGTTTTTATAGGATACAATCATTGTTTCTGGTCAGTGCTTATCATGTTTACGTTGTTGGTGAGTGTGTAGGAGGATGGCTTCTGATGCGAACGGAGGAACCACCAACTTCCATGCTGCGCCACCTCCGCAGCGGCCAGGATACATGGATCCATATGATCTGTACGACATGGATGAACCGAACGAGGAAGAAACAGAGGAGATGAAGAAAGATGCTTTGGCTTGGCTGCAGGAGCAGGGTTACACTCGTGTGATTCGCCATGGTCGTTGTGTGTGGCCTTATTGCAATCTTGCTAACTGGCAGTGGGGTTTTCGTGACATCCTACAGCATGCTTCTGGCATTGGTCGCTCGGGACGTACCATGAAGTCGAGGCATAGGCACCAAGCATTGGAGGAATATCTCGTTATGCTACATTCCGTCGTGCATTAGGTATGGCGGGTTAGGTGTGTGCCGTATCCATCTCCATGACCGTGTTTGTTGTCTTCCTCGTTGCTAAGTCCGAAGATTTCGTTGCTGGGTGTGTGTTTGTGCGCGCCTGTGCCAGTGCCACCGTACGGGTGTAGGTCTATGGGGATGTATCATGTATGTGCACATTTAAGTTGAATAATTTGGGTAAGGTGACCATCATTTACGTTCTGCATATTCTTGGCAAAACGGTGAATTCAGTCAAACGGTAAATTTGTAAAATCGGTCATCATTTACGTGTGTATCTGCAATGTGGTGCGGTGGGATAAGAATAAAATATCACATGACAAGACATTACATCTTAGACTATGGCAACACATCATGACCAGGGAAATCCACTGAAGCAAGGAAGGCGATCATGGAAAAGAAGAACACCCATGTTCTTCATGGATAACAAGGGATTTTCCTACCACTACAAGATTCACAGTGCAGGAAAATAGGGGATCGATCTTTTCCATCCAAAAGAAAACATACAATTGATCTTTCCATCCACAAGACCACCTATTTGAAAGTGCAAAAGAAAACCCAAATCCGAGTAATCTAAGACGACCCCTCCGAGGAGTTCCCCGATGACACCCAACTTCATGGCGATGACGAAAATGTCAAAACCTTTACATCAACTCCACCGTGTCCTCCGATGAATTTGTATGCTCATGGTGCTAACCTGTCCGGAGAAGATGCTCATGGTGATGAAGAAGATGATGGTGATGATGCTGGAGAAGATGATGGTGATGATGGTGAAGCTCCAGCCACACATGTACCCTCGACTTCCACTACGACGACTACGGTGCAGGATGGCCCATCCCCTACACCGACTACGATCCAGCAAGGTCAAGTGGAAGTTGTTCTTGAGGGGGAGCTCATCTCCAAGTGAGAGGCACCTAGGCGAGTTCAAGTTGATCATTGTTGACGGTGTATATGCGTATCCAATTTCGTTTGGACTTGCAAGCGGACAAGTCCTCCGTCGTAGCCAAGGGACCCTTCTTCCCTCAAGTGTGAACCCAAGGTATCGAATCCGTGGAACAAATGTGTGATGCAAGAACCTATCTATTAAAGCTGAGAACACTTAGATCTTCAAAGGGGAATCTTATGCATCTAATCTAAGGAACATCATAAAAATGAATCTAATCTTTGAAAACCAGAGGTAGCAAGAGATAGAGAGGGATAGGTAAAACCAATCTAGAGAGATTGGATCAAGCTTTTGCTGAAGTTCCAAATGAAGAAGAAATAGCCAAGTTGAATCTCATAAGAAGCATCTTTAAACCACGGCTTCTCGTCCAACTTCGAAGACTCCCACCTTTTGGAGCCACCGTTCTGTCACAACGCACTCCTATTCGTTCGGGTTAGCCTAGGGTGAGTCCAATGGACAAGTTGAAATCTCTTGGAAGGTCAGGCATGCACCTCTAGCCACCACGGCTACAAGAACACCCTCTATGATCTATCTCAAGAATAGATCTTAAAGTAAGAAAAGCCAATCGAGATCAAAGTCGTAGAAGAAGCACTCGGTCGCTAGATCGGATTGTAACTTGATAATTCAACATAGTACATGATACATAAACAAGATCACCACTGGGATCCTACCTTGATCTTGCTTCTAGCTCCTGGAACTCCGACGTGGTCTTCCTTGCAAGGTTCCCACGTCGGCTAGGGAAACCCTAGACAACTAGCTCGACCCTCTCCTCTCCGGAATGGTGTCCCTCTCTTCTCTGCTCCTCGGCGGTGAATGACGAATGAGTTGATGTGTGGCTATTGGCCAGGGGGCTATAAATAGTCCGAGAGGCGGCTAGGTCAAAGGGGGGCTCGAATGGACCCAGAAATGGGCTGGGCCGGCCGGCCTGGGCCCATTCTGGCCCATCTCGTGGCCGCCTTCCTCGGTGATGCTTCCTGTGTCTTCTAGAAGTTTCTCCCTTCTGCATGTGGGCCTTTGACATCAGTTTCTCTGCGGTTTAGATGAAGCTCTTGTCCCGCAAGATTCAGCATTTTCTGTTCAGGTCCTCGGAGTTTTCCGTCTTCACGGGTTGGTCCTTGGGCTTCTTGGAGTCATGTTCACTTCATTACTTGACTTGTACCGGGCTTCAAGGTCTTGTCACGAGGTGCTTGATGAACTTTACCCGAAAGTCTTGCTTTCAACGCTAAATTCATGCATAAACATCAAACTCCACAACCAACATGCACGAACGAACTTGTTATACCAAGGGGGTTAGCACCAATGGATAAGGTATAAAATTCATGCCAACACCGAAGGTAAACTCATGGCTAGGTTGACGGAAATTCACCGTCAACATCTCCCCCATGCTTAAACCTTGCTCGTCCTCGAGTAAGCCTTCGATGGACATCAGCGTTGCCCTTCATTGCTCAAACCCTGCACTTGATCATACACGAGAAAACATAATGCTCTCAAAAAATTTAATTCATTAGAGTTCCATAATGTACTAGCCTTCATCCCTACGGAGTGTAGATATTAATTAAGCTCTTCCCACAAGTATTAACATGCTCCCAAAATTCAAATGGATCTCAGAAATTTTGAAATAAAGAATGAGATGAAAAAGAGCTAAACCAAGTTCAAAAATTTAAACCACCTTGCATCTTGCTCATGAACTCTCATCTCATCTTGTCTCTCAAGCCTATTTATCCTACTCTTTCCCTCTCATAACATACATATATGTGGTAGGCTTTATATGGAGCTTTTTGGGAAAGTTTAGTCCTACCAAGATATTATAAATGAGATGTTGTCAAAACAAGACAAGCTTCTCATGGTCTTACCGAGACTCTTCAAAAAGGTCATTGGAAAATAATGTTATATCAAGGAGGGGGAGAAAAATACACACACTTTGAGATAGGTGGACATGTGCAATTGGCAAAGAGTGATCCCGAGGCACAAAGGAAGTCCTCGTTATCGGATTGCACATGGTTGGAAAGATGAGTTTGGATCTTAATCTTGAAACCTTCCGAAATTCCTAATGCATTTAGAGAACCGGGGAGTTCACTTTATTTTATTTTTATACATACTCATTTTTTTTCTCATACATATATTTTTCTTTATCTCTTTTTTTCTCTTTATACACTTTCACTCTTTTTTTTATTTGGTCCCCTTGAACTCTAAATTGCATTGTACCTACCTCCTCCCCCATGCTTAGACGTTGCTTGTCCTCGGGCAAAGAGGTGATAGAGATAAGGTAGGTACTAGAAATATTTTTCCTTTGGAGAGATACTTGAAATCTTCAATCTTGGCACCATCTTGCGATCTTCCTTGAATTGATGATCCATACTCAATGATAGGTTGTGGTCAAGGTGGTAGACACAAAAGATGATATTTTTGGTTTTAAGGGTGGATATCCGGCGAGGTTTGTGAAATCTCTGATGTGGGGATACACAATGCATGGATAAAAAGGCTAGCAAAAAGATAGATACACAAAAAAAACGGAATGACCAGCTTCTTAGTCTCGAGCCAGAGAAATCAAGGCCTGAAATAACTCACCCAAAAATAAACCTTGTATACTAAGTTTTTGCACTCAAATATATATATGGCTCTGGATAGGTAGAGCAACATGCAAGTGGTATTTATGACAAGGTTAGCATTACTTTTAAGAACAAAAATAAATCATCTTTAACCCAAAAATAAAACACTATGGGTCTTTATTTTTATCATAACCTCCGATAAAGATTAAGCTAGCATTTAGATAATTTCAGATTTGTATTTTAAGAGAGCATTAGATTAATCATGCATAAAACAAGTACAAAGATAAGCAAAGCGGCAACTATCATCATATATCAACATGGCACAAACTTTGTGTCTTTGCCAAAGGTAAAAACAAGGTGGTGATTTTATTCATGATGAAAATAAAAACTAACACACATGCTGAAAATTAAAATAAAAAAAACTGAAAACACTATGTATACATAGGCGCATACAAGCTGAAAATTAAAGAAAAGAGAAAAGGAAAGATTAAACTAAAGCTCCTCCTCTCTCTAATCTTCCGCCGGTGGTTGATATTGATAATCTTGATTGTTGTACCCTTGCTCATAATAGGATTGCACCGCTCCTCCTATGAATTGTCCCGGCGGTGCTAAGTGAAGGCGTCCAAGCTCATAGGCGATGTTTGCATTTTCTTCACCCATTTGGTTTGCATTGGTTTGGATGGCTGCGATATTTTGCATGTTTCTTGCAGCGTATCCTCCAATGATGGCCACACTTTGTTATGGTTGAGGAAGGTGTGCATATTGCTCCGCAAAGGCTACGTTGGGTACAGCAAAAATTGGTGGGGGCATGGCTACACCACTCCCCCATGCTTGCATTGGCACACCACCGTAGTAACTTGGCAGCGCCGGGATTCCTCCAAATGGTGGCACATAATTTTGTTGAGCACCTTCTTCTTGGGCTGCGGAAGAACCTTCTTCTACAATCCTTCCTCTCTTGTTCTTCTTTGCCAGTACAAGAAGTCATTCCTCTAACCAATCTTCTTTCCCTTCAAGAAAAAGTCTCAATCTTCCATCCGGAAGGGGCAAATTCACTTTGGCCAATTTGAAGCCACCTCTCTCATCTCCACTTATATATTTGCCTTGCTTCAAATAATCAAATCCTAGGGAAGTCCCGACTAGGAGACGCTCCGGGTTTCTTGGAATTCCGGGTCTCAAAGAGATAGCCAACATGGAGAGGTAACACCCCGAACCAATATCTCCCGAACCCAATGTTGCTTCACAACACCACCGGTTGATCATAAGATGAGTGGGGTCGATTGGCTGCCCGACAATCAAGGCCGAGTAAAGCCAATTCACCTCCATGTCGGTTATCTTGGTCTCTTTCATTCTCCCCAAAATCCTCTTGCTCATCCATGAGTGAAACACTTAGATGATGGGGTTCCGGATACTATTTCTTTCCCGGTTAGCTTCTCCCGCGATCATTCTCCAAAAACCTTCCAATGTGCCTCCATGCACATCCACTTGCTCCGGGGCTCCCTTTTGAAAACCAAGTAACTCCCTAATATACTAATAGGGAACCACTTGTTCAACTCCCTCCAAACGGAATGAGAGACTTGGCACTCCTTCATCAAGTATAGGCGCCATGGTCATGAGAATTTCCAAGGCGAATTCCTTGTGGGTGTTTGCCGACACTCCGTTGGAGAATTGCACCCAACCTAGTTGTCCCAACATGTAATAAATATCCGTATGAAAACCTAACACTTGGAGAGCTTGGTCGTCGAAGTCGACGTTTGCCACAAGCCTCTTCTCAAGGCGAGTGAGCTTCTCATCCTCCTCCTCCGTCTTGATGATAAACCCATACTCGGAGTACCGCGGAGCGTATGGAGGTGGAGCGGATGATCGTGTCGAGTGACGAGGTCGGACAGGCAGCTCCTCCATACGTCCTTGAGGTTCGGTGAACCTCATAGACGAGCTTCGTGTGGCCCTCATGCCACCGAGGAGAAGAGTGTCGTTCCTCCTCGGCGGTGCCGTGTCCTCCTCCATACTCCGAGGAGACTCGGAAACCGAGTGCCTCCTCGAAGAGGTTGTCGATGATGGCTTGGACGACGATGATCCCTTCTTCTTGGTGAAAACACTTGTAGTTTTCTTCCACATGGTTGCTGCACTCTCCCTCACAAATATATCCGGGGTTTTCAACCGGTAACAAGGCACACAAATATTATTTGGAGTATGGACTTTGAGTGGATTTAGGATGGATTTTGTTGGATGAAACAAAACTCGAAGTGGAAGGCTAAGTCTAAGGTGGTTCTGGACTATGAGCTCAAGCACACGAACAAGAAATTGGATGAATGACTTACCTACCGAAGGAGAGCACCAGGGGGCTTTAAAAGGGGGGAGGCCGGCCGGCCTGGGCCGACCGGCCTGGGCCGACCGGCCTGGGGGCCTTGCTGCTCCACTTGGCTCGGTTTTTCTCTAGTGCACTCATGCTTGTTTTCTTGCTTTGTGACCGCGTGTTCCACGGGGTTGCACTGCCCAAATGTTCTCGTCCACTCCTTTGCTTGCATGATTGATCCCTCCACTTGATTGTTTTGGTTTGAGTCACTTCCATGCTCCCTTCCCTCACATGCCTCCATGAGATTCCTTCAAAACAAAGCTTTGGCTGCCCCCCCATGCTTGTCCTTTGCATGTGGTTTGGTGAAAAATGTTGGAGGGGCATCCCGTGATACATCATGGTGCATGTATAGTTAAGTTAACTCAATTGCCTCCCTCTAAGCATGTTGTAATGCTAAGCACTCCTCTAATTTCGAAAAATAAAATTAAACTCAGAGCTTGTAATGAGTTCAAATGTATTTAGAGGAGTTTTTAAAGCATTAAAAACAAATGTAAGTCGAAAATGTTTTCCGACTACTTTTATTTTGGTCTCACCGGTATTGTTTGCTTCCATTAGTTGAGAGCAACCTTTTCCCGGCTTGATCATGGGGGCATAGGT
This sequence comes from Cenchrus fungigraminus, assembly GCA_036936925.1. Lineage (NCBI taxonomy): Eukaryota > Viridiplantae > Streptophyta > Magnoliopsida > Poales > Poaceae > Cenchrus > Cenchrus fungigraminus. Next base: position 45,117,347 of record CM072778.1, on the reverse strand, counting down.
TTAGGTTCTAATTTTGGTTAAATTAGAGAGATTTTGAATGAAATAAAATTAAATGAGGCTTAGAAAAATTCTAATTCTAGAGAAATCAAGGATATGAATTTTTAAACTAACCAAAAGTCAAGTTTCTAGGTTCACGCGAGTCCTACCATGCGCTGAAATTTAAATAACATCTAGGTACATGGCGTGGCTCTACTCGTGTGTTTTTAGCATGTAAACCAATTCAACCATAACATCATGAAGAGGATGAAAGGTTGAGGTAGGTTCTGAATTTTTTTTTGGTTTTGGTTTCTCGAAAAGAAGCAAATAACCCATAGGATGGCTCATGTAAAGGGTTTATGATCCAAATAAAATATCCAAACAAAATTTATAACTCTAAACATTATCCAACCACTTTAAGTCTATGAATGTCTTGCGTAGCAAATTTCAAAACTAACTTACTTGAAAGACTCAAAAACCTTGATCGGGTTGTCCTCCCGGTAGCTTATTCTTGACTCGACGAAACGGGTTGCCTCCCGCCTAGCGCTTCGTTTATAGTCCATGGCTAGACTTCTTCACTTGATTACTTCGGATCAACGCTCTTTGCGGGCGTTGCAATCTTGGGTACCCACTTCCGCACCATCTTGGGCGCGGGCTTATTCTCCGGCTTAGTCATCTTTTTAGTCTTCACAGGTGGCTTTTGTTCCTTTATCTTGACGGATGCAACAGCTTCCTTGATCTCCTTCACTTCCTTCTTTTCCGGCTCTTCCTTCTTCCTTGGCACTTCCTTACTAACACGACGATGACGCAGAATATATTTAACTTTGATCATATTGCACACCTCGAAGTGTGGTCGAAACTTGAAGGAACTCCTCTCGCCGTTGATGTCGAACTTGATCTCCCCCTTCTCGACGTCGATGGTAGCTCCCACGGTCTTGAGGAAAGGCCTCCCAAGGATGAGTGGTGGCTTCTCCCTTTCTCCCATCTCGAGCACCACGAAGTTGACGGGGATGAAGTGGTGTCTGACCTTCACGAGCACATCCACGGCGATGCCCAAAGGGTAGCGAATGGAGTTGTCACCTAACTCCAAGCACATGGCCGTAGGCTCTAACTCCGGTAGGCGTAGCTTCTCGAACACATCTCTTGGCATGACGCTCACACTTGCTCCAAGGTCACATAATGCCTTCTCAAATTTGAACGAACCAATGGAACACGGAATCGTCAGGCATCCGGGGTCTCCTTGCTTTTCTAGTCCGTTCGCAATAGCGGCGCTACATTGCTCGGACATCTTGACATGATCCACCCCGAGTGTTGCTATCTCATATTTGTTCGCAAGAATATCTTTGAAGTAGCGAGAATATGTAGGAACTTGAAGGGCGTCCAATAGCGGCATGTTGATGCTTAACCTACGCACAACCTCCACAAACTTCTCAAAATGATTATCAAGTTTTACCTCGGAAGTAGCGTGGCTTGAGTTGTGGTATCTTCGTGTCTTCTCCCGGCATCTCAAACTTAAGCTCTTCGGTGACGATCTCGGTAACCTCCTCCTTAGCAAATTCCTCTGCCTCGGTGGATGGTTTAGGCTTTCTTGCTCCCGCGGAACGCTCCGGATCTTCGGTCTCCTTCCCCGAATGAGTTTGAATGGCCTTCGCCGTCTCGGGACCTTGAGGTTGTCCTGGAAGCTTCCCTTCACTAGCGGTTAGGCGCCCGACAAGTTGTCCCACTTGCGTCTCGAGCATCTTCATCATGTTGAGCACTTGATGGTTGGAGCTTCCGACCTCCGTCACCTTGCTATCGATGTTCTCCAACACCTTGTCTATGGCCTTGAACTTGGTGACGGTGTCCTTGTTGATCTTAGCTTGCTCGTCCATGAAGTCCTTCAATTGTATACGAAGCGGAACCGAATTTGGAATGGATGAGCTTGCATTAAATTGAGGTCTACCTTGCCCGTAGCGGAAGTTCGGCAAATCTCCCTTCCTCATGTAATCGAGCATCTTGGCTTCCTCTGGGCAATCCTTTTGGACATGGCCATATTCTCCGCACTCTTCACATGTGGATCTTGCTTCGGCAGCCTTTAAGTCTTGAGCTTCTTTCTTCTCTATCTCCATCTTCTCCAACCTCCGCATAAGCGAATCGATCTTGCCCTCGAGTAGATCTTCCTTCTCCACTTGCAAGACTCCTTTGACGTTTCCCGTGGGTTGAACCAGAAGTAAGCGTCCGGATGACGCCCATGTGTCATTGTCTGCGACCTTCTTGAATAGAGTGAAAGCTTGGGTCGGTGTAAGCTCGATGATGGATCCTCCCGCCGATGCATCGATGATTGTCCTTGACGCCATGGTAAGTCCATGATAGAACTTTTGAACGAGATCCTCCTTCAGGAACTTGTGATGTGGAACCACCCGAGTGTACTCATTGAAGTGCTCGAATGCCTCCGATATATTCTCCGTAGGATATTGAGCAAAGGTAGCAATCTTATTGCGCAAGCTTTGAGTCTTACCCGGCGAGTAGTATTCCTTCATGAAGGCTCTCATCAAGGTGTCCCAATTTTGCACCGTCTTCCCCGGTTGAGAGTAGAACCATTGCAAAGCCTTCCCGAGTAACGAGAACGGAAAGAGCCTTGCCCTCATTTGATCTTGAGTCACCCGTCCATGTTGAATGTTTGACAAAGTTGAACGAACGCTTGGAGGTGAAGGTTCAGATCCTCTTTACCGGTGAAGGGTGAATGTTGCACCATGCGGGTTGTTGAGGTCTTGATCTCGAACGGCCTTTCGATCTCCGCGATGTTCAAGATTGGTAGGTCGACGATGTCCGGGGTGCATATCTCCCCGATCTTGCGTTCCGGCTGCGGTTGTTCTCCCATTGGTAGCGGTGGAAGTTGATTCTCCCTAGGGCTTGGAGGTGGTGATTCCTTTGGAGACTCCGACGATCCTTCGGCCTCCGCTTTTGGATCTGCAAATTCCAACTTTTTAGCTTGTGCTTCACGTCTCCTTAGCCTGTAAAGTTTTTCTGGATCATCCACAAAATTTTCAGGTTTGTTGGAGAGGTAGCCGTCCATCTCCTGTTAGGGTTAGCAATAAACAAAATATATACAAAACGAAAATAAAAACAAATCTAAGAAAACTAGGGTTAGTCAAGCTAGATTAGATTGATTTTGAGGATGATCAAAAGTTAGTAGATGCAAAAAGAAAAACCAAAAGAAAACTGAAAATATTCACAAAAAGCAATAAAAGATCGAATCTTGATCACTTGTTCCCCGGCAACGGCGCCAGAAAAAGGGGCTTGTTGACAGCGTATATGCGTATCCAATTTTGTTTGGACTTGCAAGCGGACAAGTCCTCCGTCATAGCCAAGGGACCCTTCTTCCCTCAAGTGTGAACCCAAGGTATCGAATCCGTGGAACAAATGTGTAATGCAAGAACCTATCTATTAAAGCCGAGAACACTTAGATCTTCAAAGGGGAATCTTATGCATCTAATCTAAGGAACATCATAAAAACGAATCTAATCTATGAAAACCGGAGGTAGCAAGAGATAGAGAGGGATAGGTAAAACCAATCTAGAGAGATTGGATCAAGCTTTTGTTGAAGTTCCAAACGAAGAAGAAATAGCCAAGTTGAATCTCATAAGAAGCATCTTTAAACCACGGCTTCCCGTCCAACTCCGAAGACGCCCACCTTTTGGAGCCACCGTTCTGTCACAACGCACTCCTATTCGTGTGGGTTAGCCTAGGGCGAGTCCAATGGACAAGTTGAAATCTCTTGGAAGGTCAGGCTGCACCTCTAGCCACCACGGCTACAAGAACACCCTCTATGATCTATCTCAAGAATAGATCTTAAAGTAAGAAAAGCCAATCGAGATCAAAGTCGTAGAAGAAGCACTCGGTCGCTAGAAATCGGATTGCAACTTGATAATTCAACATAGTACATGATACATAAACAAGATCACCACCGGGATCCTACCTTGATCTTGCTTCTAGCTCTTGGAACTCCGACGTGGTCTTCCTTGCAAGGTTCCCACGTCGACTAGGGAAACCCTAGACAACTAGCTCAACCCTCTCCTCTCTGGAATGGTGTCCCTCTCTTCTCTGCTCCTCGGCGGTGAATGACGAATGAGTTGATGCGTGGCTCTTGGCCAGGGGGCTATAAATAGTCCGAGAGGCGGCTAGGTCAAAGGGGGGCTCGAATGGACCCAGAAATGGGCTGGGCCGGCCGGCCTAGGCCCATTCTGGCCCATCTCGTGGCCGCCTTCCTCGGTGATGCTTCCCGTGTCTTCTAGAAGTTTCTCCCTTCTGCATGTGGGCCTTTGACGTCAGTTTCTCCACGGTTTAGATGAAGCTCCTTGTCCCGCAAGATTCAGCATTTTCTGTTCAGGTCTTCGGAGTTTTCCGTCTTCACGGGTTGGTCCTTGGGCTTCTTGGAGTCATGTTCACTTCATTGCTTGACTTGTACCGGGCTTCAAGGTCTTGTCACGAGGTGCTTGATGAACTTTACCCGAAAGTCTTGCTTTCAACGCTAAATTCCTGCATAAACATCAAACTCTAGAACCAACATGCACGAACGAACTTGTTATACCAAGGGGGTTAGTACCAATGGATAAGGTATAAAATTCATGCCAACACTGAAGGTAAACTTATGGCTAGGTTGACAGAAATTCACCGTCAACAATCATCCTCCCTCAAGAATCATTGGTGACATCAATGAACGTACTACACGGTCAAGGTCCAGAAATGTTTCTCACTTTGCTCATTCAGCTCTTGTTGCCACCTTTTAGCCAAAAGACATTGGACACACGCTCTCTGATCCTAATTGGGTGAATGCTATGTATGAGGAGTTAGAGAACTTTGAGAGAAACCAAGTTTGGGAGTTGGTAGAGCCACCACCACATTGCAAACCTATCAGGACAAAATGGGTGTGGAAGAACAAAGAGGGAGAGAATGGTGAAGTGGTGAGAAATAAGTCTAGGTTGGTTGCTCAAGGTTATAGCCATAAAGAGGGGATAGACTATGAGAAGACATTTGCTCTTGTAGCCCATTTGGAGGCGATTAGGATCCTTCTAGCCTTTTCTATTGCTAAAGGGTTCAAATTGTACCAAATGATTGTGAAGAGTGCCTTCTTGAATGGGTTTTCGGAGGAAGGGGTTTATGTGAAGCAACCACCAGGCTTTGAGAGTGTTGAGTACCCACACTGAGTGTATAGGCTGAGGAAGGCTTTGTATGGGCTGAAACAAGCTCCCCGGGCATGGTATGGCAGGTTGAGAGGGTTCTTGTTTAGCAAGGGGTTTGAGATGGGCAAAGTAGATAAGACTCTATTTCTCCTCAGGCAGTGCGATGATATCCTAATTGTTCAGGTGTATGTGGATGATATTGTCTTTGGCGGCTCGTCTCACTCTTTGGTTGAAAGGTTTGGAGAGGACATGAGCAAAGAATTCGAGATGTCTATGATGGGACAATTGCAATTCTTTCTCGTGCTACAGATCAAGCAGGCTAAGGAGGGAACCTTTGTACATCAAGCCCAGTACACGAAGGACATCCTCAAGAAGTTCAAGATGGACGACTCGAAGCCCCTGTCGACACCGATGAGTACGACTACAGCGCTGGATGCGGACAAGGACGGAGAGCCTGTGGACCAAAAGGAGTACCGGAGCATGATCGGCTCCCTCTTGTACTTGATGGTGACGAGGCTGGACATACAGTTCGCTGTGTGCCTGTGCGCTCGTTTTCAGGCGTCGTCGAGGACTTCACATCAGCAAGCCGTCAAGCGGATTTTCAGGTATCTTCGATACACTCTTGAGCTTGGTCTTTGGTACTCGGCGTCCTCTTCTCTCTCGCTTCTTGGTTTTTCGGATGCCGACTTTGCGGGGTGTCGAGTCGATAGGAAGTCGACTTCGGGGACGTGTCAGTTTTTGGGTTCTTCTTTGGTTTCTTGGTCATCTCGCAAATAGTCAAGTGTAGCTCAGTCTACCATAGAAGCCGAGTATGTAGCTACTGCTAGTTGTTGCTCCCAGCTGCTTTGGATCACATACACGCTGAGTGACTTTGGTGAGGAGTGTACCCATGTTCCTCTCATGTGTGATAGCACGATGCCATTAGTGTTGCCAAAAATCCTGTGCTACACTCCAGAACCAAACATATAGAGGTGAGGTACCACTTTTTGACAGACAATGTGGAGAAGGGAAACATAGACTTAATCCATGTGCCAACCCAGAAACAACTCACTGATATCCTGACAAAGCCTTTGGACCAAGCTACATTTGCTCGTTTGCGGGGTGAGCTTGGTGTGATCTTTCCTTTTTGAGCTTGGGTTGGGGGTCTAATGTACATATGCATCTTGCATTTTCATTCTTGTATCATATCATGTTTAGCATCTTTGTATCATAGACTGCATCTGTATCATATGCTTTAGAGAATGTGCTTCTCCTATATATATTGATCACTGTGATATGATGGATGTGAGCTTATGATCTTGCTTTGGTTATAGAGAATGTGCTTCTCCTATATACATTGATCACTCTGATATGATGGATGTGAGCTTATGATCTTGCTCGTGAGCTCGTATGATGTATAACTATGCTCTCGGTAGCTTTGGAGATATATACATGTGAAATGTCTTATTTTTGTGAAAATGCTATATGTGACCCTCTGTTGTGAGTTGAATGCCTTCCATGCTCATTTTGTGCTCAAATGGCTATATTTTGCTTAATTTGTGCTTGGGTATCATGCTCTTTTCATTTGGGGTCAAAGACCCATTTGTCATCACGAATGTTTAGGCTACATGCTACCTTGTGGAGAAGCCTAAGCTTCTTTTTGCCACAAAGTCACTTCATGTACCATGCTTAATTTTAAATCATGAAATTGGTATATGAGATGCTTATGCTTGAAAAATGTGCTTCCATGTCATAAGTGCTTTAAATTCCTTATCTTGGGTGCTAAACCGTTCCATGATGTCTACCATTGAGAAGTCTAATGTTTAGAAATAGACACATGGCTCGGTGGCTTTGACATGACATGAGATAGCTTGTAGGTGTTTATGATGATCTTGTGATAAGAACTTGTGACCTTGCATAAATTTGTGGGCTATGTGTTGTTTGTGCTCATTTTGGCCATGTTGAGGTCCTATGCTCATGAGAGGGAAATTTTTGTTGAAAATACTTCATGTTGATCATGGCTATGTCACATGCTTATATGTTCCTTTCTATCTTGTTGGCGATGCTTGTACTGAATATGTGGCTATCTTGCTTGTCTATGTCTCATTTCTAGCATGTTGTAGTGCCCTTTGTCTATTTGAGAAGCACATGCTTTGCATTTGTAGACTTGATTCATGCATTACCAACAAGGGGGAGAAAAGTACCCAATTCATTCAGGGGGAGTTTTGCATCAAGGGGGAGAAAAATAGGGAGAGAAAATACATCAACTTCATGGTGATTTACAGCATCTACTTTACATCAACTCGGTCTGCATGTCACAAGGACGGGTTAGCACTCGTGCTCCTTGCTAGAATCACAGGGAGAGAGGGAATATCGGCCTCCTAGAGTGTGTTGTCGCAACCATGTGCTGCCCATGCTTCTTGCCTCCTCCTGCCCTCATGACGCATAGTCCATCAATGGGCTGGTTGATCGGATCGAACTCGGACCCATGAACCTCCCTTTCCATATCGGAGTAAGCAGTGAGGCGGGGATGGACGGTCGCATTGCTGCACGTCGAGGGGGGATCCTCCGGGCTGTAGTCGATGTCGGCCGCCGCCTTGCCTTTGTGGGCCAAAGCGTATGCCTTCATCGGAGGACACGATCGGTTACCATGTCAGAATGACTACAAAAAATAGGAATATAAATAGAAAATACTTCAGATTGAGCATTAGCATAAACAAGTCACGAAGCGATCATGTGCCACTTCAGATATGATTAGAAAATAATTTAGATTGACATAGCCATTTTTCCACGTATACGTTGAGGGTGTTGCTTCCTTGATGGTGTTGCTAGATCTGGAATCAAACGCCACCCTTGGCAAGCAATGTGTTTCTCCCACTACTCATCGGTGTAGCACATATGCGTACCGTGTCTGTTCTTCGCCGAGTGTTTTTCATTTTCACTCAATGAAAATGGCTAGATGCCGTGTACCTGACCAAAAACACTTTTGTATTCCGTGGCACTCGACGTCCTTTTGGGTGTCGTGTAGCACGAGAAGTATAATTTTGTTTAAGGAAACATCGATGGCGTCACTCTTGATGAAGACGAGAAAACTCCTTCGCCCTGCGATCAAGCTAGCGACCGCGGGCGCGTCACATCGGAAGACCAACGTGGTCTACAGGGGTCAGGGGATGATGGCGCCGCCCTCCGCTGCCGACCGCGACGTGCTTGACGCCGTGTTCAAGTTCCACGAGTCCCGCCTTGGCGTCCGCGGCCTCGTTGAGTCCGGCGTCGCCACGGTGCCATCACTGTTCTTCACGCTCGTGTCCTCGGCGGCCGGGAACTTCGCCGTCCCGTCCGTCGACCTATCGCTCCCGCGCCCCCACGCGGCCGCGCTTGTACGCACCGCCGCGAGCTCGTGCGGCATGTTCCAGGTCACCAACTACGGCGTCCCGATCGGCACCGTCGAGTCTGCGCTCTCCGAGGTCACGGCCTTCAACGAGCAGCCCTTCACCACGGTCTCAGCTCTACTCCATCACGCCCGTCGGGTCCGTCACCTTCACCACCACACCCATCCCGCGGCCCAGGGACGTCAATCCCGGCGCCACTACTCCGCCCCTCATGCCATGCCACGACTCACTCATCGTCCGCTTCGACCACCCAACGGGAGATCCCGACCTCCGCATCCTCCCTCCAGCGTGCCGGGAGTCCCTGCTGGACTACCATCAATCTTTTACGAGGCTCGGGAAGGAGATCGCCGACATGCTGTCGGAGGGTCTCGGCGTCGAGACCGAGCGGCTGGAGCCGGTTCAAGGGCACCTAATGCAGTGCCACTACCACCCACCGAGCCCTGAACCGGAGAGGGTTTTGGGCAGCCGTGAGCACACCGACTTAAGTTTGTTCACGGTGCTCGCGCAGGATGGCGTCGGCGGGCTGCAGGTGCGGCTTGACGACGGTGAGTGGGTGGACGTGACTCCCACGCACTACTACACAAAACATTTGTAGGAGCCACCGCTTTTTTTCTAAGAGCGGGCAAATTTGCCGCCGATCTAAGAAATCCACGTGACGCTATAGCAACGAAATCCGCACCTAGAAATCATTTCCGGGAGCGGGTGATGGGGTCATCCGCACCTAAAAACGTTTTTTAGGTGCAGATGACCCCATCACTTGCTCCCGGAAATATACTCATTTCTAGGAGCGGGTGATGGCGTCACCCGCACCTAAAATTTTTAGGTGGGGGTGACGCCATCACCCGCTCCTAGAAATGGATTTTTAGGTGCGGGTGACGTCATCACCCGCTCTTAGAAATGGTCTCGTGAAAAAAAATTCATAACTTTTGCATATGATCTCGGGTGAAGACAAATTTTATATGAAAATTGTATAGCTCGACGAGACCTAAAATTTTGTAGTTGACAATTTTTTCATTTAAGATTATTTAAAATTTCAAAATATCCATTTAAGTTCTTCACAAAACATATATCTCTTATATAGTTTAATGGAACTATATGAGAGGTGTATAAGATTTGTGAAGGATGTTACTACCACTATACCGAATGAAAAAATGATTAAAATAAAAGTTGTACATATTGAGAAGTTATGAAACTTTGTAGTTGAAAGTTTTTTAATTTGACTTACTTTTGTCAACGAAAAGTACCATTGAATTTTTCAAATTTGAAAATTTTTAAATTTTCAAACGACCTCAAATGGAGAAACATTCAAAATAGAAGTTGTAGATCTTGAGAAGTTATGAAACTTTGTAGTTTACAACTTTTTTATTTGAAATCATATTGTTAACGAGATTCAAATTTGAATCTCTGAAATTTGAAATTCAAAATTTATAAATGACCTCGAATGGAAAAACTCTCAACATGAAAGTTATAGATCTTCGAAAGTTATGTAACTTTGTAGTTGACAACTTTTTCATTTGAATATGTTTGAAGCCTCAAAAAAGCAATTTACACTCGACGTGGTATAATATGAGTAGAATGAAAACGAGATATAGACGCATATGAGTGTGTGGTGCGGTGGCAAGGGATCCTTCGCGCGAACCCAGAGGTCGCGGGTTCGAACCCCACGGAGCGCGTAGCGTCGCGACTTTGCGTGAAAAATGCCGCGACTTGCAAACTGTGGCTTGGGGCGGTGGGTGGCTGGCTAGTGGGTCCTCCTCTAAAAATAAAATTTTTTTACTATTTATTTCGATCGTTTTAACGCAGTTTTCAAACTGTGTTTTTACTCGATTTCTAGGTGCGGACCACCCCGTCACCCGCACCTAGAAATCGATTTCTAGGTGCGGACTACGGCGTGGTCCGCACCTGGAAACGCTTTTCCAGGTGCGGCTCGTTCACCCGCTCCTAGAAATCGCTATTTGTAAAAGCGACAGCTAGGAGCGGTTTTCGAGCCCGTACCTGAAAATGTATTTTCGCCCGCTCCTACAAACGTTTTGTGTAGTAGTGACGGTCGGTGCACTTTTGGTCAACATCAGGGACGTGCGTCCCGGAGTTTAACCTTGCAGAAAATGCTGAATAAGAGAATGGACTTGGGGCACGCCAAGCCATCGTCACTTGACCACTTCAAGGTCACTTGAATTGTCGTGTCGATATTACTATTGGTGGTTTTGTTAGCAATGACACGGTGGAAAAAACACCTATAGTCCCGATTTGTAAAGACCTAATATATATCTTTAAAAAATCGTTATTGATCTTTTCAGACTAAAGATACTTCAGGAAAAATCGACCTTTCGTCCTAGCACTCAGCACCAGTTATAGATGTCCCGCCCACCATGACACGATACGAGCACACGACACGAACGGACACGACACGGTTAGGCGTGAGAGGTTAGTCGTGTCGTGGCGTGCCAACACGCCGTGCCGGCTCTTCGGCCCACGCACGACACACATCTCACTTAGTCGTGTCGTGTCAGTACGCTGGCACGACGAGCACGACGTGCTATTGCCGGCCCGACGATCACGACGTGTGATGAGGACATCCCTAGGATTGACACTAATATTGTAAAGAATATGCAATGAATATTGTTGGTCTAGTTACAAGAGTGCGAGCTAAACAACTAGAGAAGGAAATTCATTTTGAGGTGAATGCTAACCTTATTTTCATTAATGACAGTATTTCAGATCAGTCAGTGCTTTCAAATTGTTGTTTGAATATTCTTAGGAATGATGGCGTGTACCCAAGTGCATGGGACGATGATGGATTTTGCCCTCCAACGTTGTGATGATCAGCTCTATCTGTGACATGCTGATATTGAAGTGTGAAACTTAGAAGAATAATGATAGGTGAAAGCTAAACCTAAATATCAAATACTATATTATATCTAGAAATATTATATTTTTTCTACATGATAATTGCAGCAGCTTGGTGCATGGACGTGCTAGTGAGAATAAAGGGAGAAGGAGAACCTTTGAGCTACCATGCAAATCAGTTATATGCCAACATGCATGCTTCGTGAATGCCACCACCATAGTGATTAACTAAAGACTGGCACACGCCTGGCTGCAGGCAAAAGAAGACCAACCAGCAAGAGAGCACGCACTAGGCTTTGAATGAAAGGATTGCTGCAACTTCCAACTATCTAGATTAATTTAATATGCACTAGCACTATATGTATTCACATCTTGGGAGCTGTAGGGGTCTTTTTGCTTGCGGCTGTCATGTGCATCCAGAGATAAAACTTTGAGATAATACACGTGTGTCTTGAGAGGCTTACAAACTTGTTCTTTCGATTCCTAAGGGAGTTGTAGAACGCCGAACTGCAGTTCACCCGGTTTGTGCCTTCACATCTATATGACATGATTGCGTGGGCTGGCTACATCGGTACGTGGAAGGGCGATTGTCTCGGTTGTTCATCGCGTGTGCAAGATCTCGCGGTGCGCAGCCTCTTCGTCAGGTCACACAACGATATTTATCAAGTTTTGAAGATCCTTTGAGAAGATCGGGCCACAACAATTGCTCCTGCGTAATCTGTGCGCGTGCGCACATCATCTGGTATCAAAGTCTCAGTTGACTCGGTAGGATCATTCTTGCTTTTGATAGGACAATCGTTCCACTGCTATTTGCTGCCCCGGTTCACTCTCTTTCACGGAAACAAAGAACTTGTTCAGTAAGGGGTGAGGGAGTGACTAAAAAAAATTAAATACATTGTCCTATTTTTTCCTATACTAATATGACAGGACAAGATGGATCTCACTCCGGTGGTGCTGTTTCGGCTGCGGAGTTCCAAGCGATGCGAGCACAAATTACTCAATTGATGCAACAATTACAAGCACTTCAGCATGATCTACGCCATGCACCTAACATGGAGGATCAATCTGACGATGAAGAACATGTGGAGGATGATGATCCTGCTACCTTGGAAGCAGAGGTCGCACGTCGTGCCGCTGCTGGAGGTGGTGCTGGTCGAGGACATGGTGCTGGTCACGGACATGGTGCTGGTTTTGGCAATTTTGATGCACCGAATATGAGGCCACAGTTTTTTGGTCGTACACAATGTGTTCCAATGGGAGGTGCTGCAGGTTTTGATGGTGATGCAAATTTTGGTTACCAAGATGACCATCGAGCAGGCTACAATGGTCGCCGTGGTGGTTATGATGATCGTGGAGGTGATCACTTTGGTGCTTTTGGTGACCACCAATTTGCTGGTGATGATGGCCACCGTGATCGGCGTCGTGGTGATCCAGATCGCCGCCGAGGTGAAGATGGTCTGGGTAAAGTTAAAGTGCCCATACCTGCATTTAATGGCAAGGAAAATGCTGATTCTTATTATGAGTGGGAGACAAAGGTTGAACAAATATTTGATTTGTATGAGTACCCTGCTGAGAAGAAGGCAAAGTTGGCAGCCCTTGAATTCAAAGGTTATGCCATCACATGGTGGAATCAAATACATGCATAATATCATCATGTGCGCCATGATCGTATCACTTGGGAAGACATGTAGAGGGAAATGAGACGCCATTTTGTTCCTGCATATTATTCTCGTGATTTACATTTGCGACTGAAACATCTTGTGCAAGGTGATCGCAGCGTTGATGAGTATTTGCAAGAAATGGAAATGTGCCTCCTTCGTACATGAATAATTGAGGATGAAGAATCCATGATGGCTCGTTTCTTGGTTGGATTAAATAAGCCAATTGCTGAAAAAGTGGATATGACCAGCTATACCAATCTCACCGAGTTGGTGCATTTTGCAAAAAGAGCAGAATGTCACCTTGCTGAATCTTACAGGAATCGTGCTTCATTTCCAGCTGCTAACAATACTACCCCATGGCGTCATCCACAACAGCAAGGTTCAGGTTCACATACACGTTCCTCTCGAGCACCTTTTACACCTCGTGTTGTTTCTAAACCAACAAAACAGAATGAAGTAAAAGGGAAAAAATGTTGGCACAAGTCAGTCAAGTTCCTCTACTGCTCCGGCTAAGAAGACAAGTAAAATTGAATGTATTAAGTGTGGTGGCCATGGGCATAAGCAAGCAGAATGTCCCAATCGGCGTGTGATTTTAGCACTTGCAGATGGTTCTTATGATTCACTAAAGTGAGGAGGAGGATGGAGACCATGACACCAATATACATGATGAAAATATGGAAACTTTTGAGTATGAAGCAGAGGATGGTGAATGCGAATTGGGTCTGCATTGTTTAGCACTAAAATGTGTTCATTTTATTGGTGAGAAGCACATGACTCAAGCTATTGTTCCTAGCTCTATAGAAGAAATTACTTGTGCTGATTTTGATGAACTGCTTACTGATTTTGATGATTTGGACACTCATATCTCTCCACGAGCAGATAGTATCAGTGAGCCTTCTACTGATCCTTCCAAGAGTACTTTTATCACCTTATTGGCTGCTCTCTGTCACAGTTTTAATAGCCAACAGGGCACTACTCTAGATGATGCACCATTTCAAGTAGTAGATGAAGTCATTTGTGTTCCAGAATCTGGTATATGGTGAGTCAAACACCTTAGAGCCCAATTGTAGATCCCTGCAATCTGCATGCTTATCATCTCATTTTGGTTCATCACATCATTCTTTGGTGGTACGTCGTGTTCTTTCAACACAACTAGTTGCAGCTGAACAAGGGCAGCACCATAACTTGTTTCAATCATGGTGCAAAATCAAAGGACAGGTTTGCCGGTTCATAATTGATGGTGGGAGTTGTAATAAATATTGTTAGTGCCATGCTAGCTGAAAAGTTTGGACTGCAAACACGCCGTCACCCACATCCGTACCATATGCAATGGTTGAATAATTATGGAACAGTGAAGGTTTCATCCATGGTCAGATTATCATTTTCTATTGGTGACTATCATGATGAGGTGGGTGACATTGTTCCAATGCAAGCATGCCACTTACTTTTGGGTCGTCCATGGCAATTTGATGTCGATTCCGTGCATTTTGGTCGCTCAAACAAATACTCATTTGTTCACAAAGAGAAGAAAGTGGTCCTTGTCCCATTAACTCCTGAAGATATACATGCTTCTGATCTTGCTCGCATGAAAAGAGAGGAGAGTGAGAAAAGAAAAATGAGTGAGACACACAACAATAGTAAGGGAGAGAATCCTAAACCATCCCACTCCATAAAGCCCACTGAAAATAAAAGAGTGCTACACAATACCGAATGCTTATTTGTGAACAAGAGTGATTTGAGAGAAGTGAGAAACACCACAGCCCCATTCTTTGTGCTTTTGCACAAGGACACTTTGATTTCAACTAACACCTTACCCTCGACATTGCCAACTGATGTTCTTGATTTATTGCAGGAATTTGAGGATGTGTTCCCTGATGAGGTGCCCGCTGGTCTTCCTCCCATACGTGGCATTGAGCACCAAATTGATTTGGTTCCCGGTGCTTCTCTTCCAAATCGCCCAGCCTACCGAACTAATCCCGACAAAACAAAAGAAATTGAACGGCAGGTAAAAGATCTTATGGACAAAGGGTACGTATGAGAATCACTTTCTCCATGTGCTGTTCCAGTTCGTTTGGTCCCTAAGAAAGATGGTTCTTGGCGCATGTGTGTTGACTGTCGTGCTATTAATGCTATAACTGTTAGATATCATCATTCTATTCCTCGTCTTGATGATATGTTGGATGAATTGTGTGGCTCCATTATTTTCTCCAAAATTGATTTACGCAATGGCTATCACCAAATTTGCATGAAAATTGAAGATGAATGGAAGACAACTTTTAAGACTGAATTCGGTTTATATGAATGGCTTGTGATGCCCTTTGGTTTGACAAATGCTCCTTCAACTTTTATGCATTAATGAATCATGTTTTGAGGGAATTTATTGGCAAATTTGTGGTTGTATACTTTGATGATATCTTGATCTACAGTAAATCTGTTGATGAACATATTGATCACATTCGCCAAATACTTACTGTTTTGAGAGCTGAAAAGTTATATGGTAATATTTCTAAGTGCACTTTTTGCACATATCGTGTTGTTTTCCTTGGTTTTGTTGTGACTGCAGAGGGCATCCAGGTTGATGAAGACAAAATCAAAGCAATAAAGGACTAGCATGTACCAAAAAATGTGAGTCAAGTTCGAAGTTTCCATGGGCTAGCAGGTTTCTATCGTAGGTTTGTGAAAGATTTTACCACAACTGCTGCACCACTAAACAACATGACAAAAAAGGATGTTCCATTTTTGTGGGGAGACGAACAAGATAGAGCCTTCCAAGAGCTAAAAAGAAAACTTTGTGAGGCGCCACTCCTACAATTACCGGATTTTCGTAAGACTTTTGAGATTGAGTGTGATGCAAGTGGCATTGGCATTGGTGATGTGTTAATTCAAGAAGGTAAACCCGTTGCTTACTTTTCCAAAAAACTAAATGGTCCACATCTGAACTACTCTGTTTATGACAAAGAGCTTTATGCCTTAGTTCGAGTTTTAGAAACATGGCAACATTACTTATTTCCTAAAGAATTTGTCATACACTCTGACCATGAAGCTTTGAAATATCTCAAAAGTCAAGGTAAATTGAACCGTCGGCATGCAAAATGGTTTGAGTTCATTGAAACATTCCCCTATGTTGTCAAACATAAGCGTGGCAAAGATAATATTGTTGCAGATGCTTTGTCAAGAAGATGTGCTTTGGTTACACAACTAGATACAAAAGTGCTTGGTTTGGAATCAATTAAAACACTTTAGCTGATGACTCTGATTTTAATGAACCTTTCTCTCATTGCATTGCTAGAAAATGATGGGATAAATTCTATATTCATGATGGATTCTTATTTCGGACTAACAAACTTTGCATTCCAGCTTGCTCGATTCGCGGTATTCTTTTGCAGGAAGCACATGCAGGTGGTTTAGCTAGTCATTTTGGTGTGAAAAAGACATTGGACATGCTTTCCGATCATTTCTTTTGGCCACATATGGGACGTGATGTCCAACGACATGTTGAGCGCTGCATAACCTGCTTGAAAGCTAAGTCCCGCTGAATGACCGATTAGGCGACTAGAGAGGGGGGGAGTGAATGGGAGCCGATATAAAATTCTCCGACAGAAATACCGACTAAGTCCCAAAAACAACTCCAAGGATTCCCACACGAGCTTGCCAAGGTCACGTAGTCACAGTGGACCTACCAACCCTAGGAACAAGTCCAAATAAGTTGCAAAGCGGAAGCACAACTCAAGAAGCAAAGGACTTAGCCAACTGTGCCTGCCTAGGACAGACCGTCCGTATGGAGGTCGCGGACCGTCCATGGGCTACGGCGGACAATCCGTGAAGCTAGGACGGACTGTCCGTATTAAGCACCAGAACCTCCTATAGCGCACCAGACCTATACGGACCGTCCAACACAGCTCGTCGGATCGTCCGACCTAGACGGACCGTCCATACACCCCCGGCGGACCGTCCGTGAACTAGCTGCAACCAAAAGCAAAAGCCCGAACCGATCGAACACGCGAGCTCGCAAGAACATGATGAACTTGCGACGAACCCTAATCCCGGTGCACCGTTCACACGATCTGGACGGACTGTCCGTGCGTGACGCAGAACACGAACAGAACCGCACGCGCGAGGTCAACCCTTCAAATCCTACCACGGATCTCCCAAATGGCTACACGGTTTGAGACAAAGGTTTTGGGGAAAGGAGAAGCATCCCTAGGGGATGCTATACCCAAAAACATGGAGCCTCAAACACTCTAAATCGCCGGGAATCGATGACACACCAAGCTCAAGAACAAAGCTAGGGAACTTGAATCGGAGGCCAAATCCAGAGTTTGAGGGGTCAAGATCAAGCACAAAGATGCACAAGACATCTATCCATGATCCCCACAAAGAAATCCGAACACAAACGCCTCGGAATCAAAGGAATAAGCCGCGCACGAAAATCTCACAAAATAGCCCGAAAAAGACACGAAAATCACTCGAGCCAAGAGACGGAAATCGACGCAATCATGAATGCTTCCATACAACCAGAGCTCAGAGTCTATACAAAATCATGAAGAAAATCTAGCCTAAAGAGCAGGGAAAATGAGAAGCAGTCCAGATGGATGAGTTGCCCTGGAACCCTAGAGCTATATATATGAAGTCTCTCCGGGTTGGGCAAATGACCAAGCTACCCCTAGAACATAAAGGAAGATACATACCCCTTAGGGGCAAGATGGTCAAGTAGCGATCCTTTTCATCGGGTGGCCACTCCTTCGCCGCAGTTCGCGTCCTCCCGACGCAAGCCCCGTGATCCCGCCGCGCGTCCCCCGACATCGAAGCTACTCGGCGCGCCCGGATCCCATTTCCGTCCGCCGAGCATGCGGTCTTGGTTTTGTGGCTCAACCAAGTAACCCTACAGTTTTGTGGTGAACCACTGCAAACCCCGCGTGCAAACTCTGGTTGTGAGCCGCTACCCTACACCGGTTCCTGTCCACGACTTCGTCTTGCTTTTCTTGCCACCATGCGGCCCGCACTTGATCCCGTTCGGCCACCGGGTCCATTGAGCTGAACCTACTTGTCTCCACTCCTCGGAGGCTCCGCAAGGCTAAGACCTTTCGCGCCCGCTCTTCACCGGCACCAACGCAAATCAAGCCGCAACATGCACCTGCAATACTCGGCTAAGAGTCAGTCCACACCACGTTGTCAATCACTCATCACACCAGGGAGCGACCATCCACCGGTCCTCAGACGCTCCAGTCCTCAATCTCGCCCTTGATGAGTGCATTGACAACACACATAGTAACCAATTCAAAGAAAAAAGAAAAAGAAAAGAAACGAACCAGAAACTCGAACAAGTGATCAAAAGCCAAAACAAGATCACTTGATGGAGAAAAATCTCGGTCTCCTAAGGCAAGGGCAACAGCTCAAGACAACCAAGATAAAATGCTCCAAAATTAGAATATACACCATGAGTGACTTTGGTGAGGAGTATACCCATGTCCCACTTCAATGAGATAGCACCAGTGCCATAAGCGTTGCAAAGAACCCAGTGCTCAATTCCAAAACCAAGCACATAGAAGTGAGGTATCATTTCCTGAGAGACAACGTAGAGAAAGGGAAGATAGCTTTGATCCATGTACCCACACATGACCAGCTAGCCGATATTTTCACCAAACCCCTAGATCAAGCAACTTTCACTCGTTTGCGGGGGGAGCTTGGTGTTTGTTTGATTTCTTGAGTTGGTGTGTGGCAGCTCCTTTGTAGCATATCTATAGCTTTCCTTTGTGCATTTCTTGCATTTGGCATGGCATATGTAACATGATGTATAAGCATCTTTGTATCTTAGGTTGCATGCATCTTGTATCATATGCATTGTGTAGGAAAAGCTTCTCCTATATACATTGTTCACCATGATGTGCTATATATGATCTTGTGAGCTAGGTTGGTATGCTATGGTTAGTTTGGCTTAGCTCTTGATGATCTTATTTTATATCCATGGTCGATGGCTATGTTTTTCAAAAATGTCTCATATATGCTCTCTTGTGGGTAAATGCCTTTATATGATCTTGACATGTTTTAGTGGCTTGGCTATGCTTAATTTGTGGTTGGATAGCTTATTTTGATCATATGGGGCCAAAGGCTCATTTGCCATCATGAATGTTTAGCCCCCATGCTTGATCTTGTGGAGGGGCATAAGTTCCTTTTTGTCGCAAAGACATTTCATGTACCAAATATGAATCTGAAAATGAAATGTAAATTGCTTGCAAAATGTGCTCCCATGTCTTTTGTGCTTAATTTATATAGCTTTGGGTGCTAAACCGTTGCATGATGGCTACCAATGAGAAGTCTCATAGATAGAAGTAGGCACATGGCTCGGTGGCTTTGACATGACATGAGGTGCTTGTGGGTGTTTATGATGGTCTTATGCTTAGAATGGTTGTCCTAGCATGAATTTTGGGTGGCTTTGCCATTTTGACTTGTTTTGCTCATGTTTAGGACTTTGCTCATGAGAGGGTGATTTTTCACAAAATTGCTCAATTCTATCTTAGCTTCGCCCAATGGTTGTGAAACTTGGTGATCATGTAGTTGATGTCATTACGAAGCTGTAGAGTATCTAACTTACTCATTTGAACATGTGTAGCATTCTATGTTGAATTTTGTCTATTTGAGAAGCTCTAGGTTGCATTTTTTGCATTTTTGGCTTGATTCATGTATTGTCAACAAGGGGGAGAAGTTTGAGCATGTTTTGGCCTACTGAATGCATCTAGAAGGTTTCCAGGTGGTTTCGAGTCATTTCTGGGCTCTGTTGTGCACCGGTCTGACCGGTTGAGGTCACCGGTCTGACCGGTCAGAGTGCTGGCTCTTGTTCATATGTTGGGCACCGGTCTGACCGGTGCTGTTGACCAGTCTGACCGGTCAGAGCAAAGCTGAGGCAGCTGCTCTGTTTTGTGAAGAGGTTTGCATGCATTCGTCTAGGGGGAGTTGCATTTGTTCAGGGGGAGCTTGCATGTGTGCAGGGGGAGCTCTTTGTGGTTTTCGAGCTTTGGGTCGGTGGCTTTTGCTCTTTGCTTGAGCTTGTTTTTGTCTCGGTTGTGTCGAGCCGTTGCCCTTACCTAAGGGGACCGAGACTTGTCTTTCGGTTGTGTCAAGCCATTGCCCTTGCCTAAGGGGACCGAGACTTGTCTTCTTCAAGTGATCTTGCTCTTTGCCTTTCCTTTGGCTTTCGATCGCTTGTTGGAGTTTCTTTTAGTCGTTTCTTTTCTTTTCCTTTTCTTCTTGGTTACCAAAACATGTATGTTGTCAATGCACTCATCAAGGGGGAGATTGAGGGCCTGTGTGGTTCGAGGACCGGTGGTAGGTCGCTTCCTGGTGTGATGAGTGATTGACAACGTGGTGTGGACTGATTCTTGGCTAAGTATTGCAGGTGCAGGTTGCGGCTTGACTGGTGTTGGTGCAGGTGAGGAACAAGCACGAAAGGTCGTTGCCGGTGAGGCCTCCAGGTGTGGAAAAGACAAGTAGGCTTGGTTCGAGGGACCCGGTGGCCAGCAGGGTGAAGTGCGGGCCGCATGGTGGCAAGAACAGCAAGATGAAGTCGTGGATGGTTTCTTGGTTGAGCCTCAAAACCAAGGTCGAGCCGGGACTACGTGGGAGCCGAGTCCTGAGTGGAGATTGGCAGAGGCTACATCGAGTTCGCGGGGTTTCCGGTGGTTCACCAGAAAATCACTGGGTTCCTTGGTTGATCCACAAAGCCAAGACCGAAGACCGAAGACGGAGGTGCAGCAGCATCAGACCGGTCTGACCGGTGAGGAGCACCGGTCTGACCGGTGTGCGATGACGTAGTCCGGAGACTTTGAAGCGGAGGACACGCGTCGGGATCGCAAGGCTTGCATTGAGGCTAAGCAAGTTTGCGGTCACTGGGCATCCGTCCGATGGTGCGACGACAAAGTTTCCCAAAAGGCCCTTCGGGGGCGTGTATCCTAGTATTAGGCCTTAGGGGTAGTTTCGTCTTTCGGTTTCCTCCATATAACCCAACTGGTGAGAGGATGGCAGCCATCTCTTGGAACCCTAGCTCATTTTGTTTTGCTATTTTCCTCTTCCATTTTTCCTTTGGAATTTCTAGGTCTAGCTTGAGAGCTTCATGGTGAGATCTTGTGAGAGGGAAGGATGATCGGGCGAAAGCTAGACCTTGTATGAACCTTCATGGTATATATAGATGATTCGGCGTGGTTCCTCAAGGCTTGATTGTGTTCTTCCCGTTTTCCCTTTTTGGTGATTTTCGGAGCCTTTTCTTGGCGAATTTCTTGTGGCGGTTTTGAGACCTTTCTCTTTGGGATTCGGTGGGGGATGCATGCATGAACCCCTTGTGGTTCTTTTCCCTTTGATTCCCCTCCCAAATCCATGAGTAAAGGGGCTCAATGTTGGGGTTTTCTTGGCTCTAGGGTTAGAGGTATTCTTGGTGGAAATCCTTCGATTCCTCTCGTTCTAGCAAGTTTTGGTAGACCAAATCTTGGCTATGGAGTGCCCATGAGGTGTTCCTACTATCCCCAAAGTCTTGTGCGAATCCGTGGAGCGAATCGGGAGATTGGGAGTTAGATTTGGGGGAGTTGACCCGCGGGCTGCTGTTCATCCTGAGCTGCCCAGGCGTGACCGGTCTGACCGGTGCTCTTGACCGGTCTAACCGGTGCAAGGCCTTTGTGGGATTTGTCTTGGGTGAACTGCCTGGTTCATGTGTCTTTGGGCTGAGTTGTTGTTGGTCAGTTCTTGGATGATTTCGAGGAGTTTGGCTAGGTTTTGTGTAGGGTTTCCTTCCCTTGCAGTTCGAGTTTTGGAAGTGGTTTTGTTCCAGGGCCTAGAGGAGTCGCTGAGGCTTCCTGGAACGTTTGCTGTGCGGCTGCTGTAGCCACTGGCCTGACCGGCGCTGTCCACCGGTCTGACTGGTGTCACCGGTCTGACCGGCGCAGGCCATCGGTCTGACCGGTGTGGCACAGGCTGCAAGCCGTGCAGGTTTCCGTTGTGCGTTTTGGTGTGTTTTGGTTTGGAAGGCTGTGTGTTGGTTCCTAGGACCAGTAGCACTCCAGTGGCTACGTGGTCTTGGTCAACTTGGGTAGTTGAGTCGGAGACGTGCTTGGTTGCCGCGTTCATCTTGTTGGAGTCGCCATCTCCTTCGAGAAGAATTTTTATCGGCTCCCATTCACTCCCCCCCTCTCTGGTCGCCAGTTTCGGTCCTTCAGAAGAGGAAGAAGAGGACGAGTAAGAGGAAATGGAAGAGGACGGGGATGAGGTGGGGTGATGGGTGGCCATTGAGAAGAAGCGAGCGGAGGCTAGGAAGAGGAAGTGGTCGGCCAAGAAGAGGAATCGTGAGACTGAAGGACCGAACTGGCGACCAGAGGGGGGGAGTGAATGGGAGCCAATAAAAATTCTTCTCGAAGGAGATGGCTATTCCAACAAGATGAACACGGCTAACCAAAACACGTCTCCGACTCAACTACCCAAGTTGGCCAAGACCACGTAGCCACTGGAGTGCTACTGGTCCTAGGAACCAACAACCACCGAAACCTACTCGAGAACGCAGCGGAACAAACAAACTCGAGCAGCACCAGATCAGGACCGGTCAGACCGGTCACTCTCACCGGTCAGACCGGTCGCGGCTGGAACACACAAACAGGACTTGACGATTTCCACAGAAAAGCCCCTGCACCGGTCAGGCTGGTGCAGCTCACCGGTCAGACCGGTCTGAGCCTGGAAACCCCAAATCCAAGAAACCAACCTCCCGAGCTAAAAACACTCAAAACTCGAAATAGCAGCAAACAAAGAAGCATGGGAACTCACCAAGACGTTCACCCGAGCAAAGCCCAACAGAGGGTCGGCACCGGTCAGACCGGTCAAGACCTGAGCTCTCGGGATGAACAGGAACCCGCGGGTCAACTCCTCCAAATCCAAATCCCGATCTCCCGATTCGCTCCACGGATTCGAACAAGACTTTGGGGATAGTAGGAGTTTACCTCATGGGCATTCCATAGCCACGATTTGGTCCACCAAAACTTGCTAAATCAAGAGGAATCAAAGAAATCCCACCAAGAACGCCTCTAACCCTAGAGAGGAGAAAACCCCAAAATCGAGCCCCTTTACTCACGGATTTGGGAGGGGAATGACAAGGAAAAGAACCATGAAGGGTTCATGCATACATCCCCCACCAAATCCCAAAGAGAAAGGTCTCAAAACCACCACAAGAAAATCGCCAAGAAAAGGCTCCAAAAATCACCAAAACGGGAAAATGGGAGAGACACAATTAAGCCTTGAGGAACCACGCCGAATCATCTATACATACCATGAAGGTTCATACAAGGTCTAGCTTGCCTCCTGATCATGCATCCCTCTCTCAAGATTTCACCATGAAGCTCTCAAGCTAGTCCTAGAAAATCTTAAGGAAAATAGGAAGAGGAAAACAGCAAAACAAAATGAGCTAGGGTTCCAAGAGATGGTTGCCATCCTCTCTCTACTTGGGTTATATGGAGGCAACCGAAAGACGAAACTACCCCTAAGGCCTAACACTAGGATACACGCCCCCGAGAGGCACTTTGGGAATCTTCGTCGTCGCATCATCGGACGGATGCTCGGCGACTGCACCTGGTGCAGCCTCAACGCAAGCCATGCGATCCCGACGCGTGTCCTCCGCTTCGAAGTCTCCAGAACGCGTCGTCGCACACCGGTCAGACCGGTCAGACCGGTCTAGTGCTGCTGCCTCCGGTCTTCGGCCTTGGCTTTGTGGATCAACCAGGAAACCCAGTGGTTTTCTGGTTAACCACTGGAAACCCTGCGAACTTGGTGTGGCCTCCGGCAATCTCCACTCATGACTTGGCCCCCACGAAGTCCCGGCTCGATCTTGGCTTTGAGGCTCAACCAAGGAACCGTCCACGACTTCATCTTGCCGTTCTTGCCACCATGCGGTCCGCACTTGACCCCGTCGGCCACCGGGTCCCTCGAACCAAGCCTACTTGTCTTCTCCACACCTGGAGGCCTCACCAGCAACGACCTTTCGCGCTTGTTCTTCACCTGCACCAACACCAGTCTAGCCGCAACCTCCACCTGCAATACTTAGCCAAGAGTCAGTCCACACAACGTTGTCAATCACTCATCACACCAGGAAGCGACCATCCACCGGTCCTCGAACCACATAGGTCCTCAATCCCCCCTTCATGAGTGCATTGACAACACACACATTTGGGTAACCAAAAAGAAAAGGAAAAGAAAAGAAACGACTAAAAGAAACTCCAACAAGCGATCGAAAGCCAAAGAAAAGGCAAAGAGCAAGATCTCTTGAAGAAGACAAGTCTTGGTCCCCTTAGGCAAGGCAACGGCTTGACACAACTGAGACAAAAACAAGCTCAAGCAAAGAGCGAATTCAACCAAACTAAAGCTCGAAAACCACAAAGAGCTCCCCCTGCACACATGCAAGGTCCCCTGAACCAATGCAACTCCCCCTGGAAAAATGCATTTGAACCACTTCACAAACCAGAGCAGCTGTACCAGTCTTGCTCTGACCGGTCAGACCGGTCAACCACACCGGTCAGACCGGTGCACCACATCGCCCAGATCCTGACACTCACACCGGTCAGACCGGTGCCCCCACCGGTCAGGCCGATGACCATCAGGTAACATCAAGAGCCAAAAAATGGCTCGAAACCACTTGAAAACCCTCTAAATGCATTCAGTAGGCCAAAATATGCTCAAACTTCTCCCCCTTGTTGACAATGCATGAATCAAGCCAAAAAAGGAAAAAATGTAACCTTGAGCTTCTCAAATAAACAAAATTCATCACTAGATGCTACACATGTCCAAATGAGCAAGTTAGATACTCTATAGCTTCGTATGAACATCAACTACAAGATCACCAAGTTTCACAGCCATTGGGCGAAGGTAAGATAGAAATGAGCAATTTTGTGAGAAATCACCCTCTGATGAGCAAAGTCCTAAACATGAGCAAAACATGTCAAAATGGCAAAGCCACACAAACTTCATGCTAGGACAACCATTCTAATCATAAGATCATCATAAACACCATCAAGCACCTCATGTCATGTAAAAGCCACCGAGCCATGTGCCTACTTCTATATGAGACTTCTCATTGGTAGGCATCATGCAACGGTTTAGCACCCAAAGCTATATAAATAAAGCACAAGTGACATAGGAGCACATTTTCCAAGCAATTTACATTTCATTTTCAGATTCATATTGGTACATGAAATGTCTTTGCGACAAAAAGGAACTTATGCCCCTCCACAAGATAAAGCAAGCGGGCTAAACATTCATGATGACAAATGAGCCTTTGGCCCCATATGATCAAAATAAGCTATCCAACCACAAATTAAGCATAGCCATGCCACAAAAACATGTCAACATCATATAAAGGCATTTACTCACAAGAGGTCATACATGTAGCATTTTTCAAAAGCATAGCTAGCCACCATGGGCATAAACCAAGATCATCAAGAGCTAAGCCAAACTAACCATAGCATACCAAACTAGCTCCTAAGATCATATATAGCACATCATGGTGAACAATGTATATAGGAGAAGCTTTTGCTACAAAAGTGCATATGATACAAATGCATGCAACCTAAGATACAAAGATGCCTATACATCATGATACAAAATGCAATGCAAATGCAAACATGCACAAATGAAAGCTATACATATGCTACAAAGGAGCTTCACCACCAACTCAGGAAACCAACCACACACAAAGCTCACAAACGGCCGGCTCCTCTAGGGGAGGCAAAAAGGGCTCGACACCACCGGCAAAAGTGCAAAAGAGCACAAAACTCACAAGCTCTCCCTAAACACATGCACTAGGGCCAAAGAGAATACAAAGATCACCCTAAGCACACATGATAGAGCAAAGAGCAAAACAAACCGAGTGGCCTGACCAATGCCACACATTTGAAGGTCACAAATTTACTTACCTTGATCATTTCTTCATAAGTCCCTTGTCCTTGTTCACCATCCCCGAAAGTGATGTACCTCAATGACACCACCGGGGTATGAGGTCGGAGAACCACCCCCGAAATCAACCAAATGCTCTCCGAGCCTCCCACCTGCGACTCAAAACCAAGAGCGAGAGCGAGCAAATGACTCAACACTAGGGTTAGTACCAAAAGTGGCAAACCAGTGCCGAGCCATTTCCTCAAAAGTGGGGTTAGCAACATCCATCCTCCCGCTCCTATCAAACCTGCGATCCATCCTATCAAACCTAGAACCACCATGGGAAAACCACTCCCGTCTCGCTGGAGGAGTACGAGCACCACGAGAGGGAAAGTGTGGTCCATTGCTCCTCTGAGACTCAAAGCTGCAACCTCTCCCAAACTCGTATTGGTCACAAGGTAGAGAACGTCCAGCAAACACAACACCACCAGACTCAAAGCGCCTACCACCAGCATCACGACCAAAAGAACTGAAATGACCATCATCACAGGTCCAAAAGCCAAACTGCCCAGCACTCTGCCTAGCACCGGTCTGACCAGTCACCCTGACCGGTCTGGCCGGTGGTCCTCGGCCAGCAAACTTGCTTCCACTTGAAGCTCTCCTATCTCTCCATGCTAGAACTGTATGCACAAAACCCTTTCCCTTAGGTAGTGGCATACGAGGCTTAGGCACATCATGAGAAGGGTGGTACATGTCCTTGTTCGCCCACTCCTTAGCCATTCTCGCCTCTCTCTTTCTCTTGTAGCAAAACTCTTTCTTATGACCATCCTTCCCACAAAACTCACAATGAAAACGGATTGATTTTGGCTTAGGCTTGGGATGAGGTTCTTCACAAGGTTTCTCACTAGGTTTCTCATTCGACTTTTCACTTGGTTTCTCTCTTGGTTTAAGCAGCTGGTTTGGCTTGGGTGCAAACTGGTTCTTGGGTGCATTTTGTGGTTCTCTCTCACCACTGCTCTCACCAACCTTATCAGATCCCAAAGCCCAACCATCAAAGCGCTTAAAACTGGCAATTATCGTACCAAGCTTAGGTTCCTGACTGGACAACCAACTCAGCACCTCACGCAACTTATCATTCTCATCTTGCAAGCGATCAACACATTTTGCAAGTTCCAAATTCTTCACAGCATGCAACTCACAAGTAGAGTAGGAAATAGGAATATGCACTTTCAAATCAGCCTCAAGCGACACAATCCAAGAGCGAAGCTCATCAATTTTTTCATGCAAACCAGGGCAAGAAGTACATGCACCAAGCAAAGTGGGTCTAGATTGCAGCTCAGCCAACTCAACTCTAAGCACATCTAGTTCCTCACACTTGGAGGCATGCTTTTCCTTAAGAGCAGTCAAATCAGCTAGGAAAATAGAGCAATCACAACAATCCACCTCATCAGAAACAACAGGACTAGCCTTAAGCAAATCTATCTCAAGCTTGGCATCAAGGTTCAGTGTTTCTAGCTCAGCCACCCTATTCCTAGCATCTTCAAGCAAAGCCCTAAGCTCCTTCCTAAGCTTCTTAGCCTCTCTAAGCATGTGATCGCGATAATCAAGCAAGTCAACCAACTCCTCATTCTTCTTGCGCAAAGAAGAGAGCTCATCACATACCTCATCCTCAGAGTCTGAGTCTGAGGCATTCTTCTGGCTTCTCTTGCTGCCGGAGCTGTGCGCCATGCCGCAAAGTCCATCCTTCTGGTTGTAGCTTCTAAGAGTCTTGCTTGCAGTACAGCAAAGTCTGTTAAAGTACTTCCCAAAGTCCTTCTTCTCCTTCTTCTTGTCCTTCCTCTTATCGTCCTCTTCTTCTTCTTCACTTGAGCTTGATGACGCATCCTCAGAGCCGGAGTCGACGTCGCTCGATCTCTTCATCTTCTCTCGGGTACGTCCCTTCTTCCTATGTTCATGCTCCTTCTTCTTGGACCTTCTCTCCTTGTGCTTGGACTTGTGCTTGTCGTGGTTGTTCACTTTAGGACACTCGGTGAAAAAGTGTCTGGTCTTGCCGCACTTGAAACACGCCCTCAAGTTCCTCCTTGAGTTCACCCGGTTCTCATGCATCCTCTCGAATCTCCGTCTCAACAACACCAGCTCGTCCTCTCCAAGTACATCAAACTCCTCGTCTGGCAAAGACATCAAAGAGGACAAAGAATACATCCTGGAGGATGAGTTAGCATTAGTCAAAGCACCGGACCCTCCGACAAGAGCAAGACTATGAGAGTCAGTCGGGCTCTCAGGACGGGCTGTCACACCACGATCCACCTCAGCTGACTTGAGCTTAGAGAACAGCTCGTTCACCGTAATGGTGTCATACTTCTCGGACTCAAGGATGGCCTCGACCTTTCTGCCCCAAATGGTACGATCCAGTGAGTGCAAGAGCTTCAAGGCTCTATCATGATCATCGTATGGGAGCACGGTCACGTTGGCTCTCATGTTGTTCACAACAACCGTGAACCGCTGGAACAAGGCATCAATAGACTCACCGGGGAGATGAGTGAAGTTCTCGTACTCTCTCCGGTAGGTTGCATACATCCGAGCCTGAACCTGAGCATTTCCAGCGTGAGCATCCTTCAATTGCTCCCAAATCCTAGAAGCCAAGTCCTCTGTCTGAATCCGATTGAATTCGGATTGACACAAAGCACGAAACAAGTAGTCGACTGCCTTGTTGTTGGCGTCGTGCATGTCCCTCAATCCTGGAGCAAGGAAGTTCACAGGATGAACAGAAGTTGTGTTCACCGTGACATCCCAAGGGATCTGACCTTTGCAGAGGAAAGCTGCCATCTGCCTCTACCACATCTGGTAGTTTTTCCCATCGAAGTGCGGAGGACCCGATCCCCGTTCCTGGTATGCCATCTTTGGATCTTAGACTGGTTAGAGTCAATGAAGACCCGTAACCGGCTCTGATACCACTTGAAGGACCGAACTGGCGACCAGAGAGGGGCGGAGTGAATGGGAGCCGATAAAAATTCTTCTCGAAGGAGATGGCTACTCTAACAAGATGAACACGACTAACCAAAACACGTCTCTGACTCAACTACCTAAGTTGGCCAAGACCACGTAGCCATTGGAGTGCTACTGGTCCTAGGAACCAACAACCACCGAAACCTACTCGGAACGTAGCGGAACAAGCAACTCGAGCAGCACTAGATCGGCACCGGTTAGACCGGTCACTCTCACCGGTCAGACCGGTCGCGACTGGAACACACAGATAGGACTTCATGATTTCCACAGAAAAGCCCCTGCACCGATCAGGCCGGTGCAGCTCACCGGTCAGACCAGTCTGAGCCTGGAAACCCCAAATCCAAGAAACCAACCTCCTGAGCTCCAAAACACTCAAAATTCAAAACAGCAGCAAGCAAAGAAGCCAGGGAACTCACGAAGACATTCACCCGAGCAAAGCCCAACAGAGGGTCGGCACTGGTCAGACCAGTGGAAGGCACCGGTCAAGACCTGGGCTCTCGGGATGAACAGCAACCCGCGTGTCAACTCCTTCAAATCGAAATCCCGATCTCCCGATTCGCTCCACGAATTCGAACAAGACTTTGGGGATAACAGGAGTACCTCATGGGCATTCCATAGCCACAATTTGGTCCACAAAAACTTGCTAAATCAAAAAGAATCGAAGAAATCCTACCAAGAACGCCTCTAACCCTAGAGAGGAGAAAACCCCAAAATCGAGCCCCTTTACTCATGGATTTGGGAGGGAATCACAAGGAAAAGAACCATGAAGGGTTCATGCATACATCCCCCACCAAATCCCAAAAAGAAAGGTCTCAAAACCGCTACAAGAAAATCACCAAGAAAAGGCTCCGAAAATCACCAAAAAGGGAAAACGGGAGAGACACAATCAAGCCTTGAGGAACCACGCCGAATCATCTATACATACCATGAAGGTTCATACAAGGTCTAGCTTGCCTCCCGATCATCCATCGCTCTCTCAAGATCTCACCATGAAGCTCTCAAGCTAGTCCTAGAAAATCCTAAGGAAAATAGGAAGAGGAAAATAGCAAAATAAAATGAGCTAGGGTTCCAAGAGATGGCTGCCATCCTCTCTCCACTTGGGTTGTATGGAGGCAACCGAAAGACGAAACTAACCCTAAGGCCTAACACTAGGATACATGCCCCCGAGGGGCACTTTGGGAATCTTTGTCGTCTCACCATCGGACGGATGCCGGCGACCGCACCTGGCGTAGCCTCGACGCAAGCCATGCGATCCTGACGCGTGTCCTCCGCAGTCTCCGGAACACGTCGTCGCACACCGGTCAGACCGGTCAGACCCACCGGTCAGACCGGTCCAGTGCTGCTGCCTCTGGTCTTCGGCCTTGGCTTTGTGGATCAACCAAGAAACCCAGTGATTTTCTGGTGAACCACTGGAAACCCCGCGAACTTGGTGTGGCCTCCGCCAATCTCCACTCATGACTTGGCCCCCACGAAGTCCCGGCTCGATCTTGGCTTTGAGGTTCAACCAAGGAACCGTCCACGACTTCATCTTGCTGTTCTTCCCACCATGCGGCCCGAACTTGACCCCGTCGGCCACCGAGTCCCTCTAACCAAGCCTACTTGTCTTCTCCACACTTGGAGGCCTCACCAGCAACGACCTTTCGCGCTTGTTCTTCACCTGCACCAACACCAGTCAAGCCGCTGCATGCACCTGTAATACTTAGCCAAGAGTCAGTCCACACAATGTTGTCAATCACTCATCACACCAGGAAGCGACCATCCACCGGTCCTCGAACCACACAGGTCCTCAGAGACAGAGGCGTATGTGAGACAACTTTCGAAAGATGAAAAGGCCAGTAAGCTTGAGTTGTTAAAGGACATTCCATGGGCGAAGAAGAAGAAGAAGGGTGCAAAGGAGGAGGAGGTGGTGATGAGTCCGGCCCATCACACCCCTCGAGGAAAGGCCCAATCGCCCCAAAAGACTAGTCTAATAGGGGAATGGTGGCTCTCCCTTTTAAGGTGGCTTGGTTCTCCCAAACTAAGCAAGGTGGAATAATTCGGACGTGCACGGCTTCGCCACCTACACCGTCGTGCGCCTACACTATTCTGGGCCTAGCCCATAGACTGCCTACACCGTCGTGCGCCTGCACTATTCTACGCCTGTCTAATCCATACTACCGTTGGACACGACTGCCACCTACACTGTCATGCACCTGGCCAAATCGTGCTCCATGGCTACCGCCTACACTATTCTGCGCCTGGCGAAATTGTGCCTTAGGATGTCCTCATCATTCCCCCCTTCTTAACAAGGGCCCAACTCTAATACCAAATGATGAGTCCGGCCCAGCACACCCCTCGAGGAAAGGCCCAATCGCCCCAAACGACTAGTCCAATAGGGGAAGGGTGGCTCTCCCTTTTAAGGTGGCTTGGTCCTCCCAAGCTAAGCAAGGTGGGATAATTCGTACATGAACGGCTTCGCTACCTACATCGTCATGTGCCTCCACTATTATGCGCCTGTCTAATCCGTACTCCCGTTGGACACGACTGCCGCCTACACTATCATGCGCCTGGCCAAACCGTGCTTCACGGCTGCCGCCTACACTGTTCTGCGCCTGGCCAAATCGTGCCCTGAGATGTCCTCATCAGGTGGTGGACTCGAAGATGACCAAGAAGAATATGGACGTCGACGCTGGTCCCTCTAATGCCACCACTGCCAATACCGGTCCTATGGCTCCCCCAGCCATTGACGCTCCCGCGACGCTAGAGTCATCATGGAACTCCTTGGAGGGGTCGACGGTGCATTTGGGTTTTCTTTTTCATGTTCATATATGTGGTCTTGTGGATGGAAAGATCAATGGTCTGTTTTCTTTTGGATGGAAAGGTCGATCCCCTATTTTCCTGCACTGTGAATCTTGTAGTGGTAGGGAAATCCCCTGTTTCCCCTGTATTCCATGAAGAACAATGGTGTTCTTCTTTTCCATGATCATCTTCCTTGCTTCAGTGGTTTTGCCTGGTTGTTGGTATTTGTTGGCACTTCTTACGTCGTTACAAGATTTGCAACAGCACCAGAAAGCCTGTTGGTATACTACATGATCACAGATAGATCCGCAAGCGCACGGATACCATTGTAGCTTTCACCCGGGAGTATTCCAAGGTATCGATTTCCACGAGGAACGAGAAGTGTTGTGAACCTGAACTAATTCATCCGGGGGATATGGTGACGAAGGATAGAAAGGCAAGAGTAGATTTTGGGTAGAGAGGGGATAGCTGATGAAGTTTGGGACTCGTGAGAGTCACGGATAGAATCAAGGCAAAACTTGTCGCTCGTCGGGGCCAGAGGGAAAAGAGCCACGAAAAGGGATGAGAAGGGGGCTCTGATGTCGTAACTCCTACCAGCCGGAACTAACGTGGTGGACTACAAACCCCGACCGGAGCTGTCATGAAAGCATGAAAAGAATTCTCACAAGGGTCACAACAATTTGACAAAGCTCAATGCAACGACAAGTAGCATATGTGTATGAGGTTTTCAAGATGTCTCATCATATGGCTCTGGTAGGACTTGGCATATCAAAGAGGAGCTTCGCAAAGGGTTTTCAAAATTTTCAAATAAATTTCCCAAGCACTCAAACATTTGGAGCAAAGATCATTTCATTGGACCATATCTCAAACATCAAGTACTTAGATGGGCATGGTTTCGTAAAGATATGTTGTTCACAAGCATCAAGCTAATAGGTATGGAATAAAACTTATGCAAGCCAACTATAGGAAGCATGTCGAGCATTGGGTGCATGAGGATTCAATTGACTTTGATTTATATGATCAGATTTAAAGCTCATTTAAACTCATGATTTCCAAAAGTAGAGAGGTAGGGGTGCACATACCATCACTGTTGGAGAAAGTGCGGAATGAGGTAGACAAATGGTGATTCGGCCAAACCACAGGGGCGACCGACTTGCTCTAGTGCACTTACCTCATCCCTCGTCGATTAGCATGTCGGTGTTGTGTGGCACCATGGCGGGAGATCTCAATTTTGTCTTTCGACGAGCCTGAGAAATCTCCCCCACACTTGCTCTTGTACCTGGTGTTATTATTCAAAGAAAAAGATGGAAACAAAAAGGGAGGCTCTGCTAGCCGAAGAGCTAGGAAGCCTTTATTCAAATTCAAATATTTTTGTGTTTTTTAAAGAGAGCAAGATGCAAGAACCAAAATAAGATTTAGTATGAGAAAAACTTACTTGGGATACTCACATATCTCCCCCACACTTGGAGTTTGCATTGCTAGGCAACACAACTCAAGTGTGCGGAGTTCAAGCTTCCTTCATGATGTTCCCTCACCAAAAATTACCTAGGCATTGCAGTCGGTGTAGCTCTCATATTTTTAGGCATCGCCTATCCATTGGTCATTTCAATCTCCACCTGAGATGGTTAGCGACCAGAAATACCCGAAGGACGACTAATCCTATAGACATGCTCTTGCTTTTATTTGAAAAGGAAATCTAAATGATTATTCGGGCTATCTCCCGATAGTGCTTTGTTTTTGGTCATAAGCTCGACCATGAGGAACCTTCATATTGCAGCCAATCGAGATGATGAAACCATCGTAGGTCTAGCTGCAAGGTTAGTACGACCACAAAATTTGTAATGTTTATGATAAACAAAAGCATCTACAACAATCGTTTCGAAGTAAGCATGCAAAAGGAAAATGAGGAGGGTGTAGGTTTCGTAAAGGTCATAGGAAAGGGGGCTTGATAACTTTGGAAACTTTTGATGTGAGCATGGGATTTGTGATCCTTCTAGTATAAAACTTTCATGCTCGAGTTTGTTTTCTGAATCCAAAGTCAATGCCTCAAGAATGTTCATAGACCACACATGTTCTTTCTTAACCTCAGGTCTATGACATTGGAGATGTGTATCTCGAACCTCAAGATGATATGGCTGCTTTTCATGGTCGAGCACACTACTCAGTACTCCTTCAATGGGTCTTCCGATGAGAATGAAGGGTGGATCTCCTTTTGGGATGTCAAAGATATGATAATCTAGGAAGATCCCATACTCTCCAATATTTGTTCGGACGACTCTAAGGATTCCCTCTATCTCTATGGTTTGACCCGAAATCCATTGGAGACACTTCTGAGAGAAAGAGAGGGGTTCGTCGAGAAAGGCCTCTAATACTAAGGATTTAGGAATGATATTGATACCGACCCTAGGGTCATAGAACACATCTTGGTAAGAGAGGTTTCCTACTTGGCATGAGAGTGACTTTAGCTCGGGATATAGCTGGATTACTTGATCCATGCCTTCTATTTCTCTTAACCATTCTCGGCTACTGATTGCTGAGACATATTCCAACCTTTCTCTTCATCTTTTCTCTTTCTCTAGGTTGGGTAAGTGGACTTCTTTTCCCTCGTGTGTTGAGTCTCTTTCCCTTCTCGAGAAGGATTTCTCCGTCCAATGTTTATCAAATAACTCATCATAGTATTCATAGATGAAGTCACACGAGGGGTGATCAAACTCTCGATAAGGTTGGAATGGTTCCCCTATGAACCAAGTTTTGGTAAGAGGAGGATGGGTGTCTGTGGATATGAATTTTTCTAGGATAGGTTCCTCCTCTATAAACTCTATTTCAGAGAGTGAATCGGAGTATGTTGATTCCTCGTCGAAGTCATACGAGTAATCAGCTGGGTACACAGGGGGATAGAGGAGTGGTTCTTCATGCAAAAAGGTGCTAGTGGGTTTCTCCTCTATGGGTTTTGGTTCCGAGAGAGTGTTTGGCATGTGCTCCTCCTGAGTGATCTCTTCCTCATCCGGAAATTCATCATAAACTCCCGTGTAAGGGATATTTTGAAGGATTTTTGTTAGAATGTCCTTACACTCAGACAAGGTGAGATGAGTGAAAGATCCTTCAGAAGAAGAGTCTAAGAAAATTGCTGACTCTGGTCCAAGACCATCGCGAAAATGTTGCAAAAGAGCGGGTTCTGCGATACCAAGGTCTGGACCAGAATCTACGATTTTTGTAAATCTTGCCCATGCGGCTCCTAGAGATTCGGTCTTTCGTTGCTCAAAACAGACGACCTCTCATCGGAGTTTCACTACTTGGGGAGTCGAGAAGAATGTTAGGCAAAAAGCCTTTCGTAAACTTTCCCAGTCTCCCTTCATACTTCTCACACTGAGCGAATGCCATTATTTTGCTCTCCCCGTTAATGAAAACGGAAAGAGTTTCCATTTCAAGGTATCTTGACTCATTCCTGCGATCACAAGACACGAATAAAGTTGTTCGAACTCGCGCAGGTGGGAATAAGGACTTTCATCCTTACCTTCGGAGAAGCTTTGCTCTCAGACCATAGCTATGAAGCCGGGACGAAGCTCATAGCTAGATGTTTCAATGGAATGTGATGAAGGTGGAGGCTCCAAATGATCGCCCTTTGGAGCGGATAAATCGAAAAGGGTTGGATTGGAATCCATGTGATAAATGGGGTGATACACGGATGAACTAGGTTCGGGGTCAGAAAAGCTACCATTCCCCGGCAACAGCGCCAGAAAGCTTGTTGGCACTTCTTACGTCGTTACTAGATTTGCAATGGCGCCAGAAAGCCTGTTGGTATACTACACGATCACAGATAGATCCGCAAGCGCACGGATACCGTTGTAGCTTTCACCCGGGAGTATTCCAAGGTATCGATTTCCACGAGGAACGAGAAGTGTTGTGAACCTGAACTAATTCGTCCGGTGGATGTGGTGACGAAGGATAGAAAGGCAAGAGTAGATTTTGGGTAGAGAGGGGATAGCTGATGAAGTTTGGGACTTGTGAGAGTCACAGATAGAATCAAGGCAAAACTTGTCGCTCGTCGGGGCCAGAGGGAAAAGAGCCACGGAAAGGGATGAGAAGGGGCTCTGATGTCGTAACTTCTACCTGCCGGAACTAACGTGGTGGAATACAAAGCCCGACCGGAGCTGTCACCTCCCTAGGGTACCACAACTATGCTATTGAACCGGGAAGCATTCCAAGGTACTGGAAAGGCTAGACACCATGTCTACACTAACCAAGCACTACTTTACTCGAATTCGAAGCAAAGCAATCACAACAAGTAGAAACTACTAAATGTAATCGAAGAACCTAAGAGTGAACGATGAAATGACTTGAGACTTAGTTACTCACGAATTCGAACTTACAAAATATCCCAGGTGTGGACGACTATAGTTGTATCGCACCCGCCGAGGAAGGGGAAGAAGACTGACACTCCGGCTTCTACTCCAACACTAGGGGAAGAAGACCGACACTCCGGCTTCTACTCCAACACTGAACTCTCTCTCCCTACTCTCTGAATACTAACTTATGTAGGGCTCCGCCACTTGCTTCTAATCACTTGTGTCCTTCTATGAGGTGCCAGGCTCTATATATAGGCCCTCTGGGTCGGTGGCTGCAGGAGGGGGTACTTGTAGGCGAGAGGGAGCTGCAGTGACAAGCAAGGAGGTGCGGCCGTATCTCCAGGTGCGACCGACCCTATGATTTGCCGCCTTTGATCTTGCACGGCCCTCATCAACGCTCCTGGGTCGGTTCCCAAGTCGGTGGAGCGAAATCCTGGGGTTTGATAGGTGCGGCCGTACCTAGAGGTGCGGCCGGTCCTACTCAATTGTCGTGTGATGCACCGACGGTGTTGAGGGACGTCTAGGATCACTCCTTGATGGCGGTTGTGGCAGTTAAGTGTGGGACCATCGATCCA
This sequence comes from Cenchrus fungigraminus, assembly GCA_036936925.1. Taxonomy (NCBI): domain Eukaryota; kingdom Viridiplantae; phylum Streptophyta; class Magnoliopsida; order Poales; family Poaceae; genus Cenchrus; species Cenchrus fungigraminus. Next base: position 45,080,737 of record CM072778.1, on the reverse strand, counting down.
AGTGCTTCCAACCATAGCCTTTTGATCAAACCGACCATTCACCGGTGTATCTCATCTATCCAAGGTGTGTTTGTGGGATTGTTGGTGCCATGGACCCGAGAGGAGGATTTTGGGTGGTGCGGCCGGACCTAGGAGGTGCGGCCGGACCAACTTTTGTGGTGTCTAGCCCATGGACTTGGTCCCCTTGGATATTATGCTAAGTGTAGAGGCATTTGGCAAAGTTTGGTGTTGATCAGAGGAGGTTGATAGGTCCGGCCGAACCTATTAGGTTCGGCCGCACCTATCCCTTGACATGTCTCGTGTCACAATCTTCCGTGAGGCATAATTTCTGCATCCGGACTCCGAATTGGGTGAATCAAAACTCCATTTCGATCATCTCGACAAGAACTTCGCAATGGTGCTATCAAACTAAGCATTTGACGTTGTTTGTCAAGATGCTTTATTTGTGCTATGATGTCTCATTATGACCTGCATCCAAATATTCACCAAAGCTCGTGGAATCCGTTAGTTTATAACGCCACAGCTATGATGCAAGCTTTGATGGAGCGAAATTTGTTCAAAGTTGAGGGTCGAAAATAGGGACTTAACGACTGTCAACAATATTTCTTAACCTCGACGCTAAGTTATGGGTTCCTAGCAACGATGCCAGAAATAACCAAATGGTAATCCTAACGATTACAAGAGTCCGCAAGCGCACGGAAGTACCATTGTAGCATTTCCCCAAAGGAGTATTCCAAAGGGTATCGAATCCAAGGAAGGCTGTGTGGATTAACAAGTTCAACACTATTGCAATGAGTATAGATCATAGACGGAAACAAACCAGACACTCAAATACAGGGGTAAGGTATGATAGATAGGATGGTAGTGTGAACACACGAACATACTCTCTCTAAAGGTCCTAGGCTTAGGAGGCAACATATGAGTTAGTACTAGGTTCTAAGGTACTAAACACACAAAGTTAGTCAGACAAGTTAGATACACACTAGCATTGCATGACTACTGACTCAAGCACCCAGGTACAAACGGGGAGCTAACCTCCCGCGTCGCTTACGCCCGACTCCGGTTGTTAGACTTTAGACTCCTACAGCGTATCCGAACGTGGGGGATTCCAGAAGGGTCCAACGGCTGTCACCACCGCGGCCTACCCCAAGACAAACCGTGGGATACACTCATAAGTAACGTAGCTACGCAACCCAAGCACCACGCTTATGTTGTTAGCAGGACCCTGACTGGCCCGGGCTATTGTGACCCAGGTCAGAGCCACCAGATAAACCGGCCAATTACACCGAGTACCGTAGCCTGAGCACGAACTTCATGCAACACAAACATGGGATCTAACTAGATCAAACTAGGCTAGGTACACAAACGGATTTGTGCTTTCCTATGTCTATTCAACAGGATCAAAGGGTCCTGTTCGTGAAGAACACGAGCCTCTAACTTATGAACAAACACCGAAAACATGTGTAAGTCACTCGTCAACTGGATTGAAAGGCCTTGTTCATCAAGAATGTGAGCCTCTAAATGATGAACAAGCAAAGAACACATGAACAAATCACCCATGTATACAAGCACAACTTTATATGAATTAGCTGAATAACTGAAGTAGATCAAAGTCATACAATAAAATAAAGATACAAGAGAACTCATACCTAGACCCCCAAAGTAGACTTGGAACCTGAAGTAGAACTACTCTAGCCTACTTCCTAGCCTTAGAAACCAAAAGTGAGAGAGGAGAGGTAAAGTGTGTTGGTAAGAAATGAACCCCCTCCCCTTCTATTTATAGGCCAGAGCACCAGCGCAATGAGGAGTGAAACACCCCGGGGATGGCCTCTAGGACCAATGGACAAGCACCACGTGGAGGCCCTAGATCAGCCGACCCAAGGTCGGTTCGGCCGATCTAAGGGTCGGCCGACCCCAGGTGGGCCCCCCTCAGGGTGTGCTTCCTCGGGGTGGCTGTCCTGTGGGCCCTTAAGTCGGTTCCCGGTGTACACGTGCTCTTGAGGCGGTTTAGGCGCTCTGGTGTGCCCATGGATCCATGTGAAGTCCACATGTCACGCTCTGATTCGTCAGGGCTTGCCTCCCTTGGATTGGTGACATGGCTTGCATGCATGGCACCTTAGGTGGCATGGTTTGCATGCATGGCACCTAAGGTGGCAGCCACTCCTTGATTGAGGTGACGTGGCATGAATCATAGAAGGTGAGTTTGCCACATCTTTATGCTTATTTTCCTGCAATCACATGATCTCCAAGGACAAGTGGAACTACATTATTCTTAACTAAAATGCGTGTAAGAAATGCCTCTTGCTCCTTTATTCATGAGTAAATTGACGGCTAAAGTAAGCACTTAACAGCCGTCAACACTGGTCATGATGCGTTGTCATAGTCTGACATGCAATGTCTTGTCATGTGATTTTTAATTCATATCCCACGGCACCACAATGCAATATACACACGTAAATGATGACTATTTTTACCAATTTTGACCAAATTCACCATTTTGCCATGAAGATACACAACGTAAATGATGCTCACCTTGCCCAAATTATTCAATGTAAATGTGCACATACATGATACATCCCCACAGACCCACACTCGTACAGTGGCCCTGGCACCGGCGCGCGCGCGCACACACACACACACACACACAACGAAACCTTCGGACATGGCAATGAGGACACTATATACATGGTCATGTAGATGGATATGGTCATGTAGACGCCTATTCCATCATACCTAATGCACAATAGAATGTAGCAAAACGAGGATCCATGCGGAGATATTCCTCCAATGCATGATCCCTACCCCTCAACTTCATGGTACGACCCAAGTGACCAACACCATAACCATGCTGCAGGATGTCACAAAAACCCTACTACCGGTGGGCAAGATTGTAATAAGGGCACAAACAACAACCATGGCGAAGCACATGAGTATAACCCTGCTCTTGTAGCCAAGCCAAGGAGCTTTCTTCATCTCCTCCGTCAATTTCTTCCTCGTCTGCTTTGTCCATGTCGTACAGATCGTATGGTTCCACGTATCCTGGCCACTGCGGAGGAGGCAAAGCATGGAAGTTGGTGGCTACTCTGTTCATATTAGAAGGCATCCTCCTACACACACTAGCCAACAAAGTAAACATGATAAGTAATGACCACAAACAATGATGGTACCCTATAAAAACATGATGCAGAAGCTAAGAGCTCACCTCTTTTTACATGGCACAGAACCAAGTAGAGGTCTGCTAGCACAATGCATGGATGATGAAGAGGCACTGAGCAAAGGCCTTGGGGGCATGCCTATTTATCGAACCATGACTGATCATAAGGCAGCGTGGACCTCCTGGCAGCACATGTGAAGGACCAGAATGGCGACCAGAGAGGTGGGAGTGAATGGGAGCCGATGAAAATTCTTCTCAAAGAGATGAACTCGACTATGCCCCAAATCAACTTTGAATCCTATCACACAAGGTGGATAATGAAAGCATGAGCCAATCGTCAAGATCGCATAGTCATAACAGACCTACCAATCCTAAGAATGATGCTTGAGAAGCTAAGGAACCACACACAAGCGAAACAAAAGCTAACATGAAAGACACAAAACAAAACAGGGTTTCTGGGACCTACCGAATCATCTCGACTCAGATTTCGAATCACCTAGACCAATACAGAGACTGTTGATGGCTCAATAGCACATTAAGTTTGAACTACAAGCACATGGATCGTGTGTAGCTTTTCACTTAGAGTATTCCATCCAAGGTTATCAATCCGTGGATCGATAGTGAAGCACCTAGGGTTTTCCATCTAGGTAAACAAATCTAAACCTATCATGATGTGTAGATTGCATATGAAGGGTCACACTTGATACATAAGAATGAAGCATAAGTGTCGATCACACCTACAACCGTAGATGAGATAACACAACCAAGGAGCTAGGGCCTATCATCTCTAGGTACAATTCTAGTCAAAAGGTGATTAAAACATAGATTGCATCACTAGCATCAGAAAGGCGGCTCGCAAGCGGCCTACTTTCCCAAGGTCGCTGGTTCGAGGTGCGTGTCAACACCTAAGGTTTCCCAAAGCTTTACCCCAAACAACTCCTAGTTGCTGCACCAACTCCCATGGTACTCGCCATCGGTCCAATTCCACATCATGTTGTTGCTAGAACTTTTCCTCCACCATGTTGTCACCACATCGGGGTAATCAACGAACTAGCTAAGACACGCTACCTCAACGTATCTGCAAGATGTATACTAATCACCACAAATAGATCTAATCTTACTATGAGCATATGGATGCATCACATATGAGAAACAAAGCATGCATTGAAGTAGACTACAGTTGAGACAACTAGAATAAAGAGTAAATTGATACTACCATCGTGTGTGTACATGAGGACCAGAGCGTCTGAGGACCAGTGGATGGTTGCTCCTTGTTGTGATGAGTGATTGACAATGTGCTGTGGACTGATTCCTGGCCGAGTGTTGCAGGTGCAGGTTGAGGCTTGATTTGTGTGGTGAAGGTGAAGAAGAAGCGCGAAAGGTCTGTGTCTGTGTGGCCTCCGAGGAGTGGAGAGACAAGTAGGCTTGGTTAGAGGGACCCGGTGGCCGACGGGATCAAGTGTGGGCCGCACGGTGGCAAGAAAAGCAAGATGAAGTCGTGAACAGGGAGCCGGTGCAAGGTAGCGGCCAAGTCATTGAACGGGGCAAGACCGAGTAGACCGTCCGGGAGCCGGAGGTGAAAGGCTTGGCGGGCCCGATGCTTGGCGAGGTGAGGTTGTGCCTTGCATGCGGGGCTTTCAGCGGTTCACCAGAAAACTGCCGGGTTCCTCGGTTGCTCCACAAAGCCGAGCATGACGGTTTGTTGGTTTGGCCACAAAACCAACACCAAGCCGATATGATGTGGCAGCCAAGTCATGAGTGGGATTAGCGTAGAGGCTGCACCGAGTCTGCGGGGTTTGCGGCAGTTCACCACAAAATCGTCGGGGTTACTTGGTTGAGCCACAAAACCAAGACCGGAGGCTCGGCTGGCGGAGAAAGGATCCAGGCGCGCCGAGAAGCTTCGAAGCGGGCGACATGTGGCATGATCGAGGTGCTTGCGTTGGGAGGACGCGAAGGCCCGATGGATGCGGGGCCGTCCGATGGAGAACTTCATGTGTTGGCCAAAATGCCCCTGTGAGGGCTTGTGTTGTAACTCCTAGTGTAGGGGTACTTCGGTCATTTTCCGGAGGACCTATATATAGGAGGAGTGGCTGAATTTCAGCCAACTCTTTGCCTTGTAGGTGGGAGTGCTCTTTCATTTTGGGGTGCTTTTGGGGAGAGAGGGAGAGAGGGGTGTCTGGCTCTTTGTTTGAGCTTTTTGCCATCCAAGATTTGTGATTCTTGAGAGTGGCTTGTAACCGGATATGGCTAAATAATTCATAGTGAAATCTTCATCTTAATATTGTGGCAAATCCTTCAATCCCGAGCGTTTTTCTTTTATGTGATTTTCGGAGGTATTTTTGGAGGATTTTTCGGTCGTCGGATTTGAGTGTGTTTTGGTGCGGATTTCTTTGTGGGGATCACTCATAGGTCTTGTGTGACCATTCTCCTGGTGATCTTTCACTGACAAACCCCACGAATCAGCTCAGTTTTGAAGTTCTTCCTCTCTACCTCCAGTTCTTGGTGTTCATCACGAAATCCTCGATTCCGCGAGATTGAGTGGGTTTGGGGCCATGAGATTTTAGGGATAGCTTCTCTTTGAGGCAAATCCACTTCCCCTAAAGTGTGGCTTCAATCCATTAGGTCAACCGGGAGATCGGTGATTTTGAGGAAAAGCTCTCTCTTTAGGGTTCTTACCCTAAATCATTTTTTTGGTGGTGAAGGGTTGATCTTTTGGAGGAGATCTTTTGGGAAAAGCTTCTTTGTATTGTTTTGGAGCCATGGTTAAAATTCGTGATTTTTGGTGGTCATTTGATCGAGTTTTGGATTTTTCCCTTCTTCCCTCGAGGCTGTTTTCTGTGCTGATTCGCACTTGACAGACCGTCCGCGAGGTCACCGCGGACCGTCCGCGAGGTGCCCAGTTCATTGAGTTCGTCACTTGTTTTTCTGAACTCGTGGTTCGATCTGCTTGGGTCTTGGATTCTTGTAACAAGGGGTTTGTCGGACAGTCTGCAAGCAAGGCACAGATGGTCCGCGGGTGTCGGACGGTCCGAAGTGAACCGTCGGATGGTCCGTTTTTCATGGTGAGCTACTGGAGGTTCAGGCTGAATTTTCGGACGGTCCGCTCGGTCCTTGCGGATAGTCCGCCCCACCCATGCGGATAGTCCGCCTTTGGCTCACAGCCGCTAGTTGAACCAAGGATCGCTCCTAGGGTTGGTAGGTCCATTGTGACTACGTCACCTTGGCGATTACGTCTCCATCGTGTGGGCTCGGATTTGGAGTTGATTATGGGGCATAGTCGAGTTCATCTTTTAGAGGTGAATTTTTATTGGCTCCCATTCACTCCCCCCCTCTCTGGTCGCCTAATTGGTCCTTCAGTACATACCACGACAAATGTTGGGGGTGACTCCTGAACTCCACCAAGGCACAATCACGCAGGGTGGCCATGGTGGCTAGGGGTGGCCTAAGCCATCTCCTAGGAACCTTCGAAGACTCGCGGCGGCCGTCAACATCCTTCGATGTATCTCCTTCTTTCGGCGGCTCTCTGGTGGATGGATGTGGCGGCTGTTGGGGTTAGGGACTACTTATTGACCGATGCAACCCTAGTCCGAAGGGGAGGCCGAACTGACGAAAAAACGGGGTGGGCCGCTGCACGGGTCGACCGGCCCAGGCCCTTTTTGGCTTGCCTCAGACCCATCTTTCACGTGCAAGCTTCTCTCGGCCCTTGAATCTTCTGCTCCTTTGTATCTGGGCTTTAGACATCATTATCCCTGTGATCTAGATAGGGGGTCTTGTCGTATAGACTCTGGTCTTTTATCTTAGTCCTCAGGAATATCTTGTCATTGCATCTTGGTCCTTGCCACATTTGGTAGTAAGTTCATCTTGTATTCACATACGAACGGAGCTCCTTGATCCTCTTACATAGCATCCTCTGAACTCAATGCGAAGTTATCCATTAAGCGTGTAATTTCCTGCATAATCATAACACTTCCAAAACCACATGCAAGAGTGAACTTGTGTAACACCCCGCCCACCAAAGCCGCACCGCCCAGCCCTTCCGTAGGGGTGAGCACACGTACACATAGCACCCTTCTTACATTTTCGTCCTCGCTTCGTGTAAAAGGGTTAACCTGAGGGTGGTATGGCTGGTGGACAAAGGCTTATAAGTTGGCTCCACCCTTGCTCAACTAGCAATGTGGCACTAAACACGCGCACCAGCGCTCATGGGCCACTCATGGGCCATCCAAATTGGGCCGCGTGTGACATTCACCCCCCCTCAAAGAACCCGACGTCCTCGTCAGTCCAACTCACCCGTCTAGTGCCGACCCATATGCCATGTCGTGTGCACCATCCCAGGCCCACACGCACATACATATGTCCGCACACTGACCCGAGCAAATGTCCAGGAACCTTCCCTCTTAGCGCACGACCATACGTCCAGTGCCGACCCATATGCCATGCCGTGTGTCCCATCTCAGGCCCACATGCGCCATGCGCCCTATGCCCGCACACTGACCCGTACACGCAACCGCAAGGGTCGGCTCTGATATCACTTTGTCACACCTGGATTTGAGGGCAAATCCGAATGCAATGAATACATGTGCGCCAGGATCAAAGTTCACACATGCATCGACTTAGTGAATATCAAAACACAGTGTCAAAGCGTAAAGGAAGTATTATAACTTTATTACATGACCGAATGTCTCAAAATCATAACAAAAGCGAGTACTAGTAGCGGAAAAGGACGTCTCCATAGGCAGTTGACTGGTGGCACGCTCGCCTAGAAACCGTCGAACTCTCCAGAAAAGTCTTCAAAGCATCCGTCTGAGCAGCAGCCGAGTTGTGTAGATGCAATATAAAATAACAACAAGCATGAGCACATATCGTACTCAACAAGGGAAAACACTATAACAACATGCAAAGGCTTTATGGTGGAAACCTTGTGGTTACATAGCAGGTCAGCATTTTAGTTGGTCAAGTTTTATTAAACAAGCTGAATTACTAGCAAATGTAAGTTTGTACCAACCCAGAGATTAACATAAGCATCAGCATCATGATCATAAATAAATGCAACAAGTTTAGTCCATCTTCCATAGTTTACTCATGTGAGGGTCCAGGCCGCCCTTGATCGTGGGCCCGACTAACTAGTTAGTTTTACACTCTGCAGAGGTTGTACATCTTTACCCACAAGTCGCGTAAAAGTTCTAGGAACTTTAGACCCAACCATGCGGTGCTAGCTAGGCACCATACCACACTACCGAGGTGTGATTGCATAGGGACGCTACGAGGCCTTTACAAAGATTCCCAAGCACGGGCTGCTCGCTAGGTTACCTGATCAGTGCAGCGCATAAACCTCTCTCAGCTGCGAAGCTACCATAGAGCATATCAGTCTGAGGGCTGGGCTATACACCATCTACCGTCAGCCCCCAACCCCTTCCAGGTAAAGCATACCACATACTAAAGTTTCTAATTAGTTAGTCAAGATAGAGCCATATGTCTTGTGGTTGTACTGTTTTCCTGGTTGGTTCTCCATGTTCCGATTAACAAAGGTGATCTTGTTTAATGAAGGTATAACATAAGTAAAGCAAGATTAACATTGTTGTTCATTAGAATCACCATGATCCCAAGTTGAGCAACTAAGCAAGGTCTACCCAACATAATCATAAACCCAGGTTGATCAAGGCATAGGGTAAACAACACTAGTCGAACCTTAAACATTGGGACTCGTCATGTTAATGCAAAGCAATAAGTAAATAACAATGTAATTAAAATGCAAGTTGTAATAGGATAAACGGGGATGTAGCAAGGACTTGCCTTCTACCAACGCTTGCTGCTGCTCATGGTCTTGAAAATCTTCAACTTCGGCGTATTCCACGTACGGTACGTCTTCTACGCACCACATCATATACACATACAAGCAAACAATGGAATAAAATAAGAAACAATTACCAAACAGTACTAACATAACAAAAAGAGGCATAAAACTGTTCTACACTTCGATACGATCGCGTGGATATAAAGAACGCTAAAAACGGAGCTAATACGTGTATTATACGGCTAAAACAAGGTGCAGGGGCTTAACTGCGAGAAAACTGGGCTTACAGGGGCCTATCTGCAAGAAACCGAGGGCTAAAACCTAATTATACATAAAAGCATAAGGTCTACGGTGCAAAACATAAAGGGGGACCTCAAGCGTTAAAACTAGAAAGGTCAGGGTTTAAAACGTAAAGAAACGAATCTAAATCTAATTACTTTTGAACTGCGGGAGCGCATACTTGTGAATCTACAAAACTGGAGGGCTTCTATGCAAAAGAGGTGAGACACAGTTGGGTTGACTGGTACTTGATCGTGGTCCGATCTGATATGGACCGTCGGATGTGGATTGAACGACTACAGACACACGGAGACGCGCGGGCGGCGGCGGTTACGCCGGCGAGCGGCGGCGCACGACGGTGGTTCGCCGGAAAACTCGAACTTGAGTTTCCGGCCTAGGATCAATGCGGGGTTTTCACCTAGAGAAAGCTGGAGGCAACACGAACACATCCAGGGGATTAACATGGGCGCGAAGGTGACGGCGGGAGCATGCGGCTTGGCGAGGCGAGCGAACGTGAAACACGAGCTCCGGCGAGCTCGTACGGGCGGTGTAGAGCGCGAGGGCGCAAACAAGTGATACCGGAGGCTTCCTCACCTCCTCACGATGCTCCGGGTGGCCTTAATGACGGCGGCGAGGCGACGACCAAGGAGATCAAAAGCGGCAGTGCACTAGGATTTCGCGGCGGCAGAACTGGAGCTCTGCGGCTAGGGTTTAGAGGGGGAAAAAGAGCTTGTGCGGGGCGGCGGTGTCCCTTATAAAGGCCGGAGCGACCTTCTTGGCGTGCGGGTCAAGGCCAGGAGGCGGCACGGGCGTGGGAGGCGGCACAAGTCCGGGCCTGGCTCGAGTGCGGCGCGAGGTAGGTGATGACTGCTGGGGTCCGCCTGTCGGCGACTGCGGGCGTGGGAGGCGGAGGTGGGCTGTGATGGGCCGGATCGCCGGCTGGGCTGCGGGAGAGGAAAAGGCGAGCGAGTGAGGCGGAAGAGACAAGGGGGGTCCTCCGGACTTTGTGATGACGGCCCGCGCAGGTAGGCTGGGGTGCGGAGCGGAGGGGTGTCGAGCGATTGAGTTGAGAAGTCCAGGGGCTTCCGTCGGACTTTGCTTGCCGGGCTGCCAAAACAGAAAAGAAATAGGGGAGGGAGGAAAAGAAAGGGTTTTGTTTTTTTTGAAAAGATTCAAATAATTGAATTCAAATATCAATTTGAATTCAACCAAACAAAAATAATGCACCAGCATGCATGCAACAAACACCAAGCTATTTATTTAATTTAGAAAAATAAATAATGTTTTTTTTCCTGTACTATATTCCCTGTAAAGTGTTAAATGTTGGGAAAATTTTAAAAATTAAGAGAAAATCATTGTTTAAATTTTCTTCCTATTCACATCCTGAAATTTGGGAATTTCAGGGTGTGACAACTAGTTACATCATTAGTATGTCTAGTGGCGGGTTAGTTCCAAATCAAAGCCGAAACCAAGGCCTAAGAAGTGCTCTAGGTGTGTCATATCTGACCGCCAACATTCCCCCCATGCTTAAACCTTGCTCGTCCTCGAGCAAGTCCAAGATATTTTGCTTTAAGAAATCAGCATTGCCCTTCAATGTCATCCCTACACTCAGTCATACATAACAAGATATATTGCTCTCTCAAGTATTTAGCATTAAGGTTCAAGTTTTAACTGACTACTTTCATCATGGAAGATAGACTAGCAATAAAGAACATGCCACAATAAAACAAATATGGTGCTCTCAAACTTAAGCAAACGTCAAACCTTTTACCTTATTGCATCGTGAAGAGTTTTCAAAAAGATGCACATCCAACATAGTGAGATCCTCTTGCAAAAGCTCATGAAAACACTCATCTCATCAAGTCACTCAAGCCTATACTAGATCAACCTATACTACTCATATATGAAAGTGGAAAGCTTATGTGGAGCTTAGTAGGTAAAAATAATCCTAGCAAAACATTATATCTGATATATTGTCAAACTAAGAGAGATATCTATTGGGTTTACTGAAACTTGTCAAAAAGGCCATGGAAAATAAATGTTGGAAAGAGAGAGGGATGAAACACACACATTTAGATAGGTGGACATGTGCAAGTGGCAAGTGAATGATCCCAAGGCATGAATGAAGTCCTCGTTATCGGATTGCACAGGGTTTGCAAAATTGAGTATGGATCCATCCTTAATCTTGATAGCACTTGGAACTTTAATGAAGCTCGAAGGACAGAGGAGCACTTTTATCTCTTTTTACGTTTCTTTCCCTTTCTCTCTTTTTTTTATTATTATATTTTTTCTTTTTCTTTCCTTCTGCTCTTTTTTCTTGTTCCTCAGAACTTCTTGCAACATAGTACCCACTCAGCAAAAGTCAGAAATAATGCGATGACTCCTCCCCCATGCCTAGATGATGATCGCCATCGAGGATGAAAGGGAATAATGCTATATTGCTGATGTGAGTATCAAAATATTTGATCTCCAACAAAAATTAATTTATTCATCCAGAGGGGCTTCCACACTTTATGGGCGCCTCTAGGTATTAATCTTCTTGAAGGGGCACTCATTAATCTTCTGAATCTTGGACGAGATATTTTTCCATACTCAATGATAGGTTGTGGTCAAGGAGGTACTCACAAAAATGATAATTTTGGTTTAGGTTGGATGCCTGGTGAGGTTTGCGAAATTTCCAGTGTAGAAAGTCACAATGCATGGACAAAAAGTCTAGCAATAAGAAGTTACGCAAAACGGAATGACCAGCTTCTAAGTCTCATACCACAGAAACCAATCTTAATCCAACTCATCAAAATATAAGCTTGCAAACTAAAGGTTTCGTCATGAAAGAACATATATGTGTAACGCTTTGGTAGGTAGAACTTTGCAAGAGGTTGACGCATGTAGATAGCATAAAAATAAAGTTTTAATTAAAACAATACAAGATATAAGGTCATTGGTAAACTTAAGTCAAAGGGCAACATAGAGTATGGGGGTCTAGAATTTAGTCAGTTAACCTCCACAAATAAAAGTGCCGATATTTAATCAATTTAAGTTCCTTTTAATGGAGAGCAAAATGTCAAGTCATATGCAACATTGTGTGATGTAACAAAGTGGCAACTTTCATCACTTTCCTATGAGCAAAAGCATAAAAGGATATTATCTTGGTGAGCAAATGGTGATGGTGTTAATCATTTATTAGACACAAAACTAACAAAACTAGGTTGTCCTCCTAGTAGCCATGTCATTGAAAAAGAGAGATATACAAAGGTTTCTAACCTATGGTCGATATAGAAAATAATGGACAAAGAGAAAGAGAAGGTTGAGGAAGAGTTACCGTCCTTTTGATGCTTTTGAAGAGCTGTAGTGCAGCCTCCCCCATGCTTAAGCATTGTGCTTATCATATGGAAGAAGGAATAGCATCTTCTATAGACCGTGATCCTCTTCTCATCGGGTCCTCCCCCATGCTTAGCATTGTGCTAGGCATGGAAAGAGGGGATGAAGCTTGTTCTCCGTGTCCGGAGCTTGTCTTAATGCGTCTTCACTTTTGTCACTTTTATCCTCCAATTTCTTCTCTTTTCTCTTGGTGAAAGCTCATCATCATCCCTGCAAAACAATTGAAGTGCACATACTACCCCAGGGTGACGGTCGGGATTAAACATTTGCCAACAAACCAACAACTTTCCCTACGATTCTTAACTTGTGCCTTAATTAGTCTAGTGACGATAAAGTAAAACCTAATGGATCTACGTGAATGCAAGTGTAGGATGTATGTAAGCAAGTGAGAGGAAACCATATAAACAAAGACAATACTTTCACCTTTTTTAAGCACCATGCTTACAACTAGGTTGCTGAATTCCCTTGATCATAAAGATTTATTAATCAAAGGTAGAACACCATGTTTTATCCCATGGTCAATAATTTTTTATAGCACAATAAAAACCAAGTGCATTTGCAAAGCTTATATACCAACCAATGCAATATGGAAACTAATGAAAAGCTCCCAGGGTTTATTAAACTAAATGATGATGGTCCGCAAGCAAGTTTAAACACCATGTTTACACAAGATTGCAAAAAAAAAATGCTCACATTAAGAATTGACATTGATGTGAAAGCATTCATCATTTATTGCAGAGAACAACACTACTAGACCCCCCTTTAGCTACATTATAGTAGTAACGCACACTGAAAGCATTTTTACGCTAGTACATACAGATGTTTTTTGACACGCTTTTGATAACATATCAAATTGTCATGATATTAGACACGCTTACATCGTTAGTAGTCTTATAAAGATATTTTTTGTCACGCTATTGAAATCATCTAAAAAAGGACGAAGTTAGATACGATTTAATGCGACATTATTATCTAGACATGCTACATAGTGTATCAAATAATGTCTATAGTCACATAAAGATACTTTTTGACATGATCGTAAAAAACATTTTAAAATGATACATGGTTAGACATGCTTTGAATCATGACTAGCATGTTGGAACATCATAAAGCGTGTCAAATGAGTGTACTAATGGTTCTTCATAGGCAAACTCAAAAGTAAAACATACTTATGTAAGTCAGATTTGTTGTGTAGGTGAGATGGTACAAAAGCTATGTGTGAGGTAAGAGATCTTGGGATTGAATCCTACACAGACTATTACACATAAATAATCATGTATAGGTGTCCTTCAATATGAATTATTTTTTGGGATTTCATAATTTAGTAGAAATGTTTTATAAATGTATCTACAAGTTTGTCTCTATACTTTTTAACACGTAATAAAGCATTACTACACTACGTAACTACACCACTAAGCATGTTATAAATGTGTCTCTAATATTATATCAATGCGGGAAGACATGCATCAAACGTGCCAATGAAACGTTGTTTTCTTTTGTTGACACACTTAATGGATTCGTCTCTACCAAGCTTGATGCAGTCCATGCGAAGACACTTCTAACATGCTTTTTGAAAGCGTATCTACAATGCCATAGAGACAAAATAAGCGTGTCTAACTCTATATCTGGCGTATCTAAAGGGGAGCGGGGGGGGGGGGGTTGTGTTTCTAGTAGTGCAACCAAGCCATCTATATACAAAACATGTATGGAGTGCAAAAAAGAATGATCATGGAAAGATGCAATGCATGCATAAAATAAATATGAATGGTCATGGTGATGGTATAAAAGAAAATTAAAACTAGATTAATTAGCCACAAGCTTATAATCAAAGGGTAGTGCCACACTTCATATTTCTCTCTAAAAGGACACAAATAAAAAGAATCTAAACGCTAATAGACACACAAAAAGTGTCTAGAAGTTTTCCAAGATCAAATAACAAAGTGCTCTCTCCATAGAAATTAAAATATACAACATGATGTTGTGGTATTTATTAGAGCAATAGTACAATGTTACTTGATGAATTCAATTTAAGAACACAATATAGACCGTCATCTTATATAGATAAAAAGATAAATAAAAAGAATGAGTTGCCTCCCGCAAAGTGCTTCATTTAAAGTCATAGAGCTTCACTTTTTCACATACCTTCTCATTTTGTGAAGCCATGGTCCTTCGTGCAAGAGTTCGAATTGTCCATGCAACTTGTATTGATGTCGCCTTTTGTAATCCATAGTGGTTGGCTTTTAACATCTTCATTTGTAGAATGTTGCCACTTGTGCCTTCATTTGGCAATGTTCTTGAGGCCCTTATTTTGTCCTGATATTCTGAATTTGATCATGTATGCTTGATGAAACCATTGCCCAAGCTCCTCTTCATTGTTGTCATCCTTATCTTCCTTCATCTTGTTCTCGTCACATTGCTCTTTCTTTTTCTTCATGGATTTTCCCCTGCATCCAGAACAGAACATATACAAAAATATAGCTCTATTGAAAAGTATATGAAATTACCTTTCCAACGAGTGGTCATTCATCTTAAACGGAGCTTCAATGAAGGAGTTATGCCCATTTTACTTTAGCGCTGCGTGCTGTCCAGAAAATTTCAGAACGCACGACCTTTGATGTTTTGGCTATAACCGCTTGTAGGAATCTCCGGTTGACTTGGTTTTTGATTCGTTGGAACCAAAATTTCATGGGGCTCCTTATATTAAAAAATATTATGTTGCTTTCTTCAGAGGTCTTGCAGAATTTAGATGCAATCGGTACCTTCTTGTGAATTGATCCGGAGATGTTGATGACCTTGATCTTGTAGTGTTTGAGCATCGTGTTGTGCTTCCCTAGGCTCCAATATCATCACCATTGATCCACCAGAGAGTAGGATGGCTCCCATGATGTATCTTCTTCATTGTTCTTGCATTACCTAGGGTGTCGAGGTCATAGGGGGCTCATGGCTCTCTAATCTTCCTTCTACATCGTCATCACCTTCTCCGTAGTTTGCTGCTGCCTTTTATTCATTGAATTACTCTTCATCCAGTTCAGAACATGTACTAAACTTTCACTCCATAGAAATGTGTATCAAATTTCCTTTCCAACGAGTGCTCCTTTACTCCAAACAGACCAGGGATGAAAGAGTTATGCCCGTTTTACTCCGACACTACATTCTGTCCCGAGTAATTTCAGAACATGTAGCGTTGAAAGATTTTACCTTAACTCTTTGTACCGACGTCCAAAATTGACGATTTTTTATGCATTGGAAAGAAGACTTGATGGAGCTTCATAATCTTCAGTTTTCCTCCATGGTACCTCTCTGATTATGGGTGAAAAACTTGGTCATATCAACAACTTTCCAGAGATGTTCATGATCGGATGTCACGACTTCTTCGGGGCTTGATTCATCACCTATAGCTTGGACAAAGAAATCTCCAAGAGACATTAGCAAAAAAAAATCAATTGACAAAGTGACATACCTTTTTCATCTTTACTTGTTTTGAGTGTGGGCTCAATAGCGGATGTTGGGCCACTAACAAAAGTTAGCACCGACCACTAAAGAGCGGGTCTTCACGTAGTCGTCAACATGTTTGAGTGAGATTGGACTTGTTGAAGTGCGGATGTTGAGAACTTTTTGATTGCTTTGTGTCGAGGGTTTTACCTGCATTCATGGACACAAACAAGAAACACAGGATATATGCAACATTAAAGTTAGGGTTTGTCTAAAAAGATAGATGAATCACTCTAGGGTTCGAGTTACCAATCCCCGACAACGGCGCCAGAAAAACTTGTTGATGGCTAAATGGGGCATCAAGTTTGAATCGCAAGCACACACATCATGTGTAGCTTTTCCCTTAGGCTCCGTTTCGATGTAGATATTGGAGGGTGTGGAATTGAATTGAGTTGAATACCAAATCAGCCAAAGTATTGAAATGAGATGCAATTCCAATACTATTGTTTGGATTTCATCGCATTGGTGCTTGAAATCTTAAAAAATAATTCAAATCAACTATTTGTTTGGGTGTACAAATGCATAGAATCGATATTCTGCTCATCGACTCGCCTACCACCTCCAGCTCGAGAGGAGAGGAGAGCGCCGCCGCCCAAGGACCAAGAGGAAGGAAGCAAGGTGGAGCGGCGCAGCTTGCCGATGGACGGGCACGGCACGCCGGTTGACGAGCACGACTCGCTATCGGACGGGCGCAGCCGTGATGGGCTCACCGCAGAGGGGGGGTAGGGGAGGGCGGCATGGCTCCTTGCTCACCCTACAGCCTTTGTCTCCTCCCTCTCCGGCGCGTCTGAGGGCCGTCTGGGAGGAAGACGGAGGAAGCTCCAACAATGGGGAAGAAGGGCACTGCCTGCTGATAATGAGGGAGAAGGGCGCCGAGCTCCCCACAGATCCGCCGCTATAGGTGCGCAGGCACCCGGCCAGGGTTCAGAGGAGCCGCCCGGCTGGCCACCTCTGGCCGCTGCGACGGCGGCCGCCCCGCCCCGCCTCTTCTAATCTTGCGCAACGGGGTGGAGAGGGTGAGGAGCTCCGACGAGGCGAGGGGATGGAGGAGCTCTTGAGAGGAGGATGGAGGGGCCGATGCTGGACTTGAAGATGACGAGTGGAGTTCGAGCCTAGAGGAGTGGAATTGTGGAAGTGATGTGAGTCCCTCCAATATGGAGGGTCTGGGCTTGGTATTGCTTCAGGCTTGTGGTAGGAGAAGGGAATGCCACTCGGAAATGAGCTGAAATTCCAGACTCCAATGCCATGACCATCCAAACACATGGAATTCGGTTCTGCTAATTCTAATTCCAATGCCATGGCCTCAATTCAGAAATCCAAACGCAACCTTAGAGTATTCCATCGATGGTTATCAAACTGTGGATCGACAGTGAAGCACCAAGGGTTTTCCATCTAGGCAAATGGATCTAAACCTATCATGATGTGTATATTGCATATGAAGGGTCACACTTGATAGATAGGAATGAAGCATAAGTGTTGATCACACCAACAACCATAGATGAGATAACACAACCAAGGAGCTAGGGCCTATCATCTCTAGGTACAGTTATAGTCAAAAGGTGATCAAAACATAGATTGCATCATTACTAAAGGTACATGGAATCATCTATCAAAATCGCAAGTGGCCTACTTTTCCAAGGTTGTCGGTTTGAGGTGCACATCAACGCCTAAGGTTTCCCAAAGCTTTACCCCAAACAACTCCTAGTTGCTCCACCAACTACCATGGTACTCACCATCGGTCCAATTACACATCATGTCATCGCTAGAACTTTTCCCTCCTCCATGCTGTCACCACACCAGGGTAATCAATGAACTAGCTAAGACATGCTACCTCAACGTTCGCAAAATGTAGACTAATCACCACGAATAGATCTAATCTTACTATGAACATATGATGCATCACATATGAGAAAAAAACATGCATTGAAGTAGATCAAAGTTGAGATAACTAGAACAAAGAGTAGATTGATATCACCATCGTGTGTGTACATACCCCAACGAATCTTGGGGTGACTCCCGAACTCCACCAAGGCACAACCGCGCAGGGAGGCCATGGTGGCTAGGGGTGGCCTAAGCCATCTCCTAGGTACCTTCAAAGATTCACGGTGACCGTTAGCTTCCTTCAATGTATCTCCTTCTTTCGGCGGCTCTCTGGTGGATGGATGTGGTGGCCGTCGGGGCTAGGGACTACTTATTGACCGATGCAACCCTAGTCAAAAGGGGAGGCCGAACCGACAAAAAAATGAGGTGGGATGATCCACATGGGCCGACCGGCCCAGGCCCTTTTTGGCCCACCTCTGCCCCATGTTTCATGTGTGAGCTTCTCCCGGCCCTTAAACCTTATGCTCTTTTGCATCTAGGATTTAGACGCCATTAATCCAGTGATCAAGATAGGGGGTCTTGTCGTATGAACTCCGATCTTTTATCTTAGTCCTCGGGAATAACTTCTCATTGCATCTTGGTCCTTGCCACATTTGGAAGTAAGTTCATCTTGTATTCACATACGAACGGAGCTCCTTGATCCTCTTGCATAGCATCCTCCGAACTCAATGCAAACTTATCCATTAAGCGTGTAATTTCCTGCATAAACGTAACACTTCCAAAAGCACATGCAAGAGTGAACTTGTTATGTCATTAGTATGCCTAGAGGCGGGTTAGTTCCAAATAAAAGCCGAAACCAATCCATAACAAGTGCTCTAGGGGTGTCATCTTTGACCGCCAACAGAGACGTATCGGGTCTTCCGGCCTCAATTTTCTGTTTCTTCCGACCCTGCTGGATCATCCGGCCACAAAGTTCGGATGACCCAAGATGGAGAAAAACAGCCCAGAAACAGCCTGCTGGAGTGAGAGGGAAAATTCCAAAATTTGATCAAACAACCTCCAAAAATCATGAAAATTTAACCACAACCTCTCTACAACTTGAGAAACTTCTCCTAAAAATCTCCTCTAAATACTAATGGATCATCCGGCACCACTTTTCAGATAATCCAGGACAGCCCAGAAAATCACACGCAGGTCAACTCCAAACATCCGATCGATGGATCTCCCAAACGACTTGGTAGATTGAAGCCAAATTTTAGGTGATGGTGAAGCGTCTCTAGGAGATGCTATACCTAAAATCTCATGGCCTCAAACCAACTAAAACGAGAGGAATCACAAATCTCGGGGAAGAACACCTAGAGCACAAGTTCATCGAGAAAACTTCGAATCGACGGTGATTCCCGGCGTTTGAGGGTGCAAGATCATCAAGAAAAGAGGCACAAGGCCCTCATGTATGATCCCCTTAAAGAAATCCGGAGAAAAACACCCCCAAAACCGACGACGAAAATCACCCAAAAATAGCTCCAAAAATGACACTAAAATCACAAAGAGCTAAGAAGGAGAAATCATCGCAACGCTAAATTCTTCCATACATCTAGAGGTCAGATTCTATACAAGATCATCTAGCCTATGGAGCAAAAGAAATGAGAAGCATTCTAGACAGATGAGTTGCCATCCACCCCCAAGAGCTATATATATGAAGTCTTTCGGTGGAGGAAAATGACCACACTACCCCTACAACATAAAAGGAAGATACACACCCCTTAGGGGCAATTTGGTCAAGTAGTGGATATTCCCATCGAGCGGACACGCATCCACCGCAGTCTTGCTTCCCTCCAACACAAGCCTTACTATCACGCCGCGTGTCCCGCGCCTCAAAGCTTCTCGACGCGCCCGGATCCCATCTCCGCCACGTCAAGTCTTCGGTCTTGGCTTTGTGGTGCAACCAAGG
Organism: Cenchrus fungigraminus; assembly: GCA_036936925.1. Lineage (NCBI taxonomy): Eukaryota > Viridiplantae > Streptophyta > Magnoliopsida > Poales > Poaceae > Cenchrus > Cenchrus fungigraminus. The sequence continues at coordinate 45,060,868 of CM072778.1, read as the reverse complement.
AACACGCAATGAACTGGGAGCCCACGGACCATCCATATGGACTTGACGGACTGTCTGTTGGGTTCGCAGAGCGCGAGCTGGCCGCGGGTCAACTCCTTTCTTCCCCTCATCGGATCTCCCAAACCACTTGATGGATTGACCCCAAAATTTAGGTGAAGTAGAAGCGTATCTAGGAGATGGTATACCTAAAATCTCATGGCCTCAAACCCACTAAAATGAGAGGAATCACGAATCTTGGGGATGAACACCTAGAGCTCGTGTTCATCTAGAAAGCCACGAATCGACGCCGATTCCCGACGTTTGAGGGGTCAAGATGATCCACAAAGAGGCACAAGGCACTCACCCATGATCCCGTCAAAGAAATCCGGAGATAAACACCCTCAAAATCGACAAACAAAACTCACCCAAAAAATAGCTCCGAAAATGACACGAACAAAGAGCTAAGAAGGAGAAATCATCGCAATGCCGAATTCTTCCATACTTCAAGAGGTTAGATTCTATACAAGAAAATCCAGCCTCTGGAGCAAAGGAATTGAGAAGCAGTCCAAAACGGATGAGTTGCCATCCACACCCTAGAGCTATATATATATATGAGGTCTTCCGGTGGAGGCAAATGACCATGCTACCCCTACAACATAAATAGAAGATACACACCCATCATGGGCACTTTGGTCAAGAAGTGGGCATTCCCATCGGACGGACACACATCCACTGTAGTCTTGTTTCCCTTCGACACAAGCCCCACGATCTCGCTGCGTGTCCCCCGCCTTGAAGCTTCCCGTCGCGCCCGGATCCTGTCTCCGCCACGTCAAGCCTTCGGCCCTGGCTTTGTCGCGTAACCAAGAAACCTGATGGTTTTGTGGGTAAACCCCCGTAAACCCCATAGACTTGGTGCAGCCTCCACGCCAAGCTCGTCTTGACTTGGCCTCCACGGTCATCTCGGCTCGCTGTTGGCTTTGTGGCGTAAACCAACAAACCCCATGTATAGTCTCCAGTTGTTAGCCGCTACCCTGCGCGGGCTCCATGTTCACGACTTTGTCTTGCTTTTCTTGCCACCATGAGACCCGCATTTGATTCCGTTCGGCCACCGGGTGCCTCGAACCAAAGCTACTTGGCTCTCCACTCCTTGGATGTCCCGCAAGGCTAAGACCTTTCACGCCTGTTCTTCACCTGCACCAACGCAAATCAAGCCGCAACCTGCACCTGCAATACTAGACCAAGAGTCATTCCACACCATGTTGTCAATCACTCATCACTGAGGAGCGACCATCCACCGGTCCTCAGACGCTCCTGGTCCTCATTGTCCCCCTTGAAGAGTGCATTGACAACACACACAGTAACCAATTCAGAATTGAAAGAAAATAACAAAAGACGAAAAAGGAACTCAAACAAGTGATCAAAAGCCGAAGAACAAGCGAAAAAATATCACTCGAATGAGAAAGTCTCAGTCCCCTAAGGCAAGGGTAGCGACTGAACATAATTGAGACAAAAAGCTAACATCGCCGACTCCTCGAGGGGAGGCAAAAGGGCTCGACACCATCGACAAAAGAGCAAAGCACAAAGCACAATTTCATGTGACACAAAAAGCTCCCCCTACATGAATGCAAGCTCGCCCTGAACAAATGCGTGCAAACTCAAGTTCTCCTCCTGAACTTAGTGTCCTTCTCCCCAAACGCAATCTGAATTGGAATGCACAAATTTCTCCCCCTTGTTGATAATGCATGAGTCAAGGCAAAAATGCAAGTGTGGGCTTCTCAAATAGACAATGAGCACTATAAGATGCTAGGAATGAGAAAATGGTCAAGCATGATAGTCCAAAATTCCGTAAGCATTGCCATCAAGATAGTAAAGCTATATAGACATATGACAAAGCCATGGTCAAGTTAAGAAATTTTACAAAAAATTCCCTCTCATGAGCAAAAACCTAAACATGACCAAAATGAGCCAAAATGAGATACACCATTCAAAACTCATACAAGGTCACAAATTCTCATCACAAGGTCATTGCAAACACTCGCAAGCTATCTCATGTCATGTCAAAGCCACCGAGCCATGTGTCTACTTCTGATTTGAGACATCTCATGGTAGACATCATGCAACGGTTTAGCACCCAAGATAAATAAACATAGAGTATGGAAGACATGATTCAAATGAGAGCATATTTTTCAAGCATGGCCATTTCATTTTCAGATTTAAACATGGTACATGAAAAGTCTTTACGGCAACAAGAAGCTTATGCTCCTCCATAAGGTAATCATACAAGCTAAACATTTACAATGACAAGAAGGTCTTTGACCCCATGAGACAAGAACATGAGGCGAGCATAAATTAAGCAAGACATAGCCATTTGAGCAAAAAATGATCATGAAAAGGGTTCTACTCACAAGAGAGAGTCCAATTAGCATTTCTCAAAAAGATAGCCATCTGACATGAATATATACCAAAACTACCAAGAGCATAGCTATACATTAGAAAAGCACATCAAGCATGATCAAAAGCTCATAACTAGCATGTCACAGTAGTCAATGTATATAAGAGAAGCTATTCCTGCCAAAATGCATATGATACAAATGCAACACGTCTATGATACAAAGATGCTTAACATGTCATGGTACAAGAATGAGAGATGCATGATACATATGTACATGAGAAGCTCAAACCTAATTCAAAAAGGGTAGTAGAATCCAAGCTCACAACACAAACGGGTAAAGGTAGCTTGGTCAAGAGGTTTGATGAAAATATCTGCTAGCTAGTTTTTGGATAGGTACATGTATCAAGTTGATATTCCCCTTCTCAACATTGTCCATCAGAAAGTTTACCTTACCTCCATATGTTTTTTTCTGGAGTGAAGAACTGTGTTTTTGGCTACACTTATGGCACTGGTGCTATCACACAAGAGTGGAACATGGGTACACTCCTCACCAAAGTCACTCTTGGTATATGTGATCCAAAGAAGCTAGGAACAACAACTAGCAGCAGCAACATATTCATCTTCGGTGGTAGATTGGGTAACACTAGATTGTTCGCGAGATGACCAAGAAACTAAAGAAGAACCCAAAAACTAGCAAGTACCTGAAGTCGATTTACGATCCAGCCAACACCCACCAAAGTCAGCATCCAAAAAACCGTGAAGGGCAAGAGACGAGGACACTGAGTAGCAAAGGTCAAACTTAGGAGTGTATCTCAAATAACTGAATATCCCCATGATAGCTTGCCGATGTGAAGTCCTCAGAGAAGCCTGAAAACGAGAGCGCGCACGCCCACACACACACACACACACACACACCAAACTGTATGTCCAGCCTCGTCACCGTCAAGTAGAGGAGGGAGCCGATCATGCTCCGGCACTCCTTCTGGTCCACAGGTTCACCATCCTCGTTCGCGTCCAGCGCTGTAGTTGTACTCATTGGTGTCGACATTGGTTTGGAGTCATCCATCTTGAATTTCTTCACAATGTCCTTGGTGTACTTTGCCTGATGTACAAATGTTCCTTCCTTGGATTGCTTGATTGAAGCCCGAGGAAGAAATGCAACTCTCCCATCATTGACATCTCGAATTCCCTGCTCATGTCCTCTGCAAACCTCACAACAAAAGAGTGAGAGCAGCCATCAAAGATAATATCATCCACATACACCTTAACGATCAAGATATCATCGCCCCTGCTTGAGGAGAAAGAGAGTCTGATCCACTTTTCCCATCTCAAACCCCTTGCTGAACAAGAAACCCCTCAACCTACCATGCCATGCCCTGGGTGCTTGGTTTAGTCCATAGAGAGCTTTTCTAAGTTTGTACACTCGGTGGGGAAACTCAACACTCTCAAAGCTCGGGGGTTGCCTCACATACACTTCTTCCTCTAACACGCCATTCAAAAAGGCACTCTTCACATCTATTTGGTACAATTTGAATCCTTTAGCAATAGAAAATGCTAGAAGAATTCGAATTGCCCCCAAACGGGCCACCAGAGCAAAGGTTTCCTCATAGTTCTCTTCTTTCTGGCTATACCCAGAGCTACCAACCTCCACTTGTTTCTCACAACCTCTCCATTTTCTTCCTCTTTGTTTTTCCACACCCACTTGCTACCTATAGGCGTGCAATATGGTGGAGGCTCTACTATATCCAAGACTTGGTTTCTCTCAAAATTCTCAAGCTCCTCATGCATAGCATTCATCCAGTTCGAATCAGAAAGTGCATGTCCAATATCCATGGGCTCGAAAGACACAACAAAGGTAGAGTGAGTGAAATGAGAGATTTTTTGTGAGTTGAACCGTGTAGTACATTCATTGATGTCACCTATGATCCTAGAGGGAGGATGATCAGCCTATACCCGCCTGGGTACCTCTCGCCTAGAGACAACCTCCCCCTCAGCAGCAGCTTCACTTGGTCTTGATTTATTGTAGTTGGTGTAGGGGATGGACCATCTTGAACCGTGGTCGTAGTAGTGGAAGTAGAGGGTACATGAGCAGCTAGAGGTTCACCATCATCTCCATCATCCTCTCCTTCACCGTCCTTCTCATCTTCAAAGATCTTCTCACCAAGTTCATCATCAAGTGCACACTCAAAAGCAACAGAGCTACATGGTTGTGTCTCGTCGAAGGTTACCTTGCAAGTCTCCATGATTTGGTTAGTGTCAAGATTGAGCACGCGATATGCTCGAGAGTGATTAACATAACCAGGAAAAATACCATCGGAAGACCTTGCCTCAAATTTATCTAGATTTCCCTTATTGAGAATGAAACACTTTCAACCAAAAGCTCGAAAGTGACTCACCTTGGGTTTCCGACCGTGCATCAGCTTGTAGCAAGTCTTCTTCTTGAAAGCACGAAGGAAAATGAGATTTGACACATGGCAAGCAATATTGACCGCCTCAGCCCAATATCTCCTAGGAGTCCTATGCTCATCGAGCATCGTTCTGGCCATTCCACAAAGGGTCTAATTTTTCATCTCCACAATGCCATTCTGACAGGCGACGTTTGGGAGGAAAACTGATGTTTAAGGTCAAGACCACGGAAAAAAGGTTTCAAAATGAGAGTTTTTGAATTTTGTGCAATTATCGCTGCGAATTGCTCGAATGACATCCCCATGTCTCTCATTCTTCATCCTCAAGATCAAGCCTCGAACAAAGCCAAATGTCTCACTTTTATCCTCCAAAAAGAACACCCTCATAGCGAGAGTAATCATCCACAACCACAAGGACATACCACTTCCCACCCACCGAGGAATACGAGTTGGACCAACTAAATCCATATGGAACATTTCACACAGTCGCTCGGTCATGACAGTGGTTAGAGGTGGATGAGAAGTGGCTACCATCTTGCCATGCTGACATGGGGCACAAACCAAATCCTTCTCAAATTTCAACTTTGGCAATCCTTGAACCAAGTCAAGGCCACTCAAGCGGGAAAGCAAATCAAAACTCAAGTGCCCAACCGCCTAAGACATTTCCGCAATTCATCTGAAACACCAGCAACTAGACACTGAGAAGGACCAACTGACTGAGAAAAATCAGCACAGAAGATCTGGCCCTCGAGGACGATCGTATAGACAAGATTGCCTCAAGAGTCAAGAACACAAGAAGCACCCAACCTAACCTAAGCCTCAAAACCCTCGTCAAGCAGTTGAGAAACCGAAAGCAAATTAAAGCGAAGCGACTTGACAAGAGCCACACGCTTCAAGGTCACACTGTTACTCACGTTCACCACACCTTCTGAAAGCACTCATCCTCATCCATTATCCCCAAAAGTGATGTACTCCTTTGACACCATGGGGGTGAGGATGGAGAACCACCTTCGATCTCCGGTCATGTGTCGTAAACAACCGGAGTCAATCAGCCAAAACCTCTCCAAGCCTCCTGCCTACCAAATATAAAATGAGAACGAGAGTGAGCAAACGGCACAACACTGGGGTTAGCAGAGAAAGAGTCAAACCAGTGTCGAGCCATTTGCTCTAAAGAGGGGTTAGCAAAATCCATTCTATCACTACTCCTAGGTGGAACAACCTCACGTCTCCTTGGAGGACTATGAGCACCACGAGGGGGGAACGTGGTCCGTAGTTCCTCTGATACCTAAAGCTGTGATTGTTCCCCCCATACTTGTACTGACCACGAGTGAAGGAACGTCTAGCAAACTCACCACGCCTGAAACCAACACACCTACCACCATCTCTCTAAGGAGCAACACCCCGTGTAGGAAAACCATGACTACCCCAAGTAGGAACTGTACGCACAACTTCCTCACCCCGAAGTAGGGGCACTACACGAGGCTCAGGCACACCACGAGAAGGGTGGTACCTGTCTTGTTTGCCATCTCCCTAGCAAACCTCTCCTCCCTTCTCTTCCTGCTGAAACAAAACTCCTCCTTATGTCCATCCTTCCCACAATGGTCATAATAGAATATGATTGGCTTTGGCTTTGGCTTTGGCTTTGGATTTTCCTTCAGCTGTGGCTTCTTATCACCCGACTTCTCACCTTGCTCAAACACAAAGTTCACTGGCTTCTGGAAATCATTTGTCTTGGATGGAAACATGGGTGGATCTGGGGTTTTGTCCAGTTTGCTCAGTAGTGGGTTTTGCTTGGGTTCAAACATGTTTTTGTGGAAGGTTTGTGGTGGAGCTGGAATATTCCGAATTTTCTCCTCTCTCTCACCACTACACTCACCAACCTTCTCAGCCCCAAGCGTCTAACCATCATAGCGCTTGAACCCTACAATCATCATCTTAAGTTGTGGCTCATGACCCGACAACCAACCCATCAACTTATGCAACTCATCATTCTCATCTTCCAGATGATCAACATAATGGGCAAGTTCAATGTTTTTCACAGCAGAGACTTCACAACTAGAGCAAGCAGTAGCAATTAGGGATTTCAAAGCAGCCTCAAGACAAATAATGCGGGCACGAGATTCATATAGCTTTTTAGGCAAAACAGGGCAAGAAGTGCAAGCTCCTAATGAAGCTGGTCTAGACTTCAACTCGTCAAGCTCGGACCTAACCATATCTAGTTCCTCAACCCTAGAGGCATACGTCTCCTTAAGCACAGTCAAATCACCAAGGTAAGCATTGCAATCATTGCATTCAGGTTCATCGGTCACAACAGGAGCAGACTTTAGAGGCTCAATCGGAACTCTAGCATCAACAAGCAAAGACTCTAGTTCGGCAACCTTCTCCTTAGTCTCTCCTAGCAAAGACTTATACTCTCTCTTCTCCTTAGGCTCTCCTTGTAACCTTCTTCCTAAGCACATCATCACGGTTGTCAAGCAAGACATTCAATCTAGCATTCTCCTTAGCTAGAAGTCAGGATCAAGGTTTACCTCATCGTTGGAATCAGAGTCCGAATCATCCTTCCTGCTCTTCTTGCTCCCGGAGCTGTGTGCCATGCCACAGAGACCTTGCGTGATGAAGCACGAGCTATTGAAGTTCTTTCTTGTTTGCTTCTTGTCCTTGAGCCGGTCACAGTCTTCCTCTTCACTGCTTGAGCTCGACGAGGTGTAGCAGGAAATTGAGTCGATGTCGCTTGCACCAGCGACCATTGCACGCGCCATCTTCTTCTTGTGGTCGCCGCTCTTTCTCGGCCTTCGCTCGCTCTTATTCTTGTTCTTGTAGTCATTCTTGGAGCGGTGCTTGTGCTCCATCCTCGGGCGATGCTTGTAGTCATTCTTGGGCTCCTCCACCTCGGGACACTCTGCAATGAAATGCCCGTGCCTTCCACACTTGTAGCACGTGCTCGAGCTCCTCCGCGCATTCTTGCGGTTCATGTACATGCGCTCGAACCTCCTGCTCAGCAATGCGAGATCATCCTCGCCCAGCAAATCAAACTCCTCTTCTAGCGTAAACACAAGAGGAGACAAACAGAACTGCCTAGAAGATAGGTTAGTGTTAGTTCTCGATCCAGAGACGAGAGCCAGACTATTTGCGTCGGTCGGTGAAGGACCGATTAGGCGACCAGAGAGGGGGGAGTGAATGGGAGTCGATAAAAATTCTTCCCGAAGGATGAACTCGGCCTATGCCCCAAATCAACAACCAAGGATTCCCACACAAGCTTGCCAAGGTCACGTAGTCACAGCGGACCTACCAACCCTAGGAACAAGTCCAAACAAGTTGCAAAGCGGAAGCACAACTCAAGAAGCAAAGGACTTAGGCAGATCTGCCTGGCTAGGACGGACCGTCCGAACTGGACCGGCGGACTGTCCGACCCCTCCTCACGGATTGTCCGTATGGACACCACGGACCGTCTATATTATCAGACAGAACCTCCAGAGACGCACCCCTTCCTCATGGACCATCCGACACTCTAGTTCGGACTGTCCAAGCCAGACGGACTGTCCGACCCCCTCTGGCGGACTGTCCGCAAACACCCTCCAACAAAAACCAACCGACTCCACGGATCAAAACACGAGCGCTCAAGAACTGGACGAACTCGTGACGAACACCGACGAACTGGGCTCCTCACGGACAGTCCGTGTGGACCACACGGACAGTCCGTCCTGCACGGACAGACCCAAAAAAATGCGAACTCGAGGAGTCAACCCCTCCTACCCATCCGTGGATCTCCCAAACGACTTGAGCTCTTGAGACAAGATTTGGGGGGATGTGAAGCGTCCCTAGGGGATGCTATACCCAAAAACTTGAGACCTCAAACCAACTAAATCGCTGGGAATCGATCACGAACCGAGCTCTACCTAAAAGCTAGGGAACCACCTGAAATCCTCAAATCCAAGGCCGATTCCGGAGTTTGAGGGGTCAAGATCAAGCACAAAGATGCACAAGGCATCTATCCATGATCCCCATAAGAAAATCCGAACCCAAACACCTCAGAATCAGAGGAACAAGCCGTGCACGAAAATCCAACAAAAATAGCTGAAAAGGACACGAAAATCACACGAGCTACAAGAAGGAAATCGACGCAACCATGAAAGCTTCCATACACTCAGAGGTCAGATTCTCTACAAAATGGTGAAGAAAATCTACGCCTATGGAGCAGAGAAATGGGAAGCAGTCCAGATGGATGGTTTGCCCAGAAACCCTGGAGCTAATATATAAGAGTTCCTCTGGGTTGGGCAAATGACCAAGCTAGCACTTAAATTGAGATACAAACCCCTCAGGGGCAAATAGGTCAAGTAGCACTCCTCTTCATCGCACGGCAACGCCTTTGCCGCAGTCCGCGTCCTCCCGACGCAATCCCTGCGATCCCGCCACGTGTCCGCCGACATCGAAGCTTCTCAGCTCGCCCGGATCCCGTCTCCGCCCGCCGAGCCTCCGGTCTTGGTTTTGTGGCTCAACCAAGTAACCCGACGGTTTTGTGGTGAACCACCGCAAACTCCGCGTGTAGACTTCGGTTGTGAGCCGCTACCCTCACCGGCTCCGATCGACGACTTCGTCTTGCTTTTCTTGCCACCATGCGGCCCGCACTTGACCCCGCTGGCCACCGGGTCCCTCGAGTCGAGCCTACTTGTCTCTCCCCTCCTCGGAGGCCCCGCAAAGCATAGACCTTTCGCGCTTGCTCTTCACCTGCACCAACGCAAATCAAGCCGCAACCTGCACCTGCAATACTCGGCCAAGAGTCAGTCCACACCACGTTGTCAATCACTCATCACACTGAGGAGCGACCATCCATCGATCCTCGGATGCTCCGATCCTCAGTCGGGTTCTCAATCTTACCTCTCACACCTTGATTAACCTCAGAGGACTTGAGCTTGGAGAAAAGCTCATCTGCGGTCAAAGTCTCATAGCCATTGGACTCCATATGGCCTCGACCTTTGCACTCCGCACAGTATGATCTAGCGAGTGCAAGAGCTTCACCGCTCTATCATGATCATCATACAGGAGCACGGTCACATTGGCCCTCATGCTGTTCACAATACAGGTGAATCGCTGAAACATCGTGTCAATTGACTCACCAGGGAGATGAGTGAAGTTCTCATACTCTCTTCGGTAAGTAGCCAACAAGTGAGCCTTCACCTGATTGTTCCCAGCATGGGCAACCTTCACCTTATCCCAAATCTTACAAGCCAAATCCTCTCCAAACACCCGATCAAATTTAGATGCACAGAGAGCACGAAACAAGTAGTCGACTGCCTTGTTGTGGCGTCGAACATATCCCTCAAACCTGGGGCAAGGAAGTTATTGGGGAGGACATAGGAGGTGTCACTCGTTACGTCCCAAAGCAACTGTCCCTTGCTGCGAAGAAACACAGCCATTTGGGTCTGCCACATCTGGTAGTTCTTCCCATGAAGTGTGGACGACCCAAACCCCTATCCTGGTATGCCATCTTTGGATCTTAGACTGGTTAGAGTCATAAAGACCTGTAACCAGCTCTGATACCAATTGAAGGACCGGATTGGCAACCAGAGAGGGGGGGCTGAATAGGAGCCAATAAAAATTCTTCTCAAAAAGATGAACTCGACGATGCCCCAAAATCAACTCCGAATACTAGCACACAAGGTGGAGAATGAAAGCATGAGCCAATCGTCAAGATCACGTAGTCACAACAGACCTACCAATCCTAGGAACGATGCTAGAGAAGCTAAGGAACCACACGGAAGTGAAACGAAAGCTAACACGGGAGAGACGAAACAAAACAGGAATCTCTGGACCTACCGGATCATTCGGACTCAGATTTCGAATCACCCGGACCAATACAAAGATGTACCGGGTCTTCCATCCACAATTTCCCGCCCCAAAGTTCGGATGATCCCAGAAGGAGAAAAACAGCACAGAACCAGCTTGCTGGTGGGAGAAAGAAAAACCCAAACCTTGATCAAACGACCTCCGAAAAAAAGAAAATTTAACCACACCCTCTCTACAATCTAAAGACACTTCTCCTAAGAATATCTCCTCTAAATACCACCGGATCATTTGGTACCACTTTCTGGATCATCCGGGACAGCCCAAAAAATCGCCTGCGGGTAAACTCCAAACTTCCAATCAATGGATCTCCCAAACGACTCAGTGGATTGCAGCCAAATTTTAGGTCAAGGTGAAGCATCTCTAGGAGATGCTATACCTGAAATCTCATTGCATCAAACCCACTAAAACGAGAGGAATCGTAAATCTCAAGGAAGAACACCTAGAGCACAAGTTCATCCATAAAACTTCGAATCGACGACGATTCCCGGCGTTTGAGGGTGCAAGATCATCAAGAAAAGAGACACAAGACACTTATGTATGATCCCCTCAAAGAAGTCTAGAGAAAAATGCCCCCAAAATCGACGAACGAAAATCACCCAAAAATAGCTCTGAAAATGACACGAAAATCACAAAGAGCTAAGAAGGAGAAATCATCGCAACGCCGAATTCTTCCATATAGCCAGAGGTCAGATTCCATACAAGATCATCTAGACTATGGAGTAAATGAAATGAGAAGCAGTCCAGACGGATGAGTTGCCATCCACCCCCTAGAGCTATATATATGAAGTCTTCTAGTGGAGGCAAATGACCATACTACCCCTACAACATAAAAGGAAGATACACAACCCTCAAGGGCAATTTGGTAAAGTAGTGGATATTCCTATTGAGTGGACACACATCCACCGCAGTCTTGCTTCCCTTTGACGTAAGCCCAGTGATCACGCTGTGTGTCCCCCGCCATGAGGCTTCCCGACGCGCCCGGATCCCGTCTCCGCCACATCGAGTCTTCAGTCTTGGCTTTGTGGCACAACCAAGGAACCTGATTGTTTTGTGGGTAAACCACCGCAAACCCTACAGACTTGGTGCAGCCTCCACGCTAAGCTCATCTTGACTTGGCCACCACAGTCATCTCTGCTCGGTGTTGGTTTTGTGGAGTAAACCAACAAACCCCACGTGCAGACTCTGGTTGTTAGCCGCTACCCTGCACTGGCTCCATATTCACAACTTCATCTTGCTCTTTTTGGAACCATGTTGCTCTCACTTGATCCCGTCAGCCATCGGTTTCCTCAAACCAAGCCTACTTGTCTCTCCACTCCTCGAAGGTCCCCCAAGGCTAAGACCTTTCGCGCCAGTTCTTCACCTGCACCAACGCAAATGAAGCCACACCTGCACCTACAATACTAGGCCAAGAGTCAGTCCACACCATGTCGTCAATCACTCATCACCGAGGAGCGACCATCCACCGATCCTCGAATGGTCCTGGTTCTCAGCATGCCTCACAGGATTACAATAGCCATGAAAATGCATAGGATGCTCACAATACATAGGCCTACACTAATCAGGAATCCTACCACAAGTATAGGGCGAAATATGTAGGCTTTTTCACGGGTAGGCGTGCAAAATATTCAGTGGGTACACGAGTGTTCTTTGGTCCAAATTAGAATGATGAAGGAAGATCCTTGTATCCGCATGTGTTAGAAAAAGATGTGTAGGCATTATTGTGGGAGAAGCAGTTGTCCCCCTTTGTGATTTGCAACTGGAAACAAACTCATCATCACTGAAGTGTGGGCTTCTTTCAGATATCCATCTCCTGCCTATATTGTACGCCATCGAAAACCCACCCAACTTCGCTGACAAGATGGGGCCGTGCATGAACGGCCCCATATTGTCAGTGACCCTGAAGCAAGTGCAGCTTACTAAATTTTTATTTCACAATTAGCAAGTCAAAAGCCGGATCTTCAAATTTTGTATTCCCTCGCCTCCCCCAAATAATAAATACTTGACTCCATTGCCACCACGTTGTGCCACCAAACTCCACCCTTCCATTTCCAGAAAGAAGCACTCTTCTCAACTACATCTGCGGTGGCGGTCCGACCTCACCGGTGGAGGGGGAAGGATATCTCAGCGAGATGGTCACCGACAGATATTGGTGTTATGCTTGCATCTGCTGTGTTGGCCAAGCTGAGCAGTTAAGCAAGGATGCGGAGCTCTAGATCAGTTACTGCCGATGGTGAGCTCCACGCAGATTGCACCTTGAGCCGGAGAGACATTGCCTTCGAAGTCCACCAGCATCATGTCGGTTTGGGTTAAATCTTCATCAGATTTCCCATTCTTGCGCAGCATGGTGTATGGCATCAAATTGACTGCTGCTCCTCCATCTACTAGCATTCTGGTGACTGACTTCCCATTGATAAAACCTTTAAGAAACAATGCGTTCAAGTGCTGTCTTTTCTCATCTTCTGGCTTCTCAAAGATAGCTTGTGTAGGTTCCAGTGTTAACTGAGCCATCCCAAGTTCTTCATCGGACACATCCGAATCAACTGGAGCCATAAACTCTTTTGGTAGGAGGACAACCATGTTTATATCAGCTTTTGGTTTATCATCCTTCCCATCATCAGCCTTAGGCTTTGGGCGCCATACTTTAGACCGAACCATCTTCTTGTCCAGCACGTGCCTCTCTGCTTCTTCTTGCTATTCTAGCCAGCGTAGTCGCTGGAGTCTCCTTTTCTGAGATTTGGTCAAGCCATCCGGACACCATTGTGGATTAGGCTTCTTGTATGATTGGCTTGACTCCTCATCATCTTGCTGTAGAGTGCGTCGATATTCAGGAGCTCGGCACATGATATCCTCATCAGGAACCAAAGAATCGGCCATCTCTTCCAGCTGATTGTTTGACTTTTCATTGACTCGGCCTCCCAGCCGATCATGAACACTGGCCTTGCCCCCCAGCCGTTGATGAACTGAGATCCGTTGATTGCTGAATTCATAGTAATCTCCAGTTGTAGGCCTTCTATCATTGAAGCAAACCCTTTTGGAGGAGCTGTTATTGTTATAAGCCCCGTTGCATTCTGGGCAGTTTTCTGCCGTCGGCAGTTTGATTCCTTCCTCCCAGCAGTACTTGAAGAACGGACATCTCCAATGCCCTTCATTGTGCCGTGCCCACTCATGTCTTCCCTTTGCCTTCTCTCGCCATCGTTGAAACTTGTTGATCAGCATTTGGGACGTGACTGGCCGGCGTGGCTTCAGGTCTTCTTCTTCAAGTAGCAACCCTTTTCCTTTAACATTGGCAGTGGTTGCTTGTATTTTGGGATCAACAGCTCCTTTATTTTGAGCCGATTCTGATGTCAGCAACTTAACATGTGACGTGTCTTTGCTAGACACCACAACTGTATTAGTTGGGAAGGGGTGCTGATCAATCTTCATCAGCTTTTCAGCTTTGGTAGGGGTTTCAAATCTAAGCATCCCTTGCTCAATAGCTGATTGAATCTGTTGTCTGAAGATCTTGCAGTCATTGGTGTCGTGCGATGTTGCATTGTGCCACTTGCAATACTTCATCCTCTTGAGCTCTTCTGCAAACGGTATGGTATGGAACTGGGAGAGTTTGATTTGCCCTTGCTGGAGCAATAGATCAAATATCTTATCGGCCTTAGTGATATCAAAGCCAAATTTTTCTGGTTCCTTCTTACCAAAGGGGCAGCATAGTGTCTTCTTGCCTTTGACCCATTCTGCAAGCCCTATCATGTTGTCTTCGTCTTCTAAGTCAGAGCAATCTACATAAGACACCTTCTTTTGAAAGTTCCTTCTAGGCTCATAGGACTTTGCAGTCTCCTGACTCATCCGACTAACCAACTGGCTGAGACTCTCGAAGTCATGTGATGCATATTTCTCCCTCAAGGTTGGCAAGAGCCCTGGAATGCTAATTCAGCCAGTTGCTTGTCTCCCAGATTCAGACTATAGCACTTGTTTCTGACCTTCCTGAACCTCTGAACGAATCCTGCAACAGTTTCATCGTTCCTTTGTTTGAGTCTAGTCAGATCAATAATCTTCATCTCATGAATGCCAGAGAAGAAATAATTATGGAACTGTTGTTCCAGATTAGACCACTTGATGATAGAGTTAGCTGGTAGCGAGGTAAACCATGAAAATGCTGGCCTTGAGAGAGATGAAGAGAACAACCATATCCTTAGTGCATCAACATTCCCTGCTTCACCACACTATATGACGAACCGAGTGATATGCTCCATTGTGGATGTATCATCTTGCCCAGAGAATTTTGTGAAGTCTGGCACCTTGAACCTTGGAGGGAACGGTATCTGATCATACGGTGTTCTGTACATATAGGTTCGTGTTGGTATTTCTTAACGTCCATGCTAAGTTATGAGTTCCTATCAATGATGCCAGAAATGACCGAATGGTAATCCTAACGATTACAAGAGTCCGCAAGCGCATGGAAGTACCATTGTAGCATTTCCCCAAAGGAGTATTCCAAAGGGTATCAAATCCAAGGAAGGCTGGGCGGATTAACAAGTTCAACACTATTGCAAGGAGTATAAATCATAGACGGGAACGAACCAGACACTCAAGTACAGGGGTAAGATATGATGAATAAGATAGTAGTGTGAACACACAAACACACTCTCTCTAAAGGTCATAGGCTTAGGTGGCAACATACGAGTTAGTTCTAGGTTCTAAGGTACTAAGCATACAAAGTTAGTCAGACGAGTTAGACGCACACTAGCATTGCATGATTGCTGGCTCAAGCACCCAGGTACAAACGGGGAGCTAACCTCCCGCGTCGCTTACGCACGACTCCGGTTGTTAGACTTTAGACTCCTACAGCGTATCCGAACGTGGGGGATTCCAGAAGGGTCCAACAGCTGTCACTACCGCGGCCTACCCCAAGACAAACCGTGGGATACACTCATAAGCAACGTAGCTACACAACCCAAGCACCACGCTTACGTTGTTAGCAGGACCCTGACCGGCCGGGCTATTGTGACCCAGGTCAGAGCCGCCACATAAACCGGCTAATTACACCGAGTACCGTAGCTTGAGCACGAACTTCATGGAACACGAACATGGGATCTAATTAGATCAAACTAGGCTAAGTACACAAACGGACTTGTGCTTTCCTATGTCTATTCAACAAGATCAAAGGGGCGTGTTCGTGATGAACACGAGCCTCTAACTTATGAACAAACACTGAAAACATGTATAAGTCACTCGTCAACTGGATTGAAAGGCCTTGTTCATCAAGAACATGAGCCTCTAAATGATGAACGAGCGAAGAACACATGAACAACTCACCCATGTATACAAGCACAACTATATATGAAATAGCTGAATAACTGAAGTAGATCAAAGTCATACAATAAAATAAAGATACAAGAGAACTCATACCTAGATCCCAAAGTAGACTTGGAACCTGAAGTAGAACTACTCTAGCTACCTCCTAGCCTTAGCAACCAAAAGTGAGAGAGGAGGAGTAAGGTGTGTTGGTTAGAAATGAACCCCCTCCCCTTCTATTTATAGGCCAGAGCACCGACGCAAGGAGTGAAGCACCCCGGGGATGGCCTCTAGGACCAATGGACAAACGCCACGTGGAAGCCCAAGATCAGCCGACCCAAGGTCGTTTCGGCTGATCCTAGGGTCGGCCGACCCTAGGTGGGCCCCACTCGGGGTGTGCTTCCTCGGGGTGGCTGTCCTGTGGGCCCTTAAGTCGGTCCCCAGTGTACACGTGTTCTTGAGGCGGTTTAGGCGCTCTGGTGGGCCCATGGATCCCTGTGAAGTCCACGTGTCACTCTCTGATTCGTCGGGGCTTGCCTCCCTTGGATTGGTGACATGGCATGCATGCGTGGCACCTGAGGTGGCTTAGCTTGCATGCATGGCACCTGAGGTGGCAGCCACTCCTTGAGGTGACGTGGCATGAATCATAGAAGGTGAGTTTGCCACTTCTTTTATGCTTATTTTCTTGCAATCACATAATCTCCAAGGACAAGTGGAACTACATTATGGATATGATTCTCTCTTCTCCTTTGAAATTTTTTAGAGTTGGGCTATGTCTCTTTATTATTATTTATTATTATTTTTTTCTTCTTTTCATGCTCTTGAGCATGTGCTGCTTCTTTTTTTTCGCATAGCACATAGTCTTTGCTGAATATTTTTTTGGAGAGAGAGTAATCATGAAACAATGCGCGGAGCTTTATTTGTGAAAAGGATGGGGGATGGATGAAATGATGGGTGCTAATTTCCGGTGTAGAAGTTTAGCATATAGTGGCTGTGTACGTGATCTTGATCATGTGAGCATGACCAGTTTCTCGCCAAGGGTCACAACAATTCGACAAGACTCAATGAAGAAAACAAGTAGCATATGTGGAGGCTAACAACAGCTAGGATCTACATATGTCTTTGGATAGGAATTTCTAATCATTGAGGAACTTATCATTTTATCATTTTTCAAAAGAAAACTCCGGATGTCAAACATCACTTAGTACTAGCTCATAGCAAACCTATTTTACCATATCATACCTCACAACAACCTAGGCAAAGGTCATGGTTTTTGCTACCCACAAGTTTCAAGCTGAGGTTTGATCGTACAAGCCAACAAACTCAAAACTAAGATAGGATACTAAGCTGTAAGCAAGGCATATAAAGGAACAAATAGAGCAACTATTCATCATTTTGACCATGAAGGACAGAAAGCATTCTTACCGCGCATGTGAAAGCAAACTAATTTTAAGAAAGCAGATAAATATTTTTGGTCTTTTTAATTTTGCAGATTTTTATGTGTTTTTAGCATATGAGATTCTGAAAATAAAGATACAAGTTACCTCAGAGTGGGGGTCCTCCCCCAAGCTAGCTTCAGGCTCACTACTGTGGAGGGGGAAACCCCATCCACCGGTAGTAGGCCCTCTGCTCCTCTAGCTGCTGCTGCTATGCTAGCTCAATGGCGTGAAGTCTCTCGCCAGACATCCGCTGCCAGTCCCGAGTGGACTCGGCGTGCTGGTGCACGGTCTCCTCCATGTCGCCGACTCGGATGTTGAGCTCGCTCATCTGCTGACTGAGGGTGGCCCCACGAGATGATGAGCGCAATCCGGAAGACGAAGATGTCGCATCTCCGTAGGCAGTACCAGCAGGGATGGCCCACTCGCCACTGCCCACACTAGCCCAAGCGGAGCTACTCGCACCCTGCTGGTACATGGGCTGGTCCCAACCGGGAGCATATCCGGGAGTAACCCCAGGCATGTACTCAGTAGAGGTCCATGTACCGGACAATGGTGTAGTAGGCTGAGGCTGTGGCTGAGGCGACAGCTGCGGGGATGGCTGTGGTGGCGGCTGTTGTGCTCCAGCTGCTCTCCTCGATGCACTCCTAGTTACCCTGTCACCAGAGACACTAGAACGACGAGGTTCCTCGAGAGGAACGGTCAGTGGCCCCTGGCCGTACAACCTGAAATCCGGGTTAGGTAACTGGATCTGGTTTGTATGGCCCGGTTAAAAGAAAACCAAAGAATCATCCGGACCCTTCTTAAGAATATGCCCCTGAGTCAGATAAGCCTCGTCAATCTGAGTCCGGGGATTAGCAATGGAGGGCACGTTGGGCCTTTGCATAACCCCAAGATTTGTGACGATACGAGAAATTAGAGACGTACACTCAATAGAACCCGTCATCTTAAAATTCGTTAACCACTGCCGAATCATAGCTTGCACAGGGGAGATCTTGATCCGTCTGACCGCAGCATATATCAACTTGCCGCGAACAGGCCGACCAGAGATCTCTTCCCAAAAACCAGCGCAAGCTTGCTCAAGAGAAATAGCGTAGTGACGATGAAAACCGAGGGTGCGACTAAGATCTTTCCATGAAACTCGATACGGAACTCCATGAAAACAAAATGAAATACCGGACGCATCCTCTTGAAGAGTGCAGAGAAACTAGATGGTGGTAGGTCTAGAACCAACCTCCTGAACTGGGACAAAACCTTCCCATCCTAGAGCTTGCCAGATGGAATAGAACTCGGAGTCCATACCTGTTTTCTCGAGAAGGTCCGGGTCGAACTCCTTGGTTTTGGCAAAGACTCGGTCCTTGATGAGAGCATAGGCTTGTCTCTCGCGATCGTCCCTCAAGTCGATGAAGGCAGCGTTGACGGTGTACACTTCCTTGGCTTGTGGCGTGGGTAGCTCTTCCTCTCCTTCCTCTTCACGGTCGGTTGACATTGGGCTTGGTGCAGCTTCGTTGTGATGCGACGTGCTCCCCTCGTCACGTGAATGGCGGGAGCGAGTCAACTTCCAGAATGCACCGGAGGCCCAACTCATCTTGTACAATGATCGGACAACACGAGCAACTCGGTGATGTGTTAGCGAAACCAAAATGAAATCCTTACCGAGCTTGCTCCACCAATGGTCAATATTTCAGCAGCACTTGGAGAGAATACTTAGCACCTCAATCTCGAGCAAGAAATCCACGAAAACCAGAGAGCAAGAACAAGAGAGGGAGAGAGTGATGTAATGGGTGAAGACACCCCTCAACCCCCCTGGTATTTATAGGCAATGAAGCCGGGCACGGAGACATGGGCCGTGTGCAACGGCTAGGAGCCGTTGGAGGAAGGAGGGCCGGGTTAGCCGTTAGGCTGGGTCGGCCAACCTGTGGGGTCAGCCGAACCCACCTCGGGTCCGCCCGCCTCCAGCTTTTTGCAACGGCTCTCTAACGGTCACATGAGGGCTTGCCTAGGTGTCCCGGTCCAAACTTGCCCGAAAACTTGCTCAAATGAATTTTTAGGGATTTTCCAACTCAAAATTTTATTTTTAGAATTTTTATTGAAAAAGGGAAATTGCTAGAAAAATTCTAGCATGCAGATGCAAGAATGGAAAATTCAAATATACATTGGAAAAATTAAATTAAATTTTGAAAAGGGAAATATGAGATAACTCACCAATTTTACCTTTTGGCGAAAGGACTCACCTTTTTAAGTCCGAGAGCGGGACTTTTCTCAGTGATCAGTTCCACTCATCACCCCACTCCCAAGAAGTAGGGGGTGTGATCTCGGTACCTCCCGCCACACCTTCCGTGTTTTCCTTGATTTTCTTGGTGTGGTCAGAGGTTGTGTGAGCTGGGGTTGTGGCTCCGTCCATCCCCAAGTCTGCTCATCATTTCCTTGCACTGAGTAGCACTGCTCTTCTGTTGGTCGAAATCGGAACATCAAGTTCTTCTTCCCAATGCGGAAACGGATGGTCCCATTTTCCACATTGATCCTTGCCCGAGCGTCACTTAGGAACGGCCTCCCAAGAATGAGTGGCATTTCCGCACCATCTTGCATATCAAGGACCACGAAGTCTGCGAAGATGCAGGAACCTTGGACAAATACCAGTAGGCTTTCCACAATCCTCTCTGGATACCGGATCGATGCATCAGCAAGTTGAACTGTTCTCGAGGTTATAGTAAGAGCAGGATATCCCAATCTTTCGAACATTGCCTTGGACATGAGGTTGACACTCGCGCCAAGATCACAGAGAGCATTCCTGATTTTCTGGTAGTATATTGTGCAGGTGATAGCCGGATAACTAGGGTCTTTCCTGTGCACAATTACTGAAGGTTCCCATGGATCAAGAACCTGCTATATGGGTCTCCCTGCATAGTCAGCAGCTCGTGCCCTCCCAGATGGTTTACCCCATCTGGTGGACACTACACAAACATTCTCACAAGAAGACACGGGTTGCCCTGGAATCTTCCCGTCCTCAGCAGAGGGAACCAAAGCAGCTAACTGAGCCAACTGGGTTTCTATCATTTTGTTAAAGCTTAGCTAGTTCTTAAGAGCAGAAGAAAGGCTATTGATTTTAGCGTTGAGGCTTTCTAAAGCCTTATCATAGGCAGTTGTTTTCTTGTTAAAACCATCATTAATCTTAGCTTGCCTGAAAACTAGATCTTTCAGGGAAGGTTGGTTCGGATTGTAAGTATTACCTTGATTACCACCCTGATAGTAAGGGCGTGATTGATTCCACGTTTGACCTCCTTGTGGACGATAACCATTGTTGTTGCCATTCATGTACATCATATCCTCCTGGGTAGCAGGGTAGTAATTCCCTGAATGCCCAGTGTCACCACAGACTTTGCAGGTCATGCGAGCATCCATAGCTTGAGTAGTGATGGCCATGGCAGCCTTCTCACTGGTCAGAGCATCCATTCTTTTCATGAGTGGGTCCATCTTGGCGTGAAACATATCCGCTTCCTTGACGGTATGTGTACCCCTTTGACGTGGCTGGAGTCGATCATCACTCCACCCTTGGTTGGAGACCATCTTCTAAATAAGTTTAGTTGCTTCAGCGATAGTGAGAGAGAAGAAAGCCCCTCCAGCAGTAGCATCAATATGGCCCCGGGCTGTCAGAGTCAGCCCATTGTAGAAACTCTACAGGATAAGCCAGTTGTCCATCCCATGATGGGGACAAGCCAGGATGTACTCCTGAAGCCTTTCCCAAGCTTCTGGAATGGTTTCATTTGCTGCTTGCTGAAAGCTTGAAATTCTTCCCCGGAGGGCATTGGTCCTGCCCAACGGAAAGAACTTCACGAGGAACGCTGCTGAGCACTTTGCCCAGGTGTCAATATCTACACGGTTCGCATAGAACCACTACTTCGCCTTTCCCCGCAGTGAGAATGGAAACAGCCACAGACGAATGGCATCTTCCTCCACTCCTCGTATAGTGAAGGTACTGCACAGCTCCAGGAACTATTGCAAGTGGGCGCTCGCATCTTCATTAGGCTTGCCACAGAATGGGCTAGCCTATACCATCATAATGAGGCTAGTCTTGATCTCGAAGTTTCTGTTCCCGGTGTTGATCTCGGGGCCAGTAGGCACCTGATCAGCAGAGGGAGCAGAGTATTCGCGAAGAGTCTTCTCTTGATTGGCCATAGGAGTTGATGTAGATGGCACAAAGGAAGCTGGGTCGACTTCCGTACGTACACGCTGGGGAGAACCAAAATGAGTTCTAGCTCTCCTTACGAGTGACTCAGGATCTTCAGTGAAATTCGGCGGTAAGTCGAAACAAGTCATACACTACCTGTCTTCATCATCGATAGACAAAGAAGACATTCAAAGTTAGCCTGCATTGAGAACTGTTTTATTCCTGTCATGATTATAAACATTGCAAAGTGTTGACATGTTATCCATAGCCTTACCCGGCAACGGTGCCAGAAATGCTTATTGGTATTTCTTAACGTCGATGCTAAGTTATGAGTTCCTAGCAATGATGCCAGAAATGACCGAATGGTAATCCTAATGATTACAAGAGTCCGCAAGCACACGGAAGTACCATTGTAGCATTTCCCCAAAGGAGTATTCCAAAGGGTATCGAATCCAAGGAAGGCTGGGCGGATTAACAAGTTCAACACTATTGCAAGGAGTATAAATCATAGATGGGAACGAACCAGACACTCAAGTACAGGGGTAAGATATGATAGATAAGATAGTAGTGTGAACACACAAACACACTCTCTCTAAAGGCCCTAGGCTTAGGAGGCAACATACGAGTTAGTTCTAGGTTCTAAGGTACTAAGCATACAAAGTTAGTCAGACGAGTTAGACGCACACTAGCATTGCATGATTGCTGGCTCAAGCACCCAGGTACAAACGGGGAGCTAACCTCCCGCGTCGCTTACGCACGACTCCGGTTTTTAGACTTTAGACTCCTACAGCGTATCCGAACGTGGGGGATTCCAGAAGGGTCCAACAGCTGTCACCGCCGCGGCCTACCCCAAGACAAACCGTGGGAAACACTCATAAGCAACGTAGCTATGCAACCCAAGCACCGCGCTTACGTTGTTAGCAGGACCCTGACCGGCCCGGGCTATTGTGACACAGGTCAGAGCCGCCAGATAAACCGGCTAATTACACTGAGTATCGTAGCTTGAGCATGAACTTCATGCAACACGAACATGGGATCTAACTAGATCAAACTAGGCTAAGTACACAAACGGACTTGTGCTTTCCTATGTCTATTCAACAAGATCAAAGGGGCGTGTTTGTGATGAACACGAGCCTCTAACTTATGAACAAACACTGAAAACATGTATAAGTCACTCGTCAACTAGATCGAAAGGCCTTGTTCATCAAGAACATGAGCCTCTAAATGATGAACGAGCGAAGAACACATGAACAACTCACCCATGTATACAAGCACAACTTTATATGAAATAGCTGAATAACTGCAGTAGATCAAAGTCATACAATAAAATAAAGATACAAGAGGACTCATACCTAGATCCCAAAGTAGACTTAGAACCTGAAGTAGAACTACTCTAGCCTACCTTCTAGCCTTAGAAACCAAAAGTGAGAGAGGAGGTGTAAGGTGTGTTGGTAAGAAATGAACCCCCTCCCCTTCTATTTATAGGCCAGAGCACCGGCGCAAGGAGTGAAACACCCCGGGGATGGCCTCGAGGACCAATGGACAAGCGCCACGTGGAAGCCCAGGATCAGCTGACCCAAGGTCGGTTCGACCGATCCTAGGGTCGGCTGACCCCAGGTGGGCCCCACTCGGGGTGTGCTTCCTCAGGGTGGCTGTCTTGTGGGCCCTTAAGTCGGTCCCCTGTGTACACGTGTTCTTGAGGCGGTTTAGGCGCTCTGGTGGGCCCATGGATCCATGTGAAGTCCACGTGTCACGCTCTGATTCGTCGGGGCTTGCCTCCCTTGGATTGGTGACATGGCAGGCATGCGTGGCACCTGAGGTGGCTTAGCTTGCATGCATGGCACCTGAGGTGGCAGCCACTCCTTGAGGTGACGTGGCATGAATCATAGAAGGTGAGTTTGCCACTTCTTTTATGCTTATTTTCCTGCAATCACAAATCTCCAAGGACAAGCGGAACTACATTATTCCTATCTAAAATGCGTGTAAGAAATACCTCTTGCTCCTTTATTCATGAGTAAATTGACGGCTAAAGTAGGCACTTAACAACCGTCAACAGTTCGCTGCTTAGGTTTTATCCCAAATTGCTTCTGCAGCGTCTCTGAAAGATGGTCAATGTTGATGGTCGTTAAGTCCCTATTTTTGACCATCAACTTCAGATAAAAGTTACTCCATGAAAGTGTGCACCATAGCTATATGGTTATAATCTAACAAATTCCACAAGCTTTGGTGTATATTTGGTCGCAGGTGCAAATGAGTAATTATAGAATAAAATATGGCATTATCACAAATAACATCAAATGCCAATTTGGAATACACCATTGCAACGGGCTCGTCGAGACGATCGAAATGGACATATCATTTGTATACTTTAGTGTTTGTATGCGCAAGATATGAAAAGGACAAAATTGCTGACGTCATCGTGGGTCCCACGGCAGCCAGGCCGACGTGCGCATGCACGCCACGTGGCAGGCCATCATTGGCCAGCGGGCCACGCTGGGGCGCACCGCAGCACACGCGGGAAGATCCCGGGTGGGCCACGCGGCGGCCAGCCAGTGGGTGAGGCGGCCCCCTGCTAGTCGCGCGGGCGCGCGCTCGGGTCAACTCCGCGGGGCGACGTGCCGGCCGCTGGTTGGTGAAGGACCAATTAGGCGAACCAGAGAGGGGGGGGAGTGAATGGGAGCCGATAAAAATTCTTCTCGAAGGAGATGAGAACTCCAACAAGACGAACACGGCTTCCAACTCACGTCTCCGACCCAACTACCCAAGTTGGCCAAGACCACGCAGCCACTGGAGTGCTAGTTTTTGAATTCCGAGCCATTGTCACTGCGGATCGCTCGTATGGCACTTCCGTGCCTCTCGTTTCTTAACCTCAAGACAAGATCTCGAACAAAACCAAACGTCTCCCCTTTCTCCTCAAGAAAGAACACCCACACATACCGAGAGTAGTCGTCCACCACAACAAGGACATACCACTTCCCACCCGCAGATCGCACACGAGCTGGGCCAACAAGGTCCATATGGAGCAGCTCGCAAGGACGCTCAGTCATCACATCAGTGAGAGGCGGGTGAGAAGAGGCTACCATCTTGGCATGCCTACATGGCGCACAAACCAACTCTTTCTCAAACCTCAACCGTGGCAATCCTCGGACCAAATTGAGTTTACTCAAGCGAGACAAAAGGTCAAAGCTCAAGTGACCCAACTTCCTATGCCACTTCCATAACTCACTCGAAGAACTAGCCAAGAAGCAACGCACCACACCAGAAGACTGAGAAAAATCAGCTCGGAACACTTGACCCTCGGGAACGACCATGCAAACAAGATCCCCCGGAGAATCTAAAATCCGAGAACCACCAGGCCGAAACAACACCTCAAAACCCTCATCCAACAACTGGGACACAGAAAGCAAATTGTATCCAAGCGATTGAACAAGAGCAACACGCCTGAGAGTGATCTTGTCACTTACCTTAATCTCACCTTCTGACAGCACACGCCCTCGCCCATTGTCCCCAAAGGTGATGTACTTCTTTGTCACCACCGGGACGAGACTTGAGAACCACCCCTTGTCTCCGGTCATATGCCTCGAGCAACCGGAGTCAATCAACCAAATGTTCTTCAAGTCTCCCACCTGAAATACAAAAGCGAGCACGTGAGTGAACAAACGACTCAGCACTGGGGTTAGTACCAAAAGAGTAAAACCAGTGCCGAGCCATTTGCTCCAAAGTGGGGTTAGCACAAACCAAATCATCACGCCTATCAAAGCTACCACCACGAACACCACCACGGTAACCACTACGAGGGAACCAACCCTCTCTAGCTGGAGGAGGACGAAAGCCACGAAAGGGAAACCGTGGATCGTTCCTCCTCTCCATCTCAAAGCTACGACTCCTCCCACCCCCGTATTGAGCACGAGGTGGAGAACGCCTAGCAAACTGACCACCTGCAAACTTTCCAGACCAACCACCAGAACCACGACCTCCAGAACCAAACCGAGCATCCTCACGAGCACGAAACCTGACTCGCTGTCTGCCCAGACCTGCACCGGTCTGACCGGTGTAGCTCGGCCAGCAGCAGCACCTGCAGCCTTCTGGTCTCCCCAAGCCGGAACCGTCCTCACAATCGCCTTGGCCCTGGGCATCTGCATACGAGGCCCAGGTACACCATTAGAGGGGTGGTACCTGTCCTTGTTAGCCCACTCTCTAGCCATTCTCTCCTCACGCTTCCTCTTGAAGCAAAACTCATCCCTGTGACCATCTCTCCCACAATACCCGCAATGGAACTTTATGGGCTGTGGCTTAGGCTTAGGCTTGGGTTGGGGCTGCCCACTCGGCTTCTCACCCTTCTTCTCTCCTTCCTCACCTCCCTTTGGGCTCACAAACTTCACCGGTTTCTGAAAATCATTTGTTGGGTGAGGGAATATGGGTGGATCTGGAGTAGTGTCAAGTTTGTTTCTGAGATGGTTAGGTTTGGGCTCAAACTTGTTCTTGTGTCTGTTTGGTGGTGGGATAGGAATCTCTCCAACTCTCTGAACTCCCTCACCACTGTTCTCTCCAAGCTTGTCAGCCCCAAGTGCCTGACCATCATAGCGTTTGAAAGCCGCTATCATGATACCAAGCTGAGGCTCCTGACCCGACAACCAGCTCATACATTTTCTCAGCTCATCATTCTCATCCTGCAAGCGATCAACATAATGTGCAAGCTCCAAATTCTTAATCGCATGCAATTCACAAGTAGAGCAAGAAGTGGGAATAGGCTCTTTGAACTTAGCCTCAAGCGAAATAGTGTAAGCATGCATCTCATCAATCTTTCCATGCAGAACAGGGCAAGAAGTGCAAGCACCTAGCAAAGCAGGTCTAGACTTAAGCTCAGCCACTTCAACCCTAAGCATCTCTAGTTCATCACAAGTAGAAGCATGCTTATCCTTAAGAGCAGTAAGATCAGCTAGGTACACAGAGCAATCACAACAATCAATCTCATCAGAAACCACAGGAGAAGCCTTGAGCAAATCAATCTCAAGCTTAGCATCTAGGTTCTGGGTTTCTAGCTCAGCCACACGGTTCCTAGCATCTTCTAGTGAGGCCCTAAGCTCTTTCTTCATCTTCTTGGCCTCTCTAAGCATGTGATCGCGGTAATCAAGCAAGTCAACCAGCTCATCATTCTCCTTGCGCAAAGAAGAGAGCTCATCATATACCTCATCCTCGGAGTCAGAGTTCGAGTCACTCTGGTGGCTCTTCTTGCTGCCGGAGCTACGGGCCATGCCGCAGAAGCCATCTCCCGCGAAGCAGCTCAACCTGCTCAAGTTCCTAGATGACTTCTTGTTCTTGCGCCGATCACCTTCATCTTCACTGCTACTCGAGCTCGAGGAAGAGTAGGCGGAGCTGGAGTCGACGTCGCTCGCTCCGACCATCGCTCGGGCCTTCCTGCCGCGGCCGTCTTTCTTCCTCGACCGTCGCTCGTCCTTGTGCTTGTTCTTGTGCTTGTGATCGCGCCTCGATAGGTACTTGCCATCCTTGCTCGATCGGTGCCTGTAGCCGTCCTTGTAGCCGTCCTTGTTCTTAGTCTTCTCCGGGCAGTCGGCGACAAAGTGTCCTGGCTTGCCGCACTGAAAGCACGTCTGTGCTGTCCTCCTCGTGTTCACCCGGTTCTCGTGCAGCCTCTCGAACCGCCTGGTCAGCAACGCCAGCTCGTCCTCTCCAAGCACGTCGAACTCCTCGTCTGGCAAAGACATCAAAGAAGACAGAGAGTACATCCTGGAGGATGCGTTAGCGTTAGACTTAGCTCCTTTGCCACTAACGAGAGCGAGACTATGAGAATCAGTCGGGCTCTCGATCTTGGCTATCATACCACGGTCCAACTCAGCCGACTTGAGCTTCGAGAACAGCTCGTTCACCGTCAAGGTGTCATACTTCTCGGACTCAACAATAGCCTCAAACTTCCCGTCCCATACGGTACGATCCAACGAGTGCAAGAGCTTCACGGCTCTATCATGATCATTGTATGGGAGGACGTCCACATTGGCTCTCATGTTGTTCACAACGACCGTAAATCGCTGGAAAAGGGCATCTACGGACTCGCCGGGGAGATGAGTGAAGTTCTCGTACTCTCTCCGGTAAGTCGCGTACATCCGAGCCTGAACCTGAGCATTCCCCGCATGAGCATCCTTCAACTGCTCCTAAATCCTACAAGCTAAGTCCTCTGTCTGAACCCGATCGAATTCAGGCTGACACAGAGCACAAAACAAGTAGTCGACAGCCTTGTTGTTGGCTTCGAACATATCCCTCGATCCTGGAGCAAGGAAGTTCATCGGATGAACATAAGCTGTGTTCACCGTGACATCCCAAAGGATCTGACCCTTTCTGCGGAGGAACGCCGCCATCCGCCTTTGCCACATCTGGTAGTTCTTCCCATCGAAGTGCGGAGGACCCGAACCCCGTTCCTGGTACGCCATCTTTGGATCTTAGACTGGTAAGAGTCAATAAAGACCCGAACTGGCTCTGATACCAATTGAAGGACCGATTAGGCGAATCAGAGAGGGGGGGAGTGAATGGGAGCCGATAAAAATTCTTCTCGAAGGAGATGAGAACTCCAACAAGACGAACACGACTTCCAACTCACGTCTCCGACCCAACTACCCAAGTTGGCCAAGACCACGCAGTCACTGGAGTGCTACTGGTCCTAGGAACCAACACTCAAACCTCCGAGCCAGAACTCACCAAAACACACAGTGGAAACTTGCACGGCTTGCTGCCTGTGCTACACCGGTCAGACTGATGACCTGCGCCGGTCAGACCGGTGACACCGGTCAGACCGGTGGACAGAGCCGGTCAGGCCGGTGGCTACAACAGCCGCACAGCAAACGTTCCAGGAAGCCTCAGTGACTTCTCTAGGCCCTGGAACAAAAACCACCTTCAAAACACAACCTGGAAGGAAGAAGAACCCCTCACAAAACCTAGCAAAACAACTCCAAACACGCCAAGAACTGATCAGCAGGACCATGGGACAAAACCACATGGACAAGGCTATTCCCCGAGACAAAAACCCACCAAGGGCTAGCACCGGTCAGACCGGTCAAGAGCACCGGTCAGACCGGTCGCGCCTGGGCAGCTCGGGATGAACAGCGCCCGCGAGTCAACTCCCCCAAATCCAACTCCCGATCTCCCGATTCGCTCCACGGTTTTGCACAACACTTTGGGGATAGTAGGAACACCTCATGGGTACTCCATAGCCAAGATTTGGTCCACCAAAACTTGTCAAATCAAGAGGAATCGAAAAAATCCCACCAAGAACGCCTCTAACCCTAGAGCCACGAAAACCCCAAAATCGAGCCCTTTGCTCACGGATTTGGAAGGGGAATCAAAGGGAAAAGAACCACGAAGGGTTCATGCATACATCCCCCACCAAATCCCAAAGAGAAAGGCCTCGAAATCGCTCCAAGAAAATCGCCAAGAAAGGGCTCCGAAAATCACCAAAAAGGAGACACGGGAAAGACACATCCAAGCCTTGAGGAACCACGCCGAATCATCTATACACACCAAAGAGGTTCATACAAGGTCTAGCTTGCCGCCCGATCATCCTTCCCTCTCACAAGATCTCACCATGAAGCTCTCAAGCTAGTCCTACGAAAATCCTAAGAAAATAGGAAGGAAAATAGGAAAACCAAATGAGCTAGGGTTCCAAGAGATGGCTGCCATCCTCTCACCACTTGGGTTATATGGAGGCAACCGAAAGACAAAAATACCCTTACTAGCTAACTAGGGATACATGCCCCTCAAGGGCGAATTCGGAAAACTTTGTCTTCGCTCCATCGGACGGATGCCTAGCGACCGCAAACTTGCTTAGCCTCGACACAAGCCTTGCGATCCCGACGCGTGTCATCCGCTTCGAAGATTCCGGACTGCGTTGTCGCACACCGGTCAGACCGGTGCTCCTCACCGGTCAGACCGGTACCCACCGGTCAGACCGGTCTGGAGCTGCTGCACCTCCGTCTTCGGTTCTTCGGTCTTGGCTTTGTGGATCAACCACGGAACCCAGTGGTTTTCTGGTGAACCACCGGAAACCCCACGAACTCGGTGTAGCCTCCGCCAATCACCACTCATGACTCGGCTCCCACGTAGTCCCGGCTCGACCTTGGATTTGAGGCTCAACCAAGAAACAATCCATGACTTCATCTTGCCGTTCTTGCCACCATGCGGCCCGCACTTGACCCCGCTGGCCACCGGGTCCCTCGAACCAAGCCTACTTGTCTTCTCCACACCTGGAGGCCTCACCGGCAACGACCTTTCGCGCTTGTTCTTCACCTGCACCTGCACCAGTCAAGCCGCAACCTGCACCTGCAATACATAGCCAAGAATCAGTCCACACCACGTTGTCAATCACTCATCACACCAGGAAGCGACCATCCACCGGTCCTCGAACCACACCTGGCTCTCAGTTGGCGCGGTGCCGGACGCGTGGGGCGCGCGGGAGTGGACCGAGCCGGCCCGGCACGTGGCGCACTGCGGGTGGCTGGGCCAGGGTCGGTTGGCTGGTCTGCCCAGTGAGCCGCGGGTTTTCCTATTTTCTGCTCCGGTTCAGCGCCCAGGAGGCC
Source organism: Cenchrus fungigraminus (assembly GCA_036936925.1). Lineage (NCBI taxonomy): Eukaryota > Viridiplantae > Streptophyta > Magnoliopsida > Poales > Poaceae > Cenchrus > Cenchrus fungigraminus. The sequence continues at coordinate 45,030,773 of CM072778.1, read as the reverse complement.
GGTTCACGCCCGGTTCTTCACGTTTTTGGCCGGTTCTCTCTGCCACCAACTTCAGGCCTCCGTAGCACGCAAGCAGGAGGCGCGAGCCGCCCCTGGGAAGGTCGGTTTGGCCCTAGGAAAGAGGGGGAGGTCCTCCACTTCTCCAAGTTTCCTCCCCTATAAATAGAAGTCTCATTCCTCACTTCAGGAGACGAACAGAGAAGCAGAGATCAAGCGAAGCTCTACCAAATTAGTGTTAGAATTAGGTGAGTGTTGAGGTGCGAGTCTAGGAGAAGCCGGAGTTGTCGGCTTCCTCCCTTCCTCTTGTACCTCGGCAGATGCGGCTACACTTCGAGTAACATCCGGGTAACTCTTAGGCATTCTGGATTTATTTAATTAATTAAGTTCAGCTTTATTATTTTTGCTTGTGGGCTCTTTGCTTTGATTAGTGTTCTAGTAATTGCAAAGCTAGAATAGTGGTCACTAGAGTAGACGTGGTGTCTAGTCTTGCGATTACCTCGGAGTACACCTAGTGGCACGGATTGTTGTGGTAGCCCCAGATGGTGACAGCCCTGACGGCCTACGTAGTCCACCACGTGAGATCCACTAGAGCGCAGTAGGACCCCTGCTTGGCTTACCTAGCCCCCTTCTCATCCCTTTCCGGGTTAGGACGGTTGAGCGTCCCAAAGCAAGCGTCGTAGTAAACGCTGATCTTATCTTTAGTATCCGGAATCCTTCGAAACCCTCTCTACCTCTCCTACACTATTCCCATATCTTCTCTCGTCCAAGGCCGATCTTGATTCTTCACTAGTGCACACACGTTCCCTGTGTATTCGATACCCTAGAATACTCTTGGGTGAAAGCTACACCGGTATCCATACGCTTGCGGACTTTTCTGCGATCGTTATTTATACCAACAGGCCTTTTGGCGTTGTTGCATATTTAGTAGCGACACTAGTAAGCGTTTACAACCTTTCTGGCGCCGTTGCCGGGGATATAAACCTGGTGTGATGCTAGAGAGTGTCAACAAGCTTTCTGGCACCGTTGCCGAGGATATAAACCTGGTGCGATGCTAGTGAGCGTCAACAAGCTTTCTGGCGCCGTTGCCGGGGATATAAACCTGGTGCGACGCTAGTGAGCATCAACAGTCAATCAATTCCTCCTTTAGATGAGACTTCAATTCAGCAGATATTTGTTTTGTCGCTTGCATCTCAGCTGACAGAGTCTCTGGAGGTTGCTCTTCTAAAGTTCTTGGTTGTGGATTTGGTGCTACCGATGCCTTTGCTCTAGAAGAACTTTGTGTATTTGATTGACTCATCACAGGTGGAGTTTGTCCGATCGGCTGTCCAGCCGATGGAGTTGGTTGATGCAGGTTCAACTGGCCCGAGCTGGCCAATTGGTTTAGCAGCATCTGCATCGTTTGCACAGGATCTATCTGCTGTGGTTGTGCTACTGGCTGCCTTGTCATCCCCTGATTGATCGGCTGCTGAGGCGATGATCTTGTATGAGCAACCGTATAAGCTGGGGTTAGGACAGGCTGCACTGATGTTGACTGCTGCAGTGGAGTAGTCTGTACGGGCATTCCCAAGATCGGCTGAGGAGCCGGTCTATGAGGTGGAACAGGAGCTTTTCTTTCCATTGCTATAACCATATGAGCGTGAGCTGGACTGAGCTTGACTCTTTCAAAAGCTTTGCTCCCATGATTGAAGTAGACAAACTCCACTCCTTCCTTAGTCATATGCACAGTCCCTAGAGTACCTCCAAACATAGCTTGATAAGACTCCGGGTACTTCACTTCTGGAATTTCTTCAGGCTGAGGCTCGAAGAAATTTGAGATATCTATCTCGAAGTGATCATGAGGTAAGCCCCATCCTACAAGTCTTCCATTCTAATCTCTCATCGCAAGATATTGCTAGTGATGATTCTGCATTGAAAATGTCTGATTCTGTACTTTGGATTGTGCTGAATAGGTTTGAACTATTGGCACCGTAACAGCAGGGTTTTTAGACATATCCCCAATATTCTGATTCTGAATCGGCTGGGCATCCGATGAAGGATCAGGAGCAGTTGCATTGATCTGTGGAGACGGTGAAACCCCTACTGTTGGATCATCAATCGGAAAGGAAGCCGATTGGTCTTTTGGAAACACTGTAAGAGACCACCTTGGTTGAAAGTAAGCAGACCCCACGTATCCCTCTTCTGTTCCCTTCTTGAGCGTCTCAGTCAGACAGTTTTGAATAGTATTGGCAAGGACCTTTGACTGATCGATCATGGTTTGATGCATAGCCTTGTTCATCATGTCCTGAAGTCCTTGAGGATCAGCTGAGAAGGTGACATGCTGGGGCGTTGGCTGAGGATTTTTCTTGTAAACCCCACCTTTGGTTTGACCATATGAAGCCAAGCATAGTTCTTCATAGCGCTTCATGTGAGCTTCGAACTCAGCTTTGTCTGCATCCTTCAGCTGATCTTTGGTGATTGTCTGAATGTTGCCCTGTCAACTTCATTATTCTTCGAGTTCTTCGTCATTGTTGACTTTTTCGGGTCCCACTAGGCGTGCCAAAAGTGTGTTGACGCGAAAATAGGACGTCACCTCCGCGTGCAACACAAGTGACTCCCCGGTCTGTAGCGAGGTGTGCCAGCCAACCTGACCTGTTGATTGATAATGGAAAAAGATTAGGGATCAACTAGAGAACCGATGGTCCTTTAGTGGCAAGTGTACTAGCCAATCGACCAATACAGAGAAGCGGGATCGGCCGGCTCGAGAGCGACCGAGGCGCAAAAATGTAAGTAAAGAGATCGGCTGGATTGGCTGATCGTGACGTCAGCACTCGAAACAGGTCTGAATTGGCTGCAATGTTAGAATCCGACGAGATCTAGATCGAGCTGGATAAATTGATGATAATAGGTAAAACCACAAGAATTGGGACAAAAACTTACAAATCTAGCTAATATCGGTATGGGGTGAATAAAGAACTAGACGAAACCTCAGCGATGCGCCCGGAGGTTAAAGCCTTGGATTATTCGGTAAAACGGTACTCACAAGCTTGCCAAAGATCGATCGATGCAGCCCGACGAACTTGAAGGACGACGTTGGAGAAAGAAAAAACGCAATGGCGAAGTCGCTGAAAAGTAGATGTTGTAAATTGTAAAGGGTTTGTCTAGAGGCGGTTTGTTTGATATTGGTGTGTACATATTTTTCCGACCACGCAGGGTCGCTATTTATGTCGTGAGGACAACCCGACTCCTAGCCGATTACGGCACTGTTTACTTGCATCTAAAGAAAACAGACACTACTAAAAATAGAAAAAGACTCACGTAGGAGTCAAACTCTACTGAAACTGACTCTGGCCCGTTGCCAATCGTAGATTGACCCGCCTCCGCCGTGTCTTCCCTTTGGCGTATCTTCTTGATTTCCGCCTTCTCCCTTCCGTCGGCCGATTCCCTGGTTGACCATCATCTGATCAGGTCGACCCTTATGGATCTGGTTTGACCTCCTTGTCCATCGGCGAGCCTCCGTTGACCACCTTCTCTCTCTTCAATCGGCCGATTGTACTGTTTATCTCATCGTCTACTCCTTTTTATCTCTTTTGATATGTTTTTTCCAAAAAACAGTGTCAACACACGCGTTGGGATTGCAAGGCTTACGTCGAGGCTAAGCAAGTTTGCGGTCACCGGGCATCCATCTGATGGTGCTACGACGAAGTTTCCCAAAAGGCCCTTCGGGGGCGTGTATCCTAGTTTAATGTAATAGGGGTAGTTTCATCTTTCAGTTGCCTCCATATAACCCAAGTGGTGAGAGGATGGAAGCCATCTCTTGGAACCCTAGCTCATTTGGTTTTGCTATTTTCCTCTTCCTATTTTCCTTTAGGATTTTCTAGGACTAGCTTGAGAGCTTCATGGTGAGATCTTGAGAGAGGGATGGATGATCGGGAGGCAAGCTAGACCTTGTATGAACCTTCATGGTATATATAGATGATTCGGCGTGGTTCCTCAAGGCTTGGTTGTGTCTCTCCCATTTTCCCTTTTTGGTGATTTTCAGAGCCTTTTCTTGGTGATTTTCTTGTGGCGGTTTTGAGACATTTCTCTTTGGGATTTGGTGAGGGATGTATGCATGAACCCTTCGTGGTTCTTTTCCTTGTGATTCCCTTCCCAAATCCGTGAGTAAAGGGGCTCGATTTTGGGGTTTTCCTAGGTTTCGGGAAAGTGGTGTTCTTGGTGGAAATCCTTCGATTCCTCTTGATTCAATGAGTTTTGCTGGACCAAATCATAGCTATGGAATGCCCATGAGGTACTCCTACTATCCCCAAAGTCTTGTGCGAATCCGTGGAGCGAATCGGGAGATCGAGATTTGGATTTGGAGGAGCTGACCTGCGGGTTGCTGTTCATCCCGAGCTGCCCAGGCTTGACCGGTTTGACCGGTGCAAGGCTCCTGTGGGATTTGCCCCAGGTGAACTACCTGGTTCGTGTGGCTTTGATTTGTGGTGTTGCTGGTTAGTTCTTGGCCGGTTTCAAGGTGGTTTGCTTAGTTTTGTGGAGGTTCTTCGTCTCTTTCAGTTTGAGTTTTGTAGGTGATTTTGTTCCAGGGCCTAGAGGAGTCACTAAGGCTTCCTGGAACTTTGATGTGCATCTGCTGGTGCCACCGGCCTGACCAGCAGAGTCCACCGGTCTGACTGGTGCCATCGGTCTGACCGGCAGGAGCCATCGGTCTGACCGGTGTGACACAGACAACAGACTGTGCAGTTTTCCGCTGCATGTTTGGTGTGAGTGTTCGGTTGGTTGAGTTGTTGGTTCCTCGGATCAGCAGCACTCCAGTGGCTACGTGGTCTTGGCCAACTTGGGTAGTTGAGTCGGATAAGTGATTTGTCCAAGCCGTGTTCGACTTGTTGGAGAAGCCATCTCCTTCGAGAAGAATTTTTATTAGCTCTCATTCACTCCCCCCCTCTCTGGTCGCCAGTTCGGTCCTTCAAGTGGTATCAGAGCCGGTTACGGGTCTTGTTGACTCTAAGCAGTCTAAGATCCAAAGATGGCGTCCCAGGAACGGGGTTCGGGTCCTCCGCACTTCGATGGGAAAAACTACCAGATGTGGCAGAGGCGGATGGCAGCTTTCGTCTGCAGCAAGGGTCAGATCCTTTGGGATGTCACGGTGAACACAGTGTATGTTCATCCTATGAACTTCCTTGCTCCAGGATCGAGGGACATGCACGACGCCAACAACAAGGCGGTCGACTACTTGTTTCGTGCTCTGTGTCAATCCGAATTGGTTCGGGTTCAGACAACGGACTTGGCTTGTAGGATTTGGGAGCAGCTGCAGGATGCTCACGCTGGAAATGCTCAGGTTCAGGGTTGGATGTATGCGACTTACCGGAGAGAGTACGAGAACTTCACTCATCTCCCCGGTGAGTCAATTGATGCCTTGTTCCAGCAGTTCACGGTAGTTGTGAACAACACGAGGGCCAATGTGACCGTGCTCCCATACGATGATCATGACATAGTTGTGAAGCTCTTGCACTCACTGGATCGTACCATTTGGGGTGAAAAGGTCGAGGCCATCCTTGAGTCCGAGAAGTATGACACCATTACGGTGAACGAGCTGTTCTCTAAGCTCAAGTCAGCGGAGGTGGATCGTGGTGTGACAGCCCAGCTTGAGACCCCGACTGACTCTCATAGTCTTGTTCTCGTCAGTGGCTCAGGTGCTAAGTCTAACGCTAACCCATCCTCCCAAATGTATTCTTTGTCTTCTTTGATGTTCTTGCCAGATGAGGAGTTCGACGTGCTTGGAGAGGACGAGCTGGCGCTATTGACCAGGCGGTTCGAGAGGCTGCACGAGAACCAAGTGAACACAAGGAGGACGACACGGACATGCTTTCAGTGCGGCAAGCCAGGACACTTCGTCGCCGACTGTCCGGAGAAGATGGAGAACAAGGACGGCTACAAGCACCGGTCGAGGATGGAGAACAAGCACCGATCAAGGCGCGATCACAAGCACAAGCACAGGAACAAGGACGAGTGAGCGAGCAAGAAGGCCCGAGCGATGGTCGGAGCAAGCGACGTCGACTTCAGCTCTGCCTACTCTACCTCGAGCTCCAGTGGCAGCGAAGATGAAGGTGATCGGCGCAAGAGCAAGAAGGCATCCAAGAACTTGAGCGGGCTGAGCTGCTTCACGCGTGACGGCTTCTACGGCATGGCACACAGCTCCGGCAGCAAGAAGAGCCATAAGGATGACTCGAACTCCGACCCCGAGGATGAGGTACGTGATGAGCTTTCCTTCTTGCGCCAGGAGAATGAGGAGCTTGGCAAGTTGCTTGATAACCGCGATGACATGCTTAGAGAGGCTAAGAAGATGAGGAAAGAGCTTAGGGCCTCGCTAGAAGATGCTAGGAACGGAGTAGCTGAACTAGAAACACAGAACCTTGATGCTAAGCTTGAGATAGATTCGCTTAAGGCTTCACCTGTTGTTTCTGATGAGGTTGATTGAACTGATTGCTCTGTTTTCCTAGCTGATCTTACTGCTCTTAAGGAAAAGCATGCCTCCAAGTGTTAGGAACTAGATGTGCTTAGGGTTGAAGTGGCTGAGCTCAAGTCTAGACCTGCTTTGTTAGGTGCTTGCACTTCTTGTCCTATTTTGCATGAAAAGATTGTTGAATTGCATGCTCACATTGTTGCACTTGAGGCTGATTTGAAAGCACCTATTCCTACTTCCTGTTCTACCTGTGAATTGCATGCTGTTCAGAATTTGGAGCTTTCGCATTATGTGGACCGTTTGCAAGATGAAAATGATGAATTGAGAAAAATGATGGGTTGGTTGTCGGGTCATGAGCCACAACTTAGGATAATGATAGAGGCATACAAGCGCTATGATGGGCAAGCGCTTGGGTTGGATAAGATTGGAGAGTGCAGTGGTGAGGGAGGAGAGAAGATTGGTGATATCCAAGCTCCACCGAAAACCTTCCACAAAAATGCCTATGCTCCTAAGCCAAATCCAGTAAGAAACCGACTTGACAGAACCCCAGATCCACCAGTGTTTCCTCCCCAAATAAATGATTTCTAAAAACCCATCAAGTTCAAGAGTGACTTGGGGAACGAGTTCCTTGGGAAGAAGGGAGAGAAACCAGGTGAGGAGAAACCAAAAGAGAAGCCAAGTGAGCAACCCCAACCCAAGCCTAAACCAAAACCCATTCGGTTCCATTGTGGGTATTGTGGTAGAGATGTTCACAAGGATGAGTTTTGCTTCAAGAGGAAGCGTGAGGAGAGGTTGGCTAAGGAGTGGGCTAACAAGGACAGGTACCACCCATCAAATGGTGTACCTGAGCCTCGTATGTAGATGCCCAGGGCCAAGGCCATTGTGAGGACAGTTCCAACTTGGGGAGATCGGAGAGTTTCAGGTGGTGCTGCTGGTCGAGCACCACCGGTCAGACCGATCAGGAGGACCGGTCAGACCGGTGTAGGTCTGGGTGCAAGGAGGTTTGGTTTTCGTGCCGTGAGGATGCTCGGTTCAGTTCCTTTGGTCGTGGTTCAGGTGGTTGGCATCATGAGTCTGGTGGTGTTGAGTTTGCTAGGCGTTTTCCACCTTGTGCTCAATACGATGGTGGGAGGAGTCGTAGCTTTGAGTCTCAGAGGAGCAATGGTCCATGGTCTTCCTTTCATGGCTTTCGTTCTCCTTCAATGAGACAGGGGTGGTTCCCTCGTGGTGGTACTCGTGGTGGTTTCCGTGGTGGTAGCTTTGTTAGGCGCGATGATATGGATTGTGCTAACCCCACTTTGGAGCAAATGGCTCGGCACTGGTTTTAGTCTTTTGGTACTAACCCCAGTGCTGTGTCGTTTATTTGCTCACGTGCTCGTTTTTAAATTTCAGGTGGGAGACTTGAGGAACGTTTGGCTGATTGACTCTGGTTGCTCGAGGCATATGACCGGAGACAAGTGGTGGTTCTCAAGTTTCATCCCGGTGGTGTCCAAGATATACATCACCTTTGGGGACAATGGGCGAGGGCGTGTGCTTTCAGAAGGTGAGATTAAGGTAAGTGACAAGGTCACTCTCAGGCGTGTTGCTCTTGTTCAATCGCTCGGGTTCAATTTGCTTTCCGTATCCCAGCTTTTGGATGAGGGCTTTGAGGTGTTGTTTTGGCCTGGTGGTTCTCGGATTTTGGATTCTTGAGGGGACCTAGTTTGCTTGGTCGTTCCCGAGGGTCAAATTTTCCGAGCGGATTTCTCTGAATCTTCTGGTGTGGCTCGTTGCTTTTTGGCTGGTTCTTCTAGTGAGTTGTGGAAGTGGCATAGGAAGTTGGGTCACTTAAGCTTTGACCTTTTGTCTCGCTTGAATAAGCTCAATTTGGTCCGAGGGTTGCCCCGCTTGAAGTTTGAGAAAGAGTTGGTTTGTGCGCCGTGAATGCATGCCAAGATGGTAGCCTCTTCCCATCCGCCCTCACCGATGTGATGACGGAGCGTCCATGCGAGCTGCTCCATATGGACCTTGTTGGCCCAGGTTGTGTGCGATCTGTCGGTGGGAAGTGGTACGTCCTAGTTGTGGTGGACGACTACTCTCGGTCTGCTTAAGTCTTCTTTTTGGAGGTGAAAAGGGAGACATTTGGTTTTGTTCGAGATCTTATCTTGAGGTTGAAGAACGAGAGGCACACAGATGCCATACGAGCGATCCGCAGTGACAATGGCTCGGAATTTAAAAACTCTCATTTCAAAACCTTTTGCCATGACTTGGGTCTTGAACACCAGTTTTCGAGTCCGTATACGCCTCCCAGAATGGCGTGGTGGAAAGAAAGAACATAACTTTGTCTGAGATGGCCCGGACTATGCTCGATGAGCATAGGACTCTGAGGAGGTTCTGGGCTGAGGTGGTCAATACCGCGTGCTATGTGTCGAACAGGATTTTCCTTCGAGCTTTCAACAAGAAGACGTGCTATGAGATGATGCACAGTCGCACTACCAAGGTGAGTCATTTCCATGTGTTTGGATGCAAATGCTTGAAAAAGGGCAAGAATTTGGATAAGTTTGAGGCTAGGTCAGTCGATGGTATTTTCTTTGGTTATGCTACTCACTCCAGAGCATTTCGTGTGCTCAACTTGGAAACTAACCAAATCGTTGAGACTTGCAAGGTTACCTTCGACGAGAACAACCACGTAGCTCTCTTGTCTTTGATTGTACAGGTGATGATGAGCTTGGCAAGGAGATCTTTCAGGAGGAGGAGCATGAACATGGAGATGATGAAGATGGTGGTGCGGTGCCCGTGGCTGAGCATGTACCTACTACTTTGACTACGATCGAGAACGGGCCCTCTCCTACACCTACAACGACATGTCGAGATCAAGAAGAAGCTGCTGTTGAGGGGGAGGTAGCTTCAAGGCAAGAACCTCCCCGGCGAGTTCAAGTGGATCACCCAGGTTCGAGGATCATTGGGGATCTCAACGAACGCACTAGTCGGTCGAGGGTTCGAAACAATTCACACTTTGCTTAGGCTGCTTTTGTTGCTACCTTTGAGACCAAAGACATTGGACACGCCTTAACTGATTCTAATTGGGTCAACGCAATGCATTAGGAGTTGGAGAACTTTGAGAGGAACCAAGTTTGGGAGCTGGTAGATCCTCCACCGGGTTGTAAGCCGATCGGGACAAAATGGGTGTGGAAAAATAAAGAGGCTGAGAATGGAGAAGTGGTGAGACACAAGTCGAGGTTGGTGGCGCAAGGGTACAGTCAGAAGGAGGGGATCGACTACGAGGAGACCTTTGCTCCCATAGCCCGTTTGGAGGCGATTAGGATCCTTCTAGCCTTTTTCGTAGCTAAAGGGTTCAAATTGTACCAAATGGATGTGAAGAGTGCCTTCCTGACGGTGTGTTGGAGAAAGAGGTGTTTGTAAAGCAACCACCGGGGTTTGACAGTGAGAAGTACCCCCACTAGGTGTACAAGTTGAGAAAGACGCTTTATGGGTTGAAACAGGCGCCTAGGGCTCGGTATGGCAGGTTGAGGGGGTTTCTTTTTGCTAAGGGCTTTGAGATGGGGAAGGTAGATCAGACCTTGTTTCTCCTCAGGCAGGGCGTTGATATTCTGATTGTTCAGGTATACGTGGATGATATTATCTTTGGTGCCTCGTCTCACTCTTTGGTTGCAAGGTTTGCAGAAGACATGAGCAGGGAATTCGAGATGAGCATGATGGGTGAGTTGCAGTTCTTCCTCGGCCTCCAGATCAAGCAGTCGAAGGAAGGAACATTAGTGCACCAAACAAAGTACACCAAGGACATTGTGGGGAAGTTCAAGATGGAGGACTTCAAGGCCATGGCGACTGTTGATGGTCCTTACAACAAAAATCCGACCACCAAAATCTTGGAAATAAGAAGGGTATATGGCAAGCTTCATGCATATTTTTAGTACTAATAAAGTTCCATGAGTTGTGTTGTGAATTTTATATGCAGGTACGCAATTAGGAGAAATCAGGAGTCACCAGGCCACACCTAGCAGGCACGGCCGGACCAGCGGGTGCGGCCGGCCCTGCTGGTGCGGCCGAACCGCCAGGTGTGGCCGGTCCACCAGGCGCGGCCGGCCCTGCACCCCACCACGTCTCGAGTCCAGGCGGCCATCACTTCCACAAACACACCTTGGATGGATGGGATGTGCCGGGGTTATGTCGGTTTGATCCAAAGGAGTAGAAAAGAGGCACTTGGACCCATGGGCCCACCTCTACATGCAACCAACCGCCATTTCGAAGCAATCCTGAGCATCCCCTATCATTGGCGGTGCATCACACGGCTTGGAGTAGGTACGGCCGGATCAAGAGATACGACCGCACCTATGAAGCAGCAAATCCGGCGGAACCGACCCAGGATACCGACTCACAACCGACCAAGGATCGAGCATCAGGACCATCCACGACGAAAGGCGGCACATCACAGGTGCGGCCGCACCTAGAGGTGCGGCCGTGCCTGGCTCCCGCCTCCTCAGCACTCCACCAACCTCCCACTGCTATAAAAGGGACCCTCCACTCGCTGGAACAGAAGACACACCGCAGGAGGATCACTATTGTCCACTTTTGTATCTTAGAGTAGGAAGTAGTGTAGTTTGGTAGTTAGAGTCGAGTCGAGCTAGTCTCGGGGTTCCGGAGAAGTCTTCTTCAGAGTTCGGGTACTACTCTTGTATCTTTCCTTTATAAGACTTAAGTGCAATTCAAGTTATCTTTCTATCTTACATTCCGAGTCAATTACATTCAACTTTTACTTAGCTAATAGAAGCTTTATTCTAGGCTTAGACTAAAGTGAGTTTTGCCTCGGTTAGCGTAGCTCTCTTGAACCCTATAGTGTTGTGGTCGTTCTTCGCTTGATCTTCGTCTGAGCACTTCGGTGTTTAGCCGTAGAGAGAGACCTCTCCCTAAAGGTCTTAGGGAAGGTTCTTTGGTTTCTTGTGAGCGCGGTGCTCAGAACTTGCCTTAGTCTTAGATTGGTGTTCCGTTCAACGGAATAGTTGTGGTACCCTAAGGAGGTGACAGCTCCGGACGGGCTTTGTAGTCCACCACGTTAGTTCGGTCCGGTAGGATTCAGCGCGTCGTCGTTCTCCCTTCTCATCCCAGTCCGAGAGCGCGGCTTTGCATGCCCCTGCAACACTAGAAGAGCTTGTTGATCCTATCTTACCTTGGCTCTGCTTTACCTTAGTTCTTTTCCCCGGAGTTGACAAGAATAGATAGATTGCCTTAGGATCCTTCCTCGTCTCGTTGTCCTCCCAACTCACTAGGACCTGATATGACTACGCTTACCACACCGACAAGCATGACGACTTATTCAACCAAGATAACTACTTCTTCAACCAAAATGACTACTTCTTCAAGTCAAGCTGCATCAACTACACCAACTCTTGTTTTTGGTAGACCAATTACATGTAGCCGAGCTATGCAACTACAACAAGAGGTGCACGCGCTACTTTGTGAAATTCATTTTAACATTAATGAGAATTATATACTACCTAAGTCGTGCATGTTGCTATTGCTCAGGTTTACCAAGACGGATGATAAGAATAGACCAAGATTGAACCAGAGAGAAGAACCACGTCGAATCAGTTCGGTCTGGCAGAACCGTCACGAAGAATCAGTCATATCTTTTGATTCACAGAAGCTATGGAGGTCCATGAGTACACGTTGGAAAGCTCTTGAAGTCTAGTTTCTAATGCCACTGGTGCTAAGTGCTTTAGACATTCCAGTGAGGCAGCTGAGTGCTTTTAGTACAGACTGGTCAGAGTGTCAACAGTCTGCCTAACATCCAAGTTCCTGTGAAAAACTGTACCATTCTACAATATTTCGTGGTACATGCTGCACGTAGTGTGAAAGTGCATCAAGTCAACTTTCCAACGCATCCAACGGTACGTCATTTGGAGTTTCCAAGATGGAGTTATTGTCAAAACACTGAAGACTGCGCAGAAGACTAACAGTCACGTGGAAACTCATCAGGAGCGTGGAGGCCTTTTCACATAGGCTGTCTTTTCATTTTTGTTTCGTGTTTTCACTTATCCAGGAGGTCTGCTCCTTGTATAAATACCCCTTTGCTTCATAGCAAACGTAAGACTTTGATAATTGAAATACAGAACCCCTTTGTTTAGCTGTGTGCTAGCAAACCCTTGAGAGAAATCTCTACCCTCTTTGCTCTTGTGATCTCCTTCGCGGGAATACAACAACGGCGGCTTCATCTGCTCCCAATTGGTGCTCCTACTCCCTTCGAGGCTTCCTCGATTGATTGTAGGCTGTGTTGGTTGGTTCCTTGAGAGTGTGGTTGGGCGAATCCTCGATTCAGGTTGCCGGTTAAAGACGGTGGTTGGCTTCGAGTTTTATTTGCCAGGTTGCACTAGTTATCGCTACTTGCAGCAAGTTATCTTGGCTTCTTTGAAGCTAGTTATCTGGTGATCATCCTACGTCGTGAAGATCGAGACCCCCTTGGCGCATCATCTGGTATCAGAGCTTTCGTTACCACGGTAGGATTCTTTACCCTTAGCTACATATATTTGTGCCTTCGTCCTATCCACAAAAAGCCAAAAAAAAACTCTTATAGCCTTTTGTTACAATTTGTTTATCTTGTGAGTTTGGTTAAATTTCAGTCCATTAGAGTCTTTGTTTAGTTGCTGATCATCATATCCTTTGCGTGTCCTTTTGAGCCTTTTCATATCTCTGAAAATTCCTACAAAAAAAATATATCTAGTAAACCATTCTATCCTTTGCGTAAACTTTTTGTCCTATCAAGATAGCTACTGGTCGTGTTTGGTTCTATCATTGTTAAATTGTGCAAGTATTATATCTGTTCTTCTCTTAGTGTGTTAAAAAAAAGAGAGGTAAAAAAAAGAAGTGTTCAGAAAGTTGCAAAAAAAAAGAGAGTGTTAAGAAAGTTTAAAAGAAAAGTGTTGGAAAGAAAGGAGCAAGATCAGATTTGTTTGATATGCACAAGTGCTGAACCTTCATATCCATTTGTGTGACCAGTTTGCTATCATCCTTTGGTGCAATTTTGCTAGGTGATTTCCTTTACACCAATTATCCCTAGCATATTCCTTGTTTGCATCAAATCTGTCTGTCTTTTGTGCGTGCGTTGCTACAGTTACTTCGTTCATATCTTTTGATCAGCACTAGGCATTTGATCTCTAGTTTGGATTGTTATTTAACTTTACAACAACTAGATTTCAGATTGCTTTCCTTGTATATCACTCCCCACCAAGCTCCACATATAAGCCATCGTAATCGGTACTCTTTGGTCTTGTATTCGCTTAACCATCACTCTTGTTACCACCACACTTTATTTTTGTTGTAACCGCAAGGATTTCATAAAGAGCTTCGGTTGGTAAGAGAGGTGAGATTGTGAGAGTTCCACATTTTATCCTATACCACATATAAACTTGTTGTTTTGCATATGCATTAACCATGGTAGGTCAAAGATACACTAATCTTCCATTCTATGGAAGTACCGATCCAGAGGAGTTTCTTGATTGGCAAGAGCAAATGGAGATTGAGCTTGAAGTTCAAGATTTTTCAGAAGCGAAGCAAATATCAAGGGCTGTACTTGAATTTGAAGATTATGCTCTTGATTGGTGGAAACAATATCCACAGAAGCGTCTCATCAAGAATTGGAAAGATTTGAAGAAGGCCATGAGAAAAGAATTTGTTTCAAAAAATTATGGGCTGATTTTAGTTCGTCGCTTGGAGAATGTGAAGCAAGGTAATAGATCTGTCCAAGCATATTATGACAAGTTATATTCTTCATTGCATAGAGCAAATGTTATTGATGACATGAATGCAATGAAATACTTTGAGAGAGGTATTAATGATAACATTGCTGCTGCACTTGAGGGAAAGCATTTTAGAAGTTTGCAAGATCTTCTAAGTTGTGCAATTAGAGAGGAGAAGAAAATTATGAAGGTGCAGCAAGGCAAGATCACAAGGGGCAAAAATTTGTGCCAAGACAAATGTTCTAAACTGCAGCCCATTGTATCCTCTGTTAGTGGACAGAAGCATGCATCGATGTCATGCAAGAAGAGAGGACATGCTGTCCCAAAGTTTTCTTTAGTTGATTCTAGTGCCAAAAGAAGTGAACATCAACAATTAAACTCTAAGATAAACTCTGATATGCAACAAGAATATAGTGATGCGCATCAAGTTGATAAGAGAAGTGATGAAGTGTGTGATGTTACATTGAGTCATATGGTTACACCAATATCTGGGAAAGTTGCTATCCCAAAGTGTCAGTTACCACCTGAAATTGTGAAGGAAGAAGTTACAAACAATCTCATCATTGGTTCGTGCAGTTTTGAGCAAGATCATGAAGAAAAATCTGTAGCACATGCTACCCAAGGTGATCTAGAAGAAGCCACTATGTCAAGTTGTGAAATTAGAGAACATCTTTCTCTATTGGAGGTTGATATTTTGAGTCCGCAATTGAAAGGAGATGAGAACTGTCAGTGCCATGATAATTGGCAGAGAAGAGAAATAATTGAAGGCAACAAAGAAATTGATGTTGCTAATTTTCAAAGTGAATGTGTTCATTTTGTTCAAAAGGGATATGGAGAGACATCGTCTCAGGGTCGGTTTGTTAGTGTTGAAGATCCTATAAGTTTTGTGCTTTGTCCTAGCGCCATTTGTGGTGAAGATCATTGCCCCAAAGTTGGCAAAGAAGTTGGAATTCAGTATGCTGATAAATCAGCACCAAACCATCAAGACCACCTTGATAACACTTCAACTTTTGAAGGTGTGTCTAATCTGAATTTTAAAGCTGACCATAGTGTCAATGTGAGAGCTGAATGTGAGGAGAGGGATGCTTCTATTGTGTCATCTAGTGAAGGTGAGAAATCTGTCCAAGGTGAAGATCTTCATACTCCAACACATTTGAAGTTTGAAACTGAAATTTTTCCAAATACAAATGTGATGCCAAGATCTGATGTATCATCAACTTCATTATGCGAGATAGTATTGGACAGCGGTACCAAAATTATGTGCTCTGACATGTCACTTAATGTTCAGATTGAAGGCAAGATTAGTATACATAATTACGCTTCTATTGATGCCGGTTCAATTTCTTTGGAGGAGATCAAAGATGATTGTTTGGCTGCCACTATTGCTGTCCCAATACCACTAAAAAAGACCATGAATGGTGACACATATTCATATGTTGCTCCACGAGACATCGAAGATATTGTTTATCAGTACCCATGTGAGAATGAGAGCAACATAGCCAAATTGAGTGTGGATGAAAATAAAAGTGAGCTGAGTGACCCCATAAATTGTGAGAGCATCCACAACGAGAGTGAGAGAGATCCATCACACAAAAACAAAGAGCCTGAGTGGAAGATGTGTGAGGATGTTTATAAATCTAACCTAGTCATCCATACTTCTAGTGCTATCTTCCAAAATGTGCAGGTTTGCAAGGAAACTGAGCAAAGGATGTATGCTCATCACACTATACCACTTGATGTGAGAAGTGAGCAGATTACTAGTGTGCAAAACCAATTTGTTGTTGTTACAAACATGAAGCATGAGGATGGAGGAGGTAAACATTCAAAAGTGCAAACACCAAAACTGAAAGGTAATCAAAATAATACAGATCTGAATTTGCGAGGTAAATTATTGAGTAATCATGATGAAACATCTTCTGCAATTTCAATTGAGTTTGCTAATCTTTGTCCTGATTCTACTCATTCACAAGTTAATTCAAATGCTGAAATTTTGCGAGTTGATAACATTTGTTTTACTATGCATAACTCTTGTTCTATTTTGATTGAATCTTGTGATACCTTATATGCTAATGAATTTCACCATGTTCAGTTAATTACTCGTGCTGAATTTTTCAAAGGAATATCTCCTGCTAATTGTTTGAGTTACACTATGCTTGATAAACATGTTGAGATTGATCAAATGCTTGACAGTGTTTCTATGATAACATCTCTAAGTTCTTTGAATAATGTTCATAGCTGCAAGTTTACATTCAATTTGATTGTTGAACAAGTTTTTGATAAGTTCTTTGCATGTTCTGTGTGCATAACATGTGACAAGCTTTCTGAATTTAAAACGAACATGTTGAATGCCAAACATTGTGAACCATATTTTTCTGATCTTGAGGTGAATAAATTGTTTAATGCTTGTTGTTTTGAGAAACAAATATTGTTTACTTGTTCATATTCTTCATCAAAAGACATGAACAATATGCAAAGTAATGGAATTTTTGGACCAACAATTTTTCTGACCACATCAGAGACAAATGATCATGGAAGGTATATTTCTAATCTTTTGAATAAATTGTGCAAAAAGAATTTTGGTAATATAAGTAATGCTCAAAATTTTGAAATGTTCAATGTTGCAATGGTGAAAGATGAGGTTTTGAATCAATTGTGCTGCTTAAAAGAAATAATTGTTCTTCCATCTACTAAGTTGATTGCAGGATCTCAAACACCAAGAAAATATCATCGAGGTGAGATAAGTGACCTGAGTTTGATAAATGGAGTTCAATTTTATAAAGTCCATAACCAATACACATCATGTAGTCATTCTGTAAACATGAATATGGGTTACAAAGGAAGAAAACAGAAAATTAAAACAATTGGTCATGAAAAATATTGTATAGATACACCCTCTGCTTTTTATGATTTGGTTTTAGGAAAACAAAAGCCGAGGACGGCTTTTCTTCAAGGGAGGGAGGATGATATGACTATGCTGACCACACCGACAAGCATGATGACTTATTCAACCAAGATAACTACTTCTTCAACTAAAATGACTACTTCTTCAAGTCAAGCTGCATCAACTACACCAACTCTTGTTTTTGGTAGACCAATTACATGTAGCTGAGCTATGCAACTACAACAAGAGGTGCACGCGCTACTTTGTGAAATTCATTTTAACATTAATGAGAATTATATACTGCCTAAGTCGTGCATGTTGCTATTGCTCAGGTTTACCAAGACGGATGATAAGAATAGACCAGGATTGAACTAGAGAGAAGAACCACGTCGAATCAGTTCGGTCTGGCAGAACCGTCACGAAGAATCAGTCATATCTTTTGATTCACAGAAGCTATGGAGGTCCATGAGTACACGTTGGAAAGCTCTTGAAGTCTAGTTTCTAATGCCACTGGTGTCGAGTGCTTTAGACATTCCAGTGAGGCAGCCGAGTGCTTTTAGTACAGACTGGTCAGAGTGTCAACAGTCTGCCTAACGTCCAAGTTCCCGTGAAAAACTGTACCATTCTACAATATTTCGTGGTACATGCTGCACATAGTGCGAAAGTGCATCAAGTCAGCTTTCCAACGCATCCAATGGTACGTCATTTGGAGTTTCCAAGATGGAGTTATTGTCAAAACACTGAAGACTGTGCAGAAGACCAACAGTCACGCGGAAACTCATCAGGAGCGTGGAGGCCTTTTCACATAGGCTGTCTTTTCATTTTTGTTTCGTGTTTTCACTTATCCAGGAGGTCTGCTCCTTGTATAAATACCCCTTTGCTTCATAGCAAACGTAAGACTTTGATAATTGAAATACAGAACCCCTTTGTTTAGCTGTGTGCTAGCAAACCCTTGAGAGAAATCTCTACCCCCTTTGCTCTTGTGATCTCCTTCGCGGGAATACAACAGCGGCAGCTTCATCCGCTCCCAATTGGTGCTCCTACTCCCTTCGAGGCTTCCTCGATTGATTGTAGGCTGTGTTGGTTGGTTTCTTGAGAGTGTGGTTGGGCGAATCCTCGATTCAGGTTGCTGGTTAAAGACGGTGGTTGGCTTCGAGTTTTATTTGCCAGGTTGCACTAGTTATCGCTGCTTGTAGCAAGTTATCTTGGCTTCTTTGAAGCTAGTTATCTGGTGATCATCCTACGTCGTGAAGATCGGGACCCTCTTGGCGCATCAGGACCTCTCTAGTTCTTTTATCAAGATCTCCTCGCGTGTCAAGTTACCCCCCGTATATCTTTATCGTTACCCCCGCTATAAGTTCCTTTTTACCGAATCTCGATTCTCTCTACCGTTCTTTCGATTATCTATGCCATAGTGCTTCCCTTAGGAAATTATAAATACGATAACCCGAATACCACCGGGTGAAGTGCTACAACGGTAATCCGTGCGCTTGCGGACCTTTCTGTGATGTGTGTTTTACCAAAGACGTTCCTAGCTCCATTACTAGGTGTATAAACCCGGTAGCGACGCTAGCGAGTGCCAACAAGCATTTCTAGCGATGTCGCCGTAAGTGCAAACCTAGTAGTGAGTTTAAGGAATGTCAACAGCGACGCCTATGAGTACGACTACAGCTCTTGATGCGGATGAGGAAGGTGAGAACGTGGACCAGAAGGAGAACCGAAGCATGATCGGGTCACTCCTGTACTTGACGGCGACGAGGCTGGACATCCAATTCTCGGTATGTATGTGCGCTCGTTTTCAAGCATCTTCAAAGACTTCGCATCGACAAGCAGTCAAGTGTATTTTTAGGTATTTGCGATACACTCCCGACTTCAGCCTTTGGTACTCCGCGTCTTCTTCTTTGGCGCTTCATGGTTTTTCAGACGTGGATTTTGCCGGGGGTCGGTTGGATAGGAAGTCCACTTCCGGGACTTGCCAGTTCTTGGGTTCTTCTTTGGTGTCTCGGTCTTCCCGCAAGCAGTCGAGTGTTGCTCAATCCACTACCGAGGTAGAGTATGTAGCCGCTGCTAGTTGTTGCTCTCAGCTCCTTTGGATCACATACACCATGAGTGACTTTGGTCAGGAGTATACCCTTGTCCCACTTCTATGTGACAGCACCAGTGCCATAAGTGTTGCAAAGAACTCAGTGCTCCATTCCAAAACCAAGCACATAGAAGTGTGGTATCATTTTCTGAGAGACAATACGGAGAAAGGGAAAATCGCTTTGATCCATGTACCCACACATGACCAGCTCACCGACATTTTCACCAAGCCCCTAGATCAAGCAACTTTCACTCATTTGCGGGGGCAACTTGGTGTGTGTTTGATTTCTTGAGTTGTGTGTGGGATCTCCTTTGTATCATATGTATAGCTTTCCTTTGTGCATGTTTGCATTTGCATTGCATTTTCTATCATGATGTATAGGCATCTTTGTATCTTAGGTTGCATGCATTTGTATCATATGCATTGTGGTAGGAAAAAGCTTCTCCTATATACATTGTTCACCATGATGTGCTATATATGATCTTGTGAGCTAGTTTGGTATGCTATGGTTAGGTTGGCTTAGCTCTTGATGATCTTGATTTATGCCCATGGTTGGTAGCTATGTTTTTGAAAAATGCTACATGTATGACCTCTTGTGAGTAAATACCTTTATATGATCTTGACGTGTTTTTGTGGCATGACTATGCTTAATTTGTGGTTGGATATTTGATCATATAGGGCCAAAGGCTCATTTGTCATCATGAATGTTTAGCCCGCTTGCTTTATCTTGTAGAGGGGTATAAGTTCCTTTTTGTCGCAAAGACATTTCATGTACCAATATGAATCTGAAAATGAAATGTAAATTGCTTGGAAACTATGTTCCCATGTCATTTGTGCTTTATCTATATAGCTTTGGGTGCTAGACTGTTGCATGATGCCTACCGATGAGAAGTCTCATATTTAGAAGTAGGCACATGTCTTGGTGGCTTTGACATGACATGAGGTGCTTGATGGTGTTTATGATGATCCTATGATTAGAATGGTTGTCCTAGCATGAAGTTTGTGTGGCTTTGCCATTTTGACATGTTTTGCTCATGTTTAGGACTTTGCTCATGAGAGGGTGCTTTTTCGCAAAATTGCTCAATTCTATCTTAGCTTTGCTCAATGGATGTGAAACTTGGTGCTCTTGTAGCTGATGTTCATACGAAGCTATGGAGAATCTAACTTGCTCATTTGGACATGTGTAGCATCTTGTGTTCAATTTTGTCTATTTGAGAAGCTCTAGGTTGCATTTTTCCTAATTTTGGCTTGATTCATGCATTGTCAACAAGGGGGAGATGGTTGTGAAGGAAAAGTGCTTCTGGATGCATTTAGATGGTTTTCAGGTGGTTTCAAACCATTTCTGGGCTGTGTTTGTCACCGGTCTGACCGGTCGAGGTCACCGGTCTGACCGGTCAGAGTGCTGGTCCTGTTCATATGTTGGGCACCGGTCTGACCGGTGCAGCGGACCGGTCTGACCGGTCAGAGCTGAGCTGGTGTAGCTGCTCTATTTTGTGAAGAGGCTTGCATGTATTTGTCCAGGGGGAGTTGCTTTGGTTCAGGGGGAGCTTGCATGTGTGCAGGGGGAGCTCTTTGTAGTTTTCGGGCTTTGTCTTGGTGGTTTGCGCTCTTTGCCTGAGCTTTGTTTTGTCTTGGTTGTGTCAAGCCGTTGCCCTTGCCTAAGAGGACCGAGACTTTTCTCGTTCAAGTGATCTTGCTCTTTGCCTTTGGTTGGCTTTCGATTGTATGTTCAAGTTTCTTTTAGTCGTTTCTTTTCATTTCCTTCTCTCTTTGGTTACCCAAATGTGTGTGTTGTCAATGCACTTATCAAGGGGGAGATTGAGTACATGTGTGGTTCGAGGACCGATGGATGGTCTCTTCCTGGTGTGATGAGTGATTGACAACGTTGTGTGGACTGATTCTTGGCTAAGTATTGCAGGTGCAGGTTGCGGCTTGACTGGTGTTGGTGCAGGTGAAGAACAAGCGTGAAAGGTCGTTGCCGGTGAGGCCTCCAGGTGTGGAGAAGACAAGTAGGCTTGGTTCGAGGGACCCGGTGGCTAGCGGGGTCAAGTGCAGGCCGCATGGTGGCAAGAACAGCAAGATGAAGTCATGGACGGTTCCTTAGTTGAGCCTCAAAGCCAAGATCGAGCCAGGACTTCATGAGGGCCAAGTCATGAGTGGAGATTGGCAGAGGCCACACCGAGTTCGCGGGGTTTCCAGTGGTTCACCCGAAAACCACTGGGTTCCTTGGTTGATCCACAAAGCCAAGACCGAAGACGGAGGTGCAGCAGCATCAGGCCGGTCTGACCGGTGGAGGACACCGGTCTGACCGGTGTGCGACCACGACTTCCGGATGCTTCAAAGCTGAGGACACGCGTCGGGATCGCAAGGCTTGCGTCGAGGCTAAGCAAGTTTGCGTTCGCCGGGCATCCGTCCGATGGTGCTACGATAAAGTTTCCCAAAAGGCCCTTCGGGGGTGTGTATCCTAGTTTAATGTAATAGGGTTAGTTTCGTCTTTCGGTTGCGTCCATATAACCCAAGTGGTGAGAGGATGACAGCCATCTCTTGGAACCCTAGCTCATTTGGTTTTGCTATTTTCCTCTTCCTATTTTCCATTAGGATTTTCCAGGACTAGCTTGAGAGCTTCATGGTGAGATCTTGAGAGAGGGAAGGATGATCGGGAGGCAAGCTAGACCTTGTATGAAGCTTCATGGTATGTATAGATGATTCGACGTGGTTCCTCAAGGCTTGGTTGTGTCTCTCCCGTTTTCCCTTTTTGGTGATTTTTGGAGCCTTTTCTTGGCGATTGTCTTGTGGCGGTTTTGAGACCTTTCTCTTTGGGATTTGGTGAGGGGTGTATACATGAACCCTTCGTGGTTCTTTTCCTTGTGATTCCCTTCCCAAATCCGTGAGTAAAGGGGCTCGATTTTGGGGTTTTCCTAGGTTTCGGGAAAGTGGTGTTTGAAGGATCGATTAGGCTACCAGAGAGGGGGGGGAGTGAATGGGAGCCGATAAAAATTCTTCCCGTACGATGAACTCAGCCAATGTCCCAAATCCACAACCAAGGATTCCCACACGAGCTTGCCAAGGTCACGTAGTCACAACGGACCTACCAACCCTAGGAACAAGCCCCCAACAGGCTAGATCTGCGAGGGTAGTCACGTAGCCGATCTGCGAGGGTCGGGGCGGACGGTCCGCGGGGTACGGTTGGACGGTCCGCGCGGAGGGAGCGGACGGTCCGTAGGTAGAGCGCGGACGGTCCAAAAATCAACATCGAACCTCCAGTATGCACCGGCGAAAAACGGACGGTACGGGCGAGCACCGCGGACAGTCTGAGCCTCGTGGACTGTCCGGCCACCCCGGGCGGACGGTCCGACCAACTTCTTCCAAATGAAACCTACCGACTCGACGGATCAAAACAAAGCGATAGAAGAACTCGCGAAGAACACGACGAATAGCCGGCTGGTCAAGTCCTCGCGGACGGTCCGCACGGAGGTCACAGACAGTCCGCCAGGCTCGCAAACAGCAGCCCGAGCCCGACCTTTTGAAGGTCAACCTTTACTTCCCTTTGCCCGATCTCCCGAATCAACCAAGGGATTGCTACCAAATCATAGGTGAAGACGAAGTGCCTCTAGGAGATGAATCGAGATGAATCGAGAGGAATTTGTAGCCACAAACCCACTGAATCGAGAGGAATCGAGATTCTACCGAGCTCACACTAGGAGATAGGGTTCCAACCGAAATCCTTCATTCGAAGGCCAAATTCGGAGTTTGAGGGATCAAGATCAAGCACAAAGATGCACAAGACATCTATCCATGATCCCCACAAAGAAATCCAAACCCAAACACCTCAGAATCGAAGGAACAAGGCGCGCACGAAAATCCAACGAAAATAGCCCGAAAAAGACACGAAAATCACTCGAGCCACAAGAAGGAAATCAACGCAACCATGAAAGCTTCCATACACTCGGATGTCAGATTCTCTACAAAATGGTGAAGAAAATCTAAGCCTATGGAGCAGGGAAATGAGAAGCAGCCCGGAAGGATGGTTTGCCCGGAAACCCTAGAGTTATATATATGAGTCCCTCTGGGTTGGGCAAATGACCAAGCTACCCCTAGCACCTAAACTGAGATACAAACCCCTCAGGGTAAATATGGTCAAGTAGCACTCCTCTTCATCCACGCCTTTGCCGCAGTCCGCATCCCCCCAACGCAAGCCCTGCCATCCCGCCACGTGTCCGCCGGCATCGAAGCTTCTCAGCGTGCCTGGATCCCATCTCCGCCCGCCGAGCCTCCGGTCTTGGTTTTGAGGCTCTACCAAGTAACCCGACGGTTTTGTGGTGAACCACCGCAAACCCCACGTGCAGACTCCGGTCGTGAGCCGCTACCCTACACCGGCTCATGTCCACGACTTCGTCTTGCTTTTCTTGCCACCATGCGGCCCGCACTTGACCCCGTTGGCCACCGGATCCCTCAAGCCGAGCCTACTTGTCTCTCCACTCCTCGGAGGCCCCGCAAGGCAAAGACCTTTCGCGCCCACTCTTCACCTGCACCAACACAAATCAAGCCGCAACCTGCACCTGCAATACTCAGCCTAGAGTTAGTCCAACCACGTTGTCAATTACTCATCACACTGAGGAGCGACCATCCACCGATCCTCGGACGCTCCGGTCCTCAATCTCCCCCTTGATGAGTGCATTGACAACACACATAGTAACCAATTCAGAGAAAGAAAGAAAAAGAAAAGAAACGAACCAAAAACTCAAAGATCAAAAGCCAAACAAAAGCCAAAGAAGATCACTTGAGAGAGAAAGTCTCGGTCCCCTAAGGCAAGGGCAATGGCTCAACACAACCAAGACAAAATGCTCCAAAATTGCCGACTCCTCAAGGTGAGGCAAAAGGGCTCGACACCATCGGCAAAAGAGCACAGCTAAAATCAGGTGAAAAAGAGCTCCAAATGCATGAATACAAGCTCCCCCTGAACAAATGCGTTCTCCCAATTTTTCTTTCCCTTGATGCAAAGCTCCCCCTGGATGCATGAATTGGGTACTTTCCTCCCCCTTGTTGGTAATACATGAATCAAGGCAAAATGAAACCTAGAGCTTCTCAAATAGACAAAATTCAACATAAGATGCTACACATGTCCAAATGAGCAAGTTAAATACTCTATAGCGTTGTATGAACATTAGCTATAAGATCACCAAGTTTCACATCCATTGAGCAAAGCTAAGATAGAAGCGAGAAATTTTGCGAGAAATAACTCTCTCATGAGCAAAGTCCTAAACATGAGCAAAACATTTCAAAATGGCAAAGCCACACAAACTTCATGCTAGGACAACCATTCTAATCATAAGATGATCATAAACACCCTCAAGCATCTCATGTCATGTCAAAGCCACCGACCCATGTGCCTACTTCTATATATGAGACTTCTCATTGGTAGGCATCATGCAATGGTTTAGCACCTAAAGCTACAACAATTAATCACATATGACATGGGAGCACATTTTCCAAGAAATTTACATTTCATTTTCAGATTCATATTGGTACATGAAATGTCTTTGCGACAAAAAGGAACTTATGCCCCTCCACAAGATAAAGCAAGCGGGCTAAACATTCATGACGACAAATGAGCCTTTGGCCCCATATGATCAAATAAGCTATCCAACCACAAATTAAGCATAGCCAAGCCACAAAAATATGTCAAGATCATATAAAGGTATTTACTCACAAGAGAGCATACATGTAGCATTTTCCAAAAGCATGGCTAGCAACCCTGGGCATAAACCGAGATCATCAATAGCTAACCCAAACTAACCATAGCATACCAAACTAGCTCACAAGATCATATATAGCACATCATGGTGAATAATGTAGATAGGAGAAGCACATCTCTAAAGCATATAATACAAATGCAGTCTATGATACATAGATGCAAGCATTATATGACACAGAAAAGAACATCCAACATGCATATGTACAAGAGATCCCCCAACCGAAGTTGAAAAGGAAAAACCACACCAAGCTCACCCCGCAAACGTGCAAATGTAGCTTGGTCCAAAGGCTTTGTCAGGATATCGGCGAGCTGTTTCTCGGTTGGCACATGGATGAGATCTATGTTTCCCTTCTCAACATGGTCTCTCAGAAAGTGGTAGCGCACTTCTATGTGTTTGGTTCTAGAGTGAAGCACAGGATTTTTGGCTACGCTTATGGCACTAGTGCTGTCACACATGAGACGTACATGGGAACACTCCTCACCAAAGTCACTCAAAGTGTATGTGATCCAAAGCAGCTGGGAGCAACAACTAGCGGCAGCGACATACTCGGCTTCTGTGGTAGACTGAGCTACACTTGACTGCTTGCGAGAAGACCAAGAAACAAGCGAGGAACCCAAAAACTGGCAAGTACCCGAAGTCGGTTTCCGATCGACTCGACACCCCGCAAAGTCAGCATCCGAAAAAACAAGAAGCGAAAGGGAAGAGGACACCGAGTACCAAAGACCGAGCTTAGGACTGTGTCAAAGATACCTGAAGATCCACTTGACAGCCTGCCGATGTGAAGTCCTCGTTGACGCCTGAAAACGAGCGCATAGACACACAGAAAACTGGATGTCCGACCTCGTCGCCGTCAAGTACAAGAGGGAGCCGATCATGCTCCGGTACTCCTTCTGGTCCATGGCTCTCCGTACTCGTCCGCGTCCAGCGCTGTAGTTGTAGTCATCGGTGTCGACAGGGGCTTCGAGTCATCCATCTTGAACTTCTCGAGGATGTCCTTCGTGTACTTGGCCTGATGCACAAAGGTTCCCTCCTTCGCTTGCTTGATCTGAAGCCCGAGAAAGAACTGCAATTCTCCCATCATAGACATCTCGAATTGTTTGCTTATGTCCTCCGCAAACCTTGCAACCAAAGAGTGAGACGAGCCGCCAAAGACAATATCATCCGTGTACACCTGAACAATTAGGATATCATCGCCCTGCCTGAGGAGAAAAAGAGTCTTATCTACCTTGCCCATCTCAAACCCCTTGCTGAATAAGAACCCCCTCAAACAGCCATACCAAACACAGGGAGCTTGTTTCGGCCCATACAATGCCTTCCTCAGCCTACACACCCGGTGGGGAAACTCAGCACTCTCAAAGCCCAGTGGTTGCTTCACATAAACTTCCTCCTCCAAAAACCCATTTAAGAAGGCACTCTTCACATCCATTTGGTACAATTTGAACCCTTTAGCCACGGAAAAGGCTAGAAGGAGCCTAATCACCTCCAAATGGGCTACAGGAGCAAATGTCTCCTCATAGTCTATCCCCTCCTTCTGACTATAGCCCTGAGCAACCAACCTCGATTTGTTTCTCACCATTCTCACCCTCTTTGTTCTTCCACACCCATTGTGTCTCGATAGGTTTGCAATGTGGTGGTGGCTCTACCAACTCGCAAACTTGGTTTCTCTCAAAGTTCTCTAACTCCTCATGCATTGCGTTCACCCAATTAGGATCAGAGAGGGCTTGTCCAATGTCTTTTGGCTCAAAGGTAGCAACAAAAGCCGAATGAGCAAAGTGAGAAACATTCCTGGACCTTGACCGTGTTGTAAGTTCGTTGATGTCGCCGATGATTCTTGAGGGAGGATGTTCAACTTGAACGCGCCTTGGTGCCTCTCGCCTGGAGACAATCTCCCCCTCAGTTGCAGCCTCCACTTGATCTTGCTGGATTGTAGTTGGTGTAGGGGATGGGCCATCTTGCACCGTAGTCGTCGTAGTGGAAGTAGAGGGTACATGCACTGCTGGAGCTTCACCATCATCTTCTCTAGGATCATCCTCCTCATTCTCAAAGATCTTCTTGCCAACTTCGTTGTCACCTGCACACTCAAAGACAGACTAACTGCATGGCTGGGTCCTGTCGAAGGTAACCTCGCAAGTTTCCATGACTAGGTTAGTATCAAGGTTGAGCACACGAAATGCTCGAGAATGACTAGCATAACCCAACTATCGGAGGACCTCGACTCAAACTTATCAAGCCTACCCTTCTTGAGAATAAAGCACCGACAACCAAAAGCCCTGAAATGGCTCACTCTAGGTGCTCGCCCGTGCATGAGCTCATAGCACGTCTTGTTCAAGAAGGCCCGAAGAAAAATTCGGTTCCCAACATGGCACGCGGTATTCACCGCCTCAGCCCAATATCTCCTCGGAGTCCTATGCTCGTCGAGCATCATCCGAGCCATCTCACAAAGGGAACGATTTTTCCTCTCAACCACACCAATCTGACAAGCCACATAGGGAGAAGAAAACTGATGTTCGAGACCCAAATCACGGCAAAAGGTTTCAAAACGAGAGTTTTTAAATTCAGTGCCATTGTCGCTACGAATAGCTCGAACAACATCTCCATTTCTCTCATTCTTCAACCTCAAGATTAGATCCCGAACAAAACCAAATGGCTCCCCCTTGTCAGCCAAAAAGAAGACCCAAGCATAGCGAGAATAGTCGTCCACTATCACAAGGACAAACCATTTCCCACCCGCCGAGCACACACGAGCTGGACCAACCAAGTCCATATGGAACAGCTCGTATGGCTTCTCTGTCATAACGGATGTCAGAGGCGGGTGAGAGGCGGCGACCATCTTACCATGCCTACACGGAGCACATACCAAATCCTTTTGCTACCTCAACTTAGGCAATCCTCAGACCAAACCTAGCCCACTCAAGCGTGACAACAAGTCAAAACTCAAGTGACCTAGTCTCCTATGCCATTTCCAAAGCTCCGCCGAAACAGCAACCAAGCAACGAGAAGAGCCAACACACTGAGAAAAAT
The DNA here is from genome assembly GCA_036936925.1 of Cenchrus fungigraminus. NCBI lineage: Eukaryota > Viridiplantae > Streptophyta > Magnoliopsida > Poales > Poaceae > Cenchrus > Cenchrus fungigraminus. The sequence continues at coordinate 45,002,863 of CM072778.1, read as the reverse complement.
CGGCTTTGAAAATCTGTCCCTCGGGGATGATCGTGCACACAAGATCACCTGGAGAATCCAAAACACGCGAAACGCCCATTTTGAAACTGACCTCAAAACCCTCATCAAGAAGCTGGGAAACCGAAAGAAGATTGAACCCCAAATACTTGACAAGAGCAACACGCCTAAGAGTCACAGATTCACTCACCTTCACTGTGCCCACTGAAAGCACTCTACCTTTCCCATTGTCCCCAAAAGTGATGTACTCTTTGGTTATCACCGGGGTGAGGCTGGAGAACCACCGTCGATCTCCAGTCATGTGTCGAGAGCAACCGGAGTCGATCAACCAAAAGCCCTGCGTGCCTCCCACTTGCAAAATCAAAAACGAGAGCGAGAGTGAGCAAACGACTCAGCACTAGGGTTAGTACAGAAGGAATCAAACCAGTGCCGTGTCATTTGCTCAAAACTGGGGTTAGCAAAATCCATCATATCTCTCATAGGTGGAACACCCACACGTCCCCTTAGAGGGCTACGCGTACCACGAAGTAGAGACCGTGGCCCGTAGCTCCTCTGGGACCTAAAACTGCGATCGTTCCCCCATACTCGTATTGGCCACGAGTGAAGAAACGTCCATCAAACTCACCACGCCCGAACCCAACACGCCTACCACCATCTCTCTGTGGTGGCTCACCTCGAGGCAAAAACTCACGCCTCTCTCGAGGGTAAATGGTACGCACCACACCCTCACCTCTCGGCACCACACGAGACTCAGGCACACCACGAGAAGGGCGGTACCTGTCCTTGTTTGCCATCTCCCTAGCAAGCCTCTCCTCACGCTTCCTCCTGAAGCAAAACTCAGCTAGGTGCCCATCCCTCCCACAATGGTCACAATGGAATGGGATCGGCTTTGGCTTTGGCTTTGGGTTCTCTCGGGGCTGAGGCTTCTCCTCACTCTGTTTTCTCTCCCTTCTTCCTAAAGAACTCATTCGCCAAGTCACTCTTGAACTTGATGGGTTTCTGGAAGATGTCAGTTTATGGAGGAAACATGGGTGGAGCTGGGGTTGTGTCTAGTCGGTTCCTAAGTGGGTTTAGCTTAGGAGCATAGGCATTTTTTGTGATGGGTTTTTGGTGGTTTTGGGATATCACCGATCTTCCCCTCATTCTCACCACTTCCCTCACCAACCTTGTCCGACCCAAGCGCTTGCCCATCATATTGCTTGTATGCCTCAATCATCATCCTGAGCTGAGGCTCATGACTAGACAACCAACCCATCATCTTTCTCAACTCATCATTCTCATCCTGCAAACGATCAACATAGTGTGCAAGCTCCAAATTCTTCACAGCACTTACTTCACAAGTAGAGCATGATGTAGGAATAGGAGCTTTCAAAGCAGCTTCTAGAGATTTAGCATAAGCAACAGCCACATATAGTTTCTCATGCAAAACAGGACAAGAAGTGCAAGCACCAAGCAAGGAGAGCCTAGATTTCATCTCATCTAGCTCAACCGTAAGCACATATAGTTCCTCAACCTTGGAGGCATACTTTTCCTTGAGCACAGTCCAGTCACCAAGGAAAACAGAGCAATCAGTGCATTCAGGTTCATCAGTCACAACAGGAGCAGACTTCAGAGAATCTATTTGAGCCCTAGCATCAACAAGCAAAGACTCTAGCTCAACCACCTTCTACTTAGCCTCTCCAAGCAAAGACCTATACTCCCTCTTCTCCTTGTTGGTCTCTCTAAGCAGATCATCATGGTTGTCAAGCAATTCATTCAACCTAGCATTCTCTGCTACCAAGAAGGCAGGATCATTGTTTACCTCATCCTCGGAGTTAGAGTCGGAGTCATCTTTGTTGCTCTTCTTGCTTGCGGAGCTGTGTGCCATGCCACAAAAGTCTTGGGTGGCGAAGCACAAGCCGTTGATGTTCTTGCTTGACCGATTGCCAATGTGTCGATTCTCTTCTTCATCACTTGAGCTCAATGAAGAGTAGAAGGAGCTCGAGTTGATGTCACACGCTCCGGCAACCATCACACGCTCCTTCTTCTTGTGACCACCACTTCTCCTTGGCCTCCGCTCGGACTTGTTCTTGCCCTTGTGGTCGTCCCTCGAGCGGTGCTTGTGGTCGGTCCTCGGACGGTGCTTGTGCTCGGGCTTGATCTCCATGGCCTCTGGGCACTCAGTGATGAAGTGCCCGTGCTTCCCGCACCGGTAGCACATGACCGAGCTCCTCCGAGCATTCTTTCGGTTCGTGTATATGCACTCGAACCGCCTGCTCAGCAACGCGAGATCTTCCTCGCCCAACACGTCGAACTCCTCATCTGGCATGGACACAAGACAAGACAAAGAAAATTGTCTCAAAGACAGGTTAGCATTAGTCCTTGGTCCAGAAATGAGAGCCAGGTGTGGTTCGAGGACCGGTGGATGGTCGCTTCCTGGTGTGATGTGTGATTGACAACGTGGTGTGGACTGATTCTTGGCTAAGTATTGCAGGTGCAGGTTGCGGCTTGACTGGTGCAGGTGCAGGTGAAGAACAAGCGCGAAAGGTCGTTGTCGGTGAGGCCTCCAGGTGTGGAGAAGACAAGTAGGCTTGGTTCGAGGGACTCGGTGGCCAGCGGGGTCAAGTGCGGGCCGCATGGTGGCAAGAACGGCAAGATGAAGTCATGGACGGTTTCTTGGTTGAGCCTCAAAACCAAGGTCGAGCCGGGACTACGTGGGAGCCGAGTCATGAGTGGTGATTGGCGGAGGCTACACCGAGTTCGCGGGGTTTCTGGTGGTTCACCAGAAAACCACTGGGTTCCTTGGTTGATCCACAAAGCAAAGACCGAAGAATCGAAGACGGAGGTGCAGCAGCTCCAGACCGGTCTGACCGGTGGGTCTGACCGGTCTGACCGGTGGGTACCGGTCTGACCGGTGAGGAGCACCGGTCTGACCGGTGTGCGATGGCGCAGTCCGAAATCTTCGAAGCGGAGGACACGCGTCGGGATCGCAAGGCTTGCGTCGAGGCTAAGCAAGTATGCGGTCGCTGGGCATCCGTCCGATGGAGCGAAGGCAAAGATTTCCGAATTCGCCCTTGAGGGGCATGTATCCCTAGTTAGCTAGTAAGGGTATTTTTGTCTTTCGGTTGCCTCCACATAACCCAAGTGGTGAGAGGATGGCAGCCATCTCTTGGAACCCTAGCTCATTTGGTTTTCCTATTTTCCTTCGTATTTTCTTAGGATTTTCGTAGGACTAGCTTGAGAGCTTCATGGTGAGATCTTGTGAGAGGGAAGTATGATCGGGCGGCAAGCTAGACCTTGTATGAACCTCTTTGGTATGTATAGATGATTCGGCGTGGTTCCTCAAGGCTTGGTTGTGTCTTTCCCGTTTCTCCTTTTTTGTGATTTTCGGAGCCCTCTCTTGGCGATTTTCTTGGAGCGATTTCGAGGTCTTTCTCTTTGGGATTTGGTGGGGGATGTATGCATGAACCCTTCGTGGTTCTTTTCCCTTTGATTCCCCTTCCAAATCCGTGAGCAAAGGGGCTCGATTTTGGGGTTTTCGTGGCTCCAGGGTTAGAGGCGTTCTTGGTGGGATTTCTTCGATTCCTCTTGATTTGACAAGTTTTGGTGGACCGAATCTTGGCTATGGAGTACCCATGAGGTGTTCCTACTATCCCCAAAGTCTTGTGCAAAACCGTGGAGTGAATCGGGAGATCGGGAGTTGGATTTGGGGGAGTTGACTCGCGGGCGCTGTTCATCCCGAGCTGCCCAGGCGCGACCGGTCTGACCGGTGCTCTTGACCGGTCTGACTGGTGCTAGCCCTTGGTGGGTTTTTGTCTCGGGGAACAGCCTTGTCCGTGTGGTTTTGTCCCGTGGTTCTGCTGGTCAGTTCTTGGCGTGTTTGGAGTTGTTTTGCTATGTTTTGTGAGGGGTTCTTCTTACTTCCAAGTTGTGTTTCAGAGGTGGTTTTTGTTCTAGGGCCTAGAGGAGTCACTGAGGCTTCCTGGAACATTTGCTGTGCGGCTGCTGTAGCCACCGGCTTGACCGACGCTGTCCACCGGTCTGACCGGTGTCACCGGTCTGACCGGCGCAGGTCATCGGTCTGACCGGTGTACCACAGGCAGCAAGCCGTGCAAGTTCTGCTGTGTGTTTTGGTGAGTTCTGGCTCGGAGGGTTGAGTGTTGGTTCCTAGGACCAGTAGCACTCCAGTGGCTGCGTGGTCTTGGCCAACTTGGGTAGTTGGGTCGGAGATGTGATTTGGAAGCCGTGTTCGTCTTGTTGGAGTTCTCATCTTCTTCGAGAAGAATTTTTATCGGCTCCCATTCACTCCTCCCCTCTCTGGTTCACCTAATCGGTCCTTCAATTGGTATCAGAGCCGGTTCGGGTCTTTATTGACTCTTACCAGTCTAAGATCCAAAGATGGCGTACCAGGAACGGGGTTCGGGTCCTCCACACTTCGATGGGAAGAACTACCAGATGGGGCAAAGGCGGATGGCGGCGTTCCTCCGCGGAAAGGGTCAGATCCTTTGGGATGTCACGGTGAACATAGCTTATGTTCATCCGATGAACTTCCTTGCTCCAGGATCGAGGGATATGTTCGAAGCCAACAACAAGGCTGTCGACTACTTGTTTCGTGCTCTGTGTCAGCCTGAATTCGATCGGGTTCAGACAGAGGACTTAGCTTGTAGGATTTGGGAGCAGTTGAAGGATGCTCATGCTGGGAATGCTCAGGTTCAGGCTCGGATGTACGCGACTTACCGGAGAGAGTACGAGAACTTCACTCATCTCCCCGGCGAGTCCGTCGATGCCCGTTTCCAGCGATTTACGGTCGTTGTGAACAACATGAGAGCCAATGTGGACGTCCTCCCATACAATGATCATGATAGAGCCGTGAAGCTCTTGCACTCGTTGGATCGTACCGTATGGGACGGGAAGTTTGAGGCTATTGTTGAGTCCGAGAAGTATGACACCTTGACGGTGAACGAGCTGTTCTCGAAGCTCAAGTCGGCTGAGTTGGACCGTAGTATGACAGCCAAGATCGAGAGCCCGACTGATTCTGATAGTCTCGCTCTCGTTAGTGGCAAAGGAGCTAAGTCTAACGCTAATGCATCCTCCAGGATGTACTCTCTGTCTTCTTTGATGTCTTTGCCAAACGAGGAGTTCGACGTGCTTGGAGAGGACGAGCTGGCGTTGCTGACCAGGCGGTTTGAGAGGCTGCACGAGAACCGGGTGAACACGAGGAGGACAGCACGGATGTGCTTTCAGTGCGGCAAGCCAGGTCACTTCGTCACCGACTGCCCGGAGAAGACGGAGAACAAGGATGGCTACAAGGACGGCTACAGGCACCGATCGAGCAAGGATGGCAAGTACCGATCGAGGCGCGATCACAAGCACAAGAACAAGCACAAGGACGAGCGACGGTCGAGGAAGAAGGATGGCCGCGGCAGGATGGCCCGAGCGATGGTCGGAGCGAGCGACGTCGACTCCAGCTCTGCCTACTCTTCCTCGAGCTCGAGTAGCAGTGAAGATGAAGGTGATCGGTGCAAGAACAAGAAGTCATCCAGGAACTTGAGCGGGTTGAGCTGCTTCGCGGGAGATGGCTTCTGCTGCATGGCCCGTAGCTCCGGCAGCAAGAAGAGCCACCAGAGTGACTCAGACTCTGACTCCGAGGATGAGGTATGTGATGAGCTCTCTTCTTTCCGCAAGAAGAATGATGAGTTAGTTGACTTGCTTGATAACCGCGATCACATGCTTAGAGAGGCCAAGAAGATGAGGAAAGAGCTTAGGGCCTCACTAGAAGATGCTAGGAACCGTGTGGCTGAGCTAGAAACCCAGAACCTAGATGCTAAGCTTGAGATTGATTCGCTTAAGGCTTCTCCTGTGGTTTCTGATGAGATTGATTGCTGTGATTGCTCTGTGTACCTAGCTGATCTCACTGCTCTTAAGGATAAGCATGCTTCTACTTGTGATGAACTAGATATGCTTAGGGTTGAAGTGGCTGAGCTTAAGTCTAGACCTGCTTTGCTAGGTGCTTGCACTTCTTGCCCTGTTTTGCATGGAAAGATTGATGAGATGCATGCTTACACTGTTTCGCTTGAGGCTAAGTTGAAAGAGCCTATTCCCACTTCTTGCTCTACTTGTGAATTGCATGCGGTTAAGAATTTGGAGCTTGCACATTATGTTGATCGCTTGCAGGATGAGAATGATGAGCTGAGAAAATGTATGAGCTGGTTGTCGGGTCAGGAATCTCAGCTTGGTATCATGATAGCGGCTTTCAAACGCTATGATGGTCAGGCACTTGGGGCTGACAAGCTTGGAGAGAACAGTGGTGAGGGAGTTGAGAGAGTTGGAGAGATTCCTATCCCACCACCAAACAGACACAAGAACAAGTTTGAGTCCAAGCCTAACCATCTCAGAAACAAACTTGACACTACTCCAGATCCACCCATATTCCCTCACCCAACAAATGATTTTCAGAAACCAGTGAAGTTTGTGAGCCCAAATGGAGGTGAGGAAGGAGAGAAGAAGGGTGAGAAGCCGAGTGGGCAGCCCCAACCCAAGCCTAAGCCTAAGCCACAGCCCATAAAGTTCCATTGTGGGTATTGTGGGAGAGATGGTCACAAGGATGAGTTTTGCTTCAAGAGGAAGCGTGAGGAGAGAATGGCTAGAGAGTGGGCTAACAGGGATAGGTACCACCCCTCTAATGGTGTACCTGAGCCTCGTATGCAGATGCCCAGGGCCAAGGCAATTGTGAGGACGGTTCCGGCTTGGGGAGACCGGAAGGCTGCAGGTGCTGCTGCTGGCCGAGCTACACCGGTCAGACCGGTATACTACATCGGTCAGACCGGTGCAGGTCTGGGCAGACAGCGAGTCAGGTTTCGTGCTCGTGAGGATGCTCGGTTTGGTTCTGGAGGTCGTGGTTCTGGTGGTTGGTCTGGAAAGTTTGCAGGTGGTCCGTTTGCTAGGCGTTCTCCACCTCGTGCTCAATACGGGGGTGGGAGGAGTCGTAGCTTTGAGATGGAGAGGAGGAACGATCCACTGTTTCCCTTTCGTGGCTTTCGTCCTCCTCCAGCTAGAGAGGGTTGGTTCCCTCGTAGTGGTTACCGTGGTGGTGTTCGTGGTGGTAGCTTTGATAGGCGTGATGATTTGGTTTGTGCTAACCCCACTTTGGAGCAAATGGCTCGGCACTGGTTTTACTCTTTTGGTACTAACCCCAGTGCTGAGTCGTTTGTTCACTCACGTGCTTGCTTTTGAATTTCAGCTGGGAGACTTGAAGAACATTTGGTTGATTGACTCCGGTTGCTCGAGGCATATGACCGGAGACAAGGGGTGGTTCTCAAGTCTCGTCCCGGTGGTGACAAAGAAGTACATCACCTTTGGGGACAATGGGCGAGGGCGTGTGCTGTCAGAAGGTGAGATTAAGGTAAGTGACAAGATCACTCTCAGGCGTGTTGCTCTTGTTCAATCACTTGGATACAATTTGCTTTCTGTGTCCCAGTTGTTGGATGAGGGTTTTGAGGTGTTGTTTCGGCCTGGTGGTTCTCGGATTTTAGATTCTCGGGGGGATCTTGTTTGCATGGTCGTTCCCGAGGGTCAAGTGTTCCGAGCTGATTTTTCTCAGTCTTTTGGTGTGGAGCATTGCTTCTTGGCTGGTTCTTCGAGTGAGTTGTGGAAGTGGCATAGGAAGTTGGGTCACTTGAGCTTTGACCTTTTGTCTCGCTTGAGTAAACTCAATTTGGTCCGAGGATTGCCACGGTTGAGGTTTGAGAAAGAGTTGGTTTGTGCGTCGTGTAGGCATGCCAAGATGGTAGCCTCTTCTCACCCGCCTCTCACTGATGTGATGACTGAGCGTCCATGCGAGCTGCTCCATATGGACCTTGTTGGCCCAGCTCGTGTGCGATCTGCGGGTGAGAAGTGGTATGTCCTTGTTGTGGTGGACGAGTACTCTCGGTATGCGTGGGTGTTCTTTCTTGAGGAGAAAGGGGAGACGTTTGGTTTTGTTCGAGATCTTGTCTTGAGGTTAAGAAACGAGAGGCACGGAAATGCCATACGAGCGATCCGCAGTGACAATGGCTCGGAATTCAAAAACTCTCGCTTCGAAACCTTTTGCCATGACTTGGGTCTTGAACACCAGTTTTCGAGTCCGTATACGCCTCCCCAGAATGACGTGGTGGAAAGGAAAAACAGGACCTTGTGCGAGATGGCTCGGACGATGCTCGACGAGCATAGGACTCCGAGAAGGTTCTGGGCTGAGGCGGTCAATACCGCGTGCTATGTGTCGAACAGGATCTACCTCAGGGTTCACAAGAAGAAAACCTGTTACGAGTTGATGCACGGTCGCACACCCAAGGTGAGTCACTTCCATGTCTTTGGTTGTAAATGCTTCATTCTGAAGAAAGGGAAGAAGTTGGACAAGTTCGAGGCTAGGTCTGTCGATGGCATTTTCTTTGGTTATGCATCTCACTCTAGAGAATTTCGTGTGCTCAATCTTGAAACTAACCAAATCGTGGAGACTTGCGAGGTAACCTTCGACGAGACACAGCCACGTAGTCAGCTTGTTTTTGAGTGTGCAGGTGACGACGAACTTGGCGAGGAGATCTTTCAGGAGGAGGAGCATGAACATGGAGATGATGAAGATGGCGGTGTGGTGCCCTCATCTGAACATGTACCTACTACTTCGATGACGATCGAGAACGGACCCTCTCCCACACCTACAATGACAAATCCAGATCAAGGCGAAGCTGCTGTTGAGGGGGAGGTAGCATCAAGGCGAGAACCTCCCCGGCGAGTGCAAGTGGATCACCCAGCTTCGAGAATCATCGGCGACATGAATGAACGTACTACACAGTCGAGGGTTCGGAACAGTTCTCATTTCGCTCATGCTGCTTTTGTTGCCACCTTTGAGCCCAAAGACATTGGACACGCGTTATCTGATCATAATTGGGTTAATTTGATGCATGAGGAGTTGGAGAATTTTGAGAGGAACCAAGTTTGGGTGTTGGTTGACCCTCCTCCAGGGTGTAAGCCGACTGGGACAAAATGGGTGTGGAAAAATAAAGAGGGAGAGAAAGGAGAAGTTGTGAGGAACAAGTCAAGACTTGTTGCTCAGGGGTACAGTCAGAAAGAGGGGATCGACTATGAGGAGACTTTCGCTCCTGTAGCTCGTTTGGAGGCGATCAGGATCCTTCTAGCCTTTTCTGTGGCTAAAGGGTTCAAGTTGTACCAGATGGATGTGAAGAGTGCTTTCTTGAACGGTGTGTTGTAGGAAGAGGTGTTTGTGAGGCAACCACCGGGGTTTGAGAGTGAGAAGTACCCCCACCGGGTGTACAAGTTGAGGAAGGCGCTGTATGGGTTGAAGCAGGCGCCTAGAGCTTGGTATGGTAGGTTGAGGGGGCTCCTGTTTGAGAGAGGGTTTGAGATGGGGAAGGTCGACCAGACCTTGTTTCTCCTCAGGCAGGGCAGAGATATCCTGATTGTGCAGGTATACGTGGATGATATTGTCTTTGGTGGCTCGTCTAACTCTCTTGTTGCAAGGTTTGCAGAAGACATGAGCAGGGAATTTGAGATGAGCATGATGGGCGAGTTGCAGTTCTTCCTCGGGCTATAAATCAAGCAATCAAAGGAAGGAACATTTGTGCACCAAGCTAAGTATACCAAGGACATTGTGAGGAAGTTCAAGATGGAGGACTCCAAGGCCATGGCAACGCCTATGAGTACGACTACAGCTCTTGATGCGGACGAGGAAGGTGAACACGTGGACCAGAAGGAGTACCGGAGCATGATCGGGTCACTCCTCTACTTGACGGCGACGAGGCCGGACATCCAATTCTCAGTGTGTCTATGCACTCGTTTTCAAGGGTCTCCGAGGACTTCGCATCGGCAAGCAGTCAAGCGCATTTTCAGGTATTTGCGACACACTCCCAACTTCGGCCTTTGATACTCTGCGTCTTCTTCTTTGGGGCTTCATGGTTTTTCAGACGCGGATTTTGCCGGGTGTCGGTTGGATAGGAAGTCCACTTCTGGGACTTGCCAGTTCTTGGGTTCTTCTTTGGTGTCTTGGTCTTCCCGCAAACAGTCGAGTGTTGCTCAATCCACTACCGAGGCAGAGTATGTGGCCGCAGCTAGTTGTTGCTCTCAGCTCCTTCGGATAACACACACCATGAGTGACTTTGGTGAGGAGTATACCCATGTCCCACTTCAATGTGATAGCACCAGTGCCATAAGCGTTGCAAAGAACCCAGTGCTCCATTCCAAAACCAAGCACATAGAAGTGAGGTATCATTTTCTGAGAGACAACGTAGAGAAAGGGAAGATAGCTTTGATCCATGTACCCACACATGACCAACTAGCCGATATTTTCACCAAACCCCTAGATCAAGCAACTTTTACTCGTTTGCGGGGGGAGCTTGGTGTTTGTTTGATTTCTTGAGTTGGTGTGTGGGAGCTCCTTTGTAGCATATGTATAGCTTTCCTTTGTGCATTTCTTGCATTTGGCATGGCATATGTAACATGATGTATAGGCATCTTTGTATCTTAGGTTGCATGCATTTTGTAACATATGCATTGTTTAGGAAAGGCTTCTCCTATATACATTGTTCACCATGGAATGTCATATATGTCTTTGTGAGCTAATTTGGTAAGCTATGGTTAGTTTGGCTTAGCTCTTGATAATCTTGGTTTATATCCATGGTTGATGGCTATGTTTTTGAAAAATTTCATATATATGCTCTCTTGTGAGTAAATGCCTCTACATGATCTTGACATGTTTTTGTGGCTTGGCTATGCTTAATTTGTGGTTGGATAGCTTATTTTGATCATATGGGGCCAAAGGCTCATTTGCCATCATGAATGTTTAGCCCCCATGCTTCATCTTGTGGAGGGGCATAAGTTCCTTTTTGTCGCAAAGACATTTCATGTACCAATTATAAATCTGAAAATGAAATGTAAATTGCTTGAAAAATGTGCTCCCATGTCATATGTGCTAATTTTAATTTGCTTTGGGTGCTAAATCGTTGCATGATGCCTACCAATGAGAAGCCTCATATATAGAAGTAGGCACATGGCTCGGTGGCTTTGACATGACATGAGGTGCTTGTGGGTGTTTATGATGGTCTTATGCTTAGAATGGTTGTCCTAGCATGAAGTTTGTGTGGCTTTGCCATTTTGACATGTTTTGCTCATGTTTAGGACTTTGCTCATGAGAGGGTGATTTTTCGCAAAATTGCTCAATTCTATCTTAGCTTCGCCCAATGGTTGTGAAACTTGGTGATCATGAAGTTTATGTCATTACGAAGCTATAGAGTATCTAACTTGCTCATTTGGACATGTGTAGCATCCTATGTTGAATTTTGTCTATTTGAGAAGCTCTAGGTTGCATTTTTTGTATTTTTGGCTTGATTCATGCATTGTCAACAAGGGGGAGAAGTTTGAGCATGTTTTGGCCTACTGAATGCATTTGGAAGGTTTTCAGGTGGTTTCGAGCCATTTTTGGGCTCTGTTGTGCACCGGTCTGACCGGTTGAGGTCACCGGTCTGACCGGTCAGAGTGCTGGTCCTGTTCATATGTTGAGCACCGGTCTGACCGGTGGTGTCGACCGGTCTGACCGGTCAGAGCTGAGCTGATGCAGCTGCTCTGTTTCGTCAAGTGGTTTGCATGCATTCGTCCAGGGGGAGTTGCATTGGTTCAGGGGGAGCTTGCATGTGTGCACGGGGAGCTCTTTGTGGTTTTCGAGCTTTGGATTGTTGGTTTGTGCTCTTTGCTTGAGCATGGTTTGTCTCGAATGTGTCGAGCCGTTGCCCTTGCCTAAGGGGTCCGAGACTTGTCTTCTTCAAGTGATCTTGCTCTTTGCCTTTCTTTGGCTTTCGATCGCTTGTCGGAGTTTCTTTTAGTCGTTTCTCTTCTTTTCCTTTTCTCTTGGTTACCAAAACGTGTGTGTTGTCAATGCACTCATCAAGGGGGAGATTGAGAGCCAGGTGTGGTTCGAGGACCGGTGGATGGTCGCTTCCTGGTGTGATGAGTGATTGACAACGTGGTTTGGACTGATTCTTGGCTAAGTATTGCAGGTGCAGGTTACGGCTAGACTGGTGCAGGTGCAGGTGAAGAACAAGTGCGAAAGGTCGTTGCCGGTGAGGCCTCCAGGTGTGGAGAAGACAAGTAGGCTTGGTTCGAGGGACCCGGCGGCCAGCGGGGTCAAGTGCGGGCCGCATGGTGGCAAGAACGGCAAGATGAAGTCATAGACGGTTTCTTGGTTGAGCCTCAAAACCAAGGTCGAGCCGGGACTACGTGGGAACCGAGTCATGAGTGGTGATTGGCGGAGGCTACACCGAGTTCGCGGGGTTTCCGGTGGTTCACCAGAAAACCACTGGGTTCCTTGGTTGATCCACAAAGCCAAGACCGAAGAACCGAAGACGGAGGTGCAGCAGCTCCAGACCGGTCTGACCGGTGGGTCTGACCGGTGGGTACCGGTCTGACCGGTGAGGAGCACCGGTCTGACTGGTGTGCGACGACGCAGTCCGGAATCTTCGAAGCGGAGGACACGTGTCGGGATCGCAAGGCTTGCGTCGAGGCTAAGCAAGTTTGCGGTCGCTGGGCATCCGTCCGATGGAGCGAAGACAAACATTTCCGAATTCGCCCTTGAGGGGCATGTATCCCTAGTTAGCTAGTAAGGGTATTTTCTCCTTTCGGTTGCCTCCATATAACCCAAGTGGTGAGAGGATGGCAGCCATCTCTTGGAACCCTAGCTCATTTGGTTTTCCTATTTTCCTTCCTATTTTCTTAGGATTTTCGTAGGAATAGCTTGAGAGCTTCATGGTGAGATCTTGTGAGAGGGAAGGATGATCGGGCGGTAAGCTAGACCTTGTATGAACCTCTTTGGTATGTATAGATGATTCAGCGTGGTTCCTCAAGGCTTGGTTGTGTCTTTCCCGTTTCTCCTTTTTGGTGATTTTCGGAGCCCTTTCTTGGCGATTTTCTTAGAGCGATTTCGAGGTCTTTCTCTTTGGGATTTGGTGGGGGATGTATGCATGAACCCTTCGTGGTTCTTTTCCCTTTGATTCCCCTTCCAAATCCGTGAGCAAAGGGGCTCGATTTTGGGGTTTTCGTGGCTCTAGGGTTAGAGGCGTTCTTGGTGGGATTTCTTCGATTCCTCTTGATTTGACAAGTTTTGGTGGACCGAATCTTGGCTATGGAGTACCCATGAGGTGTTCCTACTATCCCCAAAGTCTTGTGCAAAACCGTGGAGTGAATCGGGAGATCGGGAGTTGGATTTGGGGGAGTTGACTCGCGGGCGCTGTTCATCCCGAGCTGCCCAGGCGCGATCGGTCTGACCGGTGCTCTTGACCGGTCTGACCGGTGCTAGCCCTTGGTGGGTTTTTGTCTCGGGGAACAACCTTGTCCGTGTGGTTTTGTCCCGTGGTTCTGCTGGTCAGTTCTTGGCGTGTTTGGAGTTGTTTTGCTAGGTTTTGTGAGGGGTTCTTCTTACTTCCAGGTTGTGTTTCGGAGGTGGTTTTTGTTCCAGGGCCTAGAGGAGTCACTGAGGCTTCCTGGAACGTTTGCTGTGCGGCTGCTGTAGCCACCGACCTGACCGACGCTGTCCACCGGTCTGACCGGTGTCACCGGTCTGACCGGCGCAGGTCATCGGTCTGACCGGTGTAGCACAGGCAGCAAGTCGTGCAAGTTTCCGCTGTGTGTTTTGGTGAGTTCTGGCTCGGAGGGTTGAGTGTTGGTTCCTAGGACCAGTAGCACTCCAGTGGCTGCGTGGTCTTGGCCAACTTGGGTAGTTGGGTCGGAGACGTGATTTGGAAGCCGTGTTCGTCTTGTTAGAGTTCTCATCTCCTTCGAGAAGAATTTTTATCGGCTCCCATTCACTCTCCCCCTCTCTGGTTCGCCTAATCGGTCCTTCAAGAAACGAGAGCCAGACTATGAGGATCAGTCGGGTTCTCGAGCCTTGCTCGACTTGAGCTTGGAAAACAGCTCGTCCACCATGAGGGTCTCACACTTCTCCGACTCCAGAATGGCCTCGACCTTCTTACTCCACACGGTACGGTCCAGAGAGTGCAGGAGCTTCACAGCCCTGTCATGATCATCGTACAGGAGCGCGGCCACATTAGCCCTCATGTTGTTCACAATCACAGTGAACCGCTAGAACATGGTGTCTATGGACTCACCGGGGAGATGAGTGAAGTTCTCGTACTCTCTCCGGTAGGTCGCAAACAACCGAGCCTGAACCTGAGCATTCCCAGCGTGAGCATTGTTCAGCTGCTCCCAAATCCTACAATCCAAGTCCTCTGTCTGAACCTGATCGAATTCGGATTGACACAGAGCACGATACAAGTAGTCGACCGCCTTGTTGTTGGCATCGTGCATATCCCTCGATCCAGGAGCTAGGAAGTTAACCGGATGAACATAAGTTGTGTTCACCGTAACATCCCAAAGGATCTGACCCTTGCCGCGGAGGAAAGCAGCCATCCGCCTCTGCCACATCTAGTAGTTCTTACAATCAAAGTCTGGAGGACCCCAACCCCGTTCTTGGTACGTCATCTTTGGATCTTAGACTAGTTAGAATCACGAAGATCCGTAACCGGCTCTAATACCAATTGAAGGACCGATTAGGCGACCAGAGAGGGGGGGAGTGAATGGGAGCCAATAAAAATTCTTCCCATAGGATGACCTCGGCCTATGTCCCAAATCCACAACCAAGGATTCCCACATGGTCACGTAGTCACAACGAACCTACCAACCCTAGGAACAAGCCCCCAACAAATCCCAAGTGAAAGCGCAACTCAAGAGGCAAAGGACTTAGCCGATCTGCGAGGGTCGGGGCGGACGGTCCGCGGGGTACGGGCGGACGGTCCGTGTGGAGGGGGCGGACGGTCCGCAGGTAGAGCGCGGACAGTCCGAAAATCAACCCCGAACCTCCACTATGCACCGGTGAAAAACGGACGGTCCAGGCGAGCACCGCGGACAGTCCGAGCCTCGCGGATTGTCCGGCCACCCCGGGCGGACGGTCCGACCAACTTCTTCCAACTAAAACCTACCGACTCGACGGATCGAAACAAAGCGACGCAAGAACTCGCGAAGAACATGACGAACAGCCGGCTGGTCAAGTCCTCGCGGACGGTCCGCACGGAGCTCACGGACAGTCCGCCAGGCTCGCAGACAGCAGCCCGAGCCCGACCTTTTGAAGGTCAACCCTTCCTTCCCTTTGCCCGATCTCCCGAATCAACCAAGGGATTGCTACCAAATCATAGATGAAGATGAAGCGCCTCTAGGAGATGCTATACCTACAAATTTGTAGCCACAAACCCACTGAATCGAGAGGAATCGAGATTCTACCGAGCTCACTCTAGGAGCTAGGGTTCAAACCGAAATCCTTCAATCGAAGGCCAAATTCGGAGTTTGAGGGATCGATATCAAGCACAAAGATGCACAAGACATCTATCCATGATCCCCACAAGGAAATCCGAACCCAAGCACCTTAGAATCGAAGGAATAAGGTGCGCACGAAAATCCAACAAAAATAGCCCGAAAAAGACACGAAAATCACTCGAGCCACAAGAAGAAAATCGACGCAACCATGAAAGCTTCCATACACTCAGAGGTCAGATTCTATACAAAATGGTGAAGAAAATCTAAGCCTATGGAGCAGGGAAATGAGAAGCAATCCGGAAGGATGGTTTGCCCAGAAACCCTAGAGCTATATATATGAGTCCCTCTGGGTTGGGCAAATGACCAAGCTACCCCTAACACTTAAACTGAGATACAAACCCCTCAGGGGTAATGCGGTCAAGTAGCACTCCTCTTCATCGCATGGCCACGCCTTTGCCGCAGTCTGTGTCCTCCCGACGCAAGCCCTGCGATCCCGCCACGTGTCCGCTGTTATCGAAGCTTCTCGGCGCACCCGGATCCCGTCTCCGCCCGCCGAGCCTCCAGTCTTGGTTTTGTGGCTCAACCAAGTAACCCGACGGTTTTGTGGTGAACCGCAACAAAACCCGCATGCAGACTCCGGTCATGAGCCGCTACCCTGCACCGGCTCATGTTCACGACTTCGTCTTGCTTTTCTTCCCACCATGCGGCCCGCACTTTATCCCGCTGGCCACAGAGTCCCTCGAGCCGAGCCTACTTGTCTCTCCACTCCTCGGAGGCAGCGCAAGGCAAAGACCTTTCGCGCCCGCTCTTCACCTACACCCACCAACGCAAATCAAGCCGCAACCTGCACCTGTAATACTCAGCCAAGAGTCAGTCCACACCACGTTGTCAATCACTCATCACACTGAGGAGCGACCATCCACCGGTCCTCGGACGCTCCGGTCCTCTGTGTTCTTGGTGCAAATCCTTCGATTCCTCTTGATTCAACGAGTTTTGGTGGACCAAATCATAGCTATGGGATGCCCATGAGGTACTCCTACTATACCCAAAGTCTTGTGCGAATCCATGGAGAGAATCGGGAGATCGGGATTTGGATTTAGAGGAGTTGACCCGCAGGTTGCTGTTCATCCCGAGCTGCCCAGGCCTGACCGGTCTGACCGGTGCATGTGACCGGTCTGACCGGTGCAAGGCTCCTGTGGGATTTGCCTCGGGTGAACTGGCTGGTTCGTGTGGCTTTGGTATGTGGTGTTACTGGTGAGTTCTTGGCAGGTTTCAAGGTGGTTTGCTTAGTTTTGTGGAGGTTCTTCGTCTCTTTTAGTTTGAGTTTTGGAGGTGATTTTGTTCCAGGGCCTAGAGGAGTCACTGAGGCTTCCTGGAACTTTGCTGTGCATCTGTAGAGTCCACCGGTCTGACCGGTACCATCGGTCTGACCGGCAGGAGCCATCGGTCTGACTGGTGTGGCACAAACAGAAGACTGTGCAGTTTTTCGCTGTGTGTTTGGTGCGAGTGTTCGGTTGGTTGAGTTGTTAGTTCCTAGGATCAGTGGCACTCCAGTGGCTACGTGGTCTTGGCCAACTTGGGTAGTTGAGTCGGAGAAGTGATTTGGCCAAGCCGTGTTCGACTTGTTGGAGAAGCCATCTCCTTTGAGAAGAATTTTTATCGGCTCCCATTCACTCCCCCCCTCTCTGGTCGCCAGTTCGGTCCTTCAGTGACGAGTGCAATTATATATTTTCCTTTTGAGGGAAATCACTAGAAAAGCTAGGACCAAAATTAATTCTGGCCAGATGTTCATTTAGGGCTTCGTATAAAGTTGTCAAAGTTTCGTCTTATTTGAATATATATGTAAATTTCATGTAGTTTATTATCTATATTTTTTCAATTTTGATAAAATACTAGCTAATACTCGATGTAAAATTGGGGTAAAAATCACAAAATTCCCGAAAAGGAGCAAATTCAAGATTTTCCTCATGGGTTTCCAAATTAAATCTTGTCCCATAGATAAAATAGGTGGGTAGGGAAAAATCATAAATTAGATTTTCCTCATGTGGATTCCCCTTTTGATGAAAAATCACAAAAGTCACCCTCACAAATGCTCCCTCCATTTCATATTACTTGTCGTTTTGACTTTTGTAGATATAATGTTTTTGCTACACACCTAGATATATATACTTATGTCCAGATATATAACAAAAGTAATGTATCTAGAAAAGTCAAAACAACAAGTAATATGAAACGGAGGGAGTAGGTGGGTAGAAACAAAATTGCCCATAAAACAACATATTCTCATGGTCATCAACCATATCAACTAACTAGGCGATACCCCGCGCGTTGCTGCGAAAATTTTTGAAACAAATTTTTAAGGTGAAATGTGAAAGTAGAAATACCAAAGTATTGCATGACAACATTCATTTGTAAACAACATTATATTGAAAGCACATTATTTTGTTGAGAGTGAAACCATTCTTAAATGATTGATCCTACATGTATTTCAACTGCGAGAATTTTGTGGTGTGTTACTCACAGAAAATCGCTTGAAGACATAAATAGATGGTTTGGTGGATGATGACATGACTTGTAGTGGATGGTGACATGGCACACAGTGGATGGTGATGTGAAATGCTTGTATGTTGAGAGAAATCCATCCATGACTTGTAGTGAGTCTCACATATATAGTTGTTATAGAAAGAGAAGCTAATAATCCATTCCAGAGCTAACAATTCAAAGGATATTTTCTTAGCAAATCGACGAACGAGCTGAGTGTGAGAATGGGTAGGCATCACGGCTGCGTGTTCATATAGGCAGGGAACAGCCCCCAGCCCCCTGCGTGGCACATACAAATCTTGGGAAGGAGGTTGACTTGTGTACAAAGATACTAACCAATCCTATCCAAATCTATCTATGTACACAACCTCCTTCCTTGTACAACAAGAAGATACACAACATACACACGGCCTAACAACCTAGGATACACGAAATATCTAACACCCCCGACAATCACAGCCTTGAAGATACATTGAGCTGTCGCCGGAAACGTTCGAGCTATTGATTGGTTATAGGTTTAGCAAACCCGTCAGCTAGCTGATCTCCAGAACTTATGAACTGTATATCCAGCATCTTCCGAGCTACTTGCTCCCTGACAAAGTGAAAATCAATCTCTATACGCTTTGTACGAGCATGAAACACTAGATTCACTGTCATGTAAGTGGCCCCAATATTGTCACACCACAACCGGGCATCGCGAGGATGAATAATCCTTAACTCATAAAGAAGTTTCTGAACCCACATAACTTCTGCTGCAGCATTAGCTAGTGCCTTATATTTAGCTTCCGTGCTAGACCAGGACACAGTAGCTTGCTTTCGTGCCGTCGACGATATCAAGTTAGGTCCTAAAAATACTGTGAAGCCTCCTGTGGACCGTCGATCATCATGAAATCCAGCCCAGTCTGCATCCGAGAAAGCACTTACAAGTGTAGAAGGAGACATACTAATTTTTAGGCCGAAATGAAGGACCGGACTGGGGACCAGAGAGGGGGGGGGGAGTTAATGGGAGCCGATAAAATTTCTTCTCGAAGGAGATGGCTACTCCAACAAGATGAACATGGCCAACCCAAAACTCATCTCCGACTCGACTACCCAAGTTGGCCAAGATCACGTAGCCAGTGGAATGCTACTGATCCTAGGAACCAACAAAAACAACCTGTCGAACCAAAACACTCCAAACGCACAGCGAAAATCTGCACAGCCTGCTACCTGTGCTACACCGGTCAGACCGATGGCCTGCACCAGTCAGACCGGTGGCAACGGTCAGACCTGTGGACAGTGCCGGTCAGGCCAGTGGCTACAGCAGCCGCACAGAAACGTTCCAGGAAGCCTCAGTGACTCCTCTAGGCCCTGGAACAAAAATCACCTCCAAACACGAACCTGAAGGGAAGAAGAAACCCTCACAAAACCTAGCAAAACAACTCAAAACCTGCCAAGAACTGACCAGCAACACCACAGGCCAAAACCACGCGAACTAGGCAGTTACCCCAAGGCAAATCCCACAAAGGCCTTGCACCGGTCAGACTGGTCACAAGCACCGGTCAGACCGGTCAAGCCTGGGCAGCTCGGGATGAACAGCGAGCCGCGAGTCAACTCCCCCAAATCCAACTTCCGATCTCCCGATTCGCTCCACGGATTCGCACAAGACTTTGGGGATAGTAGGAAATAGGAATCGAAGAAATCCCACCAAGAATGCCTCCAACCCTAGAGAGAGGAAAACCCCAAAATCGAGCCCCTTTGCTCACGGATTTGGGAGGGGAATCAAAGGGAAAAGAACCACGAGGGGTTCATGCATACATCCCCCACTAAATCCCAAAGAGAAAGGTCTCAAAACCACCATAAGAAAATCGCTAAGAAAAGGCTCCGAAAATCACCAAAAAGAGAAAATGGGAGAGACACAACCAAGCCTTGAGGAACCGCGCCGAATCATCTATACATACCATGAAGGTTCATACAAGGTCTAGCTTGCCTCCCGATCATCCATCCCTCTCTCAAGATCTCACCATGAAGCTCTCAAGCTAGTCCTAAAAAATCCTAAGGAAAATAGGAAGGAAAATAGCAAAGGGAAATGAGCTAGGGTTCCAAGAGATGGCTGCCATCCTCTCACCACTTGGGTTATATGGAGGCAACTGAAAGACGAAACTACCCCTATTGCATTTTTTGAGCGAACACTGTGGGGCAAAGCCCCCCGGCAACAGGAAATATATTAGTCAAAACAAGGAGAAAGAGTTCTTACAGACATAAAATAGCAAGAGCCAAAGCCCAGCCAGGAGCTGGAAGGACAGGGAGACAGCGGGGGGAAGAAGATGAAAAAACTGTACATGGGGTAGTGGCAGTCACAACAACAACTACTACAAAGAGTCAATCCATTGCTTGATAGGCTGATGAAGCTCTTGCTTGATCCTTATGAGATGCTCAGCAACCATCATCTTAAAGGAGGACTTCCAGGCAGTAGGGCTCGGGGGGGGGGGTATTGTTGAAGATAAGATTGTTTCTTTCCTTCCACAGACACCAAGCACCTATCATAAAGACTTCCATGAAGAAAGGGTAGACAATGCCCTGTCTAGCAATATAAATTTGGTGATGAATATTAGGGCTGTCATCCTAGAGAATACCAAGAGAAAACCACCAACTGACAGCAGCAGGGCAATCAAAGAAAAGGTGTTCTCTAGTCTCTTCCACATTCAGAGGGCAGAGAGGGCAATTATATCCTTCCTCCAGAACCTTGTTTCTCCTTCTCCGAACATTCCTTGTGTTAAGCCTATCATTGAGCATGAGCCAGGTGAATAACTTAATCTTAGGAATGCACTTGGAGTGCCAGATCCAAGTGATAGAACGCTCAGGGTGGAGGTCTTTGAACTGGTACTGATAGAATTTGCTTGATGAGTAAACCTGAGCACTCCAAATGAAAGGCCAATGATCATGGCTCAAGTGATCAGGAGGATCAAGATGTGCAAGAAAATCTTCCAACAATATTGGCTCATTGTATGCAGCTCTAGTCATGGGGATTCTGAAATGGTCCACTAGATTATCAGTATTCCTCAGCTGCCAAAAGGAAATGTTATGATCTTTGGCAAAAGCAGCAAGTTTGGGTAGACAGTAGGTTGCATTGATCCAGCAATGAGGTCTTCCCAAAAACCAATTGTGTCCCCTTTAGTGGCATCACAAACAGCAACACCTCTAAAAGATAAGTTTAGCCTTAGAATGTTCTTCCACCAGAAAGAGCCTTTCTCTCTAGCAAGGTGGGGGATAGAGTCTGTGTAATACTTCTGCCAGATTAGGTTCACCCATTGAACATTTTCCTTGTTATAAAATTTGTCCAGATGCTTGAGAAGGAGGGCATCATTCTGCAGGCTGAGATTGATCACCCCAAGACCCCCTTGTCCTTGGGTCTTCGAACAATATCCCAGGTAGCCAAGTTCTATCCTTTATGACTGAACTCTTTTCCTCTCCACAAGCAATTTTTTCTGTTCCTGTCAATGACCTCAATCACAGTAGCAGGGAGTTTCAGTGTGCACATATAATATGTGGGCAGGGAGGAGAGAACAGAGTTAATTAGTTGCAGCCTACCAGAGTAGGAAAGGAACTGAGATGATGCAGATAGCCTTCTCTCAATCCTGCATATCAGGGGGGCATAGTCTTTGAACAGAGGCTTGGTGAGACCCATTGGGAGGCCAAGATATGTGAAAGGATATGAGCCAACAGAGCACCCAAGAACATTGGCCAGGGAGCAAGCCTGATCATTGCTAATATTAATAGGAAGCAAGCATGATTTATGATAGTTGACTTTCAGGCCACTAGAGAGAGAAATCTTGTGCAAAATTTCTTTGAGATGAGTAAGCTGAGCATCGCAGGCTTGCAAAATGATGATGGTATCATCAGCATATTGGATCACAGGAAAAGGAGTGCTACTTTCCTGGGGGAAAGGGGGCAGTAGGTTCCCAATTCTGTATTCATGATTGATGACACATTGCAAGAGGTCAGCTGCAATAACAAATAGAAGAGGGGAGAGAGGGTCACCTTGCCTGACCCCCCTTTTACATCTAAACTCTTTGCCAGCAGTGCCATTTAGGAGAACTGAGGAAGTTGCTATGCTGAAAAGATTAGAGAACCAATTAATCCATTTCTCAGGGAAACCTTTGGCACCAAGCATGTCAAGAACAGTTGGTGCTCAATCAGATCAAAGGCCTTTTCAAAATCAAGCTTAAGGATAATGATTTCCCTCCTGGAATGGTGGCATTGGTGGAGGTATTCAAATGCCCACCCCAAATAGTCTTGGATTGCCTTCCCTTTTATAAAACCATATTGGTTATCATGAATCACCTCCAAAGCAACAGATTGCAACCGATTTGCATGGAGCTTTGAGATCAGTTTAGGGCATGAGTTGACTAGAGAGATGGGCCTAAAGTCATTCACATTTTCAGGATTACCCTTCTTAGGAACCAGAGTGATGTATGAGTGATTGACACTTCTAAGATCAGCCCTGTGGTGAAAGAAATCCTCACATAATAGGTTGGGACTTCATCAAGGTTTTGGTCCAAGCCCTTCTGTGGAGATCCTGCTCTCTGAACTTGCCCTCAAAGCAAAGCAGCTAATGTCCATGCTGCCCATGAAGGATCCAGTAACTGTGCAGCATTGGGCCTCCTCCCCCCAGTGGCTTGTGAGGAACCCTTGGCTGCTCAGCATGGACAACCTCAGCTGGGGAGACAATGCTGAAGCCTCCTCTTCCTCTGGAAGCAGATTGCCAAGAATCCAACCCTGCAACATCTCTAAGATCTTGCCTATACAGCTTGGGCAGACCCACTCTACAGCTAATGAAATGCCCCAGCGCCTACTGTTGCTTCCTAACTCAAAGAGTGGCTCTCTGGATCATTTGGATGAGAGCATGAACAACACCCTTGAAAATAATGCCACTCAGGACTAGGCCCCATCCACTGACAGTGCACCCACCCCAAGAAGCAAGAAGAGAAAGGCTAAGATGAAGACTCATGTTGTTGATGATGAGGTCAGAAGAAGTTCTAGACTTAGAGGAGAAGGATCTGTTGAACATATTCAACTTCTCAATGAGCCTAGAAGGAAGAAAGGAGCTGCAAGAAAGTCTGTCTCCTTCTACTCTGTGACTGAGCTCAAGTCTACAATCACTAGCAGCAGCGTAGAAGAAGACATGGAGAACACTGATGTGGATGCCATTCCAGCATAGGTGATGGTTGATCTTAGCCTCCCAAAGCCGTTTCTCACGCTCCCAATGCGGGGCACCTTTGCTCCAGAGATGAAAATAAACATCAAAAGATCGCCCAATGAATCTTCTGAGTTCGCATATAGCAAAACCCACTGCTTTGCAGGAGACTTTGAACCGGAAATGGTTGTGACTTTGATATTCAACCTGAAACCCCTCAAAAGTTCCCCCAAGGCAAGATTGCAAGGCTAGAGCCACAGAATCTTCATTAAGCTAAAAGTGATACCGCCTGAAAAGTAGCCAACAGCAAGAAACCCTAATCTTGATGATTAGGAGAATGGATTCTTCTGCCCAAGGACTCAAAGATTCACCTTTCAAAATGACGACCGACATCAAAATCTAGCAGGTCGCTGGCTAAAGCCATGAGAAAAGTTGGAGAAAGCCGGGGAAAACAAGAACAAGCAACACCAAACAGGCCCGAGCTCCGAGAGAACAAAGAAAGCCAAGAAGGTGAAAAAACCGAATGAAGCCGAAGAGAAAGGAGCCTCGAGAGCTTAGCTTAGAGAGCACCATGGACTTCCAGTGCTCGAGAAATCAACAGGAGGGGCGAAGAGGTGGAGGAGAGCTGGCCGGAGGCGAAGGAGAGCGCCATCTTGCTACTGTAACTAATGATGCGAGACTTGAGCAAACCCATCATGACCCAAGGCATTCTTATTTATAAATATTGAAACGACAGATTAGCCTATTGAGTCTTCTTCCTACCCCTATTATATTAAACTAGGATACACACCCCCGAAGGGCCTTTTGGGAAACTTCGTCGTCGCACCATCGGACGGATTCCCGGTGACCGCACCCTGCGTAGCCTCGACGCACACCATGCGATCCCGACATGTGTCCTCCGCTTCGAAGTCTCCAGACTGCGTCGTCGCACACCGGTCAGACCGGTGTCCTCCACCGGCAGACCGGTCAGACCCATCGGTCAGACCGGTCTAGTGCTGCTGCACCTCCGTCTTCTGTCTTGGCTTTGTGGATCAACCAAGGAACCCAGTGGTTTTTTGGTGAACCACTGGAAACCCCGCGAACTCGGTGTGGCCTCCACCAATCTCCACTCATGAGTTGGCCCCCATGAAGTCCCGACTCGATCTTGGCTTTGAGGCTCAACCAAGGAACCGTCCACGACTTCATCTAGCCGTTCTTGCCACCATGCGGCCCGCACTTGACCCTGCTAGCCACCGGGTTCCTCGAACCAAGCCTACTTTTCTTCTCCACACCTGGAGGCCTCATCGGTAATGACCTTTCGTGCTTGTTCTTCACCTGCACCAACACCAGTCGAGCCGCAACCTGCACCTGCAATACATAGCCAAGAATCAGTCCACACAACATTGTCAATCACTCATCACACCAGGAAGCGACCATCCACCGGTCCTCGAACCACACAGGTCCTCAATCTCCCCCTTGATGAGTGCATTGACAACACACACGTTTGAGTAACCAAATAGAAAAGGAAAAGAAAAGAAACGACCAAAATAAACTCCAACAAGCGATCGAAAGCCAAAGAAAAGGCAAAGAGCAAGATCACTTGAAGAAGACAAGTCTCGGTCCCCTTAGGCAAGGGCAACGGCTCGACACAACCGAGACAAAACAAGCTCAAGCAAAGAGCGAAATCCACCAAACCAAAGCTCGAAAACCACAAAGAGCTCCCCCTGCACACATGCAAGCTCCCCCTGAACCAATGCAACTCCCCCTGGACGAATGCATGCAAACCACTTCACAAAACAGAGCGGCTGCACCACCCTTGCTCTGACCGGTCAGACCGGTGCACTAGATCAACACAGGTCCTGACTCACACCGGTCAGACCGTTGACATCCACCGGTCAGGCCGATGCTGTGACAACCCACCCAGGAAAATACCGTACTATCGCCTAAACCGTTCCACTTTGGCCGTTAAGCGACAGTAAAGTACCATCCTGTCGTAAGTCGCCGGGTCAAGCCCGGTAAATCACTTGGAAATCACACAGAGGATCGAACATATACATTAAAACTCACACGAAGGTGAGTCCAGAGTACAACACAAATTAAATCAAAATTATACCCCTAAGGGTTAATTATTACAAACCATTGTTCATGACATGATAAGTAAAGGTTCAGAGTTTTAAAATAGCGGAATAAAAACTAACGATACGGTAGACATCACAGTAGGCCCTCCGTGATGCCATCACTCATCGTCATCCACCCATTCCAGCTCCCAGCCGGGTGGAATCTCTCCAGGCCAAACAACACGTGCAACAACATTTATATAGCAAGGCTGAGTATACTAATACTCAGCAAGACTTAACCGTCGGGTGATAACTATATCACCAAACTCTAGACATGAGAGGCTTTTTGGCCGGTGGAGTTCTTTTGCTAAAAAGCAACAAAGAGTAGGTCATTACTTTCAATATTTTAGCTCAAATTCTAGTTAATTACCCTTTCTATGGTGAGCCATCTATTGCAATCAAGAATTGTACAATACAATTAATTCATGCAGCAATATTCGCATAGTTCCACCAATAAGGGATATCATGGCCAGTTGATTAAGCAGTCTCAGATAACGGTGAGAGGCCGACAATCGATTGATTTATAACCTTGCAAGGTAAACCTAAACACACGGAAGAATGCATACCCCAAGAAAATCCAAACAAAACAAAACGGGGTATACACCGATCAGACGGTTCCCATCTTTCTCTGGGTCGGGATCAGACCTACAATCCTCGGTACAAGGCTTATTGGAACGTCACGCCGGACCGCCTAGACTCGCACAGGTACCCCACTGTTGCAGGCAGGGGGACACATCAGGTGTCCTAGGGGTAGTAGAGAAAAGTTCCCTTACCGTGTCCATCAGGTACTAGGTTTACCGGTCCCATTCCCGACAAGTGCTTAGTACGTTCAAAAGCTTAGCCCACGAAAGCCACTGGACCGGAGCCCAAATCCCACGCTCTTACCACATGAGCAATCCATTTATACAGATCTTATGATTCCAACATAAGGACCTATTCTCGCGAGTGACGAACATCACTCGACTTGTACCGGTCCTATAGCATAGCAGCTATCGACCTAGCATACTAGTAAAAGAACATAGGTACCTAGGGATCATGCATCTAGGGTTTCAATTCAACTCCTGAAACGTAAATGCACAATCATAGCAAGGTAATAGCATAAATTTAAAAAGAAGGGTTAATGATCCGGGGCTTGCCTTCGCTGGCAAGGTTGGCCTTGGGCCCTTCTGGACTTTGGTCCAGGTCTTGCTCTACAGCGACGTAGTGCACGTCTCCGTCAGCTCCTTCGTCTCCTCCTTCCGGCACGAGCGTATGGCTACCGTCGGAAAGATCTACACGAGGATGCATATGCAAGATTTAATTGACGGTTTTCATTTCATTAATTACAAAACAACATATGACGACCATGGGGTGTATGGTTGGCCATATTCACCTTGACAAACCCACATTTGGTAAACCCTTTCTATTAAAGTAATGTTAGGTGGTGATTTATCATTTATTATTTTTGATAGTGACTATGTATATATTTATACAATTTAATTAGTTTAATTTCATAAAACAGCAAGGAAGTGGTCTCAACCTTCTTAGAATGTTTCACATCCAACATAGGGTCATTTGGTGTGGTATTGGTGATTTTCCAATTTAATTTAATATTAAGAATCAATTGGTTCCCGTTGCTTTTATTCATAAATAATTTCATAAAAAGTAGTGAGTGTTGTTTTCTAAGCTCGATAACTCTAAACAAAGCCACTGAACACACATGCACACTTAAAAGAGCTATGAATTAAATATACCGAAAAAGGCAAGTTTTATCTACCAAAGCAAGATAAATGCATATAAAAATAATTAAGCAACAAAAGGATTCCAACTTTCTCACACATGATCTCTGGTCCAAAACTAAGCTATGCAACCAACACATACATGAAGGGCTACTCTAGATCTTGAACTATGCAATTTCTTTTTAAACTAAGCATAAATCAAGAATAAATATTTCTGATAGACATAAAATCATAATTAATTCACCAAAGATGTATTTAGGCATAACAAGATGACATTCAGAAGTTGAGGAAAAAAATATATTTATTTTTCACTACAAAAATCATTAAGGCAGATTCGTCATAAATACACAATAAATCATATTAAAAGATTTACATAGAAACTTTGTGCAATTTTTGGTGTGGAATCTCGACAGAGCATTACTCACAACATATCCAAAATGCAGCTCATGATCACATGCAGATTTTGAACTACAATAGATCTAGGTTTGACTGAGTTCTATTTTTCATGGAAAAACTATCAGCCAAAAGTAGGGTCATGCTTTGTGAAAGTTGTATATTTAGTCACAAGGAAACCAAAAAAATTGGTTTGGAATTTTTATGAGTTCTCTGTGATTTTCTATCAATTTTTTAAGATCTGGTCAAAGGCTACCAAAGATTAAAGAATCTATTTCCTAATAGGCCCATGGAAAGTTTTGAGTGTTCACAGATATGCCCTTACTTCACACAAAAGATCCTAGAAAGGAAAAGGGGTTGCAATTGGGTCCTTGGCCATGGCCGGTGGCGGTTCGGCCGCAATTCCGGCGAGGAGCTCGCCGGACTTGGCCGGGGAAGCGCGTGGGAAGGGCTAGGGCTCACCTAGGGTCCGATTGCTGGCCGGAGTTGGGGTCGGGGGTACGCCGGTGTGCCCCGGCAGCGAGTCAGTGGCCGGGCGGCCGCCGCGACTTGGATGCCGGCGAGGAGCTAGGCGGAGCTGGCCATCATGCGAGTGCTAGAGCTCGAGTGTGCCCTAGGCGAGGCTATGGAGGTGTGGGTCGGTGCCGGAAGCGAGCGGAGAGGCGAGCACAGCACGGCGGCGGCAATGGCAGGCGGCGGCACTGTGTGCACGCGTGAGGGGAGTGCGGGCGCCCTTTTATAGGCGAGCGCGCGGAGCAGGGGCTGCAACGCTTCGCCTCGAAGCAATAGAAGGCGAGGGAGGGGACCCGGCCTGCCGCGGGGCGCGTGCGGCGTCACCGGCAGGCGGCGCAGGCGGGGCACGACGCGGGTGTGGCCGGTGGGCGATGCGTGGCGAGACACGAAATTCCAAGCGAGCTAGAGGGCCGCGAGGGTGTGGGGGATAGCGCGGGGCCTCGGGCTGCGGCGGACTGGCCAGGGGGGGCCCGGACGCCTAGGGAAACGACGGCGCCGCGTGGCGATGCGCGTGGGCGCGCTCGGCGTGAGAGCGCCGTCCAGAACGCCGGGATGCCGGTTTAAAACGATTTACCCATCTTTGACGAAACCAAACTCAAATTTTGTGAATACAAGTTCAAAATCTCCCAATATGAAACTTGTAGAGGAACTATAGGAGGACACTTTTTGTGGCTTGGTAAAAAGACAAAGGCTGGCTTTGACCGAGTTTTAGCACCTTTTCCACTCAAAATTTCAAATGACGCCAATTATGAAAAGTGTGTCCCTCAAAAAGACAAACAACTTTTATATTGGCCGATTTTGAAGTGTTTGAGTGAAAATTGGAGAACGCGGCAAAAGTTCTAGAGGAGATTCAAAGACATCAGGGGTTCGACTAGGGTTGACTATGCCTTTGACCAAGGTTTGACTACAAGTGCGTGTTGACTCGATTAAGAAGATCATTAGTGGTTGTTGACTAGGTTTTCGAGGTGATGACCTAGGTTGACCAAGGTTTGACCATAGTCAACGTGTTTGACTTATCTTGACTCGATCATTAGCACTAATGATGCTACTTAAAAACCTGGGGCGTCACAGCCTACCCCCCTTAAACAGAATCTCGTCCCGAGATTCGAAAGTAAGGATGAAAGTAGGGAGGGTGGTCTTCTACGATTTCTGGAATTACTTTGGGGCGTGACCATGATGGGATTATAGATCAAAGAGGCCTACCATCACCGGTTCAAGGTTGCAAGATCGAAAGCGATGGAGATGTGGATGTCACTAGCAAGGATAGCTCAGGGCATCAAGATGCATAAACACCAGGGGGTGAAAATGATAGATATCAATGGAGATCACAATGGCGGAAGAAGATTGTATCTTGAGATTGAACTCTAAGGTCAACACATGACCCAAACGATATGGTAAAACAGAAAAAGTTCTTTTCTCATGCTGGGCAAAACTGGGGTAGTCATGTGTACAAATGTACAATTGTATGTTAGAACACGAAACGAGCATACATACATAATGACATAAAGTTCTGGCAGCTGTGAACAAAAAATCATAACTTACAAACCAGAGCCCCAAAATTCCCAAATTTTACCAGCAACTCAGTGAGGTTATGAAGCATCTTTTTGGTATTCAAAGGTTGATCTAGGAAGGTTTGGAAGTTGCTCAATTTAATCCAAATTCAAAGTAGGTCTTCGAGAAAAACAGCATGATAGAGGTTCACTAATCTTAGCATAACTTGAGATATACAAAAGCTATGACCATGAATTTTTGCGAGCGAAAACTAGATTAGATAAGCAACTTTGGTATAGATCATCTAGTCAAATTATTTTCAGCACATGGGGTAAAAATTTAAGCAAACAACCACACTTGATTTTTGGGGCACCACAACATCTATACATGGGAGGCTATGCAAAGAAATCACACACTAGCAAAATTTCACCTAGAGAGCACACAAAACAATTATAGGGTTCAGTTTTTAACTTTCCACAATTTTTAACATGATGCAAGACATCCTATTCGTCCACACAAGGCGATCAAGCCAAAAATCGAAGTTAGTGCCGGTGGCAAGGCATATACATGTGTTTCTCCCTATAATAACTAGTCGAGAACTAGTCGATGCTCACTTAGCGATTTACGAAACGTGGTTAGTGTACCTGCAGAAGATCACAGAACACATCGAACCTTTCGTGCCAGCACTCACGAAAGCGTCCACATACATTACCGTTCACTATAGCAACGGTACCCATGCGTTTATCGCTGCATGGACAGCGTCCAACCTCGGACACCCTCTGTTTGAATGGAGTGTATCCTTGCCTCGCATATTCATAATGCGGAACGCACACGTATGATAAAACGTGGCGAGACATAGACGTGACGTGGGTTCCCATTGGAATAGGTCCCATCCATCCCTCACAGGACTTTCCTGTGGCACCACCACGTATGGCAAAACGTGATGAACTAGTATGGTTGTGCAAGAAGTAAGTTTTGACAAAAATAAAATGTGTTGGATGTTAGCAAAATAAACCATAGATTTTTAAGCCACCTAAAAGAACCTAAAAATTCCCTCTAGGGCCTCTCGCTCTATTTCCATCCTTAACGAACCAACGTATTTTACAAATACAACCAATCTTGGCAAGTTTTATTCAAAACGTGTGATTAAGATTGTTAATTAAACTCTGGTGCACATTAATCGCTCTGGTACCAGCAGTGACAACCCGCCCAGGAAAATACCGTACTATCGCCTAAACCGATCCACTTTGGCCGTTAAGCGACAGTAAAGTACCATCCCGTCGTAAGTCACCGGGTCAAGCCCGGTAAATCACTTGGAAATCACACAAAGGATCGAACATATGCATTAAAACTCACACAAAGGCGAGTTCAGAGTACAACACATATTAAATCCAAATTGTACCCCTAAGGGTTAATTATTACAAACCATTGTTCATGACATGATAAGTAAAGGTTCAGAGTTTTAAAACAGCAGAATAAAAACTAACGATACGGTAGACATCACAGGAGGCCCTCCGTGATGCCATCACTCCTCGTCATCCACCCATTCCAGCTCCCAGCCGGGTGGAATCTCTCCAGGCCAAACAACACCTGCAACAACATTTATATAGCAAGGCTGAGTATACTAATACTCAGCAAGACTTAACCGTCGGGTGATAACTACATCACCAAACTCTAGACATGAGAGGCTTTTTGGCCAGTGGAGTTCTTTTGCTGAAAAGCAACAAAGAGTAGGTCCTTACTTTCAATATTTTAGCTCAAATTCTAGTTAATTACCCTTTCTAAGGTAAGGCATCTATTGCAATCAAGAATTGTACAATACAATTAATTCACGCAGCAATATTCGCATAGTTCCATCAATAAGGGATATCATGGCCAGTTGATTAAGCAGTCTCAGATAACGGTGAGAGGCCGACAATCGATTGATTTATAACCTTGCAAGGTAAACCTAAACACACGGAAGAATGCATACCCCAAGAAAATCCAAACAAAACGAAATGGGGTATACACCGATCAGACGGTTCCCATCTTTCTCTAGGTCGGGATCAGACCTACAATCCTCGGTACAAGGCTTATTGGAACGTCACGCCGGACCGCCTAGACTCGCACAGGTACCCCACTGTTGCAGGCAGGGGGACACATCAGGTGTCCTAGGGGTAGTAGGGAAAAGTTCCCTTACCGTGTCCATCAGGTACTAGGTTTACCGGTCCTATTCGCGACAAGTGCTTAGTACGTTCAAAAGCTTAGCCCACGAAAGCCACTGGACCGGAGCCCAAATCCCATGCTCTTACCACATGAGCAATCCATTTATACAGATCTTATGATTCCAACATAAGGACCTATTCTCGCGAGTGACGAACATCACTCAACTTGTACCGGTCCTATAGCATAGCAGCTATCGACCTAGCATACTAGTAAAAGAACATAGGTACCTAGGGATCATGCATCTAGGGTTTCAATTCAACTCCTGAAACGTAAATGCACAATCATAGCAAGGTAATTGCATAAATTTAAAAAGATGGGTTAATGATCCGAGGCTTGCCTTCGCTGGCAAGGTTGGCCTTGGACCCTTCTGGACTTTGGTCCAGGTCTTGCTCTACAGCGACGTAGTGCACGTCTCCGTCAGCTCCTTCGTCTCCTCCTTCCGGCACGAGCCTATGGCTACCGTCAGAAAGATCTACACGAGGATGCATATGCAAGATTTAATTGACAATTTTCATTTAATTAATTACAAAACAACATATGACAACCATGGGGTGTACGGTTGGCCATATTCACCTTGACAAACCCACATTTGGTAAACCCTTTCTATTAAAGTAATGTTAGGTGGTGATTTATCATTTATTATTTTTGATAGTGACTGTGTACATATTTATACAATTTAATTAGTTTAAATTCATAAAACAGCAAGGAAGTGGTCTCAACCTTCTTAGAATGTTTCACATCACTAACATAGGGTCATTTGGTGTGGTATTTGTGATTTTCCAATTTAATTTAATATTAAGACTCAATTGGTTCCCATTGTTTTTATTCATAAATAATTTCATAAAAAGCAGTGAGTGGTGTTTTCTAAGCTATATAACTCTAAACAAAGCCACTGAACACACATGCACAGTTAAAAGAGCTATGAATTAAATATACCGAAAAAGGCAAGTTTTATCTACCAAAGCAAGATAAATGCATATAAAAATAATTAAGCAACAAAATGATTCCAACTTTCTCACACATGATCTCTGGTCCAAAACTAAGCTATGCAACCAACATATACATGAAGGGCTACTCTAGATCTTGAACTATGCAATTTCTTTTTAAACTAAGCATAAATCAAGAATAAATATTTCTGATAGACATAAAATCATGATTAATTCACCAGAGATGTATTTAGACATAACAAGATGACATGCAGAAGTTGAGCACAAAAATCTATTTATTTTTCGCTACAAAAATCATTAAGGCAGATTCGTCGTAAATACACAATAAATCATTTTAAAAGATTTACACAGTAACTTTGTGCAATTTTTGGTGTGGAACCTCGACATAGCATTACTCACAAGATATCCAAAATATAGCTCAAGATCACATGCAGATTTTGAACTACACAGATCTAGTTTTGACTGAGTTCTATTTTTCATGCCAAAACTATCAGCCAAAAGTAGGGTCATGCTTTGTGAAAGTTGTAGATTTAGTCACAAGGAAACCAACAAAATTAGTTTGTCATTTTTCTGAGTTTTCTGTAATTCTCTATGAATTTTCTAAGATCTGGTCAAAGGCTACCAAAGATTAAAGAATCTATTTCCTAATAGGCCCATGGAAAGTTTTGAGTGTTCACAGATATGCCCTTACTTCGCACAAAAGATCCTAGAAAGAAAAAGGGGGTTGCAATTAGGTCCTTGGCCATGGCCGGCGGCGGTTCGGCTGCAATTCCGGCAAGGAGCTCGTCGGACTTGGCCGGGGAAGCGCGTGGGAAGGGCTAGGGCTTATCTAGGGTTCGATTGCTGGCCGGAGTTGGGGTCGGGGGTATGCCGGCGTGCCCCGGCGGCGAGTCAGTGGCCAGGCGGCCGCCGCGACTTGGGTGCCGGCAAGGAGCTAGGCGGAGCTGGCCATCATGCGAGTGCTAGAGCTCGAGTGTGCCCTAGGCGAGGCTATGGAGGTGTGGGTCGGCGCCGGAAGCGAGCGGAGAGGCGAGCACAGCACGGCGGAGATGCTGTGTGCACGCGCGAGGGGAGTGCGGGCGCCCTTTTATAGGCGAGCGCGTAGAGCAGGGCTGCAACGCTTCGCCTTGAAGCAATGGAAGGCGAGGGAGGGGACCCGGCCTGCCGCGGGGCGCGTGCGGCGTCGCCGGCAGGCGGTGCGGGCGTGGCACGGCACGGGCGTGGCCGGCGGGCGACGCGTGGCGAGACGCGAATTTCCAAGCGAGCTAGAGGGGCGCGAGGGTGTGGGGGACGGCGCGGGGCCTTGGGCTGCGGCGGACTGGCCGGGGGGCCAGACGCCGAGGGAAACAACGGCACCGCGTGGTGACGTGCTTGGGTGCGCTCGGCGCGAGAGCGTCGTCTAGAACGTCGGGACCCCGGTTTAAAACGATTTACCCATCTTTGACGGAACCAAACTCAAATTTTGTGAATACAAGTTCAAAATCTCCCAATATGAAACTTGTAGAGGAACTATAGGAGGACACTTTTTGTGGCTTGGTAAAAAGACAGAGGCTGGCGTTGACCGAGTTTTAGCACCTTTTCGACTCAAAATTTCAAATGACGCCAATTATGAAAAGTGTGTCCCTCAAAAAGATGAACAACTTTTATATTGGCCGATTTTGAAGTGTTTGAGTGAAAATTGGAGAACAAGGCAAAAGTTCTAGAGGAGGTTCAAAGACATCAGGGGTTTGACTAGGGTTGACTATGCCTTTGACCAAGGTTTGACCACAAGTGCGTGTTGACTCGATTAAGAAGATCATAAGTGGTTGTTGACTAGGTTTTCGAGGTGATGACCCAGGTTGACCAAAGTTTGACCATAGTCAACGTGTTTGACTTATCTTGACTCGGTCATTAGCACTAATGATGCTACTTAAAAACCAGGGGCGTCACAGATGCCCACCTGGGAACTACAAGAGCCCAAAAACAGCTCGAAACCACCCGGAAACCCTCTAGATGCATTCAGTAGGCCAAAACATGCTCAAATTTCTCCCCCTTGTTGCCAATGCATGAATCAAGCCAAAAATGCGAAAAATGCAACCTAGAGCTTCTCAAATAGACAAAATTCAACATAGGATGCTACACATGTCCAAATGGGCAAGTTAGATAGTCTATAGCTTCGTAATGACATCAACTACAAGATCACCGAGTTTCACAACCATTGGGCGAAGATAAAATAGAATGGAGCAATTTTGCGAAAAAACACCCTCTCAAGAGCAAAGTCCTAAACATGAGCAAAACATGTCAAAAAATGGCAAAGCCACACAAACTTTATGCTAGGACAACCATTCTAATCATAAGATCATCATAAACACCCTCAAGCACCTCATGTCATGTCAAAGCCACCGAGCCATGTGCCTACTTCTTTATATGAGACTTCTCATTGGTAGGCATCATGCAACGGTTTAGCACCCATGAGAGCCTGTGTGGTTCGAGGACTGGTGGTAGGTTGCTTCCTGGTGTGATGAGTGATTGACAATGTGGTGTGGACTGATTCTTGGCTAAGTATTGCAGGTGCAGGTTGCGGCTTGACTGGTGTTGGTGCATGTGAAGAACAAGCGCGAAAGGTCGTTGCTGGTGAGGCCTCCAGGTGTGGAGAAGACAAGTAGGCTTGGTTCGAGGGACCCGGTGGCCAGCGGAGTCAAGTGCGGGCCGCATGGTGGCAAGAACGGCAAGATGAAGTCATGGACGGTTTCTTAGTTGAGCCTCAAAACCAAGGTCGAGCCGGGACTACGTGGGAGCCGAGTCATGAGTGGTGATTGGCAGAGGCTACACCGAGTTCGCGGGGTTTCCTGTGGTTCACCAGAAAACCACTGGGTTCCTTGGTTGATCCACAAAGCCAAGACCGAGACCGAAGACGGAGGTGCAGCAGCATCGGATCGGTCTGACCGGTGGGTACCGGTCTAACCGGTGAGGAGCACCGGTCTGACCGGTGTGCGACGATGGAGTCCGGAGACTTCAAAGCTGAGGACACGCGTCGGGATCGCAAGGCTTGCATCGAGGCTAAGCAAGTTTGCGGTCGCTGGGCATCCGTCCGATGGTGCGAAGACATAGTTTCCAAAAGTGCCCCTCGGGGGTGTGTATCCTAGTATTAGGCCTTAGGGGTATTTTAGTCTTTCGGCTAGGCTCCATATAACCCAAATGGTGAGAGGATGGCAGCCATCTCTTGGAACCCTAGCTCATTTTGTTTTGCTATTTTCCTCTTCCATTTTCCTTTGGAATTTCTAGGACTAGCTTGAGAGCTTCATGGTGAGATCTTGTGAGAGGGAAGGATGATCGGGCGGCAAGCTAGATCTTGTATGAACCTCTTTGGTATGTATAGATGATTCGGCGTGGTTCCTCAAGGCTTGGATGTGTCTTTCCCGTTTCTCCTTTTTGGTGATTTTCGGAGCCCTTTCTTGGCGATTTTCTTATAGCGATTTCGAGGCCTTTCTCTTTGGGATTTGGTGGGGGATGTATGCTTGAACCCTTCGTGGTTCTTTTCCTTTTGATTCCCCTCCCAAATCCGTGAGCAAAGGGGCTCGATTTTGGGGTTTTCTTGGCTCTAGGGTTAGAGGTGTTCTTGGCGGGATTTCTTCGATTCCTCTCGTTTTAGCAAGTTTTGGTGGACCAAATCTTGGCTATAGAGTGCCCATGAGGTGTTCCTACTATCCCCAAAGTCTTGTTCAAAACCGTGGAGCGATTCGGGAGATCGGGAGTTGGATTCGGGGGAGTTGACCCGCAGGTGCTGTTCATCCCGAGAGCTCAGGTTACACCGGCCTGACCGGTGCCTCACACTAGTCTGACCGGTGCAGACTCTCTGTTGAGTTTTGCTCAGGTGAACGTCTTGGTGTGTTCCCTGTTGTCCCGTATTGCTGCGGTTTCGAGTTTGGTTCAGTTTGGAGCTCGGTAGGTCTGTTTGGTGGATTTGGGATTTCCTGGCTTGGACCGGTCTGACCGGCGAGCTACACCAGCCTGACCGGTGTAGGGGCCTTCTATGGAAGTTCTCAGATTTTGCCAGTAGGGACCGGTCTGATCGGTGCTGCTCACCGACCTGACCGGTGTAGTCCAGTGGTGCTCGAGTTGCTTGTTCCGCTGCATTCTCGAGTAGGTGAAGGTGGTTGTTGGTTCCTATGACCAGTAGCACTCCAGTGGCTACGTGGTCTTGGCCAACTTGGGTAGTTGAGTCGGAGACATGTTTTGGAAGCCGTATTCGTTTTGTTGGAGTTCTCATCTCCTTCGAGAAGAATTTTTATCGGCTCCCATTCACTCTCCCCCCCTCTCTGGTTCGCCTAATCGTTCCTTCAAGTGGTATCAGAGCCGGTTACGGATCTTCGGATTCTAACCAGTCTAAGATACAAAGATGGTGTACCAGGAACGGGGTTCGGGTCCTCCGCACTTCGTTGGCAAAAACTACCAGATGTGGCAGAGGCGGATGGCGGCGTTCCTCCGCGGAAAGGGTCAGATCCTTTGGGACGTTACGGTGAACACTGCTTATGTTCATCCGATTAACTTCTTTGCTCCAGGATCGAGGGACATGTTCGACGCCAACAACAAGGCGGTCGACTACTTGTTTCGTGCTCTGTGTCAGTCCGAATTCGATCGGGTTCAGATAGAGGACTTAGCTTGTAGGATTTCGGAGCAGTTGAAAGATGCTCATGCTGGGAATGCTTAGGTTCAGGCTCGGATGTACGCGACTTGCCGGAGAGAGTACGAGAACTTCACTCATCTCCCCGGCGAGTCCGTCGATGCCCTTTTCCAGTGTTTTACGGTAGTGGTGAACAACATGAGAGCCAATGTGGCCGTGCTCCCATACGATGATCATGATAGAGCCGTGAAGCTCTTGCACTCGTTGGATCGTACCGTATGGGACGGAAAGGTTGAGGCTATTCTTGAGTCCGAGAAGTATGACACCTTGACCGTGAACGAGCTGTTCTCAAAGCTCAAGTCAGTTGAGTTGGACCGTGGTATGACAGCCAAGATCGAGAGCCCAACTGACTCTCATAGTCTTGCTCTTGTCGGTGGCAAAGGGGCTAAGTCTAACGCTAACGCATCCTCCAGGATGTACTCTCTGTCTTCTTT
Source organism: Cenchrus fungigraminus (assembly GCA_036936925.1). NCBI lineage: Eukaryota > Viridiplantae > Streptophyta > Magnoliopsida > Poales > Poaceae > Cenchrus > Cenchrus fungigraminus. The sequence goes on along the minus strand of CM072778.1, from coordinate 44,965,365 downwards.
GATGTCTTTGCCAGACGAGGAGTTCGACGTGCTTGGAGAGGACGAGCTGGCGTTGCTGACCAGGCGGTTTGAGAGGTTGCACGAGAACCGGGTGAACACAAGGAGGAATCCAAGGACATGCTTTCAGTGCGGGAAGCCAGGACACTTCGTCGCCGATTGTCCGGAGAAGATGGAGAACAAGGATGGCTAGAAGGATGGCTACAAGCACCGGTCGAGCAAGGATGGCAAGTACCGATCAAGGCGCGATCACAAGCACAAGAACAAGCACAAGGATGAGCGACGATCGAGGAAGAAGGACGGCCGCGACAAGAAGGCCCGAGCGATGGTCGGAGCGAGCGACGTCGACTCCAGCTCTGCCTACTCTTCCTCGAGCTCGAGTAGCAGTGAAGATGAAGGTGATCAGCGCAAGAACAAGAAGTCATCCAAGAACTTGAGCGGGCTGAGCTGCTATGCAAGAGATGGCTTCTGCGGTATGGCTCGTAGCTCCGGCAGCAAGAAGAGTCACCAGAGCGACTCGGACTCCGACTCCGAGGATGAGGTACGTGACGAGCTTCCCTTCTTGCATGAGGAGAACGAGCGTCTTGGCAAGTTGCTTGATAATCGTGATGACATGCTTAGAGAGGCAAAGAAGATGAGGAAAGAGCTTAGGGCCTCACTAGAAGATGCTAGGAATCGAGTAGCTGAGCTAGAAACCCAGAACCTTGATGCTAAGCTTGAGATAGATTCGCTTAAGGCTTCTCCTGTGGTTTCTGCTTAGATTGATTGTGGTGATTGCTCTGTGTACCTAGCTGATCTCACTGCTCTTAAGGATAAGCATGCTTCTACTTGTGATGAACTAGATGTGCTTAGGGTTGAAGTAGCTGAGCTTAAGTCTAGACCTGCTTTGCTAGGTGCTTGCACTTCTTGCCCTGTTTTGCATGGAAAGATTGATGAGATGCATGCTTACACTGTTTCGCTTGAGGCTAAGTTGAAAGAGCCTATTCCCACTTCTTGCTCTACTTGTGAATTTCATGCCTTGAAAAATCTGGAACTTGCACACTATGTGGATCGCTTGCAGGATGAGAACGATGGCTTGAGAAAAATGATAGGTTGGTTGTCGGGTCATGAACCACAGCTTAGGATGATGATAGAGGCATACAAGTGCTATGATGGGCAAGCGCTTGGGGCTGATAAGATTGGAGAGTGCTGTGGTGAGGGAGGAGAGAAGATTGGTGACATCCAAGCTCCACCAAAAACCTTCCACAAAAATGACTATGCTCCTAAGCCCAACCCACTGAGAAACAAACTTGACACAACCCCAGATCCTCCCATATTTCCTCGCCCCACAAATGATTTCCAGAAACCCATCAAGTTCAAGAGTGACTTGGAGAATGAGTTCGTTGGGAAAGAGGGTGAGAAGCCGAGTGAGGTGAAACCAAGTGAGCAGCCCCAACCCAAGCCTAAGCCTAAGCCTATACAGTTTCATTGTGACTATTATGGGAGAGATGGTCACAAGGGTGAGTTTTGCTTCAAGAGAAAGCGTGAGGAGAGAATGGCTAAGGAGTGGGCTAACAAGGACAGGTACCGCCCTTCAAATGGTGTACCTGAGCCTCGTATGCAGATGCCCAGGGCCAAGGCGATTGTGAGGACGGTTCCGGCTTGGGGAGATCGAAAGGTGGCAGGCGGTGCTGCTGGCCGAGCACCACCGGTCAGACCAGTGCACTACACCGGTCAGACCGGTGCTGGTCTGGGTAGACAGCAGTTCGGGTTCCGTGCTCGTACGGATGCTCGGTTCGGTTCTGGTGGTCGTGGTTCTGGTGGTTGGTCTGGAGAGTTGGCAGGTGGTCAGTTTGCTAGACGTTCTCCACATCGTGCTCAATATGATGGTGGGAGGAGTCGTAGCTTTGAGATGGAGAGGAGGAACGGTCCACGGTCTTCCTTTCGTGGTTTTCGTTCTCCTCCAGCTAGACAGGAGTGGTTCCCTCGTGGTGGTACCCGTGGTGGTTTTTGTGGTGGTAGCTTTGATAGGCGTGATAATTTGGTTTGTGCTAACCCCACTTTGGAGCAAATGGCTCGGCACTGGTTTTACTCTTTTGGTACTAACCCCAGTGCAGAGTCATTTGTTCACTCACGTGCTCGTTTTTGAATTTCAGGTGGGAGACTTGAGGAATGTTTGGTTGATTGACTCCAGTTGCTCGAGGCATATGACCGGAGACAAGGGGTGGTTCTCAAGTCTCATCCCGGTGGTGTCCAAGACATACATCACCTTTGGGGACAATGGGCGAGGGCGTGTGCTTTCAGAAGGTGAGATTAAGGTAAGTGACAAGGTCACTCTCAGGCGTGTTGATCTTGTTCAATCGCTGGGGTTCAATTTGCTTTCCGTGTCCTAGTTGTTGGATGAGGGCTTTGAGGTGTTGTTGCGGCCTGGTGGTTCTCGGATTTTGGATTCTCGAGGGGACCTAGTTTGCATGGTCGTTCCAGAGGGTCAAGTGTTTCGAGCGGATTTCTCTCAGTCTTCTGGTGTGGAGCGTTGTTTCTGGCTGGATCTTCGAGTGAGTTGTGGAAGTGGCATAGGAAGTTGGGTCAATTAAGCTTTGACCTTCTGTCTCGCTTGAGTAAACTCAATTTGGTCCGAGGATTGCCACAGCTGAGGTTTGAGAAAGAGTTGGTTTGTGCGCCATGTAGGCATGCCAAGATGGTAGCCTCTTCTCACCCGCCCCTCACCGATGTGATGATGAAGCGTCCATGCGAGCTGCTCCATATGGACCTTGTTGGCCCAGCTCGTGTGCGATCTGCGGGTGGGAAGTGGTACGTCCTAGTTGTGGTGGACGACTACTCTCGGTATGCGTGGGTTTTCTTTCTGGAAGAGAAAGGGGAGACATTTGGTTTTGTTCGAGATCTTGTCTTGAGGTTGAAGAACGAGAGGCACAGAGATGCCATACGAGCAATTCGCAGTGACAATGGCTCGGAATTTAAAAAAACTTGCTTCGAAACCTTTTACATTGACTTGGGTCTTGAACACCAGTTCTCTAGTCTGTATACGCCTCCCCAGAATGGCGTGGTGGAAAGGAAAAACAGAACCTTGTGCGAGATGGCTCAGACGATGCTCGATGAGCATAGGACTCCGAGAAGGTTCTGGGCTGAGGCGGTCAATACTGCGTGCTATGTGTCCAACAGGATCTACCTCAGGGTCCACAAGAAGAAAACCTGCTATGAGTTGATGCACCGTCGCACACCCAAGGTAAGTCACTTGCATGTCTTTGGCTGTAAATGCTTCATTCTTAAGAAAGGCAAGAAGTTGGACAAGTTTGAGGCTAGGTCTGTCGATGGCATTTTCTTTGGTTACGCGTCTCATTCTAGAGCATATCGTGTGCTCAATCTTGAAACTAACCAAATCGTGTAGACTTGCGAGGTAACCTTCGACGAGACACAACCACGTAGTCAGCTTGTTTTTGAGTGTGCAGGTGACGATGAGCTTGGAGGAGATTTTCCAGGAGGAGGAGCTTGAACATGGAGATGATGTAGACGGTGGTGTGGTGCCCGCGACTGAGCATGTACCTACTACTTCGACTACAGTGGTGAACGGGCCCTCTCCTACACCTACAACGACAAACCCAGATCAAGGAGAAGCTGCTGTTGAGGGGGAGGTAGCATCAAGGCGAGAACCTCCCCGGTGAGTTCAAGTGGATCATCCAGCTTCGAGAATCATCGGCGACATCAATGAATGCACTACACGGTCGAGGGTTCGAAACAATTCTCACTTCGCTCATGCTGCTTTTGTTGCTACTTTTGGGCCCAAAGACATTGGACACACACAATCTGATCACAATTGGGTTAATTCGATGCATGAGGAGTTGGAGAACTTTGAGAGAAACCAAGTTTGGGAGTTGGTTGACCCTCTACCTGGGTGTAAGCCGATTGGGACAAATTGGGTGTGGAAAAATAAAGAGGGAGAGAAAGGAGAAGTGGTGAGAAACAAGTCAAGGCTTGTAGCTCAGGGGTACTCACAGAAAGAGGGGATCGACTACGAGGAGACCTTTGCTCCCGTAGCCTGTTTGGAGGGGATTAGGATCCTTCTAGCCTTTTCCGTGGCTAAAGGGTTCAAATTGTACCCAATGGATGTGAAGAGTGCTTTCCTGAATGGTGTTTTGGAGGAAGTAGTGTATGTGAGACAACCACCGGGGTTTGAGAGTGAGAAGTACCCCCACCGGGTGTACAAGTTGAGAAAGGCGCTCTATGGGTTCAAGCAGGCGCCTAGAGCTTGGTACGGTAGGCTAAGGGGGTTCCTGTTTGAGAGAGAGTTTGAGATGGGGAAGGTCGACTAGACCTTGTTTCTCCTCAGGCAGGGCAAAGATATCCTGATTGTGTAGGTATACGTGGATGATATTGTCTTTGGTGGCTCGTCTAACTCTTTGGTTGCAAGGTTTGCAGAAGACATGAGCAGGGAATTTGAGATGAGCATGATGGGCGAGTTGCAGTTCTTCCTCGGGCTCCAGATCAAGCAATCAAAGGAAGGAACATTCGTGCACCAAGCCAAGTACACCAAGGACATTGTGAGGAAGTTCAAGGTGGAGGACTTCAAGGCCATGGCGACACCTATGAGTACGACTACAGCTCTTGATGCGGACGAGGAAGGTGAACACGTGGACCAGAAGGAGTACCGGAGCATGATCGGGTCGCTCCTGTACTTGACGGTGACGAGGCCGGACATCCAATTCTCGGTATGTCTATGCGCTCGTTTTCAAGCGTCTTTGAGGACTTAGCATCGGCAAGCAGTCAAGCGCATATTCAGGTATTTGCGACATACTCCCGACTTCGGCCTTTGGTACTCCGCGTCTTCTTCTTTGGCTCTTCATGGATTTTCAGACACGGATTTTGCTGGGTGTCGGTTGGATAGGAAGTCCACTTCTGGGACTTGCCAGTTCTTGGGTTCTTCTTTGGTGTCTTGGTCTTCCCGCAAACAGTCGAGCGTTGCTCAATCCACTACCGAGGCAGAGTATGTGGCCGCAGCTAGTTGTTGCTCTCAGCTCCTTTGGATCACATACACCATGAGTGACTTTGGTGAGGAGTATACCCACGTCACACTTCAATGTGATAGCACCAGTGCCATAAGCGTTGCAAAGAACCCAGTGCTCCACTCCAAAACCAAGCACATAGAAGTGAGGTATCAATTCCTGAGAGACAACGTAGAGAAAGGAAAAATCGCTTTGATCCATGTACCCACACATGACCAGCTAGCCGATATTTTCACCAAACCCCTAGATCAAGCAACTTTCACTCGTTTGCAGGGGGAGCTTGGTGTTTGTTTGATTTCTTGAGTTGGTGTGTGGGAGCTCCTTTGTATCATATGTATAGCTTTCCGTTGTGCATTTCTTGCATTTTACATGGCATATGTAACATGATGTATAGTCATCTTTGTGTGATAGGTTGCATGCATTTTGTATCATATGCATTTTGTAGGAAAGCTTCTCCTATATACATTGTTCACCATGGTATGATATATATGTCCTTGTGAGCTAGTTTGGTAAGCTATGGTTAGTTTGGCTTAGCTCTTGATGATCTTGATTTATGTCCATGGTTGATAGCTATGTTTTTCAAAAATGTCATATATATGCTCTCTTGTGAGTAAATGCCTTTATATGATCTTGACATGTTTTAGTGGCATTTTCATGCTTAATTTGTGGTTGGATAGCTTATTTTGATCATACGGGGCCAAAGGCTCATTTGCCATCATGAATGTTTAGCCCCATGCTTGATCTTGTGGATGGGCATAAGTTCCTTTTTGTCGCAAAGACATTTCATGTACCAATTATAAATCTGAAAATGAAATGTAAATTGATTGGAAAATGTGCTCCCATGTCATATGTGCTTAATTTACTTGCTTTTGGGTGCTAAACCGTTGCATGTTGCTTACCAATGAGAAGTCTCATACATAGAAGTAAGCACATGGCTCGGTATGCTTTGACATGACATGAGGTGCTTGTGGGTGTTTATGATGGTCTTATGCTTAGAATGGTTGTCCTAGCATGAAGTTTGTGTGGCTTTGCCATTTTGACATGTTTTGCTCATGTTTAGGACTTTGCTCATGAGAGGGAAATTTTTCGCAAAAATAGTCATTTCTATCTTAGCTTCGCCCGATGGTTGTGAAACTTGGTGATCTTGTAGTTTTTGTCCATACGAAGCTATAGAGTATCTAACTTGCTCACTTGGAGGTGTGTAGCATGCTATGTTGAATTTTGTCTATTTGAGAATCTCTAGGTTGCATTTTTTGCATTTTTGGCTTGATTCATGCATTGTCAACAAGGGGGAGAAGTTTGAGCATGTTTTGGCTTGCTGCATGCATTTAGAAGGTTTCCAAGTGGTTTCGAGCTAGTTTGGAGCTCGTGCAGTTCCCAGTCTTTCCCAGGTGGCCATCGGCCTGACCGGTGGGATACACCGGTCTTACCGGTGTAAGTGTAACGGTCTGGACGATCTTGTCCACCGGTCTGACCGGTGAGGAGGACCGGTCTGACCGGTCAGAGCAAAGCTGAGGCAGCTGCTCTGTTTCGTGAAGTGGATTGCATGCATTGGTTCAGGGGGAGCTTGCATGTGTGCTGGGGGAGCTCTTTGTGGTTGTCGAGCTTTGGATTGGTGGTTTGTGCTCTTTGCTTGAGCATGGTTTTGTCTCGGATGTGTCGAGCCGTTGCCCTTGCCTAAGGGGTCCGAGACTTGTCTTCTTCAAGTGATCTTGCTCTTTGCATTTCCCTTGGCTTTCGATCCCTTGTTGAAGTTTCTTTTAGTTGTTTCTTTTCTTTTCTTTTTCTCTTTGGTTACCAAAATGTGTGTGTTGTCAATGCACTCATCAAGGGGGAGATTGAGAGCCTGTGTGGTTCGAGGACCGGTGGTAGGTCGCTTCCTGGTGTAATGAGTGATTGACAATGTGGTGTGGACTGATTCTTGGCTAAGTATTGCAGGTGCAGGTTGCGGCTTGACTGGTGTTGGTGCAGTTGAAGAACAAGTGCGAAAGGTCGTTGTTGGCGAGGCCTCCAGGTATGGAGAAGACAAGTAGGCTTGGTTCGAGGGACCCGGTGGCCAGCGGAGTCAAGTGCGGGCCGCATGGTGGCAAGAACGGCAAGATGAAGTCATGGATGGTTTCTTGGTTGAGCCTCAAAACCAAGGTCGAGCCAGGACTACGTGGGAGCCGAGTCATGAGTGGTGATTGACAGAGGCTACACCGAGTTCGCGGGGTTTCCTGTGGTTCACCAGAAAACCACTGGGTTCCTTGGTTGATCCACAAAGCCAAGACCGAAGACCGAAGACGGAGGTGCAGCAGCATCGGACCGGTCTGACCGGTGGGTTTCGGTCTGACCGGTGAGGAGCACCGGTCTGACCGGTGTGCGACGATGCAGTCCGGAGACTTCGAAGCGGAGGACACGCGTCGGGATCGCAAGGCTTGCGTCGAGGCTAAGCAAGTTTGCGGTCGCTGGGCATCCGTCCGATGGTGCGAAGACATAGTTTCCCAAAGTGCCCCTCGGGGGTGTGTATCCTAGTATTAGGCCTTAGGGGTATTTTAGTCTTTCGGCTAGCCTCCATATAACCCAAGTGGTGAGAGGATGGCAGCCATCTCTTGGAACCCTAGCTCATTTTGTTTTGCTATTTTCCTCTTCCATTTTCCTTTGGAATTTCTAGGACTAGCTTGAGAGCTTCATGGTGAGATCTTGTGAGAGGGAAGGATGATCGGGCGGCAAGCTAGACCTTGTATGAACCTCTTTGGTATGTATAGATGATTCGGCGTGGTTCCTCAAGGCTTGGATGTGTCTTTCCCGTTTCTCCTTTTTGGTGATCTTCGGAGCCCTTTATTGGCGATTTTCTTGGAGCGATTTCGAGGCCTTTCTCTTTGGGATTTGGTGGGGGATGTATGCTTGAACCCTTCTTGGTTCTTTTCCTTTTGATTCCCCTCCCAAATCCGTGAGCAAAGGGGTTCGATTTTGGGGTTTTCTTGGCTCTAGGGTTAGAGGTGTTCTTGGCGGGATTTCTTCGATTCCTCTCGTTTCAGCAAGTTTTGGTGGACCAAATCTTGGCTATGGAGTGCCCATGAGGTGTTCCTACTATCCCCAAAGTCTTGTGCAAAACCGTGGAGCGATTCGGGAGATCGGGAGTTGGATTCGGGGGAGTTGACCTGCGGGTGCTGTTCATCCCGAGAGCTTAGGTTACACCAGCCTGACCGGTGCAGACTCTCTGTTGAGTTTTGCTCGGGTGAACGTCTTGTTGTGTTCCCTGTTGTCCCGTGTTGCTGTGGTTTCGAGTTTGGTTCAGTTTGGAGCTCGGTAGGTCTGTTTGGTGGATTTGGGATTTCCTGGCTTGGACCGGTCGGACCGGCGAGCTACACCGGCCTGACCGGTGTATGGGCCTTCTGTGGATGTTCTCAGATTTTGCCAGCAGGGACCGGTCTGACCGGTGCTGCTCACCGGCCTGACCGGTGTAGTCCAGTGGTGCTCGAGTTGCTTGTTCCGCCGCGTTCTCGAGTAGGTGAAGGTGGTTGTTGGTTCCTAGGACCAGTAGCACTCTAGTGGCTACGTGGTCTTGGCCAACTTGGGTAGTTGAGTCGGAGACGTGTTTTGGAAGCCATATTCGTCTTGTTGGAGTTCTCATCTCCTTCGAGAAGAATTTTTATCGGCTCTCATTCACTCCCCCCCTCTCTGGTTCGCCTAATCTGTCCTTCAACCCAAAGCTATAAATAAAGCACAAATGACATGGGAGCACATTTTCCAAGCAATTTACATTTCATTTTCAGATTTGCATTTGGTACAAGAAATGTCTTTGCGACAAAAAGGAACTTATGCCCCTCCATAAGATAAAGCAAGCGGGCTAAACATTCATGATGACAAATGAGCATTTGGCCCCATATGATCAAAATAAGCTATCCAAGCACAAATTAAGCATAGCCAAGCCACAAAAACATGTCAAGATCATATAAAGGCATTTACTCACAAGAGATCATACATATGACATTTTTCAAAAACATAGCTTGCAACCATGGGAATAAACCAAGATCATCAAGAGCTAAGCCAAACTAACCATAGCATACCAAACTTGCTCACAAGATCATATATAGCACATCATGGTGAACAATGTATATAAGAGAAGCTTTTCCTACCACAATGCATATGATACAAATGCATGCAACCTAAGATACAAAGATGCCTATACATCATGTTACAAAATGCAATGCAAACATGCACAAAAGGAAAGCTATACATATGCTACAAGGAAGCTCCCACACCCAACTCAAGACATCAAACAAACACCAAGTGCCCCCCCCCCGCAAATGAGTGAAAGTTGCTTGATCTAGGGGCTTGGTGAAAATATCGGCTAGCTGGTCATGTGTGGGTACATGGATCAAAGCGATTTTCCCTTTCTCAACGTTGTCTCTCAGGAAATGATACCTCACTTCTATGTGCTTGGTTTTGGAATGGAGCACTGGGTTCTTTGCAACTCTTATGGCACTGGTGCTGTCACATTGAAGTGGGACATGGGTATACTCCTCACCAAAGTCGCTCATGGTGTATGTGATCCAAAGGAGCTGAGAGCAACAACTAGCTGCGGCCACATACTCTGCCGCGGTAGTGGATTGAGCAACACTCGATTGTTTGCGGGAAGACCAAGACACCATAGAAGAACCCAAGAACTGGCAAGTCCTAGAAGTGCACTTCCTATCCAACCGACACCCTGCAAAATCCGCGTTCGAAAATCCATGAAGAGCCAAAGAGGAAGACGCGGAGTACCAAAGGCCGAAGTCGGGAGTGTGTCGAAAATACCTGAATATGCGCTTGACTGCTTGCCGATGCGAAGTCCTTGGAGATGATTGAAAACGAGCGCACAGACATACCGAGAATTGGATGTCCGGCCTTGTCGCCGTCAAGTACAGGAGTGACCCGATCATGCTTCGGTAATCCTTCTGGTCCACGTGCTCACCTTCCTCGTCCGCATCAAGAGCTGTAGTCGTACTCATAGGCGTCGCCATGGCCTTGGAGTCCTCCATCTTGAACTTCCTCACAATGTCTTTGGTGTACTTTGCTTGGTGCACAAATGTTCCTTCCTTCGACTGCTTGATCTTGAGGCCGAGGAAGAACTACAACTCACCCATCATGCTCATCTCAAATTCCCTGCTCATGTCTTCTACAAACCTTGCAACCAAAGAGTTAGATGAGCCACCAAAGACAATATCATCCAGGTATACCTGCACAATTAGGATCTCTTTTCCCTGCCCGAGGAGAAACAAGGTCTGATCTACCTTCCCCATCTCAAAACCTCTCTCAAACAGGAACCCTCTCAACCTACCGTACCAAGCTCTTGGCATCTGCTTCAACCCATACAGCGCCTTCCTCAACTTGTACACCCGGTGGGGGTACTTCTCACTCTCAAACCCCGGTGGTTGCCTCACGTACACTTCTTCCTCCAAAACACCATTCAGGAAAGCACTCTTCATGTCTATTTGGTGCAATTTGAACCCTTTAGCCACGGAAAAGGCTAGAAGGATCCAAATCGCCTCCAAATGAGCTACGGGAGCAAAGTTCTCCTCGTAGTCGATCCCCTCCTTCTGACTATACCCTTGCACCACCAACCTCGACTTGTTTCTCACCACTTCTCCATTCTCACCCTCTTTATTTTTCCACACCCATTTTGTCCCGATCGGCTTACAACCCGGTGGAGGATCTACCAAATCCCAAACTTGGTTTCTCTCAAAGTTCTCCAACTCCTCATGCATTGCGTTGACCCAATTGGAATCAGATAAGGCGTGTCCAATGTCTTTGGGCTCAAAAGTAGCAACGAAAACAGCATGAGCAAAGTGAGAATTGTTTCGAACCCTCGACCGAGTAGTGCGTTCGTTGATGTCCCCGATGATCCTCGAAGCTGGGTGATCCACTTGAATTCGCCAGGGAGGTTCTCGCCTGGAAGCTACCACCCCCTGAACTGCAGCTTCTCCTTGATCTGGGATTGTCGTTGTAGGTGTAGGAGAGGGCTCGTTCTCGATCGTAGTCGAGGTAGTAGGTACATGCTCAGCCGCGGGCACCACACCGCCATCTTTATCATCACCATGTTCTTGCTCCTCCTCCTGAAAGATCTCCTCGCCAAGCTCATCATCACCTACACAGTCAAAGACAAGAGAGCTACGTGGCTGTGTCTCGTCGAAGGTAACCTCGCAAGTCTCCACGATTTGGTTATCTTCCAAGTTGAGCACACGAAATGCTCTAGAGTGAGTAGCATAACCAAAGAAAATACCATCGACTGACCTAGCCTCAAACTTATCCAAATTCTTGTCTTTCTTCAGAATAAAGCACTTGCATCCAAACACATGGAAGTGACTTACCTTGGGAGTGCGACCGTGCATCATCTCATAGCACGTCTTCTTCTTGAATGCTCGAAGGAATATCCTGTTCGAGACATAGCACGCGGTATTGACCGCCTCAGCCCAGAACCTCCTCGAAGTCCTACGCTCGTCGAGCATGGTCTGAGCCATCTCACACAAGGTTCTGTTCTTCCTTTCCACCACGCCATTCTGGGGGGTGTATACGGAATCGAAAACTGTTGTTCAAGACCCAAGTCATGGCAAAAGGTTTCGAAACGAGAGTTTTTAAATTCCGAGCCATTATCATTGCAGATCGCTCGTATGGCATCTCCGTGCCTCTCGTTCTTCAACCTCAAGACAAGATCTCGAACAAAACCAAACGTCTCCCCCTTCTCCTCCAAAAAGAAGACCCACGCATACCGAGAGTAGTCGTCCACCACAACAAGGACATACCACTTCCCACCCACAGATCGCACACGAGCTGGGCCAACAAGGTCCATATGGAGCAGCTCTCATAGACGCTCCATCATCACATCGGTGAGGGGTGGATGGGAAGAGGCTACCATCTTGGCATGTCTACACGGCGCATACACCAACTCTTTCTCAAACTTCAACCGGGGCAATCCTCAGACCAAATTGAGTTTACTCAAGCGAGACAAAAGGTCAAAGCTCAAGTGACCCAATTTCCTATGCCAGTTCCACAACTCACTCGAAGAACCAGCTAAAAAGCAATGAGCCACACCAGAAGACTGAGAGAAATCTGTTCGAAAAACTTGACCCTCGGGAACGACCATGGGAACTAGGTCCCCTCGAGAGTCCAAAATCCGAGAACCACCAGGCCGAAACAACACCTCAAAACCCTCATCGAAAAGCTAGGAAAAAGAAAGCAAATTGAATCCAAGTGATTGAACAAGAGCAACACGCCTGAGAGTGACTTTGTCACTTATCCTTATCTCACCTTCTGATAGCACACGCCCTCGCCCATTGTCCCCAAAGGTGATGTATGTCTTGGACACCACCGGGACAAGACTTGAGAACCACCCCTTGTTTCCGGTCATATGCCTCGAGCAACCGGAGTCAATCAACCAAATGTTCCTCAAGTCTTCCACCTTAAATTCAAAAACGAGCACATGAGTGAACAAACGACTCAGCACTGGTGAGGACCGGAGCGTCCGAGGACCAGTGGATGGTCTCTCCTCAGTGTGATGAGTGATTGACAACGTGGTGTGGACTGACTCTTGGCCGAGTATTGCAGGTGTGGGTTGCGGCTTGATTTGCATTGGTGTAGGTGAAGAGCGGGCACAAAAGGTCTATGCCTTGCAGGGCCTCCGAGGAGTGGAGAGACAAGTAGGCTCGACTCGATGGACCCGGTGGCCAGCGGGGTCAAGTGCGGGCCGCATGTTGGCATGAAAAGCAAGACGAAGTTGTCGATCAGAGCCGGTGCAGGGTAGCGGCTCACAACCGGAGTCTGCACGTGGGGTTTGCGGCGGTTCACCACAAAACGGTCGGGTTAGTTGGTTGAACCACAAAACCAAGACCGGAGGCTCGGCGGGCGGAGACGGGATCCGGGCGCGCCGAGAAGCTTCGATGCCGGTGGACACGTGGCGGGATCGCAGGGCTTGCGTCGGGATGACGCGGACTGCGGCAAAGGCCTGGCCGTGCGATGAAGAGGAGTGCTACTTGACCTATTTGCCCCTGAGGGGTTTGTATCTCAGTTTAAGTGCTAGGGGTAGTGTGGTCATTTGCCCAACCCAGAGGAACTCATATATATTAGCTCTAGGGTTTCTGGGCAAACCATCCTTCTGGACTGCTTCTCATTTTCTTGCTCCATAGGCATAGATTTTCTTCACCATTTTGTAGAGAATCTGACCTCCAAGTGGATGGAAGCATTCATGGTTGCGTCGATTTCCTTCTTGTGGCTCGAGTGATTTTCATGTCTTTTTCGGCCTATTTTCGTTGGATTTTCGTGCGCGGCTTGTTCCTTAAAGAGGTCGGGCTCGAGGTGCTGTCTGCGAGCCTGGCAGACTGTTCGCAAGCTCTGTGCGGACCGTCCGTGAGGTGCTGACCAGCTGGCAGTTCATCGTGTTCTTCGCGAGTTCTTGCGTTGATTTATTTCGATCCGTGGAGTGTCAAGGGTTTTGTTGCAAGTAGTTTGCGGACCGTCCGCCCGCTTGTCACAGACCGTCCGCGCGGTACGAGTTGCCTACGAACCGTCCGAGGGTAGGGTACAGACCGTCCGATTTTCGCCGGTGCGTACTAGTGGTTTGGATCGTTTTTACAGACTGTCCGCTGTGGTCCTGCGGACTATCCGCCCAGTGCTCGCGGACTGTCCGCCCAGGGTACTGCAGTTTGCTAAGTCCTTTGCTTCTTGAGTTGCGCTTCCACGTTGCTTTGAGTTTAGGCTTGTTCCTAAGGTAGGTAGGTCCATTGTGACTACGCGACCTTGGCAAGCTTGTGTGGAAATCCTAGGTTGTGAATTTGGGGCATAGGCCGAGTTCATCCTTCGAGAATAATTTTTATCAGCTCCCATTCACTCCCCCCCCCCTCTCGGGTCGCCTAATCGGTGCAATTGGTATCAGAGCCGGTTATGGATCATCGTGATTCTAACCAGTCTAACATCCAAAGATGGCGTACCAGGAACGGGGTTCAGGTCCTCCACACTTTTATTGTAAGAACTACCAGATGTGGCAGAGGCGGATGGCTGCTTTCCTCCGCGGCAAGGGTCAGATCCTTTGGGATGTTACGGTGAACACAGCTTATGTTCATCTGATTAACTTCCTAGCTCCTGGATCGAGGGATATGCACGACGCCAACAACAAGGCGGTCGACTACTTGTTCCGTGCTCTGTGTCAATCAGAATTCGATCGGGTTCAGACAGAGGACTTGGCTTGTAGAATTTGGGAGCAGTTCAAGAATGCTCATGCTGGGAATGCTCAGGTTCAGGCTCTGTTGTTTGTGACCTACCGGAGAGAGTACGAGAACTTCACTAATCTCCCCGGTGAGTCCATCGACTCCATGTTCTAGCGGTTCATTGTGATTGTGAACAACATGAGGGCTAATGTGGCCGTGCTCCCATACGATGACCATGACAGGGCCGTGAAGCTTTTGCATTCTCTAGATCGTACCGTGTGGAGTGAGAAGGTCGAGGCCATTCTCGAGTCGGAGAAGTATGACACCCTCACGGTGGACGAGCTGTTCTCCAAGCTCAAGTTGTCTGAGGTGGACCGTGGGGTGCGAGCGAGGATCGAGAACCCGACTGACCCTCATAGTCTGGCTCTCGTTTCTGGACCAAGGACTAATGCTAACATGTCTTCGAGACAATTCTCTTTGTCTTGTCTTATGTCCATGCCAGATGAGGGATTTGAGGTGCTGAGCGAGGAGGATCTCGCGTTGTTGAGCAGGTGGTTCGAGCGCATGTACACGAACCGGAAGAACGCTCGGAGGAGTTCGGGCATGTGCTACCGGTGCGGGAAGCATGGCACTTTATCGCTGAGTGCCCAGAGGCCATGGAGGTCAAGCTCGAGCACAAGCACCGTCCGAGGACCGACCACAAGCACCGCTCGAGGGACGACCACAAGGGCAAGAACAAGTCCGAGCGGAGGCCGAGAAAGAGTGGCGGTCACAAGAAGAAGGAGCGAGCGATGGTTGCCGGTGCGAGCGACATCGACTCGAGCTCCTGCTACTCTTCATCATGCTCAAGTGATGAAGAAGAGAACCGGAACAAGGGCAAGTGGTGAGCAAGAACATCAACAGCCTGTGCTTCACCGCCCAAGGCTTTTGCGGCATGGCACACAGCTCCAGGGGCAAGAAGAGCAACAAGGACGACTCGGACTCTGACTCCGAGGATGAGGTAAACAATGATCCTGCCTTCTTGATAGTGGAGAATGCTAGGTTGAATGACTTGCTTGACAACCGTCGACGTCGCTTGCTCCGACCATCGCTCGGGCCTTCTTGCCATGGCCGCCCTTCTTCCTCAATCCTCGCTCGTCCTTGTTCCGATGTTTGTGCTTGTGATCGCACCTCGATCGGTGCTTGTTGTCCGTCCTCGACCGGTGCTTGTAGCCGTCCTTGTTCTCCACCTTCTCCGGACAGTCGGCAACGAAGTGTCCTGGCTTGCCACACTGGAAGCATGTCCGTGTCGTCCTCCTTGTGTTCACCCGGTTCTCGTGCAGCCTCTCGAACTGCCTGGTCAGCAGCGCCAGCTCGTCCTCTCCAAGCATGTCGAACTCCTCATCTGGTAAGGACATCAAGGAGGACAAAGAGAACATCCTGGAGGGTGGGTTAGCGTTAGACTTAGCACCTGAGCCACCGACGAGGGGAAGACTATGGGAGTCAGTCGGGCTCTCAAGACGGGCAGTCACACCACGATCCACCTCAGCTGACTTGAGCTTCGAGAACAGCTCGTTCACCGTCAGGGTGTCATACTTCTCAGACTTAAGAATAGCCTCAACCTTTCCGTCCCATATTGTACGATCCAGCGAGTGCAAGAGCTTCACGGCTCTATCATGATCATCGTACGGGAGCATGGCCACATTGGCTCTCATGTTGTTCACCACAACCATAAACCGCTGGAACAAGGCATCAATTGACTCACCGGGGAGATGAGTGAAGTTCTTGTACTCTCTCCAATAAGTTGCATACATCCGTGCCTGAACCTGAGCATTTCCAGCGTGAGCATCCTTCAACTGCTCCCAAATCCTACAAGCTAGGTCCTCTGTCTGAACCCGATCGCATTCGGATTGACACAAAGTAAGAAACAAGTAGTCGACTGCCTTGTTGTTGGCGTCGTGCATGTCCCTTGATCCAGGAGCTAGGAAGTTAATCGGATGAACATAAGCTGTGTTCACCGTAACGTCCCAAAGGATCTGACCCTTTCCGCTGAGGAACGCCGCCATCCGCCTCTGCCACATTTGGTAGTTTTTACCATCAAAGTGTGGAGGACCCGAACCCCGTTCCTGGTACGCCATCTTTGGATCTTAGACTGGTTAGAGTCAATGAAGACCCGAACTGGCTCTGATACCACTTGAAGGACCGAACTGGCGACCAGAGAGGGGGGGAGTGAATGGGAGCCGATAAAATTTCTTCTCGAAGGAGATGGCTACTCCAACAAGATGAACACGGCCAACCCAAAACTCGTCTCCGACTCGACAACCCAAGTTTGCCAAGATCACGTAGCCACTGGAATGCTACTAATCCTAGGAACCAACAAAAACAACCTTCCGAACCAAAACACTCCAAACGCACAGCGGAAATCTGCACAGCCTGCTGCCTGTGCTACACCGGTCAGACCGATGGCCTGCGCCGGTCAGACCGGTGGCACCGGTCCGACCGGTGGACAGCGCCGGTTAGGCCGGTGGCTACAGCAGCCGCACAAGAATGTTCCAGGAAGCCTCAGTGACTCCTCTAGGTCGTGGAACAAAAATCACCTCCAAACACGAACCTGAAGGGAAGAAGAAACCCTCACAAAACCTAGCAAAACAACTCAAAACCTGCCAAGAACTGACCAGCAACAACACAGGCCAAAACCACACGAACTAGGCAGCTCCCCAGAGGCAAATCCCACAAAGGCCTTGCACCGGTCAGACCGGTCACATGCACCGGTCAGACCGGTCAAGCCTGGGCAGCTCGGGATGAACAGCGAGCCGCGGGTCAACTCCACCAAATCCAACTCCCGATCTCCCGATTCGCTCCACGGATTCGCACAAGACTTTAGGGATAGTAGGAGTACCTCATGGGCATTCCATAGCCAAGATTTGGTCCACCAAAACTTGCTAAATCAAGAGGAATCAAAGAAATCCTACCAAGAATGCCTCCAACCCTAGAGAGAGGAAAACCCCAAAATCGAGAACCTTTGCTCACGGAATTGGGAGGGGAATCAAAGGGAAAAGAACCACGAGGGGTTCATGCATACATCCCCCACCAAATCCCAAAGAGAAAGGTCTCAAAACCGCCATAAGAAAATCGCCAAGAAAAGGCTCCAAAAATCACCAAAAAGGGAAAACAGGAGAGACACAACCAAGCCTTGAGGAACCACACCGAATCATATATACATATCATGAAGGTTCATACAAGGTCTAGCTTGCATCTCGATCATCCATCCCTCTCTCAAGATCTCACCATGAAGCTCTCAAGCTAGTCCTAGAAAGTCCTAAGGCAAATAGGAAGGAAAATAGCAAAGGGAAATGAGCTAGGGTGCCAAGAGATGGCTGCTATCCTCTCACCACTTGGCTTATATGGAGGCAACCGAAAGACGAAACTACCCCTATTACATTAAACTAGGATACATGCCCCGAAGGGCCTTTTGGGAAACTTCATTGTCGCACCATCGAACGGATGCCCGACGACCACACCCTGTGTAGCCTCGACGCACACCATGTGATCCCGACGCGTGTCCTCCGCTTCGAAGTCTACGGACTGCGTCGTCGCACACCGGTCAGACCGGTGTCCTCCACCAGTCAGACCGGTACCCACCGGTCACACTGGTCCAGTGCTGCTGCACCGCCGTCTTCGGTCTTGGCTTTGTGGATCAACCAAGGAACCCAATGGTTTTTTGGTGAACCACTGGAAACCCCGCGAACTTGGTGTGGCCTCCACCAATCTCCACTCATGACTTGGCCCCCATGAAGTCCCAGCTCGATCTTGGTTTTGAGGCTCAACCAAGGAACCGTCCACGACTTCATCTTGCCGTTCTTGCCACTATGCGGCCCGCACTTGACCCCGCTGGCCACCGGGTCCCTCGAACCAAGCCTACTTGTCTTCTCCACACCTGGAGGCCTCACCGGCAACGACCTTTCGCGCTTGTTCTTCACCTGCACCAACACCAGTCAAGCCGCAACCTGCACCTGCAATACTTAGCCAAGAATCAGTCCACACAACGTTGTCAATCACTCATCAAACCAGGAAGCGTCCATCCACCGGTCCTCGAACCACACAAGTCCTCCCTTGTAGATACCGAAGTATTCTCTTAACTGCTACCCAATGTGTTGTGGTAGGAGAGTGTAAGAACTGACACACTTTGTTCACGGCAAAAGAAATGTCAGGACTGGTAAGCGTCAGATTCTGCAAAGCTCCAACTATGCTTCGATACTGAGTAGAGTCTAACGTCCCCAACTTTACCCCATCCATCAAAGAAAGCCTCTCTGTTGCAGCCATAGGAGTACTTATCGGTTTACAAGACTTCATACTGACTCTGTTTATTACATCTTTGGCTTACAGTCCTTGTGTAAGCAGAAGTCCTTCACCTGACCTTTTAACTTCTATCCCCGAGAAGTAGTGAAGATCTCCTAGGTCCTTCAAGGCGAATTTCATTTCCAAATCCTTTAGCAAAGCTTCAGTTGCCTCTTGTGATGAGCTTGCCACAATTATATCATCTACATAGACCAAAACAAATAAGGTATGCTTTCCTTTATTATAATTGTTGACTCTCCTTAGCCTCACTACTAGGTTTGCACTCACGGCGACGGCACCAGAAATGCCTTCTGGCACTCGCTAACGTCGCTACCGGGTTTATACCCCTCGTAATGGGACTAGGGAACGTCTTTGGTAAAACACACATCACAGAAAGGTCCGCAAGCGCACGGATTACCGTTGTAGCACTTCACCCGGTGGTATTCGGGTTATCGTATTTATATTTTCCCAAGGGAGGCACTACGGCAAAGATGATCGGATAAACGATGGAGAGTAACGAGACTCGGTAAAGAGCTATAGCGGGGGTAACGAATAAAGATATTCGGGGATAACTTGACACACATAAGGAGATCTTGATAAAGGGTTAGAGAGGACCTAGTGAGCTGGGAGGACAACGAGACGAGAAAGGATCCTAACACAATCTACCAATTCTTGTCAACTCTAGGAAAAGAACTAAGGCAAAGGATAACCAAGGTAAGCTAAACTCGACAAGCTCTTCTAGTGCTGCAGGGGCATGCAAAGCCGCGCTCTCAGACTGGGATGAGAAGGGAGAACGACGACACGCTGAATCCTACCGGCCCGAACTAACGTGGTGGACTACAAAGCCCGTCCGGAGCTGTCACCTCCTTAGGGTACCACAACTATTCCATTGAACAGGACACCAATCTAAGATTAAGGTAAGCTCTGAGCACCGCGCTCACAACGAACCAAAGAACCTTTCCCCGGATATCACGAAGGAAGGTCTCTCTCTACGATGAAACACCGAAGATCAAGCGAAGAACGACCACAACACTATAGGGCTCAAGAGAGCTATGCTAACCAAGATTAAACTAACTTTAGTCTAAACCAAGAATAAAGCTTCTAGAGCAAAGTAAAAGCTGAATGTAATTGACTCAAAAGGTAAGATAGAAAGATAGCTTGAATTGTACTTGAGTCTAAACAAAGAAAGGATACAAGAGTAGTACCGGAACCCTGAAGAAGACTCCCCCGGAACCCCAAGACTAGCTTGACTCGACTCTAACTCCCAAGCTACACTAATCCTACTCTAAATGAACAAAAGAGAGAAATGGAGATGCTCCTGCGATGTGTGTCCGTTCCAGCGAGTAAGAGGTGGCTTTTATAGGTAAGGGAGGTCGGTGGAGCGCAGGGGAGGAATATCCCAGGTGTGGCCGGCCCTGGGATGTGTCACCTCTCGCCTTGGACGCTCCTGATCACTGCTCCTGAGGTGGTTGTAGGTCGGCTCCTTGGGTCGGTTTCGCCCGGCACGCTAGTTAATAGGTGCGGCCAGCTACCCCGTGCCGTGTGATGCACCGACTGTGATTGGGGACTCCTAGGATTGCCTCTGGATGATGGTTGTGGCGGTTGAGCGATCGGATAAGTGGACCCATTGATCCAAGTGATCCTAGCCTCCACCATTTGATCAAACTGACGTTTCTTCAGTGAATCGCGCTCATCCAAGTTGTGCTCGAGGGAGAGGGGGTGCTTTGGACCAGAGATGCGCCACGGGGCAGGGCCGGCCGCACCTGCAGGGCCGGCCGGACCAGGTGGTTCGGCCGTGCCTTGCACATGTGGTGTGTTGGTCCCAATTTCTCCCAAAATATGTACCTACCTATGAAAATCACAACACAACTCGTGGAACTCTATTAGTACTAAAAATGTGCATGAAACTTGTCATATACTCCTCTCGAACCCGAGGTTTTGACGGTCAAATTTTTGTTGTAAGAACTGTCAACAAACTCCCCCAAGCTAAACGTTTGCTCGTCCTCGAGCAAAGCCTAGACTTGGCCTCGGTGGATCAGGAGTTGCATGATGTTACCACTCGGCAAGTACCTATGCACAAATCCATGCTCTACTTGCTATTTGAAAAGATTGGTACGAGAGAAACTTAGCCTTGTTTTACCTGTGGGGCTTGTAACTTTCCACCTTTCCTTCGGAGGTTGAAAGGTAGAATGACTTTGACTTTGCATCACTCGCTCTTCTCTTTTCGGGATGCTATCTCGGAGTTTTGAAACTTTTGCAAAGAAAAACAAGATTCCTTGAATGGTTCCCTCGATCGCTCAAGTGGTATTTGTTACCTCACCAAAGGCTTTTGAGCGAGCCTCAACTTCCTACTCTATGGCTTGTATGTGGAGCTTTGGGTAGGACAAGTGTGAGACTCACTTGTGCCACATGATGTTGTTGAGCCAAAGACCAGATCCAAGAAGAAACTAGTCATGCAACTTGATCGAGATGTGCAAGTGTGTGGAATATTTTTGTTTGTTTTTTTTCTAAGTACTCCTTGCTTTGAGATTCTCCTCTTGCTTTTATTTTGGAGGGTGTCATACTTCATCATTTTTTTTCTATGCTCTTTGATTGGAGTACTTTTTTTTCTATGCTTCTTGAGCATATACTTTTTTTCTCTTGATGACCCCTCTCTCCTTTTGCAAGGATACAAGAAGAGAAATCTCTTAGGAACTTTGGAGTATTTGTTTTTGGTGGGTGGATGGCATGTTTTGCGTAACTCCCGGTGTGGAAGTTAGCTTGTATATGTGGGTGTACGTGATCTCAATCATGGGAGCATGAAAAGATTCTACCAAGGGTCACAACAATTTGGCAAAACTCAATGGGTCACAAGAAAGCATATGTAGAAGGTTTATACTGTGATATCGACATATGGCTTTGGTAGGTAATATGACCATTGACGAACTTGTCTTGTTTTATTTTCAAAAGAAAATCAACCGAGATTTTCACCATACTATGAGATAGAGCAAGATCAACATTGTCTCACCATATCATACTAGTCAACACCCTAGGTTTGGTCATAAGCATTTGCTTCCCACAAAGTTTTATTTCAGGCTCCTGTCTCAAAATATACCAACAAATTCAAATACTCATAGAGCACAAAGTTGTACACTAGGTTCTTGCATAGTTTTAACATAGCAACTATTCATCATTTCCAAAGCGAGGATATAGACAAGATTTCAAGTGCACAAGGTTGAAGCAAATATTTTTGTTGTTTTCTTTTATTCAAATGTGGTAAACAAGATGTTGAAAATTGGTTTAGATGGACATACCTTCCTTGATTGAAAATGGGGTCTCCCCCAAGCTAATTTTTGGCTACTTGGTTGGCGTGTCTTCATTTTGGTGATGAGTTGAGCACTTGGAAGCTTGTAGTGGTTGGCTTGATGGATTTGTGGAAAATCATAGGTACGGCCGTACCACTTGGTTCGGCCGGCCCTACTCCATTTGCTCCAAGCACTCGTGTCCCCTCCTGAAAACATCCTGCACAAAAATTTTATCGAGGGGAGGTACGGCCGTACCTCTAGGTTCGGCCGTATCACCAAAAATCTCCAAAACTGTTTTTTCTATGTCTTGTTTACTTACTAATGCAATGTTGAAATCAAATTTGAAATTTAAATATGCTTGATGCACGAAATAAAATGTTGGAAGGGAAATATGAGATAAATACTGGTTTACCTCATGGTGAGGGCTCGTAGTTTAGAGTCCGTGAGCGGGACTCCTCCGTTTGCTCAATTGATTTTGGATTCATCCGGTCCCGGAGTGGAAGACTCGGGCGATGCTCCCTTCACACGCCACACCCTCTTTGTTTTCTTCGGTGGCGCTGAAGTCGGTGAGGCTTTAACGGGGGTGTTTTTGCTTTCCATCTTCTTTCCCCCCTTGGCCTTGTTGATTGCCTTCGGCTTCCTTGTTTGGTGGCGCCCTTTGAATGCTTTGTCTTGCTCCCAACGCTTCCTCATCGTGGCAATGAGACTGTCCGCTTTGGGCTTGGTCGGGGTTACCTTATCTTCCTGCACACAGTTTGAAATTTTGCTATCGAGTATTCGTACCTGTGGGCATTGCTCCACCTTTGGTCTAAAGGTGAATCGTTCGTCCTCGCCGTTGATGTTAAGGCGGATTTCTCCGGCTCCTACATCGATGTTAGCATTGGCGGTATTCAAGAAAGGTCTCCCGAGGATTAGAGGCGTCCTTGTATCGGCATTCATGTCGAGGATGACGAAATCCACGGGTACGAAGAAATCCCGAAGTCTCACCGGAATGTCCTCCGCTATCCCCACCGGGTAGCGGACCGATTGATCCACTAGCTGCAAGCACATGGTTGTAAGCGACAAGGAAGTATAGTTAAGTTTGTCGAAGACTACCTTAGGCATGACGCTAACGCTGGCTCCAAGGTCGCATAGTGCATTCTCAAAGTGTTCGTACCCGATAGAGCAGCTCATTGTAGGACACCCGGGGTCTTTCTTCTTTAGAATGGCCGCACTACATTCCTCCGTAAGCTTGACCATATCCGTGGTAGGTAGAGGTCTTTTATTGTTGAGGATGTCCTTTAGGTACTTGCCATAGGTCGGTACCTGCATAGCCTCAAGAAATGGTATGTTGACATTGAGTTTCTTGATTACCTCAACGAACTTCCCGAATTGCTCATCCACGGTAGGCTTCTTGATTCTTCGGGGAAATGGGAGTAGCGTGGTGTCGAAGAAATCATGGGGTGTCGTCTTCCTTAACTTTTCTTCATCGGTAGCTACCTTCTCGGTGTCCTTTTCTTCCTCTGTTTCGGTGATCACTTCCTTATGTTTCTTCTCTGCGGGGTTAGGATATGGTGGATCCCGAGTGGTCTTACCACCTCTCATGGTCACTGATTTTAAATTCTCTCGGGTAGGTTCGGGTTGCCCTGGGATTCCACCCGACTCGGAAGAAGGTAAAGAAGCAGCAAGCTGAGCAAGTTGGGTTTCTATCATTTTGTTAAAGCTTAGCTGATTCTTCATAGCAGTAGTGAAGGATTCGATAGTGGAATTCAAATTTTCAAGAACTTTATCATTAGCTGCTAGCTTCTTGTTTAAATTTTCATTAATTCTAGCTTGGCCAAAGACAAGATCTCTAATGGAAGGCTGATTATTGAAATTGTTAGAATAATTACCTCCATTTTGATTGTTGAACGGGAAGTTGGGCCTTGAGTTCCACCCTTGATTGTTGTAGTTGTTGTTGTGGAACCCATTGTTATTGCTATTGTTGATGAAGCTGTCTTCTTCCCTTATTTCGGGACAATCATTTCCCAAATGACCCACATTACCGCAAACCTTGCACGTCATGCGAGCGTCCATAATCTTGGCGGTATCCATATTGCTTGGTGCCTCCAATTTCTTCATTAGGAGGTCCATCTTGGCGGCGAGCATGTCGATTCCATCGACTTGGTGTACACCGCGGTTACGGGGTTGGAGACGATCTCCATCCCAACCTTGATTTGACACCATCTTCTCGATCAACTCCTTGGCGGCGGGTACTTGTAGCAAGAAGAAGGCTCCTCCAGCGGCTGCATCTAGGTGCTCACGGGCGGTACGCTTGAGCCCGTGGTAGAAGGTTTGAATTAAGAACCACCCCTGCATGCCATGGTGCGGGCACGCGGTGATGTACTCCTGGAAACATTCCCATGCTTCCGGGATACTCTCATAATTCTGCTGCTGGAAGCCCGAAATTCTAGTGCGGAGGGCATTGGTTTTGCCCACCGGGAAGAACTTTGCGAGAAATGCCTTAGAGCACTTATCCCATGTGTTGATGGCATCTCGCTCTGCATAAAACCATTGCTTCGCCTTCCTGAGCAATGAGAATGGGAATAGGCAAAGACGAATTGCATCGTCCGTCACTCCACGGATAGTGAAAGTCCTACACACCTCCAGAAAATGCTGGAGATGTGCGTTGGCATCTTCATTCGGCTTGCCGTAGAACGGACATGCTTGCACCATGTTGATCAATGCCGGCTTGAGTTCAAAGTTTCCGTCTCCCACCATCACGTTCGGTCCGGTAGGGACATTGGTGTTGGAGGGAGCGGAGAACTCGCGGATCGTCCTCTCGGCCATGGGTGCTGAGGAGGTGCTGTCTACGGGATCGGCGGTGTTCCTCTCTTGACTCGAGAGAAACTTCTGAGGAATGAGAATGTGAGGTCGCACTCTCCTCACAAGTGACTCCAAATTGTCATGGAAATTGGACGGTAGGTCGAAACCGGTCATGCACTACTCTGCGTACACGAGAGTAGAGCAAGGGTAAACCCGCTTAAATAGCAGTTCACCGAACCTGGATAACTCTACCACTAAGTTTAAACGATATCTTATGCCTATTGCCTCCCCGGCAACGATGCCAGAAATGCTTGTTGACGCTCCTTAGCCTCAATACTAGGTTTGCACTCACGGTGACGACGCTAGAAATGCCTGCTGGCACTCGCTAGCATCGCTACCGGGTTTATACCCCTCGTAATGGGACTAGGGAACGTCTTTGGTAAAACACACGTCACAGAAAGGTCCGCAAGCGCACGGATTACCGTTGTAGCACTTCACCCAGTAGTATTCGGGTTATCGTATTTATATTTTCCCAAGGGAGGCACTATGGCAAAGATGATCGGATAAACGGTGGAGACTAACGAGACTCGGTAAAGAGCTATAGCGGGGGTAACGAATAAAGATATTCGGGGATAACTTGACACACACAAGGAGATCGCGATAAAGGGTTAGAGAGGACCTAGTGAGCTGGGAGGACAACGAGATGAGAAAGGATCCTAACACAATCAATCTATTCTTGTCAACTCTAGGTAAAGAACTAAGGCAAAGGATAACCAAGGTAAGCTAAACTCGACAAGCTCTTCTAGTGCTGCAGGGGCATGCAAAGCCGCGCTCTCGGACTGGGATGAGAAGGGAGAACGACGACGCGCTGAATCCTACCGGCCCGAACTAACATGGTGGACTACAAAGCCCGTCCAGAGCTGTCACCTCCTTAGGGTTCCACAACTATTCCGTTGAATAGGACACCAATCTAAGACTAAGGTAAGCTTTGAGCATCACGCTCACAACGAACCAAAGAACCTTTCCCCAGATATCACGAAGGAAGGTCTCTCTCTACAATGAAACACCGAATATCAAGCGAAGAATGACCACAACACTATAGGGTTCAAGAGAGCTATGCTAACCAAGATTAAACTAACTTTAGTCTAAACCAAGAATAAAGCTTTTAGAGCAAAGTAAATGCTGGTTGTAATTGACTTGAAAGGTAAGATAGAAAGATAACTTGAATTGTACTTGAGTCTAACCAAAGAAAGGATACAAGAGTAGTACTGGAACCCTGAAGAAGACTCCTCCGGAACACCGAGACTAGCTCGACTCGACTCTAACTCCCAAGCTACACTAATCCTACTCTAAGTGAACAAAAGAGAGAAATGGAGATGCTCCTGTGTTGTGTGTCCGTTCCAGCGAGTGGGAGGTGGCTTTTATAGGCAAGGGAGGTCGGTGGAGCGCAGGGGAGGAATATCCCAGGTGCGGCCGGCTCACTAGGTGCGGCCGGCCCTGGGATGTGCCGCCTCTCACCTTGGACGCTCCTGATCACTGCTCCTGAGGCGGTTGTAGGTCGGCTCCTTGGGTTGGTTTCGCCCGGCACGCTAGTTGATAGGTGCGGCCGGCCCTACCCCGTGTTGTGTGATGCACCGACTGTGATCGGGGACGCCTAGGATTGCCTCTGGATGACGGTTGTGGCGGTTGAGCGATCGGATAAGTGGACCCATTGATACAAGTGATCCTAGCCTCCACCATTTGATCAAACTGACGTTTCTTCAGTGAATCGCGCTCGTCCAAGTTGTCCTCGAGGTAGAGGGGGTGCTTTGGACCAGAGACGCGCCACGGGGCAGGGCCGACCGCACCTGGCAGGGCCGGCCGCACCTGTAGGGCCGGCCGGACTAGGTGGTTCGGCCGTGCCTTGCACATGTGGTGTGTTGGTCCCAATTTCTCCCAAAATGTGTACCTACCTATGAAAATCACAACACAACTCGTGGAACTTTATTAGTACTAAAAATGTGCATGAAACTTGTCATATACTCCTCTCAAACCCGAGGTTTGACTGTCGAATTTTTGTTGTAAGGACCGTCAACAATAATAAAACAGAGAAGTGTCACACTTTGATGGCTTGAAACCGAGCTGCTGCAATTTTTGGCTCAGCCGTGAATACCATGCCCGAGGTGGCTGCTTTAACCCATAAAGAGGCTTGTCTAATTTTCAAACATAGTATGGTCTTGATTCATCTTCAAAACCTGGAGGTTGTCGCATATACACCTCTTCTTCAAGTGTCCCATGGAGAAAGGCATTTTGGTCGTCCAACTGTTGCAAGTGCCATCCCCTTGACGCTACTATAGACAGGACAAGTCTGATTGTGGCTGCTTTCACCACAGGACTAAAGGTGTCCTCATAATCAATTCCATACCACTGCTTATAACCATTGGCGACTAGTCGCGCCTTATATTTTTTCAGCGACCCATCAGCCTTCCTCTTAATCTTGAAAACCCACATACTGTCAATAATATTCTTGCTTAGGTTTGGAGGAACCAAATGCCAGGTCTTGTTTTTCATTAATGTTGAATATTCCACATCCATAGCATGTTTCCATCTGCTATCTCTAAGTGCAACTTGAAGACTCGGGGACTCATCAGTGGTAGCGAGATTTGCATAACGAATAGTGCCATCGGTATAGACTTTAGGTTTTCGAATACCATGTTGAAGGCGAGTTGTTGGTCGTTGTGAAGCTGCTGATTTCGTCGTGGTCGCAGACGATCTAGGAGGCACAAAATATTCGCCAGGTAATGTGCTGGGAACCTGGTCCAAGGCGGATTCACTTCCCCCGCAGGCGTAGCCGGGTCGACAGTCGGACACGCGGCCGACGCAGAAGAGGCCAGGGCGGGCGCCCGCGCATTTGCAATGGAGGGCGCACCATGTGGCGAGTCCAGAGAGGGTGACGTAGGTGCTGATGGAGATACGCTGGGCGTCAGCATAGAGGGGACAAGTGCGTGCCCCGAAGGCGATCCTGCCGACTCCTGATCCGAGACAGCAGGCGTATCAGCCTCGTGTCCCCGACAGAAGCTCCTAGCCTGGCCAGATGCATGAAATCATGCCCATTTGCATCAGGATTTTCACCATTCTGCTGCAAATTTTCATCAGAAGATCGATCTGCATCCACAACCTCAGATACATGGTTAGGGTTAGGAGAATAATCAGATTGTCCAGTAGTATGAACGTCCCCATCATGTCAATACGCAAAATTATGAATAGCTTCTAGGAGAAGGAGAATTTCTACTCGAATACGAGCGCTGGCATTGGGATGAAGCTTGGTGAAATCAAAAATGTTCTCATCAGAAACAACATCGCGAGAGATATAGATACGTCCAGTGGATACATCAAGGCATATAAACCCTTTGTGCAATGTGCTATACCCAAGAAACACACACTGTTTTGATTTGAATTGGAGTTTGCACGAGTTAAATGGCCTAAGGTTCAGCCAATAGGCGCAACCAAAGGTTTGAAGCGCATTATAATCTGGTTTTCGGTGAAACAGGTGTTCAAAGGGGGTAGAGCCTTGAATTACTTTACTGGGAAGACGATTAATAAGATATGCAGCAGTAATGAATGCTTCATCCCAAAACTTGAGAGGCAATGAGGCATGGGCAAGAAGTGTAAGCCCTACCTCGACTATGTGTCAGTGCTTACGCTCAGCAAATCCATTCTGTTGATGCGCATGCGGACAGGATACGTGATGAGAGATCCCAACACACTGAAAACAAGGAGTTTAGTTTTTGATACTCACCACCCCAATCAGTCTGCATAGCGAGATTTTAGATATCATGGAAGCGTTGAAAAATTTAGACTTGTGGTGCAAAAAAAAAGAAATCCAAGTGAACTTGCTATAATCATCAATGAAACTGACATAATAAGAGTATCTTCCAACCGAGGTTGGCGCAGGCCCCCATACATCTGAAAAATGAGCTCTAAAGGTTTGTTTGAAACACTAATAGACTTAGGGTAAGGGAGCTGATGGCTCTTGCCCTGTTGAGACACATCACAGATGGTGTCCTTATTTGAATCGGGAACAAAAGAAAGACTATTTTTGCTAAGAACTTGTTGAATGGCAGATGACGACAGGTGGCCGAGACGACTGTGCCACCTAGACGATGAGGGTTTGGAGGCACTGCAAACTCGTTTATTCGTGGCTGACTTCAATGGATATAGCCCGCCTTCACACTTGCCTTGCAGAAGTGTTGTCCTTGTTGCTCGATCCTTAATAAAAGATGATGTGGATGAAATTCAAGAAAAGCATCATTATCTAAGGCAAGCTTATGAATAGAAACAAGATTTTTGCTTGCTTTAGAAATGTAAAGGACATTGTTGAGGACAAGATTTCGATCAGGAGTATGAACAAAACTACGACCAATCTGAGAAATCTCCATACCTAAACCGGATGCGGTATGCACCCGGTCGCCTCCCGTGTAGTCATCCCTCATGGAGAGCTTTTCGAGCTCCCCAGTGATGTGGCCGATCGCACCGGTATTAATATACAAGTTGGTGTCGATCCCATAGGAGTTTGTGACAGCGGAGGAGGTAGACTTGGTTTCTTGCACGCCCTGAAAGGAAGTGTCAAACCTTTTGTAGTAGCAGATCACCATGTGC
Organism: Cenchrus fungigraminus; assembly: GCA_036936925.1. NCBI lineage: Eukaryota > Viridiplantae > Streptophyta > Magnoliopsida > Poales > Poaceae > Cenchrus > Cenchrus fungigraminus. The sequence goes on along the minus strand of CM072778.1, from coordinate 44,936,184 downwards.
CCTTCCTTCCCGCAGAGCTGGCATACTGGATGAGGAGATCCATCTAAACCTTGACCACCAGAGCGCTCGCCACCACGACCACGGCCACGGCCATTGCGACCACGGCCATTGCCGCAACCGAGACCACCACGCGATGCCATGTTGGCAGAGGATTCAGAACCCCCTTGACGGAGATTCATCTGTTGCTCAAAACTGAAGAGCTGAGTGTAGAACTACCCAAGTGAGATGGACTCAGCCTGAGCGGCCACAGCGGACACGATCGAGTCGAATTCAGCGTCCAGCCTGGCCTAGATGTACGAGGCTAGGTCTTCATCATCGAGTCTCTTCCCGGCAGACGCCATGTCGTCGGCCAGGGCCTTTATCTTGGCATAGTACTCAGCGATGGTAGAGGTCCCCTTCTGCGCAGTGGCCAACACGATCCGCATGTTGATGACCCGGGCACGCGACTGAGATGCACAGAGAGTCTCAATCGCCGCCCAAGCCACTACGGCCGTCGGCAACGTGGCCACCTAGAGCATGATGTCCCGGGAGAGGGAGGACAGCAAGTAGTTTAGGATCTGTTGATCCTTGGCACCCCAGAGATCATACTCCAGATTGGGCTTCAACTCTGTCGGTTTATCCGCCGACACAGGGAAGGTCTTGGGCGGAGCCGCGATGTCGGAAGTGATGAAGTGTGCCACCTACGCACCTCAGAGCGTCGACATCACTTAGGCCTTCCATAGTTGGAAGTTGTTCTTCGTCAGCTTCTCGGTCACAAGATAGCCGACGGAAGGAACAAGCAACGACACGGAGGATCCCGGGAGTGCCATTGGCTAACTTGTCGATGAGAGATCGGGCTCTGATACCATGTGAGAATGGGTGGAATGTGATGCCTCTCGGCGTCATGACTACATGTTCATATACGTAGGGAACAGCCCCCTGCGTGGCACATACAAATCTTGGGAAGGAGGTTGACTTGTGTACAAAGATACTAACCAATCCTATCCAAATCTATCTATCTACACAACCTCCTTCCTTGTACAACAAGAAGATACACAACACACATGCAGCCTAACAACCTAGGATACACGAAATATCTAACACTTAGTGCTTAATGCTAACTTAACCACCAGTAGTAATCTAGACATAATCAATTCAAGTGATCTTGAAGTGACCAAGGGACGATGGCTTGGCGTGGCCCAGGTCCATTCTGTTATTCAGCATTTGCTCCAAGGATAATCTTCGGTTGGGCAACTAGATTTCTGATAATAAAATCTTCATAACAAGATCCCACTTGACTATATTTCGACAAATTCTTTTATTCGTATTTTTTTATGAAAGTTATATTTTCTATGTGACACATACGTATGGAACAAATTTTACAAACACATGGAACAAAAAGTTTATATGTACCGAACAAATTAGATGAACTGACAGAACAAATATGTTTGTTCCATGTGTTCATATAATTTGTTCATACACACAAATCTTGTGTTCCATGAGGTTTGTAGAATTTGTTCCATATGTATATGTCACAAAAAAAATATAAAATCTTGATTTTAAAAATATGAATATAAAAAGTTCATTAAAATATTAAAATATAGTCAAGTGAGATCTTATTGTGAAGCTTTTATAATCAGAAATATAATGGTGCAATTGAAATTTAATTTTGATATTCACTTTAACATTTATAACTTTTTAAAGATATAAGCAACTTTGCATGCGAGGATGACATCATTTTGTTGTCTTTTCTGTACGCATGCAAGGAATAAACAAATTGATCCGATTGACCCGCGACGGCTCAATAATAATCTAGCATCCGCACTCTGACATGATAAATTGTTTTTTTGTTGCCATAGTGATAGCTAACCGGACCCAGCGTACCAAGTTCCCATATTTTAGGAGCTCCCAGCATCGGCCTTCAAGTTGTTCATCACAAATAGCCCTGTATCCCGCCTGATGTTGCAACTGCAACACTGATGATCCTAGAATACAATAGCGTGCTAGGGCAGCAGCACTGTAGTTTGCAGGTACTACATAGCTAAGGTTGATTGTCTCCTTGATTTGTTTGCATTTTCTCAAATCGTCAATGTCTTGACGATTTATTGCAAAATCCTGAATGGCTCATGGCTGAAACATCTTATGTGGATCAGTGTTCACCTAAACATCCTAAATGACTGTTTAAACGGTGTCTAAATGGTGAATGAAGGCCAACTATTTTGTTTAGGCTGTAAACGATCCATTAAACGCAAATGGGTGTAAACGGTCAGGAAACGAGATTAAACGGGCTAAACGGCCTAAATAGAATGGAATTAAACGTTATTATACATGCTAAACAACCGTTTAACCCACTACTTAGGTCAACAATGTCAATTCCACTTGCATTCTTACTACCATAAGTATATATACTTAAGATTTTTCATAGATAAATATTTATATTTGATTTGTTGCATGCATGAATATATGTACTTGGTCTTTTATATGCATTAACATATATACTTTCTCTAATACTTGATCATTTATGAGCATGATTATGTATAATTTAGTGATAAAGTGCAAAACTTTTTAGACCGTTTAATTCCGTCTAAACACCATTCAAACTGTCTGAACACTAAACGAAGGGTGACTCACGGTTTACCGTTTAGTATTTAGGATAACATTGATGTGGATATACTACACATTCTTATGTGTACTGTTCATGTTTTGCATTAGAATTCAAATATCAGTTTTGTATTTGAATCCGAATAGAAATTTTAAATTTAATTTCAAATTCAAATTTGAAACTTGAATTCAAAACTAAAATTTGTATTTGAATGGTTTCCAAATTAACAAGATTATTATATAGTCAGCCACGTTCATAACTTCCCTACAAATTGAATTCTTAGGGAAAGCACCCTTCCATGCAGGATGTATGTAGCAATGTCACAAACTTTACCTACGAATCCAAAATCGTAGCGAAAGATTATTTCCCTAAGGTTTCCCAATGAACGATAGGGCACGTCCTTATTTCCCGTCAACCTCGTCCCAAGGAATTGTTCTCTATGAAACTTTTGTAGGATCTTTTCCTACTGTTTTATGGTCTTTTCCTAGGATTTTGAATGGTAGAGAACTCGGGGAGTGGATTTCCTAAGAGGGTTAGGATTTTAGTTCAAGGAATATTTCTAAGTTTTCTTTTAGAAAAGTGTAGAACCATGGAAGAGTATGGAACCATAGATATTTGTGTCTTCCTAGCGTTATAAATAAAGAGCCCTTTCCTTGCCATTCCATCCATCGATGAGCACGAGGAATTAGAGGGTATGGTAGAAGAGGCAAGATAGTAGTACAATGTAGAAAAAATAATGAGGGTGTATGTGTGTTAGGCTAGCCACCTAAGTGCAAGAGTGCTATGTTGTGATGCTTTTATTGTTGAAATAAAAAGAAGTATTTTGTTAAGTTCAGATCCTCATATTAATAGTAATAGGTCCACATACTCACACTCGCTTCTCAAATCATGATTTGACCACTAGTTTTTTTATCATTTATTAGTTACCTTCAATTCTTCATTAGTCATTGATATTTTTCTAATTTAATTTGGTACTAAACAACAACCTAGGTTTGGTCATAAGTATGTGCTCCCACAAAGTTTTACTTCAGGCTTATATTTCAAAACGTACCAACAAACTCAAATGCTCATAGAGTATAACATTGTACACTAGGTTCTTGCAAAGTTTTAGCAAAGCGACCATTCATCATTTCCACTATGAGGTTATATAAACAAAGTTTCGCATGCACAATGTGGTGTAGTTCAATTATCATGCAAGATTTATATGATAAACACATGAACTGACCATGAGATGAGTTAGAGCAACGAACCGTCGTGTCTCTGCGTGGAAATCTTCCATTTGTGACCAAAAGACTGGTGCGCCCGCACCACCCAACCCATGTAATTTGCATCGTGACTTGCCCCTGGTGCGTCTTGGTTACCTGTACATCGTTTGCTTCGAATTTTTCTACCGAGGGTAGGTGCGGTCGCACCTCCATGTGCGCCCGCACTTGTCATCTGGCGTTTTTCCTGCGTACTCATGCACTAGATGAAACAACATTCTCTGGCTGGCTCGAATCACCAGCTAGAGTACCATGGACATCAAGATAACCAAGATTTTAATAAGGTGATCCCATGACCACAAAGGGTTCGTAGCATCTCTTTATTCGTTGAGCCTAACATACTTTTTGTTGGAAAGCAAGCAAACATACTTTTGGAAAGGGAAATCACACTACGAGATGCTATCCGGCTCTAATGCCAAGAAACCCTAAGGCAGGACACAGTCGTAAAGGTCCGGGCGCCCCAGCTCATCTATCAGGCGTCGGAACTTGGCACAGAGAGCCATGCGGAGGATTTCCATCTTGTCGTCCACCTCCATCCTCCACAACTCGGTCTCAGCCACACGCTCCTCCAGCAGGTTGTTCTTCATCTTAAGCCCCATGATCTCAATACAAAGGTCCTCGTCGGAGTCCTCGTCGGAATCCTCCGAGTCCTCAAACAAACCAGGTGGACCACGAATGGGAGGAGGCTTGCGGTGGTGCCTCACGTGGTTAGGTGTGGAGTAGATGGACTCATCCAACTCCAAATCCCTCTTATCAAATGGGGGAATCAGCTGCTTCTCGTAGCCTCGTGGGGTTTTACGCCCCATGATCTTGTACTTTCCCTCGGTTGGGGCCTGGAACATCTCATCGGTTGCAGCAGTCTTCACTGCATAGACCTTCTCCTTGGTTGAATCATCGAAGAGTCTCCTTGACACCGGCGCTGCCGGCTCCTTCAGCTTCAGTTGGCCTGTTGTGGGTCATGCTGGAGACACCGAGCATAGGTTTTTCCCTTTTCCGTTTGTCCTCCTTGGGGACAGGGATCTCCCATGCGATTTGGATGGACTCGGGGAACGGGCTTGGTGCGCCCGCACCTGGGGGGTGTGCCCGCACCTGCCTCCTCCCTGAGTTCCCTCCTAAGATGAGATGGCAAGGGCCAGGGAGCCTTGGAACGACGAGTTACGGCTTGACACGGCCCCGGAACTTCTTGCGAGTGCCTTTGAGGATGCACCACCGGGAGTTGGGGGAGCCAGGCTCTTGGGAAGGTTACTAGGGGCTTCACCACCCATGGTGGTGGCGGAGGTTTTTGGAGTAGTACATGAATCTAAAGAGGAAGCTCGTGATACGAGCTTTTAAAGGGTTTTCAGGATAGCACAAGATGAGATAAGGGAAACCCTAACCCACACACCGCCTTACGCCAACAGGGGGAGATGCGGCCGCACCTATAGGTGCGCCCGCACCTAGCCCAGGTACCTCAGAGGCAGGCTTCGTGGCAACTAAGAGGGGAAAGCAGAGAGAAACGGAAAATCAAGCAAGAAACACTCTATTTACAAAGAACAATCAAGGCAACAATCATTCCAAATTAATGACCTCGATGACATCAAGTTCTTCGAGGTTAGGCATGCTAGGTTCGAGGAAGATTTTAAGCCTTTGTCCATTTACTTTCAAAGTGTTTCCGTCAGAATCTTTTAAGGTTACGGCCCCATGTGAAGCAGAATTTATAACTGTAAGGGGCTATCCCACTTACTTCTAAGCTTTCCACGACCAAAAAGTTTAAAACGGGAGTTAAATAGTAGTACCTTATCTCCCGGGGTGAATGGTTTTTTCTTTATCCGCTTGTCATGCCATCTTTTTGTCCTCTCTTTATATATTTTTGCATTGTGATATGCCTTCTCCCTCCATTCTTCAAGTTCCCCTAACTGCATTTGTCTTTTTATTTCAGCAGTGGGAAGATCCATGTTCCATTTCTGAATAGCCCAATTTGATTTATACTCCAATTCTACGGGCAAATGACATGTTTTCCCGTAGACCAATTGATATGGAGTCATCCCGATGGGAGTTTTATAAGCCGTGTGATATGCCCGTAGCGCTTCTGCAAGTTTGTCCTTCCATCCTTTCCCCATCTCATTGACGGTTTTCTGAAGAATGTTTTTGATTTTCTTGTTTGATGTTTCAGCTTGCCCGCTTGTCTGTGGGTGGCATGGAGTAGCGACTTGGTGTTCCACCCCTTGTGACCTCAGAAACCTTCTGAAACTCCGGTCTATGAAGTGAGATCCTCCATCACTTATGACGACCTTTGGTACTCCAAATCTATGAAATATCACGTTGTAGAGCATCTTCTTGGAGCTTGTGGAATTTGCAGCGTGACAGGGTAAAGCCTCCACCCATTTTGATACATAGTCCACTGCTACCAAGATGTATTCGCAATTTCCTGACATTGGGAAAGGTCCCATGTAATCGATACCCCAGACGTCAAAGGTCTCGACCTGAAGGTTGGTGGTGAGTGGCATGGCGTCTCTTGAGCTGATATTTCCGTGCTTCTGACACCTTGGACACCTTCGTACAAAAGCCTTGGCATCTTCGTACATAGTGGCCCAGAAGAATCTGCATTACCAAACCTTAGCATTAGTGCGGAATGCTCCATAGTGACCTCTGTACTCTGAGGAATGACACCTTTCTAGAATACCGTTAACTTCCCATGATGGGATGCATCGCCGTAAAAGACCGTCTGAGCATATGCGGAATAGGTACAGTTCATCCCACATGTGGAGTCTACTCTCATAGATTAGCTTCCTTTTGTCTCCCCTAGGTGGCACATATCCTGATGTCATAAAGTTGACAATGTCGGCATACTGAGAGCCTGTGTGGTTCGAGTTCCGGTGGATGGTTGCTTCCTGGTGTGATGAGTGATTGACAACGTGGTGTGGACTGACTCTTGGCTAAGTATTGCAGGTGCAGGTTGCGGCTTGACTAGTGTTGGTGCAGGTGAAGAACAAGCGCGAAAGGTCATTGCCGGTGAGGCCTCCAGGTATGGAGAAGACATGTAGGCTTAGTTCGAGGGACCCGGTGGCTGACGGGGTCTAGCGCAGACCGCATGGTGGCAAGAACAGCAAGACGAAGTCGTGGATGGTTTATTGGTTGAGCCCCCAAACCAAGGTCGAGCAGGGACGACGTGGGAGCCGAGTCATGAGTGGTGATTGGCGGAGGCTACACCGAGTTCGTGAGGTTTGCAGTGGTTCACCAGAAAACCACTGGGTTACTCGGTTGAGCCACAAAACTGAGGCCGAAGACTCAACGAGGAGGGGCCACCACCCAGGCCAGTTGAACCGCCCACGAGGCAGCGACCGAGAAGCTTCGAAGCGGAGGACACGCGACATGATCGCAAGAGTTGCGTTGGTGCTACGTAGGCTTGCGGTGGATGCGCATCCGTCCGATGGTGCTGAACTAAAGACTTCCGAAATTGCCCTTGAGGGGCATGTATCCCTAGTTAGCTAGTAAGGGTAGTTTAGTCTTTTGGTTGCCCCCATATAAACACTTGGAGGGATGGATGGCAGCCAACTCTTGGAACCCTAGCTCATTTCCCTTTGTTATTTTCGTTTGCTATTTTCTCTAGTTTTTCTAGGACTAGCTTGAGAGCTTCATTTGAGATCTTGAGAGAGGGATGGATGACCCGGTGGCAAGCTAGACCTTGTATGAACCTTCATGGTATGTATAGATGATTCGGCGTGGTTCCTCAAGGCCTTGTGTTGCCTCCCCCGTTTTCCTTTTTGGTGATTTTCAGAGCTCTTTCTTGTGATTTTCGTGGTGGAGTTTTGAGGGTGATTTCTTGCGGGATTCTTGTTGGGTGCCACATATGAGGACCTTGTTCCTCTTTGGTTGGTGATTTTGCCCCAAGAACTCCCTTGAATCGACCTCGATTTGGTGGTTTTTCGAGTTGCTCGAGTTCATGACCTAGAGGGCCAAGATCCGCGATTCCCTTTGATTGAGAGTGTTTCGGTGGAATTCCTTTGGTAGAGAGGTTGCACAGGATGTAACCCAGGTATCCCCGAAGTTTCGCTACAATCCCGGGGGTGAATCGGGAGATCGGGCGATGGGAAGTTGAGGGTTGACCCGCGGCGAAGTTTTCTGGGAGGGGCGGTCTAACCGCCATAGGGGGACGGTCTAACCGCCCTGGGTCTCCTAGGTGAAAGTTTTGGTTTCGCCGGATTTTTCTCTGTGAGTTTGTTCCCCTTGATCAGAGGAGCGTTCTGGTGAAATTGTGGCTCGTTTCGGTGCTGTTTGCTAGGAGTTCTTGCCTTGAGTTCGTTGCTGGGTACAGGAGGTTAAACCGCCCCTGTGAGCCGGTTTAACCGCCCCTATGCCCTTGGGTGAAGTTCGTGTTTTTGCCGAGATTTTCTGGTAGTTAGCTTGGCCTTGACCAGAGGATCTTGTGGCTGAAACTGTGGAGAGTTTTGGAGCTCGGAAGAAGCATTTCGGAGGATTTCTTGGTTACAAGGTGGAGGCGGTCTAACCGCCCCCCATACCCGGTCTAACCGCCCCTCCAGGCAGACAGCTTCCGAGTTGTTTCCGCTGTCGTGTGTGTGTAGAAGCTGTGCCTGCAGGTAGTGTTTGTTCCTAGGACCAGTAGCACTCCAGTGACTACGTGGTTTTGGCAAACAGAAGGTTGTGTGCGGAGCGTGTGATTTTGGGTACCCGACCAAGTTCATCTTGTTGGAGAAGTCATCTCCTTCGGGAAGGATTTTTATCGGCTCCCATTCACTCCCCCTCTCTCTAGTCGCCAGTTCGGTCCTTCACATACCATGGGTCGTTGCTGTCTACCTTGAGGAGTGTATCATCTCGCAGGAAATCGTTGATCGGTAATGACGAGTCATTTTCTAGATGTAGTCTTGACAAATGATCTACCATTGAATTCTCTACTCCGGGTTTGTCTTTGATTTCAATGTCAAATTCTTGGAGTAGTAGAATCCAATGAATCAATCTTGGCTTTGCACCTTTCTTGGTAAGAAGATACTTGAGAGCAGCGTGATCTGAATAGACAATTACCTTGGCTCCTACTAGATAGGACCTAAATTTGTCTATGGCAAACACGACTGCTAGAAGCTCTTTTTCGGTGGTAGCATAATTTAGCTGTGCGCCATTAAGAGTTTTGCTAGTGTAAGCTATGGCATGGTGTTTCCTTAGTTTGCCCTTGGACTGCTCCTACAGCATAATCGCTAGCATCGCACATGATCTCAAAAGGTAAACTCCAGTCGGGAGGCTGGATAATCGGCACTGAGATCAAAGCTTTCTTTAATGTGTGGAATGCGGTATAGCATTCTTCGTCAAAGACAAAGGGGGTTTCTTTGGCCAAGAGTTTAGTCAGGGGACGGGCAATCTGAGGACCTGTATGGTTCGAGGACCAGTGGATGGTCACTTCCTGATGTGATAAGTGATTGACAACATTGTGTGGACTGATTCTTGGCTAAGTATTGCAGGTGCAGGTTGCGGCTTGACTGGTGTAGTTGCAGGTGAAGGACAAGCGCGAAAGGTCGTTGCCGGTGAGGCCTCCAGGTGTGGAGAAGACAAGTAGGCTTGGTTCGAGGGACCCGGTGCCCAGCGGGGTCAAGTGCTGGCCGCATGGTGGCAAGAACGGCAAGATGAAGTCGTGGACGGTTCCTTGGTTGAGCCTCAAAGCCAAGATCGAGCCGGGACTTCGTGGGGGCCAGGTCATGAGTGGAGATTGGCGGAGGCCGCACCAAGTTCGCGGGGTTTCCAGTGGTTCACCAGAAAACCACTGGGTTCCTTGGTTGATCAACAAAGCCAAGGCCGAAGATGAGGTGCAGCAGCATCGGACCGGTCTGACCAGTGGGTCCGACCGGTCTGACCGGTGTGCGACGCCCAGTCCGAAGACTTCGAGGCGGAGGACACGCGTCGGGATCGCATGGCTTACGTAGAGGCTATGCGAGGTTCAGTCGCTGGGCATCCGTCCGATGGTGCGACGACGAAGATTCCCAAAGTGCCCCTCGGTGGCGTGTATCCTAGTGTTAGGCTTTAGGGGTAGTTTCGTCTTTCGGTTGCCTCCATATAACCCAAGTGGTGAGAGGATGGTAGACATCTCTTGGAACCCTAGCTCATTTTGTTTTGCTATTTTCCTTCCCTATTTTCCTTAGGATTTTCTAGGGCTAGCTTGAGAGCTTCATGGTGAGATCTTGAGAGAGGGATGGATGATCTGGAGGCAAGCTAGACCTTGTATGAACCTTTATGGTATGTATAGATGATTCGGTGTGGTTCCTCAAGGCTTGATGGTGTCTCTCCCGTTTTTCCTTTTTGATGATTTTCGGAGCCTTTTCTTGGCAATTTTCTTGTGGCGGTTTTGAGACCTTTCTCTTTGGGATTTGGTGGGGGATGTATGCATGAACCCTTCGTGGTTCTTTTCCCTTTGATTCCCCTCCCAAATCCGTGAGAAAAGGGGCTCGATTTTGGGGTTTTCTCCTCTTTAGGGTTAGAGGCGTTCTTGGTGGGATTTCTTCGATTCCTCTTGATTTAGCAAGTTTTGGTGGACCAAATCTTGGCTATGGAGTGCCCATGAGGTGCTCCTACTATCCCCAAAGTCTTGTGCGAATCCGTGGAGCGAATCGGGAGATCGAGACTTGGATTTGGGGGAGTTGACCCATGGGTTGCTGTTCATCCCGGGAGCCCAGGTCTTGACCGGTCTTACCGATGCCTCTCACCGGTCTGACCAGTGCCGACCCTTGGTTGGGTTTTGCTTGGGTGAATGTCTTGGTGAGTTCCCTGTTCTCTTGTGTTCCTGCTGTTTCGAGTTTGGGTAGTTTTGGAGCTCGGAAGGTCTGGTTAGCGGATTCGGGGTTTCCTGGCTTGACCGGTCTGACCGGCGTGTTACACCGGCCTGACCGGTGTAGGGGCCTTCTGTGGAAGTCCTCAGGTTCTGCTCGGGTGACCCGGCTCAGGGTCCAGGGTGACCCGGTGTGTCTCTGGTAGGTGTCGGGTGTTCCGGCGGTTCAGCCCGGAGGATCCGGCCGGGACCGGTGTGGTCAGTAGCTGCTCGAGTTGCTTGTTCCGCTGCGTTCTCGAGTAGGTTTCCGTGGTTGTTGGTTCCTAGGACCAGTAGCACTCCAGTGGCTGCGTGGTCTTGACCAACTTGGGTAGTTGAGTCGGAGACGTGTTTTGGATAGCCGTGTTCGTCTTGTTGGAGTAGTCATCTCCTTCGAGAAGAATTTTTATCGGCTCCCATTCACTCCCCCCCTCTCTAGTCCCCAGTTCAGTCCTTCAAGTTGTATCAGAGCCGGTTCGAGTCTTCATTGACTCTAACAAGTCTAAGATCCAAAGATGGCATACCAGGAATGGGGTTCGGGTCCTCCGCACTTCGATGGCAAAAACAACCAGATGTGGCAGAAGCGGATGGCGGTGTTCCTCCGCGGAAAGGGTCAGCTCCTTTGGGACGTTACGGTGAACACAACTTATGTTCATCCGATTAACTTCCTAGCTCCTGGGTCAAGGGACATGCACGACGCCAACAACAAGATGGTCGACTACTTGTTTCATGCTCTGTGTCAATCCGAATTCGATCAGGTTCAGACAGAGGACCTAGCTTGTAGGATTTGGGAGGAGCTGAAGAATGCTCACGCTGGAAATGCTGAAGTTCAGGCACGGCTGTATGCAAGTTACCGGAGAGAGTACGAGAATTTCACTCATCTCCCCGGTGAGTCAATTGACGCCTTGATCCAGCGGTTTACGGTTGTGGTGAACAACATGAGGGCCAATGTGACCGTGCTCCCGTACGATGATCATGACAGAGCCGTGAAGCTCTTGCACTCACTGGATCGTACAATATGGGACGGAAAGGTTGAGGCCATTCTTGAGTCAGAGAAGTATACCACTCTGACAGTGAACGAGCTGTTCTCTAAGCTCAAGTCAGCTGAGGTCGATCGTGGTTTGACAGCCTGTCTTGAGAGCCTGACTGACTCCCATAGTCTTGCTCTCGTCGGTGGCTCAGGTGCTAAGTCTAACGCTAACCCATCCTCCAGGATGTTCTCTTTGTCCTCCTTGATGTCTTTGCCAGATGAGGAGTTCGATGTGCTTGGAGAGGACGAGCTGGCGCTATTGGCCAGGCGTTTCGAGAGGCTGCACGAGAATCGGGTGAACACAAGGAGGACCACACGAACATGCTTTCAGTGCGGCAAGCCAGGACACTTCATCGCAGACTGTCCGGAGAAGGTGGAGGACAAGGACGGCTACAAGTACCGGTCGAGGACGGACAACAAGCACCGATCGAGGTGCAATCACAAGCACAAGCATCGGAACAAGGACGAGCGAGGATCGAGGAAGCGGCCATGGCAAGAAGGCCCGAGCGATGGTCGGAGCAAGCGACGTTGACTCCAGCTCCGCCTACTCTTCCTCGAGCTCCAGTAGCAGCGAAGACAAAGGTGATCGGCGCAAGAGCAAGAAGTTATCCAAGAACTTGAGCGGGCTGAGCTACTTCGCGAGAGATGGCTTCTGCGGCATAGCACATAGCTCCGGCAGCAAGAAGAGTCACCAGAGCGACTCGGACTCCGACTCCGAGGATGAGGTACGCGACGAGCTTCCCTTCTTGCGTGAGGAGAATGAGCGGCGTGGCAAGTTGCTTGATAACCGTGATGATATGCTTAGAGAGGCAAAGGAGATGAGGAAGGAGCTTAGGACCTCACTAGAAGATGCTAGGAACCGAGTAGCTGAGTTAGAAACACAAAACCTTGATGCTAAGCTTGAGATAGATTCGCTTAAGGCTTCACCTGTTGTTTCTGATGAGGTTGATTGTGATGATTGCTCTGTTTACCAAGCTGATCTTACTGCTCTCAAGGAAAAGCATGCCTCCACATGTGAGGAACTAGATGTGGTTAGGGTTGAAGTGGCTGAGCTTAAGTCTAGACCTGCTTTGCTAGGTGCTTGCACTTCTTGCCATATTTTGCATTGAAAGATTGATGAGATGCATGCTTACATTGTTTCTCTTGAGGCTGAGTTGAAAGCTCCTGTTCCCACTTCCTGCTCTACTTGTGAATTGCATGCGGTTAAGAATCTGGAACTTGCACACTATGTTGATCGCTTGCAGGATGAGAACGATGACCTGAGAAAAATGATGGGTTGGTTGTCGGGTCATGATCCACAGCTTAGGATGATGATAGAGGCATACAAGCGCTATGATGGGCAAGCGCTTGGTTCGAAGAAGATTGGAGAGTGTAGTGGTGAGGGAGGAGAGAAAATTGGTGATATCCAAGCTCCACCAAAGACTTTCCACAAAAATGCCTATGCACCTAAGCCAAATCCACTGAGAAACAAACTTGACACAACCCCAGATCCACCCATATTTCCTCACCCAACAAATGATTTCCAAAAACCCATCAAGTTCAAGAGCGACTTGGGGAATGAGTTCGTTGGGAAGAAAGGTGAGAAACCGGGCGAGGTGAACCCGAGAGAGAAGCCATGTGAGCAGCCCCAACCCAAGGCTAAACCACAGCCCATAAAGTTCCATTGTGGGTATTGTGGTAGAGATGGTCACAAGGATGAGTTTTGCTTCAAGAGGAAGCGTGAGGAGAGGTTGGCTAAGGAGTGGGCTAACAAGGACAAGTACCACCCCTCTAATGGTGTACTCGAGCCTCGTATGCAGATGCCCAGAGCCAAGGCGATTCTGAGGACAGTTCCGGCTTGGGGAGATCGGAGAATGGCAGCTGGTGCTGCTGGCAGTGCGCCACCGGTCAGGGTGACCGGTCAGACCGGTGTAGACCTGGGCACTAGCCAGTATGATTTTCGTGGTCATGGTGATGCTCAGTTCAGTTCCTTTGGTCGTGGTACAGGTGGCTGGCTTGGTGGTTCTGGTGGTGTTCAGTTTGCTAGACGTTCTCCGCCTCATGCTCAATACGATGGTTGGAGAAGTCGTAGTTTTGAGGTGGAGAGGAGGAACGGTCCACGGTCTTCCTTTCGTGGCTTTCATTCTCCTCCAGCGAGACAGGGGTGGTTCCCTCATGGTGGTACTTGTGGTGGTTCTCATGGTGGTAGCTTTGGTAGGCGAGATGCTTTGGATTGTGCTAACTCCACTTTGGAGCAAATGGCTCGGCACTGGTTTTACTCTTTTGGTACTAACCCCAGTGCTGAGTCGTTTGTTCACTCACGTGCTCGTTTTTGAATTCAGGTTGAAGACTTGATGAACATTTGCTTGATTGACTCCGGTTGCTCGAGGCATATGACCGGAGACAAGGGGTGGTTCTCAAGTCTTGTCCTGGTGGTGTCCAAGACATACATCACCTTTGGGGACAATGGGCGAGGGCGTGTGCTATCAGAAGGTGAGATAAGGATAAGTGACAAAGTCACTCTCAGGCGTGTTGCTCTTGTTCAATCGCTCGGATTCAATTTGCTTTCTTTTTCCCAGCTTTTGGATGAGGGTTTTGAAGTGTTGTTTCGGCCTGGTGGTTCTCGGATTTTGGATTCTCGAGGGGACCTAGTTTGCATGGTCGTTCTCGAGGGTCAAGTTTTCCGAGCGGATTTCTCGCAGTCTTCTGATGTGGCTTGTTGCTTTTTGGCTGGTTCTTCGAGTGAGTTGTGGAAGTGGCATAGGAAGTTGGGTCACTTGAGCTTCGACCTTTTGTCTCGCTTGAGTAAACTCAGTTTGGTCCGAGGATTGCCACGACTTAGGTTTGAGAAAGAGTTGGTGTGTGCGCTGTGTAGGCATGCCAAGATGGTAGCCTCTTCCCATCCACCCCTCACCGATGTGATGACGGAGCATCCATGCGAGCTGCTCCATATGGACCTTGTTGGCCCAGCTCGTGTGCGATCAGCGGGTGGGAAGTGGTGTGTCCTAGTTGTGGTGGATGACTACTGTCGGTATGCGTGGGTCTTTTTTTGGAGGAGAAAGGGGAGACGTTTGGTTTTGTTCGAGATCTTGTCTTGAGGTTGAAGAACGAGAGGCACGGAGATGCCATACGAGCGATCCGCAGTGACAATGACTCGGAATTTAAAAACTCTCATTTCGAAATCTTTTGCCATGACTTGGGTCTTGAACACCAGTTTTCGAGTCTGTATACGCCTCCCCAGAATGGCATGGTGGAAAGGAAAAATAGAACCTTGTGTGAGATGGCCCGAACGATGCTTGACGAGCATAGGACTCCGAGGAGGTTCTGGGCTGAGGCAATCAATAGCGCATGCTATGTCTCGAACAGGATTTTCCTTCGAGCATTCAAGAAGAAGACGTGCTATGAGATGATGCACGGTCGCACTCCCAAGGTAAGTCATTTCCATGTGTTTGGATGCAAGTGTTTTATTTTGAAGAAAGGCAAGAATCTGGATACATTTGAGGCTAGGTCAGTCGATGGTATTTTCTTTGGTTATGCTACTCACTCTAGAGCATTTCATGTGCTCAACTTGGAAACTAACCAAATCGTGGAGACTTGCGAGGTTACCTTTGACGAGACACAGCCATGTAGCTCTCTTGTCTTTGACTGTGCCGGTGATGATGAGCTTGGCGAGGAGATCTTTCTGGAGGAGGAGCATGAACATGGTGATGATGAAGATGGTGGTGTGGTTCCCGTGGCTGAGCATGTACCTACTACTTCGACTAAGATCGAGAATGGACCCTCTCCTACACCTACAACGACAATCCCAGGTCAAGGAGAAGCTGCAGTTGAGGGGGAGGTAGCTTCAAGGCGAGAACCTCCCCGGTGAGTTCAAGTGGATCACCCAACTTCGAGGATCATCAGGGACATCAACGAACGCACTACTCGGTCGAGGGTTCGAAACAATTCTCACTTTGCTCATGCTGCTTTCGTTGCTACTTTTGAGCCCAAAGACATTGGACACGCCTTATCTGATTCCAATTGGGTCAATGCAATGCATGAGGGATTGGAGAACTTTGAGAGGAACCAAGTTTGGGAGTTGGTAGATCCTCCACCGGGTTGTAAGCCGATCGAGACAAAATGGGTGTGGAAAAATAAAGAGGGTGAGAATGGAGAAGTGTTGAGAAACAAGTCGAGATTGGTGGCGCAAGGGTATAGTCAGAAGGGGGGAATCGACTACGAGGAGACCTTTGCTCTCGTAGCTCGTTTGGAGGCGATTAGGATCCTTCTAGCCTTTTTCGTGGCTAAATGGTTCAAATTGTACCAAATGGATGTGAAGAGTGCCTTCCTGAACGGTGTGTTGGAAGAGGAGGTGTATGTGAAGCAACCACAGAGGTTTGAGAGTGAAAAGTACCCCCACCGGGTGTACAAGTTGAGAAAGGCGCTCTATGGGTTGAAACAGGCGCCTAGGGCTTGGTAAGGCAGGTTGAGGGGGTTTCTGTTTGCGAAAGGCTTTGAGATGGGGAAGGTAGATCAGACTTTGTTTCTCCTCAGGCAGGGCGTTGATATTCTGATTGTTCAGGTATACGTGGATGATATTATCTTTGGTGGTTCGTCTCACTCTTTGGTTGCAAGGTTTGACGAAGACATAAGCAGGGAATTCGAGATGAGCATGATGGGTGAGTTGTAGTTCTTCCTCGGCCTCCAGATCAAGCAGTCGAAGGAAGGAACATTTGTGCACCAAGCAAAGTACACCAAAGACATTGTGAGGAAGTTCAAGATGGAGGACTCCAAGGCCATGGCGACGCCTATGAGTACGACTACAGCTCTTGATGCGGACGAGGAAGGTGAACACGTGGACCAGAAAGAGTACCGAAGCATGATCGGGTCACTCCTTTACTTGACGGCGACGAGCCTGGACATCCAATTCTCGGTATGTTTGTGCGCTCATTTTCAAGCGTCTCCGAGGACCTCTCATCGGCAAGCAGTCAAGCACATATTCAGGTATTTGCGACATACTCCCGACTTCGGCCTTTGGTACTCCGCGTCTTCTTCTTTGGCTCTTCATGGATTTTCGGACACGGATTTTGCCGGGTGCCGGTTGGATAGGAAGTCCACTTCTGGGACTTGCCAGTTCTTGGGTTCTTCTTTGGTGTCTTGGTCTTCCCGCAAACAATCGAGTCTTGCTCAATCCACTACCGAGGCAGAGTATACCCATGTCCCACTTCAATGTGACAGCACTAGTGCCATAAGCGTTGCAAAGAACCCAGTGCTCCATTCTAAAACCAAGCACATAGAAGTGAGGTATCATTTCCTGAGAGATAATGTGGAGAAAGGGAAAATCGCTTTGATCCATGTACCCACACATGACCAACTAGCCGATATCTTCACCAAGCCCCTAGATCAAGCAACTTCCACTCGTTTGCGGGGGGGGGGACTTGGTGTTTGTTTGATTTCTTGAGTTGGGTGTGGGAGCTCCTTTGTAGCATATGTATAGCTTTCCTTTTGTGCATGTTTGCATTTGCATTGCATTTTGTAACATGATGTATACGCATCTTTGTATCTTAGGTTGCATGCATTTGTATCATATGCATTGTGATAGGAAAAGCTTCTCTCATATACATTGTTCACCATGATGTGCTATATATGATCTTGTGAGCTAGTTTGGTATGCTATGGTTAGTTTGGCTTAGCTCTTGATGATCTTGGTTTATGCCCATGGTTGATAGCTATGTTTTTTGAAAAATGCCATATGTATGCTCTCTTGTGAGTAAATGCCTTTATATGATCTTGACATGTTTTTTGGCTTGGCTATGCTTAATTTGTGGTTGGATAGCTTATTTTGATCATATGGAGCCAAAGGCTCATTTGTCATCATGAATGTTTAGCCCGCTTGCTTTATCTTGTGGAGGGGCATAAGTTCCTTTTTGTCGCAAAGACATTTCATGTACCAAATGCAAATCTGAAAATGAAATGTAAATTGCTTGGAAAATGTGCTCCCATGTCACTTGTGCTTATCTTATATAGCTTTGGGTGCTAAAACCATTGCATGATGCCTACGAATGAGAAGTCTCATACATAGAAGTAGGCACATGGCTCGGTGGCTTTGACATGGCATGAGGTGCTTGAGGGTGTTTATGATGATCTTATGATTAGATTGGTTGTCCTAGCATGAAGTTTGTGTGGCTTTGCCATTTTGACATGTTTTACTCATGTTTAGGACTTTGGTCATGAGAGGGTGATTTTTTCGCAAAATTGCTCAATTCTATCTTAGCTTCGCCCAATGGTTGTGAAACTTGGTGATCTTGTAGTTGATGTCATTACGAAGCTATAGAGTATCTTACTTGCTCATTTGGACATGTGTAGCATCCTATGTTGAATTTTGTCTATTTGAGAAGCTCTAGGTTGCAATTTTTGCATTTTTGGCTTGATTCATGCATTGGCAACAAGGAGGAGAAGTTTGAGCATGTTTTGGCCTACTGAATGCATCTAGAGGGTTTCCGAGTGGTTTTGAGCCATTTTTGGTCTCTTGCCGTTCCCAGGTGGGCATCGGCCTGACCGGTGACGGGCACCGGTCTAACCGGTGTAACTGTCAGGATCTGGGCGGATCTGAGGCACCGGTCCGACTGGTGCAGTGGACCGGTCTGACCGGTCAGAGCAAAGCTGAGGCAGCTGCTCTGTTTTGTGAAGTGGTTTGCATGCATTCGTCTAGGGTGAGTTGCATTGGTTCAGGGGGAGCTTGCATGTGTGAAGGGGGAGTTCTTTGTGGTTTTCGAGCTTTGCTTTTGTGGTTCTAGCTCTTCGCTTGTGCTTGTTTTGTCTCGGTTGTGTCGAGCCGTTGCCCTTGCCTAAGGGGACCGAGACTTGTCTTCTTCAAGTGATCTTGCTCTTTGCCTTTCCTTTGGCTTTCGATCGCTTGTTGGAGTTTCTTTTTGGTCGTTTCTTTTCTTTTCCTTTTCTCTTTGGTTACTCAAACGTGTGTGTTGTCAATGCACTCATCAAGGGGGAGATTGAGGACCTGTGTGGTTTGAGGACCGGTGGATGGTCGCTTCCTGGTGTGATGAGTGATTGACAATGTTGTGTGGACTGATTCTTGGCTAAGTATTGCAGGTGCAGGTTACGGCTTGACTGGTGTTGGTGCAGGTGAAGAACAAGCGCGAAAGGTCGTTGCCGGTGAGGCCTCCAGGTGTGGAGAAGACAAGTAGGCTTGGTTCGAGGGACCCGGTGGCTAGCGTGGTCAAGTGCGGGCCGCATGGTGGCAAGAACGGCAAGATGAAGTCGTGGACGGTTCCTTGGTTGAGCCTCAAAGCCAAGATCGAGCTGGGACATCGTGGGGGCCAAGTCATGGGTGGAGATTGGCGGAGGCCACACTAAGTTCGCGGGGTTTCCAGTGGTTCACCAGAAAACCACTGGGTTCCTTGGTTGATCCACAAAGCCTTGACCGAAGACGGAGGTGCAGCAGCATCGGACCAGTCTGACCGGTGGGTACCAGTCTGACCGATGGAGGACACCGGTCTGATCGGTGTGCGACGACGCAGTCCGGAGACTTCGAGGTGGAGGACACGCGTCGGGATCGCATGGCTTGCGTCGAGGCTATGTGAGGTGCGGTCGTGAGGCATCTGTCTGATGCTGCGACGACGAAGATTCCCAAAGTGCCCCTCGGGGGCGTGTATCCTAGTGTTAGGCTTTAGGGGTAGTTTCGTCTTTTGGTTGCCTCCATATAACCCAAGTGGTGAGAGGATGGCAGCCATCTCTTGGAACCCTAGCTCATTTTGTTTTGCTATTTTCCCTCCCTATTTTCCTTAGAATTTTCTAGGGCTAGCATGAGAGCTTCATGGTGAGATCTTGAGAGAGGGATGGATGATCGGGAGGCAAGCTAGACCTTGTACGAACCTTAATGGTATGCATAGATGATTCGGCGTGGTTCCTCAAGGCTTGATGGTGACTCTCCGTTTTTCCTTTTTGATGATTTTCGGAGCCTTTCCTTGGCGATTTTCTTGTGGCAGGTTTGAGACCTTTCTCTTTGCGATTTGGTGGGGGATGTATGCATGAACCCTTCGTGGTTCTTTTCCCTTTGATTCCCCTCTCAAATCCGTGAGAAAAGGGGCTTGATTTTGGGGTTTTCTCCTCTCTAGGGTTAGAGGCATTCTTGGTGGGATTTCTTCGATTCCTCTTGATTTCGCAAGTTTTGGAGGACCAAATCTTGGCTATGGAGTGCCCATGAGGTGCTCCTAATATCCCCAAAGTCTTGTGCGAATCCGTGGAGCGAATCGGGAGATCGAGACTTGGATTTGGGGGAGTTGACCCACGGGTTGCTGTTCGTCCCGAGAGCCCAGGTCTTGACCTGTCTGACCGGTGCCTCTCACCGGTCTGACCAGTGCCGACCCTTGGTTGGGTTTTGCTCAGGTGAATGTTTTGGTGACTTCCCTGGTCTCTTGTGTTGCTGTTGTTTTGAGTTTGGGCAGTTTTGGAGCTCGGAATGTCTGGTTGGCGGATTTGGGGTTTCCTGGCTTGACCGATCTGACTGGTGTGCTACACCGGCCTGACCGGTGTTGGGGCCTTTTGTGGAAGTCCTCAGGTTCTGCTCGGGTGACCCGGCTCAGGGTCCAGGGTGACCCGGTGTGTCTCTGGTAGGTGTCGGGCGTTCCGGCACTTCAGTCCGGAGGATCCAGCCGGGACCGGTCTGACCGGTGTGGTCAGTAGCTGCTCGAGTTGCTTGTTCCGTTGCGTTCCCGAGTAGGTTTCCGTGGTTGTTGGTTCCTAGGACCAGTAGCACTCCAGAGGCTGCGTGGTCTTGACCAACTTAGGTAGTTGAGTCGGAGACGTGTTTTGGATAGCCGTGTTCGACTTGTTGGAGTAGCCATCTCCTTCGAGAAGAATTTTTATCGGCTCCCATTAACCCCCCCCCCATCTCTGGTCGCTAGTTCGGTCCTTCACAATCTCTGAAAAGTTCTTAATGAATCTACAGTAAAATCCTGCATGGCCTAAGAAACTACGAATCCCTTTGACATTCGAGGGAGGTGGTAGTTGGTCAATAACCTCTGTCTTAGCTCTGTCCACCTCTATCCCTCGCTCGGACACCCTGTGTCCAAGAACGATACCCTCCCTTACCATAAAATGGCACTTTTCCCAGTTAAGGACAAGATCTTTCTCGGCACATCTTTTAAAGACTCTATCAAGGTTGTGTAGTGTTGACGCTCCTTAGCCTCACTACTAGGTTTGGACTCACCGCGACAGCGCCAGAAATGCTCGTTGGCACTCGCTAGCGTCGCTACACGGTTTATACCCCTCGTAATGGGACTAGGGAACGTCTTTGGTAAAACACACGTCACAGAAAGGTCCGCAAGCGCACGGATTACCGTTGTAGCACTTCACCTGGTGGTATTCGGGTTATCGTATTTATATTTTCCCAAGGGAGGCACTACGGCAAAATGATCGGATAAACGGTGGAGAGTAACAGGACTCGGTAAAGAGCTATAGCGGGGGTAACGAATAAAGATATTCGGGGATAACTTGACACACACAAGGAGATCTTGATAACGGGTTAGAGAGGACCTAGTGAGCTGGGAGGACAACGAGACGAGAAAGGATCCTAACACAATCTATCTATTCTTGTCAACTCTAGGTAAAGAACTAAGGCAAAGGATAACCAAGGTAAGCTAAACTCAACAAGCTCTTCTAGTGCTACAGGGGCATGCAAAGCTGCGCTCTCGGACTGGGATGAGAAGGGAGAACGACGACGCACTGAATCCTACTAGCCCGAACTAACGTGGTGGACTACTGAGCCCGTCCGGAGCTGTCACCTCCCTAGGGTACCACAACTATTCCGTTGAACGGGACACCAATCTAAGACTAAGGCAAGCTCTAAGCACCGCGCTCACAACGAACCAAAGAACCTTTCCCTGGATATCACGAAGGAAGGTCTCTCTCCACGGTGAAACACCGAAGATCAAGCGAAGAACGACCACAACACGATAGGGTTCCAGAGAGCTATGCTAACCAAGATTAAACTAACTTTAGTCTAAACTAAGAATAAAGCTTCTAGAGCAAAGTAAAAGCTGAATGTAATTGACTCGAAAGGTAAGATAGAAAGATAACTTGAATTGTACTTGAGTCTAAACAAAGAAAGGATACAAGAGTAGTACCGGAACCCTGAAGAAGACTCCTCCGGAACCCCGAGACTAGCTCGACTCGACTCTAACTCCCAAGCTACACTAATCCTACTCTAAGTGAACAAAAGAGAGAAATGGAGATGCTCATGTGTTGTGTGTCCATTCCAGCGAGTGGGAGGTTCCTTTTATAGGCAAGGGAGGTCAGTGGAGCGCATGGGGGCAAAACCCCAGGTGCGGCCGCACCCCTAGGGACGGCCGGCCCTGGGATGTGCCGCCTCTCACCTTGGACGCTCTTGATCACTGCTCCTGAGGCGGTTGTAGGTCGGCTCCTTGGGTCGGTTTCGCTCGGTATGCCAGTTGGTAGGTTCGGCCGGCCCTCTAGGTGTGGCCGGCCCTACCCCGCGCCGTGTGATGCACCGACTGTGTTCGGGGACACCTAGGGTTGCCTCTGGATGACGGTTGTGGTGGTTGAGCGATCGGATAAGTGGACCCATTGATCCAAGTGATCCTAGCCTCCACCCTTTGATCAAACCGACGTTTCTTTAGTGGATCACGCTCGTCCAAGTTGTGCTCGACGTTTGTGCCACGGAGACTCTACACCTGTAGGGCCGGCCGGACCAGGTGGTTCGGCCGTGCCTTGCACGTGTGGTGTGTTGGTCCCAAATTCTCCCAAAATGTGTACCTGCCTATGAAATTCACAACACAACTCGTGGAACTTTATTAGTACTAAAAATGTGCATGAAACTTGTCATATACTCCTTTCGAACCCGAGGTTTTGACGGTCGAATTTTTGTTGTAAGGACCGTCAACAAACTCCCCCAAGGTAAACGTTTGCTCATCCTCGAGCAAAGCCTAGACTTGGCCTCGGTGGATCAGGAGTTGCGTGATGTTACCACTCGGCAAGTACCTATGCACAAATCCATGCTCTACTTGCTATTTGAAGCGATTGGTACGAGAGAAACTTAGCCTTATTTCACCAGTGGGGCTTGTAACTTTCCACCTTGCCTTCGGAAGTTGATAGGTAGAATGATTTTGACTTTGTATCACTTGCTCTTCTCTTTTCGGGATTCTATCTCGGAGTTTTGAAACTTTTGCAAAGAAAAACAAAGTTCCTTGGATGGTTCCCTCGATCGCTCAAGTGGTATTTGTTACCTCACCAAAGGCTTTTGAGCGAGCCTCAACTTCCTACTCTATGGCTTGTATGTGGAGCTTTGGGTAGGAAAAGTATGAGACTCACTTGTGCCACATGATGTTGTTGAGCCAAAGACCGGATCCAAGAAGAAACTAGTCATGCAACTTGATCGAGATGTGCAAGTGTGTGGAATATTTTTGTTTGTTTTTCTATGGACTCCTTGCTTTGAGATTCTCCTCTTGCTTTTATTTTAGAGGGGGGTCATGCTTCATCATTTTTTTATATGCTCTTTGATTGGAGCACATCAATATTTTATTCCTATGCTTTTTGAGCATATACTTTTCTTTCTTTTGATGACCCCTCTCTCCTTTTGCAAGATTACAAGAAGAGAAATCTCTTAGGAACTTTGGAGTATTTATTTTTGGTGGGTGGATGGCATGTTTTGCGTAACTCCCGGTGTGGAAGTTAGCTTGTATATGTGGGTGTACGTGATCTCAATCATGAGAGCATGAAAAGATTCTACCAAGGGTCACAACAATTTGGCAAAACTCAATGGGTCACAAGTAAGCATATGTAGAAGGTTTATACTTTGATATCGACATATGACTTTGGTAGGTGATATGACCATTGAGGAACTTGTCTTGTTTTATTTTCAAAAGAAAATCATCCGAGATTTTCACCATACTATGAGATAGAGCAAGATCGACATTGTCTCACCATATCATACTAGTCAACACCCTAGGTTTGGTCATAAGCATTTGCTTCTCACAAAGTTTTATTTCAGGCTCTTGTCTCAAAATATACCAACAAATTCAAATACTCATAGAGCACAAAGTTGTACACTAGGTTCTTGCAAAGTTTTAACATAGCAACTATTCATCATTTCCAAAGTGAGGATATAGTCAAGATTTCAAGTGCACATGGTTGAAGCAAATATTTTTGTTGTTTTTCTTTTATTCAAATGTGATAAACAAGATGTTGAAAATTAGTTTAGATAGACATACCTTCCTTGATTGAAAATGGGGTCTCCCCCAAGCTAATTTTTGGCTACCTGGTTGGCGTGTCTTCATTTTGGTGATGAGTTAAGCACTTGGAAGCTTGTAGTGGTTGGCTTGATGGATCATAGGTACGGTCGTACCACTTGGTTCGTCCGGCCCTACTCCATTTGCTCGAAGCACTCGTGTCCCCACCTGAAAACATCCTGCACAAAAAATTTTGTCGAGGGGAGGTACGGCCGTACCTCTAGGTTCGGCCGTATCACCAAAAATCTCCAAAACTGTTTTTCTATATCTTGTTTACTTACTAATGCAATGGTGAAATCAAATTTGAAATTTAAATATACTTGATGCACGAAATAAAAAGTTGGAAGGGAAATATGAGATAAATACCGGTTTACCTCTCGGTGAGGGCTCGTAGTTTAGAGTCTATGAGTGGGACTCTTCCGTTTGCTCAATTGATCTTGGATTCGTCCGGTCCCGGAGTGGAAGACTCGGACGAAGCTCCCTTCACACGCCACACCCTCTTTGTTTTCTTCGGTGGCGCTGAAGTCGGTGAGGCTTTAGCGGGAGTGTTTTTGGTTTCCGTCTTCTTTTTCCCCTTACCCTTGTTGATTGCCTTTGGCTTCTTTGTTTGGTGGCGCCCTTTGAATGCTTTGTCTTGCTCCCAATGCTTCCTCATCGTGGCGATGAGGCTATCCACTTTGGGCTTGGTCGGGGCTACCTTCTCTTTCTTGTATTGGGGCCGTGGCTTCCTCCACTCTCTAGATTCCTCATCTTGCACTAGGTAACATTACTCTTCTCTTACTTGGAATTTGAATGTCATGTTCCTTCGCCCTATGCGGAATTGAATCTTTCCGGCTCCGACATCAATCCTCGCATTGACATCTCTTAGGAATGGTTGCCCGAGAATAAGTGGCATTTCTCCATCATCTTGTGTGTCGAGGACCACGAAATCCACAAAGACATAGGAGCCTTTGACATTCACCAAGAGATTTTCCACTACGCCCTCTAGATATTTAATCGATAAGTCGGCGAGTTGGACTGTCATCATTGTCGGGGAGAGAGCAGGATATCCTAACTGCTCAAAACATGGCCTTGGACATGAGGTTGACACTCGCACCAAGGTCACAAACAGCATTCTTGATCTTTTGATAGTAGATCGTGCATGTGATAGCCGGATATCCATTGTCTTTCCTGTGCAAGACTGCTGATTCCTCCCATGGGTCTTGGATTTGATGTACGAGCTTCCCTGCATGGTTAGGTGCATGCACCCTCCTAGATGGCTTACCCCATCTGGTGGATACAACGCTAACATTCTCTTGGGTAGGCTCGGGTTGCCCTGGGATTCCACCCGACTCGGAAGAAGGTAAAGAAGCAGCAAGCTGAGCAAGTTGAGTTTCTATCATTTTATTAAAGCTTAGCTGATTCTTCATAGCAGTAGTGAAGGATTCTATGGTGGAATTCAAATTTTCAAGAACTTTATCATTGGTGGCTAGATTCTTGTTTAAGTTTTCATTAATTTTAGCTTGGCCAAAGACAAGATCTCTAATGGAAGGCTGATTATTGAAATTGTTAGAATAATTACCTCCATTTTGATTGTTGAACGGGAAGTTGGGCCTCGAGTTCCACCCTTGATTGTTGTAGTTGTTGTTGCAGAACATGTTGTTGTTGCCATTGGTAATGAAGCTGGCTTCTTCCCTTGTCTCGGGATAATCATTTCCCGAATGACCCACATTACCGCAAACCTCGCACGTCATGCGAGCGTCCATAATCTTGGCGGTCTCCATATTGCTTGGTGCCTCCAATTTCTTTATCAGGAGGTCCATCTTAGCGGCGAGCATGTCGATTCCATCGACTTGGTGTACACCGCGGTTACGGGGTTGGAGACGATCTCCATCCCAACCTTGATTTGCCACCATCTTCTCGATCAATTCCTTGGCGGTGGGTACTTGTAGTGAGAAGAAGGCTCCTCCAGCGGCTACATCTAGGTGCTCACGGGCGGTACGCTTGAGCCCGTGGTAGAAGGGTTGAATTAAGAACCACCCCTGCATGCCATGGTGCGGGCACGCGGTGATGTACTCCTGGAAAGGTTCCCATGCTTCCGGGATACTCTCATCATTCTGCTGCTGGAAGCCCGAAATTCTAGCGCGGATGGCATTGGTTTTGCCCACCGGGAAGAACTTTGCGAGAAATGCCTTAGAGCACTTATCCCATGTGTTGATGGCATCTCGCTCCTCATAAAACCATTGCTTCGCCTTCCCAAGCAATGAGAACGGGAATAGGCGAAGATGAATTGCATCTTCCGTCACTCCACGGATAGTGAAAGTCCTACACACCTCTAGGAAATATTGGAGATGTGCGTTGGCATGTTCATTCGGTTTGCCGCAGAACGGACTAGCTTGCACCATGTTGATCAACGCTGGCTTGAGTTCAAAGTTTCCATCTCCCACCATCATGTTCGGTCCGGTAGGGACATTGGTGTTGGAGGGAGCGGAGAACTCGCGGATCGTCCTCTCGGCCATGGGTGCTGACGAGGTGCTGTCCACGGGATCGACGGTGTTCGTCTCTTGACTCGAGAGAAACTTCTGAGGAATGAGGACGCGAGGTCGCACTCTCCTCACAAGTGACTCCGGATTGTCGTGGAAGTTGGACGGTAGGTCGAAACCGGTCATGCACTACTCTGCATACACGAGAGTAGAGCAAGGGTAAACCCGCTTAAATAGCGGTTCACCAAAGCTGGATAACTCTACCACTAAGTTTAAACGATATCTTTTGCCTATTGTCTCCCCGGCAATGGCGCCAGAAATGCTTGTTGACGCTCCTTAGCCTCACTACTAGGTTTGCACTCACGGCGACGGCGCCAGAAATGCTTGTTGGCACTCGCTAGTGTCACTACCGGGTTTATACCCCTCGTAATGGGACTAGGGAACATCTTTGGTAAAACACACATCACAGAAAGGTCCGCAAGCGCACGGATTACCGTTGTAGCACTTCACCAGGTGGTATTCGGGTTATCGTATTTATATTTTCCCAAGGGAGGCACTACGGCAAAGATGATCGGATAAACGGTGGAGAGTAACAGGACTCGGTAAAGAGCTATAGCGGGGTAACGAATAAAGATATTCGGGGATAACTTGACACACACAAGGAGATCTTGATAACGGGTTAGAGAGGACCTAGTGAGCTGGGAGGACAATGAGACGAGAAAGGATCCTAACACAATCTATCTATTCTTGTCAACTCTAGGTAAAGAACTAAGGCAAAGGATAACCAAGGTAAGTTAAACTCAACAAGCTCTTCTAGTGTTGCAGGGGCATGCAAAGTCGCGCTCTCGGATTGGGATGAGAAGGGAGAACGACGACGCGTTGAATCCTACCGGCCCGAACTAACGTGGTGGACTACTGAGCCCGTCCGGAGCTGTCAGCTCCCTAGGGTACCACAACTATTTCGTTGAACGGGACACCAATCTAAGACTAAGGCAAGCTCTGAGCACCGCGCTCACAACGAACCAAAGAACCTTTCCCCGGATATCACGAAGGAAGGTCTCTGTCCACGGTGAAACACCGAAGATCAAGCGAAGAACGACCACAACACTATAGGGTTCAAGAGAGCTATGCTAACCAAGATTAAACTAACCTTAGTCTAAACCAAGAATAAAGCTTCTAGAGCAAAGTAAAAGCTGAATGTAATTGACTCGAAAGGTAAGATAGAAAGATAACTTGAATTGTACTTGAGTCTAAACAAAGAAAGGATACAGGAGTAGTACCGGAACCCTGAAGAAGACTCCTCCGGAACCCCGAGACTAGCTCGACTCGACTCTAACTCCCAAGCTACACTAATCCTACTCTAAGTGAACAAAAGAGAGAAATGGAGATGCTCCTGTGTTGTGTGTCCATTCCAGCGAGTGGGAGGTTCCTTTTATAGGCAAGGAAGGTCGGTGGAGCGCAGGGGGGCAAAACCCCAAGTGTGGCCGCACCCCTAGGCATGGCCGGCCCTGGGATGTGCCGCCTCTCGCCTTGGACGCTCCTGATCACTGCCCCTGAGGCGGTTGTAGGTCGGCTCCTTGGGTCGGTTTCGCCCGGTACGCCAGTTGGTAGGTGCGGTCGGCCCTCTAGGTGCGGCCGGCCCTACCCCGTGCCGTGTGATGCACCAACTGTGTTCGGGGACACCTAGGATTGCCTTTGGATGACGGTTGTGGCGGTTGAGCGATTGGATAAGTGGACCCATTGATCCAAGTGATCGTAGCCTCCACCCTTTGATCAAACCGACGTTTCTTCAGTGGATCACGCTCGTCCAAGTTGTGCTCGAGGGAGAGGGGGTACTCTAGACCAGAGACGTGCCACAGGGCAGGGCCGACCGCACCTGGCAGGGCCGGCCGCACCTGCAGGGCCGGCCGGACCAGGTGGTTCGGCCGTGCCTTGCACATGTGGTGTGTTGGTCCCAACTTCTCCCAAAATGTGTACCTGCTTATGAAATTCACAACACAACTCGTGGAACTTTATTATTACTAAAAATGTGCATGAAACTTGTCATATACTCCTCTCGAACCCGAGGTTTTGACGATCGAATTTTTGTTGTAAGGACTGTCAACATGTAGGCATTCCGAAAAAGTCTTCCCGTAAACTGAGAAGATCTGATAAGATTGACATCATGCAACGTTGGAACAAGGCCGGGGCATTACATAGCCCAAAGGACATTCGTCGGTGGGCGTAAGTTGCTCAGGGGCACGTGAATGTGGTTTTGTCTTGGTCGTCTGGGTGGATAGGAATTTGGTGGTACCCGGAATAACCATCAAGAAAGCAGAAAAAAGAATGCTTTGCTAAACGTTCCAACATTTCATCGATGAAAGGTAGGGGGAAACGGTCCTTTTTGGTGGCTTTGTTAAGCTTACGATAATCTATACACATTCGCCACCCCGTGACGGTGCGTTGAGGAATAAGCTCATTCTTGTCATTTCGTACTACTGTCATGCCTCCTTTCTTGGGCACAACTTGAACGGGACTAACCCATTCACTGTTGGGCACTGGGTAGATGATTCCGGCATGAAGGAGTTTTAAGACTTCCGTTTCACTACTTCACTCATATTGTTATTGAGCCTTCGTTGGGGCTCTCTTGAAGGCGTTGCATCGGGTTCAATGGGAATCCTATGTGTGCACAAAATGGGGCTGATTCCCTTGAGGTCTTGAAGGGAGTATCCTAGTACCGATCGATGGGTTTTGAGAATAGTGATGAGTTGCTGGGTTTCAACCTTAGACAACTTATCACTGATTATCGCTGGTGTCTCTCTATTCCCATGAAGAAATGCGTACTTTAGTCCTGAAGGAAGAAGCTTGAGTTCCATTGGGGATCGTTCGGGCTTTTCCGTTGGATCAAGCTTAAACGAGAGTGGAGCTTCATCCTCTTTTGTGAAGAACGGGATCTCCTCCTCAAAATTTGGCTGGGCTAACTCTGCTAGAGAGATGGCCATTACTTCCTCTAGATAATCTAGTTCGGGTTCGACTTCTACGGGAGTGTTTTCAGCTCTAAGATATGACCCCGATAGAAGATTTTCACCAATCTTTATCTCTAACATTGGTTTCCTTTGGGATTGCTCTAAGATTTTCATGATAGGTCTACCGATAATGATGAAGTGAGTGTGATGACACGGTAACTCATATACGTGAAAATCAAGATAGAGCTCGGGTTCTGTTAATTTCACGGGAACCACTCGAAGAATACCTTGGCCACCAAGGATCTCTCCTGATGGAACTTTAAGAAGTTTTGAGGATTGCAAGAGAGAGGGTGCTAAGATTTTCACCAAGGATAGATTGATGATGTTGATCCCAATGCTAGGATCATACCCGACATCATGCTTACCTTCTAAGATTTCACATGTGGTGTGTCTCATTTCGGTTGGAAGTCTTATGACATCGGTCGAGGCTTCTGCCTCATCCAACCATTCTCTACTCATGACGGCCGAAAGGTTTGTGATTAACCGTAAATGTTCTATTCGCTCCTCTGAGTAAGAAATGGGAGTGTCTGATTCCTCGTGTGACTTTGGTTTCTCTACTCTTGGGTAATTCCAGGTGTTCCCAAAGTCAGCGAATAGCTCATCATAAAATTCGTAGATGAAATCACACGAAGGATCATCGAACACTCTATATGGTTGGAATGGTTCATCAGTGAACCATGTTTTTGTTAGAGGAGTGCATTCCTCAATGGATTGAGCATTTGGGAGAATGGGTTCCTCCTCTATGGTTTTGGTTCCAAGAGAGTGTCGGGCATGGGTTCTTCCTGAATGATCTCTTCATCCGAGAATTTGTCATAAATTCCTGTGTAAGGGGTGTTTTCGAGGATTTTTCCAAGAACCACCTTCCCCTCGCTAGGAGTCAAATGAATGAATGAACCCCCAGACGAAGTGTCCAAAAAGTTGGCCGACTCATCATTAAGACCCATTCTAAAATGTTGTAAAAGAACAAGTTCTGAAATCCTGAGGTCTGGTCCGGAGGCCAAAGAATTAGTGAATCATGCCCAAGCCGCCCCTAACGACTCCTTTTCTAGTTGTTTGAAAGGGAGAATATCTAGCCGTAGGGTCACTACTCGAGGCATAGGAAAAAAGGTCAGACAAAACTTTTCTCTAAGCTTTTCCCAACTCCCTTCCATGCTTCTGATAGCAGAAGAGTACCATTTCTTTGCACTTCCCGTCAAAAAAAATGGGAAGAGCTTCCATCTGAGGGTTTGTGGGGACATTCCCTCAATTATGAGCACCAAACAAATTTGCTCAAAGCCTCACAAATGCATGTATGGGCTCTCCTCTTCCGTTCCAACGAAAGAGTTCTCTTGGACCAAGGCAATAAGAGCAGGGCAAAGCTCATAGCCAGGTGTTTTGATGGGATGTGCTGATGATGGAGGCTACAATAAATCACCCTTTGGAGCGGAAAAATCGAATAATGTAGATTGGTGATCCATACGATAGGTGAGGTGATACACGGACGAACTAGGTTCGGGATTAGAATAGCTACCGTTCCCCGGCAATGGCGCCAGAAAGCTTGTTGGCGTTTCTTACGTCGTTACTAAGAATGCAACGGCGCTAGAAAGTCTGTTGGTATTATACGATCACAGATAAATCCGCAAGCGTGCGGATACCGTTGTAGCTTTCACCCGGGAGTATTCCAAGGTATCGATTTCCACGGGGAACGAGAAGTGTACTAAACCTGAACTAATCCGTCCGGGGGATATGACGACAAAGGGTAAAGAGGCAAGGGAAGATTTCGGGTAGAGAGGGGATAAGCTAAGGAAGTCAAGGATTCGTGAGAGTCACAGTAGAATCAAATCAAGTCTCGTCACTCGTCGGGGCCAGAGGGAAAAGAGCCACAGAAAGGGATGAGAAGGGGGCTCTGATGTCGTATCTCCTACCCGTTTGAACAAACGTTGTGGACTGCAAAGTCTCGTCCGAACCTGTCACCTCCCTAGGGTACCACAACTATTCCGTTGATCAGAGCGGCATTCCAAGGTACCGGAGAGTCTCGACACCACGTCTACACTAACTAAGCACTACTTTACTCGAGCTCAGAGCAAAGCAATCACGATAAGCAGCAAAACTACTAAATCGTAATCGAAGAACCTAAGAGCGAACAAGAGTATGAATTGAAACTTAGATACTCACAAATCCGAACATACAAAGCATCCTGGGTGTGGAC
Source organism: Cenchrus fungigraminus (assembly GCA_036936925.1). NCBI lineage: Eukaryota > Viridiplantae > Streptophyta > Magnoliopsida > Poales > Poaceae > Cenchrus > Cenchrus fungigraminus. The sequence goes on along the minus strand of CM072778.1, from coordinate 44,904,646 downwards.
GACCGTAGTGGTACCGCACCCACCGAGGTACAAGAGGAAGAGATCCGGCACGCCGGCTTCTTAATCCAGCACTCAACTCTCTCTCTGTCCCTACTCTCTATGTACTAATGTGTGTAGGGCTCCGCCACTTGCTTCAATGCACCTTGTGTGTCTTCTATGAAGTGTCGGGGACTATTTATAGCCCCAATGGGTCAGTGGCTACAGAGGGGGGTTCTTGTAGGTGAGAGTGAGCTGGAGTGGTCGGGAAGGTGGTGCGCCTACACCTAGATGTGCGCCCGCACCTGTGATCCACCGCCTCCGGACGTGGACGGCTCTGATCAGCATTCCTTCGTCGGTTGTGGGTCGGTTCCTGCGTCGGTGGCACCTGTTTCACTGGGACCTAGGTGTGGCCGCACTTAGAGGTGCGGGCGTACCTAACATTTTGTCGTAGGATGCACCGCCAGTGTTGAGGAACATCCAGGATTGTTTCTTGATGACGGTTGTGGAGGTTATGGCGGTTTGGTGCATGGATAGGTGGACCCATGGATCCATGTGCTACCACTCTTGTCCCTTTGATCAAACCGACATAAAACTGATGGTTCTCATCCTTCCAAGACTTGTTCACAGGATTACTCATGATGTGGCACCGTGACATGGCACTTGGTAGGGTCAGCCGCACCTGTAGGTGCGCCTGCACCTGCCAAGTGTGGCTCAGAGGTTCGTGCTATTCTCCAAATCATGTGCCTGCAGATAAAACTTCAACACAACTCGTGGAACTTTGTTAGCACCTAAAACATGCATGAAACTCGTCATATTTCCTTCTAGTTCCCGAGAATTTGACGGTCAAAAGTTTGTTGTAAAGACCGTCAACAAAGACTTGACCAAATTGCCCCTGAGGGGTGTGTATCTTTCTTTAAGTTGTAGGGGTAGTGTGGTCATTTGCCTCAGCTGGAGAGACTTCATATATATAGCTCTAGGGTTGGATGGCAACTCATTCATCTGGACTGCTTCCTAATTCCTTTGCTCTATAGGCTAGATTTTTCTTGATTTTGTAAAGAATCTAACCTCTGGATGTATGGAAGAATTCATCGTTGTGGTGATTTCCCTCTCTTAGCTCGTGTCATTTTCGTGTCTTTTTGGGCTATTTTTGGGGATTTTCGTGCATCACTTGATTCCTCGATTTGGGGGCATTTCCTTCCAAATTTCTTCGAGGGGATCATGGGTCACTGTCTTGTGCCTCATTGTGGATGATCTTGACCCCTCAGACGCCGGATTTGGCCTTCGATTCACGAGTTTCGGTTGGAACCCTAGGTTGTGGCTTGAGCTCGATTCTTTGGCGATTCCCGACGTTTTGATGGGTTTGGTGATGCAAGATTTTAGACATAGCTTCTCCTAGAGACGCTCCACACTCACCTAAAATTTGGGCTCCATCCGTTCAGCCATTTGGGAGATCCGCGGAAGGGAAGGAAGAGTTGACTGTCGTTTTCGAGCTCACACTGGGTCTGTTCGTGCATGACTGACAGTCCGTCTTGTAGACACAGAGGTCCGTGAGGAGCCGTGTTCATCCAGTTTGTCACTTGTTCGTGCGAGTCCATGGTTCGATCGGTTAAGACGCTAGGTTTTTATTACACGGGGTTTGACGGACAGTCCGCCGGTCCATGACGGACAGTCCGTGAGGACGTGCTCGAGGTGCAAGTTCTGGTGGGTTTTACGGACTATCCGAGCTGAAGTGTCAGATAGTTCGTGAGCCCAACGGACAGTCCGTGGTACCTGTTCGGACGGTCTGTGAGGAGTGGTTGGTCTATGGATGTTCTGGTGTTAAATACGGATTGTGCGTGCCGACCTTTCGAACTGTCCGTCTAAGCCTGACGGACTGTCCATGGTGGTCATATGGACCATTCATGTTGGACACAGATATTGGCTTTAGTTGCTTAGCCTCTTTGCTTCTTGAGTTGAGCTTCCGTATTGCTTTGGTTTGGGACTTGTTCCTAGGGTTGGTAGGTCTGTTGTGACTATGTGACCTTGGCAAGTTCGTGTGGAAACCTTCGGTTGTGATTTTGGGACTTGCCCATTTCTTCGGAGAAATTTTTATCGGCTCCCATTCACTAGTCAGCCCCCTCTCTGGTCGCCTAATCCATCCTTCAATTGGTATCAAAGCCGATTATGGATCTTCGTGATTCTAACTAGTCTAAAGATCCAAAGATGGCATACCAGGAAAGGGGTTTGGGTTCTCCGCACTTTGATGGGAAGAACTACCAGATGTGGCAGAGACGGATATCTGCTTTTCTTCGTGTCAAGGTTCAGTTGCTTTGGGATGTGACGGAGAACACTACCTATGTTCATCCCATTAACTTCCTTGCCCCAGGATCAAGGGAGATGCACGACTCCAACAATAAGGCGGTCGACTACTTGTTTCATGCTCTTTACCAATCCGAATTCCATCGAGTGTGTGTGCAGAGGACCTAGCTTGTAGAATTCGGGATAAGCTTAAGGTTGCCCATGTTGGGAATAATCAAGTGAAGGCTCGCTGGTTTGCAACTTACCGGATAGAGTATGAGAATTTCACTCATCTGCCCGATGAGTCAATTGACACCATGTTTCAGCGATTCACCATGATTGTGAACAATATGAGGGACAATGCGACCATGCTTCCGTACGATGACCATGACAGAGCTGTGAAGCTCTTGCATTCACTTGATCGTACCGTGTGGAGCGCCAAGGTCGAGGCCATTTTGGAGTCCAGCGACTATGAGACGCTCACCGTGGATGAGTTGTTCTCCAAGATTAAGTTCTCTGAGGTTGATCGTGGTGTGAGAGGCAAGATCGAGAACCCGACTGACCCTCATAGTATGGCTCTCATTTTTGGATCGAGGTCTAATGCTAAAATGTCTTCCACATTGTTCACTTTGTCTGCTCTTGTCTCCATGCCAGATGATGAGTTTGATGTGCTAGGTGAGGAGGATCTCGCATTGCTGAGTAAGAGGTTCGAGCGCATGTACGTGAACCGGAATAATGCTCAGAGGAGCTCAGGCATGTGTTACAAGTGTGGGAAGCATGGGCACTTCATCATCGAGTGTTCAGAGGTCATGGAGAACAAGGTCGGCCACAAGCATCGTTCGAGGACCAAGCACAAACACCGCTCGAGGAACGACTACAAGAACAAGAGCGAGTAGAGGCCGAGGAAGAGTTGTGGCCACAAGGAGAACACTGAGCGTGCGATGGTCGCCAGAGCGAGCGGCATCGACCTGAGTTCCTTCTACACTTCATCAAGTTCTAGTGATGAAGAAGAAGATGGTGACCGGCACAAGGGCAAGCGGTCAAGGAAGAACTTCAACGGCTTGTGCTTCGCCACCCAAGGCTTTTGTGGCATGGAACATAGCTCCAGAAGCAAGAAGAGCCGGAAGGATGACTCGGACTCCGACTCCGAGGATGAGGTAAACACTAACCCTGCCTTCTTGCTAGAAGAGATGCTAGGTTGAATGAATTGCTTGACAACCGTGATGATGTGCTTAAAAAGACCAACAAGGAGAAGAGGGAGCATAGGTCTTTGCTAGGAGAGGCTAAGGAGAAGGTGGTTGAACTAGAGTCCATGCTTGTTGATGCTAAAGTTCAGCTTGAGTCTTTGACGGCTGCTCCTATTGTGACTGATGAACCTGAATGCACTCAATGCCCTGTTTTGCTTAGAGAGAAGTATGCCTCCAAGGTTGAGGAACTAGATGTTCTTAGGGTTGAGCTTGACGAGTTGAAATCTAGACCTGCTTTGCTAGGTTGTACTTCTTGCCCTGTTTTGCATGCAAAGTTGGATGAATCTCGTGCTCGCATTAAATCCCTTGAGGCTGGTTTGAAATCCCCTATAGCTACAGCTTGCTCTAGTTGTGAAGTGACTACTTTGAGAAACATTAAACTTGCACATTAAGTTGATCGCTTGCAAGATTAGAATGATGAGTTGAGGAAGATGATGGGTTGGTTGTTGGGTCATGAACCACTATTGGCGGTCCTTACAACAAATATTTGACCGTCAACATCTCGGCTACGGTAGCACTTTATAACGAATTTCATGCATGTTTTAGGTGCTAACAAGGTTCCACGAGTTGTGTTGAGATTTTATCTGTAGGTTCAAGATTAGGGAACAATTCCGGAGCACCAAGCCACATAAGGTAGGCACGGCCGCACCTAGTGGTACGCCCGGTCCTACCTTGCACCACTATTCAGGTTCACACCGAGTGTAGTCCCATGTACCAGCTCCCAAAAGGCCAAAATCATCACGTTTGTGTTAGATCGAGCAAACACACCACAGGCGAGCTGCACCGGGGCCAGGAGGCAGGGCCGGCCGCACCACTAGGGCCGGCTGAACCTCCAGGGCCGGCCACACCACTAGGGCCGGCCGTACCTGCCCGACTCGCCCGAACATGCCACCAAGCCTCGGTCACTCCAGGGAGCACAGCTAGAAATGATCCTGATCAAGGAAACAAGGTCGGTTTGATCCAGAGGTTGAGATTAGCTTCACTTGGATTGATGGACCCACAAGCCAGTGAACAACCGACGTGGGGCAACGTCCAAGACCTCATCTACTCACTAGAGCATGATTCGAAGTGGATGACAAGAGGGCCCAGGTCCGGCCGCACCAAGAGGTCCGGCCGCACCTCCTTCACGAAGCCAACCGACCCACAACCGCCTTCTAACCGCCTCAAGGACCAAATCACGGACGCACGATCAAGGACGGTGGAAAGTGGAGGGCCGGCCGCACCTAGAGGCACGGCCGCACCTCCTTGCCAGCTACTACACCTCCCTCTCACCTACAAGTACCCCCTCCTGCAGCCATCGACCCATAGGGGCTATATAAAGAGCCTGGCACCTCGCAGAAGGGACAGAAGTGATTGGAAACAAGTGGCGGAGCCCTACACAAGTTATAATTTAGAGAGTAGGGAGAGAGAGTTGAGTGTTGGAGTAGAAGCCGGAGTGTCGGTCTTCTTCTCGTACCTCGGCAGGTGCGGTACAACTTCGGTCGTCCACACCCGGGATACTTTGTAAGTTCGGATTCGTGAGTAACTAAGTCTCAAGTCATTTCATTGTTCACTCTTAGGTCCTTCTATTGCGGTTTAGTAGTTTCTACTTATCGTGATTGCTTTGCTCTAGCGCGGAGTCAAGTAGTGCTCGGTTAGTGTAGACGCGGTGTCTAGACTCTCCAGTACCTTGGAATGCTTCCCGGTTCAACGGAATAGTTGTGGTACTCTAGGGAGGTGACAGCTTCAGACGAGCTTGTAGTCCACCACGTTAGTTCAGGCAGGTAGGAGTTACGACATCAGAGCCCCCTTCTCATCCCTTTCTGTGGCTCTTTTCCCTCTGGCCCCGACGAGCGACAAGTTTTTCCTTGATTCTATCCGTGACTCAAACGAGTCCTTAGCTTCATCAGTTTATCCTCTCTCTACCCGAAATCTACCCTCGCTTTCCTATCCTTCGTCGTCATATCTCCTGGATGATTTAGTTCAGGTTCTCTACACTTCTCGTTCCCCGTGGAAATCGATACCTTGGAATACTCCCAGGTGAAAGCTACAGCGGTATCCGTGCGCTTGCGGATTTATCTATGATCGTGTAGTATACCAACAGGCTTTCTGGCGCCGTTGCAAATCTAGTGATGACGTAAGAAGTGCCAACAAGCTTTCTGGCGCCGTTGCTGGGGAACGGTAGCTGTTCTGATCCCGAACCTAGTTCGTCCGTGTATCACCCCATTTATCACATGGATTCCAATCCAACCCTTTTCGATTTTTCCGCTCCAAAGGATGATTTATTGGAGCCTCCACCATCATCACATCCCATCAAAACACCGGGCTATGAGCTTTGCCCTGCTCTTATAGCCTTGGTCCGAGAGAATTCGTTCGCTGGAACAAAAGAGGAGAGCCCATACATTCATTTGCGAGGATTTGAGCAAATTTGCTCGATAATCGTAATTGAGGCAATGACCCAGCAAACCCTCAAATGGAAGCTCTTCCCATTTTCTTTAATAGGAGGAGCGAAGAAATGGTATTATTCCTCAGTCGGAAGCATGGAAGGAAGTTGGGAAAAGCTTAGAGAAAAGTTTTGTCTGACCTTCTTCCCTATGTCTCGAGTAGTGACCCTACGGCTAGAAATTCTCTCTTTCAAGCAACTAGAAAAGGAGTCGCTAGGGACTGCTTGGGCACGATTCACCAATTCTTTGGCCTCTGGACCCGACATTGGGATCTCAAAACCTATTCTTCTACAACATTTTAGAATGGGTCTCGATGTCGAGTCAGCCAAATTTTTGGATACTTCATCAGGAGGTTCTTTCGCTCATTTGACTCCTAGTGAAGGGAAGGTGGTTCTAGGAAAAATCCTAGAAAACACTCCCTACACGGGAATTTTTGACGAGTTTCCAAACGAAGAAGGAGAACCCATGCCAGACGCTCTCTCAGAACCAAAACCCATAGAGGAGGAACCCACTGTCCCAACTATCCAATCCGTAGAGGATTGCACTCCTCTAACAAAAACATGGTTCACCGATGAACCATTTCAACCATACAAGGAGTTTGACGATCGCTCGTGCGATTTTGTCTACGAGTTTTACGATGAGCTATTTGCTAACTTTGGGAATACTTGGAATTACCAAAGAGTAGAGAGACCAAAAGCACAAGAGGAGTCGGAAACTTCTCTCTCTTGCTCAGAGGAACGAGCTGAGCATTTTAGTCTCATTACAAATCTTTTGGCCATCATGAGTAGAGAATGGTTGGATGAGGCGGAAGCCTCGACCGTTGTCATAAAACTCCCAACCAAAATGAGGCACACTAAATGTGAACTCATGGGAAATACGCATGATGTCGGGTATGATCCTAGCCTGGGGATCAATATTATCAGTTCATCTTTAGCGAAACCCCTAGCAGTCGTATCTTCTCTCTCAAAATCTTCGAAACTCCTTAACATTCCCTCAGGAGAGACATTAGGTTGCCAGGGCATTCTTCGGGTGTTTTCTGTAAAATTTACGGAACACGAGCTTTATCTTGATTTTCATATCTTTGATCTACCGTATCATCACACCCATTCAATCATCATCGGTAGACCTATCATGAAAATCCTAGAGCAATCCCCAAGGAAACCAGTGTTGGAGCTAAAGATCGGTGACGACTTCCTACCGGTATCTTACCTTAGAACCGAAAACACCCCCGTAGAAGCCGAACCCAAACCAGATCTACTAGAGGAGGTAATGGCCGTTTCCCTAGCAGAGTTAGCTCAACCAAACTTTGAAGAGGAAATCCCGTTCTTCACGGAGGAGGATGAGGCCCCAGTCTCGTTTAAGCTTGACCCAACCGAGAAGCCAGAACGACCACCAATAGAGCTCAAACCTCTTCCTCTAGGATTAAAGTACACATTTCTCCATGGGAATCGAGAAACTCCAGTGATCATCAGCGATAAGCCATCTGAGGTGGAAACTTAGCAGCTCATCACTGTTGTTGAAACCCATCGATCAGTATTAGGATATTCTCTTCAAGATCTCAAGGGAATTAGCCCCACTCTGTGCACACATAGGATTCCCATCGAACCCGACGCAACCCCTTCAAGAGAACCTCAACGTCGGCTCAACAACAATATGAGGGAAGTAGTGAAAAAGGAAGTTTTAAAACTCCTTCATGCCAGGATTATCTACCCGGTACCCAATAGTGAATGGGTTAGTCCCGTTCAAGTTGTGCCAAAGAAGGGAGGCATGACGGTAGTGTGCAATGATAAGAATGAGCTCATGCCTCAGCACACCGTCACAGGGTAGCGTATGTGCATAGATTATCGCAAGCTTAACAAGGCCACCAAGAAAGACCACTTTCCCCTTCCTTTCATAGACGAGATGTTGGAACAGTTAGCAAAGCATTCATTCTTTTGCTTCCTAGACGGCTATTCTGGTTATCACCAAATTCCTATCCATCCCGATGCCCAAGATAAAACCACATTTACATGCCCTTACGGAACGTATGCTTACCGGCAAATGTCCTTTGGGCTATGTAATGCTCCAGCCTCTTTTCAACATTGCATGATGTCAATCTTCTCGGATATGATCGAACAAATCATGGAAGTATTTATGGACGATTTTTCGGTTTATGGAAAGACCTTCTCGGAATGCTTTAAAAATATTGATAAAGTTCTTAGAAGGTGTGCCGAGAAGGATCTTGTCCTCAATTGGGAAAAATGCCATTTCATGGTAAGGGAAGGAATTGTTCTCGGACACAGGGTGTCCGAACGAGGGATAGAGGTGGATAGAGCTAAAATAGAGGTTATTGAACAACTTCCACCTCCGGCTAATGTCAAGGGCATCCGTAGTTTCTTAGGCCATGTAGGATTCAACCGTAGGTTCATCAAAAACTTTTCGGAGATTGTTCGCCCTTTGACCAAACTCTTAGCCAAGGATATCCCCTTCGTTTTCGATGAAGAATGCCTCATCGCATTCTATACCCTCAAGAAAGCCTTGATCTCAGTCCCAATTATCCAACCTCCCGATTGGAGTTTGCCCTTTGAGATCATGTGCGATGCTAGCGACTATGCCATTGGGGCGGTCCTAGGACAAACTAAGGACAAGAAACACCATGCTATAGCTTACGCTAGCAAGACTCTCAATGGTGCTCAGCTGAACTATGCTACCACCGAAAAAGAGCTCCTAGCTGTGGTTTTTGCAATAGACAAGTTTAGGTCCTACCTAGTGGGGGCCAAGGTAATTGTCTTTACAGATCACGCCACTCTCAAGTATCTCCTCACCAAGAAAGATGCAAAGCCAAGATTGATCCGATGGATTCTACTACACTAAGAATTTGACATAGAAATCAAGGATAAACCAGGAGTGAAAATTCAGTAGCCGATCACTTATCAAGGCTTCATCTAGAGCATGATTCATCACTGCCAATCAATGATTTCTTGAGAGACGATACACTCCTCAGGGTAGACCACAATGACCCTTGGTATGCGGACATTGTCAATTTTATGGCATCAGGATATGTGCCACCCAGGGGAGACAAGAGGAAGTTAATATACGAGAGTAGACTCCACATGTGGGACGAACCCTATCTATTCCGCATATGCGCAGACGGTCTTCTACGACGTTGCATACCATCATGGGAAGTGAACGGCATCTTAGAAAGGTGCCACTCGTTAGAATATGGAGGACACTATGTAGCATTCCGTACCAATGCGAAAGTTTGGCAGTGTGGTTTCTATTGGCCCACTATGTACCAAGATGCCAAGGATTTCGTGAGAAGGTGCCCAAGATGTCAGAAGCATGGTAACATTAGTACAAGGGATGCCATGCCCTTCACCACCAATATTCAAGTCGAAATCTTCGATGTCTGGGGGATCGACTACATGGGACCTTTTCCAATGTCAGGGAATTGTGAATATATACTAGTGGCAGTGGATTATGTGTCAAAATGGGTGGAAGCAATACCTTGACATACAGCAGCTTCTCGAAGCTCGAAGAAAATGTTCCACGACATAATATTCCCTAGATTCGGAGTACCAAAGGTAGTCATCAGTGACGGGGGATCACATTTCATTGATGGGAACTTCAGACGATACTTGAAAACCCAAGGAGTGGAGCACCGAGTCGCTACTCCATATCACCCCCAAACAAGTGGCCAAGTTGAAACATCAAACAAGCAAATCAAGAACATCCTTCAGAAGACCGTCCATGAGATGGGAAGAGGATGGAAAGATAAACTTCCCGAAGCATTGTGGGCATATCGTACAACTTACAAAACTCCCATTGGTATGACACCATACCAATTGGTCTATGGGAAGACATGTCACTTACCCATGGAATTGGAGTACAAATCACATTGGGCTATCAAGAAGTGGCATATGGATGTCCCCACCGTCAGAATTAAAAGACAAATGCAATTGGGTGAACTTGAGGAATGGAGGGAGAAGGCATATCACAACGCAAAGATGTATAAGGAGAAAACCAAGAGGTGGCACGATAAGAGGATCAAAAAGAAATCCTTTGATCCGGGAGACAAGGTACTAATCTTTAACTCCTGCTTTAAACTTTTTGGTCGTGGAAAGCTTAGAAGTAAATGGGACGGCCCTTTCACGGTTGTGAATTCTGCTTCGCACGGGGCCGTGACCCTACAGGATTCAGACGGAAACACTTTTAATGTAAATGGGCAAAGACTTAAAATCTTCCTTGAACCAAACATGCCTAACCTCAAAGAACTTGATGTTATTGAGGTCATTAACTTGGAATGATTGGAGTCTAGCTTGTCTTGTGTATATAGAGTGTTTCTTGTTTGTTTTCCTGTTTCTTTTTGCTCTCCTTTCTTAGTTGCCACGAAGCCAGCCTTTTGGGGTAATGGGCTAGGGCCGGCCGCACCTAGTGGGCCGGCCGCACCTAGTGGGCCGGCCGCACCTCCACCATTTGGCTCTAGGCTGCGCGTGAGCTAGGGTATCTAGTATCACCTCGTGTGCTATCCAGATAACCCTTGAAAACCTCACGTAGCGAGTTCTTCCCCAGAAACCCATCTCCTTTCCAAAAACCCTTACCTTCTCGCCATCTCCCAGCAAACCATGGCTGGTGATGGCCCTAGCAACATCTCCAAGAGCTCGGCACCCACCACCCCTGGCGGTGCGTCCCCGAAAGCGCTCGCAGGAGGTTCCGGGGTGGGATCGAACCAAAACTCGCCTCACCAGGGGTCCCTGGCCCTTGCTCATGCATCTCAGGAGGCAACCCTAGGAGGGGGTAGGACCGGCCGCACCACCCAGGTCCGGCCGCACCTGGCCCGTTCGGCCAGCCCGGCCTACGTGCACAGGAGGTCCTTGTCCCCCAGGAGAACGATCGGGAAAGGAAAGCCTCGACGTTCAGAGTCACTGGCACGCCCTACAACGGGCCAGTTGAAGCTAAAGGAGCCGGAGACACCAATCTCTAGGTGGCTCTTCAATGAGTCACCAAGGGAGAACATCTTCGCCATAAAGATAGCCGGGGCAGAATTCTTCAAGCCCCCAACAGAGGGGAAATACAAGATCATTGGGCGCAAGACTCCCCGTGGGTATGAGAAGCAGCTGATCCCTCGATTGGACAGGGACGATTTGGAGCCCGATGAGTCCATCTTCTCCACCCCCACTAGCGGGATGCGCTACCGCAAGCCTCCACCGATCCGTGGTCCTCCTGGCCAGTTTGAAGATTCAGAGGAGGATTCTGAGGACGAAGATCCTTATGAGGGTCTTCGTAATGAGATCGCCGAGCTAAAGATGAAGAACAACTTGCTGGAGGAGCGCATAGCCGAGGCCGAGCTAGGGCGGATGGATATGGATGACAAGATGGAAATTCTCCGCAAGGCCCTCTGCAGCAAGTTTAGGCGCCTGTTGAAGGAACTAGGGTGCCCGAATCTCTACGACTGCGTTTTGCCTTAGATTGCTAGGCGTAGGATCCGTGTAGCATCTTGTTAGTATCGTTTCCTTTCTTGTGTGTTAGTTTTGCTTTTCCAAAAAAAACATGTTTGCTTTAATTCATTTAGGTTTGCCTGAATAAAGAGATGCTACAAACTCCTTGTGGTCGAGTGACCACCTTATAAATCTTTGGTTATGTCGCTGCTCTGGCTGGTGAATTAAGCCAGCCAGAGAATGTTATCTCATCTGGTTCACGAGTGCGCAGGGAAAAAGAGAGGAGGTAGGGCCGGCCGCACCTAGAGGGCCGGCCGCACCTACCTTTGTCACACAATTGCAACCCAACAACGCACAGGTAACCGAGATGCACCAGAGACAGCTCGCGAAGCACGACACAAAATTTGGGAGGGCCGGCCGCACCACCTAGGGCCGGCCGCACCTGTCATTTTCTCGCAAACTGAACATCTTCGTGCTGGGTCACGCTGGTTTGAATCCCTAACTCATCTCGTGAATGTTATCTTATGACTATCCTATTATCTTGCTTAGTAACAAAAACTGCATTAACATGCTCTCGAAAATTTTGCCTACCCATCCTCACTTCGGAAATAAGGAATAATTGCCGTGTTAAACCCATGCAAGAATCTGGTATACAATTTTATACTCTATAGGCTTGATGAATTTATTGGTACTCTTCAAAACATGAGCCTGAATTAAAACCTTGTGGGATGCAAATACTTATGACCGAACCTAGGATGTTGACTAGTATGATATGGTGTGACAATGTTAATCTTGCTCTATCTCTTAGTATGGTGAAAATCTCGGATGAATTCTTTTGAGAAAATAAAACAAGACAAGTTCCTCGGTGGTCATATCACCTACCAAAGCCATATGTCAATATCAACATATAAACCTTCCACATATGCTTGCTTGTGACCCATTGAGTTTTGCCAAATTGTTGTGACCTTTGGTAGAACCTTTTCATGCTCCCATGATCGAGATCATGTACACCCACATATACATGCTAACTCCTACACTGGGAGTTATGCAAAACATGCCATCCATCCACCAAAATAAATAAATACTCCAAAGTTCCAAAGAGATTTCTCTTCTCGTATTCTTACAAAAGGAGAGAGGGGTCATTGAAAAAAAATGCTCTAAGAAGCATAGAAAAATGTGCTCCAATCAAAGAGCATAGGAAAGAAAAATATGAAGCATGACCCCCCTCCAAAATAAAAGCAAGAGGAGAATCTCAAAACAAGGAGTATCTAGAAAACCAAGAAAAAAATATAGTCCACACACTTGCACGTATCGATCAAGTTGCATGACTAGTTTCTTCTTGGATCCGGTCTTTGGCTCAACAATATCATGTGGCACAAGTGAGTCTCATGCTTATCCTACCCAAGCTCCACATACAAGCCATAGAGTAGGAAGTTGAGGCTCGCTCAAAAGCCTTTGGTGAGGTAATAAATACCACTTGAGCGATCGAGGGAACCATCAGAGGAACCTTGTCTTTCTTTGCAAAAATTTCAAAACTCCGAGATGGGATCCCGAAAAGAGAGGAGTAGGGGATGCAAAGTCAAACCATTCTACTCCTCAACCTCCGAAGGCAAGGTGAAAAGTTACAAGCTCCACCGGTAAGCAAGGGCTAAGTTTCTTTGGTACCAATACTTTCAAATAGCCAGTAGGGCATGGAATTGTGCACTAGTACTTGCAGGGAGGTAACACGATCCACCTTTCGAGCCTAGGCTTTGCTTGAGGACGAGCAAATGTCTAGCGTGTGGGAGTTTGTTGACGGTCCTTACAACAAATATTTGACCGTCAACATCTCGGCTACGGTAGCACTTTATAACGAATTTCATGCATGTTTTAGGTGCTAACAAGGTTCCACGAGTTCTATTGAGATTTTATCTGCAGGTTCAAGATTAGGGAACAATTTCGGAGCACCAAGCCACATATGGTAGGCACGGCCGCACCTAGTGGTACGCCCGGTCCTACCTTGCACCACTATTCAGGTTCACACCGAGTGTAGTCCCATGTACCAACTCCCAAAAGGCTGAAATCATCACATTCGTGTTAGAACAAGCAAACACACCACAGGCGAGCTGCACCGGGGCCAGGAGGCAGGACCGGCCGCACCACTAGGGTCGGCCGAACCTCCAGGGCCGACCGCACCACTAGGGCCGGCCGCACCTGCCCGACTCGCCCAAACATGCCACCAAGCCTCGGTCACTCCAGGGAGCACAGCTAGAAATGATCCTGATCGAGGAAACAAGGTCGGTTTGATCCAGAGGTTGAGATTAGCTTCACTTGGATTCATGGATCCACAAGCCAGTGAACAACCGACGTGGGGCAACGTCCAAGACCTCATCTACTCACTAGAGCATGATCCGAAGTGGATGACAAGAGGGCCCAGGGCCGGCCACACCAAGAGGTCTGGCCGCACCTCCTTCACGAAGCCAACCGACCCACAACCGCCTTTTAACCGCCTCAGGGACCAAATCACGGACGCACGATCAAGGACGGTGGAAAGTGGAGGGCCGGCCGCACCTAGAGGCTCGGCCGCACCTCCTTGCCGGCTACTGCACCTCCCTCTCGCCTACAAGTACCTCCTCCTGCAGCCACCGATCCACAGGGGCCATATAAAGAGCCTGGCACCACGCAGAAGGGACAGAAGTGATTGGAAGCAAGTGGCAGAGCCCTACACAAGTTAGAATTCAGAGAGTAGGGAGAGAGAGTTGAGTGTTGGAGTAGAAGCCGGAGTGTCGGTCTTCTTCTCGTACCTCGGCGGGTGCGGTACAACTTCGGTCGTCCACACCCGGGATACTTTGTAAGTTCGGATTCGTGAGTAACTAAGTCTCAAGTCATTTCATTGTTCGCTCTTAGGTTATTCGATTGCGGTTTCGTAGTTTCTACTTATCGTGATTGCTTTGCTCTAGCGCGGAGTAAAGTAGTGCTTGGTTAGTGTAGACGCGGTGTCTAGACTCTCTAGTACCTTGGAATGCTTCCCGGTTCAACGGAATAGTTGTGGTACCCTAGGGAAGTGACAGCTCCGGACGGGCTTGTAGTCCACCATGTTAGTTCAGGCAGGTAGGAGTTACGACATCAGAGCCCCCTTCTCATCCGTTTCTGTGGCTCCTTTCCCTCTGGCCCTGACGAGCGACAAGTTTTGCCTTGATTCTATCCGTGACTCTCACGAGTCCTTAGCTTCATCAGTTTATCCTCTCTCTACCCGAAATCTACCCTCACTTTCCTATCCTTCGTCGTCATATCTCCCGGATGATTTAGTTCAGGTTCTCTACACTTCTCGTTCCCCGTGGAAATCGATACCTTGGAATACTCCCGGGTGAAAGCTACAGCGGTATCCATGCGCTTGCGGATTTATCTGTGATCGTGTAGTATACCAACAGGCTTTCTGGTGCCGTTGCAAATCTAGTAACGACGTAAGAAGTGCCAACAACCACAGGTTAGGATGATGATTTAGGTGTATAAGTGCTATGATGGTCAGGCGCTGGGGTCGAATAAGGTTGGGGAGAATAGTGGTGACAAAGAGGAGAAAATTGCGTGAAGTTCATGAGTGACATGGGTAATGAGTTTGGTGGGAAGAAGGGAGAGAAACTAAGTGAGAAGCCACAACCTAAAGAGAGCCCAAAGTCAAAGCCAAAGACAATCTCATTCCATTGTGACCATTGTGGGAGGGATGGGCATAAGGAGGAGTTTTGGTTTCGAAAGAGAATGGAAGAGAGGTTTGCTAGGGAGATGGCAAACAAGGACAGGTACTGCCCTTCTCGTGGTGTGCCTAAGCCTCGTGTTGTGCCTAGGGGTGAGGGTGTGGTGCGTACCATTCCTACTCAGGCTAGGCATGAGTTTCCTACACGGGGTGTTCCTCTTCAGAGAGATAGTTGTAAGCGTGTTGGGTTTGGGCATGGTGAGTTCGCTGGACGTTCCTTCACTCGTGGCCAATACGATTATGGGGGGAATGATCACAGCTTTATGTCTCAAAGGAGCTACAGACTACGGTCTCCACCTCATGGTACTCGTAGTCCTCCAAGGAGACATGAGGGTGTTCCACCTAGGAGTGATATGATGGATTTTGCTAACACCACTTTTGAGCAAATGACACGGCACTGGTTTGATTCTTTCTGTGCTAACCCCAGTGCTGAGTCGTTTGCTCACTCTCTTTCTCGGTTTTTATTTTGCAGGTGGGGGCTTGGAGAGCTTTTGGTTGATCGACTCCGGTTGATCTTGACACATGACTGGAGATCGATGGTGGTTCTCTAGCCTTACCCCGGTGGTGTCCAAGTAGTACATCACTTTTGGGGACAATGGACGAGGTCGAGTGCTTTCAGTTGGCACGGTGAAGGTAAGTGATAGTGTGACTCTCAGGCGTGTTGCTCTTGTCAAGTCTATCAGGTTCAATATGCGTTCGGTTTGCCAGCTTCTTGATGAGGGTTTTGTGGTTTGTTTCAAGACGAGCGCTTCTCGTGTGTAGGATTCTCGAGGCGATCTTGTGTGTATGATCGTCCCCGAGGGTCAAATTTTCCGTGCAAATTTCTCTCAGTCCGATGGTCTTTCTCGTTGCTTGGTTGCGGGTGTTTCAGCGGAGCTTCGGAAATGGCATAGGAGGTTGGGTCACTTAAGTTTTGACTTGTTGTCACGCTTGAGTGGGCTCGACTTGGTTCGAGGATTGCCTAGATTGAAATTCCAGAAGGATTTGGTTTGTACTCCGTGTCGGCATGGCAAGATGGTAGCTACCTCCCATCCACCCCTCACTGCTGTCATGACAGAGCGTCCATGCGAGTTGTTCCATATGGACTTGGTTGGTCTAGCTCGTGTGTGCCCAGTGCGTGGGAAGTGGTATGTCTTTGTGATAGTGGACGACTACTCATGCCATGATTGGGGCTTCTTTTTGGCTGACAAGGGAGAGGCGTTCGGTTTTGTTTGAGATCTGATCTTGAGGTTGAAAACTGAGAGGCATGGAGATGCCATTCGAGCTATTTGTAGTGACAATGGCACAAAATTTAAAAACTCTCGATTTGAAACCTTTTCTCGTGATCTAGGTCTTGCACATCAACTTTCCTCGCCCTATGTTGTTTGTCAGAATGGTGTGGTAGAGAGGAAAAATTGTTCCCTTTGTGAGATGCCTCGGACGATGCTCGATGAGCACAGGACTCCGAGGAGATATTGGGCTGAGGTGGTGAATACCGCATGCCATGTGGGGAATCAGATTTTTCTTCGAGCTTTCTTGACAAAGACGTGCTATGAGCTCATGCATGGGCGAGCACCTAGAGTGAGTCATTTTCGGGCTTTTGGTTGCAAGTGCTTTATTCTCAAGACGGGTAAGCTAGATAAGTTTGAGGGAAGGTCTTCCGATGAAATTTTTCTTGGTTATGCTAATCATTCTAGAGCATATCCTGTGCTCAACCTTGACACTAACCAAATCATGGAGACTTGCGAGGTAACCTTCGACGAGACGCAGCCATGTAGCTCTTCTGCCTTTGAGTGTGCAGGTGACGATGAAATTGGCGAGAAGATCTTTGAGGATGAGAAGGATGATGTTGGAGAGGATAATGGCGATGATGGTGAAGCTCCAGCAATGCACGTACCCTCTACTTCCACTACTACGACTACGGTCCAAGATGGTCCATCCCCTACACCGATTACGACCCAGCAAGATTGAGTGGAAGCAGTTGTTGTAGGGGAGGTCGTCTCTAGGTGAGAGGCACCCAGGCGCGTGCAAGTTGATCATCCTCCCTCAAGAATCATCGGCGACAACAATGAACGCACTACACGGTCGAGATCCCAGAAAATCTCTCACTTCTCATTCAGCTTTTGTTACTTCTTTCGGGCCTAAGGACATTGGACATGCACTCTCTAATTCTAATTGGGTGAACGCAATGCATGAGGAGTTAGAGAATTTTGAGAGAAACCAAGTTTGGGAGTTAGTGGAGCCTCCATCACATTGCAAACCTATAGGCACAAAATGGGTGTCGAAGAACAAAGAGGGAGAAAATGGAGAGGTTGTGAGAAACAAAGAGAGGTTGGTTGCTTAGGGTTTTAGCCAGAAAGAGGGGATAGACTATGAGGAGACATTTGCTCCAATGGCCCGTTTGGAGGCGATTAGGATCCTTCTAGCCTTTTCTATGGCTAAAGGGTTCAAATTGTACCAAATGGATGTGAAGAGTGCCTTCTTGAACGGGGTTTTGGAGGAAGAAGTGTTTGTGAGGCAACCCCTAGGCTTTCAGAGTGTTGAGTTCCGACACCGAGTGTTCAAGCTTAGGAAGGCTCTTTATGGGCTGAAACAAGCTCCCCGGGCATGGTATGGCAGATTGAGGGGGTTCTTGTTCAGTAAGGGGTTCGAGATGGGCAAAGTAGATAAGACTCTCTTTCTCCTCAGGTAGGGTAATGATATCCTCATTGTTCAGGTTTATGTGGATGATATTATCTTTGGTGGCTCATCTCACTCTTTGGTTGCAAGGTTTGCAGAGGACATAAGTAGAGAATTCGAGATGTCTATGATGGGAGAATTGCAGTTCTTTCTTAGGCTTCAGATCAAGCAGGCCTAGGAGGGAACATTTGTGCATCAAGCCAAGTACACGAAGGACATCGTCAAGAAATTCAAGATGGACGACTTGAAGGCCCTGCTGACACTGATGAGTACAAATACATGCAGCGCTGGACATGGACGAGGATGGAGAGCCCGTGGGCCAGAAGGAGTACCGGAGCATGATCAGCTCCCTCCTGTACCTGACGGTTTGAGGTCAGACATACAATTCAGTGTGTGTCTGTGCGCTCGCTTTCAGGCGTCGTCGAGGACTTTGCATCAGTAGGCCGTCAAGAGGATTTTCAGGTGCGATACACTCCTGAGCTTGGGCTTTGGTACTCGGCGTCCTCTTCTCTTGCGCTTCATGGTTTTTCGGATGCCGATTTCGCTGGTTGTCGTGTCGATAGGAAATCGACTTCAGGTACTTGTCAGTTTTTGGGTTCCTCGTTGGTTTCTTAGTCATCTCGCAAATAGTCTAGCGTAGCCCATTCTACCACCGAAGCTGAGTACAATGCTGCTGGGAGTTGTTGTTCCCAGTTGCTTTGGATCACCTATACCTCGAGTGATTTTGGTGAGGAGTGCACCCACGTTCCTATTTTGTGTGATAGCACCAGTGCCATAAGCGTTGCCAAAAATCGAGTGCTCCATTCCAGAACCAAACATATAGAGGTGTGATATCACTTTTTGAGAGATAATATGGAGAAGGGGAACATAGATTTGATACATGTGCCAACCCAGAAACAGCTTGCAGATATCTTCACTAAGCCTTTGGACTAGGTTACCTTTTCTCGTTTGCGAGGTGAACTTGGTGTGGTGTACCCGTTTTGAGCTTGGGTTGGGCATCTCATGTACATTTGTAGTTTGCATCTTTCATTCATGTAAAATAGCATTTTCAACATCTTTGTGTCATAGACTGCATTTGTATCATATTCTTTGGAGGACGTGCTTCTCTCATATACATTGATCACTATGATATGTTGGAGCCTATGATCATGCTTGTTGAGCTCTTTTGATGTATAGCTATGCTCTTGGTAGCTTGGGATATGTGTACATGTGAAATGGCCATATTTTTGTGAATTGCTAAATTGATCCTCTCTTGTGAGTAGAATCCCTTTCATGTTCATTTTGTGCTCAAATGGCTATGTCTTGCTTAATTCATGTTTGGGAATCATGCTCTTTTCATTTGGGGTCAAAGACCTTGTTGTCATCATGAATGTTTAGCCTACATTTTACCCTGTGGATCAGGATGGCAATGGGGCGAGGCGGGTGAGGACCAGAGCGTCCGAGGACCGGTGGATGGTCACTCCTCAGTGTGATGAGTGATTGACAACGTGGTGTGGACTGATTCGTGGCCGAGTATTGCAGGTGTAGGTTGCGGCTTGATTTGCGTTGTTGCAGGTGAAGAGCGGGCGCGAAAGGTCTTAGCCTTCCGGGGCCTCCGAGGAGTGGAGAGACAAGTAGGCTCGACTCGAGGGACCCGGTGGCCAGCGGGGTCAAGTGCGGGCCGCATGGTGGCAAGAAAAGCAAGACGAAGTCGTCGACCGGAGCTGGTGCAGGGTAGCGGCTCATGACCGAAATCTGCACGCGGGGTTTGCGGTGGTTCACCACAAAACCGTCAGGTTACTTGGTTGAGCCACAAAACCAAGACCGGAGGCTCGACGGCCGAAGATGGGATCCGGGCGCGCCGAGAAGCTTTGCTGCCGGCGGACACGTGGCGGGATCGCAGGGCTTGTGTCGGGAGGACGCGAATTGCGGCAAAGGTGTCGCCGTGCGATGAAGAGGAGTGCTACTTGACCATATTGCCCCTGAGGGGTTTGTATCTCAGTTTAAGTGCTAGGGGTAGCTTGGTCATTTGCCCAACCCAGAGGGACTCATATATATAGCTCTAGGGTTTCTGGGCAAACCATCCATCTAGACTGCTTCTCATTCCCCTGCTCTATAGGCTTAGATTTTCTTCACCGTTTTGTAGAGAATCTGACCTCCGAGTGTATGGAAGCTTTCATGGTTGCGTCGATTTCATTCTTGTGGCTCGAGTGATTTTCGTGTGTTTTTCGGGCTATTTTCGTTGGATTTTCATGCGCGGCTTGTTCCTCCGATTATGAGGTGTTTGGGTTCAGATTTCTTTGTGGGGATGATGGATAGATGCCTTGCTCATCTTTGTGCTTGATCTTGACCCCTCAAACTCCGGATTTGGCCTTGTATTTGAGGATTTCGGGTGGAACCCTAGCTTTTTGGTAAAGCTCGGTTCGTGATCGATTTCCGGCGTTTTAGTTGGTTTGTGGCCTCAAGTTTTTGGGCATAGCATCCCCTAGGGACGTTTCACATCTCCCCAAAATCTTGTCTCAATCCATTTAGCCGTTTGGATGATCCATGGATGGATAGGTGGAGTTGATTTCGCGTTCTTGTGCTCAAGCTATTCTGTTCGGGGCCGGCGGACCGTCCGCCTGTGGCCTGTGGACCGTCCGCGCGCCTTGTGTTCGTCGCGTGTTCGTCTAGTTCGTGCGAGCTCGCACGTCGATCTTCTGAGGTGTTAGGGTTTTGTTGGTAGTGGTTTGTCGGACCGTCCGCCGAGGGGTGCCGGACTGTCTGCGCGCAGGTCGGACTGTCCGCACGGGGTCCATGGACTGTCCCCGTCATCGGACTATCCGGAGGCATGGGTCGGACCGTCCGTATTTTCGAGGTGCGGTACTGGAGGTTCTGTTGGTTTTTGCGCACCGTCCGTCCGGGGGTTGCGGACCGTCCGCCGGGTGCTTGCGGACTGTCCGCCTCGGCCTTGAGGACTGTCCGCCTGGACCCTGCAGATTTGGTTAAATCCTTTTCTTCTTGAGTTGTGCTTCCGCATTGCAACTTGTTTGGACTTGTTCCTAGGGTTGGTAGGTCCGTTTTGACTACGCGACCTTGGCAAGCTCGTGTGGGAATCCTTGGTTGTGGATTTGGGGCATAGGCCGAGTTCATCCTTCGGAAAGAATTTTTATCAGCTCCCATTCACTCCCCCCCTCTCTGGTCACCTAATTGGTCCTTCAATTGGTATCAGAGCCAGTTACGGATCTTCGTGATTCTAACCAGTCTAAGATCCAATGATGGCGTACCAGGAATGGGGTTTGGGTCCTCCACACTTTGATGGTACGAACTACCAGATGTGGCAGAGGTGGATGGCTGCTTTCCTCCGCGGCAAGGGTCAGATCCATTGGGATGTTATGGTGAACACAGCTTATGTTCATCCGATTAACTTCCTGGCTCCTGGATCGAGGGATATGCACGACGCCAACAACAAGGCGGTCGACTACTTGTTTCGTGCTCTGTGTCAAGCCGAATTCGATAGGGTTCAGACAGAGGACTTGGCTTGTAGGATTTGGGAGCAGCAGAAGAATGCTCACACTGGGAACGCTCAGGTTCAGGCTCGGTTGTTTGCGACCTACCGGAGAAAGTACGAGAACTTCACTCATCTCCCCAGTGAGTCCATAGACGCCATGTTCCAGCGGTTCACTGTGACTGTGAACAACATAAGGGCTAATGTGGCCGTGCTCCCGTACGTTGATCATGACAGGGCTGTGAAGCTCTTGCACTCTCTGGATCGTACCGTGTGGAGTGAGAAAGTTGAGGCCATTCTTGAGTCGGAGAAGTATGAGACCCTCACGGTGGACGAGCTATTATCCAAGCTCAAGTCGTCCGAGGTGGACTGTGGGGTGCGAGCAAGGATCGAGAACCCGATTGACCCTCATAGTCTGGCTCTCGTTTCTGGAGCAAGGACTAAGACTAACCTGTCTTCGAGACAGTTCTCTTTGTCTTGTCTTGTGTCCATGCCAGATGAGGAGTTCGACGTGCTGGGCGAGGAAGATCTCGCGTTGCTGAGCAGGCAGTTCGAGCGCATGTACACGAACCGGAAGAACGCTCGGAGGAGCTCGGGCATGCGCTACCGATGCTGGAAGCACGGGCACTTTATCGCTGAGTGCCCGGAAGCCATGGAGGTCAAGGCGGAGCACAAGCACCGTCCGAGGACCGACCACAAGCACCGCTCGAGGGACGACCACAAGGGCAAGAACAAGTCCAAGCGGAGGCCGAGGAAGAGTGGTGGTCACAAGAAGAAGGAGCGTGCGATGGTTGCTGGAGCAAGAGACCTCAACTCAAGCTCCTGCTACTCTTCATCGAGCTCAAGTGATGAAGAAGAAAACCAGCACAAGGGCAAGCGGTCAAGCAAGAACATCAACAGCTTGTGCTTCGCCGCCCAAGGCTTTTGCGGCATGTCACATAGCTCTGCAAGCAAGAAGAGCAACACGGATGACTCGGACTCTGACTCCGAGGATGAGGTGAACAATGATCCATCCTTCTTGGTAGCGGAGAATGCTAGGTTGAATGAATTGCTTGACAACCGTGATGATGTGCTTAGAAAGACCAACAAGGAGAAGAGGGAGTATAGGTCTTTGCTTGGAGAGGCTAAGGAGAAGGTGGTTGAGCTAGAGTCTTTGCTTATTGATGCTAGGGCTTAAATAGATTCTCTGAAGTCTGCTCCTATTGTGACCGATGAACCTAAATGCACTGATTGTTCTATTTTCCTTGGTGATTTGACTGTGCTCAAAGAAAAGTATGCCTCCAAGGTTGAGGAACTAGATGTGCTTAGGGTTGAGCAAGATGAGATGAAATCTAGACCCTCCTTGCTTGGTGCTTGTACTTCTTGTCCTGTTTTGCATGAGAAACTGGATGAGACAGTTGCTTATGCTAGATCACTAGAAGCTGCTTTGAAAGCCCCTATTCCTACATCATGCTCTACTTGTGAATTAAATGCTGTGAAGAATATGGAGCTTGCACACTATGTTGATCATTTGCAGGATGAGAACGATGAGTTGAGGAAGATGATGGGTTGGTTGTCTGGTCATGAGCCTCAGCTCTGGATGATGATTGAGGCATACAAGCACTATGATGGACAAGCGCTTGGGTCGGATAAGGTTGGTGAGGGAAGTGGTGAGAATGAGGGGAAGATCGGTGATATCCCAGAACCACCAAAAACCCACCACAAAAATGCCTATGCTCCTAAGCCAAACCCACTTAGGAACCAACTAGACACAACCCCAGCTCCACCCATGTTTCCTCCACAAACCGACAACTTCCAGAAACCCATCAAGTTCAAGAGTGACTTGGGGAACGAGTTCTTTGGGAAGAAGGGAGAGAAACCGAGTGAGGAGAAGCCACATCCCAAAGAGAGCCCAAAGCCAAAGCCAAAACCAAAACCCTTCCATTGTGAGCATTGTGGAAGGGATGGGCATCTTGCTGAGTTTTGCTTCAGGAGGAAGTGTGAGGAGAGGTTTGCTAGGGAGATGGCAAACAAGGACAGGTACCACCCGTCTCGTGGTGTGCCTGAGCCTAGGATGGTGCCGAGAGGTGAGGGTGTGGTGCGTACCATTCACCCTCGAGAGAGGCGTGAGTTTGTGCCTCGAGGTGAGCCACCACAGAGAGATGGTGTTAGGCGTGTTGGGTTCAGGCGTGGTGAGTTTGCTGGACGTTCCTTCACTCATGGCCAATACGAGGATGGGGGGAATGATCGCAGCTTTAGGTCCCAGAGGAGCTATGGGCCACGGTCTCCACTTCGTGGTACGCATAGTCCTCCAAGGGGACATGTGGGTGTTCCACCTAGGAGAGATAGGATGGATTTTGCTAACCCCACTTTTGAGCAAATGGCACGGCACTGGTTTGATTCATTTTGTACTAACCCCAGTGCTAAGCCGTTTGCTCACTCTCACTCTCATTTTTTTTATTTTGCAGGTGGGAGGCATGGAGGGCGTTTGGTTGATCAACTCCGGTTGCTCTCGACACCTGACCGGAGATTGACGGTGGTTCTCCAGTCTCACCCCGGAATGACCAAAGAGTACATCACTTTTGGGGACAATAGGAAAGGTAGAGTGCTTTCAGTAGGCACGATGAAGGTGAGTGAGTCTGTGACTCTTAGGCGTGTTGCTCTTGTCAAGTCTTTGGGGTTCAATCTTCTTTCGGTTTCCCAGCATCTTGATGAGGGTTTTGAGGTCCGTTTCAAAATGGGCGCTCGCGTGTTTTGGATTCTCGAGGTGATCTTGTGTGCACGATCATCCCCGAGGATCAGATTTTCAGAGCCGATTTTTCTCAGTGTGTCGGCTCTTCTCGTTGTTTGGTTGCTGGTGTTTCGGCGGAGCTTTGGAAATGGCATAGGAGACTAGGTCACTTGAGTTTTGACTTGTTGTCACGCTTGAGTGGGCTAGGTTTGGTCCGAGGATTGCCTAAGTTGAAGTACCAAAAGGATTTGGTATGTGCTCCGTGTAGGCATGGTAAGATGGTCGCCGCCTCTCACCCGCCTCTGACATCCGTTATGATAGAGAGGCCATGCGAGTTGTTCCATATGGACTTGGTTGGTCCAGCTCATGTGTGCTCGGTGGGTGGGAAATGGTATGTCCTTGTGATAGTGGACGACTATTCTCGCTATGCTTGGGTCTTCTTTTTGGCTGACAAGGGGGAGACGTTTGGTTTTGTGCGGGATCTAATCTTGAGGTTGAAGAATGAGAGGAATGGAGATGTTGTTCGAGCTATACGTAGCGACAATGGCACTGAATTTAAAAACTCTCATTTCGAAACCTTTTGTCGTGATTTGGGTCTCGAACATCAATTTTCTTCTCCCTATGTGGCTTGTTAGAATGGTGTGGTTGAGAGGAAAAATCGTTCCCTTTGTGAGATGGCTCGGATGATGCTCGATGAGCATAGGACTCCGAGGAGATATTGGGCTGAGGCGGTGAATACCGCGTGCCATGTTGGCAACCGGATTTTTCTCAGGGCTTTCTTGAACAAGACGTGCTATGAGCTCATGCACGGGCGAGCACCTAGAGTGAGCCATTTCAGGGCTTTTGGTTGTCGGTGCTTTATTCTCAAGAAGGGTAGGCTTGATAAGTTTGAGTTGAGGTCATCCGATGAGATTTTCTTGGGTTATGCTAGTCATTCTCGAGCATTCCGTGTGCTCAACCTTGATACTAACCTAGTCATGGAAACTTGCGAGGTTACCTTCGACGAGACCCAACCATGCAGTTCGTCTGTCCTTGAGTGTGCAGGTGACGACGAAGTTGGCAAGAAGATCTTTGAGGACGAGGAGGATGATGCTGGAGATGATGATGGTGATGATGGAGGAGCTCCAGCCACGCATGTACCCTCTACTTCCACTACGACGACTACGGTGCATGATTGTCCATCCCCTACACCGACTACAATCCAGCAAGATCAAGTGGAAGCTGCTGCTGAGCGGGAGGTCGTCTCCAGGCGAGAGGCACCGAGGCGCGTTCAGATTGATCATCCTCCCTCAAGAATCATCGGTGACATCAACGAGCGTACGACATGGTCGAGGTCCAGAAATGCTTCTCACTTTGCTCATTCAGCTTTTGTTGCTACCTTTGAGCCGAAAGACATTAGACACGCCCTCTCTGATCCTAATTGGGTGAATGCAATGCATGAGGAGTTAGAGAACTTTGAGAGAAACCAAGTTTGGGAGTTGGTAGAGCCACCACCACATTGCAAACCTATTGGGACAAAATGGGTGTGGAAGAACAAAGAGGGTGAGAATGGTGAGGTGGTGAGAAACAAATCGAGGTTGGTTGCTCAGGGCTATAGTCAGAAGGAGGCAATTAGGATCCTTCTAGCCTTTTCTGTGGCTAAAGGGTTCAAATTGTACCAAATGGATGTGAAGAGTACCTTTCTGAACGGGTTTTTAGAAGAAGAGGTTTATGTGAAGCAACCACCAGGCTTTGAGAGTGTTGAGTTTCCCCACCGAGTGTATAAGCTGAGAAAGGCCTTGTATGGGCTGAAACAAACTCCCAGGGCATGGTATGGCAGGTTGACGGGGTTCTTGTTCAGCAAGGGGTTTGAGATGGGCAAAGTAGATAAGACTCTTTTTCTCCTCAGGCACGGCGATGATATCCTAATTGTTCAGGTGTATGTGGATGATATTGTCTTTGGCGGCTCATCTCACTCTTTGGTTGCAAGGTTTGCAGAGGACATGAGCAAAGAATTCGAGATTTCTATGATGGGAGAATTGCAGTTCTTTCATGGGCTTCAGATCAAGCAGGCTAAGGAGGGAACCTTTGTGCATCAAGCCAAGTACACGAAGGACATCCTCAAGAAGTTCAAGATGGATGACTCAAAGCCCCTGTCGACACCGATGAGTACGACTACAGCTTTGGATGCGGACGAGGACGGAGAGCCCGTGGACCAGAAGGAGTACCGGAGCATGATTGGCTCCAGCTTGTACTTAACGGCGATGAGGCCGGACATTCAGTTCTCTGTGTGTTTGTGCGCTCGTTTTCAGGCGTCACCGAGGACTTCACATCGTCAAGCCGTCAAGCGGATTTTCAGGTATCTTCGATACTCTCCTGAGCTTGGTCTTTGGTACTCGGCGTCCTCTTCTCTTTCGCTTCTTGGTTTTTCGGATGCCGACTTTGCGGGGTGTCGTGTCGATCGGAAATCAACTTCGGGTACTTGCCAGTTTTTGGGTTCCTCTCTTGTTTCTTGGTCATCTCGCAAGCAGTCAAGTGTAGCTCAGTCTACCACAGAAGTCGAGAATGTCGCTGCCGCTAGTTGTTGCTCCCAGCTGCTTTGGATCACGTACACTTTGAGTGACTTTGGTGAGGAGTGTTCCCATGTGCCTCTCATGTGTGACAGCACCACTGCCATAGGCGTAGCCAAAAATCCTGTGCTCCACTCAAGAACCAAACACATAGAAGTGCACTACCACTTCGTGAGAGACAATGTTGAGAAGGGAAACATAGACCTCATCCATGTGCCAACCGAGAAACTGCTCGTCGATATCCTGACAAAGCCTTTAAACCAAGCTACATTTGCATGTTTGCGGGGTGAGCTTGGTGTGGTTTTTCCTTTTTGAGCTTCGGTTGGGGGATCTCATGTACATATGCATGTTGCGTGTTCATTCTTGTATCATATCATGTTTGCATCTTTGTATCATAGACTGCATTTGTATCATATGCATTGTGGTAGGAAAAGCTTCTCCTATATACATTGTTCACCATGATGTGCTATACATGATCTTGTGAGCTAGTTTGGTATGCTATGGTGAGTTTCGCTTAGCTCTTGATGATCTTGATTTATGCCCATGGTTGCTAGCTATGCTTTTGAAAATGCTACATGTACGCTCTCTTGTGAGTAAATGCTTTTATATGATCTTGACATGTTTCTGTGGCATTGCTATGCTTAATTTGTGGTTGGATGGCTTATTTTGATCATATGGGGCCAAAGGCTCATTTGTTATCATGAATGTTTAGCCCGCTTGCTTTATCTTGTGGAGGGGCATAAGTTCCTTTTTGTCGCAAAGACATTTCATGTACCAATATGAATCTGAAAATGAAATGTAAATTGCTCGGAAAATGTGCTCCCATGTCATATGTGCTTAATTTTTTATAGCTTTGGGTGCTAAACCATTGCATGATGCCTACCAATGAGAAGTCTCATACATAGAAGTAGGCACATGGCTCGGTGGCTTTGACATGACATGAGGTGCTGGAGGGTGCTTATGATGATCTTGTGATTAGAATGGTTGTCCTAGCATGAAGTTTGTGTGGTTTTGCCATTTTGACATGTTTTGCTCATGTTTAGGACTTTGCTCATGAGAGAGTGATTTTTTGCAAAATTGCTCAATTCTATCTTAGCTTTGCCCAATGTTTGTGAAACTTGGTGATCTTGTAGCTGATATTCATACGAAGCTATAGAGTATCTAACTTGCTCATTTGGACATGTGTAGCATCTTGTGTTGAATTTTGTCTATTTGAGAAGCCCTAGGTTTCATTTTGGCTTGATTCATGCATTACCAACAAGGGGGAGGAAAGTACCCAATTCATGCATCCAGGGGAGTTTTGCATCAAGGGGAAGGAAAAATTGGGAGAATGCATTTGTTCAGGGGGAGCTTGCATTCATGTATTTGGGAGCTCTTTTTCGCCTGATTTTAGTTGTGCTCTTTTGCCGATGGTGTCGAGCCCTTTTGCCTCACCTTGAGGAGTCAGCAATTTTGGAGCATTTGGTCTCGGTTGTGTTGAGCCGTTGCCCTTGCCTTAGGGGACCGATACCTTCTCTCTCAAGTGATCTTCTTTGGCTTTTGATCACTTGTTTGAGTTCTTTGTTCGTTTTTCTTCTTTTCTTTCTTTTCTCTGAATTGGTTACTATGTGTGTTGTCAATGCACTCATCAAGGGGGAGATTGAGGACTGGAGTGTCCGAGGACCGGTGGATGGTCGCTCCTCAGTGTGATGAGTGATTCACAACATGGTGTGGACTGATTCTTGGCCGAGTATTGCAGGTGCAGGTTGCGGCTTGATTTGCGTTGGTGTAGGTGAAGAGCGGGCGCGAAAGGTCTTAGCCGTGCGGGGCCTCCGAGGTGTGGAGAGACAAGTAGGCTCGGCTCGAGGGACCCGGTGGCCAACGGGGTCAAGTGCGGGCCGCATGGTGGCAAGAAAAGCTAGACGAAGTCGTCGACCAGAGTCGGTGCAGGGTAGCAGCTCACGACCAGAGTCTGCACACGGGGTTTGCGGCGGTTCACCACGAAACCGTCAGGTTACTTGGTTGAGCCACAAAACCAAGACCGGAGGCTCAGCGGCCGGAGATTGGATCCGGGCGCACCGAGAAGCTTCGATGCCGGTGGACACGTGGCGGGATCGCAGGGCTTGCGTCGGGAGGATGCGGACTGCGGCAAAGGTGTGGCCGTGCGATGAAGAGGAGTGCTACTCGACCATATTTCCCCTGAGGGGTTTGTATCTCAGTTTAAGTGCTAGGGGTAGCTTGGTCATTTGCCCAACCCAGAGGGACTCATATATATAGCTTAGGGTTTCTGGGCAAACCATCCATCTGGACTGCTTCTCATTTTCCTACTCTATAGGCTTAAATTTTCTTCACCGTTTTGTACAGAATCTGACCTCCGAGTGTATGGAAGCTTTCATGGTTGCGTCGATTTCCTTCTTGTGGCTCGAATGATTTTCGTGTCTTTTTCAGGCTATTTTCGGTGGATTGCGCGGCTTGTTCCTCTGATTCTGAGGTGTTTGGGTTCATATTTCTTTGTGGGGATCATGGATAGATGCCTTGTGCATCTTTGTGCTTGATCTTGACCCCTCAAACTCCGGATTTGGCCTTGGATTTGAGGATTTCGGGTGGAACCCTAGCTTTTTGGTAGAGCTCGGTTCGTGATCGATTCCCGGCATTTTAGTTGGTTTGAGGCCTTAAGGTTTTGGGCATAGCATCCCCTAGGGACGTTTCACATCTCCCCGAAATCTTGTCTCAATCCATTCAGCTATTTGGGAGATCCATGGATGGATAGGTGGAGTTGACTTCATGTTTCTGTGCTCGGGCTGTTCTGTTCGAGGCTGGCAGACCGTCCACCTGTGGCCCGTGGACCATCCACACATCTCGTGTTCGTCGCGTGTTCATCTAGTTCTTGCGAGCTCGTACGTCGATCTTCCGAGGTGTTAGGGTTTTGTTGGTAGTGGTTTGTCGGACCGTCCGCCTGAAGGATCGATTAGGCGACAAGAGAGGGGGGAGTGAACGGGAGCCGATAAAAATTCTTCCCGAAGGATGAACTCGGTCTATGCCCCAAATCAACAACCAAAGGTTCCTACACAAGCTTGCCAAGGTCACGTAGTCACGACGGACCTACCAACCATAGGAACAAGTCCAAACACATTTCAAAGCCGAAGCACAACTCAAGAGGGAAAGGACTTAACTAAATCTGCAGACCAGGGACGAACTGTCCGTATGGGTCGCGTGGACCGTCCGTCACCTACGGCGGACCGTCCGTGAGTCAAGGACGGACCGTCCGTAATTACCAACAGAACCACCAGAACCACACCGGCCTATACAGACCGTCCGATCAGACCTCACGAACCATCCGTCAACCCTACGGACCGTCCGACACACCACCACGGACCGTCCGCCTCCCTTAGCCAAAAATCCACACACCGTGCACGTCCGGCGGACCGTCCGTCAAAGCTCCACGGACCGTCTGCCAAACCTCGTGCAACAAAGACCTAGCGCTCAGACGGATCGAACCATGAACTCACATGAACAAGCGAAGAACTGGACGAACACCGCCAGCCACGGACCGTCCGTTCCTACCTGGCGGACCGTCCGTCAGGCACGAACAGAACCAGGCTGAGCCCAAAAACGCAAGTCAACTCCCTCTATCATCCATGGATCTCCCAAACGGCTTAAGCTCTTGAGACAAGATTTGGGGGAGATGTGAAGCGTCCCTAGGGGATGTTATGCCCCAAAACTTGAGACCTCAAACAAACTAAATCGTAGGGAATCGAATCGCAACCGAGCTCTACCAAAAAGCTAGGGTTCCACCCGAAATCCTCAAATCCAAGGCCAAATCCGGAGTTTGAGGGGTCAAGATCAAGCACGAAGATGCACAAGGCATCTATCCATGATCCCCACAAGAAACTCTGAACCCAAACACCTCAGAATCAGAGGAACAAGCCGCACACAAAAATACAACGAAAATAGCCCGAAAAAGACACGAAAATCACTCGAGCCACAAGAAGGAAATCGACGCAACCATGAAAGCTTCCATACACTCGGAGGTTAGATTCTCTAGAAAACGGTGAAGAAAATCTACGCCTATGGAGCAGAGAAATGGGAAGCAGTCCAGATGGATGGTTTGCCCACAAACCCTAGAGCTATATATATGAGTCCCTCTTGGTTGGGCAAATGACTACGCTACCTCTAGCACTTAAACTAAGATACAAACCCCTCAGGGGTAATATGGTCAAGTAGCACTCCTCTTCATCGTACGGCCACGCCTTTGCCGCAGTCTGTGTCCTCTTGACCTACGATCCCGCCATGTGTCCGTCGGCATCGAAGCTTCTCGGCGCGACCGGATCCCGTCTCCGCCCGCCGAGCCTCCGGTCTTGGTTTTGTTGATCAACCAAGTAACCCGATGATTTTGTGGTGAACCGCCGCAAACCCCGCGTGCAGACTCCGGTCGTGAGCCGCTACCCTACACCGGCTCATGTCCACGACTTCGTCTTGCTTTTCTTGCCACCATGCGGCCCGCACTTGACCCCGCTGGCCACCGGGTCCCTCGAGCCGAGCCTACTTGTCTCTCCACTCCTCGGAGGCCCCGCAAGGCAAAGACCTTTCGCGCCCGCTATTCACTTGCACCAACGCAAATCAAGCCGCAACCTGCACCTGCAATACTTGGCTAATAGTCAGTCCACACCACTTTGTCAATCACTCATCACACTGAGGAGCGACCATCCACCGGTCCTTGGACACTCCGGTCCTCAATCTCCCTCTTGATGAGTGCATTGATAGCACACTATCAGGGGGTGAGACCTGTACAGATCCACAAGGGGGCGATCCAAGCGGTTGTAGGTTAATTGGAGGGGATCGAGAACTAAGAGCGTAGGTGGTAGTTCGCGTGTGGAACTCGAAACACGGCAAGAATGGCGATGAACACGAGGGTTTAGACTGGTTCGGGCCTCCGGAGAGTAAAACCCTATGTCCAGTATGGGGTGGAATTACGCGTGGAAGGAAGTCCCCTCGAATGGAGCTCTAGGTCGCCTTATATGGTCAACGGGCTAGGGCTTCCATTCGAGGTCGGTGGACCCTCATCGGGGTTGGTTACAAATCAGGAAGGCCATTGTTGACAGCTGTTAAGTGCTTACTTTAGCCGTCAATTTACTCATGAATAAAGGAGCAAGAGGCATTTCTTACACGCATTTTAGTTAAGAATAATGTAGTTCCACTTGTCCTTGGAGATTATGTGATTGAAGGAAAATAAGCATAAAAGAAGTGGCAAACTCACGTTCTATGATTCATGCCACGTCACCTCAAGGAGTGGCTGCCACCTCAGGGGCCATTCATGCAAGCTAAGCCACCTCAGGTGCCACGCATGCATGCCATGTCACCAATCCAAGGGAGGCAAGCCCCGACGAATCAGAGCATGACACGTGGACTTCACATGGATCCATGGGCCCACCAGAGTGCCTAAACCGCCTCAAGAACACGTGTACACCGGGGACCGACTTAAGGGCCCACATGACAGCCACCCCGAGGAAGCACACCCCGAGTGGGGCCCACCTGGGGTCGGCCGACCCTAGGATCGGCCGAACCGACCTTGGGTCGGCTGATCCTGGGCTTCCACGTGGCACTTGTCCATTGGTCCTAGAGGCCATCCCTGGGGTGTTTCACTCCTTGCGCCGGTGCTCTGGCCTATAAATAGAAGGGGAGACGGTTCATTTCTTACCAACACACCTTACTCCTCCTCTCTCACTTTTGGTTTCTAAGACTAGGAGGTAGGCTAGAGTAGTTCTACTTCAGGTTCCAAGTCTACTTTGGGATCTAGGTATGAGTCCTCTTGTATCTTTATTTTATTGTATGACTTTGATCTACTTCAGTTATTCAGCTATTTCATATAAAGTTGTGCTTGTATACATGGGTGATTTGTTCATGTGTTCTTCGCTCGTTCATCATTTAGAGGCTCATGTTCTTGATGAACAAGGCCTTTAAATCCAGTTGACGAGTGACTTATACATGGTTTCGGTGTTTGTTCATAAGTTAGAGGCTCGTGTTCATCACGAACACGACCCTTTGATCTTG
Organism: Cenchrus fungigraminus; assembly: GCA_036936925.1. NCBI lineage: Eukaryota > Viridiplantae > Streptophyta > Magnoliopsida > Poales > Poaceae > Cenchrus > Cenchrus fungigraminus. The sequence goes on along the minus strand of CM072778.1, from coordinate 44,872,160 downwards.
TTGAATAGACATAGAAAAGCATAAGTCTGTTTGTGTACTTAGCCTAGTTTGATCTAGTTAGATCCCATGTTCGTGTTGCATGAAGTTCGTGCTCAAGCTATGGGACTCGGTGTAATTGGCTGGTTTATCTGGTGGCTCTACCTGGGTCACAATAGTCTGGGCCGGTCAGGGTCCTGCTAACAACGTAAGCGTGGTGCTCGGGTTGCATAGCTACATTGCTTATGAGTGTATCCCACGGTTTGTCTTGGGGTAGGCCGCGGTGGTGACAGCCGTTGGACCCTTCTGGAATCCCCCACGTTCGGATACGCTGTAGGAGTCTAAAGTCTAACAACTGGAGTCGTGCGTAAGCGAAACGGGAGGTTAGCTCCCCATTTGTACCTGGGTGCTTGAGCCAGCAATCATGCAATGCTAGTGTGCGTCTAACTCGTCCGACTAACTTTGTACGCTTAGTACCTTAGAACCTAGAACTAACTCGTATGTTGCCTCCTAAGCCTAGGACCTTTAGAGAGAGTGTGTTTGTGTGTTCACACTACTATCTTATCTATCATATCTCACCCCCGTACTTGAGTGTCTGGTTCATTCCCATCTATGATTTATACTCCTTGCAAAAGTGTTGAACTTGTTAATCCGCCCAGCCTTCCTTTGATTTGGTACCCTTTAGAATACTCCTTTGGGGAAATGCTACAATGGTACTTCCGTGCGCTTGCAGACTCTTGTAATTGTTAGGATTACCATGTGGTCATTTCTGGTATCGTTGCTAGGAACTCATAACTTAGCATCGACGTTAAGAAATACCAACAGCCATCTGCCTTGATTACAGGGAGAATCCCGCGATTTGCGAACCTACTGGCGGCGCCAAGCCGCGATCTAGTATCTCGCCTTGCGCTCCAAGCCCGGCGGATCCTACGGGATCTGGATAAGGTCTTCCGGAGTCTCCGTAGGTCGCCGAAGGTGTAGATAAGGTCTATGGGCCCACTTGCAGGTCGGCGGGGCTTCTGGCAGGTCGGGTCCACTTGGTAGGGACCTCCGAGACCCTGGTCGGTGGGGACCCATGGGTACCCATGTCTCTCAAGCCCCTGATCGACGTGTAGGCGTAGCATCTGAGAAGAAGTCATGTCGAAGCAAAGCGAAGACATGACGTCGTCAAGGTCACGTAGGGTGCACGGTGATCCAAAGAAGAAAGAAATCCCCTTCAGTGCGCACGAAGTCGAACATCAGGCTCCTGGAACGCACGTCCAGAAGGTCGAAGTCAAGGCAAGGCACTGTCCTTGAAGAACCGCCGACCTGACCTGAGTCAGGTAAATAGGAAGAGATCATCATGACCTCGAAGAAGGTCCCTCTGCAAACCAAAGGTAGGTCGAGCGAGGAAGTGGTGGAAGCGGGCTTCCAGTAGGTCGTCGTGATGTAGAAAAAGAGGGCGTCGTGAGACGCACTCGTGGAGTAGCCCCCGAGTAGTAAGACGACCAGGATGGTCAGGTTGATGCTCGAAGAATAAATAAATAGAGAACCTACGGCCTTCTGCTTGCCGCGAGATGCCTTAACCAGCTGAGTAGGACAAAACAGCCGGAATCTTCGAGTAAAGTGTAAGGTGCCAGCGGCTTTGTCGCGTAATGCACCACGGGTGTACTGTACGGTCACGGGACCTGCCTCCGAGCAGAGCTTGCAGTCGCTGTCCACAAAAGACAAGGGCTGTTATGATGTCGCCAGGTAGGTGATAGGCACGCCAATGCTTCCTATGGGTTAACAGGGACCTCGTGCTTCACGTGGTAACAGTGACTGGATAAGGACGCCACGCCATCTGAGGTGCAGACAGTATCCAAGGCCAAGCTCCGCAGCTATAAATAGGCGACCATAGAACTCGCCACTTGAACCATATAGAGGAGCCATGGTGAAGCAGCTTAGTAATTTGTTAGCGCCTTGGGCTTGTGCCCGTCCACCAGAGCGTGGCGCTAGGTTATCGGCATCCGGAGCTAGAAGAATGCTTGCGAAGTTGGGAGAACTCCATCAGCCGCTTCACCCGCGCCCAGCGAGGAATCCAGGTGCAGCATGGGGCAGTACATGCCTTGACGGACCTTGTGAGTGGAGGCTCAAGGTGATGCTGGAGATCATCAAGCTGTATCGAGGAAGGCACGAGGTGACGCTGGCCCGATTTGGGATCTTGTGGGAGAACCCGATCGTAAGTGAGGGTACCACAGGAAACCTTCTGGGGCTAGAGTAGAGGTGGCTGTGTGGCAGCTGCGACAACAGCGGCGGTGGAGGTCTCCAGGTAGGTCCTGAAGCTAGAAGAAAGCTTGCGACGCGCTTCATAAGTCTAGGTTGCATCGTAGGCACCATGTAAGGTAGATCAGGACCTTTAATATGTTTGCATCTTGTAATTGGCCATGGGCCCTGATCTTTTGTAGCTTACGAAGCTGTTATACACATGTTTCCATGGGAAACGATGAGTTTTGAGTGTTGTGTAGAGGCGCCTGGGCAGCAATGGCGTGGCCAAGGTCCCAGCAGGGCTGTGAGAGCACGCCGACCTTCAGAAGGTCATAGCAATCGACGAAAAGACCCGTGCCGACCTGAGTCAACACGGCCGTTGTGTAGTGACACAACGCAGGGCATCAACCTAAGGGTTGTAGGTCTTGATCAACCTAGAAGGCAGTGGGGCCTCAGCAAGGAGCTGTGATTAAGACCAAGAGGTCGCCAACAGGCAGTAGGGCCTTTAAGCACGGGGCCGTTGGTAGCATTGGCCGCTGTAGGTCGAAGCGACCTAGAAGGCATATAGGCAGCTGGGCCTAGGAGATGTGGTGTGAACCCGCCATTTGTAGGCCGAGGCGACCTAGGAGGCTGCCGGGCTCTTAGCGACCTCAAGGAGGTGGTGGAGCTGCTCTATAGGTCGTCTGAGGGCTGTGGCGACCTTGAACTTGTCATCATAGGTATCATATTTGGGGGGCTTATTTGTGGGGCATAACGAGTCCACGTCCGCCGGGGTGTCGACCAAAGGCCAACGGATGCAGATTCCCTTACGGAACTAGCCGTTACTGCCTTTTTCCGTTAGGATGAAAGAGCCGTTGAGAGATAGATCCGCGGGGGCGCAAATCCGTTGGGTCGCCTTGACTTCCGCTGGAGAGACGTTGGGCGCAACGGCCCACGACGCCGCTGGGGCCCAACTATAAAAGGCCGATCCACGGGTTGGGGATCTTCACTTGGTTTCATTTCCGTTCCGCGCTTAGGGTTGTGCCGTCGCTCGATTGCTCCAGTGAGATTAGCAGTGCCGCTGTGCTTAGGTCCACCACTCCGCGCGCCCTCGCATGCAAACGAAGACACTTGTCGTGTTTAGATCCAAGTCCACCGGAGTAGAGGAGGAGAAGATGGAGCCCGCGCATGTGTCAGCACCAGAGACCATCTGGGAGCCGTCCGTGGTGACGGAGGAGCAGATCCAGGCCTTGGCGACCCGCGGGTTACTAAGGCCCAAGGCGGAGGTAGCTTGGAGGTCGGCGGCGGGCGAGGCGTTCCCTACCGTGGGGACCGGGGAGGCCGTCGTCTTCCTGGCGCACATCGAGCGCGGGTTCGGGGTCCCAGCCGGCGACTTCTTCCGCGGGCTCTTGTACTTCTACAGGATTGAGCTGGTACATCTCGTTCCCAACACCATTACCATCATCTCTTCCTTCATCCACCTCTGCGAGGCCTACCTCGGGATACCGCCACACTTCCATTTGTGGCGGCATTTCTTCGAGCTGAAGAAGACGGGCAAGTCCGACGTCATGGGGAGCGTCGGGTTCATGCTACGCCGGTACATGAAGCCGGAGTACATCGACCTGGTGCTGCCCGACAACACCACCGGCTGGAAGCAGGGGTGGTTCTACCTCGACAACCCAGCATCGGCGCTCCCCGCCAGGTCCGGGAGCGCTCTCGTGCCGTTCTCGGAGTGGACCAACCAGCTTACATCGCAGGAGACGGACGAGCTGCGGCCGCTGCTGGAAGACCTTGAGAGGTTGAAGACGGAGGGGCTGACCGGCGGCGCAGTGGCGATCAGCTTCAGCCGGTGAAAGGACCCTGATGTCGCCTAGAGGGGGGTAAATAGGCGAGACGACCGAATTAAACTTTTCTTCCCCAAAAACTTGAGCTGATAGTGCCCACCGGTCAGACCGGTGGTGGTGACCGGTCAGACCGGTCGCTCACTGGACTTCACAGGAGGCACCGGTCAGACCGATGCGCCTCACCGGTCAGACCGGTGTCGCACAGAGCACCTGCAAAAACAACTTCAAGCTCCTCTTGACTTCTAGCATGAACCAAACTTGGTGAGTGGCCTTTGTAGATGATCACAAGTAGGGTAATGAGCCCTGCACTCACAAGTAGCACACCCAAGTAGATCGAAGCGGAAGCAAATCAAATATGCTATAAAAACAACTTAGAGAGGCAAACCACACAAAGAAGCAAGGATTTGTTTCCCGAAGTTCACCGCCCACTAAGGAACGGCTACGTCTCTATTGAGGAGCTTGTAAGGGACAATTCCCACAACAAGCCGGGTCTCTTTCAACCACTTTCCTCCTTTCCACTAAGGCGATCTTTTCCATGAAGAGGCAAGATCATAGCCCTCACAAACTTCCCGCTGCTCACCACAACCTTGGGAGCTAGCCGGCGACGCCTAGCCGTCTAGGAGGCAAACCTCTAAGAGTAACAAATGCTTCAAAGCTTGTAGACGCGAAACCGAAGTGCTCAAGCTATGGAAATGCTCTTGTTAGCTCACAAAGTCGCTCTTGAGCTCACTCTCTCAACCCAACACAAAGAATATGGCTTGAATCGACAAATCTCACAAAGAGAGGGTTGGGGAGAGCCACTAAGGCTTAGGGCTTGCTAGAAATGTCTTAGGACCTCAGCACAAGCACTAGAAACAGCAGCCTTCAACTGAAGAAGGCTTGGGGTATTTATACCCCTCAAGGAGAAAACTAGCCGTTAGCCCTCGGGCGGCACCGGTCAGACCGGTGTTTGAAAAACTAGCCGTTGGGGCTAGCGGCACCGGTCAGACCGGTGCCCCTGACCGGTCAGACCGGTCAGGGCCGAGACACCTCCAAAACCCTTTCTATGATTCTAACACTTCACCAAAGAGATGAAGTGACTCAGGTTAGGTTAGGAGGGTTTGTTAGCACACTCTAAGGCTCTCAAGGCTAGATCTCACTTAGGTCAACTAATGAGCACTTTGATTTGGTCAACTCGCTAAAGTTGCATCCCTCTTGATAGTACGGCATACCTATACTCAAGAATAAATAAAAACACTTTGTAAGCCTCTTGAGCTTGAATGTCTTCAATCCTGCCATACTTGAGCAATGTCCACTTGAGGGCTTCCAACTTAGCCTTTGACTTGAGCTTGTTCATACTTGAGCTAATGATTTAGGATCTTTCCATCTAGCATAGGAATGCACACTTGGATCCATAAGTCACTACATATTGTAAATCATAACATGTTGATGACTTGCATTGCTTCCCTCGGTTAAGGTTTGGATATGATACTTGGAGACCCCACGGATGCTAGAACTTCACCTTAGCAAAACACTCATGGCGGCTTAGCTACGGCCCCAAAGATTGCTTAGTCCCTCACCCTAAACATCTCGGTTGATCTCTTCATCACTTATCCAATCCACTTTTGAGTTCCACTTTGCTTCATACAAAATTGACTTTCATTTGAAAACCCGCTTCGTATGCTTGATCTTGATTGACAACGAATGTGCAAGCTTCCAAATTAGAATCATAATGTGTACACTCATCCTTGTGTCCTCTTTCAATAAACACATGAAGCCTTGCACTTGACTTAGAGAATTATTATCTTTTCTTTTATGATCCTCGTAATTTTAATCAAGCCATGTCTAGTATGGGAGGCAATGAATTGACCTTCTCAAATTATCCCAATATTAATCTTCCTTCATTGCTTGATATTTGTCACTCATGCAATAGGATCAGCCATATATTTGTCTTCTCCAATGTGAGCCATATAACATTCATCCACAAATAAATACTCCAATAATTACCCATGAATATATAAATAAAACCTGCCCACAATCTTAGACAAATACATTAGTCCTTTAATCGCTTTATCATTCAATTCACCAAAATCCACTTAGGGGCCTAGATGCACTTTCAATCTCCCCCTTTTTGGTGATTGATGACAACTCGATTAAAGCTTACAAATAAGACACTAAAGCGCATTTAGATCCTTAGATATAGCTAGAGCTCCCCCTTAATTTGTGCTTTGAAATGAATTTCAAAAATTGGCCTCAAATGCCAATAGCACAAATTTGGGAGAAAGCGCGTGCGAGCTCCCCCTATATCTTAGAATCAGTGGAGTGCAACATGTGTAAGTGACAAATGAAAATCTGTGATGCGTATGACAGGTTATGCACAAAGCAAAGAACAAGTGTACTGACTAGGCAGCACAGCTCAGACCGGTGCCCCCGACCGGTCAGACCGGTCAGGTCTAGCCAGCACACCTGACTGGGCGGCACCGGTCAGACCGGTGCCCCTAACCGGTCAGACTGGTCAGGTCCAGCCAGAGCACAAAGCAAAAGGTGTGCATGCTATTTGGTCCAGAGTGATCAGGCCGGGGTTGCAAGCCGGCTTAGATTACTTTGCTCCATTTAGCCAACACAAACAATACATCATACAATACATGCATCACAAGCTAGCAATAAAGTCGCTTAATTATTACAATAAAGGTTCAAACACACAGTAGCACTCACACAAATGTTCTCAAGTCCACTAAGATAAAGTTCTAGCTTATTACACAGCTGCTCTCATCAGCCAGCCAGCACCGGTCAGACCGGTTCAGGGCACCGGTCAGACCGGTTCAGGGCACCGGTCAGACGGGTGCAACACAGACAGCAACGCTGAGTTTAAGTCTTTAATCCAAATCTTCTCCCCCTTTGTCATCAAGCATCCAAGAAGGGCCTGGAGAGGAAGTAGCTGTCGATCACTATCCCTGAGATCCGTCTCCTGGGTGAGAGCTCCCTCCTATTTGAGAAGTGTCAAAAATCCAATGCATAGGAGAGTTTAGATAAATGGAATCAGAGATAGTGATTTCAGAGGGATGAGCTATAGGAGCGCTGTCCGTACCATAGTAATATGGATTATAGCCAAATATCTCCGCGGAGAAGCGAGCGCCCCAATCTTGTCCTTGCTCGGGAGGTGGAGGAGCTTGTTCTTGTTCCATGAAGTGAGAAGAACCAGGCACATCCGGGTGAGGGGGTACAAACGGTGGAGGTGGAGGAGGAGCCGATGATGAAGACCCTTGTTCTTGCCCGGACTCAAAGAACATAGGCCCATATTGATTAAGCATGTCGGAATTGGCCCAACCTCTCATCCTATCCTCAAAGGAGGGTATCTCAACCTGTGGAGACTCGGGAGATGGAGGAGAGCGAGGCGGTTGAAACCCTTGAGCATTGTGCATCAACTTCATCGTGTCCCTCATTTGCTTGTTTGCCCTTCTAGACCTTTGTTGCTCCACCTGGATGTCATGCTGACTCCTACACATGCCAAAGATGAAATTGAGGAACTTCCTTAATGGAGAAGTGGATCTGCGGGGTCTGTGCTGCTCCCAGCCTCCCCACCGGTCAGACCGGTGCTCAGCATCGGTCAGACCGGTGACGGCCTGAGGTCCTGTCTGTGGCTGATCTGACTGAGTAGTGCCCTCCTCAATGATTCCTTCCTCATGGCCAGGTGCTTGCTCTGCTCTAGGAGATGGAAACCTTGGATTCTTGCTAGGATTGAGCTTCAATGGCTTGTGTGTCACATTTTTGGGAAACTCCATTTTTGCAACATTTTCAATCATGTACATGATATAGGGACTGTAGCTACAAATCTTTTTAGGGTCTTCGGATAAATGCTTGATTTCTTGCCAAATGAAATCCCAACACTAAATTCCGGAGCTCCCGGCCTCAAAGCAACCATCAAGTTTTTCTGAAATTTTGTGATCTCAGAGGGATTCCCATCTCTAGGTGTGATAGACACCCTAAGGAGTCTATTAAGTGCAGCATAGTAGGTATAGAGATTCTTCACCTTCCCATAATAAGCATGGTCACCTCTCGGGTACATAAGGTGCAAGGCATCCTTCTCGAGCTCCCCTTCATCATGGAGCTGCCTTAAGTCCTTGTCTCCCGCCATGATCCCAAAGCACCTCAAGAACCTAGGGAAAGTGATGGAATACCTCTGGGCATTGGTCATCCAAATCATAGCCCTCTCAGTACCAATGTGTCCAAAGTGCATGGTGGCGTAAAACTAGGCTATTATCTCCTTGTTCCAATCTTGTCGGAAACCCATAAGCTCCTTGACCCTTTGCCTCTCACAGTTGCTTATGACTTCATTAAAAATGGGGTCATTTTTCCTAGCCATATGCTCCCAATCCACATATTGTGCCTTATGAGTGATTTTGGGCTTTTTGATGATCACCGTGGCATAGTAATCCTGCTGAAACTTAGCCCAAAACCTTGGATCGGATGTGGTCCTTTCCTCCTCATAAGGGTTCTTGTCCCTCAACTTCTTTAGGGCTTTAGTCATGCCCGAACCATGGTACTTCACTGGCCTGTCAGGATAAATATAAGTAGGTGGTATGATTCTCAACCTACCCTGATCATCATCATCCTCATCCATGGCATCCACATCCTCTTCTTCTTCCTCTTCCTCCTCATCCTCACCCTCTGCCTCGTCGGACTCACCATCATCAGAACCAGCCTCCTGGTGCCTCCTCAGCTCATACTGACCCTGATAGGTCTCATCCTCAACATTGTCATCGCTGCTAGTACCGGTGTCACCTCCAAGGTCAGGTGCCTCTGCACTCCCTCGAGCTGAACGAGGTTTCAATCTCTTCCCGCTGACATTGATGGTGCTGCCCCCTTCCCCAAAGTCACCGGGAGCAGTCTCTCTGCGAGCATACACCTCTTCTCTTCTCTTCTTAGCACCCTCCTTTTCCCTGACCATAGCTGCTGTCCTGAGTCACAAAAAAGATGACAAGAGTGTATAAGACTCTAGGAACAAGATTGAATTGAAACGGAAATTGATTCTTGAAAGTTCAGAACAATTGGGTCTGCTCTGGGCCACACCGGTCACACCGGTGAGTGGCACCGGTCAGACCGGTGCCACCCAGAACAGAGCCAATTGCCCTAACATCCAATCTGAGCAGTTATGAATCTAAGATTTGATTTAGATGTTCATGAGACAATCCTACACAGATGTATGTTGAAAAACATGAAGAAAACAAAATTTAGGGTTGGACATGCGCCACCGGTCAGACCGGTGAAGGCCGTCCGACCCCAAATCTTGGGTTCTCACAATGTGTCCAACGAAACGCTATGGATCTATAGGAATGTCTTCTAGGGGTTCTCAGGAGATGATATACCAAAGGAAATTCAAATCTTTGCACGGAGTAAAGAGATCGGGCAAAACGAAGATTTGAATACCTTTGGAGAGAAGAACTTGAGAGGAATCCAAAGAACTCGAAGGGGAATCAAAGGAGGAGCATTGGGAGATCCTTTTTCTTCCAATCTTGAGGCTTTTCCTTGGTTGAATCCTTAGTTCTCCATGGGAGAAGAGAGAGGTGGAAGGAGGAAGGAGAGTTGGCCTTCACGGGCTTGAGGAGAGGGATGAATGCTGGTGAATGATAGAGGAGAGAGAAAGGTGAAGAGTAAAAGATAGATTCTTTTTACTGTTGGCCCACGGGTTGCAGCCGGGCACCACCGGTCAAACCGGTGCGAGCCACCGGTCAGACCGGTGACTGCACTTGGTCGAGCCAGTGAGCCTTTAGCGGTTTTTCCGACCCGTGCTCGGTAGTACCGATGATTTTAGTAAATTCAACAGAGAATCTATATCGGTAGAACCGACCTAGCCTCGGAAATTCTAATCCTTCTTTCCCATTTTGTGAAATTTCCTCTGAAAACTTCTTCTGGTATTTTATAAGACACTTTGCATCCACTTAGGTCTCAGAAGAAAGAAGATGTGACTTCAGGGGTACCACCGGTCAGACCGGTGCTCCCCTGAGAAAATGACTTTGAGCCAAAAAAGAGAGATTTTGATCCTAACTCTTTCAGATGTTTTGGATAGGAAATAAAGAGTTGATATTGATCTAAAATTCATCAAGTCTTGAAAGAATGGAGGATAATCCAATTTAAACAATAATTCTTGATTCTTCCAAGAGAGAGAGAGACAAAGATAGATTTTATGGACTTGAGAGAATCTTCTTAATTGTGACTAGCCATCAATCAAACAAGGGGAACTATAGTCACAACTAAGTTGATTGGGTCACAAAGACCAAGAATCAAATATTTTTCAAAATGAGCACACTTCCTATACATGCTAGTTGATTTTTGAAAAGTCTATCCTATGTCACAAAGTGCATGCATCCACTTCAAATGAATAGCTTTTCAAGTATATTTGGCTCATACCCTCAACCACGAGACACAAAGTCGAGTGAACGCAAAAGTATCAACCAAATATCTAGAGAGGCACACAAAAATTCACTCAAAGCAATTACATGCTAAGGATGACACACTAGCATGATATAATGGCCTAGATGCATTACGATATTCAATGAGATTCATGAAAACATACCTTTGCCTTAAGACCATTTCATTTGTGCATATATTAAATTTTGAAAAGTGCTAGCTCTTACTTGTTCTTTGATAATGCTACTTATTTAGAGCTTGCTTAGTGGTGCACAAACAAATGAGACTACAAGATCACTAGAAGAAATTTTTAGTCCCACAAGTGACACTAGTGTTGCAATGAGCTCCCCCTTAAGTAGTGCTAGAGATATTTGAATTTCTCGAACGAAGCACTTTATTCAATTAAGAATATGGTGAGGCTCATTCCAAACTTGGTCAAGACACATAAATAGTTTGTCAATTGAAATGTGTTAAGTCTCTCATTACCTTTGGCGCTAAATCACCCTTTTTTCATGAAAAGCGGTTCAGTCCCGGGTCACCCGGCCATAGGGGTCGGGTCACCCGACAGCAGACAGAGGCATACCGGGTCACCCGAGCACAGGGGCCGGGTCACCCGCCCATCTGCCTCACTGGGCCGGCACCGGTCAGACCGGTGACCCCCAGTGGTCACTCCTTTGGTGATTTTCAATTTCTTGTCACTTGATTGAGTGAACACATCACTAATTTGAGACCTGCAATAGAGACAAGGCAATGCTCTTCTAGAGAGCCATTAAAAGCATCGAATGGCATGAGATAGTAAATTTTTATAAAAAAGTCAAAGTCACTACCTCATGTTTCACTCGTACGAGATAAGTGTCACATGAGTGTTCACGAAGAACTAAGAGTGACTAAGACTCAACAAAGAGCGCTAGTTACCGAGATGTCATTGAATTCAAGATTTATATAGATTTGCCCTTCACATGGCCAATTGATCAAAAGTGATTTCCAATTCTTCTCGCCATGTGTTCAATGCATCTCTTTCAACCTGCAAGCTCAGCAAGCATGTCTTCGTACCCAACACTTGTTGGGTCTTATGGGGTTAGCCACAAGGTGCTTAGGAACCCAAATGGCTCTCATGCTAGTTTGAGGTGAACTAATCACCCTTATAGCACAAGTCCCACTCTTATCGTTCCTAAGCTTGCGGAAATCATAATGGACTAGGTTTGATTTAGGAATGTTACCATTTGGGCAATCTTTGCCCATGTGACCCTTTTGATGGCATTCATAGCAAATGCAGCTTTTGTTCTTGTTGGTCACACCATTCCTTGTAAGCTCTTGTTCATACTTGCTTCTGAGCCTTGTTCTTGGTGAAGGAGTCTTCTTTGCCTTGTTTCCTTGAGGTGGGGCTGCCCTGGCCGGCACCGGTCTGACCGATGGCATGCACCAGTCTGACCGGTCACGGTCAGTGGCACCGCCTATTGTAGTACTTGGGCAAGAGTCGGCAAAGTGACCCTTCTCTCTGCACTTGTAGCACACTCTCCACTTGTTTGAGCTTCTAGGCATCTTGGAGAGCGATTCTTGTGCCTTGTGCTTGATTGGGCGATATTTTGACTTGACTTGCCCAACCTTGCTCTTTTCTTGAGTCTTGTGCTTGTGGGTCCTTGTGTGTTGTTGAGGGGTTGAGCTAGCGATGGTTGATCCCTTCTCAAGCTTCTTCACCATGTCTTCACAGTTATCTTGAGAAGGTTGCACTTTGCTCTTCTCCTTCAATACATACAAGTCTTTTTGAAGCTTTTCAACCTCTTGCTTGAGTTCATCATTTTCTTTAGCAATGAGGTCATCACAAGATTCCACAAGTACATGCTCAATGCTAGATTGGCTTGCTTGAGTCAAACAATCATTAGCGCAAAATAAATCAATTTGAACTTGTGAGCATGTGCATGTGTGAGATAGAGGTTGCATAAATTTTACCGATGAAAGCACAATCTCATGGGCTATCTCTAGTGTTGCATAAGAATCGACAAGCTTCTCATAGGAACACTCAAGTCCCTTGTGATCAGCTTGTAGAGCCATATGCTCACTAGTGAGCTTTCCTAGCTTTTCTTCAAGCCTTTCATTTTCTTGATCCACTACAGCTACACACGCAAAGGATTTGATAACCTTATCATATTGTCTAGTGAGTGAATCATACTTACAAACCAAGGAGGCATTCTCGGATTTGAGAGCCTCAAGTTCCTTGGCCGAGGAGCTTGAAGCTTCATTCTTCTCAATCTTTCCTCCTTTGGTTCTTCTCTTCTTTTCCTTCTTGGCCATCAAGCAGGTGGTTGTACCTCTGCCGGCACCGGTCTGACCGGTGGGTGCCACCGGTCTGACCAGTCCCTGCAGAGGGACATGGTCTTTGCTTCTTTGGCCTTTTTCTTGCTTGGGAAGCGACACTTGAGGCTCAGTGATGTTGGATGGAGACATAGAGCTCTCCTCAAGTGCCTTCTCCATGGTTTGCTCTTGATCAATCCATTTGGGCTTTTCATATTCTTCACGAAGGATTTCCCAAATGATGTGTGCATCAATCTCAAGTTTATCAAGAATGAATTCCTCTACATCATTACTCAAAGCGCCACAAATGTAGTTAAATACTCGAGAGTTGCATCGCCAACACTCTAAGTCCTCTAGGGATGATTTTGACAAGTCCATTTTGGTTTCCCTAAGGTGAGGAGGTAGAATGCTAGCAACGACAATCTTCTCGGCAAGTAGACCCATGGTCCTAATGCGATTGAGTACATGAATTGACCAAGATGCATAGTTTGAGTCATCTAGAGCTGGAGGCTCAAACGTTACCTCATGAGTTGTCGACATCGAAGAACTCCAAGCGGTTAAGCTCGAATCGGAGCACCAAGCTCTGATACCAATTGAAAGGACCTTGATGTCGCCTAGAGGGGGGGTGAATAGGCGAGACGACCGAATTAAACTTTTCTTCCCCAAAAACTTGAGCTGACAGTGCCCACCGGTCAGACCGGTGGTGGTGACCGGTCAGACCGGTCGCTCACTGGACTTCACAGGAGGCACCGGTCAGACCGATGCGCCTCACCGGTCAGACCGGTGTCGCACAGAGCACCTGCAAAAACAACTTCAAGCTCCTGTTGACTTCTAGCATGAACCAAACTTGGTGAGTGGCCTTTGTAGATGATCACAAGCAAGGTAATGAGCCCTGCACTCACAAGTAGCACACCCAAGTAGATCGAAGCGGAAGCAAATCAAATATGCTAGAAAAACAACTTAGAGACGCAAACCACACAAAGAAGCAAGGATTTGTTTCCTGAAGTTCACCGCCCACTAAGGAACGGCTACGTCTCCGTTGAGGAGCTTGTAAGGGACAATTCCCACAACAAGCTGGGTCTCTTTCAACCACTTTCCTCCTTTCCACTAAGGCGATCTTTTTCACGAAGAGGCAAGATCATAGCCCTCACAAACTTCCTACTGCTCACCACAACCTTGGGAGCTAGCCGGCGACACCTAGCCGTCTAGGAGGCAAACCTCCAAGAGTAACAAATGCTTCAAAGCTTGTAGACGCGAAACCGAAGTGCTCAAGCTATGGAAATGCTCTTGTTAGCTCACAAAGTCGCTCTTGAGCTCACTCTCTCAACCCAACACAAAGAATATGGCTTGAATCCACAAATCTCACAAAGAGAGGGTTGGGGAGAGCCACTAAGGCTTAGGGCTTGCTAGAAATGTCTTAGGACCTCAGCACAAGCACTAGAAACAGCAGCCTTCAACTGAAGAAGGCTTGGGGTATTTATACCCCTCAAGGAGAAAACTAGCCGTTAGCCCTCGGGCGGGACCGGTCAGACCGGTGCCTCACACCGGTCAGACCGGTGTTTGAAAAACTAGCCGTTGGGGCTAGCGGCACCGGTCAGACCGGTGCCCCTGACCGGTCAGACCGGTCAGGCCCGAGACACCCCCAAAACCCTTTCTATGATTCTAACACTTCACCAAAGAGATGAAGTGGCTCAGGTTAGGTTAGGAGGGTTTGTTAGCACACTCTAAGGCTCTCAAGGCTAGATCTCACTTAGGTCAACTAATGAGCACTTTGACTTGGTCAACTCGCTAAAGTTGCATCCCTCTTGATAGTACGGCATACCTATACTCAAGAATAAATAAAAACACTTTGTAAGCCTCTTGAGCTTGATTGTCTTCAATCTTGCCATACTTGAGCAATGTCCACTTGAGGGCTTCCAACTTAGCCTTTGACTTGAGCTTGTTCATACTTGAGCTAATGACTTAGGATCTTTCCATCTAGCATAGGAATGCACACTTGGATCCATAAGTCACTCCATATTGTAAATCAGAACATGTTGATGACTTGCATTGCTTCCCTCGGTTAAGGTTTGGATATGATACTTGGAGACCCCACGGATGCTAGAACTTCACCTTAGCAAAACACTCATTGCGGCTTAGCTACGGCCCCAAAGATTGCTTAGTCTCTCACCCTAAACATCTCAGTTGATCTCTTCATCACTTATCCAATCCACTTTTGAGTTCCACTTTGCTTCATACAAAATTGACTTTCATTTGAAAACCCGCTTCAAATGCTTGATCTTGATTGACAACGAATGTGCAAGCTTCCAAATTGGAATCATAACGTGTACACTCATCCTTGTGTCCTCTTTCAATAAACACATGAAGCCTTGCACTTGAGTTAGAGAATTATTATCTTTTCTTTTATGATCCTCGTAATTTTAATCAAGCCATGTCTAGTATGGGAGGCAATGAATTGACCTTCTCAAATTATCCCAATATTAATCTTCCTTCATTGCTTGATATTTGTCACTCATGCAATAGGATCATCCATATATTTGTCTTCTCCAATGTGAGCGATATAACATTCATCCACAAATAAATACTCCAATAATTACCCATGAATATATAAATAAAACCTGCCCACAATCTTAGACAAATACATTAGTCCTTTAATCGCTTTGTCATTCAATTCACCAAAATCCACTTAGGGGCCTAGATGCACTTTCAGCTGGCTGCTGCTGCAGCCAATTCAGGACCGGGTACACCCAGCCTATGAGTACTGGGGACAGTCTGACCCCACTCGGGTCATCCGGCGCAAGGTCTCCAAGGAGGAGATTGTAGCGCGGGTGAGGAACATCTTCGCCGGGCGCATCTGCAACCGGACGTGCCCCAAGGTGCTCAGCATGTACCTGCCTTCTGACGCTGTAAGTTTCCGACCTTGGTTCTTTGCCATCTGAATACTTGGACAGTTTTGATGCAGGTCTTCTCCCTTTTTAGTTTCGTGAAGGCATATACTAGTGCCCAACGCCATTGCGCAACGAGGAGGACCGGAGTTTTAAGGTTCGTGCTGCGGGGGACGTGCGAACCCCTCCGCAGCAATGCATCGAAGAGTACCTCTCCGACTCGTCGGTGGGGAGCAATGATGAAGGTCACGCCGTGAGGAGAGTGCCACCGAGGGTCGCCGCGCCACCGCCGCGGCGCACGCGGCAGACTGTAGGCAAGATGCCCGCGTCCCGGGCCGCGGCAACGATCGCTGCCACCCAGACGGTGGAGGTGAGGAAGAAGAGGAAGAGGACAGGCCCCGCTATGTTGGCGGACACGGCGACAGCCAGCTCCGACGTTGAGACCATCAACATCGAGGGAGAGGAGGAGGACGACGCAAGGTCGCCTAGCGCGACGACAGAGCGGATGACGGAGACGCCCCGCAAGGCCGTCGCGGCGGAGGAGCACTCAAGGTCGGGCGCGGACGTTCCGAGTGACGTAGGGTCGCAGAAGAGGGCGAAGAAGGCTCCACCTAAGCCCATCAAGCCTGGGCTAAGGTCTGCGAGCAAGTAAGTCACGAAACCGCTCCCTTTTTGCTTGTGGCGTCGGATTCTCTGCCATTCCTGTTATTCAAGGTCGTTATTTATGCACAGGGCGACCCCGGCGACGTCGGAGAGCGCCAAGAATGCCTCGGGTCAGGAGCCGTTCGGGCACAAAGGGAAGGAGGTGCCGGTGGAGCAGTCACCGGCGGCCTCAACTGCGAACGTCTTGAGCCAGGCCCTTGGGGCTAGGGGAACGGCGGCATCGGAGGCGGAGAAGGGCGGCGGCAGTGGTGCTCCGCCCGTTGGAGGTCACCAGGATGACCTGTGCATGTCCACCCCACCGCCGACGCTGGACCAGCAGACTGCGGAGGTAGGCGGCCCCAGCCTCGAGGGGGACAATGACAGGTGCTTGTACGTCGGGACCCCTTGGGAGAACGACGTCATCGCTGACCGCCGTGACGTTGATGACTTTAAGGAAGCGTCGCGGACAATCGCGCGGACGCTCTCAGTAAGAGCTTGGACCCGCTGTTGTGATTTCTTTGATATTTGCTTTGACATCTCTCGAGGCCTTGATGCGAGGTGCATCTTCTTCTTTTTTAGTCGCTTGCGGAGCGGGCGCAGGCCCGGGCGACCATGGTAAGGGAGGCCGCCAATACCCACGCGGAGGCGGCCGTAGCTCAAGAGGCTTTGCTGCAGGCCAAGGTCGAAGCCGCGTAGGAGGTCAAGCACGTGAAGGAGGCACTAGCCTGTCAGGCGGAGAAGGAGGTAAACTCCTTAAAGAAGAAGCTGGAGGCTGCCCAACAGAAGGCGAAGGACGCCGTGGACAACCTTCAGACCGTGGTTGATGGTACGTTGTTTGGTCGCTAGGTGTCATCTTCGTGTCTCTTTAGGTCTTTTCTTGATTTCGACCTTTGATGCGTCCAGGCGCCAAGGAGACGGAGGATGCTCTGAAGAAGGAGCTCGCGGAGACCAAGGACCAGGTGAGGGTCCTCAAGGAGAGGACCACAGAGGTCCGGGAAGGTGAGCGACCTCTTCTCCCTAAGGTCTTTGTCGTCGTTGCACCGAGGATGTAAGTGGACCTTCTCTCGTGTACGCAGGTCTGGAGAAGCAGCTCACTGACCTCAGGGAAGCCGCCCAATACTTGATGGACCTCTATGTCCCACAAGAAGAGGGACTGGAGCCAAAGGAGCTGGTTGACCGCCTGGACGAGGCTGAAGGTCGGATGAAGACCTTGCTGCTGGACACCAGCAAGCTCACCGTAGCTGCAGCGTTGGCGATAGTGAAGTACCACGAGCCATCATTCGACCTGCAGAACTGCGAGGACCTCCAGGATGCCGCGGAGGAGGTCATCAAGAAGTTCGACCTCTGAAAGTGAGAGCTTAAGCTGTATCAGAGTGTAGATCCAGGTTTGGGCCTAGGGCCTATCGATGTAAAAAGACTTTTGTCGTAATAAAGACAAGCAGCTTTAATTAAAGTACGCGTCCCACTTGAATAGCGAAAGTGCTCGTTATGTAAGCTCAAAAGTAACAAAATTGCGTAGTGCGCCCTCCGCTAACCCAACTCAGTGGAGGAACGGCTTACCGACTATACGGCTCAGCGTGGAGGCTTAGGTACAGCCGGCGCGCGAAGGGGGGTCTTGGACCCTAGGTCTCACAATCAAGTAACTTAGGAACATGCACAAAGAGAGTAAGGGCTATGCAGAGGGGGAATGCGTAAAAACATAAAGCATAAGAAACTCCTTCAGGTCGCGAGACCCTTAGGTTGGCGAAGCCAAGCCCCCGAGCGCGTCGGGCCTAACTTAGACCAAGCCCCCGAGCGCTTCAGGGGGAAGGGTAAACAGGACAGAAAGTAAAAAGGAGACCCAGGTATAGGTCGACAGGAGGGCTGCCGAGGGGAATCTCATCTTTATTAACTGGAAATTACAAAGAGGGAGAGTACATAGCTTTTATTTTGGTACAGATCTTCTAAGGATAGAAGCGACGCAGGTGCTCGATGTTCCAGACGTTCGGGACGCCCTGGCCATCGACCCACTGGAGGTGATAGGTTGCCGGTGCAATGACCTCCTTCACGATGAAGGGGCCTTCCCAAGGAGCGGAGAGCTTTTGCATGCCCTTGGTGTCTTGGATGCGCCGCAGGACTAGGTCGCCAACGTTGAAGGATCGTTCCAGCATGTTGCAGTCATGGTAGCGACGTATCTGCTGCTCGTGGCGGGTGTGCCGCATTAACACGGCTACGTGATGCTCTTCGATGCTGTTGAGGTCGACCTTGCGTGTCTCTTCCGCCGCACCCTCTTCGTAATGCTGGATGTGGGGGGCGCCGAAGGCAAGGTCGGTCAGAAGGATGGCTTCCGACCCGTAGACTAGAAAGAACGGCAAATATCCTGTAGCTGAGCTGACCTGGGTCCGGAGACCCCAGATCACGTGTGGGAGCTCCGCTAGCCATCTGGTGGCGTATAGGGAAGCATCGTCGAAGATACGGTCCTTGACGCCCTGGAGGACCATAGCATTAGCGTGCTCGACCTGGCCGTTGCAGCGTGGGTGCGCTACTGAGGAGTAATAGACGTCGATGAGATTATCTTGGCAGAAGTCCCAAAAGTCAGCTCCTGTGAAGGCCGAGCCTAGGTCGGTGACGATCCTGTTGGGGACTCCGAAGCGGTGAGTAATATCCTTGATGAACTTCGCCGCCTCCTTCGACGTGACGCTAGCGACGGCTCGAACCTCGATCCATTTGGTGAATTTGTCCACCGCTACAAGGATATGCTTGTAGCCGCCAGGGGCGGTTCT
Source organism: Cenchrus fungigraminus (assembly GCA_036936925.1). Taxonomy (NCBI): domain Eukaryota; kingdom Viridiplantae; phylum Streptophyta; class Magnoliopsida; order Poales; family Poaceae; genus Cenchrus; species Cenchrus fungigraminus. The sequence continues at coordinate 44,853,167 of CM072778.1, read as the reverse complement.
GAAGGGTCCTACTGAGTCCAGGCCCCATATAGCGAAGGGCCAGGTCGGAGGAATTGTCCTCAAGGCCTGAGCAGGAACGTGTTGCTGCTTGGCGAAGAACTGGCATCCCTAGCATCGCCGGACTAGGTCCTGTGCGTCAGCCATGGCGGTAGGCCAGTAGAATCCCGACCTAAAAGCCTTTCCCACCAGGTTAGTGGAGGCTGCGTGGTTGCCGCATTCACCATCGTGAATCTCTTGTAAGAGCTTAAGGCCCTCAGACCTTAGGATGCACTTCATCAGCACGCCATTGGAAGCAGACCCGTAAAGTTCTGTGCCAATGACGACATAATTAGCGCTGCGTCTCGTGACCTTCTCGCGCTCGGCTTTGTCCTCAGGGACCCGATGCTCCAGGATGTAGGTGATGATGTCGAGGCGCCAGTCGTCTTCGACCACAGTCATGAGGACGTCACGGCTCCCTTGCGGGGGTACGTCACCGGGCGGCAGCTCTGGGTCGCTGAGGAGCTTGATCTAGGGCTTGCGTAGGTCTTGGATGAACACGCCAGCCGGGACAAGGGTGCGCTTGGAGCCCAGCTTGGAGAGGACGTCTGCCGCCACGTTGTTGTCACGGCAGACGTGGTGAAATTCCAGACCTTCGAAGTGAGCCTCGAGCTTCCGGACCTCGGCGCAGTAGGCATCCATCGTGTCCTTCTTGATGTCGCATGTCTTGTTGACTTGATCGATGACGACCTTGGAGTCACCGTAGGCAATGAGCCGCTTAATCCCCAGGGATACAGCGATGCGCAGCCCGTGAATCAGGGCCTCGTACTCGGCACTGTTGTTGGACGCCTTGTAGTGGATCTGTAGGACGTACTTCAGGTGATCGCCTTGGGGGAGATGAAGAGTACGCCTGCCCCCGCTCCTTTGAGGTTTAGGGAACTGTCAAAGTACATCTTCCAGTCCTCAGGCTTTTCCGCCGGCGGAGGTTGTTGGGTCTTTGTCCACTCAGAGATGAAGTCCGTGATGATCTGCGACTTGATGGCCTGTCGCGGACAGAACTCGAGGTCGAACTCGCCTAGCTCGATTGACCACTTGGCGATGCGCCCGGTGGTGTCGCGGCTGCGTAGGATCTCTCCCAGGGGGAAGCTCGAGACAACCTTGATCTTAGGCGCCTAGAAGTAGTGCCGGAGCTTGCGTGAAGTAATGAGGAGGGCGTACAGCATCTTCTGAGGTTGTGAATATCTGATCTTGCTGCCCGAAAGGACCTCGCTGACGTAGTAGACGGGTCACTGAACGGGGTAAGGTTGGCCTTCCTCAGGTCACTCTGCCACCAGAACCGTGCTGACCACCTGGGTCGATGCGAAGATGTAGAGCAGCAAGGTCTCTTTTGGAGTCGGGGGCACCATGACTGGGCCGTCATGAGGAAGGTCTTCAGCTCTTCCAGGGCCTGGTCAGCCTCGTCCGTCCACATGAACTTGTCTGACTTTTTAAGCAGCTTGAAGAAGGGCAGGCCTTTCTCTCCCAGCTTGCTAATGAAGCGACCTAGAGCCGCCATCATGCCCGTGAGCTTCATGACGTCCTTCTTCCTGGTAGGTCTCTTCATCTTGCGGATGGCGTCGACCTTGGTGGGGTTCGCCTCGATGCCCCGATGGCTGACCATGAAGCCTAGGAGCTTACCAGATGGTACACCGAAGACGCACTTCTCTGGATTGAGCTTCCAGCGGTAACATCGGAGGTTGGTGAAGGTCTGGGCGAGGTCGGCGATGAGGTTGTCCTCCGCCGTGGTCTTGACCACTACGTCGTCGACATAGGCTTCAACGTTGTCACCGATCTGAGACTCTAAGCACTTTTGGATGGCCTTCTGGTAGGTCGCACCAGCATTTTTGAGGCCAAACGTCATGGTCGTGTAGCAGTAGATGCTGTGCGGCGTTATGAATGCCATTTTGTCTTGGTCAGAGACCTTCAGGGCTATCTGGTGATACCCTGAGTAGCAGTCGAGGAAGCATAGCAGGACACTTCCGGCTGTCGAGTCCACGACCTGGTCGATGCGTGGAAGAGGGAAGGGGTCTTTAGGACAGTGACTGTTGAGATCGGTGTAGTCGATACACATTCTCCATTGACCGGTTTTCTTGGGTACAAGCACCGGGTTGGCGAGCCAAACCGGGTTTTTACATTCACGGAGGAATCCGGCAGCTAGGAGCTTTATTATCTCTACCCTAATGACCTCCTTGCAATCCTTCGCAAAGCGGCGCAGCTTCTGCTTGACAGGCTTGGCCGTCTTGCTTACATCCAAGGAGTGCTCAGCCAGCTCCCTGGGAACACCTAGCATATCCGATGGGGTCCATGCGAATATGTCCGCGTTATCCAGGAGGAAACTGGTGAGCGCGAGTTCCTATTTCTCCCTGAGGTTGTCACTGATGACCACCATCTTCTCTGGGTTGGGCAGGCCGAGGTGGACCCTCTTCATTGACGGTGTGGCATCTAGGGCAGTGTCGGTGCGCTGCTGCTCTGGGATGGTCAGGTCGCCAGGGGCGACCTTCGCGGCTTCGGCGACCAGGACGACCGAGGCGTCGACGCAGGCGTTCGTTGTGGCGATGTCGAGGGCCTCGTTGTCGCACTTGAAGGAGACTATGAGGTCGCCGTAGACGGAGAGGACCCCATTTGAAGCCGGCATCTTCAGCACTAGGTAAGTGTAGTGCGGGATGGCCATGAACCTGGCCAGCATGGGGCGACCTAGGATGGCATGGTAGGAGGACTTGAAGTCGGTGACCTCGAAGTTGAGATACTCCATGCAGAAGTTGTCCTCCGTGCCGAAGGTGACAGGGAGGGAGACCCGACCCACTGGGTAGGCCGCCTTGCCGGGGACGATGCCAAAGAAGGGCTCGTCGCATGCCGTCAGCTTCTTGAAGTCGAAGCCCATCTTCTTCAAGGTCTCGACGAAGATGATGTTGAGCCCGCTCCCTCCATCGATGAGGGTCTGGGAAAGCAGGGCTCCATCCACCGTAGGTTCGACGACGAGTGGGTAGGACCCAGGGTTTGGGATATGGACCCAGTGATCAGCTCTAGAGAACGTGATCGGCTGCTCAGACCAACGCAGAGGCTGCGCCGGCTAGGTGTGGATGAGGTGGATCTCGCGCTTGTCCTTGCGGTAGCGCCTTCTGCTCACGTGAGACTTGACGCCTCCCACGATCATGTTGATCGACCGCTTGGCCTGCTGGAAGGGGCCGTTGGGGTTGCCCGTCTGTGGTGGAGGAGGCAGGTCGCGCTCGTCGCGGTGAGCCTCTGGCTGTGATTCGTCGCGGCGGCGCTCATCGCGGCGGTTGTCATCACTGCGACTGCGTCAGTCGTCACGGTGGTTGCTGTTGTAGCGACGTGAAGACAACCGATCACCGTCACCTCTAGGTCGCTTGGGATCTTCAGGGGTACGGAACGCCCTCTTGAACTGCGAGCACTCGCGGATGGTGTGGGTGGCCCCATCATGGAACGCGCAGGGGCTGTCGAGTGCTGCGTTGAATTCATCGACGTTGAACGTCGAAGGTCGACGTGCCTCTGCCGCAAGCACCTCTGAAGGTCGCTTGCGCAGCTTGGAGCTCGAGTCTCCAGCGGTGCCGGAAGTGCCCGCGTCGCGCTTGGCGTCGTAGTCAAACTGGTTGACCAACGCCTCGTCGGTGTCGATGAGCTTGTTGACGACCTCCATGAGGCCCGCGACGGTGGTGGCCCCTGACTCGTGGATCTTCTCAAAGATTTTGCGATCCTTGACACCCTTCTTGTAGCTGTCGATGACCTGGTCATCCCTGACACCAACGCAGGTGTTGTGGTTCTCGAAGAACCGGTTGGTGTAGTCGCGGAGCCGCTCGTTGGGCTTCATGGTGACCCTTCCGTGGTTGAAGGCATTCCCAGGGCGATTATAGGTCGCCTGGAAGTTGGACGTGAAGGCCTGGGACAGGTCAGCCCAAGAGGTGATGCTGCCAGCCGGGTGGTTGTTGAGCCAGAGTGACGGGGCGTCACCCATCACCAGCGAGAAGTACGCTGCCATGTGGTGGAAGTTGCCGCTGGCCGCCTTGATAGCGACGTAGTAGGTCGACAGCTAGATGTTAGGGTCGGAGCAGCCATCGTACTTCTGGATGTTAGGCTTGAAGTTGTCGGGATAGGCCACCAACCTAAGGCGAGGAGAGAGTACGGGGAAAGCGGTGATGGCTATGTCGTCAGTGCCATCTCCGGCTTGAGCACTGCCTCTGCTCTGTGCAGGGGTGACAATCTGGGACCGGGGTTGATGATCTGGATTCCGGGTGCCCTCCTCTGGATGGCCGTAGTCCGCTTCGTACTGAGCGCGGCGCCTGTTCTCGACGTCGTGGCGGTCGCGCTCCTCGCATTCCATGATGCGGTGGACAGCGCCAGGGGGCGTACTCGCGGTCATACTCCGCACGACATCGCAACTCTCGCTTCTCACGCTCGCGGTGGCGCTGGTTGATGTAGCCGCGGGCATCGCGGGTGTACCTGTTCTTGTTGAGGTTGGCGCGGAGGTCGCCATCCTTGGCACCATTCCCCTGAGGTTGCTCGGGGTTGTTTTGATCAACCTCCTCCTGGATGGTGGGGAGGTTGCTGCGCGCAGGTCGATTGGACCGACTACGGGAATGGCGGCTTGACGAAGATGCAGCGGACTTGGCTGTCGCGCTCTTCTCCTCCACCAGTGCCGTGGCGACCCGAAGGTAGGCCATTGCTGCTTCCGCCTCGGGTGTAGGGTCGGCTTGCTGAAGGAGCGCCATGGCAACACCTAGGTTGGCCTGGGGGCTGTTGAACATCGGTAGCCCCGCTTCTTTGAACACGAGACGAAGGTCTCGAGCGCAGGGAGGGACCACGCGACGTTGCTCTTCCGCACGTCACTGAGCGCGGTTGGCATTTCCCTGGATCCGCCATGCCTCCTCGGAATCTGTCGCTCATGACGTGGTGGTTCATTCTCGGAAACCACCAAGACCCGGCGAAAGATGGGACCCGAGTCGTTGGGGGAGACGTGGACCCGGACCTTCTGGAACTCACCGCCATTTGGGGACGCGGGAGTTCGCGTGGTACGGGGGAGCCGCTCTTGGTCGATCTTCTTCCACAGGTGGCAGCCACGGAGGGTATGTCGTGCACCCTTATGGTAGGTGCATGGTACATCGAGTGGGTCGCGACGTGCGCAGAGTTCAGGCTTGAGGTCGCCAGAGGGCCGCCGTCGCCCAGATTGGATCTGGGAGGACTTGATCACCTGACGAGCGTAGACGTCGCTGGGTGGTCGCAGACCGAAGGGGAAGGCCCCAGGGGGCGGCGCCACCCGCGTTGAGCGCTGGGCTCTTTCGCAGATCTGGAGGGTGTCCTCCATCATGCTAATGACGCGCTCCATTCCCTGAACGATGTCATAGGGTTTGGGCGGGTGGGTCTCTGATGCAGGATCGAGAACGGGTGTGGCGATGGGCGCTGTCACGATCTGCGCAGCGGCCACCGGAGAGGTTGTGGCCGCTGGAACGGTCGAGGTCGCCGTGAAGGAGCCGAAGCAGATCTCCACGGGGTTGGTGAGGATGGCCGCCATGCTTGCCGGGAAGACGACACCAGATCGGGCCACCATGCTGCACAGCGAGTTCCCGATCTCCCCTACCTGGTGCGCCAACTGTCAGGGGGTGAGACCTGGACAGATCCTCAAGGGGGCGACCCAAGCGGTTGTAGGTTAATTGGACGGGATCGAGAACTAAGAGCGTAGGTGGTAGTTCGCGTGTGGAACTCGGAACATGGCAAGAATGGTGATGAACACGGGGGTTTAGACTGGATCGGGCCTCCGGAGAGTAAAACCCTACGTCCAGTATGGGGTGGAATTACGCGTGGAAGGGAAGTCCCCTCGAATGGAGCTCTAGGCCGCCTTATATGGTCAACGGTCTAGGGCTTCCATTCGAGGTCGGTGGACCCTCATCGGGGTCGGTTACAAATCAGGAAGGCCATCTGCCTTGATTACAGGGAGAATCCCGCGATTTGCGGACCTACTGGCGGCGCCAAGCCGCGATCTAGTAGCTCGCCTTGCGCTCCAAGCCCGGCGGATCCTCCGGGATCTGGATAAGGTCTTCCGGAGTCTCCGTAGGTCGCCGAAGGTGTAGATAAGATCTTTGGGCCTACTTGCAGGTCGGCGGGGCTTCTGGCAGGTCGGGTCCACTTGGCAGGGACCTCTGTGACCCTGGTTGGTGGGGACCCATGGGTACCCATGTCTCTCACACACATAGTAACCAATTCAGAGAAAGAGAGAATAAGAAAAGAAACGAACCAAAAACTCAAACAAATGATCAAAAGCCAAACAAAAGCCAGAGAAGATCACTTGAGAGAGAATGTCTCGGTCCCCTAAGGCAAGGGCAACGGCTCAACACAACCGAGACAAAATGCTCCAAAATTGCTGACTCCTCAAGGTGAGGCAAAAGGGCTCGACACCATCGGCAAAAGAGCACAACTAAAATCAGGCGAAAAAGAGCTCTCAAATGCATGAATGCAAGCTCCCCCTGAACAAATGCATTTCTCCCAATTTTTCTCCCCCTTGATGCAAAACTCCCCCTGGAAGCATGAATTGGGTACTTTCCTCCCCCTTGTTGGTAATGCATGAATCAAGTCTACAAATGCAAGCATGTGCTTCTCAAATAGACAACGAGTATTACAACATGCTAAAATTGAGACATAGACAAGTAAGATAGCCACAAATTAAGTACAAGCATCACCAACAAGGTAGATGGAGACATACAAGCATGTGACATAGCTATGATCAAAATGAAGCATATTTCAATAAAACTTCCCTCTCATGAGCATAGCACCTCAACATGACCAAACTGAGCACACACAACATATAGCTCACAAACTTCATGCAAGGTCACAATTTCTCATCACAAGATCATCATAAACACCTACAAGCTATCTCATGTCATGTCAAAGCCACCGAGCCATGTGTCCACTTCTAGATATGAGACTTCTCAATGGTGAACATCATGCAACGGTTTAGCACCCAAGATAAGGAATTTAAAGCATATTTGACATGAAAGCATATTTTTCAAGCGTAGGCATCTCACGTACCAATTTCATGATTTACAAGTTAAACATGGTACATGAAGTGCCTTTGCGGCAAAAAGAAGCTTAGGCTTCTCCACAAGGTAGTATGTAGGCTAAACATTCATGATGACAAATGGGTCTTTGACCCCAAATGAAAAGAGCATGATACCCAAGTACAAATTAAGCAAGATATAGCCATATGAGCACAAATTGAGCATGAAAGGCATTCAACTCACAAGAGAGGATCATATGTAGCATTTTCACAAAATAAGCCATCCACATGCTTATACATCCCAAAGCTACCAAGAGCATAGCTATACATCACAAGAGCTTCACTAGCAAAGTCATAAGCTGATAGGTACCGAACTCCTGATTGATGCAAGTAAACGAGCTGAGTTTGTCAAGAGCCTTCATGATAGGGCTCGTGCAAATATTGAGAAGATGACCCACATATATGTGAAGTGTGCCAACAAGGGTCGTCGGAAAATGTTGTTTGAACCAGGAGATTTGGTTTGGGTGCATCTTTGGAAGGATCGCTTTCCAGAACAACGCAAGAGCAAATTGCACCCTCGCGCTGATGGTCCATTCAAGGTGCTACGCAAGATCAATGACAATGCCTATGAGATCGATCTGCCCAAGGAGATGAATGGAAAACAGCATTTAAAACAAAATTTGGATTGTATGAATGGTTGGTGATGCCCTTCGGTTTAACCAATGCACCTAGTACATTTATGAGATTAATGAATCATGTGCTTAGAACTTTCATTGGTAAATTTGTCGTGGTTTATTTTGATGACATACTAATCTATAGCAATACTCTTGAAGAACATGTTGAACATATCTAGTGCGTGCTTGCTGTCCTGCGTGAACAAAATTGTACGCTAACCTTGAGAAGTGCACCTTTTGCACCGACAAGGTAGTTTTTCTTGGTTTTGTTGTTTCAGGACAGGGCATGGAGGTCGATGATGAGAAAGTCAAGGTTGTACACGAATGGACGCCTCCACAAAACGTGAGCCAAGTTAGAAGCTTCCTTGGACTTGCTAGTTTTTACAGGCGATTTGTGAAAGATTTCAGCACAATTGCTGCTCCAATCAATGAGCTGACCAGGAAAGAAGTACCTTTCAAATGGGAAGAAGCACAACAGAAGGCATTTGAAGAACTAAAAATGAAGCTTACAACAGCCCCAATCCTTGCACTTTCGGATTTCAGCAAGACATTTGAGATTGAATGTGATGCAAGTGGAGTTGGGATTGGAGGCGTGCTGATGCAAGAAAAGAGACCAATTGCATTCTTCAGTGAAAAGCTAAGTGGTCCAACTTTGAATTACTCAGTTTATGATAAAGAATTATATGCTCTTGTTAGAAGTTTGGAAACTTGGCAACACTACCTTTATCCTAAAGAATTTGTGATACATTCAGACCATGAATCATTGAAACATCTTAAGGGACAACTAAAACTGAGTAGAAGACATGCTAAATGGTGTGAATTTATTGAGTCATTTCCTTATATTGTCAAATACAAGAAAGGAAAAGAGAATGTTGTTGCTGATGCTTTGTCTCGACGTCATGCTTTGATAACTCAACTTGATGCCAAAATTCTTGGGTTAGAAAGTATAAAAGAATTATATGCAACTGATTCTTATTTTGCTAAACCTTATTCCAAGTGTTGTGATGGCAAAGGATGGGAAAAATATCATAAGCATGATGGATTTTTATTTCGAGCTAACAAACTATGCATTCCAGATTGCTCTGTTCGATTTTTGCTAGTGTAGGAAGCTCATGCAGGTGGTCTTATGGGACACTTTGGTGCTAAGAAGACAGAGCAAGTGCTGGCTGATCATTTCTTTTGGCTGAAAATGCGAAGAGATGTGGCGAGGCATGTCCTCCGTTGCGAAAACTGCCACAAAGCTAAGTCTCGTCTGAACCCTCATGGTTTATATACTCCTCTTCCTATCCCTAATGCACCTTGGGAGGACATTTCAATGGATTTTGTTTTTGGGTTACCAAGGACCAAAAGGGGAAGGGATTCAATTTTTGTTGTGGTTGATCGTTTTAGCAAGATGGCGCATTTTATTCCCTGCCACAAAAGTGATGACGCTTCGCATATTGCTGAATTGTTTTTCAAAGAAGTTGTTCGTTTACATGGAGTGCCACGCACTATTGTTTCTGATCGAGATACAAAATGTTTGAGTTATTTCTAGAAAACTTTGTGGGGTAAACTTGGGACTCGTTTGTTATTTTCTACTACATGCCACCCACAAACTGATGGACAAACTGAAGTTGTGAATCGATCAGTTTGTGGGTGGCATGTAGTAGAAATAACAAATGAGTCACAAGTTTACCCCCACAAAGTTTTCCAGAAATAACTCAAACATTTTGTATCTCGATCAGAAACAATAGTGCGTGGCACTCGATGTAAACGAACAACTTCTTTGAAAAACAATTCAGTAATATGCGAAGCGTCATCACTTTTGTGGCAGGGAATAAAATGTGCCATCTTGCTAAAATGATCAACCACAACAAAAATTGAATCCATTCCCCTTTTGGTCCTTGGTAACCCAAGAACAAAATCCATTGAAATGTCCTCCCAAGGTGCATTAGGGATAGGAAGAGGAGTATATAAACCATGAGGGTTCAGATGAGACTTAGCTTTGTGGCAGTTTTCGCAACGGAGGACATGCCTCGCCACATCTCTTCGCATTTTCGGCCAAAAGAAATGATCAGCCAGCACTTGCTCTGTCTTCTTAGCACCAAAGTGTCCCATAAGACCACCTACATGAGCTTCCTGCACTAGCAAAAATCGAACAGAGCAATCTGGAATGCATAGTTTGTTAGCTCGAAATAAAAATCCATCATGCTTATGATATTTTTCCCATCCTTTGCCATCACAACACTTGGAATAAGGTTCAGCAAAATAAGAATCAGTTGCATATAATTCTTTAATACTTTCTAACCCAAGAATTTTGGCATCAAGTTGAGTTATCAAAGCATGACGTCGAGACAAAGCATCAGCAACAACATTCTCTTTTCCTTTCTTGTATTTGACAATATAAGGAAATGACTAAATAAATTCACATCATTTAGCATGTCTTCTACTCAGTTTTAGTTGTCCCTTAAGATGTTTCAATGATTCATGGTCTGAATGTATCACAAATTCTTTAGGATAAAGGTAGTGTTGCCAAGTTTCCAAACTTCTAACAAGAGCATATAATTCTTTATCATAAACTGAGTAATTCAAAGTTGGACCACTTAGGTTTTCACTGAAGAATGCAATTGGTCTCTTTTCTTGCATCAGCACGCCTCCAATCCCAACTCCACTTGCATCACATTCAATCTCAAATGTCTTGCTGAAATCCGGAAGTGCAAGGACTGGGGCTGTTGTAAGCTTCATTTTTAGTTCTTCAAATGCCTTTTGTTGTGCTTCTTCCCATTTGAAAGGTACTTCTTTCCTGGTCAGCTCATTGATTGGAGCAGCAATTGTGCTGAAATCTTTCACAAATCGCCGGTAAAAACCACCAAGTCCAAGGAAGCTTCTCACTTGGCTCATGTTTTGTGGAGGCGTCCATTCGTGTACAACCTTGACTTTCTCATCATTGACCTCCACGCCCTGTCCTGAAACAACAAAACCAAGAAAAACTACCTTGTCGGTGCAAAAGGTGCACTTCTCAAGGTTAGCGTACAATTTTTGTTCACGCAGGACAGCAAGCACGCATTGGATATGTTCAACATGTTCTTCAAGAGTCTTGCTATAGATTAGTATGTCATCAAAATAAACCACGACAAATTTACCAATGAAAGTTCTAAGCACATGATTCATTAATCTCATAAATGTACTAGGTGCATTGGTTAAACCGAAGGGCATCACCAACCATTCATACAATCCAAGTTTTGTTTTAAAGGCTGTTTTCCATTCATCTCCTTCTTTCATATGAATCTGATGGTAGCCACTTCTTAAATCAATTTTAGTGAAAAAATTAGCACCTCTAAGTTCATCAAACATATCATCTAAGCGAGGAATGGGATGCCTATATCTTACAGTGATGTTGTTAGTGGCTCGGCAATCCACACACATTCTCCAAGATCCATCTTTCTTAGGCACTAAAAGAACAGGGACAGCACAAGGTGAAAGACTTTCCTTTACATACCCTTTCTTGATTAATTCCTCCACTTGTTTCTGAATTTCTTTTGTCTCCTCCAGGTTGGTGCGGTATGCAGCCCGGTTCGGGAGTGACGCACCAGGAACCATGTCGATTTGATGCTCGATTCCTCTCTTTGGTGGCAACCCTGGTGGTACTTCATCCAGAAAGACATCTTCATATTTCTGCAAAACATTCAAAATAGTACTCGGTAGGGTAGAGGGTAAGGTGTTAGTAGAAAGAAAAGTGTCCTTGTACAGGGGTACAAAGAACATGGCATTGGGTTCACTCAATTCTTTTAGATCCCCCCTCCTAGCCATCATTACTAAACCCTCTTTTCCCGAGTTCTGGGTTCTTTGCAGCTGTGGGGTTTTATTCGGCTGTGGAAACTCTCCCTCACTAGTTTTGTGGATCACTCTCAAGTGGTTCTCACTCTCTCGCTGTTTCTTCTTTATATCATCCTTCAAAAATTCTTCTGGTGTCAAAGGAAGCAACGAAATTCGCTCTCCTTTATACACAAAAGATAGCTTGTTGGTCCTTCCAAAAATCTGGACATCACGATCATATAACCATGGTCATCCTAGCAGCAACTGACATGCTCGCATAGGCACCACATCACACTCCACTTGATCATTATATTTACCAACAGAGGATGGTACAGTCACAATATGACTAACACGCAGCGCACCACAATCATTAAGCCATTGCATCTTGTACGGATTAGGATGTCGCCTTGACTTCAACCCCAATCTGTCCACTAACTCTTGGCTAGCAATATTGTTGCAGCTGCCATTATCAACAATGATGTGACATAGCTTATCTTTGATCAGCCCACGGGTATGGAACAAATTATGTCGCTGTCCATTTTCTGCTTTCTCTGCTGTTACACTAAGTACTCGAAGAGAAATAAAGCAATTATGTTCTCCTTCTTCAGGCTGAATCTCACTCTTGTCATGATCGTATTCTTCATCGAATTTTGGTCCATCATCTTCTAGATCACTTTCAAACTCCCATTCTCCATTCTCATTCACAATCATAGTTCTTCTACTCGGACATTGAGCAGCAATATGTCCACGTCAGTGGCATTTCTGGCACACAATTTCTCTACTCTGAGAAGAAGATGTAGGACCTGATGTAAGGGTTTGGGCTGCTGAATTCGTAGCAGATCGCTGCTGATTTGCAGGAGATGATGCCGAAGAAACCGCCATCTTTGAAGGAACATTGGATGAAGAGGGCCTTGCTGCAACACCTTGGGGCCGACCCCCACCAAAAGAAGTACTGGACTGTTGCTTATGCCACGGGGCTGCTATGGAATGATTGCCATAAGATCTTCCACGTGCCTCTTGCTGAATTTTTCTCTCAGTGCGCTTAGCTTGATCAACGAGATCTTGCAATGTATGATAGGGAGACATCTCAACAAAACCAGCAATTTCTTCATTGAGACCACCCAAAAATTTGGCCATCTTTGACTCTGGATCTTCTCTAATTTCAACGCGCACTAGCAGCAGTTCCATCTCCTTATAATATTCATCAACCGATCTTTTTCCTTGCTTCAACACTTGCAACCTATTGCGAAGGTCACGTTGATAGCTTGAGGGAACAAAATGCCTCCTCATTACTCGCTTCATTTCTTCCCAAGTATTAATATATCCAAAACCCAAATCAAGTTGATTCTCCTGCACTTGATTCCACCAAGTGAGAGCATATCCAGAGAACTCAACCGAAGCAAGATTCACACAACGCTGATCTAAAAGATTATGCACCCTGAAGATTTGATCACATTGCTCAGCCCACTCAAGATACTCATCTACACTCTCCTTGCCAGTAAACTTTGGAATACTCAACTTGACACGAGCAATATTATTCGGGTCATCATGATGATGACGACCATGATGATACCTCCTATCTTCAAAATCAACACGTCGGTGATGACGACGCCGGTCAAACCTTCCACCATGTGCAAAGGGATTTTCATCATCATCATCAAATTCTTCTTCATGGCTGCCATGTGATTCAGCTTCATCATCAAAGCGAACACGGCGATCATGAGCACGATCATCTCTTGCACGCCGGTCCTCATGACCAGCACACCTACCACCACCATGTCCATCATGACCAACTCCATAATGGTCACGAAAACCACGCCCAAAACCAGAATTTTCATCACTGGATTCTTCTTGGTGACGTGGAGCTCTTCTTCTTGCAGCAGGGAGACGTTCATCGAACATCCTCTCCATTGCCTCCACAAGTGAGTTTGCCATATGGCGCATCTCAGCCCGTGAGACAGGGGGCTCCTCATCTCCACGGTTCCCACCACGAACACTTGAATCCGATCCTGCCATATTAGGAGCAGCAAGAAAAAATGTGGAATGGAAAAAAATATTTGTGGAAACACTCGATCTCACCTCTTACTTACCCAAGTTCTTGCCTGATCTCAAGAAATGTGATGGTGCTGGTGTGGCAGCTTCAACAGAGGTGGTAAAGAGGTTGTAAGGATTACGAATTGAAATTTCTGGTTCAGGTTTTAGGTGGAGCTATAGGTGGCAACAAGGAGGGCTGCAGTACTACCAATCAAGTGAAAAAGATGTGCTCAAAAGATAAGATGTTGCTGCTATCAAGATTACCACCAACTTGGATATGAAAACTGAAAATTTCAGCAACCAACCATAACACAAAATTCTTCAGATTCTTTTCACTTGTTCTCTGTTTTTTTTAAACTCTATTCTGTCTTTCTTTCTTCTCTCTTTTTTTGATTCTCTTTTTTTAATAACACTAACAGGAGTGTTGATAACAAAAGATATATGTAAACGGTGGTGATCAGCAACTTGAAGAACACAAAACACAAGATATCAGTACCGTCAAAAGGGCTATGGGTATTTTTTTGAGGCTTTAGACTATAGGACAAAACAAAAACAATATGTGATAGATGAAAACAATAACAGATTGAAAAGGGTGGGAGGGTGGGTGATAAAAAAAACCTACCGTGACAACTAGGCTCTGAATACCAGATGATAGGTACCGAACTGCTGTCAGTACAAAGATGGTCCCATCTTCACGACAGTAGGTCACGAACAAGATAACTTGCAAAGGTAGCGAAGATAACTTGCTGTAAACTAGCGGATAACTAGCTTTATACCTGCCAAGGTTGGATGCGACCAAGTGACGGGGAGAGAGACACCGAAACCGGGAAGACTTCGACTCGATCTCCGAACGACCGCAGAACCACAACCGGAGCTAATTCACACAAGGCGAGGCAGCCGTACTGGAACTCGCAAAGCACGAACTAGTGGATCTCAGAGAGATCTCTTCACAAGTCCAAGTAGAACAAGGAAGAACAAGGGTTGAGTAAGACACTCGGCAGCTCGGCTGCAATATCACTGGAATAATCTCAATTCATCAAAAGTTGTTTTTAGCTTACACATAAGGGGTATTTATACTAGAAACAAATCTCTAAGATAGATGTGAACTGAAGGATCCACGTGGGAAGGTGGAAGGCCAACTGGCTTAAGCATTCTCGAAGTGGTCTTCAGTTCCCGCACGTCTTCTGGGCTTCTGAGTGGTCTTCAATGTTTTGATCATAACTCCAACTAGGAACATCCAAATGATGTGGGACCAGATGCGTTGGAAAGATAATTTGATAACCTTTCACACCGTTCATAGTATGCATCAATAAATATCGTAGAATGATACAGTTTTGCACAGGAACTTGGACATTAGGCTGACTGTTGATCTTCTGACCAGTCTGCACCAAAACCACTTGGCTAACAATCTGGAAGCTCTAAACCACTTGGCACTAGTGGGATTAGAAAGTTGACTTCAAGATCTTTCCAACGAGTACTCGTGGACCTTCATAGCTTCTAGGAATCAAAAGATATGACTGATTTTTCGTGACGGTTCTGCGAGGCCGAACGGACTCGACGTGGTTCTTCTTTATGGTTCAATCTTGGTGTGTTCTTGTCATCCTCCTTAGTGAACCTGAGTAATAGCAACATGCACGATTTAGGAAGTATATAAATCTCGTTAATAAATGGAATTTCACAAAGTAGCACGTGCACCTCTTGTTGTAGCTTTTTAGCTCGGTTACACGTAATTGGTCCATCGAAGACATGACTTGACAATTGTTCCAACTTGCTTGATGTAGTCAGTATACTTGATGGTGTGCTTGACGTGGTCATATCATAAGCTCACATCCAACATATCACAATGATCCATGTATATAGGAGAAGCACATCTCTAAAGCATATGATACAATTGCAGTCTATGATACAAAGATGCAAACATGATATGATACAAGAATGCAACATGCATATGTACATGACATCCCCCAACCGAAGCTCAAAATGGAAAAACCACACCAAGCTCACCTCGCAAACGTGCAAATGTAGCTTGGTCCAAAGGCTTTTTCAGGATATACACAAGCTGTTTTTCGGTTGGGACATGGATGAGATCTATGTTTCCCTTCTCAACATTGTCTCTCAAAAAGTGGTAGCGCACTTCTATGTGTTTGGTTCTTGAGTGGAGCACAGGATTTTTGGCTACGCTTATGGCACTGGTGCTGTCACACAAGAGAGATACATGGGAACACTCCTCACCAAAGTCACTCAAAGTGTACGTGATCCAAAGCAGCTGGGAGCAACAACTAGCGGCAGCGACATACTCGGCTTCTGTGGTAGACTGAGCTACACTTGACTGCTTGCGAGGTGACCAAGAAACAAGCGAGGAACCCAAAAACTGGCAAGTACCCGAAGTCGATTTCCGATCGACTCGACACCCCGCAAAGTCGGCATCCAAAAAACCAAAAAGCGAAAGGTAAGAGGACGCCGAGTTCCAAAGACCGAGCTCAGGAGTGTGTCAAAGATTCCTGAAGATCCGCTTGACGGCTTGCCGATGTGAAGTCCTCAGTGATGCCTGAAAACGAGCGCACAGACACACAGAAAACTGGATGTCCGGCCTCGTCACCGTCAAGTACAAGAGGGAGCCGATCATGCTCTGGTACTCCTTCTGGTCCACGGGCTCTCTGTCCTCGTCCGCGTCCAGCGCTGTAGTCGTACTCATCGGTGTCGACAGGGGCTTCGAGTCGTCCATCTTGAACTTCTTGAGGATGTCCTTCGTGTACTTGGCTTGATGCGCAAAGATTCCTTCCTTCGCCTGCTTGATCTGAAGCCCGAGAAAGAACTGCAATTCTCTCATCATAGACATCTCGAATTCTTTGCTCATATCCTCTGCAAACCTTGCAACCAAAGAGTGAGACGAGCCGCCAAAAACAATATCATCCACGTACACCTAAACAATTAGGATATCATTACCCTGCCTGAGGAGAAAAAGAGTCTTATCTACCTTGCCCATCTCAAACCCCTTGCTGAACAAGAACCCTCTCAAACGGCCATGCCAAGCATGGGGAGCTTGTTTCAGCCCATACAACGCCTTCCTCAGCCTATACCCCCTGTGGGGAAACTCAGCACTCTCAAAGCCTGGTGGTTGCTTCACATAGACTTCCTCCTCCAAAAAACCATTTAAGAAGGCACTCTTGACATCCATTTGGTACAATTTGAACCCTTTAGCCACGGAAAAGGCTAGAAGGATCCTAATCACCTCCAAACGGGCTACAGGAGCAAATGTCTCCTCATAGTCTATCCCCTCCTTCTGACTATAACCCTGAGCAACCAACCTCGATTTGTTTCTCACCACCTCACCATCCTCACCCTCTTTGTTCTTCCACACCTATTTTGTCCCGATAGGTTTGCAATGTGGTGGTGGCTCTACCAACTCCCAAACTTGGTTTCTCTCAAAGTTCTCTAACTCCTCATGCATTGTGTTCACCCAATTAGGATCAGAGAGGGCGTGTCCAATGTCTTTTGGCTCAAAGGTAGCAACAAAAGCCGAATGAGCAAAGTGAGAAACATTCCTGGACCTTGACCGCGTTTGTTGGTATTTCTTAACCTTGATGCTAAGTTATGAGTTCCTAGCAACGATGCCAGAAATAACCAAATGGTAATCCTAACGATTACAAGGGTCCGCAAGCGCATGGAAGTACCATTGTAGCATTTCCCCAAAGGAGTATTCCAAAGGGTATCGAATCCAAGGAAGGCTGGGCGGATTAACAAGTTCAACACTATTGCAATGAGTATAAATCATAGACAGAAACAAACCAGACACTCAAGTACAAGGGTAAGGTATGATAGATAGGATGGTAGTGTGAACATACAAACACACTCTCTCTAAAGGTCCTAGGCTTAGGAGGCAACATACGAGTTAGTTCTAGGTTCTAAGGTACTAAACACACAAAGTTAGTCAGACGAGTTAGATGCACACTAGCATTGCATGACTGCTGGCTCAAGCACCCAGGTACAAACGGGGAGCTAACCTCCCGCGTCGCTTACGCACGACTCCGGTTGTTAGACTTTAGACTCCTACAGCGCATCCGAATGTGGGGGATTCCAGAAGGGTCCAACGGCTGTCACCACCACGGCCTACCCCAAGACAAACCGTGGGATACACTCATAAGTAACGTAGCTACGCAACCCAAGCACCACGCTTACGTTGTTAGCAGGACCCTGACCGGCCTGGGCTATTGTGACCCAGGTCAGAGCCACCAGATAAATCGGCCAATTACACCGAGTACCGTAGCTTGAGCACGAACTTCATACAACACAAACATGGGATCTAACTAGATCAAAATAGGCTAGGTACACAAATGGATTTGTGCTTTCCTATGTCTATTCAACAAGATCAAAGGGTCGTGTTTGTGAAGAACACGAGCCTCTAACTTATGAACAAACACCGAAAACATGTGAAAGTCACTCATCAACTGGATCGAAAGGCCTTGTTCATCAAGAACAGAAGCCTCTAAATGATGAACAAGCGAAGAACACATGAACAAATCACCCATGTATACAAGCACAACTTTATATGAAATAGCTGAATAACTGAAGTAGATCAAAGTCATACAATAAAATAAAGATACAAGAGAACTCATACCTAGATCCCAAAGTAGACTTGGAACCTGAAGTAGAACTACTCTAGCCTACCTCCTAGCCTTAGAAACCAAAAGTGAGAGAGGAGGAGTAAGATGTGTTGGTAAGAAATGAACCCCCTCCCCTTCTATTTATAGGCCTGAGCACCGGCGCAAAGAGGAGTGAAACACCCCGGGGATGGCCTCTAGGACCAATGCACAAGCACCACGTGGAGGCCCTGGATCAGCCGACCCAAGGTCGGTTCGGCCGATCCAAGGGTTGGCCGACTCCAGATGGGCCCCCCTCGGGGTGTGCTTCCTCGGGGTGGCTGTCCTGTGGGCCCTTAGGTCGATCCCCGATGTACATGTGCTCTTGAGGCGGTTTAGGTGCTCTGGTGGGCCCATGGATCCATGTGAAGTCCACGTGTCACGCTCTGATTCGTCCGGGCTTGCCTCCCTTGGATTGGTGACATGGCTTGCATGCATGGCACCTGAGGTGGTAGCCACTCCTTGGCTGAGGTGACGTGGCATGAATCCTAGAAGGTGAGTTTGCCACTTCTTTATGCTTATTTTCCTGCAATCACATAATCTCCAAGGACAAGTGGAACTACATTATTCTTGACTAAAATGCGTGTAAGAAATGCCTCTTGCTCCTTTATTCATGAGTAAATTGACGGCTAAAGTAAGCACTTAACAGCCGTCAACAACTCCCCCAAGCTAGCTTCTTGCTCGTCCCGAGCAAGACACTTAGGACTTAGGTTGGTTGATCAGGAGTTGCTATGATGTTGTATTCCTAGTTTATGACAAGCATACAGCTAGGTACTCTATCAAGGATTGAATGAGTTGGCATTAATCTTACCTTACACTTGATTGATATGGGGCTTGTAGCTTCACCTGCCTTGGGCGGTTGAAAGATAGAACGGTTGTATAGAAATTACTAATCACAAGTACCTTGATCAGTTGTCAATCCGAAGGTTTTGCAAGTTTTCACAAAGAAATCAAAGTTCCTCGAATGATACTCTCAGATCGCTCATTGTGTATGATTCCTCACCAAGGCATTGATTTGCCTTCTTTCACCACCTACCTCTAATGAGCTGATATGTGGAGCTGTAGGTAGGGAAAACATGTGGCATACCTGTTTCTCATATGTTGTCGAGTCGAAAACCGGATCCTTGGGAGCAACAAGTCATACAACCTGATCAAGATGTGCATGTGTGTGTATATGGTGGATGGATGGTGAACTCCTTTTTGCATATGATTCTCTCCTCTCCTTTTGAAAATTTTGAGACTTGGGCTATGTCTCCTTATTCTTTCTTTTTCTCTTTTTTTCTTTTCTTTTCTTTTCTTTTTTTTGGAGAGAGAGTAATCATAGAATGATGCGCGGAGCTTTATTTGTGGGATGGATGGGGGATGGATAAAATGATGGGTGCCAACTTCCGGTGTAGAAGTTTAGCATATTGTGGCTGTGTATGTGATCTTGATCATGGGAGCATGACAAGTTTCTCGCCGAGGGTCACAACAATTCGACAACACTCAATGAAGATAACAAGTAGCATATGTGGAGGCTAACAAAAGCTAGGATCTACATATGGCTTTGGATAGGAATTTCTCATCATTGAGGACCTTATCATTTTATCATTTTTCAAAAGGAAACTCCGGATATCAAACATCACTTAGCACTAGCTCATAGCAACTCTATTATACCATATCATACCTCACAACAACCTAGGCAAAGGTCATGCTTTTTGCTACCCACAAGTTTCAAGCTAAGGTTTGATCATGCAAGCCAACAAACTCAAAACTTAAATAGGATACTAAGCTGTCGCAAGGCATACAAAAGGAATAAACAGAGCAACTATTCATCATTTCAACCATGGAGAACAAAAGCATTCTTACCGCGCATATGAAAGCAAACTGATTTAGGAAAGCAAATAAATATTTTTGGTCTTTTTAATTTTGCATATTTTTATGTGTCTTTAGCATATAAGATTCTGAAAATAAAGATACAAGTGACCTCAGAGTGGGGGTCCTCCCCCAAGCTAGCTTCAGGCTTACTACTGTGGAGAGGGAAATCCCATCCACCGGTAGTAGGCCCTCTGCTCCTCCAGCTGCTGCTGTTGTGCTTGTGTAAATGGTTCAAACTTGAAGGGGTTGTCCAGATGGACTCCCTTGAATTTTAAACCCCGACAAGAGCGCAAGCAAGAGTGGAGCAAGAAATAGCTTGCTTCTCTTAAAAGTCAGAATCTTTTATTGAAAGAAGTGTCTTACCTAGCTTACCCGTCGGTGACTACCTCTCCGATACTTACCTTGGTGACCTGTCCTTTTTTGAGGGAGTCAGCTCCCTGCCCACTCTTCTCCACACCTTCTTGATGTTCTGTTGCTTCCTAGGTGTGGGGTACTGCTTCTTGGATGGGGACTCAGACTCCATAGGTGTCTTTCATTCTGCACTCAATTGCTCTGGCTTTTGTCTTCGAGAATTCTCCATGAGAGCAATGGGGTTGTCCCCTTGTGACTGGGTAGATTCAACATCTTGGGCAAGGGTGTCCATCCTTGGTATGTCCTCAACCATTGAGCATTGTTCCTTACGCGGACGAAATTCAAACCTTTCTTCCCGACCGTTGATGTGGAGTCGGATTACTCCGGCACCAACATCAATTTGTGCATCAGCCGTGCTCAGAAATGGACGCCCCAGGATGAGAGGGGTTTCATCACCAATGTCCATATCGAGTACCACAAAGTCCACTGGGATGAAACAATCTCGCACTTTCACCGGGATGTCCTCGGCTATCCCCGCTGGGTACCGTACTGATGAATCGGCTAGTTGCAGCCGCAAGGTGGTTGGGGACAATTCTGTATAATTGAGCTGGTCGAAGACTACCTTTGGCATGATGCTAACACTGGGGCCCAGATCACAGAGGGCATGGTCAAATCTCTATGATCCAATCACTACAAGAAAACTAACTTTCTATGACAAAAATCCTCATGACGGGGCAAATGTTTGTCATATAATGTATCATAATATGACGCAAAAGTATGAAGCGTCATAAAATCAGGATAGTCAAAACTATTTATGACGACACTATTCATTTGGTCACTTAATGGTACCAATAATGGTCACAAAATGTAAGTTGCCAGGAGCTGGTTGACAATTATGGTCACAAAATGTAAGTTGTCAGGAGCTAGTTGATGGTGGTGTTTTTATGATGACACGTGTTATAAACTAAAAATAGGGCAACAAATTAAAAAAGGAAAAAAAAGAAAAAACCACGACGCAAACAGGGCTTTGAATTCGTGTCTCCACCACGTGAAAAGTGTACTTTACCACTGCTCTAAGCTATAGAACGTTAATGAATCTGGTTATTAACTTTTTTAGTATTTAATCTTGTTTAATTCGGAAAATTAAGAAAGTTGCACCAAGAGAGAATCGAACCAGCGACCTTGTTCACAGGAACTTCATTCTCTACCACTAGGCTGCTAGATTGTTTGTTTGCTGATGGGAAGTTTTCTTTTGTTATACGAGCAGAGTCGGACCGGGCCAGCCGGGCTCGCCTAGCTAGGTCGCCAGGCCGCACCAGCCATTTTATTGGAATTGACCGCAAAAAATGTAGTGACCATGGGAATTGAACACACCACCTTGGTCTCCAAGAAAGCGGGACAAACCACCACACCACAACATGTTTTGTGATACCTGTGAGCATACATAGTTATTATCGTTTCTTGAACTGGGCTGTGGTGGGCTCGGCCCAAGAACGAAAAATGCGGGAGGACATTGCTGTGTCGGAAATTGTATGTTTTTAAAATTCAAATTTTGAAATATTCAAACTTTTCACATAGAAATATGGACAAGATAAAATGATAGAGTATGATTTTAGAAAATTTTACGAAAAAAAAGTATCACATTTGGAGTTAGTATGTGGGAGAAAGATTATTTACAAGTTTTAACTAGAGATTAAAAAGAGAAATCACTTGTTCATCATGAAGAAGTGACGAACAAGAATGTTCTCTTTTTAATCTGTAGTCAAAACTTGTAACTAGTCTTTCACCTTGATACTAACTTCAAAATTGATGATTTTTCCCTAAAATTTTCTAAAATCATGCTCTACCAATTTATGGTGTTGACTTTGGTCATCTCTTGATGTGACAAAATTTAAACAATCCAAATTTTTGAATTTCGAAAATTGACAACTACAAGCACGATTTTTTTACACTAAATGATATCAAATGGTAAAGTGATGAATACCAAAGTTTCATATCTCAACAAGATCTACAATCTTTATTTAGCTCATTTTATCATTTTCAAAAGTGGTAATAACATGAAGTTCAAATTTGACAAGTTTGACATGAGTTATAGTAAACTAGTTGAGAGTTGTGTCAATCTGTCGCAATGTATACTTCAATATTTACAAAATCTTATGAAACTTTTTTTCAAGCTTTTACATCCATAAAAAGATTCTATGTCAATTTACATAATGTTTGGACAAGTTTTAGGTATTATTATCATTATTTTATAATAAGGTGACTAGTAGAAGTTTGAGTTTCCCTAGAAGTCAATTGACTTTTTTGTCAATCTCCTATATGTGGGCTAGAATGGACCATAGGCGCCTAAATATATATTCTTTGAAATTTTTTGAATCTTATTAGAGGTACATATAGGTCAACTTGGAATTACTTTCGGTAAACATGCAGAAAATCATTTAAATGATAGAAAATCTACTTGAAAATTCTTAAAACTCTGAGGTGACAGCTTATATGTTATGTTTTACATGTGAAAAATGTTTTGAGGGTTTGTAAGATAATATGTTTATACGTTACTTCACAAGGATATCTTAACTAGGTTTTAAAAAAAATAGAAAAATGACTTTTTCGCATAACAATTGGAAACCTAAATCTCCAAATACTGATATTAGTGTAAAGATAAGGTTGTATACAAATTTGAGCTGTTCATGGGGTAAGAAAGTAATCGAGTGTGTATAAACTTTCAAGTTTAAGTTGAGTTGTATGAAACAATGTGAGGGAACTATCTAGTTTATGAATAATATATACTCCAATTTTCACAAAATCTTATGAAACTTTTTTGTTAAGCTTGTACGTCTATAAAATGATTCTATGCCAATTTACATAATTTTTGGAGAAGTTTTAGGTATTATTATCAATATTTTATAATAAGGTGACTTATAGAAGTTTGAATTTTCTCTATAAGTCAATTGAATTTTTCGTCAATATTCCAAATGTGGGCTAGAATGTACCATAGGCGCCTAAATATAGTTTTTTTAATTTTTTGAATCTTATTAGAGGTACATTTAGGTCAAAGTGGAATTACTTTCAGTAAACATGCAAAATTTCATTTAAATGATAGAAAATAGTAAATCAATTTGAAGATTCTTGAAACTCCTAGGTCACAACTTATATGTTGTATTTTATATGTGAAAAATATATCTAGACATTTAAGGTAATTGTTTGTTTAAGTTGTTTCACAACTCATACATTAATTATTTGAAAATGCAAAAGCAGCACTAATCAGGCCAAAACACCTGCATCTAGCACGGCCCAAAATGGTCGATGCTGCACCCACACCATATAAATATTCACTGCTACCACTTCTGTGAAACCCTAGCCACATATCCCTCTTCCTCCGCCGCATCCTTCCCGGCCTCCCCACATTCGGCTGTGCGCCCGCGCCGCCTTCTCCCTCTCCTCCGTCCTAGCCCCGAGCCCCGGCCCTCCCTACCGCTCATCCTCACCCCACCCCCTTCGTCGGCGGTCTTCCTGCGTTCTTGTCATGGCCAATCTGCACGACATCCGACGGCCTCCCCCATTCAGTCGCAGCAGCGCAAGCACAGACGCCACCCTCGTTCAGTCGCAGCAGCCCAAGCGCAGACGTCACCGCTCCACTCGCCGGCCGCTCCTCCATCACCACCGCTGCGCTCCCGAACCAGGTAGCCATCCCCTCCCCTTTCGGGGATTGCCGGCATAGGAATCGCGTGTGGTGGATCTAGGGGGTGGAACTGGATTGCTGTGGAAGTGAGGGGTCACCTCGTCGCTGGCGACTTAGGCGCTGTCGACGGGTCATAGCGAGCAGTGAGAAGTCGCCTCACCTGCGACTAGAGGGGTGGAGACCCGTCTCGCTTCGCAGCGTACTCTGCTTGTACTGGTAGTGGTACGGGGTTGTGGTTCCCCTCTCGCTCCATCCATTTACTTGGGTTGTGTCCGTGGGCAATCAAATCCAGTTCCCCTCTCGCTCCATCCATTTACTTTCGGATTTGTGTGGCGCGTGGTTTGGTCAGTTTGTATCCAAGGTGCTGTCATTGTTAAAATTTCCAAACATTTTTGGGGCTCACTTGACTATGTTATGAGTCACTGTAATTTAAGTCGTTCTGTCTCTAATCTCAGGATCTACAAGGTTCAGTTCTGAACGATTGTAGTTAATATTATTCCTCCTCCAGCAAGCACTTTGCATTATCATAAAATAGAACCTGTTTGATTATATCCCTCAATGCTCAACAACTATTTACATGTGCCTACATAAATTGTCTCCGTTTCTAGTGCTGCTTAGAATAAAATTTTACATGCCATTTGTGTCATGCATTTAAATATTCACTAGTTCCCTTCTACAGTGAACTGCAGTCCATGCTTGTTCTGATATGTGCTAGTCTGCTATGTAATTTGAGTTAGCTGTGAACTTATGATATTTTCACTAAAGCATCTGATATGTGCTAGTCTACTTATGTCTAACTAGCTAACTCTGCTTGCCTGTTTTATTCTTTTGTGCAGTTCATAAGTGTTGGTCTAGCAGCAGCTAGGTGCCTAGGTAACAACAACTTGCACAGGTATAGTGAATGTGCCATTTGTGCGATCTATGGTGAAACAATCTCATAGTGAATGCCATATCTTTGTGATACATTTAAGGAAATCTGTGTGTAGTGAATGCATGTGTGAACTCCATGTTACTGCAACTCTGCAAGTATCTATGATGAAAAATAATTTATGGCCTGACGAAAAACAATTTAATGCTTAATCTTTGGAAGAGTAGGTGAGCTAGACTTGGAACCATGTATCTTTTACATAAAAATCAATAATTCTGTTGAAACCATTCATTGTTGGAACATGTGTAGAAAACTGGAGTCTGATGTACTTGGGAGAGGAATTGACTAGCTGCCTAGCTGGTGCTTTTGAGGGGTCATTTTGTTGTGATGTACTATTGGATGTGCTGTACACTCTTCTATCCAATGCGATGCAGGCATGACTTGAATGGAATTAAAATTTCATAGCAGCCAGAGTACTATACGTGCTGATGCATATTTTTATTTTGGTTGCAGATTATTGTTGGATGCAAGATGAGAACAAGAATGTAACCAGCCATTTTCATGTGCTAAGATTGTAACATGAGATTTTGTATATAATATGTTGTAATTCTGATAAATGGGATGCAAACATTATCTTTTGCGCTGAAATGGCTGTTATGATAAATGTGCTTACTGTTTGAGTGGTTGAAATTATGTGGGCTGAAATGTTTATTTGCTGAAAATTTGATGGGCTTTATAGAGTGGGTCGGAAAATGGCCGAAGTTCAAAATTGGCCTATTAACAAATGGGCCAGCATCCACTAAAAAAACAAATGGGCCAGCATCCTCTTAAAACCAAATGGGCCAGGAATGCCAATATAAAAAAACAAATGGGCCAGGAATGCCAATATAAGAAAACAAATGGGCCAGGAATGCCAATATATGATAGTTTGACCAACATTATATGACAGTTATAGACGTCATATAATGTCAACAATATATGACGAAATAACATACCGTCACAAAAGGTCCCCACATTATACGACGGTTTACCATTTTTTCGTCACAAGGTACATTTAGCGACGGTCGATATGTGACGACCCTTATGACGGTGGATTTTTGTCATAAGACACTTTTTATGACAGTTTCTGTACTTTACATGACCATATCATTTTGTCATGGAAACCAGTTTTTTTTGTAGTGAATCGTGCATGTGATCGTAGGGCACCCTGGATCCTTTTTCTTTTCTAGAAGACGATTGAGTATAGCTGCGCTACACTCCTCTGTAAGTTTTACCACCTCCGAAGTGGGTAGAGCCCGCTTCTTGGTAAGAATATCCTTGAGGTAACGTGCGTATGTGGGCACACGTATGGCCTCAAGGAGGGGAACATTGATGTGGACCTTCTGAATCATATCCATGAAGCGAGTGAATTGCTCATCCACTGTCACCTTCCTATTTCGCTGAGGGAATAGCAGTATATTTGTGTCAATAAACTCAGGCTTGTCTGCCTTCTCTTCTGATACTCTTGCCTGTGAAGGCTCCCTCATGCCTAACGACTCGTCGTCGCGATTTTCGCCCTCTTTCGTGCTTTTCTTGGTTCCTGCATGGTTAGGATAGGGTGGGTTGCAAGTGGTCTTACCCCGTCTCGTGACCACCGCTTTTGCATTCTCAAATGGAGGAACCAAAGCGATGGGCCGCTATTATTTCGGGGGCCCGTGATGCCTCTACGAGGGAAATATCGTCCCCGCCCCGTTAACATATCGGGGATCTGCCCCGCTTCCTCCACAGGGCAAATTTGTCCCCCGTCCCCGCCCAGTTCGGGTCGGGTCTCCGCGGGGATCCGTCCCCACGTGGAAATTTGCCACCCTGACTTGTGGAGGAGCATAAGCTTCTTTTTGCCGCAAAGGCATTTCTTGTACCATGCTTAATCTTGAAAATGAATTTGGTATCTATGAAATGTCTATACTTGATGAATATGCTTCCATGTGTATCTTGGGTGCTAAACCTTTGTATGATGTCTACGAATGAGAAGTCTCATATCTAGAAGTAAACACATGGCTCGGTGGCTTTGACATGACATGAGATAGCTTGTAGGTGTTTATGATGACCTTGTGATGAGATCTTGTGACCTTGCATTAAGTTTTTGGGATGTATGTCGTTTGTGCTCTTTTTGGTCATGTTGAGGTCCTATGCTCATAAGAGGATTTTTTTAATGAAATTTGCTTAAAATTGACCATGGCTATGTCACATGTATATATGTCCTTTCTATCTTGTTGGCGATGCTTGTACGGAATTTTGGGCTATCTTGCTTGTTCTATGCTTCATTCCTAGCATCTTGTAGTGATCATTGTCTATTTGAGAAGCTCATGCTTTCATTTGTAGACTTGATTCATGCATTACCAACAAGGGGGAGAATTTGTGCATCCAATTTAGTTTAAATGCATCCCAAGGGGGAGAAAATGTTGAGAAGGTAGATACTCAGTTCAGGGGGAGAACTTGAGTTTGCACGCATTTGTTCAGGGGAAGCTTGCATTCATGCATGGGAAGCCCTTTGTGTCGCTTGAAGTTGCTTTGTGCTTTGCTCTTTTGCCGATGGTGTCGAGCCTGCTTGCCTCTCCTTGAGGAGTCGGCATTTTGAGCATTTTGTCTCAGTTGTGTTGAGTCGTTGCCCTTGTCTTAAGGGACCGAGACTTCTTTCAAGTGACCTTGTTTTTGGCTTTTGTTTGGCTTTTGATCACTTGTTTGAGATTTTTGTCCGTTTCTTTTCTTTTCCTTTCTTTCCAGAATTGGTGACTATGTGTGTTGTCAATGCACTCATCAAGGGGGAGACTGAGGACCGAAGCGTCCGAGGACCAGTGGATGGTCGCTCCTTAGTGATGAGTGATTGACAACGTGGTGTTGACTGACTCTTGGCCGAGTAGTGCAGGTGCTGGTTGTGGTTTGATTTGCGTTAGTGCAACTGTGCAGGTGAAGGGCAGGCGCGAAAGGTCTTAGCTTTGCGGGGCCTCCGAGGAGTGGAGAGACAAGTAGGCTTGGCTCGATGCACACGGTGGCCGAACGGGATCAAGTGCGGGCCCTATGGTGGCAAGAAAAGCAAGACGAAGTCGTGGACATGAGCCGGTGCAGGGTAGCGGCTCACAACCGGAGTCTGCACGCAGGGTTTGCGGCGGTTCACCACAAAACTGTCGGGTTACTTGGTTGAGCCACAAAACTAAGACCGGAGGCTCGGCGAGCGGAGATGGGATCTGGGTGCGCCGAGAAGCTTTGATGCGAGGGACATGCGGCGGGATCGCGGGGCTTGCGTCGGGAGGACGCGGACTGAGGCGAAGGCGTGGCTGCCGATGGGAATATCCAAGACTTGACCAAATTGCCCCAGAGGGGTGTGTATGTTCCTTTAAGTTGTAGGGGTAGCTTGGTAATTTGCCTCCACCGGAGAGACTTCATATATATAGCTCTAGGGTTGGGATGGTGACTCATCCATCTGGACTGCTTGCTAATTCCTTTGCTCTATAGGCTAGATTTTTTTATGATTTTGTAAATAATCTGACCTCCGGATGTATGGAAGCATTCATCATTGTGGTGATTTCCCTCTCTTAGCTCGAGTGATTGTCGTGTCTTTTTCGGGCTATTTTTCAGGATTTTCGTGCATCGCTTGATTCGTCGATTTGGGGGCGTTTCCTTCCGGATTTCTTTGAAGGGATCATGGGTGAGTGCCTTGTGCCTCTTTGTGGATGATCTTGACCCCTCAGACGCCGGATTTGGCTTTTGACTCGTAAGTTTCGGTTGGAACCCTAGGTGGTGGCTTGAGCTCGGTTGTTTGGCGATTCCCGACATTTTGATGGGTTTGGTACTCCAAGATTTTAGGCATAGCTTCTCCTAGAGACGTTTCACACTCACCTAAATGTTGGGCTGAATCCGTTCAGCCATTTGGGAGATCCGTGGAAGGGAAGGAAGAGTTTACTCTTGTTTTCGAGCTCGCGCTGGGTCTGTTCGTGCCTGACGGATAGTCCTTCTTGTAGGCACGGATGGTCCGTGAGGAGCCGTGTTCGTCCAGTTCATCGCTTGTTCGTGTGAGTTCGTGGTTCGATCGGTTAAGACGCTAGGTTTTTGTTCCACAGGGTTTGACAGACAGTCCGCCGGTCCATGACAGACGGTCCGTGAGGACGTGCTCGAGGTGCAATTTTCTGGTGGGTTTTACGGACGGTCCGAACTGAAGTGTCGGACAGTCTGCGAGCCCGACAGACAGTCCGTGGTGCCTGTTCGGACAGTCCGTGAGGAGCGGTTGGTCTCTAGATGTTTTGGTGGTAAATATGGACTGTCTGTGCCGACCTTTCGGACTGTCCGTCTGAGCCTGACGGAATGTCCGTGGTGGCCATACGAACCGTCCGTGTTGGACGCAAAATTTGGCTTAAGTTGCTTAGCCTCTTTGCTTATTGAGTTGAGCATCCGCATTGCTTTGGATTGGGACTTGTTGCTAGGGTTGGTAGGTCCGTTGTGACTACGTGACCTTGACAAGTTCGTGTGGAAACCTTCGGTTGTGATTTTTCGACTTAGCCAGTTTTCTTGGGAGAAATTTTTATCGGCTCTCATTCACTCTCCCTTCTCTGGTCGCCTAAAGAAGTAAAAAGAGACTTAATTTATTAAAACACACAAAATGGTGCTCTTAGGTAAATATTAATGAAATCATTATAATAAAACAAACATCAATGAGGCTCATACTTTAAAAAATTGATGAAGTAAATCATAAACATAGGCTCCCATTTTATATTTCACACCAGAGCCTCCATAAACTTTGGTACATGCCAACGACATTTGTTTGATTATCAATGTACACCCAATTTTGAATTTCTGTATCCGCTAATGTGGTTGATGAAACCGACGGCAACTTCCCTTTTGATAAGTTCCCCTACGAATGGAGTGAGCTTGACACACTAGGTGACCAGATGCTATTCATCGGGCATGATTTCTCCGGTCCTACAAGGTGGATGATTACCCAGGCTTCTAGGGAGGCATCTACTTCTTGGGTGATTGAAAGTTTTATGACAATGCAGTGATCTTTGGCAATGGCAATGTGAATGTGGTCAAAAGGTGCGCATGTCCAGCGCTGCTTCTCAAGGCCAGACCCATCGGTCCACTATGCCCCAGTTTGGCTTCTCCCTTAAGAAGCGACAGGTTTTTCAGCTTTCATTTGAAACCTGAGTGGATTTGCCTGAGATCATTTTAGGTGATGTGCGAAGGTAGTTTCTTATTGCAATGTTTGGTGTGAGGTAGTTTCTGGTTACGGTATTCAGGGTGAGGTAGCTGCTGATTACAATATTCAGAGTCAGATACTCGTCAAAATCGCAATGTACTGCTTGAATTGGTGAACCTGCATGCTACTTTGCATTTCCAACATTCCAGTGCCTATTGGTTCCTACTTTTCTGTCGGTTTGTTAACTGAATGCAGAACAAAAGTTAGCTCAGATTGAATGATTTTCAGTTCGTAAATGTGTTTGTTAGTGCTATGTTTTTTCCTTTTCTCAATGCAGTATGGAATTGGAATTGCGTTGAAGATGAATAGTGTGATTCAGTACTTAACTCATTACAGTCATAATGTCATGATTGTTCATTAGCCTATCATAATGCTATGGCTTGATCTGTACGAAACTTGGAAAGCTTCCTTTTAATGGCAGTAAACATTTGTGAGATCATTTTCCAAGCCTCCTTTCTAATACTTATTCTCAGTATTGTCTGTGTTATTTATATTTTGTTTGTTGGATTTCAGACTGGTAGGCAGAAGATGTGGATGGAATTAGAAATGTGATTCTTTCATAATCTTAAACTCTTACAGTATCCAAACTCGTTTAGCACGATTTCTCCATGTTGGTCTAAAGTTTGTTTCAGCTTTGAATTATGAGCCTGAACGTGGATTGCACATATACGAAATCATGACTCACTTATGCCCTGATAAATTAGCATACTCTGCTTTTCTAGTGATGAAATTATCTGCTTTCCAACAAAACCTGCAATATATCTCAACTGTGGATAATACAGATTTTTAATTTTAATTTGGTATTCAGCTATCTGCATAATTTTCTAGTTCATTATGACTGGTCAGTGACATGGTATTTCCATTCGAAGTACATGTATTTTCTTTCTGCTGGGATTGATGATTTGTCATGAACTTCTCAGTCCAAGAAAATTCTATGGTGCTATCTGAAATTTGAAGATCGGGAACTGTGTTTGTTTGTGCCCTGGTTTTTTGGTAACTCCATATTGCTTGGAATGCAAGGAGGCTGAAATAATGTTAGTTTACATGCTGAGATAATTTTTTATTGCAATATTTCGAGTAAGCTTGTTGCAGATTGTGATATTTCAGAGTGAGAAAGTTGTTGAAATCACTTGTAGTGCTCAATTCCTGAACCTGCATGCTCCTTTTCAGTTCCTCATGGTATTATGTCTCCTTTTGTAACTGAATGCAGGGTGAAAAACTGGTTGCCGTTTATGGCATCTTAGTGTGAATGCAAGTAGTGCCTAGCATTGAATTGGATTTGCAAGTAGCGCTCCAGCTTATTCTATGACTGCGCTGCGTAGCATGGAATTGGAATTGAACAGAATTGGAACTAGTTTGATTCAGTCTATTTTGCACTTTTGTCTTTCTGATCAGATCAAAAATGTTGTCATAGCCTCTAGCACAATTCTATGGTGTACCTGAACTTCGTCTGGTACAAGAATACAAGATAGTGTTGTGTACTTTCAGCTTCTGGAATCTTATTTTATACTTGCCTATTGGTTTTCACTATATTGAATGCAGAAAGGCGTGCTAGCTATGGACAAAACCAGAAATTCTGTACTCATCTGTGATTCTGATGTCTCCGCAAGCTCTTGCGGACTTCAAGTAAATTTGACCATCGAACTATGCTCTCGGTTTGATTTTGGCCATCGAACCACAAAATCAGAATTATTTGACCATCCAACTTTCAATACCGTTCATATTTGGCCATTCGGCGGTTTTGTTGAGTGGTTTCGCTGACGTGGACGACACGTGGCATGAGGCCCACATGTCAGCTCTTTTTTTTTCCTATCTCCCCTCTTTCTTCTCTCTCACTCCTCTCTCTCTCCTCCCCACGCCTCCCTGCACTGGCACTCGCGCCGCTCGAGGTTGGGGGCGTGCTCCGGCGGCGGCGGCGGCCGAGTAGCTCGGGGTGCGGGTGCTCCGACGACGGTGGCCGAGCAGCTCAGGGGCGGGATCCTCACCGCGGATCGGGCGTGGGGAGGGCCCCCCGGCGCCGCCGCCGCGGCTCTGTGCTGCGACGTGAAGATCGAGTTCTCCGCCGGCGACGTCGTGGAGGTCCTAGCGTTCCAGAGCGATGACTCGCTGCTGCTCCGTTCCTCGCCGCGCCCTACTTCTCCCGCGCGTGAGAAGAGGAGGGGAATGCGGCGCGGCCCCACGGCCAGTCGGCGGACGGAGGAGGGGAGTGTTTGGTGGCGGTGGGATTGTGGCGGCGACAAAATTCATGTCAAAACACGGGGAGCTCAGTCGAGCGGCAATGGTGAGGCGCGGGTGGAGTTGGTCTCCTACTCCTCCACCACGCTGGCCATTGCCTCCCTGACCTCCGTGCCCACCGCCTGCCGCCGCCGCGATGGAGATCCCGCAGGCAAGGAGGCCGAACAGCCCCCGCTCGCGGACCGCGCGCCGCCGGCCGTCCCGAGCAGAGGAAGAGGAGCAGGGGAGGAGGGAGAGCCGCGCGTCGTGCCGTCAGGAGGAGGTGTGGCGCGGGGAGGAGGGGGTGTCGTGCCGCGCTGCGCTGTGCACCTCCGCCGCACGTCGCTCCGTGCCACCGTTGCGAGCAGGGGAGTGGCGAGAAGGCGGGCATGGAGGAGGGGAGGAGCGCGAGGAGAAGTGCAGGGAGGCGTTGGAGGTCGCCGCCGCCGGCCGTCGGGAGGAGCGAGCTGGAGCTCGAGCTCCGCCACCCGCCAGCGCCGTCGGGGGGCGAGCTCGAGCTCTGCCGCGTGCAACGCCGCCGAGCGAGCGAGCTGGAGCTCCGCCGCGGGCGAGCGCCGCGGGCCGGGCGAGCTCGAGCTCCGCCGTCGCCGGGAGGTGCAGGCGGGGGATGGCCGCCGGTAGTCGGAGGAGAGAGGAGGGAGATGGGGTTGACGTGTGGGCCCTGCCGCCATGTGGCAGCCACGTCACCAAAACCACCTGCCAAAACCGCCGGGTGGTCAAAAATGAACGGTTTCAAGAGTTGGATGGTCGAAGATCCCCGGTTTTGCGGTTCGATAGCCAAAACCAAACTCGGGCAATAGTTGGATGGCCAAAAATAGACTTGTTCCTTTATTATAAGCTCTGTTCTATTAATCTGATGTAGGTAGCCATGACCTTTGATTTTCTAAGCCGGAATCCAAATATCACAATTTCTAGCTGATGACTCACTAGTCATTTCCGTATGTTGGTAACTTTGCATTCAAACTACATTTTACTGAACTTTCAATGCAAATCACAGCACTGTAGAGTGCATATTTATCTTAGTTTGGGTCTAGTTCGTTACAACAGAAGGGACATGCATTATATGTAAATTGGTAACGATCTGTAGTACACAATAAGTTAACAGGTAATTACTTTTGTTAATATTTTGCAGTAGACATGCTTGTACTGAACCACATTTTCAAGCAAACTCTTGAGTTCTCTTTTCACAATTTTC
Organism: Cenchrus fungigraminus; assembly: GCA_036936925.1. Lineage (NCBI taxonomy): Eukaryota > Viridiplantae > Streptophyta > Magnoliopsida > Poales > Poaceae > Cenchrus > Cenchrus fungigraminus. The sequence continues at coordinate 44,819,588 of CM072778.1, read as the reverse complement.
AGAACAAAAGGCGGGTGGAGACGCCATGACCGTTGAAATCGCACATGGTGTCGAAACGGAAGAGTAAAAGTTGAAGGGGACCAATATCTAGTATTTTCTTTGAAAGCGGCAAATCGAAATCCACATAGGGGGTGTTTGGAGAACTAGTCAAAAAGTTATTTGGGCTTCACTCCAAATAGCTCCAATTAGCACCTCTTGGTGGGATAATTTTTTAGAGTGAATTAGTTGCAAATAACTCTGAAATAGTAGCTCACATGTTTAGCTCCTTTTGAGCTATTTAAGCTAAAAGAAAAGAAATAAAAAATATCCATGAAATTCAAACACCCTCATAGTTGAGGGGACAATTCGGCATTAGTGATTGTAAAATAAAAGGACATCAATGGAGGGAACGGTACTGGGTCTAGTAGCATATATGTTCATAAGGACTTGTTGGCCCAATCAAATGCGGCCCAACTAGTATTGCAGCTTCCCTGCTTCTGTGGTTAAGAAAACTCATATTCTCTCCATTTCAAATTACTATTCGTTTTGATTTTTCTAAACACATCACTTTCACTATGTATTGATTTAAGTATATATTTAGATGCATATCAAAAGATGTATCTAAAAGGCTAAAATGAATAGTAATTTAGGATGAATGGAATAGTTCAAATATTTCTTTGTACATTTTGGAACCTTATTAAAGCTGATGCATTGATAACTTTTTTATTTGAACGGATCGCTCCAAAGTAACTTGAGGGACCAGGTGCTTTAGATAACAAGAATTGTCAGCTTTTGCAACTATGTCAACCCCATCTGCTTAAAAAGGTAGCAGAGGTAGACATTTCCAACTTGCTGAAGAACATTCTTAAAAAGGCAAGAAGCGTAGCAGTTCGGACTGCCTAAGAGAAATAATAAGATTTCAGCAATAGGTTCTTCATTAGTTTTTAAGGAAAGAGTTCCCCATGTCAATTCACAAATAGGCGCGCACACAATGATTCCTAGCTCTGCTTTTCCAACAAATTATTTTTTCAGATTTTGCTGTATGAAGGTCTCTGAAGTCTTGAGATAATCCCATTTCTGTTTCAATTTCTCATTACGAAAAGGGAACAGTGATGCTGAAAGAGATGTCATAGTGGCATTTATGTAGTTAAAACAATGGAAAAATCTTTTACTCACACCTAGTATTACAGTACTAGCAAAATAATTAAAAGCATCGTATATCACCAAACCAAGACATTGCCCTGCTTCAAAGCATATATGCAGTTCAGATAGTGTAGTACAGAAGGCAATGGTGCCATCAAAACTTTAACAGTTCCGTGAGAACAATAGAGATCATCAATCCCGCTCACTGGCACCTCCTGTGGTGCTTCAATTTACTGAACCCTACTGACTAATGGACAGGTCCAAGGAAAAAACAAATCAAAGACCCTGCACAACTAGCGACCGAACTAATTAAATTTGTGGATAAATGTCATGATGTCACCAAACTCAACACCTATGGTTTACTCACCCATACCAAACTTAAAAATAAATATATCTTGAATATTCTCTCAAAGCATATCCAGTAAATCATACAGCCTTCAAATGGCTGACTCAGCCAAAAAGAACAACCTGTATTTTCGTATCAATTCAAGGCACACATGGATAACACCAATATAAACGTGAAATATTGTGACGCCGAGAGGTTAACTTGCATTACACTTTTGTTTAACAATATTAACTCGAACTCCATACAGCATTCCAAAGTGTAATGGGCTAAATTTGAATCACCTAACAAAAATTGAGTATTCAGTCTTTAACCAAAGAAAGAATCATCTGACAGTAGTCCGCCTAAATCTGAATGGGCTTTGGAACTGACAATAGACCTGCGAAAACAACAATTCTCACAACTTTAGTCCAGAGCAAATGACAAGGGCTAACTGGATGGCAACAGATGGAGTTTTGAAATAACTGATGCTATACATACATGGAAAAACTGAATTGACATGCAACATGATCATGATTAGTCAGAACAGATAAAGCTAGGTAATGTTACCATCCACACTAGTTTTCAAGAAAAGGAAATATGGGACATCATCAATTTCTGAATTCTAATACAAATGTGTGTTAGATTCAAAACATAAGACACATAATTTAATTCTCTCTCGCATTCTAAAGATAGAGAATTGATGATCAACAAGTTGTTTGAACGTTGTCTGCACTCTGCATCGCAAATATGGTAAATTTCAGGTTTATATGGACATTCTATCAGTCCTTAACCGCGAGGCGCATCTGTTTATTTGCCAATGCATGATGAAATATCTTACCAATATATCTGGCTTTGATTACCAGCCCTAACACATGAAAAAATATCAAATACATTGTGCCGTATCCTACTGTAAGATCTCAAATACACGAAAGAGTTGCATATTTTTATTTCATCCATTCTTACGAGGGAAAATTATTGCATTGAACAATTTTTCCAGCAGAGCAAAATATGACGTTTAAAAGAGTTTGCTGAACCCATCTCCTAATGCAATACATGTTCAATTGGTCACCTCTACGGTCTACCATCAAATCATTGTTAAAAATTAACACTACTAGTCTACTACAAACACTCTTCATACTGAAAAACATACAGCAGACACTTAAATAGGAACTATGTAGAAACATATTCAGATCTATGGGATGGATATCGTCTTAAACTAGCACAATGGTCTTGGTCTGAATAAGCAAAATAAACACGAGTGGCAGCAGAGGCTAACTCTATAGAACAAAGCAAATTTGCAACCAGAATCAAGTGAACACGTAATAATCCAAATAACGTAATAATCCAAATATCTGAATGAAATTGTTTAGTTGATCTCATCTTACCTGGCTAGGAAGCTTGGGGTGAAGATGCGTCCTGAGATCCCTCCAGCGGTACTGGTCCATCATCTCTGCCTAACTTCCTCGCTACGACCCCCTGCAAGAATGCCATCAACGCCAACACCTGAAGCCTCTCCGGCAGATCACCGTGCTGGAAAATGGACCACATCGTCAGCTCCACCAGCCCGAGAGTGGTGCGCAAGACCAGCTCCTCTGAGCTTAGAAGCCGGGAACGTGGAACGTGGTCACGTTCCTCGTTCCACGTTCCTTCGTTCCGGACCGGGAACGTGAACGTTCCGGGAACAATTTAGTGTAAAAATCCTTCGTAAGTGTTGTTCCTCGTTCCGGGAACGTTCCGGTTCCGGGGACGGGAACATGGCTACTAAGCCTCTGAGCCCGCCACAGCGCGCGGCGAGGAGCCGACCGTGGAGACAAGGACGCCCTGAACGAACGGCATCTTGTGCTCGAGGCGGGAAAGGTCGGGCACCGCGGCCTCGTGGAGCCACCACGTCCCCTCCTCGTGCCGGCCGAGCACGTGGCAGAGTGCGGCGGCGAAGAGGTGCGAGGTGGTGTCGCCGGGGCGCTCCGCGGCGAGGCGCACGATGGCGTCGCGCGCGTCGTCGAGGTGGCCTTCACGCGCGTCGAGGAGAGCCATGTTGATCCGGTCCATCACCGACTCCTCCAACGCCGCGTGGCCCTCCGTCTCCGCGGACAGGATCTGCGCAATGAGGTAGTCGCGGCCCTGCCGGAGCGTGCTGGGGTAGAGGGGCGCGCGGCTCAGAGCGCCCGCGAGGAGCGCTTGGGTGGCGTCGACGAGGAAGGAGGCTGGTGTGAGCATCACGCCGAGCTCGCGGAGGCCCGGGTGCGCGCGGATGAGGGCGAGGTGGCCGCTGCGGCGGGGCCGACGGACGTCGACGGCGATGAGGGGGAGGCCGAGATCGGTAGGGGCGAGGAGAGGTTCCACGAGACTACTGCAAAGGACAGGCCCCCGGCCGCTGCGGCGGCGAGGGCGCCGCCGCGGAAGAAGCGCGACATGGCCGGCGGCGCAAGCGGAGGCGAAGCGGTTGGAGTCGGCGATTTGTGTGTGCTCGGGTCCGCTTCGGCTTGTGCTGATTTGTGGGGTGGTGGGGACGGAGAGGCCTTTTTGCGTGAGCAGGCACGCTAGCCGTGAGTCTGTGACGGTGCCTGACGGCGATGCGGAGGGGTAACGGAATGGGAGGTGCCGTTTGTATTACGTGATGGATACCATCAAAATGTATTTCAGAAAAAAATAAATGTAGTATTGTTGATTTCTATACAATTACACAGTACAATATAAACGCTTGTAATACACACGCATACTCACCCCTATGAACACACATACGCAAATCCTACCTTTATGAACATCTTCGAAGGACTGAGCACCTGACAGGTCTGGAGATTCCCGAAGTCACTATTTGCATCTCGTTGTCGACAAGAACGCCACTTCGTTCCCACATAACACACAACACCGGCAAATCTTGAGAAAATCTCAGAAAAAGATACGAGCATTAGTAAGTAGCATCCCACCGGACCGTCCTACCATGGACTTCTAGTCAATTCGCATGTGGTAATTGTTGATGCGTGAGCCAACACGTATTAAACTGATTTTATGATACGGCCCAACTCAACAACATCTCCTAGTTTCATATTTTCGTCTAAATCTACCAAGCTAACTAGTTATTCAACATTTTCAACCAATAAGAGCATCTTCAACCGTCATTGTAAATCTTTTGCACCAGTGAAAAAAATAGAAAACACAGAAGATTTCTCTATCCAACATCTTAACTATGGCCGCCGCCTCGCCATCTCGATCGCAATCACACCCCGCCACTAGTCATCTTTCGCGAGCGATTCCAGCTCACCAATTCATTCCTTCGTGCGCTCCCGCAGCTCCAGCACTACCGTCCTTCCTCGGTTTCGCGCCCTCCCATGCTCTTCCGTCTACGCCGCCACATCGTTGCTATCGCTCCCTTCCATCTGCTACGCTGCACCCGGCACCCTCGGTCCCACGACCTTCCACGCAGCCGCCTCGCCCTATCCAGCCCGCGCCGTCGTGCTACCATGTGCAGGCAGAGCCGGAGGATTGGAGCAATTCAGGGCCTCTTTGGGAGGGCTCCAGCTCCGGCTCCTCCACCGGCTCCTGCTGGAGCCCTGCCAAACGCCCCGACGGACGACGGCTCCGGCGGAGGAGCCCTGCAAAACCCGTTGACTGGAGCGGTTTGGTGAGGCGGAGCCACAAAACACTAGCTTCGTCCTGCTCTGCCTCGCCTTTTACAGAGGAGCACACGACCGGAGCGGGGAGGAGGCCGAGGATGCGGTCGGGGCAAGGAGGACGCGGTGGCAGGTGTTGGTATTTCTTAACGTCGATGCTAAGTTTAGGAGTCCCTAGCAACGATGCCATAAATGACCAAATGGTAATCCTAACGATTACAAGAGTCCTCAAGTGCATGGAAGTACCATTGTAGTATTTCCCCAAAGGAGCATTCCAAAGGGTATCGAATCAAAGGAAGGTTGGGCGGATTAACAAGTTCAACACTAATGCAATGAGTATAAATCATAGATGGAAACAAACCAGGCACTCAAGTGCAGGGGTAAGGTATGATAGATAAGTTGGTAGCGTGAACACACAAACACTCTCTCTCTAAAGGTCCTAGGCTTAGGAGGCAACATACGAGTTAGTTCTAGGTTCTAAGGTACTATACACATGAAGTCAGTAAGACGAGTTAGATACACACTAGCATTGCATGAATGTTGGCTTAAGCACACAGGTACAAACGGGGAGCTAACCTCCCGCGTCGCTTACGCACGACTCCGGTTGTTAGACTTTAGACTCCTACAGCGTATTTGAACGTGGGGGGTTCCAGAAGGGTCCAACAGCTGTCACTACCGCGGCCTACCCCAAGCCAAACCGTGGGATACACTCTTAAGTAACGTAGTTACGCAACCCAAGCACCACGCTTACTTTGTTAGCAAGACTCTGACCGGCCCGGGCTATTGTGACCTAGGTTAGAGCCACCAGATAAATCGACCAATTACACCGAGTACCGTAGCTTAAGCACGAACTTCATACAACACGAACATGGAATCTAACTGGATCGAACTAGGCTAGGTACACAAACGGATTTGTGCTTTCCTATGTATATTCAACAAGCTCAAAGGATCGTGTTCGTGAAGAACACGAGCCTCTAACTTATGAACAAACACCGAAAACATGAATAAGTCACTTGTCAACTGGATCGAAAGGGCTTGTTCATCAAGAACATAAGCCTCTAAATGATGAGCAAGTGAAAAACACATGAACAAATCACCCATGTATACAAGCACAACTTTATATGAAATAATTATATAACTGTAGCGAACATGGCCTCATATGCCATTAGTTCGAGTTTGATTTTGGTGATTCATGACAACATGATTAATGGGACTAACCATATTGTTTAGCATGTCTTTGTAGACATTTCTAGGTCCCAAGGATGCAAAAATACCACATGCCAAAATGAGAAGATAGTATATTTTTCAAGGGTCAAAACCGTAGAAGAAAAGGAAAAGAAAGGACACCATCGGATGAACTGACGATACCTAGAAGTAAGCGTTGGTGTAGTTGGTACACTACGACAAGCCTCAAGTCAACAGGCACCGTCGGATGATCCGACAGTCCATATTCTAGTTGCACCGGATGAATTGGAGAGGAGCAGCAGCAGAAGTCAGAAGCGTCGGATGAACCGACGGTCCATTGGAGGGCACCGTCGGTCTATCCGGTGACCCAGTTTGAACAAGACAGAGACACACCAAGACTAGAGCAGTAGCACCGGATGAACCGACGGTGGAGCAGCGGTTCATCCGACGGTCTCGAAGAAGCTAACAGTAAGGTTTTGGCGGCGAGGACTTCAGCACCGGATGAACCGACGGTGCGTCGGTGTATAGCGTCGGATGATTTATGTCAACGGTCATGTGCGGTGGAGGGCAACGACTAGTAGCACCGGATGAACCGACGCTCGGGAAAGCATAGCGTCGGATCATCTGACGGTACTACTTTCAGCATCTTTTAGTCAATGGCTAGTTTGATGCCTTGGGCTATTTATACCTCCTCCATGTGACACCCCAGGTTTTTAATTAACACTAATGACTAGTCAAACCCTTTAACTTTGGTCAAATCTTGGTCAACCTAGGTCATCACCTCGAAAACCTAGCCAACAATCACCCATGAACATCTTAAGCAAGTCAACACCCCTTGCAATGGTCAAACCCCTAGTCAAAGTGGTAAAACCCCTTAGTGCCCACACCTTGTCCTGGAACTTTGGCCATGTTCTCCAAATTTTGTTTAAATACTCAAAAATCGGCCAATATAAAAGTTGTGCAGAATTTCATGGGACACATTTCATCTTTTGGGTGGCTTTTCAAATTCGAAGAGGAAATAGTTCAAAAATCCAAGTCAAACTCCATCTCACTATTCATCGACGCCATGAAAGTTAGCAACTTTGCCTGCAGTTCATGCTCAAACCATTGCTCAAAACATAGGTCGACCTGCACAAAAGTTGTTCTCCTATAACCCCTCTACAATTTCCCTTTTTGGCGGTTTTGAAGTTGTATTTGAAAAAGTCGAGTTTTAAACGGTCAAACACGGGTAAATGTTTTGAATTTTTGGACACCGCGCCCTGGACGCGCCGGCGCGTCGCGCCGCGCCGCCACGTGGCAACCGGCGCACCACCGCCACCCTCGGCATCCGGGGCCCCACCGGCCCACAGTCCGGCGAGGACGGGGACAGCATCATCACGCGCCCCCACCCCCGACCGTATCGCTCGTAGGGAAATGTCCCCGACACGTGGACACGGCAGACGCGCCGCTGCCGAGCCCCGCCGCGCCTCGGTCGGCCGACCGGCAGCCAACACGGCTCCGCCGCCCCCGGGCCTTGTTCTCCCGCACGCGTGCCTTCAAGGCGAAGGTGCCGGTCCGCTGCACGCTCGCCCGTCGTCTATAAAAGGAGCCCCTAACCGTCTCGCACGCGCACACGTCCGCCGCCCCGCCATTGCCGCCGCCGCGGTGAGCACACCCCTCCGCTAGCTTCCGCCGCTAATCAACACCTCGAGCCGTTCCCTTAGGTGCCAGTGGAGCTCCCACGGCCGCTTGTTGCCTTGCACCACCGCTCCCCTCGCCGGAATCCGCGCCGAGGCCGGCGCGCCGCCGCTCGCCGGAGTCACCTCCGGCCACGCCACCACCACCAATCGGTCCGTGGGGAGTCCAATCGAAGCCCTATGCCGCTTGTTCACCTCCTCCGGCCGTACATCACCGCCGGCGAGCTGCCCCGCCGCCGGAGGGCACGGGTGTAAATCCCCGAGGGCATGGTTGTGAACCAGGGACCTGTCTGCGATGATATTAATCTTAGTTTTCTTGCAACTAGGTCCAGCACATTAGAAAAATCATAGAAATTCGTAGAAAAATCAGAAAAATGCAAACCCAATTTTTTTTGGTTTCATTGAGACTAGATCTACAACTTCTACAAAGCATTACCATACATTGGACTGGTAGATTTTGAAAAAAAATTCAAACTCGGTTTGACACACATTTGCTGTAGTTCAAAATCTAGAGAAGCTATGGAGCTAAATTTTAGATATGTTGCTAGATATGTCATTTGTAAGCACTGGATAAAAATTTGTACAATGTTGACGAACAGATATTTTAATATGATTTACTTTGCATTTATGCTATTTCTGTCTTAATGATTTTTGTAGCAAAATATAAATAGATTTTTGTGCTCAACTTTTGGCTATGCTCATGAAATGACTAGATTCACTTTTCCTGCATTTACCATGATTTTATCTCTGTCAGAAATATTTATCCTCATTTTATGCTTAGATTTATATTTAAATGCCTAGTTCAAATTGTAAAATGGTTCTTGATGTGTTTGTTAGTTTCATAGACTTGTTTAGGGTCAGAGAGGATGTAGGAGTGAGCTTGGCTCTAGAGGTGTTGTATTTATTTATTTATGTGTTTCTCATACTTTTGGTAGCTAGGAAATGTCCTTTTTGGTATATTGATTTTTGTGGCTCGTTTAAATATGAATCTTTGATCAGTGGCTTGGTTTAGGTAATTAGAGCCTGAAATGCACCTCACACTGGTTTCATAAATCATTATGTGGTGAAAAGCTTTGGAACCCGAATAAACTTCATAATAGGTTTAAATGGGAAAAAAAATCATCCTTGCTCAATTAATGACCTTCTTAACATGTTGAGGAGCATGTGTAGGTGCTGAGGATCCACCCTTGCTGTTTTGTGAATTTAAATTTCTTTATTTGCTTAAATATGTGCACAGTCACCATCAAAAAGTTTAAATCCTAATAGGAAGTTTATGCTAGATGAGTGCTTACCTAGGTGAATGTGGCCAACAAGAGTTGGATGTAATAATTAATCTCTCACTCCACACAATAATCCTGCATATGCATTCCGTGTAGAACTTCCCGACGGTAACTACTCGCTCGTGCCGGAAGCCGAGGAAGGAGGAGCTGACGCGGAGCTGCAGTACGTGGAGGTGATCCAGGACACCGAGGAGCCCCAGGCTAACATTACTGACGAAGGCAAGCCCCGGTGCATTAACCTAAGTGTTTTTTGGAAATTTATGCAACTACCTATGGATGTTTGTGCATTTACGTTCAGGAGTTGAAATGGAACTCTAGATGCATGATCCCTAGGTACCTATGTCCGTTACTAGTATGCTAGGTCAGTACCTGCTATGCTATAGGACCGTTACAAGTCAGGTGATGTTTGTCGCTCGCGAGAATAGGTTCTTATGTTGGAATCATAAGATCTTTATAAATGGATTGCTCATGTGGTAAGAGCATGGGATTGGGCTCTGGTCCAATGGCTTTCATTGGGTAAGTGTTTGAAAGTACTAAGCACTTGTCGGGAATGGGACCGGTAAGCCTAGTACCTTAATGAGGCGGTAAGGGATCTTACTATTACTCATCTTGAGATGCGTCTCACGGCTAGCTACCGGTGGTGCATGTGTGATTCTGGGTGCCTTGCGGGGTATGCCAGATAGCATGTACCAAAGACTGTAAGATTCGATCCTGAGCTGAAGAGTTTTGGGAACCGCCTGGTGGGTGAGCTCTTGGTGAGTACACCCCTCCGTGTGTTTAGGTTTACCTTGCAAGGTTATAAATCAACCGGTTGTCGACCTCTCACCGTTATCTGAGACTACTTATCCAACTGGCCATGATATCCCTTATAATGGAATATTGTTAATTTGATGTTTGATTAATTGTACTACACAAGTTATGCTTGCCATAGTTTGCTCACTTAGAAAAGAGTAATCAACTAGAATCTGAGCTAAAACATTGAAAGTAAGGACATACTCTTTGTTGCTTTTCAGCAAAAGAACACCACTGGCCAAAAAGCCTTTCATGTCTAGAGCTTGGTGATGTAGTTGTCACCCGACAGGTAAGACTTGCTGAGTATTAGTATACCCAGCCTTACTAATTTGTTGATTTCAGTAATGCTTTTAGTGATGTGTGGCCTGGAGAGATCCCAGCTAGCTGGGAGCTGGAGTGGGTGGATGACGATGAATGAATGCATCATGGCAGGCCTCCTATGATGCTCATCGCCCCGCTTAGTTAATTTCCACTGTTTTCGAACTCTGAACCTTGTTTATCATGTCAAGTGCTTCGGTTTGTAATAATTAAACCCTTCGGGACAGATTTGGATTTTAATTTGTGTTTGTACTCTGGACTCGCCTTCATGTGAATTTTAATGCATGTTGTCGATCCTTTGTTGCTATGTAAGTGATTTCACCGGGCTTGACCCGGCAACCAATGACGGGATGGTACCTTACTGTCGCTTAATGGCCAAAGTGGAATGGTTTAGGCGATAGTACGGTATTTTCCTGGGTGGGTTGTCACAGCTGGTACCAGAGCGATTATATGCACCTTAATCACTGGTTTTCGAATAAAACTTGCCAAGATTGTTTGGATTTGCAAAATACATTGGTCCGTTAAGGATGGATCTAGACCGAGAGGCCCTAGAGGGAATTTTTGGGTTCTTTCAGGTGGCTTACAAATCTATGGTTTATTTTGCTAACTTCCAGCACATTTTATTCTTGTCAGAACTTACTTCTCGCACAACCATACTAGTTCATCACGTTTTGCCATACGTGGTGGTGCCACAGGAAAGTCCTGTGAGGGATGGATGGGACCTATTCTAATGGGAACCCACGTCGCGTCTGTGTCTCGCCACGTTTTGCCATACGTGGTGGTACCACATGAGAGTCATGTGAGGGATGGATGGGACCTAATCCAATGGAAACCCACCGTCACGTCTGTGTCTCACCACGTTTTGCCATACGTGGACGTTCCGCATTGTGAATATGTGAGGCAAGGATACACTCCATTCAAACGGAGGGTGTCCGAGGTTGGACGCTGTCCATGCAGCGGCTTGACGCATGGATACCGTTTCTATAGTGAACGGTAATGTATGTGGACGCTTCCGTGACGTGCTGGCACAGAAGGTTCTTTTCTGCAGGTACACTAACAACGTTTCGTTAATCACTAAGTGAGTACCGAATAGATCTCGACTAGTTATTATAAGGAGAGACGAATAAAAGCCTTACCACCGGCACTAACTTCGATTTTTGGCTTGATCGCCGTGTGAGGACGAATAGGACGTCTTGCATCATGTTAAAAATTGGAACAACTTAAAAATGGACCCGTACATAAATTATGTGCTCTCTAAGGTAAAATGTTGCTAGTGTGCGTTTTTTGTGTTCTAGCTTTGCCTCTCACATGTGTAGGATGTTGTTGCTGTCCAAAAATCTGTATGGCTGTTAACTTGAATTTTTGCACCATGTTCTAAAAATAATTGGACTCGATGACCTATACCAAAATTGCTCCATATCTAATCTAGTTTTTGCTCGCAAACATTCATGGTCATAGCTTCTGTAGATCTCAAGTTATACCCTTTTTAGTGAACCTAGGTCATGCTATTTTTCTGAGGACAGTACTCTGAACATTGCATCTTTCGACCTTGTTCCTAATTGATCTAGCTCAACCTTTGAATATCAAAAGTGTGCATAAAAACCTTACTGAGTTGCTGGTGAAATTTGAGAAAATTTGGGGTTCTGGTATTTGAGTTATGAATTTTTATTCACAGCTGCCAGAATTTTAAACCATTTGACATGTTGCTCTCTCTTTGAGTTCTAACATGCGTTACATTTTTGTATAGATGGCTGCCCCTATGTTTCTCGAGTACGGCGCTGATGGTACGGTCCGTACCGATGGGCTGCACTGGGAGGGTTTTCCACGCCTTGCGTGGGAGGCACTCAACGCCGCAGGCTACACCACTCCGCCGGTCTACGAGATGATCGAGTTCGAGCACCTGGGCGTGCCCTGTTGCAGGGTGACCATCACCGTGCCACCTCACCCGGACCACCCCAACTGGTTCGACTTGAGCTCCGTGTACTGGGGTTTTTGTGGGTAGGAGGCCCTCGAGTAGGCTGCCCTATGGGTGCTGACGGACTTCTGCGACCACAACCCGACTGTGGTAGCACTGTCACCGTTTGGGCTGTTTCCAGCAGTGAGCCCGCACGACCCAGCGTGGCTGGACCGTGTGGACCACCTACAGGAGCTACTTCTGCTCGCGGTTCCGCTGGACGTCACGCGGACACTGACATATTGCTTGGACGCCGTGTTCACACTTCAGGCGCTGCGCAACACCACTGAGTTGATGTTGAGCCAGCGTCTGGAGTCTACTCGGCTAGCCTGGCACAGTCTCTCAGCGGCTTACCAGCAGCAGGGCTTCACTCTCTTCCAGACTCAGCAGGAGAACGACTGGCTTCGTACCAGGAGGTTCCAGTTGGAGCTGGAGCGAGGCGACCACTTGCAGAGGATCCTCGACCTGGAGGCGCAGACCACTACCCTTCAGGAGGACGTGGACGCCGGAGATATTGAGAGGTTGACACTGCTTCAGAACATCGCAGAGATGCAGCAGCAGGTGGAGGAGGCAGAGGTGCAGGTAGCAGCACTGCAGGCCATCGTGGCTCTGCAGCCAGCACCCCCGGTGGAGGCACCTCCCGAGGAGCAGCAGGGACAGTCCGGTCTTGACCAGGAGAGTCAGGTGGGACCACCCCCACCGACACCACCCGCTTCGCCTGCAGCCAGTGATGCTTCGGTTGGCAACTAGGTTGCCATAGTGTTGTAGTAGGATGACTTATACTCCTGTGTGTAGCCGCTTTGGTTGGTTTTTGTGGTAGGCTAACTTGGGAGTATTCTTTTGTGCAGCACGACTGCAATGTAACCCGTGATGTATGTTGGTGATCCCAAAAACTGGGCATCCATGTAATGCTTTGGTTGAACACCATTCCTGCAGTGATCGTTGTAAAGAAAATGTTTAAGCTAGTTGTGGTCAGATCCAAGTCCGGTGTTGAATACCAAACTTGTTCAGAATTTTATGACGATCGCGCTCGCCAAAAATTCAGCAATTGTGCTTATTCCTACTGAGAGTTATGCAATTTTTAGTCCAGTTCTGGCTGCTGTCCAAACAGCCGGATAGTACTTTGGAAACGAATTTTTTCGAGCAATTGAACACTAGAATCTCCTCATGCGTTGAATACCAAAGTGGTGCGAAATATTGTGATGACCATGCTCACCAAAAATCAGCATTTTTGCATGAGGGAAACTAGAGTTACGGAAATTTCGGTGAGTTTCAGCCTGCTGCCATGGCAGCTAGGCAGAGTTTCGCAAATCGGATTCTTCGGGCATGCGAACTTGGAATTTCACTTCGGAGTTGAATACCAACATTGAAGCGCATGAAATCCTGCACCTACTAACCAAAATTGAAAAATTTTCAGTGAATGGGCTGTCGCCTATGAAATTTTTCTTATGACCGTGTTGCTGCAATTTTGGGAATTTTGCACGAATAAGCTTGTCATGCATATTCTACACTTGTCATTTCCTTCCAAGCAAGACTATGACTATGTGACTAACAAGAGCTCACATTTTCAGATGGTGGGACCAACCCGCAGCTCTCCTAATGGTTTTGGAGCGTCGGGTAGTGGTGAACTACCACCGCCACCGCCCATGACGCCGTCGGAGGCATTCATGGCCACCCAGACCGAAGTGCTGCGCCAGATCCTACAGACGTAGCAACAGATAGCCCAGCAGCTGAACCAAAGGCCACCGCATGGGGCTAATCATGAGGGGCCGAATCATGTCACCACCTACGCTCAGTTCATCGGGATGAAGCCCCCGACCTTCACGAAGGCGGAAGACCCCCTTGAAGCTGAGGCGTGGATCAAGGCCATTGAGGCCAAGTTCTCTGCCTTTGTGCTACCATGCCGAGAGGAAAACAAGGCCAAGTTTGCAGCTTTGCAACTTCGAGGTGAGGCCTTGATGTGGTGGGAACATTTCAAGACCATGCAGCAGGCCGGGCATGCTGTCACTTGGAATGAGTTCAAGCAAGCCTTCAAAAGCCATCACATTCCTAAGGGACTTATGGATAGGAAGATGAGGGAATTGCTGGCCCTCAGGCAGGGATCTGACACGGTATATCACTATGCATAGAAGTTCAATAGCCTTTGCCAGTATGGTGGGCATCATGTGGATACCGATGCAAAGAAGATGGAGAGGTTCCGTGATGGCCTTGATGGTGAGTTGTATGAACGGCTGAACTTGATAGAGCCCAACAACTTCCATGAGTTGGTGAATAAGGCTATATCCCAAGAGGATGCTATGAAGAAGGCCCAGAGGGACAAAAAGAGGTAGGCTGGTTTTGCTTCGGGCAGTGGGAGTAACAAAAAGTTTCGCTTTGTGAAGAAGAATGTTCCTAACTCGTCCCAGCCATCTTCAACTGGACGCTGGATGATGAAGCCATCACAGAGCAAACCTTCAGGGAACTTCCAGTTTCGCAACACCCAGCAGCAAGCTTCCAAGCCCAACGCACCCCCACGCAACACCAGTGAACGCCGTTGTTACAATTGTGGACAGCCTGGGCACTATATAAGTGACTGCCCAAAGCCCAAGCAGATTAAGCCCAACCAGCAGAATCAAGGTTCAGGGACCAAGCCGGTCAATTCGGCTAAGAAGCCGATGGTGCAAGTCAAGTAGGGTAGGCTGAACTTCACCACTATGAGTGACATTCCGGAGGGAGCTTCAGTGCTTACGGGTACATTCTCTAACAATGACACCCCCATTAAGATATTGTTCGATTCTGGAGCCACTCATAGCTTTATTAGTGGAAGTTTGGTAGAAAAATTGGGTTTGAATGGTTCACACATTAAGGAGGCTTAGAAAATTGTCACTCCGGGTGGAAAAATCTCTTCTCACACCTTAGCCTTCGGAGTACCATTGAAATTGGGAAGTAAGACTATTCAAACAAACCTCATTGTCATAGGCTTAGAGGGTATGGATGTTATCTTGGGTATGGATTGGATGACCCGACATAAGGTGGTTCTAGATATCTCGGGTAGAGTTGTAGCGATCAATTCACCTACTATCAGACACACCACCCTGTACCTACCTTTTAAGGACGGTGCAGACCCTTGTGCCTAGGTGTCGGGGTTCTCTACCGCCGGCAATGAATTTTTATCGATCGTGTGTCGGGCTCGGATGGTTAGCGCAGGAGACAATGGGGTTTATACTGGTTCGGGCCTCCGAGGAGTAATACCCTACGTCCAGTGTGTTGCAGCCGTGTTCCTGAGCCAAGTGTGCTCGTAGTAGGGGTTACAAGCTAGTCGGGAGAGGGAGTTCGTTCCCAAGTCCCGGGTGGTGGTGTCTGGTCATGTGAAGGTCTAACTCTTGTGACCGTTACCCTCCTCTCCCTTTTATAGTCTCAAGGGGAGGGGCACAAGGGGGAATACAAAAGAGTTACAGTGCTTGGCAGCTGGTATGTCTCGTCGTACGTCGCTATCCGCCGGGGCGTATTGAAGCCGAGTCGCGATGCCTTGTCGGGAAAGCCGCCGCGTGGCCGGGTTGGACTGTTCCCTCCGGGACGCTTGGCCTTCTCCCCGAGTAGTTTGGGCTTGTCTTAGTCTTCCCGAGTGCTTGCCTAGCTTGCCACGCCCAAGCCTAAGTCTAGGCTCGTGCGCGTCGTAGAGGGTGCTTGAGTGCCTCGGGTTGAGTCTTGCGTGTGGCAGAGTAGGAGATGATGGTGATGTGATGGCTGCGCGGCTTGTCAGACCTGCATTAAGGCTCTTGCCGGGGCGGGCCGCTTGCATGGCCTCCAGCTGTTGTTTCCGCGTGACGTGGAGATTCGCTCCTCCCCGCGCATCGGTAGCACCGCCCGAGTAGTGCGCCCGGGCCCACGTACTAGTCGGAGCCTGGACTTGTCGTGCGAGACGGAGACTTGTCGTGCGAGGCGGAGACTTGTCGTGCGAGGGTTCCTCTAGTGGGAAACTAGTCGGAGATGCAGCCGTCCGGCCAAGGACTGGTCGACTTGCCAGTGAGGGTCTTGACGAAGATCTGCATGCCTTCCCTGAGACGTAGCTCCAGGTGAAGGGTGGACTCCTTCTAGATGTTGTTGTCAGCAAGGGTACGACCATCCTCAAGCTGCTTGCCAGCAAACGGTTGACTCCACCTCGAGGGTTGTGGTTTTGCCGTTGTTTTTAGGAAGATAATCTTACCGTCAAAGGGGACCCTAATATGGGCCCTCGTCAGTAGCCCCCGAGCCTGAGTGGGAGTCAGGGAGTCGCGTTCAGGCTCAGTTGGTGGATCTTGGAGTTGGAGGTGTTCTTCGGGTTCTCGGTGGGTGCGCACGACCGCATCCGCCGGATGTAGCCCTCGAGCCCGCGGGGGAGTCGAAGACTCGCCCGCGGGGTTAACGATTTTAGAGTCGAACATCATTCGTTAGGGGTGTAGTTGCACCCGAGTTTGCGGGAGGAAGATGAATTTTTGGTGACCTCGCACGACGCGAGGCACTAGTCGGGAGTCGGTTTCCCTTTTCGTTGTGTCTCCCTCGCGCATCCTTTTCGTCAGGAAGGAGGGGTTGGGTGACGTCGAAGCTTGCCTCGCTGGCCGAGCCTCGGCACCCCGTGAGCTGCATGCGGGTGAGTTCGAGTGAAGCCTCAGAGCCCCATTCGTCAGGCTCCGAACGGATCAGCTGGTGATCGACCTCAGATTCCTGATGGTGAAGTCATCTAGTTACCGAGCCCGTTCGTTTGGACTCGGCGGCTCGTCGCCTTTCCGTCGGAGGAAAACCATGACCTCCTTTTCCATCAAGACTCAAACGCAGTTCAGGATGCCCGCGACGCTCGTGCGCCCGGGTTCTGGCCGCTGGGGCCCATCCCTCACCGCCCCTCGCTCGGGTGTCCGGGAGTGGCTGTCGAACCCTTCGACGGGCCAGCCTTCGAACTCCCGGTCGTCGGTGTGTGGCGCCGGCCCTCGGGTGCAGAGCCGCGAGGAGCCGCCGGGGCCACCGGAAGAGTGCGGTGCTGTCGTCGTGACCGTCGAGTAGTCGTCGCCCAGCCCCCGAGCACGAAGGCCGAGTAGTAGTCATCTAGCCCTCGAGCGTGAGGGCCCGGGCCAGGTGGTAGTCGCCGTCCCCCAGCCCCCGAGTGCGAGGGCCGAGTCTGCGGTCGTGTTCCTGCAAAAGGAAATCGGGGGACAACAGTACATGGTGCGACAAATACCAATTTTGAGGAAAGATCATTTGACAATTGGCAACAAGAAATCTAAGTCCAACTCTTTTCAGTCTATTTAATTTCTTCGGGAAGTGTTCCTGTTGTGTTTAAGCACCTGACCCCCGACAGCCGCATCCGTAGCGCAGGGAGCAGGCCGCGTGCACGCGTAGGAAGTGTAGGCATGGGGTCGAGGTTTCACGATTTAAGGCGTGTGCTTCCCGAGTACTTTTAGCGACTTGTGTCAGAGAGGAAAAAGATATGCGTTGATATGTTCCGGAGACACATGTCGGGGTGTGTTATAACTGAAAAATGGTGGTGCTGGAATTACGCTTAGCTCGATTTCTGTTTGCGTCGGGGGAGACGGCGTGTTGTTCCCGGGCTCGTCCTGACCAGCCCCCGAGCTTCGCGTCGCCCGCAGTGGTTGAACGGGCGGCGTTGTTGTTGATGGCGGCGCCGCGGTCAATCGGGGTGCACTCATGAGCGATGAAGGTGCGAGCTGGATCGGCGCGGCGACGTATGCGAAGAAGGATGAGGTACGACGATGAGCGGTGACGCAGCAGTCGGTCTCGACTTGCCGCCACCCGCCGCGTTGCTCAAAACGACTTTGTCCTGATCAGGATGGGTACCTACACACAAGAACTTGGGTACTTGCAAGAAAATCATGTTTTTAGGTCAGAAAGGCGGTGCTCTAGAGTGGGAATCCCATTCATACGACTTGTTTTTCCGTCCCCAAGGAGTTTCTCGGTGTAGGCTCGTTCGCACAACTTCCTTCCGCCTCGCATGAGTACTCTCCGCCTCGCACGAGAAGACCCTCCGAGGAGTTCCTCCGAGGGACCCTTCCGAGAAGTTTCCGCCTCGCACGAGAAGGCGCCTCCGACTTGTTTCTGACTTGTTTCTCCGAGAAGGCTGCGATTCGCACGACAACTTTCCGCGTCTAAGTAGGGGCGACTCGCACGAGGACTTTCCGCCTCGCACGAGAAGTACGTCCGCCTACGAGCAGGGGAGTAGATCCGTGTCCATCCGAGTAGCAACTTGCACGAGAACTTTCCGCCTCGCACGAGTAGTTCACGAGCAGTTCTTGTACGCTTCTGACTAGTTTTTCCTGCAAAATAGAGGAAGAAAAGCAGAAGCGTGTCTCCCGCGTGGGGGACAACTCGCCGCCGGAATCCCTGAGGGTCGTCGCGCGGCGGAGAGTGGAGGCAGTCACCGGGAGCGGGCGCTGCGGCGCGAGGAGGAAAGGGCGTCGCAGTGGTCGGGCGCCGTCGTGTCGGGTCGGACGGCCGCGGCTTCGAGGAGAGGAAAAACAGGGCCGCCCGCCGTGTCGTCGTGAAGAGGAAAGGGGGCCGCGCCGGGCGAAGATGAGGAGGCGGGGCCGGACCCGCTGCGCGAGGCAGAGAGGCTGCGGCGCGGGGTCGCCAGACGCCGAAGCAGAGGAGCCGCGATGCGGGGCCGCCGCGCGCCGATGTAGAGGAGCGGGTCGCCGTGGCTCCGACTGCAGGTGTGGCTCGAGGAAGTGGAGGCCGCGGCTTCCGCGCCGGCTGTCGTGCAGAGGCGAAGAAAAAGGAGGAGAGGCAGGAGCCGCTGCGTCAGGCCGCCGTCCGCCCGCGCACCCGGACGGAGACGAGGCTGGTCGCCGTCCGCCCGTGCGCCGGGGTGGTTAGTCGTGGCCGGGTTGCAGCGCTGCGCAGAAGAGGAGGAAACGGCAGTCGTCGCGGGGCCGCGTCGGATGGCGCGGCGGAGGCGGCCGTGCCGGGACGCCGCGCACCGGCTGTGCCGAGGCGGAGGTAATGGGGGCCGTCACGTCGGAGCGCCGCCCATCCACCGGTCCGCCCGTCGCGCTAAGATGAAGGTGAAGCGGGCCATCGCGTCGGGGTGTCATCCGCCGTGCCGAGGCGATGGGGCCCCGGGCTGTGCCGCCTAGCCTGCTGCACCGAAGGAGGGGCGCTGCCTCGCCGTCGTGTCGCCTATGAGGTGGAGCAGCGGGCCCGCGCCATCAGGAGCAGGAGGGCGCCGAGGACGGTGCCAACCTGCTTGCTGCCTCGCCGGGGGAGGAGTCGGGGGTGTCGCGGCGTCGCGTCAGCCGCCCACGCCTGCGCCAAGAAGCCACTACCCCGGCATGGCAGATTCCGTGTCGGGAGGTCGCCGGCAGGCAGCGAGCAGGGTCCCGCGTCGTGAAGCCCGATGCCCCGGACGCGGCCGTGGTGAAGAGGATGCCGCAGCTCGCAGGCGTGAGGGATTTGTGCCCGCGGTTGGTGCTGGCGTCGCCGCCCGCGGATGTCGATTCGCCGACCGCTGCTTTTTCTTTTGCGGTTGGAAAACGTTGACTTGCTTCTTGCGTGATTCAGCAGGAGAGAGAAAAGGCTAGAGCTTGGATTTTGAGCCAGCCTTGGATTTTTTGCTCTGTGAAGAACCGACCAAGGGAGAAGAGGCGCCTGGTTGCAGCGGCTTCGAAGCTGGAGTAGTTGTAGTCGCAGTTTGCATTATTGCGGCCGTCGGTGCCGTCGTAGTCGTAGCTGGCGGCGTCGCGGTTGCCATTGTAGTTGAGGATGGCCATCCGAGATCTGCAAAAATCGTCGTGACACGCAAACGCCCCTACCTGGCGCGCCAACTATCGGGGTTCTCTACCGCCGGCAATGAATTTTTATCGATCGTGTGTCGGGCTCGGATGGTTAGCGCAGGAGACGACGGGGTTTATACTGGTTCGGGCCTCCGAGGAGTAATACCCTACGTCCAGTGTGTTGCAGCCGTGTTCCTGAGCCAAGTGTGCTCGTAGTAGGGGTTACAAGCTAGTCGGGAGAGGGAGTTCGTTCCCAAGTCCCGGGTGGTGGTGTCTGGTCATGTGAAGGTCTAACTCTTGTGACCGTTACCCTCCTCTCCCTTTTATAGTCTCAAGGGGAGGGGCACAAGGGGGAATACAAAAGAGTTACAGTGCTTGGCAGCTGGTATGTCCCGTCGTACGTCGCTGTCCGCCGGGGCGTATTGAAGCCGAGTCGCGATGCCTTGTCGGGGAAGCCGCCACGTGGCCGGGTTGGACTGTTCCCTCCAGGACGCTTGGCCTTCTCCCCGAGTAGTTTGGGCTTATCTTGGTCTTCCCGAGTGCTTGCCTAGCTTGCCACGCCCGAGCCTAAGTCTAGGCTCGTGCGCGTCGTAGAGGGTGCTTGAGTGCCTCGGGTTGAGTCTTGCGTGTGGCAGAGTAGGAGATGATGGCGATGTGATGGCTGCGCGGCTTGTCAGACCTGCATTAAGGCTCTTGCCGGGGCGGGCCCCTTGCATGGCCTCCAGTTGTTGTTTCCGCGTGACGTGGAGATTCGCTCCTCCCCGCGCATCGGTAGCGCCGCCCGAGTAGTGCGCCCGGGCCCACGTACTAGTCGGAGCCTGGACTTGTCGTGCGAGGCGGAGACTTGTCGTGCGAGGCGGAGACTTGTCGTGCGAGGGTTCCTCTAGTGGGAAACTAGTCGGAGATGCAGCCGTTCGGCCAAGGACTGGTCGACTTGCCAGTGAGGGTCTTGACGAAGATCTGCATGCCTTCCCTGAGACGCAGCTCCAAGTGAAGGGTGGACTCCTTCTAGATGTTGTTGTCAGCAAGGGTACGACCATCCTCGAGCTGCTTGCCAGCAAACGGTTGACTCCACCTCGAGGGTTGTGGTTTTGCCGTTGTTTTTAGGAAGATAATCTTACCGTCAAAGGGGACCCTAATCTGGGCCCTCGTCACTATGTGACTATTACATCTCACCTTGACGAAATTCCAGTAGTTTGTCAGTATCCTGATGTCTTTCCCGATGAATTGCCTGGCATGCCACCAGACCGGGATGTCGAGTTTGTGATTGAACTCCTACCGGGCACTTCACCCATTTCGAAATGACCCTACCGTATGCCACCCAAAGAGCTAGCTGAACTGAAAAATCAACTCCAAGAATTGCTAGATAAGGGCTACATTCACCCAAGTTCTTCTCCCTGGGGTTGCCCCGCGCTCTTTGTCAAAAAGAATGATGGTAGTTTGAGGTTATGTGTTGACTACCGACCTCTCAACGCGGTGACCATTAAAAACAAATATCCTCTTCCCCGCATTGATGTTCTTTTTGATCAATTGGCTGGAGCCAAGGTTTTCTCCAAGATCGATCTTCGGTCTGGTTATCATCAAATCAAAATTCGACCTTGTGACATTCCCAAAACTGCTTTCTCCACCCGATATGGTCTCTACGAGTATCTAGTGATGTCTTTTGGTCTCACAAATGCCCCAGCATATTTCATGTATCTCATGAACTCTGTATTCATGACGGAGCTTGACAAGTTCGTAGTGGTTTTTATCGATGATATCTTGATCTATTCCAAGAATGAGGAAGAACATGCCGAACATCTCAGAATTGTTCTGCAACGTTTAAGAGATCACAAACTCTAGCTAAATTCTCCAAATGCGAATTATGGTTGGATAGTGTGAAATTCTTGGGGCACACTATTTCCAAAGATGGCATATTCATAGATCCGAGCAAGGTACAAGAGGTGATGGACTGGAAACCACCCAAGTCCGTACACCAAATTCGCAGCTTTCTGGGTCTAGCGGGTTATTATCGTCGATTCATCCCGGACTTCTCTAGGATCGCCAAACCTATGACCGAGCTGCTAAAGAAAGGAGTAAAATTTGTGTGGAGTGAAGCATGTGAGAAAGCTTTCCACACGTTGAGGCAACACTTAACTTCAGCCCCAGTGCTAGTACAACCGGATAATTCCAAACCCTTTGTAGTTTTCTGTGATGCGTCAGGCACTGGTCTTGGTTGTGTTCTTATGCAAGAAAGCCGAGTCATTGCCTATGCCTCACGGGCACTCCGACCCCATGAAATAAATTATCCCACCCATGATTTAGAGCTAGCAGCGGTTGGTCATGCTCTCAAGATATGGAGACACTATCTGATGGGCAATCGTTGCAATATCTTCACCGATCACAAGAGCCTCAAATATATCTTCACTCAATCAGACCTAAATATGAGACAAAGAAGATGGCTCGAGTTAATTAAGGATTATGATCTAGAAGTGCAATATCACCCCGGCAAAGCCAATGTTGTTGCGGATGCTCTTAGCTGCAAAGTTCATTGCAACCGTCTAGAGGTGGAGCCGTATAGTGACACTTTATGTGAAGACTTAAGGAAGCTTCATTTGGAAGTTGTAGAGTAAGGAAATCTATATGCCATAGCTGCAGAATCCAATCTTTATGACAGAGTTGTCACTGCTCAATGGAATGATGAGGGCATACAACTAATAAAACAGAAATTAGCGGAAGGAGACCCCAAGTACACTTGTTTCCAGAGGGATTCAAAGGATGTAGTATGGTTTGGGAAACGTCTTGTGATTCCTGCTGACCAGGAAATTAAGAAGGAAATTTTTGATGAGGCTCATCTTTCCAAATTGTCTATTCACCCCAGAAGCACCAAAATGTATCAAGATCTGAAGGAAAATTTCTGGTGGTCCAATATGAAGGTAGATATAGCAAAGTATGTGTCCGAGTGTGATACTTGTCATAGAATGAAAGCAAGCCACTTGAAATCGGCAGGTGTACTCCAACCTTTGTCGATACCTATGTGGAAGTGGGATGACATAAGTATGGACTTTATTGTGGGTTTGCCACTGACTGCCAGAAAGAAGGATTCTATTTGGGTTATAGTGGACCAACTGACCAAGACTGCTCACTTCATCGCAGTTCACACCACTTATTCAGTTCAAGACTATGCAGAGATTTATATGGACCAAATAGTCCGCTTGCATGGAATTCCCAACACCATAATTTCTGATAGAGGTACTCAATTTGTAACTTGTTTCTGGGAGCAGTTGCATGAATGTTTAGGAACCAAATTGATCCGTAGTTCCAGCTATCATCCGCAGACCGATGGTCAGACGGAAAGGGTAAACCAAATTGTGGAAGACATGCTACGGGCAAGCATCGTGCATTTTGATAAAAGTTGGGACAAGTGTTTGTCCTTGGCAGAATTCTCATATAACAATAGTTATCAAGCTAGTTTGAAGATGCCACCGTTTGACGCCCTTTATGGACGGAGATGCCACACCCCTTTGAACTGGTCAGAAGCCGGAGAAAGAACACTCTTCGGTCCGGACTTAGTCAAGGACGTTGAAGAGAAGGTGAAGGTGATAAGAGAAAATTTGAAGTTAGCTCAAATGAGGTAAAAGAGCTATCACGATAGAGGGACAGCACCCCGACATTATGAAGTTGGTAATTATGTATACCTAAAGGTTTCACCAACAAAAGGTGTGCAAAGGTTTGGTGTTAAGGGAAAACTAGCCCCACGCTATAATTGACCTTATGAAATCATTGAAGTATGTGGGCCAGTTGCTTATCGCATCCGACTTCCGGAGCGATTCGCTGCAGTTCACAATGTGTTTCATGTGACTCAATTGAAGAGAGGTGTGCTGGTGCCTGAGACCGAGATAATCACGGAAGCAAATGCTTGGATTGAGCCGGATCTGTCACTCATTGAGCATCCTATGAGGGTGCTGGACCGAAAGGAGAGAAGGACCCGAAGACATACTATCAGGATGTACAAGATACAATGGAGTCACCATACGGAGGAAGAAGCAACTTGGGAGACGGAACATTATCTCAACACCAAGTACCCGGGTTTTCTACAATCTCGAAATCGTAAGTTTTCTTTAACCTACCGTGTTCTCTAGAATCGAATCTCGGGACGAGATTCCTCTTAAGGGGGGTAGGCTGTGACACCCCAGGTTTTTAATTAACACTAATGACCAGTCAAACCCTTTAACTTTGGTCAAATCTTGGTCAACCTGGGTCATCACCTCGAAAACCTAGCCAGCAATCACCCATGAACATCTTAAGCAAGTCAACACCCCTTGCCATGGTCAAACCCCTAGTCAAAGTGGTAAAACCCCTTAGTGCCCACACCTTGTCCTGGAACTTTGGCCATGTTCTCCAAATTTCGTTTAAATACTCAAAAATCGGCCAATATAAAAGTTGTGCAGAATTTCATGGGACACATTTCATCTTTAGGGTGGCTTTTCAAATTCGAAGAGGAAATAGTTCAAAAATCCAAGTCAAACTCCATTTCACTATTCATCAGCGCCATGAAAGTCAGCAACTTTGCCTGCAGTTCATGCTCAAACCATTGCTCAAAACATAGGTCGACCTGCACAAAAGTTGTTCTCCTATAACCCCTCTACAATTTTCCTTTTTGGCGGTTTTGAAGTTGTATTTGAAAAAAGTCGAGTTTGAAACGGTCAAACACGAGTAAATGTTTTGAATTTTTGGACACCGCGCCCTGGACGCGCCGGCACGTCGCGCCGCGCCGCCACGCTGCAGCCGGCGCACCGCCGCCACCCTCGGCGTCCGGGCCCCCACCGGCCCACAGTCCGGCGAGGACGGGGACAGCATCATCAC
This sequence comes from Cenchrus fungigraminus, assembly GCA_036936925.1. Classification (NCBI taxonomy): domain Eukaryota; kingdom Viridiplantae; phylum Streptophyta; class Magnoliopsida; order Poales; family Poaceae; genus Cenchrus; species Cenchrus fungigraminus. The sequence continues at coordinate 44,794,741 of CM072778.1, read as the reverse complement.
GCGCCCCCGCCCCGACCGTATCGCTCGTAGGGAAATGTCCCCGACACGTGGACGTGGCGGACGCGCCGCTGCCGAGCCCCGCCGCGCCTTGGTCGGCCGGCCGGCAGCCAACATGGCTCCGCCGCCCCCGAGCCTTGTTCTCCCGCACACGTGCCTTCAAGGCGAAGGTGCCGGTCCGCAGCACGCTCGCCCGTCGTCTATAAAAGGAGCCCCTGACCGTCTCGCATGCGCACACGTCTGCCGCCCCGCCATTGCCGCCGCCGCGGTGAGCACACCCCTCCGCTAGCTTCCGCCGCCAGTCAACACCTCGAGCCGCTCCCTTAGGTGCCAGTAGAGCTCCCACGGCCGCTTGTTGCCTTGCTCCGCCGCTCCCCTCGCCGGAATCCGCGCCGAGGCAGGCGCGCCGCCGCGACCTCGCCGCCGCCGCTCACCGGAGCCACCTCCGGCCACGCCACCACCACCAATCGGTCCGTGGGGAGTCCAATCGAAGCCCTATGCCGCTTGTTCACCTCCTCCGGCCGTACATCACCGCCGGCGAGCTGCCCCGCCGCCGGAGGGCACGGGTGTAAATCCCCGAGGGCATGGTTGTGAACCAGGGACCTATCTGCGATGATATTAATCTTAGTTTTCTTGCTACTAGGTCCAGCACCTTAGAAAAATCATAGAAATTTGTAGAAAAATCAGAAAAATGCAAACCCAAATTTTTTGGTGTCATTGAGACTAGATCTACAACTTCTACAAAGCATGACCATACATTGGACCGGTAGGTAATTAGAGCCTGAAGAATGGCTCGTTTTTTGTGGCTCGTTTAAATATGAATCTTTGATCAGTGACTTGGTTTAGGTAATTAGAGCCTGAAGAATGGGCTTGTAGTCCAATGGTAGGACGGTCCAGTGGGACGCTACCCACCAGGGTTCAAATCCTGGTGCTCGCACCTTTTCCTGGATTTATTCCGAGAATTTCCGGCATTATGCATTAAGTGGTAAGCGACGTTCCCGTCGACGACGAGGCGCCAGTGGTGACTTCGAGAATCTCTAGATCTGCCGGTGCTCAGTCCTTCGGAGGTGCTCATAGGGGTAGGGTTTGTGTACGTATGTTCATAGGGGTGAGTGTGCATGCGTGTTGTAAGCGTCTGCGTTGTACTGTGTAATCTCAAAAAAAAATGCACCTCACACTGGTTTTATAAATCATTTTGTGGTGAAAAGCTTTGGAACCCAAATAAACTTCATAATAGGTTTAAATGGGAAAAAAATCATCCTTGCTCAATTAATGACCTTCTTAACATGTTGAGGAGCATGTGTAGGGGCTGACGATCCTCCCTTGCCGTTTTGTGAATTTAAATTTCTTTATTTGCTTAAATATGTGCACAGTCACCATCAAAAAGTTTAAATCCTAAAACACCACATGTCATGCCTTTAATAGGAAGTTTATGCTAGATGAGTGCTTACCTAGGTGAATGTGGCCAACAAGAGTTGGATGTAATAATTAATCTCTCACTCCACACAATAATCCTGCATATGCATTCCGTGTAGAACTTCCCGACGGTAACTACTCGCTCGTGCCGGAAGCCGAGGAAGAAGGAGGAGCTGACGCGGAGCTGCAGTACGTGGAGGTGATCCAGGACACCGAGGAGCCCCAGGCTAACATTACTGATGAAGGCAAGCCCCGGTGCATTAACCTAAGTGTTTTTGGAAATTTATGCAACTACCTATGGATGTTTGTGCATTTACGTTCAGGAGTTGAAATGGAACTCTAGATGCATGATCCCTAGGTACCTATGTCCGTTACTAGTATGCTAGGTCAGTAGCTGCTATGCTATAGGACCGTTACAAGTCGGGTGATGTTTGTCGCTCGCGAGAATAGGTTCTTATGTTGGAATCATAAGATCTTTATAAATGGATTGCTCATGTGGTAAGAGCATGGGATTGGGCTCCGGTCCAATGGCCTTCGTAGGGTAAGTGTTTGAAAGTACTAAGCACTTGTCGGGAATGGGACCGGTAAGCCTGGTACCTTAATGAGGCGGTAAGGGATCTTACTATTACTCATCTTGAGATGCGTCTCACGGCTAGCTACCGGTGGTGCATGTGTGATTCTGGGTGCCTTGCGGGGTATGCCAGATAGCCTGTACCAAAAACTGTAAGATTCGATCCTGAGCTGAAGAGTTTTGGGAACCGCCTGGTGGGTGAACTCTTGGTGAGTACACCCCTCCGTGTGTTTAGGTTTACCTTGCAAGGTTATAAATCAATCGGTTGTCAGCCTCTCACCGTTATCTGAGACTACTTATCCAACTGGCCATGATATCCCTTATAATGGAATATTGTTAATTTGATGTTTGATTAATTGTACTGCACAACTTATGCTTGCCATAGTTTGCTCACTTAGAAAAGAGTAATCAACTAGAATCTGAGCTAAAACATTGAAAGTAAGGACATACTCTTTGTTGCTTTTCAGCAAAAGAACACCACTGGCCAAAAAGCCTTTCATGTCTAGAGCTTGGTGATGTAGTTGTCACTCGACGGGTAAGACTTGCTGAGTATTAGTATACTCAGCCTTGCTAATTTGTTGATTTCAAGTAATGCTTTTAGTGATGTGTGACCTGGAGAGATCCCACCTGGCAGGGAGCTGGAGTGGGTGGATGACGACGAATGAATGCATCATGGCAGGCCTCCTGTGATGCTCATCGCCCCGCTTTGTTAATTTCTACTGTTTTCGAACTCTGAACCTTGTTTATCATGTCAAGTGCTTCGGTTTGTAATAATTAAACCCTTCGGCACAGATTTGGATTTTAATTTGTGTTTGTACTCTGGACTCGCCTTCGTGTGAGTTTTAATGCATGTTGTCGATCCTTTGTTGCTATGTAAGTGATTTCACCGGGCTTGACCCGGCAACCAACGACGGGATGGTACCTTACTGTCGCTTAATGGCCAAAGTGGAATGGTTTAGGCGATAATACGGTATTTTCCTGGGCGGGTTGTCACACTCCACTCGTCCATTTGAGGTTGCTGGATTGTGTGGATGTGCAGAGGAGTGCAAGACACCTAAAATATCATATCCATTCCATCCAAGTGCTAAATTGCTCATCCATAGACTTGCACATGCTTTGTGTGTGTGCTTAGTGCTAGGCTTAGCTTAGAGCTAAGTGAGTGCAAGGTTGTGCCAACCTTGTGAGGTGATTCTTGAGTGAATTAAGTTGTACAAGGTGCGCCGGAAGCCTTAGGGCCTAAGTGGCTCACCGGCAATCGTCTTCGACCCTTCGGCTTGGTGTGGAGTGGCGAGGACACTTTGTGTGGGGGACGTGGAGACCCCCTTCCTCAGTGGAGAAGCTCCTTAGTGGAGGCGGCATCAAGGTGACCAAGGGAGCTTGGCGAGTGCCTAAGTGGAGAGCCTTTGGGGCGAGTCAAGTGGTGCTCTTGGGAGAGACTTGGTGACCGGGAAGCAATACTCTTGTGTGAGTGCTTCAACAATGTGGACTTGGGGTGGCTTAGTGCCTACCGATACCACGGGATAAATCGCGTGTCAAGAGTTTGCTTCCTCTCATCCCTCTTTACGTTTCTGCATTACTCTCTTGCAATCTTTGCTTGCCTTTACTTTCCTAGAGTAGTATCATGCTAGGATTGGCTATAGGTTGCAAAACTTATTTTGGGATGAGGGTTTCACACTAAATCAACCTTAGATTGCACATCTAGAAAGATTTGATCTAGTTTACTTTATGCAAAAGTAGTGAAGCCATAGGTTAAGGTTTTAAGTTGCCTAATTCACCCCTTCCCCCTCTTAGGCTATGAGCATCCGATTCCTTACAATTGGTATCAGAGGCGGGACTCACTTCCTTCACAAGGAAACGCCAATTGGATTGGTAAATTGTGAAAACCGGCTCATTGGAACGGTTAGGCTTCACCGCCTAGTGAGTTGCTCTATAGAATTCGATTGGTAAATTGTGAAAACCGGCTCATTGGAACGGTTAGGCTTCACCGCCTAGTGAGCTGCTCTATAGAGGTATGAAAGGGGTGGATACCTTAGGTTTGGCTCCACATTTCGATGGCACGGGCTATCCTCGGTGGAAGGTTCTCATGGAGGCCTATCTCCAAGCAAAGGACCTTGATGTTTGGAGAGTCACCGATGAGGGCGTGAAAAATGGTACTAAGAAGGAAAAACAATTTGATCTGATTGCTAAGAGTATCATTTTATCCTCGCTAGATGTAGGTGTTTTCAATAGAGTTTTTACTTGTGATAATGCTTATGAGCTATGGAAAACCATCAAGGAGCAAAATGAGGGTTCAAAAGAAGTAGCAAATGAACGCTACGGTTGCCTCCTTGAGGAATTCAATAGCTTCAAGCAACTTGAAAATGAAAATGCCGAATCTATGTACTCATGCCTAAACGTGCTTGTCAATGAGATCAATGCTTTAGGTGTGAAGAACATCACGAACTTGAACATCAACCGCAAGATCCTACAAAGTCTCCAGAAGCCCGATTATGACTTGGTGACAGCTATCATCTATGAGAAGAAGCTCGAAGAATTGAAGCCATCTCATATCTTGAGCAAGATCATGGCACATGAGCTTCAAATCATGCCCAAGTCCAAGAAGGCGCCCCAAGAAAAGCCCCAAGAACCATCTTCTCCAACCACTAGCCATGCCCTCTCAAGCCAACAAGAGAAGGTGATGAGTAGGATGGCTACTCATGGAAGCTCAAGCGAAGATGATGGTGATGATGGTGACGATGAAGACTCCTCAAGTGATGAAGAGGTCGAGTCCATGGTGGCCATGTACGTGAAGAAGATCTTCAAGTATGTGAAGAAAATCAACATGTATGGCTACAACGTCCACTTGAGAGAAGGGCGTCATCATCAACATATCAAGTTTACCAAGATCGAGCACAAGCCCAAGAAGAAGGTGGTCAAGGAGAGGAGACCAAAGCAAGAAGCAATTGTCGCTGTCCGCGAGTGGATAAGTGGTGGAGAATCAAGTTCTTGTAACTCAAGTGATGAATCAAGAAAGAACTTCACCACCTGCTTCATGCAAGGTCCTTCATCATCACCACACATGTGCCTTATGGCCCAAGGTATGGAGAGCAATGTAAGTGATGGTGAATCTGACACCACCTCTCTCGATGATCTTGTTGAGCTAGTCCATGAACAAAAAGGAATACTTAAGAAACAAGCTAATGAAATTAAAGAACTCAATGCTCTCAATGATCTTAGTGCAACCCTTGCTACAAATTATGAACATTTGTTGTGCAAATTCAAATTGCTTAGCAAGGAGTGTGATGAGCTAAACTCTAAGCTTGAGAGCAATGAGACTAAAACGAGTGATTCCTTTGAGCTTGATGAATCATCTATCCCTTGTGCAATTCCTATCTCCAAGGTAGATGCTTCAACTTCTTGCATTGATTTAATTTATGAATCTTGCTCACCATCTTGCAATGAGAATGTTGTTGTAGAAACAAGTAATTGTCTCGTAGGAAAGAAAAATGATGAGCTCAAGCAAGAAGTGAATTGGCTCCGAGAGAGGTTGGCAAGCTTGATGGGCAAGGGCAAGAACAATGAGGAACAAGTGGACATCTCTCAAGACATGAAGAGAAAAGTCCAACCTTCTCAAGATAACCGTGATCCCATGGTGAAGAAGCTTGAGAAGAGTGCAACCGTGACTTGCTACAATTGTCATGGAGAAGGGCACAAGTTCTACAAATGCCCTCAATTTGTCAAGAAGATGGACAAGGGCGAGAAGAAGAAGTTGAACCCCACCATCAAGAGCTCCCTCATCTACACCAAGCCCAACCGCAAGAACAAGACCAAAAGCAACACCTACGTCGTCAAGAAGAAGGCTAATGGCAAGGTGGTTGCACACAAGGTTGGGAAGATGAAGACGGAGCGGGGTTGGAACCAACCCATTTGGGTGCCCAAGGAAGTGATCATCAACATGAAGGGGCCTCAAATGGTGTGGGTTCCTAAGGCCACGTGAAGGCCTTGAGAGCGGGGACTTGGGAGGCTTGGCACATAGCAGAGATGAGAAGATTCAAGCCTAGAAGCCAAGCTTGCAAGTTGGACATGTGTTGCCCAAGTTCCCCGGTTGAGGTAATGGAAACTAGAACCTATCTCATGTATCATTGTAGCTCCATTGCCTTGTCTAGGTTTGCATTTGTTGCTATGCCTAGTTGTTTACATATGGTAGGTTGCTTGTGTCATGTGCTAACCCATGAGCAACTTACGTGGTTTGATTATTGTGTAGGAAAGCTACACTTATTCCTTCATGATGCATGTTTTTCATAATATCTCTTTGCATCATGAGCAAGCTATAGGATTGGCTTCCCTTTTGTTGTCACAAACAATGTGCATACTTTTGGTTGGTGATTCAAACACTAAATGCACACATTTAGGGGGAGCTCATCCTATGGTTTGGTCATGGGACTAACATTGTTTCAAGCTTATTTTTATAGTCCCTTGGTGACGCGTTTCGGTGTGGTACTTCATTCTAAAAGAATGCTATTTCACTCTCAATGTGATCTAACATCTCTAAAAGAGTGGATATAGCAATAAGAGCTTCATGCTATTGAGTCATGTCCTTGCGAGCTTATGTCTCTATATAAGTTCGAAGGCAATGCACTCATAAATTCCTAATCCTTGTGGTACCCCAAGTGTCTTCTTTGTGAGCTTCTTTCAAGTGGTGTCACCTAGTGATATCATTTCCAAGTGGCTCATCTCAATGTGGTTCCAACAAGGTAGAGAAGAACAACCCCTGGAGGTATGCAATGATCAAAAGACTACAAGTGATATCTACAAGTGGTAATGTAACAAGAACCCATTTGTCTTATCTCTTGTCCTTTAAGCTACCTCCTTGCATGATATGCTCTAAGCTTCCTTACCTTACAAGTGTTTGTAGTTGTGCACTTGATTTTCACACTATCATATTGTGCACACAGTTAGGGGGAGCTTAGTTTGTATCATGCTAGTCTCATGAGCTTGTGATCCACCTTAGTTATTCGCACATGTGGTATCTTCATTGATATCATACATATGGATCATGGTTCATGCGGCTTTCTCCCTTGTGGCTAACATTTCTCTTTGAGCTATGTCAAGAGTTTGCTTCCTCTCATCCCTCTTTACGTTTCCGTATTACTCTCTTACAATCTTTGCTTGCCTTTACTTTCCTAGAGTAGTATCATGCTAGGATTGGCTATAGGTTGCAAAACTTGTTTCGGGATGAGGGTTTCACACTAAATCAACCATAGATTGCACATCTAGATAGATTTGATCTAGTTTATTTTATGCAAAAGTAGTGAAGCCATAGGTTAAGGTTTTAAGTTACCTAATTCACCCCCTCCCCCTCTTAGGCTACGAGCATCCGATTCCTTACAATAACTGAAGTAGAGCAAAGTCATACAAAGAAATAAAGATACAAGAGAACTCATACCTAGATCCCAAAGTAGACTTGGAACCTGAAGTAGAACTACTCTAGACTACCTCCTAGCCTTAGAAACCAAAAGTGAGAGAGGAGTAAGATGTGTTGTCTAAGAATGAGCCCCCTCCCCTTCTATTTATAGGCTGAGCACCGGCGTCAAGAGGAGCCAAACACCCCGGGAATGGCCTTTAGGACCAATGGGAAGACACCACGTGGAAGCCCCTGAGTGGAGGGCTCAAGGTCGGTTCGGCCGACCTGTGGGGTCGGCTGACGCCCTGTGGGCCCCACTCAGGGTGTGTTTCCTCCGGGTGGATGTCCTGTGGGCCTTTAGGTCGGTCCCCGGTGTACACATGTTCTTGAGGCGGTTTAAACGCTCTGGTGGGCCCATGGATCCAAGTGAAGTCCATGTGTCACGCTCTGATTCGTCGGTGCTTGCCTCCCTTGGATTGGTGACATGTCTTGCATGCATAGGATCTAAGGTGGCAGCCCTTCCTTGGCTGAGGTGACGTGGCATGAATCATAGAAGGTGAGTTTGCTATTTCTTTTGCACTTATTTTCCTCCAACCACAAGATCACCAAGGACAAGTGGAACTACATTATTCTTAACTAAAATGCGTGTAAGAAATGCCTCTTGCTCCTTTATTCATGAGTAAATTGACGGCAAAAGTAAGCACTTAACAGCCGTCAACAACTCCCCCAAGCTAGCCTCTAGCTCGTCCCGAGCAAGACACTAAGGACTTAGGTTGGTTGATCAGGAGTTGCTACGATGTTGTATTTCTAATTTATGACAAGCATACAACTAGGTACTCTATCAAGGATTGAATGAGTTGGCAGTAATCTTACCTTATGCTCGATTGATATGGGGCTTGTAGCTTCACCTGCCTTGGGTGGTTGAAAGATAGAATGGCTGTATAGAAGTTACTAATCACATGTACCTTGATCAGTTATCAATCCGGAGGTTTTGCAAGTTTTTTCAAAGAAATCAAAGTTCCTCAAATGATACTCTCGGATCGCTCATTGTGTATGATTCCTCACCAAGGCATTGAATTGCCTTCTTTCACCACCTAGTCCTCTTAATAAGCTGATATGTGGAGCTATAGGTAGGGAAAACATGTGGCATACCTGTTTCTCATGTATTGTCGAGTCAAAAACCGGATCCTTGTGAGCAACAAGTCATACAACCTGATCAAGATGTGCATGTGTGTGTATATGGTGGATGGATGATGAACTCCTTTTTGCATATGATCCTCTCTTCTCCTTTTGAGATTTTTGAGACTTGGGCTATGTCCCTTTATTCTTCTTTTTCTTCTTTTTGCATGCCCTTGAGCATGTTTGTTTGTTTGTTTTTCACATAGCCCATAGTCCTTACTGAATATTTTTGGAGAGAGAGAGTAATCATGGAACAATGCGCGGAGCTTTATTTGTGGAACAGATGGGGGATGGATGAAATGATGGGTGCTAACTTCCGGTGTAGAAGTTTAGCATATAGTGGCTGTGTACGTGATCTTGATCATGGGAGCATGAAAAGTTTCTCGCCGAGGGTCACAACAATTCGACAAGATTCAATGAAAAAAATCAAGTAGCATATGTGGAGGCTAACAAAAGCTAGGATCTACATATGTCTTTGGGTAGGAATTTCTCATCATTGAGGAACTTATCATTTTATCATTTTCAAAAGAAAACTCCGGATATCAAACATCACTTAGTACTAGCTCATAGCAACCCTATTATACCATATCATACCTCACAACAACCTAGGCAAAGGTCATCCTTTTTGCTACCCACAAGTTTCAAGCTAAGGTTTGATCATACAAGCCTACGAACTCAAAACTAAAATAGGGTACTAAGTTGTAAGAAGGGCATACAAGAGGAATAAACAGAGCAACTATTCATCATTTCAACCATGGAGAACAAAAGAATTCTTACCGTGCATATGAAAGCAAATTAATTTAGGAAAGCAAAATATTTTTGGTCTTTTTATTTTTGCAGATTTTTATGTGTTTTTATCATGTGTTTTTATCAGAGTGGGGGTCCTCCCCCAAGCTAGCTTCAGGCTCACTACTGTGGAGGGCGATATCCTATCCACCGAAAGTAAGCCCTCTACTCCTCCAACTGCTGCTTCTGTGCCTGCTCGATGGCGTGAAGTCTCTCACCAGACATACGCTGCCTATCCCGGGTGGACTCAGCGTGCTGGTGCACAGTCTCCTCCAAATCGCCGACTCGGATGTTGAGCTCGCTCATCTGCTAAGTGAGGGTAACCCCACGAGATGATGAGCGCAACCCGGATGATGAAGACGTCACGTCTCCATAGGCAGTACCAGCAGGCATAGCCCACTCGCCACTACCTGCACTTGCCCAAGCCGAGCTACTCGCACCCTGCTGGTACATGGGCTGATCCCAATCGGGAGCATATCCGGGAGTGACCCCAGGCATGTACTCGGTAGAGGTCCATGTGCCAGGCGGAGGTGTGGTAGGCTGAGGCTGTGGCTGAGGTGACGGCTGCGGAGATGGCTGTGGTGGCGGCTGTTGTGCTCTGGCTGCTCTCCTCGATGCACTCCTCGTAACCCTGTCACCAGAGACACTAGAACGATGAGGTTCCTCGAGAGGAACGGTCAGTGGCCCTTGGCCATACAACCTGAAATCTGGGTTAGGTAACCGAATCTGGTTTGCATAGCTAGGGTAAAAGAAAACCAAAGAATCATCCGGACCCTTCTTAAGAATATGCCCCTGAGTCAAATAAGCCTCATCGATCTGAGTCCGGGGATTAGCAATACAGGGCACATTGGGCCCTTGCGTAACCCCAAGATTCGTGATGATGCGCGAAATCAAAGACGTACACTCAATAGAACCCGTCATCTTAAAGTTCATCAACCACTACCGAATCATAGCTTGAACGGGGGAGACCTTGATCCGTCTGACTGCGGCATATAAAATCATCATCTCGTTAGTGCGCACGGTTCGGACATCATCCCTTGGAAAGAGAGTGAAGGCGAGCCACTTGTGCCACAGTCGGAGAGTGGGATGCAAGATATCGTTGCACCGAGGTGTCAACTTGCCGCAAACAGGCCGACCAGAGACTTCTTCCCAAAAACTTTCACGATTAAAATCACTGCAAGCTTGCTCAAGAGAAATATCGCAGCGACGATGAAAACCGAGGGTGCAACTAAGATCTTTCCATGAAACCTGATATACCGTTCCGTGAAACCGAAACGTAATACCAGTTGCATCCTCCCGAAGAGTGCAAAGGAACTGGATGGTGATAGGTCTAGAACCAATTTCCGAAACCGGAACGAAATTCTCCCAACCAAGAGCTTGCCAAATGGACGTGAACTCGGAGTCCATACCTGTTTTCTCGAGAAGGTCCGGGTCGAACTCCTTGGTGTTGGCGAAGACTCGGTCCTTGATGAGAGCGTAGGCTTGTCTCTCGCGATCGTCCCTCAAGTTGATGAAGGCGGCGTCGGCGGCACACACTCCTTCGGCTTGTGGCGTGGGTAGCTCTTCTTCCTCCTATTCTTCGCAGTCGGTTGACTTTGGGCTTGGTGTAGCTCCGGAATGGCGAGATGAACCCTCTCCGTCACGTGAACGGTGTGAGCGAGTCTACTTCCGGAGTGCACCGGCGGCCCAACTCATCTTGCACAACAATCGGACAACACGAGCTACTCATTGATGGGTTAGTGAAATCAAAATGAAATCCTTACCGAGCTTGCTCCACCACTATTCAATATTTCAGCAACACTTGGAGAGAATACTTGGCACCTCAATCTCGAGCAAGAAATCCAAGAAAACCAAAGAGCAAGAACAAGAGGGGAAGAGAGTGATGGAAATGAGTGAATGGGTGAAGAAACCCCTCAAACCCCCTGGTATTTATAGGCAATGGAGCCGGGCACTGAGACATGGGCCGTGTCTAACGGCTAGGAGCCGTTGGAGGAAGGGGAGCCGACCCCACCTCGGGCCCGCTCGCCTACAGTCTTTTGCAACGACTCTCGAACGGCGATTTGGTGGCCTGCCTAGGTGTCCCGGTCCAAATTCGCCCAAAATCTTGCTCAAATGAATTTTTAAGGATTTTCTAACTCAAAATTTTATTTTCAGAATTTTTATTTAAAAGGGAAATATGAGATAACTACGATTTTTACCTTTTGGCGAAAGGACTCATCATTTTAAGTCTGAGAGCGAGACTTCCTCGTTGATCAATTCCATTCGTCACCCCGCTCCCGAGAAATAGATAGGGATGACTTCTTTACTTCCCGCCACACTTTTCGTGTTTTGTTTAGCTTAGCCAATGTAGTGGGAAGTTGCTAGGGTTGTGGCTCCGTCCACTCCCCTGATTGCTCATTCGTACCCTGCAGTGTGTAACACTGCTCCTCTGTTGCTCGAAAGCAGAACATCATACTCTTCTTCCCAATGCGGAAACAGATGGTTCTGGATCCGACATTGATCCTCGCATTGACATCACTAAGGAAAGGTCTCCCAAGAATGAGAGGTATTCCCCCATCATCTTGCATATCATGGACCACGAAATCCGCGAAGACGCATGAACCTTGGATGAAAACCAATATGTTGTCTACTATCCCCTCCGGATATCGGATTGATGAATTAGCAAGCTGGACTGTCTTTGAAGTTGGAGTCAGAGCTGGATACCCCAATTGTTCGAACATGGCCTTGGACATGAGGTTAATACTTGCACCAAGGTCACAAAGAGCATTCTTGATCTTTCTAAAATAAATCCTGCAGGTGATAGCCGGATAACCAGGATCCTTCTTGTGTGTAATGGTTGAAGATTCCCATGGATCAAGAACCTGCTGTATGGGCTTCCCTGCATAGTCAGTAGCTCGTGCCCGCCTAGATGGCTTACCCCATCCGGTGGACACTGCACAAACATTTTCACAAGAAGACACGGGTTGCCCCAGAATCTTCCCGTCTTCAGCAGAGGGAACCAAAGCAGCTAATTGAGCCAACTGGGTTTCTTTCATTTTGTTAAAGCTCAGCTGGTTCTTAAGAGCAGAAGAAAGGCTATCAATTTTAACATTAAGGCTTTCCAAAGCCTTATCGTGGGCAGCTGTTTTTTTATTAAAACTATCATTGATCTTAGCCTGCCCGAAAACCAGATCTCTCAGGGAAGGTTGGTTTGGGTTGAAAGAATTACCTTGATTACCTCCCTGATAATAAGGGCGTGATTGATTCCACATTTGACCTCCTTGTGGATGATAACCATTGTTGTTGCCGTTCATGTACATCACGTCCTCCTGGATAGTAGGGCAATAATTCCCTGAATGCCCAGTTTCACCATAGACTTCGCAAGTCATGCGAGATTCCATAGCTTGAGTAGTGACGGCCATGGCAGCCTTCTCGTTGGTCAGATCATCCATTCTTTTCATGAGCAGGTCCATCTTAGCTTGCAACATATCCGCTTCATTGATGGTATGTGTACCCCTCTGACGTGGCTGGAGTCGATCATCACTCCACCCTTGGTTGGAGACCATCTTGTCAATAAGTTTGGTTTCTTCAGCAATAGTAAGAGAGAAGAAAGCCCCTCCAGCAGCAGCATCAATATGGCCTCAGGCTGTCGGAGTCAGCCCATTATAGAAACTCTGTAGAATAAGCCAGTTGTCCATCCCATGATTGGGACAAGCCAGGATGTACTCCTGAAGCCTCTCCCAAGCTTCCGGGATATTCTCATTCGCCGCTTGCTGGAAGCTTGAAATTCTCCCCCGGAGGGCATTGGTTCTGCCCAAAGGAAAGAACTTCGCAAGGAACGCTGCTGAGCACTTTTCCCAAGTGTCAATTTCTGCACGGTTCGCATAGAACCACTGCTTCACCTTTCCCAGGAGGGAGAATGGAAACAGTCGCAGACGGATGGCATCTTCCTCCACTCCTCATACAGTGAAGGTGCTGCACAGCTCCAGGAACTGTTGCAGGTGGGCGCTCGCATCTTCATTTGGCTTGTCACAGAATGGGCTAGCCTGTACCATCGTGATTAGGCCAGTCTTGATCTCGAAGTTTCCGTTCCCAGTGTTGATCACAGGGCCTGTCGGCACTTGGTCAGCAGAGAGAGCAGAGTACTCGCAGAGAGTCTTCTCATTGACTTTAGCCATAGGAGTTGATTCGGATGGCACTAAGGAAGCTGGGTCAACTTCCGAACGTACACGCGAAGAAGAGCCGAAATGAATTCGTGCATTCCTTACGAGTGACTCAGGATCTTCAGTGAAATTTGGCAGTAAGTCGAAACCAGTCATACACTATCTGTCTTCATCATCAATAGACAAAGAAGACAATCAAGGTTAGCCTGCATTGAGAACTGTTTCATTCCTGTCATGATTATAAACATATGCAAAGTGTTGACATGTTATCCTTAGCCTTCCCCAGCAACGACGCCAGAAATGCTTGTTGATATTTCTTAACGTCGATGCTAAGTTTAGGAGTCCCTTGCAACGATGCCAGAAATGACCAAATGGTAATCCTAACGATTACAAGAGTCCACAAGCGCACGGAAGTACCATTGTAGCATTTCCCCAAAGGAGTATTCCAAAGGGTATCGAATCTAAGGAAGACTGGGCAGATTAACAAGTTCAACACTATTGCAATGAGTATAAATCATAGACAGAAACAAACCAGGCACTCAAGTGCAGGGGTAAGGTATGATAGATAAGTTGGTAGTGTGAACACACAAACACTCTCTCTCTAAAGGTCCTAGGCTTAGGAGGCAACATACGAGTTAGTTCTAGGTTCTAAGGTACTATGCACATGAAGTCAGTAAGATGAGTTAGATACACACTAGCATTGCATGAATGTTGGCTTAAGCACCGAGGTATAAACGGGGAGCCAACCTCCCGCGTCTCTTACGCACGACTCCGGTTGTTAGACTTTAGACTCCTACAGCGTATCCGAACGTGGGGGATTCCAGAAGGGTTCAACGGCTGTCACTACCGTGGCCTACCCCAAGACAAACCGTGGGATACACTCATAAGTAACGTAGCTACGCAACCCAAGCACCACGCTTACGTTGTTAGCAGGACTCTGACCGGCCCGGGCTATTGTGACCCAGGTCAGAGCCACTAGATAAACCAGACAATTACACCGAGTACCGTAGCTTAAGCACGAACTTGATACAACACGAACATGGAATCTAACTAGATCGAACTAGGCTAGGTACACAAACGGATTTGTGCTTTCCTATGTCTATTCAACAAGATCAAAGGATCGTGTTCGTGAAGAACACGAGCCTCTAACTTTATGAACAAACACCGAAGACATGAGTAAGTCACTTGTCAACTGGATCGAAAGGGCTCGTTCAACAAGAACATGAGCCTCTAAATGATGAACAAGTGAAGAACACATGAACAAATCACCCATGTATACAAGCACAACTTTATATGAAATAGTTATATAACTGAAGTAGAGCAAGGTCATACAAAGAAATAAAGATACAAGAGAACTCATACCTAGATCCCAAAGTATACTTAGAACCTGAAGTAGAACTACTCTAGCCTACCTCCTTGCCTTAGAAACCAAAAGTGAGAGAGGAGTAGTAAGATGTGTTGTCTAAGAATGAGCCCCCTCCCCTTCTATTTATAGGCTGAGCACCGGCGTAAAGAGGAGCCAAACGCCCCGGGAATGGCCTTTAGGACCAATGGAATGACACCACGTGGAAGCCCTTGAGTGGAGGGCTCAAGGTCGGTTCGGCCGACCCGTGGGGTCGGCCGACCCCCTGTGGGCCCCACTCAGGGTGTGTTTCCTCTAGGTGACTGTCCTGTGGGCCCTTAGGTCGGTCCCCGGTGTACACGTGTTCTTAAGGCGGTTTAGATGCTCTGGTGGGCCCATGGATCCATGCGAAGTCCACGTGTCACGCTCTGATTCGTCGGGGCTTGCCTCCCTTGGATTGGTGACATGTCTTGCATGCATAGGATATGAGGTGGCAGCCCTTCCTTGGCTGAGGTGACGTGGCATGAATCATAGAATGTGAGTTTGCTACGTCTATTGCACTTATTTTCCTACAACCACAAGATCTCTAAGGACAAGTGGAACTACATTATTTTTAACTAAAATGCGTGTAAGAAATAACTCTTGCTCCTCTATACATGAGTAAATTGACGGCAAAAGTAAGCACTTAACAGCCATCAACAGTGGGGCGGGACGGAAGCGCCGGCGGGGTAGGAGCTCACCGTCAGGGCGGGGATCCGGCGCGGCGGGACGGGAGCTCGCCGGTGGGGCGGGACGCAGGCGCGGTGGGAAGCCGGCGCGGCGGGGCGGGAGCTCGAACGCGGGGCGAAGAGCCGGCGCGACGGGGCGGGAGCTCACCGGCGGGGCGGGAAGAGCATCGGCGTGTGGGGTGAGGCGCCGGTGCGGCGGCGGGCGGGGCGGGTCGCTCGGGAGGGAGCTGCGGTGGATGGCGAATGGAAGAAGATGAATGGATAAGGAGAGGGGGGGAGAGAGGAAAAGAAAAGAAGAGGAAAAAGGGAAAACAATGAAATAGGAAAAATGAAAAAAAAGAAAAAAATAGGAAAGAATAATTTAGACATTTTACAACCTCAATCCAACACGTAAAGCCGTTTTGCAAAACGTTCTCCAAAACAGTTTCAGCTCTATTAAAAAAGCTGCTCCACCGAAGGAGTTAGAGCCGAAACCGTTTTTGAAGGAGCCGGAGCCCTGCCAAACAGACCCTCGTTACAGAGGATGCCTACGTGTGATGGACCCGACATCGATGTCACTGCAGCACTGTCCGGGGCCGCAACATCGAAGTCGCAGCAGCAGCGTCCGTTGAGTCGCCACCACGGCGGCGGTGCGTAGCACCCAGGTAGTGCGACAGCAAACAAAAAAGGAACGACGGGCCCAAGGGGAAAAATCGATGTGAACGATTGGAGGGAACGTGTGGGCCAGGGTCTGACCTGGATGTCATTTAAATTTGAAGGATATAGATTTGGAGAGTTTGTTGGAAATCCTACCATTTGGAAAACTTTCGATTTTTTTATAGACCTCCAAAAACTTTAAATTTAGCTAAAATCTTACCTAGACAGTTGGAGTTGCTCTAATAAATGTTGATGTTGACCAACATGATTCAAGAATGTTGAACCTATACTTCTTTTGAAAAAGTAGAATACAACATTTTTGGGAAAAGGTTTTGCACCAACATTTTCAATTTTGAGAACATTTTTAAAAATGTTGTCAACATTTTCATCATTTTTTTAAAAATGTTAGACCGACTTTTTTTTCCATCTTCTTGGCGGCGGAGGGCCGCAGCGCTTGCAAGGAGCCGCATGTGGCATGGGAAGGCATGCCAGCCGGGACAGGCCTGGGCGATGGTGCGGGGGCGCCCGAGGAGGAGCACCGTCGTGGGGAGGCGCGCACCCCCCGACGCGTGGATGTGCACAATAGTGAGAGTTTGTTCGGCTGATATAAATAATAGTGTTCGACTGGTAGATTGAATAGTAGTCATGTGAGAGGAAATAAACAGAAATAAGCCAAGTCTAGATAAGCCGAACAGACTCTGACACGGGGGAGGCTCGTCGGCAAGGGTGTTACCCTACCGGCTACAGCACTGGAGGGAGCACCAGGTCGATGTCCGCTAGAGGACTCCGCCAGAAGGATCTCCACTAGGGGACCCTCTGTAGCTCGGATTTGGCTGCGAAGATCTTTGCAACTCCCAGAACCAAGTCCACTGCGGAACTCATCGCTAGGTTAGCGATAATGTGTGAGTTTATTCCCCGTCAACTTGTTTGGTGACCCCTCCCACTCTCGATCTAGTTTTGTATTGTTTCTTTCTATTATACTATATTTAGTATATTATGATTTTTTTTATTTCATTCATGTTTCCTTCATTATTGTCTATTTCAACTAATTATAATGTTTTAAAATACATGTTTAATTTTTCATATATATTTTAATATTTGTTATATATTGATGATGTATCTATTACATATGTACATATTTTTTTCTTAAGTTTGTACAATGTGTGATGAGATGGTAAACCAGGGGTAATCAACTTAGTCTCTAATCCCCCGTCTACAAGACTAAGATGGCCCACAGCCGCAACAGCCCAACATCAACTCCAGCAAAGCAGGCCCCGTCATCATCCAGCATAAGCCCCGTGTCACCTTCAAAGGCCCAGCTCCGACTTAAGCGTTCGCCCCGCGTGACTTAGAGCAACTCCAGCAATGGCCCCTATTTTGAGCCCCTACTTTTGTGAGTAGGGGCTCCTCCTATTTTTTGGGGCTATACTTTTACCTCCAACTCCAGCAACAGCCCCTACTTCAGAGACCCTACTTGTATTATGATAGATGGGTCCCACTTGTATGTGTCTGTAATTTCTTTTCTATTTTTTCTACCTACAATTTCTACCTTATCTCTTCCCCCTCGCGTCCTTGTGCACGACGCCCATACCCATCTCTCCCATGACCACCCCTCTCTCCGCGCTCCCAACTGCCGGACGCCCGGCCCGGTGGCGGCGGCGGCGGTGGAGCACGAGCTCCGGTGGCCCCTCCTCTCCTACGGCGATGCGCTGCTCCTCCAACTCGCAGCCGCTCCTCCAGCCCGGGCTCCGGCGGCGCGGATCTGCGCGTGAGCTTTGACGACGGTGCAACAAGGAGGCGGCGCAGCTCGCACGACCAGTCGGCATGGTGGTGCGACGGATCTGCGCGCGGCGACCTCGACTTCCACCTCCAGGTAGAGTTCCAGCCCTAGGCGCGGCGACCTCGACCTCCAGCTCCAGACATCGATTTCCAGCTCGGGCCGGTCGTGACAGGGACCCCTCCGCCCAGGCGTGGCGCGGCGGGAGAAGGGCAGAGCTCCGACCGCGGCATGGAGCTCTCCACCCAGGCGCGGCGCGGGGGGAGAAGGGTGGGCGTCCCATCCTCCGGCAGCAGCCTGGTCCTCCGATTCAGTACCGCCATAGGGGCTCGGTAGCAGAGGTGTGCATCCGGCGGTGGGAGCTTGATCTCCGGCCATCGAGGCGACGTCAAGAGGGAGCTCGAGCTCCTACCGGTGTGGAGGCAGTGCTCGCTGGCGGGACCAGCGGCCGTGGGGGAGCTTCTGGCGACACGACCCAGAGGGACCGATGGGGAGGAGCGGGCTCCGCTCGGTGGCGCGTGAGCCGAAACGAGCAACCACCAAGTAGGGGCTCCCTTCTCCACCCGCAGGAGAAGGGGCTGGATGGGGGAAGTAGGGGTGAATAGTGATGGGGGCTGTAGTTGGGGCTCTGCTGGAGTTCATTTTTTTGCTCCCAGCTCCTACTTTTTGAGTAGGGGATCAAGTAGGGGCTCTGCTGGAGTTGCTCTTAAGAAGGTGCCCCGGTCTGATGGCTACCTCAGGAGAAAGCTCCGCCTAGCACGACCTAAGCCACGCTGTTGACATTTGCTAACGTCGTTGCCAGGTTTGTATTCCTGGCAACGGCGCCAGAAATGCTTGTTGGCATTTCTTAACATCATTGCTAAGTTCGTGAGTTCCTAGCAACGATGCTAGAAAAGTCTGATGGTAATCCTAACATTCACAAAGAACCCACAAGCGCACGGATATACCATTGTTGGATTAACAAGTGCAACACTATTGCAATGAGTATAAATCACAGATGAGAGTAAGTCAAGTTATAAACACAGGGGTAAGATATGATAATAATATGGTAGTGTTGACACACTCGAACTCATTCTCTCTTTGGTACACTACGGCTTAGGAGGCAGCATACGAGTTAGTTCTAGGTTCTAAAGTACTATACATATAAAGTTAGTAGATACCAGTCAGTCACATAAGCATTTTACGAATATCAGCACAGCACCCAGGCACAAACGGGGAGCTAACCGCCCGCGTCGCTTCCGCACGACGTCGGTTGTTAGACTTTAGACTCCTACAGCGTACCTGAACGTGGAGGATTACAAAGGTTCCAACGGCTGTCGCTACCGCGGCCTACGTCAAGACAATCCGTGGAGCACGCTCATATGCAACGCAGCTACTCAACCCAAGCACCATGCTTGAGCTGTTAACTAGACACTGACCGGCCGGGGCTATTGTGACCCAGGTCAGTGCCACCAGATAACTGGCCACTTACACCAAGTACCGTAGCTTGAACTCGAACTTCATACAACACAAACATGTGATCTAACTGGATCAAACTAGGCTAGTCATACATACGGATTCGTGTTCTACTATGTCTATTCACCAAGATCAAAGGGTCATATTCGTGAAGAACACGAGCCTCTAACTTATGAACAAACAACAAGAACATGAGTAAACCATCCGTCAACTGGATCGAAAGGCCGTGTTCATCAAGAACAGGAGCCTCTAAATGATGAACGAATGAAGAACACATGAACAAATCACTCATGCATGCCAACACTACTTTATATGAAATAGCTGAATAACTGAAGTAGATCAAAGTCATACAATAAAATAAAAATACAAGAGAACTCATACCTAGATCCCAAAGTAGACTTGGAACCTGAAGTAGAACTACTCTAGCCTCCTAGCCTTGGAAACCAAAAGTGAGAGAGGAGTTGGAAAGTGAGTTGGGTAAGAAATGAGTCCCCTCCCTTCTATTTATAGGCCTTGAGCAACTTGTGGAAGTAGCGCCAACACCTCGGGAATGGACTCCAGGACCAACCTGAGATCACCACGTGGAAGGCCTGGATGGGTCGACACATGGTCGGTTCGGCCGACCTGTGGGGTCGGCCGACCCCTTGTGGGCCCACCTCGGCCTGTGCTTTCGCGTGGTGGCTGTCCTGTGGGTCCTCAGGTCGGTTCCCGATGTCCACTTGGTTTTGAGGTGGTTTACTTGCCTCTGGGCCCTTCAATCCATGTGACATCCATGTGTCGCCCTCTGATTCGTCGGGGTTTGCCTCCCTTGGATTTGTGACGTGGCTTGCATACATGAGATCCTTGGTGGCAACCCTTCCTTGGCTGAGGTGATGTGGCATGGACCATAGAAGGTGAGTTTGTCACTTATTTTGTGCTTATTTACCTACAATCACATAATCTCCAAGGACAAGTGGAAGTACATTATTCTTAACTAAATCCGTGTCAGAAATGCCTTTTGCTCCTTTATTCATGCGTAAATTGACGGCTAAAGTAAGCTCTTAACAGCCGTCAACAACTCCCCCAAGCTAGCCTCTGGCTCGTCCCGAGCAAGACACCAAGGACTTAGGTTGGTTGATCAGGAGTTGCTACGATGTTGTATTCCTAATTTATGACAAGCATACTACTAGGTATTCTATCCAGAGTTGAATGAGTTGGCATTAATCTTACCTTTCGCTTGATCGATATGGGACGTGTAGTTTCACCTTGACTTGGGTGGTTGATTGATAGAACAATTATATAGAAATCGCCAGTTGCTTGTACCTTGATCAGTTGTCAGTTCGGAGGTTTTGCCAGTTTTTAAAAGAAATCAAAGTTCCTCAAATGATACTCTCGAATCGCTCAATGTGTATGGTTCCTCACCAAGGCATTGATTTGCCTTCTTTCACAACCTACTCCTAATAAGCTTATATGTGGAGCTGTAGGTAGGGAAAACATGTGGCATACCTGTTTCTCATGTATTGTCGAGTCAAAAACCAGATTCTTGGGAGCAACAAGTCATACAACCTGATCAAGATGTGCATGTGTGTGTGTATAGTGGATGGAGGATGGACTCCTTTTTTTTGCATGATTTTCCCCTCTCTCCTTTTGAAGTTTTTGAGACTTGGGCTATGTCTCTTTATTCTTTCTCTTTTTTTTGCATGCCCTTGAGCATGTATTCTTTTCTCTTTTTCACATAGCCCATAGTCTTTCTCGAATATTTTTGGAGAGGGATAAATCATGAAGAATGCGTGGAGCTTTATTTGTGGAATGGATGGGGAATGGATGGAATGATGGTTGCTAACTCCCAGGGTGGAAGTCTAGCTTATGGTGGCTGTGTATGTGATCTTGATCATAGGAGCATGAGAAGTTTCTCGCCGAGGGTCATAACAATTCGACAAGACTCAATGAGGACCGGAGCGTCCGAGGACCGGTGGATGGTCGCTCCTCAGTGTGATGAGTGATTGACAACATGGTGTGGACTGACTCTTGGCTGAGTATTGTAGGTGCAGATTGCGGCTTGATTTGTGTTGGTGCAAGTGAAGAGCGGGCGCGAAAGGTCTATGCCTTGCGGGGCCTCCGAGGAGTGGAGAGACAAGTAGGCTCAGCTTGAGGGACCTGGTGGCCAGCGGGGTCAAGTGCGGGCCGCATGGTGGCAAGAAAAGCAAGACGAAGTCATCGATCGGAGCCGGTGCAGGGTAGCGGCTCACAACCGGAGTCTGCACGGGGGGTTTGCGGCGGTTCACCACAAAACTGTTGTTGACAGTCGTTAAGTCCCTATTTTCGACCGTCAACTTTGGATAAAAGTTACTTCATGAGAGTGTGCACCATAGCTATAGGGTTATAATCTAACAAATTCCACAAGCTTTGGTGTATATTTGGTTGCAGGTGAAAATGAGCAATTATAGAATAAAATATGGCATTATCACAAACAACTTCAAATGCCAATTTGGATTACACCATTGCGACGGGCTTGTCGAGACGATCGAAATGGATATATCATTTGACAACTTTGGAGCTCGGATGCAAAAGATATTAAAGGAACAATAAATCATGGGATGCTGACGTCATCATGACGTCAGCACCCCGCCCACCGTACGCAGCTGCGCGGGAACACACCAGACGGCGCCACGTGGCGGGCAGCCATAGGCCGCAGGACGCACCACGGCGAGTCGCACGCGCGCGCCTGGGCTAGGCATCGGGCCAAGCGGCGGCCCGCGGTTCGCCCTCACGCGGCCGCCGCACGCGCACGCGCGCCCCCGGGCGGGACCGAGCCGGCCAGGCCGGACACGCGGCGCGTGGCCGCTGGCTCGCGGAAGGCGGTGCCCCGGTTCCCGCGGCCGGCCCCTGGTTCGCCGCCTGGTTCCCTCGGTTTCTCTTTTTTTTACAGCAGTTCAACACCCAGCCGGCCGGTTTAGCCCCGGTTCATGGTCCTAGGATCCGGTTTTCGCCCGGTTCTTTGCTCCACCGACTTGGGGAAGCGTGCCCCGCACTGTTCCTGGCCAGGTGGCGCGTGGAGAAGGCTGGAAAGAGGGAGAGGTCCTCCACTTCTCCAAGTTTCCTCCCCCTATAAATAGAAGCCATCCTCCTCACTTCAAAGGGAGACGAACAGAGAAGCAGAGATCAAGCGAAGCTCTACCAAAATTAGTACTACAATTACGTGAGAGTTGAGGTGCGAGTCTGGGAGAAGCCGGAGTTGTCGGCTTCCTCCCTTCCTCTTGTACCTCAGCGGATGCGGCTCCACTTCGAGTAACATCCGGGTAACTCTTAGGCATTCTGGATTTATTTAATTAATTAAGTTCAGCTTTATTATTTATGCTTGTGGGCTCCTTGCTTTGATTAATGTTCTAGTAATTGCAAAGCTAGAATAGTAGTCACTAGAGTAGACGTGGTGTCTAGTCTTGAGATTACCTCGGAGTACACCTAGTGGCACGGATTGTTGTGGTAGCCCCAGGTTGTGACAGCCCTGACGGCCTACGTAGTCCACCACGTGAGATCCACTAGAGCGCAGTAGGACCCCTGCTTGGCTTGCCTAGCCCCCTTCTCATCACTTTCCGGGTAAGGACGGTTGAGCGTCCCGAAGCAAGCATCGTAGTAATCACTGATCTTATCTTTAGCATCCGGAATGCTTCGAAACCCTCTCTACCTCTCCTACACTATTCCCATATCTTCTCTCGTCCAAGGCCGATCTTGATTCTTCACTAGTGCACACACGTTCCCTATGGATTCGATACCCTGGAATACTCTTGGGTGAAAGCTACACCGGTATCCGTACGCTTGCGGACTTTTTTGCGATCGTTATTTATACCAACAGGCCTTTTGGTGTCGTTGCATATTTAGTAGGGACGCTAGCAAGTGCCAACAAGCTTTCTGGCGCCGTTGCCGGGGATATAAACCTGGTGCGACGCTAGTGAGCGTCAACAAGCTTTCTGGCGCCGTTGCCGGGGATATAAACCTGGTGCGATGCTAGAGAGTGTCAACAAGCTTTCTGGCGCCATTGCTGGGGAACGTGTACTAGTGTCGAACCGAGTCGTCTGTGTATCCCCATCCATACCATCACATATCCCCATATGGATTCCAAACCTATCAATCAGTTTTTGGCTCCAACGGGCGAAGATCTGGAGCCTCCACCCTCATCATTACCCATCCATGCACCTATCTATGAACTTCGTCCCGCCCTCATAGCTATGGTACGGGAGCAATCTTTTTCTGGAGCAGAAGAGGAAAATCCGTACACCCACCTTCGCGGTTTTGAGGAAGTGTGCTCGTGCCTTGTCATTCGTGGCATGTCACACGAAATATTAAAGTGGAAGCTTTTCCCGTTCTCTTTGACGGGAATTGCTAAGAAATGGTACACTCAAACTGTTAGGGGTGTCAAGGGAGATTGGGAAGTTTTGCGAAACAAATTTTGTCTAGCTTTCTTCCTGGAATCCCGATTGGTCGACCTCCGTATGGAAGTGTTAGGCTTTAGGCAAAAGGAAAAAGAAACCTTAGGAGCAGCCTGGGCACAATTTTTGGACCTAAACATGTCCGGTCCCAACCTCGAACTCTCCGAACCGATGCTTTTACAGCATTTTCGTCGAGGCCTTAGCAAGGAGTCCGCCCAGTTTCTCGATATTTCTTCGGGAGGTTCTTTCACTCATTTGACACCTAGTAAAGGGAGGAACGTTCTCAACAAAATCCTTGAGAATACCCCCTACACTGGTATTTTTGATGAATTTCCTGAAGAAGAGGTTGATGAAATCCTTGAGCCGGAAAATGAGGTTTCACCTATCCAGCCTACACCCGTGACTGCTCCTCTCTCTGAGCCAATAGAAGTAGAGCCTCCCGTAGAAAACCTCCATAGTCTAGAAGATGAGGAAACTCATCCAATGGACTTTATCAGCGAAATCGAGGATGATCTTTTCTCAGACTTTGGAAATGCCTCAAATTTTCTTATCCAACCAAAACCTCGAGCGTGCAACTCTCCGTTTCAACAAAATGCTAGCCAACCCATAAGCCCATTCTCAAAGAAGACCTTAAATGCTTGTCGGCGGCTATGAGTGTGGAATGGTTGAGAGAAGCCGAGACATCACCCGAGGTAGTTAGACTCATCATGCCGTCCACTCTTGGCCAAACTAGAGTCTCTAATTACTTGGCCAAGCCAGAGCCATGTGGAATGTGGTTGTACTGTTTTCCTGGGTGGTTCTCCATGTTCCGATTAACATATATGGTCTTGCAATTAAATCGTCACATAACACATAGGAACATAGAGTAAAAGTAACCATGTTGTCATTACCATCCCAGTTGAGCAACTAAGCATTATCTACCATCAAGATTAATTAAGCAACCCGGCTATACAAGGCAATGGTAAAAAGAATACTAGTCATCATCCTTAATAGGAACCCATCAAAATTAATGCAAGCAATGCAAAGTGATTAAATAGAGTTATTGGGACAAAAGAACAAGGACACACTTGCCTTTAACCAAAGTAATGTTTTTGCTCAGAGTTCTTCATCTTCAAGCTCTTCAATGCTTTCGAACGACATTCATTCTATGCGCATCAATCATCGGCACAATCATACGAAGCAAACAAACAAATACAACTAAGATCAATGCACCAATCAAAAGAAAAGATTTAAGAGAACACACTAAAAGATAGGGATTGATTCTATGAACATGTTGATGTAGGCGAACTGAAATTAGAACTGAATTGAAAAGGATCGAGTTTAAAAAATAAAAAGGCAGCTGATTGATCATGGCATAAGGATGATGTCATCATGAAGATGGTATATGATTATTCAACAGATTAAAGATAGTCAAGGCTAAAAGATTTATGGAGCTTTAGATGATGGCATGCACAAGATTTATGAAGCAAACAAACATTCTATTTATTTTGCTAGAAGAGAAATCCTAATGATTGGTGTATAAGGATGACCTCACCATGATGTCATCCTTGCATGGCAGATGGCCGGTTTCGTTGCTTCTGTGCATATACGTGACTTAGTTTCCTTTCCATGGCTACCATCTTAGCTTCCATGAATGTGCTTTGTACCAGATAATAACCGCTGCAAAGAGACAGATAGTCTGGCTTCAGCGCCGAGGCGGCAGGAATCAACAGGACACGGCCGTAGGCATCATGGATTAGAGACGGGACGGACATGCATGCATAAAAGCTAACAAACATGTTGCTGTTGGTACATACGTGCATGAAGGCTTGAACTGATTAGTTGAGAGAGGTATTGAAGGAAAGGTGCATGCAGCGTGACGGCGTGGACGGTGAGCTCACGAGCGGCGTGGACGGTGAGCTCGGCAAGACGGCGACCGTGAGGGCCTGCGTGTTCACCACAGACGGCAAAGGACAGAAATCGTGGCCGGCCGGCGGCACACCTAGCGATCTTCACGGGGCGCACGGTGCTTCATCGGCAGCGACTAGATGGAAGGGTGTGGCTCGTCGCCGTAGGGGCTTCGAGGCGGCTGGGCTGCATCTTGACGAGAGGAGGGAGACTCGTGGTGGTGTAGACTGGCTGGCGTGGCTACGGCGACCGGTGGTGCCAAGACAAAAGATGAACGACGGCTTCATATCAAACTCGATGAGGACGGTTGTCGTTCGTCCTTCAGCTTGACGTATGTGTTCCTCCAGGAGCAACTGGATGACGGACCTCGGGATGGCCTTCGTGATGTGCCAGGTGCAACTTCTAGCAGGGCCGGCGGACGGAGCTCGATCTAGAGACGGGGCGGACGGACTCCGGCCGGGATTGAATAGGATGGCAGCAACGGAGGTACTGCTCGTGCGGATGAGATAGATGGCGCCAGCCTGCGGGTTGATCTTGACGGCGTATACCCCAGCAGCGGCGGCGGCGCTTCATGGCGGCAAAGGCGGCGCATAGCGCTAGGGTATTTGGGGGCGCTGCGGTATAGAAAAGAGAGAACGCGAGACGATGTCGTAGCTTGCTGTTTATAGGCCACCAGTCAGGGGGCTAGGTTTGGTCGACATGTTTGCATGCACACGTCAGGAGTCCTGGTTCAGGTTCATCACGTACACGTACGCCTGCAGCCACCTGAAAAATCCAGCTTGGACTATGTGTCTTCCGTTGATGTGCAGGGGCAAAGATCATCATAGTTTAACTTTGGCCCAAGAAGATAGTGATGACAGGGTGAAAGGAAACAAAAGATAATATAAGAAGATTTGGATTTCTATAGAGATGTTGTATAGAATCTTGAAAAGAAGACAGAGCAGCTAGCAAATAAGTTGCGATGATATAGAACATGGTAGTGTCGGTAGAGCCAAATAAAATACTTGAAGCTCGCGGAAAGAATTTCAGAGCTTTGTAGAAGATAGATTTAGCTCTGGGAAAATGAGAGTAATTTCCGAAAGTATCTGGAAAATTCTTGGAGGAACATGAGACATCTAAACACATTAAAGAAAAACACTTTCACTCAAGAAACGCTGGGATGCATCGGCATGAATGCAACACACATAACCATTTTTTTCCTATACTATATTTCCTGTAAAGAAAATAAATGTTAGAAAAATTTTAATATTAAGAGAAAATCATTGGTTAATTTTCTTTCCTATTCACATCCTGAAATTCAGAAATTTCAGGGTGTGACACAAGCTCCTCAAGAGTTGTCCCTCTGGACACATTCTTGAGTGTTGGGGGGTTGCATATGCTATGCCGCTCCTAGTAGACAAGATCAAGGTTAATCTAGACTTCCACGCCTTTGATGTCCTCGATCTTGATCTCCTCCTAGGCTCCCCTATAGAAAAACTTCTCGATGCATCTCAAGGGAGCCTAGATGAAAAGCTTAGGGAAGCCGCTTCTGCCACCACTCCCTTGTTCTCAGAAAATTCTATGGTGACATCACTTCCCAAGCAAAACCCGTTCAAGGAGATGATGTATGTATCTCCATTCATGTCGTCCAAGCCCGTTCTCGCTGAGCTTGTAGAATTTTCTACTTCTCAGGAGTATGACTCGGAAGA
This sequence comes from Cenchrus fungigraminus, assembly GCA_036936925.1. Lineage (NCBI taxonomy): Eukaryota > Viridiplantae > Streptophyta > Magnoliopsida > Poales > Poaceae > Cenchrus > Cenchrus fungigraminus. The sequence continues at coordinate 44,767,348 of CM072778.1, read as the reverse complement.
CCCTCTTCATCTTTGTGAAGACGAACGATCATCATCACCCTTGATCGATTTTGAGCCTCTTCCCACTGGCCTGTATCATGTTGTTTTCGACCTTGATCGACATTCGACATTGAGATTCCATGATGCATCTCTTGAGATGGAGAATTCATGGACCATGGAATTATATGAGGCGCCGACCCTGGAGTCCGAAGGAAAGGATTCCATTCACAAGCATGGTAGCTTCACCCTTGATATACCTCAGGAACCATGGTTGCATCATGCCTCTCCAGAGTCAGCCACGCTCAGTGCACAAAGCACGCATCAGGACTACAACCGCCTTATGGTTCTCCTCTACAAAAAGTTTAGAAGGATGGTTGTAGATGCATATGTCCACCATAAGTATTGCAGATTTCGTGAGTGCATTGCTGCAAGAAGAAGTTCCCATGGTCAAGCTTATGACCGTAAACAAAGCACTACTAGGAGATAGCCTGGATTAGCGTAGATTTATTTCTCCTTCCAAATAAAAGCAAGAGCATGTTTCTAGGATAAGATTGTCCTTCGGGTATTTTTGGTCGCTAACCTTTCGGGTGGGGATCAAGATGAATGATGGACAGATGATGCCTACGAACAGTGAGCTACATCAACTACAACACTTTGGTAAGTTTTTGGTGAGATAACGGCTACGAAAGGAAGCTTGATCTCCACACACTTGAGTTTTGTTGCTCAGCAATGCAAACTTCAAGTGTGGGGGAGGTATGTGAGCATCCCGAGTAAAGCACCTCTCATACAAAATCTTATCCTAATTTGGAGATGATGTTAGCTCATGCATCTTGCCTAGCTAGATATGTCCTGCTTTTGACTTTAAACAAAGCCCTTCCGGGAGGTTGCCCGATGTTCACCATCGGTCTCATGGTGAATAAAAATAAATAAAATAAAACTTTGCTTTGATTTGGCTAGTACAATCTGTACTAGCCAAATCCATGTATCTCATCTTTGTCTAAAACTGTGCAGGAAAAGATGCAGCAAAAGATAGTGTGGGGGAGGTACCGAGAGTCAACTTCTCCCGACAATCAAAGGAACAACGTGGTTTGAACAATCCTATCCCCCTAATTCCATGATTCATAAGTTATAATTCCTTTCATGAGATAATCATTAAATTAAACTCACTGAATCTTGATGCTCCATTGCTGTACATGTTTTCAATTGATTGGCTTGCATGTTCTTTATTCCTAGCACATACATCTGTTGCTTGTGAACAAATATCATTAGGAAAACATGTTCATCTAAATGGTTGATTGATGAGATATGGTACGATGCGATGAACCTTACTCACTCCTTCAAAAGAGACATGGGCTAAAAAAATAGAAAAAAAAGAGAGATAAAGACACATGCTAATGAGAAACTCTTCTCAAGCATGATGAAGAAAAAGAGGAAAAAAATAATAATATAGCCATGTTCTTGTTGACGGTCCTTACAACAAAAATTCGACCGTCAAAACCTCGGGTTCGAGAGGAGTATATAACAAGTTTCATGCACATTTTTGGTACTAATAAAGTTCCACGAGTTGTGTTGTGATTTTCATAGGCAGGTACACATTTTGGGAGAAATTGGGACCAACACACCACACGTGCAAGGCACGGCCGAACCACCTGGTCCGGCCGGCCCTACAAGTGCGGCTGGCCTGGCAGGTGCGGCCGGCCCTGCAGCTGCGGCCGGCCCTGCCAGGTGCAGCCGGCCCTGCCCCGTGGCACATCTCTGGTCCAAAGCACCCCCTCTCCCTCGAGCACAACTTGGACGAGCACGATTCACTGAAGAAACATCGGTTTGATCAAATGGTGGAGGCTAGGATCACTTGGATCAATGGGTCAACTTATCCGATCGCTCAACCGCCACAACCGTCATCCAGAGGCAATCCTAGGCGTCCCCGATCATAGTCGGTGCATCACACAGCGCGGGGTAGGGCCAGCCGAACCTAGAGGGCCGGCCGCACCTATCAACTAGCCTGCCGGGCGAAAGCGACCCAAGGAGCCGACCTACAACCGCCTCAGGAGCAGTGATCAGGAGCGTCCAAGGTGAGAGGCGGCACATCCCAGGGCCGACCGCACCTAGTGAGCCGGCCACACCTGGGATATTCCTCCCCTGCGCTCCACCGACCTCCCTTGCCTATAAAAGCCACCTCCCACTCGCTGGAACGGACACACAACGCAGGAGCATCTCCATTTCTCTCTTTTGTTCACTTAGAGTGGGATTAGTGTAGCTTGGGAGTTAGAGTCGAGTCAAGCTAGTCTCGGGGTTCCGGAGGAGTCTTCTTCAGGGTTCCGGTACTACTCTTGTATCCTTTCTTTGTTTAGACTCAAGTACAATTCAAGTTATCTTTCTATCTTACCTTTCGAGTCAATTACATTCAGCTTTTACTTTGCTCTAGAAGCTTTATTCTTGGTTTAGACTAAAGTTAGTTTAATCTTGGTTAGCATAGCTCTCTTGAACCCTATAGTGTTGTGGTCGTTCTTTGTTTGATCTTCGGTGTTTCATCGTAGAGAGAGACCTTCCTTCGTGATATCCGGGGAAAGGTTCTTTGATTCGTTGTGAGCATGGTGCTCAGAGCTTACCTTAGTCTTAGATTGGTGTCCCGTTCAACGGAATAGTTGTGGTACCCTAAGGAGGTGACAGCTCCGGACGGGCTCAGTAGTCCACCACGTTAGTTCGGGCCGGTAGGATTCAGCGCGTCGTCGTTCTCCCTTCTCATCCCAGTCCGAGAGCACGGCTTTGCATGCCCCTGCAGCACTAGAAGAGCTTGTCGAGTTTAGCTTGCCTTGGTTATCCTTTGCCTTAGTTCTTTACCTAGAGTTGACAAGAATAGATAGATTGTGTTAGGATCCTTTCTCGTCTCGTTGTCCTCCCAGCTCACTAGGTCCTCTCTAACCCTTTATCAAGATCTCCTTGTGTGTGTCAAGTTATCCCCGAATATCTTTATTCGTTACCCCCGCTATAGCTCTTTACCGAGTCTCGTTACTCTCCACCGTTTATCCGATCATCTTTGCCGTAGTGCCTCCCTTGGGAAAATATAAATACGATAACCCGAATACCACCGGGTGAAGTGCTACAACGGTAATTTGTGCGCTTGCGGACCTTTCTGTGACGTGTGTTTTACCAAAGACGTTCCCTAGTCCCATTACGAGGGGTATAAACCCGGTAGCGACGCTAGCGAGTGCCAGCAGGCATTTCTGGCGGCGTCGCCATGAGTGGAAACCTAGTAGTGAGGCTAAGGAACGTCAACAAGCATTTCTGGTGCCATTGCCGGGGAGGCAATAGGCATAAGATATCATTTAAACTTAGTGGTAGAGTTATCTAGGTTCGGTGAAATGCTATTTAAGCGGGTTTACCCTTGCTCTACTCTCGTGTACGCAGAGTAGTGCATGACCGGTTTCTACCTACCGTCCAACTTTCACGACAATCGGAAGTCACTTGTGAGGAGAGTGCGATCTCGCGTCCTCATTCCTCAGAAGTTTCTCTCAAGTCAAGAGACGAACACCGTCAATCCCGTAGACAGCACCTCATCAGCACCCATGGCCGAGAGGACAATCCGCGAGTTTTCCGCTCCCTCCAACACCAATGTCCCTACCGGACCGAACGTGACAGTGGGAGACGGAAACTTTGAACTCAAGCCGGCGTTGATCAACATGGTGCAAGCTAATCCGTTCTGCGGCAATCCGAATGAAGATGTCAACGTGCATCTCCAACATTTTCTGGAGGTGTGTAGGACTTTCACTATCCGTGGAGTGACGGACGATGCAATTCGTCTTCGCCTATTCCCGTTCTCATTGCTCGGGAAGGCGAAGCAATGGTTTTATGCGGAGCGAGATGCCATCAACACATGGGATAAGTTCTCTAAGGCATTTCTCGCAAAGTTCTTCCCGGTGGGCAAAACCAATGCCCTCCACGCTAGAATTTCGGGCTTCCAGCAGCAGAATGATGAGAGTATCCCGGAAGCATGGGAACGTTTCCAGGAGTACATCACCGCGTGCCCGCACCATGGCATGCAGGGGTGGTTCTTAATTCAAACCTTCTACCACGGGCTCAAGCGTACCGCCTGTGAGCACCTAGATGCAGCCGCTGGAGGAGCCTTCTTCTCGCTACAAGTACCCGCCGCCAAGGAATTGATCGAGAAGATGGTGGCAAATCAAGGTTGGGATGGAGACCGTCTCCAACCCCGTAACCATGGTGTACACCAAGTCGATGGAATCGACATGCTCGCCGCTAAGATGGACCTCCTCATGAAGAAATTGGAGGCACCAAGCAATATGGAAACTGCCAAGATTATGGACGCTCGCATGACGTGCGAGGTTTGCGGTAATGTGGGTCATTCGGGAAATGATTGTCCCGAAACAAGGGAAGAAGCCAGCTTCATCAACAATGGCAACAACAACGGGTTCCGCAACAACAACTACAACAATCAAGGGTGGAACTCGAGGCCCAACTTCCCGTTCCACAATCAAAATGGAGGTAATTATTCTAACAATTTCAATAATCAACCCTCCATTAGAGATCTTGTCTTTGGCCAAGCTAAAATTAATGAAAATTTAAAGAAGAAGCTAGCCGCCAATGATAAAGTTCTTGAAAATTTGAATTCCACTATCGAATCCTTCACTACTGCTATGAAGAATCAGCTAAGCTTTAACAAAATGATAGAAACCCAAGTTGCTCACCTTGCTGCTTCTTTACCTTCTTCCGAGTCGGGTGGAATCCCGGGGCAACCCGAACCTACCCGAGAGAATGTTAGAGTTGTATCCACCAGATGGGGTAAGCCATCTAGGAGGATGTATGCACCTAACCATGTAGGGAAGCTCATACACCAAATCCAAGACCCATGGGAGGAATCAGCAGTCTTGCACAGGAAAGACAATGGATATCCGGCCATCACATGCACGATCTACTATCAAAAGATCAAGAATGCTCTTTGTGACCTTGGTGCAAGTGTCAACCTCATGTCCAAGGCCATGTTTGAGGAGTTAGGATATCCTGCTCTCTCTCCGACAATGATGACAGTCCAACTCGTCGACTTATCGATTAAGTATCCAGAGGGCGTAGTGGAAAATCTCTTGGTGAATGTCAAAGGCTCCTATGTCTTTGCGGATTTCGTGGTCCTCGACACACAAGATGATGGAGAAATGCCGCTTATTCTCGGGTGACTATTCCTAAGAGATGTCAATGCGAGGATTGATGTCGGAGCCGGAAAGATTCAATTCCGCATAGGGTGAAGAAACATGACATTCAAATTTCAAGCAAAAGAAGAGCAATGTTACCTAGTGCAAGATGAGGAATCTAGAGAGTGGAGGAGGCCACAGCCCCAATACAAGAAAGAGAAGGTAGCCCCGACCAAGCCCAAGGTGGATAGCCTCATTGCCACGATGAGGAAGCATTGGGAGCAAGACAAAGCATTCAAAGGGCGCCACCAAACAAGGAAGCCGAAAGAAATCAACGCGGCTAAGGGGGAAAATAAGACGGAAACCAAAAACACCCCCGCTAAAGCCTCACCGACTTCAGCACCACCGAAGAAAACAAAGAGGGTGTGGCGTGTGAAGGGAGCATCGTCCGAATCTTCCACTCCGGGACCGGACGAATCCAAGATCAATTGAGCAAACGGAGGAGTCCCGCTCACGAACTCTAAACTACGAGCCCTCACCGTGAGGTAAACCGATATTTATCTCATATTTCCCTTCCAACATTTTATTTCATGCATCAAGCATATTTAAATGTCAAATTTGATTTCACCATTGCATTAGTAAGTAAACAAGAAATAGAAAAATAGTTTTGGAGATTTTGGTGATACGGCCGAACCTAGAGGTACGGCCGTACCTCCCCTCAACAAAATTTTTGTGCAAGATTTTTTCAGGAGGGGACACGAGTGCTTGGAGCAAATGAGGTAGGGCCGGCCGAACCAAGTGGTACGGCCGTACCTATGATTTTCCACAAATCCATCAAGCCAACCACTACAAGCTTCCAAGTGCTCAACTCATCACCAAAATGAAGACACGCCAACCAAGTAGCCAAAAATTAGCTTGGGGGGACCCCATTTTCAATTAAGGAAGGTATGTCCATCTAAACCAATTTTCAACATCTTGTTTACCACATTTGAATAAAAGAAAACAACAAAAATATTTGCTTCAACCTTGTGCACTTGAAATCTTGTCTATATCATCGCTTTGGAAATGATGAATAGTTGCTATATTAAAACTATGCAAGAACCTAGTGTACAACCTTGTGCTCTATGAGTATTTGAATTTGTTGGTATATTTTGAGACAAGAGCCTGAAATAAAACTTTGTGGGAAGCAAATACTTATGACCAAACCGAGGGTGTTGACTAGTATGATATGGTGAGACAATGTTGATCTTGCTCTGTCTCATAGTATGTTGAAAATCTCGGTTGATTTTCTTTTGAAAATAAAACAAGACAAGTTCCTCAATGGTCATATTACCTACCAAAGCCATATGTCGATATCAAAGTATAAACCTTCTACATATGCTTGCTTGTGACCCATTGAGTTTTGCCAAATTGTTGTGACCCTTGGTAGAATCTTTTCATGCTCCCATGATCGAGATCACGTACACCCACATATACAAGCTAACTTCCACACCGGGAGTTACGCAAAACATGCCATCCACCCACCAAAAATAAATACTCCAAAGTTCCTAAGAGATTTCTCTTCTTGTATTTTTGCAAAAGGAGAAAGGGGTCATCAAGAAAAAAAATGTTATGCTCAACAACATCATGTGGCACAAGTGAGTCTCACACTTGTCCTACCCAAAGCTCCACATACAAGCCATAGAGTAGGAAGTTGGGGCTCGCTCAAAAGCCTTTGGTGAGGTAACAAATACCACTTGAGCGATCGAGGGAACCATTCGAGGAATCTTGTTTTTCTTTGCAAAAGTTTCAAAACTTCGAGATAGAACCCCGAAAAGAGAAGAGCGAGTGATGCAAAGTCAAAGCCATTCTACCTTTCAACCTCCGAAGGCAAGGTGGAAAGTTACAAGCCCCACAGGTAAAACAAGGCTAAGTTTCTCCCGTACCAATCTTTTCAAATAGCAAGTAGAGCATGGATTTGTGCATAGGTACTTGCCGAGTGGTAACATCATGCAACTCCTAATCCACCGAGGCCAAGTCTAGGCTTTGCTCAAGGACGAGCAAAAGTTTAGCTTGGGGGAGTTTGTTGACCGTCCTTACAACAAAAATTCAACCGTCAAAACCTCGGGTTCGAGAGGAGTATATAACAAGTTTCATGCACATTTTTAGTACTAATAAAGTTCCACGAGTTGTGTTGTGATTTTCATAGGCAGGTACACATTTTGGGAGAAATTGGGAACAACAAACCACATGTGCAAGGCACGGCCGAACCACCTGGTCCGGCCGGCCCTGCAGGTGCGGCCGGCCCTGCCAAGTGCGGCCGGCCCTGCCCCGTGGCGCGTCTCTGGTCCAAAGCACCCCTCTCCCTCGAGCACAACTTGAAAGAGTGCGATTCACTGAAGAAACGTCAGTTTGATCAAATGGTGGAGGGTAGGATCACTTGGATCAATGGGTCCACTTATCCGATCGCTCAACCGCCACAACCGTCATCCAGAGGCAATCCTAGGCGTCCCCGATCATAGTCGGTGCATCACACGGCGCGGGGTAGGGCCGGCTGCACCTAGAGGGCTGGCCGCAACTATCAACTAGCGTGCCGGGCGAAACCGACCCAAGGAGCCGACCTACAACCGCCTCAGGAGCAGTGATCAGGAGCATCCAAGGTGAGAGGCGGCACAATCCAGGGCCTGGCACACCTAGTGAGCCGGCCGCACCTGGGATATTCCTCCCCTGCGCTCCACCGACCTCCCTTGCCTATAAAAGCCACCTCCCACTCGCTGGAACGGACACATAACGCAGGAGCATCTCCATTTCTCTCTTTTGCTCACTTAGAGTAGGATTAATGTAGCTAGGGAGTTAGAGTTGAGTCGAGCTAGTCTCGGGGTTCCGGAGGAGTCTTCTTCAGGGTTCCGGTACTACTCTTGTATCCTTTCTTTGTTTAGACTCAAGTACAATTCAAGTTATCTTTCTATCTTACCTTTCGAGTCAATTACATTCAGCTTTTGCTTTGCTCTAGAAGCTTTATTCTTGGTTTAGACTAAAGTTAGTTTAATCTTGGTTAGCATAGGTCTCTTGAACCCTATATTGTTGTGGTCATTCTTCACTTGATCTTTGGTGTTTCATCGTAGAGAGAGACCTTCCTTCGTGATATCCGGGGAAAGGTTCTTTGGTTCATTGTGAGCACGGTGGTCAGAGCTTACCTTAGTCTTAGATTGGTGTCCCATTCAACAGAATAGTTGTGGTACCCTAAGGAGGTGACAGCTCCGGACGGGCTCAGTAGTCCACCACGTTAGTTCGGGCCGGTAGGATTCAGCGCGTCGTCGTTCTCCCTTCTCATCCCAGTCCGAGAGCACAGCTTTGCATGCCCCTGCAGCACTAGAAGAGCTTGTCAAGTTTAGCTTGCATTGGTTATCCTTTGCCTTAGTTCTTTACATAGAGTTGACAAGAATAGATAGATTCTGTTAGGATCCTTTCTCGTCTCGTTGTCCTCCCAGCTCACTAGGTCCTCTCTAACCCTTTATCAAGATCTCCTTGTGTGTGTCAAGTTATCCCTGAATATCTTTATTCGTTACCACCGCTATAGCTCTTTACCGAGTCTCGTTACTCTCCACCGTTTATCCGATCATCTTTGTCGTAGTGCCTCCCATGGGAAAATATAAATACGATAACCCGAATACCACCGGGTGAAGTGCTACAACAGTAATCCGTGTGCTTGCGGACCTTTCTGTGATGTGTGTTTTACCAAAGACGTTCCCTAGTCCCATTACGAAGGGTATAAACCCGGTAGCGACGCTAGCGAGTGCCAGCAGGCATTTCTGGCGCCGTCGCCGTGAGTGCAAACCTAGTAGTGAGGCTAAGGAATGTCAACAGTTCTCAAAATAAAGTTCAAAGGGAGAGAGATCATACAACAAGGAGTACATATTACCATATCATCCTCTTACCACACAGATGCATATCTTGATCAGATTGTATGACTAGTCTTCTTCTTGGATCCGGTTTTTGACTTTGCAATATTATGTGATACAAGTATGCCTTATATCTTCAACCTTACCTTGAGCTCCACTTATAGCCATCATTAGAAATAGGATGAAGAAAGGCAAGTTTAATGCCTTGGTGAGGAATCATACACACTGAGCGATTTGAGAGCATCATTTGAGGAGTCAAGTAAGGCTAAGTTTTGAAAATAAATATTTTATCAAAAACCCAAGCTACTTTACAGAAGGAGTTGAGGTGATTCAAATCCAGCCGTTCCATTCTTCAACCATCCATGATGACATGGTAGACACCCCAAAGAGTCACAAGTACAGGTATGCCTTGGAATATCTTACATGCTTGCATCATATCATTTTGGATTCATGTTTTCCACCCTAGTCCTTAACCTTTACTAGAGGACGAGCAAAGGGCTAAGTGTGGGGGAGCTTGTTGACGGTCTTTAAGTCCCTATTTTCGACTGTCAACTTCGGATAAAAGTTATTTCATGAGAGTGTGCACCATAGCTATAGGGTTATAATCTAACAAATTCCACAAGCTTTGGTGTATATTTGGTTGCAGGTGAAAATGAGCAATTATAGAATAAAATATGGCATTATCACAAACAACCTCAAATGCCAATTTGGACTACACCATTGCGACGGGCTTGTCGAGACGATCGAAATGGATATATCAGTTAACAACTTTGGAGCTCGGATGCAAAAGATATTAAAGGAACAATAAATCATGGGATGCTGACGTCATCATGTCGTCAGCACCCCACCCACCGTACGCAGCTGCGCGGGAACACACCAGACGGCGCCACGTGGTAGGCAGCCACATGCTGTAGGACGCACCGCGGCGAGTCGCACGCGCACGCCTGGGCTGGGCACCGGGCCACGCGGCGGCCCACGGTTCGCCCTCACGCGGCCGCGGCACGCGCACGCGCGCCCCCACGCGGGACCGAGCTGGCCACGCCGGACACGCGGCGCGCGGCCGCTGGCTCGCGGAAGGCGGTGCCCCAGTTCCCACGGCCGGCCCCTGGTCCGCCGCCTGGTTCCCTCGGTTTCTCTTTTTTTACAGCGGTTCAACGCCCAGCTGGCCGGTTTAGCCCCGGTTCATGGTCCTAGGATCGGGTTTTCGCCCGGTTCTTTGCTCCACCGACTTGGGGAAGCGTGCCCCACACTATTCTTGGCCAGGTGGCGCGTGGAGAAGGCTGGAAAGAGGGGGAGGTCCTCCACTTCTCTAAGTTTCCTCCCCCTATAAATAGAAGCCATCCTCCTCACTTCAAAGGGAGACGAACAGAGAAGCAGAGGTCAAGCGAAGCTCTACCAAAATTAGTGTTAGAATTAGGTGAGAGTTGAGGTGCGAGTCCGGGAGAAGCCGGAGTTGTTGACTTCCTCCCTTCCTCTTGTACCTCGGCGGATGCGGCTCCACTTCGAGTAACATCCGGGTAACTCTTAGGCATTCAGGATTTATTTAATTAATTAAGTTCAGCTTTATTATTTATGCTTGTGGGCTCCTTGCTTTGATTAGTGTTCTAGTAATTGCAAAGCTAGAATAGTAGTCACTAGAGTAGACGTGGTGTCTAGTCTTGCGATCACCTCGGAGTACACCTAGTGGCACAGATTGTTGTGGTAGCCCCAGGTGGTGACAGCCCTGACGGCCTACGTAGTCCACCATGTGAGATCCACTAGAGCACAGTAGGACCCCTGCTTGGCTTGCCTAGCCCCCTTCTCATCCCTTTCCAGGTTAGGACGGTTGAGCATCTCGAAGCAAGCATCGTAGTAAACGCTAATCTTATCTTTAGTATCCGCATTCCTTCGAAACCCTCTCTACCTCTCCTACACTATTCCCATATCTTCTCTCGTCCAAGGCCGATCTTGATTCTTCACTAGTGCACACACGTTCCCTGTGGATTCGATACCCTGGAATACTCTTGGGTGAAAGCTACACCGGTATCCATACGCTTGCAGATTTTTCTGCGATCGTTATTTATACCAACAGGCCTTCTGGTGTCGTTGCATATTTAGTAGTGACGCTAGCAAGTGCCAACAAGCTTTCTGGCACCGTTGCCGGGGATATAAACCTGATGCGACGCTAGTGAGCGTCAACAAGCTTTCTGGCGCGGTTGCCGGGGATATAAACCTGGTGCGACGCTAGAGAGTGTAAACAACCGTCGGGTTACTTGGTTGAGCCACAAAACCAAGACCGGAGGCTTGCCGTCGGACACGTGGCGGGATCGCAGGGCTTGCGTCGGGAGGACGCGGACTGCGGCAAAGGCGTGGCCGTGCGATGAAGAGGAGTGCTACTTGACCTATTTGAGAGCCATGTGTGGTTCGAGGACCGGTGGATGGTCGCTTCCTGGTGTGATGAGTGATTGACAACGTGGTGTGGACTGATTCTTGGTTAAGTATTGCAGGTGCAGGTTGCGGCTTGACTGGTGTTGGTGCAGGTGAAGAACAAGCGTGAAAGGTCATTGCCGGTGAGGCCTCCAGGTGAGGAGAAGACAAGTAGGCTTGGTTCGAGGGACCCGGTGGCCAGCGGGGTCAAGTGCGGGCCGCATGGTGGCAAGAACGGCAAGATGAAGTCATGGATGGTTTCTTGGTTGAGCCTCAAAACCAAGGTCGAGCCGGGACTACGTGGGAGCCGAGTCATGTGTGGTGATTGGCAGAGGCTACACCGAGTTCGCGGGGTTTCCGGTGGTTCACTAGAAAACCACTGGGTTCCTTGGTTGATCCACAAAGCCAAGACCGAAGAACCGAAGACGGAGGTGCAGCAGCATCGGACCGGTCTAACCGGTGGGTCTGACCGGTCTGACCCGTGGGTGCCGGTCTGGCCGGTGAGGTACACCGGTCTAACCGGAGTGCGACGACGCAGTCCGGAATCTTCGAAGCGGAGGACACGCGTCGAGATCGCAAGGTTTGCGTCGAGGCTAAGCAAGTTTGCGGTCACCGGGCATCCGTCCGATGGTGTGAAGACAAAGACTTCCAAATTCGCCCTTGAGGGGCTTGTATCCCTAGTTAGCTTGTAAGGGTATTTTAGTCCTTCGGTTGCCTCCATATAACCCAAGTGGTGAGAGGATGGCAGCCATCTCTTGGAACCCTAGCTCATTTGTTTTCCTATTTTCCCTTCCTATTTTTCTTAGGATTTCTATAGGACTAGCTTGAGAGCTTCATGGTGAGATCTTGTGAGAGGGAAGGATGATCGGGTGGCAAGCTAGACCTTTTATGAACCTCTTTGGTATGTATAGATGATTCGGCGTGGTTCCTCAAGGCTTGGATGTCTCTTTCCCGTTTCTCCTTTTTGGTGATTTTTGGAGCCATTTCTTGGTGATTTTCTTGGAGCGATTTCGAGGCCTTTCTCTTTGGGATTTGGTGGGGGATGTATGCTTGAACCCTTCGTGGTTCTTTGATGTGGACATCCCACGAGTTACACAAGACCAAGCATCAGATACACAAGTTCCTGCTCTTCAAGGACCTATTACACGTAGCCATGCTAAGGAACTCCAACAAAAGGTGAATTCTTTCCTTGCTGAAATTAATTCCAAAATATATGAGAATGTTATACTACCTAAAAGTTGTACTTTGGTTGTCCTTTGGAATATGCATGAAGAGGACGGTACAACTAAACATGGAGAAGAAGTAAACAACAGGAAACAGTCGGACCAAGAATCACCAACTCAAACCAAGGATCCAAGAGAATTCTGTACGGACGATTGTTCGGACAAGCCTGGAAACCAAGAATCATCTGTTCAGAATGAGGATCCAGGAGGATTCCATTCGGACGATTGTTCGGACAAGCTTGGAAACCAAGAATCACCCGTTCGGAATAAGGATCTAGGAAGTTTGCTTCAGATCTCCACTTCAGACCAGTTCAGACCTGCATAATGAATCGACCATAAGTCTTTGGTCATGACGTCTCTAGAGCTCCACAAGTACTTGATGGAACGTGCTTGAAGTCAACTTTCGAATGCAAGAAACCGCATGTCCATTGGACTTTCCAATAAAGAGTTATGACAGATTTAGTGGAGGCTGCACAGAAGGTCAACAGCCACGCGAGTCCACCTCGGGAGTTGATTTCTGGGGAGCCTTTTCACATGCTTAGCCTTTTCAATTCCATCTCGAATTCACACCCATCTAGGAGGGTTGTTCCTAGTATAAATACCCCCCTATGTACTACTGAAAACTAAGTTTTGATAATCATGAATTGATACCTTCATATGGTTTGTCGCAGCCAAGCTGCTGAGTGCCTTGCACACCTCTTGTTCTTCCTTGTTCTTCGAGGACTTGTGAAGAGATCTCTCTGAGGTCCCCTACTTCGTGCTCTATGGCTTCCGTTCGGCTGCGTCGTATTGTGTGGATTAGTTCCAGCTTGGGGTTCTGCGGTCGTTCGTAGATCGAGTCGAAGTCCTTCGCGGTTTCGGTGCCTCTCTCCCCGTCACTTGGTCGGATCCAACCTTGGTCAGGTATAAAGCTAGTTATCCCTAGTGTTCTACAGCAATTTATCTGTTGTTCTTGAACCTACTGTCATGAAGATCGGGCCATCCTTGTGCTGATCCAAATCGGCACCTATCAAGTGGTAATCAGAGCTAGCGTTGTCACGGTAGGTTTTTGTTTTTACCCACCCTATCAAGTGGTAATCAGAGCTATCGTTGTCACAGTAGGTTTTGTTTTTACCCACCCTCCCACCCTTTACATTTTGTTACTGGTTTCATCCATCATAAATTTTTTTTTTGTTCTTGTCCTATAGTCCACTGAAAAGCCATAAAAAATCCTATAGCCATTTTGTTGGTACTGTTACTTTGTGTTCATTCCATTCATCGTGTTGCTAGTCACCGCCTTTGTTCTTCCATCGTACTCTTGTTTAAATTTTTTATCCGCACCCCATATATATTGTTTTGTGTTTGCTGTTAGTCAAAAAAAATCAGAAAAAAAAAAGTGTGAAAGAAAAACAAAAGACGAGAAAAAAAGAAGAAAGAAAGAGAATTGCAAGGTTGCAAGGGGTTGTGTTGCGGATCTGTTATCAAAAGTTTCATGTTCATATATTAAGTTTGTGGTGCACCGAACAGCAACAATTACATCTATTTGGAACGTTTGTTTCATTTTGTTTCAGTACCATAGCCTTCCTTGATCAGCCACCTATAGCTCCACAAAAATCTGCAACCGGACCTCTCGTCTTGTTTCCTTTTAACCGCTTAATCACAGGTTTGGTTACGCCACACTAGCACACTCACGGTCCTTGAGAACAGGTAAGAACTTGGGTAAGCAAGAGGTGAGGTTGTGAGATTCCACATAATTTTTCCTATTCCACTTTCTCTTGCAATATCCTAACATGGCAGGATCCAATCCAAGTTTTTGTGGTGGTAGACATAGAGGAAAAGAGCCACCAATCTCTCGAGCTGAGTTACATCACTTTGAAAACTCACTTGTGGCAGCCATGGAGAGGATGTTTGATGAACGTCTTCCAATCTCAAATAGTAGGGTATGACATCAACGTGTCAAAAACCTTCATGATGGTCATTTTGACCATAGAGGACAACATGGGAAATGTGCTCGAGGGCATAGTTCTCGCCCTCATGTGCTGATTGGTGCCGAAGATTATTATGTGTCCACAAAAAGAAAAATTCAGCAAGAGACACCAAGAAGTTCGTATGATCAGCAACGCCCATGTGAGAAGGAGTGCCACCAGCCAAAATTGAGTGTGAGAGTTCAAAATGAAAAGAAGAGTGACTCCACCATATGTGAGGAAGAGTTCCACCAACAAAAATTGAGTGTGAGAGTTCAACATGAAAATATGAGTGAATCCACCATATGTGGGAGAGATACACAAAAATTGAGCAAAGAAGAGGAGTCTTGTGAGGAAACATATCTTTCTAATATGACAATTTCTACTATTTTTTCTTTTGATGTGCTGCAGGTTACTGAAAAACATAATATGGTGCAGTATGATCAGCCTCCAATTTTTGATGAAGAAGATCAGGTGATGACCATGGACAAAGGTACTGAAATTTCATTATATTTGCAACATAAGGATCAAATTGAAGGCAATAATAATGCAAATGCTTCTCATTCAACTGATGCAAGTTCAGTAGCATTTGAGGAAGATTTAATTCTTGATTCTTTTGCAACGACTGCTGCTCCATTGCCTTCACAAAACATGGTGAAGTATGATACGTATGCATATGTTGCATCCCAAGATGTTGAAGTGATTGTGCATCAAGACCTATGTGAGAATGAGGGCCACATAGCCAAATTGAGAGAGAGTGAAACCAAAAGTGAATTGTGTGATTCCACCCACTATGACCTTGAGAGTACAAATAATGCAAATGTGAGGGATACACCACAGAGCAATAGAGAGTTTGAACGCCAATCTTGTGAGGATATTTTTGAAACTAACACTCTCATCTCTATCTCTAGTGTTTTATTTCCAAATGTGCAGGTTTGCAATAAAAATGAGGGAGATATGGTTGTTCATGATGTCACCATACTTGTTGAGAGAGATGAGAAGGTAGCCAATCAACCGAACCAATTGTATGCAGCCCAAAACATTAAACTTGATGAGGCAATTGGTGAGATTTCAGAAACATCATCCATGATACTAGCACTACCACAACTTCTAACATCTACTAAAAATGATTCAGATTTGAATATGCAAAATATTGTGGTGAGTGATTGTGATAAAGCACATGTTTTAAATAGACTTAATCATACTATTTGTGGTGATTTGGTAGTGCCACATGATCATAAATTTGCTGAACATTTGCAATTTGATAACCCTTGTTCAGTCATATATGATCTTTTCTATGCTTTGATATGGTTGATTTACATGATACTTTGCACTCATATATTCAGTACTATGCATGTAAATAAGTTTGGTGATATGGAAATAAATACTCATGATATTATTGTTTTAGCAATAGAACGTCATCCAAACCTTTGTGCTGATTTGATTGAAGAACATGTTGATAAATTTGATCATAAAATTTGGGATGATAATAATATTTGTACGTTGGTTGATCCTTGCAATATTTTATATGCCAATAAAAACCACTAATTTCAGTTGGTTAGTGGTGGTGAATTCTTTGCCAAGCTATCTCCTACCAACTGCTTGTTTTACACCATTCTTGATACACCTATTGATGTCAACACAATGCTTGAGAATATTTTTGTGATAGCATCTTCAAGATCTTTGAACACAGTTCATAGCTGCAAGTTTACATTTATTCTCATTGGAGAACATGTTGTACATAATTTTTATGTTCATGCCATTTGCATAATGAGTGATAAGATTCCTGATTTGAAGTCAAACATGTTTTGTGTTGATTCTTATGATCTATATTTTCCTAATGAGATGAATCAATTGTTTAGTGCTTGTAATTCAGAACCTTCAATGTCTTTCGCTTGTTCATCTAATCCACCAAAAGAAAACACTCATGGGCAAAGAAGTGCAATCTGTAGACATGCTGAACATTTGTTCTCATCCATTGGCATTGACTTTAAAAGGCATACCACTAAATCTATCCATAAATCATGCAACAAAAATTTTGGGATTATTATGAATGATCCATCACAATGTTTTGAACAATTCGATCTTGGAATGATAAAATTGGAGCTGTTAAATCAGTTGTGTTGTATGCATGAAATTTTCGTTCTCCCATCCTATAAATTATTTGCAGGTACACAAAAGTCAATCATGATTTTTCATCGTGGTAAGATGAAAGTTGGTAATACAATGTTTCAAGCTAATAATCATTTGTGGTATAATCAAAAGTCGAGGTTGACTTTTTTCCAAGGGAGGGAGAATAATGATGTGAACATCATGATAATTGTGACATATGGACAAACTCTATGCAGTTTTCCTTTCTTAAGAATGGTGTTTTGCGCAACAAAGACAATGACAAAACAAATGACCTATTCATATACCATGCATATACTTTTGCTCTTTTGCGCAATCTTTATTCAGGTTATGAAAAGCTTGGAGTAGCTTCTCCTCAAGAGGGAGAGAAAGGTAAGCAATATATATGGATATTAGAAGCCATCATTGTCAAACAACTATCCAAGGTGAAAGCTAAATTAAACTTCCATCCTTCCTATTTTCCTATGGCAAAGCTACTATTTGGATTGTATGATTACAAATCGAAACACCTTGGAATATTGGAGGAAACAAATGCCACAACACCAACAAATCTTCATTTGAATCATTTCAATCATGAAGGGGTTGTTGAGTGTCCTAGAAAGAAAACAAAGATTCATATGCAAAGGAAGTACAATGCAGCAACATTCCTCGACGATGCCGACCTAGCTCCATTCTTTGGATCAATAGAGTCGAGGACGACTCCTTGTCAAGAGGAGGAGGATGATGTGCACATGCCAAGCCTCACTTACACAATAGAGTCGAGGACGTCTCCTTTTGAAGTGGAGGAGGTTGATGTGCACATGCCAAGCCACGCTTACATAATAGAGTCGAGGACGACTCCTTTTCAAGAGAGGGAGGATGATGTGGACATCCCACGAGTTACAAAAGACCAAGCATCAGATACACAAGCTCCTGCTCTTCAAGGACCTATTACACGTAGCCATGCTAAGGAACTCCAACAAAAGGTGAATTCTTTCCTTGCTGAAATTAATTCCAAAATATATGAGAATGTTATACTACCTAAAAGTTGTACTTTGGTTGTCCTTAGGAATATGCATGAAGAGGACGGTACAACTAAACATGGAGAAGAAGTAAACAACAGGAAACAGTCGGACCAAGAATCACCAACTCAAACCAAGGATCCAGGAGAATTCCGTTCGGACGACTGTTCGGACAAGCCTGGAAACCAAGAATAATCCGTTCGGAACGAGGATCCAGGAGGATTCCGTTCGGACGATTGTTCGGACAAGCTTGGAAACCAAGAATCACCCGTTCGGAATAAGGATCCAGGAATTTCGCTTCAGATCTCCACTTCAGACCAGTTCGGACCTTCATAATGAATCGACCATAACTCTTTGGTCGTGACATCTCTGGAGCTCCACAAGTACTTGATTGAACGTGTTTGAAGTCAACTTTCGAATGCAAGAAACCACATGTCCATTGGACTTTCCAATAAAGAGTTATGACAGATTTAGTGGAGGCTGCACAGAAGGTCAACAGCCACACGAGTCCACCTCGGGAGTTGATTTCTGGGGAGCCTTTTCACATGCTTAGCCTTTTCAATTCCATCTCGAATTCACACCCATCTAGGAGGGTTGTTCCTAGTATAAATACCCCCCTATGTACTACTGAAAACTAAGTTTTGATAATCATGAATTGATACCGACATATGGTTTGTCGCAGCCAAGCTACTGAGTGCCTTGCACACCCCTTGTTCTTCCTTGTTCTTCGAGGACTTGTGAAGAGATCTCTCTGAGGTCCCCTACTTCGTGCTCTACGGCTTCCGTTCGGCTGCGTCGTATTCTGTGGATTAGTTCCGGCTTGTGGTTCTGCGGTCGTTCGGAGATCGAGTCGAAGTCCTTCGCGGTTTCGGTGCCTCTCTCCCCGTCGCTTGGTCGCAACCAACCTTGGTCAGGTATAAAGCCTTTACCCGCTGTTTGCAGCAAGTTATCTTGTTACAAAATCTACTGCCGTGAAGATCGGGCTGTCCTTGTGCTGATCCAAATTGGCACCTATCATTCTTTTCCCTTTGATTCCCCTCCCAAATCAGTGAGCAAAGGGGCTCGATTTTGGGGTTTTCTTGGCTCTAGGGTTAGAGGCATTCTTGGTGGGTTTTCTTCAATTCCTCTGGGTTTAGCAAGTTTTGGTGGACCAAATCTTGGCTATGGAGTGCCCATGAGGTGTTCCTACTATCCCCAAAGTCTTGTGCAAAACCGTGGAGCGATTTGGGAGATCAGGAGTTGACCCGCGGGTGTTGTTCATCCCGAGAGCTCAGGTCACACCGGCCTGACCGGTGCCTCCCACCGGTTTGACCAGTGCATACTCATTGTTGAGTTTTGCTCGGGTGAACGTCTTGGTGAGTTCCCTGTTGTCTCGTGCTGCCGCTGTTTCGAGTTTGGTCCTGTTTGGAGCTCGGTAGGTTTGTTTGGTGGATTTGGGATTTCCTGACTTGGACCGGTCTGATCGGTGAGCTACACCGACCTGACCGGTGTAGAGGCCTTCTGTGGAAGTTCTCAGATTTTGCCAGTAGGGACCGGTCTGTCCGGTGCTGCTCACCGGCCTAACTGGTGTAGTCCAGTGGTGCTCGAGTTGCTTGTTCCGCTGCGTTCTCGAGTAGGTGTAGGTGGTTGTTGGTTCCTAGGACCAGTAGCACTCCAGTGGCTGCGTGGTCTTGGCCAACTTGGGTAGTTGAGTCAGAGACGTGTTTTGGAAGCCGTGTTCGTCTTGTTGGAGTTCTCATCTCCTTCGAGAAGAATTTTTATCGGCTCCCATTCACTCCCCCCCTCTCTGGTTCGCCTAATCGGTCCTTCAATTGGTATCAGAGCCGGTTTAGGTCTTTATTGACTCTAGCCAGTCTAAGATCCAAAGATGGCGTACCAGGAACAGGGTTCGGGTCCTCCGCACTTCGATGGGAAGAACTACCAGATGTGGCAGAGGCGGATGGCGGCGTTCCTCCGCAGTAAGGGTCAGATCCTTTGGGATGTCACGGTGAACACAACTTATGTTCATCCGATGAACTTCCTTACTCTGGGATCGAGGGACATGTTCAACGCCAACAACAAGGCGGTCGACTACTTGTTTCATGCTCTGTGTCAGTCCGAATTCGATCGGGTTTAGACAGAGGACTTAGCTTGTAGGATTTGGTTGGAGCTGAAGAATGCTCATGCTAGGAATGCTGTGGTTCAGGCACGGTTGTATGCGACTTACCGGAGAGAGTACGAGAACTTCACTCATCTCCCCGGTGAGTCTATTGATGCCTTGTTCCAGCGGTTCACGGTGGTTGTGAACAACATGAGGGCCAATGTCGACGTCCTCCCGTACGATGACCACGATAGAGCTGTGAAGCTCTTACACACGCTGGATCGTACCGTGTGGGATGGAAAGGTCGAGGCCATTCTTGAGTCCGAGAAGTACACCACTCTGACAGTGAACGAGCTGTTCTCGAAGCTCAAGTCTGCTGAGGTTGATCGTGGTTTGACAGCCCGTCTTGAGAGCCCGACTGACTCCCATATTCTTGCTCTCGTCGATGGCAAAGTGGCTAAGTCTAACGCTAACGCATCCTCCAGGATGTACTCTCTGTCTTCTTTGATGTCTTTGCCAGACGAGGAGTTCGACGTGCTTGGAGAGGACGAGCTGGTGTTGCTGACCAGGCGGTTCGAGAGGCTGCACGAGAACCGGGTGAACACGAGGAGGACAGCACGGACGTGCTTTCAGTGCGGCAAGCCAGGACACTTCGTCGCCGACTGCCCAGAGAAGACGGAGAACAAGGACGGCTACAAAGACGGCTACAAGCATCGGTCGAGCAAGGATGGCAAGTACAGATCAAGGCGTGATCACAAGCACAAGAACAAGCACAAGGACGAGCGACGGTCGAGGAAGAAGGACGGCCGCGACAGGAAGGCCCGAGCGATGGTAGGAGCGAGCGACATCGACTCCAGCTCCGCCTACTCTTCCTCGAGCTCGAGTAGCAGTGAAGATGAAGGTGATCGGCGCAAGAACAAGAAGGCGTCCAAGAACTTGAGCGGGTTGAGCTGCTTCGCAGGAGATGGCTTCTGCGGCATGGCACGCAGCTCCGGCAGCAAGAAGAGTCACCAGAGCGACTCGGACTCAGATTCTGAGGATGAGGTACGTGACGAGCTTCCCTTCTTGCGTGAGGAGAACGAGCGTCTTGGCAAGTTGCTTGATAATCGTGATGACATGCTCAGAGAGGCCAAGAAGATGAGGAAAGAGCTTAGGGCCTCACTAGAGGATGCTAGGAACCGTGTGGCTGAGCTAGAAACCCAGAACCTAGATGCTAAGCTTGAGATTGATTCGCTTAAGATTTCTCCTGTGGTTTCTGATGAGATTGATTGCTGTGATTGCTCTTTGTACCTAGCTGATCTTACTCCTCTTAAGGATAAGCATGCCTCTACTTGTGATGAACTAGATGTGCTTAGGGTTGAAGTGGCTGAGCTCAAGTCTAGACCTGCTTTGCTAGGTGCTTGCACTTCTTGCCCTGTTTTGCATGGAAAGATTGATGAGATGCATGCTTACACTGTTTTGCTTGAGGCTAAGTTGAAAGAGCATATTCCTACTTCTTGCTCTACTTGTGAAGTGCATGCTTTGAAAAATCTGGAACTTGCACACTGTGTGAACCGCTTGCAGGATGAGAATGATGAGTTGAGGAAAATGATGGGTTGGTTGTCAGGGCATGAACCTCAGCTTAGGATGATGATAGAGGCATACAAGCGCTATGATGGGTAAGCACTTGGTTCGGAGAAGGTTGGAGAGTGCAGTGGTGAGGGAGGAGAGAAGATTGGTGATATCCAAGCTCCACCAAAAAACCTTCCACAGAAATGCCTATGCTCCTAAGCCCAACCCACTGAAAAACAAACTTGACACAACCCCAGATCCTACCATATTCCCTCACTCCACAAATGATTTCCAGAAACTCATCAAGTTCAAGAGTGACTTGGGGAATGTGTTCTTTGGGAAAGAGGGTGTGAAGCCTAGTGAGGAGAAACCGGTTGAGAAGCCGAGTGGAGAGAAACCAAGTGAGCAGCCCCATCCCAAGCCTAAACCTAAGCCCGTGCGGTTTCATTGTGACTATTGTGGAAGAGATGGTCACAAGGGCGAGTTTTGCTTCAAGAGGAAGCGTGTGGAGAGAATGGCAAAGGAGTGGGCTAACAAGGACAAGTACCACCCTTCCAATGGTGTACTTGAGCCTCGTATGCAGATGCCCAGGGCCAAGGTGATTGTGAGGACGGTTCCGGCCTGGGGAGATCGAAAGGTTGCAGGTGGTGCTGCTGGCCGAGCTACACCGATCAGACCGGTGCACTACACCGGTCAGACCGGTGCAGGTCTGGACAGACAGCAGTCTGGTTTTCGTGCTTGTGAGGATGATTGGTTTGGTTCAGGTGGTCGTGGTTCTGGTGGTTGGCATGGAAACTCTGCAGGTGGACAGTTTGCTAGACGTTCTCCACCTCGTGCTCAATACGAGGGTGGGAGGAGTCATAGCTTTGAGATGGAGAGGAGGAACGGTCCACGGTCTTCCTTCATGGCTTTCGTCCTCCTCCAGCTAGAGAGGGTTGGTTCCCTCGTAGTGGTTACCGTGGTGGTGTTCGTGGTGGTAGCTTTGATAGGCGTGATGATTTGGTTTGTGCTAACCCCACTTTGGAGCAAATGGCTCGGCACTGGTTTTACTCTTTTGGTACTAACCCCAGTGCTGAGTCGTTTGTTCACTCACGTGCTCGCTTTTGAATTTCAGGTGGGAGACTTGAGGAACGTTTGGTTGATTGACTCCGGTTGCTCGAGGCATATGACCGGGGACAAGGGGTGGTTCTCAAGTCACGTCCCAGTGGTGTCCAGGACATACATCACCTTTGGGGACAATGGGCGAGGGCGTGTGCTGTTAGAAGGTGAGATCAAGGTAAGTGACAAGGTCACTCTCAGGCGTGTTGCTCTTGTTCAATCGCTGGGGTTCAATTTGCTTTCCGTGTCCCAGTTGTTGGATGAGGGTTTTGAGGTGTTGTTTCGGCCTGGTGGTTCTCGGATTTTAGATTCTCGAGGGGACCTAGTTTGCATGGTCGTTCCCGAGGGTCAAGTGTTCCGAGCTGATTTCTCTCAGTCTTCTGGTGTGGAGCGTTGTTTCTTGGCTGGTTCTTCGAGTGAGTTGTGGAAGTGGCATAGGAAGTTGGGTCACTTGAGCTTTGACCTTTTGTCTCGCTTGAGTAAACTCAATTTGGTCCGAGGATTGCCACGGTTGAAGTTTGAGAAAGAGTTGGTTTGTGCACCGTGTAGGCATGCCAAGATGGTAGCCTCTTCTCACCCGCCTCTCACCGATGTGATGACTGAGCGTCCATGCGAGCTGCTCCATATGGACCTTGTTGGCCCAGCTCGTGTGCGATCTGCGGGAGGGAAGTGGTACGTCCTTGTTGTGGTGGACGACTACTCTCGGTATGCATGGGTGTTCTTTCTTGAAGAGAAAGGGGAGACGTTTGGTTTTGTTCGAGATCTTGTCTTGAGGTTGAAGAACGAGAGGCACGGAGATGCCATACGAGTAATTCGCAGTGACAATGGCTCGGAATTCAAAAACTCTCGCTTCGAAACCTTTTGCCATGACTTGGGTCTTGAACACCAGTTTTCGAGTCCATATACTCCTCCCCAGAACGGCGTGGTGGAAAGGAAAAACAGAACCTTGTGCGAGATGGCTCGGACGATGCTCGATGAGCATAGGACTCCGAGAAGGTTCTGGGCTGAGGCAGTCAATACCGCGTGCTACGTGTCCAACAGGATCTACCTCAGGGTCCACAAGAAGAAAACCTGCTATGAGTTGATGCACCGTCGCACACCCAAGGTGAGTCACTTCCATGTCTTTGGCTGTAAATGCTTCATTCTTAAGAAAGGGAAGAAGTTTGACAAGTTCAAGGCTAGGTTTGTCGATGGCATTTTCTTTGGTTACGCGTCTCATTCTAGAGCATATCGTGGCTCAATCTTGAAACTAACCAAATCGTGGAGACTTGCGAGGTAACCTTCAACGAGACACAGCCACGTAGTCAGCTTGTTTTTGAGTGTGCAGGTGATGATGAGCTTAGCGAGGAGATTTTCCAGGAGGAGCATGAACATGGAGATGATGAAGATGGTGATGTGGTGCCCGCGGCTGAGCATGTACCTACTGCTTCGACTATAGTGGTGAACGGGCCCTCTCCCACACCTACAACGACAAACCCAGATCAAGGCGAAGCTGCTGTTGAGGGGGAGGTAGCATCAAGGCGAGAACCTCCCCGGCGAGTGCAAGTGGATCACCCAGCTTCGAGGATCATCGGCGACATGAATGAACGTACTACATGGTTGAGGGTTCGGAACAATTCTCATTTCGCTCATGCTGCTTTTGTTGCCACCTTTGAGCCCAAAGACTTTGGACACGCGCTATCTGATCATAATTGGGTTAATTCGATGCATGAGGAGTTAGAGAACTTTGAGAGAAACCAAGTTTGGGAGTTGGTTGACCCTCCACCTGGGTGTAAGCCGATTGGGACAAAATGGGTGTGGAAAAATAAAGAGGGAGAGAAAGGAGAGGTGGTGAGAAACAAGTAAAGGCCTGTTGCTCAGGGGTACTCACAGAAAGAGGGGATCGACTACGAGGAGACCTTTGCTCCCGTAGCTCGTTTGGAGGCGATTAGGATTCTTCTAGCCTTTTCCATGGCTAAAGGGTTCAAGTTGCACCAAATAGATGTGAAGAGTGCTTTCCTGAACGGTGTGTTGGAGGAAGAAGTGTATGTGAGGCAACCACCGGGGTTTGAGAGTGAGAAGTACCCCCACCGGGTGTACAAGTTGAGGAAGGGGCTGTATGGGTTGAAGCAGACGCCTAGAGCTTGGTATGGTAGGTTGAGGGGTTCCTGTTTGAGAGAGGGTTTGAGATGGGAAAGGTCGATCAGACCTTGTTTCTCCTCAGGCAGGGAAGAGATATCCTGATTGTGCAGGTGTACGTGGATGATATTGTCTTTGGTGGCTCGTCTAACTCTCTTGTTGCAAGGTTTGCAGAAGACATGAGCAGGGAATTTGAGATGAGCATGATGGGTGAGTTGCAGTTCTTCCTCGGGCTACAGATCAAGCAATCAAAGGAAGGAACATTTGTGCACCAAGCAAAGTACACCAAGGACATTGTGAGGAAGTTCAAGATGGAGGACTCCAAGGCCATGGCGACGCCTATGAGTACGACTACAGCTCTTGATGCGGATGAGGAAGGTGAGCATGTGGACCAGAAGGAGTACCGGAGCATGATCGGGTCACTCCTCTACTTGACGGCGACGAGGCCGGACATCTAGTTCTCGGTATGTCTGTGCGCTCGTTTTCAAGCGTCTCCAAGGACTTCGCATCGGCAAGCGGTCAAGCGCATTTTCAGGTATTTGCATCATAGTCCCGACTTTGGCCTTTGGTACTCCGCGTCTTCTTCTTTGGCTCTTCATGGTTTTTCAGACGCGGATTTTGCCGGGTGTCGGTTGGATAGGAAGTTGAAGGACCGATTAGGCGAACCAGAGTGGGGGGGAGTGAATGGGAGCCGATAAAAATTCTTCTCGAAGGAGATGAGAACTCCAACAAGACGAACACGGCTTCCAAATCACGTCTCCGACTCAACTACCCAAGTTGGCCAAGACCACGCAGCCACTGGAGTGCTACTGGTCCTAGGAACCAACAACCACCTTCACCGACTCGAGAACGCAGCGGAACTAGCAACTCGAGCGCTACTAACCTACACCGGTCAGGCCGGTGAGCACCACCGGTCAGACCGGTTCCTGCTGGCAAAACCTGGGAACTTCCACAGAAGGCCCCTACACCGGTCAGGCCGGTGTAGCTCACCGGTCAGACCGGTTCAAGCTAGGAAACCACAAATCCTCCAAACAGGCCTACCGAGCTCCAAACTGACCCATACTCGAAACAGCAGCAACACGGGGCAACAGGGAACTCACCAAGACGTTCACCCGAGCAAAACTCAACAAAGAGTCTGCACCGGTCAGACCGGTGAGAGGCACCGGTCAGACCGGTGTGACCTGAGTTCTCGGGATGAACAGCGCCCGCGGGTCAACTCCCCCAAATCCAACTCCCGATCTCCCGAATCGCTCCACGGTTTTGCACAAGACTTTGGGGATAGTAGGAACACCTCATGGGCACTCCATAGCCAAGATTTGGTCCACCAAAACTTGTCAAATCAAGAGGAATCGAAGAAATCCCACCAAGAAAGCCTCTAACCCTAGGGCCACGAAAACCCCAAAATCGAGCCCTTTGCTCACGGATTTGGGAGGGGAATCAAAGGGAAAAGAACCACGAAGGGTTCATGCATACATCCCCCACCAAATCCCAAAGAGAAAGGCCTCGAAATCGCTCCAAGAAAATCGCCAAGAAAGGGCTCCGAAAATCACCAAAAAGGAGAAACGGGAAAGACACATCCAAGCCTTGAGGAACCACGCCGAATCATCTATACATACCAAAGAGGTTCATACAAGGTCTAGCTTGCCGCCCGATCATCCTTCCCTCTCACAAGATCTCACCAAGAAGCTCTCAAGCTAGTCCTAAGAAAATCCTAAGGAAAATAGGAAGAGAAAATAGGAAAGCAAATGAGCTAGGGTTCCAAGAGATGGCTGCCATCCTCTCACCACTTGGTTTATATGGAGGCAACCGAAAGACGAAAATACCCTTACTAGCTAACTAGGGATACATGCCCCTCATGGGCGAATTTGGAAATCTTTGTCTTCGCTCCATCGGACGGATGCCCAGCGACCGCAAACTTGCTTAGCCTCGACGCAAGCCTTGCGATCCCGACGCGTGTCCTCCGCTTCGAAGATTCCGAACTGCGTTGTCGCACACCGGTCAGACCGGTGCTCCTCACCGGTCAGACCGGTACCCACAGGTCAGACCGGTCTGGAGCTGCTGCACCTCCGTCTTCGGTTCTTCGGTCTTGGCTTTGTGGATCAACCAAGGATTCCAGTGATTTTCTGGTGAACCACCGGAAACCCCGCGAACTCGGTGTAGCCTCCGCCAATCACCACTCATGACTCGGCTCCCACGTAGTCCCGGCTCGACCTTGGTTTTGAGGCTCAACCAAGAAACCGTCCACGACTTCATCTTGCCGTTCTTGCCACCATGCGGCCCGCACTTGACCCCGCTGGCCACCGGGTCCCTCGAACCAAGCCTACTTGTCTTCTCCACACCTGGAGGCCTCACCGGCAACGACCTATCGCGCTTGTTCTTCACCTACACCTGCACCAGTCAAGCCGCAACCTGCACCTGTAATACTTAGCTAAGGATCAGTCCACACCACGTTGTCAATCACTCATCACACCAGGAAGCGACCATCCACCGGTCCTCGAACCACACCTAGCTCTCAATCTCCCCTTGATGAGTGCATTGACAACACACACGTTTTGGTAACCAAGAGAAAAGGAAAAGAAAAGAAACGACTAAAAGAAACTCCAACAAGCGATCGAAAGCCAAAGAAAGACAAAAAGCAAGATCACTTGAAGAAGACAAGTCTCGGACCCCTTAGGCAAGGGCAACGGCTCGACACATCCGAGACAAAACATGCTCAAGCAAAGAGCACAAACCATCAAACCAAAGCTCGAAAACCACAAAGAGCTCCCCCTGCACACATGCTACTCCCCCTGGACGAATGCATGCAAACCACCTCGCAAAACAGAGCAGCTGCTTCAGCTTTGCTCTGACCGGTCAGACCGGTCACCCTCACCGGTCAGACCGGTGGACAAGATCGTCCAGCACCTGGGAACTACACCGGTCAGACCGGTGTACCTCACCGGTCAGGCCGATGCCACCTGGGAAACTGCCAGAGCTCAAAAATAGCTCGAAACCACTTGGAAACCTTCTAAATACATGCAGCAAGCCAAAACATGCTCAAACTTCTCCCCCTTGTTGACAATGCATGAATCAAGCCAAAAATGCAACCTAGAGCTTCTCAAATAGACAAAATTCAACAAAGAATGCTACACATGTCCAAATGAGCTAGTTAGATACTCTATAGCTTCGTAATGACATCAACTTCATTATCACCAAGTTTCACAACCATTGGGCGAAGCTAAGATAGAATTGAGCAATTTTGCGAAAAATCACCCTCTCATGAGCAAAGTCCTAAACATGAGCAAAACATGTCAAAATGGCAAAGCCACACAAATTTCATGCTAGGATAACCATTCTAAGCATAAGACCATCATAAACACCCACAAGCACCTCATGTCATGTCAAAGCCACCGAGCCATGTGCCTACTTCTATATATGAGACTTCTCATTGGTAGGCATCATGCAACGGTTTAGCACCCAAAGCAAATTAAAATTAGCACATATGAGATGGGAGCACATTTTCCAAGCAATTTACAAGATGAAAGATGGGGGCTAAACATTCATGATGGCAAATGAGCCTTTGGCCCCATATGATCAAAATAAGCTATCCAACCACAAATTAAGCATAGCCAAGCCACAAAAACATGTCAAGATCATGTAAAGGCATTTACTCACAAGAGAGCATACATATGAGATTTTTGAAAAACATAGCCATCAACCATGAATATAAACCAAGATTATCAAGAGCTAAGCCAAACTAACCATAGCTTACCACACTAGCTCACAAAGACATATATATCATTCCATGGTGAACAATGTATATAGGAGAAGCCTTTCCTAAACAATGCATATGATACAAAATGCATGCCACCTAAGATACAAAGATGCCTATACATCATGATACATATGCAATGCCAAAGGCAAGAAATGCACAAAGGAAAGCTATACATATGCTACAAAGGAGCTCCCACACGCCAACTCAAGAAATCAAACAAACACCAAGCTCCCCCCGCAAATGAGTGAAAGTTGCTTGATCTAGGGGTTTGGTAAAAATATCGGCTAGTTGGTCATGTGTGGGTACATAGATCAAAGCTATCTTTCCTTTCTCTACGTTGTCTATCAGAAAATGATACCTCACTTCTATGTGCTTGGTTTTGGAATGGAGCACTGGGTTCTTTGCAACGCTTATGGCACTGGTGCTATCACAATGAAGTGGGACATGGGTATACTCCTCACCAAAGTCACTCATGGTGTATGTGATCCAAAGGAGCTAAGAGCAACAACTAGCTGCGGCCACATACTCTGCCTCGGTAGTGGATTGAGCAACACTCGACTGTTTGCGGGAAGACCAAGACACCAAAGAAGAACCCAAGAACTGGCAAGTCCCAGAAGTGGACTTCCTATCCAACTGATACCCGGTAAAATCCGCGTCTGAAAATCCATGAAGCGCCAAAGAAGAAGACGCAGAGTACCAAAGGCCGAAGTCGGGAGTGTGTCGCAAATACCTGAAAATGCGCTTGATTGCTTGCCGATGCGAAGTCCTCGGAGACGCTTGAAAACGAGCGCACAGACATACCGAGAATTGGATGTCCGGCCTCGTCGCCGTCAAGTAGAGGAGTGACCCGATCATGCTCCGGTACTCCTTCTGGTCCACGTGTTCACCTTCCTCGTCCGCATCAAATGCTGTAGTCGTACTCATAGGCGTCGCCATGGCCTTGGAGTCCTCCATCTTGAACTTCCTCACAATGTCCTTGGTGTACTTAGCTTGGTGCACAAATGTTCCTTCCTTTGATTGCTTGATCTGTAGCCCGAGGAAGAACTGCAACTCGCCCATCATACTCATCTCAAATTCCCTGCTCATGTCTTCTGCAAACTTTGCAACAAGAGAGTTAGACGAGCCACCAAAGACAATATCATCCACGTATACCTACACAATCAGGATATCTCTGCCCTGCCTGAGGAGAAACAAGGTCTGGTCGACCTTCCCCATCTCAAACCCTCTCTCAAACAGGAACCCCCTCAACCTACCATACCAAGCTCTAGGCGCCTGCTTCAACCCATACAGCGCCTTCCTCAACTTGTACACCCGATGGGGGTACTTCTCACTCTCAAACCCCGGTGGTTGCCTCACAAACACCTCTTCCTCCAACACACCGTTCAGGAAAGCACTCTTCACATCCATCTGGTACAACTTGAACCCTTTAGCCATGGAAAAGGCTAGAAGGATCCTGATCGCCTCCAAACGAGCTACAGGAGCGATAGTCTCCTCGTAGTCGATCCCCTCTTTCTGACTGTACCCCTAAGCAACAAGTCTTGACTTGTTCCTCACCACTTCTCCTTTCTCTCCCTCTTTATTTTTCCACACCCATTTTGTCCCAATCGGCTTACACCCTGGGGGAGGGTCAACCAACACCCAAACTTGGTTCCTCTCAAAATTCTGCAACTCCTCATGCATCGAATTAACCCAATTATGATCAGATAACGCGTGTCCAATGTCTTTGGGCTCAAAGGTGGCAACAAAAGCAGCATGAGCGAAATGAGAATTGTTCCGAACCCTCGACCGTGTAGTACATTCATTCATGTCGCCGATGATTCTCGAAGCTGGGTGATCCACTTGCACTCGCCGGGGAGGTTCTCGCCTTGATGCTACCTCCCCCTCAACAGCAGCTTCGCCTTGATCTTGGTTTGTCGTTGTAGGTGTGGGAGAGGGTCCGTCCTCTATCGTCGTCGAAGTAGTAGGTACATGTTCAGCCGCGAGCACCACACCGCCATCTTCATCATCTCCATGTTCATGCTCCTCCTCCTGGAAGATCTCCTCGCCAAGTTCGTCGTCACCTGCACACTCAAAAACAAGCTGACTACGTGGCTGTGTCTCGTCGAAGGTTACCTCGCAAGTCTCCACGATTTGGTTAGTTTCAAGATTGAGCACACAAAATGCTCTAGAATGAGATGCATAACCAAAGAAAATGCCATCGACAGATCTAGCCTCGAACTTGTCAAACTTCTTCCCTTTCTTCAGAATGAAGCATTTACAACCAAAGACATGGAAGTGACTCACCTTGGGTGTGCGACCGTGCATCAACTCGTAATAGGTTTTCTTCTTGTGAACCCTGAGGTAGATCCTGTTCGACACATAGCACGCGGTATTGACCGCCTTAGCCCAGAACCTTCTCGGAGTCCTATGCTCGTCGAGCATCGTCCGAGCCATCTCGCATAAGGTCCTATTTTTCCTTTCCACCACGCCATTCTGGGGAGGTGTATATGGACTCGAAAACTGGTGTTCAAGACCCAAGTCATGGCAAAAGGTTTCGAAGCGAGAGTTTTTAAATTCCGAGCCATTGTCACTGCGGATCGCTCGTATGGCATCTCCGTGCCTCTCGTTTCTTAACCTCAAGACAAGATCTCAAACAAAACCAAACGTCTCCCCTTTCTCCTCAAGAAAGAACACCCACGCATACCGAGAGTAGTCGTCCACCACAACAAGGACATACCACTTCCCTCCCGCAGATCGCACACGAGCTGGGTCAACAAGGTCCATATGGAGCAGCTCGCATGGATGCTCAGTCATCACATCGGTGAGAGGCGGGTGAGAAGAGGCTACCATCTTGGCATGCCTACACGGCGCACAAACCAACTCTTTCTCAAACCTCAACCGTGGCAATCCTCGGACCAAATTGAGTTTACTCAAGCGAGACAAAAGGTCAAAGCTCAAGTGACCCAACTTCCTATGCCACTTCCACAACTCACTCGAAGAACCAGCCAAAAAGCAACGCTTCACACCAGAAGACTGAGAGAAATCAGCTCGGAACACTTGACCCTCGGGAACGACTATGCAAACAAGGTCCCCTCGAGAATCTAAAATCCGAGAACCACCAGGCCGAAACAACCCCTCAAAGCCCTCATCTAACAACTGGGACACAGAAAGCAAATTGAACCCCAGCGATTGAACAAGAGCAACACGCCTGAGAGTGACCTTGTCACTTACCTTGATCTCACCTTCTGATAGCACACGCCCTCGCCCATTGTCCCCAAAGGTGATGTATGTCTTGGACACCACCGGGACGAGACTTGAGAACCACCCCTTGTCTCCGGTCATATGCCTCGAGCAACCGGAGTCAATCAACCAAACGTTCCTCAAGTCTCCCACCTGAGATTCAAAAGCGAGCACGTTAGTGAACAAACGACTCAGCACTGGGGTTAGTACCAAAAGAGTAAAACCAGTGCCGAGCCATTTGCTCCAAAGTGGGGTTAGCACAAACCAAATCATCACGCCTATCAAAGCTACCACCACGAACACCACCACGGTAACCACTACGAGGGAACCAACCCTCTCTAGCTGGAGGAGGACGAAAGCCACGAAAGGGCAACCGTGGATCGTTCCTCCTCTCCATCTCAAAGCTACGACTCCTCCCACCCCCGTATTGAGCACGAGGTGGAGAACGCCTAGCAAACTGACCACCTGCAAACTTTCCAGACCAACCACTAGAACCACGACCTCCAGAACCAAACCGAGCATCCTCACGAGCACGAAACCCGACTCGCTGTCTGCCCAGACCTACACTGGTCTGACCGGCGTAGTACACCAGTCTGACCGGTGTAGCTCGGCCAGCAGCAGCACCTGCAGCCTTCCGGTCTCCCCAAGCCGGAACCGTCCTCACAATCGCCTTGGTCCTGGGCATCTGCATACGAGGCTCAGGTACACCATTAGAGGGGTGGTACCTGTCCTTGTTAGCCCACTCTCTAGCCATTCTCTCCACACGCTTCCTCTTGAAGCAAAACTCATCCTTGTGACCATCTCTCCCACAATACCCACAATGGAACTTTATGGGCTGTGGCTTAGGCTTTGGATTGGGTTGGGGCTGCCCACTCGGCTTCTCACCCTTCTTCTCTCCTTCCTCACCTCCCTTTGGGCTCACAAACTTCACCGGTTTCTGAAAATCATTTGTTGGGTGAGGGAATATGGGTGGATCTGGAGTAGTGTCAAGTTTGTTTCTGAGATGGTTAGGCTTGGGCTCAAACTTGTTCTTGTATCTGTTTGGTGGTGGGATAGGAATCTCTCCAACTCTCTCAACTCCCTCACCACTGTTCTCTCCAAGCTTGTCAGCCCCAAGTGCCTGACCATCATAGCGTTTGAAAGCCGCTATCATGATACCAAGCTGAGGCTCCTGACCCGACAACCAGCTCATACAATTCCTCAGCTCATCATTCTCATCCTGCAAGCGATCAACATAATGTGCAAGCTCCAAATTCTTAACCACATGCAATTCACAAGTAGAGCAAGAAGTGGGAATATGCTCTTTCAACTTAGCCTCAAGCGAAACAGTGTAAGCATGCATCTCATCAATCTTTCCATGCAAAACAGGGCAAGAAGTGCAAGCACCTAGCAAAGCAGGTCTAGACTTTTAGCCACTTCAACCCTAAGCATTTCTAGTTCGTCACAAGTAGAAGCATGCTTATCCTTAAGAGCAGTAAGATCAGCTAGATACACAGAGTAATCACAACAATCAATCTCATCAGAAACCACAGGAGAAGCCTTAAGCGAATCAATCTCAAGCTTAGCATCTAGGTTCTGGGTTTCTAGCTCAGCCACACGGTTTCTAGCATCTTCTAGTGAGGCCCTAAGCTCTTTCCTCATCTTCTTGGCCTCTCTAAGCATGTGATCGCGATTATCAAGCAAGTCAACCAACTCATCATTCTCCTTGCGCAAAGAAGAGAGCTCATCACATACCTCATCCTCGGAGTCGGAGTCCGAGTCGCTCTGGTGACTCTTCTTGCTGCCAGAGCTACGAGCCATGCCGCAGAAGCCATCTCCCGCGAAGCAGCTCAACCCGCTCAAGTTCCTGGATGACTTCTTGTTCTTGCGCCGATCACCTTCATCTTCACTGCTACTCGAGCTCGAGGAAGAGCAGGCGGAGCTGGAGTCGACGTCGCTCGCTCCGACCATCGCTCGGGCCTTCCTGCCTCGGCCGTCCTTCTTCCTCGACCGTCGCTCGTCCTTATGCTTGTTCTTGTGCTTGTGATCGCGCCTCGATCGGTACTTGCCATCCTTGCTCGACCGGTACCTGTAGCCGTCCTTGTAGCTGTCCTTGTTCTCCGTCTTCTCCGGGCAGTCGGCGACGAAGTGTCCTGGCTTGCCGCACTGAAAGCACATTCGTGCTGTCCTCCTCGTGTTCACCCGGTTCTCGTGCAGCCTCTCGAACCGCCTGGTCAGCAACGCCAGCTCGTCCTCTCCAAGCACGTCGAACTCCTCGTCTGGCAAAGACATCAAAGAAGACAGAGAGTACATCTTGGAGGATGCATTAGTGTTAGACTTGGCTCCTTTGCCACCAACGAGAGCGAGACTATGAGAATCAGTCGGGCTCTCGATCTTGGCTGTCATACCACGGTCTAACTCAGCCGACTTGAGCTTCGAGAACAGCTCGTTCACCGTCAAGGTATCATACTTCTCGGACTCAACAATAGCCTCAAACTTCCCGTCCCATACGGTACGATCCAACGAGTGCAAGAGCTTCACGGCTCTATCATGATCATTGTATGGGAGGACGTCCACATTGGCTCTCATGTTGTTCACAACGACCGTAAACCGCTGGAAAAGGGCATCGACGGATTCGCCGGAGAGATGAGTGAAGTTCTCGTACTCTCTCCAGTAAGTCACGTACATCCGAGCCTGAACCTGAGCATTCCCAGCATGAGCATCCTTCAATTGCTCCCAAATCCTACAAGCTAAGTCCTCTGTCTAAACCCGATCGAATTCAGGCTGACACAGAGCACGAAACAAGTAGTCGACAGCCTTGTTGTTGGCTTCGAACATATCCCTCGATCCTGGAGCAAGGAAGTTCATCGGATGAACATAAGCTGTGTTCACCGTGACATCCCAAAGGATCTAACCCTTTCCGCGGAGGAACGCCGCCATCCGCCTTTGCCACATCTGGTAGTTCTTCCCATCGAAGTGCAGAGGACCCGAACCGCCTTCCTGGTACGCCATCTTTGGATCTTAGACTGGTAAGAGTCAATAAAGACCCGAACCGGCTCTGATACCAATTGAAGGACCGATTAGGCGAACCAGAGAGGGGGGGAGTGAATGGGAGCCGATAAAAATTCTTCTCGAAGGAGATGAGAACTCCAACAAGACGAACACGGCTTCCAAATCACGTCTCCGACTCAACTACACAAGTTGGCCAAGACCACGCAGCCATTGGAGTGCTACTGGTCCTAGGAACCAACAACCACCTTCACCGACTCGAGAACGCAGCGGAACTAGCAACTCGAGCGCTACTGACCTACACCGGTCAGGCCGGTGAGCACCACCGGTCAGACCGGTTCCTGCAGGCAAAACCTGGGAACTTCCACAGAAGGCCCCTACACCGGTCAGGACGGTGTAGCTCACCGGTCAGACCGGTTCAAGCCAGGAAACCCCAAATCCTCCAAACAGGCCTACCGAGCTCCAAACTGACCCAAACTCGAAACAGCAGCAACACGGGGCAACAGGGAACTCACCAAGACGTTCACCTGAGCAAAACTCAACAAAGAGTCTGCACCGGTCAGACCGGTGAGAGGCACCGGTCAGACCGGTGTGACCTGAGTTCTCGGGATGAACAGCGCCCGCGGGTCAACTCCCCCAAATCCAACTCCCGATCTCCCGAATCGCTCCACGGTTTTGCACAAGACTTTGGGGATAGTAGGAACACCTCATGGGCACTCCATAGCCAAGATTTGGTCCACCAAAACTTGTCAAATCAAGAGGAATCAAAGAAATCCCACCAAGAAAGCCTCTAACCCTAGAGCCACGAAAACCCCAAAATCGAGCCCCTTTGCTCACGGATTTGGGAGGGGAATCAAAGGGAAAAGAACCACGAAGGGTTCATGCATACATCCCCCACCAAATCCCAAAGAGAAAGGCCTCGAAATCGCTCCAAGAAAATCGCTAAGAAAGGGCTCCGAAAATCACCAAAAAGGAGAAACGGGAAAGACACATCCAAGCCTTGAGGAACCACGCCGAGTCATCTATACATACCAAAGAGGTTCATACAAGGTCTAGCTTGCCGCCCGATCATCCTTCCCTCTCACAAGATCTCACCATGAAGCTCTCAAGCTAGTCCTAAGAAAATCCTAAGGAAAATAGGAAGAGAAAATAGGAAAGCAAATGAGCTAGGGTTCCAAGAGATGGTTTATATGGAGGCAACCGAAAGACGAAAATACCCTTACTAGCTAACTAGGGATACATGCCCCTCAAGGGCGAATTCGGAAATCTTTGTCTTCGCTCCATCGGACGGATGCCCAGCGACCGCAAACTTGCTTAGCCTCGACGCAAGCCTTGCGATCCCGATGCGTGTCCTCCGCTTCGAAGATTCCGGACTGCGTCGTCGCACACCGGTCAGACTGGTGCTCCTCACCGGTCAGACCGGTACCCACCGGTCAGACCGGTCAGACCCACCGGTCAGACCGGTCTGGAGCTGCTGCACCTCCGTCTTCGGTTCTTCGGTCTTGACTTTGTGGATCAACCAAGGAACCCAGTGATTTTCTGGTGAACCACCGGAAACCCCACGAACTCGGTGTAGCCTTCGCCAATCACCACTCATGACTCGGCTCCCACGTAGTCCCGGCTCGACCTTGGTTTTGAGGCTCAACCAAGAAACCGTCCATGACTTCATCTTGCCGTTCTTGCCACCATGCGGCCCGCACCTGACCCCGCTGGCCACCGGGTCCCTCGAACCAAGCCTACTTGTCTTCTCCACACCTGGAGGCCTCACCGGCAACTACCTTTCGCGCTTGTTCTTCACCTGCACCTACACCAGTCAAGCCGCAACCTGCACCTGCAATACTTAGCCAAGAATCAGTCCACACCACGTTGTCAATCACTCATCACACTAGGAAGCGACCATCCACCGGTCCTCGAACCACACCTGGCTCTCAGAAGTCCACTTCTGGGACTTGCCAGTTCTTGGGTTCTTCTTTGGTGTCTTGGTCTTCCCGCAAACAGTTGAGTGTTGCTCAATCCACTACCGAGGCAGAGTATGTGGCCGCAGCTAGTTGTTGCTCTCAGCTCCTTTGGATCACATACACCATGAGTGACTTTGGTGAGGAGTATACCCATGTCCCACTTCAATGTGACAGCACCAGTGCCATAAGCGTTGCAAAGAACCTAGTGCTCCATTCCAAAACCAAGCACATAGAAGTGAGGTATCATTTCCTGAGAGACAACGTAGAGAAAGGGAAGATAGCTTTGATCCATGTACCCACACATGACCAGCTAGCCGATATTTTCACCAAACCCCTAGATCATGCAACTTTCACTCGTTTGCGGGGGGAGTTTGGTGTTTGTTTGATTTCTTGAGTTGGTGTGTGGGAGCTCCTTTGTAGCATATGTATAGCTTTCCTTTGTGCATTTCTTGCATTTGGCATGGCATATGTAACATGATGTATAGGCATCTTTGTATCTTAGGTTGCATGCATTTTGTATCATATGCATTTTGTAGGAAAGCTTCTCCTATATACATTGTTCACCATGGTATGATATATATGTCCCTATGAGCTAGTTTGGTAAGTTATGGTTAGTTTAGCTTAGCTCTTGATGATCTTGATTTATATCCATGGTTGATGGCTATGTTTTTCAAAAATGTCATACATATGCTCTCTTGTGAGCAAATGCCTTTATATGATCTTGACATGTTTAAGTGGTATATCCATGCTTAATTTGTGGTTGGATAGCTAATTCTGATCATATGGGGCCAAAGGCTCATTTGCCATCATGGATGTTTAGCCCCCATGCTTGATCTTGTGGAGGGGCATAAGTTCCTTTTTGTCGCAAAGACATTTCATGTACCAATTATAAATCTGAAAATGAAATGTAAATTGCTTGGAAAATGTGCTCCCATGTCATATGTGCTTAATTTACTTGCTTTTGGGTGCTAAACCGTTGCATGTTGCTTACCAATGAGAAGTCTCATACATAAAAGTAAGCACATGGCTCGGTATGCTTTGACATGACATGAGGTGCTTGTGGGTGTTTATGATGGTCTTATGCTTAGAATGGTTGTCCTAGCATGAAGTTTCTGTGGTTTTGCCATTTTGACATGTTTTGCTCATGTTTAGGACTTTGCTCATGAGAGGGTGAATTTTCGCAAAATTGCTCAATTCTATCTTAGCTTCGTCCAATGGTTGTGAAACTTGGTGATCATGTAGTTGA
The DNA here is from genome assembly GCA_036936925.1 of Cenchrus fungigraminus. Classification (NCBI taxonomy): domain Eukaryota; kingdom Viridiplantae; phylum Streptophyta; class Magnoliopsida; order Poales; family Poaceae; genus Cenchrus; species Cenchrus fungigraminus. Next base: position 44,729,629 of record CM072778.1, on the reverse strand, counting down.
TGTCATTACGAAGCTATAGAGTATCTAACTTGCTCATTTGGACATGTGTAGCATCCTATGTTGAATCTTGTCTATTTGAGAAGCTCTAGGTTGCATTTTTTGCATTTTTGGCTTGATTCATGCATTGTCAACAAGGGGGAGAAGTTTGAGCATGTTTTGGCTTATTGCATGCATTTAGAAGGTTTCCGAGTGGTTTCGAGCTCGGGCAGTTCCCAGTTTTTCCCAGGTGGTCATCGGCCTGACCGGTGAGGTACACCGGTCTGACCGGTGTGAGGTTCAGGTGCTGGGTGATCTAGCACACCGGTCTGACCGGTGTGGTTGACCGGTCAGACCGGTCAGAGCAAACCTGAAGCAGTTGCTCTGTGTTGCGAGGTGGTTTGCATGCATTGGTGCAGGGGGAGCATGCATGTGTGCAGGGGGAGCTCTTTGTGGTTTTCGAGCTTTGGATTGGTGGTTTGTGCTCTTTGCTTGAGCATGGTTTTGTCTCGGATGTGTCGAGCCGTTGCCCTTGCCTAAGGGGTCGGAGACTTGTCATCTTCAAGTGATCTTGCTCTTTGCCCTTCTTTGGCTTTCGATCGCTTGTTGGAGTTTCTTTTAGTTGTTTCTTTTCTTTTCCTTTTCTCTTGATTACCAAAATGTGTGTGTTATCAATGCACTCATCAAGGGGGAGATTAAGAGCCATGTGTGGTTCGAGGACCGGTGGATGGTTGCTTCCTGGTGTGATGAGTGAATGGCAACGTGGTGTGGACTGATTCTTGGCTAAGTATTGCAGGTGCAGGTTGCGGCTTGACTGGTGTTGGTGCAGGTGAAGAACAAGCGCGAAAGGTCATTGCCGGTGAGGCCTCCAGGTGTGGATAAGACAAGTAGGCTTGGTTCGAGGGACCCGGTGGCCAGCGGGGTCAAGTGCGAGCGGCATGGTGGCAAGAACGACAAGATGAAGTCATGGACGGTTTCTTGGTTGAGCCTCAAAACCAAGGTCGAGCCGGGACTACGTGGGAGCTGAGACATGAGTGGTGATTGGCGGAGGCTACACCGAGTTCGCGGGGTTTCCGGTGGTTCACCAGAAAACCACTGGGTTCCTTGGTTGATCCACAAAGCCAAGACCGAAGAACCGAAGACGGAGGTGCAGCAGCATCGGACCGGTCTGACCGGTGGGTCTGACCAGTCTGACCGGTGGGTACCGGTCTGACCGGTGAGGTGCACCGATCTAACCGGTGTGCGACGACGCAGTCCGAAATCTTCGAAGCGGAGGACACGCGTCGGGATCGCAAGGCTTACGCCGAGGCTAACAAGTCTGCGGTCGCCGGGCATCCGTCCGATGGTGCGAAGACAAAGACTTCCAAATTCGCCCTTGAGGGGCTTGTATCCCTAGTTAGCTAGTAAGGGTATTTTAGTCTTTCGGTTGCCTCCATATAACCCAAGTGGTGAGAGGATGGTAGCCATCTCTTGGAACCCTAGCTCATTTGTTTTCCTATTTTCCCTTCCTATTTTTCTTAGGATTTCTATAGGACTAGCTTCAGAGCTTAATGGTGAGATCTTGTGAGAGGGAAGGATGATCGGGCGGCAAGCTAGACCTTTTATGAACCTCTTTGGTATGTATAGATGATTCGGCGTGGTTCCTCTAGGCTTGGATGTGTCTTTCCCGTTTCTCCTTTTTGGTGATTTTCGGAGCCCTTTCTTGGCGATTTTCTTGGAGCGATTTTGAGGCCTTTCTCTTTGGGATTTGGTGGGGGATGTATGCTTGAACCCTTCATGGTTCTTTTCCCTTTGATTCCCCTCCCAAATCCGTGAGCAAAGGGGCTCGATTTTGGGGTTTTCTTGGCTCTAGGGTTAGAGGCGTTCTTGGTGGGTTTTCTTCAATTCCTCTCGGTTTAGCAAGTTTTGGTGGACCAAATCTTGGCTATGGAGTGCCCATGAGGTGTTCCTACAATCCCCAAAGTCTTGTGCAAAACCGTGGAGCGATTTGGGAGATCGGGAGTTGGATATTGGGGAGTTGACCCGCGGGTGCTATTCATCCCGAGAGCTCAGGTCACACCGGCCTGACCGGTGCCTCACACCGGTTTGACCGATGCAGACTCGTTGTTGAGTTTTGCTCGGGTGAACGTCTTGGTGAGTTCCCTGTTGTCTCGTGTTGCCGCTGTTTCGAGTTTGGTCCTGTTTGGAGCTCGGTAGGTCTGTTTGGTGGATTTGGGATTTCCTGGCTTGGACCGGTCTAACCGGCGAGTTACACCGGCCTGACCGGTGTAGAGGCCTTCTGTGGAAGTTCTCAGATTTTGCCAGCAGGGACCGGTCTGACCGGTGCTGCTCACCGGCCTGACCGGTGTAGTCCAGTGGTGCTCGAGTTGCTTGTTTCGCTGCGTTCTCGAGTAGGTGTAGGTGGTTGTTGGTTCCTAGGACCAGTAGCACTCCAGTGGCTGTGTGGTCTTGGCCAACTTGGGTAGTTGAGTCGGAGACGTGTTTTGGAAGCCGTGTTCATCTTGTTGTAGTTCTCATCTCCTTCGAGAAGAATTTTTATCGGCTCCCATTCACTCCCCCCCTCTCGGGTTCGCCTAATCGGTCCTTCAATTGGTATCAGAGCCGGTTCGGGTCTTTATTGACTCTAGCCAGTCTAAGATCCAAAGATGGCGTACCAGGGCTAGGGTTCGGGTCCTCCGCACTTCGAGGGGAAGAAGTACCAGATGTGGCAGAGGCGGATGGTGGCGTTCCTCCGCGGTAAGGGTCAGATCCTTTGGGATGTCACGGTGAACACAGCTTATGTTCATCTGATGAACTTTCTTGCTCTGGGATCGAGGGACATGTTCGACGCCAACAACAAGGCGGTCGACTACTTGTTTCGTGCTCTGTGTCAGTCCGAATTCGATCGGGTTCAGATAGAGGACTTAGCTTGTAGGATTTGGTTGGAGCTGAAGAATGCTCATGCTGGGAATGCTGAGGTTCAGGCACGGTTGTATGCGACTTACTGGAGAGAGTACGAGAACTTCACTCATCTCCCCGGTGAGTCTATTGATGCCTTGTTCCAGCGGTTCACGGTGGTTGTGAACAACATGAGGGCTAATGTCGACGTCCTCCCGTACGATGACCATGATAGAGCTGTGAAGCTCTTACACGTGCTGGATCGTACCGTGTGGGATGGAAAGGTCGAGGCCTTTCTTGAGTTCGAGAAGTACACCACTCTGACGGTGAACGAGCTGTTCTTGAAGCTCAAGTCTGCTGAGGTTGATCGTGGTTTGACAGCCCGTCTTGAGAGCCCGACTGACTCCCATAGTCTTGCTCTCGTCGGTGGCAAAGTGCCTAAGTCTAACGCTAATGCATCCTCCAGGATGTACTCTCTGTCTTCTTTGATGTCTTTGCTAGATGAGGAGTTCGACGTGCTTGGAGAGGACGAGCTGGCGTTGCTGACCAGGCGGTTCGAGAGGCTCAACGAGAACCGGGTGAACACGAGGAGGACAGCACGGACGTGCTTTCAGTGCGGCAAGCCAGGACACTTCGTCGCCGACTGCCCGGAGAAGACGGAGAACAAGGACGGCTACAAAGACGGCTACAAGCACCGGTCGAGCAAGGACGGTAAGTACAGATCAAGGTGCGATCACAAGCACAAGAACAAGCACAAGGACTCGTTGTTGAGTTTTGCTCGGGTGAACATCTTGGTGAGTTCCCTGTTGTCTCGTGTTGCCACCGTTTCGAGTTTGGTCCTGTTTGGAGCTCGGCAGGTTTGTTTGGTGGATGTGGAATTTCCTGGCTTGGACCAGTCTGACCGGCGAGCTACACCGGCCTGACCGGTGTAGAGGCCTTCTGTGGAAGTTCTCAGATTTTGCCAGCAGGGACCGGTCTGACCGGTGCTGCTCACCGGCCTGACCGGTGTAGTCCAGTGGTGCTCGAGTTGCTTGTTCCGCTACGTTCTCGAGTAGGTGTAGGTGGTTGTTGGTTCCTAGGACCAGTAGCACTCCAGTGGCTGCGTGGTCTTGGCCAACTTGGGTAGTTGAGTCGGAGACGTGTCTTGGAAGCCGTGTTCGTCTTGTTGGAGTTCTCATCTCATTCGAGAAGAATTTTTATCGGCTCCCATTCACTCCCCCCCCTCTCTGGTTCGCCTAATCGGTCCTTCACTATTTGCCCCTGAGGGGTTTGTATCTCAACTTAAGTGCTAGGGGTAGCTTGGTCATTCGTCCAACCCAGAGGAACTCATATATATTACCTCTAGGGTTTCTGGGCAAACCATCCATCCGGACTGCTTCCCATTTCTCTGCTCCATAGGTTTAGATTTTCTTCACCGTTTTGTAGAGAATCTGATCTCCGAGTGTATGGAAGCTTTAATGGTTGCGTTGATTTCCTTCTTGTTGCTCTTGTGATTTTCATGTCCTTTTCGAGCTATTTTCGTTGGATTTTCGTGCGCGGCTTGTTCCTTCGATTCCGAGGTGTTTGGGTTCAGATTTGTTTGTGGAGATCATGGATAGATGTCTCGTACATCTTTGTGCTTGATCTTGACTCCTCAAACTCCGGATTTGGCCTCCGATTGAAGGATTTCGGTTGGAACCCTAGCTCTTTGTGTGAGCTTTGTAGAATCTCGATTCCTCTCGATTCAGTGGGTTTGTGACTACAAATTCGTAGGTATAGCATCTCCTAGAGGCGCTTCACCTATACCTATGAGCTCGGGAGATCGGGCAAAGAGAAGGAGGAGTTGACCTTCAAGAGGTCGAGCTCGGGCTACTGTCTGCGCACCACGCGGATGGTCCGCACGCCCCTAGCGGACGGTCCGTGAGGAGGCTTTCAGCCGGCTGTTGACGGTTAAATAACGCGTCAAGTTTGAACCGCAAGCGCACAGATCATTGTAGCTCTTCCCTTAGAGTACTCCCCCAAGGTTTATCAATCCGTGGATCGACAAAGAACTACCTAGGGTTTTCCATCTAATCTATCAAATCTAACCTAACATGAAGCATAGATTGCATATGAAAGGTAACACTTTAAATATATGAATGAAATGTAAGTGTTGATCACATTCACAGCCATAGATGAGATAACACAACCAAGGAGCTATGGCCTATCGTCTCTACGTACCGTTCTAGTCAAAAGGTGGTCAAAACATAGATTGCATCTCAACTAAAGGTACACGAAATCATCTCTTCGAAAGGCGGCTCGCAAGCGGCCTACTTTCCCAAGGTCACCGGTGCGAGGTGCGTGTTGACGCCTAAGGTTTCCCAAAGCTTTAACCCAAACGCCCACCAAGGCGCTCTTACTCGTAGCTCCTCCTCCTTGGTAGCCGCGCACCAACTCCCGTGGTACTTGCCTTCGATCCTATTCCACATCATGTCGTCGCTAGAACTTTTCCCTCCCGCATGCTGTCACCACACGAGGGTAATCACCCAACTAGCTAAAACATGCAACTTCAATGTGTCTGCAAGATGTAGACTAATCACCACGAATAGATCTAATCTTACTATGAACATATGGATGCATCACATATGAGGAAGAAAGCATGCATTGAAGTAGACCAAAGTTGAGACAACTAGAATAAAAAGTAGATTGATATCACCATCATGTGCGTACATACCCCGACGAATGTTGGGGGTGACTCCCGAACTCCACCATGGCACAACCTCGTAGGGAGTCCATGGCGGCTAGGGGTGGCCTAAGCCATCTCCTAGGTACCCTCGAAGACTTGCGGCGGCCGTCGGCTTCCTTCGGTGTATCTCCATCTTTCGGCGGCTCTCTGGTGAATGGATCTGAATGGTTCACCCTCTTGGGGCGTCTAGAGGGTTGTATTTATACCCTTGGGGAGCCTTGGGGTGTGCTCCACCTTGCCTTGCACGAGATCTTCCTTGGGAGAGAAGCGAACTTGGTTTCCATAAACTCAGCCTCGTCCAGATTTTCCTGATTCGCAGCCCTTCCTTACCGGCACCATATCTCCCACGTCCGGACTCCAAATAATGCAAATTCGGTGTCCAGGTTGTGTGCCACGAAATTATCTTCGACTTTGGTATTCATTGATTTCCTTGGAAATGAAGATAAGATCCTCAAAACAGCCTCGGAAGATAATCTGTCTGATTTCGGACTTGCGCAACTAGCATTTCGGGGGCCATATCTCGTAGCTCCTTGACCCGAATTGGGTCTTCCATATGTCCAAATCGAAGCTATCGTCGAGGCCCACAACTTTGGTAGTCAAACTTTTACCATTAGAGGCCGTTTAAATCTCCGAATCTGCACCGAAAGATCATGCTGTTCTGGGCTGCGAGAATATCTCTCGGGCTGAGTTGATCTCGTTGGTAAACCTCCTAGTCCCCGGAGTTTTACATGTTGATGCTTCGGTCCTTGGGTCATTTGGAGTCGTGTTCACTTCATGTCTTTACTTGTGATGGGCTTCATGATCTTCTCATAAAGTGCTTGATGAACTTATCCCGAAAGTCTCCTCTTTAACGTTGATTTCCTGCGTAAACAATAAACTCCAAAAACCACATGCAAGTGTGAACTTGTTACGTCATTAGTATGCCTAGTGGCGGGTTAGTTATAATTCAAAACTCAAACCAAAGTGTAACAAGTGCTCTTGGTTGACGGAAATCGACCGTCAACACCGGCAGTTCGTCGTGTTCTTCGCAAGTTCTTACGTCGCTTTGTTTCGATCTGTTGAGTCAGGAGTTGTTGGTCGGACAGTCCGCTTGGGGTGGTCGGACAGTCCACGAGGCTCGGACGGTCCACGGATAGGGTACAGATAGTCTATTTTTTGAGGTGTAGTACTGGTGGTTCGGGAGCTATTTGCGGACGGTCCGACTTGACCGTGCGGACAGTCCGCCCAAGTCCCGCGGACAGTCCGCCCCGTCCATGCGGACGGTCCGCCCCAGGCACTGCAGTTTGCCTAAGTCCTTTGCTTCTTTAGTTGCGCTTCCGTGTTGCTTTGACTTGGGGTTTGCTCCTAGGGTTGGTAGGTCCGTTGTGACTACGCGACCTTGGCAAGCTCGTGTGGGAATCCTTGGTTGTGAATTTGGGGCATAGGCCGAGTTCATCCTACGGGAAGAATTTTTATCGACTCCCATTCACTCCCCCCCTCTCTGGTCGCCTATCCGGTCCTTCAATTGGTATCAGAGCCGGTTACGGATCTTCGTGATTCTAACCAGTCTAAGATCCAAAGATGGCGTACCAGGAACGGGGTTCGGGTCCTTCACACTTTGATGGTAAGAACTACCAGATGTGGCAGAGGCAGATGGCTGCTTTCCTCCGCGGCAAGGGTCAGATCCTTTGAGATGTTACGGTGAACACAACTTATGTTCATCCGATTAACTTCCTAGCTCCAGGATCGACGGATATGTTCGACGCCAACAACAAGGCGGTCGACTACTTGTTTCGTACTCTGTGTCAATCCGAATTCGATCGGGTTCAGACAGAGGACTTGGCTTGTAGGATTTGGGAGCAGCTGAAGAATGTTCATGCTGGGAACGCTCAGGTTCAGGCTAGGCTATTCGCGACCTACCGGAGAGAGTACGAGAACTTCACTCATCTCCCCAGTGAGTCCATTAACATCATGTTCCAGCGGTTCACTGTGATTGTGAACAACATGAGGGCTAATGTGGCTGTGCTCCCGTACGATGATCATGACCGGGCTATCAAGCTCCTGCACTCTCTGGATCGTACCGTGTGGGGTGAGAAGGTCGAAGCCATTCTCGAGTCGGAGAAGTATGAGACCCTCACGGTGGACGAGCTATTTTCCAAGCTCAAGTCGTCCGAGGTGGACCGTGGGGTGCGTGCAAGGATCGAGAACCCGACTGACCCTCATAGTCTGGCTCTCGTTTTTGGACCAAGGACTAATGCTAACATGTCTTCGAGATAGTTCAATTTGTCTTGTCTTGTGTCCATGCCAGATGAGGAGTTTGACGTGCTGGGCGAGGAGGATCTCGCGTTGCTGAGCAGGCGGTTCGAGCGCATGTACACGAACTGGAAGAACGCTCGGAGGAGTTCGGGCATGTGCTACCGGTGCGGGAAGCACGGGCACTTTATCACTGAGTGCCCGGAGGCTATGGAGGTCAAGCCCGAGCACAAGCACCGTCCGAGGACCGACCACAAGCACCGCTTGAGGGACGACCACAAGGGCAAAAACAAGTCCGAGCGGAGGCCAAGGAAGAGTGGTGGTCACAAGAAGAAGGAGCGTGCAATGGTTGCCGGAGCGAGCGACATCGACTCGAGCTCCTGCTACTCTTCATCGAGGTCAAGTGATGAAGAAGAGAACCGGAACAAGGGCAAGCGGTCGAGCAACAGCATCAACGGCCTGTGCTTCGCCGCCCAAGGATTTTGCGGCATGGCACACAGCTCCGGGAGCAAGAAGAGCAACAAGGACGACTCGGACTCCGACTCCGAGGATGAGGTAAACAATGATCCTGCCATCTTGATAGAGGAGAATGCTAGGTTGAATGACTTGCTTGACAACCGTGATGATGTGCTTAGAAAGACCAACAAGGAGAAGAGGGAGTATAGGTCTTTGCTTGGAGAGGCTAAGGAGAAGGTGGTTGAGCTAGAGTCTTTGTTTGTTGATGCTAGGGCTCAAATAGATTCTCTGAAATCTGCTCCTATTGTGACCGATGAACCTGAATGCACTGATTGTTCTGTTTTCCTTGGTGATTTGACTGTGGTTAAGGAAAAGTATGCCTCCAAGGTAGAGGAACTAGATGTGCTTAGGGTTGAGCTAGATGAGATGAAATCTAGGCCCTCCTTGCTTGGTGCTTGCACTTCTTGTCCTATCTTGCATGAGAAACTAGATGTGTCTGTTGCTTATGCTAGATCTCTAGAAGCTGCTTTGAAAGCTCCTATTCCTACATCATGCTCTACTTGTGAACTACATGGTGTGAAGAATTTGGAGCTTGCACACTATGTTGATCATTTGCAGGATGAGAACGATGAGTTGAGAAAGATGATGGGTTGGTTGTCTGGTCATGAGCCTCAACTCAAGATGATGATTGAGGCATACAAGCGCTATGATGGGCAAGCGCTTGGGTCGGACAAGGCTAGTGAGGGAAGTGGTGAGAATGAGGGAAAGATCGGTGACATCCCAGACCCACCAAAAACCTACCACAAAAATGCCTATGCTCCTAAGCCAAATCCGCTTAGGTACCGACTAGACACAACCCCAGCTCCACCCGTGTTTCCTCCACAAACCGACAACTTCCAGAAACCCGTCAAGTTCAAGAGTGATTTGGGGAACGAGTTCTTTGGGAAGAAGGGAGAGAAACCGAGTGAGGAGAAGCCTCAGGCCCGAGAGAACCCAAAGCCAAAGCCAAAACCCATCCCATTCCATTGTGACCATTGTGGGAAGGATGGTCACCTAGCTGAGTTTTGCTTCAGGAGGAAGCGTGAGGAGAGGTTGGCTAGGAAGATGGCCAACAAGGACAGGTACCGCCCTTCTCGTGGTGTACCTGAGCCTAGGTTGGTGCCGAGAGGTGAGGGTGTGGTGCGTACCATTTACCCTCGAGAGAGGCGTGAGTTTGTGCCTCGAGGTGAGCCACCACAGAGAGATGGTGGTAGGCGTGTTGGGTTCGGGCGTGGTGAGTTTGCTGGACGTTCCTTCACTCGTGGCCAATACAAGTATGGGGGGAACGATCGCAGCTTTAGGTCCCAGAGGAGCTACGGGCCACGGTCTCCCCTTCGTGGTACGCGTAGTCCTCCAAGGGGACATGTGGGTGTTCCACCTAGGAGAGATAGGATGGACTTTTCTAACCCCACTTTTGAGCAAATGGCACAGCACTGGTTTGATTCCTTCTATACTAACCCCAGTGCTGAGTCGTTTGCTCACTCTCGCTCTGGTTTTTGATTTTGCAGGTGGGAGGCATGGAGGGCTTTTGGTTGATCGACTCCGATTGCTCTCGACACATGACCGAAGATCGATGGTGGTTCTCCAGCCTCACCCCGGTGATGACCAAAGAGTACATCACTTTTGGGGACAATGGGAAAGGTAGAGTGCTTTCAGTGGGCACAGTGAAGGTGAGTGTGTCTGTGACTCTTTGGCGTGTTGCTCTTGTCAAGTCTTTGGGGTACAATCTTCTTTCAGTTTCCCAACTTCTTGATGAGGGTTTTGAAGTCTGTTTCAAAACGGGTTGTTCTCGTGTTTTGGATTCTCGAGGTGATCTTGTGTGCACGATCATCCCTGAGGGTCAAATTTCAGAGCCGATTTTTCTCAGTGTGTCGGCTCTGCTCGTTGTTTGGTTGCTGGTGTTTCAGTTGAGCTTTGGAAATGGCATAGGAGACTAGGTCACTTGAGTTTTGACTTGTTGTCACACTTGAGTGGGCTAGGTTTGGTCTGAGGATTGCCAATGTTGAACTACCAAAAGGATTTGGTATGTGCTCCGTGTAGGCATGGTAAGATGGTCGCCGCCTCTCACCCGCCTCTGACATCCGTTATGACAGAAAGGCCATGCGAGTTGTTCCATATGGACTTGGTTGGTCCAGCTCGTGTGTGCTCGGCGGTTGGGAAATGGTATGTCCTTGTGATTGTGGACGACTATTCTCGCTATGCTTGGGTCTTCTTTTTGTCTGACAAGGGGGAGACGTTTGGTTTTGTGAGGGATCTAATCTTGAGGTTGAAGAACGAGAGACATGGAGATGCTGTTCGAGCTATTCGTAGCGACAATGGCACAAAATTTAAAAACTCTCGTTTCGAAACCTTTTGCCGTGATTTGGGTCTCGAACATCAGTTTTCTTCTCCCTATGTGGCTTGTCAGAATGGTGTGGTTGAGTGGAAAAATCGGTCCCTTTGTGAGATGGCTCGGACGATGCTCGACGAGCATAGGACTCCAAGGAGATATTGGGCTGAGGCGGTGAAAACTGCTTGCCATGTTGGGAACCGGATTTTTCTTAGGGCCTTCTTGAACAAGACGTGCTATGAGCTCATGCACGGGCGAGCACCTAGAGTGAGCCATTTCAGGTCTTTTGGTTGTCGGTGTATCAATCTCAAGAAGGGTAGGCTTGATAAGTTTGAGTCGAGGTCCTCCGATGGGATTTTCTTGGGTTATGCTAGTCATTCTCGAGCATTCCGTGTGCTCAACCTTGATACTAACCTAGTCATGGAAACTTGCGAGGTAACCTTCGACGAGACCCAGCCATGTAGTTCGTCTGTCTTTGAGTGTGCAGGTGACGACGAAGTTGGCAAGAAGATCTTTGAGGATGAGGAGGATGATGCTGGAGAGGATGATGGTGATGATGGTGAAGCTCCAGCAGCGTATGTACCCTCTACTTTCACTACGACGACTACGGTGCAGGATGGCCCATCCACTACAAAAAAAACGCCGACTAGTGACGCAAAAAAGGCCGTTTCTTGTCATAAACCGCGATTAATGACGCCAGTTGTTACGAAAATGCTCCGTCATTAATCGAGCGTCACAAACCGTGATTAATGACGAGACCTTATTTCGCGGCGTCATGAGTTTAATGACGCGTGGAAAATAGTCTATACAATGCGTCATAAGTTCGGTCCTGCTGCTTTGCCACGCTGGACAGAATCCGATGTGGCATCCGATGTGGTATGCCAATTGTGACAAATCGTATGCGTCATAAAACGTTTGTAGCTGGGTTGAGCCCAAAACTGTTCCTGTAGGGCTGGCGTTGTTCATATAGCCCAAAAAAGATTTTGTTGGGCCCAATTGTAGCTTTTTTAGATGAAATTTGATTAGGGCGGGCCCGTTTTGGTTGGGTCGAGTCCAACAGGTGCGCACATTGTTGCGGCCTTCTGTGTCACGTTAATTTGAAAAAAATTGACTTTTGGCCCAATTATAATTGGGCTAAGCCCACTGAAGGACAATATAAAATTAACTAATCATGCATCAATATTAATGGATTTCATTTCAATTCTGATCCTTTTTTTGAATAATTCTGATCTGGTTGGCAAAATAGTAATCAACACATATTTCTTTATATAATAAAACAAACTGTTTTTACTATCAAGCACGACCATATTGTTCATCACATATCACAAATTATTACAAGATAACAGTATCACAAGGAACATTGATTAACAAAGCTAAATCCAGTGCATAATCACAAGAGAAAGTGGAGATTTGATCTAATGATCTTAACCTCTTCATCTTTTACTACTAAGTAGTAGACGAAGGAGGTCCTCACTTTCTTCGGTTAGCTTCTGTAACCTCTTAACCTCAGCAGACTGCATTTTCAGAGTTGATTCTGATTCTTCGGTCTTCTTCTTCAAGCTACATAACTCTTTCTGGTGAGCAACAAACCGTTGTCGAAGTTGTACCCCATCCTGATTGGGAGCGTTAACTCGCTCTTCATCAACACTACTACATAAGGATTTGGTACCCATTCTTGAGTACTCGGCTGCCTCTGTTTTAATTTGTTCGGGAAGAAGCATCATTGACTTGGTAGCTTCCATCTAGCAACAGTGGATCCCAAGTCAGATTAGGACCTTGTAATTGATTCGAACTAAGGAAAAAAGGTGTTAAGTTTGTACCTTGGAGCAGGTCTGAACAGGAGCGACTTCAGATGTTGACCCTTTGGCCCGCTGAAACAAGTACAAGAACAAGAGGTAAGGGTTGAGATCATTCGCAATCGGAAACAAAGAAGGTGTTAAGTTTGTTACCTTGGAGCAGGTCTGAACAGGAGCGACTTCAGATGTTGACCCTTTTGCCCGCTGAAACAAGTACATGAACAAGAGGTAAGGGTTGAGATCATTCGCAATCGGAAACAAAGAAGGTGTTGAGTTTGTTACCTTGGAGCAGGTCTGAACAGGAGCGACTACAGATGTTGACCCTTTGGCCCGCTGAAACAAGTTCAAGAACAGAAGATAAGGGTTGAGATCATTAGCAATCAAAAGAATAAGTTGACTTGAAAGAATCTCTTGCAATAGGGAACAGAAGATCCACAATCACCCAAGCATGCAACAACAATATTCAAAGGCAAAGAGCAAGGGGAAGCAGTCCAACAATTTCATCTACAAATTTCTACAAACCACAAATAAGTTGACTTGGAAGAATCTCTTGCAATAGGGAACAGAAGATCCACAATCACCCAAACATGCAACAACAATATTCAAAGGCAAAGAGCATGGGGAAGCAGTCCAACAATTTCATCTACAAATTTTTACAAACCACAAATAAGCTGACTTGGAACAATCTCTTGCAATAGGGAACAGAAGATCCACAATCACCCAAACATGCAACAACAATATTCAAAGGCAAAGAGCATGGGGAAGCAGTCCAACAATTTCATCTTCAAATTTTTACAAACCACAAATAAGTTGACTTGGAACAATCTCTTGCAATAGGGAACAGAAGATCCACAATCACCCAATCATGAAAGAATATTATAGAAAGCCAAAGAGCATGGGGAAGCAATCTAATTGAATCGATCAATACAGGGAGGAGACCGCAGACCTGACGAATAGGATGGGAAGAAGGTGCCGCTGCCGAATGCCGTCTCGATTTAGTAGCCCGACCTTGCGCCTTCAGCACGATGTTCTGCACAACTGTTGCAGATCTGCGGCCGCCAGGGTGAGCCTCGGGGGAGCCGATGGAGCAACGAGTTTGAACCATCTTGCAGCTTCAAGGACGTTGCCGAGGAAGGCCGCCGCTCGTAGAAGAGGAAGGCCGCCGCTCATAGCAGAGGAAGCCGTCGTCGGTAGCTAGGCCGCCGTTGCTGCTTCCGCAGCAGATCTAGGTCTCTTCGACGGTCGAGGAGAAGATCCCCTGATTTTGGAAAATTACCAGGAGGGAATTGGGAGACCTGGTTTCCCTCTTTGTTTTATATATAAATGAGGAGGACCAGAAGGATGAGTGGGGAATTCAAAATTTCAAGTCCCGCCTTTGTGGTCCAGAGCGGGAAACGAAAGACTTTGGATCATGGACCCAAACGTCAGTGACCCAAATGAAAGACCGCTTGGGTGTCGGACCCAAACGTCAGTGACCTTACGTAGAGAGGCAAGTTGTTGACTGGGTTGTCCGTGCCACCATGGATCATGGAATGGACAAACACACACATGACTATACTCTACTTCATATTCACGTTAGACGGATGATCTGATTTTTGCATTATAAATGTACTCACTGCAACAAAATAACGCACCATTTAAACTGTTTATTACATGACTAAAAACACTTAAATAAAACATTAAAACTACAGGGGACCCTGGTACAACCCTTTAGGTAATCTTCTACGGAGATTGTGCATAAATTCGGGATGATCAGTGCATACAACCGCCCAATCATATGTGAGTATTCCGTGAGGAAAGATTCGCTCTAAGAGAGACATGCACTTGTCCTGCAATTGTGTGCAGTTAGCCTGAATTGCCCATCATAGAAATGAAGTCACAGTTTCCTCGCTTGCCATGTCCCACATCTTTGATGCATAGTGCAGCTTCAACCTTTCGACTTGGTACATGTCGGCAACCGAGAGTAAATAAGGCCAGGCATTGGCAGGAGTGTCCCATAAATCAGCCTCCTACGGGAGTGATCCTTCACTAGCATATTTGATCAGGACCGAGAAGCCATCAGGGTGTGTGTCAATAATTGTAACAGTTTCAGAGCCAGACTCCACTCCTGGGCCGTAGAGCATTGCCTCCATCACACAAGATACTTTTGCCACATCGGCACGTATCACTCGTATCACCCGTCATTCTGCACCTACATGGAACACAACTTCCACAGGGGCTTGGGCTGCAACGCTTTCGCATATGCTTCTTTGCACTGATGGAGGAGGAACTTCAATGCAGTCATCCTCCAGTACTGAAACAACACATGATATGTGTATGCGATCTTCACTGGATGTCATGCGCTCAATGTCATGATGCTCCACCAGACATTCAAATCCTCTTTCTTGTAGATCCTGATTCATGAACCAAACTTCTTTTGTAGCTTGAACTCGAAACGTATCATCGTCATCGTTTGGGTCTCCAGCCATCGCATGCAACAATACTCGCACCTATGTGGAAGCAGTCACAGGCTTGGCAAACAATAACATAATGCGACTGTATCGCCATGTGTGAGTGTGTGTATTCATAGCAGCAATGAGACACGTACCATTTGGGATTTGTGCAGAGGAACGAGGACGACGACAATGCCGTCTGGAACATCCATCCACTGATGATCATTCATACCTGTAGGATAGCAACGTTGCTTCCATTGACGGCCTCCCACCATGAACGTACCGGATTCCTTGAACTTGCCCGCGGTTCCTTCTGCTGTCGCTTCCTGGCTTGAGACTGAGAAGTCGACTTGCATGGAAGGAATCATTTTAGCGTCTAAAGCCATTAACACAAATGGCCTGCAATGATCGTCTCATGCCTAAACTGTCTCTTATTATAGTGGGAGTGAATGTGTCGTTCCGAAACGTTCGTGGACATCAGTTACCACCCGAATGGACGCATCCTTTCAGTGCGGGTGTGGCCACGTTCGGGTCATGAACTTCCCGGTTCTAGTCCTTAAGTGTGATTCACATTGATCGACACGTCCATTCAGAGGGGGTGTGCACACAAGTTCGTCGGTTAACGCCCGGTGCCAGTGCTTAACTGCAATTCTCAATGATCGACATGTGGATCAACTTGTGAGAGCGTGTCGTTCCCAAACGCCCATTCGAGATGCCCTTCTATGCTTTTATGCATGTTAATATTACACACACACACACAAACAAAAAAAAACATATATTGCTATTCCAATTCCAGCTTCTTCCGTTTTGGTCTTGTCGCGTCAACAAGTTCATCACGTTTCTCAGTCTCCAAGGCCTGCGGGAATCATCAAGTGCGAATCCAGACCATTTGTAGACCTTTACAGTCACGACTAACGCTGCGTACCTGATCGAGGAGGACTTGTCAAGTCATCCCTAAGGACCGGAGTGTCTGAGGACCGGTGGATGGTCGCTCCTTGGTGTGATGAGTGATTGACAACGTGGTGTGGACTGACTCTTGGCCGAGTATTGCAGGTGCAGGTTGCGGCTTGATTTGTGTTGGTGCAGGTGAAGAGTGGGCGTGAAAGGTCTTAGCCTGTGTGGCCTCTGAGGAGTGGAGAGACAAGTAGGCTCGGCTCGATGGACCTGGTGGCCGAACGGGATCAAGTGTGGGCCGCTTGGTGGCAAGAAAAGCAAGACGAAGTCGTGTATGGTTTCTTAGTTGAGCCTCAAAACCAAGGTCGAGCCGGTGCAAGGTAGCGGCCAAGTCATTGAACGGGGCAAGACTAAGTAGACTGTCCGGGAGATGGAGGTGAATGGCTTGGCGGGCCCGATGCTTGGCGTGGTGAGGCCGAAGCTTGCATGCGGGGTTTTCGGCGGTTCACCAGAAAACTGTCGGGTTCCTCAGTTGCTCCACAAAGCCGAGCATGACGGTTTGTTGGTTTGGCCACAAAACCAACACCGAGCCGGGACGACGTGGCGACCAAGTCGTGAGTGGGATTGGCGTGGAGGCTGCACCAAGTCCGCGGGGTTTGCGGCGGTTCACCACAAAACCGTCGGGGTTACTTGGTTGAGCCACAAAACCAAGACTGGAGGCTCGGCGGGCGGAGACGGGATCCGGGCGCGTCGAGAAGCTTCGAAGCGGGCGACATGTGGCATGATCGAGGTGCTTGCGTTGGGAGGACGTGAAGGCCCGATGGATGCGCGGCCGTCCGATGGAGAATTTCATGTGTTGACCAAAATGCCCCTGTGAGGGCTTGTGTTGTAACTCCTAGTGTAGGGGCACTTCGGTCTTTTCCGGAGGGCCTATATATAGGAGGAGGGGGCTGAATTTTCAGCCAACTCTTTGGCTAGAGGTGGGAGTGCTCTTTCATTTTGGGGTGCTCTTGGGGAGAGAGGGAGAGATGTGTGAGTGGCTCTTTGTTTGAGCTTTTTGCCATCCAAGATTTGTGATTCTTGAGAGTGGCTTGTAACCGGATTTTGCTAAGATATTCATAGTGAAATCTTTCTCTTAATCTTGTGCCAAATCCTTTGCTCCCGGCGTTTTTTCTTTTTCTGCGATTTTCAGAGGTATTTTTGGAGGATTTTCGTTCATCACTCGATTCGTCGATTTGAGGGCATTTCTCTCCGGATTTCTTTGAGGGGATCATGGGTGAGTGCCTTGTGCCTCTTTGTGGATGATCTTGACCCCTCAAACGCCAGATTTGGCCTTCGATTCGTTGACTTTCGGATGAACCCTAGGTCATAGTGTCTTGGCAAGGATTCGCAATTTCGGGAGTTGTAGGGAGTTTGAGGCCAAAATTTTTGGGGCATATCCTCGCCTTGGGGTGTTCATCATCTCCCCAAAATTTCGTCTCAAGACTCCAAGTGG
Organism: Cenchrus fungigraminus; assembly: GCA_036936925.1. Taxonomy (NCBI): domain Eukaryota; kingdom Viridiplantae; phylum Streptophyta; class Magnoliopsida; order Poales; family Poaceae; genus Cenchrus; species Cenchrus fungigraminus. The sequence goes on along the minus strand of CM072778.1, from coordinate 44,712,399 downwards.
TTTGGGATATCCATTGATCGAAAGTTTGGGGCGAATTCGCGGGCAGTTTTCTGGGCTGTCCCGGGTGATCCGGACACTAGTGGCCGGGTGACCCGAACACTTGTGGCCGGGTGACCCGGTGTGGCTCTAGAAGGCTCAGGGTTACCCGGACACTTGTGGCTGGTTGACCCGGTAGGTCTCAGCCTTCCTCTTTGTTGCTCGAGCTCCTTCGTGCTTGCTTCCGCTTTGCTTCGTAGCCTTTGAAGCTTTGTTCCTAAGGTCTCGAGAGAGGTTTGTGTGTGCTTCCGCTTGTTCGTGTGTGACCCTCGGAGTTGTGATTGGGATATAGGCTGAGTTCTTTTGAGAAAGAATTTTTATCGGCTCCCATTCACTCCCCCCCTCTCTGGTCGCTAATCCGGTCCTTCAATTGGTATCAGAGTGTGGTTACGGATCACTCCACCTTAACCGACTTTGTGATCCATAAGGCGACAGAGAAAAGGGTGCTTTTGCTTGCGGCTTTGGTTTGTGCGTTTTGAGCTTGCCTTCAACTAATCCTAACCGGTGCTTTGAGTATGGCGCCAAACACTTCTTCTTGTGCTTTGTCTTCAGAGATCGATGTGATGGAGTTTGCATCAGGAGATGACCACAAGTGGAGACGGAAGTGTGAGGAGTTGAAGGAAGATAAGGAAGCAATGGCGTTGATGCGGCTTTTGGTGGCTCAAGAAGATGATCTCCAAGATAAGCTTATCAAGAGAAGCAAAGTGAAGCTCTCCCAAGGTATCATTGGTTTGTTCACTCGTCTTTGTGCTTATGGCGGGATGCTTGTTGAGCTTAAGAACTCTCCTTTGCCATGCAAATCTTGTGATGCCTTGTGTGCTGAAAATGAGAAGCTAAAACATGAAACTAGTTGTCGCAATAAGCATGTTGAAGCTCTTAGAAGAGCATGTGACAATCTTGATTTTGAGAATGATGAATTGAGATCATCTCTTGCTAACTTGCAATCTGAAATTGACTTGTTGAAATCTAATGCTTCTATGTTGTGTAACTCTTGTGTTGCTTTGAATATAAATCTTGATGTGGCTAGAAGTAAGATTGCTTTGTTGGAGACAAGTGCTTCATTGCCATGTGTTTCTTGTGAGTCTTTGCTTGCTGAAATAAATGAACTAAAATTGACTCACACCACATGTGTAGATGAACTTGAGCATGCTAGGGCTGAAATTTGTGAGTTAAAGTCTATGCCTTGTAGCAAGTGCTCTTTGTTGCTTGTAGAGGGTGCTTGCCATACTTCTTGTGATGATGATAATGCTTTGCGAGATGTAAATGATGTTGCTTGTTCATGTGACTTTGTTTGCACCTCTTGCATTGATTTGGAAAGTGAAGTTTTGGCTTTGAAAAATATGCGCGAGGATATGAGCGCAAATTTGGTTGAGCATAATGAGATGAGTGCCAACCTTGAGAAAGAAAATGAACTCTTGCGTACCACATATGCTAAATGCATTGAAGAGGAAATTGATAATTTAAGAAATATGACATGTGGTACTTGTGAGCGCCTCAAATCTGAAAATGAGGTTTTGCGCACAAGGTGCAAGAGTCTTTGTTCCAAGGGTTTGGATTCTCGCTTTTCTTGTAACTCCGATGTTGCTGCTTCCAAAATAGCTTCTTCTCAACCAGAGTTGACTTCTTCTCTTGAGCGTGAGTCTTTGGATGGTGGTAAGTGTGCTAGTGCTTTGGATAGCTCTCCCATAGCTACTCCTAAGCTTGTTGCTTCTTCCGGTGTTGCCCAAGGTTATTCGAATGACAAGGGTGCTTCTCATTTCTTTGGAACTCATACTTCCAAACCGAAGTTCCATTGCACCTTTTGCAAGAAAGATAGGCATACCGTGGAGTTTTGCTTTCGCCGTGTCAAGCACGAGCGATGTGTGCGTGCCAAAGCTTTTAAGAAGCCACGTAGCTTTTCTCATGGCACGTGTGATTCTAATGTTGGCACCAAGTCGAATGTTGAGGTTGATGCTTCTTGCTCTAATTCCCAAGGGACTTCTCACTTACAAGAGAATGGTGATTCATCCACTCGGATCGTGCCTCCTGATAGGCCTTTGTATCATTGCTCTCTTTGTGGGAAGGATGGGCATCAAGAGAGCTTTTGCTATTGCCATGCAAGGAAAATGCGGCAAGCTTGTGCTTCTATGCCTTTGGTTGTTCATGGCCCTTTTCATGGCATGAACACTTGTCAGCCTAAGAAGGCACATTTTGTTGACGGGTTTTATGACACTCTTTCTAGTGAGTTAGATCATGCTCGTGGACATGCTTCTAGTGCTCCTTGTGTTGGTCCACGACATGTTTCCCGTGGTGTTCATGTTGGTTCTTCTCCTACGACCTCGAGGGACCTTTGCCTTTTTGCTTGTGGTAGCACTCGTCTTTCTTCGCAGGTCACTTCTTTGAGGCATGGTTCTAAGGGTGTTCGAAAACTTTTTCATTCTAACCGGCATTGGCATCATGCTAACTCACATGATAAGTTGAGTGCATCTCATACCTGTGTGACCAAGTATTGGATTCCCAAGTATGTGCTTGCTAACCCTTTGGGATCCAAGACTCGGTCTTTTTCGTCTCCTTGTGTGTAGGTATGGAGACGCGATTGGAGAACATGAGCTCGATGGTACTTGATCTTTTGTCCGTGAGGTGATCAAGAAATGATGGTTCTCCACACCGCTTTGAATGGCTCTTGAAAGCCTTTATACACATGTATAGTGAGTTTTCCTTTTCTCCTTGTACTCACTTGTATACTTGTTTCATGCTTTGCTCTTGTGTCATGCCTGTGTATAAACTATGGTAGGCTAGCCACTTTGTTCATGATAGCTTTGTGATCTTGTATACCTATCTTGCTAACCTTTGTATGATATTGTGGTAGATGATATTTATGAACTTCATGTCATGCTTTATCATTGTTCTTGTGTGTCTATGTCATGTTGTTCATCCATATCATTTTTGTCTAGCTCCATGGTATCCTCCCTTGTTAGCATGTTTGCCCCCTCATGTATATCTTGTAATTCTAACTTTGTAATATATGTAGGAGGTTGTTCCATATGAACTTGTATCATGCCTTTATTTAGTTCTTGTATCATGTTTGGCATGTTGTTTTTTTGGTATCTTTTTGGTTAGGCCAGTTGTATAGTTATGCACCTTGTTGACATGTTTGCTAGCCCATGCTTTTCATATATGTGAAATCATGTTACAATGCTTTATTTACCTTAATTGGTATTGTCAATGCTTTGTGTAGCATGTTTTGAGCTTTCCTTGTGACTATGGGCTTGCCTTGTCTTCGAGTTGTGTTTTGCTTCTTCTCTTCATTTGGGTTTAGAGTTTTTCTTTTGCTCTTTCTTTTCCTAGCTTTTGCTTGCTAGTGGGCTTTGGTTGAGGGGGAGCCTGGCTTATCGATGGGAATTTGGTTTCAAGAGTTTGCATTGGCTTTAGGTAGCCGTTTGTGATCTTTCAATTGGTATCCTTTCTATGGTACTCAATTGAGATCTTTGGAGCTTTTATTTGGTTGGTGTGTTAAGTCTGGTGGTGTTGAGTTTGCTGGACGCTCTCCACCTTGTGGTCGATACGAGTATGGGAGGGGTCGCAGTTTTGAGTCTCAGAGGGACTACGGACCATGCTTTCTCTTTCGTGGTGCTCGTACTCCTCCAGCGAGACGGGAGTGGTTCCCCTGTGGTGGTCATAGCTTTGGTAGGATGAATTTTGCTAACCCCACTTTTGAGCAGATGGCTCGGCACTGGTTTGACTCTTTTTGTGCTAACCCCAGTGTTGAGTCGAGTGCTCGCTCTCGCTCTTGGTTTTGATTTTGCAGGCGGGAGGCTTGGAGGACTTTTGGTGGATCGACTCTAGAGGCTAGCGGCACATGACTAGAGATCGAAAGTGGCCCTCCAGCCTCACCCCGGTGGTGTCAAAGGAGAACATCACTTTCAGGGATGATGGACTTTGAGTTGTGTGGCTCTCGTTAAGCCACTTGGTCTCTTATGCTCTTTGCCCTATATCATGTATTTAGGGTGAGCTTTGTGTGCTCTTTGGCCCTAGGACATGTGTTTAGGGGGAGCTTGTGAGTTTTGTGCTCTTTTGTCCTTTTTGAGCTTGGGTTTGGGATCTCATGTACATATGCATCTTGCAAGGTCCATTCATGTCACATATCATTTTCAGCATCTTCGTATCATAGACTGCATTTGCATCATATGCTTTGGAGGATGTGCTTCTCTCATATACATTGATCACCGTGATTTGTTGGATATGAACTTATGATCGTGCTTGTGAGCTCTTATGATGTGTAGCTATGCTCTTGACAAGCTTTGGATGTGTATGCATGTGAATGGCTTATTTTTTGGGAAAACGCTATATATGATCCTCTCTTGTGAGTTGAATGCCTTTCATGCTCAAATTGTGCTCATATGGCTATATCTTGCTTAATTTGTGCTTGGGTATCATGCTCTTTTCATTTGGGGTCAAAGACCCGATTGTCATCATGAATGTTTAGCCTGCATTTTATCTCATGGAGAAGCCTAAGCTTCTTTTTGCCGCAAAGGCACTTCATGTACCATGCTTAATCTTGCAAATGAAATTGGTATCTTGAAATGTCTATGCTTGAAAAATGCTTCCATGTCGTATGTGCTTTAAATTCCTTATCTTGGGTGCTAAACCGTTGCATGATGTCTACCATTGAGAAGTCTCATGTTTAGAAGTAGACACATGGCTCGGTGGCTTTGACATGACATGAGGTAGTTTGTAGGTGTTTGTGATGACCTTTTGATAAGATCTTGTGACCTCGCATGAAGTTTGTGAGCTATATGTTGTTTGTGCTCATTTTGGCCATGTTGAGGTCCTATGCTCATGAGAGGGAATTTTTGTTGAAAAATGCTTCAATTTGTTGCTAGCCATGTCATATGTATACATGTCATTGCTCTCTTGTTGGCGATGCTTATACATATGTTTGAGCCTTCTTGTATGCTCTATGATTCATTTCTAGCATATTATTGTGTGCATTGTCTATTTGAGAAGCTCATGCTCTTTTTAGCCTTGATTCATGCATTACCAACAAGGGGGAGAAAATGTGCATCCAATTCATAACAATGGGGAGAAATGCACTTTGTGGGGAGTTTTTGCATCAAGGGGGAGAAAAAGATGGATACTCAGTTCAGGGGGAGAACTTGAGTTTGCACGCATTTGTTCAGGGGGAGCTTGCATTCATGCTTTGAGAGGATTTGCTTTGTGCTTTGCTCTTTTGCCGATGGTGTCGAGCCCTTTTGCCTCCCCTCGAGGAGTCGGCATTTGAGCATTTTGTCTCGGTTGTGTTGAGCCGTTGCCCTTGCCTTAGGGGACCGAGACTTTCTCATTCAAGTGATCGTGTTTTTGGCTTTTGTTTGGCTTTTGATCACTTGTTTGAGTTCTTTGTTCGTTTCTTTTCTTTTTCTTTCTTTTATGAATTGGTGACTATGTGTGTTGTCAATGCACTCATCAAGGGGGAGATTGAGGACCGGAGTGTCCGAGGACCGGTGGATGGTCGCTCCTTGGTGTGATGAGTGATTGACAACGTGGTGTGGACTGACTCTTGGCCGAGTATTGCAGGTGCAGGTTGCGTCTTGATTTGCGTTGGTGCAGGTGAAGAGTAGGCGCGAAAGGTCTTAGCATGTGTGGCCTCCGAGGAGTGGAGAGACAAGTAGGCTCGGCTCGATGGACCCGGTGGCCGAACGGGATCAAGTGCGGGCCGCATGGTGGCAAGAAAAAGCAAGACGAAGTCGTGTACGGTTTCTTGGTTGAGCCTCAAAACCAAGGTCGAGCCGGTGCAAGGTAGTGGCCAAGTCATTGAATGGGGCAAGACTGAGTAGACCGTCCGGGAGCCGGAGGTGAAAGGCTTGGCGGGCCCGATGCTTGGCGTGGTGAGGCCGAAGCTTGCATGCGGGGTTTTCGGCGGTTCACCAGAAAACTGTCGGGTTCCTCGGTTGCTCCACAAAGCCGAGCATGACTGTTTGTTGGTTTGGCCACAAAACCAACACCGAGCCGGGACGACGTGGCGGCCAAGTCATGAGTGGGATTGGCGTGGAGGCTGCACCGAGTCTGCGGGGTTTGCGGCGGTTCACCACAAAACCGTCGGGGTTACTTGGTTGAGCCACAAAACAAAGACCGGAGGCTCGGCGGGCGGAGACGGGATCCGGGCGCGCCGAGAAGCTTCGAAGCGGGCGACACGCGGCATGATCGAGGTGCTTGTGTTGGGAGGACGTGAAGGCCCGATGGATGCGCGGCCGTCCGATGGAGAATTTCATGTGTTGACCAAAATGCCCCTATGAGGGCTTGTGCTGTAACTCCTAGTGTAGGGGCACTTCGGTCTTTTCCGGAGGGCCTATATATAGGAGGAGGGGGCTGAATTTTCAGCCAACTCTTTGGCTAGAGGTGGGAGTGCTCTTTCATTTTGGGGTGCTCTAGGGGAGAGAGGGAGAGAGGTGTGAGTGGCTCTTTGTTTGAGCTTTTTGCCATCCAAGATTTGTGATTCTTGAGAGTCGCTTGTAGCCGGATTTAGCTAAGATATTCATAGTGAAATCTTTCTCTTAATCTTGTGCCAAATCCTTTGCTCCCGGCGTTTTTTCTTTTTCTGCGATTTTCGGAGGTATTTTTGGGGGATTTTCGTTCATCGCTCGATTCGTCGATTTGAGGGCGTTTCTCTCCGGATTTCTTTGAGGGGATCATGGGTGAGTGCCTTGTGCCTCTTTGTGGATGATCTTGACCCCTCAAACGCCGGATTTGGCCTTCGATTCGTTGACTTTCGGATGAACCCTAGGTCATAGTGTCTTGGCAAGGATTCGCGATTCCGGGAGTTGTAGGGAGTTTGAGGCCGAAATTTTTGGGGTTATATCCTCTCCTTGGGGTGTTCATCATCTCCCCAAAATTTTGTCTCAAGACTCCAAGTGGTTTGGGAGATCCATTGATCGAAAGTTTGTGGCGAATTCGCGGGCAGTTTTCTAGGCTATCCCGGGTGATCCGGACACTAGTGGCCGGGTGACCCGAAGGGGGTAGGTTGACCCGGACACTTGTGGTTGGGTGACCCGGTGCGGCTCTCGAAGGCTCAGGGTGACCCGGACACCTGTGGCCGGCTGACCCGGTAGGTCTCAGCCTTCCTCTTTGTTGCTCGAGCTCCTTCGTGCTTGCTTCCGCTTTGCTTCCTAGCCTTTCAAGCTTTGTTCCTAAGGTCTCGAGAGAGGTTTGTGTGTGCTTCCGCTTGTTCGTGTGTGATCCTCGGAGTTGCGATTGGGATATAGGCCGAGTTCTTTTGAGAAAGAATTTTTATCGGCTCCCATTCACTCCCCCCCTCTCTGGTCGCTAATCCGGTCCTTCAATCCCGCACCCTGCGTGTTGCAACGCAAGGACCATCCGGTCCATCTGATTACAGCACCCAATCTTTTTCTCTAGATGCAATTGACACCTAAACCATTACATAAATAAACGGTAGAGAGTTGTCTCGTTGTTGATGCAGCTTGAGCTGATGCAGTGAGACGACCATTAGATGCAGCTGATGCGGCGTGATTTGTCCGCAGGACTTTCTTGTGCTCTAGAGAGGAAAGTTCGGAAGTAAACACATACTACCTAGACACATCGGGCTCATCCCGTGATACCCATCGTCCACACATGTAATCGATGCATGCCACTGAAGATTCTGACCTAGATAGATAGCTATCACGCGTAGGCCTGACTATATTCCGAGCATCTCACGTTTTCCATAGTAACTTTAGCAATGCTACACCGAGCTCATGTGACTGCTGTAGTCCTCGATAAATACGCGAGTGCAGCAGACCGTTCTTGAAAGGCAAGGCCAACACTCATCGGTTCCCCGTCTTGCATTTCTCTACTTCAGTGGGATACAAGGCTGAGATCATTTTGTTGGCTAATCTTATTTACTTTATGTATGCATGGTATCGAGACGGTCACATTGTTAGCTTATGTAGGGTTTGTTCTTCGTTTATGTATGCAATACGTGGGGAATGGTCGGGCAAGGAAGGGACGGAGCATGGAACTTGGAGGAGTCGGGGAAGGGGGAGCTGTCGGGCGCAATAGCACCTCATCGCCACCCGGTTCAGCCGCTGCCATCGGCACCGCAGCAGCACCCGGCCCCAATGGCACCTCCACTTCCGCTGGTATCGGCACCTCAGCAGCACCCTGCCCCAATAGCACCTCCACTTCCGCTGGCATCGGCACCTCAGCAACACCCGGGGGTGATGCACCTCCAATTCAGCCGCAGGCAACGACAGCTCAGGATCAGCTGAACCTCATGGCACCACCTTTTCGCCCACGGCCCAGGCCGCCACCTCTGCTGTTTCCAGTTGAAATGCCACCCCCGTGGCCAGTGCTCATTGAACAAGATGAATCACATGACCTGAAATGGTCTGTGTTGCTTTGGCTTCAGCAGGGCGGGCCCGCCCGTGTTTATCACGAAGGAATGTGGGTGTGCCCTTTTTACCACAGGGGTCACAGGCAATGGACCATTCGTGACCTGCTGTTACACGCGCATAACATCGCCGTTTCGCCTGCCTGGATTTGGGATACAAGGGAGAGGCATCGCGCTTTGGAGGAGTATCTGATCCAGGAGACACGGTTTGCTGCACTCTGTGTAGCGGCTGGATTTCCATGAGCCCGTGATGGTAGTAGTATGAGCCGTGATGGTAGATGCTAGTAGTATGTGGTGATGGTAGTAGTATTAGCAGTGATGGTAGATGCTAGTAGTATGTGGTGATGGTAGTAGTATATGAGCCGTGATGGTAGATGCTAGTAGTATGTGGTGATGGTAGTAGTATGAGCCGTGATGGTAGATGCTAGTAGTATGTCGTTCAGAGTATGTTGCTGTAGTTCGAACTATGGTGGATCCATCCATCCTCATGTGTAATCAATGCGTATGCATGCATTTGTGTCGTTTGTATGTGGATTGTGTTGTTTCTAATAAAAATGGTATTGTGTGTGTACTCCCTCGGTATAAATTCGTTGTATACGGAAAGTCTGTTCCATTGATTTCCTAAATACCAGAAGAACACAGACGAAAGTCCGGTTTGTAGTTTTCAGTCGGACTGGATTAAACTGTCACTGCTACGCAATGAGAAAACCAACATCTTACAAGGAAAAAATAGTAGTAGTAGTATTCAATCAGACCAGATGAACAGAAGGCGAATCTTCGTTCTGCTTCTTCTACTCCTACTTCTACTAGTAGCAGTTACCACTAATCCACTAATCAAGGCGCCGCTTCTTTGTCGATGGTGCACCTGGCGCCTTGTTGCAGCTGCTCACGGACGAGGATGTCGCTCTGTTGCCGCCGCCCGTGGAAGATAGTGGCGGACCTCCCAGGGCGCCGCCTGCGGATGAGGCCGTCCCTCCAATGCCACCGCCAGAGGATGATGTCGTCGCTCCATGGCGGCCGGTCGAGCACAGCTTTGGCGCCGCTCCATGGTGGATGATGACGGCCGGTCGATGATGGCCTCTGCTCGGCGAGGATGGCAGAGATCGACTGCCGCCGACCGATGAGGATGAGAGAGGATGACGGCGCTTGGAGACGACAGTTCCCCGGCGAGTGGCGGTGCTTCCGCGCCCCTGACCCCTGGCACCTCTTGCTGACTTGCGAGGGGTGCGATGTTTCAGAGGCACATGATCTTGGATTTCATTTTGTTCCACAAACTCTGAATCATCAGAGGATGTGTCAACCACCACACGAATGGGCCTCCGCTCTGCCTCCTCTTCATCAGACCACTGGAGATCCTCCCTTTCATCAAAAGAGGAGGAGGATGTGGCTTGCGCCGCACCTCTAGGAGACAATGGCTCCATGGGGAGAGGAAGGGAGCGCTGTGCGAGAATGGGGTTTTTTGTTGGTTGCAAGAGTGGGGAAATGAGAAGAGGGCGCTGGGAGGAAGGGGGATATTTATGGCCAGAGGAACTAATTCATTTTTGACCAAATTTATAGTAAATTGTGTTAACACTTATATCTTCATATAAACTTATCGGGAAGTGAGAATTGCATTATGTTCTGAGGAAGGGGGAAAGACCGTTCAGCGGAATGTTAACGGACTGGAAGAAATAATAGTAGCAATACATCAGTATACCGAACCTTCTAGAGTACCTTTTTCACTCATTTGTCTTTGCTGGAGCTGTAACTCCTCCATTATTCTACCACAACCTTGTTCTTTGGCTATCCTGTCAATGATGCCTCGTCCCTGGGCAAATCTTATTCCTGACATTGTTGTGAGCGTCGCCAATAAGATCAGTGATGCAAGAGATTTCATCATGTTCAGGTGAGGCACGCCCGTTTGACCCTTGGATTCTAAAATCTGAATTTATCAGTGAATCTGGAGCAGTGACATTCGCATCCGTCGCTGATATGCGGCTTTTTGAGGTCTCCTTTCCTGCATTGGCTGGGAAAAGGACTAGATTGATTGGTTGCGGCGGATCTGGAAGCCTAGTCGCCTTAGATTGCAGAGATTGGTGCAACGTGCTCATGCTGAATCCTTTGTCTCCTCGGAAGCACATTCGCCTTCCTCAACTTCCAAAATGGAGCCAAATGGCTACTCTCCAAGCTTGTATCTTGTGCCTTGAAACAACAGCTGGTGCAGAGTCATTTGTCGTGATTACTTTCTTTTGGCCAGAGAAATCTTTTGCAGCGCTTGGGTCATTGCCCGTTTCCATTTGCCATTTGGGTAGCCAATCCGACTGGACTACACTACCTTCAGAAGATTTCTGGTGCAGTTCTTCTGAACACATGCGGATCTACTTGGGGCAAGATCTTCCAGCACCTCCCCATCCTGTTGGACTTCGGTTGTCATGGGTCATTGGCATGGCAACTCTTCTCTACTCGAAGGTGAAGACCGATTGTTCTTTGTTGTTCTGGAGGAGAAAGAAGCTGAGGTGGTAGAATTAACTTTGCATTCATTCGTTGGGGACATTTGGCAGCCTATTCCCTGGGAGAGAGCTCCTGAGTTCCGGAATAAGATCATCTTGTTTGGTCCTAGCAAGTGCATTGTTATAGAAGAGCATGCCATTTCTGGTTTGGCTGACCTGAGGGCAAATCACATGTACTTCCTACGAACTTATCATCACGATGAAAAGAATGAGTACTGGATCTACCAGCAGGGAATAGGTATTGATCCAGGCGTCAACACTACTCCGACGATCCGCATTAAGCAGGTTCGTGGGGACTGGATTTGGTCGCGAGGAACATGGCTGTTGCCTAGCTATCCGTAATGAGGAACTTCGATTGTCTACCACCTGTAACACAATTCAATGTACAAATATCTATATTATCATCCTTCGTCAATTATTCCGCGCATATGTATGAGTTTCTACCACAATCACTGTAGGGAACAAGCAGTTACGCATTCGATAATCAGGAATCACATTATTCCTCATTGTTGTCCTTGCTGAGCAACCTCTTATATCAGGCCTGTCTCAGCAATTCCCTCACCTTCTTCACCACAAGTGTTGCAGAATCCAGGAGTTGCTTGACCGTCTGCAGCTCAGCGGTAGTCTCTTGAATCTCCCTCTTAGCCTTTGCACATTCTTCCTTCCACATCCTTGCCTCCTTTTCAGCTTTTAGGTACCTGTTGGCTTCACCCTTTTCTGTAGGAGACAACAGAGCATCGTTTTTCATTTTCTTTCTCGTCTCAAACAGGTTATGGGTTACCTCCCTGTAGTATCGCGATATCGTCTGCAGCTCAACTGCTTTGACATTGGCCTCCTCCTTAGCAGTTGTACATGCTTCTTTCCACGACCTTGCTTCCTCTTCTGCTTTTCCCTTCATTTCCATCAGTTTCTCTAGAACTTTTAGAGTCCTAATATCCCATTCAGGATCTATCCACCTAAATGACGCGCACTTCATGCCATCAGTCTGCAGTCACCGATTTCATTCATATAATTAGCGATTGACCACACTAACATCAAACGCAGAAGCAACATTTATTAGAAGTGATACAGGTTATTGTTTACCTCGCAGCAGCATACATATCGACGCCCAGGGTTGGCGCCTGTCCAGTCATACCTCAGATGGACAGGCAACCCGTCCTTGCACTCGTTTTCATTAGGATCTATAATGATAACTTCACGAGGACCAAGCGTCGGCGATCTGGAGCTTTCAGAGTCTACTCCAAACACCTTTAAAATACATGAATATAGTGTGTTAACCCAGATCCCCAAATCCCCCTTAACTAGTATGACAGGTCAAAGTAGCATGGCTAAACAGAGGCCTGACCTGACCGGAGCGAGTCCTGCTTCTCCGTTCGCCGCTAGGGCCGCTACGATTCGCCATTCCCGCCACGGGCAACAGCAGATCTAAGCACCGACGCTAGATCTAGTCTTTGCCACAAGGAAAAGGAGTGTGGTGCTGGCGAGTCTCTTGCAGAGTTGTAGTAGTGTACGCCTCGTCGTCGAGAGAAATGAGATATATACACTTGTCTGCGGGAAAACTTTTTTTGGCTGTCGCGCGCGTTTCTCCCGCCAACTTACCAGAACCGCTCCGTGCTGTTGTTGGGGCAGGCATGTCTAGTTTCCGGGCGTGCGGCGGCTGACCACGTGGAATAGTCGGCACTTGGAAACAAGCAGTTACACAATTGTTTCTCAGGAACGTCCTTCCTGCAAACCATCAAAAGGACGGACCATCCGGTTCAGGATCAATCCAAACAAACAACATCTTAGCTTTTCCTCCTTTTTACTACTAGGAAGGTCCTCCTTGCAAAACATCAACAGGCCGGAGTTTCCTCAATCATAACTTCCCCCTTATGTATCTATTATCAACATACCTCCATTGTTCTTCCTCTACCTCCATTGCAACGCGTATGAGTTCCGAATGGTGACTATGCTCGAAACGAATGAGTTTGGATCATGGATCCAAATGCCAGTGACCCAAACAAGTTCGTCGGTTAACGCCCGGTGCCAGTCCTTAACTGCAATTCTCAATGACCTCCTTTGCAATGCGTATGAATTCCGAATGGTGAGTATGCTCGAATCAATCTGGAATAGATTAAACCAAATCTGTATAATAAGATGACATCTCATAGCAACTCATCACCACAAAGTTCACACCACCAGTCCACCAACAAGTAGGAAGCATCATACGATGATCCGGTAGCCAACACCAAAATACAATCATGATACAAGTTTCACAATAATCATGAGTACTCATTCATAATCATAAGTTCATAACTCCATCTCATGTTTGGCCTCCTGCAGCTGTTCCTTCACCTTCAGCATCTCCCACCGTGATTTTTTGGTCTTGTAGGCCTCTCTTAAAGTTCTTTCAGAAGATCTGGATGTCTCGTCCCAGGGCGAGGACTCTATAGGATCTCCAAAGAGATTGAAAACATCATAGACCAATTAGCAGAAAAAGAGAAAGAGCTTCAGTACGCATCTAAGGACAAGACAACTGAGGGCGGAGATCATTCTTCTTACCATATACAAGACAACTGAAACGGGTACTAATAGGCAAGGGTACCCATTTCAGTCCAACTGACAACGAACTTCTTGAACATTTAAAAGAAAAGACGGACCAAACAAACTCAATGTCCTACCCATTTATTGACGCTTTTATTCCAATGTCTATGGTAAGAAGAATAAGCTCTGCCCTCAGTTTTCTTGTTCTTTGGTGTGTACTAAAGCTATTTCTCTCTTTCAGCTAGTTGTTCTATCATGTTTTCGATCTCTTTAGAGATCCTAAGAGAGTTCTCCCCCGAGACAAGGCATCCAGATCTTCTAAAATAACATTAAGATGTTCTTGTAGAAATAAACTCATCCTTGGAAAAAACTCATCTCGATCTGAAAAATAAACTCATCTCAGTCTATAAAAAAACCTGAATCCCTTGAACCCAATTGTATGAGTACAGTAAAACAACCACCACACGCCACAAAACCTGGTTGTTTGCTACCTACATAAACTCAGCAAGGGCATGGTTGTCCTAAATGAACCTATCGATCCATCGAACGATGCAAATTGGAAACTAATTGAATCTAACACCTGTGAATTGTGCAAACGCTAACAATCGTGGTAGAATCCAGATGTCCCTTCAACGGTCTGCAGCTCCGAAATAGTATCTTCAATCTACCAATTCATAAAACGATGGACCTATCAATCCTATCAATTGTGCACCTCGACAAAAATCCATAAAACGAGTGGCTTGAAGCACATCTAGAAGCTACTAAAATACAAAACCTTCTGTAAGACGATGCAAATTGAAAACTAACTGAATCTAACATTTATTTTCTATAGCCTATCAACTTCTAACACCTATCAAAGTGCAAATCTAAAGGTACGATAATGAAATCTAAATCTACCAAATATGCTCATCAATCCTCCGGATCCCCAAATCTAGATATCCCCAACCCTAGTAAGATAGGGGAAAATATAGCGGTTCAAACTAGAGGACCAACCTCATCTTGCTGTCTCATCCTCTTGTTGCTGGGATGTGGCGGCGCAACCATCTTCCCCTCACCACTAGGATTCGCCATTCCTACCACGAACTATTGCAGATCTGCGTAGCGGAAGTCAAAAGTCTTTGCGAAGTCTGAGTGAAGTGTCTCGCCAGCCATTCGATACGTAATTATAGACTCAACTGAAACTTACATGTGGGACCTGGTCATAGTAAAGAATTCGCATGAACTATTAGTAGAGTTTCCCATGTACTTGTCACAACCAACGACTGGTGCAGTGGTAAACAGCACAACCTTGTTCCTTCAGGTCCCTGGTTCGAACCCATGCCATGGCAAATTATTTTTGCAACATTTCGTGACCTATGCTTACACGTGGGACCCTAAAACTATTTATGACGACTTGGAACACTCTATTTTCGAAAAAATGCTTACATGTGGGACCCAACTGAATTTTATGACGACTTGGAACACTCTATTTTAAAATAATGCTTACATGTGGGACCAAAGTTAGTTTATGACGCCGCTGACATGGCGAAAATGCTTACATGTGGGACCCTGGAAAATTTTATGACGACTTGGAACACTCTATTTTTGAAAAAATGCTTACATGTGGGACCCTACTAAATTTCATGACGACTTGGAACACTCTGTTTTTAAAATAATGCTTACATGTGGGACCGATGTTGGTTTATGACATTTTTTCAGAGCTTATGGCGTCACAAAACAGCATGGAACAGGGAACACCCGGCTACAGTACCAACCGTAATGACGAAAAAATTTTTTGTCACTAAATTTGCTCAGAAGTGAAATATTATGGTGAGATCAGCCAAGAACGTCATAAATCAATGACACTAAAATGTGGTTGCGTCACTAGTCAACGATTTTCTTGTAGTGATCCCCTACACCGACTACGATCCAGGGAGATCAAGTGGAAGCTGCAGCTGAGGGGGAGGTCGTCTCCAGACGAGAGGCACCGAGGCGCGTTCAAGTTGATCATCCTCCCTCTAGAATCATCGGCGACATCAACGAATGTACAACGCGGTCAAGGTCCAGGAATGTTTCTCACTTTGCTCATTCGGCTTTCGTTGCTACCATTGAGCCGAAAGACATTGGACACGCTCTCTCTGATCCTAATTGGGTGAACGCAATGTATGAGGAGTTAGAGAACTTTGAGAGAAACCAAGTTTGGGAGTTGGTAGAGCCACCACCACATTGCAAACCTATCAGGACAAAATGGGTGTGGAAGAACAAAGAGGGTGAGAATGGTGAGGTGGTGATAAACAAATCGTGGTTGGTTGCTCAGGGTTATAGTCAGAAGGAGGGGATAGACTATGAGGAGACATTTGCTCCTGTAGCCCGTTTGGAGGCAATTAGGATCCTTCTAGCCTTTTCTGTGGCTAAAGGGTTCAAATTATACCAAATGGATATGAAGAGTGCCTTCTTAAATGGGTTTTTGGAGGAGGAAGTTTATGTGAAGCAACCACCGGGCTTTGAGAGTGTCGAGTTTCCCCACCGGGTGTATAGGCTGAGAAAGGCATTGTATGGGCTGAAACAAGCTCCCCGTGCTTGGTATGGCCGTTTGAGGGGGTTCTTGTTCAGTAAGGGGTTTGAGATGGGCAAGGTTGATAAGACTCTTTTTCTCCTCAGGCAGGGCGATGATATCCTAATTGTTCAGGTGTACGTGGCTAATATTGTCTTTAGCGGCTCGTCTCACTCTTTGGTTGCAAGGTTTGCAGAGGATATGAGCAAAGAATTCGAGATGTCCATGATGGGAGAATTGCAGTTCTTTCTCGGGCTTCAGATCAAGCAGGCGAAGGAGAGAACCTTTGTGCATCAAGCCAAGTACACGAAGGACATCCTCAAGAAGTTCAAGATGGACGACTCGAAGCCCCTGTCGACACCGATGAGTACGACTACAGCGCTGGACGCGGACTAGGACGGAGAGCCCGTGGACCAGAAGGAGTACCGGAGCATGATCGGCTCCCTCTTGTACTTGACGGTGACGAGGCCGGACATCCAGTTTTCTGTGTGTCTGTGTGGTCGTTTTCAGGCGTCACCGAGGACTTCACATCGGCAGGCCGTCAAGCGGATCTTCAGGTATCTTTGACACACTCCTTGGTTTTTTGGATGCCGATTTTGCGGGGTGTCAAGTCGATCGGAAATCGACTTCGGGTACTTGCCAGTTTCTGGGTTCTTCGCTTGTTACTTGGTCATCTTGCAAGCAGTCAAGTATAGCTCAGTCTACCACAGAAGCCGAGTATGTCGCTACCGCTAGTTGTTGCTCACAGCTGCTTTGGATCACGTACACTTTGAGTGACTTTGGTGAGGAGTGTTCCCACGTACCTCTCATGTGTGACAGCACCAGTGCCATAAGTGTAGCCAAAAATCCTGTGCTCCACTCAAGAACCAAACACATAGAAGTGCACTACCACTTTCTAAGAGACAGTGTTGAGAAGGGAAACTGTTGATGCTCCTTAGCATCACTACTAGGTTTGCACTCACGGCGACGGTGCCAGAAATGCCTACTGGCACTCGCTAGCGTCGCTACCGGGTTTATACCCCTCGTAATGGGGCTAGGGAACGTCTTTGGTAAAACACACATCACAGAAAGGTCCGCAAGCGCACGGATTATCGTATTTATATTTTCCCAAGGGAGGCACTACAGCAAAGATGATCAGATAAACGGTGGAGAGGAACAAGTCTCGGTAAAGAGCTATAGCGGGGGTAACGAATAAAGATATTCGGGGATAACTTGACACACACAAGGAGATCTTGATAAAGAATTAGAGAGGACCTAGTGAGCTGGGAGGACAACAAGACGAGAAAGGATCCTAACACAATCTATCTATTCTTGTCAACTCTAGGTAAAGAACTAAGGCAAAGGATAACCCAGGCAAGCTAAACTCAACAAGCTCTTCTAGTGCTGCAGGGGCATGCAAAGCCGCGCTCTCGGACTGGGATGAGAAGGGAGAACGACGACACGTTGAATCCTACTGGCCCGAACTAACGTAGTGGACTACAAAGCCCGTCCGGAGCTGTCACCTCCTTAGGGTACCACAACTATTCCGTTGAACGGGACACCAATCTAAGACTAAGGTAAGCTCTGAGCACCACGCTCACAACGAACCAAAGAACCTTTCCCCGGATATCACGAAGGAAGGTATCTCTCTACGGTGAAACACCGAAGATCAAGCGAAGAACGACCACAACACTATAGGGTTCAAGAGAGCTATGCTAACCAAGATTAAACTAACTTTAGTCTAAACCAAGAATAAAGCTTCTAGAGCAAAATAAAAGCTGAATGTAATTGACTCGAAAGGTAAGATAGAAAGATAACTTGAATTGTACTTGAGTCTAAACAAAGAAAGGATACAAGAGTAGTACCGGAACCCTTAAGAAGACTCCTCCGGAACCCCGAGACTAGCTCAACTCGACTCTAACTCCCAAGCTACACTAATCCTACTCTAAGTGAACAAAAGAGAGGAATGGAGATGCAACTGCGTTGTGTGTCCGTTCCAGCGAGTGGGAGGTGGTTTTTATAGGCAAGGGAGGTCGGTGGAGCGCAGGGAGGAATATCCTAGGTGCGGCCGGCTCACTAGTTGCGGCCGGCCCTGGGATGTGCCGCCTCTCGCCTTGGACGCTCCTGATCACTACTCCGGAGGTGGTTGTAGGTCGGCTCCTTGGGTCGGTTTCGCCCGGCATGCTAGTTGATAGGTGCGGCTAGCCCTCTAGGTACGGCCGGCCCTACCCCGCGCTGTGTGATGCACCGACTGTGATCGGGGACGCCTAGGATTGCCTCTGGATGACGGTTGTGGCGGTTGAGCTATAGCATCCCGGAATTTCTCTGGAATGTTAGCAATACAAAAATGTGGATTTCAAAATTTCGATTTGAAGTTGAGTGCTTAATTAAAATATAAGGATGTCTTCTTTGATCCTTCCTAAAATTCCTAGATTTATTTTGAGCCAAATAATAAATTTAGGAAATATAAAATGCTAGTGTGAGAACTTTGGAATTTATTGGATTTATTTTGGATCTTATTTGTGTGGGATTCAAATTTGGATGCTAGTTCAAATTTGAATCTATAGTTAAATAGGAGATAAGGTTTAAGAATAGAAGAAAATAGGAAAAACCTAACACTGTTCCGGGCCTTGATCTCGTCGCTGAAGTCCACCCGAGCACCTCCTTCTTTCACCGCCGGCCCGCACGAACCGCCAGCCCACCTGGCCTTTCGGCCCACCGAACCCCCTGGCCCAGCTAACACCAACCATCTCCCTCTCTGTCACCGCCATGTGGGTCCAGCCGGTCAGCCCTCCTTTCTCCCACCTTTTCCCCTTCTCTCTGTTTTTCTCCTGACGTCGCCGTGGGGCAGCCCGGGGGGAGCCGCGAGCTCGTGCCGGCCACATGGCCGCCACCCCCTGCAGCGCTGGCAGCCGCGGATGGCCTCCGCGTGCCCTCGCATCGCATCCCCGCCGTGCACCCGCACCCCGCGAACCCTAGGGCGCCGCCCTATAAATTCTGCCCCCGCCGGCATCCCTGTTCCGCCGCCGCCCCCCTTGGGGAATTGCTCCCCAATCCCAATCCATTGCCTTCACCAAGCAATAGAGGAGGTGTTGGGGGAGAAGAAGAAGGGGAGGCGCAGGAAGTAGGGGAGGAGGCCGGAGGCCGCTGCCTACTGAAGGACCGATTAGGCGAACCAGAGAGGGGGGGAGTGAATGGGAGCCGATAAAAATTCTTCTCGAAGGAGATGAGAACTCCAACAAGACGAACACGGCTTGCAACTCACGTCTCCGACCCAACTACCCAAGTTGGTCAAGACCACGCAGCCACTGGAGTGCTACTGGTCCTAGGAACCAATACTCAACCTTCCTAGCCAAAACTCACCAAAACACACAGCGGAAACTTGCACGGCTTGCTGCCTGTGCTACACCGGTCAGACCGATGGCCTGCGCCGGTCAGACCAGTGACACCGGTTAGACCGGTGGACAGAGCCGGTCAGGCCGGTGGCTACAGCAGCCGTACAGCAAACGTTCCAGGAAGCCTCAGTGAATCCTCTAGGCCCTGGAACAAAAACCACCACGAAACACAACCTGTGAGGAAGAAGAACCCCTCACAAATCCTAGCAAAACAACTCCAAACACGCCAAGAACTGAACAGCAGGACCACAGGACAAAACCACACGGACAAGGCTGTTCCCCGAGACAAAAACCCACCAAGGGCTAGCACCGGTCAGACCGGTCAAAAGCACCGGTCAGACCGGTCGTGCCTGGGTAGCTCGGGATGAACAGCGCCCGCGAGTCAACTCTTCCAAATCCAACTCCCGATCTCCCGATCCGCTCCACGGTTTTGCACAAGACTTTGGGGATAGTAGGAACACCTCATGGGTACTCCATAGCCAAGATTTGGTCCACCAAAACTTGTCAAATCAAGAGGAATCGAAGAAATCCCACTAAGAACACCTCTAACCCTAGAGCCACGAAAACCCCAAAATCGAGCCCCTTTGCTCACGGATTTGGAAGGGGAATCAAAGGGTAAAGAACCACGAAGGGTTCATGCATACATCCCCCACCAAATCACAAAGAGAAAGGCCTCGAAATCGCTCCAAGAAAATCGCCAAGAAAGGGCTCCGAAAATCACCAAAAAGGAGAAACGGGAAAGACACATCCAAGCCTTGAGGAACCACGCCGAATCATCTATACATACCAAAGAGGTTCATACAAGGTCTAGCTTGCCGCCCGATCATCCTTCCCTCTCACAAGATCTCACCATGAAGCTCTCAAGCTAGTCCTACGAAAATCCTAAGAAAATAGGAAGGAAAATAGGAAAACCAAATGAGCTAGGGTTCCAAGAGATGGCTGCCATCCTCTCACCACTTGGGTTAAATGGAGGCAACCGAAAGACTAAAATACCCTTACTAGCTAACTAGGGATACATGCCCCTCGAGAGCGAAATTGGAAGTCTTTGTCTTCGCACCATCGGACGGATGCCCAGCGACCGCAAACTTGCTTAGCCTCGACGCAAGCCTTGCAATCCCGACGCGTGTCCTCCGCTACGAAGATTCCGGACTGCGTCGTCGCACACCGGTCAGACCGGTGCTCCTCACCGGTCAGACCGGTACCCACCGGTCAGACCGGTCAGACCGGTCTGGAGCTGCTGCACCTCCGTCTTCGGTTCTTCGGTCTTGACTTTGTGGATCAACCAAGGAACCCAGTGGTTTTCTGGTGAACCACCGGAAACCCCGCGAACTCGGTGTAGCCTCCGCCAATCACCACTCATGACTCGGCTCCCACGTAGTCCCGGCTCGACCTTGGTTTTGAGGCTCAACCAAGAAACCGTCCATGACTTCATCTTGCCGTTCTTGCCACCATGCGGCCCGCACTTGACCCCGCTGGCCACCGGGTCCCTAGAACCAAGCCTACTTGTCTTCTCCACACCTGGAGGCCTCACCGGCAACGACCTTTCACGCTTGTTCTTCACCTGCACCTGCACCAGTCAAGCCGCAACCTGCACCTGCAATACTTAGCCAAGAATCAGTCCACACCACGTTGTCAATCACTCATCACACCAGGAAGCGACCATCCACCGGTCCTTGAACCACACCTGGCTCTCAATCTCCCCCTTGATGAGTGCATTGACAACACACACGTTTTGGTAACCAAGAGAAAAGGAAAAGAAAAGAAACGACTAAAAGAAACTCCAACAAGTGATCGAAAGCCAAAGAAAAGGCGAAGAGCAAGATCACTTGAAGAAGACAAGTCTCGAACCCCTTAGGCAAGGGCAACGGCTCGACACATCCTAGACAAAACATGCTCAAGCAAAGAGCACAAACCATCAAACCAAAGCTCGAAAACCACAAAGAGCTCCCTCTGCACACATGCAAGCTCCCCCTGAACCAATGCAACTCCCCCTGGACAAATGCATGCAAACCACTTCACGAAACAGAGCAGCTGCAACAGCTCCGCTCTGACCGGTCAGACCGGTCGACAGCACCGGTCAGACCGGTGGGCAACATGTGAACAGGACCAGCACTCTGACCGGTCAGACCGGTGACCTTAACCGGTCAGACCGGTGCACAACAGAGCCCAAAAATGGCTCGAAACCACCTGAAAACCTTCCAAATGCATTCAGTAGACCAAAACATGCTCAAACTTCTCCCCCTTGTTGACAATGCATGAATCAAGCCAAAAATGCAAAAAATGCAACCTAGAGCTTCTCAAATAAACAAAATTCAACATAGGATGCTACACATGTCCAAACGAGCAAGTTAGATACTCTATAGCTTCGTAATGACATAAACTTCATGATCACCAAGTTTCACAACCATTGGGCGAAGCTAAGATAGAATTTAGCAATTTTGCGAAAAATCACCCTCTCATGAGCAAAGTCCTAAACATGAGCAAAACATGTCAAAATGGCAAAGCCACACAAACTTCATGCTAGGACAACCATTCTAAGCATAAGACCATCATAAACACCCACAAGCACCTCATGTCATGTCAAAGCCATCGAGCCATGTGCCTACTTCTATATATGAGACTTCTCATTGGTAGACATCATGCAACGATTTAGCACCCAAAGCAAATTAGAATTAGCACATATGACATGGGAGCACATTTTTCAAGCAATTTACATTTCATTTTCAGATTTATAATTGGTACATGAAATGTCTTTGCGACAAAAAGGAACTTATGCTCCTCCACAAGATGAAGCATGGGGGCTAAACATTCATGATGGCAAATGAGCCTTTGGCCCCATATGATCAAAATAAGCTATCCAACCACAAATTAAGCATAGCCAAGCCACAAAAACATGTCAAGATCATGGAAAGGCATTTACTCACAAGAGAGCATACATATGAAATTTTCAAAAACATAGCCATCAACCATGGATACAAACCAAGATTATCAAGAGCTAAGCCAAACTAACCATAGCTTACCAAATTAGCTCACAAAGACATATATGTCATTCCATGGTGAACAATGTATATAGGAGAAGCCTTTCCTAAACAATGCATATGATACAAAATGCATGCAACCTAAGATACAAAGATGCCTATACATCATGTTACATATGCCATGCCAAATGCAAGAAATGCACAAAGGAAAGCTATACATATGCTACATAGGAGCTCCCACACGCCGACTCAAGAAATCAAACAAACACCAAGCTCCCCCCGCAAACGTGTGAAAGTTGCTTGATCTAGGGGTTTGGTGAAAATATCGGCTAGTTGTTCATGTGTGGGTACATGGATCAAAGCTATCTTCCCTTTCTCTACGTTGTCTCTCAGAAAATGATACCTCACTTCTATGTGCTTGGTTTTGGAATGGAGCACTGGGTTCTTTGCAACGCTTATGGCACTGGTGCTATCACATTGAAGTGGGACATGGGTATACTTCTCACCAAAGTCACTCATGGTGTATGTGATCCAAAGGAGCTGAGAGCAACAACTAGCTGCGGCCACATACTCTGCCTCTGTAGTGGATTGAGCAACACTCGACTGTTTGCGGGAAGACCAAGATACCAAAGAAGAACCCAAGAACTGGCAAGTCCCAGAAGTGGACTCCCTATCCAACCGACACCCGGCAAAGTCCGCGTCTGAAAATCCATGAAGCGCCAAAGAAGAAGACGCAGAGTACCAAAGGCCGAAGTCGGGAGTGTGTCGCAAATACCTGAAAATGCGCTTGACTGCTTGCCGATGCGAAGTCCTCGGAGAAGCTTGAAAACGAGCGCACAGACACACCGAGAATTGAATGTCCGGCCTCGTCGCCGTCAAGTAGAGGAGTGACCCGATCATGCTCCGGTACTCCTTCTGGTCCACGTGTTCACCTTCCTCGTCCGCATCAAGAACTGTAGTCGTACTCATAGGCGTCGCCATGGCCTTGGAGTCCTCCATCTTGAACTTCCTCACAATGTCCTTGGTGTACTTAGCTTGGTGCACAAATGTTCCTTCCTTTGATTGCTTGATTTGTAGCCCGAGGAAGAACTGCAACTCGCCCATCATGCTCATCTCAAATTCCCTGCTCATGTCTTCTGCAAACCTTGCAACAAGAGAGTTAGACGAGCCACCAAAGACAATATCATCCACGTATACCTGCACAATCAGGATATCTCTGTCCTGCCTGAGGAGAAACAAGGTCTGGTCGACCTTCCCCATCTCAAACCCTCTCTCAAACAGGAACCCCCTCAACCTACCATACCAAGCTCTAGGCGCCTGCTTCAACCCATACAGCGCCTTCCTCAACTTGTATACCCGGTGAGGGTACTTCTCACTCTCAAACCCCGGTGGTTGCCTCACAAACACCTCTTCCTCCAATACACCGTTCAGAAAAGCACTCTTCACATCCATCTGGTACAACTTGAACCCTTTAGCCACGGAAAAGGCTAGAAGGATCCTGATCGCCTCCAAACGAGCTACAGGAGCGAAAGTCTCCTCGTAGTCGATCCCCTCTTTCTGACTGTACCCCTGAGCAACAAGTCTCGACTTGTTCCTCACCACTTCTCCTTTCTCTCCCTCTTTATTTTTCCACACCCATTTTGTCCCAATCGGCTTACACCCTGGGGGAGGATCAACCAACACCCAAACTTGGTTCCTCTCAAAATTCTCCAGCTCCTCAAGCATCGAGTTAACCCAATTATGATCAGATAACGCATGTCCAATATCTTTGGGCTCAAAGGTGGCAACAAAAGCAGCATGAGCGAAATGAGAATTGTTCCGAACCCTCGACCGTGTAGTACGTTCATTCATGTCGCCGATGATTCTCGAAGCTGGGTGATCCACTTGCACTCGTCGGGGAGGTTCTCGCCTTGATGCTACCTCCCCCTCAACAGGAGCTTCGCCTTGATCTGGGTTTGTCGTTGTAGGTGTGGGAGAGGGTCCATTCTCGATCGTCGTCGAAGTAGTAGGTACATGTTCAGCCGCGGGCATCACGCCGCCATCTTCATCATCTCCATGTTCATGCTCCTCCTCCTGAAAGATCTCCTCGCCAAGTTCGTCGTCACCTGCACACTCAAAAACAAGCTGACTACGTGGCTGTGTCTCGTCGAAGGTTACCTCGCAAGTCTCCACGATTTGGTTAGTTTCAAGATTGAGCACACGAAATGCTCTAGAATGAGATGCATAACCAAAGAAAATGCCATCGACAGACCTAGCCTCGAACTTGTCCAACTTCTTCCCTTTCTTCAGAATGAAGCATTTACAACCAAAGACATGGAAGTGACTCACCTTGGGTGTACGACCGTGCATCAACTCGTAACAGGTTTTCTTCTTGTGAACCCTGAGGTAGATCCTGTTCGACACATGGCACGCGGTATTGACCGCCTCAGCCCAGAACCTTCTCGGAGTCCTATGCTCGTCGAGCATCGTCCGAGCCATCTCGCACAAGGTCCTGTTTTTTCTTTCCACCACGCCATTCTGGGGAGGCGTATACGGACTCGAAAACTGATGTTCAAGACCCAAGTCATGGCAAAAGGTTTCGAAGCGAGAGTTTTTGAATTCCGAGCCATTGTCACTGCGGATCGCTCGTATGGCATCTCCGTGCCTCTCGTTTCTTAACCTCAAGACAAGATCTCGAACAAAACCAAACGTCTCCCCCTTCTCCTCAAGAAAGAACACCCACGCATACCGAGAGTAGTCGTCCACCACAACAAGGACATACCACTTCCCACCCGCAGATCGCACACGAGCTGGGCCAACAAGGTCCATATGGAGCAGCTCGCATGGACGCTCAGTCATCACATCGGTGAGAGGCGGGTGAGAAGAGGCTACCATCTTGGCATGCCTACACGGCGCACAAACCAACTCTTTCTCAAACCTCAATCGTGGCAATCCTCGGACCAAATTGAGTTTACTCAAGCGAGACAAAAGATCAAAGCTCAAGTGACCCAACTTCCTATGCCACTTCCACAACTCACTCGAAGAACCAGCCAAGAAGCAACGCTCCACACCAGAAGACTGAGAAAAATCAGCTCGGAACACCTGACCCTCGGGAACGACCATGCAAACAAGATCCCCCCGAGAATCTAAAATCCGAGAACCACCAGGCCGGAACAACACCTCAAAACCCTCATCCAACAACTGGGACACAGAAAGCAAATTGTATCCAAGCGATTGAACAAGAGCAACACGCCTGAGAGTGATCTTGTCACTTACCTTAATCTCACCTTCTGACAGCACATGCCCTCGCCCATTGTCCCCAAAGGTGATGTACTTCTTTGTCACCACCGGGACGAGACTTGAGAACCACCCCTTGTCTCCGGTCATATGCCTCGAGCAACCGGAGTCAATCAACCAAATGTTCTTCAAGTCTCCCACCTGAAATTCAAAAGCGAGCACGTGAGTGAACAAACGACTCAGCACTGGGGTTAGTACCAAAAGAGTAAAACCAGTGCCGAGCCATTTGCTCCAAAGTGGGGTTAGCACAAACCAAATCATCACGCCTATCAAAGCTACCACCACGGTAACCACCACGAGGGAACCAACCCTCTCTAGCTGGAGGAGGACGAAAACCACGAAAGGGAAACCGTGGATCGTTCCTCCGCTCCATCTCAAAGCTACGACTCTTCTCACCCTCGTATTGAGCACGAGGTGGAGAACGCCTAGCAAACTGACCACCTGCAAACTTTCCAGACCAACCACCAGAACCACGACCTCCAGAACCAAACCGAGCATCCTCACGAGCACGAAACCCGACTCGCTGTCTGCCCAGACCTGCACCGGTCTGACCG
Source organism: Cenchrus fungigraminus (assembly GCA_036936925.1). NCBI lineage: Eukaryota > Viridiplantae > Streptophyta > Magnoliopsida > Poales > Poaceae > Cenchrus > Cenchrus fungigraminus. Next base: position 44,686,274 of record CM072778.1, on the reverse strand, counting down.
GTGTAGTACACCGGTCTGACCGGTGTGGCTCGGCCAGCAGCAACACCTGCAGCCTTCCGGTCTCCCCAAGCCGGAACCGTCCTCACAATCGCCTTGGCCCTGGGCATCTGCATACGAGGCTCAGGTACACCATTAGAGGGGTGGTACCTGTCCCTGTTTGCCCACTCTCTAGCCATTCTCTCCTCACGCTTCCTCTTGAAGCAAAACTCATCCTTGTGACCATCTCTCCCACAATACCCACAATGGAACTTTATGGGCTGTGGCTTAGGCTTAGGCTTGGGTTGGGGCTACCCACTCGGCTTCTCACCCTTCTTCTCTCCTTCCTCACCTCCCTTTGAGCTCACAAACTTCACCAGTTTCTGAAAATCATTTGTTGGGTGAGGGAATATGGGTGGATCTGGAGTAGTGTCAAGTTTGTTTCTGAGATGGTTGGGCTTGGGCTCAAACTTGTTCTTGTGTCTGTTTGGTGGTGGGATAGGAATCTCTCCAACTCTCTCAACTCCCTCACCACAGTTCTCTCCAAGCTTGTCAGCCCCAAGTGCCTGACCATCATAGCGTTTGAAAGCCGCTATCATGATACCGAGCTGAGGCTCCTGACCCGACAACCAGCTCATACATTTTCTCAGCTCATCATTTTCATCCTGCAGGCGATCAACATAATGTGCAAGCTCCAAGTTCTTAACCGCATGCAATTAACAAGTAGAGCAAGAAGTGGGAATAGGCTCTTTCAACTTAGCCTCAAGCGAAACAGTGTAAGCATGCATCTCATCAATCTTTCCATGCAAAACAGGGCAAGAAGTGCAAGCACCTAGCAAAGCAGGTCTAGACTTAAGCTCAGCCACTTCAACCCTAAGCATATCTAGTTCATCACAAGTAGAAGCATGCTTATCCTTAAGAGCAGTAAGATCAGCTAGGTACACAGAGCAATCACAGCAATCAATCTCATCAGAAACCACAGGAGAAGCCTTAAGCGAATCAATCTCAAGCTTAGCATCTAGGTTCTGGGTTTCTAGCTCAGCCACACGGTTCCTAGCATCTTCTAGTGAGGCCCTAAGCTCTTTCCTCATCTTCTTGGCCTCTCTAAGCATGTGATCGCGGTTATCAAGCAAGTCAACCAACTCATCATTCTCCTTGCGCAAAGAAGAGAGCTCATCACATACCTCATCCTCGGAGTCAGAGTCCGAGTCACTCTGGTGGCTCTTCTTGCTGCCGGAGCTACGGGCCATGCCGCAGAAGCCATCTCTCGCGAAGCAGCTCAACCCGCTCAAGTTCCTGGATGACTTCTTGTTCTTGCGCCGATCACCTTCATCTTCACTGCTACTCGAGCTTGAGGAAGAGTAGGCGGAGCTGGAGTCGACGTCGCTCGCTCCGACCATTGCTCGGGCCTTCCTGCCGCGGCCATCCTTCTTCCTCGACCGTCGCTCGTCCTTGTGCTTGTTCTTGTGCTTGTGATCGCGCCTCGATCGGTACTTGCCATCCTTGCTCGATCGGTGCCTGTAGCCGTCCTTGTAGCCGTCCTTGTTCTCCGTCTTCTCCGGGCAGTCGGCAACGAAGTGTCCTGGCTTGCCGCACTGAAAGCACGTCCGTGCTGTCCTCCTCGTGTTCACCTGGTTCTCGTGCAGCCTCTCGAACCGCCTGGTCAGCAACGCCAGCTCGTCCTCTCCAAGCACGTCGAACTCCTCATCTGGCAAAGACATCAAAGAAGACAGAGAGTACATCCTGGAGGATGCGTTAGCGTTAGACTTAGCTCCTTTGCCACTAACGAGAGCGAGACTATGAGAATCAGTCGGGCTCTCGATCTTGGCTGTCATACCACGGTCCAACTCAGCCGACTTGAGCTTCGAGAACAGCTCGTTCACCGTCAAGGTGTCATACTTCTCGGACTCAACAATAGCCTCAAACTTCCCGTCCCATACGGTACGATCCAACGAGTGCAAGAGCTTCACGGCTCTATCATGATCATTGTATGGGAGGACGTCCACATTGGCTGTCATGTTGTTCACAACGACCGTAAATCGCTGGAAAAGGGCATCGACGGACTCGCCGGGGAGATGAGTGAAGTTCTCGTACTCTCTCCGGTAAGTCGCGTACATCCGAGCCTGAACCTGAGCATTCCCAGCATGAGCATCCTTCAACTGCTCCCAAATCCTACAAGCTAAGTCCTCTGTCTGAACCCGATCGAATTCAGGCTGACACAGAGCACGAAACAAGTAGTCGACAGCCTTGTTGTTGGCTTCGAACATATCCCTCGATCCTGGAGCAAGGAAGTTCATCGGATGAACATAAGCTGTGTTCACCGTGACATCCCAAAGGATCTGACCCTTTCCGCGGAGGAACGCCGCCATCCGCCTTTGCCACATCTGGTAGTTCTTCCCATCGAAGTGCGGAGGACCCGAACCCCGTTCCTGGTACGCCATCTTTGGATCTTAGACTGGTAAGAGTCAATAAAGACCCGAACCGGCTCTGATACCAATTGAAGGACCGATTAGGCGAACCAGAGAGGGGGGGAGTGAATGGGAGCCGATAAAAATTCTTCTCGAAGGAGATGAGAACTCCAACAAGACGAACACGGCTTCCAACTCACGTCTCCGACCCAACTACCCAAGTTGGTCAAGACCACGCAGCCACTGGAGTGCTACTGGTCCTAGGAACCAACACTCAACCTTCCTAGCCAAAACTCACCAAAACACACAGCGGAAACTTGCACGGCTTGCTGCCTGTGCTACACCGGTCAGACCGATGGCCTGCGCCGGTCAGACCGGTGACACCGGTCAGACCGGTGGACAGAGCCGGTCAGGCCGGTGGCTACAGCAGCCGCACAGCAAACGTTCCAGGAAGCCTCAGTGAATCCTCTAGGCCCTGGAACAAAAACCACCACGAAACACAACCTGTGAGGAAGAAGAACCCCTCACAAATCCTAGCAAAACAACTCCAAACACGCCAAGAACTGAACAGCAGGACCACAGGACAAAACCACGCGGACAAGGCTGTTCCCCGAGACAAAAACCCACCAAGGGCTAGCACCGGTCAGACCGGTCAAAAGCACCGGTCAGACCGGTCGTGCCTGGGTAGCTCGGGATGAACAGCGCCCGCGAGTCAACTCTTCCAAATCCAACTCCCGATCTCCCGATCCGCTCCACGGTTTTGCACAAGACTTTGGGGATAGTAGGAACACCTCATGGGTACTCCATAGCCAAGATTTGGTCCACCAAAACTTGTCAAATCAAGAGGAATTGAAGAAATCCCACCAAGAACACCTCTAACTCTAGAGCCACGAAAACCCCAAAATCGAGCCCCTTTGCTCACGGATTTGGAAGGGGAATCAAAGGGTAAAGAACCACGAAGGGTTCATGCATACATCCCCCACCAAATCACAAAGAGAAAGGCCTCGAAATCGCTCCAAGAAAATCGCCAAGAAAGGGCTCCGAAAATCACCAAAAAGGAGAAACGGGAAAGACACATCCAAGCCTTGAGGAACCACGCCGAATCATCTATACATACCAAAGAGGTTCATACAAGGTCTAGCTTGCCGCCCGATCATCCTTCCCTCTCACAAGATCTCACCATGAAGCTCTCAAGCTAGTCCTACGAAAATCCTAAGAAAATAGGAAGGAAAATAGGAAAACCAAATGAGCTAGGGTTCCAAGAGATGGCTGCCATCCTCTCACCACTTGGGTTATATGGAGGCAACCGAAAGACTAAAATACCCTTACTAGCTAACTAGGGATACATGCCCCTCGAGGGCGAAATTGGAAGTCTTTGTCTTCGCACCATCGGACGGATGCCCAGCGACCGCAAACTTGCTTAGCCTCGACGCAAGCCTTGCGATCCCGACGCGTGTCCTCCGCTTCGAAGATTCCGGACTGCGTCGTCGCACACCGGTCAGACCGGTGCTCCTCACCGGTCAGACCGGTACCCACCGGTCAGACCGGTCAGACCCACCGGTCAGACCGGTCTGGAGCTGCTGCACCTCCGTCTTCGGTTCTTCGGTCTTGGCTTTGTGGATCAACCAAGGAACCCAGTGGTTTTCTGGTGAACCACCGGAAACCCCGCCAATCACCACTCATGACTCGGCTCCCACGTAGTCCCGGCTCGACCTTGGTTTTGAGGCTCAACCAAGAAACCGTCCATGACTTCATCTTGCCGTTCTTGCCACCATGCGGCCCGCACTTGACCCCGCTGGCCACCGGGTCCCTCGAACCAAGCCTACTTGTCTTCTCCACACCTGGAGGCCTCACCGGCAACGACCTTTCACGCTTGTTCTTCACCTGCACCTGCACCAGTCAAGCCGCAACCTGCACCGGCAATACTTAGCCAAGAATCAGTCCACACCACGTTGTCAATCACTCATCACACCAGGAAGCGACCATCCACCGGTCCTCGAACCACACCTGGCTCTCACCTACGGCGCCGCCCGTGCCGCTGGAGCTCCATGCCGCCGTGCAGTCCTGAAGGCGAGGCCGCCCGAGGGAGCGCCCGTGCGTGGACCGCGAAGCCGGAGCCGTTCGTAGGAGCTGTTGTTCGCCGTGAAGCCGGAGCTGGACCTGCGGAAGGCGATGCCCCGCTCTGCTTCATCTGCTCCAAGCCAGTCCGCCGCCACCCCTGTTCTGCATCCCGCTTCTCCGAGCCCTTCACCGCCGCCTCGCCGCCGCATCCAGGAGCACAAGGTGAGCCTCACCACCCCGTTCACCGTGCTGTGGACCCGGCCATTGAGCCATGGCTGGAACGAGCCTTGTGTGCTCGTCGGGCGTTGCGTGCCCGCTGATGAACCGTGCTCGCTATGCACCGCCGCGCGACCCGCCGTCGTCTGAGTGCTGGCCATCGAGCCAAGCCGGCCGTTTTGTAGGTGCCGCTGCCATCTGCGTGCGCGCTTCCCCACTCGCCGTCCTCCTGTCTTTGTCCCGTTGCCGTGCGCATGCCGTCAGCTCTGTGCCGTCGCCATGGCTGCGTCACCAACGTTTTGCACGCTCACACAGACTTGCTTGCTTGCACGCGAATGCCCGCACCCGAGGGGCCGAACCCATGTGTTTTCCTGTCCAACCTGTGGCCGCACGCACGCACGAGTGTCCGCCGAGCCCCATCATGTTTTGCTGTGTCGCCGCCGTGAACCCCACGCACCGGCGCACGCGTATCCATCGAGCCACCTAACCCAAGGCCGGGCCTTGATGGGCGCCTCGACCCTGAACACCACCCAACCTTAGCCCCGCTCGCCATCGTGGTGGATCACCCACGTGTCGTCATCGCGCTCGCACCGTGGCCTCACCACCGACTCGCACCCGCGCGCACGCACAGGGATGGCGAAGGCGCCGCCTTGACCTCGCCGAACGCACCTCAGTCGCACACGCTCTAGCGCGCGCGCAAGTTGAACCGGTTCGCGCTCCCGTGCACGCCGTGGTGATCACACCTCCTCTGTGTCGCTCGTCGCACGGTGCTGCACCTCACCGCCGCCTTTGAGCCATCCACCGGCCGCAGGGCGAACCTTGTGGCCGTCTTTCTCCCTGACACGCCTAGTCCAACCGTGCACCACCGCGTTTTTCCCCAGCGTGCGTCGCCGAACTCACCGCCGCGGCCATGCCGCCGGTGTTCGCTGTGCTCAAGCATGCCAGGATGCCGCTTTGCGGCCGTTGCACATGTCCCAAGCGCCTAGTTCTCAAGCACACGTTCGCGTGCCCTCACGCGCCTGCAAGCATCCTACCTCACCGACGATGGCCACCCTAGCCGCGCCACCGGGGGTCTCTGTTTTCCGTTCTGCCGCGTCGCGTCGCACTCGGACTCATCGCCGCCGTGCCGAGATCCCGGCCAAGACCACCCTTTTCCTTGCCCAGATGGATCCCTAGGTTTGCCTGAGCCGCGCCGTGTCACGTGTGGTTGAGCCACCGTCCAACCTCGCCGCCGGCGAGCCCCTTCCCGACTGCTGCTCCTTTGGAGCTTTCCGACGAGCACCTGGCGGGCATGCCGAATCCTTGAGCTGGGGATTGTGGCACACACCCAACCACCGTAGCACGACACACCAGATCCCCAGGGATCTTTTGCATCCAGCCGATCCCAGTTGGGCCACACCACCGCCTGCACCGCATCACGCCGCACCGGATCTCCTGGATCCTGTGAGGCTGACCAACCACAAATGCACCACACTGCCACCTGCTCAGCTACGAGCCACAGCAGATCCACCCGGGATCATTTGTGGCCGCCACCCTATCAGCCATGTGGGCAGCCACTTGTGCATGGGCCAGCTTATAGCCGACTACATGGCAGCCATGTGTGCATGAAGAGCTAGCCTGCAGCCAGCCTATAGTTAGCTTAGAACCCTCTAGAGCTAGCCTATAGTTAGCTTATAGATAATGTTATTGTGTATGCGTATTTTAATTTCAGAAATGTATTTTACTTTTGGAAAATCCTAGAAAATCCTTTTCAGCTCCGAAAATTATGAAACCTTTTCCAAACCTCTTCTAAAATTATAACTCCGTGTTAGGCTAGTGTTCGCTCTCTTTTGGCTCTTAATCGTTGTTCAGTTGGAGTTAATTGCAATAGGACCCGCCTTTATTTTATTTGCGCATTAATAGGAGCAGCTGGAACCGGGGAGCTGAGCTCGGAGATCGACTACACCGACGACTACACCGCCGCCGACTACTCGCACGCAGGTGTCCACGCCCGACTGATTCTGAATACCTATTAGACATTGCTATCTAGTATGCTAGCGCTTTCCTTTAAATGCATGATGATGAACCTTGCACTGCCTTCTTTAATTATCCTGTCCTTGATTGCCCTACTACTATATATATATATATATATATATAAGCGTGTATATACGCTGAGCTTCGCGATGCATGTGTTGGGATGGGAATAGTGGTTCTTGGCGTGCGTGGGGTAAAACCGGCAGGAGAAGGCGTTTTGGGTACTTTGGCGGGGGTGAGCTCGAGACAACCGATCTGGGATCGGGGATGGGGGTGCACTCCTCAGTGTATCCCCACTTGTACGGTTTTCGGAGCACAGGTGTTAGGGTTTTACTTACGGATGGAGGACATGAGCTTGCCCCAGTCTGAAAGCGAGTGGACAGACCTTTTCACTGGACCTTTTCGTACACACCACCTCACCGCGAGTGGGGTTAGGGCCGAGTTGAGCTCGGCAAGTGTGAAACCATACCTGCCAGCAGGATAGAGGGTATCAGTGGGGGAGAGGTGGGAGTGAGACCACCTTCTCTGAGTGCGTCTCCCGTGTGGCCACATGGGAGCATTTCACAGTTCTGGTGCAATCCCCACTGCGGGGGGATCGTTTTGAGGGCCGGATGCAGGATGGGACCGTAACTACCGACAGTTCGCACGGTAGGATGGGCTCGGTTGGCTGATCACCGCCGGGTTCCATTTCGGGTTGGGTACTGGTGTACACGCTCTGCAGAGTTGTTCGATCTATAGCTATAGCCGCATCCTAGGTCATGGACATGTCCTTTGATAGCTTTGTCCACATGTTTTGGGATTTCTACCTTCCCCTGTAGTTGAGAGCGTGGGGAGCCGTGGTTGCAGTCGGGGAGAGGAGAGTGGCTCCCTCTACCTCGCGGATCCGATTGCAATCATTGAGGTGCGAGGAGAGGAAGTTCTCGCATCGACCCTAGATGGAGATAGGTTGTGGAGACGGGGCCCTGGGGTACTAGGTGTTTTCGAGCTGTGTCTGAGAGTATGGTTTGGGGCCTATATGGAGATGATTTCTTTTTATACTTTGCTGCTGCTGCATAGGAAACCCGAGCTTCTACCTTGCCTCTTTTCTTACCCTTTAGAAGTTAGGCCACTTAAAGCTGCATACAGTTGGTGACGTGGACCTATCCCACTCCTTGGGGATAGACTTTGGGTGTGCAGGGTACGAGTCCGACTACGACAACAACGCTGATGGTTGGTACGACTGAGGGATGCGTCGCTGCGCTCAAGGATGCCTGTGGGCGAGGAGAATAAAAGATGGAGACCCTTCTGAGATGCTAGCTACCGCTGTGTAGAATTTCATTCTGATTCAGCCAAGAGGCTTGTAATGTTGTACTCCATTATGGACATGTAATAAATTATGTACTAATATTTGTGTGATACGATGTATAGCTTTGTTTTATCTTCTGTGATGTGATCTGTCTGCGATAGCCACTGATCCAGGGACTATCGCAAGGGTACAAGGACTCGGGTTTTCTCTCTGAAAATCCAGGGTGTTACATGAGCGATCGGATAAGTGGACCCATTGATCCAAGTGATCCTAGCCTGCACCATTTGATCAAACCGACGTTTCTTCAGTGAATCGCGCTCGTCCAAGTTTTGCTCGAGGGAGAGGGGGTGCTTTGGACCAGAGACGCACCACGGGGCAGGGCCGGCCGCACCTACCAGGCCGGCCAGACCTGCAGGGCCGACCGGACCAGGTGGTTCGGCCGTGCCTTGCACGTGTGGTGTGTTGGTCCCAATTTCTCCCAAAATGTGTACCTACCTATGAAAATCACAACACAACTCGTGGAACTTTATTAGTACTAAAAATGTGCATGAAACTTGTCATATACTCCTCTCGAACCCGAGGTTTTGACGGTCAAATTTTTGTTGTAAGGACCGTCAACAAACTCCCCCAAGCTAAATGTTTGCTCGTCCTCGAGCAAAGCCTAGACTTGGCCTCGATGGATCAGGAGTTGCATGATGTTACCACTCGGCAAGTACCTATGCACAAATCCATGCTCTACTTGCTATTTGAAAAGATTGGTACGAGAGAAACTTAGCCTTGTTTTACCTGTGGGGCTTGTAACTTTCCACCTTGCCTTCGGAGGTTGAAAGGTAGAATGGCTTTGACTTTGCATCACTCGCTCTTCCCTTTTCGGGATCCTATCTCGGAGTTTTGAAAATTTTGCAAAGAAAAACAAGGTTCCTCGGATGGTTCCCTCGATCACTAAAGTGGTATTTGTCACCTCACCAAAGGCTTTTGAGCGAGCCTCAACTACCTGCTCTATGGCTTGTATGTGGAGCTTTGGGTAGGACAAGTGTGAGACTCACTTGTGCCACATGATGTTGTTGAGCCAAAGACCGTATCCAAGAAGAAACTAGTCATGCAACTTGATCGAGATGTGCAAGTGTGTGGAATATTTTTGTTTGTTTTTCTAAGTACTCCTTGCTTTGAGATTCTCCTCTTGCTTTTATTTTGGAGGGAGGTCATGCTTCATCATTTTTTTCCTATGCTCTTTGATTGGAGCACTTTTTTTTCTATGCTTCTTGAGCATATACTTTTTTTTCTTTTGATGACCCCTCTCTCCTTTTGCAAGAATACAAGAAGAGAAATCTCTTAGGAACTTTGGAGTAATTATTTTTGGTGGGTGGATGGCATGTTTTGCGTAACTCCCAGTGTGGAAGTTAGCTTGTATATGTGGGTGTACATGATCTCAATCATGGGAGCATGAAAAGATTATACCAAGGGTCACAACAATTTGGCAAAACTCAATGGGTCACAAGCAAGCATATGTAGAAGGTTTATACTTTGATATCGATGTATGGCTTTGGTAGGTGATATGACCATTGAGGAACTTGTCTTGTTTTATTTTCTCAAAAGAAATCATCCGAGATTTTCACCATACTATGAGATAGAGCAAGATCAAGATTGTCTCACCATATCATACTAGTCAACACCCTAGGTTTGGTCATAAGCATTTGCTTCCCACAAAGCTTTTTTTCAGGCTCTTGTCTCAAAATATACCAAAAAATTCAAATACTCATAGAGCACAAAGTTGTACACTAGGTTCTTGCAAAGTTTTAACATAGCAACTATTTATCATCTCCAAAGTGAGGATATAGACAAAATTTCAAGTGCACATGGTTGAAGCAAATAGTTTGTTGTTTTCTTTTATTCAAAGGTGGTAGACAAGATGTTGAAAATTGGTTTGGATGGACATACCCTCCTTGATTGAAAATGGGGTCTACCCCAAGCTAATTTTTGGCTACCTGGTTGGCGTGTCTTCATTTTGGTGATGAGTTGAGCACTTAGAAGCTTGTAGTGGTTGGCTTGATGGACTTGTGGAAAATCATAGGTACGGCCATACCACCTGGTTCGGCCGGCCCTACTTCATTTGCTCCAAGCACTTGTGTCCCCTCCTGAAAAAATCCTGCACAAAAATTTTGTCGAGGGGAGGTACGACCGTACCTCTAGGTTCGGCCGTATCACCAAAAATCTCCAAAACTATTTTTCTATGTCTTGTTTACTTACTAATGCAATGGTGAAATCAAATTTGAAATTTAAATATGCTTGATGCATGAAATAAAATGTTGGAAGGGAAATATGAGATAAATACCGGTTTACCTCACGATGAGGGCTCGTAGTTTAGAGTCCGTGAGCGGGACACCTCCGTTTGCTCAATTGATTTTGGATTCGTCCGGTCCCGGAGTGGAAGACTCGGGCGATGCTCCCTTCACATGCCACACCCTCTTTGTTTTCTTCAGTGGCACTGAAGTCAGTGAGGCTTTAGCGGGGGTGTTTTTGCTTTCCGTCTTCTTTTCCCCCTTAGCCTTGTTGATTGCCTTCGGCTTCCTTGTTTGCTGTCGCCCTTTGAATGCTTTGTCTTGCTCCCAATGCTTCCTCATTGTGGCAATGAGGCTATCCACCTTGGGCTTGGTCGGGGCTACCTTCTCTTTCTTGTATTGGGGCCGTGGCCTCCTCCACTCTCTAGATTCCTCATCTTGCACTAGGTAACATTGCTCTTCTTTTGCTTGAAATTTGAATGTCATGTTTCTTCGCCCTATGTAGAATTGAATCTTTCCGGCTCTGACATCAATCCTTGCATTGACATCTCTTAGGAATGGTCGCCTGAGAATAAGCGGCATTTCTCCATCATCTTGTGTGTCAAGGACCATGAAATCCGCAAAGACGTAGGAGCCTTTGACATTCACCAAGAGATTTTCCACTATGCCCTCTGGATATTTAATCAATAAGTCGGCAAGTTGGACTGTCATCATTGTCGGAGAGAGAGCAGGGTATCCTAACTCCTCAAACATGGCCTTGGACATGAGGTTGACACTCGCACCAAGGTCACAAAGAGCATTCTTGATCTTTTGATAGTAGATCGTGCATGTGATAGTCGGATATCCATTGTCTTTCCTGTGCAAGACTGCTGATTCCTCCCATGGGTCTTGGATTTGGTGTATGAGCTTCCCTATATGGTTAGGTGCATACATCCTCCTAGATGGCTTACCCCATCTGGTGGATACAACGCTAACATTCTCTTGGGTAGGCTCGGGTTGCCCCGGGATTCCACCCGACTCAGAAGAAGGTAAACAAGCAGCAAGCTGAGCAAGTTGAGTTTCTATCATTTTATTAAAGCTTAGCTGATTCTTCATAGCAGTGGTGAAGGATTCTATGGTGGAATTCAGATTTTCAAGAACTTTATCATTGGTGGCTAGTTTCTTGTTTAAATTTTCATTAATTTTAGCTTGGCCAAAGACAAGATCTCTAATGAAAGGCTGATTATTGAAATTGTTAGAATAATTACCTCCATTTTGATTGTTGAACGGAAAGTTGGGCCTCGAGTTCCACCCTTGATTGTTGTAGCTGTTGTTGAGGAACCCGTTGTTGTTGCCATTGTTGATGAAGCTGGCTTCTTCCCTCGTTTCGGGACAATCATTTCCCGAATGACCCACATTACCGCAAACCTCGCACGTTATGCGAGCATCCATAATCTTGGCGGTCTCCCTATTGCTTGGTGCCTCCAATTTCTTCATTAGGAGGTCCATCATGGCGGCGAGCATGTCGATTCCATCAACTTGGTGTACACCGTGGTTACGGGGTTGAAGACGGTCTCCATCCCAACCTTGATTTGCCACCATCTTCTCGATCAACTCCTTGGCGGCGGGTACTTGTAGCGAGAAGAAGGCTCCTCCAGCGGCTGCATCAAGGTGCTCACGGGCGGTACGCTTGAGCCCGTGGTAGAAGGTTTGAATTAAGAACCACCCCTGCATGCCATGGTGCGGGCACGCGGTGATGTATTCCTGGAAACGTTCCCATGCTTCCGGGATACTCTCATCATTCTGCTGCTGGAGGCCCGAAATTCTAGCGCGGAGGGCATTGGTTTTGCCCACCGGGAAGAACTTTGCGAGAAATGCCTGAGAGCACTTATCCCATGTGTCGATGGCATCTCGCTCCGCATAAAACCATTACTTCGCCTTCCCGAGCAATGAGAACGGGAATAGGCGAAGACGAATTGCATCGTCCGTCACTCCACGGATAGTGAAAGTCCTACACACCTCCAGAAAATGCTGGAGATGCGCGTTGGCATCTTCATTCGGCTTGCCGCAGAACGGATTAGCTTGCACCATGTTGATCAACGCCGGCTTGAGTTCAAAGTTTTCGTCTCCCACCATCACGTTCGGTCCGGTAGGGACATTGGTGTTGGAGGGAGCGGAGAACTCGCGGATCGTCCTCTCGGCCATGGGTGCTGACGAGGTGCTGTCTACGGGATCGACGGTGTTCGTCTCTTGACTCGAGAGAAACTTCTGAGGAATGAGGACGCGAGGTCACACTCTCCTCACAAGTGACTCCGGATTATCGTGGAAATTGGACGGTAGGTCGAAACCGGTCATGCACTACTCTGCGTACACGAGAGTAGAGCAAGGGTAAACCCGCTTAACTAGCGGTTCACCGAACCTGGATAACTCTACCACTAAGTTTAAATGATATTTTTTGCCTATTGCCTCCCCAGCAACGGCGCCAGAAATGCTTGTTGACGCTCCTTAGCCTCACTACTAGGTTTGCACTCACGGCGACAGCACCAGAAATGCCTGCTGGCACTCGCTAGCGTCGCTACCGGGTTTATACCCCTCATAATGGGGCTAGGGAACGTCTTTGGTAAAACACACGTCACAGAAAGGTCCTCAAGCGCACGGATTACTGTTGTAGCACTTCACCCGGTGGTATTCGGGTTATCATATTTATATTTTCCCAAGGGAGGCACTACGGCAAAGATGATCGGATAAACGGTGGAGAGGAATAAGTCTCGGTAAAGAGCTATAGCGGGGGTAACGAATAAAGATATTCGGGGATAACTTGACACACACAAGGAGATCTTGATAAAGAATTAGAGAGGACCTAGTGAGCTGGGAGGACAACGAGACGAGAAAGGATCCTAACACAATCTATCTATTCTTGTCAACTCTAGGTAAAGAACTAAGGCAAAGGATAACCAAGGCAAGCTAAACTCAACAAGCTCTTCTAGTGCTGCAGGGGCATGCAAAGCCGCGCTCTCGAACTGGGATGAGAAGGGAGAATGACGACACACTGAATCCTACCGGCCCGAACTAACATGGTGGACTATAAAGCCCGTACGGAGCTGTCACCTCCTTAGGGTACCACAACTATTCCGTTGAACGGGATACCAATCTAAGACTAAGGTAAGCTCTGAGCACCGCGCTCACAACGAACCAAAGAATCTTTCCCCGGATATCACGAAGGAAGGTCTCTCTCTACGGTGAAACACCGAAGATCAAGCGAAGAACGACCACAACACTATAGGGTTCAAGAGAGCTATGCTAACTAAGATTAAATTAACTTTAGTCTAAACCAAGAATAAAGCTTCTAGAGCAAAGTAAAAGCTGAATGTAATTGACTCGAAAGGTAAGATAGAAAGATAACTTGAATTGTACTTGAGTCTAAACAAAGAAAGGATACAAGAGTAGTACCGGAACCCTGAAGAAGACTCCTCTGGAACCCCGAGACTTGCTCGACTCGACTCTAACTCCCAAGCAACACTAATCCTACTCTAAGTGAACAAAAGAGAGGAATGGAGATGCTCCTGCATTGTGTGTCCGTTCCAGCGAGTGGGAGGTGGCTTTCATAGGCAAGGGAGGTCGGTGGAGCGCAGGGGAGGAATATCCCAGGTGCGGCCGGCTCACTAGGAGCGGCCGGCCCTGGGATGTACCGCCTCTCGCCTTGGACGCTCCTGATCACTGCTCCTGAGGCGGTTGTAGGTCGGCTCCTTGGGTCGGTTTCGCCCGGCACGCTAGTTGATAGGTGCGGCCGGCCCTCTTGGTGCGGCCGGCCCTACCCCGCGCTGTGTGATGCACCGACTGTGATCGGGGATGCCTAGGATTGCCTCTGGATGACGGTTGTGGCAGTTGAGCGATCGGATAAGTGGACCCATTGATCCAAGTGATCCTAGCCTCCACCATTTGATCAAACCGACATTTCTTCAGTGAATCGCGCTCGTCCAAGTTGCGCTCGAGGGAGAGGGGGTGCTTTGGACCAGAGACGCGCCACGGGCAGGCCCGGCCGCACCTGCCAGGCCGGCCGCACCTGCAGGGCCGGGCGGACCAGGTGGTTCGGCCGTGCCTTGCACGTGTGGTGTGTTGGTCCCAATTTCTCCCAAAATGTGTACCTGCCTGTGAAAATCACAACACAACTCGTGAAACTTTATTAGTACTAAAAATGTGCATGAAACTTGTCATATACTCCTCTCGAACCCAAGGTTTTGACGGTTGAATTTTTGTTGTAAGGACCGTTAACAGAAACATAGACCTCATCCATGTCCCAACCGAAAAACAGCTCGCCGATATCCTGACAAACCCTTTGGATCAAGCTACATTTGCACGTTTGCGGGGTGAGTTTGGTGTGGTTTTTCCTTTTTGAACTTTGGTTGGGGGATCTCTTGTACATATGCATGTTGCATGTTCATTTTTATATCATATCATGCTTGCATCTTTGTATCATAGACTGCATTTGTATCATATGCTTTAGAGATGAGCTTCTCCTATATACTTTGTTCACCATGATGTGCTATACATGAACTAGTGAGCTAGTTTGGTATACTATGGTGAAGGACCGGAACGGCGAACCAGAGAGGGGGGGAGTGAATGGGAGACGATAAAAATTCTTCTCGAAGGAGATGGAAACTCCAACAAGACGAACACGGCTTCCAAAACACGTCTCCGACTCAACTATCCAAGTTGGCCAAGACTACGTAGCCACTGGAATGCTACTAGTCCTAGGAACCAACAACCACCTACACGTACTCGAGAACGCAGCGGAACAAGCAACTCGAGCACCACTGGACTACACCGGTCAGACCGGTGAGCAGCACCGGTCAGACCGGTCCCTGCTGGAGGACCCTTGCAAAATCTGAGAACTTCCACAGACAGCTCCTACACCGGTCAGGCCGGTGTAGCTCGCCGGTCAGACCGGTCTAAGCCAGGAAGCCCCAAATCCACACGCCTGACCTTCCGAGCTCCAAACCGAACCAAACTCGAAACAGCAGCCTCACAAGACAACAGGGAACACACCAAAACGTTCACCCGAGCAAAACCCAACTGGGGGTCGGCACCGGTCTGACCGGTGTGACCTGAGCTCTCGGGATGAACAGCACCCGCGGGTGAACTCCCCCAAATCCAACTCTCGATCTCCAGATTCACTCCACGGATTCGCACAAGACTTTGGGGATAGTAGGAACACCTCATGGGTACTCCATAGCGAAGATTTGGTCCACCAAAACTTGCTAGAACAAGAGGAATCGAAGAAATCCCACCAAGAACGCCTCTAACCCTAGAGAGGAGAAAACCCCAAAATCGAGCCCCTTTGCTCACGGATTTGGGAGTGGAATCAAAGGGAAAAGAACCACGAAGGGTTCAAGCATACATCCCCCACCAAATTCCAAAGAGAAAGACCTCGAATCTGCCACGAGAAATTCGCCAAGAAAAGGCTCCGAAAATCACCAAAAAGGAGAAACGGGAAAGACATCACCAAGCCTTGACGAACCACGCCGAATCATCTATACATACCATGAAGGTTCATACAAGGTCTAGCTTGCCGCCCGATCATCCTTCCCTCTCACAAGATCTTACCATGAAGCTCTCAAGCTAGTCCTACCAAAGGAAAATGGAAGAGGAAAATAGCAAAACAAAATGAGTTAGGGTTCCAAGAGATGGCTGCCATCCTCTCACCACTTGGGTTATATGGAGGCAACTGAAAGACTAAACTACCCTTACTAGATAACTAGGGATACATGCGCCTCGAGGGCGAATTTGGAAGTCTTCAGATTTTCACCATCGGACGGATGCCCAGCGACCGCACCCTGCGTAGCCTCGACGCACACCATGCGATCCCGACGCGTGTCCTCCTATTCGAAGTCTCCGGACTGTGTCGTCGCACACCGGTCAGACCGGTGCTCCTCACTGGTCAGACCGGTACCCACCGGTCAGACCGGTCGGACCCATCGGTCAGACCGGTCTGATGCTGTTGCACCTCCGTCTTCGGTCTTCGGTCTTGGCTTTGTGGATCAACCAAGGAACCCTGTGGTTTTCTGGTGAACCACTGGAAACCCCGTGAACTTGGTGTGGCCTCCGCCAATCTCCACTCATGACTTGGCCCCCACGAAGTCCCGGCTCGACCTTGGTTTTGAGTCTCTACCAAGAAAACGTCCACGACTTCATCTCGCTGTTCTTGCCACCATGCGACCCACACTTGACCCCGCTGGCCACCGGGTCCCTCGAACCAAGCCTACTTGTCTTCTCCACCCCTGGAGGCCTCACCGGCAACGACCTTTCGCGCTTGTCCTTCACCTGCACCAACATCAGTCAAGCCACAACCTGCACCTGCAGTACTTAGCCAAGAATCAGTCCACACCACGTTGTCAATCACTCATCACACCAGGAAGCAACCTACCACCGGTCCTCGAACCACACAGGCTCTCAATCTCCCCCTTTGATGAGTGCATTGACAACACACACGTTTTGGTAATCAAAGAGAAAAGGAAAA
This sequence comes from Cenchrus fungigraminus, assembly GCA_036936925.1. NCBI lineage: Eukaryota > Viridiplantae > Streptophyta > Magnoliopsida > Poales > Poaceae > Cenchrus > Cenchrus fungigraminus. Next base: position 44,669,540 of record CM072778.1, on the reverse strand, counting down.
GAAAAGAAACGACTAGAAGAAACTCCAACAAGCGATCGAAAGCCAAAGGAAAGGCAAAGAGCAAGATCACTTGAAGAAGACAAGTCTCGGACCCCTTAGGCAAGGGCAACGGCTCGACACATTTGAGACAAAACCATGCTCAAGCAAAGAGCACAAGCCATCAAACCAAAGCTCGAAAACCACAAAGAGCTCCCCCTGCACACATGCAAGCTCCCCCTGAACCAATGCAACTCCCCCTGGACGAATGCATGCAAACCACTTCACAAAATATAGCAGCTGCCTCAGCCTTGCTCTGACCGGTCAAACCAGTCCACCTCACCGGCCAGACCGGTGGACCAGACCGTCCAGCACTGACACTCACACCGGTCAGACCGGTGCATTCCACCGGTCAGGCCGATGACCACCTGGGAAAAACTGGGAACTGCACGAGCTCAAAACTAGCTCGAAACCACTTGGAAATCTTCTAAATGCATGCAGCAAGCCAAAACATGCACAAACTTCTCCCCCTTGTTAACAATGCATGAATCAAGCCAAAATGCAAAACATGCGACCTAGAGCTTCTCAAATAGACAAAATTCAACATAGGATGCTACACATGTCCAAATAAGCAAGTTAGATACTCTACAGCTTCGTAATGACATCAACTACATGATCACCAAGTTTCACAACCATTGGACGAAGCTAAGATAGAATTGCTCAATTTTGCGAAAAATCACCCTCTCATGAGCAAAGTCCTAAACATGAGAAAACATATCAAAATGGCGAAGCCACACAAACTTCATGCTAGGACAACCATTCTAAGCATAAGACCATCATAAACAACCACAAGCACCTCATGTCATGTCAAAGCCACTGAGCCATGTGCCTACTATATATGAGACTTCTCATTGGTAGGCATCGTGCAACGGTTTAGCACCCAAAGCTATAAAAAATAAGCACATATGACATGGGAGAACATTTTCCAAGCAATTTAGATTTTATTTTCAGATTCATATTTGGTACATGAAATGTCTTTGCGACAAAAAGGAACTTATGCCCCTCCACAAGATAAAGCATGGAGGCTAAACATTCATGATGGCAAATGAGCCTTTGGCCCCATATGATCAAAATAAGCTATCCAACCACAACTTAAGCATAGCCAAGCCACTAAGACATGTCAAGATCATATAAAGGCATTTACTCACAAGAGAGCATACATGAGTCATTTTTCAAAAGCATAGCCATCAACCATGGATATAAATCAAGATCATCAAGAGCTAAGCCAAACTAACCATAGCTTACCAAACTAGCTCACAAGATCATATATAGCACATCATGGTGAACAATGTATATGAGAGAAGCTTTTCCTACAAAATGCATATGATACAAAATGCAAGCAACCTAAGATACAAAGATGCCTATACATCATGTTACATATGCCATGCCAAATGTAAGAAATCCACAAAGGAAAGCTATACATATGCTACAAAGGAGCTCCCACACACCAACTCAAGAAATCAAACAAACACCAAGCTCCCCCCTCAAACGAGTGAAAGTTGCTTGATCTAGGGGTTTGGTGAAAATATCGGCTTGCTGGTCATGTGTGGGTACATGGATCAAAGCAATTTTCCCTTTCTCTACGTTGTCTCTCAGGAAATGATACCTCACTTCTATGTGCTTGGTTTTGGAATGGAGCACTGGATTCTTTGCAACGCTTATGGCACTGGTGCTATCACATTGAAGTGGGACATGGATATACTCCTCACCAAAGTCACTCATGGTGTATGTGATCCAAAGGAGCTGAGAGCAGCAACTGGCTGCGGCCACATACTCTGCCTCGGTAGTGGATTGAGCAACACTCGATTGTTTGCGGGAAGACCAAGACACCAAAGAGGAACCCAAAAACTGGCAAGTCCCAGAAGTGGACTTCCTATCCAACCGACACCCGGCAAAATCCGCATCCGAAAAACCATGAAGAGCCAAAGAAGAGGACGCGGAATACCAAAGGCCGAAGTCGGGAGTATGACGCAAATACCTGAAAATGCGCTTGACTGCTTGCCAATGCAAAGTCCTCGAAGACGCTTGAAAACGAGCGCACAGACATACCGAGAATTGGATGTCCGGCCTCGTCGCCGTCAAGTACAGGAGTGACCCGATCATGCTCCGGTACTCCTTCTGGTCCACGTGTTCACCTTCCTCGTCCGCATCAAGAGCTGTAGTCGTACTCATAGGAGTCGCCATAGCCTTGGAGTCCTCCATCTTGAACTTGCTCACAATGTCCTTGGTGTACTTACCTTGGTGCACAAATGTTCCTTCCTTCGACTGCTTGATCTGGAGGCCGAGGAAGAACTGCAACTCACCCATCATGCTCATCTCAAATTCCCTGCTCATGTCTTCCGCAAACCTTGCAACCAAAGAGTTAGACGACCCACCGAAGATAATATCATCCACGTATATCTGCACAATCAAGATCTCTTTGCCCTGCCTGACGAGAAACAAGGTCTGATCGACCTTCCCCATCTCGAAACCTCTCTCAAATAGCAACCTCCTCATCCTGCCATACCAAGCCCTAGGCACCTGTTTCAACCTATAGAGTGCCTTTCTCAACTTGTACACCCAGTGGGGGAACTTCTCACTCTCAAACCCTGGTGGTTGCCTCACGTACACTTCTTCCTCCAACACACCATTCAAGAAAGCACTCTTCACATCCATTTGGTGCAATTTGAACCCTTTAGCCACGGAAAAGGCTAGAAGGATCCTAATCGCCTCCAAACGAGCTACGGGAGCAAAGGTCTCCTCGTAGTCGATCCCCTTTTTCTGACTATACCCTTGTGCCACCAACCTTGACTTGTTTCTCACCACTTCTCCTTCCTCTCCCTTTTTGTTTTTCCACACCCACTTTGTCCCAATCGGCTTACAACCCGGTGGAGGATCTACCAACTCCCAAACTTGGTTTCTTTCAAAGTTCTCCAACTCCTCATGCATCGAATTAACCCAATTGTGATCAGATAATGCGTGTCCAATGTCCTTGGGCTCAAAAGTAGCAACAAAAGCAGCATGAGCAAAGTGAGAATTGTTTCGAACCCTCGACCGTGTAGTAGGTTCATTGATGTCGCCGATGATCCTCGAAGCTGGGTGATCCACTTGAACTCGTCGGGGAGGTTCTCGCCTTGAAGCTACCTCCCCCTCAATAGCAGCTTCGCCTTGATCCAGATTTGTCGTTGTAGGTGTGGGAGAGGGCCCGTTCTCGATCGTAGTCGAAGTAGTAGGTACATGTTCAACCGCGGGCACCACACCGCCATCTTCATCATCTCCATGTTCATGCTCCTCCTCCTGAAAGATCTCCTCGCCAAGTTCATCGACACCTGCACACTCAAAAACAAGCTGACTACGTGGTTGTGTCTCATCGAAGGTCACCTCGCAAGTCTCTACGATTTGATTAGTTTCAAGATTGAGCACACGAAATGCTCTAGAATGAGATGCATAACCAAAGAAAATGTTATCGACAGATCTAGCCTCGAACTTGTACAACTTCTTCCCTTTCTTAAGAATGAAGCATTTACAACCAAAGACATGGAAGTGACTCACCTTGGGTGTGCGACTGTGCATCAATTCATAGCATGTTTTCTTCTTGTGAACCCTGAGGTAAATCCTGTTCAACATATAGCAAGTGGTATTGACCGCCTCAGCCCAGAACCTAAGTCCTATGCTCATCGAGCATCGTCCGAGCCATCTCACACAAGGTTCTGTTTTTCCTTTCCACCACGCCATTCTGGGGAGACGTATACAGACTCAAAAACTGGTGTTCAAGACCCAAGTCATGGCAAAAGGTTTCGAAACGAGAGTTTTTGAATTCCGAGCCATTGTCACTGCGGATCGCTCGTATGGCATCTCCATGCCTCTCGTTCTTCAACCTCAAGACAAGATCTCGAACAAAACCAAACGTCTACCCCTTCTCCTCCAAGAAGAAGACCCACGCATACCGAGGGTAGTCGTCCACCACAACTAGGACGTACCACTTCCCACCCGCAGATCGCACACGAGCTGGGCCAACAAGGTCCATATGGAGCAGCTCGCATGGACGCTCCGTCATCACATCGGTGAGGGGCGGGTGAGAAGAGGCTACCATCTTGGCATGCCTACACGGCGCAAAAACCAACTCTTTCTCAAACCTCAACCGTGGCAATCCTCGGACCAAATTGAGTTTACTCAAGCGAGACAAAAGGTCAAAGCTCAAGTGACCCAATTTCCTATGCCACTTCCACAACTCACTCGAAGAACCAGCCAAAAAGCAACGAGCCACACTAGAAGATTGAGAGAAATCCGCTCGGAACACTTGACCCTCGGGAATGACCATGCAAACTAGGTCCCCTCGAGAATCCAAAATCCGAGAACCACCAGGCCGAAACAACACTTCAAAACCCTCATCCAAAAGCTGGGAAACAGAAACCAAATTGAATCCGAGCGATTGAACAAGAGCAACACGCCTGAGAGTGACTTTGTCGCTGATCCTTATCTCACCTTCTGAAAGCACACGCCCTCGCCCATTGTCCCCAAAGCTGATGTATGTCTTGGACACCACCGGAACAAGACTTGAGAACCACCCCTTGTCTCCGGTCATATGCCTCGAGCAACCAGAGTCAATCAACCAAACGTTCCTCAAGTCCTCAACCTAAAATTTAAAAATGAGCACATGAGCGAACAAACGACTCAGCACTGGGGTTAGTACCAAAAGAGTAAAACCAGTGCCGAGCCATTTGCTCCAAAGTGGGGTTAGCACAATCCAAAGCATCACGCCTACCAAAGATACCACCACGAGAACCACCACGAGTACCACCACTAGGGAACCACCCCTGCCTCGCTGGAGGAGAACGAAAACCACGAAAGGCAAACCGTGGACCATTCCTCCTCTCCATCTCAAAGCTACGACTCCTCCCTCCCTCGTATTGAGCACAAGGTGGGGAACGTCTAGCAAACTGACCACCACTGAACTCACCATGCCAACCACCAGAACCACGACCACCTGAACCAAACCGAGCATCCTCACGAGCACCGAATCCAAACCGCTGCCTGCCCAGACCAGCACCGGTCTGACCGGTGGGGCGCACCGGTCTGACCGGTGGTGCTCGGCCAGCAGCACCACCTACCGCCTTTCGATCTCCCCAAGCCGGAATCGACCTCACAATCGCCTTGGCTCTGGGCATCTGCATATGAGGCTCAGGTACAACATTAGAGGGGTGGTACCTGTCCTTGTTAGCCCACTCCTTAGCCATTCTCTCCTCACGCTTCCTCTTGAAGCAAAACTCATCCTTGTGACCATCTCTACCACAATACCCACAGTGGAACTTCATGGGCTGTGGCTTAGGCTTAGGCTTGGGTTGGGGCTCCTCACTCGGCTTCTCCCCTTTCTTCTCTCCATCCTCACCTCCCTTTGGGCTCACAAACTTCACCGGTTTTTGGAAATCATTTGTTGGGTGAGGGAATATGGGTGGATCTGGAGTTGTGTCAAGTTTGTTTTTGAGATGGTTAGGCTTGGGCTCAAACTTGTTCTTGTGTGTGTTTGGTGGTGGGATAGGGATCTCTCCAACTCTCTCAACTCCCTCACCACTGTTCTCTCCAAGCTTGTCAGCCCCAAGTACCTGACCATCATAGCGTTTGAAAGCTGCTATCGTGATACCCAGCTGAGGCTCCTGACTCGACAACCAACTCATACACTTCCTCAGCCCATCATTTTCATCCTGCAAGCGATCAACATAATGTGCAAGCTCGAAATTCTTAACCGCATGCAATTCACAAGTAGAGCAAGAAGTGGGAACATGTGCTTTCAACTGAGCCTCAAGCGAAACAGTATAAGCATGCATCTCATCAATCTTTCCATGCAAAATAGGGCAAGAAGTGCAAGCACCTAGCAAAGCAGGTCTAGACTTAAGCTCAGCCACTTCAACTCTAAGCACATCTAGTTCATCACAAGTGGAAGCATGCTTATCCTTAAGAGCAGTAAGATCAGCTAGGTACACAGAGCAATCAACACAATCAACTTCATCAGAAACCATAGGAGAAGCCTTAAGCGAGTCAATCTCAAGCTTAGCATCTATGTTCTGGGTTTCTAGCTCAGCTACTCAGTTCCTAGCATCTTCTAGTGAGGCCCTAAGCTCTTTCCTCATCTTCTTCGCCTCTCTAGGCATGTCATCGCGGTTATCAAGCAACTTGCCAAGACGCTCATTCTCCTCATGCAAGAAGGGAAGCTCGTCGCGTACCTCATCCTCGGAGTCAGAGTCCGAGTCGCTCTGGTGACTCTTCTTGCTGCCGGAGCTGCGTGCCATGCCGCAGAAGCCATCTCCCATGAAGCAGCTCAACCCGCTCAAGTTCTTGGACGCCTTCTTGTTCTTGCGCCGATCACCTTCATCTTCACTGCTACTCGAGCTCGAGGAAGAGTAGGCGGAGCTAGAGTCGACATCGCTCGCTCCGACCATCGCTCGGGCCTTCCTGCCACGGCCGTCCTTCTTCCTCGATCGTCGCTCGTTCTTGTGCTTGTTCTTGTGCTTGTGATCGCGCCTTGATCGGTACTTGACGTCCTTGCTCGACCAGTGCTTGTAGCCGTCCTTGTTCTCCATCTTCTCTGGACAGTCGGTGATGAAGTGTCCTAGCTTGCCGCACTGGAAGCATGTCCGTGTCGTCCTTCTCGTGTTCACCCCGTTCTCGTGCAGCCTCTCGAACCGTCTGGTCAACAGCGCCAGCTCGTCCTCTCCAAGCACGTCGAACTCCTCGTCTGGCAAAGACATCAAAGAGGACAAAGCAAACATCCTGGAGGATGGGTTTGCGTTAGACTTAGCACCTGAGCCACCGACAAGACCAAGACTATGGGAGTCAGTCGACCTCTCAAGACGGGCTGTCAAACCACGATCAACCTCAGCTGACTTGAGCTTAGAGAACAGCTCGTTCACCGTCAGTGTGGTATACTTCTCAGACTCAAGAATGGCCTCGACCTTTCCATCCCATACGGTATGATCCAGCGCGTGCAAGAGCTTCACAGCTCTATCATGGTCATCGTACGGGAGGACGTCCACATTGGCCCTCATGTTGTTCACTACCACCGTGAACCGCTGGAACAAGGCATCAATCGACTCACCGGGGAGATGAGTGAAGTTCTCGTACTCTCTCCGGTAGGTCGCATACAACCGTGCCTGAACCTCAGCATTCCCAGCATGAGCATTCTTCAGCTCCAACCAAATCCTACAAGCTAGGTCCTCTATCTGAACCCGATCGAATTCGGATTGACACAGAGCACGAAACAAGTAGTCGACCGCCTTATTGTTGGCGTCGTGCATGTCCCTCGATCCAGGAGCTAGGAAGTTAATCGGATGAACATAAGCTGCATTCACCATAACATCCCAAAGGATCTGACCCTTTCCGTGGAGGAACGCCGCCATCCGCCTCTGCCACATCTGGTAGTTCTTCCCATCAAAGTGCGGAGGACCCGAACCCTGTTCCTGGTACGCCATCTATGGATCTTATACTGGTAAGAGTCAATGAAGACCCGAACCGGCTCTGATACCACATGGAGGACCGGAACGGCGAACCAGAGAGGGGGGGAGTGAATGGGAGCCGATAAAAATTCTTCTCGAAGGAGATGGAAACTCCAACAAGACGAACACGGCTTCCAAAACACGTCTCCGACTCAACTATCCAAGTTGGCCAAGACTACGTAGCCACTAGAGTGCTACTAGTCCTAGGAACCAACAACCACCTACACGTACTCGAGAACGCAGCGGAACAAGCAACTCGAGCACCACTGGACTACACCGGTCAGACCGGTGAGCAGCACCGGTCAGACCGGTCCCTGCTGGAGCACCCTGGCAAAATCTGAGAACTTCCATAGATAGCTCCTACACCGGTCAGGCTGGTGTAGCTCGCCGGTCAGACCGGTCTAAGCCAGGAAGCCCCGAATCCACACGCCTGACCTTCCGAGCTCCAAACCGAACCAAACTCGAAACAGCAGCCTCACAAGACAACAGGGAACACACCAAAACGTTCACCCGAGCAAAACCCAACAGGAGGTTGGCACTGATCAGACCAGTGAGAGGCACCGGTCAGACCGGTGAGAGGCATCGGTCAGACTGGTGTGACCTGAGCTCTCGGGATGAACAGCACCGGCGGGTCAACTCCACCAAATCCAACTCCTGATCTCTCGATTCACTCCACGGATTCGCACAAGACTTTGGGGATAGTAGGAACACCTCATGGGTACTCCATAGCCAAGATTTGGTCCACCAAAACTTGCTAGAACAAGAGGAATCGAAGAAATCCCACCAAGAACGCCTCTAACCCTAGAGAGGAGAAAACCCCAAAATCGAGCCCCTTCGCTCACGGATTTGGGAGGGGAATCAAAGGGAAAAGAACCACGAAGGGTTCAAGCATACATCCCCCACCAAATTCCAAAGAGAAAGACCTCGAATCCGCCATGAGAAATTCGCCAAGAAAAGGCTCCAAAAATCACCAAAAAGGAGAAACGGGAAAGACACCACCAAGCCTTGAGGAACCACGCCGAATCATATATACATATCATGAAGGTTCATCCAAGGTCTAGCTTGCTGCCTGATCATCCATCCCTCTCACAAGATCTCACCATGAAGCTCTCAAGCTAGTCCTAGAAATTCCAAAGGAAAATGGAAGAGGAAAATAGCAAAACAAAATGAGATAGGTTCCAAGAGATGGCTGCCATCCTCTCACCACTTGGGTTATATGGAGGCAACCGAAAGACTAAACTACCCTTACTAGATAACTAGGGATACATGCCCCTCGAGGGCGAATTTGGAAGTCTTCAGATTTTCACCATCGGACGGATGCCCGGCGACCGCATCCTGCGTAGCCTCGACGCACACCATGTGATCCCGACGTGTGTCCTCCGCTTCGAAGTCTTTGGACTGCGTCATCGCACACCGGTCCGACCGGTGCTCCTCAACGGTCAGACCAGTACCCACCGGTCAGACCGGTCAGACCGGTCCGATGCTGCTGCACCTCCGTCTTCGGTCTTCGGTCTTGGCTTTGTGGATCAACCAAGGAACCCTGTGGTTTTCTGGTAAACCACTGGAAACCCCGCGAACTCGGTGTGGCCTCCGCCAATCTCCACTCATGACTTGGCCCCCACGAAGTCCCAGCTCGACCTTGGTTTTGAGGCTCTACCAAGAAACCGTCCACAACTTCATCTCGCCGTTCTTGCCACCATGCGGCCCACACTTGACCCTGCTGGCCACCGGGTCCCTCGAACCAAGCCTACTTGTCTTCTCCACACCTGGAGGCCTCACCGGCAATGACCTTTCGCGCTCGTCCTTCACCCGCACCAACATCAGTCAAGCCGCAACCTGCACCTGCAATACTTAGCCAAGAATCAGTCCACACCACATTGTCAATCACTCATCACACCAGGAAGCGACCTACCACCAGTCCTCGAACCACACAGGCTCTCTTATGGTTAGTTTGGCTTAGCTCTGGATGATCTTGGTTTATGCCCATGGTTGCTAGCTATGCTTTTGAAAAATGCTGCATGTATGCTCTCTTGTGGGTAAATGCCTTTATATGATCTTGACATATTTCTGTGGCTTTGCTATGCTTAATTTGTGATTGGATAGCTTATTTTTGATCATATGGGGCCAAAGGCTCATTTGTCATCATGAATGTTTAGTCCGTTTGTTTTATCTTGTGGAGGGGCATAAGTTTCTTTTTTTCGCAAAGACATTTCATGTACCTTTGTGAATCTGGAAATGAAATGTAAATTGCTTGGAAAATATGCTCCCATGTCATATGTGCTGAATTTTTTTTATAGCTTTGGGTGCTAAACCGTTGCATGATGCCTACCAATGAGAAGTCTCATACATAGAAGTAGGCACATGGCTCGGTGGCTTTGACATGACATGAGATGCTTGAGGTGTTTATGATGATCTTATGATTAAAATGGTTGTCCTAGCATGAAGTTTGTATGGCTCTGCCATTTTGACATGTTTTGCTCATGTTTAGGACTTTGCTCATGAGAGAGTGATCTTTTTGAAAAATTGCTCATGTTTATCTTAGCTTCGCTCAATGGATGTGAAACTTGGTAATCTTGTGGCTACTATGCATACGAAGCTATAGAGTATCTCACTTGCTCATTTGAACATGTGTAGCATCTTGTGTTGAATTCTGTCTATTTGAGAAGCTCTAGGTTTCATTTTGGCTTGATTCATGCATTACCAACAAGGGGGAGGAAAGTACCCAATTCATGCATCCAGGGGGAGTTTTGCATCAAGGGGAAAGAAAAATTTGGGAGAATGCATTTGGTCAGGGGGGCTTGCATTCATGCATTTGGGGCTCTTTTTCGCCTGATTTTAGTTGTGCTCGTTTGCCGATGGTGCTGAGCCCTTTTGCCTCACCTTGAGGAGTCGGCAAATTTTGGAGTATTTTGTCTCGGTTGTGTTGAGCCATTGCCCTTGCCTTAGGGGACCCAGACTTTCTCTTTCAAGTGATCTTCTTTGGCTTTTGTTTGGCTTTTGATCATTTGTTTGAGATTTTGGTTCGTTTCTTTTCCTTTTCCTTTTCTTTCTCTCTCTGAATTGGTTACTATGTGTGTTGTCAATGGACTCATCAAGGGGGAGATTGAGGACCGGAGTGTCCGAGGACCGGTGGATGGTCGCTCCTCAGTGTGATGAGTGATTGACAACGTGGTGTGGACTGACTCTTGGCCGAGTATTGCAGGTGCAGGTTGCGGCTTGATTTGCGTTGGTGCAGGTGAAGAGCGGGCGCGAAAGGTCTATGCCTTGCGAGGCCTCCGAGGAGTGGAGAGACAAGTAGGCTCGGCTCGAGGGACCCGGTGGCCAGCGGGGTCAAGTGCGGGCCGCATGGTGGCAAGAAAAGCAAGACGAAGTCGTCGATCGGAGCCGGTGCAGGGTAGCGGCTCACAACCGGAGTCTGCATGCGGGGTTTGCGGCGGCTCACCACAAAACCATCGGGTTACTTGGTTGAGCCACAAAACCAATACCGGAGGCTCGGCGGGCGGAGACGGGATCCGAGCGCGCCGAGAAGCTTCGATGCCGGCGGACACGTGGCGGGTTCGCAGGGCTTGCGTCGGGAGGTCGCGGACTGTGGCAAAGGCGTGGCCGTGCGATGAAGAGGAGTGCTACTTGACCTATTTGCCCCTGAGGGTTTTGTATCTCAACTTAAGTGCTAGGGGTAGCTTGGTCATTCGCCCAACCCAGAGGAAGTCATATATATTAGCTCTAGGGTTTCTGGGCAAACCATCCATCCGGACTGCTTCCCATTTCTCTGCTCCATAGGTTTAGATTTTCTTCAACATTTTGTAGAGAATTGTTGACACTCACTAGTGTCGCCACTAGGTTTATATCCCCGGCAACGACGCCAGAAAGCTTGTTGACACTTACTAGCGTTGCTACTAAATATGCAACGACGCCAGAAGGCCTGTTGGTATAAATAACGATCGCAGAAAAGTCCGCAAGCGTATGGATACCGGTGTTGCTTTCACCCAGGAGTATTCTAGGGTATCGAATCCACAGGGAACGTGTGTGCACTAGTGAAGAATCAAGATCGGCCTTGGACGAGAGAAGATATGGTAAAAGTGTAGGAGAGGTAGAGAATGCCTAAGAGATACCCGGATGTTACTCGAAGTGGAGCTGCATTCGCCGAGGTACTAGAGGAAGGGAGGAAGCCGACAAGCATAAATCATAAAGCAGAACTTAATTAATTAAATAAATCCAGAATGCCTAAGAGATACCCGGATGTTACTCGAAGTGGAGCTGCATTCGCCGAGGTACCAGAGGAAGGGACGAAGCCGACAACTCTGGCTTCTCCCGGACTCGCACCTCAACTCTCACCTAATTCTAACACTAATTTCAATAGAGCTTCGCTTGATCTCTGCTTCTCTGTTCGTCTTCTGGAAGTGAGGAATGTGCTTCTATTTATAGGGGGAGGAGACTTGGGAGAGTGGAGGACCTCCCCCTCTTTCTTGGGGCGCAACCGGCCTTCCCACGGTACTGTGGCGTGCAGGGGAAGGTACCTGAGGTAGTGGAGGTGAAAACCGAGCAAGAACCGGTCTTTTGGAGGTCGAACCGGCCTTGAACCGTTGTCCGGGAGCAAAACCGGTAGAAAAACAGGCCTGGACCGTGGCCTGGGCGCGAACCAGTGCGAACCGGGGAACCGACCCTGGCCCAGCCAATCCGCAGGCGCCACCTGGCCGGCCCAGCAGCCCGCCCACGCGCGCCTCCTGCACCTGCCTGCGCCGATATGCGGGAGCGGCCCGTGGCCAACCGGCACGCGACGCGTGGCCAGCTCCCGCGCGGCGTCAACGCTCTTCACGCGCGCCTGCGAGGTGGGGCGGCTGACCACCCAGGTGTTGCCGCATGTCGCCCAGGGGGGCTCGCCCGCGCGTCCCCGCGTCACCACGACACGGTCTCCTGGCCAGTGGCGGGCCGCCACGTGGCACCCTCTGGTTCGGCAGATAGGGATGCTGACGTCAGCATCCATAATATAATGAACATTCAATATCTTCTACATCCGAACTCCAAAGTAGGCAAATGATATGTCCATTTTGATCGTCTCAACAAGCCCATCGCAATGGTGCAATCAAAATTGGCATTTGAAGTTGTTTGTGACAATGCCATATTTTATTCTATAATTGCTAATTTTCACCTGCAAGCAAATATACACCAAAGCTTGTGGAATTTGTTAGATTATAACCCTATAGCTATGGTGCACACTTTCATGGAGTAACTTTTATCCGAAGTTGATGGTCAAAAATAGGAACTTAATGACCATCAACAAGAATCTGATCTCCGAGTGTATGGAAGCTTTCATGGTTGCATTGATTACCTTCTTGTAGCTCATGTGATTTTCGTGTCCTTTTCAAGCTATTTTCGTTGGATTTTCGTACGCGGCTTGTTCCTTCGATTACGAGGTGTTTGGGTTCATATTTGTTTGTGGAGATCATCGATAGATGTCTCGTGCATCTTTGTGCTTGATCTTGACTCCTCAAACTCCGGATTTGGCCTCCGATTGAAGGATTTCGGTTGGAACCCTAGCTCTTTGTGTGAGCTCGGTAGAATCTCGATTCCTCTCGATTCAGTGGGTTTGTGACTACAAATTCGTAGGTATAGCATCTCCTAGAGGTGCTTCACCTTCACCTATGATTTGGTAGCAATCCCTTAGTTGATTCGGGAGATCGTGCAAAGGGAATGAGGAGTTGACCTTCAACGCGGACGGTCCGCACGCCCCTGGCGGACGGTCCGTGAGGAGGCTTTCAGCCGGCAGTTCATCGTGTTCTTCGCGAGTTCTTGCGTCACTTTGTTTCGATCCGTTGAGTCGGGAGTTTTTGGTTGGACGAGGTTGGTCGGACAGTCCGCCCGGGGTGGCCGGACAGTCCGTGAGGCTCAGACGGTCCGCGGGTAGGGTACGGACAGTCCGTTTTTCGAGGTGCGGTACTGGTGGTTCGGGAGCTATTTGCGGACGGTCCGACTTGACCGTGCGGACAGTCCGCCCAAGCCCCGCGGACAGTCCGCCCCCTCCATGCGGACGGTCCGCCCCAGGCACTGCAGTTTGCCTAAGTCCTTTGCTTCTTGAGTTGCGCTTCTGTGTTGCTTTGAGTTGGGGTTTGCTCCTAGGGTTGGTAGGTCCATTGTGACTACACGACCTTGGCAAGCTCGTGTGGGAATCCTTGGTTGTGAATTTGGGGCATAGGCCGAGTTCATCCTACGGGAAGAATTTTTATCGGCTCCCATTCACTCCCTCCCCTCTCTAGTCGCCTATCCGGTCCTTCACTCAATGAAGAAATCAGGTAGCATATGTGGAGGCTAACAACTGCTAGGATCTACATATGGCCTTGGATAGGAAGTTCTCATCATTGAGGAACTTACCATTTTGACATTTTTCAAAAGAAAACTCCGGAAATCAAACATCAGTTGGCACTAGCTCATAGCAACTCTATTATACCATATCATACCTCACAACAACCTAGGCAAAAGGTCATGCTTTTTTCTACCCACAAGTTTCAAGCTAAGGTTTGATCATGCAAGCCAACTAACTCAAAACTTAAATAGGATACTAAGCTATAAGCAAGGCATACACGAGGAATAAACAAAGCAACTATTCATCATTTCAACCATGGGAACGAAAGTATTCTTACCGCGCATATGAAAACAAACTAACACTATGTGAAAATCTCAAATAGGTCACGCAGCATTTGTAACGGGCCCTTAACACCTGTTACATGCACCTACATCTGTAACTGTTGTTGTTTGGCGCCCGTTGCCCATAAGCGCGGCAGGCCGACCCCGGGGTTTGCCTCCACAACGCCCGTTACCAATGTGGACTTCTGGTAATGGGCTTCTTAAACGCCTGTTACATGAATTCGTTGTAATGGACGTTAAAGCGAGTCCATTACAAAAGTTAAACCTATCGGTAACGGGCTTGTAAAATCCGTTGCCTATCAATGCCCTATCGGTAACGGGTTCTCTAAGTCCATTACCGATGACCATTTGACGCCCGTTACTAAACTGGGAGCTCAATAATTGAAGTCTAATAGCACTCTTCACTACCGTGAAGCGGGAGCGCAGCGGCAGGGGATTATTAGCCAAATCGGGGGTCTCCAATGCACGGGGGTGGTGATCCTGCATATACAGAATCTGTGCTACTATAAATTTTGTCTCCTTTGTGAACAAAGGAGACGGAGGTTTGTGAATCCGCGTCTCCTCTGTGAACAAAGGAGACGGAGGTTTGTGAATCCGCGTCTCATTTGTGTCTGTCTTCATTGATAGGTCAGCTCGATCTCTCATTGCTTCCATTTCGACATACAGGCACAATCAACACTTATATCTTTTGAGACAAAACAGACATCATAAGAGAGATAACTTGTCCACATAGATGTAGATAACTTTTCCACATGAATAAAGATAATTATTACAAACAGTTAACTTGTCCATCTGGCTAGGACTTAACTTGTCCATCACATTATTTACTATGGTCGTGCTATCTGACCATACACATCAACAAAAACATTCCCCTTGAACATCCACAAAAGTATGGCTATCTGACCCTGCACATGAACAATCTTGAACTTCCTCATGCCCCATCATGATTGGCTCTTTTTGCAGCCTCTTCGTAAGCAACCAAGGATTCTTGAAGCCCTTCGAGCGCATCTTCAATGGGCTCGAGATTTTGTTCAGTAATATACTTGTACCTCCTTATGTGCTTAGCCTTTTTGATGAGGATGTTCACTTCTTTTGTAATTTTTTCAAACTCAGGTTTCACATAATCCCAGACATTAAGGTTTAGAAGTAACTCAACCTCTGCTCGCGACTCATAGAGTTTTGCCTGAAACAGGGTTAAACATGGTATAAGAATAACATAGTTAATTCATAACTAATTTGCCTCAGAACTTGGAGCAGTATAGGCACAGTAATCATCATAGGAAAATTATATCAGAACTTGAAAATTATCCTAGGCTTCATAGCAGGGTGACAAGTAAAAGCAGAACTTAGTTCAAAATGATTTGCCTCAGAACTTAGTATAAGATCATGACAAGTATGGAAGACATCATCATAGGCACTAACTTTATCAAGCTCAAGCTCCATCTATAGAACAAGTAAAAGGCAGTGAGATTCAGAGAAACTTGCCTCACCGTCGCCGTGGTCGTTGCCAGAGTCAGAGATGAGGTCCTCTACACCTTCGCTGCTCCCTCGACCCCTCTTCATCATTGCTAGACACTTGTGCTCACAGACGTGAGGCAGGTGCCTCACCCACTTCGCCGCCCCCTCGCCGGCACACTCCTCCTTGCCGCTGCTTGGCCCCTTGTCGGAACCGAGAGGATCCAGTCGAGGACCCTCGTTTCCGGCATTGGGTTCGCTCCACCGCCGCTTGGCCCCTCTCCAGCGCTCATCGTTGTCTCCCTCTTCGCCGCCATCTCGCCAGCACACACGCGGATCCAGTTGCGGCACCGCTTCGCGTTTCGGTTCTCCAACACGATCCCGGGTGCGCGGGGTCGTCCGCTGCTTCGCCCCTTGCCGGCGCTCATTGTCGTCTCTGTCTCCACGCCTCTGCTCGTCCTAGTGAGAAATAAGGAAAGCGTCGTGTGTTGTGCCTTTTTTGAAGGAAAGTGCTGCGCTTATCCATTCGGAAAGAAGAAGGGGAGACGGAATGGGCCGGGGCGGATGAATATTTATTTTGTAAAATGGATAGTCACTGCCGACATGGGTTAGCAAACCCGCGTCACCTTTGTTGGCTGGTGCGCGGGCGAGCAACGGTTACCTTCTTTATACTAGGCTGCTGACGCTGACGCGTGGGCCCAACATTTTTTTTTGAAATGACACTTGCTTCCCTGAAAAATTAGGGCCCATAAAACAACACCTAAAAATTAATAAAAATACGAAAAATTCATAGGTGGGCATTTGGTATTTGAATAAAATATGAACAGTCACACATCTCCTTGTGACCACACGTCTCTTTTGTGGCCAAGAGCTCTCCTGAGCGTACACAGCTTCCGAGGTGTGTGACCGGCTGCCTGATGGTTCCCCGTCTTGTCACTATAAATCCCCGACCGGCCAAGAACTTGGTCAACCGCGCCACCAAGAAAACCCCAGCACCACCGTCTCCGGTCACCAAGAAGTGAATCCAAGAGCTTCTTCTTCCTCAAGTGCGCGCATGGCATCATCAAGCGAGCCGTCCAGGAAGCGGGGGAGGGAGGAGGATGATGACGACGAAAGCCGCCGCCGTCGGCTCATCAATGAGGGGACGGCGCTGGCGCTCGAGGAGCCCGAGGAGGTGCCACCGCCCCCGACCGAGGAGCCGGAGGGGGTGCCGCCACCCCCGCTCGAAGAGGCACCGGCGCCGCCGCCCGTGGATGCCGCCCCTACTCCTCCACTAAATGTTGTGGACTACATGTGCTCAGTCTCCCCCTTGATGAGTGCATTGACAACACACACGTTTGAGTAACCAAAGAGAAAAGGAAAAGAAAAGAAACGACTAAAAGAAACTCCAACAAGCGATCGAAAGCCAAAGAAAAGGCAAAGAGCAAGATCACTTGAAGAAGACAAGTCTCGGTCCCCTTAGGCAAGGGCAACGGCTCGACACAACCGAGACAAAAACAAGCTCAAGCAAAGAGCGAAAACCACCAAACTAAAGCTCGAAAACCACAAAGAGCTCCCCCTGCACACAAGCAAGCTCCCCCTGAACCAATGCAACTCCCCCTGGACGAATGCATGCAAACCTCTTGACAAAACAGAGTAGCTGCACCAGCCTTGCTCTGACCGGTCCATCTCACCGGTCAAACCGGTGCACTAGATTGGCACAGGTCCTGACTCACACCGGTCAGACCGGTGACATCCACTGGTCAGGTCGATGCCCACCTGGGAACTGCAAGAGCCCAAAAACGGCTCGAAACCACTCGGAAACCCTCTAGATGCATTCAGTAGGCCAAAACATGCTCAAACTTCTCCCTCTTGTTGACAATGCATGAATCAAGCCAAAAAACGGAAAAATGTAACCTAGAGCTTCTCAAATAGACAAAATTCATCACAAGATGCTACACACATCCAAATGAGCATGTTAGATACTCTATAGCTTTGTATGAACATCAACTACATGATCACCAAGTTTCACAACCATTGGGTGAAGCTAAGAAAGAAATGAGCAATTTTGCGAAAAATCACCCTCTCATGAGCAAAGTCCTAAACATGAGCAAAACATGTCAAAATGGCAAAACCACACAATCTTCATGCTAGGACAACCATTCTAATCATAAGATCATCATAAACACCCTCAAGCACCTCATGTCATGTCAAAGCCACCGAGCCATGTGCCTACTTCTATACATGAGACTTCTCATTGGTAGGCATCATGCAACGGTTTAGCACCTAAAGCTATACAAGATAAGCACAAGTGACATGGGAGCACATTTTCCAAGCAATTTACATTTCATTTTCAGATTTGCATTTGGTACATGAAATGTCTTTGCGACAAAAAGGAACTTATGTCCCTCCACAAGATAAAGTAAGCGGGCTAAACATTCATGATGACAAATGAGCCTTTGGCCCCATATGATCAAAATAAGCTATCCAACCACAAATTAAGCATAGCCAAGCCACAAAAACATGTCAAGATCATATAAAGGCATTTACTCACAAGAGAGCATACATATGGCATTTTTCAAAAACATAGCTAGCAACCATGGGCATAAACCAAGATCATCAAGAGCTAAGCCAAACTAACAATAGCATACCAAACTAGCTCACAAGATCATATATAGCACATCGTGGTGAACAATGTATATAAGAGAACCTTTTCCTATCACAATGCATATGATACAAATGCATGCAACCTAAGATACAAAGATGCCTATACATCATGATACAAAATGCAATGCAAATGCAAACATGCACAAAGGAAAGCTATACATATGCTACAAAGGAGCTCTCACACCCAACTCAAGAAATCAAACAAACACCAAGTTCCCCCCGCAAATGAGTGAAAGTTGCTTGATCTAGGGGCTTCGTGAAGATATCGGCTAGTTGGTCATGTGTGGGTACATGTATCAAAGCAATTTTCCCTTTCTCCACATTGTCTCTCAGGAAATGATACCTCACTTCTATGTGCTTGGTTTTGGAATGGAGCACTGGGTTCTTTGCAACACTTATGGCACTAGTGCTATCACATTGAAGTGGGACATGGGTATACTCCTCACCAAAGTCACTCATGGTGTATGTGATCCAAAGGAGCTGAGAGCAACAACTAGCTGCGGCTACATACTCTGCATCGGTAGTGGATTGAGCAACACTCGACTGTTTGCGGGAAGACCAAGACACCAAAGAAGAACCCAAGAACTAGCAAGCCCCAGAAGTGGACTTCCTATCTAACCGACACCCGGCAAAATCCGCGTCTGAAAATTCATGAAACGCCAAAGAAGAAGATGCGGAGTACCAAAGGCCGAAGTCGGGAGTGTGTCGCAAATACCTGAATATGTGCTTGACTTCTTGCCGATGCGAAGTCCTCGGAGATGCTTGAAAACGAGCGCACAGACATACCGAGAATTGGATGTCTGGCTTCGTCGCCGTCAAGTACAGGAGTGACCCGATCATGCTTCGGTACTCCTTCTGGTCCACGTGTTCACCTTCCTCATCCGCATCAAGAGCTATAGTCATACTCATAGGTGTCACCATGGCCTTGGAGTCCTCCATCTTGAACTTCCTCACAATGTCTTTGGTGTACTTTTCTTGGTGCACAAATGTTCCATCCTTCGACTGCTTGATCTGGAGGTCGAGGAAGAACTGCAACTCACCCACCTGTTGACGGTCATTAAGACCCTATTTTCGACCATCAACTTTGAACAAATTTCACTCCATCAAAGCTTGCATCATAGCTATGGGGTTATAAACTAACGGATTCCACGAGCTTTGGTGAATATTTGGATGCAGGTCATAATGAGACATCATAGCACAAATAAAGCATCTTGACAAACAACGTCAAATGCTTAGTTTGATAGCACCATTGCGAAGTTCATGTGGAGATGATCGAAATGGAGTTTTGGTTCACCCAATTCGGAGTCCGGATGCAGAAATTATGCCTCATGGAAGATTGTGACACGAGACATGTCGGGGGTAGGTGTGGCCGAACCTAGTAGGTTCGGCCGGACCTATCAACATCCTCTGATCAACACCAAACTTTGCCAAATGCCTCTACACTTAGCATAATATCCAAGGGGACCAAGTCCATGGGCCAGACACCACAAAAGTTGGTCCGGCCGCACCTCCTAGGTCCGGCTGCACCAACGAGGTCCGGCCGCACCTACTAGGTCCGGCCGCACCACCCAAAATCCTCCTCTCGGGTCCACGGCACCAACAATCCCACTAACACACCTTGGATGGATGAGATACACCGGTGAATGGTCGGTTTGATCAAAAGGCTATGGTTGGAAGCACTTGGATCGATGGACCCACACTTAACCGCCACAATCGCCATTAAGGAGTGATCCTGGACGTCCCCCAACACCGTCGGTGCATCACACGGCAATTGAGTAGGACCGACTGCACCTCTAGGTACGGCCGCACCTATCAAACCCCAGGATTTCACTCCACCAACTTGGGAACCGACCCAGGAGCGTTGATCAGGGCTGTGCACGATCAAAGGCGGCAAATCATAGGGCCGACCGCACCTCCTTGCTCGTCACTGCAGCTCCCTCTCTCCTACAAGTACCCCCTCCTACAGCCACCGACCCAGAGGGCCTATATATAGAGCCTGGCACCTTATAGAAGGACACAAGTGATTAGAAGCAAGTGGCAGAGCCCTACATAAGTTAGTATTCAGAGAGTAGGGAGAGAGAGTTGTGTGTTGGAGTAGAAGCCGGAGTGTCGGTCTTCTTTCCCTAGTGTTGGAGTAGAAGCCAGAGTGTCGGTCTTCTTCCCCTTCCTCGGCGAGTGCGGTACAACTACAGTCGTCCACACCTGGGATATTTTGTAAGTTCAGATTCGTGAGTAACTAAGTCTCAAGTCATTTCATCGTTCGCTCTTAGGTTCTTCAATTGCATTTAGTAGATTCTACTTGTTGTGATTGCTTTGCTTTGAATTCGAGTAAAGTAGTGTTTCGTTAGTGTAGACATGGTGTCTAGGCTTTCCAGTACCTTGGAATGCTTCCCGGTTCAACGGAATAGTTGTGGTACCTTAGGGAGGTGACAGCTCCGGACGGGCTTTGTAGTCCACCACGTTAGTTCCGGCAGGTAGGAGTTACGACATCAGAGCCCCCTTCTCATCCCTTTCCGTGGCTCTTTTCCCTCTGGCCCCGACGAGCGACAAGTTTTGCCTTGATCCTATCCGTGACTCTCACGAGTCCCAAACTTCATTAGCTATCCCCTCTCTACCCAAAATCTACCCTTGCCTTTCTATCCTTCGTTACCATATCCCCCGCACGAATTAGTTCAGGTTCACAACACTTCTCGTTCCCCGTGGAAATCGATACCTTGGAATACTCCTGGGTGAAAGCTACAATGGTATCCGTGCACTTGCGGATCTATCTGTGATCGTGTAGTATACCAACAGGCTTTCTGGCGCCATTGCAAATCTAGTAACGACGTAAGAAGTGCCAACAAGCTTTCTGGCGCCGTTGCCGGGAAACGGTAGCTGTTTTGATTCTGAACCGAGTTCGTCCATGTATCACCCCATTTATCACATGGATTCCAATTCTACCCTTTTCAATTTTGCCGCTCCAAAGGGCGATCATTTGGAGCCTCCACCTTCATCACATTCCGTTGAAACATCTAGCTATGAGCTACGTCCTGGCTTCATAGCTATGGTCCGAGAGCAAAGCTTCTCCGGCGATAAGGATGAAAGTCCTTATTCCCACCTGCGTGAGTTCGAACAACTTTCTTCGTGTCTTGTGATCGCAGGAATGAGTCAAGATACCTTGAAATGGAAACTCTTTCCGTTTTCATTAATGGGGAGAGTAAAACAATGGTATCCGCTCAGTGTGAGAAGTATGGAGGGGGACTGGGAAAGTTTACGAAAGGCTTTTTGCCTAACATTCTTCCCGACTCCCCAAGTAGTGAAACTCCGACGAGAGGTCATCTGTTTTGAGCAACGGAAGACCGAATCTCTAGGAGCCGCATGGGCACGATTTACAAAAATCGTAGATTCTGGTCCAGACCTTGGTATCGTAGAGCCCGCTCTTTTGCAACATTTTCGCGATGGTCTTGGACCAGAGTCAGCAATTTTCTTAGACTCTTCTTCCGGAGGATCTTTCACTCATGTCACCTTGTCTGAGTGTAAGGACATTCTAACAAAAATCCTTCAAAATACTCCTTACACGGGAGTTTATGATGAATTCCCGGATGAGGAAGAGATCACTCAGGAGGAGCACATGCCAAACACTCTCAGAACCAAAACCCATAGAGGAGAAACCCACTAGCACCTTTTTGCATGAAGAACCACTCCTCTATCCCCGTGTGTACCCAGCTGATTACTCGTATGACTTCGACGAGGAATCAACATACTCCGATTCACTCTCTGAAACAAAGTTTATAGAGGAGGAACCTATCCTAGAAAAATTCATATCCACAGACACCCATCCTCCTCTTACCAAAACTTGGTTCACAGGGGAACCATTCCAACCTTATCGAGAGTTTGATCACCCCTTGTGTGACTTCATTTATGAATACTATGATGAGTTATTTGATAAACATTGGACGGAGAAATCCTTCTCGAGAAGGGAAAGAGACTCAACACACGAGGTGAAAGAAGTCCACTTACCCAACCCAGAGGAAGAGAAAAGACGGAGAGAAAGGTTGGAATATGTCTCCGCAATCAGTAGCTGGGAATGGTTGAGAGAAATAGAACTCATGGATCAAGTCATTCAGCTATATCCCGAGCTAAAGTTACTCTCGTGCCAAGTAGGAAACCTCTCTTACCAAGATGTGTTCTACGACCCTAGGGTCGGTATCAATATCATTCCCAAATCCTTAGTATTAGAGGCCTTTCCCAACGAACCCCTCTCTTTCTCTCAGAAGCGTCTCCAATGGATTTTGGGTCAAACCATAGAGACTGAGGGAATCCTTAGAGTCGTCCGAACAAATTTTGGAGAGTATCAGATCTTCCTAGATTATCACATCTTTGACATCCCAAAAGGAGATCCGCCCTTCATTCTCATCGGAAGACCCATTGAAGGGGTATTGAGTAGTGTGCTCGACCATGAAAAGCAGCCATATCATCTTGAGGTTCGAGATACACATCTCCAATGTCATAGACATGAGGTCAAGCAAGAACATGTGTGGTCTATGGACATTCTTGAGGCATTGACTTTGGATTTAGAAAACAAACTCGAGCATGAAAGTTTTATACTAGAAGGATCACAAATCCCATGCTCTCCAAAGTTATCAAGCCCCCTTTCCTATGACCTTTAGGAAACATACACCCTCCTCATTTTCCTTTTGCATGCTAACTTCGAAAGGATGGTTGTAGATGCTTTTGTTTATCATAAACATTGCAAATTTTGTGGTCGTACTAACCTTGCAGCTAGACCTACGATGGTTTCATCATCTCGATTGGCTGCAAGATGAAGGTTTCTCATGGTCGAGCTTATGACCAAAAACAAAGCACTATCGGGAGATAGCCCGAATAATCATTTAGATTTCCTTTTCAAATAAAAGCAAGAGCATGTCTTTAGGATTAGTCGTCCTTCGGGTATTTTTGGTCGCTAACGTTTCAGGTGGAGATTGAAAGGACCGATGGATAGGCAATGCCTAAAAACATGAGAGCTACACCAACTACAACACCAAGGTAATTCAGGGTGAGAGAGTATTATGAAGGAAGCTTGAACTCCGCACACTTGAGTTGTGTTGCCTAGCAATGCAAACTCCAAGTGTGGGGGAGACATGTGAGTATCCCAAGTAAGTTTCTCTCATACTAAATCTTATTTTGGTTTGAAGATGGTGTTGGTTCTTGCATCTTGCTCTCTTAAAAAAACACAAAAAATATTTGAATTTGAATAAATGCTTCCTAGCTCTTCGGCTAGCAGAGCCTCCCTTTTTGTTTCCATCTTTTTCTTTGAATAATAACACCAAGTACAAGAATAAGTGTGGGGGAGATCTCCCAAGCTCATCGAAACACACAATTGAGATCTCCCACCAAGGTGCCGCACAACCTCGACTACGCTAATACGACGAGGGATGAGGTAAGTGCACTAGAGCAATTCGGTCACCCCTGTGGTTTGGCCGAATCACCGTTTGTCTACCTCATTCCCTACTTTCTCCAAGAGCGATGGTATGTGCACCCCTACCTCTCTACTTTTGGAAATCATGAGTTTAAATGAGCTTTAAATCCGATCATATAAATCAAACTCAATTGAACCCACATGCTCCCAATGATCAACATGTTTCATATGGTTGGCTTGCATAAGTTCTATTCCATACTTATTATCTTGATGCTTGTGAACAACATATCTTTAGGAAACCATGCCCATCAAAGTAGTTGATGTTTGAGATATGGTCTGATGAAATGATCTTTGCTCCAAATGTTTGAGTGCTTGGGAAATTTATTTGAAAATTTTGAAAACCCTTTGCGAAGCTCCTCTTTGATATGCCAAGTCCTACCAGAGCCATATGATGAGACATCTTGAAAACCTCATACACATATGCTACTTGTCCTTGCATTGAGCTTTGTCAAATTGTTGTGACCCTTGTGAGAAGTCTTTTCATGCTTTCATGATCAAGATACGTGTACATACCAATATCCTCCTTGCTATGCTCAGTTGAGAGCTAACATTGTACCATCTATCCATTCCACAAAAATAAAGCTCCATACTATGTGTTGATCTCTCTCTCTCTCCAAGTTAATATTACAAAAGAGACATGGCTATAGAAAAAAAAATATGGACACATGAAGGTCCAAGTGAAAAAAAAACAAGAAAAAATTTGGACACATGAAGGTCCAAGAAAAAAAAGGGGAAAGATAGCCATGTCCACAAAAGAGTTTAAGATAGAGAGAGAGAGGATCATTCAAAATGGAGTTACAACAAATCAGATGGTAATGACTAGCACTCATTCCGGGCCTAGTGTACACCTTACCATCATCACAACGTTCATTATACATATGGTAATATCTAGCACCCATTCTGGGCCTAGTATCCACCTTACCATATCCATCATAGCCTTACACATGCACATCTTGATCTGATTGTATGATTTGATTTTCTCCTTGGATCCGGTTTTTGACTTTGCAATACATGTGATGCAAGTATGCCTCATCTTTATACCCTACCCTAAGCTCCATATATAGCTATCATTAGAAGTAGGATAAGGAAAGCCAAGTCTAATTCCTTGGTAAGGATTATACACATTGAGCGATTTGAGAGAATCAAATGAGGAGCCAAGCAAAGTTTATTTTGAAAACTTATTAAAAAATCCCAAGCTACTTGACATGAGGAGTAGAAGTGATTTGATTCAAGATCTTTCCATTCCTTAACTACCCAAGATGGCATGATAGGCACTTCAAAGTTCACAAGTGCAAGGTATGGTTCGGAATATCTCTTATGCTCGCTTCATACCATAGGAATTTTTGTTTTCACCTTGGTCCTTAACCTTTACTCGAGGACGAGCAAAGGGCCAAGTGTGGGGGTGTGTTGACGGTCGTTAAGTCCCTATTTTCAACCGTCAACTTTGAACAAATTTCACTCCATCAAAGCTTGCATCATAGCTGTGGGGTTATAAACTAACGGATTCCACGAGCTTTGGTGAATATTTGGATGCAGGTCATAATGAGACATCATAGAACAAATAAAGCATCTTGACAAACAACGTCAAATGCTTAGTTTGATAGTACCATTGTGAAGTTTATGTCGAGATGATCGAAATGGAGTTTTGGTTCACCCAATTCGGAGTCCGGATGCAGAAATTATGCCTCACGGAAGATTATGACACGAGACATGTCGGGGGGTAGGTGCGGCCGAACCTAGTAGGTTCGGCCGGACCTATCAACCTCCTCCGATCAACACCAAACTTTGCCAAATGCCTCTACACTTAGCATAATATCCAAGGGGACCAAGTCCATGGGCCAGACACCACAAAAGTTGGTCCGACCGCACCTCCTAGGTCTGGCCGCACCAACGAGGTCCGGCCGCACCTACTAGGTCCGGCCGCACCACCCGAAATCCTCCTCTCGGGTCCACGACACCAACAATCCCACAAACACACCTTGGATGGATGAGATACACCGGCGAATGGTCGGTTTGATCAAAAGGCTATGGTTGGAAGCACTTGGATCGATGGACCCACACTTAACCGCCACGACCGCCATCAAGGAGTGATCCTGGACGTCCCCCAACACCGTCGGTGCATCACACGGCAATTGAGTAGGACCGGCCGCACCTCTAGGTACGGCCGCACCTACCAAACCCCAGGATTTCACTCCACCAACTTGGGAACCGACCCAGGAGCATTGATCAGGGCCGTGCATGATCAAAGGCGGCAAATCATAGGGCCGGCCACACCTGGAGATACGGCCGCACCTCCTTGCTCGTCACTGCAGCTCCCTCTCGCCTACAAGTACCCCCTCCTGCAGCCACCAACCCAGAGGGCCTATATATAGAGCCTGGCACCTCATAGAAGGACACAAGTGATTAGAAGCAAGTGGCGGAGCCCTACGTAAGTTAGTATTCAGAGAGTAGGGAGAGAGAGTTGAGTGTTGGAGTAGAAGCCGGAGTGTCGATCTTCTTTCCCTAGTGTTGGAGTAGAAGCCGGAGTGTCGGTCTTCTTCCCCTTCCTCGGTGAGTGCGGTACAACTACGGTCGTCCACACCTGGGATATTTTGTAAGTTTTGATTCGTGAGTAACTAAGTCTCAAGTCATTTCATCATTCGCTCTTAGGTTCTTCAATTGCATTTAGTAGTTTCTATTTGTTGTGATTGCTTTGCTTTGAATTCGAGTAAAGTAGTGTTTGGTTAGTGTAGACGTGGTGTCTAGGCTTTCCAGTACCTTGGAATGCTTCCCGGTTCAACGGAATAGTTGTGGTACCTTAGGGAGGTGACAGCTCCGGACGGGCTTTGTAGTCCACCACGTTAGTTCCGGTAGGTAGGAGTTACGACATCAGAGCCCCCTTCTCATCCCTTTCCGTGGCTCTTTTCCCTCTGGCCCCGACGAGCGACAAGTTTTGCCTTGATCCTATCCGTGACTCTCACGAGTCCCAAACTTCATCAGCTATCCCCTCTCTACCCGAAATCTACCCTTGCCTTTCTATCCTTCGTCACCATATCCCCCGGACGAATTAGTTCAGGTTCACAACACTTCTCGTTACCCGTGGAAATCGATACCTTGGAATACTCCCAGGTGAAAGCTACAATGGTATCCTTGCGCTTGCGGATCTATCTGTGATTGTGTAGTATACCAACAGGCTTTCTAGGGCCGTTGCAAATCTAGTAACGACGTAAGAAGTGCCAACACCATCATGCTCATCTCGAATTCCCTGCTCATGTCTTCTGCAAACCTTGCAACCAAAGAGTGAGACGATCCACCAAAGATAATATCAACCACGTATACCTGAACAATCAGAATATCAACGCCCTGCCTGAGGAGAAACAAGGTCTGATCTACTTTCCCCATCTCAAAGACTTTAGCAAACAGAAACCCCCTCAACCTACCATACCAAGCCCTAGGCGCTTGTTTCAACCCATAGAGCACCTTTCTCAACTTGTACACCCGGTGGGGGTACTTCTCACTCTCAAACACTGGTGGTTGCTTCACATACACCTCCTCTTCCAATGCACCATTCAGGAAGGCACTCTTCACATCCATTTGGTACAATTTGAACCCTTTAGCCACGGAAAAGGCTAGAAGAATCCTAATCACCTCCAAACGGGCTACGAGAGCAAAGGTCTCCTCGTAGTCGATCCCCTCCTTCTGACTATACCCTTGCGCCACCAACCTCGACTTGTTTCTTACCACTTCTCCATTCTCACCCTCATTATTTTTCCACACCCATTTTGTCCCGATCAGCTTACAACCCGGTGGAGGATCTACCAACTCCCAAACTTGGTTCCTCTCAAAGTTCCCTAACTCCTCATGCATTGCGTTGACCCAATTGGAATCAGATAAGGCGTGTCCAATGTC
Source organism: Cenchrus fungigraminus (assembly GCA_036936925.1). Taxonomy (NCBI): domain Eukaryota; kingdom Viridiplantae; phylum Streptophyta; class Magnoliopsida; order Poales; family Poaceae; genus Cenchrus; species Cenchrus fungigraminus. The sequence continues at coordinate 44,641,946 of CM072778.1, read as the reverse complement.
TTTGGGCTCAAAAGTAGCAACGAAAACAGCATGAGCAAAGTGAGAATTGTTTCGAACCCTCGACCGAGTAGTGCGTTCGTTGATGTCCCCGATGATCCTTGAAGCTGGGTGATCCACTTGACCTCGCCGGGGAGGTTCTCGCCTTGAAGCTACCTCCCCCTCAACTGCAGCTTCTCCTTAATCTGGGATTGTCGTTGTAGGTGTAGGTGTAGGAGAGGGCCCATTCTCGATCGTAGTCGAGGTAGTAGGTACATGCTCAGCCGCGGGCACCACACCGCCATCTTCATCATCGCCATGTTCATGCTCCTCCTCCTGAAAGATCTCCTCGCCAAGCTCATCATCACCTGCACAGTCAAAGACAAGAGAGCTACGTGGCTCTGTCTCGTCGAAGGTAACCTCGCAAGTTTCCACGATTTTGTTAGTTTCCAAGTTGAGCACGCGAAATGCTCTAGAGTGAGTAGCATAATCAAAGAAAATACCATCGACTGACCTAGCCTCAAACTTATCTAGATTCTTGCCTTTCTTCAAAATAAAGCATTTGCATCCAAACACATGGAAATGACTTACCTTTGGAGTGCGACCGTGCATCATCTCATAGCACATCTTCTTCTTGAATGTCCGAAGGAACATCCTGTTCGAGACATAGCACGCGGTATTGACCGCCTCAGCCCAGAACCTCCTCGAAGTCCTATGCTCATCGAGCATGGTCCGAGCCATCTCACACAAGGTTCTGTTTTTCCTTTCCACCACGCCATTCTGGGGAGGCGTATACGGACTCGAAAACTGGTGTTCAAGACCCAAGTCATGGCAAAAGGTTTGAAAATGAGAGTTTTTAAATTCTGAGCCATTGTCACTGCGGATCGCTCGTATGGCATCTCCGTGCCTCTCATTCTTCAACCTTAAGACAAGATCTCGAACAAAACCAAACGTCTCCCCCTTCTCCTCCAAAAAGAAGACCCACGGATACCGGGAGTAGTCTTCCACCACAACTAGGACATACCACTTCCCACCCACAGATCGCACACGAGCTGGGCCAACAAGGTCCATATGGAGCAGCTCACATGGACGCTCTGTCATCACATCGGTGAGGGGTGGATGGGAAGAGGCAACCATTTTGGCATGCCTACACGGTGCACAAACCCACTCTTTCTCAAACTTCAACCGGGGCAATCCTCAGACCAAATTGAGTTTACTCAAGAGAGACAAAAGGTCAAAGCTCAAGTGATCTAATTTCCTATGCCACTTCCACAACTCCCTCGAAGAACCAGCCAAAAAGCAGCGAGCCACACCAGAAGACTGCGAGAAATCCGCTCGAAAGACTTGACCCTCGGGAATGACCATGCAAACTAGGTCCCCTCGAGAGTCCAAAATCCGAGAACCACCAGGCCGAAATAGCACCTCAAAACCCTCATCCAAAAGCTAGGAAACAGAAAGCATATTGAATCCGAGCGATTGAACAAGAGCAACACGCCTGAGAGTGACTTTGTCACTTATCCTTATCTCACCTTCTGATAGCACACGCCCTCGCCCATTGTCCCCAAAGGTGATGTATGTCTTGGACACCACCAGGACGAGACTTAAGAACCACCCCTTGTCTCCGGTCTCATGCCTCGAGCAACCGGAGTCAATCAGCCAAACGTTCCTCAAGTCTTTCCACCTGAAATTCAAAAACCAGCACGTGAGCGAACAGACGACTCAACACTGGGGTTAGTACCAAAAGATTAAAACCAGTGCCGAGCCATTTGCTCCAAAGTGGGGTTAGCACAATCCAAAGCATCTCGCCTACCAAAGGTACCACCACGAGACCCACCATGAGTACCACCACGAGGGAACCACCCCTGTCTCGCTGGAGGAGAACGAAAGCCACAAAAGGAAGACCGTGGACCGTTGCTCCTCTCCAACTCAAAGCTACAACTCCTCCTACCGTCATATTGAGCACGAGGTGGAGAACGTCTAGCAAACTGAACACCACCAGAACCACCATGCCAACCACCTCTACCACAACCAAAGGAACTGAACCGAGTATCCCCACGACCACGAAAACCAAACTGGCCAGTGCCCAGGTCTACACCGGTCTGACCGGTGCCCCTGACCGGTCTGACCGGTGGCGCAGTGCCAGTAGCACCACCCACCGTTCTTCGATCTCCCCAAGCCGGAACCATCCTCACAATCGCCTTGGCCCTGGGCATCTGCTTATGAGGCTCAAGTACACCATTAGAGGGGTGGTACTTGTCCTTGTTAGCCCATTCCTTAGTCAACCTCTCCTCACACTTCCTCTTGAAGCAAAACTCATCCTTGTGACCATCTCTACCACAATACCCACAATGGAACTTTATGGGCCGTGGTTTAGGCTTGGGTTGGGGCTACTCACTTGGTTTCTCTTTTGGTTTCACCTCGCCCGGTTTCTCTCCTTTCTTCCCAATGAACTCATTCCCCAAGTCACTCTTGAACTTGATGGGTTTTTGGAAATTATTTGTTGGGTGAGGAAATATGGATGGATCAGGGGTTGTGTCAAGTTTGTTTCTCAGTGGGTTGGCTTAGGTGCATTGGCATTTTTGTGGAAGGTTTTAGGAGGAGCTTGGATATCACCAATTTTCTCTCCTCCCTCACCACTGCACTCTCCAATCTTATTTGACCCAAGCGCTTGCCCAACATAGTGCTTGTATGCCTCTATCATCATCCTAAGCTGTGGTTCATGACCCGACAACCAACCCATCATTTTCCTCAAGTCATCATTCTCATCCTGCAAGCGATCAACATAATGTGCAGGTTCCAAGTTCTTTACAGCATGCAATTCACAAGTAGAGCAAGAAGTGGGAACAGGAGCTTTCAACTCAGCCTGAAGAGAAATGATATAAGCATGCATCTCATCAATCTTTCCATGCAAAATAGGGCAAGAAGTGCAAGCACCTAGCAAAGCAGGTCTAGACTTAAGCTCAGCCACTTCAACCCTAAGCACATCTAGTTCCTCACAGTTGGAGGCATGCTTTTCCTTAAGAGCAGAAAGATCAGCTAGGAAAATAGAGCAATCACCACAATCAACCTCATCACAAACAACAGGTGAAGCCTTAAGCGAATCTATCTCAAGCTTAGCATCAAGGTTCTGTGTTTCTAATTCAGCTACTCGGTTCCTAGCATCTTCTAGTGAGGCCCTAAGCTCTTTCCTCATCTTCTTTGCCTCTCTAAGCATATCATCACGATTATCAAGCAACTTGCCAAGCTATTCATTCTCCTCACGCAAGAAGGGAAGCTCGTCATGTACCTCATCCTCAGAGTCGAAGTCCGAGTCGCTCTCGTGACTCTTCTTGCTGCCGGAGCTACGCGCCATGCCGCAGAAGCCATCTCTCGCGAAACAGCTCAGCCCGCTCAAGTTCTTGGATGACTTCTTGCTCTTGCGCCGATCACCTTCATCTTCGCTGCTACTGGAGGTCGAGGAGGAGTAGGCAGAGTTGGAGTCGACGTTGCTTGCTCCGACCATCGCTCGGGCCTTCTTGCCATGGCCGCCCTTCTTCCTCGATCCACGCTCGTCCTTGTTCTGATGCTTGTGCTTGTGATCGCACCTCTATCGGTGCATGTTGCCCGTACTCGACCGGTGCTTGTAGCCGTCCTTGTTCTCCACCTTCTCCAAACAGTCGGCAATGAAGTGTCCTGGCTTGCCGCACTGGAAGCATGTCTGTGTGGTCCTCCTTGTGTTCACCCGGTCCTCGTGCAGCCTCTCGAACTGCCTGGTCAGCAGCGCCAGCTCGTCGTCTGCAAGCACGTCGAACTCCTCATCTAGCAAGGACATCAAAGAGGACAAAGAGAATATCCTGGAGGATGGGTTAGCGTTAGACTTAGCACCTGAGCCACCGACGAGAGCAAGACTATGGGAGTCAGTCGGGCTCTCAAGACGGGCTGTCACACCACGATCCACCTCAGCTGACTTGAGCTTCGAGAATAGCTCGTTCACCGTCAGGGTGTCATACTTCTTGGACTCCATCCCACATTGTACGATCCAGCGAGTGCAAGAGCTTCACAGCTCTGTCATGATCATCGTACGGGAGCACGGCCACATTGGCTCTCATGTTGTTCACCACAACCGTAAACCGCTGGAATAAGGCATCAATTGACTCACCGGGGAGATGAGTGAAGTTCTCGTACTCTCTCCGGTAAGTCGCATACATCCGTGCCTGAACCTGAGCATTTCCAGTGTGAGCATCCTTCAATTGCTCCCAAATCCTACAAGCTAGGTCCTCTGTCTGAACCCGATCGAATTCGGATTGACAGAGCACGAAACAAGTAGTCGACCGCCTTGTTGTTGGCGTCGTGCATGTCCCTTGATCTAGGAGCTAGGAAGTTAATCGGATGAACATAAGCTGTGTTCACCGTAACATCCCAAAGGATCTGACCCTTTCCGCGGAGGAACGCCGCCATCCGCCTCTGCCACATTTGGTAGTTCTTCCCATCGAAGTGCGGAGGACCTGAACCCCGTTCCTGGTATGCCGTCCTTGGATCTTAGACTGGTTAGAGTCAATGAAGACCCGAACCGGCTCTGATACCACTTGAAGGACCGAACTGGCGACCAGAGAGGGGGGCAGTGAATGGGAGCCGATAAAAATTCTTCTCGATGGAGATGGCAACTCCAACAAGACGAATACGGCTATCCAAAACACGTCTCCGACTCAACTACCCAAGTTGGCCAAGACCACGTAGCCACTGGAGTGCTACTGGTCCTAGGAACCAACAACCACCGAAACCAACTTGAGAACGCAGCGGAACAAGCAAGTCGAGCAGCTACTGACCACACCGGTCAGACCGGTCACCTGCACCGGTCAGACCGGTCCCTGTCGGATCTTCCGGACAGAGCCGTCGGAACACCCGACACCTAATAGAGACACACCGGGTCACGCTGGACCCTGAGCCGGGTCACCTGAGCAGAACCTGAGGACTTCCACAGAAGGCTCCTACACCGGTCAGGCCGGTGTAGCACGCCGGTCAGACCGGTCTAAGCCAGAAACCCCAAATCTGCCAAACAGACCTTCCGAGCTCCAAAACTGACCAAACTCGAAACAGCAGCAACACAAGACACCAGGGAACACACCAAGACATTTGTTGATGTTCCTTAGCCTCACTACTAGGTTTGCACTCACGGCGACGGTGCCAGAAATGATTGTTGGCACTTGCTAGCGTTGCTACCGGGTTTATACCCCTAGTAATGGAGCTAGGAACGTCTTTGGTAAAACACACGTCACAGAAAGGTCCGCAAGCGCACGGATTACCATTGTAGCACTTCACCTGGTGGTATTCGGGTTATCGTATTTATATTTTCCCAAGGGAAGCACTACGACAAAGATGATCGGATAAACGGTGGAGAGTAACAAGACTCGGTAAAGAGCTATAGCGGGGGTAACGAATAAAGATATTTGGGGATAACTTGACACACACAAAGAGATCTTGATAAAGGGTTAGAGAGGACCTAATGAGCTGGGAGGACAACGAGACGAGAAAGGATCCTAACACAATCTATCTATTCCTGTCAACTCTAGGTAAAGAACTAAGGCAAAGGATAACCAAGGCAAGCTAAACTCGACAAGCTCTTCTAGTGCTGCAGGGGCATGCAAAGCTGCGCTCTCGGACTGGGATGAGAAGGGAGAAGGACGACGCGCTGAATCCTACTGACCCGAACTAACGTGGTGGACTACTGAGCCCGTCCGGAGCTGTCACCTCCCTAGGGTACCACAACTATTCCGTTGAACGGGATACCAATCTAAGACTAAGGCATTCTCTGAGCACCGCGCTCACAACGAACCAAAGAACCTTTCCCCGGATATCACGAAGGAAGGTCTCTCTCCGCTACTAAGCACAAACATACTCGGTAGAAGATCAAGCGAAGAACGACCACAACACTATAGGGTTCAAGAGAGCTACGCTAACCAAGATTAAACTAACTTTAGTCTAAACCAAGAATAAAGCTTCTAGAGCAAAGTAAAAGCTGAATGTAATTGACTCGAAAGGTAGGATAGAAAGATAACTTGAATTGTACTTGAGTCTAAACAAAGAAAGGATACAAGAGTAGTACCGGAACCCTGAAGAAGACTCCTCCGGAACCCCAAGACTAGCTCGACTCGACTCTAACTCCCAAACTACACTACTCCTACTCTAAGTGAACAATAGAGAGAAATGGAGATGCTCCTGCGTTGTGTGTCCATTCCAGCGAGTGTGAGGTCCCTTTTATAGGCAAGGGAGGTCGGTGGAGCGCTGGGGAGGAAAACCCTAGGTGCGGCCGTATCTCAAGGCACGGCCGGCCCTAGGATGTGCCGCCTCTCGCCTTGGACGCTCTCGATCACTGCTCCTGAGGCGGTTGTAGGTCGGCTCCTCGGGTCGGTTTCGCCCGGCACGCCAAGTGATAGGTGCGGCCGGCCCTACCCCGTGTTGTGCGATGCACCGACCGTGGTAGGGGACGCCTAGGGTCGCCTTTGGATGACGGTTGTGGCGGTCGAGCGATCGGCTAAGTGGACCCATTGATCCAAGTGATCCTAGCCTCCACCCTTTGATCAAACTGACGTTTCTTCAGTGAATCACACTCGTCCAAGTTGTGCTCGAGGGAGTAGGGGCACTCGAGACCAGAGGCATGCAACTAGGCAGGGTCGGCCAGACCTAGAGGGCCAGCCGCACCTGCAGGTCCGGCCGCACCTACAGGTTCGGCCGGACCAGGTGGTTCGGCCTTGCCTGGCACATGTGGCGTGTTGGTCCCAAATTCTCCCAAAATGTGTACCTACCTATGAAATTCACAACACAACTCGTGGAACTTTATTAGTACTAAAAATGTGCATGAAACTTGTCATATACTCCTCTCGAACCCAAGGTTTTGACGGTCAAATTTTTGTTGTAAGGACCGTCAACAAACTCCCCCAAGCTAAACGTTTGCTCGTCCTCGAGCAAAGCCTAGACTTGGCCTCGGTGGATCAGGAGTTGCGTGATGTTACCACTCTGCAAGTTCCTATGCACAATTCCATGCTCTACTTGCTATTCGAAAAGATTGGTACAAGAGAAACTTAGTCTTGTTTTACCTGTGGGGCTTGCAACTTTCCACCTTGCCTTTGGAGGTTGAAAGGTAGAATGGTTTTGACTTTGCTTCACTCGCTCTTCTCTTTTCGGGATCCTATCTCGGAGTTTTGAAAATTTTGCAAAGAAAAACAAGGTTCCTCGGATGGTTCCCTCGATCGCTCAAGTGGTATTTGTTACCTCACCAAAGGCTTTTGAGCGAGCGTCAACTTCCTACTCTATGACTTGTGCCACATGATGTTGTTGAGCCAAAGACCGGATTCAAGAAGAAACTAGTCATGCAACTTGATCGAGATGTGCAAGTGTGTGGAATATTTTTGTTTGTTTTTCTAAGTACTCCTTGCTTTGAGATTCTCCTCTTGCTTTTATTTTGGAGGGGGGGTCATGCTTCATTTTTTTATGCTCTTTGATTGGAGCATATATATATATATTTTCCTATGCTTTTTGAGCATATACTTTTTTTTTCTTTTGATGACCCTCTCTCCTTTTGCAAGAATACAAGACGAGAAATCTTTTAGGAACTTTGGAGTATTTATTTTTGGTGAGTGGATGGCATGTTTTGCGTAACTCCCGGTGTGGAAGTTAGCTTGTATATGTGGGTGTACATGATCTCAATCATGGGAGCATGAAAAGATTCTACCAAGGGTCACAACAATTTGGCAAAACTCAATGGGTCACAAGCAAGCATATGTAGAAGGTTTGTACTTTGATATTGACATATGGATTTGGTAGGTGATATGACCATTGAGGAACTTATCTTGTTTTATTTTCTCAAAAGAAATCATCCGAGATTTTCACCATACTATGAGATAGAGCAAGATCAACATTGTCTCACCATATCATACTAGTCAACACCTTAGGTTTGGTCATAAGCATTTGCTTCCCACAAACTTTTATTTCAGGCTCTTGTCTCAAAATATACCAACAAATTCAAATGCTCATAGAGCACAAGGTTGTACACTAGGTTCTTGCAAAGTTTTAATATAGCAACTATTCATCATTTCCAAAGTGAGGGTATATAGACAAGATTTCAAGTTCACATGGTTGAAGCAAATATTTTCGTTGTTTTCTTTTATTCAATTGTGACAAACAAGATGTTCAAAATTGGTTTGGATGGACATACCTTTCTTGATTGAAAATGGGGTCTCCCCCAAGCTAATTTTTGGCTACCTGGTTGGCGTGTCTTCATTTTGGTGATGAGTTGAGCACTTGGAAGCTTGTAGTGGTTGGCTTGATGGATTCGTGGAAGATCATAGGTACGGCCGTAACACTAGGTTCGGCCAGCCCTACTCCATTTGCTCCAAGCACTCGTGTCCCCTCCTGTAACATCCTACACAAAAATTTTGTCGAGGGGGGGGGTACGGCCGTACCTCTAGGTTCGGCCGTATCACCAAAAATCTCCAAAACTGTTTTTCTATGTCTTGTTTACTTACTAATGCAATGGTGAAATCAAATTTGAAATTTAAATATGCTTGATGCATGAAATAAAATGTTGGAAGGAAAATATGAGATAAATACCGGTTTACCTCACGGTGAGGGCTCGTAGTTTAGAGTCCGTGAGCGGGACTCCTCCGTTCGCTCAATTGATCGTGGATTCGTCCAGTCCCGGAGTGGAAGACTCGACGATGCTCCCTTCACACGCCACACCCTCTTTGTTTTCTTCGGTGGCGCTGAAGTCGGTGAGGCTTTAGCGGGGTTGTTTTTGGTTTCCGTCTTCTTTTCCCCCTTAGCCTTGTTGATTGCCTTCGACTTCCTTGTTTGGTGGCGCCCTTTTGATGCTTTGTCTTATTCCCAATGCTTCCTCATCGTGGTGATGAGGTTATCCACCTTGGACTTGGTCGGGGCCACCTCATCTTCCTGCACATAGTTTGAAATTTTGGTATCGAATATTCGTACCTATGAGCATTGCTCCACCTTTGGTCTAAAGGTGAATCGTTCTTCCTCGCCGTTGATGTTAAGGAGGATTTCTCCGGCTCCTACATCGATGTTAGCATTGGCAGTACTCAAGAAAGGTCTCCCGAGGATTAGAGGCGTCCTTGTATCGACATCCATGTCGAGGACGACAAAATCCACGGGTACGAAGAAATCCCGAACTCTCACCGGAATGTCCTGTGATATCCCCGCCGGGTAGCGGACAGATTGATCCGCTAGCTGCAAGCACATGGTTGTAGGGGACAAGGAAGTATAGTTAAGTTTGTCGAAGACTACCTTAGGCATGACGCTAACGCTGGCTCCAAGGTCGCATAGTGCATTCTCAAAGTGTTGGGACCCGATAGAGCAGCTGATTGTAGGACACCTGGGGCCTTTCTTCTTTAGAATGGCCGTACTACATTCCTCTATAAGCTTGACCATAGCCGTGGTAGGTAGAGGTCTTTTATTGTTGAGGATGTCCTTGAGGTACTTGGCGTAGGTCGGTACCTGCATAGCCTCAAGAAATGGTATGTTGACATTGAGTTTCTTAATTACCTCAATGAACTTCCCGAATTGCTCGTCCACGGTAGGCTTCTTGATTCTTCGGGGAAATGGGACTAGCATGGTGTCGAAGAATTCATGGGGTGCCGTCTTCCTTAACTTTATTTCATCGAGAGCTACCTTCTCGGTGTCCTCTTCTTCCTCTGACTCGGTGATCACTTCCTTCTGTTTCTTCTCTGCGGGGTTAGGATATGGTGGATCCCGAGTGGTCTTACCACCTCTCGTGGTCACCGATTTTAAATTCTCTCGGGTAGGTTCAGGTTGCCCCGGGATTCCACCAGACTCGGAAGAAGGTAAAGAAGCAGCAAGCTGAGCAAGTTGAGTTTCTATCATTTTATTGGAGCTTAGCTGATTCTTAATAGCAGTAGTGAAGGATTCTATGGTGGAAATAAAATTTTCAAGAACTTTATCATTGGCGGCTAACTTCTTGTTTAAGTTTTCATTAATTCTAGCTTGGACAAAGACAAGATCTCTAATGGAAGGCTGATTATTGAAATTGTTAGAATTATTACCTCCATTTTGATTGTTGAACTGGAAGTTGGGCCTCGAGTTCCACCCTTGATTGTTGTAGTTGTTGTTGCGGAACTCGTTGTTGTTGCCATTGTTGATGAAGCTGGCTTCTTCCCTTGTTTCAGGACAATCATTTCCCGAATGACCCACATTACTGCAAACCTCGCACGTCATGTGAGCGTCCATAATCTTGGCGGTCTCCATATTGCTCGGTGCCTCCAATTTCTTCATTAGGAGGTCCATCTTGGCGGTGAGCATGTCGATTCCATCGACTTGGTGTACACCGTAGTTACGGGGTTGGAGAAGATCTCCATCCCAACCTTGATTTGCCATCATCTTCTCGATCAATTCCTTGGCGGTGGGTACTTGTAGCAAGAAGAAGGCTCCTCCAGCGGCTGCATCTAGGTGCTCACGGGCGGGACGCTTGAGCCCGTGGTAGAAGGTTTGAATTAAGAACCACCCCTGGATGCCATGGTGTAGGCACGCGGTGATGTACTCCTGGAGACGTTCCCATGCTTCCAGGATACTCTCATCATTCTGCTGCTGGAAGCCCGAAATTCTAGCGTGGAGGGCATTGGTTTTGCCCACCGGGAAGAACTTCGCGAGAAATGCCTTATAGCACTTATCCCATGTGTTGATGGTATCTCACTCCGCATAAAACCATTGCTTCGCCTTCCCGAGCAATGAGAATGGACTAGCTTGGGTTATATGGAGGCAACCGAAAGTCCGTCACTCCACAGATAGTGAAAGTCCTACACACCTCCAGGAAATGCTGGAGATGTGCATTGGCATCTTCATTCGGCTTGCTGTGGAATGGACTAGCTTGCACCATGTTGATCAACTGAAGGACCGAACTGGCGACGAGAGAGGGGGGGGGAGTGAATGGGAGTCGATAAAATTTCTTCTCGAAGGAGATGGCTATTCCAACAAGACGAACACAGCTATCCAAAACACGTCTCCGACTCAAGTACCCAAGTTGGCCAAGACCACGCAGCCACTGGAGTGCTACTGGTCCTAGGAGCCAAGAACCACCAAGACCTACTCGAGAACGCAGCGGAACAAGCAAATCGAGCAGCTACTGACCACACCGGTCTGACCGGTCACCTGCACCGGTCAGACCGGTCACCTGCACCGGTCAGACCGGTCCCTGCCAGATCCTCCGGACTGAGCCGCCGGAACACCCGACACCTACCAGAGACACACCGGGTCACCCTGGACCTTGAGCCGGGTCACCTGAGCAAAACTTGAGGACTTCCACAAAAGGGCCCCTACACCGGTCAGGCCGGTGCAGCACGCTGATCAGACCAGTCAAGCCAGGAAACCCCAAATCTGCCAAACAGACCCTCCGAGCTCCAAACTTCACCAAACTCGAAACAGCCGCAACACAAGACACCAGGGAACTCACCAAGACATTCACCCGAGCAAAAACCCACAAGGGCTCTGCACTGGTCAGACCGGTCACAGGCACCGGTCAGACCGGTCAGGCCTGGGCAGCAAGGGATGAACAGCAACCTGTGAGTCAACTCCCCCAAATCCAAATCTGGATCTCCCGATTCGCTCCACGGATTCGCACAAGACTTTGGGGAAAGTAGGAACACCTCATGAGCACTCTATAGCCAAGATTTGGTCCACCAAAACTTGCTAAATCAAGAGGAATCGATGATATCCCACCAAGAACGCCTCTAACCCTAGAGAGGAGAAAACCCCAAAATCGAGCCCCTTTGCTCACGGATTTGGGAGGGGAATCAAAGGGAAAAGAACCAGGAAGGATTCAAGCATACGTCCCCCACCAAATCCCAAAGAGAAAGGTCTCAAATCCGTCACAAGAAAATCACCAAGAAAAGGCTCCGAAAATCACCAAAAAGGGAAAACGGGAGAGACACACTAAAGCCTTGAGGAACCACGCCGAATCATCTATACATACCATGAAGGTTCATACAAGGTCTAGCTTGCCTCCCGATCATCCATCCCTCTCTGAAGATCTCACCATGAAGCTCTCAAGCTAGTCCTAGAAATTTCAAAGGAAAATGGAAGAGGAAAAAGCAAAACAAAATGAGCTAGGGTTCCAAGAGATGGCTGCCATCCTCTCACCACTTGGGTTATATGGAGGCAACCGAAAGACGAAACTACCCCTAAGGCCTAACACTAGGATACACGCCCCCGAGGGGCACTTTGGGAATCTTTGTCGTCGCACCATCGGACGGATGCCCGGCGACCGCACCCTGCGTAGCCTCGATGCACACCATGCGATCCCGACGTGTGTCCTCCGCTTCGAAGTCTCCGGACTGCGTCGTCGCACACCGGTCAGACCGGTGTCCTCCACGGGTCAGACCGGTACCCACCGGTCAGACCGGTCTAATGCTGCTGCACCTCCGTCTTCGGTCTTGGCTTTGTGGATCAACCAAGGAACCCTGTGGTTTTCTGGTGAACCACTGGAAACCCCACGAACTTGGTGTGGCCTCCGCCAATCTCCACTCATGACCTGGCCCCCACGAAGTCCCCGCTCGATCTTGGCTTTGTGGCTCAACCAAGGAACCATCCTCGACTTCATCTTACCGTTCTTGCTAGCAAGCGGCCCGCACTTGACCCCGCTGGCCATTGGGTCCCTCGAACCAAGCCTACTTGCCTTCTCCACACCTGGAGGCCTCACCGGCAATGACCTTTCACGCTTGTTCTTCACCTGCACCAACACCAGTCAAGACGCAACCTGCACCTGCAATACTTAGCCAAGAATCAGTCTACACAACGTTGTCAATCACTCATCACACCAGGAAGCGACCATCCACCGGTCCTCGATCGACACAGGTCCTCAATCTCCCCCTTGATGAGTGCATTGACAACACAGACATTTTGGTAACCAAAGAGAAAAGAAAAAAAAAGAAACGACCCAAAAGAAAACTCCAACAATCGATCGAAAGCCAAGGGAAAGGCAAAGAGCAAGATCACTTGATGAAGACAAGTCTCGGTCCCCTGAGGCAAGGGCAACGGCTTGACACAACCGAGACAAAACAAGCTCAAGCAAAGAGCGAAATCCACTAAACCAAAACTCGAAAAACCACAAAGAGCTCCTCCTGCACACATGCAAGCTCCCCCTGAACCAATGCAACTCCCCCTAGACGTATGCATGCAAACCACTTCATAAAACAGAGCAGCTGCATCAGCTTTGATCTGACCGGTCAGACCGGTCAGCTACACCGGTCAGACCGGTGCCCAACATCTGAACAGGGCCAACACACCTGACCGGTCAGACCGGTGACCACGACCGGTCAGACCGGTGCCCAACAGAGCCCAGAACTTGCTCGAAACCACCTAAAAACCCTCTAGATGCATTCAGTAGGCCAAAATATGCTCAAACTTCTCGCCCTTGTTGCCAATGCATGAATCAAGCCAAAAATGCAAAAAATGCAACCTAGAGCTTCTCAAATAGACAAAATTCAACATAGGATGCTACACATGTCCAAATGAGCAAGTTAGATACTCTATAGCTTTGTATGAACATCAACTACAAGATCACCAAGTTTCACAACTATTGGACGAAGCTAAGATAGAATTGAGCAATTTTGCAAAAAATCACCCTCTCATGAGCAAAATCCTAAACATGAGCAAAACATGAGCCACACAAACTTCATGCTAAGACAACCATTCTAAGCATAAGACCATCATAAACACCCACAAGCACCTCATGTCATGCCAAAGCTACCGAGCCATGTGCTTACTTGTAAATATGAGACTTCTCATTGGTAAGCAACACGCAACGGTTTAGCACTCAAAAGCAAGTAAATGAAGCACATATGACATGGGAGCACATTTTCCAAGCAATTTACATTTCATTTTCAGATTCATATTTGGTACATGAAATGTCTTTGCGACAAAAAGGAACTTATGCCCCTCCACAAGATAAAGCATGGGGGCTAAACATTCATGATGGTAATTGAGCCTTTGGCCCCATATGATCAAAAAAGCTATCCAACAACAAATTAAGCATAGCCAAGCCACTAAAACATGTCAAGATCATATAAAGGCATTTCCTCACAAAAGAGCATACATATGGCATTTTTCAAAAACATAGCTATCAACCATGGGCATAAACCAAGATCATTAAGAGCTAAGCCAAACTAACCATAGCATACCAAACTAGCTCACAAGATTATATATAGCACATCATGGTGAACAATGTATATGAGAGAAGCTTTTCCTATCACAATGCATATGATACAAATGCATGCAACCTAAGATACAAAGATGCATATACATCATGTTACATATGCAATGCAAAATGCAAGAAATGCACAAAGGAAAGCTATACATATCCTACAAAGGAGCTCCCACACCCAACTCAAGAAATCAAACAAACACCAAGTTCTCTCCGCAAACGAGTGAAAGTTGCTTGATCTAGGGGCTTTGTGAAGATATCGGCTAGTTGGTCATGTGTGGGTACATGGATCAAGGCGATTTTCCCTTTCTCCACATTGTCTCTTAGGAAATGATACCTCACTTCTATGTGCTTGGTTTTGGAATGGAGCACTGGGTTCTTTGCAACGCTTATGGCACTGGTGCTATCACATTGAAGTAGGACATGAGTATATTCCTCACCAAAGTCGCTCATGGTGTATGTGATCCAAAGGAGCTGAGAGCAACAACTAGCTGCAGCCACATACTCTGCCTCGGTAGTGGATTGAGCAACACTCGATTATTTGCGGGAAGACCAAGCCACCAAAGAAGAACCCAAGAACTGGCAAGTCCCAGAAGTGGACTTCCTACCCAACCGACACCCGGCAAAATCTGCGTCCGAAAATCCATGAAGAGCCAAAGAAGAAGACGCGGAGTACCAAAGGCCGAATTCGGGAGTATGACGCAAATACCTGAAAATGCGCTTGACTGCTTGCCGATGTGAAGTCCTCGGAGACGCTTGAAAATGAGCGCACAGACATACCGAGAATTGGATGTCCGGCCTCGTCGCCGTCAAGTACAAGAGTGACCCGATCATGCTCCGGTACTCCTTCTGGTCCACATGTTCACCTTCCTCGTCCACATCAAGGGCTGTAGTCGTACTCATAGGCGTCGCCATGGCCTTGGAGTCCTCCATCTTGAACTTCCTCACAATGTCTTTGGTGTACTTTGCTTGGTGCACAAATGTTCCTTCCTTCGACTGCTTGATCTGGAGGCCGAGGAAGAACTGCAACTCACCCATCATGCTCATCTAAAATTCCCTGCTCATGTCTTCTGCAAACCTTGCAACCAAAGAGTTAGACGAGCCACCAAAGACAATATCATCCTCGTATACCTGCACAATTAGGATCTCTTTGCCCTGCCTGAGGAGAAACATGATCTGATCTACCTTCCCCATCTCAAAGCCCTTAGCAAACAGGAACCCCCTCAACCTGCCATACTAAGCCCTAGGCGCCTGTTTCAATCCATAGAGCGCCTTTCTCAACTTGTACACCCGGTGGGGGTACTTCTCACTCTCAAACCCCGGTGGTTGCCTCACGTACATTTCTTCCTCCAACACACCGTTCAGGAAAGCATTCTTCACGTCCATTTGGTGCAATTTGAACCCTTTAGCCACGGAAAAGGCTAGAAGGATCTTAATCGCCTCCAAACGAGCTACGAGAGCAAAGGTCTCCTCGTAGTCGATCCCCTCTTTCTGACTATACCCTTGCGCCACCAACCTCGACTTGTTTCTCACCACTTCTCCTTTCTCTCCCTCTTTATTTTTCCACACCCACTTCGTCCCAATCGGCTTACAACCTAGTGGAGGATCTACCAACTCCCAAACTTGGTTTCTCTCAAAATTCTCCAACTCCTCATGCATTGAATTGACCCAATTGTGATCAGATAACGCGTGTCTAATGTCTTTGGGCTCAAAAGTAGCAACAAAAGCAGCATGAGCAAAGTGAGAATTGTTTCGAACCCTCGCCCGTGTAGTGCGTTCGTAGATGTCACCGATGATCCTATGTGGCCATCTTTATCATCACCATGTCCATGCTCCTCCTCCTCAAAGATCTCCTCACCAAGTTCATCATCACCTGCACAGTCAAAGACAACAGAGCTACGTGGCTGTGTCTTGTCGAAGGTAACCTCACAAGTCTCCACGATTTGGTTAGTTTCCAAGTTGAACACACGAAATGCTCTAGAGTGAGTAGCATAACCAAAGAAAATACCATCGACCGACCTAGCCTCAAACTTATCCAGATTCTTACGTTTCTTCAAAATGAAGCACTTGCATCCAAACACATGGAAATGACTTACCTTGGGAGTGCGACCGTGCATCATCTCATAGCACGTCTTCTTCTTGAAAGCTCGAAGGAAAATCCTGTTTGAGACATACCACGAGGTATTGACCGCCTCAGCCCAGAAATTTCTCGGAGTCCTATGCTCGTCGAGCATCGTCAGGGCCATCTCACACAAGGTTCTGTTCTTTCTTTCCACCACGCCATTCTGGGGAGGCGTATACGGACTTGAAAACTGGTGATCAAGACCCAAATCATGGCAAAAGGTTTCAAAACAAGAGTTTTTGAATTCCGAGCCATTGTCACTGTGGATCGCTCGTATGGCATCTCCGTGCCTCTCGTTCTTCAACCTCAAGACAAGATCTCGAACAAAACCAAACGTCTCCCCCTTCTCCTCCAAAAAGAAGACCCACGCATACCGAGAGTAGTAGCCCACCACAACAAGGACATACCACTTCCCACCCGCAGATCGCACACGAGCTGGGCCAACAGGGTCCATATGGAGCAGCTCGCATGGATGCTCCGTCATCACATCGGTGAGGGGCGAATGGGAAGAGGCTACCATCTTGGCATGCCTACACGGCGCACAAACCAACTCTTTCTCAAATGTCAACCGTGGCAATCCTCGGACCAAATTGAGTTTTCTTAAGCGAGACAAAATGTCAAAGCTCAAGTGACCCAACTTCCTATGCCACTTCCACAACTCACTCGAAGAACCAGCCAAAAAGCAACGAGCCACACCTGAAGACTGAGAAAAATCCGCTCGGAAAACTTGACCCACGGGAACGACCATGCAAACTAGGTCCCCTCGAGAATCCAAAATCCGAGAACCACCAGGCCGAAACAACACCTCAAAACCCTCATCCAAAAGCTGGGAAACAGAAAGCAAATTGAATCCGAATGATTGAACAAGAGCAACAGGCCTGAGAGTGACTTTGTCACTGATCCTTATCTCACCTTCAGAAAGCACACACCCTCGCCCATTGTCCCCAAAAGTGATGTATGTATTGGACACCACCGGGACGATACTTGAGAACCACCCCTTGTCTCCGGTCATATGCCTTGAGCAACCGGAGTCAATCAACCAAACGTTCCTCAAGTCCTCCACCTCATCCTCGGAGTCAGAGTCCGAGTCGCTCTGGTGACTCTTCTTGCTGCCGGAGCTGCGTGCCACGCCGCAGAAGCCATCTCCCACGAAATAGCTCAGCCCGCTCAAGTTCTTGGATGACTTCTTGTTCTTGCGCCGATCACCTTCATCTTCGCTGCTACTGGAGCTCGAGGAGGAGTAGGCGGAGCTGGAGTCGATGTCGCTTGCTCCGACCATCACTCGGGCCTTCCTGCCATGGCCGCCCTTCTTCCTCGATCCACGCTCGTCCTTGTTCCTATGCTTGTGATTGTGCTCGCGCCACGATCGGTGCTTGTTGTCCGTCCTCGACCGGTGCTTGTAGCCGTCCTTGTTCTCCATCTTCTCCGGACAGTCGGCGACGAAGTGTCCTGGCTTGCCACACTGGAAGCTTGTCCGTGTCGTCCTCCTCGTGTTCACCCGGTTCTCGTGCAGCCTCTCGAACCGCCTGGTCAACAGCGCCAGCTCGTCCTCTCCAAGCACGTCGAACTCCTCGTCTGGCAAAGACATCAAAGAGGACAAATCAAACATCCTGGAAGATGGGTTAGCGTTAGACTTAGCACCTGAGCCACCGATGAGAGCAAGACTATGGGAGTCAGTTGGGCTCTCGAGACGGGCCGTCAAACCACGATCGACCTCAGCTGACTTGAGCTTAGAGAACAGCTCGTTCACTATCAGTGTGGTATACTTCTCTGACTCAAGAATGGCCTCGACCTTTCCATCCCACACAGTACGATCCAGCGCTTGCAAGAGCTTCACGACTCTATCATGGTCATCGTACGGGAGGACGTCCACATTAGCCCTCATGTTGTTCACAACCACCATGAACCGCTGGAACAAGGCATCAATTGACTCACCGGGGACATGAGTGAAATTCTCGTACTCTCTCCGGTAAGTCGCATACAACCGTGCCTGAACCTCAGCATTTCCAGCGTGAGCATTCTTCAGCTCCTGCCAAATCCTACAAGCTAGGTCCTCTGTCTAAACCTGATCGAATTCGGATTGACACAGAGCACGAAACAAGTAGTCGACCGCCTTGTTGTTGGCGTCGAACATGTCCCTCGATCCGGGAGCTTAGAAGTTAACCGTAACATCCCAAAGGATCTGAACCTTTCCGCGGAGGAACGTCGCCATCCGCCTCTGCCACATCTGGTAGTTTTTGCCGTCGAAGTGCGGAGGACCCAAACCCCGTTCCTGGTACGCCATCTTTGGATCTTAGACTTGTAAGAGTCAATGAAGACCCGAACCGGCCCTGATACCACTTGAAGGACCAAACTAGCGACCAGAGAGGGAGTGGGGAGTGAATGGGAGCCGATAAAATTTCTTCTCGAAGGAGATGGCTACTCCAACAAGACGAACACGGCTATCCAAAACACGTCTCCGACCAAACTACCCAAGTTAGCCAAGACCACGCAGCCACTGGAGTGCTACTGATCCTAGCAGCCAACAACCACCAAGACCTACTCGAGAACGCAGTGGAACAAGCAACTTGAGCAGCTACTGACCACACCGGTCAGACCGGTCACCTGCACCGGTCAGACCGATCCCTGCCGGATCCTCCGGACTGAGCCGCTGGAACACCCGACACCTACCAGAGACACACCGAGTCACCCTGGACCTTGAGCTGGGTCACCCGAGTAAAACTTGAGGACTTCCACAAAAAGGCCCCTACACCGGTCAGGCCGGTGCAGCAAGACGGTCAGACCGGTCAAGCCAGGAAACCCTAAATCTGCCAAACAGACCCTCCGAGCTCCAAACTTCACCAAACTCGAAACAGCCGCAACACAAGACACCAGGGAACTCACCAAGACGTTCACCCGAGCAAAAACCCACAAGGGCTCTGCACCGGTCAGACCGGTCACAGGCACCGGTGTTGATGGCTGTTAAGTGCTTACTTTAGTCGTCAATTTACTCATAAATAAAGGAGCAGGAGGCATTTCTTACACGCATTTTAGTTAAGAATAATGTAGTTCCACTTGTCCTTGGAGATTATGTGATTGCAGGAAAATAAGCATAAAAGAAGTGGCAAACTCACCTTCTATGATTCATGCCACGTCATCTCAAATAGTGGCTGCCACCTCAGGTGCCATGCAGGCAAGCTAAGCCACCTCAGGAGCCATGCATGCATGCCATGTCACCAATCCAAGGGAGGCAAGCCCCGACGAATCAGAGCATGACACATGGACTTCACATGGATCTATGGGCCCACCAGAGTGCCTAAACCGCCTCAAGAACACGTGTACACCGAGGACCGACTTAAGGGCCCACAAGACAGCCACCCCGAGGAAGCACACCCCGAGTGGGGCCCACCTGGGGTCGGCCGACCCTAGGATCGGCCGAACCGACCTTGGGTCATCTGATCCAGGGCCTCCACGTGGTGCTTGTCCATTGGTCCTAGAGGCTATCCCTGGGGTGTTTCACTCCCTCTTGCGCCGGTGCTCTGGCCTATAAATAGAAGGGGAGTGGGTTCATTTCTAACCAACACACTTTACTCCTCCTCTCTCACTTTTGGTTTCTAAGGCTAGGAGGTAGGCTAGAGTAGTTCTACTTTAGGTTCCAAGTCTACTTTGGGATCTAGGTATGAGTCCTCTTGTATCTTTATTTTATTGTATGACTTTGATCTACTTCAGTTATTTAGCTATTTCATATAAAGTTGTGCTTGTATACATGGGTGATTTGTTCATGTGTTCTTCGCTTGTTCATCATTTAGAGGCTCCTATTCTTGATGAACAAGGCCTTTCGATCCCGTTGACAAGTGACTTATACATGTTTTCGGTGTTTGTTCATAAGTTAGAGGCTCGTGTTCTTCATGAACACGACCCTTTGATCCTGTTGAATAGACATAGGAAAGCACAAATCCGTTTGTGTACTTAGCCTAGTTTGATCTAGTTAGATCCCATGTTTGTGTTGTATGAAGTTCGTGCTCAAGCTACGGTACTCGGTGTAATTGGCCGGTTTATCTAGCGGCTCTGACCTGGGTCACAATAGCCAGGGTCGGTCAGGGTCCTGCTAACAACGTAAGCATGGTGCTTGGGTTGCGTAGCTACGTTGCTTATGAGTGTATCCCACGGTTTGTCTTGTGGTAGGCCGCGGTGGTGATAGCCGTTGGACCCTTCCGGAATCCCCCACGTTCGGATACGCTGTAGGAGTCTAAAGTCTAACAACCGGAGTCGTGCGTAAGTGACGCGGGAGGTTTGCTCGCCGTTTGTACCTGGGTGCTTGAGCCAGTGATCATGCAATGCTAGTGTGTATCTGTCGGGGTTCTCTACCGCCGGCAGTAAATTTGTATCGATCGTGTGTCCGACCCGGATGGTTAGCACAAGAGACACCGGGATTTAGACTGGTTCGGGCCTCCGAGGAGTAATACCCTACGTCCAGTATCGAGCTGCCGGGTTCCTGTTCTAGGATTGTTTGTAGTAGGGGTTACAAACTGGTCGGGAGAGGGTGTCGAGCCCAAGTCCCTGGGGTGCGAGAGTTCGGTTCATCAGCCCTTGCGACGGTTGCCCTCCTCTCCCTTTTATAGACGCAAGGGAGAGGGGCCAAAAGGGAAACAAATTAGAAGCTACAATGCCGGCCGCTGGGTCGTCTCCTCGTACGTCGCTGTCCGTCAGGGCGTATTGAAGGCGGCTGAGCTGCGTTGTCGTCGAAGCCGCCGCGTGTCGGGGCGGGGCTGTTTATCTAGGTCACCTGGCGCCTCCTCTGAGCACTTTGGTGCTGACTCAACCCGTCTGAGTATGGTGTGAGCTCACCACATTAGGGCCTAATCGTAGGCCAGCGCTAAACATAGAGGGTGCTTGAGTGCCTCGGTCAGAGTTCGCGTGTCGCAGGGTTGGATGGGACAGCGTGTTAATGGCTGTGCGACTGAACAGTGCTGCATTAAGGCTCCCGTCAGAGCCGGCTACCCACGCGTGCTGCCAGCTGGCGTGCTTGCATGGCATGGGGAACTGGCGCCCCACGTGTCGTAGCGAGGGAGTCCGCGCATCGGGGTGGTGCCACATCGCGTGGACCGCGTCCTGGTTGGAGACGGAAACTGCTCGTGCGAACGAGTGGGTCGTCGAAGGTGAGAACTCCTCGTGCGAGGTGGAGACTCCTCGTGTGAGGCAGAGACTCCTCGTGCGAGGCGGAGACTTGTCATGCGAGGCGGAGACTTGTCGGAGAAACTTTCTCTTAGTAGGAAACTTGTCGGGGAAGCTCCCAACTAGTCGGGAACAAGACGTCTTGCCAGTGATGGTCTTGACATGGGTTCTTAGTCCTCCTTATCTTGAATCTTGGCCTTCACGTTGTCAACGGTGTCAGAAGACTCCACCTCAAGAGTGATTATCTCGCCGTCAAAGGGGGCCCTAATCTGGGCCCTCGTCAGTAGCCCCCGAGCCTGAGAGGGAGTCAAGGACTCGCACACAGGCTCAGACGAAAGGCGTCGCGTCGATCTTTGCTCTTGATCTTCTCGGTGGGTGCGCGCGAGCGCATCCACCGGATGTAGCCCCCGAGCCCACGAGTGGGTTGTAGACTCGCTTGTGGGGTTTTGATCTTCAGTGGCATTGTCTTGGTTCTGGGACGTTTTGTTGAGGTAGTCGTGGCAGTCGTGGGCGTCGTGGCCGTCGTGGCAGATGAGACAATTTGAAAAGACGGAGTGGGGGCGGTTTAGGTACCTGGGCCCAGCGAGGATCGAGGCGTCGCGCAGGCAGGCATCAGTTACGCCAGGGCGCGTGTGCGTGGGTAGGCGTCTCTTCGGCGTGGTGGGCCCAGCATTCAAGGCCGCCGGCCGTGCCCCTTCCTTTTTAACCGCGGACCGACAGAGAGTTTGGAACTTTTACTCTCCTGCCTTTTCCACTGCCGTCGCGGTTTGCCTCCTTCACCCCTTTCAACCACAGAGCCACCGCCTCTTCCGCCGGAGCCGTACGCGAGAGCTCACCGTCACCATGTCGAATTGGTCATGCTCCAACGTGTCCCGTTCGATGCTGCATCACCTGGTCGCCGCCGGGCAGCTCCCTCTGCTCACTGACATCGAAGAGTGGAGGGTGCCCGAGGACGAGTCCGTGCCGCGCCCGCTGAGAGGGTACATCATTTCGTTCGTGGCGTTCCACGAGCGTGGCTTCTCCGTTCCCGCCAGGCGGTTCATCCGAGCTGTCCTCTACGAGTACGGGCTCCAGCTTCAGCTTCTCAACCCGAACAGTGTCCAGTAAATGGCGGCATTCGAGGTGTTGTGGGAGGGGTACTTGGGGATTGCTGCCTACTATTTCTTCATGTTTGCCTGCTTGAAAGACGGCCCCCTCGCGGCGACCATCGGCTGCACCAACCTTCAGATGAAGCAAGGTCGGGGCAGCAAGTACATTCCCTCCTCGCTGACCAGTTCCAACAGCGACTGGCACAAGGGGTGGTTCTATCTCAAGAACGACCCTGAGCACGCGCTGCCGGAGTTCACCAGAAACTCCATCACCCAAGCGCCGAGAAGCTGGACCGACGAACCTCCGAAGGCGGAGCAGGAGAAGTTGCTCAAGGAGCACTGGGCGGCGCTGGCCCGCCTCCGCGATGCTGGGGTCGACCTGGCAGCCGTCATCGGCCAGTACGATGCCCGGGGGGTCGTCCCGCTCCGGAGGTGACCTCTTCGTCTTTGTGAGATGACGGCCAAGAGGGACCCTTGGACAGGGACCGTAATAGCGCCTGAGCCGCTGTCACTAGACGAGATCCAGCGCCGCGTGTCTGTGGCCATCGGGAAGGCGACCTACGTGTGGCCGCCGTCGCGGCTCCTGCTGATGCTCCCCAACGAGGGGACTGAAAAGCTCGTAAGTGATTTCTTCCCCCGATAAGTCCTCCGACTAGTTCGGTGTCTTTATTTGGTTTGGATCTTCTCGGAAATTTCTTGATGGTTGTTAAGACCCTTTGCCCCGATCTCTTTCAGCTGAGGAGCTCCCATCTTCTGCCCGCGAAGGCACCTCTCCCGGAGGAGGCGATCTTTAAGCGTAACCAGGCGGCCGCGGACAGGCGGAGGGCCGAGCGCAAGGAGCGGCATAAAGAGAAGGAAATCACCAAGCGCGATCAGAATGACGACCGCATCAAGTGCCAGAAGGCGGGGGAGCACAACGTCTCCTCCAATGAAGATTCGTCACCATCGCTGCCGTGGAGTGGGGACGAGCCGAGCGCGGAGGTTGACTGGAGCGGCATATCCGGGTCGCCCCTTCCCTCGCCGCGCCGGGCGGCGGAGGTGAGCTCGTCGCGGTGGTCGGAGCAGGGCGCCCGTGAGAAGGGCGCGGGATCTAGCTCGCGACCGGGGGCCCGCCCTGCTCGAGAAGATCAAAGGGTGACCCGCTCACAGGCGGCCCCTGGTGGCTCACACGCCTCCGAGGGGCGGAGGGATCCCCCACGCCGGGACGATCCACCCAAGCGACCGGTGGAGCAAGAGCCTTCCTCCCGCCACCTCTTCAATGGCTTCGACCGTCCAGACTCGGACTCCCTGAGGAGGCGTTCATCGTCCAAGGTGAGGTCGACTCCGTCGGCATCTGTACCGGCCGTGCCGCAGGGAGGGGACACGAGCGCCCCCAGCGGCGCCTCCAATCTTTAGTCATCCGCGGCGGTGGCGCCCCGGCCGTGCAAGTCTCCCTCTCCACTGGTGGGAGTCAGGGACCGGCCTCCGGTGCGGCGGAGGCCGGGAGGACAGTCCCCGAGCCACCGAGGGATCGAAGCGCTACCCCCAAACCGTCAGGGGATAGAGCCGCCCCAAGTCGTCGGGGGTGACAAATCAGTTCCCACGCCGGCGGAGCGCAGGGAACCAACTTTCGAGCTGGCGGGGGACAAAAGGCTAGCCCCTGAGTCGGGCCCATCGGATAGGCCTGCGAAGCGAGTTCGTGTCCGGTCTTCCATGTGAGTTCTCGTTTGCCACTCCTCGTTGTTTTATTGTTCTTCGTCCTCGCCTTACTTCTTATCTTTAATTCGTTTCTTCCTCAGCCGCGACGACACCGGCGTGCTCAGCCTTGCACCTCTGAAATGCGCAATGCTGGGCGCACGCGGCCCGCAGCCCGAGCCCTGCCCGTCACTTCCCTACACCGAACCGTTGGTGGAGCAGGACGGGAGTGGGTTTGTCGTGGCGACCGAGGTGGTCGAGTCAGCGGCGCTCCGCCGGTGTCGGACGCCGGCAACTTGGCCGAGGGGCAGGTGGCCCCTGGAGCGGGCGTTGTCCAGGCGGCGACCAAGCCGCTGGTCGAGGCCACCGCGGGAGGTGGTGATGCAGGGCGGCGTCTTCCGAGAAGATCATGCTCCCGCCGCCATCGGCCGGCTAGCACGATGTCGAGATGACGACGGCGGCGGAAGCTTCGTCGCCCGCGGCGTCGCAGGCAGGCGGGGATGCGGTGGAGGCGCCGGTAGCCGACGCCGCGGCTGTCCAACTTCGGGAAGTCATCGACCTCGACGGGCCCGACCGCCCGGGCAACGACACGACAATCTTCGAGGCTGCGCTGGAGCAGTTGCTGTCGAAGCCAGAGGAGTCGAGGGTCGAGGCCTCCGGGTCTGCCGTGCCCAAGGCTGCGACCACGATAGGAGCAGCAGAGCCCACTGACAAGGAGCCCGCGTTCGACGCAGCCACGACGGTGCAGTCGGATCCGAGCCCGGCCGGAGCTGCCGGGGCTCCCGAGGCCCCAGCCACATTGGAGGCGACCGAAGAGGTCCTCGGAGAACCTGCGGCTGGCGCACAGCTGACTCACGCCGCATCCTCATCCCCTGCCGCGGTCGCGGAAGTGGCTGCAGCGAGTGCGCCGGAGTCGTCGTCACCCCGGCCTGCTGCTCCTGTCACCGAAGCAGCGCTTGTCGCAAGCCCGACCCTCCCAGCCCCACAGGAACACGATGTTCCCGGGAGCGCTGTGGGAGTCGCCTCCCCGGAGATCCAGGAGGTCGGGGAGGGCTCAGGTGCAGGTCTACTACTGGAGTCCGAGGAGGACAACGCATGGATCACCGACCTCGCCTGCTCCACGTGGGCAGCCGCTTTCGAGGCGGACGCGTCCGATAATGAAGACGAGGAGACCGCGGCCTGTCGTATCCTCGAGCGGGGTCTCTTGTTGGCGCGTCGTGCATTCGATGAACTCATCCTCCCGGCGACGACGGT
This sequence comes from Cenchrus fungigraminus, assembly GCA_036936925.1. Taxonomy (NCBI): domain Eukaryota; kingdom Viridiplantae; phylum Streptophyta; class Magnoliopsida; order Poales; family Poaceae; genus Cenchrus; species Cenchrus fungigraminus. The sequence continues at coordinate 44,616,475 of CM072778.1, read as the reverse complement.
AAGTCCTTTCGAGCCGGTAGCCTACTCTTGTCCTTTCTGTTCTTTGCAAATCTTGTGGTTGATGTCCTCTCACTCGGAACAGGTGTTCGCGGAGTTCGGTAGAAGGTGAGCGCGCTCCATCGATGAGCTCCGAGTGGAGAGGGCCCAGCTGGAGATGCAGCTGGTGGTCGCCTGCGTGGCCGCCGCCGGGGTAGTGGCGAGTGAGGCGTCATCGAGGGCCACGCTCGTGGCTGCCAGGAAGTCCACGGAAGACCGCGCCACGGCCGCACAAGCCGCGGCTGCCAGCGCCACGATGGGGCGGGAGTCCCTCGAGGCGAGGCTAGCCCAGGCGGAGGCGAAGATCGAGGAGCTGCGGGCCGCTGCATCGACTGTCAACGAGGCTGCCAGGAAGACCACAGCAGCCACCGCTGCTGCCGAGACCGCCGCCCAGAACGCCGCTTAGACCGCCACCCAAGAGAAGGCGGTGCTTTAGTCGAAGGTGGCGGAGCTGGAACAAGACTTGGTCACCACCGGCGCAGACCTCAGGACGGCCAACAAACAATTCTCCAAGGTGACCAACAAGCTCCAGGAGGTCACCGACGAAGTGACCCGGCTCTGAGATGTCAACTCAAAATTGGCGCAGGATGTTGAGGGTGAGTTGGCCTCGAACGCTTCCAGTTGCGAATTTCTTCCTTTTTGTTAGGTTTTGTCGATGTTGATTTGTCTTCTCATGGTCTCAGGGATGCGCACGTACCGCACTGGGATGACCGTGAAACTCACGAAAAAAACACAGGAGGTGAACGCAGCCAAGCTCAAGATCCTCGAGAAGGACGGCTCAATCAAGCAGCTGTCGGAGCAGCTCGAGAGTAAGTCCCTTCGATCCTGCCTTGCTCTTCTCTTGAATTGACCGCACTGTGTTTTCTCATTGCGCCTTGTCGACCTTTTCAGAGACTAGGGTCGAGCTCAAGCAGTCCCGGATGGCCCGGGAGCAAGTCGCAGTCTAGCTTGAGCAAGCTAGGAACGCCCGGCGCGAGTTGGAGGCGTCCTGCAAGGCGAGCATCTTGGATCACGCCAAACTTGCGAGAGCTATCGGCAGGGTCCTGTCAGGGCTCGGCATTCCCTTTGGGCCGATGCTCCCCGACAGGCTTCTAGAAGAGGTCGGGTGCCTCCCGGAAGTGATCTAGGAGCAGGAGCTATCGACCGCTCGGAGGGTGGTGCATCGGGTGCTCACCATGTTTGACTCGCACTACCAAGGGCTGGACCCCATGGCGCTGAGCGGCGGCTGGGCCACTGGTAGCTCCGACGAGCACTGCGACCGACTCGAAGAAGACTGCGCGTCCTTTGCCCGCGACAAGGCCGACACCGCCATGAAGGACCTGGAGCTGTTGCCAAGAGACACACCAGAAGACCCAGAGAGCTCCAGGCCTTCACTTTAGATGTATCATGCTTAGATGTAGGCAATTAAGAATAGTTCGTAAGTGTAACATCATGGACAGCGTTATGTTACCGAGAACATGTTCAAAGAAGTTACGGCTCGAACGTTCCCGAGCACCCAGGGACGACTGCAGCAACGTGTAGCAGAACTTAGGAATTATGAGGTGACTAAATTCCACTCCAGAGCCGCGGGGGCGTAAGAGTCGGAGAGCCTAGCCATCCCAAACCGCTAAGGGGTGCCACGCGTTCGCAGCCCCCGAGTACTCCAGGATACTCGAAAAGTAACTCGCGAGATTTTGTCGTCAAAATCGTTTTAGGCCGGAGTCTGAGCGGTTACCCGAGCACTTTTGAAAAGAGGTCAGATGGAGGCCTGTGGACTCGGACTGTGCTCGCGAGCCTTCGCACTAGAGCCACAGAGGCGTAGGTGCTAGGAGCATTGAACGAGCAACAGCACCAAGCCCCACGCAGGCCGCCATCTTTACTTTTCGCAAGGTTGAGTCTTCCGCCAAAAAACCTCTCGCACGTGCGATTGGTCGCGACATAGCTGTCGATTTTTGTTTTGAAAAAACGTAGACAACGAGAGGAAGGCATCATGCCCTGGGTAGCCCCTGAGCGGGGAGCGTTTCTGGGCAGGTACAGAGATGCTCACCGCTCAGCCTCTAGAGAAGTTGCAAAATATCGAAGCATGGCAAGCGAAAAGTTTACAAACTTGTAGACGTATGAACAAAGCATGCAGCATTTATTCACTAATTCATAAGATATGCACATTTACTCAAGGGTAGAATGGCCGCAGATGTTCAATGTTCCATGCGTTGGAGACGACCCGACCGTCCTTGTATCGGATCTTGAACGTTCCGGGTCAGAGTACTTGATCGACGATGAACGGCCCCTCCCACGGGGGTGAGAGCTTGTGTCGATCCTTGCTACCTTGAACTCGTCGGAGGACCAAGTCCCCGACCTGGTCCTCGCGGGCGCGTATATTGCGCTCGTGATAGCGCCGCAAGGCTTGTTGATACTTGGCGGAGCGTAGCAGTGCCACGTCGCGTGCCTCGTCGAGTTGATCGATTGCGTCTTCGAGCGCAACCTGATTGCCTTCCTCGGTATAAGCTCGCACTCTAGGACTACCGTAGTCGATGTCTGTGGGCAGGACTGCTTTCGACCCATGCACCATGAAGAACGGCGTGAAGCCGTTTGCTCGACAAGGCGTGGTACGCAGACTCCAGAGAACGGATGGTAGCTCAGCTACCCATCTTGCTTGGAACTTCTCGAGGCGCTTGAAGATGCAAGGCTTCAATCCTTGCAGCAGCATACCGTTCGCCCTTTCGACTTGCCCGTTAGTCTTCGGGTGCGCTACGGCAGACCAGTCCACGCGAATGTTGTTGTTGTCACAGAAGTTGAGGAATTTCTTCCCCGTGAACTGGGTTGCCATTGTCAGTGATGATCGTATTGGGTATGCCGAAGCGGTAGATGATGTCGGTGAAGAATGCTACAGCCTCCTCGGAGCGGACGTTCACGATGGGTCGAGCCTCGATCCACTTGGAGAACTTGTCGACCGCTACGAGGAGATGTGTGAAGCCCCCGGGTACTTGTCGGAGCGGCCCCACCCTGTCGAGGTGCCACACAACAAAGGGCCATGTGATGGGGATGGTTTGGAGCGCTTGCACCGGGAGGTGAGTTTGTCGAGCGTAGAACTGGCATCCCTCGCAACGACGCACGATGTCCTTGGAGTCCGCCACCACTGTGGGCCAGCAGAACCCTTGTCGGAAAGCTTTCCCGACAAGAGTCCTCGGACCAGCATGATGCTCGCATGTGCCGGCATGTATCTCGCGAAGTAGTTCCTTGCCTTGATCTCCGGGGATGCACCGCATGAGTATGCCTGCCGCGCCCCACTTGTAAAGCTCGCCGTCGATGAGGACAAACACTTTAGCCCGTCGTGCGATGCGGTGTGCCTCTGTCTGGTCGGAGGGCAGCTTCCCTTCGACAAGCCACTCGAGGATGGGGAAGCACCAATCCGGGTCCTCGAGGTTCAGCTCGGGCGGCTGGTCGATCTCCATGACTTCCGGACCTTCGGATTCTAGTGGCCTTTCCCCTTTGATGCGCACGGAGGGTGCGTGCTGATCGCTCGCGAAGACCCCGTGCGGTACTAGCTTGCGGCTTGATGCAGTTTTGGCGAGGATGTCCGCGGCCTTGTTGTAGTCGCGTAGCACGTGGTGAAGCTCGAGCCCATGGAACTTGCCTTCCAGCTCGCGAACGGCCTGGCAGTACACCGCCATCTTCGGATCAACACAGTTTTTCTCTTTCATGACCTGATCCACGACAAGCTCTGAGTCTCCTCTGATCTCGAGACGGCGGATCCCGAGCTCGACCGCGATTCAAAGGCCGTTGATGAGCGCCTCGTACTCGGAGATGTTGTTGGAGGCTGGGAAGTGAAGTCGAACCATGTACTTCATGTGCACGCCGCCCAGAGGCGAGATGAAGACAAGGCCTACTCCCGCTCCTTCCTTCATGACCGAGCCGTCGAAGTACATCGTCCACGTCTCGTGCTCAATGGGTGCCGGCAGAGTCTGGATCTCCGTCCATTCAGCGACAAAATCCGCCAGCACTTGTGACTTGATGGCACTGTGAGGTGCATACGATATGTTCTACCCCATCAACTCGAGCGCCCACTTGGCTATCCTTCCTTCGGCCTCGGGGTTCTAGATCACCTCTCCGAGCGGGTATTTGGACACCACGGTGATGGGGTGTGCGTCGAAGTAGTGGCGGAGCTTGCGCTTGGTCATCAAGACAGCATACCCGAGCTTTTGCATTTGTGAATAGCGAGTCTTCGAGTCGGAAAGTACCTCACTCACGAAGTAGACCGAGCGTTGCACCTTGAGTGACCTCCCGGGTTCTTCTCGTTCGACCACCAGCGCAGCACTGACCACTTGGGTTGTTGCAGCGATGTATAGGAGCATCGGCTCTTCAGGCGCCAGAGCCGTGAGGATCGGTGGACTCTTTAGCATGTTCTTGAGGGAGTCGAGCGCTTCCTGAGCTTCGAGAGTCCACGCAAAGTGGTCGGATTTCTTCATTAGACGATATAGCAGTAGGCTGCGCTCTCCGAGTCGCGCTATGAAGCGGCTAAGAGCTGCGAGGCAGCCTGTGACGCGCTACACGCCCTTCAAGTTTTGGATCGGCCCCATGTCCGTGATGGCTGAGATCTTCTCGGGATTAGTTTCAATGCCGCGTTCCGACATGACAAAGCCGAGGACCATACCCCTTGAACCCCGAAAACGCACTTCTCGGGGTTCAGCATTACCCCGTGTTCCCTCAGCTTCGCGAACACCTCTGTGAGGTCTGGGACTAGATCGCCGGTCTTTTTTGACTTGACCACGATATCGTCGACGTACGCCTCGATGATTCGCCCTATGAGTTCCCCGAAGACGCGTCACATCCATCTTTGGAACGTGGCACCTGCGTTTTTGAGCCCGAAGGGCATCGTTTTGTCGCAGTAGGCATCGAATGGAGTGATGAATGAAGTCGCGAGTTGGTCCGCTATGCACATCGCATCCTGGTGGTACCTGGAGTACGCATCGAGAAAACAGAGGGTTTCGCACCCAGCTGTCGAATCGACTACCTGATCTATGCGAGGCAAAGGAAACGGATCCTTGGGACATGCCTTGTTAAGGCCCATGTAGTCAACACACATCCTCCATTTCTTATTCTTCTTCTTTACAAGTACAGGGTTAGCTAACCACTCGAGGTGGAATACTTCTCGGATGAACCCTGAACTACGGAGATTCTTGATCTCCTCGCCAATCACCTTGCACTTCTCATTGTTGAAGCGGTGGAGGTGTTGCTACACCGATTTCGATCCCGGCTTGATATTCAGTTTGTGCTCGGCAACCTCTCTCTGGATTCCCTTCAAGTCGGAGGGTTTCCATGCGAACACATTGAGGTTCGCTTTGAGGAAGTCGACGAGCGCACTTTCCTATTTAGGATCGAGCGCCGTCCCGATACGGAGCGTACGGCCATCTTCGGAGACGGCCGCATCCTTGACGTCCTTGGCGGGCTCGAAAGAGCAGGCCACTCGCTTGGACGACTCAGGGATTTCCTGGTCCTCGGAGGGAGGCTCGGCGTGGAGCCTCTCGGACCGGATTAGTGCCTCCGCAAATTTGAAGCACTCAGCGTCGCACTCGAATGCGCGCTGGAACGTAGTCCTCACTGTGATGATCCCCTTCAGACCGGGAATCTTCAGCTTGAGGTACGTATAGTTGGGCACGGCCATGAACTTCGCGTAAGCTGGCCTCCCGAGGATGGCGTGGTACATCCCCGAGAACCCCACTACTTCGAAGGTGAGGATTTATGTGCGAAAATTTTGCAGGTTCCCGAACGTGACGGGAAGATTGATCTGCCCGATCGGGAGAGCCTCCATCCCAGGTACGACCCCATGGAATGGTGCGGTCGACGGCCGCAGCTTGGATCGGGGGATGCCCATGTCGTCAAGCGTTGACGTGTAGAGCACGTTGATGCTGCTTCCCCCGTCCATTAGGACCTTGTGGACCCGCTTGGACCTGAACAGGGAAGCCACCACTAGTGGGTAGGCTCCCAGCTGTGGTACGTGGTCGGGGTGGTCCTTGCGGTCGAAGGTTATCGGAACCTCCGACCACTTAAGGTAGGACGGCGTCGAGGACTCGGCGTTGAAGACGTCGCGTCGGATCAGCTTCTCTTGGCGCCTTGAAGGTCGCGCCGAGGACCCGCCGAAGATCATGTGAACTGCGCCATCCTCGCCAGGGTACTGAGCTCCCAGGTCCTCGTCGTCATTGTCAGGGACAGGCGCGACCTTCTTCTGCGGATCAGCCACCTTAGGCTTGAGCGTGTCGTTGACATAGTTCTTCATCAGACGTCAGTCCTTGAGCGCGTGCTTGACGGGGACCTCATGGTGGGTGCACGGCACCTCCAGGAGCTTTTTGAAGTGGTCCTTCGGGGGATCGGGCTTGGTCGGGTTGCTCTTGGGGAGTGAAGCCTTGCGCTCAACCGCCGCGACAAAGTTGTCGTCACGACGACGCTTGTCGTTCTTCTTCTTCTTCTTGGGGTGCTACGACAGCCCCTCGCCGTGGTCCACGACCTATTTCCCTTTGCCCTGAGGGGTGTTGAGTGTCGCCGCAACCACCTCCTCACCATCCGTGTGGTTGCTCGCGATGTCGATGAGCTCCCGAGTAGTTCGGGGCATGAGGCGCCCTAGCCGGTGGATGAGGGAGGTGCAGGTCATGCTGTTCTGGAACGCCGAGATGTCGTCGTTGTCCGTTGCGCCGGGGAGCTCGGTGCAACGATTGGAGAAGCGTCGGATGTAGTTGCGCAAGCTCTCCCCCGGCTGCTGCTTGCTATTGCGCAGCTCCCACTGCTTGCCGGGCGCGGGCGTACATGCCTTGGAAGTTGCCGATGAAGACCCGGTGTAGGTCCGTCCAATCGTTGATCTTGCCGCGGGGCAAGTGCTCGAGCCACGTCCGCGCGGAGTCACCGAGGTAGAGCGGCAGATTCTTGATGATGAAGAGATCGTCTATCGCTCCGCCCGCGTGGCACGCGAGCTGGTAGTCCTCCAGCCACACACTGGGGTTGGTGTCCCCGTCGTATCTTGGGACGTTGGTCGGGGCTCGGAAGCACGAGGGCAACGTCGCGTCCTGCACGCCTTGCCCGGAAGCCCGCGGACCCCTCTGGCCCGGCGACCAGCTGCGGTCACGGTCGTTGTCACTGTCGTAGCATCGCCGGCATCCCCGGTCGTCATGTCGGCACGAGCGGTGCTCGTCGTGGCGGTCGTGGTTGTCGCCGTCGCGGTAGTTGTCGACGCTAGCGGCCCGTCGGCGAGCCTCAATGGTGCCCCAGGCATCACGGTTAGGCCCGAGACATTCCTTGACCACCGATGCCGCGGCTCCGGCCCCATCCCCATGTCCTCGATGCCGAGAAGGGGACAGATTCTGACGATGTGCGGAGGGTGCCGCCCCTCGGTCGCGTGCCGACCGCTGGCGGGAGGCAGAACTCTCCACCTGCTGCGCCGCCGTGGCCTCGAGTAGCGCCTTGAGCTGCTGGCGCACTCATCTCTCCTCGAAGGTTGGTGCCTCCGGGCAGCCGCGCAACAACATAGCCGCAGCAGCCAGGTTCTGTGATGCCCGCCTGAAGAGTGGCGGGGCGTCACCATCAGCATTGGCGTCGACGTTCAAGCCCTCGTTGGCGCGTCGATTGTTGTCGCGTGCACACCCTCGAGCCGGCGCCGTCGAGGCGTGGGCTCTGGATTGCTCAGCGGCAGGGCGATGGTCCTACCGTTGACCGTCTCCTTCGCAGCGTTGCTCCCGCACCGGGACCTGCTGCGGGGCAGGTTGCGGGGCGGGCTGCTGGTCATAGGGCCCGCGGTCCTCCCCGAGTTCCCGATGGAGGTTGGCCACCTCCTCGTCAAGCTGGCGCCTAGGCTCGGTGAGCTCGTCGAGGCGCGCCCTGCGTTGGGCGTCAGTATCATGGTGGCATGGTGCCGGCTCTGGGTTGGTGGAGCTGCTCGAGTCCGACGCCACGCAGACGAAGCACTCGCGTGTCGGGTCGCACGCGGGTGTCGGTGGTGCCCTCTGAGCTGTCGCGGAGCCCGGGGCAACGTAGGTCGCTCGCAGCTAGTTCACGTAGGCCGTCACCAGGTCGCCCGGGAGGCCTGGCTGTCCACGGGGATACATGGCGGTGTACCGCTCCATGAACTCCCCCCAGGCTAGCGGCTCAGCTCCGCTGGCCTGGAAGGCAAGGTCGGTGAGGTAGTAGGCGGCGAGCCTAAAACGCTCCTGTGTTGGGTTAGGCCCCAACATGGCCATGATCGTCTCGTCTGAGAAGCCCTGGACGAATGCCACGCGCCCCGCCACCCCCGTCAGGGCACTGGGGCGAGCAGGCCGGGCGAAGGTTCGCCCGACGACGGACTCCGCCGGCCCGGTGTAGACGAAGCCGAGGGAGCTAAAACGCATGGTGGCCCCAGGGGTCAGTGAAACCCTGCGGCCCTCCATCCAAGTCGTTGGTGAAGTTCGGCGAGACACACGATGTGCCCCTACCTAGCATGCCAACTGTCAGGGTTCTCTACCGCCGACAGTAAATTTGTATCGATCGTGTGTCCAACCCGGATGGTTAGCACAAGAGACACTGGGATTTTGACTGGTTCGGGCCTCCAAGGAGTAATACCCTACGTCTAGTATCGAGCTGCGGAGTTCCCGTGCTAGGGTTGTTTGTAGTAGGGGTTACAAACTAGTCGGGAGAGGGTGTCGAGCCCATGTCCCTGGGGTGCGAGAGTTCAGTTCGTCAGCCCATGCGACGGTTGCCCTCCTCTCCCTTTTATAGACGCAAGAGAGAGGGGCAAAGAGGGAAACAAATTAGAAGCTATAGTGCCGGCTGCTGGGACGTCTTCTCGTACGTCACTGTCTGTCAGGGCGTATTGAAGGTGACTGAGCTGCGTTGTCGTCGAAGCTGCCACGTGTCGGGGTGGGGCTGTTTATCTAGGTCACCTGGCGCCTCCTCCGAGCACTTTGGTGCTGACTCAACCTGTCTGAGTACGGTGTGAGCTCACCACGTTAGGGCCTAATCGTAGGCCAGCGCTAAATGTAGAGGGTGCTTGAGTGCCTCGGTCAGAGTTGGCGTGTCGCAGGGTCGGATGGGACGGCGTGTTAATGGCTGTGCGGCTGAACAGTGCTGCATTAAGGCTCCCGTCAGAGCTGGCTGCCCACGCGTGCCACCAGCTAGTGTGCTTGCATGGCATGGGGAACTGGCACCCCACGCGTCATAGCGGGGGAGTCTGCGCATCAGGGTGGTGCCACGTCGCGTGTACCGTGTCCTGGTCGGAGACGGAAACTGCTCGTGCGAACGAGCGGGTCGTCGGAGGCGAGAACTCCTCGAGCGAGGTGGAGACTCCTCGTGCGAGGCGGAGACTCCTCGTGCGAGGCGGAGACTTGTTGTGCGAGGTGGAGACTTGTCAGAGAAGCTTTCTCTTAGTAGGAAACTTGTCGGGGAAGCTCCCAACTAGTCGGGAACAAGACGTCTTGCTAGTGATGGTCTTGACAGGGATTCTTAGTCCTCCTTATCTTGAATCATGGCCTTCACGTTGTCAACGGTGTCAGAAGACTCCACCTTAAGAGTGATTATCTCGCCGTCAAAGGGGCCCTAATCTGGGCCCTCGTCAGTATCTAACTCGTCTGACTAACTTTGTAAGCTTAGTACCTTAGAACCTAGAACTAACTCGTATGTTGCCTCCTAAGCCTAGGACCTTTAGAGAGTGTGTGTTTGTGTGTTCACACTACTATCTTATCTATCATATCTTACCCCTATACTTGAGTGTCTGGTTTGTTCCCGTCTAGGATTTATACTCCTTGCAATAGTGTTGAACTTGTTAATCCGCCCAGCCTTCCTTGGATTCGATACCCTTTGGAATACTCCTTTGGGGAAATGCTACAATGGTACTTCCGTGCGCTTGTAGACTCTTGTAATCGTTAGGATTACCATTTGGTCATTTCTGGCATCGTTGCTAGGAATACATAACTTAGCATCGACGTTAAGAAATGCCAACAAGCATTTCTGGCACCGTTGCCGGGGAAGGCTAAGGATAACATGTCAACACTTTGCAATGTTTATAATCATGACAGGAATAAAACAGTTCTCAATGTAGGTTAACTTTGAATGTCTTCTTTGTCTATCGATGATGAAGACAGGTAGTGTATGACTGGTTTCGACTTACCGCCGAATTTCACTGAAGATCCTGAGTCACTCGTGAGGAGAGCTAGAACTCATTTCAGTTCTCCCCAGCGTGTACGTACGGAAGTCGACCCAGCTTCCTTTGTGCCATCTACATCAACTCCTATGGCCAATCAAGAGAAGACTTTTCGCGAATACTCTGCTCCCTCTGCTGATCAGGTGCCTACTGGGCCCGAGATCAACACCGGGAACGGAAACTTTGAGATCAAGACTGGCCTCATTACGATGGTACAGGCTAGCCCATTCTGTGGCAAGCCTAATGAAGACACAAGCGCCCACTTGCAACAGTTCCTGGAGTTGTGCAGTACCTTCACTATACGAGGAGTGGAGGAAGATGCCATTCGTCTGCGACTGTTTCCATTCTCACTTCTGGGAAAGGCGAAGCAGTGGTTCTATGCGAACCGTGCAGATATGGACACCTGGGCGAAGTGCTCAGCAGCGTTCCTTCCGAAGTTCTTTCCGTTGGGCAGGACCAATGCTCTCCGGGGGAGAATTTCGAGCTTTCAGCAAGCAGCAAATGAGACCATTCCAGAATATTGGGAAAGGCTTTAGGAGTACATCCTGGCTTGTCCCCATCAAGGGATGGACAACTGGCTTATTCTTCAAAGTTTCTATAATAGGCTGACTCCGACAGCCCGGGGCCATATTGATGCTGCTGCTGGAGGGGCTTTCTTCTCTCTCACTATCGCTGAAGCAACTAAACTTATTGATAAGATGGTCTCCAACCAAGGGTGGAGTGATGATCGACTCTAGCCACGTCAGAGGGGTACACATACCGTCAAGGAAGCGGATATGCTGCATGCCAAGATGGACTTACTCATGAAGAAAATGGATGCTCTGACCAGTGAGAAGGCAGCCATGGCCATCACTACTCAAGCTATGGATGCTCGCATGACCTGCGAAGTCTGTGGTGACACTAGGCATTTAGGGAATTACTGCCCTGCTACCCAGGAGGATGTGATGTACATGAACGGCAACAACAATGGTTATCGTCCACAAGGAGGTCAAACGTGGAATCAATCACGCCGTTACTATCAAGGAGGTAATCAAGGTAATTATTACAATCTGAACCAACCTTCCCTGAAAGATCTGGTTTTCGGGCAAGCTAAGATCAATGATGGTTTTAACAAGAAAATAGCTGCCTTTGATAAGGCTTTAGAAAGCCTCAATGTTAAACATGATAGCCTTTTTTCTGCTCTTAAGGATCAAGTGAGCTTTAATAAAATGATAGAAGACCGGTTGGCTCATTTGGCTGCTTTGGTTCCTCCAGTTGAGAATGCAAAAGCTGTAGTCACGAGAGGGGGTAAGACCACTCGCGACCGGCCTTATCCTAACCATGTAGGAACCAAGAAAATCCCGAAAGAGAACAAAGATCATGACGACGAGTCATTAGGCATGAGGTAACCCTCACAGGCAAAAGTATCAGAGGAGAAGGCAGACAAGCCTGAGTTTATTGACACAAATATATTGCCAGTCCCTCAGCGAAGTAGGAAGGTGACAGTGGATGAGCAATTCACTCGCTTTGTGGATATGATTCAGAAGGTCCACATTAATGTTCCCCTCCTTGAGGCCATACGTGTGCCCACATATGCACGTTACCTCAAGGATATTCTTACTAAGAAACGGGCTCTACCCACTTCGAAGGTGGTAAAGCTTACAGAGGAATGTAGCGCAGCTATACTCAATCACCTTCCAGAGAAGAAAAAGGATCCAGGGTGCCCTACGATCACATGCACGATTGGATCACAAAGATTTGACCATGCCCTCTGTGATCTGGGCGCCAGTGTTAGCGTCATGCCAAAGTACGGTACCCAGTGGGGATAGCCGAGGACATCCCGGTGAAGGTGCGAGATTGTTTCATCCCAGTGGACTTTGTGGTACTCGACATGGACATTGGTGATGAAATACCTCTCATTCTGGGGCGTCCATTTCTGAGCACGGCTGATGCACAAATTGATGTTGGTGCCGGAGTAATCCGACTCCACATTAATAGCCAGGAGGAAACGTTGGAATTCCGTCTGCGTAAGGAACAATGCTCAATGGTTGAGGACATACCAAGGATGGACACCCTCGCACAAGATGTTGAATCTATACAGTCACAAGGGGACAACTTCATGACTCCCGTGAAGGATTCTCGAAGACAAAAGCCGGAATCTAAGTCCCCATCCAAGGAGCAGTACCCCACACTTAGGAAGCAACAGAACATCAAGAAGGTGTGGAGAAGAGTGGGTGGGGAGCTGACTCCTTCGTCCTCAAGGGCAGACCTTTCACCAAGGTAAGTGATGGAAAGGTAGTCGGGGCTCTAGAAGATTTGAATAAAGAGCCCTGCGCCGACAGGTAAGATCGGTAAGATGCTCCCTACAATAAAAAGATTCTAACTTCCAATAGAAACAAGCTATTCTTGCTCCATCTGTTTGCTCGCACTCTTATTGGGATTCAAGCTCATGGGAGTCCATCCAGACAACCCCCTTGAGTTTGAACCATGATGCACAATAGCCGCCACCACAGCCATCCCCGTAGCTGTAGCCACAGCCATAGCCTCAGCCTACCACACCTCCGTCTGGTACATGAACCTCTACCGAGTACATGCCTGGGGTTACTCCCGGATATGTTCCCGGTTGGGACCAGCCCATGCACCAGCAGGGTGGGAGTAGCTCAGCTTGGGCTAGTGCGAGCAGTGGCGAGTGGGCCGTCCCTGCTGGTACTGCCTACGGAGATGCGACATCTTCGTCGTCCGGATTGCGCTCGTCATCTCGTGGGGCCACCCTCACTCAGCAGATGAGCGAGCTCAACATCCGAGTCGGCGACATGGAGGAGACCATGCACCAGCACGTCGAGTCTACTCGGGACTGGCAGCGAATGTTTGGCGAGAGACTTCACGCCATCGAGCTAGCACAGCAGCAGCAGCTGGAGGAGCAGAGGGCCTACTACCAGTGGATGGGATTTCCCCCTCCACAGTAGTGAGCCTGAAGCTAGCTTGGGGGAGGACCCCCACTCTGAGGTAACTTGTATCTTTATTTTCAGAATCCCATATGCTAAAAACACATAAAAATTTGCAAAATTAAAAAGACCAAAAATATTTATTTGCTTTCTTAAATTAGTTTGCTTTCATATGCGCGGTAAAAATGCTTTTGTTTCTTATGGTTGAAATGATGAATAGTTGCTCTGTTTATTCCTTTCATATGCCTTGCTACAGCTTAGTACCCTGTCTTAGTTTTGAGTTTGTTGGCTTGTATGATCAAACCTTAGCTTGAAATTTGTGGGTAGCAAAAGCATGACCTTTGCCTAGCTTGTTGTGAGGTATGATATGGTAAAATAGGGTTGCTATGAACTAGTGCTAAGTGATGTTTGATATTCAGAGTTTTCTTTTGAAAAATGATAAAATGATAAGTTCCTCAATGATGAGAAATTCCTATCCAAAGCCATATGTAGATCCTAGCTATTGTTAGCCTCCACATATGCTACTTGTTTTCTTCATTGAGTCTTGTCGAATTGTTGTGACCCTCGGCAAGAAACTTGTCATGCTCCCTTGATCAAGATCACGTACACAGCCACTATATGCCAAACTTCTACACCGGAAGTTAGCACCCATCATTTCATCCATCCCCCATCCTTTTCACAAATAAAGCTCCGCGCATTGTTCTATGATTACTCTCTCTCCAAAACTACTCAGCAGGGACTATGGGCTATGAGGGAAAAAAAGCAGCACATGCTCAAGAGCATGAAAAGAAAAAAAATAAAATAATAAAGAGACATAGCCCAAGTCTCAAAAATTTCAAAGGAGAAGAGAGAATCATATACAAAAAGGAGTTCTTCATCCATCCACCATATACACACACATGCATATCTTGATCAGGTTGTATGACTTGTTGCTCCCAAGGATTCGGTTTTCGAGTCGATAACATATGAGAAATAGGTATTCCACATGTTTTCCCTACCTACAGCTCCACATATCAGCTTATTAGGAGTAGGTGGAGAAAGAAGGCAATTTAATGCCTTGGTGAGGAGTCATACACACTGAGCGATCCGAGAGTATCATTCGAGGAACTTTGATTTCTTTGCAAAAATTTGCAAAACCTCTGGATTGACAACTGATCAAGGCACTTGTGATTAGTAATTTCTATACAACCGTTCTATCTTTCAACCGCCCAAGGCAAGTGAAGCTACAAGCCCCATATCAATCGAGCATAAGGTAAGATTAATGCTAACTTATTCAACCCTTGATAGAGTACCTAGCAGTATGCTTGTCATAAACTAGGAATACAACATCGTAGCAACTCCTGATCAACCAACCTAAGTCCTAAGTGTCTTGCTCGGGATGAGCAAGAGGCTAGCTTGGGGGAGTTGTTGACGGCTGTTAAGTGCTTACTTTAGCCGTCAATTTACTCATAAATAAAGGAGCAGGAGGCATTTCTTACACGCATTTTAGTTAAGAATAATGTAGTTCCACTTGTCCTTGGAGATTATGTGATTGCAGGAAAATAAGCATAAAATATGTGGCAAACTCACCTTCTATGATTCATGCCACGTCACCTCAAGGAGTGGCTGCCACCTCAGGTGCCATGCATGCATGCCATGTCACCAATCCAAGGGAGGCAAGCCCCGACGAATCAGAGCGTGACACGTGGACTTCACATGGATCCATGGGCCCACCAGAGTGCCTAAATCGCCTCAAGAACACGTGTACACCGGGGACCGACTTAAGGGCCCACAGGACAGCCACCTCGAGGAAGCACACCCCGAGTGGGGCCCACCTGGGGTCGGCCGACCCTAGGATCGACCGAACCGACCTTGGGTCGGCTGATCCAGGGCCTCCACGTGGTGCTTGTCCATTGGTCCTAGAGGCTATCCTCGGGGTGTTTCACTCCTTCTTGCACCGGTGCTTTGGCCTATAAATAGAAGGGGAGGGGGATCATTTCTTACCAACACACTTTACTCCTCCTCTCTCACTTTTGGTTTCTAAGGCTAGGAGGTAGGCTAGAGTAGTTCTACTTCAGGTTCCAAGTCTACTTTGGGATCTAGGTATGAGTCCTCTTGTATCTTTATTTTGTTGTATGACTTTGATCTACTTAAGTTATTCAACTATTTCATATAAAGTTGTGCTTGTATACATGTGTGATTTGTTCAAGTGTTCTTCGCTTGTTCATCATTTAGAGGCTCCTGTTCTTGATGAACAAGGCCTTTCGATCCAGTTGACAAGTGACTTATACATGTTTTCGGTGTTTGATCATAAGTTAGAGGCTCGTGTTCTTCACGAACACGACCCTTTGATCCTGTTGAATAGACATAGGAAAGCACAAATCCATTTCTGTACTTAGCCCAGTTTGATCTAGTTAGATCCCATGTTCGTGTTGTATGAAGTTCGTGCTCAAGCTACGGTACTCGATGTAATTGGCCGGTTTATCTGGCGGCTCTGACCTGGGTCACAATAGCCTGGGCTGGTCAGGGTCCTGCTAACAACGTAAGCGTGTGTTGGTATTTCTTAACGTCGATGCTAAGTTATGAGTTCCTAGCAACGATGCCAAAAATGACCACATGGTAATCCTAACGATTACAAGAGTCCGCAAGCGCATGGAAGTACCATTGTAGCATTTCCCCAAAGGAGTATTCCAAAGGGTATCGAATCCAAGGAAGGCTGGGTGGATTAACAAGTTCAACACTATTGCAAGGAGTATAAATCATAGATGGGAACGAACCAGACACTCAAGTACAGGGGTGAGATATGATAGATAAGATAGTAGTGTGAACACAAAAACACACTCTCTCTAAAGGTCCTAGGCTTAGGAGGCAACATACGAGTTAGTTCTAGGTTCTAAGGTACTAAGCATACAAAGTTAGTCAGACGAGTTAGATGCACACTAGCATTGCATGATTGCTGGCTCAAGCACCCAGGTACAAACGGGGAGCTAACCTCCCACGTCACTTACGCACGACTCCGATTGTTAGACTTTAGACTCCTACAGCGTATCCGAACGTGGGGGATTCCAGAAGGGTCCAACGGCTGTCACCACCGCGGCCTACCTCAAGACAAACCGTGGGATACACTCATAAGCAACGTAGCTACGCAACCCAAGCACCACGCTTACGTTGTTAGCAGGACCCTGACCGGCCAGGGCTATTGTGACCCAGGTCAGAGCCACCAGGTAAACCGGCCAATTACACCGAGTACCGTAGCTTGAGCACGAACTTCATGCAACACGAACATGGGATCTAACTAGATCAAACTTGGCTAAGTACACAAACGGACTTGTGCTTTCCTATGTCTATTCAACAAGATCAATGGGTCGTGTTCGTGATGAACATGAGCCTCTAACTTATGAATAAACACCGAAACCATGTATAAGTCACTCGTCAACTGGATCGAAAGGCCTTGTTCATCAAGAACATGAGCCTCTAAATGATGAACTGGCGAAGAACACATGAACAAATCACCCATGTATACAAGCACAACTTTATATGAAATAGCTGAATAACTGAAGTAGATCAAAGTCATACAAGAAAATAGATACAAGAGGACTCATACCTAGATCCCAAAGTAGACTTGGAACCTAAAGTAGAACTACTCTAGCCTACCTCCTAGCCTTAGAAACCAAAAGTGAGAGAGAGGAGTAAGGTGTGTTGGTAAGAAATGAACCCCCTCCCCTTCTATTTATAGGCCAGAGCACCGGCGCAAGAAGGAGTGAAACACCCCAGGGATGGCCTCAAGGACCAATGGACAAGCGCCACGTGGAAGCCCAGGATCAGCCGACCCAAGGTCGGTTCGGCCGATCCTAGGGTCGGCCGACCCCAGGTGGGCCCCACTCGGGGTGTGCTTCCTCGGGGTGGCTGTCCTGTGGGTCCTTAAGTTGGTCCCCGGTGTACACGTGTTCTTGAGGCACTTTAGGCGCTTTGGTAGGCCCATGGATCCATGTGAAGTCCACATGTCACGCTCTGATTCGTCGGGGCTTGCCTCCCTTGGATTGGTGACATGGCATGCATGCGTGGCACCTGAGGTGGCTTAGCTTGCATGTATGGCCCCTGAGGTGGCAGCCACTCCTTGAGGTCACGTGGCATGAATCATAGAAGGTGAGTTTGCCACTTCTTTTATGCTTATTTTCTTGCAATCACATAATCTCCAAGGACAAGTGGAACTACATTATTCTTAACTAAAATGCTTGTAAGAAATGCCTCTTGCTCCTTTATTCATGAGTAAATTGACGGCTAAAGTAAGCACTTAACAGCCGTCAACAACTCCCCCAAGTAAGCCTCTTGCTCATCCCGAGCAAGATACTTAGGACTTAGGTTGGTCGATCAAGAGTTGCTACGATGTTGTACTCCTAGTTTATGACAAGCATACGACTAGGTACTCTATCAAGGATTGAATGAGTTGGCATTGATCTTACCTTACGCTTGATTGATTGCTATGGGGCGTGTAGCTTCACCTGCCTTGGGCGGTTGAAAGATAGAATGGTTGTATAGAAATTGCTAATCACAAGTACCTTGATCAGTCGTCAATCCGGAGGTTTTGCTAATTTTTATAAAGAAATCAAAGTCCCTCGAATGATACTCTTGGATCGCTCGATGTGTATGATTCCTCACCAAGGCATTAAATTGCCTTCTTTCTCCACCTACTCCTAATAAGCTGATATGTGGAGCTGTAGGTAGGGAAAACATGTGGCACACCTGTTTCTCATATGTTATCGAGTCGAAAACTGAATCCTTGGGAGCAACAAGTCATACAACCTGATCAAGATGTGCATGTGTGTATATGGTGGACGGATGAAGAACTCCTTTTTGGATATGATTCTTTCTTCTCCTTTGAAATTTTTGAGACTTGGGCTATGTCACTTTTTTTATATATACTTCTCTCTTCTTCTTATATATATATATATATATATATCCCAAAGTCTTTGCTGAATATTTTTGGAGAGAGAGTTATCGTAGAAATGCACGGAGCTTTATCTGTGAAAAGGATGGGGGATGGATGAAATGATGGGTGCTAACTTCCGGTGTAGAAGTTTAGCATATAGTGGATGTGTACGTGATCTTGATTATGGGAGCATGACAAGTTTCTCGCCGAGGGTCACAACAATTCGACAAGACTCAATGAAGAAAACAAGTAGCATATGTGGAGGCTAACAACAGCTAGGATCTACATATGGATTTGGATAGGAATTTCTCATCATTGAGGAACTTATCATTTTATCATTTTTCAAAAGAAAACTCCGGATATCAAACATCACTTAGCACTAGTTCATAGCAACCCTATTTTACCATATCATACCTCACAACAACCTAGGGAAAGGTCATGCTTTTGCTACCCACAAATTTCAAGCTAAGGTTTGATCATACAAGCCAACAAACTCAAAACTAAGATAGGATACTAAGCTGTAAGCAAGGCATACAAGAGGAATAAACAGAGCAACTATTCATCATTTCGACCGTGAAGGATAGAAAGCATTCTTACCGCGCATGTGAAAGCAAACTAATTTAAGAAAGCAAATAGATATTTTTGGTCTTTTTAATTTTGCAGATTTTTATGTGTTTTTAGCATATGAGATTCTGAAAATAAAGATACAAGTTACCTCAGAGTGGGGGTCCTCCCCCAAGCTAGCTTCAGGCTCACTACTGTGGAGGGGGAAATCCCATCCACCGGTAGTAGGCCCTCTGCTTCTCCAGCTGCTGCTTCTGTGCCAGCTCGATGGCGTGAAGTCTCTCGCCAGACATCCGCTGCCAGTCCAGAGTGGACTCGACGTGCTGTTGCACGGTATCCTCCATGTTGCCGACTCGGATGTTGAGCTTGCTCATCTGCTGAGTGAGGGTGGCCCCACGAGATGATGAGCGCAATCAGGACGACGAAGATGTCGCATCTCCGTAGGCAATACCAGCCGGGACGACCCACTCGCCACTGCCCACACTAGCCCAAGCTGAGCTACTTGCACCCTGCTGGTACATGGGCTGGTCCCAACCGGGAGCATATCCGGGAGTAACCCCAGGCATGTACTCGGTAGAGGTCCATGTACCGGACTGTGGTGTAGTAGGCTGAGGCTGTGGCTGTGGCTGAGGCGACAGCTGCGGGGATGGCTGTGGTGGCGGTTGTTGTGCTCCGGCTGCTCTCCTCGATGCGCTCCTAGTTACCCTGTCACCAGAGACACTAGAACGACGAGGTTCCTCAAGAGGAATGGTCAGTGGCCCCTTGCCGTACAACCTGAAATCCGGGTTAGGTAACTGGATCTGGTTTGTGTGGCCCGGGTAAAAGAAAACCAAAGAATCATCCGGGCCCTTTTTAAGAATATGCCCTGAGTCAAATAGGCCTCGTCAATCTGAGTCCGGGGATTAGCAATGGAGGGCACGTTGGGCCCCTGCGTAATCCCAAGATTTGTGACGATGCGAGAGATCAGAGACGTACACTCAATAGAACCCGTCATCTTAAAATTCGTTAACCATTATCGAATCATAGCTTGCATAGGGGAGATCTTGATTTGTCTGACCGCGGCATATAAGATCATCATCTCGTCAGTGCGCATGGGCCGCACGTCATCCCTTGGAAAGAGAGTGACGGTGAGCCACTTGTGCCACGGTCGGAGAGTGGGATGCAAGATTTTGTTGCACCTAGGTATCAACTTGCCGCGAACAGGCCGACCAGAGATCTCTTCCCAAAAACTCTCACGATTAAAACCAGCGCAAACTTGCTCAAGAGAAATAGTGCAGTGACGATGAAAACCGAGGGTGCGACTAAGATCTTTCCATGAAACTCGATACGGAACTCCATGAAATCGGAATGAAATACCGGACGCATCCTCTTGAAGAGTGCAGAGAAACTGGATGGTGGTAGGTCTAGAACCAACCTCCTGAACTGGGACAAAACCCTCCCAACCTAGATCTTGCCAAATGGAATCGAACTCGGAGTCCATACCTGTTTTCTCGAGAAGGTCCGGGTCGAACTCCTTGGTGTTGGCGAAGACTCGATCCTTGATGAGAGCGTAGGCTTGTCTCTCGCGATCGTCCCTCAAGTCGATGAAGGCAGCGTTGACGGCGTACACTTCTTCGGCTTGTGGCGTCGGTAGCTCTTCCTCTTCCTCTTCTTCACGGTCGGTTGACATTAGGCTTGGTGTGGCTTCGGAATGGCGAGATGAGCTTCCTCCTTCTCGCGAGCGGTGGGAGCGAGTCACCTTCTGGAACACACCGGCAGCCCAACTCATGGTGCACAACAATCGGACAACACGAGCAACTCGGTGATGGGTTAGTGAAACCAAAATGAAATCCTTACCGAGCTTCCTCCACCAATACTCAAAATTTTAGCAACACTTGGAGAGAATACTTAGCACCTCAATCTCGAGCAAGAAATCCACGAAAACCAGAGAGCAAGAACAAGAGAGGGAGAGAGTGATGCAATGGGTGAAGACACCCCTCAAACCCCCTAGTATTTATAGGCAATGAAGCCGGGCACGGAGACATGGGCCGTGTGCAACAGCTAGGAGCCGTTGGAGGAAGGAGGGCCGGGTTAGCCGTTAGGCTGGGTCGGCCGAACCCACCTCGGGTCCGCCCGCCTCCAGCTTTTTGCAACGGCTCTCTAACGGTCACATGAGGGCCTGCCTAGGT
The DNA here is from genome assembly GCA_036936925.1 of Cenchrus fungigraminus. NCBI lineage: Eukaryota > Viridiplantae > Streptophyta > Magnoliopsida > Poales > Poaceae > Cenchrus > Cenchrus fungigraminus. The sequence continues at coordinate 44,595,739 of CM072778.1, read as the reverse complement.
GTCCCGGTCCAAATTTGCCCGGAAACTTGCTCAAATGAATTTTTAGGGATTTTCCAACTCAAAATTTTATTTTCAGAATTTTTATTGAAAAAGGGAATTTTGCTAGAAGAAATTCTAGCATGCAAATGCAAGAATGGAAAATTCAAATATGCATTGGGAAAATTAAATTAAAATTTGAAAACGGAAATATGAGATAACTACCAATTTTACCTTTTGGCGAAAGGACTCATCTTTTTAAGTCTGAGAGTGGGACTTTTCTCGGTGATCAGTTCCACTCATCACCCCACTCCAGATAAGTAGGGGGGGTGTGATCTCCGTACCTCCCGCCACACCTTCCGTGTTTTTCTTGATTTTCTTGGTGCGGTCAGAGGTTGTGTGAGCTGGGGTTGTGGCTCCGTCCATCCCCAAGTTTGCTTATCATTTCCTTGCACTGAATAGCACTGCTCTTCTGTTGGTCGAAATTGGAACATCAAGTTCTTCTTCCCAATGCGGAAACGGATGGTCCCATTTTCCACATTGATCCTTGCCCGAGCGTCACTTAGGAACGGCCTCCCAAGAATGAGTGGCATTTCCGCATCATCTTGCATATCAAGGACCACGAAGTCTGCGAAGATGTAGGAACCTTGGACAAATACCAGTAGGCTTTCCACAATCCCCTCCGGATACCAGATCGATGCATTAGCAAGTTGAACTGTTCTCGAGGTTGGAGTAAGAGCAGGATATCCCAATCTTTCGAACATCGCATTGGACATGAGGTTAACACTCGCGCCAAGATCACAGAGAGCATTCCTGATTTTCTAGTAGTATATTGTGCAGGTGATAGCCGGATAGCCAGGGTCTTTCCTGTGCACAATTGCTGAAGATTCCCATGGATCAAGAACCTGCTGTATGGGTCTCCCTGCATAGTCAGTAGCTCGTGCCCTCCCAGATGGCTTACCCCATCTGGTGGACACTACACAAACATTCTCACAAGAAGACACAGGTTGCCCCGGAATCTTCCCGTCTTTAGCAGAGGGAACCAAAGCAGCTAACTGAGCCAACTGGGTTTCTCTCATTTTCTTAAAGCTCACTTGATCCTTAAGAGCAGAATAAAGGCTATCAATTTTAGTGTTGAGGCTTTCTAAAGCCTTATCATAGGCAGCTGTTTTCTTGTTGGAACCATCATTAATCTTAGCTTGCCCGAAAACTAGATCTTTCAGGGAAGGTTGGTTTGGATTGTAAGTATTACCTTGATTACCTCCTTGATAGTAAGGGCGTGATTGATTCCACGTTTGACCTCCTTGTGGATGATAACCATTGTTGTTGCCGTTCATGTACATCACATCCTCCTGGGTAGCAGGGCAGTAATTCCCTGAATGCCCAGTGTCACCACAGACTTCGCAGGTCATGCGAGCATCCATAGCTTGAGTAGTGATGGCCATGGCAGCCTTCTCACTGGTCAGAGCATCCATTCTTTTCATAAGTAGGTCCATCTTGGCATGCTGCATATCCGCTTCCTTGATGGTATGTGTACCCCTTTGACGTGGCTAGAGTCGATCATCACTCCACCCTTGGTTGGAGACCATCTTCTCAATAAGTTTAGTTACTTCAGCGATAGTGAGAGAGAAGAAAGCCCCTCCAGCAGCAGCATCAATATGGCCCCGGGCTGTCGGAGTCAGCCCATTGTAGAAACTCTGCAGAATAAGCCAGTTGTCCGTCCCATGATGGGGACAAGCCAGGATGTACTCCTGAAGCCTTTCCCAAGCTTCTGGAATGGTTTCATTTGCTTCTTGCTGAAAGGTTGAAATTCTTCCCCGAAGGGCATTGGTCCTACCCAACGGAAAGAACTTTGCGAGGAACGCTGCTGAGCACTTCGCCCAGGTGTCAATATTTGCACAGTTCGCATAGAACCACTGCTTCGCCTTTCCTAGCAGTGAGAATGCAAACAGCCGCAGACGAATGGCATCTTCCTCCACTCCTCGTATAGTGAAGCTACTGCACAGCTCTAGGAACTGTTGCAAGTGGGCGCTCATGTCTTCATTAGGCTTGCCACAGAATAGGCTAGCCTGTACCATCGTAATGAGGCCAGTCTTGATCTCGAAGTTTCCGTTCCCGGTGTTGATCTAGGGGCCAGTAGGCACCTGATCAGCAGAGGGAGCAGAGTATTCGTAAAGAGTCTTCTCTTGATTGGCCATAGGAGTTGATGTAGATGGCACAAAGGAAGCTGGGTCAACTTCCGTACGTACACGCTAGGGAGAACCGAAATGAGTTCTAGCTCTCCTTACGAGTGACTCAGGATCTTCAGTGAAATTCGGCGGTAAGTCGAAACCAGTCATACACTACCTGTCTTCATCATCGATAGACAAAGAAGGCATTCAAAGTTAGCCTGCATTGAGAACTGTTTTATTCCTATCATGAATATAAACATTACAAAGTGTTGACATGTTATCCTTAGCCTTCCCCGGCAACGGCGCCAGAAATGCTTGTTGGTATTTCTTAATGTCGATGCTAAGTTATGAGTTCCTAGCAATGATGCCAGAAATGACCACATGGTAATCCTAACGATTACAAGAGTCTGCAAGCGCACGGAAGTACCAGTGTAGCATTTCCCCAAAGGAGTATTTCAAAGGGTATCGAATCCAAGGAAGGTAGGGCGGATTAACAAGTTCAACACTATTGCAAGGAGTATAAATCATAGACGGGAACGAACCAGACACTCAAGTACAGGGGTGAGATATGATAGATAAGATAGTAGTGTGAACACACAAACACACTCTCTCTAAAGGTCCTAGGCTTAGGAGGCAACATACGAGTTAGTTCTAGGTTCTAAGGTACTAAGCATACAAAGTTAGTCAAACGAGTTAGATGCACACTAGCATTGCATGATTGCTGGCTCAAGCACCTAGGTACAAACGGGGAGCTAACCTCCTGCGTCGCTTATGCACGACTTCGGTTGTTAGACTTTAAACTCCTACAACGTATCCGAATGTGGGGGATTCCAGAAGGGTCCAACGACTGTCACCACCGCGGCCTACCCCAAGACAAACCGTGGGATACACTCATAAGCAACATAGCTATGCAACCCAAGGACCACGCTTACGTTGTTAGCAGGACCCTGACCAGCCCAGGCTATTGTGACCCAAGTCAAAGTCATACATGAAATAGCTGAATAACTGAAGTAGATCAAAGTCATACAATAAAATAAAGATACAAGAGGACTCATACCTAGATCCCAAAGTAGACTTGGAACCTGAAGTAGAACTACTCTACCCTACCTCCTAGCCTTAGAAACCAAAAGTGAGAGAGGAGGAGCAAGGTGTGTTGGTAAGAAATGAACCCCCTCCCCTTCTATTTATAGGCCAGAGCACCAGCGCAAGAAATAGTGAAACACCCCGGGGATGGCCTCTAGGACCAATGGACAAGCGCCACGTGGAAGCCCAGGATCAGCCGACCCAAGGTCGGTTCGGCTGATACTAGGGTCGGCCGACCCCAGGTGGGCCCCACTCGGGGTGTGCTTCCTCGGGGTGGCTGTCCTGTGGGTCCTTAAGTCGGTCCCTGGTGTACACGTGTTCTTGAGGCGGTTTAGGTGCTCTGGTAGGCCCATGGATCCATGTGAAGTCCACATGTCACGCTCTGATTCGTCAGGGCTTGCCTCCCTTGGATTGGTGACATGGCATGCATGCGTGGCACCTGAGGTGGCTTAGCTTGCATGCATGGCCCCTGAGGTGGCAGCCACTCCTTGAGGTGACGTGGCATGAATCATAGAAGGTGAGTTTGCCACTTCTTTTATGCTTATTTTCCTGCAATCACATAATCTCTAAGGACAAGTGGAACTACATTATTCTTAACTAAAATGCGTGTAAGAAATGCCTCTTGGTCCTTTATTCATGAGTAAATTGACGGCTAAAGTAAGCACTTAACAGCCGTCAACAACTCCCCCAAGCTATCCTCTTGCTCGTCCCGAGCAAGATACTTAGGACTTAGGTTGGTCGATCAGGAGTTGTTACGATGTTGCACTCCTAGTTTATGACAAGCATACGACTAGGTACTCTATCAAGGATTGAATGAGTTGGCATTGATCTTACCTTACGCTTGATTGCTATGGGGCTTGTAGCTTCACCTGCCTTGGGCGGTTGAAAGATAGAACAGTTGTATAGAAATTACTAATCACAAGTACCTTGATCAGTCGTCAATCCGGAGGTTTTGCTAATTTTTATAAAGAAATCAAAGTCCCTCAAATGATACCCTCGGATCGCTCAGTGTGTATGATTCCTCACCAAGGCATTAAATTGCCTTCTTTCTCCACTTACTCCTAATAAGCTGATATGTGGAGCTGTAGGTAGGGAAAACATGTGGCGTACCTGTTTCTCATATGTTATCGAGTCGAAAACTGAATCCTTGGGAGCAACAAGTCATACAACCTGATCAAGATGTGCATGTGTGTGTATATGGTGGATGGATGAAGAACTCCTTTTTGGATATGATTCTCTCTTCTCCTTTGAAATTTTTGAGACTTGGGCTATGTCACTTTTTTTATATATACTTCTCTCTTCTTCTTTTATATATATATATAGCCCATAGTCTTTACTGAATATTTTTGGAGAGAGAGTTATCATAGAAATGCGTGGAGCTTTATCTGTGAAAAGGATGGGGGATGGATGAAATGATGGGTGCTAACTTCCGGTGTAGAAGTTTAGCATATAGTGGCTGTGTACGTGATCTTGATCGTGGGAGCATGACAAATTTCTCGCCGAGGGTCACAACAATTCGACAAGACTCAATGAAGAAAACAAGTAGCATATGTAGAGGCTAACAACAGTTAGGATCTACATATGGCTTTGGATAGGAATTTCTCATCATTGAGGAACTTATCATTTTATCATTTTTCAAAAGAAAACTCCGGATATCAAAAATCACTTAGCACTAGTTCATAGCAACCCTATTTTACCATATCATACCTCAGAACAACCTAGGCAAAGGTCATGCTTTTGCTACCCACAAATTTCAAGCTAAGGTTTGATCATACAAGCCAACAAACTCAAAACTAAGATAGGATACTAAGCTGTAAGCAAGGCATACAAGAGGAATAAACAGAGCAACTATTCATCATTTCGACCAAGAAGGACAGAAAGCATTCTTATCGCTCATGTGAAAGCAAACTAATTTAAGAAAGCAAATAGATATTTTTGGTATTTTTAATTTTGCAGATTTTTATGTGTTTTTAGCATATGAGATTCTGAAAATAAAGATACAAGTTACCTCAGAGTGGCGGTCCTCCCCCAAGCTAGCTTCAGGGTCACTACTGTGGAGGGGGAAATCCCATCCACCGGTAGTAGGCCCTCTGCTCCTCCAGCTGCTGCTGCTGTGCCAGCTCGATGGCGTGAAGTCTCTCGCCAGACATCCGCTGCCAGTCCTGAGTGGACTCGACGTGCTGGTGCACGGTCTCCTCCATGTCGCCGACTCGGATGTTGAGCTCGCTCATCTGCTGAGTGAGGGTGGCCCCACGAGATGACGAGCGCAATCCGGACGATGAACATGTCGCATCTCCGTAGGCAGTACCAGCCGGGACGGCCCACTCGCCACTGCCCGCACTAGCCCAAGCTGAGCTACTCGCACCCTGCTGGTACATGGGCTGGTCCCAACCGGGAGCATATCCAGGAGTAACCCCAGGCATGTACTCAGTAGAGGTCCATGTATCGGACAGTGGTATAGTAGGCTGAGGCTGTGGCTGTGGCTGAGGCTGAGGCGACAGCTGCGGGGATGGCTGTGGTGGCGGCTGTTGTGCTCCGGCTGCTCTCCTCGATGCGCTCCTAGTTACCCTATCACCAGAGACCCTAGAACGACAAGGTTCATCAAGAGGAACAGTCAGTGGCCCCTGGCCGTACAACCTGAAATCTGGGTTAGGTAACTGGATCTGGTTTGTGTGGCCCGGGTAAAAGAAAACCAAAGAATCATCTGGGCCCTTTTTAAGAATATGCCCCTGAGTCAAATAGGCCTCGTCAATCTGAGTCCAGGGATTAGCAATGGAGGGCACGTTGGGCCCCTGCGTAATCCCAAGATTTGTGACGATGCGAGAGATCAGAGACATACACTCAATAGAACCCGTCATCTTAAAATTCGTTAGCCACTGTCGAATCATAGCTTGCACAGGGGAGATCTTGATTCGTCTAACCGCGGCATATAAGATCATCATCTCGTCAGTGCGCATGGGCCGCATGTCATCCCTTGGAAATAGAGTGACGGTGAGCCACTTGTGCCACAGTCGGAGAGAGGGATGCAAGATATCGTTGCACCTAGGTATCAACTTGCCGCGAACAGGCCGACCAGAGATCTCTTCCCAAAAACTCTCACGATTAAAACCAGCGCAAGCTTGCTCAAGAGAAATAGCGCAGCGATGATGAAAACCGAGGGTGCGACTAAGATCTTTCCATGAAATTCGATACGGAACTCCATGAAATCGGAATGAAATACCGGACGCATCCTCTTGAAGAGTGAAGAAAAACTGGATGGTGGTAGGTCTAGAACCAACCTCCTGAACTGGGACAAAACCCTCCAATCCTAGAGCTTGCCAAATGGAATCGAACTTGGAGTCCATACCTGTTTTCTCGAGAAGGTCCGGGTCGAACTCCTTGGTGTTGGTGAAGACTCGGTCCTTGATGAGAGCGTAGGCTTGTCTCTCCCGATCGTCCCTCAAGTCGATGAAGGCAGCCTCGACGGCGTACACTTCTTCGGCTTGTGGTGTCGGTAGCTCTTCCTCTTCCTCTTCTTCACGGTCAGTTGACATTGGGCTTGGTGTGGCTTCGGAACGGCGAGATGAGCTTCCTCCGTCTCGCGAGCGGCAGGAGCGAGTCACCTTCCGGAACACACCGGCGGCCCAACTCATGGTGCACAACAATCGGACAACACGAGCAACTCGGTGATGGGTTAGTGAAACCAAAATGAAATCCTTACCGAGCATGCTCCACCAATACTCAAAATTTCAGCAACACTTGGAGAGAATACTTAGCACCTCAATCTCGAGCAAGAAATCCACGAAAACCAGAGAGCAAGAACAAGAGAGGGAGAGAGTGATGCAATCGGTGAAGACACCCCTCAAACCCCCTGGTATTTATAGGCAATGAAGCCGGGCACCGAGACATGGGCCGTGTGCAATGGCTAGGAGCCGTTGGAAGAAGGAGGGCCGGGTTAGCCGTTAGGCTGGGTCGGCCGACCTGTGGGGTCGGCCGAACCCACCTCGGGTCCGCCCGCCTCTAGCTTTTTGCAACGGATCTCTAACGGTCACATGAGGGCCTGCCTAGGTGTCCCGGTCCAAATTTGCCTGGAAACTTGCTCAAATGAATTTTTAGGGATTTTCCAACTCAAAATTTTATTTTCAGAATTTTTATAGAAAAAGGGAATTTGGCTGGAAGAAATTCTAGCATGCAAATGCAAGAATGGAAAATTCAAATATGCATTGGGAAAAATTAAATTAAATTTTGAAAAGGGAAATATGAGATAACTACCAATTTTACCTTTTGGCGAAAGGACTCATCTTTTTAAGTCCGAGAGCGGGACTTTTCTCGGTGATCAGTTCCACTCATCACCCCACTCCCGATACGTAGGGGGTGTGATCTCCATACCTCCCGCCACACCTTCCGTGTTTTTCTTGATTTTCTTGGTGCGGTCAGAGGTTGTGTGAGCTGGGGTTGTGGCTCCGTCCATCCCCAAGTCTGCTTATCATTTCCTTGCCCTGAATAGCACTGCTCTTCTGTTGGTCGAAATTGGAACATCAAGTTCTTCTTCTGAAGGACCGATTAGGCGAACCAGAGAGAGGGGGAGTGAATGGGAGCCGATAAAAATTCTTCTTGAAGGAGATGAGAACTCCAACAAGACGAACACGGCTTCCAACTCACGTCTCCGACCCAACTACCCAAGCTGGTCAAGACCACGCAGCCACTGGAGTGCTACTGGTCCTAGGAACCAACACTCAACCTTCCTTGCCAAAACTCACCAAAACACACAGCGGAAACTTGCACGGCTTGCTGCCTGTGCTACACCGGTCAGACCGATGGCCTGCGCCGGTCAGACCGGTGACACTGGTCAGACCGGTGGACAGAGCCGGTCAGGCCGGTGGCTACAGCAGCCGCACAGCAAACGTTCCAGGAAGCCTCAGTGAATCCTCTAGGCCCTGGAACAAAAACCACCACGAAACACAACCTGTGAGGAAGAAGAACCCCTCACAAATCCTAGCAAAACAACTCCAAACACGCAAAGAACTGAACAGCAGGACCACGGGACAAAACCACACGGACAAGGCTGTTCCCCGAGACAAAAACCCACCAAGGGCTAGCACCGGTCAGACCGGTCAAAAGCACCGGTCAGACCGGTCGTGCCTGGGTAGCTCGGGATGAACAGCGCCCGCAAGTCAACTCTTCCAAATCCAACTCCCGATCTCCCGATCCGCTCCACGGTTTTGTACAAGACTTTGGGGATAGTAGGAACACCTCATGGGTACTCCATAGCCAAGATTTGGTCCACCAAAACTTGTCAAATCAAGAGGAATCGAAGAAATCCCACCAAGAACACCTCTAACCCTAGAGCCACGAAAACCCCAAAATCGAGCCCCTTTGCTCACGGATTTGGAAGGGGAATCAAAGGGTAAAGAACCACGAAGGGTTCATGCATACATCCCCCACCAAATCCCAAAGAGAAAGGCCTCGAAATCGCTCCAAGAAAATCGCCAAGAAAGGGCTCCGAAAATCACCAAAAAGGAGAAACGGGAAAGACACATCCAAGCCTTGAGGAACCACGCTGAATCATCTATACATACCAAAGAGGTTCATACAAGGTCTAGCTTGCCGCCCGATCATCCTTCCCTCTCACAAGATCTCACCATGAAGCTCTCAAGCTAGTCCCACGAAAATCCTAAGAAAATAGGAAGGAAAATAGGAAAACCAAATGAGCTAGGGTTCCAAGAGATGGCTGCCATCCTCTCACCACTTGGGTTATATGGAGGCAACCGAAAGACTAAAATACCCATACAAGCTAACTAGGGATACATGCCCCTCGAGGGCGAAATTGGAAGTCTTTGTCTTCGCACCATCGGACGGATGCCCAGCGACCGCAAACTTGCTTAGCCTCGACGCAAGCCTTGCGATCCCGACGCGTGTCCTCCGCTTCGAAGATTCCGGACTGCGTCGTCGCACACCGGTCAGACCGGTGCTCCTCACCGGTCAGACCGGTACCCACCGGTCAGACCGGTCAGACCCACCGGTCAGACCGGTCTGGAGCTGCTGCACCTCCGTCTTCGGTTCTTCGGTCTTGGCTTTGTGGATCAACCAAGGAACCCAGTGGTTTTCTGGTGAACCACCGGAAACCCCGCCAATCACCACTCATGACTCGGCTCCCACGTAGTCCCGGCTCGACCTTGGTTTTGAGGCTCAACCAAGAAACCGTCCATGACTTCATCTTGCCGTTCTTGCCACCATGCGGCCCGCACTTGACCCCGCTGGCCACCGGGTCCCTCGAACCAAGCCTACTTGTCTTCTCCACACCTGGAGGCCTCACCGGCAACGACCTTTCACGCTTGTTCTTCACCTGCACCTGCACCAGTCAAGCCGCAACCTGCACCGGCAATACTTAGCCAAGAATCAGTCCACACCACGTTGTCAATCACTCATCACACCAGGAAGCGACCATCCACCGGTCCTCGAACCACACCTGGCTCTCAATCTCCCCCTTGATGAGTGCATTGACAACACACACGTTTTGGTAACCAAGAGAAAAGGAAAAGAAAAGAAACGACTAAAAGAAACTCCAACAAGTGATCGAAAGCCAAAGAAAAGGCAAAGAGCAAGATCACTTGAAGAAGACAAGTCTCGAACCCCTTAGGCAAGGGCAACGGCTCGACACATCCTAGACAAAACATGCTCAAGCAAAGAGCACAAACCATCAAACCAAAGCTCGAAAACCACAAAGAGCTCCCTCTGCACACATGCAAGCTCCCCCTGAACCAATGCAACTCCCCCTGGACAAATGCATGCAAACCACTTCACGAAACAGAGCAGCTGCAACAGCTCAGCTCTGACCGGTCAGACCGGTCGACAGCACCGGTCAGACCGGTGGGCAACATGTGAACAGGACCAGCACTCTGACCGGTCAGACCGGTGACCTTAACCGGTCAGACCGGTGCACAACGGAGCCCAAAAATGGCTCGAAACCACCTGAAAACCTTCCAAATGCATTCAGTAGACCAAAACATGCTCAAACTTCTCTCCCTTGTTGACAATACATGAATCAAGCCAAAAATGCAAAAAATGCAATCTAGAGCTTCTCAAATAGACAAAATTCAACATAGGATGCTACACATGTCCAAACGAGCAAGTTAGATACTCTATAGCTTCGTAATGACATAAACTTCATGATCACCAAGTTTCACAACCATTGGGCGAAGCTAAGATAGAATTTAGCAATTTTGCGAAAAATCACCCTCTCATGAGCAAAGTCCTAAACATGAGCAAAACATGTCAAAATGGCAAAGCCACACAAACTTCATGCTAGGACAACCATTCTAAGCATAAGACCATCATAAACACCCACAAGCACCTCATGTCATGTCAAAGCCATCGAGCCATGTGCCTACTTCTATATATGAGACTTCTCATTGGTAGACATCATGCAATGATTTAGCACCCAAAGCAAATTAGAATTAGCACATATGACATGGGAGCACATTTTTCAAGCAATTTACATTTCATTTTCAGATTTATAATTGGTACATGAAATGTCTTTGCGACAAAAAGGAACTTATGCTCCTCCACAAGATGAAGCATGGGGGCTAAACATTCATGATGACAAATGAGCCTTTGGCCCCATATGATCAAAATAAGCTATCCAACCACAAATTAAGCATAGCCAAGCCACAAAAACATGTCAAGATCATGGAAAGGCATTTACTCACAAGAGAGCATACATATGAAATTTTCAAAAACATAGCCATCAACCATGGATACAAACCAAGATTATCAAGAGCTAAGCCAAACTAACCATAGCTTACCAAATTAGCTCACAAAGACATATATGTCATTCCATGGTGAACAATGTATATAGGAGAAGCCTTTCCTAAACAATGCATATGATACAAAATGCATGCAACCTAAGATACAAAGATGCCTATACATCATGTTACATATGCCATGCCAAATGCAAGAAATGCACAAAGGAAAGCTATACATATGCTACATAGGAGCTCCCACACGCCAACTCAAGAAATCAAACAAACACCAAGCTCCCCCCGCAAACGAGTGAAAGTTGCTTGATCTAGGGGTTTGGTGAAAATATCGGCTAGTTGTTCATGTGTGGGTACATGGATCAAAGCTATCTTCCCTTTCTCTACGTTGTCTCTCAGAAAATGATACCTCACTTCTATGTGCTTGGTTTTGGAATGGAGCACTGGGTTCTTTGCAACGCTTATGGCACTGGTGCTATCACATTGAAGTGGGACATGGGTATACTCCTCACCAAAGTCACTCATGGTGTATGTGATCCAAAGGAGCTGAGAGCAACAACTAGCTGCGGCCACATACTCTGCCTCGGTAGTGGATTGAGCAACACTCGACTGTTTGCGGGAAGACCAAGATACCAAAGAAGAACCCAAGAACTGGCAAGTCCCAGAAGTGGACTTCCTATCCAACCGACACCCGACAAAGTCCGCGTCTGAAAATCCATGAAGCGCCAAAGAAGAAGACGCAGAGTACCAAAGGCCGAAGTCGGGAGTGTGTCGCAAATACCTGAAAATGCGCTTGACTGCTTGCCGATGCGAAGTCCTCGGAGAAGCTTGAAAATGAGCGCACAGACACACCGAGAATTGAATGTCCGGCCTCGTCGCCGTCAAGTAGAGGAGTGACCCGATCATGCTCCGGTACTCCTTCTGGTCCACGTGTTCACCTTCCTCGTCCGCATCAAGAACTGTAGTCGTACTCATAGGCGTCGCCATGGCCTTGGAGTCCTCCATCTTGAACTTCCTCACAATGTCCTTGGTGTACTTAGCTTGGTGCACAAATGTTCCTTCCTTTGATTGCTTGATTTGTAGCCCGAGGAAGAACTGCAACTCGCCCATCATGCTCATCTCAAATTCCCTGCTCATGTCTTCTGCAAACCTTGCAACAAGAGAGTTAGACGAGCCACCAAAGACAATATCATCCACGTATACCTGCACAATCAGGATATCTTTGTCCTGCCTGAGGAGAAACAAGGTCTGGTCGACCTTCCCCATCTCAAACCCTCTCTCAAACAGGAACCCCCTCAACCTACCATACCAAGCTCTAGGCGCCTGCTTCAACCCATACAGCGCCTTCCTCAACTTGTATACCCGGTGAGGGTACTTCTCACTCTCAAACCCCGGTGGTTGCCTCACAAACACCTCTTCCTCCAATACACCGTTCAGAAAAGCACTCTTCACATCCATCTGGTACAACTTGAACCCTTTAGCCACGGAAAAGGCTAGAAGGATCCTGATCGCCTCCAAACGAGCTACAGGAGCGAAAGTCTCCTCGTAGTCGATCCCCTCTTTCTGACTGTACCCCTGAGCAACAAGTCTCGACTTGTTCCTCACCACTTCTCCTTTCTCTCCCTCTTTATTTTTCCACACCCATTTTGTCCCAATCGGCTTACACCCTGGGGGAGGGTCAACCAACACCCAAACTTGGTTCCTCTCAAAATTCTCCAACTCCTCATGCATCGAGTTAACCCAATTATGATCAGATAACGCATGTCCAATGTCTTTGGGCTCAAAGGTGGCAACAAAAGCAGCATGAGCGAAATGAGAATTGTTCCGAACCCTCGACCGTGTAGTACGTTCATTCATGTCGCCGATGATTCTCGAAGCTGGGTGATCCACTTGCACTCGTCGGGGAGGTTCTCGCCTTGATGCTACCTCCCCCTCAACAGGAGCTTCGCCTTGATCTGGGTTTGTCGTTGTAGGTGTGGGAGAGGGTCCATTCTCGATCGTTGTCGAAGTAGTAGGTACATGTTCAACCGCGGGCATCACGCCGCCATCTTCATCATCTCCATGTTCATGCTCCTCCTCCTGAAAGATCTCCTCGCCAAGTTCGTCGTCACCTGCACACTCAAAAACAAGCTGACTACGTGGCTGTGTGTCGTCGAAGGTTACCTCGCAAGTCTCCACGATTTGGTTAGTTTCAAGATTGAGCACACGAAATGCTCTAGAATGAGATGCATAACCAAAGAAAATGCCATCGACAGACCTAGCCTCGAACTTGTCCAACTTCTTCCCTTTCTTCAGAATGAAGCATTTACAACCAAAGACATGGAAGTGACTCACCTTGGGTGTGCGACCGTGCATCAACTCGTAACAGGTTTTCTTCTTGTGAACCCTGAGGTAGATCCTGTTCGACACATGGCACGCGGTATTGACCGCCTCAGCCCAGAACCTTCTCGGAGTCCTATGCTCGTCGAGCATCATCCGAGCCATCTCGCACAAGGTCCTGTTTTTCCTTTCCACCACGCCATTCTGGGGAGGCGTATACGGACTCGAAAACTGATGTTCAAGACCCAAGTCATGGCAAAAGGTTTCGAAGCGAGAGTTTTTGAATTCCGAGCCATTGTCACTGCGGATCGCTCGTATGGCATCTCCGTGCCTCTCGTTTCTTAACCTCAAGACAAGATCTCGAACAAAACCAAACGTCTCCCCCTTCTCCTCAAGAAAGAACACCCACGCATACCGAGAGTAGTCGTCCACCACAACAAGGACATACCACTTCCCACCCGCAGATCGCACACGAGCTGGGCCAACAAGGTCCATATGGAGCAGCTCGCATGGACGCTCAGTCATCACATCGGTGAGAGGCGGGTGAGAAGAGGCTACCATCTTGGCATGCCTACACGGCGCACAAACCAACTCTTTCTCAAACCTCAATCGTGGCAATCCTCGGACCAAATTGAGTTTACTCAAGTGAGACAAAAATCAAAGCTCAAGTGACCCAACTTCCTATGCCACTTCCACAACTCACTCGAAGAACCAGCCAAGAAGCAACGCTCCACACCAGAAGATTGAGAAAAATCAGCTCGGAACACCTGACCCTCGGGAACGACCATGCAAACAAGATCCCCCCGAGAATCTAAAATCAGAGAACCACCAGGCCGGAACAACACCTCAAAACCCTCATCCAACAGCTGGGACACAGAAAGCAAATTGTATCCAAGCGATTGAACAAGAGCAACACGCCTGAGAGTGATCTTGTCACTTACCTTAATCTCACCTTCTGACAGCACACGCCCTCGCCCATTGTCCCCAAAGGTGATGTACTTCTTTGTCACCACCGGGACGAGACTTGAGAACCACCCCTTGTCTCCGGTCATATGCCTCGAGCAACCGGAGTCAATCAACCAAATGTTCTTCAAGTCTCCCACCTGAAATTCAAAAGCGAGCACGTGAGTGAACAAACGACTCAGCACTGGGGTTAGTACCAAAAGAGTAAAACCAGTGCCGAGCCATTTGCTCCAAAGTGGGGTTAGCACAAACCAAATCATCACGCCTATCAAAGCTACCACCACGGTAACCACCACGAGGGAACCAACCCTCTCTAGCTGGAGGAGGACGAAAACCACGAAAGGGAAACCGTGGATCGTTCCTCCGCTCCATCTCAAAGCTACGACTCTTCTCACCCTCGTATTGAGCACGAGGTGGAGAACGCCTAGCAAACTGACCACCTGCAAACTTTCCAGACCAACCACCAGAACCACGACCTCCAGAACCAAACCGAGCATCCTCACGAGCACGAAACCCGACTCGCTGTTTGCCCAGACCTGCACCGGTCTGACCGGTGTAGTACACCGGTCTGACCGGTGTGGCTCGGCCAGCAGCAACACCTGCAGCCTTCCGGTCTCCCCAAGCCGGAACCGTCCTCACAATCGCCTTCGCCCTGGGCATCTGCATACGAGGCTCAGGTACACCATTAGAGGGGTGGTACCTGTCCCTGTTAGCCCACTCTCTAGCCATTCTCTCCTCACGCTTCCTCTTGAAGCAAAACTCATCCTTGTGACCATCTCTCCCACAATACCCACAATGGAACTTTATGGGCTGTGGCTTAGGCTTAGGCTTGGGTTGGGGCTGCCCACTCGGCTTCTCACCCTTCTTCTCTCCTTCCTCACCTCCCTTTGGGCTCACAAACTTCACCGGTTTCTGAAAATCATTTGTTGGGTGAGGGAATATGGGTGGATCTAGAGTAGTGTCAAGTTTGTTTCTGAGATGGTTGGGCTTGGGCTCAAACTTGTTCTTGTGTCTGTTTGGTGGTGGGATAGGAATCTCTCCAACACTCTCAACTCCCTCACCACAGTTCTCTCCAAGCTTGTCAGCCCCAAGTGCCTGACCATCATAGCGTTTGAAAGCCGCTATCATGATACCGAGCTGAGGCTCCTGACCCGACAACCAGCTCATACATTTTCTCAGCTCATCATTTTCATCCTGCAGGCGATCAACATAATGTGCAAGCTCCAAATTCTTAACCGCATGCAATTCACAAGTAGAGCAAGAAGTGGGAATAGGCTCTTTCAACTTAGCCTCAAGCGAAACAGTGTAAGCATGCATCTCATCAATCTTTCCATGCAAAACAGGGCAAGAAGTGCAAGCACCTAGCAAAGCAGGTCTAGACTTAAGCTCAGCCACTTCAACCCTAAGCATATCTAGTTCATCACAAGTAGAAGCATGCTTATCCTTAAGAGCAGTAAGATCAGCTAGGTACACAGAGCAATCACAGCAATCAATCTCATCAGAAACCACAGGAGAAGCCTTAAGCGAATCAATCTCAAGCTTAGCATCTAGGTTCTGGGTTTCTAGCTCAGCCACACGGTTCCTAGCATCTTCTAGTGAGGCCCTAAGCTCTTTCCTCATCTTCTTGGCCTCTCTAAGCATGTGATCGCGGTTATCAAGCAAGTCAACCAACTCATCATTCTCCTTGCGCAAAGAAGAGAGCTCATCACATACCTCATCCTCGGAGTCAGAGTCCGAGTCACTCTGGTGGCTCTTCTTGCTGCCGGAGCTACGGGCCATGCCGCAGAAGCCATCTCTCGCGAAGCAGCTCAACCCGCTCAAGTTCCTGGATGACTTCTTGTTCTTGCGCCGATCACCTTCATCTTCACTGCTACTCGAGCTTGAGGAAGAGTAGGCGGAGCTGGAGTCGACGTCTCTCGCTCCGACCATTGCTCGGGCCTTCCTGCCGCGGCCATCCTTCTTCCTCGACCGTCGCTCGTCCTTGTGCTTGTTCTTGTGCTTGTGATCGCGCCTCGATCGGTACTTGCCATCCTTGCTCGATCGGTGCCTGTAGCCGTCCTTGTAGCCGTCCTTGTTCTCCGTCTTCTCCGGGCAGTCGGCAACGAAGTGTCCTGGCTTGCCGCACTGAAAGCACGTCCGTGCTGTCCTCCTCGTGTTCACCTGGTTCTCGTGCAGCCTCTCGAACCGCCTGGTCAGCAACGCCAGCTCGTCCTCTCCAAGCACGTCGAACTCCTCATCTGGCAAAGACATCAAAGAAGACAGAGAGTACATCCTGGAGGATGCGTTAGCGTTAGACTTAGCTCCTTTGCCACTAACGAGAGCGAGACTATGAGAATCAGTCGGGCTCTCGATCTTGGTTGTCATACCACGGTCCAACTCAGCCGACTTGAGCTTCGAGAACAGCTCGTTCACCGTCAAGGTGTCATACTTCTCGGACTCAACAATAGCCTCAAACTTCCTGTCCCATACGGTACGATCCAACGAGTGCAAGAGCTTCACGGCTCTATCATGATCATTGTATGGGAGGACGTCCACATTGGCTCTCATGTTGTTCACAACGACCGTAAATCGCTGGAAAAGGGCATCGACGGACTCGCCGGGGGGATGAGTGAAGTTCTCGTACTCTCTCCGGTAAGTCACGTACATCCGAGCCTGAACCTGAGCATTCCCAGCATGAGCATCCTTCAACTGCTCCCAAATCCTACAAGCTAAGTCCTCTGTCTGAACCCGATCGAATTCAGGCTGACACAGAGCACGAAACAAGTAGTCGACAGCCTTGTTGTTGGCTTCGAACATATCCCTCGATCCTGGAGCAAGGAAGTTCATCGGATGAACATAAGCTGTGTTCACCGTGACATCCCAAAGGATCTGACCCTTTCCGCGGAGGAACGCCGCCATCCGCCTTTGCCACATCTGGTAGTTCTTCCCATCGAAGTGCGGAGGACCCGAACCCCGTTCCTGGTACGCCATCTTTGGATCTTAGACTGGTAAGAGTCAATAAAGACCCGAACCGGCTCTGATACCAATTGAAGGAACGATTAGGCGAACCAGAGAGGGGGGGAGTGAATGGGAGCCGATAAAAATTCTTCTCGAAGGAGATGAGAACTCCAACAAGACGAACACGGCTTCCAACTCACGTCTCCAACCCAACTACCCAAGTTGGTCAAGACCACGCAGCCACTGGAGTGCTACTGGTCCTAGGAACCAACACTCAACCTTCCTTGCCAAAACTCACCAAAACACACAGCGGAAACTTGCACGGCTTGCTGCCTGTGCTACACCGGTCAGACCGATGGCCTGCGCCGGTCAGACCGGTGACACTGGTCAGACCGGTGGACAGAGCCGGTCAGGCCGGTGGCTACAGCAGCCGCACAGCAAACGTTCCAGGAAGCCTCAGTGAATCCTCTAGGCCCTGGAACAAAAACCACCACGAAACACAACCTGTGAGGAAGAAGAACCCCTCACAAATCCTAGCAAAACAACTCCAAACACGCCAAGAACTGAACAGCAGGACCACGGGACAAAACCACACGGACAAGGCTGTTCCCCGAGACAAAAACCCACCAAGGGCTAGCACCGGTCAGACCGGTCAAAAGCACCGGTCAGACCGGTCGTGCCTGGGTAGCTCGGGATTAACAGCGCCCGCAAGTCAACTCTTCCAAATCCAACTCCCGATCTCCCGATCCGCTCCACGGTTTTGTACAAGACTTTGGGGATAGTAGGAACACCTCATGGGTACTCCATAGCCAAGATTTGGTCCACCAAAACTTGTCAAATCAAGAGGAATCGAAGAAATCCCACCAAGAACACCTCTAACCCTAGAGCCACGAAAACCCCAAAATCGAGCCCCTTTGCTCACGGATTTGGAAGGGGAATCAAAGGGTAAAGAACCACGAAGGGTTCATGCATACATCCCCCACCAAATCCCAAAGAGAAAGGCCTCGAAATCGCTCCAAGAAAATCGCCAAGAAAGGGCTCCGAAAATCACCAAAAAGGAGAAACGGGAAAGACACATCCAAGCCTTGAGGAACCACGCCGAATCATCTATACATACCAAAGAGGTTCATACAAGGTCTAGCTTGCCGCCCGATCATCCTTCCCTCTCACAAGATCTCACCATGAAGCTCTCAAGCTAGTCCCACGAAAATCCTAAGAAAATAGGAAGGAAAATAGGAAAACCAAATGAGCTAGGGTTCCAAGAGATGGCTGCCATCCTCTCACCACTTGGGTTATATGGAGGCAACCGAAAGACTAAAATACCCATACAAGCTAACTAGGGATACATGCCCCTCGAGGGCGAAATTGGAAGTCTTTGTCTTCGCACCATCGGACGGATGCCTAGCGACCGCAAACTTGCTTAGCCTCGATGCAAGCCTTGCGATCCCGACGCGTGTCCTCCGCTTCGAAGATTCCGGACTGCGTCGTCGCACACCGGTCAGACCGTTGCTCCTCACCGGTCAGACCGGTACCCACCGGTCAGACCGGTCAGACCCACCGGTCAGACCGGTCTGGAGCTGCTGCACCTCCGTCTTCGGTTCTTCGGTCTTGGCTTTGTGGATCAACCAAGGAACCCAGTGGTTTTCTGGTGAACCACCGGAAACCCCGCCAATCACCACTCATGACTCGGCTCCCACGTAGTCCCGGTTCGACCTTGGTTTTGAGGCTCAACCAAGAAACCGTCCATGACTTCATCTTGCCGTTCTTGCCACCATGCGGCCCGCACTTGACCCCGCTGGCCACCGGGTCCCTCGAACCAAGCCTACTTGTCTTCTCCACACCTGGAGGCCTCACCGGCAACGACCTTTCACGCTTGTTCTTCACCTGCACCTGCACCAGTCAAGCCGCAACCTGCACCGGCAATACTTAGCCAAGAATCAGTCCACACCACGTTGTCAATCACTCATCACACCAGGAAGCGACCATCCACCGGTCCTCGAACCACACCTGGCTCTCATCTTCCCAATGAGGAAACGGATGGTTCCATTTTCCACATTGATCCTTGCCCGAGCGTCACTTCGGAACGGCCTCCCAAGAATGAGTGGCATTTCCACATCATCTTGCATATGAAGGACCACGAAGTCTGCGAAGATGCAGGAACCTTGGACAAATACCACTAGGCTTTCCACAATCCCCTCCGGATACCGGATCGATGCATCAGCAAGTTGAATTGTTCTCGAGGTTGGAGTAAGAGCAGGATATCCCAATCTTTCGAACATCGCCTTGGACATGAGGTTAACACTCGCGCCAAGATCACAGAGAGCATTCCTGATTTTCTGGTAGTATATTGTGCAGGTGATAGCTGGATAACCAGAGTCTTTCCTGTGCACAATTGCTGAAGATTACCATGGATCAAGAACCTGCTGTATGGGTCTCCCTGCATAGTCAGCAGCTCGTGCCGTCCCAGATGGCTTACCCCATCTGGTGGACACTGCACAAACATTCTCACAAGAAGACACGGGTTGCCCCGGAATCTTCCCGTCTTCAGCAGAAGGAACCAAAGCAGCTAACTGAGCCAACTGGGTCTCTATCCTTTTGTTAAAGCTCACTTGATCCTTAAGAGCAGAATAAAGGCTATCAATTTTAGTGTTGAGGCTTTCTGAAGCCTTATCATAGGCAGCAGTTTTCTTGTTAAAACCATCATTAATCTTAGCTTGCCCGAAAACCAGATCTTTCAGGGAAGGTTGGTTCGGATTGTAAGAATTACCTTGATTACCTCCCTGATAGTAAGGGCGTGATTGATTCCACGTTTGACCTCCTTGTGGACGATAACCATTGTTGTTGCCGTTCATGTACATCACATCCTCCTGGGTAGCAGGGCAGTAATTCCCTGAATGCCCAGTGTCACCACAGACTTCGCAGGTCATGCGAGCATCCATTGCTTGAGTAGTGATGGCCATGGCAGCCTTCTCACTGGTCAGAGCATCCATTCTTTTCATAAGTAGGTCCATCTTGGCGTGCAGCATATCCGGTTCCTTGATGGTTTGTGTACCCCTTTGACGTGGCTGGAGTCCATCATCACTCCACCCTTGGTTGGAGACCATCTTCTCAATAAGTTTAGTTGCTTCAGCGATAGTGAGAGAGAAGAAAGCCCCTCCAGCAGCAGCATCAATATGGCCCCGGGCTGTCGGAGTCAGCCCATTGTAGAAACTCTGCAGAATAAGCCAATTGTCCATCCCATGATGGGGACAAGCCAGGATGTACTCTTGAAGCCTTTCCCAAGCTTCTGGAATGGTTTCATTTGCTGCTTGCTGAAAGCTTGAAATTCTTCCCCGAAGGGCATTGGTCCTGCCCAACGGAAAGAACTTCGCGAGGAACGCTGCTGAGCACTTCGCCCAGGTGTCAATATCTGCATGGTTCGCAAAGAACCACTGCTTCGCCTTTCCTAGTAGTGAGAATGGAAATAGCCACAGACGAATGTCATCTTCCTCCACTCCTCGTATAGTGAAGGTACTGCACAGCTCCAGGAACTGTTGCAAGTGGGCACTCGCGTCTTCATTAGGCTTGCCACAGAATGGGCTACCCTGTACAATCATAATGAGGCCAGTCTTGATCTCGAAGTTTCCGTTCCCGGTGTTGATCTCGGGGCCAGTAGGCACCTGATCAGCAGAGGGAGCAGAGTATTCGCGAAGAGTCTTCTCTTGATTGGCCATAGGAGTTGATGTAGATAGCACAAAGGAAGCTGGGTCGACTTCCGTATGTACACGCTGGGGAGAACCGAAATGAGTTCTAGCTCTCCTTGCGAGTGACTCAGGATCTTTAGTGAAATTCGGCGGTAAGTCGAAACCAGTCATACACTACCTGTCTTCATCATCGATAGACAAAGAAGACATTCAAATTTAGCCTGCATTGCGAACTGTTTTATTCCTGTCATGATTATAAACATTGCAAAGTGTTGACATGTTATCCTTAGCCTTCCCCGGCAACGGCGCTAGAAATGCTTGTTGCTATTTCTTAACGTCGATGCTAAGTTATGAGTTCCTAGCAACGATGCCAGAAATGACCACAGGGTAATCCTAACAATTACAAGAGTCTACAAGTGCATGGAAATACCATTGTAGCATTTCCCCAAAGGAGTATTCCAAATTGTATCGAATCCAAGGAAGGCTGGGCGGATTAACAAGTTCAACACTATTGCAAGGAGTATAAATCATAGACGGGAACGAACCAGACACTCAAGTACAGGGGTGAGATATGATAGATAAGATAGTAGTGTGAACACTCAAACACACTCTCTCTAAAGGTCCTAGGCTTAGGAGGCAACATACGAGTTAGTTCTAGGTTCTAAGGTACTAAGCATACAAAGTTAGTCAAATGAGTTAGATGCACACTAGCATTCCATGATTGCTGGCTCAAGCACCCAGGTACAAACGGGGACCTAACTAGCCGCGTCGCTTACGCACGACTCCGGTTGTTAGACTTTAGACTCCTACAGCGTATCCGAACATGGGGGATTCCAGAAGGGTCCAACGGCTGTCACCACCGCGGCCTACCCCAAGACAAACCGTGGGATACACTCATAAGCAACGTAGCTACGCAACCCAAGCACCATGCTTACGTTGTTAGCTGGACCCTGACCGGCCCGGGCTATTGTGACCCAGGTCAAAGTCATATATGAAATAGCTGAATAACTGAAGTAGATCAAAGTCATACAATAAAATAAAGATACAAGAGGACTCATACCTAGATCCCAAAGTAGACTTGGAACCTGAAGTAGAACTGCTCTAGCCTACCTCCTAGCCTTAGAAACCAAAAGTGAGAGAGGAGGAGCAAGGTGTGTTGGTAAGAAATGAACCCCCTCCCCTTCTATTTATAGGCCAGAGCACCGGCGCAAGGAGTGAAACACCCCGGGGATGGCCTCTAGGACCAATGGACAAGCGCCACGTGGAAGCCCAGGATCAGCCAACCCAAGGTCGGTTCGGCCGATCCTAGGGTCGGCCGACCCCAAGTGGGCCCCACTCGGGGTGTGCTTCCTCGGGGTGGCTGTCCTGTGGGTCCTTAAGTCGGTCCCCGGTGTACACGTGTTCTTGAGGCGGTTTAGGCGCTCTGGTGGACCCATGGATCCATGTGAAGTCCACGTGTCACGCTTTGATTCGTCGGGGCTTGCCTCCCTTGTATTGGTGACATGGCATGCATGCGTGGCACCTGAGGTGGCTTAGCTTGCATGCATGGCCCCTGAGGTGGCAGCCACTCCTTGAGGTGACGTGGCATGAATCATAGAAGGTGAGTTTGCCACTTCTTTTATGCTTATTTTCCTGCAATCACATAATCTCCAAGGACAAGTGGAACTACATTATTCTTTACTAAAATGCGTGTAAAAATGCCTCTTGCTCCTTTATTCATGAGTAAATTGACGGCTAAAGTAAGCACTTAACAATCGTCAACAGCGTGGTGCTCGGGTTGCGTAGCTACGTTGCTTATGAGTGTATCCCACGGTTTGTCTTGGGGTAGGCCGCGGTGGTGACAGCCGTTGGACCCTTCCGGAATCCCCCACGTTCAGATATGCTGTAGGAGTCCAAAGTCTAACAACCGGAGTCGTGCGTAAGCGACGCGGGAGGTTAGCTCCCCGTTTGTACCTGGGTGCTTGAGCCAGCGATCATGCAATGCTAGTGTGTATCTAACTCGTCTGACTAACTTTGTATGCTTAGTACCTTAGAACCTAGAACTAACTCATATGTTGCCTCCTAAGCCTAGGACCTTTAGAGAGAGTGTGTTTGTGTGTTCACACTACTATCTTATCTATCATATCTTACCCCTGTACTTGAGTGTCTGGTTTGTTCCCGTCTATGATTTATACTCCTTGCAATAGTGTTGAACTTGTTAATCCGCCCAGCCTTCCTTGGATTCGATACTCTTTGGAATACTCCTTTGGGGAAATGCTACAATGGTACTTCCGTGCGCTTGCAGACTCTTGTAATCATTAGGATTACCATTCGGTCATTTCTGGCATTGTTGCTAGGAACTCATAACTTAGCATCGACGTTAAGAAATGCCAACAACCTGTCAGACCGGTCAGGCCTGGGCAGCTCGGGATGAACAGCAACCCGCGGATCAACTCCCCCAAATCCAAATCTCGATCTCCCGATTCCCTCCACAGATTCGCACAAGACTTTGGGTAAAGTAGGAACACCTCATGGGCACTCCATAGCCAAGATTTGGTCCACCAAAACTTGCTAAATCAAGAGGAATCGAAGAAATCCCACCAAGAACACCTCTAACTCTAGAGAGGAGAAAACCCCAAAATCGTGCCCCTTTGCTCACGGATTTAGGAGGGGAATCAAAGGGAAAAGAACCACTAAGGGTTCAAGCATACATCCCCCACCAAATCCCAAAGAGAAAGGTCTCAAATCCGCCACAAGAAAATCGCCAAGAAAAGGCTCCGAAAATCACCAAAAAGGGAAAACGGGAGAGACACGCCAAAGCCTTGAGGAACCACGCCGAATAATCTATACATAGCATGAAGGTTCATACAAGGTCTAGCTTGCCTCCCGATCATCCATCCCTCTCTCAAGATCTCATCATGAAGCTCTCAAGCTAGTCCTAGAAATTCCAAAGGAAAATGGAAAAGGAAAAAGCAAAACAAAATGAGCTAGGGTTCCAAGAGATCCTGCCATCCTCTCACCACTTGGGTTATATGGAAGCAACCAAAAGACGAAACTACCCCTAAGGCCTAACACTAGGATACACACCCCCGAGGGGCACTTTAGGAATCTTCGTTGTCGCACCATCGGACGGATGCCCGGCGACCGCACCCTGCGTAGCCTCGACGCACACCATGCGATCCCGACGCGTGTCCTCCGCTTCGAAGTCTCCGGACTGCGTCATCGCACACCGGTCAGACCGGTCTAATGCTGCTGCACCTCCGTCTTCGGTCTTGGCTTTGTGGATCAACCAAGGAACCCAGTGGTTTTCTGGTGAACCACTGGAAACCCCGCGAACTTGGTGTGGCCTCCGCCAATCTCCACTCATGACTTGGCCCCCACGAAGTCCTGACTCAATCTTGGCTTTGTGGCTCAACCAAGGAACTGTCCTCGACTTCATCTTGCCGTTCTTGCTACCATGCGGCCCGCACTTGACCCCGCTGGCCACCGGGTCCCTCGAACCAAGCCTACTTGTCTTCTCCACACCTGGAGGCCTCACCAGCAATGACCTTTCACGCTTGTTCTTCACCTGCACCAACACTAGTCAAGCCGCAACCTGCACCTGCAATACTTAGCCGAGAATCAGTCCACACAATGTTGTCAATCACTCATCACACCAGGAAGCGACCATCCACCGGTCCTCGAACCACACAGGTCCTCATCAACACCGGCTTGAGTTCAAAGTTTCCTTCTCCCACCATCACGTTCGGCCCGGTAGGGACATTGGTGTTGGAGGGAGCGGAAAACTCGCGAATCGTCCTCTCGGCTATCGGTGCTGACGAGGTGCTGTCTACGCGATCGACGGTGTTCGTCTCTTGACTCGACAGAAACTTCTGAGGAATGAGGACACGAGGTCGCACTCTCCTCACAAGTGACTCCGGATTGTCGTGAAAGTTGGACGGTAGGTCGAAACCGGTCGTGCACTACTCTGCGTACACGAGAGTAGAGCAAGGGTAAACCCGCTTAAATAGCGGTTCATCGAACCTGGATAACTCTACCACTAAGTTTAAACGATATCTTGTGCCTATTGCTTCCGCGGCAACGGTGCTAGAAATGCTTGTTGACGTTCCTTAGCCTCACTACTAGGTTTGCACTCACGACGACGGCGCTAGAAATGCTTGTTAGCACTTGCTAGCGTCGCTATCGGGTTTATACCCCTAGTAATGAAGCTAGGAACATCTTTGGTAAAACACACATCACAGAAAGGTCCGCAAGCGCACGGATCACCGTTGTAGCACTTCACCCGGTGGTATTCGGGTTATCATATTTATATTTTCCCAAGGGAAGCACTACGGCAAAGATGATCGGATAAACGGTGGAGAGTAACAAGACTCTGTAAAGAGCTATAGCGGGGGTAACGAGTAAAGATATTCGGGGATAACTTGACACACACAAGGAGATCTTGATAAAGGGTTAGAGAGGACCTAGTGAGCTGGGAGGACAACGAGACGAGAAAGGATCCTAACACAATCTATCTATTCTTGTCAACTCTAGGTAAAGAACTAAGGCAAAGGTTAACCAAGGCAAGCTAAACTCGACAAGCTCTTCTAGTGCTGCAGGGGCATGCAAAGCCACGCTCTCGGACTGGGATGAGAAGGGAGAATGACGACGTGCTGAATCCTACCGGCCCGAACTAACATGGTGGACTACAAAGCTAGTCCGGAGCTGTCACCTCCCTAGGGTATCACAACTATTCCGTTGAACGGGACACCAATCTAAGACTAAGGCAAGCTCTGAGCACCGCGCTCACAACAAACCAAAGAACCTTTCCCCGGATATCACGAAGGAAGGTCTCTCTCCGCTACTAAGCACAAACGTACTCGGTAGAAGATCAAGCGAAGAATGACCACAACACTATAGGGTTCAAGAGAGCTACACTAACCAAGATTAAACTAACTTTGGTCTAAACCAAGAATAAAACTTCTAGAGCAAAGTAAAAGCTAAATGTAATTGACTCGAAAGGTAAGATAGAAAGATAACTTGAATTGTACTTGAGTCTCAACAAAGAAAGGATACAAGAGTAGTACCGGAACCCTGAAGAAGACTCCTCCGGAACCCCGAGACTAGCTCGACTCGACTCTAACTCCCAAACTACACTACTCCTACTCTAAGTGAACAATAGAGAGAAATGGAGATGCGCCTGCATTGTGTGTCCATTCCAGCGAGTATGAGGTCCCTTTTATAGGCAAGGGTGGTAGGTGGAGCACTAGGGAGGAAAACCCTAGGTACGACTGTATCTCAAGGCACGGCCGGCCCTAGGATGTGCCGCCTCTCGCCTTGGACGCTCCTGATCACTGCTCCTGAGGCGGTTGTAGGTCAGCTCCTTGGGTCGGTTTCGCCTGGCATGCCAAGTGATAGGTGCGGCCGGCCCTATAGGTGCAGCCGACCCTACCCCCTGCCGTGTGATGCACCGACCGTGTTAGGGGACGCCTAGGATCGCCTTTGGATGACGGTTGTGGCGGTTGAGCGATCGGATAAGTGGACCCATTGATCCAAGTGATCCTAGCGTCCACCCTTTGATCAAACCGACGTTTCTTCAGTGAATCACACTCATCCAAGTTGTGCTCGACGGAGTTGGGGCACTCAGGACCAGAGGCGTGCAACCGGGCAGGGCCGGCCGCACCTGCAGGGCCGGCCACACCTGCAGGTTTGGCCGGACTAGGTGGTTCGGCTGTGCCTGGCACATGTGGCGTGTTGGTCTGAAATTCTCCAAAAATGTGTAGCTGCCTATGAAATTCACAACACAACTCGTGGAATTTTATTAGTACTAAAAATGTGCATGAAACTTGTCATATACTCCTCTCGAACCCGAGGTTTTGACGGTCAAATTTTTGTTGTAAGGACTGTCAACAACGTTCACCCGAGCAAAACCCAACAATGGTCGGCACCGGTCAGACCGGTGAGAGGCACCGGTCAGACCGGTCAAGACCTGGGCTCTCGGGATTTATAGCAACCCCGGGTCAACTCCCCCAAATCCAAATCTCGATCTCCCAATTCGCTCCACAGATTCGCACAAGACTTTGGGGATAGTAGGAACACCTCATGGGCACTCCATAGCCAAGATTTGGTCCACCAAAAGTTGCTATATCAAGAAGAATCGAAGAAATCCCACCAAGAATGCCTCTAACCCTAGAGAGGAGAAAACCCCAAAATCGAGCCCCTTTGCTCACGGATTTGGGAGGGGAATCAAAGGGAAAAGAACCACGAATGGTTCAAGCATACATCCCCCACCAAATCCCAAAGAGAAAGGTCTCAAAACCGCTACAAGAAAATCGCCAAGAAAAGGCTCTGAAAATCACCAAAAAGGGAAAATGGGAGAGACACAATCAAGCCTTGAGGAACCACGCCGAATCATCTATACATACCATGAAGGTTCATACAAGGTCTAGCTTGCCTCCGGATCATCCATCCCTCTCACAAGATATCACCATGAAGCTCTCAAGCTAGTCCTAGAAAATCCTAAGAATAATAGGAAGGAAAATAGCAAAGGGAAATGAGCTAGGGTTCCAAGAGATGGCTGCCATTCTCTCACCACTTGGGTTATATGGAGGCAACCGAAAGACGAAACTACCCCTATTACATTAAACTAGGATACACGCCCCTGAAGGGCCTTTTGGGAAACTTCGTCGTCGCACCAACGGACGGATGCCCGGCGATCGCACCTGGCGTAGCCTCGACGCACACCTAGCGATCCCGACGCGTGTCCTCCGCTTCGAAGTCTCCTGACTGCATCGTCGCACACCGGTCTGACCGGTCCAGTGCTGCTGCCTCCGATCTTTGGCCTTGGCTTTGTGGCTCAACCAAGGAACCCAATGGTTTTCTGGTGAGCCACTGGAAACCCCGTGAACTTGGTGTGGCCTCCGCCAATCTCTACTTATGACTTGACCCCCACGAAGTCCCGGATCGATCTTGGCTTTGAGGCTCAACCAAGGAACCGTCCACGACTTCATCTTGCCGTTCTTGCCACCATGCGGCCCGCACTTGACCCCGCTGGCCACCGGGTCCCTCGAACCAAGCCTACTTGTCTTCTCCACACCTGGAGACCTCACCGGCAATGACGTTTCGCGCTTGTTCTTCACCTGCACCAACACCAGGCGAGCCGCAACCTGCACCTGCAATACTTAGCCAAGAATCAGTCCACACAACGTTGTCAATCACTCATCACACCAGGAAGCGACCATCCACCGATCCTCGAACCACACAGGTCCTCAACGGAAGTCCACAGCACACGTCTCCGATGTTGAGTTCATGTAACGGGCTCTGTTTTGGTTCCCGTTACTAAAGTTCCCTGTGGGCACAGAGAAACAGCCATTTCACGTGACCAGAGACTGGTTGTGGTAACGGTCGTTGTTTGATGCCCGTTACGAATATCTGTTATCAGTAACGGGCATCAGCCCATTACCTTGCTTTGCTCATTTGTAACACTTGATCGGTAACGGGCGCTTTGCCCGTTACCAAAGTGAGTTTTTCACGTAGTGTAATTTAGGAAAGCAAATAAATATTTTTGGTCTTTTTGATTTTGCAGATTTTTATGTGTTTTTAACATATGGGGTTCTGAAAATAATTGAAGATACAAGTTACCTCAGAGTGGGGGTCCTCCCCCAAGCTAGCTTTAGGCTCACTACCGTGGAGGGGGATATCCCATCCTCTGAAAGAAAGCCCTCTCCTCCTCCGACTGCTGCTGTTGTGCCTGCTCAATGATGTGCAAGACAATGCCCTTAGGAGAGATTGTCTTGAACAAATTGAGCAGAAGCACAGAAAGCTAGTGGCAAGGATGGCTTGCTTCTTCTTTTGTCAGAAATTTATTGAATTGGAGAGTGGAGAATGTCTTAACAGGTCTCTCCCGACGGAGGGCTTCTTACGATCCTTGGGCTTCTTCAAGCTTTTGATCATTGAGCATCTGTTCCTTTCTAGGACGGAATTCGAACCTTTCCTCTTTGCCATTTATGTCTTAACAGATCTCTCTCGACAGAGGGCTTCTTACGATCCTTGGGCTTCTTCAAGCTTTTGATCATTGAGCATCTATTCCTTTCTGGGACGGAATTCGAACCTTTCCTCTTTGCCATTTATGTGGAGTATGATTAAACCCGCTCCAACATCAATGTGTGCTTCAGCAGTACTCAAGAACGGTCGCCCAAGTGTGAGCGATGTTTCTTTATCAATGTTCATATCGAGTACCACAAAGTCGATGGGGACAAAGCAATCCCGGATTTTGACCAGTATGTCCTCGGTGATCCCTGCTGGGTATCGAATTGATGAGTCGGGGAGCTGCAGCTGCAAAGTGGTTGGGGACAATTCCGTATAATTTAATTGATCAAAAACTACCTTAGGCATAACGCTGACGCTTGCTCCAAGGTCGCAGAGAGCGTGATCGAATTGATGTGTCCCAATCGTACAGGTGATCGTAGGGCACCCTGGATCCTTTTTCTTTTCAGGAAGACAATTGAGTATAGCAGTGCTACATTCATCCGTGAGCTTTACCACCTCTGACATTGGTAGAGCCCGCTTCTTGGTGAGGATGTCCTTGAGGTAGCGTGCGTACGTAGGTACCCGCATTTCCTCAAGAAGTGGAACATTGATGTAGACTTTCTGAATCATATCAACGAAATGAGTAAATTGTTCATCCACTGTCGTCTTCCTGTTTCGCTGAGGGAATGGCAGTATATTTGTCTCAATGAACTCTAGTTTCTCTGCCTCTCCTTCATGTGCCCTTTCTTCAATGGGATTCCTTCTTCCTGGTGTGTGTTCCTTTATATCAGAAGGGCCCTTGCTGGATTCCTCAACTTCTCTCGTGCTCTTCTTACTGCCCCTACATGGTTAGGATAAGTGAAGGACCAAACCGGCGACCACAGAGGGGGGGAGTGAATGGGAGCCAATAAAAATTCTTCTCGAAGGAGATGACTTCTCTAACAAGATGAACACGGCTAACCACAACACATGTCTGACTCAACTACCCAAGTTGGCCAAGACCACGTAGCCACTGGAGTGCTACTAGTCCTAGGAACCAACAACCACCGAGACCAACTCGAGAACGCAGCGGAACAAGCAACTCGAGTAGCACACTGACCACACCGGTCAGACCGGTCACCACCACCGGTCAGACCGATCCTGGCCGGATCACCCGGACTAGGCCGCCGGATCACCCGACACCCACCAGAGACACACCGGGTCACCCTGGACCCTGAGCCAGGTCACCCGAGCAAGACTTGAAGATTTCCACAGAAAGCTCCTACACCGGTCAGGCCGGTGCAGCTCACCGGTCAGACCGGTCCAAGCCTGGAAATCCCAAATCCAAGAGACCAACACTACGTGAAAAACTGCTATAGGTAACAGACATAAACTGGCATTGGTAACGTGCATTTCGCCCGTTACCGATATAGCATTACAAATAAGTCCTCATCGGTAACGGGCGAAATTCCCGTTACCAATGCCAATTTATGTCCGTTACCGTAACGGGCATTATTAAGGTCCGTTACCAATAAGAGAATATCAGTAACGGACCTGAACGATGCCCGTTACTGATAAGAAAATAGGTAACGGGCACCATGTTAATGCCCGTTACCAATGTGGAATTAAAAAACAAAAAATAAATAAATAAAATACATTCTATTCTTTTATTTTATACATGCAATACAGCCATACACACACTCATGATTCATACATACATCCTTTGCATCCACTGAACAAATAGCATAGCACTACATCACAACATTTCACTCAGATGAATTAGATATTATGACCTGGAATGCCCCAATGCTTCAATTGGTTTTCCCCTCAAGACATGGAATGCCTTTGTCCTATGAATAAGGAATTAAAAAGGAAGATGTATTAGGAAGGGTCTATTTTGTTCAGATAAAAGAACTACAGCTGGAGATTGCCTAAGCCAAAATTGGTTTGACATAACAGGTAGCATCACCTATTTCGTACTTGGACAATCAGATAGATTCAGACTGATTGTTATCATGTAAGAAATAATAGAAAGGTACTATGCACAAATGAGGAAGCAAAAGACAGATCATGGAGTTATTAATAATGATAAGCATATATGTGTTGAGTGCTAACACCATCCTGGACATAAGTTGTTAAACATAGCATTCCACCATCCCAATGCACAATTGGACAAGCTACAAACAATAACCATGTGATATACTCTGTTTTACATGCCGATTATAATCCATTACTATGGCATTACAATGTCCTAACATAGTCCAAACCACATACACACTCTTAAGGATTTTCAGATTCAGTGCTTTGATGAGTGCTCTTTTCCATCCATCAAATATTAATCATGAATGACAATAACATTTCAACACAATAAGAATTTATAGTTTTAGAATTCCTGCTAGGCATGTGCATCAGTTACCTTACATTGAAAAGGTAAGTAATATATTCTAGTTAGCTTAGCAACTAGGAATACATGATCTGGACTAGGTGAATCCAGATGCTAAGATCTTACAACCCGAGAAGTCAGGTCACTCTATTATGTGGTATGGCAAGAGCAGCCACATAATTAAAAAAAATCATGATTCATGTAAGGAAAACAACTTGAGCAGCCACATAAATAGCATTAACACATTCATGGTTCATTATGTATCAATCAGTGAATTATTTATCAATCAGACAATAGCAAAATTTCTTTTGTAGTTGTCCTAGATATAGGTCTCAGCATGTCCCCATGTATATCAATCAAACAATTGGAAAAAAATATCTCTACTGCTGGTATCACAGTTGCAGAACTGAAGTGTTCTTACCCATTGCTAAAGTGAAGTCCTGGTACAACAAGTAAATCCTAAGCCATGATCACTCTCTCTAACCTGCATGCAAATAAATATGAATGTTACGTAGACAAAAATGTTCCCCATGCAGTGGAATGTTTCAATCAAATTAGTAGGAACCTTCTCTGTCTCTCAGAAATTGGATGGTTACTCCAAGACTGACCATAGTCAATGTTAAAAGATAACAGATGTATGGTATCTAAAAGAGGTTTCCCATTTATCAAAATTATGGAACTATCACATATTTCCCATCTATGAAATTGTTGAAACTATCACGCATATTTCCCATCTATCAAATTGATTAAACTATCAAACAACTTATTCTTGAGCTGGCATTTCATCAAACACTTACTGGCACCAGTACCACAACAGCGAGCATGACTTCTACTCAGCATTAGTCATAAAGGAGCATATATTTTACAAAACAAGAGCTAAGTCCAACTACATTCTAGTTTTAGTGTATGGCTGTTGAATTACCTAAGTCCAACTACATTAAGAGAAGGCACCATAAGCAGCCATTATTTGACAAAATACATTATTTTAAAAAGGTGACATATTTTCAGAACATCACTGCAAGTTTAGTAAAATAAATAGGGAATGGCATAGGTGCTAAGGCTTATGAAAGTCACAGTTAGTCCAAGATGCTAAGCTCACTATTCAATTTAAGCTGTCATATTCAGGGAAAAAGCATATGTGCATTAATAGTTCACCCATTAAGAACACAATAAGATGTGATACCATGTACTTCTAAGTTCTGACACTATAAGATGTGATGAGTTTATTTCTGCCAGGAATGTGAAAGACATCATCCAATTTGTGAGAAAGGCTAAAATTCCAGATTACTCTGGAACAGTGAAGGCTAGAATGTTGTTATTAACAACCTAAGTTGGATGAATTGTAAGGGAGGGTAGGTGGTAGGTTAAGCAATTTCACCTGTTGTTCAATCTGAAAATAATTAGTACACTGGAACATGAGATACAATCTGAAAAGAAGAAAAATGCATGCACAAACATATTAAAAAAAACGACGTACCCAGTGCCGTAGGCTCCTGCACTGTGCAGGGTCTGGGGGAGGTTATTAGCGGGAGGTCTTTCCCACACATCGTGCAATGTGTAGAGGCCATCGCTCGAACCTGTGACCTCGCGGTTCACAAGCGGCAAGCACTACCACTTGCACTATGCCGCCCTTTTATGCACAAACATATTAGTTTGAAATAAATCAGAGTGCAAATTGAATCAAACAGAAAAAAAATTTAAGGATCAAAACAAGGTGAAGTAGTACTATTACTCATGTCAGAGTATTAAACTATGGCCAATGATATAACTTAGAGAATAAGATTGAGAGAATGCATGCTCAAACATAAGCTGATCATATCAACGGATTTTCTCAATGCACAATCAGAACAGGTTCCATAAAAAAATAAACCTACATGAAAGGACATGATTGACAGGAGTGATATAGGAGCACAGACGCTAAGTGTTATACTGTCAAGTACCATAAATGGAAGATAATTCAGACAACTCGGGAAACTTTGACTACATTAACATTTCTATACACAAATTAGGAAGGAAAAGACAGAACATGGAGTTATTAATAATGATAAGCATATCTATGCTGAGTGCTAACACCATCCTAGACATAAGTAGTTAAACATAGCATATCACCATCCCAATACAAGGATCAGAGGCCAAAGAAAGGCTGAGCACGTGTATAGACAGGCGAGTAAGGAAAGAAAGGCGCGTGAGCATACCAGGTCCTTCTCCAAGTTGGTTGGCCCGCCTTTCACATCCATTGCCGCACCTCGCCTGCAAAGAACAGAGGGCACGAAGAAGCACGGAGTTCAAACTCTGAAGGAAAACAAATCATCCTAACAAGTAGAGAAGTGAAGGCAGATCAGGACAGTGATGCTAGATCTATGCCTGGACATGCCAGATCGAGGCCCGACGGCGCTCGATCTGCACCCGAGGTTCGTCGCTGTGCAGTGGGGTTGGGGACTTGGGGGCGGATTGGCGGTGTCGGGTGGGGCGGCGGCCTGGTCGTGACCTCGATCTGTCCTCACGGGAATCCAGGAGGGAGGAGAGCTAGGACGGCACCACGACCATGCCTCCCGAGCAGATCTGGCGCCGCCCCTCTCTTCTCCTCCACCGCGGCGGCCAGGCGCCAACACAGCCCAAGCAGCGCCTTGGAGCGAGGGCAGCGCCGTACAGCTCGAGGGAGGGTCGCGGAGCTGGACGCAAGCAGCCGCAGCATGGAGGGGATCTGTGCGCGGGGCGGCGGCGGTGGCGCACGGCGTGGAGAGCAAGGGTTTGAGGGAGAGGGAACGAGAACGGGGAGAGACAGAGCGAATGAAAGGGAGTGAGGGTCACGGACGCGAGGGCGGATCCGAGAGAATGGTTAATTGGATTCAATCAAAAATTCGGGTCCGGATATAGAGATAGGTAACATGCATTGTGCAGTCCGTTACCAATAAATATGAAAGGTAACGGGCATTGGCAATGTCCGTTACCAACAAGGTTTGTTTCCAGTCCGAAGTTATCAATGGTAACGGACATAGATTTATTTGTAACGGACTTTAATAATGTTCGTTACCTTTAATATTAATTGTAACGGGCCACATAGGTCCGTTACAAATGCTGCGTTACCTATTTGAGGTTTTCACGTAGCGCATCCTCCCGAGCTCCAAAACACTCCAAACTCGAAATAACAGCAAGCCTAGAGACTGGGGAACACACCAGAACGTTCACTCGAGCAAAACCCAACAGGGGGTTGCACCGGTCAGACCGGTTGAAGGCACCGGTCAGGCCTGGGCTCTCGGGATGAACAGCAACCTGCGGGTCAACTCCTCCAAATCCAAATCCCGATCTCCCAATTCGCTCCACGGATTTGGACAAGACTTTGGGGGTAGTAGGAGTACCTCATGGGCATTCCATAGCCACGATTTGGTTCACCAAAACTTGCTAAATCAAGAGGAATCGAGGGATTTCCACCAAGAACGCCTCTAACCCTAAACGGAAGAAAACCCCAAAATCGAGCCCCTTTACTCACGGATTTGGGAGGGGAATCACAAGGAAAAGAATCACGAAGAGTTCATGCATACATCCCCCACCAAATCCCAAAGAGAAAGGCCTCAAAACCACCGCAAGAAAATCGCCAAGAAAAGGCTCCGAAAATAACCAAAAAGGGAAAACGGGAGGGACACAATCAACCCTTGAGGAACCACGCCGAATCATCTATACATACCATGAAGGTTCATACAAGGTCTAGCTTGCCTCCCGATCATCCATCCCTCTCTCAAGATCTCACCATGAAGCTCTCAAGCTAATCCTAGAAAATCCTAAGGAAAATAGGAAGAGGAAAATAGCAAAACAAAATGAGCTAGGGTTCCAAGAGATGGCTGCCATCCTCTAACCACTTGGGTTATATGGAGGCAACCGAAAGACGAAACTACCACTATTACATTAGACTAGGATACACGCCCCGAAGGGCCTTTTGGGAAACTTCGTCGTAGCACCATCGGACGGATGCCCGGCGACCGCAAACTTGCTTAGCCTCGACGCAAGCCTTGCGATCCCGACGCATGTCCTCCGCTTCGAAGCCTCCAGGAGCTGTCGTCGCACATCGGTCAGAGCGGCCTGATGCTGCTGCACCTCCGTCTTCGGTCTTGGCTTTGTGGATCAACCAAGGAACCTAGTGGTTTTCTGGTGAACTGCTGGAAACTCCGGGAACTCGGTGTAGCCTCCGCCAATAACCACTCATGACTCGGCTCCCATGAAGTCCCAACTCCATCTTGGCTTTGAGGCTCAACCAAGGAACCGTCCACGACTTCGTCTTGCTGTTCTTGCCACCATGCGGCCCGCACTTGACCCCGCTGGCTACCGGGTCCCTCGAACCAAGCCTACTTGTCTTCTCCACACCTGGAGGCCTCACCGGCAACAACCTTTCACGCTTGTTCTTCACCTGCACCACACCAATCAAGCCGCAACCTGCACCTGCAATACTTAGCCAAGAGTCAGTCCACACAACGTTGTCAATTACTCATCACACCAGGAAGCGACCATCCACCGGTCCTCGAACCACACAGGTCCTCAATCTCCCCCTTGATGAGTGCATTGACAACACACATTTGGGTAACCAAAAAGAAAAGGAAAAGAAAAGAAACGACTAAAAGAAACTCGAACAAGCAATCGAAAGCCAACCAAAGGCAAAGAGCAAGATCACTTGAATGAGGAAAGTCTCGATCCCCTTAGGCAAGGGCAACAGCTCGACACAACCGAGACAAAAACATGCTCAGGCAAAGAGCACAAAACCAAAGCTCGAAAGCCACAAAGAGCTCCCCTGCACACATGCAAGCTCCCACTGAACCAATGCAACTCCCCCTAGACGAATGCATGCAAAACCACTTCACAAAACAGAGCAGCTCCACCAGCTCGGCTCTAACCTGTCAGACCGGTCCACAGCACCGGTTAGACCGGTGCCCAACATATGCACATGACCTGACACCTGCACCGGTCAGACCGGTGAGCACCACCGGTCAGGCCGATGACCACCTGGGAAACCTGGGAACTGCAAGAGCCCAAGAATGGCTCGAAACCACTCAGAAACCTTCCAAATGCATTCAGTTGCCCAAACCATGCACAAACTTCTCCCCCTTGTTGACAATGCATGAATCAAGGCAAAACTCAAAAAAATGCAACCTAGAGCTTCTCAAATAGACAAAATTCACCACAAGATGCTACACATGTCCAAATGAGCAAGTTAGATACTGTATAGCTTCGTATGAACATCAGCTATAAGATCACCAAGTTTCACAACCATTGAGCAAAGCGAAGATAGAATTGAGCAATTTTGCGAAAAATCACCGTCTCATGAGCAAAGTCCTAAACATGAGCAAAACATGTCAAAATGGCAAAGCCACACAAACTTCATGCTAGGACAACCATTCTAACCATAAGATCATCGTAAACACCTTCAAGCACCTCATGTCATGTCAAAGCCACCGAGCCATGTGCCTACTTTTATATATGAGACTTCTCATTGGTAGGCATCATGCAACGGTTTAGCACCCAAAGCTATATAAAATAAGCACAAATGACATGGGAGCACATTTTCCAAGCAATTTACATTTCATTTTCAGATTTGCATTTGGTACATGAAATGTCTTTGCGACAAAAAAGAACTTATGCCCCTCCACAAGATAAAGCAAGCGGGCTAAACATTCATGATGACAAATGAGCCTTTGGCCCCATATGATTAAAATAAGCTATCCAACCACAATTTAAGCATGGCCAAGCCACAAAAACATGTCAAGATCACATAAAGACATTTACTCACAAGAGAGCATACATATGGCATTTTTCAAAAGCCTAGCTAGACACCATGGGCATAAACCAAGATCATCAAGAGCTAAGCCAAACTAACCATAGCATACCAAACTAGCTCACAAGATCATATATAGCACATCACGGTGAACAATGTATATAGGAGAAGTTTTTCCTACCACAATGCATATGATACAAATGCATGCAACCTAAGATACAAAGATGCCTATACATCATGATACAAAATGCAATGCAAATGCAAACATGCACAAAGGAAAGCTATACATATGCTACAAAGAAGCTCGCACACCCAACTCAAGAAATCAAACACACACCAAGTTCCCCCCGCAATCGAGTGAAAGTTGCTTGATCTAGGGGCTTGGTGAAAATATCGGCTAGTTGGTCATGTGTAGGTACATGAATCAAAGTGATTTTCCCTTTCTCCACATTGTCTCTCAAAAAATGATACCTCACTTCTATGTTGGTTTTGGAATGAAGCAGTGGGTTCTTTGCAACACTTATAGCACTGGTGCTGTCACATAGGAGTGGGACATGGGTATACTCCTCACCAAAGTCACTCATGGTGTATGTGATCCAAAGGAGCTGAGAGCAATAACTAGCAGCGGCTACATACTCTGCCTCGGTAGTGGATTGAGCAACACTCGACTATTTGCGGGAAGACCAAGACACCAAAGAAGAACCTAAGAACTGGCAAGTCCCAGAAGTGGACTTCCTATCCAACCGACACCCGGCAAAATCCGCGTCTGAAAATCCATGAAGCGCCAAAGAAGAAGACGCGGAGTACCAAAGGCTGAAGTCAGGAGTGTATCGCACATACCAGAAAATGCGCTTGACTGCTTGCCGATGCGAAGTCCTTGGAGACGCTTGAAAACGAGCGCACAGACATACCGAGAACTGGATGTCCGGCCTCGTCACCGTCAAGTACAAGAGTGACCCGATCATGCTTCAGTACTCCTTCTGGTCCACATGTTCACCTTCCTCATCCGCATCAAGAGCTGTAGTCGTACTCATAGGCGTCGCCATGGCCTTGGAGTCCTCCATCTTGAACTTCCTCACAATGTCCTTGGTCTACTTAGCTTGGTGCACAAATGTTCCTTCCTCTGATTGCTTGATTTGTAGCCCGAGGAAGAACTGCAACTCACCCATCATACTCATCTCGAATTCACTGCTCATGTCTTCTGCAAACCTTGCAACCAAAGAGTTAGACGAGCCACCAAAGACAATATCATCCACATATACCTGCACAATTAGGATCTCTTTGCCCTGCCTGAGGAGAAACAAGGTCTGATCTACCTTCCCCATCTCAAAACCTATCTCAAACAGGAACCCCCTCAACCTACCGTACCAAGCTCTAGGCGCCTGCTTCAACCCATACAGCGCCTTCCTCAACTTGTACACCCTGTGGGGTACTTCTCACTCTCAAACCCCGGTGGTTGCCTCATGTACACCTCTTCCTCCAACACACCGTTCAGGAAAGCACTCTTCACGTCCATTTGGTGCAATTTGAACCCTTTAGCCATGGAAAAGGCTAGAAGGATCCTAATCGCCTCCAAATGAGCTACGGGAGCAAAGGTCTCCTCGTAGTCGATCCCCTCTTTCTGACTATACCCTTGCGCCACCAACCTCGACTTGTTTCTCACCACTTCACCTTTTTCTCCCTCTTTATTTTTCCACACCCATTTTGTCCCAATCGGCTTACACCCTAGTGGAGGGTCTACCAACTCCCAAACTTGGTTTCTCTCAAAATTCTCCAACTCCTCATGCATCGAATTGACCCAATTATGATCAGATAATGAGTGTCCAATGTCTTTGGGCTCAAAAGTAGCAACAAAAGCAGCATGGGCAAAGTGAGAATTACTTCGAACCCTTGGTACGTTCATTGATGTCCTCGATGATCCTCGAAGCTAGATGATCCACTTGAACTCGCCGGGGAGGTTCTCGCCTTGAAGCTACCTCCCCTTCAACTGCAGCGTCTCCTTGATCTGGGATTGTCGTTGTAGGTGTAGGAGAGGGCCCGTTCTTGATCGTAGTCGAGGTAGTAGGTACGTGCTCAGCCGCGGGCACCACCCCGCCATCTTCATCATCACCATGTTCATGCTCCTCCTGAAAGATCTCTTCGCCAAGCTCATCATCACCTGGACAGTCAAGGACAAGAGAGCTACGTGGCTGTGTCTCGTCGAAGGTAACCTCGCAAGTCTCCACGATTTAGTTAGTTTCCAAGTTGAGCACACGAAATGCTCTAGAGTGAGTAGCATAACCAAAGAAAATACCATCGACTGACCTAGCCTCAAACTTATCCAGATTCTGGCCTTTCTTCAAAATAAAGCACTTGCATCCAAACACATGGAAATGACGTACCTTGGGAGTGCGACCGTGCATCATCTCATAGCACGTCTTCTTCTTGAATGCCCGAAGGAAAATCCTGTTCGAGACATAGCACGCGGTATTGACCGCCTCAGCCCAGAACCTCCTCGGAGTCCTATGCTCATCGAGCATGGTCCAAGCCATCTCACACAAGGTTCTGTTCTTCCTTTCCACCACACCATTCTGGGGAGGCGTATACGGACTCGAAAACTAGTGTTCAAGACCCAAGTCATGGCATAAGGTTTTGAAACGAGAGTTTTTAAATTCCGAGCAATTGTCACTACGGATTGCTCGTATGGCATGTCTGTGCCTCTCGTTCTTCAACCTCAAGACAAGATCTCAAACAAAATTAAACGTCTCCACCTTCTCTTCCAAAAAGAAGACCCACGCATACCGAGAGTAGTCGTCCACCACAACTCGGACATACCACTTCCCACCCGCTGATCGCACACGAGCTGGGCCAACAAGGTCCATATGGAGCAGCTCGCATGGACGCTCCGTCATCACATCGGTGAGGTGCGGATGGGAAGAGGCTACCATCTTGGCATGCCTACACGGCGCACAAACCAACTCTTTCTCAAACCTCAGTCGTGGCAATCCTCTTACCAAATTGAGTTTACTCAAGCGAGACAAAAGGTCAAAGCTCAATTGACCCAATTTCCTATGCCCGTTCCACAACTCACTCAAAGAACCAGCCAAAAAGCAATGAGCCACACCAGAGGACTGAGAGAAATCCGCTCGGAAAAGTTGACCCTCGGGAACAACCAGGCAAACTAGGTCCCATCGAGAATCCAAAATCCGAGAACCACCAGGCCGAAACAACACCTCAAAACCCTCATCCAAAAGCTGGGAAACAGAAAGCAAATTGAATCTGAGTGATTGAACAAGAGCAACACTCCTGAGAGTGACTTTGTCACTTATCCTTATCTCACCTTCTGATAGCACACGTCCTTGCCCATTGTCCCCAAAGGTGATGTATGTCTTGGACACCACCGGGACGAGACTTGAGAACCACCCCTTGTCTCCGGTCATATGCCTCGAGCAACTGGAGTCAATCAACCAAACGTTCCTGAAGTCTCCCACCTGAAATTCAAAAACGAGCACGTGAGTGAACAAATGACTCAGCACTAGGGTTAGTACCAAAAGAGTAAAACCAGTGCTGAGTCATTTGCTCCAAAGTGGGGTTAGCACAAACCATATCATCACGCCTATTAAAACTACCACCACGACAAGTACCAGCACGAGGGAACCATCCTTGTCTCGCTGGAGGAGAACGAAAGCCACGAAAGGAAGACCGTGGACCATTGCTCCTCTCCAACTCAAAGCTACGACTCCTCCCACCATCGTATTGAGCACGAGGCGGAGAACGTCTAGCAAACTGAACACCACCAGAACCACCATGCCAACCACTAGAACCACCATGCCAACCACCAGAACCAGGACTAAAACACTCGAATCACCACCTCGAAAACCAAACCGCCCAGAATTCTGGGGGGCCGGTCTGACCGCCTAGCCAGGCCAGTCTAACCGCCACCCTCTG
The DNA here is from genome assembly GCA_036936925.1 of Cenchrus fungigraminus. Lineage (NCBI taxonomy): Eukaryota > Viridiplantae > Streptophyta > Magnoliopsida > Poales > Poaceae > Cenchrus > Cenchrus fungigraminus. Next base: position 44,554,835 of record CM072778.1, on the reverse strand, counting down.
AGCAGGGCTGGTCTGACCACCCTCTCCAGAAAACCCCCTCGGCTACGGGAACTCGCATCTCCCCATGCCGGAATGCTTCTCACAATCGCCTTACCCCTGGGCAGTGGCATACGAGGCTCAGGTACACCATGAGAAGGGTGGTACCTGTCCTTGTTAGCCCACTCCTTAACCATTCTCTCCTCACGCTTCCTCTTGAAGCAAAACTCATCCTTGTGACCATCTCTACCACAATAGTCATAATGAAACTAAGTGGGTTTTGGTTTAGGCTTGGGTTGTGGTTGTTCACTCGGCTTCTCTTTTGGTTTCTCCTCACTAGGCTTCTCACCCTCCTTCCCAACGAACTCGTTTCCCAAGTCACTCTTGAACTTGATGGGTTTTTGGAAATCATTTGTTGGGTGAGGAAATATGGGAGGATCTGGGGTTGTGTCAAGTTTGTTTCTCAGTGGGTTTGGCTTAAGTGCATAGGCATTTTTGTGGAAGGTTTTTGGTGGAGCTTGGATGTCACCAATCTTCTCTCCTCCCTCACCACTACACTCTCCAATCTTATCCGACCCAAGTGCTTGCCCATCTGTTGGTACTCTCTAGCATCGCACTAGGTTTTTATCCCCGGCAACGGCACCAGAAAGCTTGTTGACGCTCACTAGTGTTGCACCCGGTTTATATCCCCGGCAACGGCGCCAGAAAGCTTGTTGGTATAAATAACGATCGCAGAAAAGTTTGCAAGTGTACGGATATCGGTGTAGCTTTCACCCAAGAGTATTCCAGGGTATCGAATCCACAGGGAACGTGTGTGCACTAGTGAAGAATCGAGATCGGCCTTGGACGAGAGAAGATATGGGAATAGTGTAGGAGAGGTAGAGAGGGTTTCGAAGGATTCCGGATACTAAAGATAAGATTAGCGTTTACTACGATGCTTGCTTCGGGACGCTCAACCATCCTAACTCGGAAAGGGATGAGAAGGGGGCTAGGCAAGCCAAGCAGGGGTCCTACTGCGCTCTAGTGAATCTCACGTGGTGGACTACGTAGGCCGTCAGGGCTGTCACCACCTGGGGCTACCACAACAATTCGTGCCACTAGGTGTACTCCGAGGTAATCGCAAGACTAGACACCACGTCTACTCTAGTGACTACTATTCTAGCTTTGCAATTACTAGAACACTAATCAAAGCAAGGAGACCACAAGCATAAATAATAAAGCTGAACTTAATTAATTAAATAAATCCAGAATACCTAAGAGTTACTCGGATGTTACTCGAAGTGGAGCCGCATCCACCGAGGTACAAGAGGAAGGGAGGAAGCCGACAACTCCGGCTTCTCCCGGACTCGCACCTCAACTCTCACCTAATTCTAACACTAATTTTGGTAGAGCTTCGCTTGATCTCTGCTTCTCTATTCGTCTCCTGGAAGTGAGGAATGGGCTTCTATTTATAGGGGGAGGAGACTTGGGAGAGTGGAGGACCTCCCCCTCTTTACTAGGGCGCAACCGGCCTTCCCACGGTACTATAGCGTGCAGGGGAAGGTGCCTGAGGCGGTGGAGGTGAAAACCGGGCGAAAACCGCATCCTAAGGTCTTGAACCGGGCTTGAACCATGCAAACCAGGCGAAAACCGGCGCTAAAAAGGGAAAACCAGGGTGTGACCGGCCGGACCAGGCAACCGACCTCGCGGGGGCCAGCCAGCGGGCGCCACGTGTCTGAGCCGCGGTCCGCTTGGTGCGCCTGCGCGCGGCAGCACATGCCCACGGGGCCGCTGGGGGGCCAACGGCAGGCCGTCGCGTGGCCTGGCGCCCGGCCCAGGCGCGCGCGCGCGGCGCCTCACGGCTCAGCCTGTGGCCCGTGGCTGCCCACCACGTGGCACCACCTTGCACCTCCCCGCGTGGCTGGCGTACGGCGGATTGGGTGCTGGCGTCATGCTGACATCAGCGTGATGTCAGCACCGCATATTATTTTGTCTTTTTTATATCTTCTTCATCCGATCTCCAAAGTAGGCAAATAATATATCCATTTCGATCATCTCGACGAGCCCGTCACAATGGCATAGTCCAAATTGCATTTGAGGTTGTTTGTGATAATGCCATATTTTATTCTATAATGGCTCATTTTCACCTGCAACCAAATATACACCAAAGCTTGTGGAATTTGTTAGATTATAACCCAATAGCTATGGTGCACACGCTCATGGAGTAACTTTTATCCGAAGTTAACGGTCAAAAATAGGGACTTAACGACCGTCAACAAGCTCCCCCACACTTAGCCCTTTTGCTCGTCCTCGAGTAAAGGTTAAGGACTAGAGTGGAAAACATGAATCCAAAATGATATGATGCAAGCATGTAAGATATTCCAAGTCATACCTGTATTTGTGACTCTTTGGGGTGTCTACCATGTCATCTTGGATGGTTGAAGAATGGAACAGCTGGATTTGAATCACCTCAACTCCTTTTGTAAAGTAGCTTGGGTTTTTGATAATATATTTGTTTTTCAAAACTTAGCCTTACTTGACTCCTCAAATGCTGCTCTCAGATCGCTCAGTGTGTATGATTCCTCACCAAGGCATTAAACTTGCCTTTCTTCATCCTACTTCTAGTGATGGCTACATGTGGAGCTCAAGGTAGGGTTGAAGATATAAGGCATACTTGTATCACATAATATTGCAAGGTCAAAAACCAGATCCAAGAAGAAGACTAGTCATACAATCTGATCAAGATATGCATGTGTGTGGAAAGGGGATGATATGGTAATATGTACTCCTTGTTGTATGATCTCTCTCCCTTTGAACTTTATTTTGAGAACATGGCTATTTTTTTTCTTTTTTTTCATCATGCTTGAGAAGAGTTTCTCTTTAGCATGTGTCTTTATCTCTTTTTTTTCTATTATTATTTTTTTAGCCCATGTCTCTTTTGGAGGAAATTCTAGGGAGAGAGATTCATAAATTGAATGGAGTATTTATTTTGTGGATGGATGGATGTTGCTGCCTTCCAGTGTAGAAGTTTAGCATATGAAGGTGGAGTGTACGTGATCTTGATCATGAAAGCATGAAAAGCTTCTAGCAAGGGTCACAACAATTTGACAAAGCTCAATGTAATAACAAGCAGCATATGTATAAGGTTTTCTAAAGTAAACAACATATGGCTTTGGTAGGAATATATCATCACTGAGGAGCTTGTAAGGCTATTTTTTTGAAGTAAAACATCCCAAGCACTTCGTCAGAGAGAGTAATGTTCATCGCATCGTACCATATCTCATCAATCAACCATTTAGATGAACATGTTTCCTAATGATATTTGATCACAAGCAACAGATATATGTGCTATAGGAATAAAGAACATGCAAGCCAATCAATTGAAAACATGTATAGCAATGGAGCATTCAAGATTCATTGAGTTTAATTTAATGATGATCTTATGAAAGGAATTATAACTCATGAATCATGGAATTAGGGGGACAGGATTGTTCAAACCATGTTGTTCATTTGAATGTCGGGAGAAGTTGACTCTCGGTACCTCCCCCACACTATCTTTTGCTGCGTCTTCTCCTACACACTCTTAGACAAAGATGAGATACATGGATTTGGCTAGTACAAATTGTACTAGCCAAATCAAAGCAAAGTTTTATTTATTTATTTTTCATTTGTTTATTAAAAGAGAAATTTTTATTTTATTCAAGGGTGAGACATTTAATCGCTAATGTTGACGAATTCGATCACATCGACTTCCTCAATCTTTTCCAGTTCAAAATAAATTTTTAAGCGATGGCCATTTACCTTAAATATATTACCTGAGTCATCTTGAAGAGTAATGGCTCCATGGGATGAAGTGTCGATCACGTTGAACAGTCCTTCCCATTTGTTTTTGAGTTTCCCATGGCCGAAAAGCTTCACTCTTGAATTGAAAAGGAGGACCTTGTCTCCGGGTTTGAATTCCTTGTGTTTGAGTCTCTTGTCATGCCATCTTTTTGTTCTTTCCTTGTAAATTCTGGAGTTGTGGTATGCTTTCTCCCTCCATTCTTCAAGCTCAGATATTTGCATCTTTCGATTATTTCCGGCGAGATGGAGATCCATATTCCATTTCTTGATAGCCCATTGAGCTTTGAAGTCCAACTCAACTGGCAGATGGCATGTTTTCCCATATACAAGCTGGTATGGGGACATACCAATAGGTGTCTTGAATGCTGTGCGGTATGCCCATAACGCTTCTGGGAGTTTGTTCTTCCAATTTCTTCCCATTTCATCGACGGTCTTCTGCAGAATATTCTTGATTTGTTTATTGGACGTTTCTGCTTGACCGCTGGTCTGTGGGTGATAAGGTGTTGCCATGTTATGGTGGATCCCAAAGTCTGCTAGGTATTTCTTGAAAGTCTTGTCTATAAAATGGGATCCTCCATCACTTATCACCATCCGGGGTGTGCCAAAACGAGGGAATATGATCTCATGGAACATCTTCTTGGCATTCTGGTCGTTGGCAGCCCGACACAGTATTGCTTCTACCCATTTAGACACATAGTCCACTGCCACTAAGATGTACTCGCAATCATAGGACTTCGGGAAAGGTCCCATGTAGTCAATACCCCACACATCAAAGAGCTCAACTTGGAGGTTGTTTGTCAATGGCATGGCATCTCTTGTATTGATATTGCCTTGGTGCTGACATCCGCTGCACCTCCTGATGTACTCCTTCGTGTCATTGTACATGGTTGGCCAGAAAAATCCACTTTGGCTAATTTTGGCATGAGTTCTGAACACTCCATAATGTCCTCCGTATGGAGCTGCATGACATCTGTCTATGATCTTGTTGGCCTTGATCCTCGGGACACACTTCCTCAGTAAACCATCGGCATAGACCCGGTATAGATACGGCTCATCCCATAGATGGAAACGACTTTCATATTCCAATTTCTTCTTATTTCCACCTGGGGGAACATAGCCTGACACTATATAGTTTACGATATCCGCATACCACGGGTCGGAATCTGTTACCTTGAGGAGTGTATCATCCCTTAGGTAATCGTTGATGGGTAAGGCAGGTGTTTCCACAACCTGCAACCTAGATAGATGATCGGCTACCGAGTTTTCTTGTCCCTTTTTATCTCGGATTTCTAGATCAAACTCTTGGAGGAGAAGGATCCATCGGATGAGCCTAGGCTTATCATCCTTCTTAGTGAGGAGGTATTTGAGCGCGGCATGGTCGGTGTAGACAATGACCTTTGCTCCCACTAAGTAGGATCTAAACTTATCTATCGCGAAAACTACGGCTAGCAACTCTTTCTCGGTGGTAGTGTAGTTCAATTGGGCTCCGGTCAAGGTTTTGCTAACATAGGAGATGGCATAATGTCTCTTATCCTTAGTTTGGCCTAGGACAGCTCCTACGGCATAGTCGCTAGCATCGGACATGATCTCAAAGGGTAGCATCCAGTCGGGTGGTTGGATGACTGGGGCTGAGATGAGTGCCTTCTTTAGAATTTGAAAGGCTCGATGGCACTCATCATTGAAGGTGAATTTCGCATCTTTTGCTAGGAGGTTGGTCAAGGGTCGGGCGATATGAGAAAAGTCCTTAATGAAGCACCGATAAAACCCGGCATGTCCTAAAAAGCTGCGAATTCCCATCACATTCGTGGGAGGTGGAAGCTTCTCAATTACTTCTATTTTTGCTTTATCCACCTCTATACCACGTTCGGACACCAAGTGTCCCAGCACTATCCCTTCCCGAACCATAAAATGGCATTTCTCCCAGTTCAGGACTAAGTGCTTTTCTTCACATCTTTGCAAAACCTTGTCTAAATTTTCCAAGCTACTTGTGAAGGATTTTCCATAGATGGTAAAATCGTCCATGAATACCTCCATGATTTTCTCAATCATGTCAGAAAAGATAGACATCATGCACCATTGAAATGAGGCAGGTGCATTGCAAAGATCGAAGGACATCCTACGGTATGCATATGTACCATATGGGCATGTGAAAGTGGTCTTACTTTGGTCATCCGGGTGTATGGGGATTTGATGATACCCGGAATATCCATCAAGGAAACAGAAGAAGGAATGGTCTGCAAGCCATTCCAACATCTCATCGATGAAGGGTAGTGGGAAATGGTCCTTCTTAGTGGCCTTGTTGAGGTTCCGGTAATCGATACACATACGCCACCCGGTGACGGTGCGTTGAGGGATCAACTCATTCTTGTCATTTCTCACCACTGTTGTAACACCCGATTTTATAAACACAATCAGGTGCCACTTTATGTATGCCAGGATCATATTTCATACATAAAGTACAACTTCATCAATGGTACATTTCCATATCACGTTTAAATATTACAAAATGACCCGTGGGTCCAAAAGAAAAGTACAGCTAAAGCTTAAAATCTTGTGCGGAAGCAGGCTCCATGACCATAGGCAATCAACCGGGGGATACGCACTCCTAGATCTTCATGGTCTCCATAACCTGAACAACATTTATGGGGGAGAGAGAGACAGCAGGGGGTTGAAGGGGAAACGGTGAGTACATCGAAATGTACTCTGCAAGTGTAGGAGGTAGAGCGATGAGGGCTTAGAACAAGAAAGGCTGACACAACTGGCTACAAGCATTGATTTTAGTTGGTCATATTTTATTAAACAACCTATTTACTAAGATGAGAGTCTTCCCAACCCAAACCCACCTTAAAGGTAAAACAACTATCATCTATGGCCAAACAACCCATCCAAACCAACCATTCCACCAACTAAACATGTGAGGGTCCAGGTTGCTCTTGACCGTGAGCACAGCTATCATGATAGTTTTACACTCTGCAGAGGTTGTACAACTTTACCCACGAGTCGCATAAACGTTCAAAAGAATGTTAAACCCAACCATGCTATGCTTGCAAGGCACTTTGACACTTCCTTTGGTGTGGTAGCATAGGGACGCTACGAGGCCTTTACATAGGTTCACCAGCGCGCATTAACCAGTCTCAGGGTACACGACCCATCATTGAGCCTTGCCGGACTCTTGGGAACAACGCCCTCATCCAGCCCAAACAGCCTAACGCAGCCCACTGGTTTACCCTACTTACTTGGCCAAGACCATTGCCCATTAGTTCTCGTGGTTGCACTGTAAGTCCTGGGTGGTCACTCCACGCATCAAACCTTAAGGTGGCTCGAGCAAGACAAGCATCAACCCAAAAACACCGTCCACCGGACAAGCATTTGCTCGAGCCCCTAGAATTCCATGTTTCTAAAAGATCACCCACCCATGTGATTAAATAGTTCATTAGTCAATATTAATAATTAAACCCAGCCCAAGTGTTCAGCAAACTAAGCATTTAACTACCCATAACCAAACTCTCTAAAGGCTTCAAGGAATGTCATAACAAAATCTAGTAGACCCTATATAGGATTCCCATCATATTGACTCGAAGCATGCATAAAGCGTAAAGTAAAGTGTGATATTAAAGTTTATGCAAGGGAAACAAGGAGTATGCATCAAGGACACTTGCCTTCTTCACGCTCTTGCTTCACCTTCACGTACACTTGATCTTGATCACGAACCGCTACTTGTAGCAACTACCAGAAACAAGCATACATACAAAGTATAAGAAACAGTACACCAAACAGAGTCAAAATAGTATGAAAGGCATTTTAAAAGAACGGGCTCGTCGCTACAATCGCGTGAGTGCAAGAATCACCTCAAACGGAGCTACGAGCAAAAAATATTGATCATTTTACTAAACCAGGGACTAAACTGTAAATCTAGTATTTCTGGAATTATTTTAATACTGGAAAAGATGAATTATGACGTCATCATAGGGATTTATGATGTCAGCATGGATTTATGGAAAATCAAAATATATAAATTGAAATTTTGGTAAACTTTTCTGGTGATGACGTCAGCATGACGTCATCAGGGACTAGGATGTAAATAACTAATAGGACAGGGGGTTACTGGTAAGTTTTACAAGACTGTGAAAATAGTGAAGGGATTTCAAGGTTTTTCAGGGATTATAGTGTAAAAGCGGTACTGACTGGGCGGCTGTTGCTGACAAGGCGACACGCGGCGCGACACGATTGGCCGGGGCGACTGGCGTGGCGGTGACGTGGTCCATGGACCAGCCGTGGACCGCTGGTCCATGGTCCACGGTGGACCGATTACATACCCGAAGGGGTATGTGATCCTGGCCATAGATGAAGGGATCGGCGGCTGAGGTTGCGCCGCTACCCTTGGGTCGCCGACACCGCCCAGAACAGGGCTCCGGCGGCGGCGCTTCGCCGGCGAAGCGCGGCGGCGGTGCTATGGTGCACGAGGGGCGACGGGAAGTGGATGAGAAGAAAGAGGAGGAGACGGCGAGCTCACCGGGAGGGAAAACACGGGCGGAGGTGGTTTGTGGAAGGCAGACGACGGACGGTGGTGGAGCGGTTCTCGGGCGCTCGTGGGAGGCGGCATCACAGCCACGGTTCGGGGCTCCTGGGCGTCCTGGTGGCGTCGTGGAAGGCCTGCAACGACGAAGGAAGGGACGGGGGAGTGAGATAGGGCCGGGACATGGTGAGTTGTGGTGGCGGGGCGGCTTACCCGTGCTCAGAGGGGCAGGGCTCCGGCGAGCAACAGGCGACGGGAGCACGCGGGAAAGTGAGTGATGGTGGGGTGGAGTGGCGAAGGGAGGGGAGAGGGTGCCGCACGGGTTTTTGTAGGGGCGAGGGCGTGCGGGACAGGGAGAAATCGAGGGATAGGGATCACGGCCATGGCCGGCCATTGCTGGCCGTTATTTGCCATAGAGAGGGGGAGGGAGAAAGGGAAAGAATGGAGAGGAGGGAGACAGGGGTGGCGATTGCGGATGTGGGGCCGGGCGGGCGCAGTTTAGCGCGGGATGGCGGGGGACTTCAAAATCCCGGGCGGGATTACTCCGGTGCAGTGCGGTGGGGGAAAAAGGAAAGGAGGGGGAGGTGGGAGAAGATGCTGACTGACGGGGCTCGCGCGTCGGTGAGTGCTGAGGGAGGAGGGGAATGCTGGGCCGTGGTCTGTCGTGGGTCGGCCCAAGAGGGAGGTGGCGGGTTGAGGGGGATGGGCCGGGGTAAAGGAGGGAGGAAGGGATTTGGGCTGGGGTTTGATGGAGTTTTGGCCCAAGTTGGAGAGAAGGAAGATTTTGCACTTAAACAATTCAAGATTTGAATCCTATTTGAAAATTTGAAATACAAACTCATTTTTCATACAAGAAAAATTATGCAGGGCAGCATGTGTGCATACAAACAAGAATATATCCTGAGGTTCATTTAGTTTCTTTTAGAAATTAATCCTTGCTTACAAACATTCAATTTTACAAGCCAACTATTTCTAGCAAATTTTAAACTATTGCCAAAAATTTAGAATTAGGGTGTTACAAATGTCATCCCTCCTTTCTTAGGCACGACTTGCACCGGACTCACCCACTCGCTATGAGGCACATGATAAATGATCCCGGCATGAAGTAGTTTAAGGACCTCTTTCTTAACTACTTCTCGCATCTCATTATTCAACCTTATTTGGGGTTCCTGGGAAGGTGTAGCATTGGGTTCAATTGGGATGCGATGAGTGCAACGAGTGGGACTAATTCCCTTAAGGTCTTGGAGCGAGTACCCTAGGACTGAATGATGTCTTTCAAGGATAGTGATAAGTCTACTGGTTTCTTCTTCGGTAAGCTTGTCGCTGATGATAACCGGGGTTTGACGGTTACCATGAAGGAAAACATATTTCAGGCCTGGTGGGAGAGGATTTAGCTCGATCGTGGGTAGTGGTGGTTGTTCCGTTACGTCCAACTTAATTGGCTCAGCAAGGACTTCTTCTTCTTGAGAGAAGTATATTGCGACATCATCCAAATTCGGTTGTGCCATATCGGACAATGTCACTCCCATAAGGGCTTCAATAGGATCTGGAACCGGTGATGGCTCTGCTATTGCATTCCGTGCACGAGCTAAAGAGACGGTTTGTGTGGATTTGCCTAGTTGCATGGCTAGGCTACCGTTAGCCGTATCTTGGAAAAGTCTCTCGGTAGGCCGACCTATAAGAATAGGTATGTTCGGATTATCATAGACATGGAAATCCAGAAAGATCTCGGCCTCATTGGCAACTACTGGGGCTGTTCTGACAACACTGCAACATTCCAACATGGTCCCATAAGGATCTTGAATAATCTTTCGGGACAAACATAGGGTCATGTTGGGATAGAGCTGTTGGGCAAGAGATTTTGAGATGATATTTATCCCAACAGTGGAGTTGTACTGGACATCCATCATGACGCCTTGTATTTGATAGGAAAGAAGAGTGGACAGCATGATGAGTCTAACTACCTCGGGCGATGTCTCGGCTTCTCTCAACCATTCCACACTCATAGCCACCGACAAGCATTTAAGGTCTTCTTTGAGAATGGGCTTATCGGGTTGGCTAGCATTTTGTTGAAACGGAGAGTTGCACGCTCGAGGTTTTGGTTGGATCGGAAAATTTGAGGCATTTCCAAAGTTTGAGAAAAGATCATCCTCGATTTCGCTGATAAAGTCCATTGGATGAGTTTCCTCATCTTCTAGACTATGGAGGTTTTCTACGGGAGGCTCTACTTTTATTGGCTCAGAGACAGGAGCGGTCACGGGTGTAGGCTGGACAGGTAAAACCACATTTTCTGGCTCAAGGATTTCGTCAACCTCTTCTTCGGGAAATTCATCAAAAATACCAGTGTAGGGGGTATTCTCAAGGATTTTGTTGAGAACGACCCTCCCTTCACTAGGTGTTAGATGAGTGAAAGAACCTCCTGAAGAAATATCGAGAAACTGGGCGGACTCCGTGTTAAGGCCTCGACGAAAATGCTGTAAAAGCATGTGTTCGGAGAGTTCGAGGTTGGGACCGGACATGTTTAGGTCCAAAAATCGTGCCCAGGCTGCTCCTAAGGTTTCTTTTTCCTTTTGCCTAAAGCCTAACACTTCCATACGGAGGTCGACCAATCGAGATTTAGGAAAGAAAGCTAGACAAAATTTGTTTCGCAAAACTTCCCAATCTCCCTTGACACCACTAACAGTTTGAGTGTACCATTTCTTAGCAATTCCTGTCAAAGAGAACGGGAAAAGCTTCCATTTTAGTATTTCGTGCGACATGCCACGAATGACAAGGCACGAGCACACTTCCTCAAAACCGCGAAGGTGGGTGTACAGATTTTCCTCTTATGCTCCAGAAAAAGATTGCTCTCATACCATAGCTATGAGGGCGGGACGAAGTTCATAGCTAGGTGCATGGATGGGTAATGATGAGGGTGGAGGCTCCAGATCTTCGCCCGTTGGAGCTGAAAACTGATTGATAGGCATGGAATCCATATGGGGATATGTGATGGTATGGATGGGGATACACGGACGACTCGGTTTGACACTAGTACAGCAACCGTCCCTCGGCAACGGCGCCAGAAAGCTTGTTGGTACTCTCTAGCGTCGCACCAGGTTTATATCCCCGGCAACGGCGCCAAAAAGCTTGTTGATGCTCACTAGCATCGCACCAGGTTTATATCCCTGGCAACGGCGCCAGAAAGCTTGTTGGTATAAATAACGATCGCAGAAAAGTCCTCAAGCGTACGGATACCGGTGTAGCTTTCACCCAAGAGTATTCCAGGGTATCGAATCCACAGGGAACGTGTGTGCACTAGTGAAGAATCAAGATCGGCCTTGGACGAGAGAAGATATGGGAATAGTGTAGGAGAGGTAGAGAGGGTTTCGAAGGATTCCGAATACTAAAGATAAGATCAGCATTTACTACGATGCTTGCTTCGGGACACTCAACCGTCCTAACCCGGAAAGGGATTAGAAGGGGGCAAGGTAAGCCAAGCAGGGGTCCTACTGCGCTCTAGTGGATCTCACGTGGTGTACTACGAAGGCCGTCAGTTACCCGGATGTTACTCGAAGTGGAGCCGCATCCGCCGAGGTACAAGAGGAAGGGAGGAAGCCGACAACTCCGGCTTCTCCCGGACTCGCACCTCAACTCTCACCTAATTCTAACACTAATTTTGGTAGAGCTTCGCTTGATCTCTGCTTCTCTGTTCGTCTCCTGGAAGTGAGGAATGGGCTCCTATTTATAGGGGGGAGGAGACTTGGGAGAGTGGAGGACCTCCCCCTCTTTACTGGGGCGCAACCGGCCTTCCCATGGTACTGTAGCGTGCAGGGGAAGGTGCCTGAGGCAGTGGAGGTGAGAACCGGGCGCAAACCGCATCATAAGGTCTTGAACCGGGCTTGAACCGTGCGAACCAGGCGAAAACCGGTGCTAAAAAGGGAAAACCAGGGGGCGACCGGCCGGACCAGGCAACCGACCCCGCGGGGGGCAGCCAGCGGGCGCCACGCGTCCGAGCCGCGGTCCGCTCGGCGCGCCCACGCGCGGCAGCACATGCCCGCGGGGCCGCTGGGGGGCCAACGGCAGGCCGCCACGTGGCCTGGCGCCCGGCCCAGCGCGCGCGCGCGGCGCGCCGCGGCTCGGCCTGTGGCCCGTGGCCTCCCGCCACGTGGCACCGCCTTGCGCCTCCCCGCGCGGCTGGCGTACGGCGGATTGGGTGCTGGCGTCATGCTGACGTCAGCGTGACGTTAGCGCCCCATATTATTTTGTCTTTTTTATATCTTCTTCATCCAATCTCCAAAGTAGGCAAATAATATATCCATTTCGATCATCTCGACGAGCCCGTCACAATGGCGTCGTCCAAATTGGCATTTGAGGTTGTTTGTGGTAATGCCATATTTTATTCTATAATTGCTCATTTTCACCTGCAACCAAATATACACCAAAGCTTGTGGAATTTGTTATATTATAACCCTATAGCTATGGTGCACACTCTCATGGAGTAACTTTTATCCGAAGTTGATGGTCGAAAATAGGGACTTAATGACCGTCAACACCATCATAGTGCTTGTATGCCTCTATCATAATTCTAAGCTGTGGTTCATAACCCGACAACTAACCCATCATTTTTCTCAACTCATCGTTTTCATCCTGCAAGCGATCAACATAATGTGCAAGTTCCAGATTCTTTACAGCATGCAATTCACAAGTAGAGCAAGAAGTGGGAGCAAGAAGAGAAACAATGTAAGCATGCATCTCATCAATCATTCCATGCAAAATAGGGCACGAAGTGCGAGCACCTAGCAAAGCAGATCTAGACTTAAGCTCAGCCACTTCAACCCTAAGCACATCTAGTTCCTCACACTTGGAGGCTTGCTTTTCCTTAAGAGCAGTAAGATCAGCTAGGAACCCAGAGCAATCAGCACAATCAACCTCATCAGAAACAACAGGTGAAGCCTTAAGTGAATCAATTTCAAGCTTAGCATCTAGGTTCTGTGTTTCTAGCTCAACCACTCTAGTCCTAGCATCCTCAAGCGAGGCCCTAATCTCCTTTCTCATCTTTTTCGCCTCTCTAAGCATGTCATCATGATTATCAAGCAACTTGCCAAGCCACTCATTCCCCTCATGCAAGAAGGTAAGCTCGTCATGTACCTCATCCTCGGAGTCGGAGTCCGAGTCGCTTTGGTGACTCTTCTTGCTGCCAGAGCTACGAGCCATGCCGCAGAAGCCATCTCTTGCGAAGCAGCTCAGCCCGCTCAAGTTCTTGGATGACTTCTTGCTCTTGCGCCGATCACCTTCATCTTCGCTGCTACTAGCGCTTGTGGAAGAGTAGGAGGAGCTGGAGTCGACATCGCTCGCTCCGACCATCGCTCGGGCCTTCCTGCCGCGACCGTCCTTCTTCCTCGGTCGTCACTTGTCCTTGTGCTTGTGCTTGTGATCGCGCCTCGATCGGTACTTGTTGTCCGTCCTCGACCGGTGCTTCTAGCCATCCTTGTTCTCCACCTTCTCCAGACAGTCGGCGACGAAGTGTCCTGGCTTGCTGCACTGAAAGCATGTCCGTGCGGTCTTCCTTGTGTTCACCCGGTTCTCGTGCAACCTCTCGAACCTCCTGGTCAGCAACACCACTGATACCACTTGATGGACCGAACTGGCTCTGATACCACTTGAAGGACCGAACCGGCTCTGATACCACTTGAAGGACCGAACTGGCGACCAAAGAGGGGGGGAGTGAATGGGAGCCGATAAAAATTCTTCTCGGAGGAGATGGCTTCTCCAACAAGATGAACTAGGTCGTGAACCCAAAATCACACGCTCCGCACACAACCTTTCATTTGCCAAAACCACGTAGCCACTGGAGTGCTACTAGTCCTAGGAACAAACACTACCTGTGGGCACAGCTTCTACACACACACGGCAGCAGAAACAACTCAGAAGCTGTCTGGCCAGCAGGGGCGGTTCAACCGGGGTAGGGGGGCGGTTAAACCGCCTGCTCCTGGGGCAGGCAAGAAATCCTTGGAAACACCTCTTCCGAGCTCCAAAACTCTCCACGGTTTCACTCGCAGGATCCTCTGGTCAAGGCCAAGCTAGCTACCAGAGAATCTTGGCGAAAACCAAAACTTCACCCAAGGGCCTAGGGGCGGTTAAACCGGCTCACGGGGGTGGTTTAACCTCCTGTACCCAGCAATGAACACAAAGCAAGAACTCCTAGCAAAAAACCCCAAAATGAGCCAAGATTTCACGAGAACGCTCCTCTGATCAAAGCAAACAAACTCATGGAGGAAAATCCGGCGAAACCAAAACTTTCACCAGGGAGACCCAGGGCGGTTAGACCGCCCCCTATGGCGGTTAGACCGCCCCTCCCAGAAAACCTGGCCGCGGGTCAACCCTCAACTTCCCATCGCCGGATCTCCCGATTCACCCCACGGATTGCAGTGAAACTTCGGGGATACCTGGGTTACCTCCTAGGCAACCTCGCCCTCAAAGGAATTGTACCAAAACGCTCTCAATCAAAGGGAATCGTGGATCTTGGCCCTCTAGGTTGTGAACTCGAGCAACTCGAAAAACCACCAAATCGAGGTCGATTCAAGGGAGTTCTTGGGGCAAAGTCAGCAGCCAAAGAGGCACAAGGTCCTCATACATGACACCCAACAAGAATCCCACAAGAAACCGCCCTCAAAACTCCGCCACGAAAATCACAAGAAAGAGCTCCAAAAATCACCAAAAAAGGAAAATGGGGGAGCCAACACAAGGCCTTGAGAAAGCACGCCGAATCATCTATACATACCATGAAGGTTCATACAAGGTCTAGCTTGCCACCTGGTCATCCATCCCTCTCTCTAGCTCTCACATGAAGCTCTCAAGCTAGTCCTAGAAAAACTATAGAAAATAGCAAACGAAAAAGACAAAGGGAAATGAGCTAGGGTTCCAAGAGTCGGCTGCCATCCATCCCCTCAAGTGTTTATATGGAGGCAGATTCTTGCCTTTCTTCAAAATAAAGCATTTGCATCCAAACACATGGAAATGACTTACCTTGGGAGTGCGACCGTGCATCATCTCATAGCATGTCTTCTACTTGAATGCCTGAAGGAAAATCCTGTTCGAGACATAGCACGCGGTATTGACCGCCTCAGCCCAGAACCTCCTCGGAGTCCTATGCTCATCGAGCATGGTCCGAGCCATCTCACACAAGGTTCTGTTCTTCCTTTCCACCACGCCATTCTGGGGAGAAGTATACGGACTCGAAAACTGGTGTTCAAGACCGAAGTCATGGCAAAAGGTTTCGAAACGAGAGTTTTTAAATTCCGAGCCATTGTCACTGCGGATTGCTCGTATGGCATGTCCGTGCCTCTCGTTCTTCAACCTCAAGACAAGATCTCGAACAAAACCAAATGTCTCCACCTTCTCATCCCAAAAGAAGACCCATGCATATCGAGAGTAGTCATCCACCACAACTAGGACATACCACTTCCCACCTGCTGATCGCACACGAGCTGGGCCAACAAGGTCCATATGGAGCAGCTCGCATGGACGCTCCGTCATCACATCGGTGAGGGGCGGATGGGAAGAGGCTACCATCTTGGCATGCCTACACGGCGCACAAACCAACTCTTTCTCAAACCTCAGCTGTGGCAATCCTCTTACCAAATTGAGTTTACTCAAGCGAGACAAAAGGTCAAAGCTCAAGTGACCCAATTTCCTATGCCACTTCCACAACTCACTCGAAGAACCAGCCAAAAGCAATGAGCCACAGCAGAGGACTGAGAGAAATCCGCTCGGAAAACTTGACCCTCGGGAACAACCATGCAAACTAGGTCCCCTCGAGAATCCAAAATCCGAGAACCACCAGGCCGAAGCAACACCTCAAAACCCTCATCCAAAAGCTGGGAAACAGAAAGCAAATTGAATCCGAGCGATTGAACAAGACCAACACGCCTGAGAGTGACTTTGTCACTTATCCTTATCTCACCTTCTGATAGCACACGTCCTCGCCCATTGTCCCCAAAGGTGATGTATGTCTTGGACACCACCGGGACGAGACTTGAGAACCACCCCTTGTCTCCGGTCATATGCCTCGAGCAACCGGAGTCAATCAACCAAACGTTCCTCAAGTCTCCCACCTGAAATTCAAAAACGAGCACATGAGTGAACAAATGACTCAGCACTGGGGTTAGTACCAAAAGAGTAAAACCAGTGCCGAGCCATTTGCTCCAAAGTGGGGTTAGCACAAACCATATCATCACGCCTATCAAAACTACCACCACGAGAACCACCACGAGTACCACCACGAAGGACCATCCCTGTCTCGCTGGAGGAGAACGAAAGCAACGAAAGGAAGACCGTGGACCGTTGCTCCTCTCGAACTCAAAGCTACGACTCCTCCCACCATCGTATTGAGCTCGAGGCGGAAAACATGTAGCAAACTGAACACCACCAGAACCACCATGCCAACCACCAGAACCACCATGCAAACCACTAGAACCACCATGCCAACCACCAGAACCAAGACTGAAAACACTCGAATCGCCACCTCGAAAACCAAACTACCCAGAATTCTGGGGGGCGGTCTGACCGCCTAGCCAGGCCAGTCTAACCGCCCCCCTCTAGGCAGGGTCGGTCTGACCGCCCCTCCAGCCCGATCTGACCGCCCTCTCCAGAAAACCCCCTCAGCTACGGGAACTCGCATCTCCCCATGCCGGAATGCTTCTCACAATCGCCTTACCCCTAGGTAGTGGCATACGAGGCTCAGGTACACCATGAGAAGGGTGGTACCTGTCCTTGTTAGCCCACTCCTTAACCATTCTCTCCTCACGCTTCCTCTTGAAGCAAAACTCATCCTTGTGACCATCTCTACCACAATAGTCATAATGAAACCGAGTGGGTTTTGGTTTAGGCTTGGGTTGTGGCTGTTCACTCAGCTTCTCTTTTGGTTTCTCCTCACTAGGCTTCTCACCCTCCTTCCCAACGAACTCGTTCCCCAAGTCACTCTTGGACTTCATGGGTTTTTGGAAATTATTTGTTGGGTGAGGAAATATGGGAGGATCTGGGGTTGTGTCAAGTTTGTTTCTCAGTGGGTTTGGCTTAGGTTCATAGGCATTTTTGTGGAAGGTTTTTGGTGGAGCTTGGATGTCACCAATCTTCTCTCCTCCCTCACCACTACACTCTCCAATCTTATCCGACCCAAACACTTGCCCATCATAGCGCTTGTATTCCTCTATCATCATTCTAAGATGTGGTTCATGACCCGACAACCAACCCATCATTTTCTCAACTCATCGTTTTCATCCTGCAAGCGATCAACATAATGTGCAAGTTCCAGATTCTTTACAGCATGCAATTCACAAGTAGAGCAAGAAGTGGGAACAGGTGCTTTCAACTCAGCCTCAAGAGAAACAATGTAAGCATGCATCTCATCAATCTTTCCATACAAAATAGGGCACGAAGTGCAATCACCTAGCAAAGTAGATATAGACTTAAGCTTAGCCACTTCAACCCTAAGCACATCTAGTTCCTCACACTTGGAGGCATGCTTTTCCTTACGAGCAGTAAGATTAGCTAGGAACACAGAGCAATCAGCACAATCAACCTCATCAGAAACAATAGGTGAAGCCTTAAGCGAATCAATTTCAAGCTTAGCATCTAGGTTCTGTGTTTCTAGATCAACCACTCTAGTCCTAGCATCCTCAAGTGAGGCCCTAAGCTCCTCCTCATGCAAGAAGGTAAGCTCGTCACGTACCTCATCCTCGGAGTCGGAGTCTGAGTCGCTTTGGTGACTCTTCTTGCTGCCGGAGCTACGAGCCATGCCGCAGAAGCCATCTCTTGCGAAGCAACTCAGCCCACTCAAGTTCTTGGATGACTTCTTGCTCTTGCGCCGATCACCTTCATCTTCGCTGCTACTAGCGCTTGAGGAAGAGTAGGCGGAGCTGGAGTCGACGTCGCTCGCTCCGACCATCGCTCGGGCCTTCCTGCCGCGACCGTCCTTCTTCCTCGATCGTCGCTCGTCCTTGTGCTTGTGCTTGTGATCGTGCCTCGATCGGTACTTGTTGTCTGTCCTCGACCGGTGCTTCTAGCCATCCTTATTCTCCACCTTCTTCGGACAGTCGGCGATGAAGTGTCCTGGCTTGCCGCACTGAAAGCATGTCCGTGCGGTCTTCCTTGTGTTCACCCGGTTCTCGTGCAACCTCTCGAACCTCCTGGTCAGCAACGCCAGCTCGTCCTCTCCAAGCACGTCGAACTCCTCATCTAGCAAAGACATGAAAGAAGACAAAGAGTACATCCGGGAGGATGCGTTAGCGTTAGACTTAGCACCTGAGCCACCGACGAGAGCAAGACTATGGGAGTCAGTCGGGCTCTCAAGACAGGCTGTCACACCACGATCCACCGCAGCTGACTTGAGCTTCGAGAACAACTCGTTCACCGTCAGGGTATCATACTTCTCCGACTCAAGAATGGCCTCGACCTTTCTGTCCCACATAGTATGATCCAGCGCGTGCATGAGCTTCACGGCTCTATCATGGTCATCGTACGGGAGGACGTCCACATTGACCCTCATGTTGTTCACAACCACCGTGAACCGCTGGAACAAGGCATCAATTGACTCACGGGGGAGATGAGTGAAGTTCTCGTACTCTCTCCGGTAAGTCGCATACATCCGTGCCTGAACCTGAGCATTTCCAGCATGAGCATCTTTTAGCTCCTCCCAAATCCTACAAGCTAAGTCCTCTGTCTGAACCCGATCGAATTCGGATTGACACGGAGCACGAAATAAGTAGTCGACCGCCTTGTTGTTGGCGTCGTGCATGTCCCTCGATCCAGGATCTAGGAAGTTAATCGGATGAACATAAGTTGTGTTCACCGTAACGTCCCAAAGGATCTGATCCTTTCCGCGGAGGAACGCCGCCATCCGCCACTGCCACATCTGGTAGTTTTTGCCATCGAAGTGCGGAGGACTCGAACCCCGTTCCTGGTACACCATCTTTGGATCTTAGACTGGTTAGAGTCAATGAAGACCCGAACCGGCTCTGATACCACTTGAAGGACGGAACTGGCGAACAGAGAGGGGGGGGAGTGAATGGGAGCCGATAAAAATTCTTCTCGAAGGAGATGGCTTCTCCAACAAGATGAACTAGGTCGGGAACCCAAAATCACACGCTCCGCACACAAACCACGTAGCCACTAGAGTGCTACTGGTCCTAGGAACAAACACTACCTGCAGGCACAGCTTCTACACACACACGGCAGTGGAAACAACTCGGAAGCTATCTGGCTAGCAGGGGCGGTTCAACCGGGGTAGGGGGGTGGTTAAACCGCATGCTCCTGGGCAGGCAAGAAATCCTTGGAAACACCTCTTCCCAGCTCCAAAACTCTCCACGGTTTCACCCGCAGGATCCTCTGGTCAAGGCCAAGCTAGCTACCAGAGAATCTTGGCGAAAACCAAAACTTCACCCAAGGGCCTAGGGGCGGTTAAACCGGCTCACAGGGGCGGTTTAACCTCCTGTAGCCAGCAATGAACACAAAGCAAGAACTCCTAGCAAACAGCACCAAAACGAGCCAGGATTTCACCAGAACGCTCCTCTGATCAAAGCGAACAAACTCACAAAGGAAAATCCGGCGAAACCAAAACTTTCACCTGGGAGACCCAGGGCGGTTAGACCGCCCCCTATGGCGGTTAGACCGCCCCTCCCAGAAAACCTGGCCGCGGGTCAACCCTCAACTTCCCATCGCCCGATCTCCCGATTCACCCCATGGATTGCAGCGGAACTTCGAGGATACCTGGGTTACCTCCTGGGCAACCTCTCCCTCACAGGAATTGCACCAAAACGCTCTCAATCAAAGGGAATCACGGATCTTGGCCCTCTAGGTCATGAACTCGAGCAACTCGAAAAACCACCAAATCGAGGTCGATTCAAGGGAGTTCTTGGGGCAAAGTCACCAGCCAAAGAGGCACAAGGTCCTCATATATGACACCCAACAAGAATCCCACAAGAAACCGCCCTCAAAACTCTGCCACAAAAATCACATGAAAGAGCTCCAAAATCACCAAAAAAGGAAAACGGGAGAGGCAACACAAGGCCTTGAGGAAGCACGCCAAATCATCTATACATACCATGAAGGTTCATACAAGCTCTAGCTTGCCACCTCTAGTCCCTCTCTCTAGATCTCACATGAAGCTCTCAAGCTAGTCCTAGAAAAACTATAGAAAATAGCAAACGAAAAAGACAAAGGGAAATGCGCTAGGGTTCCAAGAGTTGGCTGCCATCCATCCCCTCAAGTGTTTATCTGGAGGCAACCAAAAGACTAAACTACACTTACTAGATAACTAGGGGTATATGCCCCTCAAGGGAAAAATTTGGAAGTCTTCAGTTCAGCACTATCAGACGGATGCCCAGCGACCGCTACCTTGCTTAGTCTCGACGCAAGCTTTGCGATCCCGACGGGTGTCCTCCGCTTCGAAGTTTCTCAGCGGCTGCGACCCGGGCGGTCAGACCGCCGACCTGGGGCGGTCAGACCGCCCCTCCTGGGTGGTTGAACCGGCCTGGGTGGCCACACCTCCTCGTCGAGTCTTTGGCCTCGGTTTTGTGGCTCAACCGAGTAACCCAGTGGTTTTCTGGTAAACCACTGCAAACCCCGCGAACTCAGTGTAGCCTCCGCCAATCACCACTCATGACTCAGCTCCCACGTTGTCCCAGCTCGACCTTGGTTTTGAGGCTCAACCAAGAAACCATCCACGACTTCGTCTTGCTGTTCTTGCTACCATGCGGCCCGCACTTGACCCCGCTGGCCACCGGGTCCCTCGAACCAAGCCTACCTCTCTTCTCCACACCTGGAGGCCTAACCGGCAACGACCTTTCGCGCTTGTTCTTCACCTGCAGCTACACCAGTCAAGCCACAACCTGCACCTGCAATACTTAGCCAAGTGTCACTCCACACCACGTTGTCAATCACTCATCACACCAGGAAGCGACCATCCAGCGGTCCTCGAACCACACAGGTCCTCATGGTGGACCAAATCGTGGCTATGGAATGCCCATGAGGTACTCCTACTATCCCCAAAGTCTTGTGCGAATCCGTGGAGCGAATCGGCAGATCGGGATTTGGATTTGGAGGAGTTGACCCGTGGGTTGCTGTTCATCCCAAGTGCCCAGGCACTGACCGGTCTGACCGGTGCCCCCCACTGGTCTGACCGGTGCAGATCCCAGTTGGGTTTTTGCTCGGGTGAATGTGCTGGTATGTTTCCCAGTCTCTAGGCTTGCTGCTGTTTTGAGTTTGGAGTGTTTTGGAGCCCGGGAGGTTGGTCTCGTGGATTTGGGGTTTCCAGGCTTGAACCGGTCTGACCGGTGAGCTGCACCGGCCTGACCGGTGCAGGAGCTTTCTGTGGAAAACTTCAAGTTCGGCTCGGGTGACTGTTGGTATTTCTTAAGTCACTACTAACGGGCCCTTGTTAGCGTGAGCGTAAGATCCACCTGGTATACCGACGGGTACGAAAGAATCCGCAAGCGCACATAAATACCGCTGTAGCACTTCACCTCAGGAGTATTCCAAAGGGTATCGAATCCAAGGAACGTTGTGTACTACCTTCTATGATAGAAGAACGGTCCAAGGACACCAAGCCCCTGCTAGGGTAGAGAGATGATGGGGTGCTCGGTTCTAGGGGAGTAAAGCTGTAAGGATCTCGCTTCGGACACCGGACCCTCCTGGCTATAACAGTCGGTTCACGGCAAAGGGTTGCCTACACCTGTATTCGAACGTGGGGGATTCCATAAGGGTCCAACGGCTGTCACCACCGCGGCCTACCCCAAGACAAACCGTGGGATACAGGGCAATCGAAGGATAACCCGTAGTTCAGACACCGCGTCTGCACCACCGTTTACTACTATAGCACGGCTATGTCTGTCGACCCGAAGCAACACTATAGCACTCCATATAAATATGGAATGACAAACCCACGAGTACGACTATACCTCACCCGTCATTGACCCGAGGTGGCGCAAGGTCGAACGACTAAGCGCCAATTAATGTATTCCAATAAGATCTAATGAGATAACTCACACAAATGGAATGCAAAATTATTCATCTAATCAACAAGATCAAAGAATCGTGTCACGAAGAACACGAGCCTCTAAATGTTGAACAAATGAAGAACTCAAGAACATGTCACCCATGAATGAATATCACTTTAGTCTAAAAGGAAAATACAGAAATACTCACTTTGCTCTAAATGAAGAACAAATGGGAGTCTCACCCGCACCACCACCTACATAGCACCTACACCTATTTACACATGGATAGGTGAGAACTCACCTCTCCAAGTGAGGAAATGAGAGAGGGGAGAGCTTGGGATGCGTTCTCTAATTCTACCCCCTCCCCTCATATTTATAGGCAAGGGAAGAGGGCCTCTCCTCTTGTTTCCTGCACTCCCCATGCGCCACCTGGCCCCTGTAGCGTGCTTTGGAAGGTGCTTGAGGTAGTGGTGAAGAAAACCGGGCAAGAACCGGACCCTAGGTGCCCGAACCGGAGCTGAACCGTTGACTGGGTCGCTGAAATGGCACAGAAAATAGGAAAATCGGCGGCCCATGCAAACCGACCTCCAGCCAGCCTATCCCGCGTCGCCACGCGTCCCTGGCCGGGTCCAACTCGCGGCCCGCGTGGGTGTGCGCGCACGGCAGCCGCCCGCGCCACTCCCTCGGCGACGCGTGGCAGGGGGAAAATCCCCGCGCGCCCGCGCGTGTGTGTAGGTGCGGCACTGGGACGGGCCAACTGGCAGCCGCCACACGGCGGAGCAGGGCTCGTGCGCGCGCCTTGACGCGCCGCGGCAGCACCTGCGGCCAGTTGTGGCCTGCCACGTGGCGGGCATGCGGTCGTCGACCGGCCGCCGTGGGTCCCGTGATGACGTCAGCAATCCTTGTCTTTTCTACATCTTCTTCATCCGGACTCCGATGCATACAAATAATATATCCATTTTGATCATCTCGACGAGCCCGTCGCAATGGTGGAGTCCAATTTGTCATTTGGCACTGTTTCCAATGACGCCCTTTTATGTCTTTGGTTCTCTTGCTCTGTGATCACATCGTTTTGCGTGCAATTCGGTACATCCTGCAATGAAAGCTAGGAACACCAACACTTGTGGAAATTGTCAGTATAAACACCTATTCTAGTGTTGATAATCACTTTTCATTTATTTTCTGTAAGAGTTGACAGTGTAAAAGCAGTGCTTAACAGCCGTCAACAACTCCCCCACACTTGACCTTTGCTCATCCCGAGTAAAGGGGGTCAGATCAAGTGGGACATGATATCCAAAGGTATGAAGCTAGCATAAGAGATATTCCAAACCATACCTTGCACTTGTGAACTATGTGGAGTGTCTATCATGCCATTTTGGGTAGTTGAAGAATGGAACGGTCATGAATCAAGTCACTCCTGCTCATCATATCAAGTAACTTGGCGTTTTGCAATGATTTTCGAAATAAACCTTGCTTAGCTCCTCATTTGATTCTCTCAGATCACTCAATGTGTATAGCCCTCACCAAGGCATTAGAATTACCTTTCTTCATCCTACTTCTAATGACGGCTTATATGTGTAGCTCAGGGTAGGGTAAAAGATAAGGCATACTTGAATCACATATATTGCAAAGTCAAAAACTAGATCCACAGAGAAAATCAAATCATACAATCAGATCAAGATGTGCACGTATATTGGTATGGTGAGTATGGTAAGGTAGATACTAGGCCCGGAATGGGTGCTAGATATTACTATACATATATGAGGAAAAATATTGGTTAATGGTAAGATGGACACTAGCCCCGGAATGGATACTAGTTATTACCATCTAAGATATGTAACTTATTGAGAGCCAGGTGTGGTTCGAGGACCGGTGGATGGTCGCTTCCTGGTGTGATGAGTGATTGACAATGTGGTGTGGACTGATTCTTGGCTAAGTATTGCAGGTGCAGGTTGCGGCTTGACTGGTGCAGGTGCAGGTGAAGAACAAGCGTGAAAGGTCGTTGCCGGTGAGGCCTCCAGGTGTGGAGAAGACAAGTAGGCTTGGTTCGAGGGACCCGGTGGCCAGCGGGGTCAAGTGCGGGCCGCATGGTGGCAAGAACGGCAAGATGAAGTCATGGACGGTTTCTTGGTTGAGCCTCAAAACCAAGGTCGAGCCGGGACTACGTGGGAGCCGAGTCATGAGTGGTGATTGGCGGAGGCTACACCTAGTTCGCGGGGTTTCCGGTGGTTCACCAGAAAACCACTGGGTTCCTTGGTTGATCCACAAAGCCAAGACCGAAGAACCGAAGACGGAGGTGCAGCAGCTCCAGACCGGTCTGACCGGTGGGTCTGACCGGTCTGACCGGTGGGTACCGGTCTGACCGGTGAGGAGCACCGGTCTGACCGGTGTGCGACGACGCAGTCCGGAATCTTCGAAGCGGAGGACACGCGTCGGGATCGCAAGGCTTGCGTCGAGGCTAAGCAAGTTTGCGGTTGCTGGGCATCCGTCCGATGGTGCGAAGACAAAGACTTCCAATTTCGCCCTCGAGGGGCATGTATCCCTAGTTAGCTAGTAAGGGTATTTTAGTCTTTCGGTTGCCTCCATATAACCCAAGTGGTGAGAGGATGGCAGCCATCTCTTGGAACCCTAGCTCATTTGGTTTTCCTATTTTCCTTCCTATTTTCTTAGGATTTTCGTAGGACTAGCTTGAGAGCTTCATGGTGAGATCTTGTGAGAGGGAAGGATGATCGGGCGGCAAGCTAGACCTTGTATGAACCTCTTTGGTATGTATAGATGATTCGGCGTGGTTCCTCAAGGCTTGGATGTGTCTTTCCCGTTTCTCCTTTTTGGTGATTTTCGGAGCCCTTTCTTGGCGATTTTCTTGGAGCGATTTCGAGACCTTTCTCTTTGGGATTTGGTGGGGGATGTATGCATGAACCCTTCGTGGTTCTTTTCCCTTTGATTCCCCTTCCAAATCCGTGAGCAAAGGGGCTCGATTTTGGGGTTTTCGTGGCTCTAGGGTTAGAGGCGTTCTTGGTGGGATTTCTTCGATTCCTCTTGATTTGACAAGTTTTGGTGGACCAAATCTTGGCTATGGAGTACCCATGAGGTGTTCCTACTATCCCCAAAGTCTTGTGCAAAACCGTGGAGCGAATCGGGAGATCGGGAGTTGGATTTGGAGGAGTTGACTCGCGGGCGCTGTTCATCCCGAGCTGCCCAGGCACGACCGGTCTGACCGGTGCTCTCGACCGGTCTGACCGGTGCTAGCCCTTGGTGGGTTTTTGTCTCGGGGAACAGCCTTGTCCGTGTGGTTTTGTCCCGTGGTCCTGCTGTTCAGTTCTTGGAGTGTTTGGAGTTGTTTTGCTAGGCTTTGTGAGGGGTTCTTCTTCCTCACAGGTTGTGTTTCGTGGTGGTTTTTGTTCCAGGGCCTAGAGGATTCACTGAGGCTTCCTGGAACGTTTGCTGTGCGGCTGCTGTAGTCACCGGCCTGACCGGCTCTGTCCACCGGTCTGACCGGTGTCACCGGTCTGACCGGCGCAGGCCATCGGTCTGACCGGTGTAGCACAGGCAGCAAGCCGTGCAAGTTTCTGCTGTGTGTTTTGGTGAGTTTTGGCTAGGAAGGTTGAGTGTTGGTTCCTAGGACCAGTAGCACTCCAGTGGCTGCGTGGTCTTGACCAACTTGGGTAGTTGGGTCGGAGACGTGAGTTGGAAGCCGTGTTCGTCTTGTTGGAGTTCCCATCTCCTTCGAGAAGAATTTTTATCGGCTCCCATTCACTCCCCCCCTCTCTGGTTCGCCTAATCGGTCCTTCACTTATGACCATCTCTCTCCTTTTCTCCTTTATTTGGGACATGGGCTATCCTTCCCCTTTTTTTTCTTCTTTGGTTTTTCATCATGCTTTGAGCATGTGTCTCTTTTTTTTCTTTTCTTTTTTTTTCATAGCCCATGTCTCTTTTTGAAGGATACTTTTGGAGAGAGATGTCATACCACATATGGAGCTTTATTTTTATGAAATGGATGAATGGTACAATGCTATCTTCCTTTATAGAAGCATAGCAAGGGGAATATGGTAGTGTGCACATGAATCTTGATCATGAAAGTAATGAAAAGAATTCTCACAAGGGTCACAGAATTTGACAAAGCTCAATGTAACAACAAGCAGCATATGGGTATAAGGTTTACAAATAAAAAACATCATATGGCTTTGGTAGGACTGGGACATATCAAAGAGGAGCTTTGCAAAAGGGTTTTTCAGATTTTTCAAATAAAATTCCCAAGCACTCAAACATTTAGAGCAAAGATCATATCATCAAACCATATCACAAACATCAACTACTTAGATAAGCATGAGTTCCCTAATGATATTTGTTCACAAGCATCAAGATGATAAGTAAGGAATAAAACATATGCAAGCCAACCATAGGAAACATGTAGAGCAAGCATAGCACAAACCACTGAGTTGATATAAAGGATATGAATTGAAATTTAATCAAACTCATGGATAACAGAGAGTAAGATAGAGGGTGCACATACCATCGCTTCTAAAGGATAAGAGATCAAGGGAGACCAGTGGTGATTCGACTGACCAAAGGGTAGCCGGGTCACTCTAGTTTACCTTGCTCTTGTCATGAGGACGTAGTCGATGTTGTGCAGTGCCTGTGTGGGAGTTCTCGAGTGGATATGATGATGAGATTGAGAGGACCCCCCACACTTATTCTTGTACCTGGTGTTGTTCTTCAAGCAAAAATGGGAACAAAAGATGGACTCTACTGGTTCAAGAACCGTAGAGCCTTTATTCGAAAGCAAATATTTTCTGGGTTTTTTTTTCTCATTATTGTCACCATGTCATTTGCTCAAAAGGGTTAGACCAACGTTACACTTCATAATCAAAGAAGATATATGAGACCTTTATTGGGTCAAAGGTACCTCCTTGATATGTGATGCAACATCAATCTAACATCTTAACTTACCTTCCCAATTGAACATAGCTCAATGACTTACCCAAAAGAATTTGAGGATTTCTGCAGGGGTTAGTCCACATACATGCATCTAATATCCATGAAAGCATAACTCTAAGGTTCATCAATCAAAACTCGACACCATGTCTTGTTTTGACTGAAGAAGACAGTTTTAACCCAAGCACCATGCTTAATTTAAATCAGTCTATGAATGTATGAGATATCATGTACATTCAAACCAGAGAATGCAAACCAAGATAAATGAAACACGCATGCATGATCAAGCTATTCTCAAAAGGGAACATAAGCAGAGTGCGTAACGGTGAACCTCGGGCAACCTCCCAGAAGGGCTTTGTTTAAAGTCAAAAGCAGGACTTACCTAGCTAATCAGGTAAGATGAAAGAGCTCACATCATCTTCACACCAGGATAAGATTTGGTAGAGGAGGAACCTTACTCAGGATGCTCACATACCTCCCCCACACTTGAAGTTCGCATTGCTAGGCAACAAAACTCAAGTGTGTGGAGATCAAGCTTCCTTTTGTAAACGTTCTCCCACCAAAACTTACCTTAGGTGTTGCATATGATGGAGCTCACATGTTCGTAGGCGTCGCCTGTCCATCTTTCTTTTCAATCTCCACCTGAAAGGTTAGCGACCAAAAATACCCGAAGGACAACTTATCCCAAAAACATGTTCTTGCTTTTATTCGAAAGGGAAATAAAACCTACGCTAATCCAGGCTATCTCCTGGTAGTGCTTTGTTTATCACGGTCATAAGCTCGACCATGGGAGATTTCTCTCGCAGCCACATAGGTGGTGTCCATCCCATCTCACCACCAATCATCGATGAATCAGTGAAGCTCTAGCTGCAAGGTTAGTGCCATATACAAACACGAGTCCAAAAGATAGCAAAGCTAAAAGCAGACATGATCATTCCAGGGAGGCTAAGACAACTCTGGGACGATCACGAGACTCGAGAAGCTATAGCACTAGGCTGAACCTCGGAGACGGAAGGTTGAGCTCTGAGGCTAGCGCTCTTGCAACTGATCTCCGACTGAACTCGGCTCAGGAAAACACTCGGCCTCCAAAAGAGGATAGAGTAGAAACTCGAACGGCCAGCGTACGTTCAGGAGCTAGAGTCCGGGTGAAGGGTGAGGTTAAGCTCATCCTTCCTTAGGTAGATG
Source organism: Cenchrus fungigraminus (assembly GCA_036936925.1). NCBI lineage: Eukaryota > Viridiplantae > Streptophyta > Magnoliopsida > Poales > Poaceae > Cenchrus > Cenchrus fungigraminus. Next base: position 44,526,428 of record CM072778.1, on the reverse strand, counting down.
GACTGATGTTCTCATCAAAATGATGAGCCATCCCGGGTCTAGCCTAAGCTTCCAATAGGAGGTTATGGATAAGCTGGAATGTGCAACTCCCATTGGGCATCGATCAAGTCAAGCATAAAGTATGAAGTTTAAGCTTCACCTGACTGATCGGCATCGATCGATGGGCTTGAGATATGAAGTGAATGTACTCCATTCGATCGGTAAATGATCGTGCTCCTTCGGCCTGATAAATGAATCCACTGGATTATAAAGCAGAGACCGATGTCTCAGCCCATACGTGACCTTGGTGCTAGGCACCTCAGCTCGAGTCGAGACGTAGGAACATGATACGCCTATCGTACTCTCCTTAGGGGATCATAACCAGGACCGAACAAGTCATCCCGGCCGATCAAGAATGATTCGTCCCTTCCTAATTACTCTCTCCATCCTCCCACGAGACAAGGCCTCGGGGAGAAGGTCTAAGAAGAGGTACGAGAGGGGAACCCAAGTGTAGACTTTGCGCTAAGCAATCTTTCCCTTAGATTCCTGCTATTCAGGAATGGTACCTTCAGCCAGAGCTTAAAGCCTCAGCTTGGCTAACGATGAGTCTAGGTAGCTCAACATTCCTTCTGACGGGCACCTCATCGATCGGGATGCAAGGGGGAGCTGAAATCCTGGAGGGTTTCCACGATCTCTTTTCCTTCAACAGCGTCCAAGTGCACAAAAGAGCCTTCAGAGAGAGAACATTAAGCCGCATGGCATTGCCCTTCCGTAACCCATACCAGAAGCGCTGAAGCAGCTTCCAATTGGGAACGTGGAGGACAGGGCAATCTTCCGCCAAAAAGGTGAAGTGATCCCATACCATTCCTAGCGATTCCTCCTCACCTTGCTCGAGACTGAGAATCCTTATCCTCAACGAGATAACACGTCGTAAATAACGGTGCCAATCCCGTGCTTCCCCAGAGAGGGATAGCGGGAAAAATTCCCTTTTCCGGGCATCCAGTGATTCTCTGATTTCACTCGGAGTTTCAATCAGACGCTCGTAGTCTCTCACACGATCGAAGGGGTTCTCATGAATTGACCTCGAGAAGGAAAGATCCTGAATTAGCTTCATGAGAGAGGGGTGAATCCGACAGCCAGGTGAAAGAATGAGTTCTGACGAGGGTGGCTCTGAGGGTTCACTCCTCGAAGGTGGAAGGTGTTTACAAGGATAACCTTCCAAGGGTAGCGGGGGTAAAGGTAGAAGTAAGGAAACGAAAAAGGATATCTTGAAGGGTAACGGGGGTAGAGGTAGAAGAAAACGAAAAAGATACATACGAGGACCACTAGGTTCGAAGATAGATACAGCATCCGTTCCCGGCAATAGCGCCAGAAATGCTTGTTGGTATTTCTTAAGTCACTACTAACGGGCCCTTGTTAGCGTGAGCGTAAGATCCACCTGGTATACCGACGGGTACGAAAGAATCCGCAAGCACACGGAAATACCGCTGTAGGACTTCACCTCAGGAGTATTCCAAAGGGTATCGAATCCAAGGAACGGTGTGTACTACCTTCTATGCTAGAAGAACGGTCCAAGGACACCAAGCCCCTGCTAGGGTAGAGAGATGATGGGGTGCTCGGTTCTAGGGGAGTATGTCACACCTGATTTTCCAAAGAAAACCAAATGCATCTCATATGTGCGCCAGGATCAAGTTTACACACATATGATAGACGTCATGAGTGAATTATCAATAAACAGCAATAAAAACGTACAAGGGTTAAACCATTACATTATCTTTTTATTACACTCAGACGTTAGACTCGAAGGTCTTTACAACGATCAAACGATAACTATGAAGACGTGACTCCATCTTCATCTTCCACAGGCACATGACTGGGGGCACGCAAGCCTCAGAACTCGTCGTAGTCGCTGAAGTACTCATCTCCAGTGTTCTCCTCTGAACAGCGGGTAAGCAAGGTGAGCACACTTATGGTTGGAGCTCAGCAAGTGGGGGAAGATGCAAGGCTATCAAGGATAGGCTAAGGTTTACAGCGGTTAGCATTTTAATGTTTGTCAAATTTTATTAGCAAGCACCTATTTACTAGGTGTAAGTTTATACCAACCCACTTAAGCATTTAGGAAAGCATCTCATCTCAGAACCATAAGAACCACGATTTAATTCCATCTTTATGTTTGATTATCATGTGAGGGTCCAGGCCGCTCTTGACCGTGAGCACGGCTGATCGATCAGTTTTACACTCTGCAGAGGTTGTACACTTTCACCACAGCTCGCGTGAAAGTTCCGAAGAACTTTGAACCCAACCACGCATGTGCTGATCAGGCACAATACCACACTTCCGAGGTGTGATTGCATAGGGACGCTATGAAGCCTTTACAAAGATATGCAGAAGACCAACAACCCACGACAGTTACAGCTCAGGGCGGACCATAACCCTCCCTAGTGGACAGCACCTTAGCAAAGGCTGCGGCCAAGAGGACCGGGCTATACCCCTGCAACCCCGAGCCCCATGTGTTCCTTTCGGATAAGGTCACCAGTACAATCACACACCTAATTAATTGGCTAAGCCAGAGCCATGTGGACTGTGGTTGCACTGTTTTCCTGGGTGGTTCTCCATGTTCCGATTAAACCATATGATCTTGTTATTAACCATAAGCACACACATATATATCACCAAAGTTATCATGATCAACATTCATCATATTGTAAAAGATTCATTTGAACCATCCCAAGTTATAGCAACTAAGCATTTCTACCCAAAACATTTATTTAAAAGGGTTGTTCAAGGTGATGAGGGTAAAAGTCTAGTCATGTCCTTAAAAAGGTGATTTCCCATCAAATTTATGCAATACAACATTTAAAAGTAAACTTAGTTATCATGCAAGTTGTGTGGGACAAAAATAGAATATGCAGGGGGAGAAGTCCACTTGCCTTCCTTGCTTAAACACTGGTGTTCTTCTTCTTCAAACACTTACTCTTGATCCGCTCCAACTGGCTGCTCACTTGAAACTGGCACGATGTCTACGAGCACACAAGAAAGCATACAATAAACAAAACAATACACCAAGCATGAAAAGCTTTAAAGAAAGATCAAGGTTTGGCTCTAGGAACGCGAACACAAAAGCACTAGGAACTATCGGGAGCTTTGGATGATCACATACAAGAGCTAGCTATGTGCTTGGTATATTTTAATTAAATAAAGATGTGCATAGGTTATTTCAGAGAAATACCCTATTTATAATTAAGCAAGTTATATTTGTATTTAAAAGACGATGTAAACTTAGTCCAATTTTATTTGTAAATATTCAAGTTTGATTTATGCAAATTAAACATTTAATTTAAAAGAAGCATGTAAAACATCTAAACGTTTGTCTTTATATTTCGAGTTGAACTAACCAAATTATAACTTAAAAACACATTTATATTCATATTAATCAAATTAACATTTAATTAAGAAAACTCGGGATATAACCTATGTTGCTTTTATTTAGAAAGCAAATTGCATAAACATTAATCAAATTAAGTTTGATTATGAAAACCGAGGTATGCATCTAATTAACTTTTAATTAGAAGAAATATTTAACTAGTATTAATCATATTAACTTTCTTATGAAAACACGTGTTAAACTCTAGTTAGATTTTAATTAGAAAAGCATGTGTATAAGGATTTAATCATATTTAATATTTAAATAAATTATAAAACAAAGAGCATGTTCAACATTGGCACTAACACGTAGTTTGAGTTGATATGAACTTAACACAACTTGAAACGGTGGAAACGGAGCTAAAACGCAAAAGATACAGCCAAAACAAGGTTCTAAAACTGACGAGCTTGAAAAGACAGTCGCGTGGACACCAAGAACGCTTAAAACGGATAAAAGACGGAAAAGATATGGCTAAAACAAGGTTCAGGGGCTTTTCTGTGAAGTAACAGGGCTTCCAGGGACCTAACTGCAAGAAACCAGGGACTAAAACATGATTATGCGTATAAACCGAAGGTCTATAGCGCAAAAAGACAAGATTGGACCTCTGGTGGAAAAAACTAAGAAGTCTAGGGGCTTAAACAGAAGAAACAGGGACCTATTCAAAAGGGTTTATACAGGTGGAAGGGCTCTTTTATGATATTCAAAACTGCTGGGGGTTTTGTGCAAAAGAGCGGCTGACAGGGGCGGCTTGGCTGACACGGCGCCACGTGGCGAACTCTGATTCGCTGGGAGGGTGATGTGGCGTTGACGCGGCGCTGACATCGCCCGTGGACCGTGCCGTGAACCTGGTCCACGGGTCCATGGTGGACTGGGCTAAGGGGTTACACCCCGATTTAACCAGGACCGTTGATCACAGATCGATCGGCTGGAGGAAAAGCAAAAGCTCAGGGGCCTATACGAAAAGAGAAGGACCTGAACGCAAGGATTTCTACTGGTGCGAGGGTATGGTTGTGATTATAGAAAACACGGGGGCTTTTTAACAAAATGGCCACTGTTGACCGGTATGGGATTGTTTGACCGGGGTCCATGGTGGATCTGGACCGTGGATCGTCGATCCGACGGCTGAGGTGGAGTGCATGCGACGGGTGGCGGCGGGACTCGCCGGAGAAGAGGGCTGCGTGGCGGCGCTTCGCCGGAGCGAGCTCTGGAGTGAGCTCCCGGCCACCAGAACGCATATGAGCGGGTGCTACACGATGCGGGGGAGCACGCGCATGAGATCGAGGGATCAGGGGGGTGTTTCCGGCGTCGACGGCGAGATGCCGTGGCCGGCAGCGGATGGAACTCGCCGGCGTGCGGCGGCGAGATGCCAACAAGTGCTACGGGCCACAGTTTGGCACGCTGAGCAGCTTGACATGATGCACGGGTGATAACAAACGCGAGCGCGATCACAGGGGCGTGATCTGGCCGGTGAGGAGGCGGCCATGGCCGGCGAGGCGGCCGGCGGCGACAGCTCACCGCGGCTGCGCATCCTGGTGCTCGATTGAGGAGATGAACGGCGGGGACGAAGCGACGGCGGAGATTGCTCACAGCAGTGAGCTCGGGCGGCGCTCCGGCGGACGGGGACAGGAGCTCCGGGCGCTACACGATTCGGCGTCGGCTTTCCTGAACAAAGAGTGGCACGTGTGAACGACTGATTGTGATGGAGAAAGGAGAAAGGCCGAGGGTACTTCACCGACGGCGAGCTCTTCCAGCGGCAGCGGAAACAGAGGCGGTGATCCGGGAAGGAAAACAGGGGAAACTCCGGCGGCGGCTCGGTTCGGCGAGGAAGGAGAAGCTCCGGGGCGCCGGGTCCTCGTGCGGGCGGCGCACGCGACGAAAGAGGACGAGGAGGCCCCGAGAGAGTGCTTCACCGGCAACGAGGCTCCCGGGCGGCCGGCAATGGCCCGGTGGCGGATCTTCGAGGGGCGACGGTGCGCGCGCAAGGATTGGGGGTGCTAGGGTGTGCACGGGTGCGAAAAGGTGCGCGCAGGGGCTCGAGCACGACCTTTATAGGACGAGGAGGGGGAAGAAGAACCGGCGGTCGGGGCGGAGAGGCCATTGATGGCCATGCGGCCGGCCCGGTCTTGATGGTTTTCAAAGAGGGGAGGCGCTCGTTTAGGGGATGAAACGGAGAGGAATTGAAGGGAGGGAGCAATTCAGTGCTCCACCATGTCTTGATGAGGGAATTGAAGGCGGGGAGGGGCGGGAAAGGCGCGGGGAGGCGACCGGGCGCTGCGGCTGTGCGAGCAGAGGAGGCTGGAGGTTGGGGACGCGGCTGACGTGCGTGGCCGAGCTGTCAGCGAGAAAAGAGAGAGAGAAGAGAGGGGAGAGGGAGCTGGGCCGGCAGGGCTGAACGGGCCGAGCAAGAAGGATGGGCCGGCAGGGAGGGGAGCTGGGCTGTTGGGCTGAAAGGGAGAGGGGAGAGGAAAAGGATTGGTTTGTTTTTTTTTCTTTTTCAAACACCTTTATTCAAAACTTTTTCAACTCAAACTCATTCAAAATTTTCCAAACTTTTTCACAAAATTTTATAAACTTTTAAAACCTCACACAAACACACTTAAACCATGCACTTCAAAATATGATGCACAAGCACTTATTGCCTCTAAAATTATATAGAATGATATTTAAATATTTAAAAGACCAAATTTATTTGATAATTTATTTAAAACCTTGAAAACAAAATCTATAGCACCATGTTGCTACATTAATTTAGTGATGGAAAAATTAGGGTGTTACAGAGTAAAGCTGTAAGGATCTCGCTTCGGACACCTGACCCTCCTGGCTATAACAGTCGGTTCACGGCAAAGGGTTGCCTACACCTGTATCCGAACGTGGGGGATTCCATTAGGGTCCAACGGCTATCACCACCGCGGCCTACCCCAAGACAAACCGTGGGATACAGGGCAATCGAAGGATAACCCGTAGTTCAGACACCACGTCTACACCACCGATTACTACTATAACATGGCTACGTCTGTTAACCCGTAGCAACACTATAGCACTCCGTATAAATACGGAGCGATGAACCCGCGAGTATGGCTATACCTCACCCGTCATTGACCCGAGGTGGCGCGAGGTCGAACGACTAAGCACCAATTAATGTATTCCAATAAGATCTAACGAGATAACTCACACAAACGGAATGCAGAATTATTCATCTAATCAACAAGATCAAAGGATCGTGTCACGAAGAACACGAGCCTCTAAATGATGAACAAATGAAGAACTCAAGAACATGTCACCCATGCATGAATATCACTTTAGTCTAAAAGAAAAATACAAAAATACTCACTTTGCTCTAAATGAAGAAGAAATGGGAGTCTCACCCACACCACCACTTACATAGCACCTACACCTATTTACACATGGAGAGGTGAGAACTCTCCTCTCCAAGTGAGGAAATGAGAGAGGGGAGAGCTTGGGATGTGTTCTCTAATTCTACCCCCTCCCCTCATATTTTTAGGCAAGGGAAGAGGGCCTCTCCTCTTGTTTCCTGCGCTCCCCACGCACTACCTGGCCCCTATAGCGTGCTTTGTAAGGTGCTTGGAGTGGTGGCGAAGAAAACCGGGCAAGAACCGGACCCTAGGTGCCCGAACCGGAGCTGAACCGGTGACTGGGTCGCTGAAATGGCACAGAAAATAGGAAAACCGGCGGCCCATGCAAACCGACCTCCAGCCAGCCTATCCCGCGTCGCCACGCATCCCTGGCCGGGTCCAACTCGCGGCCTACCGAGGCACGCGCGCACGGCAGCCGCCCGCGCCACTCCCTCGGCGACCCGTGGCAGGGGGAAAAATCCCCGCGCTCCCGCATGCGTGTGGAGGTGCGGCGTTGGGACGGGCCAACCGGCATCCCCCGCGCGGCGGAGAAGGGCTCATGCGCGCACCTTGACGTGCCGCGGCAGCGCTTGCGGCCAGTTGTGGCCTGCCACGTGGCGGGCATGCGGTCGTCGACCGGCCGCCGTGGGTCCCTTGATGACGTCAGCAATCCTTGTCTTTTCTACATCTTCTTCATCCGGACTCCGATGCATACAAATAATATATCCATTTTGATCGTCTCGACGAGCCCGTCGCAATGGTGGAGTGCAATTTGTCATTTGGCACTGTTTCCATTGACACCCTTTTATGTCTTTGGTTCTCTTGCTCTGTGATCACATCGTTTTGCGTGCAATTCGGTACATCCTGCAATGAAAGCTAGGAACACCAACACTTGTGGAAATTGTCAGTATAAACACCTATTCTAGTGTTGATAATCATTTTTCATTTATTTTCTGCAGGAGTTGACGGTGTAAAAGCAGTGCTTAACAGCCGTCAACAGTGACCCGGCTCAAGGTCCAGGGTGACCCGGTGTGTCTCTGGTAGGTGTCGGGTGTTCCGGCGGCTCAGTCCGGAAGATCCGGCCGGGACCCGTCTGACCGGTGAAGGTAACTGGTCTGACTGGTGTAGTCAGTAGCTGCTCGAGTTGCTTGTTCCGCTGCGTTCTCAAGTAGGTTTCGGTGGTTGTTGGTTCCTAGGACCAGTAGCACTCCAGTGGCTACGTGGTCTTGGCCAACTTGGGTAGTTGAGTCGGAGACGTGTTTTGGTTAGCCATGTTCATCTTGTTGGAGTGGCTATCTCCTTCGAGAAGAATTTTTATCGGCTCCCATTCACTCCCCCTCTCTCTGGTCGCCAGTTCAGTCCTTCAGAGACATAGCACACGGTATTGACCGCCTCAGCCCAGAACCTCCTCGGAGTCCTATGCTCATCGAGCATCGTCCGGTCCATCTCACACAAGGTTCTGTTCTTCCTTTCCACTACGCCATTCTGGGGTGGTGTATACGGACTCAAAAACTGGTGTTCAAGACCCAAGTCATGGAAACAGGTTTCGAAACGGGAGTTTTTAAATTCCGAGCCATTGTCACTGCGGATCGCTCGTATGGCATTTCCGTGCCTCTCGTTCTTCAACCTCAAGACAAGATGTCAAACAAAACCAAATGTCTCCCCCTTCTCCTCCAAAAAGAAGACCCAAGCATACCGAGACTAGTCGTCCACCACAACTAGGACATACCACTTTCCACCCACAGATCGCACACGAGTTGGGCCAACAAGGTCCATATGGAGCAGCTCGCAATGGACGCTCCGTCATCACATCGGTGAGGGGTGGATGGGAAGAGGCTACCATCTTGGCATGCCTACACGGCACACAAACCAACTCTTTCTCAAACTTCAAGCGGGGCAATCCTCGGACCAAATTGAGTTTACTCAAGCGAGACAAAAGGTCAAAGCTTAAATGACCCAACTTCCTATGCCACTTCCACATCTCACTCGAAGAACCAGCTAAAAAGCAACGAGCCACACCAGAAGACTGAGAGAAATCCGCTCGGAAGATTTGACCCTCAGGAACGACCATGCAAACTAGGTCCCCTCAAGAATCCAAAATCCGAGAACCACCAGGCCGAAACAACACCTCAAAACCCTCATCCAAAAGCTGGGACACGGAAAGCAAATTCAACCCGAGCGATTGAACAAGAGCAACACACCTGAGAGTGACCTTGTCACTTACCTTAATCTCACCTTCTGAAAGCACACGCCCTCGGCCATTGTCCCCAAAGGTGATGTATGTCTTGGACACCATCGGGACGAGACTTGAGAACCACCCCTTGTCTCCGGTCATATGCCTCGAGCAACTAGAGTCAATCAGCCAAACGTTCCTCATGTCTCCCACCTGAAATTAAAAAACGAGCATGTGAGCGAACAAACGACTCACTCAACACTGGGGTTAGTACCAAAAGAGTAAAACCAGTGCCGGCCATTTGCTCCAAAGTGGGGTTAGCACAATCCATATCATCGCGCCTACCAAAGCTACTACCACGGAAACCACCACGAGTACCACCACGAGGGAACCACCCCTATCTCGCTGGAGGAGAACGAAAGCCACGAAAGGAAGACCGTGGACCATTGCTCCTCTGAGACTCAAAGCTACGACTCCTCCCACCATCGTATTGAGCACAAGGTGGAGAACGTCTAGCAAACTGAACACCACTAGACTCACCATGCCAACCACCTGTACCACGACCAAAGGAACTGAACCGAGCATCCTCATGAGCACGGAAACCAACCTGCCTGGCACCCAGACCAGCACCGGTCTGACCGGTCATCCTGACCGGTCTGACCGGTGGTGCTCGGCCAGCAGCACCACCTGAAACTCTTCGATCTCCGCAAGCCAGAACTGTCCTCACAATGGCCTTGGCCCTAGGCATTTGCATACGAGGCTCAGGTACACCATTTGAGGGGTGGTACCTGTCCTTGTTAGCCTACTCCTTTGCCAACCTTTCCTCACGCTTCCTCTTGAAGCAAAACTCATCCTTGTGACCATCTCTACCACAATACCCATAATGGAACTTAATGGGTTTTGGTTTAGGCTTGGGTTGGGGCTGCTCACTTGGTTTCTCCCCACACGGTTTCTCTCCCTTCTTCTCTCTAACCACTTCTCCCTTTGGGCTCACAAATCTCACCGGTTTTTGGAAATCGTTGGTTGGGTGAGAAAACACGGGTGGATCTAGAGTTGTGTGAAGTTTATTTCTGAGATGGTTGGGTTTGGACTCAAACTTGTTCTTGTGGGTTGTTTGTGGTGGGATAGGAATCTCTCCAACTTTCTCATCTCCCTCACCACTGCTCTCATGATACCAAGCTGGGGCTCATGATACCTCAGCTCATCATTTTCATCCTGTAAGCGATCAACATAATGTGCAAGTTCTAGATTCTTTACAGCATGCAATTCACAAGTAGAGCAGGAAGTAGGAATAGGAGCTTTTAAATCAGCCTCAAGTGAACCAATGCGAGCACGCATTCAGCAATCTTTCCATGCAACACAGGACAAGACGTGCAAGCACCTAGCAAAGAGGGTCTACATTGCAGCTCAGCCAACTCAACCCTAAGCACATCTAGTTCCTCACACTTGGAGGCATGCTTTTCCCTAAGAGCAGTAAGATCAGCTAGGAAAACAGAGCAATCAGCACAATCAACCTCATCAGAAACAACAGGTGAAGCCTTAAGCGAATCTATCTCAAGCTTAGCATCAAGGTTTTGTGTTTCTAGCTCAGCTACTCTGTTCCTAGCATCCTCAAGCGAGGCCCTAAGCTCTTTCCTCATCTTCTTAGCCTCTCTGAGCATGTCATCACGCTTATCAAGCAACTTGCTAAGCTCCTCATTCTCCTGGCGCAAGAAGGAAAGCTCATCACGTACCTCATCCTCGGAGTCAGAGTCCGAGTCATCCTTCTGGCTCTTCCTGGTGCCGGAGTTGTGTGCCATGCCGTAGAAGCCATCACGCGTGAAGCAGCTCAGCCCGCTCAAGTTATTGGACGCCTTCTTGCTCTTGCGTCGATCACCTCCATCTTGGCTGCAACTGGAGCACGAGGTAGAGTAGGCAGAGCTGGAGTCGACGTCGCTTGCTCCGACCATCGCTCGGGCCTTCTTATCGTGGCTGCTCTTCTTCCTCGATCGCTCGTCCTTGTTCCTGTGCTTGTGCTTGTGATCACGCCTCGATCGGTGCTTGTTCTCCGTCCTCGACCGGTGCTTGTAGCCGTCCTTGTTCTCCATCTTCTCCGGACAGTCGGCGACAAAGTTTCCTGGCTTGCCGCACTGGAAGCATGTCTGTGTCGTCCTCCTTGTGTTCACCCGGTTCTCGTGCAACCTCTCGATCCGCCTGGTCAACAGCGTCAGCTCGTCCTCTCCAAGCACGTCAAACTCCTCATCTGGCAAAGAGATCAAAGAAGACAGAGAATACATCCGGGAGGATGGGTTAGTGTTAGACTTAGCACCTGAGCCACCGACAAGAGCAAGACTATGAGAGTCAGTCGGGCTCTCAAGCCGGGCTGTCACACCACGATCAACCTCAGCTGACTTGAGCTTAGAGAACAGCTCGTTCACCATAATGGTGTCATACTTCTCAGACTCAAGGATGGCCTCGACCTTTCCGCCCCAAATGGTACAATCCAGTGAGTGCAAGAGCTTCACAGCTCTGTCATGATCATCGTACGGGAGCACGGCCACATTGGCCCTCATGTTGTTCACAACAACCGTAAACCGCTGGAACAAGGCATCAATTGACTCACCGGGGAGATGAGTGAAGTTCTCGTACTCTCTCCGGTAAGTCGTATACATGCCTGAACCTGAGCATTTCCAGTGTGGGCATCCTTCAATTGCTCCCAAATCCTACAAGCCAAGTCCTCAGTCTGAACCCGATCGAATTCGGATTGACACCGAGCACGACACAAGTAGTCGACCACCATGTTGTTGGTGTCGTGCATGTCCCTCAATCCTGGAGCAAGGAAGATAATCAGATGAACATAAGCTATGTTCACCGTAACATCCCAAAGGATCTGACCCTTGCCGCGGAGGAAAGCTACCATCCGCCTCTGCCACATCTGGTAGTTTTTCCCATCGAAGTGCGGAGGACCCGATCCCCATTCCTGGTATGCCATTTTTGGATCCTAGAATGGTTAGAGTCAATGAAGACCCGTAACCGGCTCTAATACCACTTGAAGGATAAAACTGGCGACCAGAGAGGGGGGGAGTGAATGGGAGCCAATAAAAATTCTTCTCGAAGGAGATGACTTCTCCGACAAGATGAACACGGCTAACCACAACACGTCTCCGACTCAACTACCCAAGTTGGCCAAGATCACATAGCCATTGGAGTGCTACTGGTCCTAGGAACCAACAACCACCGAGACCTACTCGAGAACGAAGCGGAACAAGCAACTCGAGTAGCACACTGACCACACCGGTCAGACTGGTCACCACCACCGGTCGGACCGGTCCTGGCCGGATCACCCAGACTAGGCCGTCGGATCACCTGACACCCACTAGAGACACACTGGGTCACCCTGGACCCTGAGCCAGGTCACCCGAGAAAGACTTGAAGATTTCCACAGAAAGCTCCTACACCGGTCAGGCCGGTGCAGCTCACCGGTCAGACTGGTCCAAACCTGGAAACCCCAAATCCAAGAGACCAACCTCCCGAGCTCCAAAACACTCCAAACTTGAAACAGCAGCAAGCCTAGAGATTGGGGAACACACCATAACGTTCACCTGAGCAAAACCCAACAGGGGGCTGCACCGATCAGTCCGGTGGAAGGCACCGGTCAGACCGGTCAGGCCTGGGCTCTCGGGATGAACAGCAACCCGCGGGTCAACTCCTCCAAATCCAAATCCCGATCTCCCAATTCGCTCCAAGGATTTGCACAAGACTTTGGGGATAGTAGGAGTACCTCATGGGCATTCCAGAGCCACGATTTGGTCCACCAAAACTTGCTTAATCAAGAGGAATCGAGGGATTTCCACCAAGAACGCCTCTAACCCTAAACCGAAGAAAACCTCAAAATCGAACCCCTTTACTCACGGATTTGGGAGGGGAATCACAAGGAAAAGAACCACGAAGGGTTCATGCATACATCCCCCACCAAATCCCAAAGAGAAAGGCCTCAAAACCACGGCAAGATAATCACCAAGAAAAGGATCCGAAAATCACCAAAAAGGGAAAACGGGAGAGACACAATCAAGTGAGGACCGGAGCGTCTGAGGACCGATGGATGGTCGCTCCTTGGTGTGATGAGTGATTGACAACGTGGTGTGGACTGACTCTTGGCCGAGTATTGCAGGTGCAGGTTGCGGCTTGATTTGCGATGGTGCAGGTGAAGAGTGGGCGCGAAAGGTCTTAGCCTGTGTGGCCTTCGAGGAGTGGAGAGACAAGTAGGCTCAGCTCGATGGACCCGGTGGCCAAATAGGATCAAGTGCGGGCCGCATGGTGGCAAGAAAAGCAAGATTAAGTCAGGTACGGTTTCTTGGTTGAGCCTCAAAACCAAGGTGGAGCCGGTGCAGGGTAGCGGCTCACAACCGGAGTCTGCACGCGGGGTTTGGTTAGTTTACTCCACAAAACCAACACCGAGCCGGGATGATGTGGCGGCCAAGTCATGAGTGGGATTGGTGTGGAGGCTGCACCAAGTCCGCGGGGTTTGCGGCGGTTCAACACAAAACCGTCGGGGTTACTTGGTTGAGCCACAAAACCAAGACCAGAGGCTCGGTGGGCGGAGACGGGATCCGGGCGCGCCGAGAAGCTTCGAAGTAGGCGACACGCGGCATGATCGAGGTGCTTGCGTTGGGAGGACGCGAAGGCCCGATGGATGCACGGCCGTCCGATGGAGAACTTCATGTGTTGACCAGAATGCCCCTGTGAGGGCTTGAGTTGTAAGTCCTAGTGTAGGGGTACTTCGGTCTTTTCCGGAGGGCCTATATATAGGAGGAGGGGCTGAATTTTCAGCCAACTCTTGGCTAGAGGTGGGAGTGCTCTTTCATTTTGGGGTGCTCTTTGGGAGAGAGGGAGAGAGGTGAGTGTGGCTCTTTGTTTGAGCTTTTTGCCATCCAAGATTTGTGATTCTTGTGAGTGGCTTGTAACCGGATTTGGCATCGTGATTCTTAGTGAAATCTTTCTCTTAATCTTGTGCCAAATCATTTTATCCCGAGCTTTTTTCTTTTATGCAATTTTCGGAGGTATTTTCGGAGGATTTTCGTGTGCGTCTCGATTCGTCGATTCTGAGGTGTTTTTGTTCGGTTTTCTTTGAGGGAATCATGGATAGATGTCTTGTGCATCCTTGTGCTTGATCTTGATCCCTGAAACGCCGAATTTGGCCTCCGATTCGTGGATTTCGGTTGGAACCCTAGCTTTTTGGTTGAGCTTGGTAGAATCTTGATTCCTCTCGTCTCAGTGGATTTTAGGCTCCAAAATCATAGGTATAGCATCTCCTAGAGGTGCTTCACCTTCCCCTATGATTTGGTAACTTTCCCTTGGTTGATTCGAGAGATCGGGTGAAAGGAAGGAAGGGTTGACCTTCAAAGCTCGGGTCGAGCTCGGGCTGCTGTCTGCGTTCCTAGCAGACGGTCCACCAGCCCCATGCGGACGGTCCGCGAGGAGGCTTCTAGCCAATTATTCTTCGTGTTCGTCGCGAGTTCTTTCGTGTCTTCCGTTCGATCCATTTTGTCGTTGGATTTTTGGTGCACGAGGTTTGGCGGACGGTCCGTGCGTTGAGTACGGACGGTCCGTGTGTGGCGGATGGTCCACGGGTAGGTGGTGGATGGTCTATTTTTTGTGGTGTGCTACTGGAGGTTCGGGTGGCTTTTTCAGACGGTCCGCGAGAGCAGAGCGGACAGTCCGCCGGGGCACCGCGGATGGTCCGCCCCTACTGTGCGGACAGTCCGCCCCTACCCAGGCAGACAGCTTGTTGCTTCGCCTCTTGTGATTTGCTTCCACTTCTAATCCTTCTAGCTTTGTTCGTGGCTTGTCTCTAGGTCTTGTAGGCTTGTGTGTGCCTAGTTTAGAGCCGCTCTTGTGTGTGCGAGTGAACTGAGTGGCAATCGGGGTATGGGCCGAGTTCTCTCTTTGGAGAAGAATTTTTATCGGCTCCCATTCACTCCCTCCCTCTCTGATTCATGTGACTCTAACATGTCTAGGATCCATAGGGCGACAAGAGAAATTGGCACTTTTGCTTGTGGTGTTGGCTTGCCGTTTTGAGCCCGGCGATTTGGTGTTGTGCCTTTGGAAAACCATAACTTGATATACCTTCCATAAAACGGGCATAACTTTTCGCTCGGTGCTCCGATTTGGCTCAAATTTTTACAGCGGTTTCGTGATTCCATTTGGGACATACCCCAAACTGACATCATTGGTTTGGTGTTGTCGAAAAATTCAGAAAAATGCAGGAAGATAAATAAAAAATTCATTTAAGCTCTTTTCAGCTTTTTCATGAATCTTCCTGAATTCCTCTAGACTGCATTGCAACTCTGTTTGAGCTGAAATTTTGTGTGCCTCTATCTTTTATTCTCCTTGTTTATTGGTAAATTCCTTAGAAAAAGATAGAGTTGTTTGCTTTTCCTTTTGGTTGTCTCTATTGGTGAATTGAGGCAAACTGGTTGCTTTCCTTGCTTCTTCACTTATTCCTTGTGCCTCCTTTCAACTAATCCTAACCGGTGCTTTGAGTATGGCACCAAGCACCTCTTCTTGTGTGTCTTTGTCTTCAGAGATCGATGTGATGGAGTTTGCATCGGGAGATGACCACAAGTGGAGACAGAAGTGTGAGGAGTTGAAGGAAGATAAGGAAGCAATGGCGTTGATGCGGCTTTTGGGGGCTCAAGAAGATGATCTCCAAGACAAGCTTAACAAGAGAAGCAAAGTAAAGCTCTCCCAAGGTATCATTGCTTTGTTCACTCGTCTTTGTGCTTATGGCGAGATGCTTGTTGAGCTTAAGAACTCTCCTTTGCCTTGCAAATCTTGTGATGCCTTGTGTGCTGAAAATGAGAAGCTAAAACATGAAACTAGATGCCACAATAAGCATGTTGAAGCTCTTAGAAGATCATGTGATAATCTTGATTTTGAAAATGATGAATTGAGACCATCTCTTGCTAACTTGCAATCTGAAATTGACTTGTTGAAATATAATGCTTCTATGCCTTGCAACTCTTGTGTTGCTTTGAATAATGATCTTGATGTGGCTAGAAGTAAGATTGCTTTGTTAGAGTCAAATGCTTCCCTACCATATGTTTCTTGTGAGTCTTTGCATGCTGAAATTAATGAACTAAAATTGACTCACACCACTGTGTAGATGAACTTGAGCATGCTAGGGCTGAAATTTGTGATATGAAATCCATGCCTTGTAGCAAGTGCTCTTTGTTGCCTGTTGAGGATGCTTGCCATACTTCTTATGATAAGGTCGATGCTTTGTTAGATGTAAATGATGTTGCTTGTTCTTGTGATTTCATTTGCACCTCATGCATTGATTTGGAAAATGAAGTTTTGGCTTTGAAAAAGATGCGCGAGGATATGAGCGCCAATTTGGTTGAGCATGATGAGATGAGTTCCAACCTTGAGAAAGAAAATGAACTCTTGCGTACCACATATGCTAAATGCATTGAAGAGGAAATCGATAATTTAAGAAATATGACATGTGGTACTTGTGAGCGCCTCAAATCTGAAAATGAGGTTTTGCGCACAAGGTGCAAGAGTCTTTGTGCCAAGGGTTTGGATTCACGCTTTTCTTGTAACTCCGATGTTGATGCTTCCAAAATAGTTTCTTCTCAACCGGAGTTGACTTCTTCCCTTGAGCGTGAGTCTTTGGATGGTGGTAAGTGTGCTAGTGCTTTGGATAGCTCTCCCATAGCTACTCCTAAGCTTGTTGCTTCTTTCGGTGTTGCCCAAGGTGATACGAAAAGCAAGGGTGCTTCTCACTTCTTTGGAACTCATACTTCCAAACTGAAGTTCCATTGCACCTTTTGCAAGAAAGATGGGCATACCGTGGAGTTTTGCTTTCACTGTGTCAAGCACGAGTGATGTGTGCATGCCAAAGCTTTTAAGAAGCCACGTAGCCTTTCTCATGGCACGTGTGACTCTAATGTTGGCACCAAGTCGAGTGTTGAGGTTGATGCTTCTTGCTCTAAGTCCCAAGGGACTTCTCACTTACAAGAGAATGGTGATTCGTCCACTTGGACCGTGCCTCTCGATAGGCCTTTGTACCATTGCTCTCTTTGTGGGAAGGATGGGCATCAAGAGAGCTTTTGCTACCGCCGTGCAAAGAGAATGCGGCGAGCCGGTGCTCCTAGGTCTTTGGTTGTTCATAGCCCTTCTCATGGCATGAACACTTGTGTGCCTAAGAAGGCACGATTTGTGGATGGGTTTTATGACACTCTTTCTAGTGAGTTAGATCATGCTCGTGGACATGCTTCTAGTGCTCCTTGTGTTGGTCCACGACTTGTTTCCCGTGGTGTTCGTGTTGGTTCTTCTTCTACGACCTCAAAGGATCTTTGCCTTTTTGCCCGTGGTAGCACTCGGTTTTCTTCGCGAGTTGCTCCATTGAGGCATGATTCTAAGAGTGTTCGAAATCCTTTTCATTCGAACCGGCATTTGCATCATGCTAACCCACTTGATAAGTTGAGTGCATCACTTACCCGTGTGACCAAGTATTGGATTCCCAAGTATGTGCTTGCCAACCCTTTGGGATCCAAGGCTCGGTCTTCTTTGTCTCCTTGTGTGTAGGTATGGAGACGCGATTGGAGAACATGAGCTCGATGGTACTTGATCTTTGGCTCATGAGGTGATCAAGATAGGATGGTTCTCCACACCACTTTGGATGGCTCTTGAAATCCTTTGTACACATGTATAGTGAGTTTTCCCTTCTCCTTGTGCTCTCTTGTATATACTTGTGTCATGCTTTTTGGTTGGTCTTTGTTCTTTTGCATGTGTTTCGGGTGAGCTTTGTATGCTCTTTGGCCCTAGTGCATGTGCTTAGGGGAGCTTGTGAGCTTGGTGTGATCTATGCCCTAGCGCATGTATTTAGGGTGAGCTTTGTATGCTCTTTGGCCCTAGTGCATGTGTTTAGGGGGAGCTTGTGAGTTTTGTGCTCTTTTGCCCTTTTGAGCTTGGGTAGGGGATCCCATGTACATATGCATTTTGCATCTCGCATTCATGTATCATATCATGCTTGCATCTTTGTATCATAGACTGCATCTGTATCATATGCTTTAGAAATGTGCTTCTCCTATGTACATTGTTCACTGTGAAGTGCTATACATGATCTTGTGAGCTAGTTTGGTATTCTATGGTTAGTTTGACTTAGCTCTTGATGATCTTGGTTTATGCCCATGGTTGCTAGCTATGCTTTTGAAAAATGCTACATTTATGCTCTCTTGTGAGTAAATGCCTTTATATGATATTGACATGTTTTTGTGGCTTGGCTATGCTTAATTTGTGGTTGGATAGCGTATTTTGATCATATGGGGCCAAAGGCTCATTTGTCATCATGAATGTTTAGCCCGCTTGTTTTATCTTGTGGAGGGGCATAAATTCCTTTTCGTCGCAAAGACATTTCATGTACCAATATGAATCTGAAAATGAAATGTGAATTGCTTGGAAAATGTGCTCCCATGTCATATGTGCTTAATTTTTTATAGCTTTGGGTGCTAAACCGTTGCATGATGCCTACCAATGAGAAGTCTCATACATAGAAGTAGGCACATGGCTCGGTGGCTTTGACATGACATGAGATGCTTGAGGGTGTTTATAATGATCTTATGATTAAAATGGTTGTCCTAGCATGAAGTTTGTGTGGATCTACCATTTTGACATGTTTTGCTCATGTTTAGGACTTTGCTCATGTTTAGGACTTTGCTCATGAGAGAGTGATTTTTGCAAAACTTGCTACATTCTATCTTAGCTTTGATCAATGGTTGTGAAACTTGGTGATCTTGTAACTCATGTTCATACGAAGCTATAGCATATTTAACTTGCTCTTTTGGACATGTGTAGCATCTTGTGTTGAATCTTGTCTATTTGATAAGCTCTAGGTTGCATGTTTTTATTTTGGCTTGATTCATGCATTACCAACAAGGGGGAGAATTGTGTCTCCAATTCATAACATGGGAAGAGATGCATTTTGTTTAATAAGGGGGAGAGTTTTGCATCATGAGGGAGAAAAAGATGGATACTCAGTTCAGGGGGAGAACTTGAGTTTGCATGCATTTGTTCAGGGGGAGCTTGCATTCATGCTTTGGGAGCTCTTTGTGTCGCCTGAATTTGCTTTGTGCTTTGCTCTTTTGCCGATGGTGTCGAGCCCTTTCGCCTCACCTTGAGGAGTCGGCATTTTGAGCGTTTTGTCTCGGTTGTGTTGAGCCGTTGCCCTTGCCTTAGGGGACCGAGACTTTCTCTCTCAAGTGATCTTGTTTTGGCTTTTGTTCGGCTTTTGATCACTTGTTTGAGTTCTTTGTTCTTTTTTTTCTTTTTCTTTCTCTTATGAATTGGTGACTATGTGTGTTGTCAATGCACTCATCAAGGGGGAGATTGAGGACCGGAACGTCCGAGGACCGGTGGATGGTCGCTCCTTGGTGTGATGAGTGATTGACAACATGGTGTGGACTGACTCTTGGCCGAGTATTGCAGGTGCAGGTTGCGACTTGATTTGCGTTGGTGCAGGTGAAGAGTGGGCACGAAAGGTCTTAGCCTGTGTGGCCTCCGAGGAGTGGAGAGACAAGTAGGCTCGGCTCGATGGACCCGGTGGCCGAACGGGATCAAGTGCGGGCCCCATGGTGGCAAGAAAAGCAAGACGAAGTCAGGTACGGTTTCTTGGTTAAGTATTGCAGGTGCAGGTTGCGGCTTGACTAGTGTTGGTGCAGGTGAAGAACAAGCGCGAAAGGTCATTGCCGGTGAGGCCTCCAGGTGTGGAGCAGACAAGTAGTCTTGATTCGAGGGACCCGGTGGCCAGTGGGGTCAAGTGTGGACCGCATGGTGGCAAGAACAGCAAGACGAAGTCGTGGAAGGTTTCTTGGTAGAGCCTCAAAACCAAGGTCGAGTCGGAACTTCGTGGGAGCCGAGTCATGAGTGGTGATTTGTGGAGGCTACACCGAGTTCGCGGGGTTTCAAGTGGTTCACCAGAAAACCACTGGGTTCCTTGGTTGATCCACAAAGCCATGGCTGAAGACCGAAGAGCAGCAGCATCAGGTCGGTCTGACCGGTGGGGTACACCGGTCTGACCGGTGTGCAACGACGCCTTCCGAAGACTTTGAAGCGGAGGACACGCGTTGGGATCGCAAGGCTTGCGTCGAGGCTAAGCAAGTTTGCGGTCGCCAGGCATCCGTCCGATGGTGCTACGACGAATATTCCCAAAGTGCCCCTTGGGGGTGTGTATCTTAGTTTTGTGTCTTAGGGGTAGTTTTGTCTTTCGGTTGCCTCCATATAACCCAAGTGGTGAGAGGATGGCAGCCATCTCTTAGAACCCTAACTCATTTCCCTTTGCTATTTTCCCTTCCTATTTTCCTTAGGATTTTTAGGACTAGCTTGAGAGCTTCATGGTGAGATCCTTAGAGTGGGATGGATGATCGGGTGGCAAGCTAGACCTTGAACGAACCTCCATGGTATGTATAGATGATTCGGCGTGGTTCCTCAAGGCCTTGTGTTGTTTTCCCCGTTTTCCTTTTTTGGTGATTTTCAGAGCCTTTTCTTGGCGATTTTCTTGTGGTGGATTTGAGGCCTTTCTCCTTCGGATTTGGTAGGGGATGTATGCATGAACCCTTCGTGGTTCTTTTCCTTGTGATTCCCCTCCCAAATCCGTGAGTAAAGATGCTCGATTTTGGGGTTTTCTTAGGTTTTGGGAAAGTAGTGTTCTTGGTGGAAATCCTTCGATTCCTCTTGATTCAACATGTTTTGGTGGACCAAATCGTAGCTATGGGATGCCCATGAGGTACTCCTAGTATCCCCAAAGTCTTGTGCGAATCCGTGGAGCGAATTGGGAGATCGGGAAGTGGTTTTGGTGGAGTCGACCCGCGGCTCGCTGTTCATCCCGAGAGCCCAGGCCTGACCGGTCTGACCGGTGCCCTCCACCGGTCTCACCGGTGCAAGTCCCTGTTGGGTTTTGGTTCGGGTGAACGTCCTGGTGTGTTCCCTAGTTTCTAGGTTTGCTGCTGTTTTGAGTTTGGTGTTGTTTGGAGCTCGGGAGGTTGGTTTCTTGGATTTGGGGTTTCCAGCCTAGGACCGGTCTGACCGGGGTGCTGTACCGGCCCGACTGGTGCAGGGGCTTTGATGTGGAAATAGTCAAGTCTTGCTCGGGTGATCTGGCTTGGGGTCTCGGGTGACCCGGTGTGTCTCTGGTGGTTGTCGGGTGATCCGGCGGTCTAGTCCAGGTGATCCGGCTAGGACCGGTCTGACCGGTGGTGCTGACTGGTCTGGCCGGTGTGGTCTGTGTGCTGCTCGAGTTGTTTGTTTTGCTGCATTCTCGAGTTGGTTTTGGTGGTTGTTGGTTCTTAGGATTAGTAGCACTCCAGTAGCTATGTGGTCTTGGCCAACTTGGGTAGTTGAGTCGGAGATGTGTTTTGGTTAGCCGTGTTCATCTTGTTGGAAAATCCATCTCCCTCGAGAAGAATTTTTATCGGCTCCCATTCACTCCCCCCTCTCTGGTTGCCAGTTCGGTCCTTCAAGTGGTATCAGAGCCGGTTACGGGTCTTTCGGGACTCTAACCAGTCTAAGATCCAAAGATGGCGTACAAGGAAAGGGGATCAGGTCCTCCGCACTTCGATGGAAAGAACTACCAGATGTGGCAGAGGCAGATGGCTTCTTTCCTCCGCAGCAAGGGTCAGATCCTTTGGGATGATACGGTGAACACAGCTTATGTTCATTCGATTAACTTCCTTGCTCCTGGATCAAGGGACATGCACGACGCTAACAACAAGGCAGTCGACTACTTGTTTCGTGCTCTGTGTCAATCTGAATTCAATCGGGTTCAGACAGAGGACTTGGCTTGTAGGATTTGGGAGCAGTTCAAGAATGCTCACGCTGGAAACACTCAGGTTCAGGCTCGGTTGTACGCGACTTACCAGAGAGAGTACGAGAATTTCACTCATCTCCCCGGTGAGTCAATTGACACCATGTTCCAGCGGTTCACGGTGATTGTGAATAACATGAGGGCCAATGTGGCCGTGCTCCCGTACGATGATCATAACAGAGCTGTGAAGCTCTTGCACTCACTGGATTGTACAATTTGGGATGGAAAGGTTGAGGCCATTCTTGAGTCTGAGAAGTATGACACTCTGACGGTAGACGAGCTGTTCTCTAAGCTCAAGTCAGCTGAGGTCGATCATGGTGTGACAGCCCGTCTTGAGAGCCCGGCTGACTCCCATAGTCTTGGTCTCGTCGGTGGCTCAGGTGCTAAGTCTAATGCTAACCCATCCTCCCGGATGTACTCTTTATCTTCCTTGATGTCTTTGCCAGATGAGGAGTTCGACGTGCTTGGAGAGGATGAGCTGGTGCTGTTGACCAGAAGGTTTGAGAGGTTACACAAGAACCGGGTGAACACAAGGAGGACGACACGGACATGCTACCAGTGCGGCAAGCCAGGACACTTCATCGCCGACTGTCCGGAGAAGATGGAGAACAAGGACGGCTACAAGCACTGGTCGAGGACGGAGAACAAGCACCGGTCGAGGCGCAATCACAAGCACAAGCACAGGAACAAGGACAAGAGGAGATCGAGGAAGAAGGACGGCCACGGCAAGAAGGCCCGAGCGATGGTCGAAGCAAACGACGTCGACTCCAGCTCCACCTACTCTACCTTGAGCTCCAGTAGCAGCGAAGATGAAGGTGATCGGCGCAAGAGCAAGAAGGCGTCCAAGAACTTGAGTGGGCTGAGCTGCTTCGTGCGAGACGGCTTCTGCGGCATGGCACACAGCTCCGGCAGCAAGAAGAGTCATAAGAGCAACTCGGACTCCGACTCCAAGGATGAGGTACGTGATGAGCTTTCCTTCTTGTGCTAGGAGATTGAGGAGCTTGGCAAGTTGCTTGATAACCACGATGACATGCTTAGAGAGGCTAAGAAGATGAGGAAAGAGCTTAGGGCCTCACTAGAAGATGCTAGGAACAGAGTAGCTGAGCTAGAAACACAGAACCTTGACACTAAGCTTGAGATAGATTTGCTTAAGGATTCACCTGTTGTTTCTGATGAGATTGATTATGGTGATTGCTCTGTTTTCCTAGCTGATCTTACTACTCTTAAGGAAAAGCATGCCTCGAAGTGTGAGGAACTAGATGTGCTTAGGGTTTAGTTGGCTGAGCTGCAATCTAGGCCCTCTTTGCTAGGTGCTTGCACATCTTGCCCTGTGTTGCATGGAAAAATTAATGAGTTGCGTGCTCGCATTGTTTCTCTTGAGGCTGATTTGAAAGTTCCTATTCCTACTTCCTGCTCTACTTGTAAATTGCATGTTGTGAAAAATCTGGAACTTGCACATTATGTTGATCGCTTGCAGGATGAAAATGATGAGTTGAGGCAGTGTTTGAGTTGTCTGTCGGGTCAGGAGCCTCAGTTTGGTATCATTATAGCGGCTTTCAAATGCTATGATGGTCGAGCACTTGGGGCTGACAAAATTGGAGAGAGCAGTGGTGAAAGAGATGAGAAAGTTGGAGAGATCCGTATCCCACCACAAACAACCCACAAGAACAAGTTTGAGCCTAATCCTAACCATCTCAGAAACAAACTTGACACAACTCCAGATCCACCCGTGTTCCCTCCCCACACAAACAACTTCCAAAAACCGGTGAGATTTGTGAATCCCAAGGGAGATGTGGTTGGAGAGAAGAAGGGAGAGAAGCCAAATGAGCAGCCCCAACCCAAGCCTAAACCAAAACCCATCCGGTTCCATTGTGGGTATTGTGGTAGAGATGGTCACAAGGATGAGTTTTCCTTCAAGAGGAAGCGTGAGGAGAGAATGGCTAAGGAGTGGGCTAACAAGGACAGGTACCACCCCTCAAATGGTGTACCTGAGCCTCGTATGCAAATGCCCAGGGCTAAGGCCATTGTGCGTACGGTTCCGGCTTGGGGAGATCGGAGAGTTTCAGGTGGTGCTGCTGGCCGAGCACCACCAGCCAGACTGGTCCGTGGGACCGGTCAGACCGATGCAGGTCTGGGTGCTGGGCAGTTCGGTCTCCGTGCTCGTGAGGATGCTCAATTCAGTTCCTTTGGTCATGGTACAGGTGGTTGGCATGGTGACTATGGTGGTGTTGAGTTTGCGAGGCGTTCTCCACCTCGTGCTCAATACGATGGTGGGAGGAGTCGTAGCTTTAGGTCTCAGAGGAGCAACGGTCCACGGTCCTCCTTTCGTGGATTTCGTTCTCCTCCAGCGAGATAGGGGTCATTCCCTCGTGGTGGTTCCCGTGGTGGTTTCATGGTGGTAGCTTTGGTAGGCGCGATGATATGGATAGTGCTAACCCTAATTTATAGTAAATGGCTCGGCACTGGTTTTACTCTTTTGGTACTAACCCCAGTGCTGAGTCGTTTGTTCGCTCACGTGCTCGTTTTTGAATTTCAGGTGGGAGACTTGAGGAACGTTTGGCTGATCGACTCCGGTTACTCGAGGCATATGACCGGAGATAGGGGGTAGTTCTCAAGTCTCATCCCGGTGGTGTCAAAGACATACATCACCTTTGGGGACAATGGGTGAGGACGTGTGCTTTCAGAAGGTGAGATTAAAGTAAGTGACAAGGTCACTCTCAGGCGTGTTGCTCTTGTTCAATCGCTTGGGTTCAATTTGCTTTCCGTGTCCCAACTGTTGGATGAGGGTTTTGAGGTGTTGTTTTGGCCTGGTGGTTCTTGGATTTTGGATTCTCGAGGGGACCTGGTTTGCATGGTCGTTCCCGAGGGTCAAATTTTCCGAGCGGATTTCTCTCAGTCTTCTGGTGTGGCTCATTGCATTTTGGCTGGTTCTTCGAGTGAGTTGTGGAAGTGACATAGGAAGTTGGGTCTCTTAAGCTTTGACCTTTTGTCTCACTTGAGTAAGGTCAATTTGGTTGTTGACGGCTGTTAAGTGCTTACTTTAGCCGTGAATTTACTCATGAATAAAGGAGCAAGAGGCATTTCTTACACGCATTTTAGTTAAGAATAATGTAGTTCCACTTGTCCTTGGAGATTATGTGATTGCAGGAAAATAAGCATAAAAGAAGTGGCAAACTCACCTTCTATGATTCATGCCACGTCACCTCAAGGAGTGGCTGCCACCTCAGGGGCCGTGCATGCAAGCTAAGACACCTCAGGTGCCACGCATGCATGCCATGTCACCAATCCAAGGCAGGCAAGCCCCGACGAATCAGAGTGTGACACGTGGACTTCACATGGATCCATGGGCCCACCAGAGCGCCTAAACCGCCTCAAGAACACGTGTACACCGGGGACCGACTTAAGGACCCATAGGACAGCCACCCCGAGGAAGCACACCCCGAGTGGGGCCCACCTGGGGTCGGCCGACCCTAGGATCGACCGAACTGACCTTGGGTCGGCTGATCCTGGGCTTCCACGTGGCGCTTGTCCATTGGTCCTAGAGGCCATCCCCGGGGTGTTTCACTCCTTCTTGCGCCAGTGCACTGGCCTATAAATAGAAGGGGAGGGGTTTCATTTCTTATGAACACACCTAACTCCTCCTCTCTCACTTTTGGTTTCTAAGCCTAGGAGGTAGCCTAGAGTAGTTCTACTTCAGGTTCCAAGTCTACTTTGGGATCTAGGTATGAGTCCTCTTGTATCTTTATTTTATTGTATGACTTTGATCTACTTCAGTTATTCAGCTATTTCATATAAAGTTATTCTTGTATACATGGGTGATTTGTTCATGTGTTCTTCGCTCGTTTATCATTTAGAGGCTCATGTTCTTGATGAACAAGGCCTTTCGATCCAGTTGACGAGTGACTTATACATGTTTTCAGTGTTTGTTCATAAGTTAGAGGCTTGTGTTCATCACGAACACGACCCTTTGATCTTGTTGAATAGACATAGGAAAGCACAAGTCTGTTTGTGTACTTGGCCTAGTTTGATCTAGTTAGATCCCATGTTCGTGTTGCATGAAGTTCGTGCTGAAGCTACGGTACTCGGTGTAATTGGCCGGTTTATCTGGTGGCTCTGACCTAGGTCACAATAGCCCGGGCCGGTCATGGTCCTGCTAACAACGTAAGCGTGGTGCTTGGGTTGCGTAGCTACGTTGCTTATGAGTGTATCCCACGATTTGTCTTGGGGTAGGCCGCGGTGGTGATAGCCGTTGGACCCTTCTGGAATCCCCCACATTCGGATACGTTGTAGGAGTCTGAAGTCTAACAACCGGAGTCGTGCGTAAGCGACGCGGGAGGTTAGCACCCCGTTTGTACCTGGGTGCTTGAGCCAACAATCATGCAATGCTAGTGTGCGTCTAACTCGTCCGACTAACTTTGTATGCTTAGTACCTTAGAACCTAAAACTAACTCGTATGTTGCTTCCTAAGCCTTGGACCTCTAGAGAGAGTGTGTTTGTGTGTTCACACTACTATCTTATCTATCATATCTCACCCCTGTACTTGAGTGTCTGGTTCGTTCCCGTCTATGATTTATACTCCTTGCAATAGTGTTGAACTTGTTAATCCGCCCAGCCTTCCTTGGATTCGATACCCTTTGGAATGCTCCTTTGGGGAAATGCTACAATGGTACTTCCGTGCGCTTGCGGACTCTTGTAATCGTTAGGATTACCATTCGGTCATTTCTGGCATCGTTGCTAGGACCTCATAACCTAGCATCGACGTTAAGAAATACCAACAAGCATTTCTGGTGCTATTGCCGGGGAAGGCTAAGGATAACATGTCAACACTTTGCAATGTTTATAATCATGACAGGAATAAAATAGTTCTCAATGCAGGCTAACTTTGAATGTCTTCTTTATCGATGATGAAGACAGGTAGTGTATGACTGGTTTCGACTTACCGCTGAATTTCACTAAAGATCCTGAGTCACTCGTAAGGAGAGCTAGAACTCATTTCGGTTCTCCCCAGCGTGTACGTACGGAAGTCGACCCAGCTTCCTTTGTGCCATCTACATCAACTCCTATGGCCAATCAAGAGAAGACTCTTTGCGAATACTCTGCTTCCTCTGCTGATCAGGTGCCTACTGGCCCCGAGATCAACACCGGGAACGAAAACTTTGAGATCAAGACTGGCCTCATTACGATGGTACAGGCTAGCCCATTCTGTGACAAGCCTAATGAAGACGCGTGCGCCCACTTGCAATAGTTCCTGGAGCTGTGCAGTACCTTCACTATACGAGGAGTGGAGAAAGATGCCATTCGTCTGTAGCTATTTCCATTCTCACTGCTGGGGAAGGCGAAGCAGTGGTTCTATGCGAACCGTGCAGATATTGACACCTGGGCGAAGTGCTCAGCAGCATTCCTCGTGAAGTTCTTTCTGTTGGGCAGGACCAATGCTCTCCTGGGGAGAATTTCAAGCTTTCAGCAAGCAGCAAATGAGACCATTCCAGAAGCTTGGGAAAGGCTTCAGGAGTACATCTTGGCTTGTCCCCATGATGGGATGGACAACTGGCTTATTCTGCAGAGTTTCTACAATGGGCTGACTCCGACAGCCCGGGGCCATATTGATGCTGCTGCTGGAGGGGCTTTCTTCTCTCTCACTATCGCTGAAGCAACTAAACTTATTGAGAAGATGGTCTCCAACCAAGGGTGGAGTGATGATTGACTCCAGCCATGTCAAAGGGGTACACATACCGTCAAGGAAGCGGATATGCTGCACGCCAAGATGGACCTACTTATGAAAAGAATGGATGCTCTGACCAGTGAGAAGGCTGCCATGGTCATCACTTCTCTAGCTATGGATGCTCGCACGACCTGCGAAGTCTGTGGTGACACTGGGCATTCAGGGAATTACTGCCCTGCTACCCAGGAGGATGTGATGTACATGAACGGCAACAACAATGGTTATCGTCCACAAGGAGGTCAAACGTGGAATCAATCACGCCCTTACTATCAGGGAATTAATCAAGGTAATACTTACAATCCGAACCAACCTTCCTTGAAAGATCTGGTTTTCAGGCAAGCTAAGATTAATGATGGTTTTAACAAGAAAACAGCTGCTTATGATAAGGCTTTAGAAAGCCTCAACGCAAAAATTGATAGCCTTTCTTCTGCTCTTAAGAACCAGCTGAGCTTTAACAAAATGATAGAAACCCAGTTGGCTCAGTTAACTGCTTTGGTTCCTTCTGCTGAAGACGGGAAGATTCCGGGGCAACCCGTGTCTTCTTGTGAGAATGTTTGTGCAGTGTCCACTAGATGGGGTAAGCCATCTGGGAGGGCACGAGCTGCTGACTATGCAGGGAGACCCATACAGCAGGTTCTTGATCCATGGGAATCTTCAGCAATTGTGCACAGGAAAGACCCTGGTTATCCGGCTATCACCTGCACAATATACTACCAGAAAATCAGGAATGCTCTCTGTGATCTTGGCGCGAGTGTTAACCTCATGTCCAAGGCGATGTTCGAAAGATTGGGATATCCTGCTCTTACTCCAACCTTGAGAATAGTTCAACTTGCTGATGCATCGATCCGGTATCCGGAGGGGATTGTGGAAAGCCTACTGGTATTTGTCCAAGGTTCCTGCATCTTCGCAGACTTCGTGGTCCTTGATATGCAAGATGATGCAGAAATGCCACTCATTCTTGGGAGGCCGTTCCTAAGTGACGCTCGGGCAAGGATCAATGTGGAAAATGGGACCATCCGTTTCCGCATTGGGAAGAAGAACTTGATGTTCCGATTTCGACCAACAGAAGAGCAGTGCTATTCAGTGCAAGGAAATGATGAGCAGACTTGGGGATGGACGGAGCCACAACCCCAGCTCACATAACCTCTGACCGCACCAAGAAAATCAAGGAAAACACGGAAGCTGTGCCAGGAGGTACAGAGATCACACCCCCCTACTTCTCGGGAGTGGGGTGATGAGTGTAACTGATCACCGAGAAAAGTCCCGCTCTCGGACTTAAAAAGATGAGTCCTTTCGCCAAAAGATAAAGTTGGTAGTTATCTCGTATTCCCTTTTCAAAATTTAATTTAATTTTTCCCAATGCATATTTGAATTTTCCATTCTTGCATTTGCATGCTAGAATTTCTTCTAGCCAAATTCCCTTTTTCAATAAAAATTCTGAAAATAAAATTTTGAGTTAAAATTCATTTGAGCAAGTTTCCAGGCAAATTTGGACCGGGACACCTAGGCAGGCCCCTATGTGACCGTTAGAGAGCCGTTGCAAAAAGCTGGAGGCGGGCGGACCCGAGGTGGGTTCGGCCGACCCCACAGGTCGGCCGACCCAGCCTAACAGCTAACCCGGCCCTCCTTCCTCCAACGGCTCCTAGCCGTTGCACACGGCCCATGTCTCGGTGCCCGGCTTCATTGCCTACAAATACCAAGGGGTTTAAGGGGTGTCTTCACCCATTGCACCACTCTCTCCCTCTCTTGTTCTTGCTCTCTGGTTTTCGTGGATTTCTTGCTCGAGATTGAGGTGCTAAGTATTCTCTACAAGTGTTGCTGAAATTTTGTGTATTGGTGGAGCAAGCTTGGTAAGGATTTGATTTTGGTTTCACTAACCCATCACCAAGTTGCTCATGTTATTCGATTGTTGTGCACCATGAGTTGGGCCGCCGGTGTGTTCCGGAAGGTGACTCGCTCCCGCCGCTCACGAGACGGAGGAAGCTCATCTCGCCGTTCCGAAGCCACACCAAGCCCAATGTCAACCGACCGTGAAGAAGAGGAAGAGCTACCGATGCCACAAGCCGAAGAAGTGTACGTCGTCGACGCCGCCTTCATCGACTTGAGGAATGATCGCGAGAGACAACCCTACGCTCTCATCAAGGACCGAGTCTTCGCCAACACCAAGGAGTTCGACCTGGACCTTCTCGAGAAAACAGGTATGGACTCCGAGTTCCATTCCATTTGGCAAGCTCTAGGATGGGAGGGTTTTGTCCTAGTTCAGGAGGTTGGTTCTAGACCTACCACCATCCAGTTTCTCTGCACTCTTCAAGAGGATGCGTCCGGTATTTCATTCCGATTTCATGGAGTTCTGTATTGAGTTTCATGGAAAGATCTTAGTCGCACCCTCGGTTTTCATCGTCGCTGCGCTATTTCTCTTGAGCAAGCTTGCGCTGGTTTTAATCGTGAGAGTTTTTGGGAAGAGATCTCTGGACGTCCTGTTCGCGGCAAGTTGATACCTAGGTGCAACGATATCTTGCATCCCACTCTCCGACTGTGGCGCAAGTGGCTCTCCATCACTCTCTTTCCAAGGGATGACGTGCGGCCTGTGCGCACTGACGAGATGATGATCTTATATGCCACAGTCAGATGAATCAAGATCTCCCCTATGCAAGCTATGATTCGACAGTGGTTAACGAATTTTAAGATGACGGGTTCTATTGAGTGTACGTCTCTGATCTCTCGCATCGTCACAAATCTTGGGATTACGCAGGGGCCCAACGTGCCCTCTATTGCTAATCCCCGGACTCAGATTGACGAGGCCTATCTGACTCAGGGGCATATTCTTAAAAAGGGCCCAGATGATTCTTTGGTTTTCTTTTACCCGGGCCACACAAACCAGATCCAGTTACCTAACCCGGATTTCAGGTTGTACGGCCAGGGGCCACTGACCGTTCCTCTTGAGCAACCTCGTCGTTCTAGTGTCTCTGGTGACAGGGTAACTAGGAGTGCATCGAGGAAAGCAGCCGGAGCACAACAGCCGCCACCACAGCCATCCCCGCAGTTGTCGCCTTAGCCTTAGCCACAGCCACAGCCTTAGCCTACTACACCACTGTCCGGTACATGGACCTCTACCGAGTACATGCCTGGGGTTACACCCAGATATGCTCCCGGTTGGGACCAGCCCATGTACCAGCAGGGTGCGAGTAGCTCAGCTTGGGCTAGTGCGGGCAGTGGCAAGTGGGCCGTCCCGGCTGGTACTACCTACGGAGATGCGACATCTTCGTCGTCCGGATTGCGATCGTCATCTCGTGGGGCCACCCTCACTCAGCAGATGAGCGAGCTCAACATCCGAGTCGGCGACATGGAGGAGACCGCGCACCAGCACGTCGAGTCCACTCGGGACTGGCAGCGGATGTTTGGTGAGAGACTTCACGCCATCGAGCAGGCACAGTAGCAGCAGCTGGAGGAGCAGAGGGCCTACTACCGGTGGATGGGATTTCCCCTCCACAGTAGTGAGCCTGAAGCTAGCTTGGGGGAGGACCCCCACTCTGAGGTAACTTGTATCTTTATTTTCAGAATCTCATATGCTAAAAACAAATAAAAATCTGCAAAATTAAAAAGACCAAAAATATCTATTTGCTTTCTTAAATTAGTTTGCTTTCACATGCATGGTAAGAATGCTTTCTGTCCTTCATGGTCGAAATGATGAATAGTTGCTTTGTTTATTCCTCTTGTATGCCTTGCTTACAGCTTAGTATCCTATCTTAGTTTTGAGTTTGTTGGCTTGTATGATCAAACGTTAGCTTGAAATTTGTGGGTAGCAAAAGCATGACCTTTGCCTAGGTTGTTGTGAGGTATGATATGGTAAAATAGGGTTGCTATGAACTAGTGCTAAGTGATGTTTCATATACGGAGTTTTCTTTTGAAAAATGATAAAATGATAAGTTCCTCAATGATGAGAAATTCCTATCCAAAGCCATATGCAGATCCTAGTTGTTGTTAGCCTCCACATATGCTACTTGTTTTCTTCATTGAGTCTTGTCGAACTGTTGTGACCCTCGGCGAGAAACTTGTAATGCTCCCATGATCAAGATCGCGTACACAGCCACTATATGCTAAACTTCTACACCGGAAGTTAGCACCCATCATTTCATCCATCCCCCATCCTTTCCACAGATAAAGCTCCACGCATTTCTATGATAACTCTCTCTCCAAAAATATTCAGCAAAGACTATGGGCTATATATATATATATAGAAAAGAGAGAAGTATTTATAAAAAAAAGAGACATAGCCCAAGTCTCAAAAATTTCAAAGGAGAAGAGAGAATCATATCCAAAAAGGAGTTCTTCATCCATCCACCATACACACACACATGCACATCTTGATCAGGTTGTATGACTTGTTGCTCCCAAGGATTCGGTTTTCGACTCGATAACATATGAGAAACAGGTATGCCACATGTTTTCCCTTCCTACAGCTCCACATATCAGCTTATTAGGAGTAGGTGGAGAAAGAAGGCAATTTAATGCCTTGGTGAGGAATCATACACACTGAGTGATCCGAGAGTATCATTCGAGGAACTTTGATCTCTTTATAAAAAATAGCAAAACCTCCGGATTGACGACTGATCAAGGTACTTGTGATTAGTAATTTCTATACAACCATTCTATCTTTCAACCGCCCAAGGCAGGTGAAGCTACAAGCCCCATAGCAATCAAGCATAAGGTAAGATCAATGCCAACTCATTCAATCCTTGATAGAGTACCTAGTCGTATGCTTGTCATAAACTAGGAGTACAACATCGTAGCAACTCCTGATCGACCAACCTAAGTCCTAAGTATCTTGCTCGGGACGAGCAAGAGGCTAGCTTGGGGGAGTTATTGACGGCTGTTAAGTGCTTACTTTAGCCGTTAATTTACTCATGAATAAAGGAGCAAGAGGCATTTCTTACACGCATTTTAGTTAAGAATAATGTAGTTCCACTTGTCCTTGGAGATTATGTGATTGCAGGAAAATAAGCATAAAAGAAGTGGCAAACTCACCTTCTATGATTCATGCCACGTCACCTCAAGGAGTGGTGCCACCTCAGGGGCCATGCATGCAAGCTAAGCCACCTCAGGTGCCACGCATGCATGCCATGTCACCAATCCAAGGGAGGCAAGCCCCGACGAATCAGAGCGTGACACGTGGACTTCACATGGATCCATGGGTCCACCAGAGTGCCTAAACCACCTCAAGAACACGTGTACACTGGAGACCGACTTAAGGACCCACAGGATAGCCACCCCGAGGAAGCACACCCCGAGTGGGGCCCACCTGGGGTCGACCGACCCTAGGATCGGCCGAACCGACCTTGGGTCGGCTGATCCTGGGCTTCCACATGGTACTTGTCCATTGGTCCGAGAGGCCATCCCCGGGGTGTTTCACTCCTTCTTGCACCGGTGCTCTGGCCTACAAATAGAAGGGGAGGGGGTTCATTTCTTACCAACACACCTTACTCCTTCTCTCTCACTTTTGGTTTCTAAGGCTAGGAGGTAGGCTAGAGTAGTTCTACTTCAGGTTCCAAGTCTACTTTGGGATCTAGGTATGAGTTCTCTTGTATCTTTATTTTATTGTATGACTTTGATCCACTTTAGTTATTCAGCTATTTCATATAAAGTTGTGCTTGTATACATGGGTGATTTGTTCATGTGTTCTTCGCTCGTTCATCATTTAGAGGCTCGTGTTCTTGATCAACAAGGCCTTTCGATCCAGTTGACGAGTGACTTATACATGTTTTCGGTGTTTGTTCATAAGTTAGAGGCTCATGTTCATCACGAACACGACCCTTTAATCTTGTTGAATAGATATAGGAAAGCACAAGTCCGTTTGTGTACATAGCCTAGTTTGATCTAGTTAGATCCCATGTTCGTGTTGCATGAAGTTCGTGCTCAAGCTACGGTACTCGGTGTAATTGGCCGGTTTATCTGGTGGCTCTGACCTGGGTCACAATAGCCTGGGCCGGTCAGGGTCCTGCTAACAACATAAGCGTGGTTCTTGGGTTGCGTAGCTACGTTGCTTATGAGTGTATCCCACAGTTTGTCTTGGGGTAGGCCGCGGTGGTGACAGCCGTTGGACCCTTCTGAAATCCCCCACGTTCGGATAAACTGTAGGAGTATAAAGTTTAACAACCAGAGTCGTGCGTAAGTGACGTGGGAGGTTAGCTCCCTGTTTGTACCTGGGTGCTTGAGCCAGCAATCATGCAATGCTAGTGTGCGTCTAACTCGTCCGACTAACTTTGTATGCTTAGTACCTTAGAACCTAGAACTAACTCGTATGTTGCTTCCTAAGCCTAGGACCTCTAGAGAGAGTGTGTTTGTGTGTTCACACTACTATCTTATCTATCATATCTCACACCTGTACTTGAGTGTCTGGTTCGTTCCCGTCTATGATTTATACTCCTTGCAATAGTGTTAAACTTGTTAATCCGCCCAGCCTTCCTTGGATTCGATACCCTTTGGAATGCTCCTTTGGGGAAATGCTACAATGGTACTTCCGTGCGCTTGCGGACTCTTGTAATTGTTATGATTACCATTCAGTCATTTATGGCATCGTTGCTAGGAATTCATAACCTAGCATCGACGTTAAGAAATACCAACATTGGTCCGAGGGTTGCCCCGCTTGAAGTTTGAGAAAGAGTTGGTTTGTGCGCTGTGTATGCATGCCAAGATGGTAGCCTCTTCTGATCAACCCCTCACCGATGTGAAGACGGAGCGTCCATGTGAGCTGCTCGATATGGACCTTGTTGGCCCAACTCATGTGAGATCTGTGGGTGGAAAGTGGTACGTCCTAGTTGTGGTGGACGACTACTCTCAGTATGCTTGGGTCTTCTTTTTAGAGGAAAAGGGGGAGACGTTCGGTTTTGTTCGAGATCTTGTCTTGAGGTTGAAGAACGAGAGGCACGGAGATGCCATATGAGCGATTCGCAGTGACAATGGCTCGGAATTTAAAAACTCCCGCTTCGAAACCTTTTGCCACAACTTGGGTCTTGAACACCAATTTTCGAGTCC
Source organism: Cenchrus fungigraminus (assembly GCA_036936925.1). Lineage (NCBI taxonomy): Eukaryota > Viridiplantae > Streptophyta > Magnoliopsida > Poales > Poaceae > Cenchrus > Cenchrus fungigraminus. Next base: position 44,491,901 of record CM072778.1, on the reverse strand, counting down.
GTATACGCCTCCCCAGAATGGCGTCGTGGAAAGGAAAAACAGAACCTTGTGTGAGATGGCCTGGACGATGCTCGATGAGCATAGGACTCCGAGGAGGTTCTGGGTTGAGGCGGTCAATAACGCGTGCTATGTTTCAAACAGGATTTTTCTCCGAGCTTTCAAGAAGAAGATGTGCTATGAGATGATGCACGGTCGCACTCCCAAGGTGAGTCATTTCCATGTTTTCGGATGCAAATGCTTTATTCTGAAGAAGGGCAAGAACTGGATAGGTTTGAGGCTAGGTCGGTCGATGGTATTTTCTTTGGTTATGCTACTCACTCTAGAGCATTTCATGTGCTCAAGTTGGAAAGTAACCAAATCGTGGAGACTTGCGAGTTTACCTTCGACGAGACATAGCCACGTAGCTCTTTGGTCTTTGATTGTGCAGGAGATGATGAACTTGGCGAGGAGATCTTTCAGGAGGAGGAGCATGAACATGGAGATGATGAAGATGGTGGCACGGCGCCCGCGGCTGAGCATGTACCTACTACTTCGACTACGATCGAGAACGGGCCCTCGCCTACACCTACAATGTCAAGCCCAGATCAAGGAGAAGCTGCTGCTGAGGGGGATGTAGCTTCAAGGCAAGAACCTCCCCGGCGAGTTCAAGTGGATCATCCAGCTTCGAGGATCATCGAGGACATCAACGAACGTACTACACGGTCGAGGGTTCGAAGCAATTCTCACTGTGCCCATGCTGCTTTTGTTGCTATGTTTGAGCCCAAAGACATTGGACATGCGCTATCTGATTCTAATTGGGTCAATGCAATGCATGAGGAGTTAGAGAACTTTGAGAGAAACCAAGTTTGGGAGTTGGTAGATCCTCCACTGGGTTGTAAGCATATCGGGACAAAGTGGGCGTGGAAAAATAAAGAGGGTGAAAATGGAGAAGTGGTGAGAAACAAGTCGAGGTTGGTGGCGCAAGGGTATAGTCAGAAAGAGGGGATCGACTACGAGGAGACCACTACGTGAAAAACAGACATTGGTAACGAGCACAGATGGACATTGGTAACGGGCATCACGCCCGTTACCGATCAAGCGTTACAAATAACCCATCATTAGTAATGGGCATTTTGCCCATTACCGTTAATCCAGATTGGTAACGGGCATAGATTGTTTCCCGTTACCAATAGGAGAACATAGGAGAACATTGGTAACGGGCATAGAATGCAGCCCGTTACCAATGTCTCCTATTGGCAACGGACAACAATCTATGCCCGTTACTAATCTTGAATTAAAAAACAAAAAAAATCAAAATAACTTCTATTCTTTTATTTTATAAATACATGCGTACACACAAGTATACAATTAAATACACATGGTCAGTTTCATCCATACAAATGCCAACACAGAAGGCTAAAGGTAGCTAACAGAAGGATAAAGGTAGCTAATCACACTTGAGAACACATACATTAAAGTAGTTCTCAATTTACTAGCTACTGTCATGGTTCCAAAAGGAAAGGAAGAACACAAACACTTGACAAATCCTCCTCCCGAATTCAACAGATGAGCCATAGTGTTGTTCAAAGATAGTATATCATAAAATTCAAAATGTAAGAGTTTGTAGCAGGATATAGTGGCCTCAAGCATACCTTCCCGCAAAGTAACAAGGAAAGATCTTCCTGCATTTGACAAAGTAAAGTACAGTAAGTACTCGCTTGGAGGATCCTTCATAGAGCAAATAATGAAAAACAACTAGAGAAAAGCAGCAGAGAGGCCACTAGTGCCATGCATGCACATGCAAGATCCACCTTTGATCCACTGAAAGAGAGCTCCTATGCACCACCACAAATAGTATAAACAAATGCAAACCTTGTGTTAGAAGTACTGATGTGGTTAAAAGCTTCAGAGCCATTCACTTCACAACCCCTCCGCAGAAAGCCCATATATCTCATCTAGACATGACCTGCAGCAAATTATTATACATGTCAAATAACCACTGATAAACAAATTTATAACATGTAGTTGTTAAAGCACCTACCGATATGGAGTAGTTAAACATTATTAACCCCTAAATAATCACTACACAACCAATTTAACCATACCTAAAGCAATATACACAGATTCCACCCATAACAATATACCAGATGATTATCAGAAAAGAAATAAATCACCGACTAAATATCCGACTCAGTATAACATGGATAAATAAATATCTGAGTATCACAAGTCATTAAACAAGTATGTAGATAAGTGAAGAGTAAGACTGATAAGATTATTCAAACAACAAAACATACAAGAATCAGTTGCTCCTTTGGAGTAGTGACACAACACTATGAATTAACCGTCCAACACAAGCTACCTATCTGAGCAGACAAAACCGAATTTGCAGCATAAGAAAATATTCTAATTGAGATGGCGATAGCATTAGTAGTTAACATTGATTCAATCAAACATAGTGCATGACGATAGCAGTCAACTCAAACACCAAAACAGATCTATCTACAAGATGGTTGGAAATTTTACCCAGATGCAGAGATGGCGGCCAATGTGCCTGGGGGATGAACGTGTGATGAGCTGTTTGAGGTCCATGGTGACAACCATCTCCGCACTGGGGTCCCTTCTTCTACAACGGGGGGAGCACAAGCATTAGAAGCGCTAAAGGAGACAGGACGAGGGGACGCGAGACGGCGTTACCTTCTCCACGGTGATGATGTAGCAGACGTGCTTGTCCGTGGCGAGCTCCACCTTCCCCACCATGGCCGCCACTAAACTCAGACCGTCGCCGCCCGCCACCGTGGCCGTCGCCGCCAACCACCACCGTGACCTCCACCGCCACGACCGCTGCCGCCCACCACCACCACGACAGCAGGATCTGGCACCCCCAGATCTTGATGTCACCCTACACCTAGGGTTGGGGAGCAGAAGCGGGGTGATGCGGCGGCAGGTAGGAGAGGGAGAGAGGAGAGGAGGCTGCGAGGAGGTGGGGGCGGACTGGAGGAGTCTCGCTGCGGCAAGGTGAGGCGGCGGCGGCGATGGCTTTGCGGGTTGCTTGGGGTGGGAGGAGGGGGAGGAGCCTAGAGGAGGGGAAAGGAGGAGGCGTGCGTGGGGGGCGGACGCGAGAGGAGTGGACTACAGATAGGGTGGACGCGAGTGGGAATGAACTACATTGAAATAAAAATTCGAGTCCGGGTACCAACATTGGTAACAAACATTTGTTGCCCCGTTACTCCAATTATTAAAGGTAACGAACATTAATTAATACCCGTTACCAATAAGGTTGGGCCGAGATCCCTAGGTTCTATAGGTAACGGAGGTAGACTCATTGGTAACGGACTTTATAGGCCCGTTACCAATGTCGTGTGACCTATTTGAGGTTTTCACGCAGTGGACCTTTGCTCCCGTAGCCCGTTTGGAGGCAATTAGGATCCTTCTAGCCTTTTTCGTGGCTAAAGGGTTCAAATTGCACCAGATGGACATGAAGAGTGCCTTCCTGAACGGTGTGTTGGAGGAAGAGGTGTATGTGAAGCAACCACCGGGGTTTGAGAGTGAGAAGTACCCTCACCGGGTGTACAAGTTGAAAAAGGAGCTCTATGGGTTGAAACAGGCGCCTAGGGCTTGGTATGGCAGGTTGAGGGGGTTTCTGTTTGCTAAGGGCTTTGAGATGGGGAAGGTAGATCAGACCTTGTTTCTCCTCAGGCAGGGCATTGATATTCTGATTGTTCAGGTGTACGTGGATAATATTATCTTTGGTGGCTCATCTCACTCTTTGGTTGCATGGTTTGCAGAAGACATGAGCAGGAAATTCGAGATTAGCATGATGTGTGAGTTGCAGTTCTTCCTCGGCCTCCAGATCAAGCAGTCGAAGGAAGAAACATTTGTGCACCAACCAAAGTACACTAAAGACGTTGTGAGGAAGTTCAAGATGGAGGATTCCAAGGCCATGGCGACACCTATAAGTACGACTACCACTCTTGATACGGATGAGGAAGGTGAACACATGGACCAGAAGGAGTACCGAAGCATGATCGGGTCACTCCTGTACTTGACGGCGACGAGGCCGGACATCCAGTTCTCGGTATGTCTGTGCGCTCGTTTTCAAGCGTCTCCAAGGACTTCGCATCGGCAGGCAGTCAAGCGCATATTTAGGTATTTGCGATACACTCCTGACTTCGGCCTTTGGTACTCTGCGTCTTCTTCTTTGGCGCTTCATGGTTTTTCAGACGCGAATTTTGCCGGATGTTGGTTGGATAGGAAGTCCACTTCTGGGACTTGCTAGTTCTTGGGTTTTTCTTTGGTGTCTTGGTCTTCTCACAAATAGTCGAGTGTTGCTCAATCCACTACCCAGGCAAAGTATGTAGCCGCTGCTAATTGTTGCTCTCAGCTCCTTTGGATCACATACACCATGAGTGACTTTGGTGAGGAGTATACCCATGTTCCACTTCTATGTGATAGCACCAGTGCCATAAGCGTTTCAAAGAACCCAGTGCTCCATTCCAAAACCAAGCACATAGAAGTAAGGTACCATTTTTTGAGAGACAATGTTGAGAAAGGGAAAATCGCTTTGATCCATGTACCCACACATGACTAGCTAGCCGATATCTTCACCAAGCCCCTAGATCAAGCAACTTTCACTCGTTTGCGGGGGGAACTTGGTGTGTATTTGATTTCTTGAATTGGGTGTGGGAGCTCCTTTGTAGCATATGTATAGCTTTCCGTTTTGTGCATGTTTGCATTTGCATTGCATTTTGTATCATGATGTATAGGCATCTTTGAATCTTAGGTTGCATGCATTTGTACCATATGCATTGTTGTAGGAAAAACTTCTCTCATATACGTTGTTCACCATGATGTGCTATATATTATCTTATGATCTAGTTTGGTATGCTATGGTTAGTTTGGCTTAGCTCTTGATGATCTTGATTTATATCCATGATTGATGTCTATGTTTTTGAAAAATGCTACATGTATGTCCTCTTGTGAGTAAATGCCTTTATATGATCATGACATGTTTTAGTGGCTTTGTTATGCTTAATTTGTGCTTGGATGATTTATTTTGATCATATGGGGCCGAAGGCTCATTTGTCATCATGAATGTTTAGCCCGCTTGCTTTATCTTGTGGAGGGGCATAAGCTCCTTTTTGTCGCAAAGACATTTCATGTATCAATATGAATCTGAAAATGAAATGTAAATTTCTTGGAAAATGTGCTCCCATGTCATATGTGCTTAATTTAATTTGCTTTGGGTGCTAAACCGTTGCATGATGCCTACCAATGAGAAGTCTCATACATAGAAGTAGGCACATGGCTCGGTGGGTTTGACATGACATGAGGTGCTTGAGGGTGTTTATGATGATCTTATGATTAGAATGGTTGTCCTAGCATGAAGTTTGTGTGGCCTTGCCATTTTGACATGTTTTGCTCATGTTTAGGACTTTGCTCATGAGGGGGTGTTTTTTGCAAAATTGCTCAATTCTATCTTAGCTTTGCCCAATGGTTGTGAAACTTGGTGATCTTGTAGCATATGTTCATACGAAGCTATAGAGTGTCTAACTTGCTCATTTGGACATATGTAGCATCTTGTGTTGAATTTTGTCTACTTGAGAAGCTCTAGGTTGCTTTTTTTTCCTAATTTTGGCTTGATTCATGCATTGTCAACCAGGGGGAGATGGTTGTGAAGGAAAAGTGCTTCTGGATGCATTTAGAAGGTTTCCGAGTGGTTTCGAGCCATTTTTGGGCTCTTGCTGTTCCCAGGTGGTCACCGGTCTGACCGGTTGGGGTCACCGGTCTGACCGGTGTAAGTGTCAGTATTTGTGCATATGTGGTCACCGGTCTAGCAAAGGGTAAGCTTTAGGGAGTTTGTTGACACATTTTATCTTATATATTTATAAGTCAACCAAACATGAGAAAAGGGCATAATTGATAATACCAACGTAGAATAGGGTATCACTAATAGTTTTCCTAGAGTTTTGGAGAATTCTATGTCTTGCAGGGACTAATCGAAATAACAGGAAAAGGAACAAGTCTAGAAGGCTCCGCAACACTCCCGAACCAAACTTGACTTAGCATACAAGAAAGAAGCATCTAGAAGGGACTAGAAGACACCACGCGAAGGCGGAGCCCGAGTGGGGCCCACCACAGGCTGATCGGCCCTGTGGTGGGGCCGGTCGGCCCACCAACATCGCCACATCAGCCCTGCTTCTGGAACCCTCCTCCACCGCCTATGAGAATCAATCTAAACCATATATTGAGTTCGGTTTGATCCTACGGTGTCGTGACACCTCCTTCGGACTATATAAGCGGACCCCAGACCCCCTAGATCAGAACATCATTGAATCCCATACATCGCATCTTCAGATCAAGTCAAGATCCTACACCCTAGAAACACCATATAGCGCAAGTAGCTAACTAGTCTAGCTCTAGGAGGAGGCAAGACGTCTACTTGTCTCCCGATCGTCTAGAAGCTGGTCGAGATGCCGATCTAGCTTCGCTCTTGTAAGTTCTTTATTGTAAGTTCCTCTACAATTGTTATAAAGACATTTGATCCACATCATTGCTTATATTCGACATTATATGGTTTAGTGTTTATTATGATTACATGTCTATCATAGTAGATCTGTTCTTATATTCATGCATGGATTTGTATAGCACTCATCTAGATCTTTTGTTAACATGGGTGAGTGGTAGAGATGGTGTAAGCGTGGTGCTTATACTGTATTTACCTGCAAGTGCACCCTACATGCCGGGTCGTGTGGTAGATCGTGGTGGTGACAGCACCACCGAGTCCTTTGTAGTCCATCCCCCATATGTAGGACTAGTGGAAGCTCAGCTTCTGCGGTTATGTTAGGTTTCGCTCTTGATCTTCCGTAGTAAGTCTTCCCCATGCATAGGTATGATAGCTTTTCCGCCATGATTGTTAGATGTATTGCACTGATCATAGTATGCATTAGTTTAGAGTTACTAAGGAGTGTCCTTACTAACTAGACTGTAGGAATACACTTCTTTGCCTATATTGGGACATTCTAGTGGTTCACCATGATTATGACTTGATCAATGCTATCATTATTATTATCTCTATGTGACTTGCACCTGTTTATAGTAAATTGATATATTTGGCACTTTACATTACACCACTGAGAGATATGTATATGCTTGTTATTAAAGATAAAAGACTTCTTTCCCCATGGTAGAATATAAATACGATACCTAGTTTACTCCTGGTTAAAATGCTACAATGGTATTTCTTATCTGTGCACTTGCGGATATCCACATATATATATTTTCTTATCAAGAGATCCAAGGCATTGGTACGAGTACCAATCCATGCATTTTAGTGGCATTACTGTCAGGGATGACAACATAGATCGAGTAGTGCTATGATATGTAGCGGATTTATCTTTGACCATATCGTGGGTGAGATTAACTCCACCCATGGTAATGATATTCGAGCAACATCCGATATACTGATAGTACCAGCATTCTCTGGCGCCGTCTTCAGGGTTGGGATTTATTCCACTCTTGATAGATGTGCTATGAAATGTCAACAAGCATTTTTGGCGCCGTTGCCGGTGAAAGATAGTCTAAAGCCCAAAAACATAAATTTAGTAATTGCATGCATGCATCTCTCACACGTAATGTATCAAGAACCCAAATTATCATTGCTTAAACAGGCTTACCCTTGTTCTTTCCACTTTTGTTTATTTGATTTCAAGGTGATGTATGAATAAGAATCTTCCAGACAACTTCATTTCAGAACAAATCCTAAGGAAGGCAAGGTCAAAGCTCAAGCCTAGGCCCACGGCCTTTGCCTTGGAAGATTCAACCATTGTGCGAAGCTTAACACCCACAATCGAAGTAATGGCGAACAAGACCCTCCGCGAGTACTCTGCACCGACCACGGCCAACATCCGTACTGGGCCGGCTGTCGATGTGGGAGACAAAGCTTTTGAGCTCAAGCCTGCACTGATCAACATGGTACAAGCTAGCCAATTTTGTGGAAAAGCTCATGAAGATGCCAATGCACACCTCTAACACTTCTTGGAGATATGTGGCACCTTCACAATCAAAGATGTGCTAAGTGATGCAATCCTACTTCGCTTGTCCCCATTCTCACTCTTGGGACGAGCGAAACAATGGTTCTACTCCAACAAAGACAAACTCACAACTTGGGCACTGTGTTCTACTGCCATTCTGGCAAAGTTCTTCCCTATAGGCAAAACCAATGCCTTACAGGGGGAAATCTCAAGTTTCCAGCAGCAACACGATGAATCTGTTCCTGAAGCGTGGGAGCACTTCCAAGACTATATTTCAGAATGCCCGCACCATAGAATGGAGAACTGGTTGCTCATGCAGACCTTCTATCACGGGCTCACCAACAACACCCTGTGAGATGATGGATGCTGCAGCTGGAGGTGCTTTCCTATCCCTTACACTTACCCAAGCCACTAACCTCGTGGAAAAGATGGCGTCCAATCAAGCTTGGAACGAGGAACGCTAACCCCGCAAGAGAGAAAGAGGAATGCACCAGCTCAAGGAGGTAGACATGCTGTCTGCCAAGATGGACTTAATAGTGAAGAGGCTTGAAGACAAAGCCCCTGAGAAGAAGGAAGTCATGCAACTCTTTGATTCTCGCATGACTGTTGGTATTTGTTAAGCCTACAGAAATATTATGATGGATAATCCGCAAGCGCACGGATACCGGTGAGCATTCCACCCGGGAGAGGGTTTTAAATATCGAATCCACAAGGAGAATGGTAAAGAGAGTATCTGAGGTATATAACTAATCACTGAGTAGCTATCAAGGACTTGACAGAAAGAGAGATAAGGAAAACTTAAGGATGTCCGGTTCTTATTCTCACAAGCTATGTCTATATTGTTCTTATGGGGTGATTGTCTGAAGGCACACTTAGGAAAGGGAACCTCCCGAGAATCTATGGGGGGGAGTCCCACGGTTTCTATAGACGGGAGGTGGACTGCAAAGGATAGACGGGAACAAGGTCACTTCCCGCTTCTACCACACGATCCGGAATATAGAAGGCATTCATAAGCTAGCTAGTCTAAGCACCACGCTTACACTAAACATGCAACTTTAACTCAAGAGCGACAGGAATTAAAGTACTCAGAGAGTTATGAACCGTAAGAACAATAAAAACAATGTTACTCGCTTGAATAAGAAGTCGATCTTTCCACAAGGTATCAGGATCAGGCTCCAATGGAGTTGATCCCAGAGGTAGAAGATGAAGAGGAGACACCGACAGGTCCGGGCCTTCCTTCAGCTTCGCCTCTACCGCTCTCTAATCCTCTCGAACAAGATTAGCTAGATCTAAATAGATCGTGTCTCTAATCTCTCAACTTGATACTAACTCTCCAACTCTAATTCTAATCTAGAGCTCTAATCTCAGATAGGCATGGAGGATCTGATAGAATGAATTGTTGTCTGCCCTGGGGTCAGGGGGTCTGCTTATATAGCCCGGAGGAGATGACGTGCACCATACGATCAAACCGACCTTAACTTGTGGTTTAGATTGATCCTCATAGGCGGTGGAAGAACATTTCGGAAGCTGGGCCCATTTGGCGCCAGGGGGGCCGACCGGCCCCACCACCAGGCCGATCGGGCTGGGGTGGGCCCCCCTCGGGGTCCACTTCGGCCAGGTGGGTCCTTAATCCTTCTAGATGCTTCTTTCTTAGGTGCTAAGTCACGTTGAGTTCCGGAGCCTTCTGGAGTCTTCTAGAGTGGTTTATTTTGCATATTTTCTGAATAGTCCCTGTAAATTCATAGATTCACCAAAACTCGTGGGAATTGTCAATATAAACCTTAATAAGGTGATCTAATTATATTTTAGTCCTTTTTCCAGTAAATGTGAGGGGAAATATTTATAGATAAAATGTGCCAACAAACTCCCCCACACTTAGGCTTTTACTCGTCCTCGATAAAAGGATGGTTTACAACCGTAGAGACAAGAATCAACATAATTGTACTCCTTAGTCATATTTGTACTTAGGGAATATCTGAGCATAGTTAGAAACAGATCACCTTTATTTCTCAAATCAAGTCAATGGAGAGAGTTTGAATAAGTTTTTTTTAAAAAAGAAAATGCAGCCTTGCTTACTCCTTTGTGATACTCTCAAATATATGTGAAGTTTTTAGAATGTAAAGATGTAGCAGACTTACCTTGCATATATTGCTGGGTCAAAATCTGTATCCATGAAGATGCCTGTCATAGGTCGTAGATCAAGATATGTGCGTGTGTCAAATTTTAAAAACCACTGCTCTGACTTTAGAATCTTCTATCTTTTCCCATTTTTTAGAACAAGGTATTCAGCTATTTTGTGGAGAGTTGGGTTCTACTCACCCTCGGACACGCGTACATTATTACTCTCTCACTTATTATTTTAGAGAAGTGGGCCCTACTCACCCTCGGACACATGTCCATTATTCTTCTCTTTTTTTATGTCTTTTTTTTCTGAGAGGGGGGTTCTTCTGACCCGTAGAACACTTGTCCATTTTCTCCTCTCTCTCACTTTTCTCTCCACTCATAATTTTTTTCTTTTCTTTCTTTGGCTTTTTCTCTCTTCTTTTTTTTTAGCTGTACCTTTTTTCATGATATGGGAGACAGAGATCAAAAATCTTAGAGCATAGATACTTTAGTGAAAGCAGTGTACGTGATCTTGATCATAGACTTCAACATAGCTCTAGATTTGACAAAGCTCAATACAAGTAAGCAGCATTTAATCAAATTTATTTTCAATGAAAGCTCTGCTGAGATATATTATTGATCACAAAGGAGAAACTTAGCTAATGATTTTTAAAGCACTCCATAGACAAGATAAAAGAAAGATGGTTCTCATTATTCTAACCTCATTCTGATCATCCCAAAAGCAATAAATATTTCTAAGAGCATAAACATGTGAAACTTTATCTTTTAGGTTATCAGGACATTTTAGCAGGGCATCTTTATTTAAATTCGAAACGGAAAGCAAATTACAAAAATTTAAAAAGTTCAGGAAGCAAACCGAGTGGTGGACGAGACGTGGCCGAACTGGGTTCTGCCGTGGTTCGTCGTGCGAGTCGTTTGTTCTGTGCTTTTCCCGTTTTTCTTGATTTTGGTCGTGGAAGAGGCCGTTTGGTCGTCTGTTCTTCTCCCCCACACTTGTTTTCTGTTATCTTGCATGCACAGTATGGTGGAGACAAAAACATATCCAGAAAATATATATATAGGCAAAAATAGCTCAACTTGTGGAATACTTCTTTATTAAAAGAGAGAGCACTTTATTAAACAACTCTAACAACTAAAGCAAACTAACTAACTCGAACTAACTATCACTAATGTGCTCTCTAACTAAGGTGTTTACAAAGGGCGCTTGCCCTTCTTAAGGTCGCGGCTATGGTCTTCCTCATCGTCCCTTCGCTTCTTTGATTCTAACAGTTTGAGGACGGTCTTAGTGAGGGAAGTGTTGACACGGTGGATCTCTTTGCAAGTTTCTGCCAGGCTTACTACTTCCTGCGCTAGCTCAGCTACGGTCTTCCGGGTCTTCTGTTTCTACGGCATCCACTGGCTGGCTTCGATGACCGGAATTCTCTTGATTTGAGGTTCTTTGGCACGAACTCCGTCGATGGTAACACGGCTTGAGGAGGTGGTGTACATATGCACCCTTGTGTTGCCATGCTTGTCCATGCGCACGTCAGCAAGTCGCTCTCCATCCCTTGGTTTCTTCAGATCCATGTAGCTAGGAACACGGATTGGCTTCTTCTGAGCTGCTTCACGATGGCGATCGTACGACTGAGCGTACATTGCCTGCTTGCTTTCTTTAGGTGGTGGCGGCGAACGTGGACGACTAGGCGGGAACAGTGAGAGAGGGCTGAGATCATGAGGCAAGGAGGCTAGCGGCTTTGCTTCCTTCTCGAAAGGAACAACCGCCTTGGCTTCAAAGCTAAAGGGGATAAGCTGCTTGTCGGTCATTTCTGCTACTTGGAGGCTTTGGGATGAGAAAAAGGTGGAGGTCTACCCCTGCTTATATATCGGTCACGGACTTGCAGAGGGGGTTGACCTAGCTTGGAAAGGCTACGGGATATCTCGTAAAAGATCCCCGAACAAGTTTTTCCAAAACTGAGCACCTTAGAGATAGCGTGGGCGAAAGCTGGCGGCGCGAGGCGGCGGGCAGGGCCCGATCGGCCCAGTGAGGAGGCCGGTCGGCCCCCCACCACGTCGTCTCGCGATGATCTTCGGCGCGGGGTGCTCTAACTGTGTGCCGATCCTTAAAAACCCTAAGACGGCCCATTACGGCCTAAAATTAATATTCGTGGGGAAACAAAAGAAATCTATTTCATCTAAATCCTCAGACTCTTTATTGGGCTCTAAAAATATTTTAAGACGTTGACCATTTACCTTGAATAACGTACCTTCGTCGTCTTGAAGAGTGATGGCTCCGTGTGACGATGAATTCACCACCTTGTATGGTCCGTCCCACTTGCTTCGTAGCTTCCCGTGCCCAAAGAGTCGTACCCTGGAGTTAAAAAGTAATACCTGATCGCCTGGGTTGAATTCTTTCTTTATGATTCTCTTGTCGTGCCATCTCTTGGTTCTTTCCTTGTAGATCTTGGCACTGTGATACGCCTTCTCTCTCCATTCTTCTAGCTCGGACAGTTGCATTTTCCGTTTTGTTCCGGCTGCTTCAAAGTCCATGTTCCATCTCTTTATTGCCCAATAAGCCTTGAATTCTAGCTCAACCGGCAAGTGACATGTCTTCCCGTAGACCAGTTGGTAGGGAGACATTCCAATGGGGGTTTTATAAGCTGTCCGATAAGCCCAAAGTGCTTCGGGTAGCTTGTCTTTGCATTTTATCCTCATTCAGTCCACCGTCTTCTGTAGAATGTTCTTGATCTGCTTATTGGACGTCTCTGCTTGACCACTTGTTTGCGGGTGGTAAGGAGTAGCGACATTGTGCTGGATCCCATGGTTCATGAGGTATTTCTCGAAGCGCTTGTCGATGAAATGGGATCCTCCATCACTTATCACTAACCTTGGCGTACCGAATCTCGGAAATATTGTCTCTTCAAACATTCTTATTGAGCTTTTGTGGTCAGCAGATCTGCATGGCAGGGCTTCAACCCATTTGGAGACATAGTCAACTGCCACTAAGATGTACTCAAATTTTTCGAATTTTGGGAATGGTCCCATGTAGTCCCAGACATCAAAGAGCTCGATCTGAAGGTTGGTTGTCAGTGGCATGGCATTTCTGGAATTGATGTTTTCGTGCCTCTGACAGGAGTTGCACCTTCGTACGAAATCTTTTGTGTCTTCATACATAGTTGGCCAGAAAAATCCGCTTTGCCAGATCTTTGCATGTGTGCGGAAAGCTCCATAATGACCTCCATATGGTGATGAGTGACACTTCTCAATGATCTTCATTCCTTCTTCTGCCGGTACACACCTCCTGAGTAACCCGTCAGAGCATACTCGAAAAAGGTATGGTTCATCCCACAGGTGATGGCGACTCTCGTAAATAAGCTTTTTCTTGTCGGCTCCTGGTCGTACATACCCTGCAACCATAAAATTAACAATATCTGCGTACCAGGGGTCTGACCGGGCGATCCGATAGAGCATGTCATCCCTCATTGCGTCATTGATGGGTAGTTCCTGTGGTTTCTCAAAATACATTCTAGACAAATGATCGGCAACAGAATTTTCTACTCCCTTCTTATCTTTTATTTCTAAGTCAAATTCTTGGAGAAGCATAATCCACCTTATTAATCTAGGTTTAGCATCTTTCTTAGTGAGCAAATATTTTAAAGCAGCATGATCAGTGTAAACAATAACTTTTGCTCCTACTAAGTAAGATCTAAACTTGTCAATGGCATAAACAACAGCTAGCAGTTCTTTTTCAGTTGTGGCATAATTGAGTTGAGGTCCTGTCAAAGTTTTACTAGCATAAGCAATGGCATGATGTTTCTTGTCCTTTGTTTGCCCCAAAACAGCCCCCACAGCATAATCACTTGCATCACACATAATTTCAAAAGGTAAAGACCAATCAGGGGGTTGTATAATGGGTGCAGAAATAAGAGCATTTTTTAGAGTTTTAAAAGATTTAAGACAAGCATCATCAAAGTCAAAAGGAACATCTTTGGCAAGCAAGTTTGTAAGAGGTCTAGCAATATGAGAAAAATCTTTTATAAACCTTCTATAGAAACCAGCATGGCCAAGAAAACTTCTGATTCCCTTGACATTAACAGGTGGAGGTAGTTGTTCAATTACTTCTATTTTAGCTCTATCTACCTCAATTCCTCTTTCAGAAATTAGATGGCCTAGCACTATTCCTTCTCTAACCATGAAATGACATTTTTCCCAATTAAGGACTAAGTGCTTTTCTTCACATCTTTGCAAAACCTTATCCAAGTTTTCTAGACAATCATCAAAAGTTTTTCCATAAACAGAAAAATCATCCATGAAAACTTCCATGATCTCTTCAATCATATCAGAGAATATAGACATCATACATCTTTGAAAAGAAGCTGGAGCATTACATATCCCAAAAGACATTCTACGATAAGCATAAGTTCCATAAGGGCATGTAAAAGTGGTTTTGCTCTGGTCACTGGGATGGATTGGAATTTGGTGATATCCAGAATATCCATCAAGAAAGCAAAAGAAAGAGTGATTTGCCAACCGCTCTAACATTTCATCAATGAAGGGTAGTGGAAAGTGATCTTTCCTTGTGGCTTTGTTGAGTTTTCTATAATCTATGCACATACGCCAACCAGTGACGGTTCTCTGAGGAATTAATTCATTCCTCTCATTTTTCACAACTGTCATGCCTTGCACAACTTGCACGGGGCTCACCCACTCACTATGTGGCACAGGATATATAATCCCAGCGTGTAAGAGTTTCAGAACTTCTTTCTTCACTACCTCTCTCATCGCATTGTTGAGTCTTCGTTGTGGCTCTCTAGATGGTAGAACATCAGGGTTTGTAGGAATGCGATGAGTGCAAAGGGCAGGACTGATGCCCTTAAGGTCTTGGAGCGAGTAGCCAAAGGCTGAGCGATGTTGTTCTAAGATGGTTATCAGCCTATGAGTCTCTTCCTGAGTGAGTTGGTCATTAATGATCACAGGAGACTCAGAATCATTATGCAAAAAGGCATATCTAAGACCAGGTGGGAAAGGTTTAAGCTCAATGGGAGGTCTCGAGGGTTCCCCGGTTTCATTGAGGGGCTCAGATTCTGTAGGATTTTCTTCTTCCTCCTCGATGAAGAATTCAGTGACATCTTCTTGATTGGATTCTACGAAATGTTCTAGAGATGCTTCATTCACCTCTTCCATTGGGTCAGGTTCAGGACTGGGTTCGATCTTAGTATGGATCGAGAAGTGTAAGGGAACTTTAATGGTTTTGCCTAGGCAAATATCAAGTTTCCCTGTGTGTCCTTCTTTAAGGAGTTTTTCTAAAGGATAGCCTATTAAAAGATCGAACTCCTTAATATCACAAATGTGAAAGCTCAGGTGAATTGGCATGTCGTAAACTGAAATAGGTAAGACATAGAGAATTCCCAAACTTTGAATAATTTGTCCTGAGGAGCACTTTAATAATTTCGTTGTGGGAGATAATGGCTTGTTTTTGATAAACTGATGGAAAAAGGATAAGGCCATTATATTGATTCCCACAACTGGATTATAAAGGGCATCAAAGGGGGTTCCATTGATTGTACATTGAATTGGTATAGAAGGTGAATCCAAATGGACTACATCAGAGGAAAGCTCTGACTCTTCCAACCATTCCCCACTCATGATGGATGCAAGCTCCACAGTGTGTTCTCTTGAGAAGGTTTGCTCAAAAGGGTCTATCTTCTCATGTGAAGAAGATGTGTGCTTCCGAGGCCTCTTCTCTTTATGATATTTCGAGGTGTTTCCATAATCGGAAAATAAATCATCCTCGATATCATTTATAAAATCAGGTAGAGGAATTTCTTCCTGTGGTGATTCTATATGTCTGATAGCTATAAGTTGAGATGTTTCTGGCATAGGTTCTGGTGTAGCTATCTCTAGAATCTCTTCTTCTAAAGTTTTCTCTTCTAAAGGACCATCATTAGTGCTGGCTAGAATGTTGTCTAGGACAGTTCTAGCTTCACTAGATGTAAGGTGTATGAATGATTCATGAGAGGAGACATTCAAATAGGCTCTAGATTCCTTATTAAGACCAATATAGAAATGTTGAAGGAGAATATGGTCTTGAAGGATTAGATCTGGTCCGGATTTGCAAAGGAGTTCAAAACGTTCCCAGGATGAACTCATAGACTCATTATCTCCCTGTTTGAAGGATATGATCTTGATTCTGAGGTCGACTACTTTAGATAAGGGATAAAAATCCATGCAAAAATCTGCACGGAGAGTTCCCCAATCGCCTTTCATCTTCTCTTTGGTCCGGTCGTACCATTGGCGAGCTTTTCCTTTCAGAGTGAATGGAAAAAGCTTCCAACAGATAGTCTCGTCTGACATACCCTCAATGTGCAGGCAGTCACAAGTTTGCTCAAACTGCTGGAGATGATGATAAGGGTCTTCGTCTTCTATTCCTAAGAAAGTGTTGGTTTGGACCATCTCTATTAACCGTGGGCGCAGCTCATAGGCATCAGATAGGATTGGTTTCGATGATGGCATAGGCCTAAGGCTGAGCTTTGAGGGTGCCGAAAAGTCTTTAATGAGGGTAGTGTCCATAAGGACAGTAGGTAATCTAAAACTAAAAAGAAAAAAGAAAGATACAAGATTAGTTATACTCGAAGAGTTTTCTCTTAACCGTTCTCCCTGGCAACGGCGCCAGAAATTCTTGTTGGTATTTGTTAAGCCTACAGAAATATTATGATGGATAATACGCAAGCGCACGGATACCGGTGAGCATTCCACCCGGGAAAGGGTTTTAAATATCGAATCCACAAGGAGAATGGTAAAGAGAGTATCTGAGGTATATAACTAATCACTGAGTAGCTATCAAGGACTTGACAGAAAGAGAGATAAGGAAAACTTAAGGATGTCTGGTTCTTATTCTCACAAGCTATGTCTATATTGTCCTTATGGGGTGATTGTCTGAAGGCACACTTAGGAAAGGTAACCTCCCGAGAATCTATGGGGGGAGTCCTACGGTTTCTATAGACGGGAGGTGGACTGCAAAGGACAGACGGGAACAAGGTCACTTCCCGCTTCTACCACACGATCAGGAATATAGAAGGCATTCATAAGCTAGCTAGTCTAAGCACCACGCTTACACTAAACATGCAACTTTAACTCAAGAGCGACAGGAATTAAAGTACTCAGAGAGTTATGAACCGTAAGAACAATAAAAACAATGTTACTCACTTGAATAAGAAGTCGATCTTTCCACAAGGTATCAGGATCAGGCTCCAATGGGGTTGATCCCAGAGGTAGAAGATGAAGAGGAGACACCGACAGGTCCGGGCCTTCCTTCAGCTTCGCCTCTACCGCTCTCTAATCCTCTCGAACAAGATTAGCTAGATCTAAATAGATCGTGGCTCTAATCTCTCAACTTGATACTAACTCTCCAACTCTAATTCTAATCTAGAGCTCTAATCTCAGATAGGCATGGAGGATCTGATAGAATGAATTATTGTTTGCCCTGGGGTCAGGGGGTCTGCTTATATAGCCCGGAGGAGATGACGTGCACCGTACGATCAAACCGACCTTAACTTGTGGTTTAGATTGATCCTCATAGGCGGTGGAAGAACATTCCGGAAGCTGGGCCCATTTGGCGCCAGGGGGGGCCGACCGGCCCCACCACCAGGCCGATCGGGCTGGGGTGGGCCCCCCTCAGGGTCCACTTCGGCCAGGTGGGTCCTTGATCCTTCTAGATGCTTCTTTCTTAGGTGCTAAGTCACGTTGAGTTCCAGAGCCTTCTGGAGTCTTTTAGAGTGGTTTATTTTGCATATTTTCTGAATAGTCCCTGTAAATTCATAGATTCACCAAAACTCGTGGAAATTGTCAATATAAACCCTAATAAGGTGATCTAATTATATTTTAGTCCTTTTTCCAGTAAATGTGAGGGGAAATATTTATAGATAAAATGTGCCAACAATGACCTGTGAAGAGTGTGGAAACACTGGACACTCGGGCAGTCAATGTCTCGAGCTGGAGGAGGACGTGAACTACATCAACAACAACCAATATCATCCCCCGCAGAATCAAGGATGGACCCAGCAGAGGCCCAACTACCCAGGTCACTATTCAAGTAATTATCAAGGTTATAACTCTTATAATAATTTCCCGCCTTTAAGAGAGTTAGTCCAAAACCAGGGTAGACTTATGGATAATCTATCTAAGAAGTTAGCTTCCAATGATAAAATGTTAGAAACTATTAGTAATAAAATGGAAAGTTTTTCTTCTTCCATTAAGAACCAGCATAGCTTTAATAAAATGATAGAATCTCAGATATCTCAGCTGGCATCATCTGTCCCTACAACTAACCCAGGTAAGATTCCGGGTCAGCCGGAAGAATTAGAATCTGCAAACCTTGTCGATATCTATAATGCAGGTTTCTATTCCAAGAAGACAGAAGAAGGCCCAAGGTGGACTGACTGGGACATGCCCGCCAAGAAAGGAGATCCAGGGAGGCCCGTCATCACCCTCAGCATTGGCGCCTACACTTTCGAGAATACGCTATGTGGCTTTGGGTCTAGTGTCAACATAATGCCTAAGGTAATATATGAGAAATTTCATGGTTCAGCTTTATTCAACACAACCATGTGCTTGCAGCTTGCATACCAGTCACTATGCTACCCTGAGGGCATCCTAGATGACATATGTCTGAAGGTAGGAAGCTCCTACGTAGCTACCGACTTCGTTATTGTCAAGACTGGGGGAAGTGAGAACACCCCGATCGTTTTGGGACGTCCTTTCCTTGCCACAATCAAAGCCATCATCTACGCCGACACCGCAAAGATCATCTTCAACATCAACGGGAAGAGGGAAAAATTCAGTTTCAAGAACAAGATCCTAATAGCTCCTGCACACCCCGAATATCCTTACCCTCAAGAGTACAAGCCAGCTGTTGAGAAGAAAAGGAGAAACAGAAGGAGGAACAAAAAGAATAATCAACCTCGACCACACGTGGAGGGAGTCTGGATGATCAACCCGATCAAATCAGAACACGAGAACCTTATCCCTTCACCACTGCTGCCGAAGCTAGACGACCCTGGAATGCCATCAATCCACTGCTCCATCAATCAATGGAACTTCCAGCGAGTTGTCTGCGACACGGGATCGGGCATCAACTTAATGTCAAAGGTAACTTATGGATTAATATACAGTGACCTGCCTTTGTATTCCACCTACATAACGCTGTAGATGGCGGACCAATCACACCGACTCCCGGATGGAATTGCGCTAGATGTACCCATCAAGATAAAAGATCACTATGTCCTAACTGACTTTGTAGTCATGGACACGGGGGCTGAAGAGCAAGATCCTCCCATAGTACTTGGGAGACCGTTCCTGAACACCACAAGAGTGATCATCTACATCAGGACGGGCGAGATCCACTTCCAGTTCAGAACTAAGAAGGTATGCTACTACTTTAATAGCTATTCTGACTTTGAGGAGCCCAAGAAGAACAAGACGCGGAGACGCCTTCAGAAATTGCAACACAAGTCGAACACGAAGTTGATGGACATTAAGAACATTGAAGAAGAGATTAAAGAGAAATCCGCTCAGCTCCTACCAGCCAAGAACTCTGGACCTACCGCTCTAGAGAGGTCTCCCCTGAAGAAACAAGCTTGGAGGAAGAAAGAAGAAACACCTACCAAAGAGGACGACAAAAGCACACCTTCGGGGAACCTACCGCTACCCCCGTCACCAACCGAATAATCGAATCCTTCATCGGCTACTTTATCTACACCACTCGTCGAGATCATTGAAGGTACCATACCAGACACAACATTTCAACGAGGTGTCATAGATAACAGAACGCCATGGGAGTAAGTACTCAAAACTCTCGTCGAGAGGTAACTCGGTATTTATCTGCATATTTATTTTTTCTGCACAGCATATTTTAATTAGCATATTTTCTTTAGCATATTTACTTTCCTATACCTGCATTAGAAAAGATCACAAAAATATGTTTGTTGCATTTGCATTGGTTTCCTAAAGCCCCATGTAAGTACTCCTTACCGTGGCGGCACAAAAATAAAATACAAAAAGATATGGCATTCATATGTTTTTGCATTAGCATTCCTTTTTGCATAGAAAAATTCACAAAAATATGTGGGCACATGAAGGTTCACACTTTTTAGAAAAACCAAAAAAGAAGTGAGCACATGAAGGCTCACAACATAATCCTAGAATTTGTTCCTTCGGGTATATGCGAAATTAATATTTGCAGGGAGAACATTTAAGAACCCGAAGATGAACATGTTCCAAGGACAAATCAAGGACTACTTCAAGATCGAGCTTGGGGGAGAGCACCCCCACTTATCACAATAAGTATCACTACTTTTAAATATTTAGTTTTTATAAATATGTTTGCTTATGTTAATAAGTCTTAATTAAAAGTCTTAGTGTGTTAGAGTCTGAATAAATGCTAGAGTCTGCTAGTTGGCTTTTTGCTTTAATAATGATCTTGATGATATATGCTTGGAGATGATGAATAGTTGCTCCGCCATAATTCCTCTTATAGTATTTAGTTTCCAGACTTAGATTCTCCTAAAGCTTTAAATGCTTATTTTGCTCAAAACCCAAAACCTGTGGGAAGCATATGCTTAATCTAAGTCTAGGCATTAAAGGATAAAGATGCATGAGAAGTTGAGCTACTGTTTATCATATTCCTAGAGATACTTGATTCCCGGTTTTACTTTTTGAAAATCATAAAAGGTTTACATGATGAGCTCCTGTATTCATGACCCTTGAGAGCTTGTCATACACATCAAGATCATCCCACTCCACCAAATATGCTGCTTCTAACTGTTGGTATTTCTTAACCTCACCACTATGGTGCCGGGATAGCGTGAGCGTGTAAGAATCACCCGGGTATACTGACGAGTGCGAACAAGTCCGCAAGCGCACAGATACACTGTTGTAGCACTTCTCCCTCGGGAGTATTCCAAAGGGTATCGAATCCTAGGAACGGATGGGGTACTCTACAAGCGACTTATCCAAGGACACAGGGTCTCTGCTGAGGTAGGTGAGAGGTATGGAATCTCTTGTAGGTACTCGGTTCTAGGGGGTACAAGCTGCAAAGGATCTCGCTTCGGACACCGGACCCTCCTGGCTATAACAGTCAGTTCACGGCAAATGGTTGCCTACACCTGTATCCGAACGTGGGGATTCCGTAAGGGTCCAACGGCTGTCACTAGCGCGGCCTACCCCAAGACAAACCGTGGGATAGAGGGCAATCGAAGGATAACCCGTAGTCCACACACCACGTCTACACTACTGACTACTACTATAGCATGGCTACGTCTAACGTCCCATAGCAACACTATAGCACTCCGTATAAATACGGAGCGACGAACTCGCGAGTACGGCTAGACCTTGCCCATCATGGAATCGAGACGATACGAAGAGATATGGGTGACACTTTGGTCTAAATCAGATATACATGAGACTCACTATATTCTAGTTGACAGGCAGTCACACAAACGGATAAGTCTACTATGTAACTCCTCCGCAAGATCAAACATGGTTATGCTACTAGAACATAAAGCCTATGATCAAGAACAGATGAAGAACACTAGAACATATCACCCATGTATGAATGCGACTTTAGTCTAATTGGAATATAACGAAATACTCACTTTAGTCTAAATGAAGAACGACATCACTCACAAGATACAAAGGGATGGTGGATGAAGAACGGATCATCACACCTCACCTCTACTCATCCACACACTCCCCTCCCTACCTAGCACCACCTAAGCTAGATCCTCCTCACACTCACACTCATGGTCGGATGAGGTTTCACCTCCACCAAGAGGGAATGAGAAGAAGAGAAAGAGGCTAAGGTGAGAAGTTGCCTTCAAGTGTGTTGTCCTCTTCTTACCCCCCTCCTCTTCTATTTATAGGCCAAGGCATCAGTGAGAGGGCACCCCGTGCACCCCCGGAATGTGACCAGGAGCCAACTAGGAGCCAACACATGGAAGGCCAGGATCAACCGACTCAAGGTCGGTTCGACCGATCCTGGGGTCGGTCGACCCCCAGGTGGGCCCCCTCGGCCTGTGCTTTCTCTAAGTGGCTGCTTGGTGGGTCTTGAGGTCGGTTCTCGGTGTACACGTGTGTTTGAGGTGGTTTAGTCGCTCTGGTGGGCCATAGGATCCATGTGATGCACGTGTGGCGGTCTCTGATTCGCCGAGGCTCTCTCTTGGATTGGTGATGTCATTGATCCAGAGGATGCTTGCATGGCAGCCCCTCATTGACTGAGCCTGAAGTGCTAGGATCATAGAGGTGTGCTTTCTCTTCATTTCTCATGCTAAACACCTGCATTCATCTTCATACAGCCACTTCTGGAAATTGTCAGTTTAAGCACCTATTCTACTGTGGATGGATGATTCTCATGATGAAATGCAAGGATTGACGACCTTAAATTAGGTACTTAACAACCGTCAACACTAACCCGGAAGTACGCATCCCCATACTCCATCAAGCCACAAGCTATGTTACAAAATAACTCGTTCAATTCTTGGATATGTCTCTCTCAATGTTTTGTGTCAAAAAAAAGATTATGTGGCTACATTCAAAAAAAAAGAAAGAAAGAGAGAAAGAATATATATGAAAGAAAAAGTGAGACGAGAGAGGGAGAGAAAAGGACAAGTGTCATACTAGGCGAGAAGGGCCTACCTGTTGACGCGAAAATAGGACGTCACCTCCGCGCGTAGCACACGTGACTCCCCGGTCTGTAGCGAGGCGTGCCAGCCAATCTGACCTGTTGATTGACAATAGAAAATATTAGCGATCGGCTAGAGAACCGATGGGCCTTTAATGACACGTGTATCTGCCAATCAGCGGATACGGAGAAGCGGGATCGGCCGGCTCGAGAGCGACCGAAGCGCTGATGCGTAAGCAAAGAGATCAGCTGGATCGGCCGATCGTGACGTCAGCACTCGAACGAGTCAGATTGGCTGTGATGGTAGAAGCCGACAAGATCTAGATCGAGCGGGATAAATTGGTGATAAATGCTAAAAAACTACAAGAATTGGTACAAAAACTTGTAGATCTAGCTAATATCGATAAAGGGTGAATAAAGAACTAGACGAAACCTCAGCGATGCGCCCGGACGTTAAAGCCTAGGATTATTCGGTAAAATGGTACTCACAAGCTTGCCGGAGATCGATCGATGAAGCCAAACGAACTTGAAGGACGACGTTGAAGAAAAGAAAAACGCAATGGCGAAGTCGCCGAAAAGTAGATACTGTAAAGTAGATGCTGTAAATTGTAAAGGGTTTGCCCGGAGGTGGTTTGTTTGATATTGGTGTGTACACTTTTTCCGACCATGCAGGGTCGCTATTTATGTCCTGAGGACAACCTGACTCCTAGCCGATTACGGCACTGTTTACTTGCATCTAAAGAAAACAAACACTACTAAAAATAGAAAGACTCACGTAGGAGTCAAACTTTCCTAAGACTAACTCTTGACCCGTTGCCAATCATGGATTGACCCGCCTCCACCGTGTCTTGCCTTTGGCATATCTTCTTGATTCCCGCCTTCTCCCTTTCCATCGGCTGGTTCCTTGGTTGACCATCGGCCGATCGGTTGGACTCGCCAGTCCATCGATAGATAGGGTTGGACTCCTTTGACCATCGGTGAGTCCTATTGACCATCCTTCTCTCTCTTCAATCAGCCGATTGTACTGCTTCTGCATCGGCTGCTCCTTCTTATCCCTTTTGACCTGTTTTTCCAAAAAACGGTGTCAACAATACCTCCCTAAATAAATTTAGAGATGAATAATGAACACAAGTTCGAGGGCGAGCAGGGCCCACATCTCTAAGGAGAGAGAAAAATGGACAAAAGTTCGGGGCGAGTAGAGCCCACCTCTCCAAGAATGGATAGCCCTGATCTTAAACGTTTTTTAGAAAGAGAGATATAGTCCAAGAGCTTGAAAAGACAAAAAGAAAAGATACTAGAAAAAGGCTAAAGGCATACCACCTTTCACCCTCATCCATCCACCACTATCATCCCACCATACATATCTTATCACGTGTGACTCCACTACTTATACCATTTACTTGAGAGGGGTCATACATAGGATCTCTGAGTTTTATTTGAAAATATTGCAAAACCCCAGGATGATAGTTGATCAAAGAACTTGAAACATAGTGCTTGACTTCATTGTTCTGTCTTTTAATTGCTTAAGATTTATGAAAAGGCTACGCACCATGGTTAAGGGTAAGAGAGAGCAATCTTGTTGAGAGGAGAATTTATTTTGAAAACTACAGTACTTCTGAGGCGTGAAAGCGTAGTAGCAACTCTTGATCCTACTATAGCATAGCTTTGCTAGGGACTAGCAAAGGGTAAGCTTTGGGGAGTTTGTTGACACATTTTATCTTATATATTTATAAGTCAACCAAACATGAGAAAAGGGCGTAACAAATAATACCAATGTAGAATAGGGTGTCACTAACAGTTTTCCTGGAGTTTTGGAGAATTCTATGTCTTGCAGCGACTAATCGGAATAACAGGAAAAGGAACAAGTCTAGAAAGCTCCGGAACACTCCCGAACCCAACGTGACTTAGCATACAAGAAAGAAGCATCTAGAAGGGATGAGAAGACACCATGTGAAGGCAGAGCCCGAGTGGGGCCCACCATAGGCCGATCGGCCCTATGGTGGGGCCGGTCGGCCCACCAACATCGCCACGTCAGCCCTGCTTCTTGAACCTTCCTCCACCGCCTATGAGAATCAATTTAAACCATATATTGAGGTCAGTCTGATCCTACGGTGACGTGACACCTCCTTCGGACTATATAAGCAGACCCAGACCCCTTAGATCAGAACATCATTGAATCCCATACATCGCATCTTCGGATCAAGTCATCAAGTCAAGATCCTACACCCTAGAAACACCATATAGCTCAAGTAGCTAACTATTCTAGATCTTGGAGGAGGCAAGGCATCTACTTGGCTCCCGATCATCTAGAAGCTGGACGAGGTACAGATCTAGCTTCGCCCTAGTAAGTTCATCATTGTAATTTCCTCTACAATTGTTATGAAGACATTTGATCCATATCATTGCTTATATTCGACATTATATGGTTTAGTGTTTATTATCATTACATGTCTAGCATAGTAGATCTGTTCTTATATTCATGCATGGATTCGTATAGCACTCATCTAGATCTTTTGTTAAAATGGGTGAGTGGTAGAGATGGTGTAAGCATGGTGCTTATACTGCATTTACCTACGAGTGCACCCTACATGCCGGGTCGTGTGGTAGATCGTGGTGGTGACAACACCATTGAGTCCTTTGTAGTCCAGCCCCCGTATGTAGGACTAGTGGAAGCTCAGCTTCTGCGGTTATGTCAGGTTTCGCTCTTGATCTTCCGTAGTAAGTCTTCCCCATGCATAGGTATGATAGCTTTTCCGCCATTATTGTTAGATGTATTGCACTGATCATAGTATGCATTGACCCGTAGTTTAGAGTTACTAAGGAGTATCCTTACTAACTAGACTGTAGGAATATGCTTCTTTGCCTATATTGGGACATTCTAGTGGTTCACCATGATTATGACTTGATCAATGCTATCATTATTATTATCTATATGTGACTTGCACCTATTTATAGTAAATTGATATATTTGGCACTTTACATTACACCACTGAGAGATATGCATATGCTTGTTATTAAAGATAAAAGACTTCTTTCCCTGTGGTAGAATATAAATACGATACCTGATTTACTCCTGGTTAAAATGGTACAATGGTATTTCTTATCTGTGCGCTTGCGGATATCCACATATATATATTTTCTTATCAAGAGACCCAAGGCATTAGTACGAGTACCAATCCATGCATTTTAGTGGCATTACTGTCAGGGATGACAACCTAGATCGAGTAGTGCTATGATATGTAGCGAATTTATCTTTGACCATATCGTGGGTGAGATTATTCCACCCATGGTAATGATATTCAAGCAACATTCGATATACTGATAGTACCAACATTCTCTTGCGCCGTCTTCAGGGTCGGGATTTATTCCACTCTTGATAGATGCACTATGAAATGTCAACACATGCATTCATCCAGGGGGAATTGCATTGGTTCAGGGGGAGCTTGAATGTGTGCAGGGGGAGCTCTTTGTGGTTTTCGTGCTTTTGTTTGGTGGTCTTTTGCTCTTTTCTTGAGCTTGTTTTTGTCTCGGTTGTGTCGAGCTGTTGCCCTTGCCTAAGGGGACCGAGACTTGTCTTCTTCAAGTGATCTTGCTCTTTGCCTTTCTTTTGGCTTTCGATCGCTTGTTGAAGTTTCTTTGTTCGTTTCTTTTCTTTTCCTTTTCTCTTTCGTTACCAAAATGATGTTTGGGAGTGTTTCAGAGCATTTCGCTAACGTTCGGCACGTAAAAAGACGCAAAACATGTGTTTCGGGCCTGAATGCACTATTTCGGGGTATTGAAATTGTGAAGCATCCATTCTACTTCATTGGACACAAAATGATGTTTGGGAGTGTTTCGGAGCATTTTGCTAACCATCGGCACATAAAAAGATGCAAAACTTGTGTTTCGGGCATGAATGCATTCTACTCCATGTTAATGCTTGATTCGAGGGACCCGGTGGCCAGCGGGGTCAAGTGTGGGTCTCATGGTGGCAAGAACAGCAAGACGAAGTCGTGGAAGGTTTCTTGGTAGAGCCTCAAAACCATGTTCGAGCCAGAACTTCATGGGAGCCGAGTCATGAGTGGAGATTGGCGGAGGCTACATCGAGTTCGTTTGGTTTCCAGTGGTTCACCAGAAAACCATTAGGTTCCTTTGTTGATCCCCAAAGCCAAGGCCGAAGACCGAAGAGTAGCAGCATCAGGCCGGTCTGACCAGTGGGGTACACCGGTCTGACCGGTGTGCGACGACGCCTTCCGGAGACTTCGAAGCGGAGGACACGCGTCGGGATCGCAAGGCTTGCGTCGAGGCTAAGCAAGTTTGCGGTCGCCGGGCATCCGTCCGATGGTGCTACGACGAAGATTCCCAAAGTGCCCCTCAGTGCCGTGTATCTTAGTTTTATGTCTTAGGGGTAGTTTCTTCTTTCGGTTGCCTCCATATAACCCAAGTTGTGAGAGGATAGTAGCCATCTCTTGGAACCCTAGTTCATTTCCCTTTGCTATTTTCCCTTCCTATTTTCCTTAGGATTTTTAGGACTACCTTGAGAGCTTCATGGTGAGATCCTTAGAGAGGGATGGATGATCGGGTGGCAAGCTAGACCTTGTATAAACCTTCATGGTATGTATAGATGATTCAGTGTGGTTCCTCAAGGCCTTGTGTTGTTTTCCCTGTTTTCCTTTTTTGGTGATTTTCGGAGCCTTTTCTTAGCGATTTTCTTGTGGTGGATTTGAGGCCTTTCTCTTTGGGATTGGGAAGGGGATGTATGCATGAACCCTTCATGGTTCTTTTCCTTGTGATTCCCCTCCTAAATCCGTGAGTAAAGGTGCTTGATTTTGGGGTTTTCTTAGGTTCCGGGAAAGTGGTGTTCTTGGTGGAAACCCTTCGATTCCTCTTGATTCAACGAGATTTGGTGGACCAAATCATAGCTATGTTATGCCCATGAGGTACTCCTAGTATCCCCCAAAGTCTTGTGCGAATCCGTGGAGCGAATCGGGAGATCGGGAAGTGGTTTTGGGGGAGTTGACCCGCGGCTCGCTGTTCATCCCGAGCGCCCAGGCCTGACCAGTCTGACCGGTGCCCTCCACCGGTCTGACCGGTGCAAGTCCCTGTTGGGTTTTGGCTCGGGTGAACATCCTGGTGTGTTCCCTAATTTCTAGGTTTGATGCTATTTCGAGTTTGGTTTTGTTTGGAGCTCGGGAGGTTGGTTTCTTGGATTTGGGGTTTCCAGCCTAAGACCGGTCGACCGGTGTGCTGTATTGACCTGACCGGTGTAGGGGCTTTGCTATGGAAATCGTCATGTCTTGCTCGGGTGATCCGGCTTGGGGTCTCGGGTGACCCGGTGTGTCTCTGGTGGTTGTCGGGTGATCCGGCGGTCTAGTCCGGGTGATCCGGCCAGGACCGGTCCGACCGGTGGTGCTGACCGGTCTGACCGGTGTGGTCTGTGTGCTGCTCGAGTTGTTTGTTCTGCTGCGTTCTCGAGTTGGTTTTGGTGGTTGTTGGTTCCTAGGATCAGTAGCACTCCAGTAGCTACGTGGTCTTGGCCAACTTGGGTAGTTGAGTTGGAGACGTGTTTTGGTTAGCCGTGTTCATCTTGTTGGAGAATCCATCTCCTTCGAGAAGAATTTTTATCAGCTCCCATTCACTCCCCCCTCTCTGGTCACCAGTTCGGTCCTTCACTCTAGCCTACCTCCTAGCCTCGAAAACCAAAAGTGAGAGAGGAGTTGGAAAGTGAGTTGGATAAGAAATGAGTCCCCTCCCTTCTATTTATAGGCCTTGAGCAACTTGTGGAAGCAGCGCCAACACCCCGGGAATGGACACCAGGACCAACCAGAGATCACCACGTGGAACGCCAGGATGGGCCGACACAATGTCGGTTTGGCCGACCTATGGGGTCGGCCGACCCCTTGTGGGCCCACCTCAGCCTGTGCTTTTGCGTGGTGGCTGTCCTATGGGTCCTTAGGTCGGTTCCCGGTGTCCACTTGGTTTTGAGGCGGTTTGCTTGCTCGTGGGCCCTCCAATGCATGTGACGTCCACGTGTCACCCTTTGATTCGTCGGGGTTTGCCTCCCTTGGATTGGTGACATGGGTTGCATGCATGGGATCCTTGGTGGCAGCCCTTCCTTGGTTGAGGTGATGTGGCATGAACCATAGAAGGTGAGTTTGTCACTTCTTTTGTGCTTATTTACCTACAATCACATAATCTCCAAGGACAAGTGGAAATACATTATTCTTAACTAAATGCGTGTAAGTGAGGACCTGTGTGGTTGTTGACGGCTATTAAGTACCTAATTTAAGGCCGTCAATCCCTGCATTTCATCATGAGAACCATGCATTGTCAAGGGGTGAGACCTGGACAGATCCGTAAGGGGACGACCCAAGCGGTTGTAGGTTGATTGGAGGGGATCAGGAACTAAAAGCGTAGGTGGTAGCTCTCGGATGGAACTCAGAACACGGCGAGAATGGCGGGAGACACGGCGGTTTAGACTGGTTCAGGCCTCCAGAGAGTAAAACCCTACGTCCAGTATGCGGTGGAATTATGCGTGAATAGGGGAGTCCCCTCGAATGGAGCTCTAGGCCGCCTTATATGGTCAATGGGCTAGGGCTTCCATTCGAGGTTGGTGGACCCTCATCGGGCTCGGTTTACAATTTAGGAAGATCATCTACCATGATTATAGGGTAAATCCCGCGATCTGCGGACCTACTGGCGGCGCCGAGCCGCGACCTAGCAGTGTGTCTTGCGCCTCAAGCCTGGCGTATCCTCCGGGATCTGGATAAGGTCTTCTGGAGTCTTCCAAGGTCGCTGGGGCTGTGGATAAGGTCGCTGGGCCCGCTTGCAGGTCGGCGGGGCTTCTGGCAGGTCGGGTCCACTTGGCAGGGACCTCTAGGACCCTGGCCGGTGGGGACCCATGGGTACCCATGTCTCTCAAGCCCCCGATCGACGTGTAGGTGTAGCGGCCGAGGTGGAGTCACGTCGAGGCGAAGCAAAAGACGTGACGTCGCCAAGGTCGCGTAGGCTGCGCGGTGATCCAAAAAGAAAATCTCCTTCAGCACGCACGAAGTCGAACATCGAGCTCCTGGAACGCAGGTCCAGGAGGTCGAAGTGAAGGCAAGGTGTTGCCGTTTTGAAGAACCGCCGACCAGACCGGAGTCAGATAATCAGGAAGAGATCATCGTGACCTCGAAGAAGGTCTCCATGCCGACCGAGGGGAGGTCGAGCGACGATGCGGTGGAAGCGGGCTTCTGGTAGGTCGTCACGACGTAGAAAGAAGAGGGCATCGTAAGACGCACTCATGGAGTAGCCCTCAAGCAGTAAGTCAGCCAGCATGGTTGGGTTGATGCTCGAAGAGTAAACAAATAGAGAACCTATGACCTTCTGCCATCCTCGAGATGCTCTGTCCACTGAGTTACGGGCGCCATATGGGACAAACCGACAGGAATCTTGGAAGGGAGTGCCAAGCGCCAGTGTCCTTGTCGCGTGGCGCACCATAGGTGCACTGTACGGTCACGGGACTTGCTTCCGACCAGGGGTGCAGTCGCTGCCCATAAGAGACAAGGGCTGTAAAGTTGGCACCAAGCAGGTCATAGACGCGCCAGTGCTCCCCACAGATGAACAGGGACCTCGTGCTCCACATGGTAACAGTTACTGGATAAGGACACCCGCCAGCTGAGGTGCAGATAGCATCCAAGGCCAAGCTCCGCCGCTATAAATAGGTGACCACCGAGCTTGCTACTTGAACCAGGCAGGAGCATCATGGCGAAACATCTTAGTAATTTTGCAGCAGGCTGGGCTTATGTCCGTCCACCAGAGCATAGCACTAGGTTATTGCCATCCGGAGCTAGAAGAATGCTTGCGAAGTTGGGAGAACTCCATCAGCTGCTTCACCTGCGCCCGGCGAGGAATCCAGGTGCAGCATGGGGCAGTACATGCCTTGACGGACCTTGTGCATCGGGCAAGGCCCGAGGTGAAGCTGGTTCAACTTGGAATCTTGTGGGAGCACCCTAGCAAAAGATGGGGCACCACAGGAAACCTTCTGGGGCTAGAGTAGAGGTGGATGTGTGGCAGCCGCGACCTCGGCGGTGGTGGAGGGCTCCAAAGAGGTCCTGAAGCTAGAAGAAAGCTTGCGACGTGCTTCATCAGTCTAGGTTGCGCCATAGGCACCATGTAAGGTAGATCAGTACCTTTAATATGTTTGTATCTTGTAATTGGCCTTGGGCCATAGTCCTTTGTAGCTTACGAAGCTTGTATACACATACTTGCATGGCAAACGATGTATCTTTATTAATATACAGAGGCGCCCGGGCAGCAATGGCATGGCCAAGGTCCCAGCGGGGCTGTCGAAGCGCGCCGACCTTCAGAAGGTCATGGAAATCGACAAAGGAACCCGTGCTGACCTGGGTCAACAAGGCCGTTGTGCAGTGGCACAACGCAGGGTGTCAGTCCTAAAATCTGTAGGTCTTTATCGACCTAGAAGGCAGCTGGGCCTCAGCAAGGAGCTGTGATTAAGACCGATAGGTCGCCAACGGGCGGTAGAGCCTTTAAGCGTGGAGCCGTTGGGGGAATTGGCTGCTGTGGGTCGAAGTGACCCAGAAGGCATGTAGGCAGCTGGCCCTAGGAGACATGGTGTGAACCCGTCGTTTGAAGGCCGAGGCGACCTAGGAGGCTGCCGGTCTCTTGACGACCTCGGGGAGGTGGCAGAACTGGTCCATAGGTCGTCCGTCGGTCGTGACGACCATGAATGTGACATCCAAAATATCATGTTTGGGGCTCTGAAATGTGGGGCATAACGGGTTCACGTCCGCTGGGGCACTGAGTAAGGGCTGACGGACGCAGATTCCCGTACGGAACTAGCCGTTACCGCCTTTTTCGGTTTGGCCGAAAGAGCCATTGAGCGGTAGATCTGTGGGAGGCGTAGATCCGTTGGGTCGCCGTGACTTCCGCTGGAGAGACGTTGGGCGCAGTGGCTCGTTACGCCGCTGGGGCCCAACTATATAAGGCTGGGCTGCGGGCTGGGGACCTCCACTTGCTCTCATTTCCGCTCTGCGCTAGGGTTGTGCCGCCGCACCATTGCTCAGAGAGAACAGTAGCGCCGCTGTGATTAGGTCCGCCACGCTTGCCCTCGCATGTGAACCAAGACTCTTGTGGTGCTTAGATCCAAATCCATCGAAGTAGAGGAGGAGAAGATGGAGCCCGCGCAGGTCCCGGCGCCAGAGACCGTTTGGGAGCTGTCCGTGGTGACGGAAGAGCAGATCCAGGCCTTGGCGACCCGCGGGTTGCTAAGGCCCAAGGCGGAGGTCGGCTGGAGGCCGGCGGCGGGCGAGGGGTTCCCTATGGAGGGGACCGGCGAGGCCGTCATCTTCCTCGCACACATCGAGCGCGGGTTCGGGGTCCCGGTCCGCGACTTCTTCTGCGGCCTCCTGTATTTCTACAGGATCGAGGTAGTGCACCTCGTCCCTAACGCCATCACCATCATCTCGTCCTTCATCCACCTCTGCTAGGCTTACCTCGGGATACCGCCACACTTCCACCTGTGGCGGCATTTCTTCGAGCTGAAGAAGATGGGCAAGTTCGACGTCATAGGGAGCGTCGGGTTCATGCTGTGCCGGTACATGAAGCCGGAGTACATCGACCTGGTGCTCCCGGACAACACCACCGGCTGGAAGCAGGGTTGGTTCTACCTTGACATCCCGGCACCGGTGCTCCCCGCCAGGTCAGGGCGCGCTCCCGTCCCGTTCCCGGAGTGGACCAATCAGCTGACGTCGCGGGAGACCAAGGAGCTGTGACCGCTGCTGGAAGACCTGGAGAGGTTGAAGGTGGAGGGGTTGACCGGCAGCGCGGTGGCGATCAGCTTCAGCCGCCGGCTGCTGCAGCCTATCCAAGACCGGGTACATCCGGCCTACGAATACTGGGGGCAATCCGACCCCACCCGGGTCGTCAGGCGCAAGGTCTCCAAGGAGGAGATGGTGGCGCGGGTGAAGAACATCTTCGCCGGGCACATCCGCAACAGGACGTGCCCCAAGGCGCTCAGCATGTACCGGCCTTCCGAAGCGGTAAGTCTCCGACCTTGTTTCTTTGCCATTTTGGAGTTTGTGAAGTTCTTATGTAGGCCTTTTTTCCTTTGTTGTTTTTTTTCAGTTTCGCGAAGGCATCTACTGGTGCCCGGCGCCGTTGCGTAACGAAGAGGACCGAAGCTTCAAGGTCCGTGCTGCGGGGGACGTGCAGGTCCCTCCGCAGCAGTACATCGAGGAGTACATCTCTGACTCGTCGGTGGGGAGCGACAATGAGGACCCCGCCGTGAGGAGGGCGCCACCCAAGGTCGCTGCGCCCCCGCCACGACGCACGCGGCAGACTGTGGGCAAAATGTCCGCGTCTTGGGCCGCGTCCACCATTGTCTCCACCCAGACGGCGAAGGCGAAAAAGAAGAAGAAGAGGAAGAGGGCCGGCCCCGCTGTGTCAGTGGATACAGCGACGGTCAGCTCCGACGTGGAGACCATCAACATCGAAGAGGATGAGGACGACGCCAGGTTGCCTAGCGCAGCGACGGTCCCACCCGCGGAGACGCCCCGCAAGGTCGTCACAGTGGAGGAGCGTTCGCGGTCGGGCGCAGATGTGCCGGGCGACGCGGGGTCGCAGAAGAGGATGAGGAGGGCCCCGCCTAAGCCCATCAAGCCTGGGCTTAGGTCCGCGAGCAAGTAAGTTGCATCCGAGCTCTAGTTTTGCTTGCTGTGTTTGATTCACAGTTGTTGTTTGCCAATGGAGGTCTTTTGTTTGGGCGCAGGTCGACCCTGGCGACATCCGACAGCGCCACGAATGCCTCAGGCCAAGAGGCGTTTGGGCGCAAGGGGAGGGAGGCGTCGGTGGAGCAGTCACCGGCAGCCTCAACTGCAGAGGTCTCGAGCCAGGCCCTTGGAGCCGGGGCGATGGCGGCGCCAGAGGTGGAGAAGGGCGGCACCAGTGCAGCTCCGCCCGTGGGAGGTCACCAGGACGACCTATGTGTGACCGACCCGCCGCCAACGCTAGGCCAGCAAGCCGCAGAGGTGGGCGGCGCCAGCCAGCAGGACGACAACAACAGGTGCCTGTATGTCGGGACCCCATGGGAAGACATCGTCGCCGACTGCCGCGATGTCGACGACTTCAAGGAGGCATCACGGACAATCGCGCGTACGCTTTCGGTAAGGGCTCTGACCTGCCTCTCTGATTTCTGTTGTTTGGTCTGACTACTTTCGAGATCTTGACACGAGGCAAGTCTTCTTGTGTTGCAGTCTCTTGCAGAGCGAGCGCAAGCTCGGGCGGCCTTGGTGAGGGAGGCCGCCAATGCCCACGCGGAGGTTGCTCCAGCTCGAGAGGCTTCACTGCAAGCCAAGGTCGAGGCTGCGCAGGAAGTCAAGTGCGTGAAGGAGGCGCTGGCTCGACAGGCGGAGAAGGAGGTGGCCTCCTTGAAGAAAAAATTGGAGGCAGCCCAGCAAAAGGCGAAGGATGCCGCAGACGACCTCCAGGCCGTGGTGGACGGTACGTTCGTCACGTCGCTGAGTGTTATCTTTGAGCTTCTTGTAGGTCTTTGATTGATTTCGACCTTTGATGAACGCAGGCGCCAAGGAGACGGAGGATGCCCTCAAGAAGGAGCTTGCAGAGACCAAGGACCAGGTGAGGATCCTCAAGGAGAGGACCACGGAGGTCCGAGAAGGTGAGCAATCTCTTACCTCAAAGGTCTTTGTCGTTATCAAACTCAGGATGTGAGCGGTCCGCCTCTTGTTTGCATAGGTCTGGAGAAGCAGCTCACCGACCTCAAGGAGGCCGGTCAGTACCTGATGGACATCTACGTTCCTCAAGAGGAGGGGGCAGAGCCAAAGGAGCTACTGGATCGCCTGGACGAAGCTGACGGCCGGATGAAGGCCTTGCTGCTGGACACCAGCAAGCTTGCCGTAGCTGCGGCGTTGGCAGCGGTGAAGTACCATGAACCGTCGTTCGACCTGCAGAAAGTCGCGGAGGACATCGATCTGTCCGAGCTGGTGAACCGCGAGGACATCCAGGCCGCCACAGAGGAGGTCGTCAAAAAGTTTGACCTCTGAAAGTTAAGATTCAAGCTGAATCAAACTGTAGATGTAGGTTTAGGCCTAGGGCCTGGTGATGTAAGGAGTACTTTTGCCATAATAAAGACATGCATGTTTAAATAAAACGTGCATCCCACTTTAACAGCAAAAACGCCCATTATGTAAGCTCGAAAGTAACGAAATTGCGAAGTGCGCCCTCCGCTAACCCAACTCAGTGGAGGAACGGCTTACCGACTGCACGGCTCAAGCGTGGAGACTTAGGTACAGTCAGCGCACGGAGGGGGGTCCTGGACCCTAGGTCTCACAATCAAGTATCTTAGAAACAAGCATAAAGAGAGTAAAAGCTGCGCAGAGGGGGAAACGCGTAAAAACGTAAAGCGTAAGGAACCCCTTCAGGTCGCTAGACCCTTAGGTTGGCGAAGCCAAGCCCCCGAGCGCTTCGGGCCAGACTTAGACCAAGCCCCCAAGCGTTTCGAGGGGGAAGGGGAAACAAAACAAAAAGTAAAAAGGGAGACCCAGGTGCAGGTCGGTAGGATGACTGCCGAGGGGAATCTCATTCTTTATGAACTAGAAATTACAAGGAGACAGAGTACATAGCTTTTGTTTCGGTACAGATCTTCTAAGGATAGAAGTGACGCAGGTGCTCGATGTTCCAGACGTTCGGAATGCCCTGACCGTCGGCCCACTGGAGGCAGTAGGTCGCTGGCTCAATGACTTCCATCACGATGAACAGGCCTTCCCAAGGTGCAGAGAGCTTGTGCATGCCCTTGGTGTCTTGGATGCGCCACAGGACTAGGTCGCCCACATTGAATGAACGTTCGTGCACGTTGCGGTCATGGTAGCGACGTAGTTGCTGCTCATGGCGAGTGTGCCGCATCAGCACGGCCACGCAGTGTTCCTCGATGCTGTCGAGGTCGACCTTGCGTGTCTCTTCTGCTGCGCCTTCTTCGTAGTGTTGGATACGGGGGACGCCAAAAGCAAGGTCGGTTGGGAGGATAGCCTCCGACCCGTAGACCAGGAAGAATGGTGAGTATCCTGTAGCCGAACTGACCTGAGTCCGGAGACCCCAGATCACGTGCGGGAGCTCCGCTAGCCACCTGGTGGTGTATTAGGAGGCATCGTCAAAGATTCAATCTTTGATGCCCTGAAGGACCATGCCATTGGCACGCTCGACCTGGCCGTTGCAGCGTGGGTGCGCTACCGAGGCGTAATAGATGTCGATGAGGTTGTCTTGGCAGAAGTCCCAAAAGTCGGCTTCTGTGAAGGCCGAGCCCAGGTCGGTGACGATCCTATTAGGGACCCCGAAACGGTGGGTGATATCTTCGATGAACTTCGCCACCTCCTTCGACGTGATGCTGGCGACAGCTCGAACCTCTATCCATTTGGTGAACTTGTCCACCACCACAAGGATATGCTTGTAGCCGCCCGGGGTGGTTCTGAAGGGTCCTACTGAGTCCAAGCCCCATATAGCGAAAGGCCAGGATGGGGGCATTGTCCTCAGGGCCTGAGCGGGGACATGCTGCTGCTTGGCGAAGAACTGGCACCCTTTGCATCTTTGGACTAGGTCCTGAGCATCAGCCAAGGCAGTAGGCTAGTAGAATCCAGATCTGAATGCCTTTCCCACCAGATTGGCGGAAGCCGCGTGGCTGCCGCATTCACCGTCGTGAATCTCTTGCAAGAGTTTGAGACCTTCAGACCTTAGGATGCACTTCATCAGCACGCCGTTGGAGGCGGACCTCCGATACAACTCTGTGCCGATGACGACGTAATTGGTGCTGCGTCTTACAATCTTCTCCTACTCAACCTTGTCCTCAGGGACTCGGTGCTCCAGGATGTAAGCGATGAAGTCGAGGCGCCAATCATCTTCAGCCTCTGTCATGAGCATGTCGCGGCTTCCTTGCGGGGGTGCGCCATCGGGCGACGTCTCCGGGTCGTCCAGGAGCTTGATCGACGGCTTGTGCAGGTCTTGGACGAACACGCCGGCCAGGACCAACACGCGCTTGGACCCCAGCTTGGAGAGGACGTCTGCTGCCATGTTGTTATCACGGCAGACGTGGTGGAACTCTAGGCCTTCAAAGTAGGCCTTGAGCTTCCGGACCTCAGCGCAGTAGGCGTCCA
Source organism: Cenchrus fungigraminus (assembly GCA_036936925.1). NCBI lineage: Eukaryota > Viridiplantae > Streptophyta > Magnoliopsida > Poales > Poaceae > Cenchrus > Cenchrus fungigraminus. Next base: position 44,454,972 of record CM072778.1, on the reverse strand, counting down.
TCGTGTCCTTCTTGATGTCGCACGTCTTGTTGACCTGGTTGATGACGACGTTGGAGTCACCGTAGGCAATAAGCTGCTTAATCCCTAGGGACACGGCGATGCGCAGCCCGTGAATCAGGGCCTCGTACTCGGTGCCATTGTTGGACGCCTTGTAGTGGATCTGCAGGACGTACTTCAGATGATCGCCTTGAGGGGAGATGAAGAGTACGCCTGCACCCGCTCCTTCGAGGTTTAGGGAACCATCGAAGTACATCTTCCAATGCTCCGGCTTCTCCACCGGTGGGGGTTGCTGAGTCTCTGTCCATTCAGAGACAAAGTCCGCAAGGATCTGGGACTTGATGGCCTGTCGTGGATAGAACTCAAGTTCGAACTCTCCCAACTCGACCGACCACTTGACGATGCGCCCTGTGGTGTCACGACTATGTAGGATCTCTCCCAAGGGGAAGCTTGAGACGACCTTGATCTTGTGCGCCTGGAAGTAGTGCCGGAGCTTGCACGAGGTGACGAGGAGGGCGTACAGCATCTTCTGGGGTTGTGAGTACCTGATCTTGCTGTCGGAGAGGACCTCACTGACGTAGTAGACAGGTCGCTGGACGGGGTAGGGTTGGCCTTCCTCAGGTCGTTCCGCCACCAGGACCGCGTTGACCACCTGGGTGGATGCGGAGATGTAGAGCAGCAAGGTCTCTCTTGGTGCCGGGGGCACCATGACTGGAGGCGTCATAAGGAAGGTCTTCAGCTCTTCTAGTGCATGGTCGGCCTCATCCGTCCACACGAACTTGTCTGACTTTTTCAGTAGCTTGAAGAAGGGCAGGCCTTTCTCCTCGAGCTTGCTGATGAAGCGACCTAGAGCGGCCATCATGCCGGTGAGCTTCATGACGTCTTTCTTCCCGGTAGGTCTCTTCATCCTGCGGATGGCGTCGACCTTGGTGGGGTTCACCTCAATACCCCGGTGGCTGACCATGAAGCCTAGAAGCTTGCCAGATGGAACACCGAAGACGCACTTCTTTGGGTTGAGCTTCCAACGGTAGCGTCAGAGGTTGGCGAAGGTCTGGGCGAGGTCGGCGATGAGGTTGTCCTCCTCCGTGGTCTTGACAACTACGTCGTCGACGTAGGCTTCGACGTTGTCACCAATCTGAGACTCCAAGCACTTCTGGATGGCCTTCTGGTAGGTCGCTCCAGCATTCTTGAGGCCGAACATCATGGCCGTGTAGCAGTAGATGCCATGCGGCATTATGAACGCCGTTTTGTCTTGGTCAGAGACCTTCAGGGCTATCTGGTGATACCCTGAGTAGCAGTTGAGGAAGCATAGCAGGACACTTCTGGTTGTGGAGTCAACGACCTGGTCGATGCGCGGAAGAGGGAAGGGGTCTTTAGGGCAGTGCCTGTTGAGATCAGTGTAGTCGATACACATTCTCCATTGGCCGGTTTTCTTAGGTACAAGCACCGGGTTGGCGAGCCAAACCGGATTTTTACATTCACGGATGAATCCAGCAGCTAGGAGCTTTATTATTTCTACCCTAATGACCTCCTTGCGATCCTTCGCAAAGCGGCGCAACTTCTGCTTGACAGGCTTGGCCGTCTTGCTTACATCCAAGGAGTGCTCTGCCAGCTCCCTTGGGACACCCGGCATATCCGATGGGGTCCATGCGAATATGTCCGTGTTGTCCCGGAGGAAGCTGGTGAGCGCGAGTTCCTATTTCTCCTTGAGGTTGTCACCGATGACCACCGTCCTCTCTGGGTCAGCAAGGCCGAGGCAGACCTTCTTTGTTGATGGCATGGCGTCCAAGGCGGTGTCGGTGCATTTCTGCTCTGGGATGGTGAGGTCGCTCTGGGCAACCATTGCGGCCTCAGCGATCAGGACGGCCGAGGCGCCGACGCAGGCGTTCGTCGTGGTGATGTCGAGAACCTCGTTGTCACACTTGAACGAGACTATTAGGTCGTCGTAGATGGAGAGGACCCCGTTTGGGGCCGGTATCTTCAACACCAAGTAGGTGTAATGCGGGATGGCCATGAACCTGGCCAGCATGGGGCGACCTAGGATCGCGTGGTAGGAGGACTTGAAGTCGGCGACCTCGAAGCTGAGATACTCCATACGGAAGTTGTCCTCCGTGCCAAAGGTCACAGGTAGGGAGACCCGACCTAGGGGTAGGCCGCCTTGCCTGGGACAATGCCAAAGAAAGGTTCGTCGCACGCTGTCAGCCTCTTGAAGTCGAATGCCATCTTCTTCAAGGTCTCGAGGAAGATGATGTTGAGCCCGCTTCCTCCGTCGATGAGGGTCTAGGGAAGCAGGGCTCCCTCCACTATCAGCTCGACGACGAGTGGGTAGGACCCGGGGTCTGGGATGTGGACCTAGTGATCAGCTCTGGAGAACGTGATCGGCTGCTCCGACCAATGCATTGGCTGCGACAGCTTGGTGTGGATGAGGTGGATCTCGCACTTGTTCTTGCTGTATTGCCTTCTGCTCACGCTGGACTTGAGGCCACCAACGATCATGTTGATCGACCTCTTGGCATGATGGAAGGGGCCATTGGGGTTGCCCGTCACAGGTGGAGGAGGTAGGTCGCGGTCATCGCGGTGATCCTCCGGCTGTTGTTCGTCGTGACGTCGCTCATCGCGGCGGCCATCATCGCCGCGGCTGCGTCGGTCGTCATGGCCCTTGTTGTTGTAGCGACGTGAAGAGGATCAGTCGCCGTCGCCTCTAGGTCGCTTGGGATCCTCAGGGGTACGGAACGCCCTCTTGAACTGCGAGCACTCGCGGACTGTGTGGGTGCCCCCTCATGGAACGCGCAGGGACTATCGAGCGCTGCATTGAACTCATCGACGTTGAATGTCGAAGGTCGATGTGCCTCCGCCGCAAGCACCTCTGAGGGTCGCCTGTGCAGCTTGGTGCTTGAGTCTCCAGCGGTGCCAGAAGTGCCCGCGTGGCGCTTGGCGTCGTAGTCGAATTGGTTGACCAGCACCTCGTCGGTGTCGATGAGCTTGTTGACGACGTTCATGAGAGCCACGACGGTAGTGGCCCCAGACTCGTGGATCTTCTCAAAGATCTTGCGATCTCTGACGCCCTTTTTATAGCTTTCGACGACCAGGTCGTCCCTGACGCCGACGCAAGTGTTATGGTTCTCGAAGAACCAGTTGGTGTAGTCGCGGAGCCGCTCTCCGGGCTTCATGGTGACCCTCCCGAGGTTGAAGGCATTCCCAGGGCGATTGTAGGTCGCCTGGAAGTTAGACGTGAAGGCCTGGGACAGGTCAGCCCAAGACCTGATGCTGCCGGTCGGGAGGTTGTTGAGCCAGAGTGACGGCGCGTCACCCATCACCAGCGGGAAGTATGCCGCCATGTGATCGAAGTTGCCGCCAGCCGCCTTTACGGCGACATAATAGGTCGACAGCCATATGTTGGGGTCAGAGCGGCTGTCGTACTTCTGGATGTTGGGCTTGAAGTTGTCGGGGTAGGCCACCGACCTAAGGTGGGGAACCAACGCGGGGAAGGTGGTGATGGCCATGTCGTCAGCGGCAGCTCCAACTTGAGCGCCGCCTCTGCTTTGCGCCAGGGCAACGATCTGGGATCGGGGTTGGCGATCTGGATTTGGGACACTGCCCTCCGGGTGGCCGTAGTCCGCCTCGTACTGAGCGCGACGCCTGTTCTCGACATCATGGCGGTCGCGCTCCTCACGCTCCATGATGCAGTGAACGGCGCCAGGGGGATCGTGCTCACGGTCGGACTCCGCGCGACGTCGCAGTTCCCTCTCCTCGCGCTCGCGATGGCGCTGGTCGATGTAGCCGCGAGCATCACGGGCGCTCCAGTTCTTGTCGAGGTTGGCGCGGAGGTCGCCGTCCTTCGCACCGTTCGCCCGAGGCTGATCGGGGTTGTTCTGATCGACCTCCTCCTGGATAGGGGGGAGGTTGCTGCGCGTAGGCTGATTAGATCGGCTGCGCGAGTGACGGCTTGATGACGACGCAACGGACTTGGCTGCTGCACTCTTCTCCTCCACCAAGGCCGTAGCGACCCAGAGGTACGCCGTGGCTGCTTCGGCCTCGGGTGTGGGGTTGGCTTGCTGAAGGCGCGCCATGGCAGCACCTAGGTTGGCCTGGGGGCTGTTAACGTCGGTAGCCCTGCTTCCTCGAACTCGAGACGAAGGTCTCAAGCGCAGGGAGGTACCGCGCGGCGCTGCTCCTCTGCACGTCGCTGGGCGCGGTTGGCGTTGCCCTGGATCCGCCGCGCCTCCTCGGAGTCTGTTTGCAACGCGATGTGGTGGTTCATTTTCAGAAACCACCAAGACCCGGCGAAGGGTGGAGCCCGAGTTGTTGGGGGAGACGTGGATCCGGACCTTCTGGAACTCGCCGCCATCTGGGGTCGCGAGAGCTCGTGTGGTACGGGGGGTACGCTCCTGGTCGATCTTCTTCCGCAGTCTGCAGCCGCGGAGGGTATGCTGTGCGCCTTTGTGGTAGGTGCATGGTACATCAAGTGGATCGCGGCGTGCGCGGAGCTCGGGCTTAAGGTCACCAGATGGTCGCCACCGCCCAGATTGGATCTGGGAGGTCTTGGTCGTCTGGCGAGCGTAGACGTCGCTGGGTGGTCGCAGACCAAAGGGGAAGGCCCCACGGTGCGATGCCATCTGCGTTGAGCGCTGGGCTCTCTCGCAGATCTGAAGGGTCTCCTCCATCATGTCGATGACGTGCTCCATTCCCTGAACGATGTCATAGGGTTTGGGCGGGTGGGTCTCTGACGCTAGATCGGAAACAGGGATGGCAACAGGTGCCGTCGCGAACTCCACGACAGTCGCAGGAAAGGTCGCGGCTGCCGGAACGGTCGAGGTCGCCGGGAAGGAACCAAAGCAGATCTCGACGGGGTTGACGAGGATGGCCGCCATGCTCGCCGGGAAGATGACACCAGATCGAGCCACCATGCTACACAGCAAGTTTCTGATCTCCCCTACCTGGCGCGCCAACTGTCAGGGGGTGAGACCTGGACAGATCCGCAAGGGGATGACCCAAGCGGTTGTAGGTTGATTGGAGGGGATCAGGAACTAAGAGCGTAGGTGGTAGTTCTCGGATGGAACTCGGAACACGGCGAGAATGGCGGGAGACACAAGGATTTAGACTAGTTCAGGCCTCCGGAGAGTAAAACCCTACGTCCAGTATGCGGTGGAATTATGCGTGAATGGGGGAGTCCCCTCAAATGGAGCTCTAGGCCGCCTTATATGGTCAACGGGCTAGGGCTTCCATTCGAGGTTGGTGGACCCTCATCGGGGTCGGTTTACAATTTAGGAAGATCATCTCTTGTGATTATAGGGTAGATCCCGCGATCTGCGGACCTACTAGCGGCGCCGAGCCGCGACCTAGCAGTGTGTCTTGCGCCTCAAGCCTGGCGGATCCTCCGGGATCTGGATAAGGTCTTCTGGAGTCTTCCAAGGTCGCCAGGGCTGTGGATAAGGTCGCTGGGCCCGCTTGCAGGTCGGCGGGGCTTCTGGGAGGTCGGGTCCACTTGGCAGGGACCTCTAGGACCCTGGCCAGTGGGAACCCATGGGTACCCATGTCTCTCATGCATCCACAGTAGAATAGGGGCTTAAACTGACAATTTCCACACGTGGCTGTATGAAGATGAATGTAGGTGTTTAGCATAAGAAATAAAGATAAAGTACACCTCCATGATCCTAGCACTTCAGGCTTAGCTAATGAGGGGCTGCCATGCAAGCATCCCCTGGATCAATGACATCATCAATCCAAGAGAGAGAGCCTCGGCGAATCAGAAACCGCCACGTGTGCATCACATGGATCCTATGGCCCACCAAAGTGACTAAACTGCCTCAAACACACGTGTACACCAGGAACCGACGTCAGGACCCACCACGCAGCCACTCAGAGAAAGCACAGGCCGAGGGGGCCCACCTGGGGGTCGGGCGACCCCAGGATCGGCCGAACCGACCTTAGGTCGGTTGATCCTGGCCTTCCACGTGCTGGCTCCTGTTGGCTCCTGGTCACGTTCCGGGGGTGCATAGGGTGTCCTCTCACCGGTGCATTATCCTATAAATAGAAGAGGAGGGGGTAAGAAGAGGACAACACACTGGAAGGCAACTTCTCACCTTAGCCTCTTTCTCTTCTTCTCATTCCCTCTTGGTGGAGGTGAAACATCATCCCACCATGAGTGTGAGTGTGAGGAGGATCTAGCTTAGGTGGTGCTAGGTAGAGAGGGAGTGTGTGGATGAGTAGAGGTGAGGTGTGATGATCCGTTCTTCATCCACCATCCCCTTGTATCTTGTGGGTGACGTTGTTCTTCATTTAGACTAAAGTAAGTATTCCATTATATTCCAATTCGACTAAAGTAGCATTCATACATGGGTGATATGTTCTAGTGTTCTTCGTCTATTCTTGATCATAGGCTTTATGTTCTAGTAGCATAACCCATTTGATCTTGCGGAGGAGTTACATAGTAAACTTATCCGTTTATATGACTGCCTGTCAATTAGAATATAGTGAGGCTCATGCATATCTGAATTAGATCAAAGTGTCATTCATATCTCTTAGCATCATCTCGATTCCATGATGAGCAAGATCTAGCCGTACTCACGGGTTCATCACTCCGTATTTATACAGAGTGCTATAGTGTTGCTACGGGACGTCAGACGTAGCCATGCTATAGTAGTAGTCGGTAGTGTAGACGTGGTGTCTAGACTACGGTTTATCCTTCGATTGCCCTGTATCCCACGGTTTGTCTTGGGGTAGGCCGCAGTAGTGACAGTCGTTGGACCCTTACGGAATCCCCCACGTTCGGATACAGGTGTAGGCAACCATTTGCCGTGAACCAAGTGTTATAGCCAGGAGGGTCTAGTGTCCGAAGCGAGATCCTTTGCAGCTTGTACCCCTCCTTAGAATCGAGTACCTACAAGAGATTCCATACCTCTCACCTACCTCGGATAAGTCGCTCGTAGAGCACCCCATCCGTTCCTAGGATTCAATACCCTTTGGAATACTCCTGAGGGAGAACTGCTACAATGGTGTATCCATGCACTTGCGGACTCGTTCGCACCTGTCAGTATACCCGGGTGATTCTTACACGCTCACGCTATCCCGGCGCCATAGTGGTGAGGTTAAGAAATACCAACAAGCATTTCTGGCGCCGTTGCTGGGAAACGGTTGTCGAGAATCTATGAACCCGACTATCCTCATATCTTTTGTTTTTCTTTTTGTTTCTACCTCTACCCCGTTATCCTAGGAAGGTTATCCTTGTACGCACTTTCCACCCATTATGAGTGAACCAGTGGAATCATCCTTATGGAGGCGACCAGCCTCTTTGACACCTTGTATGGTTCACCCATCCCTCATGAAGCTAGTTGAGGACAATTCCTTCTCGGGGAAAAGTCATGAAAATCTCTACTTCCATGTGAGAGACTTTGAACAACTGTGTTCCACCCAGGGTAAGACAAGGGCGACACAAGATGTTCTTAGGAGGAACTTGATCCCGTTCTCCCTTTCTGGAGGAGCGAGAACTTCGTACCGTTATTTTGTTCATGTTCACCTCAACTGGGGAGCATTGAGAGCAGCTTTCTGTACTTGATTCTTTCCTTTGAGGCGTATCATTTCCTTAAGAATGATTATCCTCAATTTCAAACAAAGAGAGAAGGAATCCCTAGGCATGGCCTGGCATCGTTTCGCCTCGATGGCCGAGACTTGCCCAGCCCTTAATCTACCAGACCTAGTGCTCCTGCAGCATTTCCGACTTGGTTTGTTATAGGGCAGTGGCATGACACTTGATGCCGTTTCGGGAGGCTCCTTTGTGCTCTTAGAGCTGGAACGAGGAAAGGAAATTCTAGGAGAAATCCGAGATTTCAGCTCCCTGCCCATCTTGAGTGACGAGGTAGCCGAACGTGGTAATGAAGAGTTGCCTAGATCCATCTTCGAGAGAGCCCGAGCTTACATACCAACCTTATCTACGCCCTGGTCGAAGATATCATCCTTGACTAGCAAGAATCTATGGGAAAGAGCACCTAGCATGAGTTCTACCTAGGTTCCCCTATCGTTTCTTCTCTTAAAACCCGACCTTCGAGACTTAGTCTCGAAGGAAGGAGGAAAGGAGTGGTTAAGGAAGGGTAGTTGTTCCTGGCGAGAACGATTATCTCGACTTCGGCTACAACTTTCTAGGAGAGGTGACGATGAATGTTTTGTGCTTCATGTCAAGGCTTGATCCGAGGTACCGCCACACCAAAGGTCAGGCCAAGACACTGGCCCCAGGCTCATAAAATCTCTATACTTTCAGCCTTTGAAAGCACAATTTTATACCGATCCAGTTGAGCAACCCATCTTGTCATCCTGAGCTCAGCTAGGACTGATGCCGATCAAGTTAAGTAGGCATAAATCCCATTCTTACGCCTTGACTTGATCGATGCCCCGCGGGAGTGTGGTTGCATCTCTATCTTTTGCACTTTCGTTGGAAGCTTGGGTTGGCTTACGTGTCATCCTCACACTGGTGAGGGTGAGAACCTTTTGCAACCTAAGGAGAGAATGAACTAGCAAGTTCGTTACTCTCGACTTACGGTTCGAATGTTCATTCGACCCATGGAGTCTCACTCACTTGATCTGGGGTCCGAGCATTCTTGAGCTATGCTTCCAGAGGTGAAAGCTTCACTCTTAGAGCACTATTGGCTATAGGCCGGATCTTGTGCTCATCTTCATCACCTCTGTCATCTCTCGTCCGTAGTGCTCATCTTCATCTCTTTGTCATCTTCATCTTGTGCACGATCTTCCTAAGGTTACCCATCATAGTTCCCTTAGATTGATTGTGGAAACTATCACCGCGACATCTTGAGCACAACTTGCAGTGTATATATGCACTAACCATGCAAGAAGAAAACAGGTTCCATCATAAGAAACCTGCTTGGAGAACCATGAGTTAGAGCAAGGAGGTACCTCGGAAAAAGGGGGGTGATCTAGCAAGAAGGGGCAACAACATCTCTCTACTCGGGTATGAGTCCAGGTAAACCCCCATGTTGAGCTATTAATGTGAGAAGAGGTTTAAGTAAAGTTAAATGGGGTGAAGGCAGCTATACGCCCAAAACATTATCCTAGCTATTACTGAAGCCTCCGACCCCAAAATCCGTGGGACACCTGGCCCTGGGACCCTGAGCCCCACTAGAACCCACAGGCCAAAGGAGAGGCCCAACGGGGCCCATATGGGTTCGGCCGACTGTTGACGCTCCTTAGCCTCACTACTAGGTTTGCACTCACAGTGACGGTGCCAGAAATGCCTGCTGGCACTCGCTAGTGTCGCTACCGGGTTTATACCCCTCGTAATGGGGCTAGGGAACGTCTTTGGTAAAACACACATCACAGAAAGGTCCGTGAGCGCACGGTTTACTGTTGTAGCACTTCACCCGGTGGTATTCGGGTTATCGTATTTATATTTTCCCAAGGGAGCCACTACGGCAAAGATGATCAGATAAATGGTGGAGAGTAACGAGACTCGGTAAAGAGCTATAGCGGAGGTAACGAATAAAGTATTCGGGGATAACTTGACACACACAAGGAGATCTTGATAAAAGGGTTAGAGAGGACCTAGTGAGTTGGGAGGACAACGAGACGAGAAAGGATCCTAACACAATCTATCTATTCTTGTCAACTCTAGGTAAAGAACTAAGGCAAAGGATAACCAAGACAAGCTAAACTCGACAAGCTCTTCTAGTGCTGTAGGGGCATGCAAAGTCGCGCTCTCAGACTGGGATTAGAAGGGAGAACGACGACGCGCTGAATCCTACCAGCCCGAACTAACGTGGTGGACTACAAAGCCCGTCCGGAGCTGTCACCTCCTTAGGGTACCACAACTATTCCGTTGAACGGGACACCAATCTAAGGCTAAGGCAAGCTCTGAGCACCGCGCTCACAACGAACCAAAGAACCTTTCCCCGGATATCATGAAGGAAGGTCTCTCTCTACGATGAAACACCGAAGATCAAGCGAAGAATGACCGCAACACTATAGGGTTCAAGAGAGCTATGCTAACCAAGATTAAACTAACTTTAGTCTAAACCAAGAATAAAGCTTCTAGAGCAAAGTAAAAGCTGAATGTAATTGACTCGAAAGGTAAGATAGAAAGATAACTTGAATTGTACTTGAGTCTAAACAAAGAATGGATACAAGAGTAGTACCGGAACCCTGAAGAAGACTCATCCAGAACCCCGAGACTAGCTCGACTCGACTCTAACTCCCAAGCTACACTAATCCTACTCTAAGTGAACAAAAGAGAGAAATGGAGATGCTCCTGCGTTGTGTGTCCGTTCCAGCGAGTGGGAGGTGGCTTTTATAGGCAAGGGAGGTCGGTGGAGTGCAGGGGAGGAATATCCCAGGTGCGGCTGGCTCACTAGGTGCGGCCGGCCCTGGGATGTGCCGCCTCTCGCCTTGGACGCTCCTGATCACTGCTCCTGAGGCGGTTGTAGGTCGGCTCCTTGGGTCGGTTTCGCCCAGCACGCTAGTTGATAGGTGCGGCCGGCCCTCTAGGTGTGGCCGGCCCTACCCCGCGCTGTTTGATGCACCGACTGTGATCAGGGACGCCTAGGATTGCCTCTGAATGACGGTTGTGGCGGTTGAGCGATCGGATAAGTGGACCCATTGATCCAAGTGATCCTAGCCTCCACCATTTGATCAAACCGACGTTTCTTCAGTGAATCGCACTCGTCCAAGTTGTGCTCGAGGGAGAGGGGGTGCTTTGGACCAGAGACGCGCCACAGGGCAGGGCCGGCCGCACCTGGCAGGGCCGGCCGCACCTGCAAGGCCGGCCGCACCTGCCAGGCTGGCCGCACCTGCAGGGCTGGCCGGACCAGGTGGTTCGGCCGTGCCTTGCACGTGTGGTGTGTTGGTCCCAATTTCTCCCAAAATGTGTACCTGCCTATGAAAATCACAACACAACTCGTGGAACTTTATTAGTACTAAAAATGTGCATGAAACTTGTCATATACTCCTCTCGAACCCGAGGTTTTGACGGTCGAATTTTTGTTGTAAGGACCGTCAACACCGACCCACTAGGTTGGTCGACCAAATAAAGGTGCCACCACCTCTCCCCTTTCACGTGTGCCTCGCTTCGTCCTCCAGAGACCTCATCCTCGCCGCGTGACGGACTTTGAGTCGCGCAGAAACTCCATCTCCCGTACTTCTTCCTCCTCACAGCCACCACTGCCACCCACCATGGCTGACAAAAGCATCGTTCCCTTCTCCGCGGAGTCCTCCTCCACGGAGCCCATCAAGAGAGATGTCCCTGCCATTGCTGCGTCTCCTAAAGGGACAACACCTATGGAGGTTGCGTGCATCTTTGATGTGCGGCCGCTCGCTTCCCGTCCTCTGGTGGAGAGCCAAGGATCAAGGGTAGCCGTGGAAGGACCCTCGGCTGCTAAGGGGGCAGTTGTCCAGCCCTTCATGCCTTTGGCTCCCCGATCCTCTGACCGATCTGCTTCGCTTGGCAAGCGAGGAAGTCGTGGGGATGTGCTAGCAGCCCCTACCAGAGGGGAGTGGGGATTCGGCCGAGACCTGTGGCGATCCTGCCGCCACCGGTGGTTCCACCGCCTCAGACCGACATTTCAGGAGCCTCAGGGGCAAAGGGCCATCCGGTCCCCATTGCACTGTTGTCGCCTCCGCCGGTTTCTCAGCCTGGGAAGCCCAGGTTCGCTAGCCCAGACAGCACCGGTAGGAAGGGCACCCGAGCACCGATGATTCTAGAGGAAACTGACGAGGACTTTGAGCTAGGCAGCAGCTCCACACCATGGGCACCCAGGAAGTCAAGGGAGAAGACTTGGGCAACCAAAAGATCTCCCAAGACTCCCACTACAGCCAGGATAGCCCTGTTGGTGGAGGAGCTTGGCAGAGAATGCGAGAAGCGACCTTGTCCTCTGGCCAATATAAGGCGGGCAGGTCGACCCATGTACAATCACGCAATCCTCAAGCAATCTACACCAACAACTGGATGTAGGGTTTTACTCTCCGGAGGCCCGAACCAGTATAAACTCGCTGTGTTCTTTGTGTTCCGTGTGCTCGTGCGCAACCTTCGAGTTCTTAGCCCTAGATTTCACCCCACCGAACAAATAAACCACCAGGGTTATCCCCCCTGTGGGCTGTCCAGATCTTAACCTCTGACAGTTGGCGCGCCAGGTAGGGGGAAATCCAGGGTTCTTTGAGTAGCTCGATGGCTTCTCCAAGCGGTGTCATCTTCCCGAAAAGCATGGCGGACTTCCTCGCCAACCCCGTCAACATCTGCTTCAGCTCTATGCCGGCGGAATCCATTGCTCCAGCCACCTGCCTCGTCATCAAGAGCAATGTGGTCTCTTCCAACCAACTGATCGAATCCGATCTGTTGGCGGAAACCCACCCACCCACTCCTCGCGACCTGATCGCGGGACTTGATCGCGTCGAAGGCATGCTCTCCAACACGATCAAGGTCTGTGAGCGCGCCAAGCGCCCTCGCAGTACCATGCCACCTTCGCCCCGTATGCCTCTTGGCCTGCAAAACGCAGCTCACACAGCATCTCACTATGTGAAGAACAAGATCCAGATCGAATCTGGACCCAAGATCCCACACCGTGGAAACTGCAGAGGTCATCTCGAATCTGTGTCTCGAGTTCTATCCTCTTTTTCCCCATGTCATGTTCCCTTCCCCTCGACATGCTCGTGGGCTTGGCACGAGCCAATACAAGGGTCGAAAGACCTGAGGGTGAAGCTTCCTGTTCCTCCCCCTCGACATGCTCGGGGGCTTGGCACAAGCCAATACAAGGGTCGCTCGACCTGAGGACGTCATCCATCATGAGTACTTACTCTATGCTGCTACGAGCCTGCTTGGTCATGTGGTTGCAAAACCCGAGTCCTCGACTCCTCTCCCGTGCACTAATCGCACATAAGTCACCCTGCTGAGCTGTGGTGATCGGTAAGCCAGCCTCTCCGTGAGTAGTGGTTAGCAGGGTACAACAAAGACACATCGCTTCAGGGCAACCAAGCTCGTATAAACATAGACTAAGCATGCCATGTCAACCAAAAGAAGGTCACCATCGTTATTTACATGACTGGAGGAGGAAGGGGTACAGCTCTATGACAATGACTACTCTTCACCGTCGTCGCCCACGTAATCGATGGCATCCATTATTTTCTCAGTGGCCTCCCGCACTTCGTCCTCCACGACCTTGAGATCCTTTGTCATGTCTGGGCCTTCCCCGACCTTGACCATATCGACCTCAGGGTGATGCGATTTCACTCGCACCAAAGACTCCGTCGCCGCCGTCAAGCTCGTTGCCCTCAATAGATCGACCAACTTCTGGGACACAGCCAGAAGCCGATCTATTGCAGGCTTGGCCTCCTCCTCCGCGACCTGAGGGTCCACCATGTCCATCACATGGTTGGCGGCGTTCTTCAGGTCATTCACCTCCACTTCAAGCCCTGCAATGGTCACCTGGTCATTCCGCAACGACTGCAAAGCAACCACGAGACTGACCTCGAGGTCCTTTCATGTTTGTTTTTCGTAAACCAGCTTCTGGCTCACGGCATACTCACTGTCCACAGTGGCCTTCATCACTTGCTTCAGCTCATTGCTCGACGCGCCAGCAGCTCGCAGGTCTACCTCCAGGCTCCGAACTCTCTCCTTAGCAACCTTGAGGTCATTCTTAAGGTTGTCCTTCTCTCTGTGAAAATCTACGATACAAATAAGTCGTCAGATGTAACTCTCAGTTAAACAAGTTATAAATACACAAAGTCGTGAAGCATTTTAGCCTTACTAGCGCTCACAGTTGTCAGCAGTGCATCGGCGTCCCAATTTTTTTGCTGCTCTTCCTTCAGCTCGTCTTCGAGCTTCTTCTTCTCCGCAGCAGCCTCCTCCCGGACTCGCATGAGCTCCTATTCAAGCTCCCCCACCCGCAGCTTCATGGTTGCGGCATTCTTGCACTGGTCGGCCCTGCCCTGGGCACGGTTGGCCAGTGACTGCTTTGCAAAACACAAGACAGGTCGTTAAACAACATTCACAAGACAAGTCACTTATTCAACTCAAAGACGGTTGCTTACCGTGAAGGCTTGATTGAGCGTCAAGATCGCCCGGCGGACCTCCTTCATATCCTCGTCATCCTCCAAGATATCTTCCTCCCAGGGAGTGCCATTCCAGTCAATGTCCTGCTGCCTGAAACCGGGCCCCGTCGATGTCGAACCCGGTGCCCGCACACCGGTTGTTTCTGGGCTCTGCTGTGGTGGCTCGATCTGAGCCTGGTCCACAGCCGGGCCCTGAGCTGATGTGCTTGGCACTGAGTTGACTGGGTCCACTTCAATGACGGGTTGGGGAGCCGATGTTCCCACGTTGCCAACGGAAGCCTGTGTTCCGACCACATGCTCAGATGTTGTTGTCCTCGAAGGAGAACCTTGAGCACCCGAGGTGCTCTGAGGTCTGGCGTCCGACCTGCAACAACATCTTCATCAAATGCAACGACCTATCAATCATAGTCAAATAATGAAGTTTTGACACTAGGGTATCACCTTACGGTCGCCGTGTCGCGCAGTTTCGGCCTCAAGGGCCGAGCTCGCTGTTGGTATTTCTTAACCTCACCATTAGTGGTGCGTCTAGCGTGAGCATGTAAGGAACACCCGGGTACACTGACGGATGCGAACAAGTTCGCAAGTGCACGGATACACCATTGTAGCACTTCTCCCTCTGGAGTATTCCAAAGAGTATCGAACCCAAGGAATGGTTGGGTAATCTACGAGTGACTTATCGAAGGACACAGGATCTCTGCCAAGGTAGGCGAGAGGTATGGTATCTCTTGTAGGTACTTGGTTCTAGGGGGTACAAGCTGCAAAGGATCTCGCTTCGGACACCGGACCCTCCTGGCTATAACAATCGGTTCACGGCAAATGGTTGCCTACACCTGTATCCAAACGTGGGGGATTCCGAAAGGGTCCAACGACTGTCACCACCGCGGCCTACCCCAAGACAAACCGTGGGATACAGGGCAATCGAAGGATAACCCGTAGTCCAGACACCACGTCTGCACCACCGACTACTACTATAGCACGGCTACGTCTGACGTCCCGTAGCAACACTATAGCACTCCGTAGAAATACGGAGCGACGAACCCGCGAGTACAACTAGACCTTACACATCATGGAATCAAGACGATACAAAGAGATATGAATGACACATTGGTCTAATTCAGATATGCAGAGTACTCACTATATTCTAATTAACAAGCAGTCACACAAACGGAATGCAGAATTATTCATCGAGCCAACAAGATCAAAGGATTGTGTCATGAAGAACACGAGCCTCTAAATGATGAGCAGTTGAAGAACTCTAGAACATATCACCCATGTATGGATACGACTTTAGTCTAATTGGAATATAATGAAATACTCACTTTAGTCTAAATGAAGAGCAGTATCACTCACGAGGTACAAAGAGATGATGAACGAAGAACGGATCATCACATCTCCCTTCTACTCACCCACACTCTCTCCTCTCTACCTAGCACTACCTAAGCTAGATCCTCCTCACACTCATATTCTTGGTGGGATGAGGTTTCACCTCCACCAAGAAGGAATGAGAATGAGGAGAGGAGGCTAAGGCAAGAAGTTGCCTTCAAGTGTGTTGTCCTATCTTACCCTCCTCCCCTTCTATTTATAGGTGCGGGTACCAGCGTCAAGTGGAGCGAGACACCCCGGGAATGGCTTCTAGGACCAATGGGCGAACACTACGTGGAGGCCCGGGATCAGCCGACCAAAGGTCGGTTCGGCCGATCCCTGGGTCGGCCGATCCCCACGTGGCCCGCCTCGGCTTGTGCTTTCTCTGAGCCGCTGACTGGTGGGCCCTGAGGTCGGTTCCCGGTGTACACGTGTGTTGGACGTGGTTTAGGCGCTCTGGTGGGTCATAGGATCCATGTGATGCACGCATGGTGATCTCTGATTCGCCGAGGCTCTCTCTCTTGGATTGGTGACGTCATTGATCCAGGGGATGCTTGCATGGCAGCCCTTCGTTAGCTGAACCTGAAGTGCTAGCATCATAGAGGTGTGCTTTCTCTTCATTTCTTATGCTAAACACCTGCATTCATCTTCATACAGCCACTTGTGGAAATTGTCAGTTTAAAGCCCTATTCTAGTGCGGATGCATGATTCTCATGTTAAAATGCAGGGATTGACGGCCTTAAATTAGGTACTTAGCAGCCGTCAACAACTCCCCCACACTTGCCCTTTGCTCGTCCCGAGCAATAGGGAAGAGATTGAGCGGGTTAAACCATGGGTATGAAACATACATAAGAATTATTCCAAGTCATAACTTGCTCTTGTTAACTTTGTGGAGTGGCTACCATGCCATCTTGAGTAGTTGATAAGAGGAATGACCATGAATCGAATCCCTCAGACATCTGAGGGTAAGCACTTGGGGTTTTCAAAAAGGGTTTCAACAAAAAACTTGCTTTGCCGCCTTCTTTGATTCTCTCGGGTCGCTCAATGTGTATATGTCCTCACCTAGGCCTGACTGCCTTAAATCCATCCTATTTCTAGCAGGCTTATGTGGAGCTCAGGGTAGGATATGAATAGTAAGGCATACTTGCATTACATGTATTGCAAAGTCAAAAACTGGATCCAAAGAGTAAATCAAGTCATACAGTCAGATCAACAAGTGCACGTGTAGGGATGTGGTAGATATGGCAAGGTGGACACTAGGCCCGGAATGGGTGCTAGTTATCACCATATTCACTAAACAAGATGAATGAGCTGAATGACTCCATTGCATAGTCCCCTCTCTCATATATATATGAAGTTATAAGAACATGGCTATCCTCTTTTCTCTCCCTTTTTTCGGAGGGACCTTCATGTGCCCCTTTATATATATATATATATTTAGGATAGCCATGCCTCTTTACAAAATACTTGAGGAGAGAGAAATCAATGCACATGATGGAGCATTTATGTAGATGGATAGATGAATGATACAATGCTAACTTCCAGAGTAGAAGCATAGCAAGGGGGAAATAGTGGTGTGCACATAATTCTTGATCATGAAAGCATGAAAAGATTGCTCATAGGGTCACGGGATTTGACAAAGCTCAAAGCAAATAACAAGCAGCATATGAGTACAAGGTTTTCAACTAAAAACATCATATGGCTTTGGTAGGACTGGACATATCAAAGAAGAGCTGCTAGAGCATTTTTTTATCACCCAAGAACTTATACCTTCAGAGCTAAGATCCTGTCATCAAGCCATATCTCTCTTGTCAACTACTTAGATGAGCATGTGTCCTTATAAGGATATGGCTCACAAGCCTCAAGAGTATAAGCAAGGGATAGAACTTATGCATGTCAGCCACAGGTACGGAGCAAGCATTACCATAAAATTCTCAAGTTGCTCATAAAAGATTTTATAAAAGGGCATAACGAACTCAAGCATCATGGTTGAATGAGGTAGAGATGCAAACCGGCGCTGGTTGTTGATGCAGACCGAACGAGGTTTTCGTGATGTGAAAATATGTCTCCGTTCAGGTTCTTTAAACACGAGTGATCGTAGCATTGTGCGAGTGTGGTGTGGGTGTAAGTACCCATCATGTTCGCGTCTGGAGGAATGCGACTCTCCCCCACACTATCTTGTACCTGGGTGTAGTTCTTCAAGACAAACAAAAACAGAACAACTAACACACATGCGACTCGACTGGGTTATCTGACCGGTGGAGCCGAATTATTTTATTCAAGTTCATAATGAAATAGGCGCTTACACACATGATGGGAATAAAAATTGAAAGGGAAATAAACATGGAAGGAAACAAACTAAACTAAGCGCCTATGGAAAATGAAAAGTGGGAGTAGCCCTCTACTCCGCATCGTAGAGGTCCTCATGTCCTGTGACCTCAAAGAGGCGCCTCATCTTGGCACACAGGCCACGTCGAAGGTCGCGGAGGTCATCCCTCAGCTTGGCGAGGTCCATCTTCTGCTCTGCACTGATGGACTCCAGCTTCTCACATTTCCTGCCGAGCTCCTCCATCAACAGGGCTAGTCGGGCTGTAGAGGGAGTCTTGGGGGATCGCTCGGTTGCCCGAGCCTTCTCCCTCGACTTCCTAGGTGCCCGTGGTGTGGAGCTGCTGCCCAGCTCAAAGTCCTCGTCAGTCGCCTCCAGAGTCACCGATGCGCGGGTGCCCTTCCTGCCGGTGCTGCCTGGGCTAGCGAACCTGAGCTTCCCAGGCTGAGAGGCCGGCGGAGGAGACATCAGTGCAGTGGGGACCTGATGGCCTTTTGCCCTGAGGCTCCTGGAGCATCGGTCCGAAATGGTGGAACCACCGGTGGCGGTGGAATTACCACAGGTTTCGGCCGAATCCCCACTCCCCTCTGGTAGGGGCTGCTGGCACGTCCCCGCGGCTTCCTCGCCTTGCCAGGCGAAGCAGATCGGCTTGAGGAGCGGGGAGCCACATGTGTGAAGGGATGGACCGCCGCTCCCTTAACAACCGAGGGTCCTTCCATGGTCACCTTTGATCCCTGGCCCTCTGTCAGAGGACGGGATGCGAGCAGGCGCACATCAAGAATGCACGCAACCTCCATAGGTGCTGTCTCTTTAGGAGTAAAGAGATGCAGCAATGGCAGTGACGTCTCCCTTGATGGGCTCCATAGAGAAGGACTCCACGGGGTAGGGAACAATGCTCTTGTTGGCCATAGCGATGGCTGTGGAAAGGAAGGAGCAGGGGAGATGGAGTTCTGCATGGCTCGAAATCCGTCACGCGGCAAGGAGGAGATCTCTGGAGGACGAAAGGAAACACACGCGAAAGGGGAGAGGCGGCGGCGCCCTTGTTGGGTCGACCGACCTAGTGGGTCGGCCGAACCCATATGGGCCCTACTGGGCCTCCCCTTTGGCCTGTGGGTTCTATCAGGGCTCACGGTCTCAGGGCCAGGTGTCCCGCAGATTTTGAGGTTGGAGCCTCCAGTAATGGCTAGGACAAGGGTTTAGGCGTAAATACCCGCACTCCTCTTCTGACTTTACTGAACCCTTTTCCCGTATAAACAGCGCAACATAGGGGGTTCACTTGAACTCATGCCCGAGTAGAAAATATGTGGCTGCCCTTTCTTAGATCATCCCCCTCTTCCAAAGATGACAGAGGTGATGTGGATGAGCAAAAGATTGGGCGTATGGCCAGAAGTGCTCTGGGAGTGAAACCTGCACCTCTGGAAGCATGGCTCAAGAATGCTCGGACCCCAGATCAAGTGAGTGAGGTTCCATTGGTCGAACAACCATTCGAGCTGTAAATCAAGAGTGACAAACTTGCCAGCTCATCTCTCCTTAGGTTGCTATGGGTTCTCACCCTCACCAGTGTGAGGATGACACGTAAGCCAACCCAAGCTTCCAACGGGAGTGCAAAAAGATCAGGGTGTAACCACACTCCCGCTGGGCATCGATCAAATAAAGGTGTTAGAATGGGATTTATGCCTACTTAACTTGATCGGCATCAGTCCTAGCTGAGCTCATGATGATGAGTTAGGCTGCTCAACTGGATCGGTGTAAAGTTGTGCTTTCCAAGGCCCGAAGTATAGAGACTTGCGATCTTGGGGCCAGTGTCTTGACCTGACCCTCGGTGTGGCGGCACCTTAGGTTGGGCCTTGACATGAAGCACAAAATATCCATCATAACCTCTCCCGGAAAGTCGTAGCCAAAGTCAAGATAGTCATTCTCGCCAGGAACAACCACCCTTCTTTGATTACTCCTTTCCTCCATCCTTCGAGACTAAGTCTCGAAGGTCGGGTTTTTAAGAGAAGAAATGATAGGGGAACCTAAAGGCAGGACTCACACTAGGTGCTCTTTCCCATAGATTCCTGCTAATCAAGAATGACATCTTCGACAAGAGTGTGGAGAAGGTTGGTATGTAGGCTCGAGCTTTCTCGAAGATGGATCTAGGCAACTCATTACCACGGTTGGCTACCTCGATGCTCAGGACGGGCAGGGAGCTGAAATCCTGGAGTTTTTCTAGAATTTCCTTTCCTCGCTCCGGCTCTAAGAACACAAAAGCGCCTCCCGACATGGCATCAAGCATCGTACCACTATCCATTAGCAAACCAAGCCGGAAATGCTGCAAGAGCACCAGGTCTGGTAGATCAAGGACTGGGCATGACTCGGTCATAGAGGCAAAATGATGCCATGCCATGCCTAGGGACTCCTTCTCTTTCTGTTGGAAACAGAGGACTGGCATTCTTAAAGAAATGATATGCCTCAAGGGAAAGAATCGGGTGCAGAAAGCTGCTCTTAATGCTCCCCAATTGAGGTGATCATGCCCAAAACAACGGTACCAAGTTCTCGCTCCTCCTGAAAGGGAGAACAGGAACAAGTTCCTCCTAAGAACATCCTGTGTCGCCCCAGTCTTACCCTGGGTAGAGCACAGTTGTTCAAAGTCTCTCACATGGGCTTAGGGATTTTCATGACTTTCCCCTGAGAAGGAATTGTTCTCAACTAGCCTAATGAGGGATGGGTGAACCATACAGGGTGTTAAGGAGGCGGGTCGCCTCCACAAGGATGATTCTACTGGTTCACTCATACTGGGCGGAAGGTGTGTACAAGGATAACCTTCCTGGGATAATGGGGGTAAAGGTAGAAACAAAAAGGAAAACAAAGGATACGAGGATAATCGGGTTCGTAGATTCTCGACAACCATTCCCCGGCAACAGCGCCAGAAACGCTTGTTGGTATTTCTTAACCTCACCACTAGTGGCGCGTCTAGCGTGAGCGTGTAAGGAACACCCGGGTACACTGACGGGTGTGAACAAGTCCGCAAGCGCACGGATACACCGTTGTAGCACTTCTCCCTCGGGAGTATTCCAAAGGGTATCGAATCCAAGGAACGGTTGGGTAATCTACCAGTGACTTATCCAAGGACACAGGATCTCTGCCAAGGTAGGTGAGAGGTATGGTGTCTCTTGTAGGTACTTGGTTCTAGGGGGGTACAAGCTGCAAAGGATCTCGCTTCGGACACCGGACCCTCCTGGCTATAACAGTCGGTTCACGGCAAATGGTTGCCTACACCTGTATCCGAACGTGGGGGATTCCGAAAGGGTCCAACGGCTGTCACCACCGCGGCCTACCCCAAGACAAACCGTGGGATACAGGGCAATTGAAGGATAACCCGTAGTCCAGACACCACATCTGCACCACCGACTACTACTATAGCACGGCTACGTCTGACGTCCCGTAGCAACACTATAGCACTCCGTAGAAATATGAAGCGACGAACCTGTGAGTACAACTAGACCTTACCCATCATGGAATCAAGACGATACAAAGAGATATGAATGACACATTGGTCTAATTCAGATATGAAGAGTACTCACTATATTCTAATTGACAAGCAGTCACACAAATGGAATGCAGAATTATTCATCGAGCCAACAAGATCAAAGGATCGTGTCACGAAGAACACAAGCCTCTAAATGATGAATAGATGAAGAACTCTAGAACATATCACCCATGTATGGATACGACTTTAGTCGAATTGGAATATAATGAAATACTCACTTTAGTCTAAATGAAGAACAGTATCACTCACGAGGTACAAAGAGATGATGAACGAAGAATGGATCATCGCATCTCCCTTCTACTCACCCACACTCTCTCCTCTCTACCTAGCACTACCTAAGCTAGATCCTCCTCACACTCATATTCCTGGTGGGATGAGGTTTCACCTCCACCAAGAAGGAATGGGAAGGAGGAGAGGAGGCTAAGGTAAGAAGTTGCCTTCAAGTGTGTTGTCCTATTCTTACCCCCCTTCCCTTCTATTTATAGGCGCGGGCACCGACGTCAAGTGGAGCGAGACACCCCGGGATTGGCTTCTAGGACCAATGGGCGAACACCACGTGGAGGCCCGGGATCAGCCGACCAAAGGTCGGTTCGGCCGATCCCTAGGTCAGCCGATCCCCACGTGGCCCGCCTCGGCTTGTGCTTTCTCTGAGCAGCTGACTGGTGGGCCCTGAGGTCGGTTCCTGGTGTACACGTGTGTTGGAGGTGGTTTAGACGCTCTGGTGGGCCATAGGATCCATGTGATGCACGTGTGGCGATCTCTGATCCGCCGAGGCTCTCTCTCTTGGATTGGTGACGTCATTGATCCAGGGGATGCTTGCGTGGCAGCCACTCATTGGCTGAGCCTGAAGTGCTAGGATCATAGAGGTGTGCTTTCTCTTCATTTCTTAAGCTAAACACCTGCATTCATCTTCATACAGCCACTTGTGGAAATTGTCAGTTTAAAGCCCTATTCTAGTGCGGATGCATGATTCTCATGTTGAAATGCAGGGATTGACGGCCTTAAATTAGGTACTTAGCAGCCGTCAACACTTGCACCCTCGTCTGCATCTTCGCATGAATGCCAGCTGCAGCCAGCTGTGCCTCCTTGATGCGGCGGAGGTCCTCCTTCGTCACCTGCCTCTCCTGCTCCCACTGCCTCTTGGTCGCGGGACTTGGCGACCTCGGTGCCGACCGGTCATCAATAACCGGCGGGTCATCAGTAGCTTCATCTTCATCCTCGACGTCTCGTGAGGCTGGGGTGGGGATTGTCTTCCTCTTTCTCTTGTTCTCAGCTTTGAGCTTGGCAGTCTTCGCTACCGCGACAGTCACAGCAGCCCTCGAGCTTGACTGTTTCACCGTCACTGCCCTCGTCTTGCGGCCCGGCCTGGTGGCATTGCTAGCCTCAGGCTGGTCTGCTACGTCATCACCGACCTCTGGGTCGCTGTCTTCATCAGATCCAACCGACGAATCTGACTCCTAATTTTCCAGCAGCATAGCTGCTGGAGGTTGGTAGTCCTCCGACCTTAGCTTCCGACGTGGCTCCTCGCCGGTCGGTAAGGGGACACCAGAACTGAAGCTCCCGAGTCTACAAAAACAACCAGTAAGACATAAGAGGTCTTCCTCTAATGTAAAGAAACACATCGAAACGACCTGGTTGTCTCAGGACTTACAGGATCGGCAGGTCGGGTCAGGGAGTGCGCCTTTAGGCACTTGTTGTTCCCGATCCGCCCGGTGTACATCTGTGTAACTCTGGCTACCATCTCATCCCTGGAGACCTTGCGGTTGACCTCACGAGTAGGGTCCGACAGACCCCAATACTCGTATGCCGGATGCACCCGGTCCTTGATCGGCTGGATCATACGGCGACAGAATGACATCGCCATGGAGCCTCCCGTCGGACCTTTCTTCTTGAGGTCGGTGAGGAGGGGGAGCAACTCCTTAAGATCTTCCAGCTCACGGGACATGAGCGCTAGGTCCCACTCCGGTATCTTCTCGGGCTTGTGCCTGTTGCACTTCGGGAGCGCCGGCTTTTGGTCGGCGATGTAGAACCACTCCAACCTCCACCCAGTGGTGTTGTCTGGTAGATCCATATCTATCCATTCTATCTTAAGACCTGATCTCAGGCAGAACATCACTGCTCCTACTACACCGGTGCGCTTGCCGGTGGTCTTCATGTTGAAGAAGTAGCGCCACAACACAAAGTGGGGCGGTATCCCAAGGAACGCCTCGCACATATGTATGAACGACGAAACTATAGTGATGGAGTTGGGAAAAAGGTGTACCAGCTCCAGCTTGTAGTAGTAGAGAAGACCTCTGAAGAAATCACCTGCGGGCACATTGAACCCGCGCTCGAAGAAGGAAGCGAAGACGACCTGCTCCTTGTCGTCCTCCGTCGGGAAAGCCTCACCGGGGGGCGCCTTCCACTCCACCTCCGCCTTGGTCCTCACCAGCCTGCGGTCCACGAGCGCCTGGATCTTCTCCTCGGTCATCACCGAGGGATCCCAAACCGTCTCCGGGGACAGGATTTGTGAAGCCGCGGCCGCCATTTCTTGAAGATGAGTGGATTTGGATCTAAATGTGACTAGGGTTTTTAAGCACATGCAGAGTGGTGCGGCGCGTGGGTCGCGGTGGCGGCACGCAGTCTGCTAGAGACGGCGGTGGCAAGCTAGGGCTTCACGGATGGTGGCTAGCTACGGAAGCACGGCAGCTAGGGCAAGATGGATTTTGGCGAGGATGGCGAGAGGAAGAAGACGATGGCAACGTGAGGGTCAACGCCTGTCCCCCGCAGCTCTATTTATATGGGCCTCGCCACGGATGCCTGTTGCGGATCTGTCGCCGCAACAGACCTACCGCAATGGCTATGTGCCGCTAATTTCGCGAGACGATCTCGCCAGATTTCACGCCAACGGCTATATGCCCAATGGATAGACTGGCGACCTACACCCCGAGTTTAGGTCGTGAACACTTCAAAACTATCAGGTTGTCCTGATAGGAAATTTGATCTCCACGAGGTCAACAAGCCCCCATATCATCATATTTTTGGTCTTTGAAGAATAATTTCGTCAAACCGACCATTACATGATAGAAGAGAGCGAACATTACACGGGAACTTCGAAGGTACACAAGTCGCCTGCGACCTCATTGGATCCAGAACCCGTTACAAGATACAAACATATTCGAAGACCTGATCTACTTAAAGCAATCCTTGAGGTGTTCCCAATTTTTCCTTCCCCTTGATGCAAAACTCCCCCTGGATGCATGAATTGTGTACTTTCCTCCCCCTTGTTGGTAATGCATGAATCATGCCAAAATGAAACCTAGAGCTTCTCAAATAGACAAAATTCAACACAAGATGCTACACATGTCTAAGTGAGCAAATTAGATACTCTAAAGCTTTGAATGAACAAAAGCTACAAGATCACCAAGTTTCACATCCATTGAGCAATGCTAAGATTTGCAAAAAATCACTCTCTCATGAGCAAAGTCCTAAACATGAGCAAAACATGTCAAAATGGCAAAGCCACACAAACTTCATGCTAGGACAGCCATTCTAATCATAAGATCATCATAAACACCCACAAGCACCTCATGTCATGTCAAAGCCACCGAGCCATGTGCCTACTTCTATATATGAGACTTCTCAATGGTAGGCATCATGCAACGGTTTAGCACCCAAAGCTATAAAAATTAAGCACATATGACATGGGAGCACATTTTCCAAGCAATTTACATTTCATTTTCAGACTCATATTGGTACATGAAATGTCTTTGTGACAAAAAGGACCGGTGGATGGTCGCTTCCTGGTGTGATGAGTGATTGACAACGTTGAGTGGACTGATTCTTGGCTAAGTATTGCAGGTGCAGGTTGCGGCTTGACTGGTGTTGGTGCAGGTGAAGAGCAAGCGCGAAAGGTCGTTGTCGGGTAGGCCTCCAGGTGTGGAGAAGACAAGTAGGCTTGGCTCGAGGGACCTGGCGGCCAGCGGGGTCAAGTGCGGGCCGCATGGTGGCAAGAACGACAAGATGAAGTCGTGGACGGTTCCTTGGTTGAGCCACAAAGCCAAGATTGAGTCAGGACTTTGTGGGGGCCAAGTCATAAGTGGAGATTGGCGGAGGCCACACTTAGTTCGCGGGGTTTCCAGTGGTTCACCAGAAAACCACTGGGTTCCTTGGTTGATCCACAAAGCCAAGACCGAAGACCGGAGGCAGCAGCACCAGGACCGGTCTGACCGGTGGGTCTGACCGGTGGAGGACATTGGTCTGACCGGTGTGCGACGACGCAGTCCGGAGACTTCAAAGCGGAGGACACGCGTCGGGATCGCATGGTATGCGTCGAGGCTACGCAGGGTGCGGTCGCCGGGCATCCGTCTGATGGTTCGACGATGAAGATTCCCAAAGTGCCCCTCGGGGGTGTGTATCCTAGTGTTAGGCTTTAGGGGTAGTTTCGTCTTTCGGTTGCCTCCATATAACCCAAGTGGTGAGAGGATGGCAGCCATCTCTTGGAACTCTAGCTCATTTTGTTTTGCTATTTTCCTCTTCCATTTTTCCTTTGGAATTTCTAGGACTAGCTTGAGAGCTTCATGGTGAGATCTTGTGAGAGGGAAGGATGATTGGGAGGCAAGCTAGACCGTGTATGAACCTTCATGGTATGTATAGATGATTCGGCGTGGTTCCTCAAGGCTTTGGTGTGTCTCTCCCGTTTACCCTTTTTGGTGATTTTCGGAGCCTTTTCTTGGTGATTTTCTTGTGGCGGATTCGAGGCCTTTCTCTTTGGGATTTGGTGGGGGATGTATGCTTGAACCCTTCGTGGTTCTTTTCCCTTTGATTCCCCTCCCAAATCCGTGAGCAAAGGGGCTCAATTTTGGGGTTTTCTCCTCTCTAGGGTTAGAGGTGTTCTTGGTGGGATTTCTTCGATTCCTCTCAATTTAGCAAGTTTTGGTGGACCAAATCTTCGCTATGGAGTGCCCATGAGGTGTTCCTACTATCCCCAAAGTCTTGTACAAATCCGTGGAGCGATTTGGGAGATCGGGAGTTGGATTTGGGGTAGTTGACCCGCGGGTTGCTGTTCATCCCGAGAGCCCAGGCCTCACCGATCTGATCGGTGCCTCTCACCGGTCTGACCGGTGTCGACCCCAGTTGGGTTTTGCTCGGGTGAACATGTTGGTGAGTTCCCTGTTGTCTTGTGTGGCTGCTGTTTCGAGTTTGGTTCGGTTTGGAGCTCGGAAGGTCAGGTTTGTGGATTTGTGGCTTCCTGGCTTAGACCGGTCTGACCGCCGTGCTACACCGGCCTGACCGGTGTAGGAGCCTTCTGTGGAAGTTATCAGGTTCTGTCAGGGTGCTCCAGCAGAGACCGGTCTGACCGGTGTGTGCGACCGGTCTGACTAGTGCAGTCCAGTAGCAGCTCGAGTTAGTTTTTCCGCTGCGTTCTCGAGTAGGCTTTGGTGGTTGTTGGTTCCTAGGACCAGTAGCACTCCAGTGGCTACGTAGGTCTTGGCCAACTTGGGTAGTTGAGTAGGAGACGTGAATTGGTTGGCCGTGTTCGTCTTGTTGGAGTAGCTATCTCCTTCGAGAAGAATTTTTATCGGCTCCCATTCACTCTCCCCCTCTCTGGTTCGTCGTTCCGGTCCTTCAAGGGGCTTCGAGTCGTCCATTTTGAACTTCTTGAGGATGTCCTTCGTGTACTTGGCTTGATGCACAAAGGTTCCCTCCTTCGCTTGCTTGATCTGAATCCCGAGAAAGAACTGCAATTCTCCCATCACAGACATCTCGAATTCTTTGCTCATGTCCTCTGCAAATCTTGCGACCAAAGAGTGAGACGAGCCGCTAAAGATAATATCATCCACGTACACCTGAACAATTAGGATATCATTGCCCTGCCTGAGGAGAAAGAGTCTTATATACCTTGCCCATCTCAAACCCCTTGCTGAACAAGAACACCCTCAACCGGCCATACCAAGCACAGGAAGCTTGTTTCAACCCATACAACGCCTTCCTCAGCCTATACACCCGGTGGGGAAACTCAACACTCTCAAAGCCCGGTGGTTGCTTCACATAAACTTCCTCCTCCAGAAACCCATTTAAGAAGGCACTCTTCACATCCATTTGATACAATTTGAACCCTTTAGCCACAGAAAAGGCTAGAAGGATCCTAATCGCCTCTAAACGGGCTACAGGAGCAAATGTCTCCTCATAGTCTATCCCCTCCTTTTGACTATAGCCCTGAGCAACCAACCTCGATTTGTTTCTCACCACCTCACCATTCTCACCCTGTTTGTTCTTCCACACCCATTTTGTCTCAATAGGTTTGCAATGTGGTGGTGGCTCTACCAACTCCCAAACTTGGTTTCTCTCAAAATTCTCTAACTCCTCATGCATTGCATTCACCCAATTAGGATCAGAGAGGGCGTGTCCAATGTCTTTCGGCTCAAAGGTAGCAACAAAAGCCGAATGAGCAAAGTGAGAAACATTCCTGGACCTTGACTGTGTCGTACGTTCGTTGATGTCGCTGATGATTCTTGAGAGAGGATGATCAACTTGAATGTGCCTCGGTGCCTCTCGCCTGGAGACAACCTCCCTCTCAGCTGCAGCTTGCACTTGATCTTGCTGGATCATAGTCAGTGTAGGGGATGGGCCATCCTGCACCGTAGTCATCGTAGTGGTAGTAGAGGGTACATGCGTGGCTGGAGCTTCACCATCATCACCATCATCCTCTCCAGCACCATCCTCCTTGTCCTCAAAGATCTTCTTGCCAACTTCGTCGTCACCTGCACACTCAAAGACAGACGAACTGCATTGCTGGGTCTCGTCGAAGGTAACCTCGCAAGTTTCCATGACTAGGTTAGTATCAAGATTGAGCACACGAAATGCTCGAGAATGACTAGCATAACCCAAGACAAATCACATCGGAGGACCTCAACTCAAACTTATCAAGCCTACCCTTATTGAGAATAAAGCACCGACAACCAAAAGCCCTGAAATGGCTCACTCTAGGTGATGTCCCGTGCATGAGCTCATAGCACGTCTTGTTCAAAAAGGCCCTGAGAAAAATCCTGTTCCCAACATGGCAAGTGGTATTCACCGCCTCAGCCCAATATCCCCTCAGAGTCCTATGCTCGTCGAGCATCGTCCGAGCCATCTCACAAAGGGACAGATTCTTCCTCTCAACCACACCATTCTGACAAGCCACATAGGGAGAAGAAAATTGATGTTCGAGACCCAAATCACGACAAAAGGTTTCGAAATGAGAGTTTTTAAATTCAGTGCCATTGTTGCTATGAATAGCTCGAACAGCATCTCCATTCCTCTCATTCTTCAACCTCAAGATTAGATCCCGCACAAAGCCAAACGTCTTTGAGGACCTGTGTGGTTCGAGGACCGGTGGATGGTCTCTTCCTGGTGTAATGAGTGATTGACAACGTTGTGTGGACTGATTCTTGGCTAGGTATTGCAGGTGCAGGTTGCGGCTTGACTGGTGTTGGTGCAGGTAAAGAACAAGCGTGAAAGGTCGTTGCCGGTGAGGCCTCCAGGTGTGGAGAAGACAAGTAGGCTTGGTTCGATGGACCCGGTGGCCAGCGGGGTCAAGTGCGGGCCGCATGGTGGCAAGAACGGCAAGATGAAGTCGTGGACGGTTCCTTGGTTGAGCCTCAAAGCCAAAATCGAGCCAAGACTTCGTGGGGGCCATGTCACGAGTGGAGATTGGCGGAGGCCACACCAGGTTCGTGGGGTTTCCAGTTGTTCACCAGAAAACCACTGGGTTCCTTGGTTGATCCACAAAGCCAAGACCGAAGACGGAGGTGCAGTAGCACTGGACTGGTCCGACCGGTGGGTCTGACCGGTGTGCGACGACGACTTTCGGAGGCTTCGAAGCGGAGGACACACGACGGGATCGCAAGGTGTGCGTCGAGGCTACGCCAGGTGCGGTCGCCGGGCATCCGTCCGATGGTGCGACAACGAAGTTTCCCAAAGTGCCCCTCGGGGGCGTGTATCCTAGTGTTAGGCCTTAGGGGTAGTTTCATCTTTCGGTTGCCTCCATATAACCCAAGTGGTGAGAGGATGGCAAGCATCTCTTGGAACCCTAGCTCATTTTGGTTTGCTATTTTCCTCTTCCTTTTTCCTTGGGATTTTCAAGGACTCGCTTGAGAGCTTCATGGTTTGATCTTGAGAGAGGGATGGATGATCGGGAGGCAAGCTAGACCTTGTATGAACCTTCATGGTATGTATAGATGATTCGGCGTGGTTCCTCAAGGATTGATTGTGTCTCTCCCGTTTTCCTTTTTTGGTGATTTTCGGAGCCCTTTCTTGGCGATTTTCTTGTGGCAGTTTTGAGACTTTTCTCTTTGGGATTTGGTGGGGGATTTATGCATGAACCCTTTGTGGTTCTTTTCCTTGTGATTCCCCTCCCAAATCCGTGAGTAGAGGGGCTCGATTTTGGGGTTTTCTCCCCTTTAGGGTTAGAGGCATTCTTGGTGGGATTTCTTTGACTCCTCTTGATTTAGCAAGTTTTGGTGGACCAAATCATGGCTATGGAATGCCCATGAGGTACTCCTACTATCCCCAAAGTCTTGTGCAAATCCGTCGAGCGAATCGGGAGATCGGGATTTGGATTTGGAGGAGTTGACCCGCGGATTGCTGTTCATCCCGAGAGCCCAGGTCTTGACAGGCGCCTTCCACCGGTCTGACCAGTGCCTTCCACCGGTCTGACCGGTGCCGACCCCCTATTAGGGTTTGCCCGGGTGAACGTCTTGGTAGTTCCCTTGCTTCTTGGTTTGCCGTTGTTTCAAGTTTGGAGTGTTTTGGAGCTCGGGAAGTTGTTTTCTTGGATTTGGGGTTTCCAGGCTTGGACCGGTCTGACCGGTGAGCTGCACCGGCCTGACCGGTGTAGCAGCTTTCTGTGGAAATCGTCAAGTCCTATCAGTGTGTTCCAGCCGAGACCGGTCTGACCGGTGAGAGTGACCGGTCTGACCGGTGCTGGTCTGGTGCTGCTCGAGTTGCTTGTTTCGCTGCGTTCTCGAGTAGGTTTTGTTGGTTGTTGGTTCGTAGGACCAGTAGCACTCCAGTGGCTACGTGATCTTGGCCAACTTGGGTAGTTGAGTTGGAGAAGTGTTTTGGTTAGCTGTGTTCATCTTGTTGGAGTAGCCATGTCCTTCGAGAAGAATTTTTATCAGCTCCCATTCACTCCCCCCTCTTTGGTCGCCAGTTTGGTCCTTCAAGTGGTATCAGAGCCAGTTACGGGTCTTTGTTGATTCTAACTAGTCTAAGATCCAAAGATAGCGTACCCGGAACATGGATCGGGTCCTCCGCACTTCGATGGGAAAAACTACCAAATGTGGCAGAGGCAGATGGCAGCGTTCCTCCGCGGAAAGGGTCAGATCCTTTGGGACGTTACGGTGAACACAGCTTATGTTCATCAATTAACTTTCATGCTCCAGGATCAAGGGACATGCACGACGTCAACAACAAGGCGGTCGACTACTTGTTTCGTGCTCTGTGTCAATCTGAATTCGATCGGGTTCAGACAGAGGACTTAGCTTGTAGGATTTGGGAGGAGCTGAAAGATGCTCATGCTGGAAATGCTTAGGTTCAAGCTCGGATGTATGCGACTTACCGGAGAGAGTACGAGAACTTCACTCATCTCCCCGATGAGTCAAGTGATGCCTTGTTCCAGCGGTTCATGGTAGTGGTGAACAACATGAGGGACAATGTGACCGCGCTCCCGTACGATGATCATGATAGAGCTGTGAAGCTCTTGCACTCGCTAGATTGTACCGTGTGGGGCGGAAAGGTCGAGGCCATTCTTGAGTCCGAGAAGTATGACACCATTATGGTGAACGAGTTGTTCTCGAAGCTCAAGTCAGCTGAGGTGGATCGTGGTGTGACAGCCTGTCTTGAGAGCCCGACTGAATCTCATAGTCTTGCTCTCGTCGGTGGCTCAGGTGCTAAGTCTAACGCTAACCTATCCTCCAGGATGTTCTCTTTGTCCTCTTTGATGTCCTTGCCAGACGAGGAGTTCGACGTGCTTGGAGAGGACGAGCTGGCGCTGTTGACCAGGCGGTTCGAGAGGCTGCACGAGAACCGGGTGAACAGAAGGAGGACGACACGGACATGCCAGGACACTTCGTCGCCGACTGTGCGGAGAAGATGGAGAACAAGGACGGCTACAAGTACCGGTCGAGGACGGAGAACAAGCACCGGTCGAGGTGTGACCACAAGCACAAGCACCGGAACAAGTACGAGCGATCGAGGAAGAAGGGCGGCCACAGCAAGAAGGCCCGAGCGATGGTCGGAGCAAGTGACGTCGACTCCAACTCCGCCTACTCTACCTCGAGCTCCAGTAGCAGCGAAGATGAAGGTGATCGGCGTAAGAGCAAGAAGGCGTCCAAGAACTTGAGTGGGCTGAGCTACTTTGTGAGTGACGGCTTTTGCGGCATGGCATACAGCTCCGGCAGCAAGAGGAGCCAAAAGGACGACTCGGACTCCGACTCTGAGGATGAGGTACGTAACGAGCTTTTCTTCTTGCACCAGGAGAATGAGGAGCTTGGCAAGTTGCTTGACAACCGCAATGACATGCTTAGAGAGGCGAAGAAGATGAGGAAAGTGCTTAGGGCCTCGCTTGAGGATGCTAGGAACAGAGTAGCTGACCTAGAAACACAGAACCTTGATGCTAAGCTTGAGATAGATTCGCTTAAGGCTTCACCTGTTGTTTCAGATGAGGTTGATTGTGCTGATTGCTCTGTTTTCCTTGCTGACCTTACTGCTCTTAAGGAAAACCATGCCTCCAAGTGTGAGGAACTAGATGTGCTTAGGGTTGAAGTGGCTGAGCTTAAGTCTAGACCTACTTTGCTATGTGCTTGCACTTCTTGCCCTGTTTTGCATGAAAAGCTTGCTGAGTCTCGTGCTTACATTGTTTCGCTTGAGGCCGATTTGAAAGCACCTGTTCCTACTTCCTGCTCTACTTGTGAACTGCATGCTGTGAAGAATATGGAACTTGCACATTATGTTGATCGCTTGCAGGATGAAAACGATGAGTTGAGGAAGCGTATGGGTTGGCTGTCGGGTCAGGAGCCTCAGCTTGGTATCATGATAGCGACTTTCAAACGCTATGATGGTCATGCACTTGGGGCTGACAAAATTGGAGAGAGCAGTGGTTAGGGAGATGAGAGAGTTGGAGAGATTCCTATCCCACCACAAACAACCCACAAGAACAAGTTTGAGCCCAAGCCTAACCATCTCAAAAACAAACTTGACACAACTCCAGATCCACCTGTGTTTCCTCATCCAACCAATGATTTCCAAAAACCGATGAGATTTGTGAGCTTAAAGGGAGAAGAGGTTGGAGAGAAGAGTGGAGAGAAACCAAAGGAGAAACCAAGTGAGCAGCCCCAACCCAAGCCTAAACCACAGCCCATACGGTTCCATTGTGGGTATTATGGGAGAGATGGTCAAAAGGATGAGTTGTGCTTCAAGAGGAAGCGTGAGGAGAGGTTGGCTAAGGAGTGGGCTAACAAGGACAGGTACCACCCTTCTAATGGTGTACCTGAGTCTCGTATGCAAATAACCAGGGCCAAGGTGATTGTGAGGATGGTTCCAGCTTGGGAGATCGGAGAGTGTCAGGTGGTGCTGCTGGCCAAGCACCACCGGTCAGACCGGTCGGGGGGACCGGTCAGACCGGTGTAGGTCTGGGTGTAGGGAGTTTTGGTTTCCGTGCTTGTGAGGATGCTCGGTTCAGTTCCTTTGGTCGTGGTACAGGTAGATGGCATGGTGAGTCTGGTGGTGTTCAGTTTGCTAGACGTTCTCCACCTCGTGCTCAATACAATGGTGGGAGGAGTCGTAACTTTGAGTCTGAGAGGAGCAACGGTCCACGGTCCTCCTTTCGTGGCTTTCGTTCTCCTCCAGCGAGACAGGGGTGGTTCCCTCGTGGTGGTAGCTTTGGTAGGCGTGATGCTTCGGATTGTGCTAACCCCACTTTGGAGCAAATGGCTCGGCACTGGTTTTACTCTTTTGGTACTAACCCTAGTGCTGAGTCGTTTGTTCGCTCACGGCTCATTTTTGAATTTCAGGTGGAAGACTTGAGGAACGTTTGGTTGATTGACTCCGGTTGCTCGAGGCATATGACCGGAGACAAGGGGTGGTTCTCAAGTCTCGTCCCGGTGGTGTCCAAGACATACATCACTTTTGGGGACAATGGGCGAGGGTGTGTACTTTTTGTGTCCCAGCTTTTGGATGAGGGTTTTGAGGTGTTGTTTCGGCCTGGTGGTTCTCGGATTTTGGATTCTCGGGGGGACCTAGTTTGGATGGTCGTTCCCGAGGGTCGTCTTCCGAGCGGATTTCTCTCAGTCTTCTGGTGTGGCTCGTTGCTTTTTGGCTGGTTCTTCGAGTGAGTTGTGGAAGTGGCATAGGAAATTGGGTCACTTGAGCTTTGACCTTTTATCTCGCTTAAGTAAACTCAATTTGGTTCGAGGATTGCCCCGGTTGAGGTTTGAGAAAGAGTTGGTTTGTGCGCCGTGTAGGCATGCCAAGATGGTAGCCTCTTCCCATCTGCCCCTCACCGATGTGATGACGGAGCGTCCATGCGAGCTGCTCCATATGGACCTTGTTGGCCCAGCTCATGTGTGATCTGTGGGTGGGAAGTGGTACGTCCTAGTTGTGGTGGACGACTACTCTCGGTATGCATGGGTCTTTTTTTTGGAGGAGAAGGGGGAGATGTTTCGTTTTGTCCGAGATCTTGTCTTGAGGTTGAAGAACGAGAGGCACGGAGATGCCATACAAGCGATCCGCAGTGACAATGGCTCGGAATTTAAAAACTCTCGTTTTGAAACATTTGCCATGACTTGGGTCTTGAACACTAGTTTTCGAGTCTGTATACGCCTCCCCAGAATGGTGTGGTGGAATGGAAGAACAGAACCTTGTGTGAGATGGCCCGGACGATGCTCGATGAGCATAGGACTCCGAGGAGGTTCTGGGCTGAGGCAGTCAATACCGCGTGCTATGTCTCGAACAGGATTTTCCTTTGAGCATTCAAGAAGAAGACGTGCTATGAGATAATGCACGGTCGCACTCCCAAGGTAAGACATTTCCATGTGTTTGGATGCAAGTCCTTTATTCTGAAGAAAGGCAAGAATTTGGATAAGTTTGAGGCTAGGTTTGTCGATGGTATTTTCTTTGGTTATGCTACTAACTCTAGAGCATTTCGTATGCTCAACTTGGAAACTAACTAAATCGTGGAGACTTGCGAGGTTATCTTCGACGAGACACAGCCACGTAGCTCTCTTGTCTTTGATTGTGCAGGTGATGATGAGCTTGGTAAGGAGATCTTTCAGGAGGAGGAGCATGAACATGGAGATGATGAAGATGGCGGTGTGGTGCCCGCGGCTGAGCATGTACCTACTACGTTGACTACGATCGAGAACGGGCCCTCTCCTACACCTACGACGACAATCCCAGATCAAGGAGAAGCTGCTGTTGAGGGGGAGGTAGCTTCAAGGCGAGAACCTCCCCAGCGAGTTCAAGTGGATCACCCAGCTTCGAGGATCATCGGGGATCTCAACGAACGCACTACTCGGTCGAGGGTTCGAAACAATTCTCACTTCGCTCATGCTGCTTTTGTTGCTACTTTTGAGCCCAAAGACATTAGACATGCCTTATCTGATTTAAATTGGGTCAACGCAATGCATGAGGAGTTGGAGAACTTTAAGAGGAACCAAGTTTGGGAGCTGGTAGATCCTCCACCGGGTTGTAAGCCGATCGGGACAAAATGGGTGTGGAAAAATAAATAGGGTGAGAATGGAGAAGTGGTGAGAAACAAGTCGAGGTTGGTGGCACAAGGGTATAGTCAGAAGGAGGGGATCGACTACGAGGAGACCTTTGCTCCCGTAGCCTGTTTGGAGGCGATTAGGATCCTTCTAGCCTTTTTCGTGGCTAAAGGGTTCAAATTATACCAAATGGATGTGAAGAGTGCCTTATGGTGTGTTGGAGGAAGAGGTGTTTGTGAAGCAACCACCTGGGTTTGAGAGTGAGAAATACCCCCACCGGGTGTACAAGTTGAGAAAGGCGCTCTATGGGTTGAAACAGGCGCCTAGGGCTTGGTATGGCAGGTTGAGGGGGTTTCTATTTGCCAAATGCTTTGAGATGGGGAAGGTAGATCAGATCTTGTTTCTCCTCAGGCAGGGCGTTGATATTCTGATTGTTCAGGTATACGTGGATGATATTATCTTTGGTGGCTCGTCTCACTCTTTGGTTGCAAGGTTTGCAGAAGACATGAGCAGGGAACTCGAGATGAGCATGATTGGTGAGTTGCAGTTCTTCCTCGGGCTCCAGATCAAGCAGTCGAAGGAAGGAACATTTGAGCACCAAGCAAAGTACACCAAAGACATTGTGAGGAAGTTCAAGATGGAGGACTCCAAGTCCATGGCAACGCCTATGAGTACGACTACATCACTTGATGCAGATGAGGAAGGTGAACACGTGGACCAGAAGGAGCACCGAAGCATGATCGGGTCACTCCTGTACTTGACAGCGACGAGGCCGGACATCCAATTCTCGGTATGTCTGTGCACTCGTTTTCAAGCGTCTCCAAGGACTTCGCATTGGCACACAGTCAAGCGCATATTCAGGTATTAGCGATACACTCCCGACTTCGACCTTTGGTACTCCGCGTCTTCTTCTTTGGCGCTTCGTGGATTTTCAGACGCGGATTTTGCCGGGTGTCGGTTGGATAGGAAGTCCACTTCTGGGACTTGCTAGTTCTTGGGTTCTTCTTTGGTGTCTTGGTCTTCCTGCAAACAATCGAATGTTGCTCAATCCAATACCGAGGCAGAGTATGTAGCCCCTGCTAGTTGTTGCTCTCAGCTCCTTTTGATCACATACACCATGAGTGACTTTGGCGAGGAGTATACCCATGTCCCACTCCTATGTGACAACACTAGTGCCATAAGCATTGCAAAGAACCCAGTGCTCCATTCCAGAACCAAGCACATAGAAGTGAGGTATCATTTCCTGAGAGACAATGTGGAGAAAGGGAAAATAGCTTTGATCCATGTACCCACACATGACCAACTAGCCGATATCTTCACCAAGCCCTTAGATCAAGCAACTTTTACTCGTTTGCGGGGGGAACTTGGTGTGTGTTTGATTTCTTAAGTTGGGTGTGGGAGCTCCTTTATAGCATATGTATAGCTTTCCTTTGTGCATGTTTGCATTTGCATTGCATTTTGTATCATGATGTATAGGCATCTTTGTATCTTAGGTTGCATGAATTTGTATCATATGCATTGTGGTAGGAAAAGCTTCTCCTATATACATTGTTCACCATGATCTGCCATATATGATCTTGTGAGCTAGTTTGGTATGCTATGGTTAGTTTGGCTTAGCTCTTGATGATCTTGGTTTATGCCTATGGTTTCTAGCTATGTTTTTGAAAAATGTCATATGTATGCTCTCTTGTGAGTAAATGCCTTTATATGATCTTGACATGTTTTTGTGGCTTGGCTATGCTTAATTTGTGGATGGATAGCTTATTTTGATCATATGGGGCCAAAGGCTCATTTGTCATTGTTGACGGTCGTTAAGTCCCTATTTTCGACTGTCAACTTCGGATAAAAGTTACTCCATGAAAGTGTGCACCATAGCTATAGGGTTATAATCTAACAAATTCCACAAGCTTTGGTGTATATTTGGTCGCAGGTGCAAATGAGCAATTATAGAATAAAATATGGCATTATCACAAACAACATCAAATGCCAATTTGGACTACACCATTGCGACGGGCTCGTCGAGACGATCGAAATGGACATATTATTTGTATGCATCGGAGTCCGGATGAAGAAGATATGGAAAGGACAAGATAGCTGACGTCATGTGGGACCCACGCTACAGACCGCTGTACCTCGTACAGGCGCAGGCCAGCAGAAGCCGCCACATGGCGACCCGCCATGGGCTGCGACCCGGTGCCGCGGCGCCACACGCGCCCGCGCGGGAGGCCACCTGCGCCCGCCAATTGGCGCGCCGGGACTGGCTCCCGCCGGGACGCGGGACGCGCGCGCGCAGACGCGTGAGCCCCCCGGCCGGGACGCGTGGCGACGCAGGATAGGCCGGCGCGACGTCGGTTTCCATGGGCCGCTTGGTTCGGCTTGGTTTTTCCTTTTTGTGCCGTTTCAGCGACCCAGGCTCCGATTCAGGCTCGGTTCGACTTCCTAGGGTCCGGTTCTTGCACG
Organism: Cenchrus fungigraminus; assembly: GCA_036936925.1. Lineage (NCBI taxonomy): Eukaryota > Viridiplantae > Streptophyta > Magnoliopsida > Poales > Poaceae > Cenchrus > Cenchrus fungigraminus. The sequence goes on along the minus strand of CM072778.1, from coordinate 44,417,525 downwards.
GTTTTCACCTCCACCGCCTCAAGCACCTTCCCCTGCACGCTACAATCCCGTGGGGGGTCGGTTTGGGCGTTGGAAAGAGGGGGAGGTCCTCCACTTCTCCAAGTTTCCTCCCCCTATAAATAGAAGTCATCCTCCTCACTTCAGACAACGAACAGGAGAAGCAAAGGTCAAGGCGAAGCCCTACCAAATTAGTGTTAGAATTAGGTGTCAGTTGAGGTGCGAGTCCGGGAGAAGCCGGAGTTGTCGACTTCCTCCCTTCCTCTTGTATCTCGGCGGATGCGGCTCCACTTCGAGTAACATCCGGGTAACTCTTAGCCATTCTAGAATTATTTAATTAATTAAGTTCAGCTTTGTTATTTATGCTTGTGGGCTCCTTGCTTTGATTAGTGTTCTAGTAATTGCAAAGCTAGAATAGTAGTCACTAGAGTAGACGTGGTGTCTAGTCTTGCGATTACCTCGGAGTACACCTAGTGCCACGGATTGTTGTGGTAGCCCCAGGTGGTGACAGCCCTGACGGCCTACGTAGTCCACCACGTGAGATCCACTAGAGCACAGTAGGACCCCTGCTTGGCTTGCCTAGCCCCCTTCTCATCCCTTCCCAGGTTAGGATGGTTGAGCGTCCCGAAGCAAGCATCGTAGTAAACGCTGATCTTATCTTTAGCATCCAGAATCCTTCAAAACCCTCTCTACCTCTCCTACACTATTCCCATATCTTCTCTCGTCCAAGGCCGATCTTGATTCTTCACTAGTGCACACACGTTCCCTGTGGATTCGATACCCTGGAATACTCCTGGGTGAAAGCTACATCGGTATCCGTATGCTTGCGGACTTTTCTGCGATTGTTATTTATACCAACAGGCCTTCTGGCATCGCTGCATATTTAGTAGCGATGCTAGCAAGTGCCAATAAGCTTTCTGGCGCCGTCGCCGGGGATATAAACCTGGTGGCGACGCTAGTCAGTGTCAACAAGCTTTCTGGCACCGTTACCGGGGATATAAACCTGGTGGCGATGCTAGTGAGCGTCAAAAAGCTTTTTGGCGCCGTTGCCGGGGAACGGTTGCTGTACTAGTTTCGAACCTAGTCGTCCGTGTATCCCCATCCATACCATCACATATCCCCATATGGATTCCAAACCTATCAATCAGTTTTTAGCTCCAACAGGCGAAGATCTGGAGCCTCCACCCTCATCATTACCCATCCATGCACCTAGCTTTGAACTTCGTCCCGCCCTCATAGCTATGGTACGGGAGCAATCTTTTTCTGGAGCAGAAGAGGAAAATCCGTACACCCACCTTCGCGGTTTTGAGGAAGTGTGTTCGTGCCTTGTCATTCGTGGCATGTCACACGAAACACTAAAATGGAAGCTTTTCCCGTTCTCTTTGACGGGGATTGCCAAGAAATGGTACACTCAAACCACTAGGGGTGTCAAGGGAGATTGGGAAGTTTTGCGAAACAAATTTTGTCTAGCTTTCTTCCCGGAATCCCGATTGGTCAACCTCCGTATGGAAGTCTTAGGCTTTAGGCAAAAGGAAAAAGAAACCTTAGGAGCAGCCTGGGCACGATTTTTGGACCTAAACATGTCCGGCCCCAACCTCGAACTCTCCGAACCGATGCTTTTACAGCATTTTCGTAGAGGCCTTAGCAAGGAGTCCGCCCAGTTTCTCAATATTTCTTCGGGAGGTTCTTTCACTCATTTGACACCTAGTGAAGGGAGGAACGTTCTCAACAAAATCCTTGAGAATACCCCCTACACTAGTATTTTTGATGAATTTCCCGAAGAAGAGGTTGATGAAATCCTTGAGCCGGAAAGTGAGGTTCTACCTATCCAGCCTACACCTGTGACCACTCCTCTCTCTGAGCCAATAAAAGTAGAGCCTCCCGTAGAAAACCTCCATAGTCTAGAAGATGAGGAAACTCATCCAATGGACTTTATCAGTGAAATCGAGGATGATCTTTTCTCAGACTTTGGAAATGCCTCAAATTTTCCGATCCAACAAAAACCTCAAGCGAGCAACTCCCCGTTTCAACAAAATGCTAGCCAACCCGATAAGCCCATTCTCAAAGAAGACCTTAAGTGCTTGTCGGCGGCTATGAGTGTGGAATGGTTGAGAGAAGCCGAGACATCGCCCGAGGTAGTTAGACTCATCATGCCGTCCACTCTTCTTTCCTATCAAATACAAGGCGTCATGATGGATGTCCAGTACAACCCCACTGTTGGGATAAATATCATCTCAAAATCTCTTGCCCAACAGCTCTATCCCAACATGACCCTATGTTCATCTCGAAAGATTTTGCAAGATCCTTATGGGACCATGTTGGAATGTTGCGGTGTTGTCAGAACAGTCCCGGTAGTTGCCAATGAGGCCGAGATCTTTTTGGACTTCCATGTCTATGATAATCCGGACATACCTATTCTTATAGGTCGGCCTACCGAGAGACTTTTCCAAGAAATGGCTAATGGTAGCCTAGCCATGCAACTAGACGAATCTACAGAAACTGTCTCCTTAGCTCGTGCACGGAATACAATAGCAAAGTTCCATGACCGATTCGAGGATGATCCCACTGAGAATCCCGAAGACACCTTGAATCCCTTAGATGCCGAACAAGGGAAGGAGCCCTCTTCTGTCCAAATCCAGCCAGCTAGAAATCTTGTGACAGAATCTTCCCCTAGGCCTACGGTCCCTCCTTTGCCTCCTGATCCTCCAACCGAAACATCTATCATTGATGCCATGGAAAAGAAGTGGTCGACTAGAGTGGAACACTTTTCCGAAGCACTTTGGATTTGTTCACCTTCTACGATCCTTCCTTGTTCCATAAAAGGGATTACCATAGAAGCCCATCTTAACCTCATCATGGAGGTTAATATTATGCCATGGCACTTAGCGTACACTTTATTGGGCAACGTGACGCTAAGACCATTCGACAAGCTCCTCAAGAGTTGTCTCTCCTGACACATTCTTGAGTGTCGGGGGGTTGCATATGCTGTGCCACTCCTAGTAGACGAGATTAAGGTTAATCTAGACTTCCACGTCTTTGATGTCCTCGATCTTGATCTCCTCCTAGGCTCCCATATAGAAAAACTTCTCGATGCATCTCGAGGAAGCCTAGATAAAACGCTTAGGGAAGTCGTTTCGGCCACCACTCCCTTGTTCTCGGAAAATTCTATGGTGACGCCACTTCCCAAGCAAAACTCGTTCAAGGAGATGATGCATGTATCTCCGTTCACGTCGTGCGAGTCCGTTCTCGCTGAGCTTGTAGAATTTTCTACTTCTCAGGAGTACGACTCAGAAGACCCTCTTCACCTTTGTGAAGACAAACGATCATCATCACTTTTGATCGAGTTTGAGCCTCTTCCCACTAGCCCGTATCATGTTGTTTTTGACTGTGGTCGAGAATCAACATTGTTCATACATGATGCATCTCTTGAGATGGAGGATTCATGGGCCATGGAAATCTATAAGGCGCCGACTCTGGGGTCCGAAGGAAAGGATCTCATCGACAAGCATGGTAGCTTTACTCTTGATTTACCTCAGGAACCATGCTTGTATCATGTCTCTCCAGAGTCAGCCACGCTCAGTGCACAGAGCACACATCAGGACTACAACCGCCTTATGGTTCTCTTATGCAAAAAGTTTAGAAGGATGGTTGTAGATGCATATGTCCACCATAAGTATTGCAGATCTCGTGAGTGCAATGTGGCACTAACCTTGCAGCTAAAGCTTCACTAACACATTAACGATTGGTGGTGAGGCGGGAATGGCATCACCAATGATAGCTGCGAGAAGAAATTCCCATGGTCAAGCTTATGACCGTAAACAAAGCACTACCAGGAGATAGCCTGGATTAGTGTAGATTTATTTCTCCTTCCAAATAAAAGCAAGAGCATGTTTCTAGGATAAGATTGTCCTTCGGGTACTTTTGGTCGCTAACCTTTCGGGTGGAGATCAAGATGAATGATGGACAAATGATTCCTACGAACATGTGAGCTACATCAACTACAACACTTTGGTAAGTTTTTGGTGAGAGAACGACTACGAAAGGAAGCTTGATCTCCACACACTTGAGTTTTGTTGCTCAGCAATGCAAACTTCAAGTGTGGGGGAGGTATGTGAGCATCCCGAGTAAAGCTCCTCTCATACAAAATCTTATCCTGATTTGGAGATGATGTTAGCTCATGCATCTTGCCTAGCTAGGCATGTCCTGCTTTTGACTTTAAACAAAGCCCTTCCGGGAGGTTGCCTGATGTTCACCATCAGTCAAATGATGAATAAAAAAATAAAAAAATGAAACTTTTCTTTGATTTGGCTAGTACAATTTGTACTAGCCAAATCCATGTATCTCATCTTTGTCTAAGAGTGTGCAGGAGAAGACGCAGCAAAAGATAGTGTGGGGGAGGTACCGAGAGTCAACTTCTCCCGACATTCAAAGGAACAACATGATGTGATCAATCCTGTCCCCCTAATTCCATGATTCATGAGTTATAATCCCTTTCATAAGATAATCATTAAATTAAACTCAGTGAATCTTGATGCTCCATTGCTTGCATGTTTTCAATTGATTGGCTTGCATGTTCTTTATTCCTATAGCACATATATCTGTTGCTTGTGATCAAATATCATTAGGAAACATGTTCATCTAAATGGTTGATTGATGAGATATGGTACGATGTGATGAACCTTACTCTCTCTAACAAAGTGCTTGGGATGTTTTATTTAAAAAATATATATATATAGCCTTACAAGCTCCTCAGTGATGATATATTCCTACCAAAGCCATATGTTGTTTACTTTAGAAAACCTTATACATATGCTGCTTGTTATTACATTGAGCTTTGTCAAATTGTTGTGACCCTTGCTAGAGGCTTTTCATGCTTTCATGATCAAGATCACGTACACTCCACCTTCATATGCTAAACTTCTACACTAGAAGTTAGCAACATCCATCCATCCACAAAAATAAATACTCCATTCAATTTATGAATCTCTCTCCCTAGATTTTCCTCCAAAAGAGACATGGGCTAAAGAAAAAAAGGATAAGAACACATGCTCAAGAGAATCTCTTCTCAAGCATGATGAAAAAAAACGAGAGAAAAAAAAGATAGCCATGTTCTCAAAATAAAGTTCAAAGGGAGAGAGATCATACAAGGAGTTACATATTACCATATCATCCCCTTTCCACACACATACACATCTTGATCAGATTGTATGACTAGTTTTCTTCTTGGATCCGGTTTTTGACTTTGCAATATTATGTGATACAAGTATGCCTTATATCTTCAACCTTACCTTGAGCTCCACATACAGCCATCATTAGAAGTAGGATGAAGAAAGGCAAGTTTAATGCCTTGGTGAGGAATCATACACACTAAGCGATCTGAGAGCATCATTTGAGGAGTCAAGTAAGGCTAAGTTTTGAAAAAAAATATTTTATCAAAAACCCAAGCTACTTTACAGAAGGAGTTGAGGTGATTCAAATCCAGCCGTTCCATTCTTCAACCATCCAAGACGACATGGTAGACACCCCAAAGAGTCACAAGTACAGGTATGCCTTGGAATATCTTACATGCTTGCATCATATCAATTTGGATTCATGTTTTCCACCCTAGTCCTTAACCTTTACTTGAGGACGAGCAAAGGGCTAAGTGTGGGGGAGCTTGTTGACGGTCGTTAGGTCCCTATTTTCGACCGTCAACTTCGGATAAAAGTTACTCCATGAAAGTGTGCACCATAGCTATAGGGTAATAATCTAACAAATTCAACAAGCTTTGGTGTATATTTGGTTGCAGGTGCAAATGAGCAATTATAGAATAAAATATGGCGTTATCACAAACAACATCAAATGCCAATTTGGACAACACCATTGCGACGGGCTCGTCGAGACGATCGAAATGGACATATTATTTGTATGCATCGGAGACCGGATGAAGAAGATATGGAAAGGACAAGATAGCTGACGTCATGTGGGACCCACGCTACAGACCGTCGTACCTCGTACAGGCGCAGGCCGGCAGAAGCCACCACGTGGTGACCCGCCATGGGCCGCGACCCGGCGCCGCACGCGCCCGCGCGGGAGGCCACCTGCGCCTGCCACTTGGCGCGCCGGGACTGGCTCCCGCCAGGACGCGGGACGCGCGCGCGGGCGCGTGAGCCCCCCGGCCGGGACGCGTGGCGACACGGGATGGGCCGGCGCGACGTCGGTTTGCATGGGCCGCTGGGTTCGGCACGGTTTTTCCTTTTTTGTGCCGTTTCAGTGACCCAGGCTCCGGTTCAGGCCCGGTTCGACCCCCTAGGGTCCGGTTCTTGCCCGGTTTTCACCTCCACCGCCTCAAGCACCTTCCCCTGCATGCTACAGTACTGTGGGGGGTCGGTTTGGGTGCTGGAAAGAGGGGGAGGTCCTCCACTTCTCCAAGTTTCCTCCCCCTATAAATAGAAGCCATCCTCCTCACTTCAGACAACGAACAGGAGAAGCAAAGATCAAGGCGAAGCCCTACCAAATTAGTGTTAGAATTAGGTGTGAGTTGAGGTGCGAGTCCGGGAGAAGCCGGGGTTGTCGGCTTCCTCCCTTCCCCTTGTACCTCGGCGGATGCGGCTCCACTTCGAGTAACATCCAGGTAACTCTTAGGCATTCTGGATTTATTTAATTAATTAAGTTCAGCTTTATTATTTATGCCTGTGGGCTCCTTGCTTTGATTAGTGTTCTAGTAATTGCAATGCTAGAATAGTAGTCACTAGAGTAGACGTGGTGTCTAGTCTTGCGATTACCTTGGAGTACACCTAGTGGAGGGGCATAAGTTCCTTCTTGTCGCAAAGACATTTCATGTACCAAATGCAAATCTGAAAATGAAATGTAAATTGCTTGGAAAATGTGCTCCCATGTCATTTGTGCTTATCTTATATAGCTTTGGGTGCTAAACCGTTGCATGATGCCTACCAATGAGAAGTCTCATACATAGAAGTAGGCACATGGCTCGGTGGCTTTGACATGACATGAGGTGGGTTGTCCTAGCATGAAGTTTGTGTGGCTTTGCCATTTTGACATGTTTAGGACTTTGCTCATGAGAGGGTGATTTTTCGCAAAATTGCTCATTTCTATCTTAGCTTCGCCCAATGGTGGTGAAACTTGGTGATCATGTAGTTGATGTTCATACGACGCTATAGAGTATCTAACTTCCTCATTTGGATATGTGTAGCATCTTGTGATGAATTTTGTCTATTTGAGAAGCTCTAGGTTCAATTTTTCCAATTTTTGCCTTGATTCATGCATTGGCAACAAGGGGGAGATGATTGTGAAGGAAAAGTACTTCTGGATGCATTTAGAAGGTTTCCGAGTGGTTTCGAGCTGTTTTTGGGCTCTTGCTGTTCCTAGGTTTCCCAGGTGGTCATCGGCCTGACCGGTGGAGCTCACTGGTCTGACCGGTGTGAGTGTCAGGATCTGGGCAGATCTAGCGCACCGGTCTGACCGGTGAGGTGGACCGATCTGATCGATGAGAGCTGAGCTCACGCAGCTGCTCTGTTTTGCGAAGTGGTTTGCATGCATTCGTCCAGGGGGAGTTGCATTAGTTCAGGGGGAGCTTGCATGTGTGCAGGGGGAGCTCTTTGGGTTTTTCAAGCTTTGTTTTGGTGGTTTATGCTCTTTGTCTCGGTTGTGTCGAGCCGTTGCCCTTGCCTAAGGGGACCGAGACATGTCTTCTTCAAGTGATCTTGCTCTTTGTCATTCCTTTGGCTTTCGATCCCTTGTTGGAGTTTCTGTTAGTCGTTTCTTTTCTTTTCGTTTTCTCTTTGGTTACCCAAATGTGTGTGTTGTCAATGCACTCATCAAGGGGGAGATTGAGGACCTGTGTGGTTCGAGGACCGGTGGATGGTCGCTTCCTGGTGCGATGAGTGATTGACAACATTGTATGGACTGATTCTTGGCTAAGTATTGCAGGTGCAGGTTGCGGCTTGACTGGTGTTGGTGCAGGTGAAGAACTGTGACGCCCCAGGTTTTAATTAGCGTCATTAATGCTAATGACCGGATCAGCTGAGTCAAACCTGCTGACATTGGTCAAACCATGGTCAACCTGGGTCATCACCTCGAAAATCTCGTCAACAATCCCTAATGACCCTCTTGATCAAGTCAACACGCACTTGTGGTCAAACCTTGGTCAAAGGCCCGGTCAAACACTACTTAAACCCTAATGTCTTTGAACGTCCTCCGGAACTTTTGCCGTGTTCTCCAAATTTCACCTAAACACTTCAAAATCTCCCAATATAAAAGTTGTCCAGTTTCTCGAGGGACACAACTTTCATGTTGGATGGCATTTCAAATTTTGAGTGGAAAAGGGTGGAAAACTTGGTCAACTACAGCAGCTCCTATTCACCAGCGCCAAGAAAAACCCCAAGTTGGCAAGCCGTTTCTGCAAAAACCGTTGATCAAAACACCTGTCGGCCTTTGTAAAAGTTGTAGAGGGTTAGTAGATCTGCAACTTTGCTATTCACACCTTGGAGCACTTATGTTGCAAAATCTTGAGATAAACTCAGTCAAACAGTGGCAGTCGGAATGAATTAACGCCGGAACGCGACGTCGCGCCGCGCCACCGCGTTCCCGCGCTCCAGAGCGCCGCGCCGCGCCGTACGCCGCCGTACGCACGCCGAGGCGGGCCCGCGACCATCGGTCCGTGCGCCGCGCCCGCGAGACGTCTCCCTCTGCCACGCGCTGTGCCCTCACTCGCCCGCCCGGCCGCACCGCCGTGCTCGCCGGTCCGCCCGCGACCTCCCTGCACACGCGCCTGCCGAGGCCGCCGCCGTACCACGGCACGATTCCCCCGGTCCCTTCGCCGCGAAGCAAGCAGGAGCTCGCCTATATAAGGCCTCTAAGCGTCCGTCGCGTGCGCCGCACACCCTCCTACCGCTCGCCGAGCGCCGCCAGCGCCATTGACGCCGTCTACACCGAGCTCCATCTTCCGCTTGCAACCACAGCCCCCAACCGCTTGAACACCTCCCCTAGGATCTATAGCATCTCTCAGTGCCGCGCATTGCCTTGGCTGCGCCGTCTCGTCGCCGGAGCAGAGCCCGCAGCGGCCACCGCCGCCGGGCGCCACCGAGCCCCTTCGCCGGCGACTTCCCTGCCCCAACTCCGGTCACCAGCAAGTCCTAGGTGAGCACGTGGTCGAGCCCCGCCACCTCCCCGGCCGAGAGCGCCGCCGGCCTCGCCGGATTCCGGCCGGCTGCGCCGCTCCCTTGCCCGAGGACCCAATTGCGAGGGTTGATTTCTTTTCGAGGTCTTTTCCGCGAACCAAGGGCATATCTGTGAGACTTTAAAATCTTTCCAGGGGCCTCGGTGTAAAATCACATCTTCAATAATGAACCCTTTCAGCTGGATCTTGTAAAATGCGTAGAAAATCATAGAAACATCAGAAAAATGTAAACCCAATTTTGTTGGATCCCCTGTGAAAAACACTACAACTTTTGTAAAGGATGTCCATAGTTTTTCCTGATAGTTTTTGCACGAAAAATAGAAATAGGAAAAAACTAGATCTGTTGTATCTCAAACACTACACGTCCTGTGTAGCTGAATTTTGGATATGTTGTGTGTTATGCCATGACTAGGTTCTGTACCAAAAATTGCATAAAGTTATGTTGTAAATCTTTTATTATGAATTGTTTTCTATTTATGCAGAATCTGTCTAAATGATTTTTTTAGCTAATAATAATTAGAGTTTTGTGCCCAAATTCTACATGTTGTCTTTTTATGCCAAAATACAGCTCTGGTAAATTAATCACAATTTTATCATTGTCAGAAATATTTATTCTTGAAATATGTTTGATTTTCTTTGAAATTGCATAACTCAAGATCTATAGTAGTTCTAGGTGTATATGTTGCCTGCCTAGCTTATATTTGGACCAGAGGCCATGTGTGAGAAAGTTGGAATCATTTTGATGTGTATTTATTTTTTGTATGCATTTATCTTGTTTTGGTAGCTAGCTTTTGTTATTTTCGGTATATTTAATTTCATAGCTCTCCTAAGTGTGCATGTGTGTGCAGCGGCTTTGTTTAGGTTTGAAGTGCTTCATAAAACACCCCACTGAATTTTATTAATTTATTTTGTGAATAAAAGCAATGGTAGCCTTTTTAAGCTTAATATTAAAGTTAAATTGGAAAATCATCAACTCCACACTAAATGACCTTGTGTATGTGATGTTAATCTTGCTAAGAAACTAAGTGACACCACCCCTTGCTGTTTGTGAAATTTAATTAATTTATTTACATAAATATGAACACAGTCACTATCAGAAAGAATAAATAATAAAGAACCGCATATTGTTCCTTTTTGGAAGAGTATGCTGAATGTATTCTTATCCAGGTGAATGTGGTCAACCATGCACCCATGGTTGTCATTTGTTGTTTGTAATTAATTAAATTAAAAATTGTCAATCAATCTTGCATTTGCATCCTCGTGTAGATCTGCCCGATGGTAGCTGTACGCTCGTGCCGGAAGGGAGAGACAGAGGTGCTGACGAAGAGCTGCAGGACGTGGACGTAGCTCAAGACCTGGACCAAGGTCCAGAAGGGCCCAAGGCCAACCTTGCCAGCGAAGGCAAGCCCCGGATCATTAACCCGTCCTTTTAAAAATTATGCAATTACCTTTGCTATGATTGCGCATTTACGTTTCAGGAATTGAATGGAAAGCCTAGATGCATGATCCCTAGGTACCTATGTTCTTTTGCTAGTATGTTAGGTCGATAGCTGCTATGCTATAGGACCAGTACAAGTCGAGTGATGTTCGTCACTCGCGAGAATAGGTTCTTATGTTGGAATCATAAGATCTTGATAAATGGATTGCTCATGTGGTAAGAGCATGGGATTTGGGCTCCGGTCCAGTGGCTTTCGTGGGCTAAGCTTTTGAACGTACTAAGCACTTGTCGGGAATGGGACCGGTAAGCCTAGTACCTTAATGAGACGGTGCGGGAACTTACTATTACTAATCTCGAGTAATCACCGCCCGGCTAGCTACCGGGAGAGGGGGGTACATGTGCGAAGCTGGGTGCCTTGCGGGGTATGCCAGATAGCCTTGTACCCAGGACAGTAATCTTGGATCCCAAGCCGAGGACTTTTGGGAACCGCCTGGATGGTTGTCCTCATGGGCGCACCCTACCGTGTGTTTAGGTTTACCTTGCAAGGTTATAAATCAATCGATTGTCGGCCTCTCACCGTTATCTGAGACTGCTTATTAGTATACTCAGCCTTACTGAACTCCACCGGCCAAAAAGCCTCTCATGTCTAGAGTTTGGTGATGTAGTTATCACCCGATGATTAAGTCTTGCTGAGTATTAGTATACTCAGCCTTGCTTTAAAAATGTTGTTGCAGGTGTTGTTTGATCTGGTGAGTTTCCACCCGGCTGGGAGCAGGGATGGGTGGATGACGATGAGGCATGGCATCACGGACGGCCTCCTGTGATGTTTACCGTTTCGCTAGTTTATTTATTTCTGCTGTTTTCGAACTCTGAACCCTTACTGAACTTGTCGTGAACAATGGTTTGTAATAATTAAACCCTTAGGGGTAATTTGGTGTTAAATTGTGTTTGTACTCTGGACTCGCCTTCGCGTGAGTTTAATGCATATGTTCGATCCTCTGTGTGAATTTCCAAGTGATTTACCGGGCGTTAACCCGGCAACTAACGACAGGATGATACCTTACTGTCGCTTAATGGCCAAAGTGGATTGGTTTAGGCGATAGTACGGTATTTTCCTAGGCGGGTTGTCACAGCTGGTACCAGAGCGATTATATGCACCAGAGTTTAATTAACAATCCTAATCACTGGTTTTGGAATAAAACTCGCCAAGATTGTTTGGATTTGCAAAATACGTTGGTCCGTTAAGGACGGATTAGACCGAGAGGCCCTAGAGGGAATTTTTGGGTTCTTTCAGGTGGCTTATTAATCTATGGTTTATTTTGCTAACTCCCAGCACATTTCATTCCTGTCAGAACTTACTTTCTGTACAACCATACTAGTTCATCACGTTTTGCCATATGTGGTGGTACCACAGGAAAGTCCTGTGAGGGATGGATGGGACCTATTCTAATGGGAACCCATGTCGCGTCTGTGTCTCGCCACGTTTTGCCATACGTGGACGTTTCGCATTGTGAATATGCGAGGCAAGGATCCGCTTCATTCCAAAAGGAGCGTATCTGAGGTTGGACGATGTCCATGCAGCGATAAACTCATGGGTGCCGTTTCTATAGTGAACGGTAATGTATGTGGACGCTTTCATGAGTGCTGGCACGAAAGGTTCGATGTGTTCTATGATCTTCTGCAGGTACACTAACTACGTTTCGTAAGTCGCTAAGTGAGCATCGACTAGTTCTCGACTAGTTATTATAGGGAGAAACGTGTATGTGCCTTGCCACCGGCGCTAACTTCGAGTTATGGCTTGATTGCCTTGTGAGGACGAATAGGACGTCTTGCATCATGCTAAAAATCGTGAAAACTTAAAACTGAACCCTTACTTGTTTATGTGCTCTCTAAGGTAAAATTTTGCTAGTGTGCTTGGTCTTGCCTAGCCTCTCGTGTGCAGGTGCATTGCTGTCCAAAAATCGGTTGTGCCTGTTTGCGTGGATTTGTGCACCCTGTTCAAGAACCTTTTTGTCCAGGTGATCTCTACCAAAGTTGCTCCAAATCTAATCTAGTTTCTGCTCGCAAAAATTCAAGGTCATAGCTTTTGTCTATCTCAAGTTATGCTCGGATTAGTGAACCCCTGTCTTGCTGTTTTTCCGGAAACCAATCAAAACCTTGCTTAGTCGAAGCACCTTCCTAACCTTTCTAGATCGATCTTGCATACCAATTCTGTGCCTCATAACCTTGTTGAGTTGCTGCACAAATTTGGGAATTTTTGGGGACCTGGTTTTTAAGTTATGAATTTTTGTTCACAACTGCCAGGACTTTGCCAAGTTGTATGTTAGTACCATGGTTACCCCATTTCTTACCCATGTATTCTTTTTCATCGCTGACCGAACCTATCCTTGTACACGCACATCCGTCTGGTTCTCACTTTTGTTGTTATGTCCAGATGGACCACCTTGGATCTGCGTTGGCTGATGTGGAAGCATGGACTCTCGTGAACTAACCTCGAGGAGGGTGGATTTCCTGCACTCTTGTGGGACACCCTGAAAGACTTTGGGTACACCGCTTACCCAGAGTACTCGACACGTGAGGTCATGACCACAGGCCAGCTCCTTCGTTGTGAAGTGAAGGTGAAGATTCCCGTGTGCCCGACAAATCCTGCTTGGGAAGAGTGGGAGTGTAAGGCACAAGGAAGGAACCTGGCTGACACTGTGCAGAAGGCTGCTCTTGAAGCGCTCACAACTTTTTGTGGGAAGCACCCTGACGTGGTAGCCGGCACCGCAGCCAAAGTGATTCCTGTACCTGAGCGACACGCTGGACCTCGGGTCGGACACGAAGCTTCTCTCGCAGCTCAGGAAAACTCTCACTATAGTCCTGATCTTGTCACCTCAGTCCATTTTTCCGAAGCCATGTATGACACCTACCGACTGATGGTGGGAGAAAGTGTATTCTATAGACACCAAATCTATAGGTACCGAGTTAAAGAAGCAGAAAATACCACTCAAGCGTTGAAGGAAGCCCGAGCAATGATAACCACTCTCAAGAAGGGAAGACGCAAGGATAAGGCAAAGATACGGGAATTAAGTGAAGTTATTCACGAGCAGAATTTCATGTTGCAGCATAATGACCAATATATGTTTGAACTAGAGAATCAGTTAGAAGTGATAGCAGCTCCACCTCCGGAACCTGTCATTCCTGGACCAGAAGAAGAAGAAGATGCTGAGGACATTCAAGGAGAATCTGGAGTAGAGTCTGGACCTGCTTCACCGTAGTTTTCCGTCGACATGGAAGACTCAACCAGTGGGAAGTAAACCTAAGACTAGGTTGTCACCTAGTTGGAAGTGGTATGCTTGTAATAAAGTAATGAGTTGTACGAGGGTAGTAGTAGTAAGGAACCCCTAGTGTGTGCAGCCGCTTTTGGTTAGTTTTTGTGGTTGGCTGAACTAGGAGCTTTCTTTTGTGCAGCTAGTCTGCATTGTAATCCCAAATGTTGTTTTGGTAATCCCGGAACCTTTCATCAATGTAATGCTGTGGTCGAACACCTCTCTACCGAAATCCTCGTAAAGGAATTAATTCCGCTCATTGTGGTCAGATCAGAGTTCCATGATGAGTATCACACTTGTCCAAAGATCTTATGCCAATCATGATCAATCCGATCCCTCAATCCTGAACTTATTCTTTTTGGTCTTGCTCACAACTTTTTGAACTAAAACAAATGTCGCTTTTTGGATATGCATTTGCATGGCACATGCATTTGGGAACCTTGGGTGAACTAACGTGCATACACATGGAAGATTTCAATATTTCCTACTCTATCCTTCTTATGTTTGGTGATGTTGTTGTCCCATAACCGAAGGTGCCGCGACGGAACCTAGGGCATCATGTGTGCTGCAGCCATGTGATTGCCACTAGGGGCGCGCTAGGTATCTTGGTTGTGACAACGCGACTCACCACGCATACTCCTTTTCAACTCATCGATTGCCCTCGCAATCACTAACTCATTCTGTGGGTACTTTTCAACACATCGATTGCCCTCGCAATCACTAACTCATTCTGTGGGTAACCGAGTCATGCTAACATGCATCATGAGCATCATACCGCATGAGCAGGTGCATCGTGTGTTCAGAAGCATGTGCATCGCACCAACTTTTAAAATCATTACACCGTAATGTAATGAGTCAATAACACCCAAATTCACAAGTTAATTAAAGTGTGAGCAAGATTGTTCTGGAGTTTCCCTAAATTGTCTTCCGTACAAAGAAATTACGGAAATCTTTTACTAGCCTTCCTTTTCTTCATAGAAATCGGTTTTGATGATCACCTTTCGACTTGGTCTCTTACCGCCAATCTCAATGTTCTCTTAGCCTCAAATCAATTCAATCAGCTAAGTGAAGAAGCAGAAGTAGAGTTTTCTTGAGCAATCAAGGTTCTCTAAAAGTCAAGTTTGAAAGTTCTCCATCGCTTATCCGTCCATGATCCATGATCATACCCTCCAAATCCTCAGAATCGAGAAAGGAGCAAACCCAGGATCGGTGGGAGCTCTTGCGAAACTATCCTCGATGCGCCCCCGAGCCTAGAGGGCGGGTGCCGTGAGTTTTTCCTCGTGATTTCCGCCGTCACGGATAACCCTGGAGTTCACCTCGGAGTTAAATATCCACTTTAGAGTTGTGAAATCCTACACCTACTGACCAAATGGGAAATTTTCGGTGCATGAGCAGAGATTTATGAATTGTATGCTTATGACCGTTGTGTTGTCCGGTTCGCAGTACTTACCGTGAACGAGTTTTTCGTCGTGCATGTTCGACTTGTTAATTTTATGAGCAAGCTTCTGAATGTGTGTTAAATGGAAACTCAATTTTCAGATGGTCGGACCGACACGCAGTACCCTCAATGGGTTTGGTGCGTCGGGTAGTGGTGACCTACCGCCGCCACCGCCCACGACACTGACAGAGGCATTCGTGGCAACGCAAACCGAAGTGTTGCGCCGGATCCTGCAGGCACAGCAGCAGCTGGCCCAGCAACTACAACAGATGCAACCGATGCAACAGAAGCCTCGATCCTTCGAGCCCTATTCACCCGGAGTACCTACCCAGACTGATATGAATACCATTGTTGGTGCAATTCAAATGTTGGAAGGGCAAAATTCAGTGCTAAGCCAGATAGTGTACGATATCATCCAAGGTCGTTATGGAGGACTATCTCAAACTAGTTTGGCAGACAGTCTCTCTCAGTCATTATCTGCATCCATGGTTGAGCAGGCCCGCTTATTCAATTTGTTGGAGGATCATGCGAATCAAGGTCAGCTCCATACCTCCGACTCTCTACTACCACCCTCCCAACTACCAATGGATCTTAGGAAGGAAGAGAGCAAAAGTCGGAGCAACAGGCGAGTATTATCTGAGATAGATGTAAGTGAGTGGGAAATTACCTATAAGGAAATTCGTCCGCGTGATAGCAAACGGAGTTGCAACACCGGCAAGATCGACCAGCTCCTCGACGATGAAACTCGCTCTCAAGCTGAGATATTAGGAAAGCGAAAGGGAAAGAAGCTCCGTATCGTCAAGAAAGATCAGCAACAGGTTTCGAAGCCCAAGGAACTTCCGCCGCGCCTTTGCTACAATTGTGAACAACCCGGGCATTTCATACGTAATTGCCCGACCCCTAAGCAGCCCAAACCCCAGCAGCAGAATCAGAACCCCGGAGCAGCTGAAGATGGTCACGGTAAGAAGCCGATCTTCCAAGTGAAGTCAGACCAGCTTAACTTTATAGGTAATATCTCTATCTGAGAACACCTCCCTACTTCGTATTGTACTTTCGAATCTCGGGACGAGATTCTTCTTAAGGGGGGAAGGCTGTGACGCCCCAGGTTTTAATTAGCGTCATTAATGCTAATGACCGGATCAGCTGAGTCAAACCTGCTGACATTGGTCAAACCATGGTCAACCTGGGTCATCACCTCGAAAATCTCGTCAACAATCCCTAATGACCCTCTTGATCAAGTCAACACGCACTTGTGGTCACACCTTGGTCAAAGGCCCGGTCAAACACTACTTAAACCCTAATGTCTTTGAATGTCCTCCGGAACTTTTGCCGCGTTCTCCAAATTTCACCTAAACACTTCAAAATCTCCCAATATAAAAGTTGTCCAGTTTCTCGAGGGACACAACTTTCATGTTGGATGGCATTTCAAATTTTGAGTGGAAAAGGGTGGAAAACTTGGTCAACTGCAACAGCTCCTATTCACCAGCGCCAAGAAAAACCCCAAGTTGGCAAGCCGTTTCTGCAAAAACCGTTGATCAAAACACCTGTCGGCCTTTGTAAAAGTTGTAGAGGGTTAGTAGATCTGAAACTTTGCTATTCACACCTTGGAGCACTTATGTTGCAAAATCTTGAGATAAACTCAGTCAAACAGTGGCAGTCGGAATGAATTAACGCCGGAACGCGACGTCGCACCGCACCACCGCATTCCCGCGCTCCAGAGCGCCGCACCGCGCCGTACGCCGTCGTACGCACGCCGAGGCGGGCCCTCGACCATCGGTCCGTGTGCCGTGCCCGCGTGACGTCTCCCTCAGCCACGCACTGTGCCCTCACTCGCCCGCCCGGCCGCACCGCCGTGCCCGCCTGTCCGCCCGCGACCTCCCTGCTCGCGCGCCTGCCGAGGCCGCCGCCGTACCACGGCACGATTCCCCCGGTCCCTTCGCCGCAAAGCAAGCAGGAGCTCGCCTATATAAGGCCTCCAAGCGTCCGTCGCGTGGGCCGCACACCCCCCCTGCCGCTCGCCGAGCGCCGCCAGCGCCATTGCCGCCGTCTACGCCGAGCTCCATCTTCCGCTTGCAACCACAGCCCCCAACCGCTTGAACACCTCCCCTAGGATCTGTAGCATCTCTCAGTGCCGCGCATTGCCTTGGCTGCGCCGTCTCGTCGCCGGAGCAGAGCCCGCAGCGGCCACCGCCGCCAGGCGCCGGCGACTTCCCTGCCCCAACTCCGGTCACCAGCAAGTCCTAGGTGAGCACGTGGTCGAGCCCCGCCACCTCCCCGGCCGAGAGCGCCGCCGGCCTCGCCGGATTCCGGCCGGCCGCGCCGCTCCCTTGCCCGAGGACCCAATTGCGAGGATTGATTTCTTTCCGAGGTCTTTTCCGCGAACCAAGGGCATATCTGTGAGACTTTAAAATCTTTCCAGGGGCCTCGGTGTAAAATCGCATCTTCAATAATGAACCCTTTCAGCTGGATCTTGTAAAATGCGTAGAAAATCATAGAAAAATCAGAAAAGTGCAAACCCAATTTTGTTGGATCCCTTGTGAAAAACACTACAACTTTTGTAAAGGATGTCCATAGTTTTTCCTGATAGTTTTTGCATGAAAAATAGAAATAGGAAACCTAGATCTATTGTATCTCAAAATCTACATGTCCTTTGTAGCTGAATTTTGGATATGTTGTGTGTTATGCCATGAATAGCTTCTGTACCAAACATTGCACAAAGTTATGTTGTAAATCTTTTATTATGAATTGTTTTCTATTTATGCAGAATCTGTCTAAATGATTTTTGTAGCTAATAATAATTAGATTTTTGTGCCCAACTTCTACATGTTGTCTTTTTATGCCAAAATACACCTCTAGTAAATTAATCACAATTTTATCATTGTTAGAAATATTTATTCTTGAAATATGCTTGATTTTCTTTGTAATTGCATAACTCAAGATCTATAGTAGTTCTAGGTGTATATGTTGCCTGCCTAGCTTAGATTTGGACCAGAGGCCATGTGTGAGAAAGTTGGAATCATTTTGATGTGTATTTATTTTTTGTATGCATTTATCTTGTTTTGGTAGCTAGCTTTTGTTATTTTCGGTATATTTAATTTCATAGCTCTACTAAGTGTGCATGTGTGTGCAGTAGCTTTGTTTAGGTTTGAAGTGCTTCATAAAACACCCCACTGAATTTTATTAATTTATTTTGTGAATAAAAGCAATGGTAGCCTTTTTAAGCTTAATATTAAAGTTAAATTGGAAAATCATCAACTCCACACTAAATGACCTTGTGTATGTGATGTTAATCTTGCTAAGAAACTAAGTGACACCACCCCTTGCTGTTTGTGAAATTTAATTAATTTATTTACATAAATATGAACACAGTCACTATCAGAAAGAATAAATAATAAAGAACCGCATATTGTTCCTTTTTGGAAGAGTATGCTGAATGTATTCTTATCTAGGTGAATGTGGTCAACCATGCACCCCATGGTTGTCATTTGTTGTTTGTAATTAATTAAATTAAAAATTGTCAATCAATCTTGCATTTGCATCCTCGTGTAGATCTGCCCGACGGTAGCTGTACGCTCGTGCCGTTAGGGAGAGACGGAGGTGCTGACGAAGAGCTGCGGGACGAGGACGTAGCTCAAGACCTGGACCAAGGTCCAGAAGGGCCCAAGGCCAACCTTGCCAGCGAAGGCAAGCCCCGGATCATTAACCCGTCCTTTTAAAAATTATGCAATTACCTTTGCTATGATTGCGCATTTACGTTTCAGGAATTGAATGGAAACCCTAGATGCATGATCCCTAGGTACCTATGTTCTTTTGCTAGTATGTTAGGTCGATAGCTGCTATGCTATAGGACCGGTACAAGTCGAGTGATGTTCGTCACTTGCGAGAATAGGTTCTTATGTTGGAATCATAAGATCTTGATAAATGGATTGCTCATGTGGTAAGAGCATAGGATTTGGGCTCCGGTCCAGTGGCTTTCGTGGGCTAAGCTTTTGAACGTACTAAGCACTTGTCGGGAATGGGACCGGTAAGCCTTGTACCTTAATGAGACGGTGCGGGAACTTACTATTACTAATCTCGAGTAATCACCGCCCGGCTAGCTACCGGGAGAGGAGGGTACATGTGCGAAGCTGGGTGCCTTGCGGGGTATGCCAGATAGCCTTGTACCCGGGACAGTAATCTTCGATCCCAAGCCGAGGACTTTTGGGAACCGCCTGGATGGTTGTCCTCGCGGGCGCACCCTACCGTGTGTTTAGGTTTACCTTGCAAGGTTATAAATCAATCGATTGTCGGCCTCTCACCGTTATCTGAGACTGCTTAATCAACTGGCCATGATATCCCTTAATGATGGAACTCGGTGAAGTTTACTGCTTGAATTAATTGCTTGTACAATTCTTGATTGAATTAGTTGGCACACTTAGAAATGGTAATCAACTAGAACTTGTGCTAAAATATTGAAAGTAAGGACATACTCTTTGTTGGTTTTCAGCAAAAGAACTCCACCGGCCAAAAAGCCTCTCATGTCTAGAGTTTGGTGATGTAGTTATCACCCGACGGTTAAGTCTTGCTGAGTATTAGTATACTCAGCCTTGCTTTAAAAATGTTGTTGCAGGTGTTGTTTGATCTGGTGAGTTTCCACCCGGCTGGGAGTAGGGATGGGTGGATGACGATGAGGCATGGCATCACGGACGGCCTCCTGTGATGTTTACCGTTTCGCTAGTTTATTTATTTCCGCTGTTTTCGAACTCTGAACCCTTACTGAACTTGTCGTGAACAATGGTTTGTAATAATTAAACCCTTAGGGGTAATTTGGTGTTAAATTGTGTTTGTACTCTGGACTCGCCTTCGCGTGAGTTTAATGCATATGTTCGATCCTCTGTGTGAATTTCCAAGTGATTTACCGGGCGTTAACCCGGCAACTAACGACAGGATGATACCTTACTGTCGCTTAATGGCCAAAGTGGATTGGTTTAGGTGATAGTACGCTATTTTCCTGTGCAGGTTGTCACAAGAACAAGCACAAAAGGTTGTTGCCAGTGAGGCCTCCTGGTGTGGAGAAGACAAGTAGGCTTGGTTCGAGGGACCCGGTGGCCAGCGGGGTCAAGTGCAGGCCGCATGGTGTCAAGAACGGCAAGATGAAGTCGTGGACGGTTCCTTGGTTGAGCCTCAAAGCCAAGATCGAGCCGGGACTTCGTGAGGGCCAAGTCATGAGGGGAGATTGGCGGAGGCCACACCAAGTTCGCGGGGTTTCCAGTGGTTCACCAGAAAACCACTAGGTTCCTTGGTTGATCCACAAAGCTAAGACCGAAGACGGAGGTGCAGCAGCACTCGACCGGTCTGACCGGTGGGTACCGGTCTGACCGGTGGAGGACACCGGTCTGACCGGTGTGCGATGATGGCTTCCGGAGGCTTCGAAGCGGAGGACACGTGTCGGGATCACAAGGTGTGCGTCGAGGCTACGCTAGGTGCGGTCGCCGAGCATCCGTCCGTTTGTGCGACGACGAAGATTCCCAAAGTGCCCCTCGGGGGAGTGTATCCTAGTGTTAGGCCTTAGGGGTAGTTTCGTCTTTCAGTTGCCTCCATATAACCCAAGTGGTGAGAGGATGGCAGCCATCTCTTGGAATCCTAGCTCATTTTGTTTTGCTATTTTCCTCTTCCTTTTTCCTTAGGATTTTCTAGGACTAGCTTGAGAGCTTCATGGTGAGATCTCGAGAGAGGGATGGATGATCGGGAGGCAAGATAGACCTTGTATGAACCTTTATGGTATGTATAGATGATTCGACGTGGTTCCTCAAGGCTTGATTGTGTCTCTCCTATTTTCCCTTTTTGGTGATTTTCGGAGCCCTTTCTTGGCAATTTTCTTGTGGCGGTTTTGAGACTTTTCTCTTTGGGATTTGGTGGGGGATGTATGCATGAACCCTTCGTGGTTCTTTTCCTTGTGATTCCCCTCCCAAATCCGTGAGTAGAAGGGCTGGATTTTGGGGTTTTCTCCGCTCTAGGGTTAGAGGCGTTCTTGGTGGGACTTTTTCGATTCCTCTTGATTTAACAAGTTTTGGTGGACCAAATCATGGCTATGGAATGCCCATGAGGTACTCCTACTATCCCCAAAGTCTTGTGCGAATCCGTGGAGCGAATCAGGAGATCGGGATTTGGATTTGGAGTTGACCCGCGGGTTGCTGTTCATCCCGAGAGCCCAGGTCTTGACCAGTCTGACCGGTGCCTTCCACCGGTCTAACCTGTGCCGACCCCCTGTTGGGGTTTGCCTGGGTGAACGTCTTGGTGAGTTCCCTTGCTTCTTGGTTTGCCGCTGTTTCGAGTTTGGAGTGTTTTGGAGCTCGGGAAGTTGTTTTCTTGGATTTGGGGTTTCCAGGCTTGGACTGGTCTGACCGGTGAGCTGCACCGGCCTGACCAGTGTAGGAGCTTTCTGTGGAAATCGTCAAGTCCTGTCAGTGTGTTCCAGCCGAGACCGGTCTGACCGGTTAGAGTGACCGGTCTTACCGGTGCTGGTCTGGTGCTGCTCGAGTTGCTTGTTCTGCTGCGTTCTCGAGTAGGTTTTGGTGGTTGTTGGTTCCTAGGACCAGTAGCACTCCAGTGGCTACGTGGTCTTGGCCATCTTGGGTAGTTGAGTCGGCAAAGTGTTTTGGTTAGCCGTGTTCATCTTGTTGGAGTAGCCATCTTCTTCGAGAAGAATTTTTATCGGCTCCCATTCACTCCCCCCCCCCTCTCTGGTCGCCAGTTTGGTCCTTCAGTCTCCCCCTTGTCAGCCAAAAAGAAGACCCAAGCATAGCGAGAATAGTCGTCCACTATCACAAGGACATACCATTTCCCACCCGCCGAGCACACACGAGCTGGACCAACCAAGTCCATATGGAACAGCTCACATGACCTCTCTGTCATAACATATGTCAGAGGCGAGTGAGAGGCGGCGACCATCTTACCATGCCTACACGGAGCACATACCAAATCCTTTTGGTACTTCAACTTAGGCAATCCTCGGACCAAACCTAGCCTACTCAAGCGTGACAACAAGTCAAAACTCAAGTGACCTAGTCCCCTATGCCATTTCCAAAGCTACGCCGAAACACCAGCAACCAAACAACGAGAAGAGCCGACACACTGAGAAAAATCAGCTCTGAAAATCTGACCCTCGGGGATGATCGTGCACACAAGATCACCTCGAGAATCCAAAACACGAGAAGAGCCCATTTTGAAACATACTTCAAAACCCTCATCAAGAAGCTGGGAAACCGAAAGAAGATTAAACCCCAAAGACTTGACAAGAGCAACACGCCTAAGAGTCACAGATTCACTCACCTTCACCGTGCCCACTAAAAGCACTCTACCTTTCCCATTGTCCCCAAAAGTGATGTACTCTTTGGTCATCACTGGGGTGAGGCTGGAGAACCACCTTCGATCTCCGGTCATGTGTCGAGAGCAACCGGAGTCGATCAATCAAAAGCCCTCCATGCCTCCCACCTGCAAAATAAAAAACGACAGCAGGAATGAGCAAACGACTCAGCACTTGGGTTAGTACAAAACAAATCAAACCAGTGCCGTGCCATTTGCTCAAAGGTGGGGTTAGCAAAATCCATCCTATCTCTCCTAGGTGGAACACCCATATGTCCCCTTGGAGGGCTACGCGTACCACGAAGTGGAGACCGTGGCCCGTAGCTCCTCTAGGACCTAAAACTGCGATCATTCCCCCCATACTCGTATTGGTCACGAGTGAAGGAACGTCCAGCAAACTCACCACGCCCAAATCCAACACGCCTACCACCATCTCTCTGTGGTGGCTCACCTCGAGGCACAAACTCACGCCTCTCTCGAGGGTAAATGGTACGCACCACACCCTCACCTCTTTGCACCATACGAGGCTGAGGCACACCACGAGAAGGGCGGTACCTGTCCTTGTTTGCCATCTCCCTAGCAAACCTTTCCTCACGCTTCCTTCTGAAGCAAAACTCAGCTAGGAGGCCATCCCTCCCACAATGGTCACAATGGAATGGGATCGGCTTTGGCTTTGGCTTTGGGTTCTCTCAGGGCTGAGGCTTCTCCTCACTCGGTTTCTCTCCCTTCTTCCTAAAGAACTCATTCCCCAAGTCACTCTTGAACTTGATGGGTTTCTGGAAGTTGTCGGTTTGTGGAGGAAACATGGGTGGAGCTGGGGTTGTGTCTAGTCGGTTCCTAAGTGGGTTTGGCTTAGGAGCATAGGCATTTTTGTGGTGGGTTTTTAGTGGTTCTGGGATATCACTGATCTTCCCCTCATTCTCACCACTTCCCTCACCAACCTTGCCCGACCCAAGTGCTTGCCCATCATAGCGCTTGTATGCCTCAATCATCATCCTGAGCTAAGGCTCATGACCGGACAACCAACCCATCATTTTTCTCAGCTCGTCGTTCTCATCCTGCAAACGATCAACATAAGTGTGCAAGCTCCAAATTCTTCACAGCATTTATTTCACAAGTAGATCATGATGTAGGAATAGGAGCTTTCAAAGTAGCTTCTAGAGATCTAGCATAAGCAACCGACACATCTAGTTTCTCATGTAAAACAGGACAAGAAGTGCAAGCACCAAGCAAGGAGGGCATAGATTTCATCTCATCTAGCTCAACCCTAAGCACATCTAGTTCCTCAACCTTGGAGGCATACTTTTCCTTAAGCACAGTCAAATCACCAAGGAAAACAGAACAATCAGTGCATTCAGGTTCATCAGTCACAATAGGAGCAGACTTAAGAGAATCTATTTGAGCCCTAGCATCAACAAGCAAAGACTCTAGCTCAACCACCTTCTCCTTAGCCTCTCTAAGCAAAGACCTATACTCCCTCTTCTCCTTGTTGGTCTTTCTAAGCACATCATCACGGTTGTCAAGCAATTCATTCAACCTAGCATTCTCTCCTACCATGAAGGCAGGATCATTGTTTACCTCATCCTCGGAGTCAGAGTCCGAGTCATCCTTGTTGCTTTTCTTTCTTGCAGAGCTATGTGCTATGCCGCAAAAGTCTTGGGCGGCGAAGCACAAGCTGTTGATGTTCTTGCTTGACCGCTTGCCCTTGTGCCGGTTCTCTTCTTCATCACTTGAGCTTGATGAAGAGTAGCAGGAGCTCGAGTCGATGTCGCTCGCTCCGGCAACCATCGCACGCGCCTTCTTCTTGTGAACACCACTCCTCCTCGGCCTCTGCTCGGACTTGTTCTTGCCCTTGTTGTCGTCCCTCGAGCGGTGCTTGTGGTCGGTCCTCGGACGGTGCCTGTGCTCAGGCTTGATCTCCATGGTCTCTGGGCACTCAGCGATGAAGTTCCCGTGCTTCCCGCACCGGTAGCACACGCCCGAGCTCCTCCGAGCGTTCTTCCGGTTCGTGTACATACGCTCGAACCGCCTGCTCAGCAACGCGAGATCTTCCTCGCCCAGCACGTCGAACTCCTCATCTAGCATGGACACAAAACAAGACAAAGAGAACTGTCTCAAAGACAGGTTAGCATTAGTCCTTGGTCCAGAAACGAGAGCCAGACTATGAGGGTCAGTCGGGTTCTCGATCCTTGCTCGCACCCCACGGTCCACCTCGGACGACTTGAGCTTGGAAAACAGCTCGTCCACCATGAGGGTCTCATACTGCTCCGACTCAAGAATGGCCTCGGCCTTCTCACTCCACGTGGTACGATCTAGAGAGTACAGGAGCTTCATAGCCCTATCATGATCATCATACGGGAGCATGACCACATTAGCCCTCATGTTGTTCACAATCACAGTGAACCGCTGGAACATGGTGTCTATGGACTCACCAGGGAGATGAGTGAAGTTCTCGTACTCTCTCCAGTAGGTCGCAAACAACTGAGCCTGAACCTGAGCGTTCCCAGCGTGAGCATTCTTCAGCTGCTCCCAAATCCTACAAGCCAAGTCCTCTGTCTGAACCCGATCGAATTCGGATTGACACAGAGCACGATACAAGTAGTCGACCGCCTTGTTGTTGGCATCGTGCATATCCCTCGATCTAGGAGCTAGTAAGTTAACCGGATTAACATAAGCTGTGTTCACCATAACATCCCAAAGGCCATTGTGCGTACCGTTCCGGCTTGGAGAGATCGGAGAGTGACAGGTGGTGCTGCTGGCCGAGCACCACCGGTCAGACCGGTCAGGGGGACCGGTCAGATCGGTGTAGGTCTGGGTGCTGGGCAGTTCGGTTTCTGTGCTTGTGAGGATGCTTGGTTTAGTTCCTTTGGTCGTGGTACAGGTGGTTGGCATGGTGAGTTTGGTGGTGTTGAGTTTGCTAGGCGTTCTCCACCTCGTGCTCAATACGAGGGTGGGAGGAATCGTAGCTTTGAGTCTCAGAGGAGCAACGGTCCACGGTCTTCCTTTCGTGGCTTTTGTTCTCCTCCAGCGAGACAGGGATGGTTCCCTCGTGGTGGTTCCCGTGGTGGTTTTTGTGGTGGTAGCTTTGATAGGCGCGATGGTATGGATTGCGCTAACCCAGTGCTGAGTCGTTTGTTCGCTCACGTGCTCGTTTTTGAATTTCAGGTGGGAGACTTGAGGAACATTTGTCTGATCGACTCCGGTTGCTCGAGGTATATGACGGGAGACAGGGGGTGGTTCTCAAGTCTCGTCCCGGTGGTGTCCAAAACATACATCACCTTTGGGGACAATGGGTGAGGACGTGTGCTTTTAGAAGGTGAGATTAAGGTAAGTGACAAGGTCACTCTCAGGCGTGTTGCTCTTGTTCAATCGCTCGAGTTCAATTTGCTTTCCGTGTCCCAGCTATTGGATGAGAGTTTTGAGTTGTTGTTTCGGCCTGGTGGTTCTCGGATTTTGGATGCTCGAGGGGACCTGGTTTGCATGGTCGTTCCCGAGGGTCAAATTTTCCGAGCGGATTTCTCTTAGTCTTCTCGTGTGGCTCGTTGCTTTTTGGCTGGTTCTTCGAGTGAGTTGTGGAAGTGGCATAGGAAGTTGGGGCACTTAAGCTTTGACCTTTTGTCTCTCTTGAGTAAACTCAACTTGGTTCGAGGATTGCCCCGGTTGAGGTTTGAGAAAGAGTTGGTGTGTGCGCCATGTAGGCATGCCAAGATGGTAGCCTCTTCCCATCCACCTCTCACCGATGTGATGACAGAGCGTCCATGCGAGTTGCTCCATATGGACCTTGTTGGCCCAGCTCGTGTGAGATCTGTGGGTGGGAAGTGGTACGTCCTGGTTGTGGTGGACGACTACTCTAGGTATGCTTGGGTCTTATTTTTGGAGGAAAAGTGGGAGACGTTTGGTTTTGTTCGGGATCTTGTCTTGAGGTTGAAGAACGAGAGGCATGAAGATGCCATACAAGCGATTCGCAGTGACAATGGCTCAGAATTTAAAAACTCGCGCTTCGAAACCTTTTGCCATGACTTGGGTCTTGAACACCAGTTTTTGAGTCCGTATACGCCCCCCAGAATGGCATGGTGGAAAGGAAAAACAGAACCTTGTGTGAGATGGTCCGGACGATGCTCGATGAGCATAAGACTCTGAGGAGGTTATGGGCTGAGGTGGTCAATACTGCGTGCTATGTGTCAAACAAGGTTTTTCTCCGAGCTTTCAAGAAGAAGACGTGCTATGAGATGATGCACGGTCGCATTCCCAAGGTGAGTCATTTCCATGATTTCGGATGCAAATGCTTTATTCGGGAGAAGGGCAAGAATCTAGATAAGTTTGATGCTAGGTCGGTCGATGGTATTTTCTTTGGTTATCCTACTCACTCTAGAGCATTTCATGTGCTCAACTTGGAAACTAAACAAATCATGGAGACTTGTAAGATTACCTTCGACGAGACACAACCACGTAGCTCTTTGGTCTTTGATTGTGCAGGAGATGATGAACTTGGCGAGGAGATCTTTCAGGAGGAGGAGCATGAACATGGAGATGATGAAGATGGTGGCGTGGCGCCCACGGCTGAGCTGGTACCTACTACTTCGACTACGATCGAGAATGGGCCCTCTCCTACACCCAGAACGACAAGCCCAGATCAAGGAGAGGCTATTGCTAAGGGTGAGGTAGCTTCAAGGCGAGAACCTCCCCGGTGAGTTCAAGTGGATCACCCAGCTCCGAGGATCATCGGGGACATCAATGAACGTACTACACGGTCGAGGGTTCGAAATAATTCTCACTTTGCCCATGCTGCTTTTGTCGCTACGTTTGAGCCTAAAGACATTGGACACGCGCTATATGATTCTAATTGGGTCAACAAAATGCATGAGGAGTTGGAGAACTTTGAGAGAAACCATGTTTGGGAGTTGGTAGATCTTCCACCGGGTTGTAAGCTTATCGGGACAAAATGGGTATGGACAAATAAAGAGGGTGAGAATGGAGAAGTGGTGAGAAACAAGTCGAGGTTGGTGGCGCAAGGGTATAGTCAGAAAGAGGGGATCGACTACGAGGAGACCTTTGCTCCCGTAGCCCGTTTGGAGGCGATTAGGATCCTTTTAGCCTTTTCCGTGGCTAAAGGGTTCAAATTGTACCAAATGGATGTGAAGAGTGCCTTCCTGAACAGTGTGTTGGAGGAAGAGGTATATGTGAAGCAACCACCGGGGTTTGAGAGTGAGAAGTACCCCCACCGGGTGTACAAGTTGAGAAAGGCACTCTATGGGTTGAAACAGGCGCCTAGGGCTTGGTATGGCAGTTTGAGGGGGTTTCTGTGAGGAAGTTCAAGATGGAGGATTCCAAGGCAAGGCGACGCCTATGAGTACGACTACAACTCTTGATGCGGATGAGGAAGGTGAACACATGGACCAGAAGGAGTACCGAAGCATGATCAGGTCACTCCTATACTTGATGGCGATGAGGCCAGACATCCTATTCTCGGTATGTCTGTGCGCTCGTTTTCAAGCGTCTCAAAGGACTTCGCATTGGCAGGCAGTCAAGCGCATATTTAGGTATTTGCGATACACTCCCGACTTCGGCCTTTGGTACTCCACGTCTTCTCCTTTGGCGCTTCATGGTTTTTCGGACGAGGATTTTGCTGGATGTCGGTTGGATAGGAAGTCCACTTCTGAGACTTGCCAATTCTTGGGTTCTTCTTTGGTTTCTTGGTCTTCCTGCAAACAGTCGAGTGTTGCTCAATCCACTACCGAGGCCAAGTATGTAGCCGCTTTGCATTTGCATTGCATTTTGTATCATGATGTATAGGCATCTTTGAATCTTAGGTTGCATGCATTTGCATTGTTGTAGGAAAAGCTTCTCTCATATACATTGTTCACCATGATGTGCTATGGATAATCTTGTGAGCTAGTTTAGTATGCTATGGTTAGTTTGGCTTACATCTTGATGATCTTGATTTATATCCATGGTTGATGGCTATGTTTTTGAAAAATGCTACATGTATGTCCTCTTGTGAGTAAATGCCTTTATATGATCATGATATGTTTTAGTGGCTTTGTTATGCTCAATTTGTGCTTGGATGATTTATTTTGATCATATGGGGCCAAAAGCACATTTGTCATCATGAATGTTTAGCCCGCTTGCTTTATCTTGTAGAGGGGCATAAGTTCCTTTTTGTCGCAAAGACATTTCATGTACCCATATGAATCTGAAAATGAAATGTAAATTACTTGGAAAATATGCTCCCATGTCATATGTGCTTAATTTAATTTGCTTTGGGTGCTAAACCGTTGCATGATGCCTTCTAATGAGAAGTCTCATACATAGAAGTAGGAACATGGCTCGGTGACTTTGACATGACATGAGGTGCTTGAGGGTGTTTATGATGATCTTATGATTAGAATGGTTGTCCTAGCATGAAGTTTGTGTGGCTATGCCATTTTAACATGTTTTGCTCATGTTTAGGACTTTGCTCATGAGAGGGTGATTTTTCACAAATTTGCTCAATTCTATCTTAGCTTCACCCAATGGTTCTGAAACTTGGTGATCTTGTAGCTGATGTTCATACGAAGCTATAGAGTATCTAACTTGCTCATTTGGACGTGTGTAGCATCTTGTCTTGAATTTTGTCTATTTGAGAAGCTCTTGGTTGCCTTTTTCCAAATTTGGCTTGATTCATGCATTGTCAACAAGGGGGAGATGGTTGCGAAGCAAAAGTGCTTCTGGATACATTTAGAAGGTTTCCGAGTGGTTTCGAGCCATTTTGGGCTCTTGCTATTCCCAGGTGCTCATCGGTCTAACTGGTTGTTGTCACCGGTCTGACCGGTGTAGGTGTCAGGACCTGTGCAGATGTTGTGCACTGGTCTGACCGGTGCTATGGACCGGTCTGACCGGTCAGAGCTAAGCTGGTGCAGCTACTCTGTTTTGTGAAGAGGTTTGCATAAATACATCCAGGGGGAGTTGGATTGGTTCAGGGGGAGCTTGCATGTGTGCAGGGGGAGCTCTTTGTGGTTTTCGAGCTTTGGTTTGGTGGTCTTTTGCTCTTTGCTTGAGCTTGTTTTTGTCTCGGCTGTGTCGAGCCGTTGCCCTTGCCTAAGGGGACCGAGATTTGTCTTCTTCAAGTGATCTTGCTCTTTACCATTACTTTTGGCTTTCGATCGCTTGCTGAAGTTTCTTTGTTCGTTTCTTTTCTTTTCCTTTTCTCTTTGGTTACCAAATGTGTGTGTTGTCAGTGCACTCATCAAGGGGGAGATTGAGGACTTGTGTGGTTCAAGGACCGGTGGATGGTCTTCCTGGTGTGATGAGTGATTGGCAACGTTGTGTGGACTGACTCTAGGCTAAGTATTGCTGGTGCAGGTAGCGGCTTGATTGGGGCTAGTGCAGGTGAAGAACAAGCGCGAAAGGTCAATGTCGTTAAGGCCTCCAGGTGTGGAGCAGACAATTAGGCTTGGCTCGAGGGACCCGGTAGCCAGTGGGGTCAAGTACGGGCCGCATGGTGGCAAGAACAGCAAGACGAAGTCGTGGACGGTTTCTTGGTTGAGCCTCAAAACCAAGGTCGAGCCGGAACTTCGTGGGGGCCAAGTCATGAGTGGAGATTAGCGGAGGCCACACCAAGTTCGCGAGGTTTCTAGTGGTTCACCACAAAACCACTGGGTTCCTTGGTTGATCCACAAAGCCAAGGCCGAAGACCGAAGTGCAGCAGCACTGGACCGGTGGGTACCGGTCTGGCCGGTGGGGTACTACGGTCTGACCGGTGTGCGACGACGCCTTCCGGAGACTTCGAAGCGGAGGACACGCATCGGGATCGCAAGGCTTGCTTCGAGGCTAAGAGAAGTGCGGTCACCGGGCATCCGTCCGATGGTGCTACGATGAATATTCCCAAAAGGCCTTTCAGGGGTGTGTATTTTAGTTTAATGTAATAGGGGTAGTTTCGTCTTTTGGTTGCCGCCATATAACCCAGGTGGTGAGAGGATGACAGCCATCTCTTGGAACCCTAGCTCATTTTCCTCTGCTATTTTCCCTTTCTATTTTCCTATGGATTTTGAGAGCTTCATTGTGAGATCTTGAGAGAGGGATGGATGATCGGGAGGCAAGCTAGACCTTGTATGTATAGATGATTCGGCGTGGTTCCTCAAGGCATGATGGTGTCTCTCCCATTTTCCCTTTTTAGTGATTTTCGGAGCCTTTTCTTGGCGATTTTCTTGTGGTGGATTTGAGGTCGTTTTCTTGGGGATTTGGTTGGGGATGTATGCATGAACCCTTCGTGGTTCTTTTCCTTGTGATTCCCCTCACAAATCCGTGGGAAATGGTGCTCGATTTTGGGGTTTTCTTAGGTTTTGGGAAAGTGGTGTTCTTGGTGGAAATCCTTCGATTCCTCTTGATTCAACAAGTTTTGGTGGACCAAATCGTAGCTATGGGATGCCCATGAGGTACTCCTAGTATCCCCAAAGTCTTGTGCGAATCTGTGGAGCGAATCAGGAGATCAGGAAGTGGATTTGGGGGAGTTGACCCGCGGCTCGCTATTCATCCCGAGCGCCCAGGCCCTGACTGGTGCAGTCCCTGTTGGGTTTTGGCTCGGGTGAACATCCTGGTGGGATCCCCAGTTTCTAGGTTTGCTGTTCTTTCGAGTTTGGTGCTGTTTGGAGCTTGGGAGGTTGGTTCCTTGGATTTGGGGTTTCCTGCCCAGGACCGGTCTGACCGGTGTGGTGTACCGGCCTGACCGGTGCAGGGGCTTGCTTGTGGAAATCGTCAAGTCTTTTTCGGGTGTTCCGGTTTGGGGTCTTGGGTGACCCGGAGTGTCTCTGGTGGTTGTCGGGTGATCCGGTGGTCTAGTCCGGGTGATCCGGCCAGGACCTGTCTGACCGGTGGTGGTGACCGATCTGACCGGTGTGGTCTGAGTGCTGCTCGAGTTGCTTGTTCCGCTGTGTTCTTGAGTAAGCTTTGGGTGTTGTTGGTTCCTAGGATCAGTAGCACTTCATTGGCTACGTGGTCTTGGCCAACTTGGGTAGTTGAGTCGGAGACGTGCTTTGGTTAGCCGTGTTCATCTTGTTGGAGAAGTCATCTCCTTCGAGAAGAATTTTTATCGGCTCCCATTCACTCCCCCCCCCCCGTCTCTGGATGCCAGTTCGGTCCTTTAGTAAGAAATGCCTTTTGCTTCTTTATTCATGAGTAAATTGACGGCTAAAGTAAGCACTTAACAACCGTCAACACCCACCTCCCGCAACCAAACGTCTGAGAGCCTGTGTGGTTCGAGGATCGGTGGATTGTTGCTTCTTGGTGTGATGAGTGATTGACAACATTTTGTGGATTGACTCTTGGCTAAGTATTGCAGGTGCTGGTTGCGGCTTGATTGGTGTCGATCCAGGTGAAATACAAGCGCGAAAGGTCTATGCTAGTGGGCCTCCAGGTGTGGAGCAGATAAGTAGGCTTGGTTCTAGGGAACCAGTGGCCGATGGGGTCAAGTGCGGACCGCATGGTGGCAAGAACAGCAAGACGAAGTCATAGATAATTTCTTGGTTGAGCCTCAAAACCAAGGTCGAGCCGGGACGAAGTGGCAGCCAAGTCATGAGTGGAGATTGGCGTGAGGCTACACTGAGTTTGCTGGGTTTGCAGTGGTTCTCCAAAAAACCACTGGGTTTCTCGGTTGAGCCACAAAAATGAGGCTGAAGCTCGACGGAGGAGGGGCGGCCACCCATGCCCGTCTAACCACCCAGGTGATGTGGTCTGACCGCCTGGGTCGCAGCACCGAGAAGCTTTGAAGCGGAGGACATGCGGCATGATCGCAAGAGCTACATTGGTGCTATGAAGGCTTGCGGTGGATGGGCATCCGTCCGATGGTGCTGAACTGGAGACATCCAAAATTGCCCTTCGGGGGCATGTATCTCTCTCATGTTATTACGGGTGTTTTAGTCTTTCGGTTGCCCCCATATAAACACTTGAGTTGTGGGATGGCAGCCAACTCTTGGAACCCTAGCTTGTTTTCTTTGTTATTTTCCCTTCCTATTTTCCTTAGGATTTCCATAGGACTAGATTGAGAGCTTCATGGAGAGATCTTTAGAGAGGGATGGATGATTGGGAGGCAAGCTAGAGCTTGTATGAATCTTTGTTGGCATGTATAGAAGATTCGGCGTGATTCATCAAGGCCTTTTGTTGTCTGTCCCATTTTCCCTCTTTGGTGATTTTCGGAGCCTTTACTTGTGATTTTTGTGGTGGAGTTTTGGAGGTGTTTCTTTGCGGGATTCTTGTTGGGTGTCATGTATGAGGACCTTGTGCCTCTTTGCTTGGTGACCTTGCCCCAACAATCACCCTGAAACGGCTTCGATTTGGTGGTTTTACGGAGTTCCTCGAGTTCATGACCTAGAGGGCCAAGATCCACGATTTCCTTTGGTGGAGAGGTTACCCAGAAGGTAACCTAGCTATCCCCGAAGTTTCACTGCAATCCATGGGGTGAATCGGGAGATCGGGCGATGGGAAGTTGAGGGTTGACCCGCGACCATTTTTTCTCAGTGGGGCGGTGTAACATCCCGAAATTTTGAATGTTTTACCAAGTGTGAATTTTCACAAAAATTTAAAACTTTTTGATTGAACTTGGGTGCTACCAAATTTGATCCCAATTTGCTAGCCTCTCATCTCAAATTCTCTATAAAATAAAATCATATAAAAATTATTTTCAAATTATGGTATAAATGTGATTTGGAGTTTATGGATTTTATTTGGATTTTATTTGAGTGTGTTTGAATTTGAAAGTATTCAAATTCAAATATATGGTTTAAACTTAATTCAAATCTATTTCCAAAACTAATTCAAATCCCTTCTATCTAGCTTGGGCCAGCTAACCTTCCCTAAAGTTCATCTGATCCCCTTCATCACCTAGCCCGTGATCGCACTGCACCCTGGCCTTTTTGCTACACCCTCGAAGCCGGCCGAACTCGGCCCGTTTTCATCACCCTGTAGCCGAGTCTATGACAAGTGGGACCACGCCTGGTCTTCCTTCTCGTCTCGCCGGTCAAGCCTCCGCACCCGAGCTCACCCTTCCGTCCGCACCTCCGCACCACGCACGCACACACGCGCGAGGGGACGCGCCACCCGGCCGGCACGGACGTCGAGCCAAGCACCGCACCGGAACCAAGTGGCGCGGGAGGATCCAAGGTGGGGAAAGACCCCTTTACCCTTGACACCACGCCCGCAGGGGCACTCCCAGCCACTGGGGAACGAACACGTCGGCTATCTCACCGCGGCCGTCCAATCAGTGCCCGGCAAAGACGCCTTTGCCCCTGCGCAGCTTTGCGCCAACCTTTAAGACCCCGGGGCGGGCACCTTCTTGCTGGGCAAGACTCGTTAGGGATCGTCCCCTTTCCCCTGTTCTGTTGCCGGAGGAGGAAGGGTGGAGGAGTAGAGGGAGAAGGAGGAAGGGAGAAGGGAGGGGAGCGCGCGCTTCACCACCGCGCCGCCACGCCGTCGCCAGAGCCGTGGGAGCCGGAGCTGCACGGACGTAGGTGCACGCTGTCCCCGCTGAGCAAGGACCCAAGCAGAGGAGGACGCCACCGCATCAACTCACCGTGCCGCCGTGACTTCACCGCCTCTTCTCCGACGCTCGTCACGGATAAGACTACATGTCCGCCCCAATGTGAGCCACCGTTCCGCGCTATCCGCTTCATCTCTCCCCCTTGGTCTTTCCTGTGATGTTCAGGAGCGCGCCCCTGCGCCGCGCCGCCGGCCTTCGTGCCGTGCACCACCCACGAGTTCGCCGCCGCGACGCACCCCAGCGACGCGTCGGCCCTCGCCGTCCTTAGCATGCCTACGAACCCGGCCTTCGAGCCGTTCTGTCTTGTGCAGGATCACCACCGCTTCGCGTTCGCCGTCGCGCCGCGGCCATGCTCTGCCCGGGGC
The DNA here is from genome assembly GCA_036936925.1 of Cenchrus fungigraminus. NCBI lineage: Eukaryota > Viridiplantae > Streptophyta > Magnoliopsida > Poales > Poaceae > Cenchrus > Cenchrus fungigraminus. The sequence continues at coordinate 44,382,945 of CM072778.1, read as the reverse complement.
GTCGCGTCCCGCCGGCCGTGTCGCAACCAGGGTCAGCCCTGTGCGCGTACACATGACCAAGTCAAGCGCATTTATGCACTTAGTTGCGGTAGAGCGCCTCTCTTTGTTGCTAACCGCGTTTGCTCCGCCGCTTTGCCCCGCCATGTCTGCGTCGCCATCGCGTCGCGGCTCTGGATGGCCGGACACCCTCGTTCTGGACTCCTGGGCCGCACTGATGTGTCCTGGTTCGCGCATGCGCATGACCGGCGTCCGTTCATGCGTCTGGCCACACACTCCCCCGTGCAAGGCCGCAGCGCCGCAAAATCGTGCCTCACACCACGTCGCCACCACCTTGAACCGCACCACGCCGGGAACGCGTCGGCGCCGCGTCGCGTGCCGCCTCTGGGTCCAAGCTTCAGGGCCGTGGTCGCGTCAGAGTAACCTCCTGACCTTAGCGAACCTTGCGCTGCGCTCGTTTGCTTGGTAGAGCCACCGCAGCCGCAGATTGCCATCCGCCGTCGCCGCCGGGCGCGTGCCGGGACGCACCGACGCGTGCGCGGATGGCAAGGGCGCCGCTGAGCCCCAGTTTAATCCAGGGGGCAAAGTTGGACTTCCCTGCTATTAAACAAAAGGGGTACCACATGGGCCTTAGCCCAATAAGGCCCATGTCCCGGCCCCTTTCTTTTTCCACTCTGCGCCCTGCAATTTAGTTGAAGGGCTTTAATCGGACTTCGCCCTCTCGGCCCAGTGGGTTAAGTCCAATGGGCTGTTTTCGGTCCACTAACCCTTTCGGCCCACCAAGGCCCAATAACCAGTGACGCTGACGTCACGATGATGTCATGCTGACGTCATCACCTATTTTCAAATTAAAAATCCTTTTCTTTTTTATAAATGATTTTGAAAATTATTTTATAAATCTCTTTTTCTTTAAAAATTCATAACTAATTATCCGGAGCTCCGAAAATTATGAAACCACTTGTGTTGGATTCATAATTCCGAGACGCTCGGGGCTACCCTATCCTTATCCTCTCTTACCCATGAACCAAACCTTGTTCTGCCTCGCGTACTTGGAGTAGGATTCGTGGCCGCTACCGCCACTGCGCTATTGTGGGTCTGGGACGCCGGAGCCCCGCAACTAGCCACTAGCGTGCCGCGGACAGGAATAACTACCCCAGGTCATGTTCACACCACTTACCTTGTTTGCACCCCTTCCACCACTTGGTTCCGCAACCCACATACCCGCTCTCACTCTACCTTGTTCCGTGTTGCGAAGCATGCACCGTACCAGGTGCCTGCAACTAGGAGGCCGCGCGTGATGGACGGCCGTGCCATGAGCTGTGGCCACTGCTACAAGCACGGCAACCTCGTGTTGCAACCTAGCTACTACATCATCGTTATCATCGCATCGCTAGCACTTGCTCCCCCGCGCTCTCGAGCACGCCTTACCGCATCACCACCCTTTTATCGACCACAAATTGATCCTTTCCTTCCCTTTGTGCTGCTACCGCACACCTTGTTCTGATAATGCTTTGCCTAGCTCGTTTCTCCTTTCTCATCTCTCCTCATCCTCTGAGCATTCGCTTCGTTGCACCTATCGGTTGCGCTAATACCTTGCAGGCGCAATCACCAAACCTCTAGCCTTGATCGGCAAACCCAACCTTTAACTAATCCTTCTCTCTAACTTGTTTTCTAGTATATAAAGCTAGTAGCTTAAAACTATTTTAATATAAAACTAATTACTTTGATTTCCTTAAATTAAACTAGTGCTGCTTGTAGCTAGATCGGATTTATTTGGTTCTTCTAAATTGATGTTATTTGGAGTTATTGCGTAGATGATTGCCGTTGTTTATTTCCGCGTCGCATCTCGTGTAGGCTTGTGATCATGTTTGAAGACCCGAGCTGTGACGACGACCCGAGCTGTGACGATTGGAAAGACCTTTGACTCGAAGGAAGGGCCCAACCTCTACTACTCTACGACGACTACCGCGCAGGTGTCATGTCACTCCCAACCATGTAGATCCCATGCATGCTATTTAGTTGCTAGTGCTTTATTTATGACGCTTTGGATGATTGAAATGCATAGACAATCTTTTAGCCATGCCTTGATTTGTTATATCCTGTACCTTGAACCTCCTACCTTTGGAACTAGCTACAGACCCCTAGCTAGTTCCCGATGTTTACTATCCATACATTTTACCTGTTTTGTGATATGGATGGATCTCTGGTTTGGACTGAGATTGGGATATCTTGGTATTCTAGCGTGTGTTTTGGGTGAGTGTGTATCCTTGACGTGTTATCGTGGGAGCGAGCCGCTTTGGTTAATTGTGAATGCCTGTCTAGGGGAGATGCGACCTGGCCTCTCGCCCTAGCGGCGTGTCGGACGGATGGAGTTGGTGAGTGCTTGCTCCCGCAATTAAGGACCGATCGTCTGTGTGACCTTGATCTTTGGGCTATTTTCGTACAAACCGTTCGCCTTGTTATGGGCGGGGTTCGGTCCGAGAACTAGTAGGTGGATGGCATCCAGCCTGTAGGCGGACCGGTGTGGTCGTGTGAGGGGGACGGGTTATACCCCCCGAGTAGACGTCGCCCCGGCTCCTCCGGGGATGGTTTCACAGCTTCGAGGCCTTGCTGGCAAGTTTCGCGCCCCAATCAGGACGAGTCAGGCTCGGAGAGGCAGGAGAGTGCCATCCACTGCTAGGTCTCCGGCCGTTAGGTAGAGAGGTGGATCGGAGGCATCCGATTCTGCTCTACTCAGTGGGTCTAGTTGTACAACCTCTGCAGAGTGTTAAACCTATAGCTATAGTTCGTGTCCACTGGTATGGACAGCCCTTACGATCTCTCACCTGGCTAGACTTTTCTTGTGCTGCTTCTCTCCCCCGAGTGTGTGAGCCCGGCTTCGTGCCGTTGAGATGTGGGGATAGGAGTTGGTGACCCCACATCGCAGATGAGAGTGGGATGCTGAGTCTTGGTTGAGATTCGGTGCTTTGGTGTACTTTCCTTGCTTGGGGTGTTGACCCTGGAGGCGTTGGCCTGGGAGGTGTGGATCTCCTCGGAGATGGTGACCTCTCTGCAATACCGCTTACCTTGATGTTGCTACCGCTGCTTGCATAAACTTACTACAGCCAGATATAGGTTTATCCATGCATATTAGAATTCATCCACCGCTTTTGCTCTTTGTTGGGAAGCTGACATGACCTACCCGCTTATCGGGTAGATGGCAATGCTTTCAGACTTGGTGATCGACTACCTCAACGACGAGGAAGGATGGGAAGACTAGAGCTGGTCCTACACTCAAGTTTGCCTGTGGGGCTAGAGACGCTTCGCTTCGATAGATCCGCTGCGTAGATGATTTACCTTTCTTGTTTAGTCCAGTTGGACTTGTACCCGGCTTATGCCGAAATGTTGTACTCTGATGTATTAATAAAATTATGTAATTTCCCCTTTTTCCTGTGTTGTATGGATTTGTACCACTTGAGACAGGGTTTGCACGTGATAGCCACTTCCTGGGACTATCTCAGATGTGCAGAGGATCGGGTTTCCAGTTTTGGAAATCTGGTTCGTTTCAGGTGGTATCAGAGCCGTACTTGACTGTAGGACGAGCCCTAGCAATGGCCGATAGTTTAAGACAGCCTAAACATCCTTGATTGAGTATATACCCCTTGATTTCTATATAAACCCCTTGAATTATACTATTACATCCTTGATTTCTCACTAACTAACTGACTTACTAACAACCCCTCTATGTGTTTGCTGACCTTTGGATAACAACGGATGTCACTTGATCAAGATCAAGTCATACTATAGAAGGATGCCTCGTACAAGACAAAGACAATTATCACGAAGATAGCTACGGAGATTGGGTACAGGGAAAAGATGAAGATAACTCTACAGGACTTACTTGGATTATCCCCTGTTGGACCCTCACTACAAGTTTACACCATCACAGTTCCCCTACATTGGAGTTTAGACTACCAAAGATGGAATAGACTGCCACCATGATGCTGCATGAAGGCTGCACACAAGAGAAGCAACAAGAACAATCTGCGCCCTTCTCTCTTTGCTCAGGATGGAGCTAGGATAGTGCCACTCTGGAGACAATAAGGAGATAAGATTCTAAACTCAAGTGCGCCAACATAAGGAACTGGTTATCTACTATATGGATTTGGCACACGTAAGCTTAGATCCAGGAGTCGGAACCCCTGCGATGCCCGTAGCTCAGCATTTGGATAAAGACCCATCGACTAGATGCTATGCGAATAACCGAGTCGCCACGGATTAAGAAACTACAACAAGCTGCAGCTACAAGAGGCAAATAAGGATTGAACAGCCATGATCACCCTGGAAGCAAGCATCAAATACTTGGAATAAGGATTTGATAAGTATATGGAATCCCCCATTGACGAGAAGTGTGAAATTTGGATGCACGGAGTTGAATCTCCCTAACCAACCAAAGATGACGATGGATTTAAGATGAACAGATGGGATACAAGGGGCACGGATAAAACAATAAACATAGAGCACCCTCCTTTGGAAGGACAAAGCCACGAGATCCATGGATGAAGAGGAGTAGTCCAACTAAGATGAAGTATCTGAAGTGGAAGAATTGGACAAGGAGCATTGGATTAAGATCAAGAAGATTTTAGCTTCCTTCCACAGGACCCCATGCGCCTCTTAGGCTACGAATGGAACTCCTTCAGTCGGAAAGATGATTTTGGCAAGTGGATCCTAACTCAGAGGATCGTGAGGGTAGTAGTTGCTACGGGATACAACATCAGTACTACCCGAGTCAAATGGATAACAATAAGTCATGTGACTCGAAGAGGACTATGGAACACAATTTACCGATTCACAATCAAGCCAGCATGGAGAAGAAGTTCACCAGTCTGCGTCAGGAAGCTCAACACCGAGACATCAGATGGAATGTATCCTCTCAAGTGATACAACACTAACATTAGGGAAACCCTCAAGTGCCCACGATATACTAGAACGTTTTTACCTGGTGTATTCTCGGAGGACTCAGGGGTCAGCCTCGAGATACACATTTGTCTGGTGCATTGCTTGAGTGATTGGATCTTAATGCTCTTATGGTTGTTATGCCTCTTCATGTTTGTGTGAAATTGTATTGAGTGCTTATGCTTGCTAGGTCTTTAGATGACTCCTCTAGAGACCTTAGCTACCCACCCTGCGAGACCAAGAACTTGAAGAATGAAGACCGACGTGTCGAGCAAACTGCAAGACCAACCTTCAGAGGAAGAGAAGAATTTCTCGCAACCTCGAAAGCTCAGAAGTGCATGTACCTCTATGGAAGCATATATTGGTTAAGAGCAGTTGAGTACCCTAAGATGTCAGTGACACAATTTGGATAAGTTCAGTCGATCCCACTTTTGGAATAAGCAATTAGTGGAGAAGCTCTACTGGACACCGTATAATGAACTAGTGGAAAGAAGAACTACATCGGGAACTACTGGACACAAGTTATCTGCTCAACCTCGCAGTTGGAACCTACTTATTAGAAAATAAGTCAGAAGAGTTGGTTAAGTATACAAGAGTAAGGTAGATGTAACTTCCACGTGAAGATCCATCCCAAGAAGTTGGAACCAAATCGACTAGTGTGAGATTTCGGATGGGAAGAGTCACTCACACAGTCGAGGGTGTTGCAGATGACCCCTCTTAACATGGACTATTACGAATGGGAAGTAACCATTCATAGTGTGTACGACCAGGAGCTAATTGGATAAGTCGGATGTTGCTAGCACTCTAGCGAGAATCGTCGGAGACGAGCTAAACCAACCAATGGGTTTCTATAAGAGCAGCACACGAAGATTGGTAAAGACTACTGGACACTCAAAGAACTTCCGGAAGATGAGAAATCGCCCTGGAATATGAGGAACATTGATTAACCACACAAGACCCTATGATGGAGTACAAGTACTGCAACAGGGTCAACTATTTGGATGAGCTTATATAAGAAGCAGAGGCATTTCCTAAGCCTCGAGATGACTGAGGAAGTAAAAAGGAAGTTATGTTCACCTAATTGCAACTAATTGCTGAGAGTGCACGCCATAAGCGGTGCGACTGCACTAATGTTTTGGAAAAATCAGTATATCTACTTAAGGATCAAGAGATAATATTTTATATCTTCAACATATCCCAGATGGATATGGCTTCAAGAAGATATCTTGGGTAAACTAGGGAAACCTAGAGAATATATGAAAATATGGATGAAGAAAGGATATTTAAGGAAACTCGATATTTGGTTGGCGTACCTCTCTTGGAGAAGTAGTCAAATTGGACAAGGATGATACTATACCTATCGGTACGCTAAGGAATACAAGAACTTTGGTATATGGCAACCCATTTGGATAAGAGCTTGCTATATGCATACCGACTAATTACTTACTGCAAGTTAGGCTCAGGGATATCGTCAGACTTGCAGACCTCTGCTAGACATAAAGTATACGACTCCCTCATATGGAAAGAAGTGGGAGACTCGTGCCTAATTGGATTATAAGCACATAATGGACTCCATGCGAATATGGCCCAGTTCATACAGAATAGTTTTGGAATAAGCTTAATTGATAAGAAGGATGTAACCTTGAGATCGAGGATTGGAATAATATGAGACTATCAAACTCCAAACTGCTATGAGCTTACCCAACTTAAGTAGCACGGCTAGATGATAAGAATTAAGGAAAAGAGATATCTAGCCTATACTTGGAATTTTTCGCGAGATGGAACAAGAGTATAGACCATGGGAATAAGAGATGTGGAAGATAAGAAGCCTTGACGACAAAGCTCTACAACGTCAATGTACATCAACATCTTGAAGTCCCACCGAAGAGAAGACCCTCACCACAACCGGTACGAGCTTAATCTCGGGGACGAGATTCTTGTGAGGGGGGAGGAATGTAACATGCCGAAATTTTGAATGTTTTGCCAAGTGTGAATTTTCACAAAAATTTAAAACTTTTTGATTGAAGTTGGGTGCTACCAAATTTGATCCCAATTTGCTAGCCTCTCATCTCAAATTCTCTATAAAATAAAATCATATAAAAATTATTTTCAAATTATGGTATAAATGTGATTTGGAGTTTATGGATTTTATTTGAATGTGTTTGAATTTGAAAGTATTCAAATTCAAATATATGGTTTAAACTTAATTCAAATCTATTTCCAAAACTAATTCAAATCCCTTCTATCTAGCTTGGGCCAGCTAACCTTCCCTAAAATTCATCTGATCCCCTTCATCTCCTAGCCCGTGATCGCACTGCACCCTGCCCTTTTTGCTACACCCTCGAAGCCGGCCCAACTCGGCCCGTTTTCATCACCCTGTAGCCGAGTCTATGACAAGTGGGACCACGCCTGGTCTTCCTCCTCATCTCACCGGTCAAGCCTCCGGACCCGAGCTCACCGTTCCGTCTGTGCCTCCTCACCACGCACGCACACACACGCGAGGGGACGCGCCACCCGGCCGGCACGGACGCCGAGCCAAGCACCGCACCGGAACCAACTGGCGCGAGAGGATCCAAGGTGGGGAAAGACCCCTTTACCCTTGACGCCACGCCCGCAGGGGCACTCCCAGCCACTGGGGAACGAACACGTCGGCTATCTCACCGCGGCCGTCCAATCAGAGCCCGGCAAAGACGCCTTTGCCCCTGCGTAGCTTTACGCCAACCTTTAAGACCCCGGGGCGGGCACCTTCTTGCTGGGCAAGACTCGTTAGGGATCGTCCCCTTTCCCCTGTTCTGTTGCCGGAGGAGGAAGGGTGGAGGAGTAGAGGGAGAAGGAGGACGGGAGAAGGGAGGGGAGCGTGCGCTTCACCACCGCGCCGCCACGCCGTCGCCAGAGCCGTGGGAGCCGGAGCTGCATGGACGGAGGTGCACGCTGTCCCCGCCGAGCAAGGACCGGAGCAGAGGAGGACGCCACCGCATCAACTCGCCGCGCCGCCGTGACTTCACCGCCTCTTCTCCGACACTCGTCACGGCTATGACTACATCTCCGCCCCAATGTGAGCCACCGTTCCGCGCTATCCGCTTCATCTCTCCCTCTTGGTCTTTCCTGTGATGTTCGGGAGCGCGCCCCTGCGCCGCGCCGCCGGCCTTCGTGCCGTGCACCACCCACGAGTTCGTCACCGCGACACACCCCAGCGACGCGCCGGCCCTTGCCGTCCTTAGCATGCCTACGAACCCGGCCTTCGAGCCGTTCTGTCTCGTGCAGGATCACCACCGCTTCGTGTTCGCCGTCGCGCCGCGGCCATGCTCTGCCCGGGGCGTCACGTGCCGCCGGCCGTGTCGCACCCAGGGTCAGCCCTGCACGCATACACGTGACCAAGTCAAGCACATCTATGCGCTTAGTTGCGGTAGAGCGCCTCTCTTTGTTGCTAACAGCGTTTGCGCCGCCGCTTTGCCCCGCCATGTCTGCGTCGCCGTCGCGTCGCGGCTCTGGATGGCCGGACACCCTCGTTCTGGACTCCTGGGCCACACTGATGTGTCTTGGTTCGCGCATGTGCATGACCGGCATCCGTTCACGCATCTGGCCATGCACTCCCCCGTGCAAGGCCGCTGCGCCGCATAATCGTTCCTCACACCACGTCGCCACCACCTTGAACCGCACCACGCCGGGAACGCATCGGCGCCACGTCGCGTGCTGCCTCTGGGTCCAAGCTTCAGGGCCATGGTCGCGTCAGAGTACCCTCCTGACCTTAGCGAACCTTGCGCTGCGCTCGTTTGCTTGGTAGAGCCACCACAGCCGCAGATTGCCATCCGCCGTCGCCGCCGGGCGCGTGCCGGGGCGCACCGACACGTGCGCGGATGGCAAGGGCGACGCTGAGACCCAGTTTAATCCATGGGGCAAAGTTGGACTTCCCTGCTGTTAAACAAAAGGGGTACCGCATGGGCCTTAGCCCAATAAGGCCCATGTCCCGGCCCCTTTCTTTTTCCACTCTGCGCCCTGCAATTTAGTTGAAGGGCTTTAATCGGACTTCGCCCTCTCGGCCCAGTGGGTTAAGTCCAATGGGCTGTTTTCGGCCCACTAACCCTTTCGGCCCACCAAGGCCCAATAACCAGTGATGCTGACGTCACGATGACGTCATGCTGACGTCATCACCTATTTTCAAATTAAAAATCCTTTTCTGTTTTATAAATGATTTTGAAAATTATTTTATAAATCTCTTTTTCTTTAAAAATTCATAACTAATTATCCGGAGCTCCGAAAATTATGAAACCACTTGCGTTGGATTCATAATTCTGAGACGCTCGCGGCTACCCTATCCTTATCCTCTCTTACCCATGAACCAAACCTCGTTTTACCTCACGTACTTGGAGTAGGATTCGTGGCCGCTACCGCCACTGCGCTATTGTGGGTCTGGGACGCCGGAGCCCCGCAACTAGCCACTAGCGTGCCGCGGACAGGAATAACTACCCCAGGTCATGTTCACAACGCTTACCTTGCTTGCACCCCTTCCACCACTTTGTGCCGCAACCCGCATACCCGCTCTCGCTCTACCTTGTTCCGTGCTGCGAAGCATGCGCCGTACCAGGTGCTTGCAACTTGGAGGCCGCGCGTGATGGACGGCCGTGCCATGAGCAGTGGCCACTGCTACAAGCACGGCAACCCCGTGTTGCAACCTAGCTACTACATCATGGTTATCGTCGCATCGCTAGCACTTGCTCCCCCGCGCTCTCGAGCACGCCTTACCGCATCACCACCCTTTTATCGACCACAAATCGATCCTTTCCTTCCCTTTGTGCTGCTACTGCACACCTTCATCTGATAATGCTTTGCCTAGCTCATTTCTCCTTTCTCATCTCTCCTCATCCTCTGAGCATTTGCTTCGTTGCACCTATCGGTTGCGCTAATACCTTGCAGGCGCAATCACCAAACCTCTAGCCTTGATCGGCAAACCCAACCTTGAACTAATCCTTCTCTCTAACTTGTTTTCTAGTATATAAAGCTAGTAGCTCAAAACTATTTTAATATAAAACTAATTACTTTGATTTCCTTAAATTAAACTAGTGCTGCTTGTAGCTAGATCGGATTTATTTGGTTCTTCTAAATCGATGTTATTTGGAGTTATTGCGTAGATGATTGCCTTTGTTTATTTCCACGTCGCATCTTGTGTAGGCTTGTGATCATGTTTGAAGACCCGAGCTGCGACGACGACCCGAGCTGTGACGATTGGAAAGACCTTTGACTCGAAGGAAGGGCCCAACCTCTACTACTCTACGACGACCACCACGCTGGTGTCATGTCACTCCCGACCATGTAGATCCCATGCATGCTATTTAGTTGCTAGTGCTTTATTTATGATGCTTTGGATGATTGAAATGCATAGACAATCTTTTAGCCATGCCTTGATTTGTTATATCCTGTACCTTGAACGTCCTACCTTTGGAACTAGCTACAGACCCCTAGCTAGTTCCCGATGTTTACTATCCATACATTTTACCTGTTTCGTGATATGGATGGATCTCTGGTTTGTACTGAGATTGGGATATCTCGGTATTCTAGCGTGTGTTTTGGGTGAGTGTGTATCCTTGACGTGTTACCGCGGGAGCGAGCCGCTTTGGTTAATTGTGAATGCCTGTCTAGGGGAGATGCGACCTGGCCTCTCGCCCTAGCGGCGTGTCGGATGGATGGAGTTGGTGAGTGCTTGCTCCCGCAATTAAGGACCGATCGTCTGTGTGACCTTGATCTTTGGGCTATTTTCGTACAAACCGTTCGCCTTGTTATGGGCGGGGTTCGGTCCGAGTACTAGTAGGTGGATGGCATCCAGCCTGTAGGCGGACCGGTGTGGTCGTGTGAGGGGGACGGGTTATACCCCCCGAGTAGACGTCGCCCCTGCTCCTCCGGGGATGGTTTCACAGCTTCGAGGCCCTGCTGGCAAGTTTCGCGCCCCAGTCAGGACGAGTCAGGCTCGGAGAGGCAGGAGAGTGCCATCCACTGCTAGGTCTCCGGCCGTTAGGTAGAGAGGTGGATCAGAGGCATCCGATTCTACTTTACTCGGCGGGTCCAGTTGTACAACCTCTGCAGAGTGTTAAACCTATAGCTATAGTCCATGTCCACTGGTATGGACAGCCCTTATGATCTCTCACCTGGCTAGACTTTTCTTGTGCTGCTTCTCTCCCCCGAGTGTGTGAGCCCGGCTTCGTGCCGTTGAGATGTGGGGATAGGAGTTGGTGACCCCACATCGCAGATGAGAGTGGGATGCTGAGTCTTGGTTGAGATTCGGTGCTTTGGTGTACTTTCCTTGCTTGGGGTGTTGGCCCCGGAGGCGTTGGCCTCGGAGGTGTGGATCTCCTCGGAGATGGTGACCTCTCTACAATACCGCTTACCTTGATGTTGCTACCGCTGCTTGCATAAACTTACTACAGCCAGATATAGGTTTATCCATGCTTATTAGAATTCATCCACCGCTTTTGCTCTTTGTTGGGAAGCTGACATGACCTACCCGCTTATCGGGTAGATGGCAATGCTTTCAGACTTGGTGATCGACTATGACAACGACGAGGAAGGATGGGAAGACTAGAGCTGGTCCTACACTCAAGTTTGCCTGTGGGGCTGGAGATGCTTTGCTTCGATAGATCCGCTGCGTAGATGATTTACCTTTCTTGTTTAGTCCAGTTGGACGTGTACCCGGCTTATGCCGAAATGTTGTACTCTGATGTATTAATAAAATTATGTAATTTCCCCTTTTTCCTGTGTTGTATGGATTTGTACCACTTGAGACAGGGTTTGCACGTGATAGCCACTTCCTGGGACTATCTCAGATGTGCAGAGGATCGGGTTTCCAGTTTTGGAAATCTGGTTCGTTTCAGGCGGTCTAACCACCATAGGGGGGCGGTCTAACCGCCCTGGGTCGTCCAGGTCAAAGTTTTGGTTTTGCCAGATTTTTCCTCTGTGAGATTGTTCGCCTTGATCAGAGGAGCGTTCTGGTGAAATCTTGGTTGGTTTTGAGCCAGTTTGCAGGGTTTTCCGTGGAGGAGTTTCTTGCTGGGTACTGGAGGTTACACCGCCCCTGGTAGGAGGTTTAACCACCCTAGGCTCGTTCGGTGAAGTTCCTATTTTTGCCAAGATTTTTTGGTAGCTTGCTGCGACTTGACCAGAGGATCTTGTGGCTGAAACCGTGGAGAGTTTTGGAGCTGGGAAGAGTGTTTTTCGGTGGTTTTTCGGTTGCCAGGCATAGGCGGTCTAACTGCCCCCTCCATGCGATCTGACCGCCCCTACCCGTGTAGATAGGCTTCTTGTTGTTTCCGCTACTATTCGTGTGTAGAAGCTTTGGTTGGAAGTGGTGTTTGCTCATAGGACCAGTAGCACTCCAGTGGCTATGTGGTTTTGGCAAACGGAAGGTTGTGTGAGGAGCGTGTGATTTTCGGTACCCGACCGTGTTCATCTTGTTGGAGAAGACATCTCCTTCGAGAAGAATTTTTATCGGCTCCCATTCACTCCCCCCCCCTCTCTAGTCGCCAGTTCGGTCCTGTAGCGTCGGGGCCCCCTCTGACGGGAACTGCAACGTGGCGAGAGCGGCTCCGCGCCGCCCGGGGGCGTGCCAGGGTCACAGGGTGGGAGGATTTTTGTTGTCAGGCCATGATGAGATTTCCCCCGCGTGGGAGGGACACTGCAAAGACGTCCCATCACCTAAATGCACAACGACACGTTTCGACAAGGTAACTATCAGAGGCAAGGTTGAGGCTTGCACGGGAAGCCTCAAACCTACCAAGCGCGCAAGACAATATGTCGAAGAGCAGCTGCCTCGGGGCAGGGGCTGCCGCCCACACCGCCCTACGAAAACTACCTCGCCTAGCTAGGCGTACGACGCCAATCGAAAATGGAGGTCCACACCACGACACAGTTCTGACTACTGTTCTGGCACTATTACAACACTGTAGCCGGACACGATTTTACCAACTTACCCCTTGTACACATGTACCTCTTGGACTATAAAAGGGGGAAGCAGGTACCATGAAGGGAGAGGCAACACGACGAGACCGATCAGGCAAACAGACAACACACAGAGAAAGTGATCACGCGATCACACCACACAACCATTTACTCAACGGCACTCCATGCTCACGACCACTCCAAGAGAGTTGGGACCTGCTCCCTCTCTCGAGCTAAGCTTGTATCCGCTATTACAAGCCCCCTAGGCATATAGAACACTTCCCCCGACTGGATGTAGGCCCCCCCGTGGTGCTCGAACCAGTATAATCCTTGTGTCTCTAGTCCCAACCGTCCAGATCCGATGCACGAACATACCAAAATTTACTTGCTGGCGGTATCAAACCCCAACATTTGGCGCGCTAGGTAGGGGCACTTTGTGTGTCACGATGCCATCAGGTTCCGAATGGCCCATTCTAATGAGCACTCGGTGCCAGGCACCATGCTGCGTTTTGGCTCACTGGACTTCGTCTTCGACGGGCCAGTAGAGTCCCCGGCTAGAGCCGTGTTCACACGCTCCCAGTCCGACGCCCCCGTGTCTGCTCAGGGCGAGCAGCCTGTGGAGCCGCGGTCGGTAAAATCTGTCACCAATCGGGTCCTAGACCTGATTGGACACGACATGGCGGCTAGCCTAGGGCCGAACCCGTCCAAAGAACTTTTTCGCTTTGCGGCGTACACCGCCACCATGCTTGCTTTGCAGATGCATGATGATGAGATGTTGTCCTGGGAGGAGTTCAAGCTCTGCTACGACGCCATGTATCCTGAGGGGCAGACATGGCTGCCCTGAGGTGGGACGAGTGCCCTCACCGCAGGAGCAGACCACGGTCCGGTCCGGTCGGAAACATCCACAGGAAGCTGAGAGGAGGTCGATAGTGGGGTGCCTCTCCTAGTGGGGGTGATGACGCCCCATGACTCGACGCGCGAGTGCTTCGTCCTTCAACAGCACGACAGCGCAGTCCACTCAGCCCACACTGGGGAAAGCTCCACAGGAGGTGAGCTGACCTCACCTACCACCTCCGCTGGCGAGCGGCCCCTGCAAGGCGAGGACGACCGCGAGCGGTAGCGCGCCCATCTCGACGAGCTCGAGGAACCTAGAGGATGCTCGAGGAGGAGTGAGCGAGGCTCCACCACGAGCTTGGTGTGGAAGCTGTCCCCACTCCAGCGCACGAACGCGCGCAAGAAGTACGCCGCCGCATCAACGGCGACATTCACGGGACGCCCATAGCTCTTGACGGTGAATTTTGGTACCCCAAACATGTTCATTACACTTTGGTTTGAGCTTGATTATGGAACTAACCCACCACTAGGCACACTAATGATATGATAAGTTCAACTTTGTATGTGCATTTGGAAGTTCTGTGTTTTTGCAGGAAAATGTGGACTAAAGGGACGGAGTTACAACGAGTTTAAAGGAGCAAATGAGGACTCCCATTCGTGTTCAAGTGCAAGGTGAAATCACTCCCAAAGGTGGCAAGGACCAAGGTGTTACAACAAAGCATCCCCGAGGACTAATGCGTAAAGGTCGGACTTCATGCGAGAAGACCCCCTATCTTAAGCGTGGGGATGAAGTCACCAAAATGATGCAATTAAAGGGGTTCAAGTCCAAAATGACGAAAGGACCCACCTGGAGGAAGGTGTGACCGAACCAGGTCGAAGTGGGCCTAGGTCGGTCGGCCCACCCATTTCCGGCGTCGGTTCGGCCCCCCATTTCTTGAGCATGAAGATGATGCAACCCAAAATCATTGTGGGCGCCGCCATTCGCAGAGAATAGAGCCATACACCTGAGAGGTCGTCCACAAGGGAGAGAGGTTGGACTGAGAGGAGATCATTCGCGAGAGATTCATCGAGTCCAAGGAGGTGACCACAAGCCGAGGAGGACGTCAAGGCCCTGCCACGGAGCGCTCGGAGTTGAAGGAAGACACCGTCGGAAGAGTCACCATGATCAACAGCGCCATGCTTAGCGCCTTGATGGGGTAAACTTCTCATTTGTTCATGGGGTTGTAAACGATCTTGTTATGTAATCATCTACTGTTTTATGGTTTCAATCTATCAATCTAGTGTTGATGATGCTTTAATGTTTAAGGATAGCTACCGTGCTTTTCGGGAGTATAGATCTCACTAATCCCATAGAACCCTTCAATACGTCGTGATCATCATAGATCTAGTCATGAATACCTCCGCGAAGTGACAGTACGAGGGGAGGGAAAGGGCGAAACCGTGGTCACACCCCTCGATAGATTAGATTGGTTTAGTATCTCTTGACAGTTGCATGATCAAATATCGTAGACCCTATGGGCAAGTGTCTTTTATCTCTTGTGCACCTCACAACCCTCTCTAGTGTAGAGTAGTTTGCCTTTAGTTTAGACTTTAGTTTAAGGTTTGTTTAGTTAACTAGATTAGTGCTACATCAAATGCAATTGAAGGGGGCAAAGTGCAAAATGTCAAAAGGACCCATGGGAGCGAAGGGGCGACCGAACCGGGCCGGGATGGACCTATGCCGGTCGGCCCAGGCCGGCCGGCTTGGCCATTCCCCTGGCGGTTCGGCCCCTGTTTCTTGAGTGTGAAGATGATGCAACCCTAAGTACGTGTGGGCGCCGCCATTCGCAGAGAGAGAGAGCCATTCGCCCGAGAGGCCATCCACAAGCTAGAGAGGAAGAAGAGGAGAGGGATCATTCGCGAGGAGGATCGCTCGACTCGAAGGAAGCAACCACAAGTGGAGGAGGACGTCGAGGCCCTGCCACGACACCCCCGGAGGAGAAGGAAGACACCGTCGGAAGTGTCACCATGATCAACGGTGCTATGCCTAGCGCCTTGATGGGGTAATATTCTCATTTGTCCATGGGTTGTAAATGATCTTGAGATGTAATCGCAACTTTTATGGTTTCAATCTATCATCTAGTGTTGAAGATGCTTTCATGTTTAAGGTTAGCTACCATGCCTTGTTGGGAGTATAGATCTCACTTCTCCCATAGAACCCTTCAATACGTCGTGATCATCATAGGTCTAGTCACGAATACCTCCGCGTAGTGACAGTACGGGGGGAGGGAAAGGGCGAAACCGTGGTCACAACCCCCGGTAGATTAGATCGGTTTTCATATCTCTAAGCAGTTGCATGTTCAAGTATCGTAGACCCTTGGGCAAGTGTCTTTTATATATCTTGTGAGTTTCATCGCCCTCTCTAGTGTAGTGTAGTAGTTCTCTAGATTAACCATAGTTTAGGGTTTGGATAAGTTAATTAGATAGTGCTAGATCAAATGCTTGTAATCCCCTTGCTCCGCAGATTGACAAGAACCTAGGGAATCCCCGTAGTGAAAAAGGTGTAGGTCCGTATGCTTGCAGATCGAATGTTGTTACGTGTTTCAACCATCAACAAGCCCCCTTTTCTGACGCCGTTGCCGAGCATCAAGCCAGTTTATCATTTGATTTTGCATTGATTTTGTTAATTACTAACATCTAACCCTTATTACCTAGAAAACCCCTTCATTTTGTTTTGTTTTTGTTCTTTTTATTTTTGTTGTCTAAATGGCGTTCGCCAACCACCCTTTGGAAGAACCAGAGAAATCACTACGGGATTACGCTAGCCCGCGATGTGAAGACATCAAGGTACAAGAGTCGGATTCGAAACTCGAAGTGACAAAGTATGAAATCAAAGCTAGGATCATCAAGATGGTGGCGGCAACCCCATTTAGAGGGATGAAGACGGAAAACCCGTATAGACACATAAGGCATTTCTCGACGCTATGCAACATGGTGCGTCAAGAAGGAGTTCCCAACGAATGGTTCAAGTGGAATCTCTTCCCCTACTCACTTGCCGGCGAGGCAAGGACATGGTACTCATTTGCGTCTTTCGAAGTTGGAATGAATTGGAACAAATTGACGAGGAAACTTTGCGCAAAATGTTTCCGCATAAGCAAGGTCCAACATCTAAGGAGGCAAGTGATCAATTTAACGCAAGGAGAAGATAAAGGGATAGACCAAGCTTGGATTAGATTTTACGAGTTGATTGAACAAGGACCAAGACTTGACTTCTCCAGTGACGTACTTTTGCATGCATTTTTCTTTTCCCTAACCCCTAATTGCATTCAACATGTTCAAATGTGTGCAGGTGGGAATCTCATGGAGAAAACACTCACGGAAGCCGCTCAAGTTTTACAAAAGATTAGCAAAGCGGTAGTTATGCAAAGAGATTGGGAAACACGACTTTCGGGAGGGCCGGAACACGATTCAAGCATGAAGATGAATGCTGAAATTTCCAAAGAGGCAGCCTTGGAAGACAAGAAAGAGGAGACAATCCCAGAAAAGCTTGAAGAAATACACACCGAGACAAGAACTACCCCGAGCATTGACTTCGCCAATCAAACAAAAATGAGAGGAGTATGTCAACCGCAAAGCCATTAAGGGAGTCTGAGCAAATGGATTGGGTTCCAATTGATTATGGTGAAGTATTCGATAAGAGAAGACCGTACCCTAACCAAAAGGGGATGGCAAGAGCCTTGGAGGTAGACTTCCCACTGGAAAAGCAAGCGGAAAATTTATATGATCTTGAAACCACTGGTGAGATCTTTTGAAAGCTCTTTAGTGAAGATGAAGTGGATCCGGATCACATAGCCGAGGTGAAAAGAATCATGGAAATCAAAGCTAAAGCATCACCATACGCTCACCTCGGCAAAGTTATGCAATAGGATCCGATCAAGAGGAGAAGACGACCCCACACTTGAGTTGCGAGATCAATGGAATTCAATGCAAAGCTTTATGCGACATCGAAGCACAAGTAAGTGTCCTATCTTCTAAAATTTATGATAAAGTTCAAAATCATAACTTAGACCTAGTCCCAACTTAAACAAAATTAATTATGGGAGATGGTAGAACTATTAAACCTTTTGGCATTGCTTGCAACCTTAATATAGTCATCTCTGAAAAATGCATACCAACCGACTTCTTTGTTATAGATGTCTATTATGATAAACATGATCACATAATCTTAGGTAGGCCTTTGCATAAGTTGGTTGATGCCATTTTAGATGCCGGAAAAGGCAATGTAACAATAAATCTTAATGGTGACAAGTACACATACAATTTTCTTCGTGCTTCTAGTTTTGCTTCACCCCTTCCTCCCGAGGAAGGAGAAGAAGAGGTAGGGAGCCTTTGTTTTATTGAAACCCTTATAGATCTGCTACAAAGAGCGCTAGGGAACCAGCCTAATGATCAACAAGATGAGGAATTGGAGGAAGCAACGAAAGGACTTGAACCACTGTTGACGTTCCTTAGCCTCACTGCTAGGTTTGCACTTACGGCGACGGCGCCAGAAATGCTTGTTGGCACTCGCTAGCATCGCTACCGGGTTTATACCCCTAGTAATGGAGCTAGGAACGTCTTTGGTAAAACACACATCACAGAAAGGTCCGCAAGCGCACGGATTACCGTTGTAGCACTTCACCTGGTGGTATTCGGGTTATCGTATTTATATTTTCCCAAGGGAGGCACTACGGCAAAGATGATCAGATAAACGGTGGAGAGAAGCAAGACTCGGTAAAGAGCTATAGCGGGGGTAACGAATAAAGATATTCAGTGATGAGGACATCCCAGGGCACGATTTGGCCAGGCGCACAACAGTGTAGGCGGCAGCTGTGGAGCACGGTTTGGCCAGGCGCACGACAGTGTAGGTGGCAGTC
Source organism: Cenchrus fungigraminus (assembly GCA_036936925.1). NCBI lineage: Eukaryota > Viridiplantae > Streptophyta > Magnoliopsida > Poales > Poaceae > Cenchrus > Cenchrus fungigraminus. The sequence goes on along the minus strand of CM072778.1, from coordinate 44,364,358 downwards.
GTGTCCAACAAGAGTACGGATTAGCAAGGCGCACGACGGTGTAGGCGGCCCATGGGCTAGGCGCAGGATAGTGTAGGCGCACGACGGTGTAGGCAGCGAAGACGTGCACGTCTAAATTATCCCACCTTGCTTAGCTTGGGAGGACCAAGCCACCTTAAAAGGGAGAGCCACCTTTCCCCTATTGGACTAGTCTTTTGGGGTGATTGGGCCATTCCGCGAGAGGTGTGCTGGGCCGGACTCATCATTTGGTATCAGAGCTAGGCCCTTGTTAAGAAGGGGAGGATGATGAGGACATCCGAGGGCACGATTTGGCCAGGCGCACAACAGTGTAGGCGGCAGCCGTGGAGCACGGTTTGGCCAGGCGCACGACAGTGTAGGCGGCAGTCATGTCCAATGGGAGTATGGATTAGCCAGGCGCAGAACAGTGCAGGCGCACGACGGTGTAGGCGGCCCATGGGCTAGGCGCAGAACAGTGTAGGTGCACGACGGTGTAGGCGGCGAAGCCGTGCACGTCTAAATTATCCCACCTTGCTTAGCTTGGGAGGACCAAGCCACTTTATAAGGGAGAGCCACCCTTCCCCTATTGGACTAGTATTTTGGGGCGATTGGGCCTTTCCCCGAGAGGTGTGCTGGGCCGGACTCATCATTCGGGGATAACTTGACACACACAAGGAGATCTTGATAAAGGAGTAGAGAGGACCTAGTGAGCTGGGAGGACAACGAGATGAGGAAGGATCCTAACACAATCTATCTATTCTTGTCAACTCTAGGTAAAGAACTAAGGCAAAAGATAACCAAGGCAAGCTAAACTCGACAAGCTCTTCTATTACTGCAGGGGCATGCAAAGCCGCGCTCTCGGACTGGGATGAGAAGGGAGAACGACGACGCGCTGAATCCTACCGTCCCAAACTAACGTGGTGGACTACTGAGCCCGTCCGGAACTGTCACCTCCCTAGGGTACCACAACTATTCCGTTGAACGGGACACCAATCTAAGACTAAGGCAAGCTCTGAGTACCGCGCTCACAACGAACCAAAGAACCTTTCCTCGGATATCACGAAGAAAGGTCTCTCTCCGCTACTAAGCACAAACGTACTCGGTAGAAGATCAAGCGAAGAACGACCACAACACTATAGGGTTCAAGAGAGCTACGCTAACCAAGATTAAACTAACTTTAGTCTAAACCAAGAATAAAGCTTCTAGATCAAAGTAAAAGCTGAATGTAATTGACTCGAAAGGTAAGATAGAAAGATAACTTGAATTGTACTTGAATCTAAACAAAGAAAGGATACAAGAGTAGTACCGGAACCTTGAAGAAGTCTCCTCCGGAACCCCGAGACTAGCTCGACTCGACTCTAACTCCCAAGCTACACTAATCCTACTCTAAGTGAACAAAAGTGAGAAATGGAGATGCTCCTGCGTTGTGTGTCCATTCCAGTGAGTGGGAGGTGCCTTTTATAGGCAAGGGAGGTCGGTGGAGCGTAGGGGAGGAAGACCCTAGGTGCGGCCGGCTCTCTAGGCACGGCCGGCCCTAGGATGTGCCGCCTCTCGCCTTGGACGCTCCTGATCACTGCTCCAGAGGCGGTTGTAGGTCGGCTCCTTGGGTCGGTTTTGCCCGGCACGCCAAGTGATAGGTGCGGCCGGCCCTATAGGTGCGGCCGGCCCTACCCCGTGCCGTGCGATGCACCGACCGTGTTAGGGGACGCCTAGGATTGCCTCTGGATGACGGTTGTGGCGGTTGAGCAATCGGATAAGTGGACCCATTGATCCAAGTGATCTTAGTCTCCACCCTTTGATCAAACTATCGTTTCTTCAGTGAATCACACTCGTCCAAGTTGTGCTCGAGGGAGTAGGGGTGCTCTGGACCAAGGTCGTGCCACCGGGCAGGGCCAGCCGCACCTGGCAGGGTCGGCCGCACCTGCAGGTCCGGCCGGACCATGTGGTTCGGCCGTGCCTGGCACCTGTGGCATGTTGGTCCCAAATTCTCCCAAAATGTGTACCTGCCTATGAAATTCACAACACAACTCGTGAAACTTTATTAGTACTAAAAATGTGCATGATACTTGTCATATACTCCTCTCGAACCCGAGGTTTTGACGGTCAATTTTTTGTTGTAAGGATCGTCAACAAAATCCCCCAAGCTAAACGTTTGCTCGTCCTCGAGCAAAGCCTAGACTTGGCCTCGGTGGATCAGGAGTTGCATGATATTACCACTCGGCAAGTACCTATGCACAAATCCATGCTCTACTTGCTATTTGAAAAGATTGGTACGAGAGAAACTTAGCCTTGTTTTGCCTGTGGTGCTTGTAACTTTCCACCTTGCCTTCGGAGGTTGAAAGGTAAAATGGTTTTGACTTTGCATCACTCGCTCTTCTCTTTTCGGGATCCTATCTCAGAGTTTTGAAAATTTTGCAAAGAAAAACAAGGTTCCTCGGATGGTTCCCTCGATCACTCAAGTGGTATTTGTTACCTCACCAAAGGCTTTTGAGCGAGCCTCAACTTCCTACTCTATGGCTTGTATGTGGAGCTTTGGGTAGGATAAGCATGAGACTCACTTGTGCCACATGATGTTGTTGAGCCAAAGACCGGATTCAAGAAGAAACTAGTCATGCAACTTGATCGAGATGTGCAAGTGTGTGGAATATTTTTGTTTGTTTTTCTATGGACTCCTTGGTTGAGATTCTCCTCTTGCTTTTTTATTTTGGAGGGAGGTCATGCTTCATCATTTTTTTTCATGCTCCTTGATTGGAGCACATATATATTTTTGTATGCTTTTTGAGCATATACTTTTCTTTCTTTTGATGACCCCTCTCTCCTTTTGCAAGATTACAAGAAGAGAAATCTCTTGGGAACTTTGGAGTATTTATTTTTGGTGGGTGGATGGCATGTTTTGTGTAACTCCCTGTGTGGAAGTTAGCTTGTATATGTGGGTGTACGTGATCTCGATTATGGGAGCATGAAAAGATTCTACCAAGGGTCACAACAATTTGGCAAAACTCAATGGGTCACAAGGAAGCATATGTAGAAGGTTTATACTTTAATTTCGACATATGGCTTTGGTAGGTGATATGACCATTGAGTAACTTGTCTTGTTTTATTTTCTCAAAAGAAATCATCCGAGATTTTCACCATACTATGAGATAGAGCAAGATCAACATTGTCTCACCATATCATACTAGTCAACACCCTAGGTTTGGTCGTAAGCCTTTGCTTCCCACAAAGTTTTATTTCAGGCTCTTGTCTCAAAATATACCAACAAATTCAAATACTCATAGAGCACAAGGTTGTACACTAGGTTCTTGCAAAGTTTTAACATAACAACTACTCATCACTTCCAAAGTGAGGATATAGACAAGATTTCAAGTGCACATGGTTGAAGCAAATATTTTTGTTGTTTTTCTTTTATTCAAATGTGATAAACAAGATGTTGAAAATTGGTTTGGATGGACATACCTTCCTTGATTGAAAATGGGGTCTCCCCCAAGCTAATTTTTGGCTACCTGGTTGGCGTGTCTTCATTTGGGTGATGAGTTGAGCACTTGGAAGCTTGTAGTGGTTGGCTTGATGGATTCGTGGAAGATCATAGGTACAGCCGTACCACTAGGTTCGGCCGGCCCTACTCCATTTGCTCCAAGCACTCGTGTCCCCTCCTGTAAACATCCTACACAAAAATTTTGTCGAAGGGAGGTACGGCTGTACCTCTAGGTTCGGCCGTATCACCAAAAATCTCCAAAACTGTTTTTTCTATGTCTTGTTTACTTACTAATGCAATGGTGAAATCAAATTTGAAATTTAAATATGCTTGATGCACGAAATAAAATGTTGGAAGGGAAATATGAGATAAATACCGGTTTTCCTCACGGTGAGGGCTCGTAGTTTAGAGTCCGTGAGCGGGACTCCTCCGTTTGCTCAATTGATCTTGGATTCGTCCGGTCCCGGAGTGGAAGACTCGGACGATCCTCCCTTCACATGCCACACCCTCTTTGTTTTCTTCGGTGGAGCTGAAGTCGGTGAGGCTTTAGCGGGGGTGTTTTTGGTTTCCGTCTTCTTTTCCCCCTTAGCCGTGTTGATTGCCTTCGGCTTGTTTGGTGGCGCCCTTTGGATGCTTTGTCTTGCTCCCAATGCTTCCTCATCGTGGCAATGAGACTATCCACCTTGGGCTTGGTCGGGGCCACCTTCTCTTTCTTGTATTGGGGCTGTGGCTTCCTCCACTCTCTAGATTCCTCATCTTGCACTAGGTAACATTGCTCTTCTTTTGTTTGAAATTTGAATGTCATGTTTCTTCACCCTATGCGGAATTGAATCTTTCCGGCTCCGACATCAATCCTTGCATTGACATCTCTTAGGAATGGTCACCCGAGAATAAGTGTCGAGGACCACGAAATCTGCAAAGACATAGGAGCCTTTGACATTCACCAAGAGATTTTCCACTATGCCCTCTGGATATTTAATCGATGAGTCGGCAAGTTGGACTATCATCATTGTCGGAGAGAGAGCAGGATGTCCTAACTCCTCAAACATGGCCTTGGACATGAGGTTGACACTCGCACCAAGGTCACAAAGAGCATTCTTGATCTTTTGATAGTATATCATGCATGTGATGTCCGGATATCCATTGTCTTTCCTGTGCAAGACTACTGATTCCTCCCATGGGTCTTGGATTTGATGTATGAGCTTCCCTACATGGTTAGGTGCATACACCCTCCAAGATAGCTTACCCCATCTGGTGGATACAATGCTAACATTCTCTCGGGTAGGTTCGGGTTGCCCCGGGATTCCACCCGACTCGGAAGACGGTAAAGAAGCAGCAAGCTGAGCAAGTTGAGTTTCTATCATTTTATTAAAGCTTAGCTGATTCTTCATAGCAGTAGTGAATGATTCTATGGTAGAATTCAGATTTTCAAGAACTTTATCATTGGCGGCTAGCTTCTTGTTTAAGTTTTCATTAATTCTAGCTTGGCCAAAGACAAGATCTCTAATGGAAGGCTGATTATTGAAATTGTTAGAATTATTACCTCCATTTTGATTGTTGAACGGGAAGTTGGGCCTCGACTTCCACCCTTGATTGTTGTAGTTGTTGTTGCGGAACTCGTTGTTGTTGCCATTGTTGATGAAGCTGGCTTCTTCCCTTGTCTCGGGGCAATCATTTCCCGAATGACCCACATTACTGCAAACCTCGCACGTCATGCGAGCGTCCATAATTTTGGCGGTCTCCATATTGCTCAGTGCCTCCAATTTCTTCATTAGGAGGTCCATCTTGGCGGCGAGCATGTCGATTCCATCGATTTGGTGTACACCGCGGTTACGGGGTTGGAGACGATCTCCATCCCAACCTTGATTTGCCACCATCTTCTCGATCAATTCCTTGGCGGTGGGTACTTGTAGCGAGAAGAAGGCTCCTCCAGCGGCTGCATCTAGGTGCTCACGAGCGGTACGCTTGAGCCCGTGATAGAAGGTTTGAATTAAGAACCACCCTTGCATGCCGTGGTGTGGGCACACGGTGATGTACTCCTGGAGACGTTCCCATGCTTCCGGGATATTCTCATCATTCTGCTGCTGGAAGCTCGAAATTCTAGCGCGGAGGGTATTGGTTTTGCCCACCGGGAAGAACTTCACGAGAAATGCCTTAGAGCACTTGTCCCATGTGTTGATGGCATCTCGCTCCGCATAGAACCATTGCTTCACCTTCCCGAGTAGTGAGAACGGGAATAGGCGAAGATGAATCGCATCGTCCGTCACTCCGCGGATAGTGAAAGTCCTACACACCTCCAGGAAATGCTGGAGATGTGCGTTGGCATCTTCATTAGGCTTGCCGCAGAACGTACTCGCTTGCACCATGTTGATCAACGCCAGCTTGAGTTCAAAGTTTCCTTCTCCCACCGTCACGTTCGGTCCGGTAGGGACATTGGTGTTGGAAGGAGCGGAAAACTCGTGGATCGTCCTCTTGGCCATCGGTGCTGATGAGGTGCTGTCTACGGGATCGACGGTGTTCGTCTCTTGACTTGAGAGAAACTTCTGAGGAATGAGGACACGAGGTCGCACTCTCCTCACAAGTGACTTCGGATTGTCGTGAAAGTTGGACGGTAGGTCGAAACCGGTCATGCACTACTCTGCATACATGAGAGTAGAGCAAGGGTAAACCCGCTTAAATAGCGGTTCACCGAACCTGGATAACTCTACCACTAAGTTTAAACGATATCTTTTGCCTATTGCCTCCCCAGCAACGGCGCCAGAAATGCTTGTTGACGTTCCTTAGCCTCACTGCTAGGTTTGCACTCACGGCGACGGCGCCAGAAATGCTTGTTGGCACTCGCTAGCGTCGCTACCAGGTTTATACCCCTAGTAATGGAGCTAGGAACGTCTTTGGTAAAACACACGTCACAGAAAGGTCCGCAAGCGCACGGATTACCGTTGTAGCACTTCACCCGGTGGTATTCGGGTTATCGTATTTATATTTTCCCAAAGGAGGCACTACGACAAAGATGATCGGATAAACGGTGGAGAGAAGCAAGACTCGGTAAAGAGCTATAGCGCGGGTAACGAATAAAGATATTCGGGGATAACTTGACACACACAAGGAGATCTTGATAAAGGAGTAGAGAGGACCTAGTGAGCTGGGAGGACAACGAGACAAGGAAGGATCCTAACACAATCTATCTGTTCTTGTCAACTCTTGGTAAAGAACTAAGGCAAAGGATAACCAAGGCAAGCTAAACTCGACAAGCTCTTCTAGTGCTGAAGGGGCATGCAAAGCCGCGCTCTCGGACTGGGATGAGAAGGGAGAACGACGACACGCTGAATCCTACCGGCCCGAACTAACGTGGTGGACTACTGAGCCCGTCCGGAGCTGTCACCTCCCTAGGGTACCACAAATATTCCATTGAACGGGACACCAATCTAAGACTAAGGCATGCTCTGAGCACCGCGCTCACAACGAACCAAAGAACCTTTCCCCGGATATCACGAAGGAAGGTCTCTCTCCGCTACTAAGCACAAACGTACTCGGTAGAAGATCAAGCGAAGAATGACCAAAACACTATAGGGTTCAAGAGAGCTACACTAACCAAGATTAAACTAACTTTAGTCTATACTAAGAATAGAGCTTCTAGAGCAAAGTAAAAGCTGAATGTAATTGACTCGAAAGGTAAGATAGAAAGATAACTTGAATTGTACTTGAGTCTAAACAAAGAAAGGATACAAGAGTAGTACCAGAACCCTGAAGAAGACCCCTCCGAAACCCCGAGACAAGCTCGACTCGACTCTAACTCCCAAGCTACACTAATCCTACTCTAAGTGAACAAAAGTGAGAAATGGAGATGCTCCTGCGTTGTGTGTCCATTCCAGCGAGTGGGAGGTGCCTTTTATATGCAAGGGAGGTCGGTGGAGCGCAGGGGAGGAAGACCCTAGGTGCGGCCGGCTCTCTAGGCACGACCGGCCCTAGGATGTGCCGCCTCTCGCCTTGGACGCTCCTGATCACTGCTCCTGAGGCGGTTGTTGGTCGGCTCCTTGGGTCGGTTTTGCCCGGCACGCCAAGTGATTGGTGCGGCTGGGCCTACCCTGTGCCGTACGATGCACCGACCGTGTTAGGGGACACCTAGGATTGCCTCTAGATGACGGTTGTGGCGGTTGAGCAATCGGATTAGTGGACCCATTGATCCAAGTGATCCTAGCCTCCACCCTTTGATCAAACCGTCATTTCTTCGGTGAATGACACTCGTCCAAGTTGTGCTCGAGGGAGTAAGGGTGCTCTGGACCAGGGTCGTGCCACCGGGCAGGTCAGGCCGCACCTGCAGGGCCGGCCGCACTTGCAGGTTCGGCCGGACCATGTGGTTCGGCCGTGCCTGGCACACGTGGCATGTTGGTACCAAATTCTCCCAAAATGTGTACCTGCCTATGAAATTCACAACACAACTCATGGAACTTTATTAGTACTAAAAATGTGCATGAAACTCGTCATATACTCCGCTCGAACCCGAGGTTTTGACGGTCAAATTTTTGTGGTAAGGACCGTCAACAACCACAAGATGGAAGTGCGGAGGATGAGAAATTCGAAGACATCAGAGAAACTAAACCTGAAGAACATAAAGTTCCTGAGGTGGATCTCAAACCTTTGCCCAAGGGATTGAAGTATGAATTTTGGGGCCAGACAAGTCTTATCCTATCATCGTGAGCGACGAGTTGAGTCTCGAAGAAAATGAGAAGTTGCTGAATTTATTAAAGAAGCACAAGAAGGTGATCGGATATTCAATCAATGATCTCAAGGGGCTTGGCCCAGCGTTTTGCACTCATCGTATACCAATGGAAGACTAATGCAAGCCCATAGTGGACCATCAAAGGAGTCTAACCCATGCCATGCGAGAGGTAGTGAAGAAGCAGGTTATCAAGCTATTGGATGCCGGAATCATCTAGCTGGTGCCGCATAGCGAGTGGGTGAGCCCTGTACATTGTGTGCCGAAGAAAGGAGGTTTGACCGTGGTGAAGAATGAGAAGGATGAATTAATACCACAAAGAACCATGACCGGATGGCGGATGTGTATCGACTACCGAAAATTGAACAAAGCAATGAAGAAAGATCACTTCCCCTTACCGTTCATTGACGAGATGCTTGAGAGGTTAGCAAATCATGTATATTTTTGCTTTCTCGATGGATACTCGGGGTTCGTGCAAATTTCTATTCACCTAGATGATCAACACGTGACAACTTTTACTTGCCCGTATGGAACGTTTGCATATAGAAGGATGTCCTTCGATTTATGCAACACTCCGGCCTCTTTTCCGTTGCATGATGGTGGTGTTCTCGGAATTCAATGAGGATACTGTTGAGGTGTTCATGGATGATTTTTCCGTTTATGGAAAAACTTTTGTGAATTGCTTGGCAAACTTGGACAAGGTTCTCACAAGGTGTGCGGAGGTCGATTTAGTGCTAAATTGGGAAAAATGCCACTTCATGGTAAAGCAAGGGATAGTGTTGGGACACGTTATATCTGAAAGAGGAATTGAAGTGGATAAAGCTAAAGTGGAGATGGTTGAGCAACTCCCACCACCTACGGATGTAAAATCTTTGAGAAGCTTTTTGGGCCATGCTGGATTCTATAGAAGATTCTTCAAGGATTTCTCAAAGATCACTAAGCCTTTGACTCAGCCTCTTCAAAAAGATGTGGCATTCGACTTTGATGAGAAGTGCTTAGCGGCATTCTGGACTTTGAAGAACGCTTTAATAAGTGCCCCTATCATTCAACCTCCGGATTAGAGTCAACCCTTTGAAATCATGTGCGATGCAAGTGATTATGCCATAGGGGCAGTTTTGGGGCAAAGAAAGGAAGGCCGGGCTCATGCTATATATTATGCTAGTAAAACTCTTAATGAAGCTCAACTAAATTACGCCACAACGGACAAAGATTTTTTAGCGGTTGTTTTTGCCTTTGAAAAATTCAGATCTTACATTGTGAACTCAAAGGTGATTGTTTACACTGATCACGCGGCAATCAAGTATCTTTTGTCTAAGAAGGATGCTAAACCAAGATTGATTCGTTGGATCCTTCTTCTCCAAGAGTTTGTTGTCGAGATTCGAGATAAAAAGGGTGTGGAAAATGTTGCGGCCAATCATTTGTCGAGGATGAACCATGGATAAGATGATAAGGAGTCCATCAAAGATAAAATGAGAGATGACCACCTCTATCGGATAATCGACAAGGATATTTGGATGATCGACATCATTCGGGCAATTCGAAGAATGCCTCTTGATCACCTAGTCAAGAACACTCAAAGGAGGGTAATATTCGAAAGTCAAAAATATTTTTGCGATTCACCTTGCCTCTTTAAGCTTGGGAATGATGGAGTGATGAGGTGATGTGTACCAAGAGAGGAGAGGCAAGAGATCTTGAGAAAGTGTCATTCGGCGGAATACGGTGGACATTATAGTCATTTTTGAACACAAGCAAAGGTATGGTCCAGCAGATTTTATTTGCCAGAGATGCATGAAGATGCTAAAAGGTATGTTGCCTCATGCCCCGAATGCCAAAGAACCAGAAACATATCTCAAAGGAATGCTATGCCCTTGAATTACAATCTACAAATTGATATATTCGATGTTTGGGGGATTGACTTTATGGGACCTTTCAAAAATTCACATTGATATAAGAACATCCTAGTCATGGTTGATTATGTATCCAAGTGGGTAGAGGCCATCCCATGGCGTAAAGCTTCTACGGAAGAGTCCATTACAATGATTAAGAGTGTGATTTTCCCTCGCTACGGTACTCCAAGAATCTTGATAAGCGATGGAGGGACTCATTGCACCAGGAAGAACTTTAAGAAGTGCTTGTCCAAGTTGGGGATTGAACATAGAGTGGCTACGACATATCACCCACAAACCAACGGACAAGCGGAAACATCGAATAGGCAACTAAAGAGCATCCTCAACAAGACTATAGAAAAGGGAGGCAATGATTGGTCAAATAAATTGGATGGAACATTATGGGCATATCATACGACATTCAAGACACTAATAGGTATGACTCCATATCAGTTTGTTTGTGGCAAAGCTTGTCATCTTCCGATCGAGTTAGAACACAAGGCATATTAGGCAATAAAAGAGATGAACCTCGAAATAGATGTCGCAAGGATAAAAAGGAGGATTCAAATTAGAGAGCTAGAGGAGATGAGGTTGAAGGCCTATGTGAATCCAAGCATTTACAAGGAAAGAATCAAGAGATGGTATGATAAGAGGCTTAAAAAGAAAGATTTCAAGGAAGGAGATAAGGTCCTCCTCTATAATTCAAGGTTTAAAACTTTTGGAAGAGGAAAATTGCAAAGTAAATGGGACGGACCTTGTGTCGTTCACTCTATGCTACCCAATGGAGCAGTCACAATCATGGATGCAAAAGGAGATCAATTCATGGTGAATGGTTAGCGACTCAAGGTGTATCTCGAACCCGATGTCGTGCCCCTTCACTATGTTAACATCTTTATCATGGAGGATGAGCCCGAACGTCAAGTCTAAGACATAAAACAAGGTATGCAATCTGTAAATAGCTTTTGTTTTTATCTTTCTGTAGTTTTCGCGAGTTTTTGCCAAGCCATCTTTTCTATATGTGCTAATAATCAAATAATAGTGGGATTCACAAAAAGTTGGACCGAACCGTCCCGCGAACGAGGGCAAGCCGGCCGGCCCGATCCGATTGGCCCAAGGGCCCAGGGCGTCGGTTCGTGCCCATTTTTCTCTGCGACGCGTCTCATTGACTTCCAAGTTTAGACCGACGATTTTTGGGAAGTCAAAGATAGGAAAGTTTGGGTTCTAGGGCATTCTTTCTCCGGCTACTTAAAGGAATGAAGAGGAAGCTCAGGAATCCATCCCAAGTTGCATTGTTTCACCTCCACAATAGCTAGAGCAGCAGCCACGACGTCCCCAAGGAGCGAGGAGGTGAAGCTAGGAGTTGAGAAGCCTATGGAGCCGGAGGAGGTGCGGCGGTCTCAACTGCGGCTGTCATTGACGCCATTCCACGGGGTCGTACCCGGGATGGAGGCGGTCCCGCTCGGGCAGATCGACCTACCTGTGACTTGTGGGACTGCGAGCAACTTCCGCAAGGATACGCTCACCTTTGAAGTGGTCAGCTTCCCGGGGACGTACCACGTGATCCTCAGAAGGCTGGCGTACGCCAAGTTCATGGCGGTTCCCAACTACACCTACCTCAAGCTGAAGATACCCGGTCCAAAGGGCGTGATCATCATCAACACAACATTCCAACATGCCTACGAGCGTGATGCCGAATGTTTTCAGTTCGTGGAGATGGTTATCCGCTCTGAAGAGCTCACTGTAGAACCGACCCCTGAGATCCTCAACATCCCCGAGACATCCAAGCGAGTGACGTGCTCCTTCGAGCCCACCAAAGACGCCAAAGAGGTTCCCGTCTCCGACGACGGGTGAATGCTCCGTATCAGCATAACGCTCGGACCTGAGCAGGAGGGTGCACTCGTGGGTTTCCTTCGGGCAAACCTCAATGTGTTTGCTTGGAAACCTTCCGATATGTCAGGCATCCCGAGGGAGGTCGGCAAGCACAAGCTCAACATCAAACCTGGCGCCAAGCCGGTCAAGCAAAAGCTACGTCGCTTCGACAGCGACAAGTGCAAGGCTATCAGGGAAGAGATTAAGAAGCTCCTCACTGTGAGTTTTATCAGAGAAGTATACCACTCCGAGTGGTTGGCGAACCCCGTACTGCTGAAAAAGAAGAACGGCAAGTCGAGGATGTGTGTTGATTACACTATTCTGAACAAAGCGTGCCCGAAGGATCCGTTCCCTCTACCGTGCATAGATCAGGTTGTCGACTCGACCGCAGGGTGCAAAACCCTTTGCTTTCTTGATGCCTACTCAGGCTACCACCAGATCGCCATGGATCTAGCCGACCAGCTGGCTACTTCGTTCATAACCCGTTTGGCTGCTTCTGCTACTCCTCTATGCCGTTTGGGCTGAAGAATGTGGGGGCCACCTTTCAGAGATGCATGCAGCGCATCTTTGGTGAGCTCATCAGACGCCTGGTCGAGTCCTATGTTGATGACATCGTGGTGAAGTTGAAGCAAATGGGAGACCTAGTCCCCGACCTCGCGGCTTTCTTCAAAAAGCTACGGCAGTATCAGGTGAGGCTAAATCCCGAGAAGTGCGTTTTCGGGGTTCCGAGGGGCATGCTCCTCGGCTTTGTCATGTCGGAACGCGGCACAGAAGCTAATCTGGAGAAGATCTCCGCCATCACCAACATGGGGCCGATCCGGAACGTGAAAAGGGTCCAGATGGTAACAAGCTGCTTGGCGGTGATCAGCCAATTCATCGCCCGGCTGGGCGAGCGAAGCCTGCCCTCTACCAACTCCTAAAGAAATCAGAACACTTTGCCTAGACCGCGGAGGCCCTCGAGTCGCTGAAAAAGTTGCTTGAGAGTCTGCCCATTGTAGTGAACATGGCCTCATAAGCCATTTGTTCGAGTTTGATTTTGGTGATTAATGACAACATAGTCAATGGGACTAACCAATTTGTTAAGCATGTCTTTGTAGGCATTCCTAGGTCCCATGGATATTGCCAAAAGTTAACATACCATGCCCAAGTTAACATGTCATACTGAGGACCGGAGCATCCGAGGACCGGTGGATGGTCGCTCCTCAGTGTGATGAGTGATTGACAACGTGGTGTGGAGACTCTTGGCCGAGTATTGCAGGTGCAGGTTGCGGCTTGATTTGCGTTGGTGCAGGTGAAGAGCAGGCGTGAAAAGTCTATGCTTTGCGGGGCCTCTGAGGAGTGGAGAGACAAGTAGGCTCGGCTTGAGGGACCCGATGGCCAACGGGGTCAAGTGCGGTTCGCATGGTGGCAAGAAAAGCAAGACGAAGTCGTCGATCAGAGCCGGTGTAGGGAAGCAGCTTACAACCGGAGTCTGCACGCGGGATTTGTGGTGGTTCACCACAAAACCGTCGGGTTACTTGGTTGAGCCACAAAACCAAGACCGGAGGCTCGGCGGGCGGAGGCGGGATCCGGGCGCGCCGAGAAGGTTCGATGCCGGCGGACACGTGGCGGGATCGCAGGGCTTGCGTCGGGAGAACGCGGACTGCGGCAAAGGCGTGGCCGTGCGATGAAGAGGAGTGCTACTTGACCTATTTGCCCCTGAGGGGTTTGTATCTCAGTTTAAGTGCTAGGGGTAGTGTGGTCATTTGCCCAACCCAGAGGAACTCATATATATTAGCTCTAGGGTTTCTGGGCAAACCATCCATCTGGACTGCTTCCCATTTCTCTACTCTATAGGCATAGATTTTCTTCACCGTTTTGTAGAGAATCTGACCTCCGAGTGTATGGAAGCTTTCATGGTTGCGTCGATCTCCTTCTTGTGGCTCGAGTGATTTTCGTGTCTTTTTCGGGCTATTTTCATTGGATTTTCGTGCACGCCTTATTCCTTCGATTCTGGGGTGTTTGGGTTCGGATTTGTTTGTGGAGACCATGGATAGATGTCTTGTGCATCTTTGTGCTTTATCTTGACTCCTCAAACTCCGGATTTGGTCTCCAATTGAAGGATTTCGGTTGTAACCCTAGCTTTTTGTGTGAGCTCAGTAGAACTTCGATTCTCGGTGTGTTAGTTGTTTTGAGGCTTCAATTTTTGGGGCATAGCATCCCCTAGGGATGCTTCACATCTTCCCCAACTCTTGTCTCAAGAGCTTAAGCCATTTGGGAGATCCATGGATGGACTGGTGGAGTTGACTTCGCGTCTTTGAGCACGGGCTGTTCTGTTCGTGGCCGGCGCACCGTCCGCCTATGGCCTGCGGACTGTTCGCAAGCCCCTTGTTCATCGGGAGTTCGTCACGTGTTCGTCAGTTCGTGAGCACGAGTCATTTTGACCCATCGGACTTTGGTTTTTCATTTGGACGCGGTTTGCCGGACTGTCCGCCAGGTGGGGCCGGACTGTTGACGCGGCGCGGACTGTCTGAGGTGCTAGCCCGGACTGTCTGTGTGGGGTCTAGAATAGGTTGTATGTTCTAGAGGTTCTGTTCGAATTTACAGATCGTGCGCCGTACAGGGTCGGACCGTCCGCCAGGCTCGCGGACTGTCCGCCAGGCACCCGCGGACCGTCCGCCCAGGGTCTGCCAGATTTGGTTAAGTCCTTTGCTTCTTGAGTTGTGCTTCTACTTTGCAACTTGTTTGGACTTGTTCCTAGGGTTGGTAGGTCCGCTATGACTACGCGACCTTGGCAAGCTTGTGTGGGAATCCTTGGTTGTTGATTTAGGGCATAGACCGAGTTTATCCTTCGGGGAGAATTTTTATTGGCTCCCATTCACTCCCCCCCTCTCTGGTCACCTAATCGGTCCTTCAATTGGTATCAGAGCCGGTTACGGATCTTCGTGATTCTAACCAGTCTAAGATCCAAAGATGGCGTACCAGGAATGGGGTTCGGGTCCTCCACACTTTGATGGTAAGAACTACCAGATGTGGCAAAGGCGGATGGCTGCTTTCCTCCACGGCATGGGTCAGACCATTTGGGATTTTACAGTGAACACAGCTTATGTTCATCCGATTAACTTCCTAGCTCCTGGATCGAGGGATATGCACGACGCCAACAACAAGGTGGTCGACTACTTGTTTCGTGCTGTGTCAATCCGAATTCGATCGGGTTCAGATGGAGGACTTGGTTTGTAGGATTTGGGAGCAGTTGAAGAATGCTCACGTTGGGAATGCTCAGGTTCAGGCTCGGTTGTTTGCGACCTACCGGAAAGAGTGTGAGAACTTCACTCATCTCCCCGGTGAGTCCATCGACTCCATGTTCCAGCGGTTCACTGTGATTGTGAACAACATGAGGGCTAATGTGGCCGCGCTCCTGTACGATGACCATGACAGGGCTGTGAAGCTTTTGCATTCTCTGGATCGTATCGTGTGGAGTGAGAAGGTCGAGGCCATTCTTGAGTCGGAGAAGTATGACATCCTCACGGTGGACGAGCTGTTTTCCAAGCTCAAGTCGTCCGAGGCGGACCGTGGGGTGCGAGCAAGGATCGAGAACCCGACTGACCCTCATAGTCTAGCTCTTGTTTCTGGACCAAGGACTAATGCTAACATGTCTTCGAGATAGTTCTCTTTGTCTTGTCTTGTGTCCATGCCATATGAGGAGTTCGAGGTGCTGAGCGAGGAGGATCTCGCGTTGCTGAGCAGGTGGTTCGAGCGCATGTACACGAATCGGAAGAACGCTCGGAGGAGTTCGGGCATGTGCTACCAGTGCGGGAAGCACGGGCACTTTATCACTGAGTGCCCGGAGGCCATGGAGATCAAGCCCGAGCACAAGCACGGTCCGGGGACCGACGACAAGCACTGCTCGAGGGACGACCATAAGGGCAAGAACAAATCCGAGCGGAGGCCAAGGAAGAGTGGTGGTCACAAGAAGAAGGAGCAGGCGATAGTTGCCGGTGTGAGCGACATCGACTCGAGCTCCTGCTACTCTTCATCAAGCTCAAGTGATGAAGAAGAGAACCGGCACAAGGGCAAGCAGTCGAGCAAGAACATCAACGGCCTGTGCTTCACCGCCCAAGGCTTTTGCGGCATGGCAAACAGCTCCGCAAGCAAGAAGAGCAACAAGGACGACTCGGACTCCGACTCTGAGGATGAGGTAAACAATGATCCTGCCTTCTTGGTAGCGGAGAATGCTAGGTTGAATAAATTGCTTGACAACCGTGATGATCTGCTTACAAAGACCAACAAGGAGAAGAGGGAGTATAGGTCTTTGCTTGGAGAGGCTAAGGAGAAAGTGGTTGAGCTAGAATCTTTGCTTGTTGATGCTAGGGCTCAAATAGATTCTCTGAAGTCTGCTCCTATTGTGACCGATGAACCTGAATGCACTGATTGTTCTATTTTCCTTGGTGATTTGACTGTGCTTAAGGAAAAGTATGCCTCCAAGGTTGAGGAACTAGATGTGTTTAGGATTGAGCTATATGAGATGAAATCTAGGCCCTCCTTGCTTGGTGCTTGCACTTCTTGTCCTGTTTTGCATGAGAAACTAGAAGTGTCTGTTGCTTATGCTAGATCACTAGAAGATACTTTGAAAGCCCCTATTCCTACATCATGCTCTACTTGTGAATTACATGCTGTGAAGAATATGGAGCTTGCACACTATGTTGATCGTTTGCAGGATGAGAACGATGAGTTGAGAAAGATGATGGGTTGGTTGTCTGGTCATGAGCCTCAGCTCAAGATGATGATTGAGGCATACAAGCGCTATGATGGGCAAGCGCTTGGGTCAGACAAGGTTGGTGAGGGAAGTGGTGAGAATGAGGGAAAGATCGGTGACATCCTAGAACCGCCAAAAACCGACCACAAAAATGCCTATGCTCCTAAGCCCAACCCACTTAGGAACCGACTAGACACAACCCGAGCTCCACCTGTGTTTCCTCCACAAACCGACAACTTCCAGAAACCCATGAAGTTCAAGAGTGACTTGGGGAATGAGTTCTTTGGGAAGAAGGGAGAGAAACCGAGTGAGGAGAAGCCACAACCCAGAGAGAGCCCAAAGCCAAAGCCAAAACCAAAACCCTTCCATTGTGAGCATTGTGGGAGGGATGGGCACCTAGCTAAGTTTTGCTTCCGGCGGAAGCGTGAGGAGAGGTTGGCTAGGGAGATGGCCAACAAGGGCAGGCACCGCCCTTCTCGTGGTGTGCCTGAGCCTAGATTGGTGCCGAGAGGTGAGGGTGTGGTGCATACCATTTACCCTCGAGAAAGGCGTGAGTTTGTGCCTCTAGGTGAGCCACCACAGAGAGATGGTGGTAGGTGTGTTGGGTTCAGGCGTGGTGAGTTTGCTGGACGTTCCTTCACTCGTGGATAATACGAGTATGGGGGGAACGATCGCAGTTTTAGGTCTCAGAGGAGCTACGGGCCACGGTCTCCACTTCGTGGTGCGCGTAGTCCTCCAAGGGGACGTGTGGGTGTTCCACCTAGGAGAGATAGGATGGATTTTGCTAACCCCACTTTTGAGCAAATGGCATGGCACTGGTTTGATTCCTTCTGTACTAACCCCAGTGCTGAGTCGTTTGCTCTCTCTCGCTCTCGTTTTTTATTTTGTAGGTGGGAGGCATGGAGGGCTTTTGGTTGATCGACGATGGTTTCTCTCGACACATGACCGGAGATCGACGGTGGTTCTCCAGCCTCACCCCGGTGATGACCAAAGAGTACATCACTTTTGGGGACAATGGAAAAGGTAGAGTGCTTTCAGTGGGCACGGTGAAGGTGAGTGAGTCTGTGACTCTTAGGCGTGTTGCTCTTGTCAAGTCTTTGGGGTTCAATCTTCTTTCGGTTTCCCAGCTTCTTGATGACGGTTTTGAAGGCCGTTTCAAAACGGGCTGTTCTCGTGTTTTGGATTCTCGAGGTGATCTTGTGTGCACAATCATCCCCGAGGGTCAAATTTTCAGAGCCGATTTTTCTCAGTGTGTCGGCTCTCCTCGTTGTTTGGTTGCTGGTGTTTCGGCGGAGCTTTGGAAATGGCATAGGAGACTAGGTCACTTGAGTTTTGACTTGCTGTCGCACTTGAGTGGGCTAGGATTGGTCCGAGGATAGCCTAAGTTGAAGTACCAAAAGGATTTGGTATGTGCTCCGTGTAGGCATGGTAAGATGGTCGCCGCAACTCACCCGCCTCTGACATCCGTTATGATAGAGAGGCCATGCGAGCTGTTCCATATGGACTTGGTTGGTCCAGCTCGTGTGTGCTCAGCGGGTGGAAATGGTATGTCCTTGTGATAGTGGACGACTATTCTCGCTATGCTTGGGTCTTCTTTTTGGCTGACAAGGGGAAGACATTTGGTTTTGTTCGAGATCTAATCTTGAGGTTGAAGAATGAGAGAAATGGAGATGCTGTTCGAGCTATTCGTAGTGACAATGGCACTAAATTTAAAAACTCTCGTTTTGAAACCTTTTGCCATGATTTGGGTCTCGAACATCAGTTCTCTTCTCCCTATGTGGCTTGTCAGAATGGTGTGGTTGAGAGAAAAAATCGTTCCCTTTGTGAGATGGCTCGGACGATGCTCGACGAGCATAGGACTCCGAGGAGATATTGGGCTGAGGCGGTGAATACCGCTTGCCATGTTGGGAACCGGATTTTTCTCAGGGCCTTCTTGAACAAGATGTGCTATGAGCTCATGCACGGGCGAGCACCTAGAGTGAGCCATTTGGGCTTTTGGTTGTCGGTGCTTTATTCTGAAGAAGGGTGGGCTTGATAAGTTTGAGTCGAGGTCCTCCGATGGGATTTTCTTGGGTTATGCTAGTCATTCTCGAGCATTCCGTGTGCTCGACCTTGATACTAACCTAGTCATGGAAACTTGTGAGGTAGCCTTCGACGAGACCCAGCCATGCAGTTCGTCTGTCTTTGAGTTTGCAGGTGACGACGAAGTTGGCAAGAAGATCTTTGAGGATGAGGAGGATGATGCTGGAGAGGATGATGGTGATGATGGTGAAGCTCCAGTGGCGCATATACCCTCTACTTCCACTATGACGACTACGGTGCAGGATGGCCCATCCCTTACACCGACTACGATCCAGGGAGATCAAGTGGAAGCTGCAGTGGAGGAGGAGGTTGTCTCCAGGCGAGAGGCACCGAGGCACATTCAGATTGATCATCCTCCCTCAAGAATCATCGGCGACATCAACAAACGTACAACGCGGTCAAGGTCCAGGAATGTTTCTCACTTTGCTCATTCGGCTTTTGTTGCTACCTTTGAGCCGAAAGACATTGGACACGCCCTCTCTGATCCTAATTGGGTGAACGCAATACATGAGGAGTTAGAGAATTTTGAGAGAAACCAAGTTTGGGAGTTGGTAGAGCCACCACCACATTGCAAACCTATCGGGACAAAATGGGTGTGGAAGAACAAAGAGGGTGAGAATGGTGAGGTGGTGAGAAACAAATCAAGGTTGGTTTCTCAGGGCTATAGTCAAAAGGAGGGGATAGACTATGAGGAGACATTTGCTCCTGTAGCCCGTTTGGAGGCGATTAGGATCCTTCTAGCCTTTTCCATGGCTAAAGGGTTCAAATTGTACCAAATGGATGTGAAGAGTGCCTTCTTAAATGGGTTTTTGGAGGAGGAAGTTTATGTGAAGCAACCACCGGGCTTTGAGAGTGCTGAGTTTCCCCACCGGGTGTATAGGCTGAGGAAGGCATTGTATGGGCTGAAACAAGCTCCCCGTGCTTGGTATGGCCGTTTGAGGGGGTTCTTGTTCAGCAAGGGGTTTGAGATGGGCAAGGTAGATAAGACTCTTTTTCTCCTCAGGCAGGGCGATGATATCCTAATTATTCAGGTGTACGTGGATGATATTGTCTTTGGCAGCTCGTCTCACTCTTTGGTTGCAAGATTTGCAGATGACATGAGCAAAGAATTCGAGATGTCTATGATGGGAGAATTGTAATTCTTTCTTGGGCTTCAGGTCAAGCAGGCGAAGGAAGGAACCTTTGTGCATCAAGCCAAGTACACGAAGGACATCCTCAAGAAGTTCAAGATGGACGACTCGAAGCCCCTGTCGACACCGATGAGTATGATTACAGTGCTGGACGTGGATGAGGACGGAGAGCCTGTGGACCAGAAGGAGTACCGGAGCTTGATCGGCTCCCTCTTGTACTTGACGGCGACGAGGTCGGACATCCAGTTGTCCGTGTGTCTGTTGAAGGACCGAACTGGCGACCAGAGAGGGGGGGAGTGAATGGGAGCCGATAAAAATTCTTTTCGAAGAAGATGGGAACTCCAACAAGACGAACACAGCTTCCAAAACACGTCTCCGACTCAACTACCCAAGTTGGCCAAGACCACGTAGCCACTAGACTGCTACTGGTCCTAGGAACCAACAACCACCTAGACCTACTCGAGAACGCAACGGAACAAGTAACTCGAGCACCACTGGACTGCACCGGTCAGACCGGTCCCTGCTGGAGCAACTTGGCAAAACCTGAGAACTTCCACAGAAGGCCCCTACATCGGTCAGGCTGGTGTAGCTCGCCAGTCAGACCGGTCCAAGCTAGGAAATCCCAAATCCACCAAACAGACCTACCGAGCTCCAAAACTGACCAAACTCGAAACAGCGGCAACACAAGACAACAGGGAACTCACCAAGATGTTCACCCGAGCAAAACTCAACCAAGGGTCTACACCGGTCAGACCCGTGAGAGGCACCGGTCAGACCGGTCAGGACCTGAGCTCTCGGGATGAACAGCGTCCGCGGGTCAACTTCTCCAAATCCAACTCCCGATCTCCTGATTCACTCCACGGATGCGCACAAGACTTTGGAGATAGTAGGAACACCTCATGGACACTCCATAGCCAAGATTTGGTCCACCAAAACTTGCTAGAACAAGAGGAATCAAAGAAATCCCACCAAGAACGCCTCTAACCCTAGAGAGGAGAAAACCCCAAAATCGAGCCCCTTTGCTCACGGATTTGGGAGGGGAATCAAAGGGAAAAGAACCATGAAGGGTTCAAGCATACATCCCCCACCAAATCCCAAAGAGAATGGCCTCAAAACCGCGACAAGAAAATCGCCAAGAAAAGGCTCCGAAAATCACCATAAAGGAGAAACGGGAAAGACACAACCAAGCCTTGAGGAACCACGCCGAATCATCTATACATACCATGAAGGTTCATACAAGGTCTAGCTTGCCGCCCGATCATCCTTCCCTCTCACAAGATCTCACCATGAAGCTCTCAAGCTAGTCCTAGAAATTCCAAAGGAAAAGGGAAGAGGAAAATAGCAAAACAAAATGAGCTAGGGTTCCAAGAGATGGCTGCCATCCTCTCACCACTTAGGTTATATGGAGGCAACCGAAAGACGAAACTACCCCTAAGGCCTAATACTAGGATACACGCCCCCGAGGGGCACTTTGGGAATCTTCATCGTCGAACCATCGGACGGATGCCCAGCGACTGCAAACTTGCTTAGCCTCGACGCAAGCCTTGCGATCCCAACACGTGTCCTCCGCTTTGAAGTCTCCGGACTACGTCGTCGCATACTGGTCAGACCGGTGCTCCTCACCGGTCAAACCGGTACCCATCGGTCAGACCCACCGGTCAGACCGGTCCGATGCTGCTGCACCTCCGTCTTCGGTCTTCGGTCTTGGCTTTGTGGATCAACCAAGGAACCCAGTGGTTTTTTGGTGAACCACCGGAAACCCCGCGAACTCGGTGTAGCCTCCACCAATCTCCACTCATGACTCGGCTCCCACGTAGTCCCGGCTCGACCTTGGTTTTGAGGCTCAACCAAGAAACCGTCCACGACTTCATCTCACTGTTCTTGCCACCATGCGGCCCGCACTTGACCCTGATGGCCACCGGGTCCCTCGAACCAAGCCTACTTGTCTTCTCCACACCTGGAGGCCTCACCAGCAACGACCTTTCGCGCTTGTTCTTCACCTGTACCACACCAGTCAAGCCGCAACCTGCACCTGCAATACTTAGCCAAGAATCAGTCCACACCACATTGTCAATCACTCATCACACCAGGAAGCGACCTACCACCGGTCCTCGAACCACACAGGCTCTCATCTGTGTGCTCGTTTTTAGGCATCGCGAAGGACTTCACATCGGCAGGCCGTCAAGAGGATCTTCAGGTATCTTCGACAACCTCTTGAGCTCGGTCTTTGGTACTCGGCGTCCTCTTCCCTTTCGCTTCTTGCTTTTTCGGATGCCGACTTTGCGGGGTGTCGAGTCGATCAGAAATCGACTTCGGGTACTTTCCAGTTTTCGGGTTCCTCGCTTGTTTCTTGGTCATCTCGCAAGCAGTCAAGTGTAGCTCAGTCTACCACAGAAGCCGAGTATGTTGCTGCCGCTAGTTGTTGCTCCCAGCTGCTTTGGATCACGTACACTTTCAGTGACTTTGGTGAGGAGTGTTCCCATGTACCTCTCATGTGTGAAGCACTGTTGACACTTGCTAGCGTCGCCACCACGTTTATATCCCTGGCAACAACGCCAGAAAGCTTGTTGGCACTTCTTACGTCGTTACTAGATTTGCAAAGGCGCCAGAAAGCCTGTTGGTATACTACACGATCACAGATAGAACCGCAAGCGCACGGATACCGTTGTAGCTTTCACCCGGGAGTATTCCAAGGTATCGATTTCCACGGGGAACGAGAAGTGTTGTGAACCTGAACTAATTCGTCCGGGGGATATGGTGATGAAGGATAGAAAGGCAAGGGTAGATTTTGGGTAGAGAGGGGATAGCTGATGAAGTTTGGGACTCGTGAGAGTCACAGATAGAATCAAGGCAAAACTTGTCGCTCGTCGGGGCCAGAGGGAAAAGAGCCACGGAAAGGGATGAGAAGGGGGCTCTGATGTCGTAACTCCTACCTGCCAGAACTAACGTGGTAGACTACAAAGCTCGTCCGGAGCTGTCACCTCCCTAGGGTACCACAACTATTCCATTGAACAGGGAAGCATTCCAAGGTACTGGAAAGCCTAGACACCACGTCCCCACTAACCAAGCACTACTTTACTCGAATTCAAAGCAAAGCAATCACAACAAGTAGAAACTACTAAATGCAATCAAAGAACCTAAGAGCGAATGATGAAATGACTTGAGACTTAGTTACTCACGAATCTGAACTTACAAAATATCCCAGGTGTGGACGACCGTAGTTGTACCGCACCCGCCGAGGAAGGGGAAGAAGACCGACACTCCGGCTTCTACTCCAACACTCAACTCTCTCTCCCTACTCTCTGAATACTAACTTATGTAGGGCTCTGCCACTTGCTTCTAATCACTTGTATCCTTCTATGAGGTGCCAGGCTCTATATATAGGCCCTCTGGGTCGGTGGCTGCATGAGGGGGTACTTGTAGGTGAGAGGGAGCTGCAGTGACGAGCAAGGAGGTGTGGCCGTATCTCCAGGTGCGGCCGGCCCTATGATTTGCCGCCTTTGATCGTGCACGGCCCTGATCAATGCTCCTGGGTCGGTTCCCAAGTCAGTGGAGCGAAATCCTGGGGTTTGATAGGTGCGGCCGTAACTAGAGGTGCGGCTGGTCCTACTCAATTGCCGTGTGATGCACCGACGGTGTTGAGGGACATCCAGGATCACTCCTTGATGGTGGTTGTGGCGGTTAAGTGTGGGTCCATCGCTCCAAGTGCTTCCAACCATAGCCTTTTGATCAAACCGATCATTCACTGGTGTATCTCATCCATCCAAGGTGTGTTTGTGGGATTGTAGGTGCCGTGGACCCGAGAGGAGGATTTTGGGTGGTGCGGCCGGACCTAGTAGGTGCGGCCGGACGTCGTTGGTGCGGCCGGACCTAGGAGGTGCGGCCGGACCAACTTTTGTGGTGTCTGGCCCATGGACTTGGTCCCCTTAGATATTATGCTAAGTGTAGAGGCATTTGGCAAAGTTTGGTGTTGATCGGAGGAGGTTGATAGGTCCGGCCGAACCTACTAGGTTCGGCCGCACCTACCCCCCGACATGTCTCGTGTCACAATCTTTCGTGAGGCATAATTTCTACATCCGGACTCCGAATTGGGTGAACCAAAACTCCATTTCGATCATCTCGACAAGAACTTCGCAATGGTGCTATCAAACTAAGCATTTGACGTTGTTTGTCAAGATGCTTTATTTGTGCTATGATGTCTCATTATGACCTGCATCCAAATATTTACCAAAGCTCATGGAATCTGTTAGTTTATAACCCCATAGCTATGATGCAAGCTTTGATGGAATGAAATTTATTCAAAGTTGAGGGTCGAAAATAGGGACTTAACGACCGTCAACACACCCCCACACTTGGCCCTTTGCTCGTCCTCGAGTAAAGGTTAAGGACCAAGGTGAAAACAAAAATTCCTATGGTATGAGCATAAGAGATATTCCAAACCATACCTTGCACTTGTGAACTTTGAAGTGCCTATCATGCCATCTTGGGTAGTTAAGGAATGGAACGATCTTGAATCAAATCACTTCTACTCCTCATGTCAAGTAGCTTGGGATTTTTTAATAAGTTTTCAAAATAAACTTTGCTTGGCTCCTCATTAGATTTTCTCAAATTGCTCAATGTGTATAATCCTTACCAAGGCATTACACTTGCCTTTCCTTATCCTACTTCTAATGATGGCTATATATGGAGCTTAGGGTGGGGTATAAAGATAGGCATACTTGCATCACATGTATTGCAAAGTCAAAAACCGGATCCAAGGAGAAAATCAAATCATACAATCAGATCAAGATGTGCATGTGTAGGGATATGATGGATATGGTAAGGTGGATACTAGGCCCGGAATGAGTGCTAGATATTACCATATGTATAATGAACGTTGTGATGATGGTAGGGTGTACACTAGGCCCGGAATGGGTGCTAGTTATCACCATCTGATTTGTTGTAACTCCATTTTGCATGATCCTCTCTCTCTACTTTAACTCTTTTGTGGACATGGCTATCTTTTCTTTTTTCTTTTTTTTTCTTGGACCTTCATGTGTCCATATTTTTTTCTATAGCCATGTCTCTTTTGTAATATTAACTTGGAGAGAGAGAGAGATCAACACATAGTGTGGAGCTTTATTTTGTGGAATAGATAGATGGTACAATGCTAGCTCTCAACTGAGCCTAGCAAGGAGGATGTTGGCGTGTACGTGTATCTTGATCATGAAAGCATGAAAAGAATTCTCACAAGGGTCACAACAATTTGACAAAGCTCAATGCAACGACCAGTAGCATATGTGTATGAGGTTTTCAAGATGTCTCATCATATGGCTCTGGTAGGACTTGGCATATCAAAGAGGAGCTTCGCAAAGGGGTTTCAAAATTTTCAAATAAATTTCCCAAGCACTCAAACATTTGGAGCAAAGATCATTTCATCGGACCATATCTCAAACATCAACTACTTAGATGGGCCTGGTTTCCTAAAGATATGTTGTTCACAAGCATCAAGATAATAGGTATGGAATAAAGCTTATGCAAGCCAACCATAGGAAACATGTCGAGCATTGGGTGCATGAGGATTCAATTGAGTTTGATTTATATGATCGGATTTAAAGCTCATTTAAACTCATGATTTCCAAAAGTAGAGTGGTAGGGGTGCACATACCATCGCTCTTGGAGAAAGTGGGGAATCAGGTAGACAAACGGTGATTCGGCCAAACCACAGGGGTGACCGACTTGCTCTAGTGCACTTACCTCATCCCTCGTTGTATTAGCGTAGCCGATGTTGTGCGGCACCTTGGTGGGATATCTCAATTGTGTGTTTCGACGAGCTTGGGAGATCTCCCCCACACTTATTCTTCTCCCTCATGTGTTGAGTCTCTTTCCCGTCTTGAGAAGGATTTCTTCGTCCAATGTTTATCAAATAACTCATCATAGTATTCATAGATGAAGTCACACGAGGGGTGATCAAACTCTCGATAAGGTTGGAATGGTTCCCCTGTGAACCAAGTTTTGCTAAGAGGAGGATGGGTGTCTGTGGATATGAATTTTTCTAGGATAGGTTCCTCCTCTATAAACTCTGTTTCAGAGAGTGAATCGGAGTATGTTCATTCCTCATCGAAGTCATACGAGTAATCAGCTGGGTACACACGGGGATAGAGGAGTGGTTCTTCATGCAAAAAGGTGCTAGTGGGTTTCTCCTCTATGGGTTTCGGTTCCGAGAGAGTGTTTGGCATGTGCTCCTCCTGAGTGATCTCTTCCTCATCCGGGAATTCATCATAAACTCCCATGTAAGGGGTATTTTGAAGGATTTTTGTTAGAATGTCCTTACACTCAAACAAGGTGAGATGAGTGAAAGATCCTCCGGAAGAAGAGTTTAAGAAAATTGCTGACTCTGGTCCAAGACCATCGCGAAAATGTTGCAAAAGAGCGGGCTCTGCGATACCAAGGTCTGGACCAAAATCTACGATTTTTGTAAATCTTGCCCATGTGGCTCCTAAAGATTCGGTCTTCCGTTGCTCAAAATAGATGACCTCTCGTCGGAGTTTCACTACTTGGGGAGTCGGGAGGAATGTTAGGCAAAAAGCCTTTCGTAAACTTTCCCAGTCCCCCTCCATACTTCTCACACTGAGCGAATACCATTGTTTTGCTCTCCCCGTTAATGAAAACAGAAAGAGTTTCCATTTCAAGGTATCTTGACTCATTCCTGCGATCACAAGACACGAACAAAGTTGTTCGAACTCGCACAGGTGCGAATAAGGACTTTCATCCTTATCTCCGGAGAAGCTTTGCTCTCGGACCATAGCTATGAAGCCGGGACGTAGCTCATAGCTAGATGTTTCAATGGAATGTGATGAAGGTGGAGGCTCCAAATGATCGCCCTTTGGAGTGGCAAAATCAAAAAGGGTTGGATTGGAATCCATGTGATAAATGGGGTGATACACGGATGAACTAGGTTCGGGGTCAGAACAGCTACCGTTCCCCGGCAACGGTGCTAGAAAGCTTGTTGACACTTGCTAGCATTGCCACCAGGTTTATATCACCGGCAACGTCGCCAGAAAGCTTGTTGGCACTTCTTACGTCGTTACTAGATTTGCAACAGCGCCAGAAAGCCTATTGGTATACTACACGATCACAGATAGAACCGCAAGCGCACGGATACCATTGTAGCTTTCACCCGGGAGTATTTCAAGGTATCGATTTCCACGGGGAACGAGAAGTGTTGTGAACCTGAACTAATTCGTCCGGGGGATATGGTGACGAATGATAGAAAGGCAAGGGTAGATTTCGGGTAGAGAGGGGATAGCTGATGAAGTTTGGGACTCGTGAGAGTCATGGATAGAATCAAGGCAAAACTTGTCACTCGTCGGGGCCAGAGGGAAAAGAGCCAAGGAAAGGGATGAGAAGGGGGCTCTGATGTCGTAACTCCTACCTGCCGGAACTAACGTGGTGGACTACAAAGCCCGTCCGGAGCTGTCACCTTCCTAGGGTACCACAACTATTCCGTTGAACCGGGAAGCATTCCAAGGTACTGGAAAGCCTAGACACCACTTCTACACTAACCAAGCACTACTTTACTCGAATTCAAAGCAAAGCAATCACAACAAGTAGAAACTACTAAATGCAGTCGAAGAACCTAAGAGCGAACGATGAAATGACTTGAGACTTAGTTACTCATGAATCTGAACTTACAAAATATCCCAGGTGTGGACGACCATAGTTGTACCGCACCCGCCGAGGAAGGGGAAGAAGGCTGACACTCTGGCTTCTACTCCAACACTCAACTCTCTCTCCTATTCTCTGAATACTAACTTATGTAGGGCTCTGCCACTTGCTTCTAATCACTTGTCTCCTTCTATGAGGTGCCAGGCTCTATATATAGGCCCTCTGGGTCGGTGGCTGTAGGAGGGGGTACTTGTAGGTGAGAGGGAGCTGCAGTGACGAGCAAGGAAATGCGGCCGTATCTCCAGGTGCGGCCCGCCCTATGATTTTCTGCCTTTGATCGTGCACGGCCTTGATCAACGCTCCTGGGTCGGTTCCCAAGTCAGTGGAGCAAAATCCGAGGGTTTGATAGGTGCGGCCGTACCTAGAGGTGCGGCCGGTCCTACTCAATTGCCGTGTGATGCACCGACGGTGTTGAGGGACGTCCAGGATCACTCCTTGATGGCGGTTGTGGCGGTTAAGTGTGGGTCCATCGATCCAAGTGCTTCCAACCATAGCCTTTTGATCAAACGACCATTCACCGGTGTATCTCATTCATCCAAGGTGTGTTTGTGGGATTGTAGGTGCCGTGGACCCGAGAGGAGGATTTAGGGTGGTGCGGCCGGACCTAGTAGGTGCAGCCGGACCTCGTTGGTGCGGCCGGACCTAGGAGGTGCGGCCGGACCAACTTTTTGGTGTCTGGCCCATGGACTTGGTCCCCTTGGATATTATGCTAAGTGTAGAGGCATTTGGCAAAGTTTGGTGTTGATCAGAGGAGGTTGATAGGTCCGGCCGAACCTACTAGGTTCGGCCGCACCTACCCCCGACATGTCTCGTGTCACAATCTTCTGTGAGGCATAATTTCTGCATATGGACTCCGAATTGGGTGAACCAAAACTCCATTTCGATCATCTCGACAAGAACTTCACAATGGTGCTTTCAAACTAAGCATTTGACATTGTTTGTCAAGATGCTTTATTTGTGCTATGATGTCTCATTATGACCTGCATCCAAATATTTACCCAAGCTCGTGGAATCCGTTAGTTTATAACCCCACAGCTATGATGCAAGCTTTGATGGAGTGAAATTTGTTCAAAGTTGAGGGTCGAAAATAGGGACTTAACGACCATCAACAATCACCAGTGCCATAAGTGTTGCCAAAAATCCTGTGCTTCTCTCAAGAACCAAACACATAGAAGTGTGCTACCACTTTCTGAGATACAATGTTGAGAAGGGAAACATAGACCTCATCCATGTCCCAACCGAGAAACAGCTCGCCGATATCCTGACAAAGCCTTTGGACCAAGCTACATTTGCACATTTGCGGGGTGAGCTTGGTGTGGTTTTTCCTTTTTGAGCTTTGGTTGGGGGGATCTCTTGTACATATGCTTGTTGCATGTTCATTTTTGTATCATATCATGCTTGCATCTTTGTATAATAGACTGCATTTGTATCATATGCTTTAGAGATGTGCTTCTGCTATATACATTGTTCACCATGATGTGCTATACATGATCTTGTGAGCTAGTTTGGTATGCTATGGTTAGTTTGGCTTAGCTCTGGATGATCTTGGTTTATGCCCATGGTTGCTAGCTATGCTTTTGAAAAATGCAACATGTATGCTCTCTTGTGAGTAAATGCTTTTACATGATCTTGACATATTTTTTGTGGCATTACTATGCTTAATTTGTGGTTGGATAGCTTATTTTGATCATATGGGGCCAAAGGCTCATTTGTCATCATGAATGTTTAGCCCGCTTGCTTTATCTTGTGGAGGGGCATAAGTTCCTTTTTGTCGCAAAGACATTTCATGTACCAATATGAATCTGAAATTGAAATGTAAATTGCTTGGAAAATGTGCTCCCATGTCATATGTGCTTAATTTTTATTCCTTTGGGTGCTAAACCGTTGCATGATGCCTACCAATGAGAAGTCTCATACATAGAAGTAGGCACATGGCTCGGTGGCTTCGACATGACATGAGATGCTTGAGGGTCTTTATGATGATCTTATGATTAGAATGGTTGTCCTAGCATGGAGTTTGTGTGGCTTTGCCATTTTGACATGCTTTTTCGCAAAATTGCTCAATTCTATCTTAGCTTTGCTCAATGGTTGTGAAACTTGGTGATCTTGTAGCTGATGTTCATACGAAGCTATAGAGTATCTCACTTGCTCATTTGGACATGTGTACCATCTTGTGTTGAATTTTGTCTATTTGAGAAGCTCTAGGTTTCATTTTGGCTTGATTCATGCATTACTAACAAGGGGGAGGAAAGTACCCAATTCATGCATCCAGGGGGAGTTTTGCTTCGAGGGGAAGAAAAATTTGGGAGAATGCATTTGGTCAGGGGGAGCTTGCATTCATGCATTTGGGAGCTCTTTTTCGCCTGATTTTAGTTGTGCTCGTTTGCCGATGGTGTCGAGCCCTGTTGCCTCACCTTGAGGAGTCGGCAAATTTTGGAGAATTTTGTCTCGGTTGTGTTGAGGCGTTGCCCTTGCCTTAGGGGACCGAGACTTTCTCTCTCAAGTGATCTTCTTTGGCTTTTGTTTGGCTTTTGATCACTTGTTTGGGTTTTTGGTTCGTTTCTTTTCTTTTTCTCTTTCTGTGAATTGGTTACTATGTGTGTTGTCAATGCACTCATCAAGGGGGAGATTGAGGACCGAAGCGCCCGAGGACCAGTGGATGGTCGCTCCTCAGTGTGATGAGTGATTTACAACATGCTGTGGACTGACTCTTGGCGGAGTATTGCAGGTGCAGGTTGCGGCTTGATTTGCGTTGGTGCAGGTGAAGAGCGGGCGTGAAAGGTCTATGCCTTGCAGGGCCTCCGAGGAGTGGAGAGACAAGTAGGATCGGCTCGAGGGACCCGGTGGCTAGCGGGGTCAAGTGCGGGCCGCATAGTGGTAAGAAAAGCAAGATGAAGTCGTTGATCGGAGCCGGTGCAGGGTAGCGGCTAACAATCGGAGTCTACATGCGGGGTTTGTGGCGGTTCACCACAAAACCGTCAGGTTACTTGGTTGAGCCACAAAACCAAGACCGGAGGCTTGGCGGGCGGAGACGGGATCCGGGCGTGCCAAAAAGCTTCGATGCCGGCGGACACGTGGCGGGATCGCAGGGCTTGTGTTGGCACTTCTTACGTCGTTACTAGATATGCAACGGCGCCAGAAAGCTTGTTGGTACTTCTTACGTCATTACTAGATTTGCAACGGCGCCATAAAGCCTGTTGGTACACTACACGATCACAGATAGATCCGCAAGCGCACGGATACCGATGTAGCTTTCACCCGGGAGTATTCCAAGGTATCGATTTCCATGGGGAACGAGAAGTACTCTAGTCCTAAGATGATTCATCTGGGGGAAGTGCAGATAAAAGGATGACGACGAAGAGAAGAGAGATGAACGATAGGAGGGTAGAGAGGGTACTTGATACGGGAACTTTAGCTCTCTCAACTAATCTAGCGATTAGGATATTACTTGCACTTGTCTTGATCGGGGGATGCACACTCCGGCTACAGAAAGGGATGAGAAGGGAGCCGTTACGTACACCACTCTTACAATGCCTACAGAACTATCCACTCTCATGGGGTGGAATACAGAGGCCGGACGGGGCTGTCACTACCCACCAGCTTCCACAAGCAGTCCGTGGGGCTAGGTGTATTTCAAGGTAACCTCAAGTCTAGACACCGCGCCTACACTATCGATCACTACTTCACTCAGTGCTCAAGCAAAGCAATCACTCAGAGCAAGATAAACTTACTATGATATGAACGAGAAACGATAAGACAAAGACAATTAATAATTAATGCTTAATTAATTAGAGGGGACCAGAGTTACCGAACAAGACCCGGATGTAGCTACTAGAAGAGGAGCTGCATCCGCCGTGGCACGAGCTAGAGGAGGGGTCGACACTCTGGCTCCTCCTGGAAACTCTCACCTCAACTCTCTCCCTATTTTCTAACTATAATAGTGGCAGCGCTTCGCTTCTTCAAAGCTCTTCTCCTGTGTGTCTTGAAGTGAGGAGGATGGCTTCTATTTATAGGGGGAGGAGACTTGGGAGAGTGGAGAACCTCCCCCTCTTTCTTGGTGCGCAACTGGCCTTCCCACAGCACTGTAGCGTGCAGGGGAAGGTGCCTGAGGTGGTGGAGGTGAAAACCGGGCAAGAATCGGGCCCTAGGGGGTCGAACCGGAGCCAAACCGGTCGCTGGGCCGCTGAAACGGCGCTAAAAAGGGAAAAACCGGCGAACCAACCCGGCCCATGCAAACCGACCTTCGGGCGGCCAGCCAGAGCCTGCCACGCGTCCGGGCGGCGGCTCACGCATGCGCGTCCCGCGCTCCCGCGGGCGGCAGCCGGCCGCGCCAACCCTGGGCCGACACGTGCAGGCGGGGGCGGCATCCCGCACGCCCGCGTCTGCACGGCGACGCGCCCCGCGCTGACCAGTGGCTGCGCGGCACGTGGCCCGCCCGGGTCCCTACGTGTCGCCACGTGGCACTTCGCGGTTGCACCGGCGTGGATAAGGTACGGCAGGGCCCAGGTGATGTCAGCTTGCGTCATGTTTTGTCTTTTTCATATCTCCTTCGTATGAACTCCAAAGTAGGTAAATAATATATCCATTTTGACCGTCTTGACGAGCCCATTGCAATGGTGTAGTCAAAATTGGCATTTGAGATTGTTTGTGATAATACCATATTTTATTCTATAATTGCTCATTTACACCTACGACGAAATATACACCAAAGCTTGTGGAATTTGTTAGATTATAATCCTATAGCTATGGTGCATACTTTCATGGAGTAACTTTTATCCGAAGTTGACAGTCGAAAATAGGGACTTAACGACCGTCAAGAAGCTCCCCCACACTTAGCCCTTTGCTCGTCCTCGAGTAAAGGTTAAGGACTAGAGTGGAAAACATGAATCCAAAATGATATGATGCAGGCATGTAAGATATTCCAAGACATACCTGTACTTGTGACTCTTTGGGGTGTCTACCATGTCATCTTGGATGGTTGAAGAATGGAACGGCTGGATGTGAATCACCTCAACTCCTTTTGTAAAGCAGCTTGGGTTTTTGATAATATTTTTTTTTCAAAACTTAGCCTTACTTGACTCCTCAAATGATGCTCTCGGATCGCTTAATATGTATGATTCCTCACCAAGGCATTAAACTCGCCTTTCTTCAACCTACTTCTAATGATGGCTATATGTGGAGCTCAAGGTAGGGTTGAACATATAAGGCATACTTTATCACATAATATTGCAAAGTCAAAAACCGGATCCAAGAAGAAGACTAGTCATACAATCTGATCAAGATGTGCAAGTGTGTGGAAAGCGGATGATATGGTAATATGTACTCCTTGTTGTATGATCTCTCTCCCTTTGAACTTTATTTTGAGAACATGGCTATATTTTTTTTTCTCTTTTTTTTAGCCCATGTCTCTTTTAAAGGAAAAAACTAGGGAGAGAGATTCATAAATTGACTGGAGTATATATATATATATATATTTTTGTGGATGGATGGATGTTGCTAACTTCCAGTGTAGAAATTTAGCATATGAAGGTGGAGTGTATGTGATCTTGATCATGAAAGCATGAAAAGCTTCTAACAAGGGTCACAACAATTTGACAAAGCTCAATGTAATAACAAGCAGCATATGTATGAGGTTTTCTAATGTAAACAACATATGGCTTTGGTGGGAATATATCATCACTGAGGAGCTTGTAAGGCTAATTTTTTTTGAAGTAAAACATCCCAAGCACTTTGTTAGAGTGAGTAAGGTTCATCGCATCGTACCATATCTCATCAATCAACCATTTAGATGAACATGTTTTCCTAATGATGTTTGTTCACAAGCAACAGATATATGTGCTAGGAATAAAGAACATGCAAGCCAATCAATGGAAAACATGTAAAGCAATGGAGCATCAGGATTCGTTGAGTTTAATTTAGTGATTATCTCATGAAAGGAATTATAACTCATGAATCATGGAATTAGGAGGACAGGATTGTTCAAACCATGTTGTTCCTTTGAATGTCGGGTGAAGTTGACTCTCGATACCTCCCCCACACTATTTTTTTTGCTGCGTCTTCTCCTGCACACTCTTAGACAAAGATGAGATACATGGATTTGGCTAGTACAAATTGTACTACCCAAATCAAAGCAAAGTTTTATTTTTTATTTGTTTATTAAAGAAGAAAGGGAAATTTTTAATTTATTCAAGGGTGAGACACTTAATCGCTTATGTTGAGGAATTCGATCACATCGACTTCCTCAATCTTTTCCGGTTCAAAATAAATTTTTAAGCGATGGCCATTTACCTTAAATATATTACCTGAGTCATCTTGAAGAGTAATGGCTCCATGGGATGAAGTGTTGATCACGTTGAACGGTCCTTCGCATTTGCTTTTGAGTTTCCCATGGCCAAAAAGCTTCACTCTTGAATTGAAAAGGAGGACCTTGTCTCTGGGTTTGAATTCCTTGATTTTGATGCGCTTATCATGCCATCTCTTGGTTTTTTCCTTGTATATCTTTGAGCTGTGGTATGCTTTTTCTCTCCACTCATCCAGCTCGGCTAGCTGCATTTGTCTCTTTATTCCTGCTGCTGGGAGATCCATTCTCCATGTTTTAATTGCCCAATGAGCCTTGAACTCCAACTCTACCGGGAGGTGACATGTTTTTCCATAAACAAGTTGGTATGGTGTCATCCCGATAGGGGTCTTGTAAGCTGTCCTGTAGGCCCATAGTGCATCTGACAACTTATCTTTCCATGCCTTCCCCATTTCATTGACAGTTTTCTGCAGTATGTTCTTGATTTGTTTGTTCGAAGTTTCTGCTTGCCCACTTGTTTGGGGATGATATGGTGTGGCTACCTTGTGATTCACACCGAGATCTGATAAGTACTTTCGGAACCTTTGATCTATGAAATGTGACCCACCATCGCTTATCACAATTCTCGGAGTGTCAAACCGAGGGAAGACATTTGATCTGCTCGGCAAGGCATGGCTTCCACCCATTTGGAGACGTAATCCACCGCCACCAGTATGTACTCATAGTGTCCCGATCTGGGGAATGGTCCCATGAAAACAATCCCCCAGACATCAAAAATTTCCACTTGGAGGTTGTTTTGGAGGGGCATTGCGTCTCTTGCATTGATGTTTCCATGTTTCTGGAATCTAGGACACCTTCTGACGAAATCCCTTGCATCTTCATACATTGTTGGCCAGAAGAATCCACTTTGCCAAACCTTGGCATTAGTACTGAATGTCCCATAGTGACCTCCGTCTGGTGCCGCATGGCTTCTTTCTAAGATTTTCATAGCTTCCCATGCCGGCACACAACGTCGGAGTAATCCATTGGGGCAGACTCGGAATAGGTAGGGATCATCCCATAGATGAATCCTGCTGTCATATACTAGCTTTTTCCTATCTTCTCCCGGAGGAACATAGCCCGAAACTATGAAGTTTACGATATTGGCATACCATGGGTCTGATGTTGTCACCTTTAGAAGGGTGTCATCACGGAGATAATCATTGATGGGCAAGGGTGATTCCTCCTCTACTCTTAACCGAGACAGGTGGTCTGCCACTGAATTATCTACTCCCTTTTTATCTTGAATTTCAATATCAAATTCTTGGAGCAAGA
Organism: Cenchrus fungigraminus; assembly: GCA_036936925.1. NCBI lineage: Eukaryota > Viridiplantae > Streptophyta > Magnoliopsida > Poales > Poaceae > Cenchrus > Cenchrus fungigraminus. Next base: position 44,329,148 of record CM072778.1, on the reverse strand, counting down.
GGATCCAGCGGATGAGTCTTGGTTTCGCATCCTTCTTGGTCAAGAGATATTTTAGAGCTGCATGGTCAGTGTAAACAATAACCTTCGCTCCTAATAGGTAGGATCGGAACTTATCAATGGCGAAGACGACCGCCAAAAGTTCCTTCTCGGTGGTGGCATAGTTGAGTTGAGGGCCGGCTAAAGTTTTGCTAGCGTAGGAAATGGCATGGTGCTTCCTATCCTTAATTTGTCCCAAAACTGCCCCTACCGCATAGTCGCTCGCATCACACATGATTTCAAAGGGGAGCTTCCAATTTGGGGGTTGTATGATGGGAGCCGAGATGAGTGCTTTCTTCAAGATGTGGAAAGCAGCATAGCACTCCTCGTCAAAAACGAACGGGGCATCCTTAGCTAAGAGATTGGTTAATGGCTGGGCTATGTGAGAGAAGTTTTTGATGAATCTTCGATAGAACCCGGCATGTCCAAGGAAACTATGGATGCCTTTAACATTCGTGGGAGGTGGAAGTTGCTCTATAACTTCAATCTTTGCCTCATCCACCTCAATCCCAAGCTCGGATATAAGGTGTCCGAGAACAATTCCTTCTCGTACCATAAAATGGCATTTTTCCCAATTCAGGATGAGATAATTCTCACCACACCTTGTTAAGACCTTATCTAGATTCCTTAAGCAGTCCTTAAAGGTCTTTCCATAAACCGAGAAGTCATCCATGAACACGTCCATGATTTGTTCAATCATGTCAGAGAAAATGGACATCATACATCTCTGGAAAGATGCGGGAGCATTGCACAACCCAAACGACATACGCCGGTAAGCATAAGTGCCATAAGGGCATGTAAAGGTTGTTTTACTCTGGTCATCGGGATGGATAGGGATTTGGTGATAACTCGAATAACCATCAAGGAAACAAAAGAAGGAGTGCTTGGCTAACCATTCTAGCATTTCATCTATGAAAGGGAGTGGAAAGTGGTCCTTCTTGGTGGCTTTATTTAGCTTGCGATAATCTATGCACATTCGCCACCCGGTGACTGTTCGTTGCGGGATGAGTTCATTTCTCTCATTCCGCACAACTGTCATCCCTCCTTTCTTAGGAACAACTTGAACGGGACTAACCCACTCACTATTGGGTACCGGATAAATAATTTCGGCATGGAGAAGTTTGAGAACTTCTTTCTTGACTACTTCTCTCATGGAGTTGTTCAACCGACGTTGGGGTTCTCTTGATGGTGTGGAGTCAGGATGGTTGGGGATTCTATGTGCGCAACGTTTTGGACTGATCACCTTGAGGTCCTGAAGAGAATACCCTAGGATGGCTCGGTGTTTCTCCAGAATAGTGAGCAATTGTTGGGTTTCTACTTTGGAGAGCTTATCACTAATGATTACTGGAGTCTCTTGGTTTCCATGAAGAAAGGCATATTTCAGCCCGGGAGGAAGAGGTTTCAACTCAATAGGGGATGGCTTAGGTTTTTCAGATCGATCAAGCTGAATAGGTGGTTGCGGATCTTCTTCCTCAATGAAATCAACTGCCAATTCCTCAAGATTTGGCTGGGCTAAACTTTCAAGAGTAGCGGACAAAACTTGCTCTATGGGGTCGGCTTCGGGTTCGGATTCTACACGGGTGTTGATAGCTCGTGAGAGTTGTACGGGCACGTACTCCTTACCAACCTTTAGCTTCAGCTCTTGGTCCCTTGGTACTTTTTCCAAGATTTTCATGATAGGCCTCCCGATGATGATATTATGTGAAAGGTTCTCGGGGAGGTCAAAAACGTGAAAATCTAGGTATAGAGTAGGATTGGCTATACGGACGGGAGCGGCTCTTAGAATCCCACGACAATCTAAAGATTGTGTAGGGGTGACATGAAGTCGTTTGTGAGATGAAGGTAAGGGCTCCTCGGATAGCTGAGTTTGTACTAGGGAAGATGATATGATATTGATCCCCAGACCAGGATCGTATCCAAAACTACCATCCATGCCTATCACCATACAATTTATTGTTCTAAGTCTAGTAGGCAAACGGATGACTTCGGCAGATGATTCTGCCTCTACAAGCCATTCTCAGCTCATGATGGTAGATAGATTTCCAATGTATTGTTCTTGCCATTGGGATTCCTCGAGATCTGGTGGGTGGTCCCTTTGATCTTTGGGAGGCAAATGTCTTCCCACAAGGGGTTGATTTGCGGCATTCCCAAAGTCATGGAAAAGCTCGTCATAGAAATTGAAAGGGAACTCACACGGGGAATCGCACGAGTCCGAGAAAGGTTTAGGGATTGGCTCAGAGATTGTGTTAGAGATATGTGCTGTGGTGAAGGTAGGTGTGTGTGAAGGTGTCGCATCTTTTGGCTCAGGGATCTCTATGGAGGGTTCTTCCGGTTGCATTTCTGGTGGTTCTTCGGGAAATTCATCGTAAATTCTGGTGTCAGGGGTGTTTGCTAGAATTTTTTCTAAGATCACCCTTCCCTCATTCAAGGTCAAATCTACAAAAGAACCTCCTGATGAAGAGTCTAGGAACTTAGCGGATTCAGCATTGAGGCCCAATCTGAACTGCTGGAGACATGTGGGTTCTGGAATCCCTAAATCGGGTCCTGAAGCTAAGATATTAGTAAATCGGGCCCAGGCAGTTCCTAAAGACTCACCCTCCTTTTGTTTTAAAAGGATGATTTCGCACCGAAGATCACTAATCCGTGCTAGCGAAAAGAAGGTGCGACAAAATTTTTCCCTCAAAACTTCCCATTTGCCTTCTATGCTTCGGACGTTGAGGTTGCACCATTGCTTCGCTCTTCCCGTTAATGAAAATGGGAAGAGTATCCACTTCAATGTTTCTTGTGCCATACCCTCTATTATGATGCATGAGCAAAGTTGCTCGAATTCTCTCAAATGAGTGTATGGGTTCTCCTCTTCGGTCCCAGCAAAGGATTGCTCTTTAGCCATGGCTATGAAACCAGGACGTAGCTCATAGCCACTAGTATGGATAGGGTGTGATGAAGATGGGGGCTCCAAATTTTCGCCCTTTGGAGCCGAAAATTGTGCAAGGGTAGGAGAGGAATTCATTATTGTAGGCGGATGATACGTAGACGAACTAGGTTCAGAACTAGAATAGCTATCGTTCCCCGGCAACGGCGCCAGAAAGCTTGTTGGCACTTCTTACATCGTTACTAGATTTGCAATGGTGCCAGAAAGCTTGTTGGCACTTCTTACGTCGTTACTAGATTTGCAACGGCGCAAGAAAGCCTGTTAGTATACTACACGATCACGGAAAGATCCGCAAGCGCACGGATACCGATGTAGCTTTCACCCCGGAGTATTCCAAGGTATCGATTTCCACGGGGAACGAGAAGTACTCTAGTCCTAAGCCGATTCGTCTGGGGGGAAGTGCGGATAAAAGGATGACGACGAAGAGAAGAGAGATGAACGATAGGAGGGTAGAGAGGGTACTTGATACGGGAACTTTAGCTCTCTCAACTAATCTAGCGATTAGGATATTACTTGCACTTGTCTTGATCGGGGGATGCACACTCCGGCTATGGAAAGGGATGAGAAGGGAGCCGTTACGTACACCACTCTTACGATTCCTACAGAACTAGCCACTCTCATGTGGTGGAATACAGAGGCCGGACGGGGCTGTCACTACACGCCGGCTACCACAAGCAGTCCGTGGGGCTAGGTGTATTTCAAGGTAACCTCAAGTCTAGGCACCGCGCCTACACTATCGATCACTACTTCACTCAGCGCTTAAGCAAAGCAATCACTCAGATCAAGATAAACTTACTATGATATGAACGAGAAATGATAAGACAAAGACAAGTAATAATTAATGCTTAATTAATTAGAGGGGACCAGAGTTACCGAACAAGACCCGGATGTAGCTATTAGAAGAGGAGCTGCATCCGCCATGGCGAGAGCTAGATGAGGGGCCGACACTCCGGCTCCTCCCGGAAACTCTCACCTCAACTCTCTCCCTATTTTCTAACTATAATAGTGGCAGCGCTTCGCTTCTTCAAAGCTCTTCTCTTGTGTGTCTTGAAGTGAGGAGGATGGCTTCTATTTATAGGGGGAGGAGACTTGGGAGAGTGGAGGACCTCCCCCTCTTTCCTGGGGCACAACCGGCCTTCCCACGGCACTGTAGCGTGTAGGGGAAGATGCCTGAGGCAGTGGAGGTGAAAACCGGGTAAGAACCGGGCCCTAGGGGGTCGAACCGGAGCCAAACCGGTCGCTGGGTTGCTGAAATGGCGCTAAAAAGGGAAAAACCAGCAAACCAACCCGGCCCATGCAAACCGACCTTCGGCCGGCCAGCCAGAGCCTGCCACATGTCCAGGTAGCGGTTCACGCACGCGTGCCCTACGCTCCCACGGGCGGCAGCCGGCCGCGCCAACCTTGGGCCGGCACGTGGCAGGCGGGGGCGGAATCCCGCCCGCCCGCGTCTGCACAGCGACACGCCCCGTGCCGGCCAGTGGCTGCACGGCATGTGGCCCGCTCGGGTCCCTGCGTGCGCCCATGATGCGCCGCAGCGCGGCTCCGCGGCCACTCCCGCATCGCCACGTGGCAGTTCGTGGTTGCACCGGCGCGGATAAGGTACGGCAGGGCCCAGGTGACGTCAGCTTGCGTCATGTTTTGTCTTTTTCATATCTCCTTCGTATGAACTCCAAAGTAGGCAAACAATATATCCATTTTGATTGTCTTGAAGAGCCCGTCGCAATGGTGTATTCCAAATTGGCATTTTAGATTGTTTGCAATAATGCCATATTTTATTCTATAATTGCTCATTTACACCTGCGACCAAATATACACCAAAGCTTGTGGAATTTGTTAGATTATAATCCTATAGCTATGGTGCATACTTTCATGGAGTAACTTTTATCCGAAGTTGACAGTCGAAAATAGGGACTTAACAACCGTCAACAGCTTGCGTCGGGAGGACGCGGACTGCGGCAAAGGCGTGGCCGTGTGATGAAGAGGAGTGCTACTTGACCTATTTGCCCCTGAGGGGTTTGTATCTCAGTTTAAGTGCTAGGGGTAGTGTGGTCATTTTCCCAACCCAGAGGAACTCATATATATTAGCTCTAGGGTTTCTGGGCAAACCATCCATCTGGACTGCTTCCCATTTCTCTGCTCTATAGGCGTAGATTTTCTTCACCGTTTTGTAGAGAATCTAATCTCTGAGTGTATGGAAGCTTTCATGGTTGCATCGATCTCCTTCTTGTGGCTCGAGTGATTTTCATGTCTTTTTCAGGCTATTTTCATTGCATTTTCGTGTGCGCCTTGTTCCTTCGATTCTAGGGTGTTTGGGTTCAGATTTGTTTGTGGAGATCATGGATAGATGTCTTGTGCATCTTTGTGCTTGATCTTGACTCCTCAAACTTCGGATTTGGCCTCCGATTGAAGGATTTCGGTTGGAAACCTAGCTTTTTGTGTGAGCTCGGTAGAACTTCTATTCCCGGCATGTTAGTTATTTTGAGGCTTCAATTTTTGGGGCATAGCATCCCCTAGGGATGCTTCACATCTTCCCCAAATCTTGTCTCAAGAGCTTAAGCCGTTTGGGAGATCCATGGATGGATTGGTGGAGTTGACTTCGCGTCTTTGAGCTCGGGCTGTTCTGTTCATGGCCGGCGCACTGTCCGCCTATGGCCCGCGGACTGTCCGTGAGCCCCTTGTTCGTTAGGAGTTCGTCGTGTGTTCGTCAGTTCATGAATATGAGTTGTTTTGATCCGTCGGACTTTGGTTTTTCATTTGGACGCTGTTTGCCGGACTGTCCGCCAGGTGCGCGCGGCGCGGACTGTCCGAGGTGCTTGCCCAGACTGTCCGTGTGGGGTCTAGAATAGGTTGTAGGTTCTGGAGGTTCTATTCGAATTTACGGACCGTCCGCCGTACAGGGTCGAACCGTCCGCCAGGCACCCGCGGACCGTCTGCCCAGGGTCTGCCAGATTTGGTTAAGTCCTTTGCTTCTTGAGTTGTGCTTCCGCTTTGCAACTTGTTTGGACTTGTTCCTAGGGTTGGTAGGTTCGCTATGACTACGCGACCTTAGCAAGCTTGTGTGGTAATCCTTGGTTGTTGATTTGCGGCATAGGCCGAGTTCATCCTTCGGGGAGAATTTTTATCGGCTCCCATTCACTCCCCCCACCTCTGGTCGCCTAATCGGTCCTTCACATACCACAAGTTAAGCAAAGTTAACATGTGCATAGCAAAAATGAGGACTTAGTATATTTTTTGAGGCTATAAGTGATGGTATGTTAAGCGATGGTATGTTAAGTGATGGCATGTTAAGTTCAAGTCATGACAAGTTGAAGACGCAAAGAAAACAACAAAAAGTCACCATCAGATGAACCGACAGTCTATTGACAGGCATCGTCGGTCTATCCGATGTTCAGAGAAATCAAGACAGAGAGCAGCGGGTTGAAGAGCAGTAGCACTAGATGAACCAATGGGTCAGCAGCGGTTCATCCGACAATGTGAAGACAGCTAACAGAGAGCAGCCAGTTGCAAACTCTTCAGCACCAGATGAACTGATGGTCAAAGCGAATCAAGCAGCGGTTCATCTAACGGTCATGAATGTTACAGAGAGGATTTGCCCGCGTAGTCTTCAGCACCAGATAAACCGATGGTGTGTCGGTTGAAGTGTTAGATGATTTGTGTCAACGATCATGTGCAATGGAGGGCAACGGCTAGTAGCACCGGATGAACCGACACCTTAGTGATAGGCTTAGCTTAGAGCTGAGTGAGTGCAAGGTGTGCCTACCTTGTGAGGTGATTCTTGAGTGAATCAAGTTGTACAAGGTGCGCCGGAAGCATTGGGGCCTAAGTGGCTCACCGGCAATCGTCTTTAACCCTCCGGCTTGGTCTGGATTGGTGAGGATAGTTTGTGCGGGGGACGTGGAGACCCCCTTCCTTGGTGGAGAAGCTCTTTAGTGGAGACAGCATCAAGGTGACCAAAGGAGCTTGGCGAGTGCCTTCATGGCGGCCTTAGTGGCTAGTCAAGTGGTGCTCTTGGGAGAGACTTGGTGACCGGGAAGCAATACACTTGTGTGGAGTGCTTCAACAACGTGGACTACGGGTGGCTAAGTGCTTACCGATACCATGGGATAAATCGCGTGTCAAGAGTTTGCTTCCTCTCATCCCTCTTTACGTTTCCGCATTACTCTCTTGCAATCCTTGCTTGCCTTTACTTTCCTAGAGTAGTATCATGCTAGGATTGGCTATAGGTTGCAAAACTTGTTTTGGGATGAGGGTTTCACATTAGATCAACCTTAGATTGCACATCTAGATAGAATTGATCTAGTTTACCTTATGCAAAGTAGTGGAAGACATAGGTTATGTTTTTAAGAAGCCTAATTCACCCGCTCCCCCTCTTAGGCTACGAGCATTCGATTCCTTATACTCGTCCTCATTGCGCCGGCACTAGGGGAGCCTATGCTGTTGTACATCGCTGCAATGACCCAGGTCATGAGTGCGGCCCTGGTTGTCGAGCGAGAGGAGCCCAACAAGACCTTGAAGGCACTACAAGAAATATGCTGACTAGTGACGCAAAAAAAGGCCGTTTCTCGTCATAAACCACGATTAATGACGTCGGTTGTTACGAAAACCTTCTGTCATTAATCAAGCATCATAAACCGTGATTAATGACGAGACCTTATTTCGCGGCGTCATGAGTTTAATGATGTGTGCAAAATCATCAATACAAAGCGTCATAACTTCGTTTCTGCAGCTTTGCCACGCTGGACATAATTTGATGTGGCATCCGATGTGACATGCCAATTGTGACAAACCGGATGCGTCATAAAACGAATTTGGCCCATTTGTAGCTGGGTTGAGCCCAAAACTGTTCCTGTAGGCTGGTGTTGTTCATATAACCCAAAAAAGATTTTGTTGGGCCCAATTGTACCTTTTTTACATGAAATTTGATTAGGGTGGGCCTGTTTTTGTTGGGTTGAGTCCAACAGGTGCGCACATTGTTGCGGCCTTATGTGTCACATTAATTTTAAAAAAATGACTTTTAGCCCAATTAAAAGTGGGCTAATCCCACTGAAGGACAACATAAAATTAACTAATCATGCATCAATATTAATGGATTTCATTTCAATGGGAACATATCAGGTGGAAACCAACCCCTCCGTGCAAACTATGGAAACTTCAATCTGAGCCACATGATGTTGATCCAAGGGAAGACTTATGGAAGGTGGGAGGGGTGATGTGCAAAACTCATGAGAGGTGGGAGGGATGATTTGCAAATGCACTTATGCAAATCACCCCTCCCACCTCCCATGAGCCCTCCTTTGGATCAACATCGTGTGGTTCAGATTGAAGTTTCCATAGTTTGCACGAAGAGGTTGGTTTCCACCTGATACGTTCCCCATTTCAATTATGATATTTTTTTAGAATAATTCCGGTCTAGTTGGCAAAAGAGTAATCATCACATATTTCTTTATACAATAAAGCAAACTGTTGTTTACTATCAAGCACGACCATATTGTTCATCACATATCACAAACTATTACAAGATAACAATATCACAAGGAACATTGATTAACAAAGCTAAATCCAGGTCATAATCACAATAGACAGTGGAGATTTGATCTAACGATCTTAACCTCTTCATCTTTTACTGCTAAGTAGTAGACGAAGGAGGTCCTCATTGTCTTCGGTTAGCTTCTGCAACCTCTTAATCTCAGCCAACTTCATTTTCAGAGTTGATTCTGATTCTTCGGTCTTCTTCTTCAAGCTACACAACTCTTTCTAGTGAGCAACAAACCGTTGTCGAAGTTGTACCCCATCCTGATTGGGAGCATCAACTCGCTCTTCATCAACACTACTAGATAAGGATTTGGTACCCATTCTTGAGTACTCGATGCCTCTATTTTAATTTGTTCAGGAAGAAGTATCGTTGGCTTGGTAGCTTCCATCTAGCAATAGTGGATCCCAAGTCAGGCTAGGACCTTGTAATTGATTTGAACTAAGGAAACAAAGGTGTTAAGTTTGTTACCTTGGAGCAGGTCTTAACAGGAGCGACTTCAGATGTTGACCCTTTGGCCCGCTGAAATAAGTACAAGAACAAGAGGTAAGGGTTGAGATCATTCGCAATCGGAAACAAAGAATGTGTTAAGTTTGTTACCTTGGAGCAGGTTTGAACAGGATCGACTTGAGATGTTGACCCTTTGGCCCGCTGAAACAAGTACAAGAACAAGAGGTAAGGGTTGAGATCATTCGCAATCGAAAACAAAGAAAATGTTGAGTTTGTTACCTTGGAGCAGGTCTGAACAGGAGTGACTACAGATGTTGACCCTTTGGCCCGCTGAAACAAGTACAAGAACAAGAGATAAGGGTTGAGATCATTAGCAATCGGAATCAAGAAACAAGTACAAGAACAAGAGATAAGGGTTGAGATCATTAGCAATCAGAAGCAATTTCATCTATTAAGTTCAATGCGGTACATGAACGATCACACCCAATCAATAATCACCCAAGCATGCAACAGAAATATGGAAAGCTAATAATTTCATCCTTTAATTTCTACAAATCACAAATAAGTTGACTTGGAACAAATCTCCTGCAATAGGGAACAGAAGATCCACAATCACCCAAGCATGCAACAACAATATTCAAAGGCAAAGAGCATGGGAAAGCAGTCCAATAATTTCATCTACAAATTTCTACAAACCTCAAATAAAATTACTTCGAACAAACTCTTGCGATATGGTACAGTAGATCCACAATCACCCAAACATAAAAGAATATTATAGAAAGCCAAAGAGCATGGCCAAGCAACCTAATTGAATCGATCAATACAGGGAGGAGACCGCAAACCTGACAAATAGGAAGGGAAGAAGGTGTCGAATGTCGTCTCGATTTAGAAGCCCGACCTTGCACCTTGAGCACAATGTTCTATGCAACTGTTGCAGATCTGCGGCCGCCAGGGTGAGCGTCGGGGGAGCCGACGGAGCAACAAGTTTGAACCATCTTGCAGGTTCAAGGACGTTGCCGAGGAAGGTTGCCGCTCGTAGAAGAGGAAGGCCGCCGCTAATAGCAGAGGAAGCCGTCATCGATAGCTAGGTCGCCGTTGCTGCTTCCACCGCAAATCTACTAGGTCTCTTCGGCGGTCGAGGAGAAGATCCCTTGATTTTGGAAAATTACCAAGAGGGAATTGGGAGGCTTGGTTTCCCTCTTTGTTTTATATATAAACATGGAGGACTAGAAGGAGGAGCGGGGAATTCAAAATTTCAAGTCCCGCCTTTGTGGTCCAGAGCAGGAAATGAAAGACTTTGGACCATGGGTCGACCATGGACCCAAACGTCAGTGACCCAAACGAAAGACCACTTGGGTGTCGGACCCAAACGTTAGTGACCTTACGCAGAGAGGCAAGTTGTTGTCTGGGTTGTCCGTGCCACCATGGATCATGGAAGGGACAAACACACACAGGACTATACTCTACTTCATATTCATGTTAGACGCATGATCTGATTATTGCATTACAAATGTACTCACTGCAACAAATTAATGTACCATTTTATTACATGACTAAAAACAGTTAATCAAAACATTAAAACTACAGGGAACCCTAATACAACCCTTCAGGTAATCTTCTACGGAGATTGTGCATAAATTTGGTATGATCAGTGCATACAACCGCCCAATCATATGTGGGTATTCCGTGAGGAAAGATTCGCTCTAAGAGAGACATGCACTTGTCCTGCAATTGTGTGCAGTTGGCCTGAATTGCCCATCGTAGAAATGAAGTCACAGTTTCCTCGCTTGCCATGTCCCACATCTTTGACGCACAGTGCAGCTTCAACCTTTCGACTTGGTACATGTCGGCGACCGAGAGTAAATAAGGCCCATAAATCAGCCTCCTCCGGGAGTGATCTTTCCCTAGCATATTTGATCAGGACCGAGAAGCCATCAGGGTGTGTGTCAATAATTGTAACAGTTACAGAGCTAGACTCCACTCCTGGGCCGTAGAGCATTGCCTCCATCACACAAGATACTTTCGCCACATCAGCACGTATCGCTCGTATCACCCGGCATTCTGCACTTACGTGGAAGACAACATCCATAGGGGCTTGGGCTGCAATGCTTTTGCATATGCTTCTTTGTACTGATGGAGGAGGAACTTCAATGAAGTCGTCCTCCAGTACTGTAACAACACACGATATGTGTATGCGAGCTTCATTAGATGTCACGCGCTCAATGTCATGATGCTCCACCAGACATTCAAATCCTTTTTCTTGTAGATCCCGATTCATGAAACAAACTTCTTTTGTAGCTTGAACTCGAATCGTATCATCTTCATCGTTTGGGTCTCCAACCATCGCACGCAACAATACTCGCACCTACGTGGAATGAAGCAGTCACAGGCTTGACAACAATAATATAATTCGACCGTATCGCCATGTGTGAGTGTGTGTATTCATAGCAGCAACAAGACACGTACCATTTGGGATTTGTGCACAGGAACGAGGATGATGGCAATGCCGTCTGGAACATCCATCCACTGATGATCATTCATACCTGTAGGATAGCAACGTAACCTCCATTGATGGCCTTCCACCATGAACGTACCGGATTCCTTGTACTGGCCCGCGGTTCCTTCTGCTTTCGCTTCCTGGCTTGAGACTGAGAAGTCGGCTTGCATGGGAGGAATCATTTTAGCGTCTAAAGCCATGAACACAAATGGCCTGCAATGATCATCTCGTGCCTAAACTGTCTCTTATTATAGTGGGAGTGAATGTGTTGTTCTGAAACGTCCGTTCGTGGACATCAGTTACCACCCAGAATGGACGCATCCCTTCAGTGTGGGTGTGGCCACGTTCGGGTCATGAACTTCCCGGTTCTAGTCCTTAAGTGCGATTCACAATGATCGACACGTCCGTTCAAAGGGGGTGTGCACACAAGTTCGTCGGTTAACGCCCGGTGCCAGTCCTTAACTGCAATTCTCAATGATCGACACGTGGATCAACTTGTGACTCATTCGCCCGGTGTCGTTCCTAAACGCCCATTCGAGATGCCCTTCTGTGCTTATATGCATGTTAATATTACACACACATACACACACAAACAAACATATATTGCTTTTCCAATTCTAGCTTATTCTGTTTTGGTCTTGTCGCGTCAACAAGTTCATCACGTTTCTCAGTCTTCAAGGCCTGCGGGAATCATCAAGTGCAAATCCAGACCATTCGTAGACCTTTTCAGTCACGACTCATGCAGTACCTGATCGAGGAGGACTTGTCAAGTCATCTCGCACCCTTCGTGTTGCAACACAAGGACCATCCAGTCCATCTGATTACAGCACCTGAATCTTGTTCTCCAGATGTAATTGACGCCTAAAACATTACATAAATAAACAGTAGAGAGTTGTATCGCAGTTGATGCGGCATGAGCTAATGCAGTTGAGATGGGCATTAGATGCAGCTGATGTGGCGTGATTTGTCCGCAGGACTTTCTTGTGCTCTAGAGAGGAAAGTACGGAAGTAAACACATACCTAGACACATCGGGCTCATCCCGTGATACCCATGGTCCACACATGTAATCGATGCACGCCACTGAAGATTCTGACCTAGATAGATTCCTATCACACGTAGGCCTGACTATATTTCGAGCATCTCACATTTTCCATAGTAACTTTAGTAATGCTACACCGAGATCACATGCCCGCTGTAGTCCTCGATAAATAGGCGAGTGCAGCACAACATTCTTGAAATTCAAGGCCAACACTCATCGGTTCCCCGTCTTGCATTTCTCTACTTCAGTGGGATACAAGGGTGAGATCATTTTGTTGGCTAATCTTGTTTGCTTTACGTATGCATGGAATTGAGATGGTCACATTGTTAGCTTACGTAGGGTTTGTTCTTCATTTGTGTATGCAGTACGTGGAGAATGGCCGGGCAAGGAAGTGACGTAGCATGGAACTTGGAGGAGTCGGGGAAGCGGGAGCTGTCGGGCGCAATAGCACCTCACCACCACCTGGTTCAGCCGCTGCCATCGGAACTGCAGCAGCATGAAGGACCGAACTGGCAACCAGAGGGGGGGTGGAGAGTGAATGGGAGCCGATAAAAATTCTTCTCGAAGGAGATAACTTCTCCAACTAGATGAACTTGTCGGGTACCCAAAATCACACGCTCCGCACGCAACCTTCCGTTTGCCAAAACCACATAGCCACTGAAGTGCTACTGGTCCTTGGAACAAGCACTACCTGCAGGCATAGCTTCTACACACATGACAGTGGAAACAACTCGGAAGCTATCTGCTTGGGAGGGGCGGTTAGACTGGGTATGGGGGGCGGTTAGACCGCCTGTTCCTGGCAACCAAGAAATCCACCGAAAGCCCTCTTCCGAGTTCCAAAACTTTCCACGGTTTCAGCCACAGGATCCTCTGGTCAAGGCCAATCTAACTACCAGAAAATCTTGGCGAAAACACAAACTTCACCCAAAAGGCCTAGGGCGGTTAAACCTCCTACAAGGGGCGGTTTAACCTTTGGTACCCAGCAAGAAACACCTCCAAGAAAAACCTTCCAAACGGGCTCAAAACCAACCTAGATTTTGACCACAGAATCCTTTGGTCAAGGTTAACAAGCTCCCAGAAGATGTCAATGAAAATCAAAACTTTCTTCGGACGAGCCCGGGGCGGTTAGACCACGTGCCAGGGGCGGTTAGACCGCCCTCCCCTGGGCACAAAGAGCCGAGTGAAAACCAAAGAAAACGGACTCGAAATGCTCCAAGATTTCAACTATAGAGTCCTCTGGTCAAGGCCAACATGCTACCAGAAGATCTCAGCCAAAATAAAAACTTCAACCTGGATGACGTAGGGCGGTTAGACCGCCCCCCTATGGCGGTTAGACCGCCCCTTCCAGAAAAACTGGTTGCGGGTCAACCCTCAACTTCCCATCGCCCGATCTCCTGATTCACCTCACGGATTCCAGCGAAACTTCGAGGAAAGCTGGGTTACCTCCTGGGCAACCTCTCCACCAAAGGAAATCCACCGAAACACTCTCAATCAAAGGGAATCGCAAATCTTGGCCCTCTAGGTCATGAAGTCGAGGAACTTCGAAAACCACCAAATCGAAGCCGTTTCGGGGGATTGCTGGGGCAAGGTCACCAAGCAAAGAGGCTCAAGGTCCTCATACGTGACACCCAACAAGAATCCCACAAAGAAACTCCTCCAAAACTCTGCCACGAAATTCCCAAGAAAAGGCTCCGAAAATCACCAAAAAGGGAAAACGGGAGAGACAACAAAAGCCTTGAGGAACCACGCCGAATCTTCTATACATACCAAGAAAGGTTCATACAAGGTCTAGCCTGCCTCCCAATCATCCATCCCTCTCTCAAGATCTCACCATGAAGCTCTAAAGCTAGTCCTAGAAAATCCTAAGAGTTGTGTGCCATCCCACAACTCAAGTGTATATATGGGGGCAATCAAAAGACTAAACTACCCTTACTAGCATACTAGGGATACAAGCCCCTCAAGGGAAATTTTGGAAGTCTTCAGTTCAGCACCATCGGACGGATGCGCATCCACCGCAAGCCTGCGTAGCACAAACGCTTTTCTTGAAATCATGCCGCGTGTCCTCCGCTTCGAAGCTTCTCGGCGGCTGCGACCCGGGCGGTCAGACCGCCCCCCTGGGTAGTTAGACCGGCCCAGGCGGTCTGACATGCACAAAGGAAAGCTATACATATGCTACAAAGGAGCTCCACCACCAACTCAGGAAACCAACCACACACAAAGCTCACAAACGGCCGGCTCCTCGAGTGGAGGCAAAAAGTGCTCGACACCACCGGCAAAAGAGCAAAGGAGCACAAAACACACAAGCTCCCCCTAAACACATGCACTAGGGCTAAAGAGCATACAAAGCTCACCCTAAGCACACATGATAGAGCAAAGAGCACACTAAGCACACAGGCTCCCCCTAAACTCATGTGTTAGGGCCAAAGAGCATACAAAGCTCACCCTACACACATGAGATAGGGCAAAGAGCAAAATGAACTGAGTGGCTTGACCAATGCCACACACTTGAAGGTCACAAAACTACTTACCTTGACCACTTTTTTGAAGATCCCTTGTCCTTGTCCATCATCCCCGAAAATGATGTCCTTCTTTGACACCACCGGTATATGAGGCCGGAGAACCACCCCCGATATCAACCAAATGTTCTCCGAGCCTCCCACCTGCAACTCAAAATCAAGAGCGAGAGCGAGCAAATGACTCAACACTGGGGTTAGTACTAAAAGTTTCAAACCAGTGCCGAGCCATCTCCTCAAAAGTGGGGTCAGCAACATCCATCCTACCGCGCCTGTCAAAACTGTGATCCATCCTATCAATCCTATCAAACCTGGAACTACCATGGGAAAACCACTCCCATCTCACTGGAGGAGTACGAGCACCACAAAAGAAAGACCGTGGTCCATAGCCCCTTTGAGACTCAAAACTGCGACTTCTCCCAAACTCGTATTGATCACGAGGTGGAGACCGTCTGTGAGACATGGGTACCCCTGGGTCCCCACCGAGCAGACTCACGGCCGTCCCTGACAAGTGGGTCCTGCCTACCAGAAGACCCACCGACTTGTCAATGGGCCCAACCTACCTGGTTGGTGGCCCACATGATCTCCTGAAGACCTTCTAGAAGATTCCCCAGATGACCTTATCCGATCTGATTGGGTAACTTGGCGTGCAAGACAAGACAGAAGATGTCGGCTACGCCTCCAGACAGTCCGAAGATCACGGGATTATGTTGTAATTTTCCTTAGATTGGTATCCCTGTTGTAACCGACCTGGACTCTGGGTCCACCGACCTTGTCCGTTAGCCAATATAAGGTGGGCAAGGCCGAACCCCGAGATCAAGTTGCCCCAAGTCATCCACATCAATACAATCAAGAATTGGACGTAGGGTTTTACTCTCCGGAGGCCCAAACCGGTATAAACTCACCGCGTTCTCTGTGTTCCGTGTGCTTGTGTGCAACCTTCGAGTTCTTAGCCCTAGATTTCACCCCGCCGAACAAATAAACCACTAGGGTTGACACCCCTATGGGCTGTGTAGATCTAGACATCTGACAGTTGGCACGCCAGGTAGGGGGAAATCCAGGGTTCTTTGTGCAACTCGATGGCTCCACCACGCGGTGTCATCTGTCCTGAAAGCATGGCGGACTTCCTCGCCAGTCCCGTTGACATCTGCTTCAGATCAATGCCGGCGGAATCCAGCGTTCCAGCCGTCTGCCTCGTCATCGAGAGCACAACGGTCACCTCCAACCAGCAAGTTGAATCCGATCTGCTGGCGGAAACCCACCCACCCACTCCTCGCGACCTAATCGCGGGGCTCGATCGCGTTGAGAACATGCTCTCCGACATGATCAAGGTCTGTGAACGCACCATGCGCCCTCGCAGGACTACTCCACCTCCACCCCGCATGCCTTTCGGCTTGCGAAATGCAGCTTATGCGGCGTCTCGCCACATGAAGAAGAAGATCCAGATCGAATCTGGACCCAACACCCCACATCGTGGAAACTGCAGAGGTCTTCTTGACGACCCCTGCCCTGTGCACGAGGACTCCAAACACACGGCTCGCCAGTGCCGTGTGCTGAAGAAGCTTTGCCGACCTCTAGTCATGACTCATGGTCGCCAGATCAACCGTGCGCCGTCCCCGGACTGCGGAACGTTCCAGATCGCCCGTACAACCATCTCTCCCAACAACCCGGACGCTATGTTTGAGCTTCCGGATCGCGAGGCCCTTGCGGTCTCTGCAGACGTCCCTCCTCAAGCCGACGAGATAGATGAGCAGCGCCAGCAACGGGATAATGCTAATGCTGCACGAGCCCAGCGCCATCAGCAAGAAGCAGATGCAGCCGTAGCTGCTGCCCCGCAACAAGCGCCGGGCCAACCCGCAAGCAACGTTGTCCCTGGTGCCGGCGGCCAGCCCGCAGGCAACGTCGCCCAGAATGTCGCCGCAGGACCTCCCCCTGCGGCCCCAACTGCCCCTCAGCAGCAGCTCAAACAAGGCGAACCTCATCGACACCGACTACGTGCCCCTCGGGGGCGTGTATCCTAGTATTAGGTCTTAGGGGTAGTTTCATCTTTCGGTTGGCTCCATATAACTCAAGTGGTGAGAGGATGGCAGCCATCTCTTGGAACCCTAGCTCATTTTGTTTTGCTGTTTTCCTCTTCCATTTTTCTTTAGAATTTCTAGGACTAGCTTGAGAGCTTCATGGTGAGATCTTGAGAGAGGGATGGATGATCGAGAGGCAAGCTAGACCTTGTATGAACCTTCATGGTATGTATAGATGATTCGGCGTGGTTCCTCAAGGCTTGATGGTGTCTCTCCCGTTTTTCCTTTTTGGTGATTTTCGGAGCCTTTTCTTGGGGATTTTCTTGTGGTGGATTTTAGACCTTTCTCTTTGGGATTTGGTGGGGGATGTATGCATGAACCCTTCGTGGCTCTTTTCCATTTGATTACCCTCCCAAATCCGTGAGTAAAGGGGCTCAATTTTGGGGTTTTCTTCGTCCTAGGGTTTGTGGTGTTCTTGGCGGAAATCCTTCGATTCCTCTTGATTCAATGAGTTTTGGGGGACCAAATCGTACCTATGGGATGCCCATGAGGTACTCCTAGTATCCCCAAAGTCTTGTGCGAATCCGTGGAGTGAATCGGGAGATCGGGAAGTGGATTTGGGGGAGTTGACCCGCGGCTCGCTGTTCATCCCGAGCTGCCCAGGCTTGACCGGTCTGACCGGTGCTCTTGACCGGTCTGACCGGTGCAAGGCCCTTGTGATATTTGCCTCGGGGAACTACCTAGTTCGAGTGGTTTTGGCTCGTGGCGCTGCTGGTCAGTTCTTGGCTTGTTTGGAGTTATTTTGCTAGGCTTTGTGAAGGGTTTTCTTCCCGTGCAGGTTGTGTTCTGGAGGTGTTTTTGTTCCAGGGCCTAGAGGAATCACTGAGGCTTCCTGGAACTTTGCTGTGCACCTATTGTTCCCCACCGGCCTGACCGGCAGAGTCCACCGGACTGACTGGTGCCATCGGTTTGACTGGCAGGAGCCATCAGTCTGACCGGTGTGGCACAGACAGCAGGCTGCGTAGTTTTCCGCTGTGCGTTTGGGGTGTTTGGTTCGGTTGGTTGAGTTGTTGGTTTCTAGGAAAAGTAGCACTCCAGTGGCTACGTGGTCTTGGCCAACTTGGGTAGTTGAGTCGGAGACGTGATTTGGTTGGCCATGTTCGTCTTGTTGGAGTAGCCATCTCCTTCGAGAGGAATTTTTATCAGCTCCCATTCACTCCCCCCTCTCTGGTCGCTAGTTCGGTCCTTCAAGTGGTATCAGAGCCGGTTCGGGTCTTCATTGACTCTTACCAGTATAAGATCCAAAGATGGCGTACCAGGAACGGGGTTCGGGTCCTCCGCACTTCGATGGCAAAAACTACCAGCTGTGGCAGAGGCGGATGGCAGCGTTCCTCCGCGGAAAAGGTCAGATCCTTTGGGATGTTATGGTGAACACAACTTATGTTCATCCGATTAACTTCCTAGCTCCTGGATCGAGGGACATGCACGACGCCAACAATAAGGCGGTCGACTACTTGTTTCGTGCTCTGTGTCAATCCGAATTCGATCGGGTTCAGACAGAGGACCTAGCTTGTAGGAATTGGTTGGAGCTGAAGAATGCTCACGCTGGAAATGCTGAGGTTCAGGCACAGTTGTATGCGACCTACCGGAGAGAGTATGAGAACATCACTCATCTCCTCGGTGAGTCGATTGATGCCTTGTTCCAGCGGTTCACGGTGGTTGTGAACAACATGAGGGCCAATGTGGACGTCCTCCCATACGATGACCATGATAGAGCTGTGAAGCTCTTGCATGCGTTGGATCGTACCGTATGGGATGGAAAGGTCGAGGCCATTCTTGAGTCTGAGAAGTATACCACGCTGACGGTGAACGAGCTGTTCTCTAAGCTCAAGTTAGCCGAGGTTGATCGGGGTTTGACAGCCCGTCTCGAGAGCCCGACTGACTCCCATAGTATTGCTCTTGTCGGTGGCTCAGGTGCTAAGTCTAACGCTAACCCATCCTCCAGGATGTTTGCTTTGTCCTCTTTGATGTCTTTGCTAGACGAGGAGTTCGACGTGCTTGGAGAGGACGAGCTGGCGCTGTTGACCAGACGGTTCGAGAGGCTGCACGAGAACCGAGTGAACACGAGGAGGATGACACGGACATGCTTCCAGTGTGGCAAGCCAGGACACTTCGTCGCTGACTATTCGGAGAAGATGGAGAACAAGGACGGCTACAAGCACCGGTCGAGGACGGACATGCACCGATCAAGGCGCGATCACAAGCACAAGCATAGGAACAAGGACAAGCGAGGATCAAGGAAGAAGGGCGCCCATGGCAAGAAGGCCCGAGCGATGGTCGGAGCAAGCGACGTCGACTCCAGCTCCGCCTACTCTTCCTTGAGCTCCAGTAGCAGCGAAGATGAAGGTGATCGGCGCAAGAACAAGAAGCCATCCAAGAACTTGAGCGGGTTGAGCTGCTTCGCGAGAGATGGCTTTTGCGGCATGGCATGCAGCTCCGGTAGCAAGAAGAGTCACTAGAGCGACTCGGACTCTGACTCCGAGGATGAGGTATGTGACGAGCTTCCCTTCTTGCGCGAGGAGAATGAACGGCTTGGCAAGTTGCTTGATAACCGCAATGACATGCTTAGAGAGGCGAAGAAGATGAGGAAAGAGCTTAGGGCCTCACTAGAAGATGCTAGGAACCGAGTAGCTGAGATAGAAACCCAGAACCTTGATGCTAAGCTTGAGATAGATTCGCTTAAGGCTTCACCTGTGGTTTCTGATGATGTTGATTGTGTTGATTGTGTTGATTGCTCTGTATTCCTAACAGATCTTACTGCTCTCAAGGAAAAAGCATGCTTCCAAGTGTGAGGAACTAGATGTGCTTAGGGTTGAAGTGGCTTAGCTTAAGTCTAGACTTGCTTTGCTAGGTGCCGCACTTCTTGCCCTGTTTTGCATGGAAAGATTGATGAGATGCATGCTTACATTGTTTCTCTTGAGGCTCAGTTGAAAGCACCTGTTCCCACTTCTTGCTCTACTTGTGAATTGCATGCGGTTAAGAATTTGGAGCTTGCACATTGCGTTGATCGCTTGCAGGATGAAAATGATGAGCTGAGGAAATGTATGAGTTGGTTGTCGGGTCAGGAGCCTCAGCTTGGTATCATGATAGCGGCTTTCAAACGCTATGATGGTCAGGCACTTGGGGCTGACAAGCTTGGAGAGAACAGTGGTGAGGGAGTTGAGAGAGTTGGAGAGATCCCTATCCCATCACCAAACACACACAAGAACAAGTTTGAGCCCTAGCCTAACCATCTCAGAAACAAACTTGACACAACCCCAGATCCACCCATATTCCCTCACCCAACAAATGATTTCCAAAAACCGGTGAGATTTGTGAGCCCAAAGGGAGGTGAGGATGGACAGAAGAAAGGGGAGAAGCCGAGTGAGCAGCCCCAACCCAAGCCTAAGCCACAGCCCATAAAGTTGCATTGTGGGTATTGTGGTAGAGATGGTCACAAGGATGAGTTTTGCTTCAAGAGGAAGCGTGAGGAGAGAATGGCTAAGGAGTGGGCTAACAAGGACATGTACCACCCTTCTAATGGTGTACCTGAGCCTCGTATGCAGATGCCCAGGGCCAAGGCGATTGTGAGGACGGTTCCGGCTTGGGGAGATTGGAAGGTGACAGGTGGTGCTGCTGGTCGAGCACCACCGGTCAGACCGGTCAAGGTGACCTGTCAGACTGGTGCTGGTCTGGGCAGACAGCAGTTTGGTTTCCGTGCTCGTGAGGATGCTCGGTTCAGTTTTGGTGGTCGTGGTTCTGGTGGTTGGCATGGTGAATTCAGTGGTGGTCAGTTTGCTAGACGTTCTCCACCTTGTGCTCAATACGAGGGAGGGAGGAGTCGTAGCTTTGAGATGGAGAGGAGGAACGGTCCACGATCTCCTTTTCGTGGCTTTCGTTCTCCTCCAGCGAGGCAGGGGTGGTTTCCTAGTGGTGGTACTCGTGGTGGTTCTCGTGGTGGTAGCTTTGGTAGGCGCGATGCTTTGGATTGTGCTAACCCCACTTTGGAGCAAATGGCTCGGCACTGGTTTTACTCGTTTGGTACTAACCCCAGTGCTGAGTCGTTTGTTCGCTCACGTGCTCGTTTTTGAATTTCAGGTGGACTTGAGGAACGTTTGGTTGATTGACTCCGGTTGCTCGAGGCATATGACCGGAGACAAGGGGTGGTTCTCAAGTCTTGTTCCGATGGTGTCCAAGACATACATCACTTTTGGGGACAATGGGCGAGGGCGTGTGCTTCCAGAAGGTGAGATAAGAATCAGTGACAAAGTCACTCTCAGGCATGTTGCTCTTGTTCAATCGCTCGGATTCAATTTGCTTTCTGTTTCCCAGCTTTTGGATGAGGGTTTTGAGGTGTTGTTTCAGCCTGGTGGTTCTCGGATTTTGGATTCTCAAGGGGACCTTGTTTGCTTGGTCATTCCCGAGGGTCAGGTTTTCCGAGCGGATTTTTCTCAGACTTCAGGTGTGGCTTGCTGCTTTTTGGTTGGTTCTTCGAGTGAGTTGTGGAAGTGGCATAGGAAGTTGGGTCACTTGAGCTTTGACCTTTTGTCTCGCTTGAGTAAACTCAATTTGGTCCGAGGATTGCCACGATTGAGGTTTGAGAAAGAGTTGGTTTGTGCGCCGTGTAGGCATGCCAAGATGGTAGTCTCTTCTCACTTGCCTCTCACCGATGTGATGACTGAGCGTCCATGCGAGCTGCTCCATATGGACCTTGTTGGCCCAGCTCGTGTGCGATCTACGGGTGGGAAGTGGTATGTCCTTGTTGTGGTGGACAACTACTCACGGTATGCGTGGGTCTTCTTTTTGGAGGAGAAGGGGGAGACGTTTGGTTTTGTTCGAGATCTTGTCTTGAGGTTGAAGAACGAGAGGCACGAAGATGCCATACGAGCGATCCGCAGTGACAATGGCTCGGAATTTAAAAACTCTCGTTTCGAAACCTTTTGCCATGACTTAGGTCTTGAACACCAGTTTTCGAGTCCATATACGCCCCCCCAGAATGGTGTGGTGGAAAGAAAGAACAGAACCTTGTGTGAGATGGCCCGGACGATGCTCGACAAGCATAGGACTCCGAGGAGGTTCTGGGTTGAGGCGGTCAATACCGCGTGCTATGTCTCGAACAGGATTTTCCTTCGAGCATTCAAGAAGAAGACGTGCTATGAGATGATGCACGGTCACACTCCCAAGGTGAGTCACTTTCATGTGTTTGGGTGCAAGTGCTTTATCCTGAAGAAAGGCAAGAATCTGGATAAGTTTGAGGCTAGGTCTGTCAATGGTTTTTTCTTTGGTTATGCTACTCACTCTAGAGCATTTCGTGTGCTCAATTTGGAAACTAACCAAATTGTGGAGACTTGCGAGGTTACCTTTGATGAGACACAGCCACATAGCTCTCTTGTCTTTGAATGTGCAGGTGATGATGAACTTGGCGAGGAAATCTTTGTGGAGGAGGAGCATGGACATGGTGATGATGAAGATGGCGGTGTGGTGCCCGTGGTTGAGCATGTACCTACTACTTCGACTACGATCGAGAACGGGCCCTCTCCTACACCTACAACGACAATCCCAAATCAAGGAGAAGCTGAAGTTGAGGGGGAGGTAGCTTCAAGGCGAGAACCTCCTCGGCGAGTTCAAGTG
Source organism: Cenchrus fungigraminus (assembly GCA_036936925.1). Classification (NCBI taxonomy): domain Eukaryota; kingdom Viridiplantae; phylum Streptophyta; class Magnoliopsida; order Poales; family Poaceae; genus Cenchrus; species Cenchrus fungigraminus. The sequence goes on along the minus strand of CM072778.1, from coordinate 44,306,462 downwards.
GATCACCCAGCTTCGAGGATCATCGGTGACATCAACGAACGCATTACACGGTCGAGGGTTCGAAACAATTCTCACTTTGCTCATGCTGCTTTTGTCGCTACTTTTGAGCCCAAGGACATTGGACACGCATTATCTGATCACAATTGGGTCCATTCGATGCATGAGGAGTTGGAGAACTTTGAGAGAAACCAGGTTTGGGAGTTGGTAGATCCTCCACCGGGTTGTAAGCCGATTGGGACAAAATGGGTGTGGAAAAATAAAGAGGGAGAGAAAGGAGAGGTGGTGAGAAACAAGTTGAGGTTGGTGGCGCAAAGGGTATAGTCAGAAAGGCGCTCTATGGGTTGAAACAGGCGCCTAGGGCTTGGTATGGTAGATTGAGGGGGTTCCTGTTTGAGAGAGGTTTCGAGATGGGGAAGGTCGATCAGACCTTGTTTCTCCTCAGGTAGGGCAAAGAGATCCTAATTGTGCAGGTATACGTGGATGATATTGTCTTTGGTGGCTCGTTTAACTATTTGGTTGCAAGGTTTGCAGAAGACATGAGTAGGGAATTCGAGATGAGCATGATGGGTGAGTTGCAGTTCTTCCTCGGCCTCCATATCAAGCAGTCGAAGGAAGGAACATTTGTGCACCAAGCAAAGTACACCAAGGACATTGTGAGGAAGTTCAAGATGGAGGACTCCAAGGCCATGGCGACGCCTATGAGTATGACTACAGCTCTTGATGCGGATGAGGAAGGTGAACACATGGACCAGAAGGAGTACCGAAGCATGATCGGGTCACTCCTGTACTTGACGGCAACGAGGTCGGACATCCAATTCTCGGTATGTCTGTGTGCTTGTTTTCAAGCATCTCCGAGGACTTCGCATCGGCAAGCAGTCAAGCGCATTTTCAGGTATTTGCGTCATACTCCCGACTTCGGCCTTTGGTACTCCGCGTCTTCCTCTTTGGCTCTTCATGGATTTTCATACGCGGATTTTGCCGGGTGTCGGTTGGATAGGAAGTCCACTTCTGGGACTTGCCAGTTCTTGGGTTCTTCTTTGGTTTCTTGGTCTTCCCGCAAACAGTCGAGTGTTGCTCAATCCAATACTGAGGCAGAGTATGTGGCCGTAGCTAGTTGTTGCTCTCAGCTCCTTTGGATCACATACACCATGAGTGATTTTGGTGAGGAGTATACCCATGTCCCACTTCAATGTGATAGCACCAGTGCCATAAGCGTTGCAAAGAACCCAGTGCTCCATTCCAAAACCAAGCACATAGAAGTGAGGTATGATTTCCTGAGAGACAATGTGGAGAAAGGGAAGATAGCTTTGATTCATGTACCCACACATGACCGACTAGCCGATATCTTCACCAAGCCCCTAGATCAAGCAATTTTCACTCGTTTGCGGGGAGAACTTGGTGTTTGTTTGATTTCTTGAGTTGGGTATGGGAGCTCCTTTGTAGCATATGTATAGCTTTCCTTTGTGCATTTCTTGCATTTGGCATGGCATGTGTAACATGATGTATAGGCATCTTTGTATCTTAGGTTGCATGCATCTTGTATCATATGCATTTTGTAGGAAAAGCTTCTCTCATATACATTGTTCACCATGATGTGCTAGATATGATCTTGTGAGCTAGTTTGGTATGCTATGGTTAGTTTGGCTTAGCTCTTGATGATCTTGATTTATGCCCATGGTTGATAGCTATGTTTTTGAAAAATGAGATATGTATGCTCTCTTGTGAGTAAATGCCTTTATATGATCTTGACATGTTTTAGTGGCTTGGCTATGCTTAATTTGTGGTTGGATAGCTTATTTTGATCATATGGGGCCAAAGGCTCATTTGCCATCATGAATGTTTAGCCCCCATGCTTTATCTTGTGGAGGGGCATAAGTTCCTTTTTATCGCAAAGACATTTCATGTACCAAATATGAATCTGAAAATGAAATGTAAATTGCTTGGAAAATGTGCTCCCATGTCATATGTGCTTAATTTACTTGCTTTTGGGTGCTAAACCGTTACATGTTGCTTACCAATAAGAAGTCTCATATTTAGAAGTAAGCACTTGGCTCGGTGGCTTTGACATGACATGAGGTGCTTGTGGGTGTTTATGATGGTCTTATGCTTAGAATGGTTGTCCTAGCATGAAGTTTGTGTGGCTTTGCCATTTTGACATGTTTTGCTCAAGTTTAGGACTTTGCTCATGAGAGGGTGATTTTTCACAAAATTGCTCAATTCTATCTGTAACACCCGATTTTATAAACACAATCAGGTGCCACTTTATGTATGCCAGGATCATAATTCATACATAAAGTACAACTTCATCAATGGTACATTTCCATATCACGTTTAAATATTACAAAATGACCTGTGGGTCCAAAAGAAAATGTACAGCTAAAGCTTAATATCTTGTGCGGAAGCAGGCTCCATGACCACAGGCAATCAACCGGGGGAAACGCACTCCTAGATCTTCATGGCCTCCAAAACCTGAACAGCGTTTAAGGGGGAGAGGGAGACAGCAGGGGGTTGAAGGGGAAACGGTGAGTACATCGAAATGTACTCTGCAAGTGTAGGAGGTAGAGCTATGAGGGCTTAGAACAAGAAAGGCTGACACAACTGGCTGGAAGCATTGATTTTAGTTGGTCATATTTTATTAAACAACCTATTTACTAAGATGAGAGTCTTCCCAACCAAAACCCACCTTAAAGGTAAAACAGCTATCATCTATGGTCAAACAACCCATCCAAACCAACCATTCCACCAACTAAACATGTGAGGGTCCAGGTTGCTCTTGACCGTGAGCACGGCTACCATGATAGTTTTACACTCTGCAGAGGTTGTACAACTTTACCCACGAGTCGCGTAAACGTTCAAAGGAACGTTAAACCCAACCATGCTGTGCTTGCAAGGCACTTTCACACGTCCTTTGGTGTGATAGCATAGGGACGCTACGAGGCCTTTACATAGGTTCACCAGCGGCGCATTAACCAACTCAGGGTTCGGGTACCCGTCCTCGTGCCATAGAATATTGGGGGCCTAACCTCCCTCACTGGAACCAACAGCTTAACGTTGGCCGGCTGGATTTCCCGATTTCCCCTACTTAATTGGCCAAGACCATAGCCCATCGTGGTTGTACTGTAAGTCCTGGGTGGTCACTCCACGCGTCAGACCTTAAGGTGGCTCGAGCAAGACAAGCATCAACCCAAAAACACCGTCCACCGAACAAGCATTTGCTCGAGCCCCTAGAATTCCATGTTTCTAAAAAGATCAACCACCCATGTGATTAAATAGTACATTAATCAATATTAATAATTAAACCCAGCCCAGATGTTCAGCAACTAAGCATTTAACTACCCATAACCAAACTCTCTAAGGGCTTCAAGGAAAGTCATATCAAAATCTAGTAGAGACCCTACATAGGATTCCCATCAAATTGACTCGAAGCATGCATAAAGTGTAAAGTAAAGTGTGATATTATTGTAAATGCATGGGAAACAAGGAGTATGCATCAAGGACACTTGCCTTCTTCACGCTCTTGCTTGATCTCCACGTACACTTGATCTTGATCACGAACCGCTACTCGTAGCAACTACCAGAAACAAACATACATACAAAGTATAAGAAACAGTACACCAAACAGAGTCAAAACAGTATGAAAAGTATTTTAAAAGAACGGGCTCGTCGCTACGATCGCGTGAGCGCAAGAATCACCTGAAACGGAGCTACGAGCAAAAAGTATTGATCGTTTTACTAAACCAGGGACTAAACTGAAAATCTAATATTCTGGAATTATTTTAATACTGGAAAAGATGAATTATGACGTCACCAGAGGCATTTATGACGTCAGCAAGGATTTATGGAAAAATCAAAATATATAAATTGAAATTTTGTTGAACTTTTCTGGTGATGACGTCAGCATGACGTCATCAGGGACCAAAATGTGAATAACTAATAGGACAGGGGGTTGCTGGTAAGTTTCACAAGACTGAGGAAACAGTGAAGGGATTTTCAAGGTTTTACAGGGGCTAAGATGTAAAAGCGGCGCTGACTGTGTAGATCCGCTGACATGGCTACACGTGGCGGGCGGTGGTTGGCCGGGACGGACGACGTGGCGCCACGTGGTGCTGGTGTGGCCGTGGACCAGCCGTGGACCGCGGTCCATGGGTCCATGGTGGGCCGTTTACATACCCCAAAGGGGTATGCGATCCTGGCCGTTGGCGCGGGATCGTGCAGACCAGGAGGCGCCGCCGGCTTTGGGTCGCCGGTGCCGCTGGAAATGAAGTGCCCGCGGCGGTGCTTCGCCGGAGAGGGACGGCGGCGGCGTTGCGGTGCACGAGGGGCGACGAAAAAAAGGGAAAAAAGAGAGGAGCGGACGGCGAGCTCACCAGAGAGTAATGCGCGGGCAGGGGAGCAGCGCAGGCGGCGGACGACGGGCGGTGGCGGAGGTGTTTGCAGCCATGTGATGAGGAGGGTGCTGCGGGCGCGCCGGGGAGCGTCTGGGCGCGGGGTTCGCGCCCTGAGGTGCCTGCGATGCCAAAGGAGGGGAAGAGGGGGATCAGGAGCGTCCGCACGGGGGAAAGAGACGGCGGCGGCGTGCTCACCCGAGCTCAGAGAGGTGGCAGCTCCAACGAGCAAACCAGCGACGGAGGGGCGCGGAGAAGGTGGATGGTGGGGTGTAGTGGCGAAGGGGGAAGCTAGCAGTGCTCCAGGGGTTTTTATGGGAGACGGGGGCGCTCGGGTGGGGGAGTAACAGGAGGCGGGGATCGCGGCCTTGGCTGGCCGTTTGAATGGCAAAACTTGCCATTCTTTGCAAGCCAGGAGGGGAAAGGGGGAGGGGGAAACGATGGAGGGTAGGCGGTGGTCACGGAGGTGGGGCCGGGTGGACCTGGCACGGCGCGGGACGGAGGGAAAGTTGAAATCCCGTGCGGTATTTGTGCAAGCGCCGGCCGGGAGAAAGGAAAGGGGGGGAATCGGGAGGTTGATGGTGATGCTGACGGGCGGGCCCTGCCTGGCGGTGAGAGAGGGAGAGGGGAGAAAGGAGGCGGCCGCTGGGCTGTTGTGGGCCGGCCCAAGTGCGGGAGAAGGCTGGGCTGCGGGGGTGTAAAGGAGAAAGGAGGAGGGGTTTGGGCCGGGGGTGAAGGGAGATTTGGCCCAAGCTTTGAAGGAAAGGGAAATAGCATTTAAACAATTCCAGATTTGAATCCTATTTGAAAATTTGAAATACAAACTCATTTTTCATACAAGGAAAATTATGCAGGGCAGCATGTATGCATACAAACAAAAATATACCCTATGGTTCATTTAATTTCTTTTAGAAATTATTTCTTGCTTACAATCATTTGAGGTTACAAGCCAACTAACTCTAGCAAATTTTAAACTATTGCTAAAATTTAGAATTAGGGTGTTACACTATCTTAGCTTCGTCCAATGGTTGTGAAACTTGGTGATCAAGTAGTTGACGTTCATATGAAGCCATAGAGTATCTAACTTGCTCATTTGGATGTGTGTAGCATCTTGTGATGAATTTTGTCTATTTGAGAAGCTCTAGGTTGCATTTTTGGCTTGATTCATGCATTGGCAACAAGGGGGAGAAGTTTGAGCATGTTTTGGCCTATTGAATGCATCTAGAGGGTTTTCAGGTGATTTCGAGCAAGTTCTGGGCTCTGTTGGGCACCGGTCTGACCGGTCGTGGTCACCGGTCTGACCGGTCAGGTGTGCTGGCCCTGTTCAGATGTTGGGCACCGGTCTGACCGGTGAGGTTGACCGGTCTGACCGGTTAGAGCTGAGCTGGTGCAGCTGCTCTATTTTGTGAAGAGGTTTGCATGCATTCGTCCAGGGGGAGTTGCATTGGTTCAGGGGGAGCTTGCATGTGTGCAAGGGGAGCTCTTTGTGGTTTCGAGCTTTGGTTTGGTGGCTTGTGCTCTTTGCTTGAGCATGTTTTTGTCTCGGTTGTGTCGAGCCGTTGCCCTTGCCTAAGGGGACCGAGACTTGTCTTCTTCACGTGATCTTACTCTTTGCCTTTCCTTTGGCTTTCGATCGCTTGTTGGAGTTTCTTTTAGTCGTTTCTTTTCTTTTCCTTTTCTCTTTGGTTACCAAATGTGTGTGTTGTCAATGCACTCATCAAGGGGGAGATTGAGGACCTGTGTGGTTCGAGGACTGGTGGATAGTCGCTTCCTGGTGTGATGAGTGATTGACAACGTTGTGTGGACTGATTCTTGGCTAAGTATTGTAGGTGCAGGTTGCGGCTTGACTGGTGTTGGTGCAGGTGAAGAGCAAGCACGAAAGGTCGTTGCCGGGTAGGCCTCCAGGTGTGGAGAAGATAAGTAGGCTTGGCTCGAGGGACCCGGTGGGCAGCGGGGTCAAGTGCGGGCCGCATGGTGACAAGAACGGCAAGATGAAGTCGTGGACGGTTCCTTGGTTGAGCCACAAAGCCAAGATCGAGCCGGAACTTCTTGGGGGCCAAGTCATGAGTGGAGATTGGTGGAGGCCACACCGAGTTCGCGAGGTTTCCAGTGGTTCACTAGAAAACCACTGGGTTCCTTGGTTGATCCACAAAGCCAAGACCGAAGACCGGAGGCAGCAACACCAAACCGGTCTGACCGGTGGGGACCGGTCTGACCGGTGGAGGACACTGGTCTGACCGGTGTGCGACGACGCAGTCTGGAGACTTCAAAGTGGAGGACACGTGTCGGGATCGCATGGTGTGCGTCGAGGCTACGCAGGGTGCGGTCGCCGGGCATCCGTCTGATGGTTCGACGATGAAGATTCCCAAAGTGCCCCTCGGGGCCGTGTATCCTAGTATTAGGTCTTAGGGGTAGTTTCGTCTTTCGGTTGCCTCCATATAACTCAAGTGGTGAGAGGATGGCAGTTATCTCTTGGAACCCTAGCTCATTTTGTTTTGCTATTTTCCTCTTCCATTTTTCTTTGGAATTTCTAGGACTAGCTTGAGAGCTTCATGGTGAGATCTTGAGAGAGGGATGGATGATCGGGAGGCAAGCTAGACCTTGTATGAACCTTCGTGGTATGTATAGATGATTCGGCGTGGTTCCTCAAGGCTTGATGGTGTCTCTCCCATTTTTCCTTTTTGGTGATTTTCGGAGCCTTTTCTTGGGGATTTTCTTGTGGTGGATTTGAGACCTTTCTCTTTGGGATTTGGTGGGGGATGTATGCATGAACCCTTTGTGGTTCTTTTCCCTTTGATTCCCCTCCCAAATCCGTGAGTAAAGGGGCTCAATTTTGGGGTTTTCTTCATCCTAGGGTTTGTGGTGTTCTTGGCGGAAATCCTTCGATTCCTCTTGATTCAACGAGTTTTGGGGGACCAAATCGTAGCTATGGGATGCCCATGAGGTACTCCTAGTATCCCCAAAGTCTTGTGCGAATCCGTGGAGCGAATTGGGAGATCGGGAAGTGGATTTGGGGGAGTTGACCCGCGGCTCGCTGTTCATCCCGAGCTGCCCAGGCTTGAGCGGTCTGACCGGTGCTCTTGACCGGTCTGACCGGTGCAAGGCCCTTGTGGGATTTTCCTCGGGGAATTGCCTAGTTCGTGTGGTTTTCGCTCGTGGTGCTGCTAGTCAGTTCTTGGCTTGTTTGGAGTTGTTTTGCTAGGCTTTGTGAAGGGTTTTCTTCCCGTGCAGGTTGTGTTCTGGAGGTGTTTTTGTTCCAGAGCCTAGAGGAATCACTGAGGCATCCTGGAACTTTGCTGTGCACCTGTTGTTCCCCACGGGCCTGACCGGCAGAGTCCACTGGTCTGACCGGTGCCATCGGTCTGACCAGCAGGAGCCATCGGTCTGACCGGTGTGGCACAGACAGCAGGCTGCGCAGTTTTCCGCTGTGCGTTTGGGGTGTTTGGTTCGGTTGGTTGAGTTGTTGGTTTCTAGGACCAGTAGCACTCCAGTGGCTATGTGGTCTTGGCCAACTTGGGTAGTTGAGTCGGAGACGTGATTTGGTTGGCCATGTTCATCTTGTTGGAGTAGCCATCTCCTTCGAGAAGAATTTTTATCGGCTCCCATTCACTCCCCCCTCTCTGGTCGCCAGTTCGGTCCTTCACTTCTAGCTCCAAGCCTCTACAAACTTTGCATCCTATGCTCTGGTAGACGGACACATGCCCATGGCATGGCCAAAATTCTACTCTGCGGCTGCATAGCTCAGCAACGCTCGGTGCTTGCCTCCTTCAGCCTTATGGGGCTATTTATAGCCAGAACCAAGCCTTGTGCAGCCGGTGCAGTGATGACACTATTACCATGTGATCGTGAGGTACTGTAGACATGTGGAGAATTAAAAGTGATGTCCTTTTCCCCTACATCACGACAAATTCGTCATTTGTGTATCAATGATGCCTGAGGCCGCTGCAGCATCACATGGCTACAGTACACCTTCGGTCAGTGGGCAGCTTGTCATTTTCTGGGTGGCAAGGGAATCTCCGACCACTGTTGACCCGTGACCCTACAGTCTACGGAGAAGATAAGCCTGACTCTACATCAGAAGGCCCTACGCCTTGCTACATCTATGGACGACGACGACGGTTAAATGCACCCGCTAGGCTCTACGTCCTGGTGCACCCGCTATGGCTCTGAACGTAAACGAACCTATTCCAATTAGCCTATATTTTTGTTTCCTAAGCAGAATGGTCATAGGTTCGATTGAAGACCTTCCGGGGTAGGCGTGCCTCGCTGCTCTGCCAGATCCGTCTGGGCGCCTGGAGATCAGATTCATCACGTCTACGATTTCGTCAGGCCCCCATGGTCGGTGTGCCTGTTACTGAGGTCGTCAATACCTTAGTGCCATGGCTCTGCTGGATGGCTGGCAGCTATGTTGGTCCTCTAGGCACGACGTGCCTTAATACTTAGGTCTTGCAATACCTCAGTATATGTTGACAGATAAAACTCGTATCCACCTACGATCCACAAGCGTACGGACCTACACCTTTTTCACCACGGGGATTCCCTAGGTTCTTGTCAATTCGCGGAGCAAGAGGATTACAAGCGTTTGATCTAGCACTACCTAGTTAGCTTATCCAAACCCTAAACTACAGTTAATCTAAAGAACTACTACGCTACACTAGAAAGGGTTGAGAGGCTCACAAGATATATAAAAGACACTTGGCCAAGGGTCTACGATACTTGAACATGCAACCGCTTAGAGATATGAAAACCGATCTAATCTACCGGGAGTTGTGACCACGGTTTCGCCCTTTCCCTCCCCCCGTACTGTCACAACGCGGAGGTATTCGTGACTAGACCTATGATGATCACGACGTATTGAAGGGTTCTAAGGGAGAAGTGAGATCTATACTCCCGACAAGGCATGGTAGCTAACCTTAAACATGAAAGCATCTTCAACACTAGATGATAGATGATAGATTGAAACCATAAAAGTTGTGATTACATCTCAAGATTGTTTACAACCCATTGACAAATGAGAAGATTACCCCATCAAGGCACTAGGCATAGCACCGTTGATCATGGTGATGCTTCCGACGGTGTCTTCCTTCTCCTCCGGGGTGTCATGGCAGGGCCTCGACGTCCTCCTCTATATGTGGTTGCTTCCTTCGAGTCGAGTGATCCTCCTGGCGAATGATCTCTATCCCCTCCTTCCTCTCTAGCTTGTTGACGACCTCTCAGGCGAATGGCTCTCTCTCTGCGAATGGCGGCGCCCACACCGACTTAGGGTTGCATCATCTTCACGCTCAAGAAATGAGGGGCCGAACCGCCACGGGAATGGGCCAGGCCGGCCGGCCTGGGCCGACCGGCCTAGGCCCATCCTGGCCCGGTTCGGTCGCCCCTTCGCTCCCGTGGGTCCCCTTGACATTTTGCACTTTGCCCCCTTCACTTGCATCATTTTCGCGATGTTATCCTCGCGTCCAAGATAGAGGGTCTTCTAACATGGAGTTCGGTCTTTTACGCTTCAATCCTCAGGGATGTTCATTTGTAACACTTCGGTCCTTACCACCTTTGGGAGTGATTTCATCATGCTCTTGAACATGAACGGGACTCCTCATTTACTCCTTTGAACTTGTTGTGACTCCGTCCTTTTTGTCCATGTTTTCCTGCAAAAACACAACACTTCCAAATGCACATACAAAGATGAACTTGTTATATCATTAGTGTGCCTAGTGGTGGGTTAGTTCCATAATCAAGCTCAAAACAAAGTGTAATGAACATGTTTGGTGTACCAAAATACACCGTCAACATCTCTCCCACGCTTAGATCTTGCTCGTCCTCGAGCAAGTTCCTTGCAAAAGAACTTTTGTCCATGGTGTTGAAAACATGCTCCGCTAATTCTTCCTTCACAAGTTAGTCAATCCTTTATCTTTAATATAATAAACATGAAGCAATGATCATGATACATAAACATGGGCGTTTAGAATTTTTATTAAATCGAGATTTACCCCACAACTCATACCTTTCACTCGAGGTCCTCAATTCCAGCCATGCTTACTTCTTTGCTTCCATCAGAGGGTTTTCATGATTTTTCAAAAATAAAATTCCTGCAACAAGTATTAGACAAAAACCTTTCTCCAAGTTCTCACATGTCGCTCATATGGAGTGGCTATCCTAAACAATTCATAAAATCTTACCTCCCACAAGTCTCTCATTTATCATGTAAGGTGGATCTATAGGTATGGCTAGTGAAATCAACACAAGTATTGTCAAGCTAGGAAATTCCTCTAATGGTTGTTTACCTTTCAAGCCAATGATCATGAGAATTAAACAATGATGTGGGGATTTCAAGGATAAGAAGATATAGAATGGTGGACATGTGCAAGGGCAAAAGAAATTAAGACTACGAGGCACCGATGACATCCTCGTTGTCGGATTGCACATGGTTGGAAAAATGGAAGATTCGTCTCCTAACAACAACGTGGCATCCTTCCCTACACTTTATTTGATCTTCTCTTGATTCATCCCTCTTCATATCTTTCTTGCCTTTCCTCTTTCTTTCTTTCTTTCTTTCTCTTTTTTTCTTTTCTTTTCTTTTTCTTTTTCTCTTTCTCATACACACATCTTTTTTACTTATCTCTCTCTTGACATCTTTACCCCTCTTCCGAAGCTCTTTGCTCATCTTTTCTTGCATAAATACAATCTGAATTTTAAATGAAAACTATGCTAGAGACAAGACAAAACTTCGAACATAGGTTGTCTTCAAGGAATACGATGTACAAAAGAGATATTATGGGTTGGGTATGGAATTCGGCGATGTACGGGCCTTTCGATGTGAGAGTCTTGTTACCGAATGCATGACGAGGCTAGCAATAAAAGATATATACAAGGACATGATCATTGCTCAAAATTAAAACTTCCAAGAGAGAAGGATCCTAGCCCAACTCATCATGCTAACCGCACTTATGGTGGAGCGGATATTGAGTTGGCCTTGTATAGGATTTTTCTTTGTCTCTCATCTTGGAAAAAGAGCTTTCGCTAACCTTTATTACAAGGGTTTTTCATATTATTTTCAGAATTAAACTTCTCCAACATTAGCATCAAACTTAGCACAACCGAAACAAGGTTCTAGACCAAAGTATAGTGCAGACACTTTTAAAGGTGAAAACACCACTAAGCACCACTGTAAACATTTCAAACCAAATGCTCATGCTCATATATCAAAGATTAAAGAAAAACATACGAGTAAAGAAAGAAAAAGCATCACATGAGACAAAAATTAAAAGACACTTTTTATTTGATTTTTCAACTCGAACACTAAATTAACACACTTCAAACTGAAAATTAAAAAAAACACCTAAAGTTTAACTCACAAACTCTCGCAAACTCTAAGCCAAACCAAACTAAACATACTAAGGCAAAAATTTTTAAGATCTACCTAGCTAGCTCTCCCCCACGCTAAAATCATACGACGTCCTTGTCGTATTTTACAAAAATCCTAAGGGGGAGAACCTCTAACTATCTAGTGGAACTTCCCATAGTCCTTGCACCACTTTTTCTTCATGTTGCCGATCATCCCGAATAGCTTCCTCACGTTCCGATTAAGGAACTTGTAGTCATCATCGAATACACGCTCCAAATCCTCCATTCTCTGCCTCACCACCTCCATGGCTTGGAAGCACTCCTCGACAGACTCAAGCACATTGCTATATTCGACTACAACAATGATCATCAACATGACCAAGCCCACAATAATCAGAGTCGAGGACAACTTCTTTTTCAAGAGAGGGAGGATGATGCGGACATCCCCACTGATCGTACTGTTACACAAGTAGATGAACACAACACGCCAATAAATATAAACCAAGGACCAATTACAAGAAGTCATGCCAAGAAACTACAACAAGAGGTGAACTCTCTCCTAGCTGAAATTAACTTTATCATATCTGAGAATGTTATACTACCTAAATGTTTTACATTGGTTGTACTTAGGTATATATGTGAGAGGGGTGGTGCAGCTATACACGGAGAGGAGGGAAAGAAGAAGAAACAAGTGGATCAGTTTGGACCAAGGATTATCCAGCAAAGTTCAGTTCGGACCAGTTCACACAGATCAGTTCGGACAAGTTCGGACCTGCATAATGATTTGATCATAACTCTTAAATCCCGATAGCTCTGGAGCTCCATGAGTACTTCGTGGAACCGTCTTGAAGTCAAATTTCCAATGACAGAAACCGCATGTCCATAGGACTTCCCAATATAGAGTTATGAACGATTTAGTGGAGACTGCACAGAAAGCCAACAGCCACACGAGGTTGTTCGGGATTTCAGTTCGTGGTGGCTTTTCACGTAGCATAACTCCAGAAACTCAAAGGTCCATTCACACTGAACAAGGAGAGTTGTTCCTTATATAAATACCCTATGTATCTCTGAAATAATCAAGACTTTTGATAATGGAATAGAACCCCTTTGTTCAGCTGCGTGCTAACAAATTCAGAGAGTGATTCTCTACCCCTTTGCTCTTGTGATTTCCCTGTGGGATTACATTGGCGGCCGCTTCATCGGCACCCAATGCGTGCTCCTGCTACTTCATCTATAGGTTGCGTAGGTTGGTTCTTTGAGACTGTGATTGGGCGAATCCTTGATTCAGGCTGCCGTATAGAGACAGTGGTTGGCTTCTTGTGCATGTCGTCAAGTTGCACTACCTATCCGGCTGTTCGCAGCTATTTATCTTGGCTGATTTTCAGCTAGTTATCTTGTTCAAGATCCTACGTCATGAAGATCGGGACAACATCCGTATCATCTAGTATCAGAGCCATCGTTGCCACGGTAGGATTTTCTTTACCCTTAGCTACATATATTTTTGCCTTTGTCCTATCCACCAAAAAGCCATTAAAAATTGTCATAGCCTTTTGTTACAATCTGTTTATCTAGTGAGTTTGGTTAAGTTTCAGTCCATTAGAGTCCTTGTTTAGTTGCTGATCATATCATCCTTTGCGTGTCCTTTTTTGTGCCTTTCTATATATCTGAAAATCGCCACAAAAAGAAGTAAAACATTTCTATCCTTTGCAAAAACTTTTGTCCTATTAATATTGTTGCTGGTTATATTGGGTTCTATCATCTTAAATTTGTGCAAGTGTTATATCTGATCTTGTTTAGTATTCTGCAAAAAAAGTGTCAAAAAAAAGAGAAGAAAGAACGCTGGAAAAAAAGTGTTGAGAAAGTTAAAAAAATAGAAAGTGTTGGAAAGAAAGGAGAAGGATCAGATTGTTGGTATGCACATGTGTTTGAACCTTCATATCAATTTGTGTAACCAGGTTGCTATCATCATTTTGGTGCAATTTTGCTACGTGATTCAATTTAAATCAATCACCACTAGCATATTCCTTGTTTGCATCAAATCTGAAATCTGTCTTTTGTGCGTGTGTTGTTACATCACATCTTTCATATCTTGTGATCAGCACTAGGCATTTAATCTCTAGTTTGGATTGTTACTTATCTTTACAACAACTAGAATTCAGATTGCTCCTTGTGTTTATACCCTACCAAGCTCCATATAAAAGCCATCGTATACGGTTTTTCTGATCTTGTATTCACTCAATTATCAATACTCTTTACCACTAATGGATTGCCTTAGTAACTTGCAGGGAAGCATAAGAGTTTTGGTTGGTAAGAGAAGGTGAGGTTGTGAGTTCCACATATTGTCCTATTCCACATATATGCTTGCTCTTTTGTAGACATCAACCATGATAGGTCGAATGTATACAAGACTACCATTCTAGTACTAATCCGGAGGAATTTCTTGATTGGAAGGAACAAATGGAGTATGAGCTTGAACTCCAAGATTTTCCAGAAGCAAAAAAGGTGTCACGAGCTGTACTTGAGTTTGAAGATTATGCTCATGAATGGTGGAAGAAGTATTTACATAAGCACTTCATCAAGTGTTGGGAAGATTTGAAGAAAGCCATGAGAAGAGGATTTGTTCCACGTGAGTATGAGCTGATTTTACTTCGTCGTTTGAAGTGCATCAAGCAAGGAAGTAAACCTATTTGGTCATACCATGATGAGTTATCTTTTGCTATGCGTCGGGAAAATATTGTTGATGACATGGATGCAAAATAATACTTCATGAGAGGTCTCAGTGCTAATATTGTTGCTACAATTGAGGGAAAGTATGCAAGAAGTATGCATAATCTTTTGGTATATACACTCCAAGAAGAGAGAAAAATTAAAAAGCTGCAGCAAGATAATATTTCAAAGTGCATTAATTTGTGCAAAGACATTGCTACAAGGTTAAATGTTGAGTTGAAGCCCAAAGTGCCATTTGTTGTTGGAAGTAAACAAGCATCAACTCCATGCAAGAAGAAACGATCTATTGTCACCATGTGTGAATCAATGGATGCTAATGTTAAGTGTGTTGAAAATAAGAGCATTGTTGTGCAGCAAGAAGACAAGTGTGTGCAACAAGTTGACATGGGAAGTGATATGGTGATTGATCTTTCTACCAACTCTAGTGGTACAACTTATCCTAGTGTTATGGCTATCCAGAATTTTAGTTTGGACTCTGACTTTGAGAAGACTGAAGACAGTGAAGTTCTCTCCAATGATTGTTTGAAATTTGAGCATAAACCATTTGGAGATGTTGCTGCACATACCGTGCAAGATGAGAATGGACAGTGCCACAATCATTTGCAAATAAGAGAAATAATTGAAAGCAAGAAAGAAGTTGACGGGACCCAATATTATGGGTACCCAATGACAGCGATTACGAGCGACAATCGCGGCCACGATGGCCTCCGGGTTTTTTTTGGTGGTTTTCTAGATTTATTCTCATGCAGGAAAATGTCCCCAAATCAACTAGTATTCTGTGAATTATTTTCGTGAAGGAAAACGGCCACAAACCAAGTGGTATTCCCAGGATTTATTTTCGTAAAGGAAAACAACCATAAATCAACTCCATGGCGTCATGTGCTCTCCAACCATGTGACTTCCGACTAGTTGGTAGCCCTCCCGAGAAGTTTGGACTACCTCATTTACCTGTGCATATACCAGGTGTCAGAGACATTCATTGCTCCTGCCACATGCGTATGAAGGGGCGGCACCAGGACAGGCAACCACATGCAACGGCAGCAGCAAACAGGGACAGCGAAACACGCGGCATGAGTGAAGACCTCCCCTTTACAGCTGTTGTGCATGCACCACCTCTTTCTCTCTTTCTCTCTCTTCACTAATGTAACCTGCTCCCCTTGTCTGATAAAAGGGAGAGCAGGGTCCTCTCGAGAGGGGGGCTGGTTTCTTTACTTTTCCCTTCTCTCTTCTTCTCGGAGGGAAGGGCTCTCTCATTTTTTCCTTCTTCTACCTCCAGTCATCCATGGCTCCTACGCCACAGAGACTTGGGACCAAGCTCCCTCTCTCGCCCATTTGTAACCCCTACTACAAATTAGCGCAAATAACACAGCAGCATGAACTGGACGTAGGGTGTTACTCTCCGGAGGCCCGAACCAGTATAAATCCTGTGTACGCCATGTTTGCGCAACCGTCCGAGGCCCGGCACGCAATCCGAGAAATTCATTGCCGGCGGTAGAGAACCCCGACAGTTGGCGCGCCAGGTAGGGGCCTTTTGCATGTCACGACGTTTTTGCAGGTCTCGGATGCCCAACCTCGATGACGACAACGGCCGCGGCACCAATGGCCGTAGCGACGCCAATGACGGCCACGACTCTGCCGGCAACGACGGCGGCGGCCGCGGCACCGACGGCCGCAATGATGTCGACAGCGACTGCGACTCCGGCATCCATGACGACAGTGACGGCCACGGCGCCGACGACCACAACGACGCCAATAGAAACTGCGACTCGCCGCTGACGATGATGGCACCAGCGGCACACCGACGGCAACCCCGGCGCTGTACGGAAGCGAAAAGCTACTCAAACGACTACAACTCCTCCTCGGCGACTCAGCTAGCGGCCTGAAGTGCCATACCCCTGCCCTACCTGCTCGGAGCAATAGTCCGTCGCCGGCTAAAAAAAATCCAAAGCTTTGGCTCTCTTTCTCTCCTACTGTTTCATGGAAAAAAAATAAATAATAAAAAAAATCATCAGGGCTCCCTCTGATTCTTCAAGTCGCAAGAACTGGCAGCAGAGATCGACGGGTCAACGACGACAGCAGAACCAACCCGCGGGCGCAAATCCTTCATGCCCGCGGCATCCCCTCCTCCACTGCCGTTGTCGGGGCGATGGCCTCCCGATGCGGGACCCGACCAGCGGCCGCAACGTACCTCCCGGCGCGGGCCCTGCTCGCCAGGCGGTCTCCTGATGAGGGATCCTTTCCACCGAGGCGGCGGCATCTCGGTGCAGATGCGGGTGGCCAGCGAGCCGCCGCGGCATCCTCGGCTCCTCCCCGAGCAAGGCAGCAAGGAGCTCAGGCACACATCGAATCCAGGCAACGGCAGTCACACCCCCCAGCTCCGACCTCTTCGCGCACATAGTGCGCCGTCCTGTGTCGCGGCCGACGCAGTGGCGCGCTCCCCTGCGACTTCGAGACGGTGGGAGGGAGGTCCGGCCGCGCAACCACGACCCGACGGCGAGACGGACGGAGCGGGCCCACGGTCGCGGACAGCGGCGCGCCCCCCTTTCCTCGATGGCGCGGTGGCGCGGGCCCGCCCCCGTCCGCGATGTAGCGGCGCGTCCTGCTCCACCACGACGGCACGGCCGACCTCCTCGACGGTGCTGCGGCGCAGCTCCCCTCCGGCCGCAGGCGACGGCGCGACCACGGCGCTCGCGCGGCGGGCAGGGCGGGGCCATAGGGCCCGGCGTGGCGCGCACCTCCCCCGCCTCGGATCAGCCCGACGTGGCGCAGTGGCCCGATGACGCAGCGCCTCACCTCCTTCACCCCGTTTCCTCTCCACCGCAGTGACGCGACCGCCCGGCGCAACGCCTGCTACCTCCTCCACCTCGAAACGGTTCGGCGTGGCGCCTCGCATCCTCCGCCTCGGTTCGCCGGCCCAACACGGCGAGGTGGCTCAGCGATGCGGCGACCTCCTCCTCGACTCCACCTCGGTACGGCCCGGCTCTCGGCACCTCCTCCCCGAAGCGGCGCCCGATTCCTTCCTCGCCAGGTGGTGGCCCCACGCGCCTCGGCGCCCACGACGGCATCCCGACGCGGCGCCCCCCATCTCCTTCTCGCAGCACGGCGGGCCGGCGCACCGCGCTCTCTCTGATTCACCGCGCCGCGACCCAACGCAAGGTCCCATCTTCACCGACACGGTGCCTGCAGGCCTGCCCCCTCGTCTTCGCGCTTGGCGGGCCGGCGTTCTCCACCTGTCCCGAGTCGCGGCACTACTGCTCCCCGCCGCGTGCGGCGGTGTGGCCCGTGGCACGAGCGGGACTGGGCCGCGGTACCGGCCCCCGGCGGTCGGGCGAGCGCCCAGAGTTTTCTTCCTCACGCTCGGCGGACCAGTACCCACCACCTCCATGTCGCGGCGCAGCAGTCCGGCTCACCGCCGCCTCCTCGTCCCTACGCCCGGCGGGTCGGCGTCCGCCTCCTCCACATCGTGGCGCGGCAGCTCGGCGCCCGCCACCTCCTACTCGTGCGGAGGCCTAGCACGAGCCCACCAACGGCGGCGGCCCCCGACGGTTGCGCGAGCTTGTACTCGCATCCACGGCGGGTTGACTCCCATCCGGGAGAGTCTTCTTTTTCTTCTTCTATTTCTTTTTTGCAGGACTGATGCTCGGGCATCACGGCGAAAGTACTCCCAAAAACTAGTCGGAGGCGTACAAGAAGACGCGGCGTCGTGGTGGAGCACCGCGGACCACCTCCGACCACCGCGACGGGGCGCCCCCGCTCCGACTCCTCCTCGCCTCCACCGGCCACCTCGACTTCGCCCGGCGCGGCCCCATCTCCTCGACACGCGCCGCAGCGGCCCCACGCTCCTCCTCCTCATCTCCACCTCGCGTCGCGGCCGCGGACTGCGGCAGGCCCGCGACACGCGCGTGTGGTGAGGCATGGCGGAGCCACGGCGGCGGAGCCTCCTCTCCTTCAACCACCGCGGCCGGCGACCCCCTCTCCAGTTCGACCTCGGCGGCCGTCGCCCGTTTTTCTCTTCCACGAGGGCGCGACCCGACGCGGCGCTCGTCATCTCCTCCTCGGGGCACGGATGCCCGACCCGACGCATCCACGACTGCCTCGTCACGCCACAGCAGACCGACGCGGCCCCCATCTACTCCGCCTCCACGTCACGCCAAGGTGCGGCAACTACGGCGACCGCGTCCCGAGCACGCGGCGTGGTGGCGCGTTCCACGAGCGGTCTAGGCGGTGGCAGTACGGACGGAGTGGGCGGCGGCGACGGTCCCCCAATGGACTCGGCGAGCACGTGTTTGCATCCCGCGGCGACGGGTTGACCTACGTGAGAGTTCTTTTCTCTCCCTTCTTTTGTTTTTTACAGGACCATGTACTCCGAGAAACAACTCAGAGGCGGATGGGCTTCTCGTTCAAGGCGGAAAGTGCTCGTGCGAAACACTCCTACTCGGGGATGGACACGAATCTACTCGGACGAGGCGCCCTTCTCGTGCAAGGCGGAAACTACTCGGAGGGACTTCTCGGAGGAACTCCTCGGAGGGTCTTCTCGTGCGAGGCGGAAACTACTCGGAGGGACTTCTCGGAGGAACTCCTCGGAGGGTCTCCTCGTGCGAGGCGGAGAGTACTCGTGCGAGGCGGAAGGAAGTCGTGCGAACGAGCCTACTCCGAGAAACTCTTCAGGGACAGAAAAACAAGTCGTATGAATGGGATTCCCACTCTAGAACACCGCCTTTCTGACCTAAAAACATGATTTTCTTGCCAGTACCCAAGATCTTGTGTGTAGGTAACGAGCAGCAGCATCGACCGCTCGCCATCCTGATCAGGACAAGGTCGTTTCGATCAACGCGGCTGGTGGCGGCAAGCTGAGACCAACCGCTGCGTCACTGCTCGTCGTCGTACCTCATCTTTCTTCGCATACGTCGCCGCGCCGATCCAGCTCGCACCTTCATCGCTCATGAGCGCACCCCGAATGACCGCGGCGCCGCCATCAACAACAACGCCGTCCGCTCAACAACCGCGGGCGGCACGAAGCTCGGGGGCTGGTCAGGACAGGTCCGGGAACGACGTGCCGACTCCCCCGACGCGAGCATAAATCGAGCTAAGCGTACTTTTAGTACCACCGTCTTTCAGTTGTCACAACATACCTCGGCACGCGTCACCGGGGCAATGTCAACGCATATCTTTTTCCGCTCTGACACAAGTCGCTAAAAGTACTCGGGAAGAACACGCCTTAAATCGTGAAACCTCGACCCCACGCCTACACTTCCTACGCGTGCATGCGGCCTGCTCCCTGCACTACGGATGCGGCCGTCGGGGGTCAGGTGCTTAAACGCAACAGGAACACTTCCCGAGGAAATTAAATAGACTTAAAAGAGTTGGAATTGGAAATCTCGTTGTGCGCCGTCAAGTACTATTTTTTCTGAATTAGTAGTTGTCGTACCACATACTGCTGTCCTCCGATTTTTCTTCTGCAGGAACTAGTTCGCGAACTCGGCCCTCGCACTCGGGGGCTGGGGGACGACGACTACAACCTGGCCCTTGCGCTCGGGGGCTGGGCGACAACTACTCCACGGTCACGACGACAGCAGCGCACTCTTCAGGTGGCCCCGGCGGCTCCTCGCGGCTCTGCACCAGAAGGTCGGCGCCACGCACCGACGACAGGGAGTTCGAAGGCTGGCCCGTCTAAGGGTTCGACAGCCGCTCCCGAAAACCCGAGCGAGGGGCGGCGAGGGATGGGCCCCAGCAGCCGGAACCCGGACGCACGAGCGTCGCGGGCATCCTGAACTGCGTTCGAGTCTTGATGGAAAAAGAGGTCATGGTTTTTCCCCCCGACGGAAAGGCGACGAGCCGCCGAGCCTAACCGAACGGGCTCGGTAACTATATGACTTCACCATCAGGAATCTGAGGTCGATCACTAGCTGATCCATTCGGAGCCCGACGAATGGGGCTCCGAGGCTTCACTCGAACTCACCCGCATGCAGCTCACCGGGTACCGAGGCTCGGCCAACGAGGCAAGCTTCGACGTCACCCAACCCCTCCTTCCTGACGAAAAGGAAGCGTGAGGGAGACGCAACGAAAAGGGACACCGACTCCCCGACTAGTGCCTCGCGCCGTGCGAGGTCACCAAAAATTCATCTTCCTCCCACAACCTCGGGTGCAACTACACCCCTAATGAACGATGTTTGACTCTAAAATTGTTAACCCCGCGAGCGAGTCTTCGACTCCCCCGCGGGCTCGGGGGCTACATCCGGCGGATGCGCTCGCGCGCACCCACCGGGAAAATCGATAACAACACTAACACCAAACACTCTCGACTGAGCCTGGGAACGAGTCTACAACTCCCTCCCAGGCTCGGGGGCTACTGACGGGACCCAATATTATGGGTACCCAATGACAGCGATTACGAGCGACAATCGCGGCCACGATGGCCTCCGGGTTTTTTTTTGGTGGTTTTCTAGATTTATTCTCATGCAGGAAAATGTCCCCAAATCAACTAGTATTCCGTGAATTATTTTCGTGAAGGAAAACGGCCACGAACCAAGTGGTATTCCCAGGATTTATTTTCGTAAAGGAAAACGGCCATAAATCAACTCCATGGCGTCATGTGCTCTCCAACCATGTGACTTCCGACTAGTTGGTAGCCCTCCCGAGAAGTTTGGACTACCTCATTTACCTGTGCATATACCAGGTGTCAGAGACATTCATTGCTCCTGCCACATGCGTATGAAGGGGCGGCATCAGGACAGGCAACCACATGCAACGGCAGCAGCAAACAGGGACAGCGAAACACGTGGCATGAGTGAAGACCTCCCCTTTACAGCTGTTGTGCATGCACCACCTCTTTCTCTCTTTCTCTCTCTTCACTAATGTAACCTGCTCCCCTTGTCTGATAAAAGGGAGAGCAGGGTCCTCTCGAGAGGGGGGTTGGTTTCTTTACTTTTCCCTTCTCTCTTCTTCTCGGAGGGAAGGGCTCTCTCATTTTTTCCTTCTTCTACCTCCAGTCATCCATGGCTCCTACGCCACAGAGACTTGGGACCAAGCTCCCTCTCTCGCCCATTTGTAACCCCTACTACAAATTAGCGCAAATAACACAGCAGCACGAACTGGACGTAGGGTGTTACTCTCCGGAGGCCCGAACCAGTATAAACCCTGTGTACGCCATGTTTGCGCAACCGTCCGAGGCCCGGCACGCAATCCGAGAAATTCATTGCCGGCGGTAGAGAACCCCGACAGAGGTGGTTGCTGTTCAAAGTGAAAGTGCCTATTTTGTTTAGCAAGAACATGACGAAACATCTTCTCAGGTTCAGATTCAAAGAGCTGATGTTCCTACAAGTTCTATGTCTTTTTCAAGTGCCATTTGTGATGAAATTAAGTGCTGCAATGTTATTGATAGTTGTGATATGCAGCAAGGTGGTGAATCAATGTCACTACAAGATTTAGAGTGTGTCTAGACACCCATTTTTAGAGTTGCATATAATCTGAATGAAAAGAGAAACCAAATGTTTGGTTTGAGAGAAGATTTGGAGAAGAAATATGTTGCTAGTGCGCCACCAAGTGTGATTGACATATCTGTCCAAAAGCAAATTGAACATGTTCCACCTGATCAATGGTTGCAAAATTATGTTGTTCCAAGCTTGAAAGAGATGTCAACATGTACTACACCATTAACTATAGTATGTGAGGAATTATTGGATAGAGATGCTGAGATTAAGTGCTCTAATATGCCACATGAAGTTCAGATTGAAGGCATAACTGGAATTGATAATTTCACAGAAATTGTTCGTGTCTCATTGCCATTGGAGATTGGCAAAGTTGGATGTTCCACTGTGACCTGTACTGGTCCAAATTCTTATGAGGGGACCATGAATGAAAGTGCTCATACACTTGATACTCCAAATACAGCTATGAAAGCTTTGCCTCAAAACCCATGTGAGATTGAGAGCCACATAGCCAAATTGAGTGCAAGGGAAAATAAAAGTGAGCTGTGTGATTCCACAAAATGTGAGATTGAGAGCATCCACAATGAGTGTGAGGGATATACACCACATAAAAAGACAGAGCTTGATTGCAAGATGTGTGAGGATGTTTATGATTCTAACCCACTCATCCCTACTTCTTGTTTTGTCTCTAAAAGTGTACAGGTTTACAAAGAAGCTGAGAAAGAGATGATTGCTTGTCACACAACAACACTTGTTGAGAGAGGTAAGCATATTGCTGCTGTACAAAACCAATTTGTTGCTGCCATAAACATGAAGCATGAAGATGAAGGAGGTAAAAATTCAGAAGTGCAACCCATTGTATATATACAAACATCAAAACTGAAAGGTAATGAAAATAATTCAGATCAGAATTTGCAAGGTACATTGTTGAGTAATCATGATAAAACATCTGCTGCAAATTTAAATGATCTTACTCAAAGGTTTCATGTTGATTCAACTCATTCAAAAGTAAATTCATGTGCTGAAATTTTGCAAGTTGATAACGTTTGTTTTAGCTTTCATAACTCTTATTCTATTTTGAAACATTGTAATAATTTAAATGCTAATAAACTTCACTATGTTCAGTTCATTACCCATGCTGAATTATTTGCAAAGATATCTCCTATTAATTATTTGAGTTGTACCATGTTTGATAAACTTGTTGAGATTGATCAAATGCTTGATAATGTGTCTATGATAACATCCATGAGATCTTTTAATAATGTTCATAGCTGCGAGCTTACTTTCAATTTGATTGTTGAACATGTTGTTGATAAGTTCTTTGTAAGTTGTATGTGCATAACATGTGACAAGCTTGCTGAATTTAAAATGAACATGTCGGACGACAACCATTGTGTGCTATACTTTTCTGGTCATAAAGTGAATAAATTGTTTAAGGCTTGTGATATTGAGAGAAAAATATTATTCCCATGCTCATATTATTCATCAAAAGAAAGAGACCATGTGCAAAGAACAACAAGCTCTTCACCCAAAATTTTTGTGTCCACATCAAAGAGCAATGAATTTGGAAGGTATACATCTAAACCTTCAAAAGAAAATAATTATGAGAATGACAAGAGATCAATGTTTTCTTCAAATTTTGAAATGTTCAATGTTGCAATGATGAAATTAGAGAATTTGAATAAATTGTGTTGCTTGCAAGAAATTGTTGTTCTTCCATCTACGAAGTTGTTTGCAGGATTACAAACACTAAGAAAACATTTTCAATGTGAGTTTAGAAAAGTGAATTTGATGTTTCAAGCTCGTTCTAATAAAGTGCATAACCCATATATGTCATGTTATCCTTGTGCACCTATGAATATGGATGAGAAAGGAAGTAATGAGGGTTCTAACTTGATTGATCATGGAAAATTCTATATATATCCACCCTCTACCTTTTATAGATTGATTTCAAGTCAACAAAAGCTGAGGACAGCTTTTCTTCAAGGGAGGGAGGATGATGCGGCCCAGTCAAAGACTTCAACAAATACTCTCAATATTCAACATTCATACAAGGTGAAAGCTATACTTAATTCCAAATCTTACAATTTTCCTTTAGCAAGGCTCCTACTTGGCTTGTATGATTACAGACTCAAGCACATTGCTATATTTGACTACAACAATGATCATCAACATGACCAAGCCCACAATAATCAGAGTCGAGGACGACTCCTTTTTCAAGAGAGGGAGGATGATGCGGACATCCCCACATATCAAACTGTTACACAAGTAGACGAACACAACACACCAATAAATATAAACCAAGGACCAATTACACGAAGTCATGCTAAGAAACTACAACAAGAGGTGAACTCTCTCCTAGCTGAAATTAACTTTATCATATCTGAGAATGTTATACTACCTAAATGTTTTACATCGGTTGTACTTAGGTATATATGTGAGAGGGGTGGTGTAGTTATACATGGAGAGGAAGCAAAGAAGAAGAAACAAGTGGATCAGTTCAGACCAAGGATGATCCAGCAAAGTTCAGTTCGGACCAGTTCACACAGATCAGTTCGGACAATCAGTTCGGACAAGTTCGGACCTGCATAATGATTTGATCATAACTCTTAAATCCCGATAGCTCTGGAGCTCCATGAGTACTTCATGGAACTGTCTTAAAGTCAACTTTCCAATGCAAGAAACCACATGTCCATTGAACTTCCCAGTAAAGAGTTATGACCGATTTAGTGGAGACTGCGTAGAAAGCCAACAGCCACACGAGGTTGTTCGGGATTTCAGTTCGTGGTGGCTTTTCACGTAGCATAACTCTAGAAACTCAAAGGTCCATTCACACCCAACAAGGAGGGTTGTTCCTTGTATAAATACCCTATGTATCTCTGAAATAATCAAGACTTTTGATAATGAAATAGAACCCCTTTGTTCAGCTACGTGCTAACAAATTCAGAGAGTGATTCTCTACCCCTTTGCTCTTGTGATTTCCCTATGGGATTACATTGGCGGCCGCTTCATCGGCACCCAATCCGTGCTCCTGCTACTTCATGTGCAGGTTGCGTAGATTGGTTCTTTGAGAGTGTGATTGGGCGAATCCTTGATTCAGGCTGTCGTATAGAGACGGTGGATTGCTTCTGTGCGTGTCGTCAGGTTGCACTACCTATCCGACTGTTCGCAGCTATTTATCTTGGCTGATTTTCAGCTAGTTATCTTGTTCAAGATCCTACACCGTGAAGATCGGGAGAACATCCGTATCAGCCAAGTACCTCTGGGTGCTTGGGCGCTATTGACTTGAGACCCTCTTAAGGTCGGCATGCCTCGGGTGGCTCTGCCAGACTCTTTGCAGCTATGCAGGATATCTGGATGTCTCTACACTCCATACGTTCAAGATCAACATTTTTCTACGGCTTCATCGTTGACAATTTCGACCACTATAGAAGACCTCTTCATGTGATGTGCGTTTAAAGATCTTGCTGGGTATCCTCGGATACTGAGCATTGTTGATTTGAGGCCTCTTTGAGGTTGGCACACCTATAAGGCCTCCTCGAGGTTGGTCCTGCCAGACTCCTTGCAGCCATGCTGGGAGGTCTGGGTGTCTCTACACTTCGTTCGATCAATACCATGACTCAGTTTTCTTCTCTTTTTTGAGCATCAAACCAGCCATGCTGTCTGCTTCAATGCTCGGGGACTACTCTACGAGGGCATCTTCAATGCCCTCTTATTTTCTTCGTCGTACCGACCTGTTGGGAAACCTGTTTCTCATCACGTCGTTACTCGACCTTCTTTTTCTTCTCTTTCTTTTTTGGATCATCATACCGGCCATCCTGTCCGCCATGATGCTCGGATACTACTCTATGAGTGCGTCCTTGACGCCCTCTGAATTTTTTCATCGTCGTTTCGATCTATTGGAAGTCTGCTTCCTATAGGTCATCACTCGACCTCGCGGCGTTCGACAAGACTACAAACAGGTCGGCTGCTAAGCTGGCTAGTTCTTTTTCCTTTTGGACCGACGTGCACGCTATTCGACCTGTCGATAGCTCTACAACTTCGTCATGACCTTCTAAGGTCGCTGCGCCTACACATCACTCGGGGGCTTGTGAGACATGGGTACCCATGGGTCCCCACCGACCAGGCTCACGGCCGTCCCCGACAAGTGGGTCCAGCCTACCAAAAGACCCGCCGACCTGTCAATGGGCCCAACCGACCTGGTTGGTGGCCCTCACGATCTCCTGAAGACCTTCTAGAAGATTCCCCAGATGACCTTATCCGATCCGGTCGGGTAACTTGGCGTGCAAGACAAGACAGAAGACGTCGGCTACGCCTCCAGATAGTCCGAAGATCACGTGATTATGTTGTAATTTTCCTTAGATTGGTTTCCCTGTTGTAACCGACCTGGACTCTGGGTCCACCGACCTTGTCCGTCAGCCAATATAAGGCGGGCAAGGCCGAACCCCGAGATCAAGTCGCCCCAAGTCATCCACATCAATACAATCAAGAACTAGATGTAGGGTTTTACTCTCTGGAGGCCCGAACCAGTATAAACTCGTCGTGTTCTCTGTGTTCTGTGTGCTCGTGTGCAACCTTCGAGTTCTCAGCCCTAGATTTCACCCCGCCGAACAAATAAACCATTGGGGTTGACACCCCTATGGGCTATGCAGATCTAAACCTCTGACACCGTCCAGCAAACATACCACCACAAAACTCAACACTCCTATCACCTGCTCCACGACCAAAGGAACTGAAACCACTAGCATCACGACCTCGAAAACCGAAACACCCAGAAATCTGGGAAGGGACGGTTGACCGCCTAGCTAGGCCGGTTTGACCGCCCCCCTGGGTAGGTCCGGTCTGACCGCCTAGCCAGGCCAGTCTGACCGTCCTATCTAGACCACCACCTCGGCTACGAGAGCTCCTATCTCCCCATGCTGGAACCTTACGCACAAAACCCTTTCCATTAGGTAGTGGCATACGAGGCTCAGGCACACCATGAGAAGGGTGGTACCTGTCCTTGTTCGCCCACTCCTTAGCCATTCTCACCTCTCTCTTTCTCTTATAGCAAAACTCCTTCTTATGACCATCCTTCGCACAAAACTAACAATGGAAACGGATTGGTTTTGGCTTAGGCTTGGGATGAGGCTCTTCACAAGGCTTCTCACTAGGATTTGCACTTGGCTTCTCACTTGATTTTCTCTCGGTTTAAGCAACTGGTTTGGCTTGGGTGCAAACTTGTCTTTGGGTGTAGGTTGTGGTGGGACTGGAATATTCCCAAATTTCCCTTCTCTCTCACCACTGCTCTCACCAAACTCATCAAATCCCAAAGCCCAACCATCAAAGCACTTATAACCGGTAATCATCATACCAAGCTGAGGCTCTTGACTAGACAACCAACTCAACACCTCACGCAACCTATCATTCTCATCCTGCAAGAGATCAACACATTGTGCAAGTTCTAAATTCTTCACAGCATGCAATTCACAAGTAGAGCAGAAAGTAGGAATAGGTGCTTTCAAATCAGCCTCAAGCGAAACAATGTAAGAACGAAGCTCGGCAAGGTTTTCATGCAAACCAGGGCAAGAAGTGCATGCACCAAGCAAAGTGGGTCTAGATTGTAGCTCAGCCAACTCAACCCTAAACACATCTAGTTCCTCACACTTGGAGGCATGCTTCTCCTTAAGGGCAGTCAAATCAGCTAGGAAAACAGAGCAATCACCACAATCAACCTCATCACAAACAACATGACTAGCCTTAAGCAAATCTATCTCAAGCTTGGCATCATGGTTTTGTGTTTCTAGCTCAGCCACTCTACTCCTAGCATCTTCAAGCAAAGCCCTAAGCTCCTTCCTAAGCTTCTTAGCCTCTCTAAGCATGTGATCGTGGTTATCAAGCAAGTCAACCAACTCCTCATTCTCCTTGCGCAAGGAAGAGAGTTCATCACATACCTCATCCTCAGAATCTGAGGCTGAGGCGTTCTTCTGGCTTCTCTTGCTGCCGGAGCTGTGCGCCATGCTGCAAAGTCCATCCTTCTTGTTGTAGCTCCTTGGAGTCTTGCTTGCGGTACCAGTACAACAGAGGCTGTTGAAGTACTTGCCGAAGTCCTTCTTCTTCTTCTTCTTCTTCACTCGAGCTTGATGATGCATCCTCAGAGCCGGAGTCGACATCGCTCAATCTCTTGATCTTCTCTCGGGTTCGTCCCTTCTTCCTATGTTCATGCTCCTTCTTCTTGGACCTTCTTTCCTTGTCCTTGGACTTCTACCTGTCGTGGTTGTTCACCTTTAGACACTCGGGTGAAAAAGTGTCCGGTCTTGCCACACTTGAAGCATGCCTCGAGTTCCTTCTTGAGTTCACCCGGTTCTCGTGCATCCTCACGAATCTCCGTGTCAACAGCACCAACTCATCCTCCCCAAGTACGTCAAACTCCTCGTCTGGCAAAGACATCAAAGAGGACAAAAAGTACATCCTGGAGGATGAGTTAGCGTTAGTTCTAGCACCCGAACCGGATATAAGAGCGAGACTATGCGCATCAGTCGGGCCCTCAATCCTAGCTATCACCCCATGGTCCACCTCAGCCGACTTGAGCTTAGAAAATAGCTCATCCACCGTTAGGGTCTCATATTTTTCCGACTCCAAGATGGCCTCAATCCAGCGAGTGCAAGAGCTTCACAGCTCTGTCATGATCATCGTACGAGAGCACGGTCACATTGGCCCTCATGTTGTTCACAATCACCGTGAACCTCTGGAACATCGTGTCTATTGACTCACCGGGGAGATGAGTGAAATTCCCTTACTCTCTCCGATAAGTCGCAAACAACCGAGCCTGAACCTGACTAATCCCAATGTGAGCATTCTTCATCTGCTTCCAAATCCTACAAGCCAAATCCTCTATCTAAACCCGATCGAATTCGGATTGACAGATAGCACGAAACAAGTAGTCGATCGCCTTGTTGTTGGCGTTGTGCATATCCCTCAATCCTGGAGCAAGGAAGTTAATCAGATGAACATAAGTTGTGTTCACCGTAACATCCCAAAGGATCTGACCCTTGTCGCGGAGGAAAGCAGCCATCTGCTTCTGCCACATCTGGTATTTCTTTCCATCGAAGTGCGGAGGACCCGATCCCCATTCTTGGTACGCCATCTTTCGATCTTAGACTGGTTAGAGCCTCAAAAGACACGTAACCGGCTTTGATACCACTTGAAGGACCGAACTGGCGACCAGAGAGGGGGGAGTGAATGAGAGCTAATAGAAATTCTTCTCGAAGGAGATGACTTCTCCAACAAGATGAACTCGTCGGGTACCCAAAATCACACTCTCCTCACGCAACCTTCTGTTTGCCAAAACCACGTAGCCATTGAAGTGCTACTGGTCCTAGGAACAAACACTACCTGCAGGCACAGCTTCCACACACACACGGCAGCGGAAACAACTCGGAAGCTATCTGCCTGGGAGGGGCGGTCAGACCGGGTATGGGCTGCAGTTAGACCGCCTGCTCTTGGCAACCAAGAAATCCACTGAAAGCCCTCTTCCGAGCTCCAAAACAATCCACGGTTTCAGCCGCAGGATCCTCTGGTCAAGGCCAAGCTAGCTACCAGAAAATCTTGGCGAAAACACGAACTTCACCAAAAAGGCCTAGGTCGGTTAAACCTCCTACCAGGGGCGGTTTAACCTCATGTACCCAGCAAGAAACACCTCTAAGGAAAACCTTACAAACGGGCTCAAAACCAACCAAGATTTTAACCACAGAATCCTCTGGACAAGGCTAACAAGCTCCCATAAAATATTGGTGAAAATCCAAACTTTCTTCGGACGAGCCCGGGACGGTTAGACCGCGTGCCAGGGGCGGTTAGACCGCCTCCCCTGGCCACAAAGAGCCGAGCGAAAACCAAAGCAAATGGACTCGAAACGCTCCGAGATTTCAACCATAGAATCCTCTGGTCAAGGCCAACATGCTACCAGAAGATCTCGGCCAAAATCAAAACTTCAACCTGGATGACCCAGGGTGGTTAGACTGCACCCCTATGGCGGTTAGACTGCCCCTTCCAGAAAAACTGGCCGTGGGTCAACCCTCAACTTCCCATCGCCCGATCTCCCGATTCACCTCATGTATTGCAGCGAAACTTCGGGGATAGCTGGGTTACCTGCTAGGCAACCTCTCCACCAAAGGAAATCCACTGACATGCTCTCAATCAAAGGGAATTGCAAATCTTGGCCCTCTAGGTCATGAACTCGAGGAACTACGAAAACCACCAAATCGAAGCCATTTCGGGGGGATTGCTGGGGCAAGGTCATGGAGCAAAGAGGCACAAGGTCCTCATACATGAAAACCAACAAGAATCCCGCAAAGAAATGCCTCCAAAACTCTACCACAAAATTCCCAAGAAAAGACTCCGAAAACCACAAAAAAGGGAAACGGGAGAGACAACAAAAGCCTTGAGGAAACACGCCGAATCTTCTATACATACCAAAAAAGGTTCATACATGGTCTAGCTTGCCTCTCAATCATCCATCCCTCTCTCAAGATCTCACCATGAATGATGTGCACATGCCAAGCCTCACTTACACAATAGAGTCGAGGACGACTCCTTTTCAAGAGGGGGAGGATGATGTGGACATCCCACGAGTTACACAAGAACAAGCATCAGATACACAAGCTCCTGCACTTCAAAGACCTATTACACGCAGCCATGCTAAGGAACTCCAATAAAAGGTGAATTCTTTCCTTGCTCAAATTAATTCCAAAATATCTGAAAATGTTATACTACCTAAATGTTGTACTTTGGTTGTCCTTAGGAATATACATGAAGAGGACAGTACAACTAAACATGGAGAAGAAGTAAACAACAAGAAACAGTCGGACCAAGAATCACCAGCCCAAACCAAGGATCTAGGAGGATTCCGTTCGGACGACTGTTCAAACAAGCTTGGAAACCAAGAATCACCCGTTCGGAACAAGGATCCAGGAGGATTCCGTTCGGATGACTATTCGGACAAGCTTGGAAACCAAGGATCACCCGTTCGGAATAAGGATCCAGGAGTTTCACTTCAGATATCCATTTCGGACCAGTTTGGACCTGCATAATGAATCGACCATAACTCTTTGGTCGTGATGTCTCTGGAGCTCCACGTGTACTTGATGGAACGTGCTTGAAGTCAACTTTCCAATGCAAGAAACAACATGTCCATTGGACTTCCCAATAAAGAGTGGAGGCTGCAGAGACGGTCAACAGCCACGCGAGTCCTCCTCGGGAGTTGATTTATGGGGAGCCTTTTCACATGCTTAGCCTTTTCATTTCCATCTCGAATTCACACCCATCTAGGAGGGTTGTTCCTAGTATAAATACCCCCTATGTACCATTGAGAACTAAGTTTTTTGATAATCATGAATTGATAGCGTCATATGGTTTGTCGCAGCCGAGCTGCTGACTACCTGACACACCCCTTGTTCTTCCTTGTTCTTCGAGGACTTGTGAAGAGATCTCTCTGAGGTCCCCTACTTCGTGCTCTACGGCTTCCGTTCGGCTGCGCCATATTGTGTGGATTAGTTCTGGCTTGTGGTTCTGCAGTCGTTCGGAGATCGAGTCAAAGTCTTCGCGGTTTCGGTGCCTCTCTCCCCGTCGTTTGGTCACAACCAACCTTGGTCAGGTATAAAGCTAGTTATCCCCGCTGTTTTACAGCAATTTATCCTTTATTCTTGAAACCTACTGCCATGAAGATCGGGCCATCCTTGTGCTGATCCAAATCGGCATCTATCTAGTGGTAATCAGAGCTATCGTTGTCACGGTAGGTTTTGTTTTTACCCACCCTCCCACCCTTTACAATTTGTTACTAGTTTCATCCATCATATACATTTTTGTTCATGTCCTACAGTGCACTGAAAGGCCATACAAAAAAAATCCTATACCCATTTTGTTGGTACTGTTACTTTGTGTTCATTCCGTTCATCGTGTTGCTAGTCACCGCCTTTGTTCTTCCGCCGTACTCTTGTTTAATTTTTATCTGCACCCCTCATAGATTGATTGGTGTTTGCTGTTAGTAAAAACAATCAAAAAAGTGTGAAAGAAAGAGCAAAAAAAAGAAGAGAAAAAAAGAAAGAAAAGAGAATTGAAAGGTTGCAAGGGGTTGTGTTGCGAATCTATTATCAAAAGTTTCATGTTCATATATTAAGTTGGTGTTGATTCTGGACAGCAACATTTACATCTTGTTTGGACGGTTTGTTGCACCTGGTTATAGTACCATAGCCTCCCTTGATCATCCACCTATAGCTCCACAAAAATCTGAAATCAGACCTCTCGTCTTGTATCCTTCCAACCGCTTAATCACAGGTTTGGTTACGCCATAGTAGCACACTCACAGTCCTTGAGAACGGGTAAGAACTTGGGTAAGCAAGAGGTGAGGTTGTGAGATTCCACATATTTTTCCTATTCCACTTTCTCTTGCAATATCCTAACATGGCAGGATCCAATCCAAGTTTTTGTGGTGGTAGACATAGAGGAAAAGAACCACCAATCTCTCGAGCTGAGTTACATCACATTGAAAACTCACTTGTGGCAGCCATGGAGAGGATGTTCGATGAACGTCTTCCAATCTCAAATAGTGGGGTTCGACATCAACGTGTGAAAAACCTTCATGGTGGTCATTTTGACCATAGAGGACAGCATGGGAAAGATGCTGGTGGGCATAGTTCTCACCCTCATGTGCTTATTGGTGCTGAAGATTATTGTGTGTCCACAAAAAGAAAAATTCAGCAAGAGACACCAAGAAGTTCCTATGATCAGCAACACCCATGTGAGAAGGAGTGCCACCAGCCAAAATTGAGTGTGAGAGTTCAAAATGAGAAGAGAGACTCCATCATATGTGAGAAAGAGTTCCACTAGCAAAAATTGAGTGTGAGAGCTAAAAAGAAAAAGTTGAGAGATGCCACCATACGTGAGGAGAGCCACAAAATTCTATGTGAAGAAGATACACAAAAATTGAGTGAAGTAGAAATAGGCCATGTGAGGAAACATCTCTTTCTAACATGACAATTTCTTCTAGTTTCTCTTTTGATGTGATACAGGTTCATAAAGAAAATGAAGTGGTAAATTATGATCAGCCCCCAATTTTCGATGAAAAAGATCAGGTGATGACCATGGACAATGATGCTGAAATTTCATTGTATTTGCAACATAAGGATCAGATTGAAGGCAAAAATAATGCAGATGCTTCTCATTCAACTGATGCAAGTTCAGTAACATTTGAGGAAGATTTAATTCTTGGTTCTTTTGCAACAACTGCTGCTCCACTGCCTTTACAAAACTTGGTGAAGTATGACACATATGCATATGTTGCTTCACATGATGTTGAATTTATTGTGCATCAAGACCTATGTGAGAATGAGAGCCACATAGCCAAACTGAGAGAGAGTGAAACCAAAAGTGAATTGTGTGATTCCACCCACTATTCCCTTGAGAGTACAAACCATGCAAATGTGAGGGATACACCACAAAGCAACAGAGAGTTTGAATGCCAATCATGTGAGGATATTTTTGAGACTAACCCTCTCATCTCTACTGCTAGTATTTTCTTTACAAGTGTGCAGGTTTGCAATAAAAATGAAGGTGATATGGCTGTTCATGATGTCACCATACTTTTTAAGAAAGGTGAGAAGGTAGCCAAGCAACCGAATCAATTGTATGCAGCCCACAACATGATACATGATGAGACAATTGGTAAGATTTTAGAAACATCATCCATGGTAGTAGCACTGCCACAACTTATACAAGGTACTGAAAATGATTCAAATCTGAATATGCAAAATATTGTGGTGAGTGATTGTGATAAAACACATGTTTCAAATAAAACTGACCATAATATTTGTGCTGATTTGGTAGTGTTACATGATCATACCTTTACTGAAACTTTGCAAGTTGATAACTATTGTTCAGTCATATATGATCTTTTCTATGCTTTGATATGGTTGATTTACATGATAATTTGCACTCATATGTCAAGTACTCTACATGTAAATAAGTTTGGTGATATGGAAATGTATACTCATGATATTATTGTTTCCGCAATAGAACATAATCCAAACCTTTGTGCTGATTTGATTGAACAACATGCTGATAAATTTGATCATAAAATTTGTGATGATAATAATATTTGTACTTTGATTGATCCTTGCAATATTTTATATGCTAATAAAAACCACCAATTTCAGTTGATTCGTGGTGGTGAATTCTGCCAAGCTATCTCCTACCAACTACTTGTTTTACACCATGCTTGATACACCTACTGATGTCAACCATATGCTTGAAAATATTTCGGAGATAACATCTTCAAGATCCTTGAATACTGTTCATAGCTGCAAGTTTACATTTATTTTAATTGGAGAACCAGTTGTCAATAAGTTTTCTGTTCGTGCCATTTGCATAACTAATGACAAGCTTGCTGATTTGAAGATAAAAATGTTGTGTGATAATTCTTGTCATATGTATTTTCCTAATGAGATGAATCAAATGTTTAGTGCTTCAAATTCAGAACCTGAAATGTCATTCCCTTGTTCATATTCCCCATTGAAAGAAACAAATCATGTGCAGCAAAGTGCAACTTGTGCACTAAGGAAAAATAAGAATGATTTCTGCGACACAAACTTTGGAATAGTTATGCATGTTTCATCACCATGTTTTGAACAATATGATCTTGGAATGGTGAAATTAAATATGCTAAAATAAATTGTGTTTTATGAAAGAAATTTTTGTTCTCCCATCACATAAATTATTTGCAGGTACACAAAAATCAATGATGTTGTTTCATCGTGGTAAGATGAAAGTTGTTAATAAAATGTTTCAAGCTAACAATCTTTTGCACTGCAACCAAAAGTCGAGGTCGACTTTTCTCCAAGAAAGGGAGGATGATGCGAACATCATGATGTTTGTGACATATGGAGCAACTCCATGCAGTCTTTCCTTTCTTGAGAATGGTGTTTTGCAGAACAAAGATAATGACAAACTAGATGACATATTCATATACCATGCATATACTTTTGGCCCTTTGTGTAACTATTTTTCAGGTTATGAAAATCTTGGAGTAGTTTCTCCTCAAGAGGGAGAGAAAGATCAGCATTACATATTGACATTAGAAGCCTTCATTGTCAAACAACTATCCAAGGTGAAAGCTAAAATAAAATTCCATCCTTCTTATTTTTCTATGGCAAAGCTACTATTTGGATTGTATGATTACAGATCGAAACACCTTGGAATATCGGAGGAAGTAAATGCCACAACACCAACAAATATTCATTTGAATCATTTCAACCATGAAGGGGTTGTTGAGTGTCCTAGAAAGAAAAAGAAGATTCATATGCAAAGGAAGTACAATGCAGCAACATTCCTCGACGATGGTGACCTAGCTCCATTCTTTGGATCAATAGAGTCGAGGACGACTCCTTTTCAAGAGGAGGAGGATGATGTGCACATGCCAAGCCTCACTTACACAATAGAGTCGAGGATGACTCCTTTTTAAGAGGGGGAGGATGATGTGGACATCCCACGAGTTACACAAGAACAAGCATCAGATACACAAGCTCCTGCACTTCAAAGACCTATTACACGCAGCCATGCTAAAGAACTCAAACAAAAGGTGAATTCTTTCCTTACTGAAATTAATTCCAAAATATATGAAAATGTTATACTACCTAAATGTTGTACTTTGGTTGTCCTTAGGAATATACATGAAGAGGACGGTACAACTAAACATGGAGAAGAAGTAAACAACAAGAAACAGTCGGACCAAGAATCACCAGCCCAAACCAAGGATCTAGGAGGATTCCGTTCGGACGACTGTTCAAACAAGCTTGGAAACCAAGAATCACCCGTTCGGAACAAGGATCCAGGAGGATTCCGTTCGGACGACTATTCGGACAAGCTTGGAAACCAAGCATCACCCGTTCGGAATAAGGATCCAGGAGTTTCACTTCAGATCTCCATTTCGGACCAGTTTGGACCTGCATAATGAATCGACCATAACTCTTTGGTCGTGACGTCTCTGGAGCTCCACGTGTACTTGATGGAACGTGCTTGAAGTCAACTTTCCAATGCAAGAAACAGCATGTCCATTGGACTTCCCAATAAAGAGTGGACGCTGCAGAGACGGTCAACAGCCACGCGAGTCCACCTGGGAGTTGATTTCTGGGGAGCCTTTTCACATGCTTAGCCTTTTCATTTCCATCTCGAATTCACACCCATCTAGGAGGGTTGTTCCTAGTATAAATACCCCCTATGTACCATTGAGAACTAAGTTTTTTGATAATCATGAGTTGATGCCTCAAATGGTTTGTCGCAGCCGAGCTGCTGACTGCCTTGCACACCCCTTGTTCTTCCTTGTTCTTCGAGGACTTGTGAAGAGATCTCTCTGAGGTCCCCTACTTCGTGCTCTACGGCTTCCGTTCGACTGCGCCATATTGTGTGGATTAGTTCTGGCTTGTGGTTCTGTGGTCGTTCGGAGATCGAGTCAAAGTCTTCGCGGTTTCGGTGCCTCTCTCCCCGTCGTTTGGTCACAACCAACCTTGGTCAGGTATAAAGCTAGTTATCCCCGCTGTTTTACAGTAATTTATCCTTTGTTCTTGAAACCTACTACCATGAAGATCGGGCCATCCTTGTGCTGATCCAAATCGGCATCTATCAATGAAGCTCTCAAGCTAGTCCTAGAAAATCCTAAGAAAAATTGGAAAGAAAAATAGCAAAGGGAAATGAACTTGGGTTCCAAGAGTTGGCTGCCATCCCACAACTCAAGTGTTTATATGGGGGCAACCAAAAGACTAAACTACCCTTACTTGCATACTATGGATACAAGCCCCTCAAGGGAAATTTTGGAAGTCTTCAGTTCAGCACCATCGGACAGATGCGCATTGAAGGACCGAACTGGCGACCAGAGAGTGGGGGGAGTGAATGGGAGCCGATAAAAATTCTTCTCGAAGCAGATGGCTACTCCAACAAGATGAACACGGCTATCCAAAACACGTCTCCGACTCAACTACCCAAGTTGGCCAAGACCACGTAGCCACTGGAGTGCTACTGGTCCTAGGAACCAACGACCACGGAAACCTACTCGAGAACGCAGCGGAACAAGCAACTCGAGCAACACCAGACCAGCACCGGTCAGACCGGTCAATCACACCAGTCAGACCGGTCTCGGCTGGAACACACAGACAGGACTTGACGATTTCCACAAAAAAGCCCCTGCACCGGTCAGGCCGGTGCAGCTCACCGGTCAGACCGGTCTGAGCCTGCAAACCCCAAATCTAAGAAACCAACCTCCCGAGCTCCAAAACACTCCAAACTCGAAACAGCAGCAAACCAAGAATCCAGGGAACTCACCAAGACGTTCACCTGAGCAAAACCCAACAGAGGGTCGGCACTGGTCAGACCGGTGGAAGGCACCGGTCAGACCGGTAAAGACCTGGCTCTCAAGATGAACAGCAACTCGCGGGTCAACTCCTCCAAATCCAATTCCCGATCTCCTGATTCACTCCACAGATTCGCACAAGACTTGGGGATAGTAGGAGTACCTCATGGGCATTCCATAGGCGTGATTTGGTCCACCAAAACTTGCTAAATCAAGAGGAATCGAAGAAATCCCACCAAGAACGCCTCTAACACTAGAGAGGAGAAAACCCCAAAATCGAGCCCCTTTGCTCATGGATTTGGGAGAGGAATCACAAAGAAAAGAACCACGAAGGGTTCATGCATACACCCCCCACCAAATCCCAAAGAGAAAGGACTCAAAACCGCCACAAGAAAATCACCAAGAAAAGGCTCCGAAAATCACCAAAAAGGGAACACGGGAGAGACACAATCAAGCCTTGAGGAACCACGCCGAATCATCTATACATACCATGAAGGTTCATACAAGGTCTAGCTTGCCTCCCGATCATCCATCCCTCTCTCAAGATCTCACCATGAAGCTCTCAAGCTAGTCCTAGAAAATCCTAAGAAAAATAGGAAGGAAAATAGCAAAACAAAATGAGCTAGAGTTCCAAGAGATGGTTGTCATCCTCTCATCACTTGGGTTATATGGAGGCAACCGAAAGACGAAACTACCCCTAAGGCCTAACACTAGGATACACACCCCCGAGGGGCACTTTGGGAATCTTCATCGTCGCACCATCGGATGGATGCCCGGCGACCGCACCTGGCGTAGCCTCGACGCACACCTTGCGATCCCGACGCGTGTCCTCCGCTTTGAGGTCTCCGGACTGCGTCGTTGCACACCGGTCAGACCGGTACCCACCAGTCAGACCGGTCAGACCGGTCTAGTGCTGTGGCCTCCGGTCTTCGGCCTTGGCTTTGTGGATCAACCAAGGAACCCAGTGGTTTTCTGGTGAACCACTGGAAACCCCACGAACTTGGTGTGGCCTCCGCCAATCTCCACTCATGACTTGGCCCCCACGAACTCTCGGCTCGATCTTGGCTTTGAGGCTCAACCAAGGAACCGTCCACGACTTCATCTTGCCGTTCTTGCCACCATGCGACCCGCACTTGACCCCGTCGGCCACTGGGTCCCCCGAACCAAGCCTCCTTGTCTTCTCCACACCTGGAGGCCTCACCAGCAATGACCTTTCGCGCTTGTTCTTCACCTGCAGCAACACCAGTCAAGCCACAACCTGCACCTGCAATACTTAGCCAAGAATCAGTCCCCACAATGTTGTCAATCACTCATCACACCAGGAAGCGACCATCCACCGGTCCTCGAACCACACAGGTCCTCAATCTCCCCCTTGATGAGTGCATTGACAACACACACATTTGGGTAACCAAAGAGAAAGGGAAAAGAAAAGAAACGACTAAAAGAAACTCCAACAAGCGATCGAAAGCCAAAGAGAAGGCAAAGACCAGGATCACTTGAAGAAGACAAGTCTCGGTCCCCTTAGGCAAGGTCAACGGCTCGACACAACCGAGACAAAAACAAACTCAAGCAAAGAATGAATTCCACCAAACCAAAGCTCGAAGATCACAAAGAGCTCCCCCTGCACACATGCAAGCTCCCCCTGAACCAATGCAACTCCCCCTGGACGAAAGCTTGCAAACCACTTCACAAAACAGAGCAGCTGCCTCAGCTCAGCTCTGACCGGTCAGACCGGTCCTCAGCACCGGTCAGACTGGTGCCCAACATCGCCCAGATCCTGACACACACCGGTCAGACCGGTGTACCCCACCGGTTAGGCCGATGACCATCTGGGAACAGCAAGAGCCCAAAAATGGCTCAAAACCTCTCGGAAACCTTCCAAATGCATTCAGAAACACTTTTCCTTCACAACCATCTCCCCCTTGTTGACAATGCATGAATCAAGCCAAAAATAGGAAAAATGCAACCTAGAGCATCTCAAATAGACAAAATTCATCACAAGATGCTACACACATCCAAATGAGCAAGTTAGATACTCTATAGCTTCGTATGAACATCAACTATATGATCACCAAGTTTCACAACCATTGGGCGAAGCTAAGATAGAATTGAGAAATTTTGCGAAAAATCACCCTCTCATGAGCAAAGTCCTAAACATGAGCAAGACATGTCAAAATAGCAAAGCCACACAAACTTCATGCTAGGACAATCATTCTAATCATAAGATCATCATAAACACCCTCAAGCACCTCATGTCATGTCAAAGCCACCGAGCCATGTGCCTACTTCTATATATGAGACTTCATATTGGTAGGCATCATGCAACAGTTTAGCACCCAAAGCAAATTAAATTAAGCACATATGACATGGGAGCACATTTTCCAAGCAATTTACATTTCATTTTCAGATTCATATTGGTACATGAAATGCCTTTGCGACAAAAAGGAACTTATGCCCCTCCACAAGATAAAGCAAGCGGGCAAAACATTCATGATAACAAATGAGCCTTTGGCCCCATATGATCAAAATAAGCTATCCAACCACAAATTAAGCATAGCCAAGCCACAAAAAGATGTCAAGATCATATAAAGGCATTTACTCACAAGAGAGCATACATATGTCATTTTACAAAAACATAGCTTGCAACCATGGGCATAAACCGAGATCATCAAGAGCTAAGCCAAACTAACCATAGCATACCAAACTAGCTGACAAGATCATATATCGCACATCATGGTGAACAATGTATATAGGAGAACCTTTCCCTAGAACAATGCATATGATACAAATGCATGCAACCTAAGATACAAAGATGCCTATACATCATGTTACAAAATGCAATGCAAATGCAAACATGCACAAAGGAAAGCTATACATATGCTACAAAGGAGCTCCCACACCCAACTCAAGAAATCAAACACACACCAAGTTCCCCCCGCAAACGAGTGAAAGTTTCTTGATCTAGGGGCTTGGTGAAGATATCGGCTAGTTGGTCATGTGTGGGTACATGAATCAAAGCAATTTTCCCTTTCTTGACATTGTCTCTCCGGAAATGATACCTCACTTCTATGTGCTTGGTTTAGGAATGGAGCACAGGGTTCTTTGCAACGCTTATGGCACTGGTGATGTCACATTGAAGTGGGACATGGGTATACTTCTCACCAAAGTCGCTCATGGTGTATGTGATCCAAAGGAGCTGAGAGCAACAACTAGCAGCGGCTACATACTCTACCTCGGTAGTGGATTGAGCAACACTCGATTGTTTGCGGGAAGACCAAGACACCAAAGAAGGACCCAAGAACTGGCAAGTCCCAGAAGTGGACTTCCTATCCAACCGACACCCGGCAAAATCCGCGTCTGAAAATCCATGAAGAGCCAAAGAAGAAGACGCGGAGTTCCAAAGGCCGAAGTCGGGAGTGTGTTGCAAATACCTGAATATGCGCTTGACTGCTTGCCGATGCGAAGTCCTTGGAGATGCTTGAAAACAAGTGCACAGACATACTGAGAATTGGATGTCCGGCCTCGTCGCC
Source organism: Cenchrus fungigraminus (assembly GCA_036936925.1). NCBI lineage: Eukaryota > Viridiplantae > Streptophyta > Magnoliopsida > Poales > Poaceae > Cenchrus > Cenchrus fungigraminus. The sequence goes on along the minus strand of CM072778.1, from coordinate 44,265,682 downwards.
GTCAAGTACAGGAGTGACCCGATCATACTTCGGTACTCCTTCTGGTCCACGTGCTCACCTTCCTCGTTCGCATCAAGAGCTGTAGTCATACTCATAGGCGTCACCATGGCCTTGGAATCCTCTATCTTGAACTTCCTCACAATGTCCTTGATGTACTTTGCTTGGTGCACAATTGTTCCTTCCTTCGACTGCTTCATCTGGAGGACGAGGAAGAACTGCAACTCACCCATCATGCTCATCTCGAATTCCCTGATCATGTCTTCTGCAAACCTTGCAACCAAAGAGTGAGATGAGCCACCAAAGATAATATCATCCACGTATACCTAAACAATCAGAATATCAACACCCTGCCTGAGGAGAAACAATCAGAATATCAACCCCCTCAACCTGCCATACGAAGCCCTAGGCGCCTGTTTCAACCCATAGAGTGCGTTTTTCAACTTGTACACCCAGTGGGGGTACTTCTCACTCTCAAACCCCGGTGGTTGCTTCACATACACCTCCTCTTCCAACACACCGTTCAGGAAGGCACTCTTCACATCCATTTGGTACAATTTGAACCCTTTAGCCACGGAAAAGGCTAGAAGGATCCTAATCGCCTCCAAACGGGCTACGGGAGCAAAGGTCTCCTCGTAGTCGATCCCCTCCTTCTGACTGTACCCTTGCGCCACCAACCTCGACTTGTTTCTCACCACTTCTCCATTCTCACCCTCTTTATTTTTCCACACCCATTTTGTCCCGATCTGCTTACAACCCGGTGGAGGATCTACCAACTCCCAAACTTGGTTCCTCTCAAAGTTCTCCAACTCCTCATGCATTGCGTTGACCCAATTAGAATCAGATAAGGTGTGTCCCATGTCTTTGGGCTCAAAAGTAGCGACGAAAGCAGCATGAGCAAAGTAAGAATTGTTTCGAACCCTCGACCGAGTAGTGCGTTCTCCGATGATCCTCGAAGCTGGGTGATCCACTTGAACTCGCTGGGGAGGTTCTCGCCTTGAAGCTACCTCCCCCTCAAATGCAGCTTCTCCTTGATCTGGAATTATCGTCATGGGTGTAGGAGAGGGCCCGTTCTCGATCGTAGTCGACGTAGTATGTACATGCTCAGCCGCGGGCACCACACCGCCATCTTCATCATCTCCATGTTCATACTCCTCCTCCTGAAAGATCTCCTCGCCAAGCTCATCATCACCTGCACAGTCAAAGACAAGAGAGCTACATGGCTGTGTCTTGTCGAAGGTAACCTCGCAAGTCTCCATGATTTGGTTAGTTTCCAAGTTGAGCACACGAAATGCACTAGAGTGAGTAGCATAACCAAAAAAAATACCATCGACAGACCTAGCCTCAAACTTATCCAAAATCTTGCCTTTCTTCAGAATAAAGCACTTGCATCCAAACACATGGAAATGACTCAACTTGGCAGTGCGACCGTGCTTCATCTCATAGCACATCTTCTTCTTGAATGCTCGAAGGAAAATCCTGTTCGAGACATAGCACGCGGTATTGACCGCCTCAGCCCAGAACCTCCTCAGAGTCCAATGCTCATCGAGTATCATTCGAGCCATCACACACAAGGTTCTGTTCTTCCTTTCCACCACGCCATTCTTGGGAGGCGTAAACGGACTCGAAAAATGGACCCAGTGGTTTTCTGGTGAACCACTGGAAACCCCGCGAACTTGGTGTGGCCTCTGCCAATCTCCACTCATGACTTGGCCCCCACCAAGTCCCGACTCGATCTTGGCTTTGAGGCTCAACCAAGGAACCGTCCACGACTTCATCTTGCTGTTCTTGCCACCATGCGGCCCGCACTTGACCCCGTCGGCCACCGGGTCCCTCGAACCAAGCCTACTTGTCTTCTCCACACCTGGAGGCCTCACCAGCAACGACCTTTCACGCTTGTTCTTCACCTGCACCAACACCAGTCAAGCCGCAACCTACACCTACAATACTTAGCCAAGAATCAGTCCATACAACGTTGTCAATCACTCATCACACCAGGAAGTGACCATCCACCGGTCCTCGAACCACACAGGTCCTCACGCATCCACCGCAAGCCTGCGTAGCACCAACGTAACTCTTGCGATCATGCCGCGTGTCCTCCTCTTTGAAGCTTTTCGGCGGTTGTGACCCGGGCAGTTAGACCGCCCCCCTGGGTGGCCGCACCTCCTCGTCGAGTCTTCGGCCTCAGTTTTGTGGCTCAACCGAGTAACCTAGTGGTTTTGTGGTGAACCACTGCAAACCTCGCGAACTTGGTGTAGCCTCCTACCAATCTCCACTCATGACTCGGCTCCCACATCATCCCGGCTCAACCTTGGTTTTGAGGATCAACCAAGAAATCATCCACGACTTCGTCTTGCTGTTCTTGCCACCATGGGGTCCGCACTTGACCCCGTCGGCCACCGGGTCCCTCGAACCATGCCTACTTATCCGCTCCACACATATAGGCCCACCGGCATGGACCCTTCGCACTTTCTCTTCACCTGCACTGACACCAATCGAGCGGTAACCTGCACCTGCAATATTTAGCCAAGAGTCAGTCCACACCACGTTGTCAATCACTCATCACACCAGGAAGCGACCATCCACCGATCCTCAAACCACACAGGCTCTCACAGCACCCGGCCCCAATGGCACCTCCACTTCCGCTGGTATCGGCACCTCAGCAGCATCCAGCCCCAATGGAACCTCCACTTCCGCTGGCATCGACACCTCAGCAACACCCGGGGGTGATGCCACCTCCAGTTCAGCCGCTGGCAACGGCAACTCAGGATCAACTGAACCTCATGGCACCACCTTTTCGCCCACGGCCCAGGCCGCCACCTCTGCTGTTGCCTGTTGAAATGCCAACCTCGCGGCTAGTGCTCATTGAACAAGATGAATCACATGACTTGAAATGGTCTGTGTTGCTTTGGCTTCAGCAAGGTGGGCTCGCACGTGTTTATCGCGAAGGTATGTGGGTGTGCCCTTTTTGCCAAAGGGGCATAGGCAATGGACCATTCGTGACCTACTGTTACACGCGCATAACATTACTGTTTCGCCTGCCTGGCTTTGGGATACAAGGGCAAGGCATCGCGCTTTGGAGGAGTATCTGATCCAGGAGACACGTTTTACTACACTCCGTGCAGCGGCGGGATTGTCATGAGCCCATGATGGTAGTAGTATGTCGTGATGGTAGTAGTATGAGCCGTGATGGTAGATTGCTAGTAGTATGTCGTTCAGAGTATGGCACTGTACTTCCACCTATGGTGGATCGCTCCATCCTCATGTGTAATCAATGCGTATGCATGCATTTGTGTCGTTTGTATTTGGATTGTGTTGTTTCTAATAAAAATGGTAATGTGTGTGTACTCCCTCAGTATAAATTTAGTTTATACGGAAAGTCCATTCCCTTGATTTCTTAAATACCAGATGAACACAAGGCGAAAGTCCGGTTTGTAGTTTTTAGTCGGACCGGATTAAATTGTCACTGCTACACAATGAAAAAACCAACATCTTACAAGGAAAAATAGTAGTAGTAGTAGTATTCAATCAGACCAGATGAATAGAAGGCAAGTGTTCATTCTGCTTCTTCTACTCCTACTTCTACTAGTAGTAGTTACCACTAATCCACTAATCAAGGCGCCGCTTTTTTGTCGATGGTGCACCTGGTGCCTTGTTGCAGCTGCTCACGAACGAGGATGTCTTCCTGTTGCCGCCGCCCGTGGAAGATGGTGGCAGACCTCCCAGGGCACCACCCGCGGATGAGGCCGTCCCTCCAATATCGCCACTAGAGGATGATGGCGTCGCTCCATGGTGGCCGGTCGAGCACGGCCTTGGCGCCGCTCCATGGAGGATGATGATGGTCGGTCGATGATGGCCTCTGCTCGGCGAGGATGGCAGAGATCGACTTCCGCTGACTGATGAGGATGGGAGAGGATGAAGACACTTAGAGATGACAGTTCCCTGGCGAGTGGCGGTGCTTCCGCGCCCCTGACCCCCGGCACCTCTTGTTGACTTGCGAGGGGTGCGATGTTTCAGAGGCACATGATCTGTAACACCCTGTATTTTCAAATAGTGTCAAATGAGTGCTAATTATCATCTCAATCAAGTCAAATAGCAATAGTGGTCAAACCTTGGTCAAAGTTCTAGTCAAACCCTTGACATCCATAGCCCTTCTAGAACTTTTGCCACGTTCTCCAAATTTCACCTAAACACTTCAAAATCTCCAAATACCAAAGTTGTGCAGTTTTTCATGGGACACAACTTTTCTGTTGAGTGGTATTTCAAATTCGAAGTGGAAACTTGTGAAAAACCTTGGTCAACGGCAGCAACCACTGTGTGCCGACGCCAAGTAAATCTCCAAGTTGGCAAGCAATTTCTGCAAAATCTGTTGCTCAAAACACCTATGAGCCTTTGTAAAAGTTGTAGAGGGTAGTGAGATCTACAAGTTTGGTATTCATAGCTTGGAGCACTTTAGTTGCAAATGTTTGAGTAAAACTCAGTCAAATCGAGCCAACCGATTTGAAACTGCCCAGAATGCGCACCCACACACGACATCGCCCCTGCGCGCCATGTCGGCCAGCGTCGTACGCCTTCATACGCGCATGCCGAGGCACGCCTGCGACCGTCGGTCCATGTGCAGTGCCGTGAGCTCCTGGGCGTGACGCATACCGCCCACTGGTCGGTGCCACGCGGCGCGCCCGCACACGCCGGCCGGCCGCACCACCGCACGCCTTTAGCATCCTGTCCGCCACATGTCGGCACCACCTTGTTGCCCGCACCGCGACTTGGCCGACAACTTGACACTCGTGTGACCTGCCTCTCCACACCCGAGCCGCCTATTTAAACCCGTCCCTCCCCTCCGTCGTGCGAGCAGAGCCGTTGCCGTCCGCCATTGCTGCCACCTCGACAAGCTCCCTTCTCTGCTCATTCTCGTAGCAGCCCAGCACTTCGAACCTCTCCCCTAGGACCTTCTCAAGCCTCCACACTGAGGACCGGAGCGTCCGAGGACCGGTGGATGGTCGCTCCTCTATGTGATGAGTGATTGACAATGTGGTGTGGACTGACTCTTGGCTGAGTATTGCAGGTGCAGGTTGTGGCATGATTTGCGTTGGTGCAGGTGAAGAGCGAGCGCGAAAGGTCTTTGCCTTGCGGGGCCTCCGAGGAGTGGAGAGACAAGTAGGCTCAGCTCGAGGGATCCGGTGGCCAGCGGGGTCAAGTGCGAGTCGCATAGTGGCAAGAAAAGCAAGACAAAGTCGTCGACCGGAGCCAGTGCAGGGTAGCGGCTCACGACCAGAGTCTGCACGCGGGGTTTGCGGTGGTTCACCACAAAACCGTCGGGTTACTTGGTTGAGCCACAAAACCAAGACCGGAGGCTCTGCGGGCGGAGACGGGATCCGGGCACACCGAGAAGCTTCAATGTCGGCGGACACGTGGCGGGATCGCAGGTCTTGCATCCGGAGGACGCGGACTATGGCAAAGGGGTTTGTATCTCAGTTTAAATGCTAAGGGTAGCTTGGTCATTTGCCCAACCCAGAGGGACTCATATATATAGCTCTAGGGTTTCTGGGCAAACCATCCCCCCAGACTGCTTCTCATTTCCCTACTCCATAGGCTTAGATTTTCTCCACCATTTTGTAGAGAATCTGACCTCTGAGTGTATGAAAGATTTCATGGTTGCGTCGATTTCCTTCTTGTGGCTCGAGTGATTTTCGTGTCTTTTTTGGGCTATTTTCGTTGGATTTTCATGCGCGGCTTGTTCCTCTGATTCTGAGGTGTTTGGGTTCAGATTTTCTTATGGGGGTCATGGATAGATGCCTTGTGCATCTTTGTGCTTGATCTTGACCCCGCAAACTCCGAATTTAGCTTTGGATTTGAGGATTTTGGGTGGAACCCTAGCTTTTTGGTAGAGCTCGGTTGCGATTCGATTGCCGGCGATTTAGTTGGTTTGACGCTTCAAGTTTTGGGGCATAGCATCCCCTAGGGACGCTACACATCTCCCCCAAATCTTGTCTCAAGAGCTTAAGTCATTTGGGAGATCCATGAATGGATAGGAGGGGTTCACTACGCGTTTTTGTGCTCGGGTTGTTCTGTTCGGGGCCGGCGGACCGTCCGCCAGTGGCTCGCGGACCGTCCGCGCACCTCGTGTTCGTCATGTGTTCGTCCAGTTCTTGCGAGCTCGCGCGTCGATCTTCTAAGGTGTTAGGGTTTTATTGTGGGATGTTTGTCGGACCGTCCGCCTAGGGGTGCCGGACTGTCCGCGAGCAGGATGGACCGTTCGCACGGGGTCCACGGATTGTCCACCGTCATCGGACTATCCGGAGGCCTGGCTCGGACCGTCCGTATTCTCGAGGTGCGATACCAGAGGTTCGGTTGGTTATTACGGACTGTCCGTCCGGGGGTTGCGGATCGTCCGCTGGGAGCTTGCGGACTGTCCGCCCCAGCCTTGCGGACTGTCCGCCTGGACCCTGCAAATTTGGTTAAGTTCTTTGCTTCTTGAGTTGTGCTTCCGCGTTGCAACTTGTTTGGACTTGTTCCTAGGGTTGGTAGGTCCGTTGTGACTACGCGACCTTGGCAAGCTCGTGTGGGAATCCTTGGTTCTGGATTTGGGGCATAAGCCGAGTTCATCCTTCGGGAAAAAATTTTATCGGCTCCCATTCACTCCTCCCCTCTCTGGTCGCCTAATCGGTCCTTCAATTGGTATCAGAGCTAGGTTACGTATCTTCGTGATTCTAACCAGTCTACGATCCAAAGATGGCGTACCAGGAATGGGGTTCGAGTCCTCCACACTTTGATGGTAAGAACTACCAGATGTGGCATTGGCGGATGGCTACTTTCCTCCGCAGCAAGGGTCAGATCGTTTGGGATGTTACGGTGAACACATCTTATGTTCATCCAGTTAACTTCCTAGCTCCTAGATCGAGGGATATGCATGACGCCAACAACAAGGCGGTTGACTACTTGTATCGTGCTCTGTGTCAATCCGAATTCGATCGGGTTCAGACAGAGGACTTGGCTTGTAGGATTTGGGAGCAGCTGAAGAATGCTCATGCTGGGAACACTCAGGTTCAGGCTCGGCTGTTTGCGACCTACCGGAGAGAGTACGAGAACTTCACTCATCTCACCGGTGAGTCCATAGACACCATGTTCCAGCGGTTCACTGTGATTGTGAACAACATGAGGGCTAATGTGGCCGCGCTCCCGTACGATGATCATGACAGGGCTGTGAAGCTCCTGCACTCTCTGGATCGTACCGTGTGGAGTGAGAAGGTTGAGGTCATTCTGGAGTTGGAGAAGTATGAGACCCTCACGGTGGACGAGCTGTTTTCCAAGCTCAAGTCGTCCGAGGTGGACCGTGGAGTGCGAGCAAGGATCGAGAACCCGACTGATCCTCATAGTCTGGCTCTCGTTTCTGGACCAAGGACTAATGCTAACCTGTCTTCCAGACAGTTTTCTTTGTCTTGTCTTGTGTCCATGCCAGATGAGGAGTTCGACGTGCTGGGCGAGGAAGATCTCGCGTTGTTGAGCAGGTGGTTCGAGCGCATGTACACGAACCGGAAGAACACTCGGAGAAGCTCGGGCATGTGCTACCGGTGCGGGAAGCACGGGCACTTCATCGCTGAGTGCCAGGAGGCCATGGAGATCAAGCCCGAGCACAAGCACCATCCGAGGACCGACCACAAGCACCGCTCGAGGGACGACCACAAGGTCAAGAACAAGTCCGAGCAGAGGCCGAGGAGAAATGGTGGTCACAAGAAGAAGGTGCGTGCGATGGTTGCCGGAGCGAGCGACATCGACTCGAGCTCCTGCTACTCTTCATCGAGCTCAAGTGATGAAGAAGAGAACCGACACAAGGGCAAGCGGTCAAGCAAGAACATCAACGGCTTGTGCTTCGCCGCCCACAACTTTTGCGGCATGGCACACAGCTCCGCAAGAAAGAAGAGCAACAAGGATGACTCGGACTCCGACTCCGAGGATGAGGTAAACAATGATCCTGCCTTCTTAGTAGCAGAGAATGCTAGGTTGAATGAATTGCTTGACAACCGTGATGATGTGCTTAGAAAGACCAACAAGGAGAAGAGGAAGTATAGGTCTTTGCTAGGAGAGGCTAAGGAGAAGGTGGTTGAGCTAGAGTCTTTGCTTGTTGATGCTAGGGCTCAAATAGATTCTCTGAAGTCTGCTACTGTTGTGACCGATGAACCTGAATGCACTGATTGCTCTGTTTTACTTGGTGATTTGACTGTGCTCAAGGAAAAGTATGCCTCCAAGGTTGAGGAACTAGATGTGCTTAGGGTTGAGCTAGATGAGATGAAATCTAGGCCCTCCTTGCTTGATGCTTGCACTTCTTGTCCTGTTTTGCATGAGAAACTAGATGTGTCTGTTGCTTATGCTGGATCTCTAGAAGATGCTTTGAAATCTCCTATTCCTACATCATGCTCTAATTGTGAAGTAAATGCTGTGAAGAATTTGGAGCTTGCACACTATGTTGATCGTTTGCAGGACAAGAATGATGAGTTGAGAAAGATGATGGGTTGGTTGTCTGGTCATGAGCCTCAGCTCAGGATGGTGATTGAGGCATACAAGCGTTATGATGGGCAAGCGCTTGGGTCGGACAAGGTTGGTGAGGGAAGTGGTGAGAATGAGGGGAAGATCGGTGATATCCCAGAACCACCAAAAAACCACCACAAAAATGCCTATGCTCCTAAGCCAAACCCACTTAGGAACCGACTAGACACAACCCCAGCTCCACCCGTGTTTCCTCCACAAACTGACAACTTCCAGAAACCCATCAAGTTCAAGAGTGACTTCGGGAATGAGTTCTTTGGGAAGAAGGGAGAGAAACCGAGTGAGGAGAAGCCTCAGCCCCGAGAGAACCCAAAGCCAAAGCCAAAGCCGATCCCATTCCATTGTGACCATTGTGGGAGGGATGGCCACCTAGCTGAGTTTTGCTTCAGGAGGAAGTGTGAGAAGAGGCTTGCTAGGGAGATGGCAAACAAGGACAGGTACCGCCCTTCTCATGGTTGCCTGAGCCTCGTGTGGTGTCGAGAGGTGAGGGTGTGGTGCGTACCATTTACCCTTGAGAGAGGCGTGAGTTTTTGCCTCGAGGCGAGCCACCACAGAGAGATGGTGGTAGGCGTGTTGGGTTTGGGCGTGGTGAGTTTGTTGGACGTTCCTTCACTCGTGGCCAATACGAGTATGGGGGGAATGATCACAGTTTTAGGTCCCAGAGGAGCTACGGGCCACAGTCTCCACTTCGTGGTACGCGTAGTCCTCCAAGGGGACATGTGGGTGTTCCACCTAGGAGAGATAGGATGGATTTTGCTAACCCCACTTTTGAGCAAATGGCACGGCACTGGTTTGATTCCTTCTGTACTAACCCCAGTGCTGAGTCGTTTGCTCACTCTCGCTCTCATTTTTTATTTTGCAGGTGGGAGGCATGGAGCGCTTTTGGTTGATCGACTACGGTTGCTCTCGACACATGACCGAAGATCGAAGGTGGTTCTCCAGCCTCACCCCGGTGATGACCAAAGAGTACATCACGTTTGGGGACAATGGGAAAGGTAGAGTGCTTTCAGTGGTCACGGTGAAGGTGAGTGAGTCTGTGACTCTTAGGCGTGTTGCTCTTGTCAAGTCTTTGGGGTTCAATCTTCTTTCAGTTTCCCAGCTTCTTGATGAGGGTTTTGAAGTCTGTTTCGAAATGGGCTCTTCTCGTGTTTTGGATTCTCGAGGTGATCGTGTGTGAACGATCATCCCCGAGGGTCAGATTTTTAGAGCCGATTTTTCTCAGTGTGTCGGCTCTTCTCGTTGTTTGGTTGCTAGTGTTTCGGCGGAGCTTTGGAAATGGCATAGAGATTAGGTCACTTGAGTTTTGACTTGTTGTCACGCTTGAGTGGGCTAGGTTTGGTCCGAGGATTGCCTAAGTTGAAGTACCAAAAGGATTTGGTATGTGCTCCGTGTAGACATGGTAAGATGGTCGCTGCCTCTCACCCACCTCTGACATCCGTTATGATAGAGAGGCCTTGCGAGTGGTTCCATATGGACTTGGTTGGTCCAGCTCGTGTGTGCTCGGCGGGTGGGAAATGGTACATCCTTGTGATAGTGGACGACTATTCTCGCTATGCTTGGATATTCTTTTTGGCTGACAAGGGGGAGACATTTGGTTTTGTCCGAGATCTAATCTTGAGGTTGAAGAATGAGAGAAATGGAGATGTTGTTCGAGCTATTCGTAGCGACAATGGCACTGAATTTAAAAACTCTCGTTTCGAAACCTTTTGTCGTGATTTGGGTCTCGAACATCAGTTTTCTTCTCCCTATGTGGCTATTCAGAATGGTGTGGTTGAGAGGAAGAATCGGTCCCTTTGTGCGGTGGCTCGGACGATGCTCGATGAGCATAGGACTCCGAGGAGATATTGGGCTGAGGCGGTGAATACCGCGTGCCATGTTGGGAACCAGATTTTTCTTCGGGCCTTCTTGAACAAGACGTGCTATGAGCTCATGCACGGGCGAGCACCTAGAGTGAGCCATTTCAGGGTTTTTGGTTGTCGATGCTTTATTCTCAAGAAGGGTAGACTTGATAAGTTTGAGTTGAGGTCCTCCGATGGAATTTTCTTGGGTTATGCTAGTCATTCTCGAGCATTTCGTGTGCTCAACCTTGATACTAACCTAGTCATGGAAACTTGTGAGGTTACCTTCGACGAGACCCAGCCATGCAGTTCGTCTGTCTTTGAGTGTGCAGGTGACGACGAAGTTGGCAAGAAGACCTTTGAGGATGAGGAGGATGATGCTGGAGTAGATGATGGTGATGATGGTGAAGCTCCAGCGGCGCATGTACCCTCTACTTCCACTACGATGACTACAGTGCAGGATGGCCCATCCCCTACACCAACTACAATCCAGCAAGATCAAGTGGAAGCTGCAACTGAGGGGGAGGTTGTCTCCAGGCGAGAGGCACCAAGGCGCGTTCAAGTTGATCATCCTCCCTCACGAATCATCGGCGGCGTCAACGAACGTACGACACGGTCAAGGTCTAGGAATGTTTCTCACTTTGCTCATTCGGCTTTTGTTGCTACCTTTGAGCCGAAAGACATTGGACAGGCCCTCTCTGATCCTAATTGGGTGAATGCAATGCATGAGGAGTTAGAGAACTTTGAGAGAAACCAAGTTTGGGAGTTGGTAGAGCCACCACCACATTGCAAACCTATCGGGACAAAATGGGTGTGGAAGAACAAAGAGGGTGAGAATGGTGAGGTGGTGATAAACAAATCGAGGTTCGTTGCTCAGGGTTATAGTCAGAAGGAGGGGATAGACTATGAGGAGACATTTGCTCCTGTAGCCCGTTTGGAGGCGATAAGGATCCTTCTAGCCTTTTCCGTGGCTAAAGGGTTCAAATTGTACCAAATGGATGTGAAGAGTGCCTTCTTAAATGGGTTTTTGGAGGAGGAAGTTTATGTGAAGCAACCACTAGGCTTTGAGAGTGCTGAGTTTCCCCACCAGGTGTATAGGCTAAGGAAGGCGTTGTATGGACTGAAACAAGCTCCCCGTGCTTGGTATGGCCGTTTGAGGGTGTTCTTGTTCAACAAGGGATTTGAGATGGGCAATGTAGACAAGACTCTTTTTCTCCTTAGGCAGGGCGATGATATCCTAATTGTTCAGGTGTACGTGGATGATATTGTCTTTGGTTGCAAGGTTTGCAGAGGATTTGAGCAAAGAATTCGAGATGTCTATGATGGGAGAATTGCAGTTCTTTCTCAGGCTTCAGATCAAGCAGGAAAAGGAGGGAACCTTTGTGCATCAAGCCAAGTACAGGAAGGACATCCTCAAGAAGTTCAAGATGGACGACTCGAAGCCCCTGTCGACACCGATGAGTACGACTACATCACTAGATGCGGACGAGGACGGAGATCCTGTGGACCAGAAGGAGTACCCGAGCATGATCGGCTCCCTCTTGTACTTGACGGCGTTGAGGCCGGACATCTAGTTTTCTGTGTGTCTGTGCCCTCATTTTCAGGCGTCGCCGAGGACTTCACATCGGCAAGCCGAAGCAGATCTTCATGTATCTTCGATACACTCCTGAGCTCGGTCTTTGGTACACGGCGTCCTCTTCCCTTTCGCTTCTTGGTTTTTCGGATGCCGACTTTGCGGGGTGTCAAGTCGATCGGAAATCGACTTTGGGTACTTGCCAGTTTTTGGGTTCCTCGCTTGTTTCTTGGTCATCTCGCAAGCAGTCAAGTGTAGCTTAGTCTACCACAGAAGCCGAGTATGTCGCTGCCGCTAGTTGTTGCTCCCAGCTGCTTTGGATCATGTACACTTTGAGTGACTTTGGTGAGGTGTGTTCCCATGTGCCTCTCATCTGTGACGGCACCAGTGCCATAAGTGCAGCCAAAAATCCTGTACTCCACTCAAGAACCAAACTCATAGAAGTGCGCTACCACTTTCTGAGAGACAATGTTGAGAAGGGAAACATAAATCTCATCCATGTGCCAACCGAGAAACAGCTCGCCAATATCCTGATAAAGCCTTTGGACCAAGCTACATTTGCACGTTTGCGGGGTAAACTTGGTGTGGTTTTTCCTTTTTCAGCTTCGGTTGGGGGATCTCTTGTACATATGCATGTTGCATGTTCATTTCTGTATCATATCATGCTTGCATCTTTGTATCATAGACTGCATTTGTAACATATGCTTTAGAGATGTGCTTGTCCTATATACATTGTTCACCATGATGTGCTATATATGATCTTGTGAGCTAGTTTGGTATGCTATGGTTAGTTTGACTTCGCTCTTGATGGTCTCGGTTTATGCCCATGGTTGCTAGCTATGCTTTTGAAAAATGTCATATGTATGCTCTCTTGTGAGTAAATATCTTTATATAATCTTGACATATTTTTGTGGCTCGGCTATGCTTAATTTGTGGTTGGATAGCTTATTTTGATCATATGGGGCCAAAGGCTCATTTGTCATCATGAATGTTTAGCCCGTTTGCTTTATCTTGTGGAGGGGCATAAGTTCCATTTTGTCGCAAAGATATTTCATGTACCAATATGAATCTGAAATTGAAATGTAAATTGCGTGAAAAATGTGCTCTCATGTCATATGTGCTTATTTTTTGTAGCTTTGGGTGCTAAACTGTTGCATGATGCCTACCAATGAGAAGTCTCATACATAGAAGTAGGCACATGGCTCGGTGGCTTTGACATGACATGAGGTTCTTGAGGGTGTTTATGATGATCTTATGATTAGAATGGTTGTCCTAGCATGAAGTTTGTGTGGCTTTGCTATTTTGACATGTTTTGCTCATGTTTAGGAATTTGCTCATGAGAGAGTGTTTTTTCGCAAAAATTGCTCAATTCCATCTTAGCTTTGCTCAATGGATGTGAAACTTGGTGATCTTGTAGCTAATGTTCATACGAAGCTATAAAGTATCTAACTTGCTCATCTAGACATGTGTAGCATCTTGTGTTGAATTTTGTCTATTTGAGAAGCTCTAGGTTTCATTTTGGCTTGATTCATGCATTACCAACAAGGGGGAGGAAAGTACCCAATTCTTGCATCTAGGGGGAGTTTTGCATCAAGGGGAAGAAAAATTTGGGAGAACGCATTTGTTCAGGGGGAGCTCATGCATTTGGGGCTCTTTTTTCGCCTGATTTTAGTTGTGCTCTTTTGCCGAACCCTCTTGCCTCACCTTGAGGAGTCGGCAATTTTGGAGCATTTTGTCTCGGTTGTGTTGAGTCGTTGCCCTTGCCTTAGGGGACCGAGACTTTCTCAAGTGATCTTCTTTAGCTTTTGATCACTTGTATGAGTTTTTTGTTCGTTTCTTTTCTTTTTCTTTCTTTCTCTGAATTGGTTACTATGTGTGTTGTCAATGCACTCATCAAGGGGGAGATTGAGGACCGGAGCGTCTGAGAACTGGTGGATGGTCGCTCCTCTATGTGATGAGTGATTGACAATGTGGTGTGGACTAACTCTTGGCCGAGTATTGCAGGTGCAGGTTGCGGCTTGATTTGTGTTGGTGCAGGTGAAGAGCGGGCGCGAAAGGTCTTTGCCTTGCGGTGAGAGCCATGTGTGGTTCGAGGACTGGTGGATGGTCGCTTCCTGGTGTGATGAGTGATTGACAACGTGGTGTGGACTGATTCTTGGCTAAGTATTGCAGGTGCAGGTTGCGGCTTGACTGGTGTTGGTGCAGGTGAAGAACAAGCGTGAAAGGTCGTTGCTGGTGAGGCCTCTAGGTGTGGAGAAGACAAGTAGGCTTGGTTCGAGGGACCCGGTGGCCAGCGGGGTCAAGTGCGCGCCGCATGGTGGCAAGAACGGCAAGATGAAGTCATGGACGGTTTCTTGGTTGAGCCTCAAAACCAAGGTCGAGCCGGGACTACGTGGGAGCCGAGTCATGAGTGGTGATTGACGGAGGCTACACCGAGTTCGCGGGGTTTCCGGTGGTTCACCAGAAAACCACTGGGTTCCTTGGTTGATCCACAAAGCCAAGACCGAAGAACCGAAGACGGAGGTGCAGCAGCATCGGACCGATCTGACCGGTGAGGAGCACCAGTCTGACCGGTGTGCGACGACGCAGTCCGGAGACTTCGAAGCGGAGGACACACGTCGGGATCGCAAGGCTTGCGTCGAGGCTAAGCAAGTTTGCGGTCACTGGGCATCCGTCTGATGGTGCGAAGACAAAGTTTCCCAAAAGGCCCTTCGGGGGCGTGTATCCTAGTGTTAGGACTTAGGGGTAGTTTCGTCTTTCGGTTGCCTCCATATAACCCAAGTGGTGAGAGGATGGTAGCCATCTCTTGGAACCCTAGCTCATTTGTTTTGCTATTTTCCTCTTCCATTTTTCTTTGGAATTTCTAGGACTAGCTTGAGAGCTTCATGGTGAGATCTTGTGAGAGGGAAGGATGATCGGGCGACAAGCTAGACCTTGTATGAACCTCTTTGGTATGTATAGATGATTCGGCGTGGTTCCTCAAGGCTTGGATGTGCCTTTCCCGTTTCTCCTTTTTGGTGATTTTTGGAGCCCTTTCTTGGCGATTTTCTTGGAGCGATATCGAGGCCTTTCTCCTTGGGATTTGGCGGGGGATGTATGCTTGAACCCTTTGTGGTTCTTTTCCCTTTGATTCCCCTCCCAAATCCGTGAGCAAAGGGGCTCGATTTTGGGGTTTTCTTGGCTCTAGGGTTAGAGGCGTTCTTGGTGGGATTTCTTCGATTCCTCTCGTTTTGGCAAGTTTTGGTGGACCAAATCTTGGCTATGGAGTGCCCATGAGGTGTTCCTTCTATCCCCCAAAGTCTTGTGCAAAACCGTGGAGCGATTCGGGAGATCGGGAGTTGGATTTGGGGGAGTTGACCAGCGGGCGCTGTTCATCCCGAGAGCTCAGGTCACACCGGCCTGACCGGTGCCTCACACCGGTCTAACCGGTGCAGACTCTTTGTTGAGTTTTGCTCGGGTGAACGTCTTGGTGAGTTCCCTGTTGTTCGGTGTTTCTGCTTTTCGAGTTTGGTTCGTTTTGGAGCTCGGAAGGTCAGGTTTGTGATTTTAGGGCTTCCTGGCTTAGACCGGTCCGACCGGCGTGCTACACCGGCCTGACCGGTGTAGGAGCTTTCTGTGGAAGTTCTCAGGATTTGTCAGGGTGCTCCAGCAGGGACCGGTCTGACCGGTGTGTGCGACCGGTCTGACCGGTGTAGCCCAGTAGCTGCTCGAGTTGGTTTTTCCGCTGTGTTCTCGGGTTAGCTTCGGTGGCTGTTGGTTCCTAGGACTAGTAGCACTCCAGTGGCTGCGTGGTCTTGACCAACTTGGGTAGTTGAGTCGGAGACGTGCTTTGGAAGCCTTGTTCATCTTGTTGGAGCTTCCATCTCCTTCGAGAAGAATATTTATCGGCTCCCATTCACTCCCCCCCTCTCTGGTTCGCCTAATCGGTCCTTCAAGTGGTATCAGAGCCGGTTCGGGTCTTCATTGACTCTAATCAGTCCAAGATCCAAAGATGGTGTACCAGGAACGGGGTTCGGGTCCTCCGCACTTCGATGGGAAGAACTACCAGATGTGGCAGAGGCGGATGGCGGCGTTCCTCCGCGGAAAGGGTCAGATCCTTTGGGATGTTACGGTGAACGCAACTTATGTTCATCCGATTAACTTCCTAGCTCCTGGATCGTACCGTGTGGGATGGAAAGGTCGAGGCCATTCTTGAGTCCGAGATGTACACCACTCTGACGGTGAACGAGCTGTTCTCTACGCTCAAGTCTGCTGAGGTTGATCGTGGTTTGACAGCCCGTCTCGAGAGCCCGACTGACTCACAGTCTTGCTCTTGTCGGTGGCTCAGGTGCTAAGTCTAACGCTAACCCATCCTCCAGGATGTTTGCTTTGTCCTCTTTGATGTCTTTGCCAGACGAGGAGTTCGACGTGCTTGGAGAGGACGAGCTGGCGCTGTTGACCAGGCGTTTCGAGAGGTTGCACGAGAACCGAGTGAACACAAGGAGGACGACACGGACATGCTTCCAGTGCGGCAAGCCAGGACACTTCGTCGCCGACTGTCCGGAGAAGATGGAGAACAAGGACGGCTACAAGCACCGGTCGAGCAAGGACGGCAAGTACCGTTCGAGGCGTGATCACAAGCACAAGGACGAGCGACGATCGAGGAAGAAGGATGGCCGCGGCAGGAAGGCCCAAGCGATGGTCGGAGCAAGAGACGTCGACTCCAGCTCCGCCTACTCTTCCTCGAGCTCGAGCAGCAGTGAAGATGAAGGTGATCGGCGCAAGAACAAGAAGGCGTCCAAGAACTTGAGCGGGTTGAGCTGCTTCGAGGGAGATGGCTTCTGCGGCATGGCTCGTCGCTCCGGCAGCAAGAAGAGTCACCAGAGCAACTCCGACTCAGACTCCGAGGATGAGGTACGTGACGAGCTTCCTTTCTTGCGTGAGGAGAACGAGCGTCTTGGCAAGTTGCTTGATAACTGCGATGACATGCTTAGAGAGGCCAAGAAGATGAGGAAAGAGCTTAGGGCCTCACTAGAAGATGCTAGGAACCGAGTAGCTGAGCTAGAAACCCAGAACCTAGATGCCAAGCTTGAGATTGATTCGCTTAAGGCTTCACCTGTGGTTTCTGATGATGTTGACTGTGTTGATTGCTCTGTGTACCTAGCTGATCTTTCTAGTCTCAAGGATAAGCATGCTTCCACTTGTGATGAACTAGATGTGCTTAGGGTTGAAGTGGCTGAGCTTAAGTCTAGACCTGCTTTGCTAGGTGCTTGCACTTCTTGCCCTGTTTTGCATGGAAAGATTGATGAGATGCATGCTTACACTGTTTCGCTTGAGGCTAAGCTGAAAGAGCCTATTCCCACTTCTTGCTCTACTTGTGAACTGCATGCGGTTAAGAATTTGGAGCTTGCACATTATGTTGATCGCTTGCAGGATGAGAATGATGAGCTGAGGAAGTGTATGAGTTGGTTATCGGGTCAGGAGCCTCAGCTTGGTATCATGATAGCGGCTTTCAAACACTATGATGGTCAGGCACTTGGGGCTAACAAGCTTGGAGAGAACAGTGGTGAGGGAGTTGAGAGAGTTGGAGAAATCCCTATCCCACCACCAAACAAACATAAGAACATGTTAGAGCCCAAGCCTAACCATCTCAGAAACAAACTTGACACTACTCCAGATCCACCCATATTCCCTCACCCAACAAATGATTTCCAAAAACCGGTGAAGTTTGTGAGCCCAAAGGGAGGTGAGGAAGGAGAGAAGAAGGGTGAGAAGCCGAGTGAGCAGCCCCAACCCAAGCCTAAGCCTAAGCCACAACCCATGAAGTTCCATTGTGGGTATTGTGGGAGAGATGGTCACAAGGATGAGTTTTGCTTCAAGAGAAAGCGTGAGGAGAGAATGGCTAGAGAGTGGGCTAACAAGGACAGGTACCACACCTCTGATGGTGTACCTGAGCCTCGTGTGCAGATGCCCAGGGCCAAGGTGATTGTGAGGACGGTTCCGGCTTGGGGAGATCGGAAGGTGGCAGGTGGTGCTGCTGGCCGAGCACCACCGGTCAGACCAGTGCACTACACCGGTCAGACCGGTGCTGGTCTGGATAGACAGCGTGTTGGTTTCCTTGCTCGTGCGGATGCTCGGTTCGGTTCTGGTGGTCGTGGTTCTGGTGGTTGGTATGGAAAGTTAGCAGGTGGTCAGTTTGCTAGACATTCTCCACCTCGTGCTCAATATGAGGAAGGGAGAAGTCGTAGCTTTGAGATGGAGAGGAGGAACGGTCCACGGTCTCTCTTTCGTGGTTTTCGTCCTCCTCCAGCTAGAGAGGGTTGGTTCCCTCGTGGTGGTTACCGTGGTGGTGTTCGTGGTGGTAGCCTTGATAGGCGTGATGATTTGGTTTGTGCTAACCCTACTTTGGAGCAAATGGCTCGGCACTGGTTTTATTCTTTTGGTACTAACACCAGTGCTGAGTCGTTTGTTCACTCACGTGCTCGTTTTTGAATTTCAGGTGGGAGACTTGAGGAACGTTTGGTTGATTGACTCCGGTTGCTCGAGGCATATGACCGGAGACAAGGGGTGGTTCTCAAGTCTCGTCCCGGTGGTGTCCAGGACATACAACACCTTTGGGGACAATGGGCGAGGGCGTGTGCTTTCAGAAGGTGACATTAAGGTAAGTGACAAGGTCACTCTTAGGCGTGTTGCTCTTGTTCAATCACTGGGGTTCAATTTGCTTTCCGTGTCCCAGTTGTTGGATGAGGGCTTTGAGGTGTTGTTTCGGCCTAGTGGTTCTCGGATTTTAGATTCTCCAGGGGACCTAGTTTGCATGGTCGTTCCCAAGGGTCAAGTGTTCCGAGCTGATTTCTCTCAGTCTTCTGGTGTGGAGCGTTGCTTTTTGGCTGGTTCTTCGAGTGAGTTGTGGAAGTGGCATAGGAAGTTGGGTCACTTGAGCTTTGACCTTTTGTCTCGCTTGATTAAACTCAATTTGGTCCGAGAATTGCCACGGTTGAGGTTTGAGAAAGAGTTGGTTTGTGCGTCGTGTAGGCATGCCAAGATGGTAGCCTCTTCTCACCCGCCCCTCACCTATGTGATGACGGAGCGTCCATGCGAGCTGCTCCATATGGACCTTGTTGGCCCAGCTCGTGTGCGATCTGCGGGTGGGAAGTGGTATGTCCTAGTTGTGGTGGACGACTACTCTCGGTATGCGTGGGTTTTCTTCTTGGAGGAGAAGGGGGAGACGTTTGGTTTTGTTCGAGATTATGTCTTGAGGTTGAAGAACGAGAGGCACGGAGATGCCATATGAGCGATCCGCAATGAAAATGGCTCGGAATTCAAAAACTCTCGTTTCGAAACCTTTTGCCATGACTTGGGTCTTGAACACCAGTTTTCGAGTCCGTATGCGCCTCCCCAGAATGGCGTGGTGGAAAGGAAAAACAAAACCTTGTGGGAGATGGCTCGGACAATGCTCGATGAGCATAGGACTCCGAGGAGGTTCTGGGCTGAGGCGGTCAATACCGCGTGCTATGTCTCGAACAGGATTTTCCTTCGAGCATTCAAGAAGAAGACGTGCTATGAGATGATGCATGGTCGTGCTCCCAAGGTGAGTCACTTTCATGTGTTTGGATGCAAGTGCTTCATTCTGAAGATAGGGAAGAAGTTGGACAAGTTCGAGGCTAGGTCTGTCGATGGCATTTTCTTTGGTTATGCATCTCATTCTAGAGCATTTCGTGTAATCAATCTTGAAACTAACCAAATCGTGGAGACTTGCGAGGTAACCTTCGACGAGACACAACCACGTAGTCAGCTTGTTTTTGAGTATGCAGGTGACGATGAACTTGGCGAGGAGATATTCCAGGAGGAGGAGCATGAACATGGAGATGATGAAGATGGCTGTGTGGCGCCCACGGCTGAGCATGTACCTACTACTTCGATGACGATCGAGAACGGGCCCTCCCCCACACCTACAACGACAAATCCAGATCAAGGTGAAGCTGATGTTGAGGGGGAGGTAGCTTCAAGGCGAGAACCTCCCCAGCGAGTGCAAGTGGATCACCGAGCTTCGCGGATCATCGGCGACCTCAATGAACGTACTACACGGTCGAGGGTTCGAAACAATTCTCACTTTGCTCATGCTGCTTTTGTTGCCACCTTTGAGCCCAAAGACATTGGACACGCGCTATCTGATCATAATTGGGTGAATTCTATGCATGAGGAGTTGGAGAATTTCGAGAGGGACCATGTTTGGGAATTGGTTGACCCACCCCCAGGGTGTAAGCCGATTGGGACAAATTGGGTGTGGAAGAACAAAGAGGGAGAGAAAGGAAAAGTGGTGAGGAACAAGTCGAGGCTTGTTGCTCAGGGGTATAGTCAGAAAGAGGGGATCGACTACGAGGAGACCTTTGCTCCCGTAGCTCGTTTGGAGGCGATTAGGATCCTTCTAGCCTTTGCCGTGGCTAAAGGGTTCAAATTGCACCAGATGGATGTGAAGAGTGCTTTCCTGAATGGTGTGTTGGAGGAAGTAGCGTATGTGAGGCAACCACCGGGGTTTGAGAGTGAGAAGTACCCCCACCGGGTGTACAAGTTGAGGAAGGCGCTGTATGGGTTGAAGCAGGCGCCTCGAGCCTGGTATGGTAGGTTGAGGGGGTTCCTATTTGAGAGAGGGTTTGAGATGGGGAAGATCGATCAGACCTTGTTTCTCCTCAGCCAGGGCAGAGATATCCTGATTGTGCAGGTATACGTGGATGATATTGTCTTTGGTGGCTCGTCTAACTCTCTTGTTGCAAGGTTTGCAGAAGACATGAGCAGGGAATTTGAGATGAGCATGATGGGTGAGTTGCAGTTCTTCCTCGGCCTCCAGATCAAGCAGTCGAAGGAAGGAACATTTGTGCACCAAGCTAAGTACACCAAGGACATTGTGAGGAAGTTCAAGATGGAGGACTCCAAGGCTATGGCGACGCCTATGAGTACGACTATAGCTCTTGATGCAGACGAGGAAGGTGAACACGTGGACCAGAAGGAGTACCAGAGCATGATCGGGTCACTCCTGTACTTGACAACGACGAGGCCGGACATCCAATTATCGGTATGTCTGTGCGCTCGTTTTCAAGCGTCTCCGAAGACTTCGCATCGGCAAGCAGTCAAGCGCATTTTCAGGTATTTGCGTCATACTCCCGACTTCGGCCTTTGGTACTCCGCGTCCTCTTCTTTGGCTCTTCATGGTTTTTCGGATGCGGATTTTGCCGGGTGTCGGTTGGATAGGAAGTCCACTTCTGGGACTTGCCAGTTCTTGGGTTCTTCTTTGGTGTCTTGGTCTTCCCGCAAACAGTCGAGTGTTGCTCAATCCACTATCGAGGCAGAGTATGTGGCCGCAGCTAGTTGTTGCTCTCAGCTCCTTTGGATCACATACACCATGAGCGACTTTGGTGAGGAGTATACCCATGTCCCACTTCAATGTGATAGCACCAGTGCCATAAGCGTTGCAAAGAACCCAGTGCTCCATTTCAAAACCAAGCACATAGAAGTGAGGTATCATTTCCTGAGAGACAACGTAGAGAAAGGGAAGATAGCTTTGATCCATGTACCCACACATGACCAGCTAGCTGATATTTTCACCAAACCCCTAGATCAAGCAACTTTCACTCGTTTGCGGGGGGAGCTTGGTGTTTGTTTGATTTCTTGAGTTGGTGTGGGAGCTCCTTTGTAGCATATGTATATCTTTCCTTTATGCATTTCTTGCATTTGACATGGCATATGTAACACGATGTATAGGCATCTTTGTATCTTAGGTTGCATGCATTTTGTATCATATGCATTTTGTAGGAAAAGCTTCTCTCATATACATTGTTCACCATGATGTGCTATATATGATCTTGTGAGCTAGTTTGGTATGCTATGGTTAGTTTGGCTTAGCTCTTGATGATTTTGATTTATGCCCATGGTTGATAGCTATGTCTTTTGAAAAATGAGATATGTATGCTCTCTTGTGAGTAAATGCCTTTATATGATCCTGACATGTTTTAGTGTCTTTGCTATGCTTAATTTGTGGTTGGATAGCTTATTTTGATCATATGGGGCCAAAGGCTCATTTGCCATCATGAATGTTTAGCCCCCATGCTTGATCTTGTTGAGGGGCATAAGTTCCTTTTTGTCGCAAAGACATTTCATGTACCAAATATGAATCTGAAAATGAAATGTAAATTGCTTCGAAAATGTGCTCCCATGTCATATGTGCTTAATTTTTATAGCTTTGGGTGCTAAACCGTTGCATGATGCCTACCAATGAGAAGTCTCATACATAGAAGTAGGCACATGGCTCGGTGGCTTTGACATGACATGAGGTGCTTGTGGGTGTTTAAGATGGTCTTATGCTTAGAATGGTTGTCCTAGCATGAAGTTTGTGTGGCTTTGCCATTTTGACATGTTTTGCTCATGTTTAGGACTTTGCTCATGAGAGGGCGTTTTTTCGCAAAATTGCTCCATTCTATCTTAGCTTCGCCCAATGGTTGTGAAACTTGGTGATCTTGTAGTTGATGCCATTACGAAGCTATAGAGTATCTAACTTGCTCATTTGGACATGTGTAGCATCTTGTGATGAATTTTGTCTATTTGAGAAGCTCTAGGTCGCATTTTTGCATTTTTGGCTTGATTCATGCATTGTCAACAAGGGAGAGAAGTTTGAGCATGTTTTGGCTTGCTGCATGCATTTAGAAGGTTTCCAAGTGGTTTCGAACTAGTTTTGAGCTCGTGCAGTTCCCAGTTTTTCCCAGGTGGTCATCGGCTTGACCGGTGGGAGGCACCGGTTTGACCGGTGTAAGGGTCAGGTGCTGGACGATCTAGTCCACCGGTCTGACTGGTGAGGTTGACCGGTCTGACCGGTCAGAGCAAAGCTGAAGCAGTTGCTCTGTCTTGTGATGTGGTTTGCATGCATCCGTCCAGGGGGAGTTGCATTGGTGCAGGGGGAGCTCTTTGTGGTTTTCGAGCTTTGGATTGGTGGTTTGTGCTCTTTGCCTGAGCATGGTTTTGTCTCGGATGTGTCGAGCTGTTACCCTTGCCTAAGGTGTCCGAGACTTGTCTTCTTCAAGTGATCTTGCTCTTTGCCTTTCCTTTGGCTTTCGATCGCTTGTTGGAGTTTCTTTTAGTCGTTTCTTTTCTTTTCCTTTTCTCTTTGGTTACCAAAATGTGTGTGTTGTCAATGCACTCATCAAGGGGGAGATTGAGAGCCATGTGTGGTTCGAGGACCGGTGGATGGTCGCTTCCTGGTGTGATGAGTGATTGACAACGTGGTGTGGACTGATTCTTGGCTAAGTATTGCAGGTGCAGGTTGCGGCTTGACTGGTGTTGGTGCAGGTGAAGAACAAGCGCGAAAGGTCGTTGCTGGTGAGGCCTCCAGGTGTGGAGAAGACAAGTAGGCTTGGTTCGAGGGACCTGGTGGCAAGAACGGCAAGATGAAGTCATGGACGGTTTCTTGGTTGAGCCTCAAAACCAAGGTCGAGCCGGGACTACGTGGGAGCCGAGTCATGAGTGGTGAATGGCGGAGGCTACACCGAGTTCGCGGGGTTTCCGGTGGTTCACCAGAAAACCACTGGGTTCCTTGGTTGATCCACAAAGCCAAGACCGAAGAACCGAAGATGGAGGTGCAGCAACATCGGACCGGTCTGACCGGTGGGTACCGGTCTGACCGGTGAGGAGCACCGGTCTGACCGGTGTGCGACGACGCAGTCCGGAGACTTCAAAGTGGAGGACACGCGTCGGGATCGCAAGGCTTGCGTCGAGGCTAAGCAAGTTTGCGGTCGCTGGGCATCCGTCCGATGGTGCGAAGACAAAGTTTCCCAAAAGGCCCTTCGGGGGCGTGTATCCTAGTGTTAGGACTTAGGGGTAGTTTCGTCTTTCGGTTGCCTCCGTATAACCCAAGTGGTGACAGGATGGCAGCCATCTCTTGAAACCCTAGCTCATTTGTTTTGCTATTTTCCTCTTCCATTTTTCTTTGGAATTTCTAGGACTAGCTTGAGAGCTTCATGGTGAGATCTTGTGAGAGGGAAGGATGATCGGGCGGCAAGCTAGACCTTGTATGAACCTCTTTGGTATGTATAGATGATTCGGCGTGGTTCCTCAAGTCTTGGATGTGTCTTTCCCGTTTCTCCTTTTTGGTGATTTTCGGAGCCCTTTCTTGGCAATTTTCTTGGAGTGATTTCGAGGCCTTTCTCTTTGGGATTTGGTGGGGGATGTATCCTTGAACCCTTTGTGGTTCTTTTCCCTTTGATTCCCCTCCCAAATCCGTGAGCAAAGGGGCTCGATTTTGGGGTTTTCTTGGCTCTAGGGTTAGAGGCGTTTTTGGTTGGATTTCTTCGATTCCTCTCGTTTTGGCAAGTTTTGGTGGACCAAATCTTGGCTATGGAGTGCCCATGATGTGTTCCTACTATCCCTAAAGTCTTGTGCAGAACCGTGGAGCGATTCGGGAGATCGGGAGTTGGATTTGGGGGAGTTGACCCACGGGCGCTGTTCATCCCGAGAGCTCAGGTCACACCGGCCTGACTGGTGCCTCTCACCGGTCTGACCGGTGCAGACTCTTTGTTGAGTTTTGCTCGGGTGAACGTCTTGGTGAGTTCCCTGTTGTCCGGTGTTTCTGCTGTTTCGAGTTTGGTTCGTTTTGGAGCTCGGAAGGTCAGGTTTGTGATTTTGGGGCTTCCTGGCTTAGACCGGTCTGACCGGCGTGCTACACCGGCCTGACCGGTGTAGGAGCTTTCTGTGGAAGTTCTCAGGATTTGTCAGGGTGCTCCAGCAGGGACCGATCTGACCAGTGTGTGCGACCGGTCTGACCGGTGTAGCCCAGTAGCTGCTCAAGTTGGTTTTTCCACTGTGTTCTCGGGTTAGTTTCGGTGGTTGTTGGTTCCTAGGACCAGTAGCACTCCAGTGGCTGCGTGGTCTTGACCAACTTGGGTAGTTGAGTCGCAGACGTGCTCTGGAAGCCTTGTTCATCTTGTTGGAGCTTCCATCTCCTTCGAGAAGAATTTTTATCGACTCCCATTCACTCCCCCCCTCTCTGGTTCCCCTAATCGGTCCTTCATGCGGGGCCTCCGAGGAGTGGAGAGACAAGTAGGCTCGGCTCGAGAGACCCGGTGGCCAGTGGGGTCAAGTGCGGGCCGCATGGTGGCAAGAAAAGCAAGACGAAGTCGTCGACCGGAGCCGGTGCAGGGCAGCGGCTCACGACCGGAGTATGCATGCGGGGTTTGCGGCGGTTCACCACAAAACCGTCAGGTTACTTGGTTGTGCCACAAAACCAAGACCGGAGGCTCAGCGGGCGGAGACCGGACCCGGGCGCGCCGAGAAGCTTCGATGCCGGTGGACACGTGGCGGGATCGCAGGGCTTGCATCGGGAGGACGCGGACTGCGGCAAAGGTGTGGTCGTGCGATGAAGAGGAGTGCTACTTGACCTTATTGCCCCTGAGGGGTTTGTATCTCAGTTTAAGTGCTAGAGGTAGCTTGGTCATTTGCCCAACCCAGAGGGACTCAAATATATAGCTCTAGGGTTTCTGGGCAAACCATCCCCCCCAGACTGCTTCTCATTTCCCTGCTCCATAGGCTTAGATTTTCTTCACCATTTTGTAGAGAATCTGACCTCCGAGTGTATGGAAGCTTTCATGGTTGCGTCGATTTCCTTCTTGTGGCTCGAGTGATTTTCGTGTCTTTTTCGGGCTATTTTCGTTGGATTTTCGTGCGCGGCATGTTCCTCTGATTCTGAGGTGTTTGGGTTCGGACTTTTTTGTGGGGATCATGGATAGATGCCTTGTGCATCTTTGTGCTTGATATTGACCCACCAAACTCCGAATTTGGCCTTGGATTTGAGGATTTCGGGTGGAACCCTAGCTTTTTGGTAGAGCTAGATTGCGATTCGATTCCCGGTGATTTAGTTGGTTTGAGGCTTCAAGTTTTGGGGCATAGCATCCCCTAGGGACGCTTCACATCTCACCCAAATCTTGGCTCAAGAGGTTAAGTCGTTTGGGAGATCCATGGATGGATAGGAGGGGTTGACTTCGCTTTTTTGTGCTCAGGTTGTTCTATTCGGGACCGGCGGACCGTCCGCCACTGGCCCGCGGACCGTCCGTGCGCCTCGTGTTCGTCACGTGTTCGTCGAGTTCTTGCGAGCTCGCGCGTCGATCTTCCGAGGTGTTAGGGTTTTGTTGTGGGAGGTTTGTCGGACTGTCCGCCTTGGGGTGCCGGACTGTCCGCGAGTGTTGACGTTTCTTAGCCTCACTACTAGGTTTGCTCTCATGGCGACGGCACCAGAAATGCTTGTTGGCACTCGCTAGCGTCGCTACCGGGTTTATACCCCTAGTAATGGAGCTAGGAACGTCTTTGGTAAAGCACACGTCACAGAAAGGTCCGCAAGCGCACAGATTACCGTTGTAGCACTTCACCCGGTGGTATTCGGGTTATCGTATTTATATTTTCCCAAGGGAAGCACTACGGCAAAGATGATCGGATAAACGGTGGAGAGTAACAAGTCTCGGTAAGGAGCTATAACGGGGGTATCGAATGAAGATATTCGAGGATAACTTGACACACAGAAGGAGATCTTGTTAAAGGGTTTAGAGAGGATCTAGTGAGTTGGGAGGACAACGAGACGAGAAAGGATCCTAACACAATCTATCTACTTGTCAACTCTAGGTAAAGAACTAAGGCAAAGGATAACCAAGGCAAGCTAAACTCGACAAGCTCTTCTAGTGCTGCAGGGGCATGCAAAGCCGCGCTCTCGGACTGGGATGAGAAGGGAGAACGACGACGCGCTGAATCCTACCGGCCCGAACTAACGTGGTGGACTACTGAGCCCGTCCGGAGCTATCACCTCCCTAGGGTACCACAACTATTCCGTTGAACGAGACACCAATCTAAGACTAAGGCAAGCTCTGAGCACCGTGCTCACAACGAACCAAAGAACCTTTCCCCGGATATCACAAAGGAAGGTCTCTCTCCACTACTAAGCACAAACGTACTTGGTAGAAGATCAAGCGAAGAACAACCACAACACAATAGGGTTCAAGAGGGCTACGCTAACCAAGATTAAACTAACTTTAGTCTAAACCAAGAATAAAGCTTCTAGAGCAAAGTAAAAGCTGAATGTAATTGACTCGAAAGGTAAGATAGAAAGATAACTTGAATTGTACTTGAGTCTAAACAAAGAAAGGATACAAGAGTAGTACCGGACCCCTGAAGAAGACTCCTTCGGAACCCCAAGACTAGCTCGACTCGACTCTAACTCCCAAGCTACACTAATCCTACTCTAAGTGAACAAAAATGAGAAATGGAGATGCTCCTGCGTTGTGTCCATTCCAGCGAGTGGGAGGTGCCTTTTATAGGCAAGGGAGGTCGGTGGAGCGCAGGGGAGGAAAACCCAGGTGCGGCCGGCTCTCTAGGCATGGCCGGCCCTAGGATGTGCCTCCTCTCGCCTTGCACGCTCCTGATCACTGCTCCTGAGGCGGTTGTAGGTTGGCTCCTTCGGTTGGTTTCGCTCGGCACGCCAAGTGATAGGTGCGGCCAGCCCTATAGGTGCGGCCGGCCCTACCCTGTGCCGTGCAATGCACCAACCGTGTTAGGGAACGCCTAGGATCACCTTTGGATGACGGTTGTGGCGGTTGAGCGATCGGATAAGTGGACCCATTGATCCAAGTAATCCTAGCCTCCATCCTTTGATCAAACCGACATTCCTCCAGTGAATCATACTCGTCCAAGTTGTGCTTGAGGGAGTGGGGGTGCTTTGGACTAGGGTCGTGCCACCTGGCAGGGCCGGCCGCACCTGCAGGTTCAGCTGGACCATGTGGTTCGGCCGTGCCTGGCACATGTGGTGTCTTGGTCCCAAATTCTCCCAAAATGTGTACATGCCTATGAAATTCACAACACAACTCGTGGAACTTTATTAGTACTAAAAATGTGCATGAAACTTGTCATATACTCCTCTCGAACCCGAGGTTTTGACGGTCAAATTTTTGTTGCAAGGACCGTCAACAAACTCCCCCAAGCTAAACGTTTGCTCGTCCTCGAGCAAAGCCTAGACTTGGCCTCGGTGGATCAGGAGTTGCATGATGTTACCACTCGGCAAGTACTTATGCACAAATCCATGCTCTACTTACTATTTGAAAAGATTGGTACGAGAGAAACTTAGCCTTGTTTTACCTGTGGGCTTGTAACTTTCCACCTTGCCTTCGGAGGTTGAAAGGTAGAATGGCTTTAACTTTGCATCACTCGCTCTTCTCTTTTCGGGATCCTATCTCGGAGTTTTGAAATTTTTGCAAAGAAAGACAAGGTTCCTCGAATGGTTCCCTCGATCGCTCAAGTGGTATTTGTTACCTCACCAAAGGCTTTTGAGCGAGCCTCAACTTCCTACTCTATGGCTTGTATGTGGAGCTCTGGGTAGGATAAGCATGAGACTCACTTGTGCCACATGATGTTGTTGAGCCAAAGACTGGATCCAAGAAGAAACTAGTCATGCAACTTGATCGAGATGTGCAAGTGTGTGGAATATTTTTGTTTGTTTTTCTATGTACTCCTTGATTTAAGATTCTCCTCTTGCTTTTATTTTGGAGGGAGGTCATGCTTCATTTTTTTACTATGCTCTTTGATTGGAGCACATATATTATTTTTTTTCTCTATGCTTTTTGAGCATATACTTTTTTTTCTTTTGATGACCCCTCTCTCCTTTTGCAAGAATACAAGAAGAAAGATCTTTTAGGAACTTTGGAGTATTTACTTTTGGTGGGTGGATGGCATGTTTTCGTAACTCCCGCTGTGGAAGTTAGCTTGTATATGTGGGTGTACGTGATCTCGATCATGGGAGCATGAAAAGATTCTACCAAGGGTCACAACAATTTGGCAAAACTCAATGGGTCACAAGTAAGCATATGTAGAAGGTTTATACTTTGATGTCGACATATGGATTTGGTAGGTGATATGACCATTGAGGAACTTGTCTTGTTTTATTTTCTCAAAAGAAATCATCCAAGATTTTTACCATACTATGAGATAGAGCAAGATCGACATTGTCTCACCATATCATACTAGTTAACACCCAAGGTTTGGTCATAAGCATTTGCTTCCCACAAAGTTTTATTTCAGGCTCTTGTCTCAAAATATACCAACAAATTCAAATGCTCATAGAGCACAAAGTTGTACACTAGGTTCTTACAAAGTTTTAACATAGCAACTATTCATCATTTTCAAAGTGAGGGTATATAGACAAGATTTCAAGTGCACATGGTTGAAGCAAATATTTTTGTTGTTTTTCTTTTATTCAAATGTGATAAACAAGATGTTGGAAATTGGTTTGGATGGACATACCTTCCTTGATTAAAAATGGGGTCTCCCCCAAGCTAAATTTTGGCTGCCTGGTTGGCGTGTCTTCATTTCGGTGATGAGTTGAGCACTTGGAAGCTTGTAGTGGTTGGCTTGATGGATTCGTGGAAGATCATAGGTACGGCCGTACCACTAGGTTCGGCCGGCCCTACTCTATTTGCTCCAAGCACTCGTGTCCCCTCCTGTAAACATCCTACACAAAACTTTTGTCGAGGGGGGGTACGGCCGTACCTCTAGGTTCGGCCGTATCACCAAAAATCTCCAAAACTGTTTTTCTATGTCTTGTTTACTTATTAATGCAATGGTGAAATCAAATTTGAAATTTAAATATGCTTGACGCACGAAATAAAATGTTGGAAGGGAAATATGAGATAAATACCGGTTTACCTCGCGGTGAGGGCTCGTAGTTTAGAGTCCGTGAGCGGGACTCTTCCGTTTGCTCAATTGATCTTGGATTCGTCCGGTCCCGGAGTGAAAGACTCGGACGATGCTCCCTTCACACGCCACACCCTCTTTGTTTTCTTCGGTGGCACTGAAGTCGGTGAGGCTTCGGCGGAGGTGTTTTTGGTTTCCGTCTTCTTTCCCCCTTAGCCTTGTTGATTGCCTTTGGCTTCTTTGGTTGGTGGCGCCCTTTGAATGCTTTGTCTTGCTCCCAATGGTTCCTCATCATTGCAATGAGGCTATCCACTTTGGGCTTGGTTGGGGCCACCTTCTCTTTCTTGTATTGGGGCCATGGCTTCCTCCACTCTCTAGATTCCTCATCTTGCACTAGGTAACATTGCTCTTCTTTTGCTTGAAATTTGAATGTCATGTTTCTTCACCCTATGCGGAATTGAATCTTTCCGGCTCCGACATCAATCCTTGCATTGACATCTCTTAGGAATGGTCGCCCAAGAATAAGCGGCATTTCTCCATCATCTTGTGTGTCGAGGACCACGAAATCCGCAAAGACATAGGAGCCTTTGACATTCACCAAGAGATTTTCCAC
Source organism: Cenchrus fungigraminus (assembly GCA_036936925.1). NCBI lineage: Eukaryota > Viridiplantae > Streptophyta > Magnoliopsida > Poales > Poaceae > Cenchrus > Cenchrus fungigraminus. The sequence goes on along the minus strand of CM072778.1, from coordinate 44,235,432 downwards.
TATGCCCTCTGGATATTTAATCGATGAGTCGGCAAGTTGGACTGTCATCATTGTCGGAGAGAGAGCAGGATATCCTAACTCCTCAAACATGGCCTTGGCCATGAGGTTGACACTCGCACCAAGGTCACAAAGAGCATTCTTGATCTTTTGATAGTAGATCGTGCATGTGATGGCTGGATATCCATTGTCTTTCCTGTGCAAGACTGCTGATTCCTCCCATGGGTCTTGGATTTGATGTATGAGCTTCCCTACATGGTTAGGTGCATACACCCTCCTAGATGGCTTACCCCATTTGGTGCATACAATGCTAACATTCTCTCGGGTAGGCTCGGGTTGCCCCGGGATTCCACCCGACTCGGAAGAAGGTAAAGAAGCAGCAAGCTGAGCAAGTTGAGTTTGTATCATTTTATTAAAGCTTAGCTGATTCTTCATAGTAGTAGTGAAGGATTCTATAGTGGAATTTAAATTTTCAAGAACTTTATCATTGACGGCTAGCTTCTTGTTTAAGTTTTCATTAATTCTAGCTTGGCCAAAGACAAGATCTCTAATGGAAGGCTGATTGTTGAAATTGTTAGAAGAATTACCTCCACTTTGATTGTTGAACGGGAAGTTGGGCCTTGAGTTCCACCCTTGATTGTTATAGTTGTTATTGCGGAACCCATTGTTGTTGCCATTGTTGATGAAGCTGGCTTCTTCCCTTGTCTCGGGACAATCATTTCCCGAATGATCCACATTACCGCAAACCGCGCACGTCATGCGAGCGTCCATAATCTTGGCGGTCTCCATGTTGCTCGGTGCCTCCAATTTCTTCATTAGGAGGTCCATCTTGGCGGCGAGCATGTCGATTCCATCGACTTGGTGTACCCCACGGTTACGGGGTTGGAGACGATCTCCATCCCAACCTTGATTTGCCACCATCTTTTCGATCAATTCCTTGGCTGCGGGTACTTGTAGCGAGAAGAAGGCTCCTCCAGCAGCTGCATCAAAGTGCTCACGAGCGGTACGCTTGAGCCCGTGATAGAAGGTTTGAATTAAGAACCACCCCTGCATGCCATGGTGCGGGCACGCGGTGATGTACTCCTGGAAACGTTCCCATGCTTCCGGGATACTCTCATCATTCTGCTGCTGGAAACCCGAAATTCTAGTGCGGAGGGCATTGGTTTTGCCCACCGGGAAGAACTTTGCGAGAAATGCCTTAGAGCACTTATCCTATGTGTTGATGGCATCTTGCTCCGCATAAAACCAATGCTTCGCCTTCTCGAGCAATGAGAACAGGAATAGGCGAAGACGAATTGCATCGTCCGTCACTCCACGGATAGTGAAAGTCCTACACACCTCCAGGAAATGCTGGAGATGTGCATTGGCATCTTCATTCGGCTTCCCGCAGAACGGACTAGCCTGCACCATGTTGATCAACGCCGGCTTGAGTTCAAAGTTTCCTTCTCCCACCGTCACGTTCGGCCCGGTAGGGACATTGGTGTTGGAGGGAGCGGAAAACTCGCGAATCGTCCTCTCGGCCATCGGTGCTGACGAGGTGCTGTCTACGGGATCGACAGTGTTCGTCTCTTGAATCGAGAGAAACTTCTGAGGAATGAGGACACGAGGTCGCACTCTCCTCACAAGTGACTCCGGATTGTCGTGAAAGTTGGATGGTAGGTCGAAATTGGTCATGCACTACTCTGCATACACGAGAGTAGAGCAAGGGTAAACCCGCTTAAATAGCGGTTCACCGAACCTAGATAACTCTACCACCAAGTTTAAACGATATCTTTTGCCTATTGCCTCCCCAGCAACGGCGCCAAAAATGCTTGTTGATGTTCCTTAGCCTCACTACTAGGTTTGCTCTCACGGCGACAGCGCCAGAAATGCTTGTTGGCACTCGCTAGCGTCGCTACCGGGTTTATACCCCTAGTAATGGAGCTAGGAACGTCTTTGGTAAAACACACGTCTATTGGCACTTCTTACATCGTTACTAGATTTGCAACGGCACCAGAAAGCTTGTTGGCACTTCTTACGTCGTTACTAGATTTGCAACGGCACCAGAAAGCCTGTTGGTATACTACACGATCACAGATAGATCCGCAAGCGCACAGATACTGATGTAGCTTTCACCCGGGAGTATTCCAAGGTATCGATTTCCACGGGGAACGAGAAGTACTCTAGTCCTAAGCTGATTCGTCTGGGGGAAGTGTGGATAAAAGGATGACGACGAAGAGAAGAGAGATGAACGATAAGAGGGTAGAGAGGGTACTTGATACGGGAACTTCGGCTCTCTCAACTAATCAAGCGATTAGGATATTACTTGCACTTGTCTTGATCGGGGGATGCACACTCCGGCTATGGAAAGGGATGAGAAGGGAGCCGTTACGTACACCACTCTTATGATGCCTATAGAACTAGCCACTCTCACATGGTGGAATACAGAGGCCGGACGGGGCTGTCACTACCTGCCGGCTACCACAAGCAGTCCGTGGGGCTAGGTGTATTTCAAGGTAACCTAAAGTCTAGGCACCGCGCCTACACTATCAATCACTTCACTCAGCGCTCAAGCAAAGCAATCACTCAAAGCAAGATAAACTTACTATGATATGAACGAGAAATGATAAGACAAAGACAAGTAATAATTAATGCTCAATTAATTAGAGGGGACTAGAGTTACCGAACAAGACCCGGATGTAGCTACTAGAAGAGGAGCTGCATCCGCCGAGGCACGAGCTAGAGGAGGGGCCGACACTCCGGCTCCTCCCAGAAACTCTCACCTCAACTCTCTCCCTATTTTCTAACTATAATAATGGCAGCGCTTCGCTTCTTCAAAGCTCTTCTCTTGTGTGTTTTGAAGTGAGGAATGGGCTTCTATTTATAGGGGGAGGAGACTTGGGAGAGTGGAGGACCTCCCCCTCTTTCCTGGGGCACAACCAGCCTTCCCAGGGGTTGTTCGCGCCCCCTGTTTGCGTGCTACGAAGGCTTGGAGACGGTGGCAGAGAGAACCGGCGCAGAACCGGATCCTAGGCCAGAGAACTGGACCTGAACCGCGCGAACCATGTGAAAACCGACGCTAAAAAGAGATAAGGCGGGCGGCTCAGGCGCGAACCGGAGTGAGCCGGCGAACCGACGTACGGCGCCCTGTCCTGCCGTGCCACGTGCCCCCGGCCGCAGTCTGCACCCGCGCGTCCAGCGCACCACGTGCGCGTGCGTGCGTGGACAGCATGGTGGGCCGTTGCTTGGGTGGGCCGCGCTGGCTTGCGTGGGCCAGTGGCCTGGCGGGCTGCCTGGGCTGCTCCGGTGGCCTGGCGGACTGCCTGGGCTGCTGCGTGAAGGGTGCTTTTGTAGACTATGCCAGATTGCTGGCCCATGTGACATCATCATCTAATTGCCTCTTTGCTTATTTAATATCTCGTGCACACGAACTCCGATGTAGGCAAATAATATATCCATTTCAATCGTCTCGACGAGTCCGTTACAATGGCGTAGTCCAAATTGGCATTTGGAGTTGTTTGTGATAATGCCATATTTTATTCTATAATTGCTCATTTGAATCTGCAACCAAATATACACCAAAGCTTGTGGAATTTGTTAGATTATAACCCTATAGCTATGGTGTATACTTTCATGGAGTGACTTTTATCCGAAGTTGACGGTCGAAAATAGGGACTTAACGACCGTCAACAAGCTCCCCCACACTTAGCCCTTTGCTCGTCCTCGAGTTAAGGTTAAGGACTAGGGTGGAAAACATGAATCCAAAATGATATGATGCAAGCATGTAAGATATTCCAAGACATACCTGTACTTTTGACTCTTTGGGGTGTCTACTATGTCATCTTGGATGGTTGAAGAATGGAACGGCTGGATTTGAATCACCTCAACTCCTTCTGTAAAGTAGCTTGGGTTTTTGATAAGATATTTTTTTTCAAAACTTAGCCTTACTTGACTCCTAAAATGATGCTCTCGGATCGCTCAGTGTGTATGATTCCTCACCAAGGCATTAAACTCGCCTTTCTTCAACCTACTTCTAATGATGGCTATATGTGGAGCTCAAGGTAGGGTTGAACATATAAGGCATACTTTATCACATAATATTGCAAAGTCAAAAACCGGATCCAAGAAGAAAACTCGTCATACAATCTGATCAAGATGTGCAAGTGTGTGGAAAGGGGATGATATGGTAATATGTACTCCTTGTTGTATGATCTCTCTCCCTTTGAACTTTATTTTGAGAACATGGCTATATATTTTTTTTTTTTGCATCATGCTTGAGAAGAGTTTCTCTTTAGCATGTGTCTTTATCTCTTTTTTTTCTTTTTAGCCCATGTCTCTTTTGAAGGAAAAACTAGGGAGAGAGATTCATAAATTGGCTGGAGTATATATATTTTTTTTTGTGGATGGATGGATGTTGCTAACTTCCAGTGTAGAAGTTTAGCATATGAAGGTGGAGTGTACGTGATCTTGATCATGAAAGCATGAAAAGCTTCTAACAAGGGTCACAACAATTTGACAAAGCTCAATGTAATAACAAGCAACATATGTATGAGGTTTTCTAATGTAAACAACATATGGCTTTGGTGGGAATATATCATCACTGAGGAGCTTGTAAGGCTATTTTTTTTCAGGTAAAACATCCCAAGTACTTTGTTAGAGTGAGTAAGGTTCATCGCATCGTACCATATCTCATCAATCAACCATTTAGATGAACATGTTTTCCTCATGATATTTGTTCACAAGCAACAGATATATGTGCTAGGAATAAAGAACATGCAAGCCAATCAATTGAAAACATGTATAGCAATGGAGCATCAGGATTCGTTGAGTTTAATTTAATGATTATCTCATGAAAGGAATTGTAACTCATAAATCATGGAATTAGGAGGACAGGATTGGTCAAAGCATGTTGTTCCTTTGAATGTCGGGAGAAGTTGACTCTCGGTACCTCCCCCACACTATTTTTTTTGCTGCGTCTTCTCCTGCACACTCTTAGACAAAGATGAGATACATGGATTTGGCTAGTACAAATTGTACTAGCCAAATCAAAGCAAAGTTTTATTTTTGTAACACCCGGTTTTAAAGGACAAACCGAATGCACCCTTTATGCATGCCCAGTATCAAATTCATGCATAAAGTGACATCATTAGTGTAATATCACAACTTATATCATTACAACGTTTAGATTACAAAATGACCAGAGGGTCTAAACAGAAAATTACACATCGGATATCTATCGCAGCGGAGTAGGCACCATCTTCCACAGGAACGCTGACTGGGGGCTCGCCCACCTAGAACTCCAGGTCTTCACGATGGACTTCATGATGTAGCTCCTTCTTCTAGCTTCTGTTTATTCGAGCAGCAGTGGGAGAGAACAGCAGGGGTTGAAAGGGAAAACGGTGAGTACACCTGGAGGCGTGTACTCCGCAAGTGGAGGGAAAGTAAATGGAATACATGCAGGCTTATAACAAGGAAGACTTTATTTGGTGGACTGCAAAGCTCAAGTTTTAGTTGGTCAAATTTTAATTAAGCACCTAAGAATTATTGTGTATAAGGCTTCCCGACCCAATCAAGGCACAAGCACCCACTTGTCCTGATCCTAAGGTTAAAACATCCTGAAACTATAACCAGCTCCCAAACCACAGTTCCACCACTGTGATCCACCCAAACCACCAACTAACCATGTGAGGGTCCAGGCCGCTCATGACCGTGAGCACGGCTGTTATAACAGTTTGCAACACTCTGCAGAGGTTGTACATCTTTACCCACGAGTCGCGTAAATGTTCAAAGGAACGTTAAACCCCGTCACGCTGTGCTTGCAAGGCACTTTCACACTTCCTTAGGTGTGATAGCATAGGGACGCTACGAGGCTTTCTATTGGCTCTCCAGCGCGCATTGACCCTCAGACCCATGCTGGCGCACCAGCGGTACACTGAGCCGCGCATTTATATCCGAGGTGCTGCATGCCCCCATACCCGCTCAACGCAAACCACTGGATTACCCAACAGTGTAGCCAAGACCGTAGCCCATCCAGTTCTCGTCGTTGTACGGTAAGTCCCAGGTGGTCACTCCATAGACCGGTCCTTAAAAGATCGACTCAGGCAAGACCAACATCAAGCATCACAAGTCACCATCCCATCCACTTGCCTGAGTCGCCTAGGGTGTTCATGTTGCTAACCATAACCCACATTAACATGTTGCATAATCATTAATCAAGTTAAGATTAAAACCAACCCATGTTGAGCGAGCTAAGCATGAATCTACCCATATAGGTAACCTCTAAGGGTAAGCAAGGAATGATCAAGAAAATCTAGTAAACAGTCCTTAATAGGATTCCCAGCAAAATTAGACATCTAATGCAAGAAAGCATAAATAAAGTAGTGATTATGGTGAATAAAACATAAAGGTATAAAATAGAAAGATGTCAAGGACACTTGCCCGTTTCCCGATGTTCCACTGCTTAGAAGCGTTCCTCAACGTACAACAATCATCTGCAACAAAACAATGCTACACTAAGGACAGAGCACCAGACAATAAAATCATTTTAGAAAAGCGTACTACTAGCTAACGCGAGCTAGCTACGAACAAGAGAGCGCGAGGGACGACTAAACGGAGCTACGGGAAGAAAGGGCACAACTACCGGTATAGGTTATGTTATAAGAAAGAAGGAACTATATGCTTGATTTATTTTATTTATACAAAACATGTACGGAGGGTATTCCGAAGGAATAACCCTTGTTGGAATTAATTCAAATTAAGTTTGATTCCAGAACACGAGTTGATCCTAGTCATATTTTATTTATAAAAGTTTATTAGAATTTATACCAAATTAATATTTATCTTTATAAAAGAAACTTTATGTGAGAGCAACTAACGAGTTAAAAGATGTGTCGGGTTGAGCTAAACAAGTTATAACAAAAACATATTTATGTTCGAATTAAACAAGTTAACTTTTATTAAAAAAAGGCGAAGGTTAAACCTATATTTGATTTTATTCAAAAGAGATTTAATTAGACATTAATCAAATTAATATTTACTTTAATTTTTAGAAACATGAAACATGGTTAACATCGCTACTAACACGTACTTTACATCGAAACAAAACTAACGCAACTTGAGCGAGCTAAAACAGAGCTAGGACGAGAAAGATATGAGCTTCGGAAGATTACAGGGACTTATTTGTGATTATCTAAAGACTGCAGGGGCTAGAACAGGAGATTCGGAAGACACAGATAAATGTGCATGCGAAATGGTCAAAACAGAGGGTCCTAGGTGCAAAAGAGGCTCGGTTGGACCAAACTGTAAACGGTGGGATTATTTTAGGTGTTTATGTGCAAAAGGATCAAGACACATAGATGGCGGCTGTGATTTCCAGATTTGATAGGGGGCTTTGTGCAAAAGAGCGGCTGACTGGGGTGGAGGTGCTGACTGGTCGCCACGTGGCACGACGTGACTGGCGGGGCTCACCATGTGGCGCTGACGCGGCGGTGCATCGGGCCGTGGACCATGGTCCATGGGTCCACGGTGGACCGGTTACACTCCCGAAGGGGTATTTGATCTGGGCCGTTTACGCAAGGATGAGCGGCTGTGGTGGCGCACTGGTGTTTAGCTGCCGGCGGGGAGGTGGACGGCGGGGTCTGGCGGCAGCTCGCCGGAGCTTTGCCGGAGTCCGGTCGATCTCGAGCTACGGCGCACTAAAACATGCGTGGTTTGCACTGGAAGAAAGAAGAGGATGGCGCGGAGCTTACCAGAGTGTTCTTGGTGCCGGGTTCGTGGTGGAGGGTGTGCGCGGTGACAGGGGGGCGGACGGCGGCTCGGCCGTGTGCAGAGGAGCACGTTGGGGCGCCGTCTCGAATTCCTGGGTGACGGGGTGACCTCCTGGTGGATCTGCGACGAAGAGGGAAAAGGGACGGGATGAGATATGGCGAGGTGGTGACCAGAGGCGCAGCGGACGACGGCTCACTTGGGATTTCCCCAGCGGCGGCAGAGTTCTTCACCTCAACGGTGGCGATGGCGATTCGTTGACGACAAGGGCACTAGAGAGGAGGGTGGCTCCGGGAGGTGGCGAAGGTAGAGGAGAGGGCTCGGTGTTGGCCATTTGTAGGCCGCGGAGACAACTGGAGATGGCCGGGATCGGGAGGCGGCGTCTCCGACCGTGACAGGCACAGGAGACTTCTTGCCATCCAAGGCGAGGGGCGCACCTGGACGGGACCTTGGGTAGGAGGCGGTGGGTCCACTCGGCAAGAGGTGGGCCTGGCTAGCGGGGGACGCGGCGGAGGTGCGGGATGTTCGGGGATTTTGAATCCCCGGCGGCGGCGGTGCTCTGCTCGGTTGAGAAGAAGGAAAGGGAGGGGGAAGGGGATGACAGGTGGGACCGGGCGTCGGTGAGAGAGGGAAAGGAGGAGGGGGTGCGTTGGGCTGCTGTTGGGCCGGCCTGGCTTGGCCCAAGGGGGAGGGAGATGGGCCGGTGACGATTTAGCTCGAGAGAGGGAGAGTTTGGGCCAGATTTGGCCTGTTGCGTTTTAGAGAGATAAGGAGAGGGAGAGAGAGGTGTGGGCCAGGTTTTGAGCTGGGTTTTGGGCCAAGGATATTAGAGAGAGGTTTTAGAGATAGAGAGAAGAGAGATAGACTAGGCATAGTCTCTAGAGAGAGAAAAGATGGCCTTTGGGTATAGAGAGAAAGAAAGAGAGAGAGCGGAGATGGGTTGGGTTTGGATAAGGGCTTGGGCCCAGAGAACTCAGATATAGAAGTTTAGAGTGAGAGAGATATATTGGGTCAAAGAAAAGATTTAGAGAGAGAAAAAGAATAAGAGGCTCGACAAGATTTTAGAAAGAGACGGGCTTGGGTAGAGAGAGAGAGATGGGTAGTGTTCTTAGAGAGGCTAGGCATAGATTTGATAGAGAGAGATAAGGAGGTATGGGTCGGCTTGGATATCGGGTTTTAGGTCCAAAAGATTGGAGAGAGACAAGGGTCAAACTATAGAGGAACCTATTCGAGCTTGAGAACTCAAATTCATTTTTCACTCAAATAAAACTATGCATCGCAGCATGAATGCAACAAACAATTATTTATAACCTATGATTCGTTTATTTATTTTAGAAAATATTATTTGTTTTGAAATAATTGTACACACTCTCTATTTAATTCTAACAAATTTTAATAAAATTTTAAATCCTAGCCAAATTTGCAAACTAGGGTATTACAATTTTTTTATTTGTTTATTAAAGAAGAAAGGGAAAATTTTATTTTATTCAAGGGCGAGACATTTAATCACTAATGTTGAGGAATTCGATCACATCGACTTCCTCAATCTTTTCCGGTTCAAAATAAATTTTTAAGCGATGGCCATTTACCTTAAATATATTACCTGAGTCATCTTGAAGAGTAATGGCTCCATGGGATGAAGTGTCGATCACGTTGAACGGTCCTTCCCATTTGCTTTTGAGTTTCCCATGGCCGAAAATCTTCACTCTTGAATTGAAGAGGAGGACCTTGTCTCCGGGTTTGAATTCCTTGATTTTGATGCGCTTATCATGCCATCTCTTGGTTCTTTCCTTGTATATCTTTGAGCTGTGGTATGCTTTTTCTCTCCACCCATCTAGCTCGGCTAGCTGCATTTGTCTCTTTATTCCTGCTGCTGGAAGATCCATTCTCCATGTTTTAATTGCCTAATGAGCCTTGAACTCCAACTCTACCGGGAGGTGACATGTTTTTCCATAAACAAGTTGGTACGGTGTCATCCCGATAGGGGTCTTGTAAGCTGTCCTGTAGGCCCATAGTGCATCTGACAACTTATCTTTCCATACCTTCCCCATTTCATTGACAGTTTTCTGTAGTATGTTCTTGATTTGTTTGTTCGAAGTTTCTGCTTGCCCACTTGTTTGGGGATGATATGGTGTGGCTACCTTGTGATTCACACCGAGATCTGATAAGCACTTTCGGAACCTTTGATCTATGAAATGTGACCCTCCATCGCTTATCACAATTCTCAGAGTGCCAAACCGAGGGAAGATGATGTCTTGGAACATCCTTTTTGCATGCTTGGAATCTGCTGCTCGGCAAGGCATGGCTTCCACCCATTTGGAGACGTAATCCACCGCCACCAGTATGTACTCATAGTGTCCCGATCTGGGGAATGGTCCCATGAAATCAATCCCCCAGACATCAAATATTTCCACTTGGAGGTTGTTTTGGAGGGGCATTGCGTCTCTTGCATTGATGTTTCCATGTTTCTGGCATCTAGGACACCTTCTGACGAAATCCCTTGCATCTTCATACATTGTTGGCCAGAAGAATCCACTTTGCCAAACCTTGGCATTGGTTCTGAATGTCCCATAGTGACCTCCGTATGGTGCCGCATGGCATCTTTCTAAGATTTTCATAGCTTACCATGCCGGCACACAACGTCGGAGTAATCCATCGGGGCAGACTCGGAATAGGTAGGGATCATCCCATAGATGAATCCTGCTGTCATATACTAGCTTTTTCCTATCTTCTCCCGGAGGAACATAGCCCAAAACTATGAAGTTTACGATATTGGCATACCATGGGTCTGATGTTGTCACCTTCAGAAGGGTGTCATCACGGAGATAATCATTGATGGGCAAGGGTGATTCCTCCTCTACTCTTAATTGAGACAGGTGGTCTGCCACTGAATTCTCTACTCCCTTTTTATCTCGAATTTCAATATCAAATTCTTGGAGCAAGAGGATCCAGCGGACGAGTCTTGGTTTCGCATCCTTCTTGGTCAAGAGGTATTTTAGAGCTGCATGGTCAGTGTAAACAATAACCTTCGCTCCTAATAGGAAGGATCAGAACTTATCAATGGCGAAGACGACCGGCAAAAGTTCTTTCTCGGTGGTGGCATAGTTGAGTTGAGGGTCGGCTAAAGTTTTGCTAGCGTAGGAAATGGCATGGTGCTTCCTATCCATAGTTTGGCCCAAAACTGCCCCTACCGCATAGTCGCTCGCATCACACATGATTTCAAAGGGAATATTCCAATCTGGGGGTTGTATGATGGGAGCCGAGATGAGTGCTTTCTTCAAGATGTGGAAAGCAGCATAGCACTCCTCGTCAAAAACGAACGGGGCATCCTTAGCTAAGAGATTGGTTAATGACCGGGCTATGTGAGAGAAGTTTTTGATGAATCTTCGATAGAACCCGGCATGTCCAAGGATACTACAGATGCCTTTAACATTTGTGGGAGGTGGAAGTTGCTCTATAACTTCAATCTTTGCCTTATCCACCTCAATCCCACGCTCGGATATATGGTGTCCGAGAACCATTCCTTCTCGTACCATAAAATGGCATTTTTCCCAATTCAGGACGAGATAATTCTTACCACACCTTTGTAAGACCTTATCAAGATTCCTTAAGCAGTCCTTAAAGGTCTTTCCATAAACTGAGAAGTCATCCATGAATACCTCCATGATTTGTTCAATCATGTCGGAGAAAATGGACATCATACATCTTTGGAAAGATGCGGGAGCATTGCACAACCCAAACGACATACGCCAGTAAGCGTAAGTGCCATAAGGGCATGTAAAGGTTGTTTTACTCTGGTCATCGGGGTGTATAGGGATTTGGTGATAACCCGAATAACCATCAAGGAAACAAAAGAAGGAGTGCTTGGCTAACCGTTCTAGCATTTCATCTATGAAAGGGAGTGGAAAGTGGTCCTTCTTGGTGGCTTTATTTAGCTTGCAATAATCTATGCACATTCGCCACCCGGTGACTGTTTGTTGTGGGATGAGTTCATTTCTCTCATTCCGCACAACTGTCATCCCTCCTTTCTTAGGAACAATTTGAACGGGACTAACCCACTCACTATTGGGTACCGGATAAATAATTCCAGCATGGAGAAGTTTGAGCACTTCTTTCTTAACTACTTCTCTCATGGCGTTGTTCAACCGATGTTGGGGTTCTCTTGATGGTGTGGACTCGGGGTGGATCGGGATTCTATGTGTGCAAAGATTTGGACTGATCCCCTTGAGGTCCTGAAGAGAATACCCTAGGACGACTCGATGTTTCTCCAGAATAGTGAGCAATTGTTGGGTTTCTACTTTGGAGAGCTTATCACTAATGATTACTGGAGTCTCTCGGTTTCCATGAAGAAAGGCATATTTCAGCCCGGGAGGAAGAGGTTTCAACTCAATAGGGGATGGCTTAGGTTTTTCAGATCGATCAAGCTGAATAGGTGGTTGCGGATCTTCTTCCTCAATGAAATCAACTGCCAATTCCTCAAGATTTGGCTGGGCTAAACTTTCAAGAGTAGCGGACATAACTTGCTCTATGGGGTCGGCTTCGGGTTCTACATGGGTGTTGATAGCTTGTGAGAGTTGTACGGGCACATTCTCCTTACCAGCCTTTAGCTTCAGCTTTTGGTCCCCTGGTACTTTTTCCAAGATTTTCATGATAGGCCTCCCGATGATGATATTATGTGAAAGGTTCTCGGGGAGGTCAAAAACGTGAAAATCTAGGTATAGAGTAGGATTGGCTTTACGGACGAGAGCGGCTCTTAGAATCCCACGACAATCTAAAGATTGTGTAGGGGTGACATGAAGTCGTTTCTGACATGAAGCGAGAATCCACACCCTAAGCACAAAGACTCTTGCACCTTGTGCGCAAAACCTCATTTTGAGACTTGTGGCGCTCACAAGTACCACATGTCATATTTCTCAAATTATTGATTTCTTCTTCAATGCATTTAGCATATGTGGTACGAAAGAGTTCATTTTCTTTCTCAAGGTTGGCACTCATCTCATCATGCTCAACCAACTTGACGCTCATATCCTCGCACATCTTTTTCAAAACCAAAACTTCATTTTCCAAATCAATGCATGAGGTGCAAATGAAATCACATCAACAAGCAACATCATTTACATCTAACAAAGCATCGACCTTATCACAAGAAGTATGACAAGCATCCTCAACAAGCAACAAAGAGCACTTACTACAAGACATGGATTTCATATCACAAATTTCAACCCTATCTTGCTCAAGTTCATCTACACATGTGGTGTGAGTCAATTTTAGTTCATTAATTTCATCATGCAAAGACTCACAAGAAACACATGGTAGGGAAGCACTTGACTCTAACAAAGCAATCTTACTCCTAGCCATATCAAGATCATCATTCAAAGCAACACAAGAGTTGCAAGACATATAAGTATTGGATTTCAACAAATCAATTTCAGATTGCAAGATAGCAAGAGATGATCTCAATTCATCATTCTCAAAATCAAGATTGTCGCATGATCTTCTAAGAGCTTCAACACGCTTATTGCGACAGTTGGTTTCATCTTTTAGTTTCTCATTTTTAGCACACAAGGCATCACAAGATTATGGCAAAGGAGAATTCTTAAGCTTGTTGACGGCTGTTAAGTACCACTTTTAGGCCGTCAATACCTGCATAGAATAAACGGAAAGTGATCATCAACACTAGAATATGAGCTTATACTGGCAAATTCCACAAGTGGCGATGTATATCTGAATGCAGGTACTTAGCACAATAAATAAAGCAAAATCACACCTTATCCATCCACCTCATCGATCCAAGCCTCCTTATCGCAGCCAATGAGAGGCTGCCATGCAAAGTGCCACGGATTGCTGATGTCACTAATCCAAGGGAAAGAGGCCCGACGAATCAGACGTCGCCACGTGTTCAGCACAAGAATTCAAGGGCCCACAACCCGAGCAAACCGCCTCCAAACCACGTGGACACCTGGAACCGTCATGGGGACCCACCTACCAGCCACCTGGAGAAAGCACAAGGCGAGTGGGGCCACCCTGGGGTCGGCCGACCCCTGGGATCGGCCGAACCGACATTATGTCGGTTCATCACAACCTTCCACGTGGTGGTCTCTGGTTGGTTCCTGGTTGCGTTCCTGTGGTGCTTGGGGTATTCTCGCGCGGTGACCCGGGCCTATAAATAGAAGGAGAGGGGGTAGGAATAGAGACACATCCCAAGTTCTCCCCTCTCTCATTTTCTCACTTGGAGAGGTGAGAACTCACCTCTCCATGTGTAGTTGGGTGTAGGTGCTATGTAGGTGGTGGTGTGAGTGAGACTCCCATTTGTTCTTCATTTAGAGCAAAGTGAGTATTTCTGTATTTTCCTTTTAGACTAAAGTGATATTCATGCATGAGTGATATATTCTTGAGTTCATCTGTTCATCATTTAGAGACTCGTGTTCTTCGTGACATGATCCTTCGATCTTGTTGATTAGATGAATAATTCTACATTCTGTTTGTGTGAGTTATCTCGTTAGATCTTATTGGAATACATTAATTGGAACTTAGTCGTTCGACCTCGCGCCACCTCAGGTAAAAATGATGGGCGAGGTATAGCTGTACTCGCAGGTTCGTCGCTCCGTATTTATACGGAGTGCTATCGTGTTGCTACGGGTCGACAGACGTAGCTGTGCTATAGTAGTAATTGGTGGTGCAGACGTGATGTCTGAACCACGGGTTATCCTTCGATTGCCCTGTATCCCACAGTTTGTCTTGAGGTAGGCCGCGGTAGTGACAGCCGTTGGACCTTTTCGGAATCCCCAACGTTCGGATACAGGTGTAGGCAACCATTTGTCGTGAACCGACTATTATTGCCAGGAGGGTCCGGTGTCCGAAGTGAGATCCTTTACAGCTTTACTCCCCTAGAACCGAGCACCCCATCATCTCTACCCAAGTAGGGGCTTGGTGTCCTTGGACCGTTCTTCTAGTATAGAAGGTAGTACGCACCGTTCCCTGGATTCGATAACCTTTGGAATACTCCTGAGGTGAAGTGCTACAGCGGTATTTCTGTGCGCTTGCGGATTCTTTCGTACCCGTCGGTATACCCAGGTGAATCTTATGCTCACGCTAACAAGGGCCCGTTAGTGGTGACTTAAGAAATACCAACAAGCATTTCTAGCGCCGTTGCCGGGGAACGGTTGCTGTATCTATCTTCGAACCTAGTGGTCCTCGTATGTATCTTTTTCGTTTTCTTCTACCTTTACCCCCGCTATCCTTGGAAGGTTATCCTTATAAACACCTTCCACCTTCGAGGAGTGAACCCTTAGAGCCACCCTTGTCAGAACTCATTCTTTCATCTAGCTGTCGGATTCACCCCTCTCATGAAACTAATCCAGGATCTTTCCTTCTCGGGATCAATTCATGAGAACCCTCTCGATCATGTGAGAGACTACGAGTGTCTGATTGAAACTCTGAGTGAAATTGAAGAATCATTGGATGCTCAGAAAAGGGAATCTTTCCCGCTATCCCTCTCTGGGGAAGCACGGGATTGGCACTGTTATTTACGGCGTGTCATCTCGTTGAGGATAAGGGTTCTCAGTCTCAAGCAAGGTGAGGAGGAATCGCTAGGATGGTATGGGATCACTTCGCCTTTTTGGCGGAAGATTGCCGAGTCCTCCACGTTCCCGATCGGAAGCTGCTTCAGCGCTTTTGGTATGGGTTACAGAAGGACGATGCCATGCGGCTTAATGCTCTCTCTGAAGGCTCTTTGTGCATGTTGGGATCTCTGATCCCACCATGAAGAGAGACAAAGTGTGAAGGAAAAAGAACCTCCCCCTCCTCCCAGCCTTTCCCCTTATTGTATAGGGAGGAAGTGGGTCTTTATAATATTTCCACCGATGAAATCTTAAATTACAAATAGGTCCTCAGTTTTTACAATAACACCCTCAGACCCCTCTTTTGGCCTCTTTTACACATAAGGGGGTCCTAACCTTAGACCTCCTAAGGCGCACCCCCAACAGTAGCCCCTCAACTATTTGGTCTTGGTCGGCACAACAAGACCTAATAGTTACTCATGTTTAAAAGAGGCCCAAATACAACTCCAACTCTGGTTGCAAGGAACAGCCTTAGCAACCTACCCATGTGCGCCTCACTAAAAACTCCATCCCAAAAACCCAATGGGAAAAAGGGCATGAAGAAAAAAGCATGCACAATCTTGGGTTTACATATACCGACTCCAGTTACTTTGCCTTCAAGTGCTGGTAACTACCTCCAAGTGCCTTGTACATGCTTCGCTCTTCGTGCGGCTTCACACCTTGCTTCAAGAGTTAATGTAGCTGAAGTGCTCGTCATCGATGCTTGCTACAACATCTTCAAACTCTCTCATGAGCACCGGACAATGATGATGTACTAGTTCTCCAGTGCAGACCCAGCCCCTCTTGGCTGGTGTTCGTGAGAGAAGCTTCGCGTGTAGTAGTCGAAATAGTCGAGGTGGTCGAGGTGGAGTCGCCCTTGAAGTAGATGATGTTGTGGAAGTAGTCGAGGTGATCGAGGTTGAATCACACTTGAAATAGATGATGTCGTCGAAGTAGTCGAGGTACATGGCGATACCGAAGCATGTCGAGGGTGAGCCCCTTGAGCCGCGTAGTAGAAGATGCGAAGTTGAGGATGATGTCGGGTTGAGCCCCCCGAGCCCGTGCAGCGGAAGACACGAAGTTGTTGAAGATGATGAGGTCGAGCCCCTCTAGTGTCGAGCCTTGTCGAATCTGCAACTTAGGTCAGGTTGGCCTGACAGCTTTCACTTGAAAGGGGTTGTATATATATAGCACAAAGAATGATCTAATCATTATTTCCCATAAGCATCCTTGATCCAAATCATATAGGTAATGTTAAATATATGGTACATGATTATTGTTAAATTTCACAACCCTTTTTTGCTTCCACTATGTAATTTTAAATCCTGCAAGGTTAGAGGAAAAACAAGTGTATATCGAAATGAAAGTTGATGCTAAAACTTGTCACTTTTTGCTCCGAATAGCTTGAAAAGTTAAACTGGTGAAAAGTTAAACTGATGTCGCAACTCGTTGTTGCCTTTGGCTCGAGATGGAAGGATAACTCATGCCTCAACTTATTGCTGCCTTTTGGCTCAATTTGGAAAGTAAAACTGAGAATATCTCATGCAATACAATGCTTTTGATGCATGTCTTATGCAAATGAATGAAATGTAGGCACATGCCAAGCCAAGATGTATTTCACAGTTGGTTATATATGTCATCAACCTTCCAAAATAAGTTAGTTTTATTGTTGTCTCAAACCTTTTCATGAAATCATCCCTTCACTCTGGGATCTAGGCCACAACTCATTGTTGTCTCACGTCTTTTCATGAAATCATCCCTTCACTCTGGGATCTCGGTGGAATCATCCCTTCACTCTGGGATTTCGGCCACAACTTATTGTTGTCTCAGGCCCTTTCATAGGATGTCCCTTTACTCTGGGATCTAGGCCACAACTTGTTGTTGTCTCAGGCCTTTTCGTAGGATGTCCCTTTACTCTGGGATCTAAGCCACAACTTGTTGTTGTCTCAGGCCTTTTCGTAGGATGTCCCTTTACTCTGGGATCTAGACCACAATGGGGCCCTTTTTCACAGAATCATTCTTTCACCTTTGGATTTCGGCTATCACGGAGTCTTTTCATGGAATCATTCTTTCACTTTGGGATTTCGGCTATCACGGAGCCTTCTCATGGAATCATTCTTTCACTTTTGAATTTCGGCTATCACGGAGCCTTCTCATGAAATCTTTCTATCACATTGGGATTTCGGCTATCACGAAGCCTTCTCATGAAATCATTCTTTCACTTTTGGATTTCGGCTATCACGGAGCCTTCTCATGGAATTATTCTTTCACTTTTGGATTTCATAAACATGGATTCTCATAAACATACAAGTTACGTGACAGAGTATTGCTTTGAATTTTTAAGATCACATAAGTAAAACCTACATAAATATGCCCAGAGCCTAGATTTGTCCATTCACAAACCTGAATAGGCATATGAATCAAGATACGAAGGATAAGATGATCACTTGAAACATATACTAACAGCTTGAAAGTGGTTAAATTTTTGTGCGAGAGTTAGCTTGGATCAAGGTATTTTGACAGCAGTAAAAGTAATAACAATGCTATCGTGCAACGGAAAGACATCTGTTGTTAGAGGGGAGGGGATGGAAGCAGTTACCTTGTATTTTGATGAAAGTCGGAGGTGAAGATAGAGCAAGATAGAGCTATTGTTTTTTGAGAACCATTATAGTGAGAGACCAATGATTGATGAATACCAAAAGTGGTGATTTCAATAGTTGATGATATCCAAATGTCCAGAATGTCCATATGATGTCTTATGTTTTGAAGATCATGACACTACGAAAACCAACATATCATGCACTAATTTTTGACTTAGTTAGGTGATGAAAACTAATGTACCTGCAAAGCAAAGCGCAAAGGTCTAGCGTGTACGGGTTAGTCTTGAGCAAGTGAAGAGATACTTACAGTGGTGAAATCCTGCAAGAGAAGAGATTTTGATATATAAAAGATGTAATAACTTGTATTTTTGGAAAGATGTCTCAATCAAAAGTCATATGTCTCATTCAACCGTGGTATAGTAACAACACAAAATAAGCAGATAAGTCGACAAAAGCTTGCTCATGCTCAAGCTTTTGTAGACTTACTTCCTGAGCGTCATGCTCTAGTCGATATCGCAACTCTCAGTTGCTTCGACTAATGATTTGGACTTAAGTCTCACCGAGTATAAAACATTGCGTTGAAAATGAGTCATAGTTTGAATATGGTAATGACATGCTGGTAAAATTCATTAGTTAGATATGAGTAGTGCAAGAGTAATCACATGATTAACAAAGTTAGCCTATATAGATAAAGCAATACTGACATTAGTGAAGTGCTGCAAGTTAGAGGAATTCCTAAAGGGCAAAAAAGAGTGTTCATGAGAAGCCCCTCTAGGGCTCTTGGAATAGTATACAGGATCCACCTAAGTTGCAACAAGTACCTCAATTCATACTAGTTATACTCACATTTAATATACTAGGCTTATTGTAGCTAAGATTGGTTGCTATATAGATAGCATAAAACATTAGAGTGAGAGGTTTTGAACTTAGAAATGGTTTGGAGATACTTACAAAGTGATTGTGACATCCAGAGACATGATAATTATAGTGGTGATACCTTATTAAGCAACCAATATAACTTTGCAAGATTGGCTCGATCTTAGGTATATGCCCAACTGAATCTGCTCCGCTGTCAGCTCACATAAATCTGAGTCAAATCAAGTTGTGGCAAAACAACTTGAACCTTGCATAGAACCAATCCCAATATTTTAGTTGAAAATGCAAGAAAACAACTAAATCTGCACTTCAAAACTCTGTGGAATCCAATTCAGACGTGAAGTTGCTCATGAATCCACCAAATATGACTCAAACCAAGTATGATTTGCATGATATTTAAACCACTTGCTCCTCACAATAGAAACCCGATGCAACAACAAAGATTCTGTTGATGCTTAAAACACTTCCTCTGTTTTCCTCTACTGCAGCTTCATTTCAACATATTGCTTGAGATGAGTAAGCTGATAACCCAAACTTGTCAATTTTTCCAATTACTCAGCTTTATTATACTATACAAAATGCCAGCAATGAATCACCTTCAGTGAAATATCCAGAGATAAATGATGATGTTATCTCCAGGTATAGATGTGAAAATCAATATCAATGAACATATGGGATCCAATTCAGAAGTTGAATATCTTAGCAACCTGCAAATACTATGATGGGTGAAAGCAGATATATCGATGCATATGTTTTACGAGTGTATTGGAGATAAGCACTTTAGTGTCCAATTGGAAAAAGAATGTTTCAATTCATATGTAAAGCAAACTGGATGATAAGTACTTAATAGATGGTTGAAAGATTAGATAAATAAGGATTAACTCCTAGGATACGAGTAAAGAGCAGATGATTTCACCAAACTTAAAGCAAGTGACTAGCTTGTAATCCGAGAATTAATGTTGTCCAAACTTCTGAAGTTTTCTTTCAAAAATAAGTAGCCTAACCAATTTCCTAACATGGTAGGCAGCAAGCAAGCCACCAGCATCTTCAGAATACAAGATTTAAGCACTCAAATTAGTTACTAGTGTTCTATATTAAAAAACAATCCAAAGTTGACAAAGAGACCCCAAACAGTAAGCAGTGACTGTTACTTGCTGCTGCGGTCTACTACCTCAGCAAATTAAACTGGCTGTTGGAGAAAAGAAAACAAAAAACCTGCAAGGAGCATTAACTAGACCACAAGCTGATCAATCAATTAAAGAAAATGCAGAACTTCTACTTGGTTATAACAGCCAGCAGCTAAAGCTTGCTGTATGTTATACTGTAGTGCGAAAAGTCAGGAAAATGATCAGAAAATTTAACTTACTAACCATCCAAGACTTAAAAGAGCACCTGCCACATGGATAGAACTGACCAGCACACAGTCTCGCAGTCAGTGTTAGCAGTCTGCATATGACTAAGAGAACTAGGATGGCCAATAAAAGTATTGTATCTGTGCAATATTAAAGATGTATATGCAAAGAATACAAAATCTGCAAAGATGTATGAGGGTCCACGAATAAACTAAGCCATGAATAAGCTGGGTTTATTGTGCTACTTCTGCTGCAGAGTTGATTATCTTTTATGAGAACACTAATATAAGCTGAGTCGAAGGCCTGATATGGGCATAACACCATAAATCAACTGAATTTAATCTCGCATAAGAGAACCAAAGAGGGCCTTGTGATAATTGCATTACTTGAATTCATCAAAATGTGGTCGTATTGCTGCTGTGCAGTCACACTGCTAGCTGAAACAGCCCCTGAGCCAAAATCTCATTTCAGGCGGAGCAACAACCTGATGATCTGCTGGCTGCATGCAGGCACTGAGATCTATTTCTTAGGTGAAGTTCATTGTTATCCATGAAGAATCATGCTATTGGCAAGAATAGATAATTTAACAAAGCAATACACTATACCATTATTCTACTTCAGGTCAGCCTGGTATTTAGGTTGCTACTTGTGAACAATAAACAATTCAGTCTTAGTGCTATAAAGGTCACAACATCTGCAGAGAGCATTTTTAGGCTATGAACTGATGATTAAATAATTTCTAACGCATCTAGTTAGAACCTGCAAATTAACATGTCAATCCAAATCAGCACATGGGTGTTACTCATGCTATCAAATTCGGCAAGAGGATGCACTACAACATAATCTGACAGAAGACCTTAAGGTACCACCAGATCAACAGGCATCAGTAGCACATCAATAAGAAAACCACAACTTAGAGCACGCATCCATGGCCCTCAAACCAAGAATAGTACTCAAAAGAATCTTCAAGCAGATGGCTTCACACAAAACTAGCACTAGCACTGCACAGATGGCAATTATTGAACCCGCATTCAGAATTTCCTTGAAATGAATCTTCCAATTGACCTGACTCCGAAATAAAGCATCGTCATTCAACCCTGATTCATCCGGTGCATGGATCTGTTTATACACCTCACAATGACCACAAAAAAAGCGTACCAATACTGCTTGCCAAAATAAACAGCAAATTGACACTACATATATACACCTAAGCAAATTCCACATCTTGCCATAACTAAATCTTCTGATGAGACTGACTACCATTAGAGGAACATGCCAAATGCAAAAAAATCGCAGAATTCTGAGCACTTCACTTGCCTCCATATTCCAATAACAAGTATCAGGTACACTTTCCATCACAATAGTTAGGCTTACGAAGAAATTAGCTCGAACAGACCAATCATCATGTAGACCAGAGACATATCAATACCAAAACCCCTCAGATTATCCTGTTTCGAGCAAGTCAAAATTTTCCGTGCTACCCAATTAAAACCAATCTGACCTAACAGAAGTCGAAACAAAAGAGCTGCAGAACCTTAGACATCAACAAATCGTAATTAGTCGGAAATCAACACAAAATTAGTTCCTCCAAACAAAGGGATCCTGGAGGAAGGAGGGGAATCATCCATCCTAGACCTGGAATCGAACGGATCGAGCACCACAAAATACAAGCAGCCGATCTATCCGGCTGGCCTGCGCACCTGATTAACCCAATCGACTAAAAAAATGAGATTGAAAACAACTGCTGCGGCTTACCTGATGAGCTCCAAAAAGGAGGAGTGTGATTTAATCTAGAGGAAGGGAGCATACTGGGCACCTTGATGAGCCGACGACTCGCCCGAGCAGCCATTCACGTGGATTGGGAAGGCTGTCGCGTGTTACGGGCTCACTGTTACTGCAGGGCATTCCGTCGAAAAGGTTCATGGCGAGCTCGCAGTTCAGCTCAATGTAGTTGCACCCGATGTTGTTGACGCAGCAGCTCCGACTCATTGTCGTCGTTGTCCATGGCAGCCACGACTTGATGGAGAGGAAGCAGAACAGAGGCAGCCAGTGGTTCGGGCATTTTGTCGAACACGTTGTAGGCTTAGGCAGCAGCTTGCGGTCAGGCACAACATCGAGCACATTGTGGGCGGGGTTGGTGGCAGTCATGCCTGATAGGAACAGAGGTGGATGCAGCAGGTTGATGCAGCGCTGGCTCGGAGGCGACGATGTCGGCGCCACCCTGCTCGCGGTTTGGTCCACGTAGGGTTCTGCTCAGCAGCACATGGTCTCCTCAGCTCCTTGCAGGTATCTGATGTCGGGGCGGGCAGCAGCATGTGGACGGGGGCGGCTTGGTGTTGTCGACCGCGGCAGCATCGACAGCGTGGTTGACGGCGATGTGTAGCAGAGGAACATGGCAGCGGTGGCCTGGAGCTTGATGTCGATGGTGCATGTGTTGGTGTCGAGGGTGTAGTCTGTTGCAGGCGGCTGCGGGATGCGGAGGAGGCGAATCGAACGACGCGGCGGCAGACGGGCGGATTGACGACGGCGAATGAGTGCGCAGGAGGCCAGGACCGCCAGGTACGGCAGCGTCTGCGTGACGAGCGTGTCGCGGCCGGGCACGTCGGCGCACCAGGCGAGCTTGAAGCAGGCGAGGGCCGGGAGCGGCGGGTCGGCGGTGGCGAGGCGCGCGAGGCGAGGCGTGGAGGAACTCGAGCGGGGGGATGAGGTCGTCCCATCACGGCGGGTCGGATGGGTGGGTGAGCAGTCGGTGGTGGGGACGGCGAGGGTAGTGGCGGCGGCGGCGTCCGCGGCAACAGCAGGTACCCGAACCCGAGAGGCGAAGTTGGGACGCGGATTGGCAAGGGTGTTCCGCAGAGGCGATGCAAGTAGGCGGAGATGGGCGACTCAGTGGTCATGCGGACCGCCGAGAGCGCGGGAGCAAGGAGAGCTGCGGGATGGGCGCCGGGCGCGGCGGGGCTAGCGGCGGCGACGGTAGGGGGGAGGAGGACGAGCGCGCACCACCGCACGGATGGGAAAGGCGGAGCGCGCGGAGGAACGAGGACGGGGCAAGGGAGCAGCTCGCGGCGAGGTGCCAAGCGCGGCGGGGCCAGCGGCGGCCGGATGCGGTGACTGCAGTGGAGGTCGTATCGTCGTGGGCTTTTTTTTCGATCAGCCACGGACGGCGCCAGTGTTGGGATCTCTGATCCCAGCACGAAGAGAGACAAAGTGCGAAGGAAAAAGAACCTCCTCCCAGCCTTTCCCTTATTGTATAAAGAGGAGGTGGGTCTTTATATTATTTCCACTGATGAAGTCTTAAATTATAAATAGATCCTCAGTTTTTACAACAACACCCTCAGACCCCTCTTTTGGCCTCTTTTACACATAAGGGGTCCTAGCCTTAGGCCTCCTAAGGCGCACCCCTAACAGTGCACTTGGACGTTGTTGAGGGAAAAGAGATCGTGGAAACCCTCCAGGATTTTAGCTCCCCCTTGCATCCTGGTCAATGAGGTGCCCGTCAGAAGAAATGTTGAGCCACCTAGACTCATCGTCAGCCGAGCTGAGGCTTTAAGCTCCAGTTGAAGATATCATTCCTGATTAGCAGGAATCTAAGGGAAAGATTGCTTTGCGCAAAGTCTACCCTTGGGTTTCCCTCTCGTACCTCTTCTTAGACTTTCTTCCCGAGGCCTTGTCTCGTGGGAGGATGGAGAAAGTAATTAGGAAAGGACGAAGCATTCTCGGCCGAGATGACTTGTTTGGTCCTAGTTATGATCTCCTAAGGAGAGTACAATAGGCCTATCATGTTCCTACATCTAGACTCGAGCTGAGGTGCCTTGCACTAAGTCTCGTATAAACCAAGACATCGGTCTCTACTTTATACTCCAGTAGATTCATTTATCAGACCGAAGGAGCACGATCATTTACCGATCGAATGGAGTACTTTCAGTTCATATCTTAAGCCCATCGATCGATGCCGATCAGTCAGGAGAAGCTTAAACTTCATACTTTATGCTTGACTTGATCGATGCCCAATGGGAGTTGCACTTTCCAGCTTATCCATAACCTCCTATTGGAAGCTTAGGCTAGACCCGGGATGGCTCATCGTTTTGATGAGAACATCAGTCCATCTACCTAAGGAAGGATGAGCTTAACCTCACCCTTCACTCGAACTCTACCTCCTGAACGTACGCTAGCCGTTCGAGTTTCTACTCTATCCTCTTTTGGAGGCCGAGTATTTTTCTGAGCTGAGTTCAGTTGGAGTTCAGTTGCGAGAGCACTAACCTCAGTGCTCAATCTTTTCATCTCTGAGCTGTCTTAGCCTCCCTGGAATGATCATGTCTGCTTTTACCTTTGCTATCTTTTGGACTCGTGTTCGTATATGGCACTAACCTTGCAGCTAGAGCTTCACTGCTTCATCGATGATTGGTGGTGAGATGGGAAGGACACCACCATTGTGGCTGCAAGAGAAATCTCCCATGGTCAAGCTTATGACCATAATAAACAAAGCACTACCAGGAGATAGCCTGGATTATCATAGGTTTTATTTCCCTTTCGAATAAAAGCGAGAACATGTTTTTGGCATAAGTTGTCCTTCGGGTATTTTGTGTCACTAACCTTTCAGGTGGAGATTGGAAAGAACGACGAACAAGTGATGCCTAATAACATGTGAGTTACATCAGTTTTAGCATCTTGGTAAGTTTTGGTGAGGGAATATTTGCAAAAGGAAGCTTGATCTTCGCACATTTAAGTTTTGTTGCCTGGCAATGCAAACTCTAAGTGTGGGGGAGGTATGTGAGCATCCCGAGTAAATTTCCTTTCATGCCAAACCTTATCCTGATATGGAGAAGATGTAAGGTCTCTCATCTTGCTGATTAGCTAGGTAAGTGCTGCTTTTGACTTTAAACAAAGCCCTTCCGGGAGGTTGCCCGAGGTTCACTGTCACATGCCCATGCTTGCGTTCCTTTGAAAATAGCTTAACCATGCTTCCTTCATTTATGTTCGTATGCTTTGGTTTGATTGTATATTCTGAACGTACATTCATAGACTATTTTAAATTAAGCATGGTGCTTAGGTTAAAATTGTCTTCTTCGGTCAAAACAAGACATGGTGTCGAGTTTTGATTGATGAACCGTAGAGTTATGCTTTCATAGATCTTGGTTGCATGTATATGGACTAACCCCTGCAGGAAATCATCAAATCCAAATGGATAAGTCATCGAGCTAAACTCAAATGGGAAGGTAAGTTGAGGTGTCAGACTCATGTTGCACATCATGCAAAGGTGGTACATATGACCTCTCAAAGGTCCAAGGTAAGTATATTCCCCCTTGTGTATGAAGTGTAACTTTGGTCTGACCCTTTCAAGCAAATGGCATGGTGACAATAAAATAAAATAAAAACAACAAAAATATTTGAATTCGAATAAAGGCTATATGGTTCTCGAACTAGTAGAGTCCATCTTTTGTTCCCACTTTTGCTCGAAGAACACACCAGTACAAGCACCAGTGTGGGGGAGTTCTCTCAAGCTCATCATCAACATATTCACTTTAGAGCTCCCACACAAGGACTGCACGACATCGACTACGTCTTCATGACAAGGACAAGGTAAACTAGAGTGAGCTGGCTACCTCACGGGTCAGCCAAATCACCACTAGTCTTCCTTGTTCCCTATATCATTCAGAAGCGATGGTATGTGCATCCTCATCTCACTCTCTCTACCCATGAGTTTGAATGATGTTCTATTCTTATCCAATAAATCAAACTCAAATACTAGTGCCCAACTTACTCTACATGATTCCTGTGGCTGTCTTGCATATGTTATATTCCTTACTCATTGTCTTGATGCTTGTGAACAAATATCAATAGGGAACTCATGCTCATCTAAGTAGTTGATGTTTGTGATATGGTTTGATGATATGATCTTCGCTCTAAATGTTTGAGTGCTTGGGAATTTATTTACAAACATGAAAACCCTTTGCAAAGCTCCTCTTTGATATGCCACAGTCCTACTAAAGTCATATGTTGTTCTAGTTGAAAACCTTATACTCATATGCTGCTTGTTGTTGCATTGAGCTTTGTCAAATTCTGTGACCCTGTGAGAATTCTTTCCATGCTTTTATGATCAAGATTCATGTGCACACCACCATTTACCCCTTCTATGCTTCTACTCTGGAAGTTAGCATTGTATCATTCATCTATTCACCTACATAAATGCTCCATCGTATGCATTGATTTCTCTCTCCTCAAGTATTTTGTAAAGAGGCATGGCTATCTAAAAGAAAAAAAGAAAAAAAAATGGGGGGGGACACATGAAGGTCCCTCAGTTATGAAAAGAAAAGAAGAAAAAAATGTGGGCACATGAAGGTCCATAAAAAAAGAAGAGGATAGCCATGTTCTCATAAGACTTTTCATATATATGAGAGAAAATCATGCAATGGAGTCATTCATCTCATTCATCATATGATGGTAATAACTAGTACCTACTCCAGGGCTAGTATACACCTTACCATATCCACCACATTCATACACGTGCACATCTTGATCTGATTGTATGAATTGCTTTTCTCTGGGATCCGGTTTTTTACTTTGCAATACATGTGATGCAAGCATTCCTTAACATTCACACCTACCTTGAGCTCCACATAAGCTATCATTAAAAGTAGGATGAATAAAGGCAATTCTAATGCCTTGTGAGGACATATACACATTGAGTGATCTGAGAGAATCAAATGAGGAGCTAAGCAAGGTTTGTTTTGAAAACTAATCCCCAAGTTACTCGACATGATGAGCAGAAGTGATTTGATTCATGACCATTCATTCCTCAACTACCCAAGATAGCATGATACACACTCCACAGAGTTCACAGGTACAAGGTATGGTTTGGAGTATCTCTTATGCTCACTTCATATCCCTAGATGTCATGTCCCACTTGATTTGTTCTCCCTTTACTCAGGACGAGCAAAGGTCAAGTGTGGGGGAGTTGTTGACGGCTGTTAAGTACCACTTTTAGGCCGTCAATACCTGCATAGAATAAACGGAAAGTGATCATCAACACTAGAATAGGAGCTTATACTGACAAATTCCACAACTGGCGATGTATATCTGAATGCAGGTACTTAGCACAAGAAATAGAGCAAAATCACACCTTATCCATCCACCTCATCGATCCAAGCCTCCTTATCCCAGTCAGTGAGAGGCTGCCATGCAAAGTGCCACGGATTGCTGATGTCACCAATCCAAGGGAAAGAGACCCGACGAATCAGACGTCGCCACGTGTTCAGCACAAGGATTCAAGGGCCCACAACCCGAGCAAACCGCCTCCAAACCACGTGGACACCTGGAACCGTCATGGGGACCCACTGCCAGCCACCTGGAGAAAGCACAAGGCGAGTGGGGCCACCCTGGGGTCGGCAGACCCCTGGGATCGGCCGAACCGACATTATGTCGGTTCATCACGGTCTTCCACGTGGTGGTCCCTGGTTGGTTCCTGGTTGCATTCATGTGGTGCTTGGGGTGTTCTCGCGCGGTGACCCGGCCCTATAAATAGAAGGAGAGGGGGTAGGAATAGAGACACATCCCAAGTTCTCCCCTCTCTCATTTTCTCACTTGGAGAGGTGAGTTCTCACCTCTCCATGTGTAGTTGGGTGTAGGTGCTATGTAGGTGGTGGTGTGGGTGAGACTCCCATTTGTTCTTCATTTAGAGCAAAGTGAGTATTTCTGTATTTTCCTTTTAGACTAAAGTGATATTCATGCATGGCTGATATATCCTTGAGTTCTTCATCTGTTCATCATTTAGAGGCTCGTGTTCTTCGTGACATGATCCTTCGATCTTGTTGATTAGATGAATAATTCTGCATTTCGTTTGTGTGAGTTATCTCATTAGATCTTATTGGAATACATTAATTGGCGCTTAGTCGTTCGACCTCACGCCACCTCGGTTCAATGATGGGCGAGGTATAGCCGTACTCGCGGGTTCGTCGCTCCGTATTTATACGAAGTGCTATAGTGTTGCTACGGGTCGACAGACGTAGCCGTGCTATAGTAGTAATCGATGGTGCAGACGTGGTGTCTGAACTACGGGTTATCCTTCGATTGCCCTGTATCCCACAGTTTGTCTTGGGGTAGGCTGCGGTAGTGACAGCCGTTGGACCCTTTCGGAATCCCCCACGTTCGGATACAGGTGTAGGCAACCATTTGCCGTGAACCGACTGTTATAGCCAGGAGGGTCCGGTGTCCGAAGCGAGATCCTTTAAAGCTTTACTCCCCTAGAACCGAGCACCCCATCATCTCTCTACCTAAGCAGGGGCTTGGTGTCCTTGGACTGTTCTTCTAGTATAGAAGGTAGTACACACCGTTCCCTGGATTCGATACCCTTTGGAATACTCCTGAGGTGAAGTGCTACAGCGGTATTTCTGTGCGCTTGCGGATTCTTTCGTACCCGTCGGTATACCCAGGTGGATCTTACGCTCACGCTAACAAGGGCCCGTTAGTGATGACTTAAGAAATACCAACAAAGCTCCACATTCATCTCACCATAGGCACAAAGGCGGGTGAACAAGCTAATGATACCTTTGGTGAGCTTGACCTTGCTTCTCTTCATGAGCTTGTCTTGGAGATCATCTTCTTGAGCCACCAAAAGCCGCATCAACGCCATTGCTTCCTTATTTTCCTTCAACTCCTCACAATTCCTTCTCCACTTGTTGTCATCTCCCGATGCAAAGTCCATCACATCAATCTCTAAAGACAAAGACACACAAGAAGAAGAGCTTGGTGCCATACTCAAAGCACCGGTTATGATTAGTTGAAAGCAAGCTCAAAGCGCGCAAACCAAAGCCACGAGCAAAAGTGCCCTTTTCTCCGTCGCCCTATGGACCACAAAGCCGGTTAAGGTGGAGTGATCCGTAACCAAGCTCTGATACCAATTGAAGGACCGGATTGGCGACCAGAGAGGGGGGGAGTGAATGGGAGCCGATAAAAATTCTTTCTCAAAAGAACTCGGCCTATATCCCAATCGCAACTCCGAGGGTCACACACGAACAAGCGGAAGCACACACAAACCTCTCTCGAGACCTTAGGAACAAAGCTTGAAAGGCTAGGAAGCAAAGCGGAAGTAAGCACGAAAGAGCTCGAGCAACAAAGAGGAAGGCTGAGACCTACTGGGTCAACCGACCACAAGTGTCCGGGTCACCCTGAGGCATCCAGAGCCGCACTGGGTCACCCGGCCACAAGTGTCCGGGTCAACCTACCCCCTTCGGGTCACCCGGCCACAAGTGTCCGGATCATCCAGGACAGCTTTCGATCAATGGACCTCCCAAACCACTTGGAGTCTTGAGACAAAATTTTGGGGAGATGCTAAACACCCCAAGGATAGGATATGCCCCAAAAATTTTGGCCTCTAACTCCCTACAACTCCCAGAATCGCGAAACCTTGCAAGAACACTATGAACTAGGGTTCATCCGAAAGTCAACGAATCGAAGGCCAAATCTGGCGTTTGAGGGGTCAAGATCATCCACAAAGAGGCACATGGCACTCACCCATGATCCCCTCAAAGAAATTCGGAGAGAAACACCCTCAAATTGATGAATCGAGCGACGAACAAAAATCCTCCAAAAATACCTCCGAAAATCGCAGAAAAAGAAAAACGTCGGGAGCAAAGGATTTGACACGAGATTGAGAAGGAAGATTTCACTATGAATATTCATGCCACCGGTTACAAGCCACTCACAAGAACAACAAATCTTGGATGGCAAAAAGCTCAAATAAAGAGCCAACTCTCTCCTCTTTCCTCGCTTCTTCTCTCCCAAGAGCACCCCAAAATGAAAGAGCACTCCCACCTCTAGCCAAAGAGTTGGCTGAAATTCAGCCACTCCTCCTATATATAGGCCCTCCAGAAATGACCGAAGTACACCTACACTAGGAGTTACAACACAAGCCCTTACAGGGGCATTTTGGCCAACACATGAAGTTCTCCATCAGATGGCCGCGCCTCCATCGGGCCTTCGCGTCCTCCCAATGCAAGTGTTGGCACTTCTTACGTTGTTACTAGATTTGCAACGGCGCCAGAACGCCTGTTGGTATACTACATGATCACAGATAGATCCACAAGCGCACGGATACCGCTGTAGCTTTCACCCGGGAGTATTCCAAGGTATCGATTTCCACGGGGAACGAGAAGTGTAGAGAACCTGAACTAATTCGTCCGGGGGATATGACAACGAAGGATAGGAATGCAAGGGTAGATTTTGGGTAGAGAGGGGATAAACTGATGAAGCTAAGGACTCGTGAGAGTCACGGATAGAATCAAGGCAAAACTTGTCGCTCGTCGAGGCCAGAGGGAAAAGAGCCAAAGAAAGGGATGAGAAGGGGGCTCTGATGTCGTAACTCCTACCTGCCTGAACTAACGTGGTGGACTACAAAGCTCGTCTGGAGCTGTCACCTCCCTAGGGTACCACAACTATTCCGTTGAACCGGGAAGCATTCCAAGTTACTGGAGAGTCTAGACACCGCATCTACACTAACCGAGCACTACTTTACTCCGCGCTAGAGCAAAGCAATCACGATAAGTAGAAACTACTAAACCGCAATAGAAGAACCTAAGAGCGAACAATGAAATGACTCGAGACTTAGTTACTCATGAATCCGAACTTACAAAGTATCCCAGGTGTGGACGACCGAAGTTGTACCGCACCCGCTGAGGTACGAGAAGAAGACCGACACTCCGGCTTCTACTCCAACACTCAAATCTCTCTCCCTACTCTCTGAATACTAACTTGTGTATGGCTTCGTCACTTGCTTCCAATCACTTGTGTCCCTTCTGTGACGTGCTAGGCTCTTTATATAGCTCCTATGGGTCGGTGGCTGCAGGAGGGGGTACTTGTAGGCGAGAGGAAGGTGCAGTAGCCGGCAAGGAGGTGCGGCCGGCTCTCCACTTTCCACCGTCCTTGATCGTGCGTCCGTGATTTGTTCACTAAGGCGGTTAGAAGGCGGTTGTGGGTCGGTTGGCTTCGTGAAGGAGGTGCGGCCGGACCTCTTGGTGCGGCCGGCCCTGGGCCCTCTTGTCATCCACTTCGGATCATGCTCTAGTGAGTAGAAGAGGTCTTGGACGTTGCCCCACGTCGGTTGTTCACTGGCTTGTGGGTCCATGAATCCAAGTGTAGCTAAACTCAACCTCTGGATCAAACCGACCTTGTTTCCTCGATCAGGATCATTTCTAGCTGCGCTCCCTGGAGTGACCGAGGCTTGGTGGCATGTTTGGGCGAGTCGGGCAGGTGCGGCCGGCCCTGGAGGTTCGGCCGGACCTAGTGGTGCGGCCGGCCCTGCCTCCTGGCCCCGGTGCAGCTCGCCTGTGGTGTGTTTGCTTGATCCAACATGAACGTGATGATTTCGGCCTTTTGGGAGCTGGTACATGGGACTACACTCGGTGTGAACCTGAATAGTGGTGCAAGGTAGGACCGGGCATACCACTAGGTGCGGCCGTGCCTACCTTATGTGGCTTGGTGCTCCGGAATTGTTCCCTAATCTTGAACCTGCAGATAAAATCTCAACACAACTCGTGGAACCTTGTTAGCACCTAAAACATGCATGAAATTCGTTATAAAGTGCTACCGTAGCCGAGACGTTGACGGTCAAATATTTGTTGTAAGGACCGTCAACAAACTCCCCCACGCTAGACGTTTGCTCGTCCTCGAGCAAAGCCTAGGCTCGAAAGGTGGATCAGACATTGCTTCGTGTTACCTCCCTGCAAGTACTAGTGCACTATTCCGTGCCCTACTGGCTATTTGAAAGTATTGGTACCAAAGAAACTTAGCCCTTACTTACCTGTGGGGCTTGTAACTTTTCACCTTGCCTTCGGAGGTTGAGGAGTAGAACGGTTTGACTTTGCATCCCCCACTCCTCTCTTTTCAGGATCCCATCTCGGAGTTTTAAAATTTTTGCAAAGAAAGACAAGGTTCCTCGAATGGTTCCCTCGATCGCTCATGTGGTATTTATTACCTCACCAAAGGCTTTTGAGCGAGCCTCAACTTCCTACTCTATGGCTTGTATGTGGAGCTTGGGTAGGATAAGCATGAGACTCACTTGTGCCACATGATATTGTTGAGCCAAAGACCGGATCCAAGAAGAAACTAGTCATGCAACTTGATCGAGATGTGCAAGTGTGTGGAATATATTTTCTTGGTTTTCTAGATACTCCTTGTTTTGAGATTCTCCTCTTGCTTTTATTTTGGAGGGGGGTCATGCTTCATATTTTTCTATGCTCTTTGATTGGAGCACATTTTCCTATGCTTCTTTGAGCATTTTTTTCAATGACCCCTCTCTCCTTTTGAAAGAATACAAGAAGAGAAATCTCCTTGGAACTTTGGAGTATTTATTTATTTTGGTGGATGGATGGCATGTTTTGCGTAACTCCCAGTGTAGGAGTTAGCGTGTATATGTAGGTGTACGTGATCTTGATCATGGGAGCAAGAAATGGTTCTACCAAGGGTCACAACAATTTGGCAAAACTCAATGGGTCACAAGCAAGCATATGTAGAAGGTTTAACTTTGATCGCAACATATGGCTCTGGTAGGTGATATGACCATCGAGGAACTTGTCTTGTTTTATTTTCTCAAAAGAATTCATTCGAGATTTTCACCATACTAGGAGATAGAGCAAGATTAACATTGTCGCACCATATCATACTAGTCAACATCCTAGGTTTGGTCATAAGTATTTGCATCACAAAGTTTCAATTCGGGCTCGTGTTTCGAAGAGAACCAATACATTCATCAAGCCTATAGAGTATAAAATTGTATACCAGATTCTTGCATGGGTTTAACATAGCAATTGTTCCTTATTTCCAAAGTGAGGATGGGTAGGTAAAATTTTCCAAGAGCATGTTAATGCAGTTTTTGTTACTAAGCAAGATAATAGGATAGTCATAAGATAACATCACGAGATGAGTTAGGGATTCAAACCAGCGTGACCCAGCACGAAGATGTTCGGTTCGCGAGAAAATGATAGGTGCGGCCGGCCCTAGGTGGTGCGGCCGGACCTCCCAAATTTTGTGTCGTGCTTCGCGAGCTGTCTCTGGTGCATCTTGGTTACCTGCGCATTGTTGGGTTCGCAATTTTGTGACAAAGGTAGGTGCGGCCGGCCCTCTTGGTGCGGCCGGCCCTACCTCCTCTCTTTTTCCCTGCGCACTCGTGAACCAGATGAGATAACATTCTCTGGCTGGCTCAAATCACCAGCCAGAGCAGCGAAATAACCAAAGATTTATAATGTGGTCACTCGACCACAAGGAGTTTGTAGCATCTCTTTATTCAGGCAAACCTAAATGAATTAAAGCAAACAGGTTTTTTTTGGAAAAGCAAAACTAACACACAAGAAAGGAAACGATACTAATGAGATGCTACACGGATCCTATGCCTAGAAATCTAAGGCAAAACGCAGTCGTAGAGATCCGGGCGCCCTAGTTCCTTCAACAGGCGCCTAAACTTGCTGCAGAGGGCCTTGCGGAGAATTTCCATCTTGTCGTCCATATCCATCCGCCCTAGCTCGGCCTCGGCTATGCGCTCCTCCAGCAAGTTGTTCTTCATCTTTAGCTTGGCGATCTCATTACGAAGACCCTCGTCAGGATCTTCGTCCTCAGAATCCTCCTCTGAATCTTCAAACTGGCTAGGAGGACCACGGATTGGTGGAGGCTTGCGGTAGCGCATCCCGCTAGTGGGGGTGGAGAAGATGGACTCATTGGGCTCCAAATCATCCCTGTCCAATCGAGGGATCAGCTGCTTCTCATACCCACGGGGAGTCTTGCGCCCAATGATCTTGTATTTCCCCTCTGTTGGGGGCTTGAAGAATTCTGCCCCGGCTGTCTTTATGGCGAAGATGTTCTTCCTTGGTGACTCGTTGAAGAGCCGCCTAGAGATTGGCGTCTTCGGCTCCTTTAGCTTCAACTGGCCCGTTGTAGGGCATGCCGGTGACTCTGAACGTCGGGGCTTTCCTTTCCCGATCGTTCTCCTGGGGGACAAGGACCTCCTGTGCACGTCGGCCGGGCTGGCCGAATGGGCCACGTGCAGCCGGACCGGGGTGGTGCGGCCGGTCCTACCCCCTCCTAGGGTTGCCTCCTGAGATGCATGAGCAAGGGCCAGGGACCCCTGGCGAGGCGAGTTTTGGCTCTATCCCACCCCGGAACCTCCTGCGAGTGCTTTCGAGGACGCACCGCCAGGGGTGGTGGGTGCCGAGCTCTTGGAGATGTTGCTAGGGCCATCACCACCCATGGTGTGCTAGGAGATGGCGAGAAGGCAAGGGTTTTTGGAAAGGAGATGGGTTTCTGGAGAAGAACTCGCTACGCGAGGTTTTCAGGGGTTATCTGGATAGCACATGAGGTGATACTAGATACCCTAGCTCATGCGCAGCCTAGAGCCAAATGGGGGAGGTGCGGCCGGCCCACTAGGTGCGGCCGGCCCTAGCCCATTACCCCAAAAGGCTGGCTTCGTGGCAACTAAGAAAGGAGAGCAAAGAGAAATAGGAAAACAAACAAGAAACACTCTATATACACAAGACAAGCTAGACTCCAATAATTCCAAGTTAATGACCTCAATAACATCAAGTTCTTCGGGGTTAGGCATGTTTGGTTCAAGGAAGATTTTAAGTCTTTGCCCATTTACTTTAAAAGTGTTTCTGTCTGAATCCTGTAGGGTCACGGCCCCGTGCGAAGCAGAATTCACAACCGTGAAAGGGCCACCCATTTACTTCTAAGCTTTCCACGACCAAAAAGTTTAAAGCGGGAGTTAAAGAGTAGTACCTTGTCTCCCAGATCAAAGGATTTCTTTTTGATCCTCTTATCGTGCCACCTCTTGGTTTTCTCCTTATACATCTTTGCGTTGTGATATGCCTTCTCCCTCCATTCCTCGAGTTCACCCAATTGCATTTGTCTTTTAATTCCAGCGGTGGGGAGATCCATATGCCACTTCTTGATAGCCAAATGTGATTTGTACTCCAATTCCACGGGTCAATGACATGTCTTCCCATAGACCAATTGGTATGGTGTCATACCAATGGGAGTTTTGTAAGCTGTACGATATGCCCATAATGCTTCGGGAAGTTTATCTTTCCATCCTCTTCCCATCTCGTGGACGGTCTTCTGAAGGATGTTCTTGATTTGCTTGTTTGATGTTTCAACTTGGCCACTTGTTTGGGGGTGATATGGAGTAGTGACTCGGTGCTCCACTCCTTGGGTTTTCAAGTATCGTTTGAAGTTCCCATCAATGAAATGTGATCCCCCGTCACTGATGACTACCTTTGGTACTCCAATTCTAGGGAATATTATGTCGTGGAACATTTTCTTTGAGCTTTGAGAAGCTGTTGTATGACAAGGTATTGCTTCCACCCATTTTGACACATAATCCACTGCCACTAGTATATATTCACAATTCCCTGACATTGGAAAAGGTCCCATGTAGTCGATCCCCCAGACATCGAAGATTTCGACTTGAAGATTGGTGGTGAGGGGCATGGCATCCCTTGTACTAATGTTACCATGCTTCTGACACCTTGGGCACCTCTTCACGAAATCCTTGGCATCTTGGTACATAGTGGGCCAATAGAAACCACACTGCCAAACTTTCGCATTGGTACAGAATGCTCCATAGTGTCCTCCATATTCTGACGAGTGGCACCTTTCTAGGATGCCGTTCACTTCCCATGATGGTACGCAACGTCGTAGGAGACCATCTGCGCATATGCGGAATAGATAGGGCTCATCCCACATGTGGAGTCTACTCTCGTATATTAACTTCCTCTTGTCTCCCCCGGGTGGCACATATCCTGATGCCATAAAATTGACAATGTCCGCATACCAAGGATCATTGCTGTCTACCCTGAGGAGTGTATCGTCTCTCAAGAAATCATTGATTGGCAGTGATGAATCATGCTCTAGATGAAGCCTTGATAAGTGATCTGCTACTAAATTTTCCACTCCTGGTTTATCCTTGATTTCTATGTCGAATTCTTGGAGTAGTAGAATCCATCGGATCAATCTTGGCTTTGCATCTTTCTTGGTGAGGAGATACTTGAGAGCGGCGTGATCTGTAAAGACAATCACCTTGGCCCCCACTAGGTAGGACCTAAACTTGTCTATTGCAAAAACCACAGCTAGGAGCTCTTTTTCGGTGGTAGCATAATTCAACTGAGCACCATTGAGAGTCTTGCTAGCGTAGGCTATAGCATGGTGTTTCTTGTCCTTAGTTTGTCCTAGGACCGCCCCAACGGCATAATCGCTAGCATCGCACATGATCTCAAAGGGCAAACTCCAATCGGGAGGTTGGATAATTGGGGCTGAGATCAAGGCTTTCTTGAGGGTATGGAATGCGATGAGGCATTCTTCATCGAAAATGAAAGGGGTATCCTTGGCTAAGAGTTTGGTCAAAGGGCGAGCAATCTCCGAAAAGTTTTTGATGAACCTACGGTAGAATCCTGCATGGCCTAAGAAACTACGGATGCCCTTGACATTAGCCGGAGGTGGAAGTTGTTCAATAACCTCTATCTTAGCTCTATCGACCTCTATCCGTCGTTCGGACACCCTGTGTCCGAGAACAATCCCTTCTCTTACCATGAAATGGCATTTTCCCCAATTGAGGACAAGATCCTTCTCGGCACACCTTCTAAGAACTTTATCAAGATTCTTAAGGCATTCCGAGAAGGTCTTTCCATAAACCGAGAAATCATCCATGAATACCTCCATGATTTGTTCAATCATATCCGAGAAGATTGACATCATGCAACGTTGAAAAGAGGCTGGAGTATTACATAGCCCAAAGGACATTCGCCGGTAAGTGTACGTTCCATACGGGCATGTAAATGTGGTTTTATCTTGGTCATCAGGATGGATAGGAATTTGGTGATAACCAGAATAGCCATCTAGGAAGCAAAAGAATGAATGCTTCGCTAACCGTTCCAACATCTCGTCTATGAAAGGAAGGGGAAAGTGATCTTTCTTGGTGGCCTTATTAAGCTTGCGATAATCTATGCACATATGCCACCCTGTGACGGTGTGCTGAGGGATGAGCTCATTCTTATCATTGTGCACTACCGTCATGCCTCCCTTCTTTGGCACAACTTGAACGGGACTAACCCATTCACTATTGGGTACTGGGTAGATAATCCCGGCATGAAGGATTTTAAAACTTCCTTTTTCACTACTTCCCTCATATTGTTGTTGAGCCAACGTTGAGGTTCTCTTGAAGGGTTTGCGTCGGGTTCGATGGGAATCCTATGTGTGCACAGAGTGGGGCTAATTCCCTTGAGATCTTGAAGAGAGTATCCTAGTACTGATCGATGGGTTTCAAGAACAGTGATGAGCTGCTGAGTTTCCACCTCAGATAGCTTATCGCTGATGATCACTGGAGTTTCTCGATTCCCATGGAGAAATGCGTACTTTAATCCCGGAGGAAGAGGTTTGAGCTCTATTGGTGGTCGTTCCGGCTTCTTGGTTGGGTCAAGCTTAAACGAGACTGGGGCCTCATCCTCCTCCGTGAAGAACGGGATTTCCTCTTCAAAGTTTGGTTGAGCTAACTCTGCTAGGGAAGCGGCCATTACCTCCTCTAGTAGATCTGGTTTGGGTTCGGCTTCTATGGCGGTGTTTTCGGTTCTAAGGTAGGACGCCGTTAGGAAGTCGTCACCGATCTTTAGCTCCAACACTGGTTTCCTTGGGGATTACTCTAGGATTTTCATGATAGGTCTACTGATGATGATTGAATGGGTGTGATGATATGGTAGATCAAAGATATGAAAATCAAGATAAAGCTCGTGTTCCGTAAATTTTATGGAAAACACCCGAAGAATACCCTGACAACCTAATGTCTCTCCTGAGGGAATGTTAAGGAGTTTCGAAGATTTTGAGAGAGAAGATACGGTTGCTAGGGGTTTTGCTAAGGATGAACTGATAATGTTGATCCCCAGGCTAGGATCATACCCAACATCATGCGTATTTCCCATGAGTTCACATTTAGTGTGCCTCATTTTGGTTGGGAGTTTTATGACATCGGTTGAGGCTTCTGCCTCATCCAACCATTCTCTACTCATGATGGCCGAAAGATTTGTAATGAGCCTAAAATGCTCGGCTCGTTCCTCTGAGCAAGAGAGAGAAGTTTCCGACTCCTCTTGTGCTTTTGGTCTCTCTACTCTTTGGTAATTCCAAGTATTCCCAAAGTTAGCAAATAGCTCATCGTAAAACTCGTAGACAAAATCGCACGAGGGGTCGTCAAACTCCCTGTATGGTTGAAATGGTTCATCGGTGAACCATGTTTTTGTTAGAGGAGTGCAATCCTCTACGGATTGGATAGTTGGGAAAGTGGGTTCCTCCTCTATGGGTTTTGGTTCTGAGAGAGCATCTGGCATGGGTTCTCCTTCTTCGTTTGGAAACTCGTCAAAAATTCCCGTGTAGGGAGTGTTTTCTAGGATTTTTCCTAGAACCACCTTCCCTTCACTAGGAGTCAAATGAGCGAATGAACCTCCTGATGAAGTATCCAAAAATTTGGCTGACTCGACATCGAGACCCATTCTAAAATGTTGTAGAAGAATAGGTTCTGAGATCCCAATGTCGGGTCCAGAGGCCAAAGAATTGGTGAATCATGCCCAAGCGGTCCCTAGCGACTTCTTTTCTAGTTGTTTGAAAGAGAGGATTTCTAGTCGTAGGGTCACTACTCGAGACATAGGGAAGAAGGTCAGACAAAACTTTTCTCTAAGCTTTTCCCAACTTCCCTCCATGCTTCCGACTGAGGAATAATACCATTTCTTCGCTCCTCCTATTAAAGAAAATGGGAAGAGCTTCCATTTGAGGGTTTGCTGGGTCATTCCCTCAATTATGATTATCGAGCAAATTTGCTCAAATCCTCGCAAATGAATGTATGGGCTCTCCTCTTTCGTCGCAGCGAACGAATTCTCTCGGACCAAGGCTATAAGAGTAGGGCGAAGCTCATAGCCCGGTGTTTTGATGGGACGTGATGATGGTGGAGGCTCCAATAAATCACCCTTTGGAGCGGAAAAATCCAAAAGGGTTGGATCGGGATCTATGTGATAAATGGGGTGATACACGGACGAACTAGGTTCGGGATCAGAATAGCTACTGTTCCCTAGTAACGGCGCCAGAAAGCTTGTTGGCTCTTCTTACGTCGTTACTAGATTTGCAACGGCGCCAGAAAGCCTGTTGGTATACTACACGATCACAGATAGATCCGCAAGCGCACGAATACCGCTGTAGCTTTCACCCAGGAGTATTCCAAGGTATCGATTTCCACGGGGAACGAGAAGTGTAGAGAACCTGAACTAATTTGTCTTGGGGATATGATGACGAAGGATAGGAAAGCGAGGGTAGATTTCGGGTAGAGAGGGGATGAACTGATGAAGCTAAGGACTCGTGAGAGTCACGGATAGAATCAAGGCAAAACTTGTCGCTCGTCGGGGCCAGAGGGAAAAGAGCCACAGAAAGGGATGAGAAGGGGGCTCTGATGTCGTAACTCCTACCTGCCTGAACTAACGTGGTGGACTACAAAGCCCGTCCGGAGCTGTCACCTCCCTAGGGTACCACAACTATTCCGTTGAACCAGGAAGCATTCCAAGGTACTGGAGAGTCTAGACACCGTGTCTACACTAACCGAGCACTACTTTACTCCGCGCTAGAGCAAAGCAATCACGATAAGTAGAAACTACTAAACCGCAATCGAAGAACCTAAGAGCGAACAATGAAATGACTTGAGACTTAGTTACTCATGAATCCGAACTTACAAAGTATCCCGGGTGTGGATGACCGAAGTTGTACGGCACCCGCCGAGGTACGAGAAGAAGACCGACACTCTGCTTCTACTCCAACACTCAACTCTCTCTCCCTACTCTCTAAATACTAACTTGTGTATGGCTCCGCCACTTGCTTCCAATCACTTGTGTCCCTTCTGCGAGGTGCCAGGCTCTTTATATAGCCCCTATGGGTCGGTGCTACAGGAGGGGGTACTTGTAGGCGAGAGGGAGGTGCAGTAGCCGGCAAGGAGGTGCGGTCGTGCCTCTAGGTGCGGCCGGCCCTTCACTTTCTACCATCCTTGATCGTGCGTCCGTGATTTGGTCCCTGAGGCGGTTTGAAGGTGGTTGTGGGTCGGTTGGCTTCGTGAAGGAGGTGCGGCCGGACCTCTTGGTGCAGCCGGCCCTGGGCCCTCTTGTCATCCACTTCGGATCATGCTCTAGTGAGTAGATGAGGTCTTGGATGTTGCCCCACATCGGTTGTTCCCTGGCTTGTGGGTCCATGAATCCAAGTGAAGCTAATCTCAAGCTCTGGATCAAACCGACCTTGTTTCCTCGATCAGGATCATTTCTAGCTGTGCTCCCTGGAGTGACCGAGGCTTGGTGGCATGTTTGGACAAGTCGGGCAGGTGCGGCCGGCCCTAGTGGTTCGGCCGGCCCTAGTGGTGCGGCCGGCCCTGCCTCCTGGCCCCGGTGCAGCTCGCCTGTGGTGTATTTGCTTGATCCAACACGAACGTGATGATTTCGGCCTTTTGGGAGCTGGTACATGGGACTACACTCGGTGTGAACCTGAATAGTTGTGCAAGGTAGGACCGGGCGTACCACTAGGTGCGGCCGTGCCTACCTTATGTGGCTTGGTGCTCCGGAATTGTTCCCTAATCTTGAACCTGCAGATAAAATCTCAACATAACTCGTGGAACCTTGTTAGCACCTAAAACATGCATGAAATTCGTTATAAAGTGCTACCGTAGCCGAGACGTTGACGGTCAAATATTTTTTGTAAGGACCGTCAACAAAGTCCCCCACGCTAGACGTTTGCTCGTCCTCGAGCAAAGCCTAAGCTCGAAAGGTGGATCAGACATTGCTTCGTGTTACCTCCCTGCAAGTACTAGTGCACAATTCCGTGCCCTACTGGCTATTTGAAAGTATTGGTACCAAAGAAACTTAGCCCTTACTTACCTGTGGGGCTTGTAACTTTTCACCTTGCCTTCGGAGGTTGAGGAGTAGAACGGTTTGACTTTGTATCCCCCACTCCTCTCTTTTCAGGATCCCATCTTGGAGTTTTGAAATTTTTGCAAAGAAAGACAAGGTTCATCCTGCAAATGATCAACATAGTGTGCAAGCTCCAAATTCTTCACAGCATGTAATTCACAAGTAGAGCATGATGTAGGAATAGGGGCTTTCAAAGTAGCTTCTAGTGATCTAGCATTAGCAAGTGACACATCTAGCTTCTCACGCAAAACAGGACAAGAAGTGCAAGCACCAAGCAAGGAGGGCCTAGATTTCATCTCATCTAGCTCAACCCTAAGCACATCTAGTTCCTCAACCTTGGAGGCATACTTTTCCTTAAGCATAGTCAAATCACTAAGGAAAACAGAACAATCAGTGCATTCAGGTTCATCGGTCACAATAGGAGCAGACTTCAGAGAATCTATTTGAGCCCTAGCATCAACAAGCAAAGACTCTAGCTCAACCACCTTCTCCTTAGCCTCTCCAAGCAAAGACCTATACTCCCTCTTCTCCTTGTTGGTCTTTCTAAGCACATCATCACGGTTGTCAAGCAAGTCATTCAACCTAGCATTCTCCTCTATCAAGAAGGCAGGATCATTGTTTACCTTCTTGCTCCCGGAGCTATGTGCCATGCTGCAAAAGCCTTGGGCGGCGAGGCACAGGTCGTTGATGTTCTTGCTTGACCGCTTGCCCTTGTTCCGGTTCTCTTCTTCATCACTTGAGCTTGATAAAGAGTAGCAGGAGCTCGAGTCGATGTCGCTCGCTCCGGCAACCATCGCTCGCTCCTTCTTCTTGTGACCACCACTCTTCCTCGGCCTCCGCTTGGAGGTCGTCCCTCGAGCGGTGCTTGTGGTCGGTCCTCGGACGGTGCTTGTGCTCGGGCTTGACCTCCATGGCCCCTGGGCACTCAGTGATAAAGTGTCCCTCGATCCTGGAGCAAGGAAGTTCACAGGATGAACATAAGCTGTGTTCATCGTGACATCCCAAAGGATCTGACCATTGCCGCGGAGGAAAGCAGCCATCCGCCTCTGCCACATCTGGTAGTTCTTACCATCAAAGTGTGGAGGACCCGAACCCCGTTCCTGGTGCGCCATCTTTGGATCTTAGACTGGTTAGAATCACAAAGATCCGTAACCCGCTCTGATACCAATTGAAGGACCGATTAGGCGACTAGAGAGGGGGGAGTGAATGGGAGCCGATAAAAATTCTTCCCGAAGGATGATCTCGACCTATACCCCAAAATCACAACCGAGGATTCCCACACGAGTTTGCCAAGGTCGCGTAATCACAACGGACCTACCAACCCTAGGAACAAACCCCAACTCAAAGCAACACGAAAGCGCAACTCAAGAAGCAAAGGACTTAGGCAATCTGCTGTGCTTGGGGCGGACTGTCCGCATGGACTGGGCGGACCGTCCGCGGGGCTCTGGCGGACTGTCCGCAGGTTTGGCACGGACCGTCCAAAAAGAGCACCCGAACCTCTAGTAGCACACCCTGAAAATCAGACTGTCCGCCGCCTACCCACGGACCGTCCGTGGCCCAAGGACTGTCCGCACCCTCCTTGCGGACCGTCTGCCAAACACCTTGCAACTGAAAACCCCTGACACGAGCTCGCAAGAACACACGAAGAACACGACGAACACCCGGTCAGTCGGCACCTCGCGGACCGTCCGCGAGCTCTTGGCGGACTGTCCGCCACGTGCGGACAGAGCAGCCCGAGCTCGACTTCTACAAGGTCAACTCCAACACCCCTTCACCCGATCTCCCGAATCAACCAAGAAATTGCTACCAAATCATAGGTGAAGATGAAGCGTCTCTAGAAGATGCTATACCTACGAATTTGTAGCCCCAAACCCACTGAATGGAGAGGAATCGAGATTCTACTGAGCTCACACAAAGAGCTAGGGTTCCAACCGAAATCCTTCAATCGGAGGCCAAATCTGGAGTTTGAGGGGTCAAGATCAAGCACAAAGATGCACAAGACATCCATCCATGATCCCCACAAACAAATCCGAACCAAAACACCTCGGAATCGAAGGAACAAGCCGCACATGAAAATCCAACGAAAATAGCTCAAAAAAGACACGAAAATCACACGAGCTACAAGAATGAAATCAACGCAACCATGAAAGCTTCCGTACACTCGGAGATCAGATTCTCTACAAAATGGTGAAGAAAATCTAAACCTATGGAGCAGAGAAATGGGAAGCAGTCTGGATGGATAGTTTGCCCAGAAACCCTAGAGCTAATATATATGAGTTCCTCTGGGTTGGGCGAATGACCAAGCTACCCTTAGCACTTAAGTTGAGATACAAACCCCTCAGGGGCAAATAGGTCAAGTAGCACTCCTCTTCATCACACGGCCACGCCTTTGCCGCAGTTCGCGTCCTCCCGATGCAAGCCCTGCGATCCCGCCACGTGTCCACCGGCATCGAAGCATCTCGACGCGCCCGGATCCCATCTCCACCCGCCGAGCCTCCGGTCTTGGTTTTGTGGCTCAACCAAGTCACCCGACGGTTTTGTGGTGAACCGCCGCAAACCCCGCGTGCAGACTCCGGTTGTGAGCCGCTACACTGCACTAGCTCCGATCGACGACTTCGTCTTGCTTTTCTTGCCACCATGCGGCCCGCACTTGACCCCGCTGGCCACCGGGTCCCTCGAGCTGAGCCTACTTGTCTCTCCACTCCTCGGAGGCCCTGCAAGGCATAGACCTTTCGCACCCGCTCTTCACCTGCACCAACGCAAATCAAGCCGCAATCTGCACCTGCAATACTCAGCCAAGAGTCAGTCCACACCACGTTGTCAATCACTCATGACAATGAGGAGCGACCATCCACCGGTCCTCGGATGCTCCGGTCCTCATATGCTATGCCCCAAAACTTGAGACCTCAAATGAACTAAATCACCGGGAATCGAATCGCAACCGAGCTCTACCAAAAAGCTAGGGTTCCACCCGAAATCCTCAAATCCAAGGCCAAATTTGGAGTTTGAGGGGTCAAGATCAAGCACAAAGATGCGGAAGGCATCTATCCATGATCCCCACAAGAAAATCCGAACCCAAACACCTCAGAATCGTTCCCCCCATACTCGTATTGGCCATGAGCGAAGGAACGTCCAGCAAACTCACCACACCCGAACCCGACACGCCTACCACCATCTCTCTGTGGTGGCTCACCTCGAGGCACAAACTCACGCCTCTCTCGAGGGTAAATGGTAAGCACCACACACTCACCTCTCGGCACCAACCTAGGCTCAGGCACACCACGAGAAGGGCGGTACCTGTCCTTGTTTGCGATCTCTCTAGCAAGCCTCTCCTCACGCTTCCTCCTGAAGCAAAACTCAACAAGGTGCCCATCCTTCCCACAATGCTCACAATGGAAGGGTTTTGGTTTGGCTTTGATTTTGGGCTCTCTTCGGGCTGTGGCTTCTCCTCACTCGGTTTCTCTCCCTTCTTCCCGAAGAACTCATTCCCCAAGTCACTCTTGAACTTGATGGGTTTCTGGAAGTTGTCGGTTTGTAGAGGAAACACGGGTGGAGCTGGGGTTGTGTCTAGTTGATTCCTAAGTGGGTTTGGCTTAGGAGCATAGGCATTTTTGTGGTAGGTTTTTGGTGGTACTGGGATGTCACCGATCTTTCCCTCATTCTCACCACTTCCCTCACCAGCCTTGTCCGACCCAAGCGCTTGCCCATCATAGTGCTTGTATGCCTCAATCATCATCTTGAGTTGAGGCTCATGACCAGACAACCAACCCATCATCTTTCTCAACTCATCGTTCTCATCCTGCAAATGATCAACATAGTGTGCAAGCTCCAAATTCTTCACAGCAAGTAATTCACAAGTAGAGCATGATGTAG
Organism: Cenchrus fungigraminus; assembly: GCA_036936925.1. NCBI lineage: Eukaryota > Viridiplantae > Streptophyta > Magnoliopsida > Poales > Poaceae > Cenchrus > Cenchrus fungigraminus. The sequence continues at coordinate 44,190,436 of CM072778.1, read as the reverse complement.
GAATAGGGGCTTTCAAAGTAGCTTCTAGTGATCTAGCATAAGCAACAGACACATCTAGTTTCTCATGCAAAACAGGACAAGAAGTGCAAGCACCAAGCAAGGAGGGCCTAGATTTCATATCATCTAGCTCAACCCTAAGCACATCTAGTTCCTCAACCTTGGAGGCATACTTTTCCTTAAGCACAGTCAAATCACCAAGGAGAACAGAACAATCAGTGCATTCAGGTTCGTCGGTCACAATAGGAGCAAACTTTAGAGAATCAATTTGAGCCCTAGCATCAACAAGCAAAGACTCTAGCTCAATCACCTTCTCCTCAGCCTCTCCAAGCAAAGACCTATACAATCTCTTCTCCTTGTTGGTCTTTCTAAGCACATCATCACGGTTGTCAAGCAAGTCATTCATCCTAGCATTCTCCGCTATCAAGAAGGCAGGATCATTGTTTACCTTCTTGCTCCCGGAGCTATGTGCCATGCTGCAAAAGCCTTGGGCGGCGAGGCACAGGCCGTTGATGTTCTTGCTTGACCGCTTGCCCTTGTTCCGGTTCTCTTCTTCATCACTTGAGCTTGATGAAGAGTAGCAGGAGCTCGAGTCGATGTCACTCGCTCCGGCAACCATCGCCCGCTCCTTCTTCTTGTGACCACCACTCTTCCTCGGCCTCCGCTTGGAGGTCGTCCCTCGAGCGGTGCTTGTGGTCTGTCCTCGGACGGTGCTTGTGCTCGGGCTTGACCTCCATGGCCCCTGGGCACTCAGTGATAAAGTGCCTGTGCTTCCTGCACTGGTAGGACATGCCCGAACTCCTCCGAGCGTTCTTCCGGTTCGTGTACATGCGCTCGAACCGCCTGCTCAGCAACGCGAGATCCTCCTCGCTCAGCACCTCGAACTCCTCATCTGGCATGGACACAAGACAAGACAAAGAGAAATGTCTCGAAGACATGTTAGCATTAGTCCTTGGTCCAGAAACAAGAGCCAGACTATGAGGGTCAGTCAGGTTCTCGATCCTTGCTCGCAGCCCACAGTCCACCTCGGACGACTTGAGCTTGGAAAACAGCTCGTCCACCGTGAGGGTGTCATACTTCTCCAACTCGAGAATGGCCTCGACCTTCTCACTCCACATGGTACGATCCAGAGAATGCAAAAGCTTCACAGCCCTGTGATGGTCATCATACGGGAGTGCGGCCACATTAGCCCTCATTTTGTTCACAATCACAGTGAACCGCTAGAACATGGAGTTGATGGACTCACCAGGGAGATGAGTGAAGTTCTCGTACTCTCTCCGGTAGGTCGCAAACAACTGAGCCTGAACCTGAGCATTCCCAGCATGAGTATTCTTCAACTGCTCCCAAATCCTACAAGCCAAGTCCTCTGTTTGAACCCGATCGAATTCGGATTGACACAAAGCACGAAACAAGTAGTCGACCGCCATGTTGTTGGCGTCGTGCATATCCCTCGATCCAGGAGCTAGGAAGTTAATCGGATGAACATAAGCTGTGTTCACCGTAACATCCCAAAGGATCTGACCCTTGCCGCGGAGGAAAGCAACCATCCGCCTCTGCCACATTTGGTAGTTCTTACCATCAAAGTGTGGAGGACCGGAACCCCGTTCTTGGTACGCCATCTTTGGATCTTAGACTGGTTAGAATCACGAAGATCTGTAACCAGCTCTAATACCAATTGAAGGACCGATTAGGCGACCAGAGAGGGGGGGAGTGAATGGGAGCCGATAAAAATTCTTCCTGAAGGATGAACTCGGCCTATGCCCCAAATCAACAACCACAGATTCCCACACGAGCTTGCCAAGGTCGCATAGTCACAGCAGACCTACCAACCCTAGGAACAAGTCCAGGCAAGTTGCAAAGCAAAAGCACAACTCAAGAAGCAAAGGACTTAACCAAATCTGGCAGACCCTGGGCGGACGGTCCGCGGGTGCCTGGCGGACGGTCCGACCCTATACGGCGGACGGTCCGTAAATTCGAACAGAACCTCAAGAACCTATAGCCTATTCTAGACCCCACACGGACAGTATGGGCAAGCACCTCGGACAGTTCGCGTCGCGCGGACAGTCTGGCCCCACCTGGCGGACAGTCCGGCAAACCGCGTTCAAATGAAAAACCAAAGTCCGATAGATCAAAACGACTCGTGCTCATGAACTGGCGAACACGCGATGAACTCCCGACAAACAAGGTCTGTGCGGACAGTCCGCGGGCCACTGGCAGACAGTCTGCCGGCCACGAACAGAGCAGCCCGAGCTTAAGAACGCGAAGTCAACTCCACCTATCCATCCATGGATCTCCCAAACAGCTTAAGCTCTTGAGACAAGATTTGGGGGAGATGTGAAGCGTCCCTAGGGGATGCTATGCCCCAAAACTTGAGACCTCAAATGAAATAAATCACCGGGAATCGAATCGCAACCAAGCTCTACCAAAAAACTAATGTTCTACCCGAAATCCTCAAATCCAATGCCAAATCCGGAGTTTGAGGGGTCAAGATCAAGCACAAAGATGCGCAAGGCATCTATCCATGATCCCCACAAGAAAATCCGAACCCAAACACCTCAGAATCGGAGGAACAAGCCGCGCACGAAAATCCAACGAAAATAGCTCAAAAGGACACGAAAATCACACGAGCTACAAGAAAGAAATCAACGCAACCATGAAAGCTTCCATAGACTCAGAGGTTAGATTCTCTACAAAACAGTGAAGAAAATCTACGCCTATGGAGCAGAGAAATGGGAAGCAGTCCAGATGGATGGTTTGCCCAGAAACCCTAGAGCTAATATATATGAGTTCCGCTGGGTTGGGCAAATGACCACACTACCCCTAGCACTTAAACTAAGATACAAACCCCTCAGGGGCAAATAGGTCAAGTAGCACTCCTCTTCATCGCACGGCCATGCCTTTGCCGCAGTCCGCGTCCTCCCGACACAAGTCCTGCGATCCCGCCACGTGTCCGCCAGCATCGAAGCTTAGATCCCGTCTCCGCCCGCCGAGCCTCCGATCTTGGTTTTGTGGCTCAACCAAGTAACCCGACGGTTTTGTGGTGAACCGTCGTAAACCCCGCGTGCAGACTCCGGTTGTGAGCTGCTACCCTGCACCGGCTCATGTCCACGACTTCGTCTTGCTTTTCTTGCCACCATGCGGTCCGCACTTGACCCCGCTGGCCACCGGGTCCCTCGAGCCAAGCCTACTTGTATCTCCACTCCTCGGAGGCCCTGCAAGGCAAAGACCTTTCGCGCCCGCTCTTCACCTGCACCAACGCAGATCAAGCCGCAACCTGCACCTGCAATACTCGGCCAAGAGTCAGTCCACACCACGTTGTCAATCACTCATCACACTGAGGAGCGACCATCCACCGGTCCTCGGATGCTCCGGTCCTCAGAGATTCCACCTGGCTGGGAGCTGGAATGGGTGGATGATGACAAGTGATGACATCACAGATGGCCTCCTGTGATGTCTATCGTATCACTAGTTTATTTTTCCGGTGTCTTAAAACTCTGAACCTTTACTTATCATTTCATGAACCATGGTTTGTAATAATTAAACCCCTAGGGGTAAATTTGGATTTAATTTTTTGTCTCCTTGTGTGTAGTTATGGAGATGCGGTTGGAGAACATGAGCTCGATGGTACTTGATCTTTTGTCCGTGAGGTGATCAAGAGATGATGGTTCTCCACACCGCTTTGAATTGCTCTTGAAAGCCTTTGTACACATGTATAGTGAGTTTTCCTTTTTCTCCTTGTACTCACTTGTATACTTGTTGCATGCTTTGCTCTTGTGTCGTGCCTGTGTATAAACCATGGTAGGCTAGCCACTTTGTTCATGATAGCTTTGTGATCTTGTATACCTATCTTGCTATCCTTTGTATGATATTGTGGTAGATTATATTTATGAACTTCATGTCATGCTTTATCATTGTTCTTGTGTGGCTATGTCATGTTGTTCATCCATATCATTTTTGCCTAGCTCCATGTATCCTCTCTTGTTAGCATGTTTGCCCCCTCATGTATATCTTGTCATGCTAGCTTTGTAATATATCTTGGAGGTTGTTCCATATGAACTTGTATCATGCCTTTATTTAGTTCTTATATCATGTTTGGCATGTTGTTTTTTTGTATCTTTTTGATTAGGCCAGTTGTATAGTTATGCACCTTGTTGACATGCTTGCTAGCCCATGCTTACATTCATCTATATGGAATCATGTTACAATGCTTTATTTATCTTAATTGGTATTGTCAATGCTTTTTGTAGCATGTTTTGAGCTTTCCTTGTGGCTTTTGGCTTGTCTTGTCTTCGGGTTGTGTTTTGCTTCTTCTTTTCATTTGGGTTTAGAGATTTTCTTTTGCTCTTTCTTTTCCTAGCTTTTGCTTGCTAGTTGGCTTTGGTTGAGGGGGAGCTTGGCTTATCGATGGGAATTTGGTTTCAAGAGTTTGCCTTGGCTTTTTGTAGCCGTTTGTGATCTTTCAATTGGTATCCTTTCTATGGTACTCAATTGGGATCTTTGGAGCTTTTATTTGGTTGGTGTGTTAAGTCTGGTGGTGTTGAGTTTGCTGGACGCTCTCCACCTCGTGGTCTATACGAGTATGGGAGGGGTCGCAGTTTTGAGTCTCAGAGGGACTACGGACCATGCTTTCCCTTTCGTGGTGCTCTTACTCCTCCAGCGAGACGGGAGTAGTCTCCCCGTGGTGGTTCCAGCTTTGCTAGGCGTGATAGGATGGTTTTTGCTAACGCCACTTTTGAGGAGATGGCTCGGCACTGGTTTGACTCTTTTGATACTAACCCCAGTGTTGAGTCATTTGCTCGCTCTTGTTCTTGGTTTTGAGTTGCAGGTGAGAGGCTTGGAGAACATTTGGCTGAGGTTAGGGGTGGTTCTCCGGCCACACCTCGGTGGTGTCAAAGAGGAACATCACTTTTGGGGAAGGTGGACAAGGACGGGTGATTTCTGAAGGAGTTGTCGAGGTAAGTAGTTTTGTGACCTGGGAGTGTGTGGCTTTGGTCAAGCCACTCAGGTTCTTTTTTCTCTTTGCCCTATCGCATGTGTGCAGGGTGAGCTTTGTATGCTCTTTGGCCTTAATGCATGAGTTTAAGGGGAGCTTGTGAGCTTGGTGTACTCGTTGCTCTTTTCTTTATCACTTGTGTTTAGGGTGAGATTTGTATGCTCTTTGGCCCTAAGACATGTGTTTAGGGGGATCTTGTGAGTTTTGTGCTCTTTTGACTTTTTTGAGTTCGAGTTGGGCATCTCATGTACATATGCATCTTGCATGGTCCATTCATGTCACATATCATTTTCAGCATCTTTGTATCATAGACTGCATTTGCATCATATGCTTTGGAGGATGTGCTTCTCTCATATACATTGATCACCGTGATATGTTGATATGTTGGATATGAACTTATGATCATGCTTGTGAGCTCTTATGATGTGTAGCTATGCTCTTGACAAGCTTTGGATGTGTATGCATGTGAAATTGCTATATTTTATGATGTGTAGCTATGCTCTCATATACCTTGCTTGCTCATTTTGTGCTCAAATGGCTATATCTTGCATAATTTGTTCTTGGGTATCATGCTCTTTTCATTTGGGGTCAAAGACCCGGTTGTCATCATGAATATTTAGCCTGCATTTTATCTTATGGAGAAGCCTAAGCTTCTTTTTGCCGCAAAGGCACTTCATGTACCATGCTTAATCTTGCAAATGAAATTGGTATCTTGAAATGTCTATGCTTGAAAAATGCTTCCATGTCATATGTGCTTTAAATTCCTTATCTTGGGTGCTAAATCGTTGCATGATGTCTACCATTGAGAAGTCTCATGTTTAGAAGTAGACACATGGCTCGGTGGCTTTGACATGACATGAGGTAGTTTGTAGGTGTTTATGATGACCTTCGATAAGATCTTGTGACCTCGCATGAAGTTTGTGAGCTATATGTTGTTTGTGCTCATTTTGTCCATGTTGAGGTCCTATGCTCATGAGAGGGAATTTTTGTTGAAAAATGCTTCAATTTGTTGCTAGCCATGTCATATGTATACATGTCTTTTCTCTCTTGTTGGCGATACTTATACGAATGTTTGAGCCTTCTTGTATGCTCTATGTTTCATTCCTAGCATATTATTGTGCTCAATGCCTATTTGAGAAGCTTGTGCTCATTTTAGCCTTGATTCATGCATTACCAACAAGGGGGAGAAAATGTGCATCCAATTCATAACAATGGGGAGAAATGCACTTTGTGGAGAGATATGCATAAAGGGGGAGAAAACCTTTTCAGAGATGGATACTCAGTTCAGGGGGAGAACTTGAGTTTGCACGTATTTGTTCAGGGGGAGCTTGCATTCATGCTTTGGGAGCTCTTTGTGTTGCCTGAAGTTGCTTTGTGCTTTGCTCTTTTGTCGATATTGTCGAGCCCTTTTGCCTCACCTTGAGGAGTCGGCATTTTGAGCGTTTTGTGTCGGTTGTGTTGAGCCGCTGCCCTTGCCTTAGTGTAACACCCTAATTTTCTAAGTTTGGCTTTTAATAAAATTTGCTAGCAACATTTATTATTGCTCCTAAGGAATATAGGGTTGTCTTAATTTCTTTTAGGCATTTAAGTATTTCTGAAATTAAATAAATGAATTATAGGAATTTATTATTGCATTCATGCTGATGCATTGCTTTTGCTTGTTTGAATTCAAGTTTGAATATGAATTCACTTGTTTGTGGCCTTTTCAAAAATGCAAAACCTTTTTCCCTTCTCCTTTAACCCTCCTCTCTTCTGGCCTATTTAAGTTGCGCAGCCCAGCAAGCAGAAGTCCACTTCTGCCCCTTGAACTCCCCGGCCTGGTCCGCCCGCGCCGCTCTCTCTGGCCCAGCTCGGCCCAGCAACCGCCGCGCCGGCCCGCTCCACTCCTTCCCTCTCCCGCATCCGCCGACAGGGGGACCCCACCTGTCATCCCCCTCCTCCGGTTCATCCCCGAGTCGGACTCAAGCCGCGCCCCGGTCACGTCCACGTCCGCCTCGTGCACACCTCCCCAGGCATGGCCCGCACGTCAAGGGGTCGCCCGGCCCAATTTAAGTTGCCGCCGCCGCCACCCTGGCCTCAGGAACCCCGAACCCTAGCCGCTCGAGTTCCAACACCACCGCACCCCTAACCCTAGCTCGGCCGCTGACTTTGATCCGTGCCGCCGTCACCTCTCCGCCGTTGAGAAGGTTCCCCGGAGCTGCGCAAGGAGGTGAGGAAGCCCACGGTGTCGTTTGTCGTCGTTCCCGCACTCCGTGTCGCCTAAACGCACTCGCTGGAGTTCCGCTGCCGTGCCGCTCTGCCTCGACGAGCTGCGCATCGCCGCCTTCGCTTGTGCGGCCGCCCCGAAACCCTAGATGAGTTCGCCGTCTCGTGCGCTACACCCTGGTGCTGTCCGCGCGTTCCATCGAGCACCCCACCTCGATCCCGTGCCCCGCCGGCGAGAGCGCCACCGTGCGCCGCCGCCCGCCGTCGCGACCTGCCGCCGCTTGCGCCTGCAGCCGCCGCCAGCCGTTGGATCTAGATCCAACGGATCAGATCGAGCTGGCCAGGGTCAATACCTGTCAACCCGGTTTGGTCAGCGTCTTTTTGCTGAGAAGCAAGTTTCTTTAAAGTTAGGTCCTTTTGTTACGTTTAAGCCCTAAAGCTTTAGTTTTCTTTGCAGATAGGTCCTTTTACCTTTGTTAGTGCATAACTTAATAGTTTTAGCTCCGTTTTTAGTGTTTTTGGTGTCCAAATGATCGTCTCGAAATGTAGATTAGTTTTTCACCTCTGTTTTGTTCTGTTAGTACTATTTGATGATTGTTTCTTATTTATTCTTGTTGTATGCTTGTATGTGAATGATGTGGTACGTAGAAAGCGAGACGTTCGAAGGATTTGAAGATCAAGACGTGCAAGAGTTTGAGCAGCAACAGATTCTTGTTGAAGGCAAGTCTCCCTTGATGCATATCCGTTGATCCTATATAACATGCACTTAATTCATCGCATTTAATTTTATTGCTTGCATTAACTTTGACGGGTACCTATTAAGGATCATGCCTAGTTTTTTATGACCTTTGCCTTGTAATCGGGTTATTAAATTAATCTTGATGGTAGCTAATGCTTAGCATGCTTAACTGGGATGGTGTTAATCAACATGGTTACTTTTATGCTCTATGTTCCTTTATGTTCAATTTTAATTGCAAGACCACTTTTGATATGTTAATCGGAACATGGAGAACCACCCAGAAAAACAGTACAACCACAAGAACTAAACGGGCACTGGTCTTGGCCAAGTAATTAGGAACTTTAGCTTGGGGTGATCTTACCTGATAAGGACAAGGGATCAGCGGTACTGTGGGGTATGGACCCGCCCTAGCGGGGGGTTGGGTGAGTTCTTTTATGGTGGGGTATTGACCTGCTAGGGGGCTTTATACCTTACTAACTGATCCGGACCTTGTGGGTCACAACTTGCTGGGGAACCTTTGTAAAGGCCTTGTAGCGTCCCTATGCAACTACACCTCGGTTGTGTGGTATGGTGCCTTGCAAACACCGCATGGTTGGGTTCAAAGTTCTTCGGAGCTTTTACGCTGCTTGTGGTGAAACTGTACAACCTCTGCAGAGTGTAAAACTAACCGGTTAGCCGTGCTCACGGTCAAGAGCGGCCTGGACCCTCACATGACTAAGTTATGGAACATGATATTAAATCATTTCTTTATCTTTATTTATGATGTACATGCTTTATATTAAATGTGGGTTGGTATAAACTTATACTTTCTAGTAATTATGTTGCTAATATAACTTGACCAACTAAAATGCTAATCTGCTTGAACCATAGCCATCCACCATATGGCCATGCATGTTATATGTTGATTTTCCCTTGCTGAGTACGGCACGTGCTCATGTTTGTCTATTTCTTGTATCTACAACACTCGGATTGCTGCTCGGACTGGGAGAGGTTTGAAGACTATCCCGGAGATTTCCAGGAGTTCTAGGTGTGCGTGTCTTCAGTCAGCTGCCTATGGAGGCGTCTCTATCCGCTGCGAGAACTCATTATTTATGTTCATTTAAGACTTTTGGTCATGTAATAACTATATTCGTGTGGCACTGATTTTGGTATTCACAATGTCATTACATGTGTGTAACTTGATCCTGGCGCACATGTAATCAAAGCATTCAGTTTTGCCTTTAAAACTGGGTGTGACCAAGTGTGTTGTGGGGTAATGACCACAATGACATTGGTTTAGTAGTAAAAGTGCTTAGTTGGGTTTCCTTCAGTATCTTTCAACCTTTCTCTATCATAATCTTTTGTCTCACTCAAACCTACTCTTAATGCCAAACCGAAGCTTCAAATCTATTCGCGCAGCTCTCTGAGTCAGCTGCACTGTTTTAATTTTATCTCGAGCTACAGAACTCCGATTGCAGTAAATCCAATTGGAGTGGTTCAAAAATTTCGTGGGTGATTGTCTGACCAAAATTCAGAATTTTAGGATACATAGTCAGAGAGATATGCCTGAAACATTGGAGTCACTTGAATCTGTCAACACTGCTGATATACTTGACTTGTTTATTTGAGAACCGGAGTTACAGAGCTCTGATTGAGGTGATTCCAGTTGGAGTAGTTCCGTAATTTCATTATCTTGAACTGGTAAAAAGCTCATGATTTTTGGTTATCCACGCTGAGAGTTATACCTGATTATCTGGAGCTATCAGAATCTGTCCAAAGCTGAATGCCTTTGTTACCTTCTCTTTCTGAGTTTAACCCTTGGCACAATTATCTAAAGTAATGTCCCTAACCCTCAGATGGTGAATACCAGGTCAGGATCCGGAGTCGATCAACCACCAGTGATTCGTCAAGGCAGGGCACCTCGGCAAGCACAGATGGATCCTACCATGTAGCAATTCATTGAGACGCAGACCCAGCTCCTCTAGAACCTGACCAACACTATGGCGAATCTGCAAGCCCAAGTCAATAATCCACCTGTGTAGCAGTAGGTGCCTCACAACAAGCACCGGGAGTTCATGAGCCACCACCCCCTAGTGTTCACTCATGCTTCTGATCCACTTGAAGCTGAGGATTGGCTGAAGACAGTGCTGAAGATGCTCACTATCTCCCAGTGCAATGACAGAGAGAAGGTCCTGTATGCTGCAGGACGACTTCAGGGGTCAGCATCCGCTTGGTGGGATGCGTATGTCGCTGCACACACCGCCCCAGACACTATCACTTGGGATGAGTTCACCACCAACTTCAGGAGCCACCACATACCTTCTGGGGTCATGAAGATCAAGAAGAAGGAGTCCCTTTCTCTCAAGCAGGAGGGAATGTCAGTGGCTGAGTATAGAGACAAGTTCATTGAGTTGTCTCGCTACGCATCTAAGGAAGTTGCTGAAAACAGGAAGAAGCAGGAGCTATTCCTGGATGGGTTAGCTGGACCACTACAGTATCAGCTGATATCTCACTCTTTTCCCACATTCCAGCACCTGGTAGACAATGCTATCCACTTGGAACACAAGCGCAAGGAGCTAGGAGAGCAGAAAAGGAACGCCACCAGCTCTGGACAGTCCGAGAGTGTTTCTCGCCTGTGCTTTACCCCACAGCAGAGCACACCATTCCACTTTGGAGGACGAGGTGGAAACTTTGGGCAGCAGCAGTCCCAGTGTCCCGCTCAGCAGTTCCAGCAGTCTGCTAAGCAGTTTTAGCGCCCTGCCCCTCAGACACCGCGCTCCACCTTCCAGCAGAGTCAGCAGAGAGCTCCAGTTGGTACACCTGTGTGGTCCATTGCGCCTCCCAATCCTGCGACCACCACTTGCTTCAAGTGCGGAGAGCTTGGTCACTATGCTAATGTGTGTCCCAAGAGGAATCCCCCAAACACCACAGTGCAGAACCAGCAGATGCAGCAGATGAGGAATGGGAATCAAACCCCACAAGCCAACAAGGGACAGCAGAGCTATGCATGTGGCAAGGTGATGCACGTCGATGTTGAAGCCGCTCAGGAGAACCCCAGAGTTGTGCTCGGTATGTTCCTAGTCAACTGCACTCCCACCTCAGTTTTATTTGATTCCGGAGCATCCCATTCTTTCATTACATCTCAGTTCGTAGCTCAACATAACATACCCATTAGTCCCATGCCTCGCCATATGCTAGTGAGTTCACCAGGGGGAGAAAGCATCGTATAAGTGTGACAACGTCAACCTCAAGATTTTGGGCAGAGATTTCTGGGCTAATCTTATAATACTGGAATCAAGAGGGATTGATGTGATACTGGGAATGGGATGGTTGACCGCGTGTGATGCGGTGATTCAGTGTGCTAAGAGGTCAGTTCTTCTCACTAGTCCAGCTGGGAAAAGGATCGAGTTTGCAGCAGATCCACCACCATCAACAGCCAGTGCAGTGGATCAGCTCAATGGAATGGCCTTGGAGGACATAAAAGTGGTGTGCGACTACCCTGATGTTTTTCCTGAGGAGCTACCAGGTTTGCCCCCTGACCGAGATGTTGAGTTCGTTATTGATCTATTGCCTGGTACTCCGTCCATTTAGAATGTCTAGTGATCAGTTACAAGAACTTAAAGCACAGATTAAAGAGTTAATGGGTAAAGGGTTCATTCGTGCTAGTTCATCACCTTGGGGAGCACCTGTTATCTTTGTGGGGAAGAAGGATGGTACACAAAGGATGTGTGTTGATTACAGGTCTCTTAATGATGTTACTGTCAAGAACAAGTATCCTTTGCCTCGCATTGAGGATCTGTTTGATCAGATGAGAGGAGTCGAGGTGTTCTCTAAGATTGATCTGCGTTCCGGTTATCACCAGATGAAGATCAGACCTTCAGATATTCCTAAGACAGCATTCACCACAAGGTATGGACTTTATGAGTACACAGTTATGTCCTTCGGTTTGACCAATGCACCTACCTACGTCATGTACTTGATGAACAAGATCTTTATGGAGTATCTAGACAAGTTTGTTGTGGTATTTATTGATGACAACTTGATCTACTCCAAGAATGAAGAAGAGCATGAGTGTTGACGGTCCTTACAACAAAAATCCGAATATCAAAATCTCAGAAATGAGAAGGGTATATGACAAGTTTCATGCACATTATAAGTACTAATATAGTTCCACGAGTTGTGTTGTGAATTTTATATGCAGGTACGCAATTGGGAGAAATCAGGAGTCACCGAGCCACACCTAGCAGGCACGGCCAAACCAACAGGTGTGGCCGGCCTCGCTGGTGCGGCCGGCCCTGCTGGTGCGGCCGGTCCACCAGGTGCGGCCGGCCCTGCACCCCACCACGTCTCGAGCCCAGGCGACCATCACTTCCACAAACACACCTTGGATCGATGAGATGTGCCGGGGTTACGTCGGTTTGATCCAAAAGAGTAGGAAAGAGGCACTTGGATCCATGGGCCCACCTCTACATGCAACCAACCATCATTTTGAAGCAATCCTGACCATCCCCTAGCATTGGCGGTGCATCACACGGCTTGGAGTAGGTACGGCCGGATCAAGAGATACGGTCGCACCTACGAAGCGGCGAATTCGGCGGAACCGACCCAGGATACAGACTCACAACCGACCAAGGATCGAGCATCAGGACCGTCCACGACGAATGGTGGTGCATCGTAGGTGCGGCCGCACAGGTGCGGCCGTGCCTGGCTCCCGCCTCCTCAGCGCTCCACCGACCTCCCACTGCTATAAAAGGGACCCTCCACTCACTGGAACAGAAGACACACAGCAGGAGTATCACTATTATCCACTTTTGTACCTTAGAGTAGGAAGTAGTGTAGTTTGGGAGTTAGAGTCGAGTCGAGCTAGTCTCAGGGTTCCGGAGAAGTATTCTTCAGAGTTCGGGTACTACTCTTGTACCTTTCCTTTATAAGACTTAAGCGCAATTCAAGTTATCTTTCTATCTTACATTTCGAGTCAATTACATTCAGCTTTTACTTAGCTAATAGAAGCTTTATTCTAGGTTTAGACTAAAGTGAGTTTTGCCTCGGTTAGCGTAGCTCTTTTGAACCCTATAGTGTTGTGGTCATTCTTCGCTTGATCTTCGTCTAGGCACTTCGGTGTTTAGCCGTAGAGAGAGACCTCTCCCTAAAGGCCTTAGGGAAGGTTCTTTGGTTCGTTGTGAGCGCGGTGCCTAGATCTTGCCTTAGTCTTAGATTGGTGTCCCGTTCAACGGAATAGTTGTGGTACCCTAGGGAGGTGACAGCTCCGGACGGGCTCAGTAGTCCACCACGATAGTTCGGGCCGGTAGGATTTAGTGCGTCGTCATTCTCCCTTCTCATCCCAGTCCGAGAGCGCGGCTTTGCATGCCCCTACAGCACTAGAAGAGCTTGTTGATCCTATCTTACCTTGGCTCTGCTTTACCTTAGTTCATTTCCCGGATTTGACAAGAATAGATAGATTGCCTTAGGATCCTTCCTCGTCTCGTTGTCCTCCCAACTCACTAGGACCTCTCTAGTTCTTTTGTCAAGATCTCCTCGTGTGTCAAGTTACCCCCCGTATATCTTTATCATTACCCCCGCTATAAGTCCGTTTCACCGAGTCTCGATCCTCTCTACCGTTCTTTCGATTATCTATGCCATAGTGCTTCCCTTGGGAAAAATATAAATACGATAACCCGAATACCACCGGGTGAAGTGCTACAACGGTAATCCGTGTGCTTGCGGACCTTTCTGTGACATGTGATTTACCGGGCATTTCTGGCGCCGTTGCGATTGCAGCAGCGACGCTAGCAAGTGTCAACAATGAGGAGCATTTGAGGCTTGTGTTGCATAAGCTGAGGGAGAATGAGTTGTATGCAAAGTTCAGCAAGTGTGAGTTCTGGCTTAAGGAAGTTGCTTTTCTGGGTCATATTATCACCAATGGAGGGATTGCAGTAGATCTAGTCCTCCCTATTATATATAAAACAAATAGGGAAACCAGGCGGCCAGGCCTCCCAATTCCCTCCTGGTAATTTTCCAAAATCAGGGGATCTTCTCCTCTACTACCGAAGAGACCTAGTAGATCTGCGTCAAAAGCAGCAAGGGCGACCTCGCTAACGACGACACCTTCCTCTGCTATGAGCGGTCGGCTTCCTCTGCTATGAGTGGCGACCTTCCTCAGCAACATCCTTGAAGATGCAAGATGGTTCAAACTTGTTGCTCTATCGGCTTCCCCGAGGCTCACCCTAGCGGACGCATATCTACAATAGTTGCGAAGAACATCGTGTTCAAGGCGCAAGTTTAGGCTGCTAAATCGAGACAGCATTTGACACCTTCTTCCCTTACTATTCATTAGGTCTGTGGTCTCCTCCCTGTATTGATCGATTCAGTAAGATTGGTTCCCCATGCTCTTTGGCATTTTATACTGTTCTTTCATGTTTGGGTGATTATGGATCTATTATACCCTATCGCAAGAGTTTGTTCGAAGTCATTTTATTTGAGGTTTGTAGAAATTTGTAGATGAAATTATTAGACTACTTCCTCATTCTCTTTGATTTGAATATTGTTGTTGCATGCTTGGGTGATTGTGGATCTACTGTTCCCTATTGCAAAAGATTATTCCAAGTCAACTTATTTGAGGTTTATAGAAATTAAAAAATGAAATTATTAGATTGCTTACCCATGCTCTTTGGCTTTCCATATGTACCGCATTGAACTTAATAGATGAAATTTCTTCCGATTGCGAATGATCTCAACCCTTACATCTTGTTATTGTACTTGTTTTAGTGGGCCAAAGGGTCAACATCTGTAGTCGCTCCTGTTTAGACCTGCTCCAAGGTAACAAATGTAACACCTTTATTTCCTTAGTTCGAATCAATTACAAGATCCTAATCTGACTTGGGATCCACTTTTGCTAGATGGAAGCTACCGAGTCAATGATGCTTCTTCTCGAACAAATTAAAACAGAGGCAGCAGAGTACTCAAGAGTGGGTACCAAATCCTTATGTAGCAGTGTTGATGAAGAGTGAGTTGACACTCCCGAGCTCTCAATAATCAATGCCCTATCGTTAACGGGACCTTTAAAGTCTAATAGCACTCTTCGCTGCCGTGAAGCGGGAGCGCGGCGTCAGTGAACAAATGAGACGGAGGTTTGTTAATCCGTGTCTCCTTTGTGAATAAAGGAGACGGAGGATTGTGAATCCTCGTCTCCTTTGAGTCTGTCTTCATTGACAAGTCAGCTCGATCTCTCATTGCTTCCATTTCGACATACAGGCACAATCAACACATATATCTTTTGAGACAAAATAGACATCATAAGAGAGATAAACTTGTCCACATAGATGAAGATAACTTGTACACAGAAATAAAGAATAATTATTACAAACAGTTAACTTAACTTGTCCATCAAGCTAGGACTTAACTTGTCCATCACATTAATTATTTACTATGGTCGTCCTATCTGACCATACACATCAACAAAAGCATGCCCCTTGAACATCCACAAAAGTATGGTTATCTAACCCTGCACATCAACAAGCTCGAACTTCCTCATGCCCCATCAAGATTGGCTCTTTTTGCAGCCTCTTCATAAGCAACCAAGGATTCTTGAAGCCCTTCGAGCGCATCTTCAATGGGCTCGAGATTTTGTTCAGTAGTATACTTGTACCTCCTTATGTGCTAAGCCTTTTTGATGAGGATGTTCACCTCTTTCGTGATTTTTTCATACTCAGGTTTCACATAATCCCAGACATTAAGGTTTAGAAGCAACTCAAGCTCTACTCGCGACTCATAGAGTTTTGCCTGAAACAGGGTTAAACATGGTATAAGAATAACATAGTTAATTCAGAACTAATTTGCCTCAGAACTTGGAGCAGTATAGGCACAGTAATCATCATAGGAAAATTATATAAGAACTTGAAAATTATCCTAGGCTTCATAGCAGGGTGTGACAAGTAAAAGCAGAACTTAGTTCAGAACTGATTTGCCTCAGAACTTGGTATAAGGTCATGACAAGCATGGAAGACATCATCATAGGCACTAACTTTATCAAGCTCAAGCTCAAGCCAGCTCAAGCTCCATCTATAGAACAAGTAAAAAGGTAGTGAGATTCAGAGAAACTTGCCTCGCCGTCGTCGTGGTCATTGCCAGAGTCAGAGATGAGGTCCTCTACACCTTCGCCGCTCCCTCGACCCCTCTTCGTCGTTGCTAGACACTTGTGCTCGCAAACGTGAGGCAGGCGCCTCGCCCACTTCGCTACCCCCTCGCCGGCACGCTCCTTCTTGCTGCTGCTTGGCCCCTCGTCGGAACCCGAGACGATCCAGTCGAGGACCCTCGTCTCCGGCATTGGGTTCACTCCATCGCCGCTTGGCCCCTCTATGGCGCTCATCGTCGTCTCCCTCTTCGCCGCCATCTCACCGGCACGCGCGCGGATCCAGTTGCGGCACCGCTTCGCGTTCCGGTTCTCCTCGATCCCGGGTGCGCGGGGTCCTCCGCTACTTGGCCCCTCGCCGACGCCTATCGTTGTCTCTATCTCCACGCCTCCTCTCACGCCTCCTCTGCGCTTTTTTAAGGAAAGTGCTGTGCTTATCCATTCGGATTGAAGAAGGGGAGACGGAATGGGCCGGGGCAGTTGAATATTCATTTTGCAAAATGGATAGTCACTGCCGACGTGGGTTAGCAAACCCGCGTCGCTTTGTTGGCTGGTGTGCGGGCGGGCAACGGTTACTTTCTTTATACTAGGCTGCTGACGCTAACACGTGGGCCCGACACTTTTTTTTGAAATGACACTTGCTTCCTTCAAAAATTAGGGTCCATAAAGCAGCACCTAAAAATTAATAAAAATACGAACAATTCACAGTTTTTTTAAGAATCGAACAACTCATAGTTGGGCATTTGGTATTTTGAATAAAATATGAACAGTCACACGTCTCCTTGTGACCACATGTCTCTTTTGTGGCCAAGAGCTCTCCTGAGCGTACACGGGTTCCGAGGCACGTGACCAGCTGCCTGACGGTTCCCCATCTTGTCAATATAAATCCCCGGCCGACCAAGAACTTCGTCAACCACGGCACCAAGAAAACCCCAGCACCACCGTCTCCGGTCACCAAGAAGTGAATCCAAGAGCTTCTTCTTCCTCAAGCGTGCGCATGGCATCGTCAAGCGAGCCATCCAGGAAGCGAGGGAGGGAGGAGGAGGATGACGACGAAAGCCACCGCCGTCGGCTCGTCAAGGAGGGGACGGCGCTGGCGCCCGAGGAGGTGCTGCCGCCCCCGCCCAACGAGCCCGAGGAGGTGCTGCCGCCCCCGCCCGACGAGCCCGAGGAGGTGCCGCCGCCCCCGCCCGACAAGCCCGAGGAGGTGCCGGCTTCCCCGCCCGATGAGCCCGAGGAGGCGCAGGCGCCTGTTGACAGCTGTTAAGTGCCTACTTTAGCCGTCAATTTACTCATGAATAAAGGAGCAAGAGGCATTTCTTACACGTATTTTAGTTTAGAATAATGTAGTTCCACTTGTCCTTGGAGATTATGTGATTGCAGGAAAATAAGCATAAAAGAAGTGGCAAACTCACCTTCTATGATTCATGCCACGTCACCTCAAGGAGTGGCTGCCACCTCAGGTGCCATGCATGCAAGCTAAGCCACCTCAAGTGCCACGCATGCATGCCATGTCACCAATCCAAGGGAGGCAAGCCCCGACGAATCAGAGCGTGACACGTGGACTTCACATGGATCCATGGGCCCACCAGAGCGCCTAAACCGCCTCAAGAACACATGTACACCGGGGACCAACTTAAGGGCCCACAGGACAGCCACCCCGAGGAAGCACACCCCGATGGGGTCCACCTGGGGTCGGCCGACCCTAGGATCGGCCGAACCGACCTTGGGTCGGCTGATCCTAGGCTTCCACTACCAAGGCAGAGTATGTGGCCGCTGCTAGTTGTTGCTCTCAGCTCTTTTGTAGAAATTTGTAGATGAAATTATTAGACTACTTCCTCGTTCTCTTTGATTTGAATATTGTTGTTGCATGCTTGGGTGACTGTGGATCTACTGTTCTCTATTGCAAAAGATTGTTCCAAGTCAACTTATTTGAGGTTTATAGAAATTAAAAGATGAAATTATTAGATTGCTTACCCATGCTCTTTGGCTTTCCATATGTACCGCATTGAACTTAATAGATGAAATTTCTTCCGATTGCGAATGATCTCAACCCTTACATCTTGTTATTGTACTTGTTTTAGTGGACCAAAGGGTCAACATCTGTAGTCGCTCCTGTTTAGACCTGCTCCAAGGTAACAAATGTAACACCTTTATTTCCTTAGTTCGAATCAATTACAAGATCCTAATCTGACTTGGGATCCACTGTTGCTAGATGGAAGCTACCGAGTCAATGATGCTTCTTCTCGAACAAATTAAAACAGAGGCAGCAGAGTACTCAAGAGTGGGTACCAAATCCTTATGTAGCAGTGTTGATGAAGAGTGAGTTGACACTCCCGAGCTCTCAATAATCAATGCCCTATTGTTAACGGGACCTTTAAAGTCTAATAGCACTCTTCGCTGCCGTGAAGCGGGAGCGCGGCGGCAGTGAACAAATGAGACGGAGGTTTGTTAATCCGTGTCTCCTTTGCGAATAAAGGAGACGGAGGTTTGTGAATCCTCGTCTCCTTTGAGTCTGTCTTCATTGACAAGTCAGCTCGATCTCTCATTGCTTCCATTTCGACATACAGGTACAATCAACACATATATCTTTTGAGACAAAACAGACATCATAAGAGAGATAAACTTGTCCACGTAGATGAAGAAAACTTGTACATAGAAATAAAGAATAATTATTACAAACAGTTAACTTAACTTGTCCATCAAGCTAGGACTTAACTTGTCCATCACATTAATTATTTACTATGGTCGTTCTATCTGACCATACACATCAACAAAAGCATGCCCCTTGAACATCCACAAAAGTATGGTTATCTGACCCTGCACATCAACAAGCTTGAACTTCCTCATGCCCCATCAAGATTGGCTCTTTTTGCAGCCGCTTCATAAGCAACCACGGATTCTTGAAGCCCGTCGAGCGCATCTTCAATGGGCTCGAGATTTTGTTCAGTAGTATACTTGTACCTCCTTATGTGCTAAGCCTTTTTGATGAGGATGTTCACTTCTTTCGTGATTTTTTCATACTCAGGTTTCACATAATCCCAGACATTAAGGTTTAGAAGCAACTCAAGCTCTGCTCGTGACTCATAGAGTTTTGCCTGAAACAGGGTTAAACATGGTATAAGAATAACATAGTTAATTCAGAACTAATTTGCCTCAGAACTTGGAGTAGTATAGGCACAGTAATCATCATAGGAAAATTATATAAGAACTTGAAAATTATCCTAGGCTTTATAGCAGGGTGTGACAAGTAAAAGCAGAACTTAGTTCAGAACTGATTTGCCTCAGAACTTGGTATAAGATCATGAAAAGCATGGAAGACATCATCATAGGCACTAACTTTATCAAGCTCAAGCTCAAGCTAGCTCAAGCTCCATCTATAGAACAAGTAAAAAGGCAGTGAGATTCAAAGAAACTTGCCTCGCCATCGTCGTGGTCGTTGCCAGAGTCAGAGATGAGGTCCTCTATACCTTCGCCGATCCCTTGACCCCTCTACGTCGTTGCCAGACACTTGTGCTCGCAAACGTGGGGCAGGCGCCTCACCCACTTCGCTGCCCCCTCGCCGGCACGCTCCTCCTTGCCGCTGCTTGGCCCCTCATCGGAACCCGAGAGGATCCAGTCGAGGACCCTCGTCTCCGGCATTGGGTTCACTCCACCGCCGCTTGGCCCTTCTATGGCGCTCATCGTCGTCTCCCTCTTCTCTGCCATCTCACCGGCACGCGCGCGGATCCAGTTGCGGCACCGCTTCGCGTTCTGGTTCTCCTCGATCCCGGGTGCGCGGGGTCGTCCGCTGCTTGGCCCCTCGCCGACGCTTATCGTCGTCTCTATCTCCACGCCTCCTCTCACGCCTCCTCTGCGAGGAAAGTGCTACGCTTATCCATTCGGATTGAAGAAGGGGAGACGGAATGGGCCGGGGCCGTTGAATATTCATTTTGCAAAATGGATAGTCACTGCCGACGCGGGTTAGCAAACCCGCGTCGCTTTGTTGGCTGGTGCGCGGGCGGGCAACGGTTACCTTCTTTATACTAGGCTGCTGACGCTAACGCGTGGGCCCGACACTTTTTTTGAAATGACACTTGCTTCTGTCAAAAATTAGGGCCCATAAAGTAGCACCTAAAAATTAATAAAAATACGAACAATTCATAGTTTTTTTTAAGAATCGAACAACTCATAGTTGGGCATTTGGTATTTTGAATAAAATATGAACAGTCACACATCTCCTTGTGACCACATGTCTCTTTTGTGGCCAAGAGCTCTCCTGAGCGTACACGGGTTCCGAGGCGCGTGACCGGCCGCCTGACGGTTCCCCGTCTTGTCAATATAAATCACTGGCCGGCCAAGAACTTCGTCAACCGTGGCACCAAGAAAACCCCAGCACCACCGTCTCCGGTCACCAAGAAGTGAATCCAAGAGCTTCTTCTTCCTCAAGCGTGCACATGGCATCATCAAGCGAGCCATCCAGGAAGCGGGGGAGGGAGGAGAAGGATGACGACGAAAGCCGCCGCCGTCGGCTCGTCAAGGAGGGGACGGCGCTGGCGCCCGAGGAGCCCGAGGAGGTGCCGCCGCCCCCACCCAACAAGCTCGAGGAGGTGCCACCGCCCCCGCCCGACAAGCCCGAGGAGGTGCCGCTGCCCCCGCCCGACAAGCCCGAGGAGGTGCAGCTTCCCCGCCCGACGAGCCCGAGGAGGCGCTGGCACCTATTGACGGCTGTTAAGTGCCTACTTTTGCCGTCAATTTACTCATGAATAAAGGAGCAAGAGGCATTTCTTACACGCATTTTAGTTAAGAATAATGTAGTTCCACTTATCTTTGGAGATTATGTGATTGCAGGAAAATAAGCATAAAAGAAGTGGCAAACTCACCTTCTATGATTCATGCCACGTCACCTCAAGGAGTGGCTGCCACCTCAGGTGCCATGCATGCAAGCTAAGCCACCTCAGGTGCCACGCATGCATGCCATGTCACCAATCCAAGGGAGGCAAGCCCCGACGAATCAGAGCATGACATGTGGACTTCACATGGATCCATGGGCCCACCAGAGCGCCTAAACCGCCTCAAGAACACATGTACACCGGGGACCGACTTAAGGGCCCACAGGACAGCCACCCCGAGGAAGCACACCCCGAGTGGGGCCCACCTGGGGTCGGCCGACCCTAGGATCGGCCGAACCGACCTTGGGTCGGCTGATCCTGGGCTTCCACGTGGCGCTTGTCCATTGGTCCTAGAGGCCATCCCCGGGGTGTTTCACTCCTTCTTGCGCCGGTGGTCTGGCCTATAAATAGAAGGGGAGGGGGTTCATTTCTTACCAACACACCTTACTCCTCCTCTCTCACTTTTGGTTTCTAAGGCTCGGAGGTAGGCTAGAGTTGTTCTACTTCAGGTTCCAAGTCTACTTTGGGATCTAGGTATGAGTCCTCTTGTATCTTTATTTTATTGTATGACTTTGATCTACTTCAGTTATTCAGCTATTTCATATAAAGTTGTGCTTATATACATGGGTGAGTTGTTCATGTGTTCTTCGCTCGTTCATCATTTAGAGGCTCATGTTCTTGATGAACAAGGCCTTTCGATCCAGTTGACGAGTGACTTATAAATGTTTTCAGTGTTTCTTCATAAGTTAGAGGCTCATGTTCATCACGAACACGCCCCTTTGATCTTGTTGAATAGACATAGGAAAGCACAAGTCCGTTTGTGTACTTAGCCTAGTTTGATCTAGTTAGATCTCATGTTCGTGTTGCATGAAGTTCATGCTCAAGCTACGGTACTCGGTGTAATTGGCTAGTTTATCTGGCGACTCTGACCTAGGTCACAATAGCCCGGGCCGGTCAGGGTCCTGCTAACAATGTAAGCGTGGTGCTTGGGTTGCGTAGCTACGTTGCTTATGAGTGTATCCCACGGTTTGTCTTGGGGTAGGCCGCGGTGGTGACAGCCGTTGGACCCTTCTGGAATCCCCCACGTTCGGATACGCTGTAGGAGTCTAAAGGCTAACAACTGGAGTCGTGCGTAAGCGACGCGGGAGGTTAGCTCCCCGTTTGTACCTAGGTGCTTGAGCCAGCAATCATGCAATGCTAGTGTGCGTCTAACTCGTCTGACTAACTTTGTATGCGTAGTACCTTAGAACCTAGAACTAACTCGTATGTTGCCTCCTAAGCCTAGGAACTTTAGAGAGAGTGTGTTTGTGTGTTCACACTACTATCTTATCTATCATATCTTACCCCTGTACTTGAGTGTCTAGTTCGTTCCCGTCTATGATTTATACTCCTTGCAATAGTGTTGAACTTGTTAATCCGCCCAGCCTTCCTTGGATTCGATACCCTTTGGAATACTCCTTTGGGGAAATGCTACAATGGTACTTCCGTGCGCTTGCGGACTCTTGTAATCGTTAGGATTACCATTCAGTCATTTCTGGCATCGTTGCTAGGAACTCATAACTTAGCATCAACGTTAAGAAATACCAACAAGCATTTCTGGCGCCGTTGCCGGGGAAGGCTAAGGATAACATGTCAACACTTTGCAATGTTTATAATCATGACAGGAATAAAACAGTTCTCAATGCAGGCTAACTTTGAATGTTTTCTTTGTCTATCGATGATGAAGACAGGTAGTGTATGACTGGTTTCGACTTACCGCCGAATTTCACTGAAGATCCTGAGTCACTCGTAAGGAGAGCTAGAACTCATTTCGGTTCTCCCCAGCGTGTACGTACGGAAGTCGACCCAGCTTCCTTTGTGCCATCTACATCAACTCCTATGGCCAATCAAGAGAAGACTCTTCGCGAATACTCTGCTCCCTCTGCTGATCAGGTGCCTACTGGCCTCGGGATCAACACCGGGAACGGAAACTTCGAGATCAAGACTGGCCTCATTACGATGGTACAGGCTAGCCCATTCCGTGGCAAGCCTAATGAAGATGTGAGCACCCACTTGCAACAGTTCCTGGAGCTGTGCAGTACCTTCACTATACGAGGAGTGGAGGAAGATGCCATTCATCTGCGGCTGTTTCCATTCTCACTGCTGGGAAAGGTGAAGCAGTGGTTCTATGCGAACCGTGCAGATATTGACACCTGGGCAAAGTGCTCAGCAGCGTTCCTTGCGAAGTTCTTTCCGTTGGGCAGGACCAATGCCCTCCGGGGAAGAATTTCAAGCTTCCAGCAAGCAGCAAAAGAAATCATTCCAGAAGCTTGGGAAAGGCTTCAGGAGTACATCCTGGCTTGTCCCCATCTTCAGGAGTATTAGATCAATGCTCCACTGTCTCTTGAGATTATGAACATTTTGATAGGGAACAACAGTTTGTTTTATTATATAAAGAAATATGTGTTGATTACTATTTTGCCAACTAGATCGGAATTATTCTAAAAAATATCAAAATTGAAATGAAATCAATTAATATTGATACATGATTAGTTAATTTATGTTGGTCTTCAATGCGCTTAGCCCACTTATAATTGGGCCAAAAGTCAATTTTATTCAAATTAACGTGACATAAAGGGCAGCAAACAATGTGCACAATTTTTTACTCGACCAAACAAAAACAGGTCCACCAGAATCAAATCTGTGCCCGAATCAACAACAAATGGGCTCACCGAAATCTTTTTTGGGAGGTCTGAACAACGCCGGCCTACATGAACAATTTTGGGCTCAAGCCAGCAACAAATTAACAAGTCAAATTCTGTTTATGATGCAATGGTTCGTCAAAATTGGCAAGCCACATCAGATTCTGTCCAGCGTGGCAAAGCTGCAGGAACAAAGTTACGACGTTTTTTAATGACAATTTGCACGCGTCATTAAATTCGTGAAGCCGCGAAGGAAGGTATCGTCGTTAATCGCGACCTGTGATGCTGGATTAATGACAGAGGGTTCTCGACCGGCGTCATAAATCGTGATTTATGACGAGAAACGCTCTTTTTCTACGTCACTAGTCGGCATTTTCCTCGTAGCGTGGAGAAGTCATCACCTTTAGTAGCCTCCTTGAAATCCATTCTAGACAAAACTACGAAGAGCTGACAATAGTGACAATAAAACTAGTCAGGCTTGCACTTTACGAATTACAAGCAATTATTTTCGTATCTTGAAATCCATTGTAGGACAAAACTACAGTCTAACCGACTCGTCTTCTACAAGCATGAACTACCAGCTAGATCGACTAACAGTGACAGCACTTGTAGTTTGAGTAATTTTTATACATCATAATAATCGCTATGCTGATTCTTTACAGTTGTAAGTGACTGCCAGGCTTGCAGCAAAGTTTCCAAGCATGGATAGAAACATTTGTGTCAGGAAGCAAGCATTCAAGATTGCAAGCATCAATTTTCCACATGTGGTCCTTGTCTGAATCGTGGAAGTACCTAGGGTTCCTTATTGTGAGCATATCGAGCAAACCAAATCGACAACAGGTCTAGTACACCACCATGGTCCCCCACCTAGATCAAGCGCCAGATCAAGCAGAGGACCCAGGAAGTAAGAAACCTAGGGTTGAGGGAGAGCAGAGGGGAAGTTGGAGGCTTACCAGCGAGAAGGATGTTGTTGGCGTCGTGGAGGTGACCTCGAAGGTGTGCCGCACCGCCACCCCGTCACTTCGCGCCACAACACAGACACCTCTCGCCGCCGCCTTGCAGCCTCCCGCACCGCCACCTTGTCCCATGCGCACCGCCAATGGGTTAGGGTTTAGGAACAAAGCCCCTTTTGTTTCGCTTTCAAGATGGCCCAAACCGAATGGCATTTTTTTAGCAGACCTAGCTTGAAATGGACCCAAGGTGTTCCCCGTGGATTGATCTCATTCCCGACTAAACGAATGAGGCCTAACTCTGTCTATAAATATATGAAATTTAGAACAAGCTAGTTAGTTTAAAAATGAACTACTTTGCTTGTCCTAAATGACATATATTTATGGACGGAGGTAGTAGTTCAAAGAATGCAAGATGGACACTACTATTCTTTAATGCTAGAGTGACAAGCAAGACACAGCTACCACAATCAGAACCTAATAGTAAGGCGTTATTCCCTTAAACCAGAGCCCAATATGGACAAAGAAAAATGGACAAGCTCAGATAAACTGCTTGAAGTTATACTTGAATTATATTGCTTATCAATTATTCATCTGCAAATAGGATGAGTTATACTTATCAATTCCTTTCAGATAAATCGGTTTCTTGTACACTGTAAGGAATCAAATGCTCGTAGCCTAAGAGGAGGAGAGGGTGAATTAGGCAAACTTAAAACCTTAAGGTATGGTTTCCACTACTTTGCATAAAGTAAAGTAGATCATTTCTATCTGGATGTGCAATCTAAGGTTGATCTAGTGTGGAACCCTCATCACAAAACAAGTTTTACAACCTATAGCCAATCCTAGTAAGATACTACTCTAGGAAAGTAAAGGCAAGTAAGGATTGCAAGAAAGTAATGTGGAAATATAAAGTGGGATGAGAAGAAGCAAATTCTTGACCCGCGATTTATCCTGTGGTATCGATAGGCACTAAGCCACTCCTAGTTCACGTTGTTGAAGCACTCCACACAAGAGTATTATTTCCCGGTCACCAAGTCTCTCCCAAGAGCACCACTTGACTAGCCACGAAGGCACTCACCAAGCCCCTTGGTCACCTTGATGCAGTCTCCACTAAGAAGCTTCTCCACCAAGCGTCATCACCACTCCACACCAAGCCGAAGGGTCGAAGACTTGCCGAAGAGCCACTAAGGCCCCAAAACTTTTGGTGCACCTGTATAACTTGATCCACTCAAGAATCACCTCACAAAATAAGCACACATTGCATCTCACTCAGCTCTAAGCCTATGCAAGCACTACACACACTCTAAGCATGTGCAAAGCCTTTGGATGTTCACTTAAGCACTAGGATGGCATCGATGTGATCTTCAATGTGTCTTGCACTCCTCTTCACTTCCACACACTCCCGCCACTTTAACTGGGTGAGTGGAAGGAGTATAAATAGCCCATGGCATCCATCTAGCTGTTGCACAATAGCTAGCAGAAAATACGCCATCGGATGAACCGCTGGTGGTATTTTTGGGCCATCGGTTCATTAGGTGCCCTTCCACGTCACGTATCCATTGTGATCCTTGTTGATGTCATTCATTTGATGCATTCACCGATGCTCTTCTGGTGATTGTCGGTTCATCTGGTGCTGAAAGATCCTGCGCCACTCCCTCTCTGTCTTGGAAAAAATAATTTATCAGATGAACTGATGCCTTCATCTGGTGCACCATCGGTTCACCCGATGGTTTTCTTCGCAGATACTTCGCCCGAGGTATTCATCCGACGCATCTACAAACCATGTTGTCAGTTCATTCGACGGTCCCTATTAATTTGAGTCTTTACGCAGTGTACCATTTCATCCGGCGCTTGCACCGATGCCTCCTTCTAGGTACCGTCGGTTCATCCGACGGTGTCATTTTGTTGTTTCTTTGTTGTGTCCATCTGCCACTTCCACAAAATCATTTGTTCGAGTATGATTTTGGTGATTCATGACAGCATGACCAATGGAACTAACCACATTGTTTGAGCATGTCCTTACAGGCATTCTAGGTCCCATGGATGTTACCACAATCAAAGCCAAGATACCACCGGTTAAGCATAGAAAAAATCCACAGTTTGTATATATTTTGAGGCTCTAAACTATGGTAAGTTGGCTCTAAGTGATGGAAAGTTGAAGACAAAGCAAAGCAGTCAAAAAGGTATGACTTGGAATATCTCTTATGCTTGTTTCACACCTCTAGTATTCATGCCCCGCTTGATCTGTTCTCCTTTACTCAGGACGAGCAAAGGTCAAGTGTGGGGGTATTGTTGACAGTTGTTAAGTACCTATTTTAGGGCCATCAACTCCTGCATTTTATCATGTGAAACATGCATCCAAACTAGAATATGAAATTAAGCTGACAATTTCCACAAGTGGCGATGTATATTCGAATGCAGGTATTTAGCATAATAAATGAGAAGAAAGTACACCTCCTTGATCCAAGCACTTCAGGCTCAGCCAATGAGGGGCTGCCACATAGGATTCTCTTGGATCCAAGACATCACCAATCCAAGAGAAGCAAGCCCAACGAATCAAAGCACACCACATGGATGTCACGTGGATTTAAGGGCCCACAAACCGTCCAAACCACCTCTATCCACTGTCTACTTCTACAACCGCCATAGGGACCCACCTACTAGCAACCCAGAGAAAGCTTAGGGCAAGTGGGGCCAAAAATGGGTCGGTCAAACCTCCTTTGCCTTACGTTGCCATATGCTTGCATGTGCCACTTGCTTATTGGTCCTAAGGGATATCCCCGGGGTGCGCAAGGTGCTCGCAGACTCAGAAGTGGGGTGTCTCACTTTTAAAGGAGAGGGGCTAAGAAAGGAGAACACATTTCAAGGAAACACATCTCTCCTTTGTGTTGTCTCTCCTCTCCCTCATTCTCTCTTGGTGGAGGTAACCCGTCACCTCCCCATGGGTTGTGTGTGTGTGTGTGTGGAGTGTTTAGCCTAGGATAGTGCTAGGTAGAGAGGGGTGAAGAGAGAGATGGAGGCTTGAGAGCGGTGATTCATTTATCGTTCATCAAGTCTTGTACCTCTACGGATGCTTCTGTTCTTCATTTAAAATAAAGTGAGTGTTCGTGCATTTCCTATTTATACTAAAGTAGTATTCATGCATAGTTGGTATGTTCATGTGTTCTTCGTCTGTTCTTTGTTTAAAGGCTCGTGTTCTTCGTCACACGACCCTTTCGATCCTGCAGCTTAGGCTCATAAGTTTGCATATTTGTTTGTGTGATTAACTCCTTTTGATCTAGTTAGAGTGCACGAATGCGTTGGCATTCGTTCTTTCTTGTTGACCATGTGGTTTGACAATGAGTAAGGTCTGGTCCGTTCTTGCGGGTTCGTCGCTCCGTACTTGTACGGAGTACTATAGTTTTGTTGCAGGTTGACATATAGTAATCAGTGGTGTAGACGTGGTGTCTAGATCACATGTTATCCATCATTTGCCTTGTGCCCCATATTTAGATAGAACTAGGCCGCAGTAGTGACAGTTGTTGGACCCTTCGTACTCCTCCACGTCTGGGTACATCATAGAGCCAAATGCCGGAGACTCCTGTTAGAGCCAGGGTGAGACGGTACCCGAAGCGAGACCCTTAACATGTGACTGATCTCTAGAACCTACACCCTCATGGGAACCTTCACTTACCAATATGCCTCGACGAGTGTTCTTACACGCTCACGCTAACCCGGCGGCACAACAGTGAGGTTAAGAAATACCAACATTAGCCCTAAGTGATGCCAAGTTGAATACAAAGCAAAGAAATAAAAAAGACACTATCAATGAACCGACGGTACGTATGGAGTAGCAGCGGTGCAAGCACCACATGATTTGGTACGTTGCAGAGCAGGTTTGGTCAACAGGGATCGTCAGATGAACTGACAGTCTGAAATGTAGATGCATCAGATGAATTTCTGATGACAGATAAGCAGAGACAGATGTGTCAGATGATCCGACGGTCTGGTTAGTTCGACCGTCGATCTATCTGATAATTATTTGGTCCAAGACATAGAGGTTTGGAGGTTCATCCAGTAGCACTAGATGAACTGATGCATTGTCGGTGGAAGCGTCAAATAAATGGCAGCAGAGTTGCAATGGCTAAGTGACGTGGAGGGGGCACCAGATGAACTGATGACCTAGGAAAGCAAGTGTCGATTCATCTGATGGTATACTTTTCAGTATCCGTTAGCCAAAGGTTAGCTTGATGCTTTGGGATATTTAACCCCCTCCACTCCCCCATTTGAGGGTGCTGGATTGTGTGGAAGTGCAAAGGAGTTCAAGATACATTGAGGATTATATCCAAGTCACACTAGTGCTTAAGTGCTCATCCAAAGGCTTTGCACATGCTTAGAGATTGTGTAGTGCAAGCATAGGCTTAGAGCTGAGATGTACGCAAGGTGTGTCAACCTTGTGAGGTGATTCTCTAGTAGATCAAGTTCTACAACGTGCACTGGAAGCCTTGGGACCTTAGTAGCTCTCCAGAAAGTCTTCGACCCTCCGGCTTGGTGTAGAGCGGTGAAAATGCTTTGTGGGGGTGGGGGGAGACCCCCATCCCTTGGTGGAGAAGCTCCTTAGTGGAGGTGGCATCAAGGTGACCAAGGGAGTTTTGTGAGTGCCTTCGTGGTAAGTCAAGTGGTGCTCTTGGGAGAGACTTGGTGACTGGGAAGCAATACTCTTATGTGGAGTGCTTCAACAACGTGGACTAGGGGTGGCTTAGTGCCTATCGATACCACGGGATAAATCACTTGTCAAGAGTTTGCTTCCTCTCATCCCTCTTTACGTTTATGTGTTCCATACTTTCAATCTTTGTGTGCCTTTACTTTCATAGAGTAGCATCTTGATAGGATTGGCTATAGGTTGCAAAACTCTTTGAGATGGGAGTTCCACACTAGAACAACTGTAGTTGCACATCTTAGATAGTACGTTCTAGTTCATGTTTTTAAGCAAAAAGTGATAACCCTAGGCACAAGGTTTCAAATATGCCTAATTCACTGCCTCCCCTCTTAGGGTACGAGCATTCGATTCCTTACATCCTCCAAAGTTTGAAATTCATTCAGAATAACAACCTGATAAGGAAATAAAGATGAGCATGTTCATGGGCACATAGAACAACCAGTCATTCATGTCTCTAGATGAGGAGAAGAGGGTGGAGAAGGGGGCATTCAGTAGGTATATCTATAAAACCACAAAGAAGTGTGGACAAGGCCCTACCATCCCTACCTAGTAAGGAGATAGAAAATTTGTGCATAGCATTCAGAGGTTTCAGGGTGCACTATCTAATTGATTCTTTAGAGCAACTCCAACAATTTGCTATCTCAACTTGGCATCTATCTAAGTTTGGCAAAACAAGAAAAATGTGTTCCAACAATTTGGCAAAACAACTTGACATCAATAGCAATTTGGCATCTCAGACCTCTCCACGTGTAAATATGTGCGTCGCGACTCCGGTTGCCATCGCGACGTTTCCCTCTAAGTGGGAGGGTGAAAAAAGAAATAAATAACAGAGAAGGGTTCCTGACGTAAGTTTTCAAGAGGTGCAAGGATATAAACATAATTCAATTTCTCTCACAAGGTTTCTCATGTAAGTTAGATCTGAGTTTGGCAAGTGAATTATGTCAAACTTTTAGAGATGAACTCTTTTTTTTGTTTAGCATATCTTTTCCAGAAGTTGGTAAAACATATGATATACAAGTAAAATATGACAAATTGTTGGAGATCTAAGAGATCTTGCATGAGGGGGCGAGCGGCGGGTGCGCGAGCGTGAGCGGCGGCAGCGGGTGTTGCAAATTTTCCAAATATTGAACACCAGCATACTAATGAAAGTAGCCCAAGGGCTAGGTGAATTTCTCGATGGGTCTGGGTATTAGGCCCGCATCTTCCTGCAGGCCGGACCTGATGAAACGAATCGGACCGTTCAACGGCAAACTAACATATATAGCACTCTAAAAAATCACAGCACGTTCAGTCTGTTGCGGTAATGTATTCCGTAGTTTTCTGATGAGCTCGCCTAATGATGCTGTTGTCTAAAAACAAATTAAATCCGGCATGATGTGTTGTTACAGTAGGATAGGCTTCTCGTTCCCGTTTGTCTCATGTACCAGGCTCAGATAAACAGCTTGAAGTCATACTTAAATTATACTGCTTATTATCAATTGTTCATCTTCAAATAGGCTTTGAGTTATACTTTTCAATTCCTTTCAGATAAACTGGTTTCCTGTACAGCCATATGCAGGATTTCTCAGAAAAAAGAAAAGGAAGAGGCCAATATAAGCAAAGGATAACTCAACTTTTTTTTGAAGGAATCAACAGGGGGCTTGATCGGCGCCCACCTGAACATTTCATTCAAAAAGGCCGCGACCGGAAGGTCACGCCCAAAGTTTACAAGTCGATCAAACCCGGGATTACAAGCACGGGACATCGGACTTGAACTAAAACTGGTAAAGTTAGAAGAGCTACACGCAAACTACTTTAGGCATTACAACCAGACGACATACTTGCCAACTCCATCAAGACCAAAATGCTACCCCCACCCCTCGTAATTGCGCACAGTATGTTGCCGCCCTTAACCCAACGGGGGGAGGAAGCTCAGGAGGAAAAAGGAACCACACAACAAAGAGGGGACTAAGAGCAGGAAGAGCACACTGATCACGACGTTGTTGCACACACGGACCCCCCGAAGAGCTGACAGTTGCACCATAGATGCGCATTCGGGCCTCCACCTACCGCCATCTAACGCCCATCAAGAGGAGGAATCTATCAGGGGTTTAGATCTGAGCAGTCCAAGGGGGGTCAACCCTGGTGGTTTATTTGTTCGGTGGAGGAGATCGAGAGCTAAGAACGCGATAGTTATGCTAACATAGCATACGGAAATCACGGCAGAACACAAGGGACAAGGCGATTTTATACTGGTTCGAGCCTCCGGAGAGTAAAACCCTACGTCCAGTTGTTGGTGTTGATTCGATCTCAGGTCTCGTACATTGGAGGGCGCCCTTGGCCACCTTATATTGTCTGGCGGACAAGGTCGGTGGACCGGAGTCCAAGTTGGTTACAACAGGGAAACCTATCTCTAGTCGGTTACAACATGGAAGGCTTATCTGAGCTGCTTTACTCCGTCGGGACTGCCTTGGATTGCTCGCCAAGCTATCTTCTCATCTTTGGGCCCACATGTCATGTCAGGCAGGCCTACTGACAAGTCAGCGGGTCGTTTGGTGGGCTGGACCCACTTGTCGGGGACGGCCGTGGGCCTGGTCGGTGGGGACCCAGGGGTACCCATGTCTCACAAGCCCCCGAGCGATGTGTAGGCGCAGCGACCTCAAGGGGGTCATGACGAAGTCATGGAGCCATCGACAGGTCGAATAGCATGCACGTCGGTCCAAAAGAAAAAAAAATCAGCTTAGCAGCCGATCTTTTTGTAGTTTTGCCGAACGCAGCAAGGTCGAGTGACGACCTATAGGAAGTAGACTTTCAATGGATCGAAGCGACGAAAAAAATTAGAGGGCATCGAAGATGCTCTCGTAGAGTAGTCCCTAAGCATTAAAGCAGGCAGCATGGCTGGTTTGATGATAAAAAAAGAAGAAAGAAAGGCGGCGACGGAGTTGCCGTAAGGTCTAGCGATCTGACAAAGGCGACGACAGAGCCGTAGGGAGGTCTAGCGACTTGACGAAGGCGACGACGGAGCCGTAGGGAGGTCTAGTGACCTGACGACGGCAATGACGGAGTAGTAGGGAGGTACAGCGACATGAAGAAGGCGACGACGGAGCCGTATGGTGGTCTAGCGACCTGACGACGGCGACGACGGAGCCGTAGGGAGGTCTAGCGACAGGACGACGATGATGACGAAGCCATAGGGAGGTCTAGTGACCTGAAGAAGACGACGACAGAGCTGCATGGAGGTCTAGCGACCTAAAGCCGGCGACAACGGAGCTGTAGAGAGGTCTAGCGACCTGACGAAGGGGACGACGGAGCCGTATGAAGGTCTACCGACCTGACGAAGGGGACGACAGAGCCATAGAGAAATCTTGCAACTCAGGATGGCAACGGGGCGGGGCAGAGTTGAGGCTATACTCCCCGTCACCGTCCCGTTCCCCGAAACAGAGTCCCCGCCCCGACCCCGACTTGCAATTCGGGGTGAAACTTCCCCCCGGCCCCGGCCCCGGCCCTGATGGATCCCCGATCCCCGTCGGATCCCCAAGGGAAGTGCAAGCACCTGTGCAAAAATCCCCACCAGAAATTTTCACTATGAACAAAGAAACAAATTCTGTACACCATTACAATTCCTAACTACCGCAAGAATTTGAGAAGCCACTTCAAAGAATTCTTGGTTGAGTTGGTTCAAATCAATTAAACAAAACAATACTCAAACATGATAGATTCACAAGCCAACAAAGGCAACAAGTCACGGCAAATGGCGAATCAGTAGCCAACATCAGCAAGCTAACTTTACAGGCACAAACATGTGGATTCAGAGAATAATCTTGGACGATGGCCAATATTGAGGTCGTGCGCTCGCTGGTGGCAACGAATCGCTCTTGTCGCGTCCACACGTCTCCATTGCTTGGGATCTCAATCGATTTTGGTGGACATGGTGGTAGTGGTAACAGGCTAGTAGGAGGGGAGGACGCATAGTCTCTGGCCTTGCGTCAGCGGTGTCGCCACGTCGGCGGCGTCGCCACGTCGGCGGCAGCAACGGGCTAGAAGGAATTGCGAAGGGTGCGAGTTGCAGATGCGACGCGAGAAAGTAGAGGGAGCGGCGGCTGCCACTTGACCGGAGGATTGGCAAATGCAAATATGCTCTAGGGTTTCAGAGAGGGAAGTTTATATACTATTGGGCCATTGTTGGGCCGATAGGGAGGAGAATCAGCCCAACTATACTGCTCTGTCAGATCCCCATGGAGCCCCACGGGGCAAAAATCGCCCCCGCCCCCGCCCCGATAGAAATTCGGGGCCCCGCCACGAGGTCCCCGAGGGGGGATTTCGTCCCCCGTCCCCGCTTCGATCGGGTCGGGTCTCCGCGGGGATCCGCCCCCACGGGGAAAATTGCCACCCTAACTAGCGACCTGACGACGGCGACGATGGAGCCGTAGGGAGGTCTAGCGACCTAACGAAGGCGATGACGGAGCCGTAGGGAGGTCTAGCGACCTGACGAAGGGGACGACATAGCCGTAGGGAGGTCTAGCGACCTGACGAAGCCGACGACGGAGCCGTAGGGAGGTCTAGCGACCTGACGCTGGCGACGACAGAGCCGCAGGAAAGTCTAGCGACCTAGCCGCAGGGAGGTGTAACGACTTGACGCTAGTGACGACGGAGCTGCAGGGAGGTCTAGCGACCTGACAAAGTAACACTTCTGTTCCGAGTTAGTTCATTGTAGCCTTTTTTGTAGGTCGTTGTGTATTGACAGAACGATCCGTGCACATCGGACACTACTTCACTAAGCACTGCAAGTGCCCAGCCTTCCCCAGCCAAGACATCGACGTTTGAGTCGAAGTTTGGAGCACAGAGCTCCACCGGAAATTTGGCTCTGGTAATCTCTCCGGCCGTCGAAGAACCCAAGCCAATCAACGTGGTACCTGCTTTAGCAGCTCAGGGCCTGGTGCCGGACCAAGTTCAACTTGAGATGCCGTTGTCGGACCCAGAAACAACCACCGAGGCAAGACCGGGTTCGACGTCGACTGCTAGGGATCGACGAGACTGGGAGATCGACTGGACCGGCACTCCGTTGGAGGCGGACATGTTCGACGATGACGAAGACCTCAAGGCATGCAAAAATGCCATTTTAACTCTCAGCAGCTCGTCGCTGCTCTTGAGGTTACTTCTCATATGTCGTCAGTACTTAGTTAGTAGCCTAACTTTGTCTTATTGTAGTCATTGACAGATCGGGCCTAGGGTAAGGCTGACCAGTGCAGGGGTGCCATAACGGCACATGGTGAAGATGTCAGCAGACCTACAGGGAGGTCTACCGAGCTGGACCTGTAAAACAAAGTAGATGCGAAGTCAGCGTATCAATTTATAAATATGATGAAGACATAGCCTAAGCTAAGTATGTAGAAGTTGAGTAATGTTAGCCGGAGCTGAACATTCGTGTCCTATGTTTTTGTTTGAAAAAGACATTTCCCTTATCGTGCAAGGCACACATTATGCGGACTCGAAAGCTCTGAAGCTGCAAAGTGTTTCACCCCTCTACAATGCTCAGAAGCGAGGCTTAGATGTAGCCGATGCACGGGGTGGGGCTTAGGATACCCATAACGAGAGTCAATCAGTTAGTGGAAAAACACTCATAGGAGGGGTAGGACCCCTCAGGTCTTGCGACCCTTAGATTGGCATGGTCAAGCCCTCGAGCGTGTCGAGGGGGAGGGGAACATAACACAAGATAAAAAAATAAACCCTCAGGTCTAGCGACCTAGGTGTTGGCATTGCCAAGCCCCCGAGCATGTCGAGGGGGAGGGATTGGATGAGCAGAAAAAACATGTAGAGCAGGTCGGCAAAAGTCACGGAAACACAGAGAATCCGAGACGATCGACGAAAATACACGAAAGTCATAAATATTTAATTACAAATAACACGTAGCTTGACGAGCCGGAAGATCGTTGCCGTTTGATGCGAGCTGAAGCCGCGTCGAGGTGTCGGGGTAGTCAGCGACGTGATCGCCGTCTTTGTGATCGGCGGACTGCAGGTGACGAGGTGGTCGGCACCACCAGCTGCGGATCGGCGGACTGCAGGTGACGAGGTGGTCGGCGCCACCAGCTGCAAGAGCAACTGTGCGCTCCTTTTTTGATCGGTGGTTTGACCATGTGGATGCATGCATCACGTAAGAGAAATAGCAGATTAGCAAAAATCATGCCGGCCAAAACCTAATCAGAAAATAAAGAAAGAAAATAAATTAAATAGTGTATTCCCTATACGTCTTGTAGATGGACTTTGCTTGGACTCGTGCATGCAGCAGTACTGCAATACATAGCACTTCGATCTTGTAGGTGACGAGCTAGATCCCGATCTGGTGAATGCTGAGGCCAGGGACAACAGTCGCCGACGCCACCAGGTTGCATCTAGGGCAATGTGCCTGGAGAGTTGGAGGTCGGTATGTAGAAGGGACGCAACAGCCCAAGAGCCGCGCAACCGTGCCGTACCGACGAGACCGGCGAACGAGCGGAACAAATTCGCCGAGTTGATGACGAACCGGTTGATAACGAAGTCGTCATGGGTCGTGGGCGGGTGGATGGACGCGAAAATCTTTCTGACGCGCCATTCACAAAACGAAGACACCGACCTCACGATTAGATCAGAGGGTGGCAGCGAGCAGGTCGCTGTGGAGATATCCTTCGTGTCGTCGTCGAAGATGATCGCCGGAGCGAGCTGCCACCGCGCTACACGAAGAGCTCCGGATCTTCCCCTACCTGGCGCACCAACTGTCAGAGGTTTAGATCTGAGAAGTCCATAGAGGGTTCAACCCCGTTGGTTTATTTGTTCGGTGGAGGAGGTCGGGAGCTAAGAACGCAATGGTTATGCTAGCGTAGCACTATCACGGCAAGACACAAGAGAAAAGACGATTTGATACTGGTTCGGGCCTCCGGAGTGTAAAACCCTACATCTAGTTCTTGATTGTATTGATGTGGATGGCTCGTGGTCCTCGGAAGGACGCGCTTGCCCGCCTTATATTGGCTGACGGACAAGGTCGGTGGACCGAAGTCCAAGTTGGTTACAACAGGAAAACCTATCTCTAGTCGGTTACAACATGGAAGGCTTATCCGAGCTGCCTTAATCCGTCTGGACTGCCTTAGCTTGCACGCCCAGCTGTCTTTTCGTCTTTGGGCCCACATGTCAGGTCGGGCAGGCCTACTGAAAGGTCGGCAGGTCTTCTGGTGAGCCTGATCGGTGGGGACCCAAGGGTACCCATGTCTCACAGAGTCCTTAAAGGAGGGAGGGTCGGCTACTATGGAAGCACCCGACAAATGATTTGGTGACACCGTCAACAGGAGCGCGACGACGAAGCAGAGGTGTCAGAGGCGACCACCCGATAAATGTTTTCTGTGCGGCAAGCCAGGACACTTCATCACCGACTGTCCGGAGAAGGTGGAGAACAAGGACGGCTACAAGTACCGGTCGAGGATGGAGAACAAGCACCGGTCAAGGCGCAACCACAAGCACAAGCACCGGAAAAAGGACGAGCGGAGATCGAGGAAGAAGGACGGCCACGGAAGAAGGCCCGAGCGAGGTCGGAGCAAGCGATGTAGACTCCAGCTCCGCCTACTCTACCTCGAGCTCCAATAGCAGCGAAGATGAAGGTGATCGGCGCAAGAGCAAGAAGGCGTCCAAGAACTTGAGCGGGCTGAGCTGCATCGCACGTGACGGCTTCTGCGGCATGGCACACAGCTCCGGCAACAAGAAGAGCCAGAAGGATGACTCGGACTCCGACTCCGAGGATGAGGTACGTGATGAGCTTTCTTTCTTGAGCCAGGAGAATGAGGAGCTTGGCAAGTTGCTTGATAACCGCGATGACATGCTTAGAGAGGCTAAGAAGATGAGGAAAGAGCTTAGGGCCTCGCTAGAAGATGCTAGGAATAGAGTAGCTGAGCTAGAAACACAGAACCTTGATGCTAAGCTTGAGATAGATTCGCGTAAGGCTTCACCTGTTGTGTCTGATGAGGTTGATTGCACTGATTGCTCTATTTTCCTAGCTGATCTTACTGCTCTTAAGGAAAAGCATGCCTCCAAGTGTGAGGAACTAGATGTGCTTAGGGTTAAGTTGGCTGAGCTGCAATCTAGACCCTCTTTGCTAGGTGCTTGCACGTCTTGCCCTGTGTTGCATGGAAAGATTGCTGAATTGTGTGCTCGTATTGTTTCACTTGAGGCTGATTTGAAAGCTCCTATTCCTACGTCCTGCTCTACTTGTGAGTTGCATGCCGTAAAGAATCTGGAACTTGCACATTATGTTGATCGCTTGCAGGATGAAAACGATGAGTTTAGAAAAATGATAGGTTGGTTGTCGGGTCATGAGCCACAACTTAGGATGATGATAGAGGCATACAAGCGCAATGATGGGCAAGCGCTTGGGTCAAATAAGATTGGAGAGTGCAGTGGTGAGGGAGGAGAGAAGATTGGTGATATCCAAGCTCCACCAAAAACCTTCCACAAAAATGCCTATGCTCCTAAGCCAAATCCACTAAGAAACCGACTTGACACAACCCCAGATCCACCAGTGTTTCCTCCCCAAACAAATGATTTCCAAAAACCCATCAAGTTCAAGAGTGACGTGGGGAACAAGTTCCTTGGGAAGAAGGGAGAGAAACCGAGTGAGGAGAAACGAAAAGAGGAGCCAAGTGAGCAGCCCCAACCCAAGCCTGAACCAAAACCCATTCGGTTCTATTGTGGGTATTGTGGTAGAGATGGTCACAAGAATGAGTTTTGCTTCAAGAGGAAGCATGAGGAGAGGTTGGATAAGGAGTGGGCTAACAAGGACAAGTACCACCTCTCAAATGGTGTACCTGAGCCTCGTATGCAAATGCCCAGGGCCAAGGCCATTGTGAGAATGGTTCCGGCTTGGGGAGATCGAGGGGTGGCAGGTGGTGCTGCTGGCCGAGCACCACCGGTCAGACCGGTGCAGGTCTGGGTGCTGGGCAGTTCTGTTTCCGTGCCCGTGAGCATGCTCGATTCAGTTCCTTTGGTCGTGGTATAGGTGGTTGGCATGGTGAGTCTGGTGGTGCTCAGTTTGCTAGACGTTCTCTACCTCGTGCTCAATACAATGGTGGGAGGAGTCGTAGCTTTGAGTCTCAGAGGAGCAACGGTCCACGGTCTTCCTTTCGTGACTTTCGTTCTCCTCCAGCGAGATAGGGGTGTTTCCCTCATGGTGGTACTCATCGTGGTTTCCGTGGTGGTAGCTTTGGTAGGCGTGATTCTTTGGATTGTGCTAACCCCACTTTGGAGCAAATGGCTCGGCACTTGTTTCACTCTTTTGGTACTAACCCCAGTGCTGAGTCATTTGTTCACTCACATGCTCGTTTTTGAATTTCAGGTGGGAGACTTGAGGAACATTTGGTTGATTGACTCCGGTTGCTCGAGGCATATGACTGGAGACAAGGGGTGGTTCTCAAGTCTCGTCCCGGTGGTGTCCAAGACATACATCACCTTTGGGGACAATGGTCGAGGACGTGTGCTTTTAGAAGGTGAGATTAAGGTAAGTGACAAGGTCACTCTCAAGCGTGTTGCTCTTGTTCAATCGCTCGGGTTCAATTTGCTTTCCGTGTCCCAGCTTTTGGATGAGGGCTTTGAGGTGTTGTTTTGGCCTGGTGGTTCTCAGATTTTGGATTCTCGAGGGGACCTTGTTTGCATGGTCGTTCCCAAGAGTCAAATTTTTCGAGCGGATTTCTCTCAATCTTCTGGTGTGGCTCATTGCTCTTTGGCTGGTTCTTCGAGTGAGTTGTGGAAGTGGCATAGGAAGTTGGGTCACTTAAGCTTTGACCTTTTGTCTCGCTTGAGTAAACTCAATTTGGTCCGAGGATTGCCCCGTTTGAGGTTTGAGAAAGAGTTAGTTTTTGCACCGTGCAGGCATGCCAAGATGGTAGCCTCTTCCCATCCGCCCCTCACCAATGTGATGACGGAGCGTCCATGCGAGTTGCTCCATATGGACCTTGTTGGCCAGCTCGTGTGCGATCTGTGGCTGGGAAGTG
The DNA here is from genome assembly GCA_036936925.1 of Cenchrus fungigraminus. Taxonomy (NCBI): domain Eukaryota; kingdom Viridiplantae; phylum Streptophyta; class Magnoliopsida; order Poales; family Poaceae; genus Cenchrus; species Cenchrus fungigraminus. The sequence goes on along the minus strand of CM072778.1, from coordinate 44,151,208 downwards.
GTACGTCCTAGTTGTGGTGGACGACTACTCTCTGTATGCTTGGGTCTTCTTTTTGGAGGAGAAGGGGGAGACGTTTGGTTTTGTTCGAGATCTTGTCTTGAGGTTGAAGAACGAGAGGCACGGAGATGCCATACGAGCGATCCACAGTGACAATGGCTCGAAATTTAAAAACTCTTGTTTCGAAACCTTTTGCCATGACTTGGGTCTTGAACACCAGTTTTCGAGTCCGTATACGCCCCCCCCAGAATGGCGTGGTGGAAAGGAAAAACAGAACCTTGCGTGAGATGGCCCGGACAATGCTCGATGAGCATAGGACTCCGAGGAGGTTCTGGGTTGAGGCGGTCAATACCGCGTGCTATGTGTCGAACAGGATTTTCCTTCGAGCTTTCAAGAAGAAGACGTGCTATGAGATGATGCACGGTTGCATTCCTAAGGTGAGTCATTTCCATGTGTTTGGATGCAAATGCTTTATTCTGAAGAAGGGCAAGAATTTGGATAAGTCTGAGGCTAGGTCAGTCAATGGCATTTTCTTTGGTTATGCTACTCACTCTAGAGCATTTCGTGTGCTCAACTTGGAAACTAACCAAATCGTGGAGACTTGCGAGGTTACTTTCGACAAGACACAGCCACGTAGCTCTCTTGTCTTTGATTGTGCAGGTGATGATGAGCTTGGTGAGGAGATCTTTCAGGAGGAAGACCATGAACATGGAGATGATGAAGATGGTAGTGCAGCGCCTGTGGCTGAGCATGTACCTACTACTTCAACTATGATCGAGGATGGGCCCTCTTCTACACCTAGAACGACATGCCGAGATCAAGGAGAAGTTGTTGCTGAGGGAGAGGTAGCTTCAAGGCGAGAACCTCCCCGGCGAGTTCAAGTGGATCACCCAGCTTTGAGGATCATCGGGGATCTCAACGAACGCACTACTCGGTCGAGGGTTCGAAACAATTCTCACTTTGCTCATGCTGCTTTTGTTGCTACCTTTGAGCCCAAAGACATTGGACATGCCTTATCTGATTCTAATTGGGTCAACGCAATGCATAGGGAGTTGGAGAACTTTGAGAGGAACCAAGTTTGGGAGCTGGTAGATCCTCCACCAGGTTGTAAGCCGATCGGGACAAAATGGGTGTGGAAAGATAAAGAGGGTGAGAATGGAGAAGTGGTGAGAAACAAGTTGAGGTTGGTGGCGCAAGGGTATAGTCAGAAGGAGGGGATCGACTACAAGGAGACCTTTGCTCCCGTAGCCCGTTTGGAGGCGATTAGGATCCTTCTAGCCTTTTCCGTGGCTAAAGGGTTCAAATTGTACCAAATGGATGTGAAGAGTGCCTTCCTGAACTGTGTGTTGGAGGAAGAGGTGTTTGTGAAGCAACCACCGGGGTTTGAGAGTGAGAAGTACCCCCACCGGGTGTACAAGTTGAGAAAGGCGCTCTATGGGTTGAAACAGGCGCCTAGGGCTTGGTATGGTAGGTTGAGGGAGTTTCTGTTTGCTAAGGGCTTGGAGATGGGGAAGGCAGATCAGACCTTGTTTCTCCTCAGACAGGGTGTTGATATTCTGATTGTTCAGGTGTACGTGGATGATATTATCATTGGTGGCTCGTCTCACTCTTTGGTTGCAAGGTTTGCAGAAGACATGAACAGGGAATTCGAGATAAGCATGATGGGTGAGTTGCAGTTCTTCTTCAGCTTCCAGATCAAGTAGTCGAAGGAAGGAACATTTGTGCACCAAGCAAAGTACACCAAAGACATTGTGAGGAAGTTCAAGATGGAGGACTCCATGGCCATGGCGACGCCTATGAGTATGACTACAGCACTTGATGCGGACGATGAAGGTTGAAGGACCGAACTGGCGACCAGAGAGGGGGGGAGTGAATGGGAGCCGATAAAAATTCTTCTCGAAGGAGATGGCTACAACAAGACGAACACGGCTATCAAAAACACATCTACGACTCAACTACCCAAGTTGGTCAAGACCACGTAGCCACTGGAGTGCTAGTGGTCCTAGGAATCAACAACCACCGAAACCTACTCGAGAACGCAGTGGAACAAGCAACTCGAGCAGCTACTGACCACACCGGTCAGACCGGTCACCTGCACCGGTTAGACCGGTCCTTGCCGGATCTTCCGGACTGAGCCGCCGGAACACCTGACACCTACCACAGACACACCGGGTCACCCTGGACCCTAAGCCGGGTCACCCGAGCAGAACCTGAGGACTACCACGGAAGGCTCCTACACCGATCAGGCCGGTGTAGCACGCCGGTCAGACCGGTCAAAGCCAGGAAACCCCAAATCCGCCAAACAGACCTTCCGAGCTCCAAAACTGACCAAACTCGAAATAGCAGCAACACAAGAGACTAAGGAACCCACCAAGACATTCACCCGAGCAAAACCCAACCAAGGGTCGGCAACGGTCAGACCGGTGAGAGGCACCGGTCAGACCGGTCAAGACCTAGGCTCTCGGGATGAACAGCAACCCGCGGGTCAACTCCCCCAAATCCAAATCTCGATCTCCTGATTCGCTCCACAGATTCACAAAAGACTTTGGGGATAGTAGGAACACCTCATGGGCACTCCATAGCCAAGATTTGGTCCATCAAAACTTGCTAAATCAAGAGGAATCGAAGAAATCCCACCAAGAATGCCTCTAACCCTAGAGAGGAGAAAATCCCAAAATCGAGCCCCTTTGCTCATGGATTTGGGAGAGGAATCAAAGGGAAAAGAACCACGAAGGGTTCATGCATACATCCCCCACCAAGTCCCAAAGAGAAAGGTTTCAAAACCGCCACAAGAAAATCGCCAAGAAAAGGCTCCGAAAATCACCAAAATGGAAAAATGGGAGAGACACAATCAAGCCTTGAGGAACCACGCTGAATCATCTATACATACCATGAATGTTCATACAAGGTCTAGCTTGCCTCCTGATCATCCATCCCTCTCTCAAGATCTCACCATGAAGCTCTCAAGCTAGTCCTAGAAAATCCTAAGGAAAATAGGAAGGAAAATAGCAAAGGAAAATGAGCTAGGGTTCCAAGAGATAGCTGCCATCCTCTCACCACTTGGGTTATATGGAGGCAACCGAAAGATGAAACTACCCCTAAGGCCTAACACTAGGATACACGCCCCCGAGGGGCACTTTGGGAATCTTCGTCATCGCACCATCGGACGGATGCCCGACGACCACACCTTGCGTAGCCTCGATGCACGCCATGTGATCCCGACGCGTGTCCTCCGCTTCGAAGTCTCCGGACTGCGTCGTCGCACACCGGTCAGACCGGTGTCCTCCACCGATCAGACCGGTCCGATGCTGCTGCACCTCTGTCTTCGGTCTTGGCTTTGTGGATCAACCAAGGAACCCAGTGGTTTTCTGGTGAACCACTGGAAACCCCACGAACTCTGTGTGGCCTCCGCCAATCTCCACTCAAGACTTGGCCCCCATGAAGTCCCGGCTCGATCTTGGCTTTGAGGCTCAACCAAGGAACCGTCCACAACTTCATCTTGCTGTTCTTGCCACCATGCGGTCACCGGGCATCCGTCCGATGGTGCTTCGACGAAGTTTCCCAAAAAGGCCCTTTGGGGGCGTGTATCCTAGTTTAATGTAATAGGGGTAGTTTCGTCTTTCGGTTGCCTGCATATAACCCAAGTGGTGAGAGGATGACCGCCATCTCTTGGAACCCTAGCTCATTTCCCTTTGCTATTTTCCCTTCCTATTTTCTTTAGGATTTTCTAGGACTAGCTTGAGAGCTTCATGGTGAGATCTTGAGAGAGGGATGGATGATCGGGAGGCAAGCTAGACCTTGTATGAACCTTCATGGTATGTATAGATGATTCAGCGTGGTTCCTCAATGCTTGATTGTGTCTTTCTCACTTACCCTTTTTGGTGATTTTCGGAGCCTTTTCTTGCAGTGGTTTTGAGGCCTTTCTCTTTAGGATTTGGTGGGGGATGTATGTATGAACCCTTCGTGGTTCTTTTCCTTGTGATTCCCCTCCCAAATCCATGACTAAAGGTGCTCGATTTTGGGGTTTTCGTCGGTTTAGGGTTAGAGGCATTCTTGGTGGAAATCCCTCTATTCCTCTTGATTTAGCAAGTTTTGGTGGACCAAATCATGGCTATGGAATGCCCATAAGGTACTCCTACTATCCCCAAAGTCTTGTGCGAATCGGGAGATCGGGATTTAGATTTGGAGGAGTTGACCCGCGGGTTGCTGTTCGTCCCGAGCTGCCCAGGCCTGACCGGTCTGACCGGTGCGTGTGACTGGTCTGATCGGTGCAAGGTCCCTGTGGGATTTGCCTCGGGTGAACTGCCTGATTCGTGTGTCTTTGGGCTGAGGTGTTGCTGGTCAGTTCTTGGCAGGTTTCGAAGTGGTTTTCCCTATTTTGTGAAGGGTTTTCTCTTCCCTCAGTTTGAGTTTTGGTGGTGGTGTTTGTTCTAGGGCCTAGAAAAGTCATTGAGGCTTCCTGGAATTTTGTTGCGCACTTGCTGTAGCCACCGGTCTGACTGGCGAGAGCCATCGGTCTGACCGGTGTGGCACAGACAGTAGGCTGTGCAGTTTTCCGCTGCGTGTTTGGAGTGAGTGTTTTGGTTGGTTGAGTTGTTGGTTCCTAGGATCAGTAGCACTCCAGTGGCTATGTGGTCTTGGCCAACTTGGGTAGTTGAGTCGGAGACGTGTTTTGGTTAGCCGTGTTCGTCTTGTTGGAGAAGTCATCTCCATCGAGAAGAATTTTTATCGACTCCCATTCACTCCCCCCTATCTGGTCGCCAGTTCGGTCCTTCACCTAGCTGCACGTGGTCTTCACGCTCTGTACCATGGGTTTCGTACCCTAAGTACTCGCGCACCATACCATGGGTTTCGTACCCTAAGTACTCTCTCACCATACCATGGGTTTCGTACCCTAAGTACTCGCGCACCGTACCATGGGTTTCGTACCCTAAGTACTCGCGTACTCTACCATGGGTCCAAGTACCCTAAGTACTCACGCACCGTACTATGGGTCCAAGTACCCTAAGTACTCCAGGGTCCAGCTTTTACGGCTACCTAACGGATCCTTAGCTGTAAGCGGCCTACGGGTCCTAGCGACTACTCAGCTGTAAGCGGACTATGGGTCCTAGCGACTATTCAGCTATAAGCGGCCTACGTGTCCTAGCGACTACTCAGCTGTAAGCGGCCTACGGGTCCTGGCGACTACCTATTTGTAACGGCCCTGGCTGGCAAAACTACTCGTTTTCTCTGATTTTTCATTCGATTTTGCCTTTCGGAAGTGCTTTTCATTTTTTTGTTTTTTGCTCTCAAGTCCACTCCATGTGGCACAAAGTCAACTACTGTAGTCGCATCTAAAGTCCACTTCGCACGGCAAAACTAGAGTCAACTTCGGTTTTCAAGTTGCATATCAAAGTCCGCTCCGTGCGACAATCTAAAGTCGACTTCAGTCGCATCTCAAAGTCCTCTCTATGCGGCAATCTAAAGTCGACTTCAGTTTTCAAGTCACATATCAAAGTCCGCTCCGCGCGGCAATCTAAAGTCGACTTCGGTTTTCAAGTCACATCTAAAGTTTGCTCTGTCGGCATCTAAAGTCGACTTCGGTCGCATCTAAAGTCCGCTCTGACAGCATGGCTACTTCTCAAGCTCCACGGCTCGATGACAAATTACTACTCGAAAAATCTCTAGCTCGGGGGCTGCATTCAAATTACTACTCAAGGATAACTCTAGCAGACTTCGCATGCTCTCAAGCTCGGGGGCTCCGCATCAACAACTACTCGACGTGGCTCATACAACTCACTTGGCACACAATCTCGGGGGTTGGACGCGGCAACAGTACTCGGATGATGGCTTTCATGAACTTTAAAGACCCTTGGATTGATTATCTAATCACTTCAAGGCTCGGAGGCTGCTATACTACACCCATCATTCAATTTTTTCAATACGGAAGATTCAGAATCAAGATTGACCCTCAGCTAGAGTCTACAACTCAACCCAAGGCTTGAGGGCTATTCCATATGGAGTGCGATTTTGCAATCACACTTCCATATAATCTCAACTTCAAGACTGATGAGCTGGACCACCTTCTAGCCTCGTGGGAGTTCAAGTACTATTGAAGACTTCTCCAAGCAGTACTCGAGGACACTCAAGAATTACTCGAAGAGGCTTCAACTACTCGAACTACTACTCTCGACTACAATGTGCTTGGGGGCTTGTCGGGCATACACCTCGGGTACTCATGCAAGGAAGGATGAAGACGGACTCCTACTAGAATTCCCCTGTAATCCTACTAGGACTCGTTGCGTGTAATCCTACTAGGACTCCTACCTTGTAACCGACTAGGAACCCGCCCCTGGACTTTTTAAAGGAGGGCTGGGTACCTAGGAGGACATCTAAACCAACCCAACACCAAGCGCAGGGCGCCATACTTGATACCCCAAACAGGACGTAGGGTTCGCCACCTTGGCAGCCCGAACCTGTATAACTCTCGTGTCCTGTGTCCCTGCCTTTACCTTCGAGTTCCAGGTCTCCCAATCATGATCCCCCACCACACAATCAACCACCTCGGGTACCCCCTTGGTGGGTTTGCCAGTCTAAAACACCGACAACAACGGCAGCCGGATCCTGTGCAGACAATGCAAATGCTTCTGAATCAATTGACTAGCTCAAGCCAGTTGAACTTGCATCAGCTTATTCCTTTAGCTGAACAAGCGATTGGGCAAACACCACTTATATTGGGTCAGCCAAAACTGCAAAATTCTTCTGGAGCGAGAACATTAGCAGAAATACCAAATCCTCAACCAGGAATCCTTGAAGAGCAACCTTCAGAAACTCCATCAGCTGATGTGCGGCCGATAGAACAGATATCTGCTGAGATAAGGTCGCATCTGAAAGAAGAATTGACTGATCAAATTACAGAGATGCTGCAGAAGCATTTTGGAATAAAACCTAAGCACCAAGTTTATATGTACAGAACACCGTATCCATCTGGTTATGATCAGATACCTTTTCCTCCAAGGTTCATGGTACCTGATTTCACTAAATTCTCTAGACAAGATGGTACATCTACAATGGAGCATATCACTAGATTCATCATACAATGCGGCAAAGAAGGGAATATTGATGCACTTAGGATACAATTGTTTTCCTCATCTCTCTCAGGGCCAGCATTCTCATGGTTCACTTCACTTCCGGCCAACTCCATTATCAAATAAGTCGATTTAGAGCAACAATTCCACAATTATTTCTTCTCTGGCATTCATGAGATAAAGATTACTGACTTAACCCGTCTCAAGCATAGGAACGATGAAACTGTTGCTGGATTCATTCAAAGATTCAGAGAGGTCAGAAACAAGTGCTACAGCTTGAATCTGGGAGATAAACAACTGGCTGAATTGGCATTCCAGGGGCTCTTGCCATCTTTGAGAGAAAAATATGCATCACATGATTTTGAGAGCCTCAGCCAGTTAGTAAGTCGGATGAGCCAAGAAACTGCAAAGTCTTATGAGCCAAGGAGGAATTTCCAAAAGAAAGTTTCCTATGTGGAATGCTTCGATTCAGAAGATAAAGAAAACATGGTAGGACTTGCAGAGTGGGCTAAAGGCAAAAAACTGTATCTTGTCCCTGTTGACGGTGTATATGCGTCTCAAACTTCGGCTTCGATATCACTGTCGACGGTGTATATGCGTATCAAACTTCGTTTGGATTGCAAGCAAACAAATCCTCCATCGTAGTCAAGGGACCCTTCTTCCCTTAAGTGTGAACCCAAGGTATCGAATCCGTGGAACAAATGTGTGTTGCAAGAATCAATCTATTAAAGCCGAGAATACTTAGATCTTCCAGGGAAACTCTTATGCATCTAATCTAAAGAACATCATGAAAACGAATCTAATCTAATGAAAACCGGAGGTAGCAAGAGATACAGAGGGATAGGTAAAACCAATCTAGAGAGATTGGATCAAGCTCTTGTTGAAGTTCCAAGCAAAGAATAATAAACCAAATTGAATCTCATAAAAAGCTTCTTTAAATCGCGGCTTCCCTTCCAACTCCGAAGACGCCCGCCTTTTGGAGCCACCGTTTTGTCACAACGCACTCATATTCGTGCGAGTTAGCCTAGGGCGAGTCCAATGGACAAGTTGAAATCTCTTGGTTGGTCAGGTGTGCACCTCTAGCCACCACGGCTACAAGAACACCCTATATGATCTATCTCGATAATAGATCATAAAGTGAAAAGAACCAATCGAAGACAAAGTCGTAGAAGAAGCACTTGATCGCTAGAAATCGGATTGCAATTTGATAATTCAACATACTCAAAGGTACATGGACAAGATCACCACCGGGTTACTACCTTGATCTTGCTCCTAGCTCCTGGAACTCCGATGTGGTCTTCCTTGCAAGGTTCCCACGCCGGCTAGGGAAACCATAGGCAAGTAGCTTGACCCTCTCCTCTCCGGAATGGTGTCCCTCTCTTCTCTACTCCTCGATGGCGAATGGCCAATGACTTGATGCGTGGCTCTTGGCAGGTGGACTATAAATAGTCCGAGGATCATCTAGGTCAAAGGGGGCACGAATGGACCCAGAAATGGGCTGGGCCGACCGGCCTGGGCCAGCCGGCCTGGGCCCATTCTGGCCCATCTTGTGGCCTCCTTCGTCGTGCAAGCTTCTCGTGTCTTCTGGAAGTTTCCCTCCTCTGCATGTGGGCCCTTGACGTCAGTTTCTCCGCGGTTTGGATAGAGCTCCTTGTCTCACAAGCTTCAGCATTTTCTGTTCAGGTCCTCGGAGTTTTCCGTCTTCACGGGTTGGTCCTTGGGCTTCTTGGAGTCATGTTCTCTTCATTGCTTGATGTGTACCGGGCTTCATGATCTTGTCACGAGGTGCTTGATGAACTATACCCGGAAGTCTTGCTTTTAACGCTAAATTCCTGCATAAACATTAAACTCCAAAACCGACATGCACGAACGAACTTGTTATATCAAGGGGATTAGTACCAATGGATAAGATATAAAATTGGTGCCACACAGAAGGTAAACTCATGGCTAGGTTGACGGAAATTCACCGTCAACATCTCCCCCATGCTTAAACCTTGCTCATCCTCGAGTAAGCCTTCAATGGATATCAGTGTTGCCCTTCATTGCTCAAACCATGCGCTTGATCATACACGAGAAAACATAATGCTCTCAAAAGTTTAGTTCATTAAAGTTCCATAATGTACTAGCCTTCATCCCTACGGAGGGTGGATATTAATTAAGCTCTTCCCACTAGTATTAAACATGCTCCCAAAATTCAAATGGATCTCAGAAATTTTGAAATAAAGAATGAGATGAAAAAGAGCTAAACCAAGTTCAAAAATTTAAACCACCTTGCATCTTGCTCATGAACTCTCATCTCATCTTGTCTCTCAAGCCTATTTATTCTACTCCTTTCCCAATATATATGTGGCAGGCTTTATATGGAGCTTTTTGGGAAAAGTTTAGTCCTACCAAGATATTATAAATGAGATATTGTCAAAACAAGACAAGCTTCTCATGGTCTTACCGAGACTCGTCAAAAAGGTCATTGGAAATAATGTTATATCAAAGAGGGGGAGAGAAAAATACACACACTTTGAAATAGGTGGACATGTGCAAATGGCAAAGAGTGATCCCAAGGCACAAAGGAAGTCATTGTTATCGGATTGCACATGGTTGGAAAGATGAGTTTGGATCTTTAATCTTGAAGCTTTTGAAATTCCTAATGCACTTAGAGAACCAGGGAGTTCACTTTATTTTATTTTTTATACATACTCATTTTTTTTATACATACTTTTTTCTTTATCTCTTTCTTCTTCTTCTTTTTTTTCATTTTTTTCTCTTTTTTCTGTACACACATTTTTTTATTTTACTCCCCTTGAACTCTAAATTGCATTGTACCTACCTCCTCCCCCATGCTTATACGTTTGCTTGTCTTCGGGCAAACAGGTGATAGAGATAAGGTAGGTACTAGAAATATTTTTTCCCTTGGAGAGATACTTGAAATCTTCAATCTCGGCACCATCTTGCGACTTCCTTGAGATGACGATCCATACTCAAATGATAGGTTGTGGTCAAGGAGGTAAACACAAACGATGATATTTTTTGGTTTATGGGTGGATATCCGGCGAGGTTTGTGAAATCTCCGATGTGGGGATACACGATGCACGGATAGAAAGGCTAGCAAAAAGATAGATACACAAAAATGGAATGACCAGCTTCTTAGCCTTGGGCCAGAGAAATCAAGCCCTGAATTAACTCATCCAAAAATAAACCTTGTATACTAAGTTTTTGCAAGTGGTATTCATGACAAGGTTAGCATTACTTTTAAGAACAAAAATAAATCATCTTTAACCCATCTAAAACTTGAGAGCATATGAAAGACTATGGGTCTTTATTTTTATCATAACCTCCGCAAAAGATTAAGCTAGCATTTAGATTAATTTCAGATTTGTATTTTAAGAGAGCATTAGCTTAATCATGCACAAAACAAGTATAAAGATAAACAAAGCGGCAACTATCATCATATATCAACATGGCACAAACTTTCTATCTTTGCCAAAGGTAAAAACAAGGTGGTGATTTTATTCATGATGAAAATAAAAACTAACACACATGCTGAAAATAAATAAAAACTGAAGATACTACGCATACATAGGCGCACACAAGCTAAAAATTAAAGAAAATGGAAAAGGTAAAATTAAACAAAAGCTCCTCCTCTCTCTAATCTTCCGCCGGTTGTTGATATTGGTAATCTTGATTGTTGTACCCTTGCTCATAATAGGATTGCACCGCTCCTCCTATGAATTGCTCCGACGGTGCTAGGTGAAGGCGGCCTAGCTCAAAGGCGATGTTTGCATTTCCTTCACCCATTTGATTTGCATTGGTTTGGATTGCTGCAATATTTGCATGTTTCTTGCAGCATATGCTCCAATGATGGCCACACTTTGTTGTGGTTGAGGGAGGTGTGCATATTGTTCCACAAAGGCAACGTTGGGTATCACGAAATTTGGTGGGGGCATGGTTGCACCACTCCCCCTTGCTTGCATTGGTACACCTCCGTAGTATCTTGGCGGCACAAGAATTCCTCCATATGGTGGTACATAATTTTGGGGCACACCTTCTTCTTCTTGGGCTGTGGAAGAACCTTCTTCTATAATTCTTCCTCTCTTGTTTTTCTTCACCGGCACAAGAAGTCCTTCCTCTAACCAATCTTCTTTCCCCTCAAAAAAAAGTCTTAGTCTTGCATCTGGTAGGGGTAAATTCACTTTGACCAATTTGAAGCCTCCTCTCTCATCTCCACTTATATATTTACCTTGCTTCAAATAATCAATTCCTAGAGAAGACCCGACTAGGAGATGCTCTGAGTTTCTTGGAATTCCCAGTCTCAATGAGATGGCCAACATGGAGAGGTAACACCCTGAACCAATATCTCCGGATCCCGATGTTGCTTTGCAACACCACCGGTTGATCATAAGGTGAGTGGGGTCGATTGGCTGCCCAACAATCAAAGCTGAGAAAAGCCAATTCAACTCCATGTCGGTTATCTTAGTCTCCTTAATTCTCCCCAAAATCCTCTTGCACAACCATGAGTGAAAAACCTTGATTATGGGGTTCCGGATACTACTCCTTTGCCGGTCAGCCTCTCCCGCGATCATTCTCCAAAAACCTTCCAATGTACCTCCATGCACATCTACTTGCTCCGGGGCTCCCTTTTGAAAACCAAGCAACTCCATAATGTACTCATAGGGAACAACTTGTTCATTTCCTTCCAAACGGAATGAGAGACTCGGCACTCCTTCATCAAGTATCGGCGCCATGGTCATGAGAATTTCCAGGGCCAATTCCTTGTGGGTGTTTGCCGACACTCCATTGGAAAATTGCACCCAACCTAGGTGTCCCAACAAGTAATAAATATCTGTGTGAAAACCCAACACTTGGAGAGCTTGGTCGTCGAAGTCGACGTTCGCCACAAGCCTCTTCTCAAGTCGAGTAAGCTTCTCCTCCTCCTCCTCCTCCGTCTTGATAATAAACCCATACTTGGAACATCGCGGAGCGTATGGAGGTGGAGCAGATGATCGTGTCAAGTGACGAGGTCAGACGGGAAGCTCCTCTGTACGTCCTTGTGGTTCCGTGAACCGCATAGATGTGCTTCGTGTGGCCCTCATGCCACCGAGGAGCAAGGTGTCATTCCTCCTCGGCAGTGCCGTGTCCTCCTCCATACTCCGAGGAGACTCAGAGATCGAGTGCCTCCTCGAAGAGCTTGTTGATGATGGCTTGGACGATGATGACCCTTTCTTCTTGGTTAAGAGACTAGTAGTTTTCTTCCACATGGTTGCTGCACTCCTCCTCACAAGTATATCCAGGGTTTTGAACCGGTAGCAAGGCACACAAAAATTATCGGAATGTGGACTTTTAGTGGACTTAGGATGGATTTTGTTGGACGAATCAAAGCTCGAAGAAGGAAGCAATGTTTCTGGAGGTTTTGGACTTAGAGCTCAGGAACACGAACAAAGAGCTGGACGAGTGACTTACCTGAGGAAGATGGGCACCAGGGGGTATAAATGGAGGTGAGGCCGGCCGACCTAGGCCGACCGGCCTAGGGTCCTCGCTGCCCCTCTCGGCTTCAGCTTCATCCAGCGCACTCCATGCTTGCTTGTTGCTTTGTGACCGCGTGCTCCATGGGGTTGCACCGCCTAAATGCTCTCGTCCACTCCTTTGCTTGATTGTTTTGCTTTGAGTCACTTCCATACTTCCTTGCCTCACATAATTCCATGAGATTCCTGCAAAACAAAGCTTGGCTGCCCCCCATGCTTGTCCTTTGCATGTGTTTTGATGATAAATGTTGGAGGGGCATCCCGTGATGCATCATGGTGCATGTGTGGTTAAGTTAACTCAAATACCTCCCCCTAATCATGTTTTAATGCTAAGCACTCCTCTAATTTCGAAAAATAAAATCAAACTCAGAGCTTGCAATGAGTCCAAATATAATTACAGGAGTTTTTAAGCATAAAAAACAAATGTAAGTCGAAAATGTTTTCTGACTACTTTTATTTTGGTCTCCCCGGTATCGTTTGCTTCCATTAGTTCAGAGCAAGCTTTTCCTGGCTTGATCATGGGGGCATAGCTTTAGGTTCTAATTTTTGGTTAAATGTGAGAGAGATTTTGAATGAAGTAAAATTAAATCAGGCTTAGAAAAATTCTAACTCTAGAGAAACCAAGGATATGAATTTTAAACAAACCAAAGGTCAAGTTTCTAAGTTCACGCGAGTCCTACCATGCGCTGAAATTTAAATATCATCTAGGAACATAGCGTGGCTCTACTCGTGTGTTTTTAGCATGTAAAACAAGTCAACCATCATAACATCATGAAGAGGATGAAAGGTTGAGGTAGGTTCTGAATTTTTTTGGTTTTGGTTTCTCAAAAAGAAGCAAATAACACATAGGATGGCTCATGTAAAGGGTTTATGATCCAAATAAAATATCCAAACAAGATTTTTAACTCTAAACATTATCCAACCACTTAAGAGTCTATGAATGTCATGTGTAGCAAACTCTAAAACCAACTTACTTGAAAGACTCGAAAAATCTTGATTGGGTTGTCCTCCCGGTAGCTTATTCTTGACTCGACGAACGGGTTGCCTCCCGCCTAGCGCTTCGTTTATAGTCCATGGCTAGACTTCTTCACTTGTTTACTTTGGATCAACGCTCTTTGCGGGCGTTGCAATCTTGGGTACCCACTTCCGCACCATCTTTGGCGCAGGCTTATTCTTCGGCTTAGTCATCTTTTTGGTCTTCACAGGCGGCTTTTGTTCCTTGATCTTGACGGATGCAACAACTTCCTTGATTTCCTTCGCTTCCTTCTTCTCCGGCTCTTCCTTCTTCCTTGGGTCTTCCTTACTAACGCGACAATGAGGAGGAATATATTTATCTTTGATCATATTGCATACCTCGAAGTGTGGTCGAAACTTGAAGGAACTCCTCTCGCCGTTGATGTCGAACTTGATCTCCCCCTTCTCGACGTCGATGGTAGCTCCGACGGTCTTGAGGAAAGGCCTCCCAAGGATGAGCGGCGGCTTCTCCCTCTCTCCCATCTCGAGCACCACGAAGTCGACGGGGATGAAGTGGTGTCCGACCTTCACGGGCACATCCACGGCGATGCCCAAAGGATAGCAAATGGAGTTGTCACCCAACTCCAAACACATGGCCGTAGGCTCCAGCTCCGGTAGGCGTAGCTTCTATTGATGGCTATTAAGTGCTTACTTTAGCCGTCAATTTACTCATGAATAAAGGCGCAAGAGGCATTTCTTACACGCATTTCAGTTAAGAATAATGTAGTTCCACTTGTCCTTGGAGATTATGTGATTGCAGAAAAATAAGCATAAAGAAGTGGCAAACTCACCTTCTATGATTCATGCCACGTCACCTCAACCAAGGAGTGGCTACCACCTCAGGTGCCATGCATGCAAACTACGCCCCTAAGGTGCCATGCATGCAAGCCATGTCACCAATCCAAGGGAGGCAAGCCCCGACGAATCAGAGTGTGACACGTGGACTTCACATGGATCCATGGGCCCACCAGAGTGCCTAAACCGCCTCAAGAGCACGTGTACACCGGGGACCGACTTAAGGGCCCACAGGACAGCCACCCCGAGGAAGCACACCCCGAGGGGGGCCCACTTGGGGTCGGCCGACCCTCGGATCGGCCGAACCGACCTTGGGTTGGTTGATCCAGGGCCTCCACGTGGTTCTTGTCTATTGGTCCTAGAGGCCATCCCCGGGGTGTTTCACTCCTCTTTGCGCTGGTGCTCTGGCCTATAAATAGAAGGGGAGGGGGTTCATTTCTTACCAACACACTTTACCTCTCCTCTCTCACTTTTGGTTTCTAAGGCTAAGAGGTAGGCTAGAGTAGTTCTACTTCAGGTTCCAAGTCTACTTTGAGATCTAGGTATGAGTTCTCTTGTATCTTTATTTTATTGTATGACTTTGATCTACTTCAGTTATTCAGCTAATTCATATAAAGTTGTGCTTGTATACATGGGTGATTTGTTCATGTGTTCTTCACTCGTTCATCATTTAGAGTCTCACGTTCTTGATGAACAAGGCCTTTCGATCCAGTTGACGAGTGACTTACACATGTTTTCGGTGTTTGTTCATAAGTTAGAGGCTTGTGTTCTTCACGAACATGACCCTTTGATCCTGTTGAATAGACATAGGAAAGCACAAATCGATTTGTGTACCTAGCGTAGTTTGATCTAGTTAGATCCCGTGTTTGTGTTGCATGAAGTTTGTGTTCAAGCTACGGTACTCAGTGTAATTGGCCAGTTTATCTGGTGGCTCTGACCTGGGTCACAATAGCCCGGGCTGGTCAGGGTCCTGCTAACAATGTAAGCGTGGTGCTTGGGTTGCGTAGCTACGTAACTTATGAGGTTATCCCACAGTTTGTCTTGGGGTAGGCCGCAGTGGTGACAGCCGTTGGACCCTTCTGGAATCCCCCACGTTCTGATACGTTGTAGGAGTCTAAAGTCTAACAACCGGAGTCGTGCGTAAGCGACGCGGGAGGTTAGCTCCCCGTTTGTACCTGGGTGCTTGAGCCAGCAGTCATGCAATGCTAGTGCGTATCTAACTTGTCTGACTAACTTTGTGTGTTTAGTACCTTAGAACCTAGAACTAACTCGTATGTTGCCTCCTAAGCCTAGGACCTTTAGAGAGAGTGTGTTCGTGTGTTCACACTACCATCCTATCTATCATACCTTACCCCTGTATTTGAGTGTCTGTTTTGTTTCCGTCTATGATCTATACTCATTACAATAGTGTTGAACTTGTTAATCTGCCCAGCCTTCCTTGGATTCGATACCCTTTGGAAGACTCCTTTGGGGAAGTGCTACAATGGTACTTCCGTGCGCTTGCGGACTCTTGTAATCGTTAGGATTACCATTTGGTTATTTCTGGCATCATTGCTAGGAACCCATAACTTAGCATTGAGGTTAAGAAATACCAACAAGCATTTCTGGTGCTGTTGCCGGGGAAGGCTAAGGATAACATGTCAACACTTTGCAAATGTTTATAATCATGAAAGGGACGAAATAGTTCTCAATGCAGGCTAACTTTGATTATCTTCATTGTCTATTGATTATGACGACAGGTAGTGTATGACTAGTTTCGACTTACCGCCAAATTTCACTGAAGATCCTGAGTCACTCGTAAGGAGAGCTAGAACTCATTTCGGTTCTCCCCAGCGTGTACGTACGGAAGTCGACCCAGCTTCCTTTGTGCCATCTACATCAACTCCTATGGCCAATCAAGAGAAGACTCTTCGCGAGTACTCTGCTCCCTCTGCTGATCAGGTGCCCACCGGCCCCGAGATCAACACCGAGAACGAAAACTTCGAGATCAAGACTGGCATCATTATGATGGTACAGGCTAGTCCATTCTGTGGCAAGCCTAATGAAGACGTGAGCGCCCACTTGCAACAGTTCCTGGAGCTGTGTAGTACCTTCACTATACGAGGAGTGGAGGAAGATGCCATCCGTCTGCGGCCCTTTCCATTCTTACTTCTGGGAAAGATGAAGCAGTGGTTCTATGCAAACCGTGCAGATATTGACACCTTGGCAAAGTGCTCAGCAGCGTTCCTCGCGAAGTTCTTTCCGTTGGGCAGGACCAATGCCCTCCGGGGGAGAATTTCAAGCTTTCAGCAAGCAGCAAGCGAGACCATTCCAGAAGCTTGGGAGAGGCTTCAGGAGTACATCCTGGCTTGTCCCCATCATGGGATGGACAACTGGCTTATTCTTCAGAGTTTCTATAACAGCCTGACTCCGACAGCCCGGGGCCATATTGATGCTGCTGCTGGAGGGGCTTTCTTCTCTCTCACTATCGCTGAAGCAACTAAACTTATTGAGAAGATGGTCTCCAACCAAGGGTGGAGTGATGATCGACTCCAGCCATGTCAGAGGGGTACAGATACCGTCAAGGAAGCGGATATGTTGCACACCAAGATGGACCTACTTATGAAGAGAATGGGTGCTCTGATCAGCGAGAAGGCTGCCATGGCCATCACTACTCAAGCTATGGATGCTTGCATGACCTCCGAAGTTTGTGGTGACACTGGGCATTCAGGGAATTACTACCCGACTACCCAGGAGGACATGATGTACATGAACGGCAACAACAATGGTTATCATCCGCAAGGAGGTCAAACGTGGAATCAATCGCGCCCTTATTATCAGGGAGGCAACCAAGGTAATTCTTTCAACCCAAACCAACCTTCCCTGAGAGATCTAGTTTTCGGGCAAGCTAAGATTAACGATGGGTTCAATAAGAAAACAGCTGCCTATGATAAGGCTTTGGAAAGCCTTAACGTTAAAATTGATAGCCTTTCTTCTGCTCTTAAGAACTAGCTGAGCTTTAACAAAATGATAGAAACCCGATTGGCTCAGTTAGCTGCTTTGGTTCCCTCTGCCAAAGACGGGAAGATTTCGGGGCAACCTGTGTCTTCTTGTGAGAATGTTTGTGCAGTGTCCACCAGATGGGGTAAGCCATCTAGGCGGGCACGAGCTGCTGACTATGCAGGGATACCCATACAGCAGGTTCTCGATCCATGGGAATCTTCAGCAATTGTGCACAGGAAAGACCCTGGTTATCCGGCTATCACTTGCACAATATACTATCAAAATATTAGGAATGCTCTCTGTGATCTTGGCGCGAGTGTTAACCTCATGTCCAAGGTGATGTTCGAAAGATTGGGATATCCTGCTCTTACTCCAACCTCAAGGACAGTTCAACTTGCTGATGCATCGATCTAGTATCCGGAGGGGATTGTGGAGAGCCTACCAGTATTTGTGCAGGGTTCTTGCATCTTCGCAGACTTCGTGGTCCTTGATATGCAAGATGATGCGGAAATGCCACTCATTCTTGGGAGGTCGTTCCTAAGTGACGCTCGCGCAAGGATCAATGTGGAAAATGGGACCATCCATTTCTGCATTGGGAAGAAGAACTTGATGTTCCGATTTCGACTAACAGAAGAGCAATGCTATTCAGTGCAAGGAAATGATGAGCAAACTAGGGGATGGACGGAGCCATGACCCCAGCTCAAGCAACCTCTGACCGCACCAAGGAAGTCAAAGAAAACACGGAAGGTGTGGCAGGAGGTACAGAGATCACACCCCTCTACTTCTCGGGAGTGGGGTGACGAGTAGAACTGATCGCCGAGAAAAGTCCCGCTCTCTCGACTTAAAATGATGAGTCCTTTCGCCAAAAGGTAAAATTGGTAGTTACCTCATATTTCTCATTCCAAAATTTAATTTATTTTTTGCCAGTGCATATTTGAATTTTCCATTCTTGCATCTGCATGCTAGAACTTTTCTAGCCAATTTCCCTTTTTAAATAAAAATTCTAAAAATAAAATTTTGAGTTAGAAAATCCTTAAAATTCCTTTGAGCAAGTTTTTGGGCAAGTTTGGACCGGGACACCTAGGCAGGCCATCACATGACCGTTGGAGAGCCGTTGCAAAAGCCTGGAGGCGGGTGGACCCGAGGTGGGTTCGGCCGACCCCACAGGTCGGCCGACCCAGCCTAACGGCTAACTCGGCCCTCCTTCCTCAAACGGCTCCTAGCCGTTGCACACGGCCCATGTCTCGGTGCTCGGCTCCATTGCCTATAAATACCGGGCGGTTTGAGGGGTGTCTTCACCCATTGCATCACCCTCTCCCTCTCTTGTTCTTGCTCTCTGGTTTTCGTGGATTTCTTGCTCAAGATTGAGGTGCCAAGTAATCTCTCCAAGTGATTGCTGATTATTGATCATTAGTGGAGCAATCTCGGTAAGGATTTCATTCGGTTTCACTAACCCATCACCGAGTTGCTCGTGTTGTCTGATTGTTGTGCAAGATGAGTTGGGCCTCCGGCGCATTCCGGAAGTTGACTCGCTCAGGACATTCACGTGACGGGGGGAGCTCGTCTCGTCATTCCGAAGCTGCACCAAGCCCAATGTCAACCGACCGTGAAGAAGAGGGAGAGGAAGAGCTACCCACGCCACAAGCCGAAGAAGTGTATGCCGTCGACGCTGCCTTCATCGACTTGAGGAATGATCGCGAGAGACAAGCCTACGCTCTCATCAAGGACCGAGTGTTCGCCAACACCAAGGAGTTCGACTCGAACCTTCTCGAGAAAATAGGTATGGACTCCGAGTTCGATTCCATTTGGCAAGTTCTAGGATGGGAAGGTTTTGTCCCAGTTCAAGAGGTTGGTTCTAGACCTACCACTGTCTAGTTCCTCTGCACTCTTCAAGAGGATGCGTCCGGTATTTCATTTCGATTTCATGGAGTTCCGTATCGAGTTTCATGGAAAGATCTTAGTCGCACCCTCGGTTTTCATCGTCGCTGTGCTATTTCTCTTGAGCAAGCTTGCACCAGTTTTAATTGTGAAAGTTTTTGGGAGGAAATCTCTGGTCGGCCTATTCGTGGCAAGTTGTCACCTCGGTGCAATGTTATCTTGCATCCTACTCTCCGACTGTGGCACAAGTGGCTCGCCATCACTCTCTTTCCAAGGGATGATGTACGACCCGTGCGCACTAACGAGATGATGATCTTATACGCCGCGGTTAGACAGATCAAGGTTTCCCCTGTGCAAGCTATGATTCGGCTATGGTTGACGAATTTTAAGATGACGGGTTCTATTGAGTGTACGTCTCTGATTTCTCGCATCGTCACAAATTTTGGGATTACGCAAGGGCCCAACGTGCCCTCCATTGCTAATCCCCGGACTCAGATTGACGAGGCTTATTTGACTCAGGGGCATATTCTTAAGAAGGGTCCGGATGATTCTTTGGTTTTCTTTTACCCGGGCCATACAAACCAAATTTGGTTACCTAACCCGGATTTCAGGTTGTACGGCCAAGGGCCACTGACCGTTCCTCTCGAGGAACCTCGTCGTTCTAGTGTCTCTGGTGACAGGGTTACGAGGAGCGCATCGAGGAGAGCAGCTGGAGCACAACAGCCGCCACCACAGCCATCTCCGCAGCTGTCGCCTCAGCCACAGCCTCAGCCTTCCACACCTCCGTCTGGTACATGGACCTCTACCGAGTACATGCCTAGGGTTACTCCCGGATATGCTCCCGGTTGGGATCAGCCTATGTACCAGTAGGGTATGAGTAGCTCAGCTTGGGCTAGCGCGGGCAGTGGTGAGTGGGCCGTCCCTGCTGGTACTGCCTACGGAGATGTGACATCTTCGTCGTCCGGGATGCGCTCGTCATCTCGTGGGGCCACCCTCACTCAGTAGATGAGCGAGCTCAACATCCGAGTCGGCGACCCGGGACTGTCAGCGGATGTCTGGCGAGAGACTTCACGCCATCGAGCTGGCACAGCAGCAGCAGCTGGAGGAGCAGAGGGCCTACTACCGATGGATGGGATTTCCCCCTCCACAGTAGTGAGCCTGAAGCTAGCTTGGGGGAGGACCCCCACTCTCAGGTAACTTGTTTCTTTATTTTCAGAATCTCATATGCTAAAAACACATAAAAATTTGCAAAATTAAAAAGACCAAAAATATTTATTTGCTTTCCTAAATTAGTTTGTTTTCATATGCGCAGTAAGAATACTTTTGTTCTCCATGGTTGAAATGATGAATAGTTGCTCTGTTTATTCCTTTTTGTATGCCTTGCTATAGCTTAGTACCCTATTTAAGTTTTGAGTTTGTTGGCTTGCATAATCAAACCTTAGCTTGAAACTTGTAGGTAGCAAAAAGCATGACCTTTGCCTAGGTTGTTGTGAGGTATGATATGGTATAATAGAGTTGCTATGAGCTTGTGCTAAGTGATGTTTGATATCCGGAGTTTCCTTTTTGGAAAATAATAAAATGATAAGTTCCTCAATGATGAGAATTTCCTATCCAAAGCCATATGTAGATCCTAGCTTTTGTTAGCCTCCACATATGCTACTTGTTTTCTTCATTGAGTCTTGTCGAATTGTTGTGAACCTCGGCGAGAAACTTGTCATGTTCCCATGATCAAGATCACGTACACAACCACTATATGCTAAATTTCTACACCGGAAGTTAAGCACCCATCATTTCATCCATCCCCCATCCATTCCACAAATAAAGCTCCGCGCATCATTCCAAGATTACTCTTTCTCCAAAAATATGCAGCAAAGACTATGGGCTATGTATATAAAAAAAGAGAAAAAGAGAAGAAGAGAAAAGAAAAGAAAAGAAAAAGAAAGAGAAAGAATATAGAGACATAGCCCGTCTCAAAAATCTCAAAAGGAGAAGAGAGACTCATATGCAAAAAGGAGTTCATCATCCATCCACCATATACACACACATGCACATCTTGATCAGGTTGTATGACTCGTTGCTCCCAAGGATCCGGTTTTTGACTCGACAACATATGAGAAACAGGTATGCCACATGTTTTCCCTACCTACAGCTCCACATATCTACCCATTAGGAGTAGGTGGAGAAAGAAGGCAATTTAATGCCTTGGTGAGGAATCATGCACAATGAGCGATCCGAGAGTATCATTCGAGGAACTTTGATTTCTTTGTGAAGATTTGCAAAACCTCCGGATTGACAACTGATCAAGGCACTTGTGATTGGTAATTTCTATACAACCGTTCTATCTTTCAACCGCCCAAGGCAGGTGAAGCTACAAGCCCCATATCAATCAAGCGAAAGGTAAGATTAATGCCAATTTATTCAATCCTTGATAGAGTACCTAGTTGTATGCTTCTCATAAACTAGGAATACAACATCGTAGCAACTCCTGATCAACCAACCTAAGTCCTAAGTGTCTTGCTCGGGACGAGCAAGATGCTAGCTTGGGGGAGTTGTTGACGGCTGTTAAGTGCTTACTTTAGCCGTCAATTTACTCATGAATAGAGGAGCAAGAGGCATTTCTTACACGCATTTCAGTTAAGAAAAATGTAGTTCCACTTGTCCTTGGAGATTATGTGATTGCAGGAAAATAAGCATAAAGAAGTGGCAAACACACCTTCTATAATTCATGCCACGTCACCTCAACCAAGGAGTGGCTGCCACCTCAGGTGCCATGCATGCAAACCATACCACCTAAGGTGCCATGCATGCAAGCCATGTCACCAATCCAAGGGAGGCAAGCCACGACGAATCAGAGCGTGACACGTGGACTTCACATGGATCCATGGGCCCACCAGAGCGCCTAAACCGCCTCAAGAGCACGTGTACACTGGGGACCGACTTAAGGGCCCACAGGACAGCCACCCCGAGGAAGCACACCCCGAGGGGGGCCCACATGGGGTTGGCCGACCCTTGGATCGGCCGAACCGACCTTGGGTCGGTTGATCCAGGGCCTCCACGTGGTGCTTGTCCATTGGTCCTAGAGGCCATCCTCGGGGTGTTTCACTCCTCTTTGCGCCGGTGCTCTGGCCTATAAATAGAAGGGGAGGGGGTTTATTTCTTACCAACACACTTTACCTCTCCTCTCTCACTTTTGGTTTCTAAGGCTAGGAGGTAGGCTAGAGTAGTTCTACTTCAGGTTCCAAGTCTACTTTGGGATCTAGGTATGAGTTCTCTTGTATCTTTATTTTATTGTATGACTTCGATCTACTTTAGTTATTCAGCTAATTCATATAAAGTTGTGCTTGTATACATGGATGATTTGTTCATGTGTTCTTCGCTCGTTCATCATTTAGAGGCTCACGTTCTTGATGAACAAGGCCTTTCAATCCAGTTGACGAGTGACTTAAACATGTTTTCGGTGTTTGTTCATAAGTTAGAGGCTCATGTTCTTCACGAACACGACCCTTTGATCCTGTTGAATAGACATAGGAAAGCACAAATCCGTTTGTGTACCTAGCCTAGTTTGATCTAGTTAGATCCCATGTTTTTGTTGCATGAAGTTCGTGCTCAAGCTACGGTACTCGGTGTACTTGGCCGGTTTATCTGGTGGCTCTGACCTGGGTCACAATAGCCTGGGCCGGTCAGGGTCCTGCTAACAACGTAAGCGTGGTGCTTGGGTTGCGTAGCTACGTTACTTATGAGTGTATCCCACGGTTTGTCTTGGGGTAGGCCGCGGTGGTGACAGCTGTTGGACCCTTCTGGATTCCCCCACGTTCGGACATGCTGTAGGAGTCTAAAGCCTAACAACCTGAGTCGTGCGTATGCGACGTGGGAGGTTAGCTCCCCGTTTGTACCTGGGTGCTTGAGCCAGTAGTCATGCAATGCTAGTGCGTATCTAACTTGTTTGACTAACTTTGTGTGTTTAGTACCTTAGAACCTAGAACTAACTCATATGTTGCCTCCTAAGCCTAGGACCTTTAAAGAGAGTGTGTTCGTGTGTTCACACTTCCATCCTATCTATCATACCTTACCCCTGTATTTGAGTGTCTGGTTTGTTTCCGTCTATGATCTATACTCATTGCAATAGTGTTGAACTTGTTAATCCGCCCAGCCTTCCTTGGACTCGATACCCTTTGGAATACTCCTTTCGGGAAATACTACAATGGTTCTTCCGTGCGCTTGCGGACGCTTGTAATCGTTAGGATTACCATTAGGTTATTTCTGGCATCGTTGCTGGGAACCCATAACTTAGCATCGAGGTTAAGAAATACCAACAGCTTCTCGAACACGTCTCTTGGCATGACACTCACACTTGCTCCAAGGTCGCATAATGCTTTCTCAAACTTGAAAGAACCAACGGAACACGGAATCGTCGGGCATCCGGGGTCTCCTTGCTTCTCTAGTCCATTTGCAATAGCGGCACTACATTGCTCGGACATCTTGACGTGATCCACCCTGAGTGTTGCTATCTCATACTTGTTTGCAAGTATATCTTTGAAGTAGCGAGATTATGTAGGAACTTGAAGGGCATCCAATAGTGGCATGTTGATGCTCAACCTACGCACAACTTCCACAAACTTCTCAAAATGATTATCAAGTTTACCTCAAAAGTAGCATGGCTTGAGTTGCGGTATCTTCGTGTCTTCTCCCCGCATCTCAAACTCGAGCTCTTCGGTGACGATTTCGGTAACCTTCTCCTTAGCAAATTCTTCCGCCTCGGTAGATGGTTTAGGCTTTCTAGCTCCTGCGGAATTCTCCAGATCTTCGGTCTCCTTCCCCGAATGAGTTTGAATGGCCTTAGCCGTCTCGGGACCTTGAGGTTGCCCTGGAAGCTTCCCTTCATTAGCGGATAGGCGCCCGTCAAGTTGTCCTACTTGTGTCTCGAGCATCTTCATCATGTTGAGCACTTGATGGTTGGAGCTTCCGACCTCCGTCACCTTGCTATCGATGTTCCCCAACACCTTGTCTATGGCTTCAAACTTAGTGACGGTGTCCTTGTTGATCTTAGCTTGCTCGTCCATGAAGTCCTTCAATTGCATACGAAGACGAACCGAATTCGGAATAGACGAACTTGCATTAAATTGAGGTCTACCTTGCCCGTAGCAGAAGTTCAGCAAATCTCTCTTCCTCATGTAGTCGAGTATCTTGGCTTCCTCCGGGCAATCTTTTTGGACATGGCCATACTCCCCGCATTCTTCACATGTGGATCTTGCTTCAGCAGCCTTTAAATCTTGAGCTTCTTTCTTCTCTATCTCCATCTTCTCCAACCTCCTCATGAGCGAGTCGATCTTGCCTTCGAGTAGATCTTCCTTCTCCACTTGCAAGACTCCTTTGACGTTCCCCGTGGGTTGAACCGGAAGTAAGCGTCCGGATGACGCACATGTGTCATTGTCCGCGACCTTCTTGAATAGAGTGAACGCTTCGGTCGGTGTAAGCTCGATGATGGATCGTCCCACCGATGCATCGATGATCATCCTTGATGCCATGGTAAGTCCTTGATAGAACTTTTGAACGAGATCTTCCTTCGGGAACTTATGATGTGGCACCGTCCGAGTGTACTCATTGAAGCACTCGAAAGCTTCCGATATGGTCTCCGTAGGATATTGAGCAAAAGTAGCAATCTTATTGCGCAAGCTTTGAGTCTTACCCGGTGAGTAGTATTCCTTCATGAAATCTCTCATCAAAGCTTCCCAATTTTGCACCGTCTCCGCCGATTGAGTGTAGAACCATTGCAAAGCCTTTCCGAGTAGCGAGAACGGAAAGACCGTTGCCCTCATTTGGTTTTGAGTCACCCCTTCCATGTTGAATGTCTGACAAAGTTGAATGAACGCTTGGAGGTGAAGGTTGGGATCCTCTTTACTAGTGAAGGGTGAATGTTGCACCATGCGGATTGTTGAGGTCTTGATCTTGAACGGCCTTCTGATCTCTGCGAGGTTCAAGATTGGTAGGTCGACGATGTCCAGGGTGCATAGCTTCCCGATCTTGCGCTCCGGCTGCGGTTGTTCTCCCATCGGTTGCGGTTGAAGTAGATTTTCCCTAGGGCTTGGATGTGGTGATTCCTTTGGAGACTCCGACGATCTTTCGGCCTCCGCTTTTGGATCTGCAAATTCCAATTTTTTAGCTTGTAAAGTTTTTCTGGATCATCCACAAAATTTTCGGGTTTGTTGGAGAGGTAGCCGTCCATCTCCTGTTAGGGTTAGCAATAACCAAAATATATACAAAAACAAAAATAAAAACAAACCTAAGAAAACTAGGGTTAGTCAAACTAGATTAGATTGATTTTGAGGATGATCAAAAGTTAGTAGATGCAAAAAGAAAAAACCAAAAGAAAACTGAAAATATTCACAAAAAGCAATAAAAGATCGAATCTTGTTCCCCGGCAACGGCGCCAGAAAAAGGGGCTTGTTGACGGTGTATATGCATATCAAACTTCATTTGGATTGCAAGCGGACAAATCCTCCATCGTAGTCAAGGGACCCTTCTTCCCTTAAGTGTGAATTGTTGGTATTTCTTAACCTCACCACTAGTGGCGCGTCTAGCGTGAGCGTGTAAGGAACAACCGGGTACACTGACGGGTGCGAACAAGTCCGCAAGCGCACGGATACACTGTTGTAGCACTTCTCCCTTGGGAGTATTCCAAAGGGTATCGAATCCAAGGAACGGTTGGGTAATCTACGAGTGACTTGTCCAAGGACACAGGATCTCTGCTAAGGTAGGCGAGAGGTATGGTATCTCTTGTAGGTACTTGGTTCTAGGGGGGTACAAGCTGCAAAGGATCTCGCTTCGGACACCGGACCCTCCTGGCTATAACAGTTGGTTCACGGCAAATGGTTGCCTACACCTGTATCCGAACGTGGGGGATTCTGAAAGGGTCCAACGGCTGTCACCACCGCGGCCTACCCCAAGACAAACCGTGGGATACAGGGCAATCGAAGGATAACCCGTAGTCCAGACACCACGTCTGCACCACCGACTACTACTATAGCACGGCTACGTCTGACGTCCCGTAGCAACACTATAGCACTCCGTAGAAATACGGAGCGACGAACCCGCGAGTACAACTAGACCTTACCCATCATGGAATCAAGACGATACAAAGAGATATGAATGACACATTGGTCTAATTCAGATATGCAGAGTACTCACTATATTCTAATTGACAAGCAGTCACACAAACGGAATGCAGAATTATTCATCGAGCCAACAAGATCAAAGGATCGTGTCACGAAGAACACGAGCCTCTAAATGATGAACAGATGAAGAACTCTAGAACATATCACCCATGTATGGATACGACTTTAGTCTAATTAGAATATAATGAAATACTCACTTTAGTCTAAATGAAGAACAGTATCAGTCACGAGGTACAAAGAGATGATGAACGAAGAATAGATCATCGCATCTCCCTTCTACTCACCCACACTCTCTCCTCTCTACCTAGCACTACCTAAGCTAGATCCTCCTCACACTCATATTCCTGGTGGGATGAGGTTTCACCTCCACCAAGAAGGAATGAGAAGGAGGAGAGGAGGCTAAGGTAAGAAGTTGCCTTCAAGTGTGTTGTTCTATTCTTACACTCATATAAATAGGCGCATGCACTAGCGTCAAGTGGAGTGAGACACCCCGGGAATGGCTTCTAGGACCAATGGGCGAACACCACGTGGAGGCCCGGGATCAGCCGACCAAATGTCGGTTCGGCCGATCCCTGGGTCGGCCGATCCCCACGTGGCCCGCCTCGGCTTGTGCTTTCTCTGAGCGGCTGACTGGTGGGCCTTGAGGTCGGTTCCCGGTGTACACGTGTGTTGGAGGCGGTTTAGGCGCTCTGGTGGGCCATAGGATCCATGTGATGCACGCGTGGCGATCTCTGATTCGCCGAGGCTCTCTCTCTTGGATTAGTGACGTCATTGATCCAGGGGATGCTTGCATGGCAGCCCCTCATTGGCTGAGCCTGAAGTGCTAGGATCATAGAGGTGTGCTTTCTCTTCATTTCTTATGCTAAACATCTGCATTCATCTTCATACAGCCACTTGTGGAAATTGTCAGTTTAAAGCCCTATTCTAGTGCGGATGCATGATTCTCATGTTGAAATGCAGGGATTGACGGCCTTAAATTAGGTACTTAGCAGCCGTCAACAACTCCCCCACACTTGCCCTTTGCTCGTCCCGAGCAATAGGGAAGAGATTGAGCGGGTTAAACCATGGGTATGAAACATACATAAGAATTATTCCAGGTCATACCTTGCTCTTGTGAACTTTGTGGAGTGGCTACCATGCCATCTTGAGTAGTTGATAAGAGGAATGACCATGAATCGAATCCCTCAGACATCTGAGGGTAAGCACTTGGGGTTTTCAAAAAGGGTTTCAACGAAAAACTTGCTCTGCCCCCTTCTTTGATTCTCTCGGGTCGCTCAATGTGTATATGTCCTCACCTAGGCTTGACTGCCTTAAATCCATCGTATTTCTAGCAGGCTTATGTGGAGCTCAGGGTAGGATAAGAATAGTAAGGCATACTTGCATTGCATGTATTGCAAAGTCAAAAACTGGATCCAAAGAGTAAATCAAGTCATACAGTCAGATCAAGAAGTGCACGTGTAGGGATGTGGTAGATATGGCAAGGTGGACACTAGGCCCGGAATGGGTGCTAGTTATCACCATATTCACTAAACGAGATGAATGAGCTGAATGACTCCATTGCATAGTCCCCTCTCTCATATATATATGAAGTTATGAGAACATGGCTATCCTCTTTTCTCTCCCTTTTTTTTCGGAGGGACCTTCATGTGCCCCTTTATATATATATATATATATAGTCATGCCTCTTTACAAAATACTTGAGGAGAGAGAAATCAATGCACATGATGGAGTATTTATGTAGATGGATAGATGAATGATACAATGCTAACTTCCAGAGTAGAAGCATATCAAGGGGGAAATAGTGGTGTGCACATAATTCTTGATCATGAAAGCATGAAAAGATTGCTCATAGGGTCACAGGATTTGACAAAGCTCAAAGCAAATAACAAGCAGCATATGAGTACAAGGTTTTCAACTAAAAACATCATATGGCTTTGGTAGGACTGGACATATCAAAGAAGAGCTGCTAGAGCGTTTTTTTATAAACCCAAGAACTTATACCTTCAGAGCTAAGATCTTGTCATCAAGCCATATCGCTCTGGTCAACTACTTAGATGAGCATGTGTCCTTATAAGGATATGGTTCACAAGCCTCAAGAGTATAAACAAGGGATAGAACTTATACATGTCAACCACAGGTACGGAGCAAGCATTACCATAAAATTCTCAAGTTGCTCATAAAAGATTTTATAAAAGGGCATAACGAACTCAAGCATCATGGTTGAATGAGGTAGAGATGCAAACCGGCGCTGATTGTTGATGCAGACTGAACGAGGTTTTCGTGATGTGAAAATGTGTCTCCGTTCAGGTTCTTTAAACACGAGTGATCGTAGCGCTGTGCAAGTGTGGTGTGGGTGTAAGTACCCATCGTGTTCGCGTCTGGAGGAATGCGACTCTCCCCCACACTATCTTGTACCTGGGTGTAGTTCTTCAAGACAAACAAAAACAGAAACAACTGACACACATGCGACTCGACCGGGTTATCTGACTGGTGGAGCCGAATTATTTTATTCAAGTTCATAATGAAATAGGCGCTTACACACATGATGGGAATAAAAATTGAAAGGGAAATAAACATGGAAGGAAACAAACTAAACTAAGCGCCTATGGAAAATGAAAAGTGGGAGTAGCCCTCTACTCCGCATCGTAGAGGTCCTCGTGTCCTGTGACCTCAAAGAGGCGCCTCATCTTGGCACACAGGCCACGTCGAAGGTCGCGGAGGTCATCCCCCAGCTCGGCGAGGTCCATCTTCTGCTCTGCACTGATGGACTCCAGCTTCTCACATTTCCTACCGAGCTCCTCCACCAACGAGGCTAGTCGGGCTGTAGAGGGAGGCTTGGGGGATCGCTCGGTTGCTCGAGCCTTCTCCCTCGACTTCCTGGGTGCCCGTGGTGTGGAGCTGCTGCCCAGCCAAAGTCCTCGTCAGTCGCCTCCAGAGTCACCGATGCGCGGGTGCCCTTCCTGCCGGTGCTGCCTGGGCTAGCGAACCTGAGCTTCCCAGGCTGAGAGGCCGGCGGAGGAGACATTGGTGCAGCGGGGACCTGATGGCCTTTTGCCCCTGAGGCTCCTGGAGCGTCGGTCCGAAATGGTGGAACCACTGATGGCGGCGGAATTACCAAAGGTTTCGGTCGAATCCCCGCTCCCCCCTGGTAGGGGCTGCTGGCACATCCCCGCGGCTTCCTCGCCTTGCCAGGCGAAGCAGATCAGCTTGAGGAGCGGGGAGCCACAGGTGTGAAGGGATGGATCGCCACTCCCTTAACAACCGAGGGTACTTCCATGGTCACCTTTGATCCATCGCCCTCTGTCGAAGGACGGGATGCGAGTGGGCGCACATCAAGAATGCACGCAACCTCCATAGGTGCTGTCTCTTTAGGAGATGCAGCAATGGCAGGGACGTCTCCCTTGATGGGCTCCGTAGAGAAGGACTCCGCGGGGTAGGGAACAATGCTCTTGTTGGCCATAGCGATGGCTGTGGAAAGGAAGGAGCAGGGGAGATGGAGTTCTGCATGGCTCGAAATCCGTCACGCGGCGAGGAGGAGATCTCTGGAGGACAAAAGGAAACACACGCGAAAGGGGAGAGGCGGCGGCGCCCTTGTTGGGTCGGCCGACCTAGTGGGTCGGCCGAACCCATGTGGGCCCCACTGGGCCTCCCCTTTGGCCTGTGGGTTCTATCAGGGCTCACGGTCTCAGGGCCAGGTGTCCCACAGATTTTGAGGTTGGAGGCTCCAGTAATGGCTAGGACAAGGGTTTAGGCATAAATGCCTGCACTCCTCTTCTGACTTTACTGAACCCTCTTCTCGTATAAACAACGCAACATAGGGGGTTCACCTGAACTCATGCCTGAGTAGAAAATATGTGGCTGCCCTTTCTTAGATCATCCCCCTCTTCCAAAGATGACAGAGGTGATGTGGATGAGCACAAGATTCGGCGTATGACCAGAAGTGCTCTAGGAGTGAAACCTGCACCTCTGGAAGCATGGCTCAAGAATGCTCGGACCCCAGATCAAGTGAGTGAGATTCCATGGGTCGAACAAGCATTCGACATGTAAATCAAGAGTGACAAACTTGCCAGCTCGTCTATCCTTAGGTTGCTACGGGTTCTCACCCTCACCAGTGTGAGGATGACACGTAAGCCAACCCAAGCTTCCAACGGGAGTGCAAAAAGATCAAGGTGCAACCACACTCCCGCTGGGCATCGATCAAATAAAGGTGTCAGAATGGGATTTATGCCTACTTAACTTGATCGGCATCGGTCCTAGCTGAGCTCATGATGATGAGATAGGCTGCTCAACTGGATCGGTGTAAAGTTGTGCTTTCCAAGGCCAGAAGTATAGAGACTTGCGATCTTGGGGCCAGTGTCTTGACCTGACCCTCGGTGTGGCGGCACCTCAGGTTGGGCCTTGACAAGAAGCACAAAATATCCATCGTAACCTCTCCCGGAAAGTCGTAGCCGAAGTCAAGATAATCATTCTCGCCAGGAACAACCACCCTTCTTTGATTACTCCTTTCCTCCTTCCTTCGAGACTAAGTCTCGAAGGTCGGGTTATTAAGAGAAGAAACGATAGGGGAACCTAAAGGCAGAACTCACACTAGGTGCTCTTTCTCATAGATTCCTGCTAGTCAAGAATGACATCTTCGACAAGAGCATGGAGAAGGTTGGTATGTAGGCTCGAGCTCTCTTGAAGATGGATCTAGGCAACTCATTACCACGGTTGGCTACCTCGATGCTCAGGACGGGTGGGGAGCTGAAATCCTGGAGTTTTTCTAGAATTTCATTTCCTCGCTCTGGCTCTAAGAACACAAAAGCGCCTCCCGACATGGCATCAAGCGTCGTACCACTGTCCCTTAGCAAACCAAGCCGAAAATGCTGCAAGAGCACCAGGTCTGGCAGATCAAGGACTGGGCATGACTCGGTCATAGAGGCAAAACGATGCCATGCCATGCCTAGGGACTCCTTCTCTTTCTGTTGGAAACGGAGGACCGCCATTCTTAAAGAAATGATACGCCTCAAGGGAAAGAATCGGGTGCAGAAAGCTGCTCTCAATGCTCCCCAATTGAGGTGATCATGCCCAAAACAACGGTACCAAGTTCTCGCTCCTCCTGAAAGGGAGAACGGGAACAAGTTCCTCCTAAGAACATCCTGTGTCGCCCCGGTCTTACCCTGGGTAGAGCACAGTTGTTCAAAGTCTCTCACATGGGCGTAGGGATTTTCATGACTTTCCCCTGAGAAGGAATTGTTCTCAACTAGCCTAATGAGGGATGGATGAACCATACAGGGTGTTAAGGAGGCGAGTTGCCTCCACAAGGATGATTCTACTGGTTCACTCATACTAGGCGGAAGGTGTGTACAAGGATAACCTTCCTGGGATAACGGGGGTAAAGGTAGAAACAAAAACGAAAACAAAGGATACGAGGATAATCGGGTTCGTAGATTCTCGACAACCGTTCCCTGGCAACGGCACCAGAAATGCTTGTAGGTATTTCTTAACCTCACCACTAGTGGCGCGTCTAGCGTGAGCGTGTAAGGAACACCCGGGTACACTGACGGGTGTGAACAAGTCCGCAAGCGCACGGATACACCATTGTAGCACTTCTCCCTCGGGAGTATTCCAAAGGGTATCGAATCCAAGGAACGGTTGGGTAATCTACGAGTGACTTATCCAAGGACACAGGATCTCTGCTAAGGTAGGCGAGAGGTATGGTATCTCTTGTAGGTACTTGGTTCTAGGGGGTACAAGCTGCAAAGGATCTCGCTTCGGACACCGGACCCTCCTGGCTATAACAGTTGGTTCACGGCAAATGGTTGCCTACACCTGTATCCGAACGTGGGGGATTCCGAAAGGGTCCAACGGCTGTCACCACCGCGGCCTACCCCAAGACAAACCGTGGGATACAGGGCAATCTAAGGATAACCCGTAGTCCAGACACCACGTCTGCACCCCCGACTACTACTATAGCACGACTACGTCTGACGTCTCGTAGCAACACTATAGCACTCCGTAGAAATATGGAGCGATGAACCCGCGAGTATAACTAGACCTTACCCATCATGGAATCAAGATGATACAAAGAGATATGAATGACACATTGGTCTAATTCAGATATGCAGAGTACTCACTATATTCTAATTGATAAGCAGTCACACAAACGGAATGCAGAATTATTCATCGATCCAACAAGATCAAAGGATCGTGTCACGAAGATCACGAGCCTCTAAATGATGAATAGATGAAGAACTCTAGAACATATCACCCATGTATGGATACGACTTTAGTCTAATTGGAATATAATGAAATACTCACTTTAGTCTAAATGAAGAACAGTATCACTCATGAGGTACAAAGAGATGATGAACGAAGAACGGATCATCGCATCTCCCTTCCACTCACCCACACTCTCTCCTCTCCACCTAGCACTACCTAAGCTAGATCCTCCTCACACTCATATTCCTGGTGGGATGAGGTTTCACCTCCACCAAGAAGGAATGAGAAGGAGGAGAGGAGGCTAAGGTAAGAAGTTGCCTTCAAGTGTGTTGTTCTATTCTTACCCCCCTCCCCTTCTATTTATAGGCACAGGCACCAGCGTCAAGTGGAGCGAGACACCCCAAGAATGGCTTCTAGGACCAATGGGCGAACACCACATGGAGGCCCGGGATCAGCCGACCAAAGGTCGGTTCGGCCGATCCTTGGGTCAGCCGATCCCCACGTGGCCCGCCTCGGCTTGTGCTTTCTCTGAGCGGCTGACTGGTGGGCCCTGAGGTCAGTTCCCGATGTATACGTGTGTTGGAGGTGGTTTAGGCGCTCTGGTGGGCCATAGGATCCATGTGATGCATGCGTGGCGATCTCTGATTCGCCGAGGCTCTCTCTCTTGGATTGGTGACGTCATTGATCCAGGGATGCTTGCATGGCAGCCCCTCATTGGCTAAGCCTCAAGTGCTAGGATCATAGAGGTGTGCTTTCTCTTCATTTCTTATGCTAAACACCTGCATTCATCTTCATACAGCCACTTGTGGAAATTGTCAGTTTAAAGCCCTATTCTAGTGCGGATGCATGATTCTCATGTTGAAATGCAGGGATTGACGGCCTTAAATTAGGTACTTAGCAGCCGTCCACATGAACCCAAGGTATCGAATCCGTGGAACAAATGTGTGATGCAAGGTTCAATCTATTAAAGCTGAGAACACTTAGATCTTCAAGGGAAACTCTTATGCATCTAACCTAAAGAACATCATGAAAACGAATCTAATCTAATGAAAACCGGAGGTAGCAAGAGATAGAGAGGGATAGGTAAAACCAATCTAGAAAGATTGGATCAAGCTCTTGTTGAAGTTGCAAGAAAAGAAGAATAAACCAAATCGAATCTCATAAAAAGCTTCTTTAAATCGCGGCTTCCCTTCCAACTCCGAAGACGCCCGCCTTTTGGAGCCACCGTTCTGTCCCAACGCAGTCCTATTCGTGCGGGTTAGCCTAGGGCGAGTCCAATGGACAAGTTGAAATCTCTTGGTAGGTCAGGCGTGCACCTCTAGCCACCACGGCTACAAGAACACCCTATATGATCTATCTCGATAATAGATCTTAAAGTGAAAAGAACCAATCGAAGACAAAGTCGTAGAAGAAGCACTTGATCGCTAGAAATCGGATTGCAATTTGATAATTCAACATACTCAAATGTACATGGACAAGATCACCACCGGGATCCTACCTTGATCTTGCTCCTAGCTCCTGGAACTCCAACGTGGTCTTCCTTGCAAGGTTCCCACGCCGGCTAGGGAAACCCTAGGCAACTAGCTCGACCCTCTCCTCTCCGGAATGGTGTCCCTCTCTTCTCTGCTCCTCGGTGGCGAATGGCGAATGACTTGATGCGTGGCTCTTGGTAGGGGGACTATAAATAGTCTGAGGGTCGTCTAGGTCAAAGGGGGGCACGAATGGACCCAGAAATGGGTTGGGCCGACCGGCCTGGGCCTATTCTGGCCCATCTTGTGGCCTCCTTCATCGTGCAAGCTTCTCGTGTCTTCTGGAAGTTTCCCTCCTCTGCATGTGGGCCCTTGACGTCAGTTTCTCTGCGGTTTGGATAGAGCTCCTTGTCTCGCAAGCTTCAGCATTTTCTGTTCAGGTCCTCAGAGTTTTTTGTCTTCACGGGTTGGTCCTTGGGCTACTTGTAGTCATGTTCACTTCATTTCTTGACGTGTACCGGGATTCGTGATCTTCTCATGAGGTGCTTGATGAACTTTACCCGGAAATCTTGA
Organism: Cenchrus fungigraminus; assembly: GCA_036936925.1. Classification (NCBI taxonomy): domain Eukaryota; kingdom Viridiplantae; phylum Streptophyta; class Magnoliopsida; order Poales; family Poaceae; genus Cenchrus; species Cenchrus fungigraminus. The sequence goes on along the minus strand of CM072778.1, from coordinate 44,116,544 downwards.
TTTTAACGCTAAATTCCTGCATAAACATTAAACTCCAAAACCGACATGCACGAACGAACTTGTTATATCAAGGGGGTTAGTACCAATGGATAAGATATAAATTGATGCCACACCGAAGGTAAACTCCTGGCTAGGTTGACGGAAATTCACCATCAACAATCACTAAGGCCGATAAGATATTTGATCTGCTGCTTCAACAAGGGCAGATTAAGCTTTCTCAGTTCCATACCATACCATCTGCAGAAGAGCTTAAAAGGATGAAGTATTGCAAGTGGCATAATGCAACGTCTCATGACACTAATTATTGCAAGATCTTTAGACAACATATTCAATCATCTATTGAGCAAGGAAACTTACGTTTGAAACCCCTGCCAAAGCTGAAAAGCTGATGAAGATTGATCAGCATCCTTTCCCAACTAATGCAGTTGAGGTATCTAGTAAAGACATGTCACGTACCAAACTGCTGACATCGGAATCGGCTCAAAATAAAGGAGTTGTTGATCCCAAAGTACAAGAAACCGATGCAGATGTTAAAGGAAAAGGATTGTTGCTTGAAGAAGAAGACATGAAGCCACGCGACCTGTCACATCTCGTATGCTGATTAACAAGTTTCAGCGACAGCAAGAAAAGGCAAAAGAAAGAGAAGAGTGGGCACAACGTAATGAAGGTCATTGGAGATGTCCATTCTTCAAGTACTGTTGGGAGGAAGGAATCAAACTACCAATAGCAGAAAATTGTCTAGAATGCAATGGAGCCTACAACAATGGCAGCTCATCCAAGAGGGTTTGCTTCAATGATAGAAAGCCTGTGACCGGGGACCATTGTGAATTTAATAATCAACGAGTCCCAGTTCATCAACGGCTAGGGGGCAAGGCCAGTGTCCATGATCGGCTGGGTAGCAAAGACAATGTCCGTGATTGGCTGGGAAGCCGAGTCAACAACAAGTCAGGCAATCACAATCGGCTAGAAGAGTTGGCTGATTCTATAGTTCCTGATGAAGACATCATGTGTCGAGCTCCTGAACAACGACGCACCGTGCAACTGGACGATGAAGGGTCAAATCAATCATACACAAAGCCTAATCCACGATGGCGTCCAGATGGTTTGACCAAATCTCAGAAAAGAAGAGTTCAGCGCTTACGTCAATTGAAACAACAACAAGAAGAAGAAAGGCGTGTGCTGGACAGGAAGAAAGTTCAGTCTTAAGTACGGCGTCCCAAGCCTAGAGCCGATAATGATAAAGACGGTGGGCCAAAAGCTGACATAAACATGGTTTACTTGCTACCAAAAGAGTTTATGGCCCCGATTGACTCGGATACGTCTGATGAAGAACTAGGGTTGGCTCAGTTGACACTGGAACCTACACCGACTATCTTTGAAAAGCCAGAAGACGAGAAACGACAACATTTGAAGGCTTTGTTTCTCAGAGGTTTTGTCAACGGGAAACCAGTCACCAGGATGCTGGTAGATGGAGGAGCAGCAGTTAATCTGATGTTGTACACCTTACTGCGCAAGATTGGGAAGTAAGATGAAAATTTGACTCAAACAGACATGATGTTGGTGGACTTCGAAGACAATGTTTCTCCAGCTCAAGGTGCGATCTGTGTGGAACTCACGATCGGCAGTAAGACCCTTCCAACCACCTTTTTTGTCATTAAAGGGAGGGAGTCTTATAATTTCTTTTTTGTCATTAAAGGGAGGGGGTCTTATAATTTGTTACTGGGCCGAGATTGGATACATGCCAATTGTTGCATACCGTCTACAATGCATCAATGTATCATCCAATGGATTGGAGATTCAGTTGAGATGGTCAAAGGAGAGACTTCCTTAACAGTAGCAGCAACGGAAGCACAAGGATGAACTTATGATCAAGTAAGCTATTATATCTGGAAAAGCATGGGACACTAAATATCTTAAAGTGTCTGATTTCGGGCTACAATTGGTTCAAGTAGTCGGCTCTGATGAAAAGTCTTAATGGATCAATTCATAGAAGATGAAGGAAAGCTTGGGCCTGGGTTCACATCGGCCGATGAGTTAGAAAAGATAGATCTTGGAGATGGAAGTCAACCAAGGACGACCTATATTAGTGCCAAGCTAGATCCAAAATACAGAATAGAGTTGATCTCATTATTAAAGGAATTCAAAGACTGTTTTGCCTAGGAATATTATGATATGCCCGGCTTAGACCGATCTATTGTTGAACATCGGTTACCCATTAAGCCAGGTTATTGACCTTTCCAACAACATCCTAGGAAATGTAATCCAAAGATTTATCCTGATATAAAAGCCGAGATAACAAAGTTACTCGAAGTTGGTTTTATTCGGCAATGTCGATATGCCGAATGGATCTCTAACATAGTCCCTGTTTAGAAGAAAAATGACAAGTTGTGTGTTTGCATTGATTTCAGGGATTTGAACAAGGCGACACCGATGGACGGTTACCCAATGCTAGTGGCCAATGCGTTGGTCAATGCCGCTACAGGGCACAAAGTCATCAGCTTCATGGATGGTAATGCTGGATACAACCAAATATTTATGGTTGTAGAAGATATTGCGAAGACTACTTTCAGGTGCCCTGGTCACGTTGGCTTATATGAGTGGATTGTCATGACCTTTGGTTTAAAAAATGCTGGTGCTACATATCAAAGGGCCATGAACTATATATTCCACGAGCTCATCGGCAAGATAGTTGAAATCTACATTGATGATGTGGTCGTCAAGTCAAAAAGCTACAAAGAGCATCAGGCCGATCTACGAAAAACACTGGAATGCATGAGGAAACATGGTTTAAAGATGAATCCCAACAAATGTGCTTTTGGTGTATTGGCTGGTCAGTTCCTAGGTTTCTTGATGCATGAAAGAGGAATTGAGGTTGGTCAGAAATCAATCAGTACAATTGACAAGATAGAAGCACCATCAAACAAAAAAGAGCTTCAATCTTTGATTGGCAATATCAATTTCATCAGGAGGTTTATATCTAATCTATCTGAGAGAATTCAGTCGTTCACACCTTTACTGAAACTCAAGGCCGATCAAAAGTTTATATGGGGAGAAGAGCAGCAAAAGGCTTTGGACAACATCAAGCAGTATTTAAAATCTCCTCCTGTCCTAATGCCCCCTCAAGATAAAAAGCCGTTCAAGCTATAACTGTCGGCTAATGAGCGGGCTATTGGATCGGCCCTTGTACAAGAGTATGAATGCAAAGATGACATATTGGGGGTTTAGCTTGAGGAGTGCCTTCAATTACTCAGAGAATTCAAGATGGTAAAGCTCGAACACATCCCAAATGCCACAACAGTGAAGCCAATTGGCTAGCTCAGGAAGCATCAGGCTGTCGGCCGATTCTGGTTATGGAGCTACCTACTGATGGTTGAAGGAGAAGAGTTTGCTAGAGCATTGAACGGGAAATACTTGAAGAAATACTATCCAAGCATATGGGTGGATGCATAGCCGATTATCATGTCGAGCCTAACGACCCATCAAGATTTCGAGTTGTAGCCGATTCTAAGTGTAATCGCCTCTAGTACAAAAAATGTAAAATAGCTGATATCTGTAAAGAATCGCCTTTAGTACAAAAAATGTAAAGTGACTGATTGTCGATTGACATACTCGGTTTTTCAAACATAGCCGATGTACAAATCGCCCTTAGGTCTAGAGAGTCATTCTTAAAAGGAATTCTACCAGTTTCAAAATTGAATATTTCTGAAGGGTCAGGATCACCCATTGGACCAAGGAAGACAAAACCAGGCTTATCACGAACAGGGACAGTGAGATTGGATCTGAGTTCATGAAGAGAATTCAATCTAAGATTCAGGAAACAAATAACGGTATTGGAATCGGCGGAAGCAGAGGTCATGGAAATACCTGGGGGGCCATCGAAAGAGTCGCCGCCGGTAGGGGCGAAGCTAGGCCTAAATTGACCATGGTGCACTCCTCAAGGAACTTGCATAATTTTGCTAGATTATATGGTAATTTTGAGCATAATTAGTGGATAAAAATTTCTTACGCTGGTGCATCGGCACCAGGGAAGCCCAACGTGGCTTCGCCCTTGGCCGCCAGAGTCGCAGGAGATGGCTGAGGGCTGCCAGCGGAGCTTGAAGAAGCCATGATTCGGCGAAGAGTGCGGGCTTAGGGTTCGAATCGCTTGAAAGCTTGAGCTCTCGGAAGCAACAAAGTTTGGGGAACAAATAAGAGCTAAAGAAGTTGTATTTATTGACCCTTTTGGAGATTTGGTTTGGATCTTTTAGCCGTTTCTGAATCAAGGAAAGATACTGGATACGAGTAAATTTCGGGGCAAAAGATATTTACTCCAAAACTGGGGGGCATGTCTTGACACTATTTTCTGGAAATGAGTCAAAAGATGAAAATAAGAGAATTCAACAAGACGTGCCGACGGGAGAACAGTACAATCGGCCTATTGAAGCAAGAAAGGTGGTCAACAGAACCCGCCGATGGTCAAGACAATTCAACCCGGTCCATCGATGGACAAGCGGGTCAACCCGATCGGCCGATGGTCAATCCGAAGGATCAGCCGAAGGAGGAAGCGGCAATCGAGGAATACGCCAAGGACAAGACACGGTGGAGGCGGGTCAGTCAACGATTGATAGCGGGTCAGAGTCAATTTTAGGAAAGTTCGACTCTTGCATGAGTCATTTTATTTTTGGAAGTGTTTGTTTCTTTAGATGCAAGTAAACAATGCTGTAGTCGGCTACGAGTTGGGGTGTCCTCGGGACATAAATAGCGACCCTGCGTGGTCGAAAAAACTGTACACACCAATATCAAACAAACCGCCTCCGGCCAAACCCTTTACAATTTTCAGCATCTACTTTTACAACATCTACTTTTCGGCGACTTCGCCATTGCATTTTTTTTCTCTTTTCTCAACGTCGTTCTTCGAGTTTCGTCGGGTTGCATCGATCGATCTCTGGCAAGCTTGTAAGTACTGTTTTACCGAATAACCCTAGGCTTTAACTCCGGGTGCATCGCTGAGGTTTCGTCTTGTTCTTTATTCACAACTTATTGATATTAGCTAGATTTGCAAGTTTTCGTACCAATTCTTGTAGTTTTAGCTTTTATCATTAATCTATCCAGGTCGATCTAGATCTCGTCAGCTTTTACCGTTTTATTTATCAATTATTCTCACAGCCGGCTTAGATTTATTCGAGTGTTGACGTCACGATCGGCTGACACAGCCGATCCTTTTTATACATACTTGCACTTCGGTTGCTTTCGAGCCTGCCGATCCCTTATTATTTGACTTCTTTTTCCATTGTCAATCAACAGGTCAGATTGGCTGGCACGCCTCGCTACAGACCGGGGAGTCACGTGTGTCACGCGGAGGTGAAGTCCTATTTTCGCATCAACAGGCCGAGCGAAGGAAGACTGCCGCACACCACCCGTGCGCATAGACCGACGCATGGGAGGCCGGATCCAGCGCGTGGCGGGCGGGGACGGAGCTCGCCGGACTGCGCACGGGGGGCACAATAAAGAGATGGAGGGACGTGAGGGGAGGAGGATGATGACGGGGCCACTGAGGGAGAGGCCGGAGACCCCAGGTGCACCGTCTCCTCGCCTACCACCGCGCCGGGCAGATCCGGCACCGGGGGTGTCGGATCCGGGTTTGGGCACCCTGGATCTGCAGGCCGGTGTTGACCACCATACCACGGCGGACGCCGCAGCGCGAGCAGAGCGGGACGGGGACGCAGAAGCTGGCCGGAGAAGTCCCGTCGTCGCCTCTCTCGCAGGGACGGGCCGTTTTTTTCTGGAGGCCCTGCTCAGGCAACGGCGAGGGGAGGGGAGAAACGCCTGAAGGTAGGCTGGCGGCGGCGGCAGTGGTGGTCGGGGTTCTGAAGGACCGAACTGGCGACCATAGAGGGGGGGAGTGAATGGGAGCCGATAAGAATTCTTTTCGAAGGAGATGACTTCTCCAACAAGATGAACTTGGTCGGATACCCAAAATCACACAATCCGCACGCAACCTTTCGTTTGCCAAAACCACTTAGCCACTGAAGTGCTACTAGTCCTAGGAACAAACACTACCTACAGGCACAACTTCTACACACACACGGCGGCGGAACCAACTTGGAAGCTCTCTGCCTGGAGGGGGCAGTTAGACCGGGTATGGGGGGCGGTTTGACCGCCTCCACTTGGTAACCAAGAAATCCTCCGAAAACCCTCTTTCGAGCTCCAAAAACCACCACGGTTTCAGCCACTGGATCCTTTGGTCAAGGCCAAGCAAGCTACCAGAGAATCTTGGCGAAAACACAAACTTCACCAAAAAGGCCTAGGGCGGTTAAACCTCCTACCAGGGGCGGTTTAACCTCCTGTTTCTAGCAAGAATCACCTCCACAAAAAACTTTGCAAACGGGCTCAAAACCAACCAAGATTTTGACCAGAATCCTCTAGTCAAGGCTAACAAGCTCCCAGAAGATCTTGCTGAAAATCCAAACTTTCTTTAGGAGAGGCAGGGGCGGTTAGACCGCGTGCCAGGGGCGGTTAGACCGCCATCCCCTGGGGACAAAGAGCCGGGTGAAAACCAAGGCAAACGGACTCGAAACGCTCCAAGATTTCAACCATAGAATCCTCTGGTCAAGGTCAACATGCTACCAGAAGATCTCGGCCAAAATCAAAACTTTCTCCGGATGAGCCCGGGGCGGTTAGACCGACCCCCCACGCAGTTAGACCGCCCTCCCCAGACAGAACGGCCGCGGGTCAACCCTCAACTTTGCATCACCCGATCTCCCGATTCACCCAACGGATTGCAGCGAAACTTTGGAGATGCCTGGGTCACCTCATGGACGACCTCTCCCTCAAAGGAATTCCACCGAAACGCTTTCAATCATGGGGAATTGCAAATCTCGTTGCTCAACCTCAAGAACTCGGGCTCCACCAAAAACCACCAAATCGGAGAGCTTTCCATGGGTTTGGAGGGGCAAGGTCACCAAGAAAAGAGGCACAATGTCCTCTTGTGTAACTCCCACAATAAATCCCGCAAAGAAACACCTCCAAAACTCCACCACGATAATCCCAAGAAAAGGCTCCGAAAATCACCAAAAAGGGAAAACGGGAGAGACAGCAAAAGCCTTGAGGAACCACGCCGAATCTTCTATACATACCAAGAAAGGTTCATACAAGGTCCAGCTTGCCTCCCAATCATCCATCCCTCTCTCAAGATCTCACCATGAAGCTCTCAAGCTAGTCCTAGAAAAACCTAAGGTGAAAATAGCAAAGGGAAATGAGCTAGGGTTCCAAGAGTTGGCTGGCAACCATCCCACCAAGTGTTTATATGTGGGCATCCAAAAGACTAAACTACCCTTACTAGATAACTAGGGACACACGCCCCTCAAGGGCAATTTCGGAAGTCTTCAGATTAGCACCATCGGACGGATGCGCATCCACCGCAAGCCTGTGTAGCTCCGACGCAACTCTTGTGATCATGCCGCGTGTCCTCCGCTTCAAAGCTTCTTGGCGGCTGCGACCTGGGCGGTCAGACCGCCCCCCTGGGCGGTCAGACCGGCCCAGGCGGTCAGACCGCCCCTCCTGGGCGGTGGAACCAGCCTGGGTGGCCGCACCTCCTCGTCGAGTCTTTAGCCTCGGTTTTGTGGCTCAACTGAGTAATCAAGTGGTTTTCTGGTGAACCACTGCCAACCCCGCGAACTCGATGTAGCCTCCGCCAATCACCACTCATGACTCGGCTCCCACGTTGTCCCGGCTCGACCTTGGTTTTGAGGCTCAACCAAGAAACCTTCCATGACTTTGTCTTGCTGTTCTTGCCACCATGCGGTCCACACTTGACCCCGTCGGCCACCGGGTCCCTCGAACCAAGCCTACTTGTCCACTCCACACCTGGAGGCCCACCGGCATGGACCTTTCGCACTTGTTCTTCACCTGCACTGACACCAATCAAGCCGCAACCTGCACCTGCAATACTTAGCCAAGAGTCAGTCCACACCACGTTGTCAATCACTCATCACACCAGGAAGCGACCATCCATTTCTCCTCGAACCACACAGGCTCTCAGGTCCCACCCGAGCCGCCTCCTGGGAGACGTTTCGGTCTCCAGCTAGCTCAGGATAACTCAATTCATCTTATGACATTCATATTGTATCCAACTAATATCAAACAAGACTCTGCAAAATGTAGCCCTTAATAAAATGGGTTTTAAGTGAAGTTACTGTTGTTATGTCATGGAAGAGCCAGCAATTGGCAATCACTAATAGAGGAGGAGGGGGAGAAGGGGCGCCGTACTTAAGCCTCGCTGTATTCGTGGAGAGCTTGGCGCCGGGTGCACACATGAACCATTCTACTTCTTGGAGAGCTCGAACCCTAATAAAAACTACAAGAAAGGGGATGATCCGAGAAGGGGAGCCAAAGGGGATACGTTGAAGAGGAGATGAGGAAGGGGACAAGGCACACCTGGATCTCTTCGGATTTGACAACTAGCTCAAGCTATTCCAATGACTTCTCAATCCATTACTCACCAAACCGATGCAGTCCAATTCAAGAACCGACCCACTAAAACCATTAACACCAATCCAATGACCAGGGCTAGCAGGCACAATGGCTTTGGAAGTTGAAGTCTGAGCTCCAAAAAAATTGTCGCTCTCCCGGGAGGGCGAGCCGAGGACCCCCAGCCCTGCCGCCAAGCCTCCCGCCATCGGCTCCCATCGGCCGCCGCTGCCATCTTCATTGGCGGCGGCAGCCAGCGACGGCACCGCACAAACGGCACCCTCGTGGCCTCCTCCTTTCCCCCTCCCTCCCTCCCTCCCTTCTTCCTCTCTTCCTCCCCAAGCCACTGCACCACCACCACCCCACCTCACCTCGATCGTCTGTCGACCCCCACAGCCTTCCCCGGCCTGCCGACGGCTTCTTCGGCGCCAGTGCTCCACCGACACCGCAGCCTCCTCCTCCTCTTTCTCCGATGGGCTGGCGACCTCCTCCCCTAAAGCCCTAGATCTGGTGTTGGGGGCTCCTGCCCATGGCACCGGCGCCAGCTCTACCGGGGCCTTCTCTAACTTCCCCTGCCTCGGATCCTGCCCTCCCCCTTGCGGATCTACCGCGGGACGCGAGGTCTCGGCGCAGGCCCCTTCCGGCCGGGCCGGGGTGGAGATCCAGCGTCGCTTCTTCGTTCCCCCGCCTCCAGTGTCACATCTTTGTCTCCCCCACCCCCGGGGAGGTCTCGCCACGGTGGGCGCCGCCTCCGGGTACCCGCCGAGTCAATCCTAGATCTGGGTTGGGTGGGCCCGGCGGCACCAGCCTCCCTCTCCGCGCCGACATCGTCGGCGTTTCCCCCGACCCTAGATCTATGCTCGGGGCCATCCTTGGCTGCCATGGCCGCAGCCGTCCTCTCCTTCCGAGCTGCCACGGGTGGCTGGCCTCGGGGCGTCCCGACCGCCTACGCCTCTCTCCACGGCACCTCCTCGTGGCTATGGTGGCTTTGTCGACGGCGGCCTCGGCGCTCCCTCCTCGGCGGTGGCCGCGGCGCCCGGTGGTGCCCGCGGACCACCTCTTCCCGCCAGCCGGCCCCAAGGTGCTACCTTCCTCTCAGCGTCTTCGGATTCACGACCTGCTCCCCCTGCCTGCGGCATCCTGCTACCCCGGCCTCCTGGGAGATACCGGCAGTTGCTGCCACCTTCCGACAGTGGCTCCCGCTCTCGACCTCCGCCGGTCGCGGCCCCACCTCTCCGATGGCATCACCAGCACCCCTGGAGGGGGCCCCGGTGTGGCCACCCCCTCTTCGCCTAGCTCTGTCGACCGGCCTCGCTGCCTCCCCGGCGTGCCCTCCGCCCTCCCTTCAAAGGTCCTGCCTTCCTGGTAGGTGTGGTCACCCTGGTCTTCCGTGGTCGCTTCTCTCCTCTCGACGTTGTCGTAGATGTCCTTCACCATCACCGCCGAGGGTTCTTGCTTTGTTCTCCACTGCTTGGCTCTCGCTTCGGCTGCGCCGGTTGTCAGCGTGGTTCAGGTTTGGTGGCCTATGGCGTAAGCCTTGCCTAGCTTCTGCTAGTGCTGACGATGGTTGTGCTCTTCGTGTAATTGCCCCGCTGGGGGCATTGTTGCGGCCCCGAACCCTGTTGGTATGCCAGGTGAAAACTTGGCCTGCTCCCTGGTGGGTGGGCGGACGATGGTGGCGACGTCGTCGCTTCCTTGTTGAAGGAGTCGTTCTGCTGGACCTCCTCGCCCTAGCGCCGCTGTAGTTCGGTGGTTAGGCATGCAGTGATGTGCTTGTACCCTTGGTGTCCTTCTCCTTTGCTGGCATGTGCTGTCTTAGGTCGTTCCTTGCGTGGTGGTCTTGTTGTGTGGTTCTGTTCTCTCAGTTTGTGTCGTCGTCTGTTGTTGTTGTTTCTTCTTTCCCGCACTTTGGGGTTTCTCCTAAAGTGGTTTGTGTAATGCTTCTCCTATCTTAATGAAAACGTTCTTTGCACGTCTTAAAAAAAGGAGCTCCAGAAAAACTAGATATTCTTGCAATCTTCGTGCCAATGATCTCACCAACTTTGATTCGTGATTGTTTTATATTCGGGCTTTCCTGGGAGGCACCATTTGTTGATCATATCAGCAAACTTTTTTGTTAACACCAGTATCGGCGCTGGATTTGTCATCCAAAGTTTGAAATTCATTCAGAATAACAACCTGATAAGGAAATAAAGATGAGCATGTTCATGGGCACATGTCTCTAGATGAGGAGAAGAGGGTGGAGAAGGGTACACTCACTATGTAAGGAATCGGATGCTCGTAGCCTAAGAGGGGGAGGGGGTGATTTAGGCAACTTAAAAACCTTAACCTATGGCTTCACTACTTTTGCGCAAAGTAAAACTGGAACACACTATCTAGATGTGCAACTAAGGTTGTTCTAGTGTGAAACTCCCATCCCAAAACAAGTTTTGCAACCTATAGCCAATCCTAGCATGATACTACTCTAGGAAAGTAAAGGCAAGCAAGGATTGCAAGAGAGTAATGATGAAACGTAAAGGGGGATGAGAGGAAGCAAACTCTTGACACGTGATTTATCCCGTGGTATTGGTAGGCACTAAGCCACCCCGAGTCCACGTTGTTGAAGCACTCACACAAGAGTATTACTTCCCGGTCACCAAGTCTCTCCCAAGAGCACCACTTAACTTGCCACAAAGGCTCACCACTTAGGCACTCGCCAAGGTCCCTTGGTCACCTTGATGCCGCCTCCACTAAGGAGTTTCTCCACTTTGGAAGGGGGTCTCCATGTCCCCCGCACAAAGTGTTCTCGCCACTCCACACCAAATCGGAGGGTCGAAGACGATTGCCGGTGAGCCACTTAGGCCCCAAGGCTTTCGGCGCACCTTGTACAACTTGATTCACTCAAGAATCACCTCACAAGGTTGGCACAACCTTGCATTCACTAAGCTCTAAGCTAAGCCTAGCACTAAGCACACACACAAAGCGTGTACAAGTCTGTGGATGAGCAATTTAGCACTTGGATGGATTGGATATGATCTTCTAGGTGTCTTGCACTCCTCTGCACTTTCACACAATCTAGCACCCTCAAATGAGTGAGTGGAGGGGGTATAAATAGCCCAAGGCAACCAAAGAGCCGTTGGCTAATGGCCACAGAAAAAGGTAGCGTCGGATGAACCGATGCTTTGCTTTTCCTAGGCGTCGGTTCATCCGGTGCCCTCCACGTCACTTAGCCGTTGCAGCTCTGCTGACACAACTGCTCCGACGCTATACACCGACGGTGCGTTGGATCATCCGGTGCTGAAGGACTCCTCGCCAAAACCTTACTGTTAGCTTCTTCAAGACCGTCAGATGAACCGTTGCTCCACCGTTGGTTCATCCGGTGCTACTGCTTTAGTCTTGGCACGTCTCTGTCTTGTTTAAACTTGGTCATCGGATAGACCGACGGTTCCCTCCAATGGACCGTCGGTTCATCCGACGCTTCTGACTTCGCGGCTTCTCCTCTGCAATTCATCTAGCGCATCTAGAAACTGGACCATCCGATCATCCGACGGTGTCAACTTCATTTGGCCTGCTGCGCAGTGTACCAAGTGCACCAACACTTCTTCCTAGGGGACCGTCGGTTCATCCGACGGTGCGTTTTGCTTGTTTTCTTGCGTCTTTGACTTGTTTCTTTGCTTCTTTGATTGTGGTTGCATCCATGGGACCTAGATATGTCTACAAGGACATGCTAGACGATTTGGTTAGTCCAATTACTTGTGTCAGCATGAATCACCAAAATCAACTCGAACAAATGGCAAATGGGGCCATGTTCGCTACAATCTCCCCCTTTTTGGTAATTTATGACAACACAAGCAAAGCAAGCATAAATTTGCAAAAATTGAGAAAATTAGAACCACTTACACTTGCTTGGATGCTTACCATCATCCAAACTCCCCCTAGATCAAACTTCCCCCTTTTTGATCTTCTCTTCCTATGTTCACACATAGCTTGCCTCTTCCCACTTTGGAAACACTAGCTTGCTTTGGTCCCACATTCTCCCCCTTTGGAATAAAATCTCCAAAAAGGTCCAAAACAAAAGGTCTCCAAGGAAACTAGCAAGTCCTAGCAGACATAGCTCAAAGAGAAATGTTAAGTGCAAGGGAGAGCCGCATGAACCATGATCCATATGTATGATATCAATGAAGATACCACATGTGCGAATAACTAAGGTGGATCACAAGCTCATGAGACTAGCATGATATAAACTAAGCTCCCCCTAAGAGTGTGCATAACATGATAGTGTGAAAATCAAGTGCACAACTACAAAAACTTGTAGGACAAGTAAGCTTAGAGCATATCATGCAAGGAGGTAGCTTAAAGGACAAGAGATAAGACAAACGGGTTCTTGTTACATTACCACTTGTAGCTATCACTTGTAGTCTTTTGATCATTGCATACCTCCGGGGGAATTGTTCCTCTCTACCTTGTTGGCACCACATTGAGATGAGCCACTTGGAAATGATATCACTAGGTGACACCACTTGAAAGAAGCTCACAAAGAAGACACTTGGGGTACCATAAGGATTAGGAATGTATGAGTTCATTGCCTATGAACTTATATAGAGACATAAGCTTGCAAGGACATGACTCAATAGCATAAAGCTCATTTTGCTATATTCACTCTTTTAGAGTTGTTAGATCACATGGAGAGTGAAATATATAGCATTCTCTTAGAATGAAGCACCGCACCGGAACACGTCACCAGGGGACTACACAAAACAGGCTTGAAACAATGTTAGTCCCATAACCAAACCATAGGATGAGCTCCCCCTAAATGTGTGCATTTAGTGTTTGAATCACCAACCAAATGTATGCACATTGTTTGTGACAACAAAAAGGGAAGCTAACCCTATAGCTTGCTCATGATGCAAAGAGATATGAATGAAAAACATGCACCATGAACGAATAAGTGTAGCTTTCCTACACACTAATCAAACCATGTAGGTTGCTCATGGGTTAGCACATGGCACAAGAAACCTACCATATGTAAACAACTAGGCATAGCAACAAATGCAAACCTAGACAAGGCAATGGAGCTACAATAATACATGAGATGAGTTCTAGTTTCCATTACCTCAACCGGGGAACTTGGGCAACACATGTCCAACTTGCAAGCTTGGCTTCTAGGCTTGAGTCTTCTCATCTTCTTTGTGCCAAGCCTCCCAAGTCCCCGAGCTCATGGCCTTCAAGTGGCCTTTGGAACCCAAACCATTCGAGGCCCCTTCATGTTGGTGATGACTTCCTTGGGCACCCAAATGGGTTGGTTCCAACCACGCTCCTCCTTCATCTTCCCAACCTTGTGTGCAACCACCTTGCCATTTGCCTTCTTCTTGATGACATAGGTGTTGCTCTTGGTCTGGTTCTTGCGGTTGGGCTTGGTGTAGATGAGGGAGCTCTTGATGGTGGGGTTCCTCTTCTTCTTCTCGCCCTTGTCCATCTTCTTGACAAATTGAGGGCATTTGTAGAACTTGTGCCCTTCTCCATGACACTTGTAGCAAGTCACAGTTGCACCCTTATCAAGCTTCTTCACCATGGGATCACGGTTATCTTGAGAAGGTTGGACGTTGCTCTTCATGCCTTGAGAGATGTCCATTTGTTCCTCATGGTTCTTGCCCTTGCCCATCAAGCTTGCCAACCTCTCTCGGAGTCATTTCACTTCTTGCTTGTGCTCATCATTTTTCTTGCCTATGAGATAATAACATGTTTCTACGACAACATTCTCATTGCAAGATGGTGAGCAAGTTTCATCAATTAAATCAATTCAAGAAGTTGAAGCATCTACCTTGAAGATAGGAATTGCACAAGGGATAGATGATTCATCAAGCTCAAAGGAATGACATGTTTTAGTCTCATTGCTCTCAAGCTTAGATTTTAGCTCATCACACTCCTTGCTAAGCAATTAGAATTTGCACAACAAATGTTTAAAATTTGTAGCAAGGGTTGCACTAAGATCATTGAGAGCATTGAGTTATTTAATTTGATTAGCTTGTTTTTTAAGCATTCCTTTTTGCTCATGGACTAGCACAACAAGATCATCGAGAGAGGTGGTGTCAGATTCATCATCACTTACATTGCTCTCCATACCTTGGGCCATAAAGCACATGTGGGTGATGATGAAGGACCTTGCATGAAGCGGGTGGTGAAGTTCTTTCTTGATTCATCACTTGAACTACAAGAACTTGATTCTCCACCACTTATCCACTCACGGACGGCGACAGTTGCTTCTTGCTTTGGTCTCCTCTCATTGACCACCTTCTTCTTGGGCTTGTGCTCGATCTTGGTAAACTTGATGTGTTGATGATGACGCCCTTTTCTCAAGTGGGTGTTGTAGCCATACATGATTTTCTTCACATACTTGAAGATCTTCTTCACATACATGGCCACCATGGATTCGACCTCTTCACCACTTGAAGAGTCTTCATCGTCACCATCATCACCATCATCTTCGCTTGAGCTTCCATCAGCAGCCATCCTACTCATCACCTTCTTGTCGGGGACAGCCATAAGGGGTCCCCTAACTAAGGGGAAAACCACCCTCTTAAAACGCAAATCACAAACGCCACCTCCCAAACCAACCACAGCTTAAACACATACAAGGCCCACGGCCTACCACGGCCCAATGGCCCCCGCAGCCCATCAGACAAGGGCACCGACCGCCCTCGAGCCAACCTCTGCCTCGCTCGAGGGTCGGACGGCCCTAGAGTGGATCTCCGCCTCGCTCGAGGGCTCGGCACCCCTCGAGCGGATTTCCGCCTCGCTCAAAGGGCCAGCGCCCCTCGAGCGGATCTCGGCCTCGCTCGAGGATCTCCCTCGACCCGCGGCACCTCACCTGCTCCTCCCGACAGGGGCATTAATTGCCCCGTCATGCCGCGGGTGCCATGGTCAAAAGGCAAATCCCCGCCATGCCGATTCCCTGACGCCGCCCGGGAATCTAGCCCCGACACTGTGCGGCCAGGCCGCTGCTGTGCCACCATCCCGGGCACTATGCAGGTACTGCATGCTCACTGTGCGGAGAGGCCGGAGTCATTCCAAGGCACTATGCTGCCTGCTCCCGTCCTTCCTCCACCCTCGAAGAGCGTACGACCACCAACCCGGTGCCCGATCAGGGCGGCGCCGTGACGCGGGGTGAGCGGAGCACATCCCCTCCATCACCTCCGACCCTGTGCGGTCATCCCCAGCCCTGCGCTGCCATCCCTAGCACTATGGAGCCATCTCCGGTGCTGTGGAGACCTGTTCCGATGGGACTTCACCACGCTGGCCCCTGTACAACCTAAACACTCCCGTCAGCTAGACCCTCGAATCGGCGTACGGACGGTGACCAGACGCAGACGCAGGCCAGATCACCCTCGAAGCTGCCCTCAGGCGAGTACTGAAGCCACCACGACACCCGCAGGGACCGGGATTCGCCAGGACATCCATCAAATCACAAGTACTGTACGCCAGTACAACAACACTATGCAAAACACCATGCGGCACATCTGTAAGCCGCCTCCCCTTGGCCTATAAAAGGAGGAAGCGGTCGCCTAGCTCCGGGGATCACTTTTCACTCACTCACACCCTGATATTGGCACTCTACCTCAATCACTTAGCAGGGACTTGGAGGCTTTTTCTCCTCTCCCGCCTTGCTTGTAGCCCCCCTCTGCAGGCACCCCCGGTGCAACGCAATACAGCGCACACGCGTAATCTGCTGGACGTACGGCCCCACGGCCGGAACCAGGATAAACCCGTGTCCCAGTGTTGCTTAGCACCAACCATCGAGAGGCTGATCACAGCGTATCTCACTAGTTAGTGTCGGGACTAATCCTAACACCGACAGTTAGCGCGCTAGGTAGGGGGCCGCACTGTGATCGATTTCCCACTAGCATTCTCGATGGTGATCCGCAACGAGATGACGTCCCAGAGGTACGCCTGGGGGAGCTCTGACCCCTTTCCAGCTGGATTCAAAATCCGGTTTGGGAGCCTAAACTTTTAGGCTACGGGGAATGGCTACTGTTGACGCAAAAATACGACATCACCCTTGCGCGCAGCACACGTGACTCCCCGGTCTGTAGCGAGGCGTGCCAGCCAATCTGACCTATTGATTGACAATGGAAAATCAGCTGGAGAGCCGATGGATCTTCAGTAGTGTGTGTATCTGTCGATCGGCCGATACAGTAAAACGGGATCGGTAGGCTTGAGAGCAGCCGAAGTGTAAGTATGTGTAGAAAGATCGGCCAAGACAGCTGATCGTGACGTCAGCACTCGAATAAATCTAAGCCGGCTATGAGAACAGATGATATTTTAAGACAATAAAAGCCGACGGGATCTAGATCGAGCTGGATAGATGGGTGATAAAAGCTAAAATAACAAGAATTAAGATAAAACTTGTCAATCTAGCTGATATCGATAAATTGTAAATAAAGAACTAGACGAAACCTCAGCGATGCGCCCGGAGGTTAAAGCCTAGGATTATTCGGTAAAATGGTACTCACAAGCTTGCCGAAGGTCAGTTGATGCAGCCCGACGAACTCGAAGCACGACGTTGAAGAAAAGAGAAAATCGCAATGGCGAAGTCACCGAAAAGTAGATGCAGTAAAGTAGATGCAGTAAAGTAGATGCAATAATTGGTAAAGGGGTGCCCGAAGGCGGTTTTGATATTGATCGTGTGATAATCCTGTTACAATAGCCGGGGTTCATATTTATACCCTGGGCTCCTCTAGACTCCTGTAGCCGGAAGGGCTCAAAACTTCCTAATTAAAGACTCCTGACGAGATACACAACCAACCAACACAAACTCTCCTAATTAAATGGCTAAACTAAAGGAAATACTAAGATACATGGACTCTATTTCCCCTTACGTAGAATCCTTTCTAATAAAGCTTTCTATTACTTGTCTGGCAAGAGAGCGGCGTGCATGCGTAATCAATGTGGCTTCTTCTATTTTACTCTGCTCCTCGCCGGCTGATTGTCCAGCTTGCCAATCCTAGGTCTCTCCCTCCTGCCGATTTTTCCCTTGCCGATTGCTTCTTCTTTATTTCAATCCCTTTTTAGTTGCCGCATAGGAAATGCTAACACTTCCTTTGTTCATTAATTATATACTCCGGCCACCATGTAATTTGATGTCACCTTGTACGTGCTTTGACCAAGTACTCACATCACCCCAGTTTGCTTTCTTTGCCTGGCTGATCACATGGCTCTGCCGATTTTCCTCTATTCTGCCCCTTCTCTGCTGATTACCAAGCCAACATCATTTGACTCTGATTTGGTCAAAATCCAGTGTCAACACAAGCCCCCCAGTTTCAGAGTATGAAGGATTCATGCTTTGAAATTCTTGCAGACCTTGAACCTTTTTCTTCTAACCAATGCAAACTGCTCCATGGGTTAATACCTCAACCGTTCTGGCAATGCTCTTCTTACAACCGATTTCTTTCTTCAGGCTTCTTTATCAAAATATCTTTGCCAATATAAAGAATCGAGGCAACTCCCCTTTTCCTCGATGAGAGGACTATCGTGAGCCGAAACCATTAACTCTGGATCCATCGTTGCATCAAACTCGAACCATCGGCCGACTTGTAAGCGTGGATGCCGAATCTTTTCTCGTGAATTTCGGGTAAGTCTGGCTTTATCTTGTCAATCTTTCGACTGTGTTAGCAGCAATAGCAGTGTCTCCGGCAGTAGTAACATCGTCTGGTGATCTGAATTCATATAATTGTGTTGGAACAACTATAAACACAGGGCCAACACTATCCTTGTGAGTTCCAACATTTCTTTGCTGAAGCGAATCCTGAAAATCTTGTCAGCTTGCATTGCATACGCTTCCTTGCTTCGAAAACCATAATCCTTGGATCATGTGCCGAATTCTTCTTGACAATACCACTGCCAGATTATTTCCATGATTGGTGCAAAGATTCATGCTTCTTTGGTAATTCTACTGGCCAAAATAAATAATCCCATATGCCATCATTTAAATCTGTAGCGGATAATGGCCAATGTATATTCTCATACTCTGTAGATGCCGTGTATAGCAACTGTTCTTTGACATAGATCAGTTTGGTCTTCTGGATGCGGTCATCAATACTCTCCAAGGCCAACAAGATGTTTATTTGGTACCATATATTGTTTCCTGAGTGAATAGTAGATGGGTATCAGCCATTGAGCTGCCGAATAACAGTATGATCACCCGAACTCGTTGTTGGTATCTTCATTGACATCAGTTGTGATTAGGCTACCCTGCTTTGAATACCATTTTAACAATTGGTCAGGATGTTTCAGCCAAACCAAAGGTGCAAAGGACATCAAACTCCTTGGGAACCCTGAGGCGTCGACAATGTTGTTCTTTCAGTAGCCGATTTGGTCACTGAATCTTGCTGATGGTGAGCTCCACGCAGATTGCACCTTGAACCGGAGAGATGTTGCCTTCGAAGTCAACCAGCATCATGTCGGTCTGGGTCAGGTCTTCTTTAGATTTCCCAATCTTGCGCAGCATGGTGTACGGCATCAGGTTGACTGCTGCTCCTCCATCTACTAGCATCCTGGTGACTGGCTTGCCATTGACAAATCCTTTGAGAAACAAAGCCTTCAAATGTTGTCTCTTCTCGTCTTCTGGCTTCTCAAAGATAGCTTGTCTAGGTTCCAGTGTTAATTGAGCCATGCCAAGTTCTTCATAGGACACATCCGAATCAACTAGAGCCATGAACTCTTTTGGTAAGAAGACCGCCATATTTATAACAGCCAGTGGTTTGTCATCTTTTCCATCATCGGCCTTAGGCTTTGGGCGCCAAACTTTAGACCGAACCTTCTTCTTGTCCAGCACGTATCTCTCTGCTTCTTCTTGCTGTTCTAGTTGACGTAGGCGTTGGACTCTCCTTTTCTGGGACTTGGTCAAGCCATCTGGACATCACTGTGGATTAGGCTTCTTACGTGTTTGGCTTGACCCTTCATCATCCAGTTGCAGAGTGCGTCGTCGTTCATGGGCTCGACACATGATATCCTCATCAGGGACCAGGGAATCAGCCATCTCTTCCAGCCGATCGTTTGACTTTTCATTGACTCGGCCTCCCAGCCGATCATGAACACTGGCCTTGCCCCCCAGCCGATCGTGGACATTGGCTTTGCCCCCAGCCGATCGTGGACTGAGACCCGTTGATTGTTGAATCCACGGTGATCTCTGGCTGCAGGTCTTCCGTCATTAAAGCAAACCCTTTTGGATGAGTTGCTATTATTGTAAGCCCCGTTGCACTCTGGACAGTTTTCTACCGTCGGCAGCTTGATCCCTTCTTCCCAACAGTACTTGAAGGACGGACATCTCCAATGTCCTTCGTTACGTTGTGCCCACTCTTCTCTTCCCTTTGCTTTTTCTTGTCGACGCTGGAACTTGTTGATTAGCATCTGGGAAGTGACAGGTCGGCGTGGCTTTAAGTCTCCCTCTTCTAGTAGTAACCCTTTTCCTTTGACATCGGCAGCGGTTACTTGTACTTTGGGATCAATAGCTCCTTTATTTTGAGCCGAATCAGATGTCAGCAACTTAACTCGTGATGTGTCTTTGCTAGACACCTCAACTGTGTTAGTTGGGAAGGGGTGCTGATCAATCTTCATCGGCTTTTCAGCTTTGGTAGGGGTTTCAAACTTAAGCCTCCCCTGCTCAATAGCTGATTGGATTTGTTGTCTGAAGATCTTGCAATCATTGGTGTCGTGCGATGTTGCATTGTGCCACTTGCAATACTTCATCCTCTTGAGTTTCTCTGCAGATGGTATGGTATGGAACTGGGAAAGTTTGATCTGCCCTTGCTGGAGCAATAGATCAAATATCTTATCGGCTTTAGTAATATCAAAGTCGAATTTCTCTAGTTCTTTCTTGCCAAAGGGACAGGATACTGTCTTCTTGACTTTGACCTACTCTGCAAGCCCGACCATGTTTTCTTCATCTTCTGAGGCAGAGCATTCTCTTTTCATCATTGCGTGCCAATTTTGACATCCAATCCATTTTAATAGCGAGTAGCCGATTGATGGACACATTTCATCGGCTCTCTCTTACCATCGGCCAGAAGATGTAAAAAGATACTTGGCTGATTGGTTTTCTCTTTCTCTAAAGCTTTCTTGGATTGTACCAAAATCTTCTGGACCTCCTGATGCACATGGTTCCTTCCATTTACATACGTACTCGACTTTGGTCTTTCAATTATGCAGATGAACCATGAGGTAGACTCCTGCTGCTTGCTAGTAGACTTTGTGGTGGCATCTCGAATCCATAACATGTAGCCGATATATTTCTCATCGGCTTTTATATTTCACGCCACACGATTTATTCCTCTTGGCCCCAAGCAAGAACTTAAAACAATCCAGGGGATTATGCCCTCAGTGTGTAGTTACCTTGCATTTGTTTTGGTGCCAATTGATCTACTCCACTTACCGTGTAGGGCAGTTATCAGTAGATACATACCACATAGGGCGTTAGGCATTGTTGTAGACATGCCTGCTTGATGACGAGTCGATGCAGATTCATTCGCTTAACAACTTTGATGTAGTCGTCGTTGTCGAAGTGGTCGTCAAGATCATCGGCGTCGAGCTTGATGGCGAGGTCAACGAAGGGAGGTAGTGCTGCATTGGCTGATTCCGTTGCTCTTCTATCAGCTGGCTTCCATCGGCCATATTTTAAATAAAGCAGCTGATATATCTCATCTTTGGCAATGCCGGTTTTATCAACAAATAATCTGAGATAATATGATGGAACAACATGTAGCCAATATATATATCCTTTTGGCTTTCTATCATGAGGTAACATAATGATAGGATCAAATGACATATGCCCCATCGTCTAGCCGATTGGAGATATTAGCTTTAAAGTTTCGTACACAACTCTTGTCCTCCTGGATCCCACGGAAAATAATCTCCAGACAACTGATACTCCAGGACAATAATCTTCTGTCCCTGGTCACCTGGCTCCCATGGAAAATACGCTCCAAGTGGCCGATATTCTTGAGTGATACTCTCGAGCAGTGATAAATAAATAATTTGAGAAGCCGCCTCTTGCTCATCTTCTGTTATCCTTCCATCGGCCACTTCATCTTTCTTTAATGGCTCACTAGCTTGTTTTTCTCTATCCTTGTAGTTGGTTGGGATTTCTTCTTTGTGAGTTTCTTCAGAACTGTACTTTCCTCCATATTGATCTCCATCTTGAAACTCACCAACTGAGTCCTGTGCTTCATGACCATTAATTTTTTCTGTCTGGATGTGCTCTTCAAATCCAACCTCCACTTGCTTAGTAACCAATTGGACAGGCAGGTCCGTCACCAGTTGTGATGGCATCCCAATGTACTGACAAGCCAGCGACAGTGATTCCTGAGGAGCAACCTGTGACTGAATTTTCTCATCGTCTAGTTGACAGCTCCCTTGGTCTTTGTGAATTTTTACCGGCTGCACAAGCTCCTTTTGAACTGATCGATCTATATCTTGCTGCAATCGTGCTGACATAGGAGGCATTTGATAAGCAATCAGTTGTGGACTCAATGCCTCTTGCTGTAAAGTTGGCCCTTGTGACCAATAACTTCCTGGATGTTGTGGCTGAGCTGATATCTGGGAATATTGCAGCCCCCCAGGCAAAGCTTGTTGAGTTATCGGTCGTGATTGCAGCCCCCCAGGCCAAGATTGTTGAGCTATCAATTGTGACTGTTGAACCATCAACTGTTCATCCATGGCTGGTGACTGATAAATTTCTGGCTCATGCAGTTGATAAGTCATTGGTTGATAAATTGATGTCCGTGGCTGATCCGCCATCGGCCGTAGAGCCGATACTTGTGGCCGATAGCTTCGCAATTGCTGACTTTGATTTGATGGTTGAGCGTATGAAGCTATCTGTCGCGTATCATGGGGAACAGATTGTAATTCTTGGGTAACACCTTGAACGCATGTTGATTCTTGAATTTGAGTAGTACATCCTAAAGCGCTGAACAGATCCCAGGTTGCACTCACGCTTGATGTTGTAGTACTTGATGACCCAGGATATACATATGCTGGTTCCTCATAGCCTTGTTGCTGAATTGGATTGTAGGAAAATGTAGTACTAGCCGATGTTATCGGCTGCTGATAATATGGCTCCATATTGTCTTGCTACGGCATCAAATGCTGTAAATATGGCACCATCGGCTCTGAAGCTGACACATGTGACTGATAATTATCATGGTAATGTGAATGAACAGCAATCGGCTGTGGAACCGATGTTTGAGCCCAATTCTGATGAGCTACTTGACCATGAATTTCTGTTGAGTAGTAATCAGACGGAGTCCTGAATGCCGCATTAGCTGATAATGTCGGCTGTTGATAATATGATTTCTCATAACTTTGTTGACGAGCAAACTCAGAGAACGCACTCTTTATGGCATTGCTTATAATATCCGCCAATATTTCAGATTGACTGTCCATGGCGATGTACTCTTCGAGCCACTCTAGATTCGTTGTGGATATTATCTTCGTGCTCACCAGGCGATATGATAATGGGCATTTAATCTTCGAGTCCCACCGGGCGTGCCAAAAGTGTGTTGACGCAAAAATAGGACGTCACCCTTGCGCGCAACACACGTGACTCCCCGGTCTGTAGCGAGGCGTGCCAATCTGACCTGTTGATTGACAATGGAAAATCGGCTGGAGAGCCGATGGATCTTCAGTAGTGTGTGTATCTGCCGATCGGTCGATACAGTAAAACGGGATCGGCAGGCTTGAAAGCAGCCGAAGTGTAAGTATGTGTAGAAAGATCGGCCAAGACAGCCGATCGTGATGTCAGCACTCGAATAAATCTAAGCCGGCTATGAGAACAGACGATATTTCAAGACAATAAAAGCCGACGAGATCTAGATCGAGCTGGATAGATGGGTGATAAAAGCTAAAATAACAAGAATTAAGATAAAACTTGCCAATCTAGCTGATATCGATAAATTGTTAATAAAGAACTAGACGAAACCTCAGTGATGCGCCCGGAGGTTAAAGCCTAGGATTATTCGGTAAAATGGTACTCACAAGCTTGCCGGAGGTCAGTTGATGCAGCCCGACGAACTCGAAGCACGACGTTGTAGAAAAGAGAAAATCGCAATGGCGAAGTCGCCGAAAAGTAGATGCAGTAAAGTAGATGCAATAATTGGTAAAGGGGTTCCCGGAGGCGGTTTTGATATTGATCGTGTGATAATCCTGTTACAATAGACGGGGTTCATATTTATACCCTGGGCTCCTCTAGACTCCTGTAGCCGCAAGGGCTCAAAACTTCCTAATTAAAGACTCCTGACGAGATACACAACCAACCAACACAAACTCTCCTAATTAAATGGCTAAACTAAAGGAAATACTAAGATACATGGACTCTATTTCCCCTTACATAGAATCCTTTCTAATAAAGCTTTCTATTACTTGTCTGGCAAGAGAGCGGCGTGCATGCGTAATCAATGTGGCTTCTTCTATTTTACTCTGCTCCTCGCCGGCCGATTGTCCAGCTTGCCAATCCTAGGTCTCTCCCTCCTGCCGATTTTTCCCTTGCCGATTGCTTCTTCTTTATTTCAATCCCTTTTTAGTTGCTGTACAGGAAATGCTAACACTTCCTTTGTTCATTAATTATATACTCCAGCCACCATGTAATTTGATGTCACCTTGTACGTGCTTTGACCAGGTACTCACGTCACCCCAGTTTGATTTCTTTGCCTGGCCGATCACATGGCTCTGCCGATTTTCCTCTATTCTGCCCCTTCTCTGCTGATTACCAAGCCAACATCATTTGACTCTGATTTGGTCAAAATCTGGTGTCAACAGCTACCTCATGCGCCTCACCAACCGGCACGAGCTCCACCCGTGGCGTTCGACCGGGCCAGGCCTGTTGCCCACTGCACTGGCGCCAGAAGCCCCGGCGCCAGCACCATCGGCAGCAGCAGCCACCTCGACATCCCGACGCCGCAGACGCTCGGGCCAGCGCTCACGCCAAGCACGCATGGAACGGCGTCGGGCAGCGCGCGCTGCAGCACGGAGGGACGCACCTCCGCCGACGGACGCGACGCCGCCTCTTGTGGGGGAACGCACGGCCACGGGGTCGCAGTTCCCTCATGGGATGCACAACTCGACAGTAGCGTACGCTTCGTCGGTCAGCACGGACGTGGCCGCCTACGAGGACCTCCCGGGTCAACACCTGCTGTCGATCCAGAACCTCATCGCGACCACCAACGACTTGTCGTACCACAGTTCGGCCAGCGAGCTACCTCCCACGACTCTGCACGGGATGGCAGAGTGAGGACCTGTGTGGTTCGAGGATCGGTGGATGGTCGCTTCCTGGTGTGATGAGTGATTGACAACGTTGTGTGGACTGATTCTTGGCTAAGTATTGAAGGTGCAGGCTGCGGCTTGACTGGTGTTGGTCTAGGTGAAGAACAAGCGAGAAAGGTCGTTGCCGGTGAGGCCTCCAGGTGTGGAGAAGACAAGTAGGTTTGGTTCGAGGGACCCGGTGGCCAGCGGGGTCAAGTGCGGGCCGCATGGTGGCAAGAACGGCAAGATGAAGTCGTGGAAGGTTCCTTGGTTGAGCCTCAAAGCCAAGATCGAGCCGGGACTTCGTGGGGGCCAAGTCATGAGTGGAGATTGGCGGAGGCCACACCAAGTTCGCGGGATTTCCAGTGGTTCACCAGAAAACCACTGGGTTCCTTAGTTGATCCACAAAGCCAATACCGAAGACGGAGGTGCAGCAGCATCGGACCGGTCTGATCGGTGGGTACCGGTCTGACCGGTGGAGGACACCGGTCTGACCGGTGTGCAACGACGCAGTCCGGAGACTTCGGAGCGGAGGACACGGGTCGGGATCGCATGGTGTGCGTCGAGGCTACGCAGGGTGCGGTCGCCGGGCATCCGTCCGATGGTGCGACGACGAAGATTCCCAAAGTGCCCCTCGGGGGCGTGTATCCTAGTGTTAGGCTTTAGGGGTAGTTTCATCTTTCAGTTGCCTCCATCTAACCCAAGTGGTGAGAGGATGGCAGCCATCTCTTGGAACCCTAGTTCATTTTGTTTTGCTATTTTCCTTTTCCACTTTTCCTTTGGAATTTCTAGGACTAGCTCGAGAGCTTCATGTTGAGATCTTGAGAGAGGGATGGATAATCGGGAGGCAAGCTAGACCTTGTATGAACCTTCCTAGTATGTATAGTTGATTCGGCGTGGTTCCTCAAGGCTTTGGT
This sequence comes from Cenchrus fungigraminus, assembly GCA_036936925.1. Taxonomy (NCBI): domain Eukaryota; kingdom Viridiplantae; phylum Streptophyta; class Magnoliopsida; order Poales; family Poaceae; genus Cenchrus; species Cenchrus fungigraminus. The sequence goes on along the minus strand of CM072778.1, from coordinate 44,090,910 downwards.
GTGTCTCTCCCGTTTTCCCTTTTTGGTGATTTTCGAAGCCTTTTCTTGGCGATTTTCTTGTGGCGGATTCGAGACCTTTCTCTTTGGGATTTGGTGGGGGATGTATGCTTGAACCCCTCGTGGTTCTTTTCCTTTTGATTCCCCTCCCAAATCCGTGAGCAAAGGGGCTCGATTTTGGGGTTTTGTCCTCTCTATGGTTAGAGGCGTTCTTGGTGGGATTTCTTTGATTCCTCTTGATTTAGCAAGTTTGGTGGACCAAATCTTGGCTATGGAGTGCTCATGAGGTGTTCCTACTTTTCCCAAAGTCTTGTGTGAATCCGTGGAGCGAATCGGGAGATCGAGATTTGGATTTGGGGGAGTTGACCCGCGGGTTGCTGTTCATCCCGAGCTGCCCAGGCCTGACCGGTGCCTGTGACCGGTCTGACCGGTGTAGAGCCTTTGTGGGATTTGCCTTAGGTGAATTGCCTGGTTCGTGTGGTTTTGGCCCGTGGTGCTACTGGTCAGTTCTTGGCAGGTTTTGAGTTGGTTTGCTCGGTTTTGTGAAGGGTTTTCTTCTCCTTCAGTTTGAGTTTTGTTGGTGGTTTTTGTTCCAGGGCATAGAGAAGTCACTGAGGCTTCTTGGAACTTTGTTGTGCATTTGCTGGGTGTCACCGGCCTGACCGGCAGAGTCCACCAGTCTGACTGATGCCATCGGTCTGACCGGCAGGAGCCATCGGTCTGACCGGTGTGGCACAGACAGCAGGCTGTGCAAATTTCCGCTGTGCGTTTGGTGTGTTTGGTTCAGAAGGTTGTTGTGTTGGTTCCTAGGACTAGTAGCACTCCAGTGGCTATGTGGTCTTGGCCAACTTGGGTAGTTGAGTCGGAGACGTGTTTTGGCTAGCCGTGTTCGTCTTGTTGGAGTTGTCATCTCCTTCGAGAAGAAATTTTATCGGCTCCCATTCACTCCCCCCTCTCTGGTCGCTAGTTCGGTCCTTCAAGTGGTATCAGAGCCGGTTCAGGTCTTCATTGACTCTAACCAGTCTAAGATCCAAAGATGGCGTACCAGGAACGGGGTTCGGGTCCTCCGCACTTCGATGGCAAAAACTACCAGATGTGGCAGAGGCGGATGGCGGCGTTCCTCCGCGGAAAGGGTCAGATCCTTTGGGATGTTACGGTGAACACAGCTTATGTTCATCCGATTAACTTCCTAGCTCCTGGATCGAGGGACATGCACGACGCCAACAACAAGGCGGTCGACTACTTGTTTCATGCTCTGTGTCAATCTGAATTCGATCGGGTTCAGACAGAGGACCTAGCTTGTAGGATTTGGCAGGAGCTGAAGTATGCTCACGCTGGAAATGCTGAAGTTCAGGCACGGTTGTATGCGACTTACCGGAGAGTGTACGAGAATTTCACTCATCTCCCCGGTGAGTTAATTGATGCCTTGTTCCAGCGGTTTACGGTCGTGGTGTACAACATGAGGGCCAATGTGGACGTCCTCCTGTACGATGACCATGATAGAGCCGTGAAGCTCTTGCACGCGCTGGATCGTACTATGTGGGATGGAAAGGTCGAGGCCATTCTTGAGTCAGAGAAGTTTACCACTCTGATGGTGAACGAGCTGTTCTCTAAGCTCAAGTCAGCTGAGGTTGATCGTGGTTTGACAGCCCGTCTCGAGAGCCCGACTGACTCCCATAGTCTTGCTCTTATCGGTGGCTCAGGTGCTTTGACTAACACTAACTCATCCTCCAGGATGTATTCTTTGTCCTCTTTGATGTCTTTACCAGACGAGGAGTTTGATGTACTTGGATAGGACGAGCTGGCGTTGTTGACATGGAGATTCGAGAGGATGCACGAGAACCGGGTGAACTCAAGAAGGAACTCGAGGACGTGTTTCAAGTGCGGCAAGACCGGACACTTTTTCGCCGAGTGTCCGAAAGTGAACAACCACGACAAGCACAAGTCCAAGGACAAGGAAAGAAGGTCCAAAAAGAAGGAGCATGAACATAGGAGGAAGACACGGACCCGAGAAAAGATCAAGAGATCGAGCGACGTCAACTTCGGCTCTGAGGACGCGTCATCAAGCTCGAGTGAAGAAGAAGAAGAGGACGGCAAGAGGAAGGACAAGAAGAAGAAGAAGGACTTCGGCAAGTACTTCAACGGCCTTTGCTGTACCGCAAGCAAGACTCCGAGAAGCTACAATACGAAGGATGGACTTCGCGGCATGGCGCACAGCTCCGGCAGCAAGAAGAGCCAGAAGAACGCCTCGGACTCAGACTCCGAGGATGAGGTATGTGATGAGCTCTCCTCTTTGCGCAAGGAGAATGAGGAGTTGGTTGACTTGCTTGATAACCGCGATCACATGCTTAGAGAGGCTAAGAAGCTTAGGAAGGAGCTTAGGGCTTTGCTTGAAGATGCTAGGAATAGAGTGCCTGAGCTAGAAACACAGAACCTTGATGCCAAGCTTGAGATAGATTTGCTTAAGGCTAGTCCTGTTGTTTCTGATGAGGTTGATTGTGCCGATTGCTCTGTTTTCCTAGCTGATTTGATTGCTCTTAGGGAAAAGCTTGCCTCCAAGTGTGAGGAACTAGATGTGCTTAGGGTTGAGTTGGCTGAGCTGCAATCTAGACCCACTTTGCTTGGTGCATGCACTTCTTGCCCTGCTTTGCATGAAAAGATTGCTGAGTTTCGTTCTCGCATTGTTTCGCTCAAAGCTGAATTGAAAGTTCCTATTCCCACTTCTTGCTCTACTTGTGAATTGCATGCTGTGAAGAATTTGGAACTTGCATAATGTGTTGATCGTTTGCAGGATGAGAACAATAAGTTGCGTGAGGTGTTGAGTTGGTTGTCTAGCCATGAGCCTCAGCTAGGTGTGTTGATCAACGGCTTTAAGCGCTTTGATGGTTGGGCCTTGGGATCTGATAAGTTTGGTGAGAGCAGTGGTGAGAAAGAAGGGAAATTCGGGAATATTCCAATTCCACCACATCCCACATCCAAAGACAAGTTTGCACCCAAGCCAAACCAAGTGCTTAAATCGAAAGAGAAACCAAGTGAGAAGGCGAGTGAAAAGTCTAGGGAGAAACCAAGTGGGAAGCCTAGTGAGAAGCCTTGTGAAGAGCCTCATCCCAAGCATAAGCCAAAACCAATCTGTTTCCATTGTGAGTTTTGTGGGAAGGATGGTCATAAGAAAGAGTTTTGCTACAAGAGAAAGAGAGAGGCGAGAATGGCTAAGGAGTGGGCGAACAAGGATAGGTACCACCCTTCTCATGGTGTGGCTGAGCCTCGTATGCCACTACCTAAGGGAAAGGGTTTTGTGCATACGGTTCCAGCATGGAGAGATAGGAGAGCTTCAAGTGGAAGCAAGGTTGCTGGCCGAGGACCACCGGCCAGACCGGTCAGGGTGACCGGTCAGACCGGTGCTAGGCAGAGTGCTGGGCAGTTTGGCTTTCGGACCTGTGATGATGGTCGTTTCAGTTCTTTTGGTCGTGATGCTGGTGGTAGGTGCTTTGAGTCTGGTGGTGTTGTGTTTGCTGGACGTTCTCCACCTCGTGACCAATACGAGTTTGGGAGAGGTCACAGCTTTGAGTCTCAGAGGAGCTACGGACCACGCTTTCCCTTTCGTGGTACTCGTACTCCTCCAGCGAGACGGGAGTGGTTTTCCCATGGTGGTTCCAAGTTTGATAGGCCTGATAGGATGGAGCGCAGTTTTGATAGGCGCGGTAGGATGGATGTTGCTAACCCCACTTTTGAGGAGATGGCTCGGCCCTGGTTTGACACTTTTGGTACTAACCCCAGTGTTGAGTCATTTGCTCGCTCTTGCTCTTGGTTTTGAGTTGCAGGTGGGAGGCTCGGAGAACATTTGGCTGATTTCGGGGGTGGTTCTTCGGCCTCATATCCTGGTGGTGTCAAGGAGGTACATCACTTTCGGGGATGGTGAACAAGGACAAGGGACTTCTGAAGGAATGATCAAGGTAAGTAATTTTGTGACCTTCAAGTGTGTGGCATTGGTCAAGCCACTCGGTTTGTTTTGCTCTTTGCTCTATCATGTGTGCTTAGGGTGAGCTTTGTATGCTCTTTGGCCCTAGTGCATGTGTTTAGGGGGAGCTTGTGAGTTTTGTGCTCCTTTGCCGGTGTTGTCGAGCCCTTTTGCCTCCCCTCGAGGAGCCGGTTGTTTGTGAGCTTTGTGGGTGGTTGGTTTCCTGAGTTGGTGGTGAAGCTCCTTGTGTAGCATATGTATAGCTTTCCTTTGTGCATTTCTTGCATTTTGCATTGCATTTTCTATCATGTTGTATAGGCATCTTTGTATCTTAGGTTGCATGCATTTGTATCATATGCATTGTGATAGGAAAAGCTTCTCTCATATACATTGTTCACCATGATGTGCTATATATGATCTTGTGAGTTAGTTTGGTATGCTATGGTTAGTTTGGCTTAGCTCTTGATGATCTTGATTTATGCCCATGGTTGCTAGCAATGTTTTTGAAAAACGACATATGTATGCTCTCTTGTGAGTAAATGCCTTTATATGATCTTGACATGTTTTTGTGGCTTGGCTGTGCTTAATTTGTGGTTGGATAGTGTTGACGGCTGTTACGTGCTTACTTTAGCCGTCAATTTACTCATGAATAAAGGAGCAAGAGGCATTTCTTACACGTATTTTAGTTAAGAATAATGTAGTTCCACTTGTCCTTGGAGATTATGTGATTGCAGGAAAATAAGCATGTTGACGGTGAATTTCCGTCAACCTAGCCATGAGTTTACCTTCGGTGTTGGCATGAATCTTATATCTTATTCATTGGTACTAACCCCTTGGATATAACAAGTTCGTTCGTGCATGTTGGTTTTGGAGTTTGATGTTTATGCAGGAATTTAGCGTTGAAAGCAAGACTTTCGGGTAAAGTTCATCAAGCACCTCGTGACAAGACCTTGAAGTCCAGTACAAGTCAAGCAATGAAGTGAACATGACTCCAAGAAGCCCAAGGACCAACTCGTGAAGACGAAAAACTCTGAGGACCTGAACAGAAAATGCTGAATCTTGCGGGACAAGGAGCTTCATCTAAACCGAGGAGAAACTGACGTCAAGGGCCCACATGTAGAAGGGAGAAACTTCTAGAAGGCACGGGAAGCATCACCGAGGAAGGCGGCCACGAGATGGGCCAGAATGGGCCCAGGCCGGCCGGCCCAGCCCATTTCTGGGTCCATTCGAGCCCCCCTTTGACCTAGCCGCCTCTCGGACTATTTATAGCCCCCTGGCCAAGAGCCACGCATCAACTCATTCGTCATTCGCCGCCGAGGAGCAGAGAAGAGAGGGACACCATTCCGGAGAGGAGAGGGTCGAGCTAGTTGTCTAGGGTTTCCCTAGCCGACGTGGGAACCTTGCAAGGAAGACCACGTCGGAGTTCCAGGAGCTAGGAGCAAGATCAAGGTAGGATCCCGGTGGTGATCTTGTTCATGTATCATGTACTATGTTGAATTATCAAGTTGCAATCCGATTTCTAGCGATCAAGTGCTTCTTCTACAAATTTGATTTCAGTTGGCTTTTCTTACTTTAAGATCTCTTCTCGAGATAGATCATAGAGGGTGTTCTTGTAGCCATGGTGGCTAGAGGTGCATGCCTGACCTTCCAAGAGATTTCAACTTGTCCATTGGATTCGCCCTAGGCTAACCCGCACGAATAGGAGTGCGTTGTGACAGAACGATGGCTCCAAAAGGTGGACGTCTTCGGAGTTGGACGGGAAGCCGTGGTTTAAAGATGTTTTTTATGAGATTCAACTTGGCTATTTCTTCTTTGTTTGGAACTTCAACGAAAGCTTGATCCAATCTCTCTAGATTGGTTTTACCTATCCCTCTCTATCTCTTGCTACCTCCGGTTTTCATAGATTAGATTCGTTTTTATGATGTTCCTTAGATTAGATGCATAAGATTACCCTTTGAAGATCTAAGTGTTCTTGGCTTTAATAGATAGGTTCTTGCATCACACATTTGTTCCACGGATTCGATACCTTGGGTTCACACTTGAGGGAAGAAGGGTCCCTTGGCTACGACGGAGGACTTGTCCGCTTGCAAGTCCAAACGAAATTGGATACGCATATACACCATCTACAAGCCCCTTTTTCTGGCGCTGTTGCCGGGGAGCAAGTGATCAAGATTCGATCTTTTATTGCTTTTTGTGAATATTTTTAGTTTTCTTTTAGTTTTTCTTTTTGCATCTACTAACTTTTTGTCATCCTCAAAATCAATCTAATCTAGTTTTTGACTAACCCTAGTTTTCTTAGATTTGTTTTTATTTTTGTATATATTTTGTTTATTGCTAACCCTAACAGGAGATGGACGGCTAGCTCTCCAACAAACCCGAAAATTTTGTGGATGATCCAGAAAAACTTTACAGGCTAAGGAGACGTGAAGCACAAGCTAAAAAGCTGGAATTTGCAGATCCAAAAGCGGAGGCCGAAGGATCGTCGGAGTCTCCAAAGGAATCACCACCTCCAAGCCCTAGGGAGAATCAACTTCCACCGCTACCGATGGGAGATCAACTGCAGCCGGAACGCAAGATCGGGGAGCTATGCACCCCGGACATCGTCGACCTACCAATCTTGAACCTCGCGGAGATCAGAAGGCCATTCGAGATCAAGACCTCAACAATCCGCATGGTGCAACATTCACCTTTCACCGGTAAAGAGGATCCAAACCTTCACCTCCAAGCGTTCATTCAACTTTGTCAAACTTTCAACATGGACGGGGTGACTCAAGACCAAATAAGGGCAAGGCTCTTTCCGTTCTCGCTACTTGGAAAGGCTTTGCAATGGTTCTACTCTCAACCGGCGGAGACGGTGCAAAATTGGGACACCTTGATGAGAGCCTTCATGAAGGAATACTACTCGCTGGGTAAGACTCAAAGTTTGCGCAATAAGATTGCTACCTTTGCTCAATATCCTACGGAGACTATATCAGAGGCATTCGAGCGTTTCAATGAGTACACTCGGGTGGTTCCACACCACAAGTTCCCAAAGGAAGATCTCATTCAAAAGTTCTATCAAGGACTTACCATGGTGTCAAGGACAATCATCGATGCATCGGCGGGAGGATCCATCATCGAGCTTACGCCGACCCAAGCTTTCACTTTATTCAAAAAGGTCGCGGACAATGATACATGGGCATCATCCCGATGCTTACTTCCGGTTCAACCCACGGGGAACGTCAAGGGAGTCTTGCAAGTGGAGAAAGAAGATATACTCGAAGGCAAGATCGATTCGCTTATGCCAAGGTTGGAGAAGATGGAGATAGAGAAGAAAGAAGCTCAAGACTTAAAGGCTACCGAAGCAAAATCCACATGTGAAGAGTGCGGAGAATATGGCCATGTCCAAAAGGATTGCCTGGAGGAAGCCAAGATGCTCGATTACATGAGGAAGGGGGATTTGCCGAACTTCCACTACGGGCAAGATCAACAAGGACACCGTCACCAAGTTCAAGGCCATAGACAAGGTGTTGGAGAACATCAATAGCAAGGTGACGGAGGTCGGAAGCTCCAACCATCAAGTGCTCAACATGATGAAGATGCTCGAGACACAAGTGGGGCAACTTGCCGGGCGCCTATCCGCTAATGAAGGGAAGCTTCCGGGGCAACCTCAAGGTCCCGAGACGGCGAAGGCCATTCAAACTCGTTCGGGGAAGGAGACCGAAGATCCGGAGCGTTCCGCGGGAGCAAGAAAGCCTAAACCATCTACCGAGGCAGAGTAATTTGCTAAGGAAAAGGTTACCGAGATCATCACCGAGGAGCTTGAGTTTGAGATGCCGGGTGAAGACACGAAGATACCGCAACTTAAGCCACGCTACTTCCGAGGTAAACTTGATAATCATTTTGAGAAGTTTGTGGAGGTTGTGCATAGGTTGAGCATCAACATGCCGCTATTGGACGCCCTTCAAGTTCCTACATATTCTCGCTACTTCAAAGATATTCTTGCAAACAAGTATGAGATAGCAACACTCGGGGTGGATCATGTCAAGATGTCCGAGCAATGTAGCACCGCTATTGCAAACGGACTAGAGAAGCAAGGAGACCCCAGATGCCTGACGATTCCATGTTCCGTTGGTTCATTCAAGTTTGAGAAGGTAGTATGCGACCTTGGAGCAAGTGTGAGCGTCATGCCAAGGGATGTGTTCGAGAAGCTACGCCTACCGGAGCTAGAGCCTACGGCCATGTGCTTGGAGTTGGGTGACAACTCCATTCGCTACCCTTTGGGCATCGCCGTGGATGTGCCCGTGAAGGTCGGACACCACTTCATCCCCGTCGACTTTGTGGTGCTCGAGATGGGAGAAAGGGAGAAGCCACCACTCATCCTTGGGAGGCCTTTCCTCAAGACCGTGGGAGCTACCATCGACGTCGGCAAGGGGGAGATCAAGTTCGACATCAACGGCGAGAGGAGTTCCTTCAAGTTTCGACCACGCTTCGAGGTATGTAATATGATCAAAGTTAAATATATTCCACCTCATCGTCGCGTGAGTAAGGAAGAGCCAAGGAAGAAGGAAGAGCCGGAGAAGAAGGAAGCGAAAGGAATCAAGGAAGTTGTTGCATCCGTCAAGATAAAGGAACAAAAGCCGCCTGTGAAGACCAAAAAGATGACTAAGCCGGAGAATAAACCCGCGCCCAAGATGGTGCGGAAGTGGGTACCCAAGATTGCAACGCCCGCAAAGAGCGTTGATCCGAAGTAATCAAGTGAAGAAGTCTAGCCATGGACTATAAACGAAGCGCTAGGCGGGAGGCAACCCGTTTCGTCGAGTCAAGAATAAGCTACCGGGAGGACAACCCGATCAAGATTTTTTCGAGTCTTTCAAGTAAGTTAGTTTTAAAATTTTGCTACGCAAGACATTCATAGACTTAAAGTGGTTGGATAATGTTTAGAGTTATAAATCTTGTTTGGATATTTTATTTGGATCATAAACCCTTTACATGAGCCATCCTATGTGTTATTTGCTTCTTTTCGAGAAACCAAAACCAAAAAAAAATCAGAACCTACCTCAACCTTTCATCCTCTTCATGATGTTATGGTTGACTTGTTTTACATGATAAAGACACACGAGTAGAGCCACGTCATGTACCTAGATGTTATTTAAATTTCAGCGCATGGTAGGACTCGCGTGAACCTAGAAATTCAACTTTTGGTTGGTTTAAAAATTCATATCCTTGGTTTCTCTAGAGTTAGAGTTTTTTCTAAGCCTCATTTAATTTTATTTCATTCAAAATCTCTCTTATTTAAACCAAAATTAGAACCTAAACCTATGCCCCCATGATCAAGCCGGGAAAAGCTTGCTCTCAACTAATGGAAGCAAACGATACCGGTGAGACCAAAATAAAAGTAGTCGGAAAACATTTTTCGACTTACACTTGTTTTTGATGCTTAAAAACTCCTCTAATTATAATTGAACTCATTGTAAGCTCTGAGTTTATTTTTAATTTTTGAAATTAGAGGAGTGCTTAGCATTAGAACATGCTTAGAGGGAGGCAATTGGGTTAACTTAACTATGCATGCACCATGATGCATCATGGGATGCCCCTCCAACATTTTTTTCATCAAACCACATGCAAAGGACAAGCATGGGGGGGCAGCCAAAGCTTTGTTTTGCAGGAATCTCAAGGAGGCATGTGAGGCAAAGGAGCATGGAAGTGACTCAAAGCAAAACAATCAAATGGAGGGATCAATCATGCAAGCAAAGGAGTGGACGAGAGCATTTGGGCGTGCAACCCCGTGGAGCACGCGGTCACAAAGCAACAAAGCAAGCATGAGTGCACTGGAGAAAACCGGAGCTGGGAGGAGTAGCAGACCACCCAGGCCGGTCGGCCTAGGCCGGCCGGCCTCCCCCCTTTTTAAGCCCTCTGGTGCTCCCCTTCGGCAGGTAAGTCATTCATCCAGTTCCTTGTTTGTGTTCATGAGCTCTTAGTCCAGAACCACCTTAGACTTAGCCTTCCACTTCGAGTTTTGTTTCGTCCAACAAAATCCATCCTAAATCCACTCAAAGTCCATACTCCAAATAATATTCATGTGCCTTGTTACTGGTTGAAAACCCCGGATATATACTTGTGAGGGAGAGTGTAGCAACCATGTGGAAGAAAACTACAAGTCTTTTCACCAAGAAGAAGGGATCATCGTCGTCCAAGCCATCATCAACAACCTCTTCGAGGAGGCACTCGGTCTCCGAGTCTCCTCGGAGTATGGAGGAGGACACGGCACCGCCGAGGAGGAATGACACTATTCTCCTCGGTGGCATGAGGGCCACACGAAGTTCGTCTATGCGGTTCACCGAACCACAAGGACGTACGGAGGAGCCGCCCATCCGACCTCGTCGCTCGACACGATCATCCGCTCCACCTCCATACACTTCGCGGTATTCCAAGTATTATCAAGATGGAGGAGGAGGAGGAGAAGCTCACTCGCCTTGAGAAGAGGCTTGTGGCAAATGTCGATCTCGACGACCAAGCTCTCCAAATGTTGGGTTTTTATACGGATATTTACTGAAGCAAGGCAAATATATAAGTAGAGATGAGAGAGGAGGCTTCAAATTGGCCAAATTGAAAGCAAGACTTTCGGGTAAAGTTCATCAAGCACCTCGTGACAAGACCTTGAAGTCCGGTACAAGTCAAGCAATGAAGTGAACATGACTCCAAGAAGCCCAAGGACCAACTCGTGAAGATGAAAAACTCTGAGGACCTGAACAGAAAATGCTGAATCTTGCGGGACAAGGAGCTTCATCTAAACCGAGGAGAAACTGACGTCAAGGGCCCACATGTAGAAGGGAGAAACTTCTAGAAGGCACGGGAAGCATCACCGAGGAAGGCGGCCACGAGATGGGCCAGAATGGGCCCAGGCCGGCCAGCCCAGCCCATTTCTGGGTCCATTCGAGCCCCCCTTTGACCTAGCCGCCTCTCGGACTATTTATAGCCCCCTGGCCAAGAGCCACGCATCAACTCATTCGTCATTCGCCGCCGAGGAGCAGAGAAGAGAGGGACACCATTCCGGAGAGGAGAGGGTCGAGCTAGTTGTCTAGGGTTTCCCTAGCCGACGTGGGAACCTTGCAAGGAAGACCACGTCGGAGTTCCAGGAGCTAGGAGCAAGATCAAGGTAGGATCCCGGTGGTGATCTTGTTCATGTATCATGTACTATGTTGAATTATCAAGTTGCAATCCGATTTCTAGCGATCAAGTGCTTCTTCTACGACTTTGATTTCAATTAGCTTTTCTTACTTTAAGATCTATTCTTGAGATAGATCATAGAGGGTGTTCTTGTAGCCATGGTGGCTAGAGGTGCATGCCTGACCTTCCAAGAGATTTCAACTTGTCCATTGGATTCGCCCTAGGCTAACCCGCACGAATAGGAGTGCGTTGTGACAGAACGGTGGCTCCAAAAGGTGGACGTCTTCGGAGTTGGACGGGAAGCCGTGGTTTAAAGATGTTTTTTATGAGATTCAACTTGGCTATTTCTTCTTTGTTTGGAACTTCAACGAAAGCTTGATCCAATCTCTCTAGATTGGTTTTACCTATCCCTCTCTATCTCTTGCTACCTCCGGTTTTCATAGATTAGATTCGTTTTTATGATGTTCCTTAGATTAGATGCATAAGATTACCCTTTGAAGATCTAAGTGTTCTCGACTTTAATAGATAGGTTCTTGCATCACACATTTGTTCCACGGATTCGATACCTTGGGTTCACACTTGGGGGAAGAAGGGTCCCTTGGCTACGACGGAGGACTTGTCCGCTTGCAAGTCCAAACGAAATTGGATACGCATATACACCGTCAACAAAGCATAAAAGAAGTGGCAAACTCACCTTCTATGATTCATGCCACGTCACCTCAAGGAGTGGCTGCCACCTCAGGTGCCATGCATGCAAGCTAAGCCACCTCAGGTGCCACGCATGCATGCACTACAAGAAAATCGTTGACTAGTGAAGCAACCACATTTTAGCATCATTGATTTATGACGTTCCTAGCTGATATTGTCATAATATTTCACTTTCGAGCAAATTTAGTGACAAAAAAACTTTTTGTCATTACGGTTGGTACTGTAGCCGGGCGTTCCCTGTTCCATGCTGTTTTGTGACGCCATAAGCTCTGAAAAAACGTCATAAACCAACATCGGTCCCACATGTAAGCATTATTTTAAAAACAGAGTGTTCCAAGTCATCATAAAATTCAGTAGGGTCCCACATGTAAGCATTCTTTCGAAATTAGAGTGTTCCAAGTCATCATAAAATTTTCCAGGGTCCCACATGTAAGCATTTTCGCTAGGTCAGCGGCGTCATAAACCAACTTTGGTCCCACATGTAAGTATTATTTTAAAATAGAGTGTTCCAAGTCGTCATAAAATTCAGTTGGGTCCCACATGTAAGCATTTTCACCAGATCAGCGGAGGCTAGGTCACGAAATGTTGCAAAAATAATTTGCCATGGCATGGGTTCGAACCAGGGACCTGAAGGAACAAGGCTGTGCTGTTTACCACTGCACCACTTCTTGGTTGTGCATGTTTTATGGGAAACTCAGCTAATAGTTCATGCGAATTCTTTACTGTGACCAGGTCCCACATGTAAGTTTCAGTTGAGTCTATAATTGCCTATCGAATGGTTGGCGAGACGCTTCACTCAGACTTCGCAAAGACTTTCAACTTCCGCTACGCAGATCTGCAATGGCGGCTTGTGGTAGGAATGGAGAATCCTAGCGGCGATGAGAGGGTGAGTTATGAGGCACCTCCCGGCTACCAGTACCTGAGTAAGCACAACAAGGTCAGTCTTCTGGTTTGAGCCACTACATTTTCTCCTACAACCTAGGGATGGAGATTCCTAGATTTGGGGATCTTGCGGATTGATGAGCATATACAAATACAATTGATTCAGATTTCTTTGTACCCTCAGATTTGCACTTCGATTGGTGTTAAAAGTTGATAGGCTATTGATAATTCATAGGTGTTAGATTCAGTTAGTTTTCAATTTGCATCAGATTGATAGGTTGTTGTATTTTACTAGCTTCTGGAGGTGGCTCGGTCCACTGATTTCGTTACATCAGGCCCTCCTGATGCTGATCTTATCCTTGTGGATCGCTATAACAAGTGCGAGCATGGGTATGCTCTCCTTGTCAAGGAACCCTTGTGCAGCCTTGGGCGCCGGTATGGAATCTGCGGTCAGGTAGACTTATAGTACTTGTACTCTTGATGTCAGTGTTGCAAATGGATAATTGTATGAACATGTATGTAATTGGTGTCTACAGCCTGAAGAACAACAATGTGGGACGTTTATTTGGATTGATCCTCAATGGGATGCTAAGACTACTGCTGTTCTGGATAGGCTGACAAAGGTTGTTGAAAATAGTCGAGAGGAAGCAAGTGATTTGAAGGAAGACTGTGAAATTGCTAACAAGCAGCTTGAAGCTACTGCCGCTGAGTTGAAAAAGGTGAAGGCAAAGCTGGAACAGGTTGAGAAGGAGAAGGAATCGATTCTTTGCGAGTTAAATAAAAATAGGTAGTTACGATTATTATGAAACTTGTTGCTTGTTGATGTTTAACTACTGGTTTTTGCTCACTTCATAGTGATGAACGACCCTGAATGACATGTAGTGTTATGAAACTTGTTGCTGCTGATGTTAACTTCAGATCATGCAAACGACAAAGGGAACAACAATGGGAAGGATCGCAAGAAGCTCGCAAGAAGCTTGAAGCTACTTCTCCGCAGAAGCTGCAGGATGGAGCTATGGAAGGAGAATCAACGCCTACAAATGTAATTGATGTTTAGTTCTTGAGTGTTGAGAATGGTCATGAGTTGATGGAACTTGTTGCTACTTGGTGTTGTGAGCTTTGTGGTCGTGAGTTGAGAAACTTGATGCTACTTGATCATAATTATGTTTGCTAGTTGGTGTTGTGAACTTTGTGGTCATGAGTTGATGTTTTGTTGGAAGGACCTTCCTGAGTAACGATCGCGAAACTACTTATTTCCTACTGTCGTTCCAAGTCATCATAAAATGGAGGTCCCACATGTAACAATTGCAAAACTGCTTAGTTCTTGAGTGTTGAGAATGGTCATGAGTTGATGGAATTTGTTGCTACTTGGTGTTGTGAACTTTGTGGTCGTGAGTTGAGAAACTTGATGCTACCTGATCATAATATGATGTTTGTTGCTCGGTGGACAACAAAGGTCCGGTCTGTTGATGTTTTGCTAGAAGGACCTTCCTGAGTAACAATCGTGAAACTGCTTATTTCCTACTGTTGTTCCAAGTCATCATAAAATGGAGGTCCCACATGTAAGTTATGTAAGGTGAATCTTTAATATAAATCAGTGACTTTTGATACGAGCAGATCTGCAATGGCTCGTGGCAGGAATGGCGGATCCTAGAGGCGATGGGAAGATGGTTCCGCCGCCACCTTCCAGCTACAAGAAGCTGAAACGGCTCGATAAGGTCAGTTCTCTGGTTTGAGCCGCTATATTTTCCCCTATCGTCCTAGGGATTTCTAGATTTGGGGATCTAACGGATTGATGAGCATATACACTAGAATCAGATTTCATCATACCCTCATATTTGCACTTCGTTTGGTGTTACAAGTTGATAGGCTATAGACAATTCATAGGTGTTAGATTCAATTAGTTTTCAGTTTGCATCGTTTGATGGATTGATAGGTTCTTGTATTTTACTAGCTTGTAGAGGTGCTTGAAGCCACTAAAGCTGGGCTGCAGGAGGTGAAGAGAGACCTACAAGAACAAGAAGGCAGAGAACCCATGGCGCAGCAAGAGGTTGTAAAATACAAGGAGCTATGTCAGCAAATTTTAAATACAACTATGCAAGAGATGAGGAAATTCAACGAGATGGCTGACCAATTGTTACATGAACAATTGCAACAGACCAACAACTATAAGGAGTTGTGTGCCTATATGTTACACCGGGACAATGCCTTATTGAAAGAAATAGGTGAGATTCTTGACCAAGAGTCGAAAGACCTGGTACTGGACTGGAAGGCAAAACCTGAAGAGGAGGCAAGGTCATGGAAGGAAGAATGCGCAAAGGCTAACATCAAGCTTAAAGCAACTACCACTGAGCTGGAAAACATGAAGGGAAAGCTGAAACATGCCATCGATGCGATGGAAGTGTATAAGCAATCGGTTGAGCAGCTAGTTATCGAGATCGAGAAGGAGAAGCAATCGGTACAACAGAGTGTTATCTAGATGGAGAAGGAGAAGCAATGGATACTGCGCGAGAAAGATAAAAATAGGTAGTGCTTGATTATTATGAAACTTGTTCCTTGTTGATGTTTAATTACTGGTTGTTCCTCCTGGTGCTTATGTTTTCTTTAGGTCAGCCATGCGAAAAAGGGATCAACAATGGGAAGGATCCTCATAAGCTAACATGAAGCTTGAAGCTACTGCCGCTGAGCTGCAGAAGGTGAAGGGACAGCTGCAGGATGGAGCTCTGGAAGGAGAATCAACGCCTACAGATGTAAATTGATGATCAGTTCTTATCGTTATGATTACAAATGGGTGGTTATGAGTATTTTGAAAATTGTAATGATGATCATCCTATGATGTTTGCTACTTGGTGTTGTGAACTTTGTGGTCATGAGTTAAGAAACTTGTTGCTACTTCGTGTGATGATCATCCTATGATGTTTGCTACTTGGTGTTGTGAACTTTGTGGTCATGAGTTGAGAAACTTGTTGCTACCTGATCATAATATGATGTTTGCTGCTCGGTGGACGGCAAAGTTCTGGTCTGTTGATGTTTTGCTGGAAGGACCTTCCTGAGGAACGATCACGAAACTGCTTGTTTCCTACTGTGGTTCCAACTCGTCATAAAATTTAATAAGGTCCCACAAGTCAGTCTGATAAAAAAACAAAGGAAAATTAAAAGGATAACTATGTCAATAGCAGGGGTCGAACCCGCGGCCAACGGCTATATCAACCGCGTACCCTGCAAGGGGCTTGCCAGCACGCTCCTGTGGATCGTTGTTGCAAATATCTAGCCTAGAGGCATTGGTGCGCAGATCTACAACCCGCGGCGGGAATGGCGGATCCTCGCATAGAAGGGAGGAGAGTGAGCTACGGTCAGGTCAGTACCCTATTTTGTGCCTCTGCTTTCCCCTTTCATCAGAGGGAAGTGATATTTGGAATTGGGGATTTCGGTTGAAGCATGATTGTTGTTACAAGTTGATTGATAGGCTTTAGTTTAGAAAGTGCAAAACTAAGTATTGATTTCAAGTTGCAATGAATTTTTTTGAAGCATCCGTGTACTCCAGCATCTTCTTCCATTGGTAGTTACTGCTCGGAGACATCTTCCTGCAATAGTAGCCATTGGCATCCTAAAGACAAGTGCAAACACGGGTTGAGAGCTACGGTGAAGTATGCTTGGACCTTTCGCAACCCTAGCCGCTGGTTTGCTGGCTGCCCAAAGGTAATGGCTAGTTGGCTACCTGCTTATGTGGTGCCTGTGGTCAACGGCTATTGCTAATGGGTCGTTTAATTTGCAGGAAGGAAAAGAGCAACGTGATTACTTCTGCTGGATTGATCCAGAATGGGATGAAAGGTCGTATGCTGTTATGCTGAATCTCATGAAGAAGAAAGCGAAAGCTGAAGAGGATGCAAAGTAGTGGGAGGGGGAATTGGGAAAAGCTAACTGTGAGCTTAGGGAGATTAGGAATGAGCTCAAAATAGCGCGGCAAAAACTTCAAAAGGCTACCGCCGAGCTGAAGTCAATTGGGAATTATAGGCACAATGTCAAACTCGCGCATGTGCTGCTTGCTTTATTTGTTGTTTTCTCAGGAATGGCGGGATTGATGCTCGGTGGCAAGGCTAATTAGATGTGTCAATCATGTATTCTGCAAGTGTCACTTTGGTATTGTGAACAATGTGTCGATCATGTATTCTGAACATTGTGCCCTATGCTTCTGAGCATTGTACTGATGATGTATTGCCAAAATCGACCAAGAAATGCGTGGCAGTTAGTATCCACCACATTGTTCTGAACATTTAGTCCGACCTGTTCACATTTCCAAGAACATAATTTCCGTTAGGTTCCCCAGCAGTCATAATGAATTATTATTGTTATCCCGAAATCAACGGAGCAGTAGCGAAGGTTGTTTTGGGTGGCGAAGGAGCGGTGAATTTACTGTAAATGCGGAGAAAGGAACGGTGGATTTGTTGTAAATGGGGCATTGATCGACTTCTTCCGCCTGGGGTACAGAGAACATTTTTACAATTGCATCTCCTCCTCTCGGAATTAAGATCCGTGAGAGTACAATGCTCTCTTCCAAGTCTCTGTATCAATTTGAATGAGCATTTGACCTGGCACTCTGATGTTTGATCAAACTATTTTCAGGACGCCGGTAGGTCAGTAATCATGTCGTCGAGGCGGTTGCCGTTATCGCTGGTGGTGCTCCCTATAGAGGTGAACATTGACATCACCGGCCACCTCGCTGCGACCTCGGAGCGGGCCATGGACGACCTCCGTAGCCTACGGGCGACCTGCCGGGAGATGCATCGCGTGTGCACAATGTGGCGGCCTACGTAGCCGCCATGGACCTCTACAGGGCCAATGGCGGCGCCGATGATGATGACACTACGAGGTGGTACATCAGACAGGTCGAGGGTGAGGAAGAATCAGCGGCCGCGACATCGATGATGATGCAGACGAACAAGGGTTGCCTGCGGTGGCGTGAGGCAGCCTCAGAGGTGATCCGGTGAGTGACATGGCGCCGACGTGCAACGCTGGCACCGCCAGTGGCGCGCGGCAATCATCAGTGCGCAGGCCGCCTGTGCTTCAGGATGAGCTGGGAAGAATGGTCACATTTTTGTAATGAGGAATGTAGAATTCACGCTGAATGTGATCTGTTCTTTAGCAAAATAATTGGATATCTGCATCCAAACAAATTACCCTGACATGTGAGAGTGATTTTGGATATATTTGTTTCTAGATCAATCCACTGATATCTATTTCTATCTCTCTTCCTTGATTCCCGTGTAGCAATACTCGCACACGCATTGACGTGATGGAAACCAACTTAGTTGGAATAGTTCATCGCAATTTAGAGAGGTGGAAATCAATATTGGACAATTAAAAAACAAATAATGTGATCTCACTATCTCAGAAACTACGAAATCCGTAATCAGGTTGGCCCAATTCAAAACAAGTAACTTTTGCCAGGAAAGGAATGAAAATTTTTGTCCGGTCTGTTAATGTTTCGTAAACCCAAACATCCGGTCCTGCCCGGGTTATATTGCCTATCTCATTGCATGCTTTCATTTTGTTGTTACCAAGCATGACTCGTCAACATGGAAGAATGAAGCCGTGGTTCAAACTCTAAGTCAGCTTGCTTGTCTTCACGATTCTTTCCTACTAACCAAGTCTTTGAAAAACAAATCTTTGCTAGATGGGGTAGTGTACACTAGATAGAGTAGACACCATCTTACTGAAAGCCAATTTGTTGCCCGTCGCTTCAATTTGCTCTACCTAAGCCACGGCTCCACATTTGAATTGTGCACGTTTTCGGCTCTCTATAACAAGGATGATATCATATCTCACCTTGTCCATATTTAAAACAAGCATCTTTTTGCCATCAAATGATTAAAAATATTTCTCCGGTCTACCCAAACATCCGACCTCGTATACCAGAATAACCGGTCTTGTGGGAACTTTCGATCTCATCATGTCCAAGTGATCTTTGAAAAACAAATCTTCGCTAGATGGGGTAGTGTACACTAGATAGAGTAGACACCATCTTACTGAAAGCCAATTTGTTGCCCATCGCTTCAATTTGATCTACCTAAGCCACGGCTCCACGTTCGAATTGTGCACGTTTTCGGCTCTCCGTAACAAGGATGATATCATATCTCACCTTGTCCATATTTAAAACAAGCATCTTTTTGCCATCAAATGATTAAAAATATTTCTGCGGTCTACCCAAACATCCGACCTCGTATACCAGAATAACCGGTCTCGTGGGAACTTTCGATCTCATCATGTTCAAGTGAATTAAGTTTGCTCCAAGTTCAACGAGATTGCAAGTTACGCGCCTAGGCCATTTGCCTAACACGATCCCCTATGAGACCCTGCACCTTTCCCTCGGCAAATAAGATCTATTAATATATACTACTGGAAAACACTTTTGCATCTCCTCCTCAACGAAAGAAAACCCCATCGGCATCTCCTCCTCTCGGCACTAGAAGGCCCCATCGGCATCTCCTCCTATCAGCGCAAGTACCGTCGTCTTCTCTCCCAATTCAATCGATTTCTTTGTTCTTTTGACCTTTTCCGCCTCATTGAGCAAACTAATTTCTATGTGCATTTCAGAGCATCTCGCTTAATGGCCGGCGACAATCATCGCGTGCCTCCTATGGAGCTCGCTCTCCTACCATCCACACTGGCTAAAGCTCCGGCGGGGCCGAGATGCGGCGACTGCGACAGGACAGAAATGTCGCAATGGCCCGGCACGCACTGTGCCGACTGCGGCCTTCGTCGCTGGCTATCAAACCACGATTCCCGTCTCGCCACAGCGGTGGGACATGCGTTCTCTCCGCATCTATCAAACCACGATTCCCGTCTCACTGTCGCCACCAGAAGCTGGCGTGCAGTGGGTGGAGTGCCTGAGAGGCCGGGTTGGTCGCACGTGGCAGCCGTGGCCCTCCACTCCACCATTGATGTCAAGTGCGCCCGCCGCTTGGACTGTCCCGGAGAGCTCAGGCGCACAGTTGTTCCCGTCCCTGCTCCACAGGCCGGTGGCGTTACCAGCCGCTCGACCATTGATGTCAAGTGCGCCCGCCGCTTCGACTGTCCCGGAGAGCTCAGGCGCACGGCCGTACCCGTCGCCACCAGAAGCTGGCGTGCAGTGGGTGGAGTGCCCGAGAGGCCGGGCTAGTCGCACGTGGCAGCCGTGGCCCTCGACTCCGCCATTGATGTCAACTGCGTCTGCCGTCCCGGAGAGCTCAAGCGCACGGCCGTTCCCGTCCCTGCTCGACAGGCTGGCGGCGTTGCCAGCCGCTCGGCCAGTGATGTCAAGTGCGCTCGCCGCGCCGACTATCCCGGAGAGCTCAGGGGCACGGACGTTCTTGTCCCTGCTCGACAGGCCGGCGGTGTTGCCAGCCGCTCAGCCAGTGATGTCAAGTGTGCTCGCCACGCCGACTGTCCCGGAAAGCTCAAGGGCACGGACGTTCCTGTCCCTGCTCAAAAGGCCGGCGACGTTGCCAGCCGCTCGACCAGTGTTGTCAAGTGCGCTCGCCGCGCCGACTATCCCGGAAAGCTCAGGGGCACGGACGTTCCTGTCCCTGTTCGAAAGGCCGACGGTGTTGCCAGCCGCTCAGCCCCCGATGTTGGACCCATTCCTGCTCGACGGCGAGGCGGCGCCTTTGATCCTCGACGACCCAGACTGGATGAAAAGATAATTGCCAACAATAACATGTGTCACTTTGTTGTAATGCTTATTAGTGTATGATCAGAGAACTCTGTTTCCTCCTATGGAGTACTTTGGATGGATGTTCGTTCGAAAAATGTGAACCTATTTTGCCAACAAATCAACAAATTATTTAGTCTGGTCTTGTCACTTTTTCTTAACAGTAACATCCACCCGTTGCCATCCTCGTGCCACAACTTCCCATGGAAGGTGGTTGCCATCATCAAGAGATCACAGACGTGTTGGTCATATGCCGCGGGGACTCGCACATCAGCCCCTCAACGGTGGAAGATGAATGAAAGCCACTCAAGAGTCAAGACTCAAGAGGCGCCTGTTGCTTACCTTCTCACCGAAGCGGCACAACTTCCCAGGCAAGGCGAGTAACTCCACATAAATCGCCATTCCTACCCCCCCACCATCGGCATCCTCGCCAGTTCCGAACCACGCTACCACTTCCCAAACACTCGCGCCTCACTCCTACCCGGCTGACGCAATGAAGCGATCATGCTCCCCGTCGCGCCGGCTAACCCCCACCGGCTCCCCGTCACGCCGGCTCTCACCCTCGCCCTTCAACCGATCCTCCGGCGCCACATCCTCTTTGCGCGCCCGTGACTGGGTGCCACCGCGCGACAACCAGCACTTCGCCCGCATGTTCACGGAGGTGCTGTGGGGCCACATCCACGGCACGGCGCCACCGCGCTCCGACGCCGCCAACGTCGACCCGCCGCCGCCGAGCTCCGACGCCGCCAACGTCGACCCGCTGTCGCTCATCGGCGGTTTCCCAAGAGCCGGTGGTGGCTCGCCGGCGGATTCCCAGCCTCCTCCACCGTCGCTGCCGCCGCCCTCCGACGATGCCAACGTCGACCCGCCGTCGATCGTCGGCGCTTTGCCAGGAGCAGCTGGTGTCTTGCCGGCGGATATCCAGCCTCCTCCATCGTCGCCGCCTCAGAAGCTGAAGTTTACGGTTACCCTTCCTGCTGGTGAGTTTGACTCCGACTCCGACTCCCAAGCTGACACAGACTCGTCTGAGGATCGTTTCCACGGCTACATCCCCCCGGTCCCCCGGGCGATGCTTTGCGCATCTTCCGGCGCTTCAACGGCACGTACGGGTACCCTATCTGCCCCAACCTTATGCACCGGTGGTGCAAGCTGAATGAGGTCAAGGACCATGTACTTGGGATGGCCAGGTCTGCGCCCCTGAGGCAGAAGTACAAGAAGAAGTGGAGCCGCCACCGCGTCGTGGCCAGGAATGAGGGATGGATGGAGTAGATGTAGTGAGGGAGCCGCGCCGGTGGAAGATCTATGCTGTTATGTTATCTGTGATGTTAATTAGTATCTTTAGATTTCGTTGGAACATTGTCTTATGTATGTGAACTTTGTGATGTTATGTTATCAGTGATGTTAATTAGTATCGTTAGATTTCATTGGAACATTGTCTTATGTATGTGGAAATTGTGATGTTTAGTTAGTCACTTTAGAATGGACCCTGTTTCCTACTTTGGATGGATGTTCGTTCGAATAATGCGAATGTATTTTCCTAATAACAATTCAATGAACCATTTAGTCCGGTTCGCTCATTTTTGTAGATCAGTAAGATCCGGCCGTAGTCATTCTATTTTGCCCACAAAATGAACACTGAATTTAGTTCGGTCTGGTCACCTTTTCTTATCAGTAACATCCGGCCGTAGCCTTCCTCGACAGGCCGAGGTGCCCGTTGCCTAATTTCATGGAAGCTTGCCACAACGCCCCATGGAAGCTTGTAAATGAATCGCAGCCACTCGATCTAGAGGCCCGTTGCTTAGCTTGTCACATAAGCTTGCACAACTTCTCATGGAATCTGGCCATTGTATTCCTACCACCATCGGCGTCCTTGCCAGTTCCGAACCACTCTACCCATAGTTCTCTTCCCAAACACTCACGTTTCAGTCCTACTACCCGTCCGACGCAATGAAGCAATCAGTCTCCCCCAGACACACAGAGCACAGGCGCATGGCCGTACCTGCCCCTGCTCGTCGGTCCGGCGGCGTTGCCAGCCTCTCGCCCACCGCCTCCTCAGGAGCCGAATCCGGGTCCTGGCTGTCACCGCGCGGCCTCCACTTCATCGCTCCTACTTAGAGTGGCAAGGGCGTCAATTCCACGGCACGGAGCCGCCCCGCTGCGACGCCGCCAACGTCGACCCGTCAATGCCCGGAGCCGCTGGTACGTCGCTGGCGGATTCCCAGCCTCCTCCACCACTTGCAGAGTTGGACTCTGACTCCAATTCCGACTCCAACTCCAACACCTTTGCTCTGCGCGTCTTCCGACGCACTACCAACACCTACGGGTGCCCTGTCTGCCCCAATTGTATGCACCGGTGGAGGAACCTGAATGAGATCAAGGACCACATCCTTGGGATGGCCAGGTCTGAGGCCCTGAGGGAGGACAACATGAAGAAGTGGAGCCACCACCACGTCCTGGCCAGAAACGAGGGATGGATGTAAATGGAGTGAGCGAGCCGCGCCAGTGGAAGACCAATGTCGATATGTTATCTGTGATGTTAGTTAGTATATTTAGATTTCGTGGGAACATTGTCTTATGTATGTGAACATCGTGATGTTAATTAGTAACTTTACATTTCCATGAAACATGGTCTCATGTGTTGTCCGGCCTGTTCGTGTTTCTAGACAAGAACATCCGCTCTTATTGTACTTATACAAGATCGTGTTTCCTAGCTTGACACATTTTTTTTCGAATCGAGGGCATCCCCCATTTCCATTGCAACAACAGAAATACCGAACAAGTCACAGAACAGGCATAAAAGAGTTCACTGGCCCTTGACTCGCCCTAACCTACCTTGACTCAAGCTAGATTAGGACAACGATCGCCCCTAGGACTCCCAGGGAGAGTAAGCATCACCAGACAACGAGTCTGAACATCATCACAAGTTTCCAACCCAAAACATAGCACCCCTAACCCAAACCATGTTTGTGAATTTGGTTATCGTTTGTTTGTTGATCAATCCCCTTGTTTGAAGTTGTTTGAATTTGGTTAGCCGTTAGCTCGCATTGACATGATGGAAACCAACTTAGTTGGAATAGTTCATCGCAATTTAGAGAGGTGGAAATCAATATTGGACAATTAAAAAACAAATAATGTGATCTCACTATCTCAGAAACTACGAAATCCGTAATCAGGTTTGCCCAATTCAAAACAAGCAACTTTTGCCAGGAAAGGAATGAAAATTTTTGTCCGGTCTGTTAATGTTTCGTAAACCCAAACATCCGGTCCTGCCCGAGTTATATTGCCTATCTCATTGCATGCTTTCATTTTGTTGTTACCAAGCATGACTCGTCAACAAGGAAGAATGAAGCCGTGGTTCAAACTCTAAGTCAGCTTGCTTGTCTTCACGATTCTTTCCTACTAACCAAGTCTTTGAAAAACAAATCTTTGCTAGATGGGGTAGTGTACACTAGATAGAGTAGACGCCATCTTACTGAAAGCCAATTTGTTGCCCATCACTTCAATTTGCTCTACCTAAGCCACGACTCCACGTTCGAATTGTGCACGTTTTCGGCTCTCCGTAACAAGGATGATATCATATCTCACCTTGTCCATATTTAAAACAAGCATCTTTTACAGGTCCTGAAATATTTGTCCTTTTTGTATCTTTTTCTAGACCGAAACATCCGGTCTGTTAATGCATCCCATACCCGAACATCCGGTTTAATGGCAGTAAACAGTTCATCTCTGCATGTTGAAGTTCTTGTAAATATAGTTTGCTCCAAATTCACTAAGATTACAAATTTACATAGTTCTTTTCTTTGCAAAAGACCGTTACACTATTAGAGATCGAGGCGCCTCCTTGCATTAGCGTGATATAACTCTAGAAGAGACACCCCGACTTTCCCTGAAACTGAGATCTATTAATATACTGGACTCTCCCAACTCCCTCCATTGCCTTGTCTCAAACTCTCTTCCTCCAGAAAACCACAACCACCATGCCTTCTTCTCCGATTCGACTTCCCGCCTCCCGGTTCCCTTCCAACCCCTCCTGCATCGGGACACCACCCGACTCCCCCCAACCAAGCGCATGCGAGCCATCCTTGAGTGAATCTGATGTAGAAGACATGGAAAGGCAGGAGAGCGAGGACAGCGAGGATGAGTACGACTACGTGGAAGAGGATGAAGAGGAAGAGGAAGAGGAAGAGGAAGAAGAAGAGGATGAGGAAGAGATGTGGGCGGCCATTGAGAAGAAGCGATTGGCGGCCAAGAAGAGGAAGCGGGTGGAGGCCAAGAAGAGGAATCAACAGACGGAGGCGTTTGTGAGGCAGCTTTTGAAGGATGACAAGGCCGGTAAGCTTGATTCATTCAAGGACATTCCGTCAGCGAAGAAGAAGAAGGTTGCGGAGGAGGAGGAGGTGGTGGACTCAAAGAGGACCAAGAAGAAGATGGACCTCAGCGCTGGTCCTTCAAATGCCGGCCCCGCCAATCCCGGTCCCGTGGCTCCCCCAGCAATTGAAGCTCCCTCGACGCCAGAGTCATCGGGGAACTCCTCGGAGGGGTCGTCTTAGATTACTCAGATTTGGGTTTTCTTTTGCACTTTCAAATAGGTGGTCTTGTGGATGGAAAGATCAATTGTATGTTTTCTTTTGGATGGAAAGGATCGATCCCCTATTTTCCTGCTCTGTGAATCTTGTAGTGGTTGGAAAATCCCCTGTTATCCATGAAGAACATGGGTGTTCTTCTTTTCCATGATCGCCTTCCTTGCTTCAGTGGATTTCCCTGGTCATGATGCATTGCCATAGTCTGAGATGTAATGTCTTGTCATGTGATATTTTATTCTTATCCCACCACACCGCATTGCAGATACACACGTAAATGATGACCGATTTTACAAATTTACCGTTTGACTAAATTCACCGTTTTGCCAAGAATATACAAATCGTAAATGATGGTCACCTTGCCCAAATTATTCAACTTAAATGTGCACATACATGATACATCCCCATAGACCTACACCCGTACAGTGGCACTGGCACAGGCGCGCACAAACACACACCCAGCAACGAAATCTTCGGACTTGGCAATGAGGAAGACAACAGACACGGTCATGGAGATGGATACGGCACACGCCTATCCCACCATACCTAATGCATGACAGAATGTAGCATAACGAGGATCCGTGCGGAGATATTCCTCCAATGCACGGTGCCTACCCCTTGACTTCATGGTACGTCCCGAGCGACCAATGCCAGAAGCATGCTGTAGGATGTCACGAAAACCCCACTGCCGGTTAGCAAGATTGCAGTAAGGGCACACACAACGACCATGGCGAAGCACACGAGTGTAACCCTGCTCCTGCATCCACGCCAAAGCATCTTTCTTCATCTCCTTCGTTTCTTCCTCGTCCGCTTCGTCCATGTCGTACAGATCATATGGATCCATGTATCCTGGCCGCTGCGGAGGTGGCACAGCATGGAAGTTGGCGGTTCCTCCGTTCATATCAGAAGCCATCCTCCTACACACTCGCCAACAACGTAAACATGATAAGCACTAACCAGAAACAATGATTGTATCCTGTAAAAACACGATGCGGAAGCTAAGAGCTCACCTCTTTTCACAGCGCGCAGAACCAAATAGAGAGGTCTGCTAGCACAATGCGTGGAGGATGAAGAGGCGATGAGCAAAGGCCTTGGGGGCACGCCTATTTATCGAACCATGACCGATACTAAGACAGCGTGCACCTCGTGGCAGAGCATGCCCTCACGGGATTATAGTAGCCATGAAAATACGTGGGATGCTCAGAATACGAAGGCCTACACTGCTGAGGAATCCTGTCACAAGTATATGGTGGAATATGCAAGCTTTTTCCCCGGTAGGCATGCGAAGTATTTGGTGGGTACACGAGTGTGCTTTGGTCCGGATAAGAATGCAGAAGGAAGATCCTCATATCCATATGACTTAAAAAAATAGACGTGTAGGCATTGTAGTGGGAGAAGCAGCTGTTAGGTTTTGTGATCTTCGACTGGAAACACACCCAGCTTCACTGAAGCGTGGGCCTCTTCCAGATATCCGTCTCCCGCCTATATTGTACGCCACCGGAATCCCACCCAAACTCGCTGATAATATGGGGCCGCCATTGCACAGCCTCACTTGTCAGTGGCCCCGAAGCAAGTGCAGCTTACCAAATTTTCATTTCGCGGTCAGGAAGTCGAAAGCGGGATTTTCAAATTCTGTATTCCCTCTCCACCCCGAAATAATAAATACTCTACTCCATTGCTATCGCGTTGCACCACTAAACTCCCGCCTTCCATTTCCAAAAAGCATCACTTTGCTCAGCTAGATCTGCGGTGGCGGTCCAACCTCGCTGCTGCTGGTGGAGGGGGAGGGGTATCTTAGCAGATGGTGGGCGGTAGATATCGGTGTTCTGCTTGCGTCTGCTGTGCTGGCCAAGCTGAGCAGTTGAGCGAGGATACAACGCAAGCACTGGCTCCCGATGCCCCCTCAATCCATGGGCCCATGAATCTTGGAGCTTCACAAGTGAGAATCTCATTTCCTTTTCTTTCTAGTCCCCTAGTAGTATTTTTGTTGGCTTAGAAAGTAAATTGCTTCGTGTATTGTGTTAGTTCTGAGATTCTTCTCTTAACTTTGCCGCTCTAGATGCAGTCACTGATTTGGGACACAAGTTAATCGATGAGCCATGCGTTGAAAGTAAATTGCTTTGTGTATTGTGTTAGATTGGAGATTCTTCTCTTACCTTGGCCGCTCTAGATGCAGTTACTGATTTGTAACACAACTTAATAGATGAGCCATGCTTAGAAAGTAATTTACTTTGTTTATTGTCTTAGATTTCAGATCCTTCTCTTACCTTGACCGCTCTAGATCCAGTTCCTGATTCGTAACTTTTTGTGCAGGGCCTAGCATCCCACTCCTGCATTGCTGAGATTCAATCACATGTCGTGGTATGTAACAGAACGCATGATTATCCTGCTACTTTATTCTTAGGATTATTCTTAAGTTTGCTTGCTTGCTTCGTTTAAGGTTCAAGTTTGACTTCTCCTTTCATTTTTAGGCTCAAATGTTGAGGACAATCCTTGCGGTTCAAATATCAAATTCCTGTCCCTCTAATGTGAAGTCAAAGCCATTCATTGATTACATGCCTCGAGATTATCCAGCTTTCGCTACATGCTCAAGACCTGAAGTTTCGTTGGGAGGGCTCGATGCAGCTGCTGACCTTGGTGAAATCTTTGTTGAACAGGACCAAGTTTTGACAGACTTGAAGATCAAGGCAGAAGCATCAGATGTAGCAATGAAAGTGCAGACTGATGAGATTGAGAGGTTGAAGAAACAAGTATAAACTACTGAGACCCTCCTTCGACAACTGCTAAGCTCGCGCCTTGTGTAAGGCCTCTGTGTTTCTTAGTCTTCTGCTTGTGTCCTCCCAGCTAGTTGTGCTGGTTTGTGAGTACGAAGCTTTGTTATCTTAGTGGGTTCTATTTCAATACCAGCTTTATTTGTGAGCATGGAGATATCATGTGTATTGGTTTGTGAGCTCCTACTTACAATCTGCTTGTGGTTGTTCTGTGTTCATAATGTGTCATGTGTGATCCAAAACATTAATTTGTATCAGTGGTATGGAAATATTATCTGTGATGTCAATTTCTTTTTTTTTTTTGAGGATTCTGTGATGTCAATTACTTAATTGATTAGCATGTAATATGAGATTGAATTACATTTAATTAAGCGTTACCTGGAGTGCAGCCCAAAATAACAGGGAAAAAATATGTGGGCTTGCCCCCTCGACCCATTATTTTTTACAAATTCAAAAATGATTTATTAATAAAATGGATCGTATCAAAAATGACGTCAGCAAATGGTGGGCTGGGTCCAATATCAGTTGGGCCTTAATCATTTTATGACGTCATCGAATATTGAATTTGATCCAACCAGTACTGGACCCAAAACAAATTAATGACGAATGCAATTATTGGGCTCGGTCATACTAAAACTGGGCCTAAAACATTCTATGACGACCTCGATTATTGGGTTGGTCCAACCAGAATTAGGCCTAAAAGTGTCTATGATGACAACAATTATTGGGCTCCATCCAACCATAAATAGGCCTTACAAATTCTATGACGCAAACAATATTGGGCTCCATCCAACCTTAATAAGGCCTAAAACCAATTTATGACGAAAGAAACATTGGGCTCAGCTCAACATTAAGTGGGCCAAATTCAATCTATGACGACAAGGTATTTGGACCATGGCCCGTCAAAATATGGGCTGAATTCACTTAATGACGAAACGGTTTGTCATAAAACACCGTGCCACATCAGATTTTGGTCCGACGTGGCATGTACCTTATGACGCCTTTGTGTTACGAATTTATACACGTCATTAAACTCGTGACGCCGGGAAATAAGGTCTCGTCATTAATCATGGTTTGTGACACTCGATTAATGACGACACATTTTCATAACAACCGGCGTCATTAATCGTGGTTTATGACGAGAAACGGCCTTTTTTTTGCGTCACTAGTCGGCGTTTTTCTTGTAGTGATGCCATGTCACCAATCCAAGGGAGGCAAGCCCCGACGAATCAGAGCGTGACACGTGGACTTCACATGGATCCATGGGCCCACCAGAGCACCTAAACCGCCTCAAGAACACATGTACACCGGGGACCGACTTAAGGGCCCACCGGACAGCCACCCCGAGGAAGCACACCCCGAGTGGGGGCCGACCCTAGGATCGGCCGAACCGACCTTGGGTCGGCTGATCCTGGGCTTCCACATGGCGCTTGTCCATTGGTTCTAGAGGCCATCCCCGGGGTGTTTCACTCCTTCTTGCGCCCGTGCTCTGGCCTATAAATAGAAGGGGAGGGGGTTCATTTCTTACCAATACACCTTACTCCTCCTCTCTCACTTTTGTTTCCTAAGGCTAGGAGGTAGGCTAGAGTAGTTCTACTTCAGGTTCCAAGTTTACTTTGGGATCTAGGTCTGAGTTCTCTTGTATCTTTATTTTATTGTATGACTTTGATCTACTTCAGTTATTCAGCTATTTCATATAAAGTTGTGCTTGTATACATGGGTGATTTGTTCATGTGTTCTTCGCTCGTTCATCATTTAGAAGCTCATGTTCTTGATGAACAAGGCCTTTCGATCCAGTTGACGAGTGACTTATACATCTTTTCGGTGTTTGTTCATAAGTTAGAGGCTCGTGTTCATCACGAACACGACCCTTTGCTCTTGTTGAATAGACATAGGAAAGCACAAGTCCGTTTGTGTACTTAGTCTAGTTTGATCTAGTTAGATCCCATGTTCGTGTTGCATGAAGTTCATGCTCAAGCTACGGTACTCGGTGTAATTGGCCGGTTTCTCTGGTGGCTCTGACCTAGGTCACAATAGCTCGGGCCGGTCAGAGTCCTGCTAACAACATAAGCGTGGTGCTTGGGTTGCGTAGCTACGTTGCTTATGAGTGTATCCCACGGTTTGTCTTGGGGTAGGCCGCGGTGGTGACAGCTGTTGGACCCTTCTGGAATCGCCCACGTTCGGATACGCTGTAGGAGTCTAAAGGCTAACAACCGGAGTCGTGCATAAGCGACGCGGGAGGTTAGCTCCCTGTTTGTACCTGGGTGCTTGAGCCAGCAATCATGCAATGCTAGTGTGCGTCTAACTCGTCTGACTAACTTTGTATGCTTAGTACCTTAGAACCTAGAACTAACTCGTATGTTGCCTCCAAAGCCTAGGACCTCTCGAGAGAGTGTGTTTGTGTGTTCACACTATTATCTTATCTATCATATCTCACCCCTGTACTTGAGTGTCTGGTTCGTTCCCGTCTATGATTTATACTCCTTGCAATAGTGTTGAACTTGTTAATCCGCCCAGCCTTCCTTGGATTCGATACCCTTTAGAATACTCCTTTGGGGAAATGCTACAATGGTACTTCCGTGCGCTTGCGGACTCTTGTAATCGTTAGGATTACCATGTGGTCATTTCTGGCATCGTTGCTAGGAACTCATAACTTAGCATCGACGTTAAGAAATACCAACAAGAGAAGACTCTTCGCGAATACTCTGCTCCCTCTACTGATCAGGTGCCTACTGGCCCCGAGATCAACACCGGCAACGGAAACTTCGAGATCAAGACTGGCCTCATTACGATGGTACAGGCTAGCCCATTCTGTGGCAAGCCTAATGAAGATGTGAGCGCCCACTTGCAACAGTTCCTGGAGCTGTGCAGTACCTTCACTATACGAGGAGTGGAGGAAGATACCATTCGTCTGCGGCTGTTTCCATTCTCACTGCTGGGGAAGGCGAAGCAGTGGTTCTATGCAAACCGTGCAGATATTGACTCCTGGGCGAAGTGCTCAGCAGCGTTCCTCTCGAAGTTCTTTCCGTTGGGCAGGACCAATGCTCTCCGGGGGAGAATTTCAAGCTTTCAGCAAGCAGCAAATGAGACCATTCCAGAAGCTTGGGAAAGGCTTCAGGAGTACATCCTGGCTTGTCCCCATCATGGGATGGACAACTGGCTTATTCTGCAGAGTTTCTACAATGGGCTGACTCCGACAGCCCGGGGCCATATTGATGCTGCTGCTGGAGGGGCTTTCTTCTCCCTCACTATCGCTGAAGCAACTAAACTTATTGAGAAGATGGTCTCCAACCAAGGGTGGAGTGATGATCGACTCCAGCCACGTCAAAGGGGTACACATACCATCAAGGAAGTGGATATGCTGCACGCCAAGATGGACCTACTTATGAAAAAAATGGATGCTCTGACCAGTGAGAAGGCTGCCATGGCCATCACTACTCAAGCTATGGATGCTCGCATGACCTGCGAAGTCTGTGGTGACACTGGGCATTCAGGGAATTACTGCCCTGCTACCCAGAAGGATGTGATGTACATGAACGGCAACAACAATGGTTATCGTCCACAAGGAGGTCAAACGTGGAATCAATCACGCCCTTACTATCAGGGAGGTAATCAAGGTAATACTTACAATCCGAACCAACCTTCCCTAAAAGATCTGGTTTTCGGGCAAGCTGAGATTAATGATGGTTTTAACAAGAAAGCAGCTGCCTATGATAAGGCTTTAGAAAGCCTCAACACTAAAATTGATAGCCTTTCTTCTGCTCTTAAGAACGAGCTGAGCTTTAACAAAATGATAGAAACCCAGTTGGCTCAGTTAGCTGCTTTGGTTCCTTCTGCTGAAGACGGGAAGATTCCGGGGCAACCCGTGTCTTCTTGTGAGAATGTTTGTGTAGTGTCCACCAGATGGGGTAAGCCATCTAGGAGGGCACGATCTGCTAACTATGCAGGGAGACCCATACAGTAGGTTCTTGATCCATGGGAATCTTCAGCAATTGTGTACAGGAAAGACCCTGGTTATCTGGCTATCACCTGCACAATATACTACCAGAAAATCAGGAATGCTCTCTGTGATCTTGGCGCGAGTGTTAACCTCATGTCCAAGGCGATGTTCGAAAGATTGGGATATCCTGCTCTTACTCCAACCTCGAGAACAGTTCAACTTGCTGATGCATCGATCCGGTATCCGGAGGGGATTGTGGAAAGCCTACTGGTATTTGTCCAAGGTTCCTGCATCTTCGCAGACTTCGTGGTCCTTGATTATGCATGATGATGCGGAAATGCCACTCATTCTTGGGAGGCTGTTGCTAAGTGACGCTCAGGCAAGGATCAATGTGGAAAATGGGACCATCCGTTTCCGCATTGGGAAGAAGAACTTGATGTTCCGATTTCGACCAACAGAAGAGCAGTGCTATTCAGTGCAAGGAAATGATGAGCAGACTTGGGGATGGACGGAGCCACAACCCCAGCTCACACAACCTCTGACCGCATCAAGAAAATCAAGGAAAACACAGAAGGTGTGGCGGGTGGTACGGAGATCACACCCCCCTACTTCTCGGGAGTGGGGTGATGAGTGGAACTGATCACCGAGAAAAGTCCCGCTCTCGGACTTAAAAAGATGAGTCCTTTGGCGAAAAGGTAAAATTGGTAGTAATCTCATATTTCCCTTTTCAAAATTCAATTTAATTTTCCCAATGCATATTTGAATTTTCCATTCTTGCATCTGCATGCTAGAATTTTTCTAGACAAATTCCCTTTTTCAAAAAAATTCTGAAAATAAAATTTTGACATGGAAAACCCCTAAAAATTCATTTGAGCAAGTTTCCGGGCAAATTTGGACTGGGACACCTAGGCTGGCCCTCATGTGACTGTTAGAGAGCTGTTGCAAAAAGCTGGAGGCAGGCAGAGCCGAAGTGGGTTCGGCCGACCCCACAGGTCGGCCGACCCAGCCTAACAGCTAACCCTGCCCTGCTTCCTCCAACGACTCCTAGCCGTTGCACACGGCCCATGTCTCGGTGCCCAGCTTCATTGCCTATAAATACCAGGGGGTTTGAGGGGTGTCTTCACCCATTGCACCACTCTATCCCTCTCTTGTTCTTGCTCTCTGGTTTTCGTGGATTTCTTGCTCGAGATTGAGGTACCAAGTATTCTCTCCAAGTGCTGCTGAAATATTGATCATTGGTGGAGCAAACTCGGTAAGATTTCATTCGGTTTCAATAACCCATCACCAAGTTGCTCGTATTGTCCGATCGTTGTGCAAGATGAGTTGGGCCTCTGGCGCATTCCGGAAGTTGACTCGCTCACGCCGTTCACGTGACGGGGGGAGCTCATCTCATCATTCCGAAGCTGCACCAAGCCAAATGTCAACCGACCGTGAAGAGGAAGGAGAGGAAGAGCTACCCACGCCACAAGTCGAGGAAGTGTACACCGTCGACGCTGCCTTCATCGACTTGAGGGATGATCGTGAGAGGCAAGCCTACGCTCTCATCAAGGACCAAGTCTTCGCCAACACCAAGGAGTTCGACCCGGACCTTCTCGAGAAAACAGGTATGGACTCCGAGTTCAATTCCATTTGGCAAGCTCTAGGATGGGAAGGTTTTGTCCCAGTTCAGGAGGTTGGTTCTAGACCTACCACCATCCAGTTTCTCTGCAATCTTCAAGAGGATGCGTCCGGTATTTCATTCCGATTTCATGGAGTTTCGTATCGAGTTTCATGGAAAGATCTTAGTCGCACCCTCGGTTTTCATCGTCGCTGCGCTATTTCTCTTAAGCAAGCTTGTGCGGGTTTCAATCATGAGAGTTTTTGGGAAGAGATCTCTGGTCGGCCTGTTTGCGGCAAGTTAATACCTAGGTGCAATGATATCATGCATCCCACTCTCCGACTGTGGCACAAGTGGCTTGCTGTCACTCTCTTTCCAAGGGATGACGTGCGGCCCGTGCACACTGACGAGATGATGATCTTATATGCCGCGGTCAGACGGATCAAGATCTCCCCTGTGCAAGCTACGATTCGGCAGTGGTTAACGAATTTTAAGATGACGAGTTCTATTGAGTGTATGTCTCTGATTTCTCGCATCGTCACAACTCTTGGGGTTACGCAAGGGCCCAACGTGCCCTCCATTGCTAATCCCCGGACTCAGATTGACGAGGCTTATCTGACTCAGGGGCATATTCTTAAAAAGGGCCCAGATGATTCTTTGTTTTTTTACCTGGGCCATACAAACCAGATCCAGTTACCTAACCCGGATTTCAGGTTGTACGGCCAGGGGCCACTGACCGTTCCTCTCGAGGAACCTCGTCGTTCTAGTGATCTGGTGACAGGGTAACTAGGAGTGCATCGAGGAGAGCAGCCGGAGCACAACAGCCGCAACCACAGCCATCCCCGCAGCTGTCGCCTCAGCCACAGCCACAGCCTCAGCCTACTACACCACTGTCCGGTACATGGACCTCTACCGAGTACATGCCTGGGTTACTCCCAGATATGCTCCTGGTTGGGACCAGCCCATGTACCAGCAGGGTGCGAGTAGCTCAGCTTGGGCTATTGCGGGCAGTGGCGAGTGGGCCATCCCGGCTGGTACAGCCTACGGAGATGCGACATCTTCGTCGTCCGGATTGCGCTCGTCATCCCGTGGGGCCACCCTCAATCAGCAGATGAGCGAGCTCAACATCCGAGTCGGCGACATGGAGGAGACCGTGCACCAGCACGTCGAGTCCACTCGGGACTGGCAGCGGATGTCTGGCGAGAGACTTCACGCCATCGAGCTGGCACAGCAGCAGCAGCTGGAGGAGCAGAGGACCTACTACCGGTGGATGGGATTTCCCCCTCCACAGTAGTGAGCCTGAATCTAGCTTGGGGGAGGACCCCCACTCTGAGGTAACTTGTATCTTTATTTTCAGAATCTCATATACTAAAAACACATAAAAATTCTGCAAAATTAAAAAGACCAAAAATATCTATTTGCTTTCTTAAATTAGTTTGCTTTCACATGCGCGGTAAGAATGCTCGAAATGATGAATAGTTGCTCTGTTTATTCCTCTTGTATGCCTTGCTTACAGCTTAGTATCCTATCTTAGTTTTGAGTTTGTTGGCTTGTATGATCAAACCTTAGCTTGAAATTTGTGGGTAGCAAAAGCATGACCTTTGCCTGGATTGTTGTGAGGTATGATATGGTAAAATAGGGTTGCTATGAACTAATGCTAAGTGATGTTTGATATCCGGAGTTTTCTTTTGAAAATGATAAAATGATAAGTTCCTCAATGATGAGAAATTCCTATCCAAAGCCATATGTAGATCCTAGCTGTTGTTAGCCTCCACATATGCTACTTGTTTTCTTCATTGAGTCTTGTCCAATTGTTGTGACCCTCGGTGAGAAACTTGTCATGCTGCCATGATCAAGATCACGTACACAGCCACTATATGCTAAACTTCTACACCGGAAGTTAGCACCCATCATTTCATCCATCCCCCATCCTTTTCACAAATAAAGCTCAGCGCATTTCTATGATAACTCTCTCTCCAAAAATATTCAGCAAAGACTATGGGCTATATATATAAAAAAAGAGAAAAGTATATAAAAAAGAGACATAGCCCAAGTCTCAAAAATTTCAAAGGAGAAGAGAGAATCATATCCAAAAAGGAGTTCTTCATCCATCCACCATATACACACACATGCACATCTTGATCAGGTTGTATGACTTGTTGCTCCCAAGGATTCGGTTTTCGACTCGATAACATATGAGAAACAGGTATGCCACATGTTTTCCCTACCTACAGCTCCACATATCAGCTTATTAGGAGTAGGTGGAGAAAGAAGGCAATTTAATGCCTTGGTGAGGAATCATACACACTGAGCGATCCAAGAGTATCATTCGAGGAACTTTGATTTCTTTATAAAAATTAGCAAAACCTCCGGATTGACGACTGATCAAGGTACTTGTGATTAGTAATTTCTATACAACCGTTCTATCTTTCAACTGCCCAAGGCAGGTGAAGCTACAAGCCCCACAGCAATCAAGTGTAAGGTAAGATCAATGCCAACTCATTCAATCCTTGATAGAGTACCTAGTCGTATGCTTGTCATAAACTAGGAGTGCAACATCGTAGCAACTCCTGATCGACCAACCTAAGTCCTAAGTATCTTGCTCGGGACAAGCAAGAGGCTAGCTTGGGGGAGTTGTTGACGGCTGTTAAGTGCTTACTTTAGCCGTCAATTTTCTCATGAATAAAGGAGCAAGAGGCATTTCTTACACGCATTTTAGTTAAGAATAATGTAGTTCCACTTGTCCTTGGAGATTATGTGATTGCAGGAAAATAAGCATAAAAGAAGTGGCAAACTCACCTTCTATGATTCATGCCACGTCACCTCAACGAGTGGCTGCCACCTCAGGTGCCATGCATGCAAGCTAAGCCACCTCAGGTGCCACGCATGCATGCCATGTCACCAATCCAAGGGAGGCAAGCCCCGACGAATCAGAGCAAGACACATGGACTTCACATGAATCCATGGGCCTACCAGAGCGCCTAAAACACCTCAAGAACACGTGTACACCGGGGACCGACTTAAGGGCCCAAAGGACAGCCACCCCGAGGAAGCACACCCCGAGTGGGGCCCACCTGGGGTCGGCTGACCCTAGGATTGGCCGAACCGACCTTGGGTCGGCTGATCCTGGGCTTCCACGTGGCGCTTGTCCATTGGTCCTAGAGGCCATCCTCGGGGTGTTTCACTCCTTCTTGCGCCAGTGCTCTGGCCTATAAATAGAAGGGGAGGGGGTTCATTTCTTACCAACACACCTTACTCCTCCTCTCTCACTTTTGGTTTCTAAGGCTAGGAGGTAGGCTAGAGTAGTTCTACTTCAGGTTCCAAGTCTACTTTGTGATCTAGGTATGAGTTCTCTTGTATCTTTATTTTATTGTATGACTTTGATCTACTTCAGTTATTCAGCTATTTCATATAAAGTTGTGCTTGTATACATGGGTGATTTGTTCATGTGTTCTTCGCTCGTTCATCATTTAGAGGCTCATGTTCTTTATGAACAAGGCCTTTCGATCCAGTTGACGAGTGACTTATACATGTTTTCGGTGTTTGTTCATAAGTTAGAGGCTCGTGTTCATCACAAACATGACTCTTTGATCTTGTTGAATAGACATAGGAAAGCACAAGTCCGTTTGTGTACTTAGCCTAGTTTGATCTAGTTAGATCCCATGTTCGTGTTGCTTGAAGTTCGTGCTCAAGCTACGGTACTCGGTGTAATTGGCCGGTTTATCTGGTGGCTCTGACCTAGGTCACAGTAGCCCGGGCTGGTCAGGGTCCTGCTAACAACGTAAGTGTGGTGCTTGGGTTGGGTAGCTACGTTGCTTATGAGTGTATCACACGGTTTTTCTTTGGGTAGGCCGCGGTGGTGACAACCGTTGGACCCTTCTGGAATCCCCCACGTTCGGATACGGTGTGGGAGTCTAGAGTCTAACAACCGGAGTCGTGCGTAAGCGACGCGGGAGGTTAGCTCCCCATTTGTACCTGGGTGCTTGAGCCAGCAATCATGCAATGCTAGTGTGCGTCTAACTCGTTTGACTAACTTTGTATGCTTAGTACCTTAGAACCTAGAACTAACTCGTATGTTGCCTCCTAAGCCTAGGACCTCTAGAAAGAGTGTGTTTGTGTGTTCACACTACTATGCTACAATGGTACTTTCGTGCTCTTGCGGACTCTTGTAATCGTTAGGATTACCATGTGGTCATTTCTGGCATCGTTGCTAGGAACTCATAACTTAGCATCGACGTTAAGAAATACCAACAGATAGCTTATTTTGATCATATGGGGCCAAAGGCTCATTTGCCATCATGAATGTTTGGCCCGCTTGCTTTATCTTGTGGAGGGGCATAAGTTCCTTTTTGTCGCAAAGACATTTCATGTACCATATGCAAATCTGAAAATGAAATGTAAATTGCTTGGGAAATGTGCTCCCATGTCATTTGTGCTTATTTAATATAGTTTTGGGTGCTAAACCGTTGCATGATGCTGACCAATGAGAAGTCTCATACATAGAAGTAGGCACATGGCTCGGTGGCTTTGACATGACATGAGGTGCTTGAGGGTATTTTTGATGGTCTTATGCTTAGAATGGTTGTCCTAGCATGAAGTTTGTGTGGCTTTGCCATTTTGACATGTTTTGCTCATGTTTAGGACTTTGCTCATGAGAGGGTGATTTTTCGCAAAATTGCTCAATTCTATCTTAGCTTCGCCCAATGGTTGTGAAACTTGGTGATCTTGAAGTTCATACGAAGCTATAGAGTATCTAACTTGCTCATTTGGATGTGTGTAGCATCTTGTGATGAATTTTGTCTATTTGAGAAGTTCTAGGTTGCATTTTTCGCATTTTTGGCTTGATTCATGCATTAGCAACAAGGGGGAGAAGTTTGAGCATGTTTTGGCCTTCTGAATGCATCTAGAGGGTTTTCAGGTGGTTTCGAGCCTTTTCTGGGCTCTGTGTTTCACAGGTCTGACCGGTCAAGGTCACCGGTCTGACCGGTCAAGGTCACCGGTCTGACCGGTCAGAGTGATGGCCCCTGTTCAGATGTTGGGCACCGGTCTGACCGGTGCAGTTGACCGGTCTGACCGGTCAGAGCAAAGCTGTTGCAGCTGCTCTGTTTTGTGAAGTGGTTTGCATGCTTTCGTCCAGGGGGAGTTACATTGGTTCAAGGGGAGCTGGTTCAGGGGGAGCTTGCATGTGTACAGGGGGAGCTCTTTGTGGTTTTGGAGCTTTGGTTTGGTGGTTTTCGCTATTTGCTTGAGTTTTGTTTTTGTCTCGGTTGTGTCAAGCCGTTACCCTTGTGTAAGGGGACCGAGACTTGTCTTCTTCAAGTGATCTTGCTCTTTGCCTTTCCTTTGGCTTTCGATCGCTTGTTGGAGTTTCTTTTGGTTGTTTCTTTTCTTTTCCTTTTCTTTTTGGTTACCAAAACGTGTGTGTTGTCAATACACTCATCAAGGGGGAGATTGAGGACCTGTGTGGTTCGAGGACCGGTGGATGGTCGCTTCCTGGTGTGATGAGTGATTGACAACGTTGTGTGGACTGATTCTTGGCTAAGTATTGTAGGTGCAGGTTGCGGCTTGACTGGTGTTGGTGCAGGTGAAGAACAAGCGCGAAAGGTCGTTGCCGGTGAGGCCTCCAGGTGTGGAGAAGACAAGTAGGCTTGGTTCGAGGGACCCGGTGGCCAGCGGGGTCTAGTGCGGGCCGCATGGTGGCAAGAACGGCAAGATGAAGTTGTGGACGGTTCCTTGGTTGAGCCTCAAAGCCAAGATCGAGCCGGGACTTCGTGGGGGCCAAGTCATGAGTGGAGATTGGCGGAGGCCACACCAAGTTCGCGGGGTTTCCAGTGGTTCACCAGAAAACCACTGGGTTCCTTGGTTGATCCACAAAGCCAAGACCAAAGACGGAGGTGCAGCAGCATCGGACCGGTCTGACCGGTGTGCGACGACGCAGTCCGGAGACTTCGAAGCGGAGGACACACGTCGGGATCGCATGGTGTGCGTCGAGGCTACGCAGGGTGCGGTCGTCGAGCATCCGTCCGATGGTGCGACGACGAAGATTCCCAAAGTGCCCCTCGGGGGCGTGTATCCTAGTCTTAGGCTTTAGGGGTAGTTTCGTCTTTCGGTTGCCTCCATATAACCCAAGTGGTGAGAGGATGGCAGCCTTCTCTTGGAACCCTAGCTCATTTTGTTTTGCTATTTTCCTTTTCCATTTTCCTTTAGAATTTCTAGGACTAGCTTGAGAGCTTCATGGTGAGATCTTGAGAGAGGGATGGATGATCCGGAGGCAAGCTAGACCTTGTATGAACCTTCCTAGTATGTATAGATGATTCGGCGTGGTCCCTCAAGGCTTTGGTGTGTCTCTCTCGTTTTCCCTTTTTGGTGATTTTCGGAGCCTTTTCTTGGCGATTTTCTTGTGGTGGATTCGAGACCTTTCTCTTTGGGATTTGGTGGGGGATATATGCTTGAACCCCTCGTGGTTCTTTTCCTTTTGATTCCCCTCCCAAATCCGTGAGTAAAGGGGCTCGATTTTGGGGTTTTCTCCTCTCTAGGGTTAGAGGCGTTTTTGGTGGGATTTCTTCGATTCCTCTTGATTTAGCAAGTTTTGGCAGGCCAAATCTTGGCTATGGAGTGCCCATGAGGTGTTCCTACTTTCCCCAAAGTCTTGGGCGAATCCGTGGAGCGAATCGGGAGATCGAGATTTGGATTTGGGGGAGTTGACCCGCGGGTTGTTGTTCATCCCGAGCTGCCCAGGCCTGACCGGTCTGACCGGTGCCTGTGACCGGTCTGACCGGTGCAAACCCTTTGTGGGATTTGCCTCGGGTGAATTGCCTGGTTCGTGTGGTTTTGGCCCGTGGTGCTGCTGGTCAGTTCTTGGCAGGTTTTGAGTTGGTTTGCTCGGTTTCGTGAAGGGTTTTCTTCTCCTTCAGTTTGAGTTTTGGAGGTGGTTTTTTTCCAGGGCCTAGAGAAGTCACTGAGGCTTCCTGGAACTTTGCTGTGCACTTCCTGGGTGTCACCGGCCTGACCGGCAGAGTCCACCAGTCTGACCGGTGCCATCGGTCTGACCGGCAGGAGCCATGGATCTGACCGGTGTGGCACAGACAGCAGGTTGTGCAGATTTCCGCTGTGCGTTTGGTGTGTTTGGTTCGAAAGGTTGTTGTGTTGGTTCCTAGGACCAGTAGCACTCCAGTGGCTACGTGGTCTTGGCCAACTTGGGTAGTTGAGTCGGAGACGTGTTTTGGCTAGCCATATTCGTCTTGTTGGAGTTGTCATCTCCTTCGAGAAGAAATTTTATCGGCTCCCATTCACTCCCCCCTCTCTGGTCGCCAGTTCGGTCCTTCACAGAGTGGGACTTCTCCAGCGTGTCGGACCCCGTCACGTTCCAGCGGTTCCTCGAAGCCGCGGACTACTGGTTCGGCTATTCCGATGATTCCAGCGAGGGAA
The DNA here is from genome assembly GCA_036936925.1 of Cenchrus fungigraminus. Taxonomy (NCBI): domain Eukaryota; kingdom Viridiplantae; phylum Streptophyta; class Magnoliopsida; order Poales; family Poaceae; genus Cenchrus; species Cenchrus fungigraminus. The sequence continues at coordinate 44,050,210 of CM072778.1, read as the reverse complement.
GCTACGACCCCACGCACGAGTGCTTCGTTGTGGCCATCAACGAGCACGCCGACGGAGCAGGCAGAGCAGGCGACGGAGATGCGCCCCACGACCCCGTGCCAAACCCACTGCCGGCACCACCGGCGGGCAACCCGGATATCGCTACACAGCTGGCTCAGGCCCGCGAGCTGGAGGCTAAGCTCGCGGAGGAGTACCGACAAGTGCGGCTCCTGCGCGCCACCATCACGGGAGAGGCCTCGGCGCGCGGCGAACCTCAGATCTGAGCAGGCTGTGCTATTTTTCACGGACATCGTCCACAGGTTCGGCGTACCAAACTCCATCATCACCGACAACGGCACCCAGTTTACCGGCAAGAAGTTCCTGGAGTTCTGCGACACCTACAACATCCACGTGGATTGGGCAGCCGTCGCGCATCCGCAGACTAACGGCCAAGTTGAGCATGCCAATGGCATGATTCTACAAGGCCTCAAGCCCAGGATCTTCTACAAGCTGAACAAGTTTGGCCGAAAATGGGTCCAAGAGCTGCTGTCAGTCATCTGGAGCCTCAAGACTACCCCGAGCAGAGCCACGGGGTTCACGCCGTTCTTCCTCGTCTACGGCGCGGAGGCCGTCCTCCCCACGGATTTAGAGTACGGGTCCCCCAAGCTCAGGCCTATTAGGAAAACTGTTGACGGCTGTTAAGTGCTTACTTTAGCCGTCAATTTACTCATGAATAAAGGAGCAAGAGGCATTTCTTACACGCATTTTAGTTAAGAATAATGGAGTTCCACTTGTCCTTGGAGATTATGTGATTGCAGGAAAATAAGCATAAAGAAGTGGCAAACTCACCTTCTATGATTCATGCCATGTCACCTCAGCCAAGGAGTGGCTGCCACCTCAGGTGCCATGCATGCAAGCCATGTCACTAATCCAAGGGAGGCAAGCCGCGATGAATCAGAGTGTGACACGTAGACTTCACATGGATCCATGGGCCCACCAGAGCACCTAAACCGCCTTTAGAGCACGTGTACATCGAGGACCGACCTAAGGGCCCACAGGAGAGCCACCCCGAGGAAGCACACCCCGAGTGGGGCCACCTGGGGGTCAGCCGACCCTTGGATCGGCCGAACCGACCTTGGGTCGGCTGATCCCAGGCCTCCACATGGTGCTTGTCCATTGGTCTTAGAAGCCATCCCTGCGGTGTTTCACTCCTCTTGGCGCCAGTACTCAGGCCTATAAATAGAAGGGGAGGGGGTTCATTTCTTACCAACACATCTTACTCCTCCTCTCTCACTTTTGGTTTCTAAGGCTAAGAGGTAGGCTAGAGTAGTTCAACTTCAGGTTCCAAGTCTACTTTGGGATCTAGGTATGAGTTCTCTTGTATCTTTACTTTATTGTATGACTTTGATCTACTTCAGTTATTCATCTATTTCATATAAAGTTGTGCTTGTATACATGGGTTATTTGTTCATGTGTTCTTCGCTTGTTCATCATTTAGAGGCTCGTGTTCTTGATGAACAAGGCCTTTCGATCCAATTGACGAGTGACTTACACATGTTTTCGGTGTTTGTTCATAAGTTAGAGGCTCGTGTTCTTCACGAACACGACCCTTTGATCTTGTTGAATAGACATAGGAAAGCACAAATCTGTTTGTGTACCTAGCCTAGTTTGATCCAGTTAGATCCCATGTTTGTGTTGTATGAAGTTCGTCCTCAAGCTACGGTACTCGGTGTAATTGGTAGGTTTATCTAGCAGCTCTGACCTGGGTCACAATAGCCCGGGCTGGTCAGGGTCCTGCTAACAACGTAAGCATGGTGCTTGGGTTGTGTAGCTATGTTGCTTATGAGTGTATGCCACGGTTTGTCTTGGGGTAGGCCGCGGTGGTGACAGCCGTTGGACCCTTCTGGAATCCCCCACGTTCGGATACGCTGTAGGAGTCTAAAGTCTAACAACCGGAGTCGTGCGTAAGCGACGTGGGAGGTTAGCTCCCCGTTTGTACCTGGGTGCTTGAGCCAGCAGTCATGCAATGCTAATGTGTATCTAACTCGTCTGACTAACTTTGTGTGTTTAGTACCTTAGAACCTAGAACTAACTCGTATGTTGCCTACTAAGCCTAGGACCTTTAGAGAGAGTGTGTTTGTGTGTTCACACTACCATCCTATCTATCATACCTTACCCATGTACTTGAGTGTCTGGTTTGTTTTCGTCTATGATTTATACTCATTGCAATAGTGTTGAACTTGTTAATCCGCCCAGCCTTCCTTGGATTCGATACCCTTTGGAATACTCCTTTGGACAAATGCTACAATGGTACTTCCATGCGCTTGCGGACTCTTGTAATCGTTAGGATTACCATTTGGTTATTTCTGACATCGTTGCTAGGATCTCATAACTTATCATCGAGGTTAAGAAATACCAACAAGCATTTCTGGCGCCGTTACCGGGGAAGGCTAAGGATAACATGTCAACACTTTGCAAATGTTTATAATCATGATAGGAATGAAACAGTTCTCAATGCAGGCTAACTTTGATTGTCTTCTTTGTCTATTGATGATGAAGACAGGTAGTGTATGACTGGTTTCGACTTACTACCGAATTTCACTGAAGATCCTGAATCACTCGTAAGGAGAGCTAGAACTCATTTCGGTTCACCCCAGCGTGTACGTACGAAAGTCGACCCAGCTTCCTCTGTGCCATCTACATCAACTCATATGGCCAATCAAGAGAAGACTCTTTGTTGGCACTTCTTACGTCGTTACTAGATTCCAACGGCGCCAGAAAGCCTGTTGGTATACTACGCGATCACAGATAGATCCGCAAGCGCACGGATACCATTGTAGCTTTCACCCGGGAGTATTCCAAGGTACCAATTTCCACGGGGAACGAGAAGTGTTGTGAACCTGAACTAATTCGTCCAGGGGATATGGTGACGAAGGATAGAAAGGCAAGGGTAGATTTCGGGTAGAGAGGGGGTAGCTGATGAAGTTTGGGACTCGTGAGAGTCACGGATAGAATCAAGGCAAAACTTGTCGCTCGTCGGGGCCAGAGGGAAAAGAGCCACGGAAAGGGATGAGAAGGGGGCTCTGATGTCGTAACTCCTACCTGCCGGAACTAACGTGGTGGACTACAAAGCCCGTCCGGAGCTGTCACCTCCCTAGGGTACCACAACTATTCCGTTGAACCGGGAAGCATTCTAAGGTACTGGAAAGCCTAGACACCACGTCTACACTAACCAAGCACTACTTTACTCGAATTCAAAGCAAAGCAATCACAACAAGTAGAAACTACTAAATGCAATCGAAGAACCTAAGAGCGAACGATGAAATGACTTCAGACTTAGTTACTCACGAATCCGAACTTACAAAATATCCCAGGTGTGGACGACCGTAGTTGTACCGCACCCGCCGAGGGAGGGGAAGAAGACCGACACTCCGACTTCTACTCCAACACTAGGGGAAGAAGACCGACACTCCGGCTTCTACTCCAACACTCAACACTCTCTCTCTCCCTACTCTCTGAATACTAACTTATGTAGGGCTACGCCACTTGCTTCTAATCACTTGTGTCCTTCTACGAGGTGCCAGGCTCTATATATAGGCCCTCTGGGTCGGTGGCTGCAGGAGGGGGTACTTGTAAGCGAGAGGGAGGTGCAGTGGCTGGCAAGGAGGTGCGGCCGTGCCTCTAGGTGCGTCCGGCCCTGTGATTTCCACCGTCTTCGATCGTGCGTCCGTGATTTGGTCCCTGAGGCGGTTTGAAGACGGTTGTGGGTCGGTTAGCTCTGTGAAGGAGGTGCGGCCGTGCCTCTTGGTGCGGCCGGCCTTGGGCCCCCTTGTCATACGCTTCGGGTCATGCTCTAGTGGGTAGATGAAGTCCTGGATGTTGTCTCACGTCGGTTGTTCACTGGCTTGTGGGTCCATGAATCCAAGTGAAGCTAATCTCAACCTCTAGATCAAACCGACCTTGTTTCCTCAATCAGGATCATTTCTAGCTATGCTTCCTGGAGTGACCGAGGCTTGGTGGCACGTTTGGGCGTGTCGGGCAGGTGCGGCCGGCCCTAGTGGTGCGGCCGGCCCTGGAGGTTCGACCGGCCCTAGTGGTGCGGCCGGCCCTGCCTCCTGGCCCCGGTGCATCTCTCCTGTGGTGTGTTTGCTTGATCCAACACGACCGTGATGATTTTGGTCTTTTGGGAGCTGGTGCATGGGACTACACTTGGTGTGAACCTGAATAGTGGTGCAAGGTAGGGTCGGGCGCACCACTAGGTGCGCCCGTGCCTACCTTATGTGGCTCGGTGCTCCGGAATTGTTCCCTAATCTTGAACCTACAGATAAAATCTCAACACAACTCGTGGAACCTTGTTAGCACCTAAAACATGCACAAAATTCGTTATAAAGTGCTGTCGTAGCCGAGATGTTGGCGGTCAAATTTTTATTGTAAGGACCGTCAACACTCTTCGCGAGCACTCTGCTCCCTCTGTTGATCAGGTGCCCACCGGCCCCGAGATCAACACCGGGAACGGAAACTTCGAGATCAAGACTGGCCTCATTACGATGGTACAGGCTAGCCCATTCTGTGGCAAGCCTAATGAAGATGCGAGCGCCTACTTGCAACAGTTCCTGGAGCTGTGCAGTACCTTCACTATACGAGGAGTAGAGGAAGATGCCATCCGTCTGTGGCTGTTTCCATTCTCACTGCTAGGAAAGGCGAAGTAGTGGTTCTATGCAAACCGTGCAGATATTGACTCCTGGGCAAAGTGCTCAGCAGCATTCCTCGCGATGTTCTTTCCGTTGGGCAGGACCAATGCCCTCCGAGGGAGAATTTCAAGCTTTCAACAAGCAGCAAGTGAAACCATTCCAGAAGCTTGGGAGAGGCTCCAGGAGTACATCCTGGCTTGCCCCATCATGGGATGGACAACTGGCTTATTCTTCAGAGTTTCTATAATGGGTTGACTCCGACAGCCCGAGGCCACATTAATGCTGCTGCTGGAGGGGCTTTCTTCTCTCTCACTATCGCTAAAGCAACTAAACTTATCGAGAAGATGGTCTCTAACCAAGGATGGAGTGATGATCGACTCCAGCCACGTCAGAGGGGTACACATACCGTCAAGGAAGCGGATATGTTGCACGCCAAGATAGACCTACTTATGAAGAGAATGGATGCTCTGACCAGCGAGAAGGCTGCCATGGCCATCACTACTCAAGCTATGGATGCTCGCATAACCTGCGAAGTCTGTGGCGACAATGGGCATTCAGGGAATTACTGCCCTACTACCCAGGAGGATGTGATGTACATGAATGGCAACAACAATGGTTATCGTCCACAAGGAGGTCAAACGTGGAATCAATCACGCCCTTATTATCAGGGAGGTAACCAAGGTAATTCTTTAAACCCAAACCAACCTTCCCTGAGAGATCTGGTTTTTGGGCAAGCTAAGACTAATGATGGTTTTAATAAGAAAACAACTGCCTATGATAAAGCTTTAGAAAGCCTTAATGTTAAAATTCATAGCCTTTCTGCTGCTCTTAAGGATCAAGTGTGCTTTAATAAAATGATAGAAGACCGGTTGGCTCATTTGGTCGCTTTGGTTCCTCCAATGGAGAATGCAAAAGTGGTAGTCACGAGAGGGGTTAAGACCACTCGCGACCCGCCTTATCCTAACCATACAGGAACCAAGAAAATCCCGAAAGAGGGCGAAGATCGTGACGATGAGTCGTTAGGCATGAGGGAGCCTTCACAGGCAATAGTATCAGAAGAGAAGGCAGACAAGCCTGAGTTTATTGACACAAATATACTGCCATTCCCTTAGCAAAATAGGAAGGCGACAGTGGACGAGCAATTCACTCGCTTCGTGGATATGATTCAGAAGGTCCACATCAATGTTCCCCTCCTTGAGGCCATACGTGTGCCCACATACGCACGTTACCTCAAGGATATCCTTACCAAGAAGCGGGCTCTACCCACTTCGAGGTGGTAAAGCTTACAGAGGAGTGTAGCGCAGCTATACTCAATCATCTTCCAGAAAAGAAAAAGGATCCAGGGTGCCCTACGATCACAAGCACGAACGGATCACAAAGATTTGACCATGCCCTCTGTGATCTGGGCGCCAGTGTTAGTGTCATGCCAAAGGTAGTCTTCGACCAGCTCAATTATACGGAATTGTCCCTAGGAAGCAGTACCCCACACCTAGGAAGCAACAGAACATCAAGAAGGTGTGGAGAAGAGTGGGTAGGGAGCTGACTCCCTCAAAACTGGACAGCCCACCAAGGTAAGTAACGGAGAGGTAGTCACCGACAGGTAAGCTCGGTAAGACACTTCTTTCAATAAAAGATTCTAACTCTTAAGAGAAACAAGCTATTTCTTGCTCCACTCTTGCTTGCGCTCTTGTCGGGGTTTAAAATTCAAGGGAGTCCATCTGGACAACCCCTTCGAGTTTGAACCATTGTGCACAAGCACAGCAGCAACAGCTAGAGGAGCAGAGGGCCTACTACCGGTGGATGGGATTTCCCCCTCCGCAGTAGTGAGCCTGAAGCTAGCTTGGGGGAGGACCCCCACTCTGAGGTAACTTGTATCTTTATTTTCAGAATCTCATATGCTAAAAACACATAAAAATCTGCAAAACTAAAAATACCAAAAATATTTATTTACTTTCCTAAATTAGTTTGCTTTCATATGCGTGGTAAGAATGCTTTTGTTCTCCGTGGTTGAAATGAAGAATAGTTGCTTTGTTTATTCCTTTTGTATGCCTTGCTATAGCTTAGTACCCTATTTAAGTTTTGAGTTTGTTGGCTTGCATGATCAAACCTTAGCTTGAAACTTGTGGGTAGCAAAAAGCATGACCTTTGCCTAGGTTGTTGTGAGGTATGATATGGTGTAATAGAGTTGCTATGAGCTAGTGCTAAGTGATGTTTTATATCCGGAGTTTTCTTTTGAAAAATGACAAAATGATAAGTTCCTCAATGATGAGAAATTCCTATCCAAAGCCATATGTAGATCCTAGCTTTTGTTAGCCTCAACATATGCTACTTGTTTTCTTCATTAAGTTTTGTCGAATTGTTGTGACCCACGGCGAGAAACTTGTCATGCTCCCATGATCAAGATCATGTACACAACCACTATATGCTAAACTTCTACACCGGAAGTTAAGCACCCATCATTTCATCCATCCCCCATCCATTCCACAAATAAAGCTCCGCGCATCGTTCTATGATCACTCTCTCTCCAAAAATATTCAGCAAGGACTATGGGCTATGAAAAAAAACAAACATGCTCAAGGGCATGCAAAAAAACAGAGAAAAAGAAAGAATAAAGAAACATAGTCCAAGTCTCAAAAATCTCAAAAGGAGAAGAGGGAATCATATGCAAAAAGGAGTTCATCATCCATCCACCATATACACACACATGCACATCTTGATCAGGGTGTATGACTTGTTGCTCCCAAGGATCCGGTTTTCGACTCGACAACATATGAGAAATAGGTATGCCACATGCTTTCCCTACCTACAGCTCCACATATCAGCTCATTAGGAGTAGGTAGTAAAAGAAGGCAAATAAAAGCCTTGGTGAGGAATCATACACAATGAGTGATACAAGAGTATCATTCGGGGAACTTTGATTTCTTTGTGAAAATTTGCAAAACCTCCAGATTGACAACTGATCAAGGCACTTGTGATTAGTAATTTCTATACAACCGTTCTATCTTTCAACTGCCCAAGGCAGGTGAAGCTACAAGCCCCATATCAATCAAGCATAAGGTAAGATTAATGCCAACTCATTCAATCCTTGATAGAGTACCTAGCTGTATGCTTGTCATAAACTAGGAATACAACATCATAGCAACTCCTGATCAACCAACCTAAGTCCTAAGTTTCTTGCTCAAGACGAGCAAGAGGCTAGCTTGGGGGAGTTGTTGACGGCTGTTAAGTGCTTACTTTAGCCGTCAATTTACTCATGAGTAAAGGAGCAAGAGGCATTTCTTACACGCATTTTAATTAAGAATAATGTAGTTCCACTTGTCCTTGGAGATTATGTGATTGTAGGAAAATAAGCATAAAGAACTGGCAAACTCACCTTCTATGATTCAAGCCACATCACCTCAGCCAAGGAGTGGCTGCCACCTCAGGTGCCATGCATGCAAGCCATGTCACCAATCTAAGGGAGGCAAGCACCGACGAATCAGAGCATGACACGTGGACTTCACATGGATCCATGGGCCCACCAGAGCACCTAAACCGCCTCAAGACCATGTGTACACCGGGGGACCTAAGGGCCCACAGGACAGCCACCCCGAGGAAGCACACCCCGAGTGGGGACACCTGGGGGTCGGCCGACCCTTGGATCGGCCAAACCAACCTTGGGTCGGCTGATCCCAAGCCTCCACGTGGTGCTTGTCCATTGGTCCTAGAAGCCATCCCCGAGGTGTTTCACTCCTCTTGGCGCCGGTGCTCAGGCCTATAAATAGAAGGGGAGGGGGTTCATTTCTTACCAACACATCTTACTCCTCCTCTCTCACTTTTTGTTTCTATGGCTAGGAGGTAGGCTAGAGTAGTTCTACTTCAGGTTCCAAGTCTACTTTGGGATCTAGGTATGAGTTCTCTTGTATCTTTATTTTATTGTATGACTTTGATCTACTTCAGTTATTCAGCTATTTCATATAAAATTGTGCTTGTATACATGGGTGATTTGTTCATGTGTTCTTCGCTTGTTCATCATTTAGAGGCTCATGTTCTTGATGAACAAGGCCTTTCGATCCAGTTGACGAGTGACTTACACATGTTTTCGGTGTTTGTTCATAAGTTAGAGGCTTGTGTTCTTCACGAATACGACCGTTTGATCTTGTTGAATAAACATAGGAAAGCATAAATCCGTTTGTGTACCTAGCCTAGTTTGATCCAGTTAGATCCCATGTTTGTGTTGTATGAAGTTCGTGCTCAAGCTACGGTACTCGGTGTAATTGGACGGTTTATCTGGTGGCTCTGACCTGGGTCACAATAGCCTGGGCCGGTCAGGGTCCTGCTAACAATGTAAGCGTGGTGCTTGGGTTGTGTAGCTACGTTGCTTATGAGTGTATCCCACGATTTGTCTTGGGGTAGGCCGCGGTGGTGATAGTCGTTGGACCCTTCTGGAATCCCCCACGTTCGGATACAATGTAGGAGTCTAAAGTCTAACAACTGGAGTCATGCATAAGCGACGCGGGAGGTTAGCTCCCTGTTTGTACCTGGGTGCTTGGGCCAGCAATCATGCAATGCTAGTGTGTATCTAACTCGTCTGACTAACTTTGTGTGTTTAGTACCTTAGAACCAAGAACTAACTCGTATGTTACCTCCTAAGCCTAGGACCTTTAGAGAGAGTGTGTTTGTGTGTTCACACTACCATCCTATCTATCATACCTCACCCCTGTACTTGAGTGTCTAGTTTGTTTCCGTCTGTGATTTATACTCATTGCAATAGTGTTTGAACTTGTTAATCCGCCCAGCCTTACTTGGATTCGATACCCTTTGGAATACTCCTTTGGGGAAATGCTACAATGGTACTTCCGTGCGCTTGCGGACTCTTGTAATCGTTAGGATTACCATTTGGTTATTTCTGACATCGTTGCTAGAAACCCATAACTTAGCATCGAGGTTAAGAAATACCAACAGTGGGGTAAAAAAATTGCTGACAGGTAGGCCCCATGTGTAGAAGGGGAATAAAAAAATATTGGTTGGAAGTAAGGAGATATATGAGAGTTGTGATGGAGTTGAAAGCAAAATAGAACCCTCAAATGATGAGAGGTCCTCGTATGAAAGAGTAGGGGTCCAAATGTAAGAGGTGGGTTCGAGTTGCCCTGAGGACGCCGCTCCTCCTCACGCCAAGCCTTGGCCGCTCCTAGCCTTAGCTTGGGGAAGCGCGACTCGCGGGCGGACGGTGTGCTCGACCATCCCAACGCCTTGTCTCTCGGCGGTGAGCCCCCCGCTGTAGCGAACATGGCCTTATTTGCCATTTGTTCGAGTTGATTTTGGTGATTCATGCTAACACAAGCAATGGGACTAACCACATTGTCTAGCATGTCCTTGTAGATGTATCTAGGTCCCATGGATGCAACCACAATCAAAGAAGCAAAGAAACAAGTTAACGACGCAAGAAATCAAAGTAAAGACACCGTCGGATGAACCGACGGTACCCTAGGAAGAAGCGTCGGTGTACTTCTACGCAGCAGGCCAAACAAAGTTGGCACCGTCGGATGAACCGACGGTCCATTCTGTAGTTGCGTCGGATGATTGGAAGGAGGAGGGCTGCAGAAGATAGTAGCACCGGATGATCCGACGGTCTAAGTGGGGACAACGTCGGTCTATCCGATGCCTGGTTTGAATCAAGACAGAGAACCGGATGAAGCGACACCTTGGTCAGAGGAAGCATCGGTCTATCCGAGGTCTCGAAGAAACCAACAGAGACGTTTTGGCGAGAAGTCCTTCAGCACCGGATGAACCGACGCACCATCGGTGTATAGCGTCGGAGTAATTTTGTCAGAGAACCTCAACGGCTAAGTGACGTGGACAGGGGCACCAGATGAACCGATGGCCCTGAAAAGATAGCATCGGTTCATCCGACGCTACCTTTTTCAGTAGCCATTAGCCAACGGCTCCTTGAGTGCCTTGGCTATTTATACCCCCTCCACTCACCCATTTGAGGTTGCTGGATTGTGTGGAAGTGTAGAGGAGTGCAAGACACCCAGAAGATCATATCCAATCCACCCAAGTGCTAAATTACTCATCCATAGACTTGCACATGCTTTGTGTGTGCTTAGTGCTAGGCTTAGCTTAGAGCTGAGTGAGTGCAAGGTTGTGCCAACCTTGTGAGGTGATTCTTGAGTGAATCAAGTTGTACAAGGTGCGCCGGAAGCCTTGGGGCCTAAGTGGCTCACCGGCAATCGTCTTCGACCCTCCGGCTTGGTGTGGAGTGGCGAGGACACTTTGTGCGGGGGACGTGGAGACCCCCTTCCTTGGTGAAGAAGCTCCTTAGTGGAGGCGGCATCAAGGTGACCAAGGGAGCTTGCCGAGTGCCTAAGTGGCGAGTCAAGTGGTGCTCTTGGGATAGACTTGGTGACCGGGAAGCAATATTCTTGTGTGAGTGCTTCAACAACGTGGACTAGGGGTGGCTTAATGCTTACCAATACCACGGGATAAATCGTGTGTCAAGAGTTTGCTTCCTCTCATCCCTCTTTACGTTTCCGCATTACTCTCTTGCAATTATTGCTTGCCTTTACTTTCCTAGAGTAGTATCATGCTAGGATTAGTTATAGATTGCAAAACTTGTTATGGGATTGGAGTTTCACACTAAAACAACCGTAGTTGCACATCTAGATTATATGTTCTAGTATTACTTTATGCAAAAGTAGTGAAATTATAAATTAAGGTTTTTAAGTTGTCTAATTCACCTCCGCCGCTCTTAGACTACATACGATTCCTTTCACCCGCGCTGGGAATCCGCCTGCGCTCGATTCCTTTGCCGGTCGGTCGTCGCTGGGCAGCCGTGAGCAGCCGACTTGCTAGCTGATCCTGCTAGCCTGCAGCTTGAATCCTACTCACACGAGTAACACTATCAATCCGTGATCTATTTCTTTGAGAGAGAGCGAGCGAGCAGACGAACAAGATGTGGATGGAGATGAATGCTGGAAGGGGAAAATGAATGGTCTTGGGGTCTGCTTGAATCCGACACGTGAACAGAACAGCTAGTAGAACAGCGGTGTCGTGGCTACCTAATCCAGAGCAGGGGAGCCCAAGAGAAGTAGTACGTACAAAACAGAGCAAGGAACCGTCGCATCATAGCGTCGTACCCCCATCATAGCATCATACGCCTATCTATCTATACAGTAAAGATCGAATAATTTGAAAAATCTTTCTCACACAAATCAGACTCACCTTACCTCTTATGCCGGACCCACCCGTCATCTAATTGGGGGAGTGGATAGGGTGGAAGACCCATAAAATCGCAATTTGGAGAGCGTTTCTGCCAAAAACGAATTATTTTTTCACCCGACCTCTCCTTACCCACCCACATATACCCACGTCGGGCCCACTATACCCGCAGCAAAAATCATGTGAGAGACAAAATCACCACGAAACCGAATCCCACCCGGGCGTGCGACGCCTCACGGGAGGAGAGGCCCGACAGGCCACGTGCGGCACTCCCGGGTCCCCGATTTTCTTTTCTATTTATTTTTTATTTTCTAATTATTACTTTAATACTATTTGTACCAATTATAAAGATTACTATGCGCATAAACTATACGAAGTTACCCGAGTTAGAAAAATGTTTTTACCGATAAACTATTTCTTTTTCACATTTCCCTTCCCTGCCCACGTTGTCCCCGCCGTCTGCGCTCCACGTTATTTAGTGGGCATCATCGGCGCGGGACAAGTGGATAGCCGAGCACAATGACGTGACTCCCTGGGGACAACTCGAGCGCTAAGATCGTGCACCATATGTTGCTGAGGGTGCCTGACAACGGCAGCCCGAGCATCGAGGGCGCCATCATGCTCCACCCATGGTTCGGGGGAACACGCTCACCGAGGGGGAGTAAGAGGTCGCCGCAGCGATTTCTGATGGGATCTGGGTTTACGCGTGCACGGACACGGTCGGCGGCGTCGACGACCTGAGGATGAACCCATTAGCACCTGGCTCGTCGGCGTTGGAGAAGCTCGAGTGCGCGAGGATGTTGGTGTGCTCCGGGAACAAGAACGGCTCGCGCGTACTAAGAGGTCATTGTGGCAAGCTCTGAGGATACAAAGTCCGAAGAGGCCACACAGAGTTATGCTCTTCGCACCTGAATTATTGAATCCTGCCTTAAATTTATAAGCATGCCAAGCAGCTTATTGAATAATCTTTCTAGAATCTAGGAACTCTTTCACAACATTAGAAATATTTTCCTAACCTCTATCTATATGGATGTGTGCTGATAAAGGAAGAATTATACAGACATCATGATACGGGTAAGAGGTGCACCTCACAAATTTAATCAGGTGCTCTATCTCACTAATCACATGCGCATTATATGAAATCATAGTTGTACTTTGTATCTTGAGTGTGAAAAAGATTGTTCCATTATATTAGATTTTAATTATTATATATAAACATATAGCACGTGTCGCGCGGGCATTATTACTAGTATATATATAAAAAAAAACTGCTGCGTCCTGCCTCCACCCGCGGTCCATCGTCCCTCTTCTCCACCGCCTCCATCAGGCCCAGCTCGCATCACACGACCTCACCTTTCCAGAAAACCCCAGCACCCAGCAGCAAACCTCTCTTCCTCCGGTCCTCCTTGGCGTTGGCGGCCAATCGATCCATCGCCGGGAAACCGGATTCCTCCGTTCCCGGTGAGCAAAACACATCTCGTGATACTGTTTCGTGAGTGTAAAAGGAGAGAGGTTTGTGGTCGCAAGCTTAACCTCCATGTCATTTGATTGAACAGATAGACAGGGTGATCGAAGTGAGGTTCGGCTACCTGCTGGCTCCTGGGTTACTTCTTTCAAGGGTTGCAAGACAAGCATCGTTCGCCTTCACCAGCAGAAGAATGAGCTGAGAGCTGGCGACAGTGCATCCGGTGAGTACGATGCATGAAACCGAGTTCGTTTGGCGTTCAGGCGTCCATTTTGATTTTTTCGTGCGCCGGCTACACTGGTGGCCATCTTCGTTTGTACTTTATTGTTTTTCCTTGGTTTTCACAGCATTTCTTGCTTCCTCTGTATTACGTTTCTCGCTACTACACGCGCACAAATATGTGACCTAGCTAGCATGCAGTTCTTTGTTAACCTATGTGCAAAGGCTAATACGATGACGATGATTATGCAACAGTATATGTTGTATTTTTAGCAGTACATTTTAATTTGTAGTTAATGTAGCAGCAGTACATTTTTTTTTAAAAAAAAATCACCGTTAATATATATAGCTGGTAGATAAGATGTGCATCGCTTTAGCTTGCAGCACGATCGCACCATGTGCATCGCATATTCGCTACAGAGAGTGAGCATGCACGTCTTTCACTGTAAGTTGAAAAATACTGAAACATGGAGCGAACCAAGAGAGCAAGGACTTGAGGGGGTCCAACTGCAGCGTAGTCTAGAGTTAGGACACGAGAGGCGACACGTTAGGGCAACTCCAGCGGATGCCTCATCCCCCCTCTGCTGGTGGTCCCGCGTGCCCACGGACATCTCCGGTCAGGCGCTCGCACCAGGACCAGCTTGCCGCGGCGGCGGGAGCCCGGTCTCCTCGCCCATGGGGACGGCGGAGATCCGCCCGGTTGCGTACCAATGGGGCTGGCAGAGGTCTGCCCGCGGTCGCACCCATGGGGCCAATGAAGATCCGCTCGCGGCTGCACCCATGGCGTCGCCGGCGACCTGTCCCGCGGCCGCAACGTTGGCAGTCGGCGGAGATCCGATCCGCGCCCATCCGGCGGGGATCCGGTCCGCAACCGCACCCATGGAGGCCGGCGCCACTCGTCCCGCGCCGCGCCTTGCACAGCGGCCAGTCCGGCGCCATGAGGGCCAGCGGAGAACCTCACCGGCGGTCCGGCTGTGGTGCGAGAGAGAGAGAGAGAGAGGAGAGACTGGGAGGATGGGGTCGGGAGGGTGGGGAGTGGGGAGAGGGCAGGGTGGTGGAGGGGGGTTAAAAACAAAATACCGTGGGGTCCATGTGTAAGAAAGGAGTAAAGAAAAGAGTTGGTTAGAAGTAGGGAGGTATATAAGAGATGAGTTGGAGTTAGAAGGAAAATAGAAACCTCAAATGTAGATGAGAGACCCTTATATGGGTGGATGAGGGTTCAATTTTAAGGTTTCCGTTGGAGTTACCCTTACGTCCTTTGCTGGACAAACCAAGACGAATTCCAACATAGATGTATCGCCTTCTTTTACCCAGACGACAGACGAGCGCACAGTGGTTATAATGGTACCGTGCAGCTACCTTTTATGAGAAATATGAAATTATAAAGCCAGAGGCCGTCCAAGTCATTTGAACACAAGCACAAATGTTGCAGATGCGGCCCTAGGAACCGAACATAAGATAGGCTAATTTAAACTTCAGAACGAGTGGCCAAAACATTTGAAATGTTGGAGGTATGAATTTCAGTTTTCCAATGATACTCTGAATGTAGAAAGATGGGAGTAAAAATTCAATCGTTGGGTAGATTTTCACCATGCGGTACCGACTACACAAAGGACGGGCTTCTGTACCACAAGCATCATATGTTATGCATGCATAAATAGGGCTAGGGACGTTGCAAGTCATGTGGCTAAGTCGTTTCAAGAAAGGGGCAAGATATCATGTGGCCAAGGGACTCTGGTACTGCATAGTGACTATGCACACATGAACGGCTGACAGCATCTTTCACGGTCACCGGGAGGTCAGTCAATCACTCCGGAGTTCTTGATCAAGTTTAGCAATGAAACTGGAGACGAGGGATACCCAAATATCTTTGAAATGACATGAGTGCTGCTGAATCTTCATTCCCTTAGTATGTTGTTCGGTCACGTTCATGCAAAAAAACGGGGGAGCACATTAGTAGGCACAACATAAAAGAAAAATCAGGCAAAATAACAGGCCCAAATCGTTCAAGGCCTCAGTACATTACGATATATCTCTACTCTCACATGACGTCGATTTGTTCAAATAGTAAATGAAGTAGATCTGAATGTTGTATGCTTATCTGATACTTGTGTCCTAGCCAGGTTCATCTGCACTGGTGCAGTTAGATATCCTGCACATGGATAAAAAAATGATGGCAACTTGTTTTTATTCCTATAAGAACGCCAGACAAATACTGTCAAACAAACACAAACAAGATTCTTGGTTCAAACACTAACATTTTGCCTGCTCAACTCTTTGCTGTCGCAGATCTCATTTTAGGTGAGAAGTAACATGACGCCTCACTTTTAGAAGACCAGTGCATAGTATGTGTAAGCTGCAGGCCTGAGCAAGAAAGTAGGTAGCCCCCAGCCCAGAGGTAACATCGCAGTCATGCACTCCCAGACTTGCATTTCGGTCTGTGCCCATACAATCTTCCCCCCTCTTGGCTTCTCTTTCACATGCATTTTTTTCTCTGTTTCTGATTCCATCTTGCTTCAATGTGACAGGGCAATTATTTCCATACTGCTGTTCTGCTGCTCTGTCATATTCTGTTGATTTCCGCATTTGATGGAGATATCACTAGCACTGCTTTATGTGCGCGTATCAGCATTTGCTATTTTGCTAGTTTGGGTCCCTGCAAACGTTATCAAACTGAAGAAGAGACAGCATGAGAGAAATAGTGTCATGGTTCCAGCAGAAAGGAAGGGGATGGCCCTGCACCCATCATATATAATTGCAGTCTGTAATGCTTCCATCACGTCAATAAATATCGGGTTTGCTGTTCTTGAACTTTGGAAACACCGTACTCCCTCATTGGGCTTGATCTTTGCATCACTGTCGTGGCTTTTGGTGACTCTCTTCTCACTCTATTGCAAACACAAAGGAGCAGGAGTTGCATTAAACTGGCCTGCAGTTCTTGTTTCTTGGTGGGTCTTCAGCTCCGTGTTAGAATCGCACCTCACTTCATTGCATTTGCTACACCTAATCAACTCTGCAACTGCCGTTAATTTCACTTCACTACCCTTCTGTGCTATCATATGTCTGTGCCTGGTTGCAACAGCCATGAGAACTAAAACAAACCAAGAAGAACAGAACCAACCACTGCTCAGCAGAGAAGGTAGTGGTGACAGCAGCAGGGACAGGTTCTCCAGCTCTGGGTGGTGGAGTCAGCTTACATTCCAGTGGTTGAACCTGGTCTTTGAGAAGGGACACAAGGTGCGGCTCGAGCTAGAACACCTCCCATCTGTTCCTCAGTCAGATACAGCAGAACACTCATATGCATTGCTTCAAGAAACACTGCACAAGCAAAAACCTGAGCCGATGTCGCTACAAAATGCCATCATTTGTGCTGTTTGGGGACCTTTGGTCATCAATGCAGTCTTTGCAGGTAATCGTCCCAATAAAATTTATCAGAAACATAGCTACTTTTTTCTCCCCCAAAGTTTACTAATACAGTGCATGGATTTAATTACCAGGGCTTAACACTTTAGCTTCTTATATGGGGCCATTCTTGATCACTTACTTAGTAGCACTGCTCTCCGACAAGAACCCTGACAAAGGCCATGGACATGGATACATACTTGTAAGCCTCTTCTTTATATCAAAGACAATAGAGTCACTGTCACAGCGGCAGTGGTACTTTGGCGCTCGTAGAATTGGATTTCGGGTGTGTGCAGCACTGATGGTGTCCATCTACAAGAAATCCCTGCTGTTAAAGAATTCAACCACAGGGACTGGAAAAATTGTGAACTTCCTTGATGTCGATATAGAGAAGGTTGGTGAGTTCTTCTGGTACATCCATGGAATTTGGTTGCTTCCTTTGCAAGTCTCACTGGCACTTGTCATCCTGTACCATAGTCTTGGCATAGTGGCTTCGCTCTCTGCACTTTTTGCGACAGTTTTGGTGATGGTGAGCAACACACCACTTGCGAAGTCACAGAAAAACCTCATTGTGAAGATCATGGAAGCAAAGGACTCACGCATCAAGGCCACAGCTGAGGTCCTGAAAAGCATGAGGATTTTGAAGCTGCATGCATGGGAGACAGCCTACTTGGACAAGCTTCTGAAGCTCAGGGATATGGAGAGGGCTTGGCTCAGAATGTATCTGTACACATGCTCAGCGATAGCCTTCCTCTTCTGGGTATCACCAACGCTGGTCTCAGTTGTCACCTTTGGCATCTGCATTCTTGTAGATGTTCCATTGTCGGCAGGAAATGTACTATCAGCCCTTGCTACTTTCAGAATCCTCCAAGATCCAATCCACAACCTTCCAGAGCTCGTGTCAATGGCCACACAAACCAAGGTGTCCCTAGATAGAATCGAAGAGTTCATCAAAGAAGACAACCATGGGAAGCCAAGTAGCTATGGAAATAGAAGTAGCAGAGAGAAGCAGTCTGTGGCAGGCACTGTAAAGATTGAAGCAGGACACTACAGCTGGGAAGCCGCTGACAACATTTTGAAGAAGACAAAGTTCACATTGAAGATCGATAGAAAGGTGGAAATCATGAAGGGTCAAAAAGTTGCAGTGTGTGGGTTAGTTGGCTCAGGAAAATCAAGTCTCCTTTGTGCCATCATGGGTGAGATTCCAAGGGTCAGCGGTGCAGAAACAACAGTTGTTGGATCAATGGCATATGTCCCGCAAAGTGCATGGATTCAAACTGGGACAATTCAGAACAATGTGCTTTTTGGGAAGGCCAAGGACAAGGCCCTATATGATGAGGTGCTGCAAGGGTGTGCTTTGGATAAAGATGTGGACCTATGGGCTAATGGAGACATGACTCTGGTAGGGGAAAGAGGCATGAACCTGAGTGGAGGCCAGAAGCAGAGGATTCAGCTCGCCAGAGCATTGTACAGTGATGCTGATGTTTACCTCTTGGATGACCCCTTCAGTGCTGTTGATGCACACACTGGAGCACACCTCTTCAAGGTATAGTGCAGATGAGTAATCTGCAACATTGTATCTTCTTCACCAGATTTATGTGTAATTTAAAGAAAATATTGGTGCCCCAATCCAGGAAATTTTGTAGCACTAACACGCAAAGCAAGAATCATAACAAAACTAAAAATATGCATATTATCTCTGTTGGGGAATCCCTGACTGATATATATAATAAATCAGGTCTTTCAAGTTTCAAGCGATAAGCAATCATGCGCTTGCATTAATTATGGGAATCTCATTATTAATTGCAATTTCAGATTCTTTAGATGATTAGAATTAAACATACTGGTTTTATGAACCAAACATAACCTTCAAAATATGTTTTAATACCAATAAATTGAATAATATCATCATGTTATATATTCATGCAGGAATGCTTAATGCAGCAAATGTCCTCAAAGACGGTCATATATGTAACTCACCAGCTAGAGTTTCTGCGAGATGCAGATCTTGTTTTGGTAAGACGGCTATCTTCTTAACACTGAGAAAAAAATAGAAAAAACAAATTTCAGTTGAACTTTCATTTCCTAGTAATGAAAATAGTATATTGCAAGTCTTTTGGTTATTTCTTATTGCTTAATTAAAACTGTTATAGGTCCTGATGTCTGTTATTACTAAGAGAATTGTTTATGTAATTTCACTTAACTTCTGTTTCGCTAAGGGTCTGTATTTGGGCCTCAGGTCCTGTCCTTTTTTCATATATTTATAGAAAATCCAGTAGAGGCTAACTACCTGCTGCTTCGGTCCAAAAAATTTATTAAAAACATGCATGTACAGGAAAAAAACAATTCTATAGATGTTAACGACTCATTAGTTATAGGTCATGAAAGAAGGAAGAATTGTTCAATCCGGAAAATATGACAATTTAATAGCGGACAATGATGGTGAGCTCTCAAAGCAAATGGACGCGCATAACAAGTCCCTTAGTCAAGTCACCCCTGCAAAATTTCATGGCTTGACTAGGAATAAAAAACACAAGAAGAAGCAAATGGAGCTCACAGAGATAGAGCCAGATCACAGTGTGCTAGGAAGGGAAAGTGAGGAAGAGCGTGAATCTGGACGGGTCAAATGGGGTGTCTACCGCAAGTTTGTTACCTCAGCCTATAGGGGAGCTCTCGTTCCTGTTGTTCTTGCATGCCAAGTCCTTTTCCAGGCGCTGCAGATATGTAGCAACTACTGGATCGCTTGGGCATCAGAGAGTCAAGAACGAGTAAGCAGAGAGAAGATGATTGGTATTTTTGTACTGTTATCTGCAGGAAGCTCCGCATTTATATTGGCAAGAGCTTTTGTCCTATCAGCAATTGCAATTGAAACTGCTCAGCAGCTGTTCTTAGGCATGATTCAAAATGTATTCAGAGCACCAATGAATTTCTTTGACTCTACTCCATCAAGTCGAATCCTAAACAGGGTGAGCACCAGCATACTACCTTCCTGGATGTAACATCTTAATAAATTCTCTCCGTCCAGTTAGTCCTCACAGTTCAGCTTTTCTGTTTTTCAGGGTTCAACAGATCAAATCACAGTGGACATAGACATTCCTTACAGGGTAGCAGGGCTGATATTCGCACTAATTCAGCTTCTCAGTATCATTTTCATTATGTCCCAAATTGCTTGGCCAATATTCTTTTTATTCATAATAATAATTTCCATATCCACTTGCTATCAGGTACATCTTCACATATTGTCAAAGATATTTTTTGATTTAACAAAAATAAAATGCATAATGAACTAATTGTTAAATTTATGTAGAGCTATTACATCAGTTCAGCGAGAGAGCTAGCAAGGTTGGTTGGCATTAAAAAGGCTCCAGTTCTCCACCATTTTTCTGAGACTGTATCAGGGGCTGCAACAATTAGATGCTTTAATCAGGGAGAAAATTTCTTGAGAAAGGGCCTTGCGCTAGTAGATGACTACTCCTGCATCACTTTCCATAATGCAGCAGCAATCGAATGGTTGTGTCTCCGTATAAACTTCCTCTTCAACCTTGTATTCTTTGTGATGCTAGTCATCCTTGTCTCCCTGCCTCGTGATACTATTAACCCCAGTAAGTTTTCCCATAACTCAAACATTGCTTCAAACTACTTTGATAGTTTCAATAGAAAATTAAACTGTTTGTATTTTCTCCTTCTTTAGGCCTTGCAGGGCTTGCAGCAACTTACGGTCTCAACCTTAATGTGTTACAAGCATGGGTAATATGGAACTTGTGCGATGTTGAGAACAAGATGATCTCAGTAGAGAGAATTCTGCAATTTTCGAACATACCAAGTGAGTCTCCTTTAGTGATTGAAGAGTACAGAACAATGGAAACATGGCCATGGTACGGAACAATTCAGATAGATGGTCTCCAAATCAAGTACAACCATGATATGCCGATGGTTCTCAAAGGTATAAGCTGCACATTTCCAGGAGAGAGAAAAATTGGAGTGGTAGGGCGAACTGGGAGTGGGAAATCTACTCTCATCCAGGCTTTGTTTCGGATTGTTGAACCGTCTGAGGGACAGATAATCATAGACGGAGTGGATATATCACTTTTGGGATTACATGATTTGAGGTCTAGACTAAGCATTATACCTCAAGAACCAACTCTCTTCCAAGGCACTGTCAGATCAAACCTAGATCCTCTTCATCAACATACGGATGCTGAAATATGGGAGGTACACAATGTGGTTGTGCTAATAGTAGGCATTTCTACACTAATATGACTTCAGTGTCTTTATGATGCTGTAGGCTATTTGGAAAGTAGTTCTACTTACCTTTGTCTGAAAATGCTGATTTAGGTTAGTTTTCATTTGCCAGTTCTAACTTTTGAGTATTTACAGGTTGTGCGTAAATGCCGCTTGGAGGAGATTATTAGAGAAGACAATAGACTGTTAGAAGCACCAGGTATCACGGCCTTTCCTTGCCATTCATTTAACTACTCCATCTTCCCAAATTTATTGACTAATATAACCTGATTTGTAACTACAATTCGTTTGTTCTAGTTATTGAAGATGGAGGGAACTGGAGTGGGGGTCAAAGGCAACTTGTCTGCTTGGCCAGAGTGCTGCTAATGAAAAGGAAAATCCTTGTTTTAGATGAAGCTACAGCTTCAGTTGATACTGCAACTGACAATATAATCCAAAGTACTATAAGGCAAGAAACAAAAAGTTCCACAGTCATAACAATTGCACATAGGATTCCCACTGTGATTGACAGCGACCTGGTTCTCGTACTAGGTGAAGGTAAAATAACTCGGAAAGAAGTAACAACATTTGTTTACTAATTTTCTTCTAGGGTATGAGTTGAATCTAACCAAAACTATGTTTTGTACCACAGGTAGGATACTAGAGTATGATTCTCCAAACAACCTTCTGAGAGATGAATCATCCGCTTTTTCAAAGTTGGTCATGGAGTTTGTGGGAAGGACTGAAGACATTAACCAGAGATGACATGAAGACATCAAGCAATCATTAACAATGACGGAAAATAAACCTGTGTAAGCACTAAGTACTATGACAGTGTCAAACACCAGGTAACAAAGAAATTTTGTTAAGTGCATGACCACTAGAACAGTGACCATATAGATTAGTCACTTGATAGCAGAAAGTGACATCCTCTGGTAGTGTTTGTTCATATCAAATTGACAAACATGGTGATCTTAGAATTGGGGATTCTTCTGCTACCAACACTGCTGGTTGTAACCAAACAATTTGTGAATTTTTTAGCCATGATTGTTTCTACTCAAAGTTGCAGATGGCATGATTGTACATAAATGCTCTATAATTTACGAAAAGGACAGTAACATCATAACATTCCACAATTGGCTCGAACTTCAAGGCAATTGTGGAATGTTATGATGGGTCGTGTTTAGATTCCTCTCCAAAAATTTTCGGAGAAAGGAATCTTGTATGCATGGAGCACTAAATGAAATTTATTTGTAAAATCTTTTCACAGATGAGTGTAACTTTACGTGCTGAATCTAATGAGCATACGGGTGTGGTCAAAGTCCTCGCTAAATGAATAATTGCTACAGTAATGCTACAGTAATCATCCTCTAATCCTGTGGTCAAAGTCCTCATTAGATTCCTCTCGGAAATTTACATACGGGTGTGGAAGTAATTTTATAAACTACCTTTATTTAATACTCTTAATTAGTGGTCAAAGTCGCATTTAATACTTCAAAAATTTTTACTAAACACGACCTAGCATGCAGTTGTAAAACATAAAATAGAACTATTCGCACTATTGAAGAAACACCAGAACCCGTGCTTCGCAATTGATGAGAGAGGGTTCTTACTCTGAGGCAAAAGAGCGAACAGGTGGTGGGCGGGCCGCTAGAGAGACCCGATGACTCGGCGAGGCCTGCGCCAGTCCTATGCTGTTCCTGAGCTGACCGGCTCGAAGGCCACCACCTGTCCACCTGAGTCCACCGCTTCGCCGTGCTTGCGGTGGAACTGCCGGCTGGTGCGATGAGGGCTTCCCCTCCACTCTCCGTCCCCAGCGCTGTCATGTGTACGGAGGGAAGGTGGCTGCTGTTTGCTGTAGGCCAACGAGGCCGGCGGCCAGGCTGGCCTTGCCCCGAGTTGGGGGAGAATGCGAGATTTGGATTGGAACGTAAAACGTTTAGTACCTGCCACGACATATGTCATTTTAGAGTATTTTGAAGAATTTTCTAAATTTTTTTCTAATCTTTGATTTTTAGCAATATCGTAAAAAAAATCTCCAAACAACTCATAATTCAACCTCTCTTTTAGGACTTGAGAAAAACCAACCCCGTTCCGCGTAGAGTACGCGCTTTTGTGTCGACGTCTATCTTATTCTAGAACAAGATGGAGTGGCGTGAAAACAATAAAGAGTAGAAAAAGATTCCTGATGTAAATGTACAAGAGAGAATAATACGTAAAAGTGGTTACGATACTTTAAAAATAGTATATAATTCCTGATGCAAAATTATCTTTATATTTTAAAGGTGAATTATTAAAAAAATCTTTGGAGATGATCTTCTTTATTCTTTTTAAATATTTTTATAAGTTGTAAAACTTAGGAAGAAAATATTACATACTCTTAGAGACCTTCTAACACCATAAAAAGCTTTAGTAGTCCACTTGTTTTTTACTCCATCTGTTTCATATTACTTATCGTTTTGACTTTTCTAGATACTTTTTTTATGTATCTAGACACAAGTATAGAGTGTATAGCAAAAGAAATGTATCTAGAAAAAATCAAAATGAAAAATAATATGAAACGGAGGGAGTGGTTCCGTTTATGAGAAATGCTTGTGATGTTTGTGAAAGATAAGCTAATTATAAATAACTTATATGACGAACACAAATTAAACTCGAGTCAATAATTTTACCTTTATTTAGAAATAAATAGTACTCCCTCCGTATCGAAATACTTGTCGCCATTGACTTTTTTCTACAACTTTGACCATTCGTCTTATTTAAAAAAGTTTGCAAGTACAATTTATTTTGTTTGCTATATGGTTTATTGTTGTATGTATTTTAAGGTTGACTTATCATTTTACATGTTTGCGATAATTTTTTGAATAAGACGAATGGTCAAAGTTGCAAGAAAAAGTCAACGGCGACAAATATTTCGATACGGAGGGAGTATGATTATTTGGTGTGTTCTTGGTGCATGTTCACACTTAAGAATTTTCTCACCATCGGATTAAAGCTATCAATCTTTTTTTTTACAATTACCACTTCTATTATATTAAAGCAGCACAGTTACAACTAGGCCCTTGGGAAAAGGCCAAATTACAATGAAGTCCCTGAGGGACCGAGATCTAGAAAGATCGCCGATGGGCTGGTCGCCGGCGGACGGCAGCAGGGGTGTCACAGACACTTGGTGCCGTTGCGGAGGGGCCTCGCATAGCGTAGGCTTGTAGAGGTTGAGGGAGGCGTCTTGTAGCTGCTTCACCGGCCGATGGAAGATGTTGAAGAAGCCGCCGGTGAGTATAGGGTCGCCGACCACAGAACTAGTGGGTGGCTCACTGCCCAACCATTGACAGCGGATCTGAAGCGTTGTTGAAGTAGAAGATGCTGCTTGCAGGCGGATGAAGGCGGGGCGAAGGCTAGTCAACGCGTTCGACGGCGGCGAGGATGCACCGGAACAACCGCTAACAAACGCAGATCCAGCGGCAACGAGGTGGAGGTCAGAGCACAGCAGCGCGTTCAACAGAGAACTCGAAACTTCCCAGATGGGGAGGAATTCACCGGAACAACCACCGCTGGAGACAAGACCTGCCGGAACTGCAACAACTGCGTCCGGATGCAGATCGAATCGAGAGAAACTCCAAACATCGAAAACAACCAGATTTGGGGTGGATGGGTGGGGGGAAAGCCTGTAGCACCGGCGGATGGGAGGTGGGAGAGGAGCTGCAGGTTGCGATTTTATTTTATTACGACTCACCTTGGAGAAGACCTCATCGGCGACGAAGACACCAGAGCTTGCTCCAGCGCCGACGAGGACGAAGGCCATGGCAAGACGGCAAGATCCACTACGGGAGGGAGCCATGAAGGCTAAAGCAAAATAAAACTACTACTACCTACAAGCTAGAGCTTGAGGCGGCGGGCCCCCCTCCCGACGTGCTCCGGCGAGCTCGCCGGAGGCGGACGGGAGGGGGCCGGCACGAGGCGGCTGCGGGAAAGGGGAGCTTCCTTCCTAGAGAAGGAAACCCGAGTCTCCCCAGTGTCGTTTGCTAGGTTCCGGCCCTATCAATCGTTATCTTCTACCTCCCGTCCAATAACAATTTCCTCCACACAGCCACATGTGTCGTTGGCTCGGGACCTGACGAGACCCCTAGCGGATGTGCCCGTGTAGCAAACTCCATCCTTTCCTGCTCGTTGATGCCTCCGACCACCGTCGTGATGAGCCCTTGTCGCTCTCCATATCCTCCACCGACTGACACCATCACCAGCTTATCTTGCCACCCTCACGCACACCAACCGGCATGTGCGGATGTACCTTCTCGAACGGAGAGTGCTCCCTCCGATTTGATAAATGAAGTCGTTTTGGATAAGGTTTGAGTTAACATTAGGAACATAAATCATGAATAACTTTTAAGTTGTTAAGTATAGAAATGCGAAATCATATCAATATATTTGTCTTGAAAAATATTTTCATAAAAATATACATATATAACTTTCTAATAAATATTTTTATAAAAAAGAGAAGTCAAAGTTTTGCTTTGGTGACCGTGTCACTATCCAAAACGACCATGTTTGGTTCCCATAAGTAAGGTGACTTAAAGTGCAAAAAGTGCAAAATAAGTCACCTGTGAAACCAAACAACCATGACTTAAAGTTGTGATTTATAAGTTGCATAAGTAGCTCCACCCCTACTTAAAGTGACTTATTTCCACCATTTTCTCCTTCTACCCCCAGTGGGTCCCACCGCAACCCTATCCCTCACACCTACCCCTCCCACGGTCCCACCCACCCCCGTGCCTCCTCCACCTCTGTTGCTCGATTCGCAAGGGCGCCTGCACGGTGGACTCCGCCGCCGCTGCCGCCGGGCTGTGAGCGCGGTGGCCTGGGCTTCGACTTCGGCGGCACCCCTTTGCCCGGCCATGTCCTCCTCCCGTGCGTGTGCAGGAAAGCCCCTCCATGCCTGCTCCTCTCCGCCGGTGCTAGCAGCAAGGATGAGGTGCGATGGGGCTGCTCGTCTCCGCCGATGCTGGCAGCAAGAACGTGCCGGACCTGCCGGCCTGCGGATTCACCAGCACACGCGGAGTAGAGCGGCGGCGGCCAGGAGCAGAGCGCAGCCCCCATGGATCTCGAACCGAGCTCGGCCCCATCCCATGGATCTTCATGGTGCTTGGAGGAGTTGAGCGGGGCAGGCGGAGATAGGGAACATGAGCGGAGGAGGTGGCGCAGAGCTCGTCGGCGAACGCGGTGCGGGTGTGGGTGGCCCCTGCGTCCCGTGCCCGGAGCTCCTCGGGCGGCACCCTTCCATCCCCATCCTCTGATGGAAGGGAGCGAGTTGAGGTCGTGCGGCTGGCCATCGCAGTAGGGACGAGGGCACCGTCGACGGCGACGTCGATGAGGAGCCGCATACGCTCAATCTCGAGATCGTGCATCGTCTCCAGTCGGCGCTCCTCCAGCCGCGTGGCCTTCCTCTGCTTCGCCGCCTCCACCCACTCGTATGTCTCGGCAAGCCTATCCAGAGCCACCGCCACTTCCGAGCCCGTGCAGGTCCTCCCATCGCCTTCGAGGTGCTCCCCAAGGGCGGCGCTCAACGGAGACAGCGACACCGCCATCCTCAAGTGCTTCGGCACCGGCGGCTACTCACGGGGCAGAGGAGCCTTGCCGTTGCCTTCTCATCATCGTTCTCCTCCTCCTTGACCTTCGCTGTCGTTGTGGCGCCGGCTCGAACTTGCCCGTCGCCGCTGCTTACCCGCCGCCGCCCAGCTCTAGATCCGCGGCGGCCTTCCCACCACCACCTTCTTCCTAGTCGTCGGTGGGCGCCATGGACACACCTGTCGGGGGGCGCACCAGAAGCGGGAGCGGTGGCGCCTGCCGGGAGGAAGCGGAGCACAGGTGGCGGCGTGGTGCCCGGCGTCGCGCTAGGTCTCGGTGGGGATGAGAAGGGGGATGCGGATTGCGAGTAGCAGAGCCAGAGGCTGGTGGCAGGATAGGGGTATGAAGCAGGGGTAAAAGTGTCTTTGCTAACTGACTTATAAGTCACTACAACCAAACGGGACTGACTTAAAGTGGACTGACTTATAAGTCGGGTGACTTATAAGTCACCCTACTTATGGGAACAAACAGGGCCTTTATTTACCAAACCGAAGCCCCGAGCTCCCGAAAAGTCACATTTGTTCCTTGAAGCCCGGGTGGGTTTTATCCATGCTGTTCATCTGCGTCGTTCTTTGTGCGAACGCTGGGTCCTGGCGCTGCTGTTGCGAGTTAAAAATTCAACCGCGTACCAAAAGTCAGGTAGCTGTCAGGTATTATAGCAGGCGAGTGGACATAAAGGCTCCTTGAGATCACTACAAGAAAAACGCCAACTAGTGACGCAAAAAAAAGCTGTTTCTCGTCATAAACCGTGATTAATGACGCCGGTTGTTACGAAAACGCTCCGTCATTAATCGAGCGTCACAAACCGTGATTAATGACGAGACCTTATTTCGCGGCGTCATGAGTTTAATGATGCGTGGAAAATCGTCTATACAATACGTCATAACTTTATTCCTGCAGCTTTGCCACGCTGGACAGAATGTGGCATGCCAATTGTGAAAAATCGTATGCATCATAAAACGAATTTGACCTGTTTGTAGCTGGGTTGAGCCCAAAATTGTTCCTGTAGGCTGGTGTTGTTCATATAGCCCAAAAAGATTTTGTTCGGCCCAATTGTAACTTTTTTAGATGATATTTGATTAGGGTGGACCCGTTTTGGTTGGGTCGAGTGTAGCGAACATGGCTCCATTTGCTATTTGTTCGAGTTGATTTTGGTGATTCATGCTAACACAAGTAATGGGACTAACCACATTATCTAGCATGACTTTGTAGGCGTTCCTAGGACCCATAGATGTTACCACAAGTTAACATACCATGCCCAAGTTAACATGTCATACCACAAGTTAACATACCGACGGTCCAGTTTCTAGATGCGCTGGATGAATTGCAGAGGAGGAGCAGCGAAGACAGTAACACCGGATGATCCGACGGTTTGAGAGAGGACACTGTCGGTCTATTCGACGCTCAGTTTGAATCAAGACAGAGACGCGTGAAGGACCGATTAGGCGAACCAGAGAAGGGGGAGTGAATGGGAGCTGATAAAAATTCTTCTCGAAGGAGATGAGAACTCCAACAAGACGAACACGGCTTCCGAATCGCGTCTCCGACTCAACTACCCAAGTTGGCCAAGACCACGCAGCCACTGGAGTGCTACTGGTCCTAGGAGCCAACACACAACCCTCCGAGCCAGAACTCACCAAAACACACAGCGGAAACTTGCACGGCTTGCTGCCTGTGCTACACCGGTCAGACCGATGACCTGCGCCGGTCAGACCGGTGGCACCGGTCAGACCGGTGGACAAAGCCGGTCAGGCCGGTGGCTACAGCAGCCGCACAGCAAACGTTTCAGGAAGCCTCAGTGACTCCTCTAGGCCCTGGAACAAAAACCACCTTCGAAACACAACCTGGAAGGAAGAAGAACCCCTCACAAAACCTAGCAAAACAACTCCAAACACGCCAAGAACTGATCAGCAGGACCACGGGACAAAACCACACGGACAAGGCTATTCCCCGAGACAAATCCCACCAAGGGCTAGCACCGGTCAGACCGGTCAAGAGCACCGGTCAGACCGGTCGCGCCTGGGCAGCTCGGGACAAACAGCGCCCGCGAGTCAACTCCCCCAAATCCAACTCCCGATCTCCCGATTCGCTCCACGGTTTTGCACAAGACTTTGGGGATAGTAGGAACACCTCATGGGTACTCCATAGCCAAGATTTGGTCCACCAAAACTTGTCAAATCAAGAGGAATCAAAGAAATCCCACCAAGAACGCCTCTAACCCTAGAGCCACGAAAACCCCAAAATCGAGCCCTTTTGCTCACGGATTTGGGATGGGAATCAAAGGGAAAAGAACCACGAAGGGTTCATGCATACATCCCCCACCAAATCCCAAAGAGAAAGGCCTCGAAATCGCTCCAAGAAAATCACCAAGAAAAGGGCTCCGAAAATCACCAAAAAGGAGAAACGAGAAAGACACATCCAAGCCTTGAGGAACCACGCCGAATCATCTATACATACCAAAGAGGTTTATACAAGGTCTAGCTTGCCGCCCGATCATCCTTCCCTCTCACAAGATCTCACCATGAAGCTCTCAAGCTAGTCCTACGAAAATCCTAAGAAAATAGGAAGGAAAATAGGAAAACCAAATGAGCTAGGGTTCCAAGAGATGGCTGCCATCCTCTCACCACTTGGGTTATATGGAGGCAACCGAAAGACGAAAATACCCTTACTAGCTAACTAGGGATACATGCCCCTCAAGGGCGAATTCGGAAATCTTTGTCTTCGCTCCATCGAATGGATGCCCAGCGACCACAAACTTGCTTAGCCTCGACGCAAGCCTTGCGATCCCGACGCGTGTCCTCCGCTTCGAAGATTCCGGACTGCGTCGTCGCACACCGGTCAGACCGGTGCTCCTCACCGGTCAGACCGGTACCCACCGGTCAGACCCACCGGTCAGACCGGTCTGGAGCTGCTGCACCTCCGTCTTCGGTTCTTCGGTCTTGGCTTTGTGGATCAACCAAGGAACCTAGTGGTTTTCTGGTGACCCACCGGAAACCCCGCGAACTCGGTGTAGCCTCCGCCAATCACCACTCATGACTCGGCTCCCACGTAGTCCCGGCTCGACCTTGGTTTTGAGGCTCAACCAAGAAACCGTCCATGACTTCATCTTGCCGTTCTTGCCACCATGCGGCCCGCACTTGACCCCGCTGGCCACCGGGTCCCTCGAACCAAGCCTACTTGTCTTCTCCACACCTGGAGGCCTCACCGGCAACGGCCTTTCGCGCTTGTTCTTCACCTGCACCTGCACCAGTCAAGCCGCAACCTGCACCTGTAATACTTAGCCAAGAATCAGTCCACACCACGTTGTCAATCACTCATCACACTAGGAAGCGACCATCCACCGGTCCTCGAACCACACCTGGCTCTCAATCTCCCCCTTGATGAGTGCATTGACAACACACACGTTTTGGTAACCAAGAGAAAAGGAAAAGAAAAGAGACGACTAAAAGAAACTCCAACAAGCGATCGAAAGCCAAAGAAAGACAAAGAGCAAGATCACTTGAAGAAGACAAGTCTCGGACCCCTTAGGCAAGGGCAACGGCTCGACACATCCGAGACAAAACATGCTCAAGCAAAGAGCACAAACCAACAATCCAAAGCTCGAAAACCACAAAGAGCTCCCCCTGCACAGATGCAAGCTCCCCCTGAACCAATGCAACTCCCCCTGGACGAATGCATGCGAGCCACTTCACGAAACAGAGCAGCTACAACAGCTCAGCTCTGACCGGTC
The DNA here is from genome assembly GCA_036936925.1 of Cenchrus fungigraminus. Classification (NCBI taxonomy): domain Eukaryota; kingdom Viridiplantae; phylum Streptophyta; class Magnoliopsida; order Poales; family Poaceae; genus Cenchrus; species Cenchrus fungigraminus. The sequence continues at coordinate 44,019,681 of CM072778.1, read as the reverse complement.
AGACCGGCCAACACCACCGGTCAGACCGGTGCTCAACATATGAACAGGACCAGCACTCTGACCGGTCAGACCGGTGACCTCAACCGGTCAGACCGGTGCACAACAGAGCCCAAAAATGGCTCGAAACCACCTGAAAACCTTCCAAATGCATTCAGTAGGCCAAAACATGCTCAAACTTCTCCCCCTTGTTGACAATGCATGAATCAAGCCAAAAATGCAAAAAAATGCAACCTAGAGCTTCTCAAATAGACAAAATTCAACATAGGATGCTACACATGTCCAAATGAGCAAGTTAGATACTCTATTGCTTCATAATGACATAAACTGCATGATCACCAAGTTTCACAACCATTGGGCGAAGCTAAGATAGAATTGAGCAATTTTGTGAAAAATCACCCTCTCATGAGCAAAGTCCTAAACATGAGCAAAACATGTCAAAATGGCAAAGCCACACAAACTTCATGCTAGGACAACCATTCTAAGCATAAGACCATCATAAACACCCACAAGCACCTCATGTCATGTCAAAGCCACCGAGCCATGTGCCTACTTCTATATATGAGACTTCTCATTGGTAGGCATCATGCAACGATTTAGCACCCAAAGCAAATTAAAATTAGCACATATGACATGGGAGCACATTTTTCAAGCAATTTACATTTCATTTTCAGATTTAGAATTGGTACATGAAAATGATACCTCACTTCTATGTGCTTGGTTTTGGAATGGAGCACTGGGTTCTTTGCAACGCTTATGGCACTGGTGCTATCACATTGAAGTGGGACATGGGTATACTCCTCACCAAAGTCACTCATGGTGTATGTGATCCAAAGGAGCTAAGAGCAACAACTAGCTGCGGCCACATACTCTGCCTCGGTAGTGGATTGAGCAACACTCGACTGTTTGCGGGAAGACCAAGACACCAAAGAAGAACCCAAGAACTGGCAAGTCCCAGAAGTGGACTTCCTATCCAACCGACACCCGGCAAAATCCGCGTCTGAAAATCCATGAAGCGCCAAAGAAGAAGACGCAGAGTACCAAAGGCCGAAGTCGGGAGTGTGTCGCAAGTACCTGAAAATGCGCTTGACTGCTTGCCGATGCGAAGTCCTCGGAGACGCTTGAAAACGAGCGCACAAACACACCGAGAATTGGATGTCCGGCCTCGTCGCTGTCAAGTAGAGGAGTGACCCGATCATGCTCCGGTACTCCTTCTGGTCCACGTGTTCACCTTCCTCGTCCGCATCAAGAGCTGTAGTCGTACTCATAGGCGTCGCCAAGGCTTTGGAGTCCTCAATCTTGAACTTCCTCACAATGTCCTTGGTGTACTTAGCTTGGTGCACAAATGTGCCTTCCTTTGATTGCTTGATTTGTAGCCCAAGGAAGAACTGCAACTCGCCCATCATGCTCATCTCAAATTCCCTGCTCATGTCTTCTGCAAACCTTGCAACAAGAGAGTTAGACGAGCCACCAAAGACAATATCATCCACGTATACCTGCACAATCAGGATATCTCTGCCCTGCCTGAGGAGAAACAAGGTCTGGTCGACCTTCCCCATCTCAAACCCTCTCTCAAATAGGAACCCCCTCAACCTACCATACCAAGCTCTAGGCGCCTGCTTCAACCCATACAGCGCCTTCCTCAACTTGTATACCCGGTGGGGGTACTTCTCACTCTCAAACCCCGGTGGTTGCCTCACAAACACCTCTTCCTCCAACACACCGTTCAGGAAAGCACTCTTCACATCCATCTGGTACAACTTGAACCCTTTAGCCACGGAAAAGGCTAGAAGGATCCTGATCGCCTCCAAACGAGCTACAGGAGCGAAAGTCTCCTCGTAGTCGATCCCCTCTTTATGACTGTACCCCTGAGCAACAAGTCTCGACTTGTTCCTCACCACTTCTCCTTTCTCTCCCTCTTTATTTTTCCACACCCATTTTGTTCCAATCGGCTTACACCCTGGGGGAGGGTCAACCAACACCCAAACTTGGTTCCTCTCAAAATTCTCCAACTCCTCATGCATCGAGTTAACCCAATTATGATCAGATAATGCGTGTCCAATGTCTTTGGGCTCAAAGGTGGCAACAAAAGCAGCATGAGCGAAATGAGAATTGTTCCGAACCCTCGACCGTGTAGTACGTTCATTCATGTCGCCGATTATTCTCCAAGCTGGGTGATCCACTTGCACTCGCCGGGGAGGTTCTCGCCTTGATGCTACCTCCCCCTCAACAGCAGCTTCGCCTTGATCTGGGTTTGTCGTTGAAGGTGTGGGAGAGGGTCCATTCTCGATCGTCGTCGAAGTAGTAGGTACACGTTCAGCCGCGGGCACCACACCGCCATCTTCATCATCTCCATGTTCATGCTCCTCCTCCTGAAAGATCTCCTCGCCAAGTTCGTCGTCACCTGCACACTCAAAAACAAGCTGACTACGTGGCTGTGTCTCCTCGAAGGTTACCTCGCAAGTCTCCACGATTTGGTTAGTTTCAAGATTGAGCACACGAAATGCTCTAGAATGAGATGCATAACCAAAGAAAATGCCATCGACAGACCTAGCCTCGAACTTGTCCAACTTCTTCCCATTCTTCAGAATGAAGCATTTACAACCAAAGACATGGAAGTGACTCACCTTGGGTGTGCGACCGTGCATCAACTCATAACAGGTTTTCTTCTTATGAACCCTAAGGTAGATCCTGTTCGACACATAGCACGCGGTATTGACCGCCTCAGCCCAGAACCTTCTCGGAGTCCTATGCTCGTCGAGCATCGTCCAAGCCATCTCGCACAAGGTCCTGTTTTTCCTTTCCACCACGCCATTCTGGGGAGGCGTATACGGACTCGAAAACTGGTGTTCAAGACCCAAGTCATGGCAAAAGGTTTCGAAGCGAGAGTTTTTGAATTCCGAGCCATTGTCACTATGGATCGCTCGTATGGCATCTCCGTGCCTCTCGTTTCTTAACCTCAAGACAAGATCTCGAACAAAACCAAACGTCTCCCCTTTCTCCTCAAGAAAGAACACCCACGCATACCGAGAGTAGTCGTCCACCACAACAAGGACATACCACTTCCCACCCGCAGATCGCACACGAGCTGGGCCAACAAGGTCCATATGGAGCAGCTCGCATGGACGCTCGGTGATCACATCGGTGAGAGGCGGGTGAGAAGAGGCTACCATCTTGGCATGCCTACACGGCGCACAAACCAACTCTTTCTCAAACCTCAACTGTGGCAATCCTCGGACCAAATTGAGTTTACTCAAGCGAGACAAAAGGTCAAAGCTCAAGTGACCCAACTTCCTATGCCACTTCCACAACTCACTCGAAGAACCAGCCAAGAAGCAACACTCCACATCAGAAGACTGAGAAAAATCAGCTCGGAACACTTGACCCTCGGGAACGACCATGCAAACAAGATCCCCCCGAGAATCTAAAATCCGAGAACCACCAGGCCGAAACAACACCTCAAAACCCTCATCCAACAACTGGGACACAGAAAGCAAATTGTATCCAAGCGATTGAACAAGAGCAACACGCCTGAGACTGATCTTGTCACTTACCTTAATCTCACCTTCTGACAGCACACGCCCTCGCCCATTGTCCCCAAAGGTGATGTACTTCTTTGTCACCACCGGGACGAGACTTGAGAACCACCCCTTGTCTCCGGTCATATGCCTCGTGCAACCGGAGTCAATCAACCAAATGTTCTTCAAGTCTCCCACCTAAAATTCAAAAGCGAGCACGTGAGTGAACAAACGACTCAGCACTGGGGTTAGTACCAAAAGAGTAAAACCAGTGCCGAGCCATTTGCTCCAAAGTGGGGTTAGCACAAACCAAATCATCACGCCTATCAAAGCTACCACCACGAACACCACCACGGTAACCACTACGACGGAACCAACCCTCTCTAGCTGGAGGAGGACGAAAGCCACGAAAGGGAAACCGTGGATCATTCCTCCTCTCCATCTCAAAGCTACGACTCCTCCTACCCTCGTATTGAGCACGAGGTGGAGAACGCCTAGCAAACTGACCACCTGCAAACTTTCCAAACCAACCACCAGAACCACGACCTCCAGAACCAAACCGAGCATCCTCACGAGCACGAAACCCGACTCGCTGTCTGCCCAGACCTGCACCGGTCTGACCGGTGTAGCTCGGCCAGCAGCAGCACCTGCAGCCTTCCGGTCTCCCCAAGCCGGAACCGTCCTCACAATCGCCTTGGCCCTAGGCATCTGCTTACGAGGCTCAGGTACACCATTAGAGGGGTGGTACCTGTCCTGGTTAGCCCACTCTCTAGCCATTCTTTCCTCACGCTTCCTCTTGAAGCAGAACTCATCCTTGTGACCATCTCTCCCACAATACCCACAATGGAACTTTATGGGATGTGGCTTAGGCTTTGGCTTGGGTTGGGGCTGCCCACTCGGCTTCTCACCCTTCTTCTCTCCTTCCTCACCTCCCTTTGGGCTCACAAACTTCACCGGTTTCTGAAAATCATTTGTTGGGTGAGGGATTATGGGTGGATCTGGAGTAGTGTCAAGTTTGTTTCTGAGGTGGTTAGGCTTGGGCTCAAACTTATTCTTGTATCTGTTTGGTGGTGGGATAGGAATCTCTCCAACTCTCTCAACTCCCTCACCACTGTTCTCTCCAAGCTTGTCAGCCCCAAGTGCCTGACCATCATAGCGTTTGAAAGCCGCTATCATGATACCAAGCTGAGGCTCCTGACCCGACAACCAGCTCATACATTTCCTCAGCTCATCATTCTCATCCTGCAAGCGATCAACATAATGTGCAAGCTCCAAATTCTTAACCGCATGCAATTCACAAGTAGAGCAAGAAGTGGGAATAGGCTCTTTCAACTTAGCCTCAAGCGAAACAGTGTAAGCATGCATCTCATCAATCTTTCCATGCAGAACAGGGCAAGAAGTGCAAGCACCTAGCAAAGCAGGTCTAGACTTAAGCTCAGCCACTTCAACCCTAAGCATATCTAGTTCATCACAAGTAGAAGCATGCTTATTCTTAAGAGCAGTAAGATCAGCTAGGTACACAGAGCAATCACAGCAATCAATCTCATCAGAAACCACAGGAGAAGCCTTAAGCGAATCAATCTCAAGCTTAGCATCTAGGTTTTGGGTTTCTAGCTCAGCCACACGATTCCTAGCATCTTCTAGTGAGGCCCTAAGCTCTTTCCTCATCTTCTTAGCCTCTCTAAGCATGTGATCGCGGTTATCAAGCAAGTCAACCAACTCATCATTCTCCTTGCGCAAAGAAGAGAGCTCATCACATACCTCATCCTCGGAGTCAGAGTCCGAGTCACTCTGGTGGCTCTTCTTGCTGCCGGAGCTACGGGCCATGCCGCAGAAGCCATCTCCCGCGAAGCAGCTCAACCCGCTCAAGTTCCTGGATGACTTCTTGTTCTTGCGCCGATCACCTTCATCTTCACTGCTACTCGAGCTCGAGGAAGAGTAGGCGGAGCTGGAGTCGACGTCGCTCGCTCCGACCATTGCTCGGGCCTTCCTGCCGCGGCCATCCTTCTTCCTCGACCGTCGCTCGTCCTTGTGCTTGTTCTTGTGCTTGTGATCGCGCCTCGATCGGTACTTGCCGTCCTTGCTAGACCGGTGCCTGTAGCCGTCCTTGTAGCCGTCCTTGTTCTCCATCTTCTCCGGACAGTCGGCGACGACGTGTCCTGGCTTGCCGCACTGAAAGCACGTCCGTGCTGTCCTTCTCGTGTTCACCCGGTTCTCGTGCAGCCTCTCGAACCGCCTGGTCAGCAACGCCAGCTCGTCCTCTCCAAGCACGTCGAACTCCTCGTCTGGCAAAGACATCAAAGAAGACAGAGAGTACATCCTGGAGGATGCGTTAGCGTTAGACTTAGCTCCTTTGCCACTAACGAGAGCGAGAGTATGAGAATTAGTCGGGCTCTCGATCTTGGCTGTCATACCACGGTCCAACTCAGCCGACTTGAGCTTCGAGAATAGCTCGTTCACCGTCAAGGTGTCATACTTCTCAGACTCAACAATAGCCTCAAACTTCCCATCCCATACGGTACGATCCAACGAGTGTAAGAGCTTCACGGCTCTATCATGATCATTGTATGGGAGGACGTCCACATTGGCTCTCATGTTGTTCACAACGACCGTAAATCGCTGGAAAAGGGCATCGACGGACTCGCCGGGGAGATGAGTGAAGTTCTCGTACTCTCTCCGGTAAGTCGCGTACATCCGAGCCTGAACCTGAGCATTCCCAGCATGAGCATCCTTCAACTGCTCCCAAATCCTACAAGCTAAGTCCTCTGTCTGAACCCGATCGAATTCAGCCTGACACAGAGCACGAAACAAGTAGTCGACAACCTTGTTGTTGGCTTCGAACATATCCCTCGATCCTGGAGCAAGGAAGTTCATCGGATGAACATAAGCTGTGTTCACCGTGACATCCCAAAGGATCTGACCCTTTCCGCGGAGGAACGCCGCCATCCGCCTTTGCCACATCTGGTAGTTCTACCCATCGAAGTACGGAGGACCCGAACCCCGTTCCTGGTACGCCATCTTTGGATCTTAGACTGGTAAGAGTCAATAAAGACCCGAACCTGCTCTGATACCAATTGAAGGACCGATTAGGCGAACCAGAGAGGGGGGGAGTGAATGGGAGCCGATAAAAATTCTTCTCGAAGGAGATGAGAACTCCAACAAGACGAACACGGCTTCCGAATCGCGTCTCCGACTCAACTACCCAAGTTGGCCAAGACCACGCAGCCACTGGAGTGCTACTGGTCCTAGGAGCCAACACACAACCCTCCGAGCCAGAACTCACCAAAACACACAGCGGAAACTTGCACGGCTTGCTGCCTGTGCTACACCGGTCAGACCGATGACCTGCGCCGGTCAGACCGGTGACACCGGTCAGACCGGTGGACAGAGCCGGTCAGGCCTGTGGCTATAGCAGCCGCACAGCAAACGTTCCAGGAAGCCTCAGTGACTCCTCTAGGCCCTGGAACAAAAACCACCTTCGAAACACAAACTGGAAGGAAGAAGAACCCCTCACAAAACCTAGCAAAACAACTCCAAACACGCCAAGAACTGATCACCAGGACCACGGGACAAAACCACACGGACAAGGCTATTCCCCGAGACAAATCCCACCAAGGGCTAGCACCGGTCAGACCGGTCAAGAGCACCGGTCAGACCGGTCGCGCCTGGGCAGCTCGGGATGAACAGCGCCCGCGAGTCAACTCCCCCAAATCCTACTCCCGATCTCCCGATTCGCTCCACGGTTTTGCACAAGACTTTGGGGATGGTAGGAACACCTCATGGGTACTCCATAGCCAAGATTTGGTCCACCAAAACTTGTCAAATCAAGAGGAATCGAAGAAATCCCACCAAGAACGCCTCTAACCCTAGAGCCACGAAAACCCCAAAATCGAGCCCCTTTGCTCACGGATTTGGGATGGGAATCAAAGGGAAAAGAACCACGAAGGGTTCATGCATACATCCCCCACCAAATTCCAAAGAGAAAGGCCTCGAAATCGCTCCAAGAAAATCGCCAAGAAAGGGCTCCGAAAATCACCAAAAAGGAGAAACGGGAAAGACACATCCAAGCCTTGAGGAACCACGCCGAATCATCTATACATACCAAAGAGGTTCATACAAGGTCTAGCTTGTCGCCCGATCATCCTTCCCTCTCACAAGATCTCACCATGAAGCTCTCAAGCTAGTCCTACGAAAATCCTAAGAAAATAGGAAGGAAAATAGGAAAACCAAATGAGCTAGGGTTCCAAGAGATGGCTGCCATCCTCTCACCACTTGGGTTATATGGAGGCAACCAAAAGACGAAAATACCCTTACTAGCTAACTAGGGATACATGCCCCTCAAGGGCGAATTCGGAAATCTTTGTCTTCGCTCCATCGGACGGATGCCCAGCGACCGCAAACTTGCTTAGCCTCGACGCAAGCCTTGCGATCCCGACGCGTGTTCTCCGCTTCGAAGATTCCGGACTGCGTCATCGCACACCGGTCAGACCGGTGCTCCTCACCGGTCAGACCGGTCTGGAGCTGCTGCACCTCCGTCTTCGGTTCTTCGGTCTTGGCTTTGTGGATCAACCAAGGAACCCAGTGGTTTTCTGGTGAACTACCGGAAACCCCGCGAACTCGGTGTAGCCTCCGCCAATCACCACTCATGACTCGGCTCCCACGTAGTCCCGGCTCGACCTTGGTTTTGAGGCTCAACCAAGAAACCGTCCATGACTTCATCTTGCCGTTCTTGCCACCATGCGGCCCGCACTTGACCCCGCTGGCCACCGGGTCCCTCGAACCAAGCCTACTTGTCTTCTCCACACCTGGAGGCCTCACCGGCAACGACCTTTCACGCTTGTTCTTCACCTGCACCTGCACCAGTCAAGCCGCAACCTGCACCTGCAATACTTAGCTAAGAATCAGTCCACACCACGTTGTCAATCACTCATCACACCAGGAAGCGACCATCCACCGGTCCTCGAACCACACCTGGCTCTCAACGCGCCAAGATGAAGCCTTAAGCACCGGATGAACCAACGCCATGGTCAGAGGAAGCGTCGGTCCATCCGACGGTTACGAAGAAACCAACAGAGACGTTTTGGCAAAGAGTTCTTCAGCACCGGATGATCTGACGCACCGTCGGATCATAGCGTCGGAACAGTTGTGTCAGCGGAGATGCAATGGCTAAGTGATGTGGAGGGTGCTTGATGAATCGACGCCTTGGAAAATCATAGCATCGGTTCATCCGACGCTTACTTTTTCAGTGGCCGTTAGCCAACGGCTCCTTGGGTGCCTTGGGCTATTTATACCCCCTCCACTCACCCATTTGAGGTTGCTGGATTGTGTGAAAGTGCAGAGGAGTGCAAGACACCTAGAAGATCGTATCCAATCCATCCAAGTGCTAAATTGCTCATCCATAGACTTGTACACACTTTGTGTGTGTGCTTAGTGCTAGGCTTAGCTTAGAGCTGAGTGAGTGCAAGGTTGTGCCAACCTTGTGAGGTGATTCTTGAGTCAATCAAGTTGTACAAGGTGCACCGGAAGCCTTGGGGCTTAAGTGGCTCACCGGCAATCGTCTTCGACCCTCCGGCTTGGTGTGGAGTGGCGAGGACACTTTGTGTGGGGGACGTGGAGACCCCCTTCCTACGTGGAGAAGCTCCTTAGTGGAGGCGGCATCAAGGTGATCAAGGGAGCTTGGCGAGTGCCTAAGTGGTAAGCCTTTGTGGCGAGTCAAGTGGTGCTCTTGGGAGAGACTTGGTGACCGGGAAGCAATACTCTTGTGTGAGTGCTTCAACAACGTGGACTAAGGGTGGCTTAGTGCCTACCGATAACACGAGATAAATCGCGTGTCAAGAGTTTGCTTCCTCTCATCCCTCTTTACGTTTCCGCATTACTCTCTTTGCAATCCCTGCTTGCCTTTACTTTCCTAGAGTAGTATCATGCTAGGATTGGCTATAGGTTGCAAAACTTGTTTTGGGATGAGGGTTTCACACAAGATCAACCTTAGTTGCACATCTAGATAGTATGTTCTAGTTTATCTTTATGCAAAAGTAGTGAAGCCATAGGTTAAGGTTTTAAGATTGCCTAATTCACCCCCTCCCCCTCTTATGCTACGAGCATCCGATTCCTTACATCGAGTCCAACAGGTGCGCACATTGTTGCGGCCTTCTGTGTCACGTTAATTTGAAAAAATTGACTTTTGGCCAAATTAAAAGTGGGCTAAGCCCACTGAAGGACAATATTAAATTAACTAATCATGCATCGGTATTAATGGATTTCATTTCAATTCTGATCTTTTTTTGAATAATTCCGATCTGGTTGGCAAAATAGTAATCAGCACATATTTCTTAATACAATAAAGCAAACTGTTGCTTACTATAAAGCACGACCATATTGTTCATCACATATCACAAACTATTACAAGATAACAATATCACAAGAAACATTGATTAACAAAGCTAAATCCAGTTCATAATCACAAGAGAAAGTGGAGATTTGATCTAATGATCTTAACCTCTTCATCTTTTACTGCTAAGCAGTAGACGAAGGAGGTCCTCACTGTCTTCGGTTAGCTTCTGCAACCTCTTAATCTCAGCAGACTGCATTTTCAGAGTTGATTCTGATTCTTCAGTCTTCTTCTTCAAGCTACATAACTTTTTCTGGTGAGCAACAAACCGTTGTCGAAGTTGTACCCCATCATGATTGGGAGCGTCAACTCACTCTTCATCAACACTACTACATAAGGATTTGGTACCCATTCTTTGAGAGCCAGGTGTGGTTCGAGGACCGGTGGATGGTCGCTTCCTGGTGTGATGAGTGATTGACAACGTGGTGTGGACTGATTCTTAGCTAAGTATTGCAGGTGCAGGTTGCGGCTTGACTGGTGCAGGTGCAGGTGAAGAACAAGCGTGAAAGGTCGTTGCCGGTGAGGCCTCCAGGTGTGGAGAAGACAAGTAGGCTTGGTTCGAGGGACCCGGTGGCCAGCGGGGTCAAGTGCGGGCCGCATGGTGGCAAGAACGGCAAGATGAAGTCATGGACGGTTTCTTGGTTGAGCCTCAAAACCAAGGTCGAGCCGGGACTAGGTGGGAGCCGAGTCATGAGTGGTGATTGGCGGAGGCTACACCGAGTTCGCGGGGTTTCCGGTGGTTCACCAGAAAACCACTGGGTTCCTTGGTTGATCCACAAAGCCAAGACCGAAGAACCGAAGACGGAGGTGCAGGAGCTCCAGACCGGTCTGACCGGTGGGTCTGACCGGTCTGACCGGTGGGTACCGGTCTGACCGTTGAGGAGCACCGGTCTGACCGGTGTGCGATGACGCAGTCTGGAATCTTCGAAGCGGAGGACACGCGTCGGGATCGCAAGGCTTGCGTCGAGGCTAAGCAAGTTTGCGGTCGCTGGGCATCCGTCCGATGGTGCGAAGACAAAGACTTCCAATTTCGCCCTCGAGGGGCATGTATCCCTAGTTAGGTAGTAAGGGTATTTTCGTCTTTCGGTTGCCTCCATATAACCCAAGGGGTGAGAGGATGGCAGCCATCTCTTGGAATCCTAGCTCATTTGGTTTTCCTATTTTCCTTCCTATTTTCTTAGGATTTTCGTAGGACTAGCTTGAGAGCTTCATGGTGAGATCTTGTGAGAGGGAAGGATGATCGGGCGGCAAGCTAGACCTTGTATGAACCTCTTTGGTATGTATAGATGATTCGGCGTGGTTCCTCAAGGCTTGGTTGTGTCTTTCCCGTTTCTTCTTTTTGGTGATTTTCGGAGCCCTTTCTTGGCGATTTTCTTGGAGCGATTTCGAGGCCTTTCTCTTTGGGATTTGGTGGGGGATGTATGCATGAACCCTTCGTGGTTCTTTTCCCTTTGATTCCCCTCCCAAATCCGTGAGTAAAGGTGCTCGATTTTGGGGTTTTCGTGGCTCTAGGGTTCGTGTTGTTCTTGGCGGAAATCCTTCGATTTCTCTTGATTCAACAAGTTTTGGTGGACCAAATCTTGGCTATGGAGTACCCATGAGGTGTTCCTACTATCCCCAAAGTCTTGTGCAAAACCGTGGAGCGAATCGGGAGATCGGGAGTTGGATTTGGGGGAGTTGACTCGCTGGCGCTGTTCATCCCAAGCTGCCCAGGCGCGACCGGTCTGACCGGTGCCCTTGACCGGTCTGACCGGTGCTAGCCCTTGGTGGGTTTTTGTCTCGGGGAATAGCCTTGTCCGTGTGGTTTTGTCCCGTTGTCCTGCTGATCAGTTCTTGGCGTGTTTGGAGTTGTTTTGCTAGGTTTTGTGAGGGGTTCTTCTTCCTCACAGGTTGTGTTTCGTGGTGGTTTTTGTTCCAGGGCCTAGAGGAGTCACTGAGGCTTCCTGGAACGTTTGCTGTGCGGCTGCTGTAGCCACCGGCCTGACCGGCTCTGTCCACCGGTCTGACCGTTGTCACCGGTCTGACCGGCACAGGCCATCGGTCTGACCGGTGTAGCACAGGCGGCAAGCCGTGCAAGTTTCCGCTGTGTGGCTTGGTGAGTTTTGGCTCGGAAGATTGAGTGTTGGTTCCTAGGACCAGTAGCACTCTAGTGGCTGTGTGGTCTTGACCAACTTGGGTAGTTGAGTCGGAGACGTGAGTTGGAAGCCGTGTTCGTCTTGTTGGAGTTCTCATCTCCTTCGAGAAGAATTTTTATCGGCTCCCATTCACTCCCCCCTCTCTGTTTCGCCTAATCGGTCCTTCAATTGGTATCATAGCCGGTTCGGGTCTTTATTGACTCTTACCAGTCTAAGATCCAAAGATGGCGTACCAGGAACGGGGTTCGGGTCCTCCGCACTTCGATGGGAAGAACTACCAGATGTGGCAAAGGCGGATGGCGGCGTTCCTCCGCGGAAAGGGTCAGATCCTTTGGGATGTCACGGTGAACACAGCTTATGTTCATCCGATGAACTTCCTTGCTCCAGGATCGAGGGATATGTTCGAAGCCAACAACAAGGCTGTCGACTACTTGTTTCGTGCTCTGTGTCAGCCTGAATTCGATCGGGTTCAGACAGAGGACTTAGGTTGTAGGATTTGGGAGCAGTTGAAGGATGCTCATGCTGGGAATGCTCAGGTTCAGGCTCGGATGTACGCGACTTACCGGAGAGAGTACGAGAACTTCACTCATCTCCCTGGCGAGTCCGTCGATGCCCTTTTCCAGCGATTTACGGTCGTTGTGAACAACATGAGAGCCAATGTGGACGTCCTCCCATACAATGATCATGATAGAGCCGTGAAGCTCTTGCACTCGTTGGATCGTACCGTATGGGACGGGAAGTTTGAGGCTATTGTTGAGTCCGAGAAGTATGACACCTTGACGGTGAACGAGCTGTTCTCAAAGCTCAAGTCGGCTGAGTTGGACCATGGTATGACAGCCAAGATCGAGAGCCCGACTGATTCTCATAGTCTCGCTCTCGTTAGTGGCAAAGGAGCTAAGTCTAACGCTAACGCATCCTCCAGGATGTACTCTCTGTCTTCTTTGATGTCTTTGCCAGACGAGGAGTTCGACGTGCTTGGAGAGGACGAGCTGGCGTTGCTGACCAGGCGGTTCGAGAGGCTGCACGAGAACCGGGTGAACATGAGGAGGACAGCACGGACGTGCTTTCAGTGCGGCAAGCCAGGACACTTCGTCGCCGACTGCCCGGAGATGACGGAGAACAAGGATGGCTACAAGGACGGCTACAGGCACCGGTCGAGCAAGGACGGCAAGTACCGATCGAGGCGCGATCACAAGCACAAGGACGAGCGACGGTCGAGGAAGAAGGATGGCCGCGGCAGGAAGGCCCGAGCAATGGTCGGAGCGAGCGACGTCGACTCCAGCTCCGCCTACTCTTCCTCGAGCTCGAGTAGCAGTGAAGATGAAGGTGATCGGCGCAAGAACAAGAAGTCATCCAGGAACTTGAGCGGGTTGAGCTGCTTCGCGGGAGATGGCTTCTGCGGCATGGCCCGTAGCTCCGGCAGCAAGAAGAGCCACCAGAGTGACTCGGACTCTGACTCCGAGGATGAGGTATGTGATGAGCTCTCTTCTTTGCGCAAGGAGAATGATGAGTTGGTTGACTTGCTTGATAACCGCGATCACATGCTTAGAGAGGCCAAGAAGATGAGGAAAGAACTTAGGGCCTCACTAGAAGATGCTAGGAACCGTGTGGCTGAGCTAGAAACCCAGAACCTAGATGCTAAGCTTGAGATTGATTCGCTTAAGGCTTCTCCTGTGGTTTCTGATGAGATTGATTGCTGTGATTGCTCTGTGTACCTAGCTGATCTTACTGCTCTTAAGGATAAGCATGCTTCTACTTGTGATGAACTAGATATGCTTAGGGTTGAAGTGGCTGAGCTTAAGTCTAGACCTGCTTTGCACTTCTTGCCCTGTTTTGCATGGAAAGATTGATGAGTTGCATGCTTACACTGTTTCGCTTGAGGCTAAGTTGAAAGAGCCTATTCCCACTTCTTGCTCTACTTGTGAATTGCATGCGGTTAAGGATTTGGAGCTTGCACATTATGTTGATCGCTTGCAGGATGAGAATGATGAGCTGAGAAAATGTATGAGCTGGTTGTCAGGTCAGGAGCCTCAGCTTGGTATCATGATAGCGGCTTTCAAACGCTATGATGGTCAGGCACTTGGGGCTGACAAGCTTGGAGAGAACAGTGGTGAGGGAGTTGAGAGAGTTGGAGAGATTCCTATCCCACCACCAAACAGACAGAAGAACAAGTTTGAGCCCAAGCCTAACCATCTCAGAAACAAACTTGACACTACTCCAGATCCACCCACATTCCCTCACCCAACAAATGATTTTCAGAAACCGGTGAAGTTTGTGAGCCCAAAGGGAGGTGAGGAAGGAGAGAAGAAGGGTGAGAAGCCGAGTGGGCAGCCCCAACCCAAGCCAAACCCTAAGCCACAGCCCATAAAGTTCCATTGTGGGTATTGTGGGAGAGATGGTCATAAGGATGAGTTTTGCTTCAAGAGGAAGCGTGAGGAGAGAATGGCTAGAGAGTGGGCTAACAAGGACAGGTACCACCCCTCTAATGGTGTACCTGAGCCTCGTATGCAGATGCCCAGGGCCAAGGCAAGTGTGAGGACGGTTCCGGCTTGGGGAGACCGGAAGGCTGCAGGTACTACTGCTGGCCGAGCTACACCGGTCAGACCGGTGCAGGTCTGGGCAGACAGCGAGTCGGGCTTCGTGCTCGTGGGGATGCTCGGTTTGGTTCTGGAGGTCGTGGTTCTGGTGGTTGGTCTGGAAAGTTTGCAGGTGGTCAGTTTGCTAGGCGTTCTCCACCTCGTGCTCAATATGAGGGTGGGAGGAGTCGTAGCTTTGAGATGGAGAGGAGGAACGATCCACGGTTTCCCTTTCGTGGTTTTCGTCCTCCTCCAGCTAGAGAGGGTTGGTTCCCTCGTGGTGGTTACCGTGGTGGTAGCTTTGATAGGCGTGATGATTTGGTTTGTGCTAACCCCACTTTGGAGCAAATGGCTCGGCACTGGTTTTACTCTTTTGGTACTAACGCCAGTGCTGAGTCGTTTGTTCACTCACGTGCTCGCTTTTGAATTTCAGGTGGGAGACTTGAAGAACATTTGGTTGATTGACTCCGGTTGCTCGAGGCATATGACCGGAGACAAGGGGTGGTTCTCAAGTCTCGTCCCGGTGGTGATAAAGAAGTACATCACCTTTGGGGACAATGGGCGAGGGCGTGTGCTGTCAGAAGGTGAGATTAATGTAAGTAACAAGATCACTCTCAGGCGTGTTGCTCTTGTTCAATCGCTTGGATACAATTTGCTTTCTGTGTCCCAGTTGTTGGATGAGGGTTTTGAGGTGTTGTTTCGGCCTGGTGGTTCTCGGATTTTAGATTCTCGGGGGGATCTTGTTTGCATGGTCGTTCCCGAGGGTCAAGTGTTCCGAGCTGATTTTTCTCAGTCTTCTGGTGTGGAGCGTTGCTTCTTGGCTGGTTCTTCGAGTGAGTTGTGGAAGTGGCATAGGAAGTTGGGTCACTTGAGCTTTGACCTTTTGTCTCGCTTGAGTAAACTCAATTTGGTCCGAGTATTGCCACGGTTGAGGTTTGAGAAAGAGTTGGTTTGTGCGCCGTGTAGGCATGCCAAGATGGTAGCCTCTTCTCACCCGCCTCTCACCGATGTGATGACTGAGCGTCCATGCGAGCTGCTCCATATGGACCTTGTTGGCCCAGCTCGTGTGCGATCTGCGGGTGGGAAGTGGTATGTCCTTATTGTGGTGGACGACTACTCTCGGTATGCGTGGGTGTTCTTTCTTGAGGAGAAAGGGGAGACGTTTGGTTTTGTTCGAGATCTTGTCTTGAGGTTAAGAAACGAGAGTCACGGAGATGCCACACGAGCGATCCGCAGTGACAATGGCTCGGAATTCAAAAACTCTCGCTTCGAAACCTTTTGCCATGACTTGGGTCTTGAACACCAGTTTTCGAGTCCGTATACGCCTCCCCAGAATGGCGTGGTGGAAAGGAAAAACAGGACCTTGTGCGAGATGGCTCGGACGATGCTCGATGAGCATAGGACTCCGAGAAGGTTCTGGGCTGAGGCGGTCAATACCGCGTGCCATGTGTCGAACAGGATCTACCTCAGGGTTCACAAGAAGAAAACCTGTTACGAGTTGATGCACGGTCGCACACCCAAGGTGAGTCACTTCCATGTCTTTGGTTGTAAATGCTTCATTCTGAAGAAAGGGAAGAAGTTGGACAAGTTCGAGGCTAGGTCTGTCGATGGCATTTTCTTTGGTTATGCATCTCATTCTAGAGCATTTCGTGTGCTCAATCTTGAAACTAACCAAATCGTGGAGACTTGCGAGGTAACCTTCGACGAGACACAGCCACGTAGTCAGCTTGTTTTTGAGTGTGCAGGTGACGACGAACTTGGCGAGGAGATCTTTCAGGAGGAGGAGCATGAACATGGAGATGATGAAGATGGCGGTGTGATGCCCGCGGCTGAACATGTACCTACTACTTCGACGACGATCGAGAATGGACCCTCTCCCACACCTACAACGACAAACCCAGATCAAGGCAAAGCTGCTGTTGAGGGGGAGGTAGCATCAAGGCGAGAACCTCCCCGGCGAGTGCAAGTGGATCACCCAGCTATGCTTAATTTGTGGTTGGATAGCTTATTTTGATCATATGGGGCCAAAGGCTCATTTGCCATCATGAATGTTTAGCCCCCATGCTTCATCTTGTGGAGGGGCATAAGTTCCTTTTTGTCGCAAAGACATTTCATGTACCAATTATAAATCTGAAAAATGAAATGTAAATTGCTTGGAAAATGTGCTCCCATGTCATATGTGCTAATTTTAACTTGCTTTGGGTGCTAAATCGTTGCATAATGCCTACCAATGAGAAGTCTCATATATAGAAGTAGGCACATGGCTCGGTGGCTTTGACATGACATGAGGTGCTTGTGGGTCTTTATGATGGTCTTATGCTTAGAATGGTTGTCCTAGCATGAAGTTTGTGTGGCTTTGCCATTTTGACATGTTTTGCTCATGTTTAGGACTTTGCTCATGAGAGGGTGATTTTTTGCAAAATTGCTAAATTCTATCTTTGCTTCGCCCAATGGTTGTGAAACTTGGTGATCATGAAGTTTATGTCATTACGAAGCTATAGAGTATCTACCTTGCTTGTTTGGACATGTGTAGCATCCTATGTTGAATTTTGTCTATTTGAGAAGCTCTAGGTTGCATTTTTTGCATTTTTGGCTTGATTCATGCATTGTCAACAAGGGGGAGAAGTTTGAGCATGTTTTGGCCTACTGAATGCATTTGGAAGGTTTTCAGGTGGTTTCGAGCCATTTTTGGGCTCTGTTGTGCACCGGTCTGACCGGTTGAGGTCACCGGTCTGACCGGTCAGAGTGCTGGTCCTGTTCACATGTTGCGCACCGGTCTGACCGGTGGTGTCGACCGGTCTGACCGGTCAGAGCTGAGCTGTTGCAGCTGCTCTGTTTCGTGAAGTGGTTCGCATGCATTTGTCCAGGGGGAGCTTGCATGTGTGCAGGGGGAGCTCTTTGTGGTTTTCGAGCTTTGGTTTGATGGTTTGTGCTCTTTGCTTGAGCATGTTTTGTCTCGGATGTGTCGAGCCTTTGCCCTTGCCTAAGGGTCCGAGACTTGTCTTCTTCAAGTGATCTTGCTCTTTGCCTTTTCTTTGGCATTCGATCGCTTGTTGGAGTTTCTTTCAGTCGTCTCTTTTCTTTTCCTTTTCTCTTGGTTACCAAAACGTGTGTGTTGTCAATGCACTCATCAAGGGGGAGATTGAGAGCCAGGTGTGGTTCGAGGACCGGTGGATGGTCGCTTCCTGGTGTGATGAGTGATTGACATCGTGGTGTGGACTGATTCTTGGCTAAGTATTGCAGGTGCAGGTTGCGGCTTGACTGGTGCAGGTGCAGGTGAAGAACAAGCGTGAAAGGTCGTTGCCGGTGAGGCCTCCAGGTGTGGAGAAGACAAGTAGGCTTGGTTCGAGGGACCCGGTGGCCAGCGGGGTCAAGTGCGGGCCGCATGGTGGCAAGAACGGCAAGATGAAGTCATGGACGGTTTCTTGGTTGAGCCTCAAAACCAAGGTCGAGCCGGGACTACGTGGGAGCCGAGTCATGAGTGGTGATTGGCGGAGGCTACACCGAGTTCGCGGGGTTTCCGGTAGTTCACCAGAAAACCACTGGGTTCCTTGGTTGATCCACAAAGCCAAGACCGAAGAACCGAAGACGGAGGTGCAGCAGCTCCAGACCGGTCTGACCGGTGGGTACCGGTCTGACCGGTGAGGAGCACCGGTCTGATCGGTGTGCGACGACGCAGTCCGGAATCTTCGAAGCGGAGGACACGCGTCGGGATCGCAAGGCTTGCGTCGAGGCTAAGCAAGTTTGCGGTCGCTGGGCATCCGTCCGATGGTGCGAAGACAAAGACTTCCAATTTCGCCCTCGAGGGGCATGTATCCCTAGTTAGCTAGTAAGGGTATTTTCGTCTTTCGTTTGCCTCCATATAACCCAAGGGGTGAGAGGATGGCAGCCATCTCTTGGAACCCTAGCTCATTTGGTTTTCCTATTTTCCTTCCTATTTTCTTAGGATTTTCGTAGGACTAGCTTGAGAGCTTCATGGTGAGATCTTGTGAGAGGGAAGGATGATCGGGCGGCAAGCTAGACCTTGTATGAACCTCTTTGGTATGTATAGATGATTCGGCGTGGTTCCTCAAGGCTTGGTTGGGTCTTTCCCGTTTCTTCTTTTTGGTGATTTTCGGAGCCCTTTCTTGGCGATTTTCTTGGAGCGATTTCAAGGCCTTTCTCTTTGGGATTTGGTGGGGGATGTATGCATGAACCCTTCGTGGTTCTTTTCCCTTTGATTCCCCTCCCAAATCCGTGAGTAAAGGGGCTCGATTTTGGGGTTTTCGTGGCTCTAGGGTTCGTGTTGTTCTTGGCGGAAATCCTTCGATTCCTCTTGATTCAACAAGTTTTGGTGGACCAAATCTTGGCTATGGAGTACCCATGAGGTGTTCCTACTATCCCCAAAGTCTTGTGCAAAACCGTGGAGCGAATCGGGAGTTGGATTTGGGGGAGTTGACTCGCGGGCGCTGTTCATCCCGAGCTGCCCAGGCGCGACCGGTCTGACCGGTGCCCTTGACCGGTCTGACAGGTGCTAGCCCTTGGTGGGTTTTTGTCTCGAGGAATAGCCTTGTCCGTGTGGTTTTGTCCCGTGGTCCTGCTGATCAGTTCTTGGCGTGTTTGGAGTTGTTTTGCTAGGTTTTGTGAGGGGTTCTTCTTCCTAACAGGTTGTGTTTCGTGGTGGTTTTTGTTCCAGGGCCTAGAAGAGTCACTGAGGCTTCCTGGAACGTTTGCTGTGCGGCTACTGTAGCCACCGGCTTGACTGGCTCTGTCCACCGGTCTGACCGTTGTCACCGGTCTGACCGGCACAGGCCATCGGTCTGACCGGTGTAGCACTGGCAGCAAGCCGTGCAAGTTTCCGCTGTGTGGCTTGGTGAGTTTTGGCTTAGAAGGTTGAGTGTTGGTTCCTAGGACCAGTAGCACTCCAGTAGCTGTGTGGTCTTGACCAACTTGGGTAGTTGAGTCGGAGACGTGAGTTGGAAGCCGTGTTCGTCTTGTTGGAGTTCTCATCTCCTTCGAGAAGAATTTTTATCGACTCCCATTCACTCCCCCCCTCTCTGGTTCGCCTAATCGGTCCTTCATTCTTGAGTACTCGGCTGTCTCTGTTTTAATTTGTTTCGGAAGAAGCATCATTGACTTGGTAGCTTCCATCTAGCAATAGTGGATCCCAAGTCAGATTAGGATCTTGTAATTGATTCGAAGTAAGGAAACAAAGGTGTTAAGTTTGTTACCTTGGAGCAGGTCTGAACAGGAGCGACTTCAGATGTTGACCCTTTTGCCCGCTGAAACAAGTACATGAACAAGAGGTAAGGGTTGAGATCATTCGCAATCGGAAACAAAGAAGGTGTTGAGTTTGTTACCATGGAGCAGGTCTGAACAGGAGCGACTACAGATGTTGACCCTTTGGCCCGCCGAAACAAGTTCAAGAACAAGAGATAAGGGTTGAGATCATTAGCAATCAGAAGAATAAGTTGACTTGGAAGAATCTCTTGCAATAGGGAACAGAAGATCCACAATCACCCAAGCATGCAACAACAATATTCAAAGGCAAAGAGCATAGGGAAGTAGTCTAACAATTTCATCTACAAATTTCTACAAACCACTAATAAGTAGACTTGGAACAATCTCTTGCAATAGGGAACAGAAGATCCACAATCACCCAAGCATGCAACAACAATATTCAAAGGCAAAGAGCATGGGGAAGCAGTACAACAATTTCATCTACAAATTTCTACAAACCTCAAATAAAATGACTTCTAACAAACTCTTGCGATAGGATACAATAGATCCACAATCACCCAAACATGAAAAAATATTATAGAAAGCCAAAGAGCATGGGGAAGCAATCTAATTGAATCGATCAATACAGGGAGGAGACTACAGACCTGACGAATAGGACGGGAAGAAGGTGCCGCTGCCGAATGTCGTCTCGATTTAGCAGCCCGACCTTGCGCCTTTAGCATGATGTTCTGCGCAACTGTTGCAGATTTGCGGCCGCCAGGGTGAACCTCGGGGGAGCCGACGGAGCAACAAGTTTGAACCATCTTGCAGCTTCAAAGATGTTGCCGAGGAAGGCCGCTGCTCGTAGAAGAGGAAGGCCGCCGCCCGTAGAAGAGGAAGGCCGCCGCTCGTAGCAGAGGAAGCCGTCGTCGATAGCTAGGCCACCGCTGCTGCTCCCGCCACAGAAGATACCCTGATTTTGGAAAACTACTAGGAGGGAATTGGGAGATCTGGTTTCCCTCTTTGTTTTATATATAAACGACGAAGACCAGAAGGAGGAGCGGTGAATTCAAAATTTCAAGTCCCACCTTTGTGGTCCAGAGCGGGAAACGAAAGACTTTGGATCATGGACCCAAATGTCAGTGACCCAAACGAAAGACCGCTTGGGTGTCGGACCCAAACGTCAATGACCTTACGCAGAGAGGCAAGTTGTTGACTGTGTTGTCCGTGCCACCATGGATCATGGAATGGACAAACCACACACATGACTATACTGTACTTCATATTCACGTTAGACGGATGATCCGATTTTTGCATTACAAATGTACTCACTCTAACAAAATAACGTACCGTTTCAACTATTTATTACATGACTAAAAACACTTAAATAAAACATTAAAAACTACAGGGGACCCTGGTACAACCCTTTAGGTAATCTTCTACGGAGATTGTGCATAAATTCGGGATGATCAGTGCATACAACCGCCCAATCATATGTGAGTATTCCGTGAGGAAAGATTCGCTCTAAGAGAGACATGCACTTGTCATGTGTTGGTATTTCTTAACCTCACCACTATGGCGCCGGGTTAGCGTGAGCGTGTAAGAAACACCCGGTTACACTGACGAGTGCGAACAAATCCGCAAGCGCATGGATACACCGTTGTAGCACTTCACCTCAGGAGTACTCCCAAGGGTATCGAATCCAAGGAACGGTGTGTACTACCTCCTAGCCTAGCTATGGTCCAAGGACACAACTCTATAGGGCGAGATGAAGATGGAGAGGATCCTGCTGATCGTGGGCAGAGTTGAGAACAGTCTCTCGGTTAGGAATTCTCGTTTCGGACACCGGACCCTCCTGGCTATAACAGTCGGTTCACGGCAAATGGTTGCCTACACCTGTATCCGGACGTGGGGGATTCCGGAAGGGTCCAACGGCTGTCACTACCGCGGCCTACCCCAGACAAACCGTGGGATACAGGGCAATCGAAGGATAACCCGTCGTCTAGACACCACGTCTACACCACCGGTTACTACTATAGCACGGCTACGTCTGTCGACCTGTAACAACACTATAGCACTCTGTACGAAGACGGAGCGACGAACCCACGAGAGAGAGAGACCAGAACTCACTCAGGTAACACTATCTAAACAAGGATCACGGAAGGACTTTGGTCTAAACTAGAATGCAGGAGCATCCACTTTACTCTAATTGGACTAGCAGGCATACAAACGGAATTAGCAACTTATGAACTACACCAGAAGATCAAAGGCTAAGCTCATGAAGAACACAAGCCTCTAAATCATGAACAAGTGAAGAACACAAGAACTATTCACCTATGCATGAATACTACTTTAGTCTAAATAGGAAATGCAAAAATACTCACTTTATTCTAAATGAAGAACGAAGCATCCATAGAGATACAAATCCCTCTCTCACTCTCCTACTCTCTAATCTACCAAGGAGAGGCCTCTCCTTTGAAGGGAAGCTCTCATCCTTGAGTGAGATGGTGTGTCTCATTTCTTACCCCCTCCCCTTCTATTTATAGGCCGAAGTACCGGCGAGAGAACAGCTTGGGCACTTGGGAATCCACTGTAGGACCAATCACCGAGCACCACGTGGAAGCAGATGGCGATCCGTGGCAAGGTCGGTTCGGTCGATCCACCGGTTCGGCCGACCTGGCCCCACCACGTCTCGCACTGTGCTTTCTCCCAGTGACTGACATGTGGTCCCTTATGACGGTTCCCGGTGTATGGGTCAGTTGGAGGCGGTTTGCTCGGGTTGTGGGCCCTTGAATCCTTGTGCTGAACACGTGGCGGTGTCTGATTCGTCGGGAGGTGCTTCTCTTGGATTGATGAGGTGTCATGGACACATGGCATCATGTATGCCAGCACGTCGCCACGTGGCCTGGTGTGGGTCCCACCGGGCCCATGATATAGTGTGATCTTATCTTGTGCATATCTCTTTCATCCGAGCTCCGAAGTATACAAATGATATATCCATTTCGATCATCTCGACGAGCCTGTCACAATGGTGCAGTCCAAATTAGCATTTGGGACTGTTTATGATGATGCCATATTCATGCTATTAATGCACTTGCTCTCAGCTATATCATTTCATGTGTATTTTGGCCTGTCCTGCATCAAAGCTAGAAACACCAACACTTGTGGAAATTGTCAGTATAAAGCCCTATCCTAGTGTTGATGATCACTTTTCATTTATTTTATGCAGGAGTTGACGGAATAAAAGTGGTGCTTAATAGCCGTCAACAACTCACTCACACTTGACCTTTGCTCGTCCCAAGTAAAGGGAGAACAAATCAAGCGGGACATGATATCCTGGGATATGAAGCGAGCATAAGAGATATAGCAAACCATACCTTGTACTTGCGAACTATGTGGAGTGTCTATCATGCTATCTTGGGTAGTTGAGGGATGGAACGGTCATGAATCAAATCACTTCTGCTCATCATGTCAAGTAACTTGGGGTTTTTGCAATAAGTTTTCAAAACAAACCTTGCTTAGCTCCTCATTTGATTCTCTCAGATCGCTCAATGTGTATAAGTCCTCACCAAGGCATTAGAATTGCCTTTCTTCATCCTACTTTTAATGATGGCTATATGTGGAGCTCAAGGTAGGGTATGAATGATAAGGCATACTTGCATCACATGTATTGCAAAGTCAAAGACCGGATCTAGGAGAAAAGCAATTCATACAATCAGATCAAGATGTGCACGTGTATGACTGTGGTGGATATGGTAAGGTGGTCCCTAGTCCCGGAATTGGTGCTAGTTATTACCATATTTGATGAAATGCTATAGTGATGGTAAGGTGGACACTAGCCCTGGAATAGGTACTAGTTATTACCATCTAAGTTATGGAACTCCTTTTTGCATGATTTACTCCACTCTCCTTTTTGAAATATTTGAGACATGGCTATCTTCTTTTTCTTTTTTTTGTCATGCTTTTTGAGCATGTCTTTCTCTCTTTTTTTTCCTTTTTGCATAGCCTAGTCTCTTTTGGAGATATTTGGAGAGGGGTAAATCACGGAATAATGCATGGAGCTTTATTTGGTGGAATATGGATGATACAATGCTAACTTCCAGTGCAGAAGCATAGCAAGAGGGAAATAGTGGTGTGCACATAAGTCTTGATCATGAAAGCACGAAAAGAATTCTCACAAGGGTCACAACAATTTGACAAAGCTCAATGTAATAACAAGCAGCATATGAGTATAAGGTTTTCAACTAGATCATATGGCTTTGGTAGGACTATGGCATATCAAAGAGGAGCTTTGCAAAGAGTTTTCAGATTTTTCAAATAAAATTCCCAAGCACTCAAGAATTAAGAGAGAAGGTCATATCATCAAACCATATCTCAACCGCCAACTACTTAGATGAGCATGAGTTCCCTAATGATATTTGTTCACAAGCATCAAGATAATGAGTAAGGAATAAAACATATGCAAGCTAAGCCAACCACAGGAATCACATAGAGCAAGTAGAGCACCATTATTTGAGTTTGATTTATGGATAAGAATTGAAGAGCATTCAAACTCATAGGTAGGGAGTGAGATGAAGGGTGCACATACCATCGCTCCTGAAGGATATGGGGAACAAGAAAGACTAGTGGTGATTTGGCTAACCCGTGGGGTAGCCATCTCACTCTAGTTTACCTTATCCTTGTCATGAAGGTGTAGTCGATGTCGTGCAGCCCTTTGTGTGGGAGTTCGCAAGTGGGTATGTTGATGATGAGCTTAAGAGAACTCCCCCACACTGGTGCTTGTACTGGTGATGTTCTTCAAACAAAAGTGAAAGCAAAAAGATGGACTCTACTGGTTTGCGAACCATAGAGCCTTTATTTGAAAGCAAATATTTTTGGTTTTTTTTATTATCGTCACCATGTCATCTGCTCAAGCAAGGTTGGATCAATATTGCATTCCATAAACAAAGGAGGATATACTTACCTTGGACCTTCGAGAGGTCATATGCACCTCATTTGTATGTTGTGCAACATGAATCCAAACCTTTACTTACCTTCCCATTTGAATCTAACTTGATGACTTGCCTGTTTGAATTTGACGATTATCTGCAGGGGTTAGTCCACATACATGCATCCAAGATCTTATGAAAACATAACTCTAAGATTCATCAATCAAAACTCAACACCATGTCTTGTTTTGATTGATGAAGACCGTTTTAACCTAAGCACCATGCTTAATTTAAAACAATCTATGAATGTATGCCACGAACATACAATCAAACCCGAGCATATGAACAAAGACAAAGGAAGCATGTAAACGTAATCAAGCTATACATCAAAAGGGGCATAAGCATAAGCATATGACGGTGAACATTGGGCAACCTCCGGGAAGGGCTTTGTTTAATGTCAAAAGCAGGACTTACCTCACTAGTGGGCAAGATGCAAGAGCTAACATCATCTCCAAACCAGGATAAGATTTGTCATGAGAGGAACTTTACTTGGGATGCTCACATATCTCCCCCACACTTGGAGTTTGCATTGCTAAGCAACGAAACTCAAGTGTGTGGAGATCAAGCTTCTCTTGTAAATGTTCCCTCACAAAAATCTTACCAAAGTGTTGTAGTTGACATAGCTCACATGTTCTTAGGCGTCGCTGTCCACCGTTCTTTTCAATCTCCACCTGAAAGGTTAGTGACCAAAAATACCCGAAGGACAACTTATGCCAAAAACATGTTCTTGCTTTTATTCGAAAAAGGGAAATAAAACCTATGCTAATCCAGGCTATCTCCTGGTAGTGCTTGTTCATCTTGCAGCTATCATTGGTGGTGTCATTCCCGCCTCACCACCAATCTTGGATGTTCAGTGAAGCTTTAGCCACAAGGTTAGCGCCACAGTGCACACAAGAAATCTGATATGCTTATGGTAAACATATGCATCCACAATCAACCTTCTAAACATTCTGCAATAGAGGACTAGAAGGTGGTTGTAGCCCTTATGCATGCTCAGTACACTAGGCATGGCTGACTCTAGAGGGGGATTGTGCGAGCATGGTTCATAAGGTATATCGAGGATGAAGCTACCATGCTCGTCAGTGGAATCCTTTCCTATGAATTCCAGAGTGGGTGCCTCATAAGATTCCATGGCCCATGAGTCCTCTCCCTCAAGAGATTTATCATGAAAGCTCAATATCGACTCTCGATCATGATCGAAAGCAACAAGATACGGGCCAGCGGGAAGAGGCTCAAACTTGGTCGAGAGGGATGATGATCGTTCGCCTTCACAGAAGTGAAGAGAATCTTCCGAGTCATTCTCATGAGGAGTAGGAAAGCCTACAACCTCAATGAGAACGGGCTCGGATGATGCGAACGGAGATACATGCATCCCCTTCTCGAGAGGGTCTTGCTTGGGAAGAGGATTTACCAGTGGAGGTCCTAGACCTGTGATAGAAGTGGTGAAATCAGATTCCCTAAGCTTATGATCTAGGCTCCCTTGAGTTTTATCAAGAAGTTCATCCAATGGGAAGCCTAGGAGAAGATCGAAATCCATGATGTCATAGATATGAAAATCTAAGCACACCTCGATCTCGTCTATGATGATCGGCACGTCCCTAGCAATCCCTCGACATGGGAAAAGGTAGTTCCACTTAGGACTTTGGAAATATCTATTAGTCGGGGTGAGGGGCATGTCACCCACCAGAGTGTGATTCAAGCTCCAGCAGTAGGGTCATGAACAGCATCTACGGTGTTTCCCCTCATGGAACAGTGGATGGTCGTGGAAATCGAGCTAACCCGAATTGCTTCGGAAGTAGGCTTTGATTTCTGAGGCGACCAATCCACTATGGTCCCATGATTCCAAACTTCATCGAGGACCACATAAAGGTCTATCGATGCCGTAGGATTCTCGTGCCTATAGTGATTCGAGGTATTTATGATGTCTCTGGAAGAATCATTCTTGAATACGTGAGAGAACTCCGAAGGTTGAATCTCTTCTTCCTTCGGTGTTCGCGGTTCGGGAGAAGGCTCTGTAGACGAATCATAGGATGTGCAGGGTCGAAGCTCAAATTCGTCTATTAAGAGACTCTCACGGATTGACTCTGATTCTTGCTGGGGTTCGTTGTGACTGGTATGGGAAGACGAGGCCTCTAAGAAGAATTCTAGGATCTCTCTTCTTTCCATTGGGGATTGATGTTTGAACGAACCTCCAGCTAGAAGGTCGAGCTCTTGTGCAGATTCCAAGTCTATATGTGTGTAAAGGATGTTCGTTGAAACGTCGTCAGATATAGACAAGTCTGAGCTAGATGTCAAGAGGCTTGAGAACCTAGCCCAGGCTGCACATATGGACTCCATCTCTAATTGCTCAAAGTCGAAGAGGTCGAACGGTAGAGATTTTATATGTTCCGGATGGGAGAACGAGTAACAAAAGTTATCTCGTAGTTCTTCCCAACTGTTCACACTACCTACTGTGAGAGTGTACCATTATTCTGCCCTATCTACAAGGGAGAAGGGGAACAATTTCCACCTCAAAGTTTCCTGTGTCATGCCCAACACAAGTAGGCCTGAACACAGTCCTTCGAACTCCTCTACATGAGCATGAGGATTATCGCTAATCACTCCAGAGAAGGGTCGATTTCGAACCATGGCTATAAAGCCATGACCGAGTTCGCAGCAAGATGAGGAAGTTGATGGTTGCTCTAAGACGAACTCGCCCCTAGGGGTAGAGAGGCTTTGACAGGAAGGCATCTCAATGGGTAATGTGGATAAAGGTAGAATTCAAGAAAACGAAAAAGATAGATACGAGGACCACTAGGTTCGAAGATAGATACGGCAACCGTTCCCCGGCAACGGCGCCAGAAATGCTTGTTGGTATTTCTTAACCTCACCACTATGGCGCCGGGTTAGCGTGAGCGTGTAAGAAACACCCGGGTACACTGACGAGTGCGAACAAATCCGCAAGCGCACGGATACACTGTTGTAGCACTTCACCTCAGGAGTATTCCCAAGGGTATCAAATCCAAGGAACGGTGTGTATTACCTCCTAGCCTAGCTATGGTCCAAGGACACAACTCTATAGGGTGAGATGAAGATGGAGAGGATCCTACTGATCGTGGGCAGAGTTGAGAACAGTTCACCGGACCCTCCTGGCTATAACAGTCGATTCACGACAAATGGTTGCCTACACCTGTATCCGGACGTGGGGGATTCCGGAAGGGTCCAACGGTTGTCACTAACGCGGCCTACCCCAAGACAAACCGTGGGATACAAGGCAATCAAAGGATAACCCATCGTCTAGACACCACGTCTACACCACCGGTTACTACTATAGCACGGCTACGTCTGCCGACCCGTAACAACACTATAGCACTTCATACGAAGACGGAGCGAAGAACCCACGAGAGAGAGAGACCAGAACTCACTCAGGTAACACTATCTAAACAAGGATCACGGAAGGACTTTGGTCTAAACTAGAATGCAGGAGCTTCCACTTTACTCTAATTGGACTAGCAGGCATACAAACGGAATTAGCAACTTCTGAACTACACCAGAAGATCAAAGGCTAAGCTCATGAAGAACACAAGCCTCTAAATCATGAACAAGTGAAGAACACAAGAACTATTCACCTATGCATGAATACTACTTTAGTCTAAATAGGAAATGCAGAAATACTCACTTTATTCTAAACGAAGAACGAAGCATCCATAGAGATACAAATCCCTCTCTCACTCTCCTACTCTCTAATCTACCAAGGAGAGGCCTCTCCTTTGAAGGGAAGCTCTCATCCTTGAGTGAGATGGTGTGTCTCATTTCTTACCCCCTCCCCTTCTATTTATAGGCCAAGGTACCGGCGAGAGAACAGCTTGGGCACTTGGGAATCCACTGTAGGACCAATCACCGAGCACCACGTGGAAGCAGATGGCGATCCGTGGCAAGGTCGGTTCGGCCGATCCACCGGTTCGGCCGACCTGGCCCCACCACGTCTCGCACTGTTCTTTCTCCCAGTGACTGACATGTGGTCCCTTATGACGGTTCCCGGTGTATGGGTCGGTTGGAGGCGGTTTGCTCGGGTTGTGGGCCCTTGAATCCTTGTGCTGAACACGTGGCGGTGTCTGATTTGTCGGGAGGTGCTTCTCTTGGATTGATGAGGTGTCATGGACACATGGCATCCTGTATGCCAGCACATCACCACGTGGCCTGGTGTGGGTCCCACCGGGCCAATGATATAGTGTGATCTTATCTTGTGCATATCTCTTTCATCCGAGCTCCGAAGTATACAAATGATATATCCATTTTGATCATCTCAACGAGCCTGTCACAATGGTGCAATCCAAATTGGCATTTGGGACTGTTTATGATGATGCCATATTCATGTCATTAATGCACTTGCTCTCAGCTATATCATTTCATGTGTATTTTGGCCTGTCCTGCATCAAAAGCTAGAAACACCAACACTTGTAGAAATTGTCAGTATAAAGCCCTATCCTAGTGTTGATGATCACTTTCCATTTATTTTATGCAGGAGTTGACGGCATAAAAGTGGTGCTTAATAGCCGTCAACATCATGCAATTGTGTGCAGTTAGCCTGAATTGCCCATCGTAGAAATGAAATCACAGTTTCCTCGCTTGCCATGTCCCACATCTTTGACGCACAGTGCAGCTTCAACCTTTCGACTTGGTACATGTTGGCGACCGATAGTAAATAAGGCCAGGCATTGGCAGGAGTGTCCCATAAATCAGCCTCCTCCGGGAGTGATCCTTCACTAGCATATTTGATCAGGACCGAGAAGCCATCAGGGTGTGTGTCAATAATTGTAACAGTTTCAGAGCTAGACTCTACTCCTAGGCCGTAGAGCATTACCTCCATCACACAAGATACTTTCGCCACATCGGCACGTATCGCTCGTATCACCGGCATTCTGCACCTACGTGGAACACAACTTCCACAGGGGCTTGGGCTGCAATGCTTTCGTATATGCATATTTGCACTGATGGAGGAGGAACTTCAATGCAGTTGTCCTCCAGTACTGAAACAACACATGATATGTGTATGCGATCTTCACTGGATGTCACGCGCTCAATGTCATGATGCTCCACCAGACATTCAAATCCTCTTTCTTGTAGATCCCGATTCATGAACCAAACTTCTTTTGTAGCTTGAACTCGAAACGTATCATCTTCATCATTTGGGTCTCCAGCCATCGCACGCAACAATAATCGCACCTACGTGGAAGCAGTCACAGGCTTGGCAAATAATAACATAATGCGACCGTATCGCCATGTGTGAGTGTGTGTATTCACAGTAGTAACGAGACACGTACCATTTGGGATTTGTGCAGAGGAACGAGGACGACGGCAATGCCGTCTGGTACATCCATCTAGTGATGATCATTCATACCTGTAAGATAGCAATGTAGCTTCCATTGATGGCCTCCCACCATGAACGTACCGGATTCCTTGAACTTGCCCCTGGTTCCTTCTGCTGTCGCTTCCTGTATTGAGACTGAGAAGTCGACTTGCATGGAAGGAATCATTTTAGTGTCTAAAGCCATTAACACAAATCACCTGCAATGATCATCTCGTGCCTAAACTGTCTCTTATTATAGTGGGAGTGAATATGTCGTTCTGAAACGTGCGTTCGTGGACATCAGTTACCACCTGAATGGACGCGTCCCTTCAGTGCGGGTGTGGCCACGTTCGGGTCATGAACTTCCCGGTTCTAGTCCTTAAGTGTGATTCACAATGATCGACACGTCCGTTTAGAGGGGCTATGCACACAAGTTCGTCGGTTAACGCCTGATGCCAGTGCTTAACTGCAATTCTCAATGATCGACATGTGGATCAACTTGTGAGAGCGTGTCATTCCCAAACACCCATTCGAGATGCCTTTCTGTGCTTATATGCATGTTAATATTACACACACACACAAAAATAAGAAAACATATATTGCTATTCCAATTCCAGCTTATTCCGTTTTGGTCTTGTCGCGTCAACAAGTTCATCACATTTCTCAGTCTCCAAGGCCTGCGGGAATCATCAAGTGTGAATCCAGACCATTCGTAGACCTTTACAGTCACGACTAACGCAGCGTACCTAATCGAGGAGGACTTGTCAAGTCATCCCGCACCCTACGTGTTGCAACGCAAGGACCATCCGGTCCATCTGATTACAGCACCCAATCTTATTCTCCAGATGCAAGTGACACCTAAACCATTACATAAATAAACGGTAGAGAGTTGTCTCGTTGTTGATGCGGCATGAGCTGATGCAGTGAGACAGCCGTTAGATGCAGCTGATGCGGCGTGATTTGTCAGAAGGACTTTCTTGTGCTCTAGAGAGGAAAGTCTGGATGTAAACACAAACCTAGACATGTCGGGCTCATCCCGTGATACCCATCGTCCACACATGTAATCGATGCACGCCACTGAAGATTCTGACCTAGATAGATTCCTATCACGCGTAGGCCTGACTATATTCCGAGCATCTCACGTTTTCCATAGTAACTTTAGCAATGCTACACCGAGCTCACGTGGCTGCTGTAGTCCTCAATAAATAGGCGAGTGCAGCACAGCATTCTTGAAAGGCAAGGACAACACTCATCGGTTCCCCATCTTGCATTTCTCTACTTCAGTGGGATACAAGGGTGAGATCATTTTGTTGGCAAATCTTGTTTACTTTATGTATGCATGGTATCGAGACGGTCACATTGTTAGCTTATGTAGGGTTTGTTCTTCGTTTGTGTATGCAGTACGTGGGGAATGGCCGGGCAAGGAAGGGACGGAGCATGGAACTTGGAGGAGTCGGGGAAGGGGGAGCTGTCGGGCGCAATAGCACCTCACCGCCACCCGGTTCAGCCGCTGCCATCGGCACCGTAGCAGCACCCGGCCCCAATGGCACCTCCACTTCCGCTGGTATCGGCACCTCAGCAGCACCTGGCCCCAATGGCACCTCCACTTCCGCTGGCATCGGCACCTCAGCAACACCCGGGGGTGCTGCCACCTCCAGTTCAGCCACAGGCAACGACAGCTCAGGATCAGCTGAACCTCATGGCCCCACCTTTTTGCCCACGGCCCAGGCCGCCACCTCTGCTGTTGCCCATTGAAATGCCACCCCCGCGGCCAGTGCTCATTGAACAAGATGAATCGCATGACCTGAAATGGTTTGTGTTGCTCTGGCTTCAGCATGGCGGGCCCGCCCGTGTTTATCACGAAGGAATGTGGGTGTGCCCTTTTTGCCACAGGGGTCACAGGAAATGGACCATTCATGACTTGCTGTTACACGTGCATAACATCGCCGTTTCGCCTGCCTAGATTTGGGATACAAGGGCGAGGCATCGCGCTTTGGAGGAGTATCTGATCCAGGACCCACGTTTTGCTGCACTCCGTGCAGTGGCTGGATTTCCATGAGCCCGTGATGGTAGTAGTATGAGCCGTGATGGTAGATGCTAGTAGTATGTGGTGATGGTAGTAGTATGAGCCGTGATGGTAGATGCTAGTAGTATGTCGTTCAGAGTATGTCGTTGTAGTTAGAACTATGGTGGATCGATTCATCCTCATGTGTAATCAATGAGTATTAATGCATCTGTGTCGTTTGTATTTGGATTGTGTTGTTTCTAATAAAAATGGTAATGTGTGTGTACTCCCTCGGTATAAATTCGTTGTACACAGAAAGTCCGTTCCATTGATTTCTTAAATACCGGATGAACACAGACGAAAGTCCGGTTTGTAGTTTTCAGTCGGACCGGATTAAACTGTCACTGCTACGCAATGAGAAAACCAACATCTTACAAGGAAAAAATAGTAGTAGTAGTAGTAGTAGTAGTAGTAGTATTCAATCCGACCAGATGAACAGAAGGCGAATCTTCGTTCTGATTCTTCTACTCCTACTTCTACTAGTAGCAGTTACCACTAATCCACTAATCAAGGCGCCGCTTCTTTGTCGATGGTGCACCCGGCGCCTTGTTGCAGCTGCTCACGGACGAAGATGTCGCTCTGTTGCCGCCGCCCGTGGAAGATGGTGGCCGACCTCCCAGGGCGCCACCCGCGGATGAGGCCGTCCCTCCAATGCTGCCGCCAGAGGATGATGTCGCCGCTCCATGGAGGATGATGACGGTCAGTCGATGATGGCCTCTGCTCGGCGAGGATGGCAGAGATCGACTGCCGCCGACCGATGAGGATGAGAGAGGATGACGGCGCTTGGAGACGACAGTTCCCCGGCGAGTGGCGGTGCTTCCGCGCCCCTGACCCCTAGCACCTCTTGTTGACTTGCGAGGGGTGCGATGTTTCAGAGGCACATGATCTTGGATTTCATTTTGTTGCACAAACTCCGAATCATCAGACGATGTGTCAACCACCACCCGAATGGGCCTCCGCTCTACCTCCTCTTCATCAGACCACTGGAGATCCTCCCTTTCATCAGAAGAGGAGGAGGATGTGGCTTGCGCCGCACCTCTAGGAGACAATGGCTCCATGGGGAGAGAGAAAGGGAGCATTGTGCGAGGATGGGGTTTTTTGTTGGTTGCAAGAGTTGGGGGAGGAAGAGGGTGTTGTGCGAGAATGGGGTTTTTTTGTTAGTTGCAAGAGTGAGGAGAGGAGAAGAGGGCGCTGGGAGGAAGGGGGATATTTATGGCCGGAGGAACCCATTCAGCCATTATTGAAAAAACTGCTCCCGAAAAGATTAGAGTAGTTGTGAGATCCGTTCTGGTCAAACTAATTCAATTTTAACCAAATTTACAGTAAATTGTGTTAACACTTATATCTTCATATAAACTTATCGGGAAGTGAGAATTGCATTCTTTTGTGGACAGAGGGAGTACGTTCTGAGGAAGGGGGAAAGACCGTTCAGCAGAAAGTTAACGGACCAGAAGAAATAATAGTAGTCCAGAAGGTCCTTTTAGCAATACGTCAGTATACCGGACCTTCTGGACTACCTTTTCCACTCATTTGTCTTTGTTGTAGCTGTAACTCCTCCATTGTTCTACCACAACCTTGGTCTTTAGGTATCCTGTCAATGATGCCTCGTCCCTGGGCAAATCTTATTCCTGACATTGTTGTGAGTGTCGCCAATAAGATCAGTGATGCAAGAGATTTCATCATGTTCAAAGTTGTCTGCAAGGGTTGGAACTGTGCTCGTTCAGTTGAGGCACGCCCGTTTGACCCTTGGATTCTGAAATCTGAATTTATCAGTGAATCTGGAGCAGTGACATTCGCATCTGTCGCTGATATACAACTTTTTGAGGTCTCCTTTCCTGCATTGGCTGAGAAAAGGACTAGATTGATTGGTTGCGGTGGATCTTGAAGCCTAGTCGCCTTAGATTGCAGAGATTGGTGCAACGCGCTCATGCTGGATCCTTTGTCTCCTCGGAAGCACATTCGCCTACCTCGACTTCCAAAATGGAGCCAAATGGCTACTCTCCAAGCTTGTATCTTGTGCCTTGAAACAACAGCTGGTGTAGAGTCATTTGTCGTGATTACTTTCTTTTGGCCAGAGAAATCTTTTGCAGTGCTTGGGTCATTGCCCGTTTCCATTTGGCATTTGAGTAGCCAATCCGACTGGACTACACTACCTTCGGAAGATTTCTGGTGCAGTTCTTCTGAACACATGCGGATCTACTTGGGGCAAGATCTTCCAGCACCTCCCCATTCTGTTGGACTTCGGTTGTCATGGGTTATTGGCATGGGCAACTCTTCTCTACTCGAAGGTGAAGACCGATTGTTCTTTGTTGTTCTGGAGGAAAAAGAAGCTGAGGTGGTAGAATTTACTTTGCATTCATTCATCAGGGAAATTTGGCAGCCTATTCCCTTGGAGAGAGCTCCTGAGTTCCGGAATAAGATCATCTTGTTTGGTCCTGGCAAGTGCATTATTACAGAAGAGCATGCCATTTCTGGTTTGGCTGACCTAAGGGCAAATCACATTTACTTCCTACGAACTTATCATCACGATGAAAAGAATGAGTACTGGATCTACCAGCAGGGAATAGGTATTGTTCGTCAACACTACTCCGGCGATCCGCATTAAGCAGGTTCGTGGGGACTGGATTTGGTCGCGAGGAACATGGCTGTTGCCTAGCTATCCGTAATGAGGAACTTCGATTGTGTACCACCTGTAACACAATTCAAAGTACAAATATCTATATTATCATCCTTCGTCAATTATTCCGCGCATATGTATGAGTTTCTACCACAATCACTGTAGGGAACAAGCAGTTACGCATTCGATAATCAGGAAGGTCCTTCCCGCAAAACATCAACAGAGCGGACAAGTACCAAACATCATAAGATGGCATCTCACAGCTACTCATCACCACAAAGTTCACACCACCAACAAGTAGCAAATACCAAAATGCAAGCATGATTAGCACCTCTAAACCGTCTACCTAGCAATAACACCACGAATCACATTATGCCTCATTGTTGTCCTTGCTGAGTGACCTCTTATATGAGGCCTGTCTCAGCAATTCCCTCACCTTCTTCACCACAAGTGTTGCAGAATCCAGGAGCTGCTTGACCGTCTGCAGCTCAGCAGCAGTCTCTTGAATCTCCCTGTTAGCCTTTGCACATTCTTCCTTCCACATCCTTGCCTCGCTTTCAGCTTTTAGGTACCTGTTGGCTTCACCCTTTTCTGTAGGAGACAATAGAGCATCGTTTCTCATTTTCTTTCTCATCTCAAACAGGTTATAGGTTACCACCCCGTAGTATCGCGTTATCATCTGCAGCTCAACTGCTTTGACATTAGCCTCCTCCTTAGCAGCTGTACATGCTTCTTTCCACGACCTTGCTTCCTCTTCTGCTTTTCCCTTCATTTCTATCAGTTTCTCTAGAACTTTTAGAGTTCTAATATCCCATTCAGGATCTATCCACCTAAACGACACACACTTCATGCCATCAGTCTGCAGTCACCGATTTCGTTCATATAATTAGCGATTGACCACACTAACATCAAACGCAGAAGCAACATTTATTAGAAGTGATACAGGTTATCGTTTACCTCGCAGCAGCATACATATCGACGTCGAGGGTTGGCGCCTGTCCAGTCATACCTCAGATGGACAGGCAACCCGTCCTTACACTCATTTTCATTAGGATCTATAATGATAACTTCACGAGGACCAGGTGCCGGCGATCTGGAGCTTTCAGAGTCTACTGCAAACACCTTTAAAATACATGAATATAGTCTGTTAACCCAGATCCCCAAATCCAGATTTCCCCTTAACTAGTATGACAGATCAAAGTAGCATGGCTAAACAGAGGACTGACCTGACCGGAGCGAGTCCTGCTTCTCCGTTCGCCGCTAGGGCTGCTACGGTTCGCCATTCCCGCCACGGGCAACAGCAGATCTAAGCATCGACGCTAGCTCTAGTCTTTGCCACAAAGAAAAGGAGCGTGGTGCCGGCGAGTCTCTTGCAGAGTTGCAGTAATGTACGCCACGTCGTCGAGACAAATGAGATATATACACTTGTCTGCGGGAAAACTTTTTTTTGGCTATCGCGCGTGCTTTTCTCCCGCCAACTTACCAGAACCGCTCCATGCTGTTGTTGGGGCAGACATGTCCAGTTTCCGAGCGCGCGGCGGCCGGCCACGTGGAATAGTCGGCACTTGGAAACAAGCAGTTACACAATTGTTTCTCAGGAAGGTCCTTCCTGCAAACCATCAAAAGGACGAACCATCCGATTCAGGATCAATCCAAACGAACAACATCTTAGCTTTTCCTCCTTTTTACTACAAGGAAGGTCCTCCTTGCGAAACATCAATAGGCCGGAGTTTCCTCAATCATAACTCCCCCCTTCTCTATCTATTATCACCATACCTCCATTGTTCTTCCTCTACCTACAATGCAACGCGTATGAATTCCGAATGGTGACTATGCTCGAAATGAATGAGTTTGGGTCATGGACCCAAACGCCAATGACCCAAACGAAAGACCGCTTGGGTGTCGGACCCAAACGTCAGTGACCTTACAAATGATCCGATTTTTGCATTACAAATGTACTCACTGCAACAAAATAACGTATTGTTTCAACTATTTATTACATGACTAAAAACACTTAAATAAAACATTAAAACTACAGGGGACCTTGGTACAACCCTTCAGGTAATCTTCTACAGAGATTGTGCATAAATTCGGGATGATCAGTGAATACAACCGCCCAATCATATGTGAGTATTCCTTGAGGAAATATTCGCTCTAAGAGAGACATGCACTTGTCCTGCAATTGTGTGCAGTTAGCCTGAATTGCTCATCGTAGAAATAAAGTCACAGTTTCCTCGCTTGCCATGTCCCACATCTTGGACGCACAGTGCAGCTTCAACCTTTCGACTTGGTACATGTCGGCGACCGAGAGTAAATAAGGCCAGGCATTGCGATTCACAATGATCGACACGTCCGTTCAGAGGGGATGTGCACACAAGTTCGTCGGTTAACGCCCGGTGCCAGTCCTTAACTGCAATTCTCAATGACCTCCATTGTGAGAGCCATGTGTGGTTCGAGGAAGGGTGGATGGTCGCTTCCTGGTGTGATGAATGATTGACAACGTGGTGTGGACTGATTCTTAGCTAAGTATTGCAGGTGCAGGTTGCGGCTTGACTGGTGTTGGTGCAAGTGAAGAACACGCACGAAAGGTCGTTGCCGGTGAGGCCTCCAGGTGTGGAGAAGACAAGTAGCTTGGTTCGAGGGACCCGGTGGCCAGCGGGGTCAAGTGCGGGCCGCATGGTGGCAAGAACGTCAAGATGAAGTCATGGACGGTTTCTTGGTTGAGCCTCGAAACCAAGGTCGAGCCGGGACTACGTGGGAGCTGAGTCATGAGTGGTGATTGGCGGAGACTACACCGAGTTCGCAGGGTTTCCGGTGGTTCACCAGAAAACCACTAGGTTCCTTGGTTGATCCACAAAGCCAAGACCGAAGAACCGAAGACGGAGGTGCAGCAGCATCAGACCGGTCTGACCGGTGGGTCTGACCGGTCTGACCGGTGGGTACCGGTCTGACCGGTGAGGTGCACCGGTCTGACCGGTGTGTGACGACGCAGTCCGGAATCTTCGAAGCGGAGGACGCGCGTCGGGATCGCAAGGCTTGCGTCGAGGCTAAGCAAGTTTGCGGTTGCTGGGCATCCGTCCGATGGTGCGAAGACAAAAACTTCCAAATTCGCCCTTGAGGGGTATGTATCCCTAGTTAGCTAGTAAGTGTATTTTATTCTTTAGGTTGCCTCCATATAACCCAAGTGGTGAGAGGATGGCAGCCACCTCTTGGAACCCTAGCTCATTTGTTTTCCTATTTTCCCCTTCCATTTTCCTTTGGAATTTCTAGGACTAGCTTGAGAGCTTCATGGTGAGATCTTTTGAGAGGGAAGGATGATCGGGCGGCAAGCTAGACCTTGTATGAACCTCTTTGGTATGTATAGATGATTCGGCGTGGTTCCTCAAGGCTTGGATGTGTCTTTCCCGTTTCTCCTTTTCGGTGATTTTCGGAGCCCTTTCTTGGCGATTTTCTTGGAGCGATTTCGAGGCCTTTCTCTTTGGGATTTGGTGGGGGATGTATGCTTGAACCCTCCATGGTTCTTTTCCCCTTGATTCCCCTCCCAAATCCGTGAGCAAAGGGGCTCGATTTTGGGGTTTTCTTGGCTCTAGGGTTAGAGGCGTTCTTGGTGGGATTTCTTCGATTCCTCTCGATTTAGCGAGTTTTGGTGGACCAAATCTTGGCTATGGAGTACCCATGAGGTGTTTCTACTATCCCCAAAGTCTTGTGCAAATCCGTGGAGCGATTCGGGAGATCGGGAGGTTGATTTGGGGGAGTTGACCCGCGGGTGCTGTTCATCCCGAGCGTCCCAGCCTGACCGGTCTGACCGGTGCAGCTCACCGGTCTGACCGGTGCAGAGGCTCTGTGGGTTTTGCCTCGGGTGAACGTCTTGGTGAGTTCCCTGTTGTCTTGTGTTGCTGCTGTTGCGAGTTTGGTGTGTTTTGGAGCTCGGGAGGTTGGTTTCTTGGAATTGAGGTTTCCAGGCTTAGACCGGCCTGACCGGTGAACTACACCGGTCTGACCGGTGTAGGGGCCTTTCAGTGGAAATCGCCAAGTCCTGCTAGGGTGACCCGGCTTAGGGTCTACGGTGACCCGGTGTGTCTCTGGTGAGTGTCGGGTGATCCGGCGGTCTAGTCCGGGTGATCCGGTCTTGACCGGTGCAGGTGACCGGTCTGACCGGTGTGGTCAGTAGCTGCTCGAGTTGCTTGTTCCGCTGCGTTCTCGGGTTAGCTTCGGTGGTTGTTGGTTCCTAGGACTAGTAGCACTCCAGTGGCTGCGTGGTCTTGGCCAACTTGGGTAGTTGAGTCGGAGACGTGTTTTGGAAGCCGTGTTCGTCTTGTTGAAGTTCTCATCTCCTTCGAGAAGAATTTTTATTGGCTCTCATTCACTCCCCCCTCTCTGGTTCGCCTAATCAGTCCTTCACACTGCAATGCATATGAATTCCGAATGGTGAGTATGCTCGAATCAATTTGGAATAGATTAAACCAAATCGGCATAATAAGATGACATCTCATAGCAACTCATCACCACAAAGTTCACACCACCAGTCTACCAACAAGTAGCAAACATCATACGATGATCCGGTAACCAACACCAAAACACAATAATGATACAAACAAGTAGCAAACATCATACAATGATCCGGTAGTCAACACCAAAACACAATCATGATACAAGTTTCACAATAATCATCACTAATCATTCATAATAATAACTCCATCTCATGTTTGGCCTCTTGCAGCTGTTCCTTCACCTTCTACATCTCCTACCGTAAATCTTTGGTCTTGCAGGACTCTCTTGCATTTCTTAAAGTTCTTTCAGAATATCTGGATGTCTCGTCTCACGGCGAGGACTCTCTAGGATCTCCAAAAAAAAATGAAAACATCATAGAACAATTAGCAGAAAAAGAGAAAGAGCTTTAGTACGCACCTAAGGACAAGACAACTGAGGGCAGAGATCATTCTTCTTACCATATACATTGGAATAAATGCGTCGATGAATGGGTAGGATATTGAGTTTGTTTGGTTAGTTTTTTCTTTTAAATTTTCAAGAAGTTCGTTGTCAGTTGGACTGAAACGGGTACTAATAGGCAAGGGTACCCATTTCAGTCCAACTGACAACGAACTTCTTGAATATTTAAAAGAAAAGACGGACCAAACAAACTCAATGTCCTACCCATTTATTGACGCTTTTATTCCAATATCTATGGTAAGAAGAATAAACTCTGCCCTCAGTTTTCTTGTTTTTAGGTGTGTACTGAAGTTGTTTCTCTCTGTCAGCTAGTTGTTCTATCATGTCTTCGATCTCTTTGGAGATCCTAAGAGAGTTCTCCCCCGAGACGAGGCATCCAGATCTTCTAAAATAACATTAAGATGTTCTTGTAGAAATAAACTCATCCTTGGAGAAAACTCATCTCGATCTGAAAAATAAACTCATCTCAGTCTATAAAAAAACCTGAATCCTTTGAACCCAATTGTATGAGTACAGTAAAACAACCACCACACGTCACAAAACCTAGTTGTTTGCTACCTACATAAACTCAGCAAGGGCATGGTTGTCCTAAATGAACCTATCGATCCATCAAACGATGCAAATTGGAAACTAACTGAATCTAACACCTGTGAATTGTGCAAACGCTAACAATCGTGGCAGAATCCAGATGTCCCTTCAATGGTCTGCAGCTCCGAAATTGTATCTTCAATCTACCAATTCATAAAACGATGGACCTATTAATCCTATCGATTGTGCACCTCGACAAAAATCCATAAAACGAGTGGCTTGAAGTACATCTAGAAGCTACTAAAATACAAAACCTACTGTAAGACGATGCAAATTGAAAACTAACTGAATCTAACATGAATTGTCTATAGCCTATCAACTTCTAACACCTATCGAAGTGCAAATCTAAAGGTACGATAATGAAATCTAAACTACCAAATATGCTCATCAATCCTCCAGATCCCCAATTCTAGATATCCCCAACCCTAGTAAGATAGGGGAAAATATAGCGGCTCAAACCAGAGGATCAACCTCGTCTTGCTGTCTCATCCTCTTGTTGCTGGGATGTGGTGGCGCAACCATCTTCCCCTAACCGCTAGGATCTGCCATTCCTACCCCGAACTATTGCAGATCTGTGTAGCGGAAGTCAAAAATCTTTGCGAAGTCTGAGTGAAGTGTCTCGCCAGCCATTCGATACGTAATTATAGACTCAACTGAAACTTACATGTGGGACCTGGTCACAGTAAAGAATTCGTATGAACTATTAGTAGAGTTTCCCATATACTTATCACAACCAACAAGTGGTGCAGTGGTAAACAGCACAACCTTGTTCCTTCAGGTCTCTGGTTCGAACCCATGCCATGGCAAATTATTTTTGCAACATTTCGTGACCTATGCTTACACGTGGGACCCCGGAACTATTTATGACGACTTGGAACACTCTATTTTCAAAAAAATGCTTACATGTGGGACCCAACTGAATTTTATGCCGATTTGGAACACTCTATTTTAAAATAATGCTTACATGTGGGACCAAAGTTGGTTTATGACGCTGCTGACATGGCGAAAATGCTTACATGTGGGACCCTAGAAAATTTTATGACGACTTGGAACACTCTATTTTCGAAAAAATACTTACATGTGAGACCCTACTGAATTTTATGACGACTTGGAACACTCTGTTTTTATAATAATGCTTACATGTGGGACCGATGTTGGTTTATGACGTTTTTTCAGAACTTGTGGCGTCACAAAACAGCATGGAACAGGGAACGCTCGGCTACGGTACCAACCGTAATGACGAAATTTTTTTTGTCACTAAATTTGCTCGAAAGTGAAATATTATGACGAGATCATCCAGGAACGTCATAAATCAATGACGCTAAAATATGATTGCGTCACTAGTCAACGATTTTCTTGTAATAGAGATGTAAAAGGTGTATCACTTTTTATGGGGAAAGAAGCGGGTCCACATGCGGTTTGATATGGAACCTCAGGACGGGTTGCGGAGCAACCTGTGCCACTAGTTTTGGTCAGCAATTTATTTTTATTATGTCACTCCCAACTGTACCATGCATACAGCTGACGTGTAGGTATGGTCCAGTGACTCACATGCACCCTTTAATGACTTCACATATTTTTTTAAGTTGCAAAGTGGGATGCATCTATATTCATTATAATATATGTTTTGATCAATATATTTTTTA
The DNA here is from genome assembly GCA_036936925.1 of Cenchrus fungigraminus. Classification (NCBI taxonomy): domain Eukaryota; kingdom Viridiplantae; phylum Streptophyta; class Magnoliopsida; order Poales; family Poaceae; genus Cenchrus; species Cenchrus fungigraminus. The sequence goes on along the minus strand of CM072778.1, from coordinate 43,977,685 downwards.
ATCAATCTACTCAAATCATTTCACTTCATCCTGTTTTGCCCTGATCAAGCGTGTGTACACATGCGGTACTGCTCATACTCACCAATTGTACAACAATTTTTTTCACCAACATATATATCTGATGAATATGCTACAACCATGATTTTAATACTAATGATTTTTTGAGCACTAAATTTACGACTACATGATCATATACATGATCATATGCTGAACAATATATGAACACATCTCAACTAAAAAGCTAAAACGAAAACGACCACATCTCATGAACACATGAGACTTCATGTACCAAAAACTCAACTAAAGAAAAAAAATCCAACCATGACACAATCTACACCCGGGTGATCACAATCTATACCAACCATTGAAATAAAAATGATCTACTATATATCTAATTGTACTAAACAAATGGTTCCCGTTCATTTAGTTATCATGTACAAATCCTATCCACAAGAAAATCAAGGAAATCAAGGAAAATACGAGGGGAAAATTTCACATCTGATCATGAAAATCAAGGAAATCAAGGAAAGGAGACTAAAAGCATTAAAATTAGAATGCAATAAACAACAAAGTTTCTAGCTCATCAAATTTCAAAGATGCACAAATCATCTTGTTTGCACACAATTCCCATTCACAAGGCACAACAGGAATCTTTCACTTAAAAATAAAGTAGAGACCGACATGTATATTGTACTAATCCAGAGAACAAGGACATTAGGAGAACACTTAAATTAAGTGAAAGATTCCTGTTGTGCCACCCATTAGAGAAAAAGGAAGAGAACCCATTAGATGAATGCTAATATAGAAAAAAAACGGAAGAGAAGGAAAAAATGAGACACAAAAAATCCAACCATAAACAAGAATGCTCACAACCTATACACGATGGTTAAAGAGAAAGATTGAGCGAGATAAAAAAAGAGACGCACACAATCGGTACACGAGCGAGATTAAAAAGCGATGAGCATAACCTGTACACGATCCTATAGAAAGCGTATACACAACAGAGGCTTTAATCTGTACTCTTGCTCACAGAGATGCTACCGAACGAAAACCAACCAATGATTCGACCTACAAGGCTCGAAGGCTAGCAAGAAATATTTAAGAAAAAAAAGAAAGGAAACAAAAAGGAAAGATAGAAAATCGAGAAAGGGGAAAAGATCCGGCATGCTCGCTCTTCGTCGCCAGCGGCCGCAGAAAAACGAAAGGGAAAAACGAAGCCGCAGAACCAACTCCAAAAATCAGACACAGCAAAACAAAATCGTCGCCACTGGCCTCGACCCCAGCACCGGCCGCGACCCCGTCCAGGCCCCGCGCCACCTGGAGGAGCTGGCGGGGAAGCTTGAGGTGGAGGGGCGCTGCTGCTTCCCGCGGCCGCCTGCACCCAACCACCGGCAGAGCACGAGGTCGAGGTCAAGGCCCGCCGCCGCCGGGACCACCGGCTGGCCTCCTGCTCGCTCGTGCGGATGGAGATCCAGAGAGCCGAGGCCTGTGCCGGTGAACAGGATGTAGCCCGTGGTCCACCGCGCGAGAGTGCTGGCCGTCCATAGGTTGTCGTAGCGCAGGAACCGCTCCAGCGGCCGCCGTGCGCGCTCCCGCCGTCACGCGTGCTCCGCCCGATTCTCCTCTTCGTCCTCCTCCGCCTCCTGCTCCGGCGCGTGTGCGGGGACTGGACGGCGGCACCCCATGTCCCGCCGAATCCGGCGACGGGCGGACCGGATCTGGGTGCCAGCTCCTCGCCGCGGCCTGCTCCCACGCCGGCGGGCGAGCGCCGCCCTTCTGTGGAGCCAGCTGCCTCCTCCAAGCGACGGCACCCACCCTGTTGTGTCGGGCAGGGCGTCCTTGCGCCGAAACGACGCACGACCAGATGGTCGGGGAGGGTGCTCCGGTCCCCGGCGGCGCCGGACCTCGGGGCGCCGCCCCATCACGCCATGGACCAGCGACCCGGCCATCCAAATCCGGCAGCTGCGACCTCGGCTAGGCTCGACCCGCGCCTCACGCCGCCGCCGGTGGACCTGCCGCTCGCGGACGGGATCTGGATCTGGATGTGTGGAGAGACGGACGGAAGGAGAGAGAGAGTGATGTTGGTCAAATGGTTTTGAATGGAGAGAGGGGTGCGGTGTTTGCTACTAAGGCCTTGTTTAGTTCGTGGGAAAATTTGTCTTTTCAACGTTTTGAACTCCTGTAGCACACTGTAGCATTTTTCATTTGTTTGTGGTAAATATTATCCTACCATGGCCTAACTAGGCTCAAAAGATTCGTGTCGCGAAGTACATCAAAACTGTGTAATTAGTTATTTTTTTTATCTACATTTAATACTCCGAACATATGTCTTTTGACGTATTTAATGTGATGTGATGGAGAGAGAGTGGAGAAAACGTTAGAAACTTTAGCAAACTAAACAAGGCCTAAATGCATTACCATCGGTACTGAACACCTCTGCCCGAACGGGATGCGCGGTATAGTCGCAGGATGAGGCTCCAGTCCCAGAATCGAGCCGGTCCGCCGCTTCGTCCACCGCGCGCTTAAAAAATTGTTGTATTCCCTGTCCCGGTTCTGCAGCATACGCTGCCATGCTAGGTACGAGAGTCAGTGGTGCCCATCTCGAAATCGCCCCGGCGGGATCAGATTGCACGGTTCGGATTCAAAGTACCCTGGCCTCAAGCCCGCCCTAAGAATCTTGATTCCCGAGCTCCAACCAACATAAGGATGAATTTACGCGACGTGTGGCTTTAAATGCACCTATTATCCTAACATTTATAATTGGATGTCTACTCTAGAGGTTGCTATGTAGTAGTAGTAGACAGTAAAATGGAATAACGGAACAATGGTGGTTGTACACATGAATAGAAAAGAGTGCATCCGATCCTGCGTGTCAAGAAGCGGTCTTGTTTCCCCTTTATCTCCGGGAGCAGTGCACGAAGTGCAGCAGGTTCACCACGCTCAGGGCCGCCATCAACCAGAAGAAATAGTCCAGATGCTGAAGGGATACGGGGGGCTACGCTAGCACAAACAAAATTTTTCCCGCAAAACAGGAACTGCTGCTGTCAGAGATCACGGGATTACCACTAGACGCGCAGATGCAGCGGAACCGTCTCGATGTAGACGAACGTGTCGAGGTAGCAGACAGTGCAGTTGCTCACATCCACCTTGTCCTTCACGTGCGGTTCGTCCTTGTGCCCCAAACGTAGCACCTCCAAGGTATCCACACGTACGGAGAAGGAATGCCGATCGTAGATGTAATAGCACCTCACGAACGATCACGAACCGGAGGATATAGATGGAGGAGGGGCTGCAGAAATCACTATTCACCCGCGGTTACTGTTCACTACGGGTTACTGTAGCATCGCGCTACTGTAGCGGCGGCGGTACTGTAGCAATGATTAGGGTTTTCCCTCCTCCCCACCTTTGTATATATAGAGGTTACTAATGGGCCTTTCAACCTTTGCGGCCCATTAAGACTCTAGTACCCTAATGGATCAAATCCATCAAGCCTATTAGTGGATCAAATCCAATTGGCTCTAGGGCATATATCCAACAGATGCCCCTCGTTCAGGTTGTCGGGGATCCACCCGGGCGCCCCGCCGCGCGCCGTCGCCCACGCGACCGCGCCGAGCACGGCCGAGTTCAGGTAGCTCCTGGCCGCGATCGTAAGTAGCGCCAGGGAGGTGCCCAGGCTCTTCATGCCGTCGGGCGACTGGTCGTAAAAGAACTCAAGCACGCCGGAGGTGCTGAACACCTCCGCGGCTCCGAGCACCACGAACGACGGCGCCTGCCACACGATGCTCATCACTGCCCCCCCCCCCCCCGCCTCTCACGGCCGCCAGCCGCCTCGCCTCGACCATCGCCGCGTACGCCATGGTGGCCACGGACAGTGCGAGGCCGACGCCGAGGCGGTGCAGCTGCGACAGGCCGCGGTCGTTGCCGGTGACGCGCCGGGCCAGCGGCACCAGCGCGGCGTCGTAGATGGGGATGCCGACGATGATGGTGATGGTGCGGAAGATGGCGAGGGACGCCGGCGGCACGGTGAACGGACCGACGCGGTTGTCCATGGCCGTGCCCTGCTCGATGAACGTCGACGACGCCTGCGAGGTCACGGCGAAGAAGAGCACCATCGACGCCCACACGGGGAACATCCGTTCAGCTCCTCCACCTGGGACACCGTGCACAACCTCCACGTGCTGACCGTCGACGCCGCGCCTTTCTCGCCGGACGACGACGGCGCCACAATGGCAGCCTTGTCGAAGAACCTATACAAGACATCATTCAATTATTCATCAAAAGTTAAAACAAGTTCAACATGCAAAATTTTTACAGTAATTTGGATGCACTCCAGTACCTGAACTGGCAGGTATGGGCAGTCTTGAGATTTGTGTCATTTGGCGAGGACACCTCATGCAGGTCTGAGCTGTCCGCTGGCAGCGTCGAATTGCAATTCCTCACCGCTGCAACAACCACCTGCGAGACTCTTGTTAGAGGACTCCCTTCCAGCCTCTTGTACCTGTACACCTTCCTGCCGGCAACAAAGACGGCGAGGCCAAACACGGTGAGCGCCATCGGGATGGCGAACCCGACCCCCCACCCTACGTTGTCCTGGACCCAGACAAGCACGGTCGACGACAGCAGGGAGCCCAGGTTGATGGAGAAGAAGAACCAGTTGAAGAACGAGTCCTTGTTCACCCGCTCCGCCGGGTCGGCGCCGTCGAATTGGTCGGCGCCAAGGGCCGAGGTGCAGGGCTTGATGCCGCCGGACCCGACGGCGATGAGATAGAGCCCGATGTACACCGCAGCACGATGAATGCTGCTGCCGTTGAAGGATGAATCCATGAGCAGTGGAAGCCATGCTGAAACGGTGAGGGCGATCATCCCCTGACAAAACGAATTTATTCAGAGTTGCAGATGGAGCATCACAGTAAAAATTAGCAAGTTAATTACTACGGCTTAGCTTGTTGCAACTTACAACGGCCTGGATCGAGATGAAAATCACCACAGTCCAGTATGTTCCCCAGTATGTGTCGGCCAGTAAAGCTCCGATGAGCGGCGTGAAGAAGCAGCTGCCGATCCAGGTGGACACATTCTTGGCAGCGTCGACATTGCTTTCGTGGAGCACGCTCGTGAGATAGGTGACCAAGTTCTTCTGTATCCCAGAGAAGGCCAGGCTTTCGCTGATTTCAGAACCTGATGCACGCTCAGGACTCAATAGCTAGGTTATAACACGGTGGTGTCGTTCACCCCCCTCCACCCCTTAACCCGTCGCTGCCTACGTCATCAGGTGACGCCTGCACCGCCTTCCTCCGCGTCGTCCGCTTCCTCCGTCGCGACAGGTCCCTCTACCGCCGGCCCGTCGTCGGTTTCCTCCCGTCCGAAGCCCGCTCCTCCGTCCGAAGCCACCCTCGCTCGCTCCACCACACCGAGCCGCCGCACCGGTCCGCGTCGGCCGGCCGCGCCCTCGCGCAGCTCGTCGACCTCACCTTCTCCTTCCTCCCCAACCCGAGTTCCTGGCGGATCTGCGACGCCGGCGACGGGCGCATTCTCCTGGCCGCCGACACCCCTGTGGGGCAGGACAGCATCGGGCGGTGTCGGGGCATGACCGACCGGGGAGCTGCGTTGACCACAGCTCCCGCACAGGGCTACCGACGGGCTCCGCGTCGTCTCGCGAGGCGACGGGTACGTCCCGTTCTCCCAGGCGGAGCAGACGGGGCGGAGCTCCGTTGTACGGCCTCGTCTCCCCGAAGCGACAACGACACGGATCCCCCGCGGCTACGGGAGTTTTTGCGCGCGAAATCCACAATAGTGTGCCGGTAAAGGGTGGAGTCCGGGGAGGACGGCGAGCCGCGACGGAGAACCGCCTGCGCACCCCTCCGGCCGAGGCCGGACCTCGCGCAGGGAGAAGCAGGCCACTGGGAAGGGAGCAGGAGGAAGCCGCCGGGGAGGGGAGCAGGAGGAAGCCGCCACGCTCGCGCCTCCGGCGAGGGAGGTCGCCACCAGCCTCGTGCCGGGAGCTCGTGAGGGAGTTGCCCACCTGCGTTCGCCGCTCCCCTGCGGGGGTGAGAGGGCGCCAGGGCAGAGCTCGCACGCCGCGCGCCTGTGGGTGAGCTCGCACGCCGCGTCCTGTCCTTTCTCGTGTCCTTCACTCTCTTCTGCTGCTCACTCTCCTTTCTTCTCAAGGATTCCCTCTCCACGACAACAAGCTAGAAGGAAGCCTTGATTTTCCTTCCGTGCGTGGATAGCAAAAGGCCACGTAGCTTCCCGGAGAAAGATGAAGGCGTGGAGCATTTTTTTAATAGACAAGGCGTGGAGCAGGTGGACAGATCGTTTGCCACATTAGCTTCTGGAACTTTCACCTCGCATCACGGCCGGCCGGTTACTAGCATTTTTTTAAGAAAAGAGCAAGGGAAAATGAGAAAGGAATAAAAAAATGCTAACGAAGAAAACAAATATTGTATGAAAAAAGGAAAAATATAGTGTACAAATGACAACCATAATCCAAACTTTGTAGTGATATTTTGTATAAATTCATATAATAATTATTTTTTACGATTCCTAAAATTATTGTAATCATGTTTCTATTAGTTATGCTTGACATTATTCAATTAAATAGTCACACAATGGTATACACAACTGCATTTGTAGTTGATCTTAACCTCCATACAATGCATTAAACAGCTTACAGACGGGCTCTCTGTCTGTGGGTTGTATGAGTTGTCTGTACATCTGTCTGTATGATAAAATTGAGGTTCAGCAGACAGCCTCCCGTCTGTGGGTTGTACATGCCCTAGGGCCACGATGGGCTTCCGGTGGAGATAAGGAAGAAAAAAAAGTAAATAAGAGAAGAAGATGAGAAGAAAAAAAAAGTAAAAGAAAATGGAAAGGAGAAAATAGGAGAAAAAAATCAAAAGAAAAGTGAAGGGCATTATGGACATTTCACCCCTTATCCACATTACACAGCCAAGAGAAGCTGTTTTGCCAAATGTTTTCCTAAAACGGATTCAGCAGAATCCGCTCCACCAGCACAGCTACAGCCGAAGCTGCCACAGCCGGAGCCCTGCCAAACGCACCCGAACTATTTCATTTCACGCAAACTGCTTTGAACACCCAAATTATGATCCTGTAAATTCCTAGACGGCATTAAGAAGTTTTTATGACTACAAGCCAGATTTTCTGCCTGGTCTCACTGTTTGTTATGTAGACTGTAATGAATCCCGAAACTGCATGCGGAGATTGTTAGCCTAATTGACAAAGTGAAAAACCGTTGAAAAAGTGAAAAACTACTTTGCCAGCAATTTTCTGCACTCTTTTCTATGGTTTATCACTGAACCCAAACAAACACAGTTGGATTCCTTCTTATCAGCATTGCTGGTGCTCTTAATGAGTTATCTTGTTAATCTTTTTTTTATTAAAAAAATCAGCTTTGTAGAATACCAAGGGTGACCTACTCCTACTAAGCATATGATTACTTACATTGTTCTTATTATTAATTATGAATTTCAAAAATTAAAATATGTATTTGCGATGGAAGAAATGCTTAAGTGCATGGGAAGATACAATCATTTAGTGTCCAATGCCCGTGGCAACGCACGGGCACTTCGCTAGTTTGTAGAGATGTTGAAAGAGTAGAATATGGAAACTTTTCGGTAGTACCTAAAATCAAATAGCATGCTCTCCAATTGCCTGTACTCCGCTTCAGAGCTGGATTTTTGTTAATATCAACTGTTCCATCGCTAGTGTAATGTGAACCTTCATCCTGGATATGATAATCCAAAGAGTAAAGGCAACCACGCTAAATCAACTGGACATATTGTTCTTTGCATATGCCTATAGTTGCTAAAAGAATGTATTCTATGCCTTTCCATAGAAAAGGTGTTCTTTCCCCCCTGGTAGATAGACCAGAGCTCAACTATACTTTTGTTCAGTGACATTAAGTAGCAATATTTAGGCGACTACTTAGCAAGATTACATATGGAAGCATTGTAACGGGGCAAGAGAATTCACCTGTGGAGGCAGGTAGTGAATCAATGGCATCTCCTCGTCAGCTGCTTCTAGTGGCGGATCTACCGCCGGGGCGGCCGGGGCTCCAGCCCCGGCTACCGCCGGAAATACTGTGAAGCCCCCCCTGAGCCTCTCCTACAGATTTTGAGTAAAATAATGAAGGAAGGAGGAGCCAGAGGTGGAAGAAGCACAGGAGAGCCCACCCTAGGGTTCGATCCTGGCTTTGCCACTCCTGCTTCCATGGTTAGTAGGGCTATGGAGTAAAGAATCTACACACATATATATTGTGGTCAGTTGGTTACTCTGCTGCCGGCCTAACAATGACATGAGAACAGGATAAGGAGATGGGTGAACACTCTATTCAAAATATTGTTTACATTGTACCGTCTCTCTTTTACACCATGATTCTTCTTGCAGCATTTTTTTTTCATTTTCCTCAAGACACCAGTATATGATATCGTCGCGTTGTAGTTTGAATCCATGGGTTATTTTTTTAGCACACCTCTTTTTAGCTCAAATAGCCCCAAAAGAAGCCAAACAGGTGGGCTATTTTAGAGCTATTTACAACTAGCTCACCTAAAAAAATTATCACACCAAGAGGTACTAATTGAGCTATTTTGTTGGCCCATCCTCTGTTTCCTGGTAGCTAGTAGCATGTATGTTTGAATTAAAGGTAAAATAGCCCAAATAGCCTTTGGATCCAAATAACTCAAGGGCTATTTCATTGGAGGGATATTTTCTTAGGTTAAACTTTAGCTTTCAAAATAGCTCTAGGCTATTTCTCCAAACACGGCCTATAGGGGTGTTCGAATCCCATGGTTATTTTCTAGCTCTTTCCTTTTTAGGCCAAATAGCTCAAAAGAAGTCAAATATGTGGACTATTTTAGAGCTATTTGCAACTAACTTACTCTAAAAAATTATCCTCTCAAGAGGTGCTATTTGAGCTATTTGGAATGGAACTCTCAAAATAGCTTTTGGCTATTTCTCCAAACACCCCGTAATAAGAATCGATCACATGATACTTTTGCGAACATAAAATATTTTCTTGCAAGCAACACCAGCAATGGAGCCATGATTCCTCCCTCCGAAACACAAGTGTAGCGAGAAAAAAGTTGACTTAATTATTCCTGCTTTTATTTTCTGGTTGGTAAGGCCGGCATTCCCACAATACCACTACATGAGATTGATGTGCAAACTATTCTAGCTGTCGGGTAGTAAGAGCATATGCAAAATTTCATTTTTATTCTCAATGATTCAAAGGTTTCATTCCCTTTGCAATTGAGTGTTCAAATCTACAGAAATTTCCAACAAAACCTGGCACTGTTTTCATCCACAACCCAGCTGGAGGAAACGGCGACCTTGCTGAGTTACGAACAGCTTCTGAGCTTAATCTTGTGTTGGTAGAACGACGACAACGAGAAATTGAGCAACATCACACGCTGTGCTCGTAGAACAACGTCAACAATGAGGGAGGGGTACCTGGGTAGAAACTGAGCTAGCTTTGGTGGAGCATGGTGTGGTGGGTGGAGCAGAGGAGAAGCACAAGCCTATCCAGAAGCGCAAGGACTGAAGTGGCAGTGGGAATAGAGCCTCCAACGGAACGGAGCCTCTCCAGCAGCGCAAGGATACTAGTGTATTCTTGTTGGAGTGGAGTACTGGAGTTGAAGGAGTCACACCACTTTAGCAAATATTCAAATCGCAGATGGATTTGTTGTCCACACCCACGGACCCACCCGACAAACACCCAGGCTGCTTGCTCCGGGATCTAATTAACAATGGCGAATTTTGTTAGATCTTTTACGGTACACAATACCACCCAACGGTGATACGGTAGTATTATCGGTTTTTTTCAGTTTTTTACTATAGATAAAATGGTAATTTGCTCCCTGTATATTATTTGGAAAAAAATTTTCTGCCGTCAAGGTTACATAAAAAGACTTAATTTCATATATTACAACAATATTATCTTGTATATTTCTGATAATACCAATATACTACCCACACCACCTATGAATACCACTCATAGCACACTAAAAACACCGGTGGTACAGAATTAATCTCAACCGTCAGATCCTTACATAAAGGTCCTTTTTTTATTACATACGAGTTCTTTTCAACCGGTGGTACAGGGTGGTATTGTGTACCGTAAAAAACATCTCTTTCTTTCGCTTAATTGATCAGACTAGCAATCATTTTAACATAATTCCTGAAGCCACAGTGATTATTATTACTAAACTGTTAAGTTGATTGATCTGATGAGGATAGAGTCAAGACAATAATTTATAACAGCATACTCATTATTGATTGCATTTGGGTTTTCTTTAATTTTTTTCTTCCTGCGTGATCTATGAATTTAAACAATTCTGTTAAACAAGTTATTAGTAAGAAAGTTTCTATGTCCTCATGTACTCATGTTTATTATCTTCATGTGGTAAAACAAGAGAATACAAGTTCTCATTACTACTAGCTGCTAGAGAATGTCGCAAGCAAATAGGAGTAAGCATCTAGCATCAAGTTTTTCACAGGGTGAGGAAAGGGACAAGCCCAGGAGGCAGTGGCGTAGCCAGGAAAAAAATATAGCTGGGGCGGACAATACCAGAGCCTCGGTCGCCGCCAGGGTTTTTTTTTACCAACCGGTATATTTTTACCGTCACCCAGCGGTAAGGGTATACCGCAGCGGTATTAATGGTACCGCTATTTACCGCTCGAATTCAAAATCCAAACCAAAATGGCTAATACAAACGGTTTGCAGTGGCTTACCGCGGTATAAACTATTTTTACCGCTCCGGTATGAATTAAAACCGCTACGGATTGCATTAAAACCGTTTACAAGAAAAAGGGTCTCCGGCTTGAAAGAAATGAAAATTTTGGCATGAGGTTGGCACAAAGTAGTGTTAAATACCACCCCTAATCAATAATTTATAGTTATGCATAGAAATACCACACCAAACACAATAATTTTAAGCGTGCATAAGTGAGTTGATAGTTCAAATACAAATAATTCGATACAACTCAATAAAAGTTCAATGGTAGAAAGGAAAGACCCCCATTTGGGACGCCGATTGGTACTCGGCAATGGACATGACATTCGAGCCTCTCACCCTAAGCAACTCACCCTTGTACTGTTGCCAAGTTACTGCAATGGAGCACCGATGATCCGCGCGCGGCCAAATGTTGTTTGAATCTAGTAGAACCACCACCACTTTTCTGCATACCACAATAGTTGCATCGCCATCCGGGAGCTAGATTGTCACCATGTTCCCATACGGCATCTTTAGGTCTGCCTGACATTGTCTATCTGCATAAATGCCAACACAAACAAAACAATTACTTAATCGTACCTAAAGAAAATGTACCTAAATCTGAAACAAATCCTACCTAAAATTGGATCCTACCACAAATCCTACCTAACATCCTAAATCCTACCTAAAATCCTAAAGCAAGAATCCTACCTAACATCCTAAATCCTACCTAAAATCCTAAAGCAAAATAAACCTAAATCCTAACACAAATCCTACCTAAATCCTAATGCAAATGATACCTACAGGTAATTTCTACCTAAATCCTAAAGCTACCTACACAAATCCCTAGTCCCCTACACTTAATGCAAAAAAAGAGGGAGAACTCACCTGCTGCCGCCGCGGTATACCACCCTCCCGGGGCGGTAAGCCGCCGCAACCGCGCGGGAGCGGGCGGATCCGGCCTCGGCGCGGCTTACCGCTGCTCCCGCCCGGTTTACCGGTGACGGGGCGCGGCTAACCGCCGCCCGCGACGCGGACGGGCCCAAGGCGCGGCGGGTTGACTTGCGAGGGAGCGGGGAACGCGTCTGAGGCGTCGGGGGCGACCGGCTCCAGGCAGAGACATCAGATAGGGTGCTTTGAGACGGTTTGGGCCTGATGGGCCTTAACGGGCCGGCACCCTTTTTTTCTTTTTCTTTTTTTTACCTTCTAAAGCTCGAAATAAATACTAAATGCACTCAAATTTGAAAACTTTTGACACCATCAGATTCTATAAATCATGAACTATTTTTTAGGAATTTTTAACGATTTTTTCATTTTTTTGAATTCAAATTTGAATTTTTTGAACCCTAGTGGTTTAAACCGGCCGGTACCGTTACTGCACTGGAGCGGTAAGAACGGTAACCGCGGTAACCGGTGCGGTAACGGTGGGTAAAAAAACCCTGGTCGCTGCCGCCATGCCCAGCGTCCCAACCCCGGCAGTGGCCAGCGCAATCCCGTCCTCCTCCTCCATGAGCCGCCACAACACCCTGCTCGGAAGCCGGAGCTGCCTCCGCGCACCACACCCTGCTCGGCAGCGGTAGCTAGCTGGATGCTTCTATCTGTTTTGGGCCAAGATTTAGACGTCTTGGGCTGCTGAGATAGTGGGTCCGTTACTAAGGAAATAACAAAGGTCCAGTTTGAGGAGGTTTCTTCTACCTCCGTCTAAACCAGCAACCTGACCAACACCGCCGCGCCATTCAGGAGCTTGAAAATTTGCCAGAGAAGAATGGAGGGTGCTCGTGCAATCCTAACTCTAGCTGGGGCGGGCGCCCCACCTCGCCCCAATGTAGATCCGCCACTGCTAGGAGGAGTACCCTTTCTAAAGGAGAAAGGATTGAAGTTTTTCTCAAGAGAAAAAAATAAAGGGAAATGGGATCGTTTTCTCAATCTGTTGGAGCACGATTTCCCCCTCCAAATTCCCATTTAGATTATAGGGAATCCCAAGATTGAGCCGAACTTAATTGCAATCCCTCTTTTGTCAATCTGTTGGAGTTATTACTCTAACAATCCACCCAAATCACCTCAAATATAGAGGAAAAGTTGTGATTCCACCAATATATTGGTTGGATTGAGGTGAGATGTGATTGTGTACGCAAGAAAATAAATTAATCTGTTTGGTAACTCCATAATCTCATACCAACCTCTTTTCGAACTAACAAAGAAACGGACACAGTCACACACTGACGTCTCGAGATGGGATGTGGTTGCTTGGCCGTTCGTTCCTACTTGTACTCCGTAGGCTCCTGGCCTAAGAGCAACATCAAGAGTTTGCTAAAACATTCTTCTCCGAAATGAAGTATTGATGACTATTCTAAATTTTTCTTTCCTCAAAAACACATCAACTCACATCAAAATGTTAATAATTATCCCCCAGCCCCAATACTTGCAGGGGGCAGGCCGGACCCACAATACTTGCATGTAGGAATTAGCGGAGGCTCAGGGGCGATTGGGGCAGGCGGAGACTCCCGCAAATATGCGGGGAGCCGGGCTCTGTTTTCGCATTGTGAAGATTTGCGGGTGATTTTTCAACGTCTGTTGAAGGTCAGTTTTCACTGTTTTCTCTCCAAAACAAATTTTAAGGGAACTTTAAACACTATTTCGGAGATGCTCTAAGAGCAACTCCAAGAGTTTGCCAAATTTTTCTTGGCAAATCTTGTGTTTTACCAACTTGTAAAAAAGATATGTCAAGTAAAAAAAGAGTACATCTCCAACAGTTTGGCATACTCCACTTGCCAAATTCAGATCTAACTTACATCAGGAACCCTGTACCTCTAGAAAACTTAAATCAGGAATCCTGAGAAAAAACAAAATTATTTTTATACCCTTCCACCTCTTCTAATACGGGAGGATGCGCCGCGGATCGCTGCGCGCATATATACGCGCGCGGAGTCGGTTTTTCTCAACTTGGGATAAATGGCAACCTGAGATGGGGAACTGTTGAAGAATGTTTTTTTATTTTTACCAAAAAAATAACAATGACAACTTAGGATGAGGAACTGTTGGAGTTGCTCTAACATCAAGAACAGCCAAAAGCCGAAGACACCTTTATCGCCTTGGGAAGTTGGGATGCGATGTGGTTGCTTGGCAGGGCACTTTGGCAGTTCGTTCCTACCGGCTCCACCTCCACTGTTGGTTGCCTGTTCCATTCTGGGAAAGCTCGATCTGTGATTGGTTGATTGCAGTTGGCATCTTTGGGAGCTCGGCATGAAGCCCTGCACATTTTGCACACGCGAGAATTCGACGACGTTCACGGGACTGCTGCATCATCGGCGACGTTCACGGGACTCCTGTTGCCAAACGGGCCTCCCAGAATCTCGCCGCGGCGGCTGTGCTCCTCCGGGCCGGCCCTGAGCCGACGACCCGGGAAGAAAACAAGCTCCATCAGCACCTCCAGACGCTCCTCGACGCGGCCGCTGAGCAGCAGGCGGAAAGTTCGGCGTCCCGACGGCAGGAGGCGCGGGCTCTAGCCCCGGAGCGCTCGGTTCACTGCGGGTCCTCACGCCCATCGGGACAGCTGGGCCGCGCGGAGAGCGTTCACTCACCCGCTAGCCGCTGGGTCGACCCCAACCTCGGAGCCCGGGGCACATGCTCGGCGCGTGGAAGGACAACGGCCAGTGGCGGGTCCGGCACCGAACGCCGACCGCGAAGGAAGTACAGCCGAAGGCGCGGAGGCCACTACGACAGCAGCGAGGACCGAAGCCGGAGTCCGACGCCCGACCCCCGAGGTCCGCGGGCTTTTGGCGTCAATGTTCTCGCTGCAGCCCCACCAGCTTGATATCGTGCTCCGACCACCGTCGCGAAGTACGATGGAGAGACCAACCCGAGCGTCTGGCTCGAGGACTACCGTCTCGCTTGCCACAACGGCGGGGCGACCAATGATCTGTTCATCATCAAGAGCATCCCGCTATACCTTGCCGACTCGACACGTACCTGGTTCGAGCACCTTCCCCGGGGAAGGATCAACAGCTGGGTTCAGCTCCGAGACGCCTTCATAGGGCACTTCCAGGGCACCTACGCCCCGCCCGGCAATTCCTGCGAGCTTCGCCACTGCCGGCAAAAGAAGGGCGAGAGTCTCCGCGACTACATACGCCGCTTCTCCAAGCGCTGCGTCGACCTCCCTGATACGGCCGACAATCAGGTTATCACAGCCTTCCGGGATGGTACCACGTGCGAGACCCTTGTCCACCGGATAGGGCGAGTCAAGCCGAAGACCATCCGGAAGCTCCTCGACCTGGCCACTGACCACGCCCATGGGGAAGAGGCCTGTTGACGGTCGACTTTGACGCTCCTAGCCATGAGTTTACTTTCAATGTTGGCATTGATTTGATATCCGATCTAATGGTACTAACCCCCTTGATATAACAAGTTCGCTCTTGCATGTGGTTTTTGGAGTATATTATTTATGCAGGATTTAAGCACCTAAATAAGTACTTCCGGGTAAAGTTCATCAAGCACTTTATGAGAAGATAATGAAGCCTGGTACAAGTCAAGACTCGGAGTGAACATGACTCCAAATGACCCAAGTACCAAAAGCATGAAGCCGTAAAACTCTAGGGACCTAAACAGAAGATGCAGGAGCTTGTGCAACAAGTACCCTTATCTAAATCGCGGAGAAAACGACGTCAAGGGCCCACATTCAGAAGGGTGTTAATCAGCAATTACACGAGGAGCTCGCACACGAAAAATGGGGCCGAACCGAGCCAAAAAGGGCCTAGGCCGACCGGCCTAGCCCGTTTTTGACCCGGTTCGACCTCCCCTTTGACCTAGTACCCCCTCAGACTATTAGTAGTTTGGACGCAAAGAGCCACAGGGAGATTCATTCGTCATCCGCCGCCACAAGACCGAGAACAAGAAGGAGACTGGATCGCGAAGGGAGCACTCGTGGCCTTCATCTTCTTCGGAGGATTCTACACCATGACCAGCGCTACAATGTGTAACATTATGGGCTAAAGTCCTTGCTTGTCCTAGGGGTTGAAGGGGATCTTGAGTTGTAATCACCGAACCTATGTTTTGGATCTTTTCGCTATCATATTCATGTTGATGGTGCTTTAATCTTAATGGCCGACTGGCTTGCTTTGGGGATGCATCGCTCGTAGCTTCACTATCGTGTTCCTTTTGTTCTTTATGCGATTACCGTCGTGTAGTGACAGTGCGCGGGAGGGAAAACATATCGAACTTTGTTCACACACTTAGTCTTGCATACCTAGAACACATCAACGTCTTGTGCACTTGGTGTTCGATCACAGATTACCCTCGTGTAGTGACTAGTACGCGAGAGGGAAAAGGTTGGACTCGGTGCACCTTTACCCTTGATAGAATAGATCGGGTAGTTCTTGCTAGGTGGTTACATCTCCAAGTGACCCTAGATCCCTTGGACAAGCTTCTACACTCTTGTGGTCTCTAAACCTTTGCTCTCTACGTTGATTTCTTTAATCTAGATTAGATTAGTTTAAGTTCTTTACTTATACATACCTTCATTTGATAAAGAGTTTTAAATCAACGACATTAGTGCTTAGTTGAGCGTAGCAATCCACTTGTTCCACGGATTGATTAACCTTGGGGGATACTCTAAGGGAAAAGCTACAACCGACCCGTGCGCTTGCGGATCGTAACTTGACGCGTTATTTAACCGTCAACAAGCTTTTCTAGCGCCGTTGCCGGGGAACAAGCTAGTTTTCTACGTTTAACTTTGTATTAATTTTGTTGATTACTAACATCTAACCTTTTGTCTAGAAATCCTTGTTTTTGTTTTTTGCTTTTTGTTTGTTATCTAGATGGCTTTTGTCAATCACCCCATGGAGGAAGAAGAAAAACCACTATGGTACTATGCTAGCCCGCAATTGGAGGATATTAAAGTCCAAAAATCAGATTTGATACTCGAGGCTACCGAGTACAAGATCAAGCCTCGAATGATTGAGATGGTGGCAGCAAACCCATTTAGAGGGGTGAAGATGGACAATCCATATAGGCACATCGAGCGTTTCACGATGCTATGCAACACGGTGCAACAAGAAGGAGTTCCGGTCGATTGGTACAAATGGAATCTTTTTCCATACTCACTTGCGGATAAAGCAAAACGATGGCACTCACTTGCATCCTTCGAGATGGAAGGAAATTGGAATCGATTGGTGAAGAAATTTTGTGAAAAATTCTTTCTGATAAGTAGAGTTCAAAATGTGAGGAGCCAAGTGATAAATTTTGCGCAAGGAGAAGAGGAAGGAATAGATCAAGCTTGAGAAAGATTCAATGGATTGATCAAACAAGGACCAAGGCTCGGATTCTCTGGTGATGTACTCTTGCATACTTTTTATTTTTCCCTAACCCCCGAATGCATGCGGTATGTTCAAATGTGTGCAGGCGGAAATATCATGGAGAAAACACTCACGGAGGCCACCCAATTACTACAAAGATTAAGCGAGGGGGTGGCCATGCAAAGAGATTGGGAAGAACATATTTTGGGAAGCGTTGAGCAAGAAACTTGTGTGGAGGTACTTGCTGGAATTTCAAGAAAAGAAGCCCTGGAAGTGAAGAAAGAAGAAGCAAGGCATGAAAAGATTGAAGGGGCAACCCACAATGAAGGAGGACCAATCCAAGGCATCAAAATCCGCAAGCTTGAAGAGGTACAAGGAAGAAGTTTGGCGAATGCAAAGCCGTTAAAGGAGTTCGAACAAATGGATTGGATCCCAATTAACTTTGAAGAAATATTCAACAAGAGGAGACCATACCCGAACCAAAAAGAGTTGGCGAGGGCTATAGAATTCTACTTTCCAAAGGAGAGGCACTCGGGATATGAGTTGGACAAAGAATCGGCCGGAGAGATTATCCAAAGGTTTTTCAATGAGGAAGAAGAGGTAGATCCGGATCACATTGCTAAAGTAAAGAGGATTATGGGAGTGAAGCCGGAGGCCTCGCCATATGCACACCTAGCCGAGGTGTACGCTATAGGAGCCGATCATGTCGAAGGTACATCTCTACCGACACCTCACATAAGTTGCACCATTAATGGGGAGAAATTTTGCAAAGCCTTATGTGACATAGGAGCTCATGTTAGTGTCATGTCTTCCAAGATTTATTATGAGATTTTTAGTAAAACTTTAAATCTTGCTCCAACACAAATAAAATTAATCATGGGAGATGGTAGAACAACAAGACCTTTGGGTGTGCTTAGAGATTTAGATGTTGCTATCTCAGGTAAAATTATTCCAACTGACTTTTTCGTAATCGATGCTTGCCATAATGAACATGATGATATAATTCTTGGTAGGCCTTTTCTTAAGTTGGTCAATGCCGTTCTTGATGCCGGAAAGGGTAGAGTTACTATTGATCTAGATGGAACTAAATTCACATATGATTTCATACCTGCTTCTCGTATTGCTTTACCTCTACCTCTTGATAACGAAGAGGTAGAGGATCTTTGTTTTGTTAATACTTTCAAGGACCCTCTCCAAAGAGCAATGGAGAATGATGCTATGTATGTTGATCAAGACAAAGAACTTGCGGAAGCAACCGAGGGGTTGAAGGCACAAGATGGAAGCTTGGATGAAGAAAATTATGAAGATATTGGAGACTTGCAACAACAAGAACCCGAAGTGCCCGATATTGAGTTAAAGCCACTTCCCAAGGGATTAAAGTATGAATTTTGGGAGCCGATAAGACGTAACCGGTCATTGTGAGTGATGAATTGAGTCCGGAGGAGATGGATAAGTTGCTGAATTTATTGAGAAAACACAAAAAGGTGATCGGGTACTCGATAAGTGACTTGAAGGGTATTAGTCCAGCCTTTTGCACCCACCGCATACCACTTGAAGAACAACGCAAGCCCGTTGTCGAGCATCAAAGAAGACTGAGTCATGCCGTGCGCGAGGTGGTGAAGAAGGAGGTGATCAAATTGTTGGATGCCGGAATAATATACCCTGTGCCACATAGTGAATGGGTGAGCTCGGTGCATTGTGTACCAAAGAAAGGAGGAATAATCGTTGTGAAGAATGAGAAGGATGAGTTGATACCACAACGGGTCATGGCCGGATGGAGAATGTGCATCGACTATAGAAAGTTGAACAAGGCAACAAGGAAGGATCACTTTCCGTTACCATTTATCGACGAGATGCTTGAAATGTTAGCTAAACATTCTTATTTTTGTTTCCTTGATGGGTACTCGGGGTTCATGCAAATTCCCATTCACCCGGATGATCAACAAAAGACAACCTTCACATGTCCATATGGAACTTTCTCATATAGAAGAATGCCATTTGGTTTATGTAATGCACCGACTACCTTTTAAAGATGCATGATGGCTATATTCTCGGATTTTATTGAAGAAATTATGGAGGTATTCATGGACGACTTCTCGGTGCATGGTATATGTTTTGAAAGTTGCTTGAAAAATTTGGAAAAAGTTCTTGAAAGGTGTGGAGAAATTGACCTAGTACTTAATTGGGAGAAGTGTCACTTTATGGTGAAACAAGGGATAGTCTTGGGTCATGTAATCTCCGAGAGAGGAATATAGGTGGACAAAGCTAAGATTGAAACGGTTGAAAAGTTGCCACCTCCGACAAATATCAAATCGTTAAGAAGCTTTCTCGGGCATGCCGGATTTTATAGAAGATTTATAAAGGATTTCTCAAAGATCACCAAGCCGTTGACATGACTTCTCTAAAAATATATGGAATATGACTTTGATGAAGAATGCTTGCATGCTTTCTGGATGTTGAAGCAATCTCTCATAAGCGCACCAATTATGCAACCTCCCGGTTGGAATTTACCATTTGAGATAATGTGCGACGCAAGTGATTATGCTATTGGAGCTGTTCTTGGACAAAGGAAGGAAGGGAAGGTACACGCAATTTATTATGCAAGTAAAACTCTAAATGAAGCTCAAGTGAATTATGCAACTACGGAGAAGGAATGGCTTGCCGTAGTGTTCGCATTTGAAAAATTTAGATCTTATATTGTGAACTCGAAGGTGATCGTGTATACGGACCATGCTGCAATCAAGTACCTTTTGTTAAAGAAAGATGCCAAGCCACGTTTGATTAGATGGATCCTATTATTGCAAGAGTTTGATATGGAAATTAGAGACAAGAAAGGGTCGGATAATGTTGTAGCTGACCACCTATCAAGGATGCACCATGGAGATGATGGGTTGGAGCTAATTGAAGATAGAATGAGAGATGACCATCTATATCGAATTCTTGATAGGGGAGGATGGATGCATGATATCATAAGATGCCTACGGAAGATGCCATTAGATCACTTGGACAACAATGCTAAAAGAAGGGTAATTGCCGAAAGCAGAAAATTTTATTAGGATGCACCATACCTATATAGATGTGGAGATGATGGAGTGCTAAGAACATGTGTGCCGCGGGAAGAAAGAGAAGAAATTCTAAGAAAATGCCACTCATCGGAATATGGCGGACACTATGGACATTTTAGAATACAAGCAAAGGTATGGGCAAGCGGATTTTATTAGCCTGAGATGCATGAGGATGCTAAAAGGTTTGTTGCAACTTGCCTGGAATGCCAAAGGAGTGGAAATATATCACAAAGGAATGCAATGCCGCTGAATTATAATTTGCAAATTGATCTATTTGATGTTTGGGGCATCGACTTTATGGGACCATTTGTGAACTCGAATGGATGTGAACACATCTTGGTCATAGTTGATTATGTATCAAAATGGGTTGAAGCAATTCCATGTCGGAAAGCATCTACGGAAGAAGCCATTCAAATGATCAAGACAGTGATATTCCCTCGATACGGTGTTCCTAAAATTTTAATAAGTGATGGTGGATCGCACTTTATTGGCAAGGATTTTAAAAGATGCTTGGCAAAGTTGGGAATTGAGCATAGGGTGTCTACGGCCTATCACCCACAAACAAAGGGAAAATTGGTTTGATAGCATTGAAAGATCGCAACTTCTGTAAAATACCACTGAAAGGTCGCTGCCCTGTAAAATACCATTGAAAGGTTGATCGTTAACTGGAAATAGCATTTCGTGCTGTCGCCGTGCAAATGTCGTCGACGCCATCTGTCTTTGTACATCTTCTCCCTCCCACGCCCGTCGTCCTAGCTGCGGTGACCTCCGCCGTGTATTTCACGCACCGGCGGAGTGCCAGGCCACCCTTCGCGCCGTTCTCTGCCTCGAGCTCCGGCTCTTCCCGCCCGTCGTCGTCCGCGCGCAAGGAAAAGGTCGGCGCTCCTTGACGCATTCCGGCTGGCCTCGCTCAGGAGTTCCATGGCGTACGGCCCTACACGGGCAGCTCATGGCCTCCGCCTCCCAGCGCGGCGCGAGTCTGAGGCTGTGGTCGTCGATTCCCAGCGCGGCGCGTGGACAGCCGGCGACAGGGCAGGGGCGTCGGTGAGCGCAGACGGAGCCGGGACTACCTTCTATCCTAGAAGAACGGTCCAAGGACACCAAGCCCCTGCTTGGGTAAAGAGATGATGGGGTGCTCGGTTCTAGGGGAGTAAAGCTGTAGGATCTCGCTTCGGACACCGGATCCTCCTGGCTACAACAGTCGGTTCACGGCAATGGGTTGCCTACACCTGTATCTGAATGTGGGGGATTCCATAAGGGTCCAACGACTGTCACCACCGCGGCCTACACCAAGACAAACCGTGGGATACAGGGCAATCGAAGGATAACCCGTAGTTCAGACACCACGTCTGCACCACCGATTACTACTATAGCACGGCTACGTCTGTCGACCCGTAGCAATACTATAGCACTCTATATAAATATGGAGCGACGAACCCGCGAGTACGGCTATACCTCGTCCATCATTGACCTGAGGTGGCGCGAGGTTGAACGACTAAGTGCCAATTTATGTATTCCAATAAGATCTAACGAGATAACTCACACAAACGGAATGCAGAATTATTCATCTAGTCAACAAGATCAAAGGATCGTGTCACGAAGAACACGAGCCTCTAAATGATGAACAGATGAAGAACTCAAGAACATGTCACCCATGCATGAATATCACTTTAGTCTAAAAGGGAAATACAGAAATACTCACTTTGCTCTAAATGAAGAACAAATGGGAGTCTCACCCACACCACCACCTACATAGCACCTACACCTATCTACAAATGGAGAGGTGAGAACTCACCTCTCCAAGTGAGGAAATGAAAGAGGGGAGAGTTTGGGATGTCTCTAATTCTACCCCCTCCCCTCATATTTATAGGCTAGAGAGGGTAGGAGGAGCCTCCAAGGCTACTGGGCGCACCGAATGGTGTGTTGACACCTGTCCTTGCGAGAACCGGGCTTCTCGAGTCGAGAACCGTGCAGAGCCGCGCAGAACCGGAGTATCCTAGGCGTCTGGGGGCAAGAACCGGCACAAAAGGGCCTGAACTAGCGGCGGACCGGGCGAACCAGCCAGCGAACCGGGGCGGACCCTGCGGGCCGCACCACCGCCTCGCCTCCGGACCAACGCCGCGGCGCCACGCGTCCCGGCCGGGCTCCTTCCCGCGCACGGGCGCGCACACGTGGTCAATGGGGCCGGCGGCCGGCCGCTCGGATGCGGACGTGTGGCCCGGTGGGAGCGGTCCTACGCCCGCGCAGGCGCACGTCACTGAACCGCAGGGCGGCCTCTCGGCTAGTGTTGCAGCGCCACGTGGCCCGGTGGTCCCCGCGCGCCTGCCAGCGGGAGGATACGCGGCGGCTGTGGGGCGCCAGTGGCAGCCCGCCACGTGGCCTGCATGTACACGTCGACCCAGCAGCTTGTGGACCCCACGATGACATCAGCTATTCTGTCTTTTCCATATCTTGTGCATACGAACTCCGATGTAGGCAAATAATATATCCATTTTGATCATCTCGACGAGCCCGTCGCAATGGTGGAGTCCAATTTGGCATTTGACACTGTTTCCAATGGCACCCTTTTATGTCTTTGGTTCTCTTGCTCTGTGATTACATCGTTTGACGCGTAATTCAGTACATCCTGCAATAAAAGGTAGGAACACCAACACTTGTGGAAATTGTCAGTATAAACCCCTATTTTAGTGTTGATGATCATTTTCCAATTATTTTATGCAGGAATTGACGGCCTAAAAGTGGCACTTAACAGCCGTCAACAACTCCCCCACACTTGACCTTTGCTCGTCCCGAGTAAAGGGAGTCAGATCAAGGTGGTACATGATATCCAAAGGTATGAAGCTAGCATAAGAGATATTCCATACCATACCTTGCACTTGTGAACTATGTGGAGTGTCTATCATGCCATCTTGGGTAGTTGAGGAGTGGAATGGTCATGAATCAAGTCACTCCTGCTCATCATGTCAAGTAACTTGGGGTTTTGCAATGATTTTCAAAATAAACCTTGCTTAGCTCCTCATTTCATTCTCTCGGATCGCACAATGTGTATATATCCTTACCAAGGCATTAGAATTTCCTTTCTTCATCCTACCTCTAATGATGGCTTATGTGGAGCTCAGGGTAGGTATGAATGATAAGGCATACTTGCATCACATATATTGCAAAGTCAAAAACCGGATCCAAGAGAAAAGCAATTCATATAATCAGATCAAGATGTGCACTTGTATGGATATGATAGGTATGGTAAGGTGTATACTAGGCCCGGAATGGGTTCTAGATATTACCATACATGATGGATGAGATGAATGACTCCATTGCATGATTCTCTCTGTCATATATATATGAAGTCTTGTGAGAACATGGCTATTCTTTTCTTCTCTTTTTTTTAGTGGACCTTCATGTGCCCACACATTTTTTTTCTTTTTTTAGATAGCCATGCCTCTTTACAAAATACTTGAGGAGAGAGAAATCAATGCATATGATGGAGCATTTATGTAAGTGAATAGATGAATGATACAATGCTAACTTCCAGAGTAGAAGCATAGCAAAGGGGGAAATGGTGGTGTGCACATGAATCTTGATCATGAGAGCATGAAAAGAATTCCCATAAGGGTCACAGAATTTGACAAAGCTCAATGCAATAACAAGCAGCATATGAGTATAAGGTTTTCAACTAAAATCATCATATGGCTTTGGTAGGACTGAGACATATCAAAGAGGAGCTTTGCAAAAGGGTTTTCAGATTTTTCAAATAAAATTCCCAAGCACTCAAACATTTAGAGCAAAGATCATATCATCAAACCATATCACAAACACCAACTACTTAGATGAGCATGAGTTCCCTAATGATATTTGTTCACAAGCATCAAGACAATGAGTAAGGAATAAAACATATGCAAGCCAACCACAGGAATCATGTAGAGCAAGCTGAGCACCATTATTTGAGTTTGATTCACTAGATAAGAATTGAAGATCATTCAAACTCATTGGTAGAGAGAGAGTGAGATGCAGGGTGCACATACCATCGCTCCTGAAGGATATGGGAGACAAGGAAGACTTAGTAGTGATTTGTCTAACCCGTGGGGTAGCCAGCTCACTCTAGTTTACCTTGCTCTTGTCATAAGGGCGTAGTCGATGTTGTGCAGCGCCTGTGTGGGAGTTCTCGAGTGGATATGTCGATGATGAGCTCGAGAGAACTCCCCCACACTTGCGGTTGAATCTGGTGTTGTTCTTCAAGCAAAGGTGGGAACAAAAGATGGATTCTACTGGTTCAAGAACCGTAGAGCCTTTATTCGAAAGCAAATATTTTCTAGGGTTTTTCTTCTCATTATTGTCACCATGTCATTTGCTCAGAAGGGTTAGACCAACGTTACACTTCATAATCAAAGAAGATATATGAGACCTTTATGGGGTCAAATGTACCTTCTTGATATGTCATGCAATATCAATCTAACACCTTATCTTACCTTCCCAATTGAACATAGCTCAACGACTTACCCAATAGAATTTGAGGACTTCTGCAGGGGTTAGTCCACATACATGCATCTAATATCCATGAAAGCATAACTCTAAGGTTCATCAATCAAAACTCGACACCATGTCTTGTTTTGACTGAAGAAGACAGTTTTAACCTAAGCACCATGCTTAATTTAAATCAGTCTATGAGTGTATGAGATATCGTGTACATTCAAACCAGAGAATACAAACAAAGATAAAATGAAACACGCATGCATGATCAAGCTATAATCAAAAGGGAACATAAGCATGAGCGCATAACGGTGAACCTCGGGCAACCTCCCGAAAGGGCTTTGTTTAAAGCCAAAAGCAGGACTTACCTAGCTAATCAGGCAAGATGAAAGAGCTCACATCATCTTCACACCAGGATAAGATTTGGTAGAGGAGGAACCTTACTCAGGATGCTCACATACCTCCCCCACACTTGAAGTTCGCATTGCTAGGCAACAAAACTCAAGTGTGTGGAGATCAAGCTTCCTTTTGTAAACGTTCTCCCACCAAAACTTACCTTAGGTGTTGCATATGATGTAGCTCACATGTTCGTAGGCGTCGCCTGTCCATCTTTCTTTTCAATCTCCACCTGAAAGGTTAACGACCAAAAATACCCGAAGGACAACTTATCCCAAAAATATGTTCTTGCTTTTATTCGAAAGGGAAATAAAACCTACGCTAATCCAGGCTATCTCCTGGTAGTGCTTTGTTTATCGCGGTCATAAGTTCGACCATGGGAGATTTCTCTCGCAGCCACATAGGTGGTGTCCTTCCCATCTCACCACCAATCATTGATGAATCAGTGAAGCTCTAGCTGCAAGGTTAGTGCCATATACGAACACGAGTCCAAAAGATAGCAAAGCTAAAAGCAGACATGATCATTCCAGGGAGGCTAAGACAGCTCTGGGACGATCACGGGACTCGAGAAACTATAGCACTAGGGTGAACCTCGAAGACGGAAGGTTGAGCACTGAGGCTAGCACTCTCGCAACTGATCTCCGAATGAACTCAGCTCAGGAAAATAATCGGCCTCCAAAAGGGGATAGAGTAGAAACTCGAACGGTCGGCGTACGTTCAGGAGCTAGAGTCCGGGTGAAGGGTGAGGTTAAGCTCATCCTTCCTTAGGTAGATGGACCGATGTTCTCATCAAAACGATGAGCCATCCCGGGTCTAGCCTAAGCTTCCAATAGGAGGTTATGGATAAGCTGGAAAGTGCAACTCCCATTGGGCATCGATCAAGTCAAGCATAAAGTATGAAGTTTAAGCTTCTCCTGACTAATCGGCATCGATCGATGGGCTTGAGATATGAAGTGAATGTACTCCATTCGATCGGTAACTGATCGTGCTCCTTCGGTCTGATAAATGAATCCACTAGATTATAAAGCGGAGACCGATGTCTCAGCCCATACGTGACCTTGGTGCTAGGCACCTCAGCTCGAGTCGAGACGTAGGAACATGATAGGCCTATCGTACTCTCCTTAGGGGATCATAACTAGGACCGAACAAGTCATCCCGGCCGATCGAGAATGATTCGTCCCTTCCTAATTACTCTCTCCACCCTCCCACGAGACAAGGCCTCGGGGAGAAGGTCTAAGAAGAGGTACGAGAGGGGAACCCAAGGGTAGACTCTGCGCTAAGCAATATTTCCCTTAGATTCCTGCTATTCAGGAATGGTATCTTCAGCCAGAGCTTAAAGCCTCAGCTCGGCTGACGATGAGTCTAGGTGGCTCAACATTCCCTCTGACGGGCACCTCATCGACCAGGATGCAAAGGGAGCTGAAATCCCGGAGACATTCCACGATCTCTTTTCCCTCAACAGCGTCCAAGTGCACAGAGAGCCTTCAGAGAGAGCATTAAGTCACATGGCATCGTCCTTCCATAACCCATACCAGAAGCGCTGAAGCAGCTTCCAATCGGGAACGTGGAGGACTGGGCAATCTTCCGCAAAAAGGCGAAGTGATCCCATACTATTCCTAGTGATTCCTCCTCACCTTGCTCAAGACTGAGAATCCTTATCCTCAACGAGACGACACATCGTAAATAGCGGTGCCAATCCCGTGCTTCCCCAGAGAGGGATAGCGGGAAAGATTCCCTTTTCCGAGCATCAAATGATTCTTTGATTTCACTCGGAGTTTCAATCAGACACTCGTAGTCTCTCGCATGATCGAAGGGGGTTCTCATGAATTGACCCCGAGAAGGAAAGATCCTGAATTAGCTTCATGAGAGGGGTGAATCCGACAGCCAGATGAAAGAATGAGTTTTGACAAAGGTGGCTTTGAGGGTTCACTCCTCGATGGTGGAAGGTGTTTACAAGGATAACCTTCCAAGGGTAGCGAGGGTAAAGGTAGAAGTAAAGAAAACGAAAAAGGATATCTCGAAGGGTAACGGGGGTAGGGATAGAAGAAAAAGAAAAAAGAAACATACGAGGACCACTAGGTTCAAAGATAGATACAGCAACCGTTCCCCGGCAACAGCGCCAGAAATGCTTGTTGGTATTTCTTAACCTCACCACTAGTTGCGCACGTAGCGTGGGCATAAGATCCACCTGGGTACACCAACAGGTAGGAAAGAATCCGCAAGCACACGGAAATACTGTTGTAGCACTTCACCTCAGGAGTATTCCAAAGGGTATCGAATCCAAGGAACGGTGTGTACTACCTTCTATCCTAGAAGAACGGTCCAAGGACACCAAGCCCCTGCTTGGGTAGAGAGATGATGGGGTGCTCGGTTCTAGGGGAGTAAAGCTGTAGGATCTCGCTTCGGACACTGGACCCTCCAGGCTATAACAGTCGTTTCACGGCAATGGGTTGCCTACATCTATATCCGAACGTGGGGGATTCCATAAGGGTCCAACGGCTGTCACCACCGCAGCATACCCCAAGACAAACCGTGGGATACAGGGCAATCGAAGGATAACCCGTAGTTCAGACACCACGTCTGTACCACCGATTACTACTATAGCACGACTACGTCTGTCGACCCGTAGCAACACTATAGCACTCTGTATAAATACGGAGTGACGAACCCGCGAGTACGGCTATACCTCGTCCATCATTGACCCGAGGTGGCGCGAGGTCGAACGACTAAGCACCAATTAATGTATTCCAATAAGATCTAACGAGATAACTCACACAAACGGAATGCAGAATTGTTCATCTAGTCAACAAGATCAAAGGATCGTGTCATGAAGAACACGAGCCTCTAAATGATGAACAGATGAAGAACTCAAGAACATGTCACCCATGCATGAATATCAATTTAGTCTAAAAGGGAAATATAGAAATACTCACTTTGCTCTAAATGAAGAACAAATGGGAGTCTCACCCACACCACCACCTACATAGCACCTACACCTATCTACACATGGAGAGGTGAGAACTCACCTCTCCAAGTGAGGAAATGAGAGAGGGGAGAGTTTGGGATGTCTCTAATTCTACCCCCCTCCCCTCATATTTATAGGCTAGAGAGGGTAGGAGGAGCCTCCAAGGCTGCTGGGCGCACCTAATGGCGTGTTGACACCTGTCCTTGTGAGAACCGGGCATCTGGAGTCGAGAACCGTGCAGAGCCGCGCAGAACCGGAGTATCCTAGGCGTCTGGGGTGAGAACCGGCACAAAGGGCCTGAACCGGCGGCAGACCGGGCGAACCAGCCAGCGAACCGGGGCGGACCCCACGGGCCGTGCCACCGCCTCGCCTCCTGACCAACGCCGCGGTGCCATGCGTCCCGGCCGGGCTCCTTCCTGCGCACGGGCGCGCGCGCGCGTGGTCAACGGGGCCGGCGGCCGGCCGCTCGGATGCGGACGTGTGGCCCGGCGGGAGCGGTCCTGCACCCGCGCAGGCGCACGTCACCGATCCGCGGGGCGGCCTCCCGGCTAGTGTTACGGCGCCACGTGGCCCGGCGGTCCCCGCGCGCCTGCTAGCTAGAGGATCCGCAGCGGCTGTGGGGCGCCAGTGGCAGCCCGCCACGTGGCCTGCATGTACACGTCGACCCAGCAGCTTGTGGACCCCACGATGACATCAGCTATTCTGTCTTTTCCATATCTTGTGCATACAAACTCCGATGTAGGCAAATAATATATCCATTTTGATCGTCTCGACGAGCCCGTCGCAATGGTGGAGTCCAATTTGGCATTTGACACTGTTTCCAATGGCACCCTTTTATGTCTTTGGTTCTCTTGCTCTGTGATTACATCGTTTGGCGCGTAATTCGATACATCCTGCAATAAAAGCTAGGAACACCAACACTTGTGAAAATTGTCAGTATAAACCCCTATTCTAGTGTTGATGATCATTTTCCAATTATTTTATGTAGGAATTGATGGCCTAAAAGTGGCACTTAACAGCCGTCAACAGCGGGCAACAGCGCATTCCAACCAATTATTCCTGATGCACGACGCCACTAAAAATCCAAGCAAGGCCTAGACAGGTGGCACGCTGATCGCCCGATGCGAATCTTAGGTCTACAGCCCAAGGGTTGGCGTGGGAGTGCACAACACAACCAATCTGGAACCGGAGCTCTCAGTAGTACGAGCGTATGCCGTGTTAAACTTTTCTTCCTCCTTCCCATCCTCCAGATCTCACCGCCGCCGCCGTCCCTCGCCTCCACCCATCCCCTTTCCTCCTCGCCACCTTCACTGTAGTCGCCGCTCCCTTCCTCCTCTGGCCCCTTCCCTCCTTGCCCCGGCGCTCGCGCCGGCGTGGGGAGGGAAAGGGGCCCCTCTTCTTTTTCCTTAGCTCTAGGAGTCCTTGGATGGGAGCTCCCCTGGCTGCCGTTTTGCTTGCCGCCGTCGCCGTTGCTGCTTCTGCAGCTCTTGTCGCCGTCGGTGAGCATGTAGCCAAGGTATATCTAAATAATTTCTCCTCCCCCCGCCGTGATTCGGATCTCTCCCCCACTCTATTCGCTCCGCCTCCCCGTCGCACCCGAGGTCCGGTCGTCTCCAATCCGCCTCCTCAACCGCAGATCCACGTCACCCGTCCTTTTGCCAAGCAGGTTGCCAACGCTCAGGTCAGTCCTTTGTCTTTGGATCGGATTCCCATTCTGGAAGAACTGGTTGTGGTGATTGCTTCCTGGTGGTTGTTCCGATGGCCAAGTTTGGCGTTGTTGAACGCACCCTTTTGCTCTCGCCTGTGCTTCCAATGTTTTCTTTGGAATCTGTATCCTCTGAAGCTTGATCTCTGTCGAGTGGAGTTGATTTCTTTCTCTGCTTTTTGGTGATTGTTTCGGTGTTTCTACCGCTATCGAACACATCAAGAAGCAACATGATCCGTCTCTGCCTCCGCCGACAACCTCTTCCAAGCAGCTTCGATTCGCCCAGCTTCAAGATCCCTCAAGATTCTCCACCACCGGCTTGGTAGTGAGCCACCCACCGGCGTCGAAGATGACATTTTCAAGCCCGCCGACGACAACTTCTACTTCATCCTGGAGAAGTCGGCGATGATCCCCCTCTACGGCGTCTTCAACCTTTACAAGCCTACGCTTTGCGAGGCCCTTCCGCACCACTGCACTTCGCTGTAGTTTGCCGGCGAACTCCTCTTCGGCGGCGGCTCTGGATCTAGATCTAGGGACTTTGTTGTAATTGGCTTCTTCCACAGGGGCCTTGATGTAATCTTGCTGCTTTAATATAATATAAGTGGAGTTTGTAAAAAAAAGGTCTACAGCCCAATGTGCTTTTCTTTTGTGCTATTTTGTGGTTGCACACGGTTACATTGCATCATGAGAGGATGGCGTTCTAGTCGATTCCCAAGGACGGGTACTTGCAGAGCGCGACGCCACCAGCCTTTTGGTGGTTGAACTCGAATCCCCGTACAAGAGAGCACTCTCTTCCCCAAAAATATCTCCATTCCATTAACTTCACAGAACTTCCTGCTAAACATGTCCAGTTCAAGAAAAATCATGAAGTAGGGGCCAATCCACAATTTCTCAGGAATGCCACTACTAAGTCGATGGAGTTAAGACCGCCCCACGGTTTTCATTAAGAGAAGGAAACCGAAACCCATCTTAGAAAACCCCCAAACCTCGGTTTCACCGAGAGAAGATTTTTTAATTAGTCCCATAAATTCGCTCTAATGAAGAATTGAACATGAGTTTCCTAGTTGCCACCATATCTCAGCCCCCTCTAACAAGTAGACTAGAGGACCTTTGGTCATTTTCTGAGGAATGGCTGAGGAGATGCTCGAAAAAACCTATTTTCAACTCTTGAAGTCCCGATAATATTACCCATAATATTAAAAAAACACCCGAACTCTTCGTCCCCTTGCACCGCTAGGGGTGAGCACTCGATTTAAACTGGCTATTCGGTTCGGTTTTTCGGTGCTCATATATTTCGGTTTTTCAGGAATCAATAACCGATCGATTTGCCAGAAAATTGAAAACCGACGTGTTCGGTTTCGGTTTTTTCGGTTCGGTTTTCGATAATACCGAACAAAACTGAAGTCACAACACAACGACTCTGACCTACCCGTCGGCTCGCCGCAAATCCACGCCTGCCCGTCTTGAATCCTCCCGCCAGCTCGCCACTGTTCCTCCCGAGGCGTCCCACCGCAGATCCTGCCGCTGTCCCGCCGCAGCTCCTCCCACTTGGCTACCTGTCAACAGCATCTCGTGGTCTTGCTGGCCGCCGCAGCTCCCCTCCTCCCGCCTGCTGCTGTGTGCACGTGACTACAGGTTGCAGCACTCACTCCCGCTCTGGCGCTCGGCTGATGCGCCGTGGAGTGGAAGCGCGATTGCATCTCGGGTGGAGGAAAGCCGCCACTGAGCCCTGCTGGTGCTAGAGCCGCCGCCAGGCCTTGCCATGCGCCCGTCGCCAGGGATTGGAAAGGACAGGGTTGGTAGGTGGATAACATTATGATTTTGCTTGTGCGGTGGAGTTAACTAGTTGTGCGCAGGGTTCACCTTACCGAACCGAGGGCGGTTACCGCTGGCCCTGAGTAATGGTAAACCGAACCGGTAAGGTCGGTTACCGCTAGAAACCGAACGGTTTCAAATTTTCAAACTAGCAGGCCAGTTCATTCGGTACGGAGTGGTTAACCGGTCGGTTTGACCGGTAAGCCGAACCGGTCAGACCGGTTAGCCGCTGCGGTTTCATGATTTTTTTTTTGCTTTAGGCCAAAGGAAAATTTGGCATGAACATTGTAAATATTTGTACAAAATGACCACAACAAATAAACAATATATAGTTGTCCATACAAATTATGAAATAGCGTACGAAAGTCGAATAATAGTGCATAGTTAGATACAATGATACAAATACCAAAGATACAAATCACACATCAACGTCACACCAAAAGTGGGCCAGTCTGTCTGAAACTTTTCGTACCTCTTTTTCAAGTCCGCCTCATTCAGATCCAGATACTTGCCATCAATATCCCGTCCACTCGGTGATTGGATTCCTTCCCCTAAAACCATATGGAGACAACGACATTAGAATGATAATAAATTTAATCTCAAAGGAACTTCGACTGAAATGTAAATGCAAAGAAACTTACCCCACTTCTGTGTTTCTCTGACCGCGCTAACAAAATAAGGATTGTCCACCTATCTTCCCGGTACTCCAGCAATGTGAGAAAATTTTGACCAAGCTTTACCAATAGCTTCCTTTGCATTCTTGCCCTTTTGCGTCCACCGGCCTGTATCAATCCTTGGCTGCGTCATTCCCCTACTCCCACCGACAGCCAAGTTATAGTCTTGCACCACAGGGCTCTCCCTCTGCGAAGTAGCCCTTTGAAACAACCTCGAAGCACCACTACCACCTCCACGCTCGTAAGTACCTCCTCTTTGCTGCACCCCCTGCTGGAATTTTGCTTCGGCTCTAGAGAGGTTCAATGCACGCTGCAACTCATCCTCCTCATCATAATTACCACCTACTAGATTGTTCCCCTCCGCTGCAGCTGCCTCCCTATCCAACCTCTCTTTAGCCCGTGCAGCAGCATCTTTCTTATTCCTTTCAAGAGCACGCTGAAAATACTCCCGCACATCTGGTGGCACCTTGTTGCAATGGACCACCTGCGTCCCACGGCCAGCCAAATGTTGTTTCAATCGAGTCGAACCACCACCACCTTTCTGCATGCCACAATAGTTGCACCGAAATCCTGGGTACAAGATTTCACCATGGTTCCATACAGGATCCTTCTCTCTTCCCCCGGACATTGTCTACCTGCATAATAAGTGAAGACAAGTGACACACAAACAAATCAATCCCATGGAAAAAATGTGCATCATTCAATAATACATAATTTGTGACACAACCTAAATCGGTAAACCCTAAATCAAAAGTTCAAAACTACCTAAATGATATATGCCTATTGACTAAACCCTTCAACATTCAACATTCTATCTAATTCATACATTCTATCTATGTAAATCCTTCTATCTAATTCATACATTCAACATTCATAGCTAAATCGGTAAATCATTGATAAAATCCTACCTAAATCCTATAGCAAATCATACCTACATCCTGCAAGTTTATACTACCTAAATTCTAAAGCAAATCATTCATAAACCCTAAAGGAAACACCTACATCTAATAAATTGCGCTTACCGAACCAGAGCCCCCTACCGGGGCGGAAAACCGCCCGCCCGCCCCGGCTAACCGCTCCAACCGAGTGGTCGGCACCAGATCCGGTGCCGCCGCGGTTAGCCGACCATTCGGTTCAGAAAACCGCGCTCCGGGACCGGCTAACCGAGGCAGGCGGCGGAATGGCGGCGTACGGCGGCGGACTGAGGAGGAGAGGTCGCGGATAGGGGAGAGGAGATACTGAGCAGCGTGTCTTGGGGGTCCTTGCATCCCAGTATTAGGTCTAGGGGCTTATGGGCCTTAATGGGCTGCGGGTTTTTTTTTTCTTTTTCTCTTGAACTTCCAAAGCCAACAAAAAATAGTGTATGCAATCAAATTTGAAAACTTTTGACACCATTACATTCTATAAATCTTGAACTATTTTTACGAATTTTTATAGCGATTTTTTTTAATTTCAAAATTTGAACTCCACCGGTTTGAATACCAGTCGGAACCGCTACCGTGCCGGACCGGTATTGCCGGTATTCGCGGAATTCCGACTGGTATCAAACGGTATTTAGAACCATGGTTGTGTGTGAGATTTTTTTTAGAATTACACAGTACAACGCAGATGCTCACAACACGCACGCACACTCACCCCTATGAATACATGTACGCAAACCCTACCCCTATGAGCACCTCCGAAGGGCTGAGTACCAGAAGATCTGGAGATCTCGAAGCCACCACTGGCACCTCGTCGTCGACGGGAATGGCGCTTACCACTTAACGCATAACGCCGGAAAATCCCGGAATAAATCCAGGAAAATGTGCGAGCATCAGGATTTCAACTCTGGTGGGTAGCGTCTACCACTTGTGAGCTTGGGCCATCTGTTGCACTGGGCCAAAATCCTCAGGCTATCGACCTGCCTGGTCAGCTGGGTCTAGGGATGTCAAAGGTCGGGAACGGTCGGGAAAACGCTCTGACCATTCCTAGGGACTGGAACACGAGCGGAAAGGTCGGATGGGAAAACGAATTCGATATTATGGGATATCGAGAACGGAGTATTACGATCGGGAACGTGTCGATTACGGTCGGGACTTGATAACACAAACACGGGAACATCGACACTTATAACCCCGTCAAATAGTAAGACCCAACAATTGCAACCATGCTTAATTCAAGTAACATCACAGGTACCCACGCAGTAACTAGATCAGTCTTCATAGATGCACATCAGTACGACAGTACATCACATTCACAGGCACAGCGCAGGTCACAGTAGCCAAGTTCCAGATCAAGTTTAGATCCTGCCAAGGGGGAGAAACAAACACACGAAGACATATTCAAAGAGGAGCAGACGAGACATTCATAGACACAGCGCACTACACAGGAATTGAAAGCAAGAGGAAGTAGTGATTTTGCTGCACTTCACAAATCGCAAAAGGCTTGAAGCTTGTGCGGTTGTGCGCTGCCGCGTCAGAACACCGGTGTCCTCCGAGAAGAGGAGGTCTCGGGAGCGGAGATGGGATTGCGAGGAGGAGGAGTGGTCTAGTGGATGGAGTGGCTCTTGGTCTTGGTGAAACGAACCAGATTTCCAAAACTGGAAACCCGATCCTCTGCACCTCTGTGATAGTCCCAGGAAGTGGCTATCACGTGCAATCCCTGTCTCAAGTGGTACAAATCCATACAACACAGGAAAAAGGGGAAATTACATAATCTTATTAATACATCAGAGTACAACATTTCGGCATAAGCCGGGTACAAGTCCAACTGGACTAAACAAGAAAGGTAAATCATCTACGCAGCGGATCTATCGAAGCGAAGCGTCTCCAGCTCCACAGGCAAACTTGAGTCTAGGACCAGCTCTAGTCTTCCCATCCTTCCTCGTCGTTGTCGTAGTCGATCACCAAGTCTGAAAGCATTGCCATCTACCCATAAGCGGGTAGGTCATGTCAGCTTCCCAACAAAGAGCAAAAGCGGTGGATGAATTCTAATATGCATGGATAAACCTATATCTGGCTGTAGTAAGTTTATGCAAGCAGCGGTAGCAACATCAAGGTAAGCGGTATTGCAGAGAGGTCACCATCTCCGAGGAGATCCACACCTCCGAGGCCAACGCCTCCGGGGTCAACACCCCAACCAAGGAAAGTACACCAAAACACTGGATCTCAACCAAGACTCAGCATCCCACTCTCATCTGCGATGTGGGGTCACCAACTCCTATCCCCACATCCCAACGACACGAAGCCGGGCTCACACACTCGGGGGAGAGAAGCAGCACAAGAAAAGTCTAGCCAGGTGAGAGATCGAAAGGGCTGTCCATACCAGTGGACACGGACTATAGCTATAGGTTTAACACTCTGCAGAGGTTGTACAACTGGACCCGCCAGATAGGGCAGAAACGGGGATCAGCCGTTCCATATCCCTACCTAACGGCCGGAGACCTAGCAG
Source organism: Cenchrus fungigraminus (assembly GCA_036936925.1). NCBI lineage: Eukaryota > Viridiplantae > Streptophyta > Magnoliopsida > Poales > Poaceae > Cenchrus > Cenchrus fungigraminus. The sequence goes on along the minus strand of CM072778.1, from coordinate 43,942,152 downwards.
TGGATAGCACTCTCCTGCCTCTCCGAGCCTGACTCGTCCTGAACTGGGGCGCGAAACTTGCCAGCAGGGCCTCGGAGCTGTGAAACCATCCCCAGAGGAGACAGGGTGACGTCTACTCGGGGGGTATAACCTATCCCCCTCACACGACCACACCGGTCCGCCTACAGGCTGGATGCTATCCACATACTAGTTCTCGGACCGAACCCCGCCCATAACAAGGCGAACGGTTTGTACGAAAATAGCCCAAAGATCAAGGTCACACAGTCAATCGGTCCTTAATTGCAAGGAGCGAGCACTCCACCAACTCCACCCGTCCGACACGCCGCTAGGGCGGGAGGCCAGATCGCATCTCCCCTAGACAGGCGTTCACAAGTAACCAAAGCGGCTCGCTCCCGCGGTAACACGTCAAGGATACACACTCACCCAAAACACACGCTAGAATACTGAGATATCCCAATCTCAGTCCAAACCAGAGATCCATCCATATCTCGAAACCGGTAAATTGTATGTATAGCAAATATCGGGGACTAGCTAGGGGTCTGTAGCTAGTCCCAAAGGTAGGAAGTTCAAGGAACACGGTATATCAAATCCAAGGCATGGCTAAAAGATTGTCTATGCATTTCAATCATCCAAAGCATCATAAGTAAAGCACTAGCAACTAAATAGCATGCATGGGATCTACATGGTCGGGAGTGACATGACACCTGCGCGGTAGTCGTCGTAGAGTAGTAGAGGTTGGGCCCTTCCTTCGGGTAGAAGGTCTTCCCTATTGTCACAGCCTGGGTTGTTGTCGCAGCTCGGGTCTTCCAACATGATCACAAGCCTACACGAGATGCGACGCGGAAATAAACAACGACAATCATCTAAGCATTAACTCCAAATAACATCAATTAGAAGAACCAAATAAATCCGATCTAGCTACAAGCAGCACTAGCATAATTTAAGGAAATCAAAGTAATTAGTTTTATATCAAAATAGTTTTAAGCTACTAGCTTTATATTCTAGAAGACAAGTTAGGGATAAGGATTAGTTCAAGGTTGGGTTGCTGATTAAAGGCTAAAGGTCTGGTGATCGCGCCTGCAAGGCATGAGCGCGACTGATAGGTGTATCAAAGCGGAAGCTCAGAAGATGTAGAGAGAGAGAAACAAGGCAGCGCGAGCTGGGCAAGAGTTCATCAGGACAAAGTGTGCGGCAGCAGCACAAAGAGAAGGAAAGGATCAGATTGAGGGCGATAAAAGGATGGTGACGCGGTAAGACGTGCTCGAGAGCACGGTGGGGCAAGTGCTAGCAACGCGTCAATAACCACGGCGTAGTAGCTAGGTTGCAACGCGGGGTTGCCGTGCTTGAAGCAGAGGCCTCTGCTCTCGGCACGGCCGTCCATCACGCGCGGCGTTCTGGGTACTAACACTTGGTACTACGCGTGCTACACGGCTCAAAGCAAAGCAGAGAGAGAGAGCGGGTTTGCGACACAAAACGGTGGAAGCGGTGCAAGCAAGGAAAGCAGTGCGAACGCATTTTGGGGAGGTTGTTTATGTCCGCGGCAGGCCAGTGGCTAGTTGCGGGGCTCCGGCGTCCCAGACCCACAATAGCGTAGTGGCGGGCAGCAGCCACAAATTCTACACGAAGAATGCGGGCCAAAAAGGGGCTTGGTTCAAGGTCAAGAGGAGAAGAGGATATGGTAGCAGCGAGCGTCTCGGAATTATGAAACCAACGCAAGTGGTTTCATAATTTTCGGAGCTCCGGATAATTAGTTATGAATTTTTAAAGAAAAATGGATTTATAAAACATTTATTAAATCCTTTTATTAAATCAGAAAATAATTTTATTACAGTAATGCTGACGTCAGCATGACGTCAGCAGGTTAGTGGGCCGTAAGTGGGCCCAAAGGGTTAGTGGGCCGAATTCGGCCCAATGGACTCAGCCTTTTGGGCCAAAAGAGCAAAGTCCGATGGAAGCCCCTCAACTAAATTCCCGGGTGCAAGGGAAAAAGAAAAAGGGGCCGGCGCCTGGGCCGTAATGGGCTACGGCCCATGCTCGGTCTCCCTAACAAAACACAGAAAAGAAGTCCGGTTTCACCCCTCGGATTTCGCTGGTGTGCACACGTGCTCCCGGATCAAAACTGGGGTTCACCCCCGACACTGCCAGCGCGCGGCGCCCTTGGCGCGCATCGGTGCGGGGTACGACGGTGGCGGCGAGCTGCGCCCGGCGACTGGAGTGTCTCCGGCGCGAAAGCGAGCGAAGGGCAGGCTACGCTAGGGTGCGGCGGTCATTCCGGCGCAGTCATGGCCCTGGGGTTGAGTCCTCTTGCTCGCGCACGGAGCGGCTAGGCGGTGCTCCCGGCGCGGCGCCATGGTGACGCGACGAGACGGCGTCAGCACGGTGATTCACAAGGCAGCGGTGGCGTGGTTAGCAGCCGAAACACAAGCAGCGCAGCAATCCGACACTGGGGTGTGCCTGACTCTGGTGCTTGCTCGCGTGCAGGGTCCTTCATGGCCTCGACGCGGACGACCGGTGCGCGTGCACCTGGAAAGCCAAGGCCGCCGTGCACGGTACGATAGCGGGGCAGCGGCGAGGTTCTGCACCGAGGCCAACGGCACGAAGGCCGCCTCACAGGCAAAAGCATCAAGACGCAAAGCAGGACGCGACGTCGCGGTACCGCGGTTTGCAGAGCGGCGTCGCCCGGCACGGTGCTGGGGTGATCCGCAGCGGCGGCGCGTGGCAACCTGCGCGGCACGAAGACCGGGCCAGGAACACGAGCATGGAGAACTCGGTGGAGCAGAGACGACAGCACAGGTCTAAACGGCGAGGGACGGCGCGTCGCTGGGTTGCGGCGCGACGGTGATCCCGCGGTGATGCACGGCACGAAGGCCGGCGGCGCGGCGCAGGGGCGCGCTCCCATGGGGGTCAGCAAGGTCAGGAGAAGGGCGGAACTCTAGCTCACCGAGGGGCGGAGGTGTAGTCGCTGCAGTGACGGCCGCGTCGGGGAAGATATCGACGGCGACGGCGAGGTGTGGCGACGGCGCGTCGTGTTCCTCTGCTCCGGTTTCTGCCCGCTCGTGGACGGCCTTCTCTGCTACTCGTCCGGCTCCGGCTTCGGGGTCTCTGACTCCGGCGAGGCGGCGCGGCGGCGACGCGCGCGCAGCCTTCCCTTCTCCCTTCCTCCTCCTCCTTTCCCTCTTCTCCCCTCTCGGCGGCGGGACAGAGGAAAGGGGAAAAATTCCCCTGGGTGAGTGATGGGCGCCAAGGGGGCTTGGCGCAGGGGTTTTGGGGTCGAGGCCAAGGCAGAGCAGGGGTAGGAAGGCGCGGGCTGCAGCTATTGGGCGCTAAGGCTTGTTGGCCGACGTGGCGGCGCGCCAGTGGATGGCGGGCGCCTGAGCGCGTCACGTCGCGAGGGTAAAAGGGTCTATTGGCCCGGCGGATTGCACGAGGCGTGCACAGGGCCAACCTGACTCGGTGTCCGTGCCGACCGGCTTGTCGGGCGCCTATTCCCCGGCCGGGTGTGCGCACGCGCGCGCGAGCACGGCGGTGGTGCGAGACAGGGCGCGGGGTGTGGACTGAGCGAGACGAGGGGGACGACCGGGCGTGGGTCCCGCTCGTCAGTGTCCCGTCCACGGGGAAAACGAGTGTGGGCTGCCGTGGGCTTAAGCAGGTGGGCCGGTCGAAGCTCTAGGGATTGCGATGATCATGGGCTGTGAACTGGAGGGCGTCCGATAGACTTAGGGGTGAGATAGCTGGCCCAGGTTAGTTGAAAGGAATTTTGAATATAGATTTGAAATATGGTTTATACTATAGGTTTGAATTTGAATTTCATTTCAAATTCAAACTCCACACATTGAACACCAAATAAAGCTCAAGAAAATCCAACTCACATTTATACTATAATTTTGAAAATAATTTTTATATGGTTTTACTTTATATGGAATTTTGAGATAAGAGGCTAGCAAATTGGGATCAAATTTGGTAGCACACAAGTTCAAACAAAAAGTTTTAAATTTTGCGAAAATTCACACATGGGAAAACATTCAAATTTCTGAGATGTTACACTTGGCCTCTTCTTGGTGGCGCGAGGGCGTGCGGCAGCATGATCGCCTGGGCACGGCGGCGGCAGCGGAATGGAGATGCTGAAAGAAAGCTCGATCTGGTGTGATTAGTTGATTGCAGTTGGCATCTTTGGGAGCTCGGCATGAAGCACCGCACATTTTGCGCACGCGAGAATTCGATGGACGGACCCAGTAACGAACAATGACAGATTTGGTAAAGAAATGCCAGCACAACATCAGTACTGAAAGGAAATGCGAATCCATCAATTGAGTGAGTGAAACCTCGACGTGTCCTTTTTTTCTCCGAATGGACGGAACATACTCCCTCCATACTCATAAATAAGTAATTTTGGACAAGATTTTAGTCGAACATTAGAAATATAAATCATAAATAATTTTTAAGTTGTTGAGTTTGAAAATGTGAAAACTACATAAATATATTTACTTATAAAATACTTTCATAAAAGTTAGTTTTTAATAAATATTTTTATACAAATAAGAAGTCTTTAGGATCCACCGTTTCTTGGCTGGAAAATTGCTTCGCTGAAGAGAACGGCAGAGTTTGGCAACGATGACCAGAGGGTGACGAGCTTAGTTGTGTTAGAGCAATTGCAACAAACACTGTAAATCATTTTGCATCGTTAAAAAAAAAGCAAATAACATTGTTTTCCGTTTCCAACAGCCTCGCTATTGCTGCCGCCTCGTCATCTTGCTCGGTATTGCGTCGGCTCCGCTCGGAAAGTATGACGAGTGATTCCGCTCGCTAACTTCATCCACGTGCGCTTTCCCACGGCTCCCACTTCCCCGCGTGTGTTTCCGTCATCACCATGTGGCGCCACCACCACCACCTCCTCGCCCTTCTTTGGCGTGCGGCACCTCCAACTCCTCCGCATCCCAATGTGTCGCGCTGCCGCGAAGGAGCCTGCGCGAACGGGGAGACAGCCGGCGGTCCTCGCCCTCCTTCGGCGCGCGACACCTCCAACTCTGCCGCATACCAACACTTCGCGCCGCCGCGGTGGAGCCTGCGCGGACGGGGAGACAACCGGCGGGTCCTCGCCCTCCTTTGGCGCGCGGCACCTCCAACTCAGCCGCATCCCAACGCGTCGCGCTGCCGCGAGGCAGCCTGCACGGATGGGGAGATGGCTCGTGGGGAGACGACAGGCGGGGAGATGCTCGTCGTCCTCCGCGGGCTAGACTGTGGCGAGGATGTGGGGGGGTCGGCTCTGGTGTGGAGGAGCACGAGAGAGATGGCTGAAAGGACCTTGATGTCGCCTAGAGGGGGGGTGAATAGGCAAGACGACCAAATCAAACTTTCCCCCCGAAACTTGAGCTGCACTGGCACGGGCGGTTAGACCGCCCCTGCCAGGCGGTTAGACCGCCCCTGGTGCACCTAGCACAGAGGGGGTGGTTAGATCGTGTCTGGGGGTGGTTAGACCGCCTCCACGTAGTGAACCTGCAAAAACACAACTCAAAACTTCTCTTGACTTCTAGCAAGAACCAAAGTTCTTGAGTGGCTTCAGTAGATGATCACAAGCAGGGTAATGATCCCTGCACTCAAAGACAAGCACACCCAAGTAGATCGATCTGAAGCAAAGTAAATATGCTAAAAATCAAACAAATGAGGCAAACCACAAAGGAGAGATGAGGATTTGTTTCCCGAAGTTCACCTCCTACTAAGGAAAGGCTACGTCTCCGTTGAGGAGCTTGTAAAGGAACTTTCCCACAACAAGCCGGGTCTCTTTCAACCACTTTCCTCCTTTTTCACTAAGGCGATCTTTTCCACGAAGAGGCAAGATCACAACCCTCACAAATTTGCCGCTGCTCACCACAACCTTAGGAGCTAGTCGGCAACGCCTAGCCGTCCAGGAGGCGAACCTCCAAGAGTAACAAACGCTTCAAAGGCTTTTCGACGCGAATCACAAGTGCTCAAGCTATGAGATGCTCTTGCTCAGCTCACACAAGCTCACAAAGGCTCAAACTCTCAGCCCAACACTAGGATATGGCTTGAATCTCAAATCTCACAAAGAGAGAGTTGAGGAGTGTTTCTATGGCTTTGCCTTATGAAAAACAGTAGGGAGAGCACCTCAGCAACCCTAGAACCAGCAGCCCCAACAAGTGGAGCTCGTGGTGTACTTATACCCCTCACAAGGAAAACTAGCCGTTAGAAAACCGGCCAGGGCTGTTAGACCGCCTGGTCGGTGCGGTTAGACCGCCTGCCACCGGCTAGTTTGAAAAACTAGCCGTTGGCTGCCTGGGGCGGTTAGACCGCCCTGGGCAGAGAGAGTCCAAAAATCCTTTTCTCTTCTCACAAACACTTCAAGACGTGTTGAAGTGGCTAAGGTTGGGTTAGATGTTTGTTAGATCACTCAGGGACTCCCTCAAGACTAATTCTCACTTAGGTCAACTAATAAGCACTTTTGATCTTTTGTCTTAGAGCTAAGGTTGCATCCCTCTTGATAGTACGACATTCCTATACTCAAGAATAAATATAAAACCGAGTCAACCACTTGAGCTTATAGATCTTCAATCTTGCCATACTTTTGTAATTCTAACTTGAGGGCTTCCAACATGGCCAATGTCTTGAGCAAATTCATACTTGAGCTAGTAACTTAGGATTTTTCCATCTAGCATAAGAATGCTCACTTTAATCCTTAAGTCACTCCATATTGCCAATCATAACTTATAGATGTGTTGCATTGCTTCCCTCGGTTAAGGCTTGAATCACTACATGAAAAACGCCGACTAGTGACGCAAAAAAGGTTGTTTCTCGTCATAAACCACGATTAATGACGCCGGTTGTTACGAAAACACTCCGTCATTAATCGAGCGTCACAAATCACGATTAATGACGAGACCTTATTTCGCGGCATCATGAGTTTAATGACGCGTATAAATTCGTAATACTAAGGTGTCATAAGGTACATGCCACGTCGGACCGAGATACATCGGGGCTCCAACGTGGCAGGGGGTTATGACGATTTCGGATCGTCACAAATTGAGGCCCGGTCCATGTAAGAGCCTTTGTGCGCCTAATATTGTTAGGCCAATTTTAGCCCATTTCTGGTTTTCGTGTTATTTTTTCGGCCATTCCCGAAATGTTTGTTGCACGCTATATTGGGCTATTTTATTTTGGGCCCTAGCAATCTAACGAACTTGGCCCATATTGCATATGCTTGGACAATTGATATTGGGCAATTATCCACAAGGCCTTTCCTGCACCTCGGCCCATATTGCTTTCTTTTAAATCAGCCCATATTTCATTTCGCAGGGCACTGTATACTGTTCTGGCTGCTGCTGATCGCCAGCACATAATCAGACAACAAAACAAAACATTTCCCACTTCCATATAATTCACACCACATTCAGGGAATAGTTCAACCATTACAATTATGCAACATACATCAAGTTAGCATCGAATCGAATCAACATACAACAAGTCATCAGCAACACAAGTTCACCAGGACCACACTTCAGTTGAGAGGAGGATAAACCTGACTGTAATTTATCAAGCCTTGGATCAGATTATGCATGTCAGTTGTGCTCTTCTTCAAAGCTTCAAGCGCTTCTGTGTGAGACTTCAATGTTGTCTCCTGTTCTTGAGCCTTCAATCTCAGTTCGCTCATCTCGGCCTCCTGTTCAACAATCTTCTGCCGCAGTTGTGCCCCCCCCCTTGCTTCTCATTGTTAAGTCCAGCTCGTATTTCCTGAACCTGAAGTGCAGTAGTAACCCTAGTCTTTTTCATGGAGGGCGGGCGAATGCCAGCAACCTCCCGAAAAGTCCTAGATTAGACAACTTCCGCCACTGCTTCAGCAACAGTCTTTCTTGGTTGGTCACCTTGAGGTTCAGCGACAATTTGTTCCAGCGAGCCTAAAAAAGGAAATAAAATGAAAGGTTTAAAATTAAATAGTCACACATGTTTCTAGTATTGTTGCAAAGAAAAATGCAAAAGCAGACAAGTACTTACAATGGCTGCCTGTACTGGAGTGGTGAAGTCATTCTTGCTGCAGTGAAAGGACTTGAAATAATCAAGTGGACTTAGCCCTTCTCCTTCAGCAGTATACTTCTGCCTCTAAATATGTTTCGAAAACAGGCATAATTATTAAAGTGCTAGCATTGTAAAATGGTTCATGAAATGAACTACAGAGCAAAAATATGACTTGTTCATCTGCTTAACACAAGATTAGCTTGTACAATGTAGCTTCGAGATCCCGTGTGCTGATGGTACTTGACCTTTCCTCGATTACCGGTGTTTGTACTACACCTCTCCTTTACAATAATAAGAATTCGTGTAAGAAATAAGATTAAGAACAATATATAAGTACATGAAAATATGGTAGTGGCAAGTTGAAGTTCTATCATACCCTGTGCTCAGGGGAAGACCACATGTTAACCAGTGCCTTCCATTGGGCGTCGGTCAGATTGGGCACAGGAGATTTAGTTGGGACTGCATTTGCTGGAACATCATTGAAGTACTTTTGCTTCAGGCGATACCTCACCTGTCTCTGTATCGACTTCAGCATGTCAGTGCATGCCACCCTTACAGGCTCACTGGTGGTGTCAATGTCGAATTGCCCCTAGCACAAGACAATTATCAGAAAAATGGATGACAAGAATGGATGCAAAGAACTATGGTAGTAGATGAGTGGACATATGCACACCGCTAGTTTGCCCATGTAGTTCTTGAGATAGTCTTCAGTCTTTTCACCATCTTGCTGGTTCTTCTTTGGCTTATAGTCCTTCCAGCTAGGAAGGATCGGTATGTGCCCACGCACTATGATCCCACCATCTGATGCAAACTTTGCAGCTTGCATTGGTGCCTCTAGGCGTTTGAGCCCTTCTTGAATGTGTATAGGGATCTTGCCATTTAAGTCTCGGCTGATTCGGTCCATATCTCTGCCCAATCTTCTTGAATCCCGCGGCCCCCGTTGTGCTCTGGAAGGGCGTGCATCACCTAATAAGTTTGTTACAACCATACAAGTTAATAATTATTTGGTTGGTAATTAGGACATTCGAATATGAGATCAAATGACTTGCCTTCTGCAGTCGTCATGTCAATGATGTTCTCATCGTTGGTTGCTGTTGCTTGGCCTTCAGTGGGCAATTCTTGTGTATCAAGAGTTGTCCCACTCCCATTAGCTAAAGCCAATTCCCTTGTCTTGGTCCTAGTCAGTCTAGGAGGCATTCTGGTAGGGTCATCCGGTGCCCGAATTCTCTTGGTCCCTCTTCCTCCATTGACAGGTATGCTATGAGTGACCTGATTACACAAAATTCAACAAAGAAAGAGAAGATCAGAAGCAATCCTGCATAACTAGTACATGAAATGAGTTCATGATAAGATTACCTCTTGTTGACATGTCTCTGGGTCAGATTCATGTTCATCAGAAGGGTTGTACTCTGGATCCGAATCTTGTATTGTTGTATCGTTGGTACCCTTTCTGCTTGGTCGGTCAGCTGCTAAAAGTGCTTTCATTTTCTCGATGCCAAGACTAGAGAAGAAATTGTGATTCTTCAAAACATTCATGTCCCTCTGCCTCTCATAATCACAGCGTTCGTCTACTTCTGTTAGGAAAGCAGAGAAACTTCTGTAAGGTTGGCCTACCACTGTAAATAAAACTAGATCTAAACACTTCTATAAGAACCAGTAGGATGTTCCTAGCCGAAACAAGATCCTGAAAAAGATGTTCCTAGTCAAAATAAGATCCTCAGAAGAAGTAGTGTAGACATGAGATCTGTCAGATCTAAAAACTTCTATAAGAACCAGTAGGATGTTCCTTGCTGAACAAGATCCTGAAAAGATGTTCCTAGTCAAAACAAGATCCTAAAAAGAACTAGTGTAGACATGGGATCTACCTAATAAAAAAAACTAGTGCACACATGGGATCTGCCACATGGGAAAACACGCAAGTACGAATCCACCGGGGAAACTGAACCGAGGAGGAAAACATTGTACCTTGTTCTGGATATTTCCTTCGTACGACCTTCCCTCCTGGTGCCATTGTGTCGTCGCCGCTGCTACTACAGAGGTAGATGGGAAAGGGGTTGAAGCTATGAGCGGTAGATTTGAGATGATGGAGGAGAGGAGGTGAAGATTTGGGCTGCCGACGAGGAGGGAAGGTGAAATGGGGGCAGAAAGATTTGAGATGGCGAGGAGAGGAGTAGAAGGGAGGCAAGGGACGGGGGCGGGGGTAATTTATCCATTTTGGTGGACGGCCTTGTCAGATTACCAATATACGCTTTCATTGGTGACTGAAACGGGGTGCATTGGGAAGGGGGAAGCAAAAAGGACATTTAACATCTGCTTTGCCCGGGTGTCCGAAATTCCGAATATTTGAATCGCGCGCCGGTTTGTTCTGAGGGCTGGTCAGCGCTATATACTGGCGGCAAAGGATGTTCATCTTATCAAGATACTACTACATAGGATATTCCTTGATTAGGAACTACTCATTTCATTTATGTACTGCTCCCCTTATATTGATCAACACATCCCTTCCTTCGTTGATTCCATTCGCTTAGTACTACAAGATTATGAGCATGTTATGTTGCATACTCCTCGATCATGCCCACATTGGAGATCAACACATCCCTTCCTTTGTCGATTCGATTCGCCTAGTACTACAAAATTATGAAAACGTAACGTTGCATACTCCTCGATCATACCCACATTGGAGATCAATACATCTCCCTTCCTTCGTTGATTCGATTCGCTTAGTACTACAAGATTATGAGCATGTCACATTGCATACTCCTCGATCATGCCCACATTGGAGATCAACACATCCCTTCCTTTGTCGATTCGATTCGCCTAGTACTACAAAATTATGAAAACGTAACGTTGCATACTCCTCGATCATACCCACATTGGAGATCAACACATCTCCATTCCTTCGTCGATTCGATTCGCTTAGTACTACAAGATTATGAGCACGTCACGTTGCGTACTCCTCGATCATGCCCACATTGGAGATCAACACATCCCTTCCTTCGTCGATTCGATTGGCTTAGTAGTACAAGATTATGAGCATGTAGCGTTGCATACTCCTCGATCATGCCCACATTGGAGATTAACACAACCCTTCCTTCGTCGATTCGATTCTTAGTACTACAAGATTATGAGCACGTCACGTTGCATACTCCTCGATCATAACCACATTGGAGATCAACACATCCCTTCCTTCATCTATTCGATTCGCTTAGTACTACAAGATTATCAGCACGTCACGTTGCATACTCCTCGATCATGCCCACATTGGAGATCAACGCATCCCTTCCTTCATCGATTCGATTGGCTTAGTACTACAAGATAATGAGCATGTAGCGTTGCATACTCCTCGATCATGCACACATTAGAGATCAACACAACCCTTCCTTCGTCGATTTGATTCTTAGTACTACAATATGGAGGGCCTTGTCAGATTACCAATATACCCTTTCATTATGGTGGTGACTGAAACGGGGTGCATTGGGAAGGGGGAAGCAAAAAGGACATTTAACATCTGCTTTGCCCAAGCGTCCGAAATTCCGAATATTTGAATCACGCGCCGGTTTGTTCCGAGGGCTGGTCAGCGCTATATACTGGCGGCAAAGGATGTTCCTCTTATCAAGATACTACTACATAGGATATTCCTTGATTAGGAACTACTCATTTCGTTTATGTACCGCTACCCTTATATTGATCAACACATCCCTTCCTTCGTCGATTCGATTCGCCTAGTACTACATGATCATGAGTACGTCACGTTGCATACTCCTCGATCATACCCACATTGGAGATCAACACATATCCCTTCCTTCGTCGATTGGATTCGCTTAGTACTACAAGATTATGAGCACGTCACGTTGTGTACTCCTCGATCATGCCCATATTGGAGATCAACACATCCCTTCCTTCGTCGATTCGATTAGCTTAGTAGTACAAGATTATGAGGACGTAGCGTTGCATACTCCTCGATCATGCCCACATTGGAGATCAACACAACCCTTCCTTCGTCGATTCGATTCTTAGTACTACAAGATTATGAGCACGTCACGTTGCATACTCGATCATAACCACATTGGAGATCAACACATCCCTTCCTTCATCTATTCGATTCGCTTAGTACTACAAGATTATGAACACGTCACGTTGCATACTCCTCGATCATGCCCACATTAGAGATCAACACATCCCTTCCTTCGTCGATTCAATCGTATGGAAGTCGCAGTCTTCAACGTCACGACACAAGTACGATGTTCTATTCTGGAAATGAAGTGCTGGTACCTGTATCTCATTCTGCAACCCGGTACAAGAGTATTGGGAGTCTTCTGACTCCGGTACAATTTCATCTTGGTCAGCAATTGTGAAGACCTGAGCACAAAGCCCAGGCAAAACGATTATTTATGGCTGGTTCGCACACGTGAAGAAAAATGTATTGTTCAACTCGAATACAACAATCAAATGGAATCAATGACAATAAAAGGAATGTTTAACATTCTACCTCTTTTTCGTCGGTGTTCGAAGGAGCCGATGTAACAGGATTGTGAAGAGGGTCATCAGGAGCTGGAGCAGGAGTAGGAGCAGGAGAGCCTTCTTCAGTAGCAGGAGCAGGAGCTGGAGCAGGAGAGCCTTCTGAGGTAGCAGGAGCTGGAGCAGGAGAGCCTTCTGAGGTAGCAGGAGCTGGAGCAGGAGAGCCTTCTGAGGTAGCAGGAGCAGGAGCAGGAGAGCATTCTGAGGTAGCAGGAGCAGGAGCAGGAGCAGGAAAGCCTTCCGACGTAGCAGGAGCTGGAGCAGAATCAGCTGCACGAGAGCCTTCCGAGGTAGCTAGAGCAGGATCTTCCGGACCATTTGCTGTTGCCGCCAAAGGATCTTCCTTATTCGTTTCCTCTGCTGCAATATCAGATAGAACCTTGAGTATTGTTGCATCTGCTTCCTTTTCTTCTTTGGAATCCTTTTCCGTCATCCATTGTGAACCAATTGCTAAACTGTGAGGTAGCTCATAGACTTCAGATGATTTACCCAAGTTAGCAGGAGGCATGAGTTGCATGGGGGTCTGACCAATAGGTGCGAGTAGAGCGGGCGGTGGCGGTAAGCCGTTAACTTGGTGAAGGTGACTGAGTGAATTGTCATAGAGTGTCGTCGTATAGTAGGCACCTACGGCAGGTTTAATATTCAGGAAAGTGCACTTCAACTACATATAAATTACATATAAATCATAAGGTCCACATGATTTCAGTTCGGATCGACTTAAACATTTACTGATTTGATATCCTAGTCGTTGTCACTTTCATCGGCAGCATTTTCATCTTCATCGACGTATTGCCATAGAGTGTCGTCATCCTCATCTTCAGAATTGAATCCATCCACATCAGACAGCTCCTGCTGGCGAATTGCGTCAACTTCAGCGGTTGCAACCACAGTCTCCTCGCCAGTAATAGGCACCGGAACCTTCGAACCTTCACCGAGACCATCATCAAGTATAACATCATGCAAGGTTTGGTCAATGTCATCATCTTGATATGCAAGTACCATGCCAGTGGGAGCTATGTCCTCCCCATTTTCATTATAGCTCCACAAATGCATGTGCTCAAATTTTTGCACCACTCTCCATGGGTGTTGTAGTAGGGTGTCTGGCAAGTAAAATACCTTCGTTGCTTGTTCAGCAAGAATGTAGGGATCATCTTGGTACTAGTAATCTCCAGTATTGACGCTTGTGAAGTAACCATCATTTCTAATCTTCGGTTCCTTCTTGGTCCCTTCCAGATCATACCAGTCAACCTAGAATAAAACTACAGTTCGATCTCTGTCAAGCCCCGAGTTGTACCTCAGCTCAATAATGTCTCTTAGTGAACCATAAAACTCAATTTCTGCAATGTCTTTATGTGATCCTATAGTCATGATTCCACTGTTCTGTGTCTTCCTATTTGCCTCTCGGGCCTTGGTGTGGTACCGGACACCGCCTACAATACATGCTGCATAAGTTTTTGTTCGCCGGTCTGGTTCAGCTGATAATGCATATAGGTTGTCGTCGCTCACTGGATTGTTTGTAATCTGTACAGAAGAGCCATAGTTTTTTTTAATATAGTCTTGTGTAAAGGTCCTCACAAGGTAATATAAGCTAGCTACCAAACAAAAAAAATGAATACTAACATGCAATCTAAACCAGTGCCGAAATTCTGTAACAATTCGACGATCAATATCCTCGTCCGACACACCTTTCGCTTTTAATTCATTCTTGAACACTCTGCAAAGCAGTACCATCTCAAAGTTAGAACGAAATAATTGTAGTTCTATCATTGCAATGGTGATTTACTTACTCGATATATGGCTTCACCTCTTCGCAATTGTTTAGCACATACCAAACCACCTTGTCGTACTTTGACCCAAGCCAACAGGTGGTCCCTGCTCCAAGTACTTGAACATTGTGATCGAAATAGGATGTTCCATCTACAGGCAAATCAGCATTCTCTCTGTTCCTTCCAACCTGATTGAATCGTGTGGCCACATCATCAGCCGCGAAGTACCTAGAGCAAAATGTCAAGGCCTCATTAGCAACATATGCTTCTGCAATGGATCCTTCAGGCCTAGCTTGGTTTCTCACTGAACGCTTCAATGTGCATAGCCTTCTTTCGACGGGATACATCCAGTCATATTATACTGGACCTCTCAGGATTGCTTCCTCAGGCAAATGGACAGCCAAGTGGACCATAACATCAAAGAAGGCAGGAGGGAAAATTTTCTCAAGCTTGCACAGAATTATTGGGATATCTGTTTTCAGTTTTTGCAAGACATCCAACTTCAGAGTTTTGCAACATAGTTGCCGAAAGAAGTTTCCTAATTCTGCAATAGCTGTGTATATCTCTTTGTCCACTAAACTGCGAAGATAAGCCAGCAAAACCCTTTGGAGTAGGATATGACAATCATGAGTTTTCAATCTTTGTAGTTTGCATCCATCTGCAGCAATACACCTAGCTAAGTTTGAAGCATATCCATCTGGGAACTTCACCGAACTTATAAAATCACAAAACAGCTTCTGTTTCGTTTTTGGAAGTACATACGGAGCTTCTGGCATTTTGCATGACTCACCATCCTCAGTTGCCACCATGTGTAGATTTGCTCTTACGCCCATCTCTTCCAAATCAACCCTAGCATTGATGGTGTCCTTTGTCTTCCCAGCAATTTTAAGCAATGTTCCAATAAGGTTTTCGCATATGTTTTTCTCAATGTGTATCACATCAAGGTTATGTGCCAACTTCAGAGATGACCAGTACGGCAAGTCCCACAAACAAACCCTTCGGCTCTAGCACTGTCCGGATTTCTGCTTCCTTTTCTTTCCTTGAGGTAGAGGATGCTTTCCTGGTCTAACGTCTTTAACCTTCTCTAGTTGCTGCTTCAGCTCCTCATGGGTAAACTGCTCTGGCTTTACTCGGTTTTCAACAGTAGCATCAAAATCTGCTCTCTTTCTTCTCCATGGATGGTCAGTTGGAAGGAAACGACGATGCCCAATGTAACATATCTTGTTCTTCAATCTCCTTGAGCAAGGATCCTTGTTGCAATGCACACAGGCAAAATAGCCTTTTGTGACTCACCCAGACAACGTGCTCAATGCTGGATAATCATGTATGCACCAAAGAACCGCAGCACGTAGTTTAAATCCTTTACCCTCAACAACATCGATTGCCCAGACACCCTTCCAAAGTTGCTGCAGCTCTTCGACGAGAGGTTCCATGAAGATATCAAAATCCTTTGATGGAGAATTCGGCCCAGGGATCAATAAGGCCATCATGAAGTTTGATTCTTCCATGCATACCCATGGTGGCATGTTATACGGCACAACAAATACTGGCCACATACTATATGAGTTGTTCATGCTGCCAAATGGATTGAAACCATCGGTTGCAAGACCAAGTCTAAGGTTCCTAGCATCTTTTGCAAATTTTTTCCAACTTTTATTGAATTCTTTCCATGCCTCACCATCAGCTGAATGGCTAAGCTCATTCTTCACCGGTTTTCGCTTCGACTCGTGCCATCGTGCATCCTTTGCTGTTTTTGATGAAAGAAACATCCTCTTCAGCCTGGAAATCAGCGGAAAATGCCTCAATACCTTTTGAGGAATGCGCTTGCAGGTATCTGCATCCTTCCATCTTGAATCCGCTTCACAACATACTGGGCACACATCAAGTTTGACATACTTCTCCTGGCGAAACAATATACAATTATTTTTGCAAACATGGATTTTTTCATAGTCAAGTCCCATGGAACGTATGTACTTCATTGCCGCATCGAAAGAGTCTGGAAGACACGCTTCTGGGAATCCTTTTTGTAACAAATTCATCATTACATTGAATGCGACATTGCTCATCCAACTGAAAGACTTTATATGAAGTAACTTCGCAACAAATGTAAATTGTGCATATGAAGATGTCAGTGACACCTTACGGTTCAGATGTTCCTTTACAAATTCATACATTTTCTCATCGAGAACCTGACCCTTGCCCAAGTCAGCAATCAATTCAGACATCCCATCGTCTCCAGGGCCTTCATCCTCCTCCATACCCGATATGTATTGGTTTTCCTGGACCGTTTCCTGATCACCACCATCCCGTGGAGCTGCATTATCCACATCCCCCTCTGCATCCGGCAGAATTGCATTATCCTGTACATTTGCATCATCGTCAACCATATCCTCCAAAGCTTCTCCATGATGGATCCACCTAGTGTCCCTGTAGTCCCTGTAGAGTTATTGAGGCATCGACGCCACGGGCATAGTATTTCTTCATCCTCAGCGTATCTTGTCCGAAGAAATGCCAAGAAATCCTGGACCCCTTTCTCATGATCGGTGGTAAAACCAGTACAACCGGTTATCCAGCGTCTATCCATCTGGAAAGTTTTTGGCGAATCCAACTCAAAATTACTGACCACAGAACGAATCAAAAAGGAGAACATTCTACGAAATGAAATTTTCCGGATTGAACACAAAATTACTTACCAGATTGACACGCCGCTGCAGCAAGTATCACCCAGGTTGCGCCCGTAGGAGTGAGCAGCCGTTGGAAGTCACAAATCACCGCCGGAATGATCCATTTTGGTAGCCTACTCGCCTCTCCGTTCTTCGTTTTCCCGTTTCGGGGCAGCGGGAAAACGATTTTTTGCTACAGCGCGGGCTTTTCTCCCGCTAACTTGTCAGAACAACCGCTTGTGCTGTGGTTGGGGTGGAAAGTGTTTCTCATTAAATTGACACAACCAAGAGGTGGTGCAGTGGTAGATAGTGCTGTCTCGTTCCTATAGGTCTCTAGTTCGAACCCTTGCTATGGCAAATTGTTTTTGCAACATTTCGTGACCAACAGTAGGAAACAAGCAGTTTCACGATCGTTACTCAGGAAGGTCCTTCCAGCAAAACATCAACAGAACAGACCAGCAAAACATCAGCAAAATTAATTCAGAATGGTGAGTATGCTCGACTTAATTTGAAATAGATTAAACCAAATCGGCATAATAAGATGGAATCTCATAGCACTCATCACCACAAAGTTCACACCACCAGCAAGTAGCAAACACAAAAATACAAACGAATTCATCACCACAAAGTACACACCACCTATGAACCGTTTAGCTAGTAGTAACACCAGACATGTTTTATCGATTGTCTGCAGCTCAGTCAGAGTTCGATTGCTCTTTCTTTCAATAGGGCATTCTCCGCTAACAATTGCTGAATCTCTTTCAGCTGGTCATTCTCCTGCCGTAACAATTGATTAACATGGCCCCTCTCTTTGGTTAGCTCTTCCATCAGGGCAATGTTCTCCTGCTGTAACAATGCCATTTCATTCAACTGGGCATACTCCTGTTGCAGTAATTGATAAGACTCTTCCATGCATTTCTTCATCTCTTTCAGTTGTTCATTCTGCTGCTGTAACGATTGCTCATACAGGTGCTTGTAATTTAGAGCCTTTTGCAGTGACTTGAGCTCGCTAGCTTGTTGTTCTTGCAGGTCTCTCTTCACCTTCTGCAGCTCAGCTTTAGTGGATTCAAGCACCTCCAGAAGCTAGAAAAATACAAGAATCTATCAATCCATCAAACTATGCAAACTGAAAACTAACTGAATCAACTTCTAACACCAATTGCAATTCAAATCTGAGTGTACGATGAAATCAGCTCAGCTTCAGTGGATTCAAGCACCTCCAGAAGCTAGAAAAATACAAAAACCTATCAATCCATCAAACGACGCAAACTGAAAACTAACTGAATCAACTTCTAACACCAATTGCAATTCAAATCTGAGTGTACGATGAAATATGAATCTATTGTATATGGTCATCCATCCTCTAGATCCCCAAATCTAGAAATCCCCATCCCTAGGTCGATAGGGGAAAATATAGTGGCTCAAACCAGAGGACTGACCTTGTCGTCCTGTTTCATGAACTCGTAGCCGGGAGGTGGCGCATAAACCACCCTCTCATCACCGCCAGAATCCGCCATTCCTACCACGAGCCATTACAGATTTGCGCATAGCAAAAGTCCAGAGTCTTTGCGAAGGTAGTGAAGCGTTTCACCTGCGAATTACTGATTTATATTAAAGATTCGAAAAAAATGCTTACATGTGGGACCCAATTGAATTTTATGATGACTTGGAACACTCTTTTTAAAATAATGCTTACATGTGGGACCACAGTTGGTTTATGATGCCGTTGACCTGGCGAAAATGCTTACATGCGGGACCTTGCAAAATTTTATGACGAGTTGGAACACTCTATTTTCGAAAGAATACTTACATGTGGGATCATTCCGAATTTTATGACGACTTGGAACACTCTATTTTTAAAATACTGCTTACATGTGGGACCAAAGTTGGTTTATGACGCTGTTGCGGAGCTTATGGCGTCACAAAACTGACTTGGAACAGGGAATGCTCGGCTACAGTACCAACCGTTATGAAGAAAGTTTTTTTTGTCACTAAATTTGCTCGGAAGTGAAATATTATGACGAGATCAGCCAGGAACGTCATAAATCAATGACGCTAAAATGTGGTTGCGTCACTAGTCAACGATTTTCTTGTAGTGAATATGATACTTCGAGACCCCACGGATGCTAGAACTTCACCTTAGCAAAATACTAATGGCGGCCTGGCCAGGACCCCAAAGATTGCTTAGTCCCTTACCCTAGTCACCTCGGTTGATCTCTTCATCACTTACCCAATCCACGTTGAGTTTGGCTTTGCTACATCCATAAGTATCCTTTATTTGTAATCCTGCTTCAAATGCTTGTTCTTGATTGACAACGAATATGCAAGCTTCCAATTAAGGACCATAAACTATACACTCATCCTTGTGTGCTCTTTATATTAACACATGAAGCCTTGCATTGAATTAGAGAGAATTACCAATTTCTCTTTTTATGATCCCTTTTATTTTTAGTCAAGCTACCACAATCCTTGGAGACATAAATTTTATCTTTGCAAAATATCCCCAGTATTTAAAACCATTTATTGCTTGACATTCACCACTTTGCATAAGGATCACACACTTGCTTGTCTTCAATCAATGTGAGTCAAATAATATTATAGCTCATGAATAATTAATAAAAACCTACTCACAATCTTAGACAAACAAGTTAGACCTTTAATCGCTTTGTCACTCAATTCACCAAAATCCACTTAGGGGCCTAGATGCACTTTCAATCTCCCCCTTTTTGGTGATTGATGACAACTCAATTAAAGCTTACAAATAAATCATTTAAGCGCAATTTGAATTCTTAGATATAGCTAGAGCTCCTCCTCAATGTGTGCTTTGAATGGAATTTCAAAAATTGGCCTCAAGTGCCAAAAGCACATATTAATAAGAAAACCATGAGAGCCCCCCTATATATTAGAATCAGTGGAGTGCTAGAGGTGTGTGTGACAAAATAAAAAATAAAACTGTGATGCATATGACATGATGAGCAATCAACAAAGAAAGACATGTGTGCTGACTAGGCAGGGGCGGTCAGATCGGGGTTGCAGGCCGGTCAGACCGCCTCCCCCATTCAGCACACACTAAAAACACTCACCATCCAATTTATGCATCACAAACTACCACAATTGTCACTTAAGGTACATAAATGAGTTCAACACAACCAGTAGCACACAATACAAATTAAATCCTCAAGTCCACAAGATAAAAGAGATCCAATTTATTACAGATCCGGAGCCTCTCTCAACTCACACAGGGTAGGGCGGTTAGACTGCCTACCCTGATCGGTTAGACCGCCCCCTACAGAACAGCTACACTAAGAGATAAAATATGAGGCTTTAATCCAATTCTTCTCCCCCTTTGTCATCAAGTATCCATAAAGGGCCTGGAGAAGATGTTGTTGCTGCAAGATCATTGCCACCTATCCCAATTTTCCTCTCTGGTGTTCGGATCTTCAAATAGGCAAACAAGAGAGAAGTGAGATGAAAAAGAACTAGATACGGAAAATTTTCAGAAAAAGAGAGAAGAGAGATTTTTCCATACCATAGGATGGTGGAGGTCTATCAAATAACTCATGTGAAATGCGAGCCCCCCAACTCTCATCCGATGGAGGAGCAACCCAAGGCTCCGGTGCCACTGTGTCACCCTCAAACATGGTGTCAAATCCAGTAGGTGGAGGAGGAGGCACCAATATCTAAGGCAAAGTTGCTTTCATACTGATTATAGAAATCTGAGTCTAGGAAGCTCTGTGCTCTATCATCCACTGAAGGTATCTCAACATCTGGAGGGGATGGTGAGATGGGAGGCCTAGGAGGCTGGATACCGGCATGAGTGTGTAGAGCCTTCATAGTGTCCCTCATTTTCTTGTCCTTCTTCCCCTTTTCTTGTTCAGCCACTTCTATGTCCCTCTGAGATTTGCACATTCCAATAAAGATGTTGATCAATTTGCAAAGCAGGGAGCTATGTTTCTTCTCCCTCTGCCTGGGGCGGTTAGACCACCCTCTGGCTGGTATGCCTCCCAACTCTGCGGCACTTCCATTTCTTCAAATATTTCTTCCTCTTCCTGCTGCTCATCTGGTGGAGAGGGAATTCTTACTGTTTTGCTGGGCTTGGGCGGCAAGGGACGATGCCTCGTGTCACTACTATAGTTCCTCCGAGTGACCTTGTTAATGATGTAGCTAATGTATGGGCTATAGCTACACAACTTTTGTGGATTTGCTGATGTATTCTTGATCTCTTGCCACAGAAAGTCACCAACATCAAAAGGCGCCTCACCGGGATTCATGGCAACCATAAGGTTTCTCTGAAATGCTATGATGTCTGATGAGTTGCCATCCCTAGGTGTGAGAGTTTTTCTGAATAATCGGTTGAGGACAGAGTAATATGTATACAACTCCTTTACATGCCCCCAACCACTCCTTGCATTCCTAGGGTACATGAATGCCATCCTTTTAGCCTCAAGTGGACCCTCATCATGGAGCTTCCGGCGAGTCTCATCATATGGCAGTATAAACAAAGTGAGAAACTCAGAAAAAGGGAGCTAAAAGGTCTCACCCTCAGTCATCCAAAACATGGCTCTCTCATTCACTCCTCTCTCATTTAGCACATAGCCAAAATACATTGTTGCATAGAATTGTGCGATGAGCTCTTTGTTCCAGTGTTTCTTAAATCCCATGAGAAGCTTAAGCCCTTTTTCCTCACAAGCCTGAATGACCTCATCCAAGATAGGATTGTGCTTCCTTTCCACAAAGTCCCAATCAATGAACTGAGCGTCACTGGTGATCTTGGCATTCCTAGCACTGATGATGGATGTGGTGTAATAGTTTTGCTGGAAGGTGGTCCATAATCTGTAGTCTGTAGCTGACCTAGCCTCACCAGCCGGATTAACTCTCCTCATCTTAACCACTGTGTCTGCCATCCCTACCTGATAATAATCCACTAGTCCTCCGAAAGTGGGATAGTTGGGCTCTCTGACAATGGGTCTACCATAAATGTTCCCACCCCTCTGTTCATATTCCTCATCCTCTCCATCATCACTGTCATCTCCACCACTGTCATCACCACCTGCAGCTTCCCCTCTTTCCTGACGGAAACTGATCTCAAAATTCAAAGTCAGATCCTCCACATCGACATCAATGCTCTCAACCCTCTCACTCATCTCAATATCATCATCATAATCCACCAGTGGTTACCGCTGTCCTCTTGGCCTCAAGTTGTGAGTACTTGGACCGGTGGACGTCCCGGCGTCACCACTGCCTCTTTTCTTTCTTTTCTGAGCACCGACACCCCTTGGTATTGCTGCTGTCCCTGGATCACAAGATGTGAAACAAGAGTGTATGAGACACCGGGAACAACATTGGCTAGAATGTGAGCGTCGAGGCTCAGCGATTGGAGCAATTGGCACAAAACTAGCCAGGGCGGTTGGACCGCCCTGGGGGCGGTTAGACCGCCCCTGCCAGGTTTGAGCCAATGGCTCTTTTCGGCCAAACACAGCAACACGAGATAAAAAGATATTCAATACTGTTCATGTGGCATTTCTATATGGACATGTGTCAAGTGCACGCAAGAAAACAAAATTTGGAGAGGAACTGCACAGGGCGGTTAAACCATCCTGACCATGCGGTTAGACCGCCTGGGGCAGTTTCTCCCCATATTCGATTTTCAACAATGTACGCAACCAAAATTGATCCTACCTCCAGGAATGTCTTCTAGGGGTTGCCAGATGATGTTCTACCAAAGGAATTTCAAATCTACTCATGGAGTTGATAGATCGGGTAAAAACAAGATTTGAATACCTTTGATGAGATGAACTCGAGTTGAAATCGAAGAAATCGGGTGGGGAACCGGTTCAGCCGCCTTAGGGGAGTCTTTCCCACGGATTGGATTTGATTTTTGGTGGTGGAATCCTCAAATCACCATGGGAGAAGGTGTTGGAGCTTTGAGAGGGAGAGAGCTCGGGTTGGGGAAGAAAGGGAACTATTCCTGGTCGTGGGAGAGAGAAAGGAAGGGAATAGGGATATGGCACTGTCGAATCATGGGGGGGGGGGTTAAAGGTTAAAGGACCCGTGAGACATGGTCTAACCGCGGGTAGGGCCCGGTTAGACAACCCCCTCCCCCCCCGAACTAAGGAGCTGCTGGATTGTGATAGGATTTTGTTCCTCTTTTCGCTTACACCCCTGGAAAAGATAGATTTTGAGCTTGAGAGACATTTTGGGGGCAAGGGATGAAAATTAGGTGGGGTGGTTAGACCGCCCCCCTATGCGGTTAAACCGCCTCTCCCAAAAACTCAAACAGAGGGTCTTTATCGGTAGTTCCGAGGTGGGGCCAGAAGTACCGATGATTTCCATAATTTTGACAATGAGCTCTTATCGGTAGTTCCGTCCTAGGGTCGGTAGTTCCAAGAAAAACTTTTTTAGCCTTAGAGATTTTGACCCTTGACCTTCACCAAATATTTGGATAAAAGATATATAGATAACTTTGATCCAAATTTCACATATCTTAGAAGAACATGAGATAATCCAAATTAATTCACATTCTTGATTCTTCCAAGAGTGAGAGAGAGAGATATAAAGGTATGGATAAAGAGATATACTATGGACTTGAGAAAAATATCACCACTTGTGACTAGCCATCAAATAATCAAGGGGAACTATAGTCACAAGTGGGTCAATAAGGTCACAAAGACCAAGAACCAAATATTTTCAAATTAAGCACACTTCTTACACATGCTAGTTGGATTTTTCGAAATATCTAACCTAAGCCACAAAGTGCATGCATCCTCATCAAGTAAATCACCTCTTTAGTATATTTAGTTCATACCCTACTCAAGAGACATTCACACGACACTAAGTCGAGTTTATGTGAAGGTATCAACCAAATATCCAGAGAGGCACACCAAAATTCACTTGAAGCAATTTCATGCTAAGAAAGACACACTAGCATGGTATAATGACCTACATGCATTTCGGTATTTAAAAAGGTTCATGTAGACATACCTTTGCCTTTAGACCATTTGCATTTGTGCATGAATAAATTTAGAGAAAGGCTAGCTCTTACTTGATTCTTCAAATTTAATTGGGAACTCAAGAGCTTGCTAAAGGTGCACAAATACATGAGACATTGGCTTGGAATCACCAAAATGTTGAAAAATCAGTCCTATGTCGGGTCACCCAGGCCTAGGGGCCAGGCCACCCGGCAGCCTCCAGAGACGCCTCGGGTCACCCACTCCTAGGGGCCGGGTCACCCGCAAAAAGACATTTCTGGGGGACAGGAGGTTAAACCACCCCTAGGGGGGCGGTTAGACCGCCCTGCCCCTGAGAGGTCAATTTGGTGATTCTTCAGCTCTTGTTCGTTGATAAGCTTGTATATTGTTGTTGACATTTACTAGCGTCGTCACCAGGTTTGTATCCCCAGCAACGGCGCCAGAAATGCTTGTTGGCATTTCTTAACATCATTGCTAAGTTCGTGAGTTCCTAGCAACGATGCCAGAAATGTCTGATGGTAATCCTAATGATCACAAAGAATCCGCAAGCGCACGGATATACCATTGTAGCATTTCCCCAAAAGAGTATTCCAAAGGGTATCGAATCCAAGGAAGTCATGGTCGGATTAACAAGTTCAACACGATTGCAATGAGTATAAATCACAGACGAGAGTAAGTCAAGTTGTACACACAGGGGTATGATATGATAATGATAGGGTAGTGTGAACACACTCGAACTCATTCTCTCTTTGGTACACTATGGCTTAGGAGGCAACATACGAGTTAGTTCTAGGTTCTAAGGTACTATACATATAAGGTTAGTAGGTACCAGTCAGTCACATAAGCATTGTATGAATATCAGCTCAGCGCCCAGGCACAAACGGGGAGCTAACCGCCCACGTAGCTTCTGCACGACGTCGGTTGCTAGACTTTAGACTCCTACAACATACTCGAACGTGGAGGATTACAAAGGGTCTAACGGCTGTCACTACCGCGGCCTACCTCAAGACAAACCGTGGAGCACGCTCATATGCAACGCAGCTACTCAACCCAAGCACCATGCTTGCGTTGTTAACTAGACACTGACCGGCCCGGGCTATTGTGACCCAGGTTAGTGCCACCAGATAACTGGCCACTTACACCGAGTACCGTAGCTTGAACTACTTCATACAACACAAACACGTGATCTAACTGGATCAAACTAGGCTAGTCATACAAACGGATTCGTGTTCTACTATGTCTATTCAACAAGATCAAAGGGTCGTGTTCGCGAAGAACACGAGCCTCTAACTTATGAACAAACAACGAGAACATGAGTAAATCATTCGTCAACTAGATCGAAAGTCCTTGTTCATCAAGAACAGGAGCCTCTAAATGATGAACGAATGAAGAACACATGAACAAATCACTCATGCATGCTAACACTACTTTGTATGAAATAGGTGAATAACTAAAGTAGATCAAAGTCATACAATAAAATAAAAATACAAGAGAACTCATACCTAGATCCCAAAGTAGACTTGGAACCTGAAGTAGAACTACTCTAGCCTACCTCCTAGCCTTGGAAACCAAAAGTGAGAGAGGAGTTGGAAATTGAGTTGGGTAAGAAATGAGTCCTCTCCCTCCTATTTATAGGCCTTGAGCAGCTTGTGGAAGCACCGCCAACACCCCGGGAATGGACTCCAGGACCGACCAGGCAACACCACGTGGAAGGCCAGGATGAGCTAACACAAGGTCAGTTCGACCGACCTTTGGGGTTGGCCGACCCCTTGTGGGCCCACCTCGGCTTGTGCTTTTGCGTGGTGGCTATCTTGTGGGTCCTCAGGTCGGTTCCCGGTGGCTATCTTGTGGGTCCTCATGTCGGTTCCCGGTGTCCACTTTGTTTTGAGGCGGTTTGGGTGCCCTTGGGCCCTTCAATCCATGTGACGTCCACGTGTCGCCCTCTTATTCGTCGGGGTTTGCCTCCCTTGGATTGATGACATGGCTTGCATGCATAGGATCCTAGGTGGCAGCCCTTCCTTGGCTGAGGTGTTGTGACATGGACCATAGAAGGTGAGTTTGTCACTTCTTTTATGCTTATTTACCCGCAATCACATAATCTCCAAGGACAAGTGGAACTGCATTATTCTTAACTAAATGCGTGTAAGAAATGCCTTTTGCTCCTTTATTCATGAGTAAATTGACGGCTAAAGTAAGCACTTAACAGCCGTCAACAATTGCCTAAATAAATCCCTACAAAGCTTATCACAACAAATGCTCTTCTAGAGAGCCATTAGGAGCATCGAATGGTATGAGAGAATAATATTATGAAAGTGTCAAGGTCACTTCCTCATGCTTTACAAACCTAGGTCTAGTGATCCATGAGTGTTCACAAAGAACTGAGAGTGACCAAGGCAGAACATTAAGTACTTGTTACCGAGATTGCATTGGTTGTGTAATTTTCACTTTCTAGCTCTTCTCATGGCAAAACTTCAATTAATGAATTCTTTCTTCATTGCCATGACTTCAATGCAACTCTATCAACCTACAAGCTCAGCAAGCACTTCTTGGTACCCAATACTTGTTGAGTCCTACTAGGTTAGTCACAAGATGCTTAGGAACCCAAATAGCCCTTGTGCTAGTTTGAGGTGAACTAATCATCCTCATAGCACAAGTGCCAATCTTGTCATTCCTAAGCTTATGAAAATCATAATGGACAAGGTTGGATTGAGGAGTGTTACCATTCGGACAATCCTTGCCCAATTGACCCTTCTCACGACAAGTGTAGCAAATGCGGCTTTTGGCACTTTTAGGCTTGGGAACCATTTGCTTGTCTTGTCTTGGCTTGCAGGCTTCTTGCTTGAAGGGTGGATTTTCTTCTCCTCACTGCAGAGCTTCTTCAATGTGCTGGCCAAACCCAGTCTAACCACCTTAGGAGGGCGGTTTGACCGCCCCTGGTCAGCACTGCTGGCTTGTGGGCAATCCACAGCCAAGTGACACTTCTCTTTGCATTGATAGCACAATCTCCTTCTGATGGAGCTTCTCTTCTTCTTGGAGATTGTTTCTTGATCCTTGAGCTTGTGGGGCAATGTGACACAACATGTCCATTCTCCTTTTCTTGAATCTTGCTTTTGTTGATCTTGATGTGTTGTTGAGGAGTTGAGCTCGTGACAGTTGAACCCCTCTCAAGCTTCTTCACTATGTCATCACAGTTATCTTGAGAAGGTTGCACTTTGCTCTCTTCCTTCAACACATACAAGTCTTTCTTGAGCTTTTCAACGTCTTGCTTGAGTTCATCATTTTCTTGAGCAATGAGGTCATCACAAGATTCTACAAATACATGCTCAACACTAGATTGGCTTGCTTTAGAACAACAAGGTTTAGTACAAGCAAATTCATTATTGACAAGTGAGCATGTGCATGTGGGTGTGAGAGGTTGTAAGAATTTTACCGATGAAACAACAACCTCATGAGCAATTTCTAGTGAAGCATATGAATCCACAAGCTTCTCATGGGAACACTCAAGTTCCTTGTGAGTTGCTTGCAAAGCCATATGCTCACTAGTGAGCTTTGCTAGTTGAGCTTCTAGCACATCATTAGCTTCTTATTCTGCCTTTGCTCTACATGAAAAGGATTTGATATCATGATCATACTTGTTAGCCAATGATTCATACTTACAAACCAATGAGGTGAGCTCGGATTTGAGAAGATCAAGTTCTCTTGTCGGAGAGCTTGAGGCTTCGATCTTCTGGCTCTTCGCTCCCTTGGCTTGCCTCTTCTTCTTGATCTTCTTCTTGGCCACGAGGCAAGCTCCTTCACCGTAGTAGGTTGAAGCACCTCTGTCGGGGGTGGTTAGACTGCCCCTAGGGGCGGTTTGACCACCTCCCCTAGAGAAGCTCCGCCTTCGCTTGTCTTGCCTTCTTCCTCCTTGAGGGTTGATGCTTGATGATCAGTGAGTGTTGTAGAGGTTGTGGGGCACATCTCCACTGGTTCACCTTCATCATCGATCTCAAGTTCATCCCATTTGGTGTTCACAATATCAAATAGTAAAACCCAAATGAGATGAGCATCTTCACTAATCTCCTTGCTCTTTAGGATAATGTACTTCAGTTCTCTACATACACAGCTACACAAAAGGTTAACAATAGTGGCATTGAGTTGCTTCTTCTCCAAATCCTTTGGAGAGACATACGTCTCATCCTCCGGAAGGATACTCACAACCATGATGCTTTCAACGATGGGACCCAAAACCCTAAGTGCAATGAGAACATCGGAGCGCCAAGAAGAGTAGTTTGAGCCATCTAGAGCTAGAGGCTCAAACGGTACCTCACATGTAGTTGACATCGAAAAACTCCGAGCGGTTAAGCTCGAATCGGAGCACCAAGCTCGGATACCAATTGAAAGGACCTTGATGTCGCCTAGAGGGGGGGTGAATAAGCGAGACGACCAAATCAAACTTTTCCCCCGAAACTTGAGCTTCACTGGCACGGGCAGTTAGACCGCCCCTGCCAGGCAGATAGACCGCCCCTAGTGCACCTAGCACAGAGGGGGTAGTTAGACCGCGTCTGGGGGCGGTTAGACCGCCTCCACGTAGTGAACCTGCAAAAACACAACTCAAAGCTTCTCTTGACTTCTAGCAAGAACCAAAGTTCTTGAGTGGCTTCAGTAGATGATCACAAGCAGGGTAATGATCCCTGCACTCAAAGACAAGCACACCCAAGTAGATCGAGCGGAAGCAAAGTAAATATGCTAGAAATCAAACAAGTGACGCAAACCACAAAGGAGAGAGGAGGATTTATTTCCCGAAGTTCAGCTCCCACTAAGGAAAAGATACGTCTCCGTTGAGGAGCTTGTAAGGGAACTTTCCCACAACAAACCGGGTCACTTTCAAACGCTTTCCTCCTTTCCACTAAGGCGATCTTTTCCACGAAGAGGCAAGATCACAGCCCTTACAAACTTGCCGCTGCTCACCACAACCTTGGGAGCTAGCCGACGACACCTAGCCATCTAGGAGGTGAACCTCCAAGAGTAACAAACACTTCAAAGGCTTTCCGACGCGAATCACAAGTGCTCAAGCTATGGGATGCTCTTGCTAAGCTCACACAAGCTCACAAAGGCTTAAACTCTCAACCCAGCACTAGGATATGACTTGAATCTCAAATCTCACAAATAGAGAGTTGGGGAGTGTTTCAATGGCTTTGGCTTATGAAAAACAGCAGGGGGAGCACCTCAGCAACCCTAGAACCAGCAGCCCCAACAAGTGGAGCTCGTGGGGTACTTATACCCCTCACAAGGAAAACTAATCGTTAGAAAACCGGTTAGGGCGGTTAGACCGCCTGCCACCGGCTAGTTTTTCAAACTAGCCGTTGGCTGCCTAGGGCGGTTAGACTGCCCTGGGCAGAGAGAGCCCAAAACCCCTTTTCTCTTCTCACAAACACTTCAAGACTTGTTGAAGTGGCTAAGGTTGGGTTAGAGGTTTGTTAGATCACTCAGGGACTCTCTCAAGGCTAATTCTCACTTAGGTCAACTAATGAGCACTTTTGATCTTTTGTCTTAGAGCTAATGTTGCATCCCTCTTGATAGTACGACATTACTATACTCAAGAATAAATATAAAACCGAGTCAACCACTTGAGCTTATAGATCTTCAATCTTGCCATACTTTTGTAATTCCAACTTGAGGGCTTCCAACATAGTCAATGTCTTGAGCAAATCCATACTTGAGCTAGTGACTTAGGATTTTTCCATCTAGCATAAGAATGCTCACTTTAATCCTTAAATCACTCCATATTGCCAATCATAACTTATAGATGTGTTGCATTGCTTCCCTCGGTTAAGGCTTGGATATGATACTTCGAGACCCCACGGATGCTAGAACTTCACCTTAGAAAAACACTAATGGTGGCCTGGCCAGGACCCCAAAGATTGCTTAGTCCCTCACCCTAGTCACCTCAGTTGATCTCTTCATCACTTACCCAATCCACGTTGAGTTTGGTTTTGCTTCATCCACAATTATCCTTTATTTGAAATCCCGCTTCAAATACTTGTTCTTGATTGACAACGAATATGCAAGCTTCCAATTAAGGACCATAAACTATACACTCATCCGTGTGTCCTCTTTCAATTAACACATGAAGCCTTGCATTGAATTAGAGAGAATTACCTATTTCTCTTTTTATGATCCCTTTTATTTTTAGTCAAGCTACCACAATCCTTGGAGACATAAAATTTTATCTTTGCAAAATATCCCCAGCATATAAAACCATTTATTGCTTGACATCCACCACTTTTCATAAGGATCACACACTTGCTTGTCTTCAATCAATGTGAGTCAAATAATTTCCATTTAAATAATCAACAATTATATCTCATGAATAATTAATAAAAACCTACTCACAATATTAGACAAACAAGTTAGACCTTTAATCGCTTTGTCACTCAATTCACCAAAATCCACTTAGAAGCCTAGATGCACTTTCAATGGCCGGCGGGATGGGGATATGGCTCGCGGGGAGACGGCCCGCGGGGAGATGCTCGTCGTCCTCTGTTGGCTAGCCGGCGGGGAGGATCTTGGTGGCGCGGTCGGCTCTGGCTTGGAGGAGCACAAGAGAGATGGCCGTCGGGGAGATGCCCCACTACTCCTCGTCCTCCTCTGCAGGCCAATCGACGGGAGGAGCTTGGGGAGGGGCTGCCGGCGATCATGGGAGCCGACAGGGAGGAGTTCCGGGAGGGACCGACGGCGAGAAGTTTGGGTAGCGACGAGGCATGCGTGTGGTGTCGCATGTCGGCGTGTCACGAGGACAGGGGCGATGACGGTGAAAATATCTGAGTTGCCGCAGCTCATAGAAAAAGGGGTGTGGACCCCACCGTTTGGATATGAATTGTAGAATTGAATAGGCTGTTGGTTTAACTCACAACTTATGAAATTTGCTATTTTTTAAAGTTCTCTAAAAACTTTAAATTTAGCTAAAGATTATACATAAGATGTTGGTGTTGCTCTTACGTGGATGTTTGGTAGCACTATATTCTCAAAAAATATCTCCATTCCATTAACGTCACAAAACTTCCTACCAAACATGTCCAGTTTCAGAAAAATCATGAAGCAAAGGTCAGATCCACATTTTCTCAGGAATGCCACTACTAAGTCGGTGGGTTAAGACCACCCC
Source organism: Cenchrus fungigraminus (assembly GCA_036936925.1). Taxonomy (NCBI): domain Eukaryota; kingdom Viridiplantae; phylum Streptophyta; class Magnoliopsida; order Poales; family Poaceae; genus Cenchrus; species Cenchrus fungigraminus. The sequence continues at coordinate 43,911,068 of CM072778.1, read as the reverse complement.
ACGGTTTTCATGAAGAGAAGGAAACTGAAACTCGGCTTAGAAAATCCCTGAACCTCGGTTTCACCGACGAGAAAACTTTTTAAACTAATCCTGTAAATTCGCTTTAACGAATCAAACATAAGTCTCCTAGTTGTGATCATACCTCAACCCCTCTAATCAAGTAGGCTAGAAGACCTTTGGTCATTTTCTCAGGAATGCCTGAGAAGATGCTTGAAAAACCCTATTTTCAAACCCATAATATTAAAAAAAAACCCGAACTGCTCGTCCCGTGACTGCACCCCTCACCTCATCCCGTCACCCCTCTTTCCCCACCTCGCCGATCTCCCCCTGCGCTGCCATCGGCCAGACCAGGAGCCGTGGCTGCTTCCCGCATGGCCTTGGGGGTGCTAAGACCATCCACACTCGTCATCCTCCATTTTCTCCTTCAAAACAGAATATTCCATCCTGGTCATCAATATTCTCTCCTTCATATCTACTTCTCCCGCATCCATCTTCCTTTATAATTCATCCTCCATGCCAACTACCCACCAATGGACCCACATGTCAGCCTTATTTTAACCCCCTCCACCGCCGACCACCTCACTCCTACTCTGTCTTCCTCGTTCTCCCCGCCAGCAGGCCGTCGATCCGGCGGACGGGCCTTCGGCGGCGGATACGCTCCCGAGCTCCTTTCCATCCCCATGGCGGTGGGGCATGGAGGCGGCGGGCGATGGTGATGGTCACGGCTCGGCGGCGACGAGTAGCTGCTGCGACGAGGAGCGGTCGGGCGGCCTCCTCCCTCGCCGGTTTCTCCTCCGGCGCCGGCGGAGGATCCGAGGCGGCGAGCGGAGGGGTGGCCTCCTCCCTCGCCGGTTTCTCCTCCCGCGCCGGCTTCTCCTCCCGTGCCGGTTGGGGCGAGGACGGCCGCGGATCGACACGCTGCGAGACGGCTTCTCCTCCAGGCCGGCACCAGCGAGGGAAGCGGCACGGTGAGGCGGCACGACCTTTCCTCCCTGCGCCACCGGACCGGCCTCGTCGCTGGAGCTCTGCGACGACGACGACGGCGTCCACAGCGTCCGGCCCGGCCAAGATCTGCAGCGGCGGGATTCGGAGCCAGTCGGCAGGGTCCCCGAGATGGCTGCGGCTCTCTCCTCCTCCCCTGCTTCTCCCGGCGGATCTGCACTGGCTTCCTTCCCCTTCCCCTTCCCTCGCCGTGCGCTCCTCCCCCCTCTTCTGGACGGCCTCGTCGACGGCATCGCGGACGCCGCCTCCTCTCCGGTGGTGGGGCGCGCGGGCCCTTCTTCCTCTGCGGCTGCGGCGAAGGCCCCGTCGGCGCGGACTCGGGGCGGAGCCGTGTCCGGCGGCGGCGGGGGGATCACAGGCGCGGCAGCCCCTCCTGCTCCTTCCGGCGTCGTCGTGTCTGGCTTCGTCGAGCAGGGACAGTCGACGGCAGATCGTGGAGGAGCGGCTCCATGGCCCAGGCGGCGGCTCCTCTTTCTTCTCCCGGCGGCAGCTTCTCTTCCTCCCCCTTCCTACTGCGGGCGCGGACAACAACGAACTGCCGTGGGTCCCGCTACTCGTCCTTTCCCGTGATCCCGCAACTCCTCTGGATTCAAAGGAAACGGGAGGTCGCGGCATTTTGCCGTCGTCCCTCCAGGAAGCCGCTGTGGGTGTTTTGACGCCAAAAGCTTCCTGGAGGAGCCGATGGCGCGTTTTTGCAGGACCCAATGCGGATGGTCTAAAGTCTACAGATTCAAACGTAAGTCTGCATATTCAAACGTACAGGTTTACAGGCATCCCCCGAGTGCTAAAATTCACGAACTTCCAGCAAATGTCAACAAAACTAGAACAATCGGTGCGCGATGCTCACCCTATTGAAAGCGCATTCAATCATGATCAAAACTAACATAACTATAAAAATATCAACCAATTTCATTAGATAGTATGGATCAATACCATCATCGCTAATCATCTAGCCCAAAGAGTTCACATTTCAATATATTACACATTTCATTCACCTGCAGCCCATAGGGTTCTATCTAGCAATATATTACACATTCTAGCTACCAAATATTTAAGATGGTAGTTTGGAATATTAATCTGAATAAGCATGCTAAGTACCAAGCAAGTTGAAGGCACCAAATAAAATATAAGGTTACACATTTTACATCAATGAAATCTCCAAAATGCCGAAAATATTCAGAAGCTCATGTTCGTGACATTTAGGCAATAAAAGCACCGAGTGGTGGAGCAAACAATGCCACATGGGTCAGGCTAGTGTACTGACATTGTTCTGTGCATTACAAAAAAAATGACATTATTTAGTGTACAAACCTTACATGTGGCTCCAATATTTCCAAAGGTGATATTATTTGAAGATACCTAAAGGAAACTTAAAACATTAAAGAACCTAGTTTTATCTATCTAACACAATTTGCTCATGATGTCTGCTTGTACCTGAATCCAATGTTGCTACCACAACACTGTCAAGGCTCAGGCAAGATGCCTCCTCTTTTTTTGAGATGGAAATGCCTCCTCTTCTTACCTGCTCAAATATGATTCAGTAAACGTCACTTCTAGAAGCACACTATAAATTATAATTAAACCACTACTCTTGATCTCTCTAACTCCAAACAGGTGGATTTATACAAGAATTTCATTCTTCCACTCAATATGGTAATAACTCAAAGGTAAAATTAGATACTGTGTCAAATAGTGCAGGTTTGTTTAATTCAGTTAGCAATAAATAACCAGTTTAAATCATGCGAACATTGGGTTTTTCTAGCAAGTTCATACCAAATATATCCAGTGAGTTTCAGAAAGAAACTAAATAGCCAGTTTACTTCACACCTTTCAATTTGAGCACTGGGGGCTCAGTTGAACAACATCAAATACAAAGACATTACATACTCTGTCCCCATAACAATATCTTATAATGAAGAGATAACCTGTATGTTTTGGTCTATTGTTCTGATAGGTCATCTTAGGAGGTCCTGCTCCTCTAGCAAGAAAGCTTAGCAAAACAGTGGCTTTGATAAGCTGAGTTGACTATATGTACCAAGTGATGTAGTCAAAGAGTGGCAGGGGAAACCTAAACAACACAACTGTCAAGACACAAATATCAGCACATGCAGCATGATTAGCTGGAATAGCTCATCAGTTGGTTAGAGCGTGTGGCTGTTAACCAGAAACGATCTTAAAAAATCGAACACAAATACATTTCAGAAATTAGGAACTTTCCCTCAGAAATTAGCAACTTTCAGCCGAAGAAGAGAACAAACGGGCAAAGGTAGGTAGGTACCCATTCACACTGCTAACGGCAGATGCAATAAGAGGCACCAGAAGGGATTGACAGCTTGCAGAAATTTTGAAAAGGAATCGAACATGGAGTACACAATCATCAGATGGAAAGAGTAGATCTAAATGTCGAGGAGATCCGGAGGTGTGGCAGCTGCAGGTGGCCGAGGGTGCACTGCAAGGAGGGGAGCCTCCGCTACAGGGACGCTGGGGTTCCCTTCCATGAGGAAGGCCGGAGTTGTATCCGCCAGTTCACGCTCTTTGCGAAGGGGAGGAGACGAGGTGCTCGATCACCTCGCCATATGATGCGTGTGCACGCCGTACCCTGCCGCCCACTGCCGCATTGTGTCGTGCTCCGTCCACCGTCACCGGCCCTTGCGCTGAGCCTTGCTCCGGCCGGCCAACATCGCCGAGAGATGAGAGAGATATTCCAAAACGAACCAAGAAATTTAGATCCAAAGCCACGGTTCATGCATGGATGTGAAGAGAGAGGAGGAAGAGGACTAGATCTCACCTCGCCAAGTTAATGGTCTGGGGTCGATGGATGCATTGAGATGGGCGTACTCGCACTTGAGCAGTGCGAGGTCGTTTAGATCGGGGCAGCGGCGCCGGTGCCGTTGACCATGGGCGCATCAGGCGAGGCCGGAGTCGCCTAGTTGTACGCCGGATCGTCGATGTGTCCAGGAGCGGCATCCCCGGCCAGATCTGCGAGCCCATGGAGGCTAGCGGGGAGGGGGCCTACCCTAGCCGGACCGCACCGTCGGGGATCGCAGCGGCCCGCGCTTGGCCTGTGCAGCGCCGTGGCCAGCTGGCACCCCGCGCCGGTTCTGGATCCTGCGGGAGTAGGCAGCGGCGGTGGAGAGCACAGCACGGAGGGACGACGGTGGGGAGGTGCGATGGAGACGGGCAGGAGGGAGAAGGGTAGGATAGGCGGCTGCGGGGAGGCAAAGAGCAGGGCGAGAGGTGGCGTCGGGAAAGCCGGGGAGAGGAAGGAGAGGGGGGAGGGGGTTGGGTTAATTGGAAATATGCCATTACAATTTTTAAGGATTGGAGATCTACCATTAAAAATCACCTAATTGAAAATTTGTCATTGCAGTTCAACCACATGCCGAAACTTGCCATTGCAATTCAGAGTGATATTGGAAATTTGTCATTGCAATTCGGAGCGATATTGGAAATTTGCCATTCAATTTCGACATCTTGTTGAACTGCAATAGCATATATCAAATTAGGTGATTTCCAATGGCAGATCTCCAATCTTAGAAAGATGTAATGGCATATTTCCAATTAACCCTTGGCCTTTTGGGGATGGTGGGAGTGGGAGGTGGTGTTTGAAAAATGCCCCGCGGGATGTTCTTGTAAACACGCAGATTACCGAATTTTTCCTTCGTCATGTCGAAATAAACTTTAGTTTGAGGTCTTCCGTGCAAAATGTAGGAACGTGGGAACGGTACGGCTCGGGTGATCTGGGTTTAGTTACTATTTTCAGCAACATGGAGGGTCTTTCTCCAAAGTAGCCAAATGCAAGGTGGGCAGAAAAGAGGGTGACGTGTCGAGTAGCGAAGGAGCCACCGATGCTCAAATCGCTGTGGTGCCGAGAATCAAGTGGAGCTTTTCATATCTCCGATGTTAATACTATTTTATAACACCTCTGAAATCTGGAAGCTAAAGGGTCCACACTATACCGTCCCAAAACGACCCGAAAACTGCTCTCCAGAGATTCCAGCCGACACCCATTTACGACACAGTAACTACCAACCTACGGAAGTACTAGGTTTCTTCACAAAACGGTTCCTTCGCGACGAGTTAGCCCTGCCACACAATGGTCCTTCGCGACGAGTTAGCCCTGCCACACAATGGTCAACCAAGGTCAGCTCAACAGAAGAACATGGAACTGCAGACATCAGCATGAAGCCGCGGCAATTCTGGGATTGCTGCTTATGACAACGAATTGACACCACTGCCTGATGAGGTATCAGCGAACTCTTCGAATTTCAGGAACTGGCCCATCTGAGCTGCTGCTAGGTGGGCGTAAGCGTAACAGATAGGTGCCACTGAAGAAAGTAGTTATCCATACCAACAGAAATTGCAGTGGTGCTCCTCTGATACCTGCACAAGCATAAATAGGTTGGCATCCTCCCAGCTCTAGGACAAAAGAGTAAGAAATACATAAACAGATGCACTTACACATAAGAAAGTGAAAGAACTAGCTTCTGGAGATTATCTGCTGAGAAGCCAATCTCATCGAGCAACACATGGTTGTGGGTGGGTCTTGAGGTACCCTGTAAGAGCATTTAGGATGCTATAAATATGAAACATGCCTGACATGCAGTCAAGTTATTCGGGTTAATAAACTAACGACTGACAAGCATAGCCAACCAAAATCCAAAACTGTGCTAGGAGAACTTACAATTGGTCCAGCATGAGAACACATATAAAAATCATACTGCCTTGGATGAACAATACCAGAGTCTACGACAGTCCCTGATGCAAAGCGAAAGTGCCAGTTGCTCAAGCTGTTTAAGTGGCAAGTACCTTTAGTAGCAGTATTAAATGGGACGGATGCTTACCAGGTGGAACGTTGTCCGGCGAATCAGCTTGAAAGAGTTTTGTGTGGTGATTCTTTTGAGCAATGATCACTGTGAACTTCGGAAGATCCCCCTGTCCCATACTCTGATAAGCCTGTATTGTTGAGCTCTTGTTAGAAAAGGATGTCAGAAAGCCAAGGACTTCCCAGGTAAACTAAATGTCACCTTTATGATTTGATTAAGCTCAATGTTCAGTACTTGGTTAAATTGAGACTCATTCACACCATCTCTGCATACGTAGACCATAAGAATAGAACTGAGTCAATACTGTGGACACAGAAAACTCATGGCAGAAACACTGGAAAATTCACAGCACCAGTGGGTGCCCAAGTTCATCATCCATGAAAAATAAAGTAATGCAGTGCAGGAAGGATGCTTTCTCTAGTACAGATTCGCATGGCTCTCCAACGTGTTCAAGACAGGAAAGGAAGGAACCACAAAGGCACTCTTAAAAAATAAAGACAAAGGAACATATACTGTTTAATTAACCATCATTGTATGAAATTACTTAAAATGTAACATTGAGTTAATCAAGCATAACAACTTCAATCCTCTCAAAAATCAAATAACATCAACTGAGTATTCAGAAACCATTCTTACTGGTGAAAACAATACGGGTATTTGTGATGCATTTCACACAAAGTGAAGTTAATCCTGGACTATTCATCCTTTAACAAAGACAGAGGAGCTCACATTCAAATAAAAAATGCAGTCAATTTTAAGAAAATATGGTAAGAAACTACATATTTTCTTATTAGAAAAAGATATCAATGGCAATATAGACACATAACCAGCACTATGAATATTTGACCTTTCCTAGTTAAGACTGGTAAAGTACTACCACAGTGGGGGTCTCCCCCTCTGTACAGTTTTTTTTATAAACAAAGACTGGTAAAGTTCTGTAGTACTAAACTTTCTCTTGCAAAACCAACATTCATTATTGTAAAGTAAAAAAAAAATCAAATTAGCATGGAAAGACCATTTGCCAGTAAAAATAATGATAATTCAAGAAAGCAAATCATTAGAGACTTAGAGTTGGATAAAAAATTAGGTAGTACACATCCGCAGCTTAGCTTATTAAATGTATAAAAAAATCTTAAAATCGTAGGCATAACTGTAAAGGAACAATTAAATCAATACACACCTGAAGATAATTATCTGCTTAGGCTTTCTTTGTTGACTGGTCTGGTAGAAGTCCAGTAGAAGTTCCCTGCAATGCAATGCGAAAGTAAACAAAGGTAATATGATCGGGCCCACCTATTATTTCTTTTGAATAGACCAAAGGCCACTTTGTGAGCACAATAACTTCATATAACACGCAGATACAATGAGGTACAACTAGAAGAACACATAGAAAACTGAGAAGAAGTTAATTTGAATCACCTCATTATGCCGTCATCCTTCCCATCATGCTGCGGCTTAAATAGAGAATCAATCATCTCTACCTTTGGAGATTGGGTCCGGACAGATGCTCTGTACCGTGATATCAGTGGCCAGCATCTAGATCCAACAATCTGCAGAGTAAACTTTATTATAAATATCACAGTGAAATAAATATCAAACCATCATGTAACACTGCTTGTAAAATTTTCAGATTAGAATGTGCAATAAATTTATTAATGTTGCCCTAAAAACAGTGCAACTTATTGAGCTTTCTAGTCATTTGAACTATGTAAAGTTAGTGAAAATCAATCTTCACTTGCTGCAAGTAAAGCAAGAGATAACAAGGCAAGAGATAACAAGGCACACCGCGGCAATTGATGGTATATCTGCTCGACCTGGAGAACCATGTGAAACATCCATTCCAAGGATTAATGTGGGTATCTGAGTCACAAACTCACAACTGGTATCATCTGGCGATGTTCCAATGCCAATTTAGCATTCATTCCACCGAGCTAGTCAACAAAAGAAGTCGTATTAGTTAAGAAAGTATGCACATCAATAAAGGTAATTTCTTCAAACAAGCACAGCTGCAAAATCAGATAGAGCGATGAAATTTTACCTTAGCATTAATTTTTAGAAGAACATTGGTGAAATATTGATCATTCATCTTAGTACTGGGAGCAATGCATTGAGTGACAATACCCATTTCGTGAAGATTTTTCTTCTTCCATGGCCCTTCAAAGCATATTAAGTTTAGCTACAAAAAGTTTACATGGTAGCATAGAAACGGTAACTGTGTATCATATATTACCATAAACATCACAATTCTTCCTCTCTGGTAAGACACACAACAGAAACTCAGGAGGACCAGGAAGGCTTGTTTTGACTTTTTCAAACATCCTTTCAACCCTTTCAACAGGTGAACATCTCCTGGATTGACTGTCCTCATCCACCAATGTGTGGGGACGTTCCATAAACTATGCAAAGGAAGGGTGTTGGAGAATTGGGTAAAAACCTTTCACCCTCGAAACTTCGGAGATGTCGAGACTTTGGCGAATTCATATAAATGTGTAGGAAAGAGCCAAGTGAAGGGTTCACTTTCATGATTTTTAAGGAATTCACTAACCCGCCGCATATGGGCGAGACAATCGCCGAATGACCACAGATTCGTAGGTCTGTTCCTTGTTTCAGGATGGCGGAAACTTCGGAGAATATTGCTGATTCGAGAAACACCGACGATGGTAACTTCGGAAATCTCCACGGGATAGAAGGATTCCACTTCAGCGGTGACTTCGGAAACTCGATTCGGGAATCTCGATAACTGATGACTTCCGAAAATGAAGAGTCGAAGGCTAAGGGAAAACTCAGTCAAAGGCGAGGCATCAAAAGTTCGGGTTCGAAGTATGAACAGGCTGGCTTGTAAATATGTGAAATTAGTTCCGCAAATCACGGGATGTAAAAGACATTCATGTACATGTTCCCACTTGGAATATTCTTTAGATTCGAGGATATTCTCGGAATGTAAAAGTCCCTTCGCCTCCCTATAAAAGGGGGTTCGAGGGCACGTGTAAAGGGGTTCACAACTTTTGAGACGAATACAGGCTTTCGGAGATTCTTTGTCTCCTCGTTCCTGAGCTCTTTCTTGCGTTCGTTGGAGAATCTCTCTCCACCTGTGTTCGGGGTCCCATCCGATCTTCTGACCCCCCAACATTGGCGCCCACTGTGGTCTCAGCCGATAAACAACTCATGATGCCTCCACAGAAGAAGTTCAAGAAGAACATACCCACTGAGGCAGATCAGGAAGAACACCACATCGAAGAAGACAATGGAAACTCTCTCGTTGCAGAACCTTCACAGATCTCAGACCAGGAAAGAAGAGCAAAACTTGAAGCCCTCCAGAAGGCACGAGCAGAGAAAACTGCGCATACTCTAGAAGCATTTACCGAAGAAGAAGCTGAAGAGGAAGATGATGAGGCCGTGGACAGGCAACTAGAAGTAGTGAACAAAAAGGTGCTGATGCTTCAGAAGGAGAAGGAAAGATTCGCGAGTCAGCTGTAAGCAAAAAGAAAAGCTTCGGAGAAACTGCAGAAACTAAACCAGGCAAAAGAACAACTGGAAAAAATGCAAAAAGAAATCGATGAAATGAAAGAACAAGAAAACAGTTCACTCTGGCGCGATTCGCCATACTAGAGCTTTGGTCAGCACAAAAGAACCCCGAGAGAAAACTTCTTCACGGGTAATGGAATCTCGCAATTCGCAGACCCAGAATCGCCACTTTCTCTTGGGCTACAGACTGCACCATGGCCTCCGAAATACAAACCAGTTGCTCTCCCGAAGTACAATGGATATGGACACTCCAGACAGTTCCTCATAAGTTACGAAGCAGCTGTAAATTCAGCCGGTGGAGATGATGTTGCACTAGCTAAATCTTTCATCATTGCTTGTGAAGGCCCAGTCCTCAATTGGTATTCCCTGTTACCTACGCACTCAATCTGCAGCTAGATTGATCTCAAGACAAAGTTCGTTCAAGCATTTCAAGTATTTCATGAAACATCTGCAAAGCCTTCAGATCTCTTTAGTTGCAAGCAAAGAGACAGGGAACCACTGCAGAGCTTCATGAGAAAATTCATGCAACAAAAATCCCAAATCCCGGGAGCAGACGACAAAACTACAATCCAAGCACTAATCAAAGGTCTGACCCCAGGACCAACAGCTTCGCACTTGACCAGAAAAGAACCCCAAACCATTGAAGAACTCTTCAACGAACTAGAACAATACATCAAGTCTGATGAAGATCATCGAAGAAGAGTAGCTGAGCAAAACCAGTCAAGGCAAGGCAACAGAGGAACAGGATGGAGGCCTCAATTCCAGGCCCCACGAAATATCAATAATGTGGAAAACCCTTTACCACAATTCAACCAAGACAACAGGCCAAGTACAAGGGGGGGGGGTGTTCCTTCGAGAGGAAGAGGAAGAGGACCTCCGAAAATCCAAAATCATGATCCAAGAGATCCTTACTTCTACTGCAGATATCACGGAAGGGGCCACAGTACTAAAGCTTGTCCAGAAACTAAAAAGAATGTAGCAAGAATCCAGCAAGAGAAGACCATGATGTCTATTGCTTCCGCAATGCCAAATCAATTCCGTCAAAACTTCTGGCAGCCACACCTGATGGCTCCTCAGCCAAGCCAGATCCCAGTCCAGCAATTTCAACAAGAACAGTCGTCATGACAGCCTTCGCAACAGTTCTTCCCTCAGTCTCAGGCAATCCAAACCATTCAGCAACCACAACCAATTCAAGAAATGTTGCCACCACCTCCAGCCGATTCAGTAAAGCCGGAGTCAAGTTCACGAAACAACAACCTGAAAGCACTACCATCCTTCGGAACCATCATGCCTGTCACTGGAGGCTCAGCCATGGAGTTCAAAACAAAGACGCAGAGGAACAACTACTTTAGATCTGTGAACACAGTCATCAATGATGGCCCAGCAGCGCGACCAGAATGGGCCAAGGTGCCGATAACATTCACTGAACAAGATTTCAGGTTGAAATCTACTGACCACAATGATGCCATGGTCATCGAGGTGAATATCGCTGGTTGGGTGATTGGAAAAGTCCTGGTGGACAATGGAAGTTTGGCTGACATACTGTTCATGAAAACCTTCGAGAAAATGAGCTTGAGCCCACACATGCTACAGCCACCAGAATACCCACTGCTAGGCTTCGGAGGAAAGCCAATCAAGCCAGCGGGAAAGATACCTCTCCCAGTGTCCTTTGGAGACTTGGACAATGCTACAACCGAAACCCTCACTTTCGATGTGGTCGACATGTATCATCCGTACCTCGCAATCTTCGGCAGAGGGTTCATCAACAAGTTTGACGCCGTGATAAGGCAACAGTTTCTGTGTATGAAAATCCCGGTACCCAAGGGAATCATCACAGTGTTCGGCGATCAGCAAGAGGCCAGAAACATAGAAAAGGGCCACACACCAGGTCAAAGCAATGTGCACCACTTGAATTCCACCGAAGAAAAGAAAGAACCGTATGTTGAGGTCAAAAGAGACAAAGAGAAAGTAGAAATAAGTGCCGATGGCGAAACGAAAAAAGTGTACCTGGATGACATGCCAGACAGAGCAGTGGTGATAGGAGCTCATCTTAGTCCCGAAGAAGAGAAAGAGCTCGTTGAGTTCCTGAACAAGAACAAAGATGTCTTCGCGTGGTCAGCAAAAGATCTGCAAGGTGTTGACAGGGATATCATTGAACATGCCCTTGATACAGATGAAAAAATAACTCCGAAGAAGCATAAACTTAGAAAAATGTCTGAAGAAAAAGCCAAAGCAGTAGAGGTCGAAGTGCAAAGGCTTCAGGATGTCAAAGTAATCAGGGAAGTCATATACCTTGTATGGCTAGCTAACACCGTGCCAGTGAAAAAGAAAAATGGGAAGTGGAGAATGTGTGTGGACTTCACAGATCTGGATAAAGCTTGCAGAAAGGATGATTTTCCTTTGGAAAGAGTGGACAAGGTTGTTGATGATGCCGCGAATAGTGAAATGCTTTCGCTTCTGGACATGTTCTCGGGATACCACCAAATCAGGGTGCGGAAAGAAGATGAAGAAAAGACAAGCTTCATCACACCGTTCGGAACATACTGTTTCGTGAGAATGCCAGAAGGGCTAAAGAACGCAGGCTGCACCTTTTCGAGAATGATAGCAATAGTGTTGCACCCTCAGCTTCGGAGAAATATTCTCGCATATGTCGATGATATAATCGTCAAAAGCATCCAGAGAGGCGACCACATTAGCGATTTACAAGAAACTTTCGCGAATCTCAGAGCAGCAAATCTCAAACTCAATCCTGAGAAGTGCGTTTTCGGCATTCACAAAGGAAAGGTTTTGGGCTGTTTGGTTTCGACAAAGGGTATCGAAGCAAACCCCGACAAAATCAAGGCTCTAGTCGAAATGCAAGACCCTGTTTCGGTGAAATATGTGCAAAAATTGACAGGGAGAGTAGCTGCCCTTAACAGATTCATACCCAGAGCTGCAGAGAGAAGTCTGCCTTTCTTCCAAGTTCTCCGAAGCTCCAAGAACTTTCAGTGGTCTGAATCTCAGAAACAAGCCTTCCATGAACTCAAAGATTACTTGTCAAACATGACGAAGTTATGTCCCCCAGAGCCAAGATCGCCACTTCTGCTGTACTTGTCTGCTTCCAACTCAGCCGTGAGCGCTGTACTAGTGCAAGAGAAAGAAGAAGAAGGAAATCTGAAACAAATCCTAGTGTACTTTGCTTCGGAAGCTCTTTCAGGATCTAAGCTTTTCTATTCTGAACTAGAGAAGATAACATATGCAGTCGTTATGGCAGCAAGAAAATTGAGGCATTATTTCGAAGGTCACAGAATAAGAGTCATCACGAATCAGCCACTGAACGACTTGTTCACAAACAAAGAAGCTTCAACCTGAATTGTCAAATGGACAGCAGAGCTATCAGAATACACTGTGGGCTTCGAAAGAAGAAGTGCAATCAAATCACAAGTCTTGGCAGATTTCGTCGTAGACTGGACATCGCCGACACAGAACTCTGGCGAAGATATAGTCACTGTGACAACCCGCCCAGGAAAATACTGTACTAACGCCTAAACCAATCCACTTTGGTCATTAGGCGGTAATAAAGTACCATCCCGTCGTTGGTTGCCGGGTTAACACCCGGTAAATCACTTGGAATTCACACAGAGGATCGAACATATGCATTAAAACTCACACGAAAGCGAGTCCAGAGTACAACACAAATTAAATCCAAATTGTACCCCTAAGGGTTTATTATTACAAACCATTATTCATGACATGATAAGTAAAGGTTCAGAGTTCGAAAACAACGGAAAAATTAAACTAGTGAAACGATAAACATCACAGGAGGCCGTCCGTGATGCCATCACTCGTCGTCATCCACCCATTCCAGCTCCCAGCCAGGTGGAATCTCTCCAGGCCAAACAACACCTGCAACCACATTTTATAAAGCAAGGCTGAGTATACTAATACTCAGCAAGACTTAACCGACGGGTGATAACTACATCACCAAACTCTAGATATGAGAGGTTTTTTGGCCGGTGGAGTTCTTTTGCTGAAAAGCAACAAAGAGTATGTCCTTACTTTCAATATTTTAGCACAAAATTCTAGTTGATTACCATTTCTAAGTGTGCCAACTAATTCAATCAAGAATTGTACAATACAATTAATTCAAGCAGTAATATTCACAAAGTTCCATCATTAAGGGATATCATGGCCAGTTGATTAAGCAGTCTCAGATAACGGTGAGAGGCCGACAATCGATTGATTTATAACCTTGCAAGGTAAACCTAAACACACGGAGGGTGCCCCCACATGGACAACCACCAGGCGGTTCCCGTCGATCTTCAGCTCGGGATCGGAACCTACATCCCTTGGTACAAGGCTTACTGGATCGCTCCCACACGAACGTCCAGACTCACGCAGGTACCACACTGTTGCAAGCAGGGGGACACATCCTGGTGCCCCAGGGTAGTAGGGAAAGGTTCCCTTGCCGCGTCAATCGGGTACTAAGCTTACCGGTCCCATTCCCGACAAGTGTTTAGTACGTTCAAAAGCTTAGCCCACGAAAGCCACTAGACCGAAGCCCAAATCCCATGCTCTTACCACATGAGCAATCCATTTATAAAGATCTTATGATTCCAACATAAGAACCTATTCTCGCGAGTGACGAACATCACTCGACTTCTACCGGGTCCTATAGCATAGCAGCTATCGACCTAGCATACTAGTAAAAGGACATAGGTACCTAGGGATCATGCATCTAGGGTTTCATTCAACTCCTGAAACGTAAATGCACAATCATAGCAGCGATAATTGCATAATTTTTTAAAAAAACAGGGTTAATGATCCGGGGCTTGCCTTCGCTGGCAAGGTTGGCCTTGGGCCCTTCTGGACTTTGGTCCAGGTCTTTCTCTACAGCGACGTAGTGCACATCTCCGTCAGCTCCTCCGTCTCCTCCTTCCGGCACACGCGTACAGCTACCGTCGGGAAGATCTACACGAGGATGCAAATGCAAGATTTAATTAACGGTTTCAATTTAATTAATTACAAATAACACATGACAACCATGGGGTGCATGGTTGACCACATTCACCTAGATAAACATACATTCAGCAAACTCTTCCAATAAAGGAATAATATGCGGTTCTTTATTAATTATTCTATTTGATAGTGACTGTGTACACATTTATAAAAAATAAGTTAATTAAAATTCACCAAACAGCAAGGGTGGTGACACTTAGCTTTTTATCAAGATCAACATCACATACATAGGGTCATTAGGGGTGTAGTTGGAGGCTTTCCAATTTAACTTATTAATAAGCTTTAAATGGCCTCCTTAGCTTTTATTCATAAATAAATTAATAAAATTCAGTGGAAGGGTTTATGAAGCACTACAAACCTATACAAAACCACTGCACACACATGCACACATAGGAGAGCTATGAAATTAAATATACTGAAATAATAAAAGCTAGCTACCAAAACAAGATAAATGCATACAAAAATAAATAAGCATCAAATGGACTCCAACTTTCTCACACATGGCCTCTGGTCCAAATCTAAGCTAGGCATGCAACACATACACCTAGAGCTACCATGGATCTTGAGCTATGCAGTTACAAAGAAAATTGGGCATAAAACAAGATTAAATATTTCTGACAGATATAAAATTGTGATTAATTCACCGGAGATGCATTTAGGCATAGCAAGATCACATGCAAAAGTTGAGCACAAAAATCTATTTATTTTTAGCTACAAAAATCATTTGGGCAGATTCATCATAAATACAAAGCAATTCATAATAAAAGATCTACACAGTAACTTTATGCAATTTTTGGTGTAGCACCTATTAATGGCATGACTCACAACATATCCAAAATTCAGCTACAGATCACAAGTGGATTTTGAGATACCACAGATCTAGGTTTAACTGATTTCTATTTTTCATGCAAAATCTAAGACTCAAAAGTATGGTCATGCTTCGGTAAAGTTGTAATGTGCTTCACAAGGAAGCCAACAAAATTGAGTTTGCATTTTTCTGATTTTTCTGCAGTTTTCTATGGATTTTCTAAGAACCAGCAAAAAGCTTAACACTATTTAAGATTCAAGTTTCAAGCAGGCCCCTGGAAGTTTTCAGGATTCACAACCATACCCCTGGTTCGCATAAAACTCCCTGGAAACAATTGTACCCCTGCAATTGGGTCCCTGGCCATGGCCGGCGGCGGTTCGGCCGGAATTCCGGCGAGCCGGCGGCGCAGGTGGCCGGGGAGAAGGTGGGGAAGTTCACTGTGCTCACCCAGGGCTCGATTTTGCGTCGAAGTTGAAGGTCGGGGCGGCTCCAGAGACGGCGTGCGGCGGCGGCAGGCGGCGGCGACTGCTGGAGCTTTTGCTCCGGCGAGGTCGCGGCTCGGCCGGGGCAAGGTGCAGCACGGGAGGATTCTATAGGCCCTAGGGAAGGTGGTTTGGTGCTTGGGCGGCGTTGGTAGGGTCTGGAGGTGCGAGCTTGCCGTGGAGGCGCCAATGGTGGGGCGGCGGAGCTTAGGGAGATGGCAAGGCGCTTGCACGCGCGAGGATGCGAGCGCGGCACCCTTTTATATTGGCTTCGCGCCTTCTCTGCGAAGCAAGGGGAAGAGCGAGGGGGAACCCGGACGATGCAGCGCGCGCAGGCTCGACCGGCGGGTGGCGCGGGCGGGGTTCGGCACAGGCGCGCGGATACGCGACACGCGCGGGGTGCGCGGGCTCCAAGACGGCTTGAGGTTCGTGCAGCCTCGGGAGCACTGCCTCTGGACTGCGGCCGACGTGGAGGGGCCCGGACGTCGAGACAGGGGCTTCGCCGCGTGGCGGCACGGACAGGTGCGCTCCGGCGCGCGGGTGCGCGGCGCGGCACGACGTCGCAGCGCTCCAATTCCATTTACCAATGTTTGACGGTGAAAAACTCCAAAAATTCAAACTAAAGTGCACTAAGAGCCAATAAGCAAAGTTGTAGAACAGGCCACCCTCTACAACTCCTAGAAAGGCTCATATGGGTTTTGAGCAACGGATTTTGCATAAACTGCACGCCAAGTTTGCAGTTTTCTTGGCGCCGATGAATAGTAATTGAAGGTGTTGACCAAGCTTTTTCACCATTTTCCACTCCAAATCTCAAATGCCGCCAATTATGAAAAGTGTGTCCCTCGGAAAGAGGAACAACTTTTATATTGGCCGATTTTGAAGTGTTTATGTGAAATTTGGAGAACGCGGCAAAAGTTCCAGAGGAGGTTCAAAGACAACAGGGGTTTGACTAAGCCTTTGACCAAGGTTTGACCACAAGTGTGTGTTGACTTGCTTAAGAGGGTCATTAGTGATTGTTGACTGGGTTTTCGATATGATGACACAGGTTGACCACGGTTTGACCAACGTCAACATGTTTGACTCGGTTGATTCGGTCATTAGCACTAATGATGCTAATTAAAAACCTGAGGCGTCACAGTCACGCCATGGATCGTACACTGCGATGGGGCTTGGTGCGACAAAGGTGTCGGAGTAGCAGCAATTGTGACATCTCCAACTGGAGTTATAATAAGATATGCTGCCCGACTTGACTTCGCAGATGATGTGCCTTCTACGAACAACACAACCGAGTACGAGGCTCTACTCTTGTCTCTGAGGAAGATGAAAGCATTGGGCCAGCAAACTTTCATCGTTAAGACAGATTCCAAAGTTATCCAAGAACATATCAAGAAAGAGAGCGAAGCAAGGAATCCAATTCTGGTGAAGTATCTTGAGAAAGTCAGAGAAATGGAGAAGCACTTTAAAGGCTATTCAGTTCATCATATACCGAGAAATGACAATAACGAAGCAGACAAACTAGCGAAAGCGGCAACTCAGAAGCAAGCAATGCCCCCGGATGTATTCTTCGAGATTATCAGAGAACCATCAATCAAAGATCCGAGGCCAAGAATCGTCAACAACATAGAAAGTCATGATTGGAGGGCAGAAATCATGGCATACCTAAGGGGCCATTATGAACCACAAGATGAATTGGAAGAAAAAAGGCTAAGGCAAAGAGCAAGAGGCTACGTAGTAGTGAATGGAGAACTTTACAAGTCTGGGGTTACCGAACCATGGCTGAGGTGTGTAACTTCCGAAAAAGGCTTGGAACTTCTCAAAGAAATTCACAGCGGGTTCTGTGGTGCACACATAGGCACAAGAGCACTAGCGGGCAAAGCAATAAAGCAGAGATTCTTTTGGCCCTCCATAAACGTTGACGTAAAGAAGTTGGTTCAGGAATGTGAAGCCTGCCAAAAAACAGCGAATCAGCAGAACGTACCATCCATGCCAGTTCACCTAATTCCACCATCATGGCCGCTGCAAAGATGGGGAATGGATTTGGTCGGCCCATTGCCGACAGCTCAAGGAAATTGCAAGTTCGCAGCAGTGGCAGTTGATTACTTCACCAAATGGGTGGAAGTTAAGGCATTGGCGAATATCACCGCTTCGACAGTTCAGAAGTTCTTCTGGCAAAACATAATCTGCAGATTTGGAGTCCCGAGAGAGTTAACAGTGGACAACGGAAAACAATTCGATTGCTATTCTTTCAAGGAATATTGCAAAACTTTGGGCACTCACGTGAAGTACTCCTCAGTTTACCATCCGCAGTCCAATGGGGCTGTTGAAAGGGCGAACGGGCTGATCTTTTCAGGAATCAAGAAGTGTCTATATGATCAGAAGAAAGGCAAGTTGATAGATGAGTTGCCGAGGGTAATCTGGTCTCACAACACAACAGTTTCGAGGGCAACAGGTTTCACACCTTTTCGCTTGTTATTTGGGACTGAAGCAATGACACCGGAAGAAATTAAGAATGAAAGTTTGAGAGTCCAAAAGGCAAAAGAAATTGAATAAGCTGACATAAAGGTAGAAAAGGACATGATTGAGCTCACAATTCTCGAAGCCTCAGAAAACATTGAGAAATATCAAAGGGAAACCAAGGCATGGAAAGATAATATTGAGTTGCATGCACCAACCAGTTCAACCCAAAAGCTTAAGCTGATGAGGAAAGGTGGGCAATTCACTTATACTCCAACACTCCCCCTCACGTGCAGGCTCCCCCAGGCCGCATACGTGGATATTGGAGTGGGCTGTAATTATTTTAATTAACGCGCCCGCCAAGACTCGAACTCGAGACCTCTGGCTCTGATATCATATTGAGTTGCATGCACCAACCAGTTCAACCCAAAAGCTTAAGCTGATGAGGAAAGGTGGGCAATTCACTTATACTCCAACAGATAAGAAAATAGTTAGGAAAGACATCAAGACCGGTGACTTAGTGCTGAAAAGAAAGAAGAATTGGGAGAATCCCGGGAAACTTCAGGAATCTTGGGAAGGACCCTACATAGCAAAAGAAACCAGTATGCCAGGACCATTTCGCTTAACAGACCAAACCGGCGAAGAATTGCCGCATTCGTGGAATGCAGACAACCTAAAGAGGTACTACCCTTGAGAACCATGAAAGTAGTTAGATTTAGTATTCAGTAATTCCTTTCGCAAATTTAAATTCCATAAAAATTGTAAAAACCTGAACCGCGGAGCTATAAGTGGTTTCAGGAACAAAAATATTTACTTCTTGCATTTACTTTAGAATAAAAAGGACCGTACTCTTTTCCTTGCAAAGGGGGCCTAAATCAAGGGGCAAGGTTTTTAACGAGGCGGATCCTATGTAAATACTCTTTGTGATATATATGAAAAGAGCTTTCCCCCAAGTTTTGTGTTTTGCGAAATTCCATCATGTGAAAGAAAAGTTCGTGAAAGGCTCCGTGATAGCCGAAATTCCATCATGTGAAAGAAAAGTTCGTGAAAGGCTCCGTGATAGCCGAAATTCCATCATGTGAAAGAAAAGTTCGTGAAAGGCTCCGTGATAGCCGAAATTCCATCGTGAGAAAGAAAAGTTCGTGAAAGGCTCCGTGATAGCCGAAATTCCATCGTATGAAAGAAAAAATTCGCGAAAGGGCTTCCTGATAACCGAAATGTTAAAAGTGAAAGAGAAGTTTTGAGAAAAGGCTCCTTGATAGCCAAGGGCTCCGTGAAAGCCTAGATCCCACCGTAAAGGAACATCCTACCGAAAGGCCTGAGACAACAACAAGTTGTGGCCTAGATCCCACCGTAAAGGGACATCCTACCGAAAGGCCTGAGACAACAACAAGTTGTGACCTAGATCCCACCATAAAGGGACATCCTACCGAAAGGCCGGAGACAACAACAAGTTGTGGCCTAGATCCCAAAGTGAAGGGATATCCTACCGAAAGGGTAGAGACAACAGATGGTTGTGCTCCGGAAAGTTTAAACGTCTTGGCAAAAAATTTTCGTGAAAAAATTTATGAAGTAATACCTGATTCAAAACTTTTCAGTTGCAAGAATGAACTGGCATAGTGGTAAGCATCCCCGAACAAATTTATGAAGTGATGTCTATTCAGGAAATTTTTAGTCGAAAATGTTATCCTATGAGCTAAGGGGCTCAGCTATCTTTGTGAGAATGGCAAGCGCACAAACTGGTTGAAGCAACTGAAAGTTGCGATATCAACCTGGGCAAGTTCGCCATATAGGCATAAGTCCACAAAATTCGCGAAGCAAATTTTGTCGACTTACACTCTGATGAAGTACAAATTTTTACGCGTTAAGAAGAAACCAAAGTAAGCGGAAGGAAACACACATAAAATTTTGCATGAAAACAGCAAGGTGGGAAGGGTAACGTTTTTTCATAAAAAACGAGGTTTATTGACTTAGTTTCATACAAAATTTCATAAGAGTACAATTACACAGCTTCGAAGAGCTGAAAATTCAAAAAGGTAGTTCGACGATACGGCCTGGGCTACGGCCCCTGTTTTCGGTAATATCACTAGCATAAGCAAAGCTGCAATCGCCAGTTATGGGGCTAAGGGGCTCCGTCTTCACAAAGCTGCGTGAACTTGAAGCCTCAGTCGTAAGAGCATAACCATCGCGGTAAAGAGAAAACCAACTCAACTGGAAGCTACGCATTGAGAAGTACTGACAACAATAAGTCCAGAAATCAGAGAACTTGCATCCAGGATGGGATTCTTTGTACAAACGCCAAGCCTCGCCACTAACTATCTGATCTTGGCGGTGGATACGCAAAGGTATGATGTCCTGCACAGGCCCACCTTGCAGGACCTGCGCAGGTTAAAAGTTTACAAAACAGGAGTTTAGAGAAGGCCACAGCCCATGAATATACAAGTTCGTAGTCTCTACAACGACAAAAGCAAAAGTTCGGATAAGTTCTGCCTCATCCAACAATATCAACCTTCGGAGAGCTGGTGCGCTGATCAGAACTCTCTCCGTCATTTTGGTTGTCACCGCTGCTGCAGCCGCTGCTACTTCCCTCACTCCCTGAAGCATCACCCCCATCGCTAGTATCATCATCTCCTTCAGATTCAGAAGAAATCTCCTGGATCTCATCAGTTCTGGCGTGGGTTTCTTTCCGAATCAGCTTAGAAAGAAACAAAAGGAGTCATCAGTTTCAAGAAAAAGAAGTATACAAGACATCAGAATTTCAACAAAATCTAGAGAAAATACCTCATCAAGCTTCTCACGAGCAATCTTCTTAGCAAACTCATGTCCAGTGGCATACCAGAATTCCTTCGCGAATTTCACTTTCAAAGCTCGGACATCTTCGTCGGCTCTGATAGCTGATGTGCTTGCAGCATTCGGAAGTCGCGGAAGAGCCTCACGAAACTTCGCAAAATCAACACAGTCATAATTCGCAAGAAGTTTAAGTAAGCTTCCGACAGAAAAGACAGCAGCAAAATCGCTGACTCCAGAAATGACGTTCGGAAGTGCTTTGAACTAAGACAACATCCAGCTCATCTTAGATGAAACATCATCATTTTCAGGAAAAGGACTTGGTCGGGCGCCAAACTGACCGAGAGCGTCTTTGTATTCCTCGAACAAGAGCTTCATACGTTCCTGAACTTCATTAGTCTCTTTCTTCAAAGTTTCGCTCTGCTCAGATAAAGCCTTCTCGAGATCCAGAATAGTTTGCTCTTTCGTGCTTAGGGTCTTCGCGAGCTCAGTGTTCTTCGTCGAAAGCTCGGCATTAGCACCACGAAGCTCATCAATAGTATTTGTGCTCTTGTCGGCATTCTTGCGAAGATTCTCAATCATTTTAAGGTCATCTTCACGAGTCTTGCCAAGTTTCTCATGATCTTTCTTCAAGTCATGAAGAGCAGTCTCAGCAAGTTTTTTCCCCTCTTGAGACTTCTTCAAAGATTCTTTTAACTCAGTAATCTGCTTTTCAAGTTCCAAATTTGAAGCCTGCGCCTTGTCTAAGTCACGTTTCAAGTTCTGAGATTCATCGTTAAGCTTAGCGACAAGTTCTTCATTTTCATTGAGCCTCTCCGAAATGACTTTGCCGACAAGTGCCGTCTTCAGGCTGTAAATATGGTTGAACTTGGAAAGGTCCGAGACGGAGTGCTTTCGCACACTTTCTTCAAAAGCTATGGAAACCAGAAGGAACCACAACAAGATCAGTAAGGAAAGTAGGAAGATTTGCAAAAAAAGAGATGAAACCAACTAACAAACCTTTTGCATTAAACGTCTTCGAAGACTCTTGAACAGCAGAGTCAGAAATCGACAAAGATTTCTGAAGAGAGGAAGAAGTTTGCTTCTCAGAAGTGATATTTGTTTTGTCAGTCAAGTGGAGCGTTTTCTTCAGAGCATCTCCTCCTGTGTCACTCACAAATTTAGGAGATTTCCATAACACAGAAAACCTAGGACTACCACCATCTGCACCAACCAATTGACCCCCAACGCTTAATAGTTCACCTCTGAAAGACGTACCAAAGCTTTCGTTATAAGCAGCAACTGAAGGAGTGGGGTCTTGCTCGTCGGGAATATCTTCGCGGGTCCCAACCAAAGGAAGATCTTCAAGTAAACCACCGCTCCGATCCACCGTACGCTCCAAATCTTCAGTAAACTTTGGAGAGGCTTCATCATTAGCAACAAGAGTTTCGGAAGTTCTAGCCACAGCGGAAGCAATGGCAGCAGATTTACCAGGAGTAGCCTGAACTTCAGGAACAATGTCTGAAAAAGTACCAACATCAACAAATTCATTCTCAGAACCTGGGGTACAAGCATGATGAACTCTGAACCTCAATTCACAGGACAAGCAAGAAAATAAACCTGTTCGGCGAGGTTCATCCACCATTTCTTCGTCAGAAAGTGCCGACGGAACGCGCTGAACAACAGCAGTGACAACCTTCTTTACAGCCTTCTTGGACTTCTTCCTGCCCAAGTTGGCAAGACCAGAAGCCGCTTGAACCTCAGCCTCTGAAGTACCCTCAGAAATCTTCCTTTTCCTCTTGCTGGACTCTAGAGATTTAGTCTTTGATGGACAAACGGCTGGAGACGAACTTTCGCCAGCATCGCCTTTTGCCTTCTCTTTCTGAGAAGCCCTCTTCCTCCGAGCCTTAGGAGGAGCAGCCGAACAACCAGCTACAGCAACAGCTGGAACTTTCTTGTCCACTCCCGGCGGACGAGATCTCAGAGCACTTTCCGCACCAAGTTCCGAGAACGCACGATTCACCCTTCTTTTATGCTTCACAACATGCTTGAAAGCTTTGTATTCATTAAGGGTGTATTCGCCGACCATTTCAGTAACTTTTGCTTCAACTTCAAGAATGAAGTCGTCGAGACTTTGTCCACTCTCAAGTCGAAGGCCAAATCGAGGAAAAGGCACCCTCGGAGAAGCCCAGTCAACCTTCAGATGAATTATCTGGGAAGGGTTCCAGCCGTGTGACAAGGGCCAGATGCGAGCGGCGACAAATTCTTCAATAACATCACGGCCACCAAGAATAGTACACGCCAAAGAAAAGCTCTTTTCACCATCCTTGAAGCTCTCACCTCGACGGTCAAAGGTAGCAGTAGTAACAGCGGTCAAGGGAGACATGGGTGAATAAAAAGGGTATTCTGGACCAGTATACCCAGGAATCTTAGACATATCAGCCTTCACATAAAACCAGTACGAATGCCAATCTTCGGCCAAGTTACTTTTACTGCACGGGGCAAGCTGCATACGAGTAAGATCTTGATGCACATTTTTTCTTCGAGTGTTGAAGGTACAACACACGTAGTGAGCTTCATAGAAGTTTCCATCGCTAAGCTTAAGGATATCTTTTTCGATAACAAGCTCAAACAAACGGGCAAAGAGATCGGCACTAACAGTGCATCTGAAGGTCTTCATAATCCAGTAAAACTTCGAGAGCTCCAGAAATGAGTTGGGTGTTAACTGATGCATTTTCACAGAAAACTTCTCGAGAAGGGCAGGAAGCTGAGCATCACAAGGAAATCTGAGACCACACGTGAAGAAGTCTCTGAAAACAACAACTTCGTTTGCTTCAGGAGTAGGAGTCTCTTCGTCAGAAGGGGAACGCCCGTCACTAGGAAGGAAAAACCCAGCCTCCTCATATTCTTTGATAAGTTCGGCAGTAACTTTGGATCTGCCGAAAACAAAGGCCGGGGGATACGAAACTTTCGAAGATATCAGTTCACTAAGATTCACTTCGACATTAGAGATATCCTCGCCATCACCAGATTCACGCTCAGATCGGACTTCCCCTTATTCGCGGCCACCAGACTCACGAACACCTTCGGTAGCCAGGTTACTTGTGCCAGGAGGAGCATTTTCTGGTGAGGGCAAGATGCCAGCAGCAGCCAGTTCTTCGGCAGTCATTGGTCTAGCGGTGCTTTTAGTACAAGCCACCTTTTTCAGAAAAAAGAAATAACGAATACATTTAAATTACGACTAACAAAAAATCTACGAAAGAAGGAGGTGATACTCGAAAAATAAGAAGTACAAATGTCTTACCTTAGAGAAGCGAAGAAGTTACCGAACTTCGGGAATCTTGATACGAAAGGCCTTGCGCTACGAGTGCCTCGAGAGTTTGGAGAAAACGGCGAAGCGGTGAAATAAAGTTACTGCGCTAGGTCTCTATTTATAGGGGAAGAGGGGGGTAGTTTCCAGAAGATATCTCGAGATGACCATTGCGCAGCCTAGGGGGGACGCGTGTACACTCCGACGTTCCGAGGGTGACGTTTTTTACCGAAATTCGGAGGGTTTTTTCGTGGAATCGGATCGTCAGAGTCAACCCGCTTCCCCGAGGGGCTAATGTTGGAGAATTGGGTAAAAACCTTTCACCCTCGAAACTTCGGAGATGTCGAGACTCTGGCGAATTCATATAAATGTGCAGGAAAGAGCCAAATGAAGGGTTCACTTTCATGATTTTTAAGGAATTCACTGACCCGCCGCATATGGGCGAGACAATCGCCGAATGACCACAGGTTCGTAGGTCTGTTCCTTGTTTCAGGATGGCGGAAACTTCGGAGAATATTGCTGATTCGGGAAACACCGACGATGGTAACTTCGGAAATCTCCACGGGATCGAAGGATTCCACTTCGGCGGTGACTTCGGAAACTCGATTCGGGAATCTCGATAACTGATGACTTCCGAAAATGAAGAGTCGAAGGCTAAGGGAAGACTCAGTCAAAGGCGAGGCATCAAAAGTCCGGGTTCGAAGTGTGAACTAGTGGCCGGCTTGTAAATATGTGAAATTAGCTCCGCAAATCACGGGATGTAAAAGACATTCATATACATGTTCACACTTGGAATATTCTTTAGATTCGAGGATATTCTCAGAATGCAAAAGTCCCTTCGCCTCCCTATAAAAGGGGGTTCGAGGGCACGTGTAAAAGGGTTCACAACTTTTGAGACGAATACAGACTTTTGGAGATTCTTTGTCTCCTCGTTCCTGAGCTCTTTCTTGCGTTCGTTCGAGAATCTCTCTCCACCTGTGTTCGGGGGTCCCATCCGATCTTCTGACCCCCCAACAAAGGGATAACTTTTATGGTCAAAGCACAGCATCACAAGAATGTTAAATATTTTCAAGCTTTTCATGAGGTGTGCTTTAAGGGATCAGTAACTAGGACGCTACAAGCCTACAACCTTGTAAGATGAGAAGACATTCTCAAATCATGTACTCCCTCCGTTCCAAATTATAGTTTGTTTGACTTTTTTTAAGCCCAAATTTGACCACTCGTCTTATTCAAAAAATTGTGCAAAATATCATATTTTTTTGTTGTGGCTTGCTTTACTAATAAAAAAATTCTTCAAGAATGGCTTAAATTCGACTATGTTTGTACAATGTTTTTTGAATAAGACAAGCAGTCAAACTTGAGGTTAAAAAGTCAAACAACCTATAATTTTGAATGGAGGGAGTACTCTGTTTTAAATGATACATAATATATGTGTTTCAACAAAAAAAACCTATCTAGTATGGTGTGATACATCATGGGGTCATCCCATCGATTTTGGTTGGATCCCACCATTCCTCATGTTACACTTATCGTTGATTTGTGAGATGAGGTGGTCACAGAAAAATCTATTCCATTCCTCAAAACAAGGGAAGGTGGTTAGGTTCAGATGATCCATGACCATCCCATCCCTCTAAACCAAACACGCCATAGTGGAAGAAAATGAACTACCACATAAGACATAAGACTTACAATGCCTTTGCTTCGTCCACAGTTTATCAACTCTCTTGAGATTCTGCTCATGTCACAACGAGCAGAGAAATTAACGATAGCCCAACGCTCAATCTTGACAGGATCCAATAGCCTCTGTGATTGTTTACAAAAATGAAAGTTTAGCACAAATGTTCCAAGTAAATGTGATCCCTTGCAGGTACCGGTAACAACCTTGTTATTGTAGTTCCACCTGCCCCTGTTCGGGATGCAGTCTTCACTGTTCCCCACAACCAGCTGAACTTATCCAAAAAACTACAAAACATTACTTATATAAGAACATCAAACAATGAAAAGAAAGGGGGGGGGGCATAGGCTAACCGTTGGTGCAGAGAGAACACGACCATCAACACGAGTAAGATGTTTCTCTATTTCGATACCACAAGAAGACAAGATTGGATCATCATCATACCTATTACTTTTTACAGCCTGTAAATTATAGCTGAGTTAAGTTCACGGGGAAAAGGCTGGGAGAAGCAATAACATCAAACGAATTTAGTAACCCACATCTGTAACAACTCGCATTCTATCTTGAGGCTTCTGTCGTGACTTTTCAACCAAAGTTGCTCTTTGTTGAGAAGACAGTGCCTTTGTATAGCGTTGAAGTGATACCATGTGGCATAGCTGCAAAAAGGAAATATAATATCACCAGCTTGAATATCATGGGCAATCAGAACTATGATAACCAGAGGACAGTAGAGACAAACTGCAACCTCAATTGGAAGATAATTAGGACGTTTTGGTTTTCCAACATCAAGGCATGGCAGATAAGGCATCGTTAATTCAACCTGCTTGGACTTAAAATAATCCTGAACAGTAATATCCATAGTTTGAACTTCAATGCTTCCATTTCGAACTTTCATTTGGAATCTGTGCATAATATATTTCAGAATCAGCAAATAAATGGAACAGTATAGAAAGCACATCACAAGAATAGAGCCATACGTCTGTCTAGAGCATGGTTGATCGCTAAGGCCAATGATCTTGAACTCCATGTTGTTGTGCTTAGCTTTAACTCTCAGGTTTTTAAGCATTTTCTTGGCCTGTGTCATTAATAGGTATAATTTAATAATACTACTTCAAGCTCTGTTCTTTAGAAAGGAAACAAGTTAGGATTCCAGAACAAGTTATTTTTATTCCAGGTACCCTGGGCCAGTCAATATCACTGATGCCTCTGACATTTTGATTTGTGAGGAGAAAATCAATAACTGGTCCAGGAGTCACAATCATGGTTGTTGAAACATCTATGTAACCAAAAAATAATGGTATCAGTATTGACATTTTGAATAAAAAATTGAGCACATGTATCCAAATGCATACCCATGTTTAATGAAAGACCACCAATTGTAGTGCGGAAACTAGAGTGGAGTCCACGACAGGCACTAACTCCACCAGTTAAGTCAACAAGGTTTCGACTGTCATCACTGAAAAATGACTGCCTAACAAATAGACAACCTCTGTATACAAGAAACACTGACACTTGTGGTAACCAAACAGACAAATAAAATTAGCAAAATATGTTATTGTGATGACAAAAGAAATAGCATACCGCTTAGCCTGCTGTTGCCTTAAAACAATGTCAAGAACTCTCAGAGCATCCTGAGCATGTTCTGACTCACTTCCTCGAAGTGCCAAAGCAACTGACTTTAGAGGAATCTTTGCTGCATAACTTATGGTCACAATGAACTTTTTTGCAAGATGTGATCGCTTTGCTCGCTTTTTGTCAGCTTGACTAGGGCTTCCATGCCCTGGACTTCCACCAACAGCCCTGAAGACAGATGAATTGAGTACATATTCTGAGTTTTCCTATTGGGGTTTCTTCATCGCAGTACCTATAGACTACTTCAGCATACCAAAAGGTATTTATGTCTCTGTTGATGTTCAATTTCCTTTCCAGCACAATGACAGACCACACTACGTCAACAAAAGGGGTTCAACAATCTCATTATCTTTGTGTACTACAAACAATTGAATTTACAAAACAGAGTTTTTTTTCTCGAACATGCAGGAGAACTGGAGAACCATGTATCATTGTATTAACAATAGAAGAGTAGTCATACATAGACTCACACCCACAGACACACTCACCCACCCCCACCACACACACACTCACTAACTCAAAAAGGTCACTGAAAACACCTAATTGACTTAAAAAAACTCAAGAAGGGCCTGACCACTAATCCAGGGAATTAACCCACTCCCCGGGCAGAGGGCAAGGTGATCCCTTTAGCTCCTGCCATACTCCACAAGTTGGCTTCATCCTTAACCAACATCAGGGCTGTTGTGATGTTTGGGGTAGTGCCGTTGAAAACAGTCATTGCGATGCTTCCAAATGGTCCAGGCCCCCCAGAATGATCAGGGAGTTTAAACCATTTCTCATTTCACCACCCACCACTCTCCACCTTTCTCCACCAATCATCAAAGGATACCTCAGTTAGCTGTGGGGCAAGGATTTCTAGGCAAACATGCTGGACAAAACAGAGTTAGCAAGGAACCTAGTACTAAAATATCTCCATTTTCTCAATACCATTATTTCAGAATACAAGACAGCATGAATGAAAACCTAGTCCCACATGGTCACATAGATAAAAGATGTCTATACATGGTTCACTTCTACATAACTCTGAACTGAAATTCAATTGAAAATATAAAGTAAAATTAAGCATGATGGTAGCTAGTAGCAATGTAAGATATGTGTGAATGGAAAGTGTGTAAATAAACTAAGCAGGATAACCAAGCATATCAGTTTGCAAAGTTTCTAGAATGTACCTTGAAGATGTTTCTTCCAAGATAACAGTGAATTGAAAGTTATTCTGTGGAAGTGGTCCCACAGTAAATAAGCATTTCTCTCCATCATATGCAAAATCCTTCCCATCAAGTTCAGAACTGTATGTTTGCAACAGTTTACCAATGACCTTTCGGCCAATACCCTTACCATCAACCACCTAATCATCCTCAGATTTGATGGAGACCTACAATGTAACCAAAAGTGATTTCAGAATAAAACATATGAGCAAGTAACACATGCAGAAGAATTGTACCTACAATGTAACCAAAAGTATTTTCAGACTAAAACAAATGAGCAACAAACAAAGTTTCAGAATTTTCCATTACATTGTACTGGTAGAAAACGTAGGATCCTTAACGGGTAAGTTAAGAGAGGTAGTCGATGCAGCAGTTAGGAGGCGTGTAAATATCCTATGCGTTCAGGAGACTAAGTGGAAGGGTCAGAAGGCGAAAGAGGTGGAGGGTTCTGGTTTCAAGCTTTGGTACACGGGGGCAGCGTCGGGCAGGAATGGAGTGGGCATCTTGATCGATAGGAGTTTTAAGGATGGAGTTGTAGATGTTAAGAGGCAAGGTGACCGGATTATTCTAGTCCGGTTGGTAGTTGGGGATGTGACTTTGAATGTGATCAGTGCCTATGCCCCACAGGTAGGTCTTAGTGAGAGCTTCAAGAGGCAGTTTTGGGAAGACTTGGATAGCATGGTTAGTACCGTGCCCATCAGGGAGAAGCTCTTCATAGGAGGAGACCTCAATGGCCATGTGGGTGCGACGAATGCTGGTTTCGAGCGAGTGCATGGGGGGTTTGGGTATGGTGGTAGGAACCAAGAGGGAGAGGATGTGTTGAACTTCGCGTTGGCCTACGACTTGTTGATAGCAAATACCCTCTTCAGGAAGCGGGAATCCCACCTGGTGACCTTTCAGAGTGGTCAACACTCGAGCCAGATTGACTTTATCCTTGCAAGGAGGGAGGATAGACGTGCTTGCTTAGATTGTAAGGTGATACCTGGAGAATGTGTTGTTCCCCAACACAAGCTTGTGGTGGCGGACTTTAGCTTTCGGGTACGTGTCTTCCAGGACAAACGTGCCGAGATTGCGAGAACGAAGTGGTGGAAGCTTAGAGGAGAAGAGGCGCAAGCATTTAAGGATAGGATGCTAGGTGAGGGGCCTTGGGAAGAAGGAGAAGATGCAAATGACATGTGGCTAAAGATGGCAACGTGTGTTCGGAAGGTGGTAGCGGAAGTGTTTGGTGTGAGTAGGGGAGGCAAGCAGGAGGCAAAAGACACTTGGTGGTGGAATGAGGAGGTGCAAAAGGCTATTAAGGAAAAGAAGGAGTGTTTCAAGCGACTCCACCTCGACAAGAGTGCAGCCAACATCGAGAGCTATAAAATAGCAAAGAGGGCTGCAAAGCGAGCTGTGAGTGTAGCCAAGGGCCAGGCGTACGATGACCTTTATCAGCGGCTAGGCACGAAGGAAGGGGAGAAGAACATTTTCCGGTTGGCTAGGATCCGAGAGAGGAAGACAAGAGACATCAACCAAATCAAATGCATCAAGGATGGGACAGACCAACTGCTGGTGAGGGATGAGAAGATCAAGGACAGATGGCGAGAGTACTTTGATAGGTTGTTTAATGGGGAGGATGAGAGTCCTACTATTGAGTTGGATGACTCTTTTGATGATACCAACAGACGTTTTGTGAGGAGAATTCAGGAGGCAGAGATTGAGGAGGCTTTGAAGAGGATGAAGAGAGGTAAAGCGATGAGCCCCGATGGCATTCCCATTGAGGTGTGGAGATGTTTGGGTGCTAGAGCCATAGTTTGGCTAGCAAAGGTTTTTAACTTCATTTTCCGAGAAAACAAGATGCCTGAGGAATGGAGAAGTATATTAGTGCCGATCTTCAAGAACAAGGGAGATGTTCAAAGTTGCACTAATTATCGAGGGATTAAGCTGATGAGCCATACGATGAAGCTCTGGGAGAGGGTTATCGAGCATCGCCTCAGGAGAGCGACAAGCGTGACCCAAAACCAGTTTGGGTTCACGCCTGGAAGGTCGACTATGGAGGCGATTTTCTTGCTACGACAGTTGATGGAGAGGTATAGGGAGCAGAAGAAGGACTTGCACATGGTCTTTATTGACCTCGAGAAGGCGTATGACAAAGTACCAAGAAATGTCATGTGGTGGGCCTTGGAAAAACACAAAGTCCCAACTAAGTACATTATCCTTATCAAGGATATGTACAAGGATGTGGTGACGTGTGTGCGTACATGCGATGGTGACACTAGTGACTTTCCAATTAAAATAGGACTACATCAGGGGTCAGCTTTGAGCCCTTATTTATTTGTTTTGGTGATGGATGAGGTCACAAGGGACATCCAAGGTGGTATCCCATGGTGTATGCTCTTTGCTGATGATGTGGTGCTAGACTGCTAGTTGACGAGACTAGGGCAGGGGTTAATGGAAAGCTTGAGCTGTGGAAGGACGCTTTAGAGTCGAAAGGTTTCAGAATCAGCAGGACCAAGACCGAGTACATGATGTGCGATTTCAGCATGACTGGACATGAAGATGGAGTTGTGAGCCTCGACGGACAAGTGGTGGCCAAGAAAGAGACTTTTAGGTATTTGGGATCGATGCTACAGAAGGATGGTGACATTGATGAGGATGTTAGGCATGATGGCACGTGCGAGTATTGTGAAGAATAAATATTAAAGATGTAGGCAAACAAATAAGGCAAAATGATGCCATCAGAATTCAATTTTACGGAAAGATGAAGAAAATAGCATATGAAACATGAAGGCATGCAAATAATGCATGTGAATAAGGTAAGATGCTCGTGTTCCATATGAGAAAGAAACAATAGATAACCATTGGAATAAAGCTTTACTGAAAACCGGGACCACATATAAAAGCCAATGTTTAGCTAATGTCACGTAACTCTTTTATAGTTTGCAAAACTAGACATTGTAATGTTCCATAAAAACAATAAACTTTGTTAGGGGAGATCGTCGTCAAAACATGGAGCCTGGCTCTAAAAACAAAAGAAACATATGGTATTTACTAGAGAATACTTAAATGCAGCACAATTATCCATAAGAATTAAGACAATACAATAAACAATACAAATTTTCATTTGAATATTCTGCATCAATATGCATCCATTTCAACTAATTGCACCAAGATAATCTACAGTGACAACTAAATTAGCCATAGCTTGTATCACTTTGACTCTTGACCAATCCTCAATTGGTGCAAAAGACAACCAGAAAATGTGAGTTGTTACTGGAGACATCACACATACAAACCAATACACAGAATAAATCAAAGAGAGGAATTTAAATAAAGAAAGATATGCTTATAACATCAATCAAGCATTTCGTGAATGTTTTTTGTTTTTTTTACAAAAGACGCTCAAGGAAAGGAGCAGATATTGCCAAAGTTTTCTTTGCAAGAGAGATAAGTTGCTTGTTGCATGAAACTGTAACTGTCATGTGGAACAAGACATTTGGGCGGCGCGGCAAGGAGCACAGGAGCCTGTCTTCGGCAAGAAAGGGGGCGCCAATGTTTAGAGATAGGAGTTTTAGTTTGTTAAGATTTGTTGCTTAGAGATAAAGCTTGATTAGGAAGTTTGTTAGCCCAGGCAATCTTATAAGCCGAGTGTTAGGAGAGATGAGGATTAGGCTTAGATCAATCTGTACTTGGCCTCCTACGCCCTGCCTCCCCTGTCCGCCGTGAGAACCATTGCTCCGCCGGGCCGCCTAGGTCCAGGGCCGCGTTCGGCCAATTCATTTGATTACAATCTTCGCCATATTCCTCCCACCAATCTTCCTCCTTCCTCTGCTCGTGACAACTTGGTATCAGGAGTTCCAGGCGACATGCCAATGGGTAGCTCCGACGATCTCAAGGCGACGCTCGAGCGACTCAGCGCCAAAATTGATGAACCCTCCACTGATGTCAAGGCCCTGAAGACCCTCGCCCCCGTGGCGGACAAGCTGGCGGCCGTCCCGGACAAGATTGTGCAGCTCCAGGCGGCGGCGTTCGACAACTCCCAGCAAGTGCGCGCCCTCAACCTCGCCATGATTCGCGCAGAGAACTCCCAGCGCGAGGGCAAGGGCGCTGTCTCGAAGGGCGTCGACACCACAGACTTCTCCGTCAACGAACCCCCGAAGTCCGGCTTTCCGCCGCGGCCGAAACATCCCCGCGGGCCGCCGCCAGAGCATCCTCGCGACAAGCACGGCACCCACGAGGACCACTTCGATGACAACCGATTCCATCCGCGCGTTCACCTCGAATTTCCGAGGTTCGACGGTAAGGAATACCCGCTCACATGGCTGAATCGCGTTGAGACCTTCCGAGGGCAAAACACGCCGAGTTTAGTATGCCGCCATGCACCTTACAGACGCGGCCCAACTCTGGTACACCCGGCTTGAGCTCACCACCGAGACTCCGTCGTGGCAACACTTTGTCCAGCTCGTCCAGCAGCGCTTTGGGCCGCCCATGATGGACAGTCCCCTTGGCGAGCTCGTCCATCTCCGCCGGCCTGGGACCGTCGACAACTACACGAATCAGTTCCTCACCCTCACCTGCCGCGACGCCGACCTCTCGGACCACCAGTTGGTACAGATCTACACGGCCGGCCTGGTCAACCCGCTCAAGACCGACGTCACTCTCCGCAGGCCGGCAAAATTGGACGACGCCATCATGCTAGCTCGTGCCAACGAGCAACAACTGCAGCTCTCAACAACGGACCCGCCGCAGGGGCGTGGCGCCCGCCCATCCCATCAGTCTGCGTCCGCCGCCACACCTAAGTCCTCACTGGCGCCAACCTCCTCTGCTTTCGCCGCACCAGGGTCCGGCAAGACGACGGTCGTGGCGTCCTCTTCCATGACGCCGTCTCTCGCAGGCGGAGATGGCCCAACGCCGAATCGAGGCCCCACATGGCGAAGGGCCATGATGGGGGAATTGTCCGCAGGGTCTGAGCTGGCAGATGCTGCTGTTTGGAAAAGAATTGGCATCCTTTGCACCTCTTGACGAGGTCTTTGGCATCAGTCATGGCTGTGGGCCAGTAGAAACCAGATCGATAGGCCTTGCCGACCAGGTTAGTGGATGCCGCGTGGCAGCCACACTCACCACCATGGATTTCAGCCAAGAGCTAAAGACTTTCTGATCGCAAGATACACTTCATCAGCACTCCGTTAGAGGCGGCTTTTCGGTAGAGGTTGTTGCCGATCACGACGTAGTTAGCACTACGCCGCGTGATACGCTCTCGTTCAACTTTGTCGTCTGGGACTCACTGGTTGAGCAGGAAGGCCAGGAAAGGCTCGCGCCAATCATCCTCTTTCTCTGTCATCAGCACGTCACGGGAAGGTGTTGGAGCTAGTTCGGGCTGACCTTGGTCCGGGCTGTCCGGATCCAATAGCTTGATAGACGGCTTGCGTAGGTCTTGGACGAACACACCCACCGGGACTAGAGCTCGCTTGGAGCCTAGTTTGGACAGTACGTCGGCGGCCACATTGTTGTTACGTGGCACATGCTGAAATTCGATCCCCTCGAAGTGGCCTTCGAGTTTACGGATTTCAGCGCAGTAAGCATCCATTGTGTCTTTCACACAATCCCACTCCTTGTTGACTTGCTCGATGACGACCTTGGAATCACCATATGCCAGTAGTTGCTTGATGCCAAGGGACACTGCGATACGAAGCCCGTGAATTAGAGCCTCGTACTCTGCTCCATTGTTGGAGGCCTTGTAGTGTATCTGCAGGACGTATTTTAGCTGCTCTCCCTGCGGAGAGATAAATAACACTCCTGCTCCTGCGCCTTCGAGGTTAAGGGCACCATCGAAGTACATTACCCAGTGTTCAGGCCGCTCCGTGGGAGGGGGCATTTGAATCTCCGTCCACTCTGACACGAAGTCAGCTAAGATCTGTGACTTGATTGCCTGCCGAGGACAGAACTCGATGTCAAACTCTCCAAGCTCCACCGACCACTTGACGATGCGGCCGTTGGCGTCGCGGTTGCAGATGATCTCCCATTCTCCCCTAGCAGGAAGGACGACGGTACCTTGATCTTGTGGGCTTGGAAGTAGTGGCGAAGCTTTCTCGACGTGATCAGGAGTGCGTAGAGCAACTTCTGAGGCTGTGAATACCATGTTTTAGAGTCGGCCAGGACCTCGCTCACGTAGTACACAGGTCACTGAACAGGGTAGACCTGCCCTTCTTCCCGTTCGGCAACGAGAACCGTGCTAACCACATTAGTGGTGGCGGAGATGTAGAGGAGGAGCGTTTTCTTTGGTATTGGCAGTGTCATGATCGGTGGCGTGGTCAAGGACTCTTTGAGAGCCTCGAAAGCCTTCTGTGCCTCTTCATCCCATATGAACTTATCTGCCTTCTTCAATAGCTTGAAGAAGGGTAAGCCTTTTTCGCCGAGCTTACTGATGAAACAACCTAGGGCCGCCATCATACCTGTGAGCTTCATGACATCTTTCTTGCAAGATGGCTTGGCCATGTTGCGGATTGTGTTGACCTTGATGGGGTTAGCTTCGATGACTCGGTACCCGACCATGAAGCCCAGGAGCAACCCAGAAGGGACACTGAAGACGCACTTGCCGGGGTTGAGCTTCCACTGGTAGGTACGTAGATTGGAGAAAGTCTCGACGAGGTCGGCGACGAGCTGATCTTGTTCGGTGGTCTTGACGACCACATCATCGACGTAGGCTTCCACATTCTTCCTAATCTGCGACTTCAAACACTTCTGTATCGCCTTCTGGTAGGTGGCGCCGGCGTTTTCAGGCCAAAGGTCATGACCTTGTAGCAGTAGATGCCGTTAGGCGTTATGAACGCCGTCTTGTCTTGATCGTCGGGGTTCAGGGCTATCTGGTGATACCCTGAGTAGCAATCGAGGAAGCATAGAGGACGCTACCGGCCGTGGATTCCACGACTTGGTCGATACGAGGAAGAGGGAAGGGATCTTTCGGGCAGTGCTTGTTGAGGTCAGTGTAGTCGATACACATCCTTAATCCTCCAGTTTTCTTGGGTACAAGGACCGGGTTTGCGAGCCAAACCGGGTGTTTACATTCTCGAATGAATCCTGCAGCTAAGAGCTTACAGACTTCTACTTCTACGGCCTGTTTTCTATCTTTTGCAAATCGCCTGAGCTTTTGCTTGATAGGTCTTGCTGTCTTGCTTACTTCAAGAGCGTGCTCAGCCAGCTCCCTAGGGACACCAGGCATGTCAGACGGGCTCCATGCGAAGATATCGGCGTTGTCCCGGAGGAAACTGGTGAGCGCGAGTTCCTATTTGGGGTCGAGGTCGGCCCCGATGGTGACTTCCTTGGACGCGTCGGGCAGGCCGAGGCAGACTTTCTTCACCGCGGGACTTGCGTCTGGCACCTCCAGAGTAGTTTGGTCGATCTTGGCGGCCTGAGCGACCATGACCGTAGCTGCAGCTTTACATGCAGACACCTTGGCGAGGTCGACAGTGTCGCCTCGCATTTGTAGGAGACGAGGATGTCGCCGTAGACGGAGAGGATCCCGTTCGGTGCTGGCATCTTCATGATGAGGTAGGTGTGATGCGGGATAGCCATGAACTTGGCCATCATGGGTCGACCAAGGATGGCGTGGTTGGAGGAGCGGAAGTCCGCGACCTCGAACGTCAGGTACTCCATGCGGAAGTTGTCTTCTTTGCCGAACGTGACCGGTAGGCATACACGACCTATGGGGTATGCAGCCTTGCTGGGCACGACCCCATAGAAGGGTTCGTCGCAAGCAGTCATCTTGGAGGAGTCGAAGTCCATCTTCTTCAGCATTTCGGTGAAGATGATGTTTAAGCTGCTGCCCCTGTCGACGAGGGTCCTAGGCAGGAAGGCGTCGTCCACTATGGGGTTGACGACCAGCGGGTAGGTCCCGGGGTCGGGTATATGTACCCAGTGGTCTTTCCTAGAGAAGGTGATGGGGAACTCCGACCACCGCAGAGGTTGTGGAGTTTCGGTGTTGACTTGGCTGATCTCCCTTGCGTTCGATCGCTGCTGTCTGTTGCTCTTATCTGCTTGACGACCACCAACGATGAAGTTGATCTGTCGATTGGCGTTCTGAAACACACCGTTGGGGTTGCTTGCTTTAGGTGGCGGTGGAGGGGTTGGCTCCTTACGACGGTTGCCGTCGTTGTTGTGGTCGTCATGCCGGTCGTCGCGGTGTTCATCACGGCGATCGTCACGGCGGTCATCGCGGCGATCGTCGCGGCGGTAGTCATCACGACGGTCATCACGTCGGTCATCGCGGCGATAGTCGCGGCGATAATCACGGCGATCCATGTCGTCGTTACGACGGTAAGGTCGTCGGTCGCGGTAGTCGCGTCGATCAGGTCGATGGTTACGGTTGTCGTAGCGGCGGCCGTTGTTCTGGTCGTCGTTGTTGCCGCTCTTGGTCTTCTTTAGTTCTGAAGGCACACCTAGGGCGCGCTTCAGTTGCTCGCACTCCCTCATGGTGTGCTTGGCGTCGCGGTGGAATTGGCACTTGTCGTCCAGTGTGCAGTTGAAGTCACCTTCGAGGAAGGTGGAAGGTCGTGGCGGATCGGTCGCATAAACCTCGCCAGATCGCTTGCGCGACCTGCCGCCGCCGTCGTGGTCGTCTCCTTTGAAGTCGTGCACCACCGCGTCTTGGGTATCGACGAGCTTGTCGACATAAGCCATGAGGTCGGCGATGGAGTCAGCGCCGGCTTCATGGATTTTCTCAAAGAGCTTGAGGTTGGTTACCCCCTTCTTGTAGTAAGCTATGACGTCTTCATCCTTGACTCCGGCAAGGGTGTTGCGATTCTCGAAGAAGCGGTTGGTGTACTCTCGGAGAGTTTCGTCGTGCCTCATCCGTACTTTGACGAGGTGGTGAGTGTTGCCGGGGCGATTGTAAGTCGCTTGGTAGTTGGTCGTGAAGATGCGTGATAGGGTAGCCCACGAAGTGATGCACTCCGCGGGGAGGTTGTCGAGCCACAGGAGTGGCGCTTGACCCATCACGAGAGGAAAGTATCCAGCCATGTGGTCTTCGTTGCCCCCTGACGCCTGAGCAGCGATGCTGTACATCTTGAGCCAAATACCCGGGTCGGAGCGACCGTCGTATTTCTCGATGGCTGGCTTGAAATATTTCGGGTATCTGATCGTCCGGAGACGTCTTGAGAATGCCGGAAAGTTGTTGATTGCTCCAGAACTGAATCCTGGAGCGTAGGTTGACGGGATGACGTAGAGATCGTCGGGAGGACCGTTATCTTGGTCGTACTGTTCACGACGTAGAAGTTCACGATCATGCATCTCACGAAGCTCTGTTGCTTGGATTGGGTTGTTGGCGTTGAGGGGATCAGGGACCCCTTTGTCATGGTCGTAGTTAGCACGGCGCTCCATCTCCGCTTCATCTCGTATAGGCTGGCGCTGATTGCTCCTGGCGCGCGCGGCTTGTGCTGGCGGAGGTTGAGCTTCGGCGTTCTGTCCCGCATTACCGGCGGCATTCTGTTGCTGGGCGCCAGCAGCGTTGGCGACGTTATTGGCAGCGTTGCCGGCGGCATTACCAGCGGCATTAGCAGCGTTAACTACTGGGTTAGCTGCTGCGTTGGCAGCAGCATTGACCGGCTGCACAACTTCGTTCTCACCACCTCCCTCTTCAGCCACGGGCCGAAGGGGACCATTGTCGTTATGGTGACGACGGCGGGGTCGCTCCGACCTACTCCTGGAGTAGGAGCTCGAGGCCGATCTGGTGTATCCTGGACCTCTTTCTTCGACCTGGGCGGTGGCGATACGGATGTGAGCTTGTAGATGTCGAGTTGCAGGAGTGTCTGCAAGCTGTCCGAGCTCGGCAAGGGTCGCTCCTAGATTAGCTTGAGGCGAGTTGTAGACTTCGTGGCCATCTTGCTCAAAGTCCCTCAGGAGGTCTCTGACACGTAGGCGATGACGACGAGGTTCATCTTGATTCTGCTGCTGCTGAGGAGCCGCGGGGGAAGGTCCCTCGTTGCCTGCGGGTTGGCCGCCGGCACCCGGTACGACATTGCCTGCGGGCTAACCCGGGGCATGGTGTTGATCGGCTGCTGCAGCTGCATCTGCTTCTTGCTGACGGCACAGAGCTCGTGCGGCATTAGCATTCTCTCGCTATTGGCGCTGCTCGTCGGTTTTGCCTGCTTGAGGTGGTACGTCGGCGGAGACCACGAGCACCTCTCGATCCGAGATCTCGAACATAACGCCCGGGTTGTTGGGGGAGATGGTCGTACGGGCGATCTGGAACGCGAGGCAGTCCGGGGACGGCTCACGGTTGATCTGGCGGCGATGAGCCGCGATGATGGGTCGACGAAGCTTCTTAAGCACACGGCACTGGCGAGCCGTGTGTTTGGAGTCCTCGTGGACAGGACAGGGGTCGTCGAGATGACCTCTGCAGTTTCCACGATGTGGAGTGTTGGGTCCAGATTCGATCTAGATCTTCCTCTTCATGTAGCGAGACGCTACGTGAGCTGCGTTCCGCAGGCCGAGAGGCATGCGGGGCGAAGGTGGAGTTGTCTTGCGAGGGCGCTTGGCACGCTCACAGACCTTGATCGTGTCGGAGAGCATGTCTTCAACGCGATCAAGCCCCGCGATTAGGTCGCGAGGAGCGGGTGGGTGGGTCTCCGCCAGCAGATCGGATTCGACCTGCTGGTTGGAGGTGACCACATTGCTCTCGACGACGAGGCTGGCAGCTGGAGCGATGGATTCCGTCGGCATAGAGCCAAAGCAGATGTCGACGGGATTAGCGAGGATGTCCGCCATGCTTTTAGGGAAGATGACGCCGCTTGGAAAAGCCATCGAGTTGCACGAAGAACCCCGGATTTCCCCCTACCTGGCGCGCCAACTGTCAGAGGTTTAGATCTAGACAGCCCACAGGGGGGTTAACCCCGGTGGTTTATTTGTTCGGCAGGGTGAAATCTAGGGCTAAGAACTCGAAGGTTGCGCACGAGCACACGGAACACAGAGAACACGGCGAGTTTATACTGGTTCAGGCCTCCGGAGAGTAAAACCCTACGTCCAGTTGTCGGTGTGGATTGCTTGAGGATTGCGTGATTGTACAAGGGGTCGCCCTGCCCGCCTTATATTGGCCAGCGGACAGGGTCGGTACCCAGACTCCTGGTCGGTTACGACCAGGAAACCTAAGTCTAGTTGATTACAACCATTGTCATATACGTCGGACTGCTTTGTCAGAATCCACCTCTATCTTGTCTTGCACGCCAAGTCTTGTAGTTGTTCTGGATAAGGTCGTCTGGAAATCTTCTGGAAGGTTTTTAGGAGGTCGTGTGGGCCACCAACTAGGTCAGTTGGGCCCACTGTCAGGTCGGCGGGTCTTCTGGTAGGCCGGACCCACTTGTCGGGGACGGTCGAGAGCCTGGTCGGTAGGGACCCAGGGGTACTCATGTCTCACACGGATTCATTAAGCAAATGGAGCAATAAACCATTTATGTGATCACTAAGAGCAACTCAAGCAAAGGCCTCCATATGGGCCTCTACTCCAAAATTTAGAGATTTTGTGTAAAAAATCAACTCCAGCAGAGCTTCTAAATGGGCATCTATTTTGCATGTCCCTCCAAATTTCCCCTCTCAACCTTCATTCCTAGAGGCCCTCTACTCCCCCCTGCAAATTGTGGGTCCCACCGTTTCTTTTATTTTTCTTTATTTTCATCGCATCCCCATCCTCTCCCCGCGGAGGAGCCGAGCCAGCGGCGGCAGCGCCGCTCACCTGGCCGCCCGCAGCAGCCGCCGGATCTCCACCCCCTTTCCAGCGCCGTCGCCGGCACCGCTCCGCCACCCGACCCCGACGCGGTCAAGGCAGCAGCATGCCACCGCGCCCGGCAGCAACAAGCCCCGCTCCGGTCCGCCGTCGCTGCCGCTTCCGGGCACGGGCAGGAAGATGCACAGAGAGGAAGTTACATGGCGTCGACGCTGAAAAGACTGTCCAGGGACTCGTAGGCGCCGTCGTTGAAGTAGGTGAACTGGTCACCGAAGAGGAACGCGTCGAATAGGGCGTCCAACTCGGAGTCGTCGGAGGCCCGGCGCGACGCCTGGTCGTCGGCGTTCTCCGGCTCGGTGGTCCTCGGGCGCTTGCTGGCGCCGCCGCTGCTCTGGTCAGCGGCCTCCAAGGTAGGGCCTCCTCTTCATACGCGGACACGCCCTCCCACGAGAAGTCCGGGAGCGCGCCACCGCGTGGTGGTGGTTGTCGTCCTCCTCGTCAGCGACGCAGACAACTCCAAGCTCCTCCAAGCCCGGCGCCGACGACGCGCCGCCGAGCTGCCTCGCCGTACCAGCCCCGTCCCACACCGCCGCGGCGCCGAGCCGCAGGCTGCGCCTCGTCAGGCCGGCGGCGGCAGTGGCGCCCGCGCCGGCGACGGACCACTGCGCGCCGGCCGAGCTGCTCTACAGCGGCGACGCCTAGGGCTAGGACCACGCACGGCCTCGCGTCGAGATGGGGCTCTGCGTTGGCGTCGGTGTCGCGCCGCAGCTCGCCAGCGCCGCCACACCTGTCCGCCCGCCGCCGTGGACGCGCCTCCGTGCGCCGTCTCCGCCCGAGGTGAGGAGGGGAATCGGATTCCCTCACTTCCCTCTCTTTTGCCCCAGTTCCCGACCGCCTCCATGCCCCGGCTCGCCGGCAGGAGCTGCCGCCGCCGGCCACCCGTGCCTCCCCTGCTTATGCTCTGTTCCGAGGAAGAGGAAGATAGCCCCTCTATCTATGACATACGGGGTCCACCTCAAAATGGAGGCCTGAGTTCATATTCCCACTGGAGTTGGAACCTAAGTTTGGACCTCTATTTTTTACAGTTGGACCTGCAAATGAGTTGTAGAGGCCTCGATATGGAGGCTTCTGCTGGAGTTGCTCTAAGATGTCATATTGATGTCGATATCAAAAATTCTGTCTACAGCTGCTGATTATAACTCTATTGCGTTAACAATGTCACAAAACCTTACACATGGCAGGACGCAGTACCTGCAAGGATAGATACAACTTGCTAATACGCATAGATTCAACCAAATCAGAATTACATTCATGTGAAGCTATCAAAGAAGCATGTGTATCTTTTGTACTGCGAGCCTCCCTGAAACACACGGTAATTGGTACTGCTACTGGTAAGATATCGGTTCACTCAAAATCCCATATCACAGATTGATCGGACCGGACGCTGCACAACCAATCTACCAACGAATGACATATTCACTCCTGATCTGCAAAGGATCTGCTGCCGCAGAAGATTAAATCCACAAGACCTGCAAAGCAACTGCTACCGCACAGCCAACGGCCCCCATGGCCGACCCTTCCCTGCAGACTATCTTCCTACCATAACCCTAAAATCGGATTCCCCATGTTGTCATCATGGTGAAGCACGTACCTGATGCAGCAGCGAACTGGCCCTGCTTGACGACGATGGTTCCTGGAGGCAGGTGTGGGGCGGAGGTAGCGAGTACAGGCGGAGCCGCGGAGGGAATGATGAGTCCCGGCTGCCCCAGACCTGGCGCCCTACGGAGAGGAGGGGAAAAATTGGAGGGTAAAGAGGGGATAATAGCAGGGTTTTCTCGTTTAAATCCTCTTTGCAGCTGGAAAAAAGAAAGGGGAGAAGAGATTTGCTGGAGAAATTTTATATAATGGGGTAAATTGTGACGCGAGGTCTATTTGAATGGGTTACAATTAGTCTTGGAAAATTGGATTGGGTAAGTCGGTTATTTTAAAATTTGAGTTTCAAAGTAACTAATGGAACACTACTCAAAATATAAAATATTCAAAAAATTGAGTATCGAAAAAAATGGATTCAGGTTTTCCAAAATACAAAATAAATTGCATTTCCATGTCCTCCACCGCCACCATGATACGCCCACAACTATAACATTGCATACGATGAAAATAAAAATATAATTTTAATATGTTACATACTACTAGTAAAATGCACGTGCGTGTTTATTTATCAGAAAAATATATTAACAATCAAATTAAGATATATTGTTTAAAAATTAAATATCTCAAATATCACTCGTGCGATTCAAAATGAGAAGGAAATGTTGTGCTCTAAGCACACATGCAGAGCTGAACATACCATCTATTTCAACTACTTGTTAAAAAAACTATTTCAACTACTAGTTGGTATTGATTAACCAAATTTATCTCAGTGTTGTAAGCTTAAT
Organism: Cenchrus fungigraminus; assembly: GCA_036936925.1. Taxonomy (NCBI): domain Eukaryota; kingdom Viridiplantae; phylum Streptophyta; class Magnoliopsida; order Poales; family Poaceae; genus Cenchrus; species Cenchrus fungigraminus. Next base: position 43,868,255 of record CM072778.1, on the reverse strand, counting down.
GAGATATTGGCAAAATGTAGGATATAATAGCCAACATAATACTCCATTGTGTTGAATATGCTCGGAGCCAAAGGGTTTCCTTCAAAGTGGATCAAGTGGGTGGATGACCTGCTGACTTCGGCCACTACATATGTCCTGCTCAATGGCGCTGCTGGCAAAGAGTTCGTGTGTAAGAGGGGAGTCAGACAGGGGGACCCTCTCTCCCCTCTTCTCTTTGACATTGCTGCAGACCTCATTCAGTGTGTCATGAACAATGAATTTCAGCAGGGCAACCTTGCCCCTCCTTTCCCCCGAAGGCCCGACCTCCCCTTTCCAGTGGTACAATATGTTGATGATACTATTATTATTTCGCAAGGGGAGGAACAGCAGTTGTTAGTTCTTAAGGACATCCTACACAAGATCACTCTGTCCAGTGGGCTGAAAGTTAACTATCACAAATCATGCCTTATTCCTATTAATATAAATCATGAGAAAGCCTGCAGCCTGGCTGCTGCCTTTGGATGTTTGTTTGGTTCCTTCCCCTTCACTTACTTGGGGCTTCCTATGGGGCTGACTAAACCATTAGTGAAGGATTATGCCCCATTGATGTGTAGAATTGAAAGAAGACTATCTGCCTCTTCCCAGTTCCTATCCTATGCTAGTAGACTGCAGCTCATCAACTCGGTGCTTTCCTCCTTACCAACCTATTACATGTGTTCCCTCAAATTGCCTGTTACTGTCATTGAAATCATTGACAATTATAGGAAGAACTGTCTGTGGAGGGGAAAAGATTTTAATCAGAAGAGGTACAATCTTGCTGCCTAGGATTTGGTCAGAAAGCCAAAAGACAAAGCTGGGCTTAGGGTCATTAATCTAAGTGTTCAAAATGATGCTCTTCTTCTTAAGCAGCTGGACAAATTTTACAAGAAAGCTGACATCCAGTGGGTCAATCTTATTTGGAATAAATACTATCAGGATTCGGTCCCTCACCTTGCTAGAGAAAAGGGCTCCTTCTGGTGGAAGGATATCCTCAGGCTTCAGGTTCTCTACAGAGGGGTGGCTATCTGTTCTCCTGAAAAAGGTGACACTATTGGATTATGGGAAGACCTTATTAATGGTGCCATCCAAACTGAGGCTTTCCCAAGACTCTTTGCCTTTGCAAAGGACCCCAGCATCTCCCTATGGAAGCTCAAACAATCTGGTGACCAACTAAGTTGCTTTCGCATCTTGATGTCTAGAAAGGCCTATAATGAATTTTTGGTGCTCCAGCAATTTCTTGCTGATTTACCTCCTGCAGATCATGATTGCAAAGACTCCTGGCACTTCATTTGGGGACAACAGTCCTTCTCTTCAAGCAAATACTATCAATACCAATTCAAGGATTTGCACCTCAACCGATCAGCTCTATGGATTTGGAAATCCAAATGTGTGCCTACTATTAAACTTTTTACCTGGCTCCTGCTTAATGACAGACTCAACACAAGAAATGTCTTAAGAAGAAGGAAGATACATCTTTATGAAGGCTACAAATGTGTGCTCTGTCAGGAGGGTGTTGAGGAAACGGTAATGCATCTCTTCTTTGACTGCCCCACTGCTATCTATCGCTGGTTTGCCATTGGAATTACCTGGGAGGAACACCACAATGTCCATCAGAAACTCTACATTGCTAAGTAGGTTTTCTCTCAGCCTTTCTTAATGGAAATTTTCATGATTGGTGCTTGGTGTCTCTGGAAGGAGAGGAATAACTTCATATTCAACAATAAACCCCCCTGTCTCGCTTCCTGGAAGGTGTCCTTCAAGGAGGAAATATTGAGACATATGGTTAGAATCAAGAGTTCGCTGCATCATTCCATCATGGCCTGGCTGGACGTCTTGTAATTTCTCTTTGTAGCTGTTGACGCAAAAATAGGACGTCACCCTTGCGCACGACACACATGACTCCCCGGTCTGTAGCGAGGCGTGCCAGCCAATCTGACCTGTTGATTGACAATGCAAAATCGGCTGGAGAGCCGATGACCTTTTGATAAAATCGTAACAGCTAGGTAGCCGATACGGGACAGAACCGATCGGCTAGATCAGCCGATATGATGACGTAGGTAGAGCATAAGCTACCAGAGATAACTTAAACAGAGCTACGTGAGCAACACTTGAAACAGATCTAGCCGGCTATTAATGATTAAAAGATAGTAGTAATAATGCGATAAAAGCCGACAGGAAGCAGTCTCAAGCTGGATAATTGGTGATAAAAACTAGAACAGCAAGGATTAAGATAAAACTTGCTAATCTAGCTGATATCGATAACTGGTGAATAAATCTAGACGAAACCACAGCGATGCTCCCGGAGGTTAAAGCCTAGATATTATTCGGTAAAGCGGAACTCACCAGCAAGCCGGAGATCGAAGCGATGCAGCCCGACGAGTTTGCGAGAACTCGTGAAAGAGAAAAGGTACGAAGGCGAAGTCGCCGAAAAGTAGATGAAGTAAAGTAGATGCAATAATTGGTAAAGGGGTGCCCGGAGGCGGTTTTGATATTGATCATGTGATGATCTATTACAATAGTCGGGGCTTATATTTATACCCTGGGCTCCTCTAGACTCCTGCAGCCGGAAGGGCTCAAAACTTCCTAATTAAAGACTCCTGACGAGTTACACAACTAACCGACACGAACTCCCCTAATTAGATGTCTAAATTAAAGGAAATACTAAGATACATGGACTCTATTTTCCTTTTTATAGAATCCTTCTTAATTAAGCTTCTTCTTTGACTTGTCCGGGAAGAGATCAGCACACATGCATAGTCAACCTGGATCCCTCACGTGGTCATGTGATTCCTCTTTAATACATATGTGCTATTACCATATTTAATCCTTTCTTCATTCTAATCAATCTTCCCTTCTTCCCTTTACGTATGTGAAGCCTTGGTCAATGCCACATGTGCCTGCTGATTCCACCACTGCCGATTGCTTTGGCCGATTGTCCTTGTCTATTGCAGGCATCCTGCCGATTACTCCTTCTCTGCCGATTACCAAGCCAAGATTATTTGACTCTGGATTTGGTCAAAATCCGGTGTCAACACAAGCCCCCCAGTTTCGGAGTATGAAAGATTCATGCTTCGAAATTCCATAAATCCAGAACTTCCACCTTCTGACTGATGCAAACTGCTCCATAAATTTTCTACTTCAACCTTCTCGGAGTTGCTTTCTCATAGCTGATATCTATACAATATCTTGGCCAATATGAATGATTAAGGTAACTCTACTCCTCCTGGTCGATCTATCATTGCACCAAATTTGAACCATCAGCATAATACCTCAAATGGGCTCCTTGTGTATTGGAGCTGATCTTTAAACACTGACCTCCATACTGTGTATTTGCAAGACTTAGCTGATATCGAACTTGGAACTCCTCAGAATCAATGCTCGCCATCAATGATTCGTCAAACTCCGTCGATACTACTAGTGCCTTCATCGACTCTCGTTGCCCATCTTCCAAATATTTCTCAGCCGATATGCCGTCCGCTCATCGGTAATCGAAAAATAATTCGGCTATCTCTCTATCGATGGTTTCGCAGCGTCGCATTTGTTGTTAATGTCGTCCTGCTGTCTTTGAATACATTTCTGATGACAGCTTCTGTCTTCAAATATGATTCACATGCATCATGTATAACCTTGTATCCACTGTCGTGCATTCAGAAAGGTACTGATCTTCTGGATGTCATACTTAGAACGTGCACAGGTTTAACTATCAGGTTCATCACCGATGCTACGATTCTCTCAGCACTTCCAAATTTCTAACACCTCTGACATCCTTTGTAATATTTGAAGCAGTCATCCCAGATTGTCGGCCAATAATAACTGTTATTTCTTAAACGCCGATTGATTAGCCCTTAGCCGCTTATCAACTTTCTTGGATGGATCTTTCAAGTAGCCAACTATCTCTCTTCTCCAATCATCGGCAGGTATCTCCAAAGCAAGAATCGGCCGATAGCTCGATGCACCTTGAGCTAATCGATTAACCTTTTTGGTGTGGCACTTGGGGATATGCTCGAGTCTCACCATCTTGAATTCTTTAAGTAATTGGAGGCACTCTTCATGATAAACCTATAATATGTCATCATGCACAGCCAATATATATCATGAGCTGAGAATCTCCAAATATCTCAACAACCTCAGCATTGACTTCTCATAGCAACTTTACCCGTTTTAGTATTTCCTGGTACTCAACTTGATTGTTCGTTGAAGTCTTTTCCATTGGAATAGAGAATTCATAGCTTACCCCCTAAGGTGAGATGAGAACAATTCCAATTTCAGCCCCTAGTACACAGGATGATCCATCAAAGAACATAGTCCATGGAACATGTTCAATAATTGTAATTTTAGGACCACAACACTAAGTCACCAAATCGGCCATTACTTGACCTTTAATTGCTTTGGCCGATTGATAGGTTAGATCAAACTTTGATAAAGCCAAGATCCATTTTCTGATTCTACCTTTCGGCAGTGACAGCATGTGCTTGACCACATCATCTTTGCAAACCATAATGTGCTTGACCAGCCACCAGCCAACAGTACTTTTCTCTCAGAAAAAACCAGCTACCAGCAACCAGCCAGCAGTACTTTTCTCTCAGAACAAACCAGCACCAGCCACCAGCAACCAGCCAAGCGAACAAGCCGGGCCTTCACTTTGTACAAGAGAAATACAAGTACAAACACAATCTTTCCACTACCAAATACCTCATTTCTGCATCCAAGAGTCCTCTATTTACGAAGTACATGACTCGTTCTTTTTCCTTCAAACTCTTGTATAAGGGCCGATCTGATAACCTGCTCATTAGTTGAACGGCTTTTTATTTTGAGGGGCATTAGGACGGGAGGGGACATTAAATTTTGCTTGATATTATCCAAAGCCCTCTGTTGCCCTTCTCCCCGCACAAACTTTTGATCGGCCTTGAGCTTCAATAAGGGTGTAAACGGCTGGATCCTTTCTGACAGATTAGATATTGATCTTCTAATGAAATTGATCTTGCCGATCAGTGATTGAAGCTCTTTCCTGTTTGATGGTGCTTCTATCTTGTCAATTGCATTGATTGATTTCTGACCAACTTCAATTCCTCTTTTATGTATCAAGAAACCCAGGAACTGTCGAGTTGAAACACCAAAAGCACACTTGTTGGGATTCACATGCTTTCTCGTGCACCTCAATGTTTCTCACAGATCGGCCAGATGTTCTTTGTAGCTTTTTGAATTGACGACCACATCTTCGATGTAGATTTCAATTATCTTGCTGTCGAGCTTGTGGAATATGCAATTCATGGTCCTTTGACATAGCTTCCGCATTTTTAATCATCTATGAAGCTGATGACTTTGTGTCCTACAGCAACATTTATCAATCCATCAGCTACTAGCATTGGATAGCCATCCATCGGCGTCGTCTCGTTCAAATTCCTTCTCCAAGATCTATTTTCTAGTTCATCGCCCGACGTGAATTCATGCCCAAGCTCTCCTTCATCTTCTATGAATTGATCCATTAAGCCCTGTCATTCGAGCCGGCTGCTTTGAACCGACTGTAGCCCGAAATCGGACACTTTGAGGAAATCAGTGTCCCAAGCTTTCCCCGATATACAGCTCACTCGATTGTAGCTTCAACCTTATGCTTTTGTAGCTGCCACTATTAAGGAAGTTTATCCTTGGACCATCTCCACTGAATCTCCGATCCATTGGATGATGCATTGGTACATTGTAGATGGTATGCAGTACTTGGCATGTATCCAATCCTGACTCAGCAGTGGATTATAAGATCCCCTCCCTTTAATGACAAAGAAAGCGGTTGGAAGGGTCTTACTACTGATGGTGAGCTCCACGCAGTTGCTCCTTGAGCCGGAGAGACGTTGCCTTCGAAGTCCACCAGCACCATGTCGGTTTGAGTTAGATCTTCATCAGATTTCTCAATTTTGCGCAGCATGGTGTATGGCATCAGATTGACTGCCGCTCCTCCATCTACTAGCATCCTGTGACTGGTTTCCCATTGACAATCCCTTTGAGAAACAATGCCTTGAAGTGCTGTCTTTTTTCATCTTCTGGCTTCTCAAAGATGGCTTGTGTAGGTTCCAGTGTTAATTGGGCCATGCCAAGTTCTTCATCGGGCACATCCGAATCAGCTGGAGCCATGAACTCTTTTGGCAGAAGGACAACCATGTTTATATCAGCTTGTGGTTTATCATCCTTCCCATCATCGGCCTTAGGCTTTGGACGCCATACTTTAGACCAAATCTTCTTCTTGTCCAGCACATGTCTCTCTGCTTCTTCTTGTTGTTCTAGCTGACGTAAGTGCTGGACTCTCCTTTTCTGGGACTTGGTCAAGCCGTTTGGACACCATTGTGGATTGGGTTTCTTGTATGATCTAGTTGCAGTGTGCGTCGACGCTCAGGAGCTCGGCATATGACATCTTCATCAGGGACCAGAGAATCGGCTATCTCTTCCAGCCGATCGTTTGACCTTTCATTGACCCGGCTTCCCAGCCGATCATGAATGCTGGTCTTGCTCCCCAGCCGATCGTAGACACTGGCTTTTGCCCCCCAGCCGTTGATGAACTGAGATCTGTTGATTGCTGAAATCACGGTGATCCCCAGCTGTAGGCCTTCTGTCATTGAAGCAAACCATCTAGGAGGAACTGTTATTATTGTAGGCCCCATTGCACTCTGGACAATTTTCTGCTGTTGGCAGTTTGATCTCTTCTTCCCAGTAGTACTTGAAGAACATCTCCAATGTCCTTCGTTACGTCGTGCCCACTCTTCTCTTCCCTTTGCTTTTTCTTGTCGACGCTGGAACTTGTTGATTAGCATCTGGGAAGTGACAGGTCGGCGTGGCTTTAAATCTCCCTCTTCAAGTAGTAACCCTTTTCCTTTGACATCGGCAGCGGTTACTTGTACTTTGGGATCGATGGCTCCTTTATTTTGAGCCGAATCAGATTCAGCAACTTAACTCGTGACGTGTCTTTGCTAGACACTTCAACCGTGTTAGTTGGGAAGGGGTGCTGATCAATCTTCATCGGCTTTTCAGCTTTGGCAGGAGTTTCAAATTTAAGCCTTCCTTGCTCGATAGCTGATTGGATATGTTGTCTGAAGATCTTGCAATCATTGGTGTCGTGCGATGTTGCATTTTGCCACTTGCAATACTTCATCCTTTTCAGCTCCTCTGCAGATGGTATGGTATGGAACTGGGAGAGCTTAATTTGCCCTTGCTGAAGCAACAGATCAAATATCTTATCGGCCTTAGTGATATCAAAGCCGAATCTTTCTGGTTCCTTTTTACCAAAAGGACATGTCACAGTCTTCTTGCCTTTAACCGATTTTGCAAGTCCTACCATGTTATCTTCATCTTCTGAATCGGAGTAATCTACATATGACACTTTCTTTTGGAAACTCCTCCCGCTTGTGCAAATCTTCTAACTATGTCTTTTTTCATCATTGCGGGTCAATTTGGCAACCCATTCATTTTAATAGCAAGTAGCCGATTGATGGGCACATTTCATTGGCTCTCTCTTACCATCGGCTAGAAGACGTAAAAAGATACTTGGCCGATTGCTTTTCTTTCTCTGGAGCTTTCATGGATTGTACCAAAATCTTTTGGACTTCCTGACGCCTATAGTTCCTTCCGTTTACATACGTACTCGACTTTGGTCTTTTAACTATGCAGAGAACCATGAGGTAGACTCCTGCTACTTGTTAGTAGTCCTTGTGGTGGCGTTTTGAATAACATATAGCCGATATATTTCTCATCGGCTTTTCTATAACCTCGCCACGTGATATGTTCCTCTTGGTCTCAAGCAAAAATTATAAAATAATCCAGGGGATTATGCCCTCAGCATGCAGTTACCTTGCGTTTGTTTTGGTGCCAATTGATCTACTCCACTTGCCGTGTAGGGCAGTTATCAGTAGATACATATCGCATAGGGCATTAGGCATTGTCGTAGACATGCCTGCTTGATGACGAGTCGATGCAGATTCATTCGCATAACAATTTTGATGTAATCGTCGTTGTCGAAGTAGTCGTTGATGAAGTCGTCGGCGAGATCGTCGGCGTCGAGCTTGATGGCGAGGTCAACGAAGGACGGCTGTGCTCCATTGGCTGACTATGTTACTCTTCTACCAGCCAACCTTTGCTTCCATCGGCCATATTTTAAATGAAGCAGCCGATATATCTCTTCTTTTGCAATGCCATTTTTTATCAATAAATAATCTGAAATAATATGATAGAACAACATGTAGCCAAAACATATATCTTTTTGGCTTTCCGTCACAAGGCAACATAATGATAGGATCAAATGACATGTGCCCCATCATCCAGCCGATTGGAGTCATCTGCTTTGAAGTTTCGTACACAACTCTTGTCTTCCTGGATCCCATGGAAAATAAGTTCCAAATAGCCAAAGCTTTAAGGCAATATATCTGTGTTTTTGATCGCCCGGCTCCCATGCAATATGAACTCCAATCAGCCAATACTTTTGCTTAGTGATTTTTGGCACTTGATCACCTGGCTCCCATGGAAAATATACTCCAAGCAGCTGATGCTTTAGGGCAATAATTTTCTGTTCTTGATTGCCTGGTTCCCATGGAAAACGAACGCTAAGCAGCCGATCTTCCGAGGCAATATTTCTGAATGGTGGGCAATAAATAATCTGAAAGATCGCCTCTTGCCCTCCTTTTGCTATCCATCCATCGGCCGCTTCATCTTTCTTTGATGGCTCACCAGTTTGTTTTTCTCTATCCTTGTAGTTGGCTAGGACTTCTTCCGTGTGAGTTTCTACAGAGCTATTTTCTCTTGCATACTGACTTCCATCCTTAATCAAACGTGCAAGCTCTTTTTCTTTCTCTTGCTCGATAGCCGAATGTATTTTACCAGCTTTATTGATATCAAATACAGACTCCTTAATTTCTTCTTGAATGCATGAGGTCGGCCTTTTATTCCATTCAGTCAAGCCGATTTTAGTCTCCGTTCTCTTGTTGGCTAGAGCTTCCTCTAGATATCTTCTGGAATTATTTCTTTCATAATGCCCTTCATCCGTGAAATCATCAACTGTTATTTGTACTTCATGATCCATGATCTCTGATCCATTAGCCAACTGTGAACTTGACCATTTTAACTCAGCCTCTTCATCTTGGTTGCTCATCTTGACTATATCAGTTGGACACAGATCTTCGTCAGTCTTTATCAGATGCACAAACTCTTCTGATTTTGCTATAATAGACTGTCTGACCACTGATTTAGGAATTATTGGTCGATGTGATTGGTGAGCAATCGGCTGTGGGCTCAATGCCTCTTGCTGTAAAGCTGATTCTTGCGACCAATGACTTCCTGTCAGTTGTGACTGGGCTGATAGCTGAGAAAATTGTAGCCCCCCGATCCAAGATTGTTCAACCATCGGTTGTGGTTGATAAGCTATCGGCTGTTGATCCGATACTTGTGGTTGATATGCCATCGGCTGTACAGCCGATACTGGCAACTGATAGCTTTCTGTCTGCCATGATCGAACTGATTGGGCAGATTGTAGCCCCCCAGGCCAAGATGGTTGAGCTATCGATCGTGGCTGTTGAATTATTATTCGTTCATCCTCAGTTTGTTGATAATTCTGCTGAATTTGAGCTGATGGTTGAGCGTATGAAGCTATCTGTTGCGAACCATATGGAGCAGATTGCAATTCCTGGGCAACATATTGAACGCATGTTGATTCTTGAATCTGAGTAGTATCCGCAGGCGTATATCCAAGGGCGCTGAACAAATCCTCTTGTGCCAGCGGCTGTGGCGTGTATCCAAGAGCGCGGAACAAATCGCCTTGTCTCAGTGGTTGTGGCGTGTATCCCAGAGTGCTGAATAAATTCCCTTGTGCCAGCGGTAAAGGTGGAGAGAGAACCGGTACAGTCTGAGGGATCTCCATCGGCTGATAAGATTTGTGTTGATGCAAGAATGAGGGCATTAAACAATCATCATAAGCCGATCCAGGGGCTGTACCTACGCTTCCTATTGTAGTACATGACGACCCAGGATATATATATGACAATTCTCCATAACCTTGCTGCTAAATTGGATCATAAGAAAACACAGTATTAGCCGATGTCATCGGCTGCTGATAATACGGTTCCACATAGTCTTGATGTTGAGTTGAACCGTGAGAGAACGCGCTTTTAAGTGCATTGTTTACAATATCCATCAATGCTTCAGTTAGATTGTCCATCTCTTGATTGGTCGTGGATATTGTCTTCGGGTCTCACCAGACGATATAATAGGGATTTGATATTCGTGTCCCACCAGGCGTGCCAAAAGTGTGTTGACGCAAAAATAGGACATCACCCTTGCGCACGACACACGTGACTCCCCGGTCTGTAGCGAGGCGTGCCAGCCAATCTGACCTGTTGATTGACAATGGAAAATCGGCTGGAGAGCCGATGGCCTTTTGATAAAATTGTAACAGCTAGGTAGCCGATACGGGGCATAACAGATCAGCTAGATCAGCCGATATGATGACGTAGGCAGAGCGTAAGCTACCAGAGATAACTTAAACAGAGCTACGTGAGCAACACTTGAAACAGATCTAGCCGGCTATTAATGATTAAAAGATAGTAGTAATAATGCGATAAAAGCCGACAGGAAGCAGTCTCAAGCTGGATAATTGGTGATAAAAAATAGAACAGCAAGGATTAAGATAAAACTTGCTAATCTAGCTGATATCGATAACTGGTGAATAAATCTAGACGAAACCACAGCGATGCTCCCGGAGGTTAAAGCCTAGATATTATTCGGTAAAGCAGAACTCACCAGCAAGCCGGAGATCGAAGCGATGCAGCCCGACGAGTTTGCGAGAACTCGTGAAAGAGAAAAGGTACGAAGGCGAAGTCGCCGAAAAGTAGATGCAGTAAAGTAGATGCAATAATTGGTAAAGGGGTGCCCGGAGGCGGTTTTGATATTGATCATGTGATGATCTATTACAATAGCCGGGGCTTATATTTATACCCTGGGCTCCTCTAGACTCCTGCAGCCGGAAGGGCTCAAAACTTCCTAATTAAAGACTCCTGACGAGTTACAAAACTAACCGACACGAACTCCCCTAATTAGATATCTAAATTAAAGGAAATACTAAGATACAAGGACTCTATTTTCCTTTTTATAGAATCCTTCTTAATTAAGCTTCTTCTTTGACTTGTCCGGGAAGAGATCAGCACACATGCATAGTCAACCTGGATCCCTCACGTGGTCATGTGATTCCTCTTTAATACATATGTGCTATTACCATATTTAATCCTTTCTTCATTCTAATCAATCTTCCCTTCTTCCCTTTACGTATGTGAAGCCTTGGTCGATGCCACATGTGCCTGCCGATTCCACCACTGCCGATTGCTTTGGCCGATTGTCCTTGTCTATTGCAGGCATCCTGCCGATTACTCCTTCTCTGCCGATTACCAAGCCAAGATTATTTGACTCTGGATTTGGTCAAAATCCGGTGTCAACAGTAGCTCTCTTATCCCCTTCCTTTTCTCTTTTTTCCTAGCTCGCCTAACCGTTGGTTGGGTGTTTGTTCATGTGTTGTAAGTATCTTTGTACTCCTTTTTCGTTATTTAATTCAATTCTATTGCCGAGGGGCGTTGCCCCATGGTTTTTGCTCAAAAAATTATTCGTATTATTTATGCAATGGATAACCGACATTCATATTGAGCTGTTGGACAACATATATTTATATATGTTTTACAATTAAGATAAATAAATCATAAAGTCAAACAGAGACTGATCTCTTCCTAGCAATCTGCACGTCTGGTTTATTACAAAATAATGGCTTGTATTTAGATCGAATAGCGATGACCTCCTTAAGACATTCACCAACCTCATAGTTCCATCGTAATACATTCCTTACAACTGCCAGGGAACAACATCAATCCACATATTAATCATTTGATGCCTTTCACGGAAATTAAAGGAAATGCTAAAAAATATTACCATCAAGTGATGACATCAACGAAGGCTGCGCACAAGTTTGACATGGTCAAACATTCTGAATACCAAAACAGATGTGTATTGGAGATAGAAAATATATATGGTACACTTCAACACATTACAAATTTCATACCCAGTTTTCATACTATGCTCAATAATCTTATGATTCCAAGACTTCCCTATATACACTGTTCTTAGTTTTCTTACGGAAGGATCAACTAGGATGTTAGGTTTTGCTAAAACCCACGTCGTTTTATGCGCAACTCCTCTAGATCACCTACGTATAGCTGACCATGGGACAAGACCGGTTTGGGAAAGTATACTCCAACAATTGGAATGGTTTGACATTATGCCTTATTGATAGTCATCGCGAAACTTAGCCTGATCGGGAACTACTTCCTCTTCAACTTGAATGATAGCGTCACATCTTCAGAAGGGGAAAGAGGTATCCTTGGAAGGAAAACCCGCTTACCAGCATGTTGGTCGTTAGCAATCTCAGCATCAATTGAATTGTTACCAAAACCCCTAACAACCAAACGGGTGACATTGCAAAGTGAGAACCGGAGCGTCCGAGGATCAGTGGATGGTCGCTCCTTAGTGATGAGTGATTGACAACGTGGTGTGGACTGACTCTTGGCCGAGTATTGCAGGTTCAGGTTGCAGCTTGATTTGCATTGGTGCAGGTGAAGAGTAGACACGAAAGGTCTTAGCCCTGCGGGGCCTCTAAGGAGTGGAGTGAGACATGGGTACCCATGGGTCCCCACCGACCAGGGTCCCAGAGGTCCCTGTCAAGTAGACCCGACCTGCCAGAAGCCCCGCCAACCTGCAAGTGGGCCCGGAGACCTTATCCACAACCCCGGCGACCTTGGAAGACTCCAGAAGACCTTATCCAGATCCCGGAGGATCCGCCGGGCTTGGGGCGCAAGGCGAGCTACTAGATCGCGGCTCGGTGCCACCAGTAGGTCCGCAGATCGCGGGATTCATCCTGTAATCAAGGTAGATGGCCTTCCTGATTTGTAACCGACCCCGATGAGGGTCCACCGACCTCAAATGGAAGCCCTAGCCCGTTGACCATATAAGGCGGCCTAGAGCTCCATTTGAGGGGACTTCCCTTCCACGCATAATTCCACCCCATACTGGACATAGGGTTTTACTCTCCGGAGGCCCGAACCAGTCTAAACCCCTGTGTTCATCGCCATTCTTGCCGTGTTCCGAGTTCCACACTCAAACTACCACCTACGCTCTTAGTTCCCGATCCCCTCCAATTAACCTACAACCGCTTGGGTCGTCCCCTTGCGGATCTGTCCAGGTCTCACCCCCTGATAGTTGGCGTGCCAGGTAGGGGAGATCGGGAACTCACTATGCAGCATGGTGGCCCGATCTAGTATCTTCTTCCCAGCAAGCATGGAGGCCATCCTCGCCAACCCCGTGGAGATCTGCTTCGGCTCCTTCACAGCGACCTCGACCGTTCCGGCGGCCACGACCTCTCCGGTGGCCGCTGCGCAGATTGCAACGGCGTCCGTCGCCGCACCTGTTTTCGATCCTGCATCAGAGACCCACCCGCCCAAACCCTATGACATCGTTCAAGGAATGGAGCGCGTCATCAGCATGATGGAGGACACCCTCCAGATCTGCGAAAGAACCCAGCGCTCAACGCGGGTGACGCCGCCCCCTGGGGCCTTCCCCTTCGGTCTGCGACCACCCAGCGACGTCTATGCTCGCCAGGCTATCAAGTCCTCCCAGATCCAATCTGGGCGGCGGCGACCCTCTGGCGACCTCAAGCCTAAACTCCGCGCACGCCGCGACCCACTCGACGTACCATGCACCTACCATAAGGGCGCACGACATACCCTCCGCGGCTGCCGCCTGCGGAAGAAGATTGACCAAGAGCGGCTCCCCCGTACCACGCGAACCCCCGCGTCCCTGGATGGCGATGAGTTCCAGAAGGTCCGGGTCCACGTCTCCCCCAACGACTCGGGTCCCATCTTTCGCCGGGTCTTGGTGGTTTCCGAGAATGAACCCCCACGTCACGGCGCGTCAGATTCCGAGGAGGCGCGGCGGATCCAGGGAAACGCTAATCGCGCTCAGCGACGTGCGGACGAGCAACGCCGCGTGGTCCCTCCCTGCGCTCGAGACCTTCGCCTCGAGTTCGAAGAAGCGAGGCTACCGACGTTCAACAGCCCCCAGGCCAACCTGGGTGCTGCCATGGCGTGCCTTCAGCAAGCCGACCCTACACCCGAGGCAGAAGCAGCCATGGCCTACCTTCGGGTCACCACGGCCCTGGTGGAGGAGAAGAGCGCGGCAGCCAAGTCCGCCGCATCTTCGTCAAGCCGCCATTCGCGCAGTCGATCCAATCGACCTGCGCATCAACCTCCCTACCATTCAGGAGGAGGTCGATCAAAACAACCCCGAGCAACCTCGGGCGAACGGTGCCAAGGATGGCGACCTCCGCGCCAACCTCGACAAGAACAGGCGTGCCCGCGACAGCCGCGGCTACATTGACCAGCGCCACCGCGAGCGTGAGGAGCGAGAGCTGCGACGTCGTGCGGACTACGACCGTGAGTATGGCCCCCCTGGCGCCGTCCACCGCATCATGGAACACGAGGAGCGTGACCGCCACGACGTCGAGAACAGGCGTCACGCTCAGTACGAAGCGGACTATGGTCATCCGAAGCAGGGCACCCAGAATCCAGATCGTCAACCCCGGTCCCAGATCATCGCCCCTGCACAGAGCAGAGGCGGTGCTCAAGCCGGAGATGGCGCTGACGACATAGCCATCACCGCCTTCCCCGCGCTGGTTCCTCGTCTTAGGTTGGTGGCCTACCCCGACAACTTCAAGCCCAACATCCAGAAGTACGACGACCGCTCCGACCCTAACATCTGGTTATCGACCTACTACGTCGCTGTCAAGGCGGCCGGCGGCAACTTCGACCACATGGCGGCGTACTTCCTGCTGGTGATGGGTGACGTGCCGTCACTCTGGCTCAACAACCTCCCGGCTGGTAGCATCACCTCTTGGGCCGACGTGTCCCAGGCCTTCACGTCCAACTTCCAGGCGACCTACAATCGCCCTGGGAATGCCTTCAACCTCGGAAGGGTCACGATGAAGCCCAACGAGCGGCTCCGCGACTACACCAACTGGTTCTTCGAGAACCGCAACACCTGTGTCAGTGTCAGGGATGACCAGGTTGTCGACAGCTTGTTGACGGTCGTTAAGTCCCTATTTTCGACCGTCAACTTCGGATAAAAGTTACTCCATGAAAGTATGCACCATAGCTATAGGATTATAATCTAACAAATTCCACAAGCTTTGGTGTATATTTGGTCGCAGGTGTAAATGAGCAATTATAGAATAAAATATGGCATTATCACAAACAATCTTAAATGCCAATTTGGACTACACCATTGCGACGGGCTCGTCAAGACAATCAAAATGGATATATTATTTGCCTACTTTGGAGTTCATACGAAGGAGATATGAAAAAGACAAAACATGATGCAAGCTGACGTCACCTGGGCCCTGCTGTACCTTATCCGCGCCGGTGCAACCACGAACTGCCACGTGGCGATGCGGGAGCATCATTTGAGGAGTCAAGTAAGGCTAAGTTTTGAAAAAAAAAATATTATCAAAAACCCAGGCTGCTTTACAAAAGGAGTTGAGGTGATTCACATCCAGCCGTTCCATTCTTCAACCATCCAAGATGACATGGTAGACACCCCAAAGAGTCACAAGTATAGGTATGTCTTGGAATATCTTACATGCCTGCATCATATCATTTTGGATTCATGTTTTCCACTCTAGTCCTTAACCTTTACTCGAGGACGAGCAAAGGGCTAAGTGTGGGGGAGCTTGTTGACGGTCGTTGTTGACGGTGTATTTTGGTACACCAAACATGTTCATTACACTTTGGTTTGGACTTGATTATGAAACTAACCCGCCACTAGGCACACTAATGATATAACAAGTTCATCTTTGTATGTGCATTTGGAAGTGTTATGTTTTTGCAGGAAAACATAGACATAAAGGATGGAGTCACAACAAGTTCAAAGGAGCAAATGAGGAGTCCCGTTCGTGTTAGAGAGCATGATGAAATCACTCCCAAAGGTGGCAAGGACCGAAGTGTTACAAAGGAACATCCCCGAGGATTGAAGTGTAAAAGACCGAACTTCATGCGAGAAGACCCTCCATCTTGGACGCGAGGATGACATCGTCAAAATGATGCAATTGGAGGGGGCAAAGTGAAAAATGTCAAGAGGACCCACAGGAGCGAAGGGGCAACCGAACCGGGCCAGGATGGGCCTGGGCCGGTCGGCCCAGGCCGGCCGGCCTGGCCCATTCCTATGTCGGTTCGGCCCCCCATTTCTTGAGCGTGAAGATGATGCAACCCTAAGTACGTGGAGGCGCCGCCATTCGCAGAGAGAGAGCCATTCGCCCGAGAGGCCGTCCACAAGCTAGAGAGGGAGAAGAGGAGAGAGATCATTCGCAAGGAGGATCGCTCTACTCGAAGGAAGCAACCACAAGTGGAGGAAGACGTCGAGGCCCTGCCAAGACACCCCCGGAGGAGAAGGAAGACACCGTCGGAAGTGTCACCATGATCAATCGTGCTATGCCTAGCACCTTGATGGGGTAATCTTCTCATTTGTCCATGGGTTGTAATCGATCTTGAGATGTAATCGCTACCTTGTATGGTTTCAGTCTATCATCTAGTGTTGAAGATGCTTTCATGTTTAAGGTTAGCTACCATGCCGTGTAGGTAGTATAGATATCACTTCTCCCTTAGAACGTTTCAATACGCCATGATCATCATAGGTCTAGTCACGAATACCTCCGCATAGTGACAGTACGGGGGAGGGAAAGGGCGAAACCGTGGTCACAACCCCCGATAGATTAGATCGGTTTTCATATCTTAAGCGGTTGCATGTTCAAGTATCATAGACCCTTAGGCAAGTGTCTTTTACATATCTTGTGAGTTTAATCGTTCTCTCTAGTGTAGCATAGTTGTTCTCTAGATTAACCAAAGATTAGGGTTTGGGTTAGTTAGTTAGTAGTGCTAGATCAAACGCTTGTAATCCCCTTGCTCCGCGGATTGATAAGAACCTAGGGAATCCCCATGGTGAAAAAGGTGTAGGTCCGTACGCTTGCGGATCATAGGTGGATACGAGATTTATCCATCAACAAGCCCCTTTTTCTGGCACCGTTGCCGGGGAGCAAGCCAGTTTACATCGTTTGGTTTTTCATCTAATTTTGTTTTTGTTTGTCGTTTATTGCTAACACCTAACCCCTATTACCTAGAAAACCATTTTTGTTTTGTTTTTGTTTTTATCTTGTTGTCTAGATGGCGTTCGCCAACCACCCCGTGGAAGAACCGGAGAAATCGCTAAGGGATTACGCTAGTCCTCGATGTGAAGACATAAAGGTACAAGAGTCGGATTCAAAGCTCGAAGCGACCAAGTATGGAATCAAAGCTAGGATCATCGAGATGGCAGCGGCAACCCCATTTGAAGGGATGGAAACGGAGAACCCGTATAGACACATAAGGCATTTCACGACGCTATGCAACACGGTGCGTCAAGAAGGATTTCCTGATGAATGGTTCAAGTGGAACATCTTTCCCTACTCACTTGCCGGCGAAGCAAAGATGTGGTACTCGTCTGCATCCTTTGAAGTTGAAGGCAATTGGAACAAGTTGACGAAGAAATTTTGCGAGAAGTTTTTTCCAATAAGCAAGGTTCAACATCTAAGGAGGCAAGTGATCACCTTCACGCAAGGAGAAGAGGAAGGGATAGACCAAGCTTGGAATAGATTTAATGAGTTGATTGAACAAGGCCCAAGACTCGGCTTCTCCGGTGACGTACTCTTGCATACATTTTTCTTTTCCCTAACCCCTAGTTGCATGGAACATGTTCAAATGTGTGCAGGTGGGGATCTCATGGAGAAAACACTCACGGAAGCCGCTCAACTTTTACAAAAGATTAGCAAAGCGGCGGCCATGCGAAGAGATTGGGAAACAAGACTTTCGGGAGAGCCGGAACACAATTCAAGGATGAAGACATGTGCTGATATTTCCAAAAAGGCAACCCCGGAAAACAAGAAAGAGGAGCCAATCCCGGAAAAGCTTGAAGGAGTACACACCGAGACAAGAACTACCCCAAGCGTTGACTTCGCCGAGTCAAATGAAACAAACAAAAGGAGTATGTCAAGCGCAAAGCCATTAAGGGAGTTCGAGCAAATGGATTGGATTCCGATTGATTACGGAGAAGTATTCGACAAGAGAAGACCGTTCCCTAACCAAAAGGGGATGGCGAGAGCATTGGAAGCGGATTTCCCACCGGAAAAGCAAGCGGAGAATTCGTACGATCTTGAAACCACCGGTGAGATCTTTCGAAAGCTCTTTAGTGATGATGAAGTGGATCCGGATCACATAGCCGAGGTGAAAAGAATCATGGGGATCAAGCCCGAAGCATCGCCATACGCTCGCCTTGCCGAAGTTTATGCAATAGGATCTGACCAAGAGGAGAAGATGACACCACACTTGAGTTGCGA
Source organism: Cenchrus fungigraminus (assembly GCA_036936925.1). NCBI lineage: Eukaryota > Viridiplantae > Streptophyta > Magnoliopsida > Poales > Poaceae > Cenchrus > Cenchrus fungigraminus. The sequence goes on along the minus strand of CM072778.1, from coordinate 43,849,753 downwards.
GATCAACAGAGTTCAATGCAAAGCTTTATGTGACATCGTGAGCCCAAGTAAGTGTCCTATCCTCCAAAATTTATGATAAAGTTCAAGACCACAACCTAGACTTAGCTCCAACTTCAACAAAACTAATCATGGGAGATGGTAGAACTATTAAACCTCTAGGTATTGCTTGCAACATTAATGTAATCATCTTTGGAAAGTGCATACCAACCGATTTCTTTGTCATAGATGCTTACTATAATAATCATGATCACATAATCCTAGGTAGGCCTTTCCTTATGTTGGTTGATGCCGTGTTGGATGCCAGAGAAGGCAAAGTAACAATAAATCTTAATGGAAAAAAATACACATATAATTTTCTTCGCGCTTCTAGTCATCCTTCACCTTTCCCTCCCGAAGATGAAGAAGTAGAGGAGGTAGGTAGTCTTTGTTTTGTTGAAACCCTTAGAGACCCGCTGCAAAGAGCAATGGAGAATCAATCCAATGATCAACAAGACGAGGAACTAGAGGAAGCAACGAAGGGATTAGAACCACAAGATGGAAGCGTGGAGGAGGAAAAATTCGAAGACATAGGAGACACTAAACCCGAAGAGCCACAAGTGCCCGAGGTGGATCTCAAACCTTTGCCCAAAGGATTAAAGTACAAATTTTTGGGCCCAGACAAGACCTATCCAGTCATCGTGAGCGACGAGTTGAGTCCCAAAGAAAATGTGAAGTTGCTGAATTTATTGAAAAAGCATAAGAAGGTGATTGGACATTCGATCAATGATCTCAAAGGACTTAGCCCAGCCTTTTGCACTCATCGTATACCTATAGAAGATCAATGTAAGCCCGTAGTGGACCATCAAAGGAGGCTAACTCATGCCATGCGAGAGGTAGTAAAGAAGGAGGTCATCAAGCTACTTGATGCCGGAATCATCTACCCGGTGCCGCATAGCGAATGGGTGAGCCCGGTACATTGTGTGCCGAAGAAAGGAGGTTTAACCGTGGTGAAAAATGAGAAGAACGAGTTAATATTGCAAAGAACCGTGACCGGATGGCGGATGTGTATCGATTATCGGAAGCTAAACAAAGCAACGAAGAAAGATCACTTCTCCCTACCGTTCGTCGACGAGATGCTCGAGAGATTAGCAAACCACACTTATTTTTGCTTTCTCGACGGGTACTTGGGGTTTATGCAAATTCCCATTCACCCGGATGATCAACACAAGACAATGTTTACTTGCCCTTATGGAACATTTGCATATAGAAGGATGCCCTTCGGTTTATGCAACGCTACGGCCTCTTTTCAACGTTGCATGATGGCAGTGTTCTCGGAATTTATCGAGGAAATTGTCGAGGTGTTCATGGATGATTTTTCCGTTTATGGGAAGACGTTCATGGATTGCTTGGCGAACTTAGACAAGGTTCTCACGAGATGTGCGGAGGTAGATTTAGTGCTAAATTGGGAAAAGTGCCACTTCATGGTAAAGCAAGGCATAGTGCTCGGACATGTCATATCCGAGAGAGGAATTGAAGTGGACAAAGCTAAAGTGGAGACGGTTGAGCAACTCCCACCTCCAACGGATGTTAAGTCCTTGAGGAGCTTTCTAGGCCATGCCAGATTCTATAGGATATTTATTAAGGACTTCTCAAAGATCACTAAGCCTTTAACACAACTTCTTCAAAAGGATGTGGCTTTTGACTTTGATGAGAAGTGCTTAGCGGCATTCCGGACCTTGAAAAATGCTTTAGTAAGTGCTCCTATCATTCAACCTCCGGATTGGAGTCAACCTTTCGAGATCATGTGTGATGCAAGTGACTACGCCGTAGGGGCAGTTTTAGGTCAAAGAAAGGAAGGCTAAGTTCACGCCGTATACTACGCTAGTAAAACTCTTAGTGAGGCGCAATTAAATTATGCCACTACGGAAAAAGAGTTGCTAGCGGTGGTGTTTGCTTTCGAAAAATTCAGATCTTACATCGTGAACTCGAAAGTCATTGTTTACACCGATCATGCGGCCATCAAGTATCTTTTGGCTAAGAAGGACGCTAAACCAAGATTGATTCGTTGGATCCTTCTTCTCCAAGAGTTCGATGTGGAAATTCGTGACAAAAAGGGGGTGGACAATGTTGTGGCCGATCATTTGTCTGGGATGAACCGTGGACAAGATGACAAAGAGCCCATAGAGGATAAGATGAGAGATGACCACCTCTACCGAATACTCGACAAGGATACTTGGATGATCGATATCATTCGAGCAATTCGGAGAATGCCTCTTGATCACTTAGATAAAAACACTCAAAGGAGGATAGTCTCCGAAAGCCGAAAATATTTTTGGGATTCACCTTACCTCTTCAAACTTGGGAATGATGGAGTTATGAGAAGATGTGTACCAAGAGAAGAGAGGCAAAAAATTTTGAGAAAGTGTCACTCGGCGGAGTACGGTGGACACTATAGTCATTTTCGGACCCAAGCAAAGGTGTGGTCCAGCGGATTCTTTTGGTCGGAGATGCATGAAGATACTAAAAGATATGTTACATCATGCCCCGAATGCCAAAGAACCGGAAACATTTCTCAAAGGAATGCCATGCCCTTGAAATACAATCTACTAATCGATTTATTCGATGTTTGGGGAATTGACTTCATGAGGCCTTTCAAAAACTCACATGGATTTGAGCACATCCTAGTCATGGTTGATTATGTATCCAAGTGGGCAGAGGCCATGCCATGTCGTAAAGCTTCCACGGAAGAATCCATTGCTATGATCAAGAGTGTGATTTTCCCTCGCTTCGGTACTCCGAGAATTTTGATAAGCGATGGAGGAACTCACTTCACCGGGAAGAACTTTAAGAAGTGCTTGTCCAAGTTAGGGATTGAACATAGAGTCTCTACGGCTTATCACCCACAAACCAATGGACAAGCGGAAACATCGAATGGGCAACTAAAGAGCATCCTTAACAAGACTATAGAAAAGGGAGGCAAGGATTGGTCAAAGAAGTTGGATGGAGCTTTGTGGGCATATCGAACGGCGTTCAAGACACCGATAGGTATGACCCCTTATCAATTTGTTTATGGCAAAGCTTGTCACCTTCCGGTTGAGCTAGAGCATAAAGCCTATTGGGCTATAAAAGAGATGAACCTCGATCTAGATGCCGCGGTAGTAAAACAGAGAATCCAAATAAGCGAGCTAGAGGAGATGAGGTTGAAAGCTTATGAAAATGCAAGCATATACAAAGAAAGAATCAAAAGGTGGTATGACAAAAGACTAAAGAAGAAGGAGTTCAAAGAAGGAGATAAGGTCCTCCTCTATAATTCGAGATTCAAAACTTTCGGAAAGGGGAAATTGCAAAGCAAGTGGGATGGACCTTACATTGTTCATTCGGAGCTCTCCAATGGAGCGGTTACTATCATGGATATGAAAGGTGATCAATTCATGGTGAATGGTCAACGGCTTAAGGTTTATTACGAACCCGACGTTGTGCCCCTTCACCATATTGATGTTTTCATCATGATGGATGAGCCCGAACGTTAAGCCTAGGACGTAAAACAAGGTGAGCATTTTGTAAATAGCTCTTCTTTTATTTTTCTAGAGTTTCTCGCGAAGTTTTACTAGGCCAACTTTTTCACATGGGCTAGCAATTGAAAAATAGTGGGGCACGCGAAAAACCGGACCGAACCGGCCCGTGAAACAGGGCAGGCCGGCCGGCCCGGTCCGAACGGCCCAGGGGGCCTGGGTGGCGGTTCGCCCTCGGTTTTCTCTGGGACGCGCGTCTTCGACTTCCTTGTTTGGTCAGAGAATTTTAGGGAAGTCAAGAAAAGGAAAAGATGGGTTCTACGGCATTCCTTCCTGGACTATTTAAAGGGACGAGGTTGGAGCTCGGGAATCCATCCCAATTCACATCCTTTTGCACCCAAGCAGCAGCCATGACGTCCCCAAGGAGTGTGGAGATCAAGCTAGGTGCTGAGAAGCCTTTGAAGCCGGAGGAGGTGAAGCGATGCGAGCTCAAGCCATCAATGGAGATCAAGAGGACCGCCCGCATCCATTGCGGAGGGCGTGTCCCGACCGGGCCAATCGCATCTCGCCACCACGTCAAGGAGGAGAGGGTCTCTACTCCCGTCCGTAGATCGGAGTGAATCTGAGGCATGAAGAGGAAAGACTACAAGGAGGTGTCGCCCGAGCCAAAAGATTACGGGGGGAGTGACTACTCCGACGACCGCAGCCCAAGCTCGTGGGCAGCCGCCGGGAGGGACGACAACGACCTCTTCTATTGGGAAGAGGTGCCCAAAGAGAAGACTCCCGAAGGTCCTAACGGCGGCGGAGATCCCGACAACGGCGGTGATGGCGACAACGGCGACGACCTAGGTGACGACGACCCATTCGGGATGCATCCGTTATGTTGTGCGGCTTGCCGTCACTCCATCTCGGATCTCTACGTGTCAGTCGAGGAGTGTTTCCAGGCTATGGAGGTGATGAGGCAAAGAATGGAGGATTTGGAACGAGTAATCGATGACGACTACAAGTTCCTTAATCGGAACGTTAGGAAGCTATTTGGGATGGTAGGCAACATGAAGAAAAGGTGGTGCAAGAGCTGTGGAAAGTTCCACTAGGAAGTTAGGGTTTCCCCCCCTTAGGTTTTAGCGTGGGGGAGAGCTAGCTAGCTAGATCTTAAAAATTTTGCCTTAGTGAGTTTAGTTTGGTTTGGTTTAGTTTTTGCGAGAGTTTGAGAGTCTTAAATTGTTAGGTGTGCTTTTCAATTTTCAAGTTTAAAGTGTGTTAATTTAGTGTTCGAGTCAAAAAAATCAAATAAATAGTGTCTTTTAAATTTTTGTCTCGTGCAATGCTTTTTCTTTCTTTACTTGTATGTTTGTCTTTCATTTTTGATATGTAAGCATGAGCGATTGGTTTGAAACGTCTACCGTGGTGCTTAGTGGAGTTTTTACCTTTAAAAGTACCCGCATCATGCTTTGATCTTGAACTTCGTTTCGGTTGTGCTAAGTTTGATGCTAATGTTGGAGGAGTTTAATTCTGAAAATTATATGAAAAACCCTTGTAATAAAGATTAGCAAACTCTCTTTTTCCAAGTTGAGAGATTAAGAAAAATCCTATACAAAGCCAATTCAATTTTCGCTCCACCATAAGTGGGGTTAGCATAATGAGTTGGGCTAGGATCCTTCTCTCTTGGAAGTTTTAATTTCGAGCAATGATCATGTCCTTGTATGTATCTTTTATTGCTAGTCATGCATTTGGTAACGAGACTCTCACATCGAAAGTCCCGTACATCGCCGAATTCCATACCCAAACCATAATATCTCTTTTGTACATCGTATTCCTTGAACACAACCTATGTTCGAAGTTTCGTCTCATCTCTAGCATGGTTTTTATTTCAAATTCAGATTGTGTTTATGCAAGAAGAGATGAGCAAGAGCTTTGAAAGAGAGGTAAAGATGTCGAGAGAGAGAGAGAGAGAGAGAGAGAGAAGTAAAAAAATGTGTGTATGGAAAAGAAAAGAAAAAGAAATAAAAGAAAAGAAAAGAAGAGAAAAAGAAAGAAAGAGGAAAGGCAAGAAAGATATGAGGAGGGATGAATCAAGTGAAGGTTAAATAAAGTGTAAGGAAGGATGCCACGTTGTTGTTAGGAGACAAAACTTCCATTCTTTTTCCAACCATGTGCAATCCGACAACGAGGACGTCATCGGAGCCTTGTAGTCTTGTTTTCTTTTGCCCTTGCACATGTCCACCATTCTATATCTTCTTATCCTTGACATCCCCACATCATGGTTTAATTCTCATGATCATTGGCTTTGAAAGGTAAACAACCATTAGAGGAATTTCTTAGCTTGACAATACTTGTGTTGACTACGCTAGCCATACCTATAGCTCCACTTTGCATGATATATGAGAGACTTATGGGAGGTGAGATTTTATGAATTGTTTAGGATAGCCACTTTATATGAGAGACATGAAAGAACTTGGAGAAAGGTTTTTGTCTAATACTTGTTGCAGGAATTTTATTTTTGAAAAATCATGAAAACCCTCCAATGGAAGCAAAGAAGTAAGCATGGCTGGAATTGAGGACATCGAGTGAAAGGTATGAGTTGTGGGGTAAATCTCGATTTGGTAAAAATTCTAAACGCCCATCTTTATGTATGATGATCATTGCTTTATGTTTATTATATTAAAGATAAAGGATTGACTAACTTGTGAAGGAAGGATTAGCGGAGCACGTTTTCAACCCCTTGGACAGAAGTTCTTTTACGAGTACTTGCTCGAGGACGAGCAAGATCTAAGCGTGGGGGAGATGTTGACGGTGTATTTTGGTACACCAAACATGTTCATTACACTTTGGTTTGGACTTGATTATGAAACTAACCCGCCACTAGGCACACTAATGATATAACAAGTTCATCTTTGTATGTGCTTTTGGAAGTGTTATGTTTTTGCAGGAAAACATGGACATAAAGGACGGAGTCACAACAAGTTCAAAGGAGCAAATGAGGAGTCCCGTTCGTGTTAGAGAGCATGATGAAATCACTCCCAAAGGTGGCAAGGACCGAAATGTTACAAAGGAACATCCCCGAGGATTGAAGCGTAAAAGACCGAACTTCATGCGAGAAGACCCTCCATCTTGGACGCGAGGATGACATCGTCAAAATGATGCAATTGGAGGGGGCAAAGTGCAAAATGTCAAGAGGACCCACGGGAGCGAAGGGGCAACCGAACCGGGCCAGGATGGGCCTGGGCCGGTCGGCCCAGGCCGGCCGGCGTGGCCCATTCTTGTGTCGGTTCGGCCCCCCATTTCTTGAGCGTGAAGATGACGCAACCCTAAGTACGTGGAGGCGCCACCATTCGCAGAGAGAGAGCCATTCGCCCGAGAGGCCGTCCACAAGCTAGAGAGGGAGAAGAGGAGAGAGATCATTCGCAAGGAGGATCGCTCTACTCGAAGGAAGCAACCACAAGTGGAGGAAGACGTCGAGGCCCTGCCAAGACACCCCCGGAGGAGAAGGAAGACATCGTCGAAAGCGTCACCATGATCAACGGTGCTATGCCTAGCACCTTGATGGGGTAATCTTCTCATTTGTCCATGGGTTGTAATTGATCTTGAGATGTAATCGCTACCTTGTATGGTTTCAATCTATCATCTAGTGTTGAAGATGCTTTCATGTTTAAGGTTAGCTACCATGCCGTGTAGGGACTATAGATCTCACTTCTCCCTTAGAACCTTTCAATACGCCGTCATCATCATAGGTCTAGTCACGAATACCTCCGCGTAGTGACAGTACGGGGGGAGGGAAAGGGCGAAACCGTGGTCACAACCCCCGATAGATTAGATCGGTTTTCATATCTTAAGCGGTTGCATGTTCAAGTATCGTAGACCCTTGGGCAAGTGTCTTTTACATATCTTGTAAGTTTAATCATTCTCTCTAGTGTAGCGTAGTTGTTCTCTAGATTAACCATAGGTTAGGGTTTGGGTAAGTTAGTTAGTAGTGCTAGATCAAATGCTTGTAATCCCCTTACTCCGCGGATTGATAAGAACCTAGGGAATTCCTGTGGTGAAAAAGGTAGAGGTCCGTACGCTTGCGGATCGTAGGTGGATACGAATTTTATCTGTCAACAGTCGGTAAGTCCCTATTTTCAACCATCAACTTCGGATAAAAGTTACTCCATGAAAGTATGCACCATAGCTATAGGATTATAATCTAACAAATTCCACAAGCTTTGGTGTATATTTGGTCGCAGGTGTAAATGAGCAATTATAGAATAAAATATGGCATTATCACAAACAATCTCAAATTCCAATTTGGACTATACCATTGCGATGGGCTCGTCAAGACGATCAAAATGGATATATTATTTGCCTACTTTGGAGTTCTTACGAAGGAGATATGAAAAAGACAAAACATGACGCAAGCTGACGTCACCTGGGCCCTGCCGTACCTTATCCGCGCTGGTGCAACCACGAACTGCCACGTGGCGATGCGGGAGTGGCCGTAGAGCCGCGCCGCGGCGCATCACGGGCGCGCGCAGGGACCCGGGCGGGCCACGTGCCACACAGCCACTGGCCGGCGCGGGGCGCGTCGCCGTGCAGATGCGGGCGCGCGGGATTCCGCCCCCGCCTGCCACGTGCCGGCCCAGGTTGGCGCGGCTGGCTGCCGCCCGCGAGAGCGCGGGGCGCGCGCGTGTGAGCCACTGCCCGGACGCGTGGCAGGCTCTGGTTGGCCGCCCGAAGGTCGGTTTGCAAGGGCCGGGTTGGTTCACCGGTTTTTCCCTTTTTAGCGCCGTTTCAGCGACCCAGCGACCGGTTTGGCTCCGGTTCGACCCCCTAGGGCCTAGTTCTTGCCTGGTTTTCACCTCCGCCGCCTCAGGCACCTTCCCCTACATGCTACAGTGCCGTGGGAAGGCCGGTTGCGCCCCAGAAAAGACGGGGAGGTCCTCCACTCTCCCAAGTCTCCTCCCCCTATAAATAGAAGCCATCCTCCTCACTTCAAGACACACAAGAGAAGAGCTTTGAAGAAGCGAAGCGCTGCCATTATTATAGTTAGAAAATAGGGAGAGAGTTGAGGTGAGAGTTTCTGGGAGGAGCCGGAGTGTCGGCCCCTCCTCTAGCTCGCGCCTCGGCGGATGCAGCTCCTCTTCTAGTAGCTACATCCGGGTCTTGTTCGGTAACTCTAGTCCCCTCTAATTAATTGAGCATTAATTATTACTTGCCTTTGTCTTATCATTTCTCGTTCATATCATAGTAAGTTTATCTTGCTCTGAGTGATTGCTTTGCTTGAGAGCTGAGTGAAGTAGTGATCGATAGTGTAGGCGCGGTGCCTAGACTTGAGGTTACCTTGAAATACACCTAGCCCCACGGACTGCTTGTGGTAGCCGGCGGGTAGTGACAGCCCCGTCCGGCCTCTGTATTCCACCACGTGAGAGTGGCTAGTTCTGTAGGCATCGTAAGAGTGGTGTACGTAACGGCTCCCTTCTCATCCCTTTCCGTAGCCGGAGTGTGCATCCCCCGATCAAGACAAGTGCAAGTAATATCCTAATCGCTTGATTAGTTGAGAGAGCCGAAGTTCCCGTATCAAGTACCCTCTCTACCCTCCTATCGTTCATCTCTCTTCTCTTCGTCGTCATCCTTTTATCCGCACTTCCCCCCAGACGAATCAGTTTAGGACTAGAGTACTTCTCATTCCCCGTGGAAATCGATACCTTGGAATACTCCCGGGTGAAAGCTACATCGGTATCTGTGCGCTTGCGGATATATCTGTGATCGTGTAGTATACCAATAGGCTTTCTGGCGCCGTTGCAAATCTAGTAACGACGTAATAAGTGCCAACAAGCTTTCTAGCGCCATTGCCGGGGAACGGTAGCTATTCTAGTTCCGAACCTAGTTCGTCTGCGTACACGAGAGTAGAGCAAGGGTAAACCCGCTTAAATAGCGGTTCACCGAACCTGGATAACTCTACCACTAAGTTTAAACGATATCTTATGCCTATTGCCTCCCCGGCAACGCCGCCAGAAATGCTTGTTGACACTTCTTAGCCTCACTACTAGGTTTGCACTCACGGCGACGGCGCCAGAAATGCCTGCTGGCACTCGCTAGCGTCGCTACTGGGTTTATACCCCTCGTAATGGGGCTAGGGAACGTCTTTGGTAAAACACACGTCACCGAAAGGTCCGCAAGCGCACGGATTACCGTTGTAGCACTTCACCCAATGATATTCAGGTTATCATATTTATATTTTCCCAAGGGAGGCACTACGGCAAAGATGATCGGATAAACGGTGGAGAGTAACGAGACTCGGTAAAGAGCTATAGTGGGGGTAACGAATAAAGATATTCGGGGATAACTTGACACACACACAGAGATCTTGATAAAGGGTTAGAGAGGACCTAGTGAACTGGGAGGACAATGAGACGAGAAAGGATCCTAACACAATCTATCTATTCTTGTCAACTCTAGGTAAAGAACTAAGGCAAAGGATAACCAAGGCAAGCTAAACTCGTCAAGCTCTTCTAGTGCTACAGGGGCATGCAAAGCCGCGCTCTCGGACTGGGATGAGAAGGGAGAACGACGACGCGCTGAATCCTACCAGCCCGAACTAATGTGGTGGACTACTGAGCCCGTCCGGAGCTGTCACCTCCTTAGGGTGCCACAACTATTCCGTTGAACGGGACACCAATCTAAGACTAAGGCAAGTTCTGAGCACCGCGCTCACAACGAACCAAAGAACCTTTCCCCGAATATCACGAAGGAAGGTCTCTCTCTACAGTGAAACACCGAAGATCAAGCGAAGAACGACCACAACACTATAGGGTTCAAGAGAGCTATGCTAACCAAGATTAAACTAACTTTAGTCTAAACCAAGAATAAAGCTTCTAGAGCAAAGTAAAATCTGAATGTAATTGACTCGAAAGGTAAGATAGAAAGATAACTTGAATTGTACTTGAGTCTAAACAAAGAAAGGATACAAGAGTAGTACCGGAACCCTGAAGAAGACTCCTCCGGAACCCCGAGACTAGCTCGACTCGACTCTAACTCCCAAGCTACACTAATCCTACTCTAAGTGAACAAAAGAGAGAAATGGAGATGCTCCTGCGTTGTGTGTCCATTCCAGCGAGTGGGAGGTGGCTTTTATAGGTAAGGGAGGTCGGTGGAGCGCAGGGGAGGAATATCCCAGGTGTGGTCGGCTTACTAGGTGCGGCCGGCCCTGGGATGTGCCGCCTCTCGCCTTGGACGCCCCTGATCACTGCTCCTAAGGCGGTTGTAGGTCGGTTCCTTGGGTCGGTTTCGCCCGGCACGCTAGTTGATTGGTGTGGCCGACCCTACCCCGCGTCGTGTGATGCACCGACCGTGTTCGGGGACGCCTAGGATTGCCTCTGGATGACGGTTGTGGCGGTTGAGCGATCGGACAAGTGGACCCATTGATCCAAGTGATCCTAGCCTCCACCCTTTGATCGAACCGACGTTTCTTCAGTGAATCGTGCTCGTCCAAGTTGTGCTTGAGGGAGAGGGGGTGCTCTGGACCAGAGACGCGCCACAGGGCAGGGCCGACCGCACCTGCAGGGCTGGCCGGACCAGGTGGTTCGGTCGTGCCTTGCACGTGTGGTGTGTTGGTCCCAAATTCTCCCAAAATGTGTACATGCCTATGAAATTCACAACACAACTCGTGGAACTTTATTAGTACTAAAAATGTGCATGAAACTTGTCATATACTCCTCTCGAACCCGAGGTTTTGACGGTCAAATTTTTGTTGTAAGGACCGTCAACAAACTCCCCCAAGCTAAACGTTTGCTCGTCCTCGAGCAAAGCCTAGACTTGACCTCGGTGGATCAGGAGTTGCATGATGTTACCACCCAACAAGTACCTGTGTACAATTGCATGCTCTACTTGCTATTTGAAAAGATTGGTACAAGAGAAACTTAGCCTTATTTTACCTGTGGGGCTTGTAACTTTCCACCGTGCCTTCGGAGGTTGAAAGGTAGAATGGTTTTGACTTTGCATCACTCGCTCTTCTTTTTTCTGGATCCTATCTCGGAGTTTTGAGATTTTTGCAAAGAAAGACAAGGTTCCTCGAATGGTTCCCTCGACCGCTCAAGTGGTATTTGTTACCTCACCAAAGGCTTTTGAGCGAGCCTCAACTTCCTACTCTATGGCTTATATGTGGAGCTTTGGGTAGGATAAGCATGAGACTCACTTGTGCCTCATGATGTTGTTGAGCTAAAGACTGGATCCAAGAAGAAGCTAGTCATGCAACTTGATCGAGATGTGCAAGTGTGTGGAATATTTTTGTTTGTTTTTCTATGGACTCCTTACTTTGAGATTCTCCTCTTGCTTTTATTTTGGAGGGAGGTCATGCTCATCATTTTTTTTCTATGCTCTTTGATTGGAGCACATATATTTTTTTTCCTATGCTTTTTGAGCATATACTTTTTCTTTTAATGACCCCTCTCTCCTTTTGCAAGAATACAAGAAGAGAAATGTCTTTGGAACTTTGGAGTAATTATTTTTGGTGGGTGGATGGCATGTTTTGCGTAACTCCCGGTGTGGAAGTTAGCTTGTATATGTGGGTGTACGTGATCTCGATCATGGAAGCATGAAAAGATTCTACCAAGGATCACAACAATTTGGCAAAACTCAATGGGTCACAAGCAAGCATATGTAGAAGGTTTATACTTTGATATCGACATATGGTTTTGGTAGGTGATATGACCATTGAGGAACTTGTCTTGTTTTATTTCCAAAAGAAAATCATCTGAGATTTTCACCGTACTATGAGATAGAGCAAGATCAACATTGTCTCACCATATCATACTAGTCAATACCCTAGGTTTGGTCATAAGCATTTGCTTCCCACAAAGTTTTATTTCAGGCTCTTGTCTCAAAAATATACCAACAAATTCAAATACTCATAGAGCACAAAGTTGTACACTAGGTTCATACAAAGTTTTAACATAGCAACTATTCATCATTTCCAAAGTGAGGATATAGACAAGATTTCAAGTGCACATGGTTGAAGCAAATATTTTTGTTGTTTTTCTTTTATTCAAATGTGGTAAACAAGATGTTGAAAATTAGTTGGGATTGACATACCTTCCTTGATTGAAAATGGGGTCTCCCCCAAGCTAATTTTTGGCTACCTGGTTGGTGTGTCTTCATTTTGGTGATGAGTTGAGCACTTGGAAGCTTGTAGTGGTTGGCTTGATGGATTCGTGGAAAATCATAGGTACGGCCGTACCACTTGGTTTGGCTGGCCCTACTCCATTTGGTCCAAGCACTCATGTCCCCTCCTGAAAACATCCTGCACAAAAATTTTGTCGAGGGGAGGTACGGCCGTACCTCTAGGTTCGGCCGTATCATCAAAAATCTCCAAAACTGTTTTTCTATGTCTTGTTTACTTAGTAATGCAATGGTGAAATCAAATTTGAAATTTAAATATGCTTGATGCTTAAAATAAAATGTCGGAAAGGAAATATGAGATAAATACCGGTTTACCTCACGGTGAGGGGCTCGTAGTTTAGAGTCCGTGAGCGGGACTCCTCCGTTTGCTCAGTTGATCTTGTATTCGTTTGGTCCCGGAGTGGAAGACTCGGACGAAGCTCCCTTCACACGCCAGACCCTCTTTGTTTTCTTCGGTGGCGCTGAAGTCGGTGAGGCTTTGGCGGGGGTGTTTTTGGTTTCCGTCTTCTTTCCCCCTTAGCCTTGTTGATTACCTTTGGCTTCTTTGGTTGGTGGCGCCCTTTTGATGCTTTGTCTTGCTCCCAATGCTTCCTCATTGTGGCAATGAGACTATCCACTTTGGGCTTGGTCGGGGCCACCTTCTCTTTCTTGTATTGGGGCCGTGGCTTCCTCCACTCTCTAGATTCCTCATCTTGCACTAGGTAACATTGCTCTTCTTTTGCTTGAAATTTGAATGTCATGTTTCTTTGCCCTATGCAGAATTAAATCTTTTCGGCTCCGACATCAATCCTTGCATTGACATCTCTTAGGAATGGTCGCCCAAGAATAAGCGGCATTTCTCCATCATCCTGTGTGTCGAGGACCACGAAATCCGCAAAGATGTAGGAGCCTTTGACATTCACCAAGAGATTTTCCACTATGCCCTCTAGATATTTAATCGATAAGTCGGCAAGTTGGACTGTCATCATTGTCGGAGAGAGAGCAGGATATCCTAACTCCTCAAACATGGCCTTGGACATGAGGTTGACACTCGCACCAAGGTCACAAAGGGCATTCTTGATCTTTTGATAGTAGATCGTGCATGTGATAGCCGGGTATCCATTGTCTTTCCTGTGCAAGACTGCTGATTCCTCCCATGGGTCTTGGATTTGGTGTATGAGCTTCCCTACATGGTTAGGTGCATACACCCTCCTAGATGGCTTACCCCATCTGGTGGATACAATGCTAACATTCTCTCGGGTAGGCTCGGGTTGCCCCGGGATTCCACCCGACTCGGAAGAAGGTAAAGAAGCAGCAAGCTGAGCAAGCTGAGTTTCTATCATTTTATTAAAGCTTAGCTGATTCTTCATAGCAGTAGTGAAGGATTCTGTGGTGGAATTCAAATTTTCAAGAACTTCATCATTGGCAGCTAGCTTCTTGTTTAAGTTTTCATTAATTTTAGCTTGGCCAAAGACAAAATCTCTAATGGAAGGCTGATTATTGAAATTGTTATCATCCACCTACATATCATCCACCTACAATAATAGGGATTTGGTGATAACCCGAATAACCATCAAGGAAACAAAAGAAGGAGTGCTTGGCTAACCGTTCTAGCATTTCATCTATGAAAGGGAGTGGAAAGTGATCCTTCTTGGTGGCTTTATTTAGCTTGCGATAATCTATGCACATTCGCCATCCCGTGACTGTTCGTTGTGGGATGACTTCATTTCTCTCATTCCGCACAACTGTCATCCCTCCTTTCTTAGGAACAACTTGAACGGGACTAACCCACTCACTATTGGGTACCGGATAAATAATTCTGGCATGGAGAAGTTTGAGAACTTCTTTCTTGACTACTTCTCTCATGGCGTTGTTCAACCGACGTTGGGGTTCTCTTGATGGTGTGGAGTCGGGATGGATGGGGATTCTATGTGTGCAAAGTTTTGGACTGATCCCCTTGAGGTCCTGAAGAGAATACCCTAGGACGGCTCGGTGTTTCTCCAGAATAGTGAGCAATTGTTGGGTTTCTACTTTGGAGAGCTTATCACTAATGATTACTGGAGTCTCTCGGTTTCCATGAAGAAAGGCATATTTCAGCCCGAGAGGAAGAGGTTTCAACTCAATAGGGGATGGCTTAGGTTTTTCAGATTGATCAAGCTGAATAGGTGGTTGCGGATCTTCTTCCTCAATGAAATCAACTGCCAATTCCTCAAGATTTGGCTGGGCTAAACTTTCAAGAGTAGCGGACAAAACTTGCTCTATGGGGTCGGCTTCGGGTTCGGGTTCTACACGGGTGTTGATAGCTCGTGAGAGTTGTACGGGCACGTACTCCTTACCAACCTTTAGCTTCAGCTCTTGGTCCCTTGGTACTTTTTCCAAGATTTTCATGATAGGCCTCCCGATGATGATATTATGTGAAAGGTTCTCGGGGAGGTCAAAAATGTGAAAATCTAGGTATAGAGTAGGATTAGCTATACGGACGAGAGCGGCTCTTAGAATCCCACGACAATCTAAAGATTGTGTAGGGGTGACATGAAGTCGTTTCTGAGATGAAGGTAAGGGCTCCTCGGATAGCTGAATTTGTACTAGGGAAGATGATATGATATTGATCCCCAGACCAGGATCGTATCCAAAACTACCATCCATGCCTATCACCATACAATTTATTGTTCTAAGTCTAGTAGGCAAACGGATGACTTCGGCAGATGATTCTACCTCTTCAAGCCATTCTCGGCTCATGATGGCAGATAGATTTCCTATGTATTGTTCTTGCCATTGGGATTCCTCGAGATCTGGTGGGTGGTCCCTTTGATCTTTGGGAGGCAAATGTCTTCCCACAAGGGGTTGATTTGCGGCATTCCCAAAGTCATGGAAAAGCTCGTCATAGAAATTGAAAGGGAACTCACACGGGGAATCGCACGAGTCCGAGAAAGGTTTAGGGATTGGCTCAGAGATTGTGTTAGAGATATGTGCTGTTGTGAAGGTAGGTGTGTGCGAAGGTGTCGCATCTTTTGGTTCAGGGATCTCTATGGAGGGTTCTTCCGGTTGCATTTCCGGTGGTTCTTCGGGAAATTCATCGTAAATTCCGGTGTAAGGGGTGTTTGCTAGAATTTTTTCTAAGATCACCCTTCCCTCATTCAAGGTCAAATCTACAAAAGAACCTCCTGATGAAGAGTCTAGGAACTTAGCGGATTCAGCATTGAGGCCCAATCTGAACTGCTGGAGACATGTGGGTTCTGGAATCCCTAAATCGGGTCCTGAAGCTAAGATATTGGTAAATCGGGCCCAGGCAGTTCCTAAAGACTCACCCTCCTTTTGTTAAAAAAGGATGATTTCGCACCGAAGATCACTAATCCGTGTTAGCGAAAAGAAGGTGCGACAAAATTTTTCCCTCAAAACTTCCCATTTGCCTTCTACGCTTCGGATGTTGAGGTTGTACCATTGCTTCGCTCTTCCCATTAATGAAAATGGGAAGAGTATCCACTTCAACGTTTCTTGTGCCATACCCTCTATTGTGATGCATGAGCAAAGTTGCTCGAATTCTCTCAAATGAGTGTATGGGTTCTCCTCTTCGGTCCCAGCAAAGGATTGCTCTTTGGCCATGGCTATGAAACCAGGATGTAGCTCATAGCCACTAGTATGGATAGGGTGTGATGAAGATGGGGGCTCCAAATTTTCGCCCTTTGGAGCCGAAAATTGTGCAAGGGTAGGAGAGGAATTCATTATTGTAGGTGGATGATACGTAGACGAACTAGGTTCGGAACTAGAATAGCTACCGTTCCCCGGCAACGGCACCAGAAAGCTTGTTGGCACTTCTTACGTCGTTACTAGATTTACAATGGCGCCAGAAAGCTTGTTGGCACTTCTTTCGTCGTTACTAGATTTGCAACGGCGCCAGAAAGCCTGTTGGTTAGATCCGCAAGCGCACGGATACCGATGTAGCTTTCACCCGGGAGTATTCCATGGTATCGATTTCCACGGGGAACGAGAAGTACTCTAGTCCTAAGCTAATTCGTCTGGGGGGAAGTGCGGATAAAAGGATGACAACGAAGAGAAGAGAGATGAACAATATGAGGGTAGAGAGGGTACTTGATACGGGAACTTCGGCTCTCTCAACTAATCAAGCGATTAGGATATTACTTGCACTTGTCTTGATCGGGGGATGCACACTGTGGCTACGGAAGGGATGAGAAGGGAGCCATTACGTACACCACTCTTACGATGCCTACAGAACTAGCCACTCTCACGTGGTGGAATACAGAGGCCGGACGGGGCTGTCACTACCCGCCGGCTACCACAAGCAGTCTGTGGGGCTAGGTGTATTTCAAGGTAACCTCAAGTCTAGGCACCGCGCCTACACTATCGATCACTACTTCACTCAGTGCTCAAGCAAAGCAATCACTCAGAGCAAGATAAACTTACTATGATATGAACGAGAAACGATAAGACAAAGACAAGTAATAATTAATGCTCAATTAATTAGAGGGGAGTAGAGTTACCGAACAAGACCCGGATGTAGCTACTATACCTGAGCATTTTTTGCCCGGCCCGACCCGGGCGGGCCCGGCCCGCGCCAGGCCCGCCCACGGATCTTACTGGACGGGCGTGGGCAGAGATCTTGAAGCCCGCGAAAATTTTTTTTGGCCCGAGCCCGGCCCGAAATGCTGTTTTTAGTTACTTTACACTATAAAATATGCGGGCGGCCCGCCCAAGCCCGGGCCTGGCCCGAGCCCGGCCCGAAAACTGAGGCCCGACATGGGCAGGATTTTCTCGGCCCGAAAAACCCAGGTTTTTTTTCGGCCCGGCGCGAACCCGGTCCGGCCCGTGGAATGCTCCGGTCTAGTAGCTACTAGAAGAGGAGCTGCATCCGCTGAGGCGCGAGCTAGAGGAGGGGCCGACACTCCGGCTCCTCCCAGAAACTCTCACCTCAACTCTCTCCCTATTTTCCAAGTATAATAATGGCAGTGCTTCGCTTCTTCAAAGCTCTTCTCTTATGTGTCTTGAAGTTAGGAGGATGGCTTCTATTTATAGGGGGAGGAGACTTGGGAGAGTGGTGGACCTCCCCCTCTTTCTTGGGGCGCAACCAGCCTTCCCACGGCACTGTAGCGTGCAGGGGAAGGTGCCTGAGGCAGTGGAGGTTAAAACCGGGCAAGAACCGGGCCCTAGGCGGTCGAACCGGAGCCAAACCGTTCGCTGGGTCGCTGAAACGGCGCTAAAAAGGGAAAAAACGGCGAACCAACCCGGCCCATGCAAACCGACCTTCGGGAGGCCAGCCAGAGCCTGCCACACGTCCGGGCGGTGGCTCACGCACGCGCGCCCCTCGCTCTTGCGGGTGGCAGCCGGTCGCGCCAACCCTGGGCCGACACGTGGCAGGTGGGGGCGGAATCCCGCGCGCCCGCGTCTGCACGGCGACGCGCCCCGCGCCGGCCAGTGGCTGCGCGGCATGTGGCCCGCCCGGGTCCCTGCGCGTGCCCGCGATGCACCGCAGTGCTACTCTGCGGCCACTCCCGCATCGCCACGTGGCAGTTCGTGGTTGCACCGGCGCGGATAAGGTACGACAGGGCCCAGGTGACGTCAGCTTGCGTCATGTTTTGTCTTTTTCATATCTCCTTCGTATGAACTCCAAAGTAGGCAAATAATATATCCATTTTGATCGTCTTGACGAGCCCGTCACAATGGTGTAGTCCAAATTGGCATTTGAGATTGTTTATGATAATGCCATATTTTATTCTATAATTGCTCATTTACACCTGCGACCAAATATACCCCAAAGCTTGTGGAATTTGTTAGATTATAATCCTATAGCTATGGTGCATACTTTCATGGAGTAACTTTTATCCGAAGTTGACGGTCGAAAATAGGGACTTAACGACCATCAACACAGCTACAAGAAGGGCGTCAGGGATCGCAAGATCTTTGAGAAGATGCACGAGTCAGGGGCCACCACCGTCGCGGCCCTCATGGAGGTCGTCAACAAGCTCATCGACACCGACGAGCTGTTGGTCAACCAGTTTGACTACGACACCAAGCACGACGCGGGCACCTCTGGCACTGCTGGAGACTCGAGCTCCAAGCTGTGTAAGCGACCTTCAGAGGTGCTTGCGGCGGAGACACGTCGACCTTCGACGTTCAACGTCGACGAATTCAACGCAGCACTCGACAACCCCTGTGCGTTCCATGAGGGGGCCACCCACACCATCCACGAATGCTCGCAGTTCAAGAGGGCATTCCGTACCCTTAAAGACCCCAAGCGACCTAGAGGTGACGGCGATCGGTCGTCTTCACGTCGCTACAACAGCAACCGTCGTGACGACCGACGTGGCCGCGGCGATGACAACCGCCGCGACGAGCCGCAGCCAGAGGCTCACCGCGACGAGCGCGACCTGCCTCCTCCACCACAGACGGGCAACCCCAACAGCCCCTTCTAGCAGGCCAAGCGATTGATCAACATGATCGTCAGAGGCCTCAAGTCTCACGTGAGCAGAAGGCGCTACCGCAAGGACAAGCGCGAGATCCACCTCATCTACACCCAGCCGGCGCAGCCTCTGCGTTGGTCTGAGAAGCCGATCACGTTCTCTAGAGCTGATCACTAGGTCCACATCCCAGACCCTGGGTCCTACCCACTCGTCATCGAACCTACGGTGGATGGAGCCCTGCTTCCCCAGACCCTCATCGACGGGGGGAGTGGGCTCAACATCATCTTCGTCGAGACCTTGAAGAAGATGGGCTTCGACTTCAAGAAGCTGACGGCGTGCGATGAGCCTTTCTTCGGCATCGTCCCCGGCAAAGCGGCCTACCCCCTAGGTCGGGTCTCCCTCCCAATGACCTTTGGCACGGAGGACAACTTCCGCATAGAGTACCTCAGCTTCGAGGTCGCTGACTTCAAGTCCTCCTACCATATCATCCTGGGTCGCCCCATGCTGGCCAGGTTCATGGCCATCCCGCACTACACTTACCTGGTGTTGAAGATGCCGGCTCCAAACGGGGTCCTCTCCATCTATGGTGACCTCATAGTCTCCTTCAAGTGCGACAACGAGGCCCTCGACATCGCCACGACGAACGCTTGCATCGACACCTCGGCCGTCCTAGTCGCTGAAGCCGCGAAGGTCGTCCCGGGCGACCTGACCATCCCAGAGCAGCAACGCACCGACATTGCCCTGGATGCCACGCCGTCAATGAAGAGGGTCCGCCTCGGCCTGCTCGACCCAGAGAAGACGGTGGTCATCGGTGACAACCTCGGGGAGAAATAGGAACTCGCGCTCACCAGTTTCCTCTGGGATAACGCGGACATATTCGCATGGACCCCATCGGATATGCCGGGTGTTCCCAGGGAGCTGGCTGAGCACTCCTTGGATGTAAGCAAGATGACCAAGCCTGTCAAGCAGAAGCTGTGCCGCTTTGCGAAGGATCGCAAGCAGGTCATTAGGGTAGAGATAATAAAGCTCCTAGCTGCCGGATTCATCTGTGAATGTAAAAAAACGGTTTGGCTCGCCAACCCGGTGCTTGTACCCAAGAAAATCGGTCAATGGAGGATGTGTATCGGCTACACCGATCTCAACAGGCACTACCCTAAAGACCTCTTCCCTCTTCCGCGCATCGACCAGGTCGTGGACTCCACGGCCGGAAGTGTCCTGCTATGCTTCCTCGACTGCTACTCAGGGTATCACCAGATAGCCCTGAAGGTCTCTGACCAAGACAAAACGGCATTCATAACGCCGCACGGCATCTACTGCTACACGGCCATGACGTTTGGCCTCAAGAACGCCAGCGCGACCTACCAGAAGGCCATCCATAAGTGTTTGGAGTCCCAAATCGGCGACAACGTTGAAGCCTATGTCGACGACGTAGTCGTCAAGACCACGGTGGAGGACAACCTCATCGCCGACCTTGCCCAAACCTTCGCCAACCTCCGACGCTACCGCTGGAAGCTGAATCCAGAGAAATGCGTCTTCGGTGTACCATCTGGCAAGCTCCTAGGCTTCATGGTCAGCCATCGGGGCATCGAGGTGAACCCCACCAAGGTCGACGCCATCCGCAAGATGAAGAGACCTACCGGGAAGAAAGACGTCATGAAGCTCACCGGCTTGATGGCCGCTCTAGGTCGCTTCATCAGCAAGCTGGGCGAAAAAGGCCTGCCCTTCTTCAAGCTGCTAAAAAAGTCAGACAAGTTCGTGCGGACGGATGAGGCTGACCAGGCCCTGGAAGAGCTGAAGACCTTTCTCACGATAGCCCCAGTCATGGTGCCCCCGGCGCCAAAAGAGACCTTGCTGCTCTACATCTCCGCATCCACCCAGGTGGTCAGCGCGGTTCTGGTGGCAGAGTGACCTGAGGAAGGCCAACCCTATCCCGTCCAGCGACCAGTCTACTACGTCAGCGAGGTCCTCTCTGATAGCAAGATCAGATACTCGCAACCCCAGAAGATGCTATACGCCCTCCTCGTCACTTCACGCAAGCTCCAGCATTACTTTCAGGCGCACAAGATCAAGGTCATCTCGAGCTTCCCCCTGGGAGAGATTCTGCGTAGCCGCGACACCACAGAGCGCATCGTCAAGTGGTCGGTCGAGCTAGGCGAGTTCGACCTTGAGTTCGGTCCACGACAGGCCATCAAGTCTCAGATCCTCACTGACTTTGTCTCTGAGTGGACGGAGACCCAACAACCTCCACCGGTGGAGAAACCAGAGCACTGGAAGATGTACTTCGATGGTTCCCTGAACCTCGAGGGAGCGGGAGTAGGCGTACTCTTCATCTCCTCTCAAGGCGATCACATGAAGTACGTCCTACAGATCTACTACAAGGCGTCCAACAACGGTGCCGAGTACGAGGCCCTGATTCACAGGCTGCGCATCGCCGTCTCCCTAGGGATTAAGCGGCTCATTGCCTACGGTGACTCCAAGGTCGTCATCGACCAAGTCAACAAGACGTGCGACATCAAGAAGGACACGATGGATGCCTACTGCGCCGAGGTCCGGAAGCTCGAAGCTCACTTTGAAGGCCTGGAATTTCACCACGTCTGCCGTGACAACAACGTGGTAGCAGACGTCCTCTCCAAGCTGGGCTCCAAGCGCGCGCTGGTCCCGGCCGGCATGTTCGTCCAAGACCTATGCAAACCTTCCATCGAACTCCTCAGCGACCCAGACCCGCCGCTCGGCGACGTACCCCCGCAAGGCAGCCATGACGTCCTCATGACCGAGGCTGAAGACGACTGGTGCCTCGACATCATCGCCTACATCCTGGAGCAACAGGTCCCTGAAGACAAGGCCGAGCGCGAGAAGGTCACGAGGTGCAGTGCTAATTACGTCGTTATCGGCACGGAGCTTTGCCGGAGGTCCACTTCCAATGGCGTGCTGATGAAGTGCATCCTAAGGTCTGAGGGCCTCAAGCTTTTACAAGAGATCCACGGTGGTGAATGCGACAACCACGCAGCCTCCGCTAACCTAGTGGGAAAAGCCTTTAGGTCGGGATTCTACTGGCCTACCGCCATGGCTGACACACAGGACCTAGTCCGGCGATGCAAGGGATGCCAGTTCTTCGCCAAGCAGCAACACGTCCCTGCTCAGGCCTTGAGGACAATTCCCTCGTCCTGGCCTTTCGCTATATGGGGCCTGGATTCGGTAGGACCCTTCAGAACCGCCCCTGGTGGCAACAAACATATCCTCGTAGCGGTGGACAAATTCACCAAGTGGATCGAGGTCCGGGCCGTCACCAGCGTCACGTCGAAGGATGCGGCGAAGTTCATCGAGGATATCACTCACCGCTTCGGGGTCCCCAACAGGATCGTCACCGACCTAGGCTCGACCTTCACATGAGCTGACTTTTGGGACTTCTGCCAAGATAATCTCATCGACGTCTATTACTCCTTGGTAGCGCACCCACGCTGCAACGGCCAGGTCGAGCGCGCTAACGCTATGGTCCTCCAGGGCGTCAAGGACCGTATCTTCGACGATGCTTCCCTATACGCCACCAGATGGCTAGCGGAGCTCCCACACGTGATCTGGGGTCTCCGGACCCAGGTCAGCTCAGCTACAGGATATTCACCGACTTTTGGGACTTCTGCCAAGATAATCTCATTGACGTCTATTACTCCTCGGTGGTGCACCCACGTTGCAACGGCCAGGTCGAGCGTGCTAATGGCATGGTCCTTCAGGGCGTCAAGGACCGAATCTTCGACGACGCTTCTCCATACACCACCAGGTGGCTAGCGGAGCTCCCGCACGTGATCTGGGGTCTCCGGACCCAAGTCAGCTCAGCTACAGGATATTCACCATTCTTCCTGGTCTACGGGTCGAAGGCTATCCTCCTGACCGACATTGCCTTCGGCGCCCCCCGCATCCAGCATTACGAAGAGGGCGCGGCGGAAGAGACGCGTAAGGTCAACCACGACAACATTGAGGAGCACCGTGTGGCCGCGCTGATGCGGCACACCTCCCACGAGCAGCAGATACGTCGCTACCATGATCGCAATGTGCGGGAACGATCCTTCAACGTCGGCGACCTAGTCCTGCGGCGCATCCAAGACACCAAGGGAATGCACAAGCTCTCCGCACCTTGGGAAGGCCCTTTCATCGTGAAGGAGGTCATTGGACCGGCAACCTATCGCCTCCACTGGGCTGATGGCCAGGGCATCCCAAACATCTGGAACATCGAGCACCTACGTCGCTTCTATCCTTAGAAGATCTATACCAAAATAAAAGCTATGTACTCTCCCTCTTTGTAATTTCCAGTTAATAAAAATGAGATTCCCCTCAGCAGCTCTCCTGTCGACCTGCACCCGGGTCTCCCTTTACTTTATGTTTTGTTTACCCTTCCCCCCCGAAATGCTCGGGGGCTTGGTCTAAGTTAGGCTCGATGCGCTCGGGGGCTTGGCTTCACCAACCTAAGGGTCTCGCGACCTGAAGGGGTTTCTTATGCTCTATGTTTTTACGCGTTCTCCCCTCTGTGTAGCCCTTACTCTCTTTGTGCATGTTCCTAAGTTACTTGATTGTGAGACCTAGGGTCCAAGACCCCTCTCCGCGCGCCGGCTGTACCTAAGCCTCCACGCTGAGCCGTACAGTCGGTAAGTCGTTCCTCCACTGAGTTGGGTTAGCAGAGGGCACACTTCGCAATTTCGTTACTTTTGAGCTTACATAACGAGCGTTTTTGCTATTCAAGTGGGACGCACACTTTAATTAAACTTGCATGTCTTTATTGCGGCAAAAGTCTTTTTATATTGATAGGCCTTAGGCCTAAACCTGCATCTACACTCTGATACAGCTTAAACTTTGACTTTCAGAGGTCGAACTTCTTGATGACCTCCTCCGCAGCAGCCTGGATGTCCTCGCGGTTCACCAGCTCAGACAGATCGACGTCCTCCGCGACCTTCTGCAGGTCCAACGACGGCTCGTGGAACTTCACCGTCGCCAATGCCGCGGCCGCAGCGAGCTTGGCGGTGTCCAGCAGTAAGATCCTCATCCGACCTTCAGCCTCATCCAGCCAGTCGACCAGCTCCTTTGGCTCCGCCCCATCTTCTTGAGGAACGTAGATGTCCATTAGGTACTGGGCGGCCTCCTTATGGTCGGTGAGCTGCTTCTCTAGACCTGCATAATCAACAGAAAGCTCGCTCATTTCCTCGGTGCAACCACGGCAAAAACCTTACGGAGAAAGGGCCGCTCACCTTCTCGGACCTCCGTGGTCCTCTCCTTGAGGATCCTCACCTGGTCCTTGGTCTTCGCGAGCTCCTTCTTCAGAGCATCCTCCGTCTCCTTGGCGCCTGGACGCATCGAAGGTCGAAATCAAGAAAAGACCTAAAGAGACACGAAGATGACACCCAGCGACCAAACAACGTACCATCAACCATGGCCTGGAGGTCGTCCGCGACGTCCTTCGCCTTCTGCTGGGTAGCCTCCAGCTTCTTCTTTAAGGAGTTCACCTCCTTCTCCGCCTGCTGGGCTAGGGCCTCCTTCACGCGCTTGACCTCCTACGCGGCTTCGACCTTGGCTTGCAGCAAAGCCTCTTGAGCTGCGACCGCCTCCGCGTGGGCATTGGCGGCCTCCCTCACCAAGGTTGCCCGGGCCTGCGCCCGCTCCGCAAGCGACTAAAAAAGAAGAAGATGCACCTCGCATCAAGGCCTCGAGAAATGTCAAAACTAACGTCAAAGAAATCACAATAGCAGGTCCAAGCTCTTACTGAGAGCATCCGTGTGATTGTCCGCGACGCTTCCTTGAAGTCGTCGACGTCACGGCGATCGGCGATGATGTCGTTCTCCCAAGGGGTCCCGACGTACAAGCACCTATCGTTGTCCCCCTCGAGGCTGGGGCCGCCTACCTCTGCAGTCTGCTAGTCCAGCGTCGGCGGTGGGGCGGACATGCACAGGTCATCCTGGTGACCTTCAACAGGCGGAGCACCGCTGGCGCCGCCCTTCTCCGCCTCTGACGCCACCGTTCCCCCGGCCCCAAGGGCCTGGCTCGAGACGTTCGCAGTTGAGACCACCGGCGACTGCTCCACCGGCACCTCCTGCCCTTTGCGCCCGAACACCTCCTGACCCGTGGCATTCTTGGTGCTCTGCGACGTAGCCGGGGTCGCCCTGTGCATAAATAATGACCTTGAATAACAGGAATGGCAGAAAATCCGACGCCACAAGCAAAAAGGGAGAGGTTTCATGACTTACTTGCTCGCAGACCTTAGCCCACGCTTGATGGGCTTAGGCGGAGCCTTCTTCACCCTCTTCTGCGACCCCGCGTCGCCCAGCGCGTCCGCGCCCGACCTTGAGCACTCCTCCACCGCGACGGTCTTGCGGGGCATCTCCGTCGTCCGCTCCATCATCGCGCTAGGTGACCTCGCGTCGTCCTCCTCCTCCTGGACGTTGATGGTCTCAATGTCGGAACTGGCCGTCGGCGTGTCCACTAACACAGCTGGGGCCACCCTCTTCCTCTTCTTCTTCTTCGTCTCTGCCGTCTGGGTTGTGGCGATCGTTGCAGCGGCCCGGGACACGGGCATCTTGCCCGCAGTCTGCCGCGTGCGCTGCGGCGGTGGTGCGGCGACCTTCGGTGGCGCCCTCCTCACGGTGGGATCTTCATCATCACTCCCCACCGACGAGTCGGAGAGGTACTCTCCGATGCATTGCTGCAGAGTGGTTTGCACGTCCCCCGCGGCACGGACCTTGAAACTCCAGTCCTCTTCGTTGCGCAACGGCGCCGGGCACCAGTATATGCCTTCACGAAACTGAAAAGGAGAAGACCTACATCAAAACTGTTCAAGTGTTCAGATGGCAAAGAACCAAGGTCGGAAACTTACAGCATCAGAAGGCCGGTACACGCTAAGCGCCTTGGGGCACGTCTGGTTGCGGATGCGCCCGGCGAAGATGTTCTTCACCCGCGCCACCATCTCCTCCTTGGAGAACTTGCACCGGATGACCCGAGTAGGGTCAGATTGCCCCCAATACTCGTAGGCCGGGTGTACCCGGTCTTGGATGGGCTACAGCAGCTGGCGGCAGAAGCTGATCGCCACTGCGCCACCGGTCAACCCGTCCGTCTTCAACCTCTCCAGGTCTTCCAGCAGCGGCCGCAGCTCGTCCGTCTCCCGCGACGTAAGCTGGTTGGTCCACTCTGGGAACGGCACGGGAGCGCGCCCGGACCTGGCGGGGAGCACCGACGCAGGGTTGTCGAGGTAGAACCACCCCTGCTTCCAGCCAGTGGTGTTGTCGGGCAGCACCAGGTCGATGTACTCCGGCTTCATGTACCAACGCAGCATGAACCCGACGCTCCCCACGACCTCGGATTTGCCCATCTTCTTCAGCTCGAAGAAATGTCGCCACAAATGGAAGTGCGGCGGTATCCCGAGGTAGGCCTCGTAGAGGTGGATGAAGGATGAGATGATGGTGATGGCGTTGGGAACGAGATGTACCAGCTCGATCCTGTAGAAGTACAGGAGTCCGCGGAAGAAGTCGCCGGCTGGGACCCGAACCCGCGCTTGATGTGCGCCAGGAAGACGATGGCCTCCCCGGTCCCGTCGGTAGGGAACGCCTCGCCCGCCGCCGACCTCCAGGCCACCTCCGCCTTGGGTCTTAGCAACCCGCGGGTCGCCAAGGCCTGGATCTGCTCCTCCGTCACCACGGACGGCTCCCAGACGGTCTCCGGCGCGGGCACATGCGCGGGCTCCATCTTCTCCTCCTCTACTCCGGTGGACTTAGATCTAGACACGACAAGTGTCTTCATTCGCATGCGAGGGCATGCGGCATGGCAGACCTAAGCACGGCGGCGCAACCCTAAGTGCGAGGGGAAATGAAAGCGAGTGGAGGTCCCCAGCCCGCGGATCGGCCTTTTATAGTTGGGCCCCAGCGGCGTTGTGGGCCGTTGCGCCCAATGTCTCTCCAGCGGAAGTCACGGCGACCCAACGGATCTGCGCCCCCGTGGATCTATCTCTCAACAGCTCTCTTGGCCTAACGGAAAAAAGGCAGTAACGGCTAGTTCCGTACGGGAATCTGCATCCGTTGGCCTCTGGTCGACACCCCGGCGGATGTGGACTCGTTATGCCCCACAAATAAGCCCCCCAAATATGATACCTATGATGACAAGTCCAAGGTCACCACAGCCCTCAGACGACCTATGGACCAGCTCCACCACCTCCTCAAGGTCGTTAAGAGCCCGACAGCCTCCTAGGTCGCCTCGGCCTACAAATGGCGGGTTCACACCATTACTCACAAGCCCAATAGGCATAAAGAAAATAGTTCCACCCTGTGCCAAAGTAGGCATCTTTCTTGGCTATCCTTCTGTCGGATGTTTAGATCTAGACAGCTCACAGGGGGTCAACCCCGGTGGTTTATTTGTTCAGCGGGGTGAAATCAAGGGTTAAGAACTCGAAGGTTGCGCACGAGCACGCAACACAGAGAACACGGCAGGTTTATACTGGTTCGGGCCTCCGGAGAGTAAAACCCTATGTCCAGTTGTCGGTGTAGATTGCTTGAGGATTGCGTATTGTTACAAGGGGTCGCCCTGCCCGCCTTATATTGGCCAGCGGACAAGGTCGGTGCCCAGACTCTTGGTCGGTTACGACCAGGAGACCTAAGTCTAGCTGATTACATCTCTTGCCATATCCGTCGATTTGCTTGGTCGGAATCCACCATTGTCTTGTCTTTCACGCCAAGTCTCGAAGTCGTTATGGACAAGGTCGTTTGGAATCTTCTGGAAGGTCTTCAGGAGGTCGTGTGGGCCACCAACTAGGTCGGTTGGGCCCACTGTTAGGTCGGCGGGTCTTCTAGTAGGCTGGACCCACTTGTCGGGGATGGCCGTGAGCCTGGTCGGTGGGGACCTAGGGGTACCCATGTCTCACAAGCCCCCGAGCGATGTGTAGGCGCAGCGACCTTAGAAGGTCATGATGAAGTCATAGGGCTGTCGACAGGTCGAATAGCGTGCACGTCGGTCAAAAAAAGAAAACATAGCCAGCTTAGCAGCCGACCTGTTTATAGTCTTGCCGAACTCAGTGAGGTCGAGTGACGACCTATAGGAAGCGGACTTCCAATAGATCGAAACGATGATGAAAAAATTCAGAGGGCATCAAGGACGCACTCATAGAGTAGTATCCGAGTATCGTGGCGGGCAGGATGGCCGATATGATGATCCAAAAATGGAAAAAGAAGAAAAAGTAGGTCGAGTAACGACGTGATGAGAAACAGGTTTCCCAATAGGTCGGAACGACGAAGAAAACAAGAGAGCATCGAAGACGCTCTCGTAGAGTAGTCCCCGAGCATTGAAGCAGGCAGCATGGCGGGTTTGATGCTCAAAAAAGAGAAAAAAACTTAGTCATGGTCTTGATCGAATGAACTGTAGAGACACCCAGATCTCCCAGCATGGCTGCAAGGAGTCTGGCAGGGCTGACCTCAAGGAGGCCTTGTAGGCGTGCTGACCTCAAAGAGGCCTTAAATCAATAATGTCCAGTATCCGAGGATATCCAACAGGATCTTGAACGGCACGTCGCCTGAATAGGTCTTCCATAATGGTCGAAACGGTCAATGATGAAGCTATAGGAAAATGTTGATCTTGAACGAATGGAGTGTAGAGACACCCAGATGTCTTGCCTAGCGGCAAAGAGTATGGCAGAGCCACCCGAGGCATGCCGACCTCAAGAAGGTCTCAAATCAAGAAGCGCCCAAGCACCCAGAGATACTTGGCAGGGCAATTAGGCGCGCACCCCACAGGGAGGCCTTCATTCCGTACGTAAAATCCTGGTTGTCCAGAGCAGGCTGGCAGGGCTACAATAGCACACCGACCTCGGAAGGTCACGCATCCGGGGCGCCTAACTAGGTTGGCAGAGCCATAACGATACCAAGGTATTGCAAGACCTAGATATAAAGGCACGCCGACCTCAGGAATGCCATTTTGGTGCCCAGACGACCAACATAGCTGCCAGCCATCCAGCAGAGCCATGGTACTAAGGTATTGACGACCTTAGCAATAGGCACACCGACCACGGGGGCCCGACAAAATCATAGACGTGAAGCTTCTGGACTCAAGGCGCCCAGACGGATCTGGCAGAGCAGCGAGGCACGCCTACCCCGGAAGGTCTTCAATCGAACCTACGACCATTTTGCTCAGGGAACAAAAATATAGGCTAACTGGAATAGGTCCGTTTATGTGCAGAGCCATAGCGGGTGCACCAGGACGCAGAGCCTAGTGGGTGCAATGAAGACACAAAGCCGTAAAGGGTGTGTATAATTGTCGTCGTCGTCTGAAGATGTAATAAGGTGCAGAGCCCTCTGACGCAGAGTCAGGCCTATCCGTCAGTAGACTGCAGGGTCACGGGTCAATAGTGGTCGGATATACTCTTGCCATCGAGAAAATGACAAACCGCCCACTGACCAAAAGATGCACTGTAGCCATGTGACGCCGCAGCGGCCTCAGGCATCATTGATGCACTAGCGACAAAGACGTCGCAAGGCAGGAAAAAGGACATCATATTTAATCATGCACATGTCTACAGGATCTCTAGGCCACGTGGTAACAGTGTCTCCACTTCACTGGCCACTCAAGGCCTAGTTTCGGCTATAAATAGCGCCATAAGGCTCAAGGAGGCAAGCACCGAGCATTGCTGAGCTATGAAGCCGCAGAGTAGCATTGTAGCCATGCCATGGGCATGTGTCCGTCCACCAGAGCATAGGATGCAAAGTTTGTAGGAGCTTGAAGCTAGAAGAAGACTTGCGAAGTAGAGGTGTCATCCCCACTCTTTGTACCTTGCCTTAGTGAAGAGTCATGGAGAGTTTGGAGGTGATGCTGTAGAGGCCCGAGGTGAAGCTGCAAGTTCTTGGTAAGCATGAGATGCTCGTCGAGGGCTTGCAGTCTGCGTCGAAGAGCAAGCTCGTATCTGCATTCCATAGTCAGGCACAGAGTGTGTCTTGCTATGTGCAGCGTCATGCAGTTGTTCACCGCAAGGCCACCATCGAGGTCCTGAAGCTAGGAGAATCCTTGCGATGCGCTCTACTGTAGCAGGGAACACCTCAAGGATTGCTCTAAGTAGATCAGGTCTTCAAATATGTTTGTATCTTGTAACGGGTTCTGGATCCAATGAGGTCGCAGGCGACTTGTGTACCTTCGAAGTTCCCGTGTAATGTTCGCTCTCTTCTGTCATGTAATGGTCGATTTGAAGAAATTATTCATCAAAGACCTAAAGTGACGTAATTTGGGGGCTTGTCGACCTCAGGGAGATCAAATGTCTTATCAGGACGACCTGATAGTTTTGGGGTGTACACGACCTAAACTCGGGGTGTAGGTCGGCAATCTATCCGTTGGGCATATAACCGTTGATGTGAAATCCGGCGAGATCGTCTCGCGAAATTAGTGGCATATAGCCATTGCGGTGAGCTCGTTACGGCGGTAGATCCGCAACGGGCTTCCGTGGCGGGGCCCATATAAATAGAGCTGCGGGGACTGGTGTTGACCATCCCTTTCCATCGTCTTCCTCCTCTCGCCACCACCGTCGGAATCCTTCTTGTCCTTGCCGCTGCATCTCCGCATCCGTCCCCCGCCCATGAATCCCTAGGCTGCCGCCGCTGTCTGTAGCAGACTGCGCGTCGACTCTGCCATCCACGCGTCGCGCTGCTCCGCATGCACGTGAAAACCCTAGTTAACTTTAGATCCAAACCCTCTCGTCCTCAAGAAATGGCGGCCGCGGCTCCCCAAATCCCGCCCCCGGAGACGGTCTGGGAACCCTCGGTGATGACCGAGGAGAAGATCCAGGCGTTGGTGAATCACGGGCTCCTGAGATCCAAGGTGGAGGTGGAGTGGAAGGCGCCCATCGGCGAGGCGTTTCCAATGGAGGATGACAAGAAACATGTCGTCTTCGCCTCCTTCTTCAAGCGCGGGTTCAATGTACCCGCCGGTGACTTCTTTAGGGGTCTTCTTTACTACTACAAGCTGGAGCTAGTACACCTCGTCCCCAACTCCATTACTGTGGTGTCGTCGTTTATATATTTTTGTGAGGCGTATCTAGGGATACCGCCCTACTTTTTCCTCTGGCGACATCTCTTCAACGTCAAGTTCACCGGCAAGCGTACCGGTGTGGTAGGAGCAGTGATGTTCTGCCTGAGATCAGGTCTTAAGGCAGAATGGTTAGATATGGATCTTCCGGACAACACCACAGGGTGGAGGTCGGAATGGTTCTACATCGCCGACCAGCTACCGGCGCTCCCGAAGCGAACTGGGCACAAGCCCGAGAAGATACCGGAGTGGGACCTACCGCTCACCTCCCATGAGTTGGAAGATGTCAAAGAGTTGCTCCCCCTCCTCGCCGACCTCAAGAAGAAAGGCCTAACGGGGGGTTCGGTGGTGATGTCATTTTGCCGTCGCTTGATCCAGCCGATCAAGGACCGGGTGCATCCGGCGTATGAATATTGGGGGCAGTCAGACCCCACTCGCTAGGTCAATCGCAAGGTCTCCCAAGAGGAGATGGCGGCCAGGGTCACACAGATGTACACCGGGCGCATCCGGAACAAGAAGTGCCCGAAGGCGCATTCCCAGACCCGACCAGCTGACCCTGTAAGTCCTGAGACAACCAGGTCATTGTAACTTACTTAGTTGCTTGCTTCAGTCTTATGCCTTGTCCCTTGTTGTTTCAGGCTCTGGAGATGCAGTTCTGGTGCCCTGCACCGTTACCGACCGGCGAGGAGCCACGCCGGAAGCTGAGGTCGGAGGAGTACCAGCCTCCAGCAGCTGTGCTGATGGAAAATTATCAATCAGATTCATCGGTTGGAGCTGATGAAGATAGCGACATGGAGGTCGACGACGTCGTGGCGAGCCGCCCTGAGGCGAGCAGTGCCACAAAGCCCGAACGTAAGACAAGGGCGGCAACTGCGAAGCAGTCGACCTCGAGAGCTGCCATGAAGGTCGGGGCAGCAAAGACTGCCAAGCTTGAGGCCGACAAGAAGAAGAGAAAGAGGAGGACGAGCCCTCCCCCGGTGATCCCCACCCCGGCATCCAGAGAGGTCGAGGAAAGGGATGAAGCCACTGATGATACGCCGGTCACTGATGATCGTGCGGAAAGGAGGTCGCCAAGTCCCGCGACCAAGAGGCAACAGGAGCTGGAGCAGCAAGTGACGGAGGAAGACCTCCACCGTATGAGGGAGGCACAGCGGGCTGCCGCTGGTGCCCAGACCAACCTGTGAAGATACGAGTTCGGCCCCTGAGGCCGAAACTGCGCGCACCGGTTACCGTGAGGTAAGGTCTCAGTACTTAAGTTTGTCCATTGCTAGCCATTGTTAGGTCCTTTATTATGTTGACAAAAAATTACTGTAGGTCGGACGCCAGGCCTCAGAGCACCTCGGGTGCTCAAGGTTCACCCTTGCGAACGAGATCGTCCGAACAGGAGGTCGGGACTCAGGGCTCGGTCGGCGACGTGGGGACATCGGCTCCCCCACCTGTTACTGATGTGGACCCCATCAACTCGGTGCCCAGCACATCGGCTCAGGGCCCGACTGTGGACCCGGTTCAGATCGAGCCACCACAGGAGAACCCAGAAACAACCGGTGTGCAGGCGCCGGGTTCGATGTCGACGGGGCCAAGTTTTAGGCGGGAAGACATTGACTGGAACGGCACTCCCTGGGAGGGAGATATCTTCGAAGATGATGAGGACATGAAGGAGGTCCACCGGTTGATCTTGACGCTTAATCAAGCCCTTACGGTAAGCAACTGTCTTTGAATTTTGGTAAACAACTTATCTTTGAGAATGCTGTTGACGACCTGTCTTGTGTTTTGCGAAGCAGTCACTGGCCAACTGTGCTAAGGGCAGGGCCGACCTGTGTAAGGGGAGCTCGAACAGGAGCTCAAGCAGGTCCGTGAAGCGGCGGCGGCTGACAAGAAGAAGCTCGAAGACGAGCTAAAGGAAGAGAAGCGCAAAAATCAGGAGGCCGATACATTGTTGAATACTGTGAGCACTGGTAAGACCAACTGCTTCACAACTTTGTCCATCCTTGTCTTGTACAACTGAGAGTTGCACCTCATGACTTATTGTTCATCGCAGATTTTCACAGGCGAGAGGACGACCTCAAGAACGACCTGAAGAATGCTAAGGAGAAGGTCTGAAGCCTGGAGGTGAACCTGCAGGAGGCCGAGGCCAGCGCTGAAGAGTTGAAGCAGCTGATGAAAGGCACCGTAGACAGTGAGTACGCTGTGTCCCAGAAGCTGACTTATGAGAAGCAAGCTCAAAAAGACCTTGAGGTCAGTCTCGAGGTAGCTTTACAGGCGCTGCAGAATGACCAGGTGATCATTGCAGGACAAGAGGTGGAGCTGAACGATCTGAAGAACGCTGCCCACTATGTGGTGGATATGATGGAGGCTCAGGTTGCTCGGGAAGAGCCCAAGCCGGCTATGATCGACTTCTGGGTGCGCCCGAGAAGTTGGTCAACCTCTTAAAGGCGACGAGCTTGACAGCAGCTACGGAGTCACTGGTGCGAGTGAAGTCGCACCACCTTGAAGTTGACATGGTCAAGGTCGGAGAAGGCCCAGACGCGACGAAAGATCTCAAGGTCGTAGAAGACGAGGTTCGAGAGGACGCCATGAAGATAATGGAGGCCATCGATTACGAGGGCGACGATGGTGAAGAGTAGTCATAGTCTTTAGAGCTGTACCGCCTCCTTCCTCCAGTCATGTAAATAATAATGATAATCTTCTTTTGGCCTACATGACGTACTTAGCTTATGTTTGCACGAACTTGGTTGCCCTGAAGCAATATGTCTTTTTCATACCCCGCTAACCACTACTCACGGAGAAGCTGGCTTACCAATCACCACGGCTCAGCAGGGAGACTTACGTGCAATCGGTGCGCAGGAAGGAGTCTGGGACTCAGGTTTTGCAACCTCACAACCAAGCAGGTTCGCAACCACATAAAGTGAGTAGTCATGAGGGATGACGTCCTCAGGTCGAGCGACCATTATGTTGGCTTGTGCCAAGCCCCCGAGCATGTCGAGGGGGAGGAACAGGAAACTTCACCCTCAGGTCTTTCGACCCTTGTATTGGCTTTGGCCAAGCCCCCGAGCATGTCAAGGGGGAGGGTAGATGACATGAAAGAAAAAGGGTAGAGCTCAAGACACAGCAGATGACTGCTTTAATTAATACTTATTGAACTGAAAATAGAAAGATGAGGAATACATAGCTATAATAAAAACTATTCTATGGATATAATCGTCATAGATGCTCCACGTTCCATGGATTGGGTACTCCTTGCCCGTCGCCCCACTGGAGGCGATTTGTAGACAGGCTGATAACTTCCGTAACGATGAAGGGTCCTTACCAAGGTGTTGATAACTTGTGCATGCCGTCGGTCTTTTAGATACGTCGTAGAACTAGGTCGCCAACGTTGAAGGAAGTCTCCTTGACGTTGTGATCATGATACCGACAGAGTTGCTGGTCGTGGCGAGCTTGCCTCATAATGGCTGCCACTCTTTGTTCCTCAAGGCTGTCGAGGTCGACGCGATGAGTCTGCTCGACTTCTCCCTCCTCGTAGAACTGTATACGCGGGGCTCCAAAGGTGACGTCGGTGGGTAGGATGGCCTCGGAGCCATAGACCAGGAAGAAGGGGCAGAAGCCCGTGATAGAACTGACCTGGGTCCTTAGACCTCAGATCACATGAGGTAGCTCTGCTAACCATCGGGTGGCGTAATTTGAAGCGTCATCAAAGATACGATCTTTGAGAGCTTGAAGGACCATGCCATTGGCACGTTCGACCTGGCTGTTGCACCGAGGGTGGGCGACCGAAGAGTAGTAGACATCAATCATGCTATCCTGGCAAAAATCCCAGAAAGCAGACCTTGTGAAAGTCGTGCCGAGGTCGGTGATGATTCTATTGGGCACACTGAAGCGATGTGTGATCTCTTGGATAAATTTTGCCGCTTCTTCCAACGTGACCTTGGCGACAGGTCGGACTTCAATCCACTTGGTGAATTTGTCGACGGCCACAAGGATGTGCTTGTAGCTGCCTGGAGCGGTTCTGAAAGGTCCTATGGAGTCGAGGCCCCACATGGCAAAGGGCCATGATGGGGGAATCGTGCGCAGGGTCTGAGCTGGCAGATGCTACTGTTTAGCAAAGAATTGGCACCCTTTGCACCTCTTGATGAGGTCTTTGGCGTCAGACACGACCGTGGGCCAGTAGAAACCAGATCGATATGCCTTGCCGACCAGGTTGGTGGATGCTGCGTGACAGCCACACTCACCGCTGTGAATCTCAACCAGGAGCTGAAGTCCTTCTGATCGCAAAATGCACTTCATCAAGACACCAGTGGAGGCGGCTTTTCTGTAGAGGTCGTTGCCAATCACGACGTTGTTGGCACTGCGTCGCGTGATGCACTCCCGTTCAGCTTTGTCTTCTGGGACTTGCTGGTCGAGTAGGAAGGCTAAGAAAGGCTCGCGCCAATCATCCTCTTTTTCTGACATCAGCACATCACGGGGGAGGTGCTGGTTCTGGATTTGACTGACCTTGATCCGGATTGTCCAGATCTAGGATTTTGATCGACGGCTTGCGTAGGTCTTGGATGAACACACCGGCTGGGACTAGAGCTCGTCGGGAGCCTAGCTTGGATAGTACATCAGCAGCCACATTGTTGTTGCGTGGCACATGCTGGAATTCGATCCCCTCGAAGTGGCCTTCGAGCTTACGAATCTCAGCACAGTAGGCATCCATTGTGTCTTTCATACAATCCCATTCCTTGTTGACTTGCTCGATGACGTCACACCCCGTTTTAAAGGCAAAACCGAATGCATGAATTACGTGTGCGCCAGGATCAAGTTACACACACGCAATGACATTGTGAATACCAAAAACAGTGCCACACGAATATGGAGTTATTACATGACCAAAAGTCTTAAACAAAACATAAATAACGAGTTCTCGCAGCGGATAGATATGCCTCCACAGGCAGCCGACTGAAGACATGCACACCTAGAACTCCTGGAAATCACCGGGATAGTCTTCAAATCTCTCCCAATCTGAGCAGCAATCTGGGTATTGTAGATACAAGAAGATAGACAAGCGTGAGCACATGCCGTACTTAGCAAGGGGGAAAACAACATAACATGCAAGGCCATATGGTGGATGGCTAAGGTTCAAGCAGTTTAGCATTTTAGTGAGTCAAGTTTTATTAGCAACATAATTACTAAAGAGTGTAAGTTTATACCAACCCACAATTAATAGAACATAAACATCATAAATAAAGATAGAGAAATGATTTAACATTAAATTCCATAACTTAGTCATGTGAGGGTCCAGGCCACTCTTGACCGTGAGCACAGCTAACTAGTTAGTTTTACACTCTGCAGAGGTTGTACACTTTCACCACAAGCAGCGTAAAAGCTCCGAAGAACTTTGAACCCAACCATGCGGTGTTTGCAAGGCACCATACCACACTACCGAGGTGTGGTTGCATAGGGACGCTACAAGGCCTTTACAAAGGTTCTCCAACAAGTTGTGACCCACAAGGTCCGGATCAGTTAGCAAGGTATAAAGTCCCCTAGCAGGTCAATACCCCACCATAGAAAAATAACTAACCCAGCCCCCTGCTAGAGCGAGTCCATACCCCGCAGTACCGCCGATCCCTTGTCCTTATCAGGTAAGATCACCCCAAGCTAAAGTTCCTAATTATTCAGCCAAGACCATTGCCCATTTAGTTCTTGTGGTTGTACTGTTTTCCTGGGTGGTTCTCCATGTTCCGATTAACATAGCAAAGGTGGTCTTGCAATTAAAATAACATAAAGCGGAACATAGAACATAAAGGTATCCAAATTGATTAATACCATCCCAGTTAAGCATGCTAAGCAATAGTTACCATCAAGATTAATTTAATAACCCGGTTACAAGGCAAAGGTCATAAAAGACTAGGCATGATCCTTAGTAGGTTCCCGTCAAAATTAATGCAAGCAACAAAAGTAAATACGATGAATTTAATGCATGTTATATAGGACAAGTGGGTATGCATCAAGAAAGACTTGCCTTCAACAAGACTTGGCTGCTCAAACTCTGGCGCGTCTTGATCTTCAAATCCTTCGAACGCTTCACTCTCTACGTTCCACAACATTCACATACAAGCATACAACAAGAATAAATGAGAAACAATCATCAAACAGTACTAACAGAACAAAACAGAGACATAAAACTAATCTACACTTCGAGACGATCGCGTGGACATAAAGAACGCTAAAAACGGAGCTAAAACGACCAAGATATGCACTAACGAAGGTATAAGGACTAATCTGTAAAGAAAACTAAAGGTTCTGGGCTTAAACGTAACAAAAGGACCTATCTGTAAAGGAACTCGCTACTGCGGAAGGACCTATTTGTAAATCTAGAAAACTTAACGACTTTCTTGCAACAGGGCGGAGTCAGGCCGGTTTGACCGGTATTGACTTGGATTAGATCTAATCCGACCCGTTGGATCTTGATGCAACGGCTGCCGGCGGCTGCAAGTGCTGGCGGCGGTGGGTTGCGACGACGAGCGGCGGCGGACGGCGGCGGACTCGCTGGCACGGCTCAGAATCGAGCTGGGGTGCTCGATTGGATGTGCGGATGACACCAAGGTGAAGCGCGTGCGACGGCGAAGCAAACTAGGGCGGCGCGGTCGGCTAGGTCGCGGCGGAGACGGCGCGCGGCACGGCGAGGCGGAGCGGCGTGGCGGTGCAACGACGGCGAGTTCATCTCGGCGACTCGGGACACGGGGATGCAAACAAGCGGCACCTACGGGATCCTCACCTCCACGCGTAGCTCCGGGACGGCTTCACAACGGCGGGGAGGTGACGACGGCGAAGAACAGCGGCGGCGGCTAGCTAGGGTTTCACGAGCTCGGGCGCAAGGCACAGGCGATGACTAGGGTTTTGGTGGCTCGGCTCAGAGGCGGTGGTGGCCTTAAATAGGGCAGGGGCGGTCCCTTGGCGTGCGGGCCATGCCTGGGAAGGCGTGCCCGGGGCGGACGCAGACGCGCCCGGGGCTCGGACCTGAGTCCGACTCGGGGACGAACCGGCGGAGGGGGATGACAGGTGGGGACCACCTGTCGGCGGCTGCGGGCGCGGGTGAGAGCGGGATGGGCTGGCAGTGGCTACTGGGCCGAGGTGGGCCGAGGGCACGCGGCGCGGGGAAACCAGGCCGGGGAGCTGGAGGAGCGGTAGCGGACTTCTGCCAGCTGGGCTTGACGCGAAGCTGGGCCGGAAGGAGAGGAAGGAAGGGAAAAGATAGAGAAGGGGTTTTGCATTTTTGAAAAGACACAAACAAGTGAATTCAAATTCAAATTTGAATTCAAACAACCAAAAGCAATGCATCAGCATGAATGCAACAATAAATTCCTATAGTTATTTATTTTATTTTAGAAAAATCTTAAATGCCTAAAAGAAAGTAAATGCAACCCTATAATCCTTAAGAGCATAATTAAATGTTTCTAGCAAATTTTATTTAAAGCTTAAATTTGGAAAATTAGGGTGTTACAAATCCTACCCCCCTTAAGATGAATCTCGTCCTCGAGATTCGGATAGATTAGCGAAAAGATCTGGAAATTCTGCTTTCAATTCATCCTCTCTTTCCCATGTTGCCTCATCCTCTGCATAGTTACTCCACTGTACTTTGCACATCTTAATCACACTATTCCTAGTGACTCGTGTCATAGTGTCCAAAATCCGAATAGGATGTTCAACCATGGTGAGATCCTCCTTAATATTTAGCTCATCCATAGGTAACGGCTCCTTGTCATGAGGATTGAAACCCTTTTTCAACTGAGAGATGTGGAACACATCCTGTACATCAGCTAACTGATTTGGCAACTCCAACCTGTAAGCCACTTCTCCCACTCTCTCTAGGATCTTGAATGGTCCAATAAATCGAGGTGACAACTTCCCTTTGACCTTGAATCGACGCAAGCCTCTGATTGGTGATACCTTAAGATACACATAGTCTCCCTCCTGAAAGAATACGTCTCTCCTTTTCCCGTCTGCATAACTCTTCTGTCTAGACTGAGCGATCCTCAAGTTTTCCCTGATGACCTGAACCTGCTTTTCTGCCTCTCT
Source organism: Cenchrus fungigraminus (assembly GCA_036936925.1). NCBI lineage: Eukaryota > Viridiplantae > Streptophyta > Magnoliopsida > Poales > Poaceae > Cenchrus > Cenchrus fungigraminus. The sequence continues at coordinate 43,810,632 of CM072778.1, read as the reverse complement.
AATGATGTCAGCCCCAAACAACTGCCTTTCACCTGTCTCACTCCAATACAACGGAGTTCTACACTTCCTTCCATACAAAGCCTCAAAGGGTGCCATCTTGAGACTAGACTGGTAGCTATTGTTATAAGAGAACTCAGCGTACGGCAAGCTCTTATCCCAACTACCACCATGCTTAAGCGCACATGCTCTCACCATGTCCTTAAGAATCTAATTGGTCCTCTCAGTCTGTCCATCTGTCTGTGGGTGATAGGTTGAGCTGAAGTTTAACTTTGTATCCATAGACTCATGCAGTTTCTACCAAAAGCGAGATGTAAACTGAGTACCTCTGTCTGACACTATCTTCTTTGGCACACCATGCAAACACACGATCTTGGACATGTACAACTCTGCCAACTTAGCTCCTGTATAAGTGGTCTTCACCGGAATGAAATGAGCAACCTTGGTTAAACGATCCACAATAACCCATATCGAATCATAACCATCCCGGGTACGAGGTAAACCTACAATGAAATCCATACCAATCTCTTCCCACTTCCACTCAGGCACCTTCAAAGGTTGAAGCAATCCAGCAGGCCTCTGGTGTTCAGCCTTAACCCGATCACAAGTGTCGCACAAAGCCACATGTGCGGCCACATCCCTCTTCATTCCGTACCACCAATACCTTTGTTTGAGATCTTGGTACATCTTGGTACTGCCTGGATGGATAGAGTAGGCAGAATCGTGAGCTTCCCTCAAGATAGTCTCTCTGAGATCTCCCGTTTCTGGTACACAAATCCGGTTCTTGAACCATATAGTTCCCTGATCATCCTCTGTGAAGTCTGGAGCTTCTCCCTGTTTCATACTTTCCTTGATTTTCTGGATCCCAACATCTTCTAGCTGTCCTTTACGTATCTCCTGCTCCAGTGTAGACTGCACTTCCAAAGTCACTCCTTCTGTGTGAGCAACGATCTCCAGATTGAGTCTCTCAAACTCTTTTACCAACTCATCAGGCAGTTGGAAGACCATAGCCATGTTAGCATGACCTTTCCGACTCAAGGCATCAGCGACCAAGTTCGCTTTACCGGGGTGATAGTGAATCTCCAAATCATAGTCCTTGATCAACTCCAACCAACGGCACTGTCTCAGATTGAGATCCTTCTGAGTGAAGATGTACTTTAAGCTCTTGTGATCGGTATAGATCTGACACTTAGTTCCCATGACATAGTGCCTCCAAATCTTCAAAGCATGAACCACTGCTGCTAACTCAAGATCGTGGGTAGGATAATTCAGTTCATGCCTCCTCAACTGTCGAGATGCGTAGGCTATAACGTGTCCTTCCTGCATAAGTACACAACCCAGGCCCTGTCGAGATGCATCACAATAGATATCAAAGCTCTTCTGCAGATCTGGCATCACTAGGACTGGTGTTGTGGTCAACCTCTTCTTCAACTCTTCAAAACTAGCCTGACATGCAATGGTCCACTTGAACTCTCTATCCTTCTCTAATAGTGATGTGAGAGGCTTTACTATCTTGGAGAATCCTTCGATGAAACGACGATAGTAACCAGCGAGTCCCAGAAAACTCCTGATCTCAGCCACAGTACGAGGAGGTTCCCACTTTAACACATCACTAACCTTGCTTGGATCCACCGCAATCCCTCCGTTGGTGATAATATGACCCAGGAAAGCCACTTCCTTAAGCCAGAACTCACACTTGCTGAACTTTGCATACAACTCATGCTCTCTCAGCTTCTGCAACACAAGCCTCAAATGCTCCTCATGTTGTTCTTCATTCTTGGAGTAGATCAAGATATCATCGATAAACACCACAACAAACTTGTCTAGATACTCCATAAAGATCTTGTTCATCAGATACATGAAGTAGGCAGGTGCATTGGTCAACCCAAAGGACATAACTGTGTACTCATAAAGTCCATACCTCGTGGTGAACGCTGTCTTAGGAATATCCGAAGGTCTGATCTTCATCTAGTGATAACCGGAACGCAGATCAATCTTAGAGAATACCTTGGCTCCTCTCAATTGATCAAACAAATCCTCTATGCGAGGCAGAGGGTACTTGTTCTTGATAGTAACATCATTAAGAGACCTGTAATCAACACACATCCTCTGCGTACCATCCTTCTTTCCCACAAAGATAACCGGTGCTCCCCAAGGTGATGAACAAGCACGAATGAACCCTTTACCCATTAACTCTTTAATCTGTGCTTTAAGTTCTTGTAACTGATCACTAGACATTATATATGGACGCTTAGAGATAGGAGCAGTACCAGGCAATAGATCAATAACGAACTCAACGTCTCGGTCAGGGGGCATACCTGGTAACTCCTCAGGAAACACATCTGGGTAGTCGCACACCACTCTTATGTCCTCCAAGGCCGTTCCATTGAGCTGATTCACTGCACTGGCTATTGATGGTGGTGGATCTGCTGCAAACTCGATCCTTTCCCCAGCTGGACTAGTGAGAAGTACTGACCTCTTAGCACACTGAATCACCGCATCACATGCGGTCAACCATCCCATTCCCAGTATCACATCAATCCCTCTTGATTCCAGTATTATAAGATTAGCCCGGAAATCTCTGCCCAAAATCTTGAGACTGACGTTGTCACACTTATATGATGCTTTCAATTCCCCCCTGGTGAACTAACTAGCATATGGCGAGGCATGGGACTAATGGGTATGTTATGTTGAGCTACGAACTGAGACGTAATGAAAGAATGGGATGCTCCAGAATCAAATAAAACTGAGACGGGAGTGGAGTTGACTAGGAACATACCGAGCACTACTCTGGGGTTCTCCTGAGCGACTTCAGCATCAACGTGCATCACCTTGCCACGTGCATAGCTCTGCTGTCCCTTGTTAGCCTGCGGGGTCTAGTTCCCATTCCTCATCTGCTGCATCTGCTGATTCTGCACTGGGGTGTTTGGAGGATTGCTCTTGGGACACGCATTAGCATAGTGTCCGAGCTCTCCGCACTTGAAGCAAGTGGTGGTTGAAGGATTGGGAGGCGCCACGGACCTCACAGGTGTACCAACTGGAGCTCTCTGCTGAATCTGCTGGAAGGCGGGGTGTGGTGTCTGAGGGGCAGAACGCTGAAACTACTGAGCAGACTGCTGGAACTACTGAGCGGGACGCTGAGACTGCTGCTGCCCAAAGTTTCCACTAGGCCCTCCAAAGCGGAACGGTGTGTTCTGCTCTGGGTTGAAGCGCGGGCGAGAAACACTCCCGGACTGTCCCGAGCTGGTGGCCTTCCTCTTCTGCTCTCCGAGCTCCTTGCGCTTGTGCTCTAAGCGGATGGCAGTATCTACTAGTTGCTGGAATGTGGGGAAAGAGTGAGACATCAGCTGGTACTGCAGTGGACCAGCTAACCCATCCAGGAACAACTCCTACTTCTTCTTGTCTTCGGCAACTTCCTCAGTCGCATAGCGAGACAACTCAATGAACTTGTCTCTGTACTCAGCCACTGACATTCCCTCCTGCTTGAGAGAAAGGAACTCCTTCTTCTTGATCTTCATGACCCCAGAAGGTATGTGGTGGCTCCTGAAGTTGGTGCTGAACTTGTCCCAGGTGATAGTGTCTGGGGCGGCGTGAGCAGTGACGTACGCATCCCACCAAGCGGATGCAGACCCCTGAAGTCGTCCTGCAGCATACAGGACCTTCTCTCTGTCATCACACTGGGAGGTGGTGAGCATCTTCAGCAATGTCTTCAGCCAATCCTCAGCTCCAAGTGGATCAGCAGCATGAGTGAACACTGGGGGTGATGGCTCATGAACTCCCGGTGCTTGTTGCGAGGCGCCTGCTGCTGCACAGGTGGATTGTTGGCTTGGGCTTGCAGATTCGCCACAGTGTTGGTCAGGTTCTGGAGGAGCTGGGTCTGTGTCTCGATGAATTGCTGCATGGTGGGATCCATCTGAGCTTGCCGGGGTGCCCTGCCTTGATGATTCACTGCTGGTTGATCGACTCCGGATCCTGACCTGGTTTCCACCATCTGAGTGTTAGGGGCATCACTTTAGATGATTGTGCCAAGAGTTAAACCCAGAAAGATAAGATAACATAGATGTTTAACTTTAGACAGATTCTGTCGGTCCCAAACAATCAGGCATAACTCTCAGCGTGGATAACCAAAAATTATGAGCTTTTAACCAGTACTAGATAATGAAATTACGGAACTACTCCAACTGGAATCACCTCGATCAGAGTTCTGTAACTCTAGTTATAAAATAAAGGAAAAAGTCTAAATTACTCCCTCCAAGTATAGAGAAAGTCCAGATAACCCCCTAAAGTATGTTTTGATTCAATTTACCCCCAAACTATGCTATTTAGTTCAATTTACCCCATAATGCAACTTGTCATTTTTGTTTCTCCATACACAAGTTGACTTTTAATTTGAGACTTTGCAGAGTGGTAGTGGACATCATAATCTATACTAAAAAATATTTGACGAATTTTTCATCATTAGTTTTTATATAATTTTGTATCTTAAGGATAAATTTTGTTATAAAATATATTACCCTATCAAAATACCAATGAAAAATTCATGATATATTTTTCTAATATACCTTATGTTGTGGGCTATAAACTTGCAAAATTTGAACTTAAAACTCCACTTGTGCATGGAAAAACAAAAAAGACAAATTGTCTTAAGGGGTAAATTGAACTAATATGCATAATTTAGGGGGTAAAGTGAACCAAAAAATACCTTAGGGGGTTATTCAAACTTTAATTATACTTGAGGGGAGTAATTTGGACTTTTTCCTAAAATAAACAAGTCAGGTAGTCAGCAGTGTTTAACAGATTCGAGGGGCTCCAATGTTTCGGTCATATCTCTCTGACTGTACATCATAAAATTCTGAATTTTGTACAGAAAATCAGTCACGAAATTTCTGAACTTCTCCAATTGGATTTACTGCAATCGGAGTTCTGTAGCCCGAGATAAAATTAAAACAGTGCAGCTGACTCAGAAAGCTGCGCGAACAGATTTGAAGCTTTTGAATTTGTATTAAGAGTAAGCTTTAAAGGAACACAAAGATTATGATAGATAAATTGATTGAGACAGAAGGTTGACCCCCACAAACTTACTACTAAACCAATGTCATTGTGGTCATCACCCCACAACACATTGCACTCAAACAAAATCCAGCTCAATCATTTAACACAAAACCAAGCATTCAACCACACTCCTAAACTAAGCACACTTTAACCGATCGTCTACTAGCGATTACAAAAGACCCTAATCTAAAACTTAAACCTAAGGACTATCTTCTCCTAGCATGACATCCGTGCGGGCGTCGGGGGAGTCGTAGCGTGGCCTCTTGAGTGACGGGGAGGTACATGCTTCTGCGGCGTCATGGACAACTGGCTGCTCCCTGTTCTGCAATGCAGCTTCCAAGGCACGCTTCTGCAACTCCAGAGTGAAGATCTGCTGCTGGGCCGCATAGAGAGTGTTGTTGGTGTCATCCAAAGTGGTATTAACAGCAGCAAGCAGACTCCGGACGTTGTTTAGCGTTCCCTCATAAGCTGGAGCTGGAGCGATGTAGGTCTTGGCTTCCCCACTTGCTCTGAAAGGTGTGTATCTGCAGTGGGTGTCCTCCAACCTGTCACGCTCTTTGTGGGAGAGTACATAGAGTGCCCTCCGAGCTGCTTCCGCGATGCCAACGTCCATGGTGGTCCTGTGAGCCACATCATGATGCTTGGAGATCTCCTTCACTCCCTGGAATGGAGCATACTCCTCCAGGATAGCTGCAACCTCCCAGTGGGGCTCGAACCATGGGTGAGTCCAGAGCTCACAGTGGTAGGCTGGGGCCTTGTCATAGCCCAAGCGAAGTAGCATTGCTCTCAGGTGGTCAGCCATGGGAATGCCCACTCCATCAACCCTATAGTGGTACACCATCCAGATCACTTCCTCAGCTGCTTCATCTTCTGGTGGGCCTTGTTGTTCAGCTTGCTCTTGCACTTCTTCCTCCACCACTAGACCGTGGTGATCACCTTGGTCGTCTCCTGGCACCTACTCTTCCTGGTCTGGCTGGTTAGCTGGCTCTCCTCCTTCTGGATTCACCTCCTCTGGATCCTCCTCATCATCTGACACAACGATGAGGCTAGGGGCGGCTACTGGTGTAGCTTCCATCTCTATCTCTTCATCCATGTCTCCGTCATGGTAGTCGTTGTACTCTTCCTGTGGAACATACTGGTGGGCAGCACCAGCGTGTGAGGGCTTCAAACGATGAACCATCTGTAAGTGCAGTGCAGAGTGAGATAGATGGTAAGACAAAAGGGGTGAGAGCTAAAAGCAAGCACAAGGTAAAGAATCAAGATCAACTCAAGGGTGAGGCAAAAGCAAGAGTATAAGATTATTAGAAATAAAGCAAGCATGTGATGAGAAAGGCTTCTATGATTATAAAATCCTTAAATTCGACCATTTCTATCTAGGCTAATGTCCTACAGTCAACACGGCTCTGGTACCACTTTGTCACACCTAGTTTTAAAGGCAAAACCGAATGCATGAATTACGTGTGCGCCAGGATCAAGTTACACACACACAATGACATTGTGAATACCAAAAATAGTGCCACACGAATATGGAGTTATTACATGACCAAAAGTCTTAAACGAAACATAAATAACGAGTTCTCGCAGCGGATAGAGATGCCTCCACAGGCAGCCGACTGAAGACACGCACACCTAGAACTCCTGGAAATCACCGGGATAGTCTTCAAATCTCTCCCAGTCTGAGCAACAATCCGGGTATTGTAGATACAAGAAGATAGACAAGCGTGAGCACGTGCCGTACTCAGCAAGAGGGAAAACAACATAACATGCAAGGCCATATGGTGGATGGCTAAGGTTCAAGCAGTTTAGCATTTTAGTGAGTCAAGTTTTATTAGCAACATAATTACTAAAGAGTGTAAGTTTATACCAACCCACAATTAATAGAACATAAACATCATAAATAAAGATAGAGCAATGATTTAACATTAAATTCCATAACTTAGTCATGTGAGGGTCCAGGCCGCTCTTGACCGTGAGCACGGCTAACTAGTTAGTTTTACACTCTGCAGAGGTTGTACACTTTCACCACAAGTAGCGTAAAAGCTTCAAAGAACTTTGAACCCAACCATGCGGTGTTTGCAAGGCACCATACCACACTACCGAGGTGTGGTTGCATAGGGACGCTACAAGGCCTTTACAAAGGTTATCCAACAAGTTGTGACCCACAAGGTCCGGATCAGTTAGCAAGGTATAAAGTCCCCTAGCAGGTCAATACCCCACCATAGAAAAATAACTAACCCAGCCCCCTGCTAGAGCGAGTCCATACCCCGCAGTACCGCCGATCCCTTGTCCTTATCAGGTAAGATCACCCCAAGCTAAAGTTCCTAATTATTCAGCCAAGACCATTGCCCGTTTAGTTCTTGTGGTTGTACTGTTGAAAGTGCATCTTGGCCCCTAATTGTTTTGGTGATAGTGACAAACACAATTTGTGGCATTTAACGTTTGAATAAGATGTGTGCAGGATTTACTTAATTGAAAGTTATGGTTTTGACCAAAAGAAGGCCCCCAACTCCAATTCGGTGTTTTCAACTCAAGTCAAGGCTTAATTTAATTTTGATTTTGAATTTGAGTATAGGAAACACCGTACTATAAAGGGGGATGCGAATTGATAGCCAAGAGATGCTAAAAGTGCTCTAGAAGATGACCCAAGTGAGTGAGAAGAGATTAGAGTTGACACGTGCACATTTGCTTATCTTATCTCAACTTCTCAGCCTTTGTCGGTAGTACCGACCCTGGGTCGGTAGTACCGACAAGGCCTCACTGGCGAGTTTTAGCCAGGGGCTCGGTAGTACCGACCCTGGGTCGGAACTACCGATATGCCTCCACTGTTGGGTTTCTGCGACACCCCTCGGTAGTTCCGACCCCGTGTCGGAAGTACCGATAAACCCCGATTCTGCACAGTAACGGCTAGTTTTCAGGGTTGGGTATAAATACCCCCCTTCTTCTCCCTCACTCATTGCTGACCAACCACGGGACAAACACTCACTTGAGCATTCACTCCACTTCTCCCCTCCCTCCTAGAGCTAAGATTTGATTCCTTTGAGCTAGAGCTTGGGTAGAGAAGTGATTCCTAGTGAGGATTAGAGAAGCTTTGAGAGCCCCTTCGAATCTCTCCATCTCAAGAGCACTTGAAGCATCTCTGGGCAATTGATTCGTGTTTGTTACTCTTGAAGCTTGCTTCTAGACGGTTAGGCGTCTCCCGTTGAGTGCCCTCTTGGTGTGGTGCACCCGGGATCGTTTGTATTACCCTCTCCTTGGTGGAGAATTCTTAGTGAGCACCAATCTTCCTTTGTGGGGATTGGAAGAGGAAAAGAGGCTCTTGGTGATAGCCCTCCCTTTGTGGGATCCTCAACGGAGACGTAGCTTCCTTTGTGGGAGTGAACTTCGGATTAAACTCTTGTGTCTCCATTTGCTTGCTTGAATTCTTTGTTTCTCTCTAACCCTAGAGCTTGTTTGTGCCCGATCTCTAAATTGGTTGTGCTCCAACTCATATCTTTGGTTGCAGGTGGTTCTTAGCTTCTAAACTAAACCTTTGATTCAAATAGAATTGCTAGAATCGCTTTACATTTCAAATTTCGTTTTAGTCACCTCTGTACTGTCGGTAGTACCGGTCCGGTACCGGAAGTACCGACCCCTCGGTAGTTCCGGCACCGCGTCGGTAGTACCGACAGGTGTTTTAACCGCTGCATTTGTTTCAGAAATTTGAAGTGATCCTATTCACCCCCCCTCTAGGCATCACAAGGTCCTTTCAATTGGTATCAGAGCCTAATCCCTTGATTTAGGCTTAACCGCTAAGGGATCAAGATGTCAGGGAGCGGAGACAACCAATCCGCCGAAGAAATCGCCGCCAAGGAAGCTCAAGAGAAAGAGCTTAAAGCAGCCCAAGACATCACCGGGAAGGCCCCAAGCCGTTCCAACGGAGAAAGCTCCGATGACTCTTCATCCGACTCCGACTCTGACTCAAGTGATGAAGACGTCAAGGATGATGATGATGCGGCAAGGAAGGCGGCGAAGAAGAAGAGAAGAAAAGCTAAGAAGAAGAAGAAGGCCAAGAAGATGGCCAAGAAGCTCCTCAAGAAGATGATCAAGAAGGAGCAAGCAAAGCATTACCACTCCGGCTACTATGAAGTGCCATTCCACTACGGACAACCTACGGGCAACAATCCTAACGAAAAGTTTTATTCCGTACATTTGGGAAAGCCTCCCCACTTCGATGGGAAAGACTATCCCAAATGGGCTTATGATATGCAAATGCACCTCTACGGGCTTCACCCTTCTCTTTGGAAGATTGTGGTTGTAGGTGTGACAATCCCCGCCGAAGGAGAAGCTCTTACACTCGAGCATGAGCAAGACCTCCACCGCAACGTGCAAGCAACAAGAGTAATCACGGGATCCTTGTGTGCTCAAGAGTTCAACAAAGTCCGGAACATCCAAATTGCCAAGGTGATTTGGGACACACTCAAGGAGGCACATGAGGGTACCGATCAAGTGAGAAGAGGCAAGATCGACTTGATTCACGGAGAGCTTGAGCTTTTCGTCATGAAGGATGGAGAGACCGTGAGGGAAATGTATGATAGGCTAATACTTCTTGTCTCGGACATCAAAGCTCTTGGAAGCAATGATTGGGATGATGAGAAGGTCACAAAGAAGTTGCTAAGAGCTTTCACATCGAAGAATCCAAACCTAGCAACCATGATAAGAAGAGATCCCAACTATCACAACATGACTCCCAATCAACTTCTTGGTGAAATCTTGCATCAAGAGCTAGTTGATCAAGACGTGGAGAAGTCTCTTACATTGAAGGTGAACAAAAGTCTAGCCCTCAATGCTAGCTCTAGTGAAGTGGTGGAATTGAAGCCGAAGACTTCCAAGACTAAGAATGAAGATTCAAGTGAGGAAGGAAGTACGGATGAAGAAACCGCCTTTGCCATAAGAAAATACAAGAAGTTCTTGAAGTCCAAGGCATCAAGGAAAGGCGGTGATGATAGAAAGAAGAAGTCACAAAGAAAATGCTATGAGTGTGGAGAGTATGGACACTTCATCACCGAGTGTCCCAAGAACAAGAGCAAGGACAAGAATGAGGAAGAGAAGAAGTACAAGGAGAAGAGCAAAGAGTACAAGAACAAGTACCAAGGGCGTGTTCACGTGGGTCAACAATGGGACTCAAGTGATGAAGATGAAACACCAAAGAAGAAAGGCATGGCAACACTTGCCATGGCACAAGGAACATCTTCGCCACGCCTCTTCAACAACTTCTCCGACGATGAGGACAACTCTCACTTTTGTCTCATGGAAAGAGGGAGCAAGGTACAAGAGTCAACCACCTCATCCTCTCTCACCTCATCATCTTCCACACCTAGTAATGACATAGATAACCTAGATGAGGAAAAAGAAATGGAGGCAAACATGATAAAGCAATTTGGTAAAAAGGGCCATAAAGAAATTAAAAAGCTTTTGGACAAATTAGAGGAAAGGAAGGAGATTCTTCATGAGCAAGAAGACTTGCTTATCCGTGAAAAGGAAAGAAACCTTGCTCTAGAGAAAATCCTTGCCGAAGAAAAGGCTAAGGTGGAGAAGTTGACCACGGACTTGTCTTTGGCTAATGACTCCAACAAGAGGATGTCAAAGGATTACACTTTGGCAAATGAATCTCTAGCTTCCCTAAAGACTACTCATAGTGAGCTTCAATCGAGCTTTTCATGCTTGACGGATAAACATAAAAATCTTGAGACAAACTATAGTACCCTTTGGGAAAGCACCAAAGCCAATTCTAAGGCAACACTTGACTCTAATGCCTCCACTAGCGAAGGTTGTTCTATTTGCTCTAATGTTGATATAAATGCTCTCAAGACTAACCATGCAAGGCTTGAGGAAACAATCAAGAGCAAAGACAAAGAAATAGCCCGATTGAACATGTTGATCACTCAAGGCAAGAATGGTGCCAAGTCCATTCCTAAGGTGGTTGACAAAAAGGGACTTGGGCACTACAAGAACAACAAGGTCAATGGTAGGGTGGTGGTTAAAGGGCATGAGATCCCCTTGTGGAACAAGGGAGGCTACCTCAACACTATTATGGATATTGCCCATGGAGTCACCACCTCCACCACAACAAAGGACAAGCCAAAGATTGTGAACACCACAAAAGGGAATGGTGGGGTTAATTCTCCATCAAAGGCATTGAAGAATGTGGTGGAACACAAGCCCTCTCCCAACTACACTTGTGACTATGTTGTGACTTTGGACCACAATGGTAAAATGGTGGTCAAGTATGTTGGGGCCTACACAAAGAAGACTATGAGAAAGAGTGTGTGGGTTCCGAAAGTTTATGCTTCTAACCTCCAAGGACCCAAATCCTTTTGGGTACCTAAACCAAAAGCCTAAACTTGTTTTGTAGGCCTACTCCTCCGGTGGAAGCGCATGGTTGATTGATAGTGGTGCCACTAATCACATGACCGGAGATGAAGGCTTATTTGCATCCCTTGATCATTATGACAACCCTACGGAAGCTATCATCTATGGAGACAATGGTCAAGGAGATGTAATCGGTCTAGGTAAAATTGCCATCTCAACAACAAATTCAATTGAAGATGTTTTTCATGTGCAAGGTTTAGGGTACAACTTGTTGTCGGTTTCACAACTTTGTGAGAAAGGCTATAATTGTCTCTTTACCAAAGAGGGTGTGACCATCTCTAGAAGTGAGGATTCCTCTATTGTCTTTGCTGGTCACCTAAGGGGAAAGCTTTACTATGTGGACTTCACAGAAGTAAAGGTGGACCCTAAGGCTTGCTTAGTGGCAAAATCCGACATGGGTTGGCTATGGCATCGCCGACTAGCCCATGTTGGCATGAGGAACTTGGCCAAACTTCAAAAGGATGAGCACATCCTAGGACTAACAAATGTTGTTTTTGAGAAAGATAGGTTATGTAGTGCTTGTCAAGCGGGAAAACAAGTTGGAGCGCATCATCCCGCCAAGAACATCCTATCAACATCAAGACCATTGAAGCTACTACACATGGACTTGTTTGGACCAATTGCCTACATAAGCATCGGTGGTAACAAATATGGTTTAGTAATTGTTGATGATTTTTCCCGTTTCACTTGGGTATTCTTTTTGCAAGATAAAGGTGAAGCAAAGGGAATTGTGAAGAAGTTCATTAGAAGAGTTCAAAATGAGTTCGAGCTCAAGGTCAAGAACATAAGGAGTGATAACGGCTCGGAGTTTAGAAACACTCAAGTTGAGGAGTTTCTAGATGAAGAAGGCATCAAGCATGAACTCTCCGCTCCATACACACCTCAACAAAATGGCATCGTTGAGAGGAAGAACCGTACGTTGATTGAAGTGGCAAGAACAATGCTTGATGAATACAAGACTCTGGACTCATTTTGGGCGGAAGCCATCAACACCGCATGCCATGCCGCCAACCGCCTCTACCTCCACAAGTACTTGAACAAGACTCCCTACGGGATCATCACCGGTAAGAAGCCAAGTGTGCATTACTTTAGGGTCTTTGGGTGTAAGTGTTTCATACTTAACAAGAAACCCAAAGCCTCAAAGTTTGCATCCAAGGTTGATGAAGGTTTTCTCATTGGTTATGGAACTAACGAACATGCCTATCGTGTTTTCAACAAAACCACCGGTTGTGTTGAGACCACGGTAGACGTGAAATTTGATGAATCCAACGGCTCTCAACGAGAGCAAGTTAGTGAAAACCTTGTAGATGATGAAGAACCCCCAAGTGTGTCAATCTTTAGAATGGGGACCGGTGAAGTTATGCCTCGTGAGGCTCAAGTTCAAGCTCCGGGTGAAACAAGCAATCAAGATCCACCATCATCAACAAGAGTGGAACCACCAAGTTCTCAAGCTTGTCAAGAGGAAAGTCAAGTTCATGGTGATGATCATGGACGGGTCTTTGATCAAGGGGGAGAACAAGGTGGTGAAGCTCAAGGAGAAGCTCCACAAGTTGAAGATGATGATGATGGACTCATTCAACGTCAATCTCAAGCACCACACCCAAGAGTACATCAAATGGTTCAACGGGATCATCCCGTTGACAACATACTTGGGAGTATCCAAAGAGGGGTAACAACTCGCTCAAGATTGTCAAACTTTTGTGCATTTTACTCGTTTGTCTCCTCTTTGGAACCTCTTAGTGTGGAACAAGCTCTTGAGGACCCGGATTGGATTATTGCCATGGAGGAAGAGTTGAACAACTTCAAGAGAAATGAAGTTTGGGAGTTGGTGCCAAGACCAAAGCAAAATGTGATCGGCACCAAATGGGTCTTTAGGAACAAGCAAGATGAATTTGGTGTCGTCACAAAGAACAAGGCAAGGCTTGTTGGCAAAGGGTACACTCAAGTTGAAGGCTTGGACTTTGGAGAGACCTATGCACCGGTAGCAAGGCTTGAATCAATTCGTATCCTTTTGGCCTATGCTACTCATCATGACTTCAAGCTTCATCAAATGGATGTCAAGAGTGCATTCTTGAATGGACCTCTCCAAGAAGAAGTATATGTTGATCAACCACCGGGCTTTGAAGATCCAAACTTTCCCAACCATGTGTACAAGCTCCATAAGGCGCTCTATGGGCTCAAGCAAGCTCCTAGAGCATGGTATGAATGCCTTAAGGATTTTCTTCTTAAGAACGGTTTTGAGATAGGCAAAGCCGATTCTACTCTCTTCATTCAAAGAAATGGAAATGATATCTTTGTATGCCAAATTTATGTTGATGACATTATCTTTGGTTCTACTAATGATAAATTTTGTGAAGAGTTTAGTAGAATCATGACCAAGAGATTCGAGATGTCTATGATGGGTGAATTGAAGTTCTTCCTTGGATTTCAAATCAAGTAATTGAAGGAAGGGACTTTTCTATGTCAAACCAAGTATGTGAAGGATATGCTCAAGAGGTTTGATATGGCCGATTCCAAGCCCATCAAGACTCCCATGGCATTAAATGGACATCTTGATCTCAATGAAGAAGGGAAGTCGGTCGACCAAAAGGTATATCGCTCCATGATTGGCTCCCTCCTTTACCTTTGTGCATCTAGGCCCGATATAATGCTTAGTGTGTGCATGTGTGCAAGATTTCAAGCTAATTCTAAGGAGTGTCATCTAATGGCTGTTAAGAGAATCTTTAAATATTTGGTACACACTCCAAACCTTGGCTTGTGGTATCCCAAGGGCTCCACTTTTGATTTACTTGGCTACTCCGATTCGGACTATTCCGGTTGCAAAGTAGATCGAAAGAGCACTACCGGGACTTGCCAATTTCTTGGTAGGTCTTTGGTTTCGTGGAGCTCAAAGAAGCAAAATTCGGTTGCTTTGTCCACGGCTGAAGCCGAGTATGTGGCGGCCGGTGCTTGTTGTGCACAACTCTTGTGGATGAAGCAAACGTTGAGTGACTACGGTTGTGAGTTTAGTAAGATTCCACTCTTGTGTGATAATGAGAGTGCCATCAAGCTAGCAAACAATCCGGTCCAACACTCTAGAACAAAGCACATAGATATTCGACATCATTTCTTAAGGGATCATGAGGCTAAGGGAGATATTGCTCTACGTCATGTGAGCACCGAGAGGCAACTTGCCGATATCTTCACTAAGCCTCTAGACGAGCAAAGGTTTTGTGCTTTGAGAAGTGAGCTAAACATCTTGGATTCTCGTAACTTGGCTTGACTTGTTGCACACAAAATTGTTTGATGCCTAGATAGAGAGAAAAATGTTTTATTTTCTTCACTCTGTGTGTGTCTTACAAAACTTGGTTCTTCCCATAGTGTTTGGTGATTATCGCTTTGATTGATTGATTGTGTCTAATCACCAAGCTCGATGGTTGCTCTACATGTCCATAGTCTTTTCCCTCTATCTATTTCAGCTATTCTCTCAATATCTTCTTCAAAAATTCTTGAATTCACGGTACTACCGACACAAGGTCGGAAGTACCGCTAAACGCACACTGTTGGAATTTCGAAAACCCACGGTACTACCGACACGAGGCCGGTAATACCGATGAGAGCTCACTGTTTGGAATTCTGCAAAATCAGCGGTAGTACCGGTACCATGTCGGTACTACCGATGGGACCCTCGGTAGAACCGACCCTCCGTCGGTAATACCGCTATGGACTCTCTGGCTCAATTTTCTTGGACCCTCAGTAGTACCGGGACCCTGTCGGTACTACCGATAATCGTCGCTGGGGTTTAAATACCCCCCGAATCAGACAGGTTCTAGGGTTCCTCTCTTTCAACCGTTACCGCCTCCCTCTCCTCTCCTCTCTCAAATCCGTGAAGGGAACTCAAAATCCGACCGGGAAAACTTCAAACTAGCCATTCCATTGGATTCCCCACCCTTCGGAACATCCGATCCTCGCCGGGAGTTCTTCGATTCGCGCGGGAAGGATCAAGGTATTTCATTCAAAATCCTCTCTAATCGATCTCTCAATGCCGTTGTTTCTAGGAGGAATGCTTTAGGGAATCATCTTTATATCCATCCTAGAACACTTGCCCATGATCTCGTAGCGTTTCGTTGGTTGAATCACTCGGTTCATGGATTTTTCACACTGTTGCAGACCCCGTCGGTAGTACCGACCCCGTGTCGGTAGTACCGACAGGCGTCTGTCACAGGTGCTTAAGTCCATGAACTGAGCCAATCCTTCTCAAATCTTTCACACCCATCTTATACAATCCTTATACACTCTCTCAGATGAGTCGGGCCAGCAAGCAAGTGATCCAAGAAGGCTCCGATGAGGATGACGTCCCTCTCGCTCAAAGGAAGAGGAAGGTGGGCAAGGGTGCTCAACGCCCACGTAGTCGAGGCCGTAAAAATCCTCCAGCTGCTCCTCGTCGCTCGACTAGTCAGGGTCAGCATGCACGTACCAAGCAAGCTCATGAACCGGATGATCATTATGATGACTATGAAGATATCTCTTTGGACTCTCTTGCGGGTTTTGTACTTAGGCCCTGCGTGCCTCCTCGTCCGGCAACTACAATGGGAATCATGAAGATGGTTGACTACAAGAGTGGGTCACATGACGTGTACAAGCAAAGGTACTCTGATCTGGCTGAATGGCAAAAGGAATTTGAAGATATCCGCTTTTGGCTCAAGTTCAATGCCGATTGGTATGAATCGGTTATCTTATGCAAGGAGCACATGACTATTGACATGAAGTCCATCAATTGGGATGCTTTGAGGTCATTCAACATTCCGGCCGTCAATGAGGCTATTGACATTTGCCATGCTAAGGGAATGACTTCAATCATGGCACTGAATTATGATTGGAATGAAGAAGTCATCGCACAATTCTATGCCAATCTTTATGTCCGGCGTGAAACCAAGACCTTTCATTAGCTCTTACAAGGGAAGCCTCTCTCCGTCTCTTATGAGAGGTTCACGCAGATTCTTGGTTTTGATGCGGAGGATCTTGGTCGTCGTAAGATTCATGGAGGAGAAATCCCACTTGATAGTGAGATGGCATTCATGTACGACGCCGCTTATGGCAAGGTTGAGTTTGGTACTACTCATGGTATGAAGCCCGTCTGTAGGATGTTGAACCAGCTCTTTCGATACACTCTCACTCCTAAGATAGGTGACAACTACAACATCTCCAACATTGCCAAGAATATTCTTGTGAGGATGGCACCGGGCAAAGAAAAGTTTAGTGTGTTTGATTTCATTTGGGAGGAGATCATTGTGTGCTCAGTGTCTGCTAACAAGAGTTGTCAGTATACCCCCTGGATCTTCAGGATGATATGTGAGGTGACCGGAGTTGACATTCTCACCGACAAGACTCACACTTGGTACAAGCCAAACAAGGGCAACATTGAGCGTCTCCTCAAGTTGGGCAAGCATGCCCCTCCTAGAGCTCCTACCTCAGCTGGACCTTCTTCCGGTGATCCCTCCTCCTATGAGGCTCCCTCTTCCTCTCGTGGCCCATCATCAACTAGAGGCACCGTCCCCCCCGGCAAGAAGAAGAGCATATTCAATTTCTTATCTCAGGGCCTCTTCGCTTGTTTCAATGTTGGGAAGCACAATGCTCAGGAAATCTGCGCTCACAGGCAGCATGTGGATGAGCAGCTCATCAAGTTGGAGACTCGCCAGAAGACCTTGCTCACTCAAGCCAACATTGAGCACTCTCCCGTTCGCGAGCCCATGGACTTCCCTCCTCCACCGGTCTTCTACAATCCTTGGGAGGTGTACGGCGACACATCCATGATGTATGGAGCTCCTCCGGCCGATATCGACAATGAAGACTTTGGTGGTGGTGACACCGAGGAAGACGACTCTCCTCCGGCAGTCCACTCTCCACATGGTAGTGATGATTGAAGGGCCTCCTCTTTTTGGCGCTTGATGCCAAAGGGGGAGTGAGCTCACAATTTATCCATGTGAGGGGTGGTGTGTATCTTCGCTCTTTTATCTATCTATCTATCTTAGGTTGTGGACATGTATGAACTATGTGTGTGGTGTGATGGATGGTGAACCTAGAACCTTTTAAATTTGTAAGACTTAATCGTGCTAGTGTGGAACCTCGTTTATATATTTGTGATGCTTGGTGGTTGTTATTTCTCACTTTGTTGGTTTGAATATCTTGTCATATGCATCACGGTTATTATATCACACTTATGCACTTGTGTATGCAAATTGAGAGTGAAGTTTTCTTCTAAACGTGTGATAGGCATTTGAGGCCTCCATAAAAGACCAAGCACACATTTAGGGGGAGTTTCACTTTAAATTCTTGGATACACACATCTTTATTTGAAAATGAATTGGGTTGTCATCAATCACCAAAAAGGGGGAGATTGAAAGTGCATCTTGGCCCCTAATTGTTTTGGTGATAGTGACAAACACAATTTGTGGCATTTAACGTTTGAATAAGATGTGTGCAGGATTTACTTAATTGAAAGTTATGGTTTTGACCAAAAGAAGGCCCCCAACTCCAATTCGGCGTTTTCAACTCAAGTCAAGGCTTAATTTAATTTTGATTTTGAATTTCAGTATAGGAAACACCGTACTATAAAGGGGGATGTGAATTGATAGCCAAGAGATGCTAAAAGTGCTCTAGAAGATGACCCAAGTGAGTGAGAAGAGATTAGAGTTGACACGTGCACATTTGCTTATCTTATCTCAACTTCTCAGCCTTTGTCGGTAGTACCGACCCTGGGTCGGTAGTACCGACAAGGCCTCACTGGCGAGTTTTAGCCAGGGGCTCGGTAGTACCGACCCTGGGTCGGAACTACCGATATGCCTCCACTGTTGGGTTTCTACGACACCCCTCGGTAGTTCCGACCCCGTGTCGGAAGTACCGATAAACCCCGATTCTGCACAGTAACGGCTAGTTTTCAGGGTTGGGTATAAATACCCCCCTTCTTCTCCCTCACTCATTGCTGACCAACCACGGGACAAACACTCACTTGAGCATTCACTCCACTTCTCCCCTCCCTCCTAGAGCTAAGATTTGATTCCTTTGAGCTAGAGCTTGGGTAGAGAAGTGATTCCTAGTGAGGATTAGAGAAGCTTTGAGAGCCCCTTCGAATCTCTCCATCTCAAGAGCACTTGAAGCATCTCTGGGCAATTGATTCGTGTTTGTTACTCTTGAAGCTTGCTTCTAGACGGTTAGGCGTCTCCCGTTGAGTGCCCTCTTGGTGTGGTGCACCCGGGATCGTTTGTATTACCCTCTCCTTGGTGGAGAATTCTTAGTGAGCACCAATCTTCCTTTGTGGGGATTGGAAGAGGAAAAGAGGCTCTTGGTGATAGCCCTCCCTTTGTGGGATCCTCAACGGAGACGTAGCTTCCTTTGTGGGAGTGAACTTCGGATTAAACTCTTGTGTCTCCATTTGCTTGCTTGAATTCTTTGTTTCTCTCTAACCCTAGAGCTTGTTTGTGCCCGATCTCTAAATTGGTTGTGCTCCAACTCATATCTTTGGTTGCAGGTGGTTCTTAGCTTCTAAACTAAACCTTTGATTCAAATAGAATTGCTAGAATCGCTTTACATTTCAAATTTCATTTTAGTCACCTCTGTACTGTCGGTAGTACCGGTCCGGTACCGGAAGTACCGACCCCTCGGTAGTTCCGGCACCGCGTCGGTAGTACCGACAGGTGTTTTAACCGCTGCATTTGTTTCAGAAATTTGAAGTGATCCTATTCACCCCCCCTCTAGGCATCACAAGGTCCTTTCAACTGTTTTCCTAGGTGGTTCTCCATGTTCCGATTAACATAGCAAATGTGGTCTTGCAAGTAAAATAACATAAAGCGGAACATAGAACATAAAGGTATCCAAATTGATTAATACCATCCTAGTTAAGCATGCTAAGCAATAGCTACCATCAAGATTAATTTAATAACCCGATTACAAGGCAAAGGTCATAAAAGACTAGGCATGATCCTTAGTAGGTTCCCGTCAAAATTAATGCAAGCAACAAAAGTAAATACGATGAATTTAATGCATGTTATATAGGACAAGTGGGTATGCATCAAGGAAGACTTGCCTTCAACAAGACTCGGCTGCTCAAACTCTGGCGCATCTTGATCTTCAAATCCTTCGAACGCTTCACTCTCTACGTTCCACAACATTCACATACAAGCATACAACAAGAATAAAAGAGAAACAATCGTCAAACAGTACTAACAGAACAAAACAGAGACATAAAACTAATCTACACTTCAAGATGATCGTGTGGACATAAAGAACGCTAAAAACGGAGCTAAAACGACCAAGATATGCACTAACGAAGGTATAAGGACTAATCTGTAAAGAAAACTAAAGGTTCTGGGCTTAAACGTTACAAAAGGACCTATCTGTAAAGGAACTCGCTACTGCGGAAGGACCTATTTGTAAATCTAGAAAACTTAACAACTTTCTTGCAAAAGGGCGGAGTCAGGCCGGTTTGACCGGTATTGACTTGGATTAGATCTAATCCGACCCGTTGGATCTTGATCCAACGGCTGCCGGCGGCTGCAAGTGCTGGCGGCGGCGGGTTGCGATGGCGAGCGGCGGCGGACGGCGGCGGACTCGCCGGCACGGCTCGGAATCGAGCTGGGGTGCTCGATTGGATGCGCAGATGACACCAGGGTGAAGCGCGTGTGACGGCGAAGCAAACTAGGGTGGTGCGGGCGGCTAGGTCGCGGCGGAGACGGCGCGCGGCACGGCGAGGCGGAGCGGCGCGACGACGCAACGACGGCGAGCTCGTCTCGGCGACTCGGGACACAGGGACGCAAACAAGCGGCACCTGCGGGATCCTCACCTCCACGCGCAGCTCCGGGACGGCTTCACAACGGCGGGGAGGCGACGACGGCGAAGAACAGCGGCGGCGGCTAGCTAGGGTTTCGCGAGCTCGGGCGCAAGGCACAGGCGACGGCTAGGGTTTTGGTGGCTCAGCTCAGAGGCGGCGGCTGCCTTAAATAGGGCCGGGGTGGTCCCTTGGCGTGCGGGCCACACCTGGGAAGGCATGCGCGGAGCGGACGCGGACGCGCCCGGGGCTCGGACCTGAGTCCGACTCGGGGACGAACCGGAGGAGGGGGATGACAGATGGGGACCACCTGTCGGCGGCTGCGGGCGCCGGTGAGAGCGGGATGGGCTGGCGGCGGCTGCTGGGCCGAGGTGGGCCAAGGGTGCGCGGCGCGGGGAAACCAGGTTGGGGAGCTGGAGGAGCGGCAGCGGACTTCTGCCAGCTGGGCTTGACGCGAAGCTGGGCCGGAAGGAGAGGAAGGAAGGGCAAAGATAGAGAAGGGGTTTTGCATTTCTGAAAAGACACAAACAAGTGAATTCAAATTCAAATTTGAATTCAAACAACCAAAAGCAATACATCAGCATGAATGCAACAATAAATTCATATAGTTATTTATTTTATTTTAGAAAAATCTTAAATGCCTAAAAGAAAGTAAATGCAACCCTATAATCCTTAAGAGCATAATTAAATGTTTCTAGCAAATTTTATTTAAAGCTTCAATTTGGAAAATTAGGGTGTTACAACTTTGGAGTCACCATATGCTAGTAGTCGCTTGATGCCAAGGGACACTGCGATTCGGAGCCCATGGATTAGCGCCTCGTATTCAGCTCCATTGTTGGAGGCCTTGTAGTGTATCTGCAGGACGCATTTGAGTTGTTCTCCCTAAGGAGAGATGAATAGCACTCCTGCTCCTGCGCCTTTGAGGTTAAGGGCACCGTCAAAGTACATTATCCAGTGCTCAGGCCTCTCCTTGGGAGGAGGCATCTGGATCTCTGTCCACTCTGACATGAAGTCAGCTAGAATCTGTGACTTGATCGCATGTCAAGGGCAGAACTCGATGTCGAACTCTCCAAGCTCCACCGACCACTTGACGATGCGGCCGTTGGCGTCACGGTTGCAGATGATCTCCCCTAGCGGGAAGGATGATGGCACCTTGATCTTGTGGCTTGGAAGTAATGGCGAAGCTTTCTCGACATGATCAGGAGTGCGTAGAGCAACTTCTGAGGCTGTGAATATCGTGTTTTAGTGCCGGCCAGGACTTCGCTCACATAGTACACAGGTCGTTGAACAGGATAGACCTGCCCTTCTTCCCGTTCAGCAACGAGAACCGTGCTGACCACATTAGTGGTGGCGGAGATGTAGAGGAGGAGCGTTTCTCCTGGTATGGTGGAGTCATGATTGGGGGCGTGGTCATGGTATCTTTGAGAGCCTCGAAAGCCTTCTGTGCTTCTTCATCCCATACGAACTTATCTGCTTTCTTCAATAGCTTGAAGAAAGGCAGACCTTTTTCGTCGAGCTTGCTGATGAAACGACCTAGGGCCGCCATCATGCATGTGAGCTTCATGACGTCTTTGTTACAAGATGGCTTGGCCATGTTGCGGATTGCATCGACCTTGACGGGATTAGCTTCGATGCCTCGGTGTCCCACCATGAAGTCCAGAAGCAACCCAGAGGGAACACCGAAGATGCACTTGGTCGGGTTGAGCTTCCACTGGTAGGTGCGTAGGTTGGAGAAGGTTTCGGCGAGGTCGGCGATGAGCTGATCTTGCACGGTGGTCTTGATGACCACATCGTCGACGTAAGCTTCCACGTTCTTCCCGATCTGAGACTTCAGGCAGTTCTGTATCGCCTTCTGGTAGGTCGCACTAGCGTTTTTCAGGCCAAAGGTCATGACCTTATAGCAATAGATGCCATTGGGCGTTATGAACGCTGTCTTGTCTTGGTCGTCAGGATTCAGGGCTATTTGGTGATACCCTGAGTAGCAGTCGAGGAAGCATAGTAGAACGCTGCCAGCTGTGGAGTCCACGACCTGGTCGATGCGAGGGAGAGGGAAGGGATCTTTCGGGCAGTGCTTGTTGAGGTCGGTGTAGTCGATACACATCCTTAGCCCTCCAGTCTTTTTGGGTACAAGGACCGGGTTTGCGAGCCAAACCGGGTGTTTACACTCTCGTATGAATCCTGCAGCTAGGAGCTTACAGACTTCTACTTCTATGTCCTTCTTTCTATCTTTTGCAAATCGCCGGAGCTTTTGCTTGATAGGTCTTGCGATTTTGCTTACTTCAAGGGCGTGCTCAGCTAGCTCCCTGGGGACATCGGGCATGTCAGACGGGCTCCATGCAAAGATATCGGCGTTGTCCCAGAGGAAACTGGTGAGCGCGAGTTCCGATTTGGGGTCGAGGTCGGCCCCGATGGTGACTTCTCTAGTTGCGTCGGGCAGGCCGAGGCAAACTTTCTTCACAGCGGGACTTGCGTCCAAGGCGGTTGTTGTACTCTTCTGTTCTGGGACCTCCAGTGTAGTTTGGTCGATCTTGGCGGCCTGGGCGACCATGACCGTAGCGGCAGCTTTGCATGCAGAAACCTTGGCGAGATCGACGGTGTCGCTCTCGCAGTTGTAGGAGACGAGGATGTCGTCGTAGACGGAAAGGATCCCGTTTGGAGCTGGCATCTTCATGATGAGGTAGGTGTGATGCAGTATGGTCATGAATTTGGCCAACATGGGTCGACCATGGATGGCGTGGTAGGAGGAGCGGAAGTCCGCAACCTCAAATGTCAGGTACTCCCTGCGGAAGTTTTCCTGTTGTTGGTATTTCTTAACGTCGATGCTAAGTTATGAGTTCCTAGCAACGATGCCAGAAATGACTGAATGGTAATCCTAACGATTACAAGAGTCCGCAAGCGCATGGAAGTACCATTGTAGCATTTCCCCAAAGGAGTATTCCAAAGGGTATCGAATCCAAGGAAGGCTGGGCGGATTAACAAGTTCAACACTATTGCAAGGAGTATAAATCATAGACGGGAACGAACCAGACATTCAAGTACAGGGGTAAGATATGATAGATAAGATAGTAGTGTGAACCCTCGACCGTGTAGTGTGTTCATTGATGTCGCCAATGATCCTCGAAGCTGGGTGATCCACTTGAACTCGCCAGGGAGGTTCTCGCCTTGATGCTACCTCCCCCTCAACAGCAGCTTCGCCTTGATCTGGGTTTGTCGTTGTAGGTGTGGGAGAGGGCCCGTTCTCGATCGTCGTCGAAGTAGTAGGTACATGCTCAGCCGTGGGCGCCACACCGCCATCTTCATCATCTCCATGTTCATGCTCCTCCTCCTGGAAGATCTCCTCGCCAAGTTCATCATCACCTGCACACTCAAAAACAAGCTGACTACGTGGCTGTGTCTCGTCGAAGGTTACCTCGCAAGTCTCCACGATTTGGTTAGTTTCAAGATTGAGCACACGAAATGCTCTAGAATGAGATGCATAACCAAAGAAAATACCATCGACAGACCTAGCCGCGAACTTGTCCAACTTCTTCCCTTTCTTTAGAATGAAGCATTTACAACCAAAGGCATGGAAGTGACTCACCTTGGGTGTGCGACCGTGCATCAACTCATAGCATATTTTCTTCTTGTGAACCCTGAGGTAGATCCTGTTCGACACATAGCACGCGGTATTGACCGCCTCAGCCCAGAACCTTCTTAGAGTCCTATGTTCATCGAGCATCATCCGAGCCATCTCGCACAAGGTTCTGTTTTTCCTTTCCACCACGCCATTCTGGGGGGGCGTTCAAGACCCAAGTCATGGCAAAAGGTTTCGAAACGAGTGTTTTTGAATTCCGAGCCATTGTCACTGCGGATCGCTCGGATGGCATCTCCGTGCCTCTTATTCTTCAACCTCAAGACAAGATCTCGAACAAAACCAAACGTCTCCCCCTTCTCCTCCAAGAAGAAAACCCACGCATACCGAGACTAGTCGTGCACCACAACTAGGACGTACCACTTCCCACCCGCAGATCGCACACGAGCTGGGCCAACAAGGTCCATATGGAGCAGCTCGCATGGACGCTCCGTCATCACATCGGTGAGGGGCGGGTGAGAAGAGGCTACCATCTTGGCATGCCTACACGGCGCACAAACCAACTCTTTCTCAAACCTCAACCGTGGCAATCCTCGGACCAAATTGAGTTTACTCAAGCGAGACAAAAGGTCAAAGCTCAAGTAACCCAACTTCCTATGCCACTTCCACAACTCATTCAAAGAACCAGCCAAAAACCAACACTCCACACCAGAAGACTGAGAGAAATCAGCTCGGAACACTTGACCCTCGGGAACGACCATGCAAACTAGGTCCTCTCGAGAATCTAAAATCCGAGAACCACTAGGCCGAAACAACACCTCAAAGCCCTCATCCAACAACTGGGACACGGAAAGCAAATTGAACCCCAGCGATTGAACAAGAGCAACACGCCTGAGAGTGACCTTGTCACTTACCTTGGTCTCACCTTCTGAAAGCACACGCCCTCGCCCATTGTCCCCAAAGGTGATGTATGTCCTGGACACCACCGGGACGAGACTTGAGAACCACCCCTTGTCTCCGGTCATATGCCTCGAGCAACCTGAGTCAATCAACCAAACGTTCCTCAAGTCTCCCACCTGAAATTCAAAAGCGAGCACGTGAGTGAACAAACGACTCAGCACTGGGGTTAGTACCAAAAGAGTAAAACCAGTGCCGAGCCATTTGCTCCAAAGTGGGGTTAGCACAAACCAAATCATCACGCCTATCAAAGCTACCGCCACGAAAACCACCACGGTAACCACCACGAGGGAACCAACCCTCTCTAGCTGGAGGAGGACGAAAACCACGAAAGGAAGGCCGTGGACCGTTCCTCCTCTCCATCACAAAGCTACGACTTCTCCCTCCCTCATATTGAGCATGAGGTGGAGAACGTCTAGCAGACTGACCACCTGCAGACTTTCCATGCCAACCACCAGAACCACGACCAACAGAACCGAACCGAGCATCCGTACGAGCACAGAAACCGAACTGCTGTCTGTCCAGACCTGCACTGGTCTGACCGGTGGAGTACACCGGTCTGACCGGTGGTGCTCGGCCAGCAGCACCACCTGCCACCTTTCAATCTCCCCAAGCCGGAACCGTCCTCATAATCGCCTTGGCCCTGGGCATCTGCATACGAGGCTCAGGTACACCATTAGAGGGGTGGTACCTGTCCTTGTTAGCCCACTCCTTAGCCATTCTCTCCTCACGCTTCCTCTTGAAGCAAAACTCATCCTTGTGACCATCTCTACCACAATACCCACCATGGAACTTCATGGGCTGTGGCTTAGGCTTAGGTTTGGGTTGGGGCTGCTCACTCGGCTTCTCACCCTTCTTCTCTCCATCCTCACATCCCTTCGGGCTCACAAACTTCACCGGTTTTTGGAAGTCATTTGTTGGGTGAGGGAATATGGGTGGATCTGGAGTTGTGTCAAGTTTGTTTCTGAGATGGTTAGGCTTGGGCTCAAACTTGTTCTTGTGTTTGTTTGGTGGTGGGATAGGGATCTCTCCAACTCTCTCAACTCCCTCACCACTATTTTCTCCAAGCTTGTCAGCCCCAAGTGCCTGACCATCATAGCGTTTGAAAGCTGCTATCATGATACCAAGCTGAGTCTCCTGACCCGACAACCAACTCATACACTTCCTCAGCTCATCATTCTCATCCTGCAAGCGATCAACATAATGTGCAAGCTCCAAATTCTTAACCGCATGCAACTCACAAGTAGAGCAAGAAGTGGGAATAGGCTCTTTCAGCTTAGCCTCAAGCGAAACAGTGTAAGCATGCATCTCATCAATCTTTCCATGCAAATCAGGGCAAGAAGTGCAAGCACCTAGCAAAGCAGGTCTAGACTTAAGCTCAGTCACTTCAACCCTAAGCACATCTAGTTCATCACAAGTAGAAGCATGCTTATCCTTGAGACTAGTAAGATCAGCTAGGTACACAGAGCAATTAACACAATCCACATCATCAGAAACCATAGGAGGAGCCTTAAGCGAATCAATCTCAATCTTAGCATCTAGGTTCTGGGTTTCTAGCTCAGCTACTCGGTTCCTAGGATCTTCTAGTAAGGCCCTAAGCTCTTTCCTCGTCTTCTTAGCCTCTCTAAGCATGTCATCACGGTTATCTAGCAACTTGCCAAGACGCTCATTCTCCTCACGCAAGAAGGGAAGCTCGTCATGTACCTCATCCTCGGAGTCGGAGTCCGAGACGCTATGGTGACTCTTCTTGCTGCCGGAGCCACGAGCCATGCCGCAGAAGCCATCTCTCGCGTAGCAGCTCAGCCCACTCAAGTTCTTGGATGACTTCTTGTTCTTGCGCTGATCACCTTCATCTTCACTGCTGCTCGAGCTCGAGGAAGAGTAGGCGGAGCTGGAGTCGACGTCGCTCGCTCCGACCATCACTCAGGCCTTCCTGCCGCGGCCGTCCTTCTTCCTCGACCGTCGCTCGTCCTTGTGCTTGTTCTTGTGCTTGTGATCGCGCCTCGATCAGTACTTGCCATCCTTGCTCGACCGGTGCTTGTAGCTATCCTTGTAGCCATCCTTGTTCTCCATCTTCTCCGGACAATCGGCGACGAAGTGTCCTGGCTTCCCGCACTAAAAGCATGTCCGTTGATTCCTCCTTGTGTTCACCCGGTTCTCTAGCAGCCTCTCGAACCGCCTGGTCAGCAACGCCAGCTCGTCCTCTCCAAGCACGTCGAACTCCTCGTCTGGCAAAGACATCAAAGAAGACAGAGAGTACATCCTGGAGGATGCGTTAGCATTAGACTTAGCCCCTTTGCCACCGACGAGAGCAAGACTATGAGAGTCAGTTGGGCTCTCGATCTTGGTTGTCATACCACGGTCCAACTCAGCCGACTTGAGCTTTGAGAACAGCTCGTTCACGGTCAGGGTGTCATACTTCTCGGACTCAAGAATAGCCTCGACCTTTCCGTCCCATACGGTACGATCCAACGAGTGCAAGAGCTGCACGGCTCTATCATGATCATCGTATGGGAGCATGGCCACATTGGCTCTTATGTTGTTCACCACTACCGTAAAACACTGGAAAAGGGCATCGACGGACTCGCCGGGGAGATGAGTGAAGTTCTCGTACTCTCTCCGGTAAGTCGCGTACATCCGAGCCTGAACCTGAGCATTCCCAGCATGAGCATCCTTCAACTGCTCCCAAATCCCACAAGCTAAGTCCTCTATCTGAACCTGATCAAATTCAGACTGACACAGAGCATGAAACAAGTAGTCGACCGCCTTGTTGTTGGCGTTGAACATGTCCCTCGATCCCGTAGCAAGGAAGTTAATCGGATGAACATAAGCTGTGTACACCGTAACGTCCCAAAGGATCTGACCCTTACCGCGGAGGAAAACCGTCATCCGCCTCTGCCACATCTGGTAGTTTTTGCCATCGAAGTGCGGAGGACCCGAACCCCATTCCTGGTACGCCATCCTTGGATCTTAGATTGGTTAGAATCCGAAGATCCGTAACCGGCTCTGATACCACTTGAAGGACCGGAACTGGCAACCAGTGAGGGGGGGAGTGAATGGGAGCCGATAAAAATTCTTCTCGAAGGAGATGAGAACTCCAACAAGATGAACAAGGCTTTCCAAACACGTCTCCGACTCAACTACCCAAGTTGGCCAAGACCACGCAGCCACTAGAGTGCTACTGGTCCTAGGAACCAACAACCATCAAAGCTAACCCGAGAACGCAGCGGAAAAACCAACTCGAGCAGCTACTGATCAGCACCGGTCAGACCGGTCACTTGCACCGGTCAGACCGGTCCCTATCGGATCTTCCGGACTGAGCCGCCGGAGCACCCGACACCCTCCAGAGACACACCGGGTCACCCTGGACCTTGAGCCGGGTCACCCGAGCAAGACTTGGCAATTCCCACAGAAAAGCTCCTGCACCGGTCAGGCTGGTGCAGCTCACCGGTCAAACCGGTCTGAGCCTGGAAATCCCAAATCTGCCAACTTGACCTCCCGAGCTCCAAACTGAACCAAACTCGAAACAGCAGCAACACGAGACAACAGGGAACTCACCAAGACGTTCACCCAAGCAAAACTCAACAAGGAGTCTGCACCGGTCAGACCGGTGAGAGGCACCGGTCAGACCGATGTGACCTGAGCTCTCGGGATGAATAGCGCCTGCGGGTCAACTCCCCCAAATCCAACTCCCGATCTCCCGAATCGCTCCACGGATTTGCACAAGACTTTGGGGATAGTAGGAACACCTCATGGGCACTCCATAGCCAAGATTTGGTCCACCAAAACTTGCTAAATCAAGAGGAATCGAAGAAATCCCACCAAGAACGCCTCTAACCCTAGTGAGGAGAAAACCCCAAAATCGAGCCCCTTTGCTCACGGATTTGGGAGGGGAATCAAAGGGAAAAGAACCACGAAGGGTTCAAGCATACATCCCCCACCGAATCCCAAAGAGAAAGGCCTCGAATCCGCCACAAGAAAATCACTAAGAAAGGGCTCCGAAAATCACCAAAAAGGAGAAACGGGAAAGACACATCCAAGCCTTGAGGAACCACGCCGAATCATCTGTACATACCAAAGAGGTTCATACAAGGTCTAGCTTGTCGCCCGATCATCCTTCCCTCTCACAAGATCTCACCATGAAGCTCTCAAGCTAGTCCTAGAAATTCCAAAGGAAAATGGAAGAGGAAAATAGCAAAATAAAATGAGCTAGGGTTTCAAGAGATGGCTACCATCCTCTCACCACTTGGGTTATATGGAGGCTAGCCGAAAGACTAAAATACCCCTAAGGCCTAATACTAGGATACACACCCCCGAGGGGCACTTTGGGAAACTTTGTCTTCGCACCATCGGACGAATGCCCAGCGACCGCAAACTTGCTTAGCCTCGACGCAAGCCTTGCGATCCCGACGCGTGTCCTCCGCTTCGAAGTCTCCGGACTGCGTCATCGCACACCGGTCAGACCGGTACCCAACGGTCAGACCGGTCAGACCCACCGGTCAGACGAGTCTGATGCTGCTGCACCTCCGTCTTCGGTCTTCAGTCTTGGCTTTGTGGATCAACCAAGGAACCCAGTGGTTTTCTGGAGAACCACCGGAAACCCCACGAACTCGGTGTAGCCTCCGCCAATCACCACTCATGACTCGACTCCCACGTAGTCCCGGCTTGACCTTGGTTTTGAGGCTCAACCAAGAAACCGTCCATGACTTCATCTTGCCGTTCTTGCCACCATGCGGCCCGCACTTGACTCCGCTGGCCACCGGGTCCCTCGAACCAAGCCTACTTGTCTTCTCCACACCTGGAGGCCTCACCAGCAACGACCTTTCACACTTGTTCTTCACCTGCACCAACACCAGTCAAGCCACAACCTGCACCTGCAATACTTAGCCAAGAATCAGTCCACACCACGTTGTCAATCACTCATCACACCAGGAAGTGACCATCCACCGGTCCTTGAACCACACAGGCTCTCAGCACTACTCTTTTGTTGGTCGAAATCGGAACATCAAGTTCTTCTTCCCAATGCAGAAATGGATGGTCCCATTTTCCAAATTGATCCTTGCCCGAGCGTCACTTAGGAACGGCCTCCCAAGAATGAGTTGCATTTCTGCATCATCTTGCATATCAAGGACCACGAAGTCTGCGAAGATGTAGGAACCTTAGACAAATACCAGTAGGCTTTCCACAATCCCCTCCGGATACCGGATCGATGCATCAGCAAGTTGAACTGTTCTCGAGGTTGGAGTAAGAGCAGGATATCCCAATCTTTCGAACATAGCCTTGGATATGAGGTTGACACTCGCACCAAGATCACAGAGAGCATTCCTGATTTTCTAGTAGTATATTGTGCAGGTGATAGCCGGATAACCAGGGTCTTTCCTGTGCACAATTGCTGAAGATTCCCATGGATCAAGAACCTGCTGTATGGGTCTCCCTGCATAGTCAGCAGCTCGTGCCCTCCCAGATGGCTTACCCCATCTGGTGGACACTGCACAAACATTCTCACAAGAAGACACAGGTTGCCTCGGAATCTTCCCGTCCTCAGTAGAGGGAACCAAAGCAGCTAGCTAAGCCAACTGGGTTTCTATCATTTTGTTAAAGCTCAGCTGGTTCTTAAGAGCAGAAGAAAGGCAATCAATTTTAGCGTTGAGGCTTTCTAAAGCCTTATCATAGGCAGCTGTTTTCTTGTTAAAACCATCATTAATCTTAGCTTGCCCGAAAACTAGATCTTTCCGGGAAGGTTGGTTCAGATTGCAAGTATTACCTTGATTACCTCCCTGATAGTAAAGGCGTGATTGATTCCACGTTTGACCTCCTTGTGGACGATAACCATTGTTGTTGCCGTTCATGTACATCATATCCTCCTGGGTAGTAGGGTAGTAATTCCCTGAATGCCCAGTGTCACCACAGACTTCACAGGTCATGCGAGCATCCATAGCTTGAGTAGTGATGGCCATGGCAGCCTTCTCACTGGTCAGAGCATCCATTCTTTTCATGAGTAGGTCCATCTTGGCGTGCAGCATATCCGCTTCCTTGACGGTATGTGTACCCCTTTGACATGGCTGGAGTCGATCATCACTCCACCCTTGGTTGGAGACCATCTTCTCAATAAGTTTAGTTGCTTCAGCGATAGTGAGAGAGAAGAAAGCCCCTCCAGCAGCAGCATCAATATGGCCCCGGGCTGTCGGAGTCAGCCCATTGTAGAAACTCTGCAGAATAAGCCAGTTGTCCATCCCATGATGGGGACAAGCCAGGATGTACTCCTGAAGCCTTTCCCAAGCTTCTGGAATGGTTTCATTTGCTGCTTGCTGAAAGCTTGAAATTCTTCCCCGGAGGGCATTAGTCCTGCCCAACGGAAAGAACTTCGCGAGGAACGCTGCTGAGCACTTCGCCCAAGTGTCAATATCTGCACGGTTCGCATAGAACCACTGCTTCGCCTTTCCCAGCAGTGAGAATGGAAATAGCCGCAGATGAATGGCATCTTCCTCCACTCCTCGTATAGTGAAGGTACTGCACAGCTCCTGGAACTGTTGCAAGTGGGCGCTCGCGTCTTCATTAGGCTTGCCACAGAACGGGCTAGCCTGTACCATCGTAATGAGGCCAGTCTTGATCTCGAAGTTTCTGTTCCCGGTGTTGATCTCGGGGCCAGTAGGCACCTGATCAGCAGAGGGAGCAGAGTATTCGCGAAGAGTCTTCTCTTGATTGGCCATAGGAGTTGATGTAGATGGCACAAAGGAAGATGGGTCGACTTCCGTACGTACACGCTGGGGAGAACCGAAATGAGTTCTAGCTCTCCTTACGAGTGACTCAGGATCTTCAGTGAAATTCAGCGGTAAGTCGAAACCAGTCATACACTACCTGTCTTCATCATCGATAGACAAAGAAGACATTCAAAGTTAGCCTGCATTGAGAACTGTTTTATTCCTGTCATGATTATAAACATTGCAAAGTGTTGACATGTTATCCTTAGCCTTCCCCGGCACGGCGCCAGAAATGCTTGTTGGTATTTCTTAACATCGATGCTAAGTTATGAGTTCCTAGCAACGATGCCAGAAATGACCGAATGGTAATCCTAACGATTACAAGAGTCCGCAAGCACACGGAAGTACCATTGTAGCATTTCCCCAAAGGAGTATTCCAAAGGGTGTCGAATCCAAGGAAGGCTGGGCGGATTAACAAGTTCAACACTATTGCAAGGAGTATAAATCATAGACGGGAACGAACCAGACACTCAAGTACAGGGGTAAGATATGATAGATAAGATAGTAGTGTGAACACACAAACACACTCTCTCTAAAGGTCCTAGGCTTAGGAGGCGACATACGAGTTAGTTCTAGGTTCTAAGGTACTAAGCATACAATGTTAGTCAGACGAATTAGACGCACACTAGCATTGCATGATTGCTGGCTCAAGCACCCAGGTACAAACGGGGAGCTAACCTCCCACATCGCTTACGCACGACTCCGGTTGTTAGACTTTAGACTCCTACAGCGTATCTGAATGTGGGGGCTTCCAGAAGGGTCCAACGGCTGTCACCACTGCGGCCTACCCCAAGACAAACTGTGGGATACACTCATAAGCAACATAGCTATGCAACCCAAGCACCACGCTTACGTTGTTAGCAGGACCTTGACCGGCCCGGACTATTGTGACCCAGGTCAAAGCCGCCAGATAAACCGGCCAATCACACCGAGTACCGTAGCTTGAGCACGAACTTCATGCAACACGAACATGGGATCTAACTAGATCAAACTAGGCTAAGTACACAAACAGACTTGTGCTTTCCTATGTCTATTCAACAAGATCAAAGGGGCGTGTTCGTGATGAACACGAGCCTCTAACTTATGAACAAACACTAAAAACATGTATAAGTCACTCGTCAACTGGATCGAAAGGCCTTGTTCATCAAGAACATGAGCCTCTAAATGATGAACGAGCGAAGAACACGTGAACAAATCACCCATGTATACAAGCACAACTTTATATGAAATAGCTGAATAACTGAAGTAGATCAAAGTCATACAATAAAATAAAGATACAAGAGGACTCATACCTAGATCCCAAAGTAGACTTGGAACCTGAAGTAGAACTACTCTAGCCTACCTCCTAGCCTTAGAAACCAAAAGTGAGAGAGGAGGAGTAAGGTGTGTTGGTAAGAAATGAACCCCCTCCCCTTCTATTTATAGTCCAGAGCACCGGCGCAAGAAGGAGTGAAACACCTCGGGGATGGCCTCTAGGACCAATGGACAAGCGCCATGTGGAAGCCCAGGATCAGCGGACCCAAGGTCGGTTCGGCCGATCCTAGGGTCGGCCGACCCCAGGTGGGCCCCACTCGGTGTGTGCATCCTCGGGGTGGCTGTCCTGTGGGCCGTTAAGTCGGTGAAGCTAAGATTAATGATGGTTCTAACAAGAAAACAACTGCCTATGATAAGGCTTTAGAAAGCCTCAACACTAAAATTGATAGCCTTTATTTTGCTCTTAAGGATCAAGTGAGCTTTAACAAAATGATAGAAACCCAGTTGGCTCAGTTAGTTGCTTTGGTTCCTTCTGCTAAAGACGGGAAGATTCCGGGGCAACCCGTGTCTTCTTGTGAGAATGTTTGTGCAGTGTCCACCAGATGGGGTAAGCCATCTGGGAGGGCACGACCTGCTGACTATGCAGGGAGACCCATATAGTAGGTTCTTGTTCCATGGGAATCTTCAGCAATTGTGCACAGGAAGGACCCTGGTTATCCGGCTATCACCTGCACAATATACTACCAGAAAATTAGGAATGCTCTCTATGATCTTGGCGCGAGTGTCAACCTCATGTCCAAGGCTATGTTTGAAAGATTGGGATATCCTGCTCTTACCCCAACCTCGAGGTCAGTTCAACTTGCTGATGCATCGATCCGGTATCCGGAGGGGATTGTGGAGAGTCTACTGGTATTTGTCCAAGGTTCTTGCATCTTCGCAGATTTCGTGGTCCTTGATATGCAAGATGATGTGGAGATGCCACTCATTCTTGGGAGGCCGTTCCTAAGTGATGCTCGGGCAAGGATCAATGTGGAAAATGGGACCATTCATTTCCACATTGGAAAGAAGAACTTGATGTTCCGATTTCGACCAACAGAAGAGCAATGCTATTCAGTGCAAGGAAATGATGAGCAGACTTGGGGATGGACGGAGCCACAACCCCAGCTCACACAACCTCTGACCGCACCAAGAAAATCAAGGAAAACACGGAAGGTGTGGCAGAAGGTACAGAGACCACACCCCTCTACTTCTCGGGAGTGGGGTGACGAGTGGAATTGATCACCGAGAAAAGTCCCGCTCTCGGACTTAAAAAGATGAGTCCTTTCGCCAAAAGGTAAAATTGGTGAGTTATCTCATATTTCCCTTTTCAAAATTTAATTTAATTTTTTTCTAATACATATTTGAATTTTCCATCCTTGCATCTGCATGCTGGAATTTTTCTAGCCAAATTCCCTTTTTAAATAAAAATTCTGAAAATAAAATTTTGAGTTGGAAAATCCTTAAAAATTCATTTGAGCAAGTTTTCGGGTAAGTTTGGACTGGGACACCTAGGCAGGCCCCCATATGACCGTTAGATAGCCGTTGCAAAAAGCTGGAGGCGGGCGGACCCGATGTGGGTTCGGCCGACCCCACAGGTCGGCCGACCCAGCCTAACGGCTAACCCGGCCCCCCTTCCTCCAACGGCTCCTAACCACTGCACACAGCCCATGTCTCGGTGCCTGGCTTCATTGCCTATAAATACTAGGGGGTTTGAGGGGTGTCTTCACCTATTGCATCACTCTCTCCCTCTCTTGTTCTTGCTCTCTGGTTTTCGCGGATTTCTTGCTCGAGATTGAGGTACCAAGTATTCTCTCCAAGTGCTGCTGGAATATTGATCATTGGTGGAGCAAATTCGGTAAGGAATTCATTCGGTTTCACTAACCCATCACCGAGTTGCTCGTGTTGTCTGATCATTGTGCAAGATGAGTTGGGCCTCCGGCACATTCCGGAAGTTGACTCGCTCACGTCGTTCACATGATGAGGGGAGCTCGTCTCGTCACTCCAGAGCTGCACCAAGCCCAATGTCAACCGACCGTGAAGAGGAGGGAGAGGAAGAGCTACCCACTCCACAAGCCAAGGAAGTGTACGCCGTCGACGCCGCCTTCATCGACTTGAGGAATGATCATGAGAGACAAGCCTACGCTCTCATCAAGGACCAGCCCATGTACCAGCAGGGTGCAAGTAGCTCAGCTTGGGCTAGTGCGGGCAGTGGCGAGTGGGCCATCCCTGCTGGTACTGCCTACGGAGATGCGACATCTTCATCGTCCGGATTGTGCTCGTCAACTCGTGGGGCCACCCTCACTCAGCAGATGAGCGAGCTCAACATCCGAGTCGGCGACATGGAGGAGACCGTGCACCAGCACGTCGAGTCCACTCGGGACTGGCAGCGGATGTCTGGCGAGATACTTCACGCCATCGAGCTAGCACAGCAGCAGCAGCTGGAGGAGTAGAGGGCCCACTACCGGTGGATGGGATTTCCCCCTCCACAGTAGTGAGACTGAAGCTAGCTTGGGGGAGGACCCCCACTCTGAGGTAACTTGTATCTTTATTTTCAGAATCCCATATGCTAAAAACACATAAAAATCTGCAAAATTAAAAAGACCAAAAATATTTATTTGCTTTCTTAAATTAGTTTGCTTTCATATGCGCGGTAAAAATGCTTTTGTTTCTTATGGTTGAAATGATGAATAGTTGCTCTGTTTATTCCTTTCATATGCCTTGCTATAGCTTAGTACCCTATCTTAGTTTTGAGTTTTTTGGCTTGTATGATCAAACCTTAGCTTGAAATTTGTGGGTAGCAAAAGCATGACCTTTGCCTGGGTTGTTGTGAGGTATGATATGGTAAATAGGGTTGCTATGAACTAGTGCTAAGTGATGTTTGATATCCGGAGTTTTCTTTTGAAAAATGATAAAATGATAAGTTCCTCAATGATGAGAAATTGCTATCCAAAGCCATATGTAGATCCTAGCTATTGTTAGCCTCTACATATGCTACTTGTTTTCTTCATTGAGTCTTGTCGAATTGTTGTGACCCTCGGCGAGAAACTTGTCATGCTCCCATGATCAAGATCACGTACACAGCCACTATATGCCAAACTTCTACACCGGGAGTTAGCACCCATCATTTCATCCATCCCTCATCCTTTTCACAAATAAAGCTCCGCGCATTGTTCCATGATTACTCTCTCTCCAAAACTACTTAGCAGGGACTATGGGCTATGCGAAAAAGAAAAAAAAGCAGCACATGCTCAAGAGCATGAAAAGAAAAAAAATAAAATAATAAAGAGACATAGCCCAAGTCTCAAAAATATCAAAGGAGAAGAGAGAATCATATACAAAAAGGAGTTCTTCATCCATCCAGCATATACACACACATGCACATCTTGATCAGGTTGTATGACTTGTTGCTCCCAAGGATTCGGTTTTCGACTCGATAACATATGAGAAGCAGGTATGCCACATGTTTTCCCTACCTACAGCTCCACATATCAGCTTATTAGGAGTAGGTGGAGAAAGAAGGCAATTTAATGCCTTGGTGAGGAATCATACACACTGAGCGATCCGACAGTATCATTCGAGGAACTTTGATTTCTTTGAGAAAATTTGCAAAACCTCCGGATTGACAACTGATCAAGGCACTTGTGATTAGTAATTTCTATACAACCATTCTATCTTTCAACCGCCCAAGGCAGGTGAAGCTACAAGCCCCATATCAATCGAGAATAAGGTAAGATTAATGCTAACTTATTCAACCCTTGATAGAGTACCTAGCAGTATGCTTGTCATAAACTAGGAATACAACATCGAAGCAACTCCTGATCAACCAACCTAAGTCCTAAGTGTCTTGCTCGGGACGAGCAAGAGGCTAGCTTGGGGGAGTTGTTGACGGCTGTTAAGTGCTTACTTTAGCCGTCAATTTACTCATAAATAAAGGAGTAGGAGGCATTTCTTACACGCATTTTAGTTAAGAATAATGTAGTTCCACTTGTCCTTGGAGATTATGTGATTGCAGGAAAAAAAGCACAAAAGAAGTGGCAAACTCACCTTCTATGATTCATGCCACGTCACCTCAAGGAGTGGCTGCCACCTCAGGTGCCATGCATGCATGCCATGACACCAATCCAAGGGAGGCAAGCCCCGACCAATCAGAGCGTGACACGTGGACTTCACATGGATCCATGGGCCCACCAGAGCGCCTAAACCGCCTCAAGAACACGTGTACACTGGGGACCGACTTAAGGGCCCACAGGACAGCCACCCCGAGGAAGCACACCCCGAGTGGGTCCCACCTGGGGTCGGCCAACCCTAGGATCGGCCGAACCGACCTTGGGTCGGCTGATCCAGGGCCTCCACATGGTGCTTGTCCATTGGTCCTAGAGGCTATCCCCGGGGTGATTCACTCCTTCTTGCGCCGGTGCTCTGGCCTATAAATAGAAGGGGAGGGGGTTCATTTCTTACCAACACACTTTACTCCTCCTCTCTCACTTTTGGTTTATAAGGCTAGGAGGTAGGCTAGAGTAGTTCTACTTTAGGTTCCAAGTCTACTTTAGGATCTAGGTATGAGTCCTCTTGTATCTTTATTTTATTGTATGACTTTGATCTACTTCAGTTATTCAGCTATTTCATATAAAGTTGTGCTTGTATACATGGGTGATTTGTTCATGTGTTCTTCGCTTGTTCATCATTTAGAGGCTCCTGTTCTTGATGAACAAGGCCTTTCGATCCAGTTGACAAGTGACTTATACATGTTTTCGGTGTTTGTTCATAAGTTAGAGGCTCGTGTTCTTCACGAACACGACCCTTTGATCCTTTTGAATAGACATAGGAAAGCACAAATCCATTTGTGTACTTAGCCCAGTTTGATCTAGTTAGATCCCATGTTTGTGTTGTATGAAGTTCGTGCTCAAGCTACAGTACTCGGTGTAATTGGCCGGTTTATCTGGCGGCTCTGACATGGGTCACAATAGCCCGGGCCGGTCAGGGTCCTGCTAACAACGTAAGCGTGGTGCTTGGGTTGCGTAGCTATGTTGCTTATGAGTGTATCCCACGATTTGTCTTGGGGTAGGCCGCGGTGGTGACAGCCGTTGGACCCTTCCGGAATCCCCCACATTCGGATACGCTGTAGGAGTCTAAAGTCTAACAACCGGAGTCGTGTGTAAGCGACACGGGAGGTTTGCTCCCCGTTTGTACCTGGGTGCTTGAGCCAGCGATCATGCAACGCTAGTGTGTGTCTAACTCGTTTGACTAACTTTGTATGCTTAGTACCTTAGAACCTAGAACTAACTCGTATGTTGCCTCCTAAGCCTAGGACCTTTAGAGAGAGTGTGTTTGTGTGTTCGCACTACTATCTTATCTATCATACCTTACCCTTGTACTTGAGTGTCTGGTTTGTTCCCGTCTATGATTTATACTCCTTGCAATAGTGCTGAACTTGTTAATCCGCCCAGCCTTCCTTGGATTCGATACCCTTTGGAATACTCCTTTGGGGAAATGCTACAATGGTACTTCCGTGCACTTGCGGACTCTTGTAATCGTTAGGATTACCATTTGGTCATTTTTGGCATCGTTGCTAGGAACTCATAACTTAGCATCGACGTTAAGAAATGCCAACAGTGTCCTCTCACTGATGCCTTGGCCTATAAATAGAAGAGGAGGGGGGTAAGAAGAGGACAACACACTTGAAGGCAACTTCTCACCTTAGCCTCTTTCTCTTCATCTCATCCCCTCTTGGTGGAGGTGAAACCTCATCCCACCATGAGTGTGAGTGTGAGGAGGATCTAGCTTAGGTGGTGCTAGGTAGAGAGGGGAGTGTGTGGATGAGTAGAGGTGAGGTGTGATGATCCGTTCTTCATCCACCATCCCTTTGTACCTCATGAGAGATGCTGTTCTTAATTTAGACTAAAGTGAGTATTTTGTTATATTCCAATTAGACTAAAGTCGCATTCATACATGGGTGATATGTTCTAGTGTTCTTCGTCTATTCTTGATCATAGGCTTTATGTTCTAGTAGCATAACCTCGTTTGATCTTGCGGAGGAGTTACATAGTAGACTTATCCGTTTGTGTGACTGTCTGTCAATTAGAATATAGTGAGTCTCATGTATATTTGAATTAGACCAAAGTGTCACTCATATCTCTTCGTATCGTCTCGATTCCATAATAGGCAAGGTCTAGCCGTACTCACGGGTTCGTCGCTCTGTATTTATACGGAGTGCTATAGTGTTGCTACGGGACGTCAGACGTAGCCATGCTATAGTAGTAGTCGGTGGTGTAGACGTGGTGTCTGGACTACGGGTTATCCTTTGATTGCCCTGTTGTTGGTATTTCTTAACCTCGCCACTAGTGGCGCGTCTAGCTTGAGCGTGTAAGGAACACCCGGGTACACTGACGGGTGCGAACAAGTCCGCAAGCGCACGGATACACCGTTGTAGCACTTCTCCCTCGAGAGTATTCCAAAGGGTATCGAATCCAAGGAACGGTTGGGTAATCTACGAGTGACTTATCCAAGGACACAGGATCTCTGCTAAGGTAGGCGAGAGGTATGGTATCTCTTGTAGGTACTTGGTTCTAGGGGGGTACAAGCTGCAAAGGATCTCGCTTCGAACACCGGACCCTCTTGGCTATAACAGTCGGTTCACAGCAAATGGTTGCCTACACCTGTATCCGAACGTGGGGGATTCCGAAAGGGTCCAACGGCTGTCACCACCACGGCCTACCCCAAGACAAATCGTGGGATACAGGGCAATCGAAGGATAACCCGTAGTCCAGACACCACGTCTGCACCACCGACTACTACTATAGCACGGCTACGTCTGACGTCCCGTAGCAACACTATAGCACTCCGTAGAAATACGGAGTGACGAACCCGCGAGTACAACTAGACCTTACCCATCATGGAATCAAGACAATACAAAGAGATATGAATGACACATTGGTCTAATTCAGATATGCAGAGTACTCACTATATTCTAATTGACAAGCAGTCACACAAACGGAATGCAGAATTATTCATCGAGCCAACAAGATCAAAGGATTGTGTCACGAAGAACACGAGCCTCTAAATGATGAATAGATGAAGAACTCTAGAACATATCACCCATGTATGGATACGACTTTAGTCTAATTGGAATATAATGAAATACTCACTTTAGTCTAAATGAAGAACAGTATCACTCACGAGGTACAAAGAGATGATGAACGAAGAACGGATCATCGCATCTCCCTTCTACTCACCCACACTCTCTCCTCTCTACCTAGCACTACCTAAACTAGATCCTCCTCACACTCATATTCCTGGTGGGATGAGGTTTCACCTCCACCAAGAAGGAATGAGAAGGAGGAGAGGAGGCTAAGGTAAGAAGTTGCCTCCAAGTGTGTTGTCCTATTCTTACCCCCCTCCCCTTCTATTTATAGGTGCGGGCACCGGCGTCAAGTGGAGCGAGACACCCCGAGAATGGCTTCTAGGACCAATGGGTGAACACCACGTGGAGGTCCGGGATCAGCCGACCAAAGGTCGGTTCGGTCGATTCTTGGGTCGATCGATCCCCACGTGGCCCGCCTCGGCTTGTGCTTTCTCTGAGCGGCTGACTGGTGGGCCCTGAGGTCAGTTCCCGGTGTACACGTGTGTTGGAGGCAGTTTAGGCGCTCTGGTGGGCCATAGGATTCATGTGATGCACGCGTGGCGATCTCTAATTCGCCGAGGCTCTCTCTCTTGGATTGGTGACGTCATTGATCTAGGGGATGCTTGCATGGCAGCCCCTCATTGGCTGAGCCTGAAGTGCTAGGATCATAGAGGTGTGCTTTCTCTTCATTTCTTATGCTAAACACCTGCATTCATCTTCATACAGCCACTTGTGGAAATTGTCAGTTTAAAGCCCTATTCTAGTGCGGATGCATGATTCTCATGTTGGAATGCAGGGATTGACGACCTTAAATTAGGTAGTTAGCAGCTGTGAACACCTATATCCCACGGTTTGTCTTAGGGTAGGCCACGGTAGTGACAGCTGTTGGACCCTTACGGAATCCCCCACGTTCGGATACAGGTGTAGGCAACCATTTGCCGTGAACCGACTGTTATAGCCAGGAGGGTCCGGTGTCCGAAGCGAGATCCTTTGCAGCTTGTACCCCTCTAGAACCGTGTACCTACAAGAGATTCCATACCTCTCACCTACCTCAATAGAGATCCTGTGTCCTTGGATAAGTCACTCATAGAGTACCCCATCCGTTGCTTGGATTCGATACCCTTTGGAATACTCCCGAGGGAAAAGTGCTACAACGGTGTATCCGTGCGTTTGCGGATTCGTTCGCACCTGTCAGTGTACCCGGGTGTTCCATACACGCTCACGCTAGATGCGCCACTAGTGGTGAGGTTAAGAAATACCAACAAGCATTTCTGGCGTCGTTGCCGGGGAACGATTGTCGAGAATCTATGAACCCGACTATCCTCGTATCTTTTGTTTTTCCTTTTTGTTTCTACCTCTACCCCCATTATCCCAGGAAGGTTATCCTTGTACACACTTTCCACCCATTATGAGTGAACCAATGGAATCATCCTTAAGGAGGCGACCAGCCCCTTTGACACCTTGTATGGTTCACCCATCTTCCATGAAGCTAGTTGAGAACAATTCCTTCTCGGGGAAAAGTCATGAAAATCCCTACTTCCATGTGAGAGACTTTGAACAACTGTGTTCCACCCAGGGTAAGACCGGGGTGATACAAGATGTTCTTAAGAGGAACTTGTTCCCGTTCTCTCTTTCTGGAGGAGTGAGAACTTGGTACCGTAGTTTTGGTCATGATCACCTCAATTGGGGAGCATTGAGAGCAGCTTTCTGCACTTGATTCTTTCCTTTGCGGCATATCATTTCCTTAAGAATGATGATCCTCAGTTTCAAACAAAGAGAGAAGGAATCCCTAGGCATGGCATGGCATCATTTTTCCTCAATGGCTGAGTCTTGCCCAGCCCTTGATCTGCCAGACCCGATGCTCCTGTAGCACTTCCGGCTTGGTTTGCTAGAGGATAGTGGCATGATGCGATTTCGGGAGGTGCCTTTCTGCTCTTAGAGTCGGAGCGAGGAAAGGAAATTCTAGGAGAACTCCGGGATTTCAGCTCCTCGCCCGTCTTGAGTGACGAGGTAGCCAAATGTGGTATTGAAGAGTTGCCTAGATCCATCTTCGAGAGAGCTCGAGCTTACATACCAACCTTCTCTACCCTCTGGTTGAAGATATCATTCTTGACTAGCAGGAATCTATGGGAAAGAGCACCTAGCGTGAGTTCTACCCTTAGGTTCCCTTATCATTTCTTCTCTTAAAAACCTAACCTTCGAGACTTAGTCTTGAAGGAAGGAGGAAAGGGGTGGTCAAAGAAGGGTAGTTGTTCCTGGCAAGAACGAT
This sequence comes from Cenchrus fungigraminus, assembly GCA_036936925.1. Taxonomy (NCBI): domain Eukaryota; kingdom Viridiplantae; phylum Streptophyta; class Magnoliopsida; order Poales; family Poaceae; genus Cenchrus; species Cenchrus fungigraminus. The sequence goes on along the minus strand of CM072778.1, from coordinate 43,768,401 downwards.
TATCTCGACTTCGACTACAACTTTCCGGGAGAGGTTATGATGAATGTTTCATGCTTCATGTCAAGGCTCGATCTGAGGTGCCGCCCCACCAAAGGTCAGGCCAAGACACTGGCCCCAGACTCATGAAATCTCTATACTCTCGGCCTAGGAAAGCACGGTTTTTATACCGATCCAGTTGAGCAACTCATCTTATCATCATGAGCCCAGCTAGGACCGATGCCGATCAAGTTAAGTAGGCATAAATCTCATTCTTACGCCTTGATTTGATCAATGCCCCGCGGGAGTGTGGTTGCATCTCTATCTTTTGCACTTCCGTTGGAAGCTTGGGTTGGCTTACGTGTCATCCTCACACTAGCGAGGGTGAGAACTTTTGGCAACCTAAGGAGAGAATGAACTAGCAAGTTCGTTACTCTCGACTTACATCTCGAATGTTCATTCGACCCATGGAGCCTCACTCACTTGATCTGGGGTCCGAGCATTCTTGAGCCATGCTTCCAGAGGTGAAAGCTTCACTCTTAGAGCACTCTTGGCTATAGGCTGGATCTCGTGCTCATCTTCACCACCTCCGTCATCTCTCGTCCGTAGTGCTATAACCTTGCTAGCTGCGCGATCTTCCTAAGGCTACCCATCATAGTTCCCCTAGGATGGTTGCGAAGCTATCACCGCGACATCTTGAGCACAGCTGTAGTGTATATATGCACTAGCCAAGCAGGAAGGAAACGGGTTCCATCACAATAAACCTGCTGGGGAGACCATGAGATGGAATGAGGAGGTACCTCAGAAAAAGGGGAATGATCTAGCAAAGAGGGGCAACAACATCTCCCAACTCAGGTATAAATCCAGGTGAACCCCCTATGTTGCGCTGTTAATGCGGAAAGAGGTTTAAGTAAAGCTAAAAAGGGAGAAGGCATTTATGCCCAAAACCTTATCCTAAGCTATTACTGGAGCCTCCGACCTCAAAATCTACGGGATACCTGGCCCTGAGACCTTGAGCCCCACTAGAACCCACAGGCCAAAGGGGAGGCCCAGCGAAGCCCATATGGGTTCGGCCGACCCATTAGGTCGGCCGACCCAATAAGGGTGCCGCCACCTCTCCCCTTTCATGTGTGCCTCCCTTCGTCCTCCAGAGACCTCCTCCTCACCACGTGACAGATTTTGAGCCATGCAGAAACTCCATCTCCCCTGCTCCTTTCTCCTCACAGCCACCACTGCCACCCACCATGGCTGATAAAAGCATCGTTCCCTTCTCCGCAGAGCCCTCCTCCACGGAGCCCATCAAGGGAGACGTTACTGCCATTGCTGCGTCTCCTAAAGGGATGGCACCCATGGAGGTTGCATGCATCCTTGATGTGCGGCCACTTGCTTCCCGTCCTCCGGTAGAGGGCCAAGGATCAGGGGTAGCCGTGGAAGGATCCTCGGCTGCTAAGGGGGCAGTGGTCCAGCCCTTCGCGCCTTAGGCTCCCCGCTCCTCTAGCCGATCTGCTTCGCTTGGCAAGGTGAGGAAGTCGTGGGGGCGTGCCACCAGCCCCTACCAGAGGGGAGTGGGGATTCGGCCGAAACCCGTGGTGATCCCGCCGCCACCGGTGGTTCCACCACCTCGGACCGACACTTCAGGAGCCTCAGGGGCAAAGGGCCATCCAGTCCCCGCTGCACCGTTGTCTCCTCCACCGGATTCTTAGCCCGGGAAGCTCAGGTTCGCTAACCCAGGCAGCACCGGCAGGAAGGGCACCCGAGCACCGGTGACTCTGGAGGCAACCGATGAGGACTTTGAGCTGGGCAGCAGCTCCACACCACGGGCACCCAAGAAGTCGAGAGAGAAGACTCGGGCAACTGAGCGATCTCCCAAGACTCCCTCTACAGCTCGGATAGCCCCGTTGGTGGAGGAGCTTGGCAGGAAATGCGAGAAGCTGGAGTCCATCAATGCAGAGCAGAAGATGGGCCTTGCTGAGCTGAGGGATGACCTCCGCGATCTTCGTCGTGGCCTGTGTGCCAAGATGAGGTGCCTCTTCGAGGCCACAGGGCATGAGGACCTCTATGACGTGGAGTAGAGGGCGACGCCCACCTTTTATTTGCCATAGGTGCTTAGTTAGGTTTAGTTTATTTCCTTCCATTTATTTCCCTTCCAATTTTTATTTCCATCATGTGTGTAAGCGCCTATCTCATTTTGAACTTGAATAAAATAATCTGGCTCCGCCGGTCATATAACCCGGTCGAGTCACATGTGTGTTAGTTGCTTTTGTTTTTTTGTCTTAAAGAACCGCACCCAGGTACAAGATAGTGTGGGGGAGAGTTGCACTCTCGAAACGCGAACACGATGAACCTTTGTACCCACGCTACACTCGCACAGTGTGTACGACTGCTCATGTCTAGAGAACCTGAACGGAGATGCACTCTTGCACATCATAGAAACCCCGTCCGGACTGTATCAACAACCAACATTGGTTTGCATCACTACCTCATTTAACCATGATTCCTGAGTACGTTATACTCTTTTATAAAATCCTTTATTGACTAACTCAAGAAATCTATGGTGATGCTTACTCCGTACCTATGGTTGACATGCATGAGTTTTATTACTTGTTTATATTCTTGAGGCTTGTGAACAATATCTCCATAAGGACAACATGTTCATCTAAGTAGTTGACAAGTGAGATATGACTTGATGACATGATCTTAGCTCTGAAGGTTTTAGTTCTTGGGTTTATTTAAAAAAATGCTCTTGCAAGCTCCTCTTTGTTGTGCCACAGTCCTACCAAAGCCATATGATGTTATTAGTTGAAAACCTTATACTCATATGCTGCTTGTTTTTGCATTGAGTTTTGTCAAACCCTGTGACCCTAGTGAGAATTCTTTTCATGCTCTCAAGATCAAGATCCTTTTGCACACCACTATCTCCCCCTTGCTATTCCTCTACTCTGGAAGATAGCATTGTATCATTCGTCCATCCACCTACATAAATGCTCCATCATATGCATTGATTTCTCTCTCCTTCAGTATTTTGTAAAAGGAGGCATGGCTATCATAAAAAAAAGGGGGCACATTAAGGTCCCTGCAGTTAAAAAAAAGAGGATAGCCCTCATAAGACTTTATATATATATATATATATATGAGAGAGAGAGAGAGAGAATCATTCAATGGAGTCATTCACCTCATACATCGAATATGGTAATAACTAGCACCCATTCCGGGCCTAGTGTCCACCTTACCATGTCCACCACATTCATACACTGCACATCTTGATCTGATTGTATGACTTGATTTACTCTTTGGATCCAGTTTTTGACTTTGCAATATATGTAATACAAGTATGCCTTACCATTCATATCCTACCCTGAGCTCCACATAAGCCTGTTAGAAGTAGGAAGAAATTAAGGCAGTCATGCCTAGGTGAGGACATACACACATTGAGCGATCCGAGAGAATCAAGGAAGGAGGCAGAGCATGATTTTCTTTAAAATCATTCAAACCCCAAGTGCTTGCCATCAGATGTTTAAGGGATTCGATTCATGGTCGTTCTTCTTATCAACTACCCAAGATGGCATGGTAGCCACTCCAAAAAATTCACAAGAGCAAGGTATGACCTGGAATAATTCTTATGTTTGTTTCATACCTTTGGTTTAACCCGCTTGATCTCTTCCCTATTGCTCGGGACGAGCAAAGGTCAAGTGTGGGGGAGTTGTTGACGGCTGTTAAGTACCTAATTTAAGGCCGTCAATCCTTGCATTTCATCATAAGGATCTTGCATCCACAGTAGAGTAGGGGCTTAAACTAACAATTCCCAGAAGTGGCTGTATGAAGATGAATGTAGGTGTTTAGCATGAGAAATGAAGAGAAAGCACACCTCTATGATCCTAGCACTTCAAGCTCAGCCAATGAGGTGCTGCCATGCAAGCATCCCCTGGATCAATGCATCACCAATCCAAGAGAGAGAGCCTCAGCGAATCAGAGACCGCCACGCATGCATCACTGTTGACATTGCTAACGTCATCGACTAGAAACGGATATAAGATCCATCTCTATCGACGGCACCAGAAATGCAAAGGTATATCTTAACATGATACTAAGTGTATATCAGATGTTGCTTTCAGATTAAACTGAAAGGTGAACTCCGACACGATTCATAGCACAACTTGATATAGGTTGTCAGCCCTGACTGGTGTGCCAGAAAACGCATGGATATGGTACTCTTACATATGCCTTAGATCTCTAGAAAAAAAGATATATATAAACTAGGAATCCGCAAGCGCACAGATATGAATATACCATTGTAGCATTTTAACCAGGAGTAAAACCAGGTATCATATTTATATTCTACCACAGGGAAAGAAGTCTTTCTAATCCATAATAGCTAATACATGCTCATCTCTCAGTTTTATAATGTAGAGTGGCCAAAATATATCAATTGCTATAAACAGGGGTAAGTCACATAAAGATAAAGATATTGATAGCATTGTTCAAGTCATAACATCATGAGCAGCTAGAAAGTGTCATTATAGCAAGAGAAACATAGCAAAGTCTAGTTAGAGAGGATACTCCTCGGTAACTCTAAACTATATGTCAGTGCAAACTATGATTAGTGCAAACATTTAACAATCATGGAAGAAGAACTATTATATCAATGCATGGGGAGACTATCTAGGAGGATCAAGGCCGAAACTTGAAACAACCCAAACAGTATAAGGCTCCACTAGTCCTATACACGGGGGTGGACTGCGAAGGACTCAATAGTGCTGTCACCACCACGATCTACCACACGACCCGGCATATAGGGTGTAATCGCAGATAAATACAATATAAGCACCACGCTTACACTGTCTTTACCGTTCACCCATGTTAACAAATGATCTAGGTGAGGGCTATACGACTCCATACATGAATATAAAGGCAAATCAACTATGCTAAACATGTAATCATAATAAACACCAAAGCATATAATGTCGAATATAATCATTGATAAGAACATATGTCTGTATAACAAATGTAAGGAACTAGATAAGAACTTACAAGAGAGAAGCTAGATCAGTATCTCGATCAGCCTCTAGACGATCAGGAGCCAAGTAGACACCTTGCCTCCTCCTAGATCTAGACTAGCTAGCTACTCTGCTATATGGTGTTTCTAGGGCGTAGTATCTCTGACTTGATGACTTGATCTGGTGTATGCAAACTCAGGTTTCTAGATGCCTCTGCCAGGGGGCAGGGGGGCTGCTTATATAGCCCTGAGGGGTAGACGTGCGCCGTTTGATCAAACCGACCTAACGAGTGGTTTAGATTGATCCTCATAGGCGGTGGAAGAACCTTTTGGAAGTAGGGCTGAGGTGGCGCCCGGGGGAGGCCGACCGGCCCCACCACCAAGCCGATCGGGCTGGGGTGGGCCCCCCTCGGGGCCCACTTCGGCCAGGTGGTCTGTCGCTTCTTCTAGATGCTTCTTTCTTCGGAGCCAAGTCACGTTGAGTTCCGGAGCCTTCTGGAGTCTTCTAGATTTGATTCTTTTAGCACTTTTCCCGAATGCTTCCTGGATTTATATGATTTACCAAATCTCCAGAAAAACTGTTAGTGGCACCCTATTCTAAGTTGATATTAACATTTATGCCCTTTTCTCATGTTTAGTTGACTTATAAATATATAGGATAAGATGTGTCAACAAACTCCCCCAAGCTTACCCTTTGCTAGTCCCTAGCAAAGATATGCTTTAGCAGGATCAGGAGTTGCTACAACGCTTTCACACCACAAAAGTACTATGGTTTTCAAAAACCAATTCTCCTCAACAAGATTGCTCTCTCTTAGCTTCAACCTTTAAGCATAGCCTTTTCATAAATCTTGAGCAAATAAAAGACAAAACAATCAAGTCAAGCAGTATATCTCAAATTGTTTGATCAGCTATCATCCTGGGGTTTTGCACATTTTTTAGATAAAACTCAGAGATCCTGTGTATGACCTTCTCAAGCATGGAGTCACACTTGGCAAGATATGTATGGATGATAGTGTTGGATGGATGAGGGTGAAGGGTGGTAAGCCTTTTAGCCTAGCTCTTGGACTATATCTCTCTTTTTAAGATTTTTAAGATCTGGGCTTTCCATTCTTGGAGAGGTGGGCTCTACTCGCCCCGGACTTTTATCCATTTTTCTCTCTCCTTAGAGATGTGGGCTCTACTCGTCCTCGGACACGTGTCCATTATTCATCTCTAAATTTATTTATTTTTTAGGGAGGTAGGCCCTTCTCGCCTAGTATGACACTTGTCCTTTTCTCTCCCTCTCTCTTCTCACTTTTTCCTCTCTTTTTTTCGAATGTAGCCCCAGAATCCTTTTTAACATTGAGAGAGATATATCCTAGAGTTGCATGAGCTGTATGACTTGATGGAAAATGCGTACTTCCATGTCAAAAGTAGCATAAATGGTGGAATGGAATGATCTTGATGTGTATGACAAGCTCTTAAGGATCATAGACACAGGAACTCATCATATAAAATTTCATGATTTTTGAGATAAATCCAGGAATCAAGCTTCTCTAGGAAAATGATCAATAGCAACTCAACTTTTCATGAATCATCTTTCAAAGCCTAGACTCAGATTAAGCATGTACTTGCACAGGTTTTGAGTTTAGAGCAAATTAAGCATTTAAGCTTCAGGAGAATCTAGGTCTGAAAACTAAGCACTTTTAAAAGGAATTACAGCGAAGCAACTATTCATCATCTCCAAGCATATATCATCAAGATCATTATTAAAGAGAAAAGCCAACTAGCAGACTCTAGCATTTTATTCAAACTAAGACTCTTAACTAATACTCAAATAACTAGCTAATATTAAACACCTAGGATAGTGATACTTATCATGATAACTGGGGGTGCTCTCCCCCAAGCTGGATCTTGAAGTGATTCTTGATTCAACCTTGGAACTTGTTTGCCTTCAGGTCCTTATTAAATTCTCCCTGTAAATATTAGTCTCGCACATACCCGAAGGAACAAATTCTAGGATTATGCTGTGAGCCTTCATGTGCCCACTTCTTTTTGGGTTTTTCTGAAATGTGTGGACCTTCATGTGCCCACGTATTTTTGTGAATTTTGATATGCAAAAGGGATGCTAAAACAAAAACATGCAAATTTTTTATTTTTTTTTATGCCGCCACGGTACGGAGTACATGGGGCCTTAAAGAATGCAAAAGCCAAAAATATTTTTATGATTTTTTTTCAATGCAGGTATAGGGAAATAAACATGCTAAAATATGCAGTGCAGAATATAAAGATAAATACCGAGTTACCTCTCGGCGAGAGTTTAGAGTACTTACTCCCATGGCGTAGATGTAGTGGCCATTGATTAATCAGTTGATGACGCGGGTAGTGATTGGTCTTCCGAAGGTGTACTTTGATCTTTCTTCCTCCAAACTTGTTTCTTCGGTGGAGACCTTTCTGGAGTAACAGGTTCAGAATACTGGGCTGGTAGAAGCTGAGCGAACTTCTCCTTAATCTCTTCTTCAATGTTCTTGACATCCGTCAACTTTGTGTTCAGCTTGCGTTGTAATTTCTGAAGGCGTCTCCGCGTCTTGTTCTTCTTGGGCTGCTCAGGATCAGTATAAGTATTGAAGTAGCAGCATACCTTTTCAGTTCTGAACTAGAAGTGGATCTCGCCAGTCCTGATGTAGATGATTGCTCTAGTTGTGTTCAGGAACGGTCTTCCAAGCACGATGGGAGGATCTTGCTCATCTCCCATGTCTATGACTAAAAAGTCAGTCAGGACATAGTGGTCCTTTATCTTGACAGGTACATCTCGTGCAATTCCTTCCGGGAACCGTTGTGATTGATCCGCCATCTGCAACATTATATATGTGGAATACAAAGGTAGGTCACCATATATTAATTCATAGGTTACCTTATACATTAGGTTGATGCCCGATCCCGTGTCGCAGACAACTCGCTGGAAGTTCCATTGATTGCTGGAGCAGTGGATTGATGGAACTCCAGGGTCTTCAAACTTTAGCAGTAATGGTGAAGGGAACAGGTTCTCATTCTCTGATTGAATCGTGTTGATCATCCAAACTTCCTCCACATGCGGTTGAGGTCGATTATTCTTCTTATTCCTCCTTCTATCTCTTCTCTTCTTCTCGACAACTGGCTCGTGTTCTTGGGGGTAAGGATATCGGGGGTGTGCAGGAGCTTTTAGGATCTTGTTCTTGAAATTGAATCTCTCCTTTCTCCCATTGATGGTGAAGACGATCTTAGCGGCGTCGGCGTAGATGATGGCTTTGGCTGTGGCAAGGAAAGGACGTCCCAAAATGATTGGAGCGTTCTCACTTCCCCCAGTCTCGACAACAACGAAATTGGCAGCCACGTAGGAGCGTCCTACCCCCAGACATACGTCGTCTAGGATGCCCTCGGGGTAGCATAGTGACAGGTCTGCAAGCTGCAAGCACATGGTTGTATACAATAAAGGTGAACCATTGATTTTCTTATATATTACCTTAGGCATTATGTTGACGCTAGACCCAGTCACAAAGTGCATTCTTGAAGGTGTAGGCTCCGATAGTGATGGTTATGACGGGCCTTCCTGGATCTCCTCTTTTGGCGGGCATGCCCAGTTAGTCCATCTTGGGCCTTCTTCTGTCTTACTCGAACACAGATCTGCAGAATAGATATCGACAAGATTTGCAGATTCTAATTCTTCCGGCTGGCCCAGAATCTTACATGGGTTAGCCGTGGGAACAGATGATGCCAGCTAAGAAATCTGAGATTCTAGCATTTTATTAAAGCTATGTTGGTTCTTGATGGCAGAAGAAAAACTTTCCATTTTATTACTAATAGTTTCGAGCATTTTATCATTGGAAGCTAACTTCTTGGACAGATTATCCATAATTCTACCCTGGTTTTGGACTAAGTCTCTTAAAGGTGAGAAATTATTAGAAGAATTATTACCTTGATAATTACCTGAATAGTTACCTGGGTAGTTGGTCCTCTGCTGAGTCCATCCTTGATTCTGCTGGGGACGATATTGGTTGTTATTGTTGATGTAGTTCACGTCCTCCTCCAGCTGAGGGCATTGACTCCCTGAGTGTCCAGTGTTTCCACACTCTTCACAGGTCATGCGGGATTCGAAGAGTTGCATGACTTACTTCTTCTCAGGGGCTTTGTCTTCAAGCCTCTTCATCAGTAAATCCATTTTGGCAGACAGCATGTCTACCTCCTTGAGCTGGTGCATTCCTCTTTCTTTCTTGCGGGGTTGACGTTCCTCGTTCCAAGCTTGATTGGACGCCATCTTTTCCACAAGGTTAGTAGCTTGAGTAAGTGTAAGGGACAGGAAAGCACCTCCAGCTGCAGCATCCATCGTTTCACGGGTGTTGGTAGAGAGCCTGTGGTAGAAGGTCTGCAAGAGCAACCAGTTTTCCATTCCATGATGTGGGCATTCTGAAATGTAGTCTTGAAAGCGCTCCCATGCTTCAGGAACAGATTCCTCGTGTTGCTGCTGGAAACTCGAAATTTTCCCCTGTAAGGCATTGGTTTTGCCTATAGGAAAGAACTTTGCCAGAAAGGCAGTAGAACACAATGTCCAAGTTGTAAATTTGTCTTTGTTGGAGTAAAATCATTGCTTCGCTCGCCCCAATAGTGAGAATGGGAATAAACGAAGTAGGACTGCATCACTTGGCACATCTTTGATCGTGAAGGTGCTACATATCTCCAAGAAATGTTGAAGGTGTTTGTTGGCATCTTCATGAGCTTTTCCAAAAAATTGGCTAGCTTGTACCATGTTGATCAGTGCAGGCTTGAGCTCAAAAGCAGCATTTCCTACAGCAACTGTCGGACCAGTACGAATGTTGTCCAGGGTCGGTGTGGAGTATTCGCGTAGGGACTTGTTTGCCATTACTTCAAACGTGGGTGTTAAGCTTCGCGCTGTTGAATCTCCCAAGGCAGAAGTCGTGGGCCGAGAATCAGGAGACCTGAGCTTTGACCTTGCCTTCCTTAAGATTTTCTCTGGATCTGAAACGAAGTCTTCTGGCAGATTCTTATTCATACATTACCCTAAAATAAGATAGACAAAAGTGGAAAGAACAAGGGTAAACTTGTTTAAGCAATGATAATTTGGGTTCTCGATACATTATGTGTGAGAGATGCATGCATGCTATTACTGAAACTTTTCATCTAGGCTATAGACTTTCTTTCCCCGGCAACGGCGCCAAAAATGCTTGTTGACATTGCTAACGTCATCGACTAGAAACGGATATAAGATCCATCTCTATCGACGGCACCAGAAATGCAAAGGTATATCTTAACATGATGCTAAGTGTATATCAGATGTTGCTTTCAGATTAAACTAAAAGGTGAACTCCGACACGATTCATAGCACAACTCGATATAGGTTGTCAGCCCTGACTGGTGTGCTAGAAAACGCATGGATATGGTACTCTTACATATGCCTTGGATCTCTAGAAAAGAAGATATATATAAACTGGGAATCCGCAAGCACACAGATATGAATATACCATTATAGCATTTTAACTAGGAGTAAAACTAGGTATCGTATTTATATTCTACCATAGGGAAAGAAGTCTTTCTAATCCATAATAGCTAATACATGCTCATCTCTCAGTTTTATAATGTAGAGTGGCCAAAATATATCAATTGCTATAAACAGGGGTAAGTCACATAAAGATAAAGATATTGATAGCATTGTTCAAGTCATAACATCATGAGCAGCTAGAAAGTGTCATTATAGCAAGAGAAACATAACAAAGTCTAGTTAGAGAGGATACTCCTCGGTAACTCTAAACTATATGTCAGTGCAAACTATGATTAGTGCAAACATTTAACAATCATGGAAGAAGAACTATTATATCAATGCATGGGGAGACTATCCAGGAGGATCAAGGCCGAAACTTGAAACAACCCAAACAGTATAAGGCTCCACTAGTCCTATACACGGGGGGTGGACTGCGAAGGACTCAATAGTGCTGTCACCACCACGATCTACCACACGACCCGGCATATAGGGTGCAATCGCAGATAAATACAATATAAGCACCACGCTTACACTGTCTTTACCGTTCACCCATGTTAACAAATGATCTAGGTGAGGGCTATATGACTCCATACATGAATATAAAGGCAAATCAACTATGCTAAACATGTAATCATAATAAACACCAAAGCATATAATGTCGAATATAATCATTGATAAGAACATATGTCTGTATAACAAATGTAAGGAACTAGATAAGAACTTACAAGAGCGAAGCTAGATCAGTATCTCGGTCAGCCTCTAGACGATCAGGAGCCAAGTAGACGCCTTGCCTCCTCCTAGATCTAGACTAGCTAGCTACTCTGCTATATGGTGTTTCTAGGGCGTAGTATCTCTGACTTGATGACTTGATCTGGTGTATGCAAACTCAGGTTTCCAGATGCCTCTGCCAGGGGGCAGGGGGCTGCTTATATAGCCCTGAGGGGTAGACGTGCGCCGTTTGATCAAACCGACCTAACGAGTGGTTTAGATTGATCCTCATAGGCGGTGGAAGAACCTTCTGGAAGTAGGGCTGAGGTGGCGCCTGGGGGAGGCCGACCGGCCCCACCACCAGGCCGATCGGGCTGGGGTGGGCCCCCCTCGGGGCCCACTTCGGCCAGGTGGTCCGTCGCTTCTTCTAGATGCTTCTTTCTTCGGAGCCAAGTCACGTTGAGTTCCGGAGCCTTCTAGAGTCTTCTAGATTTGATTCTTTTAGCACTTTTCCCGAATGGTTCCTGGATTTATATGATTTACCAAATCTCCAGAAAAACTGTTAGTGGCACCCTATTCTAAGTTGATATTAACATTCATGCCATTTTCTCATGTTTAGTTGACTTATAAATATATAGGATAAGATGTGTCAACAATCACATGGATCCTATGGCCCACCAGAGCGACTAAACCGCCTCAAACACACGTGTACACCGGGAACCGACCTCAGGACCCACCAAGCTGCCACTCAGAGAAAGCACAGGCTGAGGGGGCCCACCTGGGGGTCGGCCGACCCCAGCATCGGTCGAACCAACCTTGAGTCGGTTGATCCTGGCCTTCCACGTGCTGGCTCCTGGTTGGCTCCTAGTCACATTCCGGGGGTGCACGGGGTGTCCTCTCGCCGATGCCTTGGACTATAAATAGAAGAGGAGGGGGGTAAGAAGAGGACAACACACTTGAAGGCAACTTCTCACCTTAGCCTCTTTCTCTTCTTCTCATCCCCTCTTGGTGGAGGTGAAACCTCATCCCACCATGAGTGTGAGTGTGAGGAGGATCTAGCTTAGGTGGCGCTAGGTAGAGAGGGGAGTGTGTGGATGAGTAGAGGTGAGGTGTGGTGATCCGTTCTTCATCCACCACCCCTTTGTATCTCGTGAGTGATGTTGTTCTTCATTTAGACTAAAGTGAGTATTTTGTTATATTCCAATTAGACTAAAGTCGCATTCATACATGGGTGATATGTTCTAGTGTTCTTCGTCTGTTCTTGATCATAGGCTTTATGTTCTAATAGCATAACCCCGTTTGATCTTGCGGAGGAGTTACATAGTAGACTTATCCACTTGTGTGACTGCCTGTCAATTAGAATATAGTGAGTCTCATGTATATCTGCATTAGACCAAAGTGTCCCTCATATCTCTTCGTATCGTCTCGATTCCATGATGGGCAAGGTCTAGCCGTACTCGCGAGTTGGTCGCTCCGTATTTATATGAAGTGCTATAGTGTTGCTACGGGACGTCAGACGTAGTCGTGCTATAGTAGTAGTCGGTGGTGTAGACGTGGTGTCTGGACTACGGGTTATCCTTTGATTGCCCTGTATCCCACGGTTTATCTTGGGGTAGGCCGCGGTAGTGACAGCCTTTGGACCCTTACGGAATCCCCCATGTTCGGATACAGGTGTAGGCAACCATTTGCCGTGAACTGACTGTTATAGCCAGGAGGGTCCGGTGTCCGAAGCGAGATCCTTTGCAGCTTGTACCCCTCTAGAACCGAGTACATACAAGAGATTCCATACCTCTCACCTACCTCAGTAGAGATCCTGTGTCCTTGGATAAGTCGCTCGTAGAGTACCCCATCCGTTCCTTGGATTCGATACCCTTTGGAATACTCCCGAGGGAGAAGTGCTACAACAGTGTATCTGTGCGCTTGCGGATTCGTTCGCACCCGTCAGTGTACCCGGGTGTTCCTTACACGGTCACGCTAGACGCGCCACTAGTGGTGAGGTTAAGAAATACCAACAACCACTCAAGGACACAAGTTCACCATTGACTACATGACCTTCTCTGGGTTGTTGGGACTTGGCTCTGAGGATGAAAAGCGCACTCCCATTCACAATGAGGAAAAGTACAAGCCCAAGGACCTCCCTTTCATGTTCCCTAGTCGTTCACTCGCCATTGATGGTAAAGCGGATCAACTCCTTCCATACTACTACAGCTTCAATCAATTCTTCTGAGCCACTATTGATCCCAAAGGTGGAGACACTACTGCTCTTCGGTATTTTGCTCCTAATCTTCTTAATCGTGAGGCACCGGAAGAAGAGGGCTTTTGCATATTTGACTTTATTTGGAATGAGCTAAGGAGGGCTATGAATGACCCGATGAAGTATCTACCCTATGCCCCTTATCTCATGTACATGATTGAGTGGGTTGCAAATGTGAGATTCCCAAAGGATGTTGCTCATCAACCTCTTCGTCAACTCCGTTATAGAGCCAAGAAAGTTCCTAAAGCTCCAAAGGCTCCTAAGTTTGTTGGCTCCTCTAGTGCAGCACCTCGCCATGATGACATCCCCGCTGCCCCTTCTCCTCCTAGGCATCCCCGTAGGCACCGTGGCTCTATGATCAAGCGTGTCCTCAAGAGCATATTCACAATGTGCAAGACCATAGCTACAGAAACTAATGAGAACCGCCGGGACATCATCGAGATTAAGTCTCATCTTGCCCTTCCCACCGATCCCTACCGCGAGCTCCCCGAGTTTGATGATCCCTTCGCGGAATGGAACGCCCAAGATGAGGAGGAAAGGCAAGAAGAAGAGGAGGAGGAGGACAACGAAGACAACAATGAGGAGGACAGCGAGGAGTTTGAGTGATCCAGCTGCTACCTTACTTCCTTTTTGGTGCTTGATGCCAAAGGGGGAGTGACATTTATCTATCTATGTGTTGAACTTTGTGGATTTGGAACAATGGCTTGTAATAACTTTTTATTCTTATGCGTGTAAGACTATGTGAGCTTGAGACTTATGTATTGTGCTTGTGGTTGGTTTATCAGTTTTTATTCTCTAAGGACGCATATATGTTAGATTGAAAATTCTTGATGACTGTTATTTTCAGTGGTGTTTAGAAAACCTAGAGAATCCGGACTTTTTCCTGGAATGTCTGGAATTTCCATAGAGTCCGGGTTTGGCCCGGATATTCCAGATTTCTGAGCACCAGGTTCTTTATGCTCCTTTCTGAGTGCATGAACTGTCATAAGCATTTCACTAATTATCTATCGCACATCACAAGCACCCCACTATTGTAATACTCTCATGATTTCTTTCCTTGTCCAAATTTGGTCCTAAAACGATCATTGATATTCAAAATCAATATGCACATATTAAGGGGGAGTATTACACATTGTCTTTTAATATTCATTGATTATCTCTTGTATGACTTAAATGTGTTGTCATCAATCACCAAAAAAGGGGAGATTGAAGAGTATCTTGTCCCCCTAAGTGGGTTTTGGTGATTTAATGACACACGGTTAAGTGGCTAATGGTTTATCTAGTGTATGAGCAGTAATTAAAATTATATGGTGGCATCATGTGTTATTCATCGTATATGCAAAAAGGAAGTGATGCTACAAAGGAGTTCCTATAAAGGCTTATTTATTTTATATTTTGACATTGAGTCCTAGGAACGCCACACTATAAAGAGGGACAGGAAATGTATCTTCCAAGAGTTGAAAAGGTGCTCTAGTTGTCAAAACAAAACCTATGAGAGACACCTTTGCACCAACACGTTCACGGGGTTAACTTCTTGGGTGCTGACCTTGTAAGGCCGGAATGTCCGGGGTTTTTCCTGGAATCTCTGGACTTCCCGGAGTTTCCGGACTTAGCCCGGATAATCCGGGTCTTAGAGCTGTAACGGCTCTTTTTTGTGTGAGGGGGTATAAAAGCCTCCTCCACCCTCTCCTATCTCTCTCACTTGCCCATTTCGACCTGCAACACTCAGAACTCTTTCACTCCCCCCTCTTTACTCCCCTTGGCTTTGGTTTGGTGAGATTTGTTGGGGATTTAAGGAGGGATTGAGAGCAAGAGCTTAGAGAGTGCTAGTGAGCTGATTTCCCATCTCTAGAGCACCTCATTCTTCGCTTGGTTGGCACATTTCGTGTTCGTTACTCTTAGAGCTTTGAGCTCCTAGCCGGCTAGGCGTTGCCTTGGAGCATCCAAAGGTTTGTGGCTGCCCAAGGAGGTTTGTATCACCCCGAAATTGAGTAAGTGACTCTAGCTTGGTCTTTGTGGTCGCTAGAGGGAGGAAAGTGACCTAGGTGTAAAGGTCCACCCTTTGTGGGTTCCTCAACGGAGACGTAGACCTCAAGGTGTGAGGTTGAACTCCGGTAACAAATCCCTGTATCTCTCTCATGATTGTTGCTCTTGTTGTATGCTTGAATATCCCTTGAGGTCATTTCTAGGGTTTGGTGCCGATCTACTCCGTGTTGAAGTTTCTGCAGGTTCTAGGTGGAGAAACAGGCTTGTCTCACCCCATTACATAACCTATATTCGTAGATCTATGTTTGAGCGAGTTTGATTTCAGTCGATTTGATTTCCCCCTCGTAGGCCCGGACTATCCGGACATTTTCCTGGATTCTCCGGATTTCCCAGAGTATCCGGAAAAATATCCGAAAACTCCAGACCTTGATCTAACAGCTGGTTTAAAGTTGGAAAATTTTAGGTTCGACTATTCACCCCTCTCTAGTCGACATCTTGATCCTTTCATTACAGCATCTACTTTACAGCATCTACTTTTCGGCGACTTTGCCATTGCATTTTTTCTCTTTTCTTCAACACCGTTCTTCAAGTTCGTCGGGCTACATCGATCGATCTCCGGCAAGCTTGTGAGTACTGTTTTACCGAATAACCCTAGGCTTTAACCTCCAGGTGCATCGCTGAGGTTTCGTCTGGTTCTTTATTCACCCCTTACCGATATTAGCTAGATTTGCAAGTTTTCGTACCAACTCTTGTAGTTTTAGCTTTATCATCAACTTATCCAGCTCGATGTAGATCCCGTCGGCTTCTAATATCCCGTTCCAGGTCCGTTCGAACGCTGACGTCACGTTCGGCTAACCCAGCCGATCTCTTTATACATACTTGCACTTCGGCTGCTTTCGAGCCTGCCGATCGTATCTCATTGTATCGGCCGATCGGCAGGTACACATATTACTGAAGACCTATCGGTTCTCTAGCCGATCTCTTAATATTTTCTATTGTCAATCAATAGGTCAGATTGGCTGGTACGCCTCGCTACAGACCGGGGAGTCACGTGTGCTACGCGCGGGGGTGACATCCTATTTTTGCGTCAACAGCAGCAGCAGGAGGAGGAGCCCAGCAATCTCCCCCTAAGCAGCAGATGCAACAGCAGCCTCTGCAACAGGAGGAGCCCAGACAATCTCCACTGCAGAAGGAGAACCAGACCAGGAAACCTCTATCTAAAGATGATATTCTTAACTGTATTATTGGGACAGAATAGGATCCAAAATACAAACCTGGTGTACCTATGTTGTCAGAAGTAGACTTAGAGGCTGCTGGACCAAATTGTGCCAGGTTGCATGCTTACGTCATGGAACACAGTAAGGATAAACTTGCCTTTCCAGCAAAGGTGGATCAAGACTACTTTCAAGGTGGTGGTGCTTTAATGTTAAACATTGCATTCAGTGGCGTGTATAACCTTATAACCCTGGCTTGTCTGGATGTTACCTTCTTGAGGTTGTGGGCATTGTAAGTCCCTTAAATCCTAGAAAAATATTTCTTTAATTTTGACCACAAAGTTCATACATGCTAACAATTTGATTTTTTAAGGAAAATGATGGATAAGGCAGCGGAGATGCAGATCAGTGTGGGGTTTTTGTATCCACATATTTTCACTTCCACAAATATTTCTCAGGATTCTGCCCTTGTAGTAAAAGCAATCGAAAATGCAATGAACAACGACTACGTGGTGGGTGCCTACAACACTGGCCACTAGGTAACACTGATCATCTGTATGAAGTTCAAAGAGGTTTGGTATCTAGATTCTGCTAAACAACATCCCGCGCAAAAGTTTACAGACGTTAAAGCTGTTGTGGAATGGTCAGTATCTTGTAGGTTTTGTTCACAAAAATTCAATCTCTTAGTGTTTCTAATCGGTATTGCTGATCATGCAGGGCCTTTGGTATATTTGCAAAGGACGGAGTGACGAAAGGAAAGAAGAAAAAGCCAAAAACCACAACACTCAAGCACAAACCAAATCTCGATGTAGTGTGCTCAGCAGCCATCACAGTTCTCTTTGTGTGGATTCCATGTGGCATTCAATATGTTAAGACTACTCGATGACATACCTGACATCAAGAAGGCTGCTGTAAGTAGATAATAATGGTCAGCCTTGTCTCTGCTCATATTATCCATTTGATTTTAGAAACTGATTTCTACTTGTATTCTCATAATGATTGTATTTTGCAGGATTTCAAAGACGTCGTAAATGTTTCTACAGAAGATCTAAAGCAGGTCCGGGAGATGTTATGTGAGTACATTCTTAAGGAGACCATCGACCGAAAGGGCAACTTCTATAATGGTGCACCGTTAGTTCATTGTAGTCAGAAACTTGAAACTTGCTGCATTTAGGCTTCTTTAGTCAGGTGTTGTTGCCTAAGAAACCTGCTTGGCTTGCTTGGTTGGGGTCAGGTATTGCCTAGTTTAGGCAGTTTTCTCATGACTCCATCCAACAAGCCTGATGAGTAACTTGAAACTTGATGTGATCTTGCTTGTCTATATATGTGATCTGAGAATGTGTTTGTGATGTCTCCTTGCTGTGGTGGTTGCCATATCCTGGCTGGTTCCAGGATGGCAGGATGCAGCCCCTGATGGCTGCCAAATCCTGGTTGGTTCCAGGATGCAGCCGGCAAGCAGGTAGGTTACTATAGGGTGGCCTACGTATCTGTAACGGGTGTTAATTAAAGCTTGTTACAAAAACTGATCAGTGAGTAACAGGTTTCATTTGGAACGCCCGTTACAATTATGCCAACAATGTAATGGGCAGCATAAAAGCCCGTTACCAATACTGACCAGTGGGGCCTAGAACTTGGCCCTTTCGTCGAGATAGAGGAGACGCGGGTTCACAGCAAGTGTCTCCTTTAGTTGCGATAGAGGAGATGCGCGTACATAGCACGCGTCTCCTTTAGTCGAGAGACAGGAGACACGTGTGAAATAGACGCATCTCATTTCGTCGAGACGGAGGAGATGCAAGTTAGCAGCACGCGTCTCCGATGTTGAGCTCATGTAACGGGCTCTACTTTGATGCACATTACCAAAGTCCCCTGTGGGCCCAGAGAAACAGCCATTTCACGTGACCGGTGACTAGTTGTGGTAACGGTCGTTATTTTATGTCCGTTACGAATACTTGTTTTCAGTAACGGGCATCAGCCCGTTACCTTTCTTCGCTCATTTGTAACACTTGATCGGTAACGGATGCTTTGCCCGTTACTAAAGGCCATCTATGCCCGTTACCAAAGTGAGTTTTTCACGTAGTGAAGCACTATTATTTTTGTTTATCCCGTTTAGCCCGTGACCAAGCGTGTGTACACATGAGGTACTGCACATGCTCATCAATTGCACAACAATTTTTTTGCACCATCATATGTATCTAATGAATATGCTACAACCACGATTTCAATACTAATGATTTTGGGCAATACTAATGATTTTGAGCATTAAATTTACGACTACACGTGATCATATGCTGAACAATATATGAACACATCAAAATAATGACATCCCAACTAAACAGCTAAAAAGAAAACGACCACATCTCAAGAACACATGAACATTCATGTACCTAAAACTCAACTAAAAAAGAACAAAAATCCAACCATGACACATCTAATTATCATGTACAAATCACAACAACAAGTCCAGTCCACACATGCACCGATTATTTCGTTCAACAATTACAACGCCGGATTAAATCAAAGTACAGTCCATGCACCGGTTATTTCGTTTAGCAATGTGTTAGTAAAACGAATAGAATAACAAAAATAAAAATAAAACATGTCTGTACAAACAAACATGAAAAAAACATCTTTTATCTTTCTAGCCGAGGAAAAAATCAAAGAAAGAAATCACGCGCTTGAAAGAATGGAAAACAAATCTTTGCACATCGTCTCGAAAAATGTGGTTGCCACCCGCCACACCAAGATGCTATCATTTTTTTTTGCTAGTTGTGTGCCAAGATGCACAAGGGTTGCTCTTACCCACCGCGCCAAGATGCGTAAGGGTTGCTCTTGCCCACCACGCAATGAAAAATCACGTCATAAAAAACCAAATCAACCAAATCACCACATCGGACCATCAAAACGAAAGGCAAAAAAATGTCCACCAACACCGGTGTGCTCAACTCACGTAGGTACTGGACTACTGGTTGCTTTTGGCCCTGAACCACAAAAGAAATGCTAGGAACAAGAATTTGTCATCACAGAACAAGAGAACTAAAAAAGAAAATCTTGCGGGGAGCACGGGCGCCTACCATGCCGTACCGTGCTACCTGCACCGTCAACGGCTAGCTCCGCGTCACCATCCAGGGGCGTCATTCCCTCCTCTGGGACCTCTGCCTCCGCACGGAAGGAACATCCCTGCACCGCCGGAGGAGGAAGGGTGGCGGAGGGAGGCTGGATCCAGGGCGCCCTCCCCTGCTTCTCTTACCGCCGGAGGCAGGGACGACAGTTGTTGATGGCTGTTAAGTACCACTTTTAGGCCATCAATTCCTGCATAAAATAAATAGAAAGTGATCATCAACACTAGAATAGGGGTTTATACTGACAATTTCCACAAGTGTTGGTGTTTCTATCTTTTGTTGCAGGACACATCGAAATGCACATGAAATGATAGGGTTGAGAGCAAGCAAACCAATGGCATGAATATGGCATCATCATAAACAATCTCAAATGCAGAATTGGATTGCACCACTACGACGGGCTCGTCGAGACGATCGAAATGGATATATCATTTGCCTACTTTGGAGTTCGGATGAAAGAGATATGCACAAGATATCAAGTGGGCCCGGTGGGACCCACACCAAGCCACATCATCGATCTAAAGAAACACACTCTCGACCAATCAAGAGCAAACACGCAGATTCAAGGGCCCACAACCACGAGGTAACTGGCTAGAAACACCACAAGCACCCCCATACCCACCTTGGGACCCACCTCGCAGGCACCTGGACGAAAGACGGTGCGAAAGGAGCTACCCGGGGATCAGCCGACCCCTCGGCCGACCCCACTTTGCAGCCTCTCATGCCGCCCTTCCACGTGTCGGCTTGTCATGACGAACCAAAGGCGGTGCCAGGTGCTTGCCCAAATATTCCCCTGGGTCCTGTAGCTCCTTCTCATGGAAAATACACCAACTTGGCCCCCACTCTTTAGTGCCACGTGTCACCACCTCATTGGTGGCGCCCATGGCAGCCTAGGGGCTCTTCTCACCCCCATTGGCCTATAAATAGAAGGGTAGGGGTGCGAATAGAGACACAACATCCCAAGTTCTCTCCTCTCTCATTTTCTCACTTGGAGAGGTGAGTTCTCACCTCTCCATGTGTAGTTGGGTGTAGGTGCTATGTAGAGAGTGGTGTGGGTGGGAAGCCCCACTTGTTCTTCATTTAGAGCAAAGTGAGTATTTCTATATTTTCCATTTAGACTAAACTGATATTCATGCATGGGAAGATATGTTCTTGAGTTCTTCATCTGTTCATCATTTAGAAGCTTGTGTTCTTTGCGACACGATCCTTTGATCTTGTTGACTAGGTGCTTAATTCTGCATATCCGTTTGTGTGAATTATCCCATTAGATCTTGTTGGAGTACATTAATCTGTGGCAAGTCATTCTTCCTGTCACCTATATGATTCCATGATAAGTGAGTGTCAGTGTTTTAGACCGGCAACCTACCAAGGGGAGTACCCGAGGTAGATGTTTGTGGCCTCGCCGAGATCGGGAACTTGAAGGAGAGACACGTGGCACACAATTTAGACAGGTTCGAGCCGCTAGGTGCGTAATACCCTACGTCCTGTATGCTGCGTAGCTCTGGATTGATTGGGTGTTGTTACAAGATGATGCGGATAGATGAATAGGGGTCCCTGCCTCGCTTTATATAGTCCGGGAGGCAGGGTTACAAGTCGGTTTAGAGAGGAGAGTACTAGTTGTACACGGCTAGGAGTACTCTACATGGATCCGGACATGTCTAGCTTCCTAACTGAGTACTAGCCCTCTGGTTGCCTTGTGCTCCACGCTGCCTTGCACCGTGTAGCCCAAGTGGAGTAGTCCCGGGGGCCCACACAGTAGTCGGTTCCAGTACCCGCCTGAGTAGTGGGCCCTGGGATGTCCATACGACAAGCCCCCGAGTACTTTGTAGTCGAGTAGGATGTCTTCGAGTAGTCTTGACGGCCTTGGCGAGTAGTCCTTGAGCGTCCCCGAGTTCCACAAGACGAAAGTCCTCAAGAATGCTTGAATCATCCCGAGGCTAGAAGGTACTACAGCTGGTCTTTGAGTAGTCTTAAGTCTTCTCGAGTAGTCCCCAAGCGTCCTCGAGTGCTTCTCTCGAAGGTCTTCAATAGTACTCGTGATGTCTTGATGAAAAACCATATGGAAAATGCGATTCAAAGAATCGCATTCCATATGGAATGTAGCCCCCGAGCCTTAGGTCGAATCGTAGATTCAAGCTGAGGGCCAATCTGAAGTTCTGCCAATCTTATCCCGATAAATCCGGAGAAAAAACCGAAGGACACGTGGCACGGAGCCCCGAGCCTTGAGTCGAGTACTTCTCTCGAATTGAAGGGTCATCTTGACTGTAGAATGTGTCCGGAGTAGATCTGTGATGTATTGAAGTCCACTGATTCCAGCGATCGAAGTCGAGCCCCCGAGATTGAGAGCATCGAGTACCGAAAGATGAATAGTCAGCCTGCCTACACTGAGTCAGCCACTCCGAACTGAGCCACTATTGACAGTGTATTTTGGTACACCAAACATTTTCGTTACACTTTGGTTTGAGTTTGATTATGGAACTAACCCGCCACTAGGCACATGTTGACGGCTGTTAAGTACTACTTTTACACCGTCAACTCCTGCATAAATTAAATGGAAAATGATCATCAACACTAGAATAGGGCTTTATACTGACAAGTTCCACAAGTGTTGGTGTTTCTAGCTTTTGTTTCAGGTTGCACTGAAATACGTGTTAAATGGTATAGTTGAGAATAGGCAAATCAATGACTTATATAGGACGTCATCACAAATAGTCCCAAATACCAAATTGGACTCCACCATTGCGACGAGCTCGTCAAGACGATCAAAATGGATATATTATTTATATACTTTGGAGTCCGGATGGAAAAGATATGCAGTGGACAAAATAACATGAGGTGCCGACGTCACGCTGACATCAGCATAACGTCAGCACCCCCATCCACCGTACGAGCGCCGGCAGGCGGGCCCCTGCAGGACCCACACAGCAGCTGCTTCCAACGCCGGCTGGGTCAACGCCCAGACCCAGGCGCGAGCGCATGTGGGGGTCCCGCTGACGCCACGCGTCAGGCGGCGAACGGCCGGGAGGCCAGCGCTTGTCCGCGCTAGGCGCGAGTGCGTGCGGGGCCAACTGACACCACGCGTCAGGCAATGACAGGCCGGGAGGCCACGACGCGGCACCCTCGTGGGCACGCGCACGTCCGCGTGAAGGAGGCCCCGCACGAAGCCACGCGGCGGTCGGCGGTTCGCCTGGCGCCCACGCGGGAGGCAGCCGAGGCGCGCGCATGCGCGCGATCCTGCGCGGGACCGAGCCGGCCAGGCCGAACACGCGGCGCTTGGCTGGTGGCCCGCGGGAGGTCGGTTCCGGGTCTGCCCAGTCTGCTCGTTTTCTGCGACGATTCACGCTACAGACCGCCCAGTTCAGCGTCCAGAAGGCCGGTTCAGCTCGAGTTCTCGCCCCTAGGATCCGGTTTTCCTCCGGTTCTTCCTTCCACCGACCTAGAGGCTCCTTCTACAGTATGCTATAGTACTAGGGGCGCTCAAAACACTATTGAAACACCTCCTCATCCAACCTTCCATAGGCCTATAAATAGGAGGAGAGGGGGTCAGAATAGGGACGCACCATCTCACCCAAGGATGAGAGCTTCTCTTCAAAGGAGAGGACTCTCCTTGGTAGATTAGAGAGTAGGAGAGAGAGAGGGATTTGTATCTCTATGGAGCTTCGTTCTTCATTTAGAATAAAGTGAGTATTTCCGCATTTTCTATTTAGACTAAAGTAGCATTCATGCATAGGTGAATAGTTCTTGTGTTCTTCACTTGTTCATGATTTAGAGACTTGTGTTCTTCATGAGCTTAGCCTTTGATCTTCTAGTGTAGTTCATAAGTTGCTAATCCCGTTTGTATCCCTGCTAGTCCACTTAGAGTAAAGTGGATGCTCCTGCATTCTAGTTTAGATCAAAGTCCTTCCATGATCCTTGTATAGATAGCGGTTACCTGAGTGAGTTCTGGTCTCTCCCTCATGGGTTCGTCGCTCCGTCTTCGTACAGAGTGCTATGGTGTTCTTACGGGCCGGCAGACGTAGCCGTGCTATAGTAGTAACCAGTGGTGTAGACGTGGTGTCTAGACAACGAGTTATCCTTCGATTGCCCTGTATCCCACGGTTTGTCTTGGCGTAAAAAACCGAACTTCATGCAAGAAGACTCTCTATCTTGGACGCGAGGATGACGTCGCCAAAATGATGCAATTGAAGGGGGCAAAGTGCAAAATGTCAAAAGGACCCACGGGAGCGAAGGGGCGACCGAACCGGGCCGGGATGGGCCTGGGCCGGTCAGCCCAGGCCGGCCGGCCTGGCCCATTCTCGAGGTGGTTCGGCCCCCCATTTCTTGAGCGTGAAGGTGATGCAACCCTAAGTACGTGTGGGCGCTGCCATTCGCAGAGAGAGCCATTTGCCCGAAAGGTCATCCACAAGCTAGAGAGGAAGAAAAGGAGAAAGATCATTCGCGAGAAGGATCGCTCGAGTCCACGGAAGCGACCACAAGTGGAGGAGGACGTCGAGGCCCTGCCACGACACCCTCGGAGGAGAAGGAAGACACCGTCGGAAGCGTCACCATGATCAACGGCGCCATGCTTAGCGCCTTGATGGGGTAATCTTCTCATTTGTCCATGGGTTGTAAACGATCTTGAGATGTAATCGCTACTTTTATGATTTCAATCTATCATCTAGTGTTGAAGATGTTTTCATGTGTAAGGTTAGCTACCGTGCCTTTTCGGGAGTATAGATCTCACTTCTCCCCTAGAACCCTTCAATATGTCGTGATCATCATAGGTCTAGTCATGAATACCTCCGCATAGTGACAATACCAGGGGAGGGAAAGGGCGAAACCGTGGTCACAACCCCCGGTAGATTAGATCGGTTTTCATACCTCTAAGCGGTTGCAAGTTCAAGTATCGTAGACCCTATGGGCAAGTGTCTTTTATATCTCTTGTGAGTCTCACAACCCTCTCTAGTGTAGCGTAGTAGATCTTTAGATTAGTCTTTAGTTTAGGGTTTGGTTAGTTAACTAGGTAGTGTTAGATCAAACGCTTTTAATCCCCTTGCTCCGCAGATTGACAAGAACCTAGGGAATCCCCGTGGTGAAAAAGGTGTAGGTCCGTACGCTTGCGGATCGTAGGTGGATACGAGTTTTATCCGTCAACAAGCTCCTTTTTCTGGCGTCATTGCCGGGGAGCAAGCCAGTTTGCATCGTTTGATTTTTGCATTTAGTTTTGTTTATTGCTAACATCTAACCCCTATTACCTAGAAAACCACTTTGTTTTGTTTTTGTTTTTCTATTTTGTTGTCTAGATGGCGTTCGCCAACCACCCTATGGAAGAACCAGAGAAATCGCTACGGGATTACGCTAGCCCTCGATGCGAAGATATCAAAGTACAAGAGTCAGATTCGAAGCTCGAAGCGACCAAGTATGAAATCAAGACTAGGATCATCGAGATGGCGGCGGCAACCCCATTTAGAGGGATGGAGACGGAGAACCCGTATAGACACATAAAGCATTTCACGATGCTATGCAACACGGTGCGTCAAGAAGGAGTTCCCGATGAATGGTTCAAGTGGAATCTCTTTCCCTACTCACTTGCCGGCGAAGCAAAGACATGGTACTCATTTGCTTACTTTGAAGTTGAAGGAAATTGGAACAAGTTTACAAAGAAATTTTACAAGAAGTTTTTTCCAATAAGCAAGGTTCAACATCTAAGGAGGCAAGTGATCACCTTCACGCAAGGAGAAGAGGAAGGGATAGACCAAACTTGAAATAGATTTAATGAGTTGATTGAACAAGGACCAAAACTCGGCTTCTCCGGTGACGTACTCTCGCATACATTTTTCTTTTCCCTAACCCCTAGTTGCATGGAACATGTTCAAATCTATGCGGGTGGGGATCTCATGGAGAAAACACTCACGGAAGTCGCTCGACTTTTACAAAAGATTAGCAAAGCGGCGGCCGTGCGAAGAGATTGGGAAACACGACTTTCGGGAGGGCTGGAACACGATTCAGGTATCAAGACGTGTGCTGAAATTTCCAAAAAGGCAGCTCGGAAGACAAGAAAGAGGAGCCAATCCTGGAAAAGCTTGAAGAAGTACACACCAAGACAAGAACTACCCAAGCGTTGACTTCGCCAAGTCAAATGAAATAAACAAAAGGAGTATGTCAAGCACGAAGCCAATAAGGGAGTCCGAGCAAATGGATTGGGTTCCAATTGATTACGGAGAAGTGTTCGACAAGAGAAGACCGTTCCCTAACCAAAAGGGTGTGGCAAGAGCATTGGAAGTGGACTTCCCACCGGAAAAGCAAGCGGAAAATCTTTATGATCTTGAAACCACCGGTGAGATCTTTTGAAAGCTCTTTAGTGATGATGAAGTGGATCCGGATCACATAGTCGAGGTGAAAAGAATCATGGGGATCAAGCCCGAAGCATCACCATACGCTCGCCTCGCCGAAGTTTATGCAATAGGATCCGATCAAGAGGAGAAGATGACACCACACTTGAGTTGCGAGATTAACGGAGTTCAATGCAAGGCTTTATGCGACATCGGAGCTCAAGTGTCCTATCCTCCAAGATTTATGATAAAGTTCAAGACCATAACCTAGACTTAGCTCCAACTTCAACAAAATTAATTATGGGAGATGGTAGAACTATTAAACCTCTAGGTATTGCTTGCAACATTAATGTAATCATCTCTGGAAAGTGTATACCAACCGACTTTTTTGTTATAGATGTCTATTAAGTTGGTTGAGGTCGTGTTGGATGCCGGATAAGGCAAAGTAACAATAAACCTTATATAACTTTATTCGCGCTTCTAGTCATGCTTCACCCTTTCCTCCCGAGGATGAAGAAGAAGAGGAGGTAGGTAGTCTTTGTTTTGTTGAAACCCTTAGAGACCCGCTGCAAAGGGTGATGGAGAACCAATCCAATGATCAAAAAGATGAGGAACTAGAGGAAGCAACGAAAGGATTAGAACTACAAGATGGAAGCATGGAGGAAGAAAAGTTCGAAGACATAGGAGACACTAAACCCGAAGAACCACAAGTGCCCGAGGTGGATCTCAAACCTTTGCCCAAGGGATTGAAGTACGAATTTTTGGGCCCGGACAAGACTTATCCACTCATTGTGAGCGACGAATTGAGTCCCGAAGAAAATGAGAAGTTGCTGAATTTATTGAAAAAGCACAAGAAGGTGATTGGATATTCAATAAACGATCTCAAAGGACTTAGCCCAGCCTTTTGCACTCATCGTATACCAATGGAAGACCAATGTAAGCTCGTAGTGGACCATCAAAGGAGGCTAACCCATGCCATGCGAGAGGTAGTTAAGAAGGAGGTTATCAAGTTACTTGATGCTGGAATCATCTACCCGATGCCGCATAGCGAGTGGGTGAGCCCCGTACATTGTGTGCCAAAGAAAGGAGGTTTGACCGTGGTGAAGAATGAGAAGGACGAATTAATACCGCAAAGAACCGTGGCCGAATGGAGGATGTGTATCGATTATCGAAAGCTAAACAAAGCAACAAAGAAAGATCACTTCCCCCTACCGTTCATTGACGAGATGCTCGAGAGGTTAGCAAATCACGCATATTTTTGCTTTCTCGATGGATACTCAGGGTTCATGCAAATTCCTATTCACCCAGATGATCAACACAAGACAACCTTTACTTGCCCTTATGGAACATTTGCATATAGAAGGATGCCCTTTGGCTTATGCAACGCTCTAGCCTCTTTTCAACGTTGCATGATGGCGGTGTTCTCGGAATTTATCGAGGAAATTGTCGAGGTGTTCATGGATGATTTTTCCGTTTATGGGAAAATGTTTGTGGATTGCTTGGCAAACTTAGACAAGGTTCTCACGAGGTGTGTGGAGGTCGATCTAGTGCTAAATTGGGAAAAGTGCCACTTCATGGTGAAGCAAGGCATGTGCTCAGACACGTTATATCCGAGAGAGGGATTGAAGTGGATAAAGCCAAAGTGGAGACGGTTGAGCAACTCCCACCTCCAACGGACGTTAAGTCTTTGAGAAGCTTTCTAGGCCATGCCAGATTCTACAGAAGATTTATTAAGGACTTCTCAAATATCACTAAGCCTTTA
Source organism: Cenchrus fungigraminus (assembly GCA_036936925.1). Classification (NCBI taxonomy): domain Eukaryota; kingdom Viridiplantae; phylum Streptophyta; class Magnoliopsida; order Poales; family Poaceae; genus Cenchrus; species Cenchrus fungigraminus. The sequence goes on along the minus strand of CM072778.1, from coordinate 43,740,566 downwards.
ACTCAGCTTCTTCAAAAAGATGTGGCTTTTGACTTTGATGAGAAGTGCCTAGCGGCATTCCGGACCTTGAAGAATGCTTTAGTAAGTGCCCCCATCATTCGACCTCTGGATTGGAGTCAACCTTTCAATATCATGTGTGATGCAAGTGACTATGCCGTAGGAGCAGTTTTAGGGCAAAGAAAGGAAGGCCGAGTTCACGTCGTTTACTATGCTAGTAAAACTCTCAATGAGGCACAATTAAATTATGCCACTACAGAAAAAGAGTTGTTAGTCGTGGTGTTTGCTTTCGCAAAATTCAGATCTTACATCGTGAACTCGAAAGTCATTGTCTACACCGATCACGCGGCAATCAAGTATCTTTTGGCCAAGAAGGACGCTAAACCAAGATTGATTCGTTGGATCCTTCTTCTCCAAGAGTTCGATGTTGAAATTCGTGATAAAAAGGGGGTGGAAAACGTTGTGGCTGATCATTTGTCTAGGATGAACCGTGGACAAGATGACAAGGATGTTGACGCTTACTAGCGTCACACCAGGTTTATATCCCCAGCAACGGCGCTAAAAAGCTTGTTGGCACTTCTTACATCGTTACTAGATTTGCAATGGCACCAAAAAGCCTGTTGGTATACTACACGATTACAGATAGATCCGCAAGCGCACAGAAACCATTGTAGCTTTCACCCGGGAGTATTCCAAGGTATCGATTTCCACAGGGAATGAGAAGTGTTGTGAACCTGAACTAATTCGTCCGGGGGATATGGTGACGAAGGATAGAAAGGCAAGGGTAGATTTCGGGTAGAGAGGGGATAGCTGATGAAGTTTGGGACTCGTGAGAGTCACGGATAGAATCAAGGCAAAACTTGTCGCTCGTCGGGGCCAGAGGGAAAAGAGCCACGGAAAGGGATGAGAAGAGGGCTCTGATGTCGTAACTCCTACCTCCCGGAACTAACGTGGTGGACTACAAAGCCCGTCCGGAGCTGTCACCTCCCTAGGGTACCACAACTATTCCGTTGAACCGGGAAGCATTCCAAGGTACTGGAAAGCCTAGACACCACGTCTACACTAACCAAGCACTACTTTACTCGAATTCAAAGCAAAGCAATCACAACGAGTAGAAACTACTAAATGCAATCGAAGAACCTAAGAGCGAACGATGAAATGACTTAAGACTTAGTTACTGACGAATCCGAACTTACAAAATATCCTAGGTGTGGACGACTGTAGCTGTACCACACCCGCCGAGGAAGGGGAAGAAGACCGACACTCCGGCTTCTACTCCAACACTAGGGGAAGAAGACCGACACTCCGGCTTCTACTCCAACACTCAACTCTCTCTCCCTACTCTCTGAATACTAACTTATGCAGGGCTCCGCCACTTGCTTCTAATCACTTGTGTCCTTGTATGAGGTGCCAGGCTCTATATATAGGACCTCTGGGTCGGTGGCTGTAGGAGGGGGTACTTGTAGGCGAGAGAGAGCTGCAGTGACGAGCAAGGAGGTGCGGCCGTATCTCCAGGTGCGGCCGGCCCTATGATTTGCCGCCTTTGATTGTGCACGACCCTGATCAATGCTCCTGGGTCGGTTCCCAAGTCAGTGGAGCTAAATCCTGGGGTTTGATAGGTGCGGCCATACCTAGAGGTGCGGCCGGTCCTACTCAATTGCTGTGTGATGCACCGACGGTGTTGAGGGATGTCCAGGATCACTCCTTGATGGCGGTTGTGGCGGTTAAGTGTGGGTCCATCGATCCAAGTGCTTCCAACCATAGCCTTTTGATCAAACCGACCATTCACCGGTGTATCTCATCCATCCAAGGTGTGTTTGTGGGATTGTTGGTGCCGTGGACCCGAGAGGAGGATTTTGGGTGGTGCGGCCGGACCTGGTCGGTGCGGCCGGACCTAGGAGGTGCGGTCGGACCAACTTTTGTGGTGTCTGGCCCATGGACTTGGTCCCCTTGGATATTATGCTAAGTGTAGAGGCATTTGACAAAGTTTGGTATTGATCGGAGGAGGTTGATAGGTCCGGCCGCACCTACCTCCCGACATGTCTCGTGTCACAATCTTCTGTGAGGCATAAATTCTGCATCCGGACTCCGAATTGGGTGAACGAAAACTCCATTTCGATCATCTCGACAAGAATTTCGCAATGGTGCTATCAAACTAAGCATTTGACGTTTTTGTCATGATGCTTTATTTGTGCTATGATGTCTCATTATGACCTGCATCCAAATATTCACCAAAGCTCGTGGAATCCGTTAGTTTATAACCCCACAGCTATGATGCAAGCTTTGATGGAGTGAAATTTATTCAAAGTCGATGGTCGAAAATAGGGACTTAACGACCGTCAACACACCCCCACACTTGGCCCTTTGCTCGTCCTCGAGTAAAGGTTAAGGACCAAGGTGAAAACAAAAATTCTTATTGTATGAAGCGAGCATAAGAGATGTTCCGAACCATACCTTGCACTTGTGAACCTTGAAGTGCCTATAATGCCATCTTGGGTAGCTAAGGAATGGAACGATCTTGAATCAAATCACTTCTACTCCTCATGTCAAGTAGCTTGGGATTTTTTAATAAGTTTTCAAAATAAACTTTGCTTGGCTCGTCATTTGATTTTCTCAAATTGCTCAACGTGTATAATCCTCACCAAGGCATTAGACTTGCCTTTCCTTATCCTACTTCTAATGATGGCTATATATGGAGCTTAGGGTAGGGTATAAAGATGAGGCATACTTGCATCACATGTATTGCAAAGTCAAAAACCAGATCCAAGGAGAAAATCAAATCATACAATCAGATCAAGATGTGCATGTGTAGGGATATGATGGATATGGTAAGGTGGATACTAGGCCCAGAATGGGTGCTAGATATTACCATATGTATAATGAACATTGTGATGATGGTAAGGTGTACACTAGGCCCGAAATGGGTGCTAGTTATTACCATCTGATTTGTTGTAACTCCATTTTGCATGATCCTCTCTCTCTACTCTAACTCTTTTGTGGACATGGCTATCTTTTCTCTCTCTCTTTTTTTCTTGGACCTTCATGTGTCCAACTTTTTTTTTCCACTTGGACCTTCATGTGTCCATATTTTTTTCTATAGCCATGTCTCTTTTGTAATATTAACTTGGAGAGAGAGAGAGATCAACACATAGTGTGGAGCTTTATTTTGTGGAATAGATAGATGGTACAATGCTAGCTCTCAACTGAGCATAGCAAGGAGGATGTTGGCGTGTACGTGTATCTTGATCATGAAAGCATGAAAAGAATTCTCACAAGGGTCACAACATTTTGACAAAGCTCAATGCAACGACAAGTAGCATATGTGTATAAGGTTTTCAAGATGTCTCATCATATGGCTCTGGTAGGACTTGGAATATCAAAGAGGAGCTTCGCAAAGGGTTTTCAAAATTTTCAAATAAATTTCCCAAGCACTCAAACATTTGGACCAAAGATCATTTCATCGGACCATATCTCAAACATCAACTACTTAGATGGGCATGGTTTCCTAAAGATATGTTGTTCACAAGCATCAAGATAATAAGTATGGAATAAACCTTATGCAAGCCAACCCTATGAAACATGTCGAGCATTGGGTGAATGAGGATTCAATTGAGTTTGATTTATATGATCGGATTTAAAGCTCATTTAAACTCATGATTTCCAAAAGTAGAGAGGTAGGGGTGCACATACCATCGCTCTTGGAGAAAGTGGGGAATGAGGTAGACAAACGGTGATTCGGCCAAACCACAGGGGTGACCGACTTGCTCTAGTGCACTTACTTCATCCCTCGTCATATTAGCGTAGTCGATGTTGTGCGGCATCTTGGTGGGAGATCTCAATTGTGTGTTTCGACGAGCTTGGGAGATCTCCCCCACACTTATTCTTGTACCTGGTGTTATTATTCAAAGAAAAAAATGGAAACAAAAAGGGAGGCTCTGCTAGCCGAAGAGCTAGGAAGCCTTTATTCAAATTCAAATATTTTTTTAGAGAGCAAGATGCAAGAACCAACACCATCTTCAAACCAAAATAAGATTTAGTATGTGAGAAACTTACTCGGGATACTCACCTATCTCCCCCACACTTGGAGTTTGCATTGCTAGGCATCACAACTCAAGTGTGTGGAGTTCAAGCTTCCTTCGTAATACTCTCTCACCCTGAATTACCTTGGTGTTGTAGTTGGTGTAGCTCTCATGTTTGTAGGCATTGCCTATCCATTGGTCCTTTCAATCTCCACCTGAAACGTTAGCGACCAAAAATACCCGAAGGACGACTAATCCTAAAGACATGCTCTTGCTTTTATTTGAAAAGGAAATCTAAATGATTATTCGGGCTATCTCCCGATAGTGCTTTGTTTTGGGTCATAAGCTCGACCACTGGAGACCTTCATCTTGCAGCCAATCGAGATGATGAAACCATCATAGCTCTAGCTGCAAGGTTAGCACCAAAAATGACCACGAAATTTGCAATGTTTATGGTAAACAAAAGCATCTACAACCTTCCTTTCAAAGTTAGCATGCACAAGGAAAATGAGGAGGTTGTAGGTTTCATAAAGGTCATTGGTAATGGGGCTTGATAACTTTGGAAACTTTTGATGTGAGCATGGGATTTGTGATCCTTCTAGTATAAAACTTTCATGCTCGAGTTTGTTTTCTGAATCCAAAGTCAATGCCTCAAGAATGTCCATAGACCACACAGGTTCTTGCTTGACCTCAGGTCTATGACATTGGAGATGTGTATCTCGAACCTCAAGATGATATGGCTGCTTTTCATGGTCGAGCACACTACTCAATACCCCTTCAATGGGTCTTCCGATGAGAGTGAAGGGCGGATCTCCTTTTGGGATGTCAAAGATGTGATAATCTAGGAAGATCTGATACTCTCCAAAATTTGTCCGGACGACTCTAAGGATTCCCTCAGTCTCTATGGTTTGACCCAAAATCCATTGGAGACGCTTTTGAGAGAAAGAGGGGGGTTCGTTGGGAAAGGCCTCTAATACTAGGGATTTAGGAATGGTATTGATACCGACCCTAGGGTCGTAGAACACATCCTGGAAAGAGAGGTTTCCTACTTGGCACGAGAGTAACTTTAGCTCGGGATATAGCTGAATGACTTGATCCATGACTTCTATTTCTCTCAACCATTCCCGGCTACTGATTGTGGAGACATATTCCAACCTTTCTCTCCGTCTTTCTACCTCTTCTGGGTTTGGTATGAATACTTCTTCTCCCTCGTGTGTTGAGTCTCTTTCCCTTCTCGGGAAGGATTTCTCCATCCAATGTTTATCAAATAACTCATCATAGTATTCATAGACGAAGTCACACGAGGGGTGATCGAACTCTCGATAAGGTTGGAATGGTTCCCTTGTGAACCAAGTTTTGGTAAGAGGAGGATGGGTGTCTGTGGATATGAATTTTTCTAGGATAGGTTCCTCCTCTATAGACTCTGTTTCAGAGAGTGAATCGGAGTATGTTGATTCCTCGTCGAAGTCATATGAGTAATCAGCTGGGTACACACGGGGATAGAGGAGTGGTTCTTCATGCAAAAAGGTGCTAGTGGGTTTCTCCTCTATGGGTTTCGGTTCCGAGAGAGTGTTTGGCATGTGCTCCTCCTGAGTGATCTCTTCCTCATCCGGGAATTCATCATAAACTCCCATGTAAGGGGTATTTTGAAGGATTTTTGTTAGAATGTCCTTACACTCAGACAAGGTGAGATGAGTGAAAGATCCTCCGGAAGAAGAGTCTAAGAAAATTGCTGACTCTGGTCCAAGACCATCACGAAAATGTTGCAAAAGAGCAGGCTCTGCGATACCAAGGTCTGAACCAGAATCTACGATTTTTGTAAATCTTGCCCATGCGGCTCCTAGAGATTCGGTCTTCCGTTGCTCAAAACAAATGACCTCTCGTCAGAGTTTCACTACTTGGGGAGTCGGGAAGAATGTTTGGCAAAAAGCCTTTCGTAAACTTTCCCAGTCCCCCTCCATACTTCTCACACTGAGCGAATACCATTGTTTTGCTCTCCCCGTTAATGAAAACGGAAAGAGTTTCCATTTCAAGGTATCTTGACTCATTCCTGCGATCACAAGACACGAACAAAGTTATTCAAACTCGCACAGGTGGGAATAAGGACTTTCATCCTTATCTCCGGAGAAGCTTTGCTCTCGGACCATAGCTATGAAGCCGGGACGTAGCTCATAGCTTGATGTTTCAATGGAGTGTGATGAAGGTGGATGCTCCAAATGATCGCCCTTTGGAGCAGCAAAATCGAAAAGGGTTGGATTGGAATCCATGTGATAGATGGGGTGGTACACGGACGAACTAGGTTCGGGATCAGAATAGCTACCGTTCCCCGGCAACAGCGCCAGAAAGCTTGTTGACGCTTACTAGCGTTGCACCAGGTTTATATCCCCGGCAACGGCGCCAGAAAGCTTGTTGGCACTTCTTACGTCGTTACTAGATTTGCAACGGCACCAGAAAGCCTGTTGGTATACTACACGATTACAGATAGATCCGCAAGCGCACGGATACCTTTGTAGCTTTCACTCGGGAGTATTCCAAGGTATCGATTTCCACGGGGAACGAGAAGTGTTGTGAACCTGAACTAATTCGTCCGGGGGATATGGTGATGAAGGATAGAAAGGCAAAGGTAGATTTCGGGTAGAGAGGGGATAGCTGATGAAGTTTGGGACTCGTGAGAGTCACGGATAGAATCAAGGCAAAACTTGTCGCTCGTCGGGGCCAGAGGGAAAAGAGCCACGGAAAGGGATGAGAAGGGGGCTCTGATGTCGTAACTCCTACCTGCCGGAACTAACGTGGTGGACTACAAAGCCCGTCCGGAGCTGTCACCTCCCTAGGGTACCACAACTATTCCATTGAACCGGGAAGCATTCCAAGGTACTGGAAAGCCTAGACACCACATCTACACTAACCAAGCACTACTTTACTCGAATTCAAAGCAAAGCAATCACAACGAGTAGAAACTACTAAATGCAATCGAAGAACCTAAGAGCGAACGATGAAATGACTTGAGACTTAGTTACTCACGAATCCGAACTTACAAAATATCCCAGGTGTGGACGACCGTAGTTGTACCGCACCCGCCGAGGAAGGGGAAGAAGACTGACACTCCGGCTTCTACTCCAACACTAGGGGAAGAAGACCGACACTCCGGCTTCTACTCCAACACTCAACTCTCTCTCCCTACTCTCTGAATACTAACTTATGTAGGGCTCCGCCACTTGCTTCTAATCACTTGTGTCCTTGTATGAGGTGCCAGGCTCTATATATAGGCCCTCTGGGTCGGTGGCTGCAGGAGGGGGTACTTGTAGGCGAGAGGGAGCTACAGTGACGAGCAAGGAGGTGCGGTCGGCCCTATGATTTGCTGCCTTTGATCGTGCACGGCCCTGATCAACGCTCCTAGGTCGGTTCCCAAGTCGGTGGAGCGAAATCGTGGGGTTTGATTGGTGCGGCCGTACCTAGAGGTGCGGCCGGTCCTACTCAATTGCCGTGTGATGCACCGACGGTGTTGAGGGACGTCCAGGATCACTCCTTGATGGCAGTTGTGGCGGTTAAGTGTGGGTCCATCGATCCAAGTGCTTCCAACCATAGCCTTTGGATCAAACCGACCATTCACTGGTGTATCTCATCCATCCAAGGTCTGTTTGTGGGATTGTTGGTGCCGTGGACCCGAGAGGAGGATTTTGGGTGGTTCGGCCGGACCTAGTAGGTGCGGCCGGACCTAGGAGGTGCGGCCGGACCAACTTTTGTGGTGTCTGGCCTATGGACTTGGTCCCCTTGGATATTATGCTAAGTGTAGAGGCATTTGGCAAAGTGTGGTGTTGATCGGAGGAGGTTGATAGGTCTGGCCGAACCTACTAGGTTCGGCCGCACCTACCCCCCGACATGTCTCGTGTCACAATCTTCCGTGAGGCATAATTTCTGCATCCGGACTCCGAATTGGGTGAACCAAAACTCCATTTCGATCATCATGACAAGAACTTCGCAATGGTGCTATCAAACTAAGCATTTGACGTTGTTTGTCAAGATGCTTTATTTGTGCTATGATGTCTCATTATGACCTGCATCCAAATATTCACCAAAGCTCGTGGAATCCATTAGTTTATAACCCCACAGCTATGATGCAAGCTTTGATGGAGTGAAATTTGTTCAAAGTCGAGGGTCGAAAATAGGGACTTAACGACCATCAACAAAGGAGCCAATAGATGAAAAGATGAGAGATGACCACCTCTACCTAGTAATCGACAAGGATATTGGATGGTCGATATCATTCGGGCAATTCGGAGAATGCCTCTTGATCACCTAGATAAAAACACTCAAAGAAGGATAATCTCCGAAAGTCAAAAATATTTCTGGGATTCACCTTACCTCTTTAAGCTTGGGAATGATGGAGTAATGAGAAGATGTGTACCAAGAGAAGAGAGGCAAGAAATTTTGAGAAAGTGTCATTCGGTGGAATACGGTGGACACTATAGTCATTTTCGAACACAAGCAAAAGTATGGTCCAGCGGATTTTTTTTTGGCCGGAGATGCATGAAGATACTAAAAGATATGTTGCATCATGCCCCGAATGCCAAAGGACCGGAAACATATCTCAAAGGAATGCTATGCCCTTGAATTACAATCTACAAATCGATTTATTCGATGTTTGGGGATTGACTTCATGAGGCCTTTCAAAAACTCACATGGATTTGAGCACATCCTAGATATGATTGATTATGTATCCAAGTGGGTAGAGGCCATCCCATGTCATAAAGCTTCCATGGAAGAATCCATCGCGATGATTAAGAGTGTGATTTTCCCTCGCTTCGGTACCCCGAGAATCTTGATAAGCGATGGAGGAACTCACTTCACCGGGAAGAACTTTAAGAAGTGCTTGTCCAAGTTAGGAATTGAACATAGAGCGGCTTATCACCCACAAACTAATGGACAAGCGGAAACATCGAATAGGCAACTAAAGAGCATCCTCAATAAGACTATAGAGAAAGGAGGCAAGGATTGGTCAAGGAAACTGGATGGAGCTTTGTAAGCATATCGAACGGCGTTCAAAACACCGATAGGTATGACTCCATACCAATTTGTTTATGGCAAGGCTTGTCACCTTCCGGTTGAGCTAGAACACAAGGCATATTGGGCAATAAAAGAGATGAACCTCGATCTAGACGCCGCGGGAGTAAAACGAAGAATCGAAATTAGCGAGCTAGAGGAGATGAGGTTGAAAGCTTATGAAAACGCAAGCATCTACAAAGAGAGAATCAAAAGATGGTATGACAAAAGACTTAAAAAGAAGGAGTTTAAAGAAGGAGATAAGGTCCTCCTCTACAATTCAAGATTCAAAACTTTCGAAAAAGGGAAGTTGCAAAGCAAGTGGGATGGACCTTATGTTGTTCAGTCGGTGCTCTCCAATGGAGCGGTCACCATCATGGATATGAAAGGAGATCAATTCATGGTGAATGGTCAACGGCTCAAGGTGTATTTCGAACCTGATGTCGTGCCCCTTCACCATATTAATATTTTCATCATGGAGGATGATCCCGAACGTCAAGCCTAGGACGTAAAACAAGGTGAGCAATTTGTAAATAGCTCTTATTTTATTTTCTGGAGTTTTTCGCGAAGTTTTACCAGGCCAACTTTTCTACACGGGCTAACAATCAAAAAATAGTGAAGCACGCGAAAAACCGAACCGAACCGGCCCACGAACCAGGGCAGGCCGACCGGCTCGGTCCGATCAGCCCAGGGGCCCAGGGCGGCGGTTCACCCCCATTTTTCTTTGGGACGCGTATTTTTGACTTCCATGTGTGGTCAAAAAAATTTAGGGAAGTCAAGAAAAGGAAAAGATGGGTTCTAGGGCATTCTTTCTTGGACTATTTAAAGGAACGAGATTGGAGCTCGGGAATCCATCCTAATTCACATCCTTTTGCCCCCAAGCAGCAGCCATGACATCCCCAAGGAGCGAGGAGGTCAAGCTAGGCGCCGAGAAGCCTTTGAAGCCAGAGGAGGTGAAGCGATGTGAGCTCGAGCCTACAATGGAGATCAAGAGGACCGCCCGCATCCGTTGCGGAGGGCGTGTCCCGATCGGGCCAATCGCATCCCGTCACCATGTCAAGGAGGAGAAGGTCTCAACTCCCGTCCGAAGATCGAAGCGTCTTCGGGGCATGACGAGGAAAGACTACAAGGAGGAGATGCCTGAGTCGAAGGACTACGGGGGGAGCGATTACTCCAACGACCGCAGCCCGAGCTTTTGGGCAGCCGCCGGGAGGGATGACAACGACCTCTTCTATTGGGAGGAGGTCCCTAAAGAGCTGACTCCTGAAGGTCCAAACGGTGGTGGTGATCCTGACGACGGCGGCGACGGCGACAACGGCGGCGACCCCGGTGATGACGACCCGTTTGGAATGCACCCATTATGTTGCGGCTTGCTGTCATTCCATATCGGACCTCTACGCGTCGGTCGAGGAGTGCTTCCAAGCTATGGAGGCAATGAGGCAGAGAATGGGCCAGCCGGCCTGGCCCGCTCCCGAGGCAGTTCGACCCCCCATTTCTTGAGCGTGAAGATGATGCAACCCTAAGTACGTGTGGGCACCGCCATTCGCAGAGAGAGAGCCATTCGCCCGAAAGGTCATCCACAAGCTAGAGAGCAAGAAAAGGAGAAAGATCATTCGCGAGAAGGATCGCTCGAGTCCAAGGAAGCGACCACAAGTGGAGGAGGACGTCGAGGCCCTGCCATGACACCCCCGGAGGAAAAGGAAGACACCGTCAGAAGCGTCACCATGATCAATGGCGCCATGCTTAGCGCCTTGATGGGGTAATCTTCTCATTTTTCCATGGGTTGTAAATGATCTTGAGATGTAATCGCTACTTTTATGGTTTCAATCAATCATCTAGTGTTGAAGATGGTTTCATGTTTAAGGTTAGCTACCGTGCCTTTTCGGGAGTATAGATCTCACTTCTCCCCTAGAACCCTTCAATACGCCATGATCATCATAAGTCTAGTCATGAATACCTCCGCGTAGTGACGGTACGGGGGGAGGGAAAGGATGAAACTGTGGTCACAACCCCCGGTAGATTAGATCGGTTTTCATATCTCTAAGCGGTTGCATGTTCAAGTATCGTAGACCCTATGGGCAAGTGTCTTTTATATATCTTGTGAGTCTTACAACCCTCTCTAGTGTAGCGTAGTAGATCTTTAGATTAGTCTTTAGTTTAGGGTTTGGTTAGTTAACTAGGTAGTGCTAGATCAAACGCTTGTAATCCCCTTGCTCTGCGGATTGACAAGAATCTAGGGAATCCCCGTGGTGAAAAATGTGCAGGTCCGTATGCTTGCGAATCGTAGGTGGATGCGAGTTTTATCCATCAACAGCCGCCCAGTGGCTTATAAATAAGAGGGCAACCCCTTAGGGTTTTCGCACTTCCAGTAGTTGCAGTCTTGGCTATTAGATCTATAGAGCCCCCCTCTCCACTGTTGCCGCCGCCGCTTAGTAGATTAGATCTACTTCAGCGCTGCCACCATAGTCCAGCCCCCCACAGCCCCCGAGCGAATGCGAGTGAAGACACTCGTGATTGGGAGGATGAAGGCGTCACCAGCAAAGAGCACGAAGACTGGCGCATCAAAGAAGAGGAGTCGCGATGAGGCCGGCGATGCCGGTCAGTCGTCGTCATCATTGCCCCGCTCCACTCCGCCGAATCCGGCGAATGAGTGGAAGAAGGTGAAGCTAAAGATCGAGGATCTTCTCGCCCTCATCAACAGCGGTTTCCTCCGCGAGAAGTAGATGGACTTGTGGCGCGCCGCCATCGGGGATTTGTACCCCATGGAGAAAAATCTCGATGAGATCTCGATGTTCGCGCGGTTCGTGGAGCGCGGACTCGCACTCCCTGCGAGCAACTTCTCAAGGGGATGCTCCGGTACTATGGGATCGAGTACCTCAATCTCAACCCCAACGGTATCTTCCACATCTCCGTCTTCGTCCATTTCCGTGAGGCATTCGTGGGGATCAAGCCCCACTGGATCTTGTTCTGCAAGTTCTTCCGGGTGAAGCCCCAGCCGAGCGTAGGTGACCCCCGAGTAGTTGGAGGTGCCGGGGTGCAGATGCGAGAAGATGCCGCCAGGAAGTACTTGCCCTACAAGCTGATAGACTCCAACCAAGATTGGAAAGTGCGGTGGTTCTACATGAGCAACCACCACCCGTCACTGCCGAAGCCGAGCGGGTACCCACCGAAGCACGCGCCATGGTGGAACACAGAGCCCACCATGCAGGAAGGCCTCCAGCTACCTGCGCTGCTGGAGAAGGTGAAGGCCCTGAGGAAGGCTGGACTGAGGGCCGAACATGTGGCCTTCAGTTTCATGAAGAGGAGGTTGCAGCCGCTGATGGCACGAGACCATCTCGGCTATGAGTACACTAGAGCCACAGATACCTCGAGGATGCCTGGCGAGGAGATCGATGATGACGTGATCATCGAGAGGCTGGGGAGGATCTTCAAAGATATGCCCCCGTACACACCTTGTCACGTGGACGAGTACTCCGCGTCGCGCCCGCCGAAGAAGGTTAGTAGTCGTGGCCATAGCCCCCGAGTACAAGTAGTCTGAGTAGTCGTACTGACGTATGTTTGGTCTTGTAGGACGACCTCAAGAAGCATGTCTCCGAGCCGCCGTCCCCCCTCAGGCTGAGAAGTAATCTCAAGGGACGACGAAGCTGAAGACGAAGGAGCGTCGAGTAGTCGGCGAGGACGATGACGCTATTGTTATTGAAGATACATCCGACGAAGAAGATGAAGAGACGCTGCAACAGTGCTTCCAGCTTTGATCCAGGTTCCGGCGGGCTGGGATGCCAGATGTACAAGTTGAAGAGCCGCCAGCAAACCTTGAAGAAGACGTGTCGCTCCCGCCAAGGAAGCCACACAACACAGCACGCAAGCGCGCTGTGAAGAAGCTGAAGGTGTCCGAAGACACTAGGCCAGAGGTAAGTGCATCGACTAGTGTAATCGAGTACTCTTTAAGTAGTCTGTTACTGACTAGTTGAGTTGTTTTGTGCAGGACATCCCCTCCCTAGAGCCCGCTGTCCGGGATGAGGAGGGAGATTGGGATACTATGGGGGCGGCGGCTGGAGGAAGCACCAGCCCGCCTCTGATAGTTGAAGGTACTGTGCCCGATGAGGCACAGGAGCAGGCAGCGACTGTGGAATCGAACCCACAGCTGTCGGTTGAAGAAACCTAAGGCTCTCCTCCTGCTGCAGCCGTTGCCGTTGAGCAGCCGAAGGAGAGGGAGCAAGAGCCTCCTGTTGGAGTTGGCACTGCCAGGTAACCCGACATTGTAGATATAGCAAGCTTGCTGGGTGCCCCAACCGTCAGGATAGTGCGGTCGATGCTGTAAGTACCCGAACACTTCGGGTAGTCATTTGGATGTTTTTCGAGTGGCTGACATAGTACTTCATGGTGCAGGAAATCCACTGACTTGTCGTGGGACGAGGAGGAGACTAGTGCTCCCGTCGATTCTGAAGACCGCTCGACGGAGGCACGGGAACCCACGCCGCCACCACAAGACGAAGCTAGAGCTGGGCCGATGCTTGGAGAGGCTACCCTTGTAGAAGGTATGTATCCTGTTGATCTAAGTACTTGTTGAGTAGAGTAGTTGTTGTAACTATATGTCACTGACTTGGTCTTGACAGGGCCGCGAGCTGAAAAAGGGGTGATCCCCGAAGTGGTAGCCATGGACACGACTAATGTCGGGGCGGCCACTGCCGAGCCAGCTATCGAGCAGACGACAACTGCAGCCCCCAAGCCCAGGGTAGAAGCACAAGTTGATCCGCAGCCTGGATCAAGTACGGAAGTTGTCATCCATGAAGCGGTGGTAGAAGATGCAACACCGCTGCGGTCGGTGCCGATGCCGGAATCCGAAACCTCGAGCCGCGGAGGCCTCAAGTTGCTGGACGATGAGCTGATCTACCCAACCATGGTGTCGCTCAACATGGAGTCGTGGTGCAGCACAGAGCGATGGGTGAAGGTACGTTGCGAGTACCCTGAGTAACCTTGTAGTGGAGAGAACAAGTGCTGATTGCGATTTGATGTTTCAGTGCCTTGTGGAGAGATCCCAAAAGAAGACCGAGCTCCTCAAGGGATATGGTGACACTTGCCTCCATGCTGAAGCCTTGGAGAAAGAATTGGACAAGTCGAGGAAGCACTCCGTGGTGCTCCAGTCCAAGCTTGACACCGCCTTCGCCATAACGTGGTACAAGATATGAAGGCGAAAAGGGATGACTTGAGCAAGAAGAACAAGTCTCTTTGGCAGAAGAACAATGCTATGGCTCCCGCCGCAGTACTTGAGTACTGATTTTGTTGCGTATCTGTTGTTTTGATGCTGTTGGCGAGTTGTCTGGAGAGCTTGAGGCGTCTGTCCAGTGACTGAAGGCTTCCGAGACAGATCTGAAGACCATCGTGTACCGGGAGACAGACCGCCGAGAGGTAGCCGAGTATAAATATGCGGTGATGCGCCATGAGTGCATCAAATGGATGGAGCTTCATGAAGCCTCCGATCTTGACCTTGTGCGTTGTTACAAATCTCTGCAGAAGCTCAATGAAGACTGCGAGAGGTTGCGGGCGTCACTGAAGGAACTCGAAGAAGCCGCGCTACCCATCGCAAGGTTGTTGGTCCCACATCCAGGCGGTCCTCAGATAGCCCCACTCATGGAAAGATTGAAGGAAGCCCCCGGGCGCTTGGCGACGTATGTCAAGCACTTGGCGAAGTCGATACCCAACTAGGTACTCGCCTTCATGAAGTCTTACTTCCCCAAGGCGCCTGTGGATGTGGTGGCTGGAGGACTTGCGGCGAACTGCACAGACGAGCAGTACCGTGTCCTGCTGGAGGAGATGGCGCCCATTGCAGAACAAGTCGCCGACAAGCTGAATCTCCAGTAGATGTACATGTAGAAATAGCTGATGTACAGAAGTAGTTGATGTAAGATAGACAAGTTAGTTAAGAACTCATTTGAATGTATCGAAGTTGTTTCACTTCTATGATGTTGCGAGTACTCGTTGCCGCGGCTTGCAGTGAAGTCCACGGAGTACCCAATCGATGAAGAGGTGATGAGTAGTAGTACTCAATAGGGATTGGTCTAGTTAAGAGACGCAGTAAACAAGTTGAGTAGAATCAAACTTTATTACTGATGAAAGAGTACACCTGGATGTCCAGGGCCGTTACAAATAGGTAGTCGCCAGGACCCATAGGTCGCTTACAGCTAAGTAGTCGCTAGGGTCCGCAGACCGCTTACAGCTGGAGATCCATTACTAGCCGTTGAAGCTGGATCAAAGGAGTAAGTGATCCATAGACCGTTGCCCAAGCCCTTAGGTCGTGTACAGCCCGAGATCCGTGAGTAGCCGTTGACGCTGGATCTTGGTTGTGAGAAGTACGTAGACTAGTGCTAGGACCCGAGGGCCGCTTACAGCGAGGAGTCCGTGAGTAGCCGTATAGGCTGGACTTGTAGATGAGTAGTCGAGCGACTACGCGTAGAAGTGACATAGCTGGTCGACATTCCACGAGTTGCTGATGTCCTCGCCTTCAAGTGTTTGGAGACGGTAGGAGCCCGGGCCGGTCACCTTGGAGACTGAGAAGGGGCCTTCCCAAGGCGAGTTGAGCTTGTGTAGTCCTTCCGTGTTCTGAATACGACAGAGGACTAGATCGCCGACATTGAAGGAGCATTCCTTGACGTTGCGATCATGGTAGCGTCGGATACCCTCTAGGTACCTTGCTGATTGGACTAGGGCGGCATAGCGGGCTTCTTCGAGGCTGTCGATGTCAACCCGTCTGCTGTCTTCTGAGATGCCTTCGTCATATTGTTCTACCACCGGGGATTCCCACATCACGTCGGCGGGTAGTATAGCTTCGGAGCCGTAGACCAGGAGGTAGGGCGACTGCCCCGTTGGCTTGGTAGGTTGAGTACGAAGCCCTCAGAGTGTGTTGGGTAGTTCCTTGATCCACTTGCCACCTTTGGTGTTAGCAGCATCGTGCAGTCGCTTCTTGAGGGCGTCGAGTACCATCCTGTTGGCGCGCTCCACCTGGCCGTTAGCGCGCGGGTGGGCAACTGAGACGTACCAGACGTCGATCCCGCTGTTCTCGCAGTACTCCCAGAACTGATGGTTGTTGAAATTGGAACCTAGGTCTGTGATGATGTGATGGGGTAGCCCGTAGCGATGCACGAGTTCATCCAAGAAGTCGAGTACTCTGTCAGCCTTTGGGCAGGTGACCGGCTTGACTTCGATCCACTTGGTGAACTTGTCGATAGCCACCAGAACTTTGTTGAATCCTCCTAGCGCAGTTGGCAGAGGCCCAATCATGTCGAGCCCCCAGCAGGCAAAAGGCCAGGTTGGTGGTATCGTGACTAGCTTGTAGGCTTGGACGTGTTGCTACTTGGCAAAGAATTGGCACCCTTGGCACCTTCTGACGAGTTCTTCTGTGTCGCCCAGAGCTGTAGGCTAGTAGAAAGCTCGTCGGAAGGCCTTGCTCACCAGCGTATGGGAGGACGCATGGTTGCCGCAAACACCTTTGTGGATCTCCTCCAAGATGTCCTTGCCTTCTTCCCGAGGTACGCCCTTCATGAGTACTCCAGAAGTTGCACCCCACCTGTAGAGCTTGTCTCTGACTAGTACTTAGGTCTTGGCTCGTCAGACGAGTTGTTATGCCTCGTTCTTGTCAGAAGGGACCTTCTGCTCGCGGATGTAGTCGATGAAGGGTTGCCTCCGGTCCACGTCGATCATCATGACCTCCTGACTGGGCTGCGACGGCCCAGGGTTAGTTGTCGTGGGCGTTGGCTCTGGGATGGATGGCGTGTGAAGTTCGTGGACGAAGACTCTGACTGGTACTTGAGCATGAGTAGAACCAAGCTTTGACAGGACGTCCACTACAACGTTGTTGTCGCGGACGATGTGATGGAACTCGAGACCATGGAACTTGTTCTCGAGCTTGCGGACTTCTAGGCAGTAGGCATCCATATTCTCCTTGTTGCGGTCCCAGGAGTCGTTGACCTGGTTGATCACCACATCGGAGTCGCCGTAGACTAGTAGTCGCTTGATGCCTAGTGAGATTGCCAGATGGAGCCCGTGTAGCAGAGCTTCGTACTCAGCTTCGTTGTTCGAGACCTTCCAGAAGATCTGCAGGACGTACTTGAGTTGTTCACCCTTTGGAGATATCAGGAGTACCCCTGCACCCGCACCCTCGAACTTGAGTGAGCCGTTGAAGTACATCACCCAGTGCTCTGGTCGCTCTGTTGGTGTGGGTAGTTGATTTTCCCGCCACTCTGCCACGAAGTCGACTAGAGCTTAAGACTTGATGGCTGTGCATGGCATGAAGTCGATGTTGAGGGCGCAAAGCTCGACCGCTGTTGACGGCTATTAAGTACCTAATTTAAGGTCGTCAATCCCAGCATTTCATCATGAGAACCATGCATCCACAGTAGAATAGGGGCTTAAACTGACAATTTCCACAAGTGGTTGTATGAAGATGAATGCAGGTGTTTAGCAAAAGAAATGAAGAGAAAGCACACCTCCATGATCCTCGCACTTCAAGCTTAGCCAATGAGGGCCCCTGGATCAATGACATCATCAATCCAAGAGAGAGCCTCGGCGAATCAGAAACCGCCACGTGTGCATCACATGAATCCTATGGCCCACCAGAGCGACTAAACCACCTCAAACACACGTGTACACTAGGAACCAACCTCAGGACCCACCACGCAGCCACTCAGAGAAAGCACAGGCCGAGGGGGGCCACCTGGGGGTTGGCCGACCCCAGGATTGGCCGAACCGACCTTTGGTCGGTTGATCCTGGCCTTCCATGTGCTGGCTCCTGGTTGGCTCCTAGTCACGTTCCGGGGGTGCACGGGGTGTCCTCTCGCTGGTGCCTTGGCCTATAAATAGAAGAGGAGGGGGGTAAGAAGAGGACAACACACTTGAAGGCAACTTCTCACCTTAGCCTCTTTCTCTTCTTTTCATTCCCTCCTGGTGGAGGTGAAACCTCATCCCACCATGAGTGTGAGTGCGAAGAGGATCTAGCTTAGGTGTTGCTAGGTAGAGAGGGAGTGTGTGGATGAGTAGAGGTGAGGTGTGATGATCCGTTCTTCATCCACCATCCCCTTGTATCTCGTGGGTGACGCCGTTTTTCATTTAGACTAAAGTGAGTAGTTCATTATATTCCAATTAGACTAAAGTCGCATTCATACATGGGTGATATGTTCTAGTGTTCTTCGTCTATTCTTGATCATAGGCTTTATGTTCTAGTAGCATAACCCCGTTTGATCTTGCGGAGGAGTTACATAGTAAACTTATCCGTTTGTGTGACTGCCTGTCAATTAGAATATAGTGAGACTCATGCATATCTGAATTAGATCAAAGTGTCATTCATATCTCTTAGTATCGTCTCGATTCCATGATGGGCAAGGTCTAGCCGTACTCGCGGGTTCATTGCTCCGTATTTATACGGAGTGCTATAGTGTTGCTACGGGACGTCAGACGTAGTCGTGCTATAGTAGTAGTCGGTAGTGCAGACGTGGTGTCTAGACTACGGGTTATCCTTCGATTGCCCTGTATCCCACGGTTTGTCTTGGGGTAGGACGTGGTAGTGATAGCCGTTGGACCCGTACGGAATCCCCGACGTTCGGATACAGGTGTAGGCAACCATTTGCTGTGAACCAACTGTTATAGCCAGGAGGGTCCGGTGTCCGAAGCGAGATCCTTTGCAGCTTGTACCCCCCTAGAACCGAGCACCTATAAGAGATTCCGTACCTCTCACCTACCTCAGCAGAGATCCTGTGTCCTTGGATAAGTCGCTCGTAGAGTACCCCATCCGTTCCTAGGATTCGATACCCTTTGGAATACTCCTGAGGGAGAAGTGCTATAATGGTGTATCCGTGCGCTTGCGGACTCGTTCGCACCGGGTGATTCTTACGCGCTCACGCTATCCCAGTGCCATAGTGGTGAGGTTAAGAAATACCAACAAGCATTTCTGGCGCCGTTACCGGGGAATGGTTGTCGAGAATCTACAAACCTGACTATCCTCGTATCTTTTGTTTTTCCTTTTTGTTTCTACCTCTATCCCCGTTATCCTAGGAAGGTTATCCTTGTACACACTTTCCGCCCATTATGAGTGAACCAATGGAATCATCCTTATGGAGGTGACCAGCCTCTTTGACACCTTGTATGGTTCACCCATCCCTCATGAAGCTAGTTGAGGACAATTCCTTCTCGGGGAAAAGTCATGAAAATCCCTACTTCCATGTGAGAGACTTTGAACAACTGTGTTCCACCCAGGGTAAGACCGGGGCGACACAAGATGTTCTTAGGAGGAACTTGTTCCCGTTCTCCCTTTCTGGAGGAGCGAGAATTTGGTACTGCTGTTTTGGTTCTGATTATTCCAGTTGGGAGGATTTGAGGACAGCTTTCTGCATCAGATTCTTCTCGCTGCGATGTATCATTGCCTTAAGAACGGTACTCCTCAGTTTTAAACAAGGAGAGGAGGAATCCCTAGGCATGGCATGGCACCGTTTTGCCTCTCTGGTTGAAACGTGCCCAGTCCTTGGTCTACCCAATCCGGTGCTTTTGCAGCATTTCTGGGTTGGTTTGTTAGAGGGCAGTGGCATGACACTTGATGTCGTTCCGGGAGGCTCCTTTGTGCTCTTAGAGCCGAAACGAGGAAAGGAAATTCTAGGAGAAATCCAAGATTTCAGCTCCCCGCCCGTCTTGAGTGACGAGGTAGCCGAACGTGGTAATGAAGAGTTGCCTAGATCCATCTTCGAGAGAGCCCGAACTTACATACCAACCTTCTCTACGCTCTGGTCGAAGATATCATTCTTGACTAGCAGGAATCTATGGGAAAGAGCACCTAGCGTGAGTTCTGCCTTTAGGTTCCCCTATCGTTTCTTCTCTTAAAACTCGACCTTCGAGACTTAGTCTCGAAGGAAGGAGGAAATGAGTGGTTAAGGAAGGGTAGTTGTTTTTGGCGAGAACGATTATCTCGACCTCGACTACAACTTTCTAGAGAGGTTACGATGAATGTTTCGTGCTTCATGTCAAGGCTCGATCCGAGGTGCTGCCACACCAAAGGTCAGGCCAAGACACTGGCCCCAGGCTCATAAAATCTCTATACTTTCAGCCTTGGAAAGCACGATTTTATACCGATCCAGTTGAGCAACCCATCTCGTCATCCTGAGCTCAGCTAGGACCGATGCTGATCAAGTTAAGTAGGCATAAATCCCATTCTTACGCGTTGACTTGATCAATGCCCCGTGGGAGTGTGGTTGCATCTCTATCTTTTGCACTTCCGTTGGAAACTTGGGTTGGCTTACGTGTCATCCTCACACTAGTAAGGGTGAGAACCTTTGGCAACCTAAGGAGAGAATGAACTAGCAAGTTCGTTACTCTCGACTTACGGCTCGAATGTTCATTCGACCCATGGAGTTCCACTCACTTGATCTGGGGTCCGAGCATTCTTGAGCCATGCTTCCAGAGGTGAAAGCTTCACTCTTAGAACACTCTTGGCTATAGGCCAGATCTTGTGCTCATCTTCATCACCTCTGTCATCTCTCGTCCGTAATGCTAAAACCTTGCTAGCTGCACGATCTTCCTAAGGTTACCCATCATAGTTCCCTTAAATTGGTTGCGGAAGCTATCACCGCGACATCTTGAGCACAGCTTGCAGTGTATATATGCACTAACCATGCAGGAAGAAAATAGGTTCCATCACAAGAAACCTGCTAGGAGAACCATGAGTTAGAGCAAGGAGGTACCTCAGAAAAAGGGGGATGATCTAGCAAGAAGGGGCAACAACATCTCTCTACTCGGGTATGAGTCCAGGTAAACCCCATGTTGAGTTATTAATGTGAGAAGAGGTTTAAGTAAAGTTAAATGGGGTGAAGGCAACTATATGCCCAAAACCTTATCCTAGCTATTACTGAAGCCTCCGACCTCAAAATCCGTGGGACACCTGGCCCTGGGACCCTGAGCCCCACTAGAACCCACATGCCAAAGGGGAGGCCCAACGGGGCCCATATGGGTTCGACCGACCCACTAGGTCGGACGACCCAGGAGGGTCACCGCCGCCTCTCCCCTTTCGTGTGCGCACTCCTTCGTCCTCCAGAAATCCTTTCCTCGCCGCCTAGCGAATTTTCGAGCCGCCAGAAACTCCATTCTCCTGTTCAATCCTCCCCTCGCGCCGCTGTCACCCGTCATGGACGGCAAGAGCATTGTCCCCTTCGTTGCGGATGCCTCCTCCTTCGACCCCGTTGAAGGAGACGTCCCCACCATTGCTGCATCTCCAAAGGAGGCAGCACCCATGGAGGTCGCTTGCGTCCTCAACATTCCGCCACTCGCCTCTTTTCCCTCTGCGGGGAATCGTGGAGAGAAGGTAGCCGTTGGGGGACGTCAAGGATCATTGGGGCAGCTATCCAGCCCCCAGCACCTACAATCCTGCGTGCTTCCGGCCGATCCGCTTCACCAGGAAAGGCAAGGAAGCCACGGGGTCGTGCCAGCAGCCCTTATCAGAGGCGCCCGGAGAGTCGCCCGCGACTGGTGGTGATCCCACCATTTCCGGTGGTTCCGCCACCACAGGGCAGCACATCAGGAGCCTCAGGAGTGAGGGGCCGTTCAGCGCCTGCTACACCATCTTCGCCTCCACCTGTCCCTCCATCTGGGAAGTCCAGGGTCGCTACCCCTGACAAGAAGAGTACGCAAGCAGCAACCTTGGAGGAGGAGGATGAGGACTTTGAGCTGGGCAGCAGCTCCACACCATGGGCACCCAGGAAGTCGAGGGAGAAGGCTCGGGCAACCGAGCGATATCCCAAGACTCCCACTACAGCCAGGATAGCCCCGTTGGTGGAGGAGCTTGGCAGAGAATGCGAGAAGCTAAAGTCCATCTGTGCAAAGCAGAAGATGGACCTCGCTGAGCTGAGGGATTACCTCTGTCAGAGGTTTAGATCTGGACAGCCCATAGGGGGGTTAACCCTGGTGGTTCATTTGTTCGGCAGGGTGAAATCTAGGGCTAAGAACTTGAGGGTTGCGCACGAGCACACGGAACACAGAGAACACGGCGAGTTTATACTAGTGCAGGCCTCCGGAGAGTAAAACCCTACGTCCAGTTGTCGGTGTAGATTGCTTGAGGATTGCGTGATGATACAAGGGGTCACCCTGCCCGCCTTATATTGGCTAGCAGACAAGGTCGGCACCCAGACTCCTGGTTGGTTACGACCAGGAAACCTAAGTCTAGTTGATTACAACCATTGCCATATACGTCAGACTGCTTTGTCGAAATCCACCGTTGTCTTGTCTTGCACGCCAAGTGTTGAAGTCGTTCTGGATAAGGTCGTCTGGGAATCTTCTGGAAGGTCTTCGGGAGGTCGTGTGGGCCACCAACTAGATCGGTTGGACCCACTGTCAGGTCGGTGGGTCTTTTGGTAGGCCGGACCCACTTGTCGGGGACGGCCGTGAGCCTGGTCGGTAGGGACCCAGGGGTACCCATGTCTCACAAGCCCCCGAGTGATGTGTAGGCACAGCGACCTTAGAAGGTCATGATGAAGTCATAGAGCTATCGACAGGTCGAATAGCGTGCACGTCCGTCTAAAAGAAAAGAACAAATCAGCTTAGCAGCCGACCTGTTTGTAATCTTTGCCGAACGAAAAGAGGTCGAGTGACGACCTATAGGAAGCAGACTTCCAATAGATCAGAACGACGATGAAAAAATTCAGAGGGCATCAAGGACGCACTCATAGAGTAGTATCCGAGCATCGTGGCGGGCAGGAAGGCCAGTATGATGATCCAAAAAAGAAAGAAGATAAACTAGGTCGAGTAACGACTCGATGAGAAACAGATATCCCAACAGGTCGGTACGACGAAGAAAATAAGAGGGCGTCGAAGACGCTCTTGTAGAGTAGTCCCCGAGCATTGAAGCAGGCAGCATGGCTGGTTTGATGCTCAAGAAAGAGAAGAAAACTGAGTCATGGTCTTGATCAAACGAAGTGTAGAGACACCCAGAGCTCCCAACATGGCTGCAAGGAGTCTGGCAGAGCCGACCTCAAGGAGGCTTTGTAGGCGTGCCGACCTCAAAGAGGCCTCAAATCAATAATGTCCAGTATCCGAGGATACCCAGCAGGATCTTGAAGCGCGCATCGCACGAAGAAATCTTCTATAGTGCTGTAGCTGAAGTTGTAATATTCGAAAATGTAGAAAAATGTTGGTCTTGAACGTATGGAGTGTAGAGACATCCAGATGTCTTGCATAGCTGCAAAGATTCTGACAGAGCCACCCGAGGCATGCCGACCTCAAGAAGGTCTCAAATCAAAACCGCCCAAGTACCCAGAGATACTTAGCAGGGCCATTAGGCGCGCACCCCACAGGGAGGCCTTCATTCCCGACGTAAAATCCTGGGTGTCCAGAGCAGGATGGCAAAGCTATAAGAGCACACCAACCTCGGAAGGTCATGCATCTAGGGCGTCCAACTAGGTTGGCAAAGCCGTAAACACACCGAGGTATTGCAAGACCTAGGTATTAAGGCACGCCGACCTCAAGGAGGTCGTTTTGGTGCCCAGACGACCAACATAGCTGCTAGCCATCCAGCGGAGCCAAGGTGCTAAGGTATTGACAACCTCAGCAATAGGCACACCGACCACGGGGGCCCGACGAAATCGTAGATGTGAAGTTTCTGATCTCCAGGCACCCAGACAGATCTGGCAGAGCAGCGAGGCACGCCTACCTCGGAAGGTCTTCAATCGAACCTACGACCATTCTGCTTAGGAAACAGAAATATAGGCTGATTGGAATAGGTCCGTTTACATGTAGAGCCATAGCGGGTGCACCAGGACGCAGAGTGTAGCGGGTGCATTTGATTGTCGTCGTCTATAGTTGTAGCGAGGCGCAGGGCCATCTGACGTGGAGTCAGTCTTATCTTCTTCTGTAGACTACAGGGTCACGGGTCAACAGTGGTCGGAGATTCTCTTGCCACCCAGAAAACGACAAACCGTCCACTAGAGCATAGGATGCAGAGTTTGTAGAAGCTTGGAGCTAGAAGAATGCTTGCGAAGTGTAGGTCTCTCCCCCACTCTTTGTAGCGTGCCTCAGTGAAGAGTCATGGAGAGGTTGGAGGTGATGCTGTAGAGGCCTGAGGAGATGCTGCAGGTTCTTGGTAAGCATGAGATGCTCATTGAGGGCCTGCAGTACGC
Organism: Cenchrus fungigraminus; assembly: GCA_036936925.1. Classification (NCBI taxonomy): domain Eukaryota; kingdom Viridiplantae; phylum Streptophyta; class Magnoliopsida; order Poales; family Poaceae; genus Cenchrus; species Cenchrus fungigraminus. The sequence continues at coordinate 43,716,367 of CM072778.1, read as the reverse complement.
GCCGAAGAGCAAGCTCGTGCCTGCATTCCATAGTCAGACACAAAGTGTGACTTGCTATGCGCAGCGCCATGCAGGCGTTCACCGTGAGGCCACCATTAGGGGTCTGAAGTTAGAAGAATTCTTGCGATGTGCTCTGCTATAGAATAGTACATGGCAAAGATTGCTCTAGGTAGATCAGGTCTTCAAATATGTTTGTATCTTGTAACGAGTTCTGGATCCAATGAGGTCGCAGGCGACTTGTCTACCTTCGAAGTTCCCGTGTAATGTTCACTCTCTTCTGTCATGTAATGGTCGTTTTGAAGAAATTATTCATCAAAGACCTAAAATGATGTGATTTGGGGGCTTGTCGACCTCATGGAGATCGAAATTTCTATCAGGACGACCTGGTAGCATTGTTGTTTTCACGACCTAAACTTAGAATATAGGTCCCCAGTCTATCCGTTGGGCATATAGCCGTTGGAGTAAAATCCGGCGAGATCGTCTCGCGAAATTAGCGACTTAGAGCTGTTACGGCAGATCCGTTGCGGCGATAAATCCGCAACGGGCATCTACGGCGGGGCCCATATAAATACGGCCGCGGGGACGGGTGTTGACCCTCCCATCCATCGTCTCCTTCCTCTCGCCATCCTCACCAGAAGCTTCCTTGCCCTAGTGCCGCGCTTGCCCATCCACCCACCACATTCGAAGCCTGAGCTCACCGCTGCCGTCTCTAGCAGACCGCGCGTCGCCACCACGACCCGTGCGCTGTGCCGCTCCGCATGCGCATAAAAACCCTAGTGACATTTAGATCCAAATCCAGCTCTTCCAAAGAAATGGCGGCTTCAGCTTCCCAGATCCCTGCTCCGGACACGATCTGGGACACCTCGGTGATGACCGAGGAGAAGATCCAGGCACTGGTGGAGCGTGGGCTGCTGAGGCCCAAGGCGGAGGTGGAGTGGAAAGCACCCACCGGCGAGGCGTTCCCGACGGAGGACGATAAGGAGCAGGTCGTCTTCGCGTCCTTCTTCGAGCGCGGGTTCAATGTGCCCGCCGGCGACTTCTTCAGAGGTCTGTTGTACTAGTACAGGCTGGAGCTGGTACACCTCGTTCCCAACTCCATCACTATAGTTTCTTCGTTCATCCACTTGTGCGAAGCATATCTGGGCATACCGCCCCATTTCCTTCTGTGGCATTACTTCTTCAACGTCAAGACCACCGGCAAGCACACCGGTGTAGTAGGGTTGGTGATGTTCTGCTTAAGATCAGGACTTAAGGCAGAATGGATCGACATGGATCTGCCAGACAACACCGCTGGGTAGAGGTCAGAGTGGTTCTACATCGCCGACCAGAGGCCGGCGCTCTCGAAGCGAACTGGCCATCGGCCCGAGAAGATAACCGAGTGGGATATGCCCCTGACCTCCCGCAAGATGGAAGACGTCAAGGAGCTGCTTGCCCTCGTTGCCAACCTCAAGAAGAAAGGTCTGACGGGGGGCTCGCTGGCGATGTCATTTTGTCGTCGCCTGATCCAACCGATCAAGGACCGGGTGCATCCAGCCTACGAGTACTGGGGTCAGTCGGACCCTACTCGCAAAGTCAACCGCAAGGTCGCTAGGGATGAGATGGCGACCAGAGTCACACAGCTATACACCGGGCGGATCCGGAACAAGAAGTGCCCAAAGGCGCACTCCCTGACCCGACCTGCTGATCCAGTAAGGCCTGAGACAACTACCTCGTTTGGAAGTGTTTATTTGTTGTATTCTTTAGAGGAAGACCTCTTATGTCTTGTTTCTTGTCTTTGTAGGCTCAGGAGATGCAGTACTGGTTCCCTGCACCTCTGCCGACCGGCGAAGAGCCACGTCGAAAGTTGAGGTCAGAGGACTACCAGCCTCCAGCAGCTGCTCTGCTGGAGAACTACTTGTCGGGTTCGTCTGTAGAGGCGGATGAAGACAGCAATGAGGAGGTCGGCGACGTCGTGACGAGCCGACCCGAGGTGACTAGTGCCACAAAGCCGGGGCGCAAGACAAGAGCAGCGACGGCGAAGCAGTCAAGCTGAAGGGCTGTCACGACGGCCAAGGCAGCGAAAACTACCAAGCTCGAGGCTGCAAAGAAGAGGAAGAGGAAGGCAGACCCTACCCCGACGTCGCAGAACGTCGAGGAGGAGGATGAAGCCACTGATGAGCTACGGTTATTGATGACCGGGCGGCGTCGAGGTCGCCATGTCCCGCGACCAAGATGCAGCGGGAGCTAGAGCGGCAGGTGATAGAGGAGGACCTCCGCCGCATAACGGAGGCGCAGCTTGCTGCGTCGGCTGTGCAGGCAAAGATGCCTACAAAGGTGCGAGCTCGGCCCCTGAGGCCGAAACTGCGCACTACAGTGGTCGTAAGGTAAGACCCTAGTACCAAGACTTTATTCTTTGACTATGGTTATGAGGTCATAGTATGTTGACAGAGAAATTATTGCAGATCGAACGCCAGACCTCAGAGCACCTCGGGTGCTCAAGGTTCTCCCTCAAGGACGACGACGTCCAAGCATGAGGTCGGAACTCAGGGTTCCGTTGGCAATGTGGGGACATCGGCTTCCTCGCCCATCATTGAAGTGGACCCGATCAACACGGTGCCAAGCACGTCGGCTCAGGACCCGGCAGAGGACCAAGCTCAGATCGAGCAGCCACACCAGGACCCAGAAACAGCCGCCAGAGAGGTACCGGGTTCGACGTCGATGGGGCCATGCTTAGGGAGGTGGGATATCGACTGGAACGGCACCCCCTGGGAGGGAGATATTTTCGAGGATGACGAGGACATGAAGGATGTTCGCCGGGCGATCTTGATGCTCAATCAAGCCTTCACGGTAAACAGCTGCCTTTGAATTTAGTAAACGACTTGTCTTGTAGATGTTATCGACGACCTGTCTTGTGTTTGTGAAGCAGTCACTGGCCAATGGTGCCCAGAGCAGGGCCGACCAGTGTAGGAATGCCACAGCCATGCAGCTGCGGGTGGCGGAGCTCGAGCAATAGCTCAAGCGGGTTCGAGAGGAGGCCGCTGCTGATAAGAAGAAGCTCGAGGACGAGCTGAAAGAGGAATAGCACAAGAATCGAGAAGCCGATGAACTGTTGACGACTGTGAGCGCTGGTAAGGCCAACTGCTTCACGACCTTGTGCATCTTAGCTTGTGTAACTGGATCTTGTATCTGATGACTTCTTTGTATCGCAGAATTTCATAGAGAAAAGGATGATCTCAAAAACGACCTCAAGGTTGCCAAGGAGAGAGTCAGAAGCCTGGAGGTAGACCTGCGGGCTACTGACGCGTCAGGTGAGGAGCTGAAGCAGATGATAACGGCCGCCGTGGACAGTGAGCATGCCATGAGCCAGAAGCTGGCTTATGAGAAACAAACATGAAAGGACCTCGAGGTCAGTCTCGTGGTAGCTTTGTAGTCGTTGTGGAATGACCAGGTGATCATTGCAGGGCTTGAGGTGGAGGTAAACGACCTGAAGAATGCTACCGGCCATGTGATGGACATGGTAGAGACGCAGGTCGCTGGGGAGGAGCCCAAGCCAGCCATTGACCGACTCCTGGCTGGACCCCAGAAGCTGGTCGATCTTCTGAGGGCGACGAGTTTGACAGCGGCTATAGAGTCGCTGGTGCGAGTGAAGTCTCACTTCCCCGAAGTCGACATGGTCAAGGTCGGGGAAGGCCCAAACGCGACAAAGGACCTCAAGGTCGTAGAAGAGGAGATACAAGTGGCCGCTGAGAAGATAATGGACGCCATCGATTACGAGGTCGATGATGGTGAAGAGTAGTCATAGTCACAGAGTTGTACCCCCTCTTCCTCCAGTCATGTAAATAACAATGATGATCTTCTTTTGGCCTTCATGACATGCTTAGTTTATGTTTGCGCGAACTTGGTTGCCCTGAAGCAATGTGTTTTTATCATACCCCGCTAACCACTACTCACGGAGAGGCTGGCTTGCCGATCACCACTGCTCAGCGGGGAGGAGTCTGGGACTCGGGTTTTGCAACTACACGACCAAGCAGGCTCGCAACAACGTAGAGTAAGTAGTCACGAGAGACAACGTCCTCAGGTCGAGTGACCCTTGTATTGGCTTTTGCCAAGCCCCTGAGCATGTCGAGGGGGAGGAACAGAAAACTTCACACTCAGGTCTTTCGACCCCTGCGTTGGCTTTCGCCAAGCCCCCGAGCTTGTCGAGGGGGAGGGTACTGTCAGAGGTTTACATCTGGACAGCCCACAGGGGGGTCAACCCGGTGGTTTATTTGTTCGGCGGGGTGAAATCTAGGGCTAAGAACTCAAAGGTTGCGCACGAGCACACGAAACACAGAGAACACGGCGAGTTTATACTAGTTCAGGCCTCCGGAGAGTAAAACCCTACGTCCAGTTGTCGGTGTAGATTTGCTTGTGGATTGCGTGATTGTACAAGGGTCGCTCTGCCCACCTTATATTGGCCAGCGGACAAGGTCGGCGCCCAGACTCCTGGTCGGTTACGACCAGGACACCTAAGTCTAGCTGATTACAACTATTGCCATATACGTCGAACTGCCTTGTCGGAATCCACCGTTGTCTTGTCTTGAACGCCAAGTCTCGAAGTCGTTCCGGATAAGGTCGCCTAGGGAGTCTTCTAGAAGGTCTTCAGGAGGTCGTGTGGGCCACCAACTAGGTCGGTTGGGCCCACTGTTAGGTCGACGGATCTTCTGGTAGGCCGGACCCACCTGTCGAGGATGGTCGTGAGCCTGGTCTGTGGGGACCCAGGGGTACCCATGTCTCACAAGCCCCCGAGCGATGTGTAGGCGCAGCGACCTTAGAAGGTCATGACGAAGTCATAGAGCTATCGACAGGTCGAATAACGTGCACATCGGTCCAAAAGAAAAGAATAAATCAGCTTAGCAGCCGACCTGTTTGTAGTCTTGCCGAACGCAGCGAGGTCGAGTGATGACCTATAGGAAGCAGACTTCCAATAGATCGAAACGACGATGAAAAAATTCAGAGGGCATCAAGGACGCACTCATAGAGTAGTATCCGAGCATCGTGGCGGGCAGGATGGCCGTTATGATGATCCAAAAGAACAGGGAGAAAAAATGAGGTCGAGTAACGACGTGATGAGAAACAAGTTTCCCAATAGGTCAGTACGACGCAAAAAACAAGAGGGTGTCGAAGACGCACTCGTAGAGTAGTCCCCGAGCATTGAAGCAAGGAACATGGCTGGTTTGATGCTCAAAGAAAGAGAAGAAAACTGAGTCATGGTCTTGGTCGAACGAGGTGTAGAGACACCTAGATCTCCTAGCATAGCTGCAAGGAGTCTGGCAGGGCTGACCTCAAGGAGGCCTTTGTAGGCGCGCCGATGTTGACGGTCCTTACAACAAAAATTCGACCGTCAAAACCTCGGGTTCGAGAGGAGTATATGACAAGTTTCATGCACATTTTTAGTACTAATAAAGTTCCACGAGTTGTGTTGTGAATTTCATAGGCAGGTACACATTTTGGGAGAATTTGGGACCAACACACCACACGTGCAAGGCACGGCCGAACCACCTGGTCCTGCCGGCCCAGCAGGTGCGGCCGGCCTGGTAGGTGCGGCCGGCCCTACCCCGTGGCACATCTCTGGTCCAGAGTACCCCCTCTCCCTCGAGCACAACTTGGACGAACGCGATTCACTGAAGAAACGTCGGTTTGATCAAATGGTGGAGGCTAGGATCACTTGGATCAATGGGTCCACTTATCCGATCGCTCAACCACCACAACCATCATCCAGAGGCAATCCTAGGCGTCCCTGAACACAGTAGGTGCATCACACGGCGCGGGGTAGGGCCAGCCGCACCTAGAGGGCCGGTCGCACCTATCAACTGGTGTGCCAAGCGAAACCGACCCAAGGAGACGACCTACAACCGCCTCAGGAGCAGTGATCAGGAGCGTCCAAGGCGAGAGGCGGCACATCCCAGGGCCGGCCGTGCCTAGGGGTGCGGCCGCACCTGGATATTCCTCCCTTGCGCTCCACCGACCTCCCTTGCCTATAAAAGGCACCTCACACTCGTTGGAATGGACACACAACACAGGAGCATCTCCATTTCTCTCTTTTGTTCACTTAGAGTAGAATTAGTGTAGCTTGGGAGTTAGAGTCGAGTCGAGCTAGTCTCGGGGTTCCGGAGGAGTCTTCTTCAGGGGTCCGGTACTACTCTTGTATCCTTTCTTCGTTTAAGACTCAAGTATAATTCAAGTTATCTTTCTATCTTACCTTTCGAGTCAATTACATTCAGCTTTTACTTTGCTCTAGAAGCTTTATTCTTGGTTTAGACTAAAGTTAGTTTAATCTTGGTTAGCATAGCTCTCTTGAACCCTATAGTGTTGTGGTCGTTCTTCGCTTGATCTTCGGTGTTTCACCGTAGAGAGAGACCTTCCTTCATGATATCCGGGGAAAGGTTCTTTGGTTCGTTGTGAGCGCGGTGCTCAGAGCTTGCCTTAGTCTTAGATTGGTGACCCGTTCAACGGAATAGTTGTGGTACCCTAAGGAGGTGACAGCTCCGGACGGGCTCAGTAGTCCACCACATTAGTTCGGGTCGGTAGGATTCAGCGCGTCGTCGTTCTCCCTTCTCATCCCAGTCCGAGAGCGCGGCTTTGCATGCCCCTGCAGCACTAGAAGAGCTTGTCGAGTTTAGCTTACCTTGGTTATCCTTTGCCTTAGTTCTTACCTAGAGTTGACAAGAATGGATAGATTGTGTTAGGATACTTTCTCGTCTCGTTGTCCTCCCGACTCACTAGGTCCTCTCTAACCCTTTATCAAGATCTCCTTGTGTGTGTCTTTATTCGTTACCCCCGCTATAGCTCTTTACCGAGTCTTGTTACTCTCCACCGTTTATCCGATCATCTTTGCCGTAGTGCCTCCCTTGGGAAAATATAAATACGATAACCCGAATACCACCGGGTGAAGTGCTACAATGGTAATCCGTGCGCTTGCGGACCTTTCTGTGACGTGTGTTTTACCAAAGACGTTCCCTAGCCCCATTACGAGGGGTATAAACCTGGTAGCGACGCTAGCGAGTGCTAGCAGGCATTTCTGGCGCCGTCGCCGTGAGTGCAAACCTAGTGGTGAGGCTAAGGAGTGTCAACAAGCATTTCTGGCGCCGTTGCCGGGGAGGCAATAGGCAAAAGAAATCATTTAAACTTAGTGGTAGAGTTATCCATGTTCGGTGAACCAATATTTAAGCGGGTTTACCCTTGCTCTACTCTCGTGTACGCAGAGTAGTGCATGACCGGTTTCGACCTACCGTCCAACTTTCACGACAATCCGGAGTCACTTGTGAGGAGAGTGCGACCTCGTGTCCTCATTCCTCAGAAGTTTCTCTCGAGTCAAGAGACGAACACCGTCGATCCCGTAGACAGCACCTCGTCAGCACCCATGGCCGAGAGGACGATCCGCGAGTTTTCTGCTCCCTCCAACACCAATGTCCCTACCGGACCGAATGTGACGGTGGGAGACGGAAACTTTGAATTGAAGCCGGCATTGATCAACATGGTGCAAGCTAGTCCGTTCTGCGGCAAGCCGAATGAAGATGCCAACACACATCTCCAGCATTTCCTGGAGGTGTGTAGGACTTTCATTATCCGTGGAGTGACGGACGATGCAATTCGTCTTCGCCTATTCCCATTCTCATTGCTCGGGAAGGCGAAGCAATGGTTTTATGCGGAGCGAGATGCCATCAACACATGGGATAAGTGCTCTAAGGCATTTCTCGCAAAGTTCTTCCCGGTGGGCAAAACCAATGCCCTCCGCGCTAGAATTTCAGGCTTCCAGCAGCAGAATGATGAGAGTATCCCGGAAGCATGGGAACGTTTCCAGGAGTACATCACCACGTGCCCGCACCATGGCATGCAGGGGTGGTTCTTAATTCAAACCTTCTACCACGGGCTCAAGCGCACCGCCCGTGAGCACCTAGATGCAGCCGCTGGAGGAGCCTTCTTCTCGCTATAAGTACCCGCCGCTAAGGAATTGATCGAGAAGATGGTGGCAAATCAAGGTTGGGATGGAGATCGTCTCCAACCCCGTAATCGCGGTGTACACCAAGTCGATGGAATCGACATGCTCGCCACCAAGATGGACCTCCTAATGAAGAAATTGGAGGCACCGAGCAATATGGAGCCCGCCATGATCATGGACGCTCGCATGACGTGCGAGGTTTGCGGTAATGTGGGTCATTCGGGAAATGATTGTCCCGAAACAAGGGAAGAAGCCAACTTCATCAACAATGGCAACAACAACGGGTTCCGCAACAATAACTACAACAATCAAGGGTGGAACTCGAGGCCCAAAATCCCGTTCAACAATCAAAATGGAGGTAATTATTCTAACAATTTCAACAATCAGCTCTCCATTAGAGATCTTGTCTCTGGCCAAGCTAAAATTAATGAAAATTTAAACAAGAAGCTAGCCGCCAACGATAAAGTTCTTGAAAATTTGAATTCCACCATAGAATCCTTCACTACTGCTATGAAGAATCAGCTAAGCTTTAATAAAATGATAGAAACTCAACTTGCTCAGCTTGCTGCTTCTTTACCTTCTTCCGAGTCGGGTGGAATCCCGGGGCAACCCGAGACTACCTAAGAGAATGTTAGCGTTGTATCCACCAGATGGGGTAAGCCATCTAGGAGGGTGTATGCACCTAACCATGTAGGGAAGCTCATACATCAAATCCAAGACCCATGGGAGGAATCAGCAGTCTTGCACAAGAAAGATAATGGATACCCGGCTATCACATGCACGATCTACTATCAAAAGATCAAGAATGATCTTTGTGACCTTGGTGTGAGTGTCAACCTCATGTCCAAGGCCTTGTTTGAGGAGTTAGGATACCCTGCTCTCTCTCCGACAATGATGACAGTCCAACTTGCCGACTTATCTATTAAATATCCAGAGGGCATAGTGGAAAATCTCTTGGTGAATGTCAAAGGCTCCTACGTCTTTGCGGATTTCGTGGTCCTCGACACACAAGATGATGGAGACATGCCGCTTATTCTTGGGCGACCATTCCTAAGAGATGTCAATGCAAGGATTGATGTCGGAGCCGAAAAGATTCAATTCCCCATAGGGCAAAGGAACATGACATTCAAATTCCAAGCAAAAAGAAGAGCAATGTTACTTAGTGCAAGAGGAGGAATCTAGAGAGTGGAGAAAGCCACGGCCCCAATACAAGAAAGAGAAGGTAGCCCCGACTAAGCCCAAAGTGGATAGTCTCATTGCAACGATGAGGAAGCATTGGGAGCAAGAGAAAGCATTCAAAGGGCACCACCAACCAAAGAAGCCGAAGGCAACCAATAAGGCTAAGGGGGAAAAGAAGACGGAAACCAAAAACACCCCCGCCAAAGCCTCACTGACTTCAGTGCCACCAAAGAAAACAAAGAGGGTGTGGCGTGTGAAGGGAGCTTCGTCCGAGTCATCCACTCCGGGACCGGACGAATCCAAGATCAATTGAGCAAACGGAGGAGTCCCGCTCATGGACTCTAAACTACGAGCCTTCACCGTGAGGTAAACCGGTATCTATCTCATATTTTCCTTCCAACATTTTATTTCGTGCATCAAGCATATTTAAATTTCAAATTTGATTTCACCATTGCATTAGTAAGTAAACAAGACATAGAAAAACAGTTTTGGAGATTTTTGGTGATACGGCCGAACCTAGAGGTACGGCCGTACCTCCCCTCGACAAAATTTTTGTGCAGGATGTTTTCAGGAGGGGACACGAGTGCTTGGAGCAAATGGAGTAGGGCCGGCCGAACCAAGTGGTACGGCCGTACCTATGATTTCCCACGAATCCATCAAGCCAACCACTACAAGCTTGCAAGTGCTCAACTCATCACCGAAATGAAGACACGCCAACCAGGTAGCCAAAAATTAGCTTGGGGGAGACCCCATTTTCAATCAAGGAAGGTATGTCCATCTAAACCAATTTTCAACATCTTGTTTACCACATTAGAATAAAAGAAAACAACAAAAATATTTGCTTCAACCATGTGCACTTGAAATCTTGTCTATATCCTCACTTTGGAAATGATGAATAGTTGCTATGTTAAAACTTTGTAAGAACCTAGTGTACAACTTTGTGCTCTATGAGTATTTGAATTTGTTGGTATATTTTGAGACAAGAGCCTGAAATAAAACTTTGTGGGAAGCAAATGCTTATGACCAAACCTAGGGTGTTGACTAGTATGATATGGTGAGACAATGTTGATCTTGCTCTATCTCATAGTATGGTGAAAATCTCGGATGATTTTCTTTTGAAAATAAAACAAGACAAGTTCCTCAGTGGTCATATCACCTACCAAAGCTATGTGTCGACATCAAAGTATAAACCTTCTACATATGCTTGCTTGTGACCCATTGAGTTTTGCCAAATTGTTGTGACCCTTGGTAGAATCTTTTCATGCTCTCATGATCGAGATCACGTACACCCACATATACAAGCTAACTTCCACACCGGGAGTTACGCAAAACATGCCATCCACCCACCAAAAGTAAACACTCTAAAGTTCTTGAGAGATTTCTCTTCGTGTATTGTTGCAAAAGGAGAGAGGGGTCATCAGAAGAAAAATTATATGCTCAAAAAGCATAGAAAAAAATATATGTGCTCCAATCAAAGAGCATATAGAAAAAAAAGAATGATGAAGCATGACCCCCTCCAAAATAAAAGCAAGAGGAGAATCTCAAAGCAAGGAGTACTTAGAAAAACAAACAAAAATATTCCACACACTTGCACATCTCGATCAAGTTGCATGACTAGTTTCTTCTTGGATCCGGTCTTTGGCTCAACAACATCATGTGGCACAAGTGAGTCTCATACTTATCCTACCCAAAGCTCCACATACAAGCCATAGAGTAGGAAGTTGAGGCTCGCTCAAAAAGCCTTTGGTGAGGTAACAAATACCACTTGAGCGATCGAGGGAACCATCCGAGGAACCTTGTTTTTCTTTGCAAAAATCGCAAAACTCCGAGATAGGATCCCGAAAAGAGAAGAGCGAGTAATGCAAAATCAAAGTCATTCTACCTTTCAACCACCGAAGGCAAGGTGGAAAGTTACAAGCCCCACAGGTAAAACAAGGCTAAGTTTCTCTCGTACCAATCTTTTCAAATAGCAAGTAGAGCATGGATTTGTGCATAGGTACTTGCCGAGTGGTAACATCATGCAACTCCTGATCCACCGAGGCCAAGTCTAGGCTTTGCTCGAGGACGAGCAAATGTTTAGCTTGGGGGAGTTTGTTGACGGTCCTTACAACAAAAATTCGACCGTCAAAACCTCGGGTTTGAGAGGAGTATATGACAAGTTTCATGCACATTTTTAGTACTAATAAAGTTCCACAAGTTGTGTTGTGAATTTCATAGGCAGGTACACATTTTGGGAGAATTTGGGACCAACACACCACACGTGCAAGGCACGGCCGAACCACCTGGTCCTGCCGGCCCTGCAGGTGCGGCCGGCCCTGCAGGTGCGGCCGGCCCTGCCCCGTGGCACGTCTCTGGTCCAGAGTACCCCCTCTCCCTTGAGCACAACTTGGACAAGCGCGATTCACTGAAGAAACGTCGGTTTGATCAAATGTTGGAGGCTAGGATCACTTGGATCAATGGGTCCACTTATCCGATCGCTCAACCGCCACAACCGTCATCCAGAGGGAATCCTAGGCGTCCCCGAACATAGTTGGTGCATCGCACGGCGTGGGGTAGGGTCGGCCGCACCTAGAGGGCCGGCCGCACCTATCAACTGGTGTGCCGGGCGAAACCGACCCAAGGAGCCGACCTACAACCGCCTCAGGAGCAGTGATCAAGAGCGTCTAAGGTGAGAGGCGGCACATCCCAGGGCCGACCGTGCCTAGGGGTGCGGCCGCACCTGGGATATTCCTCCCCTATGGTCCACCGACCTTCCTTGCCTATAAAAGGCACCTCCCACTCGCTGGAATGGACACACAACGCAGGAGCATCTCCATTTCTCTCTTTTGTTCACTTAGAGTAGGATTAGTGTAGCTTGGGAGTTAGAGTCGAGTCGAGCTAGTCTCGGGGTTCCGGAGGAGTCTTCTTCAGGGGTCCGGTACTACTCTTGTATCCTTTCTTTGTTTAAGACTCAAGTATAATTCAAGTTATCTTTCTATCTTACCTTTCGAGTCAATTACATTCAACTTTTACTTTGCTCTATAAGCTTTATTCTTGGTTTAGACTAAAGTTAGTTTAACCTTGGTTAGCATAGCTCTCTTGAACCCTATAGTGTTGTGGTCGTTCTTTGCTTGATCTTCGGTGTTTCACCGTAGAGAGACCTTCCTTCGTGATATCTGGGGAAAGGTTCTTTGGTTCGTTGTGAGCTCGGTGCTCAGAGCTTGTCTTAGTCTTAGATTGGTGTCCCGTTCAACGGAATAGTTGTGGTACCCTAAGGAGGTGACAGCTCCGGACGGGCTCAGTAGTCCACCACGTTAGTTCGGGCTGGTAGGATTCAGCGCGTCGTCGTTCTCCCTTCTCATCCCAGTCCGAGAGCGCGGCTTTGCATGCCCCTGTAGCACTAGAAGACCTTGTCGAGTTTAGCTTACCTTGGTTATCCTTTGCCTTAGTTCTTACCTAGAGTTGACAAGAATGGATAGATTGTGTTAGGATCCTTTCTCATCTCGTTGTCCTCCCAGCTCACTAGGTCCTCTCTAACCCTTTATCAAGATCTCCTTGTGTGTGTCAAGTTATCCCCGAATATCTTTATTCGTTACCCCCGCTATAGCTCTTTACCGAGTCTTGTTACTCTCCACCGTTTATCCGATCATCTTTGCCGTAGTGCCTCCCTTGGGAAAATATAAATACGATAACCCGAATACCACTGGGTGAAGTGCTACAACGGTAATCCGTGCGCTTGCGGACCTTTCTGTGATGTGTGTTTTACCAAAGACGTTCCCTAGCCGCATTACGAGGGGTATAAACCTGGTAGCGACGCTAGCGAGTGCCAGCAGGCATTTCTGGCACCGTTGCCGTGAGTGCAAACCTAGTGGTGAGGCTAAAGAGCGTCAACAGCCGACCTCAGAGAGGCCTCAAATCAACAATGTCCAGTATCAGAGGATACCCAGCAGGATCTTGAAAGGCGCGTCACATGAAAATTCTTCTATAGTGGTCGAAACGGTCAACGATGAAGTCATAAGAAAAATGTTGATCTTGAACATATGGAGTGTAGAGACACCCAGATATCCTGCATAGCTGCAAAGAGTCTGGCAGAGCCACCCGAGGCATGCCGACCTCAGGAAGGTCTCAAATTAGAAGCGCCCAAGCATCCAGAGATACTTGGCAGGGCCAATAGGCGCGCACCCCACAGAGAGGCCTTCATTCCCGACGTAAAATCCTGGGTGTCCAGAGCAGGCTGGCAGAGCTACAAAAGCACACCGACCTCAGGAAGGTCACGCATCCAGGGTGCCCAACTAGGTTGGTAGAGCCGTAAACATACCTAGGTATTGCAAGACCTAGGTATAAAGGCACACCGACCTCCAGGAGGTCGTTTTGGTGCCCAGATGACCAACATAGCTCCCAGCCATCCAGCGGAGCCATGGCACTAAGGTATTGACGACCTCAGCAATAGGCACACCGACCACAGGGGCCCGATGAAATTGTAGATTTGAAGCTTCTGGACTCCAGGCGCCCAGACGGATCTGACAGAGCAGCGAGGCACGCCTACCCCAGAAGGTCTTCAATCGAACCTACGACCATTCTGCTCAGGAAACAGAAATATAGGCTAATTGGAATATGTCCGTTTACATGCAGAGCCATAGCGGGTGCACCAGGACGCAGAGCCTAGCGGGTGCAATAGAGCCATAAATGTTGCGCTTAATTGTCGTCATCGTCTATAGATGTAGTGAGGCGCAGGGCCAGTTGATGCAGAGTTAGTCTTGTCTTTTCCGTAGACTACAGGACCATGGGTCAACAGTGGTCGGAGATTCCCTTGCCACCCAGCAAACGACAAACCGTCCACTGACCGAGAGGTACACTGTAGCCATGTGACGCCGCAGCGGCCTCGGGGAGCAATAATGCACAAGCGACAAAAGTGTCATAAAGCAAGGAAAGAGGACATCACTTTAAGTCAGCCACATGCCTACAGGCCCTCTGGATCATATGGTAACAGTGTCACCACTTTACCGGCCACTCAAGGCTGGCTCCGGCTATAAATAGCACCATGAGGCGTTCCCGGTGGAGGTGGAGTGGAAGGCGCCCACCGGCGAGGCGTTCCCGACGGAGGATGACAAGGAGAAGGTCATCTTCGCTTCCTTCTTCGAGCGCGGGTTCAATGTGCCCGCTGGCGACTTCTTTCGAGGTCTGCTATACTACTACAAGCTGGAGCTGGTACACCTCGTCCCCAACTCCATTACTGTAGTCTCGTCCTTCATCCATCTGTGCGAGGTGTTTCTAGGAATAGCGCCCCATTTTGTGTTGTGGCGTTACTTCTTCAACGTCAAGACCATCGGCAAGCGGACCGGTGTAGTAGGATCAGTGATGTTCTGCTTAAGAGCAGGTCTTAAGGCAGAGTGGATAGATATGGATCTGCTGGACAACACCACAGGGTGGAGGTCGGAGTGGTTTTACATCGCCGATCAGAAGCCGAAGCTCCCGAAGCGGACCGGGCACAAGCCCGAGAAGATACCGGAGCGGGACTTAGCTCTCACCTCCCGTGAGATGGAAGATGTCAAGGAGTTGCTCCCCCTCCTCGCCGACCTCAAGAAGAAAGGTCTGACGGGGGGGTCAGTGGCGATGTCGTTCTGTCGTCGTCTGATCCAGCCGATCAAGGACCGGGTTCATCCGGCGTACGAGTACTGGGGTCAGTCAGACCCTACTCACGAGGTTAACCGCAAGGTCTCCCAGGAGGAGATGGTGGCCAGGGTCACACAGCTGTACACCGGGCGAATCCTGAACAGGAAGTGCCCAAAGGCACACTCCCTGACCCGACCAGCCGACCCAGTGAGTCTTGGACTTAACAAGCTCGTCGATTTATTTTCTTTGTGCCCCAGAGGAGGACCTCTTAGACCTTGTTTCTTGTCTTTTGCAGACTCGGTAGCTGCAATTCTGGTGTCCTGCACCCTTACCGACCGGCGAGGAGCCACGTCGGAAGTTGAGGTCGGAGGACTACCAAACTCCAGCAGCTGTGCTACTAGAAAATTACTTGTCAGACTCCTCGGTTGGGGCTGATGAAGACAGCGACCCAGAGGTCGGTGATGATGCAGCAGACCAGCCTGAGGCCAGCAGGGCCACAAGGCTAGGTCGGAAGACGAGGGCGGCGACGGCAAAGCAGTCGAGCTCAAGGGCTGCTGCGACGGTCGCGGCAGCGAAGACTGCCAAGCTTGAGGCGGAGAAGAAGAAGAGGAAGAGAAAGACAATCCCCACCTCGACGTCACGAGAGGTCGAGGATGAAGATGAAGCTACTGATGACCCGCCAGTTATTGATGACCGGTCGGCACCGAGGTCACCAAGTCCTGCGACCAAGAGGCAACGGGAACAAGAGAGGTAGGTGACGGAGGAGGACCTCCGCCGTATTAGAGAGGCACAGCTGGCTGCAGCCGGCGTTCATGCCAAGATGCCTATGAAGGTGCGGGCTCGGCAGCTGAGGCCAAAACCACGCGTACCAGTGGTCATAAGGTAAGACCCTAGGACTTGGTCTTGTTTGTTGATAATGGTTGTGAAGTCGTCGCTTATTGACGAGGGAATAACTGCAGGTCGGACGCCAGGCCTCAAAGCACCTCGGGTGCTCAAGGTTCTCCCACGAGGACGACGATGTCCGAGCGCGAGGTCAGAACACAGGGTTCCCTTGGCGACGTGGGAACATCGGCACCCCCGCCCATCATTGAGGTGGACCCAATCAACACGGTGCCAAGCACACCAGCTCAGGGCCCGGCGGTGGACGAGGCTCAGATCGAGCCACCACAGCAGAACCCAGAAACAACCAGTGCGCAGGCGCCAAGTTCGACGTCGACGAGGCCAGGCATAGGGAGGCAGAACATTGACTGGAATGGCACTCCCTAGGAGGGAGACATCTTCGAGGATGATGAGGACATGAAGGAGGTCCGTCGGGCAATTTTGACACTCAACCAAGCCTTCACGGTGAGCGGCTTTCTTTGACCTTACTGAATGGTTTTTTCTTGTGAATGTTGCTGACGACCTATCTTGTCTTTGTGAAGCAGTCGCTGGCCAACCGTGTGCAGAGCAGGGCTGAACAGTGTAAGAATGCCATAGCCATGCAGCTGCGGGTGGTGGAGCTTGAGCAAGAGCTCAAGCGGGTTCGAGAGGAATCCGCTGCTGATAAGAAGAAGCTCGAAGACGAGCTGAAGGAGGAACAGCGGAAAAATTGGGAAGTCGATGAGTTGTTGACGGCCGTAAGTACTGGTAAGTCCAACTGCTTCGCGACCTTGTACATCCTAGCTTGTATAACTGGAACTTGTAGCTAACGACGTCTTCTTGTTGCAGATTTTCATAGAGAGAAGGATAACCTTAAGAACAACCTTAAGGTTGCCAAGGAGAGAGTCCGAAGCCTGGAGGTGGACCTGTGGGCTGCTGACGCGTCGGGCAAGGAGCTGAAGCAACTGATGCAGGCCGCTGTGGACAGTGAGTATGCCGTGAGCCAGAAGCTGGCTTACGAAAAAACAAACATGAAAGGACCTCGAGGTCAGTCTCGTGGTTGCTTTGCAGTCATTGCAAAATGACCAGGTGACCATTGCAGGGCTTCAAGTGGAGGTGAATGACCTGAGGAACGCCGCCAACCATGTGATGGACATGGTGGAGCCGCAGGTCACTGGGGAGGAGTCCAAGCCTACAATAGACCGGCTTCTGGCTGCACCCCAGAAGCTGGTCGATCTTTTGAGGGCCACAAGCTTGACGGCGGCTACAGAGTCGCTGGTGCGGGTGAAGTCGCATCACCCTGAGGTCGACATGGTTAAGGTCGGGGAAGGCCCGGACACCACGAAGGACCTCAAGGTCGTAGAGGATGAAGTAAGGGAGGCCGCCGAGAAGATAATGGATGCCATCGATTACGAGGGTGACGATGGTGAAGAGTAGTCGTAGTCGTAGAGCTGTACCCCCTCCTGCCTCCAGTCATGTAAATAACAATGATAATCTTCTTTTGGCCTACATGGCAAGCTTAGTGTATGTTTGCGCAAGCTTGGTTGCCCTGAAGCAATGTGTCTTTATCATACCCTGCTAACCACTACTCATGGAGAGGCTGGCTTACCGACCACCACAGCTCAGCAGGGAGACTTACATGCGACCGGCGCACTGGGAGGAGTCTGGGACTCTGGTTTTGCAACCACACGACCAAGCAGGCTCGCAACAACATAGAGTAAGAAGTCATGAGAGAGGACGTCCTCAGGTAGAGCAACCCTTGTGTTGGCTTGTGCCAAGCCCCCGAGCATGTTGAGGGGGAGGAACAGAAAACTTCACCCTTAGGTCTTTCGACCCCCGTATTGGCTTTGGCCAAGCCCCCGAGCATGTCGAGGGGGAGGGGACATGACATGAGGAGAAAGAGGATAGAACTCGAGACACAGCAGATGACTGCTTTAATTAATATTTATTTGAACTAAAAATACAAAGATGAAGAATACATAGCTGTAATGAAAACTATTCTACGGATAGAATCGTCAAAGGTGCTCCACGTTCCACGGATTAGGTACTCCTTGCCCGTCACCCCACTGGAGGTGATATGTAGACGGGCTGATGACTTCTGTGACGATAAAGGGTCCTTCCCAAGGGGCGGACAATTTATGCATGTCGTCGGTCTTCTGGATGCGTCTTAAGACTAGGTCGCCAACGTTGAAGGAATGCTCCTTGATGTGGCGATCATGATACCGACGGAGTTGCTGGTCGTGGCGGGCTTGCCTCATGACGACTGCCACTCTTTTCTCCTCAAGGCTGTCGAGGTCGACTCGACGGGTTTTCTCGGCTTCTCCTTCTTCGTAGAACTAAATGCGTGGAGCTCCAAAGGTGACGTCGGTAGGTAGGATGGAATCTGAGCCACAGACCAGGAAGAAGGGCGAGAAACCCGTAGCAGAGCTGACTTGAGTCCGTAGACCCCAGATTATGTGTGGTAGCTCGGCTAACCACCGGGAAGCGTAGTTTGAAGCATCGTCAAAGATACGATCTTTGAGAGCTTGTAGAACCATACCATTGGCACGTTCAACCTGGCCGTTGCACCGGGGGTGGGCGACCGAAGAGTAGTAAACATCAATCATGCTGCCCTGGCAAAAATCCCAGAAAGCAGACCCTGTGAAGGCCGACCCGAGGTCGGTGATGATTTTGTTGGGCACACCGAAGCGATGTGTAATCTCCTGGATGAATTTTGCCGCTTCTTCCGACGTGACCTTAGCGACAGGTCGGACTTCAATCCACTTGGTGAATTTGTCGACGACCACAAGGATGTGCTTGTAGCCACCTGGGGCGGTTCTGAATGGCCCTATGGAGTCGAGGTCCCACATGGCGAAGGGCCATGATGGAGGGATTGTGCGCAGGATCTGAGCTGGCAGATGCTGTTGTTTGGCAAAGAATTGGCATCCTTTGCACCTCTTTACGAGGTCTTTGGCATAAGTCATGGCCGTGGGCCAGTAGAAACCAGATCGATAGGCCCTGCCGACCATGTTAGCAGACGCTGTGTGGCAGCCACACTCACCACCGTGAATCTCAGCTAGGAGTTGTACACTCTCTGATCGCAAGATGCACTTCATCAGGACGCCGGTAGAGGCGGCTTTTCTGTAGAGGTCAGAACCGATCACGACGTAGTTTGCACTGCGCTGCGTAATATGCTCTCGTTCAGCTTTGTCTTCGGGAACTCGTTGGTCGAGTAGGAAGGCTAAGAATGGCTCGCGCCAATCATCCTCTTTTTCTGACATCAGCACGTCGCGGGGAGGTGCTAGATCTGAATTTGACTGACCTTGGTCCGGATTGTCCGGATCCAGGATTTTGATCGACGGCTTGCGTAGGTCTTGGACGAACACACCCGCCGGGACTAGAGCTCGCTTGGAGCCTAGTTTGGATAGTACGTCGTTGTTGTTGTGCGGCACGTGCTGAAACTCGATCCCCTCGAAGTGGCCTCCGAGCTTACGAATTTCAGCGCAGTAAGCATCCATTGTGTCTTTCACACAATCCCACTCCTTGTTGACTTGCTCGATGACGACCTTGGAGTCGCCATATGCCAGTAGTCGCTTCATGCCAAGGGACACTGCGATACGGAGCCCATGAATTAGAGCCTCGTACTCAGCTCCATTGTTGGAGGCCTTGTAGTGTATCTGCAGGACGTATTTTAGATGCTCTCCCTGAGGAGAGATAAATAGCACTCCTGCTCCAGTGCCTTCGAGGTTAAGAGCACGATCGAAGTACATTACCCAGTGTTCAAGCTACTCCGTGGGAGGGGGCATCTGGATTTCTGTCCACTCTGACACGAAGTCAGCTAGGATCTGTGACTTGATCGCCTGCCGGGGGCAGAACTCGATGTCAAACTCTCCAAGCTCCACCAACCACTTAACGATGCGGCCGTTGGCGTCGCGGTTGCAGATGATCTCCCCTAGCGGGAAGGAGGACGGCACCTTGATCTTGTGGGCTTGGAAGTAGTGGCGAAGCTTTCTCGACGTGATCAGGAGTGCATAGAACAACTTCTGAGGCTGTGAATACCGTGTTTTAGCATCAGCTAGGACCTCGCTCACGTAGTACACAGGTCGTTGAATAGGGTAGACCTGCCCTTCTTCTTCTCGTTCGGCAATGAGAACCGTGCTGACCACATTAGTGGTGGCGGAGATGTAGAGGAGGAGCGTTTCCCCCGATATGGGTGGTATCATGATCGGTGGTGTGATTAAGGACTCTTTGAGAGTCTCGAAAGCCTTCTGTGCCTCTTCGTCCCATATGAACTTATCCGCTTTCTTCAATAGCTTGAAGAAAGGTAGACCTTTTTCGCCGAGTTTGCTGATGAAACGACCTAGGCCTCCATCATACCAGTGAGCTTCATGACGTCTTTCTTGCAAGATGGCCTGGCCATGTTGCGGATTGCGTCAACCTTGACGGGGTTAGCTTCGATGCCTCGGTGCCCGACCATGAAGCCCAGGAGAAACCCAGAAGGGACACTGAAGACGCACTTGTTGGGGTTGAGCTTCCACTGGTAGGTACGTAGATTGGAGAAGGTCTCGGCGAGGTCGGCGACGAGCTGATCTTGTTCGGTGGTCTTGACAACCACATCATCGATGTAGGCTTCCATGTTCTTCCCGATTTGGGACTTCAGACACTTCTGAATCGCCTTCTGGTAGGTGGCACCGGCGTTTTTCAGGCCAAAGGTCATGACCTTGTAACAGTAGATGCCGTTGGGTGTTATGAACGATGTCTTGTCTTGATCGTCGGGATTCAGGGCTATCTGGTGATACCCTGAATAGCAGTCGAGGAAGCATAGAAGGACGCTACCGGCCGTGGAATCCACGACTTGGTCGATGCGAGGAAGAGGGAAGGGATCTTTCGGGCAGTGCTTGTTGAGGTCAGTGTAGTCGATACACATCCTTAATCCTCCAGTTTTCTTGGGTACAAAGACCGGGTTTGCGAGCCAAACCGGGTGTTTACATTCGCGGATGAACCCTGCAGCTAGGAGCTTACAAACTTCTACTTCTATGGCCAGCTTTCTATCTTTTGCAAATCACCGGAGCTTTTGCTTGATAGGTTTTGCTGCCTTGCTTACTTCAAGGGCATGCTCAGCCAGCTCCCTGGGGACACCGGGCATGTCGGACGGGCTCCATGCGAAGATGTCAGCGTTGTCCAGGAGGAAACTGGTGAGCGCGAGTTCCTATTTGGGGTCGAGGTCGGCCCTAATAGTGACTTCCTTGGATGCGTCGGGCAGGCCGAGGCAAACTTTCTTCACCGCGGGACTTGCGTCCAACGCGGTGGCCGTGCCTTCTGCTCTGGCACCTCCAGAGTTGTTTGATCGATCTTGGCAGCCTGAGCGACCATGACCGTAGCTGCAGCTTTACATGCAGACACCTTGGCGAGGTCGACGGTGTCGCTCTCGCACTTGTAGGAGACAAGGATGTCGCCGTAGACGGAGGGGATCCCGTTCAGCACTGGCATCTTCATGATGAGGTTGGTGTGATGCGGATGGCCATGAACTTGGCCAACATGGGTCGACCAAGGATGGCGTGGTAGGAGGAACGGAAGTCCGCGACCTCGAACGTCAGGTACTCCGTGCGGAAGTTGTCTTCTTTGCCAAATGTGACCGGCAGGCATACACGACCTATAGGGTATGCAGCCTTGCCGGGCACGACCCCGTAGAAGGGTTCGTCGCAGGCAGTCATCTTGGAGAAGTCGAAGTCCATCTTCTTCAGCGTTTCGGTGAAGATAATGTTTAGGCTGCTGCCTCCATCAACGAGGGTCCTGGGTAAGAAGGCGCCGTCCACTATGGGGTTGACGACCAGCGGGTAGGTCCTGGGGTCGGGTATGTGCACCCAGTGGTCTTTCGTGGAGAAGGTGATGGGGAACTCCGACCACCGCAGGGGTTGTGGAGTTTTAGTGTTGACTTGGCCGATCTCCCTTGCGTTCGATCGCTGCTGTCTGTTGCTCTTGACTGCTTGGCAGCCACCAACGATGAAGTTGATTTGCCGTTTGGTGTTCTGAAACACGCCGTTGGGGTTGCTTGGTTTAGGCAGTGGTGGAGGAGTTGGCTCCTTACGACGGTTGTCGTCGTTGTTGCGATCATCGTAGTGGCGGTGGTCATCACGCCGATCGTCGTGGTGTTCATCACAGCGATCATCACACCGGTCATCGCGGCGATCGTCGCGGCGGTAGTCATCGCATCGATCATCGCGGCGATCGTCGCAGTGATAGTCGCGGTGATAATCACGGCGATCCCTATCGTCATTGCGATGGTAGGATCGCCGGTCTCGGTAGTCGCGTCGATCAGGTCGACGGTACCGATTGTCGTAGAGGCGGCCGCTGTTCTGGTCATCGTTGTTGCCGCTCTTGGTCTTCTTTGGCTCTGGGGGTACACCTAGGGTGCGCTTTAGCTGCTGGCACTCCCTCATGGTATGCTTGGCGTCTCAGTGGAACAGACATATGTCATCTAGTGTACAGTTGAAGTCGCCTTCAAGGAAGGTGGAAGGTCGTGGCGGATCGGTTGCATAAACCTCGCCAGATCGCTTGCGCGACCTACCACCTCCGTCGTGGTCGTCTCCCTTGAAGTCGTGTACCACTGCGTCTTGGGTGTCGATGAGCTTATCGACATAAGCCATGAGGTCGGCGATGGTGTCTGCGCCGGCTTCATGGATCTTCTCAAAGAGCTTGAGATTGGTTACCCCTTCTTGTAGTAAGCTATGACGTCTTCATCCTTGACACCAGCGAGGGTGTTGCGGTTCTCGAAGAAGCGGTTGGTGTACTCTCGGAGAGTTTCATCGTGCCTCATCCGTACCTTGGCGAGGTGATGAGTGTTGCCGGGGTGGTTGTAGGTTGCTTGGTAGTTGGTCGTGAAGAGCCGCGACAGGGTAGCCCACAAAGTGATGCACTCCACAGGAAGGTTGTCGAGCCACAGGAGCGGCGCTTGACCCATCACGAGAGGGAAGTAACCGGCCATGTGGTCTTCGTTGCCTCCTGATGCCCGAGCAGCGATGCTGTACATCTTGAGCTAAATACTCGAGTCGGAGCGACCGTCGTATTTTTCGATGGCGGGGTTGAAGTCTTTCGGGTATCTGATCATCCTGAGACGTCTCGAGAATGCCCGAAAGTTGTTGATTGCTCCAGAATTAGATCCTGAAGCGTAGGTGGTCGGGATGACGTAGAGGTCGTCGGGAGGACCGTTGTCTTCGTCGTACTGGGCACGACGTAGAAGCTCACGGTCGTGCATCTCACGGAGTTCTGCTGCTTGGATGGGGTTGTTGGCGTTGAGGGGATCAGGGGCCCCGTTGTCACGATCGTAGTTAGCTCGGTGCTCCAGCTCCGCTTCATCTCGTATGGGCTGCCGCTGGTTGCTCCTGGCGTGCGCGGCTTGTGCTGGTGGAGGTTGACCTCCAGCGTTCTGTCCTGCGTTACCGGCGGCGTTCTGCTGCTGGGCGCCAGCAGCGTTAACGACGTTATTGGCAGCGTTACCAGCAGCATTACCGGCGGCATTAGCAGCAGCATTAGCTGGTGGGTTGGCTCCTGCGTTGGCAGCGGCATTGACCGGCTGCACGACTTCATTTTGGCCTCCTCCCTCCTCAGCCACGGGCTGAAGGGGAGCATTGTCGTTGCGGTGACGACGGCGGGGTCGCTCCGACCTACTCCTGGAGTAGGAGCTCGAAGCCGGTCTGCTATACTCCGGACCTCTTTCTTCGACCTGGGCGGTGGCGATACGGATGTGAGCTTGTAGACGTCGAGTTGCAGGAGTATCTCCAAGCTGACCAAGCTCGGCAAGTGTCGCGCCTAGATTAGCTTGGGGAGAGTTGTAGACTTTGTGGTCATCTTGCTCAAATTCCCTCAGGAGGTCTCTGGCACGTAGGCGATGTCGACGAGGCTCATTTTGGTGGTGCTGTTGCTGAGGAGCTGCTGGGGGGTCCCCCATTAACGACGTTGCCTGCGGGTTGGCCGCCGGCACCAGGTACAACGTTGCTCGCGGGCTGACCCACGGCCTGGTCTTGGATGGCTGCTTCGGCTGCATCTACTTCCTACTGACGGCGCATAGCTCGTGCGGCGTTAGCATTCTCGCGCTGTTGGCGTTGCTCGTATGTCTCACCTGCTTGAGGTGGTACGTCGGCGGAGACCACAAGCACTTCTCGATCTGGGATTTCGAAGATGTCGTCCGGGTTGTTGGGGGAGATGGTCGTACGGGCGATCTGAAACGCGAGGCAGTACGGGGACGGCTCGCTGTTAACCAGGCGGCGATGAGCCGTGACGAGGGGTCGACGAAGCTTCTTAAGCACACGGCACTGGCGAGCCGTGTGTTTGGAGTCCTCATGGACAGGGCAGGGATCGCCAAGGTGAACTCTGCAGTTTCCACGATGTGGGATCTTGGGTCCAGATTCGATCTGGATGTTCCTCTTCATGTAGCGAGATGCTGCATGAGCTGCGTTCCACTGGCCGATGGGCATGCGGGGCGAAGGTGGAGCTGTCCTGCGAGGGCGCTTGGCACGCTCGCAGACCTTGATCGTGTCGGAGAGCATGCCTTCGACGCGATCGAGCCCCGCGATCAGGTCGCGAGGAGTGGGTCGGTGGGTTTTCGCCAGCAGATCGTATTCGACCTGCTAGTTGGAGGTGACCGCATTGCCCTCGATGACGAGGCAGGCGGCTGGAGCGGTGGATTCCACCGGCATAGAGCCGAAGCAGATGTTGACGGGATTGGCGAGGAAGTCCGCCATGCTCTCAGGGAAGATGACGCCGCTTGGAGAATCCATCGAGTTGCACGAAGAACCCTGATTTCCCCTACCTGGCACGCCAACTGTCAGAGGTTTAGATCTGGACAGCCCACAGGGGGATAACCCCGGTGGTTTATTTGTTCGGCGGGGTGAAATCTAGGGCTAAGAACTCGAAGGTTGCGCACGAGCACACGGAACACAGAGAACACGGCGAGTTTATACTGGTTCAGGCCTCCGAAGAGTAAAACCCTACGTCCAGTTGTCGGTGTAGATTGCTTGAGGATTGTGTGATTGTACAAGGGTCGCCCTGCCCGCCTTATATTGGCCAGCGGACAAGCTCGGCGCCCAGACTCCTGGTCGGTTACGACTAGGACACCTAAGTCTAGCTGATTACAACTATTGCCATATACGTCGAACTGTCTTGTCGGAATCTACCGTTGTCTTGTCTTGTACGCCAAGTCTCGAAGTCGTTCCGGATAAGGTCGCCTGGGGAATCTTCTGGAAGGTCTTCAGGAGGTCGTGTGGGCCACCAACCAGGTCGGTTGGGCCCACTGTCAGGTCGACGGATCTTCTGGTAGGCCGGACCCACCTGTCGGGGACGGCCGTGAGCCTGGTCGGTTGGGACCCAGGGGTACCCAAGTCTCACAGGTACATGACATGGAAGAAAAGAGGATAGAACTCGAGACACAGCAGATGACTGCTTAAAATTAATATTTATTCGACTGAAAATACGAAGACGAAGAATACATAGCTATAATGAAAACTATTCTACAGATAGAATCGTCGAAGGTGCTCCACGTTCCATGGGTTGGGTACTCCTTGGCCATCGCCCCACTAGAGGTGGTATGTAGATGGGCTGATAACTTCTGTGACGATGAAAGGTCCTTCCCAAGGGGCTGACAACTTGTGCATGCCGTCGGTCTTTTGGATGCGTCTTAAAACTAGGTCGCCAACGTTGAAGGAGCACTCCTTAACGTTGGGATCATGATACCGACGGAGTTGCAGGTCGTGGTAGGCTTGCCTCATGACGGCTGCCACTCTTTGCTCCTCGAGGCTGTCGAGGTCGACGCGACGAGTTTTCTCGGCTTCACCTTCTTCGTAGAACTGTATGCGTGGAGCTCCAAAGGTGACGTCGGTAGGTAGGATGGCCTCTGAGCTGTAGACCAGGAAGAAGGGCGAGAAACCCGCAGCAGAGCTGACTTGAGTCCGTAGACCCCAGATTACATGTGGTAGCTCGGCTAACCACCGGGAAGCGTAATTTGAAGCGTCGTCAAAGATACGATCTTTGAGAGCTTGTAGAACCATGCCATTGGCACGTTCAACCTGGCCGTTGCACCGGGGGTGGGCGACCGAAGAGTAGTAAACATCAATCATGCTGCCCTGGCAAAAATCCCAGAAAGCAGACCCTGTGAAGGCCGACTCGAGGTCGGTGATGATTCTGTTGGGCACACCAAAGCGATGTGTAATCTCCTGGATGAATTTTGCCGCTTCTTCCGATGTGACCTTAACGACAGGTCGGACTTCAATCCACTTGGTGAATTTGTCGACGGCCACAAGGATGTGCTTGTAGCCGCCCAGAGCGGTTTGGAATGGTCCTATGGAATCAAGGCCCCACATGGCGAAGGGCCATGATGGGGGGATTGTGCGCAGGGTCTGGGCTGGCAAATGCTGCTGTTTGGCGAAGAATTGGCATCCTTTGCACCTCTTGACGAGGTCTTTGGCATCAGTCATGGCCGTGGGCCAGTAGAAATCAGATCGATAGGCCTTGCCGACCAAGTTGGCGGATGCCGCGTGGTTGCCACACTCGCCGCCATGGATCTCAGCTAAGAGCTGAAGACCTTCTGATCACAAGATACACTTCATCAGCACACCAGTAGAGGTGGCTTTTCTGTAGAGGTCGTTGCCGATCACGACGTAGTTAGCACTACGCCGCATGATGCGCTCTCGTTCAACTTTGTCTTCTGGGACTCACTGGTTGAGTAGGAAGGCTAGGAAAGGCTCGCGCCAGTCATCCTCTTTCTCTGTCATCAGCACGTCACAGGGAGGTGCTGGAGTTGGTTCGGGTTGACCTTGGTCCGGAATGTTCGGATCCAACAGCTTGATAGATGGCTTGCGTAGGTCTTGGATGAACACACCTGTCGGGACTAGAGCTCGCTTGGAGCCCAGTTTGGACAGTACGTCTGCGGCCACGTTGTTATTACGTGGCACATGCTGGAATTCGATCCCCTCGAAGTGGCCTTTGAGCTTACGAATTTCAACGCAGTAAGCATCCATTGTGTCTTTCACACAATCCCACTCCTTGTTGACTTGCTCGATGACGACCTTGGAATCACCATATGCCAGTAGTCGCTTGATGCCAAGGCACACTGCAATTCTGAGCCCGTGAATTAGAGCTTCGTACTCTGCTCCATTGTTGGAGGCTTTGTAGTGTATCTGCAGGACGTATTTTAACTGCTCTCCTCGGGTGAGATGAATAGCATGCCTGCTCCCGCACCTTCGAGGTTAAGGGCACCGTCGAAGTACATTACCCAGTGTTCAGGCCGCTCCTTGGGAGGGGGCATCTGGATCTCCGTCCATTCTGACACGAAGTTAGCTAGGATCTGTGACTTGATTGCCTGCCGAGGACAGAACTATGTCGAACTCCCCAAGCTCCACCGACCACTTGATGATGCGGCTGTTGGCGTCGCGGTTGCAGATGATCTCCCCTAGCGGGAAGGATGACGGCACCTTGATCTTGTGGGCTTGGAAGTAGTGCTGAAGCTTTCTCGACGTGATCAGGAGTGCATAGGGCAACTTCTGAGGCTATGAATACCGTGTTTTAGCGTCGGTGAGGACCTCGCTCACGTAGTACACAGGTCGCTGAACAGGGGCCCTTTTTCTTCCCGTTCGGCAACAAGAACCGTGCTGACCACGTTATTGGTGGCGGAGATGTAGAGGAGGAGCGTTTCCTTCGGTCTTGGAGGTGTCATGATCGGTGGCGTGGTCAAGGATTCTTTGAGAGCCTCGAAAGCCTTCTGTGCTTCTTCATCCCATATGAACTTATCTGCTTTCTTCAATAGCTTGAAGAAAGGCAGACCTTTTTCGCCGAGCTTACTTATAAAACGACCTAGGGCCGCCATCATGCCCGTGAGCTTCATGACGTCTTTCTTGCAAGAAGGCTTAGCCATGTTGTGGATTGCGTCAATCTTGACGGGGTTAGCTTCGATACCTCGGTGCCCCACCATGAAGCCCAGGAGCAAACCAAAAGGGGCACTGAAGACACACTTGCTTGGGTCGAGGTTCCACTGCTAGGTTCGTAGGTTGGAGAAGGTCTCGGTAAGGTCGGTGATGAGCTGATCTTGTTCGGTGGTCTCACATCATCGACGTATGCTTCCACGTTCTTCCCGATCTGGGACTTCAAACACTTCTGTATCGCCTTCTGGTAGGTGGCGCCGGCGTTTTTCAGGCCAAAGGTCATGACCTTGTAGCAGTAGATGCCGTTAGGCATTATGAACACCGTTTTGTCTTGATCATCAGGATTCATGGCTATCTGGTGATACCCTGAGTAGTAATCGAGGAAGCATAGAAGGACGCTGCCAGCCGTGGAGTCCACGACCTGGTCGATGCGAGGAAGAGGGAAGGGATCTTTCGGGCAGTGCTTGTTGAGGTCGGTGTAGTCGATACACATCCTTAATCCTCCAGTTTTCTTGGGTACAAGGACCGGGTTTGCAAGCCAAACCGGGTGTTTACATTCTCGGATGAATCCTGCAGCTAAGAGCTTACAGACTTCTACTTCTATGGCCTGTTTTCTATCTTTTGCAAATCGCCGGAGCTTTTGCTTGATAGGTCTTGCTGCCTTGCTTACTTCAAGGGCATGCTCAGCCAGCTCACTGGGGACACCGGGCATGTCAAACGGGCTCCATGCGAAGATGTCGGTGTTGTCCCGGAGGAAACTGGTGAGCGCGAGTTCCTATTTGGGGTCGAGGTCGGTCCCGATGGTGACTTCCTTGGACGCGTCGGGCAGGTCGAGGCAGACTTTATTCTCCGCGGGACTTGCATCCAAAGCGGTGGCCGTACGCTTCTGCTCTAGCACCTCCAGAGTGGTTTGGTCGATCTTAGCAGCTTGAGCGACCATGACCGTAGCTGCGGCCTTACATGCAGACACCTTAGCGAGGTCGATGGTGTTGCTCTCGCATTTGTAGGAGACGAGGATGTCGCCGTAGACGGAAAGGATCCCGTTTGGCGCTGGCATCTTCATGATGAGGTATGTGTGGTGCGGGATGGCCATGAACTTGGCCAACATGGGTCGACCGAGGATAGCATGGTAGGAGGAGCGAAAGTCTGCGACCTCAAATGTCAGGTACTCCATGCGAAAGTTGTCTTCTTTGCCGAACGTGACCGGCAGGCATACACGACCTATGGGTTATGCAGCCTTGTCGGGCACAACCCCGTAGAAGGGTTTGTCACAAGCAGTCATCTTGGAGAAGTCGAAGTCCATCTTCTTTAGCGTTTCGGTGAAGATGATGTTTAAGCTGCTGCCCCCGTCGACGAGGGTCCTGGGCAGGAAGGCGCCGTCCACTATGGGGTTGACGACCAGCGGGTAGGTCCCGGGGTTGGGTATGTGCACCCAGTGGTCTTTCCTGGAGTAGGTTGTGGAGTTTTGGTGTTGACTTGGCCGATCTCCCTTGCGTTCGATCGCTGCTGTCTGTTGATCTTAACTGCTTGGTGGCCACCGACGATGAAGTTGATCTGTCAGTTGGTGTTCTGAAACACGCCGTTGGGGTTGCTCGCTTTAGGTGGTGGTGGAGGAGTTGGCTCCTTACGACGGTTGTCGTCATTGTTGTGGTCGTCGTAGTGCCAGCGGTCGTCACGCCGGTCGTCGCGGCGTTCATCGCGGCGGTCATCACGGCGATCGTCGCGGCGGTAGTCATCACGACGATCATCACGTCGGTCATCGCGGCGATAGTCGCGACGATAATCACGGTGATCCCTGTCGTCGTTGTGACGGTAAGGTCACCGGTCGCGGTAGTCACGTCGATCAGGTCGACGGTTGCGATTGTCGTAGCGGCGGCCGCTGTTCTGGTTGTCCTTGTTGCCGCTCTTAGTCTTTTTTTTGCTCTAAAGGCACGCCTAGGGTGCGCTTGAGTTGCTCGCACTCCCTCATGGTGTGCTTGGCATCGCGATGGAACTGACACTGGTCGTCCAGTGTGCAGTTGAAGTCACCTTCAAGGAAGGTGGAAGGTCGTGGTGGGTCGGTCGCATAAACCTCACCAGATCGCTTGCGCGACCTGCCGCCATCGTCGGTGTCCATGTGGTTGTCTCCTTCAAAGTTGTGTGCCACCGCATCTTGGGTATCGACGAGTTTGTCAACGTAGGCCATGAGGTCGGCAATGGAATCAGTGCCGGCTTCATGGATCTTTTCGAAGAGCTTGAGGTTGGTTACCCCCTTCTTATAGTAAGCTATGATGTCTTCATCCTTGACACCGGCAAGGGTGTTGCGGTTCTCGAAGAAGCGGTTGGTGTACTCTTGGAGAGTTTCGTCTTTCCTCATCCGCACTTTAGCGAGGTGGTGAGTGTTGCCGGGGCGGTTGTAGGTCGCTTGGTAGTTGGTCGTGAAGAGCCGTGATAGAGTAGCCCACGAGGTGATGCACACCGCAGGGAGGTTGTCGAGCCACAGGAGCGGTGCTTGACCCATCACGAATGGAAAGTATCCGGCCATGTGGTCTTCGTTGCCTCCTGACGCCCAAGCAGCGATGCTGTACATCTTGAGACAAATACTCGGGTCGGAGCGACCGTCGTATTTTTCGATGACGGGCTTGAAATCTTTCGAGTATCTGATCGTCCTGAGATGTCTTGAGAATGCCGGAAAGTTGTTGATTGCTCCAGAACTAGATCTTGGAGCGTAGGTTGACGGGATGAAGTAGAGGTCGTCGGGAGGACCGTTATCTTGGTCATACTAGGCACGTCGTAGAAGCTCACGATCGTGCGTCTCACGGAGCTCTGCTGCTTGAATTGGGTTGTTGGCGTTGAGGGGATCAGGGACCCTGTTGTCGCGGTCATAGTTAGCACGGCGCTCCATCTCTGCTTCATCTCGTATGGGCTGGCGCTGATTGCTCCTGGCGCGCATGGCTTGTGCTGGTGGAGGTTGAGCGCCGGTGTTCTGTCCCGAGTTGCCGGCGGCGTTCTGCTGCTGGGCACCAGCAGCGTTGGTGACGTTATTGGCAGCGTTGCCAGTGGCATTAGCAGCGTTACCTGCTGGGTTGGCCGCTGCATTGGCAGCAGCGTTGATGGGCTGCACAACTTTATTCTCACCACCTCCCTCTTCAGCCACGGGCAGAAGGGGAGCGTTGTCGTTATGTGGCGGGGTCGCTCCGACCTACTCCTGGAGTAGGAACTTGAGGCCGATCTGCTATATCCCGGACCTCTTTCTTCGACCTGGGCGGTGGCGATACGGATGTGGGCTTGTAGACATCGAGTTGCAGGGGTGTCTGCAAGCTGTCCCAGCTCGGCAAGGGCCGCACCTAGATTAGCTTCAGGGGAGTTGTAGACGTCATGGTCATCTTGCTCAAAGTCCCTCAGGAGGTCTCTGGCACGTAAGCGATGGCGACGAGGCTCATCTTGATTTTGCTGCTACTGAGGGGCCACTGGAGCCGCAGGGGGAGGTCCTCCATCGGCAATGTTGCTTGCGGGTTGGCCACCGGCACCAGGTACGACGTTGCCCGGGGCCTGATGTTGAACGGCTGCTGCAGCTGCATCTGCTTCCTGCTGACAGCGCGCAGCTCGTGCGGTGTTAGCATTCTCTCTCTATTAGCGCTGCTCGTCTGTCTCGCCTGCTTGAGGGGGTACGTCGGCGGAGACCACGAGCACCTGTCGATCCGGGATCTCGAACATGTCAGTCGGGTTGTTGGGGGAGATGGTCGTACGGGCGATTTGAAATGCGAGGCAGTCCGGGGATGGCGCACGGTTAATTTGCCGGCAATGAGCCGCGATGAGGGGTCGACGAAGCTTCTTAAGCACACGGCACTGACGAGCCATGTGTTTGGAGTCCTCGTGGACAGGGCAGGGGTCGTCAAGATGACCTCTGCAGTTTTCATGATGTGGGGTGTTGGGTCTAGATTCAATCTGGATCTTCCTCTTCATGTAGCGAGATGCTGCATGAGCAGCGTTCCGTAGGCCAAGAGGCATGCGGGGCGAAGGTGGAGTGGTCCTGCGAGGGCGCTTGGCGCGCTCACAGACCATGATCGTGTTGGAGAGCATGACCTCGACGCGATCGAGCCCTGCGATCAGGTCGCGAGGAGTGGGTGGGTGGGTTTCCACCAGCAGATCGGATTCGACCTACTGGTTGGAAGTGACCGCAGTGCTCTCGATGACGAGGCAGGCGGCTGGAGTGGTGGATTCCGCCGGCATAGAACCGAAGCAAATGTCGACGGGATTGGCGAGGATGTCCGCCATGCTCTCAGGGAAGATGACGCCGCTTGGAGAAGCCATCGAGTTGCACGAAGAACCCTGGATTTCCCCCTACCTGGTGCGCCAACTATCAGAGGTTTAGATCTGGACAGCCCACAGGGGGGTTAACCCCGGTGGTTTATTTTTTCGGCGGGGTGAAATCTAGGGCTAAGAACTCAAGGGTTGAGCACGAGCATACGGAACACAGAGAACATGGCGAGTTTATACTAGTTCAGGCCTCCGGAGAGTAAAACCCTACGTCCAGTTGTCGGTGTAGATTGCTTGAGGATTGCATGATGATATAAGGGGTCGCCCTGCCCGCCTTATATTGGCTAGTGGACAAGGTCGGCACCCAGACTCCTGGTCGGTTACGACCAGGAAACCTAAGTCTAATTGATTACAACCATTGCCATATACGTCGGACTGCTTTATCGAAATCCATCGCTGTTTTGTCTTGCACGCCAAGTCTTGAAGTCGTTCTGGATAAGGTCGTCTAGGAATCTTCTAGAAGGTCTTTGGGAGGTCGTGTGGGCCACCAACTAGATCGATTGGACCCACTGTCAGGTCGGCGGGTCTTCTGGTAGACCGGACCCACTTGTCGGGGACGGCCGTGAGCCTGGTCAGTAGGGACCCAGGGGTACCCATGTCTCACAACCACCGCGACCTTCGTCGTGGCTTGTGTGCCAAGCTGAGGCGCCTGTGGCCATAGGGCACGAGGACCTCTATGACGCGGAGTAGAGGGCTACGCCCACCTTTCATTTTCCATAGGCGCTTAGTTAGGTTTAGTTTATTCCCTTCCATTTATTTCCCTTCCAAAATTTATTTCCAGCATGTGTGTAAGCGCCTATTTCATTATGAACTTGAATAAAATAATCTGGCTCCACCGGTCATATAACCCGGTCGAGTCACATGTGTGTTAGTTGTTTTTGTTTTTGTTTGTCTTGAAGAACCGCACCCAGGTACAAGATAGTGTGGGGGAGAGTCGCACTCCAAATGTGAACACGATGAACCTTTGTAGCCACGCTACACTCGCACAGCGCGCATGACCGCTCATGCTTAGAGAACCTGAATGGAGATGCACTCTTGCACATCACAAAAACCCCTTCCGGTCTGCACCAACAACCAGCGCTGGTTTGCATCTCAACCTCATTTAACCATGACTCCTGAATTCGTTATGATCTTTTATAAAATCCTTTATAAACCAACTCAAGAAATTTATGGTGATGCTTACTCCGTACCTTTGGTTGACATGCGTAAGTTTTATTCCTTGATTATACTCTTGAGGCTTGTGAACAATATCTTCATAAGGACAACATGTTCATCTAAGTAGTTGCCAAGTGAGATATGACTTGATGACATGATCTTAGCTCTGAAGGTTTTAGTTCTTGGGTTTATTTAAAAAAATGCTCTTGCAAGCTCCTCTTTGATATGCCACGGTCCTACCAAAGTCATATGATGTTATTTGTTGAAAACCTTATACTCACATGCTGCTTGTTATTGCATTGAGCTTTGTCAAATTCTGTGACCCTTATAAGAATTTTTTTCATGCTCTCATGATCAAGACTTATGTGCATACTACCATTTTTCCCCTTGCTATTCTTCTACCCTGGAAGATGGCATTGTACCGTTCGTCCATCCACTGTCATAAATGCTCGATCATATGCATTGATTTCTCTCTCCTCAAATATTCTGCAAAAAGACACATGGCTATCTAAAAAAAAGAGAGAGGGACACAAGAAGGTCCCCACATTCAAAAAAAAGAAAAGAAAAGAGGGAAGATAACCATGTTCTCATAAGCTTTTTCATATAAGAGAGAGAATCATGCATTGGAGTTTTCATCCCACTCATTGAATATGGTAATAACTAGCACTCATTCCGGGCCTAGTGTCCACCTTAACATATCCACTACATTCATACATGTGCACATCTCGATCTGATTGTATGACTTGATTTTCTCTTTGGATCTAGTTTTTGACTTTGCAATATATGTGATACAAGTATGCCTTACCATTCATATCCTACCCTGAGCTCCACATAAGCTTGTTAGAAGTAGGATGAATTTAAGGCAGTCATGCCTAGGTGGGGACATATACACATTGAGCGATCCGAGAGAATCAAGGAAGGAGGCAGAGCATGATTTTCTTTAAAAAATCATTCAAAACCCCAAGTGCTTGCCATCAAATGCTTAAGGGATTCGGTTCATGGTCGTTCTCCTTATCAACTACCCAAGATGGCATGGTAGCCACTCCACAAAGTTCACAAGAGCAAGGTATGACCTGGAATAATTCTTATGTTTGTTTCATACCTTTGGTTTAACCCGCTTGATCTCTTCCCTATTGCTCGGGACGAGCAAAGGTCAAGTGTGGGGGAGTTGTTGACGGCTGTTAAGTACCTAATTTAAGGCCGTCAATCCCTGCATTTCATCATGAGAACCATGCATCCACAGTAGAATAGGGGCTTAAACTGACAATTTCCACAAGTGGCTGTATGAAGATGAATGCAGGTGTTTAGCATAAGAAATGAAGAGAAAGCACACCTCCATGATCCTCGCACTTCAGGTCAGCCAATGAGGGGCTGCCATGCAAGCATCCCCTGGATCAACGACATCATCAATCCAAGAGAGAGAGTCTCGGCGAATCAGAAACCGCCACGTGTGCATCACATGGATCCTATGACCCACCAGAGCGACTAAACCGCCTCAAACACATGTGTACACTAGGAACCGACCTCAGGACCCACCACGCAGCCACTCAGAGAAAGCACAGGACGAGGGGGCCCACCTGGGGGTCGGTCAACCCCAGGATCGGCCAAACCGACCTTAGGTCGGTTGATCCTGGCCTTCCACGTGCTGGCTCCTGGTTTGTGTTGACAGTCCTTACAACAAAAATTCGATCGTCAAAACCTCGGGTTCGAGAGGAGTATATGACAAGTTTCATGCATATTTTTAGTACTAATAAAGTTCCACGAGTTGTGTTGTGAATTTCATAGGCAGGTACACATTTTGGGAGAATTTGGGACCAACACACCACACGTGCAAGGCACGGCCGAACCACCTGGTCCGGCCGACCCTGCAGGTGCGGCTGGCCTGGCAGGTGCGGCTGGCCTTGCAGGTGCGGCCGGCCCTGCCCCGTGGTGCGTCTCTGGTCCAAAGCACCCCCTCTCCCTCGAGCACAACTTGGACGAGCACGATTCACTGAAGAAACGTCGGTTCGATCAAAGGGTGGAGGCTAGGATCACTTGGATCAATGGGTCCACTTGTCCGATCGCTCAACCGCCACAACCGTCATCCAGAGGCAATCCTAGGCATCCCCGAACACGGTCGGTGCATCACACGGCGCGGGGTAGGGTCGGCCGCACCTATCAACTAGCGTGCCGGGCGAAACCGACCCAAGGAGCCGACCTACAACCGCCTTAGAAGCAGTGATCAGGGGCATCCAAGGCGAGAGGCGGCACATCCCAGGGCCGGCCGCACCTAGTGAGTCGGCCGCACCTGGGATATTCCTCCCCTGTGCTCCACCGACCTCCCTTGCCTATAAAAGCCTTCTCCCACTCGCTGGAATGGACACACAACGCAGGAGCATCTCCATTTCTCTCTTTTGTTCACTTAGAGTAGGATTAGTGTAGCTTGGGAGTTAGAGTCGAGTCAAGCTAGTCTCGGGGTTCCGGAGGAGTCTTCTTCAGGGTTCCGGTACTACTCTTGCTCTAGAGTCAATTACATTCAGCTTTTACTTTGCTCTAGAAGCTTTATTCTTGGTTTAGACTAAAGTTAGTTTAATCTTGGTTAGCATAGCTCTCTTGAACCCTATAGTGTTGTGGTCGTCCTTCGCTTGATCTTCGGTGTTTCACCGTAGAGAGAGACCTTCCTTCGTGATATCCGAGGAAAGGTTCTTTGGTTCGTTGTGAGCGTGGTGCTCAGAACTTGCCTTAGTCTTAGATTGGTGTCCCGTTCAATGGAATAGTTGTGGTACCCTAAGGAGGTGACAGCTCCGGACGGGCTCAGTAGTCCACCACGTTAGTTCGGGCCGGTAGGATTCAGCGCGTCGTCATTCTCCCTTCTCATCCCAGTCCGAGAGCGCAGCTTTGCATGCCCCTGCAGCACTAGAAGAGCTTGTCGAGTTTAGCTTGCCTTGGTTATCCTTTGCCTTAGTTCTTTACCTAGAGTTGACAAGAATAGATAGATTGTGTTAGGATCCTTTCTCGTCTCGTTGTCCTCCCAGCTCACTAGGTCCTCTCTAACCCTTTATCAAGATCTCCTTGTGTGTGTCAAGTTATCCCCGAATATCTTTATTTGTTACCCCCGCTATAGCTCTTTACCGAGTCTCGTTACTCTCCATCGTTTATCCGATCATCTTTGTCGTAGTGCCTCCCTTGGGAAAATATAAATATGATAACCCGAATACCACCGGGTGAAGTGCTACAACGGTAATCCGTGTGCTTGCGGACCTTTCTGTGACGTGTGTTTTACCAAAGACGTTTCCTAGTCCCATTACGAGCCGGTAGCGACACTAGCGAGTGCCAGCAGGCATTTCTGGCACCGTTGCCGTGAGTGCAAACCTAGTAGTGAGGCTAAGGAGCGTCAATAGTTGGCACCTGGTCACATTCCGGAGGTGCACGGGGTGTCCTCTCGCCGGTGCCTTAGCCTATAAATAGAAGAGGAGGGGGGTAAGAAGAGGACAACACACTTGAAGGAAACTTCTCACCTTAGCCTCTTTCTCTTCTTCTTATTCCCTCTTGGTGGAGGTGAAACCTCATCCCACCATGAGTGTGAGTGTGAAGAGGATCTAGCTTAGGTGGTGCTAGGTAGAGAGGGAGTGTGTGGATGAGTAGAGGTGAGGTGTGATGATCCGTTCTTCATCCACCATCCCCTTGTATCTCATGGGTGACGTCGTTCTTCATTTAGACTAAAGTGAGTATTTCATTATATTCCAATTAGACTAAAGTCGCATTCATACATGGGTGATATGTTCTAGTGTTCTTCGTCTGTTCTTGATCATAGGCTTTGTGTTCTAGTAGCATAACCCCGTTTGATCTTGCGGAGGAGTTACATAGTAAACTTATCCGTTTGTGTGACTGCCTGTCAATTAGAATATAGTGAGACTCATGCATATCTGAATTAGATCAAAGTGTCATTAATATCTCTTAGTATCGTCTCGATTACATGATGGGCAAGGTCTCGCCGTACTCGCGGGTTCGTCGCTCCGTATTTATACGGAGTGCTATAGTGTTGCTACGGGACGTCAGACGTAGTCGTGCTATAGTAGTAGTCGGTAGTGTAGACGTGGTGTCTAGACTACGGGTAATCCTTCGATTGCCCTGTATCCCATGGTTTGTCTAGGGGTAGGCCGTGGTAGTGATAGCCGTTGGACCCTTACGGAATCCCCCGCATTCGGATACAGGTGTAGGCAACCATTTGCCGTGAACCAACTGTTATAGCCAGGAGGGTCCGGTGTCCAAAGCGAGATCCTTTGCAGCTTGTACCCCCTAGAACCGAGCACCTACAAGAGATTTTGTACCTCTCATCTACCTCAGCAGAGATCCTGTGTCCTTGGATAAGTCGCTCGTAGAGTACCCCATCCGTTCCTAGGATTCGATACCCTTTGGAATACTCCCGAGGGAGAAGTGCTACAACGGTGTATCCGTGCGCTTGCGGACTTGTTCGCACCCGTTAGTATACCCCGGTGATTCTTACACGCTCACGCTATCCCGGTGCCATAGTGGTGAGGTTAAGAAATACCAACAACCGCCCACTTGGAGATTCTCCCGGTTGCATCTTGATTGTGGAGTATATCGCCGAGTGGGTAGTCGGTGATCACAGTGATCGAGTACTCCTGGAAGTAGTGTCGTAGCTTCCGCGAGGTGATGAGCACTGCGTAGAATAGCTTCTGGACTAGTTGGTACCGGGCCTTGGACTCAGACAGGACCTCGCTGACGAAGTAGACTGGTCGCTGGACTGGCTAGGCGTGACCTTCTTCCTACTGCTCAACGACGATGGTAGTACTGACCACATGAGTAGTCACAGCGAGGTAGAGCAGCAGGTGCTCCTTTTGCGAGGAGCCGTGAGGACCGGTGGCTTGGACAGGAAGTCTTTAAGCTGCGTCAGAGCTTGATCAGCCTCCGCGGTCCACGCAAACTTCTCTTGGTGCTTGAGTAGCTTGAAGAAGGGAAGTCCCCGTTCTCCAAGCTTCGAGATGAATCTGTTCAGGGCCGCCATGCACCCCGTCAGCTTCTGGACATTCTTGATACAAGTCGGAGCCTTCATGCTGGTGATGGCGGAGATCTTCTTGGGGTTGGCTTCGATGCCGCGGTGGTTGATGATGAAGTCGAGTAGTTTCCCTGAGGGTACGCCGAAGACACACTTGTTGGGGTTGAGCTTCCATTGGTACTCCCGCAGAGATGCGAAAGTCTCTTCAAGATCGGCGATGAGCGTGTCTGAGTTCCTGGTCTTGACGACCACATTATCCACGTAGGCTTCGACGTCCTTGTTGAGCTGATCCTTGAAGCAGGCCTGGATAGCTCGTTGATAGGTGGCGCCGGCGTTCTTCAACCCGAACGACATTGTCGTGTAGCAATAGGCGCCGAACGGGGTGATGAACACGGTCTTCTCCTGGTCTTCCTCCTTGATTGCAATCTGGTGGTACCCCGAGTAGCAGTGAAGGAAGCAGAGCAGGTCGTAGCCCGCCGTGGAGTCGATGACTTGATCAATCAGCAGCAACCTGAAGGGGTCCTTGGGGCAGTGCTTGTTGAGGTCAGTGTAGTCGATGCACATCCTCCACTCGTTGGTGTTCTTCTTGCGGACGAGGACGGGGTTGGCGTGCCACTCAGGATGGAAGACTTCTCTGATGAAGCCAGCCACGAGTAGTTTGGTGAGTTCCTTCTTGATGGCGTCCCGTCGATCATTAGCGAAACGGCGGAGATCTTATCGCTTGGGGGTAGCTTTAGGATCGACGTTGAGTGAGTGCTCGATCAGCCACCTGGGCACACCTGGCATGTCCGCTGGCTTCCACGCGAAGATGTCTCGGTTAGCCCGGAGGAAGCTGACAAGCACGTCTTCCTATTTGGGGTCGAGTCCCGCGCCGATCATGGTAGTCTTGCTGTTGTCACCGGTTCCGAGGTCGATGGCCTTCACCTGTACTTCCTCTGTTGGCTGAGGTTTTGTTGGAGGTGTCGGTTTTCTCAGGTATCTCGAGTTCGGTCGGGACGAGCTTCTTTGATGCAGCAAAGATCTCCATCATCACGTTGGGTACTTGATTAGTCGCTGCGAGCTCCACGGCTTCGGTGTCGCAGTCGTAAGAAATCTTTAAGTCCCCTTGTAGCGCGAGTACTCCGGTGGGACTTGGCATCTTGAGTACCAAGTACACATAGTGGGGGATCGCCATGAACTTGGCGAGAGCTGGTCTGCCGAGGATGGCATGGTATGAGGTCTCAAAGTCCGCAACCTCAAACTTGATGTACTCGGTGCGGTAGTTCTCCCTTGTCCCGAAGGTAACTGGCAGGACCACTGAGCTGAGTGGAATAGCTGTGTTCCCTGGGACAATGTCGTAGAAGGGCGACGTGCTCCTGGTGAGCATGCCGGTGATGCCGAGCTTCATCTTCTTCAAGGTCTTGGTGAACAAGACGTTGAGTCCACTTCCACTGTTGATGAGTACCTTGGTGAGTCTGGAGCCCGTGACTACTGGGTCCAGGACGAGTGGGAAATGTCCTGGCTCGGAGAAGCTTGTCCATTGATCCGCGCGGGAGAAGGAGATGGGTAGCTCTGACCACCTGAGGGGTGTTGGCACCGCTGGTTCAATGTTCAGGACTTCGCGCAGAGTGGGCTTCTGCGCTCGTTTGGTGGGGAGGCTACCGAAGAGGATGTTGACCGTCTTGTCGGGTTCTTGGAAGTCGTCGTTGCCTTTGTTGACTTTGCTTTTGCCCTTCTTGTTGTGAGGGTGTCGTGGCTCAGGAATCTCCTTGAGTGCCCGCCGAAGCTGGTAGCACTGTTCGGTGGTGTGGTTGCTATCCTGATGCCACGGGCACTTCCCTTTGAGCAAGTCCTTGAAGCCGCCGGAGGTCTTCTTGGTGCTATCCTTCACAGGGCGCTGAACAGCCACGACAGTGTTCTCTGGCTTGCGCTTGCGGTTAGGACCCGAGTTGTTGTTGTTGTTGTTGTTGTTGTTGTTGTTGTTGTTGTTGTTGTTGTTGTTGTTGTTGTTGTTGTGCCCCCATTGATCGTTGTTGTTGTTGCCGCCCGTGTTGTTCTTGCCCTTGCCGCGATTGGAGTCGTACTTGGCATTGGCTTTGTCTTCCTCATCGGCCCATGAGGTGATCATGTCCTTGAGCTTGGAGATGGAACTTGGGCGGCGGCGATCGAAGTCTTCGAAGGTGCGACGGTGTTAGAGACCGTCTTGGAAGCAGTCGAAGACTTCTTTGTTGGTGACGTGGACTACGGTCGCGCGCTTGTCGAAAAAGCGGCGCATGTACTGGCGGAGTGTCTCGCCTTGTTACTGCTTGACCATCGCCAGGTGCATGCGAGTACCCGAGCGCCCCATGGCGCCCGCAAAGTTGCAGGTGAACTGCGCCTTCAGCTGGTCCTACTCGTCGATCGAGTTCTTGTCGAGTGACTCGAGCCACGTGAGCGGAGCTTGGTCCAAGCAGAAGGGGAAGTAGAGGTACTTCGTGTCGTTGTTACCACCAGCGTTTTCGATGGCTAGGGCATAGCACTGTAGCCATTGTACTGGGTCTTGCTTCGTGTCGTACCTGCTGATCCCGAGTGGCTTGAACTTCGAGGAGAGTAGCAGAGCGCGAAGTCGAGAAGAGTAGGCGGGGAAGTCGTCGTTATCACTGACGTTGGTAGTCTTCTTGGCGCGGCGTATCTCATCGATCCTCTGGCGGGCATCGTAGTAGCCACGTTCATTGCCGGTGACGTGGCTGTTCGCGTGGCCTCGGCCTCCGCGATCGCCGCCGCCACCGCGTCTTCTGCCGTCGCCATGGGAGGAGCTGCCACTGCTGCCACCACCGCCGCCACTGTTGCCGCTACTGCGGTCTTGTGAAGGTCCTCCCCCCGTGGCTCTAGGGTGATTGGGGGAGGGCTGGTGTTCGCCACGAACGCGGTTTGGACCGACGCCCGCCGGGGTGCGGCTACGGCTGGTGGCTTCTTGATTCGCGGCTCTGGCGATCCTGTCGTCGACCCGCAGGAAGTAGGCCTTCTCCGCGAGTTGGCTATGAGGTCGCCCGCCCGGTGCCCCTGAGCTGATCGAGCTATCCTGTTGATGGACATGAGGCATTACTCAGGAGTCGTGTGGACTCGGTTGGGTACTTCGTCCAGGGCGTCGTTGAGGTTGCGGATGGGTAGAGCTTCCCGAAGCCGCCGGCGTCGGTCTGCTCGCTTCTGGTTGCGGATGCGCTGGGCGTTCTTGGCGTCAGTAGTCTCATCCACAGGTGTGTCAGCTATCACCTCGTCGTTCGAGATGTCGTCGAGGTACCGGTCAACTTGGGCTTTTGAAGTACCGGTTTCTGTAGTTGCCACGAATACCTCGCGGTCAAGTGTATGGAGGCCACAGTCAGTAGTTGCCACCTCGGTTGGTGAGTACTCCTCTGCTATGGGAGTCAGAGGTGTTCCCTCCTGGAAGGGGAGTGTCTCGAGGTAGGCGACGCAGCGTGAGTTGTCGTCGGTCAGGTCTGCGGGCTTCTGGTCGGGCCAGTAGACTAATCTACCAGCTGGAGTAGACGAGATGACCAAGCCAGCGGCCGGACCTGACAACGACTCCTCAGTAGAGTTGTGCTCGGACTCGGGCTCGATCGGATCCAATCCAAAGTCAAACTCGTAGGAGGAGTCTGAGTTGTAGTCGGGGAGGGCGTTGGAGTCCGAGTTGTACTCGGAGACAATCTCCTTGCCGGCCCGACGCGGGATGAGCGCAGCCACGTAGACCGCGCTGGCACTGTGGAGGCCGTATGGGAAGTGCTCATGGGGGAGGACCGGCCTACACGATGGCTCAGGAGCCAGCTCACGTGGCTCGATCCAGGTCGTCGTCGAGTTCGAGTTGGATGTGGATCAAGTCTCGAAACCGGCAGCTTGGTTGTAGAGTGAAAATTTGTCGAATTTCTCAATGAGTTGGCCCGCGACGTCTTCGGGAAGCGTCACGAGTCCGGTCTCCGGTTCCGGGGTCATGGTGAGGTAGCGCTGGAACGAACCAGCACCATCAGCAGTGCAGACCCAGGAACCGAAGGTGAAGGTGTTGCCGCGGTTGAAGGCGGCGGTTGGCTTGATGACGATTGAAGCCGTCGAGTTCGCCATGAGATCTTCGGCGAGATCCCCTACCTGGCGCGCTAGCTGTCGGTGTTTTAGACTGGCAACCTACCAAGGGGAGTACCCGAGGTCGATGTTTGTGGCCTCGCCGAGATCGGGAACTCAAAGGAGAGACACGTGGCACACAATTTAGACAGGTTCGGGCTGCTAGGTGCGTAATACCCTATGTCATGTATGTTATGTAGCTCTGGATTGATTGGGTGTTGTTACAAGATGATGCAGATAGATGAATAGGGGTCCCTGCCTCGCCTTATATAGTCTGGGAGGCAAGGTTACAAGTCGGTTTAGAGAGGAGAGTACTAATCGTACACGGCTAGGAGTACTCTACATGGATCCGGACATGTCTAGCTTCCTAACCGAGTACTAGCCCTCTGGTTGCCTTGTGCTCCACGCCGCCTTGCACCGTGTAGCCCAAGTCGAGTAGTCCCGGGGGCCCACACAGTAGTCGGTTCTAGAACCCGCCTGGATAGTGGGCCCTGGGATGTCCGTACGACAGTGAGGCCAGTCTCGTACTCGCGGGTTCGTCGCTTCGTATTTGTACGGAGTGCTATAGTGTTGTTACGGGTCGACAGACGTAGCCATGCTATAGTAGTGATCGGTGGTGTAGACGTGGTGTCTAGATTGAGGGTTATCCTTCATTTGCCCCGTATCCCACGTTTTGTCTTGAGGTACGCCGCGGTAGTGACAGCCGTTGGACCCTTTGTACTCCTCCACGTTCGGATACGGCGTAGAGCTTTCGGCCGAAACCTCTTGATCGCCTTTGAAAGCCAGGAGGGAACCGGTGTCCGAAGCGAGTAGCTACGACGAGTCTGCTCCTCCTTTAGAATCAATACCCATAGGAAGCACCTCATCATTTCCCTACCGTAGCAGGGGGCTTGGTGTCCTTGGACCATTCTGCTAGGATAGAAGGTAGTGCACGTCGTTCCTTGGATTTGATACCCTTTGGAATACTCCTTAGGTGAAGTGCTACAACGGTGTATCTGTGCGCTTGCGGATTCGTTCGCACCTGTCAGTATACCCGGGTGATTCTTACACGCTTACACTATCTCAGTGCTGTAGTGGTGATGTTAAGAAATACCAATAAGCATTTCTGGCGCCGTTGCTGGGGATATAAACCTGGTGGCAACGCTATCAAGTGTCAACAAGCATTTCTGGCACCGTTGCCGGGGATATAAACCAGGTGGCGATGCTAGCAAGTGTCAACAGCGGTGTCCACTGTTGGTATTTCTTAAGTCACCACTAACGGGCCCTTGCTAGCGTGAGCGTAAGATCCACCTGGGTATACCGACGGGTACGAAAGAATCCGCAAGCGCACGGAAATACCGTTGTAGCACTTCACCTCAAGAGTATTCCAAAGGGTATCGAATCCAAGGAACGGTGTGTACTACCTTCTATACTAGAAGAACGGTCCAAGGACACCAAGCCCCTGCTTGGGTAGAGAGATAATGGGGTGCTCGGTTCTAAGGGAGTAAAGCTGTAAAGGATCTCACTTCGGACACCGGACCCTCCTGGCTATAACAGTCGGTTCACGGCAAATGGTTGTCTACACCTGTATCTGAACGTGGGGGATTCTGAAAGGGTCCAACGGCTGTCACCACCGCGGCCTACCCCAAGACAAACCGTGGGATACAAGGCAATCGAAGGATAACCCGTGGTTCAGACACCACGTCTACACCACCGATTACTACTATAGCACGGCTACGTCTGTCGACCCGTAGCAACACTATAGCACTCCATATAAATACGGAGTGACGAACCCGCGAGTACGGCTATACCTCACCCATCATTGACCCGAGGTAGTGCGAGGTCGAACAACTAAGCGCCAATTAATGTATTCCAATAAGATCTAACGAGATAACTCACACAAACGGAATGCAGAATTATTCATCTAGTCAACAAGATCAAAGGATCGTGTCACGAAGAACACGAGCCTCTAAATGATGAACAGACGAAGAACTCAAGAATATATCACCCATGCATGAATATCAGTTTAGTCTAAAAGGAAAATACAGAAATACTCACTTTGCTCTAAATGAAGAACAAATGGGAGTCACACCCTCACCACCACCTACATAGCACCTACACCTATCTACACATGGAGAGGTGAGAACTCACCTCTCCAAGTGAAGAAATGAGAGAGGGGAGAGCTTGGGATGTGTCTCTAATTCTTACCCCCTCCCCTCATATTTATAGGCAAGGGAAGAGGGCCTCTCCTCTTCATTCCTGCGCTCCCCACGCGCCACCTGGCCCCTGTAGCGTGCTTTGGAAGGTGCTTGAGGTGGTGGAGAAGAAAACCGGGCAAGAACCGGACCGTAG
The DNA here is from genome assembly GCA_036936925.1 of Cenchrus fungigraminus. Taxonomy (NCBI): domain Eukaryota; kingdom Viridiplantae; phylum Streptophyta; class Magnoliopsida; order Poales; family Poaceae; genus Cenchrus; species Cenchrus fungigraminus. The sequence goes on along the minus strand of CM072778.1, from coordinate 43,672,035 downwards.
GTGCCTGAACCGGAGCTGAACCGCTGACTGAGTGCCTGAACCGGACGTTTGCTGGGCAAAACCGGCAGCAAAGGGGGGCAGACCGGCCGAGCCGGCCAACCGACCTCCCGCCAGCCACTAGGCGCCCGCCACCTGCCTGGCCGGGCCGACCCGCGCGGCTCCTGCACTCACACGCCGGGGCATTGACCTGCAGCACGACCAGCCGGCCAACTGCGTCGCGCCACGCGTCCCTGGCCGGGTCCTACCCGTGGCCCGCGCGGACGCGCGCGCGTGACAGCTGCCGGGCGCCAGTCGCATGGCAACGCGTGGCAGGGGGAGGGGAGATTTCCCGCGCGGCCGCGCGCGTGCGGAGAAGCGCCGCATCGTCCTCTGCGGGCCAATGGCGTGCTGCCACATGGCCGCCCTGGTATTCCCCCACGTATGCGCATGCATGGCGGTGTAGAGTGGGTCCCACCATGACATCAGCTATTTTGTCTTTTTCCTATCTTGCGCATACGAGCTCCAAAGTATACAAATGATATGTCCATTTCGATCGTCTCGACGAGCCCGTCGCAATGGTGGAGTCCAATTTGGCATTTGACACTATTTCCAATGGCGCCCTTTTATGTCTTTGGTTCTCTTGCTCTGTGATTACATCGTTTAACACGTATTTCCATGCATCCTGCAATAAAAGCTAGGAACACCAACACTTGTGGAAATTGTCAGTATAAACCCCTAATCTAGTGTTGATGATCATTTTTCATTTATTTTCAGTAGGAGTTGACGGTGTAAAAGCAGTACTTAACAGCCGTCAACAACTCTCTCACACTTGACCTTTGCTCGTCCCGAGTAAAGGGAGTCAGATCAAGGTGGTACATGGTATCCAAAGGTATGAAGCTAGCATAAGGGATATTCCAAATCATACCTTGTACTTGTGAACTATGTGGAGTGTCTATCATGCCATCTTGGGTAGTTGAAGAATGGAATGGTCATGAATCAAGTCACTCCTACTCATCATGTCAAGTAACTTGGGGTTTTGCGATGATTTTCAAAACAAACCTTGCTTAGCTCCTCATTTGATTCTCTCAGATCGCTCAATGTGTATAAGTCCTCACCAAGGCATTAGATTTTCCTTTCTTCCATCCTACTTCTAATGATGGCTTATGTGGAGCTCAGGGTAGGCATAAAAGATAAGGCATACTTGCATCACATATATTGCAAAGTCAAAGACTGGATCCAAGGAGAAAATCAAATCATACGGTCAGATCAAGATGTGCACGTGTACGGGTATGGTAAGGTGTATGCTAGGCCCGGAATGGGTTCTAGATATTACCATACATGATGAGATATGGTGGTGATGGTAAGGTGGACACTAGCCCCGGAGTAGGTACTAGTTATTACCATCATGTGATGAATGAGCTCAATGACTCCATTGCATGATTCTCTCTCTCTCTTATATATATGAAGTTATGAGAACATGGCTATCCTCTTCTTTTCCTTTTTTTTCTCTTTTTTTCTTCTCTTTTTTTAGTGAACCTTTATGTGCCCACATTTTTTTTTCTTTTAAGATAGCCATGCCTCTTTACAAAATACATGAGGAGAGAGAAATGAATGCATATGATGGAGCGTTTATGTAGGTGAATAGATGAATGATACAATGCTAACTTCCAGAGTAGAAGCATAGCAAGGGGGAAATGGTGGTGTGCACATAAATCTTGATCATGAGAGCATGAAAAGGATTCCCAAAAGGGTCACAGAATTTGACAAAGCTCAATGCAATAACAAGCAGCATAAGAGTATAAGGTTTTCAACTAATAACACCATATGGCTTTGGTAGGACTGTGACATATCAAAGAGGAGCTTTGCAAAGGGTTTTCATGTTTTCAAATAAAATTCCCAAGCACTCAAACATAAAGAGCGAAGATCATATCATCAAACCATATCACAAACGTCAACTACTTAGATAAGCATGAGTTCCTTAATGATATTTGTTCACAAGCATCAAGATGATAAGTAAGGAATAAAACATATACAAGCCAACCATAGGAAACATGTAGAGCAAGCATAGCACAAACCACTGAGTTGATATAAAGGATATGAAATGAAAATCAATCAAACTCATGGATAACGGAGGGTGAGGTAGAGGGTGCACGTACTATCACTTCTGAAGGATAAGAGATCAAGGGAGACCAGTGGTGATTCGACTGACCAGAAGGCAGCCGGGTCACTCCAGTTTACCTTACTCTTGTCATGAAGGCATAGTCGATGTTGTGCAGTGCCTGTGTGGGAGTTCTCGAGTGGATATGTCGATGATGAGCTCGAGAGAACTCCCCCACACTGGTGGTTGAATCTGGTGTTGTTCTTCGAGCAAAAAGTGGAAACAAAAGATGGACCCTACTGGTTTGAGAACCATAGAGCCTTTATTCACAAACAAATATTTGGTTTTTTTCGTCACCATGTCATTTACTCAAGCAAGGTTAGATCAATATTGCACTCCATAAACAAGGGAGGATATACTTACCTTGGACCTTCGAGAGGTCATATGCACCTCATTTGTATGTCGTGCAACGTGAATCCAAAGCTTTACTTACCTTACCATTTGAATCTAACTTGATGACTCACCCGCTTTGAATTTGACGATTATCTGCAGGGGTTAGTCCACATACATGCAACCAATATTCATGAGAGCATAACTCTAAGGTTCATCAATCAAAACTCGACGCCATGTCTTATTTTGACTGAAGAAGACAATTTTAACCTAAGCACCATGCTTAATTTAAAATGGTCTATGAATGTGTGTTAACATAAACACTCAAACCAGAGTATACGGACAAAGATAAATGAAGCACGCATTCATGATCAAGCTATTTCCAAAGGGAACATAAGCATGAGCGCATAACGGTGAACCTCAGGCGACCTCCCGGAAGGGCTTTGTTTAAAGTCAAAAGCAGGACTTACCTAGCTAATCAGCAAGATGAGAGAGCTTACATCTTCTCCTCATCAGGATAAGGTTTGGCATGAGAGGAAATTTACTCGGGATGCTCACATACCTCCCCCACACTTAGAGTTTGCATTGCCAGACAACAAAACTTAAGTGTGCGAAGATCAAGCTTCCTTTTGCAAATATTCCCTCGCCCAAAACTTACCAAGATGCTACAGCTGATGTAACTCACATGTTATTAGGCATCACTTGTTCGTCGTTCTTTTCAATCTCCACCTGAAAGGTTAGTGACCAAAAATACCCGAAGGACAACTTATGCCAAAAACATGTTCTTGCTTTTATTTGAAAGGGAAATAAAACCTATGCTAATCCAGGCTATCTCCTGGTAGTGCTTTATTTATTATGGTCATAAGCTCGACCATGGGAGATTTCTCTTGCAGCCACATTGGTGGTGTCCTTCCCATCTCACCACCAATCATTGATGAAGTAGTGAAGCTCTAGCTGCAAGGTTAGTGCCACATGCGAACACGAGTAAAAAAGATAGCAAAGCTAAAAGCAGACATGATCATTCCAGGGAGCTAAGATAGCTCCTGGGGTGATCACGGGACTCGAGAAGTTATAGCACCAGGGTGAACCTCGGAGACGGAAGGTTGAGTATTGAGGCTAGCGCTCTCGCAACTGATCTCCGACTGAACTCAACTCAGGAAAATACTCGGCCTCCAAAAGAGGATAGAGTAGAAACTCGAACGGTCGGCGTACGTTCAGGAGCTAGAGTTCGGGTGAAGGGCGAGGTTAAGCTCATCCTTCCTTAGGTAGATGGACCTATGTTCTCATCAAAACGATGAGCCATCCCGGGTCTAGCCTAAGCTTCCAATAGGAGGTTATGGATAAGCTGGAAAGTGCAACTCTCATTGGGCATCGATCAAGTCAAGCATAAAGTATGAAGTTTAAGCTTCTCCTGATTGATCGGCATCGATCGATGGGCTTAAGATATGAAGTGAATGTACTCCATTCGATCGCTAAATGATCGTGCTCCTTCGGTCAGATAAATAAATCCACTGGATTATAAAGCAGAGACCAATGTCTTGGTTTATACGAAACTTCAGTGCAAGGCACTTCAGCTCAAACCTCAACGTAGGAACATGATAGGCAATCGTACTCTCTTTAGGAGATCATAACTAGGATCGAACAAGTCGTCCTGGCCGAGAATGATTCATCCTTTCCTAATTACTCTCTCCATCCACCCATGAGACAAGGTCTCGGGGAGAAGGTCTAAGAAGAGGTACGAGAGGGGAACCCAAGGGTAGACTCTGCGCTAAGCAATCTTTCCCTTAGATTCCTACTAATCAGGAATGGTATCTTCAACTGGAGCTTAAAGCCTCAACTCGGCTGATGATGAGTCTAGGTGGCTCAACATTTCTTCTGACGGGCACCTCATTGATCGGGATGCAAGGGGGAGCTGAAATCCTGGAGGGTTCCCATGATCTCTTTTCCCTCAACAGCGTCCAAGTGCACAAAGAGCCTTCAAAGAGAGCATTAAGCCGCATGGCATCGTCCTTCCGTAACCCATACCAAAAGTGCTGAAGCAGCTTCCGATCGGGAACGTGGAGGACTGGGCAATCTTCCGCCAAAAAGGCGAAGTGATCCCATACCATTCCTAGCGATTCCTCCTCACCTTGCTTGAGACTGAGAATCCTTATCCTCAATGAGATGACACGTCGTAAATAACGGTGCCAATCCCGTGCTTCCCCAGAGAGGGATAGCGGGAAAGATTCCCTTTTTCCGAGCATCCGATGATTCTTCGATTTCACTCGGAGTTTCAATCAGACCCTCGTAGTCTTTCACATGATCGAGGGGGTTCTCATGAATTGACCCTGAGAAGGAAAGATCCTGAATTAGCTTCATGAGAGAGGGGTGAATCCGACAGCCAGATGAAAGAATGAGAGTTCTGACAAGGGTGGCTCTGAGGGTTCACTCCTCGAAGGTGGAAGGTGTTTACAAGGATAACCTTCCAAGGGTAGCGGGGGTAAAGGTAGAAGTAAAGAAAACGGAAAAGGATATCTCGAAGGCTAATGGGGGTAGAGGTAGAAGAAAATGAAAAAGATACATACGAGGACCACTAGGTTCGAAGATAGATATAGCAACCGTTCCCCGGCAACGACGCCAGAAATGCTTGTTGGTATTTCTTAAGTCACCACTAACGGGTCCTTGTTACCGTGAGTGTAAGATCCACCAGGGTATACCGACGGGTATGAAAGAATCCGCAAGCACACGGAAATACCGTTGTAGCACTTCACCTCAGGAGTATTCCAAAGGGTATCGAATCCAAGGAACGGTGTGTACTACCTTCTATACTAGAAGAACGGTCCAAGGACACCAAGCCCCTGCTTGGGTAGAGAGATAATGGGGTGCTCGTTTCTAGGGGAGTAAAGCTGTAAAGGATCTTGCTTCGGACACCGGACCCTCCTGGCTATAACAGTCGGTTCACGGCAAATGGTTGCCTACACCTGTATCCGAACGTGGGGGATTCCGAAAGGGTCCAACGGCTATCACCAACGCGGCCTACCCCAAGACAAACCGTGGGATACAGGGCAATCGAAGGATAACCCGTAGTTCAGACACCACGTCTGCACCACTGATTACTACTATAGCACGGCTACGTCTGTCGACCTGTAGCAACACTATAGCACTCCGTATAAATACGGAGCGACGAACCCGCGAGTACGGCTATACCTCACCCATCATTGACCTGAGGTGGCGCGAGCTCGAACGACTAAGTGCCAAATAATGTATTCCAACAAGATCTAATGAGATAACTCACACAAACGGAATGCAGAATTATTCATCTAGTCAACAAGATCAAAGGATCGTGTCACGAAGAACACGAGCCTCTAAATGATGAACAGACGAAGAACTCAAGAACATATCACCCATGCATGAATATCACTTTAATCTAAAAGGAAAATACAGAAATACTCACTTTGCTCTAAATGAAGAACAAATGGGAGTCACACCCTCACCACCACCTACATAGCATCTACACCTATCTACACATGGAGAGGTGAGAACTCACCTCTCCAAGTGAAGAAATGAGAGAGGGGAGAGCTTGGGATGTGTCTCTAATTCTTACCCCCTCCCCTCATATTTATAGGCAAGGGAAGAGGGCCTCTCCTCTTCATTCCTGCGCTCCCCACGCGCCACTTGGCCCCTGTAGCGTGCTTTGGAAGGAGCTTGAGGCGGTGGAGAAGAAAACCGGGCCCGAACCGGACCCTAGGTGCCCGAACCGGAGCTGAACCGCTGACTGGGTGCCTGAACCAGACGTTTCCTGGGCAAAACCGGCAGCAAAGGGGGGCAGACCGGCCGAGCCGGCCAACCGACCTCCCGCCAGCCACTAGGCGCCCACCACCTGGCCTGGCCGGGCCGGCCCGCGCGGCTCCTGCTCGCACGCGCCGGGGCATTTGTTAAGAATATTCTGAATATTCCTAATGATCAATTAGCAGGATAATTAGCAACTGCAAATGGCAGTTGCCAGATCGTGGGAGCGGGGTCTCCGGGAGCGGGGCTCTCCCTTCTCCCTCTTGTAATCGGCCTTGATGGCCATTGTATATATATATTACTGTTCATCAATAAAGATTACAGATCTTGATTACTATTCCTTTCTACTGTTCCTAAACAAACTACAACACGTTATCAGCGTTCTAACCAACTGACTTGAGAGAAGGCCGGGAGCAGTTCGCCGGTGAGTTCGCCGGAGAAGAAGAAGGGAGGTGTCGGTCTCCAACGCAGGAGAGGTATGATGCCTACCATCAATGAACTTGTGGCCTCCATCATGCACCTTCCTCTTCATCGCCGTGCTCGAAGCCTGAGGGAACTGATCCAGCACCATGTGCGTCACTCCCTCGCCGACAATCACACGGCGACACCCACCGCCGCGCGCCAGGCACTCCATCTCTGGAGCGCCGTGGTGGTGCCCCCGTCGATCCCGGTTGTCGCTCCTCGCCGTTGCCGGAGTGCCCGCATCTCGGCAGGAGGTAGCTGCGCCTTCAACCGCCAAGGGAACAACGTCTGCGCGGGCACCAGTGCACCACCGGCCGCCTTGGTGGCCATCTCCATCGACGCCGGTCCCAGTGAGCCACCGTCGAACGCTGTCGTCCCTGTGGCACCTCCACAACCACTGACCCAGACACCACCCGCCCGAATCCAGGTGGCCAATGTGGCCTACTGCGACGCGCACAGGTGGACGGCCGTGGTTCAGGTGCCGGTGGTCTTGTGCTCCTTGCCCCTGGACGAGTCCTCGCCGTCGGCCACCGAAGTGGTTCTAAAGGACCGAAACTGGCGACCAGAGAGGGGGGGAGTGAATGGGAGCCGATAAAAATTCTTCTCGAAGGAGATGGACACTCCAACAAGACGAACACGACAACCAAGCACGTCTCCGACTCAACTACCCAAGTTGGTCAAGACCACGTAGCCACTAGAGTGCTACTGGTCCTAGGAACCAACACACAACCTTCCGAACCAAAACACACCAACGCGCACAGCGGAAACTTGCACGGCTTGCTGCCTGTGCTACACCGGTCAGACCGATGGCCTGCGCCGGTCAAACCGGTGACACCGATCAGACCGGTGGACAGCGCCGGTCAGGCCGGTGACAACAGCAGCCACACAACAAACGTTCCAGGAAGCCTCAGTGACTCCTCTAGGCCCTGGAACAAAAACCACCTCCAAAACACAACCTGCAAGAAGGAAGAACCCTCCACAAAGCCTAGCAAAACAACTCCAAATAGGCCAAGAACTGACCAGCAGCCCCACGGGGCAAAACCACACGAACCAGGCAGTTCACCCGAGGCAAATCCCACAAAGCCTCTGCACCGGTCAGACCGGTGAGCAGCACCGGTCAGACCGGTTAGGCTGGGCAGCTCGGGATGAACAGCGCCCGCGGGTCAACTCCCCCAAATCCAACTCTCGATCTCCCGAATCGCTCCACGGTTTTGCACAAGACTTTGGGGATAGTAGGAACACCTCATGGGCACTCCATAGCCAAGATTTGGTCCACCAAAACTTGGTAAAACGAGAGGAATCGAAGAAATCCCACCGAGAACTCCTCTAACCCTAGAGCCAAGAAAACCCCAAAATCGAGTCCCTTTGCTCACGGATTTGGGAGGGGAATCAAAGGGAAAAGAACCACGAAGGGTTCAAACATACATCCCCCACCAAATCCCAAAGAGAAAGGCCTCGAATCCACCACAAGAAAATCGTCAAGAAAGGGCTCCGAAAATCACCAAAAAGGAGAAACGGGAAAGACACATCCAAGCCTTGAGGAACCACGCCGAATCATCTATACATACCAAAGAGGTTCATACAAGGTCTAGCTTGCCGCCCGATCATCCTTCCCTCTCACAAGATCTCACCACGAAGCTCTCAAGCTAGTCCTAGAAATTCCAAAGGAAAATGGAAGAGGAAAATAGCAAAACAAAATGAGCTTGGGTTCCAAGAGATGGATGTCATCCTCTCACCACTTGGGTTATATGGAGGCAACTGAAAGACTAAACTACCCTTACTAGCTAACTAGGGATACATGCCCCTCAAGGGTGAATTTGGAAGTCTTTGTCTTCGCACCATCGGACGGATGCCCAGCGACCGCAAACTTGCTTAGCCTCGACGCAAGCCTTGCGATCCCGACGCGTGTCCTCCGCTTCGAAGTCTCCGGACTGCGTCGTCGCACACTGGTCAGAACGGTGCTCCTCACCGGTCAGACCGATCAGACCGGTTCGATGCTGCTGCACCGACGTCTTCGGTTCTTCGGTCTTGGCTTTGTGGATCAACCAAGGAACCTAGTGGTTTTCTGGTGAACCACCGGAAACCCCGCGAACTCGGTGTAGCCTCCGCCAATCACCACTCATGACTCGGCTCCCACGTAGTCTCGGCTAGACCTTGGTTTTGAGGCTCAACCAAGAAACCGTCCATGACTTCATCTCGCCGTTCTTGCCACCATGCGGCTCGCACTTGACCCCGCTGACCACCGGGTCCCTCGAACCAAGCCTACTTGTCTTCTCCACACCTGGAGGCCTCACCGACAATGACCTTTCGCGCTTGTTCTTCACCTGCACCAACACCAGTCAAGCCGCAACCTACACCTGCAATACTTAGCCAAGAATCAGTCCACACCACGTTGTCAATCACTCATCACACCAGGAAGCGACCTTCCACCGGTCCTCGAACCACACATGGCTCTCAGGTTCCTGCATCGCCGATGGGGGAGCCCGTGGAGGTCCACATGGACGCGCCACGAGTCTCTTCACCCGTCGCAGGTCGCTGCCGCAGCAGATCTCCGTCCTCGTCGCCGTCGGGACCTCCTCGTTTGGCTCCAAGGGTGAACGCTCGCCAACGGCCATGTCTCGGAGACGACGCCACCAAGGTCGAGGACGATTGCGGCTCGAAGAGGTGTGCCTCCACTGCGTCTCTTCTCCAGGGACGCCGCCGATCCAGCACTGCAAGCTCCGCCGCCACCATCTCTGTCTTCTCCACCGGTCAGCCCCACGCTCCGCAGGACGTGGATCAACATCCCGCACGGCCGGTCCGCTCCTTCATCGCCGAGCCTCGCGCACATCGTCGTGCGCTCGCGCGGGGAGGACGATGGCAGCCCGAGCACCACTACTCAGGGCGGGCACGTCGGCGGGCACGGTGGGGGCCAGGCTTCTCCCTCCGGGGGGAGGCGTGATGCCCCCTCCACCTAAGCGACCACCGGAAGGGGTGGGGAGCCGCCGGCCCGGCCTCGTTGACGGCGACTGAGGTACGGGGGCCGGTGGCGGCTCCATCCCCGATCTGCGCCGGAGCTGGCGCTCCGGTGGCAGATGGAACGGCGACGGGGGCAGATCTGCGACGAGGAAGGTGGCCGGTGGCTGCGGAAGGCGCGGAGGTGGCGGGTCTGCATGGCGGATGAAGTGGTGGCGCCGGCAGCTCGGCTTGGCTGCGCTGCGGTTGGGGAGGGGGCGGTTAGGGTTGCAAACCCTAACCGTCGGCCTCTTATACTGCGTCCGCGTGGGCCGGCTGGGCCGCGCGCGCGACGACGCGGGAAGATGGGCCGCGATGCGGTGTATCTGCACCGGACGGCAAGGCAGCGGCATCACGGGCCAGGTGGGCCGAGCGAGCGCTGGGCCAAGCTGCGGCTGCGCCGGCGAGCCAGGCCAGAAGGCGGCGGGAAAGACCGGCTGGGCCGAGGGATGGCGCATGGGCCGGCTGGACTGGCTATGAAGCTTTGCTGGGCTCGCTCGTTTATTTGTTTTCTTTTATTTATTTCATTTAGCAATTTCCAGTAGTTTTATATCTTAATTCATAGCTATTAGTCTATGTTAATTACTGCTGTTTATCACTGTTTAGTCTTGCTACTTTATTAAGTCTAGATCTATCATGTGATGGTTATGTACAAATGTGTTTTATCACTTATGTACCTTGCAATTTCGAATATTAATGTTAGTATGTTTGTGTAAATCTTATCACTTTCATACTTGATTTCGTTATTGACATTATTTTATTCACATACATCATCTCAACGCTGTGATTTTATTCATTAGTAAAATATTACTAGTGATTTTTGCAATTAATTTATACATTTCTCTCAAAATTTTGGTATACAAACATTAGGGGATAGAGATCATATCCATGTATATGGATTCTGACGGTCTATCACTAAAGGTCTAAATCATGCTCATTTTGAAGATTGATGATTACCTATATAATGTTCCCAAAACAAGGATTAAATATGAAAATATTACAATGGCTTACACTATTAAAGTGACTACCATTGAGAATTTTGGCTTACACTATTGTAGTGATTACCAAATTGATAATTCAATCATTAACTTAAGTATGCAAGTTGATGAGAGTGAAAATTGAAGGTTTACACGCTATTTGTTTACCTTGTACTTTTATTAATCCTTGAAGAGTTATGTTATTTAAATTAATTTGCATTTATTACAACATTGTTTAACCACTTGATTATATTTCATGAATGAATTATTGAATCATGGGGTCCTACTTTGTAGGCTATGGCCATGGCAAAAGAGTTCGATGAACTCGCCATTGATGGTCACAATTACCCTACTTGGGCTTCGGATATAAAGATTAACTTTGCATCCCGCGGACTTTTGCCATACCTTAGCGAGCCTACTGCAGGTGTCGCTTTGGATGAACAAAAGAAGTACGGTGCCTTAATGCTCTTAAGGTTTTACATCCATAAGGATCTCAAACAAGAGTACCTTATGGAGATGAATCCTCATGTTTTATGGCTTGTGCTCAAAGAGCGTTATGATCAGCAGAAGGAACTCATTTGGCCGGAGGCTAATCATGAGTGGAACCATTTGCGTTTGCAGGACTTCAAGTCCATTGCAGACTACAATCATGCTGTTCATAAGATTTTCTCTAAGTTGAAGTTTTGTGAGAAAGAACCAACGGATGCTGATAAGATTGAGAAAACTCTTTCTACCATGCTTCCTACAGATCAAGTCTTGCAACAGCAGTATCGGGCTAATAAATACACTTAGTATTCTCAACTTATCCACACATTGACTCAGGCCGAGAAACATGATGAGCTTCTAATGAAGAACCATCATAAGCACCCGACTGGTGCAGCACCTCTTCCTGAAGTTCATAATGTGCAGGGTAAGGGAAAGAAAAATAAGAGAAAGTTCAAGGGATCCAATTCTGGTGACCCAAAGAACAAGCCCGAGAAGCAAACTTTCAACAAAAAGCACAAGCCCAATCATAAGGGTAAGCAAGGTGGTGATGCTAAGGCCAAAAATGACTCTAAATGTCATAGATGTGGCACTTTCAATCACTTTGCTAAAGATTGCCGTACTCCAAAGCATTTGGTAGCTCTCTACCAAAAGTCCTTAAAGGATGCAAAGCAAAGCAAGGACAAAGTGCCAAGATATGAAGCACACTTCAATCTTGCCCCTGCTGCGAATAAGGAAGTGGGTTGTTTAGACAACAATGACAACCTAGATCTCATGAAGGAGAAGCTTCCCAGTACTAATGACATGCTCATGGAGTTCACCTCGAATGACATGTTTGGAGACTTAGAATAAGTTGTCTCAAGCCAAAGCTACTATCTATTTAATTATAGTGTGGGATTATTAAGTGTTGTAATAATTTAAGTTATGCAAACTCTATGTGTGTGAGAGATGCAAACTTGTGAGATGGATGTATTGTGATGGTACTTATGTATTGTAATGTTATACTCATATGTTGGATATTGTAATACATTAGTATGTGTTTAAATAAGAAGTCTCTTAATTGTATATTACTTTCTTATTTATTATAGATGTCTTGTGATGTCAATCCAATGGAGGAGGAATTATGTATTGTTGATAGTGGTACTACTAACACAATACTGAGGGAGATGAAATATTTCCAGACTCTTAGAAAAAGAAAAGAAATGTTATGACCATCGCGGGAAGCGATGCTCTAATAGTTGGTTCAGGAAGAGCCACTATTGTTCTCACTAAGGGTACACAATTGATGATAGAGGATGCTTTATTGTATCCGGAATCGACACGTACCCTATTAAGCTATAAAGATATCCGTAAGAATGGTCTTCATGTTGAAACACATGTAGATGGAAAAGAAGAATTCATTTGCTTCACTAAACTTACGGGATATGGCAAGCAAATTTGCGAGAAAATACCCTCCTTTGAATCTGGATTGTACTACACATACATAAAACCTATGTCTCTTGTTGCATATAAAGTAATTTTCCAAGATGTAAATTCATTCCAAACTTGGCATGATAGACTTGGTCATCCAGGTGTTGGCATGATGAGGAAAATTATTGGCAATTCCATTGGTCATAACTTGCATAAAACAAAATTCCCACAATCTTCAGATTTTATTTGCACAGCATGTGCAACTGGGAAATTGATTTTAAGACCATCAACTCTTAAGATCAAGGCTGAACCACTCAAATTTCTTGAAAGAATTCAAGGTGATATTTGTGGGCCGATTCAACCAGAATGTGGACCGTTCAGGTATTTCATGGTGTTGATAGACGCGTCTACTAGATGGTCTAGTGTGTCTCTTTTGTCGACACGCAACCATGCTTTTGCTAAAATATTGTCTCAACTAATACAGTTGAAGACACATTATCCTGAACATAGAATCCAATCAATTAGAATGGATAATGCTGCTGAATTTTCATCCCACGCATTCAATGATTATTGTATGGCAACGGGAATTCAGGTTCAGCATTCAGTGCCGTATGTCCACACTCAAAATGGCTTAGCAGAGTCATTGATAAAGAGAATTAAAATCATAGCAAGACCAATGTTGATGAATTGCAAGTTGCCTACATCGTGTTCGGGCCATGCAGTACTACACGCTGCTGACCTGATCCAACTACGACTAACTGCATATAATGAAAACTCCCCATTAGAAATGGTACGTGGAAATCCACCAAGTATTTCCCATTTGCGTAAGTTTGGGTGTGCTGTTTACATACCCATCTCACCACCTCAGCGAACATCAATGGGCCCACACAGAAAGTTGGGGATCTATGTGGGATTTAAATCTCCGTCGATCATTAAGTACATAGAGCCTATGACAAGTGATCTATTTACTGCCCGATTCGCTGATAGTATCTTCGATGAAGATCATTTTCCGGCATTGGGGGGAGAAATGTACCATAAAGATCAATACCGAGAAATTGAATGGAATGCTAAGAGCATGTCCTTTTCTGATCCACGTGTCAGAGGTTTAGATCTAGACAGCCCACAGGGGGGTTAACCTCAGTGGTTTATTTGTTCGGCGGGGTGGAATCTAGGGCTAAGAACTCGAAGGTTGCGCACGAGCACACGGAACACAGAGAACACGGCGAGTTTATACTAGTTCGGGTCTCCGGAGAGTAAAACCCTACGTCCAGTTGCTGGTATAGATTGCTTGAGGATTGCGTCTTGTTACAAGGGGTCACCCTGCCCGCCTTATATTGGGCAGCGGACAAGGTCGGTTCCCAGACTCCTGGTCAGTTACGACAAGGAGACCTAAGTCTAGTTGATTACAACACTTGCCATATTCACTGATCTGCTTGGTCGGAATCCACCATTGTCTTGTCTTGCACACCAAGCCTCGATGTCGTTATGGATAAGGTCGTCTAGAATCTTCTGGAAGGTCTTCAAGAGGTCGGTTGGGCCCACTGTCAGGTCGGCGGGTCTTCTGGTAGGCTGGACCCACTTGTCGGGGACGGCCGTGAGCCTGGTCGGTAGGGACCCAGGGGTACCCATGTCTCACAAGCCCCCGAGCGATGTGTAGGCGCAGCGACCTTAGAAGGTCATGACGAAGTCATAGAGCTATCGACAGGTCGAATAGCGTGCACATCGGTACAAAAGAAAAAGAAAAAAGAAACAAATCAGCTTAGTAGCCGACCTGTTTGTGGTCTTGCCGAACGAAGAGAGGTCGAGTGACGACCTATAGGAAGTAGACTTCCAATATATCGAGACGACGATGAAAAAAATTTAGAGGGCGTCAAGGACGCACTCATAGAGTAGTATCCGAGCATCGTGGTGGGCAGGATGGCCGGTATGATGATCCAAAAAAGAAAGAGAAAAACGAAGGTCGAGTAACAACGTGATGAGAAACAGGTTTCTCAATCAGGACAGTACGACGAAGAAAACAAGAGGGCGTCGAAGACGCTTTCGTAGAGTAGTCCCCGAGCATTGAAGCAGGCAGCATGGCTGGTTTGATGCTCAAAAAAGAGAAGAAAACTGGGTCATGGTCTTGATCGAAACGAAGTGTAGAGACACCTAGATCTCTTAGCATAGCTGCAAAGAGTCTGGCAGGGCCGACCTCAAGGAGGCCTTTGTAGGTGTGCCGACCTCAAAGAGGTCTTAAATCAACGATGTCCAGTATCCGAGGATACCCAGCAGGATCTTGAAAGGTGTGTCGCATGAAGAGGTCTTCTGTAGTGGTCGAAACGGTCAACGATGAGGTCGCAGGAAGATATTGATCTTGAATGAATGGAGTGTAGAGACACCCAGATATCCTGCATGGCTGCAAAGAGTCTGGTAGAGCCACTCGAGGCATGCCGACCTCAGGAAGGTCTCAAATCAAAAACGCCCAAACACCCGGAGATACTTGGCAGGGCCATCAGGCGCGCACCCCACAAAGAGGCCTTCATTACTGACGTAAATTCTTGGGTGTCCAGAGCAGGCTGGCAGGGCTATAAGAGCACACCGACCTCGGAAGGTCACGCATCCGGGGCACCCAACTAGGTTGGCAGAGCCGTAGACATACCAAGGCATTGCAAGACCTAGGTATTAAGGCACGCCGACCTCCAGGAGGTCGTTTTGGTGTCCAGACGACCAGCATAGCAGCCGGCCATCTAGCAGAGCCATGGTACTAAGGTATTGACGACCTCAGAAATAGGCACACCGACCACAGGGGCCCGACGAAATCATAGACGTGAAGCTTCTGGACTCTAGGCGCCCAGACAGATCTGGCAGAGCAGCGAGGCACGCCTGCCTCGGAAGGACTTCAATCGAACCTACGACCATTCTACTCAGGAAACAAAAATATAGGCTGATTGGAATAGGTCCGTTTATGTGCAGAGCCATAGCGGGTGCACCAGGACGCAGAGCCTAGCGGGTTCAATGAAGACGCAGAGCCGTAAAGGGTGCGTTTAATCGCCGTCGTCATCCGTAGATGTAGAAAGGCGCAGGGCCCTCTGACGCAGAGTCAGGCTTATCTCTTCGTAGACTGCAGGGTCACAGGTCAACAGTGGTCGGAGATTCCCTTGCCACCAAGAAAACGACAAACCGCCCACTGACCAAAAGGCGCACTGTAGCCATGTGACATCGCAGCGGCCGCTGGCATCATTGATGCACTAGCAACAAAGGCGTCGTGAGGCAGGGAAAAGGACATCGCCTTTAATCATGCACATGCCTACAGGACCTCTAGGCCATGTGGTAATAGTGTCTCCACTTCACTGGGCACTCAAGGCCTGGTTTCGGCTATAAATAGCACCATAAGGCTCAAGGAGGCAAGCACCAAGCATTGCTGAGCTATGAAGCCGCAGAGTAGTATTGCAACCATGCCATGGCATGTGTCCATCCACCAGAGCATAGGATGCAAAGTTTGTAGAAGCTTGGAGCTAGAAGAATTCTTGCGAAGTAGAGGTGTCACCCCCACTCTTTGCACCGTGCCTCAGTGAAGAGTCATGGAGAGTTTGGAGGTGATGCTGTAGAGGCCCGAGGTGAAGCTGCAAGTTCTTGGTGAGCATGAGATGCTCACTGGGGGCTCGCGGCACGCACCGAAGAGCAAGCTCGTATCTGCATTCCATAGTCAAGCACAAAGTGTGACCTGCTATGTGCAGCGTCGTGCAGTTGTTCACCGCAAGGCCACCATCGAGGTCCTGAAGCTAGGAGAATCCTTGCGATGTGCTCTGCTATAGCAGGGAACACCTCAAGGACTGCTCTTAGTAGATCAGGTCTTCAAATATGTTTGTATCTTGTAACGAGCTCTGGATCCAATGAGGTCGCAGGCGACTTGTGTACCTTCGAAGTTCCTGTGTAATGTTCGCTCTCTTCTGTCATGTAATGGTCGTATTGACAAAATTATTCATCGAAGACCTAATATGAAATGATTTGGGGGCTTATCGACCTCATGGAGATCAATTTTCCTATCAGGACGACCTGATAGTTTTAGGGTGTTTACGACCTAAACTCGGGGTGTAGGTCGCCAATCTATCCGTTAGGCATAGAGCCGTTGGTGTGAAATCCGGTGAGATCGTCTCGCAAAATTAGTGGCACATAGCCGTTGCAGCGAGCTCGTTGCGGTGGCAGATCCGCGACGGGCATCCGTGGTGGGACCCTTATAAATAGAGCGGCGGGGACCGGTGTTGACCATCCATTTCCATCTTCTTCCTCCTCTCACCGCCTCCGTCGGAATCTTCTCGCCCTCGCCGTCGCATCCGCGCATTCAACTGCCACCCGTGAACCCCTAGCCCGCCGCCGCCGTCTGTAGCAGACCGCGCGCCGGCTCCGCCATCCATGCGCCACGCCGCTTCCGCATGCGCATAAAAACCCTAGTCAATTGTAGATCCAAACCTTCTCATCCTCAAGAAATGGCGGCCGCTGCTTCCCAAATCCCGGACCCGCAGATGGTTTGGGAGCCCTCGGTGATGACCGAGGAGAGGATTCAGGCGCTGGTGGATCGCGGGCTCCTGAGGTCCAAGGCGGAGGTGGAGTGGAAGGCGCCCACCGGCGAGGCATTCCCGACGGAGGACGACAAGGAGCAGGTCGTCTTCACCTCCTTCTTCGAGCGTGGATTCAATGTGCCCGCCGGGGACTTCTTCAGAGGTCTTCTCTACTACTACAAGCTGAAGTTGGTACACCTCATCCCCAACTCCATTACTGTAGTGTCATCATTCGTATATTTTTGTGAGGCGTATCTAGGGATACCGCCCCACTTTTTCCTCTGGCGTTATCTTTTCAACGTCAAGTTCACCGGCAAGCGCACCGGCGTGGTAGGATCAGTTATGTTCTGCCTGAGATCAGGTCTCAAGGCAGAATGGATAGATATGGACCTGCCTGACAACACCACTGGGTGGAGGTCAGAGTGGTTCTATATCGCCGACCAGCGGCCGGCACTCCCGAAGAGAACCGGGCATAAGCCTGAGAGATACCAGAGTGGGACCTGCCACTCACCTCTCGTGAGATGGATGACTTCAAGGAGTTGCTGACCCTGGTGAGTGACCTCAAGAAGAAAGGCTTGACGGGGGGCTCAGTGGCAATGTCATTCTGTCGCCGCCTGATTCAGCCGATCAAGGACCGGGTTTATCCGGCGTACGAGTATTGGGGGCATTCGGACCCTACTCGCGAGGTCAACCGCAAGGTCTCTAAAGAGGAGATGGCGGCCAGGGTTACGCAGATCTACACCGGGCGTATCCGGAACAAGAAGTGCCCAAAGGCACACTCCCTGACCTGTCCAGCTGACCCTATAAGTCCTGAGACAACCAGGTTGTTTTGGCTTAGTTAGTTGGTTGCTTCAATCTTATTCCTTGTCGCTTGTTTGTTGCAGGCTCGAGAGATGCAGTTCTGGTGTCCTGCACCCTTGCCGAAGGGTGAGGAACCACGTCGGAAGCTAAGGTCGGAGGAGTACCAGCCTCCAGCAGCTGTGCTGCTAGAGAATTACCAATCAGATTCATCGGTTGGAGCTGATGAAGACAGCGACCAAGAGGTCGGTGGTGATATAGCGAGCCACCCCGAGGCGAGCAGCGCCACAAAGCCCGGGCGCAAGACGAGGGCAGCAACAGCGAAGCAGTCGACCTCAAGAACTGTCGAAAAGGTCGAGGCAACGAAGACTGCTAAGCTTGAGGTTGACAAGAAGAAGAGGAAGAGAAGGGCGAGACCTCCCCGGTGATCCCCACCCCGGCGTCCAGAGAGGTCGAGGAAAGGGATGAAGCCACAGATGATCCGCCGGTCACTGATGATCGTGCGGAAAGGAGGTCGCCAAGTCCCGTGACCAAGAGGCAACGGGAGCTGGAGCAGCAAGTGATGGAGGAAGACCTCCACCGTATGAGGGAGGCACAGCGAGCTGCCGCTGGTGTGCAGGCCAAAATGCCTGTCAAGATACGAGTTCGCCCCCTAAGGCCGAAATCGCGTGTGCCGTTGACTGTGAGGTAAGGCCTCAGTACTGAAGATGGTTCATTGCCAGCTATTGTTAGCTCTTCTATTATGTTGACGGAAATTACTGCAGGTCGGATGCCCAACCACAGAGTGCCGTGGGTGCTCAAGATTCACCCTCGCGTACGAGGTCATCCGAGCTTGAGGTCGGGACTCAGGGCTCGGTCGGCGATGTGGGAACGTGGCTCCTCCGCCTGTTATTGATGTGGACCCCATCAACTCGGTGCCTAGCACATCAGCTCAGGGCCCAACTGCGGACCCGGTTCAGATCGAACCGCCATAGGAGAACCCAGAAACAACCGGTGTGCAAGCACCGGGTTCGACGTCGACAGGGCCAAATTTGAAGTGCCATGACATTGATTGGAGTGGCACTCCCTGGGGGGTAGATGCCTTTGAAGATCAAGAAGACATGAAGGCGGTTCGACGAGCCATCTTGACGCTGAACGATGCCATCGCGGTAAGTAGCTGTCTTGGTCTTTATGGAGTATTTTCGTCTTTGGCTTTGCTGTTGATGATCTGTCTCTTGTGTTTGAAGCAGTCGCTAGCCAACCGTGCGCAGGGCAGGGCCGACCAATGCTGAAACGCTACAGCCGCGTAGCTGCGGGTGACAGAGCTCGAACAGGAGCTCAAGCAGGTCCGTGAGGCGGCGGTGGCTGACAAGAGGAAGCTCGAAGACGAGCTAAAAGAAGAGAAGCGCAAGAACCGGGAGGCCGATACGTTGTTGAATACTGTGAGCATTGGTAAGACCAATTGCTTCACAGCTTCATCCATCCTTGTCTGATACAACTGAGGCTTGCACCTCACAATTCTTTGTTTATCGTAGATTTTCACAGGCGAGAGGAGGACCTCAAGAACGACCTGAAGAACACTAAGGAGAAGGTCTGAATCTTAGAGGTGAACCTTCGGGAAGCCGAAGCTGGCGGTGAAGAGCTGAAGCAGCTGATGAAGGCCACCGTAGACAGTGAGTACGCCGTGTCCCAGAAGTTGGCTTATGAGAAGCGAGCTCGAAAGGACCTTGAGGTCAGTCTCGAGGTAGCTTTGCAGGCACTGCGGAATGACCAGGTGATCATTGCAGGGCAAGAAGTGGAGTTGAATGACCTAAAGAATGCTGCCCACTATGTGGTGGATATGATGGAGGCTCAGGTCGCTGGGGAAGAGCCCAAGCCGGCTATTGACCGACTTCTGGCTGCACCAGAGAAGTTGGTCGACCTCTTGAAGGCGACGAGCTTGACAGCGGCTACAGAGTCGCTGGTGCAAGTGAAGTCTCATCACCCCGACGTTGATATGGTCAAGGTCGGAGAAGGCCCAGACGCGACAAAGGACCTTAAGGCCGTGGAGGACGAAGTACGGGAGGCCGCCATGAAGATAATGGAATCCATTGACTACGAAGGCGATGATGGTGAAGAGTAGTCGTAGTCTCAGAGCTGTACCCCCTTCTTCCTCTGGTCATGTAAACAATGATGATAACCTTCTTTTGGCCTGCACGACATACTTAGCTTATGTTTGCGCGAACTTGGTTGCCTTGAAGCAATATGTCTTTTTATACCCCGCAAACCACTACTCACGGAGAGGCTGGCTTACCAATCGCCACAGCTCAGCGGAGAGGCTTACGTGCAATCGGCGCGCGGGAAGGAGTCTGGGACTCAGGTTTTGCAACCTCACGACCAAGCAGGTTCGCAGCAACATAAAGTGAGTAGTCATGAGGGATGACGTCCTCAGGTCGATCGACCCTTGCATTGGCTTGTGCCAAGCCCCCGAGCATGTCGAGGGGGAGGAATGGAAAACTTCACCCTCAGGTCTTTCGACCCCTGTATTGGCTTTGGCCAAGCCCCCGAGTATGTCGAGGGGGAGGGTACATGACATGAAAGAAGAGAAGGTAGAGCTCGAGACAAAGCAGATGACTGCTTCAATTAATATTTATTAAACTGAAAATACAAAGACGAGGAATACATAGCTGTAATAAAAACTATTCTACGGATAGAATCATCGTAGGTGCTCCACGTTCCATGGGTTGGGTACTCCTTGCCCGTCGCCCCACTGGAGGCGATATGTAGATGGGCTGATAACTTCAGTGATGATGAAAGGTCCTTCCCAAGGGGCAGACAACTTGTGCATGCCGTCGGTCTTCTGGATACGTCGTAGAACTAGGTCACCAACGTTGAAGGAGGTCTCCTTGATGTTGCGATCATGATAGCGACGAAGTTGCTGATCGTGGTGAGCTTGCCTCATGACGGCTGCCACTCGTTGTTCTTCGAGGCTGTCAAGGTCGACACGACGAGTCTGCTCGGCTTCTCCCTCCTCGTAGAACTGTATGCGTGGAGCTCCGAAGGTGACGTCGGTAGGCAGTATGGCTTCTGAGCCGCAGACCAGGAAGAAAGGCGAGAAGCCCGTAGCAGAGCTGACTTGGGTCCTTAGACCCCAGATTACGTGTGGTAGCTCGGCTAACCACCGGTGGCGTAATTTGAAGCGTCATCAAAGATGCAATCTTTGAGAGCCTGAAGGACCATGCCATTGGCACGTTCGACCTGGCCCTTGCACCGTGGGTGGGCGACCGAGGACTAGTAGACGTCGATCATGTTCTCCTGGCAAAAATCCCAGAAGGCAGATCCTGTGAAGGCCGACCCGAGGTTGGTGATGATTCTGTTGGGCACACCGAAGCGATGTGTTATGTCTTGTATAAATTTCGCCGCTTCCTCCGACGTGACTTTGGCGACAGGTCAGACTTCAATCCACTTGGTGAATTTGTCGACGGCCACAATGATGTGCTTGTAGCCGCCGGGAGCGGTTCTGAACGGCCCTATGGAGTCAAGGCCCCACATGGCGAAGGGCCAAGATGGGGGAATCGTGCGCAGAATCTGAGCTGGCAGATGCTGCTGCTTAGCAAAGAACTGGCATCCTTTGCACCTCTTGACGAGGTCTTTGGCGTCAGCCATGGCCGTGGGCTAGTAGAAGCCAGATCGATATGCTTTGCCGACCAGGTTGGCAGATGCTGCGTGGCAGCCACACTCACCGCCGTGAATCTCAACCAGGAGCTGAAGACCTTCTGATCGCAAGATGCACTTCATCAAGATGCCAGTAGAGGTGGCTTTTCTGTAGAGGTCGTTGCCAATCATGACGTAGTTGGCACTACGTCGCGTGATGCGTTCTCGCTCAGCTTTGTCTTCTGGCACTCGCTGGTCGAGTAGGAAGGCTAGGAAACGCTCGCGCCAGTCATCCTCTTTATCAATCATCAGCACGTCGCGGGGAGGTGCTGTAGTTGGGTCGGGCTGTAGATGCTCCGGGTCATCTGAATCTAGTAGCTTGATCGACGGTTTGCATAGGTCTTGGACAAACACACCCGCCGGGACTAGGGCTCGCCGGGAGCCTAGTTTGGATAGGATGTCGGCAGCCACATTGTTGTTACGTGGCACATGTTGAAACTCGATCCCCTCGAAGTGGCCTTCGAGCTTGCGGATCTCCGCACAGTAAGCATCCATTGTGTCTTTGACACAATCTCACTCCTTGTTGACTTGCTCAATGACGACCTTGGAGTCGTCGTATGCCAGTAGTCGCTTGATGCCAAGGGACACTGCTATACGGTGCCCATGAATTAGAGCTTCATATTATGCTCCATTGTTGGAGGCCTTGTAGTGTATCTGCAGCACGTATTTGAGCTACTCTCCCCGAGGAGAGATTAATAGCACTCCTGCTCCTGCACCTTCGAGGTTGAGGGCACCATCGAAGTACATTATCCAGTGTTCAGGCCTTTCCATGGGAGGGGGCATCTGGATCTCTGTCCATTCTGACATGAAGTCGGCTAGGATCTGTGACTTGATCGCCTGCCGAGGGCAGAACTCAATGTCAAACTCTCCAAGCTCCACCGACCACTTGACAATGCGGCCGTTGGCATCGCGGTTGCAGATGATCTCTCATAACGGGAATGATGACGGCACCTTAATCTTGTGGGCTTGGAAGTAGTGGTGAAGCTTTCTCGACGTGATCAGGAGTGCATAGAGTAACTTCTGAGGCTGTGAATATCGTGTTTTAGCGTCAGCCAGGACCTCGCTCACGTAGTACACAGGTCGTTGAACAGGATAGGCCTTCCCTTCTTCTTCTCGTTCGGCGACGAGAACCGTGCTGACCACATTGGTGGTGGCGGAGATGTAGAGGAGGAGCGTTTCTCCTGGTATGGGTGGCGTCATGATCGGTGGTGTGATCAAGGACTCCTTGAGAGCCTCGAAAGCCTTCTGTGCTTCTTCGTCCCATACGAACTTATCTGCCTTCTTCAATAGCTTGAAGAAAGGCAGACCTTTTTCGCCAAGCTTACTGATGAAACGACCTAGAGCCGCCATCATACCTGTGAACTTCATGACATCTTTCTTGCAAGATGGCTTGGCCATGTTGCGTATTGCGTCGACCTTGACGGGGTTAGCTTCGATGCCTCGGTGCCCCACCATGAAGCCCAGAAGCAATCCGGAGGGGACACCGAAGACGCACTTGGTCGGGTTGAGCTTCCACTGGTAGGTGCGCAGATTGGAGAAGGTTTCAGTGAGGTCGTTGATGAGCTGATCTTGCACGGTGGTCTTGACGACCACGTCGTCGACGTATGCTTCCACGTTCTTCCCGATCTGAGACTTCAAGCACTTTTGTATCGCCTTCTGGTAGGTCACACCAGCGTTTTTGAGGCCAAAGGTCATGACCTTGTAGCAGTAGATGCCATTGGGCGTTATGAACGCCGTCTTGTCTTGGTCGTCGGGATTCAGGGCTATCTGATGGTACCCTGAATAGTAGTCGAGAAAGCATAGTAGGACACTACCAGCCGTGGAGTCCACGACCTGGTCGATGCGAGGAAGAGGGAAAGGATCCTTCGGGCAGTGCTTGTTGAGGTCGGTGTAATCGATACACATCTTTAATCCTCCATTCTTTTTGGGTACAAGGACCGGGTTTGCGAGCCAAACCGGGTGTTTACATTCTCGTATGAATCCTGCAGCTAAGAGCTTACAGACTTCTACTTCTATAGCTTGCTTTCTATCTTTTGCAAATCGCCAGAGCTTTTGCTTGATAGGTCGTGCGGTCTTGCTTACTTCAAGGGCGGGCATGTCAGACGGGCTCCATGCGAAGATGTCGGTGTTGTCCCGGAGGAAACTGGTGAGCGCGAGTTCCTATTTGGAGTCAAGGTCGGCCCCTATGGTGACTTCCTTGGATGCGTCGGGCAGGCCGAGGCAAACTTTCTTAACAGCAGGACTTGGGTCCAAGGCGGTGGCTGTACACTTCTGTTCTGGCACTTCCAGAGTAGTTTGGTCGATTTTGGCCGCCTGGGCGACCATGACCGTTGCAGCGGCTTTGCAGGCAGAAACCTTGGCGAGGTTGACAGTGTCGCTCTCGCAGTTGTAGGAGACAAGGATGTCGCCGTAGACGGAAAGGATTCCGTTTGGTGCTGGCATCTTCATGATGAGGTAGGTGTGATGCGGTATGGCCATAAACTTGGCCAACATGGGTCGATCAAGGATGGCATGGTAGGAGGAGCGAAGTCCGCGACTTCAAACGTCAGGTACTCCGTGCGGAAGTTTTCCTGTTTGCCGAAGGTGACCGGCAGGCATACACGACCTATGGGGTATGCAGCCTTGCCGGGCACAACCCTGTAGAAGGGATCATCGCAGGCAGTCATCTTGGAGAAGTCGAAGTCCATCTTTCTCAGCGTTTCTGTGAAGATGATGTTCAGGCTGCTGCCCCTGTCGACGAGGGTCATAGGCAGGAACGCGCCGTCCACTATGGGGTTGACGACCAGCGGGTAGGTCCCGGTTCTGGTATATGCACCCAATGGTCTTTCCTGGAGAAAGTGATGGGGTACTCCGACCAACGCAGGGGTTGTGGGGTTTCAGTGTTGACTTGGCTAATCTCCCTTGCGTTTGATCGCTGCTGTCTGTTGCTTTTAACTGCTTGGCGGCCACCGACGATAAAGTTGATCTGTCGGTTGGCGTTCTGGAACGCACCGTTGGGATTGCCCCCTTTTGGTGGTGGTGGAGGAGAAGGCTCCTTGTGATGGTTGTCGTTACGGTTGTGGTCGTCGTGGCGGCGATCATCGCGCCGGTCATCGCGGTGCTCATCACGGTGGTCGTGGCGGTGGTCTTCTCGGCGATCATCGCGGCGGTAGTCGTCACGTCGATCATCGCGGCGATAGTCGCGGCGATAGTCACGGTGATCCCTGTCGTCATTGCGATGGTAGGGTCGACGGTCGCGGTAATCACGTCGATCAGGTCAACGGTTACGGTTGTCGTAGCGGCGACTGCTGTTCTGGTCATCATTGTTGCCGCTCTTGGTTTTCTTAGGCTCTGGGGGTACACCTAGAGCACGCTTTAGCTGCTCGCACTCCCTCATGGTATGCTTGGCGTCGCGGTGGAATTGGCACAGGTAGTCCATGACCATGTTGAAGTCACCTTCGAGGAAGGTAGAAGGTCTAGGTGGGTCGGCTGCGTAGACCTCGCCAGATCGCTTGCGCGACCTGCCGCCACCGTCATCATGATCTTCTCCTTTGAAGTCGTGCATCACCGCATCATGAGTGTCGACGAGCTTGTCGACGTAGGCCATGAGGTCAGCGATGGTGTGGGCGTCAGCTTCATGAATCTTCTCGAAGAGTTTTATGTTAGTTACCCTCTTCTTGTAGTAGGCTATGACGTCTTCATCCTTAACACCCGCAAGGGTGTTGCGGTTCTCGAAGTAGCGGTTGGTGTACTCGCGGAGTGTTTCGTCCTTCCTCATCCGTACTCTGGTGAGGTGGTGAGTGTTCCCTGGGCGATTATAGGTCGCTTGGTAGTTGGTCGTGAAGAGTCGCGACAAGGTCGCCCATGAGGTGATGCACTCTGCAGGGAGGTTATCGAGCCACAGGAGTGGCGCTTTGCCCTTCACAAGAGGAAAGTATCCTGCCATGTGGTCTTCATTGCCTCCAGACGCCCGGGCGGCGATGTTGTACATCTTCAGCCAAATACTTGGGTCAGAGCGGCCGTCGTATTTTTCGATGGCTGGCTTGAAGTCCTTGGGGTATCTAATCGTCCGGAGATGTCGTGAGAATGCCGGGAAGTTGTTGACTGCTCCAGGGCTGGCTGATGGGGTGTAGGCCGTCGGGATGACGTAGAGGTCGTTAGGAGGACCATTATCTTGATCGTACTGGGCACGACGTAGGAGCTCTTGGTCGTGCATTTGCCGGAGGTCTGTTGCCTGGATGGCATTACTGGCGTTAAGGGGATCAGGGACCGTGTTGTCGCGGTCGTAGTTAGCACGACGTGCTATCTCCACTTCATCTCGTATGCGTTGACGTTGATTGCTCTGGGCGCGATTGGCTGGAGGAGGCTGGGCTCCAGCGTTCTGTCTTGCATTGCCGGCGACGTTCTGCTGCTGGGCGCCAGCGGCATTGGTGGTGTTATTGGCGACGTTGCCTGCAGCATTAGCAGCGGCGTTCGCTAGAGGGTTGGCTGCAGCATTAGCGGCTGGTGCATTAGCAGCAGCGTTGGCTGGTTGTATGACATCATTCTCCCCACCTCCCTCTTCGGGCACGGGCTGAAGAGGGGCACCATTGCTTCGGTGACGGCGACGGGGCCGTTCCGACCTACTCCTGGAGTAGGAACTGGAGGCCGATCTGCTGTATCCTGGACCTCTTTCTTCGACCTGGGCAGTGGCGATGCGGATGTGAGCTTGTAGACGCCGAGTTGCAGGAGTGTCCTCAAGTTGTCCAAGCTCGGCGAGGGCCGCGCCTAGGTTAGCTTGAGGTGAGTTGTAGACTTCGTGACCATCTTGCTCAAAGTCCTTCAGGAGGTCTTTGGCACGCAGGCGGTGTCGATGGGGCTCGTCTTGATTGTGCTGCTGCTGGGGAGCAGCTGGAGCCGCAGGGGCAGCTGCACCATTAGGAACGTTGCCGGCAGGTTGGCCACCGGCACCTGGTACGATGTTGCCCGCGGGTTGACCTCCGGCTGCGGCGGCTGCATCTACTTCCTGCTGATGGCGCATGGCTCATGCAGCATTGGCGTTTTCACGCTGTATGCACTGCTCGTCTGTCTCGCCAGCTTGAGGAGGTACGTCGGCGGAGACCACGAGGACCTCTCGGTCCGGGATCTCAAACACCTCACCCGGATAGTTGGGAGAGATGGTCGTTTGGGCAATCTGGAACGCGAGGCGATCCGGGGACGGCTTGCGGTTGATCTGGCGGCGGTGAGCCGTGATGAGAGGTCGCCGAAGCTTCTTGAGCACACGGCACTGGCGAGCCGTGTGTTTGGACTTCTCGTGGATAGGGCAAGGGTCGTTGAGATGACCTCTGCAGTTTCCACGAGGTGGGATCTTGGGTCCAGATTCGATCTGGATCTTGTTCTTTATGTAGCGGGTCGCTACATGAGTTGCATTCCGCAGACCAAGAGGCATGCGGGGTGAGGGTGCGGAGGTCCTGCGAGGGCGCTTGATGCGCTCACAGACCTTGATCGTGTCGGAGAGCATGTCTTCGACGCAATCGAGCCTTGCGATCAGGTCGCGAGGAGTGGGTGGGTGGGTTTCCTCTAGCAGATCGGATCCGACCTGCTGGTTGGAGGTGACCGCGTTGCCCTCGATGACGAGGCAGGTGGCTGGAGCGGTGGATTCCGCCGGCATAGAGCCAAAGCAGATGTCGACGGGATTGGCGAGGAAGTCCGCCATGCTCCCGAGGAAGATGACGCCGCTTGACGAAGCCATCGAGTTGCACGAAGAACCCTGGATTCACCCCTACCTGGCGCGCCAACTGTCAGAGGTTTAGATCTAGACAGCCCACAGGAGGGTTAACCCTAGTGGTTTATTTGTTCGGCAGGGTGGAATCTAGGGCTAAGAACTCGAAGGTTGCGCACGAGCACACGGAACACAGAGAACACGGCGAGTTTATACTGGTTCGGGCCTCCGGAGAGTAAAACCCTACGTCTAGTTGCTGGTGTAGATTGCTTGAGGATTGCGTCTTGTTACAAGGGGTCGCCCTGCCCGCCTTATATTGGCCAGCGGACAAGGTCGGTTCCCAGACTCCTGGTCGGTTACGACCAGGAGACCTAAGTCTAGTTGATTACAACACTTGCCATATTCACCGATCTGCTTGGTCAGAATCCACTGTTGTCTTGTCTTGCACGCCAAGTCTCGTTGTCGTTATGGATAAGGTCGTCTAGAATCTTCTGGAAGGTCTTCAAGAGGTCGTGTGGGCCGCCAACTAGGTCGGTTGGGCCCACTGTCAGGTCGGCGGGTCTTCTGGTAGGCTGGACCCACTTGTCGGGGACTGCCGTGAGCCTGGTCGGAAGGGACCCAGGGGTACCCATGTCTCACACCACGTACTATGGAAACTGAACAACAAGTTCAGAGATTATTAAATTTGCAAAATATTGCAAATAATCTGCCAGATGTGTTTAGCAATTACAAAGGGGTTGTTAAATCCTTTAATCCTTCAAGGAACGTGCCTGAACGAGTGGAGGTACCTAAGAAAACCACTCAAATAATACCTCTTGGTAGCAAGAGGGGGAGAGGCAATTCCCAGATGCAAGATAAGAAACAAAAACAAATGGTAAACAAAGGTCAATTCTTTGTTGACACAAACTTTGTTGGTAATCAATATCTCTTGGAGAGATTTGATTTGATACCTAGTCCTCTTATGTGCACAGATTTTGAGGCTGGGACATCTAATGACCCGAGATCAATCGTATTGGGAAATCATGATGATCTTACAAGGGTTGATGAAATTGCCATTAATTACATAGAGACTGGAGAGTCTTATGATCGTAGTAATACGAAGGTCGACATTTTATTCTCTGAACAAATTGCTGAAGTCCTTCATAGTGATCCAGATCCAAAATCCATGGCAGAGTGCATGAAGCGCTCGGACTGGAACAAGTGGAAGGAAGCAATTGAAATAGAGATAGCCTCGCTCACAAAAAGGGAAGTGTTTTCTGATGTATTACCGAAACCTTCCGATGTTAATCCTGTTGGATTTAAGTGGGTTTTCGTCTGGAAACGGAATAAGAACAATGAAGTGGTGAGATATAAAGCAAGGCTAGTTGCTCAGGGCTTCACGCAAAGGCCCGGCGTTGATTTCAACGAAACTTATTCTCCAGTTATGAGTGGCATAACTTTTAGATATTTGATATCTCTGGCAGTACAAAATCGTTTATCTATGTAGTTGATGGACGTAGTGACCGCATACTTGTATGGGTCATTGGATTCTGATTTATACATGAAAGTTCCTGATGGGATTAGTATACCAGATTCTAAGGCAAATCGCAACATGTTTTGTGTTAAGTTGCAGAAGTCATTATATGGCTTAAAGCAATCAGGCCGAATGTGGTACAATCAGTTAAGTGTGTTCCTTAAGAATAAGGGATACATAAACAATGATGACTGTCCATGTGTTTTCATTAAGAAAACTACAACTGAATTTTGCATTGTATCTGTCTACGTTGATGATATTAACATCATTGGTAATGAACAAGATATCAATGAGGCACGTCATCATTTAAAGGCGGAGTTTGAAATGAAAAATTTGGGTCAAACCAAATTTTGTTTAGACCTACAGCTTGAACATTTACCATCTAGGATATTTGTATATCAAGGTGCCTATATTCAGAAAATGTTGGAAAAATTCAACATGGATAAAGCCTACACGTGTAAGACTCCTATGGTAGTGAGATCTTTGGATATTGAGAAAGATCCTTTCAGACCACAGGATGAGGGTGAAAAGATTTTGGGACCTGAGGTTCCTTATCTAAGTGCCATTGGAGCATTGATGTATCTTGCTAATAGTACCCGGCCGGACATTGCATTTGCAGTGAATCTACTAGCAAGGCATAGTGCAGCTCCTACGAAACGACATTGGGTTGGGGTTAAGACCGTATTCAGGTATCTTAACAGCACTGGAGATCTTGGATTGTTCTATCAAAGAAATCCAGATCAGAATCTTTTAGGCTATGCGGATGCAGGTTACCTATCTGATCCCCATAATAGCAAATCCCAGACAGGCTTTGTTTTTATGAATGGTGGAACTGCTATCTCTTGGAAGTCATCTAAGCAAACTTTAATATCCACTTCCACTAACCATTCTGAAATCATTGCATTATATGAAGCATCACGAGAATGTGTATGGCTTCGCAGGGTGGTAGGTCACATATTGAAATCATGTGAAATTGGTTCACTTGATACACATACCATTATCTTTGAAGATAATGCTGCTTGTGTTGCACAAATGGAATCAGGTTACATCAAGAGTAACTTGACCAAACACATTGCTCCCAAATTATTCTATCCTCATGAGCTACAAAAGAATGGGGAAATAGAGATTCTGCAAACTAAGTCATGTGATAATCTTACTGATTTATTCACAAAATCTCTACCATATTCATTATTTCATAAATATGTTGAAGGAATTGGTACGAAGAGACTTAGGGACTTGCAGAAATCTGGGGGAGTAAATTTGAAAAATTAATCCTTTGTGCATCGTATTGTACTCTTTTCTTTGTATGAGTTTTACTTTGATGGTTTCTCATATGAAGTTTTTAACGAGGTAATATCAGCATTATATATGTTATATCATCTTGTTTTTCCCCCACAGGAGTTTTTTAGGAGATGATATTTTAAGGGCATACACATGATTATCATGGTGTTTTCTCCTATATTTTTCCCATTGGGTTTTAAAGGAGTTTATCCTGATATATCAATGCATATCTAAGTTTTTCCCACTGGGTTTTTCAAGATTAAATATTATGATGAACATGGAGTATCTAGAAGATAATTGATCAAGGAGAGTGTTAAGAATATTCTGAATATTCCTAATGATCAATTAGCAGGATAATTAGCAACTGCAAATGACAGTTGCCAGATCGTGGGAGCGGGGTCTCCGGGAGCGGGGCTCTCCCTTCTCCCTCTTGTAACCGGCCTTGATGGCCATTGTATATATATTACTGTTCATCAATAAAGATTACAGATCTTGATTACTATTCCTTTCTACTGTTCCTAAACAAACTACAATAGCATTGACCTGCAGCACGGCCGGCCGGCCAACTGCGTCGCGCCACGCGTCCCTGGCCGGGTCCAACCCGCAGCCCGCGCAGGCGCGCGCGCGTGACAGCCGCCGAGCGCCAGTCGCATGGCGACACGTGGCAGGGGGAGGGGAGATTTCTCGCGCGGCCGCGCGCGTGCGGAGACGCGCCGCAGTGTCCTCTGCGGGCCAATGGCGTGCTGCCACGTGGCCGCCTCTGGTATTCCCCCACGTATGCGCATGCATGGCGGTGTAGAGTGGGTCCCACCGTGACATGAGCTATTTTGTCTTTTTCCTATCTTGCGCATACGAGCTCCAAAGTATACAAATGATATGTCCATTTCGATCATCTCGACGAGCCCGTCGCAATGGTGGAGTCCAATTTGGCATTTGACACTATTTCCAATGGCGCCCTTTTATGTCTTTGGTTCTTTTGCTCTGTGATTACATCGTTTAACACGTATTTCCATGCTTCCTGCAATAAAAGCTAGGAACACCAACACTTATGGAAATTGTCAGTATAAACCCTTAATCTAGTGTTGATGATCATTTTTCATTTATTTTCTGTAGGAGTTGACGGTGTAAAAGCAGTACTTAACAGCCGTCAACATCCGCCATGACAGAGGAAGGTGGAGAGCGAGGGGCCGCGGGGAGGGGCGGCGAGCACGGGCTCCCTCCGCCGCCGTGCAGGAGCGCTACCGCTGCCAAGTCGGCCGCCGCCTCGCCTTGCTCCGCCCACGGGTGGAGGCCAGGCCCGGTACCGCTACCGCTCGCCCAACAACAGGTGTACACACGTGCCGCCCAGGAGGGCGCCCGCTTGGTAGGTGGAGGAGGCCGCCGCTCCTACAGGTGGAGGAGGCCACCGCTCGAGGAGGCGGCGGATCCAGCCGTCGGGGGTGGTGGAGTGGCGTCGGTCGAAGAGGTGGGGGATACGTGTCGGTGTTTTAGACTGGCAAACCTACCAAGGGGGTACCCGGGATAGTAGATTGTGCGGTGGAGGATCGTGATCGGGAGATCGAGAACTCAAAGGTAAAGGCAGGGACACGGGACACAAGATTTATACAGGTTCGGACCGCCAAGGTGGCGAACCCTATGTCCTGTTTGGGGTATCAAGTATGGCGCCCTGCGCTTGGGTGTTCAGTTGTTCAGATGGTCCTCCTAGGTACCTGACCCTCCTTTATATAGTCCAAGGGGTGGGTTCCTAGTCGGTTACAAGGTAGGAGTCCTAGTAGGATTACATGAAACGAGTCCTAGTAAGATTACAGGGAAATTCTAGTAGGAGTCCGTCTTCATCCTTCCTTGTATGAGTACCCGGGGTGTATGCCCGACAATACCGCCGTCCGGGGGTGGTGGAGGTGGCGGTGGTCGAGGAGGCGACGGATCTTGCCGTCAGGGGTGGCTCGGTGGTGTCGCTGTGGCACGGCTGCTGCTCCGCTCGCGTAGATGGCGACATGTACATGTTGAGGAGGAGACCAGCTTGCGCACCCTCGTTGACCCGACGTGGGAGACCCTGCCGCGCCGCTGGCTTCCCGATCTGTGGATCCGCCCCTCGTCGCGCCGGCGGACGAGCACCTCCGCGCCTCGCCGCGGTCTGCACCGATGCCGACGCACCCCTGCGCGGTTGCGATCCACCACGGACTTGTGCTCCGCCATCTCCAACACGGCCGCCAGCGCCCCGCAGATCCAGGCCCGTGCGCCAGGTGCCGCTGTCACGCCAGCTCCTCTCGCATCGCCGCCGCCTCCACTGGCTTCCATACCCCACGCCGCTGGCCAGAGCCCCTGCCTGCCCAGCCTCCTGGATCTAGATCTGAATCGGTGGAGAGAGAAAGAGAGTGTGGAAACGAATTCAAAATGGGTGGGGTGAAATATTTAATAGTACACCAAGCACACAAGAGCGGTACTGCTTGGGAAGTTCATCGCCGAGTAACAGATTAAGCTGCTCAGTGGGGACACGGTGGTCCAGGATGAGGGCCGTAGTCCCGGAATTAAGCCTTCCACCGCGTGCTTAAAAATACCGTATTCCTTGGCCCGTCGCAGTAAAACTTCTGCAGCATACGCTTAGGGCACCCGCAGGGAGGTAGATAGGCGCTCTATAACAGTCCACGTAGGAGAGAGAAAGGATGAGAGAGAAGAAAACGTCGCCAGAGCTGGCGAGGGTCGCTAGGCACACTCCCACCGTGCTGCTCATTTTCTCTCTGCTCTACTCTGCGTCGCGGTGGAAAGGGCAGGGATGGTCCAGCCAGAGAGCGTGTAGGCGAGGGTGGCGGCGGCGACCGGCCGGCGCGTCCGGCAGTGCGGAGGTGGGGCTGGGGAGGTGCAGCCGGCGTACGCAGCGCCGTTGTGGCTAGGTGATGGCATGAACGGGCGGTGAGCCGGCGTGGCCGATGGTGAAAAGGTGTAGACGGCGGAGGGGCGGAGCAGGGCCGCCGCCATGGGCGGCCTCGGAGGTGGAGCGCGGTACCGGCATGGGCAGGCGCGCGTGGCCACCGTTCTGGGTAGGGACGAGGTTCCCGGATGCCAGAAGTTCTGCGGCGCGACCAGAGGCGGGGTGTGGCGGACGGCGAGCGGCAGGTGGGGAGGTCGTCGGGCGGGCCAGCTCGCAGCCGCCGGCGTGCGCGCGGGTCGGGAGGACGTCGGATGTGGAGCCGTGGACAGGGGATCTCGCCACCGCCGGCGAGCTCGCGGATGGGGATTGGGGAGGCCGTTTGGGCGCGGGTGGATCAGCTTGCCGCCTCCGGTGAGCGCACGATTGGTGTGGCCACACGAGCGCGGGTGTGGACTGTGGAGAGCTCGCTGCTGGTGGCGCGTCCGCATCACGCAAGCAAGGATCGGCGGCGAGCGGATCTCCACACCCGGCAGCGAAGCTAAGCTCCGCGGGCGGATGGCAGCGAAGCGGAGCTCCACAGGATGCAGCAGCTGTAGCCCTTGGACGCCCGAGCGCGCTGAGTGGCTAGCAATGCCGGCGAGGAGGAGGGACGAGGCGGTCTTCCGCGGCCACCGGGGCTGACGGAGGAGGCGTGCGACGTCCGAAGCTCGCAAAGGAGGGTGTGGATTTGGCGACATCGGAGCATATCGAGGAGAGGCCAGGCGTGGAAGGACCGAACCGAAGGAAGCTGTGGTGGAGGCGTCGCGCGGCCGCCGCCCGCCGGTGTCGAGGATGAGGAAAAGGAGTAAAACAATTTATCATGCGGGACCCACATTTGTTTTGGGCAGTGTGCTTAAAGATAAACTGTTGGATGAGTTGCTGTTTGCACTATCTACAGCTGAGTTGGCAGTGATTACAGAGAGCAGCCTGCGCTTACCATTGCGGGTGCCCTTACATTACATGCCTGGTACGAGGGTCAGTCGCACCCATCACGAAATCACCTAGGGTCTTGTTTAGTTAGTGAAAAATTTACCTTTTCAACGTTTTGAACTCATGTAGCACACTGTAGCATTTTTCATTTGTTTGTAGTAAATATTATCCTACCATGGTCTAACTAGGCTCAAAAGATTCGTGTCGCAAAGTACATCAAAACTGTGTAATTAATATTTTTTTTACCTACATTTACTGCTCCGAACATATGTCTTTTGGTGTATTTAATATGATGTGATGGAGAGAGAGTTGAAAAAGTAGCAAATTTTTTGCTAAAAATCTGCCAACTAAACAAGGCTTAGGACCACGTCTGGTCGGTTCGGATAAAAACTACCCAAGCCCCAAATAATCATGATTCAAGGCGAAAGAACAAAATCCAACGAAATCAAAAGCTGCTGGGAGTCCGTGACACGCGGGACTCGCCCCCCCCCACCACCATGTCTCGCGTCAGGTCCTCCTTCCCAGAGGCTAAGAGCAACTCCAGCAGTTCCCCTACTTGAGCTCCTATTCCAAAAGTAGGGGCTCACAGCAAAAAAACGCACTCCAGCAGAGTCTCAATCCCACCCTAATCACTGTTCACCCCCTACTTTCCCCCCTCCAGCCCCTTCTCCCGCGGGTGGAGAAGGGAGCCCCTACTCTCCTGTTGCTTCGGTTTGTTCCTCGCGCCACCACTCGGATCCCCGCCTCCTCCCCCGTCCGTCTCTTCGATTCGCCGGATCCAGTGCAGGAGGACCGGAGGAGGGCGCCGCTCAAGACCTCCGCGCCCCGCCGTGAGCTCCGCCTCTGCGCCCGCCGCGAGCGCCCGGAGCACCAAATCGAGCACCACTGCCGGCGAGGAGGAGGCAAGAAACCGTCGCCTGGAGCTCCCCTCCCTCACCGCGACCGGCCCCAACGCCACACCCGACCAGAGCTCAAGCTCCCCACGCCGCCGCCTCAGATGGTGGCCGCCTCCGAATCCGCGCCCGCCCGAAGCTCCGTGGGCGCCGCCTCCGCGCGAGGCAGGAGCTCACGCCGCCCCGCGCCGCTGCCAGGACCTCCGCGCCTGCCAGGACCTCCGCGGGTCGTGCCGCCGCGTCGCCCGCGCGTTCGCGAGATCCGCGTCGCGAGATCCGGCCTTGCGGGCCGTGCTGCCGCGGCGCCCAGCCGGTGCTCGCCAGCATCAGAGGAGGGTCACCCGGCCGCAGGCCGGCAGTGCACCGGCTCCTCTGCTTCGGCTATGGTGGAGAAGAAGAGAAGAGCAGGGAGAAAAAGAAGGGGAGAAGAAGAGAGGAGCAAAGAGAGAATGGAGGGGAGGCCGGTGGGGAAGAAAGGGTGGGGAATTTATTTTGTCACTGACGTGTTGGTCCTACCTGTCATAGTAAAATAAGAGCTGTTACTGGAGTTGAGCTAAAAAATGAAGTCTCCAAAAGTTGGGGGAGCCCCTACTCAGTAAAGTAGGGGCTCCATCTCACTCCGACGCAACCCCCAGAATCTGCCACCGCGGTGAAATGGGGCGGCGGCGCCGATTCGCGCAGCTGGACGACGACGACGACGACGACGACGACGCGGTGCCCGTCAAGTCCAAGCCCTCCGGCGGCGCCCCCTCCTCGGGCGCCAATCCCAGGAAGCCGCAGCCCCCGACGCCGCAGCAGCAGCGTCGCCGCGTCCCCGCGGACGAGGACGAGGACATTGAGCTTGAGGAGGAGGACGACGAGAAGGAACTGGAGGCGATGCGGCGGGACGAGGAGGAGGAGCTCCGTGAGCAGAAGGCTGAGACGCAGACCCGCCGCCGCCGTGGACGGCCCAAGCGACGCCGCGAGCCGGAGAGCGAGGACGAGGAGCCCGAGGAGGAAGAGCCGCAGGAGGAGCCCCGCGAGGAGGAGAACATGGACCCGGTGCCTGTCGGGGACCCGGTCAGGATCACCGGCAAAGGGAAGAAGCAGAAGAAGCACTATAACTCCTTCGAGTACGAAGGCAACACCTACGAGCTGGTAAGCCGCCGCCTCCTTCCTATCCAGCTTCCCGATTGCTGCGTTTTTGGGGCGTTTTAGGGTTTCGGGAGGCGCCAAATGTTTGCTTTCCGGTGGGTGATTGCTGTGGGCTTATTTGCGCAGGAGGACCCCGTGCTGCTGACGCCTGAGGACCGCACTCAGAAGCCATATGTCGCCATCATCAAGGTCTGTGATTGGATCAGGGACTTAGGCAATTTTAAATGGTGTTTCCTTAATTTCTACTCATTTGTTTGTTAGGTTCCATAGGCTAGTTCACAAAACTTTGAGTTTGCAGCCATTGATGCTTCTGTTCTGTGATAATTGAGTGACGAGAGTCCTTATACCAGTAAGATAGACATTTTTTTTTACTATGAATGCAGCTCCCTCCGTCCCAAATCGTAGGACGTTTTGGCTTTCGAATATATAAATCTTTTGTTATGCATCTACATATAATGGCTTATGTCTAGATACATAGCAAAACCTATCCGAAACGACCTGCAATTTGAAAAGGAGAGAGTAATTGATTAGGCACATCACATTTTATTAGGCTAGGTTCTGGCTTATGCTATTTTCAAGTTGGCATTTTCCCTAGACTGTAACTTAGCAAGTTTTGTATCAAGGTGTTTGTTTATCTGACCTCACAGTTTTCACATAAATACTTCCTTTTAGAAGCCTCTCATCTGGGTACAGCTGTAGTATCTAGATGTTCATACATGTACGCACACCACACCACACCACACATGCACAAACACACCTACAACTACACACAGATCTGATGATCGCATCCCTCTTGAGATCACCGGAATCATCTGATTCCGTAGGCGACGGGCACATCACGTTACCATTGTGGCTTCATGCGTGAGAGGCATACACTTGGAAACATTCCAAGCGGGGAGACTATTTGAGCAGATTCACGGACCCAACGCCGGTGATAGAGCACACAACGGCGAAGAAGAGAGCAGCCCGGTGTACCTTATTCCACAAAAGCGACGCCGTCTCTCTCCTCCAAGCGACGCTGGGAAACCCACACCTCATACTGCCACCAGCAACGAAGAAGAAGCAGCCGAGGACGAACCCAGATCCGCCAACTTTGACGCCACCGTCGGCGAAGCAGCACAGGTAGAACTTCACGTGCCGCCTCACCACCGTCGCCGGCATTAGACGGAAGGAACAATAGCTGCAAAGAAACCATCGCCACCACCTTCACCTGAACACAGAAGAAAGCAGCAGCAATTCTCCTCCGGCGAACCCTAGACCTCTCAGGCTGCTCACCGAAGACGACTCCGAAGCCGCCGTCGTCGTCAAGGAAAGCCTGGAGAGGGATTATTGGCTGACACAGCAGCAGTGCCGCCGGCAGCAACCTAAGCTCCACCACTGCCTAGGCAGCAAGCACACCTAGCCTACTAGCTAAGATACACCCTATAACTAGTAGCTAAAATACACCGGACATCGATTCGACCTGTTTCGCACCCGCTCCGGCGCCGACGAGGCTGCCGGATGGTGGGAGCCGGACAAATCGACGCCAGATGTGGCGTCGCCCTTGTTTCGCCTCTCTGGTTCCTGTAGCAGGGGGACTCTCGACTCTTCTCAGGTTTGATTGTGTTTATAAATGCTTCCTTTTAAATGTAATAATCCCTACTTTTTTTTGGATTGCTTATGTTGTTCCCTTTATCTGGTTGTTACTAGTAACTTCAAACTATTGCTTTGAATTGTTGAGAAATGGACGCGATAGTTGACATTTTTCATGAACATTAACCATGTACTTGCTGCTAGGTATCATTTTGGGTTTGATTTTTCTTTTTCCTTTGTTGGCATGGATACAAATGGACCCTAAGCTGAGGCCAGCCTTTGTGTTGAGCAGTTTAATGTCAGTCTTACCTTATATTCTATGGCTAGAATGATTACCTATTCTTGCTAGTGCTGAGGTCAAAGCCCTTTATCACTTTACACCCAGAATGTTCTGTTTTAATATAGTCAATCCTTAGTCTTTGATACAGACACCTACTTCCTATGGTTCTCTACAATATTTGATATTCCCAACTTCCATTTTTTGTAACACATTTGCATACTTACCTTGGAACAGGATATAACTGAAACTGAGGGTAGCTTGAATGTGACTGGCCAATGGTTTTATAGACCAGAAGAGGCTGACAAAAAGGGTGGTGGAAGCTGGGTAGCACGTGACACGAGAGAGCTATTTTACAGTTTTCATATCGATGATGTGCCTGCAGAGTCAGTTATGCACAAATGTGTGGTTCATTTTATTCCTCAACACAAGCAGATTCCGAGTCGAAAACAACACCCTGGATTTATTGTCCAGAAGGTGTATGATGCAGTTGAGAAGAAGCTATGGAACCTAACAGACAAGGACTATGAGGATAACAAGCAACAAGAGATTGATCTCCTTGTTAAGAAAACAATAGACCGTATTGGGCAGGTTCCTGATCTCGCACCTGAAGAAATACCTATTGACAACATCGATCATTTATCAAATAAACGACTACGTAAAAGACCTGTTAACCCTATAGATGTAACAAGAGAACCTTCAGTTGGCAAATCTGAGCACTTTGCAAAAGCAGAGACACCTGGAAGTGATAAGCTAAAGAACTATGACATCCTTGTCAGATATAAAGCACTTTCTGGTGAAGAGTCTCGTGATAAGTGTGTTGACAAACTGGTAGATTGTATTCCAATAGCATCAAAGGATAGTGCCAGAGCATCTCATGCTGATCCTGATGCTGCTGCTAAAAGTTCAACTAATGGTTCATCTGCAAAGGATGTTGGTTCTGCTGTAAGTTGCTTGTTTATTATCATCCAAATGTTCTGAACTCTTGCATATTGTATCTGTCTTCAATGTATCGTATTTCTACTTCGTCGGTAAAGATGTTGATGCCACTAATCATGTTGTTGGCTTATTAGCCCCCCTAACTCATTGCAAATTATTGCAAGTACTGCCAAATGATTCCTAGATTACTGTACAACTTACCGAAACAAGCATCTGTCGCTCAGGGACACTAATACTTAGCAAACATAACCAAATTTGATGGCTGCTAAACTGATTCTCCAGTTGTTTATGAAATAGAATTTTGAAATGCTCCAGAACCATTTATTTATGAATGCGAAGGCATTTTCAATGGATTTCTGAGGCTACATATTTTTTTCTCGAACACATTTCTGAGGCTACATATTACCTTCATATATTAACATGCATTGCTAAATCGAGTGATCTGGGATGTGAGGCTTTAAAGCCTTCTCACAGTCTAAGTAGATGGCTGTGTTTATGCTGTGGCTTGCTAGTATGGCAAAAGTTGCACTTTCTGTGTTGTGACAGTCTCTTATTTTGTTCCATGTTCAAAACCTATAGATTGAATAGAAAAGAGATGTACTTAGATGCTTGAATAATGTTGAATTGGCATGTGGTGTTTACTGTTAGTCTGCTAAATTTCCTCTCATCTGTGTCACTGGTCAGTATGATTTCTTCAGCGAGCACTAATTATGGCCATCTTGTTAGTGTTTATAATATAAGCTTTGCTTGAGTTGGTTAATTCTGGATAACTGGAAGCATGACAGTTGAAAATATTGGCATTGGTTGTGTGTCCCCTTTAAGCTTGGCGTTCACAAATGTGTTCTTTGAAATGCACCTATATATTAATGATTTTTCTTGAATGGATTCCTTAGATCTCATGATTTGGGCAGAACTTGGATAAATTTGTCCTGAAACAGGATAATATGTTTCTTGCTCTGATTAGCTCCATCTCTATCCTCTTTGTCCGTATGTGCATACATGTACATGTACAATCCATTCAGTTTCTTTAAATAAAGAGCATGTCTCATTTCTAATTTTCCTTTTTATATTTGTAATTTACTCTTTTTACTGTTTGTATTTATGAAAAGAAAAAACTTGTATGTTTACTAATGCCTTTAACCTTCTCTTTGACTCTTTGCTTCCCTCGTTCCATGTTTCTGTACATCTGTTGATCCTTCATTTCCCTCTTATAATGATGATTCTCTATGTTTTCAATCAGGACAATGAAAAATCATACACATATGATGTTATTGTTCCAATAATGGTTGCATTAGAAAGATCTGCATTTGAAGCTCTAGGCAATGATTTTTCGAAGTATAACCAGAAACTGAGACAGCTAATATTCAACATCAAGGTACACGTTTTTATCATGGGCCACTTGATAACTTTAGATACGTACCTTTTCTCATACCATCAATCTTAATGGAGCATTACTAGAGAATGCGTGTTTGTACTCAAGCATGCATTCATTATGTGCCAACATATATTCTTTTCCAACATAGCTTTATACCTTGACAACATAGAATATTTCAGTTAAGATTGTTTATTATGTTTTGACCAACCTAAACTTTAAAACTGTCCTATTTGAGAACCTCTGCATGCAGAGCTTGTGTATACTGCAAAGTTATTGACAAGCAACCTCACCTGTATAATTATGTTAGCTTGGTTCAAATCTGTTCTGTTGCACATTTTCAAGAGTCCATAACTGGCAGTGATTGTAGCAATAATATGTTACTGAAATTTTGTACTACCACAAATAAGTTTTATGTTGATCCTATGGTTACCGTCATTCCAATGATTCAATCACCATTACTGTCTGCTCACACAGAGCTTATGCATGCTGTACAAGTACAACTAAGTTAGAACTTGCACATCTAAACTGCGATCCACTTGAATGTAATTGTAAAGCATTGTCATCTTGACATAGCTTCCTTCCTAGGTAACATGCAAACACAATAGCCTGATGGCCTTCGACATTATAGAAGTACTGCCATTTGATAAACTTGATAAAAAGCTAAAACAGTATGTAGGTCATCTTCTCCATAAGATGTATCAGATCCACATGTTCACTAAAGTACTGTAGGAAAAAAACAAGCTTCACATATCATTGTTTGAATGAAATTTTGTCATCCCAAATATAATGCTGCGAATAATAGACCTTTTCTATAATCTAACACTGTATCAGGATGACTGTTATTATTTCATGTTAAAACTTTAACAAGAAAATTCTGCATCCAGCCATCTTCTCCAGTGTTCAGACTATGAGACCCACCAATAACATCTACTAATGTGAATTTATACATCATATGTCTGGAGAAATACAATAGGATCGCTGATCCTACCGCAGCTGTGTAGGGTGTAGTAGGAGATTGGAGGTCGGGTCTTGAACCCTCAGCGGCGAGGAGGCACCGTGGGTGGTGGTGGCGGCGTGAAGGACAGTGAGAGGGGTGACGCGAGTCAGGAAATGCCCTTGAGGCTAGGCAAGATAATTGCCTTGCTTAATTATTTCCAAGATTGTTTAGGGATGTTTATCCCCTCCTAACAAACCAATCTAGATCTTAATCCCAATTTTGTGGAAACAAACTGAAATATCTAAGGAAATAAAATCCTAGCCACTATTCCTTTCCTGCTGGTGGTACGTGATGAATTCCCGTCTAACATCTCTCCCTGCCTCAAACAACTCATCCTCGAGCTGAAAGTCGGGATAGTGATCCTTGAACTGCTACAACGGCTCCCATGTGACGTCGTAGCTGGATAACCCCTGCGAATCTGGGCGCGAAACTTACATTTCGGCGCAGGGAGTAGGCAGCTGTCTTTGACCGGTGGCACAGGAGGTGGAGTCATTGGTGAATCCTTGAGAAATGGCTTCGGAAAGTTGCAGGTGATAGGCCACCAGATCAATGCGCTCCAACACCTAGAAGGGCTCGGTGCAGCGCGACCCAAGCTTCCCCTTTGGGCGTGACTATAGCGACTGTGTTGGTTGGTGGAGGAGCTAGAGCCACACCCAATCGCC
This sequence comes from Cenchrus fungigraminus, assembly GCA_036936925.1. Taxonomy (NCBI): domain Eukaryota; kingdom Viridiplantae; phylum Streptophyta; class Magnoliopsida; order Poales; family Poaceae; genus Cenchrus; species Cenchrus fungigraminus. The sequence continues at coordinate 43,630,305 of CM072778.1, read as the reverse complement.
CATCGCAAACTCAACTCATGGTGGTGGTTGTCGTAGTAGCTTGGCACGCTGATGGGTTGGAGAAAACGCTCAACGTCCTCCAGGAAGGCGCCGCGATTGGTGAGCAGGCGTGCCTTTGTCTCGGAAGCACCGACCCTATGCGGCAGCAAGGGTGGTTGTGGTCGGTTATACATCTCGAACGGAGTAGTGCAGAGCGCCACGTGGAAGTATTATAGCAATACTCTGCCCATGGAAGCCAGTCCACCCAGGCGCGCGGGCGTTTCCTCGTGGCGCATCGGAGGTACATGGCGACACCTTGTTGACGACCTCCGATTGGCTGTTCATCTGCGAGTGGAACGCCGTGCTCAAGCAGAGCTTCATGCCAGCCATCTTGAAGAGATTCCTCCACGTGATTGGTGTAGACCGAGTCATGGTCGCTGATGATGGATGTGGCGAACGAGGAAGCGACGACCCCAAATGTAGAGGTGCTAGTGTATAAACTGTACTAGGTCGACGAGCCCACGCTCATATGCGGGCAGCTTGTGCGGTCGTGCGGTGAATGGTAGATTGAAGAAGGCCTGTGCGCGCTGAACTCGGCGCTCGACGCGTCGTCGTCGACGATGAATGGTCGATCAAAGACTCAAAGCCCGACATCTAGAGGACCGGCCCGACGGAGAGGATGCGGTTGAGCACCTGAAGCGCCTCCGGCATCTAGATGAAGGCCTTGCACAATAGCTGTGTTAGGGTTGCGGCGATCGTCTCGAAGTTCCAGATGTTCTGGTAGTAGCCTGCTAGATGCACGACCGCACAAGCTTGCGCACGGCCCGAACTGGGCAGGGCTTAGGCCTTGATGCGATAGCTGTCAGCGGAGAAGATGTGGTCGAGGTAGGTGACAGACGGTGCCCCGAAGGAGCACCTGGAGCGCCTCAAGTGGAGGCCATGGGTGCGTAGTGCGTTGAAGACGAGGTAGACGTGCTGCAGGTGCTCAGACCATGACGAGTTGTAAATCAAGATGTCGTCGAAGAATACAAGCACAAACTGTCGGAGGAAGGCTCAAAGAAGTTCATGGGCACTTGGAAAGTAGTCGGCACGTTGGAGAGGCCCGAACGACATGACAAGGGACTCGAAGTGGTCATGATGGGTGCAGAACGTCTTCTCAATGTCTACGGCGTGCAACCGAACCTGGTGATAGCCAGATCATCACAGGTCCAGCTTGGTGATGAACTTGGCGCCATGGAGCTCGACGAGGAGCTCAACCACCCAGATGGGATACTTTTCCTTTGAGGTCTTTCATTCAGTGTTCGGTAGTCAATGCAGAATCGCCATCGTCGGCCTTCCTGACCAACAGCACAGGTGTGGAAAACGGTGATGTGCCCGGTCAGATGATGCCCTACTCCCAGCAGGATGGCACATTGCCGCTCCAGCTCGCCCTTCTTCAGCTGCAGGTAGCGGTACGGGCGGAAAACCACTGATGCTATCCTCGACAAGTGGAACCGGTGGTCGTAGGGACGCACCTGTGGCAGGTCGCGTGGCTTGTCGAAGAGGTCGTCGAACTATTGGAGGACTTCCAGCAATAGTTGTCGGCGAAGATGGTCGGCTGTTGGATGTCATCTCGGGGAGAGCCCAATCCCTTTCAGAAGGATGTGGTGGGCACCCCTCTAGAACGCCATGCAGAGGTCCTTGAAGTCCCACAGAGTGGTCCCTAGGGTGGGTAGGTAGGTGATGTCGTAGATGATGTCAAAGCCGCTTAAGTCGATACCGAAACAGGAGATGGAGAAATCCTCATGGTCTACTAGCTCTCCAAGGAGGCCATGCGGTTGGAGAGGAGCGCCAGTTGGGTGATGATTTCAGCTGGCCTTGGCGGCGGCCGCTGCCGAGTGATAAGTTGAGCCATTGTCGTCTTGCATAGCTGATACCTGATTGATAGGATCACTGATCCTACCGCGGCTGCATAGGGCATAGGAGTAGGAGACCGGAGGTCGAGGCTTGAACCGCCTGCGGCCAGGAGGCGGCACAAGGGCACTAGGCGGCGGCGGTGGTGTGAAGGACAGGGAGAGGGGCAACGCGAGTAGGGAAAAGGCCCTTGAGGCCAGGCAAGATAATTGCCTTGCTTAATTATCTCCAAGCTTGTTTAGGGATATTTGTCCGCCTAACAAACCAATCTAGATCTCAATCCTAATTTTGTGGAAACAAACCAGAATATCTATGGAAATAAAATCCTAGCCTATTCCGTTCTCGTCGGTGGTACATGATGAATACCGGCCTAACAGAATATTTGTATTGCTATTGCTATAGTAACATCACACTTCCATCTCAGGATGATGGCAATTATATTCTCTAACTATTTCATATGAATCCCCTTTCTATATCAAGAATTATAACTCATGCTGGATTGCACTTCTCTTTGTTTCTATTGTTGTCTCTGTTTCAGTTGATGTTCTTTGAATATATTTCTACTGTTGTTAATATTGGACTTACCATGGTTATTTTGGTTATCATACAGCATAGCTCTAAACTACGTGTCCGACTGATGGACAAGGAGCTTGATCCTCCAGTTCTTTTAACCATGTCCCCTGATGAATTAAAGGTCTAATTGTCACTTTAAATATTTTTATTTATATTTTGTCATTATATGAGCCGGATACCCTATCTTCATTACCTTGTTGACTGAAATCAATTTCGTCCATGTGTGAATAGCTTGGCACTCTAGTTATTTTAAGTTGATAGGACAACTTCATTTTCATTGACAAATTTGATTGGTCAATTTAGCATCCTGTGGCAACATGGGTGACTGCTGTTGCAGCTTGAAACAGCGTAATACGACAGCATTGTATTATATTATTGTGTAAGGGCCCAGTTTTGGGGTTTTGTTTTTTACTGTTTATATCCCATAAGCCCATAAATGATATATGCCCTATAAAAAAAAACTCGGCCGGTGAGGGAAAGACCGCCCCTATGGTATTAACTAAGAAGAAGCCTCGGCTTCCCCGACCGAGAAAATCCCCCAACCCTGGCCCCGTCCTGACACTAGGAGTCGTAACCCGTGGGAAACTACCTGGGCCATACACGGTCCTCAGGCCGACCTGGGCCGTCTCTTAACCAGTGCTTTGGCACACGGGGCCAGCGAGGGGATTTTTTTACCCACAGACGGAAATTCGCCCCACCTGGGGTTCAAACTCACAACATGTGGGGTCCCGCTAGCGTGCTTTGACCAACTGGTCTAGCACCCTTTGGCATATATGCCCTATATCCTTCAGTTTACATTTACATTGGCCTTTTGAGGGCGTGTTTGCCTGCCTTTTAAAACCAAATAACAGTAGGGCACAGTATCCTCCTTGCTCCACCCTGGATGATAGTACATGGTTGAGAATACTCTTCTTCTAGGCAGTGGTTGTGTAAATTACTTGGTGACCATCTGTGTTTGTTGGTCTGTGAATTTTGACTCTTAGCACTATTATGCTGTTCGTGTCTTGTCATGTTGAACATGCAAGAACATATTATTTATTATTGCTGTATTGAGTATACTAAAGTACTAGTAGTGTAGATTTACTGTTGGACCCATGTTTTACTGAAATTATTCATGTTCTGAGGAGTTTTTTATATAATTTCTCAATCTGTTAACGTTTTCCAGCTGTATATCACACCGCATGAAACCCTTGCCACAAATTCCTTATATAGAATATTTACAACATTTCAGGCTGGTTTGACTTCAGCAGAAAAAACATCTGAACCAGAAGAATCAAGACAGTTGCAGGTATATGGTACATATATTCTCTAAACTAAGTAATCAGTGAAGAGAACAAAGAGGAATATTCATTACTATATAACTGAATTTTTCACATGCAACTCTTTTACACTATGATTCTCTAAGCTTGTCATTTGAATTTTTCACATGCAACTCTTTTACACTATGATTCTCTAAGCTTGTCATTTGTTTTACTTAGATGACTGATACAAGATGTGAAAGATGCAACGAAAAGAAAGTTGGCATATTTAATATCATTCATGCAGGTCATGGAGATCGCTATCAGGTCCGAAATTTTGTTCGTGCCATGTTCTCTTTTAATTTCATACCAGTTTTCTGACATAAGATGGAATGAGATTGCTTTATTTTGTTGCTAACTGTGACATTGGTTTTTCTTATGTAGTTACATACTTACATACCATTTATACTGTCTGCTTATCTAATTCTCTTTTATAGGGCAAAATAGCAAATGATAGTGTTTACGTTGCAGGGAAAATCTGTCAGTTTTTTTTCTTTAGCATGTACCGCGAAAAGTTTAACTCAGTTGTTGACCACTTAGGGTTTAAATTAGCTTGGATTTATAAGATTATGATGTTAGAAATCCCATTCTGCATATTTAGGAGTTTAATATACGTTTTCAAGGTTCTTCAGAGTAAACCGGACTTGCTGCATTCAGTGTCAGCTGTGGTTAGAACCAACAATGATTCAGTCAAAATTAATTAACTTTGCTTTCAGCCAAGATAGACCCTAAGTTAGAACTGGCATGGTAATTCTTGATCCTTGGAATGTAGCAAATGCTGGTGGCAGCCTTAATAAAATGGACCTTAGGTTCATTGTATAACCAACTTTGAGATAACAGGTTGTTTATTTCTGAACCCATGCTACTGCACCACTCCCAATTTCGAGGGTATAAAACATAGGCGAACTAGAAGCTCTGTCAGCAAACTTCTTTGAGCGGACGTTCAGTGTGTATGGAGAGATTTTAAACAGTTCTACTGATATGTACTCCCTCCGTTTCAAAATACTTTTTTTTGCAACTTTGACCATTCGTCTTATTCAGAAAATTATCGCAAACATGTAAAACGATAAGTCTAAGTTTAAAATACATACAACATTAAAACATATAGCAAACAAAATAAATTGTACTTGCACAATTTTTTGAATAAGACGAATGGTCAAAGTTGCAGAAAAAAGTCAATGGCGACAAGTATTTTGAAACGGAGGGAGTACTATCTACCTGACGTCCTGTTGACTTGGATAATATTACTTGATTTATATAGAAGGATGAATTTCATATAGGGAACTGACTTAAGTATTTTCCGTTGGTTTTCAGCTTGAGTGTACTTCCTGCGGTCACACATGGTTTTCATCAAGAGATGCGATCACAACACTGACTGAGGACGCCCCCGAGCACTGCTAAGAATGTGGGCACGGCCCCCTGGGCAACAGCAAAGTTTGACGTCCTGGAGAAGCTAGCGAGCCCACGGGGCCAGCCTGACAAACCTCCTGCTGCTGGCGCCCTCCAGAAGAGCACGGCGGCCTACATGCCAACACTGGAGAAGCAGAAGTCGTTCGCTAAGCCCAGGATGGAGGAGCCCTCCCCTGTACCACCAAGTCAGGACTAGAATTGTATGCATCTGTGGATCGGTCTTTGGCGTTAGGAAGCACGGGATTCAGGGACGTAGACCTGTACATAAAAGATGTAGGATGCTTTGTCTCCGCTTCTTAACATGCCACCAACTTCGGTTTCCTGGTTGTAGTTTCCGGTTGGTATCTTGGCTACGGTAGTTTCTTTTGTGGTCGCCTCTGATACCGTCCGCTGTAAGCCTGTAATGCATAGCTTGATGGCTACCACCTCTTCAGTCTATTTTGAGGCCACCTGCTGCGTGTACTAGTTGAAATATTTTCGGAATCTCCAAGATGCATATTTGAGCGCTAACTTAGTGATCACAATACAACTGTGTCCTGAAATCATGCAAAAACAAGAACTTAGAAATGCACAAAGGCAAGTAGTTACATGTCTCTCAATTTTATTATTTTTTTGATATGGTATACAGACAACACTTTCAACAGTTTCAAAAAGTTGGTAGACATATTATGCGTTGAGAGAAAAATCGAAACAGTTTTGTGATCAGAGATGAAGGAGATGTTGTGGCGGCAGGAGCTGGAGCTCTAAAACATGTACGTGATGCGTTCCATGCAGAAGACAAAGACAGGCAAAATCATTTTGGAAATGGACTCTGATGTTGAAACAAGCCCTAGAGTGGGAGGTTCGCTGAAGTGGGAGGATATATATATCAACTCAAAAAATGTTAAAAACATGCTTATAGGTTTGCTGAAGTGGGAGGATATATATATATATATATCAACTCAAGTCTCTGATCGCCGGAAGCTTTAGCAGTTACTCATGTAATTTCGTTCCTAGATCGTATAATAAGGTTGCTCATGCCCTTGCTGCAGAGGGGAGCCTGTGTAACAGTCCCGATGCTGCTGAACCTTAGTTAATGGAAGTTCTTTCCATGCCAAAAAAAAGGAAAAAAAGATATGGATAGAGATTAGTATGCTTCAATATCAGAATGTTTGACAAGATCCGTTACAAAACATGAATAGAGTATGGATTGTCTCTTAATCCCTGCAGCAAATAGAAAAAGGAAATGAATTCCTAGCTTAATTTTTTTTATCAACTGCTTCCATATGCCTCCTCCGGTCGTTGCCAGACACCCAAATACTACCGGCAAAGTCTTGCTCCGACGACTAGGGAGGCTAATCTATGAGAGGTGCATAGCCATTCCAAAGATTCGGCTGCAAACTGCAAACGCTAACCCTGAATTCAGACGAGAGTATTGTCATATGCGTAGCTGGCAACTTCACATAACCATAATTCAAATCAGAAATCAGAAACCATACTAGACAATATAACTGACCAATTTTCAGATGATAAACTGTAACCAATGACAAGTATTCTGCCAGTAATTCACATAGCGAGTAGACTTCAGCTGCTGGCAGAAGATACACTTTCAGCAGGGGCAAGGAGGTTTAAGAGGGTACACAAACATTTCCTGGTGATAATAAGAGTTTAAACAAATCCAACCGAGATAACTGACTATAACAGACACATGCTTTAATGGCATGGCAACAAAGGCAGAGTGGTCTTGCTTTAGCACTGAAGGGGGAGCTTCACACGAACATATTTGCAGACTACATGCTCTCAGAAATGTAGGCAGCAAGTCTCTCGACAGGTCTTTTGCTGTTAACTTTAACTTCTCCTTGGCACCTTATCTTTATCCGTGCCAGGTAATCCACTGCGATCCATGCAAAGCTAAGCCTCTCCGGCATGTCCTCGCAGTCTGGCCCAAGCATCTCCCTTGACTTCTGGACCCATTTGGGGTGGTAGGTAACCTGGTACCATGCGGAGGCCTTCATCTCATACACCCAATTTTTCTCATCCTCACACATCTCAATTTGGTCTGGCCCAATGTTTTCAAAAGTACTCCGGAGCTCCTTGCGGAGAGCAGAGTATGAGTTCTTCAGCCTCTCCTTTATATCCCCCTGCTTCCTGCTACTGTATTTGGGAAGTGACCATATGTGCTCTGTCACAAGCTCTGCTTCAGTACGGACACCATATTGATTGAGCAGTGCGTTCAGCTGCGCTTCATATGAGCACTTGCACAGCCAAGCACTTGAGACAAAATCCGTCGCACCAGGAACTTCCATATCTGTGTCATAAGGAAGATCATTTAAAATGCAAGTGTCTTCTGGAACCAGGTCACTGCTGGAGGTTTCTTGGATTGACCGATAAAGCCTTCCAAGGATTTTATCTGACTTATAGGTGATCGCCTCATCCTTTTGCATGAAGTCGGGATATAATTTTGGTCGAAGGGATGGCGGCATTGACACAATTTTGCCCGTCTTGGGGAAATCCACTGCAGTTGCTGCTAGCTCTGCCAACTGAATGCACTTCTCATCCATGGCTCCATACTCACTTGTGTCAGCATGAACAACATGAGCATTACTTATTGGACCAAGTTTCTCATTTACCATGTTCTTCAAGAAGAAATCAACAATATCCTGTCAAAAGTAAAAGACCATATTAATAAATTGTAGTAAAGCAAGTTATCATATACAAACCAAGGCAGAAGCTATTTGCATGCACTTCATAATTTGTGTATATTAGCTACATGTATCGAATCAAATGTAAGCATTCACCAACGTTAATTTTCAAAAGAAAAGAACAGTTAATTGATGAACTGTAAAGTAATTTGTGCCTGTTAGGATGTTCTGTAAGGAAATATAAGCCACAAACTAACGATTAGGAGTTCTTGACTTTAATTTTAACTGATGAAAAGATACTGGTTGCTGGCATCAGGAATTACACCAAATGAAGCAAACAAAGTATTAATAACAGCTGATATACCAGAAATCTGATAAGCTAAAATGTTTGATTGTACTCTATAGCTACACTCATCCAAGAATCAAATAAAATAATACTGAAGTCCAGCTGAACATATTAGGCTTGCAGGATCTATGGTCTGGATCAAATCCTGCTAAATGTTTGATTGCATCCAATAGCTACAAACATCCAAGAATCAAATAAAATAACATTGAAATTCAGCTGAAGCTTGCAAGTTCCATAATCTGAAGCATCAGAATTTGTCAAGCCTTTAGTCCCTACCTAATATACACAGAACAGTACGCACTCGTTCCGGTAAAAAATAATTGATCTTTTGCAACCAAACTATTTTTTAACTTCGATCAATAGTATCATTATGTTAGATTGTCAAATCGAAATTATAAACATAACATAGGTCACTTGTGCAAATGATATGTATGAAGTTCCTGCAGACTACATACGTATTATGTGCTACATTAAAAAGAAAGGTTAAAGCTACATGTAAAACACATTAACTACAACAATTTGTTATAGTAAGATTAACTAGTTTGATCTTGCATGATACATATTAAGACAAGAGAATATACAGAGCATACAAACTCATGCAACTATCTATTGCCAAGTACATGAGAGTCAATCAGTGAAAAGCTGATGTATAAGAAGTGATGGCAGCTGACAGGGTTGTCTCTAAACAAATGTAGAAAAATCTAATGTCATCTGAAACACTGATAATCAAATGGCAGACAATATAACCAAATAAAGACATAGCTCAAGAGCTTTAGGATTCCCATGCCAGTCAAGACTAGCACGGAATTAGTAGGAAAGAATAAAATCCCTGGTTCAGGGTGGAAACTAAGGTACAATTTTGATGACTGTTTATGCTCAAGTACAATAGGGATTGTTTCAGTATGAACACTAACATGTCAATCAGAAACTATTTATGGGAAGACATCCAAACATTGAACAAATATTTAAGGGAAGAAATGCCAAGTCAATTTAACTTACATGTTGAGATACTTGGCGTGGCAGCTGTTTTGCTTCAGCTGGGGTGTAGTCCATAGGGTTCCAGCTCTTTTTGCCTGGTGGTAGAAGCTTTTCATCCCATGTCACAAAGTAGAGATCCCCATCAAGATCACTCCCAGATGCTTCATTGGCATGTGGCCTCTCACCTTTCTTTGGGAAGACCAAGCAATCAACAAGGTGGTACAGTTCAGGCACATCAACAGCTTCAAGGATCCGGACATCCCCTGGATGAAGGCATGGGTTCTTTGCCATTACAACAGTACCAACAATGGTCTCTGCATTTTTGTTTGCTGAGGAACATTTTGGTCCGTGCTTCACCAGACAATTATTGAGCGATGGAGAGGAGGCCCGAATAAAGCATTGCCCTTGTTCAAGGATCCCGAGTTCATCAAGGCAGCCCATCAACCACCTTCCCTTCGGCACAAAAATCCTTGTTTTCTCCAAAAGATCCAATAGCTGTGAAGACCTTATAGCCAAGAGCATTGCTTTCAGGTGCGGTTCAGTTCCAGGTGAAAAGCCAGCACTCAACATCAGTGCTGCAGTGTTTCCTTGCTCAGCACAAGAGGTGGTTACAACATCAAAAGCAATATCAGTGTCGGACAAAATATTGTTGAGATTAGATAGCATGGCTTCCTGCATTTGTGCAAAGATAGCATCCGGGACATTCAAGGAGGACAGTAATGTAATAATCTGGCGGTTTAAGAATCCTGGCTGAAACTTCGTCCATGAGACTACCTCTAACACAGTGTGGGAAGACTCAAACTTGTGCATGCTTGGCCTCAGGGAAAGCCGTATACCATCATTTTCTCCTGGCCAAACAGCTATAACACCCTTGAACCCTGCATACCTAATCTGGTAAGCGGATGGGGGGTTATCTGTCAGTTTCAGCGTTTTAGCGACTTCCATTGCAAGGTCCGGTGTAATCTTGCCAATTCCATCAGAGAAAACATACCCATTACGTTCAACATCCTCAAGGCACTCATTGACCTCATCTGGGTCCATCACGACCGTTGCATATGTAGATGAGAAGCACTGCCCCATCCTAGCAGCATGCTTTGCGACATTCTTACTTGTGAACCGCCCCATCCACTTCCTTATGCTTTCCACTGTTCTTGTTCTGTCCTCTGCGAAGAACCAAGCCGACCTATCCCTAAGCTGGTTCGATGAGAATGCAAGAAATGAGTACTTCCTACCGCACATGTGAAAACCCTCTGTCAAAAACATTTTAACACGCTTGTACACTTTTGTCTTATGCTGGAATGAATTTGACATCAAATCCTTGACGATTTGTGCCACAGAAAAGTTCAGCACATTACTGTTCAGTAGCTGCATCCCCTCGTCCATAAAAGTTACCCTCAAGAATCTGTCAGCCACTTCATGATAATGCCTGATAACACGATTAGAGCGCTCCACTTCTGGTGGCAGACAATAAGCCCTTGTGGGTGTGATCACCAGCCTCCTCACTTCTGAGTTTTTATCCCCAATCTTGTTGCGAAGAAGTTTGGGGTTTTTGGCAACCCTATCCTGCAGATTCTTCAGCCTCCGACATGCATCAAACACTGGAAATTTGTCCCCCCAAAATTCTCTCAATGCAGCCACGTTCACCTCATCCTCCCTTCTCTGGAGCAAACCAAAGAACTCAGGTGTGAGGTGGTGTTGAGTTATCACTCCCTTGTGCACCAGCGCATTCACGAGGAACAGCACTGGAAATTTGAGCCCCTCAGCATGCTGCACGCAGAAGAATAAGTCCTGCATTCGCTCCCCAAATTCAGGCTCGTCACGCACCGAGAGCCCCCGCCTTGATCCCCACCCACCACCGCACTCCATGATTTCCACCCTCCTCTCCCTCATGTACGCCAGCGTGCTTTCCATCTTTGGCCAGAACCGCCTCGGGAATGTGACCCTGTACACCCCGCAACGCCCAATTGCACCGCTGGGGGTGATGTTGGTGGTTCGTATCCACGGGTCGTCGTCATCGAGAAGGTCGAACGGCACGGACTCGTGGATGTCATCATCCGCCGTGCGGTAGTAGACGAGGGGCGTGGAGGACAACCGGAGCAGTAGCGAGCTATCGAGCTGGAACGTCCTGACCTCTGCTACATCGCGGACGGGGAACTCGAGCTTGACGTCGCAGCGCATAACCACGGCAGCCTGGCGGTACTCCTGATAGGCGAATGCGGTGTCGCGGGTAAAGACGAAGCGGCAGGTCCCGTCGAAGGGGTCGACGGAGAACTCGAGCCCGGCGTCCGGCCCGCGCCAGGCGGCGAAGAAAGAGTCGGGGGCCGGGAGATCCCCGACCTCGAGCCGCGAGTCGGTAAAGCGGAATGGCTTGACATTGCGGCGGCGGGAGGCGCGGAGGGAGCTGTCCGGGGCGGACGCGGCCCGGAGGGGCTTCCGGCCGAGGATGAGCTCCGACCGCCCCGCGGCGTCGGCGGCGCGGCGCGCGGCCTCCGGGCGCGCGAAGTGGACGAAGGCGTGCGGGGGCACGCGGTCGTACTGCGGCGGCTGCCTGGCGGCGCCGGCGGCGGGGATGACCGCGGGGAGGAGGAAGTCGGGGTAGGCGTCCGGCGGAGTCCACGAGATCTTGACGCGGCATCGCCACACCTGGCCCACCTCGGATTCGAGGAAGTCGGCGAGGTCGCGCGCCGTAACAGTGGCGTCGAAGCCGCCCAGGCTGACCTGCGTGATCACCAGGTCGCCCGCGCGCGGCGCCGGTGACGGGGCGGCCGCGCCCCGCAGCGATCCCATGGAGGCGGTTGCCGCGGCCGGGTTGGGTGGGCGCCGGAGGGGAACAATTTGTTTTGGTTTTTTTCTTTTTTTATTATTTTTTTGTAGGGCTTGATTTGGTGCTGATCAAATGAAATTCGAAGGGGTTTAACGGGTTTTGAGGACGGATGGGTGCAAACGCGAAGCGCGTGTTGGTTTGGTCACATTGGGTGTCGTTGGAGAAGATTGAAGGTTGCCACTGGAATTTAATTTCTTTCTTTCAGTCATTTATCGTTTTTAACTCAAAGAAGTAAATACATGTGCAGAGAAAGAGATAGCTGTTGATTGCACAATGATCTTTGTGATCTTGGAGCAATCAAAGTTAGGTCACTCTGACAATTTTATAGAAAGTTTCGTGAATATTAAATTTTATATCACACCAATAATTTTGCTGACTATTGACAGATTCTCTACTCCTAAAAAATTTGAAGCGGAGAAAAATTCCGTTGGTACTTTTTTTCCGCTCTCTCGTGCGTCCGCTCGCGCCTTCGCCCCGCGCCTCTCTCTGGTCCCACCGTCCTCCGCTCCGCAGCTAATCCCGCGCCTCCCTCCCTCCGGTCCCCAATCCAATCCACTGCGCCGCCGATCCCATCTCCGCGTCGCCGCCATCCCCGAGCCCTCACGTCCGCCTCCTCACGTCGCCGCCATCCACGCCTCCCCGCGGGCGGTCACCGGATTGCACCGCCCCGCCCTCTGTCGGCCGCTGTGCGCCATCCTCCGCTGTCCGGCCTGCGTCGCGCCCTCCATTGACCGCCGTGCGCCGCCCTTTGCCGTGCCCTCCGCCGTTCGGCGTGCGCCGCCCTTCGCCGTCCACCGCCACCTGCCGTGCATCGTCCGCTATCTGCCGCGCCACCTCCGCCCGCCGCCGCTCTGCCGTCCCTTCCCCACGTCCACATCAGCACATCTCCACCTTTTCCCCCTCCCGCACGACTCTCTCTCAATCCGCCGTCGTCGTCCGGCCTCTTCGCGCCGCCATCGACCCCCGTCTTCTCTGCACTCGGCGATCGGCGAGGCTAGGGCGCGTGGTCCGGCGGCGAGGGATCCGGCGGTGGGGACTGCAGGGCTCTAGGCGCGGGCAGCGAACAGGGATCCAGCGACGACCAGCGCATGTTGGACCTTCCCAGGTACACCCTCTTCTCTCTCTCGGGTCGACGGCGAGCCACCACACCCTGCTTGCTGCTGCGCGGGCGCCGCCGCTTCCCACGTCGATGTGGGGACAACACAGGAGACGGCGAGGAGGGCGTACCCGTACGGCAAGATTGAACCGAGGTTGCAGCGGTACTGGTACTGGGAGGAGCACCACACGTTCTGCATCCTCGACATGTTCCACGAGACTCCCTCGATCTACACGGCCTCTTCATCTTGTCTCACTTTTGGCATTCCATCTTTGACTTGAGGTGCGTGCATGGCTACAATCGATCCTCTTCTCCCCTAACCCCCAGCCTGCTATGCTCTTAGCCCTCTAACCTGCCCGGTCTTGCGTCTCAGTTCGAGCATGACTACATGAGTATGTAAGTGACTTCTTGCATTCTTTCCATTAACATACATATGCTGAATGTGCATAACGTTTGTTGCTGCATTTCCTATGCAATGGCCAACAACGATCCCCTGGAGCATGACACCGGCCTCGCCACCAAATACATTCTCCTGGTCTCCAATGTCAATGTGTGACCACCAGGTGTTTGATAGAATTCTTATGGGATATAGAAAACTATTCTCCACTGATATTTCTTTTTCTATCAACAATTTTCATTCATGGCCATTGAAATTGTTTATGCAAGAATGTATTACATTAGCTTCATTTTCCATTGTCATTCTGGACTGCAGGAATGAGACAGGAGAGGTCATAAAAAAGGTACGGAAATGGCTGATATCTGAGGCGTAAGAGATGAACCAGAATGTGTCCTTAAACATGAGTTGTGGTTCTGTCCTCTAACACAATGTGAGTGTGTAGCTAACCAATTTGAGTTAGATCGACTGATCTCACTGACATTAATTTTAGGCGCTCTGATTATTAACTTTGCCTACAACTTGATCCATAGAAATTTATTATTGGACAATTCTGCTTTGCAACACATAATGAGTGCCCTAGAAATTTAATTGGCAGTCAACTCAATTTGAATCCATAGCTCATGTATTTGATCACAACTATATATGAATAGTCAAGCAAGAACACTTGAATTGAACTATTTTCAGTTTTCCTTGGGTTGATGCATTCCTATTCATTGGTTGGGAGTTGGTATCCAGTACTAGAGCTTACTACTTGGCTTATGTCCTACTCTTGGAATATGAAATTGCCTTTTAATGGAGTCATCTTGCAAATAATATTTTGTTGTGATATTTTCATTCTTGGTGATAGTTTGGAATATGAAGCAGATCTCAAAAATGAAGTATGTGACCTCATTGCCATTTAAAGTATTTGGAGCCACCGGATTTTTTCCCAACAATGCAAATAAGATAATATATGTGCTGGACCCAAGATTAGGAATATCAATCATCATAGGTGCCTCTGTTTCCCTTTGTCTTCACATTTTCTTGGAACCGATTAAGGATAGTATAAGAATGAGGTAAATATATTATTGCAGAGTAAGCTGATACACACTATTTATTTCTTCTGATAATGCAAAAATCTAACTTGAAATCAAATTTTATATATGTAAGCATGACTGCATTGAGAACAATTTTCTTGTGCGTCTCCCATGTGCATTTCATTTTTCCCTTTTAATATAGTAATATGCCTTTATTGACTCTGATTGTTACTTACCTGATTCTATTCTCATAATTTACATACTAATGTCTGGGTTTCTAATATCTGCCTAATGTCTGCCAAATGACTCCTTTCTTGTGCGCATAACTGACACCATTATATTTATGGTTTCTTATGCTGTTATGTTGGACTGGTATGTTTTACGCATTATAATTATGTGACCATCACTACCAGTATTTTGTCACACTATCTAACATCTTACTGTTTAGCTGAGCATTTCCGAGCATCTCCTTAACCCTACTGACTTGCTACAACTACGACCGACATGAAGTAGCTATACGGTGTAAAATGGTTTCTTATTTGACATGTTTATTAAAAGTAGGAAGCCCATGTATAGAGTACACAAGTTTTCCTTTATATAGCCCAGCTTAATTTATAATTCTTTGATAATTCAGGGTTTAAACATACAGATAATTTCTTTGCCCATAGTAGGCTGTTTCATCACATTCTTGATTCTCAGGTTCCAATTTGATTTGATCTTTTTGACTACATAATAGCCAACTTGACCTACTGGTTTAAAAAATGAGGCTTGCATATGACTGTTAGTACATACATTTCTTGCAAGTTTCAGCTTTCCTTTTTCTAGAAATAAGAGGCCTGTTTTAGATACAGATGGATGCATAGTGTTTCTGAAATTATCTGTTGGTACTCCATTGTATGCATGCCTATAACTGTAACTTCAATATGACATATTTCAGTTTCAGGTTACTGTCTCAATTGCTGACAAAAAAAAAAGAATTGAACTGTAGCTTATATTGAACTTTCTGAACGCGCCTGCTGCTTCGACACGAATGGTTTCCTCGAGCTGAATTAGACACAATGAAGCACTCATTTATAGTAGGTTCGATGTCAATGAGGAGGGCTGAGATGGGGGTGCAACAGGAACCCAGAGAGAATGATCATTTTCAAGGTATTCTAGCAATACCCTTAATCTATTTTCAAGGTTGCACATGTTCTGATCTTACACTGTGATCATCATCATCCATCAGATAAGCAGAACCATTCTTATGCGAAGGAGAAAGTGGTGGAAGGAGAAAGTGATCGACTCTGATGCGAAGAGGAAAGATGGGCTATGTGCCTCTGCTTTTAACACTTGAGGGCCTTATTGTAGAAGCATAATCTAATTATCCATGAAGGAAAAGGTGACCAGCACTTCATTTCTACTCTTATGCAGTCATTCTATGGATACACACTACTTTGGATGTAGCATTTAGCGTAGTTGTGTTTCATGTACATTAGTACATAGTTTAAAATATGAGATCACTGCAACTGTTGTTTCACTTCTAGGAGTTTTGTTACTTCAGATACATCTGGCAGTACATGGATGCATGTGTTTGATTGTAGTTAAAATATGCCAATTTTTTAAATTAGATTAACTCATTTGCATTTTTTTTTGTCAGAACCATTTCCAATTGAGCTCATGACTAACTGAATGTACTGTCGTTGCTTCCAGGTCACAGCTTAGCAAGGAGAAGTGGAGGGCTTGATTCCTGGCCGTAGGGATTACATCCACCATGAGGCTGTGGCCCTGGGGCACCATAATTCTTTGAATTTATACTACTCTTTTGAATACAGGCTATTTCCTGATATTGAAAGAATTATGACTCCAGACTGATGAGCATCAATGGACAGAAGGGCATGTTATGCTGCCAATTTGGTTGGCTGGTGATGTATCTTGTAAAATAGACAAAACATCGTGCAATTTTATTTCGGTATGAATGTTTTTTAATTTTGTATTGCCATCGAGTAATCCATTGTGGAAACTCGATATGTTTGGGTTTCCTTTTCAGAGGAAAAGCAAATGTTGCTTACGTATGCTGTGTTTCGTGATGAACATATATTCATTGATGGAGCTTTTTCAGTTTTCGTTTTGTGTTCCTGATCAAGAATATTGAGTTGCGTCTAAACCCGATGAAGGAAATGATACAATATTGTTATCCACGTTATCCGGTCAAACTATCTTATAATGTTTTAGATTGTAAAAGGGTTGTAATTCAGGATTCCTCTCATGTTAGTACTCTAATTTGATCACATATAATTTAAGTTGCATATGTCATGTTTAATCCAATGTAAATTGCAAAAATTGTTTATTACCCGTAGCAACGCACGGGCACTTTCCTAGTTTTTACAAGAAGAGAGAAGGAAGAGTTTCATTATAGGTTAGAGGAGTTCCATCCAATGACACTCCACAAGCATGGTTACCTAATTTTCCATCTTGGTAATAGTCATGAAATTGTACACTGAGACTGATCTTAAAAGAACATGTATTATTGTTAAAGCTACCTTTTTATTTTTTATTTTTAACATTCGAATATTGAATTACAAATATTTAGATAGGATATTTCCCTTGATTTATAAGATTTTTGTTTTGCTATGTGCCATCTCACATGGATTGATCAAACTACCTTTGTCTTCATTAACATCTTAGTCGCCTTATGGGTCCGTTTAGTTTGCGAAGTGAAACTTTTGGGTCCTCTTTTAAGGTCTATTAGGAGTATTGAATATAGATTATTTACAAAAATAATTACACGAATGGACCGAAAATTGCGAGACGAATCCATTAAGTCTAATTAATCCGTCATTAGAGATTGGTTACTGTAGCATGACGTTGTCTAATCATGACATAATTAGGCTTGTTAGATTCGTCTCGAAAATTAAGGTAGAGGTCGTGGAATGGGTTTTGTCATTAATCTACATTTAATACTCCAAATTAGTGGAAAGAAGATTGATGTGACGGGTAGTTGGTGAATATTTGGGGAACTTACAAATAATAACAACAATCTCCACTATAACTTAGTTTGTATGTATGGTGACCCTCGTCACCGCTCTATGTCTGTAATATGGGGTCAAAGTTCAGAACTTTGTTTCTCTTAATAGTACTCTTCCTATGTTATGTATGGGAGACCTTAATGAAATCATGCATGCTAACGAGAAGCTAGGTCCTAGTCGTGTTAATTTCAATCGTATGAATGCTTTTTGTATGTATGTTAAGAATTGTGGGCTTTTTTATCTTGGTTATAATGGTCATGCTTATACTTGGTCTAACAAAAGATTCACTTCAATGCCTACTTATGAATGACTTGATCGATGTTTAGGAAATGCAGAATGGTGCAGAGCGTTCCCCTTGACCACTGTCTACCATCTTCCTATGATGTACAGCGACCTTGCCCCATCCTGCTGCTTCCCTCGCAACGACAACACCCAAAAAAACCTTTTAGGTTTCAGAATTGGTGGCTCTCATGGAGCAAGATTTCCAGGACACTGCTCAACAAAGCTGGCAACAATCAACTAATCGACCTTTCTCTCATAAAACTGGTTTCCTGAATGCAGATCTAAAGAAGTGGCGTAGGAAGAAACCTAAAAACAGTGACCAGCTAGCTACCATTGAAGCTCAGATCCTAGCTCAACAATCCCTTCACCCTTCCAACCAAGATCACACCATACAACATCAACTTCAAGAACAGCACCAATCTCTCCATGCCAAAGAAGAAGCTTATTACATTCAAAGAGTCAAAAAGCAATGGGCTGTTAAAGGCGACCGAAACACCGAGTTCTTCCACCTAGCAATTATCAAAAGAAACCGAAAAAATAAAATCTCCAATCTTCTCACTCCTGATGGTTCTCATTCAACTACTCCAGCCCAGATATATATCTTCAACTCTAATAAATTACTTTCAAACCATCTTCTCTTCATCATCCACTCCTCTCAATCATTCTACCAACCTCCCTTCTCATCTTCCTACCCTTTCTTCTCATTCACAGAACATGCCTCTCCCTTCTCCCCCCCAACAGCCACCTCTCCTCCTTCTCCACCTCTTTCACAGCCACAGCCGACCAATCCCAATTCACAGCATCCCCCTCTTTTCAGTCTCCTCTCTCAAACTATGCTCTCTTCAACTACACTTACTCCATTCCTGATCTTAAAGAGATTCAAATCATCATCAACAAAATGAGGAGCAATGCTGCCCTGGCCCCGATGGCCTCAGTGCAGCTTTCTACAAAGCCTCTTGGAACTGGGCAAAGCATGACAATCATCAATTGGTAACAGCCTTCTATACTCATGCTACCTTACCTTCAGAGCTCAATCAAACCTTTATCACTCATTCCTAAAAAAACTCAATCCTTCTACTCCTCAAGACTATAGACCTATAGGGCTATGCAATGTCATCTACAAAATTATTGTCAAATCTCTAGCTGATAGGGTTCAGCCCCACCTCCCACACTATATCTCCCAAGCTCAATCAGCCTTCATAGCCAACAGACATATTTCCTCTAATGTAATCATAACCCAGGAAATCGTCCACTCTTTTAATATAAAAAGTTGGCATTCCCATGCTTTCCTTCTCAAAATAGATCTAGCTAAGGCATTTGACATGTTGGAATGGCACTTTATCACAGCAGCTTTGACCAAACTGTGTTTCAATGACCACTTCATTCATCTTATCCACACTTGCATCTCTACTTCATCCTTATCTATCCTAGTTAATGACGAACCGACAGACTATTTTTATCCACAAAGAGGGCTCAGACAGGGCTGCCCCCTCTCTCCCTATCTTTTTGTTATTGCTATTAATGAACTTTCTCTCAGATTACAAGAGGCACTTCACAATTTTAATTTGCAGGGGGTCACCCTAGGAGACGGAGCTCCTCCAATACACTCACTTCTTTTGCAGACAATCTCATTCTTTGTGGAAAAGCTACACCTAAGGAGGCTCAAGCAATTAAGACCATCCTCTATGACTTCTGCCATCAATCAGGTCAAACACCAAAGTTACAAAAATCTTCTATCTATTTCAGTCGCAATGTCCCTCAACACATCAAAACTCAAATCAAAGGTATTTTTCATGTCCCTACCCTTCAGCCTAATACAATGCACCTGGGTCATCCTATGATTTTTTCCCACAAAGACAGGAACAAAGCATACAATTTCATTTATTCCAAGTTTTATGCTAAGTTTGGTACTCTTAAGGCAAATAAATTAAATCATGCCGGCAGATTACAATATATAAACTCTGTTCTGTCTTCCATCCCTGTTTATTACATGTCTACTGTTCTTTTTTCCAAAACCTTTTTAGAAAAAATTAATCCTATTATCAGAAGGTTTTGGTGGGCTGGTGTTCAAGAGGAACATTCCTCTAACCCCATTGCCTATTGTTCTTGAGATGATATTTGTAAACCCAAAGCCCAAGGGGGTTTAGGTATTAGAGATATGGAGCTTATTAATAAGAGTTTAATCATTCAATCTGCCTAGAATGTTGTTACTCACAAAAACCCTTTTCTTTATGACATTCTCAAGGCTAAGTACTATCCTAACAACTCCTTTTGGACAGCCCCTACTACAGGTCCTCGTTCTGTTTTCCGGTCTTCTATTTTGCAGGTTAAGCATTATTTACAAGACAATGCCATCCTTCAGATTCAAGCAGGCAACTCATCCATATGGTCCACCCCACGGATGGACTCATGGACTACTATACATGATAATCTCATTTTACCTGTCACCAATTTGCCTCTACCTTCTTTGGTTTCTGATTTGTGGTTGCAGGGATCACATGAATGGGATCAACAACTCCTTTCTACTACTTTTACACCTCAAACAATCTAGACAATCACAACCACCTCGGTTGTAGATTCTACCAGAGAAGATGTGCTAAGATGGGTACCAGCAACCAATGGCAAATGCACCTCTAAATCCATCTACTCACATCTACAACACCAACAGCACCATACCCTGCTGTAAGGAATCGGATGCTCGTAGCCTAAGAGGGGGAGGGGGTGAATTAGGCAACTTAAAACCTTAACCTATGACTTCACTACTTTTGCATAAAGTAAACTAGATCAAATCTATCTAGATGTGCAATCTAAGATTGATCTAGTGTGAAATCCTCATCCCAAAACAAGTTTTGCAACCTATAGCCAATCCTAGCATGATACTACTCTAGGAAAGTAAAGGTAAGTAAGGATTGCAAGAAAGTAATGCGGAAACGTAAATAGGTATGAGAGGAAGCAAACTCTTGACACGCAATTTATCCCATGGTATCGGTAGGCACTAAGCCACCCCTAGTCCACGTTGTTGAAGCACTCACACAAGAGTATTGCTTCCCGGTCACCAAGTCTCTCCCAAGAGCACCACTTGACTCGCCACAAAGGCTTGCCACTTAGGCACTCGCCAAGCTCCCCTGGTCACCTTGATGCCGCCTCCACTAAGGAGCTTCTCCACTTAGGAAGGGGGTCTCCACGTCCCCCGCACAAAGTGTCCTCACCACTCCACACCAAGCCGGAGGGTCGAAGATGATTGCCGGTGAGCCACTTAGGCCCTAAGGCTTCTGGCGCACCTTGTACAACTTGATTCATTCAAGAATCACCTCACAAGGTTGGCACAACCTTGCACTCACTTAGCTCTAAGCTAAGCCTAGCACTAAGCACACACACAAAGCATGTACAAGTCTCTGGATGAGCAATTTAGCACTTGGATGGATTGGCACTACAAAAAAAACTGGTTTCCATGACAAAATGATATGGTCATGTAAAGTACAGAAACTGTCATAAAAAGTGTCTTTTGACGAAAATCCACCGTCATAAGGGTCGTCACATATCGACCGTCGCTAAATGTACCTTGTGACGAAAAATGGTAAATCGTTGTATAATGTGGGGACCTTTTGTGACGGTATGTTATTTCGTCATATATTGTTGACATTATATGATGCCTATAACTGTCATATAATGTTGGTCAAACTGTCATATATTGGCATTCCTGGCCCATTTGTTTTTTTATATTGGCATTCCTGGCCCATTTGTTTTTTAGAGGATCCTGGCCCATTTGTTTTTTTAGTGGATGCTGGCCCATTTGTTAATAGGCCAATTTTGAACTTCGGCCATTTTCCGACCCACTCTATAAAGCCCATCAAATTTTCAGCAAATAAACATTTCAGCCCATATAATTTCAACCACTCAAACTGTAAGCACATTTATCATAACAGCCATTTCCCATTTATCAGAATTACAACATATTATATACAAAATCTCATGTTACAATCTTAGCACATGAAAATGGCTGGTTACATTCTTGTTCTCATCTTGCATCCAACAATAATCTGCAACCAAAATAAATATATGCATCAGCACATATAGTACTCTGGCTGCTATAAAATTTTAATTCCATTCAAGTCATGCATGCATCGCATTGGATAGAAGAGTGTACAGCACATCCAATAGTACATCACAACAAAATGACCCCTCAAAAGCACCAGCTAGGCAGCTAGTCAATTCCTCTCCCAAGTACATCAGACTCCAGTTTTCTACACATGTTCCAACAATGAATGGTTTCAACAGAATTATTGATTTTTATGTAAAAGATACATGGTTCCAAGTCTAGCTCACCTACTCTTCCAAAGATTAAGCATTAAATTGTTTTTCGTCAGGCCATAAATTATTTTTCATCATAGATACTTGCAGAGTTGCAGTAACATGGAGTTCACACATGCATTCACTACACACAGATTTCCTTAAATGTATCACAAAGATATGGCATTCACTATGAGATTGTTTCACCATAGATCACACAAATGGCACATTCACTATACCTGTGCAAGCTGTTGTTACCTAGGCACCTAGCTGCTGCTAGACCAACACTTATGAACTGCACAAAAGAATAAAACAGGCAAGCAGAGTTAGCTAGTTAGACATAAGTAGACTAGCACATATCAAATGCTTTAGTGAAAATATCATAAGTTCACAGCTAACTCAAATTACATAGCAGACTATCACATATCAGAACAAGCATGGACTGCAGTTCACTGTAGAAGGGAACTAGTGAATATTTAAATGCATGACACAAATGGCATGTAAAATTTTATTCTAAGCAGCACTAGAAACGGAGACAATTTATGTAGGCACATGTAAATAGTTGTTGAGCATTGAGGGATATAATCAAACAGGTTCTATTTTATGATAATGCAAAGTGCTTGCTGGAGGAGGAATAATATTAACTACAATCGTTCAGAACTGAACCTTGTAGATCCTGAGATTAGAGACAGAACGACTTAAATTACAGTGACTCATAACATAGTCAAGTGATCCCCAAAAATGTTTGGAAATTTTAACAATGACAGCACCTTGGATACAAACTGACCAAACCACGCGCCACACAAATCCGCAAGTAAATGGATGGAGCGAGAGGGGAACTGGATTTGATTGCCCACGGACACAACCCAAGTAAATGGATGGAGCGAGAGGGGAACCACAACCCCGTACCACTACCAGTACAAGCAGAGTACGCTGCGAAGCGAGACGGGTCTCCACCCCTCTAGTCGCAGGTGAGGCGACTTCTCACTGCTCGCTATGACCCATCGACAGCGCCTAAGTTGCCAGCGACGAGGCGACCCCTCACTTCCACAGCAATCCACTTCCACCCCCTAGATCCACCGCACGCGATTCCTATGCCGGCAATCCCCAAAAGGGGAGGGGATGGCTACCTGGTTCGGGAGCGCAGCGGTGGTGATGGAGGAGCGACCGGCGGGCGGAGCGGTGACGTCTGCGCTTGGGCTGCTGCGACTGAACGAGGGTGGCGTCTGCGCTTGCGCTGCTGCGACTGAATGGGGGAGGCCGTCAGATGCCGTGCAGATTGGCCATGACAAGAACGCAGGAAGACCGCCGATGAAGGGGGTGGGGTGAGGATGAGCGGTAGGGAGGGCCGGGGCTCGGGGCTAGGACGGAGGAGAGGGAGAAGGCGGCGCGGGCGCACAACCGAATGTGGGGAGGCCGGGATGGATGCGGCGGAGGAAGAGGGATATGTGGCTAGGGTTTCACAGAAGTTGTAGCAGTGAATATTTATATGGTGTGGGTGCAGCATCGACCATTTTGGGCCGTGCCAGATGCAGGTCTTTTGGCCCGATTAGTGCTGCTTTTGCATTTTCAAATAATTAATGTATGAGTTGTGAAACAACTTAAACAAACAATTACCTTAAATGTCTAGATATATGTTTCACATGTAAAATACAACATATAAGTTGTGACCTATGAGTTTCAAGAATCTTCAAATTGATTTACTATTTTCTATCATTTAAATGAAATTTTGCATGTTTACTGAAAGTAATTCCACTTTGACCTAAATGTACCTCTAATAAGATTCAAAAAATTCAAAAAAAAACTATATTTAGGCGCCTATGGTACATTCTAGCTCACATTTGGAATATTGACCAAAAATTCAATTGACTTATAGAGAAAATTCAAACTTCTATTAGTCACCTTATTATAAAATATTGATAATAATACCTAAAACTTCTCCAAAAATTATGTAAATTGGCATAGAATCATTTTATGGACGTACAAGCTTAACAAAAAAGTTTCATAAGATTTTGTGAAAATTGGAGTATACATTGTTCATAAACTAGATAGTTCCCTTACATTGTTTCATACAACTTAACTTAAACTTGAAAGTTTATACACACTCGATTACTTTTTTACCCCATGAACAGCTCAAATTTGTATGCAACCTTATCTTTACACTAATATTAGTATTTGGAGATTTAGGTTTCCAATTGTTATGCGAAAAAGTCATTTTTCTATTTTTTTTAAAACCTAGTTAAGACACCCTTGTGAAGTAACGTATAAAAATATTATCTTAAAAACCCTCAAAAAAAATTTCACATGTAAAATATAACATATAAGCTGTCACCTCAGAGTTTTAAGAATTTTCAAGTAGATTTTCTATTTTCTATCATTTAAATGATTTTCTGCATGTTTACCGAAAGTAATTCCAAGTTGACCTATATGTACCTCTAATAAGATTCAAAAAATTTCAAAGAATATATATTTAGGCGCCTATGGTCCATTCTAGCCCACATATAGGAGATTGACAAAAAAGTCAATTGACTTCTAGGGAAACTCGAACTTCTACTAGTCACCTTATTATAAAATAATGATAATAATACCTAAAACTTGTCCAAACATTATGTAAATTGACATAGAATCTTTTTATGGATGTAAAAGCTTGAAAAAAAGTTTCATAAGATTTTGTAAATATTGAAGTATACATTGTCGACAAATTGACACAACTCTCAACTAGTTTACTATAACTCATGTCAAACTTGTCAAATTTGAACTACATGTTATTACCACTTTTGAAAATGACAAAATGAGCTAAATAAAGATTGTAGATCTTGTTGAGATATGAAACTTTGGTATTCATCACTTTATCATTTGATATCATTTAGTGTAAAAAAATCGTGCTTGTAGTTGTCAATTTTCGAAATTCAAAAATTTGGATTGTTTAAATTTTGTCACATCAAGAGATGACCAAAGTCAACGCCATAAATTGGTAGAGCATGATTTTAGAAAATTTTAGGGAAAAATCATCAATTTTGAAGTTAGTATCAAGGTGAAAGACTAGTTACAAGTTTTGACTACAGATTAAAAAGAGAAAACATTCTTATTCGTCACTTCTTCATGATGAACAAGTGATTTCTCTTTTTAATCTCTGGTTAAAACTTGTAAATAGTCTTTCTCCCACATACTAACTCCAAATGTGACACTTTTTTTTCGTAAAATTTTCTAAAATCATACTCTATCATTTTATCTTGTCCATATTTCTATGTGAAAAGTTTGAATATTTCAAATTTTGAATTTTAAAAACATACAATTTCCGGCACAGCAATGTCCTCCCGCATTTTTCGTTCTTGGGCCGAGCCCACCACAGCCCAGTTCAAGAAATGATAATAACTATGTATGCTCACAGGTATCACAAAACATGTTGTGGTGTGGTGCTTTGTCCCGCTTTCATGGAGACCAAGGTCGTGTGTTCGATTCCCATGGTCACTACATTTTTTGCGGTCAATTCCAATAAAATGGCTGGTGCGGCCTGGCGACCTAGCTGGGCGCGCCCGGCTGGCCCGGTCCGACTATGCTCGTATAACAAAAGAAAACTTCCCATCAGCAAACAAACAATCTAGCAGCCTAGTGGTAGAGAATGAAGTTCCTGTGAACAAGGTCGCTGCTTCGATTCTCTCTTGGTGCAACTTTCTTAATTTTCCGAATTAAACAAGATTAAATACTAAAAAAGTTAATAACCAGATTCATTAACGTTCTATAGCTTAGAGCAGTGGTAAAGTACACTTTTCACGTGGTGGAGACACGAGTTCGAAGCCCTGTTTGCGTCGTGGTTTTTCCTTTTTTTCCTTTTTTTAATTTGTTGCCCTATTTTTAGTTTATAACACGTGTCGTCATAAAAACACCACCATCAACTAGCTCCTGACAACTTACATTTTGTGACCATAATTGTCAACCAGCTCCTGGCAACTTACATTTTGTGACCATTATTGGTACCATTAAGTGACCAAAAGAATAGTGTCGTCATAAATAGTTCTGACTATCCTGATTTTATGACGCTTCATACTTTTGCGTCATATTTATATTATATGAAAAACATTTGCCCCGTCATGAGGATTTTTGTCATAGAAAGTTAGTTTTCTTGTAGTGTGGATATAATCTTCTAGGTGTCTTGCACTCCTCTGCACTTCTACACAATCCAGCAACCTCAAATGGGCGAGTGGAGGGGGGTATAAATAGCCCAAGGCATCAAACTAGCCGTTGGCTAAAAGCTGCTGAAAGTAGTACCGTCGGATGATCTGATGCTATGCTTTTTCCGGGCGTCCGTTCATCCATTGCTACTAGCCGTTGCCCTCCACCGCACATGACCGTTGTCACAATTCATCCGACGCTATACACCGACGGTGCGTCGGTTCATCCGGTGCTGAAGGACTCCTAGCCAAAACCTTATTATTAGCTTCCTCGAGACCATCGGATAGACCGACGCTTCTACTGACCAAGGCGTCGGTTCATCCAGTGCTACTGAATCTTTCTTGGCGCGTCTCTGTCTTGATTCAAACTGGGCGTCGGATAGACCGACGGTCGAACCAACCGGACCGTTGGTTCATCCGGTGCTACTGTCTTCTGCTGCTTTGCTTCTCCCAATCATCCGACGCATGTAGAAACCAGACCGTCGGTTCATCTGACAGTGCATGTTGAGTTTGGCCTTCGTGCAGTGTACCAAGTGCTCCGACGTATACACCGACGCTCTCTTCTAGGTACCGTCGGTTCATCCAACAGTATCTTCTCATTTTGGCATGTGGTATTTTTGCATCCTTGGGACCTAGAAATGTCTACAAAGACATGCTCAACAATATGGTTAGTCCCATTGATCATATTGTCATGAATCACCAAAATCATACTCGAACTAATGGCATATGAGGCCATGTTCGCTACACCTGCTCAATTCAGGATCCAGGAGCATTTCCCCTCAAGCTGACACTATCATACAGAAAATTTGGAAAGGTAAAACTATACCTCCTCTTCTCAAAACCTTTGCTTGGCGCCTAATTCGCTTGGCTATTGCTACTGCTGAAAGAGCAGGGAGATTTTCAACACATATAGATAAATACTGCACCACTTGTGGATCTATAGAAAATGATTCACATCTCTTCTTTCTTTGTGATCTGCCTCAGCAAGTTTGGGCCACTTCAAATACTCCTATTTTTCCTCACTTAATAAATCCTGATTTAGATGGTGTGCAACATATTATTCCTCACTTGTTTCCCACAAATTCCACTGAGCAGGCACTAACCAAAACTCTCTTTCTTCTTTGGTACATTTGGAAAGGTCGTAATGACCAACGCTTCCAAAGAAAGACTTGGACTCCTTTACAGGTTCACCATGCAGCTGAAGCTCACTTCCACACCAACCTTGCTGCTTGGGAACAACAATGCCAGTCAGGAACCCACCGTGCAAGCTTATCCCAACTGGTCATGGAGAACAGGTTTCTGGTGCAATCCCCTTTTTCTATGCAGGGTTTTTGTTGCTACACTAACGCCTCTACACCACCAGATCTACTGCCCAATGTTATGAGAGATGCAGGTCTTGGCATTTTCATCACCAACACTAATGTTCAATCCCCTTTAAGCATGTTTGTCAAGGCTGCCATGCAGGGTTCTTCCTCGGTCCTTGTGGCTAAATCTGCAGCCCTGGCGCTGGCGGCTACATTGTTGAAATAGATGGGCTTCCTCCTTGCTAATTTGTTCTCTGATAACCGGCTCTTGGTTAATTGCATCAATGGCTCTGATCCCTCCAACTCGCCTGACTGGAGAGCTACGCCATATACCCAAATTGTTTTTTCCACTTTGACAGGTTCCACTAAGGTGCACAAGATATGAAGAGATCAAAATCAGATGGCTGATTCACTAGCCAAATAAGGATTAGCATTCTTACACTCCAATCAACTATCCTATTCTGCCTCATGTACTAATCCTAGTCATGTCCATGGATGCCCGCTGCTCAGAGCACTCCAACTTGTAACCATTAACTCTGTAATGGTTCTAACAGCTTCATGCTGTTAACATATGACTGAAATGTTTGTTGTCAAAAAAAAAATCTACCTCATTCGCTCACCCCGCTAACTATTCTCAATTGTCTACTACTCCATCCATTTTAGATTGTAGGTTGTTTTGATTTTTTTAAAATTCATAATTGTTTGTATATCTAGGTGCATACACTACTAGAATCCATCGGTTATCATATGGTCATTTTGTTTCATTAGCAAAAGTTGAAACGTTCTAAAAAAAGACTAAGACATTGCAAAAATTATGCACATCATCATACAAAACTATATAATTGGTACCATTCTCTCAAACCACAGCCAGCCACGTCATCCGCTTACCTCATCACCACTCAATTCCCCACCCCTACCCTTGGAAGCTTGCCGCACAACTGTTGGTATTTCTTAACCTCGATGCTAAGTTATGAGTTCCTAGCAATGATGCCAGAAATAACCAAATGGTAATCCTAACGATTACAAGAGTCCGCAAGCGCACGGAAGTACCATTGTAGCATTTCCCCAAAGGAGTATTCCAAAGGGTATCGAATCCAAGGAAGGCTGGGCGGATTAACAAGTTCAACACTATTGCAGTGAGTATAAATCAAAGACGGAAACAAACCAGACACTCAAGTACAGGGGTAAGGTACGATAGATAAGTTGGTAGTGTGAACACACAAACACACTCTCTCTAAAGGTCCTAGGCTTAGGAGGCAAAATACGAGTTAGTTCTAGGTTCTAAGGTACTAAACACACAAAGTTAGTCAGACGAGTTAGATACACACTAGCATTGCATGACTGCTGGCTCAAGCACCCAGGTACAAACAGGGAGCTAACCTCCCGCGTCGCTTATGCACGACTCCGGTTGTTAGACTTTAGACTCCTACAGCGTATCCGAACGTGGGGGATTCCAGAAGGGTCCAACGGCTGTCACTACCGCGGCCTACCCCAATACAAACCGTGGGATACACTCATAAGTAACATAGCTACGCAACCCAAGCACCATGCTTACGTTGTTAGCAGGACCCTGACCAGCCCGGGCTATTGTGACCCAGGTCAGAGCCGCCAGGTAAACCGGCCAATTACACCGAGTACCGTAGCTTGAGCACGAACTTCATACAACACAAACATGAGATCTAACTAGATCAAACTAGGCTAGGTACACAAACGGATTTGTGCTTTCCTATGTCTATTCAACAAGATCAAAGGGTCGTGTTCGTGAAGAACACGAGCCTCTAACTTATGAACAAACACCGAAAACATGTATAAGTCACTCGTCAAGAACATGAGCCTCTAAATGATGAACAAGCGAAGAACACATGAACAAATCACCCATGTATACAAGCACAACTTTATATGAAATAGCTGAATAACTGAAGTAGATCAAAGTCATACAATAAAATAAAGATACAAGAGAACTCATACCTAGATCAAAAAGTAGACCTGGAACCTGAAGTAGAACTACTCTAGCCTACCTCCTAGCCTTAGAACCCAAAAGTGAGAGAGGAGTAAAGTGTGTTGGTTAGAAATGAACCCCCTCCCCTTCTATTTATAGGCCTGAGCACCGGCGCCAAGAGGAGTGAAACACCTCGGGAACGGCCTCTAGGAGCAATAGGCGAGCACCACGTGGAGGCTCGGGATCAGCTAACCAAGGGTCGGTTCGACCGATCCAAGGGTCAGCCGATCCAAGGGTCGGCTGACCCCAGGTGGGCCCTCGCGGGGTGTGCTTCCTCAGGGTGGCTGTCTTGTGGGCCCTTAGGTCGGTCCCATACACGTGCTCTTGAGGCGGTTTGGGCGCTCTGGTGGTCCCATGGATCCATGTGAAGTCCACGTGTCACACTCTGATTCGTCGGGGCTTGCCTCCCTTGGATTGGTGACATGGCTTGCATGCATGGCACCTCAGGTGGCAGCCACTCCTAGGCTGAGGTGACGTGGCATGAATCATAGAAGGTGAGTTTGCCACTTCTTTATGCTTATTTTCCTGCAATCACATAATCTCCAAGGACAAGTGGAACTACATTATTCTTAACTAAAATGCGTGTAAGAAATGCCTCTTGCTCCTTTATTCATGAGTAAATTGACAGCTAAAGTAAGCACTTAACAGCCGTCAACAACTCCCCCAAGCTAGCCTCTTGCTCTTCCCGAGCAAGACACTTAGGACTTAGGTTGGTTGATCAGGAGTTGCTACGATGTTGTATTCCTAGTTTATGACAAGCATACAACTAGGTACTCTATCAAGGATTGAATGAGTTGGCATTAATCTTACCTTATGCTTGATTGATATGGGGCTTGTAGCTTCACCTGCATCGGGTGGTTGAAAGATAGAACGGTTGTATAGAATTTACTAGTCACAAGTACCTTGATCAGTTGTCAATCCGGAGGTTTTGCAAATTTTCACAAAGAAATCAAAGTTCCTCAAATGATACTCTCAGATCGCTCATTGTGTATGATTCCTCACCAAGGCATTAAATTGCCTTCTTTCACCACCTACTTCTAATAAGCTGATATGTGGAGCTGTACGTAGGGAAAACATGTGGCATACCTGTTTCTCATGTATTGTCGAGTCGAAAACTGGATCCTTGGGAGCAACAAGTCATACAACCTGATCAAGATGTGCTTGTGTGTGTATATGGTGGATGGATGATGAACTCCTTTTTGCATATGATTCTCTCTTCTCCTTTTGAATTTTTTTGAGACTTGGGCTATGTCTCTTTATTCTTTCTTTCTTTTTCTTCTCTTTTTTTCATGCTCTTGAGCATTTTTTTAATACATAGCCCACAGTCCTTGCTGAATATTTTGGAGAGGGAGAGTAATCATGGAACAATGCGCGGAGCTTTATTTGTGGAATGGATGGGGGATGGATGAAATGATGGGTGCTAACTTCCGGTGTAGAAGTTTAGCATATAGTGGCCGTGTACGTGATCTTGATCATGGGAGCATGACAAGTTTCTCGCCGAGGGTCACAACAATTTGACCACACTCAATGAAGAAAACAAGTAGCATATGTGGAGGCTAACAAAAGCTAGGATCTACATATGGCTTTGGATAGGAATTTCTCATCATTGAGGAACTTATCATTTTATCATTTTTCAAAAGAAAACTCCGGATATCAAACATCACTTAGCACTAGCTCATAGCAACCCTATTATACCATGTCATACCTCACAACAACCTAGGCAAAGGTCATGCTGTTTGCTACCCACAGGTTTCAAGCTAGGGTTCGATCATGCAAGCCAACAAACTCAAAACTTAAATAGGGTACTAAGCTGTAGCAAGGCATACAAAAGGAATAAACAGAGCAACTATTCATCATTTCAACCATGGAGAACAAAAGCATTCTTACCGCGCATAAGAAAACAAACTAATTTTAGGAAAGCAAATAAATATTTTTGGTCTTTTTAACTTTGCAGATTTTTATGTGTTTTAGCATATGAGATTCTGAAAATAAAGATACAAGTTACCTCAGAGTGGGGGTCCTCCCCCAAGCTAGCTTCAGGCTCACTACTGTGGAGGGGGAAATCCCATCCACCGGTAGTAGGCCCTCTGCTCCTCCAGCTGCTGCTGCTTGTGTATCATGGCTCAAACCCAAAGGGGTTGTCCGGATGGACTCCCTTGAATTTTTAAATCCGACAAGAACGCGAGCAAGAGATAGCTTGTTTCTCTTAAAAGTCAGAAACTTTTATTGAAGGAAGTGTCTTACCGAGCTTACCTGTCGGTGAAGGGCTCTTTATTCGAAGTCTCCTAGAGCCCTAACTACCTCTCTGTTACTTACCTTGGTGAGTGGTTCGTTTTTGAGGGAGCCAGCTCCCTGCCCACTCTTCTCCACACCTTCTTGATGTTCTGTTGCTTCCTAGGTGTGGGGTACTGCTTCTTGGATGGGGACTTAGACTCCATATGTAGCTTTCGTTCTGCACTCATTTGCTCCGGCTTTTGTCTTTGAGAATTCTCCATGGGAGCAATGAGGTTGTCCCCTTGTGACGGTGTAGATTCAACATCTTGGGCGAAGGTGTCCATCCTTGGTATGTCCTCAACCATTGAGCATTGTTCCTTACGCGGACGAAATTCAAACCTTTGCTCCCGGCCATTGATATGGAGTCGGATTACTCCGGCACCAACATCAATTTGTGCATCAGCCGTGCTCAGAAATGGGCGTCCCAGGATGAGCGGTACTTCATTACCAATGTCCATGTCGAGTACCACAAAGTCCATTGGAATGAAGCAATCTCGCACCTTCACCAGGATGTCCTCGGCTATCCCCACCGGGTACCGTACTGATGAATCGGCAAGCTGCAGCTGCAAGGTGATTGGGGACAATTCCGTATAATTGAGCTGGTCGAAGACTACCTTTGGCATGACGCTAACACTGGCGCCAAGATCACAGAGGGCATGGTCGAATCTTTGCGATCCAATCGTGCACGTGATCGTAGGGCACCCTGGATCCTTTTTCTTTTCTGGAAAACGATTGAGTATAGCTGCGCTACACTCCTCTGTAAGCTTTACCACCTCCGAAGTGGGTAGAGCTCGCTTCTTGGTAAGGATATCCTTGAGGTAACGTGTGTAGGTGGGCACACGTATGGCCTCAAGGAGGGGAACATTGATGTGGACCTTCTGAATCATATCCAGGAAGCGAGTGACTTGCTCATCCACCGTCGTCTTCCTATTTCGCTAAGGGAATGGCAGTATATTTGTGTCAATAAACTCAGGTTTGTCTGCCTTCTCTTCTGGTACTCTTGCATGCGGAGGCTCCCTCATGCCTAATGGCTCGTCGACGTGATCTTCGTCCCCCTTCGTGCTTTTCCTGGTTCCTGCATGGTTAGGTCGTTAGGATAGGGCGGGTCGCGAGTGGTCTTACCCCCTCTCGTGACTACCGCTTTTGCATTCTCAACTTGAGGAACCAAAGCGACCAAACGAGCCAACCCGTCTTCTATCATTTTATTAAAGCTCAGTTGGTTCTTAAGAGCAGAAGAAAGGCTATCAATTTTAACGTTAAGGCTTTCCAAAGCCTTATCATAGGCAGTTGTCTTCTTATTGAAACCATCGTTAATCTTAGCTTGCCCGAAAACCAGATCTCTCAAGGAAGGTTGGTTTGGGTTGAAAGAATTACCATTACCTCCCTGATAATAAGGGCGTGATTGATTCCACATTTGACCTCCTTGTGGACGATAACCATTGTTGTTGCCGTTCATGTACATCACGTCCTCCTGGGTAGTAGGGCAGTAATTCCCTGAATGCCCAATGTCACCACAGACTTCACAAGTCATGCGAGAATCCATAGCTTGAGTAGTGACGGCCATGGCAGCCTTCTCGCTGGTCAGAGCATCCATTCTCTTCATAAGTAGGTCCATCTTGGCGTGCAGCATATCCGCTTCCTTGACGGTATGTGTACCCCTCTGACATGGCTGGAGTCGATCATCACTCCACCCTTGGTTGGAGACCATCTTCTCAATAAGTTTTGCTTCAGCGATAGTGAGAGAGAAGAAAGCCCCTCCAGCAGCAACATCAATGTGGCCTCGGGCTGTCGGAGTCAGCCCATTATAGAAACTCTAAAGAATAAGCCAGTTGTCCATCCCATGATGGGGACAAGCCAGGATGTACTCCTGAAGCCTCTCCCAAGCTTCTGGAATGGTTTCATTTGCTGCTTGCTGAAAGCTTGAAATTCTCCCCCGGAGGGCATTGGTCTTGCCCAACGGAAAGAACTTCGCGAGGAACGCTGCTTAGCACTTTGCCCAGGTATCAATATCTGCATGGTTCGCATAGAACCACTGCTTCGCCTTTCCCAGAAGTGAGAATGGAAACAGCCGCAGACGGATGGCATCTTCCTCCACTCCTCGCATAGTGAAGGTACTGCACAGCTCTAGGAACTGTTGCAAGTGGGCGCTCGCGTCTTCATTAGGCTTGCCACAGAATGGGTAGCCTGTACCATCGTAATGAGGCCACTCTTGATCTCGAAGTTTCCGTTCTCGGTGTTGATCTCGGGGTCGGTGGGCACCTGATCCGCAGAGGGAGCAGAGTACTCACGAAGAGTCTTCTCTTGATTGGCCATAGGAGTTGATGTAGATGGCACAAAGGAAGCTGGTTTGAGTTCCGTACGTACACGCTGGGAAGAACCGAAATGAGTTCTAGCTCTCCTTACGAGTGACTCAGGATCTTCAGCGAAATTCGGCGGTAAGTCAAAACCAGTCATACACTACCTGTCTTCATCATCAATAGACAAAGAAGATAATCAAGGTTAGCCTGCATTAAGAACTGTTTCATCCCTGTCATGATTATAAACATTTGCAAAGTGTTGACATGTTATCCTTAGCCTTCCCCGGCAATGGCGCCAGAAATGCTTGTTAGTATTTCTTAACCTCGATGCTAAGTTATGAGTTCCTAGCAACGATGCCAGAAATAACCAAATGGTAATCCTAACGATTACAAGAGTCCGCAAGCGCACGGAAGTACCATTGTAGCATTTCCCCAAAGGAGTATTCCAAAGGGTATCGAATCCAAGGAAGGCTGGGCGGATTAACAAGTTCAACACTATTGCAATGAGTATAAATCATAGATGGAAACAAACCAGACACTCAAGTACAGGGGTAAGGTACGATAGATAAGTTGGTAGTGTGAACACACAAACATACTCTCTCTAAAGGTCCTAGGCTTAGGAGGTAACATGCGAGTTAGTTCTAGGTTCTAAGGTACTAAACACACAAAGTTAGTCAGACGAGTTACACTAGCATTGCATGACTGCTGGCTCAAGCACCCAGGTACAAATGAGGAGCTAACCTCCCACGTCGCTTACGCACGACTCCGGTTGTTAGACTTTAGACTCCTAGAACGTATCCGAACGTGGGGGATTCCAGAAGGGTCCAACGGCTGTCACTACCGCGGCCTACCCCAAGTCAAACCGTGGGATACACTCATTAGTAACGTTAGCTACGCAACCCAAGCACCACGCTTACGTTGTTAGCATGACCCTGACCGGCCCGGGCTATTGTGACCCAGGTCAGAGCCGCCAAGTAAATCGGCCAATTACACCGAGTACTGTAGCTTGAGCACGAACTTCATACAACACAAACATGGGATCTAACTAGATCAAACTAGGCTAGGTACACAAACGGATTTGTGCTTTCCTATGTCTATTCAACAAGATCAAAGGGTCGTGTTCCTGAAGAACACGAGCCTCTAACTTATGAACAAACACCGAAAACATGTATAAGTCACTCGTCAATGTTGACACTCTCTAGCGTCGCACCAGGTTTATATTCCCCGGCAACGGCGCCAGAAAGCTTGTTGACACTCTCTAGCATCGCACCAGGTTTATATTCCCCGGCAACGGCGCCAGAAAGCTTGTTGACAGTTGCTAGCGTCGCTACTAAATATGCAACGACACCAGAAGGCCTGTTGGTATAAATAACGATCGCAGAAAAGTCCGCAAGCATACGGATACCGGTGTAGCTTTCACCCAAGAGTATTCCAGGGTATCGAATCCACAAGGAATGTGTGTGCACTAGTGAAGAATCAAGGTCGGCCTTTGACGAGAGAAGATATGATAATAGTGTAGGAGAGGTAGAGAGGGTTTCGAAGGATTCCGGATACTAAAGATAAGATCAGCGTTTACTACGATGCTTGCTTCGGGGCGCTCAACCGTCCTAACCCGGAAAGGGATGAGAAGGGGGCTAGACAAGCCAAGCAGGGGTCCTACTGCGCTCTAGTGGATCTCACGTGGTGGACTACGTAGGCCGTCAGGGCTGTCACCACCTGGGGCTACCACAACAATCCGTACCACTAGGTGTACTCCGAGGTAATCGCAAGACTAGACACCACATCTACTCTAGTGACTACTATTCTAGCTTTGCAATTACTAGAACACTAATCAAAGCAAGGAGCCCACAAGCATAAATAATAAAGCTGAACTTAATTAAATAGATCCAGAATGCCTAAGAGTTACCCGGATGTTACTCGAAGTGGAGCCGCATCCACCAAGGTACAAGAGGAAGGGAGGAAGCCGACAACTCCGGCTTCTCCCGAACTCGCACCTCATCTCTCACCTAATTCTAACACTAATTTGGTAGGGCTTCGCCTTGATCTTTGCTTCTCTGTGCGTCCCTTTGAAGTGAGGAGGATGGCTTCTATTTATAGGGGGAGGAAACTTGGAGAAGTGGAGGACCTCCCCCTCTTTCCAGCCTTCTCCATGCGCCACCTGGCCAGGAACAGTGCGGGGCATGCTTCCCCAAGTCGGTGGAGCAAAGAACCAGGCGAAAACCGGATCCTAGGACCATGAACCGGGGCTAAACCGGCCGGCTGGGCGTTGAACCGCTGTAAAAAAGGAAAAACCGAAGGAACCAGGCGGCGGACCAGGGGCCGGTTGCGGAAACCGGGGCACCGCCTTCCACGAGCCAGCAGCCGCGCGCGGCGTGTCCAGCCTGGCCGGCTAGGTCCCGCGCGGGGGCGCACGTGCGCGTGCCGCGGCCGCGTGAGGGCGAACCGCGGGCCGCCGCGTGGCCCGGTGCCCAGCCCAGGTGCGCGCGTGCGACTCGCCGCGGCACGTCCTGTGGCCTGTGGCTGCCCGCCACGTGGCGCCATCTGGTGTGTTCCCGCGCAACTACGTACGGTGGGCGGGGTGCTGACGTCATGATGACGTCAGCATCCCATGATTTATTGTTCCTTTAATATCTTTTGCATCCGAGCTCCAAAGTTGTCAAATGATATATCCATTTCGATCATCTCGACGAGCCCGTCGCAATGGTGTAGTTCATATTGGCATTTGAGGTTGTTTGTGATAATGCCATATTTTCTTCTATAATTGCTCATTTTCACCTGCAACCAAATATACACCAAAGCTTGTGGAATTCGTTAGATTATAACCCTATAGCTATGGTGCACATTTTCATGGAGCAACTTTTATCCGAAGTTGACAGTCGAAAATAGGGACTTAACGACCGTCAACAAGCTCCCCCACACTTAGCCCTTTGCTCGTCCTCGAGTAAAGGTTAAGGACTAGGGTGGAAAACATGAATCCAAAATGATATGATGCTAGCATGTAAGATATTCCAAGACATACCTGTACTTGTGACTCTTTGGGGTGTCTACCATGTCATCTTGGACGGTTGAAGAATGGAACGGTTGGATTTGAATCACCTCAACTCCTTTTGTAAAGTAACTTGGGTTTTTGATAAAATATTTTTTCCAAACATAGCCTTACTTGACTCCTCAAATGATGCTCTCAGATCGCTCAGTGTGTATGATTCCTCACCAAGGCATTAAACTTGCCTTTCTTCAACCTACTTCTAATGATGGCTATATGTGGAGCTCAAGGTAAGGTTGAAGATATAAGGCATACTTGTATCACATAATATTGCAAAGTCAAAAACCGGATCCAAGAAGAAGACTAGTCACACAATCTGATCAAGATGTGCAAGTGTGTGGAAAGTGGATGATATGGAAATATGTAACTCCTTGTATGATCTCTCTCCCTTTGAACTTTATTTTGAGAACATGGTTATTATTTTTTTTCTTTTTTTCATCATGCTTGAGAAGAGTTTCTCTTTAGCATGTGTCTTTGTCTCTCTTTTTTTTAGCCCATGTCTCTTTTGAAGGAAAATCTAGGGAGAGAGATTCATAAATTGAATGGAGTATTTATTTTTGTGGATGGATGGATGTTGCTATCTTCCAGTGTAGAAGTTTAGCATATGAAGGTGGAGTGTACGTGATCTTGATCATGAAAGCATGAAAAGCTTCTAGCAAGGGTCATAATAATTTGACAAAGCTCAATGTAATAACAAGCATCATATGTATAAGGTTTTCTAAAGTAAACAACATATGGCTTTGGTAGGAATATATCATCATTGAGGAGCTTGTAAGGCTAATAAAACATCCCAAGCACTTTGTTAGAGTGAGTAAGGTTCATCGCATCGTACCATATCTCATCAATCAACTATTTAGATGAACATGTTTTCCTAATGATATTTGTTCACAAGCAATAGATATATGTGCTAGGAATAAAGAACATGCAAGCCAATCAATTGAAAACATGTACAGCAATGGAGCATCAAGATTCATTGAGTTTAAATTAATGATTATCTTATGAAAGGAATTATAACTCATGAATCATGGAATTAGGGGGGTAGGATTGTTCAAACCATGTTGTTCCTTTGAATGTCAGGAGAAGTTGACTCTCGGTACCTCCCCCACACTATCTTTTGCTGCGTCTTCTCCTGCACACTTTTAGACAAAGATGAGATACATGGATTTGGCTAGTACAGATTGTACTAGCCAAATCAAAGCAAAGTTTTTTTTTTATTATTATTCACCATGAGACCGATGGTGAACATCGGGCAACCTCCCGGAAGGGCCTTGTTTGAAGTCAAAAGCAGGACATATCTAGCTAGGCAAGATGCATGAGCTAACATCATCTCCAAATCAGGATAAGATTTTGTATGAGAGGAGCTTTACTCGGGATGCTCACATACCTCCCCCACACTTGAAGTTTGCATTGCTGAGCAACAAAACTCAAGTGTGTGGAGATCAAGCTTCCTTTCGTAGTCGTTTTCTCACTAAAAACTTACCAAAGTGTTGTAGTTGATGTAGCTCACATGTTCATAGGCATCATCTGTCCATCATTCATCTTGATCCCTACCCGAAAGGTTAGCGACCAAAAATACCCGAAGGACAATCTTATCCTAGAAACATGCTCTTGCTTTTATTTGGAAGGAGAAATAAATCTACGCTAATCCAGGCTATCTCCTGGTAGTGCTTTGTTTACGGTCATAAGCTTGACCATGGGAATTTCTTCTTGTAGCAGTGCACTCACGAAATCTACAATACTTATGGTGGACATATGCATCTACAACCATCCTTCTAAACTTTTTGCAAAGGAGAACCATAAGGCGGTTGTAGTCCTGATGTGTGCTCTGTGCACTGAGCGTGGCTGACTCTGGAGAGACATGATGCAAGCATGGTTCCTGAGGTAAATCAAGAGTAAAGCTACCATGCTTGTCGATGAGATCCTTTCCTTCGGACCCCAGAGTCGGCACCTTATAGATTTCCATGGCCCATGAATTCTCCATCTCAAGAGATGCATCATGTATGAACAATGTTGATTCTCGACAATGGTCAGAAACAACATGATACGGGCCAGTGGGAAGAGGCTCAAACTCGATCAAAAGTGATGATGATCGTTCATCTTCACAAAGGTGAAGCGGGTCTTCCGAGTCATACTACTGAGAAGTAGAAAATTCTACAAGCTCAGCGAGAATGGGCTCGGACGACGCGAACGTTGATACATGCATCATCTCCTTGAACGGGTTTTGCTTGGGAAGTGGCGTCACCATAGAATTTTCCGAGAATAAGGGAGTGGTGGCAGAAGCGGCTTCCCTAAGCTTTTCATCTAGGCTCCCTTGAGATGCATCGAGAAGTTTTTCTATAGGGGAGCCTAGGAGAAGTTTTTCTATAGGGGAGCCTAGGAGGAGATCAAGATCGAGGACATCAAAGACGTGGAAGTCTAGATTAACCTTAATCTTGTCTACTAGGAGTGGCACAGCACATGCAACCCCCCAACACTCAAGAATGTGTCCGGAGGGACAACTCTTGAGGAGCTTGTCGGACGGTCTTAGCGTCACGTTGCCCAATAAAGTGTGCACTAAGTGCCATGGCATAATATTAACCTCCATGACGGGGTTAAGATGGGCTTCTACGGTAATTCCTTTTATGGAACAAGGAAGGATCGTAGAAGGTGAACAAATCCAAAGTGCTTCGGAAAAGTATTCCACTCCAATCGACCACTTCTCTTCCATGGCATCCATGATAGATGTTTCGGTTGGAGGATCAGGAGGCAAAGGAGCGACCGTAGGCCTAGGGGAAGATTCTGTCAAAAGATTTCTAGCTGGCTGGATTTGGACAGAAGAGGGCTCCTTCCCTTGTTCGACATACAAGTGATTCAAGGTGTGTTCGGGATTCTCAGTGGGATCATCCTCGAATCGGTCATGGAACTTTGCTATTGCATTCCGAGCACGAGCTAAGGAGACAGTTTGTGTGGATTCGTCTAGTTTCACGGCTAGGCTACCATTTGCCGTTTCTTGGAAAAGTCTCTCGGTAGGCCGACCTATAAGAATAGGTATGTCCGGATTATCATAGACATGGAAGTCCAGAAAGATCTCGGCCTCATTGGCAACTACCGGGACTGTTCTGACCACACCGCAACATTCCAACATGGTCCCATAAGGATCTTGAAAAATCTTTCGAGACGAACATAGGGTCATGTTGGGATAGAGCTGTTGGGCAAGAGATTTTGAGATGATATTTATCCCAACAGTGGGGTTGTACTGGACATCCATCATGATGCCTTGTATTTGATAGGAAAGAAGAGTGGACGGCATGATGAGTCTAACTACCTCGGGTGATGTCTCGGCTTCTCTCAACCATTCCACACTCATAGCTGCCGACGAACATTTAAGGTCTTCTTTGAGAATGGGCTTATCGGGTTGGCTAGCATTTTGTTGAAACAGAGAGTTGCACGCTCGAGGTTTTGGTTGGATCGAAAAATTCGAGGCATTTCCAAAGTCTGAGAAAAGATCATCCTTGATTTCGCCGATAAAGTCCATTGGATGAGTTTCCTCATCTTCTAGACTATGGAGGTTTTCTACGGGAGGCTCTACTTCTATTGGCTCAGAGAGAGGAGCGGTCAGGGGTGTAGG
This sequence comes from Cenchrus fungigraminus, assembly GCA_036936925.1. Classification (NCBI taxonomy): domain Eukaryota; kingdom Viridiplantae; phylum Streptophyta; class Magnoliopsida; order Poales; family Poaceae; genus Cenchrus; species Cenchrus fungigraminus. The sequence goes on along the minus strand of CM072778.1, from coordinate 43,589,598 downwards.
CTGGATAGGTGAAACCTCATTTTCCGGCTCAAGGATTTCATCAACCTCTTCTTCGGGAAATTCATTAAAAAAACCAGTGTAGGGGGTATTCTCAAGGATTTTGTTGAGAACGTTCCTCCGTTCACTAGGTTTCAAATGAGTGAAAGAACCTCCGAAGAAATATCGAGAAACTGGGCGGACTCCTTGCTAAGGCCTCGACGAAAATGCTGTAAAAGCATCGGTTCGGAGAGTTCGAGGTTGGGACCGGACATGTTTAGGTCCAAAAATCGTGCCCAGGCTGCTCCTAAGGTTTCTTTTTCCTTTTGCCTAAAGCCTAAGACTTCCATACGGAGGTCGACCAATCGGGATTCCGGGAAGAAAGCTAGACAAAATTTGTTTCGCAAAACTTCCCAATCTCCCTTGACACCCCTAACGGTTTGAGTGTACCATTTCATGGCAATCCCCGTCAAAGAGAACGGGAAAAGCTTCCATTTCAGTGTTTTGTGTGACATGCCACGAATGACAAGGCACGAACACACTTCCTCAAAACCGCGAAGGTGGGTGTACGGATTTTCCTCTTCTGTTCCAGAAAAAGATTGCTCCCGTACCATAGCTATGAGGGCGGGACAAAGTTCATAGCTAGGTGCATGGATGGGTAATGATGAGGGTGGAGGCTCCAGATCTTCGCCCGTTGGAGCCGAAAACTGATTGATAGGCTTGGAATCCATATGGGGATATGTGATGGTTTGGATGGGGATACACGGACGACTCGGTTCGACACTAGTACAGCAACCGTTCCCCGGCAATGGCATCAGAAAGCTTGTTGACACTCTCTAGCGTCGCACCAGGTTTATATTCCCCGGCAACAGCGCCAGAAAGCTTGTTGACACTCTCTAGCGTCGCACTAGGTTTATATTCCTCGGCAACGGCGCCAGAAAGCTTGTTGACACTTGCTAGCGTCGCTACTAAATATGCAACGACACCAGAAGGCCTGTTGGTATAAATAACGATCACAGAAAAGTCCGCAAGCATACGGATACCGGTGTAGCTTTCACCCAAGAGTATTCCAGGGTATCGAATCCACAAGGAATGTGTGTGCACTAGTGAAGAATCAAGGTCGGCCTTTGACGAGAGAAGATATGATAATAGTGTAGGAGAGGTAGAGAGGGTTTCGAAGGATTCCGGATACTAAAGATAAGATCAGCGTTTACTACGATGCTTGCTTCGGGGCGCTCAACCGTCCTAACCCGGAAAGGGATGAGAAGGGGGCTAGGCAAGCCAAGCAGGGGTCCTACTGCGCTCTAGTGGATCTCACGTGGTGGACTACGTAGGCCGTCAGGGCTGTCACCACCTGGGGCTACCACAACAATCCGTACCACTAGGTGTACTCCGAGGTAATCGCAAGACTAGACACCACGTCTACTCTAGTGACTACTATTCTAGCTTTGCAATTACTAGAACACTAATCAAAGCAAGGAGCCCACAAGCATAAATAATAAAGCTGAACTTAATTAAATAGATCCAGAATGCCTAAGAGTTACCCGGATGTTACTCGAAGTGGAGCCGCATCCGCCGAGGTACAAGAGGAAGGGAGGAAGCCGGCAACTCTGGCTTCTCTCGAACTCGCACCTCAACTCTCACCTAATTCTAACACTAATTTGGTAGGGCTTCGCCTTGATCTTTGCTTCTCTGTGCGTCCCTTTGAAGTGAGGAGGATGGCTTCTATTTATAGGGGGAGGAAACTTGGAGAAGTGGAGGACCTCCCCCTCTTTCCAGCCTTCTCCACGCGCCACCTGGCCAGGAACAGTGCGGGGCACGTTTCCCCGAGTCGGTGGAGCAAAGAACCGGGCGAAAACCGGATCCTAGGACCATGAACCGGGGCTAAACCGGCTGGCTGGACGTTGAACCGCTGTAAAAAAGGAAAAACCGAAGGAACTAGGCGGCGGACCAGGGGCCGGCCACGGGAACCGGGGCACCGCCTTCAGCGAGCCAGCGGCCGCGCGCCGCGTGTCTGACCTGGCCGGCTCGTTCCCGCGCGTGTGCGCGTGCCGCGGCCGCGTGAGGGCGAACCGCGGGCCGCCGCGTGGCCCGGTGCCCAGCCCAGGCGCGCGCGTGCGACTCGCCGCGGCGCGTCCTGCGGCCTGTGGCTGCCTGCCATGTGGCGCCGTCTGTTGTGTTCCCGCGCAGCTGCGTACGGTGGGCGGGGTGCTGACGTCATTATTCCTTTAATATCTTTTGTATCCGAGCTCCAAAGTTGTCAAATGATATATCCATTTTGATCGTCTCGACGAGCCTGTCGCAATGGTGTAGTCCAAATTGGCATTTGAGGTTGTTTGTGATAATGCCATATTTTATTCTATAATTGCTCATTTTCACTTGCAACCAAATATACACCAAAGCTTGTGGAATTCGTTAGATTATAACCCTATAGCTATGGTGCACATTTTCATGGAGTAACTTTTATCCGAAGTTGATAGTCAAAAATAGGGACTTAACGACCATTAACAATCAACTGGATCGAAAGGCCTTGTTCATCAAGAACATGAGCCTCTAAATGATGAACAAGCGAAGAACACATGAACAATTCACCCATGTATACAAGCACAACTTTATATCAAATAGCTGAATAACTGAAGTAGATCAAAGTCATACAATAAAATAAATAAAGATACAAGAGAACTCATACCTAGATCCCAAAGTAGACTTGGAACCTGAAGTAGAACTACTCTAGCCTACCTCCTAGCCTTAGAACCCAAAAGTGAGAGAGGAGGAGTAAAGTGTGTTTGTTAGAAATGAACCCCCTCCTCTTCTATTTATAGGCCTAAGCACCGGCGCCAAGAGGAGTGAAACACCCCGGGAACAGCCTCTAGGATCAATAGGCGAGCACCACGTGGAGGCCCGGGATCAGCCGACCAAGGGTCGGTTCGGCCGATCCAAGGGTCGGCCGATCCCAGGTGGGCCCCCCTTGGGGTGTGCTTCCTCGGGGTGGCGGTCCTGTGGGCCTTTAGGTCGGTCCCCGGTGTACACGTGCTCTTGAGGTGGTTTGGGCGCTCTGGTGGGCCCATGAATCCATGTGAAGTCCACGTGTCACGCTCTGATTCATCGGGGCTTGCCTCCCTTGGATTGGTGATATGGCTTGCATGCATGGCACCTGAGGTGGCAGCCACTCCTAGGCTGAGGTGACGTGGCATGAATCATAGAAGGTGAGTTTGCCACTTCTTTATGCATATTTTCCAGCAATCACATAATCTCCAAGGATAAGTGGAACTACATTATTCTTAACTAAAATACGTGTAAGAAATACCTCTTGCTCCTTTATTCATGAGTAAATTGACAGCTAAAGTAAGCACTTAACAGCCGTCAACAACAGCCTCTAACATGTAACCTCTCCTCTTCATTGTAACCTCCCCTCTTCATTATTACTAGAACAATCATAGCGCGCCCTATCCAAAGTGAACTCAATCGTTATCAAAACTAATAGAACCACAACAGCCCCAACATCGAAAGTGCACTAACACATCATTTGTCCCGGCTTAATTCATTGAACGGTATGGGTCAATGCCGACTGACAATCATTTGGCCTTTGCAGCCCATAAGGTATCTGTCTAGCCATATATTACACATTTCGATCATCTGCAACCCATAGAGTTTTGTCTAACAATATGCTACACGTTACCATCTGGATTCCTAGCTACCAAACATTTAAGATGGTAGATTGGAATACAAATCCAAATAAGCATGCTAAGTACTGAGCAAGTTCAAGGCATCAAATAAAAGAGGCCACAGTTTGCAGCAATGAAACCACCAAAATGCATTTTGTTGTTTGACACATGCTCAAGCCTTTGAAACATGTGCAAGGAGGGGGGCTGCAACTGGTAGACAAAAGGTGGACATCCACTTTCTCGCGCTGCACATCTAGATATCATCACCTGAGCTGCAAAGGAACCAATATAATAATGATATCAGAAAAGTGAATGAATAGAAAATAACAACACAATTTGTCTGAAAAGAGATTATGATGATTTGGAAACTATGGTAATGGAAAGCTAAATAATGTCTGTGAACCTATTTTCATGTGCAGCTAAGCAGTGGAAGAGAATGGTAACAAAAGCTTAGGTTTTGGAAATAAAAATGGATGCATCAGGTCATGCTAGTCAGTTTAGAGCATAGGTCCCATTGGAATGATACTAAGTCATACCCAGGGTAAGGCTATCAACAAAAACTATGATTGAACATGCAAAAGGCAGTACCTTAGCTCAGCAGCCACATCAGCACAGGTATCATTATCTCCTTTTCCAGGAGCATCTTGATCCTTGAACAACTTCTTCGCAGTTTTCTTGCTAGGTGTTGAGCGAGACCTATAAGGAACTTAAGTTTAGTCCTACAGATACGGTGCCTGCTGTGCATGAAAAGGCTGAGAAACGATCTGTCTGCGAGGCTAACCTTTTATTGGTAGTGCTCTTCCGACTTTTGGTTGTAGAGGCATCAGATGGACCCACACTGACCTCACCATCAACAATCTGCAGCAAAGTGTGGCATAAAAAAATTAGTAGCCAAATCAAAATGTACTGTGTTGCAAAATGTACTGTGTTTATCCATATGTTTGACCTGGGCAAAACAAAAAGCAGTTAAGATAGTAATTACTTGCTAGAGCTGTTGTACCTTAAGCACGTCGGTATCATCACCATTATGCGGTGTTTCTGGTGACTCTGCAAGTGTTGCGGGGGCACTGGTTGGTTTTGGGCTTGTCACTTCTGCCATTTTTCCTGGAGTAATCTGCAAAGGATATCAGAAATCAAAAAAGAAATTCAGATGCTTAGATACTTAATATATTGAAAACTGAATGCACACATTATGAGAAACAAGCTACCTCATTCAGAGCAGTGCCTCTACCACTCTCTGGTGTAATTGGCTGTCCAGGGATGTTCAGAGCACCCTTAGTCGGTGTGGCACTTGAAGCATGGCTAGTTTCTGAAGCATCAGGCAGTGAAGTCAGAGGTAGAGCAACACTTTTTGGAGTGCTTTGCATACTGGCACCGACACCTTGAGAGAGCATAAGAGATGACGACTGTGATCCTGCTGGTGTCACTGGAAGAGCATTGCCATCATCTACTTCTCCAATAAGGGCATTGACTTGAAAACATTCTTCGATGGAATCTTTTGAGTTCTCTGTGAAGCTGACATTCCATATGTAGACCTTCTCTATGAGCCTTGTGATATCATCAGGAAACCACGTGGATTCGAAGCTATAAGAGTATCAACCTGCTTCTTTATCATGCGCTGGACCCATTTTCCAAACACAATAAAATTGGTGTCTCCCGTCTCATCTCCAGCAATAATGCTAAGTTTGTATCTGCGGGCAGTAGCAGAACAGATTAGCAAGCATAACTCTACAGGTCGAGAGGTTTTTTTTGTTGAGCGTTAAGTAAAGACAAATCAAATTTTCTGACCTTGGGGCAGGGCCGCCAATGTGACCGCACCCAGAATCAGTGCACTTGTATAAGTCGCCATGAGGCTTAACTGTTCGGGCACACTTACGGCACGAGTTGTACCACCATGATGAGGTGTTGATTTTTCTCACTGTCACCGTAACCAGGAACTCTGTTTTCTGTAGAAGAGGCGACTAAAATAAGTAATTAACTGCTGCAGCCAAGATGGAGATAAACAATGCAGTAACACTACTGTTACCTTGGTTTTGAAGGGGTTAAGAAACTTAATATCAGAAATCTTTTTGTGTTCAACAGCAGATGCAGGGCCAGCTGATGTCACGTGCTGATCCCACTTAATTGCCTGACGCATGCTTTCAGCGCTATAAAAGAAAAGTGGAAAGACCTTTTGTTAAATTAAGCAAAAGACGGCCACCATGAAACATATCCTGGATAAATATATTACCTAGTTACAAGAGGATTTGCTTCAGGGACTTCAGGATTAATATACCATCTACATGATGAACCACCCGTTATGGCTATAACTCCTGAAAAAATAGAGCTCCAATATTACAAATCAATTACAATTATCTGGTGCACAGCAATAAAGTTTTTCATTGAATAGGCATGTAACTGTTTTTAAAAAGCCCTTTATGTTCAGTACTGTAATTGTTCTTAAAAAAGAGAAGTGATATATCAGCACAAAAAGAACATACCAAAATAGCTCCTGACGAGAGTCCCGACAAATAGCACAACCTGTGGAGATGTTTGCCCATCTTTGTGCAGCTGCTCCCCTGGGAACGAACTGGCACGCTCACCCCACAGCACAACATCAATTGACTCATTGTTGTTATTTCAGAGATACACTTCAGTTTGTAGAGATCACAAATAATATAAAATAAATCAGTTTTGCTATCCAGTGTAACAAAACCACAACAAGTTTATGCAACTGACCTCTGACTACGTATGGTGACAACCCTCTTCAATCTCTCACTTTGTCCTCCCCTTCCCCATAGAGTCATGACATTTGAGACTGCAACAACTATTCCAATAACATCTGATTTGAACATTAAAAATGCATAAGTTAGCAACAGGGTCCCACCGGCATAGTAAATGACAGGAGTTCAGAGCTTTACCAGTGAAGTATTCATTGTTGTCAAGACGAGCACAGACTTGCTCTATGGGGGTGAGGGAATAAGTTATCGTTGGAAAACCAGGTGGGACCTCAACAACTTCTTCTATTGTAGTCCATTTTGAGAAGCTGAGCATGACATTGTTCGCAACAGGTTTGTAGTTGTGCGAGTTCTTGACCTTGAAACATGAGAAGTTGTACAGACCACCTTCCTTTATCATAGCCTTGAACCTTTCATGCACAGGTGGGTAAATCTGAGCATGTATGCTGTTACCCTGCCCTCCCAAAAAAAAGGAAACCAACCAACTACATGTTAGCACTCTGGTGCAATCTGGAAAACAAACAAACTTCCTACATATGGATATTATCATATACAGCCATCTCCAAGATCACATAAGCCCAAGAAGATAAAGGAGAATCTACACACCTCCTCATCAATCAGCACCAGGTCACTGTGCAGCAACTTTGCCTCGTCATTGGGATCAAAGAAGTCCCAAAACCTAGATGCACGTACGAACAAACTGTCATCACAGGCTCCAATGGAAAGGCGGGGAATCAGAAAATCGTCCATCTGCATTTGCACAAAGAATTGTTAGGAAACCATAAACGGAAGGCACAATTAGGCTGGAGACTGTAAATGTGATTAGATAACAGTAACACCTTAAATCAAAAGACATCATATGGCCCACACTAAAGTTATGGTCACAGCACCAAAAACTGGACGAAAGATATCAGCTAATGATTTCCAAACACAATGTACAGAACACACCAAAACTATGTACAGAACAAAATGCATCATGTGGCAAGAGTCCTAAGCAAATGCCGCGTTAGCGGCATCAAGGACTTCTCGGTAAACTACATTTCGAGTTTGGGAGCCACACGACCCATCATCATTTTCGATCAGAATTCTAAGGCCGTTCCTAGATGTAGATCTTGAAACGGCAACATAAAGTTGTCCATGTGTAAAAACAGGTTTCTTGAGGTAAAGGCCGACCCTAGATAGGGTCTGTCCCTGACTTTTATTTATTGTAATCGCATAGCATATCCGCACTGGAAATTGTCTTCTCTGTAGCGTGAAGGACCACTTTACATCTGTAGTGTTAAGGGCAATCCTTGGTATGAAAACTTTCTCACCAATCTTAGAACCTGTTAGTATCATGCACTCTAGGAGGCACTGTCCCAATTCAAGAACAAGCAGCCTTGTGCCATTGCAAAGGCCCATGTTTTGATTAAGGTTGCGCAGGAGCATGACAGTAACACCTTTCTTCAGCACAATTTTATGGCGAGGGAAATTGTTAGCATCGATTGAATTTAAAAACTCAGTAGGGTAGAGCACATCAAAATCTGGTATGTGCTCAGATGACTTGGATATCGTGTCACAGCTCAAGTAATCTACACTGTCTCTGGGGAGAAGTGAGACAATGAATTCATTTATCTCATCAACTGTCTGATTATTTGGGCACACAATGGCACGTGAGGCCAAATACTCAGGATTTTGGTAATTGACCAAGAAATCTGGGTACACTTCAGATACAAGGGTTGTCATCTTATCGCCGTCTGTATGAATCAATAAATCATCAGGAATTGTAACCCAAGAAGCCTCACGCTCCTCTCCTTTTCTTTCAGCAGGGACAGTACCATCGCCAATAGCCAAAACCCACTTGCTAAAGTGCTCAAGCTCATCACGTTCATCTCCATTTAAAGAGGGGTTAAGAAGTCGCATATTTGTGTGCAGTTTCAGAACAACAACATGCTGCCATAGTCTGGAGTTTGTGATAGAAGCACTAACTATGGATGATCATGAGCCCTTGCGCACAACCGGTAAAATTTGTCTAAAATCACCTCCAAGAACAATTGGTTTGCCACCAAATGGCAGGATTGCATTCGCAGGATTATGTTCTGAAAGAATATCTCGCATAGTTGTGTCTAAAGCCTCAAAGCAGCGTCGATGTGTCATCGGTGCTTCATCCCATATAATGAGAGCAGCAACTTGTAAAAGTTCAGCAAGCATGGTACCTCTGTTCACACTGCATTTTCCAACCTCGGTTATATCGAAGGGTATCCTAAATCTCAAGTGTGCAGTGCGCCCTCTTGGTAATAGCAAAGACGCTACACCAGATGATGCTACGGCGAGCACTATTTTTTTCTCAGATCTTAAGCTCGCAATGATAGCATTCCATAGGAACGTTTTACCCGTGCCACCGTGGCCACAGACAAAGAAAAAACCAGGACGACCACTAAAAACACGCTGAGTTATCGTATCGAACACGCTTTTCTGACCAGCATTCAACTGTGAAACTAAGGAGGCAGCTTGCATGGATAACATCAAAGGTTCAGGATCAAGCTCATCATTTATCAGTCTATTATCACTCATGGAACCACACTGTGCTGGTAGCTTAGGCAAGTCATAGTCATCTATGTTACCACCGCTATTAGCAAACACAATCGTAAGATTCTGTATGAGCAAAGTCATAAGCTGCTCATGTGGAATAATATAATTCGGGTTTCCATATTCTTAAGTCTACGGTGTATGTCATCTGTAAAGTAAAGCCAATATTTATCAAACAATGCACGCACATCTCCAACAGAACATAAAAGCACAACAGTGACAAACAACTGCCTCAGCTGATATGCCGATGCAGATACTATCGCCTCATCAAACAGAAGGTTCCATTCATTGTCGCCTTCAAGCAGACCACGTGCCTGACACGCGTTTTGGAATGTGGCATACACTTTTCCTTCGAATGTTCGCACATCAGCATAGTTCCTTGCGCCTCTAACTATCATCAGTAGCATGCGCAGGTAATACAACTCTCCAGCAGCTGGGTGTACATAGTATATACGTCCAATTTTAGCGCAATGTGCTCTCTTTCGCCAAGTTCGTTGGGAATCACTCCAAGACCATTCTTTTGGGAAGTCGCAGTATGTCAGGTGCCTAGCCTATTCGTGCTTTGAGTTAGCTTCGAACCACTCAGTCAACATCGTGATTTTGCTTTTGGGCTATCTAGCAATTCTCTTAGGTCAGTATCAGGTTCATAACGTACATAGTTCATTCCAGGAAGATGTACTATCAGGCGCTCTACTGCAGGCACTCGAAAGTGTATGTCAAATTCAAAAGCACGCCATAGGGCTTCGCAGCAAGACAGAAATTTAGCATCAATGTATTCTTGGATTTCATTGCGTGGAGCTAGCTGACGTCCAGGTGACGCATTTGTCGTCTTTGCAGTAATCTCAAAATATACCTTCGCTCTATCACTTCCTTTCGTAACATATTTGAACAGATACTTGATCATGTTTGATTTGTTACACCATTGTACGTTGATATGCGCATTGTATTTCTTTAGCAAGTGCATGTTATACGGAACAACACTTCTGTTGTCTAATGTAACACCGTTTTTTTAAAACATGCCTACCATCATCTCTCCGCCTATAAACAGTGAACCCAAAGTCATCTATGATAGTCTTGTCCTGAAATGACTTAGGAAAATTCTTCGAACACTTGTTATCCTTCATGCATGGACACCTTGGATTGAAATCACCACATGGACCATGCATCATGAACTCGTCAACTAAAGCATAACCAAGTGGGTCAATGTCGATATCAGGTATTTCAGTGCAGATGAATTTATCAATGGTAGAAGCACTGAATTCAGAGCTGGTAGCATCTAACCACACAAGGCAATGTATATGGGGCAGGCCACGCTTTTGGAATTCAACGGTGTACAGAACTGTACAAAGAAGAATAAATGTAAGGCCAACTAAACCAAGTGAGAAGGTAATATGCAATGCTAGCACACACTACTCACCTGCCTTAATAGGACCAAATGTTTTCCCCTCCCTAATATCTGCTATGAACTCATCAACTTTCATATGGAAGACTCGCACTATCAAATCAGAACGATCGCATGGTTGCTGTCCAGGCTCAAAACGCAGGGCGTCCCCTATCTCTCTCCATTTGGTGTTGCATGTGAACGTCACAAATAGGTCAGGGGGACCATAGACTCTACAGATGGCCATCGCGTCTTGGTAATTCATCACAAAATACCTCCTGCTAGCAGTAAAGCTGGCTGGTACCACTACCTTGCCGCCAACTGAGTCAGCATTAATGAGCCCTTTATCAATCGCATCAGCTATTCCTTGAACTGATTCGCACCTCAGCTCCTTTTGGTGGTCTGCTATCCACTTCAGTCTAGACGCTTCGATCGTCGAGTATAAATCTACACATGACTGGTCGCTTAGTCTACCATAGCAGGTAAATGGATTTGGCTCATTTAGTCTGTAATGCATGTGCATTCTACTGAATTCTAGCATGGTGACATATTTACGGGCTGTGCCGCTACCATTATCAGCATCTGTATATTTAATACCAAGATGGAAGCCACGTTCACCATAAGGAAATAGCAGTGGATATTGCAAAGCCATATAAGATGGATGCAAGTGAGAAACTCGCTTGAGGCCATGCTCTTTATCATGCACAAGGACATCATAAGTGTATTCATCAGCCGAGGAGTCACCCACAATTATAGCGGCAACCTCACCACTTGTGGGTAAATTATAGCGAACATCATCTCTTGCAATGCAACCTAGTAATCGCAGTGTTAACTTTTGATCACCCTCCTGGTCTAGACGCTCTCTAGCATATCGAAATGCTTTTACAAGTTCATTATGCTCATTTAGCATGCCTAACAGGGACATGACTATATCTGGGTCTGGTTGACCAGCAACACTATCATCCGTTTCGAATATGCCTAGTCTGTTTTGTGCCTCGTGTTCGGTGTCGTAAATATAAAGCTGTGCAAACTTGGGTCGGACGCCACGGCGTGGCAGCAAGGTACCAATACGATGATGAACCACTCCATTAATTTTAAAGACATAAGGTGCAGTGCCATTGTTTATCGTCTTGTCAATAGTGGCACCCAAAGAAGTGAATGCAAATAGGGAATTGTACGATCGAATTTGTCTTAAAAACCTTTTTGATCGTGCATCACCGTCGAATCGCAAGAGATCATCTAGGGGAGCAGGTGGTTTCTTGTAAAGTTTAAAATTTATTTTTCCACTTCTACAGCAAAGGTTGTACACAATTTTTCTTCCACTGGCAAAAGAAGCACCCTTCACACGTTCTTGGAACCAAAACACAGCGCCACATTAGGGGCACTCATGTGTGGGGCCACCGTAATATGATCGATCCAGATAGGACTCTACAGCAGCACAACGTGAATTTAGCATCACATGACAATAATCTTTTATGCAATCTAAAAGTAGCACCTACACACCTTTCAGGGCATCGACATACGCCTTATCGAAAGGAAGCGCAACATTCAGTGGGTCACTGGCAGCAGCTACGCACATGAAAGATGCAGAAGAAAGGGTATCGTTACACTAACAAGCAGGTAGAAAAGAACACGAAGGAATGGCTGCAGGTAATCACCAATGGCAAAATGGGGCAAACGACCTGACTTTTTCCTAGAGCGTATCCTATTGAGCCGAAGACGCCTATTTGAGGTGGCAGATTCCACAGAAAAGTCCAACAAGGACCTATTCCCTGCTAACAGAAAGTGGACTCATCAATAAATTCCAGTGCCTTCATGTCTTTCCTGCATTAGTGCCTATACTCACTTCTCTTCCGAGCAAACGATAGCTGATTAGCCAACTCTGGCTGTTCAGAAGGGCCTGGTTGGTCAGGAAAGATAGGACGTCCGAACAAACCTAAGCATTCCCCACAATTCCAATGTTAGTCAAGTCAGGCAGAGGTATGCTGACCTTCCCAATTTTTTCACTATGGATCAAAATAATTCAGACATTGTGCTATCGCAAGATGTCTTATGTTTCTTTTTTCACGACACCGTGCGACGCTCTCACAAGGACTGGCCATCAAAACCGAAAACTGCACAAAATCATCACGTACACTGAGGAACGAACAGGACATGAACACCATAGAGCCACAAGCAAATAATTGTAAGCACCAGAACAGGCCCTAGGATAACATATAAAGAGGTTCCTAATATATATGGCAGCCACCACAAACTTACAGGCTATAATAGGTAGAGACAAACCTACAAGAACAGACAGAGGGAAAGAGGGCACCTATACAATTCAGAGAAGATCTGATAGAGGAAAAGTAAGTAAAGAATTGCAAAATTTAATATCCAGGGCCTTCTTCCACCCGTCCTACCGCTACTACCAATCACATCTAAAAGATAAGGTAAGTACCAAGCCGCACCTAAAGATAGGTAAGAAGAAGAGGATCCTACAGCAGATAAATAGATAAAGGGACTATGGAAAAGTAAGTAAAGATTTACAATATTTAATACCCAGGGCCTTCTGGTCAACACACAAAAGCATCTCACAGGAAACTAATAAAACATGGAAAGAAGAATGCTGAATGGAGCAAGGAGAGTAGGAGACAGGTTACCTCTGCAAGACTCCACACACAAGAGGAAGTGGAATGACGTCAAGGTTCAGCTAGTACCATACAACGACAGCGAACTCTTCTTGCTGCAGCCTGCAACAACATGGAAACCAGTACCCCCATATCTTGCAATTTCCAAACTGCACCACATCAGATTCAATCACAAATAAAGCGCATTACTCTTTAGTGTAGTAGAGCATGGCATCTGCAATGAAACACTACCAACAGAAAGCTGAACCCAAAAAGGAGGTCACACTATGTTATGCATCCAGATGTTATCGTATAGCTCAAACCTAGCAGAGACAACCCGGTATAAGAACATGCTACCACGACCAACAATACAAAATCCCACACACCACTATTAGCTCCGAACCCACCAGAGGCAATCAAGTCCCAGCACAAGAACATGCTACCATGACCAACAAAGGTCCACACAAAATCCTACACACCACCATCAGCTCTGAATCCACCAGAGGCAAGCATGTCCCACCACACGTTGCAGACCATGCCTAAGAAAACAGGAACACAAAGAAGAGGACACGTGGTTACCAACCAAGAAAGATTTCCTCTCCAGCTGCCAGCTGCAACCTGCGGAGTCAGCACACAAAAGCATAGCCTTATTCAGCAAGGTCACACTGCATCTCAAGTACGAAAAGTTTGTGCAGAAGAAGTCTCACCCAGGCCCCCCTTTCCAGATCTTAGGTCACCGACATCATCGCCGCCGCAGCACACCTAGAACCACAACAAAGAATCACGATTCAGGTGACGGAAAAGGAACATTTTTTCTTGCCATATCAAAATGGTGAGAGCGAACAAATGCCTGACCTCTCTAGGGTTTGGGATGGGGAGCAAGAGTGAGGGGGCTGCGAAGCAGGCGGGGTAGATAGATAAAGAGGGGGAGGTACTTATCTTGTGGAGGAGGATGCCGGAGCCGGTGGTGAGAGGAGGGCGCGCGTGCGTCGTGCTGCGACCGGACGGCACGCCTCTGCACGCACTGTTCCACTGTTCCGACGAGACGAAGAGGGGCGCCGTGGCGCCGATGTGACGCGCCGGAACTGCTGCAGACGAATTCGACGAGGGCAATCGAGTGGCCGCTCCTCTCACTCCACGAGCCCCCCGTCGTGCCGCACCCCATCGCTGCCAGTGGCCCGTGGCGCGAGAGGTGGGCCCACCGAGCGTCTGGGGCTGGATCCGCGGAGGTAGCAGGGGGGATTTCCTCGCCCGCCGGCGGCACCCAATCGGGAGGAGCGCGCGACGCTGGGGGCCCCCACCTTCCGTCGCAGCACCCCGGCGGAGTCCTCTCCCGCGCGCCACACCCCGTCGCCGCCAGTGGCCCTCCAGACGGACGAGGCCCACCCACCCGCGACGTGTGGCAGGAGCGGCACGAGGGCCGAGCCCGTGAGGAGGTTTGGCGGCAGGACGGTAGGGGAGGGAGCCTAGGGTTGGAGGAGGTCGCCGTAGGGTCGTGCGGCGCCGCGAGCAGGAAGGTGTGCGGCGCCCACGGTCGCCCGATGCGGTGGGGAGGCTCGTGACCCCCGGCCCTTTCCCCCGATGCGGTAGAGGCGCGTGACCCCGCGTCCTTTCCCCGTCTCACTGGCGCATGGGTCCCCATCAGACAGGGGCCACCGGTCAGCAGGAGAGGCGGACCGCAGTGTCCAGGCGAGGGACGGCCAAGCTCAGGGCAGGGGCGCTCGCGCGGCCTCGCGCGGCGTGGCGGGCAACGGAGAGGCCACCGATGCCTCAATTACTGAGGAGCCGAGAATAGGGTTGGGTCTTTCATATCTCCGATTCAGCACGCAGGAGGTCAAGTGGCTCACTAATGGTGCCGGCCTCTTCTTTACTCAGCAATATGCATGGCAGCACAAGCGGCTCAAGATTTCGTTTTTTAATTCCAGCGTTCTGGTGGTCAGGGGAGAGGAACCACCTGCAGGCTGCATCCAGAATGCACGCATGCACTCTCCGCCTTCCGCACAGAAGCTCAACCATCTAAGCACAGGTGCACAACAGCTCAACCGCCAACCAGCGAAACATCAAACGTCGGTAGCACCCGCGAGCTCGAGTCTGCGACGAGTCATTTCCATCTGATGCCGTCTTTTTATTTATCCTGCACTGTGATTGAATCAACATATACACTGGCAGCGGCCTATCGTGCGCTGCGAGTGAATCAACATACAGGCAGCGGCCGCGCAGTGCATCATAGCCGGACGGCGGGCACGCACGCGGTTGGCCGTGGCCGCGGCCCGCAGGCAGCCACAGCGGAAGGATATGGCAGTCACGAAATCATGGCAGTCCGTAGCCCGAGGCAGAAACACACAAGCGAGTTCACGTAAGTTTTATTTCTATCACCGTCTCCCATCATGCATGCATGATTTCATTTTAGTAATCTTTAATCTTTAGTACACCGTGCATGATTCAAGTAGGAAAGGAGGATGAGGTCACTAGCTAGAATTCAACCTTTAGGTAGAGAAGAAGTGGATTATTAATCTGATATTTCTATAGCATGTCAGAACTTATTTGACGATGTACCTCAATTATTATCCTAATATTTCTATAGCTTATTAGATCTTATTTGTCGTGTGTCGATCGGTTGTAGTAGCGAGAGAGTTCTTCACTTGGTCGTGGATGGCCACGACGTTGTTGTTCACTACATATAAAAGGGACAACCACACATGGAAGCTATTTCACCGAAGAGAACTCTCAGGAAAAAAAATGAAAAGTAGTTCGTTCATTGCAAATGTATGTTACTCCATCAATAAACCGCATATGTATCATCCACAGTTATCTATTCGATAAAATATGTTTATACAAAAAATTACCTTCATATCAAAAACGCTGAAAACTTCACTAATGTATTGAATAATCATATAAATTTTATGCAAAATATCACGCAGCAACGCGCGGGGTATCACCTAGTTAAATATTAAAACGATGTACAATTTGACATGGAAAGAGGCAGGTGTCGTACATTACATTCCTCTGTCCATGACCGCTGCAAGTTTAGACACGAGGCCAATTCTCTTATCGTTATACCAATGAATTGATCAACCATAAACACTCATGCGTGCAATTTTGTTCGCTTTTAAATTTTGCTCACTTGAAATGCAAAAATGGTGAAAATTTTGAGTTTATTTAGACTCCAATTCGCTATTCACATGTCACATCGAGTCACATTTTCTCTCACAGCACGCGCCTCAACGCGCTCTTTTTCCACAGTTTTCCACCCTAATGTACTATTCATTCGCGTAAATTTGATCAAACTAAACACACTCGAATGATACTCTCTCATGTCCTCGTGGAACCCTAACTTCTAACCTCAATCTAAGGGAAAGTTTAGTTTTTCACCCTCACATCAAAACTAGCAATACTAATTAGGAGTATTAAATGTGTATTAGTGATAAAATCCATTACATAACCCCTGCTCAAATTGTGAGACGAATCTAATGAGCCTAATTATGTCATGAGTAGACAATGTTGTGCTACAGTTTACAATCTCTAATAACAAATTAGTTAGACTTAATGAATTTGTCTCGCGATTTCTCATTCATCTGTGTAATTAGTTTTATAATTAGTCTATATTTAATACTCCTAAATAGTGTTGAAAATGTTGCCTTTTTTTTTTTTTGCCATTTGCAACTAAACAAACCCTTGCGGACAAACATCAAACATGTTCTCCATCTTTTAAGCTAATAATTGAAAGAAAAAAATAATTTGAATTATTTTAAGAATATGGATCTCTACATTGAAATTTTAAATTTCTTCACTCTATACGCCCTAGGGTTCAGTTGTACACCCAGATTCTCACTTAAAAGTGAATTATTTTAAAAGTGTAAGGGCTCATATGCTAGACTTGATTTTAGGCCAATTATGTGAGATTTAATCTCTAAACTAAACTAAGGAGCCGAGACAAGAGCCGAAGAAAAAATAGCTTCACCCCATTCACTCAACGCGGAGAATCACGTTCTCCTTAAAATTTAATTCGGGGAACCGTAGAGGATCACTTTCAATTAGAAAAACCACTTCTCTAAAAGAAAGAATCACGTTCTCCTTAAAATTTAATCCGGGGAACCGTAGAGGATCACTTTCAATTAGAAAAACCACTTCTCTAAAAGAATCACTTCATAAAATTACAAAATAATCGCTTCTCGATAAGCACCAGCAACTTGCCCTAAAGACAAAATTCAAGACAACAAGTTTGTAACATTTCTGCCCAATCAATAAGTGCAATCAACATGAAGACAAACAGAACTTACATGAAACTTGAATGAGCGTCATTAGTGTTAACCACATTTGGAAGAAAATAAAGCACATGGTATTATGGTAACTGTATTACTCAAGGCGTCAGAAAGAGGATCGGCACTTTTTTACATTGAGATGGGCCGCAAAGAGCTCTCCCCATACAAATTATTCTATAATTTCAGCAACAGACAGACCAAGCACCCCCCTCGGCGGCAGAAAAATCATGTATGAAGTAAAAAAAACATGAGCACATCGCTTCTACACAGGTCCAGTGCTGCAGGAAGAATCAGAGAAGGTTTTCAGGACTCGTATTTGGTACTGGTAAGAAAGGGAATGGAGCTACAGAAGCATAGGCGACTGGAGGGCGTGATTGCACACGAGAAGGTTTCCTGTCTTCATGTTTCCTTCTCGCTCTTTCGTTGTCCTGCAGATCAGCCTCGTAAAGAACTCCACCGAGCCCACTTTTCTCAGCAATGTTGTGTGCATTTTGTTGGTTAGGCAGCCGATGTAATAGAAGTCCAGCCATGAAGGCAGGGAGATAAAGCAGGCTTCCATAGAACATCCTCGTTGCAGTTTTTGGACTTGGTTCCAGCACAAACGATAGAGCTCCAATGGTAAGGCCCATCGTTAGAAGTGATGCTTCAACACCGAACCACTCAGATGTGAGCCCCCCTGCATGTGTTAGTTTCATATAAGATCTCAAATCAATATCAAAACTAAACCAGAAGCTTAATATGATTAATACTCACAGTTGTATGCAAACAATCCCAAAGGCAGCATGTACAGACAATTTCTGAGTGATACCCATGCAGTTCTTTTACCAGTAGGGTCAGCAAAAGAAAGCATACGGTACCTGCATCAAGCAGCAGTCACATGTACGGAACAAATCATTACTAGAGTTTTCATCTAAACAAGACACTTTGCAGATAAATCTGCTAGTAATGAACTGAGACGAGTGACTTACCCCCCAGCAAGGTAATCATTGCGGCATAAGTATGCGAGCGCCATAAAATGGGGTATTTGCCAATAGTACAATGTGGCAGGGAGAATCATAGCATTTAGTGACAATTCAGTAGAAGCTGCTGCCCACCTGTGCAGAAGACAGTAAATGATGGCATCTTGTAAAAGATGTCGATATGTTTAGATTAGCAAATATCCACTATTCATCTATCATATCAAACTATTCACCTATCACATCGAGTCGCATCTTCTCTTACAGCACACGCCCCAATGCGCAATTTTTCCACAACTTTCCACCCCAATGCACTATTCTAGCACTATTCATTCGCGCAAATTTGATGAACTAAACACCACAAACTTCTACTCGACACATTCAAACAAATAAAATAGCGGCACAAGCACAACAATATATACAACAAAATACTCTACAGTGGCCAATGTTACATGCGTGCTCAAGACAAGATCTAATGTACAGTGTGGGGCATCGTGGGTGGCTGGATATTGATCAAGGATTGATCCAAAGGGTGATTAAGGTCCCTGTTTTGATCATATTTTCTTGGAGTCTTTCACATTCAGGACATCAAACTTAACGCAAACATGATTTGCAGCTTGCCAAGTAAGAGATAGATTCTGAAGAAGTCAAGAGAGCATATCAAATGCAACTGTTACTTCACTCTACCCTGTGTAAGCTCAAGCACCCAAGAGAAACTAGTTCAGCTAGTAGGGGTTGTGTTTCATCCAGTTACATGCTGGTTTCAAATCAAAATTTGAATGCTACTGAGACAACCTTTCCTTGACCAATTACTGTGAATGGATTTGCCCTTCAATGCAGAAAATATGTTCAATGGAATTAATATAAATAGCTTTAAACTGCACTTCAGAATACCAGCAAACTATTGTTCAGCAAGTAACATACCCCAGAAGTGGTGGAATGGCACCAACAACTGCTCCTACCCATGTATTAACTGGGTGTATTTGCTTCAATGGTGTATATACAAATGCGTACAGAACAAGATTAGAAGCTGCAAGCCCAGCTGCCAAGACATTAGCCTGCACAAACCTTGCCAAATTTTGCATGTTTAGTTCCAGTTTCAGCTTTCTACCAACTTCTGTAGCTGCAATTTCAAAAGGAAGTATACATATATAAAATACAAAGAGAGAGACTACGAACCTTCCAGGTCAACAAAGCTGTCCCTGCAGCTCCAACACTTGTAGCCCACATAGCAGCATGTGCAGGACTAATACGACCTGATGGCAAGGGCCGCCGCATTGTCCTTTTCATTTTAGCATCATTTTTTATCTCGAACACCTGAAAGTAGATGTCAAATGATCAGAAACAATACTGACTTGTGTTCAATCAGGGTGTAAATGTGTGAGAAAGAGGGCACATTAAGAAACCATTTGCTGAAGAGTCATGAAGAAATAAAGATTTGAATGCATGCAAATACAATGATTATTGATTTACCTGGTTGAGGGTATTTGCAGATGCTGCAACCATCATTGTACCAGTACATGTGCAACAAAGTCCGGCGATGTCCACGATGTTGCCACTACCAAGCACATAGCCAGCACCCGAAGTTGCCACAACAAGAGCACTAAACACCATAAAATTTTGGATGGATGATTAGATAAAGAAGTGCAAGGGAAGGAGAAAGCTACTTCAGTCATCAGCTATAAGTGGCCTCAAAATGAACAGACAAAATTGCACTCAGAATCACAATATTATCTGAACCTATTCTAAGTGAGGTACCACACTACTACGTAGAGATACACTATCTACAGATACAGTCTTGCATGAGTATAACAGTGGTAAACTGAAAATTTTGACACCCCCATTCATAGCAAGTTAAAACTGAAAATCCCATCGCTCCCAAGGACCTAAATGTTGTAAGACATAATCTGCTGCTGCATACTTTCCCCCTTCTCTTTTCCTACACAGGTGCAAAGTCAACTGAGTGGTTGCTGCCCTGTCTTGTATCAGTAGAGTATTGAGTAGTGGCAGTATAGCCAAGTAGTTCTACTTGAGTAGTTTCAGTGGCTGTACAAATGCAGGTACTAGTGTACCTTAGTAGCAGATAGTTGGTAGATATTGTGTATATGTATCCAGCCATGGGCAAAGTAAAAGGCAGTTCATTTGCCACATATTCAGAGGTCTGCAGCAACTCCAGGAGGGCTGCAGGCATGTGTGCATGTGTGCTCAGTTTCTTTTCTCCTCAGCCAATTTCTAGTTGCATTAGGTGCTTACCTTGTGATTGCAGGTGTGTGTGGTGCCAACAATTGGTATCAAGAGCTCTGAGTTCAGGGCCTGATGGCGGGAGAGGATCCTGAGGGAGATGGGTGCCGCGGTTCCAACACTGCCGTGGTTAGGCAGATCAAGGACGTCGGGGCGCCCCAGTTCCCCATGTTGACCCGCACCAACTACGCCGAGTGGTCATTAATCATGAAGGTGATGCTCCGCGGCCGAGGGCTGTGGGCGGCGGTCACCACCGGGCCGGCGGACGAGCAGGAGGACCTCTTGGCGATGGAGGCGATCCTCAAGGCTGTCCCGCTAGAGCTGGTGACGCTGCTGGGCTCGGCGGATGATGCCACGGCAAAGAAGGCCTGGGAGAAGTTGAAGACGATGCGGCTCGGCGACGAGCGCATTCGGGAGGCCCGGGCACAGCAGCTGCGCCGAGAGTACGAGGCCATCGAGTTTCGCGACGGCGAGACGGCGGAGGAGTTCGCGCTGCAGCTCCAGGCGATGGTGAGCCAGCTGGCGGTGCTGGGCGGCGCCGTCAAGGAGGAGGTCCTGAAGAACTACCTGCGCATCGTGCCGCCGGAGAAGTACGAGCAGGTGGCGGTCTCGATTGAGACCATGCTCGACCTCAAGACCATCTCCATAGAGGAGGTGACCGGGCGGCTCACGGCGGCGGAAGATCGATTCGCCAAGAGGGCCACGGCCAGGGCGGTGCGCACGACCGCCAGCAGCGAGCTACTCTACACGCATGCAGAGTGGTCCGGCACGCACGAACCCGCAGGGCGGGGAAGGATCCTCCGCCCAGGGCGGCGGCAGTGGCAGCAAGGCGCACGGCAAGGCGTCGAATAAGAAGAGCTCCAAGTCACCGCTGGGCAAGGATCAATGCCGGCGGTGCGGCAAGACCGGGCATTGGGCAAAGGAGTGCCCAGTCCCGCGCAAGACGCTCAAGGCCGTGGCGAACCTCACGGCGGCGGACGACGGCGAGGCGACGCTGCTGATGGCCACGTTCTGTGCGCTGCACGACGTCGAGCCAGAAGCAGAGGAGGCGGCGGCGAGAATAGAGGTGGCGCCAGGGCAGAGCGTCTTCCTCGACGAACCACGCGCCCAGGTGCACCTCAGGACAGGAGGCGCGACGGAGCAGAGGTGGTACCTGGACTCCGGAGCGAGCAACCACATGACCGGCGTTCCGTCGGCGTTCACCGAGCTGGACAGCAGCATCACCGGCTCGGTGAAGTTCGGCGACGGCTCGCATGTGGAGATCTGCGGCAGGGGCACCATCCTCTTCAGGTGCCTGTACGGGGAGCACCGAGCACTGACGGATGTGTACTACATCCCTCGGCTGCGCTCCAGCATCATCAGCTTGGGGCAGCTGGACGAGCACGGGTGCAAGACCAAGGTGCGGCGCACGGGCAACAGATTGTACTTGCTCGACCTGAAGATCGAGCAGCCCGTGTCTAGCGGCGCAACGCACGGATGAGCCGTGGTTGTGGCACGCCAGGTTTGGGCACCTCGACTTCGACGCGCTGGGGCGGCTCGGGAAGATGGTGCGCGGGCTGCCACGCATCAGAGCCACGCCAGAGAACTCTGCGACGGCTGCTTGGCGGGGAAGCAGAGGCGGCTGTCGTTCCCCAAGGCGGCGAAGTACAGGGCGACGAACGCCCTGGAGCTCGTCCATGGTGATCTTTGTGGGCCAATCACACCGGCCACGCACGACGGGCGGCAGTACTTCCTACTGTTGGTCGACGATTGCAGCAGGTACATGTGGCTGCGACTGATCACCAGCAAGGGCGAGGCGGCGATGGCAATCAAGCAGTTTCAGGCGCGCGGAGGCGGAGTCCGGGAAGAAGCTGTGCGTTCTGCGTACCGACTGCGGCGGCGAATTCACGTCTGTGGAGTTCGCCACGTACTGCGCCAACAAGGGGGAGGTGCGCCACCTCACCGCGCCATACTCACCGCAGCAGAACGGCGTGGTGGAGCGCCGGAACCAGACCATCGTCGGCATGACGAGGAGTATGCTGAAGGGCAAGAAGATGTCGGCAGCGTTCTGGGGCGAGGCGGTGAGCACGGCGGTGTTCATCCTCAACCGTTCACCAACGAAGGCGCTAAAGGACAAGACGCCATTCGAGGCGTGGTACGGGCGGCAACCGAACGTTCGGCTACATCGGCCATGTGAAGAACACGAAGCCATTCGTCGGCAAGCTGGAGGACAGGAGCACAAGGATGGTGCTCCTAGGGTACGAGGAGGGCAGCAAAGCATACAAGCTGTTTGATCCTTGTGCAGGCAGGGTGGTGGTATCGCACGACGTCGTCTTAAACGAGATGGCGGCCTGGATTGGGAGGATCCTGGGACAGGGGAAGCTGCCGGCGGCAACAATGGCGGCATGTTCACCATCGAGTACATGGTGGTACCCGGTGGCGGGGGGCTGAGGAGGCGGCGCAAGGCGAGCCGACGGCAGGCACTGAGGTGGCAAGCGAGCCGCCAAGTCCTGGAGCCGAGAGCGTGGGCGGGTGGTCTCCAACAGGGGAGAACACGCCGCCACAAGGCTCGCCGGGGCCAGCAGTGCTCGGAACGCCAGCGACGACAGAAGTGGAGTTCGCGTCCCCACCAAGCAACGTCGATGCATACGTGGATGCATTCCACGACGGCGAGGAGGTGCGGTTCCGCACAATGGAGAACATCGTCGGGGACGCGGCAGCGCCTGGGATGGCAAGTCGTGTGCTCGATGACGTCGAGCTGCTGCTGACAAGTGCAGAGGAGCCGCCCACGTTCGCTGAGGCGGAAAGGGAGGCGAATTGGAGGAAGGCAATGGTGGAGGAGATGAGGTCGATAGAGAACTCCACCTGGGAGCTCGTCGACCCTCCACGCGGTTGCAAACCGATCGGGTTGAAGTGGGTCTTCAAGGTGAAGCGCGACGAGCACGGTGCCATCGTCAAGTACAAGGCACGCCTCGTCGCACGCGGCTTCGTTCAGCGCGAGGGGATCGATTTCGAGGAGGTGTTTGCACCGGTAGCGCGCATGGAGTCCGTTCGGCTGCTACTTGCGCTAGCGGCGTCGAACGACTGGGAAGTCCACCACCTCGATGTCAAGTCGGCCTTCCTCAACGACGACCTGGCGCAAACGGTCTTTGTCAAGCAGGCTCCGGGCTTCGTCGTCCCTGGAGCGGAGCACAAGGTGCTGCGGCTGCGCAAGGCCTTGTATGGCCTGCATGCGGCAGGCGCTGAGGGCGTGGAACGCCAAGCTCGACGCCACGCTCCGGGAGCTTGGATTTGAGGGCTGCGAAACAGAGCACACCATCTACGTACGGCGGCGGGGGAAATTCGAGCTCATCGTTGGCATGTACGTCGACGACTTGATCGTGACGGGGATGCGTGCGGCGGACTTCACTGGATTCAAGCAAGAGATGGAGGATTGATTCCGCATGAGTGACCTGGGCACGCTCTCCTACTACCTCGACATCGAGGTGAAGCAGGGGAGCGGGGAGATGCGGCTGGGCCAGCGGGCGTATGCAGAGAAGCTGGTCGAGCGCGCAGGCATGGCGCGCTGCAAGCCTTGCGCCACGCCAATGGAGGAGCGCCTGAAGCTGTCGCGGAGCAGCACGGCGGAGAAGGTCGACGCGACGCTGTACCGAAGCATCGTCGGCGGGCTGCGCTACCTCACCCACACCCGACCGGACATCGCGTTCGCGGTTGGGTACGTGAGCCGTTTCATGGAGGATCCGCCGGAGGACCACTGGACGGCGGTGAAGAGGCTGCTGCGCTATGTCAAGGGCACGGCGGATCAGGGGATTGTCTTCCCCAGGTCCGGCGACAAGGAGGCGCCGCGGCTGGTAATTCAGTGATGCAGATATGGCGGGCGACATCGATGGGCGGCAGAGCACCTCAGGTGTGCTTGTCTTCCTCGGCCCGACTCCAATTTCATGGCAATCACTGAAGCAGAAGATCGTGGCGCTATCGACGTGCGAGGCAGAGTACATCGCAGCAACCACTGGCGCATGCCAAGGGGTCTGGCTGCGCCGATTGCTGGAGGAGATCACCAGAGGGGAAGCAGCTGCTCCTCCAGCACTGAAGGTTGACAATCAACCGGCAATTGCGCTGGCAAAGAATCCAGTGCTCCACGACAGGAGCAAGCACATCGACGTGAAGTTTCACTTCCTACGTAATTGTGTCGATGAAGGCAAGATCATCATCGAGTTCGTCGACACCAGCCGGCAACTCGCTGACATCCTCACCAAGTCTCTCGGGCGACTTCATTTCACTGAGATGAAGATGATTGGCATGGTGGGACTTGGGGTTTTAGCAGCAGAATTAGGGGAAGAATTTTAAGACATAATCTGCTGCTGCATACTTTCCCCCTTCTCTTTTCCTACACAGGTGCAAAGTCAACTGAGTGGTTGCTGCCCTGTCTTGTATCAGTAGAGTATTGAGTAGTGGCAGCATAGCCAAGTAGTTCTACTTGAGTAGTTTTAGTGGCTGTACAAATGCAGGTACTAGTGTACCTTAGTAGCAGATAGTTGGTAGATATTGTGTATATGTATCCAGCCATGGGCAAAGTAAAAGGCAGTTCATTTGCCACATATTCAGAGGTCAGCAGCAACTCCAGGAGGGCTGCAGGCGTGTGTGCTTGTGTGCTCAGTTTCTTTTCTCCTCCTTAGCCAATTTCTAGTTGCATGAGGTGCTTACCTTGTGATTGCAGGTGTGTGTGGTGCCAACAAATGTCCTGATGAATGGAAAATCCTCAGTTTCCAGGAAAAAATGATGAATAGCCGTATTTCTTAGCAAGACGAGGCTAATCACTCATAATGTCTGGACAGAGCATGGACAATTGCAGTTGCGCTTTCATCGAGTTTTGGGACACGTTTCGATCGCTGCGAAACTCAGCTCTGCCAATCACAGGCGTGCCTACACGAATTTAGCCACCACTTGGTTCAGAGCCGTGTTAACATGCTGAAGCACCAGCACCCGCACTAATGCTTGTGCGGTTCATTTTTTCGCCAACAAGTTGGCAAATCGTGGGTGCAAAAATCATCCGCTTGCACGTTGGCGTGCCAATGTTGGCTGGGCAGCATTGGGCAAAAAAACAAACGAGCCCTTGATTGACAGCCTCAATCCAACTTATATATCAAACATAAAAGGTGATGGTAACAATGTGCTTGGAATATAGAGCATAGGGACGAACATAGCTGAGGTTAGTAAGTTCTGTACCACAGACTACAATTGCCAATTGCCCAATTTGCCATTCAAGGACATATATTGATTAAAAAAGGAGGATTTACACCACACGTGTGATACATAGCCAAAACAAAGAAACTCAACACATGGAATCAGAATGCTTTCATGACAAGTGTTCTGAGATTGAATTCTGAACCCGTCTCAATCCCATTTATACACTCTAACCAGAGAGGAGCGTCTGGTGTTCTAAGGGTGTAGTGGACAGATTGAGATAAACAACATTACATGATTACAAAAGGTTTCTTTTTTCATTTCTATAATCGAACACAGCAGAAGTTAGGTAATGCAATATGCGCACACAAGTCAGCAGAAATTACATTTCGAGTAGAATTAAACATGAAAGGAATGTCCACAGCAAAAGTAAGAAGTGTCTTTGTTTCCTCTAATGTTCCTAGCATACTTAGAATAAATAAAGCCTGATATATTGAGGAAAAGGGATCACAATGGTTAAATTTGCATACATAGGCACAAGCCAGCCTCACTCAAAGCAGAATTCTCACTTAGTAACCAGTTTGTGTAAAGCTGACTACATGGATTCTACAAGGCATATACACGAATACATATAAAGGTTTTGCTAAATTCTAATAAACCAAGCTGTGCAACATGCCAAAGATAAATGTCTCTTCGGAAAAAGTGCACACAAAATTCAAAGTTCTACATTTTCTAAGAATCAACCTAATTACCAAAGCATATACCCTTCTCTTGTACGATTCAATTTGAAGCGCCAAGGTAACATTCACAAGGAAACAAAAACGGAAGTCCCATTGCCGAACTTGCAATTCTTGATCTCCTACAGTTGCATAGGGTGGTGGAGGAGGTCGGCTCAAGAAATAGAAGTTGTAGGACTGGTTATACAATAAAATTGCATCGAGGAAACAAAACATAAGGCACATTCTTTTCAATTTAAGAAACGGTAACGCTGTGAGCAGGACGTCCGGAATTAAAAAAAATTGGACGCTCCGATATATGTTTCATTAGTTAATCTTCAATTTGCAGCTATTGTTTCGTATGTTTCACGGTGAATGTTGCATTAAACATAGCGGGAATTTTTCAATCTCAAGTCAAACTACTTAATTAATTTTTTTCGCATATTTTTCAACAAGCTTTGTTTTCGATGTTGCAATGGAGCGTAACCGGGCGCTAGCAACGCCGTTTAAGAAACAGTATACTCCTACGATAGATCCATGGGGAAGAGGGGGAGCAAATTGCGCACCTGAGGCGGGCTTTGGAAAGCTCCCAGTAGCACCTCCCATAGTGCCGTAGCGCGTCGGAGACGGATCCGGCCTGTTGCGAAACGGATACAGCCGCCGCCGCCGCTGCTTCTGCAACGACGACGTTCGCAGCTGCGGCGGAGGGTACGGATGAGGAGGCACGCGTCGAGGCGATAGGAGCGAGCGACGCGACCGGGTTGTGGATGGGGTCAGGGATGAGGCGAGAGCGTAGAGCCCTCGCGGCGTAGGCAGCGGTGGCGCCGCCCCTCCACATGGCGGCTACGGGCTGCGGCGTAGGCGGCGCTGACGAAGCCCGATGCGATCGATGGCCGTGGGAATGGAGAGGTGGGAGAAGAGAAGGCCAGAGAGCGAAATGGGCATAAGAGATGGGCCGGGCCAAACTTCAACTTGCTAGGGTTAATTAGGGAAAAAGTCCATTCCACAACCCTCAACTATAGGCTCTGTCTGGGTTTTAACCCTCGACCACAAAATCAGGTATTGGACACCTACAAAACCATCTGTTTTACACCCTTTGACGGTTTTTGAGATGGTTTTCGCCTATGTGGCGCCAACTGGACCGGTTTTTTAGCTTGTTTTCGCTTATGTGGCGCCAAGTGGGCTATCTTTGCTGTCACCACATCAGTGGGGCCCACATGTCACTTGGACCTCCTCATTCTTCTTCACCACGCCGCACTTGTCCTCCCAACCGCTGCCGCACCCCTCCTCTACGCCCGACCTCCTCTCTGGACGTCGAAGCTCCCCTGTGCCCGGATGCCGGTGGCCGCACCCCTCCACCCTGACACTGGCGGCCACACCCCTCCACCCTACCGCTTCGGAGCTCGATTTGGTTGCTTCCAGCTCGGCGAGAGGCCGTCGCCAACGGAGCCGCCCAGCAGAGCTGCGATGGCCTCCGACTCCATGAAGCCGAAGGTGTTGACCAGGAGCACGCCCACACACCGTCAGGTCCGAGCTCTGCTCCTCGAGCTTGACTGCGTGCCGCCCTATGCCGAAGCTCGCCCATGCGTCGTCAGACCATCGGTAGAGCTCCCACGCAGGGCTGGTCATTCACGCCACCTGCGGAGCTCGACACGGAGCTCACCCGTGGCACCGAGCTCACCAACCACTAGTCGACTGCAGAGCTCGCCCGCGAAGCTGCCCCACCGAGCTTGCCCGCCAGGCTGAGCGCGGAGCTCACCCACGCGCGCCACCCCTTGGTCGGTCGGCACTCCCTAGTACCTGTGCCACCTTAAGGATAGCGCCGTCGTGCTGAGGACGACACTCCCTTGTACCTTCAGCATCATCTCTTTCTCCTTCCCCGTCGCTTCAACCGACGGCGAGGAGGAAGACCACATCGGCCACCTTCCCTCGATCCGCGACATATATGGACCTCCGCCCTCTCATCCTTGACGACAACGCCTGCGGACTCGCTCCTGCCAACACCACCGCGGCGCTCGCCGCCCACCCGGCCCCGTCCTCTCCGCGCACCTCGCCTTCTCGGGGACGCTGAGGTCGTCGCTCTGTCTTCACCTCCCTCACCGCTAGGAACGTCGAGGACCTACTCATGGTGGTCAATGGCTCTTAGACCATCGAGTGGTGCATCCCCTCCTACATCCACCGCTGGCGGCCGTCGGCCGCCTCTGGATTGAGCTCTACCAGACAGATGTGGGCCCTACTGAGGAATTAACAACGAGGGTAGTTGACGTGGCGCCACTTATGTGAAAATCAATAGCGAGGATAACTGACGTGGTTTTACGTAGGAAAAAAACCACCTCAAAAACTGTCAAGGGGTGTAAATCGGATGGTTTTAATAGTTTGTAGGTGTCGAATACCCGGTTTTGTGGTTGAGGGTTAAAATCCAGACAACGCAAATAGATGAGGGTTGTGGAATTGGCAGAGGTTTAGATCTAGATAGCCCACAGGGGGTTAACCCCAGTGGTTTATTTGTTCAGCGGGGTGGAATCTAGGGCTAAGAACTCGAAGGTTGCGCACGAGCACACGAAACACAGAGAACACGGCGAGTTTATACTGGTTCGGGCCTTCGGAGAGTAAAACCCTACGTCCAGTTGCTGGTGTAGATTTCTTGAGGATTGCGTCTTGTTACAAGGGGTCGCCCTTTCCGCCTTATATTGGCCAGCGGACAAGGTCGGTTCCCAGACTCCTGGTCGGTTACGACCAGGAGACCTAAGTCTAGTTGATTACAACACTTGTCATATTCACCGATCTGCTTGGTCGGAATCCACCGTTGTCTTGTCTTGCACGCCAAGTCTCGATGTCGTTATGGATAAGGTCGTCTAGAATCTTCTGGAAGGTCTTCAAGAGGTCGTGTGGGCCGCCAACTAGGTCGGTTGGGCCCACTGTCAGGTCAGCGGGTCTTCTGATAGGCTGGACCCACTTGTCGGGGGACGGCCGTGAGCCTGGTCAGTAGGGACCCAGGGGTACCCATGTCTCACAAGCCCCCGAGCGATGTGTAGGCGCAGCGACCTTAGAAGGTCATGACGAAGTCATAGAGCTATCGACAGGTCGAATAGCGTGCACGTCGGTCCAAAAGAAAAAGAAAAAAAGAAACAAATCAGCTTAGCAGCCGACCTGTTTGTAGTCTTGCCGAACGAAGAGAGGTCGAGTGACGACCTATAGGAAGCAGACTTCCAATAGATCGAAACGATGATGAAAAAAATTTAGAGGGCGTCAAGGACGCACTTATAGAGTAGTATCCGAGCATCGTGGCGGGCAGGATGGGCGATATGATGATCCAAAAAAGAAAGAGAAAAAAGAAGGTCGAGTAACAACGTGATGAGAAACAGGTTTCTCAATCAGGCCGGTACGACGAAGAAAACAAGAGGGCGTCGAAGACGCTCTCGTAGAGTAGTCCCCGAGCATTGAAGCAGGCAGCATGGCTAGTTTGATGCTCAAAAAAGAGAAGAAAACTGGGTCATGGTCTTGATCGAAACGAAGTGTAGAGACACCCAGATCTCTTAGCATAGCTGCAAAGAGTCTGGCAGAGCCGACCTCAAGGAGGCCTTTGTAGGCGTGCCGACCTCAAAGAGGTCTTAAATCAACGATGTACAGTATCCGAGGATACCCAGCAGGATCTTGAAAGGTGCGTCGCATGAAGAGGTCTTCTGTAGTGGTCGAAACGGTCAACGATGAGGTCGTAGGAAGATATTGATCTTGAATGAATGGAGTGTAGAGACACCCAGATATTCTGCATAGCTGCAAAGAGTCTGGCAGAGCCACTCGAGGCATGCCGACCTCAGGAAGGTCTCAAATCAAAAACGCCCAAGCACCCGGAGATACTTGGCAAGGCCATTAGGCGCGCACCCGGACAGGGAGGCCTTCATTCCCGACATAAATTCTTGGGTGTCCAGAGCAGGCTGGCAGGGCTATAAGAGCACACCGACCTCGGAAGGTCACGTATCTGGGGCACCCAACTAGGTTGGCAGAGCCGTAGACATACCAAGGCATTGCAAGACCTAGGTATTAAGGCACGCTGACCTCCAGGAGGTCGTTTTGGTGTCCAGACGACCAGCATAGTAGCCGGCCATCCAGCAGAGCCATGGTACTAAGGTATTGACGACCTCAGAAATAGGCACACCGACCACGGGGGCCTGACGAAATCGTAGACGTGAAGCTTCTGGACTCCAGGCGCCCAGACAGATCTGGCAGAGCAGCGAGGCACGCCTACCTCGGAAGGTCTTCAATCGAACCTACGACTATTCTGCTCAGGAAACAGAAATATAGGCTGATTGGAATAGGTCCGTTTACGTGAAGAGCCATAGCGGGTGCACCAGGACGCAGAGCCTAGCGGGTGCAATGAAGACGCAGAGCCATAAAGGGTGCGTTTAATCGTCGTCGTCGTCCGTAGATGTAGAAAGGCGCAGGGCCCTCTAACGCAGAGTCAGGCTTATCTCTTCGTAGACTGCAGGGTCACGGGTCAACAGTGGTCGGAGATTCCCTTGCCACCGAGAAAACGACAAACCGCCCACTGACCAAAAGGCGCACTGTAGCCATGTGACATCGCAGCGGCCTCAGGCATCATTGATGCACTAGCAACAAAGACGTCGTGAGGCAGGGAAAAGGACATCGCCTTTAATCATGCACATGCCTACAGGACCTCTGGGCCATGTGGTAACAGTGTCTCCACTTCACCGGGCACTCAAGGCCTGGTTTCAGCTATAAATAGCACCATAAGGCTCAAGGAGGCAAGTACCGAGCATTGCTGAGCTATGAAGCCGCAGAGTAGTATTGCAACCATGCCATGGGCATGTGTCCGTCCACCAGAGCATAGGATGCAAAGTTTGTAGAAGCTTGGAGCTAGAAGAATTCTTGCGAAGTAGAGGTGTCACCCCCACTCTTTGTACCGTGCCTCAGTGAAGAGTCATGGAGAGGCCCGAGGTGAAGCTGTAGAGGCCCGAGGTGAAGCTGCAAGTTCTTGGTGAGCATGAGATGCTCACTAGGGGCTCGCGGCGCGCGCCGAAGAGCAAGCTCGTATCTGCATTCCATAGTCAGGCACAAAGTGTGACCTGCTATGTGCAGCGTCGTGCAGTTGTTCACCGCAAGGCCACCATCGAGGTCCTAAAGCTAGGAGAATCCTTGCGATGTGCTCTGCTATAGCAGGAAACACCTCAAGGATTGCTCTAAGTAGATCAGGTCTTCAAATATGTTTGTATCTTGTAACGGGTTTTGGATCCAATGAGGTCGCAGGCGACTTGTGTACCTTCGAAGTTCCCGTATAATGTTCGCTCTCTTCTGTCATGTAATGGTCGTATTGACGAAATTATTCATCAAAGACCTAATATGAAATGATTTGGGAGCTTATCGACCTCATGGAGATCAATTTTCCTATCAGGACGACCTGATAGTTTTAGGGTGTTTACGACCTAAACTCGGGGTGTAGGTCGCCAATCTATCCGTTAGGCATAGAGCCGTTGGCGTGAAATCCGGCGAGATCGTCTGGCGAAATTAGCTGCATATAGCCGTTGCAGCGAGCTCGTTGCGGCGGCAGATCCGCGACGGGCATCCGTGGTGGGACCCTTATAAATAGAGCGGTGGGGACCGGTGTTGACCATCCCTTTCCATCTTCTTCCTCCTCTCGCCGCCTCCGCCGGAATCTTCTTGCCCTCGCCGTCGCATCTGCGCATTCAACCACCACCTGTGAACCCCTAGCCTGCCGTCGCCGTCTGTAGCAGACCGCGCGCCGGCTCCGCCATCCACGTGCCGCGCCGCTTCCGTATGCGCATAAAAACCCTAGTCAATTGTAGATCCAAACCTTCTCGTCCTCAAGAAATGGCGGCCGCTGCTTCCCAAATCCCGGACCCGCAGACGGTTTGGGAGCCCTCGGTGATGACCGAGGAGAGGATTCAGGCGCTGGTGGATTGCGGGCTCCTGAGGTCCAAGGCGGAGGTGGAGTGGAAGGCGCCCACCGGCGAGGCATTCCCGACGGAGGACGACAAGGAGCAGGTCGTCTTCGCCTCCTTCTTCGAGCATGGATTCAATGTGCCCGCGGGGACTTCTTCAGAGGTCTTCTCTACTACTACAAGCTGGAGTTGGTACACCTCGTCCCCAACTCCATTACTGTAGTGTCGTCGTTCATATATTTTTGCGAGGCGTATCTAGGGATACCGCCCCACTTTTTCCTCTGGCGTTATCTTTTCAACGTCAAGTTCACCGGCAAGCGCACCGGCGTGGTAGGATCAGTTATGTTCTACCTGAGATCAGGTCTCAAGGCAGAATGGATAGATATGGACCTGCCTAACAACACCACTAGGTGGAGGTCGGAGTGGTTCTATATCGCCGACCAGCGGCCGGCACTCCCGAAGAGGACCGAGCATAAGCCTGAGAAGATACCAGAGTGGGACCTGCCACTCACCTCTCGTGAGATGGATGACGTCAAGGAGTTGCTGACCCTGGTGAGTGACCTCAAGAAGAAAGGCTTGATGGGGGGCTCAGTGGCGATGTCATTCTGTCACCGCCTGATTCAGCCGATCAAGGACCAGGTTCATCCGGCGTACGAGTATTGGGGGCATTCGGACCCTACTCGCGAGGTCAACCGCAAGGTCTCCAAAGAGGAGATGGCGGCCAGGGTTACGCAGATCTACACCGGGCGTATCCGGAACAAGAAGTGCCCAAAGGCACACTCCCTGACCCGACCAGCTGACCCTGTAAGTCCTGAGACAACCAGGTCATTTTGGCTTAGTTAGTTGGTTGCTTCAATCTTATTCCTTGTCGCTTGTTTGTTGCAGGCTCGAGAGATGCAGTTCTGGTGTCCTGCACCCTTGCCGAAGGGTGAGGAACCACGTCGGAAGCTAAGGTCAGAGGAGTACCAGCCTCCAGCAGCTGTGCTGCTGGAGAATTACCAATCAGATTCATCGGTTGGAGCTGATGAAGACAGCGACCAAGAGGTCGGTGGTGATGCAGCGAGCCGCCCCGAGGCGAGCAACGCCACAAAGCTCGGGCGCAAGACGAGGGCAGCGACAGCGAAGCAGTCGACCTTAAGAGCTGTCGGAAAGGTCGAGGCAGCGAAGACTGCCAAGCTTGAGGCTGACAAGAAGAGGAGGAAGAGAAGGGCGAGCCCTCCCCTGGTGATCCCCACCCTGGCGTCCAGAGAGGTCGAGGAAAGGGATGAAGCCACTGATAATCTGCTGGTCACTGATGATCGTGCGGAAAGGAGGTCGCCAAGTCTCGCGACCAAGAGGCAACGGGAGCTGGAGCAGTAAGTGACGGAGGAAGACCTCCACCGTATGAGGGAGGCACAGCGAGCTGCCACTGGTGTGCAGGCCAAATTGCCTGTCAAGATACGAGTTCGCCCCCTGAGGCCGAAATCGCGTGTGCCGGTGACTGTGAGGTAAGGCCTCAGTACTGAAGATGGTTCATTGCCAGCTATTGTTAGCTCTTCTATTATGTTAACAGAAATTATTGCATGTCGGATGCCCAACCACAGAGTGCTGTGGGTGCTCAAGATTCACCCTCGCGTACGAGGTCATCCGAGCTTGAGGTCGAGACTCAGGGCTCGGTCGGCGACGTGGGAACGTCGGCTCCTCCGCCTGTTATTGATGTGGACCCCATCAACTCGGTGCCCAGCACATCAGCTCAGGGCCCAACTGCGGACCCGGTTCAGATCGAACCGCCACAGGAGAACCCAAAAACAACCGGTGTGCAAGCACCGGGTTCGACGTCGATGGGGCCAAATTTGAAGTGCCATGACATTGATTGGAGTGGCACTCCCTGGGGGGTAGATGCCTTTGAAGATCAAGAAGACATGAAGGCAGTTCGACGAGCCATCTTGACGCTGAACGATGCCTTCGCGGTAAGTAGCTGTCTTGGTCTTTATGGAGTATTTTCGTCTTTGGGTTTGCTGTTGATGATCTGTCTCTTGTGTTTGAAGCAGTCGCTAGCCAACCGTGCGCAGGGCAGGGCCGACCAATGCCGAAACGCTACAGCCGCGTAGCTGCGGGTGACAGAGCTCGAACAGGAGCTCAAGCAGGTCCGTGAGGCGGCGGCGGCTGACAAGAGGAAGCTCGAAGACAAGCTAAAAGAAGAGAAGCGCAAGAACCGGGAGGCCAATACGTTGTTGAATGCTGTGAGCATTGGTAAGACCAATTGCTTCACAGCTTCATCCATCCTTGTCTGATACAACTGAGGCTTGCACCTCACAACTCTTTGTTTATCGCAGATTTTCACAGGCGAGAGGAGGACCTCAAGAACGACCTGAAGAACACTAAGGAGAAGGTCCGAAGCTTATAGGTGAACCTTCGGGAAGCCGAAGCTGGCGGTGAAGAGCTGAAGCAGCTGATGAAGGCCACCGTAAACAGTGAGTACGCCATGTCCCAGAAGTTGGCTTATGAGAAGCGAGCTCAAAAGGACCTTGAGGTCAGTCTCGAGGTAGCTTTGCAGGCACTACGGAATGACCAGGTGATCATTGCAGGGCAAGAAGTGGAGCTGAACGACCTGAAGAATGCTGCCCACTATGTGGTGGATATGATGGAGGCTCAGGTCGCTGGGGAAGAGCCCAAGCCGGCTCTTGACCGACTTCTGGTTGCACCAGAGAAGTTGGTCGACCTCTTGAAGGCGACGAGCTTGACAGCGGCTACAGAGTCGCTGGTGCGAGTGAAGTCTCATCACCCCGACGTTGACATGGTCAAGGTCGGAGAAGGCCCAGACGCGACAAAGGACCTTAAGGCCGTGGAGGACAAAGTACGGGAGGCCACCATGAAGATAATGGAATCCATTGACTACGAAGGCGATGACGGTGAAGAGTAGTCGTAGTCTCAGAGCTGTACCCCCTCCTTCCTCTAGTCATGTAAACAATGATGATAACCTTCTTTTGGCCTGCACGACATACTTGGCTTATGTTTGCGCGAACTTGGTTGCCCTGAAGCAATATGTCTTTTTATACCCCGCAAACCACTACTCATGGAGAGGCTGGCTTACCAATCGCCATAGCTCAGCGGAGAGGCTTACGTGCAATCAGCGCGTGGGAAGGAGTCTGGGACTCAGGTTTTGCAACCTCACGACCAAGCAGGTTCGTAGCAACATAAAGTGAGTAGTCATGAGGGATGACGTCCTCAGGTCGATCGACCCTTGCATTGGCTTGTGCCAAGCCCCCGAGCATGTCGAGGGGGAGGAACGGAAAACTTCACCCTCAGGTCTTTCGACCCCTGTATTGGCTTTGGCCAAGCCCCCGAGCATATCAAGGGGGAGGGTACATGACATGAAAGAAGAGAAGGTAGAGCTCGAGACACAGCAGATGACTGCTTTAATTAATATTTATTAAACTGAAAATACAAAGACGAGGAATACATAGCTGTAATAAAAACTATTCTACGGATAGAATCGTCGTAGGTGCTCCACGTTCCATGGGATGGGTACTCCTTGCCCATCGCCCCACTAGCGGCGATATGTAGATGGGCTGATAACTTCAGTGACGATGAAAGGTCCTTCCCAAGGGGCAGACAACTTGTGCATGCCGTCGGTCTTCTAGATATGTTGTAGAACTAGGTCGCCAACATTTAAGGAGGTCTCCTTGATGTTGCGATCATGATAGCGACGGAGTTGCTGATCTTGGCGAGCTTGCCTCATGACGGCTGCCACTCGTTGTTCTTCGAGGCTGTCAAGGTCGACACGACGAGTCTGCTCGGCTTCTCCCTTCTCGTAGAACTGTATGCGTGGAGCTCCGAAGGTGACGTCGGTAGGCAGTATGGCTTCTGAGCCGTAGACCAGGAAGAAAGGTGAGAAGCCCGTAGTAGAGCTGACTTGGGTCCTTAGACCCCAGATTACGTGTGGTAGCTCGGCTAACCACCGGGTGGCGTAATTTGAAGCGTCATCAAAGATGCGATCTTTGAGAGCCTGAAGGACCATGCCATTGGCACGTTCGACCTGGCCGTTGCACCGTGGGTGGGCGACCGAGGAGTAGTAGACGTTGATCATGTTCTCCTGGCAAAAATCCCAGAAGGCAGATCCTGTGAAGGCCGACCCGAGGTCAGTGATGATTCTGTTGGGCACACCGAAGCGATGTGTTATGTCTTGTATAAATTTCGCCACTTCCTCCGACGTGACTTTGGCGACAGGTCGAACTTCAATCCACTTGGTGAATTTGTCGACAGCCACAATGATGTGCTTGTAGCCGCCGGGAGCGGTTCTGAACGGCCGTATGGAGTCAAGGCCCCACATGGCGAAGGTCCAAGATGGGGGAATCATGCGCAGGATCTAAGCTGGCAGATGCTGCTGCTTAGCAAAGAACTGGCATCCTTTGCACCTCTTGACGAGGTCTTTGGCGTTAGCCATGGCCGTGGGCCAGTAGAATCCAGATCGATATGCTTTGCCGACCAGGTTGGCAGATGTTGCGTGGCAGCCACACTCACCGCCGTGAATCTCAGCCAGGAGCTGAAGACCTTCTGATCACAAGATGCACTTCATCAAGACGCTGATAGAGGCAGCTTTTCTGTAGAGGTCGTTGCCGATCACAACGTAGTTGGCACTACGTCGCATGATGTGTTCTCGCTCAGCTTTGTCTTCTGGGACTCGCTGGTCGAGTAGGAAAGCTAGGAAAGGCTCGCGCCAGTCATCCTCTTTATCAGTCATCAGCACGTCACTGGGAGGTGCTGTAGTTGGGTCAGGCTGTAGATGCTCCGGGTCATCTGAATCCAGTAGCTTGATCGACGGTTTGCGTAGGTCTTGGACAAACACACCCGCCGGGACTAGGGCTCGCTGGGAGCCTAGTTTGGATAGGACGTCGGCAGCCACGTTGTTGTTACGTGGCACATGTTGAAACTCGATCCCCTCGAAGTGGCCTTCGAGCTTGCAGATCTCCGCGCAGTAAGCATCCATTGTGTCTTTGACACAATCCCACTCCTTGTTGACTTGCTCAATGACGACCTTGGAGTCGCCATATGCCAGTAGTCGCTTGATGCCAAGGGACACTGCTATACGGAGCCCATGAATTAGAGCTTCATATTCTGCTCCATTGTTGGAGGCCTTGTAGTGTATCTGCAGGACGTATTTGAGCTGCTCTCCCTGAGGAGAGATTAATAGCACTCCTGCTCCTGCACCTTCGAGGTTGAGGGCACCGTCGAAGTACATTATCCAGTGTTCAGGCCTTTCCTTGCGTGGGGGCATCTGGATCTCTGTCCATTCTGACACGAAGTCAGCTAGGATCTCTGACTTGATCGCCTGCCGAGGGCAGAACTCAATGTCGAACTCTCCAAGCTCCACCGACCACTTGACAATGTGGCCATTGGCATCGCGGTTGCGGATGATCTATCCTAACGGGAATGATGACAGCACCTTAATCTCGTGGGCTTGGAAGTAGTGGCGAAGCTTTCTCGACGTGATTAGGAGTGCGTAGAGCAACTTCTGAGGCTGTGAATATCGTGTTTTAGCGTCGGCCAGGACCTCGCTCACGTAGTACACAGGTCGTTGAACAGGATAGGCCTGCCCTTCTTCTTCTCGTTCGGCGACGAGAACCGTGCTGACCACATTGGTGGTGGCGGAGATGTAGAGGAGGAGCGTTTCTCCTGGTATGGGTGGCGTCATGATCAGTGGTGTGATCAAGGACTCCTTGAGAGTCTCGAAAGCCTTCTGCGCTTCTTCGTCCCATACGAACTTATTTGCCTTCTTCAATAGCTTGAAGAAAGGCAGACCTTTTTCGCCAAGCTTACTGATGAAACGACCTAGAGCCGCCATCATACCTGTGAGCTTCATGACGTCTTTCTTGCAAGATGGCTTGGCCATGTTGCGTATTGCGTCGACCTTGATGGGGTTAGCTTCGATGCCTCGGTGCCCCACCATGAAGCCCAGAAGCAATCCGGAGGGGACACCGAAGACGCACTTGGTCGGGTTGAGCTTCCACTGGTAGGTGCGCAGATTGGAGAAGGTTTCGGCGAGGTCGTTGATGAGCTGATCTTGCACGGTGGTCTTGACGACCACGTCGTCGACATATGTTTCCATAGTCTTCCCGATCTGAGACTTCAAGCACTTCTGTATCGCCTTCTGGTAGGTCGCGCCAGCGTTTTTTAGGCCAAAGGTCATGACCTTGTAGCAGTAGATGCCATTAGGCGTTATGAACGCCGTCTTGTCTT
Organism: Cenchrus fungigraminus; assembly: GCA_036936925.1. Lineage (NCBI taxonomy): Eukaryota > Viridiplantae > Streptophyta > Magnoliopsida > Poales > Poaceae > Cenchrus > Cenchrus fungigraminus. The sequence goes on along the minus strand of CM072778.1, from coordinate 43,551,207 downwards.
GGTCGTCGGGATTCAGGGCTATCTGATGGTACCCTGAATAGAAGTCGAGGAAGCATAGTAGGACACTACCAGCCGTGGAGTCCATGACCTGGTCGATGTGAGGAAGAGGGAAAAGATCCTTCGGGCAGTGCTTGTTGAGGTCGGTGTAATCGATACACATCCTTAATCCTCCAGTCTTTTTGGGTACAAGGACCGGGTTTGCGAGCCAAACTGGGTGTTTACATTCTCGTATGAATCCTGCAGCTAAGAGCTTACAGACTTCTACTTCTATAGCTTGCTTTCTATCTTTTGCAAATCGCCGGAGCTTTTGCTTGATAGGTCGTGCGGTCTTGCTTACTTCAAGGGCGTGCTCAACCAGCTTCCTGGGGACACCGGGCATGTCAGACGGGCTCCATGCGAAGATGTCGGCGTTGTCCCGGAGGAAATTGGTGAGCGCGAGTTCCTATTTGGGGTCAAGGTCGGCCCCTATGGTGACTTCCTTGGATGCGTCGGGCAGGCCGAGGCAAACTTTCTTCACAGCAGGACTTGGGTCCAAGGCAGTGGCTGTACGCTTCTGTTCTGGTACTTCCAGAGTAGTTTGGTCGATTTTGGCCACCTGGGCGACCATGACTGTAGCAGTGGCTTTGCAGGCAGAAACCTTAGCGAGGTTGACAGTGTCGCTCTCGCAGTTGTAGTAGACGAGGATGTCACCGTAGACGGAGAGGATTCCGTTTGGTGCTGGCATCTTCATGATGAGGTAGGTGTGATGCGGTATGGCCATAAACTTGGCCAACATGGGTCGACCAAGGATGGCATGGTAGAAGGAGCGGAAGTCCACGACTTCAAACGTCAGGTACTTCGTGCGGAAGTTTTCCTGTTTGCCGAAGGTGACCGGCAGGCATACACGACCTATGGGGTATGCAGCCTTGCCGGGCACAACCCCGTAGAAGGGTTCATCGCAGGCAGTCATCTTGGAGAAGTCGAAGTTCATCTTTCTCAGCGTTTCTGTGAAGATGATGTTCAGGCTGCTGCCCCCGTCGACGAGGGTCATAGGCAGGAACGCGCCGTCCACTATGGGGTTGACAACCAGCGGGTAGGTCCCGGGGTCTGGTATATGCACCCAATGGTCTTTCCTAGAGAAAGTGATGGGGTACTCCGACCAACGCAGGGGTTGTGCGGTTTCAGTGTTGACTTGGCCAATCTCCCTTGCGTTTGATCGCTGCTGTCTGTTGCTTTTAGCTGTTTGGCGGCCACCGACGATGAAGTTGATCTGTCGGTTGGCATTCTGGAATGCACCGTTGGGATTGCCCCCTTTTGGTGGTGGTGGAGGAGAAGGCTCCTTGCGACGGTTGTCGTTGCGGTTGTGGTCGTCGTGGCGGCGATCATCGCGCCGATCATCGCGGCGCTCGTCACGGTGGTCGTGGCGGTGGTCTTCTCGGCGATCGTCGCGGCGGTAGTCGTCACGTCGATCATCGCGGCGATAGTCGCGGTGATAGTCACGATGATCCCTGTCGTCATTGCGATGGTAGGGTTTGCGGTCGCGGTAATCACGTCGATCAGGTCGACGGTTACGGTTGTCGTAGCGGCGACTGCTATTCTGGTCGTCATTGTTGTCGCTCTTGGTTTTCTTGGGCTCTGGGGGTACACCTAGAGCACGCTTTAGCTGCTCACACTCCCTCATGGTATGCTTGGCGTCGCGGTGGAATTGGCACTGGTCGTCCATGACCATGTTGAAGTCACCTTCGAGGAAGGTGGAAGGTCTGGGTGGGTCGGCCGCGTAGACCTTGCCAGATCGCTTGCGCGACCTGCCGCCACCGTCATCATGATCTTCTCCTTTGAAGTCGTGCATCACCGCATCTTGAGTGTCGACGAGCTTGTCGACGTAGGCCATGAGGTCGGTGATGGTGTGGGCGTCAGCTTTATGAATCTTCTCGAAGAGTTTTATGTTAGTTACCCCCTTCTTGTAGTAGGCTATGACATCTTCATCCTTAACACCCACAAGGGTGTTGCGGTTCTCGAAGTAGCGGTTGGTGTACTCGCGGAGTAATTCGTCCTTCCTCATCCGTACTCTGGCGAGGTGGTGAGTGTTCCCTGGGCGATTATAGGTCGCTTGGTAGTTGGTCGTGAAGAGTCGCGACAAGGTCGCCCATGAGGTGATGTACTCTGCAGGGAGGTTGTCGAGCCCCAGGAGTGGCGCTTTGCCCATCACAAGAGGAAAGTATCCTGCCATGTGGTCTTCATTGCCTCCAGACGCCCGGGCGGCGATGCTGTACATCTTCAGCCAAATACTCGGGTCAGAGCGGCCGTCGTATTTTTCGATGGCTGGCTTGAAGTCCTTGGGGTATCTAATCGTCTGGAGATGTCGTAGAACGCCGGGAAGTTGTTGACTGCTCCAGGGCTGGCTGATGGGGCATAGGCCGTCGGGATGACGTAGAGGTCGTTGGGAGGACCATTATCTTGGTCGTACTGGGCACGACGTAGGAGCTCTTGGTCGTGCATCTGCCGGAGGTCTGTTGCTTGGATGGGATTACTGGCGTTAAGGGGATCAGGGACCCCGTTGTCGCGGTCGTAGTTAGCACGACGTGCTATCTCCACTTCATCTCGTATGCTTTGACGTTGATTGCTCTAGGCGCGATTGGCTGGAGGAGCCTGGGCTCCAGCGTTCTATCTTGCATTGCCGGCGACGTTCTGCTGCTGGGCGCCAGCGGCATTGGCGGCGTTATTGGTGACGTTGCCTGCAGCATTAGCGGCGGCGTTCGCTGGAGGGTTGGCTGCAACATTAGCGGCTGGTGCATTGGTAGTAGCGTTGGCTGGTTGTATGACTTCATTCTCCCCACCTCCCTCTTCGGGCACGGGCTGAAGGGGGGCACCATTGCTTCGGTGATGGCGATGGGGCCGTTCCGATCTACTCCTGGAGTAGGAACTGGAGGCCGATCTACTGTATCCTGGACCTCTTTCTTCGACCTGGGCAGTGGCGATGCGGATGTGAGCTTGTAGGCGCCGAGTTGCAGGAGTGTCCTCAAGTTGTCCCAGCTCGGCGAGGGCCGCGCCTAGGTTAGCTTGAGGCGAGTTGTAGACTTCGTGACCATCTTGCTCAAAGTCCTTCAGGAGGTCTCTGGCACGCAGGCAGTGTCGACGGGGCTCGTCTTGATTGTGCTGCTGCTGGGGAGCAGTTGGAGCCGCAGGGGCGGTTCCATCATTAGGAACGTTGCCGGCAGGTTGGCCACCGGCACCTGGTACGACGTTGCCCGCGGGTTGACCTCCGGCTGCGGCGGCTGCATCTACTTCCTGCTGACGGCGCATGGCTCGTGCAGCATTGGCGTTTTCGTGCTGTATGCGCTGCTCGTCTGTCTCGCCAGCTTGAGGAGGTACGTCGGCGGAGACCACGAGGACCTCTCGGTCCGGGATCTCAAACGCCTCACCTGGATAATTGGGAGAGATGGTCGTTCGGGCGATCTGGAATGCGAGGCGATCCGGGGACGGCTTGCGGTTGATCTGGCGGCGGTGAGCCGTGATGAGAGGTCGCCGAAGCTTCTTGTGCACACGGCACTGGCGAGCCGTGTGTTTGGACTTCTCGTGGATAGGGCAAGGGTCGTTGAGATGACCTCTGCAGTTTCCACGAGGTGGGATCTTGGGTCCAGATTCGATCTGGATCTTGTTCTTTATGTAGCGGGTCGCTACATGAGCTGCGTTCCGCAGACCAAGAGGCATGCGAGGTGAGGGTGCGGAGGTCCTGCGAGGGCGCTTGACGCGCTCACAGACCTTGATCGTGTCGGAGAGTATGTCTTCGACGTGATCGAGCCCCGCGATCAGGTCGCGAGGAGTGGGTGGGTGGGTTTCCTACAGCAAATCGGATCCGACCTGCTAGTTGGAGGTGACCGTGTTGCCCTCGATGACGAGGCAGGCGGCTAGAGTGGTGGATTCTGCCGGCATAGAGCCAAAGCAGATGTCGACGGGATTGGCGAGGAAGTCCGCCATGCTCTCGGGGAAGATGACGCCGCTTGACGAAGCCATCGAGTTGCACGAAGAACCCTGGATTCACCCCTACCTGGCGCGCCAACTGTCAGAGGTTTAGATCTAGACAGCCCACAGGGGGGTTAACCCCAGTGGTTTATTTGTTCAGTGGGGTGGAATCTAGGGCTAAGAACTCGAAGGTTGCGCACGAGCACACGGAACATAGAGAACACGACGAGTTTATACTGGTTCGGGCCTCCGGAGAGTAAAACCCTACGTCCAGTTGCTAGTGTAGATTGCTTAAGGATTGCGTCTTGTTACAAGGGGTCGCCCTGCCCGCCTTATATTGGCCAGCGGACAAGGTCGGTTCTCAGACTCCTGGTCGGTTACGACCAGGAGACCTAAGTCTAGTTGATTACAACACTTGCCATATTCACCGATGTGCTTGGTCGGAATCCACCGTTGTCTTGTCTTGCACGCCAAGTCTCGATGTCGTTATGGATAAGGTCATCTAGAATCTTCTGGAAGGTCTTCAAGAGGTCGTGTGGGCCGCCAACTAGGTCGGTTGGGCCCACTGTCAGGTCAGTGGGTCTTCTGGTAGGCTGGACCCACTTGTCGGGGACGGCCGTGAGCCTGGTCGGTAGGGACCCAGGGGTATCCATGTCTCACAGGAATGAACTTTTTCCTAATTAGGGCAACTGTAGCCGGACCCTCAACTGCACTCCTACCTCATCTATGAGGGTCCAAACGCAAACAAACGCCTCCAACCGGGGCCTCATCCCCCCTGACGGATGAGGTGGCCTCATTACCTCCCCTCCGACTCTCACTTAGGAGCTCCCGCTCCGAGCTCTCATCCGGAGACGAGACGACGCCAACGGCCGGCCCTCCCGTGCCTCCGCGGAAATGTCCCCGCGGCCCGCACGACGGTTTCCCCGCGCGAGGCATGTCGATTTCTCATCTCCGGTGGCGATGCGGTCTAGGGAAGGGAAGGGAAAGGGTACCTGTAGATCCAGTTTTGCCGATCTGAGTGGTCAAATCCGACATCTGATGAGTTTTTACTAGCGTGGATCGAATTTTATATTTATTTTAAAAAATCAAATTTTATACGCGGGTATACTAATTAAAAAAAATGAGATCATTGGATTCGAGGTCACGGATTTGGGAACATATATCCAAACTAGTGAACCCATTATAGTTTTAGAACCGGTTATCTATCACAGATTCACAGTTGAATTGTTTAGCAATCTATACTATGGTCACTAATCTGAAGTACTGAAGTACTTTGTTAACATATGGTCTTATTATTAGATAACTTACATTTTCTCTTACTAATACTATACTTTTGAGTTAATTTACATCAATGTTGCATGCATATATTAATATGTGAAGATATATATACACATGATAATTGCTTTTAACTTGTTGAACTATAAACACATATATGTACTATAAGGATCGAAAAACTTTTGCTCTCACAGCAACCCGCCGTGGACCCACATGTCACGATGTCCACTCCTACAGGGCCTGTTTGGTAGGGCTCCGGCTCCTCCAAAAACGGCTCCGGCTCTGACTCCTTCGCTGGAGCGGCTTTTCTGATGGAGCTGAAGCCGTTTTGGAAAACGTTTGGCAAAACGGCTTCACCTGTTGGATTGAGGTTGTAAAATGTCTAAATTGCCCTTTCCTTTCTTTTTTTTCTTTTCCCCCTTTTCTTTATTTTCTGTTTTTCCTCTCATTTCCCCCTCCACTCCTTATCCATTCACCCGCCAAGCTCCCAGTCTCCCACCCGCCCTGCCGCGCGCCGGCACCCCGCCCCGCCGGTGACGCGCCGCGCCTCCGCCCCGTCCTGCGGCGCCGCGCCTCCGCCCGCCCTGCCGCGCCGGCGACCCGCCCCGCCCCGCCCACCGGAGCCCCATCTCCTCCTCCACCGGGCTACATCCACGGCGCCTTCCTCGGCCCTGCGCAAACCATGGCGAGGTCATCCTTTCTGCCAGCAGCCACGTCTCCTCATCCCCGCCTGCGGTTGCGTCTCCTCATCCCCGCCGCCGCCGCGACCTCCCTCCTCCGGTGCCGCGACATCCTCCCTACTTCCCCTACCCGGCGTGGCCTTCTACTCAGCGCGGCCTCTCCACATTTTCTGCACGGCTCCGGTGGGCCCCACCCGGGGGCGAGGCTGGAAAAGGCGAGGCGGAGCCGGACGAAGCTAGTGTTTTGTGGCTCCGCCTCGCCCAAACCGCTCCAGTCAGCGGGTTTTTCGAGGCTCCTCCGCCGAAGCCGTCCGACACCAGGGCGTTTGGCTAGGCTCCAGCAGGAGCCGGTGGAGGAGCCGGAGCTGGAGCCCTCCCAAAGAGGCCCATAATCTCAACACGTCCACCTACTATAAAAATTGATTCACGTTGCCCATCACTATCCTCTAATCTTGCTAATCCTACCATCTATGCCTGCGACTGTAGGTGATAAATGGTAATCTCAGTAATTTCGCTAATCCTTCCTTCTATACATCACTGGTAGAGCGGGAGGCTTATGTATGCCCCTTTCCCGGTTCAACTTTGGAGTTGGGACTAAAGGCCTTTCGTCGACGTGGCCCGAAATGGGTGTTGTAGCCGGCCCCCCTTTAGTTCCGGTTGGTATTACCAACCATGACAAAGGGGGGGGGCTCCCAACAGCTCTATCCGGCAATTATTGCCCCATTCTTTAGTCCCGGTTAGTGTTATGACCCGAGACTAAAGGGTACATTAGTCCCAGCTGGTGTTACGAACCGAGACAAAAGGGGTACCCTTTAGTCTCGAGTCGTAAAACCACCCGGGACTAATGGCCGGCCTCCATATAAACACCGTACCTCTTTCTTCCTCCTTGTCAGGGGGTGAGTCCTGGACAGATCCGCAAGGGGGGCGACCCAAGCGGTTGTAGGTTAATGGAGGGGATCGGGAACTAAGAGCGTAGGTGGTAGTTCGCGTATGGAACTCGGAACACGGCAAGAATGGTGATGAACGCAGGGGTTTAGACTAGTTCGGGCCTCCGGAGAGTGAAACCCTATGTCCAGTATGAGGTGGAATTATGCGTGGAAGGGAAGTCCCCTCGAATGGAGCTCTAGGCCGCCTTATATGGTCAGCGGCTAGGGCTTCCATTCGAGGTCGGTGGACCCTCATCGGGGTCGGTTACAAAGCAGGAAGGCAATCTTCCTTGATTACAGGGCGAATCCCGCGATCTGCGGACCTACTGGCGGCACCCAGCCATGATCTAGTAGCTCGCCTTGCGCGCCAAGCCTTGCGGATTCTCCGGGATCCGGATAAGGTCTTCTGGAGTCTTCCAAGGTCGTCGAAGTTGTGGATAAGGTCTCTGGGCCCACTTGCAAGCCGGCGGGGCTTCCGGCAGGTCGGGCCCACTTGACAGGGACCTCTGGGACCCTGGCCGGTGGGGACCCATGGGTACCCATGTCTCTCAAGCCCCCAATCAACGTGTAGGCGTAGCGGCCGAGGTGAAGTTGTGTTGAGGCTTGACGAAGACATGGCGTCACCAAGGTCGTGAAGGGTGCACGGGGATCCAAAGAAGAAAGAAAACCCCTCCAACACGTACGAAGTCAAACATCGAACTCCTGGAACGCAAGTCCGGAAGGTCGAAGTGAAGGCGAGGCGTTGTCCTTGAAGAACCGCCAACCTGACCTGAGTCAGGCAATCAGGAAGGAATCATCATGACCGTGAAGAAAGGTCGTAACGCCAACCGTAGGTAGGTCGAGCAGAGGAGTGATGGAAGTGGGCTTCCAGTAGGTCGATGTGACGTAGAAGAAGGGGGCATCATGAGACGCACTCGTAGAGTTGCCCCCGAGCAGCAAGACGACCAGAAGGGTCGGTTTGATGCTCGAGAGACAGAGGAACAGAGAACCTACGGCCTTCTATATCCCTTGTGATGCTCCGACGATCTGAATAAGACAAAACACCTGGAATCTTCGAGTAAAGCATGAGACAGCAATGGTTGTCGCGGCTCATATCACGGGTACACTGTACAGTCACGAGTCCTGTCTCCAAGCAGAACTGCAAACGCTGCCCGCAAAAGACAAAGGCTGCCAGGATGTTGTCAGGTAGGGGATAGGTGCGACGATGCATCCACAGGTGAATAGGGACCTTGCTCTTCACGTGGCAACAGTCATCCGATAAGGAAGCCATGCCAGCTTGGCTGCAGATAAGATCCAAAACCGTGCACCACAGCTATAAATAAGTGACCATGCCACGGAGCTCACCACTTGAACCAACCAAGGGAACCATGGTGAAGCAGCTTAGTAATTTTTCATTGCCTTGGGCTTGTATCCGTCCACCAGAGCGTAGAGTTAGGCCATCAATATCTGGGGCTAGAAGAATGCTTGCGAAGTTGGGAGAACTCCATTAGCCGCTTCACCCGCGCCCGGTGAGGAATCCAGGTGCAGCATGGGGCAGTACAAGCCTTGACAGGCCTTGTGAGCGGAGGCCCGAGGTGATGCTGGAGATCACCATGCTACATCGGGGAAGGCCCGAGGTGACGCTGGCTCGACTTGGAATCTTGTGGGGGAACCCAGACATAAGGATGGGTGCCACAGGAAACCTTCTGGGGCTAGAGTAGAGGTGGCTGTGTGGCAGCTGCGACCTCGGCGGCGGTGGAGGTCTCCAAGTAGGTCTTGAAGCTAGAAGAAAGCTTGCGACACACTTCATCAGTCTAGGTTCCGTCGCAGACATTGTGTAAGGTAGACCAGGACCTTTAACATGTTTGTATCTTGTAACTGGCCATAGGCCAAAGTCCCTTGTAGCTTACGAAGCATTTATACACGCGTTTGCATGGCAAACAATGCATCTTGAGTGTTATGTAGAGGCGCCCGGGCGGCAATGGCATGGCCAAGGTCCCAGCGTAGCTGTGAAAGCACGCCGACCTTCGGAAGGCCATAGAAATCAACGAGAAACCCGTGTCGACCTGAGTCAACACGGCCGTTGTGCAGTGACACAACGCAGGGCGTCAACCTGAGAGTTGTAGGTCTTTATCGACCTAGGAGGCTGCAGGGCCTCAGCAAGGAGCTGTAGTCAAGACCAGGAGGTCGCCAACGGGCAGTAGAGCCTTTTAAGCACGGGGCCGTTGGTAGTATTCGCCGCTGTAGGTCGAGGCGACCTAGAAGGCTTGTAGGCAGCTGGGCCTAGGAGACGTGGTGTGAACCCACCGTTTGTAGGCCGACGCGACCTAGGAAGCTGCCGGGTTCTTGTCGACCTCAAGGAGGCAGTGGTACCGGTCCATAGGTCGTCTGTGGGCCGAGGCGACCTTGAAGTTAGCATCAGAAGTATCGTATTTGGGGGGCTTAGATGTGGGGCATGACGAGCCTGCGGTCGTCTGGAAGTTGATGGCAAATCGACGGACGCAGATTTCCGTACGGGACTAGCCGTTACTGCCTATTATCTGTTAGGCCGAGAGAGCCATTGAGAATTAGATCCGTTGAGCGGAGATCTGTTGGGTCGCCGCAAAATCCGCAAGAGAGACGTTGGGCGCGGCGGCCCACGGCGCCGCTGGGGCCCAGCTATATAAGGCCAAGTCGCTGGCCGGGACCTCCACTTGCTTTCATTTCCGCGCAGCATCTAGGGTTCCACCGCCGCTTGAGTGCTCCAGCAAAATCAGCAGCGCCCCTGTGCTTAGGTCCACCGTGCCGCGCACTCTCGCATGCGCACGAAGTCACTAGTAGTGTTTAGAGCCAAATCCACCGGAGTAGAGGAGGAGGAGATGGAGCCCGCACTTGCGCCAGCGCCGGAGGCGATCTGGGAGCCGTCCACGGGGACGGAGGAGCAGATCCAGGCCCTGGCAGTCCGCGGGCTGCTGAAGCCCAAGGCGGAGGTGGCGTGGAGGCCGGCCGCCGGCGAGGCATTCCCCACTGAGGGGACAGGGGAGACCGTCGTCTTCCTCGCGCACATCGAGCGCGGATTTGGGGTCCCGACGGGCGACTTCTTTCGCGGGCTGCTGTACTTCTACAGGATCGACCTGGTACATCTTGTCCCCAATGCCATCACCATTGTCTCCTCCATCATTCATCTGTGCGAGGCCTACTTGGGCATACCGCCACACTTCAACATGTGGTGGCACTTCTTCGAGCTGAAGAAGACGGGGAAGTCCGACGTCGTTGGGAGCGTTGGGTTCATGTTGCGCTGGTATATGAAGCCGGTGTACATCGACCTAGTGCTGCCCGACAACACCACAGGATGGAAGTAGGGGTGGTCCTACCTCGACAACCCAGTGTCAGCGCTCCCCACCAGGTCCGGGCACGCTCCGGTGGCGAGGCTTGAATGGTCGAGCCAGCTCACGTCACGGGAGGCTGACGACCTGCAACCGCTGCTGGACGACCTTGAGACATTGAAGACGGAGGGGTTGACCGACGACGCCGTGGTGATCAGCTTCAGCCGGCGGCTGCTGTAGCCCATCCAGGACCGGGTTCACCCGGCCTATGAGTATTGGGGCCAATCCGACCCCACCCGGATCATACGTCGCAAGGTCTCTAAGGAGGAGATGGTGGGACGGGTGAAGAGCATCTTCGCCGGGCGCATCCGCAACCGGACGTGCCCCAAGGCGCTCAGTGTGTACCGGCCCGCCGACGCTGTAAGTTATCGGTCTTTGAACTTGGTGGTGTGTTCTCTTGGTTTGTGAATCTGTTTTGATATAGGTCTTTTTGCTTTCCAGGGTCGTGAGGGCATGCACTGGTGCCCAGCTCCGTTGCCTGATGAGAGGGAGCAGAGTTTCAAGGTCCGGGCCACGGAGGACATCCAGGTCCCGCCGCAGCAATGCCTCGAGGACTACCTCTCCGACTCGTCGGTAGGTAGTGACGAAGAGGAGCCTGCCGCGAGGAAAGCTCTGGCGAAGGTCGTCGCGCCGCCACCATGATGTACGCAGCAAGCTGCGGGCAAGATGTCCGCGTCCAAGGCCGCGGCGACCATCACCGCCACCCAGGCGGCGGAATCGAAAAAGAAGAGGAAGAGGGCAGCCCCAGCTATGTCGGTGGACACGGTGATGGCCAGCACTGATGTCGAGACCATCGACATTGATAAGGAGGATGACGCCAAGTCGCCCAACGCGTCGACTGGACAAGCAGCGCAGACGGCCCGCAAGGTCACGGGAGGGGAGGAGCGCTCGTGGTCGAGCGCGGACGTCTTGGGTGACGTGGGGTCGCAGAAGAGAGTGAAGAAGGCGCCTCCTAAGCCCATCAGACTTGGGCTGAAATCCGCCAGGAAGTAAGTCACCGAACTCATGCTTATTTCGCTGTTGATGTTGGGTTTTCAGATGTCTGTGATGTTGAAGGCTGTCGCATACGCGCAGGGCGACGCCGGCGACGTCGGAGGGCACCAGGAATGCCTCAGGCCAAGAGGCGTTCGGGCACAAGGGAGGGAAGGCGCCGGTTGAGCAGTCGCCAGCAGCCTCGACCGCAGATGTATCGAGCGGACCCTTGGGCCCAGAGGGGCGGCGACGTCAGAAGCGGAGAAGGTCGCCACCACAGAGGCCCAGCACCTTGGAGGTCTCCAGGACGACCTATGCATTTCCGCCCCGCCGCCGACGCAGGATCGGCAAAACTGCGGAGGCGGGCGCATCTGGAGCTAGGGAGGAGGACAACAGGTGCTTGTACGCTGGGACTCTGTGGGAGGGCGACGTCGTCGCTGACCGCCGCGACGTGGACGAGTTCAAGGCGGCGCAGCAGACGATCGCACGGACGCTATTGGTAGGTGACTGAAGTTGCTTCTGTTTATTCTTTAGCTTCTGCTTTGGTTGTTTCAATGCCTTGATGTGGGATTTGTCTTCTTCCATTGCAGTCTCTCACCGAGCGGGTGCAGGCCCGAGCGAATCTGGTGAGGGAGGCCGCCAATGCCCACGCAGAGGCTGCCGCGGCTCGAGAGGCTGTGCTGCAAGCCAGGGTCGAGGCCGCGGAGGAGATCCGACGTGTGAAGAAGGCCATGACCCGCCAGGCGGAAAAGGAGGTAAACTCCTTGAAGAAGAAGCTGGAGGCTGCCCAGTGGAAGGTGAAAGATGCCGCGGACAACCTCTAGGCCGTTGCTGATGGTACGTTTGTTGGTCGTTGGATATTGTCTTTTTGTCTTTAGGTCTTTTCCTCAATTTCGACCTTTGAAACATCCAGGAGCCAGAGAGACGGTGGAGGCCCTGAAGAATGAGCTGTTGGAGACCAAGGACCAGGTGAAGATCCTCAAGGAGAGGACCACGGAGGTCCGGCAAGGTGAGCGACCCTCTCTCCTTAAGGTCTTTGTTGTCATTGCGCCGGGGACGTAGCTCATCTTTTTGGCTTTGCTGCAGGTCTGGAAAAGGAGCTCACCGACCTCAAGGAGGCCGCCCAGTACCTGATGGACATCTACGTTCCTCAGGAAGAGGGGGCGGAGCCCAAGGAGCTGGTCGACCGCCTGGACGAGGCCGAAGGTCGAATGAAGACCTTGCTGCTGGATACTAGCAAGTTTGCTGCGGCCGCAGCCTTATCAACGGTGAAGTTTCACGAGCCATCGTTCGACCTGCAGAAGGTCGCGTAGGACATCGACCTGGATGAGCTGGTGAGTAGCGAAGACGTTCAGGCTGCCGCAGAGGAGGTCATCAAGAAGTTCGACCTCTGAAAGGCAAATGCTGAAATTGTATTAGCAACTAGACATAGGTTAGGCCAGTGGCCTTCCTTGTAAAAAGACCTTGCGTTAATGGAAAAAATGTAACTTTAATTGAAGTACGTATTCCACTTGAATAGTGAGAACGGTCGTTATGAAAGTTCAAGAGTAACGAGATTGCAAAGTGTGCCCTCCGCTAACCCAACTCAGTGGAGGAACGGCTTACCGACTGCACAGCTCAGCGTGGAGGCTTAGGTGCAGCCGGTGCGCAGAGGGGGGTCTTGGACCCTAGGTCTCACAACCACGCGACTTTGGAACATGCATAAAGAGAGTAAGGGCTACGCAGAGGGGGAACGCGTAAAGAACGTAAAAACATAAAGGTGCCCTTCGGGTCGTGAGACCCTTAGATTGGCAAAGCCAAGCCCCCAAGCGTGTCGGGCCGAACTTAGACCAAGCCCCCGAGCACTTCGGGGGGGGGGGAGAGCGATCAGAACAGAAAGTAAAAAGGGAGACCCAGGTGAAGGTCGACAGAAGGTCTGCCGAAGGGAATCTCATTTTGATTGACTATAAATTACAAGAGGGGAGGGTACATAGCTTTTATTTTGGTACAAATCTTCTAAGGGTAGAAGCGACGTAGATGCTCGATGTTCTAGACGTTCGGGACGCCCTGGCCATCAGCCCACTGGAGGCGATAAGTCGCCGGTCCAATGACCTCCTTCACGATGAACGGACCTTCCCAAGGTGCAGAAAGCTTGTGCATGCCCTTGGTGTCCTGGATGCGTCGCAAGACTGTTGACGTTCCTTAGCCTCACTACTAGGTTTGCACTCACAGCGACGGCGCCAGAAATGCCTGTTGGCACTTGCTAGCGTCGCTACCGGGTTTATACCCCTAGTAATGGAGCTCGGAATGTCTTTGGTAAAACACACGTCACAGAAAGGTCCGCAAGCGCACGGATTACCGTTGTAGCACTTCACCCGGTGGTATTCGGGTTATCGTATTTATATTTTCCCAAGGGAGGCACTACGACAAAGATGATCGGATAAACGGTAGAGAGTAACAAGACTCGGTAAAGAGCTATAGCAGGGGTAGCAAATAAAGATATTCGAGGATAACTGGACACACACAAGGAGATCTTGATAAAGGGTTAGAGAGGACCTAGTGAGCTGGGAGGACAACAAGACGAGAAAGGATCCTAACACAATCTATCTATTCTTGTCAACTCTAGGTAAAGAACTAAGGCAAAGGATAACCAAGGCAAGCTAAACTCGACAAGCTCTTCTAGTGCTGCAGGGGCATGCAAAGCCGCGCTCTTAGACTGGGATGAGAAGGGAGAACGACGACGCGCTGAATCCTACCGGCCCGAACTAACGTGGTGGACTACTGAGCCCGTCCGGAGCTGTCCCCTCCTTAGGGTACCACAACTATTCCGTTGAACGGGACACCAATCTAAGACTAAGGCAAGCTCTGAGCACCGCGCTCACAACAAACCAAAGAACCTTTCCCCGGATATCACGAAGGAAGGTCTTTCTCCACTACTAAGCACAAATGTACTCAGTAGAAGATCAAGCGAAGAACGACCACAACACTATAGGGTTCAAGAGAGCTATGCTAACCAAGATTAAATTAACTTTAGTCTAAACCAAGAATAAAGCTTCTAGAGCGAAGTAAAAGCTGAATGTAATTGACTCGAAAGGTAAGATAGAAAGATAACTTGAATTGTACTTGAGTCTAAACAAAGAAAGGATACAAGAGTAGTACCGGAACCCTGAAGAAGACTCCTCCGGAACCCCGAGACTAGCTCGACTCGACTCTAACTCCCAAGCTACACTAATCCTACTCTAAGTGAACAAAAGTGAGAAATGGAGATGCTCCTGCATTGTGTGTCCATTCCAGCGAGTGGGAGGTGCCTTTTATAGGCAAGAGAGGTCGGTGGAGCACAGGGGAGGAATATCCTAGGTGCGGTCGGCTCTCTAGGAACGGCCGGCCCTAGGATGTGCCGCCTCTCGCCTTGGACGCTCCTGATCACTGCTCCTGAGGCGGTTGTAGGTCAGCTCCTTGGGTCGGTTTTGCCCGGCACGCCAAGTGATAGGTGTGGCTGGCCCTACCCCGTGCCGTGTGATGCACCGACCGTGTTAGGGAACGCCTTTGGATGACGGTTGTGGCGGTTGAGCAATCGGATAAGTGGACCCATTGATCCAAGTGATCCTAGCCTCCACCCTTTGATCAAACCGACGTTTCTTCAATGAATCACATTCGTCCAAGTTGTGCTCGAGGGAGTGGGGGCACTCAGGACCAGAGTCGTGCCACCAGGCCGGGCCGGCCGGACCTGGCAGGGCCGACCGCACCTGCAGAGCCGGCCGCACCAGGTGGTTCGGCCGTGCCTGGCACATGTGGCGTGTTGGTCCCAAATTCTCCCAAAATGTGTACCTGCCTATGAAATTCACAACACAACTCGTGGAACTTTATTAGTACTAAAAATGTGCATGAAACTTGTCATATACTCCTCTCGAACCCGAGGTTTTGACGGTCAAATTTTTGTTGTAAGGACCGTCAACAAACTCCCCCAAGCTAAACGTTTGCTCGTCCTCGAGCAAAGCCTAGACTTGGCCTCGGTGGATCAGGAGTTGCATGATGTTACCACTCGGCAAGTACCTATGCACAAATCCATGCTCTTCTTGCTATTTGAAAAGATTGGTACGAGAGAAACTTAGCCTTGTTTTACCTGTGGGGCTTGTAACTTTCCACCTTGCCTTCGGAGGTTGAAAGGTAGAATGGCTTTGACTTTGCATCACTCGCTCTTTTCTTTTCTGGATCCTATCTCGGGGTTTTGAAATTTTTGCAAAGAAAGACAAGGTTCCTCGGATGGTTCCGTCGATCGCTCAAGTGGTATTTGTACCTCACCAAAGGCTTTTGAGCGAGCCTCAACTTCCTACTCTATGGCTTGTATGTGGAGCTTTGGGTAGGATAAGCATGAGACTCACTTGTGCCACATGATGTTGTTGAGCCAAAGACCGGATCCAAGAAGAAACTAGTCATGCAACTTGATCGAGATGTGCAAGTGTGTGGAATACTTTTGTTTGTTTTTCTAAGTACTCCTTGCTTTGAGATTCTCCTCTTGCTTTTATTTTGGAGGGGGGTCATGCTTCATCAATTTTTTTTCTATGGTCCTTGATTGGAGCACATATATATTTTTTATGCTTTTTGAGCATATACTTTTCTTTCTTTTGATGACCCCTCTCTCCTTTTGTAAGATTACAAGAAGGGAAATCTCTTTAGAACTTTGGAGCATTTACTTTTGGTGGGTGGATGGCATATTTTGCGTGACTCCCGGTGTGGAAGTTAGCTTGTATATGTGGGTGTACGTGATCTCGATCATGGGAGCATGAAAAGATTCTACCAAGGATCACAACAATTTGGCAAAACTCAATGGGTCACAAGCAAGCATATGTAGAAGGTTTATACTTTGATATCGACATATGGCTTTGGTAGGTGGTATGACCATTGAGGAACTTGTCTTGTTTTATTTTCTCAAAAGAAATCATCTGAGATTTTCACCATACTATGAGATAGAGCAAGATCGACATTGTCTCACCATATCATACTAGTCAACACCCTAGGTTTGGTCATAAGCTTTTGCTTCCCACAAAGTTTTATTTCAGGCTCTTGTCTCAAAATATACCAACAAATTCAAATGCTCATAGAGCATAAAGTTGTACACTAGGTTCTTACAAAGTTTTAACATAGCAACTATTCATCATTTCCAAAGTGAGGGGATATAAACAAGATTTCAAGTGCACATGGTTGAAGTAAATATTTTTGTTGTTTTTCTTTTATTCAAATGTGATAAACAAGATGTTGAAATTTGGTTTGGATTGACGTACCTTCCTTGATTGAAAATGGGGTCTCCCCCAAGCTAATTTTTGGCTACCTGGTTGGCGTGTCTTCATTTTGGTGATGAGTTGAGCAGTTGGAAGCTTGTAGTGGTTGGCTCGATGGATTCGTGGAAGATCATAGGTACGGCCGTACCACTAGGTTCGGCTGGCCCTACTCCATTTGCTCCAAGCACTCGTGTCCCCTCCTGTAAACATCCTACACAAAAATTTTGTTGAGGGGAGGTACGGCCGTACCTCTAGGTTCGGCCGCAACACCAAAAATCTCCAAAACTGCTTTTCTTGAGGACCTGTGTGGTTCGAGGACCAGTGGATGGTCGCTTTCTGGTGTGAGGCCACACCAAGTTCGCGGGGTTTCCAGTGGTTCACCAGAAAACCACTAGGTTCTTTGGTTGATCCACAAAGCCAAGGCCGAAGACCGGAGGTAGCAGCACTGGACCGGTCTAACCGGTGGGTACCGGTCTGACCGGTGGAGGACACCAGTCTGACCGGTGTGCGACGACACAGTCCGGAAACTTTGAAGCGGAGGACACGCGTCGGGATGGCATGGTGTGCGTCGAGGCTACGCAGGGTGCGGTCACCGGGCATCCGTCCGATGGTTCGACAATGAAGATTCCCAAAGTGCCCCTCGGGGGCGTGTATCCTAGTGTTAGGCTTTAGGGGTAGTTTCGTCTTTCGGTTGCCTCCATATAACCCAAGTGGTGAGAGGATGGCAGTCATCTCTTGGAACCCTAGCTCATTTTGTTTTGCTATTTTTCTCTTCCATTTTTCTTTGGAATTTCTAGGACTAGCTTGAGAGCTTCATGGTGAGATCTTGTGAGAGGGAAGGATGATTGGGAGGCAAGCTAGACCTTGTATGAACCTTCATGGTATGTATAGATGATTCAGCGTGGTTCCTCAAGGCTTTGGTGTGTCTCTCCCATTTTCCTTTTTTGGTGATTTTCGGAGCCTTTTCTTGGCGATTTTCCTGTGGCGGATTCGAGGCCCTTATCTTTGGGATTTGGTGGGGGGTGTATGCTTGAACCCTTTGTAGTTCTTTTCCCTTTGATTCCCTTCCCAAATCCGTGAGCAAAGGGGCTCGATTTTGGGGTTTTCTCCTCTCTAGGGTTAGAGGCGTTCTTGGTGGGATTTCTTCGATTCCTCTCGATTTAGCAAGTTTTGGTGAACCAAATCTTGGCTATGGAGTACCCATGAGGTGTTCCTACTTTCCCCAAAGTCTTGTGCGAATTCGTGGAGCGAATCGGGTGATCGAGATTTGGATTTGGGGGAGTTGACCCGCGGGTTCCTGTTCATCTCGAGCTGCCCAGGCTCACCGGTCTGACCGGTGCAGGTGACCGGTCTGATCGGTGCCAGCTCTTTGTGGGATTTGCCTCGGGTGAACTACCTGGTTCGTGTGGTTTTGGCCTGTGGTGCTGTTGGTCAGTTCTTGGCAGGTTTTGTGCAGTTTTGCTAGGCTTTGTGTAGGGTTTTCTTCCCTTGCAGGTTGTGTTTTGGAGGTGATTTTGTTCCAGGGCCTAGAGGAGTCACTGAGGCTTCCTGGAACATTTTCTGTGCGGCTGCTGTAGCCACCGGCCAGACCGGCACTGTCCACCGGTCTGACTGGTGTCACCGGTCTGACCGGCGCAGGCCATCGGTCTGACCGGTGCAGCACAGGTAGCAAGCCGTGCAGATTTCCGCTGTGCGTTTGGGGTGTTTGTTTTGGTCGGTTGAGTTGTTGGTTCCTAGGACCAGTAGCACTCCAGTGGCTACGTGGTCTTGGCCAACTTGGCTAGTTGAGTCGGAGACGTGATTTGGCTTGCCGTGTTCATCTTGTTGGAGTAGCCATCTCCTTCGAGAAGAATTTTTATCGGCTCCCATTCACTCCCCCCTCTCTGGTTCGCCGTTCCGGTCCTTCAAGTGGTATCAGAGCCGGTTCGGGTCTTCATTGACTCTAACCAGTCTAAGATCCAAAGATGGCGTACCAGGAATGAGGTTTGGGTCCTCCGCACTTCGATGGCAAAAACTACCAGATGTGGCAGAGGTGGATGGCGGCGTTCCTCTGCGGAAAGGGTCAGATCCTTTGGGATGTTACGGTGAACACAGCTTATGTTCATCTGATTAACTTCCTAGCTCCTGGATCGAGGGACATGCACGACGCCAACAACAAGGCGGTCGACTACTTGTTTCGTGCTCTGTGTCAATCCGAATTCGATCGGGTTCAGACAGAGGACCTAGCTTGTAGGATTTGGTTGGAGCTGAAGAATGCTCACGCTGGAAATGCTGAGGTTCAGGCACGGTTTTATGCGACCTACCGGAGAGAGTACGAGAACTTCACGCATCTCCCCGGTGAGTCGATTGATGCCTTGTTCTAGCGGTTCACGGTGGTTGTGAACAACATGAGGGCCAATGTGGACGTCCTCCCGTACGATGACCATGATAGAGCTGTGAAGCTCTTGCACGCGCTGGATCGTAGTATGGGATGGAAAGGTCGAGGCCATTCTTGAGTCTGAGAAGTATACCACGCTGACGGTGAACGAGCTGTTCTCTAAGCTCAAGTCAGCTAAGGTTAATCGTGGTTTGACAGCCCGTCTCGAGAGCCCGACTGACTCCCATAGTCTTGCTCTTGTCGGTGGCTCTAGTGCTAAGTCTAACGCTAACCCATCCTCTAGGGTGTTTGCTTTGTCCTCTTTGATGTCTTTGCCAGATGAGGAGTTCGACGTGCTTGGGGAGGACGAGCTGGCGCTGTTGACCAGACGGTTCGAGAGGCTGCACGAGAACCGGGTGAACACAAGGAGGACGACACAGACATGTTTCCAGTGCGGCAAGCCAGGACACTTCATCGCCGACTGTCCGGAGAAGATGGAGAACAAGGACGGCTACAAGCACCGGTCGAGGATGGAGAACAAGCACAGATCAAGGCGCGATCACAAGCACAAGCATCGGAACAAGGACGAGCGAGGATCAAGGAAGAAGGGCGGCCATGGCAGGAAGGCCCGAGCGATGGTCGGAGCAAGCGATGTCGACTCCAGCTCCGCCTACTCTTCCTTGACCTCCAGTAGCAGTGAAGATGAAGGTGATCGGTGCAAGAACAAGAAGGCATCCAAGAACTTGAGCGGGCTAAGCTGCTTTGCGGGAGATGGCTTCTGCGGCATGGCACGCAGCTCCGGCAGCAAGAAGAGTCACCAGAGCGACTCGGACTCTGACTCCGAGGATGAGGTACATGACGAGCTTCCCTTCTTTCGTGAGGAGAATGAGCGGCTTGGCAAGTTGCTTGATAATCACGATGACATGCTTAGAGAGGCAAAGAAGATAAGAAAAGAGCTTAGGGCCTCACTAGAAGATGCTAGGAACCGAGTAGCTGAGCTAGAAACCCAGAACCTTGATGCTAAGCTTGAGATTGATTCACTTAAGGCTTCACCTGTGGTTTCTGATGATGTTGATTGTGTCGATTGCTCTGTGTTCCTAGCTGACCTTACTGCTCTCAAGGAAAAGCATGCCTCCACGTGTGAGGAACTAGATGTGCTTAGGGTTGAAGTGGCTGAGCTTAAGTCTAGACCTGCTTTGCTAGGTGCTTGCACTTCTTGCCCTATTTTGCATGGAAAGATTGATGAGATGCATGCTTACATTGTTTCTCTTGAGGCTCAGTTGAAAGCACCTGTTCCCACTTCTTGCTCTACTTGTGAGTTGCATGCGGTTAAGAATCTGGAGCTTGCACATTATGTTGATCGCTTGCAGGATGAAAATGATGAGCTGAGGAAGTGTATGAGTTGGTTGTCGGGTCAGGAGCCTCAGCTTGGTATCATGATAGCGGCTTTCAAACGCTATGATGGTCAGGCACTTGGGGCTGACAAGCTTGGAGAGAATAGTGGTGAGGGAGTTCAGAGAGTTGGAGACATCCCTATCCCACCACCAAGCACACACAAGAACAAGTTTGAGCCCAAGCCTAACTATCTCAGAAACAAACTTGACACAACTCCAGATCCACCCATATTCCCTCACCCAACAAATGATTCCGAAAAACCGGTGAGATTTGTGAGGCCAAAGGGAGGTGAGGATGGAGAGAAGAAAGGGGAGAAGCCAAGTGAGTAGCCCTAACCCAAGCCTAAGCCTAAGCCACAGCCCATAAAGTTCCATTGTGGGTATTGTGGTAGAGATGGTCACAAGGATGAGTTTTGCTTCAAAAGGAAGCGTGAGGAGAGAATGGCTAAGGAGTGGGCTAACAAGGACAGGTACCACCCTTCTAATGGTGTACCTGAGCCTCTTATACAGATGCCCAGGGCCAAGGTGATTTTGAGGTCGGTTCCGGCTTGGGAAGATCGAAAGGTGGCAGGTGGTGCTGCTGGCCGAGCACCACCGGTCAGACCGGTAAGGGTGACCGGTCAGACTAGTCAGGGTGACCGGTCAGACTGGTGCTAGTCTGGGCAGATAGCAGTTTGGTTTCCGTGCTCATAAGGATGCTCGGTTTGGTTCTGGTGGTCGTGGTTCTGGTGGTTGGCATGGTGAGTTCAGTGGTGGTCAGTTTGCTAGACGTTCTCCACCTCGTGCTCAATATGAGGGAGGGAGGAGTCGTAGCTTTGAGATGGAGAGGTGGGACGGTCCACGGTCTTCCTTTCGTGGCTTTCGTTCTCCTCCAACGAGGCAGGGGTGGTTCCCTAGTGGTGGTACTCGTGGTGGTTCTCGTAGTGGTATTTTTGGTAGGCGTGATGCTTTGGATTGTGCTAACCCCACTTTTGAACAAATGGCTCGGCACTGGTTTCTCTTTTGGTACTAACCCCAGTGCCGAGTCGTTTGTTCGCTCACGTGCTTGTTTTTGAATTTCAGGTGGAGGACTTGAGGAACGTTTGGTTGATTGACTCCGGTTGCTCGAGGCATATGACCGGAGACAAGGGGTGGTTCTCAAGTCTTGTTCCGGTGGTGTCCAAGACATACATCACCTTTGGGGACAATGGGCGAGGGCGTGTGCTTTCTGAAGGTGAGATAAGGATCAGTGACAAAGTCACTCTCAGGCGTGTTGCTCTTGTTCAATCGCTCAGATTCAATTTGCTTTCTGTTTCCCAGCTTTTGGATGAGGGTTTTGAGGTGTTGTTTCGGCCTGATGGTTCTCGGATTTTGGATTCTCGAGGAGACCTTGTTTGCATGGTCGTTCCCGAGGGTCAAGTTTTCCGAGCGGATTTCTCTCAGTCTTCAGGTGTGGCTCATTGCTTTTTGGCTGGTTCTTCGAGTGAGTTGTGGAAGTGGCATAGGAAGTTGGGTCACTTGAGCTTTGACCTTTTGTCTCGCTTGAGTAAACTCAATTTGGTCCGAGGATTGCCACGGTTGATGTTTGAGAAAGGGTTGGTTTGTGCGTCGTGTAGGCATGCCAAGATGGTAGCTTGTTCCCATCCGCCCCTCACCGATGTGATGACGGAGCGTCCATGCGAGCTGCTCCATATGGACCTTGTTGGCCCAGCTCGTGTGCGATCTGCGGGTGGGAAGTGGTATGTCCTTGTTGTGGTGGACGACTACTCTCGGTATGTGTGGGTCTTCTTTTTGGAGGAGAAGGGGGAGACGTTTGGTTTTGTTCGAGATCTTGTCTTGAGGTTGAAGAACGAGAGGCACGGAGATGCCATACGAGCGATCCGCAGTGACAATGGCTCGGAATTTAAAAACTCTCATTTCGAAACCTTTTGCCATGACTTGGGTCTTGAACACTAGTTTTCGAGTCCATATACGCCCCCCAGAATGGCGTGGTGGAAAGAAAGAACAGAACCTTGTGTGAGATGGCCCGGACGATGCTCGACGAGCATAGGACTCCGAGGAGGTTCTGGGCTGAGGCGGTCAATACTGTGTGCTATGTCTCAAACAGAATTTTCCTTGGAGCATTCAAGAAGAAGGCGTGCTATGAGATGATGCACGGTCGCACTCCCAAGGTGAGTCACTTTCATGTGTTTGGATGCAAGTGCTTTATTCTGAAGAAAGGCAAGAATCTGGATAAGTTTGAGGCTAGGTCTGTCGATGGTATTTTCTTTGGTTATGCTACTCATTCTAGAGCATTTCGTGTGCTCAACTTGGAAACTAACCAAATCGTGGAGACTTGCGAGGTTACCTTCGACGAGACACAGCCACATAGCTCTCTTGTCTTTGAATGTGCAGGTGATGATGAACTTGGTGAGGAAATCTTTGAGGAGGAGGAGCATGGACATGGTGATGATGAAGATGGTGGTGTGGTGCCCGTGGTTGAGCATGTACCTACTACTTCGACTACGATCGAGAACGGGCCCTCTCCTACACCTACAACGACAATCCCAGATCAAGGAGAAGCTGAAGTTGAGGGGGAGGTAGCTTCAAGGCAAGAACCTCCCCTGCGAGTGCAAGTGGATCACCCAGCTTCGAGGATCATTGGTGACATCAACAAATGCACTACACGGTCGAGGGTTCGAAACAATTCTCACTTTGCTCATGCTGCTTTTGTTGCTACTTTTGAGCCTAAAGACATTGGACACGCATTATCTGATCACAATTGCGTAAATTCGATGCATGAGGAGTTGGAGAACTTTGAGAGAAATCAAGTTTGGGAGTTGGTAGATCCTCCACCGGGTTGTAAGCCAATTGGGACAAAGTGGGTGTGGAAAAATAAAGAGGGAGAGAAAGGAGAAGTGGTGAGAAATAAATCGAGGTTGGTGGTGCAAGGGTATAGTCAGAAAGAGGGGATCGACTACGAGGAGACCTTTGCTCTCGTAGCTCGTTTGGAGGCGATTAGGATCCTTCTAGCCTTTTCTGTGGCTAAAGGGTTCAAATTGCACCAAATTGATGTGAAGAGTGCCTTCCTAAACGGTGTGTTGGAGGAAGAAGTGTATGTAAGGCAGCCACCGGGGTTTGAGAGTGAGAAGTACCCCCCCGGGTGTACAAGTTGAGAAAGGCGCTCTATGGGTTGAAACAGGCGCCTAGGGCTTGGTATGGCAGGTTGAGGGGGTTCCTGTTTGAGAGAGGTTTCGAGATGGGGAAGGTCGATCAGACCTTGTTTCTCCTCGGGCAGGGCAAAGAGATCCTAATTTTGCAGGTATACGTGGATGATATTGTGTTTGGTGGCTCGTCTAACTCTTTGGTTGCAAGGTTTGTAGAAGACATGAGTAGGGAATTCGAGATGAGCATGATGGGTGAGTTGCAGTTCTTCCTCGGTCTTCAGATCAAGCAGTCGAAGGAAGGAACATTTGTGCACCAAGCTAAGTACACCAAGGACATTGTGAGGAAGTTCAAGATGGAGGACTCCAAGGCCATGGCGACGCCTATGAGTACGACTACAGCTCTTGATGCGGATGAGGAAGGTGAACACTGTTGACGCTCACTAGCGTCGCACCAGGTTTATATCCCTGGAAATGGCGCCAGAAAGCTTGTTGGCACTTCTTACGTCGTTACTAGATTTGCAACGGCGCCAGAAAGCCTGTTGGTGTACTACACGATCACAGATAGATCCGCAAGCGCACGGATACCGTTGTAGCTTTCACCTGGGAGTATTCCAAGGTATCGATTTCCACGGGGAACGAGAAGTGTTGTGAACCTGAACTAATTCGTTCGGGGGATATGGTGACGAAGGATAGAAAGGCAAGGGTAGATTTCGGGTAGAGAGGGGATAGCTGATGAAGTTTGGGACTCGTGAGAGTCACGGATAGAATCAAGGCAAAACTTGTCGCTCGTCGGGGCCAGAGGGAAAAGAGCCACGGAAAGGGATGAGAAGGGGGCTATGATGTCGTAACTCCTACCTGCCGGAACTAACGTGGTGGACTACAAAGCCCGTCCGGAGCTGTCACCTCCCTAGGGTACCACAACTATTCCGTTGAACCGGGAAGCATTCCAAGGTACTGGAAAGCCTAGACACCACGTCTACACTAACCAAGCACTACTTTACTTGAATTCAAAGCAAAGCAATCACAACAAGTAGAAACTACTAAATGCAATCGAAGAACCTAAGAGCGAACGATGAAATGACTTGAGACTTAGTTACTCACGAATCCGAACTTACAAAATATCCCAGGTGTGGACGATCGTAGTTGTACCGCACCCGCCGAGGAAGGGGAAGAAGATCGACACTCCGGCTTCTACTCCAACACTAGGGAAAGAAGACCAACATTCTGACTTCTACTCCAACACTCAACTCTCTCTCCCTACTCTCTGCATACTAACTTATGTAGGGCTCCGCCACTTGCTTCTAAGCACTTGTGTCCTTCTACGAGTTGCCAGGCTCTATATATAGGCCCTCTGGGTCGGTGGCTGCAGGAGGGGGTACTTGTAGGCGAGAGGGAGGTGCAGTGGCCGGCAAGGAGGTGCGGTCGTGCCTCTAGGTGCGGCCGGCCCTGTGATTTCCACCGTCTTCGATCGTGCGTTCGTGATTTGGTCCCTGAGGCGGTTTAAAGACGGTTGTGGGTTGGTTAGCTCTGTGAAGGAGGTGCGACCGTGCCTCTTGGTGCGACCGGCCCTGGGCCCCCTTGTCATATGCTTCGGGTCATGCTCTAGTGGGTAGATGAAGTCCTGGATGTTGTCTCACGTCGGTTGTTCACTGGCTTGTGGGTCCATGAATCCAAGTGAAGCTAATCTCAACCTCTGGATCAAACCGACCTTGTTTCCTCGATCAGGATCATTTCTAGCTGTGCTTCCTGGAGTGACCGAGGCTTGGTGGCACGTTTGGGCGTGTCGGGAGGTAAGGCCGGCCCTAGTGGTGCGGCCGGCCCTGCCTCCTGGCCCTGGTGCATCTCTCCTGTGGTGTGTTTGCTTGATCCAACATGATCGTGATGATTTTGGTCTTTTGGGAGCTGGTGCATGGGACTACACTTGGTGTGAACCTGAATGGTGGTGCAAGGTAGAGCCGGGCTCACCACTAGGTACGTCTGTGCCTACCTTATTTGGTTCAATGCCCCGGAATTGTTCCCTAATCTTGATCCTGCAGATAAAATCTCAACACAGCTCGTGGAACCTCGTTAGCACCTAAAACATGCATGAAATTCGTTATAAAGCGCTACCGTAGTCGAGATGTTGACAGTCAAATATTTGTTGTAAGGACCGTCAACAAACTCCCCCACACTTGGCCCTTTGCTCGTCCTCGAGTAAAGGTTAAGGACCAAGGTGAAAACAAAAATTCCTATGGTATGAAGCGAGCATAAGAGATATTCCGAACCATACTTTGCACTTGTGAACTTTGAAGTGTCTATCATGCCATCTTGGGTAGTTGAGGAATGGAACGATCTTGAATCAAATCACTTCTACTCCTCATGTCAAGTAGCTTGGGATTTTTTTTCAAGTTTTCAAAATAAACTTTGCTTGGCTCCTCATTTGATTCTCTCAAATCGCTCAAGGTGTATAATCCTCACCAAGGCATTAGACTTGCCTTTCCTTATCCTACTTCTAATGAGGGCTATATATGGAGCTTAGGGTAGGGTATAAAGATGAGACATACTTGCATCACATGTATTGCAAAGTCAAAAACCGGATCCAAGGAGAAAATCAAATCATACAATCAGATCAAGATGTGCATGTGTAGGGATACGATGGATATGGTAAGGTGGATACTAGGCCCAGAATGGGTGCTAGATATTACCATATGTATAATGAACGTTGTGATGATGGTAAGGTGTACACTAGGCCCGGAATGGGTGCTCGTTATTACCATCTAATTTGTTGTAACTCCATTTTGCATGATCCTCTCTCTCTCTACTTTAACTCTTTTGTGGACATGGCTATCTTTTCTTTTTTTTCTCTTTTTTTTTCTTGGACCTTCATGTGTCCAAATTTTTTTTCACTTGGACCTTCATGTGTCCATATTTTTTTTCTATAGCCATGCCTCTTTTGTAATATTAACTTGGAGAGAGAGAGATCAACACATAGTGTGGAGCTTTATTTTGTGGAATAGATAGATGGTACAATGCTAGCTCTCAACTAAGCATAGCAAGGAGGGTGTTGGCGTGTACGTGTATCTTGATCATGAAAGCATGAAAAGAATTCTCACAAGGGTCACAACAATTTGAGAAAGCTCAATGCAACGACAAGTAGCATATGTGTATAAGGTTTTCAAGATGTCTCATCATATGGCTCTGGTAGGACTTGGCATATCAAAGAGGAGCTTCGCAAAGGGTTTTCAAAATTTTCAAATAAATTTCCCAAGCACTCAAACATTTGGAGCAAAGATCATTTTATCGGACCATATCTCAAACATCAACTACTTAGATGGGCATGGTTTCCTAAAGATATGTTGTTCACAAGCATCAAGATAATAGGTATGGAATAAAACTTATGCAAGCCAACCATAGGAAACATGTCGAGCATTGGGTGCATGAGGATTCAATTGAGTTTGATTTATATGATCGGATTTAAAGCTCATTTAAACTCATGATTTCCAAAAGTAGAGAGGTAGGGGTGCACATACCATCACTCTTGGAGAAAGTGGGGAATGAGGTAGACAAATGGTGATTCGACCAAACCACAGGGGCGACCGACTTGCTCTAGTGCACTTACCTCATCCCTCGTCAATTAGCGTAGTCGGTGTTGTGCGGCACCATGGCGGGAGATCTCAATTTTGTGTTTCGATGAGCCTGAGAAATCTCCCCCACACTTGCTCTTGGACCTGGTGTTATTATTCAAAGAAAAAGATGGAAACAAAAAGGGAGGCTCTGCTAACCGAAGAGCTAGGAAGCCTTTATTCAAATTCAAATATTTTTGTGTTTTTTTAAGAGAGCAAGATGCAAGAACCAACACCATCTTCAAACCAAAATAATATTTAGTATGAGAGAAACTTACTCGGGATACTCACATATCTCCCCCACACTTGGAGCTTGCATTGCTAGGCAACACAACTCAAGTGTGCGGAGTTCAAGCTTCCTTCATGATGTTCCCTCACCAAAAATTACCTAGGCATTGCAGTTAGTGTAGCTCTCATATTTTTAGGCATCGCCTATCCATCGGTCATTTCAATCTCCACCTGAGACGGTTAGCGACTAAAAATACCCGAAGGATGACTAATCCTAAAGACATGCTCTTGCTTTTATTTGAAAAGGAAATCTAAATGATTATTCGGGCTATCTCTCGATAGTGCTTTGTTTTGGGTCATAAGCTCGACCACTGGAGATCTTCATCTTGCAGCCAATCGAGATGATGAAACCATCATAGCTCTAGCTGCAAGGTTAGTACCAAAAATGACCACGAAATTTGCAATGTTTATGGTAAACAAAAGCATCTACTACCTTCCTTTCAAAGTTAGCATGCACAAGGAAAATGAGGAGGTTGTAGGTTTCGTATTGGTCATAGGAAAGGGGGCTTGATAACTTTGGAAACTTTTGATGTGAGCATGGGATTTGTGATCCTTCTAGTATAAAACTTTCATGCTCGAGTTTGTTTTCAGAATCCAAAGTCAATGCCTCAAGAATGTCCATAGACCACACATGTTCTTTCTTAACCTCAGGTCTATGACATTGGAGATGTGTATCTCGAACCTCAAGATGATATGGCTGCTTTTCATGGTCGAGCACACTACTCAGTACCCCTTCAATGGGTCTTCTGATGAGACTGAAGGGTGGATCTCCTTTTGGGATGTCAAAGATGTGATAATCTAGGAAGATTTGATACTCTCCAATCTTTGTTTGGACGACTCTAAGGATTCCCTCCGTCTCTATGGTTTGACCCGAAATCCATTGGAGACGCTTCTGAGAGAAAGAGAGGGGTTCGTCGGGAAAGGCCTCTAATACTAAGGATTTAGGAATGATATTGATATCGACCCTTGGGTCATAGAACACATCCTGGTAAGAGAGGTTTCCTACTTGGCATGAGAGTGACTTTAGCTCGGGATATAGCTGGATTACTTGATCCATGCCTTCTGCTTCTCTCAACCATTCCCGGCTACTGATTGCGGAGATGTATTCCAACTTTTCTCTCCGTCTTTTTACCTCTTCGGGGTTGGGTAAGTTGACTAATTCTCTCTCGTGTGTTGAGTCTCTTTCCCTTCTCGGGAAGGATTTCTCCGTCCAATGTTTATCAAATAACTCATCATAGTATTCATAGACGAAGTCACACGAGGGGTGATCGAACTCTCGATAAGGTTGGAATGGTTCCCCTGTGAACCAAGTTTTGGTAAGAGGAGGATGGGTGTCTGTGGATATGAATTTTTCTAGGATAGGTTCCTCCTCTATAAACTCCGTTTCAGAGAGTGAATCGGAGTATGTTGATTCCTCGTCGAAGTCATACGAGTAATCAGCTGGGTACAAACGGGGATAGAGGAGTGGTTCTTCATGCAAAAAAGTGCTAGTGGGTTTCTCCTCTATGGGTTTTTGTTCCGAGAAAGCGTCAGGCTTGGGTTCTTCTTCTTCATCTGGGAATTCGTCAAAAATTCCTGTGTAGGGAGTGTTTTCTAGGATTTTTCCTAGAACCACCTTCCCTTCACTAGGAGTCAAATGAGCGAATGAACCCCCAGATGAAGTATCCAAAAATTTGGCTGACTCGACATCGAGGCCCATTCTAAAATGTTGTAGAAGAATAGGTTCTGAGATCCCAAAGTCGGGTCCAGAGGCCAAAGAATTGGTGAATCGTGCCCAAGCGGTCCCTAGCGACTCCTTGTCTAGTTGTTTGAAAGAGAGGATTTCTAGTCGTAGGGTCACTACTCGAGACATAGGGAAGAAGGTCAGACAAAACTTTTCTCTAAGCTTTTCCCAACTTCCCTCCATGCTTCTGACTGAGGAAGAGTACCATTTCTTTCCTCCTCCCGTTAATGAAAACGGAAAGAGCTTCCATTTGAGGGTTTGTTGAGTCATTCCCTCAATTACGATTATCGAGCAAATTTGCTCGAAACCTCACAAATGAATGTACGGGCTCTCCTCTTTCGTTCCGGCGAACGAATTCTCTCGGACCAAGGCTATAAGAGCAGGGCGAAGCTCATAGCCACGTGTTTTGATGGGATGCGATGATGATGGAGGCTCCAATAAATCACCCTTTGGAGGCGAAAAATCAAAAAGGGTTGGATTTGAATCCATAGTGATAAATGGGGTGATACACGGACAAACTGGGTTCAGAATCAAAACAGCTACCATTCCCCGGCAACGGCGCCAGAAAGCTTGTTGACGCTCACTAGCGTCGCACCAGGTTTATATCCCCGGCAACAGCGCCAGAAAGCTTGTTGGCACTTCTTACGTCATTACTAGATTTGCAACGGTGCCAGAAAGCCTGTTGGTATACTACACGATCACAGATAGATCCGCAAGCGCACGGATACCATTGTAGCTTTCACCCGGGAGTATTCCAAGGTATCGATTTCATGGGGAACGAGAAGTGTTGTGAACCTGAACTAATTCGTCCGGGGGATATGGTGACGAAGGATAGAAAGGCAAGGGTAGATTTCGGGTAGAGAGGGGATAGCTGATGAAGTTTGGGACTCGTGAGAGTCACGGATAGAATCAAGGCAAAACTTGTCGCTCGTCGGGGCTAGAGGGAAAAGAGCCTCGGAAAGGGATGAGAAGGGGGCTCTGATGTCGTAACTCCTACCTGCCGGAACTAACGTGGTGGACTACAAAGCTCGTCCGGAGCTGTCACCACCCTAGGGTACCACAACTATTCCGTTGAACCGGGAAGCATTCCAAGGTACTGGAAAGCCTAGACACCACGTCTACACTAACCAAGCACTACTTTACTCGAATTCAAAGTAAAGCAATCACAACAAGTAGAAACTACTAAATGCAATCGAAGAACGTAAGAGCGAATGATGAAATGACTTGAGACTTAGTTACTCACGAATCCGAACTTACAAAATATCCCGGGTGTAGACGACCGTAATTGTACCGCACCCGCCGAGGAAGGGGAAGAAGACCGACACTCCGGCTTCTACTCCAACACTAGGGAAAGAAGACCGACATTCCGGCTTCTACTCCAACACTCAATTCTCTCTCCCTACTCTCTGCATACTAACTTATGTAGGGCTCCGCCACTTGTTTCTAAGCACTTGTGTCCTTCTACGAGGTGCCAGGCTCTATATATAGGCCCTCTGGGTCGGTGGCTGCAGGAGGGGGTACTTGTAGGCGAGAGGGAGGTGCAGTGGACGGCAAGGAGGTGCGGCCGTGCCTCTAGGTGCGGCCGGCCCTGTGATTTCCACCGTCTTCGATCGTGCATCCGTGATTTGGTCCCTGAGGCGGTTTGTAGACGGTTGTGGGTCGGTTAGCTCTGTGAAGGAGGTGCGGCCGACCCTGGGCCCCCTTGTCATACGCTTTGGATCATGCTCTAGTGGGTAGATGAAGTCCTGGATGTTGTCTCACGTCGGTTGTTCACTGGCTTGTGGGTCCATGAATCCAAGTGAAGCTAATCGCAACCTCTGGATCAAACCGACCTTGTTTCCTCGATCAGGATCATTTCTAGCTGTGCTTCCTGGAGTGACCGAGACTTGGTGGCACGTTTGGGCGTGTCGGGCAGGTGCGGCCGGCCCTAGTGGTGCGGCCGGCCCTGGAGGTTCGGCCGGCCCTAGTGGTGCGGCCGGCCCTGCCTCCTAGCCCCGGTGCATCTCTCCTGTGGTGTGTTTGCTTGATCCAACACGATCGTGATGATTTTGGTCTTTTGGGAGCTGGTGCATGGGACTACACTTGGTGTGAACCTGAATGGTGGTGCAAGGTAGAGCCGGGCGCACCACTAGGTACGGCCGTGCCTACCTTATTTGGTCCAATGCCCCGGAATTGTTCCCTAATCTTGATCCTGCAGATAAAATCTCAACACAGCTCGTGGAACCTCATTAGCACCTAAAACATGCATGAAATTCGTTATAAAGTGCTACCGTAGCCGAGATGTTTACAGTCAAATATTTGTTGTAAGGACCGTCAACAAACACGTGGACCAGAAGGAGTACCGAAGCATGATCGGGTCACTCCTGTACTTGACGGCGACGAGGCCGAACATCCAATTCTCGGTATGTCTGTGCGCTCGTTTTCAAGCGTCTCCGAGGACTTCGCATCGGCAAGCAGTCAAGCGCATTTTCAGGTATTTGCGTCATACTCCCGACTTCGCCCTTCGGTACTCCGCGTCTTCTTCTTTGGCTCTTCATGGATTTTCGGACGCGGATTTTGCCGGATGTCGGTTGGATAGGAAGTCCACATCTGGGACTTGCCAATTCTTGGGTTCCTCTTTGGTGTCTTGGTCTTCCCGCAAACAATCGAGTGTTGCTCAATCCACTACCGAGGCAGAGTATGTGGCCGCAGCTAGTTGTTGCTCTTAGCTTCTTTGAATCACATACACCATGAGCGACTTTGGTGAGGAGTATACCCATGTCCCACTTCAATGTGATAGCACCAGTGCCATAAGCGTTGCAAAGAACCCAGTGCTCCATTCCAAAACCAAGCACATAGAAGTGAGGTATCATTTCCTGAGAGACAATGTGGAGAAAGGGAAGATAGCTTTAATCCATGTACCCACACATGACCAACTAGCCGATATCTTCACCAAGCCCCTAGATCAAGCAACTTTCACTCGTTTGCAGGGAGAACTTGGTGTTTGTTTAATTTCCTGAGTTGGGTGTGGGAGCTCCTTTGTAGCATATGTATAGCTTTCCTTTGTGCATTTCTTACATTTGGCATGGCATGTGTAACATGATGTATAGGCATCTTTGTATCTTAGGTTGCATGCATCTTGTATCTTATGCATTTTGTAGGAAAAGCTTCTCTCATATACATTGTTCACCATGATGTGCTATATATGATCGTGTGAGCTAGTTTGGTATGCTATGGTTAGTTTGGCTTAGCTCTTGATTATCTTGACTTATGCCCATGGTTGATAGCTTTGTTTTTGAAAA
This sequence comes from Cenchrus fungigraminus, assembly GCA_036936925.1. Classification (NCBI taxonomy): domain Eukaryota; kingdom Viridiplantae; phylum Streptophyta; class Magnoliopsida; order Poales; family Poaceae; genus Cenchrus; species Cenchrus fungigraminus. The sequence goes on along the minus strand of CM072778.1, from coordinate 43,519,041 downwards.
ATGAGATATGTATGCTCTGTTGTGAGTAAATTACCTTGATTACCTCCCTGATAATAAGGGCGTGATTGATTCCACGTTTGACCTCCTTGTGGACGATAACCATTGTTGTTGCCGTTCATGTACATCACGTCCTCCTGGGTAGTAGGGCAATAATTCCCTGAATGCCCAGTCTCACCACAGACTTCGCAAGTCATGCGAGAATCCTTAGTGTGAGTAGTGATGGCCATGGCAGCCTTCTCGCTGGTCAGATCATCCATTCTTTTGATAAGTAGGTCCATCTTTGCGTGTAACATATCCGCTTCCTTGATGGTATAAGTACCCCTCTAACGTGGCTGGAGTCGATCATCAGTCCATCCTTGGTTGGAGACCATCTTCTCAATAAGTTTGGTTGTTTCAGTATTAGTAAGAGAGAAGAAAGCCCCTCCAGCAGCATCATCAATATGGCCTTGGGCTGTCGGAGTCAGCCCATTATAGAAACTCTGAAGAATAAGCCAGTTGTCCATCCCATGATGCGGACAAGCCAAGATGTACTCCTGAAGCCTCTCCCAAGCTTCTGGAATGGTTTCATTTGCTGCTTGCTGGAAGCTTGAAATTCACCCCCGGAGGGCATTGGTTCTGCCCAACGGAAAGAACTTCACGAGGAACGTTGTTGAGCACTTTGCCCAAGTGTTAATTTCTGCACGGTTCGCATAGAACCACTGCTTCGCCTTTCCCAGAAGGGAAAATGGAAACAGCAGCAGACGGATGGCATGTTCCTCCACTCCTCGTATAGTGAAGGTGTTGTACAGCTCCAAGAACTCTTGCAGGTGGGCGCTCGCGTCTTCATTAGGCTTGCCACAAAATGGGCTAGCCTGTACCATCGTGATTAGGCTAGTCTTGATCTCGAAGTTTCCGTTCCCAGTGCTGATCACAGGGCCTGTCGGCACCTGGTCAGCAGAGGGAGCAGAGTACTCGCGAAGAGTCTTCTCAATGTTGTTTTCAGCCATAGGAGTTGATGTAGATGGCACGAAGGAAGCTGGATCGACCCCCAAATATTCACGCGAAGCAGAGCCGAAATGAATTCGTGCCTTCCTTACAAGTGACTCAGGATCTTCAGTGAAATTTGGCGGTAAGTCGAAACCTGTCATACACTACCTGTCTTCATCATCAATAGACAAAGAAGACAATCAAGGTTAGCCTGCATTGAGAAATGTTTTATTCCTGTCATGATTATAAACATATGCAAAGTGTTGACATGTTATCCTTAGCCTTCCCCGGCAATAGCACCAGAAATGCTTGTTGGTATTTCTTAACGTCAATGCTAAGGTACGAGTTCCTAGCAACGATGCCTGAAATGACCAAATGCTAATCCTAACGATTACAAGAGTCCGCAAGCGCACGGAAGTACCATTGTAGCATTTCCCCAAAGGAGTATTCCAAAGGGTATCGAATCCAAGGAAGGCTGGGTGGATTAACAAGTTCAACACTACTGCAATGAGTATAAATCATAGACAGAAACAAACCAGACACCCAAGTGCAGGTAAGCTGGTAGTGTGAACACACAAACACACACTCTCTAAAGGTCCTAGGCTTAGGAGGCAACATACGAGTTAGTTCTAGGTTCCAGAGTACTAAACACACAAAGTTAGTAAGACGAGTTAGACACACACTAGCATTGCATGACTGTTGGCTCAAGCACCCAGGTACAAATGGGGAGCTAACCTCCTGCGTCGCTTACGCACGACTCTGGTTGTTAGACTATAGACTCCTACAGCGTATCCGAACGTGGGGGATTCCAGAAGGGTCCAACGGCTGTCACTACCGCGGCCTACCCCAAGACAAACTGTGGGATACACTCATAAGTAACGTAGCTACGCAACCCAAGCACCACGCTTACGTTGTTAGCAGGACCCTGACCGGCCTGGGCTATTGTGACCCAGGTCAGAGCCACCAGATAAACTAGCTAATTACACCGAGTACCGTAGCTTGAGCACGAGCTTCATACAACACGAACATGGAATCTAACTAGATCAAACCAGGCTAGGTACACAAACGGATTTGTGCTTTCCTATGTCTATTCAACAAGATCAAAGGGTTGTGTTCGCGAAGAACACGAGCCTCTAACTTATGAACAAACACTGAAAACATGAGTAAGTCACTCGTCAACTGGATTGAAAGGCCTTGTTCTTAAAGAATGTGAGCCTCTAAATGATGAACAAGCGAAGAACACATGAACAAATCACCCATGTATATAAGCACAACTTTATATGAAATAGCAGAATAACTGAAGTAGATCAAAGTCATACAATAAAATAAAGATACAAGAGAACTCATATCTAGATCCCAAAGTAGACTTGGAACCTGAAGTAGAACTACTATAGCCTACCGCCTAGACTTAGAAACCAAAAGTGAGAGAGGAGGAGTAAAGTGTGTTGGTAAGAAATGAATCCCCTCCCCTTCTATTTATAGGCCTGAGCACCGGCGTCAAGAGGAGCCAAACACCCCGGGAATGGCCTCTAGGACCAATGGGGAGACACCACGTGGAAGCCCTTGAGTGGGGGGCTCAAGGTCAGTTCGGCCGACCTGCGGGGTCAGCCGACCCCCTGTGGGCCCCACTCAGGGTGTGCTTCCTCTGGGTGGCTGTCTTGTGGGCCCTTAGGTCAGTCCCCGGTGTACATGTGCTCTTGAGGCGGTTTGGGCGCTCTGGTGGGCCCATGGATCCATGTGAAGTCCACGTGTCATGCTCTGATTCGTCGGGGCTTGCCTCCCTTGGATTGGTGAGATGGCTTGCATGCATGGCATCTGAGGTGGCAGCCCCTCCTTGGCTGTGGTGACGTGGCATGAATCATAGAAGGTGAGTTTGCTACTTCTTTGATGCTTATTTTCCAGCAATCACATAATCTCCAAGGACAAGTGGAACTACATTATTCTTAACTAAAATGCGTGTAAGAAATGCCTCTTGCTCCTTTATTCATGAGTAAATTGACGGCTAAAGTAAGCACTTAACAACCGTCAATAGTGGGCTAGGTTTGGTCCGAAGATTGCCTAAGTTGAAATACCAAAAGGATTTGGTATGTGCTCCGTGCTGGCATGGCAAAATGGTAGCCACCTCCCATCTGCCCCTGACCGATGTCATGACAGAGCGTCCATGTGAGTTGTTCCATATGGACTTGGTTGGTCCAGCTCGTGTGTGCTCGGTGGGAGGGAAGTGGTACGTCCTTGTGATAGTAGACGACTACTCACACTATGCTTGGGTCTTCTTTTTGGCTGACAAGGGAGAAACATTTGGTTTTGTGCGGGATCTAATCCTGAGGTTGAAGAACGAGAGGCATGGAGATGTTGTTCAAGCTATTTGTAGCGACAATGGCACAGAATTGAAAAACTCTCAGTTTGAAACCTTTTGTCGTGATTTGGGTCTCGAACATCAATTTTCTTCTCCCTATGTTGCTTGTCAGAAAGGTGTGGTAGAGAGGAAAAATTGTTCCCTTTGTGAGATGGCTCGGACGATGCTCGATGAGCATAGGACTCCGAGGAGATATTGGGCAGAGGCGGTGAACACCACGTGCCATGTTGGGAACCGGATTTTGCTTCAGACTTTCATGACGAAGACGTGCAATGAGCTCATGCATTTGTGAGAACCTAGAGTGAGCCATTTCAGGGCTTTTTGTTGCTGGTGCTTTATCCTCAAGAAGGGTAGGCTTGATAAGCTTGAGTCGAGGTCCTCGGATGGAATCTTTTTGGGTTATGCTAACACTACAAGAAAAACGCCGACTAGTGACGCAAAAGAAGGTCGTTTCTCGTCATAAACCGCGATTAATGACGCCGGTTGTTACGAAAACGCTCCGTCATTAATTGAGCGTCACAAACCGTGATTAATGACGAGACCTTATTTCACGGCGTCATGAGTTTAATGACGCGTATAAATTCAAAACACTAAGGCGTCATAAGGTACATGCCACGTAGGACCGAGATCCATCGTGGCTCCGACGTGGCAGGGGGTTATGACGATTTCGGTTCGTCACAAATTAAGGCCCGGTCCATGTAAGAGCCATTGTGCGCCTAATATTGTTGGGCCCATTTTAGCCTGTTTCAGGTTTTCGTGTTATTTTTTGGCCATTCCTGAAATGTTTGTTGCACGCTATATTGGGCTATTTTATTTTGGGCCCTAGCAATCTAACGAACTTGGCCCATATTGCATATGCCTGGACAATTGATTTTGGGCAATTATCCACAGGGCCTTTCCTGGGCCTCGGCCCATATTGCTTTTTTTAGATCAGCCCATATTTCATTTCGTAGGGCACTGTATACTGTTCTGGCTGCTACTGATCGCCAGCACATAATCAGACAACAAAACAAAACATTTTTCACTTCCAATAGTTCACACCACATTCAGGGAATAGTTCAACCAGTACAATTATGCAACATACATCAAGTTAGGATCGAATCGAATCGAATCAACGTACAACAAGTCATCAGCAACACAAGTTTACCAGGACCACACTTCAGTTGAGAGGAGGATAAACCTAGCTGAAATTTATCAAGCCTTGGATCAGATTATGCATGTCAGTTGTGCTCTTCTTCAAAGCTTCAAGCGCTTCTGTTTGAGACTTCAATGTTGTCTCCTGTTCTTGAGCCTTCAATCTCAGTTCGCTCATCTCAGCCTCCTGTTCAACAATCTTTTGCCGCAGTTGTGCCCCCCCTTGCTTCTCATTATTAAGTCCAGCTCGTATTTCCTGAACCTGAAGTGCAGTAGTAACCCTAGTCTTTTTCATGGAGGGCGGGCGAATGCCAGCAACCTCCCGAAAAGTCCTAGATTGGACAACTTCTGCCACTGCTTCAGCAACAGTCTTTCTTGGTTGGTCGCCTTGAGGTTCAGCGACAATTTGTTCCATACGAGCCTAAAAAAGGAAATAAAATGAAAGGTTGAAAATAAAATAGTCACACATGTTTCTAGTATTGTTGCAAAGAAAAATGCAAAAGCAGACAAGTACTTACAATGGCTGCCTGTACTAGAGCGGTGAAGCCATTCTTGCTACAGTGAAAGGACTTGAAATAATCAAGTGGACTTAGCCCTTCTCCTTCAGCAGTATACTTCTACCTCTAAATATGTTTCAAAAACAGGCATAGTTATTAAAGTGCTAGCATTGTAAAATGGTTCATGAAATGAACTACAGAGCAAAAACACGACTTGTTCGTCTGCTTACCACAAGATTAGCTTGTACAATGTAGCTTCGAGATCCCGTGCGCTGATGGTACTTGACCTTTCCTCAATTACCGGTGTTTGTACTACACCTCGCCTTTACAATAATAAGAATTCGTGTAAGAAATAAGATTAAGAACAATATATAAGTACATGAAAATGTGGTAGTGGCAAGTTGAAGTTCTATCATACCCTGTGCTCAGGGGAAGACCACATGTTAACCAGTGCCTTCCATTGGGCGTTGGTCAGATTGGGCACATGAGATTTAGTTGGGACTGCATTTGCTGGAACATCATTGAAGTACTTTTGCTTCAGGCGATACCTCGCCTGTCTCTGTATCAACTTCAGCATGTCAGTGCATGCCACCCTTACAGGCTCACTGGTGGTGTCAATGTCGAATTGACCCTAGCACATGACAATTATCAGAAAAATGGATGACAAGAATGGATGCAAAGAACTATGGTAGTAGATGAGTGGACATATGCACACCGCTAGTTTGCCCATGTAGTTCTTGAGATGGTCTTCAGTCTTTTCACCATCTTGCTGGTTCTTCTTTGGCTTGTAGTCCTTCCAGCTAGGAAGGATCGGTAGGCTAGCTTGGTAGCCGTTGTTGTAGGAGAACTCTGCATAGGACAAGCTCTTCTCCCAATCCGACCCGTAGGTCAACACACAAGCCCTCAGAAGGTCCTCCAGCACCTGGTTCACTCTCTCCGTCTGACCATCAGTCTACGGGTGGAACGCTGTACTGTAGTTCAACTCGGTTCCCATAGAAGCATGCAAACTCTTCCAAAACTGAGCGGTAAACTGCGGGCCTCTATCAGACACAATGCTCCTCGGAGCTCCATGAAGCTTTAGAATGTTATCCACGTAGAGCTCAGCAAGTCTGCTCACACTGTAGTTGGCTTTCACTGGCAGGAAGTGTGCTACCTTGGTCAAGCGGTCCACTATCACCCATATCGAGTCGTTTCCCTTATGCGTGCGAGGTAAACCCACAATGAAGTCCATGCTGATATCATCCCATTTCCAGACAGGTATCTCAAGCAGCTGTAGCAAACCAGCAGGTCTCTGATGTTCTGCCTTCACTCTCTGACACGTGTCGCATCGAGCGACGTACTCGGCAATGTCTTCCCTCATTTTCTCCCACTAGAATCGTACCTTCAGATCTTGGTACATCTTCATGCAACTAGGGTGAATCGAGTACTGAGAGTCGTGAGCTTCCATCAGAATTGAGTCTCGGATCTCTTTGCTTCGAGGTACACATATGTGATCCTTCAACCACAGAGTGCCTTGTTCGTCGAGGCGGTAGTCGGCTGCCTTGCCTCTTGCCATCAAGTCTTTCACTTCTTAAATTTCTGGACATCCCTTCTGAGCTTGCCAAATCTGATCTTCTAGGGTGTACTTCACTCTCAGTTCATTCAGCTGTCCCTTCTCAACTATCTCCAGCTTCAGCTTCTCCATTTCCTCATACAGTGCTAGTTGTTCCCTCTGCACCATCAGATTGTTGTAGTAGTTCTTGCGACTGGGCATCGGCTACGACATTTGCTTTACCAGGATGGTAGTGGATGTTCAAGTCGTAGTCTTTGATCAGTTCAAGCCATCTTCGCTGCCTCAGGTTCAACTCAGATTGTGTGAAGATGTACTTCAAGCTCTTGGGGTCGGTGTAAATGTCACATTTATTGCCCATCAGGTAGTGCCTCCATATCTTCAAAGCGTGAACGACAGCAACTAGCTCGAGGTCATGTGTGGGGTAGTTCTCCTCGTGCTTCCGAAGCTGTCGCGAGGCATAAGCAACGACCTTACCTCCTTGCATCCACACGCAATCGAGTCCTTGTCTCGATGCGTCACAATACACCATGAAGTCCTTGCTCGCATCGGGAAGAGTCAGGACCGGTGTAGTGGTGAGGCGCGTCTTGAGCTCTAGAAAGCTTGCTTCACATTTGTCCGACCATTCAAACGGTGAGTTGCTCTTCAATAGTTCTATCATGGGCTTCGCAATCTTGGAGAAGTTCTCGATGAACCGGTGCTAGTATCCGGCTAAACCGAGAAAGCTGCGAATTTCTGTCACTGTCTTAGGTGACTGCCACTTGGACACTGCTTCTATCTTGCTCGGGTCTACGGCCACTCCTTCTGTTGACAACACGTGACCAAGAAAGGCGACTTCCTCCATCCAGAACTCACACTTGCTGAACTTGGCATACAGCTGCTGTTGCCTGAGCTTCTCCAACACTATCCTCAGGTGCTCTTCATGCTCTTCTGCGGTCTTGGAGAAGACTAGTATGTCGTCAATGAAGACAATGACACACTTGTCTAACTCCTCCATTAACACCTTGTTCATCATGTTCATGAAGTACGCCGGGGCATTCGTAAGACCGAACGATACGATAGTGTACTCGTACTGTCTGTACCGGGTCACAAACGCGGTCTTGAAGATATCCTCCGGACGTATCTTCATCTGGTGGTAGCCTGATCGGAGATCAATCTTGCTGAAGAACTTGGCTTGCCTTAGCTGGTCCATCAGGTCATCGATCCGGGGTAGCGGGTACTTGTTCTTGATGGTTACCGCATTGAGCGCGCAGTAATCGACACACAGACGCTGAGTCCCATCTTTCTTCGGCACAAACAGAGCTGGTGAACCCCATGGTGAAGCACTCAGGTGAATGAACCCTTTCTCGAGCAGTGAGTCCAACTCTGCCTTCAACAGCTTCAGCTCAACTTCTGCCATTATGTATGGACTCTGAGCAATAGGTGCAGTCCCTGGTACCAAGTTGATCACGAACTCCACATCACAGTCTGGAGGCAAACCCGACAGCTCTTCTGGAAACACGTCTGAGTACTTGCAAACCACTGGTACATCTGAGATAGCTTTCGTGTGAAGACTGTACACAGCTGGTATGTCTCGAGACTTCATCGGCGGGGTGTACCAAGGTCACAAGTCGCGGTGAAGTTGAGATGACACCTTTGTGGGCGGTGATCCAATCTATCCCCAGAATGACGTCAATGCTATTGGAGGGTAACACTGTCAAACCCCCCATGAACTTGCGGCCCTGAATGACCACTTCCACTCCTTTACACAGTAAGGTGCATCTGATGTCTCAGAGAGGTGAATTCGTGATGATAGGAATTGATCGGGTGGTTGTAGGGAGGGAGAGTTTGTTTACGAACCTAGAGGTGATGTACGACCCGGTTGCACCGGTATCGAAAAGAACCAAAGCAGTAGTACCACAAACCAAAAACTCACCGATCATGACGTCAGGAGCGTCGGTAGCCTCCTCCTCAGTGAGGTGGTTAAGCCTCCCACGGCCGGCAGTCGGCGGTGGTGCAGCCTGAGGAGGTCTTCCTCCTGGTGCAGGAGCTCTCGCGGGTGTAGCAGCGGCCTTCTTGTCCGGGCAGTCGTAGGACTTGTGCGCAGGCTTGCCGCAAGCATAGCTGGTCAGAGTGAAGCCTCCAGTGGTAGGTCTCGCGACACCCTACGGCAAACGGTTGTAGCCTCCACTCTGCTGTGGGTAGCCGGGGTTCCTCCCTCCGGGGAACTGCCCACGGCCTCCTCCGAAGCTGCGCCCAGGCTGGTTGTGCCCCGGGAGGTAGCTCCCCCTCAGCAGGTTGCTCTGTCCGCTCCTCGGCTTCTGGAAGGATCGGTCGTGGTGATCCCGATCTCCCATCCTCTTCTTCCCCTTCATGCGCTCCTCGTGGCCCCTCCTCTCGTCCTCGAGCGCGATGGCGTGGTTCACGAGTTGGCGCAGGGACTTGTGCTCGCATGCCTTCAGTCCCTGGCGAAGGCCGTGGTGGAGGCCTCGCAGGAACCAGAACTGCTTCTTCTGGTCGGTGTTCATGTCGTCGGGGGCGTAGCGCATCATCTTCATAAAGTGGCGCTCGTACTCCTCCACCTTCATCACACCTTGCATCATGGTGCGGAACTCCTGAGCCTTCTGGATCATCAGCTCGCTGGGCAGGTATTGCTCGCGGAACGCCTCACAGAACTCCAGCCAAGTGATGAAGGCTGGGCTTGGGTGGTTGGCGGAGTAGTTGTCCCACCAAGAATTGGTAGGACCCTCCAGCTGGTGCGTGGCGATGGCGACGCACTCCTCGTCGGTGCAGACGGTGAGGTCGAGCTTGGTCTCGATCACCCTCAGCCAGTCATCGGTGTCGAGCGGGTCGTCCGAGTAGCTGAAGGTGGGGGCCTTCAGGCGGATGAACCTCTCGATCTTCTTTGTGAGGTCCTCGTCTGGCGGGGCATGGCGGTTCCCACTGTTGCCTCGGTGCTCCATGGCTTCCGCCATCCTCTGCATCAGCTGAGTCTGAACAGCCATCACGTCCACCAGGTTGGGTGGTGGCGGTGGCGGGTACTCCGGCTTAGGCTGGTCTTGCCCCGGCTCTTGCTCGTCTTCCTCCTCCTCGTCTCCAGCTTCAGGGTCCTCGGGCGGCGGTGGCGCACCGGCACCCCAGCCTCAGGCTCCTCGAGCTCCGCGAGCTCCTCCATGGAGGGGCGGGCGTCCACGGCCACGGACAGGTGCACGACCGCGTCCATGTGCGGCGGCACGACCATGACCGCGGCCACGGCCCTGAGGGGCTTCCTCCTCCTCGGCAGCCTCCTCGAGGCGTGCCAGCAGATGATCAGACCTTCGGATCGACATCCTTCTGAAAACATGACCAGGGAAGAAAGGACTTTATACAACGTCACTCACCAACATATTTGAGTCTGAGAACAAGCATGAAAATAAACTAAATATATAATCCAACACTCAATGAGAAAATGCATTAAGGCACAGATAACTCCATTAAGATCCAAGCATACAACAAGCATGAATAGTACATATGCTTCCTCGAGATTGACTCAAACCTTAGAGGTAGCAGCTCAAATCAACGCTCTAATACATCATTACATGCTCAAAAGGGTGGTGCCTACAAGATGTGACATGAAACTCCTCATGCACCCGAACATGCTCGCGGCTGCATGGAACAACTCATGGATACTACTATCATACAACTCTACTCTCATGGCATGACCTCGCTCTACACCCTACTCGGTGCGAGCCCTCTTGTACGAGACAGGGTAGCAGTCCTCAGTGGGGTAGTCCAGAGGGAAGATCCTGGACACCAAGGCATGTGCCTCTCTCACCTCCTGGGTCTCAATGGGGGTCGGTAGCTGAGTCATCAGACACAGGTGCAGCTTGAGCCTGGACGGGTGTAGCTCGAAGGTCTCTGTGCGGATCGCACGCTGGGACTCGAAGGGTAGCTCTCCATTGAGCTCCATGAGCTCATCCACTCGGAGGGAATCGGCATCCTCCCAAGTCCTCCTCAGTCTCTCGGCCTTGTCTCTCAGGTAGACGGCCGTGCGTGTGAGCCACGCGAGGTTGGCGACGTTCTTCGCCTTGCTCTTCTCCAGGTTCTTCACCTTGTTCCGCTCAGAGCTGAGCAGGTGGGCGCGCACCGTGAGCAAGTCGTCCTTTATCTGAAGCCTATCTCTCAGTCGGCCCTAACTCACGGTCATCTTGCGAAGGTCCTCCTTGACGTGCAGTAGCTCCTCACGTGTAGCCACACGCTCCCTCTCCGCCTGCAGTAGTGTGGAGTTCGCGCAGCTGATGCCCTGCTCAAGCTGGCGAACACGGTAGCAGAGCGCGCTGTTCTCCCTCTCCAACGCGAGGCAGCGGGGTAGGTGAAGTCGGGCCTTTCCAGTGGCGTCCTTGATCTCGCGGAAGAGGGTCAACGACTCGTTCTCCTGGCGGCGTGCGTACTTGTCGAGGTCGACCAAGTAACTAGCTGTCTCCACCAATGTCTCATCGGACTCGCGGAAGGGTGCGGCGTCGACGTCGTCCTGGATCCCCTCATGTGAAGGGACTCCGTCCACGAGCGGCGCCAGGCGCCAGTAGTCAAGAGGTAGAAGGCGAAGCATCCAGGTCTCGAACGTAGCGCGGTACTGAGCGAGAAGGCAGCCCATTGCTTGGCGGCAGGCGAGGTCCATCGCAGTCGGGACGGTCAGTGCAGTGCTGTAGCAGACCTCCCCCTTGAAGCCTGGAAACGCCGGGTGAGGAAGGACGGCAACTGTGCAAAGCACCAGCTGCCCCGTCACGGCGGGCACGTACTCAGCGCGGTACGTGACATAGGTAGGAGGGACTCCAAGCCTGAGGAGGGCCCTCTCCAACCAGTGGCAGAGCTCCCCGCACGTCTCGGGGTGATCTCCGCAACTTGGCGCTCCATTTCCTGTGACACGTAAGAAATTTTAGTTAGCGCAGGTGAGGAAGAAGTTTTAAAGAGAGGTAAGTTTTTATAACATAGCTCAAGGGTATACATATAGAAATAGAGCGTATAGAGTCCTATTTCTATCGGCCATTTCTAGGGATACGTGCTACGATCAACCTGGCTCTGGTACCACCTGTAAAGCCTCGGATTTTCGGTAAAGAAAACCCGAATCCCTGTACCTTTGCAATAGTCTCTGGATCAGTGGCTATCACGTACAGAACGCATCACAGAAGGTAAAACAAAGCCATACATCACATCATACAAATATCAGTACATAATTTATTACATGTCCATTATGGAGTACAACATTACAAGCCTCTTGGCTGAATCAGAGTGAAATTCTACGTAGCGGTAGCTAGCATCTCAGAAGGGTCTCCATCTTTTATTCTTCTCGCCCACAGACATCCTTGAGCGAAGTGACGCATCCCTCAGTCGTACCATCCGTTGGCGTTGTTGTCGTAGTCGGACTCGTACCCTGCACACCCAAAGTCTATCCCCAAGGAGTGGGATAGGTCCACGTCACCAACTGTATGCAGCTTTAAGTGGCCTAACTTCTAAAGGGAAGAAAAGAGACAAGGTAGAAGCTCGGGTTCCCTATGCAGCAGCAGCAAAGTAACAACAAGATATCTCCATCAAGATCCCCAACCCAAATCTCTCAACACAGCTCGGAACCACCTGGTACTCCAGGGCCCCATCTCCACATCCTATCTCCATCTAGGGTCGATGCGAGAACTTCCTCTCCATGCACCTCAATGATTGCAATCGGATCCGCGAGGTAGAGGGAGCTACTCTCCTCTCCCCGACTACAACCACGGCTCACCACACTCTCAACTACAGGGGGAGGTAGAAATCCCCAAATATGAGGAACGAACATGTCTTCAAGGTATGTCCATGACCGAGGACGCGGCTATAGCTATAGATCGAACAACTCTGCAGAGCGCGTACACCTGTACCCAACCCGAAATGGCACCCGGCCGGTGTATGGCCGACCGAGCCCATCCTACCGTGCGAACTCTCGGTAGTTACAGTCCCATCCTGCATCCGGCCCTCACAACGATTCCCCGCAAAGGGAATTGCACCGGAACTGTGAAATGCTCCCGTGTGGCCACACGGGAGTCGCACTGAGAGAAGGTGGTCTCACTCCCACCTCTCCCCCACTGATACCCCGCTATCCTGCTAGCAGGTATGGTTCCGCACTTGCCGAGCTCAACTCGGCCCTAACCCCACGCTCGGCGAGGTGGTGTGTACGAAGGTCCTATCGACAAGTTGATCCACTCGCTTTCAGACCGGGGCAAGCTCATGTCCTCTATGCGCAAGTCAAACCCCAACACCTGTGCTCCGAAAACCGTAAAAGTGGGGATACACTGAGGAGTGCACCCCCATCCCCGATCCCAGATCAGTTGTTTCGAGCTCATCCCCGCCAAAGTACCCAAAACGCCTTCTCCTACCGGTTTTTACCCCACACACGCCAAGATCCACTATTCCCAGCCCAACACATGCATCGCGAAGCTCAGCGTATATACACGCTTATATATATATAGTAGTAGGGCAATCAAGGACAGGGTTATTAAAGAAGGCAGTGCAAGGTTCATCATCATGCAGTTAAAGTAAAGCGCTAGCATACTACTTAGCAATGCCTAATAGGTATTCAGAATCAGTCGGGCGTGAACCTGGGGTCGGGTAGTCGTCAGCAGCGTAGTCGTCGGTGTAGTCGTACTCCAGGTTCAGCTCCCCGGCTCTAGCTGCTCCTAATAACGTGTAAATTAAAATAAAGACCGGTCCTATTGCAATTAACTCCAAATGAACAGCGATTAAGAGCCGAAAGAGATCAAACACTAGTCCTACATGGAGTTTGAGATTTTAGAGAATTTCCGGAAAAGGTTTTATATTTTTCGGAGCAAAAATGGATTTATTATGATTTTCCAAAGATAAAATAGGTTTCTGGAAATAAAAATATGTCTTTACCATATAAAACAAAACAGCCACAACAGATCCAGGCGGATCCGGTGCGGCGCGGGTCAACGCAGGCCGGCGTGTGGCCTGACCGCGAGTGGTTGGCCACACGAGATCCGACGGGATCTGCTGCGGACAGGGGCGGCACAGGCGTGCGTGTGCCAAGGGCTAGGAGCGGCTGGCCGCATGGGATCCAGCGGGATTGGTTGCGGCCACGCCAACATGTGGGCCAGCGTGTGCACTCAAAACCCCACCGGGTTTAGGGTGCGGTCTCTCAGTGTTCGACGCAATGCTCCAAAGGAGCGGCGGCTGGGAAAAACTCGCCGGCGGCGAGGTGGTGCGGTTGCTAGAACAGCAAGTAGCACGGTGCGCGAGAGCAGGCCCTAGGGCTTCCCAAAGGCAAAGAAAGGGCGGATCTTGGCCCGGGATTCCGGCACGGCGGCGACGGTGCGGCTCGGCGCGGCGTGCGGGAAACAGGGGAACTTGGCGGCACGGCTAAGGTGGCCATTGCCGGCGAGGTGACAAGCGCGTGGGCACGTGGACGTGTGCGCGTGCACAAGATCGACCCGGCGCTCGCGCCTCCAGGGCGGAAAGATTCCCCTGGCGGCGAGGCCCTGAGCTCACAGCGGGCCGGGCGCCGGTGAGGTCCGTCTCAAGATGGCCAAAGGCGCGGCCTTGGTCTTGCCCGCCCAGCGTGTGCGTGTGAGAGCGCGTGGGCACGCGTATGTGAGTGCACGGGTGCGTGTGCGTGCGCACGTGAGTGCGCCGTGTGTGCGTATGCGCACCGGCGTCAAGGCCACAGCGGTGGGCCAGAACGGCGGCGGCACCACAGTTGTCCGGGACAAACAAGGGAGCAACGGCGAAAACAGGCACGCGCGCAACGTTGTAGGCAGCGGCACCTGCAAGATTCGACCGGCTCGGCTCGATGGCCGGCTCTCAAGCGACAGCGGGACGCGCGGCGGCGCGGTGAGGGCGGGGCTAAACGACGGCACACAAGGCCGGCGAGCGCACAAGGCTTGAGATGCCACCACGGCTCGAAGGCCGGGCGCCACAGAAGGGGAAACAGGCGGTGCTCACCTAGGGCTGCAGGGACGGCGGCGGTTCGCGACGGAGAAGAGATGCGGTGGCGGAGCGAGCTTGGAGCAGGGGAAGCAGAGGTTCAGGTCCGGCTCCCGGCGACGGTGTACAGCAGCTCCCACGGGCGGACTCCGTCTTCGCAGCGAATGACGCTCCCTCAGACGGCCTCCCCGCCTCCTTCTCCTCCTCTTCTCTCCCCCTGACGTCACCGACGGTGGGATTGGGGAGAAGACCCCCGGAATGGCTAGGGTTAGGGCAAGGGGGTCGCGGCGGTGATTATATAAGCGAGGTAGGTAGGGTGGACGGCGGATCGCGCCTCGGGACGCGTGGAGCTCATCCGCGGCGGTGGACATGGCCGCACGTCCGCCTTCTTTCCACGGCGGTGGGCGCGGGTGAGAGCAGGGGTGCGGAAAGGTGCTAAAGGAGGAAGAAAAGGGGGCTGGCGTGGCGCTGACGACGCGGCTCCACTCGTCAGCGGCTCAAGCGATGCTAAGGAGTTGCAGGCCGCATGGGCCGCAGGATGGCTAGGCCGGCGGGCTGCTAGGGTGTTTGGTGCTTCTAGCGAAAAGGTCCAGGGTGGTTTAGCGGACTTGGCCGGCTTGGGCTCGGCCCACGCAGGGTTAGAAGCTTAACCTATTATACTACCCTATTAACATCTATACAAACCTTGATTCAAATTTGAATTAGGATTCAAATTTGAACCTCACACATTGAAATCCAAATAAACTCCAACTTCTCACACTAGCATTTTTATATCTCCTAAAATTATTATTTGACTTAAAATAAATCTATGATCAAGGGGAGATAAAATGAAGGCATCCTTATAATTTCCATCAAGCACTCAAGATCAAATCAAAAATTTTAAATATCACATTTTTGCATTCAAACAAAATCTAGGATGTTACAGCTGGCCATTGACATCAATCAACAGCCAACTAAGGATGCTTGCTATAATGTTCTCCAGTCAACTATAAAGCAGAGGCGCTATAATTTGAAGAAAACGTACTTCACCGGCATCCCCATTGACCAGATCAGAACCACCTCTCCTGTACCATACATGACTGATGCACAGTGGAATGAACTAGTTCAGAAGTGGTCAGATCCAAAAAACATGGTATGTCCTATCTGCTGAACTCCACAGCTACCTATGGTTGCCATTTAAATTAAAGTGTGTACATATTACTGCTTCAGAAGTGCCTTTTTGTTTATACACATGAATGCATGATTTTATTGAAGTAAATGTGTAAGGCTAAGACCTGTGAAAGTTCTCTGATTTATTTGAATTAGTCTATTCTCTTCTGGACTTAATGGTTAGTTGATTACTTTGATATTTTACCCTGTTCAAATAAAATACATGTTTCTTCTAGCTGCTGTTCAGACATCATTTATCATTCTCGAGCTATTTTTTATTTATCTGGTAGGTGCCACAATTGATGCAACATAAATTTCTCACGTTGCAGCCCAGTAGGTCCAATAATTTTGATTGAATTGTAATATGTATCACTTGTTTTTGCAGAGGATAGCTGAAAAGAACAAGGGAAACCGTGCCAAAGTCATGTTTCATCAGGCGACGGGAGCTCAATGCTATGTTGCACAGCTGCACACATATGTAATAGGGCACTATTTTGTACTGTTACTTTCTTACTCCACTGCTATGTGCCAAATTCAACTAATTTGGACTATGTGCATGTCATGCCAAAGGCAAAAGAAAATCACTGCACCCGGTTCAAATCAAGAAAATGCTGATGGAGAACAAGAAGTTGATGCTGATGGAGAACAAGAAGCTGCCGCTGATGGACAACAAGATGCTGCTGCAAATGGAGAGCTAGATGTGGTGGAGATCTTCAAAGAATGTCATACCAGCCGCAAGAAAGGAATGTCTGACATTGCAAAAGAAGCAATTGTAAGTCTAATATCACTATATACTTTCCCATCATCTCTTATTGAAACTGTCTTAGTGTGGAAACTGAGATGTCTTGAAATGTCTATAGTTTTCATTATGCTAAGGTGCCTTGAGTCTACAGTGTTTTCTAAATAGTTTGCAACTTTCACTGTGACCTGCTTGTGCATGCATGCATGACCATGAATTCTTGGTCTACCTGTTCAATTTCTGCTAGTACTGTTGTCAGCTTGTCTCTCAGCTCTCTGCTTGAGCTCTGTGAATGATCGAGTGGGGTAACCATGGTATTACCAGAAGCTCTACGGATATTACATAAATATTATTCTTATTGTTTGCTTATTAGTTCTCTAGCTGTTATGTTATTCTGTGCATAAATTTGCTATCTCTAGATCCTAGTTGTATTGGCGTTACAATTTAGCTAGTGCAATAATTGTTTGCTTAAGAAGGAGTGTGATAGGTTACATGATACATGCTCTTTACTAATTTTCAATTATTTTTCCCTTCGGTACTGGGAATCAGTTTTTATGATTTCTAGGAATTGGCTTTCAGCTGAGCTGTTGCACGATTCTTTTTGCTAGTCAAGTGAATTAGTTTTTGTGTTCTTTCTGATCTAGAGAACCCTAGTCATGTGACTCTTTTACTTTTTCTGACATGATGAAAGTATTGTGTCTCCACTGCTACATACATTGAAGTAGCCAAATAAGATGAATAAAAACGTCTATTAAGTCAAGATTCTGAAATTTACAAAGTTTAACAAGGTTCTTGACAACTCTTTGGATTATGGCAGGCCAACATGGAAGCTTTGAAGGATCAGCCTCCTGTTGAAGGCAGTGCACTATCAAGTGCACAGGTTGTATCCAAGGTGCTCCCCAAGAGTAGCAGCAACATCTTCTTGAAGAATATTGGTTTGCAGCCTACAAGCCCAACAAAACCACCAACAGCGAAAGAAAAGGCATTGCAGGAACAACTCGCGACTGAAAAACAAGCTTCCACTGTTCTCCAAGATGAAGTGAATTTGCTGAAGTAGAATGCTCAGACCACAAAGGAAGCCCTTCAGAGGACCCAAATGGAGCTGCAAGAGTGCAAGAAGGCAATGGAGGCGAACAAGAAGGCGGTGGAGGAGAACAATCTGCTGCTTATGCGTCTTCTGCAGTTCAATTGTGGTGGTAACTTACCCGGTCCTTCGTCTTGATCATCTTGAAAGTGTGCTGTGGTGGTAAGTTTCAGAACTGTGGTGGTATCTTTTGCTGGAAGTTAGTCGAGTTGTGGTCTGTGAACTGTTGAGTCTGAACTTGTGCTGTCACTGCTGTGTGATGATGAACAGCTTATCAACTTGTGTTGTGTGATGATGAACTCGTGTTATGGGATGATGAACAGCTTATGTGCTGTGTGATGTCCAGAATATGAATTGTATCTGTGATTTGTGTGCAGCCATGCGGTGCACGTGGCACCACCTGATCGCGACACGTGGCCCAACCGAAATGGGACATGTGGTGCAATCACGTCGTGACATGTGGACCAATCAGATCGCGACACGTGGCACAATAACACCGAGACACGTGGACCAACAAAATCACGACACGTGGCCCAATAAGATCCTAACACATGGACCAACCAGAACGCGACACGTGGCCCAATAAGATCGCGACACGTGGAACAATAATATTGGGACACGTGAACCAACACAATCGCGACACGTGGGCCAATAAGATCCTGACACATGGACCAATCAGATCGCGACACGTGGCCCAATAAGATCCTGACACATGGACCAATAATATCGCGACACGTGGACCAACAAGACCGTGACACGCGGACCAACCAAATCATGACACATGGGCCAATCAGATAGTGACACGTTGACCAATCAGATAGCGACACGTCATTGTCCGTATGCACGTATCCACGTCAGTGTCCAGCGTGGAACCGAGCCATGTCAGCAGCCAGCGTGGCAACGGACCGCGTCAGCAACCAGCGTGGCATCGAGCCACGTCAGCTGCCAGCATGCACGGCGCCACGTGGCGGTCACTTCCATGACGAAATTAGTGACGATGTTCACAAGTCATAGAAGACGAGCGGTTACATGACGAAAAACGTGTCCATCACTGAAAAGAAGCAGTTCTATGACGAAAATGGCTGATTCATCACGGTGCGACAAATGTGACGCGCTTTCTATGACGATCTCAAAATCGTCATAAATTCGTCACAGAAGGTTTTCAATGACGAATTTAGCTTGTTCCGTGACGAAAGTGTTTTGTCATGGATGTGAACATTTCTACTAGTGTTGTACCCCCCTAGAACTGAGTACCTACAAGAGATACCATAGCTCTCACCTACCTCAGCAGAGATCCTGTGTCCTTGGATAAGTCACGCGTAGAGTACCCCAACCGTTCCTAGGATACGATACCCTTTGGAATACTCCCGAGGGAGAAGTGCTACAACGGTGTATCCGTGTGCTTGCGGACTCGTTCGCACCCGTCAGTATACCCAGGTGATTCTTACACGCTCACGCTATCCCGGCGCCATAGTGGTGAGGTTAAGAAATACCAACACTCCCCGAGGGGGCGTTCGCTGCGGGAGGCGGGTTCGACACCGCGGACTCCCCCCCCCCCCCCGAGCGCGCCGCAGGGGGGAAAGGGTACTCCCCCGCGCCGTCTTTAATCGCTGGTCATCCGGGGAGGCGGCGCCCCGGCTGTCCAGGTCCCTCTCCCCCGGCGAGGGACAAGAGGCCAGCCCCTGACTCGAGCGCCGCCGACAGGCCCATCAAGCTGGCCCGCATCATGTCGTCAGGGTATGTGCCGCCGCGTTGCCCCAGATTGTCATGCTGTTTGTTGTTGCCTTCGTTTGTCTCATGATTTGCTTCTCATGACAGCCGCGCGAACACGGGGGTGCTCACGTAGCGCCTCGGAAACTGTTGAGCCAAACCGTGCGCGAGCCTCACACAGGACCCCGCTCGACAACCCCGCTACCGGCCCCTTTGTCGGGGCAGGTCGGAAGAAGAGCTAAGGAGGCGTCCGCAGCCCCCGAACCGACGCGGTCTGGTGAAGGAATGGTCGAAGCGTCAGGCACCCCCGAGGCGGTGGCTCCCCCGCCAGCGCAGACCGGAGGGGACGTGGTCGGAGCGTCTGCAGCCCCCGAGGTGGTCGCTCCGCCGCCCCAAGACGCTGGAAACTCCAAGAGCCTCGGCCCTTCGCTGGACCAGCCAGAAAGAGGGGCTGACCCCTCGGAAGGAGACGTCTCTGCCCTTCAGGCTGAGCTGGAGCGGTGTTTGTCGCGGCCCGAGGAGTCAGTGGTCGAGGTCACCGCATCGCTCGTCATCCCATCTCCATCGTGGAGGAGGCCGGCAGCGTGTGCGCCTGTTGGCATTTCTTAATGTCATCACTAGGTTATGAGTGCCTAGCAACGATGCCAGAAATAACCAAATGGTAATCCTAACGATTACAAGAGTCCGCAAGCGCACGGAAGTACCATTGTAGCATTTCCCCAAAGGAGTATTCCAAAGGGTATCGAATCCAAGGAAGGCTGGGCGGATTAACAAGTTCAACACTATTGCAA
Source organism: Cenchrus fungigraminus (assembly GCA_036936925.1). Classification (NCBI taxonomy): domain Eukaryota; kingdom Viridiplantae; phylum Streptophyta; class Magnoliopsida; order Poales; family Poaceae; genus Cenchrus; species Cenchrus fungigraminus. The sequence continues at coordinate 43,499,140 of CM072778.1, read as the reverse complement.
GGAGTATAAATCATAGACGGGAACAAACCAGACACTCGAACACAGGGGTAAGGTAAGATAGATAAGAGGGTAGTGTGAACACACAAACACACCCTCTCTAAAGGTCCTAGGCTTAGGACGCAACATACGAGTCAGTTATAGGTTCTAAGGTACTAAACACACAAAGTTAGTCAGACGAGTTAGATACACACTAGCATTGCATGATTGCTGGCTCAAGCACCCAGGTACAAACGGGGAGCTAACCTCCCGCGTCGCTTACGCACGACTCCGGTTGTTAGACTTTAGACTCCTACAGCATATCCGAACGTGGGGGATTCCAGAAGGGTCCAACGGCTGTCACCACCGCGGCCTACCCCAAGACAAACCGTGGGATACACTCATAAGCAACGTAGCTACGCAACCCAAGCACCATGCTTACGTTGTTAGCAGGACCCTGACCGGCCCGGGCTATTGTGACCCAGGTCAGAGCTGCCAGATAAACCGGCCAATTACACGGAGTACCGTAGCTTGAGCACGAACTTTATGCAACACTAACATGGGATCTAACTAGATCAAACTAGGCTAAGTACACAAACGGATTTGTGCTTTCCTATGTCTATTCAACAAGATCAAAGGGTCGTGTTCGTGAAGAACACGAGCCTCTAACTCATGAACAAACACCGAAAACATGTATAAGTCACTCGTCAACTGGATCGAAAGGCCTTGTTCATCAAGAACAGGAGCCTCTAAATGATGAACGAGCGAAGAACACATGAACAAATCACCCATGTATACAAGCACGACTTTATATGAAATAGCTGGATAACTGAAGTAGATCAAAGTCATACAATAAAATGAAGATACAAGAGAACTCATACCTAGATCCCAAAGTAGACTTGGAACCTGAAGTAGAACTACTCTAGCCTACCTCCTAGCCTTAGAAACCAAAAGTGAGAGAGGAGGAGTAAAGTGTGTTGGTAAGAAATGAACCCCCTCCCCTTCTATTTATAGGCCAGAGCACCGGCACAAAGAGGAGTGAAACACCCCGGGAACGGCCTCTAGGACCAATGGACAAGAGCCACGTGGAAGCCCAGGATCAGCCGACCCAAGGTCGGTTCGGCTGATCCTAGGGTCGGCCGACCCTAGGGTCGGCCGACCCCAGGTGGGCCCCACTCGGGGTGTGCTTCCTCAGGGTGGTTGTCCTCTGGGCCCTTAGGTCGGTCCCCGGTGTACACATGCTCTTGAGGCGGTTTAGGCACTCTGGTGGGCCCATGGATCCATGTGAAGCCCACGTGTCACGCTCTGATTCATCGGGGCTTGCCTCTCTTGGATTGGTGACATGGCGTGCATGCATGGCACCTGAGGTGGCAGCCACTCCTTGAGGTGACGTGGCATGAATCATAGAAGGTGAGTTTGCCACTTCTTTTGTGCTTATTTTCCTGCAATCACACAATCTCCAAGGACAAGTGGAACTACATTATTCTTAACTAAAATGCGTGTAAGAAATGCCTCTTGCTCCTTTATTCATGAGTAAATTGACGGCTAAAGTAAGCACTTAACAGCCGTCAACAACTCCCCCAAGCTAGCCTCTTGCTCGTCCCGAGCAAGACACTTAGGACTTAGGTTGGTTGATCAGGAGTTGCTACGATGTTGTACTCCTAGTTTATAACAAGCATACAACTAGGTACTCTATCAAGTATTGAATAAGTTGGCATTAATCTTACCTTATGCTTGATCGCTATGGGGCTTGTAGCTTCACCTGCCTTGGGCGGTTGAAAGATAGAACGGTTGTATAGGAATTACCAATTACAAGTGCCTTGATCAGTTGTCAATCTGAAGGTTTTGCAAATTTTTCACAAAGAAATCAAAGTTGCTCGAATGATACTCTCGGATCGCTCAATGTGTATGATTCCTCACTAAGGCATTAAATTGCCTTCTTTCTCCACCTACTCCTAATATGCTAATATGTGGAGCTGTAGGTAGGGAAAACAAGTGGCATACCTATTTCTCATATGTTGTCGAGTCAAAAACCGGATCCTTGGGAGCAACAAGTCATACAACCTGATCAAGATGTGCATGTGTGTGTATATGGTGGATGGATGAAGAACTCCTTTTTGTATATGATTCTCTCTTCTCCTCTTGAGATTTTTGAGACTTGGGCTATGTTTCTTTATTCTTTCTCTTTTTTTTCTTTTTCTTTCATGCTCTTGAGCATTTGTTTTTGTTGTTTTTTTTCATAGCCCATACTCCTTGCTGAATATTTTTGGAGAGAGAGTAATCATAGAACACTGCGCAGAGCTTTATTTGTGGAATGGATGGGGGATGGATGAAATGATGGGTGCTAACTTCCGGTGTAGAAGTTTAGCATATAGTGGCTGTGTACGTGATCTTGATCATGGGAGCATGACAAGTTTCTCGCCGAGGGTCACAACAATTCGACAAGACTCAATGAAGAAAACAAGTAGCATATGTGGAGGCTAACAAAAGCTAGGATCTACATATGGCTTTGGATAGGAATTTTTCGACATTGAGGAACTTATCATTTTATCATTTTTCAAAAGAAAACCCCGGATATCAAACATCACTTGGCACAAGCTCATAGCAACTCTATTATACCATATCATACCTCACAACAACCTAGGCAAAGGTCATGCTTTTTGCTACCCACAAGTTTCAAGCTAAGGTTTGATCATACAAGCCAACAAACTCAAAGCTAAGATAGGGTACCGAGCTGTAGCAAGGCATACAAACGGAATAAACAGAGCAACTATTCATCATTTCAACCATGAAGAACAGAAAGCATTCTTACCGCGGATATGAAAAGCAAACTAATTTAGGTAAGCAAATAAATATTTTTGGTCTTTTTAATTTTGCAGATTTTTTATGTGTTTTTAGCGTATGAGATTCTGAAAATAAAGATACAAGTTACCTCAGAGTGGGGGTCCTCCCCCAAGCTAGCTTCAGGCTCACTACTGTGGAGGGGGAAATCCCATCCACCGGTAGTAGGCCCTCTGCTCCTCCAGCTGCTGTTGTGCATCATGGTTCAAACTCATAGGGGTTGTTCGGATGGACTCCCATGAGCTTGAATCCAAATAAGAGTGCGAGCAAAAAGATGGAGCAAGAATAGCTTGTTCCTATTAGAAGTTAGAATCTTTTTATTGAAGGAGGCATCTTACCGGTCTTACCTGCCGGCGCAGGGCTCTTTATTCAAATCTTCTAGAGCCCCGCCTACCTTCCCATTACTTACCTTGGTGAAAGGTCTGCCTTCGAGGATGAGGGAGTCAGCTCCCTGCCCACTCTTCTTCACACCTTCTTGATGTTCTGTTGCTTCCTAAGTGTGGGGTACTGCTTCTTGGATGGGGACTTAGATTCCGGCTTTTGTCTTCGAGAATCCTTTACGGGAGTAATGAAGTTGTCCCCTTGTGACTGCATAGATTCAACGTCTTGGGCGAGGGTGTCCATCCTTGGTATGTCCTCAACCATTGAGCACTGTTCCTTACGCAGACGGAATTCAAACCTTTCCTCCCGACCATTGAAGTGGAGTCGGATTACACCGGCACCAACATCAATTTGTGCATCGGCCGTGCTCAGAAATGGACGCCCCAGGATGAGAGGTATTTCATCACCAATGTCCATGTCGAGTACCACAAAGTCCACCGGGATGAAACAATCTCGCACCTTCAACGGGATGTCCTCGGCTATCCCCGCTGGGTACCGTACTGATGAATCGGCTAGTTGCAGCCCGCAAGGTGGTTGGGGACAATTCCGTATAATTGAGCTGGTCAAAGACTACCTTTGGCATGACGCTAACAATGGCGCCCAGATCATAGAGGGCATGGTTAAATCTCTGTGATCCAATCGTGCATGTGATCGTAGGGCACCCTGGATCCTTTTTCTTCTCTAGAAAGTGATTGAGTATAGCTGCGCTACACTCCTTCGTAAGCTTTACCACCTCCGAAGTGGGTAGAGCCCGCTTCTTGGTAAGGATATCCTTGAGGTAACGTGCGTATGTGGGCACACGTATGGCCTCAAGGAGGGGAACATTGATGTGGACCTTCTGAATCATATCCACAAAGCGAGTGAATTGCTCGTCCACTCTCACCTTCCTACTTCACTGAGGGAATGGCAGTATATTTGTGTCAATAAACTCAGGTTTGTCTGCCTTCTCTTCTAATACCCTTGCTTGTGAAGGCTCCCTCATGCCTAATGACTCGTCGTCGCGATCTTCGCCCTCTTTCATGCTTTTCTTGGTTCCTGCATGGTTAGGATAGGGCGGGTCGCGAGTGGTCTTACCCCCTCTCGTGACCACCGCCGTTGTATTCTCAACTGGAGGAACCTTAGCGGCCAAATGAGCCAACTGGGTTTCTACCATTTTATTAAAGCTCACTTGATCCTTAAGAGCAGCAGAAAGGCTATCAATTTTAATGTTAAGGCTTTCCAAAGCCTTATCATAGGCAGCTATTTTCTTATTAAAGCCATCATTAATCTTAGCTTGCCCGAAAACTAGATCTCTCAGGGAAGGTTGGTTTGGGTTGAAAGAATTACCTTGATTACCTCCCTGATAATAAGGGCGTGATTGATTCCACGTTTGACCTCCTTGTGGACGATAACCATTGTTGTTGCCGTTCATGTACATCACGTCCTCCTGGGTTGTAGGGTAGTAATTCCCTAAATGCCTAGTGTCACCACAGACTTTGCAGGTCATGCGAGCATCCATAGCTTGAGTAGTGATAGCCATGGCAGCCTTCTCGCTGGTCAGAGCATCCATTCTCTTCATAAGTTGGTCCATCTTGGCGTGCAGCATATCCGCTTCCTTGACGGTATGTGTACCCCTCTGACGTGGCTGGAGTCGATCATCACTCCACCCTTGGTTGGAGACCACCTTCTCAATAAGTTTAGTTGCTTCAGCGATAGTGAGAGAGAAGAAAGCCCCTCCAGCAGCAGCATCAATATGGCCCCGGGCTGTCGGAGTCAGCCCATTATAGAAACTCTGAAGAATAAGCCAGTTGTCCATCCCATGATGGGGACAAGCCAGGATGTACTCCTGAAGCCTTTCTCAAGCTTTTGGAATGGTTTCATTTGCTGCTTGCTGAAAGCTTAAAATTCTCCCTCGCAGGGCATTGGTCCTGCCCAACGGAAAGAACTTGAAGGACCGATCTGGCGACCAGAGAGGGGGGAGTGAATGAGAGCCGATAAAAATTCTTCTCGAAGGAGATGGAAACTCCAACAAGACGAACACGACTTCCAAAACACATCTCCGACTCAACTACCCAAGTTGGCCAAGATCACGTAGCCACTGGAGTACTACTGGTCCTAGGAACCAACAACCACCTAGACGTACACGAGAACGCAGCGGAACAAGCAACTCGAGCACCACTGGACTGCACCGGTCAGACCGGTGAGCAGCACCGGTCAGACCGGTCCCTGCTGGAGCAACCTGGCAAAACCTGAGAACTTCCACAGAAGGCCCCTACACCGGTCAGGCCGGTGTAGCTCGCCGGTCAGACCGGTCCAAGCCAGGAAATCCCAAATCCACCAAACAGACCTACCGAGCTCCAAAACTGACCAAACTCAAAACAGCGGCAACACAAGACAACAGGGAACTCACCAAGACGTTCACCCGAGCAAAACTCAACCAAGGGTCTGCACCGGTCAGACCGATGAGAGGCACCGGTCAGACCGGTCAGGACCTGAGCTCTCGGGATGAACAGCGCCCGCGGGTCAACTCCTCCAAATCCAATTCCCGATCTCCCGATTCGCTCCACGGATTCGCACAAGACTTTGAGTATAGTAGGAACACCTCATGGGCACTCCATAGCCAAGATTTGGTCCACCAAAACTTGCTAGAACAAGAGGAATCGAAGAAATCCCACCAAGAACGCCTCTAACCCTAGAGAGGAGAAAACCCCAAAATCGAGCCCCTTTGCTCACGGATTTGGGAGGGGAATCACAGGGAAAAGAACCACGAAGGGTTCAAGCATACATCCCCTACCAAATCCCAAAGAGAAAGGCCTCGAAACCGCCAACCGAAAATCGCCAAGAAGGAGAAACGGGAAAGACACAACCAACCCTTGAGGAACCACGCCGAATCATCTATACATACCAAGAAGGTTCATACAAGGTCTAGCTTGCCGCCCGATCATCCTTCCCTCTCACAAGATCTCACCATGAAGCTCTCAAGCTAGTCCTAGAAATTCCCAAGGAAAAAGGAATAAGAAAATAGCAAAACAAAATGAGTTAGGGTTCCAAGAGATGGCTGCCATCCTCTCACCACTTGGGTTATATGGAGGCAACCGAAAGACGAAACTACCCCTAAGGCCTAATACTAGGATACACACCCCGTGGGGCACTTTGGGAATCTTGATCGTCGAACAATCGGACGGATGCCCAGCGACCGCAAACTTGCTTAGCCTCGACGCAAGCCTTGCGATCCCGACGCGTGTCCTCCGCTTCGAAGTCTCCGGACTGCGTTGTCGCACACCGGTCAGACCAGTGCTCCTCACCGGTCAGACCGGTACCCACCGGTCAGACCCACCGGTCAGATCGGTCCGATGCTGCTGCACCTCCGTCTTCGGTCTTCGATCTTGGTTTTGTGGATCAACCAAGGAACCCAGTGGTTTTCTGGTGAACCACCGGAAACCCCGCGAACTCGATGTAGCCTCCGCCAATCTCCACTCATGACTCGGCTTCTACGTAGTCCCGGCTCGACCTTGGTTTTGAGGCTCAACCAAGAAACCGTCCACGACTTCATCTCGCCGTTCTTGCCACCATGCGGCCCGCACTTGACCCCGCTGGCCACCAGGTCCCTCGAACCAAGCCTACTTGTCTTCTCCACACCTGGAGGCCTCACCAGCAACGACCTTTCGCGCTTGTTCTTCACCTGCACCAACACCAGTCAAGCCGCCACCTGCACCTGCAATACTTAGCCAAGAATCAGTCCACACCACGTTGTCAATCACTCATCACACCAGGAAGCGACCTACCACCGGTCCTCGAACCACACAGGCTCTCAATCTCCCCCTTGATGAGTGCATTGACAACACACACATTTTGGTAACCAAAGAGAAAAGGAAAAGAAAAGAAACGACTAAAGGAAACCTCAACAAGCGATCGAAAGCCAAAGGAAAGGCAAAGAACAAGATCACTTGAAGAAGACAGGTCTCGGACCCCTTAGGCAAGGGCAACGGCTCGACACATCCGAGACAAAACATGCTCAAGCAAAGAGCACAAACCATCAAACCAAAGCTGAAAAACCACAAAGAGCTCCCCCTGCACACATGCAAGCTCCCCCTGAACCAATGCAACTCCCCCTGGACGAATGCATGCAAACCACTTCACAAAACAGAGTAGCTGCTTCAGCCTTGCTCTGACCGGTCAGACCGGTCCTCCTCACCGGTCAGACCGGTGGACAAGATCGCCCAGCATCTGGAAACCCACACCGGTCAGACCGGTGCATCCCACCGGTCAGGCCGATGCCCACCTGGGAAAACTGGGAACTGCACAAGCTCAAAACTAGCTCGAAACCACTTGGAAACCTTCTAAATGCATGCAGCAAGCCAAAACATGCTCAAACTTCTCCCCCTTGTTGACAATGCATGAATCAAGCCAAAAACGCAAAAAATGCGACCTAGAGCTTCTCAAATAGACAAAATTCATCACAAGATGCTACACACGTCCAAATGAGCAAGTTAGATACTCTATAGCTTCGTATGAACATCAACTACATGATCACCAAGTTTCACAACCATTGGGCGAAGCTAAGATAGAATTGAGCAATTTTGCGAAAAATCACCCTCTCATGAGCAAAGTCCTAAACATGAGCAAAACATGTCAAAATGGCAAAGCCACACAAACTTCATGTTAGGACAATCATTCTAAGCATAAGACCATCATAAACACCCACAAGCACCTCATGTCATGTCAAAGCCACCGAGCCATGTGCCTACTTCTATGTATGAGACTTCTCATTGGTAGGCATCATGCAACAGTTTAGCACCCAAAGCTATAAAAGTTAAGCACAAATGACATGGGAGCACATTTTCCAAGCAATTTACATTTCATTTTCAGATTCATATTTGGTACATGAAATGTCTTTGCGACAAAAAGGAACTTATGCCCCTCCACAAGATAAAGCATGGGGGCTAAACATTCATGATGGCAAATGAGCCTTTGGCCCCATATGATCAAAATAAGCTATCCAACCACAAATTAAGCATAGCCAAGCCACTAAAACATGTCAAGATCATATAAAGGCATTTACCCACAAGAGAGCATATATGAGACAATTTTTGAAAAACGTAGCCATCAACCATGGATATAAATCAAGATCATCAAGAGCTAAGCCAAACTAACCATAGCATACCAACCTAGCTCACAAGATCATATATAGCACATCATGGTGAACAATGTATATAGGAGAAGCTTTTCCTACACAATGCATATGATACAAGATGCATGCAACCTAAGATACAAAGATGCCTATACATCATTACATATGCCATGCCAAATGCAAGAAATGCACAAAGGAAAGCTATACATATGCTACAAAGGAGCTCCCACACACCAACTCAAGAAACCAACCACACAAACAAAGCTCACAAACGATCGACTCCTCGAGGGGAGGCAAAAGGGCTCGACACCACCGGCAAAAGAGCAAAGAAGCAAAGGACTCACAAGCTCCCCCTAAACACATGCACTAGGGCCAAAGAGCATACAAAGCTCACCCTAAGCACACATGATAGAGCAAAGAGCAAAACGAACCAAGTGGCTTGACCAAGGCCACACACTTGAAGGTCACAAATTTACTTACCTTGATCATTTCTTCAGAAGTCACTCGTCCTTGTCCACCATCCCCGAAAGTGATGTACCTCCATATCATCACCGGGGTATGAGGCCGGAGAACCACCCCCAATATCAACCAAATGTTCTCCGAGCCTCCCACCTGCAACTCAAAACCAAGAGCGAGAGCGAGCAAATGGCTCAACACTGGGGTTAGTACCAAAGGTGTCAAACCAGTGCCGAGCCATCTCCTCAAAAGTAGGGTTAGCAACATCCATTCTACCGCGCCTATCAAAACTGTGATCCATCCTATCAAACCTGGAACCACCATGGGAAAACCACTCCCGTCTCACTGGAGGAGTACGAGCACCACGAAATGGAAAGCGTGGTCCGTAACCCCTCTGAGACTCAAAGCTGCGACTTCTCCCAAACTCGTATTGATCACGAGGTGGAGAACGTCCAGCAAACTCAACACCACCAGACTCAAAGCGCCTACCATCTGTTTCACGACCGAAAGGGCTGAACCCTCTAGCATCACGGCCTCGAAAACCAAACTGTCCAGCACTCTGCCTAGCACCGGTCTGACCGGTCACCCTGACCGGTCTGGCCGGTGGTCCTCGGCCAGCAAACTTGCCTCCACCTGAAGCTCTCCTATCTCTCCATACTGGAACCGTATGCACAACACCCTTTCCCTTAGGTAGTGGCATACGAGGCTCAGGCACACTATGAGAAGGGTGGTACCTGTCCTTGTTCGCCCACTCCTTAGCCATTCTCGCCTCTCTCTTTCTCTTATAGCAAAACTCTCTCTTGTGACCATCCTTCCCACAAAACTCACAGTGGAAACGGATTGGTTTTGGCTTAGGCTTGGGGTGAGGCTCTTCACACGGCTTCTTACTAGGTTTCTCACTAGGCTTTTCACTTGCCTTCTCACTTGGTTTTTCTCTCGATTTAAGCAACTAGTTTGACTTGGGTGCAAACTTGTCTTTGGGTGTGGGTTGTGGTGGAACTGGAATATTCCCAAATTTCCCTTCTCTCTCACCACTGCTCTCACCAAACTTATCAGATCCCAAAGCCCAACCATCAAAGCGCTTAAAACCGGCAATCATCATACCAAGCTGAGGTTCCTGACTAGACAACCAACTCAGCACCTCACGCAACTTATCATTCTCATCTTGCAAGCGATCAACACATTTTGCAAGTTCCAAATTCTTCACAGCATGCAACTCACAGGTAGAACAGGAAGTAGGAATAGGCACTTTCAAATCAGCCTCAAGTGAAATAATGCGAGAACGAAGCTCAGTAATTTTTTCATGCAAACCAGGGCAAGAAGTGCATGCACCAAGCAAAGTGCGTCTAGATTGCAGCTCAGCCAACTCAACCATAAGCACATCTAGTTCCTCACACTTGGAGGCATGCTTTTCCCTAAGAGCAGTAAGATCAGCTAGGAACACAGAGCAATCAGCACAATCAGTCTCATCAGAAACAACAGGACTAGCCTTAAGCGAATCTATCTCAAGCTTGCCATCAAGAACCTGTGTTTCTAACTCAGCCACTCTAGTCCTAGCATCTTCAAGCAAAGCTCTAAGCTCCTTCCTAAGCTTCTTAGCCTCTCTAAGCATGTGATCGCGATTATCAAGCAAGTCAACCAACTCCTCATTCTCCTTGCGCAAAGAAGAGAGCTCATCACATACCTCATCCTCGGAGTCGGAGTCGGAGTCCGAGGTGTTCTTCTGGCTTCTCTTGCTGCCGGAGCTGTGTGCCATGCCGCAAAGACCATCCTTCTTGTTGTAGCTTCTCGAAGTCTTGCTTGCGGTACAGCAAAGGCCGTTCAAGTACTTGCCGAAGTCCTTCTTCTTCTTCTTCTTGTCTTTCCTCTTGCTGTCCTCTTCTTCTTCTTCACTCGAGCTTGATGACACGTCCTCAGAGCCAGAGTCGATGTCGCTCGATCTCTTGATCTTCTCTCGGGTCCGTGTCTTCCTCCCATGTTCATGTTCCTTCTTCTTGGATCTTCTTCCTTTGTCCTTGGACTTGTGCTTGTCATGGTTGTTCACCTTCGGACACTCAGCGAAAAAGTGTCTGGTCTTGCCACACTTGAAGCACGTCCTCGAGTTCCTTCTTGAGTTCACCCGGTTCTCGTGCATCCTCTCGAATCTCCATGTCAGCAACGCCAACTCGTCCACTCCAAGTACATCAAACTCCTCGTCTGGCAAAGACATCAAAGAGGACAAAGAGTACATCCTGGAGGATGGGTTAGCGTTAGTCTTAGCACCTGAGCCACCGACGAGAGCAAGACTATGAGAGTCAGTCGGGCTCTCAAGACGGGCAGTCATACCCCGATCCAACTCAGCTGACTTGAGCTTAGAGAACAGCTCGTTCACCGTCAGGGTGTCATACTTCTCGGACTCAAGAATAGCCTCGACCTTTCCGTCCCATACGGTGCGATCCAACGAGTGCAAGAGCTTCACGGCTCTATCATGATCATCGTATGGGAGCACGGCCACATTGGCTCTCATGTTGTTCACCACAACCGTAAACCGCTGGAAAAGGGCATCGACGGACTCGCCGGGGAGATGAGTGAAGTTCTCGTACTCCCTCCGGTAAGTCGCGTACATCCGAGGCTGAACCTGAGCATTCCCAGCATGAGCATCTTTCAGCTGCTCCCAAATCCTACAAGCTAACTCCTCTGTCTGAACCCGATCGAATTCGGACTGACACAGAGCACGAAACAAGTAGTCGACTGCCTTGTTGTTGGCGTCGAACATATCCCTCGATCCTGGAGCTAGGAAGTTAATCGGATGAACATAAGTTGTGTTCACCGTAACATCCCAAAGGATCTGTCCCTCGCCACGAAGGAACGCAGCCATCTGTCTCTGCCACATCTAGTAGTTCTTCCCATCGAAGTGCGGAGGACCTGATCCCCGTTCCTGGTACGCCATCTTTGGATCTTAGACTGGTTAGAGTCTCGAAAGACCCGAACCGGCTCTGATACCAATTGAAGGACCGATCTGGCGACCAGAGAGGGGGGAGTGAATGGGAGCCGATAAAAATTCTTCTCGAAGGAGATGGAAACTCCAACAAGACGAACATGGCTTCCAAAACACGTCTCTGACTCAACTACCCAAGTTGGCCAAGACCACGTAGCCACTAGAGTGCTACTGGTCCTAGGAACCAACAACCACCTAGACCTACTCGAGAACGCAGCGGAACAAGCAACTCGAGCACCACTGGACTGCACCGGTCAGACCGGTGAGCAGCACCGGTCAGACCGGTCGCTGCTGGAGCAACCTGGCAAAACCTGAGAACTTCCACAGAAGGCCCCTACACTGGTCAGGCCGATGTAGCTCGCTGGTCAGACCGGTCCAAGCCAAGAAATCCCAAATCCACCAAACAGACCTACCGAGCTCCAAAACTGACCAAACTCGAAACAGCGGCAACACAAGGCAACAGGGAACTCACCAAGACGTTCACCCAAACAAAACTCAACCAAGGGTCTGCACCGGTCAGACCGATGACAGGCACCGGTCAGACCGGTCAGGACCTGAGCTCTCGGGATGAACAGCTCCCGCGGGTCAACTCCTCTAAATCCAACTCCCGATCTCCTGATTCGCTCCATGGATTCGCACAAGACTTTGGGGATAGTAGGAACACCTCATGGGCACTCCATAGCCAAGATTTGGTCCACCAAAACTTGCTAGAATAAGAGGAATCGAAGAAATACCACCAAGAACGCCTCTAACCCTAGAGAGGAGAAAACCACAAAATCGAGCCCCTTTGCTCACGGATTTGGGAGGGGAATCACAGGGAAAAGAACCACAAAGGGTTCAAGCATACACCCCCCACCAAATCCCAAAGATAAAGGCCTCGAAACCGCCACAAGAAAATCGCCAAGAAAAGGCTCCGAAAATCACCAAAAAGGAGAAACAGGAAAGACACAACCAAGCCTTGAGGAACCACGCCGAATCATCTATACATACCAAGAAGGTTCATACAAGGTCTAGCTTGCTGCCCGATCATCCTTCCCTCTCACAAGATCTCACCATGAAGCTCTCAAGCTAGTCCTAGAAATTCCAAAGGAAAAAGGAATAGGAAAATAGCAAAACAAAATGAGCTAGGGTTCCAAGAGATGGCTACCATCCTCTCACCACTTGGGTTATATGGAGGCAACCGAAAGACGAAACTACCCTTAAGGCCTAATACTAGGATACACGCCCTCGAGGGGCACTTCGGGAATCTTCATCGTCAAACCATCGGACGGATGCCCAGCGACCGCAAACTTGCTTAGCCTCGACGCAAGCCTTGCGATCCCGACGCGTGTCCTCCGCTTTGAAGTCTCCGGACTGCATCGTCGCACACCGGTCAGACCGGTGCTCCTCACCAGTCAGACCGGTACCCACCGGTCAGACCCACTAGTCGGACCGGTCCGATGCTGCTACACCTCCGTCTTTGGTCTTCGGTCTTGGCTTTGTGGATCAACCAAGGAACCCAGTGGTTTTCTGGTGAACCACCGGAAACCCCGCGAACTCGGTGTAGCCTCCGCCAATCTCCACTCATGACTCGGCTCCCACGTAGTCCCGGCTCGACCTTGGTTTTGAGGCTCTACCAAGAAACCGTCCACAACTTCATCTCGCTGTTCTCGCCACCATGCGGCCCGCACTTGACCCCGCTGGCCACCGGGTCCCTCGAACCAAGCCTACTTGTCTTCTCCACACCTGGAGGCCTCACCAGCAACGACCTTTCGCACTTGTTCTTCACCTGCACCAACACCAGTCAAGCCGCAACCTGCACCTGTAATACTTAGCCAAGAATCAGTCCACACCACGTTGTCAATCACTCATCACACCAGGAAGCGACCTACCACCGGTCCTCGAACCACACAGGCTCTCAGAACTTCGCGAGGAACGTTGCTGAGCACTTTGCCCAGGTGTCAATATCTGCACCCTTCGCATAGAACCACTGCTTCGCCTTTCCCAGAAGTGAGAATGGAAACAGTCGCAGACGAATGGCATCTTCCTCCACTCCTCGTATAGTGAAGGTACTGCACAGCTCTAGGAACTATTGCAAGTGGGCGCTCGCGTCTTCATTGGGCTTGACACAGAATGGGTTAGCCTGTACCATAGTCTTGATCTCGAAGTTTCCGTTCCCGGTGTTGATCTCGGGGGCCAGTGGGCACTTGATAAGCAGAGGGAGCAGAGTACTCGCGAAGAGTCTTCTCTTGATTGGCCATGGAAGTTGATGTAGATGGCACAAAGGAAGCTGGGTCGACTTCCGTACGTACACATTGGGGAGAACCGAAATGAGTTCTACCTCTCCTCACGAGTGACTCAGGATCTTCAGTGAAATTCGGCGGTAAGTCGAAACCAGTCATACACTACCTGTCTTCATCATCAATAGACAAAGAAGACATTCAAAGTTAGCCTGCATTGAGAACTATTTTATTCCTGTCATGATTATAAATATTGCAAAGTGTTGACATGTTATCCTTAGCCTTCCCCGACAACGGCACCAGAAATGCTTGTTGGCATTTCTTAATGTCATCACTAGGTTTTGAGTGCCTAGCAACGATGCCAGAAACAACCAAATGGTAATCCTAACGATTACAAGAGTCCGCAAGCACATGAAAGTACCATTGTAGAGGAGTATTCCAAAGGGTATCGAATCCAAGGAAGGCTGGGCGGATTAACAAGTTCAACACTATTGCAAGGAGTATAAATCATAGACGGGAACAAACCAGACACTCAAACACAGGGTTAAGGTAAGATAGATGAGAGGGTAGTGTGAACACACAAACACACCCTCTCTAAAGGTCCTAGGCTTAAAAGGCAACATACGAGTCAGTTCTAGGTTCTAAGGTACTGAACACACAAAGTTAGTCAGACGAGTAAGATACACACTAGCATTGCATGATTGCAGGCTCAAGAAACCAGGTACAAACGGGGAGCTAACCTCCCGCATCGCTTACACACGACTCCGGTTGTTAGACTTTAGACTCCTACAGCGTATCCGGACGTGGGGGATTCCAGAAGGGTCCAATGGCTGTCACCACCGCGGCCTACCCCAAGACAAACCGTGGGATACACTCATAAGCAACGTAGCTACGCAACCCAAGCACCACGCTTACGTTGTTAGCAGGACCCTGACCGGCCCGGGCTATTGTGACCCAGGTCAGAGCCGCCAGATAAACCGGCCAATTACACCGAGTACCGTAGCTTGAGCACGAACTTTATGCAACACTAACATGGGATCTAACTAGATCAAACTAGGCTAAGTACACAAACGGATTTGTGCTTTCCTATGTCTATTCAACAAGATCAAAGGGTCGTGTGCGTGAAGAACACGAGCCTCTAACTTATGAACAAACACCGAAAACATGTATAAGTCACTCGTCAACTGGATTGAAAGGCCTTGTTCATCAAGAACAGGAGCCTCTAAATGATGAACGAGCGAAGAACACATGAACAAATCACCCATGTATACAAGCACGACTTTATATGAAATAGCTGGATAACTGAAGTAGATCAAAGTCATACAATAAAATAAAGATACAAGAGAACTCATACCTAGATCCCAAAGTAGACTTGGAACCTGAAGTAGAACTACTCTAGCCTACCTCCTAGCCTTAGAAACCAAAAGTGAGAGAGGAGGAGTAAAGTGTGTTGGTAAGAAATGAACCCCCTTCCCTTCTATTTATAGGCCAGAGGACCGGCGTAAAGAGGAGTGAAACACCCCGGGAACGGCCTCTAGGACCAATTGACAAGCGCCACGTGGAAGCCCAGGATCAGCCGACCCAAGGTCGGTTCGGCCGATCCTAGGGTCGGCCGACCCCAGGTGGGCCCTAGTCGGGGTGTGCTTCCTCGGGGTGGCTGTCCTGTGGGCCCTTAGGTCGGTCCCCGGTGTACACGTGCTCTTGAGGCGGTTTAGGCGCTCTGGTGGGCCCATGGATCCATGTGAAGTCTACGTGTCACGCTCTGATTCGTCGGGGCTTGCCTCTCTTGGATTGGTGACATGGCGTGCATGCATGGCACCTGAGGTGGCAGCCACTGCTTGAGGTGACGTGGCATGAATCATAGAATGTGAATTTGCCACTTCTTTTATGCTTATTTTCCTGCAATCACATAATCTCCAAGGACAAGTGGAACTACATTATTCTTAACTAAAATGCGTGTAAGAAATGCCTCTTGCTCCTTTATTCATGAGTAAATTGACAGCTAAAGTAAGCACTTAACAACCGTCAACAGCGCCAAACTCCCGCAGGCGACGCCAGCCGCTGCGATCGAGGTGGCCGGATCCGATTCCGAGGAGTCCGTGATCGTGGCCGCGGTGGTGGAGTCGGCTGCCGCCGTATCCCCGTGACTTGCCTCTGGCGCGACGGTGGACCCGCTGGTCGGGTGGAATTGCCCCGCCCCACCGTGCGGGACACCGCTATCCCAGAGGGGACGGCCGATGTCTCGCTTCCGGCAACGGTTCGGGAGGTCGGTGAGAGTTTGGGGGCCCGCCTGTCCCCCGTTGCTGGCATGCCGGAACCATCGCCAGAGGAGGGGCGACCCCTAGGTCTCGTGCATTTCTTGCAGGCTGAGGCCCACACTGATGAGAGCGAGGAGGCCTTGGCCCGTCAGCGCCTCGAGCGGGGCTGCGATGGGCCGAGCGAGCATTCGACAAGATGATCCTCCCCACGACAACGGTGAGTTCTCGATCCCACCTTAGATTTGCTCTCTCGTTCTTGTCGATGTTGCTGAAAACGGGATCTCGCTCGGAGAAGGTGCATGTGAACAGCAGTGCTGAGAAGGCGCGCACTATCAAGGCGCTCCAGGCTTAGAAGTTCCAACCGGAAGTGTAGTTAGCTATCGCCCGCCTGGTCGCAGCGGAGACCGCGGCCAGCAGGGGGTCGGAGAAAGCCGCACTCGAGGCGGTGGTCAAGTCCGCGGAGGACCACGCCACCGCTGCGCGGTCGACCACCGACACAGACGCGGCGGAGAAGGCCGCCTTTTAGGTGAAGCTGGCCCATGCGGAGGTAACGGCCGTGGAGCTGCATTCAGCCGCCATCACTATTGCCCAAGCCGCCGCCCAGGAAAAGGCGACGCTCGAGGCGACGGTAGCCGACCTACAGCAAGACCTGGTCCTTGCCGGGGTGGATCTCAAGACCACCAACGACCACGCTGTCGACCTGGCCGCTAAGCTCCAGAGTGCCACCGACGAGGGACCCGGCTCCGTGAGACCGTCGCCGCGCGGGATCAAGATATTAAGGGTAAGTAGTCGGGAATTACGATTTTCGTAATGCTTTCTTTTCATACCGCGTAGTGACATTGTTGACTCGTTTCCTCACGACGGCAGACCTTCGCACATATCATGCTGCGCTGGCCAAGGAGCTCGCGAACAAGGAGGGCCTCCTCTCCGGGGCTCAGATCAAAATTCAAGAGATGGGTCAGGTGGCCAAGACTTTGTCCGACAAGCTTGCGAGTACGTATCTTTGTCCTTGATTTTCTTGCTTTTGTTCATGAATATTGTAGCTGACCTTTTGCTCCTTCCCCATCTCAGAGATCGGCGTCGACCTCAAGCGGACCAGGAAGGCCCATCAAGAAGCAGACAAGGCTCGCGAGAAGGAGCTCTTGGCCTGCTGCAAATTCAGGAAGTCTATCGACAAGGTGTTGTCAGACCTTGGGGTCCCGCCTGCTCAGCTCCTTGGCGACCGACTCGCATTCGTCCCAAGGACGGTCAAGGAGCGGGAGTTGGTGACGGCTCGAACGGTGATGCACCAGGCGCTTGACATGTTCGACTCACACTACTCGGGGCTCGACCGCAAGAAGCTGAGTGAAGGATGGGTGCCCGGCTACTCGGATGAAGAGTACGACAAGTTCGAGGCAGACTCCACCACCTTTGCCTACGCCATGGCTGAAACGGCGATGAAGGACCTGGGCCTGATTCCAAAAGACAAAGGCGATACCGAGCCTTCTAGTTAGATTTACTTTTTGAATTGTAAAAACTAGATAACCTCGTGCGAGTGCTCTTTGAACGGAGCCTTATCGTCTTTTGTTTGCCAAATTAATCATCAATCGACCCTTCATTGAATACTTAGGAAACGACTACGAATCTGAGTAGCGATACTTAGGACTTTAGCTGGTCGCGCTTAGCTCCGGAACCGCTGGGGTGTAGGAGCCTGAAAGCTTGGCCAGGCCGAGCCGCAAAGTAACACCACTCGGGCGCGTAGCCCCCGAGCAACTAGGGAGGTTCGAGCGAGACTTTCGCATTTTTGTATAAAAACTATTTCAGGCCACGGCCTGAACGGTTGCCCGAGTGCTTTTTGGAAGAGGTCGGAGGACGTCCTGAAGGCCTAGGCCGTGTTCGCAAGCCTTTGTACCGTAGTCGCAGGGTCGTGAGCACTTGGGGCCTGGACGAGCAGTGGCACCGAGACGCATACAGGTTGACACCTTTCTCTTTGCGAGCATGGGTATACCGCGAGAACCATCCGCGCGTGCGATTGGTTTACGATATGTTTTTTGAAAAAACTTGGTTTGAAAACGGAAAGCAAAAGGGGGGCATCGTGCCCCGGGTTGTAGCCCCCGAACGGTGAGTGTCCCTGCATAGGGGCAGGGACGCTTGCCGCTCAGCCTTCAAGAGAAACATAAGCCAGTAAAAAATGAGACTTATGAAATATATGAATAAGGTAGAACAAAGAATTTTGTTTCAAGGATAAAAGCAACGTAGCTGTTCTATGTTCCATGCGTTCGAGATGACTCTGCCGTCCTCGTATCGGAGCTTGAATGTTCCTGGGCGGAGCACCTGGTCGACGATGACGGCCCCTCCCATGGGGGCACGAGCTTGTGCCGGTCCTTGTTGCTCTGGACACTTCGGAGCACCAGGTCACCGACCTGGAACTCGTGGCTTCATATGTTGAGCTCGTGATATCACCGTAGAGCCTGCTGGTACCGAGCAGAATGTAGGGCTGCCATGTCACACGCTTCGTCGAGCTGGTCGATAGCATCTTCGAGTGCGACTTGGTTCCCTTCTTCAGTATATGCTCGGACCCTCGGGCTTCCATAATCGATGTCTGTCGGGAGTACCGCTTCTGACCCACGCACCATGAAGAACGGCATGCTGCCGGTGGATCGACTTGGCGTGGTGCGCAGGCTCCAGAGGATAGATGGCAGTTCAACAACCCATCTCGCCCAAAACTTTTTGAGTCGCTTGAAGATTTGGGGCTTCAGGCCTTGCAGGACCATGCCATTGGCCCTCTCGACTTGTTCGTTGGTTTTTGGATGACCGACGGCAGCCCAGTCCATGCGGATGTTGTTGTCGTCGTCACAGAACCTGAGGAACTTTTTCCCTGTGAACTGCGTGCCGTTGTCGGTGATGATGGAGTTGGGGATCTCGAAGCAATAGATGATATCAGGGAAGAACGCTACGACTTCCTCGGAGCGGATGTTTGCTATGGGTCGAGCTTCGATCCATTTGGAGAACTTGTCAACAGCCACGAGTAGGTGCGTGAAGCCCCCGGGTACTTGTCAGAGTGGCCTAACCACATCCAGCCCCCACACGGCGAAAGGCCAGGTGATGGGGATGGTCTGGAGTGCCTGCGTCGGGAGGTGTGTTTGTCGCGTGTAGAACTGGCACCCCTCGCAGCGTCGTACGATGTCCTTGGAGTCAGGAACTGCGGTTGGCCAGTAAAAACCTTGTCGGAACGCCTCTCCGACAAGGGTTCTTGGGCCGGCGTGATGCCCGCATGTTC
Organism: Cenchrus fungigraminus; assembly: GCA_036936925.1. Taxonomy (NCBI): domain Eukaryota; kingdom Viridiplantae; phylum Streptophyta; class Magnoliopsida; order Poales; family Poaceae; genus Cenchrus; species Cenchrus fungigraminus. Next base: position 43,479,663 of record CM072778.1, on the reverse strand, counting down.
CGACATGGATTTCTCGTAGCAGTTCCTTGCCTTGGTCCCCCAAAATGCAGCGCATTAGTATGCCTACTGCACCTCACTTGTATAGGTTGTCGTCGATGAGGACGAACGCCTTGGCACACCACGAGATGCGACGGGCTTCAGTCTGGTCGGGAGGCAGCTTCCCTTTGACTAGCCACTCAAGGATCAGAAATCGCCAACCTGGATCTTCCAAGTTTGGTTCCGGCTCTTGATCAATCTCCATGACCTCCGGTACCTCGATTTCTTGCGGCTGCTTTTCGTCAACCCGAACGGATGGGGTGTGCTTGTCGCCGGCGAACACACCGTTCGGTACATGCTTCTGGTTCGACGCCATCTTCACGAGGATGTCTACCACTTTGTTGTAGTCGCGTAGCACGTGGTGGTGCTCGAGCCCATGAAATTTGTCTTAGAGCTCACGCACGGCCCGACAATATGCTGCCGTCTTCGGATTCAGGCAGTTCTTTTCTTTCATGACCTGGTCGACGACAAGCTCTGAATCTCCTCGGATCTCGAGATGATGATTCCCGAGCTCGATGGCGATCTGGAGCCTGTTGATGAGTGCTTCGTACTCTGCAACATTGTTGGAGGCTGGGAAATGCAGTCGGACCATGTACTCCATACGCACGCCCAGAGGCGAGAGGAAGACAAGGCCTGCCCCCACTCCTTCTTTCATGACAGAGCCGTCAAAGTACATAGTTCATGTCTCGTGCTCGATTGGTGCTGGCGGAGTTTGGATCTCTATCCACTCAGCGATGAAGTCAGCCAGCACATGCGACTTGATGGCGCTGCGTATGTTACGTTCTGCCCCATCAGCTCGAGGGCCCACTTGGCTATTCTTCCCTCAGCCTCAGGGTTCTGGATTACTTCACCGAGTGGATACTTGGACACCACCGTGATGGGGTGGGCGTCGAAGTAGTGTCAGAGTTTGCGCTTGGTGATGAGTACAGCGTACACCAGCTTCTGGATTTGCGAGTACCGAGTCTTCATGTCGGAGAGGACCTCGCTTATGAAATACACCAGTCACTGTACCTTGAGTATCTTCCCTGGATCTTCTCGTTCGACCACCAGTGCTGCGCTCACGACCTGGGTTGTAGCGGTGATGTACAGGAGCATCAGCTCTTCCGGCGTTGGCGCTGTGAGCACTGGCGGCTCGAGAGTGACCGAGGCACTGATGCGTAAAAGAGATCGGCTGGATCGACTGATCGTGACGTCAGCACTCGAACGAGTCAGATCGGCTATGGTGGTGGAAGCCGATAAGATCTAGATCGAGCGGGATAAATTGGTGATAAAAGCTAAAAACTACAAGAATTGGTACGAAAACTTGTAGATCTAGCTAATATCGATAAGGGGTGAATAAAGAACTAGACGAAATCTCAGCGATGCGCCCGGAGGTTAAAGCCTAGGATTATTTGGTAAAACGGTACTCACAAGCTTGCCGGAGATCGATCGATGCAGCCCGACGAACTTTAAGGACGACGTTGAAGAAAAGAAAAACACAATGGTGAAGTCGCCGAAAAGTAGATGCTGTAAAGTAGATGTTGTAAATTGTAAAGGTTTTGCCCGGAGGCGGTTTGTTTGATATTGGTGTGTACACTCTTTTCCGACCACGCAGGGTCGCTATTTATGTCCTGAGGACAACCCGATTCCTAACTGATTACGGCACTGTTTACTTGCCTCTAAAGAAAACAATACTAAAAACAGAAAAAGACTCACGCAGAAGTCAAACTCTCCTAAAACTGACTCTGACCCGTTGCAAATCGTAGATTGACCCGCCTCCACCGTACCTTGCCTTTGGCGTATCTCCTTGATTACCACCTTCTTCCTTTCCATAGGCCGATTCTCCGGTTGACCATCAGCCGATCGGTTTGACCTGCCAGTCCATCAATAGACAAGGTTGGATTTATTTGACCATTGGTGAGTCCTGTTGACCATCCTTCTCTCTCTTCAATCGGCTGATTGCATTGCTTCCTCATCTTCTGCTCCTTTTTATCTCTTTTGACCTGTTTTTTTTTCCAAAAAACTATATCAACACATGCCCCCCAGTTTCGCAGTAAATAATCTTTTGCTCCGAAATTTACTCGAATCCGGTATCCTTCTTGATTCGAAGACGGCTGGGGAATCTAAGCACAATCTCAAAAGGGTCCATAAATACAACTGCCTCAGCTCCTCTTCCCCTTGAATCACGCTGCTTTCAACAGCTCAAGCTTATGGGCGACGAACCCTAAGCTCTAGAGTTCTTGCTGATTAATGGCTTCTTCGAGCTCTGCTGGAGGTTCTCATCCTCCTCTTGCACACCCGAGGGCGTCTCTTTCTTCAGTTCCTCTGGTATTTCTTTGCCCCCTTGCTTTTTGTTCGTTCCTCAATGCCGCTGCCCTACTTTGTCTGAAGCCCAGATTCCTTTTATTTATTTTCCAGGAACTTAGATCCAATCTCACTATCCCTATTGATGACAAGCCTGGGCTTGTTTTTCTTGGTCCAATGGGTGATGTTGACCCCACTGAGATGATTAACTTTGAAACCGACCGAATCCCTTTTAAGAATGCTTCCTTGGATTTGGCTGATTGGGATGGCTGTTTTAGGTCTTGGACAGGTTATAACAAGGGGTGGAGAAATTGGTATCGTAGAGTGTCGGCGAAGAACAGAGATTTCTGGGAGCAATATAAAATTAGTCAATGCATCACCCTGTCCTTATCTGAAATGCCTCGGAATGAATTTCTTTTGATAGCTGCATCTTATTTCTGGTTTGATGCACTCAATGCTTTTCTGTTTGGTCATGGGCTGATGACTCCAACTCTGGCCGACGTTCTTCTGCTAACCGATTTGGACGTCTCTTCCTCGGATGTCCTCTTCAGTCGCCGGAATGATAAACCTTCTCATCATCTGAAAACCAAGAACATGGGTGGCTGGACCGGCTATATTGCTGAGCATATGAAGGAAGGTACTGTGAACACCAGAGAACATGTTGCTTTTCTGAACATGTGGCTTGAGAAATTTGTCTTTTGTGGTAAATCCTTTGGCCCCACTTCTAACTATCAGATAGTGGTTGAACGGTTGGCTGCTGGTTCTCTTATTCCTCTTGGCAAATATCTCCTGGGTGCAGTTTATAATCTCCTTCACCAAGTGCCAGTTAGTTTATCAACCAATTCCCTGAAAGGCACCCCAGGAGGCCCCTGGTGGTTCATCAATATGTGGCTGAACCTTCATCTTCGAGATAGATTGGAGCAAAATATTTTTGATATGTCCTTTCCAGGAAATTAGCCAGATGGTGTTCCGATTGTAAAATGCCGATGCATGAATTTTGGGGAAGCATTCTCTGTCTTCCCAGGACATAAGAGGACTCCATCCCGCATAGCAGAGCATTTCAAAAGTTTTTATCTTGGCTTTACTCCAGAGTCCATCATCTGGTTTGCATATGACGATCCCGATACTAACTTTGAGACCATATTCAGCTTCGATGACATCCACAAAGATGATGAGAATAGAATTGTTTTTGTGGAAATGATCAAACCAGGATTTCTTCCATCTTGTGTATTAGGAAAGATCAATCGGCCACCTATGAATTTTATAATCCTTCAGTGAGCGCTCGTCAACTGGGGTTTGGCCAGTTGCCGATTGGTCTTTACTTTTCCAACTTGATCAAACCGCGGGAGGTCATTCTTAGCGGTACTCATTATCAACGTCTCCTGGATCTGATCCCCGACTCTTCCACCATTGATCTTGACTCCTGGAGATTTTCTGGTTTTGCTTCTCCTCTTTTCAATATCTGGTGGGCAGAGTGGTGTGATCATCTTTTTTGTGTATCCCCAAGAATTTATTGTGAGAAGCTGGATCCCGTGTATAAAGCATCAGCTGACGAGGTATTCCCTTGCTTGATCATTTCGTATATCTTTAATACGTTCTGACTGTTCCCCTTTTTCTTCAGCCTGACACTTCTGAACCACCTGCCAGAAGCAAGAGTGGCAAGCCGATTAATTATTGGCCACCGAGGTCTATGCCGTACATCGGCTACAAAGCTCCCCAAATCTCTTCAGTCATGCAGGGCTCCAAGACCAATCCTGCTCCAAACAACCCGCTTCTGTTGACTCTCAAGAGAAAAAGTGTGACTAGCAAAGTTCTCAGCTGTAGAACAAAGAAAAAGATCGACACTATGGTTGTTAACATCCCTGATATGGCTGGAGTATTGGCGGGTGCCTTCGAGGTACTGGCTATCTTTAGTCTTTCCTTTTCCTTTTGCACTTTAACTGATCGACTTGTTCTTTGTCTAGTCTTCGGGTTTGACAGGTCAATCAACACAAACCAGTACTGCTGGTCTTGATCAAGGTGCAACATTGGAGTCAATTCAAGAAGTTCCAGTTGGTGACGCTCTGGCTGGGTCATCCGAGCGACCTGAATCAGACCATGGTGTAGAGAATCAGACCTAGAATCCAACTGCTTCTCAGACTGAGAAACTTCCAATTGAGGTAACAAAATTCTTTGCTTATTCTTGACTCATTTTGCCTATCTTTGAGTTCTTGTTTTTTGTTCAGGATGCTGATGACACATTGGTTGAGACCCAAGATGGGTCTCTGAATGATCCTCAACAAGCAATCAGTGACCAGCCACAATCAATCGTTGAGGCTCCTGAACCAGAATCGGCTGAAGATCCGATCATTCAAGTACAAACGATCTCTCCTGCTGTAGAGGTAAGCCTTTTGAATTGATCAGTCTCCTTTTGATTATTGTACTGATTTTACTTTTTTTGCAGGCTCCTCCTATCCTGCCTCTCACTGTTCAGAGCACATCGGCTAGCCTCCTTCCTGACGACGTGAAAGCCAAGCTCGTCGAGGTACTTCCTCTGTTGAATCAAGACATCCACCATCTTGTACAAGATGCTGAACCGATCAGGAGTATCTTCAAGCAGATCCAAAGCCAGTTGCCCAGAGATCTCAAGTCGAAGATGCTTTAGGTTGCTTTCATTGAAAATCGACAGCTTGTAGTTCAAGAAGCCCAAGATCGGCTGGATGAAAGGAAACGCCAGGAGTAACTCACTCAAGACAGGGAGAATCTGGACAGCAGTATGGCCGATCTGGATGGCAGGATTGAGTTGCTAGCTTCCTCTCGTTCTGACATTGTCAACAGCATTGATCGTCTAAAACGGTGTTGTGCTGAACTGATGAAAGAGCTTGGTCAGGTCGAACAAGACTTAGCAGTTGAAGAGTAGAAGCTCGTGGCTCTTCCAGGCACCATCGCTACCATGCAAGAACAGAGGGATTCCATTGCACGGCAAGACCAAGTTCTTCGTGAACAAGAGTAGCCGATTCCTGGTTCGGCCGATGCCGATCGTCAAGAGATCGAGGGGGCCGATCAGCTGAACCTAGACCTTATCAATGCTATCCATCTTCTGGGCATAGTTTAGCATATTGTAATTTATACCAGCCTTTACTGGCCAACTCCCAACGCCTCATATTATTTACTTTGACCGAACATTTGGATTGGTCTTTATAAGATGCGAGATCTCTTTTGCCTTTTGAACTGTGCTTATTTTCGTAATGGCTTCCTCTTCTTCTTCCTCCTCTGTAAATCAGGTTGGTTTTCCCTCGCTCTTTCTTCACTGATCCCTTTTTTGATGTTTCTCTATCTCTTCCCCAGTCTCCAAATCGCGAAATCGTGGAAAGGATTGTGTCGAGCATCAATGCCTTTGGTGCACATCAACCAACCCAACCGTTTAGGCAAAAACGGGGTCTCCGCCTTGTGATCGCGAACGACGAGAAGAAGTTGGAAGTTCTTGAAGCCAGGAGGACTGCTCTTCTTCAGGAACTAGACCACGTAGATGAAGAAATAGTTCAGTTACAGCGGAGTTAGATAAGGCAAAGAGTCTCCTTTAAGCCTTGATGTATTGTACTATCAACCGATGCAAATCGACCATCTTTATGAACGAAATCATTTCTCTCCCTTTTATTGATGTTGTGTATTCTGAATGTGCTATCTTCTGGCAATGATTATTTTGATACGTTCTGCAAGTGCTTCCTCATGACCTGATCTGTTTCACTGCCTGCTATAAAACACAACTTGTCGTTCATATGCCATCAAAAGTTCAAAGCTTCCTGCCCATGAACACATCAATCTTTGTAAGGACTAGGAGGCATGCTCTTCCATTAGTGTTTTCAGGCAAACATCTTCATCCTCATCTCTTGATAAGTTCCTCCTTGAAGTGTTCTTGCATCCAGATGATGCATTGAAGCTTGTCATTGTTGCTAGCAATGTTGAGAGGGAGAGACATTGAAAACCTCCTCTTCTGGGGTACAGAGTGGGGTCGTTCATTGTTATTAAATTCACCTTCAAAGCCGGTCCTTGATTTTTGGGAAACGTATCGCTGCACGGTTGTCCACCGTTCAGTCTAAGGCGTTCACGGGGAAACTGTTCCTGCTTTGACTGCATTGGGTGCCCTTTATTTTGCCTTTTTCAATTCCCTCTTGTAGTTATCTCTTCTGCTATCTGGGGTTATAAATAGGCTTGAGGCTCGGCAGAGAAAAATCACACTTCATCAACCATGGCGCAAAAGCTAAATCTGATAGATCATAGACTCTTGCTGTATGACTGCCTCCTTTTCTTTTCTCCCTTTTATAGCTAGAAGAATTCTTGTGAAGTAGTGTAGTAACCCCTCTTCCTCTTCGTTGAAGGACCGATTAGGCAAACTAGAGAGGGGGGGAGTGAATGGGAGCTGATAAAAATTCTTCTCGAAGGAGATGAGAACTCCAACAAGACGAACACGGCTTCCAAAACACGTCTCCGACTCAACTACCCAAGTTGGTCAAGACCACGCAGCCACTGAAGTGCTACTGGTCCTAGGAACCAACAACCACCTACACCTACTCGAGAACGCAGCGGAAAAACCAACTCGAGCAGCTTCTGGGCTACACCGGTCAGGCCGGTGAGCGGCACCGGTCAGACCGGTCCCTGCTGGCAAAATCTTAGAACTTCCACAGAAGGCCTCTACACCGGTCAGGCCGGTGTAGCTCGCCGGTCAGACTGATCCAAGCCAGGAAATCCCAAATCCTCCGAACAGTCCTACCGAGCTCCAAACTGACCCAAACTCGAAACAGCAGCAACACGGGACAACAACGAACTCACCCAGACGTTCACCCGATGCAAAACCCACAGAGCCTCTGCACCGGTCAGACCGGTGAGCAGCACCGGTCAGACCGGTCAGGCTGGGCCGCTCGGGGATGAACAGCACCCGCGGGTCAACTCCCCCAAATCCAACTCCCGATCTCCCGAATCGCTCCACGGATTTGTGCAAGACTTTGGGGATAGTAGGAACACCTCATGGGCACTCCATAGCCAAGATTTGGTCCACCAAAACTTGCTAAATCAAGAGGAATCGAAGAAATCCCACCAAGAACACCTCTAACCCTAGAGCCACAAAAACCCCAAAATCGAGTCCCTTTGCTCACGGATTTGGGAGGGGAATCAAAGGGAAAAGAACCACGAAGGGTTCATGCATACATCCCCCACCAAATCCTAAAGAGAAAAGCCTCGAAATCGCTCCAAGAAAATCGCCAAGAAAGGGCTCCGAAAATCACCAAAAAGGAGAAACGGGAAAGACACATCCAAGCCTTGAGGAACCACGTCGAATCATCTATACATACCAAAGAGGTTCATACAAGGTCTAGCTTGCCGCCCGATCATCCTTCCCTCTCACAAGATCTCACCATGAAGCTCTCAAGCTAGTCCTAAGAAAATCATATGGAAAATAGGAAGGAAAATAGGAAAACCAAATGAGCTAGGGTTCCAAGAGATGGCTGCCATGCTCTCACCACTTGGGTTATATGGAGGCAACCGAAAGACGAAAATACCCTTACTAGCTAACTAGGGATACATGCCCCTCAAGGGTGAATTCGGAAATCTTTGTCTTCGCTCCATCGGACGGATGCCCAGCGACCGCAAACTTGCTTAGCCTCGACGCAAGCCTTGCGATCCCGACGTGTGTCCTCCGCTTCGAAGATTTCGGACTGCGTCGTCGCACACCGGTCAGACCGGTCAGACCCACCGGTCAGACCGGTCTGGAGCTGCTGCACCTCCGTCTTCGGTTCTTCGGTCTTGGCTTTGTGGATCAACCAAGGAACCCAGTGGTTTTCTGGTGAACCACCGGAAACCCCGCGAACTCGGTGTAGCCTCCGCCAATCACCACTCATGACTCGGCTCCCACGTAGTCCCGGCTCGACCTTGGTTTTGAGGCTCAACCAAGAAACTGTCCATGACTTCATCTTGCCGTTATTGCCACCATGCGGCCCGCACTTGACCCCGCTGGCCACCGGGTCCCTCGAACCAAGCCTACTTGTCTTCTCCACACCTGGAGGCCTCACCGGCAATGACCTTTCGCGCTTGTTCTTCACCTGTACCTGCACCAGTCAAGCCGCAACCTGCACCTGCAATACTTAGCCAAGAATCAGTCCACACCACGTTGTCAATCACTCATCACACCAGGAAGCGACCATCCACCGGTCCTCGAACCACACCTGGCTCTCAATCTCCCCCTTGATGAGTGCATTGACAACACACACGTTTTGGTAACCAAGAGAAAAGGAAAAGAAAAGAAACGACTAAAAGAAACTCCAACAAGCGATCGAAAGCCAAAGAAAAGGCAAAGAGCAAGATCACTTGAAGAAGAGAAGTCTTGGACCCCTTAGGCAAGGGCAACGGCTCGACACATCCGAGACAAAACATGCTCAAGCAAAGAGCACAAACCATCAAACCAAAGCTCGAAAACCACAAAGAGCTCTCCCTGCACACATGCAAGCTCCCCCTGAACCAATGCAACTCCCCCTGGACGAATACATGCAAACCACCTCGCAAAACAGAGCAGCTGCTTCAGCTTTGCTCTGACCGGTCAGACCGGTCAACCACACCGGTCAGACCGGTGTGCTAGATCGCCCAGCACCTGAACCTCACACCGGTCAGACCGATGTACCTCACCGGTCAGGCCGATGACCACTTGGGAAAAACTGGGAACTGCACGAGCTCAAAACTAGCTCGAAACCACTTGGAAACCTTCTAAATGCATGCAGCAAGCCAAAACATGCTCAAACTTCTCCCCCTTGTTGACAATGCATGAATCAAGCCAAAAATGCAAAAAATGCAACCTAGAGCTTCTCAAATAGACAAAATTCAACAAAGGATGCTACACATGTCCAAATGAGCAAGTTAGATACTCTATAGCTTTGTAATGACATCAACTACAAGATCTCCAAGTTTCACAACCATTGGGCGAAGCTAAGATAGAATTGAGCAATTTTGCGAAAATTTACCCTCTCATGAGCAAAGTCCTAAGCATGAGCAAAACATGTCAAAATGGCAAAGCCACACAAACTTCATGCTAGGACAACCATTCTAAGCATAAGGCCATCATAAACACCCACAAGCACCTCATGTCATGTCAAAGCCACCGAGCCATGTGCCTACTTCTATATATGAGACTTCTCATTGGTAGGCATCATGCAACGGTTTAGCACCCAAAGTAAATTAAAATTAGCACATATGACATGTGAGCACATTTTCCAAGCAATTTTACATTTCATTTTCAGATTTGAAATTGGTACATGAAATGTCTTTGCGACAAAAGGGAACTTATGCCCCTCCACAAGATCAAGCATGGGGGCTAAACATTCATGATGGCAAATGAGCCTTTGGCCCCAAATGATCAAAATAAGCTATCCAACCACAAATTAAGCATAGCCAAGCCACAAAAACATGTCAAGATCATATAAAAGCATTTACTCACAAGAGAGCATACATATGAGGTTTTTCAAAAACATAGCTATCAACCATGGATACAAACCAAGATCATCAAGAGCTAAGCCAAACTAAGCATAGCTTACCAAACTAGCTCACAAAGACATATATATCATTCCATGGAGAACAATGTATATAGAAGAAGCCTTTCCTAAACAATGCATATGATACAAAATGCATGCAACCTAAGATACAAAGATGCCTATACATCATGTTACATATGCCATGCCAAATGCAAGAAATGCACAAAGGAAGGCTATACATATGCTATAAAGGAGCTCCCACACGCCAACTCAAGAAATCAAACAAACACCAAGCTCCCCCCGCAAATGAGTGAAAGTTGCTTGATCTAGGGGTTTGGTGAAAATATCGGCTAGTTGGTCATGTGTGGGTACATGGATCAAAGCTATCTTCCCTTTCTCTACGTTGTCTCTCAAGAAATGATGCCTCACTTCTATGTGCTTGGTTTTGGAATGGAGCACTGGGTTCTTTGCAACGCTTATGGCACTGGTGCTATCACATTGAAGTGGAACATGGGTATACTCCTCACCATAGTCACTCATGGTGTATGTGATCCAAAGGAGCTGAGAGCAACAACTAGCTGCAGCCACATACTCTACCTCGGTAGAGGATTGAGCAACACTCGACTGTTTGCGGGAAGACCAAGACACCAAAGACGAACCCAAGAACTGGCAAGTCCCAGAAGTAGACTTCCTATCCAACCGACACCTGACAAAATCCGCGTCTGAAAAACCATGAAGCGCCAAAGAAGAAGACGCAGAGTACCAAAGGCCGAAGTCGGGAGTGTGTCGCAAATACCTGAAAATGTGCTTGACCGCTTGCCGATGCGAAGTCCTCGGAGACGCTTGAAAACGAGCGCACAGACATACCGAGAATTGGATGTCCGGCCTCGTCGCCATCAAGTAGAGGAGTGACCCGATCATGCTCCGGTACTCCTTCTGGTCCACGTGTTCACCTTCCTCATCTGCATCAAGAGCTGTAGTCGTACTCATAGGCGTCGCCATGGCCTTGGAGTCCTCCATCTTGAACTTCCTCACAATGTCCTTGGTGTACTTAGCTTGGTGCACAAATATTCCTTCCTTTGATTGCTTGATTTGTCGCCCGAGGAAGAACTGCAACTCGCCCATCATGCTCATCTCAAATTCCCTGCTCATGTCTTCTGCAAACCTTGCAATAAGAGAGTTAGACGAGCCACCAAAGACAATATCATCCACGTATACCTGCACAATCAGGATATCTCTGCCCTGCCTGAGGAGGAACAAGGTCTGATCGACATTTCCCATCTCAAACCCTCTCTCAAACAGGAACCCCCTCAGCCTACCATACCAAGCTCTAGGCGCCTGCTTCAACCCATACAGCGCCTTCCTCAACTTGTACACCCGGTGGGGGTACTTCTCACTCTCAAACCCCGGTGGTTGCCTCACAAACACCTCTTCCTCCAACACACCGTTCAGGAAAGCACTCTTCACATCCATCTGGTACAACTTGAACCCTTTAGCCACGGAAAAGGCTAGAAGGATCCTGATCACCTCCTGTTGATGCTCACTAACTCTTATTTTTATGCATCAACAATACATGAAAAAGGACCAAAAAGATAAATCAACGGTAGTATAGGGCCTTAGACTAATGAATTCCACGAGTTTTGGTGAATTATATATTTTCAGGGACTATTCAGGAAAATGCGAAAAGAATGAATTCTAGAAGGCTCCAGAAGACTCCCGAACTCAACCGAAGTGGGCTCCAAGAAAATATGCATCTAGAAGGGACAAGAGGCCCACACGCGAAGGCGGAGCCCAGCCGGGGCCCAGCCCAGGCCGACCGGCCCTATAGGGAGGCCGATCGGGCTCCCCCTGGCCCCGATCAGGCCCTGTTTCGGGAAGGTTCCTCCACCACCTCTTAGGGGTAATCTAAACCACTTGTTTAGGTCGGTTTGATCCTACGGTGACGGATTATCCCTCCGGGCTATATAAGCAACCCCAGACCCCCCCTAGGGCATGGTATGCATCACTCAGAAGATCATCATCATCAGGCCAAGACAGGAGAAGAAGAGGATACATCAGAGATAGGATAGCTACTTCATAGTTCAAGATCTAATTTCTAGATCAAGAACCTAGTTCTAGATAGAGAGTCAGATTCGAGTAGAGTTGAGCTTTGCTCCAGTTCCAGATCTGTAAGTTATCAAGATTCAGTTCTTATATTGTTTCTCAATGACTTTATGCTATTTCAATGTTATGTGTGCAATTGCTAAGTTCTTACTTTATTCTAGTAGTATATTTGATATAGTCATGATTAATGATAAGTCTACGCACTTATTCGTAGAGCTCCTAGCATATTACGCGCATATGCTAGGTAGTAGAAAGTATGTAAGCATGGTGCTTAGATATAATTTACTTGCGGATTCACCTTATACTCCGGGTCGTGTGGTAGATCGTGGGCGTGACAGGCCTATTGAGTCCTTTGCAGTCCACCCCCCGAGTATAAGACTAGTCGAACAATGATTCTTGGGAGGATCAAGTTTCGTCCTTGATCTTCTTGGGTAATCTTCGGGGTGTTCACATTTATCCATGACTATGCTATATGTGATGATATGCTACATTATAATAGATGAATAACTCAGTCTTTGTAAGCTATATAGAATTGTGCCTCTTAAGTAAATCCAATTCTAGTCTAGACTAGGAATAGTATGTTCTATGCTCCACATGTGCCTCTACCTGTCTGATTTATCATTACTTTATCATTTGGCTTACCCCTGTTAAAGTATGTGCCATTCCATCAAAGTCCATAAAGTAGTCTATTGCCATCCCTATGTCTGTTGTTACATCCATCCATCTTCCCTGTGGATACGATATTTTAAAACCCATCACCCCGGGTGAAATGCTCACTGGTATCCGTGCGCTTGCGGATTATCTACCATAATATTTCTGTAGGCTTATCTTATACCAACCAACATTTCTTGCGCCATTGCTTAGAATGGATTCTAGATCTATTCTTTGGAAGTTGCATTAAGAAATGTCAACAAGCATTTCTGGCGCCGTTGCCGGGGAAGATTGGATGGCTACCTTTTGAAAATCGATGGCTAGATACTTTAATGAGACTTCGTAATTTGGCACCTCTGCTTAAACAGAATTACCCTTGTTTGTTTTTGTCTATCTTACTTGCAGGGTATTAACAGGTTTGATTGTGATTCACCACACTTCAATTATTTGAGTCAAATCAACCAAGGAAGCTTTACACCAAGTTCTGAAGCCATGGCTGAGAAGACATTGTTGGAATTCTCTGCTCCATACATCAATAACATTCGCATTGGACCAACAATCGATCATGAATTCGAGCTTAAGCCTAGCCTCATCAACATGGTGCAAGCTGATCTATTAAGTGGAAAGGTACATGAAGATGCAAGCGCTCATCTCCAAAACTTTTTGGAGAAAGGCACCACCATCTCCATCAAGGACATTCCCAAGGAAACGATCCTACTCCGCTTATTCCCATTTTCACTAAAGGGAAGGGCGAGACAATGGTTCTACTCCAATGAAATCAACACATGGGAGGAATGTTCTACAACCTTCCTATCAACGTTTTTCCCCACAGGCAAAACCAATGCTTTACGTGGAAAAATCACCAATTTCCAGCAGCAGAAAGGCGAGTCAATTCCAGAGGCATGGGAACGTTTGCAAGAATATATATCAGATTGCCCTCACCATGGAATAAAAGAATGGATGCTCTTACAAAGCTTTTACCATGGATTAAATCAAAAAGCGTCTGAGCATCTAGATGCAGCTGCTAAAGGATCATTCTTGTCACTCACTACGAGACAAGCCAATACACTTATGCAAAAGATATCTGAAAATCAAGGCTGGACCCAGAAGAACACTCAACAAAATGTCGTCAGAGTGAAGAAGTACAAGAAGATGAAGAGTTGAAAGAACTATCAACTAGTATGGACGTGCTGTTGAACAGGCTTGATGAACGAGCCAACTTCAAGAAGGATCGACAAGCTTTACAAGATTCGATGAATACTTCAAGAAATTCAAGCTTGGTGGTCCACAAGTCAGCACCTACCCAAGAAAAAGACCTACAACCAGGACCAACTTACGCAGGTAAGTATACAGGTAATAATTCCAAGCGACCTTCGCTACGAGAGTTAATTGAAGAACAGGATAAAATAACCAATAATCTCTCTAAGAAGCTTGTTGCTAATGATAAGATTCTAGAAGACATCAATGTTAAGATGGATAATTTTTCTGAAATCTTAAAAGATCAAGCTATCTTTAATGTTGAACTAGAATCAAAGTTATCAAAATTGTCTGCTGTTGCACCTGTTGCCACTAACCCTGAGCAGGTATTTAAAGTCCGAACAAGAGGTGGCAAGCAAACAACAGATCCACCATATCCCAAGGGCACAGCAAGACCACCGGCTAGAACACCTACAGCACCTGCAACATCTGCAGTACCTGTAGCACCAGCCGAAGCTCCAGAGAAAGATAATAACGTAGAAGAAGTCGTGCAAGAAGAACAAGACTCAGCAAGACAAGATTTCCACAACACCAACTTCATACCATATCCAAGAAGAGTGAGAAAACCTCAAGTTGATGATCAATTCGGGAAGTTCATCGAAGTCATCTAGAAGCTTTATGTCAACATACCTCTATTGGATGCCATGCAAGTCCCGACATATGCCAAGTACATCCGAGACATCCTGAATAAGAAGAAACCTTTGCCAACTACGGAGATCATCAAGTTGACCGAAGAATGTAGTGCGGCAATCCTGAACACATCGCTCATCAAGAAAAAGGATCCAGGATGCCCCACTATTGAGTGCTCCATTGGAAATCAATACTTCAACAATGCACTCTGTGATCTTGGAGCAAGTGTTAGTGTGATGCCCAAGGTTGTCTTCGACAAGCTCAAGCACCCTACCTTGGTTCCAGCATCAATGTGTCTCCAATTGGCAGATCAATCAGTTCGCTACCCATCAGGAATCGCCGAGAATGTTCCAGTGAAAATCCGAGAGTTCTTGGTGCCAGTTGATTTCGTGGTATTGGATATGCAACCAGACTCCAGGGTTTCACTAATTCTCGGGCGACCATTCCTGAGCACTGCCAATGCACGCATCAATGTAAGCAGAGGGGAGATCACATTTGAGATCAATGGAAAGGAGGAGAAGTTTGCCTTCAGACCCAGACCAGAGCTCAGCATCAACGCGAACATGATCGATCAAGAAAAGACATCATCAGAAGGACCATTATCTCTGAAGACGGAGGATGCACCTGAATATTAGAAGACTTGGAAGTCCCGTTCGAGGACTCAAACTACGAACCCTCGTCAAAGGTAACCGGTAAAAACACAAAAATATATTTCCGAACTTCATATTTACTACAGTAAAAACTTTTTCACGCTCCATGGTAAATAATTTTACGGTGTGTCAAAACCCGTATAATGATTTTTCGTGGTGGCATAAAATTATTTTTACTACTATATTTTTGTTGTTATATTTGCTTTTACCCTTACGCATGGGACCCACATGCCATAGGGATACACATCAAGTCTTTACCTACCTTATCGTATCACTTCATCCACCAGCACCTTCTTTTCCCACTCACAAGGCACTTTTTCTAGCGTTGGAAGACAGCAGGAAATGGATGGAGGAGAGGGCACCCGAGTGGAGGCCAGGTGGGGCCGACCGGCCACACCACCAGGCCGGCCGGCCACCCCCCTTGGGCCTATATAAGCAGCCACCTCCTACCCAGTTCTTCGCACACACACCAACCCAGAAAACCTCACCTTCGAGCTTTTGCAGTGCTGCCTCAAGAGAAAGAAAGCTTAGGAAGAGAGTGGAGAAGAAATCCAAGGGTAGCCTAGCTCTAAACTTTTCTCTTACACCCTTGAAAGCCTTAGACACCATGTTTGGGAGAATCCTCAGACGCTCTAGTTCCAGAGCCAACTCCCAGCGGTCAATGAGTGTAGAGTCTCAGGAGTCTCCCTCACCGGTCTCTAACCCCTCTCCTTCGGCATCGCAATCACAAGGAAAGATCCTAACCAATGATGTGCATTTGCACATCAGGAGAGGAGAAGAGAAGGAAAGGTATGAGAAACTGAAGAAACGTTCTTTTGTCCTTACACCCATGTTTAGCGAAGAATTCATGCAAGAAGCAGGCTTGAACTCTGAGTTCAGCCAGATTTTTGCTCTGCTGGGGTGGACCTCTTTTTATCACACTTCTGAAAGGGGTTGCCGTCTCCTCACTTTAGAGTTTCTTTGCACTTTGAAATCCTCTAACGATGGGGTAACCTTTCGGTTGTTCCGTCAAGAGCACACTCTATCTTGGAGAAGGCTGAGTAACGCCTTAGGGTTCGCAGAAGGATGTGCCTTAGATTTAGACTCGTCTCTTGAAGATTTTGATAGGCTACACCTCTGGACGGACGTTACAGGGAAAGAGAACGCACACAAGCCACGCACCAATGATATTCAGCATCCCACTCTCCGTTTCTTTCACAAGTGGATAAGCCTTGTCCTTTTTCCACGCAATGATAATGTCAGCGTGAGAGTAGGGGACATGCAGTTGATTTATGCTGCTCTGAAAAGAAAAGATGTGTCCCCTGTTAAGATGCTAGTAGAGCACTGGCTCTTGTTCCCCAACCTGGTTGGAGACGTAAGCTGCACCTCTCTGATCACCCGGATAGCCGATGACTTGGGCATCCTTGGAGATGCCACTTTCATCAGCATTGATACTCCTCGTGAGATCATCGGCTACGATTACTTCCGCCAAGGAAGATGGGTTAAGAAAATTCAAGAAAAATTGCACTATATCCACAATAAGAGCGCAATCCCGTTACCTAACCCGGGATTAGGTATATATTCTGTGCAATCTTTTCTGATCAATGAGCAGGCACAACCGGTCCAGCAGCAACCTCCACGAACGTCAGCTCGAGCCTCATTGTCAAACTACGCCGGAGCTGACCCACTGTCCGAAGACGTCGCGTATCGATCATATGAAAACTTCGTGCCAACATACCCTCGTCGCGCGTACCAAGGAGGAGATTTACCATCGCAAGGACCGAGCAACCTCGGAAGACAGGAGTTTGGAAGTGGCAGGTTTTACGCATCATCTTCGAATTTTGTACCTGCCTGTAACTCTTTTTCAGAATTCGACCATCAGTATTCTGCGACGTTCCGCCAAGGTGTCCATGACAACATGAGGACGCAAATGAGCACTCAGGTTACCCACACCAACATGCTACGCCAAGAACAACAGTGGATGGACCAGGCAGGACAACGATTAGAAGATATACAAGAAACCGCAGATGCAAACGCTGAACTACTGGCAAGCAAATTTCGCCAGTGGGGGATGTAGAATCAAGCAGCTTGGGGGAGAAGCCCCCAAGGTAAGTATCAACTATCTATTTATATATTTTTACTTTAAGTTTTGTTTAGTTTGATAAGTTTGAAATAATAATAAAATAAAATAAAATTTTCCCTTGTTTAGAATAAATAAAGAACTAGAGAAGTATGCTAAATGGACATGATAAACAAATGCTCTTCATTGCTGCAAATGCCTAGCTTACCATCTTTGAAGTTCTCCCAAGACATAGATACAATTGTTTAGATTTTGAAACATGCTTTGAGTTTGAGATTCTTGTGGGAGCAATTTCTTGATCTAAGTCTAGGTGATTGATTGATTGACATGATTAAGTTGAGCTGCTGTTTATCTTGTTCAAAGTAACACTAAATTCTGGAGATTCATTTTTTTTTCATAAAATTCATATATAACGAGTCTCCTGTATGACACAAGACTTTATGTCCTGTTAAAAAAAAGAGCCTTGTTGAAAATTTGCTCAGAATGTTCCAGTTTTATATCTCTCTATGCCTTCAAAGAGACTTGGGCATGACATAAAAAAAGAAGATAAAAAAAAGAAAGAGAGGAAAAACTGAGATGAGAGAGGGAGAGAAATGAACAAGTGTTCTCCTAGGCGAGAAGGGCCTACCTCCCTAAAAAGAATAAATTAGAGATGAATAATGGACACAAGTCCGAGGGCGAGAAGAGCCCACATCTCTAAGGAGAGAGAAAAATGGACGAAAGTCCGGGGCGAGTAGGGCCCACCTCTCCTAATGTCATGTAACCCAAGGTTCTCTTAAGATTATTGCTAGAAAGAGAGATATATTTCAGGAACAAAAGAAGTAAAGGCAGGCTAAAGTTGAAAGTTTTTATGTTTTATCATATCAAGTTGTCATACAGGAGTACTCTAAGCTTTAACTTGAACATCTTTTGCAAAACTCCAGAATTTTAGTGAAACCAAGAACTTGAGACATTGTGCTTGACTTAATTGTTATATCTTTCAACTGCTCAAGACCCAAGTACAGATAAAAGCCCCATGTTCTCAAGCAGATATAAGCAGGTTTTAAAAGTCTGACTTTTTCATCCTACCTTGGAAAAGAATTTATTGTGGTAACACTGAGTCTTGCTAAGAGACTAGCAAGAGGTAAGCTTGGGGGAGTTTGTTGATGCTCACTAACTCTTATTTTTATGCATCAATAATACATGAAAAAGGACCAAAAAGATAAATCAACAGTAGTATAGGGCCTTGGACTAATGAATTCCACGAGTTTTGGTGAATTATATATTTTCAGGGAGTATTCAGGAAAATGCGAAAAGAATGAATTCTAGAAGGCTCCAGAAGACTCCCGAACTCAACCGAAGTGGGCTCCAAGAAAATATGCATCTAGAAGGGACAAGAGGCCCACACGCGAAGGCGGAGCCCAGCCGGGGCCCAGCCCAGGCCGACCGGCCCTATAGGGAGGCCGATCGGGCTCCCCCTGGCCCCGATCAGGCCCTGTTTCGGGAAGGTTCCTCCACCGCCTCTTAGGGTTAATCTAAACCACTTGTTTAGGTCGGTTTGATCCTACGGCGACGGATTATCCCTCTGGGCAATATAAGCAACCCCAGACCCCCCCTAGGGCATGATATGCATCTCTCAGAAGATCATCATCATCAGGCCAAGACAGGAGAAGAAGAGGATACATCAGAGATAGGATAGCTACTTCATAGTTCAAGATCTAATTTCTAGATCAAGAACCTAGTTCTAGATAGAGAGTCAGATTCGAGTAGAGTTGAGCTTTGCTCCAGTTCCAGATCTGTAAGTTATCAAGATTCAGTTCTTATATTGTTTCTCAATGACTTTATGCTATTTCAATGTTATGTGTGCAATTGCTAAGTTCTTACTTTATTCTAGTAGTATATTTGATATAGTCATGATTAATGATAAGTCTACGCACTTATTCGTAGAGCTCCTAGTATATTACGCGCATATGCTAGGTAGTAGAAAGTATGTAAGCATGGTGCTTAGATATAATTTACTTGCGGATTCACCTTATACTCCGGGTCGTGTGGTAGATCGTGGGCGTGACAGGCCTATTGAGTCCTTTGCAGTCCACCCCCCGAGTATAAGACTAGTCGAACAATGATTCTTGGGAGGATCAAGTTTCGTCCTTGATCTTCTTGGGTAATCTTTGGGGTGTTCACATTTATCCGTGACTATGCTATATGTGATGATATGCTACATTAGAATAGATGAATAACTCAGTCTTTGTATGCTATATAGAATTGTGCCTCTTAAGTAAATCCAATTCTAATCTAGACTAGGAATAGTATGTTCTATGCTCCACATGTGCCTCTGCCTGTCTGATTTATCATTACTTTATCATTTGGCTTACCCCTGTTAAAGTATGTGCCATTCCATCAAAGTCCATAAAGTAGTCTATTGCCATCCCTATGTCTGTTGTTACATCCATCCATCTTCCCTGTGGATACAATATTTTAAAACCCATCACCCCGGGTGAAATGCTCACCGGTATCCGTGCGCTTGCGGATTATTTACCATAATATTTCTGTAGGCTTATCTTATACCAACCAACATTTCTTGCGCCATTGCTTAGAATGGATTCTAGATCTATTCTTTGGAAGTTGTGTTAAGAAATGTCAACACCTCCAAACGAGCTACAGGAGCGAAAGTCTCCTTGTAGTCGATCCCCTCTTTCTGACTGTAGCCCTGAGCAACAAGTCTCGACTTGTTCCTCACCACTTCTCCTTTCTCTCCCTCTTTATTTTTCCACACCCATTTTGTCCCAATCGGCTTACACCCTGGAGGAGGGTCAACCAACACCCAAACTTGGTTCCTCTCAAAATTCTCCAACTCCTCATGCATCGAATTAACCCAATTATGATCAGATAGCGCGCGTCCAATGTCTTTGGGCTCAAAGGTGGCAACAAAAGCAGCATGAGCGAAATGAGAATTGTTCCGAACCCTCGACCGTGTAGTACGTTCATTCATGTCGCCGATGATTCTCGAAGCTGGGTGATCCACTTGCACTCGCCGGGGAGGTTCTCGCCTTGATGCTACCTCCCCCTCAACAGCAGCTTCGCCTTGATCTGGGTTTGTCGTTGTAGGTGTGAGAGAGGGCCCGTTCACGATCGTCGTCGAAGTAGTAGGTACATGTTCAGCTGCGGGCAGCACACCGCCATCTTCGTCATCTCCATGTTCATGCTCCTCCTCCTGAAAGATCTCCTCGCCAAGTTCGTCGTCACCTGCACACTCAAAAACAAGCTGACTACGTGGCTGTGTCTCGTCGAAGGTTACCTCGCAAGTCTCCACGATTTGGTTAGTTTCAAGATTGAGTACACGAAATGCTCTAGAATGAGATGCATAACCAAAGAAAATGCCATCGACAGACCTAGCCTCGAACTTGTCCAACTTCTTCCCTTTCTTCAGAATGAAGCATTTACAACCAAAGACATGGAAGTGACTCACCTTGGGTGTGCGACCGTGCATCAACTCATAACAGGTTTTCTTCTTATGAACCCTGAGGTAGATCCTGTTCGACACATAGCACGCGGTATTGACCGCCTCAGCCCAGAACCTTCTCGGAGTCCTATGCTCGTCGAGCATCGTCCGAGCCATCTCGCACAAGGTCCTGTTTTTCCTTTCCACCACGCCATTCTGGGGAGGCGTATACGGACTCGAAAACTGGCGTTCAAGACCCAAGTCATGGCAAAAGGTTTCGAAGCGAGAGTTTTTGAATTCCGAGCCATTGTCACTACGGATCGCTCGTATGGCATCTCCGTGCCTCTCGTTTCTTAACCTCAAGACAAGATCTCGAACAAAACCAAACGTCTCCCCTTTCTCCTCAAGAAAGAACACCCACGCATACCGAGAGTAGTCGTCCACCACAACAAGGACATACCACTTCCCACCCACAGATCGCACACAAGCTGGGCCAACAAGGTCCATATGGAGCAGCTCGCATGGACGCTCCGTCATCACATCGGTGAGAGGCGGGTGAGAAGAGGCTACCATCTTGGCATGCCTACACGGCGCACAAACCAACTCTTTCTCAAACCTCAACCATGGCAATCCTCGGACCAAATTGAGTTCACTCAAGCGAGACAAAAGGTCAAAGCTCAAGTGACCCAACTTCCAATGCCACTTCCACAACTCACTCGAAGAACCAGCCAAAAAGCAACGCTCCACACCAGAAGACTGAGAGAAATCAGCTCGGAACACTTGACCCTCGGGAACGACCATGCAAACAAGGTCCCCTCGAGAATCTAAAATCCGAGAACCACCAGGCCGAAACAACACCTCAAAGCCCTCATCCAACAACTGGGACACAGAGAGCAAATTGAACCCCAGCGATTGAACAAGAGCAACACGCCTGAGAGTGACCTTGTCACTTACCTTGATCTCACCTTCTGATAGCACACGCCCTCGCCCATTGTCCCCAAAGGTGATGTATGTCTTGGACACCACCGGGACGAGACTTGAGAACCACCCCTTGTCTCCGGTCATATGCCTCGAGCAACCGGAGTCAATCAACCAAACGTTCCTCAAGTCTCCCACCTGAAATTTAAAAGCGAGCACGTGAGTGAACAAACGACTCAGCACTGGGGTTAGTACCAAAAGAGTAAAACCAGTGCCGAGCCATTTGCTCCAAAGTGGGGTTAGCACAAACCAAATCATCACGCCTATCAAAGCTACCACCACGAACACCACCACGGTAACCACTACGAGGGAACCAACCCTCTCTAGCTGGAGGAGGACGAAAGCCACGAAAGGAAAATCGTGGATCGTTCCTCCTCTCCATCTCAAAGCTACGACTCCTCCCACCCCCGTATTGAGCACGAGGTGGAGAACGCCTAGCAAACTGACCACCTGCAAACTTTCCAGACCAACCACCAGAACCACGACCACCAGAACCAAACCGAGCATCCTCACGAGCACGAAACCCAACAAGCTGTCGGCCCAGACCTGCACCGGTCTGACTGGTGTAGCTCGGCCAGCAGCACCACCTGCTGCCTTCTGGTCTCCCCAAGCCGGAACCGTCCTCACAATTGCCTTGGCCCTGGGCATCTGCATACGAGGCTCAGGTACACCATTAGAGGGGTGGTACCTGTCCTTGTTAGCCCACTCTCTAGCCATTCTCTCCTCACGCTTCCTCTTGAAGCAAAACTCATCCTTGTGACCATCTCTCCCACAATACCCACAATGGAACTTCATGGGCTGTGGCTTAGGCTCTAGCTTGGGTTGGGGCTGCCCACTCGGTTTCTCACCCTTCTTCTCTCCTTCCTCACCTCCCTTTGGGCTCACAAACTTCGCCGGTTTCTGGAAATCATTTGTTGGGTGAGGGAATATGGGTGAATCTGGAGTAGTGTCAAGTTTGTTTCTGAGATGGTTAGGCTTGGGCTCAAACTTGTTCTTGTATCTGTTTGGTGGTGGGATAGGAATCTCTCCAACTCTCTCAACTCCCTCACCACTGTTCTCTCCAAGCTTGTCAGCCCCAAGTGCCTGACCATCATAGCGTTTGAAAGCCGCTATCATGATACTAAGCTGAGGCTCCTGACCTGACAACCAGCTCATACATTTCCTCAGCTCATCATTCTCATCCTACAAGCGATCAACATAATGCGCAAGCTCCAAATTCTTAACCGCATGCAATTCACAAGTAGAACAAGAAGTGGGAATAGGCTCTTTCAACTTAGCCTCAAGCGAAACAGTGTAAGCATGCATCTCATCAATCTTTCCAAGCAAAACAGGGCAAGAAGTGCAAGCACCTAGCAAAGCAGGTCTAGACTTAAGCTCAGCCACCTCAACCCTAAGCATATCTAGTTCATCACAAGTAGAAGCATGCTTATCCTTAAGAGCAGTAAGATCAGCTAGGTACACAGAGCAATCACAGCAATCAATCTCATCAGAAACCACAGGAGAAGCCTTAAGCGAATCAATCTCAAGCTTAGCATCTAGGTTCTGGGTTTCTAGCTCAGCCACACAGTTCCTAGCATCTTCTAGTGAGGCCCTAAGCTCTTTCCTCATCTTCTTGGCCTCTCTAAGCATGTGATCGTGATTATCAAGCAAGTCAACCAACTCATCATTCTCCTTGCGCAAAGAGGAGAGCTCATCACATACCTCGTCCTCGGAGTCGGAGTCCGAGTCACTCTGATGACTCTTCTTGCTGCCGGAGCTACGAGCCATGCCACAGAAGCCATCTCCCGCGAAGCAGCTCAACCCGCTCAAGTTCCTGGATGACTTCTTGTTCTTGCGCCGATCACCTTCATCTTCACTGCTACTCGAGCTCGAGGAAGAGTAGGCGGAGCTGGAGTCGACGTCGCTCGCTCCTACCATCGCTCGGGCCTTTCTGCCGCGGCCGTCCTTCTTCCTTGACCGTCGCTCGTCCTTGTGCTTGTTCTTGTGCTTGTGATCGCGCCTCGATCGGTACTTGCCGTCCTTGCTCGACCAGTGCCTGTAGCCGTCCTTGTAGCCGTCCTTGTTCTCCGTCTTCTCCGGGCAGTCGGCGACGAAGTGTCCTGGCTTGCCGCACTGAAAGCACATCCGTGCTGTCCTCCTCGTGTTCACCCGGTTCTCGTGCAGCCTCTCAAACCGCCTGGTCAGCAACGCCAGCTCGTCCTCTCCAAGCACGTCGAACTCCTCGTCTGGCAAAGACATCAAAGAAGACAGAGAGTACATCCTGGAGGATACGTTAGCGTTAGACTTAGCTCCTTTGCCACCAACGAGAGCGAGACTATGAGAATCAATCGGGCTCTCGATCTTGGCTGTCATACCACGGTCCAACTCAGCCGACTTGAGCTTCGAGAACAGCTCATTCACCGTCAAGGTGTCATACTTCTCGGACTCAACAATAGCCTCAAACTTCCCGTCCCATACGGTACGATCCAACGAGTGCAAGAGCTTCACGGTTCTATCATGATCATCGTATGGGAGCACGGCCACATTGGCTCTCATGTTGTTCACAACGACCGTAAATCACTGGAAAAGGGCATCGACGGACTCGCCGGGGAGATGAGTGAAGTTCTCGTACTCTCTCCGGTAAGTCGCGTACATCCGAGCCTGAACCTGAGCATTCCCAGCATGAGCATCCTTCAACTGCTCCCAAATCCTACAAGCTAAGTCCTCTGTTTGAACCCGATCGAATTCAGGCTAACACAGAGCACGAAACAAGTAGTCGACAGCCTTGTTGTTGGCTTCGAACATATCCCTCGATCCTGGAGCAAGGAAGTTCATCGGATGAACATAAGCTGTGTTCACCGTAACGTCCCAAAGGATCTGACCCTTTCCGCGGAGGAACGCTGCCATCCGCCTCTGCCACATCTGGTGGTTCTTCCCATCGAAGTGCGGAGGACCCGAACCACGTTCATGGTACGCCATCTTTGGATCTTAGACTAGTAAGAGTCAATGAAGACCCGAACCGGCTCTGATACCAATTGAAGGACCGATTAGGCGAACCAGACAGGGGGAGTGAATGAGAGCCAATAAAAATTCTTCTCGAAGGAGATGAGAACTCCAACAAGACGAACACGGCTTCCAAAACATGTCTCCGACTCAACTACCCAAGTTGGTCAAGACCACGCAGCCACTGAAGTGCTACTGGTCCTAGGAACCAACAACCACCTACACCTACTCGAGAACGCAGCGGAAAAACCAACTCGAGCAGCTTCTGGGCTACACCGGACAGGCCGGTGAGCGGCACCGGTCAGACCGGTCCCTGCTGGCAAAATCTGAGAACTTCCACAGAAGGCCTCTACACCGGTCAGGCCGGTGTAGCTCGCCGGTCAGACTGGTCCAAGCCAGGAAATCCCAAATCCTCCGAACAGTCCTACCGAGCTCCAAACTGACCCAAACTCGAAACAGCAGCAACACGGGACAACAATGAACTCACCCAGATGTTCACCCGAGGCAAAACCCACAGAGCCTCTGCACCGGTCAGACCGGTCAGGCTGGGCCGCTCGGGGATGAACAGCACCCGCGGGTCAACTCCCCCAAATCCAACTCCCGATCTCCCGAATCGCTCCACGGATTTGTGCAAGACTTTGGGGATAGTAGGAACACCTCATGGGCACTCCATAGCCAAGATTTGGTCCACCAAAACTTGCTAAATCAAGAGGAATCGAAGAAATCCCACCAAGAACACCTCTAACCCTAGAGCCACAAAAACCCCAAAATCGAGTCCCTTTGCTCACGGATTTGGGAGGGGAATCAAAGGGAAAAGAACCACGAAGGGTTCATGCATACATCCCCCATCAAATCCCAAAGAGAAAAGCCTCGAAATTGCTCCAAGAAAATCGCCAAGAAAGGGCTCCGAAAATCACCAAAAAGGAGAACCGGGAAAGACACATCCAAGCCTTGAGGAACCACGTCGAATCATCTATACATACCAAAGAGGTTCATACAAGGTCTAGCTTGCCGCCCGATCATCCTTCCCTCTCACAAGATCTCACCATGAAGCTCTCAAGCTAGTCCTAAGAAAATCCTAAGGAAAATAGGAAGGAAAATAGGAAAACCAAATGAGCTAGGCTTCCAAGAGATGGCTGCCATCCTCTCACCACTTGGGTTATATGGAGGCAACCGAAAGACGAAAATACCCTTACTAGCTAACTAGGGATACATGCCCCTCAAGGGTGAATTCGGAAATCTTTGTCTTCGCTCCATCGGACGGATGCCCAGCGACCGCAAACTTGCTTAGCCTCGACGCAAGCCTTGCGATCCCGACGCGTGTCCTCCGCTTCGAAGATTTTGGAATGCGTCGTCGCACACCGGTCAGACCGGTCAGACCCACCGGTCAGACCGGTCTAGAGCTGCTGCACCTCCGTCTTTGGTTCTTCGGTCTTGGCTTTGTGGATCAACCAAGGAACCCAGTGGTTTTCTGGTGAACCACCGGAAACCCCGCGAACTCGGTGTAGCCTCCGCCAATCACCACTCATGACTCGGCTCCCACGTAGTCCCGGCTCGACCTTGGTTTTGAGGCTCAACCAAGAAACCGTCCATGACTTCATCTTGCCGTTCTTGCCACCATGCGGCCCGCACTTGACCCCGCTGGCCACCGGGTCCCTCGAACCAAGCCTACTTGTCTTCTCCACACCTGGAGGCCTCACCGGCAACGACCTTTCGCGCTTGTTCTTCACCTGCACCTGCACCAGTCAAGCCGCAACCTGCACCTGCAATACTTAGCCAAGAATCAGTCCACACCACGTTGTCAATCACTCATCACACCAGGAAGCGACCATCCACCGGTCCTCGAACCACACCTGGCTCTCATTCGTCCCCTCTTGAAAAGCCAGGAGGCACTATAGCTAGAAGAATCCTTGTGAAGAACATGGATTTGCTGGCTTTAGGGGAAGAAGCAAGGTAGGGTGTCTTGCTACACATTTATCAGCAGAGGAGCGTGCCAAAGGAATGGCCATCTTGGTCATCAACTCAGACTCCTTTCGGTGGAAGATTTACAGAATCTGGTGAAGATATTAGTCTTCCGTTTCCTCTTCGCGGCATCCTTCTCTCATTCATCGATTCAATATCCTCATCATACTTGAGATAGGATCGTGCATCCCTTGTAATTTCTTGAAGATGTATGTAACCTTCAGATCTGAGTTATAATATCATTGTTGTAATTCGAAATAGAGGAAATGAACAAATATTCACTTTAAGGGCGACATACGCATCGGCCATGTTCTGGAAGAACTGAATATTTAATTTGTACATCGGTTTTCTTTTTACATTTTGTTCTAAAGGCGATTCTTTACAGACATTGGCTATCATACTGGAGGTGATTACATTTTCAATCGGCTATAGCTCGAAAGTTCAATCGGCCGATAGGCTCGATATATCAATCGGCTTATACAATCGCTTGTATACTTGGGCAACTAATCCATCGGCTATTGTGACTCCATACCTAAGCTTTCCTTCATCTTCTATGAATTGATCCATTAAATCTTGTCGTCAGAGTCGACTGCTTGAACCGGCTTTAGTCCAAAATCGGACACCTTGAGATACTTGGTATCCCATGCCTTTCCTAATATGCAGCTCACTCGATCATAAGTCCATCCTTGTGCTTCCGTAGCTACCACCGTCAAGGAGGTTTCTCCTTTGACCATCTCCACTGAATCTCCGATCTATTGGATGATGCTTTGATGCATTGTAGATGGTATACAGCAGTTGGCATGTATCCAATCCCGACCCAGCAGTAGATTATAAGATCCCCTCCCTTTAATGACAAAGAAGGTAGTTGGAAGGGTCTTACTGTCGATGGTGAGCTCCATGCAGATTGCCCCTTGAGCTGGAGATACGTTGCCCTCAGAGTCCACCAGCATCATGTCGGTTTGGGTCAGATCTTCATCAAACTTCCTAATCTTGCGCAGCATGGTGTATGGCATTAGATTGACTGCTGCTCCTCCATCTACTAGCATTCTGGTGACTGGCTTCCCATTGACAAAACCTTTGAAAAACAATGCCTTCAAGTGTTGTCTTTTCTCATCTTCTGGTTTCTCAAAGATAGCTTGTGCAGGTTCCAGTGTCAATTGAGCCATCCCAAGTTCTTCATCGGACACATCCGAATTGACCGGAGCCATAAACTCCTTTGGTAGAAGGACAACCATGTTTATATCAGCTTTTGGTCCATCATCCTTCCCATCATCGGCCTTAGGCTTGGGACGCCATACTTTAGACCGAACCTTCTTCTTGTCCAGCACACGTCTTTCTTCTTCCTCTTGCTGTTCTAGCTGTCGTAGATGCTGGAATCTCC
This sequence comes from Cenchrus fungigraminus, assembly GCA_036936925.1. NCBI lineage: Eukaryota > Viridiplantae > Streptophyta > Magnoliopsida > Poales > Poaceae > Cenchrus > Cenchrus fungigraminus. The sequence goes on along the minus strand of CM072778.1, from coordinate 43,451,777 downwards.
TTTTTTGGGATTTGGTCAAGCCATCTGGACACCATTGTGGATTGGGCTTCTTGTATGACCGGCTTGACTCTTCATCATCCAGATGCAGAGTGCGTCGACGTTCAGGAGCCCGACACATGATATCTTCATCAAGGACTAGAGAATCGGCCATCTCTTCCAACCGATCATTTGACCTTTCATTGACTCGGCCTCCCAGCCGATCATGAACACTGGCCTTGCCCCCCAACTGATCGTAGTCACTGGCTTTGCCTCCCAGCCGTTGATGAACTGGGATCCGTTGATTACTGAACTCACGGTGATCCCTGGTCGCAGGCCTTCTATCGTTGAAGCAAACCCTCTTGGATGAGCTGCTATTGTTATAGGCCCCATTGCACTCTGGACAATTTTCTGCCGTCGGCGGTTTGATTCCTTCTTCCTAGCAGTACTTGAAGAACGGACATCTCCAATGCCCTTCATTACGTCGTTCCCACTCTTCTCTTCCTCTTGCCTTCTCTTGTCGACACTGGAATTTGTTGATCAGCATCTGGGACGTGATAGGCCGGCGTGGCTTTATGTCTTCTTCTTCAAGTAGCAACCCTTCTCCTTTAACATCTGCAGCGGTTGCTTCTACCTTGGGATCAACAGTTCCTTTATTTTGAGTCGATTCTGACGTCAGCAATTTAACACGTGACGTGTCTTTGCTAGACACCTCAACTGTATTAGTTGGGAAGGGGTGCTGATCAATCTTCATCGACTTTTCAGCTTTGGTAGGGGTTTCAAACATGAGTTTCCCTTGCTCAATAGCTGACTGAATTTGTTGTCTGAAGATCTTGCAATCATTGGTGTCGTGCGACGTTGCATTGTGCCATTTGCAATACTTCATCCTTTTGAGCTCTTCTGCAGATGGTATGGTATGGAACTGGGAAAGTTTGATCTGCCCTTGCTGAAGCAACAGATCAAATATCTTATCAGCCTTAGTGATGTCAAAGTCAAATTTTTCAGGTTCCTTCTTACCAAAGGGGCAGGATACTGTCTTCTTGCCTTTGACCTACTCTACAAGCCCTATCATATTTTCCTCATCATCAGAGTCAGAGCAATCCACATAAGACACCTTCTTTTGGAAGTTCCTCCTAGGCTCGTAGGACTTTGCAGTCTCCTGACTCATTCGACTGACTAATTGGCGGAGACTTTCAAAGTCATGTGATGCATATTTTTCCCTCAAAGTTGGCAAGAGCCCTTGGAATGCCAACTCAGCCAGTTGCTTGTCTCCCAGATTCAGACTATAGCATTTGTTTCTGACTTCTCTGAACCTTTGAACGAATCCAGCAACAGTTTCATTGTTCCTTTGTTTGAGTCTAGTCAGATCAGTAATCTTCATCTCAAGAATGCCAGAGAAGAAATAATTATGGAACTGTTGTTCCAGATCGGACCACTTGATAATAGAGTTGGCTGGTAGTGAGGTAAACCATGAAAATGTTGGCCTTGAGAGAGACGAAGAGAACAAACGTATCCTGAGTGCATCAACATTCCCTGCCTCTCCACACTGTATGATGAACCGAGTGATATGCTCCATTGTGGATGTACCATCTTGCCCAGAGAACTTGGTGAAATCTGGCACTTTGAATCTTGGAGGGAAATGTATTTGATCATAGCCAGATGGATACGGTGAAAGAGGATTTGAATGTCTGGTGGAGCATCATGACATTGAGCGCGTGACATCTAGTGAAGATCGCATACACATATCATGTGTTGTTTCAGTACTGGACGACGACTGCATTGAAGTTCCTCCTCCATCAGTGCAAAGAAGCATATGCGAAAGCGTTGCAGCCCAAGCCCCTGTGGAAGTTGTGTTCCACGTAGGTGCAGAATGCTGGGTGATACGAGCGATACGTGCCGATGTGGCGAAAGTATCTTGTGTGATGGAGGCAATGCTCTACGGCCCAGGAGTGGAGTCTAGCTTTGAAACTGTTACAATTATTGACACACACCCTGATGGCTTCTCGGTCCTGATCAAATATGCTAGTGAAGGATCACTCCCGAAGGAGGCTTATTTATGGGACACTCCTGCCAATGCCTGGCCTTATTTACTCTCGGTCGCCGACATGTACCAAGTCAAAAGGTTGAAGCTGCACTGTGTGTCAAAGATGTGGGACATGGCAAGCGAGGAAACTGTGACTTCATTTCTACGATGGGCAATTCAGGCTAACTGTCAATTGCAGGACAAGTGCATGTCTCTCTTAGAGCAAATCTTTCCTCACAGAATACTCACATATGATTGGGCGGTTGTATGCACTGATCATCCTGAATTTATGCACAATCTCCGTAGAAGATTACCTAAAGGGTTGTACTAGGGTCCCCTGTAGTTTTAATGTTTTATTTAAGTGTTTTTAGTCATGTAATAAACAGTTAAAATGGTACGTTATTTTTTTGCAGTGAGTACATTTATAATGCAAAAATCGGATCATCCGTCTAACGTGAATATGTAGAGTATAGTCATGTGTGTGTTTGTCCATTCCATGATCCATGGTGGCACGGACAACCCAGTCAACAACTTGCCTCTCTGCGTAAGGTCACTGACATTTGGGCCCGACACCTAAGCGGTCTTTTGTTTGGGTCACTGACGTTTGGGTCCATGATCCAAAGACTTTCGTTTCCCGCTTTGGACCACAAAGGCGGGACTTGAAATTTTGAATTCCCCGCTCCTCCTTCTGGTCCTCCTTATTTATATATAAAACAAAGAGGGAAACCAGGTCTCCCAATTCCCTCCTGGTAATTTTCCAAAATCAGGGGATCTTCTCCTCGATCGCCGAAGAGACCTAGATCTGCGGCGGAAGTAGCAACGGCGGCCTAGCTACGACGGCTTCCTCTGCTACGAGCGGAGGCCTTCCTCTTCTACGAGCGGCGGCCTTCCTTGGCAACGTCCTTGAAGCTGCAAGATGGTTCAAACTCGTTGCTCCGTCGGCTCCCCCGAGGCTCACCCTGGCGGCCGCAGATCTGCAACAGCTGCGCAGAATATCGTGCAGAAGGCGCAAGGTCGGGCTGCTAAATCGAGACGGCATTCGGCAGCGGCACCTTCTTCCCGTCCTATTCGTCAGGTCTGCGGTCTCCTCCCTATATTGATCGATTCAATTAGATTGCTTCCCCATGCTCTTTGGCTTTCTATAATATTCTTTCATGTTTGGGTGATTGTGGATCTACTGCACCCTATCGCAAGAGTTTGTTAGAAGTCATTTTATTTGAGGTTTGTAGAAATTTGTAGATGAAATTGTTGGACTGCTTCCCCATGCTCTTTGCCTTTGAATATTGTTGTTGCATGCTTGGGTGATTGTGGATCTTTTGTTCCCTATTGCAAGAGATTGTTCCAAGTCAACTTATTTGTGGTTTGTAGAAATTTGTAGATGAAATTGTTGGACTGCTTCCCCATGCTCTTTGCCTTGGAATATTGTTGTTGCATGCTTGGGTAATTGTGGATCTTCTGTTCCCTATTGCAAGAGATTCTTCCAAGTCAACTTATTCTTCCGATTGCTAATGATCTCAACCCTTATCTCTTATTCTTGAACTTGTTTCAGCGGGCCAAAGGGTCAACATCTGTAGTCACTCATGTTCAGACCTGCTCCAAGGTAACAAACTCAACACCTTCTTTGTTTCCGATTGCGAATGATCTCAACCCTTACCTCTTGTTCATGTACTTGTTTCAGCGGGCAAAAGGGTCAACATCTGAAGTCGCTCCTGTTCTGACCTGCTCCAAGGTAACAAACTTAACACCTTCTTTGTTTCCGATTGCGAATGATCTCAACCCTTACCTCTTGTTCTTGTACTTGTTTCAGCGGGCCAAAGGGTCAGCTAGACACCTTTGTTTCCTTAGTTCGAATCAATTACAAGGTCCTAATCTGACTTAGGATCTACTGTTGCTAGATGGAAGCTACCAAGTCAATGATGCTTCTTCCCGAACAAATTAAAACAGAGGCAGCCGAGTACTCAAGAATGGGTACCAAATCCTTATGTAGTAGTGTTGATGAAGAGCGAGTTGACGCTCCCAATCAGGATGGGGTACAACTTCGACAACGGTTTGTTGCTCACTAGAAAGAGTTATGTAGCTTGAAGAAGAAGACCGAAGAATCAGAATCAACTCTGAAAATGCAGTCTGCTGAGATTAAGAGGTTGCAGAAGCTAACCGAAGACAGTGAGGACCTCCTTCGTCTACTACTTAGCAGTAAAAGATGAAGAGGTTATGATCATTAGATCAAATCTCCACTTTCTCTTGTGATTATGAACTGGATTTAGCTTTGTTAATCAATGTTCCTTGTGATACTGTTGTCTTGTAATAGTTTGTGATATGTGATGAACAATATGGTCATGCTTGATAGTAAACAACAGTTTGCTTTATTGTATAAAGAAATATGTGCTGATTACTATTTTGCCAACCAGATCAGAATTATTCAAAAAAAGGATCAGAATTGAAATGAAATCCATTAATACTGATATATGATTAGTTAATTTTATATTGTCCTTCAGTGGGCTTAGCCCACTTTTCATTGGGCCAAAAGTCACTTTTTTTCAAATTAACGTGACACAGAAGGCCGCAACAATGTGCGCACCTGTTGGACTCGACCCAACAAAAACGGGCCCACCCTAATCAAATTTCATCTAAAAAAGCTACAATTGGGCCCAACAAAATCTTTTTTGGGCTATATGAACAACGCCAACCTACAGGAATAGTTTTGGGCTCAACCCAGCTACAAATGGGCCAAATTCGTTTTATGACGCATACGATTTGTCACAATTGGCATGCCACATCGGATGCCACATCAGATTCTGTCCAGCGTGGCAAAGCTGCAGGAACGAAGTTATGACGCATTGTATAGACGATTTTGCACGCGTCATTAAACTCATGACGCCGCGAAATAAGGTCTCGTCATTAATCATGGTTTGTGACGCTCGATTAATGACGAAGCGTTTTCGTAACAACCGGCATCATTAATCGTAGTTTATGACGAGAAACGGCCTTTTTTTACGTCACTAGTCGGCGTTTTTCTTGTAGTGATCGATGACATCACCAATCCAAGAGAGAGGGCCTCGGCGAATCAGAGACCGCCACGTGTGCTTCACATGGATCCTATGACCGACCAGAGCGACTTAACCGCGTCAAATACACGTGTACACCGGGAACCGACCTCAGGACCCACCAAGCAGCCACTTAGAGGAAGCACAGGCCGAAGGGGGCCCACCTGGGGGTCGGCCGACCCCAGGATCGGTCGAACCGAACTTGGGTTGGCTGATCCTGGCCTTCCACATGAGGGCTCTTGGTCACATTCCAAGCGTGCACGGGGTGTCCTCTCGCCGATGCCTTGGCCTATAAATAGAAGAGGATGGGGGGTAAGAAGAGGACAACACACTTGAAGACAACTTCTCACCTTAGCCTCTTTCTCTTCTTCTCATTCCCTCTTGGTGGAGGTGAAACCTCACCCCACCATGAGTGTGAGTGTGAGGAGGATCCAGCTTAGGTGGTGCTAGGTAGAGAGGGGAGTGTGTGGATGAGTAGAGGTGAGGTGTGATGATCCGTTCTTCATCCACCATCCCTTTGTATCTCGTGAGTGATGTTGTTCTTCATTTAGACTAAAGTGAGTATTTCGTTATATTCCAATTAGACTAAAGTCGCATTCATACATGGGTGATATGTTCTAGTGTTCTTCGTCTGTTCTTGATCATAGGCTTATTGTTCTAGTAGCATAACCCTGTTTGATCTTGCGGATGAGTTACATAGTAGACTTATCCGTTTGTGTGACTGCCTGTCAATTAGAATATAGTGAGTCATGAATATCTGAATTAGATCAAAGTGTCATTCATATCTCTTCGTATCGTCTCGATTCCATGATGGGCAAGGTCTAGCCGTACTCGCGGGTTCGTCGCTCCGTATTTATACGGAGTGCTATAGTATTGCTATGGGACGTCAGACGTAGCCGTGCTATAGTAGTAGTCGGTAGTGTAGACGAGGTGTCTAGACTACAGGTTATCCTTCGATTGCCCTGTATCCCACGGGTTGTATTGGGGTAGGCCGCGGTAGTGACAGCCGTTGGACCCTTACGGAATCCCCCATGTTCGGATACAGGTGCAGGCAACCATTTGCCGTGAACCAACTTTTATAGCCAGGAGGGTCCGGTGTCCGAAGCGAGATCCTTTGCAGCTTGTACCCCCCTAGAACCGAGTACCTACAAGAGATTCCATACCTCTCACCTATCTCAGCAGAGATCCTGTGTCCTTGGATAAGTCGCTCGTAGAGTACCCCATCCATTCCTCGGATTCGATACCCTTTGGAATACTCTCGAGGGAGAAGTGCTACAACAGTGTATCCGTGCGCTTGCGGACTCGTTCGCACCCGTCAGTATACCCGGGTGATTCTTACACGCTCACGCTATCCCAGCGCCATAGTGGTGAGGTTAAGAAATACCAACACCCCGCCACCTCCAACGACTCCTAGCTGTTGCCTTCGGCCCATGTCTCGGTGCCCGGCTCGTTTGCCTATAAATAGAAGAGGGATTGGGGCATTCTTCACCCATTCACTCATTTTCATCACACTCCCCTCTCTACTCTTTGGCTCTTGGGTTTTCTTGGATTTCTTCCTCGCGATTGAAGTGACCAGCACCCTCTCCAATTGTTGCTGAATATTGATCATTGGTGGAGCAACCTCGGTAAGAATTTCATTCAGTTTTACTAACCCATCACCGAGTTGCTTGTGTTGTTCGTTGTGCACCATGAGTTGGGCCGCCGGTGTGTTCCGGAAGGTGACTCGCTCCCGCCATTCGCGAGACGGAGGAAGCTCATCTCACCGCTCTGAAGCTACACCAAGCCCAATGTCGACGGAGCATGAAGAAGAAGAGGAGCAGCTCCCTACACCGCAAGCCGAAGAAGTGTACGCCGTTGACGCCCCCTTCATCGACTTGAGGGGCAAACGAGAGAGACAAGCCTACGGCATCCTCAAGGATTGAGTCTTCTCCAATATGAGGGAATTCGACCCGACTCTTCTGGAACGGACAGGTATGGACTCTGAGTTTGATTCCATTTGGCAAGCTTTTGGTTGGGAAGGTTTTGTCCCGGTTCAGGGGATCAGTTCTAGGCCTATCACCATCCAGTTCCTCTGCACTCTTCAAGAGGATGCATCTGGTATTTCATTTCGATTTCATGGAGTTCCGTATCGGGTTTCGTGGAAGGATCTTAGTTGCACCCTCGGTTTCCATCGTCGTTGTGCTATTCCTCTTGAGTAAGCTTGTAGTGATTTTAATCGCGAAAGTTTTTGGGAAGAACTCTCAGGTCGGCCTGTTCGCGGCAAGTTGACACCTTGGTGCAACGATATTCTGCATCCCACTCTCCGACTGTGGCACAAGTGGCTCGCCATCACTCTCTTTCCAAGGGATGATGTACGAACCGTGCGCACTGACGAGATGATGATCTTATATGCCGCGGTCAGACGGATCAAGGTCTCCCCCGTTCAAGCTATGATTCGGCAGTGGTTGACGAACTTTCAGATGAGGGGTTCTATTGAGTGTACGTCTTTGATTTCGCGCATCGTCACGAATCTTGGGGTTACGCAAGGGCCCAATGTGCCCTACATTGATAATCCCCGGACTCTGATCGATGAGGCTTATTTGACTCAGGGGCATATTCTTAAGAAGGGTCCGGATGATTCTTTGGTTTTCTTTTACCCTGGCTATGCAAACCAGATTCGGTTACCTAACCCGGATTTTAGGTTCTACGGCCAAGGGCCACTGACCATTCCTCTCGAGGAACCTCGTCGTTCTAGTGTCTCTAGTGACAGGGTTACTAGGAGTGCATCGAGGAGAGCAGCCAGGGCACAACAACCACCACCACAGCTGTCACCTCAGCCACAGCCCTAGCCTACCACACCTCCGCCTGGCACATGGACCTCTACCAAGTACTTGCCTGGGGTCACTCCCGTATATGCTCCCGGTTGGGATCAACCCATGTACCAGCCGGGTGTGAGTAGCTCGGCTTGGGACAGTGCAGGTAGTGGCGATTGGGCCATACCTGCCGGTGCTACCTACGGAGACGCGACGTCTTCGTCGTCCGGGTTGCGCTCGTCATCTCGTGGGGTTACCCTCACTCAGCAGATGAGCGAGCTCAACATCCGAGTCAGCGATGTGGAGGAGGTTGTGCACCAGCACGCTAAGTCCACCCGGGACTGGCAGCGTATGTCTGGCGAGAGACTTCACGCCATCGAGTAGGCACAGCAGCAGCAATTGGAGGAGCAGAGGGCTTACTTTCGGTGGATGGGATATCCCCCTCCACAGTAGTGAGCCTGAAGCTAGCTTGGGGGAGGACCCCCACTCTGAGGTAACTTGTATCTTCATTTGTTTTCAGAACCTCATATGCTAAAAACACATAAAAATCTGCAAAATTAAAAAGACCAAAAATATTTATTTGCTTTCCTAAATTAGTTTGCTTTTCATATGCGCGGTTAGAATGTTTTCGTTCGTATGGTTGAAATGATGAATAGTTGCTCTATTTATTCCTCTTGTATGCCTTGCGTACAGCTTAGTATCCTATTTAAGTTTTGAGTTAGTTGGCTTGCACGATCAATAGCTTGAAACTTGTGGGAAGCAAAAAGCATGATTTTTGCCTAGGTTGTTGTGAGGTATGATATGGTACAATAGAGTTGCTATGAGCTTGTGCCAAGTGATGTTTGATTCCCGGAGTTTTCTTTTGAAAAATACTAAAATGATAAGTTCCTCAATGATGAGAAATTCCTATCAAAGGTCATATGTAGATTCTAGCTGTTGTTAGCTTCCACATATGCTACCTGATTTCTTCATTAAGTCTTGTCGAATTGTCATGACCTTCGGCGAGGAACTTGTCATGCTCCTATGATCAAGATCACGTACACAGCCACCATGTGCTAGACTTCCACTCTGGGAGTTAGCAATCATCATTCCATCCATCCCTCATCCATTCCACAAATAAAGCTCCGCGCATTCTTCATGATTTTATCCCTCTCCAAAAATATTCAGGAAGGATTATGGGCTATGTAAAAAAAGAGAAGAAAATAAAGAAGCATAGCCCAAGTCTCGAAATCATCAAAAAGGAGAGAAGAAAAAAATCGTGCAAAAGGAGTCATTTCTCCATCCACCATATACACACACATGCACATCTTGATCAGGTTGTATGACTCGTTGCTCCCAAGGATCTGGTCTTCGACTCGACAACACATGAGAAACAGGTATGCCACATGTTTTCCCTACCTACAGATCCACATATAAGCTTATTAGGAGTAGGTTGTGAAAGAAGGCAAACCAATGCCTTGGTGAGCAACCATACACATTGAGCGATCCGAGAGTATCATTTGAGGAACTTTGATTTCTTTTGAAAACTTGAAAAACCTCCGGATTGATAACTGATCAAGGTACAAGTAATTGGCAATCTCTATATAATCACTCTATCTTTCAACCGCCCAAGGCAAGGTGAAGCTACATGCCCCGTATCGATCAAGAGAAAGGTAAGATCAATGCCAACTCATTCAACTCTGGATAGAATACCTAGCAGTACGCTTGTCATAGATTAGGAATACAACATCGTAGCAACTCCTGATCAACCAACCTAAGTCCTTAGTGCCTTGCTCGGGACGAGCAAGAGGCTAGCTTAGGGGAGTTGTTGACGGCTGTTAAGTACCTACTTTAGCCGTCAATATACTCATAAATAAAGGGGCAAAAGGCATTTCTTACACGCATTTAGTTAAGAATAATGTAGTTCCACTTGTCCTTGGAGTTTTTGTGATTATAGGTAAAATAAGCATAAAAGAAGTGACAACTCACCTTCTATGGGCCAAGCCACATCACCTCAGCCAAGGAAGGGCTGCCACCTAGGATCCCATGCATGCAAGCCATGTCATCAATCCAAGGGAAGCAACCCCGACGAGGGCGACACATGGACATCACAAGGATTGAAGGGCCCACGGGCGGGCAAACCGCCTCAAAACAAGGTGGACACCGGGGACCGACCTAAGGACCCACCTGACAGCCACCACGAGAAAGCACAGCGCCACTGGGGCCCACAGGGGGTCGGTCGAACCGACCTTGTGGCCGCCAGTGAGCAGCTGCCACGTGGTGCTTCCTGATGAATCCCTGATCCAATCCTGCGGTTCCCACGCCATTCTCCCGAAGCTGTCCTAGGCCTATAAATAGATGTGAAGGGACTCATTGCTTACCCAACTAACTTTCCAACTCCTCTCTCACTTTTGGTTTCCAAGGCTAGGAGGTAGGCTAGAGTAGTTCTACTTCAGGTTCCAAGTCTACTTTGGGATCTAGGTATGAGTTCTCTTGTATCTTTATTTTATTGTATGACATTGATCTACTTCAGTTATTCGTCTATTTCATATAAAGTAGTGTTAGCATATATGGGTGATTTGTTCATGTGTTCTTCGTTCGTTCATCATTTAGAAGCTCCTGTTCTTGATGAACAAGACCTTTTGATCCACTTGACGAATGATTTACTCATGTCTTCGGTGTTTGTTCATAAGTTAGAGGCTCGTGTTCTTCATGAACACGACCCTTTGATCCTGTTGAATAGACATAGTAGAACACTAATCTGTTTGTGTGCCTAGCCTAGTTTGATCTAGTTAGGTCACGTGTACTCGGTGTAAGTGGCCAGTTATCTGGTGGCACTGACCTAGGTCACAATAGCTCGGGCTGGCCAGTGTCTAGTTGACAACGCAAGCATGGTGCTTGGGTTGAGTAGCTGCGTTGCATATGAGCGTATCCCACGGATAGTTAGGGGTAGGCCGCGGTAGTGACAGCCGTTGGACCCTTCATAATCCCCCACGTTCGGCTACGCTGTAGGAGTCTAAGATCTAACAACCGACGTCGTGCGGAAGCGATGTGGGCGGTTAGCTCCCCGTCTGTGCCTGGGTGCTGAGCTGACATTCATACAATACTTATGTGACTGACTGGCTTCTACTAACTTTATATGTTTAGTACCTTAGAACCTAGAGCTAACTCATATGTTGCCTCCTAAGCCATAGTGTACCATAGAGAGAACGAGTTCGGGTGTGTTCACACTACCCCATCATTATCTATCTTACCCCTATGTCTGGGCTCTGACTTATTCTCGTCATTGATCTATACTCATTGCAATAGTGTTGCACATGTTAATCCAACCATGTCTTCATTGGATTCGATACCCTTTGGAATACTCCTTTGGGGAAATGCTACAATAGTATATCTATGCGCTTGTGGATTCTTTGTAACGTTAGGATTAGCACCGGAACATTTCTGACATCGTTGCTAGGAACTCACGAACTTAGCAAGGATGTTAAGGAATGCCGTCCACCATTTCTAGCGTCGTTACTGGGGATACAAACCTAGTGATGACGTTAAGAAATGTCAACAAAAATCTACAGAGGTTGTGTAGCTATAGCCCATACATTAGCTACATCATTAAGAAGGTCACACAGAGGAATTATAGTAGTGACACAAGGCATCATCCTTTGCAGCCCAAGCCCAGCAAGACAGTGAGAATCCCTTCTCCACCAGATGAGTAGCAGCAAAAGGAAGAAATTTTTGAAGAAATGGAAGCACTGCGGAGTTGGGAGGCTTACCAGCCAGGGGGCGGTCTAACCGCCCCCCAGGGGCAGTCTGACCGCCCCTGGCAGAGGGAGGAAAAGCATAGTTCCCCACTTCGCAAGTTGATCAATATTTTTATTGGGATGTGCAAATCTCAGAGGGACATAGAAGTTGCTGAACAAGAAAAGAGGAAGAAGGACAAGAAAATGAGGGACACCATGAAGGCCCTACACACTCATGCCGGTATCCAGCCTCCAAGGTCTCCCATCGCACCATCTCCTCCATAGCTCGAGATACCTTCAGTGGATGATAGAGTGCAGAGCTTCCTAGACTCGGATTTTTATAATCAATATGGAAGCAACTTTGCCTCGGACATTGGTGCCTCCTCCTCCTCAGCCCCTCCTCCTCCACCCATTGGTTTTGACACCATGTTTGAGGGTGATACAGTGGCACCGGAGCCTTGGGTTGCTCCTCCACCAGATGAGAGTTGGGGGGCTCGCATTTCACATGAGTTCTTTAATAGACCTCCACCATCCTATGGCACGGAAAAATCTCTCTTGTCTCTTTTCTGAAAATTTTCCGTATCTAGTTCTTTTTTATCTCATTTCTCTCTTGTTTGCCTAAATTGAAGATCCAAACACCGGAGAGGAAAATTGGGATAGGTGGCAGTGATCTTGCAGCACCAACATCTTCTCCAGGCCCTTTATGGATGCTTGATGACAAAGGGGGAGAAGAATTGGATTAAAGCTCCATGTTTTATCTTTGAGGCTAGCTGTTCTGCAGGGGGCGGTCTAACCACCCAGGGTAGGAGGTCTAACCGCCCTACCCCGTGGGAGCTGAGAGAGGCTCTGGCTTTGTAATAAATTGGATCTCTTTTATTTTGTGGACTTGAGAACATATATTGTGTGCTTCTGGGTGTGTAGAACTCATTTATGTACCTTAAGTGACAATTGTGATAGTTTGTGATGAATAAATTCTTTGATGATTGTTTTTGTGCAAGCTGAATGGAGGAGGCGGTCTAACCGGCTTGCAACCCCGGTCTGACCGCCCCTGTCCAGATAGCTAAGCACTTTGTAGGCTGAATGGGGGAGGCGGTCTAACCGGCCTGCAACCCCGGTCTGACCGCCCCTGCCCAGACAACTAACACTTGTTTCTTTGTTGATTGCTTATCATGCCATATGCATCACGGTTTTATTTTATTTTGTCACACACACCTCCAGCACTCCAGTGATTCTAAGATATAGGGAGAGCTCCTATGGTTTTCTTCTCTAAATATGTGCTTTTGGCATTTGAGGCCAATTTTTTAAATTCCATTCAAAGCACACATTGAGGAGGAGCTCTAGCTATATCTAAGAATCAAAATGCGCTTAATCGATTTATTTGTAAGCTTTAATCGAGTTGTCATCAATCACCAAAAAGGGGGAGATTGAAAGTGCATCTATGCCCTAAGTGGATTTTGGTGAATTGAGTGACAAAGCGATTATAGGTCTAACTTGTTTGTCAAAGATTGTGAGCAGTTTTTTATTAATTATTCATGAGCTATGATCGTTGCATTTAAATGGATATTATTTGGCTCCCAATGATTGAAGGTAAGCAAGTGTGTGATCCTTATGCAAATTGGTGCATCTCAAGCAATAAATGGTTTTATATTGGGGATATTTTGCAAAGATAAATTTCATGTCTCCAAGGATTATGGTAGCTTGGCTAAAAATAAAAGGGGTCATAAAAAGAGAAATTGGTAATTCTCTCTAATTAAATGCAAGGCTTCATGTGGTAATTGAAAGAGGACACAAGGATGAGTATAGAGTTTATGGTCCTTAATTGGAAGCTTGCATATTCATTGTCGATCAAGAACAAGCATTTGACTTCTCCTAAAAAAAGAACAAGCATTTGAAGCGGGATTTCAAATGAAGGTTAATTGTGGATGAAGCAAAGCCAAACTCAACGTGGATTGGGTAAGTGATCAAGAGATCAACCAAGATGACTAGGGTGAGGGACTAAGCAATCTTTGGGGTCCTAGCTAAGCCGCCATTAGTGTTTTGCTAAGGTGAAGTTCTAGCATCCGTGGGGTCTCGAAGTATCATATCCAAGCCTTAACCGAGGGAAGCAATGCAACTCATCTATTTGTTATGATTGGCAATATGGAGTGACTTGTGGATCCAAGTGTGCATTCTTATGCTAGATGGATGAAGGACCGATTAGGCGAACCAGAGAGGGGGGGAGTGAATGGGAGCCGATAAAAATTCTTCTCGAAGGAGATGGGAACTCCAACAAGACGAACACGGCTTCCAACTCACGTCTCCGACCCAACTACCCAAGTTGGTCAAGACCACGCAGCCACTGGAGTGCTACTGGTCCTAGGAACCAACACTCAACCTTCCTAGCCAAAACTCACCAAAACACACAGCGGAAACTTGCACGGCTTGCTGCCTGTGCTACACCGGTCAGACCGATGGCCTGCGCCGGTCAGACCGGTGACACCGGTCAGACCGGTGGACAGAGCCGGTCAGGCCGGTGACTACAGCAGCCGCACAGCAAACGTTCCAGGAAGCCTCAGTGAATCCTCTAGGCCCTGGAACAAAAACCACCACGAAACACAACCTGTGAGGAAGAAGAACCCCTCACAAAGCCTAGCAAAACAACTCCAAACACTCCAAGAACTGAACAGCAGGACCACGGGACAAAACCACACGGACAAGGCTGTTCCCCGAGACAAAAACCCACCAAGGGCTAGCACCGGTCAGACCGGTCGAGAGCACCGGTCAGACCGGTCGTGCCTGGGCAGCTCGGGATGAACAGCGCCCGCGAGTCAACTCCTCCAAATCCAACTCCCGATCTCCCGATTCGCTCCACGGTTTTGCACAAGACTTTGGGGATAGTAGGAACACCTCATGGGTACTCCATAGCCAAGATTTGGTCCACCAAAACTTGTCAAATCAAGAGGAATCGAAGAAATCCCACCAAGAACGCCTCTAACCCTAGAGCCACGAAAACCCCAAAATCGAGCCCCTTTGCTCACGGATTTGGAAGGGGAATCAAAGGGAAAAGAACCACGAAGGGTTCATGCATACATCCCCCACCAAATCCCAAAGAGAAAGGTCTCGAAATCGCTCCAAGAAAATCGCCAAGAAAGGGCTCCGAAAATCACCAAAAAGGAGAAACGGGAAAGACACATCCAAGCCTTGAGGAACCACGCCGAATCATCTATACATACCAAAGAGGTTCATACAAGGTCTAGCTTGCCGCCCGATCATCCTTCCCTCTCACAAGATCTCACCATGAAGCTCTCAAGCTAGTCCTACGAAAATCCTAAGAAAATAGGAAGGAAAATAGGAAAACCAAATGAGCTAGGGTTCCAAGAGATGGCTGCCATCCTCTCACCACTTGGGTTATATGGAGGCAACCGAAAGACTAAAATACCCTTACTAGCTAACTAGGGATACATGCCCCTCGAGGGCGAAATTGGAAGTCTTTGTCTTCGCACCATCGGACGGATGCCCAGCAACCGCAAACTTGCTTAGCCTCGACGCAAGCCTTGCGATCCCGACGCGTGTCCTCCGCTTCGAAGATTCCGGACTGCGTCGTCGCACACCGGTCAGACCGGTGCTCCTCACCGGTCAGACCGGTACCCACCGGTCAGACCGGTCAGACCGGTCTGGAGCTGCTGCACCTCCGTCTTCGGTTCTTCGGTCTTGGCTTTGTGGATCAACCAAGGAACCCAGTGGTTTTCTGGTGAACCACCGGAAACCCCGCGAACTAGGTGTAGCCTCCGCCAATCACCACTCATGACTCGGCTCCCACGTAGTCCCGGCTCGACCTTGGTTTTGAGGCTCAACCAAGAAACCGTCCATGACTTCATCTTGCCGTTCTTGCCACCATGCGGCCCGCACTTGACCCCGCTGGCCACCGGGTCCCTCGAACCAAGCCTACTTGTCTTCTCCACACCTGGAGGCCTCACCGGCAACGACCTTTCACGCTTGTTCTTCACCTGCACCTGCACCAGTCAAGCCGCAACCTGTACCTGCAATACTTAGCCAAGAATCAGTCCACACCACGTTGTCAATCACTCATCACACCAGGAAGCGACCATCCACCGGTCCTCGAACCACACCTGGCTCTCAATGGAAAGATCCTAAGTCACTAGCTCAAGTATGGACGTGCTCAAGACATAGGCTATGTTGGAAG
Organism: Cenchrus fungigraminus; assembly: GCA_036936925.1. Taxonomy (NCBI): domain Eukaryota; kingdom Viridiplantae; phylum Streptophyta; class Magnoliopsida; order Poales; family Poaceae; genus Cenchrus; species Cenchrus fungigraminus. Next base: position 43,436,043 of record CM072778.1, on the reverse strand, counting down.
CCCTCAAGTTGGAATTGCAAAAGTATGGCAAGATTGAAGATCTATAAGCTCAAGTGGTTGACTCGGTTTTATATTTGTTCTTGAGTATAGGAATGTCGTACTATCAAGAGGGATGCAACATAGCTCTAAGACAAAAGATCAAAAGTACTCATTAGTTTACCTAAGTGAGAAATAGCCTTGAGAGAGTCCCTGAGTGATCTAACAAACCTCTAACCCAACCTTAGCCACTTCAACATGTCTTGAAGTGTTTGTGAGAAGAGAAAAGGGGTTTTGGGCTCTCTCTACGCAGGGCAGTCTAACCACCCCAGGCAGCCAACGGCTGGTTTTCCAAACTGACCAGTGGCAGGCGGTCTAACCGCCCTGGCCAGAACTCTAACGGCTAGTTTTCTTTGTGAGGGGTATAAGTACCCCACGAGCTCCACTTGTTGAGGCTGCTGGTTCAAGTGTTGCTGAGGTGCTCCCCCTGCTATTTTTCATACGCCAAAGCCAAAGAAACACTCCTCGACCCTCTCTTTGTGAGATTTGTGATTCAAGCCATATCCTAGTGTTGGGTTGAGAGTTTAAGCCTTTGTGAGCTTGTGTGAGCTGAGCAAGAGCATCCCATAGCTTGAGCACTTGTGATTCGCGTTGGAAAGCCATTGAAGCATTTGTTACTCTTGGAGGTTCGCCTCCTAGACGGCTAGTCATCGCCGGCTAGCTCCCAAGGTTGTGGTGAGCAGCGGCAAGTTTGTAAGGGCTGTGATCTTGCCTCTTCGTGGAAAAGATCGCCTTAGTGGAAAAGGAGGAAAGCGGTTGAAAGAGACTCGGCTTGTTGTGGGAAAGTTCCCTTACAAGCTCCTCAACGGAGACGTAGCCTTCCTTAGTGGGAGGTGAACTTCGGGAAACAAATCCTCGTCTCTCATTTGTGGTTTGCCTCACTTGTTTGATTTATAGCATATTTACTTTACTTCCGCTCGATCTACTTGGGTGTGCTTGTCTTTGAGTGCAGGGATCATTACCCTGCTTGTGATCATCTACTAAAGTCACTCAAGAACTTTGGTTCTTGCTAGAAGTCAAGAGAAGCTTTGAGTTGTGTTTTTGCAGGTTCACTGCATGGAGGCGGTCTAACCGCCCCCCTTTGTGCTGGGTGCACCAGGAGCGGTCTAACCGCCTGGCAGGGGTGGTCTAACTGCTTGCGCCAGTGAAGTGCAAGTTTCGGGGGAAAAGTTTTATTTGGTCGTATCGCCTATTCAACCCCTCTAGGCGACATCAAGGACCTTTCAGTTAGATAAGCAAGAATTATTCATTTATAAGAATTTTTGCTCATGAGAGTTACCGGTTATCTTTCCAAATTGGGTTGGACTCTGAACTCTTGCAACAAAAGCATCTCAAAACAAAAGATGATATAGTAAATTGATGAATGCATATATAGAATTGACATTAATTTGTGGATCAAACACCTTTATCATATCAAACATATGGCGAGACCGCAACACAAGTAGTTATAACTTGCCAGCATAATTTGACGCACGAACACACTTAAACTACACAACCAAGCTATTGTGATGTCGGCACTTGGATCATTTTCATCAAGCTAAACTTTTTTTTAGAATCGGCATTTCCAGCTAAACACGACTACACGAGGGAGTTGCAGAGTCCCTCCAACTCCAACACCTGATGTCTAGCGGCTCACCAGGCCAGGACGGCTGTGTTACCATTGGCTGGAACACTGCCACATATTCATATTCTAGCTGCTCCTGTGCCAACAATTGCTTTCTTTTTACCTTGTGCATTTGCCAAGTGCTTCGTGTCTCTTCAACCAGTAGTAACAATCCAGCACAATATCATCATCTGCATCTAATTGACATGCATCATAATATACCTATCTATTAAATATTTTTTAAGCTGTTTAAAATGGTTAAAAGTTAGAATTCTAAAATTTAATGGGCCACCTCTTTTGTTTACTATCTGAAAAATTATTGTATCAATAGAGTTGAAAAAGAATAGAAACGAACACATATGGCTCACCATGGAAAGGAGATTTTTTAAAGATAAAGAAAATAGTTCAATGCTCTGCCACCGTACATCGACAAATTTTTACATCACCGTCTGTAGCGAACATGGCCTTATAAGCCATTTGTTCGAGTTTGATTTTGGTGATTCATGACAACATGATCAATGGAACTAACAATATTATTGAGCATGTCTTTATAGACATTTCTAGGTCCCAAGGATGCAAAAATACCACATGCCAAAATGAGAAGATAGATTATTTTTCAAGGGTCAAAACCGCAGAAGAAAAGGAAGAAAAAGGGCACCGTCGGATGAACCGACGGTACATAGGAAGAAGCGTCGGTGCAAGCGTCGGTGTATTTGGTACACTACGAGAAGTCTCAAGTGAACAGGTACCGTCGGATGAACTGACGGTCCATATTCTAGTTGCGTCGGATGATTGGAAGGAACAGAGCTGCAAAAGTCACTAGCACGGGATGAACCGATGGTCTAAGTGGGGACACCGTCGGTCTATCCGACGCTCAGTTTGAATCAAGACAGAGGTGCGCCAAGACTGGAGCTTCAGCACTGGATGAACCGACGGTGGAGCAGCGGTTCATCCGACGGTCTCGAAGATGCTAACAGTAAGGTTTTGGCGAGGAGTCCTTCAGCACCAGATGAACCGACGGTGGGATCAAGCAGGCGTCGGTGTATGCGTCAGATCAATTGTGTCAGAGGATCTCAATGGCTCAATGACGTGGATGGGGCACCGGATGAACCGATGGCCCTGAAATGATAGCATCGGTTCATCCGACGCTACCTTTTTCAGTGGTCGTTAGCCAACGGCTCTTTGGATGCCTTGGGCTATTTATACCGCCTCCACTCACCCATTTGAGGTTGCTGGATTGTGTGGAAGTGCAGAGGAGTGCAAGACACTTAGAAGATCATATCCAAGCCATACAAGTGCTAAATTGCTCATCCATAGACTTGCACATGCTTTGTGTGTGTGCTTAGTGCTAGGCTTAGCTTAGAGCTAAGTGAGTGCACGGTTGTGCCAACCTTGTGAGGAGATTCTTGAGTGAATTAAGTTGTAAAAGGTGCGTCGGAAGCCTCGGGGCCTAAGTGGCTCACCGGCAATCGTCTTCGACCCTCCGGCTTGGTGTGGAGTGGCGAGGACACATTGTGCGGGGGATGTGGAGACTGTTGGCGGTCGATTTCCATCAACCAATAACACTTGTTATATTATGGTTTGAACTTCATTTTGGAACAAACCCGCCACTAGGCATACTAATGATATAACAAGTTCATCGTTGGATGTGCATTTTGGAGTATAGTGTTTTTGCAGGAATTCATGTATTAAATGAGGGAAGATGCAACTAGTTCGGAGGACGTTTTCCAAGTCAATCAAGGAGCTCCGACCGTGTGCAAACTTGCCTCCAAAGGTGGCATGGACCAATGTGCTTCAATGAATAATTCCCGAGGACCGAGATGAAAAGACCGGAAGTTCATGCATAAAGATCCCTCAACTTGGTCGCGGAGATAACGACATCCAAAGCCCACAATTGAAGGAGCAAATGATCCAAAATGCAAAAGATGGAGCGCAGAGCAAATTGGGCCGAAACCGAGCCCAGAAGGGCCCACCCCTTTCTGGTGGCGGTTCGCTACCCCCTTTCTTCGATGTTAAGTACGTGGAACCCTAAGCGTGTGGGGAGGCGTCCATTCGCCAGAGACGCCATCTAGTTCCTCAGAGCCGCCAAGGAAGAGAGAATCAACTACGAGAGAGACTCTTGGGGGAGGACACTCGAGAGAGATCATCGCCAAGCCCAAGGAAGGTCGCCACGAGGAAGGAGGACGCCGAGAGCTTGCCACAGCACCGCCGGAGTTGAAGGACAATGAGGATCCATCTTCATCGAAGGCATCCACCATCTCAATGCTGCCATGCATAGCGTCATGATGGGGTAAAGTCTATCGTTTGTCCATGGAGTTGTAACGAAACATGAAGTGTAGTCACCTATCTTGTTTGGATCATATGTCTATCATACCATTTGTTGATGATGCTTAATGTTTAAGGCTAGCTACCATGCTTTCGGGGTTGCTCCCGTAGATCGCGTCAACATACCGTGTTCATTAGGGTTAGTACCGATTACCTTCGCGTAGTGACATGTACGAGGGAAGGGAAACGTCTAATCCTTGACCACATGCTTAGATAGATTGGATCGGGGCTTTATCATGTTTTGGGTGATTGCATCTTCAAGTACCTAGACTCCATGGGCATACATTCTTCATACTTGTGCACCTTTCATCTCTCTTTAACATAATTTAGGGTTAGTTTTTCTTTACTTTATAGATTAATCTTTCTATCATAAGTCTTCAATCAACTAGATTAGTGTTAGGTTAAACACTAGTAATCCCCTTGCTCCTTGGGTTGACAAGAACCTTGGGATCTCCCGTAGGTGAAGAAGGGCATAGGAGATCCGTACGCTTGCGGATCGAAACTTCATACGAGTTTCACCTATCAACAAGCCCCTTTTTCTGGCGCCGTTGTCGGGGAGCAAGCTAGTTTACTTCGTTTAATCTTTCATTAATTTTGTTGATTACTAACATCTAACCCTAGTCTTCTAGAAAAACACTCTTTTTTGTTTTTGTTTTTGATTGTCTAGATGGTGTTCATTGGAAATTCCTTGGAGGAACCGGAAAAATCACTAAGAGACTTTGCTAGCCCTCGATGTGAGGACATCAAGGTACAAGAGTCGGATTTGGTTCTCCAAGCGACAAGGTACGAAATCAAGCCTCGAATCATTGAGATGGCAGCAACTAATCCGTTCCGAGGGGTGGAGACAGACAACCCATATAGACATATCCAGCGCTTCACGACACTATGCAATACGGTACGACAAGAGGGAGTCCCTGATGATTGGTTTAAATGGAACCTCTTCCCCTACTCACTTGCCGATGAAGCAATGAAGTGGTATTCATTCGCATCCTTCGAAGTCGAGGGAAATTGGAATCAATTGATAAAGAAATTTTGTGCCAAGTTTTTTTCCTATAAGCAAGATTCAACATATAAGGAGGCAAGTGATTACTTTGAAGCAAGGAGAAGAAGAAGGGATTGATCAAGCGTGGAATAGATTCAATGAGCTAGTTGAACAAGGACCAAGACTCTGATTTCCCGGTGATGTACTTTTGCATACATTTTTCTTTTCCCTAACCCCTAGTTGCATGGAATACGTTCAAATGTGTGTAGAAGAGGATCTCATGGAGAAAACACTCACGGAAGCTGCCCAACTTCTACAAAAAATAAGCAAAGCGGTGGCCATGCGAAGAGATTGGGAAACACGACTTTCGGGGAAGCCGGAATGTGATACAAGTGTGAGACCACTTGCTGCAATTTTCAGAAATACGGCCCAGGAAGAGAAGAAAGAGGAGCCAATCCCAAAAAAGGTTGAAGAAATTAAACACGCGGAAACTAGAACTATCCCGGAGAGTGATCACGCCGAGACAAGCAAAGCAAGTGAAAGGACTATGTCAAGCGCGAAGCCACTAAGGGAGTTCGAGCAAATGGATTGGGTCCCAATTGATTTTGGAGAAATTTTTGACAAGAGAAGACCGTTCCCTAATCAAAGGGGAATGGCAAAAGCTTCGGAGATGGACTTTCCGCCGGAAAAACAAGTGGAACATACTTACAACCTAGAGACAAACGGGGAGGTCCTACAAAAACTCTTTAGCGAAGGAGAAGTGGATCCGGACCATGTGGCCGAAGCAAAGAGGATTATGGGAATCAAGCCCGAGGCATCACCATTCACTCGCCTCGCTGAAATTTATGCCATATGATCCGATGAAGAAGAGAAGACATTGCCGCGTATAGATTGCAAGGTCAACAACATTGATTGCAAGGCGTTATGCGACATTGGAGCACAAGTAAGTGTTTTGTCTTCTAAAATTTTTGATAAAATTCATGATCATACCATTGACCTAGTTCCAACCACTACTAAATTAATCATGGGAGATGATAGAATTGTCAAACCGATTGGAATTGCCTGAAATCTTGAAGTTTTAATTTCTGGAAAATACATACCAACCGATTTCTTCATTGTTGATTTCTACTATGATAAAAATGATCATGTAATTCTTGGTAGACCGTTTCTCAAGTTGGTTAATACCGTTTTAGATGCCAGAAAGGAAAAGTAACTATTAATCTTGATGGGGATAATCACACATATAATTTTCTTCCCGCTTCTAGAATTGCCTCACCCCTACCTCTTGATGACGAAGAGGTAGAGAGCCTTCGTTTTGTTGAAACCTTTAGGGATCCATTGCAAAGAGCAATGGAGAATGAATCTAATGATGAGCTAGATGGAGAATTAGCGGGCGCAACTAAAGGACTAGAGCCACAAGACGGAAGCTTAGAGGAAGATAAATTTGAAGACATTGGGGAAATTAAACATGAGGAACCACAAGACCGGAGGTGGATCTTAAGCCATCACCCAAAGGATTAAAATATGAATTTTTGGGGCCGGACAAGACTTATCCCGTGATCGTGAGCGATGAATTGAGTCCCGAGGAGAATGGCATGTTGCTGAATTTATTGAAAAAGCACAAGAAGGTGATCGGATATTCGATAAATGACCTCAAAGGACTTATCCTAGTGTTTTGCACTCACCGCATACCTATGGAGGATCAATGCAAGCCCGTTGTGGACCATCAAAGGAGGTTAACCCATGCCATGCGAGAGGTGGTGAAGAAGGAGGTTATCAAGTTGTTGGACGCCAGAATCATCCACCCGGTGCCGCATAGCGAGTGGGTGAGCCCCGTACATTGTGTGCCGAAGAAAGGAGGTTTGACCGTGGTGAAGAATGAGAAGAATGAACTAATACCGCAAAGAACCGTGACCGGATGGAGGATGTGTATTGATTATCGTAAATTGAACAGAGCAACGAAGAAGGATCACTTCCCCCTACCGTTCATCGACGAGATGCTTGAGAGGTTAGCAAACCATGCATATTTTTGCTTTCTTGATGGATACTCGGGGTTCATGCAAATTCCCATTCACCCGGATGATCAACACAAGACAACATTCACTTGCCCTTATGGAACATTTGCATATAGAAGGATGCCCTTTGGTTTATGTAATGCTCCAGTCTCTTTTCAACGATGCATGATGGCGGTATTTTCGGAGTTCATCGAGGAAATTGTCGAGGTATTTATGGATGACTTCTCCGTTTATGGTAAAACTTGTGTGGATTGTTTGGCAAATTTGGATAAAGTTCTTACAAGGTGTGGGGAGGTTGACTTGGTGCTAAATTGAGAGAAATGTCACTTCATGGTGAAACAAGGAATAGTGTTGGGACACGTGATCTCCGAGAGGGGGATTGAGGTGGACAAGGCTAAGGTTGAAGCGGTTGAGAAGCTTCCACCACCGACGGATATCAAATCTTTGAGGAGTTTCTTGGGCCATGCGGGATTCTATAGAAGATTCATCAAGGATTTCTCAAAGATTACAAAGTCGTTGACTAATCTTCTCCAAAAAGATGTGCCATTCAATTTTAACAAGAAGTGCTTGGCGGCATTCCGGACACTAAAGAGAGCTCTCGTGACCGCACCTATCATCCAACTGCCCGATTGGAGTCAACCATTTGAGATCATGTGCGACGCTAGCGACTATGCTGTTGGAGCCGTGTTGGGACAACGAAAAGAAGGCAAGGTACATGCTATATATTATGCTAGCAAAACCCTTAATGGAGCTCAATTAAATTATGCAACAACGGAGAAGGAATTACTTGTGGTAGTATTTGCTTTCGAAAAATTCAGATCCTATATTGTGAATTCTAAGGTAATTGTATACATCGATCATGCGGCAATCAAATATCTCTTGTCTAAAAATGATGCCAAGCCAAGGTTGATTAGGTGGATCCTTCTCTTGCAAGAGTTCGATGTGGAGATTCGGGATAAAAAGGGGTCGGAAAATGTTGTGGTCGACCATCTATCAAGAATGAATTGTGAGGATGATAAAGAGCCCATCGAAGACAAGATGAGAGATGATTATCTATATCGCATCCTTGACAAAGACACTTGGATGATCAACATCATTCGAGCCATACGAAAGATGCCACTTGATCACTTAGATAAGCATGCTCAAGGAAGGGTGATGGCTGAGAGCCGAAAATATTATTAGGATGCACCTTATCTCTTTAGGCTTGGAGCGGATGGAGTCTTGCGAAGGTGCGTACCAAGGGAAGAAAGAGTCAAAATATTAAGGAAGTGTCACTCGGGCGAATATGGAGGACACTATGGACATTTTAGGACTCAAGCAAAAGTATGGGCTAGTGGGTTCTATTGGCCGGAGACGCATGAGGACTCAAAAAGGTACGTTGCTTCTTGACCGGAATGTCAAAGAATGGGGAATATATCTCAAAGGAATGCTATGCCTTTAAATTATTACAAATTGATCTATTTGACGTATGGGGAATTGTCTTCATGGGGCCTTTCACTAATTCAAATGGATATGAGCATATATTAGTAATCGTTGATTATGTATCCAAGTGGGTAGAGGCCATCCCTTGTCGAAGAGCTTCAACAGAGGAATCTATATCAATGATCAAGAATGTTATATTCCCACGCTATGGAGTCCCACGAGTTTTGATAAGTGATGGAAGAACACACTTCACGGGAAATAGTTTCAGAAATTGCTTGTCTAAGTTGGGGATCGAGCATAGAGTAGCCACGGCTTACCACCCACAAACCAATGATCAAGCGGAAACTTCAAATATGCACTCAAGAGTATTCTTAACAAGACCGTTGAGAAGGGAGGTAAAGATTGGGCGAAAAAGTTGGACGGAGCATTATGGGCATATCGAACGGCACATAAGACACCAATAGGTATGACACCATATCAATTCGTTTATGGTAAATCTTGTCATTTGCCTTTGGAACTAGAGCACAAAGCATATTGGGAGATCAAGGAGATGAATCTTGATGTGGATGCCGCGAGAATCAAACGAAGAATTCAAATAAGCGAATTAGAAGAGATGAGGCTTAAAGCTTATGAGAGTGCAACTATCTACAAGGAACGAATGAAGCGATGGTATGATAAAAGACTCCAAGCAAAGGAATTCAAAGAAGGCGACAAGGTCCTCCTCTATAACTCAAAGTTCAAGATATTCAGGAAAGGCAAATTGAAAAGCAAATGGGATGGACCGTATGTCGTCCACTCGGTCTCGCCAAGCGCAGCGGTAACGATTATGGATATAAAAGGAGACCAATATGTGGTTAATGGACAGCGATTGAAGGTTTTTCTTGAGCCCGACGTCGTGCCCATCGACTACATTGACATATACACCATGGAGGATGGGCCCGAGCGTCAAGCCTAAGACGTAAAATAAGGTAACTTTTCTGTAAATAAATTTTCATTTACTTTTCTTATTTTTATCGAGTCCTTTTTGCGATTTTTAGCTGGACCTTTTCACCACATAGGCTAGTATGCACGAAACATAGAGGCCCGCAGAAGATTAGCCACGGGGGCCCAAACCAAGGGGTAGGCCGGTCGGCCCATGCCGACCGGCCCAGCACCTCCCTGCGTCGGTTTTGGCTGAGTTTTCCCGGGCTATGCTCTTCTTGTGGGAAGTTTCATTAGTTGTAGTTGCTAGCTTTTATCCCTCTTGTTATTCTTGAAACATTACGATGAGGACTCCGTAAGATCTAAGCGTGGGGGGAGCTAGCTCTTTTAAAATTTTTGCTCAAGTGGTGGAAGGTCGAGTCTTAAAGTCACTACGTAGTTTTGGGGATATCGCGACCGATTTTTATGGCGACAGGGGGTTTTGATCGCAATAAACTAGTCTTAACATGACAATTGTCGAGATTGGTCGCAATAGTGTTGTATGTTGCGACCAATTCATGAGCATTGCAATTGTTATTGCAATTGCCACAATGCGTGCACTTTTGTTGCAATTGCGGCGACGGTATTGCCACGGTTTTTGCTAATGGTTGCAGTAGTGACCCCTGTCACAACGACTATGACATGTCGCTATTTGTGGTGTCGTGTGTTGCAAAAGAGTCTTACATATAGCAACGAAAATGCAATCGTTGTGACTAAAATCTTTGGTATTGCAATGTGGATCGAAAATGTTGCAATTGCGGCGACGGTATTGCCACGGTTTTTGCTAATGGTTGCAGTAGTGACCCATGTCACAACGACTATGACATGTCGCTATTTGTGGTGTCGTGTGTTGCAAAAGAGTCTTACATATAGCAACGAAAATGCAATCATTGCGACTAAAATCTTTGGTATTGCAACGTGGATCGAAAATGTCGCAATTGCGGTGACGGTATTGCCACGGTTTTTGCTAATAGTTGCAGTAGTTACCCATGTCACAACGACTATGACATGTCGCGACATGTGGTGCTGTGTGTTGCAAAAGAGTATTAGTTTTAGCGACCAAAATGCACTCGTTGACTGGATTCTATGATATTGCAACATGCACAAAAAATGTTGCAAATTGGTCAGAGGTATAGCGACGCTAACATGAAAATCGTCGCACTAAGGAAGATGCTATTGCGACAAAATGTTGTTGTTGCAATCGAAAGAACCATTAGAAGCAACTGATGTGTTTGTGGGTGCCACCAGGATATCGTGGGCCTATTTGATGGCCTGTGGGCCTAGATAATTTCCTGCACACATATGACACTTTCTTTCATGAGGAAAGTTCGATCCAAAAACCATTTATTCTTCGACCAAAGAAGAAGATTTTGATGAGTTATATAACTTTGGTATTCATGACTTTTCATTCGAAATCATTTATTACCCTAAAAACATGTGAATTTCTCAAATTTAAAAAACTTGTGGGTTAAATCGATAAAAATAATATAGCACATATGATTTGAACCTTGCACTTGTGGCTTAGAAAAGAGCACTTCTACCACTAGACCACCACATTTGTTGTGTTCAGTTTGGGGATTTAATTGTATATATTCTTTATTCTCATATATCACACACCAACTCTCTGGAAAATGTAAAAAAACAAAACATGGAATGGAGAACTTGGGATTCGAACTCAAGACCTTAAAGTTGAGACAGACACACCTTACCACTATGTTGTGCCTTAGGTTGTTATGGAGTTTGACTTTTTTATATACAATATATTGTCGTGTAGCGTGCCAATCCTATTTGGCCACTTGGCCAGACTAAAGAACACACAAATAGTTCTTTTTTTCTTCTTTTAATCCAGAATTTAAACTTGTATCTAGTATTTCTCCTTCATGGCTACTCCAAATCTGATGATTTGTTTCCTAAAAAATCCTAAAATCATGCTCTACCTAGTTATGAAACTTATTAATGATATTTTTTTTGAAAAATCGTCTCGTGTGAGTCTGTTTGAAAAATCCAATTTTTGAATTTCAAAATATGACAAATACAACTACGATTTGTACACTAAATGATGTCAAATGGAAAAGTGATGAATACCAAAGTTTCATATCTCATCAATATCTACAATATTTATGTACACCATTTTATCATTTTCAAAAGTGATAATAACATGTAGTACAAATTTGACAAGTCTCTAACATAGCTTCTTAAACTACGTGAGTAAATATAGGATTAATGACCAATGTATACTACAACTACCTCAAATGGAAAAAAGACATAAATAAAGATTATAGATCATGATAAGTTATGAAACTTCAGTATTCATCAGTTTTCTAGCTGAAATCATTTAGCGTTCCAAAATCATGATTTTGGTTATCAATTTTTGAAATTCAAATTTTGAATCATTCAAACTTTGTCACATGGATTAATGAACTGAATAATGTTTTTAGATCTTGATGAGTTATATAACTTTGGTATTCATTACTTTTCATTTGAAATCATTTATTACCCTAAAAAACAGGTGAATTTCTCAAATTTAAAATTTTTCAAATTTAGAGAACTTGTGGGTTAAATCGATAAAAATAATGAAGCACATAGGATTTGAACCCTGCACATGTGGCTTAGAAAAGAGCACTTCTACAACTAGACCACCACATTTATTGTGTTCAATTCGGGGATTTAATTGTATACACTATTTATTCTCATATATCACACACCAGCTATCTGGAAAATGTAAAAAAACAAAACATGGAATAGAGAACTTGGGATTCGAACCCAAGACCTTAGAGTTGAGACAGACACACCTTATCACTATGTTGTGCCTTAGGTTGTTATGGAGTTTGACTTTTTTTATATACATTATATTGTCGTGTAGCATGCCAATCCTATTTAGCCACTTGGCCAAACTAAAGAACACGCAAATAGTTCGTATTTTTTTTATTTTAATCTAGAATTTAAACTTGTATCTAGTATTTCTCCTTCATGGCTACTCCAAATCTGATGATTTGTTTCCTAAAAAAATCATAAATTCATGCTCTACCTAGTTATGAAACTTATTAATGATATTTTTTTTTGAAAAATCATCTCGTATGAGTCTGTTTGAATAATCCAATTTTTGAATTTCAAAATATGACAAATAGAAGTAGGATTTTGTACATTAAATGATGTCAAATGGAAAAGTGATGAATACCAAAGTTTCATATCTCGTCAAGTTTAAATTCAGACCATTTTATCATTTTCAAAAGTTATATTAACATGTAGTACAAATTTGACAAGTCTCTATCATAGCTTCTTAAACTACGTGAGTAAATCTAGGATTAATGACCAATGTATATTACAACTATCTCAAATGGAAAAAAGACATAAATAAAGATTATAGATCTTGATGAGTTATGAAGCTTCAGTATTCATCATTTTTCCAGCTGAAATCATTTAGCGTTCCAAAATCATGATTTTAGTTATCAATTTTTGAAATTCAAATTTTGAATCATTCAAACTTTGTCATATGGATTAATGAACTGAATAAAGTTTTTAGATCTTGATGAGTTATATAACTTTGGTTTTCATGAAAATTCATTTGAAATCATTTATTACCCTAAAAAACATGTGAATTTCTCAAATTTAAAATTTTCAAATTTAGAAAACTTGTGGGTTAAATCGATAAAAATAATGCAGCACATAGGATTTGAACCTTGCACTTGTGGTTTAGAAAAGAGCACTTCTACCACTAGACTACCACATTTGTTGTGTTCAATTCGGGGATTTAATTGTATATATTCTTTATTCTTATAGATCAAACACCAACTCTCTGGAAAATGTAATAAAAAAAACAAAACATGGAATAGAGAACTTGGGATTTGTACCCAAGACCTTAGAGTTGAGACAAACACATCTTACCACTAAGTTGTGCCTTAGGTTGTTATGGAGTTTGACTTTTTTTATAGATATTATATTGTCGTGTAGCGTGCCAATCCTATTTGGCCACTTGGCTAGACTAAAGAACACGCCAATAGTTGTATTTTTTATTTTAATCTAGAATTTAAACTTGTATCTAGTATTTCTCCTTCATGGCTACTCCAAATCTAAAATCATTTAGTGTTCCATAATCTTGCTTTTTACCAAAATTTTAAATTCAAAATTTCTATTATTCAAAATTTGTCACATTGATTAATGACCTGAATAAACTTTGTAGATCCAGATGAGTTCTACAACTTTGGTATTCATGACCTTTTCATTTTAAATTATTTAATATCTTAAAAACATGTGAATTTCTCAACTTTTAAAATTTTCGAATTTAAATAGGTCAATCTAACTCAGATGGGGAAATGACTAAAATAATAGTTGTAGATCTCGATAAGTTCTACAACTCTTGTTTTGACAACTTTCTCATTTGAAATCATTTTTGCCTAACTATTTTGTATGATAATTCACAATGATGCAATAAAAAGAAAAAAAATTAAGCTGTGATGGAAAAGAAGATGAATTTAGGAGGAGAAGGGTCGTCGGCTTGCTTATTCCGGCCCAGCTAGCCCATCACTTGCCCTAAGCTCTATTTCCCCTTCAACCCAAATGATGGCCAGCCTAAAAAAAAACTGCTGGCGCATGCCGCACATACTCCACGCCGTCGCTGCCGCTACCTCCCCCTCGCGCTCTGCAGCTTCGCCGGCACCCACGCGCCGCAGCTGCCCACGCGCGCTTGCCGTGCGCGCTGTGCTGCCCGCGTGCCCGACACACACGCCGCCCGCAGGTCAACGCGCTTCGGAGCGAGCCCACCGCGCCTGATCCGTCGCCGCCGGGCCCCAATCCGCCGCCGGGGAGGGTGGAGGAGACCTTCCTTCGACTGAATCTGGCCGGAGAAGGGGGCGCCGCTGCTCCGTACGCTCCCCTCTCCACGGCACATCGCCCCTGCTCTGGCCATCGTTCCGCTCCATCTGCTTTCATCATACACTTGGGTAACTGCACTCCCGATCCCATCCTCGAATCCCCGCCTTCCCTGTTGTGTGGATCTGACGACACTGATGACTGCAACCTGCATAGAGAAAGCTAGTTATAACCATAACGATTTTAACCTTCATAGTGAAAGATAGTTTTAATATAATTAATGTATCATTCCATATACTAAATCTTGGAAAATTGAAATGAATAATATCATATTAGCAATAGAAGAACAAGAAATAGTTACTGTTTTCCGAAGCATATTACGATAAAAAAGTTGGTGTGCTAAAATGAGGCATTTTAAATGTTAATATTTCACATGACAACATTGTTCGATATTCTGAACAGGTATATGAGCAATAGCATTTGAACAGTGTTATTCTTAACAGCTTTGAGCAATATGATTTTTATTTTATATTCTGGACAGGTCTATGAGCACTATACTATTCCTCTGTCACATATATAGTGCAAATTTACTGATTGGATTTTTACTATGGTTAACAAGCTGAAAAAACTGAATTAGAGAAATCCTTATATAATTTCACCTTGCCTTTCTAACTGCCACAACCCCTACTTCTTTGTAACTTGTCATTTTCTCCCTTTGACTATTTGCTGAAAGGACAATCAAGTTAAGGATTAAGGATAAGCTTGCTTCAGAAATGTGCTTTTGTCAAGGGCGTCGGGGCCCAAGACGGCGGGGCCGCGGCTACGGAGCTCGTAGCCGGCAGTGAGCGGCGTGGCAGAGCTCTGGCTCTTGCGCGCTATGGTGGAGAAGGAGGGAGACTAGAGGAAACAGGGGAGATAGGAAAATCAATTCAATCCTCATCTTAAGTTCCATCGAGTACAAGCTTATAAGGACCTCTTAGGCCTGCTAATCTTAACAAACTTCCTAAACTTATTCTCCAAACTCTATCTCAACTAATCCTATCTCTAAGATTTCTGAAAATCAGCCACTTTCAGTTGGCTGTGCACCGGCGGCGCCCCTGGGAACCCGGCGGTGGCGGCGGCGCCCCTGGGAACCCGGCGGCGGCGGCGGCTATAGTGGCGGCCCCACATGACATCTCTCCCCCCCTCGAGGAGCAGCTCGTCCGTGAGCTGGAAAGCTGGATACCGCTCGATGAAGCTGTCGACGTCCTCCCATGTCGCGGATGCTGCGGGCTCCCCCTTCCAGTGCACCAGGAGCTGACGAACGCCACGGGCCAAACGAGCACGAGACACACGCTCTGGCACCAAGACCACCGCGCCGTGGTGAAGAGGAGGCAGAGTCGCTGGGGACTCCGGTGGCGCACCATGGAACTTCTTGAGCAGGCCAACGTGGAAAACATCGTGCAGGCGGGCGTGCTGCGGCAGCTCGAGCTTGTAGGCGACAGCGTTGACGACGGCGAGGATGCGGAAGGGACCGTAGTACTTGGCTTTCAGCTTGCCGCCCGAGGGAACATGCAGGGACGCCGGCGCGCGATGGCGGAGCCGGAGCAGCACCCAGTCGCCCACCTGGAACGAGACCTCCCGGTGGTGTTTGTCGTAGGCCGCCTTGTAGATGGCCTGAGCCTGTTCCAGGCGAACACGGATGTCGGCGAGCAGCTCGTCGCGATCCGCCATGTTCTTGGCGAGCGCAGCCACCCGTGTCTCACCGGGCTCGTACGAGCGGATGGACGGTAGGTCGCGGCCATACACAATCTTGAACGGGGTGTCCTTCAAAGCCGTTTGGTACGCCGTGTTGTAGATGAATTCCGCCCAGGGGAGCCAGCGGAGCCACTCGCGCGGCCGGTCACCAGTGAGGCAACGGAGGTACATCACAATCACCTTGTTTGTCGCCTCGGTCTGCCCATCCGACTGCGGGTGGAAGGCAGAGGACATGGCGAGCTTGGTCCCCGTGAGACGCAGGAGCTCCCGCCAGAAGATGGAAGTGAACACGGGGTCGCGGTCTGAGACGATGGACTGTGGAACCCCGTGGAGGCGAACGATCTCGGCGAAGAACACCTGGGCGACGGACTCGGCGGAGTACGGATGAGCCAATGGAATGAAATGACAATACTTACTAAACCGGTCCACCACGGTGAGGATGACCGACTTTCCATTCACACGAGGAAGAGCTTCGATGAAATCCATGCCGATGTCCGCCCACACCGTCGTCGGAACGGGAAGGGGCAGCAGGAGTCCTGCCGGGTGCAGGTGCTCAGACTTGTGGCGTTGGCAGGTGATGCAAGCGCGAACGTAGTCCTGAACGGCGGTCCGGAGGTTGGGCGAGTGAAAATCCCGGCGTAGCCTGTGCAACGTGCGCTGCACTCCCTCATGGCCGTCGTCATGGACTGCGGCCAGCAGTTCCTGGAGAAGCGGCGAGGACGGCGGGATGTAGAGGCGGCCGGAGAATGCCACCAAGCCGTCCGCCAGGGACCACGGCGCTCCGCGCTGGCCCGTCGTGATCTCGTCGCGTAGCGCGCGGAGGGCAGGGTCGGTGTCGTGGGCCGCGCGCAGCCTGTCGAGGACGTCGAAGCGGGGCGCGGAGAGCGCCATGGCGTTGGCTTCGTCTGTGTCCCGGCGAGAAAGGGCGTCGGTGACGACGTTGTGACGGCCCGCCTTGTACTCCACGGAGAAGTCGAAGCCTAGGAGCTTGCCCACCCAGTGGTGCTGAGGGATCGTTGCGAGCCTCTGATCCAGCAGGTACTTGAGGCTAAAATGATCTGTGCGCACGACGAAGCGACGCCCCCAAAGGTACGGCCGCCAATGCCGGATGGCGAGCACCAACCCGATGAGCTCACGTTCATAGGCCGCCAGCGACCGGTGACGTGGCGCGACGGGGCGGCTGAAGAACGCCAGCGGGTGTTGGTCCTGCAGCAGCACAGCGCCGAATCCGTAGGTCGACGCGTCGCACTCTACCACGAACGGAAGAGCGAAATCCGGCAAAGCCAGGACAGGGGCGGTGGTGACGGCGGTCTTCAGTGCGTCGAACGCTGCCGCGGCCTCGTCGGTCCAGGAGAACCCATCCTTGCGCAGCAGCGCTGTCAGTGGTGCGGCGATAATGCCGTAGTCCTGGACGAACTTGCGGTAGTACCCCGCAAGCCCGAGGAAGCCGCGCACGGCGCGGGCAGAGCGTGGCCGCGGCCACTCAGCGACGGCCTGCACCTTGGCCGGATCCATAGCAACGCCTGCAGCGGAGATGATGTGGCCGAGGTAGGAGATCGACTCGGCGCCGAACGCGCACTTGGACTGCTTGACGAAAAGGCGGTGCTGCAGCAGGATGTTGAACACGGCGCGGACGTGGCCCAGGTGCTCCGCCCACGAGCTGCTGAAGATCAGAATGTCGTCGAAGAAGACGAGGACGAAGCGGCGCAGGAAGGGGCGGAGGACGTCGTTCATGAGCGCCTGGAATGTGGCCGGGGCGTTGCACAGGCCGAACGGCATGACGAGAAATTCGTAGAGGCCATCATGCGTCCGGAATGCCGTTTTGTCGACATCGGCGGCGAACATCCGGACTTGGTGGTAGCCGGAGCGCAGGTCAAGCTTGGTGAAGAACCGTGCGCCCCGCAATTCGTCGAGCAGCTCGTCGACCACCGGAATGGGATAGGCGTCCTTCACAGTAATGGCGTTGAGCACCCTGTAGTCCACGCAGAACCGCCAGCTCCCGTCCGCCTTCTTGACGAGCAACACCGGGGAGGAGAACGCTGATGAGCTCCGCCGGATGATGCCCTGGGTCAGCATGGCGTCGCACTGGTGTTCGAGCTCGTCTTTGTGCGCGGTTGGGTAGCGGTAGGGTCGGACGGCCACCGGAGTGGCACTGGGCACCAGGGTGATGCGGTGGTCCCTGGAGCGCGGTGGTGGCATCCCCGTGGGCTCGGCGAACACGGCCGCGAACTCGTCGAGGACGGCTTGGAGGAGAGTGGTGAAGTCGCTGACCGCCATGAACGGGCTGGGCGGTCCCGCCAGTCCTTGCCAGCACACCGGGCGCCCCTCATGGGTGAACGCCATGCGCAGGGTGCTGAAGTCCCAGAGGATGGGTCCCAGCGACGCCAGCCAGCGCGTGCCGAGGACGACGTCGTAGCCCGCTAGCGGAAGGGCGAAGAAGTCCGCGGTAAAGTGCTCGCTCGCGATGTCGAAGGGCGTGGCGCGGTAGACGCCGGGGCTTGCGACGCGGTCGCCATTGGCGACGGTGACCCGCATGCCCTGCTGTGGCTGAAGGCGTAGGCTGGTGCGGCGGGCCGCCTCCTCGGTGATGAAGTTGTGCGTGGAGCCGGAGTCGAGGAGGGCCAGGAAGGACGCGCCGCCAATGGAGTTCTCCAATTGCATCGTCTCCTTGGTGCGGACGCCAGAAATTGCTAGCACTGAGATCATGGGCGCTTCGGTCACCGGCTGTGTTGAGTCGCCGGAGGTGTCGGCGGCGGCGGCGGCGAGGTCAACCAGGAACAGGCGCTGGCGCCGCGCCTGAATTTTTCATTGCAGTTGAAGCAGAGGCCTAGGCGTTGGCGTTCCTCCATCTCCGCCTGCGACAGGCGTTTGATCTGCCGACCATCCGCCGGTGCTGGGGCCAGTGGCGCTGGTGCCGGAGGCGCGGACACCTGCGGCGGCGCAGGAAGGGCCAGGGGCTTAAGCGGCGTCGGGAGCAGTCCCCGCTGCGGCGGACGTGACGTCGTGGTGGGCGGGGCGGCGCATTGGTCCCGCAGCTCCAGCTTGCGGGCGAGGCTCATGGCAACGGCGAGAGACTGCGGGTTGTGAATCTCAACGTCGAGGCTCAGCGGCGGCTGCAGACCCGCCGTGAACAGCTGCACCTTCTGGCTCTCCGAGAGATGGCCGGCGCGCAGCAGGCGTGCCTCGAAGCGCTCCTGGTAGTCGAGGACGGAGCCCGTGCGCTTGCAGGCCGCGAGCTCGCCGAGGAGATTCGCTCGAGGGGGGGGGGGGCGAAACGCAGGTGGAGGAGCTCGGAGAAGCGCCGCCAGGACGGTGTGCCTTCGTCGCTTTGGACCTGGATGTACAAGAGCTGCGCTGCATCTTCCAGATTGTAGGAGGCCATCCACACCTTCTCCTCCTCAACGATGCGCTGCTGGTGGAAGTATGATTCCCACCGGTTGATGAAGATGAGGGGGTCGGACTTCCCGTCGAACTTGGGGAAATCCATCTTCTGGAACCGCGGCGGCCGATCCGTGTGCGCGCCCGAGCCGGGGGACGGACCGGAGGCGGCGCTGGAAGAGGCGCCTTGGAGGCCATCGACGCGGGCCTGGATGCCGTCGACCCGGGTTTGGACGCCGGTGACTTGCTGCTGTACGCCATCGATCTTGGCGTTCAGGGAGGTGTCGAGGTTGCGGATGAGGTTAGCTAGGTCGGACATGGTGGGTTCGGCCATGGCTGCTGCAGATGGGGATGGGGGCGGCGGCGGTGTGGAAGGGCGGCTGGATGGGGCGGAAGAGGAGCGCCTGGATCGTGATACCAGGTTGTCAAGGGCGTTGGGGCCCAAGACGGCGGAGCCGCGGCTACGGAGCTTGTAGCCGGCAGTGGGCGGCGCGGCAGAGCTCTGGCTCTTGCGCGCTATGGTGGAGAAGGAGGGAGACTAGAGGAAACAGGGGAGATAGAAAAATCAATTCAATCCTCATCTTAAGTTCCATCGAGTACAAGCTTATAAGGACCTCTTAGGCCTGCTAATCTTAACAAACTTCCTAAACTTATTCTCCAAACTCTATCTCAACTAATCCTATCTCTAAGATTTCTGAAAATCAGCCACTTTCAGTTGGCTGTGCGCCGGCGGCGCCCCTGGGAACCCGGCGGCGGCGGCGGCGGCTATAGTGGCGGCCCCACATGACAGCTTTACATATAGATGCTCAGATGGGAATAAACAACTCCTCAAGCAAAATTATTGCAATGTCACTGTGCCAGTGTACTAGAAAAGAAGAATGCTGCAGATAATGGCTTGCAAAGTGTGAGAACTAAAAAGCATAGTATCTTGAACGCTTACAGAATGATATCTGAATGTATCAGTAGAATAAGGAGAAGTTCAGCACTAGAGTTCTGATAACGTTAATTACTCACCACATGAGTTTTAGAAAGGGTAAAGGCAGAGTTTGTAAATGATGTCTAACCAAGTTGTAGTTTGCATCCCAACAGTTTTAACTTCATAAACCAAACTAGGGACTTGTATCAGCTAAAATCTCTTACTCTTTACTGAATTGTCTTTCTTCTCCCCCTTTGATTAATTTTGTATTAATAAGAACATTGTAATAGGCATTTCTGAATACCAGAAAAGAGAAACAAGTTGATATATACTAAAGTCTGACTGAAAAATAAGAATAAAGAAACATATTCAGAATGTTATCTGAACCTCTTCAGTTTCAGAAAAATGTAATTAGATTTGAATCCTCTTCTCCCCCCTGATGCAAGCCATCTTTATTTCATTTAAAAAGATTTTGAAGACCTCCCTCACCCGATACATGTAGACTATCAGATGGTGTTTGTTTTAAATTGAACTTTCACTAATAGGTGGGAGTTTATAAGATGCATTTACTCAGAAATTGAAGAAAAGGCTACAATATAGTATACTCGCAACTAACACTGAAAAGGTATTATAGAAAATAGATGGATTAGTGAAACATACATCATGAAATATTTTCAGGTGACAAGAAAGTTACTTTAAAAGTATTGAGTAAGGTTCGTGTAGATCTGAAAGAAGCTTTGACAATTAAGGTGCCTAATCTAAACAAAACAGTATGTGCTACCTCAAATGTTCTTGCCTCCATACACCGCCAATTTACTGATAGTATGAGATGCCTCCATCCACGACGGCAAGAAGTAGCAGCAATGCTTGCATTAGCATAGCGCTGTTACTGATGGCAGGGAGAGAGTCAACGTACTCCGGCGGCCAGGAACCAGCACATCTGCATCTTACATGGTGCCCCTCGCGTCATCCCCCTCTCGATGTCTCAAGACGCGAGCAAAGAGAACATCAACGAGGACTGCAAGGACTGCAGATCAGCATGTGCTATGCGTGTCGAAGTCATGGATGATGGTGGCTGTCGCAGAGTCGTGGTGGCGGGGCACAACACGTGTGAACAGCTAGCAGTGTTTGGATGCGCGATCTGAGGGAGATCAGAGACCTGCTCGGAGGGTTCGATAGGTTGTGATTTGGCGGCGGCGACGCGGCGCATCGGATCTGCTTAGAGGGGTTGAAGAAAAGCGCAGCTATGTGGTGCGGATCGAGAGAGACTAGGGATGGTGGTTTCCAGAATAGGGATTACGAGGACCCATGGGAGGCCAGCTGCAACTTTTACGCAATTTCTATTTTTTGGAATTTCTTTTGGTTGATATCACAGTATTGTTGTGGACAAACATTACTCATACAAATTTCGGAGTTAGGATATTTCATCTTCTTAATGTAACAAGATTTTGCTTTGGTCTCTAATCCTGAAGCACTAAAACTTGCGTTGCCAAAAGAGTACTAAAATGTTACTTTATTTCCTATTCTCTGTGTGCATCTCATCATATATCCTTGTTTGTACAGATCAATAGTATCTTATAAATGCACCAACACATACATTGTTGTTTGTTAACTTCCATTGGAGATTTCTTCTTCCTATACTGAGAAAGAACTGTATGATGCTCACATAGGTGCTCAGCTTTTAACCTCATTGACAGGTAGGTGTTCTTTTATTTTCTGGCTTGCATTGTGTACCTGTAATTTGAGTTGAAGGCATCAAATTGTTGAAGGGAAAACTGTAGGTTGTGCAAGATAGGGTGAGTAATTTCAGAACTGTTTCCTGTTTGGGATGTCTGATGAGTGACAGAATGAATGGCCCAGCTTCTATCTGTTTGCTGCCTCATTTCATTCATATATTTGTTTTGACTGCCATAGCTTAGTTATTTGTTTAACAGCTGTGAGGGAACTAGTATATGTGACAATTTGTACGAATTCAATTCAGAATCTAAGTGGTCTATGCTAAAAGGTAGTGCTGGAGGAGACATCATTTTGAGATCCTCTGTTTTCTGAAATTTCATTAACTAATATGTAGTGTGTTTGCATTAGTGCTTCTTTGTCTGAAATTTTCTCTGGCTAACTGTTAACTGTAGTGTGTTTGTTTTCTTTGCTTTCTCTGTATACAAGTTAGTATATCCTTATTTGCAGCGTAAAAAAAGTCTCAGTCTGTGGTTTGAATAACTTACATCGACATTCAGAACCATGTATTATAAAACTGTGCAGAACTTTATTTTGTTGCATCCTTTAGATGGCTATGTGCTTGAACATCCTCTATCTTTTGCTTTGAGCAATGCACGTTACTCCTTTTACCTTTTATTTAACATGGTTGTGAGCTCTACATTTGAAACTTCATGTTTGTATTCTTTGCTTACTTTTGCTATAGCACTACAGGCTGTCATGATTACTACTGACGGAGAGTCATGTTCTGGACCATTTGAAGATGTGGAGTACACAAGGAAAAGATTTGAGATATCATTAAATGTAAGTGAATTCCAGCCATATAGGAAAATACTCCTATATGTTAGTAATAAAAAACTTGATAAGTGAAAACTTAAATAAACTGGCCTAGTAGTAATTTGCTTATTTCCAAAAATCTCGACTGTTGCCTTGAAAATCCTTACTAGAAGTGTCGCTGCTACTGCTTTAGTCTTCCCTGGAGTAGTTTTGACACCTCTGGTGATCCTAGAAAGGTTAAGTCTGATGGATATTTGTTCCAGCTGTGGCCCTAATTAGATCACTTTACCATTCATTTGTTGTACTACATTGCAATTCAGACTTCACTGCATCTATTGATTTCGTACAATTTACTTGTCTGCCTTATGCTAAGTTTGAATATAACTTAACCTCTATCACGGATTGGTAGACAATGCCTGCATGCTCTTAATTATATGCCTGGGTGCATATTACTTGTAATGGACCTGATGGTATTATGCTTTGATTTCTTCAGGATTTACAATAACTATTGATGAAGCACTGATCAGTCAGTGCCATTTAGATATGGATGCCTTTTTTCTTCATGAATGGGAAGTGCTATTGAAGAACAGAAGTAGCAGCCTCAAGGCTTTGAGAAGTACTTGCAAGTATTTAATCAGTAGGAGTGATAGATGAGAATTTTTTATTTTAACCCTTTTTAATCTAATATTTTAAAAATAACCCACACCGAACTATATTTCCAAAAAGTAGCCCTTTTGGTCGCGTCACGCTCCGTGGTGCGACTAATGTCCACAGTGGTGTTGAAAAAAGTCGCAGTTTACGTGGCAGACTGAGTCGCGCCAAGCAGTGTGGCGTGACTCAGAAGCGGGTCACGCCACGGTACCTGACGCCACTCAGTACTACGTACAGGTAAGGGGCTTCTCCCACTCTCTGTGTTTTCTTATTCCTTTTAATTAGCAAATGAGCTACTAAATTTGTGAAACTCGAGATGTATAATCTATAGAGTGCATACGTTTCATTTTAACTATGTGCACTCGAAATCATGGTGTATAAAATGAGAAATCTAATTTTGAAATAGCCTAAGTGTTATTAGATCAACACATGAAAATTGCTAAGTCTGAAAATATAGTCAACTAGTCAACTTCGGGCATACTTTTTGACAAATTTTACACAAAGATCTTAAATACTTTTGAGCTACAAGTGAATTTGGATGTTCATATGAAAATGTTGTTCAAATATAACAAAGAATTCATAGCTTAAGGGAGGTTTAAAGTTGGAAAGTTATGCTATTTTATACTTAGCTGACTTAGAAAACAACACAACTTTTCAAATTTAAGCCTCCTTTAAACTATGAATTCTTTGTTATATTTGAACAACAACTTGTCCAAATTTTCATATGAACATCCAAATTCACTTGTAGCTCAAAAGTATTTAAGGTCTTTGTGTAAAATTTGTCAAAAAGTATGTTCGAAGTTGACTATATTTTCAGACTTAGCAATTTTCATGTGTTGATCTAATAACACTTAGGCTATTTCAAAATTAGATTTCTCATTTTATACATCATGATTTCGAGTGCACATAGTTAAAATGGAACGTATCCACTCTATAGATCATACATCTCGAGTTTCACAAATTTAGGAGCTTATTTGCTAATTAAAAGTAATAAGGAAACACGGCTAAATGAGAGTGGGAGGAGCCCTCAGCCAGTACGTACTGCGCCACACCGCTGGGTGCGACTCAGTTAGCCACGTAAACTGCGACTTTTTTCAATATCACCGTGTACATTACTCGCGCATGGCACGACTCAAATATTAGATTAAAAAGGGTTAAAATAAAAAAAAATCGATAGATGAATGGACGAGAGTTCTTACTTTCATATGTTGAATATTCTATTGCATCAATTGTATCATGAATGTTGGGAGTGAATGATGAATTGATTTCATTAATAATGTATATATATTTTTGTTGCATCAATTCTTTTTTTTTGAAAATTATATTGAATTAAAAAATGGTCAACGGGGCAATAACCACAGAACCGTGTGTCTGGAATATGCGACACGTCTGGAATATGCGACACCCCGTACACATAGCGTCGGCAAATGTTGCGCTATGGGTCTGGAATACTGCGACAACTATCATTTCGTTGTGATATCCTCTATGCATACGGGGACCTAGTATTTTCCGTTGCAATATCTGTTGAGCATATAGCGACAATCCATATTAGTATTTTCCGTTGTAATATCTATTGAGCATATAGCGACAATCCATATTTTGTTGTGTGACCTACAAGTATAGCGACGGTAATTCGCGTTGCAATTTAGTTCAAGCATATGGCGACGACTACGACTTCGTTGTGATATCCTACATTGCTATTGCAACAGCTTAGGGGTCGTATTGCGACACAATGATTTCATCGTGATAGCGCTTGTTTACAACAGACCAAAATGGTCGCAATTGCCACTATAGCAACGACGCCTTCCGTTGCAATTACCCGTATTGCAACGTCACCGGTCGTTGCTACTTCAACAAATTACTACACCAGATGTCGTCGCAATACTTCCTCTTTATAGCGATGCCATTTTGGGACCGTCGCAAAAACATATTACGACGGACATTATTGCTATGCCTGGCGACGAATCGAATTTGTCGTAATTTGTCGATCTTGCGACCAAATGACCCCTATAGTGACGATTTTGAGGCATCGCGATACACCCAAAATGTTGTAGTGAGTCAAGTCAAGTTTGAGTCTTGTTTTTAAATTTTTAGCTCGTGATGTCTCTTAAATTAGCGTTGAGTCAAGAAAAAAAATAAAAAGAGTCTTATACATTTTGTGTCGTGCAAGTCTTTTGTTTCTTTTACTTGTTATGTCTTTCTTTTATCCTTATTATTTGAGCATGAGCATCGTGAATAATTGTTTACCGTGGTGCTTAATGGAAGTTTACTTTTGAAAGTATCCATGCTCAATTTTGATCTAGGACCTTACTTTGGCTATACTTTGAGTAATACTAATATTGGAGGTGTTTATTTCTGAAAATTATGAAAAACCCCTTGCAATGAAGGTTAGTGATTTCTTTCTCCAAGTTGAGAGGCAAGTCTATCCTATACAAGACCTAAACTATATATATATATATATATACATACTCCACCATAAGTGTTGTTTAGCATGATGAATTGGGTTAGGACTTTACTCTCTTGGGAGGTCTAATTTCAAGCAATGATCATGTCCTTGATGTTATATCTTTTATTGTTAGCCTCGTCATATATTCGGTAATGGGAACTTCACACTGAATGCCCCATACATCACCGGATTCCACACCTAAACCGTAAACATCTTTTTATCATCTTATTCCTTGAACACAACCCATGTCCGAAGATTCATTCAATTTTTAGGTAATGTTTTATTTAAAATTAAGATTGTTATTCAAGTCAAAAGGATGGGCGAAAGGCTTCGGAAAAGAAGATAAAGATGTGGAGGAAAGAAAAAAAAAATATGTGTATATGTGTGTGCGCACACACAAGTAAAAAAAAGAAAGAGAGAGAAGAAAAAAAAGAAAAAGAGAGAAGAGAAAAGAAGAGAGAAAAAGGAAAAGAGAGAAAAATCCAAGGCAGGGCAAGAAGGATATAATGAGGGATGATAAGTCAAGTGAAGATCAAGAGAAGTGCAAGGAAGGATGTGATGATGTTGAGAACGAATCTTCGATATTCCATACCATGTGCAATCCGACATCGAGGACATCATTAATGCCTTGAAGTCATTATTCTTTTTCCTTTTGCACATGTCCACCATTCTAAATCTTCTCATCCTTGATACCCTTACATTATGGTTTAACTCTCATGATCATTGGCTTGGAAGGTGAACAACCACTAGAGGATTTTCTTAGCTTGATAATACTTGTGCTAACTTCACTAGCCATACCTAAAGATCCACTTTACATTATAAATGAGAGACTTATGGGAGGTGAGAGTTTTTGAAATTATTTAGGATAGCCATTTTAAATAAGTGACATGTGAGAACTTGGAGGAAGACTTTGTCTAATACTTTATGCAGGAATTTTATTTCTAAAAGCTTGTGAAAACCCTCCGATGGAAGTAAGAAAGTAAGTATGGTTGGAGATGAGGATCTCTAGTGAAAGGTATGAGTTGTGGGGTAAGTATTGAGTTGGTAAATTTCTAAACGCCCATGTTTACATTATGATCTTTGTTTCATGTCTCTTATATTAAAGATGAATGATTCACTAACTTGTAAGGAAGGATTTGACGAAGCATGTTTCAACTCCTTGGATGAACAACTTGTGAGCAACATGCTCGAGGACGAGCAAGATCTAAGCGTGGGGGGATGTTGGCGGTCGATTTCCGTCAACCAAGAACACTTGTTATGTTATGGTTTGAACTTCATTTCGGAACAAACCCGACACTAGGCATACTAATGATATAACAAGTTCACCGTTGGATGTGCATTTTGGAGTATAGTGTTTTTGCAGGAATTCATGTATTAAATGAGGGAAGATGCAACTAGTTCGGAGGACGTTTTGCAAGTCAATCAAGGAGCTCCGACCGTGTGCAAACTTACCTCCAAAGGTGGCAAGGACCAATGTGCTTCAATGAAGAATTCCTGAGGACCGAGATGAAAAGACTGGAAGTTCATGCATAAAGATCCCTCAACTTGGTCGCGGAGATAACGACGTCCAAAGCCCACAATTGAAGGAGCAAATGATCCAAAATGCAAAAGATGGAGCTCGGAGCAAATTGGGCCGAAACCGAGCCCAGAAGGGCCCACCCCTTTCTGGTGGCGGTTCGCTGCCCCCTTTCTTCGGTGTTAATTACGTGGAACCCTAAGCGCGTGGAGAAGCGGCCATTCGCCAAAGACACCATCTAGTTCCTCAGAGCCGCCAAGGAAGAGAGAATCGACTACGAGAGAGAATCTTGGGGGAGGACACTCTAGATCATCGCCAAGCCCAAGGGAGGTCGCCACGAGGAAGGAGGACGTCGAGAGCTTGCCACGGCGCCGCCGGAGTTGAAGGACAACGAGGATCCATCTTCATCGGAGGCATCCACCATCTCAACGGTGCCATGCCTAGCGTCATGATGGGGTAAAATCTATCGTTTGTCCATGGAGTTGTAACGGAACTTGAAGTGTAGTCACCTATCTTGTTTGGATCATATGTCTATCATACCTTTTGTTGATGATGCTTAATGTTTAAGGCTAGCTACCATGCTTTCAGGGTTTCTCCCGTAGATCGCATCAACATACTGTGTTCATTAGGGTTAGTACCGATTACCTTTGCGTAGTGACATGTACGAGGGAAGGGAAACGTCTAATCCTTGACCACATGCTTAGATAGATTGGATCGGGGCTTTATCATGTTTTGGGTGATTGCATCTTCAAGTACCTAGACTCCATGGGCATACGTTCTTCATACTTGTGCACCTTTCATCTCTCTTTAACGTAATTTAGGGTTAGTTTGTCTTTACTTTATAGATTAATCTTTCTATCATAAGTCTACAATCAACTAGATTAGTGTTAGGTTAAAAGCTAGTAATCCCCTTGCTCCTTGGGTTGACAAGAACCTTGGGATATCATGTAGGTGAAGAAGGGCATTGGAGATCCGTACGCTTGCGGATCGAAACTTCATACGAGTTTCACCTATCAACAGAGACCCCCTTCCTAAGTGGTGAAGCTCCTTAGTGGAGGCGGCATCAAGGTGACCAAGGGAGCTTGGCGAGTGCCTAAGTGGCGAGCCTTTGTGGTGAGTCAAGTGATGCTCTTAAGAGAGACTTGGTAACCGGAAAGCAATACTCTTGTGTGAGTGCTTCAACAACGTGGACTAGGGGTGGCTTAGTACCTACCGATACCACGGGATAAATCGCGTGTCAAGAGTTTGCTTCCTCTCATCCCTCTTTACGTTTTCGCATTACTCTCTTGTGATCCTTGCTTGCCTTTACTTTTCTAGAGTAGTATCATGCTAGGGTTGGCTATAGGTTGCAAAATTTGCTTTGGGAAGAGGGTTTCACACTATATCAACCTTAGATTGCACATCTAGATAGATTTGATCTAGTTTACTTTGTGCAAAAGTAATGAAGCCATAGGTTAAGGTTTTAAGTTGCCTAATTCACCCCCTCCCCCTCTTAGGTTACAAGCATCTGATTCCTTACAAGTGATATCAGAGCTGGGACTCACTTCCTTCACAAGGAAACGCCAATTCGATTGGCAAATTGTGAAAACCGGCTCATTGGAACGGTTAGGCTTCACCGCCTAGTGAGTTGCTCTGTAGAGGAATGAAAGGGGTGGATACCTTAGGTTTGACTCCACATTTCGATGGCACAGGCTATCCTCGGTGGAAGGTTCTCATGGAGGCCTGTCTCCAAGCAAAGGACCTTGATGTTTGGAGAGTCACCAATGAGGGTGTGAAGAATGGTACTAAGAAGGAAAAGCAATTTGATGTGATTGCTAAGAGTATCATTTTGTCCTCACTAGATGTAGGTGTTTTCAATAGAGTTTTTACTTGTGATAATGCTTATGAGCTATAGAAAACCATCAAGGAGCAAAATGAGGGCTCAAAAGAAGTAGCTAATGAACACTACGGTTGCCTCCTTGAGGAATTCAATAGCTTTAAGCAACTTGAAAATGAAAATGCCGAATCTATGTACTCATGCCTAAATGTTCTTGTCAATGAGATCAATGCTTTAGGTGTGAAGAACATCACGGACTTGAACATCAACCGTAAGATCTTTCAAAGTCTCTGGAAGCCCGATTATGACTTGGTGAAAGCTATCATCTATGAGAAGAAGCTCGAAGAATTGAAGCCATCTCAAAATCTTGAGCAAGATCATGGCACATGAGCTTCAAATCATGCCCAAGTCCAAGAAGGCGCCCCAAGAAATGCCCCAAGAACCATCTTCTCCAACCGCAAGCCATGCCCTCCCAAGCCAACAAGAAAAGGTGATGAGTAGGATGGCTACCCATGGAAGCTCAAGCGAAGATGATAGTGATGATGGTGACGATGAAGGCTCCTCAAGTGATGAAGAGGCCGAGTCGATGGTTGCCATGTACGTGAAGAAGATCTTCAAGTATGTGAAGAAAATCAACATGTACGGCTACAACGTCCACTTGAGAGAAGGGCGTCATCATCAACACATCAAGTTTACCAAGATCAAGCACAAGACCAAGAAGAAGGTGGTCAAGGAGAGGAGGCCAAAGCAAGAAGCAATTGTCACCGTCCGTGAGTGCACAAGTGGTGGAGAGTTCTTGTAGCTCAAGTGATGAATCAAGAAAGAATTTCACCACCCGCTTCATGCAAGGTCCTTCATCATCACCACACATGTGCCTTATGGCCCAAGGTATGGAAAGCAATGTAAGTGATGATGAATCCGATACCACCTCTCTCATTGATCTTGTTGAGCTAGTCCATGAGCAAAAAGGAATGCTTAAGAAACAAGCTAATGAAATTAAAGAACTCAATGATCTTAGTGCAACCCTTGCTACAAATTATGAACATTTGTTGTGCAAATTCAAATTGCTTAGCAAGGAGTGTGATGAGCTAAAATCTAAGCTTGAGAGTAATGAGACTAAAACAAGTGATTCCTTTGAGCTTGATGAATCATCTATCCCTTGTGCAATTCCTATCTCCAAGGTATAGATGCTTCAACTTCTTGCATTTATTTAATTGATGAATCATGCTCACCATCTTGCAATGAGAATGTTGTTGTAGAAACATGTGATTGTCTCATAGGCAAGAAGATTGATGAGCTCAAGCAATAAGTGAAATGGCTCCGAGAGAAGTTGGTTAGCTTGATGGGCAAGGGCAAGAACAATGACGAACAAGTGGACATCTCCCAAGACATGAAGAGCAACGTCCAACCTTCTCAAGATAACCGTGATCCCATGGTGAAGAAGCTTGAGAAGGGTGCAACCGTGACTTGCTACAAGTGTCATGGAGAAGGGCACAAGTTCTACAAATGCCCTCAATTTGTCAAGAAGATTGTAAGGAATCGGATGCTCGTAGCCTAAGAGGGGGAGGGGGTGAATTAGGCAACTTAAAAACTTATCCTATGGCTTCCACTACTTTGCATAAAGTAAACTAGATCATTTCTATCTAGATGTGCAAACTAAGGTTGATCTAGTGTGAAACCGTCATCCCAAAACAAGTTTTGCAACCTGTAGCCAATCCTGGCCTGATACTATTCTAGGAAAGTAAAGGCAAGCAAAGATTGCAAGAGAGTAATGCGGAAACGTAAAGAGGGATAAGAGGAAGCAAACTCTTGACATGCGATTTATCCCGTGGTATCGGTAGGCACTAAGCCATCCCTAGTCCACGTTGTTGAAGCACTCACACAAGAGTATTGCTTCCCGGTCACCAAGTCTCTCCCAAGAGCACCACTTGACTCACCACAAAGGCTCACCACTAAGGCATTCGCCAAGCTCCCTTGGTCACCTTGATGCCGCCTCCACTAAGGAACTTCTCCACCAAGGAAGGGGGTCTCCACGTCCCCCGCACAAAGTGTCCTTGCCACTCCACACCAAGTCGGAGGGTCGAAGACGATTACCGGTGAGCCACTTAGGCCCCAAGGCTTCCGGCGCACCTTGTGCAACTTGATCCACTCAAGAATCACCTCACAAGGTAGGCACACCTTGCACTCACTCAGCTCTAAGCTAAGCCTAGCATGAAGCACACACACAAAGCATATGCAAGTCTATGGATGAGCAAATTAGCACATGGATGGCTTGGATATGATCTTCTATGTGTCTCACACTCCTCAGGTCTTCCTCATACTCCAGCACCTTCAAATGGGAGAGTGGAAGGGGTATAAATAGGCCAACACATCAATATAGCTGTTGCTCTAATGGCTAGTTAAGATATACCGTTGGATGAACCGACGGTGTCATTTTATGTAGCGTCGGATCACCCTGTGCCGCCGTATGTCCTTCCGTATTTTACCCGTATCTCTTTGCTCCGAACTCCGTTTTTGACGAGCTTATACTCGTTGGAAAGCTTATGAAATTCTACACAATATTCTGAAAAAATCCTGAGCATTTGACCAATTTTTGAGCGTCGGATGATTGAAGTTGCACCGACGGTACCAGAGGTTCATCCTGTCACCCACGTCGCTGCCCTTCGGTATTTTGGTCATAACTCTTTGCTCCGAACTCCGTTTTGGGTGATCTTGTACTTGTTGGAAAGCTTATGCAGTTATCTAAAAGATTATGAAAAACTCCTGAGCATTTGAGCAGTTTTTGAGCGTCAGATGAACTGTGTAGCGTCTGGTGCTAGCCATTTCTGCGTGAATACCTCTCTGTATGTTTACCGAAAAATCATAGGATGAACCGACGTAATCATCTGATGGTACCACCAGATCATCCGGTGCTTATACACTTGTTTACTTCTCCTTGGGAGTTTATCCGGTTCTCACAAAAATTAGGGCGTCGGATCATCTTATGCTCTATTTTCAGCACATCTTATTTTGGGCATAACTTTTCACTCCGGATTCCGATTTTGATGATCTTAGACTCTATGGAAAGCTTGTGAAATAATCTTTATGATTCTATAGCATTCCTTCCCACTTGATTTATCCAAGAATAATTATTCATGGGACAAATCCAATTCATTCCTCTCTTTGTCCCGGCTTCGTATCCTTCTTTTGTGATGCTTTGTATTGTGTGTGGTTGCATCCATGGGATCTACAATAGCTATAATGACATGCTAGATGATATTGTTAGTCCCATGATTGTGTTGCACATGAATCACCAAAATCATACTTGAACAAATGGCTATGGCGGCCATGTTCGCTACAAGATGGACAAGGGGTGAGAAGAAGAAGATGAACGCCACCATCAAGAGCTCCCTCATCTACACCAAGCCCAACCGCAAGAACAAGACCAAGAGCAACACCTACATCATCAAGAAGAAGACTAATGGCAAGGTGGTTGCACACAAGGTTGGAAAGATGAAGACGGAGCGGGGTTGGAACCAACCCATTTGGGTGCCTAAGGAAGTCATCACCAACATGAAGGGGCCTCAAATGGTTTAGGTTCCAAAGGCCACTTGAAGGCCATGAGGACGGGGACTTGGGAGGCTTGGCACAAAGAAGATGAGAAGATTCAAGCCTAGAAGCCAAGCTTGCGAGTTGGACATGTGTTGCCCAAGTTCCCCGGTTGAGGTAATGGAAACTAGAACCCATCTCATGTATCGTTGTAGCTCCATTACCTTGTCTAGGTTTGCATTTGTTGCTATGCCTAGTTGTTTACATATGGTAGGATGCTTGTGTCATATGCTAACCCATGAGCAACCTACATGGTTTGATTAGTGTGTAGGAAAGCTACACTTGTTCTTTCATGGTGCATGTTTTTCATATATATCTCTTTGCATCATGAGCAAGCTATAGGGTTAGCTTCCCTTTCGTTGTCAGAAACAATGTGCATACATTTGATTGGTGATTCAAACACTAAATGCACACATTTAGGGGGAGCTCATCCTATGGTTAGATTATGGGACAAACATTGTTTCAAGCTTATTTTGTGTAGTCCTTTGGTGACGCGTTCCGGTGTGGTGCTTCATTCTAAGAGAATGCTATTTCACTCTCAATGTGATCTAACAACTCTAAAAGAGTGAATATAGCAATATGAGCTGCATGCTATTGAGTCATGTCCTTGCAAGCTTATGTCTCTATATAAGTTCAAAGGCAATGAACTCATACATTCCTAATCCTTGCGGTACCCAAGTGTCTTCTTTACTAGCTCCTTTCAAGTGGTGTCACCTCCTAGTGATATCATTTCCAAGTGACTGTTGACGGTGTATTTTGGTACACCAAACATGTTCATTACACTTTGGTTTGGACTTGATTATGAAACTAACCCGCCACTAGGCACACTAATGATATAACAAGTTCATCTCTGTATGTGCATCTGGAAGTGTTATGTTTTTGTAGGAAAACATGGACATAAAGGACGGAGTCACAACAAGTTCAAAGGAGCAATTTAGGAGTCCCGTTCGTGTTTGAGAGCATGATGAAATCACTCCCAAAGGTGGCAAGGACCGAAGTGTTACAAAGGAACATCCCCGAGGATTGAAGCGTAAAAGACCGAACTTCATGCGAGAAGACCCTCCATCTTGGACGCGAAGATGACATCGTCAAAATGATGCAATTGGAGGGGGCAAAGTGCAAAATGTCAAGAGGACCCACGTGCGCGAAGGGGCGACCGAACCGGGCCGAAATGGGCCTGAGCCGGTCGGCCCAGGCCGGCCGGCCTGGCCCATTCCGATGTCGGTTCGGCCCCCCATTTCTTGAGCGTGAAGATGATGCAACCCTAGGTACGTGGAGGCGCCGCCATTCGCAGGGGGAGAGCCATTCGCCCGAGAGGCCGTCCACAAGCTAGAGAGAGAGAAGAGGAGGGAGATCATTCGCAAGGAGGATCGCTCTACTCGAAGGAAGCAACCACAAGTGGAGGAGGACGTCGAGGCCCAGCCAAGACACCCCCGGAGGAGAAGGAAGACACCGTCGGAAGTGTCACCATGATCAACGGTGCTATGCCTAGCACCTTGATGGGGTAATCTTCTCATTTGTCCATGGGTTGTAATCGATCTTGAGATGTAATCGCAACTTTTTATGGTTTCAATGTATCATCTAGTATTGAAGTTGCTTTCATGATTAAGGTTAGCTACCATGCCATGTTGGGAGTATAGATCTCACTTCTCCCTTAGAACCCTTCAATACGCCGTGATCATCATAGGTCTAGTCACGAATACCTCCGCGTAGTGACAGTACGGGGGGAGGGAAAGGGCGAAACCATGGTCACAACCCCCGATAGATTAGATTGGTTTTCATATCTTAAGCAGCTGCATGTTCAAGTATCATAGACCCTTGGGCAAGTGTCTTTTACATATCTTGTGAGTTTAATCGTTCTCTCTAGTGTAGCATAGTAGTTCTCTAGATTAACCGTAGATTAGGGTTTGGATAAGTTAGTTAGTAGTGCTAGATCAAACGCTTGTAATCCCCTTGCTCCGCGGATTGATAAGAACCTAGGGAATCCCCGTGGTGAAAAAGGTGTAGGTCCGTACGCTTGCGGATCGTAGGTGGATACGAGTTTTATCCGTCAACAAGCCCCTTTTTCTGGCGCTGTTGCCGGGGAGCAAGCCAGTTTACATCGTTTGGTTTTGCATCTAATTTTGTTTTTGTTTATCGCTTATTGCTAACACCTAACCCCTATTACCTAGAAAACCATTTTGTTTTGTTTTCGTTTTTCTATCTTGTTGTCTAGATGGCATTCGCCAACCACCCCGTGGAAGAACCGGAGAAATCGCTACGGGATTACGCTAGTCCTCGATGTGAAGACATAAACGTACAAGAGTCGGATTCAAAGCTCGAAGCGACCAAATATGAAATCAAAGCTAGGATCATCAAGATGGCGGCGGCAACCCCATTTGAAGGGATGGACACGGAGAACCCATATAGACACATAAGGCATTTCACGACGCTATCCAACATAGTGCTTCAAGAAGGAGTTCCCGACGAATGGTTCAAGTGGAACCTCTTTCCCTACTCACTTGCCGGTGAAGTGAAGACGTGGTACTCGTTTGCGTCCTTTGAAGTTGAAGGCAATTGGAACAAGTTGACGAAGAAATTTTGCGAGAAGTTTTTTCCAATAAGCAAGGTTCAACATCTAAGGAGGCAAGTGATCACCTTCACGCAAGGAGAAGAGGAAGGGATAGACCAAGCTTGGAATAGATTTAATGAGTTGATTGAACAAGGACCAAGACTCGGCTTCTCCGGTGACGTACTCTTGCATACATTTTTCTTTTCCCTAACCCCTAGTTGCATGGAACATGTTCAAATGTGTGCAGGTGGGGATCTCATGGAGAAAACACTCACGAAAGCCGCTCAACTTTTACAAAAGATTAGCAAAGCAGCGGCCATGCGAAGAGATTGGGAAACAAGACTTTCGGGAGAGCCGGGACACGATTCAAGGATGAAGACACGTGCTGAAATTTCCAAAAAGGCAACCCCGAAAGACAAGAAAGAGGAGCCAATCCCGGAAAAGCTTGAAGAAGTACATATCGAGACAAGAACTACCCCAAACGTTGACTTCGCCAATTCGGAAGAAACAAACAAAAGGAGTATGTCAAACGCGAAGCCATTAAGGGAGTTCGAGCAAATGGATTGGGTTCCAATTGATTATGGAGAAGTATTCGACAAGAGAAGACTGTTCCCTAACCAAAAGGGGATGGTAAGAGCATTGGAAGCGGATTTCCCACCGGAAAAGCAAGCGGAGAATTCATACGATCTTGAAACCACCGGTGAGATCTTTCGAAAGCTCTTTAGTGATGATGAAGTGGATCCGGATCACATAGCCGAGGTGAAAAGAATCATGGGGATCAAGCCGAAGCATCGCCATACGCTCGCCTCGCCGAAGTTTATGCAATAGGATCTGACCAAGAGGAGAAGACAACACCACACTTGAGTTGCGAGATCAACGGAGTTCAATGCAAAGCTTTATGCGACATCGAAGCCCAAGTAAGTGTCCTATCCTCCAAAATTTACGATAAAGTTCAAGACCACAACCTAGACTTAGCTCCAATTTCAACAAAGTTAATCATGGGAGATGGTAGAACTATTAGACCTCTAGGTATTGCTTGCAACATTAATGTAATCATCTCTGGAAAGTACATACCAACCGATTTCTTTGTTATAGATGCCTACTACAATAATCATGATCACATCCTAGGTAGGCCTTTTCTTAAGTTGGTTGATGCCGTGTTGGATGCCGGAGAAGGCAAAGTAACAATAAATCTTAATGGAGATAAGTACACATATAATTTTCTTCGCGCTTCTAGTCATCCTTCACCCTTTCCTCCCGAAGACGAAGAAGTAGAGGAGGTAGGTAGTCTTTGTTTTGTTGAAACCCTTAGAGACCCACTGCAAAGAGCGATGGAGAATCAATCCAATGATCAATAATACGAGGAACTAGAGGAAGCAACGAAGGGATTAGAACCACATGATGGAAGCGTGGAGGAAGAAAAATTCGAAGACATAGGAGACACTAAACCCGAAGAGCCACAAGTGCCCGAGGTGGATCTCAAACCTTTGCCCAAAGGATTAAAGTACGAATTTTTGGGCCCAGACAAGACTTATCCAGTCATCGTGAGCGACGAGTTGAGTCCCGAAGAAAATGAGAAGTTGCTGAATTTATTAAAAAAGCATAAGAAGGTGATTGGATATTCAATCAATGATCTCAAAGGACTTAGCCTAGCCTTTTGCACTCATCGTATACCTATGGAAGACCAATGTAAGCCTGTAGTGGACCATCAAAGGAGGCTAACCCATGCCATGCGAGAGGTAGTAAAGAAGGAGGTTATCAAGTTACTTGATGCCGGAATCATCTACCCGGTGCCGCATAGCGAATGGGTGAGCCCGGTACATTGTGTGCCGAAGAAAGGAGGTTTAACCGTGGTGAAGAATGAGAAGAACGAGTTAATACCGCAAAGAACCGTGACCGGATGGCGGATGTGTATCGATTATCGGAAGCTCAACACAGCAACGAAGAAAGATCACTTCCCCCTACCGTTCATTGACGAGATGCTCGAGAGATTAGCAAACCACGCTTATTTTTGCTTTCTCGATGGATACTCGGGGTTCATGCAAATTCCCATTCACCCGAATGATCAACACAAGACAACGTTTACTTGCCCTTATGGAACGTTTGCATATAGAAGGATGCCCTTCGGTTTATGCAACGCTCCAGCCTCTTTTCAACGTTGCATGATGGCAGTGTTCTCGGAATTTATCGAGGAAATTGTCGAGGTGTTCATGGATGATTTTTCCGTTTATGGGAAGACGTTCATGGATTGCTTGGCAAACTTAGACAAGGTTCTCACAAGGTGTGTGGAGGTTGATCTAGTGCTAAATTGGGAAAAGTGCCACTTCATGGTGAAGCAAGGCATAGTGCTCGGACATGTTATATCCGAGAGAGGAATTGAAGTGGACAAAGCTAAAGTGGAGACAGTTGAGCAACTCCCACCTCCAACGGATGTTAAGTCCTTCTAGGCCATGCCGGATTCTATAGAAGATTTATTAAGGACTTCTCAAAGATCACTAAGCCTTTAACACAACTTCTTCAAAAGGATGTGGCTTTTGACTTTGACGAGAAGTGCTTAGCGGCATTCCGGGCCTTCAAAAATGCTTTAGTAAGTGCTCCTATCATTCAACCTCCGGATTGGAGCCAACCTTTCGAGATCATGTGCGATGCAAGTGACTACGCCGTAGGGGCGGTTTTAGGTCAAAGAAAGGAAGGCCGAGTTCACGCCGTTTACTACGCTAGTAAGACTCTTAGTGAGGCACAATTAAATTATGCCACCACGGAAAAGGAGTTGCTAGCGGTAGTGTTTGCTTTCGAAAAAATCAGATCTTACATCGTGAACTCAAAGGTCATTGTTTACACCGATCACGCGGCCATCAAGTATCTTTTGGCTAAGAAGGACGCTAAACCAAGATTGATTCGTTGGATCCTTCTTCTCCAAGAGTTCGATGTGGAAATTCGTGATAAAAAGGGGGTGGAAAATGTTGTGGACGATCATTTGTCTAGGATGAACCGTGGACAAGATGATAAAGAGCCCATAGAGGATAAGATGAGAGATGACCACCTCTACCGAATACTCGACAAGGATACTTGGATGATCGATATCATTCGAGCAATTCGGAGAATGCCTCTTGATCACTTAGATAAAAACACTCAAAGGAGGATAATCTCCGAAAGACAGAAATATTTTTGGGATTCACCTTATCTCTTCAAACTTGGGAATGATGGAGTTATGAGAAGATGTGTACCAAGAGAAGAGAGGCGAGAAATTTTGAGAAAGTGTCACTCGGCGGAGTACGGTGGACACTATAGTCATTTTCGGACCCAAGCAAAAGTATGGTCCAGCGGATTCTTTTGGCCGGAGATGCATGAAGATACTAAAAGATATGTTGCTTCATGCCCCGAATGCAAAAGAACCAGAAACATTTCTCAAAGGAATGCTATGCCTTTGAAATACAATCTACAAATCGATTTATTTGATGTTTGGGGAATTGACTTCATGGGGCCTTTCAAAAACTCACATGGATTTGAACACATCCTAGTCATGGTAGATTATGTATCCAAGTGGGTAGAGGCCATGCCATGTCGTAAAGCTTCCACAGAAGAATCCATTGCGATGATTAAGAGTGTGATTTTCCCTCGCTTCGGTACCCCGAGAATTTTGATAAGCGATGGAGGAACTCACTTCACCGGGAAGAATTTTAAGAAGTGCTTGTCCAAGTTGGGGATTGAACATAGAATCTCTACGGCTTATCACCCAGAAACCAACGGACAAGCGGAAACATCGAATAGGCAACTAAAGAGCATCCTTAACAAGACTATAGAGAAGGGAGGCAAGGATTGGTCAAAGAAGTTGGATGGAGCTTTGTGGGCGTATCGAACGGTGTTCAAGACACCGATAGGTATGACCCCATATCAATTTGTTTATGGCAAAGCTTGTCACCTCCTGGTTGAGCTAGAACACAAAGCATATTGGGCTATAAAAGAAATGAACCTCGATCTAGACGTCACGGTGGTAAAACGGAGAATCCAAATAAGCGAGCTAGAGGAGATGAGGTTGAAAGCTTAAGAAAACGCAAGCATATACAAGGAGAGAATCAAAAGGTGGTATGACAAAAGATTAAAGAAGGAGTTTAAAGAAGGAGATAAGGTCCTCCTCTATAATTCGAGATTCAAAACTTTCGGAAAAGGGAAATTGCAAAGCAAGTGGGATGGACCTTACATTGTTCATTCGGTGCTCTCCAATGGAGCGGTTACCATCATGGATATGGAAGGTGATCAATTCATGGTGAATGGTCAACGGCTTAAGGTTTATTACAAACCCGACGTTGTGCCCCTTCACCATATTGATATTTTCATCATGGAGGACGAGCCCGAACGTCAAGCCTAGGACGTAAAACAAGGTGAGCATTTTGTAAATAGCTCTTCTTTTAATTTTCTAGAGTTTCTCGCGAAGTTTTACTAGGCCAACTTTTCCACATGGGCTAGCAACTAAAAAATAGTGGGCACGCGAAAAACCGGACCGAACCGGCCCGCGAAACAGGGCAGGCCGGCCGGCCCGGTCCGATCGGCCCAGGGGGCCCGGGCGGCGGTTCGCCCCCGGTTTTCTCTGGGACGCGCGTCTTCGACTTCCTTGTTTGGTCAGAGAATTTTAGGGAAGTCAAGAAAAGGAAAAGATGGGTTCTAGGGCATTCCTTCCCGGACTATTTAAATGGACGAGGTTGGAGCTCAGGAATCCATCCCAATTTACATCCTTTTGCACCAAAGCAGCAGCCATGACGTCCCCAAGGAGTGTGGAGATCAAGCTAGGCGCCGAGAAGCCTTTGAAGCCGGAGGAGGCGAAGCGATGCGAGCTCAAGCCAATGGAGATCAAGAGGACCGCCGCATCCGTTGCGGAGGGCGTGTCCCGACCGGGCCGATCGCATCTCGCCACCATGTCAAGGAGGAGAGGGTCTCTACTTCCGTCCGTAGATCGGAGCGAATCCGAGGCATGAAGAGGAAAGACTACAAGGAGGTGTCGCCCGAGCCAAAAGATTACGGGGGGAGTGACTACTCCGACGACCGCAGCCCGAGCTCGTGGGCAGCCGCCGGAAGGGACGACAACGACCTCTTCTATTGGGAGGAGGTGCCTAAAGAGAAGACTCCCGAAGGTCCAAACGGCGGCGGAGATCCCGGCGACAACGGCGATGACCCCGGTGACGAAGACCCATTCGGGATGCATCTGTTATGTTGTGCGGCTTGCCGTCACTCCATCTCGGATCTCTATGCATCGGTCGAGGAGTGTTTCCAGGCTATGGAGGCGATGAGGCAAAGAATGGAGGATTTGGAACGAGTAGTCGATGACGACTACAAGTTCCTTAATCGGAATGTGAGGAAGCTATTTGGGATGGTAGGCAACATGAAGAATAAGTGGTGCAAGAGCTGTGGAAAGTTCCACTAGGATTTAGGGTTTTCCCCCCTTAGGATTTTTGTAAGATACGACGAGGACGTCGTATGGTTTTAGCGTGGGGGAGAGCTAGCTAGCTAGATCCTTCTGCCTTAGTAAGTTTAGCTTGGTTTGGTTTAGTTTTGCGAGAGTTTGAGTTTTTGAGAGTCTTAATATTTTTTTTAGGTGTGCTTTTTAATTTTTCAAGTTTTAAGTGTGTTAATTTAGTGTTCGAGTCAAAAAAAATCAAATAAATAGTGTCTTTTAAATTTTTGTCTCATGCAATGCTTTTCTCTCTTTACTTGTATGTTTGTCTTTAATTTTTGATATATAAGCATGAGCGATTGGTTTGAAACATTTATCGTGGTGCTTAGTGGAGTTTTTACCTTTAAAAGTACCCGCATCATGCTTTGATCTAGAACTTCGTTTCGGTTGTGCT
This sequence comes from Cenchrus fungigraminus, assembly GCA_036936925.1. Classification (NCBI taxonomy): domain Eukaryota; kingdom Viridiplantae; phylum Streptophyta; class Magnoliopsida; order Poales; family Poaceae; genus Cenchrus; species Cenchrus fungigraminus. The sequence goes on along the minus strand of CM072778.1, from coordinate 43,394,959 downwards.
AAGTTTGATGCTAATGTTGGAGGAGTTTAATTCTGAAAATTATATGAAAAACCCTTGTAATAAAGGTTAGCAAACTCTCTTTTTCCAAGTTGAGAGACAAAGAAAAATCCTATACAAGGCCAACTCAATATTCGCTCCACCATAAGTGCGGTTAGCATAATGAGTTGGGCTAGGATCCTTCTCTCTTGGAAGTTTTAATTTCGAGCAATGATCATGTCCTTGTGTATATCTTTTATTGCTAGCCTCGACATGCATTCGGTAACAAGACTCTCACATCGAAAGTCCCGTACATCGCCGAATTCCATACCCAAACCATAATATCTCTTTTGTACATCATATTCCTTGAACACAACCTATGTTCGAAGTTTCGTCTCGTCTCTAGCATGGTTTTTATTTAAAATTCAGATTGTGTTTATGCAAGAAGAGATGAGCAAGAGCTTTGAAAGAGAGGTAAAGATGTCAAGAGAAAGAGAGAAGTAAAAGAAAAAAAATATGTGTATGGAAAAGAAAGGAAAGAAAAAGAAAAGAAAAAAAAAGAGAGAAAGAAAGAAAGAAAGGAAGAGGAAAAGTAAGAAAGATATGAAGAGGGATGAATCAAGTGAAGATTAAATAAAGTGTAAGGAAGGATGCCACGTTGTTGTTAAGAGACGAAACTTCCATTCTTTTTCCAACCATGTGCAATCCGACAACGAGGACGTCATCGGTGCCTCGTAGTATTAATTTCTTTTTGCCCTTGCACATGTCCACCATTCTATATCTTCTTATCCTTGATATCCCCACATCATGGTTTAATTCTCATGATCATTGGCTTTGAAAGGTAAACAACCATTAGAGGAATTTCTTAGCTTGACAATATTTGTGTTGATTACACTAGCCATACCTATAGCTCCACTTTACATGTTATATGAGAGACTTATGGGAGGTGAGAGTTTATGAGTTGTTTAGGATAGCCACTTCATATGAGCGACATGTGAGAACTTGGAGAAAGGTTTTTGTCTAATACTTGTTGCAGGAATTTTTATTTTTTTAAAAAAAATCATGAAAACACTCCAATGGAAGCAAAGAAGTAAGCATGGCTGGAATTAAGGACCTCGAGTGAAAGGTATGAGTTGTGGGGTAAATCTCAGTTTGGTAAAAATTCTAAACGCCCATGTTTATGTATGATGATCATTGCTTTATGTTTATTATATTAAAGATAAAGGATTGACTAACTTGTGAGGAAAGAATTAGCGGAGCACGATTTCAACACCTTGGACAAAAGTTCTTTTACGAGTACTTGCTCGAGGACGAGCAAGATCTAAGCATGGGGGAGATGTTGACGGTGTATTTTGGTACACCAAACATGTTCATTACACTTTGGTTTGGACTTGATTATAAAACTAACCCGCCACTAGGCACACTAATGATATAACAAGTTAATCTTTGTATGTGCATTTGGAAGTGTTATGTTTTTGTAGGAAAACATGGACATAAAGGACGGAGTCACAACAAGTTCAAAGGAGCAATTTAGGAGTCCCGTTCGTGTTGGAGAGCATGATGAAATCACTCCCAAAGGTGGCAAGGACCGAAGTGTTACAAAGGAACATCCCCGAGGATTGAAGCGTAAAAGACCGAACTTCATGCGAGAAGACTCTCCATCTTGGACGCGAGGATGACATCGTCAAAATGATGCAATTGGGGGGGGAAAGTGCAAAATGTCAAGAGGACCCACGTGCGCGAAGGGGCGACCGAACCGGGCCGAAATGGGCCTGGGCCGGTCGGCCCAGGCCGGCCGGCCTGGCCCATTCCGACGTCGGTTCGGCCCCCCATTTCTTGAGCGTGAAGATGATGCAACCCTAAGTACGTGGAGGCGCCGCCATTCGCAGGGGGAGAGCCATTCGCCCGAGAGGTCGTCCACAAGCTAGAGAGAGAGAAGAGGAGGGAGATCATTCGCAAGAAGGATCGCTCTACTCGAAGGAAGCAACCACAAGTGGAGGAGGACGTTGAGGCCCAGCCAAGACACCCCCGGAGGAGAAGGAAGACACCGTCGGAAGCGTCACCATGATCAACGGTGCTATGCCTAGCACCTTGATGGGGTAATCTTCTCATTTGTCCACGGGTTGTAATCGATCTTGAGATGTAATCGCAACTTTTTATGGTTTCAATCTATCATCTAGTGTTGAAGATGCTTTCATGATTAAGGTTAGCTACCATGCCATGTTGGGAGTATAGATCTCACTTCTCCCTTAGAACCCTTCAATATGCTGTGATCATCATAGGTCTAGTCACGAATACCTCTGCGTAGTGACAGTACGGGGGGAGGGAAAGGGCGAAACCGTGGTCACAACTCCCGATAGATTAGATCGGTTTTCATATCTCAAGCGGCTGCATGTTCAAGTATCGTAGACTCTTGGGCAAGTGTCTTTTACATATCTTGTGAGTTTAATCATTCTCTCTAGTGTAGCGTAGTAGTTCTCTAGATTAACCATAGATTAGGGTTTGGATAAGTTAGTTAGTAGTGCTAGATCAAACGCTTGTAATCCCCTTGCTCCGCGGATTGATAAGAACCTAGGGAATCTCCGTGGTGAAAAAGGTGTAGGTCCGTACGCTTGCGGATCGTAGGTGGATACGAGTTTTATCTGTCAACAGTGACTCATCTCAATGTGGTGCCAACAAGGTAGAGGAACATCCCCCGGAGGTATGCAATGCTCAAAAGAGTACAAGTGGTATCTACAAGTGGTAATGTAATAAGAACTCATTTGTCTTATCTCTTGTCCTTTAAGCTACCTCCTTGCATGATATGCTCTAAGATTCCTTGTCTTACAAATATTTGTAGTTGTGCACTTGATTTTCACACTACCATATTGTGTGCACACTTAGGGGGAGCTTAGTTTGTATCATGCTAGTCTCATGAGCTTGTGATCCACCTTAGTTATTCACACATGTGGTATCTTCATTGATATCATACATATGGATCATGGTTCATGCGGCTTTCTCCCTTGTATTTAACATTTCTCTTTGAGCTATGTTTGCTAGGACTTGCTAAACTTCCTTTGGAGATCCTTTTGTTTTTTGACACTTTTTGGAGATTTTATTCCAAAGGGGGAGAAGTTGTACCCAAAGCAAGCAAGTGGTTCCAAAGTGGGAAGAAGCAAGCTATGTGTGAACATAGGAAGAGAAGATAAAAAGGGGGAAGTTTGATCTAGGGGGAGTTTGGATGATGGTAAGCATCCAAGCAAGTGTAAGTGGTTCTAATTTTGTCAATTTTTGCAAATTTATGCTTGCTTTGCTTGTGTTATCATAAATCACCAAAAAGGGGGAGATTGTAGTGAACATGGCCTTATAAGACATTTGTTCGAGTTTGATTTTGGTGATTCATGACAACATGATCAATGGGACTAACAATATTGTTGAGTATGTCTTTGTAGACATTTCTAGGTCCCAAGGATGCAAAAATACCACATGTCAAAATGAGAAGATAGATTATTTTTCAAGGGTCAAAACCGCGGAAGAAAAAGGGCACCGTCGGATGAACTGACGGTACATAGGAAGAAGCGTCGGTGTATTTGGTACATTATGAGAAGTCTCAAGTGAACAGGTACCGTCGGATGAACTGACGGTCCATATTCTAGTTGCGTCGGATGATTGGAAGGAACAGAGCTGCAAAAGTCACTAGCACCGGATGAACCGACGGTCTAAGTGGGGACACCATCGGCCTATCCGACGCTCAGTTTGAATCAAGACAGAGGCACGCCAAGACTAGAGCTTCAGCACCGGATGAACCGACGGTGGAGCAGCGGTTCATCCGACGGTCTCGAAGATGCTAACAGTAAGGTTTTGGCGAGGAGTCCTTCAGCACCGGATGAACCGACGGTGGGATCAAGCAGGCGTCGGTGTATGTGTCAGATCAATTGTGTTAGAGGATCTCAACAGCTAAGTGACGTGGATGGGGCACCGGATGAACCGATGGCCCTGAAATGATAGCATCGGTTCATCCGACGCTACCTTTTTCAGTGACCGTTAGCCAACGGCTCTTTGGATGCCTTGGGCTATTTATACCCCCTCCACTCACCCATTTGAGGTTGCTGGATTGTGTGGAAGTGCAGAGGAGTGCAAGACACTTAGAAGATCATATCCAAGCCATTCAAGTGCTAAATTGCTCATCCATAGACTTGCACATGCTTTGTGTGTGTGCTTAGTGCTAGGCTTAGCTTAGAGCTGAGTGAGTGCACGGTTGTGCCAACCTTATGAGGTGATTCTTGAGTGAATCAAGTTGTACAAGGTGCACCGGAAGCCTTGGGGCCTAAGTGGCTCACCGGCAATCGTCTTCGACCCTCCGGTTTGGTGTGGAGTGGCGAGGACACTTTGTGCGGGGGACGTGAAGACCCCCTTCCTAAGTGGAGAAGCTCCTTAGTGGAGGCGGCATCAAAGTGACCAAGGGAGCTTGGCGAGTGCCTAAGTGGCGAGCCTTTGTGGCGAGTCAAGTGGTGCTCTTAAGAGAGACTTGGTGACCAGGGTGAGTGCTTCAACAACGTGGACTAGGGGTGGCTTAGTGCCTACCGATACCACGGGATAAATCGCGTGTCAAGAGTTTGCTTCCTCTCATCCCTCTTTACGTTTCCGCATTACTCTCTTGCGATTCTTGCTTGCCTTTACTTTTCTAGAGTAGTATCATGCTAGGGTTGGCTATAGGTTGCAAAATTTATTTTGGGATGAGGGTTTCACACTAGATCAACCTTAGATTGCACATCTAGATAGATTTGATCTAGTTTACTATGTGCAAAAGTAATGAAGCCATAGATTAAGGTTTTAAGTTGCCTAATTCACCCTCTCCCCCTCCTAGGCTACAAGCATCCGATTCCTTACACCATCTGTTTCACTTGGGTAAGCTATAGATAGTCCAAAAAGAAGGATCACGTTAGGGAAAAACACATATTATCAAATAAAAAAAATAGCAATGATAAGATCAGTTACACAAAGGTAGATGTAGATCCAATAGCTTTCCCTCCACATCCATGTTTATCCTATTTTCTAAAATAGAAAATATATTAATTATAATAGTTATATTGATCTATTACCTCCTACTAGGAGGTAATATGTGTCTAAATAGAGGGTCCACGATCAGAGAAGACTACCTTAGCAAAGCCTAAGTTTTTGAAATACTTGCACGGTGTGAAAAAAGACTTAGGTGTTTCTTATTGTATAGTGCTCTCACGGATGTACGAAGATTCATGCAAAGATGACGTAAAACAAATGTTGGGCAACCCCTTGCTTTTATCAGTGAAAAGGATGAGAATGGAACTCACTGACCTTGTTGAATTTCAGAAAGCTATCTGGCTGACACTCTCATAGCTCCAAGATCCCATGGTGGAATCATCCCATTCTAGAAGTTTTGCCTTTATCCTCGTTTAGTTCCCAAAAGTTTCACCAACTACCCGTCACATCAATCTTCGGACACTAATTAGGAGTATTAAATGTGGATTAATGACAAAACCCATTCCACAACCCCTACCTTAGTTCTTACCACATCTGATAGCTTCCACTTGATCTTGCTGGATCGTAGTCGGTGTAGGGGATGGGTCATCCTGCACCGTAGTCGTTGTAGTGGAAGTAGAGGGTACATGCGCCACTGGAGCTTCACCATCATCACCATCATCCCCTCCAGCATCATCCTCCTCGTCTTCAAAGATCTTCTTGCCAACTTCATCGTCACCTGCACACTCGAAGACAGACGAACTGCATGGCTGGGTCTCGTCGAAGGTAACCTCGCAAGTTTCCATGACTAGGTTAGTATCAAGGTTGAGCACACGGAATGCTCGAGAATGACTAGCATAACCCAAGAAAATCCCATCGGAGGACCTCGACTCAAACTTATCAAGCCTACCCTTCTTGAGAATAAAGCACCGACAACCAAAAGCCCTGAAATGGCTCACTCTAGGTGCTCGCCCGTGCATGAGCTCATAGCATGTCTTGTTCAAGAAGGCCCTGAGAAAAATCCGGTTCCCAACATGGCAAGCGGTATTCACCACCTCAGCCCAATATCTCCTCGGAGTCCTATGCTCATCGAGCATCGTCCGAGCCATCTCACAAAGGGACCGATTCTTTCTCTCAACCACACCATTTTGACAAGCCACATAGGGAGAAGAAAACTGATGTTCGAGACCCAAATCACGGCAAAAAGTTTCAAAACGAGAGTTTTTAAATTCTGTGCCATTGTCGCTACAAATAGCTCGAACAACATCTCCATGCCTCTCGTTCTTCAACCTCAAGATTAGATCCCGCACAAAACCAAACATCTCCCCCTTGTCAGCCAAAAAGAAGACCCAAGCATAGCGAGAATAGTCGTCCACTATCACAAGGACATACCATTTCCCACCTGCCGAACACACACGAGCTGGACCAACCAAGTCCATATGGAACAGCTCGCATGGCCTCTCTATCATAACGGATGTCAAAGGCGGGTGAGAGGCGGCGACCATCTTACCATGCCTACATGGAGCACACACCAAATCCTTTTGGTACTTCAATTTTGGCAATCCTCGGACCAAACCTAGCCCACTCAAGCGTGACAACAAGTCAAAACTCAAGTGACCTAGTCTCCTATGCCATTTCCAAAGCTCTGCCAAAACACTAGCAACCAAACAACGAGCAGAGCCGACACACTGAGAAAAATCGGCTCTGAAAATTTGACCCTCGGGGATGATCGTGCACACAAGATCACCTCGAGAATCCAAAACACGAGAACAGCCCGTTCTGAAATGGACTTCAAAACCCTCATCAAGAAGCTGGGAAACCGAAAGAAGATTGTATCCCAAAGACTTGACAAGAGCAACACACCGAAGAGTCACAGACTCACTCACCTTCACCGTGCCCACTGAAAGCACTCTACCTTTCCCATTGTCCCCAAAAGTGATGTACTCTTTGGTCATCACCGGGGTGAGGCTGGACAACCACCGTCAATCTCCGGTCATGTGTCGAGAGCAACCGGAGTCGATCAACCAAAAGCCCTCCATGCCTCCCACCTGCAAAATCAAAAACGAGAGCGAGAGTGAGCAAACGACTCAGCACTGGGGTTAGTACATAAGGAATCAAACCAGTGCCGTGCCATTTGATCAAAAGTGGGGTTAGCAAAATCCATCCTATCTCTCCTAGGTGGAACACCCACACGTCCCCTTGGAAGACTACGCGTACCACGAAGTGGAAACCGTGGCCCGTAGCTCCTCTGGGACCTAAAGCTGTGATCATTCCCCCCATACTCGTATTGGCCACGAGCGAAGGAACGTCCAGCAAACTCACCACGCCCAAACCCAACACGCCTACCACTATCTCTCTGTGGTGGCTCACCTCGAGGCACAAACTCACGCCTCTCCCGAGGGTAGATGGTACGCACCACACCCTCACCTCTCGGCACCAACCTAGGCTCAGGCACACCACGAGAGGGGCGGTACCTGTCCTTATTGGCCATCTCCCTAGCCAACCTCTCCTCATGCTTCCTCCTAAAGCAAAACTCAGCTAGGTGGCCATCATTCCCACAATGGTCACAATGGAATGGGATGGGTTTTGGCTTTGGCTTTGGGTTCTCTCGGGGCTGAGGTTTCTCCTCACTCGGTTTCTCTCCCTTCTTCCCAAAGAACTCATTCCCCAAGTCACTCTTGAACTTGATGGGTTTCTGGAAGTTGTCGATTTGTTGAGGAAACACGGGTGGAGCTGGGGTTGTGTCTAGTCGGTTCCTAAGTGGGTTTGGCTTAGGAGCATAGGCATTTTTGTGGTAGGTTTTTGGTGGTTCTGGGATGTCACCGATCTTTCCCTCATTCTCACCACTTCCCTCACCAACCTTGTCCGACCCAAGCCCTTGCCCATCATAGCGCTTGTATGCCCCAATCATCATCCTGAGCTGAGGCTCATGACCAGACAACCAACCCATCATCTTTCTCAACTCATCGTTCTCATCCTGCAAACGATCAACATAGTGTGCAAGCTCCAAATTCTTCACAGCATGTAGTTCACAAGTAGAGCATGATGTAGGAATAGGAGCTTTCAAAGCAACTTCTAGAGATCTAGCATAAGCAACAGACACATCTAGTTTCTCATGCAAAACAGGACAAGAAGTGCAAGCACCAAGCAAGGAGGGCCTAGATTTCATCTCATCTAGCTCAACCCTAAGCACATCTAGTTCCTCAACCTTGGAGGCATACTTTTCCTTAAGCACAGTCAAATCACCAAGGAAAACAGAACAATCAGTGCATTCAGGTTCATCGGTCACAACAGGAACAGACTTCAAAGAATCTATTTGAGCCCTAGCATCAACATGCAAAGACTCTAGCTCAACCACCTTCTCCTTAGCCTCTCCAAGCAAAGACCTATACTCCCACTTCTCCTTGTTGGTCTTTCTAAGCACATCATCACGGTTGTCAAGCAAGTCATTCAACCTAGCATTCTCCGCTATCAAGAAGGCAGGATCATTGTTTACCTCATCCTCGGAGTCGGAGTCCGAGTTGTCCTTGTTGCTCTTCTTGCTCCTGGAGCTGTGTGTCATGCCGCAAAAGCCTTGGGCGGCGAAGCACAAGCTGTTGATGTTCTTGCTCGACCGCTTGCCCTTGTTCCGGTTTTGTTCTTCATCACTTGAGCTCGATGAAGAGTAGCAGGAGCTCGAGTCGATGTCGCTCGCTCCGACAACCATCGCCCGCTCCTTCTTCTTGTGACCACCACTCTTCCTCGGCCTCCGCTCGGACTTGTTCTTGCCCTTGTGGTCGTCCCTTGAGCGGTGCTTGTGGTCGCTCCTCGGACGGTGCTTGTGCTCGGGCTTGACCTCCATGGCCTCCGGGCACTCAGCGATAAAGTGCCCGTGCTTCCCGCATCGGTAGCACATGCCCGAACTCCTCCGAGCGTTCTTCCGGTTCGTGTACATGCGCTCGAACCGCCTGCTCAGCAATGCGAGATCCTCCTCGCTCAGCACCTCGAATTCCTCATCTGGCATGGACACAAGACAAGATAAAGAGAATTGTCTCGAAGACATGTTAGCGTTAGTCCTTGGTCCAGAAACAAGAGCCAGACTATGAGGGTCAATCGGGTTCTCGATCCTTGCTCGCACCCCACGGTCCACCTCGGACGACTTGAGCTTGGAGAACAGCTCGTCCACCGTGAGGGTCTCATACTTCTCCGACTCAAGAATGGCTTTGACCTTCTCACCCCACACGGTACGATCCAGAGAATGCAGGAGCTTGATAGCCCTGTCATGATCATCGTACGGGAGCACGGCCACATTAGCCCTCATGTTGTTCACAATCACAGTGAACCGCTGGAACATGCTATTAATGGACTCACCGGGGAGATGAGTGAAGTTCTCGTACTCTCTCTGGTAGGTCGCGAATAGCCTAGCCTGAACCTGAGCGTTCCCAGCATGAGCATTCTTCAGCTGCTCCCAATTCCTACAAGCCAAGTCCTCTGTCTGAACCCGATCGAATTCGGATTGACACAGAGCACGAAACAAGTAGTCGGCCGCCTTGTTGTTGGCGTCGAACATATCCCTCGATCCTGGAGCTAGGAAGTTAATCAGATGAACATAAGTTGTGTTCACCGTAACATCCCAAAGGATCTGACCCTTGCCGCGGAGGAAGGCAGCCATCCGCCTCTGCCACATCTGATAGTTTATGCCCATGGTTGCCAGCTATGTTTTTGAAAAATGTCATATGTATGCTCTCTTGTGAGTAAATGCCTTTATATGATCTTGACATGTTTTTGTGGCTTGGCAATGCTTAATTTGTGGTTGGATAGCTTATTTTGATCATATGGGGCCAAAGGCTTATTTGTCATCATGAATGTTTAGCCCGCTTGCTTTATCTTATGGAGGGGCATAAGTTCCTTTTTGTCGCAAAGACATTTCATGTAGCAATATGAATCTGAAAATGAAATGTAAATTGCTTGGAAAATGTGCTCCCATGTCATATGTGCTTAATTTAATTTGCTTTGGGTGCTAAACTGTTGCATGATGCCTACCAATGAGAAGTCTCATATATAGAAGTAGGCACATGGCTCGGTGGCTTTGACATGACATGAGGTGCTTGAGGGTGTTTATGATGATCTTATGATTAGAATGGTTGTCCTAGCATGAAGTTTGTGTGGTTTTGCTATTTTGACATGTCTTGCTCATGTCTAGGACTTTGCTCATGAGAGGGTGATTTTTCGCAAAATTGCTCAATTCTATCTTAGCTTCGCCCAATGGTTGTGAAACTTGGTGATCATGTAGTTGATGTTCAAACGAAGCTATAGAGTATCTAACTTGCTCATTTGGATGTGTGTAGCATCTTGTGATGAATTTTGTCTATTTGAGAAGCTCTAGGTTGCATTTTTCCTATTTTTGGCTTGATTCATGCGTAGTCAACAAGGGGGAGATGGTTGTGAAGGAAAAGTGCTTCTGAATGCATTTGGAAGGTTTCTGAGATGTTTCGAGCCATTTTTGAGCTCTTGCTGTTCCCAGATGGTCATCGGCCTAACCGGTGGGGGACACCGGTCTGACCGGTGTGAGTGTCAGGATCTGGGCGATGTTGCGCACCGGTCTGACCGGTGCTGAGGACCGGTCTGACCGGTCAGAGCTGAGCTGAGGCAGCTGCTCTATTTTGCGAAGTGGTTTGCATGCTTTCGTCCAGGGGGAGTTGCATTGGTTCAAGGGGAGCTTGCATGTGTGCAGGGGGAGCTCTTTGTGATCTTCGAGCTTTGGTTTGGTGGAATTCATTCTTTGCTTGAGTTTGTTTTTGTCTCGGTTGTGTCGAGCCGTTGCCCTTGCCTAAGGGGACCGAGACTTGTCTTCTTCAAGTGATCTTGATCTTTACCTTCTCTTTGGCTTTCGATCGCTTGTTGGAGTTTCTTTTAGTCGTTTCTTTTCTTTTCCTTTTCTCTTTGGTTACCCAAATGTGTGTGTTGTTGTCAATGCACTCATCAAGGGGGAGATTGAGAACCTGTGTGGTTCGAGGACCGGTGGATGGTCACTTCCTGGTGTGATGAGTGATTGACAACGTTGTTTGGACTGATTCTTGGCTAAGTATTGCAGGTGCAGGTTGCGGCTTGACTGGTGTTGGTGCAGGTGAAGAACAAGCACGAAAGGTCATTGCTGGTGAGGCCTCCAGGTTTGGAGAAGACAAATAGGCTTGGTTCGAGGGACCCAGTGGTGGATGGGGTCAAGTGCGGGCCGCATGGTGGCAAGAACGGCAAGATGAAGTCGTGGACGGTTCCTTGGTTGAGCCTCAAAGCCAAGATCGAGCCGGGACTTCGTGGGGGCCAAGTCATGAGTGGAGATTGGCGGAGGCCACACCAAGTTCGCGAGGTTTCCAGTGGTTCACCAAAAAACCACTGGGTTCCTTGCTTGATCTACAAAGCCAAGGCCGAAGACCGGAGGCAGCAGCACTGGACCGGTCTGACCGGTGTGCAACGACGCAGTCCGAAGACTTCGAAGCGGAGGACACGCGTCAGGATCGCAAGGTGTGCGTTGAGGCTACGCCAGGTGCGGTTGCCGGGCATCCATCCGATGGTGCGACGACGAAGATTCCCAAAGTGCCCCTCGGGGGCGTGTATCCTAGTGTTATGCCTTAGGGGTAGTTTCGTCTTTCGGTTGCCTCCATATAACCCAAGTGGTGAGAGGATGACAGCCATCTCTTGGAACTCTAGCTCATTTTGTTTTGCTATTTTCCTTCCTATTTTTCTTGGGATTTTCTAGGACTAGCTTGAGAGCTTCATGGTGAGATCTTGAGAGAGGGATGGATGATCGGGAGGCAAGCTAGACCTTGTATGAACCTTCATGGTATGTATAGATGATTCGGCGTGGTTCCTCAAGGCTTGATTGTGTCTCTCCCGTGTTCCCTTTTTGGTGATTTTCGGAGCCTTTTCTTGGCGATTTTCTTGTGGCGGTTGTGAGTCCTTTCTCTTTGGGATTTGGTGGGGGTGTATGCATGAACCCTTCGTGGTTCTTTTCTTTGTGATTCCCCTCCCAAATCCATGAGCAAAGGGGCTCGATTTTGGGTTTTCTCCTCTCTAGGGTTAGAGGTGTTCTTGGTGGGATTTCTTCGATTCCTCTTGATTTAGCAAGTTTTGGTGGACCAAATCATGCCTATGGAATGCCCATGAGGTACTCCTACTATCCCCAAGTCTTGTGCGAATCCGTGGAGTGAATCGGGAGATCGGGATTTGGATTTGGAGGAGTTGACCCGCGGGTTGCTGTTCATCCTGAGAGCCAGGTCTTGACCGGTCTGACCGGTGCCTTCCACCGGTCTGACCGGTGCCGACCCTCTGTTGGGTTTTGCTCGGGTGAACGTCTTGGTGAGTTCCCTGGCTTCTTGGTTTGCTGTTGTTTCGAGTTTGGAGTGTTTTGGAGCTTGGGAGGTTGGTTTCTTGGATTTGGGGTTTCTAGGCTCAGACCGGTGCAGGGGCTTTTCTGTGGAAATCGTCAAGTCATGTCTGTGTGTTCCAGCCGAGACCAGTCTGACCGGTGTGATTGACCGGTCTGACTGGTGCTGGTCTGGTGTTGCTCGATTTGCTTGTTCCGCTGCGTTCTCGAGTAGGTTTCGGTGGTCGTTGGTTCCTAGGACCAGTAGCACTCCAGTGGCTACGTGGTCTTGGCCAACTTGGGTAGTTGAGTCGGAGACGTGTTTTGGATAGCTGTGTTCATCTTGTTGGAGTAGCCATCTCCTTCGAGAAGAATTTTTATAGGCTCCCATTCACTCCCCCCCTCTCTCTGGTCGCCAGTTCGGTCCTTCAATGCGCATCCGTCCGATGGTGCTGAACTGAAGACTTCCAAAATGTCCCTTGAGAGGCTTCTATCCCTAGTATGCAAGTAAGGGTAGTTTAGTCTTTTGGTTGCCCCCATATAAACACTTGAGTTGTGGGATGGCAGCCAACTCTTGGAACCCTAGCTCATTTCCCTTTGCTATTTTCCTTTCCTATTTTTCTTAGGATTTTCTAGGACTAGCTTGAGAGCTTCATTGATAGATGCCGATTTGGATCAGCACAATGATGGCCTGATCTTCACGGCAGTAGGTTTCAAGAACAAAGGATAAATTAATGTAAAACAGCGGGGATAACTAGCTTTATACCTGACCAAGGTTGGTTGTGACCAAACGACGGGGGGAGAGGCACCGAAACCGCGAAGACTTTGACTCGATCTCCGAACGACCGCAGAACCACAAGCCAGAACTAATCCACACAATACGGCGCAGCCAAACGGAAGCCGTAGAGCATGAAGTAGGGGACCTCAGAGAGATCTCTTCACAAGTCCTCGAAGAACAAGGAAGAACAAGGGGTGTGCAAGGCACTCAGCAGCTCGGCTGCGACAAACCATATGAGGCTATCAATTCATGATTATCAAAAAACTTAGTTCTCAATGGTACATAAGGGGTATTTATACTAGGAACAACCCGCCTAGATGGGTCTGAATTCGAGATGGAAATGAAATGGCTAAGCATGTGAAAAGGCTCCCCAGAAATCAACTCCCGAGGTGGACTCGCGTGGCTGTTGACCGTCTCTGCAGCCTCCACTAAATCTATCACAACTCTTTATTGGGAAGTCCAATCGACATGCTGTTTCTTGCATTGGAAAGTTGACTTCAAGCACGTTCCATCAAGTACACATGGAGCTCCAGAGACGTCACGACCAAAGAGTTATGGTCGATTCATTATGCAGGTCCAAACTGGTCCGAAATGGAGATCTGAAGTGAAACTCCTGGATCCTTATTCCGAACGGGTGATTCTTGGTTTCCAAGCTTGTCCGAACAGTCGTCCGAACGGAATCCTCCTGGATCCTTGTTCCAAATGGGTGATTCTTGGTTTCCAAGCTTGTTCGAACAGTCGTCCAAACGGAATCCTCCTGGATCCTTGGTTTGGGTTGGTGATTCTTGGTCCGACTGTTTCTTGTTGTTTACTTCTTCTCCATGTTTAGTTGTATCGTACTCTTCATGTATATTCCTAAGGACAACCAAAGTACAACATTTAGGTAGTATAACATTTTCATATATTTTGGAATTGATTTCAGCAAGGAAAGAATTCACCTTTTGTTTGAGTTCCTTAGCATGGCTGCGTGTAATAGGTCTTTGAAGTGCAGGAGCTTGTGTATCTGATGCTTGTTCTTGTGTAACTCGTGGGATGTCCACATCATCGTCCCCCTCTTAAAAAGGAGTCATCCTCGACTCTATTGTGTAAGTGAGGCTTGGCATGTGCACATCATCCTCCTCCTCTTGAAAAGGAGTCGTCCTCGACTCTGTTGATCCAAAGAATGGAGCTAGGTCACCATCATCGAGGAATGTTGCTGCATTGTACTTCCTTTGCATATGAATCTTCTTTTTCTTTCTAGGACACTCAACAACCCCTTCATGGTTGAAATGATTCAAATGAAGATTTGTTGGTGTTGTGGCATTTATTTCCTCCAATATTCCAAGGTGTTTCGATCTGTAATCATACAATCCAAATAGTAGCTTTGCCATAGAAAAATAAGAAGGACGGAATTTTATTTTAGCTTTCACCTTGGATAGTTGTTTGACAATGAAGGCTTCTAATGTCAATATGTAATGCTGATCTTTCTCTCCCTCTTGAGGAGAAACTACTCCAAGATTTTCATAACCTGAAAAACAGTTGCACAAATGGGCAAAAGTATATGCATGGTATATGAATATGTCATCTAGTTTGTCATTATCTTTGTTTTGCAAAACACCATTCTCAAGAAAGGAAAGACTGCATGGAGTTGCTCCATATGTCACAAACATCATGATGTTCGCATCATCCTCCCTTTCTTGGAGAAAAGTCGACCTCGACATTTGGTTGCAGAGCAAAAGATTGTTAGCTTGAAACATTTTATTAACAACTTTCATCTTACCACGATGAAACAACATCATTGATTTTTGTGTACCTGCAAATAATTTATGTGATGGGAGAACAAAAATTTCTTTCATACAACACAACTGATTTAGCATATCTAATTTCACCATTCCAAGATCATATTGTTCAAAACATGGTGATGAAACATGCATAACTATTCCAAAGTTTGTGTCGCAGAAATCATTCTTATTTTTCCTTAGTGCACAAGTTGCACTTTGCTGCACATGATTTGTTTCTTTCAATGGGGAATATGAACAAGGGAATGACATTTCAGGTTCTAAATTTGAAGCACTAAACATTTGATTCATCTCATTAGAAAAATACATATGACAAGAATTATCACACAACATTTTTATCTTCAAATCAGCAAGCTTGTCATCAGTTATGCAAATGGCATGAACATAAAACTTATTGACAACTGGTTCTCCAATTAAAATAAATGTAAACTTGCAGCTATGAACAGTATTCAAGGATCTTGAAGATGTTATCTCAGAAATATTTTCAAGCATATGGTTGACATCAATAGGTGTATCAAGCATGGTGTAAAACAAGCAGTTGGTAGGAGATAGCTTGGCAAAGAATTCACCACCACGAATCAACTGAAATTAGTGGTTTTTATTAGCATATAAAATATTGCAAGGATCAATCAAAGTACAAATATTATTATCATCACAAATTTTATGATCAAATTTATCAGCATGTTGTTCAATCAAATCAGCACAAAGGTTCGGATTATGTTCTATTGCGGAAACAATAATATCATGAGTATACATTTCCATATCACCAAACTTATTTACATGTAGAGTACTTGACATATGAGTGCAAATTATCATGTAAATCAACCATATCAAAGCATAGGAAAGATCATATATGACTGAACAATGGTTATCAACTTGCAAACTTTCAGCAAAGGTATGATCATGTAACACTACCAAATCAGCACAAATATTATGGTCAGTTTTATTTGAAACATGTGTTTTATCACAATCACTCACCACAATATTTTGCATATTCAGATCTGAATCATTTTCAGTACCTTATATAAGTTGTGGCAGTGCTACTACCATGGATGATGTTTCTAAAATCTTACCAATTGCCTCATCATGTATCATGTTGTGGGCTGCATACAATTGATTCGGTTGCTTGGCTACCTTCTCATCTTTCTTAAAAAGTATGGTGACATCATGAACAACCATATCACCTTCATTTTTATTGCAAACCTGCACACTTGTAAAGAAAATACTAGCAGTAGAGATGAGAGGGTTAGTCTCAAAAATATCCTCACATGATTGGCATTCAAACTCTCTGTTGCTTTGTGGTGTATCCCTCACATTTGCATGGTTTGTACTCTCAAGGGCATAGTAGGTGGAATCACACAACTCACTTTTGGTTTCACTCTCTCTCAGTTTGGCTATGTGGCTCTCATTCTCACATAGGTCTTGATGCACAATAAATTCAACATCATGTGAAGCAACATATGCATATGTGTCATCCTTCACCAAGTTTTGTAAAGGCAGTGGAGCAGCAGTTGTTGCAAAAGAACCAAGAATTAAATCTTCCTCAAATGTTACTGAACTTGCATCAGTTGAATGAGAAGCATCTGCATTATTTTTGCCTTCAATCTGATCCTTATGTTGCAAATACAATGAAATTTCAGCATCGTTGTCCATGGTCATCACCTGATCTTTTTCATCGAAAATTGGGGGCTGATCATAATTTACCACTTCATTTTCTTTATGAACCTGTATCACATCAAAAGAGAAACTAGAAGAAATTGTCATGCTAGAAAGAGATGTTTCCTCACATGGCCTATCTTCTACTTCGCTCAATTTTTGTGTATCTTCTTCACATAGAATTTTGTGGCTCTCCTCACGTATGGTGGCATCTCTCAACTTTTTCTTTTTAGCTCTCACACTCAATTTTTGCTGGTGAAACTCTTTCTCACATATGGTGGAGTCTCTCTTCTCATTTTGAACTCTCACACTCAATTTTGGCTGGTGGCACTCCTTCTCACATGGGTGTTGCTGATCATAGGAACTTCTTGGTGTCTCTTGCTGAATTTTTCTTTTTGTGGACACACAATAATCTTCAGCGCCAATAAGCACATGAGGGCGAGAACTATGCCCACGAGCACCTTTCCCATGCTGTCCTCTATGGTCAAATGACCATCATGAAGGTTTTTCACACGTTGATGTCGAACCCCACTATTTGAGATTGGAAGACGTTCATCGAACATCCTTTCCATGGCTGCCACAAGTGAGTTTTCAATGTGATGTAACTCAGCTCGAGAGATTGGTGGTTATTTTCCTCTATGTCTACCACCACAAAAACTTGGATTGGATCCTGCCATGTTAGGATATTGCAAGAGAAACTGGAATAGGAAAAATATGTGGAATCTCACAACCTCACCTCTTGCTTACCCAAGTTCTTACCCATTCTCAAGTATTGTGAGTGTGCTACTGTGGCGTAACCAAACCTGTGATTAAGCGGTTGGAAGGATACAAGACGAGAGGTCCGATTTCAGATTTTTGTGGAGCTATAGGTGGATGATCAAGGGAGGCTACGGTACTATAACCAGGTGCAACAAACCGTCCAGATGTAAATGTTGCTGTCCAGAATCAACACCAACGTAATATATGAACATGAAACTTTTGATAACAGATTCGCAACACAACCCCTTGCAACCTTTCAATTCTCTTTTCTTTCTTTTTTTCTCTTCTTTTTTTTTTGCTCTTTCTTTCACACTTTTTTTTATTTTTTTTACTAACACAAACACCAATCAATCTATGAGGAGTGCAGATAAAAATTAAACAAGAGTACGGCGGAAGAAAAAAGGCGGTGACTAGCAACACGATGAACAGAATGAACACAAAGTAACAGTACCAACAAAATGGCTATAGGATTTTTTTTGTATGGCTTTTCAGTGGACTGTAGGACATGAACAAAAATGTATATGATGGATGAAACTAGTAACAAATTGTAAAGGGCGGGAGGGTGGGTAAAAACAAAACCTACCGTGACAACGATGGCTCTGATTACCACTTGATAGATGCCGATTTGGATCCGCACAAGGATGGCCCGATCTTCACAGCAGTAGGTTTCAAGAACAAAGGATAAATTGCTGTAAAACAGCGGGTATAACTAGCTTTATACCTAACCAAGGTTGGTTGTGACCAAACGACGGGGAGAGAGGCACCGAAACCGCGAAGACTTCGACTCGATCTCCGAACGACCGCAGAACCACAAGCCAGAATTGATCCACACAATACGGCGCAGCCGAACGGAAGCCATAGAGCACGAAGTAGGGGACCTCGGAGAGATCTCTTCACAAGTCCTCGAAGAACAAGGAAGAACAAGGGGTGTGCAAGGCACTCAGCAGCTCGGCTGCGACAAACCATATGAGGCTATCAATTCATGATTATCAAAAAACTTAGTTCTCAATGGTACATAGGGGGTATTTATACTAGGAACAACCCTCCTAGATGGGTGTGAATTCGAGATGGAAATGAAAAGGCTAAGCATGTGAAAAGGCTCCCCAGAAATCAACTCCCGAGGTGGATTCATGTGGCTGTTGACCTTATGTGCAGCCTCCACTAAATCTGTCATAACTCTTTATTAGGAAGTCCAATGGACATGCGGTTTCTTGCATTGGAAAGTTGACTTCAAGAACGTTCCATCAAGTACTCGTGAAGCTCCAGAGATGTCACGACCAAAGAGTTATGGTCGATTCATTATGCAGGTCCAAACTGGTCCGAAATGGAGATCTGAAGAAAAACTCCTGGATCCTTATTCCGAACGGGTGATTCTTGGTTTCCAAGCTTGTTCGAACAGTCGTCCGAACGGAATCCTCCGGGATCCTTGTTCCGAACGGGTGATTCTTGGTTTCCAAGCTTGTTCGAACAGTCGTCCGAACGGAATCCTCCTGGATCCTTGGTTTGGGCTGGTGATTCTTGGTCTGACTGTTTCTTGTTGTTTACTTCTTCTCCATGTTTAGTTGTACCGTCCTCTTCATGTATATTCCTAAGGACAACCAAAGTACAACATTTAGGTAGTATAAAATTTTCAGATATTTTGGAATTAATTTGAGCAAGGAAAGAATTCACCTTTTGTTGGAGTTCCTTAGCAAGGCTACGTGTAATAGGTCTTTGAAGTGCAGGAGCTTGTGTATCTGATGCTTGTTCTTGTGAAACTCATGGGATGTCCACATCATCCTCCCCCTCTTGAAAAGGAGTCGTCCTCGACTCTATTGTGTAAGTGAGCATGTGCACATCATTCATGGTGAGATCTTGAGAGAGGGATGGATGATTGGGAGGCAAGCTAGACCTTGTATGAACCTTTTTTGGTATGTATAGAAGATTCGGCGTGGTTCCTCAAGGCTTTTGTTGTCTCTCCCGTTTCCCTTTTTTGTGATTTTCGGAGCCTTTTCTTGGGAATTTTGTGGCAGAGTTTTGGAGGCATTTCTTTGCGGGATTCTTGTTGGTTTTCATGTATGAGGACCTTGTGCCTCTTTGCTTCGTGACCTTGCCCCAGCAATCCCCCCGAAATGGCTTCGATTTGGTGGTTTTCGGAGTTCCTCGAGTTCATGACCTAGAGGGCCAAGATTTGCAATTCCCTTTGATTGAGAGCATTTCAGTGGATTTCCTTTGGTGGAGAGGTTGCCTAGCAGGTAACCCAGCTATCCCTGAAGTTTCGCTGCAATGCGTGAGGTGAATCGGGAGATCGGGCTATGGGAAGTTGAGGGTAAACCCGCGGCCAGTTTTTCTGGAAGGGGCAGTCTAACCGCCATAGGGGTGCAGTCTAACCGCCCTGGGTCATCCAGGTTGAAGTTTTGATTTTGGCCGAGATCTTCTGGTAGCATGTTGGCCTTGACCAGAGGATTCTATGGTTGAAATCTTGGAGTGTTTCGAGTCCGTTTGCTTTGGTTTTCGCTCGGCTCTTTGTGCCCAGGGGAGGGCGGCCTAACCGCCCCAGGCACGCGGTCTAACCACCTCGAGCTCGTCTGAAGAAAGTTTGGATTTTCACCAATATCTTCTGGGAGCATGTTAGCCTTGTCCAGAGGATTCTGTGGTTAAAATCTTGGTTGGTTTTGAGCCCGTTTGTAAGGTTTTCCTTGGAGGTGTTTCTTGCTGGGTACAGGAGGTTAAACCGCCCCTGGTAGGAGGTTTAACCGCCCTAGGCCTTTTTGGTGAAGTTCGTGTTTTCGCCAAGATTTTCTGGTAGCTAGCTTGGCCTTGACCAGAGGATCCTGCAGCTGAAACCGTGGAAAGTTTTGGAGCTCGGAAGAGGGCTTTCGGTGGATTTCTTGGTTGCCAAGAGCAGGCGGTCTAATTGCACCCCATACCCGGTCTGACCACCCCTCCCAGGCAGATAGCTTCCGAGTTGTTTCCGCTACCGTGTGTGTGTGTGGAAGTTGTGCATGCATGTAGTGTTTGTTCCTAGGACCAGTAGCACTTCAATGGCTACGTGGTTTTGGCAAACAGAAGGTTGCGTGAGGAGAGTGATTTTGGGTACCCGACGAGTTCATCTTGTTGGAGAAGTCATCTCCTTCGAGAAGAATTTTTATTAGCTCTCATTCACTCCCCCCTCTCTGGTCGTCAGTTCGGTCCTTCAAGTGGTATCAAAGCCGGTTACGGGTCTTTCGAGGCTCTAACCAATCTAAGATCCAAAGATGGCGTACCAAGAATGGGGGTCGGGTCCTCCGCACTTCGATGGAAAGAACTACCAGATGTGGCAGAAGCAGATGGCTGCTTTCCTCTGCGACAAGGGTCAGATCCTTTGGGATGTTACGGTGAACACAACTTATGTTCATCCGATTAACTTCCTTGCTCCAGGATTGAGGGATATGCACAACGCCAACAACAAGGCGGTCGACTACTTGTTTCGCGCTCTCTGTCAATCCGAATTCGATCGGGTTTAGACAGAGGATTTGGCTTGTAGGATTTGGAAGCAGGTGAAGAATGCTCACACTGGGATCAGTTAGGTTCAGGCTCGGTTGTTTGCGACTTATCGGAGAGAGTAAGAGAATTTCACTCATCTCCCCGGTGAGTCAATAGACACGATGTTCCAGCGGTTCACGGTGATTGTGAACAACATGAGGGCCAATGTGACCGTGCTCCCGTACAATGATCATGACAGAGCTGTGAAGCTCTTGCACCCGCTGGATCGTACCATTTGGGGCGGAAAGGTCGAGGCCATCTTGGAGTCAGAAAAATATGAGACCCTGACAGTGGACGAGCTGTTTTCTAAGCTCAAGTCGGCTGAGGTGGACCGTGGGGTGATAGCCAGGATTGAGGGCCCGACTGATCTGCATAGTCTCACTCTTATCTCCGGTTCGGGTTCTAGAACTAACGCTAACTCATCCTCCAGGATGTACTTTTTGTCCTCTTTGATGTCTTTGCCAGATGAGGAGTTTGACGTACTTGGGGAGGACGAGTTGGCGTTGTTGACACGGAGATTCGTGAGGATGCACGAGAACCGGGTGAACTCAAGAAGGAACTTGAGGCATGCTTCAAGTGTGGCAAGACCGGACACTTTTTCACCCGAGTGTCCAAAGGTGAACAACCATGACAAGCAAAAGTCCAAGGACAAGGAAAGAAGGTCCAAGAAGAAGGAGCGTGAACATAGGAAGAAGGGACGAACCCGAGAGAAGATCAAGAGATCGAGCGACGTCGACTCCGGCTCTGAGGATGCGTCATCAAGCTCGAGTGAAGAAGAAGAAGAAGGACTTCGGCAAGTACTTCAATGGCCTCTGTTGTACTGGTACCACAAGCAAGACTCCGAGGAGCTACAACAAGAAGGATGGACTTTGCGGCATGGCGCATAGCTCCGGCAGCAAGAGAAGCCAGAAGAACGCCTCAGACTCAGATTCCGAGGATGAGGTATGTGATGAACTCTCTTCCTTGCGCAAAGAGAATGAGGAGTTGGTTGACTTGCTTGATAACCGCGATCACATGCTTAGAGAGGCTAAGAAGCTTAGGAAGGAGCTTAGGGCTTTGCTTGAATATGCTAGGAGTAGAGTGGCTGAGCTAGAAACACAAAACCATGATGCCAAGCTTGAGATAGATTTGTTTAAGGCTAGTCATGTTGTTTCTAATGAGGTTGATTGTGGGGATTGCTCTGTTTTCCTAGCTGATTTGACTGCCCTTAAGGAGAAGCATGCCTCCAAGTGTGAGGAACTAGATGTGTTTAGGGTTGAGTTGGCTGAGCTGCAATCTAGACCCACATTGCTTGGTGCATGCACTTCTTGCCCTGGTTTGCATGAAAAACTTGCCGAGCTTCGTTCTCACATTGTTTCGCTTGAGGCTGATTTGAAAGCACCTATTCCTACTTCCTGCTCTACTTGTGAATTGCATGCTGTGAAGAATTTAGAACTTGCACAATGTGTTGATCTCTTGCAGGATGAGAATGATAGGTTGCGTGAGGTGTTGAGTTGGTTGTCCAGCCAAGAGCCTCAACTTGGTATGATGATTGCCGATTATAAGCGCTTTGATGGTTGGGCTTTGGGATCTGATAAGTTTGGTGAGAGCAGTGGTGAGAGAGAAGGGAAATTTGGGAATATTCCGGTCCCACCACAACCTACACCCAAAGACAAGTTTGCACCCAAGCCAAACCAGTTGCTTAAACTGAGAGAAAATCAAGTGAGAAGCCAAGTGAAAATCCTAGTGAGAAGCCTTGTGAAGAGCCTCATCCCAAGCCTAAGCCAAAACCAATCCGTTTCCATTGATAGTTTTGTGGGAAGGATGGTCATAAGAAGGAGTTTTGCTATAAGAGAAAGAGAGAGGTGAGAATGGCTAAGGAGTGGGCAAACAAGGACAGGTACCACCCTTCTCATGGTGTGCCTGAGCCTCGTATGCCACTACCTAATGGAAAGGGTTTTGTGCGTAAGGGGTGCAGTCTAACCGCCATAGGGGTGCAGTCTAACCGCCCTGGGCCATCCAGGTTGAAGTTTTGATTTTGGCCGAGATCTTCTGGTAGCATGTTGGCCTTGACCAGAGGATTCTATGGTTGAAATCTTGGAGCGTTTCGAGTCCGTTTGCTTTGGTTTTCGCTCAGCTCTTTGTGCCTAGGGGAGGGCGGTCTAACCGCCCCTGGCTCGTCCAAAGAAAGTTTGGATTTTCACCAATATCTTCTGGGAGCTTGTTAGCCTTGTCCAGAGGATTCTGTGGTTAAAATCTTGGTTGGTTTTGAGCCCGTTTGTAAGGTTTTCCATGGAGGTGTTTCTTGTTGGGTACAGGAGGTTTTCCGTTTGCTGGAAGTCACTATTTGCCACCGAATTACCTAGTAGTGTCTAAATTGCCCGTGCCGGGAATATGCTATGTATATGCTTTGAATTTCATCACCACTCTTCGTTTCTCTATCCGTCCTCCAAAAGACCAACCTTCCTGTGTCATCTGCACACAAAAAAGTTTACTAGCATCCGCTTGACCTCCCCGCCACACCTCGTGTGTTTTTCATCTAGATGGAGAAGGTCCAAATTACCCCTTAAGTTACGTTTTATAATGAACGCTGATACACAATGGAAAGTTAAGTCCAGGCCCAGTGTAATGAAAAAACAGCTCTCACATACTCCCTCCGTATCGAAATATTTGTCGACATTGACTTTTTCATGCAACTTTGACCATTCGTCTTATTCAAAAAATTATTGCAAATATGTAAACAGGTAAGTCAAGCTTGAAGTACCTACAATAGTAAAGCATGTAGCAAATAAAATAGATGAAACTTGCATAATTTTTTGAATAAGACGAATGGTCAAAATTGTAAAAAAAAGTCAATGGCGACAAGTATTTCGATACGGAGGGAGTAGTTTTTAAAGAGAGAATTCCTTATTTGGACTAAAACAAATGACCGGTTCCTTCTTTGGCCATAAAAACTTCTTTCTTCCTTCCTTGGCTCTGAATCAAATTCTGGTTTCTTATTTGGCATTCTGTTAGCTTCTCCATCCAATTACCGTTAAAAGCCATGTGAAAAGTCGATTTTGCCCCTAAAAAGAATGTGGGGCCATCCACCACCCCCCTTCTCCTCGTAAAATTTTTGCATTTTGGTCCTTTTTCGGTAAGAATTTTACATATAGACCCCTGGGGGAAACAATTGCAGAAATGGACCCAAAGCACGGCGCCATAACCCTTGGCGCTGTAGGTACACAGCACGGCGCCACGTCTCTTGGCGCCGAGAGATGCCACGTCAAATCCACCGTGGCTCGGGGAAAAACCGGCCCAAAATAACGGCGCCAAAAACTATGGCGTCAGTCCATCTTTGTACGGCGCCAAAGACGACGGCGCCGTGGAATGTTAGTACGGCGCCGTAGGTAATGGCACCGTTCTTCGGGACTTAGCTAAACGCCCACGCCACCCAGGCACGGCGCCAATGACCATCACGCCGTGGTCACGTAACACGGCGCCAGTTCTTTTGGCGCCCTTTGTCCATACATAGCCAAAAATTAAATAGGTTCATGTCCACAATTCACACAAAAATTAACAGATTCAAGTTCATGACCACAAGCACAAGTTCACAGATTCATGACCACAAGTTTGTAGCATAAGTTAACAGATTCAATACCACAAGTTCACATATTCATGACCACAAAGCTCCAAGATCACCCCCCCTTTTCCTTGCGCTTGCCCCGAGCCTTGCCAAGTGCATCTGTGCTCGGTGTGTGTTGTCAAAGCGGCTGGCGACGTCGCTGAGTCGGCT
The DNA here is from genome assembly GCA_036936925.1 of Cenchrus fungigraminus. NCBI lineage: Eukaryota > Viridiplantae > Streptophyta > Magnoliopsida > Poales > Poaceae > Cenchrus > Cenchrus fungigraminus. Next base: position 43,370,435 of record CM072778.1, on the reverse strand, counting down.
GAGTGGCTGGTGGTGCGTCGTCTAGTTGTGACGCACCAAGCTCCTCCTACTCGTCGCCCTGGGCATCCTCGTCGTCGTCGTCGTCGTCGTCGTCCTCGTCGTTGCTGAATGTGAGCGTGCGAGACGAGGACCTTGTGGTTGGCGCTCGGTGTGACGACGATGACCTTGCCGCATGCGAGGTGCTAGGTACGAAGACATCAGCCTGAGCTAGAGTCCGACAACCAGCACGTGCGGCAGCTCGACTAAGACGGCGACGCAACCTCTGTATGTATGACAACAAAAGAAATTGTCTTAGAAACCTTTACATGTAAAAAAATTAGTTTGCTGAAGCAAGGTTCGGAAGCGAAAATGATGAGTTATTACCTGAAGCAAGGTACGGAAGCGCCCTTCAGTTTCTGGGTCCCCAACTGGGTACTGAAGAGCTGCATCGATCTCAGTGACTGAGTCCCTCATAGACATGCCCTGCAAGAAAGTGTTGTGACATTAGAGCTATAGTATATGGAAGATTCTAGTTTTTAGTCCGAAGAGAACTAACCACTCTATCTAGGATGGGGCCCAGCTCTATTGCCCGTCCCTCTTGACCTCTGACGTCGTAGGTGGTGTTCTCGTCGTCTGAGGAAGCAATATCGGCGTAGTCATCCGTGTCCACCTTTGACGCAGCATGTACCGAGTAGCAGTGTGGTACCAGGTCAAGTAGGCTCGGAAGTTTGCATTGTTGTGCGGGCCCTCAATCGGCAAAACGTTCGCCTCCAGCTTGTTCCACCAGTCGATCCTCTCACGGTGGTAGTCGACGAAGTCGGTGACCTTACGCTGCTTAACTCTATCGAACCTGGACAGAAACACAAGGTTAGTCAAGTTGTTTGTAAAGCAGACAAAGGTAAACTAATTCAAAGTGGAGTTGTAATGGAAGAATTACCTGTGCAAGTCGATGGACGTTGAAACCTCGTCCGACGGGAAGGCTTGGGCCAGTCCGAATTGGCGTGCTACCCGATGCGGTAGGTGAATCTAGACTGCATAGAAACAAATGAGGGGCACCTCATCCTCCAAAGGTCTTGGTCACGGCGACACATCGGGTTTAGAGGCATCACGAGGACTACCTCTGTGTTGTAAGGCTCCCACTCCACCTGTGAAAAGTGTGTCATTGTTAGTTACCAAAGGATCACTATGTTAAAAGCATGTATTTGTCATAAATGATCAGAGTTGAAACAATTCATATTGACCAACCGTGGAGGGGACGAGGGCGTCGATCTCATTAGTGTAGTCAAGGTACGCTCGGTGGTGAGTCGTGTACGGTGGGGAGACCACGTCCCAAAGGTACGCCACAGTACGTGCAAGGTGGGGGTTGCCGTGGTTGTCCCAAGGTTTCGGCGGAAGGACGCGAGGCCTACCCACCGGAAGTCACGACCACATCCAAAGCTGAAGTAGGAGTGTGCAACCTGCCTGAGTCGAGGTCTAAGCGGTGCGTCGACATGCCTCGCATAGCTGCCTGTAAAGGAAGCCTAGCACGACGGAACCCCAACTGTATGTACCTGCATAAATTGCATAATTGAAGTTAGTTAACATTCATAGCCAACAACAATGCGATAACTCATTAACATTGGCTGCACATACACGTACCTGCATCGTCCCAGTCCCACAGGCAGTGGATGTACATCCACGAAGCACTGTCTCCCGTGGCGTCTGGGAAAAGAACGGAACCAAAGAGGTTGAGGACCCACGCTCGGCAGTAGTACGTGACTGTCCCCTCGTCAGCGTCCTGTGGGCACTCAGCAAACCTCTCCCTAAGCCAGCGTAGCAGCACGCCTGAAACACGTCCACGCCTCGCCTCCTCGCCCTGAGGTGCCGGTGGTGGTGCACCCAAGAACTCCTCCACTCGTCCGCGCCAACCCTCCGAGACTGCACTACCAATCACCAGACGGCCTCTGATCCCCAAGCCGAGGAACATCGCCGCATCCTGCAGCGTGACAGTCATCTCACCACAAGGTAGGTGGAAACTATGTGTCTTTGGCCGCTACCTACATAAAAAGACAATACAAGTCAGTAGAGCATAGTAGAACGATGGGGGCATTGAAGTTAGGAAGGCCGCGACGAACGACCTAGGCAACAACGTGGAGGCCGGCCCTCTGGAGCAGTGGTGTGTACCGATCGTCGTACCGCATCAGCTGGAACCCATCATGGGTTCTGGCCCGAAGGATTGGAAGGTCCTGAAAGAAATAGACAATATTAGTAACTTCATTAATTTGCAAGTATCAATTAATTTAATAACTTGTATCGTACCAGTCTCGGGTTGTCTTCTATTGCCCTGGCACTGTGGTTCTTGTCGTAGAACTCGTCCAGCAACCGGTACCCCCTCGCCCCCGCCATCCTGCATAGATGTACAGTTGCTTGATATAAATAAAATATAGGAGAGTAAGCTCAATTTGAGTAAGCTCAATTTTCAGTTTTCATTTTCCCTGAAACGCCTGTATGAGTACTCTTTCTGTTTTCACCTTATCACTGTGTAATGTGAGATGCTACAATAATTTTCTTTCGCAACATTGGAGTCGGCATAGAGATTGATTACAATGAACAAACACTGTCAAACGACAATTCCTAAGATATTTAACTGATATTTACAAGATGTTAGTCTACCAACTTGTGCACTTACTATTCAGCCCTGTATATAATATTTTCTTTCAAATCCACTGATTTGATTTGTTTTGGTTTACACTCTGGTGCTCTACTGCCCTCTGTGTAGGGATGGTCGCTATCAGATGCCAGCTAGTGACAATGAAACATTGCAAATGCTATCACTAGCTAGTAATTGTGATGCTGGTCCTACCCCTAACTATTCATACAAAAAGAATTAGCTAGTGACAATGAAACATTGCAAATGCTATCACTAGCAAGTAATTGTGATGCTGGTCCTACCCCTAACTATTCATACAAAAAGAATTAGCTAGTGACAATGAAACATTGCAAATGCTATCACTAGCAAGTAATTGTGATGCTGGTCCTACCCCTAACTATTCATACAAAAAGAATTAACAGTGTGATTAATGGTAAATTAGTTGTAGAAGCCTTAAACAATTTCTAGACCGGGAGCAGCTCATGATTCATCTGCTGCTGCTTCTTCTTTTACCTCAACTCTCACTGCTCTTCTGTTCTAACTCCTGGTGAGAAAATTCAGTACCTTCTGCACATAAAAGAGACTGTGATCCTGACCTCTACTTATTGTTGAACAATGCAATGCAACAGGATTGTGGCAATGGCCTCTTAGTCTCAGCTCAATTTCAAGAATTATATATATCCAATAGTTATGTAATTTCTTTTCCAAATTACAAAAATCAAAGAAAAAATTCTTACTCATCAATCCAGCTAGCAATGTTGTAGCTGTCTCAATGGGCTACCAATCCAACTAAATCAAAGAAAAATGAGAGGGGAGAGTTCTTACCTTGACCGACGGAGGGGAGGGCCGCGCCCGCCGTGGGGAGCTCACCGGTCACCGCCGACCGGATCTGGCCGGCGGCAGACGGGGGCGGCGGGGCGCCTCTCGGTGAAGGCGGCCGCTCGACGGGGGCGGCGGGGATCCTCAAGGCCGGTGCGGCGGTGGGGGCGAGGTCGCCGGACGGGGATGGCATCGGATGGAGGAAGAAGAGGCCCGAGAGGGTGGCGCGCGGCTTACGTTTCGAACCACGGCGCCAAGGGCCATGGCGCCATGTGTCAATACCACGGCGCTTTTTTACGGGATTTTCCCCGTGCCATGGGGGACCTGACGTGGCAAGAACGGCGCCAAGATTTGTGGCGCCGTGCTATCTAACTACGGCGCCAAGGGCCATGACGCCGAGCTTTGGGTCCATTTCTCAAATTCTTTCCGCCAGGGGTCTATATGTAAAATTCTTACCGAAAAAGGACCAAAATGCAAAAGACCTCATCGCATGCCTTTTTTTCACAAATTGTATCTTCTTCCCATGGCGAAGCTCGAGCTCACCCCAAGCCCACGCGGAGCTCGCACCTTTGCACGTTGGGAGAGCACGGGCGATCGTCGTCGCGCGGGGATGCCATGCAGGGTAGGGCGGGTTGACACTAGCGTGGTCGTTGGAGGGAAAGGGGCCAGGAGATGGAGCGGGTGACCGTAGGTGGCACTGGGAGAAGGGGGAAGAAAGGAGGGAGGAGGGTGGTGGGGCCCACATTCTTCTCATGGGCAAAATCGACTTTTCGGATGGCTTTTAACGGTAGATGGATGGAGAAGCTAGCAGAATGTCAAATATGGAACCAAAATTTGATTCAAAGTCAAAGAAGGAAGGAAGAAATTTTTAGGACCAAAGAAGGAACCAATCATTTGTTTTCAGCTAAATAAGAAATTCTCTCTTTCTTAAATTTAGGAACCATTACAAGTAGAGCTCGATATCGAGTTGGCTCGGCTCGGCTCGGTCAAGCTCGTTGCTATAACGAGCAGGCTCGGCTCGGCTCAATAAAAAAACGAGCTAAAACATGAGCTCGGCTCGACTCATTAAAAGCCCGAGCTGGCTCGTTTAGCTCGCGAGCTCAGGCAGCTCAGATACAGAAATAGCCTAGTGGTTGCCTTCGTGAGATGAAAGAGATGGGAATATCGTTAAATCTGCTTGCTTACTAGAAGAAATCCAAAACCAAAAAGAAGCATCGATCTAATTTGAAGACAAATTCACTTATAAAAGGAGAAAACCAATGCATTTTTCCCGTACAGCACATACATGCTGAATCCACAGACAAAAAGAAATCTCCACCTCATAAGATTCACTACGCTAACCAAGGTGATGTTTATGTTGCTGCGCAAGGTGCTGTTGTCCCTTTTCATCTTGCTTCGTGTCGTCTTGTTCTTCACAAATGGACAGGAGAGGCAAGCAGGTTACCAGGTCGCGAGCCAAAGATGAGATGTGAATTGAAGCATGCTCGGACGCATAGCCTTGGCGAGGTACGTCATGTTGGGTGTGCGGCGCTCCGGGGGATAGACGGAGCATCAGATGCAAGGCCAGAGGGTGGAGCTGCGAAGGTGAGAGGAGAGAGTGACAAAGGCGGCGGCGCATCGGGGAGGGGAGGGGAGTGAACGGACGAACGGTTGCCGACTGTCGAGTGCTTGCAAGGGTTTGGTGTGGCTTGTTGGGCTTCTAGTTGGGCTGTTGTGCTGCTGCTTCTGCTAGGTTTCTTGGTGCTAAGCTGCTGATGCACTTCGGCTCTTTGAGCTCGCGAGCAGCTCACGAGCCGGCTCGAACTCACTCGTTATACTAACGAGTTCAAATGCCAGCTCGAGCTGGCTCGTTAGAGTAACAAGCTGAGCCGAGCTAGCTATAAGCCGAGTGAGCTAACGAGCTGTGAGAATTTTATCCGGTCCTAATTACAAGTGGCATAGAGCCAAGTAAGCGTCAAACAAAGGCTCTAAAACTACGAACCTACTTGCATATTCTCAAGTGTTTTATACTCACTCCACCCCAAGAAAACGTGAAGGCCCAAGTAGCCCCGGCCTGTGGGCACGCGCCCTGTGCCCTCGTGAGCATATGCCGCTTAATATTCGGGGAACCGCGCGACGGCCGACCTTCCCCTTCTCCCTCCCCGCCAATCGCTCCTATATCACGAGCACCCCCACGGCCCATCACAGTCAACAATCGGACGAAGAAACAAGATCAATTTACTAGCAAGCGGCTGATTGTACTGAGACGATTAGCAGAATCGAGGAGATGAAATTCGGCAAGTGGCTCAAGAGGCAGATCGAGCAGAGTCTCGCGGAGTGTGCGGGACCAGTTCCTGCGCTACAAGGAGCTCAAGCGCTGCGTCAACGCCTTCTCCGGCGGCTGCCCGCCGTCGCCAGTGGAGGAGGCGGAGTTCGTCGCCACCCTCGACGCCGAGATGGAGAAGATCAACGCCTTCTTCCTCGAGCAGGAGGAGGAGTTCATCATCTACCACCGGGAACTGCAGGAGGACATCAGCCGGGCGCTCGACCACAGGGCCGCCGGGCTCGTGACGCCGGCGCAGCACGAGGCCGCGGTCGCCGCCATCCGCAGGGAGATCGGCAACTTCCACGGGGTCATGGTGCTGCTCCTCAACTACAGCAGCATCAACTACATAGGTTCGTCGTCCTTCTTGATTCGCGCTTTCATGGATAACTCCGGCCAAAAGAAAAAGAAGAAGAAGAATGAAGAAAAATGAACTCCGGCGGGCATGGCTTTGCAGGTTTGGCCAAGATCTTGAAGAAGTACGATAAGCGCACGGGCGCGGTGCTGCGGCTGCCGGTGATCGAGGCGGTGCTGGAGCAGCCATTCTTCGAAACGGAGACGGTGTCCCAGCTGGTGCGGGAGTGCGAGTCCATGATGGAGGCTGTGTTCCCGGAGGCGCCCGAAGGCCAAGCCGCGGCGCGCCGGGACCGGGAGGAGCTCGCTGTCGCCGAGCAGAGCATCTTCCGCAACACCGTGGCGGCGCTGCTCACCATGGAGGACGTGCGCGCCTGGAGCTCCACCAGAGGCCGACACTCGCTGCCGCCGCTCAACCTGCCGGACTCCGACTGGCTCCGGTCCTTCCAGCAGGCGGCACCGATCCCCACCCAATGACATCAGTGATGCGCCCCGCCCGCCGAATATGACATCGGCTTCCTGGCTCTGTTTTTCTCGCCTCATCCTCGTGATGCGCCCCGCCCGCCGAATATGCTCTGCTTTCTTGTCTGTAATTTCCAAGCTACTTAAGTTCTTTTTATTTATGCAGTACCATCCAACTTCCTAAACTAAACTAAATAATCGAAGTACTAAGCTTCGATGTGAGCCAGCATTCAAATTCATACTGAATTTGGTGCAAGATTTGTACAGTTTTTGCACTTTTGCTTTAATTTGTGAAAATATAGTTTCTGAGGGACTCGGCTTTCGCACTTTTATGGATACGATGTGTATACATCAAACTAGGACCAAAGAACTCCCATCAATGCATAGTTTTCATCTCTCGAAATTTCTAGGTAGTTTACCCCGCGTTTGATACTTTGATCCTATGTAACTCATTTATTAATACATATATCATATCATCAAAAATTATGACGTTATAATTTATTTAATGTCCATTAAACTCTCACTGAAAATGGTTTGTAGTAAGTGTCAACTGAAGAATTGACAGGAACATCCGAACCTCCAATTGAGTCAGACTCAATCCAACACAGTAAGGCCCTGTTTGGAACGAGGGAATGGAAAACGGGAACGAAAGGAATCACAGGAATGTCACGTAGCGTTTGTGGCAAAACAGATGAATGAAAAACACAGGAATGAGATGGATATGATCGTTTGGAATGTAGGATTGAAAACACATGAATACAATGAGGATGATCATTTTACATTTAACCCTCATTATAAAATTCAATTTCATATAAATAAATTGAAAAGATCATTGAATATAAATTCTAATTTACAATATACTCAACAGCCATATATTTTATTTGTCTACCTCCAACTACATATTTGATTAAAAATGTGAAGAAAATATAAGTTCTAGGGATTAGAATGTAAGAAAATAGAAGTTCTAAGGACTAAAATATAATAATTACAAATAGCAAGGGGCAAAACAAAAAAATGAAACCTTATCTTCTACCTCCCGGTCTCGCTCTCCCCAAAATCTCTCGCTCGATCCGCCGGGTCGGACCACCGTTCACTCCTCCCCCCCCCCGGCCTCCCTCACCGGCGGCGCGGCGCACCGTCCTCATCCCCATGCCCGCGGCCCCTTCTCCACCCCATGCCCGCTGCCCCTTCTCCTCCCCGCGGGTGGCCTCATCGGCGCCCGTCCTCCCCGCGGAGGCTCGTCCGGCCTTCGTCGTCGGGGTGGGGCGAGCTCCGCGCTTGCCTTCTCCTCTGTCCGGGACCAGAGCTTCGCGTTATTTTTTCCTCTACGACACAGCCACGGATTGGTCTTCTCCAACGATTCGCGCCATTTTTTCCTCTACGGCACAGCCATGGCGGAAGGGAGGATACGAGCGCGGGAGGTAGGAGAAGAACGGAGGGAGAGCAAAACTCATTCATTTGAGTCCGGGTGGATTTTCTGGTTCCTGCGTTTTGCTTGAAGGCTTTTGCAATTCCTCTGGAACGGAAGCCATCGTTCCTGTGTTCCAGACGCGTTCCTGTGTTTTCTTTCCTCCGGAGCCGATTCCTATGAAAATCCCGCGTTCCAGACGGGGTTTAAATGTTACTTGAACCAAGACAGGTGTTCAAATAGCACTAAAAAAATATTGATATTAACTCTGCACGGCATTCTGTACATTCTCGTATATTAAGTAAGGTTGCAAAGGCGCTATACGTTTTCGATAATTTATGTACATACATAGGTATATACTTTGTCACTCACATACATACATGTCTTTAAAAATGCAAAGTAGAAGATCGGTGAGTCTAAAGTTGAACCGAAAAGCCTACCAAAACAGCGTAACCCAAATAAGAACAGTCCCACTTTATCCTTATCCCGTCCTTTCTCTAGAATATGAGATTATTCCCTATTTGACACCGAAAAACTTACCCGCTCCTTTTTTGGCTCTGAAAAAAATTTCCTTCCTTATTTGACATTGAGTACAACTTTCCTTCCCTATTTGGCCTTCTGTTGGAATTTCCGTCTGGGAACCGTGAAGGGTCATGTGAAAAGACAATTTTGCCCCCGGGCCCACCAACATCACATTCTTCCTTCTTTGCTTCACTGGCTGCTCTACTCTGTTCCCCATTCATTCCACGGCGTCGCCGGCGCTAAAGGACGCGAGAACAGGCAGGGGAACGGAGCCAGCGCTGGCGCCGGCGGCACGACATCCTCGTCGACAGCGGCACCCCGCAACAGACGCTCTTCCTCAGCGCCGCCAGCTAGTCCTGCGGGCGGCACGTGAAAGGGCCGATGGGACCAGGACGACGTTGCACGCAGGGGACGGGGCCGCGGCCGCAAGGTGTGAGGCGGCGCAGGACGGGGTCCTCACGGTGGCTGGCCCGGCGACGCGCCGGTGCCCCACTCGGTACGGGGGCGCGACCACTTGTGAATGGGCCGCGGCGGCCAGGACGGCTGCGGGGACGGGGTTGCGGCCGCGGCCATCAGGTGTGATGCGGCGCGGGACGAGGCTGCGGCGGCTGGGCCAGCGACGCGCCGGTGCGCCACGGCTGTGCTGGTGCCGAGGTGTGGTCTCGCTCCGCCCGAATCCGGCGGCGGCTCCTCGTGCCCCACCGCTGCTCAGGCGAGCTCGTGATGCGGCATTGGTAGGCCAGGGGCTTCTTCCAGCTCATGCCATAATTGAGGACCTCCGCTCCTTCATGGTCAATTACATCGGCAAGCATATGTTGCTTGCTTGCATCTTGAAGCTCTCCGGCACGACTGCAGCTTCTATTCGATTTCCATCCGAAGCAGGGAAGGGAGTGTGTGCTTGCATCTCGAAGCTCTCCGGCACGGCTGCAGTGCACGACCGCGAGCTGCAGAGGCTAACAATTCAACTTAACAATGAAATAATTTTCCCCCTAGATTAACACACGCAGCAGGAGTCAACAATCAAACTTTGATTATCATGTAGAATCGAAGAGGCAAGAAGAGGATCTGGATCGGAGAGCATTGGTCCGTGGAAAAGCGGAGCCTGGCCATTAGCGGCTCAGCGCGGGAGCCCAGCTCCGGTCGGCCTAGTGCGGGCAGTGGTACGGGGGCCTGTCCTCATCATGGGTGTCGTCGTCGGGAGAGCGGTGGCAGGAGCGCCACGCGTGGGGTAGGTGTGTATGCAGTGCGGCGACGGGCGCGAGGCTGTGCGACAGCAGGCACAACGGCTACGGTTCCTTCTCTTTCCATCGAGGAGCTCCAGTGAGGCAGTGACGAGGTTCAGGCCTCGGCCCACGACCATGAACGGGAACGAACTATGCGGGAATGTCACCACATGCGGGCCGGTGTGGATGCGCCGCTGCGGTGAGGAAGGAGATGGACTGTGTGGTGGCACCCACTTCTTCAAGGGGCAAAATCGTCTTTACACATGGTATTTGACGGTGTGTGGATGGAAAATGTAACAGAGTGTTAGATAAGGAATGGAAGTTATGTCCGGTGTCAAATAGGGAACAAAAAAGTTTTGAGTGTCAAAATGGGAACGAGTCTTTTTTCTAGTGTCAAATAAAGAATTCTCTCCTAGAATAACCTATCTAGCTTCCAGTAGCACTTCATTATTTGACTTCCATGATCTCCATGTGTTTCCTTCTCCCTCAACCCTAACCTACTCCTCGTCTCCTCAAGGCGCCACCACCCCAACTGCGCTATGGCCTAACATGCGCTGCCGTCGTCTCCGTGACGGCCCATGCGCACCAGCCCCGCACATCGCCGCCCTTGGGCACCGGCCACGAGCTCCGCAGCTTCGGGTGCGCCCGCGTGCCGCCGCTCCTCGGGCTGGCCGGCCCTGTCTCAAGCCGCCCTTGCTATTTCAGATCACATCACCAGGAGTCAGCCCATTTTTAGCAGCAATCTCTCTCTTCGGTGCTCTGCAGGCACTTGGTGCTTGGTGACACACTGCTGCAAACAGATAATTACGCAGCGATAATATAATTTACCTGAAAAGATAGGCTATCTTCATACAAATCAGATGTCCAGAGACTACGCCAGATCGATGATTGTTCGGATAATAGAATATTCCACAAGGTGGGTGCAACAAAATGACACATTATACTGTTCGCAAGAAGCCATGGCTCACAGATTTTACAAAACGCACACTAGCTTGATGCAGGAGGTAAACTTTTATTCGGAATTATCTGTGTATTATAAACACTAAGGTCGTTGTGCATGTATATTGTTTAAACTAGGATCAGTATAAGTAAGGCCCCGTCTGGAACGGAGGATTCTCAGAGGAATTCCAGAGGAATGTGATTCCTTCGGTTTGATGACGTCACTCACCGTTTGGAACACAGGAACGAAGGTTACCTTTCCTCCGGAAAGGATAGCCTTCCTTCACAAAACGTAGGAATCAAAACATCCACTCCAACTCGAATTTTTCACGGAAGCTAACGAAAGTGTGCTTGAGAGAGAAAAATGGAGGTGAGGTCGAGCCACAAGTCAGAGGAATAGAGAATGAGATGCGGCGGCGCAAAAGAGAAGGGGAACGGTGAAGCTACACGACGGCGAAGAAAGGGCGACAGGGGGCTACCAGTAGGAAACACCTGTGGCGGGAGCGCGGGACAAACAATGACATGGAACCGCCGGCCGCCATGGAACTGCCATAGGTCGCCTGCCACACCATCGACGGCATGGGGGCATGAGCTTGCGGAGGAGAGGAGGGTGGGCGGGGGAAGAGGACGGAGAGGTGGAAGACAAGCAATTGCATCTTGGCATGCCGTTGCAGGATCCTTGATGCGGCTGGGGGGAGAAATTGAGCGGGCGGCGGGACGGTGGGTGGAGAAAGCAGAGCCAGCGACCTCACGCGGGAGAAGATAAGAAGCAGGAACGTGGATAAAAGAAAGAAGAGAGAAGAGAAATAAAAAAAGAGAGGAATAAAAAGGCCACCCATGTGTCTTTTGGGCCTAAAGCCCATAATTCCCACATACTACACGGCCATGAGTCTATTAAGCACCCCACAAAAAAAATGAGTCTATTAAGCAATTATTTGGTAATCTAGAATTTAGATTTAATGATCTTTTCAATTTATATGTATACGAAATTGCATTTTATGACGAGGGTCAAACATAAAATCTATTTGTACAATCAAGTATGCAAGGGTTTATTTTTTCCATGTGTTTCCAATCCTACGTTAAACAACCATCTTCATCTCATTCCTGTGTTTTCCGTTCCTCTGTTTTGCCCACTGATGCAAATAGCCCGCTATAGCTTCGATATAACTCCGTTATAGCTTTTTGAGACAGGTGCCGCTACGATATTGCATATTTTACCGCTAATGCCGCTAACTTCGCTATATCATGAAATAGCTCCGCTAAATTCAATAGCCTAGCACCGCTAACACCGCTATGGTTCAACTACGAACTTATATACTTGACATTTATAAACTATGAGTTATGATTTATCACTTGTCTTCTGAATCATGACTGATTTACTTATGTTTTCACTAATGCCTACACATATATATGAAATATGAGCTGAAATTTATAAAATTAATAATGTTTAGGTCTAAATTTTACTACTTTTTTTCATACCGCTAAAGGTTATAGCTTCCGCTATAGCTGCGCTATAGCTCTTATAGCTTTTTCGGAAGGACTCCGCTAAATTCTATAGCCCGCGATTTGCAACATTGGTTTTGCCACAAACGCTACAGGTCATTCCTGTGTTTCCTTTCGTTCCTACGTTTTTTATTCTTTCGTTCCAAACAGGCCCTAAGACTTTTCTCACGAACAACCCAATTGAAGCCGCCGGGACGGCTGCCGCATATATATATATATATATATAATCTTTCAAATGTTTTTGCTATGCTAGTTCAGCGGAATATTCCTGGGCAGAGGGTGAATCTTTAGATGTGGCAGATGAGAACAGGCGGGTGGGTATAGATGGACGAGAAGCGACGTGCATGTCCAAGGTTTCGTGCAGGATATTCCTCAAAAATGCCCAGACTCCAACAGACATGGTGCCAAGTTGCTTCTTCAAAACCACGCACACACCTTGAAGCGGCGGAAAGGGCAACTAATACTGGTGATAATATCAGCAAAAGAACGTTGTCCCGCCGCTGCGCTGCTAACCAATTCTCTCTTCACTACGCCACAATCAATTTGTACTAGTACATGAAAAATAAAGTACTCACACATAGCAATTGACACACGCCAGTACTATGGTATAGGCACAATGCTGGCGGGTGTAAACACAGTGCTGGCGGGTGCCTTATGTCACCCGCCAGCACTGTGTCTTTGCAAAAGCAATAATACCTTTTCAAAGCAGTAAAAAGTTGTCAAATCAAAAAGTTGCAAACTACAAAGTTTCATAACTTCTCAAAATGTACAACTTTTATTTGGGTTGTTTCTACATTTGACAAAGTGGTAATAATTTTATTCACAAAACGTATCTCTCTACTATAGTTTTATGAAACTATATAAGATATGTATAAGATTTGTGAAGAATGTTACTACACTATACCAGATGACCAAATGACCAAAATAATTGTCGATCTTCAGAAGTTATTGAACTTTGTTTGAACCATTTTTTATTTGAATTACTTTTTTATAAAGAACGTCTGGAATTTCTCGAATTTGAAAATTTCAATGGAGAAACATTCTAAATAAAAGTTGTACATCTTGAGAAGTTATGAAACTTTGTTGTTTACAACTTTCTTATTTGAAATCATATTGTCAACGAAAAACAAAGTTTAAATCTCCCAAATTTGAAATTCAAATTTTGTAAATGATCTCGAATGGAGAAACTCCCAAAATGAAAGTTGTAGATCTCAGAAAGTTATGAAACTTTGTAGTTGACAAGTTTTTAATTTGATCTGTTTAGAGCCTAAAAAATGATTACACTCGGTGTAGTATAATATGACCAGAATGAAAACTGGATATGGACGCATATGAGTGTGTGGGTGGGTGGCTGACCAGTGGGGACCCTCCCCTAAAAATATTTTTTTCTATTTATTTTGAGCTTTTTAGCGCTGTCCCGAGAACCTCAGTGTTGGCGGGTGCTTAAGTCGCCCACCAACACTGAGGTCTCTGTGCTGGCAGGTGGACCTTCCAGCACAGAGGCGATTTGTGCTGGCGAGCGCTCCACCCACCAGCAAAAATCTCTTTTAGCCGCTAGTACAAATTATTTGTGGCCTAGTACTCTAAAACTGATGGCAGTTGAGTTAGAACTATATTAACCAGGATACACTACTTTGCTTTGCCCTGACGAGACCTACTACATCTAGTCCGTCCCATCCATAAGACCACAGATAAGCTTGACCAAGGACACTTTTCTACATCTACTCTCGGTGAGAGTCAAGAAGACTCGAGAGTTCGGCAGCGAATATCATTCTTATTATATTCTTTAACAGTCCCAACGAAAATGCAAACACAAACAAGCATGTGGTACGTACTCTTTTTGTATTACAACATTTGACTATTCCTTTTAGTAGCATTAATATACAAATCGTCAAATTATACATAATATACCTTTGATGATAAAGTAAGTCACAAACAAAACAAATGATGTATACACAATTTTTTTTGAATAAGAAAAATGATTAAGTATTGTGATCAAATGTCAACATTGATAAATAATTTGTGGCAGAAAGATTACAAAGTAATAAAAGCTTCCGAAGCACATAGCCTATTATTAAACATCCATTCATATTTTTGCAAATATTTATATGAAAGTATCCTTTCACACATTCACCATGATGTGGTGGTCCCCCCTCCTTTCACAATAACACAACAATGACCGTCCATTAAATCTCAATCATGTTTAGTTTTTGTAGAAGAAAATCACAGGCATGCTTAGAGCACAATGTAAAGCCCACTCCATATCGAAACCTGGAAAAAAGGCCGATCGGGCCCATTTCAGCGCAACACGGCCCATCAAGTCCCCCGCGCATCTCGAATTTTTTTTATATTTTTTCTGCTCTGATTTTCGAAAAATAAATGGACGAACCAAAAATTTCGAGAAATATACATCTGCCGCCAAACCCCACGGCGGCAGGCACCTGCCGCCGCGCCCCACGGCGTTAAGTCCCTGCCGCCGTGGGGTACGGCGGCAGGAGAGTACCTCTGGCGGCAGAGCCACGCGGCACGGTGCCAGGACCCTGCCGCCGAGCGCCATGGCGGCAGGCCCCTACCGCCGTGCCGCGTGGCGTTAGGACCTTTTTTTATTTTTTTTAAAATTTTTCATTTTTAAAACACTTTTAACCTTCTTAAAAACAACAAACTGATGCAAGGGAATATCATAATCAACGAGTAGATGCAAATAGTTTATACAAAATCATGGTAAAAGTAGTACTACATCTAAATGCGCCGGTGCCTCTTCGGCCTAACAGCTCTAGCGCCAGCCCAGGTGTGGTCCCGGTCGTACGTCCAGGGGTCAGGTGCCCTGACCACCCGCGGTCGTAGCTGGTCGGGAGACGGTGTCGCCATGGCCGCCTGCGACGAGCCTGCAGCATCCGGTGTCCATCCGCCCGCCGGTGTCCCTCCTCCTGCCGGTGTCCCTCCGCCGGCCGGTGTCACTCCGCCGGCCGCCGGGGTCGCTCCGCCCTGTGGCTGTGTCGGCTGAGTCCCAACCGGTGCCTGTGTCAACTGTGACGGGCCAAACTCCTCGGCCTGCTGCGGGGCATCCAGGGTCGCGAGAACGTCGCTGAACTCCATCTGATCCCAGCCCAGCTGGTCCTCGGTGGTCGCGTCGAAAGCAGGCTGGAACATAGGCGGAGTGGCCGTGGACGAGGAAGGAATATCTACCGCCGCAAACTGAAAGGCCGGCGGTCTGAAACCTCCTGGTGGTAAGATCGGTGCTCTAGGTGCCGTCGTCTCCGGCTGTCGAGGCCCGGCTGTTGGAAAGAGCGGCGGTCGCCCTGTACGATTAGAATATAGTATAACCACAAACACACAATAATTGCGTGCATTACTTGAAAATAAGGTCCACTGAAAGTACCTGCGCCGGGGGGAACAAACGGCCGCTGCACGTAGGTGTGCGGGCCCTGCGCCTGTGGCTGCTGCTGTGCCGTCGGAGCCGAGAAGCCGCCGGCAAAGGTGGAAGGCGCCTGCTGCGGAGCCGCTGTCGAGGCGGAGCTCGAGGACGACGCTGGGTGGCGCGGAAGGAGAGGAATCTCTACGGCCCCGGCGTAGTTCACGACGGCGGAGTACCTCATGGCAGCAGCGACGATCCTGTCGTACGTGCTCTGGTGCTGCTGAGGCCCCCAGGTAAAGCACTGCTCCCTCGCGGCCGATGCGAGCCGCACGATCTCAGCAAGCACGTCGTGCTGCTCAGAAAATTAGAAACACATGTTATAATGAAAAGTCATATAAATGTCATATGTTTGCAGTATCGTAGCTTACCGCTGTGTCGGCGGTCTGGTCTCGGCGCACCGGGTATGTCGCGTCCGGCAGGATCCTGTCGTGGTCCGGGACAGGTGGCGGTGGCGGGGTAGCAGGCACGTACATCACTCGCGTCCGCGTCCTCGGGAGGTACCACTGAAGGTACGCTACCCAGGCCGCGCCGTCGTGAAGGCGGTGCTCGGTGACGACGTTCTGCTCGTGCGCCGCGGACGCCCAGTCGGCCATGTACGGCTGCAGCTTGTCGACGAACGACGTCGCCGCAGCCACGCCCTTACGCGTCCACCTAGCATAGATGAAACATAAAATTATTGGCAACTGAATATTTGTAACGGAAAATAATTATAACTGCCAAATGGTAGCTCACCTGTGCGCTGTAGGCGGCAGACGTGGCGCAGCGGGTACTAGCGCCTCCTGAAAGAGGCCGAACTGCCTCATCACCCGGTGGACGGCGTACTCCTCAACGTAGACGTCGAAGACCAGTCGTCGCCGCGTCATCCAGTACGCCTGGTCTCGGGAGCACAGGGACGAGAGCCCCTATGGTGCGCGGGCAGCGACCATGGCAGGAGCGTACGGCGTCCACCGGACCTGGCCATCGACCATCCGGTCGATCTGACCAACGAAGTCCTTGTACGCCTTCTTCGGCTGCTCACCAGCCCAAATGTGCTGCAAAGAACATGAAAAGTTAAGTGAATCGAACTAGATAACTCATAACGCGAAGAAAACGATAAGGGAGGCCATTACCTTCCGGAGGCACCACAGAGAACCCGTGGTGGGGAGGTCCGCTGGGTCGGTGTCTTCGGGCAGCGGCTGGTACTCCGAGAGGTCGGCCTTGGGCCGACCGATGTCGAACCGCTCGTGGATCCACATCTGCAGCAGGAGAAGGCACCCCAGGAGGATCCCCTCCCTACTCGCCGGCCTCGACACTGCCGAACACAGCCCCCTGTAGGTAGCTGCCAGAACAGCGCTGCCCCAGCTGATCTGGGGCATCTGCTCGAGGGGTGCGTCGGCGATCCTCTGAGCCCAGGGGAGCAGGTACCGCGACACCGAGTCTCCCGCTGACTCGCAGAACAGCACCCACCCGAACAGCCAGAGCAGGTAGACCTCCAAAAACCTGTCTGATGTCGGGTCGTCGGCATCGTCCGCCATGTAGTCAGCCTGCACACACACAAGGGTCCATCGTCACATTCATTTAAAATGCATACAAACGTTGAAAATAAGAGTTAGAATCACGTACGCTGAACTGCTGGATCCAAGTCCAGGTGGGCCCGTGGGTGTCGGCGAAGGGCACGTACGGCGCTGGCGCGCGATCGTTCTGAGGAACGTTCGCGAACCGAGCAAGGAAGTCAGTGTGCCACGTCGCGGAGATGTCGATCGGCCCCATCGCCTTGCCAGCACACGGTAGTCCTCCCAACATCGCGGCGTCCTCCAGACTGAGCGTCATCTCGCCGACGGGGAAGTGGAACGTGTGTGTCTCTGGTCGCCACCGGTCCATGAATGCGGCGATCAGCGGGGCGTCGTAGCTGAACCGCGTCAACCGCTCCGCCCGGGGAACCTCAGCTCGTAGCCTGTCCCCCTCAACCAACCGCGCAACAGGGAGAAGTCCTGCATCGCGTAGCCTGAAAAAAATATCAATTTAGTTAACGCAATTACTATTGTAAAGAAACAGAAATAAATAATAAATATGAATTACGTACTTCGGAATCCACCGCTGGTGTATCGGCATCAACGTGCGGGTCGTCCGGCAACGTATGTTGCCGGGCGAACGTCCGAGAACAGCCGACACGTACGAGCGGTGGTGCCGGTCCACCGCCTCGTCGAACAACTCCGGCCGTACGTACTCCAGCGGTGCAGCCATAACTGCAAAAAAATAACATAATTGAATCAATTATTTGAATTATACTAATTAAAACGAATTTTGTGAATATAAACCATTTTCTACGATTTTTATTTCAATTTAATCTAATTATGTGAATTATAACCATTTTCTAGAAATTTTAAATGAATTGAAACAAATTATGTGAATTTTCCCCCATTTTCTACGAATTTTATATCAAATTAATCTAATTACGTGAATTATAACCACATGCGGGGAAATTTAAATGAATTGAAACGAATTACGTGAATTTAAACCATTTTCTACGAATTTTACATCAATTTAATCTAATTATGTGAATTATAACCATTTTCTACAAATTTAAAACCAATTTAAACGAATTATGTGAATTTAAACTATTTTCTACGAATTTTATATCAATTTAATCTAATTATGTGAATTATAACTATTTTCTAGAAGTTTTAAACCAATTTAAACGAATTATGTGAATTTAAATAATTTTCTACGGATTTTATATCAATTTAAATAATTTTCTACGAATTTTATATCAATTTAAACGAATTATGCGAATTTAAATAATTTTCTACGAATTTTATATCAATTTAACTAACCTAAGTTAACTAAACTAAATTTCAAAACTAAACTAAACTAAGTTAACTAAACTAAATTTAACTAACCTAAGTTAACTAAACTAAATTTCTAAACTTAACTAAACTAAGTTAACTAAACTAACTAACTACACTAGACTAAATTTAGAAACATATCTCAGTCAGAAGTACTCCGAAGGGTTGAAAGCCGAATGTTTAGAGGAGGGAGGGAGGGAGGGGGCCGGCGCGGTCGCCCCCTTATATAGGGGTGACGCTGCCGCCAAACCCACGGCGCCAGGACCTTGCCGCCGTGGGGCACGGCACTAGGGCTCCTGACGCTGTGGGCCGCGGCGCTAGGATTCACGGCGGCAGGAATCTGACCCCACCTGGCAGTAGAACCGACCGTTGGGGCCACCCCTAACGCCGTGCCCCACGGCGGTAGGAACTCCTGCCGCCGTGAGGTTTGGCGGCAGATGTATATTTCTCGAAATTTTTGGTTCGTCCATTTATTTTTCGAAAATCAGAACAGAAAAAATATATAAAAAAAATTCGCGCATCTCTTGGCGGGAAACGCCAAGCTCTTTCCCGCCCTTGCATTCTTCCCGCCGCCGCCACCTCCCGCCATTTTACCCTGATACCCTCTTTTCCGCCATCCCCTCCCACCACCACTACTCAGCTCCTCGTCGTCCTCCCTTTCTGTTCCCGGCTTCCCGCCCGTGCACCCGTATCTGCGCGCAAGCCATGGCGTCTAATGGCGGCGGCAGCTCCCCACCTTGTAAGATCCAATCGCCATTCCATTACAGATTTCTTGTTAAGATTTGGATTTCTGCGGGGGGAAATCTCATATTTGCTTTTGGTTGCAGCCGCGTCTTCGCCGGATGCTCGCCCGTCGAGCCCGCTCCCGGTCACCAATTCCTCCCCTACCAATTCCACGCGCCGGTCTGGCGGGCGGCGCCGCCGCGGGTCCGCCAGCCCCTATCCCTCGTCCCCCTCCCTCGGGGGATTCGAGACGCCGCCGCATCCTGGCCGCCGCACTCCGTCAGGCGCCGGGGCCGGCGCCGCCCGGCAGCAGCGTCAGAACTGGACTGGCCGGTTCCCGCCGACGCCCTCCACCCCCATGTCCACCGACGACATCCCGCCGTCCTCTGACGCCGGGGACGACGAGACTGACGGCGCCGGCGCCGGCGTGGACGCCACCCCGGTGTTCGTCTGGGGCACCAACATCAGCGTGCAGGACGTCAACGCCGCCATCCTCCGGTTCCTGCGACACTTCAGGGACCCGCGCGACGCAGGCCGTGTCGACCCGGTAATGGACGAGGGCAAGTACATGCGCGCTATCCACCGCATCCTCGAGCTCGAGGGTGGGGAGTCGCTTGACGTTGACGCGCACGACGTGTTCGACCACGACCCGGACCTCTACAGCAAGATGGTGCGCTACCCGCTCGAGGTGCTCGCAATTTTCGACATCGTGCTCATGGACCTCGTCGCACGCATCGAGCCACTCTTCGAGAAGCACATCCAGACCAGGATCTACAACCTCAAGTCCTCCATTTGCTTGAGGAATCTCAACCCATCTGGTAAATTGATTATTATTTCTGGCCGAGCTATCACTGTTCGAACTTGTGTTAAATTCCACATTGTCTGATCTAATTTGTGATACCCCTGCGGCCCTGCTTGTTTTAGACATTGAGAAGATGGTGTCGATAAAGGGAATGATAATTAGATGCAGCTCTGTCATACCAGAGCTCAAAGAGGCTGTGTTTCGCTGCCTAGTGTGTGGTTTCTACTCAGAGCCCGTCATGGTTGATAGAGGTATGATGTTAATGTCAACATGTTCATTGATGCAATTCTGACTTATGGTCTCATTTTCAATGAAACTCCTAAATTCTATCTATCAATTTCACATATGTTGCATTTTATGGAGATTCCTTAGATATTATACAAACATGATTGTGCTTATTTGTTCTTGTATGCCACTTGTCAGTAGATAAATATCTTATGCAATTGTTCTCTGAATCAATCTGACCTTTGCACCCAAAAATATGGCACATCGAATTAAATATTCCACTTCAACGTGTCTGTTAGTTTTATTTCGGCTGGGCATCTTATTAGTGAATCACCAAATTTAGAAAGTGCTCTCGTAATCTGTCCAAGGTCTATATTCAAGGATTGTGGTGGTAACTGGTTCTGTTATTCACTTACTCATCTTTGCTGAGTTCATCTGGGCAAATGTGGTAACTTGTAAACTCTATTAATCTTCATGTTGGTAGAAAGATGCATGTCATAGGCATATAATTTAAGTTTTCTTGCTTATATCATAATACCATGAAACTAATGAAGTGGCTTTGTTTTCTTCAGGGAGAGTAACTGAACCACACATTTGTCAGAAAGAACAATGTAAAGCCACAAATTCTATGACCCTGGTGCATAACCGATGCAGGTAGCTATACTCTGCTTGTTGCCATTTTTTTGTCTTTGCTAGCATTCTTAACATATTTATAATCACATTTCATGGAACATTTTTCTACATGAATAGATTTGCAGACAAGCAGATCATAAAATTGCAGGAAACACCAGATGAGATACCAGAAGGTGGTACTCCACATACAGTTAGTGTCCTGATGCATGATAAGCTTGTTGATGCAGGAAAGCCTGGAGATAGGGTTGAGGTTGGGATTGAACTTTTCTTAGTGATCAGTATTATAAATCCTGACGTGGTTCTTGTTTACGCAAATTGTCAATTTATCCCCTTTTCCTTTTACTACAGATCACTGGAATATACAGGGCTATGAGTATTAGAGTTGGACCTGCTCAAAGGACAGTGAAGTCTATATTCAAGGTAATACAGAACTTTGTTGCATTCTCATGTTTGGATTCCTTCTTAGCACAATAGCACTCGATCTTGGTAGTGAAGTACTGTGTGATGATGTTCCTTCTTCATTTTCTGATTGTAATCATCTTTCATTCAGACGTACATTGATTGCCTTCACATAAAGAAGACAGACAAGTCTAGGCTTCACGTGGAGGACACTATGGATATTGACGATTCCAAAGCTAACAAGTCTACCGAAGAGGACTTTCTTAGTGATAAGGTCTTGTTTTGTACCTATGCCTTAGTTGAATCACATTTGCTGAATTCTTGTTAATGCTCTTCTTTTCTTTGTTGCAGGTTGAGAAACTAAAAGAGCTTTCGAAGTTGCCTGATATCTATGACAGACTGACTAGATCATTGGCTCCAAACATATGGGAATTGGATGATGTTAAAAGAGGCCTCCTTTGTCAGGTAACATCGTGGAACATTTAAATGTCCATACATTGTGTCATAGCTAACCATAGCATACTGTAAACTGTTCTTGTGCAGCTTTTTGGTGGCAATCCCTTGAAGCTTCCTTCTGGAGCTAGCTTCCGGGGTGACATCAATATTTTACTTGTGGGTGATCCTGGAACAAGCAAATCCCAGCTTCTCCAGTACATGCATAAACTGTCTCCTCGTGGTATCTATACAAGTGGTAGAGGAAGTTCTGCTGTTGGTCTTACTGCTTATGTTACGAAAGATCCTGAGACTGGTGAAACTGTATGTGTGTCATTAATATTTTTGACATTTTAGCTTTTATCTTTTATCTTGTTGAGTTGCTCCGATTACTTGAACCATGACCTGTTTACCTTTCAGGTTCTTGAGAGTGGAGCACTTGTTTTAAGTGACAAAGGTGTTTGCTGTATAGATGAGTTTGATAAGATGTCTGATAATGCCCGAAGCATGCTACATGAGGTCTGTCCTGTTGAAATATTATCTACAATTTGCATTCCAAGATATGATTATCCATGTAAACAAACTCTTGCGGTTATTGTAGGTGATGGAACAGCAGACAGTATCCATTGCAAAGGCTGGGATAATCGCATCTTTAAATGCTAGAACATCTGTCCTGGCATGTGCGAATCCTACAGAATCACGTTACAATCCAAGACTTTCTGTAATTGACAACATCCACCTTGCCCCAACTCTTCTTTCAAGGTAATTAACTCAATGCCTGCATGTTTGTTTTTTCTGGACACGCAAGATGCCTGCATGTTTCAAAGTGAATGTGTGACATGGAAATGTTTTAGCTCTTGACACGATTCAATGTGCAGGTTTGACCTGATTTATCTTATCTTGGACAAGGCAGATGAGCAAACTGATAGGCGCCTGGCAAAGCATATTGTTTCATTGCATTTCGAGAACCCAAATGTAAAACACTAGACTCAACCTTAATACCTGAAATTTCTATTCTCAATTTCAAGGAAATAGATACAGTAGTTTTCAATAATTTAACAAATACCACACTGTTCTCAGTTTATCCTGTGTCTTATCAGTCATGCATTCATCCTGTTGTGCAGTTAGAGGAGCTTGAAGTCTTAGATTTGCCCACATTAGTTGCCTACATTAGCTATGCAAGGAAGTATATTCAGCCACAGTTATCTGATGAAGCTGCAGAAGAGTTGACTCGTGGCTATGTTGAGATGAGGAAAAGGGGGAATAGTCCTGGGAGCAGAAAGAAGGTAGCATCTCTGTTCTACTACGCTCTTAGTTGTTTCAATAGCCTTTTAAGCCCCTAATACATTGCTGCTTGGTGGATAGGTCATAACTGCAACAGCTAGACAAATAGAGAGCTTGATACGTCTCAGTGAAGCATTGGCCCGAATGCGGTTCTCTGAAGTGGTAAAACATTATTCTGAAATCCTGATTAGTGTTTAGTTACATAGCAGTTTTGGTTCCTGTGACTGAATTTTTCTGTCGTTTACAGGTGGAAGTGCGAGATGTTGTGGAGGCTTTCAGGCTTCTCGAAGTTGCCATGCAGCAGTCTGCAACAGATCATGCGACAGGTCAGATCAACTTGTCTGGTTTTGTTCTTCATGCTTAGTTTTCCCTTGCAACCTTCATTTCTAGTGCTGATGGTACTTTTGATGGATGATAAAAGGGACGATTGACATGGATCTAATCATGACGGGAATATCTGCAAGTGAAAGGCAGAGACGGGAGAACCTCGTTGCAGCAACCCGTAATCTTATCATGGAGAAAATGCAGCTTGGAGGCCCCTCAATGCGTATGACTGAGGTAAAGACACCTTTGCTTTGTGGTCCTGCCTTTCTTTGCTATCATCATTTGTTACCCCAGCTGTGAGCTAAGTATTGTCCTGATTGGTGCGCAGCTGCTAGAAGAAATGAGGAAGCAGAGCTCAATGGAAATTCAGCTGCACGATGTAAGTCGAAACTGTAGCGTGCACTACTTTGTATGTTTATACAGTACTAGCATGGCACATACTAATACGTCTGCATGGAAACTTGTTACAGCTTCGTGGTGCTCTTGGCACCCTGATGACTGAAGGTGCCGTTGTTATCCATGGAGACAGTGTGAAGAGGGTCTGATGCTGTTACGCATCATCATTTGCCGCATTGTTGCGGTTTACATCTCATCCACAGAATGCCAAGAATTGATGAAATGTAGAGCTGAGCCATGCAGAGTGCTAACTTTTGTCTGAAGTTTAAACTGGTCCTAATTGTGCTACTCCCCTGGATACCGCAGTTTGTGGTAGTGGTAGTTGTAGTTTCTTTTTTTAGAATTAATATTAAAACAGAATATTCTTGCGTTGTCTGAGTTTACTGAATCAATGTAACTTTTATCAATTACAAAATCTGCCTCATTGGTGCGTTGGTGCGGGCTGAGGTTAAAGAATAGTCACAGGAATTTCTGGACATCAATCCTAAGCCACTAATCAAAAGCTTCAGTTGCTGCCTGTTGCTCGGTGGCTCCTTCCCATGGATCGAATGTCGCAGTTGTAGGCAGAGGAGCAAATGGATGGAGGGATCATGCTCTTGGTTCTGAATTACTACACATTTTTCTGAATACAAGGTGGAGAAAAATCGTCGGGCAGTAGACCCACTACGGCAAGTCTGTTGCAGCAGCTAGAGGAGAAAGGAGAATGCGACACAGCGTTCGTGTCACACACAGCAAAAGCAAGAACGTACCAGTCAATGAGGCTGAAACAGAGTGTCCATGAAGACGACTTGTTAACGTCGTGTCAACAGGAACATAGCGTGGACTACATGGCAGTTCCAATCGGAGATATGAAAAGCTCCAGCCGTTTCCTCGCACCAGAGCCATCCGGGCCTCCGTGGCATCTCCCCTGCTCGACGTGTCACCGTTTTTCTGCCGCCCCGCGTGTTCGGCTACTTTGCAAAAAAGTCCTCCACTTTTCTGAAAATCGCAACTACACCCAACTCGCCCAGGCCGTACAATCCCCACGCTTGTACATTTTCCGAATTGAACCTCAAATTGAAATTTATTTCGATACGGGAATGAAAAATCTGTCATGTTTGCAAAAACACCCTCACTAGGCATTTTTCAAACATCCCCTCCCACCGGTTCAACCGGTATAACCCCCTTCCCCCGCCCGAACCCTCTCTCCGTGCTATCTGGCTCCCCTCGGCCGCCTTCACACCCCTTCTCCCTTCGCGCCTACCTCCATCGCCCCTCCCCGCTCTCCTCCGCTCTTGCCACCGCCGCCTGCTCCCGCGGGATCCGGCATGGCGTGTGACTCGGAGAGAGGGGGCGCGTGCCGGCAGGCCACGACGCTGCACGACCCGAGTGAAGGCCGCTGCGACCCCCAAGCCCTAGCGGCGTGGTCTGTCTGGGGTATGGGCCTCCATCCCTGGCGCGGCGTATGGGCCTGCGAGCTCCAGCGGCACGTCGTCCAGTCTGCTCATGGCCCTCGTCGGAGCAGCCCCCGGACGGCGCCGCGCGGCATGGGAGCGGTTGGGAAGCGCGGACGGCCCGACGACATCGCAGATAGAGTTTCTCCTCTCTCTCTCTCGCTCTCAGATTCAATTCTGATCTTAACTTTTCTTTTGCAGATCTGGTGCAGGATGAGGCGACGGTGAGCCAGGAGAGTTCGTTGAGGCTCCAGTGCTCTGTTGCTCTGCCTCTGCCTTCCGCACGGTCTGGCCGGGGTAAGCGGTGGCCAAACTGGCGCGGCGCGACGGGCGGGTGAAGCCAGCGGGGGCGCATCGCTGCAAATACGCTCCTCCCCCCTCCCTCCACCTCTTTCCCTACCTTTTCCTTGCTAGGGTTCGGCGGATCCAGTGCCTCACAAGGCTTCTTCCCCCTCGCAGATTCAGCCTCTCACGACTAAAGCAGCGCCGTTCAGTGAAAGAATGTTGAAAGCCTGCAAAACGCATCATCATGTCTTGTTTGCATCTTGGCCCTATGCTTTTAAAAGCATATGTCACTACTAATGCTATTCTTTTCTTCAACTGTTTTACAGACTACAACAAATTTGTGTGCTCCTCAAGTAATTGCAAAGCAATTTGAGAACGCTGCACTCTCATGCTATCCTAAATGGAACAATTAGATCAAGGAATACTTTCTACAGCTGGCTCAAACATGTGGTTGCTGGCCCTTGCCTTTCTCTTTTGGGTTTGTGAAGATGTGCAAAGGCGAGTTCAGTGCATGGACAATCTTAATTTGTTATGCGAAAGCATAGCTCTTCGATTGCTTTCAAAATCAGAATCTATAAAACAATGCCTGTTCTGCATTTCTAATCTTTAAGATAAGCTTGGTCATGTGGCACTGTCTTTATTTAGATTGATTTGCATGCAGCATGAGGACAATTGTATTGTATGTATGTATCTGGATCACCAGTTCAGTTTTTCATATATCATTTTGTGGGGTTGATCCATGGTATGCATTTTTAAGTTGATCTCACTCAGTTAAGGTTCCACAGTCGTGTTGGAAATTAAAACTTATGCATTTTAAGTTAAAATTTTGGAGCTTTAAAGTTGTAGCTGGAGCATGGTGCAAGATTCATTAGTTATTTCAGTTCTCAATAAATTGTATCAGAAAAAACATGGATATATTTTTTTTGCTCCTAAATCCACCACATGCAGTGTGACTCTCTAAGTCTCCAATCTATTGCCCTAATGTTCGTAAGATACTTGCCTTATTAATAAAATTATTCTTTTTTAAGACAGCCTTAATTTTTGTAAGATACTTGTCTCTTTTGTTTTGTAGTGACTTATAGTAGACCAGTTGTCAAAGGGGAGTGTAGACTGAATACAAGGAGGACGACTTCGATCCGACACGCCTGATGGAACAGATTGAGTTTTTCACTCCTTGTGCTTCTTTCCCTTGCGGGCTTAGAAACCTAATGAAATGCGCCAATGAACTAATCTATTGTGCAGTAGTAGTATGGTAGTGTGCAACTCAGTTTTGAAAACGAGTTGATTGTCATAGAGCATTTTCATGTAGGTTGTTGATGCAGTTTGCCTTTACTGCAATACTCTGACGGTTTTCTTTTGTAGAATCTTTGCCACTATTGTGAAGGATATTTCGATTTCTAATTAGTTAAATTATATATAGGGTATTTGGATTGGTCTTTTGAACATGATTTAAACTATTGCCACTATTGCTTACATCGGTAATTAAACATGTCTTTTTAGCGGTTATTGAATTGAGATCAAGCGTCCTGGATGATCATGCCCCCAAGGTCATTTAGATGGGAGTACTGGTGCAGAACTTACATAAAACATATAGTGGAACAAGTTGCTGCATGTTGTAGTGAGGAAAAGATGTCATTGCGGGATAGCTCTATTTGTTCCTCTTTACTTTATACCTTACTGTTTATGTTGCAGTGACGGAGCTGTTGACTGTTGAGACTGCAAAACAGGTGTCTGTTAAGGAAGAATTACTAGCAAACCAAATTATATAGTATAAGGCTTGTTCAAAGCCTATTGCTCATTACTTGGCGCGTTCGGAGCTTCTGTCAAACAACTGATATATTGATATATTGCACCTGACAATGACCATTAATTTTTCACATGTATATTGATGTTTTCATGTCTTCTAGCCATATATTATTCATGCCTCTTGAGAGTAAACAAAGTTTAGGTTAGCTAAAATAGGTATTGAGAAAGGTGAACTATCAATTGGCAGGTCTGATTGCAGAGGGATTCCGATTTACTGAACACATGTGAAATAGCCTGCAGAAAATCACTTGTATTTGCAATTCTTTATTTAGATATTTGTAATTATGTTAATTTTGATCCTGATGGAGTGCACTTTAGATAGGGCGCGCATCGCGCGCCGGATTGTTCTATTCATGTTGATGCAATGCAACCACTGCTTGTGGATCTCTTTCCCCCTACCAATACATTGCTCCATCAGATGTACAGATTCAAACATGAATTGCGTGCTCTCGTGTAGTTTGATATCAACATCCAAACCTAAATGAATGCCATATTTTTCACAGAATTCTAATATTTTTCACAGAACTCTAATATGTACGTTGTGGGTTGGAATGTTAGGGGTCTGAACCGACGCGCGCCCCTCGGCGGTTTGTGAGTTAGTGCAGTCCGAGAAGGTCTTTCTTCTCTGCCGGCAAGAAACTAAACTTGATGATGTGGACAGATCGCTGTTGGTCGATACGTTAGGGCTCAAATTTGATTACTTTACTCTCCCGACGGTTAACACTAGGAGGGGCATTTTGGTCGTTTGGACCATCTCCTCCCCTAACTTCAGTGCCCACTCGTTGACGGTCAAGGTCGCTCTTTCCCACTCTTTCTCGCAACCGTGGTCGCTTACAACGGTTTACGGGCCGCAGGAGGACGCGAAGAAGATTGCTTTCATGCAAGAACTCCACACTGTTCATGCCTCCTTGGTCGGGCCTTGGGCTTTGTGTGGGACATCTCATGAGAGGGAGGACCTCCTCAACTTCGAGGCCCTCAAGATCCCGCGTCGGGATCTTTCGGACCTTGGTCGACCCTTCACGGAGGAGGAGATTTTGGTGGTCGTTAAAGAGATACCTCTTGACAAAGCGCTGGGGCTGGATAGTTTCACTAATCGCTTCTATCGTTCGGCCTGGTCGATCATTAAGGGAGATATCATCCGAGCTTTTGATGTGCTCTCTTCTATGGATTGTCGGAGCTTCCACCTCCTTAATGATGCTTTGCTTGGTCCTCCCGAAGAAACCCAACCCCTCTACTCTTTGTGACTATCGACCAATTAGCCTCGTACATAGCTTTTTTCCCCAAAGCTCTTGCCAACCGCTTTGCCCCGCCCCTTTCTCATCTTGTGTACCCAAATCAGAGTGCCTTAATTAAAGGCCGACAAGTACAAGATAATTTTCGATGTGTCCTTGGTACAGTGAAAACACTGGCTTCTAAGAGGAACCCACGAGTTAAGTTAAAGATCGATCTCGCCAAAGCTTTTGACTCGGTCAGGTGAGTTTTCCTCTTGGATCTTCTCTCCGCTATTGGTTGCACGAGGACTTGGACTAACTAGATATCTACAATCCTATACACAGCCAACACTAAGGTGTAACGTCCCAGATGTTTAGTTAAGCTAAGTACCTTAATTAGTCATGATAATCAAGTGTGATTAGTCTTAAAGCATGTTTAGCTTAGTTTTGATGAACTTTGCAAAAGAACCCTTGGTCAAAATCTCAAAAGTATCATTCCGGAAAGATTTTTCTTTTGAAATCTACAATAGCTATGATTCCAGATCCAAGCAAAATGGGTTACTTATGATTTATAGAATCTACCTAAAAAGTTTCATGTTTTAATGATCTCTAGATGGGTTATTTTTTTTATTTTGCAAAAGGAGTGTTTTTATATCTTTTCTTGAATTGGGTGCTCATCGACACGTTCCTGAAGCGGCCGTGCCGGCTTGACGCGCGGCCTGGCGCCGATCCCCCTGGCGGCCACGTCGCCCCCTCCCCTCGCGCTTCTGCCTGCGGGCCCCGCACGCAGGCGACGTTCCCTCTCATTCTCCCTCCCTCCCACTCTCGTTCTTTTTCCTGAGCCCGTGCCACTCCGCCCTCGGCTCACCTGCGCCGTCGCCCAGGCAGGAAGGAGGCGGCCGGCCAGGCCTTGCCCGGGCTAGGGACAAGCCCCTCCCTCTCCTCCACACCAACCTCCCCCACACAAAGATCAAGCTGCAGCAAGCTGTTGTTCACGTTCTTCCCCCTCAACTCCGGTGAATCAAGATGAAGCTGATCTCCTTCCTTGCCGCTACTCCAACATGTGGCACTCTGAATTGTCTTTCCCCAACCTAGGTGAGGTTCTCCAATGGTTTTCCCCTCCTCTCTCCTCCATTGGAAGCTTCTCCATTACTCTCCCATGGCGTCAAGGACCCGATTGCCATCTCAGTTTTCGTTCTAGGGGCCTACCTGCAATATCTAGAGACCTGACTGTAATAAGGTTCTTTAGGGTTTCAGCTGCAACTTCGAAAAACCATTAAAAATCGTAGAAAAATCAGAAAAATACAAAACCAGTTGGGTTAGTTTCCTTATGTAGAGATCTAACTTTTCTAGAAAGGTTGTATAAGGTTTTTCTGTATAGTTTCTGAATGAAAAATCAAACTGAGTTTGAGGTGTTTTTATTGTAGTTTAAAAATATAATCATGATATGGAAGTAAATTTTGGATATGTTGTTCTTTATGGCATATTTAGATTTGTGACCAAAGTTGACAGGAGTTTGATGTGTAGATATTCAGTTATGATTTATGTAAGCTTTATGCTAGATTAATCTTGATGCTTTTTATAGCCCCTTTAATAAATTTTCTCTAAAGCACAAATACACCCCAGGGCTTTGTTATGATAAGATGTACCCCTGGTAAAGTAGATGGGATTTTAGGATGTGCTTTGGTATATGTTTTGGATTTAATCTTGTGTATGAGTTTAAATTAAAAATTTGAAAAATAATTTGAATCTGCATCTATTCTTTGGTCAGAGGCTTATATTTGACATATATGGCTTGTAGGAGAAAGTTGAGATCAAAAAGATTAGTAACTCTTTTTATAAGATTTAATTAAGTGAAGCTAGGCTGAATTTTGTCTTTTTCATATAAATTAATTTATATGTGATCTGGAGCTAAATTTTGGCATGTGAGCTTAGTTTAGGTATATGTTGCTGTGTACCAAAATTTAGGATCAATGGATGTGTATTTAATTTTATATGAATTTTTGATGAAAGGCTAGATAAATTTCCAGTAAATAACAAACTGTCGTCGTTTTGTTTTATTTTTGAAATGTGCTGATGTGGACCTGTTCAAAATCATTAGGACACACCCTTTGCTATTTTGTGAAGTTAATTAAATTAATTTGCTTAAATATGTACATAGTCGCCATCAAAAGTTAACCTTTAATTAACCTCTCACACCCTCACCTAATGCATGTGCATATGAACGTGTAGATTTACCGGACGAGACTTACACACTCACTCAGGATGAGGAGGGAGCAGCTAGTGGAGAGGTGAACCAGACTGTCGTGCACCAAGACCTGAACCAAAGTCCAGAAGAGCCCAAGGCTAGTGCTGAAGTAGAATAAGGCAAGCACCGGAGTGCATATAACCTTTTTGGATAAACTCATCTCTTTTACTTTTCAGTATTTATGTTATGTTTTGTGCATTTAAGTTTCAGGAGTTGAATTGAAACCTAGATGCATGATCCTTAGGTTCCTATGCTCTTATACTAGTATGTTAGGACACTAGTGCCATGCTTTAAGGACACGGTACAAGTCGAGTAATGACTCATTGCTCGCGAGATATAGGATGCTTATGTATGAATCATAAGTTGGTTAAATTGACTCGCTCATGTGGTAAGAGCAATGGGTTCGGTCTCGACCAAGTAGCATGGTGCTGGTTTAATCTTTGAACGTACCAAGTGCTTGTCGGGAATGGGACCAGTAAGCCTAGTACCTAATGAACCAGTGCGGGGACTTTATCGCTACTACTCTTGAGATGCTTCTCCCGGTTCGCTACCGGTAGTGCAAGTGTGAGTCTGGACGTGCCGTGTGAGGGCGTTCCAGTAACCTTGTACTTAGGACTGTAGCGCCTGTCCCTAATCTGGGGAATGACGGGTGAGGACCGGAACGTCCGAGGACCGATGGATGGCTCCTCAGTGTGATGAGTGATTGACAACGTGGTGTGGACTGACTCTTGGCCGAGTATTGCAGGTGCAGGTTGCGGCTTGATTTGCCTTGGTGTAGGTGAAGAGCGGGCGCGAAAGGTCTTTACCTTGCGGGGCCTCCGAGGAGTGGAGAGACAAGTAGGCTCGACTCGAGGGACCCGGTGGCCAGCGAGGTCAAGTGCGGGCCGCATGGTGGCAAGAAAAGCAAGACGAAGTCGTCGACCGGAGTCGGTGCAGGGTAGCGGCTCACGACCGGAGTCTGCGCGCGGGGTTTGCGGCGGTTCACCACAAAACTGTCACACCCGGTTTCCAAAACAAACCAAGTGCTACCTATATGTATGCCAGGATCTAGTTCCATACATATAGTGACATCATTAGTGAATAACAGAAATAATATCACGTAAAGAAAAGAGATTATCAGAGATTTACAGCAGAATCCTGGGAAGCAAAGGCTCCAAACTTCACAGGCAATCGACTGGGGGTTGCGTACGCCTAGCACCATCTTCTGGACTTCAGACACCTTCTTCTTCTGAATAGCGGTTTAACAAGGGTGAGCACACTTATGGTTGGAGCTCAGCAAGTGGGGGAAGATGCAAGGCTATCAAGGATAGGCTAAGGTTTTGCAGCGGTTAGCATTTTAATGTTGGTCAAATTTTAATTAACAAACGCCTAGTTACTAGATGTAAGTTCATACCAACCCACTTAAACATTTAGAAAACATCTCATCTCAAAACCACAAGAAACCACGATTTAAGTCCATCTTTAAGTTTGATTATCATGTGAGGGTCCAAACCGCTCTTGACCGTGAGCACGGCTGATCGATCAGTTTTCACTCTGCAGAGGTTGTGCACTTTACCCACAGTTCGTGTTCCCCATGTCACCCGGGTTTGCAAGGCCCTTAAACACTTCCGAGGTGAGTGGCTAGGGGTCCACTACGAAGCCTTTACAAAGGTATGCAGAAAACCAACAACGCGCGACAGTTACAGCAGCGGAGCGGACCATAACCGTCCCTAGTGGTCAGCACCTTAGCAAAGGCTGCTACCCCAAAAGAACCGGGCTATACCCCTTCAACTCCGGCCCCCTGTGCTCCTTTCGGATAAGGCTATCAGATAGTTCCACACGCCTAATTAATTGGCTAAGCCAGAGCCATATAGACTGTGGTTGCACTGTTTTCTTGGGTGGTTCTCCATGTTCCGATTAAATTAAGGTGTTCTTGTATTAACCATGAGCTTTATCATAAACATGCATAACTTCCATTTGTATAAAAGATCATTTGCAACCATCCCAAGGTAAAACAACTAAGCATTGTCTACCCAAAACATTTATTTAAACCAGGTTGTTCAAGGGTTCAAGGATAAAGTCTAGTCATGTCGTTAAAAAGGATTTCCCATCAAATTTATGCAATATCATAAAAGATAAACTTAGTTGTCATGCAATTATATAGGATAAAATAGAATATGCAGGGGGAGAAGACCACTTGCCTTTCTCTAACAAAAACTACTCTTATGTTCTTCCGCTCTTGCTCTTCGACACTCTTGATCTTCAAGACTTCCAAACAATAGCTCGATCTTCTACTCGAAGCAATCATCGGGAACAACACATGCAAAGCAACAAACGAGAACAACTAAGAACAATACACCAATCAAGAAAAGGCTTAAAAAAAGATAGGGTTTGGTTCTAGGAACGCAAACGCAAGAAACGCTGAGAACGGAACTATGGTTGAAAAGACAACTATCGAGAGATTTGGATTATAACACACAAAGACTATATGCTTGATATATTTTAATTGAATAAAATTGTGTTCATAGGTTACTTCATAGAAATAATCTATTTATAATTAATCAAGTTATATTTAGATATAAAAGAACGATGTAGAACTTAGTCCAATTTTATTCATAAATATTCAAGTATGATTTATGCAAATTAAATATTTAATTTTAGAAGAAGCATGTAAAGCATCTAAGCGTATAACTTTATGTCTCTGGTTGAACTAAACAAATTGTAATTCAAAAACATATTTATAATCATATTAGTCAAATTAACATTTGATTAATAAAGCCGAGTACTACCTATGTAGCTTTTATTTAGAAAGCAGATTAGATAAATATTAACCAAATTAACATTTATATTATGAAAAACCGAAAGGTATATCTAATTAGATTTTATTAGAAAACAATGTTACTGGATATTAATTAGCCAATTTAATATTTAAATATGAAAACCGTTACATAGGTCTTAATCAATTATTATTAAGAAAAGACATTCCAGTAGACGTTAATCAAATTAATTTAGGATATATTCTCAAAACATATTTTATGTTTAACATCATGTCTAGCGTGTATTTTATCATGAGACGATGGATCTAATGAAACAAGAACGGGTTAAAACGTGAGATCTAAAGATTAAACAAAGATTAAAGATATATCATGATTGACAGTAGATTGGAAGGGAGATTTACAATGCAAAGAGTAGATAGAGACATAGCTTAGATTATTAACTAGATAGATATTTATACAACATATTGGCTCTTGAAGGAAAAGATTATATAAGACATAAGCATGATGTCATGCTCACATCATGCAAGGAATGAGCAGCTACGTAAAAGTGAACCTACAAGTTTATTAGCCTCTGATGTTTTTGTCTAAAGAGAGCACATCCATGGAGGATGTATAAACATTGTTGAGGCAAAAGAAGTGTTCGTGACAAGTATTTAAAAGATACGGAACACTAGTTGTTTGGTCTACGAGAAAACATGCATGCCATCAGTTGCATGCTACTGCTTGGTCTGCATGCTTGCAGCTAGCTTTTGATCATCACTAAACAGCATGCATGTCATTGGTTTGAAACGAAAGATCATGATGATATATATAAACGGAGCAGAGGCACTACTAGTCTCACCAGTGTGCGTGATGGTCGACAGTGGAGTGATGATGGACAACAGATCAACAGACATTGGTAGAACTTAATTCATGATCACGGGTGCATGACAAAGGATGAAAAACTATAAGCATTATGGAGTCGAACAAGAATTAAACTATTGATGTTTGCATTCAGCAGAACTGCTGCATGTGGTGGCCAACGTGAGAATTAGAGATAACATGCTAGTGAGGAGGCTAGGACGCAAAACAAGATTAGATCAGCATGAGGTTTCTCACCTCTGACCTGGTGACTAGCTGATGGTGAACGGCATGAAACTGATGAAGGAGGAGTGCCGGCACTAGCTTGGTGTAGAAATATGATGAGACTCCAACCATATGTCACCGGCTTCAGTTCTGGCAAACAAAAACAGTAGCAGTCATCTTTTCCAGACGGGATGGATCGGGAGACACTGTGATGCTGCAGAGATGGAACGAGTGAAAACTTAATCACAAAACTGCAGAGCCTTCCTCTTCCTAAGAGAACGAATTGAACAGGCACGTACGTTCCTCCATGGCCGAAATACAGAAGCACACTGGAGATGTGCTTGAATGGATTCCGATGCTTAGAAATTGACGGGATATAGAATAACGGAAAGAGGAGAGGATGGGGATCTCACTGGTGTGTACCTCGTTGGCAGAGAAGGGCTCTGGTGAGAAGATCGACGCGTCGGCGTTCGTCTATGCTTGCTCGGAACTGGTGCTCCGGCAAGAAAACGGCGGCAGGACGGAACTGGCGGCACAGGCGCACAGCTGCGCCTTGACGTCATTGATCTCTTGGGGTGCTTGCTTGCCCTGACGAACATCCCTGGAGGTGTCCCGTATTCCAACAGCGACAGAGACGAGCAGAAGTGGCCGGACTTGAAGGCAAGCGACGGACAAGGAACAGCTCGGTCTGAGGCTCTGACCCTGAGCATGGACGACGGTGAGGAGGAGAACCAAGAGAGGGAGGTGAGGGGTTCCTGAAGAGCAGCTCACCTGCTACGGAAGGAGACGAAGCCGGACGGATTTTGATGGCGAGCGGTGATGGATCAGAGCTTGGGCGGCGGCGACGAATGACGGGATGGCCGTAAACGACGAGAGCGACGGACGACGTAGCTGGCTTGGGTGCTGCAGCTTGACGTCGTGGTCCCCGTGGTACGTCTTGGAGGTTCCTGGCTGATGGAACGGCGGGCCGGAGGTGTAGAACGGCGACCAGAAAACGAAGAAGACGGCGGACGGTAGAGATGGTGGCCGGCGCGGTTCGGTGTTGAGGTCCTCCGGCGATAGGACCCGATAGAACGGGTGCGGCTCGGCGACGGCATCCTCGTGGTGATGCTGGCTTGTTCCGAGGGAGGATGGCCGCAACGAATCGGAGGGGCGACCGGCGGCCGGTGCTCTAGCGGTGGCATTGCAGAGCAAGGGAGATCACAAGGCGAGGTGGTAGCAGGGCGAGGGAGCAGCAGGGACGCAGGAGGGCCAGGGCTTGGTTTTTATAGGGTGCAGGTGGAAGTCTTGCGGCCGGCAGGTAGTGGCGAAGCCAGGATCTAGACGTAGGGGGGGCTGAGCAAACCATAAGTGATGGACTAGGATCATAGTTCAAAAATTTTCGGTTTATCCAATGGTGACCAAAATCACTATTTGCCCGAAATTTCATTGCTTTACTGAAAGATTCACTTTTTAATCCAAAATTCAATTGAAAATTTGCAAAAAAAATTGGTGTTTTCGCTGGGGACCGAAAATGAAATCCTAATCCCTGTGTGGGACTAGAGGACTTTTGAGAGGGTTTCTCCTACTACAGTTTCACTTGATACATGGAGGCATAATAAGCACATATATATCAATATGAACTTTGTACGATTTTTTGAGCCTCTAAAGATCAAATGAAGCTAATTAAATGATACTAGCATCTATATAAAATTCGTAATAAAAATCAACATAACATTTACATTTTTACTTAGCATATGCATGCTTCGTAATGAAACCACAAAGCGAGCGCTGCCTTTTTTTTGTAGACTGCCTGCCTGTGTGTGTGCGGTTGGCCGGCCTGTTAGGGAGGAGAGAAGGCTGGGCTGTTTTTTGGGCCGGAAATAAAAGGACTACACGCGCGCAACAGCCCAATTCCGTAGCTGGTGGTGGCCCAGCTCGCGTTGTCTTCAACCTCCAGCCCCTCCAACCTTGTCTTCAACCTCCAGCCCCTTCCCATCCTTTCCATCTATGGCAGAAATTTTAGGGGAGGCTCTAGGAGGGGCTCCACGGGTTCCACGGCGGTAGGGGGGCTCGAGACCCCCCCCCGCGCCCCACCGCTAGATTCGCCACTGCCGGCAGGGAGATGGTGGGCAGTGGCGGAGTCAGGATAAAAATATAGGTATGGCGAACTAATTACTACTAATTTGTAAAAAATAGGCACACATACTATAAGAGCTCCAAATGCAATAACCATAGATATATATATGCAGCATGGTCTCCCTCTCCATCTGCTGCCATCACAAAGACACAAGCGGTCGCCGGATCGGAGGTGGGCAGCGACACCGTCAGCACTCAGGCCGTCAGGTCGGTCGCCGGAGTGCGGAAGCGGGCAGCGCTGCAGCCTGCAGCGGCACTGCGTCACGTCGCGAGAAAGCCAAGACGACGCGGCACAAGCGAATAGGAATAGTCGCATTGAAGATCGATCGGCCGGCCGTCCCTCCTATTTCCTGCGATGTGTCGATCCATTTCTCTTGGGCCGGTTCATTTAATGGCCCAAAAGGCAAACCGCGAGGGATTAAAGATAAAAGCCCAGCACAACCCAACACTGTGCTTCTTCTTCCCGTGGATAGATGCAGGAGCAGGACGCACCACGCTCACGGACAGATGGTCGGTGGCAGGTGGGGGGGGGGGTTTGTTTCTACGCCGGCGGCAGGTATGGCGGCCGCCAGGGCTCGCCATACTGGTGGCTCTGCCACTGATGGTGGGGCGGCGGCCGGCCATTGATGGACGATTTGAAGATGGGGATGGTGTGGAGGCGTTACTGGAGAGGGGGACGGGAAACGTAGGGAGCGTGATTGAATGCTCCACAAGCATTTGTTGAAGGTAGGGGAGAGCGAGCGGCGCAGCCAGGGAGGCAGACGTGCGCTCGTGGCAGGACGGTGCGGCCAGGCGTGGTTCGTGCGGACGGCCGTCCAAGGTGGAAGACACCCCTGACGGGTGGGACAGCCCTGTCAGTGGGAGAGAAAGGGCAGGGAAGAGCTAGGCCGGCTGACGAGCCAAGATGGACCCAATTACCGGCGATTGTTGCTGGGCCGGAAGAAGAAAAGGATCTGGGCTAGAGAGAGAAATAGGAGATGGGCCTGACAGGCGGGACCTGACTGTTGGTGAGATAGACATGGAGGAGGGAGCTGGACTGGCGCAAGAAAAACGGGCCGAGCGAAGGAGCTGGGCAGGGCGGACAGAGAGGCGGCGGACACGACAGCCAGGCGGGCGTCGCATTGTGCAGGTGCACGTGGGTGCGCGGCTCAGGTGTGAAGCACGACGCACTAGAGCTAGGTGATCACGAGCGGAGCCATAGCGCATAGGCCGAGGATGGTCGGTGGCGGCGCACGGACTCGAGTCCAGTTCTGGCTGGGTGTGAGACGAGGGAGACAAGCCTAACAGGCGGGGTCCACCCATCAGCGATAGGAGAGAGGGAGAGGGTGAGTCGGGCCGACGGCCTCTTATTGTTGTCGGGTCGAGCAAAGGTTTGTGTCGGGAAAAGATGGTTGGACCATGAAAAGATATATAGAGAGAGATTTGAGTTTGATCTTTTTATGATTTTGAGAACATTTACTCAAACAAAACAAATGCAAAAGCAAACCAAAAAGAAAGCGACACTCATAGAATTATTTTATTTATTTTAGAAAAGCAATCAGTCATTTTTCCTATACTAAGTTCCCTGTAAAGAAAATAAATGTTGAGAAAATTTTAAAATTATGAGAAATATTTGTTTTGTTATTTTTCCTATTAACATCCTGAAATCAAAAAAAATTCAAGGTGTTACAAAAACCGTCGGGTTACTTGGTTGAGCCACAAAACCAAGAACGGAGGCTTGGCGGGCGGAGACGGGATCCGGGCGCACCGAGAAGCTTCGATGTCGGCGGACATGTGGCGGGATCACAGGGCTTGCGTCGGGAGGACGTGGACTGCGGCAAAGGTGTGGCCGTGTGATGAAGAGGAGTGCTACTTGACCAAATTGCCCCTGAGGGGTTTGTATCTCAGTTTAAGTGCTAGGGGTAGCGTGCTCATTTGCCCAACCCAGAGGAACTTATATATATAGCTCTAGGGTTTCTGGGCAAACCGTCTATCTAGACTGCTTCCCATTTCTCTGCTCTGTAGGCGTAGATTTTCTTCACCGTTTTGTAGAGAATCTGACCTCCGAGTGTATGGAAGCTTTCATGGTTGCGTCGATTTCCTTCTTGTGGCTCGAGTGATTTTCGTGTATTTTTCGGGCTATTTTCGTTGGATTTTCGTGCGCGGCTTGTTCCTCCGATTCTAAGATGTTTGGGTTCGTATTTTCTTGTGGGGATCATGGATAGATGCCTTGTGCATCATTGTGCTTGATCGTGACCCCTCAAACTCCGGATTTGGCCTTGGATTTGAGGATTTCGGGCGGAACCCTAGCCTTTTGGTAGAGCTCGGTTCGTGATCGATTCCCGGCAATTTAGTTGGTTTGAGGACTCAAGTTTTGGGACATAGCATCTCCTAGGGACGCTTCACATCTCCCTCAAATCTTGTCTCAATCCATTCAGCCGTTTGGGAGATCCATGGATGGATTGGTGGAGTTGACTTCGCGTTTTTGAGCTCGGGCTGTTCTGTTCGTGGCCGGCAGACTGTCTGCCTGTGGCCCGCGGACTATCCGCGAGCCTCCTGTTCGTTGGGTGTTTGTCGTGTGTTCTTTAGTTCGTGAGCACGAGTCATTTCGATCCGTCGAGTTTGGAGTTTTTAATTGGACGTGGTTTGCCGGACTGTCCGCCAGGTGGGGCCGGACTGTCCGCGCCGTGCGGACTGTCCGAGGTGCTTGCCCAGACTGTCTGTGTGGGGGCTAGAATAGGCTGTAGGCTCTGGAGGTTCTGTTCGAATTTACGGACCGTCCGTCGTACAGGGTCGGACCGTCCGCCAGGCTCGCGGACTGTCCGCCAGGCACCCGCGGACCGTCCGCCCAGGGTCTGCCAGATTTGGTTAAGTCCTTTGCTTCTTGAGTTGTGCTTCCGCTTTACAACTTGTTTGGACTTGTTCCTAGGGTTGGTAGGTCCGCTGTGACTATGCGAGCTTGGCAAGCTCGTGTGGGAATCTTTGGTTGTGGATTTGGGACATAGGCCGAGTTCATCCTTCGGGAAGAATTTTTATCAGCTCTCATTCACTCCCCCCTCTCTGGTCGCCTAATCGGTCCTTCAATTGGTATCAGAGCTGGTTACGGATCTTCGTGATTCTAACCAGTCTAAGATCCAAAGATGGCGTACCAGGAACGGGGTTCGAGTCCTCCACACTTTGATGGTAAGAACTGCCAAATGTGGCAGAGGCGGATGGCTGCTTTCCTCCGCGGCAAGGGTCAGATCCTTTGGGATGTCACGGTGAACACAGCTTATGTTCATCCTGTGAACTTCCTTGCCCTAGGATCGAGAGATATGCATGACGCCAACAACAAGGCGGTCGACTACTTGTTTCGTGCTCTGTGTCAATCCGAATTCGACCGGGTTCAGACAGAGGACTTGGCTTGTAGGATTTGAGAGCAGTTGAAGAATGCTCACGCTGGGAACGCTCAGGTTCAGGCTCGGTTGTTCGTGACCTACCGAAGAGAGTACGAGAACTTCACTCATCTCCCCGGTGAGTCCATAGACACCATGTTACAGTGGTTCACTGTGATTGTGAACAACATGAGGGCTAATGTGGCCACGCTCCTGTACGATGACCATGATAGGGCTGTGAAGCTTCTGCATTCTCTGGATCGTACCATGTGGAGTGAGAAAGTCGAGGCCATTCTTGAGTCGGAGAAGTATGAGACCCTCATGGTGGACGAGCTGTTTTCAAAGCTCAAGTCGTCCGAGGTGGACCGTGGGGTGCGAGCAAGGATCGAGAACCCGACTGATCCTCATAGTCTGACTCTTGTTTCTGGACCAAGGACTAACACTAACCTGTCTTCGAGACAGTTCTCTTTGTCTTGTCTTGTGTCCATGCCAGATGAGGAGTTCAACGTGGTGGACGAGGAAGATCTCGCGTTGCGGAGCAGGTAGTTCGAGCGCATGTACACGAACTGGAAGAATGCACGGAGGAGCTCGGGCATGTTCTACCAGTGCGGGAAGCACGGGCACTTTATCGCTGAGTGCCCGGAAGCCATGGAGGTCAAGCCCGAGCACAAGCACCGTCTGAGAACCGACCACAAGCACCACTTGAGGGACGACCACAAGGGAAAGAACAAGTCTGAGCGGAGGCCGAGGAAGAGTGGTGGTCACAAGAAGGAGCGAGCGACATTGACTCGAGCTCCTGCTACTCTTCATCGAGCTCAAGTGATGAAGATGAGAACCGGCACAAGGGCAAGCGGTCAAGCAAGAACATCAACGGCCTGTGCTTCGCCGCCCAAGGCTTTTGCGGCATGGCACATAGCTCCGCAAGCAAGAAGAGCAACAAGGATGACTCGGACTCTGACTTCGAGGATGAGGTAAACAATGATCCTGCCTTCTTGGTAGCAGAGAATGCTAGGTTGAATGAATTGCTTGACAACCATGATGATGTGCTTAGAAAGACCAACAAGGAGAAGAGGGAGTGTAGGTCTTTGCTTGGAGAGGCTAAGGAGAAGGTGATTGAGCTAGAATCTTTGCTTGTTGATGCTAGGGCCCAAATAGATTCTCTAAAGTCTGCTCCTATTGTGACTGATGAACTTGAATGCACTGATTGTTCTGTTTTCCTTGGTGATTTGACTGTGCTTAAGGAAAAGTATGTCTCCAAGGTTGAGGAACTAGATGTGCTTAGGGTTGAGCTAGATGAGATGAAATCTAGGCCCTCCTTGCTTGGTGCTTGCACTTCTTGTCCTGTTTTGCATGAGAAACTAGATGAGTCTGTTGCTTATGCTAGATCACTAGAAGCTGCTTTGAAACCCCCTATTCCTACAT
The DNA here is from genome assembly GCA_036936925.1 of Cenchrus fungigraminus. Lineage (NCBI taxonomy): Eukaryota > Viridiplantae > Streptophyta > Magnoliopsida > Poales > Poaceae > Cenchrus > Cenchrus fungigraminus. The sequence goes on along the minus strand of CM072778.1, from coordinate 43,329,140 downwards.
CATGTTCTACTTGTGAATTACATGCTGTGAAGAATATGGAGCTTGCACACTATGTTGATCGTTTACAGGATGAGAATGATGAGTTGAGGAAAATGATGGGTTGGTTGTCTGGTCATGAGCCTCAGCTCAGGATGATGATTGAGGCATACAAGTGCTATGATGGGCAAGCGCTTGGGTCGGACAAGGTTGGTGAGGGAAGTGGTGAGAATGAGGGAAAGATCGGTGACATTCCAGAACCACCAAAAACCTACCACAAGAATGCCTATGCTCCTAAGCCAAACCCACTTAGGAACCAACTAGACACAACTCCAGCTCCACCCGTGTTTCCTCCACAAACCGACAACTTCCAGAAACCCATCAAGTTCAAGAGTGACTTGGGGAACGAGTTCTTTGGGAAGAAGGGAGAGAAACCGAGTGAGGAGAAGCCATAGCCCAAAGAGAGCCCAAAGCCAAAGCCAAAACCAAAACCCTTCCATTGTGAGCATTGTGGGAGGGATGGGCATCTTGCTGAGTTTTGCTTCAGGAGGAAGCGTGAGGAGAGGCTTGCTAGGGAGATGGCAAACAAGGACAGATACCGCCCTTCTCGTGGTGTGCCTGAGCCTCATGTGGTGTCAAGAGGTGAGGGTGTGGTGCGTACCATCTACCCTCGAGAGAGGCATGAGTTTGTGCCTCGAGGTGAGCCACCACAGAGAGATGGTGGTAGGCGTGTTGGGTTCGGGCGTGGTGAGTTTGCTGGATGTTCCTTCACTCGTGGCCAATACGAGTATGGGGGGAACGATCGCAGCTTTAGGTCCCAGAGGAGCTGTAACACCCTAATTTTCCAAGATTAGCTTTTACTAAAATTTGCTAGCAACATTTAATTGTGCTCTTAAGGATTGTAGGGTTGCATTTAATTTCTTTTAGGCATTTAAGATTTTCTAAAATTAAATAAATGAACTATAGGAATTTATTGTTGCATTCATGCTGATGCATTGCTTTTGGTTGTTTGAATTCAAATTTGAGTTTGAATTCATTTGTTTGTGCCTTTTCTAAAATGCCAAAACCCTTTTTTCCTTTTTCCCTTAACCCCTCCCCTCTTCTGGCCCGTTAGGTTTTGCAGCCCAGCTGGCAGAAGTCCTCTGTCGCCCCTCCAGCTCCCCGGCCTGGTTTGCCTGCATTGCGTGCCCTCGGCCCACCTCAGCCCAGCATCGCCGGCCCAGCGCCAACCGCAGCCCGCGCTCCCTCCCGCTCCTGCTGACGCCGACAGGTGGGGGCCACCTGTCATCCCCCACCTCGGGTCGTTGCCGAGCCGGACTCGAACACGAGTCCGATCACGCCCCGCGCCGCCCCTACAGCTTGGCCCGCACACCAAGGCCAAGTCCCCGGCCTATTTAAGGCCACCGCTGCCCCTGAGCCGCTCCCGTAAAACCCTAGCTGTCTCAAGCCTTCGCGCCGCCTGAGCTCAAACCCTAGCTCCGGCCGCCATCTTCGATCCACGCCGCCGCCGCCTGTTCGCCGTCGTGAAGCCATCCAGGAGCTGCGTGTGGAGGTGAGGAACCCTCAGGTGCCTCTTGTTTGCATCCCCGTGCCCCAAGTCGCCGTGTCGAGCTCGCCGGAGTTCATGCCACCGCGGCCGTCCGCCCCGCCGTGCCGCACGCTGTCTCCGCCGCGTTTCAGTCGACCGCGCCGCCCTAGATCGCCTCGCCGTCGCACGCGCCTCACCCTGGTGCTGTCCGCGTGTTCAATCGGGCACCCCAGCTCGATCCCGAGTCGCGCCGGCAAGCCCGCCGCCGTCCGCCGCCGCTCGCCGTTGTAACCCGCCGCCGCTAGCGCTTGCAGCCACCGGCAGCCGTTGGATCTAGATCCAACGGATCAGATCCATCTTGACCAGAGTCAATACCGGTCAAACCGGCTTGACTTCACCTTTTTGCAAGAAAGCCCCTGCGCTTCTTAGATCTACGAATAGGTCCTCCCGCGGTAGTAGTTTCTTTATAGTTTAGTCCTTTTTCTTCGTTTAAGCCCTAAACCTTTAGTTTTCTTTACAGATGAGTCCTTGTACCTTCGTTAGTGCATATCTTGATCGTTTTAGCTCCGTTTTTAGCATTCTTTATGTCCACGTGATCATCTCGAAGCGTAGATTAGTTTTATGCCTCTGTTTTGTTCTGTTCGTACTATTTGATGACTATTTCTCATTTATTCTTGTTGTATGCTTGTATGTGAATGTTGTGGTACGTAGAGAGTGAAGCGTTCGAAGGATTTGAAGATCAAGACGCGCCAGAGTTTGAGCAACAGCAGGTTCTTGTTGAAGGCAAGTCTTCCTTGATGCATACCCACTTGTCCTATATAACATGCATTAAATTCATCGTATTTATTTTTATTGCTTGCATTAACTTGACGGGAACCTACTAAGGATTATGCCTAGTCTTTTATGACCTTTGCCTTGTAACCGGGTTATTAAATTAATCTTGATGGTAGCTATTGCTTAGCATGCTTAACTGGGATGGTGTTAATCTACATGGATACTTTTATGCTCTATGTTCCTTTATGTTATTTTAATTGCAAGACCACCTTTGCTATGTTAATTGGAACATGGAGAACCACCCAAGAAAATAGTACAACCACAAGAACTAAACGGGCAATGGTCTTGGCTGAATAATTAGGAACTTTAGCTTGGGGTGATCTTACCTGATAAGGACAAGGGATCGGCGGTACTGTGGGGTATGGACTCGCTCTAGCAGGGGGTTGGGTGAGTTATTTTCTATGGTGGGGTATTGACCTGCTAGGGGACTTTATACCTTGCTAACTGATCTGGACCTTGTGGGTCACAACTTGTTGGGGAACCTTTGTAAAGACCTTGTAGCGTCCCTATGCAACCACACCTCGGTAGTGTGGTATGGTGCCTTGCAAACACCGCATGGTTGGGTTCAAAGTTCTTCGGAGCTTTTACGCTGCTTGTGGTGAAAGTGTACAACCTCTGCAGAGTGTAAAACTAACTAGTTAGCTGTGCTCACGGTCAAGAGCGGCCTGGACCCTCACATGATTAAGTTATGGAACTTGATATTAAATCATTGCTCTATATTTATTTATGATGTTTATGCTTTATATTAATTGAGGGTTGGTATAAACTTATACTCTTTAGTAATTATGTTGCTAATAAAACTTGACCAACTAAAATGCTAAACTGTTTGAACCTTAGCCATCCACCATATGGCCATGCATGTTATATGTTGATTTCCCCTTGCTGAGTACAACACGTGCTCACGCTTGTCTATTTCTTGTATCTACAACGCTCGGATTGCTGCTCAGACTGGGAGAGATTTGAAGACTATCCCGGTGACTTCCAGGAGTTCTAGGTGTGCGTGTCTTCAGTCAGCTGCCTGTGGAGGCATCTCTATTCACTGCGAGAACTCGTTATTTATGTTCGTTTAAGACTTTTGGTCTTGTAATAACTCTATATTCGTGTGGCACTGATTTTGGTATTCACAATGTCATTACGTGTGTGTAACTTGATCCTGGCGCACATGTAATCAATGCATTCAGTTTTGCCTTTAAAACTGGGTGTGACAAAGTGGTACCAGAGCCGTGTTGACTGTAGGATGTTAGCCTAGTTAGAATGGTCTAATTTAAGGATTATAAAATCTTAGAAGCCTTTCTCATCACATGCTTGCTTTATTCCTAATATTCTTATACTCTTGCTTTTGCCTCACCCTTGATTTAATCTTGGTTCATTGCCTTGTGCTTGCTATCTTTTGACTCTTACCCCTTTTGTCTTACCATCTATCTCACTCTGCACGTGTTCACTGCACTTACAGATGGTTCGTCGCTTGAAGACCTCACACGCTGGTGCTACCCACTAGTATGCCCCCTAGGAGGAGTACAACGACTACCATGATGGAGACACTGATAAGGAGATAGAGATGGAAGCTGCCCCTGTAGCCGCCCCTGGGCCCATCATTGTGTCAGATGATGAAGAGGATCCAGAGGAGGTGATTCCAGAAGGAGGAGAGCAAGCTGACCAGCAAGACCAGGAAGAACAGGCGCCAGGTGGAGACCAAGGTGATCACCACAATCCAGTGGAGGAGGATGGAGTGCAAGAGCAAGCTGAACAGCAAGGCCCAGCAGAAGATGAACCAGCTGAGGAAGTGATCTGGGAGGTGTACCACTACAGGGTTGATGGAGTGGGCATCCCCATGGCTGATAACCTGAGAGCAATGGTACTTCGCTTGGGCTATGACAAGGCCCTAGTTTACCACTGCGAGCTCTGGACTCACCCATGGTTTGAGCCGCACTGGGAGGTTGCAGCTATCCTGGAGGAGTATGCCCCATTCCAGGGAGTGAGGGAGGTCTCCAGGCATAATGATGTGGCTCACAGGACCACCATGGACGCTGGCATCGCAGAAGCAGCATGGAGGGCACTCTATGTATTCTCCCACAAAGAGCGTGATAGGTTGGAGGACACCCACTGCAGATACACACCTTTCAGAGCAAGTGGGGAGGCCAAGACCTACATCGCTCCAGCTCCAGCTTATGAGGGAACGCTGAACAACGTCCGGGGTCTGCTAGCTGCTGTTAATACCGCCCTGGATGACACCAACAACACCCTCTATGCGGCACAACAGCAAATCTTCACTCTGGAGTTGCAGAAGCGTGCCTTGGAAGCTGCATTGCAGAACAGGGAGCAACCAGTGGTCCATGACGCTGCAGAAGCATGTACCTCTCCATCACCCAAGAGGCCACGCTACGACTCCCCCGACGCCCGCATGGATGCCATGCCAGAGGAAGATAGTCCTTAGGTTTAAGTTTAAGTTAGGGTCTTTTGTAATCACTAGTAGACGAACGGTTAAAGTGTGCTTAGCTTAGGAGTGTGGTTGAATGCTTGGTTTTGTGTCAGTGATTGAGCTGGATTTTGTTTGAGTGCAATGTGTTGTGGAGTGATGACCACAACGACATTGGTTTTGTAGTAAGTTTGTGGGGGTCAACTTTTTGTCTCAATCAATTTTCTATCATAATCTTTGTGTTCCTTTAAAAGTTTACTCTTAATCCAATCAAAAGCTTCAAATCTGTTCGCGCAGCTCTCTGAGTCGGCTGCACTATTTTAATTTTATCTCGTGCTACAGAACTCTGATTGCAGTAAATCCAATTGGAGAAGTTCAGAAATTTCATGACTGATTTTCTGTACAAAATTCAGAATTTTAGGACATATAGTCAGAGAGATATGCCCGAAACATTGGAGCCCCTCGAATCTGTTAAACACTGCTGACCTACCTGACTTGTTTATTTTATAACTGGAGTTACAGAACTCCGATCAAGGTGATTCCAGTTGGAGTAGTTCCGTAATTTCATTATATTGTACTGGTTAAAAGATCATAATTTTTGGTTATCCACGCTGAGAGTTATACCTGATTATTTGGAACCAACAGAATCTGTCTAAAGCTGAATATCTTTGTTATCTTATCTTTCTGGGTTTAACTCTTGGCTCAATCATCTAAAGTGATGTCCCTAATACTCAAATGGTGAACACCAGATCAGGATCCGGAGTCGATCAACCATCAGTGAATCGTCAAGGCAGAGCACCTCGGCAAGCACAGATGGATCCCGCCATGCAGCAATTCATCGAGACGCAGACTCAGCTCCTCCAGAATCTGACCAACACTGTGGCGAATCTGCAAGCCCAAGCCAACAACCCACCTGTGCAGCAGTAGGTGCCTCGCAACAAGCACCAGGAGTTCATGAGCCACCACCCCCAGTGTTCACTCATGCTACTGATCCACTTGAAGCTGAGGATTGGCTGAAGACAGTGCTGAAGATGCTCACCACCTCCCAGTGCGATGATAGAGAGAAGGTCCTGTATGCTGCAGGACGACTTCAGGGGTCCGCATGCGCTTGGTGGGGTGCGTATGTCGCTGCTCACGCCGCCCCGGATACTATCACCTGGGACGAGTTCACCACCAACTTCAGGAGCCACCACATACCCTCTGGGGTCATGAAGATCAAGAAGAAGGAGTTCCTTTCTCTCAAGCAGGAGGGAATGTCAGTGGCTGAGTACAGAGACAAGTTCATTGAGTTGTCTCGCTACACGACTGAGGAAGTTGCTAAAGACAGGAAGAAGCAGGAGCTGTTCCTGGATGGGTTAGCTGGTCCACTACAGTATCAGCTGATGTCTCACTCTTTCCCCACGTTCCAGCACCTGGTAGACACTGCCATCCGCTTGGAGCACAAGCGCAAGGAACTAGGAGAGCAGAAGAGGAAGGCCACCAGCTTTGGACAGTCCGGGAGTGTTTCTCGCCCGCGCTTTACCCCACAACAGAGCTCACCGTTCCGCTTTGGAGGACCTAGTGGAAACTTTGGGCAGCAGCAGTCTCAGTGTCCCGCTCAGCAGTTCCAGCAGTCTGCTCAGTAGTTTCAGCGTTCTGCTCCTCAGACACCACGTCCCACCTTCCAGCAGAGCCAGCAGAGAGCTCCAGTTGGTACACCTGTGAGGTCCGTTGCGCCTCCCAATCCTTCGACCACCACTTGCTTCAAGTGCGGAGAGCTCGGTCACTATGCTAATGCGTGTCCCAAGAGGAACCCTCCAAGCACCCCAGTGCAGAACCAACAGATGCAGCAGATGAGGAATGGGAATCAGACCCCGCAGGCCAACAAGGGACAGCAGAGCTATGCACGTGGCAAGGTGATGCACGTCGATGCTGAAGTCGCTCAGGAGAATCCCAGAGTTGTGCTCGGTATGTTCCTAGTCAACTCCACTCCCGCTCAGTTTTATTTGATTCTGGAGCATCCCATTCTTTCATTACATCTTAGTTCGTAGCTCAACATAACATACCCATTAGTCCCATGCCTCGCCATATGCTAGTTAGTTCACTGTTGGTATTTGTTAAGCCTACAGAAATATTATGATGGATAATCCGCAAGCGCACGGATACCGGTGAGCACTTCACCCGGGAAGAGGGTTTTAAATATCGAATCCACAGGGAGAAAGGTAGAGAGAGTGGTCTGAGGTATATAACTAATCCCCGAGAAGCTATCAAGGAACTTGACAGAAAGAAAGGTAGGGAAAACTTTAGGATAATCTAGTCCTTACTCGCATAAGCTATGCATTAATGTTCTTATGGGGAGATTGCCTGAAGACACACTTAGGAAAGGGAGCCTCCCGACATTCTATAGGGGGGAGTCCTACGGTTTCTATAGACGGGAGGTGGACTGCAAAGGACAGACGAGAACAAGGTCACTTCCCGCTTCTACCACACGATCCAGAATATACCCCCAAGTAAAAGTATACATTAATATGTGTCAACAAACTCCCCCAAGCTTACCCTTTGCTAGTCCCTAGCAAAGATATGCTGTAGCAGGATCAGGAGTTGCTGCAACGCTTTCACACCTCATAAAAGAAGTACTATGATTTTCAAAAATAGATTCTCCTCAACAAGATTGCTCTATCTTACCTTTAACCATGGTGTGTAGCCTTTTCATAAATCTTGAGCAAATAAAAGACAAAACAATCAAGTCAAGCAGTATATCTCAAATTCTTTGATCAACTATCATCCTGGAATTTTTGCAAAATTTTTCAAATAAAACTCAGAGATCCTGTGCATGACCCTCTCAAGTATGGAGTCACACTTGGCAAGATATGTATGGCGGGATGATAGTATGAATGAGGGTGAAAGGTGGTATGCCTTTAGCCTTCTTTTTTTTTCTCCTCATGCATTTTGGACTACATCTCTCTTTCTAAGCCTTTTAAGATCTGGGCTTTCCATTCTTGGAGAGGTGGGCTCTACTCGCCCTGGACTTTTGTCCATTTTTCTCTCTCCTTAGAGATGTGGGCTCTACTCGCCCTCAGACACGCGTCCATTATTCATCTCTAAATTTATTTTTCAGGGAGGTAGGCCCTACTCGCCTAGTATGACACTTGTCCTTTTCTCTCCCTCTCTCATCTCACTTTTTCCTCTCTCTTCTCTTTTTTTTCTTCTTTTTTTTTCAAATGTAGCCCCAGAATCTTTTTTGACATCGAGAGAGACATATCCAAGAATTGCATGAGCAATTTTGTAACATGGCTTGTGGCTAGATGGATGATGGATGATTGCGTACTTCAATGTCAGAAGCAACATATAGTGGAATGGGAATGATCTTGTTGTGTATGACAAGCTCTCAAGGATCAAACACAGGAACTCATCATGTAAGATTTTTCAAGATTTAAAAAGATAAAACCAGGAATCAAGCATCTCTAGGAAATTGATAAACAGCAGCTTAACTTTTCATGAATCATCTTTCAGAGCCTAGACTCAGATTAAGCATGTACTTCCCACAGGTTTTGGGTTTAGAGCAAATTAAGCATTTAAAGCTTTAGGAGAATCTAGGTCTGAAAACTAAGTATTTAAGAGGTATTACGGCGGAGCAACTATTCATCATTTCCAAGCATAAATCAAGATCATTATTTAAGAGAAAAACCAACTAGCAGACTCTAGCATTTATTCAAACTTTAACAAACTAAGATTTTTTAACTTAAGCAAACTAATTAAAAATGTAGGGTAATAATACTTATCGTGATAACTGGGGGTGCTCTCCCCCAAGCTGGGTCTTGAAGTAGTCCTTGATTTATCCTTGGAACTTGCTGGCCTTCGGGTCTTCCTTAATTTCCCTGTAAATATTAGTTTCGCACATACCCGAAGGAACAAATTCTAGGATTACGTTGTGAGCCTTCATGTGCCCACTTCTTTTTGGGTTTTTTCTAAAAAGCGTGGACCTTCATGTGCCCACATATTTTTGTAAATTTTATAAGCAAAAAGGATGATGATGCAAAAGCTTATGGATGCAATATTTATTTTATGCCGCCACAGCAAGGAGTACTTGCATGGGGCTTTAGGGAATAGATGCAAATGCAGCAAACATATTTATTTATTTTTTGTGATGCAGGTGTAGGGAAGTAAATATGCTAAAGGAAAAATGCAGAAAATAAATATGCAGATAAATACCGAGTTACCTCTCGGCGAGCGTTTAGGTACCTATTCCCATGGCGTGCGTCATCAATGACACCTCGTCGGAATGTTGTGCCTAGTATGGTGCCTTCAATGATCTCGACGAGTGGCGTAGATGAGGTAGCTGATGGAGATGGCGTTTGTTTAGTTGGTGACGCGGGTAGCAGTAGGTCTTCCGAAGGTGTACTCTTGACGTCCTCCTCAGCATGGACTGAGTGTTCGGTTGGTTAGGGTTGAGCGGACTTCTTTTCAATCTTCTTAATTTCTTCCTTGTCCGTCAACTCCGTTCCAGCTGGGCTTGTGAATTCCGGAAATGTCTCTGCGTCTAGTTCTTCTTGGGTCTTGTGGTGTTCAGGAACAGTCTTGAATCTTGATGGGGATGTTTTGCACAACATTGTCCCAGAGTTAGTGGTCTTGGTCCGCCATCTTTGACATTGAGTAATGCCTGTTCCCGTGTTGTGGACAACTTCTCTGGAAGCTTCTTTGGTTGATGGAGCGGTGTATGGTCGGCATTCCAGGGTCGTCCATCTTAGGCAGTAGTGGTGAAGGGAGTAGGTGCTCATAGTCTGATTTGATCGGGTTGATCATCCAGACTCCCTCCACGTCTCACTGTTCTTCTTGTTTTGTCAGCTTGGTCATCCTTGAGTACATCATCTGATCTTGATAGCCACTTGGTGATGGCGTCGCCCATGTCCTTTGCTGATTCAGCTGCTTGAAGGAGGGTTGGATAGTGGCAGCTGGCAGCGTCTTGTTTAATGTGCATGTTTGTAGGTCGTGGACTTGTAGGATTTGGAGAAGTAAGACTTCTCCTCTTTTACGTAAAGTGAGTCCTGCTTGCAAAGACAAGGTAGAGATCAAGTGCATGGGTTCTGTTGGTGGAAAAACACCAACAGAACCATAATTTCATTTATTCTACTCTAACCTTGGGCACATTGAACAAGATAACGATAATGCATAAATTTATTTTATGACAAGGGTAGAAAGATCAGAAGATGAATCTAGCACGTAAATCTTTTTTTTAGCAAAATCAAGAAAGTGGTGCTAGAAACAAACAAAAAGACAACATGTTGAGCTAACAAGATTGGATCATGTGAAACTGTAACTCTAGCATGTTTGACTTTTCATTTATTAGGATGCCAGAGAAAAGGGAAATGACAACTTACCTCAAGGTGTTACCTTTATTATGGAAGTATGATGTTGCTATGACATCTTGTGGTGGTCTCTCCCTTGAATGTATACAACTTGTGGAGTGACAGGTGCATGTGAGGAGGCATGGCTTGATCATCTTTAATGGAATTAGCCTCCTTCCTTTATGCCTCCATCATCCAGGAATTCCTCCTTGAGTGAGTGTTTCTGATTGTGGATCTTGTTTGCATCACTCTTCTTCTTCTTGGTTCATAGGGAATTCTTCTCTCTCACGTGTCTTGCTCCATCTCTAGTGAGTTCATCTCGACCTCTCCCAAACTTGTCTCCGAGTTTATTCTGTAGGGGTTAGTCCAGAAAATATACCATTGTCTACACAAGCAATTCTAGTTCAATAACCAAACCAGACTCCTTGCCTAATCAGATTAATGAAGGCTATTTAACCTAAGCACCACGCTTAATTTAAAAGCCAATGGAAGTATGTGCGTACTTCCAAACCAAAGCTTACTATGGTAGACAAAAGGTAACATGAAAGCATATAGAGATTTACTCAAACAGAGACGGTAGAGCATGATCAGTTTTTTAACAGAGTGAGCACGTAATAAAGGTAGAGATAACCAAGCTAGCGCAACAACATGACAAGAGATGTTTCTATGCATATGATTCAATGTTGCATAACGACTGGTTGGGCATACCTTGTATTGTCATCCTTCGTTCTCTTTGCTCCAAACCTGGAATGGTTAGTGACAAGAATACCCGAAGGAATATTTTTATAATTATACCTCTATGCTCACTACGCAGGGGTATATGCAGGTCTTATAGTATTTCCCCCTAGCGTGCTTGTTTTTGGACAAAAAGCTCGTCCTTGGGAAACCTTCAAATTATGGGTCAAGATAGTGAAGTGGTTTCCCTTATATTGCTAATCTCAAGATTTCAAGCCATTGGGACAACCACCCTTTCTAAATTTGTAGAGAAAAGAAGCATAAGGGGGTTGGAGATCTTATTGTGCGGCAAGATTTGAGATGGCAATTGAATTCAGGAGTTTTCTCAAATGAGCATGGACTAGGTGGAAAAATTCCATTTGTGAAGTAGCTTTCATGCTCATTGATGATCTCCAGGTAATGTGCTCCTTTTGGTCTTCCTTAGATCCTTTAGGGTCGTGAGGAGACGCAAGAAAAAGGGCACAAGAGGATTCATTGGGCTTAAGGATGAGGTTAAAGATGGGTTCGAAAAGTTATCTAATCTGAACATAGAAAGAGAGAGACAGAAATGGCTTCTTGATGGCTTTGCTCTCTTCCTATGGCATGATTAGATATGCTATCCTTGAGGTTTCTCCAATGTCCTTGTGTAGCAAAAAGGATACTTTCTAAGAGACTATCTCCTTAGGGAAATTGCATGCTCAGAAGTCTCTTGTGAAGCTTGAAGTTTTACGATCTTCCCAAACTCATCATCTACAAGGGTTGAATTTCTTCTTCCCTTAAAGGTTTTCAGGACATTGATGGTTTGGGTTTGATAGCTAAGCCTTGGGATTGGAGTGATGGTGATATAGCTATCAGAACTTCCCTTTTGTGGCTAGAGGATGATTTCTTTTCTTCCTTTGGGTGGTCATAAAGAATACTAGTGTAAGGGTTCCACCCGCTGAGTTTGTCAAAGACAAACCTTGCCTTAGAAAAAGAAAGAAAAGCTCCTCTAGATACTGCATGATGATCATGCGCACAACATTCGTAGGATGGGGCCAAAGATTCACTACCCTTAGAGGATAATGATACAAAGATTCCTTACCCTATTAAGGATATGATCCTGGCTTCTGCGGTGGACTATGGGGTAAAGGTCTACACTAAAGGTAGAACTTATGGTTTCCCAGGCTCTTTCTTGCTTCATCTCTTCCGTTCCGGACCATCGAAGATGAAGACTAGAGTTTTCGTCTGTCGCTCCTAAGAAGGATTGTTTCATGATCATTTCGACCAACCGTAGGCGTAGCTCATGGCCAGATGTAAGGATAGGATCTAAAGTTTCTAGTGGCCAGAGCTTTCGCTTTAGGGTGCAGCTTAAGATAGATAAAAGTGGAACCAAGTGATCCCACAAAGATAGCAATAGGTAAGAAGATAGGAAAAAAAAGATAAAAAGATAAAGTCTAAACTAAAAAAAAAGATAAAAGTATGGTACAAGATTAGTTATACTCAAGAGTTCTCTCTTAACCGTTTCTCCCCGGCAATGGCGCCAGAAATGCTTGTTGGTATTTGTTAAGCCTACAGAAATATTATGATGGATAATCCGCAAGCACACGGATACCGGTGAGCACTTCACCCGGGAAGAGGGTTTTAAATATCGAATCCACAGGGAGAAAGGTAGAGAGAGTGGTCTGAGGTATATAACTAATCCCCGAGAAGCTATCAAGGAACTTGACAGAAAGAAATCTAGGGAAAACTTTAGGATAATCTAGTCCTTACTCGCATAAGCTATGCATTAATGTTCTTATGGGGAGATTGCCTGAAGACACACTTAGGAAAGGGAGCCTCCCGACATTCTATAGGGGGGAGTCCTACGGTTTCTATAGACGGGAGGTGGACTACAAAGGACAGACGGGAACAAGGTCACTTCCCGCTTCTACCACACGATCCGGAATATAGAAGGCATTCATAAGCTAGCTAGTCTAAGCACCACGCTTACACTAAACATGCAACTTTAACTCAATAGCTACAGGAATTAAAGTACTCAAAAGAGTTATGAACCATAAGAACAAGAATAACAATGTTGCTTACTTGAATATGAAGTTGATCCTTTCCATAAGGTTTCAAGATCGGGCTCCAATGGAGTCTGATCCCAGAGGAAGAAGATGAAGAGGAGACACCGACATGTCCGGGCCTTCCTTCTCCTCCACCTCTGCCGCGCTCTAATTCTCTCAAACGATATTAGCTAGATCTAATTAGACCATGGCTCTAATCTCTCAACTTGATACAACTCTCCAACTCTAATTCTAATCTAGAGCTTCTATCTCAGGTAGGTATTGGTGATTAGAATGAATTGGATGCCTGCCCTGGGGTCAGGGGGGCTGCTTATATAGTCCTGAGGGGTACCGTGCGCCTTAGGATCAAACCGACCTAAACAAGTGGTTTAGATTGATCCTAGGAGGCGGTGGAGGAAGCTTCCAGAAGATGGACCGAAACGGGCCCTGTAGCAGGCCGGTCGGCCTCCTCATGGGGCCGGTTGGCCCCTGGTGGTGGAAGTCCAGGTCCATCTTTGGTGGGTACGTGCGCGTCGTCGTGCCCTTTCCGAAAAACTATAATTTGCATCAAACGGAGTCCGGATGAGGAAGTTATGCCCGTTTTACCGAACCCCGCTCTACGACTGATATCTTCTGATTCTGAGCTCCGAATATGGCAAATGATATATCCGTTTCGATCATCTCGACGAGGTCTTCGCAATGTTGTACTTTAATTCTTCATTTAAGATACTTCTATGTTGCTCTTTTGTAGGAGTTGGATCGGAGTACGTCTTGGAGTCGTATGACTTGATAACTCTCGCTGTTTTCCTGTTTAGTCCCTGCAAATCATAACTTCACCAAAACTCATGGAATTCATTAGTAGCAAACCCCTTAGTCTATATTGATATTCATTTTATGCCCTTTTCTATACTTAGTTGACAAGTAAAAGTATACGTTAATATGTGTCAACATTCACCGGGGGGGGGAATTGAAAGCATCATATAAGTGTGACAACGTCAGTCTCAAGATTTTGGGCAGAGATTTCCAGGCTAATCTTATAATACTGGAATCAAGAGGGATTGATGTGCTAATGGGAATGGGATGGTTGACCGCGTGTGATGCGGTGATTCAGTGTGCTAAGAGGTCAGTTCTTCTCACTAGTCCAGCTGGGGAAAGGATCGAGTTTGCAGCAGATCCACCACCATCAATAGCCAGCGCAGTGAATCAGCTCAATGGAACGGCCTTGGAAGACATAAGAGTGGTGTGCGACTACCCTGATGTGTTTCCTGAGGAGTTACCAGGATACCCCCTGATCGAGATGTTGAGTTCGTTATTGATCTGTTGCCTGGTACTGCTCCTATCTCTAAGCGTCCATATAGAATGTCTAGTGATCAGTTACAACAACTTAAAGCAAAGATTGAAGAGTTAATGGGTAAAGGGTTCATTCGTGCTAGTTCATCACCTTGGGGAGCACCGGTTATCTTTGTGGGAAAGAAGGATGGTACACAGAGGATGTGTGTTGATTACAGGTCTCTTAATGATGTTACTATCAAGAACAAGTATCCTCTGCCCCGCATTGAGGATTTGTTTGATCAGATGAGAGGAGCTAAAGTGTTCTCTAAGATTGATCTGCGTTCCGGTTATCACCAGATGAAGAACTTTTGGATGAGGGTTTTGAGGTGTTGTTTCGGCCTGGTGGTTCTCAGATTTTGGATTCTCGAGGGGACCTAGTTTGCATGGTCGTTCCCGAGGGTCAAGTTTTCCGAGCGGATTTCTCTCAGTCTTCAGGTGTGGCTCGTTGCTTTTTGGCTGGTTCTTCGAGTGAGTTGTGGAAGTGGCATAGGAAGTTGGGTCACTTGAGCTTTGACCTTTTGTCTCGCTTGAGTAAACTCAATTTGGTTAGAGGATTGCCACGGTTGAGGTTTGAGAAAGAGTTGGTTTGTGCGCCGTGTAGGCATGCCAAGATGGTAACCTCTTCCCATCCGCCCCTCACCGATGTGATGACGAAGCGTCCATGCGAGCTGCTCCATATGGACCTTGTTGGCCCAGCTCGTGTGCGATCTGCGGGTGGGAAGTGGTATGTCCTTGTTGTGGTGGACGACTACTCTCGGTATGCGTGGGTCTTCTTTTTGTAGGAGAAGAGGGAGACGTTTGGTTTTGTTCGAGATCTTGTCTTGAGGTTGAAGAACGAGAGGCACGGAGATGCCATACGAGTCATCCACAGTGACAATGGCTCAGAATTTAAAAACTCTCGTTTCGAAACCTTTTGCCATGACTTGGGTCTTCACTACTACAGAACAGACCTTCTGTAACACCACTATGTGTTACTATAGATTAAGAAAGGTGTTACTAGCAAGAATAGTAACACAATTGATAAGTGTTCTAATTTTCAATGTTACGGTAGCCATATCTATTGTAACACAATATACATGTTCTTGTTTGCGGGAAAATGTGTTACAACTAAATTCTAGTAACACATCTATTATGTTCTTGTATAGAAAAAAATGTGTTCCAACCAAGTTGTTTAGTAACACATCTAATGTGTTCTTTCATTTAGAAAAATATGTTACAACCATTCTGTAACACTTATGGATGTGTTCCAAGGTGTGAGGAAATGTGTACTTATATATACACTAGTAACATATTTTTTGTTGTAGCAACATGGATCCTAGTAATCTAGTAACACTTCTTTTATATATTACACTAGCCTAGTAATAAAATATTTATTAATACAAGCAAAATAGCTCAATAATTTTTGATAAATATAATTATTAGAGAAATGCTTGCTTATAGTTCTGTATAAAATTTGGAGAAATATCCCATATCTTACAAAATTCAAACCAATCAGCAACAATAGCTTGATGATTCACAACACTCCACAATTTATAATGACTCAACATATATAGAACCACATTTCTTGTACAACAATATGGTTCCATCGTACCAACGTCTAAAATATATAACTATTGCTCTTCATTCCTTGAAATCCTTCAGCATATTAATCTTCTTGTACAGGGTGCAACAAAAGATGGGTGACATTGGTATTCTTGCCCCTGCAAGTAAGGTAGAAAATAAACATCATGTGCTCGCACAAGGTAAGATAAATTTTTTCATACAACATCAAGGGTGGGGTGCAATAATCGACGAGCTCTAGAACCGAACTCTAATACATCTAGTATTTGTAGGAAAAAAAAACTCAATATGTCTTCCATAGTATTTCCAATTATATACACACACAATAGTGATTGCATTTAGCACTACAAGTGTAGTTGTTTTTATGTTCTACGCGGCAAACAATAGAGCAAAGGAAACTAATATGGTAGGAGAGCCATCTGAGTATCTGACACTAATATGTGATCCACTAACCTCCATCTAGTTTTTTTTTGTCTAAGCAGATAAATAATATCAGGATAGGATGGTAGGAGAGCCATCTGAGTATCTGACACTAATATGTGATCCACTAACCTCCGTCTAGTATTTTTTTTGTCTAAGCAGATAAATAATATCAGGATAGGTGCTTCAGATTTCAAGGCATCTTGCATTGAAATCCAAGCGATCTTAAACCAAGAGTGAGTCCTTTTAGAAATAAAGTATCACTAAGATCAGATTACTCTATGAGTAAGGTTCGTGTACAACTATAATTAGGAGTCACATGCCAACATAATAAATGGGTGGCAAATGCATTCTTTTGTGCCGAGTACACACCTGGAAGAAGCTTTGACAGATTAAGATGCCAAATCCAACCAAAACTGTATGTTCTAACTCAAATATTGTTGCTAATAAGGAGACTACATGACACCCCCATCAAATAAACCTTGCATCAAAAGGAGGGCTGCATTATCTATTCTCACTAATGATTCTCAAACATGAATGGTAATTGTATAATAATGTAGACAGATGCAACAGTTGGTAGTGACTATTTTAATTCATAAACAGAGAAGTATCAAAACTTGCATTACTGAATATTGCAACACGTTTGGATGTAAAAGTAATAAATCAACACATCGCCGGAAGGTACAGCCTGAAAGACGAACATATAATCTGATCTCTACCAAAATTTACTGAGATTGAGATTGGGAATTGGAATTTAGAAACACAAACCTGCAGAAGGCAGTTGCAGTAGGCGGAGGACGCCACCTCCGAGCTGAGCGAGCACACACAAGATCCACAGGCACCCACCTCCAAGAACCCGTGCAATGGGAGGGGCGATGGTGGGGGCGTGAAACAATCGGAGAAGATCTGCGCTAGGCAGATCACGCGGACCACCGACGACGTCATGGCGGGCAGCGGGAAGGAACCTCCGAACTAGAGCGGGACACGGAGGCCCGATCGACACGGCTCCGTTTGGCATGCCGGCGGCAAGCCATCACGGACGCGACTACATCCAACGAAGATGGCGCCGGCCGGCCAGACGGCGGCGTTGGCGGCTGGGGAATTCAGGAGCTTGGAACTGACGCAATCACGCACGATGGAGGGGTGGTGGTGGGGTATCAGCGGTCAAGAATCTACACGCTCAGCTGCTGGGCCTGTACCCAACACATGTGGGCCAGATGCAGCCCAGCGGCAGTGCTGCACACAAACAAAGGTGTTTTTGGTTTCTAAAAAAGCAAAGGTGTTTTTTACGTAAGAATATGAACTCAACACCATGTTAATCACTTCTTTTTCTTTTTTGTGGGTGATATATTTTCTGGTCCAATCTTCAAACTGAAAATTTTGTACCTATGTAATTCTATTATAGGCTAGATTACCCAATATCTAGTGGGTCATGCTTGCATTTCACCTAAATACTCACATGTGGGATCCGCATAACCAGGTCCCAATTTGTCCTGCCATAATAAAAGGATTGTAGGATAGTTCTAACTCTAGGATTAGTATAAAGAGTAAATGCCTCTTATTGGTGGAAATGATCCTTTATGTTTGTCACAAATATGGAACGATTTCTAGTTGGTCTGAACAACACAACCCATATTTTTATAATTTTATTCATGCCTATGTTCTACTAACTGCTAGAAAGTATCATAAAAGGAATGATTTAAAGACAAATATATAAGTTGCCATAAGGTATATTATTCGAAGAAATTAACAATCGTATGTGCTATAATGGGTACAGACCTTTGTAACATTTAAATTATAACACATATTTGTATGTGTTACTATATATTACCACATTCGTAGCAGTTTAGGTGTAACATTATTTTTGTGTTACTATAATTGTCATTTGTAACACAATTTTATAGAACAAGTTCTATGTGTTACGAACTTCTCTAGTAACACATAGTTTTGTGTTACTATAAAACTTTTTGTAACACATTGACGAATGTGTTACAAGGATATGTTACCCTTTCCATGTTTTGTAGTAGTGCTTGAACACCAGTTTTCGAGTCCGTATACGCCTCCCCAGAATGGCGTGGTGGAAAGAAAGAACAGAACCTTGTGTGAGATGGCCCGGACAATGCTCGACGACCATAATACTCCGAGGAGGTTCTGGGTTGAGGCGGTCAATACCACGTGCTATGTCTCGAACAGGATTTTCCTTCGAGCTTTCAAGAAGAAGATGTGCTATGAGATGATGCACGGTCGCACTCCCAAGGTAAGTCATTTCCATGTGTTTGGATGCACGTGCTTTATTTTGAAGAAAGGCAAGAATCTGGATAAGTTTGAGGCTAGGTCGGTCGATGGTATTTTCTTTGGTTATGCTACTCACTCTAGAGCATTTCGTGTGCTCAACTTGGAAACTAACCAAATCGTGTAGACTTGCGAGGTTACCTTCGACGAGACACAACCACGTAGCTCTCTTGTCTTTGACTGTGCAGGTGATGATGAGCTTGGTGAGGAAATTTTTGAGGAGAAGGAGCATGGACATGGTGATGATGAAGATGGCGATGTGGCGCCCGCGGCTGAGCATGTACCTACTACCTCGACTACGATCGAGAACGGGCCCTCTCCTACACCTACAACGACAATCCCAGATCAAGGAGAAGCTGCAGTTGAGGGGGAGGTAGCTTCAAGGCGAGAACCTCCCTGGGGAGTTCAAGTGGATCACCCAGCTTCGAGGATCATTGGTGACATCAATGAACGCACTACACGGTCGAGGGTTCAAAACAATTCTCACTTTGCTCATGCTGCTTTTGAGCCCAAAGACATTGGACACGCATTATCTGATCACAATTGGGTCAATTCGATGCATGAGAGTTGGAGAACTTTGAGAGAAATCAAGTTTGGGAGTTGGTAGAACCTCCACCGGGTTGTAAGCCGATTGGGACGAAGTGGGTGTGGAAAAATAAAGAGGGAGAGAAAGGAGAAGTGGTGAGAAACAAGTCGAGGTTGGTGGTGCAAGGGTATAGTCAGAAAGAAGGGATCGACTACGAGGAGACCTTTGCTCCCATAGCTCGTTTGGAGGCGATTAGGATCCTTCTAGCCTTTTCCGTGGCTAAAGGGTTCAAATTGCACCAAATGGACGTGAAGAGTGCTTTCCTGAACGGTGTACTGGAAGAAGAAGTGTACGTGAGGCAACCACCGGGATTTGAGAGTGAGAAGTACCCCCACCGGGTGTACAAGTTGAGAAATGTCCTCTATGGGTTGAAACAGGCGCCTAGGGCTTGGTATGGCAGGTTGAGGGGGTTCCTGTTTGAGAGAGGTTTCGAGATGGGGAAGGTAGATCAGATCTTGTTTCTCCTCAGGAAGGGCAAAGAGATCCTAATTGTGCAGGTATACGTGGATGATATTGTCTTTGGTGTCTCGTCTAACTCTTTGGTTGCAAGGTTTGCAGAAAACATGAGCAGGGAATTTGAGATGAGCATGATGGGTGAGTTGCAGTTCTTCCTCGGCCTCCAGATCAAGCATTCGAAGGAAGGAACATTCGTGCACCAAGCCAAGTACACCAAGGACATTGTCAGGAAGTTCAAGATGGAGGACTCCAAGGCCATGGCGACGCCTATGAGTACGACTACAGCTCTTGATGCGGACAAGGAAGGTGAACATGTGGACCAGAAGGAGTACCGGAGCATGATCAGGTCACTCCTGTACTTGACGGCAACGAGGCCGGACATCCAATTCTCGGTATGTCTGTGCGCTCATTTTCAAGCGTCTCCGAGGACTTCGCATCGGCAAGCAGTCAAGCGCATTTTCAGGTATTTGCGTCATACTCCCGACTTCGGCCTTTGGTACTCCGCGTCTTCTTCTTTGGCTCTTCATGGATTTTCAGACGCGGATTTTGCTGGTTGTCGGTTGGATAGGAAGTCCACTTCTGGGACTTGCCAGTTCTTGGGTTCTTCTTTGGTGTCTTGGTCTCCTGCAAACAGTCGAGTGTTGCTCAATCCACTACCGAGGCAGAGTATGTGGCCGCAGCTAGTTGTTGCTCTCAGCTCCTTTGGATCACATACACCATGAGCGACTTTGGTGAGGACTATACCCATGTCCCACTTCAATGTGATAGAACCAGTGCCATAAGCGTTGCAAAGAACCTAGTGCTCCATTCCAAAACCAAGCACATAGAAGTGAGGTATCATTTCCTGAGAGACAATGTGGAGAAAGGAAAAATATCTTTAATCCATGTACCCACACATGACCAACTAGCCGATATCTTCACCAAGCCCCTAGATCAAGCAACTTTCACTCGTTTGCGGGGAGAACTTGGTGTTTGTTTGATTTCTTGAGTTGGGTGTGGGAGCTCCTTTGTAGCATATGTATAGCTTTCCTTTGTGCATTTCTTGCATTTTGCATTGCATATGTAACATGATGTATAGGCATCTTTGTATCTTAGGTTGCATGCATTTGTATCATATGCATTGTGATAGGAAAAACTTCTCTCATATACATTGTTCACCATGATGTGCTATATATGATCTTGTGAGCTAGTTTGGTATGCTATGGTTAGTTTGGCTTAGCTCTTGATGATCTTGTTTTATGCCCATGGTTGATAGCTATGTTTTTGAAAAATGAGATATGTATGCTCTCTTGTGAGTAAATGCCTTTATATGATCTTGACATGTTTTAGTGGCTTGGCTATGCTTAATTTGTGGTTGGATACCCTATTTTGACCATATGGGGCCAAAGGCTCATTTGCCATCATGAATGTTTAGCCCCCATGCTTTATCTTGTGGAGGGGCATAAGTTCTTTTTTGTCGCAAAGACATTTCATGTACCAAATATGAATCTGAAAATGAAATGTAAATTGCTTGGAAAATGTGCTCCCATGTCATATGTGCTTAATTTACTTGCTTTTGGGTGCTAAACCGGTGCATGTTGCTTACCAAAGAGAAGTCTCATATTTAGAAGTAAGCACATGGCTCGGTGGCTTTGACATGACATGAGGTGCTTGTGGGTGTTTATGATGGTCTTATGCTTAGAATGGTTGTCCTAGCATGAAGTTTGTGTGGCTTTACCATTTTGACATGTTTTGCTCATGTTTAGGACTTTGCTCATGAGAGGGTGTTTTTTTCGCAAAATTGCTCAATTCTATCTTAGCTTCATCCAATGGTTGTGAAACTTCGTGATCATGTAGTTGATGTTCATACGAAGCTATAGAGTATCTAACTTGCTCATTTGGACATGTGTAGCATCCTATGTTGAATTTTGTCTATTTGAGAAGCTCTAGGTTGCATTTTTTGCATTTTTGGCTTGATTCATGCATTGGCAACAAGGGGGAGAAGTTTGAGCATGTTTTGGCCTACTGAATGCATCTAGAAGGTTTCCGAGTGGTTTTGAGCTATTTTTGGGCTCTTGCAGTTCCCAGGTTTTCCAGGTGGTCATCGGCCTGACCGGTGACAGGCACCGGTCTGACCGGTGTGAGTGTCAGGAGCTGGGCGATCTATGGCACCGGTCTGACCGGCGCAGGGGACCGGGCTGACCGGTCAGAGCAAGGCTGAGGTAGCTGCTCTGTTTTGTGAAGTGGTTTGCATGCATTCGTCCAGGGGGAGTTGCATCAGTTCAGGGGGAGCTTGCATGTGTGCAGGGAGAGCTCTTTGTGGGTTTCGAGCTTTGCTTTGGTGGTTTGTGCTCTTTGCTTGAGCTTGTTTTGTCTTGGTTGTGTCGAGCCGTTGCCCTTGCCTAAGGGGACCGAGACTTGTCTTCTTCAAGTGATCTTGCTCTCTGCCTTTCCTTTGGCTTTCGATCACTTGTTGGAGTTTCTCTTAGTCGTTTCTTTTCTTTTCCTTTTCTCTCTAGTTACCAAAACGTGTGTGTTGTCAATGCACTCATCAAGGGGGAGATTGAGGACCTGTGTGGTTCGAGGACCGGTGGATGGTCGCTTCCTGGTGTGATGAGTGATTGACAACGTTGTGTGGACTGATTCTTGGCTAAGTATTGCAGGTCCAGGTTGCGGCTTGACTGGTGTTGGTGCTGGTCAAAAACAAGCGCGAAAGGTCATTGCCGGTGGGCCTCCAGGTGTGGAGAAGACAAGTAAGCTTGGTTCGAGGGATCCGGTGGCCAGCGGGGTCAAGTGCGGGCCGCATGGTGGCAAGAACAGCAGGATGAAGTCGTGGACGGTTCCTTGGTTGAGCCTCAAAGCCAAGATCGAGCCGGGACTTCGTGGGGGCCAAGTCATGAGTGGAGATTGGCGGAGGCCACACCAAGTTCGCGGGGTTTCCAGTGGTTCACCAGAAAACCACTAGGTTCCTTGGTTGATCCACAAAGCCAAGACCGAAGACCGGAGGCAGCAGCATCAGACCGGTCTGACCTGTGGGTCTAACCGGTCTGACCGGTGTGCGACGACGCAATCCAGATACTTCGAAGCGGAGGACACGCGTCGGGATCGCATGGTGTGCGTCGAGGCTACGCAGGGTGCGGTCGCCAGGCATCCGTCCGATGGTGCGACGACGAAGATTTCCAAAGTGCCCCTCGGGGGCGTGTATCCTAGTGTTAGGCTTTAGGGGTAGTTTCTTCTTTTGGTTGCCTCCATATAACCCAAGTGGTGAGAGGATGGCAGCCGTCTCTTGGAACCCTAGCCCATTTTGTTTTGCTATTTTCCTCTTCCATTTTTCCTTTGGAATTTCTAGGACTAGCTTGAGAGCTTCATGGTGAGATCTTGAGAGAGGGATGGATGATCCGGAGGCAAGCTAGACCTTGTATGAACCTTCATGGTATGTATAGATGATTCGGCGTGGTTCCTCAAGGCTTTGGTGTGTCTCTCCCGTTTCCCCTTTTTGGTGATTTTCGGAGCCTTTTCTTGGCGATTTTCTTGTGGCGGATTCGAGGCCTTTCTCTTTGGGATTTGATGGGGGATGTATGCTTGAATCCTTCGTGGTTCTTTTCCCTTTGATTCCCCTCCCAAATCCTTGAGCAAAGGGGCTCGATTTTGGGGTTTTCTCCTCCCTAGGGTTAGAGGTGTTCTCGGTGGGATTTCTTCGATTCCTCTTAATTTAGCAAGTTTTGGTGGACCAAATCTTGGCTATGGAGTGCCCATGAGGTGTTCCTACTTTCCCCAAAGTCTTGTGCGAATCCGTGGAGCGAATCGGGAGATCGAGATTTGGATTTGGGAGAGTTGACCCACGGGTTGCTGTTCATCCCGACCTGCCCAGGCCTGACCGGTCTGACCCGTGCCTGTGACCGGTCTGACCGGTGCAGAGCCCTTGTGGGTATTTGCTCGGGTGAACGTCTTGGGGAGTTCCCTGGTCTCTGGTGTTGCTGTTGTTTCGAGTTTGGTCGGTTTTGGAGCTTGGAAGGTCAGTTTAGGGATTTGGGGTTTTCCTGGCTTTGACCGGTCTGACCGGCGTGCTGCACCGGCCTGACCGGTGTGGGAGCCTTCTGTGGAAATTCTCAGGTTCTGCTCGGGTGACCCGGCTCAGGGTCCAGGGTGACCTGGTGTGTCTCTGGTAAGTGTTGGGTGTTCCGGCGGTTCAGTCCGGAGGATCCGGCCAGGATCGGTCTGACCGGTGCAGGTGACCGGTCTGACCGGTGTGGTCTGTGGCTGCTCGAGTTGCTTGTTCCGCTGCGTTCTCGGGTAGGCTTTGGTGGTTGTTGGTTCCTAGGACCAGTAGCACTCCAGTCGCTACGTGGTCTTGGCCAACTTGGGTAGTTGAGTCAGAGACGTGTTTTGGATAGCCGTGTTCGTCTTGTTGGAGTATCCATCTCCTTCGAGAAGAATTTTTATCGGCTCCCATTCACTCCCCCCCTCTCTGGTCGCCAGTTCGGTCCTTCACTTGATTCATGCATTATCAACAAGGGGGAGGGAAGTACCCAATTCATGCATTCAGGGGGAGTTTTGCATCAAGGGGAAGAAAAATTTGGGAGAATGCATTTGGTCAGAGGGAGCTTGCATTCTTGCATTTGGGAGCTCGTTTTCGCCTGATTTTAGTTGTGCTCTTTTGCCAATGGTGTCGAGCCCTTTTGCCTCACCTTGAGGAGTCGGCAATTTTGGAGCATTTTGTCTCGGTTGTGTCGAGCCGTTGCCCTTGTCTTAGGGGACCGAGACTTTCTCTCTCAAGTGATCTTCTTTGGCTTTTGTTTGGCTTTTGATCACTTGTTTGAGTTCTTTGTTCATTTTTCTTCTTTCTTTCTTTCTTTTCTCTGAATTGGTTACTGTGTGTGTTGTCAATGCACTCATCAAGGGGGAGATTGAGGACCGGAGCGTCCGAGGACCGGTGGATGGTCGCTCCTCAATGTGATGAGTGATTGACAACGTGGTGTGGACTGACTCTTGGCCGAGTATTGCAGGTGCAGGTTGCGACTTGATTTGCGTTGGTGTAGGTGAAGAGCGGGCGTCAAAGGTCTTTGCCTTGCGGGGCCTCCAAGGAGTGGAGAGACAAGTAGGCTCGGCTAGAGGGACCCGGTGGCCAGCGGGGTCAAGTGCGGGCCGCATGGTGGCAAGAAAAGCAAGACGAAATCGTCGACCGGAGCCGGTGCAGGGTAGCGGCTCACGACCGGAGTCTGCACGCGGGGTTTGCGGCGGTTCACCACAAAACCGTCGGGTTACTTGGTTGAGCCACAAAACCAAGACCGGAGGCTCGGCGGGCGGAGACGGGATCCGGGCGCACCGAGAAGCTTCGATGCCGGCGGACACGTGGCGGGATCGCAGGGCTTGCGTCGGGAGGACGCGGACTGCGGCAAAGGCGAGGCTATGCGATGAAGAGGAGTGCTACTTGACCAAATTGCCCCTGAGGGGTTTGTATCTCAGTTTAAGTGCTAGGGGTAGCGTGGTCCTTTGCCCAACCTAGAGGAACTTATATATATAGCTCTAGGGTTTCTGGGCAAACCACCTATCTGGACTGCTTCCCATTTCTCTGCTCTATAGGTGTAGATTTTCTTCACCGTTTTGTAGAGAATCTGACCTCCGAGTGTATGGAAGCTTTCATGGTTGCGTCGATTTCCTTCTTGTGGCTCGAGTGATTTTCGTGTCTTTTTCGGGCTACTTTCGTTGGATTTTCGTGCGCGGCTTGTTCCTCCGATTCTGAGGTGTTTGGGTTTGGATTTTCTTGTGGGGATCATGGATAGATGCCTTGTGCATCTTTGTGCTTGATCGTCACCCCCAAACTCTGGATTTGGCCTTGGATTTGAGGATTTCGGGTGGAACCTTAGCCTTTTGGTAGAGCTCGGTTCGTGATCGATTCCCGATGATTTAGTTGGTTTGAGGACTCAAGTTTTGGGGCATAGCATCTCCTAGGGACGCTTCACATCTCCCCCAAATCTTGTCTCAATCCATTCAGCCGTTTGGGAGATCCATGGATGGATTGGTGGAGTTGACTTCGCGTTTTTGAGCTCGGGTTGTTCTGTTCGTGGCCGGTGGACTGTCCGCCTGTGGCCCGCGGACTGTCCGCGAGCCTCCTATTCGTCGGGTGTTCGTCGCGTGTTCTTCAGTTCGTGAGCACGAGTTGTTTCGATCCGTCGAGTTTGGAGTTTTTGGTTGGACGCAGTTTGCCGGACTGTCCGCGCCGTGCGGACTGTCCGAGGTGCTTGCCCGGACTGTCCGTGTGGGGGCTAAAATAGGCTGTAGGCTCTGGAGGTTCTGTTCGAATTTACGGACCGTCCGTCGTATAGGGTCGGACCGTCCGCCAGGCTCGCGGACCGTCCGCCAGGCACCCGCGGACCGTCCGCCCAGGGTCTGCCAGATTTGGTTAAGTCCTTTGCTTCCTGAGTTGTGCTTCCGCTTTGCAACTTGTTTGGACTTGTTCCTAGGGTTGGTAGGTCCGCTGTGACTACGCGACCTTGGCAAGCTCGTGTGGGAATCTTTAGTTGTGGATTTGGGACATAGGCCGAGTTCATCCTTCGGGAAGAATTTTTATCGGCTCCCATTCACTCTCCCCCTCTCTGGTCACTTAATCGGTCCTTCAACGGGAACCGCCTGGTCGGGGTAGACCCCGCATTCGCTTTTATTTGATTTCTTGGGGTCTACATTCTTCTATGTATCTTGGGTTTAGCTTGCAAGGATATAAATCGATCGATCGTCGGTCACTCACCGTTATCTGAGTCAGCTTGACCACTGGCTACCCCATGTATTTATGGAACAGTTGGATTAATATTGTTGCCTGTATAATATTTTTTGCACAACATGCTTGTTTAGTACAGGTGCTCACCTAGAATGGTTAACATACTAGAATATGAGCTAAAATTTTAAATTAAGGATCAACTCTTAGTCGCTTTTGGCAAAACAAACCCACCAGCCAAAAAGCCTTACATGTCTAGTTGTACTTTCTTTTTGTCGGGTCAGTCTTGCTGAGTATTAGCATACTCAGCCTTGCTTAATTTGTGGTTTTCTGGTAACCCCATCTGGCCTGGTTCTATTCCAGATGGTTTGGAGCTTGAGTGGGAGCCGGATGGCAAAGAGTGATATATTATGGATGGCCTCCCATAAGTATCTACCGTGTAGTTTTATTTCCGCTGTTTAAACTCTGAAACACCTCTACTTTCATGTATGAAAACCTGGTTTGTAATAATGTAACCTTGTGAACTTTTATGTAATGTTGAACTTGTACTCTGGTCCCGCCTTCGTGTGGGCTTTACGCATATCAGCGATCTTGTTGTAAGTGATTCACCGGGCATGACCCGGCAGAGGTGACAAAATACTTCTTTATTATTGCTTAAATGGCCACGTGGACAGGCTTAGGTGATAATACGGAATTATTTTGGGCGGTTCTATCACATAAGGTTCTTCTCAACGACAGGCCGGGCAATAGGATCTACCATGGTCGCGGGTTTAGGCAGGGGGAACCACTCTCCGCTATGCTTTTTGTCTTGGTTATGGAGTGTTTTAACGCGATGTTCACAGCTGCGGAGGAGCGTAATATCTTTCTTCCTCTGGGGGCACCGACAATTAGGCATCATATCTCGCTATATGCAGACGATGTGGTCGTTTTTGTCTCCCGGTAGAGTAGGATCTTCACATGACCAAGGCCATCCTCGACACCTTCTATAGGGCGACCGGACTCGTGGACATATACTTTAAGAGTCAGGCATTCCCTATTTGTTGTGAGGAGGAGCACACCAACCTCATCTTGGAGGTTTGGGGATGTGCGATAGCCTCCTTCCCTTGCACATACCTGGGTGTTCCTTTAACCCCATGTTGGCTTCCTAGGGCGGCGATACAACTGTTGGTTGATAAGGTTGCGAACCGCCTCCTGGCTAGGAAGGGAAGGCTTCAAAATAGGTCCGGTAGCTTGATCCTGGTACAATCCACTCTCTATTCCATTTCGGTGCACATTTCGATGGCCTTGAAGCTCACCCCTTGCGCAGTGAAGACCATCGACAAGCTCATCTGTATTCCCAACCTTTGGTGGGGGATGGAGGTAGCCTCGAGTGGGAAATGTGTGGTAGCTTGGGTCAACACTTGTTGTCCTAAAGAGATGGGTGGTCTCGGTATTCCCAACCTGCACTTAATGGGCATGGCCCTCTGTATGCGCTGGTTATGGTTTGCCAGAACTAACCCGCAACACACTTGGTCCAACTTCAAGTTCACCAATGGCTCTGAGGCGGAGAGTTTGTAGGATCTAGGATACCTACTAGAGGGGGGGTGAATAGGTGGTTTAAAATCTAAAAGCACAACACTAGAGAAATTTAATTAGAACTACAAGGAGGATTAAATTTCTAGCTACTCTATTCCTATGTTGGGGTTTGCAACCGCGGGTGACAACATATAATTCAATCTCTAGAATGTAAAAGCTCAAAGTAATATATTTGAAAGGACACTAAGCAAAGAATTGACCGAGCACACGAGATAAATTTTATCCCGTGGTATCGATGACTTGCCGAAAACCCCTAATCCACGTTGAGGTGGATTCAATGTTCAACCGGTCCTCTATCAAGGCACTACTTGATCTTGAGCCGGTTAGAACCAAAGAACCACTCTACACCTCGATTCCTCTAGAGTTGCTCTTCACCGCTCCGACAAGGTGAGCACAAAAGCTCTCACACCAATCTTCCAAGGCAACTTCACAATCTTCTTGAAGTGCTCAATGGAATTACGAGCTCCAAGCTGTCTAGGAGGCGACAACCTCCAAGGGTAACAAATCAACCCGCTCGCTTGATGTTTCCCTGGTGCCGCAATGATCAACACCTTGATGCAATGCACTAAATGCTCTCAATCTCACAAGGATTCAACCTCAAAGCAAAGTGAATGAGAGAGAGGAGAGGGAGAGCTCAAGAATGTCAAATGAACGTTTCAAAGTGCCAAGCCAGACACCCCTCCCCCGGGCATGGAGTATAAATACCCCCTTCCCACGGAACTAGCCGTTATGTTCAAAACAGTTGTTGACGGTCGATTTTGGTACACCTTTTTCGTGGCGGTTCGGCCTCCTCTTTGACCTAGATGCTCCTCAGTTGAGAAATAGCTTCTACCCTGAAGGGCCGCCGCTTCCATTCACCAGAGAGCCGCCAAATCGAAGGAGATGCACCAAAGGAAGCCGACGGCCGCTGCAAGTCCTCGAGTTGCCTAGGAGATGGCCTAGGCCATGCCCTAGCTGCCATGGTTGGCCCTACGTGGTGAAGCCATGGTGAAGTTCCGGAGCCATGCCTTGAATCCATCAAGGCAATTGTACACTCTACATTCGATGTTGATATAAATCATGTCTTTTCCTTACTTTGATCTACTTTGATGCGTGTTTATTCATATGTGTAGCTAGCATATGCCCTTAGTAGGAATAGGTCTAATCGTGGTGGTTAGTCTATATCTTGCGGATACATTATAGTAGTGCACGGACCGGTGAATGCACCTAGTGTCGTTCGGTGATGAATATCTTCGTGTAGTGACAGTACGAGGGAGGAGAAAGCGCCGAGCAAACGTGTGATGTTGAGTAGGATCGATGGCGAGTACCATGGGAGCTGTTGCGCGGCCTACCAAGAGGAGGAGCTACGAGTAAGAGCACTTGGTAGGGCGTTTGAGGTAAAGCTTTGGGGAACCTTAGGCGTCAACACGCACCTTGCAAGGGTGTCCATGGGAAAGTTCTTAGAGACGACTCTTTATCATGGTAGGAGTTTGATTGGTTTCTCGCCTTGGCCGGAGCGGCAACAAGAAGATGATAGGCTAGGGTTACCTTTGGTTGTGCACCATCATGGCTAGGTGGATGTGATCCATACATCCTTTCATGATTGTATGATCTCTATGCAATCAATGCTTCATGTTATGTTAGACCGGTAGGTTAGATGGAGAACCCTAGGTAGTTTGCTTCCGATCCACGGTTCGATATCTTGGGTCACCCCTGAGTGAAGAAGGGCAACACGTGATCCGTACGCTTGCGGATCAAAACGCGACATGTGTTTCAACCGTCAGCAAGACCCCTTTTCTGGCGCCGTTGCTGGGGATTGGAACTCGAATCCTAGGGCGATCTATCTTTCTTTTTAACTAACCATAATTTTATTATTGCATATATCCTGTGTTTCTTGTTTGTGTCCTTGAATGCAGGCAAAACCCTAGACACAAAGCGATCAAGAAGTTTTCAACATTCGGACTTCAACAAGTCCAACCCGCTCAACCAAGTTGATGGCTACGCAAAGATTTGCTCTTTAGTGGTAGGTGCTAACCTTGGTTAGTGGCCCAACATCCGCTATCGAGCCCCCACCCAAAGCAAACAAAGATGAACAAGGTATGCGTATGTGTCGATTAAGTTTTTAGACTAATGTCTTTTGAAGGTTTGTTTGTTCGAGCTATAGGTTTCGGAAATGACCATGTCTAGCACGATGGAGAAGGATTCCATTACCATCATGCTCATGCAGCGATGGTAATGATTTTTGAAGCCAAGGGATGCGTGACATGGTGCCCTAAAAGACTTCAAGATAAAGACCACACATACATCTTCGGATCGATGGACGAAAGGATAATGATGTCATCAAGATGTTTGCATGAGCCTCAGAAGAAAGCATTAGATATTTGGATTTTCAAAATCCCTATGAAGTCTACGTTCCAACGAATCAAGTGGCAAGGCAATCGGAGGTTCCTACAAGTGGATATGGCCGAATCACCGAAGGTTGCATGTGCTGAAATTCTGGACAGCAAGCAATGCTGAAGTGAAACAGCCATAGCTCCCTCATTCGGACTCCGATTAAGATGAATGAGTACCCGTGGAAAGGAAATTTTATAAATTTTTCAATAGAACTATATTTCGGTATATGTTCTGTTCTGGATGCAGGGGTAAATCCACGAAGAAGAGGCCGCAACAAGGCGACGACTACAAGATAGAGGAGATGGACATGGTGACAATAAAGAGAAGATGGGGCAACGGTTCCACAACACGTACATGATGAAATTCAGATGCTAATGACTTAAACAAACCCTCCGGAGCATGGATGAATGAAGACACAAGAGGCACCACTCAACACATGATGATGTTGGAAGCGAACCACAACCGATTTCATAAGGCAACATTGAGCTACATGTCTACTTTGGATTCTTGCTCAAAGAACCATGGCTTCACGACGATAAAAAGGTACGTGAGAAAGTCGAGCTCTATGACTTAAAATGAAGCGCTTTGCGGGAGGCAACCCGATCTTTTTATATATCTATATAAACTCTGACGGTCCACATTGTGCTCTTTATTTGAAAACTTCAAGTAACATCGTACCATTGCTCTAATAAATGTCACAACCAAATAATATATGCTGTAATAGATATTGGTATGAAGTATGGCAACCACTTTTGATTCTAAGCTTGTGGCTAGTTAACTTAGACTAACTTTTATTTCGGTTTAGATCACCACCATATCATGTCATGTCTTTTTGTTCATTCATATCATGTTGCAATTCATTCTGAGGACCTGTGTGGTTCGAGGACCGGTGGATGGTCGCTTCCTAGTGTGATGAGTGATTGACAACGTTGTGTGGACTGATTCTTGGCTAAGTATTGCAGGTGCAGTTTGCGGCTTGACTAGTCTTGGTGCAGGTGAGGAACAAGCGCGAAAGGTCGTTGCCGGTGAGGCCTCCAGGTGTGGAGAAGACAAGTAGGCTTGGTTCGAGGGACCCGGTGGCCAGCGGGGTCAAGTGCGGGCCACATGGTGGCAAGAACGGCAAGATGAAGTTGTGGACGGTTCCTTGGTTGAGCCTCAAAGCCAAGATCGAGCCGGGACTTCGTGGGGGCCAAGTCATGAGTGGAGATTGGCGGAGGCCACACCAAGTTCACGGGGTTTCCAGTGGTTCACCAAAAAACCACTAGGTTCCTTGGTTGATCCACAAAGCCAAGACCGAAGACCAGAGGCAGCAGCATCGGACCGGTCTGACCGGTGGGTCTGACCGGTCTGACCGGTGGAGGACACTGGTCTGACCGGTGTGCGACGACGCAGTCCGGAGACTTCGAAGCTGAGGACACGCGTCGGGATCGCATGGTGTGCGTCAAGGCTACGCAGGGTGCGGTCGCCGGGCATCCGTCCGATGGTGTGACGACGAAGATTCCCAAAGTGCCCCTCGGGGGTGTGTATCCTAGTGTTAGACTTTAGGGGTAGTTTCGTCTTTCGGTTGCCTCCATATAACCCAAGTGGTGAGAGGATGGCAGCCATCTCTTGGAACCCTCGCTCATTTTGTTTTGCTATTTTCCCCTTCCATTTTCCTTTGGAATTTCTAGGACTAGCTTGAGAGCTTCATGGTGAGATCTTGAGAGAGGGATGGATGATCGGGAGGCAAGCTAGACCTTGTATGAACCTTCATGGTATGTACAGATGATTTGGCGTGGTTCCTCAAGGCTTGATGGTGTCTCTCCCATTTTTCCTTTTTGGTGATTTTCGGAGCCTTTTCTTGGCAATTTTCTTGTGGTGGATTTGAGACCTTTCTCTTTGGGATTTGGTGGGGGATGTATGCATGAACCCCTCGTGGTTCTTTTCCCTTTGATTCCCCTCCCAAATCCGAGAGCAAAGGGGCTCGATTTTGGGGTTTTCTCCTCTCTAGGGTTTGAGGCGTTCTTGGTGGGATTTCTTCGATTCCTCTTGATTTAGCAAGTTTTGGTGGACCAAATCTTGGCTATGGAGTGCCCATGAGGTGTTCCTACTTTTCCCAAAGTTTTGTGCGAATCCGTGGAGCGAATCGGGAGATCGAGATTTGGATTTGGGGGAGTTGACCCGCGGGTTGCTGTTCATCCCGAGCTGTCCAGGCCTGACTGGTTTGACCGGTGCCTGTGACCGGTGTGACCGGTGCAGAGCCCTTGTGGGATTTGCCTCGGGTGAATTGCCTGATTCGTGTGGTTTTGGCCCGTGGTGCCACTGGTCAGTTCTTGGCAGGTTTTGAGTTGTTTTGCTAGGCTTTGTGAAGGTTTTTCTTCCCATGCAGGTTGAGTTTTGGAGGTGTTTTTGTTTCAGGGCCTAGAGGAGTCACTGAGGCTTCCGGGAACTTTGCTGTGCACCTGTTGTTCTCCATCGGCCTGACCAGCAGAGTCCACCGGTCTGACCGGTGCCATCGGTCTGACCGGCAGGAGCCATCGGTCTGACCGGTGTGGCACAGACAGCAGGCTGTGTAGTTTTCCGCTGTGCGTTTGGGGTGTTTGGTTCAGTTGGTTGAGTTGTTGGTTCCTAGGACCAGTAGCACTCTAGTGGCTACGTGGTCTTGGCCAACTTGGGTAGTTGAGTCGGAGAGGTGTTTTGGTTAGCCGTGTTCGTCTTGTTGGAGTAGCCATCTCCTTCGAGAAGAATTTTTATCGGCTCCCATTCACTCCCCCCCTCTCTTGTCGCCAGTTCGGTCCCCTCCGCACTTCGATGGCAAAAACTACCAGATGTGGCAGAGGCGGATGGCAGCGTTCCTCCACGGAAAGGGTCAGATCCTTTGGGATGTTACGGTGAACACAGCTTATGTTCATCCGATTACCTTCCTAGCTCCTGGATCGAGGGACATGCCCGACGCCAACAACAAGGCGATCGACTACTTGTTTCGTTCTCTGTGTCAATCCGAATTCGATCGGGTTCAGACAGAGGATCTAGCTTGTAGGATTTGGCAGGAGCTGAAGAATGCTCACGCTGGAAATGCTGTGGTTCAGGCACGGTTGTATGTGACCTACCGGAGAGAGTACGAGAATTTCACTTATCTCCCCGGTGAGTCAATTGATGCCTTATTCCAGCGGTTCATGGTGGTTGTGAACAACATGAGGGCCAATGTGGACGTCCTCCCGTACGATGACCATGATAGAGCTATGAAGCTCTTGCACGCACTGGATCATACCGTATGGGATGGAAAGGTCGAGGCCATTCTTGAGTCAGAGAAGTATACCACACTGACGGTGAACGAGCTGTTCTCTAAGCTCAAGTCAGCTGAGGTTGATCGTGGTTTGACGGCCCGTCTCGAGAGCTCGACTGACTCCCATAGTCTTGCTCTTGTCGGTGGCTCAGGTGCTAAGTATAATGCTAACCCATCCTCCAGGATGTTTGCTTTGTCCTCTTTGATGTCTTTGCTAGACGAGGAGTTCGACGTGCTTGGAGAGGACGAGCTGGCGTTGTTGACACGGCGGTTCGAGAGGCTGCACGAGAACCGGGTGAACACGAGGAGGACGACACGGACATGCTTCCAGTGCGGCAAGCCAGGACACTTCGTCGCCGACTGTCTGGAGAAGATGGAGAACAAGGACGGCTACAAGCACCGGTCGAGGACGGACAACAAGCACCGATCGAGGCGTGATCACAAGCACAAGCATCGGAACAAGGACGAGCGTGGATCGAGGAAGAAGGGCGGCCATGGCAGGATGGCCCGAGCGATGGTCGGAGCAAGCGATGTCGACTCCAGCTCCGCCTACTCTTCCTCGAGCTCCAGTAGCAGTGAAGATGAAGGTGATCAGCGCAAGAACAAGAAGGCATCCAAGAACTTGAGCGGGCTGAGCTTCTTCGCGGGAGATGGCTTCTGCGGCATGGCACGCAACTCCGGCAGCAAGAAGAGTCACCAGAGCGACTCAGACTCTGACTCCGAGGATGAGGTACGTGACGAGCTTCCCTTCCTGCGTGCTTAGAATGAACGGCTTGACAACTTGCTAGATAACCGTGATGACATGCTTAGAGAGGCCAAGAAGATGAGGAAAGAGCTTAGGGCCTCACTAGAAGATGCTAGGTACCGAGTAGCTGAGCTAGAAACCCTGAACCTTGATGCTAAGCTTGAGATAGATTCGCTTAAGGCTTCACCTATGGTTTCTGATGAGGTTGATTGTGTTGATTGCTCTGTTTTCCTAGCTGATCTTACTGCTCTCAAGGAAAAGCATGCCTCCAAGTGTGAGGAACTAGATGTGCTTAGGGTTGAAGTGGCTGAGCTTAAGTCTAGACCTGCTTTGTTTGGTGCTTGCACTTCTTGCCCTGTTTTGCATGGAAAGATTGATGAGATGCATGCTTACATTGTTTCTCTTGAGGCTCAGTTGAAAGCACCTGTTCCCACTTCTTTCTCTACTTGTGAATTGCATGCTGTGAAGAATCTGGAACTTGCACATTATGTTGATCGCTTGCAGGATGAAAACGATGAGCTGAGGAAGTGTATGAGTTGGTTGTCGGGTCAGGAGCCTCAGCTTGGTATCATGATAGCGGCTTTTAAACGCTATGATGGTCAGGCACTTGGGGCTGACAAGCTTGGAGAGAACAGTGGTGAGGGAGATGAGAAAGTTGGAGAGATTCCTATCCCACCACAAAACACACACAAGAACAAGTTTGAGCCAAAGCCTAACCATCTCAGAAACAAACTTGACACAACTCCAGATCCACCCATATTCCCTCACCCAACAAATTATTTCCAAAAACTGGTGAGATTTGTGAGCCCAAAGGGAGGTGGGGTTGGAGAAAAGAAAGGGGAGAAGCCGAGTGAGCAGCCCCAACCCAAGCTTAAGCCTAAGCCACAACCCATAAAGTTCCATTGTGGGTATTGTGGTAGAGATGGTCACATGGATGAGTTTTGCTTCAAGAGGAAGCATGAGGAGAGGTTGGCTAAGGAGTGGGCTAACAAGGACAGGTATCACCCTTCTAATGGTATACCTGAGCCTTGTATGCAGATGCCCAGGGCCAAGGCGATTGTGAGGACGGTTCCGACTTGGGGAGATCGTAAGATGGCAGGTGGTGGTGCTGGCCGAGCACCACCGGTCAGACCGGTCAGGGGGACCGGTCAGACCGGTGCTGGTCTGGGTGGCCGGCAGTTTGATCTTCGTGCTCGTGAGGATGCTCGGTTTAGTTCTGGAGGTCGTGGTTCTGGTGGTTGGCATGGTGAGTTCGGTGGTGGTCAGTTTGCTAGACGTTCTCCACCTCGTACTCAATATGAGAGCGGGAGGAGTCGTAGCTTTGAGATGGAGAGGAGGAACGGTCCACGGTCTACCTTTCGTGGGTTTCGTTCTCCTCCAGCGAGGCCGGGGTGGTTCCCTAGTGGTGGTTCTCGTGGTGGTAGCTTTGGTAGGCGTGATGCTTTGGATTGTGCTAACCCCACTTTGGAGCAAATGGCTCGGCACTGGTTTTACTCTTTTGGTACTAACCCCAGTGCTGAGTCATTTGTTCGCTCACGTGCTCGTTTTTGAATTTCAGGTGGAGGACTTGAGGAACGTTTGGTTGATTGACTCCGGTTGCTCGAGGCATATGACCGGAGACAAGGGGTGGTTCTCAAGTTTCGTCCTGGTGGTGTCCAAGACATACATCACCTTTGGGGACAATGGGCGAGGGCGTGTGCTTTCTGAAGGTGAGATAAAGATCAGTGACAAAGTCACTCTCAGGCGTGTTGCTCTTGTTCAATCGCTCAGATTCAATTTTCTTTCTGTTTCCCAGCTTTTGAATGAGGGTTTTGAGGTGTTGTTTCGGCCTGGTGGTTCTCGGATTTTAGATTCTCGAGGGGACCTAGTTTGCATGGTCGTTCCCGAGGATCAAGTTTTCCGAGCGGATTTCTCTCAGTCTTCAGGTGTGGTTCGTTGCTTTTTGGCTGGTTCTTCGAGTGAGTTGTGGAAGTGGCATAGGAAGTTGGGTCACTTGAGATTTGACCTTTTGTCTCGCTTGAGTAAACTCAATTTGGTCCGAGGATTGCCACGGTTGAGGTTTGAGAAAGAGTTGGTTTGTGCGCCGTGTAGGCATGCCAAGATGGTAGCCTCTTCCCATCCGCCTCTCACCGATGTGATGACTAAGCGTCCATGCGAGCTGCTCCATATGGACCTTGTTGGCCCAGCTCGTGTGCGATCTGCGGGTGGGAAGTGGTATGTCCTTGTTGTGGTGGACGACTACTCTCGGTATGCGTGGGTCTTCTTTTTGGAGGAGAAGGCGGAGACGTTTGGTTTTGTTCGAGATCTTGTCTTGAGGTTGAAGAACGAGAGGCACGGAGATGCCATACGAGCGATCCGCAGTGACAATGGCTCGGAATCTAAAAACTCTCATTTTGAAACCTTTTGCCATGACTTGGGTATTGAACTCCAGTTTTCGAGTCTGTATACGCCTCCCTAGAATGGCGTGGTGGAAAGGAAGAACAGAAACTTGTGTGAGATGGCTCGGACCATGCTCGATGAGCAAAGGACTCTGAGGAGGTTCTGGGCTGAGGCGGTCAATACCGCGTGCTATGTCTCGAACAGGATTTTCCTTCGGGCATTCAAGAAGAAGACGTGCTATGAGATGATGCACGGTCGCACTCCCAAGGCGAGTCACTTTCATGTGTTTGGATGCAAGTGCTTTATTTTGAAGAAAGGCAAGAATCTGGATAAGTTTGAGGCTAGGTCGGTCGATGGTATTTTCTTTGGTTATGCTACTCACTCTAGAGCATTTCGTGTGCTCAATTTGGAAACTAACCAAATCGTGGAGACTTGCGAGGTTACCTTCGACGAGACATAGCCACGTAGCTCTCTTGTCTTTGACTGTGCAGGTGATGATGGGCTTGGCGAGGAGATCTTTGAGGAGGAGGAGCATGGACATGGTGATGATGAAGAAGGCGATGTGGTGCCCGTGGCTGAGCATGTACCTACTACCTCGACTACGATCGAGAACGGACCCTCTCCTACACCTACAATGACAATCCCAAATCAAGGAGAACCTGCAGTTGAGGGGGAGGTAGCTTCAAGGTGAGAACCTCCCC
This sequence comes from Cenchrus fungigraminus, assembly GCA_036936925.1. Classification (NCBI taxonomy): domain Eukaryota; kingdom Viridiplantae; phylum Streptophyta; class Magnoliopsida; order Poales; family Poaceae; genus Cenchrus; species Cenchrus fungigraminus. Next base: position 43,291,949 of record CM072778.1, on the reverse strand, counting down.
GGCGAGTTCAGTTGGATCACCCAGCTTCGAGGATCATCGGTGACATCAACGAACGCACTACACAGTTGAGGTTCTTCCCCGGCCTCCAGATAAAGCAGTCGAAGGAAGGGACATTCGTGCACCAAGCCAAGTACACTAAAGACATTGTGAGGAAGTTCAAGATGGATGACTCCAAGGCCATGGCGACGCCTATGAGTACGACTACAGCTCTTGATGCAGACGAGGAAGGTGAACACGTGGACCAGAAGGAGTACCGAAGCATGATCGGGTCGCTCCTGTACTTGACGTCGACGAGGCTGGACATTCAATTCTCGGTATGTCTGTGCGCTTGTTTTCAAGCGTCTCCGAGGACTTCGCATCGGCAAGCAGTCAAGCGCATTTTCAGGCATTTGCATCATACTCCCGACTTCGGCCTTTGGTACTCCACGTCTTCTCCTTTGGCTCTTCATGGATTTTCGGACGCAGATTTTGCTGGGTGTCGGATGGATAGGAAGTCCACTTCTGGGACATGCCAGTTCTTGGGTTCTTCTTTGATGTCTTGGTCTTCCCGCAAACAGTCGAGTGTTGCTCAATCCACTACTGAGGCAGAGTATGTGGCCGCAGCTAGTTGTTGCTCTCAGCTCCTTTGGATCACATACACCATGAGCCACTTTGGTGAGGAGTATACCCGTGTCCCATTTCAATGTGATAGCACCAGTGCCATAAGCGTTGCAAAGAACCCAGTGCTCCATTCCAAAACCAAGCACATAGAAGTGATGTATCATTTCCTGAGAGACAATGTGGAGAAAGGGAAAATTTCTTTGATCCATGTACCCACACATGACCAACTGGCCGACATCTTCACCAAGCCCCTAGATCAAGCAACTTTCACTCATTTGCGGGGAGAACTTGGTGTTTGTTTGATTTCTTGAGTTGGGTGTGGGAGCTCCTTTGTAGCATATGTATAGCTTTCCTTTGTGCATTTCTTGCATTTTGCTTTGCATATGTAACATGATGTATATGCATCTTTGTATCTTAGGTTGCATGCATTTGTATCTTATGCATTGTGATAGGAAAAGCTTCTCTCATATACATTGTTCACCATGATGTGCTATATATGATCTTGTGAGCTAGTTTGGTATGCTATGGTTAGTTTGGCTTAGCTCTTGATGATCTTGATTTATGCCCATGGTTGATAGCTATGTTTTTGAAAAATGAGATATGTATGCTCTCTTGTGAGTAAATACCTTTATATGATCTTGACATGTTTTAGTGGCTTGGCAATACTTATTTTGTGGTTGGATAGCTTTTTTGATCATATGGGGCCAAAGGCTCATTTGCCATCATGAATGTTTAGCCCCCATGCTTTATCTTGTGGAGGGGCATAAGTTCCTTTTTGTCGCAAAGACATTTCATATACCAAATATGAATCTGAAAATAAAATGTAAATTGCTTGGAAAATGTGCTCACATGTCATAAGTGCTTAATTTACTTGCTTTTGGGTGCTAAACCGTTGCATGTTGCTTACCAATGAGAAGTCTCATATTTAGAAGTAAGCACATGGCTCGGTGGCTTTGACATGACATGAGGTGCTTGTGGGTGTTTATGATGGTCTTATACTTAGAATGGTTGTCCTAGCATGAAGTTTGTGTGGCTTTGCCATTTTGACATGTTTTGCTCATGTTTAGGACTTTGCTCATGAGAGGGTGATTTTTCGCAAAATTGCTCAATTCTATCTTAGCTTCGTCCAATGGTTGTGAAACTTTGTGATCATGTAGTTGATGTTCATACGAAGCTATAGAGTATCTAACTTTCTCTTTTGGACATGTGTAGCATCTTGTGATGAATTTTGTCTATTTGAGAAGCTCTAGGTTGCATTTTTGGCTTGATTCATGCATTGGCAACAAGGGGGAGAAGTTTGAACATGTTTTGGCCTACTGAATGCATCTAGAAGGTTTCCGAGTGTTTTCGAGCAAGTTCTGGGCTCTATTGGGCACCGGTCTGACCGGTCAGGTGTGCTGGCCCTGTTCAGATGTTGGGCACCGGTCTGACCGGTGCTGTTGACCGGTCTGACCGGTCAGAGCAAGGCTGATGCAGCTGCTCGTTTTGCGAAGTGGTTTGCATGCATTCGTCCAAGGTGAGTTGCATTAGTTCAGGGGGAGTTTGCATGTGTGCAGGGGGAGCTCTTTGTGTTTTTCGAGCTTTGGTTTGGTTGCTTTGGCTCTTCGCTTGAGCTTTGTTTTTGTCTCGGTTGTGTCGAGCCTTTGCCCTTGCCTAAGGGGACCGAGACTTGTCTTCTTCAAGTGATCTTGCTCTTTGCCTTTCCTTTGGCTTTCGATCGCTTGTTGGAGTTTATTTTAGTCTTTTTTTTCTTTTCCTTTTCTATCTGGTTACCAAAACGTGTGTGTTGTTAATGCACTCATCAAGGGGGAGATTGAGGACCTGTGGATGGTCGCTTCCTGGTGTGATGAGTGATTGACAACATTGTGTGGACTGATTCTTGGCTAAGTATTGCAGGTGCAGGTTGCGGCTTGACTGGTGTTGGTGCAGGTGAAGAACAAGCGTGAAAGGTCATTACCGGTGAGGCCTCCAGCTGTGGAGAAGACAAGTAGACTTGGTTCGAGGGACCCGGTGGCCAGCGGGGTCAAGTGCGGGCTGCATGGTGGAAAGAACGGCAAGATGAAGTTGTGGACAGTTCCTTGGTTGAGCCTCAAAGCTAAGATCGAGCCGAGACTTCGTGGGGGCCAAGTCATGAGTGGAGATTGGCGGAGGCCACACCAAGTTCGTGGGGTTTCCAGTGGTTCACCAGAAAGCCACTGGGTTACTTGGTTGATCCACAAAGCCAAGACCGAAGATCAGAGGCAGCAGCATTGGACCGGTCTGACCGGTGGGTCTGACCGGTGTGCGATGACGCAGTCCGGAGACTTCAAAGCGGAGGACATGCGTCGGGATTGTATGGTGTGCGTCAAGGCTACGCAGGGTGCGGTCGCCGGGCATCCGTCCGATGGTGCGACGACGAAGATTACCAAAGTGCCCCTTGGGGGCGTGTATCCTAGTGCTAGACTTTAGGGGTAGCTTCGTCTTTCGGTTGCCTCCATATAACCCAAGTGGTGAGAGGATGGCAGCCATCGCTTGGAACCCTAGCTCATTTTGTTTTGTTATTTTCCTCTTCCATTTTCCTTTGGAATTTCTAGGACTAGCTTGAGAGCTTCATGGTGAGATCTTGAGAGAGATGGATGATCGGGAGGCAAGCTAAACCTTGTATGAACCTTCATGGTATGTATAGATGATTCGACGTGGTTCCTCAAGGCTTGATGGTGTCTCTCCCGTTTTTCCTTTTTGGTGATTTTCGGAGCCTTTTCTTGACGATTTTCTTGTGGTGGATTTGAGACCTGTCTCTTTGGAATTTGGTGGGGGATGTATGCATGAACCCCTCGTGGTTCTTTTCCCTTTGATTCCCCTCCCAAATCCGTGAGCAAAGAGGCTCGATTTTGGGGTTTTCTCCTCTCTAGGGTCTGAGGCATTCTTGGTAGGATTTCTTCGATTCCTCTTGATTTAGTAAGTTTTGATGGACCAAATCTTGGCTATGGAGTGCCCATGAGGTGTTCCTACTTTCCCCAAAGTCTTGTGCGAATCCGTGGAGCGAATCGGGAGATCGAGATTTGGATTTGGGGGAGTTGACCCGCGGGTTGCTGTTCATCCCGAGCTGCCCAGGCCTGACCGGTCTGACCGGTGCCTGTGACCGGTCTGACCGGTGCAGAGCCCTTGTGGGATTTGCCTCGGGTGAATTGCCACGAGAAAAGAACCACGAGGGGTTCATGCACACACCCCCCACCAAATCCCAAAGAGAAAGGTCTCAAAACCGCCACAAGAAAATCGCCAAGAAAAGGCTCCGAAAATCACCAAAAAGGAAAAGCGGGAGAGACACCATCAAGCCATGAGGAACCACGCCGAATCATCTATACATACCATGAAGGTTCATACAAGGTCTAGCTTGCCTCCCGATCATCCATCCCTCTCTCAAGATCTCACCATGAAGCTCTCAAGCTAGTCCTAGAAAATCCTAAAGAAAATATGAAGGGAAAATAGCAAAACAAATGAGCTCGGGTTCCAAGAGATGGCTGCCGTCCTCTTACCACTTGGGTTATATGGAGGCAACCGAAAGACGAAACTACCCCTAAAGCCTAACACTAGGATACACACCCCCGAGGGGCACTTTGGGAATCTTCGTCGTCGCACCATCGGACGGATGCCCGGCGACCGCACCTCGCGTAGCCTCGACGCAAGCCTTGCGATCCCGACGTGTGTCCTCCGCTTCGAAGTCTCCGGACTGCATCCTCGCACACCGGTCAGACCGGTACCCACCGGTCAGACCGGTCAGTCCCACCGGTCAGACCGGTCTAGTGCTGCTGCCTCCGGTCTTCGGTCTTGGCTTTGTGGATCAACCAAGGAACCCAGTGGTTTTCTGGTGAACCACTGGAAACCCCGCGAACTTGGTGTGGCCTCCGCCAATCTCCACTCATGACTTGGCCTCGACCAAGTCCTGACTCGATCTTGGCTTTGAGGCTCAACCAAGGAACCGTTCACGACTTCATCTTGCCGTTCTTACCACCATGCGGCCCGCAGTTGACCCTGCTGGCCACCGGGTCCCTCGAACTAAGCCTACTTGTCTTCCCCACACCTGGAGGCCTCACCGGCAACGACCTTTCGCGCTTGTTCTTCACCTGCACCAACACCAGTCAAGCCGCAACCTGCACCTGCAATACTTAGCCAAGAATCAGTCCACACAACGTTGTCAATCACTCATCACACCAGTAAGCGACCATCCACCAGTCCTCGAACCACACAGGTCCTCAATCTTCCCCTTGTGAGTGCACTGACAACACACACATTTGGGTAACCAAAAAGAAAAGGAAAAGAAAAGAAACGATGAAAATAAACTCCAACAAGCGATCGAAAGCCAAAGGAAAGGCAAAAAGCAAGATCACTTGAAGAAGACAAGTCTCGGTCCCCTTAGGCAAGGGCAACGTCTCGACACAACCGAGACAAAAACAAGCTCAAGCAAAGAGCAAAAATCATCAAAGCAAAGCTCGAAAATCACAAAGAGCTCCCCCTGCACACATGCAAGCTCCCCCTGAACCAATGCAACTCCCCCTGGACGAATGCATGCAAACCTCTTCGCAAAATAGAGCAGCTGCTTCAGCCTTGCTCTGACCGATCAGACCGGTTAACCACACCGGTCAGACTGGTGCACCACATTGCACAGGTCCTGATACCTGCACCGGTCAGACCGGTGACCCTCACCGGTCAGGCCGATGACCATCTGGGAACTGCAAGAGCCCAAAAAATGCTCGAAACCACCCGGAAACCTTCCAAATGCATTCAGTAGCACTTTTCCTTCACAACCATCTCCCCCTTGTTGACAATGCATGAATCAAGCCAAAATTAGGAAAAATGCAACCTAGAGCTTCTCAAACAGACAAAATTCATCACAAGATGCTACACATATCCAAATGAGCAAGTTAGATACTCTATAGCTTCGTATGAACATCAACTACATGATCACCAAGTTTCACAACCATTGGGCAAAGCTAAGATAGAATTGAGCAATTTTGCGAAAAAACACCCTCTCATGAGCAAAGTCCTAAACATGAGCAAAACATGTCAAAATGGCAAAGCCACACAAACTTCATGCTAGGACAACCATTCTAATCATAAGACCATCATAAACACCCTCAAGCACCTCATGTCATGTCAAAGCCACCGAGCCATGTGCCTACTTCTATATATGAGACTTCTCATTGGTAGGCATCATGCAATGGTTTAGCACCCAAAGCTATATAAAATAAGCACAAATGACATGTGAGCACATTTTTAAGCAATTTACATTTCATTTTCAGATTTGCATTTGGTACATGAAATGTCTCTGTGACAAAAAGGAACTTATGCCCCTCCACAAGATAAAGCAAGCAGGCTAAACATTCATGATGGCAAATGTGCCTTTGGCCCCATATGATCAAAATAAGTTATCCAACCACAAATTAAGCATAGCTAAACCACAAAAATATGTCAAGATCATATAAAGGCATTTACTCACAAGAGAGCATACATGTGACATTTTTCAAAAAACATAGCTTGCAACCATGGGTATAAACTAAGATCATCAAGAGCTAAGCCAAACTAACCATAGCATACTAAACTAGCTCACAAGATCATATATAGCACAATATGGTGAACAAATGTATATGAGAGAAGCTTTTCCTACCACAATGCACATGATACCAATGCATGCAACCTAAGATACAAAGATGCCTATACATCATGTTACAAAATGCAATGCAAATGCAAACATGCACAAAGGAAAGCTATACATATGCTACAAAGGAGCTCCCACACCCAACTCAAGAAATCAAACACACCAATTTCCCCCCGCAAACGAGTGAAAGTTGCTTGATCTAGGGGCTTGGTGAAGATATCGGCTAGTTGGTCATGTGTGGGTACGTGGATCAAAGCGATTTTCCCTTTCTCAACATTATCTCTCAGAAAATGATACCTTACCTCTATGTGCTTGGTTTTGGAATGAAGCACTAGGTTCTTTGCAACACTTATGGCACTAGTGCTGTCACATTGAAGTGGGACATGGGTATACTCCTCACCAAAGTCACTCATGGTGTATGTGATCCAAAGGAGCTGAGAGCAACAACTAGCAGCGGCTACATACTCTGCCTCGGTAGTGGATTGAGCAACACTCGACTGTTTGCGGGAAGACCAAGAAACCAAAGAAGAACCTAAGAACTGGCAAGTCCCAGAAGTGGACTTCCTATCCAATCGACACCCAGCAAAATCCGCGTCCGAAAATCCATGAAGAGCCAATGAAGAAGACGCGGAGTACCAAAGGCCGAAGTCGGGAGTGTGTCGCAAATACCTGAAAATGCGCTTGACTGCTTGCCGATGCGAAGTCCTTGGAGACGCTTGAAAACGAGCGCACAGACATACTGAGAATTGGATGTCCGGCCTCGTCGCCGTCAAGTACAAGAGTGACCCAATCATGCTTCGGTACTCCTTCTGGTCCACGTGCTCACCTTCCTCATCTGCATCAAGAGTTGTAGTCGTACTCATAGGCGTCTCCATGGCCTTGGAGTCCTCCGTCTTGAACTTCCTCACAATGTCTTTGGTGTACTTAGCTTGGTGCACAAATGTTCCTTCCTTCGACTGCTTGATCTGGAGGCCGAGGAAGAACTGCAACTCACCCATCATGCTCGTCTCGAATTCCCTGCTCATGTCTTCTGTAAACCTTCCAACCAAAGAGTAAGACGAGGCACCAAAGATAATATCATCCATGTATACCTGAACAATCAGAATATCAACGCCATGCCTGAGGAGAAACAAGGTTTGATCTACCTTCCCCATCTCGAAACCCTTAGCAAACAGAAACCCCCTCAACCTACCATACCAAGCCCTAGGTGTCTGTTTCAACCCATAGAGCGTCTTTCTCAACTTGTACACCCGGTGGGGGTACTTCTCACTCTCAAACCATGGTGGTTGCTTCACAAACACCTCTTCCTCCAACACACCGTTCAGGAAGGCACTCTTCACATCCATTTGGTAAAATTTGAACCCTGTAGCCACAGAAAAGGCTAGAAGGATCCTAATCGCCTCCAAATGGGCTACGGGAGCAAAGGTCTCCTCGTAGTCGATCCCCTCCTTCTGACTATACTCTTGTGCCACCAACCTCAACTTGTTTCTCACCACTTCTGATTCTCACCCTCTTTAATTTTTCACACCCATTTTGTCCCGATCGGCTTACAACCCGGTGGAGGATCTACCAACTCCCAAACTTGGTTCCTCTCAAAGTTCTCCAACTACTCATGCATTACGTTGACCCAACTGGAATCAGATAAAGTGTGTCCAAAATCTTTGGGCTCAAAGGTGGCAACGAAAGCAGCATGAGCAAAGTGAGAATTATTTCGAACCCTCGACCGAGTAGTGCGTTCGTTGATGTCCCCGATGATACTCGAAGCTGGGTGATCCACTTGAACTCGACGGGGAGGTTCTCGCCTTGAAGCTACCTCCCCCTCAATAGCAGCTTCTCCTTGATCTGGGATTGTCGTCGTGGGTGTAGGAGAGGGCCCGTTCTCGATTGTAGTCGAAGTAGTGGGTACATGCTCAACCGCGGGTGCCACACCGTCATCTTCATCATCTCCATGTTCATGCTCCTCCTCCTGAAATATCTCCTTGCCAAGCTCATCATTACCTGCACAATCAAAGACAAGAGGACTACGTGGCTGTGTCTCGTCGAAGGTAACCTCGCAAGTCTCCAAGATTTGGTTAGTTTCCAAGTTGAGCACACGAAATGCTCTAGAATGATTAGCGTAACCAAAGAAAATACCATCGACAGACCTAGCCTCAAACTTATCCAAATTCTTGCCTTTCTTTAGAATAAAGCACTTGCATCCAAACACATGAAAGTGACTTACCTTGGGAGTGCAACCGTGCATCATCTCATAGCACGTCTTCTTCTTGAATGCTCGAAGGAAAATCCTGTTCGAGACATAGCACGCGGTATTGACCGTCTCAGCCCAGAACCTCCTCGGAGTCCTATGCTCGTCGAGCATCGTCCGAGCCATCTCACACAGGGTTCTGTTCTTCCTTTCAACCACACCATTCTGGGGGGCGTATACAGACTCGAAAACTGATGTTCAAGACCCAAGTCCTGGCAGAAGGTTTCGAAACGAGAGTTTTTAAATTCCGAGCCATTGTCACTGCAGATCACTCGTATGGCATCTCTGTGCCTCTCGTTCTTCAACCTCAAGACAAGATCTCGAACAAAACCAAATGTCTCCCCCTTTTCCTCCAAAAAGAAGACCCACGCATACCGAGAGTAGTCGTCCACCACAACAAGGACGTACCACTTCCCACCCATAGATCGCACACGAGCTGGGCCAACAAGGTCCATATGGAGCAGGTCGCATGGACGCTCCGTCATCACATCGGTGAGGGGCGGATGGGAAGAGGCTACCATCTTGGCATGCCTACACGACGCACAAACCAACTCTTTCTCAAACCTCAACCGTGGTAATCCTCGGACCAAATTGAGTTTACTGAAGCGAGACAAAAGATCAAAGCTTAAGTGACCCAATTTACTATGCCACTTCCACAACTCACTCGAAGAACCAGCCAAAAAGCAACGAGCCACACCCGAAGACTGAGAGAAATCTGCTCGAAAGACTTGACCCTCGGGAACGACCATGCAAACCAGGTCCCCTCGAGAATCCAAAATCCGAGAACCACCAGGCCGAAACAACACTTTAAAACCCTCATCCAAAAGCTGGGAAATAGAAAGCAAATTGAATCCTAGCGATTGAACAAGAGCAACTCGCCTGAGAGTGACTTTGTCACTTATTTTGATCTCACCTTCTGAAAGCACACGCCCTCGCCCATTATCCCCGAAGGTGATGTATGTCTTTGACACCACCGGGACTAGACTTGAGAACCACCCCTTGTCTCCCGTCATATGCCTCGAGCAACCGGAGTCAATCAACCAAACGTTCCTCAAGTCCTCCACCTGAAATTCAAAAATGAGCATGGGAGCGAACAAATGACTCAGCACTGGGGTTAGTACCAAAAGAGTAAAACCAGTGCCGATCCATTTGCTCTAAAGTGGGGTTTGCACAATCCAAAGCATCACGCCTACCAAAGCTACCACCACGAGAACCACCACTAACACTACCACGAGGGAACCACCCCTGTATCTCTGGAGGAGAACGAAAGCCACGAAAGGAAGACCGTGGACCGTTGCTCCTCTCCAACTCAAAGCTACGACTCCTCCCACCATCGTATTGAGCACGAGGTGGAGAACGTCTAGCAAACTGAACACCACTAGACTCACCATGCCATCCACCTATACCACGACCAAAGGAACTGAACCGAACATCGCCACGACCTCGAAAACCAAACTGGCCAGTGCCCAGACCTCCACCGGCCAAAGCATGAACAGATGAAGGCATGAACATGAGCCTCTAAATGATGAACATATGAAGAACTGGCCAGTGCCCAGACCTCCACCGGCCAAGGCATGAACACGAGCCTCTAAATGATGAACATATGAAGAACTCAAGAACATATCACCCATGCATGAATATCACTTTAGTCTAAAAGGGAAATACAAAAATACTCACTTTGCTCTAAATGAAGAACAAGGAAGAACTCCTTCATCATCACCTTCACTTCCCTCTCTACCTAGCACTCACACACACCCTACATGGGGAATGAGAGGAGAGGAGAGGTTGGATGTGTCTCTAATTCTGCCCCTCTCCCCTCGTATTTATAGGCTAGAGAGGCTTGGGGGCTTGCTACAGCAGCTAGGGGCGCAGCTAATGAAATGGCGACACATGGTAGCGAATCTTGCTTTGCATGGTTGGTGAAGGCGGTTTGCAACCATGGCCAACCGCAGGGCGATACGTGTCCATGTCCTCTTTCTCACGCACGCTGCTTAACGCCGGCCAAACCCAGCCTCCCGCGCGGCACCTCGCATCTGCCTGTGCACGCGTGTGCGGTTGCATGTGCACCTGCTGTGCTACGGCTGTGGGCCCCCGCTGTCCCCTGCATGCGGTGCCACTGCCTACTGCCCGCTGCAGTCCGTGCCCAGGCGGTCCGCCTGTGGCCGCGTGCTGGCTTGGCCACGCGCGTGCCCGGGCGTTGACCCCGGCCGGCTGTGCTGCAGAGGTAGGGATGGAAACGGATACCTATTCGGATATCATTTTTTAGCTATTTTTTTTATTTTAGCTAAATTAAGCATAATATTTTGTATCTAAAAATTTATATTCTTGTTCTTCGTATTGTGCTTGATAAGATTCATACAAAATAAACCCCAAATGTGTGCTATATTTTGATCAAATGATGAAAAGAAATTTGGATTCGGATTCGGATACGGATACAGATGTTTTTTCACCTTTTTCTCTATCGAAAGCAAATAATCCATAAAAAAATTGTAGCTAATTTTTTTTATTTTTTCTAGTAATTAACTGGTTATAATGCATAAAAAATTAGCACCAAATTTATTTTATTGTGATCTAAAAAAAATTAATTTATTATACAATTCGGATGTTTTGGTTCCATCCCTAGCTGCAGCGCAAGCCGTGGGACCTAGTGGCATTGGGCCCGCTGGTGGGTCCTGGCGCGGTGAGGTGGGGTGCTGACGTCGTGATGATGTCAGCATCCCATAATATATTGGGCATTTAATATCTTCTGCACCCGAGCTCCAAAGTGGACAAACAATATATCCATTTTGATCGTCTCGACGAGCCCGTCGCAATGGTGGAATCCAATTTGTCATTTGGCACTGTTTCCAATGGCGCCCTTTTATAAGCCTTTGGCTCGCTTGCTCTGTGGATACATCGTTTAGCGTGCAATTCCATGCATCCTGCAATAAAAGCTAGCAACACCAACACTTGTGGAAATTGTTAGTATAAACCCCTATTCTAGTGTTGATGATCATTTTTCAATTATTTTATGCAGGAATTGACGGTGTAAAAGCAGTACTTAACAGCCGTCAACAGCGTGCGCCTGGTGGCCACCCGCCGCCCGCCACGTGGCGGCCTCCTGTTGTTTCCCGCGCGGACGCCGTACGGTGGGATGCTGACGTCATGATGACGTCAGCGTCCCTTAATAAATTATTCCTTTAATATCTTATGCATCCGAACTCCAAAGTTGTCAAATGATATGTCCATTTCGATCATCTCGACGAGCTCGTCGCAATGGTACAATCCAATTTGTCATTTGAGGTTGTTTATGATGACGTCCTATATAAGCCATTGGATCACTTGCTCTCAACTGTACCATTTAGCACGTATTTCGGTGTGCCCTGCAACAAAAGCTAGAAACACCAACACTTGTGGAGATTGGCAGTATAAAGCCCTATCCTAGTGTTGATGCTCACTTTTTATTTATTTTATGCAGGAGTTGATGGTGTAAAAGTGGTACTTAACAGGCGTCAACAACACCCCCACACTTGACCTTTGCTCGTCCCGAGTGAAGGGAGAACAAATTAAGTGGCACATGATATCCAGAGGTATGAAGCAAGTATAAGAGATATTCCAAACCATACCTTGTACTTGTGAACTTTGTGAAGTGTCTATTATGCCATCTTGGGTAGTTGAGGAATGGAACAGTCATGAATCAAATCACCTCTGCTCGTCATGTCAAATAACTTGGGGTTTTGCAATAAATTTTCAAAACAAACCTTGCTTAGCTCCTCATTTGATTCTCTCTGATCGCTCAATGTGTATATGCCCTCACCAAGGCATTAGATTTGCCTCTTTCATCCTACTTCTAATGACGGCTATATGCGGAGCTCAGGGTAGGATAAAAGATAAAGCATACTTGCATCACATCTATTGCAAAGTCAAAAACCGGATCTAAGGAGAAAATCAAATCATATAATCAGATCAAGATGTGCGCTTGTATGAGATGTGATGGATATGGTAAGGTGGATACTAGGCTCGGAATGGGTGCTAGATATTACCATATATATGATGAATGTTGTGGTGACGGTGAGGTGGACACTAGGCCCGGAACGGGTACTAGTTATTACCATCAAATTTATTGGAACTCCTTTTGCATGATCACATCCCCCTCCTTTTCCTTCTTTATTTTGGACATGGGTTATCCTTTCTTTCTTTCTTTCTTTCTTTCTTTCTTTTTTTTATCATGCCTTGAGCACGTGTCTTTCTTTTTTTTTTGAATAGCCCATGTCTCTTTTTAAAGGTCACTTTTGGAGAGAGAGGTCACATATGGAGCTTTATTTTGTGGAATGGATGGATGATACAATGCTAACTTCCAGTGTAGAAGTATAACAAGGGGATGTGGTGGTGCACATGAATCTTGATCATGAAATCATGAAAAGAATTCTCACAAGGGTCACAACAATTTGACAAAGCTCAATGCAATAACAAGCAGCATATGAGTATAAAGTTTTCAACTAAAAACATCATATGGCTTTGGTAGGACTATGGCATATCAAAGAGGAGCTTTGCAAAGGGTTTGCGGTTTTTAAAATAAATTTCCCAAGCACTCAAACATTTAGAGGGAAGATCATATCATCAAACCATATCTCAAATATCAACTACTCAGATGAGCATGAGTTCCCTAATGATATTTGTTCACAAGCATCAAGATAATAAGCATAGAATAAAACATATGCAAGCCAACCATAGGAAACATATAAGGCAGGTAGAGCACGATTCCAAGAGTTTGATCGATTTAGCAGATAAGAATTGAAACTTATACAAACTCATGAATCAAAGAGAGTGAGATAAAGGGTGCACATACCATCACTCCTGAAGAATATGAGAAACAAGGAAGACCAGTGGTGGTTTAGCTTACCCATGGGGCAGCCGGCTCACTCTAGTTTACCTTGTCCCTTGTCATGGAAGCGCAGTCGATGTTATGCAACACCTGTGTGGGATATCTCAAGTGTGTATGTTGATGATAAACTTGGGAGATCTCCCCCACACTTGTTCATGTACCTGGTGCTGTCTTCCAATAAAGTGGGAAAAAAAACAAAAGAGGGACTCTACTGGTTCAAGAACCAGGGAGCCTTTATTCAAATTCAAAATAAATTCACCATGAGATCTAGCTCAAACAAGGCTGACATGCCTTGGCTTACCTTTCCATTTGAATCAAGCTCGATGACTTACCCCATTCGGATTCGAAATTCCTGCAAGGGTTAGTCTGCATATACAACCAATATCCATGCAAGCATTACCTATAAGGTTCATCAATCAAACTCGACACCATATCTTGTTTGATTGAAGAAGACAGTTTTAACCTAAGCACCATGCTTAATTTAAAACAACCTATGAAAGCATGTAGCTAAACATGCACTCAAACCATAGCATTACAAACAAGATAAAGGAAGCATGAAAGCATGATCAAGCTATACTCAAAGGGACGTAAACATGAGCAAAAGATGGTGAACATCGGGCAACCTCTCGGAAGGGCTTTGTTTAATGTCAAAAGCAGGACGTACCTAACTGGGCAAGAGGCAAGAGCTAGCATCATCTTCAAACTAAGATAAGATTTGGTATGAGAGGAACTTTTACTCGGGATGCTCACATACCTCCCCCACACTTGAAGTTTGCATTGCTAGGCAATAAAACTCAAGTATGTGGAGATCAAGCTTCCATTTGTAAATGTTCTCTCAACAAAAACTTATAAAGGTGTTGTAGTAATGTAGCTCGCATGTTTTTAGGCGTCACCTGTCCATCATTCTTTTCAATCTCCACCTGAAAAGGTTAGCGACCAAAAATACCCGAAGGACAACCTTATCATAAGAACATGCTCTTGCTTTTTATTTGAAAAGGGAAATAAAACCTAATCTAATCCAGGCTATCTCCTGGTAGTGCTTTGTTTACGATCATAAGCTCGACCCTGGGAACTTCCTTCCTGCAGCTATCATTGGTGATGTCATTTCCATCTCACCACCAATTTTTGATGTGTCATTGAAGCTTTAGCTGCAAGGTTAGTGCCACAGTGCATACACGAAATCTGCAATGCTTATGGTAAACATATGCATCTACAACCATCCTTCTAAACTTTTTACAGGAGAGGACCATAAGGCAGTTGTAGTCCTCGTGCGTGCTCAGTGCACTAAGCATGACTGACTCTGGAGAGGCATGATGCAAGCATGGTTCATGAGGTGTATCAAGAATGAAGCTACCATGCTCATCAATGGAATCCTTTCCTTTGGACTCCAGAGTCAGTGCCTCAAAGATTTCCATGGCCAATGATTTCTCCATCTCAAGAGATACATCGTGGAAGCTCAATGTTGATTCTCGATCAAGGTCGAGAGCAACATCATACTGTCCAGCGGGAAGAGGCTCAAACTCGATCGAGGATGATGATGATCGTTCGCTTTCACAAAGGTGAAGAGGATCTTCCGTTGAGGAGTAGAAAATTCTACAACCTCAGTGACAACAGGCTCGGACGATGCGAACAGAGATACATGATTCATCTCCTCGAGCGGGTTTTGCTTGGGAAGAGGCTTTGCCCTAGAACTTTCCGAGAACAAAGGGGTGGTGGCAGAAGCGGCTTCCCTAAGCTTTTCATCTAGG
The DNA here is from genome assembly GCA_036936925.1 of Cenchrus fungigraminus. Taxonomy (NCBI): domain Eukaryota; kingdom Viridiplantae; phylum Streptophyta; class Magnoliopsida; order Poales; family Poaceae; genus Cenchrus; species Cenchrus fungigraminus. The sequence goes on along the minus strand of CM072778.1, from coordinate 43,276,857 downwards.
CTCCCTCGGGATGCATCGAGATGTTTTTCTGCTGGGGAGCCTAAGAGGAGATCAAGATCGAGGACATCAAAGATGTGGAAGTCTAGATTAACCTTGATCTTGTCTATTAGGAGTGGCACGACACATGCAACCCCCCGCGACACTCAAGAATATGTCCGGAGGGACAACTCTTAAGGAGTTTCTCGGATGGTCTTAGCGTAACATTGCCAAACAAAGTATATGCTAGGTACCATGGCATGACATTAACCTCCATAGTGGGGTTAAGATCGGCTTCTACGATAATTCCTTTTATGGAACAAGAAATGATCGTAGAGGGTGAACAAATCCAAAGTGCTTCGGAAAAGTTTCCCACTCTAGTCGACCACTTCTTCTCCATGGCCTCCATGATAGATGTTTCATTTGGAGGATCGGGAGGCAAAGGAGGTACCGTAGGCCTAGGGGAAGGTTTTGTCGAGAGATTTTTGGAATGATTGATTTGGACAGAATGAGTATCCTCCCCTGTTTGGGCAACAAAGGAATTCGTGGTGTCTAAAAGATATCTAGAATGATCATCCTCGAATTTGGAAGTGAACTCCGAAGGTTGAATTTCTTCCTTCGGTGTCTGCGGTTCAGGAGAGGCTTCAACAGACGAGTCTTGGGGTGTGAAGGTTGAAGGCTCAGACTGTGATGTTGAGGGACTCTCATGGCTCGACTCGGATTCCTCTCGGTAGGGCTTAAGCTTGAAGTAGGTATCGTCAATGGAGAGATTATCCAGGATATACATATATTCAGCTGGATCCCTTTGAAGAAATGGCTTTCCGAAATCAAGATGGCGGGCAGAGCGCTTGTCGAGGCCATCATAAAAGTTGCGAAGCAACTGAGATTCAGGTATCGACAAGGGAGGTGCAAACTCCACTGGTAATATAAATCTAATCCAGGCTCTGCTTACCGACTCCTTCTCTTTCTATCGTAAACAGCGGATATCTTCCCGTAGAGTAGCGAGACGAGACGGAGGGAAAAACTCACAACAAAACTTGTCTTTAAGCTTATCCCAACTATCGTTTATGCTACCTACGGTGTATGTGTACCAATGTTCGGCCTTACCTACGAGAGAGTAAGGGAACATCTTCCACATGAAGGTATCCATTCCCTTGTCATTGGTAATAAGGGAACTGAAACGCTCGAACTCGCCCAGATGATCGTACGGGTTTTCACTTGGTAACCCAGAGAAGGGATGTTTCCGAACATACTTGATCCAGTCAGGAAGGAACTTAAAGCCAGATGTATGGATAAGGTGCACAGAAGATGGTGGCTCTGGGGGTTCATCCCTGGAGGCAGAGATGCTTTTATAGGAAAGCTTCTCCATGGATAGCGGGGGTAGAGGTAGAAGTAAAGAAAACGAAAAAGGATATCTCGAAGGGTAACGGGGGTAAAGGTAGAAGAAAATGAAAAAGATAGATACGAGGACCACTGGGTACGAAGATAGATACAGCAACCGTTCCCCGGCAACGGCACCAGAAAGCTTGTTGGGTATTTTAGCGACACACGAAATAAATCTGCAAGCGCACGGATACTGTTGTAGCTTTCACCTCAGAGTATTCCAAGGGTATCGAATCCAAGGGAACGTATGTGTACTAACTTTGTATAGTCGATCCAAGGACACACCCAGATAAGAGGTAAGGATAGAGAGAGGATTCCTCTAGAGAGCTCTACAGATGAGGTTAAAGGTCGATCTCTCAAGAACTTGCTTCGGGCACTGGCTAACCCCTGATCTGTCAGGAGACTCCGGCCTACGGATCTAGGACGAACCTCAACCTGCACTATATCCGAACGTGGAGGATTTCAAAGGATCAACAGGGCTGTCACCACCTGCGTCTACCTCTACCAATCCGTGGGATATAGGGCAAACGAAGGATAACCCTTAGCCCAGACACTACGTCTATGCTACTGGTTACTACCGTAGCCTGACTACGCTATCCCATGGTGCGTAGCAACCTACGACACTCTATATTAAATATAGAGCGATGAACCCACAAGGAGGAGAACTGATCTCACTCAACTATAGGTACTACTAGCTTATGCTAACGGCATACGAGAGAGCACTCGGTCCCGTACTAAGCTTCCAACGTATACAAACGACTTGCAACAGACGAACGTATAAACCCAAGATCTACGCACTAGCAGAGGAGAAAGGCTACTCATGCAACCTAGCATAAACTATTAGAAAGGGATCAAGAACACACTTTATTCTAATCAGAGCATGCAAGCATCTCCACTTTATTCTAAATGACGAACATGCATACAAACGGATATGAACACGTGTGACCCTATGCTACAAGATCGAAAGGTTGTGTTCACGAAGAACACAAGCCTCTAAATCAAGACCAAACGAAGAACACAAGAACATATCACCTATGCATGAATGCTACTTTAGTCTAAATAGAAAATGCGGAAATACTTACTTTACTCTAATTGAAGAACAAGCATCCGTAGATACAACTCACTCTCTATTCTCAACTCTAATCTACATACACACTAGGAGAGGCCTCTCCTTTGAAGGGAAGCTCTCATCCTAGGATGAATTGGTGTGTCTCCTTTCTTACCCCCTCCCCTTCTATTTACAGGCTAGGGAGTGTGAGAGCTAGGGGGTGTTTGTGCCTCAAACTGCTGGCCGTAGCCACCCCTGGGACGCAACTTGGCACTGTACCGTGCAGGAGAAGATGCTTGAGGCGGTGGGAGAGAAAACCGGAAGAAAACCGGACCCTAGGGGGTCGAACCGGCCTTGAACCGTGCAGCTGGGCACTGAACCGGGCGATTTAAGGCGTGAAGCGGCAGCAAAGGGCAGCGGACCGGGAACCGACCTGCGGCCGGCCAGTCCCCACACGCCACCTGTCCTTCTGGCCCGGTCCGCCCGCGCTCCCGCGTGCGCGCGCCTGCGGGCGTTGACCCGCGGCTGGGGAGGACGGCGGCCACTTGCGGTGTGCCGCGTGGCCCGACCAGGCGCCCGCCTCCCGCATGCGGTTGAGGCGCGCGTGCGCCTGGCGGCCACCCACCGCCCACCACGTGGTGGCCTCCTGTTGTTTCCCACACGGATGCCGTACGGCGGTGGGATGCTGACGTCATGATGACGTCAGCGTCCCTTAATAAATTGTTCCTTTAATATCTTCTGCATCCGAACTCCAAAGTTGTCAAATGATATGTCCATTTCGATCGTCTCGACGAGCTCGTCGCAATGGTACAATTCAATTTGTCATTTGAGGTTGTTTATGATGACGTCCTATATAAGCTATTGGATCACTTGCTCTCAACTGTACCATTTAGCACGTATTTCGGTGTGCCCTGCAACAAAAGCTAGAAATACCAACACTTGTGGAGATTGTCAGTATAAAGCCCTATCCCAGTGTTGATGCTCACTTTTTATTTATTTTATGCAGGAGTTGACAGTGTAAAAGTGGTACTTAACAGGCGTCAAGAGGGCGTGTATCCTAGTTTAATGTATTAGGGGTAGTTTCGTCTTTCGGTTGCCTCCATATAACCCAAGTGGTGAGAGGATGGCAGCCATCTCTTGGAACCCTAGCTCATTTTGTTTTGCTATTTTCCTCTTCCTATTTTCCTTAGGATTTTCTAGGACTAGCTTGAGGGCTTCATGGTGAGACTTGAGAGAGGGATGGATGATCGGGAGGCAAGCTAGACCTTGTATGAACCTTCATGGTGTGTATAGATGATTCGACGTGGTTCCTTAAGGCTTGATTGTGTCTCTCCCGTTTTCCCTTTTTGGTGATTTTCAGAGTCTTTTCTTGGCGATTTTTTTGTGGCGGTTTTGAGACCTTTCTCTTTGGGATTTGGTGGGGGATGTATACATGAACCCTTCGTGGTTCTTTTCCGTGTGATTCCCCTCCCAAATACGTGAGTAAAGGGGCTCGATTTTGGGGTTTTCCTAGGTTTCGGGAAAGTGGTGTTCTTGGTGGAAATCCTTCGATTCCTCTTGATTCAATGAGTTTTGGTGGACCAAATCATAGCTATGGGATGCCCATGAGGTACTCCTACTATCCCCAAAGTCTTGTGCGAATCCGTGGACCGAATCGGGAGATCGGGATTTGGATTTGGAGGAGTTGACCCGCGGGTTGCTGTTCATCCCGAGCTGCCCAGGCCTGACTGGTGCATGTGAACGGTGTGACCGGTGCAAGGTCCCTGTGGGATTTGCCTCGGGTGAACTGCCTGATTCGTGTGTCTTTGGGCTGAGGTGTTGCTGGTCAGTTCTTGGGAGGTTTTAAGGAGTTTTGCTAGGTTTTGTGAACGGTTTCTTCTCTTTCAGTTTGAGTTTTGGAGGTGGTTTTTGTTCCAGGGCCTAGAGGAGTCACTGAGGCTTCCTGGAACACTTCCGTGCAACTGCTAATCCCACCGGCCTGACCGGCGCTATCTACCGGTCTGACCGGCGCTATCGGTCTGACCGGCGTAGGCCATCGGTCTGACCGGTGTGGCACAGGCAGCAAGTTGTGCAGATTTCTACTACGTGTTTGGTGCGAGTGTTTCAGTTGGTTGAGTTGTTGGTTCCTAGGACTAGTAGCATTCCAGTGGCTACGTGGCCTTGGCCAACTTGGGTTGTTGAGTCGGAGAAGTGATTTGGCCAAGCCGTGTTCGACTTGTTGGAGAAGCCATCTCCTTCGAGAAGAATTTTTATCGGCTCCCATTCACCCCCCTCTCTGGTCGCCAGTTTGGTCCTTCAAGTGGTATCAGAGCCGGTTATGGGTCTTTATTGACTCTAACCAGTCTAAGATCCAAAGATGGCGTACCAGGAACGGGGTTCGGGTCCTCCGCACTTCGATGGGAAAAACTACCAGATGTGGCAGAGGCGGATGGCAGCTTTCCTCCACAGCAAGGGTCAGATCCTTTGGGATGTTACAGTGAACACAGCTTATAACATCCGATTAACTTCCTTGCTCCAGGATCGAGGGACATGCACAACGCCAACAACAAGGCAGTCGACTACTTGTTTCGTGCTCTGTGTCAATCCGAATTCGATCAGGTTCAGACAGAGGACTTGACTTGTAGGATTTGGGAGCAGTTGAAGGATGCTCATGTTGGAAATGCTCAGGTTCAGGCTCGGATGTATGCGACTTACCGAAGAGAGTACGAGAACTTCACTCATCTCCCCGGTGAGTTAATTGATGCCTTGTTCTAGCGGTTCACGGTAGTTGTGAACAACATGAGGGCCAATGTGGCCGAGCTCCCGTACGATGACCATGACAGAGCCGTGAAGCTCTTGCATGCGCTGGAACATACAGTATGGGACAGAAAGGTTGAGGCCATTCTTGAGTCAGAGAAGTATGACACTCTGACGGTGAACGAGCTGTTCTCTAAGCTCAAGTCCGCTGAGGTGGATCGTTGTGTGACAGCCCATATTGAGAGCCCAACTGATTCCCATAGTCTTGCTCTCGTTGGTGGCTCAGGTGCTAAGTCTAACGCTAACCCATTCTCCAGGATGTATTCTCTGTCTTCCTTGATGTCTTTGCCAGATGAGGAGTTCGACGTGCTTGGAGAGGATGAGCTGGCGCTGTTGACCCGGAGGTTCGAGAGGTTGCACGAGAACCGGGTGAACATAAGGAGGACCACACGGACATGCTTTCAGTGCGGCAAGCCAGGACACTTCGTCGCCGACTGTCCGGAGAAGATGGAGAACAAGGACGGCTATAAGCACCGGTCGAGGACGGAGAACAAGCACCGATCAAGGCGTGATCACAAGCACAAGCACAGGAACAAGGACGAGCGGAGATCGAGGAAGAAGGACGGCCACGGGAAGAAAGCTCGAGCGATGGTCGGAGCAAGCGACGTCGACTCCAGCTCCGCGTATTCTACCTCGAGCTCCAGTAGCAGTGAAGATGATGGTGATCGGCGCAAGAGCAAGAAGGCATCCAAGAACTTGAGCGGGCTGAGCTGCTTCACACGGGACGGCTTCTGCGGCATGGCACACAGCTCCGGCAGCAAGAAGAGCCAGAAGGATGACTCGGACTCCGACTCTAAGGATGAGGTACGAGATGAGTTTTCCTTCTTGCGCCAGGAGAATGAGGAGCTTGGCAAGTTGCTTGATAACCACGATGACATGCTTAGAGAGGCTAAGAAGATGAGGAAAGAGCTTAGGGCCACACTAGAAGATGCTAGGAACAGAGCAGCTGAGCTAGAAACACAGAACCTTGATGTTAAGCTTGAGATAGATTCGCTTAAGGCTTCACCTATTGTTTCTGATGAGGTTGATTGTGGTGATTGCTCTATTTTCCTAGCTGATCTTACTGCTCTTAAGGAAAAGCATGCCTCTAAGTGTGAGGAACTAGATGTGCTTAGGGTTGAAGTGTCTGAGCTCAAGTCTAGACCTGCTTTGCTAGGTGCTTACACTTCTTACCCTGTTTTGCATGAAAAACTTGCTGAGTCTTGTGCATACATTGTTTGGCTTAAGGCTGATTTGGAAGCACCTATTCCTACTTCCTTCTCTACTTGTGAATTGCATGCTGTAAAGAATCTGGAACTTGCACATTATGTGGATCGTTTGTAGGATGAGAATGATGAGTTGAGGAAGTGTATGAGTTGGTTGTCGGGTCAGGAGCCTCAGCTTGGTGTCATGATAGCGGCTTTCAAACGCTATGATGGTCAGGCACTTGGGGCTGACAAAATTGGAGAGAGCAGTGGTGAGGGAGATGAGAGAGTTGGAGAGATCCTTATCCCACCACAAACAATCCACAAGAACAAGTTTGAGCCAATACCCAACCATCTTAGAAACAAACTTGACACAACTCTAGATCCACCCGTGTTTCCTCCCCAAATCAACGATTTCCAAAAATCGGTGAGATTTGTGAGCTCAAAGGGAGACGTGGTTGGAGAGAAGAAAGGTGAGAAGCTGAGTGAGCAGCCCCAACCCAAGCCTAAACCAAAACCCATCCGGTTTCATTGTGAGTTTTGTGGTAGAGATGGTCACAAGAATGAGTTTTGCTTCAAGAGGAAGCGTGAGGAGAGGTTGGCTAAGGAGTGGGCTAACAAGGACAGGTACCACCCCTCAAATGGTGTACCTAAGCCTCGTATGCAAATGCCCAGGGCCAAGGCCATTATGAGAACGGTTCCGGCTTGGGGTGATCGGAGAGTTTCAGGTGGTGCTACTGGCCGAGCACCACCGGTCAGACCGGTCAGGGGGACTGGTCAGACCGGTGCAGGTCTAGGTGCTGGGCGGTTTGGTTTCCGTGCTCATGAGGATGCTTGGTTCAGTTCCTTTGGTCGTGGTACAGGTGGTTGGCATGGTGAGTCTGGTGGTGTTGAGTTTGCTAGGCGTTCTCCACCTCGTGCTCAATACGAGGGTGGGAGGAGTCGTAGCTTTGAGTCTCAGAGGAGCTACGGTCCACGGACTTCCTTTCGTGACTTTCGTTCTCCTCCAGCGAGACAGGGGTTGTTCCCTCGGTGTGGTTCTCGTGGTGGTAGCTTTGGTAGGCGTGATGATTTGGATTGTGCTAACCCCACTTTGGAGCAAATGGCTCGACACTGGTTTTACTCTTTTGGTACTAACCCCAGTGCTGAGTCGTTTGTTCGCTCACGTGCTCGTTTTTGAATTTCAGGTGGGAGACTTGAGGAACATTTGGTTGATTGACTCTGGTTGCTCGAGGCATATGACCGGAGACAAGGGGTGGTTCTCAAGTCTCGTCCTGGTGGTGTCCAAGACATACATCACCTTTGGGGACAATGGGCGAGGGCGTGTGCTTTCAGAAGGTGAGTGACAAGGTCACTCTCAGGCGTGTTGCTCTTATTCAATCGCTCGGGTTCAATTTGCTTTCCGTGTCCCAGCTTTTGGATGAGGGTTTTGAGGTGTTGTTTCGGCCTGGTGGTTCTCAGATTTTGGATTCTCGAGGGGACCTAGTTTGCACGGTCGTTCCCGAGGGTCAAATCTTCCGAGTGGATTTCTCTCAGTCTTCAGGTGTGGCTTGTTGCTTTTTGGCTGGTTCTTCAAGTGAGTTGTGGAAGTGGCATAGGAAGTTGGGTCACTTAAGCTTTGACCTTTTGTCTCGCTTGAGTAAGCTCAATTTGGTCCGAGGATTGCCACGGTTGAGGTTTGAGAAAGAGTTGGTTTGTGCGCCGTGTAGGCATGCCAAGATGGTAGCCTCTTCCCATCCGCCTCTCACCGATGTGATGACAGAGCGTCCATGCGAGCTGCTCCATATGGACCTTGTTGGCCCAGCTCGTGTGCGATCTGTGGGTGGGAAGTGGTACGTCCTAGTTGTGGTGGACGACTACTCTTGGTATGCTTGGGTCTTCTTTTTGGAGGAGAAGGGTGGGACGTTTGGTTTCGTTCGACATCTTGTCTTGAGGTTGAAGAACGAGAGACACAGAGATGCCATACGAGCTATTCGCAGTGACAATGGCTCGGAATTTAAAAACTCTCGTTTCAAAACCTTTTGCCATGACTTGGGTCTTGAACACCAGTTTTCAAGTCCGTATACGCCCCCCCAGAATGGCGTAGTGGAAAGGAAAAATAGAACCTTGTGGGAGATGGCCCGGACGATGCTCGATGAGCATAGGACTCCGAGGAGGTTCTGGGCTGAGGCGGTCAATACCACGTGCTATGTGTCGAACATGATTTTTCTCCGAGCTTTCAAGAAGAAGACGTGCTATGAGATGATGCACGGTCGTACTCCCAAGGTGAGTCATTTCCATGTGTTCGGATGCAAATGCTTCATTTTGAAAAAGGGCAAGAATTTGGATAAGTTTGAGGCTAGGTCAGTTGATGGTATTTTCTTTGGTTATGCTACTCACTCTAGAGCATTTCGTGTGCTCAACTTGGAAACTAACCAAATCCTGGAGACTAGCGAGGTTACCTTCGACGAGACACAACCACGTAGCTCTCTTATCTTTGATTGTGCAGGTGATGATGAGCTTGGCGAGGAGATCTTTCAAGAGGAGGAGTATGAACATGGAGATGATGAAGATGGTGGTGTAGAGCCTGCGGCTGAGCATGTACCTACTACTTCAACTACGATCGAGGACGGGCCCTCTCCTACACCTACGACGACATGCCGAGATCAAGGAGGAGTTGTTGCTGAGGGGGAGGTAGCTTCAAGGCGAGAACCTCCCCGACGAGTTCAAGTGGATCACCCAGCTTCGAGGATCATCGGGGATATCAACGAACGCACTACTCAGTCGAGGGTTCGAAACAATTCTCACTTTGCTCATGCTGCTTTTGTTGCTACCTTTGAGCCCAAAGACATTGGACACGCCCTATCTGATTCTAATTGGGTCAACGCAATGCATGAGGAGTTGGAGAACTTTGAGAGAAACCAAGTTTGGGAGTTGGTAAATCCTCCACCGGGTTGTAAGCCGATCGGAACAAAATGGGTGTGGAAAAATAAAGAGGGTGAGAATGGAGAAGTGGTGAGAAACAAGTCGAGGTTGGTAGCGCAAGGGTATAGTCAGAAGGAGGGGATCGACTACGAGGAGACCTTTGCTCCCGTAGCCCGTTTGGAGGCGATTAGGATCCTTCTAGCCTTTTCCGTGGCTAAAGGGTTCAAATTGTACCAAATGGATGTGAAGAGTGCCTTCCTGAATGGTGTGTTGGAGGAAGAGGTGTTTGTGAAGCAACCACCGGGGTTTGAGAGTGAGAAGTACCCCCACCAGGTGCACAAGTTGAGAAAGGCGCTCTATGGTTGAAACAGGCGCCTAGGGCTTGGTATGGCAGGTTGAGGGGGTTTCTGTTTGCTAAGGGCTTTGAGATGGGGAAGGTAGATCAGACCTTGTTTCTCCTCAAGCAGGGCATTGATATTCTGATTGTTCAGGTGTACGTGGATGATATTATCTTTGGTGGCTCGTCTCACTCTTTGGTTGCAAGGTTTGCAGAAGACATGAGAAGGGAATTCGAGATGACATGAGCAGGGAATTCGAGTTGAGCATGATGGGTGAGTTGCAGTTCTTCCTCGGGCTCTAGATCAAGCAGTCGAAGGAAGGAACATTTGTGCACCAAGCTAAGTACACCAAAGACATTGTGAGGAAGTTCAAGATGGAGGACTCCAAGGCCATGGCGACGCTTATGAGTACGACTATAGCTCTTGATGCGGACGAGGAAGGTGAACACGTGGACCAGAAGGAGTACGGAAGCATGGTCGGGTCACTCCTGTACTTGACGACGACGAGGCCGGACATCCAGTTCTCGGTATGTCTGTGCGCTCGTTTTCAAGCGTCTCCAAGGACTTCGCATCGGCAAGCAGTCAAGCGCATTTTCAGGTATTTGCGATACACTCCCAACTTCGGACTTTGGTACTCCGCGTCTTCTTCTTTGGCGCTTCATGGTTTTTAGACGCAGATTTTGCCGGGTGTCGGTTGGATAGGAAGTACACTTCTGGGACTTGGTAGTTCTTGGTTTCTTCTTTCGTGTCTTGGTCTTCCCGCAAACAATCGAGTGTTGCTCAATCCACTACCGAGGCAGAGTATGTAGCCGCTGCTAGTTGTTGCTCTCACCTCCTTTGGATCACATACACCATGAATGACTTTGGTGAGGAGTATACCCATGTCCCACTTCTATGTGACAGCACCAGTGCCATAAGCGTTGCAAAGAACCTAGTGCTTCATTCCAAAACCAAGCACATAGAAGTGAAGTATCATTTTCTGAGAGACAATATTGAGAAAGGGAAAATCGCCTTGATCCATGTACCCACACATGACCAGCTCGCCGATATTTTCACCAAGCCCCTAGATCAAGCAACTTTCACTCGTTTGCGGGGGGAACTTGGTGTGTGTTTGATTTCTTGAGTTGGGTGTGGGAGCTCCTTTGTAGCATATGTATAGCTTTCCTTTATGCATGTTTGCATACGCATTGCATTTTGTATCATGATGTATAGGCATCTTTGTATCTTAGGTTGCATGCATTTGTATCATATGCATTGTGGTAGGAAAAGCTTCTTCTATATACATTGTTCACCATGACGTGCTATATATGATCATTTGAGCTAGTTTGGTATGCTATGGTTAGTTTGGCTTAGCTCTTGATGATCTTGGTTTATGCCCATGGTTGCTAGCTATGTTTTTGAAAAAATGCTACATGTATGACCTCTTATGAGTAAATGCCTTTATATGATCTTGACATGTTTTTGTGGCATCACTATGCTTAATTTGTGGTTGTATAGCTTATTTTGATCATATGGGGCCAAAGGCTCATTTGTCATCATGAATGTTTAGCCCGCTTGCTTTATCTTGTGGAGGGGCATAAGTTCCTTTTTGTCGCAAAGACATTTCATGTACCAAATGCAAATCTGAAAATGAAATGTAAATTGCTTGGAAAATGTGCTCCCATGTCATATGTGCTTAATTTATATAGCTTTGGGTGCTAAATCGTTGCATGATGCCAACCAATGAGAAGTCTCATACATAGAAGTAGGCACATGGCTCGGTGGCTTTGACATGACATGAGGTACTTGAGGGTGTTTATGATGATCTTATGATTAGAATGGTTGTCCTAGCATGAAGTTTGTGTGGCCTTGTCATTTTGACATGTTTTGCTCATGTTTAGGACTTTGCTCATGAGAGGGTGATTTTTCGCAAATTTGCTCAATTCTACCTTAGCTTTGCCCAATGGTTGTGAAACTTGGTGATCTTGTAGCTGATGTTCATACGAAGCTATAGAGTATTTAACTTGCTCATTTGGACATGTGTAGCATCTTGTGTTGAATTTTGTCTATTTGAGAAGCTCTAGGTTGCATTTTCTCGCTTTTTGCCTTGATTCATGCATTGGCCACAAGGGGGAGATGGTTGTGAAGGGAAAGGACTTCTGGATGCTTTTGGAAGGTTTCCGAGTGGTTTCCAGACATTTTTGGGCTCTTGCAGTTCCCAGTTTTCCCAGGTGGTCATCGGCCTGACCGGTGAAGGCCACCGGTCTGACCGGTGTGAGTGTCAGATCTGGGCAGATGTGGTGCACCGGTCTGACCGGTGCGGTGGACCGGTTTGACCGGTCAGAGCTGAGCTGGTGTAGCTGCTCTGTCTTGTGAAGAGGTTTGCATGCATTCCTCCAGGGGGAGTTGCATTGGTTCAGGGGGAGCTTGCATGTGTGCAGGGGGAGCTCTTTGTGGTTTTCGAGCTTTGGTTTGGTGGTTTGTGCTTTTTCCTTGAGCTTGGTTTTTTGCCTCGGTTGTGTCGAGCCGTTGCCCTTGCCTAAGGGGACCGAGACTTGTCTTCTTCAAGTGATCTTGCTCTTTGCCTTTCTTTTGGCTTTCGATCGCTTGTTGAAGTTTCTTTGTTCGTTTCTTTTCTTTTCCTTTTCTCTTTGGTTACCCAAATGTGTGTGTTGTCAATGCACTCATCAAGGGGGAGATTGAGGACCTGTGTGGTTTGAGGACCGGTGGATGGTCGCTTCCTGGTGTGATGAGTGATTGACAACATTGTGTAGACTAACTCTTGGCTAAGTATTGCAAGTGCAGGTTGCGGCTTGACTGGTGTTGGTGCAGGTGAAGAACAAGCGCGAAAGGTCGTTGCCGGTGAGGCCTCCAGGTGTGGAGAAGACAAGTAGGCTTGGTTCGAGGGACCCGGTGGCCAGCAGGTGAAGGACCGATTAGGCGACCAGAGAGGGGGGAGTGAATGGGAGCTGATAAAAATTCTTCCCGAAGGATGAACTCGACCTATACCCCAAAATCACAACCGAGGATTCCCACACGAGTTTGCCAAGGTCGCGTAGTCACAACGGACCTACCAACTCTAGGAACAAACCCCAACTCAAAGCAACACGGAAGCGCAACTCAAGAAGCAAAGGACTTAGGCAATCTGCAGTGGCCTGGGCGGACCGTCCGCACGGAGGGTGCAGACTGTCCGTGGGGCCCAGGCGGACCGTCCGCAAGCACAGGACGGACTGTCCGAAAAAGGCACCCGAACCACCAGTAGTGCACCGCGAAAAACAGACCATCCGTAGCCTACCCGCGGACCGTCCGCCACCACGGACCATCCGCATGACCCACGCAGACTGTCCACCAAACACCTCGCAACCAAAAACACCCGACTCGATGGATCGAAACATGGGCTCGCAAGAACGCACGAAGAACACGACGAACACCTGGTCAGCCGGCTCCTCGCGGACCGTCCGCGAGCACCTGGCGGACTGTCCGCCACACGCGGACAGAGCAGCCCGAGCTCGACCCCTACAAGGTCAACTCCACCTTCCCTTCACCCAATCTCCCAAATCAACCAAGGGATTGCTACCAAATCATAGGTGAAGATGAAGCATCTCTAGGAGATGCTATACCTACGAATTTATAGCCCCAAACCCACTGAATCGAGAGGAATCGAGATTCTACCGAGCTCACACAAAGAGCTAGGGTTCCAACCAAAATCCTTCAATCGGAGGCCAAATTCGGAGTTTGAGGAGTCAAGATCAAGCACAAAGATGCACGAGACATCTATCCATGATCTCCACAAACAAATCCGAACCCAAACACCTCAGAATCGAAGGAACAAGCCACACACGAAAAACCAACGAAAATAGCCCGAAAAAGACACGAAAATCACACGAGCTACAAGAAGGAAATCGACGCAACCATGAAAGCTTCCATACACTCGGAGATCAGATTCTCTACAAAACGGTGAAGAAAATCTAAACCTATGGAGCAGAGAAATGGGAAGCAGTCCGGATGGATGGTTTTCTCAAAGACCCTAGAGCTAATATATATGAGTTCCTCTGGGTTGGGCGAATGACCAAGCTACCCCTAGCACTTAAGTTGAGATACACACCCCTCAGGGGCAAATAGGTCTAGTAGCACTCCTCTTCATCGCACGGCCACGCCTTTGCCTGTAGCGAACATGGCCCCATTTGCCATTTGTTCGAGTTGATTTTGGTGATTCATGCTAACACAAGTAATGGGACTAACCACATTGTCTAGCATGTCTTTGTAGGCGTTCCTAGGTCCCATGGATGTTACCACAAGTTAACATACCATGCCCAAGTTAACATGTCATACCACAAGTTAACATACCATGCACATGTTATGTTACTCATAGCAAAAATGAGGACTTAGTATATATTTTGAGGCTATAAGTGATGGCATGTTAAGTATGTTAAGTTGAAGCAAAGATCCAAGTTGAAGATGCAAAGGAAAAGAAGAAAAAGGGCACCGTCGGATGAACCGACGGTACCATCAGAGCATAGCGTCGGTGTAGTTGGTACACTGCGCAGCGACTGGAATCAACTTGACACCGTCGGATGATCCGACGGTATATATCCTAGTTGCGTCGGATGAATTGAAGAAGAGAAGCCGCGAAGACAGCAGCGTCGGATGAACCGACGGTCCATTGGTGGGAACCGTCGGTCTATCCGATGATCATGTTTGAACAAGACAGAGACGCGCCAAGATCAATGCAGTAGCATCGGATGAACCGACGGGTCAGCAGTGGTTCATCTGACAGTTTCGTGGAAGCTAACAGTAAGGTTTTGGCCGCGGGGTCTTCAGCACCGGATGATCCAACGGTGCGTCGGAGCATAGCGTCGAAGTAGTTCTGTCAGAGAACCTCAACGGCTAAGTGACATGGGAGGGGCACCAGATGAACCGACACCCTGAAAAGGATAGCATCGGTTCATCCGACACTTACTTTTTCAGTGGCCGTTAGCCAACGGCTCCTTGGGTGCCTTGGGCTATTTATACCCCCTCCACTCACCCATTTGATGTTGTTGGATTGTGTGGAAGTGCAGAGGAGTGCTAGACACATAGAAGATCATATCCAATCCATCCAAGTGCTTAATTGCTCATCCATAGACTTGCATATGCTTAGTGTATGTGCTTAGTGCTAGGCTTAGCTTAGAGCTGAGTGAGTGCAAGGTTGTGCCAACCTTGTGAGGTGATTCTTGAGTGAATCAAGGTGTACAAGGTCCGCCGGAAGCCTTGGGGCCACAGTGGCTCACCGGCAACCGTCTTCGACCCTCCGGCTTGGTGTGGAGTGGCGAGGACACTTTGTGCGGGGGACGTGGAGACCACCATCCTAAGTGAAGAAGCTCCTTAGTGGAGGCGGCATCAAGGTGACCAAGGGAGCTTGGCGAGAGCCTAAGTGGCGAGCCTTTGTGGCAAGTCAAGTGGTGCTCTTGGGAGAGACTTGGTGACCGGGAAGCAATACTCTTGTGTGAGTGCTTCAACAACGTGGACTAGGGGTGGCTTAGTGCCTACCGATACCACGGGATAAATCACGTGTCAAGAGTTTGCTTCCTCTCATCCCCCTTTACGTTTCCGTATTACTCTCTTGCAATCTTTGCTTGCCTTTACTTTCCTAGAGTAGTATCATGCTAGGATTGGCTATAGGTTGCAAACCTTTGTTTTGGGATGGGATTTTCACACTAGAACAACCGTAGTTGCACATCTAGATAGTATGTTCTAGTTTTACTTTGTGTAAAAGTAGTGAAGCCATATGTTAAGGTTTTTAGTTGCCTAATTCACCCCCTTCCCCTCTTAGGCTACGAGCATCCGATTCCTTACAAGTGGTATCAGAGCCGAGACTCACTTCCTTCACAAGGAAACGCCAATTTGATTGGTAAATTGTGAAAACCGGCTCATTGGAACGGTTAGGCTTCACCGCCTAGTGAGTTGCTCTATAGAGGTATGAAAGGGGTGGATACCTTAGGTTTGGCTCCAAATTTCGATGGCACGGGCTATCCTCGGTGGAAGGTTCTCTTGGAGGCCTATCTCCAAGCAAAGGACCTTGATGTTTTGAGAGTCACCGATGAGGGCATGAAAAATGGTACTAAAAAGGAAAAGCAATTTGATGTGATTGCTAAGAGTATCATTTTGTCCTCACTAGATGTAGGCGTTTTCAATAGAGTTTTTAATTGTGAAAATGCTCATGAGCTATGGAAAACCATCAAGGAGCAAAATGAGGGTTCAAAAGAAGTTGCTAATGAACGCTACGGTTGTCTCCTTGAGGAATTCAATAGCTTTAAGCAACTTGCAAATGAAAATGCCGAATCAATGTACTCACGCCTAAATGTGCTTGTCAATGAGATCAATGCTTTAGGTGTGAAGAACATCACAGACTTGAACATCAACCGCAAGATCCTACAAAGTCTCCGGAGGCCCGATTATGACTTGGTGAAAGCAATCATCTATGAGAAGAAGCTCGAAGAATTGAAGCCATCTCATATCTTGAGCAAGATCATGGCACATGAGCTTCAAATCATGCCCAAGTCCAAGAAGGCGCCCCAAGAAAAGCCCCAAGAACCATCTTCTCCAACCACAAGCCATGCCCTCTCAAGCCAACAAGAGAAGGTGATGAGTAGGATGGCTACTCATGGAAGCTCAAGCGAAGATGATGGTGATGATGGTGACGATGAAGACTCCTCAAGTGATGAAGAGGTCGAATCCATGGTGGCCATGTATGTGAAGAAGATCTTCAAGTATGTGAAGAAAATCAACATGTATGGCTACAACGTCCACTTGAGAGAAGGGCGTCATCATCAACACATAAAGTTCACCAAGATTGAGCACAAGCCCAAGAAGAAGGTGGTCAAGGAGAGAAGACCAAAGCAAGAAGCAAATGTCGCCGTCCGTGAGTGGACAAGTGGTGGAGAATCAAGTTCTTCTAGCTCAAGTGATGAATCAAGAAAGAACTTCACCACCCACTTCATGCAAGGTCCTTCATCATCACCACACATGTGCCTTATGGCCCAAGGTATGGAGAGCAATGTAAGTGATGATGAATCCGACACCACCTCTCTCGATGATCTTATTGAGCTAGTCCATGAGCAAAAAGGAATGCTTAAGAAACAAGCTAATCAAATTAAAGAACTCAATGCTCTCAATGATCTTAGTGCAACCCTTGCTACAAATTATGAACATTTGTTGTGCAAATTCAAATTGCTTAGCAAGGAGTGTGATGAGCTAAAATCTAAGCTTGAGAGCAATGAGACTAAAACAAGTGATTCCCTTGAGCTTGATGAATCATCTATCCCTTGTGCAATTCCTATCTTCAAGGTAGATGCTTCAACTTCTTGCATTGATTTAATTGATGAATCTTTCTCACCATCTTGCAATGAGAATATTGTTGTAGAAACATGTGATTCCCTCATAGGCAAGAAGAATGATGAGCTTAAGCAAGAAGTGAAATGGCTCCGAGAGAGGTTGGCAAGCTTGATGTGCAAGGGCAAGAACAATGAGGAACAAGTGGATATCTCTCAAGACATGAAGAGCAAAGTCCAACCTTCTCAAGATAACCGTGATTCCATGGTGAAGAAGCTTGAGAAGGGTGCAACCGTGACATGCTACAAGTGTCATGGAGAAGGGCACAAGTTCTACAAATGCCCTCAATTTGTCAAGAAGATGAACAAGGGCGAGAAGAAGAAGTCGAACCCCACCATCAAGAGCTCCCTTATCTACACCAAGCCCAACCGCAAGAACAAGACCAAGAGAAACACCTACGTCATCAAGAAGAAGGCTAATGGCAAGGTGATTGCACACAAGGTTAGGAAGATAAAGACGGAGCGGGGTTGGAACCAACCCATTTGGGTGCCCAAGGAAGTCATCACCAACATGAAGGGGCCTCAAATGGTGTGGGTTCCTAAGGCCACTTGAAGGCCTTGAGATCGGGGACTTGGGAGGCTTGGCACAAAGAAGTTGTGAAGATTCAAGCCTAGAAGCCAAGCTTGCAAGTTGGACATGTGTTGCCCAAGATCCCCGGTTGAGGTAATGGAAACTAGAACCCATCTCATGTATCTTTGTAGCTCCATTACCTTGTCTAGGTTTGCATTTGTTGCTATGCCTAGTTGTTTACATATGGTAGGTTGCTTGTGTCATGTGCTAACCCATGAGCAACCTACATGGTTTGATTAGTGTGTAGGAAAGCTACACTTGTTCTTTCATGATGCATGTTTTCATATATATCTCTTTGTATCATGAGCAAGCTATAGGGTTAGCTTCCCTTTTGTTGTCATAAACAATGTGCATACATTTGGTTGGTGATTCAAACACTAAATGCACACATTTAGGGGGAGCTTATCCTATGGTTTGGTTATGGGACTAACATTGTTTCAAGCTTATTGTGTGTAGTCCCTTGGCGACGCGTTCCGGTGCAGTACTTCATTCTAAGAGAATGCTACTTCACTCTCAATGTGATCTAACATCTCTAAAAGAGTGAACATAGCAATATGAGCTTCATGCTATTGAGTTATGTCCTTGTGAGCTTATGTATATAAGTTCAAAGGCAATACACTCATACATTCCTAATCCTTGAGGTACCCCAAGTGTCTTCTTTGCGAGCTTCTTCCAAGTGGTGTCACCTAGTGATATCATTTCTAAGTGGCTCATCTCAATGTGGTGCCAACAAGGTAGAGAGGAACAAAACCCCCGGAGGTATGCAATGATCAAAAGGCTACAAGTGATATTTACAAGTGGTAATGTAACAAGAACCCATTTGTCTTATCTCTTGTCCTTTAAGCTACCTCCTTGCATGATATGCTCTAAGCTTCCTTGTCTTACAAGTTTAAAGTTGTGCACTTGATTTTCACACTATCATATTGTGCACACACTTAGGGGGGCTTAGTTTGTATCATGCTAAGTCTCATGAGCTTGTGATCCATCTTAGTTATTTGCACATGTGGTATCTTCATTGATATCATACTTATGGATCATGGTTCATGCTGCCTTTCTCCCTTGTATTTAACATTTCTCTTTGAGCTATGTTTGCTAGGACTTGCTAATTTCCTTGGAGAACTTTTGTTTTGGACCTTTTAGAGATTTTATTCCAAAGGGGGAGAATGTGGGACCAAAGCAAGCTAGTGTTTCCAAAGTGGGAAGAAGTAAGCTATGTGTGAACATAGGAAGAGAAGATCAAAAAGGGGGAAGTTTTGATCTAGGGGGAGTTTGGATGATGGTAAGCATCCAAGCAAGTGTAAGTGGCTCTAATTTTGTCAATTTTTGCAAATTTATGCTTGCTTTGCTTGTGTTGTCATAAATCACCAAAAAGGGGGAGATTGTAGCGAACATGGCCCCATTTACCATTTGTTCGAGTTGATTTTGGTGATTCATGCTAACACAAGTAATGGGATTAACCACATTGTCTAGCATGTCTTTGTAGGTGTTCCTAGGTCCCATGGATGTTACCACAAGTTAACATACCATGCCTAAGTTAACATGTCATATCACAAGTTAACATACCATGCACATGTTAAGTTACTCATAGCAAAAATGAGGACTTAGTATATTTTGAGGCTATAACTGATGGCATGTTAAGTATGTTAAGCTGAAGCAAAGATCCAAGTTGAAGACGCAAAGGAAAAGAAGAAAAAGGGCACCGTCGGATGAACCGACGGTACCATCGGTGCATAGCGTCGGTGTAGTTGGTACACTGCGCAGCGACTGGAATCAACTTGACACCGTCGGATGATCCGACAGTATATAACCTAGTTGCGTCGGATGAATTGAAGAAGAGAAGCCGCGAAGACAGCAGCGTCGGATGAACTGATGGTCCATTGGAGGGAACTGTCGGTCTATCCGATGATCATGTTTGAACAAGACAGAGACGCGCCAAGATCAATGCAGTAGCATCGGATGAACCGACGGGTCAGCAGCGGTTCATCCGACGGTTTCGTGGAAGCTAACAGTAAGGTTTTGGCCGCGGGGTCTTCAGCACCGGATGATCTGACGGTGCGTCGGAGCATAGCGTCGGAGTAGTTCTGTCAGAGAACCTCAACGGCTAAGTGATGTGGGAGGGGCACCGGATGAACCGATGCCCTGAAAAGGATAGCATCGGTTCATCCGACGCTTACTTTTTCAGTGGCCGTTAGCCAACGGCTCCTTGGGTGCCTTGGGCTATTTATACCCCCTCCACTCACCCATTTGAGGTTGTTAGATTGTGTGGAAGTGCAGAGGAGTGCTAGACACCTAGAAGATCATATCCAATCCATCCAAGTGCTTAATTGCTCATCCACAGACTTGCATATGCTTAGTGTATGTGCTTAGTGCTAGGCTTAGCTTAGAGCTGAGTGAGTGCAAGGTTGTGCCAACCTTGTGAGGTGATTCTTGAGTGAATCAAGGTGTACAAGGTCCGCCGGAAGCCTTGGGGCCTAAGTGGCTCACCGGCAACCGTCTTCGACCCTCTGGCTTGGTGTGGAGTGGTGAGGACACTTTGTGCGGGAGACGTGGAGACCCCCATCCTAAGTGGAGAAGCTCCTTAGTGGAGGTGGTATCAAGGTGACCAAGGGAGCTTGGCGAGGGCCTAAGTGGTGAGCCTTTGTGGCGAGTCAAGTGGTGCTCTTGGGAGAGACTTGGTGACTGGGAAGCAATACTCTTGTGTGAGTGCTTCAACAACGTGGACTAGGGGTAGCTTAGTGCCTACCGATACCACGGGATAAATCGCGTGTCAAGAGTTTGCTTCCTCTCATCCCCCTTTACGTTTCCGCATTACTCTCTTGCAATCTTTGCTTGCATTTACTTTCCTAGAGTAGTATCATGCTAGGATTGGCTATAGGTTGCAAACCTTTTTTTTGGGATGGGAGTTTCACACTAGAACAACCGTAGTTGCACATCTAGATAGTATGTTCTAGTTTTACTTTGTGTAAAAGTAGTGAAGCCATAGGTTAAGGTTTTTAGTTGCCTAATTCACCCCCTCCCCCTCTTAGGCTACGAGCATCTGATTCCTTACATTGCCGCAGTCCGCGTCCTCCCGACGCAGGCCCTACGACCCCGCCACGTGTCCGCCGGCATCGGAGCTTCTCAGCGCGCCCGGATCCCGTCTCCACCCGCCGAGCCTCCGGTCTTGGTTTTGTGGCTCAACCAAGTAATCCTAACGTTTTTGTGGTGAATCGCCGCAAACCCCGCGTGCAGACTCCGGTTGTGAGCCGCTACCCTGCACCGGCTCCGATCGACGACTTCGTCTTGCTTTTCTTGCCACCATGCGGCCCGCACTTGACCCTGCTGGCCACCGGGTCCCTCGAGTCGAGCCTACTTGTCTCTCCACTCCTCGGAGGCCCCGCAAGGCATAGACCTTTCGCGCTCGCTCTTCACCTACACCAACGCAAATTAAGCCGCAACCTGCACCTGCAATACTCGGCCAAGAGTTAGTCCACACCACGTTGTCAATCACTCATCACACTGAGGAGCGACCATCCACCGGTCCTCGGATGCTCCGGTCCTCAATCTCCCCATTGATGAGTGCATTGACAACACACATAGTAACCAATTCAGAGAAAGAAAGAAAAAGAAAAGAAATGAACCAAAAACTCAAACAAGTGATCAAAAGCCAACCAAAAGCCAAAGAAGAGCACTTGAGAGAGAAAATCTCGGTCCCCTAAGGCAAGGGCAACGGCTCAACACAACCGAGACAAAAATGCTCAAAAATTTGCCGACTCCTCAAGGTGAGGCAAAAGGGCTCGACACCATCGGCAAACGAGCACAACTAAAATCAGGCGAAAAAGAGCTCCCAAATGCATGAATGCAAGCTCCCCCTGACCAAATGCAATCTCTCAAATTTTTCTTCCCCTGGATGCATGAATTGGGTACTTTCCTCCCCCTTGTTGGTAATGCATGAATCAAGTAAAAATAAAACCTAGAGCTTCTCAAATAGACACGATTCAACACAAGATGCTACACATGTCCAAAAGAGCAAGTTAAATACGCTATAGCTTCATATGAACATGAGCTACAAGATCACCAAGTTTCACAACCATTGATCAAAGCTAACATAGAATGTAGCAAGTTTTGCAAAAATCACTCTCATGAGCAAAGTCCAAAACATGAGCAAAACATGTCAAAATGGTAGAGTCATACAAACTTCATGCTAGGACAACCATTCTAATCATAGGATCATCGTAAACACCCTCAAGCATCACATGTCATGTCAAAGCCACTGAGCCATGTGCCTACTTCTATGTATGAGACTTCTCATTGGTAGGCATCATGCAACGGTTTAGCACCAAAGTTATAAAAAATAAGCACATATGACATGCGAGCACATTTTCCAAGCAATTTACATTTTATTTTCAGATTTACAATGGTACATGAAATGTCTTTGCGACAAAAAGGAACTTATGCCCTTCCACAAGATAAAGCAAGCAGGCTAAACATTCACGATGACAGATGAGCCTTTGGCCCCATATGATCAAAATACGCTATCCAACCACAAATTAAGTATAGCAAAGCCACAAAAACATGTCAAGCTCATATAAAAGCATTTACTCACAAGAGAGTCAAAAGCATAGCTAGCAACCATGGGCTTAAACCAAGATCATCCAGAGCTAAGCCAAACTAACCACAGCATACCAAACTAGCTCACAAGATCATGTATAGCACGTCATGGTGAACAAAGTATATAGGAGAAGCTCATCTCTAAAGCATATGATACAAATGCAGTCTATGATACAAAGATGCAAGCATGATATGATACAAGATGAAAATGCAAGATGCATATGTACATGAGATCCCCCAACCAAAGCACAAAAAGGAAAAGCCACACCAAGCTCACCCCGCAAACGTGCAAATGTAGCTTGGTCCAAAGGTTTTGTCAGGATATCGGCGAGATGTTTTTCTGTTGGGACATGGATGAGGTCTATGTTTCCCTTCTCAACATTGTCTCTCAGAAAGTGGTAGCGCACTTCTATGTGTTTGGTTCTTGAGTGGAGCACAGGATTCTTGGCTACACTTATGGCACTGGTGCTGTCACACATGAGAGGTATATGGGAACACTCCTCACCAAAGTCACTCAAAGTGTACGTGATCCAAAGCAGCTGGGAGCAACAACTAGCGGCAGCAACATACTCAGCTTCTGTGGTAGACTGAGCTACACTTGACTGCTTGCGAGATGACCAAGAAATAAGCGAAGAACCCAGAAACTGGCAAGTACCTGAAGTCGATTTCTGATCGACTCGACACCCCACAAAGTCGGCATCCGAAAAACCAAGAAGCGAAAGGGAAGAGGACGCCGAGTACCAAAGATCGAGCTCAGGAGTGTGTCGAAGATACCTGAAGATCCGCTTGACGGCCTACCGATGTGAAGTCCTCGGCGACCACTACAAGAAAAACGTCGACTAGTGACGCAAAAAAGGCTATTTCTCGTCATAAACCGCGATTAATGACGCCAGTTGTTACGAAAACGCTCCATCATTAATCGAGCGTCACAAACCGCGATTAATGACGAGACCTTTTTTCGTGGCGTCATGAGTTTAATGACGCATGGAAAATCGTCTATACAATGCGTCATAAGTTCGGTCCTGCAGCTTTGCCACGCTGGACAGAATCTGATGTGGCATCCGAAGTGGCATGCCAATTGTGACAAATCGTATGCGTCATAAAATGAATTTGGCCTGTTTGTAGCTGGGTTGAGCCCAAAACTGTTCCTGTAGGCTGGCGTTGTTCATATAGCCCAAAAAAGATTTTGTTGGGCCAAATTGTAGCTTTTTTAGATGAAATTTGATTAGGGCGGGCCCGTTTTGGTTGGGTGTCGGGGTTCTCTACCGCCGGACAGTAAATTTATATCGATCGTGTGTCCGACCCGGATGGTTAGCACGAGAGACACCAGGATTTAGACTGGTTCGGGCCTCCGAGGAGTAATACCCTACGTCCAGTGTCGAGCTGCCGTGTTCTTGTGCTAGGGTTGTTTGTAGTAGGGGTTACAAACTTGTCGGGAGAGGGTGTCGAGCCCAAGTCCCTGGGGTGTGAGAGTTTAGTTCGTCAGCCCTTGTGACGGTTGCCCTCCTCTCCCTTTTATAGGCGCAAGGGGAGGGGCAAAAAAGGGATTCAAGTAAAAGCTACAGTCCTAGCCGCTGGAATGTCTTCTCACGCGTCGCTGTCCGTCAGTGCGCATTGAAGAGAGGCCGAACTGCGTTGTCGTCGATGCCGCCATGTGGCCGGGCGGGGCTGTTTATTTCGGGCACCTGGCACCTCCTCTGAGCTCTTTGGTGCTGACTCAACCTGTCTGAGCACAAGATGAGCTCACCACGTTAGGGCCTAATCGTAGGCCAGCGCTAATCGTAGGGGGCACTCGAGTGCTTCTGATGGAGTTGGCGTGCTGCAGGGTCAGATGGGACGACGTGTTGAGGGCCGCACAGCCGAACAGTGCCGCATTAAGGCTCTCGTCAGAGCTGGCCGCCCGCGCGTGACGCGCAGCTGGCGTATTTGCATGGCGTGGGGAACTGGCGCCCCACGCGTCGCTGCGGGGAAGCTCGCGCGTCGGGGTGGTGCCACGTTTGCGTGGACCGCGTCTTGGTCGGAGACGGAAACTACTCGTGCGAATGAGCAGGTTGTCGGAGGCGAAGCGGAGACTCCTCGTGCGCGGCGGAGACTTGTCGTGCGAGGCGGAGACTCCTCGTGCGAGGTGGAGACTTGCCGGAGAAGCCTTCCTTTAACAGGAGACTTGTCGAGGAAGCTCCCAACTAGTCAGAAACAAGATGTCTTGCCAGTGATGGTCTTGATAGGGATCCTCAGCCTTCCTTATACTGAATCTGGGCCTTCACGTTGTCAATGGTGTCAGCAGACTCCACCTCAAGAGTGATTATCTCGCCGTCAAAGGGGGCCCTAATCTGGGCCCTCGTCAGTGGCCCCCGAGCCTGAGAGGGAGTCAAGGACTCGCACACAGGCTTAGACAAAAAGCGTCGTGACGATCTTTGTTCTTGGTCTTCTCGGTGGATGCGCGCGAGCGCATCCGCCGGATGTAGCCCCCGAGCCCACGAGTGAGTTGTAGACTCGCTTGTGGGGTTTTGATTTCCAGTGGTGTTGTCGTGGTTTCGGGACCTTTTTCCGAGGTGGTCGTGATGGTCGTGGGCGTCATGGAGGTCGTGGCGATCGTGGGCGTCGTGGCGGATGTGACGGCTTGAAAAGATGGAGCGGGGTCGGTTCAGATTCCCGGGCCCAGCGGGCATCGAGGCGTCACGCAAGCGGGCGCCAGTTACCCTGGGGGCGCGCGTGTGTGCAGGCGTCTTTCCGGCGTGGTGGGCCCAACATTTAAGGCCGGTGGCCACACCCTTTCCCTTTTAACTGTGAGCCGACAGAGGATTCGAAACTTTTACCCCTCCTACCTTTTCCACTACCATCGCCGCCTGCTCCTTTCGCCCTTCACGCCCAAAGCGCCGCCGCCGCCGCCTCTTCCACCTGAGCCGTGCGCAAGAGCCCGCCGTCGCCATGTCAAACTGGTCGCGGTCCAACGTGTCTCGCTCGATGCTGCACCGTCTGGTTGCCGTCGGGCAGCTCCCTGCGCTCACCGACGCCGAGGAGTGGAGGGTGCCCGACGATGAGTCTGTGCCGCGCCCGCCGAGGGGGTACGTCGTCTCGTTCGTGGCGTTCCACGAGCGTGGCTTCTCCGTCCCCGCCAGGCGATTCATTCGGGCTGTGCTTTTCAAGTACGGGCTCCAACTCCCGCACCTCAATCCGAACAGCGTCCAGCAAATGGCGGCGTTCGAGGCATTGTGTGAGGGGTTCTTGGGGATCGGTGCCCACTGGCACCTCTTCAAGTATTTCTTCATGTTTGCCTGCTTGAAGGACGGCCCCCTCCCGGCGACCATCGGTTGCGCCAACCTCCGGATGAAGTAGGGCAGGGGCGAGAAGTACATTCCTTTCTCACTGACGAGCTCCAACAGTGGTTGGCACAAGGGTTGGTTCTATCTTAAGAACGACCCTGAGCACGCGCTGTCGGCGTTCACCGGAGTCTCCATCGCCCAGGCGCCTAGAAGTTGGAGCGACGGGCCTCCGAAGGCGGAGCAGGAGAAACTGCTCAAGGAGCACTGGGCAGTGCTGGCCCGCCTCCACAAGGCCGGAGTCGACCTGGCGGCCGTCATCAGTCAGTACCACACCCGGGGGGTCGTCCCGCTCCGGATGCAGCCTCTTCTTCTCTGTGAGATGACGGCCAAGAGGGCCCCTTTCGTAGGGACCGTGACAGCGCCCAAGCCACCTTCGCTGGAGGAGGTCTAGCGCTGTGTGTCGGTGGCCATTGGGAAGGCGTCCTACTCGTGGCCGCCGTCGCGGCTCTTGCCTATGCTCCCCAACGAGGGGACCGAAAAGCTCGTAACTTGTTTCTTCTTCCGATAAGTTTTCCGACTAGTTCGGAGTCTTCATCTGATTTGGATCTTGTCGGAGACTTCTGATGGTCGCTGACTCTCTTCACTTCCTCCTACTTTTAGCTGAGGAGCTCCCACCTTGTGCCCGCGAAGCCCCCTCTCCCGCAGGAGGCGATCTTCAACTGCAACAACGCGGCCGCAGAGAGGCGGAGGGGTGAGCGCAAGGCGTAGCACAAGGAGAGGGAGATCGCCAAGCGCGATCGGAATGATAATCGCATCAAGCGCCGCAAGGCGGGGGAGGCCAATGTCTCCTCCAATGAAGATCCATTGTCGCCGCCGGCGTGGAGCGGGACGAGCCGAGCGCGGACGTTGATTGGAGCAGCATGTCCGGGTCACCCCTATCATCACCGCGTCAGGCCGCGGAAGTGAGCTCGTCGCGGCGGTCAGAGCCGGTCGCCCGTGAGAAGGGCGCGGGTTCCAGCTCGCGGCCGGGGGTCCGCCCTGCACGAGAAGATCAACGGGTGACCCGCTCCCAGGCGGCCGCTGATGGCTCGCGTGTCTCTGAGGAGTGGAGAGATCCCCCACGTCGGGATGATCCGCCCAGGCGGTCGGCGGAGAAAGACTCTTCCTCCCGCCACCTCTTCGATGGCGCCGAGTGTCCGGACTCGGACTCCTTGAGGAGGCGTTCATCGTCCAATGCGAGGTCGACCCCGCCGGCGCCTGCACCGAGCGCGCCGCAAGGAGGGAACACGAGCACTCCCCAAGGGCGCCTCCAATCTTTAGTTATCCGCGGCGGTAGCATCCCGGCCGTGCAGGTTCCCCTCTCCGCTGGTGGGAGTCGGGAGGTGGCGTCCGGCGCGGCCGAGGTCGGGAGGACAGCCCCCGAGCCGTCGGTGGATCGAAGCACCGCTGCCAAGCTGTTGAGGGGCGATGGGCCAGCCCCCGAGGCGTCGGAGCATCGGGAACCGGTTTCCGAGCCGACGGGAGCCAAAAGGCCAGCCCCCGAGCAGGGTCTGTCAGACAGGCCGGTCAAGCGGGCTCGCGTCCGGTCCACCATGTAAGCTCTTGCTCGCTATTCCTCATTGTTTTACTATTCTTCATCTTTGCTTGTTTCTCATTTTTAATTCGCCCATGCTTCAGCCGTGCCGACACCGGCGTGCTCAGTCTCGCGGCACATAAGCGCGCAGTGCTGAGCGTGCGCAACCCTCAGCTCGACCCCGCCCAACGCCTCGTCCTGCTGAACCGTCGGCGGGGCAAGTCGGGAGAGGGCCCACCGCGGCGGTCGAAGTCGTCGAGACGGCGGCGCCTCCGCCGGCATCGGATGTCGACAACTTGATCGAGGGGCGGGTGGCCCCTGAGGCGAGCGTTACTCAGGCGGTGATCGAGCCGCCGGTCGAAGCCACTACGGGAGGCGACGACGCCTTGGCGACACCTTCCGAGAAGGTCGTGCCACCACCGCCATCGACTGGCGGACATGAGATCGAGATGCCGGTGGCGGTTGAAGCCTCGGCGCCCATGGTGTTGCAGGCAGGTGGGGACGCGATGGAGGCACCGGCAGCCGACGACACGGCTTCCCGCCCCCTGGAGATCATCGACCTCAACGGGACCGACCTCTCGGGCGGCGATCCAACCGGCTTCGAGGCCGTGCTGGAGCGGTTGCTGGCAGGCCCAGAGGAGTCGGGGATTGAGGCTTCTGAGTCTGCTGCGCCTGAGGCTGCGACCACAACTGGAGCGGTGGAGCCCGGCGACAAGGAGCCCGCGCCCGACGTGGCCGCAGCGGAGCAGCCGGAGCCGGGCTTGGTCGGAGCCGGCGAGGTCCGCGAAGCCTCAGTCACACTCGAGGCAGCAGAGGAGGTCCTCGGAGAACCCGCAGCCAACGTCAAGCTGGCTGCCACCGCGTCCTCGTCCCTTGCCATGGTTGCGGGAACGACCGTTGTGAGCGCGCCGAAGCCGTTGTCACCCTGGCTCGCCGCCCCCATCATCGAAACGGTGCCCATCGCGAGCTCGACCCGCCCAGCCCTGCAGGAGCACGATGTCCTCGGGAGCGCTATAGGAGGCGCCTCCCCGGAGATCCAGGAGGTCGGGGAGGGCTTAGGCGCAGGGCTGATGCCAGAGCTGGAGGAGAACGACGTGCAGATCACCGACCTTGTGCGCTCCACGTGGGCGTCTGCTTTCGAGGCAGGCGCGTCTGATGACAAAGAGGAGGAGGCCGCGGCCTACCGCCGCCTCGAGCGAGGCCTCGGATGGGCGCGTCGTGCATTCGACGAGCTTATCCTTCCCGCGACGATGGTTAGTCCCTTCGAACCGGGAGCTTAACCTTGCTTTTCCTATTCTTGTAATTCTTGTAATTGTTGACCTCTTGCCCGGAACAGACGCTCGCGGGGTGCGGCGCGAGGAAGGCGCATGCCATCAAGGAGCTTCGAGCGGAGAGGACCCAGCTGGAGATGCAGCTGGTGGTTGATCGGCTGGCCGCCGCTGGGACGGTGGTGAGCAAGGCCTCGTCGAGGGCCACACTCGAGGCCGCCATGAAGACCGCGGAGGAGCGTGCCACGGCTACAGAGGCTGTAGCCGCTAACGCCGCGACGGAGCGGGAGTCGCTCGAGGCGAGACTGGCCTAGGCAGAGGCGATGGTTGAGGAGCTACGGGCTATAGTGACGACCGCCAACGACGCCGCCGCGAAGGACACTGCCGCCGCCAGTGCCGCTGAGGCCGCCGCCCAGGAGAAGACGGCACTCGAATCGAAAGTGACCGGGCTGGAGCATGACTTGGCCACCGCCAGCGCGGACATCTGGACGGCCAACAAGCAATTTTCCGAGGTGGCCAACAAGCTCTAGGACGCCACCGATGAGGTCACCCAGCTCCGGAACGCCAACTCCCAATTGGCGCAAGATATCGATGGTGAGTGGGCTTCGAATGCTGCCGTGGGTTTCTTTCTTCCCGTTGATTTTTGTCGGTGTTAACTTGTCTCCTCGTGGTCATAGGGCTGCGTGTGCATCACGCCGTGATGATCATGAAGCTCACGGAAAAATCACAGGAAGTGAATGCCGCCGAGCTCAAGATCATCGAGAAGGACAACTCGATCAAGCGGCTGTCGGAGCAGCTTGCGAGTAAGTCCTTTCGATCCTGCCTTGCTCTTCTCTTGACTCGGCCGCGCCATGTTTGTTCATTGCAATTTGTCGACCCTTCCCAGATGCCAGGGCCAAGCTTGAGCAGTCCCGGAAGGCCCAGGAGCAGGTCAGGACTGAGGTTGAGCAAGTCAAGAATGCCCGGCGCGAGTCGGAGGCGTCGCGCCGGCAGAGCGTCCTGGAACAAGCCAAACTCGGGAAGATCATTGGCCAGGTCTTGTCGGGGGTCGGCGTTGCTGTCGGACCGATGCTCCTTGACATGCTGGCGAAGCTAGTTGAGCGCCTCCCGGAAGTTATCAAGGAACGGGAACTGTCGACTGCTCGGAAGGTGGTGCACCGAGTGCTCGCCATGTTCGACTCGCACTATCAAGGGCTGGACCGCACAGCGCTGTGCGGCGGCTGGGCCCCTGGCAGTTTTGATAACCACTGCGGCCAGCTCGAGGAAGACTGTGCCTCCTTTGCCCGCGCCATGGCCGATGTCGCAATGAAGGACCTGGACCTGATTCCACGAGATGCACTAGAAGACCAAGAGAGCTCCAGGCCTTCACATTAGATATATCATTTTTTATATGTAGGCAGTTAAGAACAACTAGTATGTGCAACGCCTTGAACAATTTTAAGTCATCGCGACTCGCTTGAAAATGTTACTGCTCGAATGTTCTCGAGCGCCAAGGGACGACTACAGCAACGATTAGCAGAACTTTAGAAATTTGAGATGACCAAGCTCCACTCTGGAGCCGCGGGGGCGTAGGAGTCGGAGAGCCCAGCCATCCCTAATTGCTAAGAGGTGCCATGTGTTCGCAGCCCCCGAGTACTCGGGGAAGTTCGAAAAGTAACTCGCAAATTTTTTGTCAAAATCATTTTAGACCGGAGTCTGAGCGGTCGCCCGATCGCTTTTGAAAAGAGGTCGGATGGAAGCCTGTGGACTCGGACTGTGCTCGCAAGCCTTCGCACCGTAGCCATGGAGGCGTGGGTGCTAGGAGCATTGAACGAGCAGCAGCACCGAGCCCCGCACGGGCCGCCATCTTTACTTTTCGCAAGGTTGAGCCTTCCGCCAAAAAACTTCTCGCACGTGTGATCAGTTGCGACATAGTTGTCGATTTTTGTTTTGAAAAAAAATGTAGAAAACGAAAGGAGGGCATCATGCCCTGGGTAGCCCCCGAGCGGTGAGCGTTTCTGCACAGGTGCAGGAGTGCTTGCCGCTCAGCCTTTGGAGAAGTTGCAACATATAAAAACATGGCAACAGAGAAGTTTACGAACTCATAGAAGTATGAACAAAGCATGCGGCATTTATTCACTGGTTTATAAGATATGAACATTTACTCAAGGGTAAAACGGCCGCAGGTGCTCGATGTTCCAAGCGTTGGAGACGACTCGACCGTCCTCGTATCGGATCTTGAACGTCCCGGGTCAGAGTACTTGATCGACGATGAATGGCCCCTCCCATGGGGGCGCGAGTTTGTGTCGATCCTTGCTGCCTTGAACCCGTCGGAGGACCAGGTCCCCGACCTGGAACTCGCGAGCGCGCACGTTGCGCTCATGGTAGCGTCGCAAGGCTTGTTGGTACTTGGCCGAGTGTAGCAGTGCCACGTCACGCGCCTCGTCGAGCTGGTCGATCGCGTCCTCGAGTGCGACTTGGTTGCCCTCTTCGGTATAAGCTCGTACTCTGGGACTGCCATAGTCGATGTCCGTGGGGAGGACCGCTTCCGACCCATGCACCATGAAGAACGGCGTGAAGCCGATTGCTCGACAAGGCGTGGTGCGCAGGCTCCAGATAACGGATGGTAGCTCGGCTACCCATCTTGCTCGGAACTTCTCGAGGCATTTGAAGATGCGAGGCTTCAATCCTTGCAGTAGCATGCCGTTCGCCCTTTCGACTTGCCCGTTCGTTTTTGGGTGTGCCATGGCGGACCAGTCCACGCGAATGTTGTTGTCGTCGCAGAAGTTGAGGAATTTCTTCCTCATGAACTGGGTGCCGTTGTCGGTGATGATCGTGTTAGGTATACCGAAGCGATAGATGATGTCGGTGAAGAATGCTACGGCTTCCTCGGAGCGGACGTTGATGATGGGTCGAGCCTCGATCCACTTGGAGAACTTGTCGACCGCTACGATGAGATGCGTGAAGCCCCCGGGCGCTTGTCGGAGCAGACCCACCATGTCGAGGTGCCGCACAGCAAAAGGCCATGTGATGGGGATGGTCTGAAGCGCTTGCACCGGGAGATGAGTTTGTCGAGCGTAGAACTGGCATCCCTCGCAACGCCGCACAATGTCCTTGGAGTCCGCCACCGCTGTGGGCCAGTAGAACCCTTGTCGGAAAGCTTTTCCGACAAGAGTTCTTGGACCAGCGTGATGCCCGCATGTGCCGGCATGGATCTCGTGAAGTAGCTCCTTTCCCTGATCTCCTAGGATGCACCGCATGAGTATGCCCACCGCACCCCGTTTGTACAGCTCGCCCTCAATGAGGACGAACGCTTTAGCTCGTCGCGTGATGCGGCGCGCCTCCGTCTGGTTAGAGGGCAGCCTCCCTTCGACGAGCCACTCGAGGATGGGAAAACACCAATCAAGGTCCTCGAGGTTCAGCTCGGGCGGCTGGTCGATCTCCATGACTTCCGGTCCTTCGAGTTCTAGTGGCTTTTCCCCTTCGACACGCACAGATGGCGCGTGCTGGTCGCTTGCGAAGACCCCATGTGGTACTGGCTTGCGGCTCGATGCAGTCTTGGCGAGGACGTCCGTGGCCTTGTTGTAGTCGCGTAGTACATGATGAAGTTCGAGCCCATGGAACTTGTCTTCCAACTCACGCACGGCCTGGCAGTACGCCGCCATCTTCGGATCAACACAATTTTTCTCTTTCATGACTTGATCCACGACAAGCTCTGAGTCTCCTCTGATCTCGAGACGGTGGATCCCAAGCTCGACCGCAATTCGTAGGCCGTTGATGAGTGCCTCGTACTCGGTGACGTTGTTGGAGGTGGGGAAGTGCAGTCGAACCATTTACTCCATACGGACGCCTAGAGGCGAGATGAAGACAAGGCCTACTCCTACCCCTTCCTTCATGATCGAGCTGTCGAAGTACATTGTCCATGTCTCGTGCTCGATGGGCGCCGGTGGAGTTTGGATCTCTGTCCACTCGGCGACAAAGTCTGCCAGCACCTGCGACTTGATGGCGCTACGGGGCGCATATGAAATGTTCTGCCCCATCAGCTCGAGTGCCCACTTGGCTATCCTCCCTTCGGCTTCGGGGTTCTGAATCACCTCTCCGAGCAGATATTTGGACACCACCGTGATGGGGTGCGCGTCAAAGTAGTGGCGGAGCTTGCGTTTGGTGATCAAGACTGCGTACACAAGCTTTTGCATTTGCGAGTAACGAGTCTTTGAGTCGGAGAGTACCTCGCTCACGAAATAGACCGGGCGCTGCACCTTGAGCGATCTCCCGGGTTATTCTCATTCAACCACCAACGCAGCACTGACCACTTGTGTCGTTGCAGCGATGTATAAGAGCATCGGTTCTTCGGGCGCCGGAGCCGTGAGGATCGGTGGACTCTTTAGCAGGTTCTTGAGGGAATCGAGCGCTTCCTGAGCCTCGGGAGTCCACGCAAAGTGGTCGGACTTCTTCATTAGGCGATACAACGGCAGGCTGCGCTCTCCGAGTCGCGCTATGAAACGGCTAAGAGCTGTGAGGCAGCCCGTGACACGATGTACGCCCTTTAGGTTCTGGATCGGTCCCATGTTTGTGATTGCCGAAATCTTCTCGGGGTTAGCCTCGATGCCGCGTTCCGACACGACAAAGCCAAGGAGCATGCCCCTGGGGACCTCAAAAATGCACTTCTCGGGGTTAAGCTTTACCCCGTGCTCTCTCAACTTCGCGAACACCTCCGTGAGGTCTGGGATTAAATCGCCGGTCTTTTTTGACTTGACCACGATATCATCAATGTACACCTTGATGATTCGTCCTATAAGGTCTCCAAAAATGCGTCGCATGCATCTTTGGAACGTGGCGCCCGCATTTTTGAGCCTGAAGGGCATCGTCTTGTAGCAGAAGGCGCCAAACAGAGTGATGAACGAAGTTGCTAGTTGGTCCGCTATGCACATCGCTATCTGGTGGTACCCGGAGTACGCATTGAGAAAACAGAGGGTTTCGCACCTAGCTGTCGAATCGACTACCTGATCTATGGGAGGCAAAGGAAACGAATCCTTGGGACATGCCTTGTTAAGGCCCGTATAGTCAACACACATCCTCTATTTCTTATTCTTCTTCTTTACAAGTACAGGGTTAGCAAGCCACTCGGGGTGGAATACTCCTCGCCAATCACCTTGCACTTCTCATTGTTGAAGCGGCGAAGGCGTTGTTTCACCGGTTTCGACCCCGGCTTGATGTTCAGTTTGTGCTCGGCAACCTCC
Source organism: Cenchrus fungigraminus (assembly GCA_036936925.1). NCBI lineage: Eukaryota > Viridiplantae > Streptophyta > Magnoliopsida > Poales > Poaceae > Cenchrus > Cenchrus fungigraminus. Next base: position 43,243,395 of record CM072778.1, on the reverse strand, counting down.
CTCGGGATCCCCTTCATGTCGGAGGGTTTCCATGCGAATGCATCGAGGTTTGCTTTGAGGAAGTCGACGAGCGAGCTTTCCTATTTAGGATCGAGCGTTGTCCCGATATGGAGCATACGGCCATCGTCGGAGATGGCCGCATCCTTGACGTCCTTGGCGGGCTCGAAAGAGTAGGACACTCGCTTCGACGACTCGAGGATTTCCTGGTCCTCGGAAGAAGGCTCGGCGTGGAGCTTCTCGGACCGGATCAGTGCCTCCGCAAACTAGAAGCACTCAGCGTCGCACTCGAATGCGCGCTGGAATGTAGTCCCCACCGTGATGATCCCCTTCGGACCGGGAATCTTCAACTTGAGGTACATATGGTTGGGCACGACCACGAACTTCGCATAAGCTGGCCTCTCGAGGATGGCGTGGTACGTCCCCGAGAACCCCACCACTTCGAAGGTGAGGGTTTCTGTGCGAAAGTTCTGCAGGGTCCCAAACGTGACGGACAGATCGATCTGCCCGATTGGGAGTGCCTCCATTCTAGGGACGACCCCATGGAACGGCACGGTCGAAAGCCGCAGCTTGGACCGCGGGATGCCCATATCGTCGAGTGTCGACGCGTAGAGCACGTTGATGCCGCTCCCTCCATCCATCAGGACCTTGTGGATCCGTTTGGACTTGAACAAAGGAGCTACCACTAGTGGGTAGCATCCCGGCTACGGCACACGATCGGGGTGGTCCTTGCGGTCGAAGGTTATCAGAACCTCCGACCACTTCAGGTACGACAGCGTCGAGGACTCGGTGTTGTAGACCACACGCCGAATCAACTTCTCTTGGCGTCTCGAGGGTCGCGTTGGGGATCCGCCGAAGATCATGTGGACCGCCCCGTCCTCGCCTGGGTACTGAGCCCCCGCGTCGTCGTCGTCGTTGTCGGGGAGAGGAGCGGCCTTCTTCTGCGGGTCTGCCACCTTGGGCTTGAGCGTGCCATTGACGTAGTTCTTCATCAAGCGGCAGTCCTTGAGCGCGTGCTTGACGGGGACCTCGTGGTGGGTGCACGGGGCCTCCAAGAGCCTCTCGAAGTGGTCCTTCAGAGGACCGGCCTTGGTCGGGTTGCTCTTGGGGCGTGAGGCCTTGCGCTCGACCATCGCGACGACGCTTGTCAATCTTCTTCTTCTTCTTGGGGTGCGAGGACGGCCCCTCGCCGTGCTCCACGACCTATTTCCCCTTGCCCTGACGGGTGTTGAGGGTCACCGCGACTGCCTCCTCGCCGTCCGCGTGGTTGGTCGTGATGTCGAGGAGTTCCCGAGTGGTTCGGGGGGTTCAGTGCCCTAGTCGATGGATGAGGGTGGTGCAGGTCGTGCCGTTCTGGAATGCCGAAATGGCGTCATTGTCCGTCGCGCCGGGGAGCTCGGTGCAACGCTTGGAGAAGCGCCGGATGTAGTCGCGCAGACTTTCCCCCGGCTGCTGCTTGCAGTTTCGCAACTCCCACTGCTTGCCGGGACGGGCGTACGTGCCCTGGAAGTTGCCGACGAAGACTCGGCGCAACTCCGTCCAGTCATTGATTTTGCTGCGGGGCAAGTGCTCGAGCCATGTCCGCGCAGATTCACCGAGGTAGAGCGGCAGGTTCTTGATGATGAAGAGGTCATCTGTTGCTCCGCCCGCATGGCACGCGAGTCGGTAATCCTCCAACCACAAGCTCGGGTTGGTCTCCCCGTCGTACCTAGGGACGTTGGTCAGAGCCCGGAATCATGAGGGAAACTTCACGTCCCGCACGTTCTGTCCAAAGGCCCGCGGGCCCCTCTGGTCGGGCGACCAGCTACGATCGCGGTCGTCGTCGCTGTCGTAGCGCCCGCCGCGCCTTCGGTCCTCTTGTTGGCGTGGGGGGTGGTCGTCGCGCCAGGCGTCGTTGCTGTAGTTGTCGATGCTGGCGGCTCGACGGCGGGCCTCGATGGTGCCCCGGGCGTCACGGTCGGGCCCGAGATGTTGCTTGACCGCCGACCCTCCGGCTCGATCCCCGTGGATCCGATGCCGCGAGGGGGATGGGTTCTGGCATTGCACGGAGGGTGCCGCTCCCCCGTCACGCGCCGACCGTTGGCACGACACGGAGGTCTCCGCCTGCTGTGCTGCTGCTGTCTCGAGGAGGGTCTTGAGCTGTTGCCGCACCCTCCTCTCCTCGGAGGTGGCAGCCTCCGGGCAGCCGCGCAGCAGCATGGCCGCAGCGGCCAAATTTTGTGACGCTCGCCTGAAGAGGGGCGGGGTGTCGCCGTCGATGTTTGCGCCTTCGTTGGCGCATCGGTTGTTGTCGCGTGCGCGTCCTCGAGCCGGCGGTGTCAGAGCGTGGGCTCTGGACTACTCGGCGGCAGGTCAACGCTCCTGCCGCTTGCCGTCTCCCTCACAGCGTTGCTCGGCGGCAGGTCGACATTCCTGCCGCTTGCCGTCTCCTTCACGGCGTTGCTCCCGCACCGGGACCTGCTGCGGGTTCGCTTGCGGGTTCCGTGGCCAATCCTCCCCGAGCTCTCGGTGGAGGTTGGTCAGCTCCTCGTCGAGCTGGCGCTTGGCCTCGGCGAGCTCATCGAGGCCTCGTGCCAGAGGGTCCCAAACAAAATTCCCCCGCCTTATCTAACAAAAAAAAGTCCCCCTCCACCTGCCGCCGGTCATCCCCTCCTCTCCCGCGAGCCCCAAATTTCCTTCGCCGTCGCCAAAATTTCCCCCGACCCCACCTGCCCCCGCGCATGGCCTCCGAATCCTTCCGCAGCAAATTCACCCCGCGCCTGACCGCCTCCAAATCCCCAGCCCCGTCCCTCGCATCGGCATCCATCCGTCCCCAGCCCAAGCATTGACCTCGCGCCGGCGACCACCTCCAGCCGCGTCCAGCCCCGGCGTCGTCCATCTCCAGCCCTGTCCCTAGCCCCAGCTTCCATCTCCGGATCCGTCCCCTGTGCGCTCAACACCATCCACCGCCCCATCCTGCTCGGGTCTCAAGGCGGGGGCTCGGGGCTAGCAGGTCCACGGCTGCGGGCAAGCTCCTTTGGTGGCGGCACCTCCCATCCCCATCCTCGTCTCCGGTGTGCGCCTCTACCTCCGCCGACAAGAAGCGACACAGCAAAACAGGTACTAAAACACCCCACCATTGCATCCTAGTTCGTTAAAGAAGAGAGATTAGATTTTGATGCGCGTGAGTCCCCGTCTTCTCATACAAATTTGGGATGCAGAGGTCCCTTCAATTAGAGTTGTAGGCATACATATTTGGGATGTAAAGGTGAAGATATATACTACTGAAATTACTAACTGGATTATTTCACCCACTCTGAATGGATTTTCTCTCAAACAGTAGACCTACTGAATGGATTTGCTCCCAAATAGGTTCCTCAGTTAGTTTGAGATCAATGGAAAATACTGAAGAAACCAAGATACTTTTATGACATGGATAATTTTGTGTGTGTAATTGTTCCTGCTTTCAGGACAGACATAGGTGGTTTTGTGTACAAGCAAAAATAATAGTTTAAGTGCTGATTATACTCCCTCTAAACATTTTCTTAGAGCTGCAAAAAATTCATGTACTTAGCTTTGCCAGTTTACATGTTCTTTACTAGCTCAGGGTAATTTTCAGTACCGGCTGTTCACTCTGTAGGACATAAATTGCCACAATCTATTGCTCCAGAGTAATTTTCAGTAACATGTGTTTTAGCCTTCTTATTTGTTGTTGTGCCCTTGCCTAAAAAAGTCTAAAAAATTCCTAAGTCTTATTTGTACAATAATGTGGTTGCTAAGTTTTTGTTATTGCTTACTCATAAAATATTGTCCCTTCTATTTTGGCTAATATGTTTGTATTTTTTCAGGAGGAAACTTGTCAAACGCAAGAGGAAGCAATGAAGATGCCTATGAGTATGAGCAGCAAAGGCTTGCAAACATTGCAAAAATCAAAGAAAGACTGGAATCTCTCAAACTCCCTAGTCTGAACAACCACCTAGGCAACCTAGCAAAAGAAGAAAGGTCAGCCTTTCCAGACCAATGTTCATCCTATAAATATCATGGTACAATAGTACTAATTCACACTCTCATGACACCAGGGCCTCCGCGCTCCGTCGCGTGGGTTGCTGCGCTCGGCGACGTGTTGCCGCCACCACCGTCGGGGGCGCTGCTCTCCTCCAACAGCAGCGGGCCAGCGGCATATTCAAGTACTCCCCTTCCACTCCCCTCTTCAATTTCCCCGTATCACCGTCTTCTCCAGTTCTCCTCATCAGCTCACCCCTTCTCCTTCTTGCTAAATCTGCAGGGGACAACCAAGTCCAGGAGCTGAGGGTGCCACGCTCCACCAAGAAAGGTGACGCTGCCACCGTCGCTGCCGCCGGCCGCCACTCCCGCGCGACGTCCTCTAGTGATGGCGGTGGATTGAGGTAAACCTCCTCCATCTCCATATTCGTGTCACTCCTTCCCCCCTCTCTTCCTGCCGGGACTGTGCCTGCAGCATCTTCAATATCGATCTACTTTAGTTAGAATAAGGCACTTTGTTTTTACTTATCCTGAGAAATCACCTAAGCTGATATCTTTGGACAGACATGCTTATCCTTCCATCGCTACAGTATTGAAAGCTTTTGTTGCTTTGTTAATTGTAAAGCTTCAGTACTATCTATATAATGCATAGTAGACTGCTCTGCTTGACTGAAAATTTTACCTTTCAAATTTTTTATTGAAAGATGTTCGGTATCAATATCAATGACTTCTGTTCACTCTAAACTGTGAAATGTTATAGACAGATGAACATATTTAAACTAAGAAATTGGATTTGTGTTGACGCAAAAATAGGACGTCACCCTTACGCGCGACACACGTGACTCCCCGGTCTGTAACGAGGCGTGCCAGCCAATCTGACCTGTTGATTGACAATGGAAAATCGGCTAGAGAGCCGATGTGTCTTTGATAAAATCGTAACAGCTAGGTAGCCGATACGGGGCAGAGCAGATCGGCTAGATCAGCCGATATGATGATGTAGGCAGAGCGTAAGCTACCAGAAGCAACTTAAGCAGAGCTACGTGAGCAACACTTGAAACAGATCTAGCCGGCTATATGATAATAATGTGAGCCGATAGGAAGCAGTCTCAAGCTGGATAATTGATGATAAAAGCTAGAATAACAAGAATTAAGATAAAACTTGCTAATCTAGCTGATATCGATAAATTGTGAATAAATGTAGACGAAACCACAGCGATGCGCCCGGTGGTTAAAGCCTAGAATTTACTCGGTAAAGCGGAACTCACCAGCAAGCTGGAGATCAAAGCGATGCAGCCCGACGAGTTTGCGAGAACTCGTGAAAGAGAAAAGGTACGAAGGCGAAGTCGCCGAAAAGTAGATGCGGTAAAGTAGATGCAGTAAAGTAGATGCAATAATTGGTAAAGGGGTGCCCGGAGACGGTTTTGATATTGATCATGTGATGAATTACAATGAACGCATACCCTTTATATTTATAGGGCTGCTGGACCTAAGATCTGGCGTGCGATTCACGCAAAAGAAAGCAAACTCTTGACTAACTAGGACTAAGACTCGCAAAGGATTTCCCTAATACAAGATATCTAGATAAAAGAAAATATTAAGATACATAGACTCTAATTCCATTTGTTGGTAGAGTCCTCGCTAATTAAGCTTCTTCTTTGACCTGTCGGTCATCAGGCTGATCTGTGTACGAGTTTAACTTAGCTTCTCTTTCCATGCGGCAACTTGCCCTTATTTTATTCTTAATAACCTCTGGTCCTGCATGTAAGCCGATCATTTTTCCTCCTTGCCATCACCCTTGCGTTCTTTATTTAAATTTCCTTTGCTTGATCATGCAAGGTCCTCCTCTTTCCAATTAAGACAATCTTTTTCCTTAAATCTGCTTCGGCCAAGGTACTTATATGGATCTTGGTTTCTGGTTTGCCTCCCACGTGCATGCCCTGATGCCTTTCCTTTCAGCTTTCTTTATTCTCTTTTGATGTCGTGCTCAATATTTTATCCATGTATCGGCTGCTAGATGATTTTACTACTGCCAAAGTGCCAGCCGATTTTCTCTGCCACTGCTGGCCGATCATCACCCTGCCGATTGATACGAGGATCGCTCAGCCGATTTTGTCCTTTCTGTAATGCCGTTGCTAATTGCCTTCCTTTCTTTAATGTCTTTTGCATGCACGTCGTATACTGCATGTATTCCATCGGCCACTCCGTTGCACATGAGGTCAGCTTAGCCGATCAAGCCAATTCCTTCCTTTGTTTCTCTCTGCCGATCACCAAGCCATCCTTATTTGATTCTGGATTTGGTCAAAATCCGGTGTCAACACAAGCCCCTTAGTTTCGGAGTATGAAGGATTCATGCTTCGAAATTCTGTAAATCTAGTACCTCTCTCTCCCGACTGATGCAAACTGCTCTATGAATTTAATCCCAGCACTGTCTCTATTCCCCATCGGCATTAGCCGATTACTTTTAATCTAATTTTTTGGCTAAGCATGACGCCGCCCGTCTGTTCTGGTAACCTTACAGTAGCGACGGTGGTAGTATCAGCACTGTCGACGAAAGTAGTGGCGACAACGGCGGTGGTGTAGTTTTGTGATCTCATCTTAATGCTTAGTCACATCCGACTGCACTATGACCAGGCCGCCAATTACGTAGAGAATTCTGTGACCTTGGAAGTCACGTCGCCTTGCCACCGTCCCTATTACTAGTGCTTGGCCTCGAACTTCTGTTGGTGAAGCCAATGCACTTTAGCTCTGAAACTGCACCGGATCATCAGCAGTTTATTAGGACATAACCTTCCCCAAACTGGTCTTTGCAACTCTTTGTACCGACAGCAGATGTGTGCCATGACATCATTGCTGTTAATGGCCATGCTCAACCATGTCCGTGCTGATGTTGGAAGCGAGGTAGGAATTGGATCATCCATCAACAATAAAACAGATGTGAAGTCTCGGACAAGCAGTAGTAGCCGATGTAACACTTGTCCTTATCGGCTCGACTCCGACACTAGTAGCTGATGCACTGCATATGTTCTTTTTCGCCCAAAATAAATATCTCCATCAGGCACTCCGCGTAGCTGTAAAAGACTTGGATCGACCCCTTTAGAGCTTTTGATGTCATCCTAGCCTTGTGACGCCCTTATCAGCAACATTTTGTTTCTGGCGGTCATGCCGGCCACTTCACAGTATTTGTGGCGGTATTCAGGCATCTCTAGCCTTTTGGTCATTTCCAGATAACCATGACATGTACGCGTATGGTTTTGTAAGTATCCTTGCTTGCCAGAGCTACATCCTCCTAAGCTTTTGGAACCATACTGTCCTTCATTAGTCTGGGACCAGATTTCTTGAACCGGCTATACAACGTCACGCACTAGCAATCGTGGCTCGATGTCGCAGTCACGTAATTGTGGAGTAATGACTTGCCGAGGCGGATTCTTTCAGATGTGCATCGGCATATCTGAGTTATTGCAAATGGTACCGCAGTCATGTTGGCCACACGGTCTTGCAATCGTTCCGGTGTCAGTCTTCCATCTCCACGACTTAAAATCACTAGCATCAATTTGCATTTTGTCATTCCGACGTAGTCTGATAGCACAGCGGTGGCTCCATTATTTCAGTGACTTCTAACCCCTGGCAGTCTCTCCAGCTGATGACTCCATGTTATGAGCTTCTCCTGTTGTTTAGCAAAGAAACAAGCGGCTCATGTGTTCTTCTGAATTTGCATGCATATGTGTGGCACACACACGTATTAGAGAGTAGCCGATAAAATAAATTTGTATGTGATGAATCTCCTTAGTTGTATTGACCGCCAACTAGCATGGTCAGCTTCTTCATAGTGACCATCAGCCATACAACTTTGTCGTCACATCGATCGGCACCGTCTTCTTCCAGCTAAGCGTATAAACACTTGAGCCAGAGTGTGTAGCTCGGCTTTGCAGTGTACTTTGAACAGGAGCTATTATCTGAAGCTGAACTGAACCCACCACATACGTGTATCAATCTTGTATTGAACTTTAATCTCGTGGTTGTGCCATAATGCGGATGTAAGTGTCATCCTGTAGGTCGTGTCGTCTCATCCAGGCATAGACGCATAGTACATGTACTGTCAGCGTATCAGCTGTTTTTTCTCCTTCGGGTGATTTCTGAACGTAAGTAGCCAATTTTGGTGATGATGTACGCCAACCTCTTGATAGAATAAGTCGGTCTTGGACAATATACATTGCTGACACATGCATCGCTCCTTAGCTCCTAGTTGCCTTTCTCCAACAAAAAGCCCATTAACCTGTAGTGTCATGCCCATACTGGTGAAATTAACGTGACGTGATTTTTCGGCGAGGCTCATGAGCAAGACACCAAAGAAGATGAATGTAGTCATGTCAGCAGATAATCGGTGGCCGATTTCATCCATCATTATGCTTTAATACACAGCCGTATCACACTGACCGAAAATTACAGAGTATTTGCCGACCATAGTGACGAGAGTTGCTCAGCAGAATTGCTAACCAAATTATATCATGCTAAATAGCTGATTATGACTCGCATGTAACCGACAGACTAATAGCCGATTCTGAATCACACATATCCGATTCTATCAGCTTTCAATGTTAGTATTGTAACCCATCAGCTATAGATATTGTAGTCCGATCTGCTGAGATAAATTTCATTACTCTAGCAACCACCACTATGGATTTGCAATAGCTCCCATTAATAATGCTTTCATTCATCCTGGTCGATTTATATAGAGAGATTAAGTCGAAATATGACTGTATGCATCAATGTGTATCTCCAGGATTTCGAACTGGGCAACTCAATGATGAGCTATATATATAGTTGTTGTCCATAAAAGAACTCAGCCAGAATATCTCCAAGCAAAAAGGCAACCCGTCGGCTGATTAATTTCCATTGATATTCTTATTCCACCACACCGGTTTAGCTTCGACAACAGCCAGGCACTCGGCAATCTCCATAGTGGCAGTATCTTTATTTTACTGCCGAATTTGTTATCTCCTTCATCCAGATCTCTTGGTGCTAGTCTTTCAATAGTTGGTGACTTAGAACAGAATTATACACTGGATCGTCAATCACGATGTACAGTTGCCGACATAGAGTTGTCGAGAGCTCATTATTGAATCGGCAATTCTTGTAAGAGAAGAATTCTGGTTTTGGTGAATCCGTGATGTCACCATCGGCGCCTTCATCTTGTATTTGCTCCCTCCGTAGTCGATTGTTTTTTCAGCCGATTTAATAATCACTCCTCTACTGGCTATTATCATGCAGCCAATTGATATTGGCATCGGCTATCCAGCTCGTAGTGGAATTTCTTCAAGTAAGATATTTTCCTAGATTAATTAATTCCACCAAAGACTTTCTTCACAATTTTATTTACCATCTTTCCAGGAGTCAATTACTGCTAGCGACGCAAGCAAAAAGATTGTCTTGATGCCCCAAACTCCAATCCAGCATCTCTCCTACTTTTTCTGACTCTCTGTAGTGAAGCGTGCTGATAAAGTTCATTAATAGCAGCAGCCGATTTTTTATCACCTCCTGCTGATGCTATCCTAACCATGTCTTATCGGCTCATAGTAGCCGATAGCAAAATTAAATCGGCTATTCTTCCATACTGTTCTTACGGGTATAAGAACAATAATATTTTGTTCTTATTTGTATCTCAACCCAAAAAAATTAAATGAGAAGCTTGTATCCATCTAGAAATCAAATAAACCCAACCAAAATATTTGGATGTTCCGTACATGCACTTCAGTGACAGCGTGCTGCTACTGTCTTTCATTCTATTATTCCATCGGTTATCCAGCAGCTGATATTTTTTGTACGTGCCAACATGTAAGTGCGGCATGCGTGTGACTTTGCCGATGACGCGTCAGCCGAGGTGAAGCTCATATTGTCGGCCATCCTGACAAATCATCTCCTTCATCGGCTAAATAAAACAACTTTATCCGAAGGAGAAGGATAAGCCATCAATAATTCTCCATCTGACACATTTACTTACATTTGTTTTGGTGCCAATTGATCTACTCCACTTGCCGCGTAGGGCAGTTATCAGTAGATACATACCGCGTAGGGCGTTAGGCATTGTCGTAGACATGCCTGCTTGATGACGAGTTGGTGCAGATCCGTTCGTTAATTGTAGTCGCTGTCGTCGTCGTTTGAAGACGTTGACGGTGAGAGCGCTAGCATCGAGCTTGATGGCGACTTCTCCGGCGTAGTCAACGAGGAGCGGTCGTGCTCCGTCGACCGACTCTATTGCTTTTCTTCATGCCAATCTCTGCTCCCATCGGCTATATTTTAAATAAAGCAGCCGATATATCTCGTCTCAGTGTCATGTTCCATGTGCGTAACTCTTGTCCGCCTGGATCCCACGGAAAATAATCTCCGGACAACTGATGCTCCAGGACAATAATCTTCTGTCCTTGGTCACCTGGCTCCCATGCAAAATACGCTCCAAGCGGCCGATATTCTTGAGTGATACTCTTGAACGGCGAGAAATAAATAATCTGAGAATCCGCCTCTTGCTCATCTTCTGTTATCCTTCCATCGGCCGCTTCACCTTTCTTTAATGGCTCACCAGCTTGTTTTTCTCTATGTTTGTAGTTGGTTGGGATTTCTTCCACGTGAATTTTCTCAGAGCTACTTTTCCCTTCATACCAACCTCTGTTCTTGAACTCACCAATTGGGACCAGTTGTGATGGTACTAGAATGGACTGATGAGCTATTGGCGGTGATTCCAGAGGAGTTAGATGCGACAGAATATTTTCAGCTTTCAGTTGACACCTCTCTTGATTTTGAGCTGACCCTTGAGATGTCCACACGAATGTCTCTTTTTTATTATCAGCTGGCTTTTTATCTTCGTGATGCTTTCCAGGATAATGTTTTCCTCCGTATTGGTTCCCACACTTGAACTCATCAACTGAGACATGCGCCTCATTATTTGGGTCTCCTGATTTTTCAGTCATTTGAGAATTCAATATTCCAAAATCAACTATTTCTCTGTAGCTCCTCACTTTGACCATATTGGTTGGACACAGACCTTCGTCCATTTTAATTGAATGCGTAAGCTCTCCTGACTTTGCTACAACAGACAGACTAGTCGTCGATCGAGGAATTATTGATTGATGTAATTGGTGAACAATCGGCTGTAGAAAAAACACTTCTGGCTGATATACTTCTTGTTCTGAAGCCGATTCTTGTGACCAATAATTTTCTGATTGTTGTGGCTGAGCTGATAGCTGGGAACATTGCAGCCCCCCGGGCCAAGCTTGCTGAGCTATCGGTGCTGACTGCTGAATCATCAATTGTTCATCCATAGCTTGTGGCTGATAAATTTCTGGTTTTTTAGGCTGAGCTACAGGAATTGTTTGTTGTAATTCTTGCACCATCGGCCAACCTGCTTGCTGAACCATTGGTTGATGGGCTTGCACATGTGGCTGGAAAGCTATCGGCTGAGGAGCCAATTCTTGAACCCATCTCTGTTGTGAACTTTGGGGAATAAATTGTGATTCCAGAACACCACTTTGACAACTTGTCGTTCCTTGAATTTGAGTAGTGTCTGCAGGCGTATATCCAAGAGCGCTGAATAAATCCTCCTGTGCCAACGGCTGTGGCGTGTATCCAAGAGCACGGAAAAAATCCACTTGAGGCAGCGGTAATGAGCTGGAGGGAACTGATGCAGTCTGAGGAACTGTCATCGGCTGATAGAAATTATCCTGATGTGAGTATGGCGAAATTAAATCATCACCATAAGCCGATTCATCAGTTGCACTCATGCCCGTCGTTGCATAATTTGACGCTCCAGGATACATGCATGCTGATTCTTCATAGCTTTGCTGCTGAATTGGACCGTAAGTATTAGCCGATGTCATCGGCTGTTGATAATATGTTCTCTCATACCTTTGTTGTTGAGCAAACTCAGAGAACACGCTCTTTATGGCATTGCTTATAATATCCACCAATATTCCAGATTGACTGTCCATGGCGATGTACTCCTCGAGCCACTCTAGATTCCTTGTGGATAATGTCTTCAGATCTCACCAGACGATATAATAGGGATTAATCTTCGTGTCCCACCGGGCGTGCCAAAAGTGTGTTGACGCAAAAATAGGACGTCACCCTTACGCGCGACACACGTGACTTCCCGGTCTGTAGCGAGGCGTGCTACCCAATCTGACCTGTTGATTGACAATGGAAAATCGGCTAGAGAGCCGATGTGTCTTTGATAAAATCGTAACAGCTAGGTAGCTGATACGGGGCAGAGCAGATCGGCTAGATCAGCCGATATGATGACGTAGGCAGAGCGTAAGCTACCAGAAGCAACTTAAGCAGAGCTACGTGAGCAATACTTGAAACAGATCTAGCCGGTTATATGATAATAATGTGCGCCGTCAGGAAGCAGTCTCAAGCTGGATAATTGATGATAAAAGCTAGAACAACAAGAATTAAGATAAAACTTGCTAATCTAGCAGATATCGATAAATTGTGAATAAATCTAGACGAAACCTCAGCGATGCGCCCGGTGGTTAAAGCCTAGAATTTACTCGGTAAAGCGGAACTCACCAGCAAGCCGGAGATCGAAGCGATGCAGCCCGACGAGTTTGCGAGAACTCGTGAAAGAGAAAAGGTACGAAGGCGAAGTCACCGAAAAGTAGATGCGGTAAAGTAGATGCAGTAAAGTAGATGTAATAATTGGTAAAGGGGTGCCCGGAGGCGGTTTTGATATTGATCATGTGATGAATTACAATGAACGCATACCCTTTATATTTATAGGGCTGCTGGACCTAAGATCTGGCGTGCGATTCACGCAAAAGAAAGCAAACTCTTGACTAACTAGGACTAAGACTCGCATAGGATTTCCCTAATACAAGATATCTAGATAAAAGGAAATATTAAGATACATAGACTCTAATTCCCTTTGTTGGTAGAGTCCTCGCTAATTAAGCTTCTTCTTTGACCCGTCGGTCATCAGGCTGATCTGTGTACGAGTTTAACTTAGCTTCTCTTTCCATGTGGCAACTTGCCCTTATTTTATTCTTAATAACCTCTGGTCCTGCATGTACGTCGATCATTTTTCCTCCTTGCCATCACCCTTGGGTTCTTTATTTAAATTTCCTTTGCTTGATCACGCATGGTCCTCCTCTTCCCAATTAAGACAATCTTTTTCCTTAAATCTGCTTCGGCCAAGGTACTTATATGGATCTTGGTTTCTGGTTTGTCTCCCACGTGCATGCCCTGATGCCTTTCCGTTCAGCTTTCTTTATTCTCTTTTGATGTCGTGCTCAATATTTTATCCATGTATCGGCAGCTAGATGATTTTACTACTGCCAAAGTGCCAGCCGATTTTCTCTGCCACTGCTGGCCGATCATCACCCTGCCGATTGATACGAGGATCCCTCAGCCGATTTTGTCCTTTCTGTAATGCCGTTGCTAATTGCCTTTCTTTCTTTAATGTCTTTTGCATGCACGTCGTATACTGCATGTATTCCATCGGCCACTCCGTTGCACATGAGGTCAGCTTAGCCGATCAAGCCAATTCCTTCCTTTGTTTCTCTCTGCCGATCACCAAGCCATCCTTATTTGATTCTGGATTTGGTCAAAATCCGGTGTCAACAATTTGTAATAGTTCAAAGCATGCTGTACCACTTCAATGTTTTAATGTTTTTTTTGAGGTACACAGTTAGGTGTTCTGATATCTAAACTCGATATTTGATACTCCAAATCTTAAGATAGCCATACATACTTTAGAGATGTCTTAGCTGTTAAGAAATAGTGGCAAGGAACGTTTGTTGGACGATTGTGAAACATGACCATGAAAACTTCAGAGCTCAGACTAGACCTTCTGATGTCTAAACTCCAATGTTGCTGCCAATGTAATTCAAACAGGTATCTTTGTCAACATGGGAGGATGGAGCCTCTCAACCAACCCTGAACTATTCTGTGCTTGGTGATCCATCAGTTGCTTCTTTGAGGAATCCATTTTCGGAAAAGAAATGGAGGATGTGTTGAACTTGTGAATAAATTGTTACTGTTGCGGGCAGTAGCAGCAATGTATGCCGGCAGCAGCAGCAATCATATGAAGTGTGCAGCCAGTAGGTTAGGGTTGTGTAGGTAGTAGAATTTTATAGTAGCTGAGAATAGTTGTCATGTGAGGCCGCGGTAGCTTACTCATGCATCTGTGCAAGTACCATGGAAATACTTGAATTTCAAGGTGATTTACTTTTGCATTTGTGCCTTCACCATTAGTGAAGTGGTTTGTTTTTTTCCACTCCTATCAGCATGCAGAGGCTCGATTTAGTACCTGTGACTTGCAAAACTCATATTATTGTATCGGAAAATATTCTATAAAACTGGCTGAGCTTAATCAATATTTTAGTTGGCTGATCTTTGGAAAATAAGATGCACATGTATTTTTTCAATTGTGCATAGCTCAATTGAGACTGACTTCATCTGTTGCAAAAATAGTTGCATAAATAAACTTGTCACTACTAGTTGTTTAATTGGTTTATAGTAAATCTGTTACCTATAATATCAGGTTAATTTCTTATTGCTTTAGCACCACCAGAATGCTTGTCTTGGTTTTGCATTGAATTAGCTTCTTTGTTGGTAGTTGTATGCTCTTTTTGCATATGCAGTCTGTATGCACATATGAGTATTTAAGTCACTGAAATTTGATGAACCTGATAGGTGCTTGGATCCGAATTTTTTGAAACCCCCAAGTGGAGCCTAGTTTGTCATACAGTGAGATAATTGCATGTTGTTAGCCCTACCTTGAAGCCTCCCCTTTTTTCTTGTGTGGATCTTTCTTTTTGCATGGATCTGGTGACCTCCCCTTTGGCTGAATCAACATACTTTTTAGTGATTAAATAGAAAACCTGAAAAGAGAAGGTCGTGATTTTTCCACATGTTTAGCCAATTAATTAGTATTGCTCTTGGATTTTTTCCACATGTTTGGCTAGTTAATTAGTCAGCATTCATTTCCTTAGTTATAAGAAGATTAACACCAGTTGGCTAGGAAAAAGCTTGCATTGAAGTTACCAATGCAGAAAAAGAGGAGGATAGGCTCTTGTTAATTAGTTAGCATTCATTTCCTTAATTGTTTGGCTAGCTAATTAGTTAGCATTCATTTCCTTAATTGTTTGATCTCAATTGCTCTTGTCCTTTGATTGCTAATTACTCCATGAATTTAAACATATATGTTTTCATGAATCACAGAGAAACTCGAACAGCCAAAACAATTAGAGAAAGCTTCTATGGCTTCAAGTTGATGACTAGCACCAACAAGAATGACAAGTTACAAAGTTATTTATGATGATGTTCCAGCATGGAGAGATAGGAGAGCTTCAGGTGGAGGCAAGTTTGTTGGCCGAGGACCACCGACCAGACCGGTCAGGGTGACCGGTCAGACCGGTGCTAGGCAGAGTGCTGGACAGTTTGGTTTTCGAGGTCGTGATGCTAGAGGGTTCAACCCTTTCGGTTGTGGAACAGATGGTAGGCGCTTTGAGTCTGGTGGTGCTGAGTTTGCTGGACGTTCTACACCTCGTGATCAATACGAGTTTGGAAGAAGTCGCAGTTTTGAGTCTCAGAGGGGCTACGGACCACGCTTTTCTTTTCGTGGTGCTCGTACTCCTCCAGTGAGATGGGAGTGGTTTTCCCATGGTGGTTCCAGGTTTGATTAGGTTGATAGGATGGATCGAAGTTTTGATAGGCGCGGTAGGATGGATGTTGCTAACCCTACTTTTGAGGACAGTGGCGAAGCCAGGATCGAACCGCAGGGGGGGCTCTCCTGTGCTTCTTCCACCTCCGGCTCCTTCTTCTTTCATTCTTTTGCTCAAAATTTGTAGGAGGGGCTTAGGGGGGGCTTCACAGCATTTCCGGCGGTAGCCGGGGCTCGAGCCCCGGGCTCCGGCCGCCCCGGTGCTGGATCCGCCGCTGTTTGAGGAGATGGCTTGGCACTGGTTTGACACCTTTGGTACTAACCTCAGTGTTGAGTCATTTGCTCGCTCTCGCTCTTGGTTTTGAGTTGCAGGTGGGAGGCTCGGAGAACATTTGGTTGATATCAGGGGTGGTTCTCCGACCTCATACCCCGGTGGTGATATTGAGGTACATCATTTTCGGGGATGGTAGACAAGGACGAGTAACTTCTGAAGAAATGATCAAGGTAAGTGACTTTGTGACCTTCAAGTGTGTGGCCTTGGTCAAGCCACTTGGTTCGTTTTGCTCCTTGCCCTATCTCATGTGTGTAAGGTGAGCTTTGTATGCTCTTTGATCTTAATGCATGAGTTTAGGGGGAGCCTGTGTGCTTAGTGTGCTCTTTACTCTATCATGTGTACTTAGGGTGAGCTTTGTATGCTCTTTGGCCCTGGTGCATGTGTTTAGGGAGAGCTTGTGGGTTTTGTGCTCTTTTGCTCTTTTGCCGGTGGTGTCGAGCCCTTTTGCCTCCCCTCGAGGAGCCGGCTGTTTGTGAGTTTTGTGTGTGGTTGGTTTTCCGAGTTGGTGGTGAAGCTCCTTTGTAGCATATGTATAGGTTTCCTTTATGCATTTCTTGCATTTGGCATGGCATATGTAACATGATGTATAGGCATCTTTGTATCTTAGGATGCATGCATCTTGTATCATATGCATTGTGTAGGAAAAGCTTCTTCTATATACATTGTTCACCATGATGTGCTATATATGATCTTGTGAGCTAGGTTGGTATGCTATGGTTAGTTTGGCTTAGCTCTTGATGATCTTGATTTATATCCATGGTTGATGGCTATATTTTTCAAAAATGTCTCATATATGCTCTCTTGTGGGTAAATGCCTTTATATGATCTTGACATGTTTTAGTGGCTTGGCTATGCTTAATTTGTGGTTGGATAGCTTATTTTGATCATATGGGGCCAAAGGTTCATTTGCCATCATGAATGTTTAGCCCCCATGCTTGATCTTGTGGAGGGGCATAAGTTTCTTTTTGTCACAAAGACATTTCATGTACCAAATAAGAATCTGAAAATTAAATGTAAATTGCTTGGAAAATGTGCTCCCATGTCATATGTGCTTAATTTATTTTGCTTTGGGTGCTAAACCGTTGCATGATGCTTACCAATGAGAAGTCTCATACATAGAAGTAGGCACATGGCTCGGTGGCTTTGACATGACATGAGGTGCTTGTGGGTGTTTATGATGGTCTTATGCTTAGAATGGTTGTCCTAGCATGAAGTTTGTGTGGTTTTGCTTTTTTGACATGTTTTGCTCATGTTTAGGACTTTGCTCATGAGAGGGTGATTTTTCGCAAAATTGCTCAATTCTATCTTAGCTTGGTCCAATGGTTGTGAAACTTGGTGATCATGTAGTCGATGTCATTACAAAGCTGTAGAGTATCTAACTTGCTCATTTGGACATGTGTAGCATCTTGTGATGAATTTTTTCTATTTGAGAAGCTCTAGGTTGTATTTTTTGCATTTTTGGCTTGATTCATGCATTGTCAACAAGGGAGAGAAGTTTGAGCATGTTTTGACCTACTGAATGCATCTAGAAAGTTTCCAGGTGGTTTCGAGCCATTTCTGGGCTCTGTTGTGCATCGGTCTGACCGGTTGAGGTCACCGGTCTGACAGGTCAGGTGTGCTGGCCCTGTTCAGATGTTGGGCACCGGTCTGACCGGTGGTGCCGACCGGTCTGACCGGTCAGAGCTGAGCTGTTGCAGCTGCTCTGTTTCGTGTAGTGGTTCGCATGCTTTCGTCCAGGGGGAGTTTGCATTGGTTCAGGGGGAGCTTGCATGTGTGCAGGGGAGCTCTTTGTGGTTTTTGAGCTTTGGATTGGTGGCTTGTGCTCTTTGCTTGAGCATGGTTTTGTCTCGGATGTGTCGAGCCGTTGCCCTTGCCTAAGGGGTCCGAGACTTGTCTTCTTAAAGTGATCTTGCTCTTTGCCTTTCCTTTGGCTTTCGATCGCTTGTTGGAGTTTCCGTTAGTCGTTTCTTTTCTTTTCCTTTTCTCTTTGGTTACCAAAACGTGTGTGTTGTCAATGCACTCATCAAGGGGGAGATTGAGAGCCTGTGTGGTTCGAGGACCGGTGGATGGTCGCTTCCTAGTGTGATGAGTGATTGACAACGTGGTGTGGACTGATTCTTGGCTAAGTATTGCAGGTGCAGGTTGCGGCTTGACTGGTGTTGGTGCAGGTGAAGAACAAGCGCGAAAGGTCGTTGCCGGTGAGGCGTCCAGGTGTGGAGAAGACAAGTAGGCTTGGTTCGAGGGACCCAGTGGCCAGCGGGGTCAAGTGCAGGCTGCATGGTGGCAAGAACGGCGAGATGAAGTCGTGGACGGTTTCTTGGTTGAGCCTCAAAACCAAGGTCGAGCCGGGACTACGTGGGAGCCGAGTCATGAGTGGTGATTGGCGGAGGCTACACCGAGTTCGCGGGGTTTCCGGTGGTTCACCAGAAAACCACTGGGTTCCTTGGTTGATCCACAAAGCCAAGACCGAAGAACCGAAGACGGAGGTGCAGCAGCATCAGACCGGTCTGACCGGTGGGTCTGACCGGTCTGACCGGTGGGTACCGGTCTGACCGGTGTGCGATGACGCAGTCCGGAGACTTCGAAGCGGAGGACACGCGTCGGGATCAGAAGGCTTGCGTCGAGGCTAAGCAAGTTTGCGGTCGCTGGGCATTCGTCCGATGGTGCGAAGACAAAGACTTCCAAATTCGCCCTTGAGGGGCATGTATCCCTAGTTAGCTAGTAAGGGTAGTTTAGTCTTTCGGTTGCCTCCATATAACCTAAGTGGTGAGAGGATGGCAGCCATCTCTTGGAACCCTAGCTCATTTTGTTTTGCTATTTTTCCCTTCCATTTTCATTTGGAATTTCTAGGACTAGCTTGAGAGCTTCATGGTGAGATCTTGTGAGAGGGAAGGATGATCGGGCGGCAAGCTAGACCTTGTATGAACCTCTTTGGTATGTATAGATGATTCGGCGTGGTTCCTCAAGGCTTGGATGTGTCTTTCCCGTTTCTCCTTTTTGGTGATTTTCGGAGCCCTCACTTGGCGATTTTCTTGTGGTGGATTCGAGGTCTTTCTCTTTGGGATTTGGTGGGGGATGTATGCTTGAACCCTTCGTGGTTCTTTTCCCTTTGATTCCCCTCCCAAATCCGTGAGCAAAGGGGCTTGATTTTGGGGTTTTCTTAGCTCTAGGGTTAGAGGAGTTCTTGGTGGGATTTCTTCGATTCCTCTCGTTTTAGCAAGTTTTGGTGGACCAAATCTTGGCTATGGAGTGCCCATGAGGTGTTCCTACTATCCCCAAAGTTTTGTGCAAAACTGTGGAGCGATTCGGGAGATCGGGAGTTGGATTTGGGGGAGTTGACCCGCGGGCGCTGTTCATCCCGAGCTGCCCAGCCTGACCGGTCTGACCGGTGCTGCTCACCGGTCTTACCGGTGCAGAGGCTTTGTGGGATTTGCCTCGGGTGAACTGCCTTGTTCGTGCGGTTTTGCCCCGTGGTGCTGCTGGTCAGTTCTTGGCTTGTTTGGAGTTGTTTTGCTAGGCTTTGTGAAGGGTTCTTCCTTCTTGCAGGTTGTGTTTTGGAGGTGGTTTTTGTTCCAGAGCCTAGAGGAGTCACTGAGGCTTCTTGGAACGTTTGCTGTGCGGCTGCTGTTGCCACCGACCTGACCGGCGCTGTCCACCGGTCTGACCGGTGTAGCACAGGCAGCAAGCCGTGCAAGTTTCCGCTGTGCGCGTTGGTGTGTTTTGTTTGGGAAGGCTGTGTGTTGGTTCCTAGGACCAGTAGCACTTCAATGGCTACATGGTCTTGACCAACTTGGGTAGTTGAGTCGGAGACGTGCTTGGTTGCCGTGTTCGTCTTGTTGGAGTCTCAATCTCCTTCGTTAAGAATTTTTATCGACTCTCATTCACTGCCCCTCTCTGGTCGCCAGTTTCGATCCTTCACCTAGCACGTGTGGTGTGTTGATCCCAAATTCTCCCAAAATGTGTATCTACCTATGAAATTCACAACACAACTCGTGGAACTTTATTAGTACTAAAAATGTGCATAAAACTTATCATATACTCCTCTCGAACCCGAGGTTTTGACGGTCAAATTTTTGTTGTAAGGACCGTCAACAGCGACCGAGAGTAAATAAGGCCAGGCATTGGCAGGAGTGTCCCGTAAATCAACCTCCTCCGGGAGTGATCCTTCACTAGCATATTTGATCAGGACCGAGAAGCCATCAGGGTGTGTGTCAATAATTGTAACAGTTTCAGAGCTAGACTCCACTCCTGGGCCGTAGAGCATTGCCTCCATCACACAAGATACTTTCACCACATCGGCACGTATCGCTCGTATCACCCGGCATTCTGCACCTACATGGAACACAACTTCCACAGGGGCTTGGGCTGCAACACTTTCGCATATGCTTCTTTGCACTGATGGAGGTGGAACTTCAATGCAGTCATCATCCAGTACTGAAACAACACATGATATGTGTATGCGATCTTCACTGGATGTCACGCGCTCAATGTCATGATGCTGCACCAGACATTCAAATTCTCTTTCTTGTAGATCCCGATTCATGAACCAAACTTCTTTTGTAGCTTGAACTCGAAACGTATCATCATCATCGTTTGGGTCTCCAGCCATTGCACGCAACAATACTCGCACCTATGTGGAAGCAGTCACAGTCTTGGCAAACAATAACATAATGCGACCGTATCGCCATGTGTGAGTGTGTGTATTCATAGCAGCAACGAGACACGTACCATTTGGGATTTGTGCAGAGGAACGAGGACGACGGCAATGCCATCTAGAACATCCATCCACTGATGATCATTCATACCTATAGGATAGCAACGTAGCTTCCATTGACGGCCTCCCACCATGAACGTACCGGATTCCTTGAACTTGCCCGCAGTTCCTTCTGTTGTCGCTTCCTGGCTTGAGACTGAGAAGTCGACTTGCATGAAAGGAATCATTTTAGCGTCTAAAGCCATTAACACAAATGGCCTGCAATGATCGTCTCGTGCCTAAACTGTCTCTTATTATAGTGGGAGTGAATGTGTCGTTCCGAAACGTTCGTGGACATCAGTTACCACCCGAATGGACGCGTCCCTTCAGTGCGGGTGTGGCCATGTTCGGGTCATGAACTTCCCGGTTCTAGTCCTTAAGTGCGATTCACAATGATCGACACGTCCATTCAGAGGGGGTGTGCACACAAGTTCGTCGGTTAACGCCTGGTGCCAGTGCTTAACTATAATTCTCAATGATCGACACGTGGATCAACTTGTGAGAGCGTGTCGTTCCCAAACGCCCATTCGAGATGCCCTTCTGTGCTTATATGCATGTTAATATTACACACACACAAACAAAAATAAAAAAACATATATTGCTATTCCAATTCCAGCTTCTTCCGTTTTGGTCTTGTCGCGTCAACAAGTTCATCACGTTTCTCAGTCTCCAAGGCCTGCGGGAATCATCAAGTGCGAATCTAGACCATTCGTAGACCTTTACAGTCACGACTAACGCAGCGTACCTGATCGAGGAGGACTTGTCAGGTCATTCCGCACCCTGCGTGTTGCAACGCAAGGACCATCCGGTCCATCTAATTACAGCACCCAATCTTGTTCTCCAGATGCAATTGACACCTAAACCATTACATAAATAAACGGTAGAGAGTTGTCTTGTTGTTGATGCGGCATGAGCTGATGCAGTGAGACGACCATTAGATGCAGCTGATGCGCCGTGATTTGACCGCAGGACTTTCTTGTGCTCTAGAGAGGAAAGTCCGGAAGTAAACACATACTACCTAGACACGTCGGGCTCATCCCGTGATACCCATCGTCCACACATGTAATCGATGCACGCCACTGAAGATTCTGACCTAGATAGATTCCTATCACACGTAGGCCTGACTATATTCTGAGCATCTCACGTTTTCGATAGTAACTTTAGCAATGCTACACCGAGCTCACGTGACCGCTGTAGTCCTCGATAAATAGGCGAGTGCAGCAGAGCGTTCTTGAAAGGCAAGGCCAACACTCATCAGTTCCCTGTCTTGCATTTCTCTACTTCAGTAGGATACAAGGGTGAGATCATTTTGTTGGCTAATCTTGTTTACTTTATGTATGCATGGTATCGAGATGGTCATATTGTTAGCTTATGTAGGGTTTGTTCTTCGTTTGTGTATGCAGTACGTGGGGAATGGCCGGGCAAGGAAGGGACGGAGCATGGAACTTGGAGGAGTCGGGGAAGGGGCAGCTGTCGGGCGCAATAGCACCTCACCGCCACCCGGTTCAGCCGCTGCCATCGGCACCGCAGCAGCACCCGGCCCCAATGGCACCTCCACTTCCGCGGGTATCGGCACCTCAGCAGCACCCGGCCCCAATGGCACCTCCACTTCCGCTGGCATCGGCACCTCAGCAACACCCGGGGGTGATGCCACCTCCAGTTCAGCCGCTGGCAACGGCAGCTCAGGATCAGCTGAACCTCATGGCACCACCTTTTCGCCCACGGCCCAGGCCGCCACCTCTGCTGTTGCCCATTGAAATGCCACCCCGGCGGCCAGTGCTCATTGAACATGATGAATCACATGACCTAAAATGGTCTGTGTTGCTTTGGCTTCAGCAGGGCGGCCCGCACGTGTTTATCATGAAGGAATGTGGGTGTGCCCTTTTTGTCACAGGGGTCACAGGCAATGGACCATTCGTGACCTGCTGTTACACGTGCATAACATCACCGTTTCGCCTGCCTAGATTTGGGATACAAGGGCGAGGCATTGCGCTTTGGAGGAGTATCTGATCCAGGAGACACGTTTTGCTGCACTCCGTGCTGCGGCTGGATTTCCATGAGCCCGTGATCATAGTAGTATGAGCTGTGATGGTAGATGCTAGTAGTATGTGGTGATGGTAGTAGTATGAGCAGTGATGGTAGATGCTAGTAGTATGTGGTGATGGTAGTAGTATATGAGCCGTGGTGGTAGATGCTAGTAATATGTGGTGATGGTAGTAGTATGAGCCGTGATGGTAGATGCTAGTAGTATGTCGTTCAGAGTATGTCGCTGTAGTTCGAACTATGGTGGATCCATCCATCCTCATGTGTAATCAATGAGTATGCATGCATTTGTGTCGTTTGTATTTGGATTGTGTTGTTTCTAATAAAAATGGTATTGTGTGTGTACTCCCTCGGTATAAATTCGTTGTATACGGAAAGTCCGTTCCATTGATTTCTTAAATACCAGAAGAACACAGACGAAAGTCCGGTTTGTAGTTTTCAGTCGGACCGGATTAAACTGTCACTACTACGCAATGAGAAAACCAACATCTTACAAGGAAAAAACAGTAGTAGTAGTATTCAATCAGACCAGATGAACAGAAGGCGAATCTTCGTTCTGCTTCTTCTATTCCTACTTCTACTAGTAGCAGTTACCACTAATCCACTAATCAAGGCGCTGCTTCTTTGTCGATGGTGCACCCGACGCCTTGTTGCAGCTGCTCACGGACGAGGATGTCGCTCTGTTGCCGCCGCCCATGGATGATGGTGGCGGACCTCCCAGGGCGCCACCTGTGGATGAGGCCGTCCCTCCAATGCCGCCGCCAGAGGATGATGTCGCCGCTCCATGGCGGCCGGTCGAGCACGGCCTTGGCGCCGCTCTATGGCGGATGATGACGGCCGGTCGATGATGGCCTCTGCTCAGCGAGGATGACAGAGATCGACTGCCGCCGACCGATGAGGATGAGAGAGGATGACGGCGCTTGGAGACGACAGTTCCCCGACGAGTGGCGGTGCTTCCGCGCCCCTGACCCCTGGCACCTCTTGCTGACTTGCGAGGGGTGCGATGTTTCAGAGGCACTTGATCTTGGATTTCATTTTGTTCCACAAACTCCGAATCATCAGAGGATGTGTCAACCACCACCCGAATGGGCCTCCGCTCTGCCTTCTCTTCATCAGACCACTGGAGATCCTCCCTTTGGCTTGTGCTGCACCTCTAGGAGACAATGGCTCCATGGGGAGAGAAAGGGGGCGCTGTGCGAGGATGGGGTTTTTTGTTGGTTGCAAGAGCTGGGAGAGGAAGAGGGCGTTGTGCGAGAATGGGGTTTTTTGTTGGTTGCAAGAGTGGAGAGATGAGAAGAGGGTGCTGGGAGGAAGGGGGATATTTATGGCCAGAGGAACTAATTCATTTTTGACCAAATTTATAGTAAATTGTGTTAACACTTATATCTTCATATAAACTTATCGGGAAGTGAGAATTGCGTTCTTTTGTGGACGGAGGGAGTACGTTCTGAGGAAGGGGGAAAGACCATTCAGCGGAATGTTAACGGACCAGAAGAAATAATAGTAGTCCAGAAGGTCCTTTTAGCAATACATCAGTATACCGGACCTTCTGGAGTACCTTTGCACTTATTTGTCTTTGTTGGAGCTGTAACTCCTCCATTATTTTACCACAACCTTGTTCTTTAGCTATCCTGTCAATGATGCCTCGTCCCTGGGCAAATCTTATTCCTGACATTGTTGTGAGCGTCGCCAATAAGATCAGTGATGCAAGAGATTTCATCATGTTCAAAGCTGTCTGCAAGGGTTGGAACTGTGCTCGTTCAGGTGAGGCACACCCGTTTGACCCTTGGATTATAAAATCTGAATTTATCAGTGAATCTGGAGCAGTGACATTCGCATCCATAGCTGATATGCGGCTTTTTGAGGTCTCCTTTCCTGCATTGGCTGGGAAAAGGACTAGATTGATTGGTTGCGGCGGATCTGGAAGCCTAGTCACCTTAGATTGCAGAGATTGGTGCAATGCGCTCATGCTGAATCCTTTGTCTCCTCGGAAGCACATTCGCCTTCCTCAACTTCCAAAATGGAGCCAAATGGCTACTCTCCAAGCTTGTATCTTGTGCCTTGAAACAACAGCTGGTGCAGAGTCATTTGTCGTGATTACTTTCTTTTGGCCAGTGAAATCTTTTGCAGCTCTTGGGTTATTGCCCGTTTCCATTTGGCATTTGGGTAGCCAATCCGACTGGACTACACTACCTTCGAAAGATTTCTGGGGCAGTTCTTCTGAACACATGCGGATCTACTTGGGGCAAGATCTTCCAGCAGCTCCCCATCCTGTTGGACTTCGGTTGTCATGGGTCATTAGCATGGGCAACTCTTCTCTACTCGAAGGTGAAGACCGATTGTTCTTTGTTGTTCTGGAAGAGAAAGAAGCTGAGGTGGTAGAATTAACTTTGCATTCATTCATCGGGGACATTTGGCAGCCTATTCCCTGGGAGAGAGCTCCTGAGTTCCGGAATAAGATCATCTTGTTTGGTCCTGGCAAGTGCATTGTTACAGAAGAGCATGCCATTTCTGGTTTGGCTGACCTGAGGGCAAATCACATGTACTTCCTACGAACTTATCATCACGATGAAAAGAATGAGTACTGGATCTACCAGCATGGAATAGGTATTGATCCAGGCGTCAACACTACTCCGGCGATCCGCATTGAGTAGGTTCGTGGGGACTGGATTTGGTCGCGAGGAACATGGCTGTTGCCTAGCTATCCGTAATGAGGAACTTCGATTGTGTACCACCTGTAACGCAATTCAATGTACAAATATCTATATTATCATCCTTCGTCAATTATTCCGCGCATATGTATGAGTTTCTACCACAATCACTGTAGGGAACAAGCAGTTACGCATTCGATAATCAGGAAGGTCCTTCCCGCAAAACATCAACAGAGCGGACAAGTATCAAACATCATAAGATGGCATCTTACAGCTACTCATCACCACAAAGTTCACACCACCAACAAGTAGAAAATACCAAAATACAAGCATGATTAGCACCTCTAAACCGTCTACCTAGCAATAACACCACGAATCACATTATTCCTCATTGTTGTCCTTGCTGAGCGACCTCTTATATGAGGCCTGTCTCACCAATTCCCTCACCTTCTTTACCACAAGTGTTGCAGAATTTAGGAGCTGCTTGACCGTCTGCAGCTCAGCGGCAGTCTCTTGAATCTCCCTCTTAGCCTTTGCACATTCTTCCTTCCACATCCTTGCCTTCCTTTCAGCTTTTAGGTACCTGTTGGCTTCACCCTTTTCTGTAGGAGACAACAGAGCATCGTTTCTCATTTTCTTTCCCATCTCAAACAGGTTATGGGTTACCTCCCCGTAGTATCGCGTTATCATCTGCAGCTCAACTGCTTTGACATTGGCCTCCTCCTTAGCAGCTGTACATGCTTCTTTCCACGACCTTGCTTCCTCTTCTGCTTTTCCCTTCATTTCCATCAGTTTCTCTAGAACTTTTAGAGTTCTAATATCCCATTCAGGATCTATCCACCTAAACGACGCGCACTTCAGGCCATCAGTCTGCAGTCACCGATTTCGTTCATATAATTAGCGATTGACCACACTAACATCAAACGCAGAAGCAACATTTATTAGAAGTGATACAGGTTATCATTTACCTCGCAGCAGCATACATATCGACGCCCAGGGTTGGCGCCTGTCCAGTCATACCTCAGATGGACAGGCAACCCGTCCTTGCACTCGTTTTCATTAGGATCTATAACGATAACTTCACGAGGACCAGGCGTCGGCGATCTGGAGCTTTCGGAGTCTACTCCAAACACCTTTAAAATACATGAATATAGTCTGTTAACTCAGATCCCCAAATCCAGAATTCCCCTTAACTAGTATGACAGATCAAAGTAGCATGGCTAAACAGAGGACTGACCTGACCGGAGCGAGTCTTGCTTCTCCGTTCACCGCTAGGGCCGCTACGATTCACCATTCCCGCCACGGGCAACAGCAGATCTAAGCATCGACACTAGCTCTAGTCGTTGCCACAAGGAAAAGGAGCGTGGTGCCGGCGAGTCTCTTGCAGAGTAGCAGTAGTGTACGCCGCGTCGTCGAGATAAATGAGATATATACACTTGTCTGCGGGAAAACTTTTTTTTGGCTGTCACGCGCGCTTTTCTCCTGCCAACTTACTAGAACCGCTCTGTGCTGTTGTTGGGGTAGACATGTCCAGTTTTCGGGCGCGCGGCGGTCGGCCACATGGAATAGTCGGCACTTGGAAACAAGCAGTTACACAATTGTTTCTCAGGAATGTCCTTCCTGCAAACCATCAAAAGGACGGACCATCCGGTTCAGGATCAATCCAAAGAAACAACATCTTAGCTTTTCCTCCTTTTTACTACTAGGAAGGTCCACCTTGCGAAACATCAACAGGCCGGAGTTTCCTCAATCATAACTCCCCCCTTCTGTATGTATTATCACCATACCTCCGTTGTTCTTCCTCTACCTCCATTGCAACACGTATGAATTCCGAATGGTGATCTTCTAAAAACACTTAAATAAAACATTAAAACTACAGGGGACCCTAGTACAACCCTTCAGGTAACACTTAAGACTTAAGAGAGACATGCACTTCAGGTAACGCGTATGAATTCCGAATGGTGATCTTCTAAAAACACTCAAGAGAGACATGCACCTGTCCTGCAGTTGTGTGCAGTTAGCTTGAATTGCCCATCGTAGAAATGAAGTCACAGTTTTCTCGCTTGCCATGTCCCACATCTTTGATGCACAGTGCAGCTTCAACCTTTCGACTTGGTACATGTCGGAGACCGAGAGTAAATAAGGCCAGGCATTGCGATTCACAATGATCCTTGACACGTCCGTTCAGAGGGGATGTGCACACAAGTTCGTCGGTTAACACCCGGTGCCAGTCCTTAACTGCAATTCTCAATGAATTCCGAATGGTGAGTATGCTCGAATCAATTTGGAATAGATTAAACCAAATCGGCATAATAAGATGTCATCTCATAGCAACTCATCATC
Organism: Cenchrus fungigraminus; assembly: GCA_036936925.1. Classification (NCBI taxonomy): domain Eukaryota; kingdom Viridiplantae; phylum Streptophyta; class Magnoliopsida; order Poales; family Poaceae; genus Cenchrus; species Cenchrus fungigraminus. The sequence continues at coordinate 43,215,640 of CM072778.1, read as the reverse complement.
ACAAAGTTCACACCACCAGTCCACCAACAAGTAGCAAGCATCATACGATGATCCAGTAGCCATCACCAAAACACAATCATGATACAAACAAGTAGCAAACATCATATGATGATCCGGTAGCCATCACCAAAACACAATCATGATACAAGTTTCACAATAATCATCACTACTCATTCATAATCATAACTCCATCTCATGTTTGGCCTCCTGCAGCTGTTCCTTCACCTTCTGCATCTCCTACCGTAAATTTTTGGTCTTGCAGGCCTCTCTTGCATTTCTTAAAGTTCTTTCAGAAGATCTGGATGTCTCGTCTCATGACGAGGACTCTCTAGGATCTCCAAAGAGATTGAAAACATCATAGAACAATTAGCAAAAAAAGAGAAAGAGCTTCAGTACGCACCTAAGGACAAGACAACTGAGGGCAGAGATCATTCTTCTTACCATATACATTGGAATAAATGCGTCAATGAATGGGTGGGATATTAAGTTTGTTTGGTCAGTCTTTTCTTTTAAATGTTCAAGAAGTTCGTTGTCAGTTGGACTGAAACGGGTACTAATAGGCAAGGGTACCCGTTTCAGTCCAACTGACAACGAACTTCTTGAACATTTAAAAGAAAAGACGGACCAAACAAACTCAATGTCCTACCCATTTATTGACGCTTTTATTCCAATGTCTATGGTAAGAAGAATAAGCTCTGCCCCCAGTTTTCTTGTTCTTAGGTGTGTACTGAAGCTGTTTCTCTTTTTCAGCTAGTTGTTCTATCATGTTTTCAATCTCTTTGGAGATCCTAAGAGAGTTCTCCCCTGAGACGAGGCATCCAGATCTTCTAAAATAACATTAAGATGTTCTTGTAGAAATAAACTCATCCTTGGAGAAAACTCATCTCGATCTGAAAAATAAACTCATCTCAGTCTATTAAAAAACCTGAATCCCTTGAACCCAATTGTATGAGTACAGTAAAATAACCACCACACGCCACAAAACCTGGTTGTTTGCTACCTACATAAATTCAGCAAGGGCATGGTTGTCCTAAATGAACCTATCGATCCATCAAACGATGGAAATTGGAAACTAACTGAATCTAACACCTGTGAATTGTGCAAACGCTAACAATCGTGGTAGAATCCAGACGTCCCTTCAACGGTCTGCAGCTCCAAAATAGTATCTTCAATCTACCAATTCATAAAACGATGGACCTATTAAGCCTATCAATTGTGCACCTCGACAAAAATCCATAAAACGAGTGGCTTGAAGCACATCTAGAAGCTACTAAAATACAAAACCTACTTTAAGATGATGCAAATTGAAAACTAATTGAATCTAACATGAATTGTCTATAGCCTATCAACTTCTAAGACCTATCGAAGTGCAAATCTAAAGGTACGATAATGAAATCTAAATCTACCAAATATGCTCATCAATCCTCCAGATCCCCAAATCTAGATATCCCCAACCCTAGTAACATAGGGGAAAATATAGCGGCTCAATTCAGAGGACCAACCTCGTCTTGCTGCCTCATCCTCTTGTTGCTGGGATGTGGCGGCGCAACCATCTTCCCCTCACCAATAGGATCCGTCATTCCTACCACGAACTATTGCAGATCTGCGTAGCGGAAGTCAAAAGTCTTTGCGAAGTCTGAGTGAAGTGTCTCGCTAGCCATTCGATACGTAATTATAGACTCAACTGAAACTTACATATGGGACCTGGTCACAGTAAAGAATTCGCATAAACTATTAGTAGTGTTTCCCATATACTTATCACAACCAACAAGTGGTGCAGTGGTAAACAGCACAACCTTGTTCCTTTAGGTCCCTGGTTCGAACCCATGCCATGGCAAATTATTTTTGCAACATTTCGTGACCTATGCTTACACGTGGGACCATGGAACTATTTATGACAACTTGGAACACTCTATTTTCGAAAAAATGCTTACATGTGGGACCCAACTGAATTTTATGACGACTTGGAATACTCTATTTTAAAATAATGCTTACATGTGGGACCAAAGTTGGTTTATGACGCTGTTGACATGGCGAAAATGCTTACATGTGGGACCCTGGAAAATTTTATGATGACTTGGAACACTCTATTTTTGAAAAAAATGCTTACATGTCGGACCCTACTGAATTTTATGACGACTTGGAACACTCTGTTTTTAAAATAATGCTTACATGTGGGATCGATGTTGGTTTATGACGTTTTTTCAGAGCTTATGGCGTCACAAAACAACATGGAACACGGAACGCCCGGCAACAGTACCAACCGTAATGACGAAAAAATTTTTTGTCACTAAATTTGCTCGGAAGTGAAATATTATGACGAGATCAGCCAGGAACGTCATAAATCAATGACGCTAAAATGTGGTTGCGTCACTAGTCAACGATTTTCTTGTAGTGGACGGCTGAAAACGAGCGCACAGACACACAGAAAACTGGATGTCCGGCCTCGTCGCTGTCAAGTACAAGAGGGAGCCGATCATGCTCCGGTACTTCTTCTGGTCCACGGGCTCTCCGTCCTCGTCCGTGTCCAGCGCTGTAGTCATACTCATCGGTGTCGACAGGGGCTTCGAGTCGTCCATCTTGAACTTCTTGAGGATGTCCTTCGTGTACTTGGCTTGATGCACAAAGGTTCCCTCCTTCGCCTGCTTGATCTGAAGCTCGAGAAAGAACTGCAATTCTCCCATCATGGACATCTCGAATTCTTTGCTCATGTCTTCTGCAAACCTTGCAGCCAAAGAGTGAGACGAGCCGCCAAAGACAATATCATCCACGTACACCTGAACAATTAGGATATCATCGCCCTGCCTGAGGAGAAAAAGAGTCTTATCTACCTTGCCCATCTCAAACCCCTTGCTGAACAAGAACCCCCTCAAACGGCCATACCAAGCACGGGGAGCTTGTTTCAGCCCTTACAACGCCTTCCTCAGCCTATACACCCTGTGGGGAAACTCAGCACTCTCAAAGCCCGGTGGTTGCTTCACATAGACTTCCTCCTCCAAAAACCCATTTTAGAAGGCACTCTTCACATCCATTTGGTACAATTTGAACCCTTTAGCCACGGAAAAGGCTAGAAGAATCCTAATTGCCTCCAAACGAGCTACAAGAGCAAATGTCTTCTCATAGTCTATCCCCTCCTTCTGACTATATCCCTGAGCAACCAACCTCGATTTGTTTCTCACCACCTCACCATTTTCTCCCTCTTTGTTCTTCCACACCCATTTTGTCCCGATTGGTTTGCAATGTGGTGGTGGCTCTACCAACTCCCAAACATGGTTTTTCTCAAAGTTCTCCAACTCCTCATGCATTGCATTCACCCAATTAAGATCAGAGAGGGCGTGTCTAATGCCTTTCGGCTCAAAGGAAGCAACAAAAGCCGAATTAGCAAAGTGAGAAACATTCCTGGACCTTGATCGCGTTGTACGTTCGTTGATGTCGCTGATGATTCTCGAGGGAGGATGATCAACTTGAACGCGCCTCGGTGCCTCTCGCCTGGAGACAACCTCCCCCTCAGCTGCAGCTTCCACTTGATCTTGCTGGATCGTAGTCGGTGTAAGGGATGGGCCATCATGTACCGTAGTCGTCGTAGTAGAAGTAGAGGGTACATGCGCCGCTGGAGCTTCACCATCATCACCATCATCCTCTCCAGCATCATCCTCCTCATCCTCAAAGATCTTCTTGCCAACTTCGTCGTCACCTGCACACTCAAAGACAGACGAACTGCATGGCTGGGTCTCGTCGAAGGTTACCTCGCAAGTTTTCATGATTAGGTTAGTATCAAGGTTGAGCACACGGAATGCTCGAGAATGACTAGTATAACCCAAGAAAATCCCATAGGAGGACCTCGACTCAAACTTATCAAGCCTACCCTTCTTGAGAATGAAGCACCGACAACCAAAGGCCCTGAAATGGCTCACTCTAGGTGCTCGCCCATGCATGAGCTCATAGCACGTCTTATTCAAGAAGGCCCTAAGAAGAATCCGGTTCCCAACATGACACGCGGTATTCACCACCTCAGCCCAATATCTCCTCGGAGTCCTATGCTCGTCGAGCATCGTCCGAGCCATCTCACAAAGGGACCGATTTTTCTCTCAACCACACCATTCTGACAAGCCACATAGGGAGAAGAAAACTGATGTTCGAGACCCAAATCACGGCAAAAGGTTTCGAAACGAGAGTTTTTAAATTCTGTGCCATTGTCGCTACGAATAGCTCGAACAGCATCTCCATGCCTCTCGTTCTTCAACCTCAAGATTAGATCCTTCACAAAACCAAACATCTCCCCCTTGTCAGCCAAAAAGAAGACCCAAGCATAGCGAGAATAGTGGTCCACTATCACAAGGACATACCATTTCCCACCCGCCGAGCACAAACGAGCTGGACCAACCAAGTCCATATGGAACAGCTCGCATGGCCTCTCTGTCATAACGGATGTCAGAGGCGGGTGAGAGGAGGCGACCATCTTACCATGCCTACACAGAGCACATACCAAATCCTTTTGATACTTCAACTTTGGCAATCCTCGGACCAAACCTAGCCCACTCAAGCGTGACAACAAGTCAAAACTCAAGTGACCTAGTCTCCTATGCCATTTCCAAAGCTCCGCCGAAATACCAGCAACCAAACATCGAGCAGAGCCCAAGCACTGAGAAAAATCGGCTCTGAAAATTTGATCCTTGGGGATGATCGTGCACACAAGATCACCTCGAGAATCCAAAACACGAGAACAGCCTGTTTTGAAACAGACTTCAAAACCCTCATCAAGAAGCTGGGAAATCGAAAGAAGATTGTATCCCAAAGACTTGACAAGAGCAACACGTCGAAGAGTCACAGACTCACTCACCTTTACCGTGCCCACTGAAAGCACTCTACCTTTCTCATTGTCCCCAAAAGTGATGTACTCTTTGGTCATCACCGGGGTGAGGCTGGAGAACCACCGTCGATCTCCAGGCATGTGTCGAGAGCAACCGGAGTCGATCAACCAAAAGCCCTCCATGCCTCCCACCTACAAAATAAAAAACGAGAGCGAGAGTGAGCAAATGACTCAGCACTGGGGTTAGTACAGAAGGAATCAAACCAGTGCCGTGCCATTTGCTCAAAATTGGGGTTAGCAAAATCCATCCTATCTCTCCTAGGTGGAACACCCACACGTCCCCTTGGAGGACTACGCGTACCACGAAGTGGAGACCGTGGTCCGTAGCTCCTCTGGGACCTAAAACTGCGATCGTTCCCCCCATACTCGTATTGGCCACGAGTGAAGGAACGTCCAGCAAACTCACCACGCCCGAACCCAACACACCTACCACCATCTCTCTGTGGTGGCTCACCTCGAGGCACAAACTCACGCCTCTCTCGAGGGTAAATGGTACCCACCACACCCTCACCTCTCGGCACCAACCTAGGCTCAGGCACACCACGAGAAGGGCGGTACCTGTCCTTGTTAGCTATCTCCCTAGCCAACCTCTCCTCATGCTTCCTCCTGAAGCAAAACTCAGTTAGGTGGCCATCCTTCCCACAATGATCACAATGGAATGGGATGGGTTTTGGCTTTGGTTTTGGGTTCTCTCGGGGCTGAGGCTTCTCCTCACTCGGTTTCTCTCCCTTCTTCCCAAAGAACTCATTCCCCAAGTCACTCTTGAACTTGATGGGTTTCTGGAAGTTGTCAGTTTGTAGAGGAAACACGGGTGGAGCTGGGGTTTTGTCTAGTCGGTTCCTAAGTGGATTTGGCTTAGGAGCATAGGCATTTTTGTGGTAGGTTTTGGGTGGTTCTGGGATGTCACCGATTTTTCCCTCATTCTCACCACTTCCCTCACCAACCTTGTCCGACCCAAGCGCTTGCCCATCATAGCGCTTGTATGCCTCAATCATCATCCTGAGCTGAGGCTCATGACCAGACAACCAACCCATCATTTTTCTCAACTCATCATTCTCATCCTGCAAACGATCAACATAGTGTGCAAGCTCCAAATTCTTCACAGCATGTAATTCACAAGTAGAGCATGATGTAGGAATTGGAGCTTTCAAAGCAGCTTCTAGAGATCTAGCATAAGCAGCAGACACATCTAGTTTCTCATGCAAAACAGGACAAGAAGTGCAAGCACCAAGCAAGGAGGGCCTAGATTTCATCTCATCTAGCTCAACCCTAAGCACATCTAGTTCCTCGACCTTGGAGGCATACTTTTCCTTGAGCACAGTCAAATCACCAAGGAAAATAGAACAATCTGTGCATTTAGGTTCATCGGTCACAACAGGAGTAGATTTCAGAGAATCTATTTGAGCCCTAGCATCAACAAGCAAAGACTCTAGCTCAACCACCTTCTCCTTAGCCTGTCCAAGCAAAGACCTATACTCCCTCTTCTCCTTGTTGGTCTTTCTAAGCACATCATCATAGTTGTCAAGCAAGTCATTCAGCCTAGCATTCTCCGCTATCAAGAAGGCAGGATCATTGTTTACCTCATCCTCGGAGTAGGAGTCCGAGTCGTCCTTGTTCCTCTTCTTGCTCCCAGAGCTGTGTGCCATGCCGCAAAAGCCTTGGGTGGTGAAGCACAGGCCGTTGATGTTCTTGCTCGACCGCTTGCCCTTGTTCTGGTTCTCTTCTTCATCACTTGAGCTTGATGAAGAGTAGCAGGAGCTCGAGTCGATGTCGCTCGCACCGGCAACCATCGCCCGCTCCTTCTTCTTGTGACCACCACTCTTCCTCGGCCTCCGCTCGGACTTGTTCTTGCCCTTGTGGTCGTCCCTTGAGCGGTGCTTGTGGTCAGTCCTCGGATGGTGCTTGTGCTCGGGCTTGACCTCTATGGCCTCCGGGCACTCAGCGATAAAGTGCACGTGCTTGCCGCACCGGTAGCACATGCCTGAACTCCTCTGAGCATTCTTCTGGTTCGTGTACATGCGCTCGAACTGCCTGCTCAGCAGCGCGAGATCCTCCTTGCTCAGCACCTCGAACTCCTCATCTGGCATGGACATAAGACAAGACAAAGAAAAATGTCTCGAAGACATGTTAGCGTTAGTCCTTGGTCCAGAAATGAGAGCCAGACTATGAGGGTCAGTCGGGTTCTCGATCCTTGCTCGCACCCCATGGTCCACCTCGGATGACTTGAGGTTGGAGAACAACTCGTCCACCGTGAGGGTCTCATACTTCTCCGACTCAAGAATGGCTTCGACCTTCTCACCCCACACGGTACGATCCAGAGAGTGCAGGAGCTTGATAGCCCTGTCATGATCACCGTACGGGAGCACGGCCACATTAGCCCTCATGTTGTTCACAATCACGGTGAACCGCTGGAACATGGCATTTATGGACTCACCGGGGAGATGAGTGAAGTTCTCGTACTCTCTCCGGTAGGTCGCAAACAACCGAGCCTGAACCAGAGTGTTCCCAGCATGAGCATTCTTCAGCTGCTCCCAAATCCTACAAGCCAAGTCCTCTTTCTGAACCCGATCGAATTCGGATCGACATAGAGCACGGTGCAAGTAGTCGACTGAAGGACCGATTAGGCGAACCAGAGAGGGGGGGAGTGAATGGGAGCCGATAAAAATTCTTCTCGAAGGAGATGAGAACACCAACAAGACGAACACGGCTTCCAAATCACGTCTTCGACTCAACTACCCAAGTTGGCCAAGACTACGCAGCCACTGGAGTGCTACTGGTCCTAGGAACCAACAACCACCTACACCTACTCGAGAACGCAGCGGAAAAACTGACTCGAGCAGCTACTGGGCTACACCGGTCAGGCTGGTGAGCAGCACCGGTCAGACCGGTCCCTGCTGGCAAAATCTGAGAACTTCCACAGAAGGCCTCTACACCGGTCAGGCCGGTGTAGCTCGCCGGTCAGACCGGTCCAAGCCAGGAAATCCCAAATCCACCCAACTGACCTACCGAGTTCCAAACAGGACCAAACTCGAAACAGCAGCAACACGGGACAACAACGAACTCACCCAGACGTTCACCCGAGGCAAAACCCACAGAGCCTCTGCACCGGTTAGACCGGTGGGCAGCACCGGTCAGACCGGTCAGGCTGGGCCGCTCGGGGATGAACAACACCCGCGGGTCAACTCCCCCAAATCCAACTCCCGATCTCCCGAATCGCTCCACGGATTTGTGCAAGACTTTGGGGATAGTAGGAACACCTCATGGGCACTCCATAGCCAAGATTTGGTCCACCAAAACTTGCTAAATCAAGAGGAATCGAAGAAATCCCACCAAGAACGCCTCTAACCCTAGAGCCACGAAAACCCCAAAATCGAGCCCCTTTGCTCACGGATTTGGGAGGGGAATCAAAGGGAAAAGAACCACGAAGGGTTCATGCATACATCCCCCACCAAATCCCAAAGAGAAAGGCCTCGAAATTGCTCCAAGAAATTCGCCAAGAAAGGGCTCCGAAAATCACCAAAAAGGAGAAACAGGAAAGACACATCCAAGCCTTGAGGAACCACGCCGAATCATCTATACATACCAAAGAGGTTCATACAAGGTCTAGCTTGCCGCCCGATCATCCTTCCCTCTCACAAGATCTCACCATGAAGCTCTCAAGCTAGTCCTAAGAAAATCCTAAGGAAAATAGGAAGGAAAATAGGAAAACCAAATGAGCTAGGGTTCCAAGAGATGGCTGCCATCCTCTCACCACTTGGGTTATATGGAGGCAACCGAAAGACGAAAATACCCTTACTAGCTAACTAGGGATACATGCCCCTCAAGGGCGAATTCGGAAATCTTTGTCTTCGCTCCATCAGACGGATGCCCAGCGACCGCAAACTTGCTTAGCCTCGACGCAAGCCTTGGGATCCCGACGCGTGTCCTCCTCTTCGAAGATTCCGGACTGCGTCGTCGCACACCGGTCAGACCGGTGCTCCTCACCGGTCAGACTGGTCTGGAGCTGCTGCACCTCCGTCTTCGGTTCTTCGGTCTTGGCTTTGTGGATCAACCAAGGAACCTAGTGGTTTTCTGGTGAACCACCGGAAACCCCGCGAACTCGGTGTAGCCTCCGCCAATCACCACTCATGACTCGGCTCCCACGTAGTCCCGGCTCGACCTTGGTTTTGAGGCTCAACCAAGAAACCGTCCATGACTTCATCTTGCCGTTCTTGCCACCATGCGGCCCGCACTTGACCCCGCTGGCCACTAGGTCCCTCGAACCAAGAATACTTGTCTTCTCCACACCTGGAGGCCTCACCGGCAACGACCTTTCGCGCTTGTTCTTCACCTGCACCTGCAATACTTAGCTAAGAATCAGTCCACACCACGTTGTCAATCACTCATCACACCAGGAAGCGACCATCCACCGGTCCTCGAACCACACCTGGCTCTCAATCTCCCCGTTGATGAATGCATTGACAATACACACGTTTTGGTAACCAAGAGAAAAAGAAAAGAAAAGAAACGACTAAAAGAAACTCCAACAAGCGATCGAAAGCCAAAGAAAAGGCAAAGAGCAAGATCACTTGAAGAAGACAAGTCTCGGACCCCTTAGGCAAGGGCAACGACTCGACACATCCGAGACAAAACCATGCTCAAGCAAAGAGCACAAGCCAACAATCCAAAGCTCGAAAACCACAAAGAGCTCCCCCTGCACACATGCAAGCTCCCCCTGAACCAATGCAACTCCCCCTGGACGAATGCATGCAAACCACCTCGCAAAACAGAGGAGCTGCTTCAGCTTTGCTCTGACCGGTCAGACCGGTCAACCACACCGGTCAGACCGGTGTGCTAGATCGTCCAGCACCTGAACCTCACACCGGTCAGACCGGTGCACCTCACCGGTCAGGCCGATGACCACCTGGGAAAAACTGGGAACTGCACGAGCTCAACACTAGCTTGAAACCGCTTGGAAACCTTCTAAATGCATGCAGCAAGCCAAAACATGCTCAAACTTCTCCCCCTTGTTGACAATGCATGAATCCAGCCAAAAATGCAAAAAATGCAACCTAGAGCTTCTCAAATAGACAAAATTCAACAAAGGATGCTACACATGTCCAAATGAGCAAGTTAGATACTCTATAGCTTCGTAATGACATCAACTACAAGATCACCAAGTTTCACAACCATTGGGCGAAGCTAAGATAGAATTGAGCAATTTTGCGAAAATTGACCCTCTCATGAGCAAAGTCATAAACATGAGCAAAACATGTCAAAATGGCAAAGCCACACAAACTTCATGCTAGGACAACCATTCTAAGCATAAGACCATCATAAACACCCACAAGCACCTCATGTCATGTCAAAGCATACCGAGCCATGTGCTTACTTCTATGTATGAGACTTCTTATTGGTAAGCAACATGCAACGGTTTAGCACCCAAAAGCAAGTAAATTAAGCACATATGATATGGGAGCACATTTTCCAAGTAATTTACATTTCATTTTCAGATTTATAATTGGTACATGAAATGTCTTTGCGACAAAAAGGAACTTATGCCCCTCCACAAGATGAAGCATGGGGGCCAAACATTCATGATGGCAAATGAGTCTTTGGCCCCATATGATCAAAATAAGCTATCCAACCACAAATTAAGCATAGCCAAGCCACAAAAACATGTCAAGATCATATAAAGGCATTTACTCACAAGATAGCATATATATGAGATTTTTGAAAAACATAGCCATCAACCATGGATATAAATCAAGATCATCAAGAGCTAAGCCAAACTAACCATAGCTTACCAAACTAGCTCATAAAGACATATATATCATTCCATGGTGAACAATGTATATAGGAGAAGCCTTTCCTCAACAATGCATATGATACAAAATGCATGCAACCTAAGATACAAAGATGCCTATACATCATGTTACATATGCCATGCCAAATGCAAGAAATGCACAAAGGAAAGCTATACATATGCTACAAAGGAGCTCCCACACGCCAACTCAAGAAATCAAACAAACACCAAGCTCCCCCCGCAAACGAGTGAAAGTTGCTTGATCTAGAGGTTTGATGAAAATATCGGCTAGCTGGTCATGTGTGGGTACATGGATCAAAGCGATTTTTCCATTCTCTACGTTGTCTCTCATAAAATGATACCTCACTTCTATGTGCTTGGTTTTGGAATGGAGCACTGGGTTCTTTGCAACGCTTATGGCACTGGTGCTGTCACATTGAAGTGGGACATGGGTATACTCCTCACCAAAGTCACTCATGGTGTATGTGATCCAAAGGAGCTGAGAGCAACAACTAGCTGCGGCCACATACTCTGCCTCGGTAGTGGATTGAGCAACACTTGACTGTTTGCGGGAAGACCAAGACACCAAAGACGAACCCAAGAACTGGCAAGTCCCAGAAGTGGACTTCCTATCCAACCGACACCCGGCAAAATCCGCGTCTGAAAATCCATGAAGCGCCAAAGAAGAAGACGCAGAGTACCAAAGGCCGAAGTCGGGAGTGTGTCGCAAATACCTGAAAATGCGCTGGACCGCTTGCCGATGCGAAGTCCTCGGAGACGCTTGAAAACGAGTGCACAGACATACCGAGAATTGGATGTCCGGCCTCGTCGCCGTCAAGTAGAGGAGTGACCCGATCATGCTCCGGTACTCCTTCTGGTCCACGTGTTCACCTTCCTCGTCCGCATCAAGAGCTGTAGTCGTACTCATAGGCGTCGCCATGGCCTTGGAGTCCTCCATCTTGAACTTCCTCACAATGTCCTTGGTGTACTTAGCTTGGTGCACAAATGTTCCTTCCTTTGATTGCTTGATTTGTAGCCCGAGGAAGAACTGCAACTCGCCCATCATGCTCATTCAAATTCCCTGCTCATGTCTTCTGCAAACCTTGCAACAAGAGAGTTAGACGAGCCACCAAAGACAATATCATCCACGTATACCTGCACAATCAGGATATCTCTGCCCTGCCTGAGGAGGAACAAGGTCTGATCGACCTTTCCCATCTCAAACCCTCTCTCAAACAAGAACCCCCTCAACCTACCATACCAAGCTCTAGGCGCCTGCTTCAACCCAAACAGCACCTTCCTCAACTTGTACACCCGGTGGGGGTACTTCTCACTCTCAAACCCCGGTGGTTGCCTCACAAACACCTCTTCCTCCAACACACCATTCAGGAAAGCACTCTTCACATCCATCTGGTACAACTTGAACCCTTTAGCCACGGAAAAGGCTAGAAGGATCCTGATCGCCTCCAAACGAGCTACAGGTGCGAAAGTCTCCTCGTAGTCGATCCCCTCTTTCTGACTGTACCCCTGAGCAACAAGTCTCGACTTGTTCCTCACCACTTCTCCTTTCTCTCCCTCTTTATTTTTCCACACCCATTTTGTCCCAATCGGCTTACACCCTGGAGGAGGGTCAACCAACACCCAAACTTGGTTCCTCTCAAAATTCTCTAACTCCTCATGCATCGAATTAACCCAATTATGATCAGATAACGCGTGTCCAATGTCTTTGGGCTCAAAAGTGGCAACAAAAGCAGCATGAGCGAAATGAGAATTGTTCCGAACCCTCGACCGTGTAGTGCGTTCATTCATGTCGCCGATGATTCTCGAAGCTGGGTGATCCACTTGCACTCGCCGGGGAGGTTCTCGCCTTGATGCTACCTCCCCCTCAACAGCAGCTTCGCCTTGATCTGGGTTTGTCGTTGTAGGTGTGGGAGAGGGCCCGTTCACGATCGTCGTCGAAGTAGTAGGTACATGTTCAGCTGCGGGCACCACACCGTCATCTTCATCATCTCCATGTTCATGCTCCTCCTCCTGAAAGATCTCCTCGCCAAGTTCGTCGTCACCTGCACACTCAAAGACAAGCTGACTACGTGGCTGTGTCTCGTCAAAGGTTACCTCGCAAGTCTCCACGATTTGGTTAGTTTCAAGATTGAGCACACGAAATGCTCTAGAATGAGATGCATAACCAAAGAAAATGCCATCGACAGACCTAGCCTCGAACTTGTCCAACTTCTTCCCTTTCTTCAGAATGAAGCATTTACAACCAAAGACATGGAAGTGACTCACCTTGGGTGTGCGACCGTGCATCAACTCGTAACAGGTTTTCTTCTTATGAACCCTGAGGTAGATCCTGTTCGACACATAGCACGCGGTATTGACCGCCTCAGCCCAGAACCTTCTCGGAGTCCTATGCTCGTCGAGCATCGTCCGAGCCATCTCGCATAAGGTCCTATTTTTCCTTTCCACAACGCCATTCTGGGGAGGCGTATACGGACTCGAAAACTGGTGTTCAAGACCAAAGTCATGGCAAAAGGTTTCGAAGTGAGAGTTTTTGAATTCCGAGCCATTGTCACTGCGGATCGCTCGTATGGCATCTCCGTGCCTCTCGTTTCTTAACCTCAAGACAAGATCTCGAACAAAACCAAACGTCTCCCCTTTCTCCTCAAGAAAGAACACCCACGCATACCGAGAGTAGTCGTCCACCACAACAAGGACATACCACTTCCCACCCGCAGATCGCACACGAGCTGGGCCAACAAGGTCCATATGGAGCAGCTCGCATGGATGCTCAGTCATCACATCGGTGAGAGGCGGGTGAGAAGAGGCTACCATCTTGGCATGCCTACACGGCGCACAAACCAACTCTTTCTCAAACCTCAACCGTGGCAATCCTCGGACCAAATTGAGTTTACTCAAGCGAGACAAAAGGTCAAAGCTCAAGTGACCCAACTTCTTATGCCACTTCCACAACTCACTCGAAGAACCAGCCAAAAAGCAACGCTCCACACCAGAAGACTGAGAGAAATCGGCTCGGAACACTTGACCCTCGGGAACGACCATGCAAATAAGGTCCCCACGAGAATCTAAAATCCGAGAACCACCAGGCCGAAACAACACCTCAAAGCCCTCATCCAACAACTGGGACACAGAAAGCAAATTGAACCCCAGCGATTGAACAAGAGCAACACGCCTGAGAGTGACCTTGTCACTTACCTTGATCTCACCTTCTGATAGCACACGCCCTCGCCCATTGTCCCCAAAGGTGATGTATGTCTTGGACACCACCGGGACGAGACTTGAGAACCACCCCTTGTCCCCGGTCATATGCCTCGAGCAACCGGAGTCAATCAACCAAACGTTCCTCAAGTCTCCCACCTGAAATTCAAAAGTGAGCACGTGAGTGAACAAACGACTCAACACTGTGCCGAGCCATTTGCTCCAAAGTGGGGTTAGCACACACCAAATCATCACGCCTATCAAAGCTACCACCACGAACACCACCATGGTAACCACTACGAGGGAACCAACCCTCTCTAGCTGGAGGAGGACGAAAGCCACGAAAGGAAAACCGTGGATCGTTCCTCCTCTCTATCTCAAAGCTACGACTCCTCCCACCCCCGTATTGAGCACGAGGTGGAGAACGCCTAGAAAACTGACCACCTGCAAACTTTCCAGACCAACCACCAGAACCACGACCACCAGAACCAAACCGAGCATCCTCACGAGCACGAAACCCAACTCGCTGTCTGCCCAGACCTGCACCGGTCTGACCGGTGTAGTGCACCGGTCTGACCGGTGTAGCTCGGCCAGCAGCACCACCTACTGCCTTCCGGTCTCCCCAAGCCGGAACCGTCCTCACAATCGCCTTGGCCCTGGGCATCTGCATACGAGGCTCAGGTACACCATTAGAGGGGTGGTACCTGTCCTTGTTAGCCCACTCTCTAGCCATTCTCTCCTCACGCTTCCTCTTGAAGCAAAACTCATCCTTGTGACCATCTCTCCCACAATACGCACAATGGAACTTCATGGGCTGTGTCTTAGGCTTTGGCTTGGGTTGGGGCTGCCCACTCGGTTTCTCACCCTTCTTCTCTCCTTCCTCACCTCCCTTTGGGCTCACAAACTTCACCGGTTTCTGGAAATCATTTGTTGGGTGAGGAAATATGGGTGGATCTGGAGTAGTGTCAAGTTTGTTTCTGAGATGGTTAGGCTTGGGCTCAAACTTGTTCTTGTATCTGTTTGGTGGTGGGATAGGAATCTCTCCAACTCTCTCAACTCCCTCACCACTGTTCTCTCCAAGCTTGTCAGCCCCAAGTGCCTGACCATCATAGCGTTTGAAAGCCGCTATCATGATACCAAGCTGAGGCTCCTGACCCGACAACCAGCTCATACATTTTCTCAGCTCATCATTCTCATCCTGCAAGCGATCAACATAATACGCAAGCTCCAAATTCTTAACCGCATGTAATTCACAAGTAGAACAAGAAGTGGGAATAGGCTCTTTCAACTTAGCCTCAAGCGAAACAGTGTAAGCATGCATCTCATCAATCTTTCCATGCAAAACAGGGCAAGAAGTGCAAGCACCTAGCAAAGCAGGTCTAGACTTAAGCTCAGCCACCTCAACCCTAAGCATATCTAGTTCATCACAAGTAGAAGCATGCTTATCCTTAAGAGCAGTAAGATTAGCTAGGTACACAGAGCAATCACAGCAATCAATCTCATCAGAAACCACAGGAGAAGCCTTAAGCGAATCAATCTCAAGCTTAGCATCTAGGTTCTGGGTTTCTAGCTCAGCCACACGGTTCCTAGCACCTTCTAGTGAGGCCCTAAGCTCTTTCCTCATCTTCTTGGCCTCTCTAAGCATGTGATCGTGATTATCAAGCAAGTCAACCAACTCATCATTCTCCTTGCGCAAAGAGGAGAGCTCATCACATACCTCATCCTCGGAGTCGGAGTCCGAGTCACTCTGGTGACTCTTCTTGCTGCCGGAGCTACGAGCCATGCCGCAGAAGCCATCTCCCGCGAAGCAGCTCAACCCGCTCAAGTTCCTGGATGACTTCTTGTTCTTGCGCCGATCATGTGACAACCCGCCCAGGAAAATACCGTACTATCACCTAAACCAATCCACTTTGGTCATTAAGCAATAATAAAGTATCATCTTGTCATTAGTTGCCGGGTTAACGCCCGGTAAATCACTTACAAAGCAACAAGGATCGACATATATGCATTAAATCTCACACGAAGGCGAGTCCAGAGAACAACATATGATTAACATCCAAATCTACCCCGAAGGGTTTAATTATTACAAACCGGAGTTTTTGACATGATAACGAAGTTCAGAGTTTTGAAAACAGCAGAATTAAACTAAACGGCATGAGGAAACATCACGGGAGGCCTGCCATGATGCCTTCATTCATCGTCTTCCACACACTCCAGCTCCCAGCCAGGCGGGATCTCTCCAGGCCACACAACAGCAAAGGCATTACCTCGAGCAACAGATTATAGCAAGGCTGAGTATACTAATACTCAGCAAGACTTACCTGTCGGTGACAACTACATCACCAACTCTAGACATGAAAGGCTTTTTGGCCAATGGGGTTTCTTTTGCTGAAAAGCAACAAAGAGTATGTCCTTACTTTCAATATTTTAGCACAAGTTCTAGTTGATTATTTCTTTCAAAATTAGCAAGCTAGTGCAAGCAGAAGTTGTGCAAACAATTAATCAAGCATAAATATTCATCAACTTCCATCATTAGGGATCTCATGGCCAGTGGAGTAAGTAGTCTCAGATAACGGTGAGAGGCCGACAATCGATTGATTTAAACCTTGCAAGGTAGACGTAAACACACGGTAGGGTGCCCCCGCGAGGACAACCACCAGGCGGTTCCCAAAAGTCCTCGGTTCAGGATAAAAGGCCACAGTCTTCGGTACCAGCTACCTGGTATACCCCGCAAGGCACCCAGCATCGCACATGCACCACCGGTAGCTAGCCGGGGGACACATCCCAAGATTAGTCACAGTAAAATCTCTTACCGTCTCGTTAAGGTACTAGGCTTACCGTACTCATTTCCGACAAGTGCTTAGTACGTTCAAACACTTAACCCACGAAAGCCATTGGACCGGAGCCCACATCCCATGCTCTTACCACATGAGCAATCCATTTAAGGAGATCTTATGATTCCAACATAAGAACCTATTCTCGCGAGTGACAAGCATCACTCGACTTGTAACGGTCCTATAGCATAGCAGCTACCGATCTATCATACTAGTAAGGACATAGGTACCTAGGAATCATGCATCTAAGGTTTCATTTCAACTCCTGAACGTAAATGCACAATCATCCATAGATAGTTGCATAAAGTTTCAAAAACACTTGGTTAATGCACCGGGGCTTGCCTTCGTCAGCAGGGTTAGCCTGAGGGTCCTCGGTGTCGTCGATCACCTCCACGTACTGCAGCTCCGCTTCAGCTCCTCCTTCCTCGGCGTCCGGCACGAGCGCGTAGTTACCGTCAGGGAGTTCTACACGGAATGCAATGCAGGGTTCAGGTGGAGTGATAGATTAATTATTTCATCCAACTCTTGTTGGCCACATTCAACTTAACAAACAATTAATTATTAAATCCTTTTCATTAAGGTTATTATGGACAAGGGTTTAATCTTTGACCAACAATTAATTAATGTTTACTTTTATGATTGTTATTCCATGTGAGATTGATTATTCAATCTTTTAATAGCAATTATGTGCACATTTATGTAAATAATTTCAATTCAATTTCTCAAAACAGCAAGGGGTATTTAGAGATCTCAAAATTAAGTTATGTAACTATTTACAAGGGTCACAAGGTTAAAGGATCTATTTTCTTAATTAATTCCTACTAACAAGCTCATGTGCACCCTAACTTTTAAAAGCACAAACAAAATATACAAACAAGGACAGGGGTCCTTGCTGGCCTAAAAACTACTAAGCAACCACTGGATCAAGTTTGGACATTAAAAGAGCTACAAAACCTATATATGCAATGGTGACATTTCCTAGCTATTTAAATTAAAGGAAATGCATAAATAAATAAATAAAAAGCTCCTACATCCAGAATCAACCCTACAGCTACTCTGGCCTAGAACAAGTTTAGAACACCAGCATGTGCATCACAAACATATATGAAATTTAAACTATGCATTTAAGTGTAACTCTAAGCATAAAACAAGATTAAATATTTCTAATAGAGATAAATTCATGATAAATTGAGGAAAGTTACTTATAGGCATAACATAAACATAGCCACAAGTTGAGCACAAAAATCAATTCATATTTTGCTACAAAAATCATTAAGCCAGAAATAGCATAAATACAAAGTAATTCATAATAAAAGATCTGTTCAACAACTTTGTGAAATTTTTGGTCCAGAGGCTACTCATGACAAGTCTAGCAACATATCCAAAATTCAGCTCCATAACCTTTATAGATTTTTAATTACAGCAAAAAGGTGTCAAACTGAATTTGAAATTTCATTCAAAATCTACAAGTCAAAACTATGGTCATGTTTTGCAAAAGTTGTAGATCTACTCCCACTGAGACCAATAAAATTGAGTTTGCATTTTTTCTGAATTTTCTGTGAATTTCTAGGCTTTTTCTAAGGCATTGGACTGACTTGCAAGAGAACTAAGATTCTTTCTACTGCAACCGGGTCCCTGGGTTCACAACCATGCCCTTGCGATTT
Organism: Cenchrus fungigraminus; assembly: GCA_036936925.1. Taxonomy (NCBI): domain Eukaryota; kingdom Viridiplantae; phylum Streptophyta; class Magnoliopsida; order Poales; family Poaceae; genus Cenchrus; species Cenchrus fungigraminus. Next base: position 43,197,271 of record CM072778.1, on the reverse strand, counting down.
ACAACCGTGCCCTTGCCGGCGGAGGGAAGCTCGCCGGCGGCAAGGTAAGGCCGGGGGAGGTCAACACGTGGCCCTGGAGTGTGATTGGGCTCACCACAGGCTGATTGGTGGCGGAGGTGCGTCCGGGGGCGACTCCGGCGAGCGGCGGCGGCGAGGTCGCGGCTGCGCACCCGATGCGGCACGGTCTCTGGCGAGGCTAGCGCTGGGGAGGATCAACACGCGGCCGTGGGAGCTCGAGGGGGACCTAGGGAAGGGCTAGGATGGTTTGGCCGGCGACGGGAGCTTGCGGGGGTGCGAGCTCACGGCGGTGGCGGCAATGGCAGATCGGCGGGCGGCGCTGCTCACGCGCGGGAGAAGAGGGGGCACCCTTTTATAGCCGACGCGCGCGCGCAGGGCATCTCGCTTCGTGGCTAAGCATCCCCAGCGTGTTTAAGGCCCGGTACGGTGGCGACATCGGCGTGTGTGCGCGGCGGGCAAGGACGGTGCTGCGGTGAGCGCGTGCACGCCGCGTGGCGCGCGGGTCCTCCGGCCGAGGTAGCTCCTGGAGGTGCGTGCGAGGCTGACACACGCCGAGCGCACGCCCAGACTTCGAGGCCCGGCCGTAGTACGGCGGCGCACGGCGGCGGCGCGGCGGCGACGCGTGGACGCGCGCGCACATGACGTCGCGCCGTGGCGTTCCCGGCCCCGATGCTCTTGCATGTGCCCCTGTTGGGCCGTGCAATGCACAAAATTTTCAATGTAATCCCATCAAACCGTAGATAGGTCATTTAAAGATGAGTTAACCCTCTACAAGATGGCTGAAAACGATTGTGAAAAGGATTTAAATTGGAAGAGAAAACTGGATGCCAATTTGAGGATTTTCCATGCCTCGGTGAACAGTGATCCTGAGCTTGCTTGGCAATTTAGCACCTTTTCCACTCAAAATCAGAGATGCCACTCTGAAGATGAATTGTGTCCCTGATGATTCTGCACAACTTTTGTATTGGTAGATTTTCAAGTGTTTAGGCAAAATCTAGAGAACGTGGCCAAAGTTCCAGATCAACACAATGACATCAAGGGGTTTGTCCTCCTTAGCTAGGGTTTTGACCAGGGAGAGTGTGCTAGACTTGCTTAAGAAGCTAATGGGTGAGTGTTGGTGAGGTTTTCGAGGTGATGACCCAGGTTGACCATGTTTTGACCCTAGTCAACAAGTTTGACCGGCAATTAAGGTTGATTAAAAACCTAGGGCGTCACAGCCTACCCCCTTAAACGGAATCTCGTCCCGAGATTCGATTCGAGAAAAACAAGGTAGGTAGTAGAAACTCACGGTTTCGAGATTGCAGAAAACCCGGGTACTTGGTGTTGAGATACTCTTCCGTCTCCCAAGTTACTTCTTCCTCCGTATGATGACTCCATTGTATCTTGTACATCCTTACGGTTTGTCTTCGGGTCTTCCTCTCCTTTTTGTCCAACACCCTCATGGGATGCTCGATGAGCGAGAAATCCGGCTCAATCCAAGCATTTGCTTCTGTGATCACTTCGGTTTCAGGCACAGGCACGCCTTTCTTCAATTGGGTCACATGAAATACATTGTGGACTGCGGAGAACCGCTCCGGAAGTCGGATGCGATAAGCCACTGGCCCACATACTTCAATGATTTCGTAAGGTCCGATATAGTGCGGGGCTAACTTTCACTTAACACCGAACCTTTGCACACCCTTGGTTGGTGAAACCTTTAGGTATACATAATTACCAACTTCAAATTGTCGGGGTGCTGTCCCTCTATCGTGATAGCTCTTTTGCCTCATCTGTGCTAACTTCAAGTTCTCCCTTATCACCTGCACTTTCTCTTCAGCATCTTTGACTAGGTCCGGACCAAAGAGTGTCATTTCTCCGGCTTCTGACCAGTTCAAAGGAGTACGACATCTCCGTCCATAAAGAGCATCGAACGGTGCCATCTTCAAACTAGCTTGGTAGCTATTGTTATAAGAGAACTCTGCCAAGGACAAACACTTGTCCCAGCTCTTATCAAAATGCAAAATGCTTGCTCGCAGCATGTCTTCCAAAATTTGATTTACCCTTTCCGTCTGACCATCGGTCTGCGGGTGATAGCTGGAACTACGGATCAACTTGGTTCCTAAACATTCATGCAATTGCTCCCAGAAACGAGCTACAAATTGAGTTCCTCTATCAGAGATTATGGTCTTCGGAATTCCATGCAAACGGACTATTTGATCCATATATAACTCTGCATATTGCAGCACTGAATAAGTAGTATGAACTGCAATGAAATGGGCAGTCTTGGTGAGTCTGTCCACGATAACCCAAATAGAATCCTTCTTTCTAGCAGTCAGGGGTAAACCCACAATGAAGTCCATACTTATGTCATCCCATTTCCACATAGGTATCGACAGGGGTTGGAGTACACCTGCCGATTTCAAATGGCTTGCCTTCATTCTGTGGAAAGTATCACACTCTGACACATATTTTGCTATATCAACTTTCATATTGGACCACCAGAAATTTTCCTTCAAATCTTGATACATCTTGGTGCTTCCGGGATGAATAGAGAATTTGGAAAGATGAGCTTCATCAAAGATGGTTCTCTGAATTTCTTGGTCAGTGGGAACCACAAGACGTTTCCCAAACCATACCACATCGTTTGAATCCCTCCGGAAACAGGTATACTTGAGGTCTCCTTCTGCTAACTTCTGTTTGATTAGCTGTATGCCCTCGTCATTGCGTTGAGCAGTGACAATTCTATCATAAAGATTGGATTCGGCAGCTAGGACATATAGATTTCCTTGCTCTACCACTTCCAAGTTAAGCTTCCTCATGTCTTCACACAAGGTGTCACTATACGGCTCCACTTCTAGACGGTTGCAGTGAACTTTGCGGCTAAGAGCATCCGCAACAACATTGGCTTTTCTGAGGTGATGGTGCACTTCTAGATCATAATCTTTAATCAACTCAAGCCATCTCCTTTGTCTCATGTTGAGATCCGATTGAGTGAAGATATATTTGAGACTCTTGTGATCGGTGAAGATATTGCAACGATTGCCCATCAGATAGTGTCTCCAAATCTTAAGAGCATGAACAACCGCTGCTAGCTCTAGATCATGGGTGGGATAATTGATCTCATGTGGTCGAAGTGCCCGTGAGGCACAGGCAATGACTCGGCCCTCTTGCATAAGAACACAACCGAGACCAGTGCCTGACGCGTCACAGAAAACTTCAAAAGGTTTGGAATTATCCGGTTGCACTAGCACTGGGGCTGAAGTTAAGTGTTGTCTTAGCGTGTGGAAGGCTTTCTCACATGCTTCACTCCATACAAATTTCACTCCCTTCTTGAGCAGTTCAGTCATAGGTTTAGCAATCCTGGAGAAGTCCGGAATGAATCGGTGGTAATAACCCGCCAAACCTAGAAAACTGCGGATTTGGTGTACGGACTTGGGTGGTTTCCAATCCATCACCTCTTGTACTTTGCTAGGATCTACGGATATGCCATCTTTGGAAATAGTGTGCCCCAAGAATTTCACACTATCCAGCCAGAATTCACATTTGGAGAATTTAGCATAAAGCTTATGATCTCTCAAACGCTGTAGGACAATTCGAAGATGTTTGGCATGTTCCTTCACATTTTTGGAATAGATTAGAATATCATCGATGAAGACCACTACGAATTTGTCAAGCTCCGTCATGAATACGGAATTCATGAGATACATGAAGTAGGCTGGGGCATTTGTGAGACCGAAGGACATCACCAAGAAGTCGTAGAGACCATAACGAGTGGAGAAAGCAGTTTTGGGAATGTCACAAAGTCGAATTTTGATTTGATGGTAACCAGAACGAAGATCGATCTTGGAGAAAACTTTGGCTCCAGCCAACTGATCAAAAAGAACATCAATTCGGGGAAGAGGATATTTGTTCTTGATGGTCACCGCATTGAGCGGTCTGTAGTCAACACATAGCCTCAAACTACCATCTTTCTTCTTGACAAAGAGTGCGGGACAACCCCAAGGAGAAGAACTTGGGCGAATGTAGCCCTTGTCTAACAATTCCTGGAGTTGGTTTTTCAGTTCAGCTAATTCCTTGGGAGGCATACGATAAGGTTGTTTAGAAATGGGCGCAGTGCCCGGTTGGAGTTCAATCACAAACTCGACATCCCTGTCTGGTGGCATGCCAGGCAACTCATCGGGAAAGACATCAGGATATTCACAAACTACTAGAATTTCTTCAAGATGAGAGATAATGGTCACATAGGCACAAGGGTCTGCACCGTCCTTAAAAGGTAGGTACAATGTGGTGTGCCCGACCGTAAGTGAATTGATTGCTACAACTCTACCCGAGATATCTAGAACCACCTTATGTCGGGTCATCCAATCCATACCCAAGATAACATCCATACCCTCTAAGCCTATGACAATGAGGTTTGATTGAACCGTCTTACTTCCTAACCTTAATTGTACTCCACGGATTAAGGTACTAGAAGAGATTTGCCCACCCGGAGTGACAATTTTATAAGCCGAATTGATGTGAGAACCCATCAAACCCAATTTGCCTACTAGCTTTTCACTTATGAAATTGTGGGTAGCTCCAGAATCGAACAAAATCTTAACAGGGGTGTGATCGATAGGGAATGTACCCGTAAGCACCGAAGCTCCCTCTAGGATGTCACTCATGGTGATGAAGTTCAGCTTGCCTTGGCGGACTTGCACCATTGGCTTCGTAGCCGGATTGGTCGGCTTGGTCCCTGAACCTTGATTCTGCTGGTTGGGCTTGTTCTGCTTAGGTTTGGGGCAATCACTTATGTAGTGCCCCGGCTGTCCACAATTGTAACAACGGCGTTCACTGATGTTGCGTGGGGGTGCGTTGGGCTTGGAAGCTTGCTGCTGGGTGTTGCGGAACTGGAAGTTCCCTGAAGGTTTGTTCTGTGATGGCTTCATCGTCCAGCGTCCAGTTGAAGATTGCTAGGATGAGTGAGGAACATTCTTTTTCACAAAGCAAAACTTTTTGTTAGTTCCACTGCCCGAAGCAAAACCAGCCTGCCTCTTCTTATCTCTCTGGGCCTTCTTCATAGCATCCTCTTGGGATATAGCCTTGTTTACGAGCTCATGGAAGTTGTTGGGCTCGATCAAGTTCAGCCGTTCGTACAACTCACCATCCAGGCCATCACGGAACCTTTCCATCTTCTTTGCATCGGTATCCACGTGATGTCCGCCATACTGGCAAAGGCTATTAAATTTCTATGCATAGTGATACACAGTGTCAGATCCCTGCCTGAGGGCCAGCAACTCCCTCATCTTCCTATCCATTAACCCCTTAGGAATGTGATGGCTCTTGAAAGCTTGCTTGAATTCATTCCAAGTGACAGCATGCCCCTGCTGCATGGTCTTGAAATGATCCCACCACATCAAGGCTTCACCTCGCAGTTGTAAGGCTGCGAAGTTGGCCTTGTTTTCCTCTGAGCAAGGTAGTACAAAGGCAGAGAATTTTGCCTCGATGGCCTTGATCCACGCCTCAGCTTCAAGGGGGTCTTCCGCCTTGGAAAAGGTCGGGGGCTTCATCCCGATGAACTGAGGGTAGGTGGTGACCTGATTTAGCCCCTCATGATTTGCCCCATGTGGCGGCCTTTGGTTCAGCTGCTGGGCGATTTGTTGCTGCGTCTGTAGGATCTGGCGCAGCACCTCGGTCTGAGTGGCCATGAATGCCTCCGACGGCGTCATGGGCGGTGGTGGTGGTAGTTCACCACTGCCCAACGTTCCGAAACCATTGGGGGAGCTGCGCGTTGGTCCCACCATCTGAAAATGTGAGCCTTTATTAGACACGTAGCCATAATCCTTTTTAGAAAGAAATGACACGTGTAAATATGCATGACCAAAGCTCATTCGCGCATTCATTCGACATTTGCAGCAACACAGTCATAAGAGTACTTCACATCCAACAGCCTAGTCACCGAAATATTCTCCAATTTGGTTAGTAGATGCCAAATTTCATACGCCCCAAAGTTGGCATTCCACATCGCGGCGAAGTTCAACTTCGCATGCCCGAAGAATGCAATTACGGAAAGCTACCTAGCTGTCCTGGCAGCCGGCCGACACTCACCGAAAATTTCGTAGCTCCCTCTACTCTTATGCAAAAATGCTGAATTTTGGTGAGCGCGGTCATGGCAATATTCCGCACAACTTTGGTATTCAATGCATGAAAAGATTTCGACGTTCAATTGCTCGAAAACTCCCTTTCCTAAGCCTTGTCTCGCTGTTTGGACAGCAGCCAGAATTGGGTTAGAAATTGCATAACTCTCAATAAGAAAGTGCATGATTGCTGAGATTTTGAGAGCACGATCGTCACAAAATTCCAAACAAGCTGGGTATACAACACCGAACTCGATCCTGATCACAAACTGCTTAAGCATTTCCTTACAACAAACGTTACGGATAAGGTGTTCACAGAACATTACAAAGGTTTCAAGGTTTGAAATTACCACATTACAATCTGGGTTACATTGCAGTCACGCTGCACAAAAGCATACTCCTATGCTCACCTACCACAAACCAACCAAAAGGCTACACACAGGAGTATGACCCATCTTATTACAACACTACGGCAACCTAGTTGCCGACCGAAGCACCACTGCCAGTAGGCGAAGCCGGTGGGGTCGGTAGCGGTGGTCCAGCCTGACTCGCCTGGTCAAGACCAGACTGACCCTGCTGCTCCTCCGGAGGGGCCTCCACCGGAGGTGGTGGCTGCAGAGCCACAATGGCCTATAGAGCTGCTACCTGTACCTCCGCCTCTTCTACCTGTTGCTGCATCTCGATGATGTTCTGCAGCAGTGTCAACCTCTCGATCTCTCTAGTGTCCACGTCCTCCTGAAGGGTAGTGACCTCTGCCTCCAGGTCTAAGTTCTCTGTAGGCGGTCACCTCTCTCTAACTCCAACTGGAACCTCCTGGCACGTAGTCAGTCGTTCTCCTGCTGAGTCTGGGCGAGAGTGAAGCTCAGCTACTGGTATGCTACTGAGAGATTGTGCCAGGCCAGCCGAGCCGACTCCAGGAGCTGGCTGATCATCAGCTGGATGGTGTTACGCAGCCCCTGGAGTGTGAACACAGCGTCCAGGCAACGCGTTAGCGTCTGCGTGACGTCCAGCGGGACTGCGAGCATCAGTAACTCCTGTAGGTGGTCCACACGGTCCCTCCATGCCGGGTCGTGCAGGTTTACCGCCGGAAACAGTCCGAACGGTGACAGTGCTACCATCGTCGGGTTGCGGTCGCAGAAATCCGTCAATACCCAGAGGGCAGCCGACTCGAAGGACTCCTGCAGACAAAAACCCCAGTACACAGAGCTCAAGTCGAACCAGTCGGGGTGGTCCGGGTGAGGTGGTACAGTGACGGTCACCCTACAACGAGGCACACCCAGGTGCTCTAACTCGAGTGCCTCGTAGACGGGCGGAATGGTGTAGCCGGCAGCGCTGAGTGCCTCCCACGCAAGGCGTGGAAAACCCTCCCAGTGCAGTCCGTCGGTACGGACCGAACCGTTAGCGCCATACTCGAGAAACACGGGGGCAGCCATCTGTACAAAAATGTAACGCATGTTAGAACTCAAAAGAGAGCAACATGTCAAATGGTGCAAATTCTGGCAGCTGTGAATAAAAATTCATAACTAAAAATCCAGAACTCCAAAAATTCCCAAATTTTACAGGCTACTCCGTAAGGTTTTTATACACACTTTTGGTATTCAAAGGTTGAGCTAGATCATTTAGGAACAAGGTCGAAAGTTGAAAAGTTTCAGGTTCAGCCTTCCTGATAAACAGCATGACCTGAGTTCACTAAAAAGGGTACAACTCAAGATTTACAGAAGCTATGACCATGAATTTTTGCGAGCAAAAACTAGATTAGTTATGGAGCAACTTTGGTATAGATTAATTGGTCTAACTACTCCTAGAGCATGGTGCAAAAATTCAAGCTAGCAGCAATACAGATTTTTGGACAGCAACAACACCTATGCATGAGAGGTAATCTAGTTCACAGAAACCACACACTAGCAAATCTTCCTTAGAGAGCATATAAGTTCTGTTTTGGGTCCATTTTAACAGTTTTGACTTTTAGTATGCATGCAAGACGTCCTATTCGACCTCACACGTCAATCAAGCCAAAAATCGAAGTTAGTGCCGGTGGCAAGGCTTTTATTCGTCTCTCCCTATAATAGCTAGTCGAGAGCTACTCGGTACTCACGTAGCGTCTAACGAAGCGTTGTTATGTACCTGCAGAAAAGAACCTTCCGTGCCAGCACGTCACAGAAGCGTCCACATACAGTACCGTTCACTATAGAAACGGTATCCATGCATCAAGCCGCTGCATGGACAGCGTCCAACCTCAGATACGCTCCTTTTGGAATGAAGCGGATCCTTGCCTCGCATATACACAATGCGGAACGTCCACGTATGGCAAAACGTGGCGAGACACAGACGCGACGGTAGGTTCCCTTTGGAATAGGTCACATCCATCCCTCACATGACTTCCATGCGGTACCACCACGTATGGCAAAACGTGATGAGACGCAGACGCGACGTGGGTGCCCATTTGAATAGGTCCCATCCATCCCTCACAGGACTTTCCTGTGGTACCACCACGTATAGCAAAACGTGATGCACTAGTATGGTTGTACAGAAAGTAAGTTCTGACAGAAAGTAAATGTGCTGGGAGTTAGCAAAATAAACCATAGATTAATAAGCCACCTGAAAGAACCCAAAAATTCCCTCTAGGGCCTCTCGGTCTAGTTTATCCTTAACAGACCAACATGTTTTGCAAATCCAACAATCTTGGCAAATTTTATTCAAAAACTAGTGATTAAGGTTATTAATTAATCTCTGGTGCATATAATTGCTCTGATACCAGCTGTGACAACCCGCCCAGGAAAATACCGTACTATCGCCTAAACCAATCCACTTTGGTCATTAAGCAATAATAAAGTATCGTCCTATCGTTAGTTGTCGGGTTAACGCCCGGTAAATCACTTACAAAGCAACAAGGATCGACATATATGCATTAAAACTCACGCGAAGGCGAGTCCAGAGAACAACATATGATTAACATCCAAATCTACCCCGAAGGGTTTAATTATTACAAACCGGAGTTTTTGACATGATAACGAAGTTCAGAGTTTTGAAAACAGCAGAATTAAACTAAACGGCATGAGGAAACATCACGGGAGGCCAGCCATGATGCCTTCATTCATCGTCTTCCACCCACTCCAGCTCCCAGCCAGGCGGGATCTCTCCAGGCCACACATCAGCAAAGGCATTACCTGGAGCAACAGATTATAGCAAGGCTGAGTATACTAATACTCAGCAAGACTTACCCGTCGGTGACAACTACATCACCAACTCTAGACATGAAAGGCTTTTTGGCCAATGGGGTTTCTTTTGCTAAAAAGCAACAAAGAGTATGTCCTTACTTTCAATATTTTAGGACAAGTTCTAGTTGATTATTTCTTTCTTAATTAGCAAGCTAGTGCAAGCATAAGTTGTGCAAACAATTAATCAAGCATAAATATTCATCAACTTCCATCATTAGGGATCTCATGGCCAGTGGAGTAAGTAGTCTCAGATAACGGTGAGAGGCCGACAATCGATTGAATTAAACCTTTCAAGGTAAACCTAAACACACGGTAGGGTGCCCCCGTGAGGACAACCACCAGGCGGTTCCCAAAAGTCCTCTGTTCGGGATAAAAGGCCACAGTCTTCGGTACCGGCTATCTGGTATACCCCGCAAGGCACCCAGCGTCGCACATGCACCACCGGTAGCTAGCCGGGGGACACATCCCAAGATTAGTCATAGTAAAATCCCTTACCGTCTCGTTAAGGTACTAGGCTTACCGTACCCATTTCCGACAAGTGCTTAGTATGTTCAAACACTTAACCCACGAAAGCCACTGGACCGGAGCCCACATCCCATGCTCTTAGCACATGAGCAATCCATTTAAGGAGATCTTATGATTCCAACATAAGAACCTATTCTCGCGAGTGACAAGCATCACTCGACTTGTAACGGTCCTATAGCATAGCAGCTACCGATCTATCATACTAGTAAGGACATAGGTACCTAGGAATCATGCATCTAAGGTTTCATTTCAACTCCTGAACGTAAATGCACAATCATCCATAGATAGTTGCATAAAGTTTCAAAAACACTTGGTTAATGCACCGGGGCTTGCCTTCGTCAGCAGGGTTAGCCTGAGGGTCCTCGGTGTCGTCGATCACCTCCACGTACTGCAACTCCGCTTCAGCTCCTCCTTCCTCGGCGTCCAGCACGAGCGCGTAGTTACCGTCAGGGAGTTCTACACGGAATGCAATGCTGGGTTCAGGTGGAGTGATAGATTAATTATTTCATCCAACTCTTGTTGGCCACATTCACCTTAACAAACAATTAATTATTAAATCCTTTTCATTAAGGTTATTATGGACAAGGGTTTAATCTTTGACCAACAATTAATTAATGTTTACTTTTATGATTGTTATTCCATGTGAGATTGATTATTCAATCTTTTAATAGCAATTGTGTGCACATTTATGTAAATAATTTCAATTCAATTTCTCAAAACAGCAAGGGGTATTTAGAGATCTCAAAATTAAGTTACGTAACTATTTACAAGGGTCACAAGGTTAAAGGATCTATTTTCTTAATTAATTCCTACTAACAAGCTCATGTGCACCCTAACTTTTAAAAGCACAAACAAAATATACAAACAAGGACAGGGGTCCTTGCTGGCCTAAAAACTACTAAGCAACCACTGGATCAAGTTTGGACATTAAAAGAGCTACAAAACCTATATATGCAATGGTGACATTTCCTAGCTATTTAAATTAAAGGAAATGCATAAATAAATAAATAAAAAGCTCCTGCATCCAGAATCAACCCTACAGCTACTCTGGCCTAGAACAAGTTTAGAACACCAGCATGTGCATCACAAACATATATGAAATTTAAACTATGCATTTAAGTGTAACTCTAAGCATAAAACAAGATTAAATATTTCTAACAGAGATAAATTCATGATAAATTCAGGAAAGTTACTTCTAGGCACAACATGAACATAGCCACAAGTTAAGCACAAAAATCAATTCGTATTTTGCTACAAAAATTAGTAAGGCAGAAATAGCATAAATACAAAGTAATTCATAATAAAAGATCTGTTCAACAACTTTGTGAAATTTTTGGTCCAGAATGCTACTCATGACAAGTCTAGCAACATATCCAAAATTCAGCTCCATAGCCTTTCTAGATTTTGAATTACAGCAAAGAGGTGTCAAACTGAATTTGAATTTTCATTCAAAATCTACAAGTCAAAACTATGGTCATGTTTTGCAAAAGTTGTAGATCTACTCTCACTGAGACCAACAAAATTGAGTTTGCAGTTTTCTGAATTTTTTGTGAATTTCTAGGCTTTTTCTAAGGCACTGGACTGACTTGCAAGAAAACTAAGATTCTTTCTACTGCAACCGGGTCCCTGGGTTCACAACCATGCCCTTGAGATTTACAACCGTGCCCTTGCTGGCGGAGGGAAGCTCGCCGGCGGCGAGGCAGGGCCGGGGGAGGTCAACACGTGGCCCTGGAGTGTGATTGGGCTCACCACAGGTTGATTGGTGGCGGAGGTGCGGCCGGGGGCGACTCCGGCGAGCGGCGGCGGCGAGGTCAATTTGAGGATTTTCCATGCCTTGGTGAACAGTGATCCTGAGCTTGCTTGGCAATTTAGCACCTTTTCCACTCAAAATCAGAGATGCCACTCTGAAGATGAATTGTGTCCCTGATGATTCTGCACAACTTTTGTATTGGTAGATTTTCAAGTGTTTAGGCAAAATCTGGAGAACGTGGCCAAAGTTCCAGATCAACACAATGACATCAAGGGGTTTGTCCTCCTTAGCTAGGGTTTTGACCAGGGAGAGTGTGCTAGACTTGCTTAAGATGCTAATGGGTGAGTGTTGGTGAGGTTTTCGAGGTGATGACCCAGGTTGACCATGTTTTGACCCTAGTCAACAAGTTTGACCGGCAATTAAGGTTGATTAAAAACCTGGGGCGTCACAGATCACCTTCATCTTCACTGCTACTCGAGCTCGAGGAAGAGTAGGCGGAGCTGGAGTCGACGTCGCTCGCTCCGACCATCGCTCGGGCCTTCCTGCCGCGGCTGTCCTTCTTCCTCGACCGTCGCTCGTCCTTGTGCTTGTTCTTGTGCTTGTGATCGCGCCTTGATCGGTACTTGCCATCCTTGCTCGACCGGTGCCTGTAGTCGTCCTTGTAGCCGTCCTTGTTCTCCATCTTCTCCGGGCAGTCAGCGACGAAGTGTCCTGTCTTGCCGCACTGAAAGCACGTCCGTGCTGTCCTCCTCGTGTTCACCCGGTTCTCGTGCAGCCTCTCGAACCGCCTGGTCAGCAACGCCAGCTCGTCCTCTCCAAGCACGTCGAACTCCTCGTCTGGCAAAGACATCAAAGAAGACAGAGAGTACATCCTGGAGGATGCGTTAGCGTTAGACTTAGCTCCTTTGCCACCAACGAGAGCGAGACTATGAGAATCAGTCGGGCTCTCGATCTTGGCTGTCATACCACGGTCCAACTCAGCCGACTTGAGCTTCGAGAACAGCTCGTTCACCGTCAAGGTGTCATACTTCTCGGACTCAACAATAGCCTCAAACTTCCCGTCCCATACGGTACGATCCAACGAGTGCAAGAGCTTCACGGCTCTATCATGATCATCGTATGGGAGCACGGCCACATTGGCTCTCATGTTGTTCACAACTACCGTAAACCGCTGGAAAAGGGCATCGACGGACTCGCGGGGGAGATGAGTGAAGTTCTCGTACTCTCTCCGGTAAGTCGCGTACATCCGAGCCTGAACCTGAGCATTCCCAGCATGAGCATCCTTCAACTGCTCCCAAATCCTACAAGCTAAGTCCTCTGTCTGAACCCGATCGAATTCAGGCTGACACAGAGCACGAAACAAGTAGTCGATAGCCTTGTTGGTGGATTCGAACATATCCCTCGATCCTGGAGCAAGGAAGTTCATCGGATGAACATAAGCTGTGTTCACCGTGACGTCCCAAAGGATCTGACCCTTTCCGCGGAGGAACGCTGCCATCCGCCTCTGCCACATCTGGTAGTTCTTCCCATCGAAGTGCGGAGGACCCGAACCCCATTCCTGGTACGCCATCTTTGGATCTTAGACTGGTAAGAGTCAATGAAGACCCGAACCGGCTCTGATACCAATTGAAGGACCGATTAGGCGAACCAGAGAAGGGGGGAGTGAATGGGAGCCGATAAAAATTCTTCTCGAAGGAGATGAGAACTCCAACAAGACGAACACGGCTTCCAAATCACGTCTCCGACTCAACTACCCAAGTTGGCCAAGACCACGCAGCCACTGGAGTGCTACTGGTCCTAGGAACCAACAACCACCTACACCTACTCGAGAACGCAGCGGAAAAACTGACTCGAGCAGCTACTGGGCTACACCGGTCAGGCCGGTGAGCAGCACCGGTCAGACCGGTCCCTGCTGGCAAAACCTGAGAACTTCCACAGAAGGCCTCTACACCGGTCAGGCCGGTGTAGCTCGCCGGTCAGACCGGTCCAAGCCAGGAAATCCCAAATCCACCCAACTGACCTACCGAGTTCCAAACAGGACCAAACTCGAAACAGCAGCAACACGGGACAACAACGAACTCACCCAGACGTTCACCCGAGGCAAAACCCACAGAGCCTCTGCATCGGTCAGACCGGTGAGCAGCACCGGTCAGACCGGTCAGGCTGGGCCGCTCGGGGATGAACAGCACCCGCGGGTCAACTCCCCCAAATCCAACTCCCGATCTCCCGAATCGCTCCACGGATTTGTGCAAGACTTTGGGGATAGTAGGAACACCTCATGGGCACTCCATAGCCAAGATTTGGTCCACCAAAACTTGCTAAATCAAGAGGAATCGAAGAAATCCCACCAAGAACGCCTCTAACCCTAGAGCCACGAAAACCCCAAAATCGAGCCCCTTTGCTCACGGATTTGGGAGGGGAATCAAAGGGAAAAGAACCACGAAGGGTTCATGCATACATCCCCCACCAAATCCCAAAGAGAAAGGCCTCGAAATCGCTCCAAGAAAATCGCCAAGAAAGGGCTCCGAAAATCATCAAAAAGGAGAAATGGGAAAGACACATCCAAGCCTTGAGGAACCACGCCGAATCATCTATACATACCAAAGAGGTTCATACAAGGTCTAACTTGCCGCCCAATCATCCTTCCCTCTCATAAGATCTCACCATGAAGCTCTCAAGCTAGTCCTAAGAAAATCCTAAGGAAAATAGGAAGGAAAATAGGAAAACCAAATGAGCTAGGGTTCCAAGAGATGGCTGCCATCCTCTCACCACTTGGGTTATATGGAGGCAACTGAAAGACGAAAATACCCTTACTAGCTAACTAGGGATACATGCCCCTCAAGGGCGAATTCGGAAATCTTTGTCTTCGCTCCATCAGACGGATGCCCAGCGACCGCAAACTTGCTTAGCCTCGACGCAAGCCTTGCGATCCCGACGCGTGTCCTCCGCTTCGAAGATTCCGGACTGCTTCGTCGCACACCGGTCAGACCGGCGCTCCTCACCGGTCAGACCGGTACCCACCGGTCAGACCGGTCAGACCCACCGGTCAGACTGGTCTGGAGCTGCTGCACCTCCGTCTTCGGTTCTTCGGTCTTGGCTTTGAGGATCAACCAAGGAACCCAGTGGTTTTCTGGTGAACCACCGGAAACCCCGCGAACTCGGTGTAGCCTCCGCCAATCACCACTCATGACTCGGCTCCCACGTAGTCCTGGCTTGACCTTAGTTTTGAGGCTCAACCAAGAAACCGTCCATGGCTTCATCTTGCCGTTCTTGCCACCATGCGGCCCGCACTTGACCTCGCTGGCCACCGGGTCCCTCGAACCAAGCCTACTTGTCTTCTCCACACCTGGAGGCCTCACCGGCAAAGACCTTTCGCGCTTGTTCTTCACCTGCACCTGCACCAGTCAAGCCGCAACCTGCACCTGCAATACTTAGCCAAAAATCAGTCCACATCACATTGTCAATCACTCATCACACCAGGAAGCGACCATCCACCGGTCCTCGAACCACACCTGGCTCTCATCGACCGCCTTGATGTTGGCGTCGAACATGTCCCTCGATCCTGGAGCAAGGAAGTTCACAGGATGAACATAAGCTGTGTTCACCATGGCATCCCAAAGGATCTGACCCTTCCCACGGAGGAAAGTAGCCATCCGCCTCTACCACATCTAGTAGTTCTTACCATCAAAGTGTGGAGGACCTGAACCCCATTCCTGGTACACCATCTTTGGATCTTAGACTGGTTAGAATCACGAAGATCCGTAATCGGCTCTGATACCAATTGAAGGACCGATTAGGCGACCAGAGAGGGGGGAGTGAATGGGAGCTGATAAAAATTCTTCCCGAAGGATGAACTTGACCTATACCCCAAAATCACAACCGAGGATTCCCACACGAGTTTGCCAAGGTCGCGTAGTCACAACGGACCTACCAACCCTAGGAACAAACCCCAACTCAAAGCAACACAGAAGCGCAACTCAAGAAGCAAAGGACTTAGGCAATCTGCAGTGGCCTGGGCGGACCGTCCGCACGGAGGGTGCGGACTGTCCACGGGGCCCAGGCGGACCGTCCGTAAGCACAGGACGGACTGTCTGAAAAAGGTGCCCAAACCACCAGTAGCGCACCGCGAAAAACAGACCATCCGTAGCCTACCCGCGGACCGTCTGCCACACACGGACCGTCCGCACGACCCACACGGACTGTCCGCCAAACACCTCGCAACCAAAAACACCCGACTCGATGGATCAAAACACGGGCTCGCAAGAACGCACGAAGAACATGATGAACACCTGGTCAGCCAGCTCCTCGCGGACCGTCCGCGAGCACCTGGCGGACTGTCTGCCACATGCGGACAGAGCAGCCCGAGCTCGACCCCTACAAGGTCAACTCCACCTTCCCTTCACCCGATCTCCCAAATCAACCAAGGGATTGCTACCAAATCATAGGTGAAGATGAAGCGTCTCTAGGAGATGCTATACCTATGAAT
Source organism: Cenchrus fungigraminus (assembly GCA_036936925.1). Lineage (NCBI taxonomy): Eukaryota > Viridiplantae > Streptophyta > Magnoliopsida > Poales > Poaceae > Cenchrus > Cenchrus fungigraminus. The sequence continues at coordinate 43,181,179 of CM072778.1, read as the reverse complement.
TTGTAGCCCCAACCCCACTGAATCGAGAGGAATTGAGATTCTACTGAGCTCACACAAAGAGCTAGGGTTCCAACCGAAATCCTTCAATCGAAGGCCAAATCCGAAGTTTGAGGAGTCAAGATCAAGCACAAAGATGCATGAGACATCTATCCATGATCTCCACAAACAAATCCGAACCCAAACACCTCAGAATCGAAGGAACAAGCCGCACACGAAAAACCAACGAAAATAGCCCGAAAAAGACACGAAAATCACACGAGCTACAAGAAGGAAATGGACGCAACCATGAAAGCTTCCATACACTCGGAGATCAGATTCTCTACAAAACGGTGAAGAAAATCTAAACCTATGGAGCAGAGAAATGGGAAGCAGTCCGGATGGATGGTTTGCCCAGAAACCCTAGAGCTAATATATATGAGTTCCTCTGGGTTGGGCGAATGACCAAGCTACCCCTAGCACTTAAGTTGAGATACACACCCCTCAGGGGCAAAATGGTCAAGTAGCACTCCTCTTCATCGCACGGCCACGCCTTTGCCGCAGTCCGCGTCCTCCCGACGCAGGCCATACGATCCCGCCACATATCCGCCGGCATCGAAGCTTCTCGGCGCGCTCGGATCCCATCTCCACCCGCCGAGCCTCCGGTCTTGGTTTTGTGGCTCAACCAAGTAACCCTGACGGTTTTGTGGTGAACTGCCCCAAACCCCGCGTGCAGACTCCGATTGTGAGCCGCTACCCTGCACCGGCTCCGATCGATGACTTCGTCTTGCTTTTCTTGCCACCATGTGACCCGCACTTGACCCCGCTGGCCACCGGGTCCCTCGAGCCGAGCCTACTTGTCTCTCGACTCCTCGGAGGCCCCGCAAGGCATAGACCTTTCGCGCTCGCTCTTCACCTGCACCAATGCAAATCAAGCTGCAACCTGCACTTGCAATACTCGGCCAAGAGTTAGTCCACACCACGTTGTCAGTCACTCATCACACTGAGGAGCGACCATCCACCGGTCCTCGGACGCTCCGGTCCTCAGCGGGGTCAAGTGCGGGCCGCATGGTGGCAAGAACAGCAAGATGAAGTCGTGAACAGTTTCTTGGATGAGCCTCAGAACCAAGGTCGAGCCAGGACTTCGTGGGAGCCAAGTCATGAGTGGCGATTGGCAGAGGCTACACTGAGTTCGCGGGGTTTCTAGTGGTTCACCAGAAAACCACTGGGTTCCTTGGTTGATCCACAAAGCCAAGACCGAAGACGGAGGTGTAGCAGTATCAGGCCGGTCTGACCGGTGGGTCTGACCGGTGGAGGACACCGATCTGACCGGTGTGCGACGATGGCTTCCGGATGCTTCGAAGCGGAGGACACATGTCGGGATCGCAAGGCTTTCATTGAGGCTAAGCAAGTTTGCGGTCGCTGGGCATCCGTCCGATGGTGCTACGACGAAGTTTCCCAAAAGGCCCCTCGGGGGCGTGTATCCTAGTTTAATGTATTAGGGGTAGTTTCATCTTTCGGTTGCCTCCATATAACCCAAGTGGTGAGAGGATGGCAGCCATCTCTTGGAACCCTAGCTCATTTTGTTTTGCTATTTTCCTCTTCCTATTTTCCTTAGGATTTTCTAGGACTAGCTTGAGATCTTGAGAGAGGGATGGATAATCGGGAGGCAAGCTAGACCTTGTAAGAACCTTCATGGTACGTATAGATGATTCGGTGTGGTTCCTCAAGGCTTGATTGTGTCTCTCCCGTTTTCCCATTTTGGTGATTTTCGGAGCCTTTTCTTGGCATTTTCTTGTGGCGGTTTTGAGACCTTTCTCTTTGGGATTTGGTGGGGGATGTATGCATGAACCCTTCGTGGTTCTTTTCCCTATGATTCCCCTCCCAAATCCGTGAGTAAAGTGGCTCGATTTTGGGGTTTTCCTAGGTTTCGGGAAAGTGGTGTTCTTGGTGGAAATCCTTCGACTCCTCTTGATTCAACGAGTTTTGGTGGACCAAATCATAGCTATGGGATGCCCATGAAGACTCCTACTATCAACAATGTCTTGTGCGAATCCGTGAAGCGAATTGGGAGATCGGGATTTGAATTTGGAGGAGTTGACCCGCGGGTTGCTGTTCATCCTGAGCTGCCCAGGCCTGCCCGGTCTGACCGGTGCATGTGACCGGTCTGACCAGTGCATGTGACCTGTCTAACCGGTGCAAGGTCCCTGTGGGATTTGCCTCGGGTGAACTACCTGATTCATGTGTCTTTGGGCTGAGGTGTTACTGGTCAGTTCTTGGGAGGTTTCAAGGAGTTTTGCTAGGTTTTGTGAAGGGTTTTCTTCTCTTTCAGTTTGAGTTTTGGAGGTGATTTTTGTTCCAGGGCCTAGAGGAGTCATTGAGGCTTCCTGGAACACTTTCGTGCAACTGCTGATCCCACCGGCCTGACAGGTGCTGTCCACCGGTCTGACCGGTGCTATCGGTCTGACCGGCGTAGGCCATCGGTCTGACCGGTGTGGCGCAGGCAGCAAGTTGTGCTGATTTCCGCTGCGTGTTTGGTGCGAGTGTTTCGGTTGGTTGAGTTGTTGGTTCCTAGGACTAGTAGCATTCCAGTGGTTATGTGGTCTTGGCCAACTTGGGTTGTTGAGTCGGAGAAGTGATTTGGCCAAGCCGTGTTCGACTTGTTGGAGAAGCCATCTCCTTCGAGAAGAATTTTTATCGGCTCCCATTCACTCCCCCCTCTCTGGTCGCCAGTTTGGTCCTTCACATAGTCGCTAGCGTCGCACATGATCTCAAATGGTTGACTCCAATCGGGCGGTTGGATGATAGGTGCGGTCACGAGAGCTGTCTTTAGTGTCCGGAATGCCGCCAAGCACTTCTCGCTAAAATTGAATGGCACATCTTTTTGGAGAAGATTAGTCAACAGCTTTGTAATCTTTGAGAAATCCTTGATGAATCTCCTATAGAATCCCGCATGGCCCAAGAAACTTCATTTGATATCTGTCGATGGTGGAAGCTTCTCAACTGCTTAAACCTTAGCCTTGTCCACCTCAACCCCCCTCTCGGATATCACGTGTCCCAACACTATTCCTTGTTTCACCATGAAGTGACATTTCTCCCAATTTAGCACCAAGTCAACCTCCCCACACTTTGTAAGAACTTTATTTAATTTGCCAAACAATCCGCAAAAGTTTTGCGATAAACGGAGAAGTCATCCATAAATACTTCGACGATTTCCTCGATGAATTCCGAAAATACCGCCATCATGCATCGTTGAAAAGAGGCTGGAGCATTACATAAACCAAAGGGCATCCTTCTATATGCAAATGTTCCATAAGGGCAAGTGAATGTTGTCTTGTGTTGATCATCTGGGTGAATGGGAATTTGCATGAACCCCGAGTATCCATCAAGAAAGCAAAAATATGCATGGTTTGCTAACCTCTCAAGCATCTTGTCGATGAAAGGTAGGGGGAAGTGATCCTTCTTCGTTGCTTTGTTCAACTTACGATAATCAATACACACCCTCCATCCAGTCACGGTTCTTTGCGGTATTAGTTGATTCTTCTCATTCTTCACCACGGTCAAACCTCCTTTCTTCGGCACACAATGTATGGGGCTCACCCATTCGCTATGCGGCACCGGGTAGATGATTCCAGTGTCCAACAACTTGATGACCTCCTTCTTCACCACCTCTCTCATGGCATGGGTTAACCTCCTTTGATGATCCACAACGGGCTTGCATTGCTCCTGCATAGGTATGCGGTGAGTGCAAAACGCTAGGCTAAGTCCTTTGATGTCATTTATTGAATATCCGATCAACTTCTTGTGCTTTTTTAATAAATTCAGCAACATGTCAATCTCCTCAGGACTCAATTCGTCGCTTACGATCACGGGATAAGTCTTGTCCGGCCCCAAAAATTCATATTTCAATCCTTTGAGCAATGGCTTAAGATCCACCTCCGGTACTTGTGGTTCCTCATGTTTAATTTCCCCAATGTCTTCAAATTTACCTTCCTCTAAGCTTCCGTCTTGTGGTTCTAGTCCTTTAGTTGCTTCCGCTAATTCTCCATCTAGCTCATCATTAGATTCATTCTCCATTTCTCTTTGCAATGGATCCCTAAAGGTTTCAACAAAACGAAGCCTCTCTATCTCTTCGTCATCAAGAGGTAGGGGTGAAACAATTCTAGAAGCGGGAAGAAAATTATATGTGTGATTATCCCCATCAAGATTAATAGTTACTTTTCCTTTTCCAGCATCTAACACGGCATTAGCCAACTTGAGAAATGGTCTACCAAGAATTACATAATCATTTTTATCATAGTAGACATCAACAATGAAGAAATCGGTTGGTATGTATTTTCCGGAAATTAAAACTTCTAGATTTCGGGCAATTCCAGTAGGTTTAACAATTCTACCATCTCCCATGATTAATTAGTAGTGGTTAGAACTAATTTTAGAAGACAAGACATTTACTTGTGCTCCAATGTCGCATAACGCCTTGCAATCAATGTTGTTGACCTTGCAATCTATACGCGGTGATGTCTTCTCTTCTTCATCGGATCCTATGGCATAAATATCAGCGAGGCGAGTGAATGGTGATGCCTCGGGCTTGATTCCCATAATCTTCTTTGCTTCGGCCACATGGTCCGGATCCACTTCTTCTTCGCTAAAGAGTTTTTGAAGGACCTCCCTGGTTGTCTCTAGGTTGTATGGATGTTCCACTTGTTTTTCCAACGGAAAGTCCATCTCTAAAGCTTTTGTCATCCCCTTTTGATTAGGGAACGGTCTTCTCTTGTCAAAAATTTCTCCAAAATCAGTCGGGACCCAATCCATTTGCTCGAACTCCCTTAGTGGCTTCGTGCTTGACATAGTCCTTTCATTTGCTTTGCTTGTCTCGACGTGATCACTCTCCGGGATGGTTCTAGCTTCTGCATGTTTAATTTCTTCAACCTTTTTGGGATTGGCTCCTCTTTCTTCTCTTCCAGGGCCGTATTTCTGAAAATTGTAGCAAGTGGTCTCACACTTGTAACACATTTCGGCTTCCCTGAAAGTCGTGTTTCCCAATCTCTTCACATGGCTGCCGCTTTGCTTATTTTTTATAGAAGTTGGGCAGCTTCCGTGAGTGTTTTCTCCATGAGATCCCCTCCTGCACACATTTGAACGTATTCCATGTAACTAGGGGTTAGGGAAAAGAAAATGTATACAAAAGTACATCACTGGGAATCCGAGTCTTGGTCCTCGTTCAACTAGCTCATTGACTCGATTCCACACTTGATCAATCCCCTATTCTTCTCCTTGCTTAAAGGTAATCACTTGCCTCCTTATATGTTGAATCTTGCTTATAGGGAAAAATTTGGCACAATATTTCTTTATCAATTGATTCCAATTTCCCTCGACTTCGAAGGATGCGAATGAATACCACTTCATTGCTTCATCGGTAAGTGAGTAGGGGAAGAGATTCCATTTAAACCAATCACCGGGGACTCCCTCTTGTCGTACTATATTGCATAGTGTCATGAAGCGCTAGATATGTCTATATGGGTTATCCATCTTCACCCCTCGGAACGGATTAGTTGCTGCCATCTCGATGATTCGAGGCTTGATTTCGTACCTTGTCGCTTCGAGAACCAAATCCGATTCTCGTACCTTGATGTCCTCACATCGAGTGCTAGCGTAGTCTCTTAGTGATTTTTCCGGTTCCTCCAAGGGATTTCCAACGAACGCCATCTAGACAATCAAAAGAAAACAAAAACAAAAAAGAGTGTTTTTTCTAGAACACAAGGGTTAGATGTTAGTAATCAACAAAATCAATGAAAGATTAAACGAAGTAAACTAGCTTGCATCCCGACAACGGCGCCAGAAAAAGGGGCTTGTTGATAGGTGAAACTCGTATGAAGTTTCGATCCGCAAGCGTACGGATCTCCTATGCCCTTCTTCACCTACGGGAGATCCCAAGGTTCTTGTCAACCCAAGGAGCAAGGGGGTTACTAGCATTTAACCTAATACTAATCTAGTTGATTGAAGACTTATGATAGAAAGATTAATCTATAAAGTAAAGACAAACTAACCCTAAATTACGTTAAAGAGAGATGAGAGGTGCACAAGTATGAAGAACGTATGCCCATGGAGTCTAGGCACTTGAAGATGCAATCACCCAAAACATGATAAACTCCCGATCCAATCTATCTAAGCATGTGGTCAAGGATTAGATGTTTCTCTTCCCTCGTACATGTCACTACGTGAAGGTAATCGGTACTAAACCTAATGAGCACAGTATGTTGACGCGATCTATGGGAGCAACCCCGAAAGCATGGTAGCTAGACTTAAACATTAAGCATCATCAACAAAAGGTATGATAGACATATGATCCAAACAAGATAGGTGACTACACTTCAAGTTCCGTTACAACTCCATGGACAAACGATAGACTTTACCCCATCATGACGCTAGGCATGGCACCATTGAGCATGGTGGATGGCTCCGATGAAGATGGATCCTCGTTGTCCTTCAACTCCAGCGGCACTGTGGCAAGGCCTCAGTGTCCTCCTTCCTCGTGGCGGCCTCCCTTGGGCTTGGCGAGGATCTCTCTTGAGTGTCTTCCCCCAAGAGTCTCTCTCATAGTCGATCTTCTCTTCCTTGGCGGCTCTGAGGAACTAGATGGCGTCACTGGTGAATGGTCGCTTGCGCAAGTGATTAGGGTTCCATCTACTTAACACTGAAGAAAGGGGGCCGCGAACTGATACTAGAAGGGGGTGGGCCGGTCGGCATGGGCCGGCCGACCTGGGCCCTCCTGGGCTCGGTTTTGGCCCATTTTACTCCGCGCTCCATCTTTTGCATTTTGGATCATATGCCCCTTCAATTGTGGACTTTGGACGTCGTTATCTCCGCAACCAAGATGAGGGATCTTTATGCATGAAATTCCGGTCTTTTTCGTCTCGGTCCTCGGGAGTTCTTCATTGAAGCACATTGGTCCTTGCCACCTTTGGAGGTATGTTTGCACACGGTCGGAGCTCCTTGATTGACTTGCAAAACGTCCTCCGAACTACACTACAAGAAAATCGTTGACTAGTGACGCAACCACATTTTAGCGTCATTGATTTATGACGTTCCTGGCTGATCTCGTCATAATATTTCACTTCCGAGCAAATTTAGTGACAAAAAAACTTTCGTCATTACGGTTGGTACTGTAGCCGAGCATTCACTGTTCCATGCTGTTTTGTGATGCCATAAGCTCTGCAAAAAATGTCATAAACCAACATCGGTCCCACATGTAAGCATTATTTTAAAAATAGAGTGTTCCAAGTCGTCATAAATTTTAGTTGGGTCCCACATGTAAGCATTTTTTCGAAAATAGAGTGTTCCAAGTCATCATAAATTTCTCCAGGGTCCCACATGTAAGCATTTTCGCCATGTCAGCGGCGTCATAAACCAACTTTGGTCCCACATGTAAGCATTATTTTAAAATAGAGTGTTCCAAGTCATCATAAAATTCAGTTGGGTCCCACATGTAAGCATTTTTTCGAAAATAGAGTGTTCCAAGTCGTCATAAATAGTTCTAGGGTCCCACGTGTAAGCATTTTCGCCAGATCAGCAGAGGCTAGATCACGAAATGTTGCAAAAATAATTTGCCATGGCATGGTTTCGAACCAGGGACCTGAAGGAACAAGGCTGTGCTACTTACCACTGCACCACTTCTTGGTTGTGTTATGCTAACAAGAAACACTTTCCTTATGGTTGTCTCCGGTGAATCTTTAATATAAATCAGTAATTTGCAAGCGAAACGCTTCACTGCCTTCACAAAGACTCTCGACTTCGGCTACACGCAGGTCTGCAACGGCTCGTGGTACGAATGGCGGATTCTAGCGGCGATGAGAGGGTGGTTTATACGCCACCTCCCGGCTACGAGTTCATGAAACATGATGACAAGGTCAGTCCTCTGGTTTGAGCCACTATATTTTCCCCTATCAACCTAGGGATATGGGGATTTCTAGATTTTGGGATCTAGAGGATTGATGACCATATACAATAGATTCAGATTTTATCATACACTCAGATTTGCATTGCAATTGGTGTTAGAAGTTGATCGGCTATAGATAATCGGTGTTAGATTCAATTAGTTTTCAATTTGCATCATTTTATGAATTGATAGGTTCTTGTATTTTACTAGCATCTGGTGGTGGCTCGGTCCACTAATTTCGTTACATCGGAGCCTCCTGATGCTGATCTTTTCGTTGTGGATCCTTATAACAAGTGTCGGCATAGGTATGCTCTCCTTGTCAGGGAAAGCTTCACCGCCCTTGGGCGCCGGTATGGAACCTGTTGTTAGGTAAATAATAACTTATTTAAATTTCAATAGACTTATAGTACTTGTACTCTTGATATTAGTGTTGAAAATGGACAATTTTATGAACAATATATGTATTTGGTGTCTGCAGCCTCAAGGAAAACAATGTCAGACATTTGTTTGGATTGATCCTGAATGGGATGGTAGGACACTAAAGCTGTTCTAAATAAGCTAACACGCAGGATAGCAAAAGCTGAAGAGGAAGCAAGGTCATGGAAAGAAGAATGCAGAAAGGCTAACATGAAGCTTGGAGATACTGAAAAATTGATGCTTGAAGATACTACCACTGAGCTTCAGAAGAGGAAGAAGAGTAAGCCAACACAGACAGAACTTGGACAAGTGTTCATGGAAATGGAATCGAACAATAGGTAGTTACGATTATTGGAACAATTTTTAATGATGAATAACCATGACATGCCATCTTATGAAAGTTGTTGCTGATGTTTTCTTCAGATCACGTGAACGACCCTCAGAATTTATCGACTTAAGTGATGCTTGAAGCCGAGCTGCAGAAGGTGAATCGACAGCTGCAGGAAGCCAGACATAATATTAGGGAGCTATATGCGGGGAGAATTGTCGATCTACTGATGTCTTAAGAAACATGTTTCTACCTCATCATGTTATGATGTTTGCTACTTGGTGGTGTAAAATTTGTGGTGATGAGTTGCTTTGAGATGCCATCTTATTATGCCGATTTGCTTTGAGCACTCTCACCATTCTGAGCTAATTTTGTTGATGTTTTGCTGGTCCGGTCTGTTGATATTTAGCTGGAACGGCCTTCCTAAGTAACGATCGTGAAACTGCTTATTTCCTACTGTCGTTCCAAGTCATCATAAAATGGAGGTCCCACATGTAACGATCGCAAAACTGCTTAGTTCTTGAGTGTTGAGCATGGTCATGAGTTGATGGAACTTGTTGCTACTTGCTGTTGTGAACTTTGTGGTCGTGAGTTGAGAAACTTGATGGTACCTGATCATAATACGATGTTTGTTGCTCGGTGGACAACAAAGGTCCGGTCTGTTGATGTTTTGCTGGAAGGACCTTCCTGAGTAACGATCGTGAAACTGCTTATTTCCTACTGTCGTTCCAAGTCATCATAAAATGGAGATCCCACATGTAAGTTGTGTAAGGTGAATCTTTAATATAAATCAGTAATTCCCAGGTGAAACACTCACTGCCTTCGCAAAGACTTTTGACTTTTGATACGAGCAGATCTGCAACGGCTCGTGGCAGGAATGGCAGATCCTAGAGGCGACGGGAAGATGGTTCCGCCGCCACCTTCCAGCTACAAGAAGCTAAAACAGCTCGACAAGGCTAAAACGGCTCGACAAGGTCAGTTCTCTGGTTTGAGCCGCTATATTTTCCCCTATCGTCCTAGGGATTTCTAGATTTGGGGATCTAACGGATTGATGAGCATATACACTAGAATCAGATTTCATCGTACCCTCATATTTGCACTTCGTTTGGTGTTACAAGATGATAGGCTATAGACAATTCATAGGTGTTAGATTCAGTTAGTTTTCAGTTTGCATCGTTTGATGGATTGATAGGTTCTTGTATTTTACTAGCTTGTAGAGGTGCTTGAAGCCACTAAAGTTGGGCTGCAGGAGGTGAAGAGAGACCTGCAAGAACAAGAAGGCAGAGAACTCATGGCGCAGCAAGAGGCTGTAAAATACAAGGAGCTATGTCAGCAAATTTTAAATACAACTATGCAAGAGATGAGGAAATTCAACGAGATGGCTGACCAATTGTTACATGAACAATTGCAACAGACCAACAACTATAAGGAGTTGTGTGCCCATATGTTACGCCGGGACAATGCCTTATTGAAAGAAATAGGTGAGATTCTTGACCAAGAGTTGAAAGACCTGGTACTGGACTGGAAGGCAAAACCTGAAGAGGAGGCAAGGTCATGGAAGGAAGAATGCGCAAAGGCTAACATCAAGCTTAAAGCAACTACCACTGAGCTGGAAAACGTGAAGGGAAAGCTGAAACGTGCCATCGATGCGATGGAAGTGTATAAGCAATCGGTTGAGCAGCTAGTTATCGAGATCGAGAAGGAGAAGCAATCGGTACAACAGAGTGTTATCCAGATGGAGAAGGAGAAGCAATGGATATTGTGCGAGAAAGATAAAAATAGGTAGTGCTTGATTATTATGAAACTTGTTCCTTGTTGATGTTTAATTACTGGTTGTTCCTCCTGGTGCTTATGTTTTCTTTAGGTCAGCCAAGCGAAAAAGGGATCAACAATGGGAAGGATCCTCAGAAGCTAACATCAAGCTTGAAGCTACTGCCGCTGAGCTGCAGAAGGTGAAGGGACAACTGCAGGATGGAGCTATGGAAGGAGAATCAACGCCTACAGATGTAAATTGATGATCAGTTCTTATCGTTATGATTACAAATGGGTGGTTATGAGTATTTTGAAAATTGTAATGATGATCATCCTATGATGTTTGCTACTTGGTGTTGTGAACTTTGTGGTCATGAGTTAAGAAACTTGTTGCTACTTCGTGTGATGATCATCCTATGATGTTTGCTACTTGGTGTTGTAACTTGTTGCTACTTGGTGTTGTGAACTTTGTGGTCATGAGTTGAGAAACTTGTTGCTACCTGATCATAATATGATGTTTGCTGCTCGGTGGACGTCAAAGTTCCAGTCTGTTGATGTTTTGCTGGAAGGACCTTCTTGAGGAACAATCACGAAACTGCTTGTTTCCTACTGTGGTTCCTACTCGTCATAAAATTTAATAAGGTCCCACAAGTCAGTCTGATAAAAAAATAGAGGAAAATTAAAAGGATAACTATGTCAATAGCAGGGGTCGAACCCGCGGCCAACGGCTATATCAACCGCGTACCCTGCAAGGGGCTTGCTAGCACGCTCCTGTGGGTCATTGTGGCAAATATCTGGCCTAGAGGCGTTGGTGCGCAGATCTACAACCCGCGGCAGGAATGGCAGATCCTCGCATCGAAGGGAAGAGAGTGAGCTACGGTCAGGTTAGTACCCTGTTTTGTGCCTCTGCTTTCCCCTTTCGTCAGAGGGAAGTGATATTTAGAATTGGGGATTTCGGTTGAAGCACGATTGTTGTTACAAGTTGATTGATAGACTTTAGTTTAGAAAGTGCAAAACTAAGCATTGATTTCAAGTTGCAATGAATTTTTTTGAAGCATCCGTGTACTCCAGCATCTTCTTCCATTGGTAGTTACTGCTCGGAGACATCTTCCTGCAATAGTAGCCATTGGCATCCTAAAGACAAGTGCAAACACGGGTTAAGAGCTGTGGTGAAGTATGCTTGGACCTTTCTCAACCCTGGCTGCCGGTTTGCTGGCTGCCCAAAGGTAATGGCTAGTTAGCTACCTGCTTATGTGGTGCCTGTGGTCAACGGCTATTGCTAATGGGTCGTTTAATTTGTAGGAAGAAAAAGAGCAATCAGATTACTTCTGCTGGATTGATCCAGAATGGGATGAAACGTCGTATGCTGTTATGCTGAAGCTCATGAAGAAGAAAGCAAAAGCTGAAGAGGAGGCAAAGCAGTGGGAGGGGGAATTGGGAAAAGCTAACTGTGAGCTTAGAGAGATTAGGAATGAGCTCAAAATAGCACGGCAAAAACTTCAGAAGGCTACCGCCGAGCTGAAGTCAATTGGGAATTATAGGCACCATGTCAAACTCGCGCATGTGCTGCTTGCTTTATTTGTTGTTTTCGCGGGAATGGCGGGATTGATGCTCGGTGGCAAGGCTAATTAGATGTGTCGATCATGTATTCTGCAAGTGTCACTTTGGTATTGTGAACAATGTGTCGATCATGTATTTTGAACATTGTGCCCTATGCTTTTGAGCATTGTACTGATGATTGTATTGCCAAAATCGACCAAGAAATGCGCGGCAGTTAGTATCCACCACATTGTACTGACCATTTAGTCCGACCTTTTCACATTTCCAAGAACGTAATTTCCGTTAGGTTCCCCAACAGTCATAATGAATTATTATTGTTATCCCGAAATCAACGGAGCAGCAGCGAAGGTTGTTTTGGGTGGCGAAGTAGCGGTGAATTTACTGTAAATGCGGAGAAAGGAACGGTGGATTTGTTGTAAATGGGGCCTTGATCGACTTCTTCCGCCTGGGGTACAGAGAACATTTTTACAATTGCATCTCCTCCTCTCAGAAGGAAGATCTGTGAGAGTACAGTGCTCTCTTCCAAGTCTCTGTATCAATTTGAATGTGCATTTGACCTGGCACTCTGATGTTTGATCAAACTATTTTCAGGACGCCGGTAGGTCAGTAATCATGTCGTCGAGGCGGTTGCCGTTATCGCTGGTGGTGCTCCCTATGTCGGTGTTTTAACCCAGCAACCTACCAAGGGGAGTACCCGAGGTAGATGTTTGTGGCCTCGCCGAGATCGGGAACTCGAAGGAGAGACACGTGGCACACAATTTAGACAGGTTCGGGTCGCGAGGTGCGTAATACCCTACGTCCTGTATGCTGCGTAGCTCTGGATTGATTGGGTGTGTTTACAAGATGATGCGGATAGATAAAGAGAGGTCCTTGCCCCGCCTTATATAGTCTGGGAGGCAGGGTTACAAGTCGGTTTGGGAGGAAGAGTACTAGTCGCATACGGCTAGGAGTACTTTACATGGATCCGAACATGTCTAGCTTCCTAACCGAGTACTAGCCCTCCGTATGCCTTGTGCTCCACGCCATCTGGTGCCGTGCAGCCCAAGTCGGGTAGTCCCAGGGGCCCACCGAGTAGTCGGTCCTGGTACCCACCTGAGTAGTGGACCCAGGGATGTCCATATGACAAGCCCCTGAGTACTTTGTAGTCGAGCAGGATGTCTTCGAGTTGTCTTGACGGCCTTGGCGAGTAGTCCTTGAGCGTCCCCGAGTTCCACAAGCCGAAAGTCCTCAAGAATGCTTGAATCATCCCGAGGCTGGAAGGTACTCCAGCTGATCCTTGAGTAGTCTTGAAGTCTTCTCGAGTAGTCCTCAAGCGTCCCCGAGTGCTTCTCTCGAAGGTCTTCAATAGTACTCGTGTTGTCTTGACGAGAAACCATATGGAAAATGCGATTCGGAGAATCACATTCCATATGGAATGTAGCCCCCAAGCCTTAGGTAGAATCATAGATTCAAGCTGAGGGTCAATCTGAAGTTCTGCCAATTTTATCTCAAAAAATCCGGAGAAAAAACCGAAGAACACGTGGCACGGAGCCCCCGAGCCTTGAGTCGAGTACTTTCTCTCGAATTGAAGGGTCATCTTGACTGTAGAATGTGTCCTGAGTGGGATCTTGATCTGGTGTAGCCCACTTTGTCTGTCAGATGTAGTCGATCCCCCGAGACTTAGAGCATCGAGTACTGGAATATGAAGGGTCGGTCTGCCGCCGCTGAGTCACCCGCTTGGCGCTTATCCGCCCGCTCGGAACTTAACCGCCCGATGGCTTATAAAGAACCGCTGAACCCCTTAGGGTTTTTTCACTCCCAGCGGTTGCATTCCTCACAGATTAGATCTTGAGTGACTGCCCCCCTGCTACTTTGCTGCCGCCACCGCCGCAAGGTAGATTAGATCTGCATTCGCCCGCCGCCGTAGTCCGCCCTCCTCCGCAGCCCCCGAGCAGATGCGAGTGAAGACTCCCGTGACTTGGAGGATGAAGGTGTCCCCAGCAAAGAGCTCGAAGACCGGCGGGTCGGAGAAAAGGAGTCGAGATGAGGCCGGAGATGCCGGCCAGTCGTCGTCGTTGCCGCCCCCCTCCCCTCGCCCCAATTCGGCGAAGGAGTGGAAGAAGGCGAAGCTGAAGACGGAGGATCTCCTCGTCCTGGTCAACAGCGGTTTCCTTCACGAGAAGGAAATGGATCTGGGCGCACTGCTACCGGGGATCCATACCCGATGGAGAAGAACCCGGATGAGATTCCGATGTTCGCGCGGTTCGTGGAGCGTGGACTCGCACTGCCGGCCAGCGACTTCTTCAAGGGAATGCTCAGGTACTACGGCATCGAGTACCTCAACCCCAATGGTATCTTCCACGTCTCCATCTTCGTTCACTTCTGCGAGGCATTTGTGGGGATCAAGCCCCACTGGATCTTGTTCCAAAAGTTCGTCCGGGTGAAGCCGCAACCAAGCACGGATGACCTGCGAGTAGTCGGAGGCGCCGGGATACAGATGCGCGAGGACGCCGCTGGGTAATACTTGCCGTACAAGCTGATCGACTCCAACCAAGATTGGAAGGCGAAGTGGTTTTACATCAGCAACCACCACCCGGAGCTGTCGAAGCCCAGCGGTCGACAACCGAAGCACGCACCATGGTGGAACACGGAGCCCACCATGCAGGAAGGTCTTCAGCTACCTCCATTGCTGAAGAAGATTAAGGCCTTGAGGGAGGCCGGACTGAGGGCCGAGCACGTGGCCTTTAGCTTCATGAAGAGAAGGGTGCAGCCGCTGATGGCGCGGGACACCCTCGGCTACCAGTACACCGGGGACGAAGATAGTTCCCGGATGCCCGGCGAGGAGATTGATGATGATGTCATCATCGATAGACTGGGCAGAATCTTCAAGGATATGCCCCCATACACGCCATGCCCAGTGCCAGAGTACTCCGCGGCACGGCCGCCAAATCAGGTCTGTAGTCGTGGCTAGAGCCCCCGAGTACTGATTTGGTGTAGTCGTACTTATGCATGCTTGGTCTTTTAAGATGATGTGAAGAAGTACATCTCCATCCCGCCCTCCCCCTCGCGGCTTGAGGAACAAACACAGGGGAAGACGGAGTCCAAGGCGAAAGAGCGCCGAGAAGTCGGTGAAGGCGATGACGCCGTTGTGATCGAGGACACCTCCGACGACGAGGACGAAGAGACATTGCAGCAGCGCTTCCAGCTTCGTTCCAGATTTAGCCGAGCTGGAATGCCACAAGTGCCCGTAGTCGAGAAGCCGCCCAACCTGGAGGCGAGCTTACCGGCGCCGCCAAGGAAGCCTCACAATGTGGCGCGTAAGCGAGCCGCGAAGAAGTTGAAGGTGTCACCAGCCACCAGACAAGAGGTAAGTACCGTGACTAGAGTAGTCGAGTACTGACGACGAGTAGTCTGTTATTTGACTGCGTGACTTGTATTTTTTGCAGGACATCCCCTCCGCTGATCTTGTTGATCAAGACGAGGGAGATGTTTGGGAGACCGTGGGGGCGGCTGCTGAGAGAAGCACCAGCCCGCCTCCGGCTACTGATGATATTGTGCCAGAAGAGACACAGGAGCAAACCGGCATTGTGGAGCCGCAGCCGTCGGTTGAAGAAATGCAGGCCCCTCCTCCAGCTGCGACCACGGCCGTTGAGCAGCCGGAGGAGATAGTAGAGGAGCCTCTAGTCGAGGCAGGATCCGCCGGCGAGCCTGGCATTATAGATATCGCTAGGCTACTCGACGCTCCGACTGTCACCGTGGTGCGGTCAACTCTGTATGTTTCTAGAACTCTTGAGTAATTTTGTAGCCATCAAACTCGTGTTGCTGATTGAAGACTTCATGTTATAGGAAATCCACAGACTTGTCGTGGGATGGGGAGACCAGCACTCAAGCCGTTGGTGAGGACCACACGGCAAAAGTGCGAGAGCCTACACCGCCACCACAAGGTGATCCCGCAACAGAACCGAGGCTTAAAGAAGCTACCCTGGTGGAAGGTACGCGTCCTGGCACCGCAAGTAGTTATTGTGGAGGGTAGTTGTAGCCATTGTTGACGGTTGAATTAACTCTGACAGGGGCACAAGCCAAGGGATCCACGATTCCTGAGGCAGTAGCCATGGAGACGGCTACTGTTGAGGCGACAGCTACCGAGCCAGTTGCTGAACCGGTGGCAGCGGTAGCCCCCGAGCCAAGTGTAGAAGTGCGAGTGGAACCATAGCCTAAGGCGAGTACTGAAGTCATCGTCCGTGAGGTGATGATAGAGGATGCAGCGCCACTCCGCTCAAGGCCCATGCCGGAGACTGGGACCTCGAGCCGCGGAGGTCTCGAGTTGCTAGATGATGAGCACATCGACCCAGCTTTCGTGTCTCTGAGCATGGAGTCATGGCGACGTACTGAAAACTGGATTAAGGTATGTTGCAAGTACCCTGGGATGTCTTGCTTCTTAGATTACTGATTGCTGATGAATCATTGGACCTTGTGCAGGGCCTGGTGGAAAGATCCCGCCAGAAGACTGACCTTTTGAAGGGATATGGTGACACAGCCCTGCGCGCAGAGGCTTTGGAGAAGGAGCTGGACAAGTCGAAGAAACATTTAGCGCTACTCCAATCCAAGCTCGACGGCGCCTTCGCCCAGTACCACAATGAGGTGCAGGAGATGCAGGCGAAGAGGGACGAGTTGATCAAGAAGAACAAAACTCTGCGCCAGAAGAACAAAGGTATGCGATCTGCCATGACCACCGAGTACTTATTGCAAAGCTTGTGAGTAATCTGACACTATGACGAGTTGTCTGCAGATCTTGAAGCAAGGGTTGACCAACTGAAGGCTTCCGAGACGGATCTCAAGAACATTGTATACCGGGAGACCGATAAGAGAGAGGTACCTGAGTATGAGTACGCCATGTTGCGCCATGAATGTATCAAGCACATGGAGCTCTGTGAAGCCTCAGATCGTGACCTTGTGAATTGTTATAAATCTCTGCAGAAGCTCAACGAAGACTGCGAGAAGCTGCGGGCGCAACTGAAAGAGCTGGAAGAAGCCGCGCTGCCCATAGCAAGGCTACTGGTGCCACATCCGGGCGGGCCCAAGATAGCACCTCTGGTAGACAGGCTGAAAGAAGCCCCTGGGTGCCTGGCGACGTACGTCAAACATTTGGCGAAGTCGATACTGAACCAGGTGCTCGCCTTCATGAAGTCGTACTTCCCGAAGGTGCCCGTAGATGTGGTAGCGGGTGGTCTTGCGGTGAACTACACAGATGAGCAGTACAAGACCCTTCTGGAGGAGATGGCGCCCATCACTGAGCAAGTCGCGGATAAGCTCAACCTCCAGTAAATGTACCTATATAGGTGGCTTAGAGTAGTTGATGTAAGACAAACAAAGTAATCAAAGACTTGTTTGAAATATCAAGAAGTTAGTCCACTGCTTGTGTTGTAATGAGTACTCGTGACCGCCACTTGCAGCGAAGTGTGCAGAGTACCAAACCGTTGAGTAGTAGTACTCGGAGAGATTTGCCTAGTTGGAAGGCGTAGTAAACAAGTTGAGTAAAATCAAGCTTTATTACTGATGAACAAGTACACCTGGGTGGCCTGGGCCATTTACAAAGAAGAAGTCGCCAGGACCCGTAGGCCGCCTACGGCTAAGTGGTGGCTAGGGCCCTTGGGCCGCTTACAGCTAGAGATCCGTTAGTAGCCGTATAGGCTGGATCTGTAGAGTATATGGTCCATAGACCGCCGCCAAAGTCCTTATGCTATGTGCGGCCCAGGATCCGTTAGTAGCCGTTGACGCTGGATCCTGGATAGAAGTAGTCCGTAGACTAGTGCTAGGACCGAGAGGCCGCTTACAGCGAAGAGTCCGTTAGTAGCCGTATAGGCTGGACCTATAGACGAGTAGTCGAGTGACTACGCGTAGAAGCAACACAGCTGGTCGACGTTCCACGAGTTGCTGATGTCGTCGCCTTCGAGTGTTTAGAGGCGATAGGAGCCTGGTCCGGTCACCTTAGAGACTGTAAAGGGACCTTCCCATGGCGAGCTGAGCTTGTGTAGTCCTTCCGTGTTCTGGATGCGCTAGAGGACTAGATCGCCGACGTTGAAGGATCGTTCCTTGACGTTGCGATCATGGTAGCATCGGATACCCTCTAGGTACCTTGCTGACTGGACGAGGGCGGCATAGCGGGCTTCTTCGAGGCTGTCGATGTCAACCCTTCGGCTATCTTCTGAGATGCCTTCGTCGTATTATTCTACTGCCAGGGATTCCCACATCACGTCGGCGGGTAGACTAGCTTCGGAGCCGTAGACCAGGAAGTAGGGTGACTGCCCTGTCAGCTTGGTAGGCTGAGTACAAAGCCCCCAGAGTGCATTAGGTAGTTCCTTGATCCACTTGCCTCCTTTGGTGTTAGCTGCGTCGTGCAATCGCTTCTTGAGGGCGTCGAGTACCATCCCGTTGGTGCGCTCCACCTGGCTGTTAGCACGCGGGTGAGCGACTGAGACATATCGGACGTTGATCCCGCTGTTCTCGCAGTACTCCCAGAACTGATGGTTGTTGAAGTTAGAACCCAAGTCTGTGATGATGCGATGCGGTAGCCCGTAGCGATGCACGAGTTCATCCAAGAAGTCGAGTACTCTGTCGGCCTTTGGGCAGGTAACCGGCTTGACTTCGATCCACTTGGTGAACTTATCGATAGCCACCAAGACTCTGTTGAATCCACCTGGCACAGTTGGCAGAGGTCCAATCATGTCGAGCCCCCAGCAGGCGAAAGGCTAGGTTGGTGGTATGGTGACTAGCTTGTAGGCCGGGACGTGTTGCTGCTTGGCGAAGAATTGACACCCTTGGCACCTCCTGACGAGTTCTTCAGCGTCTTCCAGCGCTGTGGGCTAGTAGAATGCTCGCCTGAAGGCTTTGCTCACCAGCGTACGAGAGGACGCGTGGTTGCCGCAGACGCCTTTGTGGATCTCCTCCAAGATGTCCTTGCCTTCGTCCCGGGGTATGCACTTCATGAGTACTCCAGAAGTGGCACCCCGCCTGTAAATCTTGTCTCCGACTAGTACAAAGGTCTTGGCTCAGCGGACGAGTTGTTCGGCCTCATTCTTGTCAGAGGGAATCTTCTGCTCGCAGATGTAGTCGATGAAGGGTTGTCTCCAGTCCATGTCGATCATCATGACCTCCTGGCCGGGCTGTGCTAGCCCAGGGTTAGTGGTTGTTGGCGCCGGCTCCGGGATGGATGGCGCGTGAAGCTCGTGGACGAAGACTCCCACAGGAACTTGAGCGCGAGTGGAACCAAACTTTGACAGGACGTCCGCTGCAACGTTGTTGTCGCGGACGACGTGGTGGAACTCGAGACCATAGAATTTGTTCTCGAGCTTGCGGACTTCCAGACAGTAAGCATCCATGTTCTCCTTGTTACAGTCCCAAGACTTGTTGACCTGGTTGATGACCACTGCGGAGTCACCGTAGACTAGTAGTCGCTTGATGCCCAAAGAGATTGCGAGGCAGAGCCCATGCAGCAGGGCTTCGTACTCGGCTTCGTTGTTTGAGACCTTCCAGAAGATCTGCAGGACGTACTTGAGTTGCTCGCCCTTGGGAGAAATCAGGAGTACCCCTACGCCCGCGTCCTCGAGCTTGAGTGAGCCGTCGAAGTACATCACCCAATGCTCTGGTCGCTCTGTTGGAGTTTGTAGCCGATTTTCCCGCCACTCTGCCATGAAGTCGACTAGTGCTTGAGACTAGATAGCGGTGCGCGCTTTGAAGTCAATGTTGAGGGCGCCAAGTTCGACCACCCACTTGGAGATTCTTCCAGTAGCATCTTGGTTATGGAGTATGTCACCGAGCGGGTAGTCGGTGATGACGATGATCGAGTACTCCTGGAAGTAGTGTCGTAGCTTTCGCGAGGTGATGAGTATTGCATAGAGTAGCTTCTGGACCGGCTGGTACCGTGCCTTTGACTTAGACAGGACCTCGCTGACGAAGTAGACTGGTCGCTGGACTGGGTAGGCGTGGCCTTCTTCCTGCCGCTCGACGACGATGGCAGTACTGACCACGTGAGTAGTCGCAGCAAGGTAGAGCAGTAGCTGCTCCTATTTACGAGGAGCTGTGAGGACCGGTGGCTTAGACAGGAAGTCTTTGAGCTGCGTCAGAGCAAGATCAGCCTCCGCGGTCCACACGAACTTCTCTTGATCCTTGAGTAGTTTGAAGAAGGGTAGTCCCCATTCTCCGAGCTTCGAGATGAATCTGTTCAGGGCTGCCATGCACCCGGTCAGCTTCTGGACATTCTTGATGCAGGTTGGAGCTTTCATGTTGGTGATGGCGGAGATCTTCTCGGGATTGGCTTCGATGCCACGATGGCTGATGATGAAGCCGAGTAATTTCCCTGAGGGTACGCCAAAAACGCACTTGTTGGGGTTGAGCTTCCACTGGTACTCTCGCAGGGATGCGAAAGTCTCTTTAAGATCAATGATGAGCGTATCGGAGTTTCTGGTCTTGACGACCACGTCATCCACTTAGGCTTCGACGTTCTTGTTGAGCTGCTTCTTGAAGCAGGCCTGGATAGCTTGTTGGTAAGTGGCGCCGGCGTTCTTCAACCCGAACGACATCGTCGTGTAACAGTAGGCGCCGAACGGGGTGATGAACGCGGTTTTCTCCTGGTCTTCTTCCTTGATTGCGATCTGGTGGTACTCGGAGTAGCAGTCGAGGAAGCAGAGCAGGTCGCAGCCCACCGTGGAGTCGATGACTTGATCAATCCGCGGCAACCCGAAGGGGTCCTTGGGGCAGTGCTTGTTGAGGTCGGTGTAGTCGACGCACATCCTCCACTCGTTTGTGTTCTTCTTGTGGACGAGGACGGGGTTGGCGAGCCACTCAGGATGGAAGACTTCTCTGATGAAGCCAGCCGTGAGTAGTTTGGCGAGTTCCTTCTTGATGGCGTCCCGTCGGTCGTCAGCAAAGCGGCGGAGGTGTTGTCGCTTGGGGGTAGCCTTAGGATCGACATTGAGTGAATGCTCAATCAGCCTCCTGGGCACACCTGGCATGTCCGCTGGCTTCCACGCGAAGATGTCTCGGTTAGCCCGGAGGAAGCTGATGAGCGCATCTTCCAATTTAGGGTCGAGCCCTGCGCCGATCATGGTAGTCTTGCTGCTGTCACCCGTCCCAAGGTCGATGGCCTTCACCTGTACTTCCTCTGCTGGCTGAGGCTTGTTTGAGGTGTCGGTCTTCTCAGGTATCTCGAGTTCTGTGGGTGCGAGCTTCTTTGATGCAGCGTAGATCTCCATCATTGCATTGGGTACTTGATTAGTTGCTGTGAGTTCCACGGCTTCGGTGTCGCAGTCGTATGAAATCTTCAAGTCCCCTTGCAGCACGAGTACTCTGGCGAGACTTGGCATTTTGAGTACCAAGTAGGTGTAGTGGGGAACCGCCATAAACTTGGCAAGAGCTGGTCTGCCGAGGATGGTGTGGTAGGAAGTTTCGAAATCCGTGACCTCGAACTTGATGTACTCAGTGCGGTAGTTCTCCCTTGTCCCGAAGGTAAATGGCAGAACCACTGAGCCAAGTGGTATAGCCGCGTTGCCTGGGACGATGCCGTAGAAGGGCGACGTGCTCTTGGTGAGCATGTCGGTGATGTCAAGCTTCATCTTCTTCAAGGTCTTGGTGAACAGGACATTGAGTCCACTGCCACCGTCGATGAGTACCTTGGTGAGTCTGGAGCCCGCGAATACTGGGTTCAGGACGAGTGGGAAATGCCCTGGCTCTGAGAAGCTTGTCCATTGATCCGCGCGGGAGAAGGTAATGGGTACCTCCGACCACCTGAGAGGTGTTGGTACCGCTGGTTCAATGCTCAAGACTTCTCTGAGGGTGAGCTTCTGAGCTCGCTTGGTGGGTAGTCCGCCGAAGAGGACGTTCACCGTCTTGTCGGGTTCTTGGAAGTTGCCATTGCCTTCATCAACTTTCTTCTTGCCTTTCTTGTCGTGAGGAGGTCGTGGCTCAGTGATATCTTTGAGTGCTCGCCGGAGTTGGTAGCACTGATCGGTTGCGTGATTGCCGTCCAGATGCCATGGGCACTTCTCTTTGAGCAAGTCTCTAAAGCCGCCGCAGGTCTTTTTGGAATTGTCCTTCGCAGGGCACTGTATGGCCGCGACTGTGTTGTCTGGCTTGCGCTTGCGGTTAGGACCCGAGTAGTTGTTGTTGTTGCGACCCCCTTGATCCTTGTTATTGTTGTTGCCGCCCGTGTTGTTTTTGCTCTTGCCGCGAATGGAGTCATACTTGGCATTCGCCTTGTCCTCCTCATCGACCCATGAGGTGATCATGTCTTTGAGCTTGGTGATGGAACTTGGGCGATGGCGACCGAAGTCTTCGAAGGTGCGACGGTGGTAGAGACCGTCTTGGAAGAGGTCGATGACTTATTTGTCGGTGACGTCGACTACGGTCGCACGCTTGTCGAAAAAGTGGCGCATGTACTGGCGGAGCATCTCGCCTTGTTCCTGCTTGACCATCACCAATTCCATGCGTGTACCCGAGCGCCCCATGGCGCCCGCGAAGTTGCTGGTGAACTAGGCCTTCAGCTGGTCCCACTGGTCGATCGAGTTCTTGTCGCCTGACTCGAGCCATGTGAGTGGAGCCTGGTCCAGACAGAAGGGGAAGTAGAGGCACTTTGTGTCTTTGTCGCCACCAGCGTTTTCGATGGCCAGGGCATAGCACCTGAGCCACTGAACTGGGTCCTGCTTCGCGTCGTACTTGGTGATCCCGAGAGGTTTAAATTTCTCAGGAAGAAGCAGATCGCGAAGTCGTGCAGAGTAGGCGGGGAAGCCGTCGCTGTCGCTGACGTCAGTAGTCTTCTTTGCGCGGTGGATCTCGTCAATCCTGTGGCCGGCATCATAGCCGCCGCGTGTGTTGCCAGTGGTGTGGCTGTTTGCGTGGCCTCGGCCTCCGTGATCGCCGCCGCCACCGGCTTTTCTGCCGCTGCCATGGGAAGAACTGCCACTGCTGCCCCCGCCGCCACCGCCACCCCCGCCGCTATGGCCGCCATGTGAGGGTCCTCCCGCAGAGGTTCTAGAGCAGTTGGGGGTTGGTTGGTGTTCACCACTAACGCGGTTGCGTCCGACTTCGGCTGGGGTGCGGCTGCGACTAGTGGCTTCGTGGTTCCCGGCTCCGGCGGTTCTGTTGTTGACCCGCATGAAGTAGGCGTCCTCAGCAAGCTTGGCGATGAGTTCGCCTGCGCGGTGCCCCTGAGCTATCTGAGCTATCGTGGTGATAGACATGAGGCATTGCTCAGGGGTGGTGTGTACCCGGTTGGCGACTTGATTCAGAGCCTCATTGAGGTTCCGGATGGGGAGAGCTTCCCGGAGGCGTCGGCGTCGATCAGCCCGCTTCCTGTTGCGGTCGCGCCGAGCGTTCTTTTCTTCGGTAGTCTCGTTTGCGGGTGCATTGGCTGATTCCTTGTCATCTGAGATGTCGTCGAGGTACCAATTGGGTCAAGCTTCTGAGGTTCTGACTTCTCCAGTTGCCATGAATACTTCGTGGTCAGGTGTGCAGAATCCGGAGTCGGTAGTCGCCACCTCGGTAGGTATGTGCTCATCCTCGTTTTGAGCCAGCGGTGTCCCCTCCTGGAAGGGGAGTGTCTCGATGTAGGCGACACAGCGTGAGTTGTCATCGGTCAGGTCTGCGGGCTTGCGGTCAGGCCAGTAGACGAATCTACCGGCAGGAGTAGACGTGATGACCAAGCCAGTGGCAGGACCTAAGAGCAGCTCCTCGGTGGTGTTGAACTCAGACTCGGATTCGATTGGATCCGAACCAAAGTCGAACTCGTAGGAGGAGTCCGAGTTGTAGTCGTAGACGGCGCTGGAGTCCGAGGAGTACTCGGAGGTGATCTCTTTGCCGGCCTGACATGGGACGAGCGCATCCACGTAGGCTGCAGTTGCGTTGCGAAGGCCGTACGGGAAGTGCTCGTGGGGGAGGACCGGTCCACACGATGGCTCAGGAGCCAGCTCGCGTGGTTCGATCCAGGGTGGCGTCGAGTTCGAGTTGGAGGCGGATCCAATCTCAAAGTCGGTGACTTGGTTGTAGAGCGAAAATTCGTCGAATTTCTTAACGAGTTGACTCGTGACGACTTCGGGAAGTGTCACGAGCCCGGTCTTCGGGTCCGGAGTCATGGTGAGGTAGCACTGGAACGATCCGGCGCCGTCAGCGGTGTAGACCCAGGAGCTGAAGACGAAGGTGTCGCCGCGGTTGAAGGCGGCGGTTGGCTTGATGACGATTGAAGCCATCGAGTTCGCCATGGGATCTTCGGTGAGATCCCCTACCTGGCATGCCAGCTGTCGGTGTTTTAACCCGGCAACCTACCAAGGGGAGTACCCGAGGTAGATGTTTGTGGCCTCACCGAGATCGGGAACTCGAAGGAGAGACACGTGGCACACAATTTAGACAGGTTCGGGCCGCGAGGTGCGTAATACCCTATGTCCTGTATGTTGCGTAGCTCTGGATTGATTGGGTGTGTTTACAAGATGATGCGGATAGATAAAGAGAGGTCCCTGCCCCGCCTTATATAGTCCGGGAGGTAGGGTTACATGTCGGTTTGGGAGCAAGAGTACTAGTCGCATACGGCTAGGAGTACTTTACATGGATCCGGACATGTCTAGCTTCCTAACTGAGTACTAGCCCTCCGTATGCCTTGTGCTCCACTCCATCTGGTGCCGTGCAGCCCAAGTCGGGTAGTCCTAGGGGCCCACCGAGTAGTCGGTCCTGGTACCCACCTGAGTAGTGGGCCCAGGGATGTCCGTACGACACCCTACAGAGGTGAACATTAACATCGCCGGCCACCTCGCTGCGACCTCGGAGCGGGCCAAGGATGACCTCCGTAGCCTACAGGCGACCTGCCGGGAGATGCGTCGCGTGTGCAACAACGTGGCCGTTGGTCGGCACGTGGCGCTAGAGCGATTTGCCGTCGAGCTGCAGTGGAATGACCACAAGGGCTACGACGCCCTCCTCAATTGCCTCACCCATATAAGAAACCTGGAGGCATGTTTCCTCTCCGGGATGGACATCCTGTTTAGGGAAAACTACAGCTCCCGGTCATCCATCACCAAGCTCGAGGAGGCCACCCAGGCCGGGCACAATGTGACGGCCTACGTAGCCGCCATGGTTCTCTACAGGGCCAATGGCAGCGCCGGTGATGATGACACTGCGAGGCGGTACATCAGACAGGTTGAGGGCGAGGAAGAATCGGCGGCCGCGACATCGATGATGATGCGGACGAACAAGGTTTGCCTGCGGTGCCGTGAGGCAGCCTCAGAGGTGATCCGGCAAGTGACATGGCGCCAACGTGCAATGCTGGCGCCGCTAGTGGTGCGCGACAATTATCAGTGCGTAGGCCGCCTGTGCTTCAAGATGAGCTGGGAAGAATGGTCACATTTTTGTAATGAGGAATGTAGAATTCACGCTGAATGTGATCTGTTCTTTAGCAAAATAATTAGATATCTGCATCCAAACAAATTACCCTGAAATGTGAGAGTGATTTTGGATATATTTGTTTCTAGATCAATCCACTGATATCTGTTTCTATCTCTCTTCCTTGATTCCCATGTAGCAATACTCGCACACGCATTGACGTGATGGAAACCAACTTCTGGTTTTCCCCCATTAAAATTTACCACAGCTGGTAGTTGGAATAGTTCATCACAATTTAGAGAGGTGGAAATCAATATTGGACAATTAAAAAACAAATATGTGATCTCACTATCTCAAAAACTACGAAATCCGTAATCAGGTTTGCCCAATTCAAAACAAGCAACTTTTGCCAGGAAAGGAATGAAAATTTTTGTCCGGTCTGTTAATGTTTCGTAAACCCAAACATCCCGTCCTGCTCGGGTTATATTGCCTATCTCATTGCATGCTTTCATTTTGTTGTTACCAAGCATGACTCGTCAACAAGGAAGAATGAAGCCGTGGTTCAAACTCTAAGTCAGCTTGCTTGTCTTCACGATTCTTTCCTACTAACCAAGTCTTTGAAAAACAAATCTTTGCTAGATGGGGTAGTGTACACTAGATAGAGTAGACACCATCTTACTGAAAGCCAATTTGTTGCCCATCGCTTCAATTTGCTCTACCTAAGCCACGGCTCCACATTCGAATTGTGCACGTTTTCGGCTCTCCCTAACAAGGATGATATCATATCTCACCTTGTCCATATTTAAAACAAGCATCTTTTTGCCATCAAATGATTAAAAATATTTCTCTGGTCTACTCATGGTTCGTAAACCCAAACATCCGACCTCGTATACCAGAATAACCAGTCTCGTGAGAACTTTTGATCTCATCATGTTCAAGTGAATTAAGTTTGCTCCAAGTTCAATGAGATTGCATGTTACGTGCCTAGCCCATTTGCCTGACACGATCCCCCATGAGACCCTGCGCCTTTCCCTTGGCAAATGAGATCTATTAATATATACTACTGGAAAACACTTTTGCATCTCCTCCTCGACGAAAGAAAACCCCATCGGCATCTCCTCCTCTCGACACTAGAAGACCCCATCGACATCGCCTCCTATCGGCGCAAGTACCGTCATCCTCTCTCCCAATTCAATCGATTTCTTTGTTCTTTCGACCTTTTCCGCCTCTTTGAGCAAACTAATTTCTATATGCATTTCAGAGCATCTCCCCCAATGGCCGGAGACAATCATCACGTGCCTCCTATGGAGCTCGCTCTCCTACCATCCATGCCGGATAAAGCTCCGGCGGGGCCGAGATGCGGCGACTGCGGTAGGACAGAAATGCCGCAATGGATGGCCGGGCCGATGGGGCCCGGCACGCTCTGTGCCGACTGCAGCCTTCGTCGCTGGCATGCCGGGCAGCGGTGGGACATGCGTTCTCTCCGCATCTATCAAACCACGATTCCCATCTCACCGTCGCCACCAGAAGCTGGCGTGCAGTGGGTGGAGTGCCCGAGAGGTCGGGTTGGTCGCACGTGGCAGCCATGGCCCTCCACTCCGCCATTGATGTCAAGTGCGCCCGCCGCTTGGACTGTCCTGGAGACCTCAGGCGCACGATCGTTCCCATCCCTGCTCCACAGGCCGGTGGCGTTACCACCCGCTTGGCCATTGATGTCAAGTGCGCCCGCCGCTTCGACTATCCCGGAGAGCTCAGGCACACGGTCGTACCCGTCGCCACCAGAAGCTGGCGTGTAGTGGGTGGAGTGCCCGAGAGGCCGGGATGGTCGCACGTGGCAGCCGTGGCCCTCCACTCCGCCATTAATGTCAAGTGCGTCCGCCATCCCGGAGTGCTCAGGCGCACAGCCATTCCTGTCCCTGCTCGACAGGCCGGCGGCGTTGCCAGCCGCTTGGCCATTGATGTCAAGTGCGCCCGCCGCACCAACTGTCCCGAAGAGCTCAAGGGCACAGACGTTCCTGTCCCTATTCGAAAGGCCGGTGGCGTTACCAGCCAATCAGCCCCCGATGTTGGACCCATTCCTGCTCGACGGCGAGGCGGCGTCTTTGATCCTCGACGACCCAGACTGGATGAAAAGATAATTGCCAACAATAACAAGTGTCACTTTGCTGTAATGCTTATTAGTGTATGATCAGAGAACTCTGTTTCCTCCTATGGAGTACTTTGGATGGATGTTCATTCGAAAAATGTGAACCTATTTTGCCAACAAATCAACAAATAATTTAGTCCGGTCTTGTCACATTTTCTTAACAGTAACATCCGCCCGTTGCCATCCTCGTGCCACAACTTCCCATGGAAGGTGGTTGCCATCATCAAGAGATCACAGATGTGTTGGTCATACGGCGTGGGGACATGCACATCAGCCCCTCAACGGTGGAAGATGAATGGAAGCCACTCAAGAGTCAAGACTCAAGAGGCGCCCGTTGCTTACCTTCTCACCGAAGCAACACAACTTCCCAGGCAAGGCGAGTAACTCCACATAAATCGCCATTCCTACCCCCCACCATCGGCGTCCTCGCCAGTTCCGAACCACGCTACCACTTCCCGAACACTCGCCCCTCACTCCTACCCGACTGATGCAATGAAGCGATCAGGCTCCCCGTCGCGCCGGCTATCCCCCACCGGCTCCCCGCCACACCGGCTCTCACCCTCGCCCTTCAACCGATCCTCCGGCGCCACATCCTCTTCGCGCACCTGTGACTGGGTGCCACCGCGCGACGGCCAGCACTTCGCCCGCATGTTCATGGAGGTGCTGTGGGGCCACATCCACGGCACGCCGCCGCCGCGCTCCGACACCGCCAACGTCGACCCGCCGCCGCCGAGCTCCGACGCCGCCAACATCGACCCGCTGTCGCTCGTCGGCGGTTTCCCAAGAGCCGGTGGTGGCTCACCGGCGGATTCCCAGCCTCCTCCACCGTCACTGCCGCCGCCCTCCGATGACGCCAACATCGACCCGCCGTCGATCGCCGGCGCTTTGTCAGGAGCAGCTGGTGTCTCGCCGGCGGATATCCAGCCTCCACCGTCGCCGCCTCGGAAGCTGAAGTTTACGGTTACCCTTCCTGCTGGTGAGTTTGACTCCGACTCCAACTCCCAAGCTGACACAGACTCGTCTGAGGACTGTTTCCACGGCTACATCCCTCCAGTCCCCCGAGGCGATGCTTTGCGTGTCTTCCAGCGCTTCAACGGCACGTATGGGTGCCCTGTCTGCCCCAACCTTATGCACCGGTGGCACAAGCTGAATGAGGTCAAGGACCATGTCCTTGGGATGGCCAGGTCTGCGCCCCTGAGGCAGAAGTACAAGAAGAAATGGAGCTGCCACCGCGTCGTGGCCAGGAATGAGGGATGGATGGAGTAGATGTAGTGAGGGAGTCGCGCCGGTGGAAGATCTATGCTGTTATGTTATCTGTGATGTTAATTAGTATCTTTAGATTTCGTTGGAACATTGTCTTATGTATGTGAACTTTGTGATGTTATGTTATCAGTGATGTTAATTAGTATCGTTAGATTTCGTTGGAACATTGTCTTATGTATGTGGAAATTGTGATGTTTAATTAGTCACTTTAGAATGGACTCTGTTTCCTACTTTGGATGGATGTTCGTTCGAATAATGCGATCGTATTTTCCTAATAACAATTCAACGAACCATTTAGTCCGGTCCGCTCACTTTTGCAGATCAATAAGATCCGGCCGTAGTCATTCTATTTTGCCCACAAAATCAACACTGAATTTAGTCCGGTCTGGTCACCTTTTCTTATCAGTAACATCCGGTCGTAGCCTTCCTCGACAGGCCGAGGCGCTCGTTGCCTAATTTCATGGAAGCTTGCCACAACACCCCATGGAAGCTTGTAGATGAATCGCAGCCACTTGATCTAGAGGCCCGTTGCTTAGCTTGTCACATAAGCTTGCACAACTTCTCATGGAATCTGGCCATTGTATTCCTACCACCATCGGCATCCTTGCCAGTTCCGAACCACTCTACCCATAGTTCTCTTCCCAAACACTCGCATTTCAGTCCTACTGCCCGTTCGACGGAATGAAGCAATCAGTCTCCCCCAGACACACAACTCAGGCACATGGCCGTACCCGCCCCTGCTCGTCAGTCCGGTAGCGTTGCCAGCCTCTCGCCCACCGCCTCCTCAGGAGCTGAATCCGGGTCCTGGCTATCACCGCGCGGCCTCCACTTCATCCGCTCCTACTTAGAGTGGCAAGGGTGTCAATTCCACGTCACGGAGCCGCCCCGCTGCGACGCCGCCAACGTCTACCCGCTAATGCCCGGAGCCGCTGGTACGTCGCCGGCGGATTCCCAGCCTCCTCCACCACTTGTAGAGTTGGACTCCAATTCCGACTCCAACTCCGACACCTTTGCTCTGCGCGTCTTCCGGCGCACTACCGACACCTACGGGTGCCCTGTCTGCCCCAACCGTATGCACCGGTGGAGGAACCTGAATGAGATCAAGGACCACGTCCTTGGGATGGCCAGGTCTGAGGCCCTGAGGGAGGACAACATGAAGAAGTGGAGCCGCCACCGCGTCCTGGCTAGAAACGAGTGAAGGACCGATCTGGCGACCAGAGAGGGGGGTAGTGAATGGGAGCCGATAAAAATTCTTCTCGAAGGACACGGGAACTCCAACAAGATGAACACGGCTTCCAAAACACGTCTCCGACTCAACTACCCAAGTTGGCCAACACCACGTAGCCACTGGAGTGCTACTGGTCCTAGGAACCAACACCCACCAAAGCCTACCCGAGAACGCAGCGGAAAAACCAACTCGAGCAGCTACTGGACTACACCGGTTAGACCGATCGCGCACACCGGTCAGACCGGTCCCTGCTGGAGCACCCTGACAGAACCTGAGAACTTCCACAGAAGGCTCCTACACCGGTCAGGCCGGTGTAGCACGCCGGTCAGACCGGTGTAAGCCAGGAAGCCCCAAATCCAGAAACCTGATCTTCCGAGCTCCAAACCAAACCAAACTCGAAACAATAGCCACACAAGACAACAGGGAAGTCACCAACACGTTCACCCAAGCAAAAACCCAACTAGGGTCGACACCAGTCAGACCGGTGAGGCTGGGCTCTCGGGATGAACAGCAACACGCGGGTCAACTCCCCCAAATCCAACTTCCGATCTCCCGAATCGCTCCACGAATTTGTACAAGACTTTGGGGATAGTAGGAACACCTCATGGGCACTCCATAGCCAAGATTTGGTCCACCAAAACTTGCTAAATCGAGAGGAATTGAAGAAATCCCACCAAGAACACCTCTAACCCTAGAGATGTGAAAACCCCAAAATCGAGCCCCTTTGCTCACGGATTTGGGAGGGGAATCAAAGGGAAAAGAACCACAAAGGGTTCAAGCATACATCCCCCACCAAATCCCAAAGAGAAAGGCCTCGAATCCTCCACAAGAAAATCGCCAAGAAAAGGCTCTGAAAATCACCAAAAAGGGAAAACGGGAGGGACACAATCAAGCCTTAAGGATCCACACCGAATCATCTATACATACCATGAAGGTTCATACAAGGTCTAGCTTGCCTCCGAATCATCCTTCCCTCTCACAAGATCTCACCATGAAGCTCTCAAGCTAGTCCTAGAAATTCCAAAGGAAAATGGAAGAGGAAAATAGCAAAACAAAATGAGCTAGGGTTACAAGAGATGGCTGCCATCCTCTCACCACTTCGGTTATATGGAGGCAACTGAAAGACAAAACTACCCCTAAGGCCTAACACTAGGATACACACCCCCGAGGGGCACTTTGGGAATCTTCGTCGTCGAACCATCGGACGGATGCCCGGCGACCGCACCCTGCGTAGCCTCAACGCACACCATGCGATCCCGACGCGTGTCCTCCACTTCGAAGTCTCCGGACTGCGTCGTCGCACACCGGTCAGACCGGTGTCCTCCACCGGTCAGACCGGTCTAGTGCTGCTGCCTCAGGTCTTCGGTCTTGGCTTTGTGGATCAACTAAGGAACCCAGTGGTTTTTTGGTGAACCACTGGAAACCCTGTGAACTCGGTGTGGCCTCCGCCAATCTCCACTCATGACTTGGCCCCCACGAAGTCCCGGCTCGATCTTGGCTTTGTGGCTAAACCAAGGAACCGTCGACGACTTCATCTTGCCGTTCTTGCCACCATGCGGCCCGCACTTGACCCCGCTGGCCACCGGGTCCCTCGAGCCAAGCCTACTTGTCTTCTCCACACCTGGAGGCCTACCCGGCAACGACCTTTCGCGCTTGCTCTTCACCTGCACCAACACCAGTCAAGCCGCAACCTGCACCTGCAATACTTAGCCAAGAGTCAGTCCACACAACGTTATCAATCACTCATCACACAAGGAAGCGACCATCCACCGGTCCTCGAACCACACAGGTCCTCAACGAGGGATGGATGTAGATGGAGTGAGCGAGCCACGCCAGTGGAAGACCAATGCCGATATGTTATCTGTGATGTTAGTTAGTATCTTTAGATTTCGTGGGAACATTGTCTTATGTATGTGAACATCGTGATGTTAATTAGTAACTTTACATTTCCATGAAACATGGTCTCATGTATTGTCCGGCCTGTTCGTGTTTCGTAGACAAGAACATCCACTCTTATTGTACTTATACATGATCGTGTTTCCTAGCTTGACACATTTTTTTCCGAATCGAGGGCATCCCCCATTTCCATTGCAACAACGAAAATACAGAACAAGTCACAGAACAGGGATAAAAGAGGAGTTCACTGGCCCTTGACTCGCCCTAACCTACCTTGACACAAGCTAGATTAGGACAACGATCGCCCCTAGGACTCCCAGGGAGAGTAAGCATCACCAGACAACGAGTCTGAACATCATCACAACTTTCCAACCCAAAACATAGCACCACTAGACAGACCTACACCAACATCTGCTAATCGCTTGACAATGTCAGTTTCCTAGCTTGACACATGATCTGGAGAAGTTGAAGATCAATATTGGACGATTAATAAGAAATAGCAATGTGATCGTTGCTCACCTTGACCAAATTCAAAACAAGCATCCGGTTATTGCCAAACGTCTAAAATGCTAATGCATCCCTAACCCAAACTATGTTTGTGAATTTGGTTATCGTTTGTTTGTTGATCAATCCCCTTGTTTGAAGTTGTTTATGCTTTGTTTCCCTGACCATCTCTGTTCCTTGTCTCCCTATAAATGTTATCCTATTTTATCGCTCTCATAAACTATGAAATCATAGATCACCTTTGCCCAAAATCAAAACAAGCATCTTTTACAGGTCCTGAAATATTTGTCCTTTCTGTATATTTTTCTAGACCGAAACATCCAGTCTGTTAATGCATTCCATACCCAAACATCTAGTTTAATGGCAGTAAATAGTTCATCTATGCATGTTGAAGTGCTTGTAAATATAGTTTGCTCCAAATTCACTAAGATTAAAAATTTACATAGTTCTTTTCTTTGCAAAAGACCGTTACATTATTAGAGATCGAGGCGCCTCCTTGCATTAGCGTGATATAACTCCCGAAGAGACACCCCGACTTTCCCTGAAACTGAGATCTATTAATATACCGGACTCTCCCAACTCCCTCCATTGCCTTGTCTCAAACTCTATTCCTCCAGAAAACCACAACCACCATGCCTTCTTCTCCGATTGGACTTCCCGCCTCCCCGTTCCCTTTCAACCCCTCCTCCATCAGGACACCACCCGACTCCCCCCAACCAAGCGCATGCGAGCCATCCGAGCCCTCCTTGAGTGAATCTAATGTAGAAGACATGGAAAGGCAGGAGAGCGAGGACAGCGAGGATGAGTACGACTACGTGGAAGAGGATGAAGAGGAAGAGGAAGAGGAAGAGGAAGAAGAAGAGGATGACGAAGAGACGTGGGCGGCCATTGAGAAGAAGCGATTGGCGGCCAAGAAGAGGAAGCGGGTGGAGGCCAAGAAGAGGAATCAACAGACAGAGGTGTTTGTGAGGCAACTTTTGAAGGATGACAAGGCCGGTAAGCTTGATTCGTTCAAGGACATTCCGTCGGCGAAGAAGAAGAAGGGTGCGGAGGAGGAGGAGGAGGAGGTGGTGGACTCGAAGAGGACCAAGAAGAAGATGGACCTCAGCGCTGGTCCTTCAAATGCCGACCCCGCCAATCCCGGTCCCGTGGCTCCCCCAGCCATCGAAGCTCCCTCGACGCCAGAGTCATCGAGGAACTCCTCGGAGGGGTCGTCTTAGATTACTCAGATTTGGGTTTTCTTTTTCACTTTCAAATATGTGGTCTTGTGGATGGAAAGATCAATTGTATGTTTTCTTTTGGATGGAAAAGATCGATCCCCTGTTTTCCTGCTCTGTGAATCTTGTAGTGGTAGGAAAATCCCTTGTATCCCCTGTTATCAATGAAGAACATGGGTGTTCTTCTTTTCCATGATCGCCTTCCTTGCTTCAGTGGATTTCCCTGGTCATGATGCGTTGCCATAGTCTGAGATGTAATGTCTTGTCATGTGATATTTTATTCTTATCCCACCGCACCGCATTGCAGATACACACGTAAATGATGACCGATTTTACAAATTTATCATTTGACTAAATTCACCGTTTTGCCAAGAATATACATAACGTAAATGATGGTCACCTTGCCCAAATTATTCAACTTAAATGTGCACATACATGATACATCCCCATAGACCTACACCTGTACAGTGGCACTGGCACAGGCGCGCACAAACACACACACACCCTGCAACGAAATCTTCGGACTTGGCAACGAGGAAGACAACACACACGGTCATGGAGATGGATACGGCACACGCCTATCCCGCCATACCTAATGCACGACGGAATGTAGCATAACGAGGATCCGTGCTGAGATATTCCTCCAATGCACGGTGCCTACCCCTCAACTTAATGGTACGTCCTGAGCAACCAATGCCAGAAGCATGCTGTAGGATGTCATGAAAACCCCACTGCCCTTTAGCAAGATTGCAGTAAGGGCACACACAACGACCATGGCGAAGTACACGAGTGTAACCCTGCTCCTGCAGCCAAGCCAAAGCATCTTTCTTCATCTCCTCCGTTTCTTCCTCGTCCGCTTCGTCCATGTCGTACAGATCATATGGATCCATGTATCCTGGCCGCTGCGGAGGTGGCACAGCATGGAACTTGGCGGTTCCTCCATTCGCATCAGAAGCCATCCTCCTACACACTCGCCAACAACATAAACATGATAAGCACTGACCAGAAACAATGATTGTATCCTGTAAAAACACGACGCGGAAGCTAAGAGCTCACCTCTTTTCACAGCGCGCAAAACCAAATAGAGAGGTCTGCTAGCACAATGTGTGGAGGATGAAGAGGCGATGAGCAAAGGCCTTGGGGGCATGCCTATTTATCGAACCATGACCGATACTAAGGCAGTGTGCACCTCGTGGCAGAGCATGCCCTCACGGGATTACAGTACCCATGAAAATACGTGGGATGCTTGGAATACGAAGGCCTACACTGCTGAGGAATCCTGTCACAAGTATAAGGCGGATTATGCAGGCTTTTTCCCCAGTAGGCATGCGAAATATTTGGTGGGTACACGAGTGTGCTTTGGTCTGGATAAGAATGCAGAAGGAAGATCCTTATATCCGTATGACTTAAAAAATAGACGTGTAGGCATTGTAGTGGGAGAAGCAGCTGTTAGGTTTTGTGATCTTCGACTGGAAACGCACCCAGCTTCACTGAAGCGTGGGCCTCTTCCAGATATCCGTCTCCCGCCTATATTGTATGCCACCGGAATCCCACCCAAACTCGCTGACAATATGGGGACGCCATTGCACGGACTCACTTGTCAATGGCCCCGAAGCAAGTGCAGCTTACCAAATTTTCATTTCATGGTCAGGAAGTCAAAAGCGGGATTTTCAAATTCTGTATTCCCTCTCTGCCCCGAAATAATAAATACTCTACTCCATTACTACCGCGTTGCGCCACTAAACTCCCGCCTTCCATTTCCAAAAAGCATCACTCTGCTCAGCTAGATCTGCGGTGGCGGTCCGACCTCGCCGTCGCCGGTGGAGGGGGAGGGGTATCTCAGCAGATGGTGGGCGGCAGATATCGGTGTTCTGCTTGCGTCTGCTGTGCTAGCCAAGCTGAGCAGTTGAGCGAGGATACGGCGCAAGCACAGGCTCCCGATGCCCCCTCAATCCATGGGCCCCTGAATCTTGGAGCTTCACAAGTGAGAATCTCATTTCCTTTTCTTTCTAGTCCCCTAGTAGTATTTTCGTTGGCTTAGAAAGTAAATTGCTTCGTGTATTGTTTTAGTTCTGAGATTCTTCTCTTAACTTTGCCGCTCTAGATGCAGTCACTGATTTGGAACACAAGTTAATCGATGAGCCATGCGTTGAAAGTTAATTGCTTTGTGTATTGTGTTAGATTGGATATTCTTCTCTTACCTTGGCCTCTCTAGATGCAGTTACTGATTTGTAACACAACTTAATAGATGAGCCATGCTTAGAAAGTAATTTATTTTGTTTGTTGTCTTAGATTTCAGATCCTTCTCTTACATTGACCGCTCTAGATCCAGTTCCTGATTTGTAACTTTTTGTGCAGGGCCTAGCATCCCACTCCTGCATTGTTGAGATTCAATCACATGTTGTGGTATGTAACAGAACACATGATTATCCTGCTACTTTATTCTTAGGATTATTCTTAAGTTTATTTGCTTGCTTCGTTTAAGGTTCAAGTTTGACTTCTCCTTTCATTTTTAGGCTCAAATGTTGAGGACAATCCTTGTGGTTCAAGTATCAAATTCCTGTCCCTCCAATGTGAAGTCAAAGCCATTCATTGATTACATGCCTCGAGATTATCTAGCTTTCACTACATGCTCAAGACTTGAAGTTTCGTTGGGACGGCTCGATGCAGCTGCTGACCTTGGTGAAATCTTTGTTGAACAGGACCAAGTTTTGACAGACTTGAAGATCAAGGCAGAAGCATCAGATGTAGCAATGAAAGTGCAGACTGATGAGATTGAGAGGTTGAAGAAACAAGTAGAAACTACTAAGACCCTCCTTCGTCAACTGCTAAGCTCGCGCCTTGGGTAAGGCCACTGTGTTTCTTAGTCTTCTGCTTGTGTCCTCCCAACTAGTTGTGCTGGTTTGTGAGTACGGAGCTTTGTTATCTTAGTGGCTTCTATTTCAATACCAGCTTTATTTGTGAGCATGGAGATATCATGTGTATTGGTTTGTGAGCTCCTACTTACAATCTGCTTGTGGTTGTTCTGTGTTCATTGATCATAATGTGTCATGTGTAATCCGAAACATTAATTTGAATCAGTGGTATAGAAATATTATCTGTGATGTCAATTACTTAATTGATTAGTATGTAATATGAGATTGAATTATATTTAATTAAGCGCTACCTGGAGTGCAACCCAAAATAACAGGGAAAAAATATGTGGGCTTGCCCCCTCGGCCCATTATTTTTTTACGAATTCAAAAACGATTTATTAATAAAATGGGCTGTATCAAAAATGACGTCAGCAAATGGTGGGCTGGGTCCAATATCAGTTGGCCTTAATAATTTTATGACGTCATCGAATATTGAACTCGATCCAACCAGTACTGGACCCAAAACAAATTAATGACGAATGCAATTATTGGGCTCGGTCATACTAAAACTGGGCCTAAAACATTCTGTGACGACCTCAATTATTGGGTCGGTCCAACCAGAATTAGGCCTAAAAGTGTCTATGACGACAACAATTATTGGGCTCCATCCAACCATAAATAGGCCTTAAACATTCTATGACGCAAACAATATTGGGCTCCATCCAACCTTAATAAGGCCTAAAACCAATTTATGACGAAAGAAACATTGGGCTCAGCTTAACATTAAGTGGTCCAAATTCAATCTATGACGACAAGGTATTTGGACCTTGGTCCGTTAAAATATGGGCTGAATTCACTTAATGACGAAACGGTTTGTCACAAAACGCCATGCCACATCAGATTTTGGTCCGATGTGGCACGTACCTTATGACGCCTTTGTGTTACGAATTTAAACGCGTCATTAAACTCATGACGCCAGGAAATAAGGTCTCGTCATTAATCGCGGTTTGTGATGCTCGATTAATGACGGAGCGTTTTCGTAACAACCGGCGTCATTAATCGCGGTTTATGATGAGAAACGGCCTTTTTTTGCGTCACTAGTCGGCGCTTTTCTTGTAGTGCTAGTTGCATCTTCCCTCATTTAATACATGAATTCTTGCAAAAACGCTATACTCCAAAATGCACATCCAACGGTGAACTTGTTATATCATTAGTATGCCTAGTGGCAGGTTAGTTCCAAAATGAAGTTCAAACCATAACATAACAAGTGTTCTTGGTTGACGAAAATCGACCGGCAACAATACTCCTCCAAAGCACGATGCCTCGCCCTTATATCCCAAAGCCAGGCTGGCGAAACGGCGATGTTATGCACGTGTAACAGCATGTCACGAATGGTCCATTGCCTGTGACCCCTATTGCAAAAATGGCACACCCACTTACCTTCATGATAAACACGGGCGGGCCCACTCTGCTGAAGCCAAAGCAACACAGACCATTTCAGGTCATGCGATTCATCTTGTTCAATGAGCACTGGCTGCGGGGATGGCATTTCAATGGGCAACAACAGAGGTGGCGGCCTGGGCCATGGGCGAATAGGTGGTGCTATGAGGTTCAGCTGATCCTGAGCTGCCGTTGCCAGCGGCTGAATTGGAGGTGGCATCACTCCCGGGTGTTGCTGAGGTGCCGACGCCAGCGGAAGTGGTGGTGCCATTGGAGCCAGGTGCTGATGAGGTGTCGATACCAGTGGAAGTGGAGGTGCCATTGGGGTCGGGTGCTGCTGCGGTGCCGATGGCAACGGCTAAACCGGATGGTGGTGAGGTGCTATTGCGCCCGACAACTCTCGCTTCCCCGACTCCTCCAAGTTCCATGCTTCGTCCCTTCCTTGCCTGACCATTCTCCACGTACTGCATACACAAACGAAGAACAAACCCTACATAAGCTAACAATGTGACCGTCTCAATACCATGCATACATAAAGTAAAAAAGATTAGCCAACAAAATGATCTCACCCTTGTATCCCACTTAAGTAGAGAAATGCAAGACGGGGAACCAATGAGTGTTGGCCTTGCCTTTCAAGAACACTGTGCTGCACTCGCCTATTTATCGAGGACTACAGCGGGCACCTAAGCTCGGTGTAGCATTGCTAAAGTTACTATGGAAAATGTGAGATGCTCAGAATATAGTCAGGCCTACGCGTGATAGGAATCTATCTAGGTTAGAATCTTCAGTGGCGTGCATCAATTACATGTGTGGACGATGGGTATCACAGGATGAGCCCGACGTGTCTAGGTATGTGTTCACTTCCGAACTTTCCTCTCTAGAGCATGAGAAAGTCCTGCGGACAAATCACGTGTCACACCTGATTTTCTGAAGAAAACCAAATGCATCTCATATGTGCGCCAGGATCATGTTTACACACATATGATAGACGTCATGAGTGAAATATCATTAAACAGCAATAAAAACGTACAAGAGTTAAACCATTACATTATCTCTTTATTACACTCAGACGTTAGACTCGAAGGTCTTTACAACGAACAACGATAACTATGAAGACGCGACTCCATCTTCATCTTCCACAGGCACATGACTGGGGGCACGCAAGCCTCAGAACTCATCGTAGTCGCTGAAGTACTCTTCTCCGTTGTTCTCCTCTGAACAACGGGTAAGCAAGGGTGAGCACACTTATGGTTGGAGCTCAGCAAGTGGGGGAAGATGCAAGGCTATCAAGGATAGGCTAAGGTTTACAGCGGTTAGCATTTTAATGTTTGTCAAATTTTATTAGCAAGCACCTATTTACTAGGTGTAAGTTTATACCAACCCACTTAAGCATTTAGGAAAGCATTTCCTCTCAAAAACCCACAAGAAACCATGATTTGATTCCATCTTTATGTTTGATTATCATGTGAGGGTTCAGGCCGCTCTTGACCATGAGCACGGCTTATCGATCAGTTTTACACTCTGCAGAGGTTGTACACTTTCACCACAGCTCGCGTAAAAGTTCCGAAGAACTTTGAACCCAACCATGCATGTGCTGATCAGGCACAATACCACACTTCCGAGGTGTGATTGCATAGGGACGCTACGAAGCCTTTACAAAGATATGCAAAAGACCAACAACCCACGACAGTTACAGCTCAGGGCGGACCATAACCCTCCCTAGTGGACAGCACCTTAGCAAAGGCTGCGGCCAAGAGGACCGGGCTATACCCCTGCAACCCTGAACCCCCTGTGTTCCTTACGGATAAGGTCACCAGTACAATCACACACCTAATTAATTGGCTAAGCCAGAGCCATATGGACTGTGGTTGCACTGTTTTCCTGGGTGGTTCTCCATGTTCCGATTAAACCATATGATCTTGTTATTAACCATAAGCACACACATATATATATCACCAAAGATATCATGATCAACATTCATCATATAGCAAAAGATTCATTTGAACCATCCCAAGTTATAGCAACTAAGCATTTCTATCCAAAACATTTATTTAAAAGGGTTGTTCAAGGTAATGGGGATAAAAGTCTAGTCATGTCCTTAAAAAGGTGATTTTCCCATCAATTTATGCATAGCAACAACTAAATGTAAACTTAGTTATCATGCAAGTTGTGTGGGACAAAAATAGAATATGCAGGGGGAGAAGTCCACTTGCCTTCCTTGCTTAAACACTGGGATTCTTCTTCTTCAAACACTTGCTCTTGATCCACTTCAACTGGCTGCTCACTTGAAACTGGCACGATGTCTACGAGCACACAAGAATACACACAATAAACAAAACAACACACCAAGCATGAAAAGCTTAAAGAGAGAACAAGGGTTGGCTCTAGGAACGTGAACACAAAAGCACTAGGAACTATAGGGAGATTTGGATGATCACAAACAAGAGCTAGCTATGTGCTTGGTATATTTTAATTGAATAAAGATGTGCATATGTTATTTCAGAGAAATACCCTATTTATAATCAAGCAAGTTATATTTGTATTTAAAAGACGATGTAAGCCTAATCCAATTTTATTTGTAAATATTCAAGTTTGATTTATGCAAATTAAACATTTAATTTAAAAGAAGCATGTAAAAGCATCTAGGCGTTCATCTTTATATTTTGAGTTCAACTAATCAAATTATAATTCAAAAACACATTTATGTTCATATTAATCAAATTAACATTTAATTATGAAAACTCGAGATAGACCTATGTTTCTTTTACTTAGAAAGCAAATTGCATAAACATTAATCAATTTAAGTTTGATTATGAAAACCAAGGTATATATCTAATTAGCTTTTAATTGAAAGAATTATTTAACTAGTATTATTCATATTAACTTTCTTATGAAAACACGTGTTAAACTCTAATTAGATTTTAATTATAAAAGCATGTGTATAAGGATTTAATCATATTTAATATTTAAACAAATTATAAACACAAAGAACATGTTCAACATTGACCCTAACACGTAGTTTGAGTTGATATGAACCTAACGCAACTTGAAACGGTGGAAACAGAGCTAAAACGCAAAAGATACAGCCAAAACAAATTCTAAAACTGACGGGCTTGAAAAGACGGTCGCATGGACACCAAGAACGCTTAAAACGGATAAAAGACGGAAAAGATATGGCTAAAACAAGGTTCAGGGGCTTTTCTGTGAAGAAACAGGGCTTCCAGGGGCTTAACTGCAAGAAACCAGGGGCTAAAACATGATTATGTGTATAAACTCAAGGTTTATAGCGCAAAAAGACAAGATTGGATCTCTGGTGGGAAAAACTAAGAAGCTCAGGGGCTTAAACGAAGAAAACAGGACCTGGTTGTAAGGGTTTTATAAGGTGGAAGGACTCTTTTGTTATGTTCAAAACTGCAGGGAGTTTTGTGCAAAACGACAGAGGAAAGATTCTGTTGACCGTTACGGTCAACTTTGACCAGGGGCGCGGGCGGATCTTGGCCGTTGATCGAAGCATGGACGGCCGGGGGAAAAAACAGAAAACTCAGGGGTCTAAACGTAAAGATAAGGACCTGTTTGAAAGGGTTTATACTGGTGGGAGGGTATGGTTATGATTTTAGAAACCGTAGGGGGTTTTTTGTAAAGTGGCGGCGGAAAACTGGGGTTGACCGGTATGATTTTATTTGACCGGCGGGATGGGCTGATCTACGCCGCTCATCCGCGATCGGACGGTCGCCGTGATCCGCGAGCGGCTGCCGGCGGCGGGATGGTGAAGCTGCGGCGGCGCCGGGCGGCAGGCGGCCGGAAGTTCGCCGGCGTTGCCCGGAATCGAGCTATGAGGCTCAGATTGCAATGCGGGTGGGCTCAAAACGAAGAGGGGGAGAAGACGAACCCAACAACGGGCTCATGGAGGTGACTAGAGCGGCGGAGAGGACACCGCGGCGGCCGTGGCGGACGGCTCAAGTCCGGCGAGCGCGCGAGGATAGAAGAGGGCATGGGAGTGGTCGGATTTTGAAGGGCGCGCGTTTCTCACCTCAATGCGAAGCTCCAGAGGGACTTCCTGGTGATGGAGAGGCGGAGGGGGAGGAGATCGTCGCTGGCGCCTCGAGGTTGAAGACGACGGCGGTGCTCCAGGTACGGCTCGGCTGGTGACGGGAGAAGGTGCCCTGGGACAAGGGAGGGCTCGAGTGAGCGACGAACGTGAAGAAAAAGAAAGAAGAGGGGCAGGGGCCATATCACCGACGGCGGAAGAGCTCAGGCGGCGCTCCGGGAAGGAAAACAGGGGAATCTCCGGCGGCGGCTCGGTTCGGCGAGGAAGGAGAAGCTCCGGGGCGCCGGGTCCTCGTGCGGGCAGCGCACGCGACGAAAGAGGACAAGAAGGCCCCGAGGGAGTGCCTCACCGGCGACGAGGCTCCCGAGCGGCCGGCAATGGCGCGGCGGCGGAATTTCCTGGCGGCGCGCACACAAAGGTGGAGAGGGACGTGGGGCTCAGAAGAGGGAAAGGGCGCACAAAGCTTTGGCCGCGGCTTTTAAAGAGAGGAGGAGGGAGAGAGAGCGGCGGCCGGGAAGGAGAAATGGCCATCAATGGCCATGAAGCCGGCGGTTTCAAGATGGCGTTCAAGGGGGGAAACGGCTTGATTTGTGGCGAAACGGAAAGGAGTTGATGGCGGGGGAGTGAAGCTGGTGCTTCAATGCGCCTTGATGGCGGCTTGAAGGAGGGGGAGGAGCGGGAAAGGTGGTGGAGGCGGGGATTTGGCCGGCGGGCTCGCGGGATGCGGAGCAGGGGAGAGGAACCGGAGGAAGGGGGTGGAGCTGACGAGCGGGGCCCAGCTGTCAATGAGAGAAGGAGGCGGAGCGGGAAGTGGGCCGCCAGGGGTGAGCTGGGCTGGAAGGAAGAGCAGGCCGGCGGCCTAGTTGGGCTGCTTGGGCCGAAAGGAAGGGAGAAAGGGTTGGGGAGGGTTTTTGTTTTTTTTAACCTTTCTTTTTAAACCTTTCAAAACCTTTAAACACTTTTCAAACCTAAACACTTCAAACCTTTTTCAAAATTTTCAAAACATTTTAAAAACTTTTAAAACTTCAAACCTTCACACAAAACACTATGCAACCAAAATATGATGCACAAGCACTTGTTGTTTCTAAAATTATTCAAAAGTGATATTTAAATACTTTAGAGCATAATTTATTTGATAAATTATTATTCCTTAGAAAACAAAACTAAAACACCATGTTGCTTACATTATTTTAAATGATGGAATTTTAGGGTGTTACATCACGCCACATCAGCTGCGTCTAATGGCCGTCTCAACTCCATCAGCTCATGCCGCATCAACTGCGAGACAACTCTCTACCATTTATTTATGTAATGTTTTAGGCGTCAATTGCATCTGGAGAATAAGATTGGGTGCTGTAATCAGATGGACCGGATGGTCCTTGCATTGCAACACGTAGGGTGCGGGATGACTTGACATGTCCTCCTCGATCAGGTACGCTGCGTGAGTCGTGACTGAAAAGGTCTACGAATAGTTTGGATTCGCACTTGATGATTCCCGTAGGCCTTGGAGACTGAGAAACGTGATGAACTTGTTGACGCGACAAGACCAAAACGGAATAAGTTGGAATTGGAAAAGCAATATATGTTTGTTTGTGTGTGTGTGTCATATTAACATGCATATAAGCACAGAAGGGCATCTCAAATGGGCGTTTGGGAACGACACGCTCTCACAAGTTGATCCATGTGTCGATCATTGAGAATTGCAGCTAAGGACTGGCACCGACCGTTACCCGATGAACTTGTGTGCACACCCCCTCTGAACGGACGTGTCGATCATTGTGAATCGCAGTTAAGGAGTAGAACCGGGAAGTTCATGACCCAAATGTGGCTACACCCGCACTGAAGGGACGCGTCCATTCTGGGTGGTAACTGATGTCCACAAATGGTCATTTCAGAATGACACATTCACTCCCACTATAATAAGAGACAGTTTAGACACGAGACGATCATTGCAGGCCATTTGTGTTCATGGCTCTAAACGCTAAAACGATTCCTTCCATGTAAGTCGACATCTCAGTCTCAAGCCAGGAAGTGAAAAAAGAAGGAACCGCGGGCCAGTACAAGGAATCTGGTACATTCATGGTGGG
This sequence comes from Cenchrus fungigraminus, assembly GCA_036936925.1. NCBI lineage: Eukaryota > Viridiplantae > Streptophyta > Magnoliopsida > Poales > Poaceae > Cenchrus > Cenchrus fungigraminus. The sequence continues at coordinate 43,137,188 of CM072778.1, read as the reverse complement.
AGGCCATCAATGGAGGCTATGTTGCTATCCTACAGGTATGAATGATCATCATTGGATGGATGTTTCAGATGGCATTGCCGTCGTCCTCGTTCCTGTGCACAAATCCCAAATTGTACATGTCTCGTTGCTGCTATGAATACACACACTCACACATGGCGATACGGTCGCATTATATTATTGTTGTCAAGCCTGTGACTACTTCCTTCCACGTAGGTACGAGTATTGTTGCGTGTGATGGCTGGAGACCCAAACGATGAAGATGATACGTTTCGAGTTCAAGCTACAAAAGAAGTTTGTTTCATGAATCGGGAACTACAAGAAAGAGGATTTGAATGTCTGGTGGAGCATGATGACATTGAGCGCGTGACATCCAATGAAGATCACATACACATATCGTGTGTTGTTACAGTACTGGAGGATGAGTGCATTGAAGTTCCTCCATCAGTACAAAGAAGCATATGCGAAAGCGTTGCAGCCCAAGCCCCTGTGGACGTTGTCTTCCATGTAGGTGCAGTGATTCGGATGTTGTCCCGATATTCACAACATAGGATCTTGAACAAGATAACTAGCTGATAAATCAGCCAAGATAAATAGCAGCGAACAGCCGGATAGGTAGTGCAACCTGACGACACGCACAAGAAGTCAACCACCGTCTCGATACGGCAGCCTGAATCAAAGATTCGCCCAATCACACTCTCAAAGAACCAACCTACGCAACCTGAACACGAAGTACAAGGAGCACGGATTGGGTGCCGATGAAGCGGCCGCCAATGTAATCTCACAGGGAAATCACAAGAGCAAATGGGTAGAGAATCACTATCTGGATTTGTTAGCACACAGCTGAACAAAGGGGGTTCTATTTCAATATCAAAGTGTTGATTATTTCAGAGATACATAGGGGATATTTATAGTAGGAACAACCCTCCTAGTTGGGTGTGAAATGGAGTTGGAATTTGTAGAGATAAGCTAGCTGAAAGGTCTTCCCGAGAGGCAACTCCCATCAGTTCTCGTGGGCCTTTTCAGTTTCTGGCAGTGCTCACTAAAATGGTCATTACTCCTTAATGGGAAATCGAAACGACGAACGGTTTCTTGCGTTAGAATCTTGACTTCAAGGAGCTTCCAGTCATGTATCACTTGGCCCCCGTATCTTCCCGAGCTGGTATAGACTTGGATGTGAAGTTGATGCTTCTATGGCGTAACCCTGAGTCTTGTGTGCGTAACCTATCTTAGCTTGAACAGCATCCTTGTTGGTCTTCACGTAACTCGCCCTTGGTTTTATTTGACCTTCTTCTTGTTGTGCGTAACTCATCTCCACCTAAGTGTAGTCTATTTCTTCATGTGTAAACCTTAACACAACAAGAGTACAACATTTAGGTAGTAAACAATTCTCGTATGTGTGTAACTTAAATTCAGCAAGGAGAGAGTTCACCTCTAGTTGTAGTTTCTTGGCACGACTTCATGTAACCGGTCCTTGGTTTGTATTGATTGGTGTAGCTCCCTCTTGTGTAACCGGCTTGTTGGTGGGGATGTCCGCATCATCCTCCCCCTCTTGAAAAGGAGTCGTCCTCGACTCTGATTCTTCATCGCCAAAGCATGGTGTTAAGTTAGCAACATTGAATGTTGTGCTAACACCATAGTCTTGAGGAAGATCAATTTTGTATGCATTGTCATTGATGCGGGCCAGCACTTTGAATGGACCGTCTCCTCGTGGCATCATCTTTGATTTACGTCGATCTGGAAAGCGATCCTTGCGTAGATGTACCCAAACTCGATCTCCTGGTTCATAAATCACTTTCTTTCAATGCTTGTTTGCCTTGGCTGCAAAATACTTTGCTTTCTTCTCAAGTTCTTCCTTGGTCTTTTCATGTATCTTCTTTACGTATGCAGCACGCTTGGAGGCTTCCATGTTACTTCATTCCTGCAAAGGTAATGGCAACAAATCTATGGGAGTATTTGGTTTAAAACCATACACAATTTCAAATGGACACATTTTTGTTGTAGAGTGTACTGCCCTGTTATATGCAAATTCAACATGTGCCAAACACTCTTCCCACTCCTTCAAGTTCTTTTTTATCACAGCTCGCAATAGCATTGAAAATGTTCGATTCACCACTTCAGTTTGCCCATCTGTTTGCGGATGGCATGTCATAGAAAACAGTAGCTTGGTTCCAAGTTTTGCCCAAAGAGTCTTCCAAAAATAACTCACAAACTTTGTGTCACGATCTGAAACAATGGTCCGTGGCATTCCGCGCAAACTCACAATTTCCCTGAAAAATAAGGTAGCTACGTGGGAAGTATCATCACTTTTATTACAAGGTATGAAATGCGCCATTTTTGAGAATCTATCAACAACCACAAAAATAGAATCCCTTCCCCTCTTTGTCCTAGGTAAACCCAAGACAAAGTCCATGCTAATGTCCTCCCAAGGAACACTAGGAATAGGCAATGGAATGTACAATCCATGAGGGTTTTAGTTTTGACTTAGCTTTGTGGCATGTAACACAGCGCTGCACAAGTCGCTCAACATCTCTTCTCATCTTTGGCCAATAAAAGTGGTCGGCCAGCATCTCAGGTCTTGTCTCTTCCAAAATGACCCGTCAAACCATCTTCATGTGCTTCCTGCAGCAACAAAAGTCTAACAGAGCATTTTGGAACACATAGTTTGTTAGCTCGAAATAAAAATCCTTCATCTATGTGGTATTTTTCCCAACCTTTCCTTGCTATACATTTAGCATAAGGCTCTGAAAATTCATGATCAATAGAGTATAATTCTTTTATGCTCTCTAATCCCAACACTTTTACCTCAATTGATTCAGTAGAATATTTTTGCGAGACAATGCATCAGCAACAATATTATCTTTACCTTTCTTGTACTTCACAATGTATGGAAACGTTTCAATGAATTCAACCCACTTCGCATGTCGACGGTTCAGTTTAGCTTGCCCTTTCAAGTACTTCAAAGCTTCATGATCTGAATGGATAACAAATTCTTTTGGCCACAAATAATGTTGCCATGTTTCAAGTACTCTTACCAAAGCATACAACTCCTTGTCGTACACGGAGTAGTTCAGTTGTGCTCCTCCCAACTTCTCACTGAAATATGCAATGGGCTTCCCTTCTTGCATGAGCACTCCTCCAATTCCAATCCCACTTGCATCACATTCAACCTCAAAAGTTTTTGTGAAATCTGGTAGCACAAGTAAGGGTGCTTCCGTCAACCATTTCTTCAATTCTTGAAAAGCATTTTCTTGTGGCTCACCCCATTTGAACACGACACCTTTCTTCGTCAGCTCGTTCAATGGAGCAGCTATGGCGCTGAAATCTTTGACAAATCTTCTATAAAAACCAGCAAGGCCATGAAAACTTCTCACTTGACTTACATTATTAGGTGTTGGCCATTCTTTGATTGCTGCAACCTTGGATTCATCCACTTGAATTCCCTATCCAGAGACAACAAAACCAAGAAACAAAACTTGATCTGTGCAAAAGGTGCACTTCTCAAGGTTAGCAAATAATTTCTCTTTTCTAAGCACATCCAAAACTTGTGTTCAGCATGTTCCTCTAATGTCTTGCTGTAAATTAAGATGTCATCAAAGTAAACAACAACAAATTTTCCAATGAAAGCTCTCAAGACATGATTCATTAATCTCATGCAAGTACTAGGAACATTAGTTAAACCAAAAGGCATAACTAACCATTCATACAACCCAAACTTTGTTTTGAAAACAATTTTCCACTCATCACCAATTTTCATTCGAATTTGATGGTAACCACTACGCAAATAAATTTTGGAAAATATCATGGAACCACTCAATTCATCAAGCATATCATCTAGCCTAGGAATAGGATGACGATAGCGAACAATGATATTATTGATGGCTCTACAATCTACACACATCCTCCATGTACCATCTTTCTTTGGCACCAATATAACTGGGACAGCACAAGGACTTAAACTTTCACGCACATAACCTTTATCTAAAAGTGCTTGTACTTTCCTTTGAATTTCCTTTGTTTCTTCGGGATTGGTGTGGTATGGTGGACGATTGGGCAACGCAGCCCCTGGAATGAAATCGATTTGATGTTCAATCCCACGTAATGGTGGCAGTCCAGCAGGTGTTTCATCTGGAAAGACATCCTTATAACCCTGCAAAAGACGTGAAACAACACTACGAAGAGATGTTATGTCGTTAGCTGAAAGCAACATGTCTTTGTACACAAGTACAATGAGTACTTGGCCTGGGTCACATCTCACATCTCTCATTTCAGATTTAGTGGCTAACATGACCAGATTTTTATCCTCTCTTTTATTTTTATCCCTCTCATTTGGCTTGTGGCTCTCACTCACTGATTTGTGGAGGGCACTCACATTCTTTTTCTCACTCTCAACTCTCACTTCGGAACTCTTTTGCAAGTGCTCAGCTAAGAGTTGTTGTGGTGTCATTGGTTTAAGCACCAAGTTCTTTCCCTTCTACTTGATCGTGTATTGATTTGTGCGACCACAATGTAGAGATGAATGATCATATTGCCATGGCCTTCCCAACAGTAGATGGCATACTGTCATGGGTGCCACATCACATGGAACCGGAGTTGTTCAACCATTGCACATGGTAAGGATGAGGATGTTTCAGCAGCTTTAAACCAAGTTTATCAACCATTTCCTTGCTAGCAAGATTGTGGCAGCTTCCACCATCAATGATTACCTTGCAATCTTTGTCCTGAACCTTAGCTCTTGTTTGAAATAAATTGTGTCGTTGTCCATTCTCAGCTTCCTTCATTTGCACACTCAAAATTTGAGTAACAACAAGGGCAGCACCTCCCTCAAATTCACATGGTGTGAGACCAACATTTGCAATAGCATCCTCAAATTGGACTTCATCAAAAGCTTCTTGCTCCTCTTCACTAGTAGGTTCATACTCTCCTTGATCATTAACAAGGATGGTTCGATTATTTGGACACTCCTTGATAACATGACCACGGCCTTCACACTTGAAGCATTGAATTCCACTACTTTTTGCTGTAGAAGCCATTGATGTAGATGATGATGTTGCAGGTTTATTCCTCTCAGTATGTGCAGCCAATGAGTTGGAATTTGAACCTCGATTTGCATTGGTTCTTCATGTAAACTTACTTGCACTTGGGGTAACCTTGGCATTGAATGAACCTCCTCTATTGCTCTTCATGTCTTGCTGCAATTGACGCTCAGCTTTGCTTGCTTGATGTACCAACTCAATAAGAGTACGGTATGGCTGAAATTCAACAATGCGCTGAATATTGCGATGTAAGCCAGACATGAACCTTGCAAATGATTGCTCTTGATCTTCATATATATTAGCCCTGATCATTGCTTTCTCCATCTCTTTATAATACTCATCAACAGAGAGACTTCCTTGCTTCAAATTCTGCAGCTTGTCAAAAAGATCATGGCGATGATGTCTAGGTACAAATCTTGCTCTCATTTCTCTTTTCATTTCAGCCCATGTATGAACAGTACCTTGCCCAGCTTCTTCTCTATCATTGAGCAATTGTTCCCACCAGATTAGAGCATAATCATCAAACTCAAGTGCAGCCATTGCCATCTTCTTCTCTTCGGAATAATTATGTAAGCGAAAAATTTTATCAACCTTCTACTCCCATGTAAGATATGTTTCAGGATCAGATCCTCCATCAAACTTGGGGATGGTGAATTTTAATTTGCCAAACCTCTCCTCATTGGGTTGATCACGTTCATAGTTACCTCGACGACGACGACCATAGTTTGGGGGCTGCTCAACCTCTTCTTCTTCATATTCATCCTCAAATTCAGCATAATCATTATCTTCTTGTCCACGGCCTCTTCGTCTACCTCGACCACCTCCATTACCTCCATCACCACGCCCTTGACCAGCAGGTCTTCTAGCATGGAAAGCAGCTCTTTGTCGGCATTCTTGTTGTTCTCTTGCAACTCGTTCAGCAGCTTCCTCTGAAGTTTCCTCAACTTCATCTTCATGGTTACTCGCATTTTCAGAAACGTGAGGAATATGTTGAAGCCGCTGTAAAATAGCTTGCAAATCATTTGCCAATCCATTTGCTCTCTCCTCTATGTTTTGCCTCAATTCATTAAATTGTGCCATGGTGACACAATCTTCAATTTCAGGTCGTTCATCCATCTTCCTGTATGGTTAGTAGAAACACAAACAACAAGTATATGTGGAATGGAAAATTATGTGGATCTCACAACCTCACATTCTCTTACCAACCAAAACTCTTATGCTTCCCTGCAAGTTACTAAGGCAATCCGTTGGTGGCAAAGAGTAGTGATAATTGAGCGAATACAAGATCAGAAAAACCGTACACGATGACTTTTATGTGGAGCTTGGTAAGGCATAAAGCACAAGGAGCAATCTGATTTCTAGTTGTTGTAAAGATAAGTAGCAATCCAAACTAGATATCAATGCTTAGTGATGATCAAAGATATGAATTGATGTAACCAAAACAACACACGCACAAAAAGAAATTTCAGAATTGATGCAAACAAGGGTTACGCTAGGGAGTGGTGGGTTACGTAGGAACTCACCTAGCGAGAAATGGACCAATAGAAAGATTGCACACTGGTTACACAACTTGATGTGTAGATTCTCAACACTTGTGCATACCAACAATCTGATCCTTCTCCTTTCTTTCCAACACTTTTTTTTGCAACTTTCTCAACAGTTCTCTCTTTTTTTTCAGCGTTATTTCTTCTTTTTTTTGACACTTTTTTTCACGATACTAAACAAGATCAGATATAACACTTGCACAAATTAAAGATGATAGAACCAACTAAAATCAGTAGCTATCTTGATAGGATAAATGTTTTCGCAAAGGATAGAAATGGTTTACTTCTTTTTGTGGGGATTTTCAGATATATTGAAAGGCACAAAAGGATACGCAAAGGATGATATGATCAACAACCAAATAAGGACTCTAATGGACTGAAACTTAACCAAACTCACTAGAAAAACAAATTGTAAAGAAAAGGCTATGACAGATTTTTTTAGGCTTTTTGGGGGATAGGACGAAGACAAAAATATATGTAGCTAAGGTAAAGAAAATCCTACCGTGGAAACAATGGCTCTGATACCAGATGATACGGATATTGTCCCAATCTTCACGACGTAGGATCTTGAACAAGATAACTAGCTGATAAATCAGCCAAGATAAATAGCTGCGAACAGCCGGATAGGTAGTGCAACCTGACGATACGTACAAGAAGCCAACCACCGTCTCTATACGGCAGCCTGAATCAAGGATTGGCTCAATCACACTCTCAAAGAACCAACCTACGCAACCTGAACACAAAGTACCAGGAGCACAGATTGGGTGCCGATGAAGCGGCCGCCGATGTAATCCCACAGGGAAATCACAAGAGCAAAGGGGTAGAGAATCACTCTCTGGATTTGTTAGCACACAGCTGAACAAAGGGGGTTCTATTTCAATATCAAAGTGTTGATTATTTCAGAGATACATAGGGGATATTTATAGTAGGAACAACCCTCCTAGTTGGGTGTGAAATGGAGTTGGAATTTGTAGAGATAAGCTAGCTGAAAGGTCTTCCCGAGAGGCAACTCTCGTCAGTTCTGTGGGCCTTTTCAGCTTCGGGCAGTGCTCACTAAAATGGTCATTACTCCTTAATGGGAAGTCAAAACGACGAACGGTTTCTTGCGTTGGAATGTTGACTTCAAGGAGCTTCCAGTCATGTATCACTTGGTCATCGTATCTTCCTGAGCTGGTACAGACATCGACGTGAAGTTGATGCTTCTGCGGCGTAACCCTGAGTCTTGTGTGCGTAACCTATCTTAGCTTGAACAGCAGCCTTGTTTCACGTAACTCACCCTTGGCTTTATTTGACCTTCTTCTTGTTGTGCGTAACCCGTCTCCACCTGAGTGTAGTCCATTTCTTCATGTGTAAACCTTAACACAACAAGAGTACAATATTTAGGTAGTAAACAATTCTCGTTTGTGTGTAACTTCGATTCAGTAAGGAGAGTTCACCTCTAGTTGTAGTTTCTTGGCACGACTTCGTGTAGCTGGTCCTTGGTTTGTATTTATTGGTGTAGCTCCATCTTGTGTAATCGGCTTGTTGGTGGGGATGTCCGCATCATGCAGAATGTCGGGTGATACGAGTGATATGTGCCGATGTGGCGAAAGTATCTTGTGTGATGGAGGCAATGCTCTACGGCCTAGGAGTGGAGTCTAGCTCTAAAACTATTACAATTATTGACACACACCCTGATGGCTTCTCGGTCCTGATCAAATATGCTAGGGAAGGATCACTCCCGGAGGAGACTGATTTATGGGACACTCCTGCCAATGCCTGGCCTTATCTACTCTCGGTCGCCGACATGTACCAAGTTGAAAGGTTGAAGCTGCACTGTACGTCAAAGATGTGGGACATGACAAGCGAGGAAACTGTGACTTCGTTTCTATGATGGGCAATTCAGGCTAACTGCAGACAATTGCAGGACAAGTGCATGTCCTCTTAGAGGGAATCTTTCCTCATGGAATACTCACATATGATTGGGCGGTCGTATGCACTGATCATCCCGAATTTATGCACAATCTCCGTAGAAGATTACCTGAAGGGTTGTATCAGGATCCCCTATAGTTTTAATGTTTTGTTTAAGTGTTTTTAGTCATATAATAAATAGTTGAAATGGTACATTAATTTATTGCAGTGAGTACATTTGTAATGCAATAATCGGATCATCCGTCTAACGTGAATATGAAGTAGAGTATAGTCCTGTATGTGTTTGTCCATTCCATGATCCATGGTGGCACAGAAACAACCCAGTCAACAACTTGCCTCTCTGCGTAAGGTCACTGACATTTGGGTCTGATACCCAAGCGGTCTTTCGTTTGGGTCACTGACGTTTGGGTCCATGATCCAAAGTCTTTCGTTTCCCGCTCTGGACCAAAAAGGCGAGACTTGAAATTTTAAATTCTCCGCTCCTCCTTCTGGTCCTCCCCGTTTATATATAAAACAAAGAGGGAAACCAGGGGATCTTCTCCTCGACCGCCGAAGAGACCTAGTAGATCTGCGGTGGAAGCAGCAACAACGACCTAGCTACCGATGATGGCTTCCTCTACTACGAGCAGTGGCCTTCCTCTTCTACGAGCGGCGGCCTTCCTCTTCTACGAGCGGCGGCCTTCCTCGGCAACGTCCTTGAAGCTGCAAGATGGTTCAAACTCGTTGCTCTGTTTGCTCCCCCGAGGCTCACCCTGGCGGCCGCAGATCTGCAACAGTTACGCAGAACATCGTGCTCAAGGCGCAAGGTCGGGCTGCTAAATCGAGACGGCATTCAACACCTTCTTCCCTTCCTATTCGTCAGGTCTGCGGTCTCCTCCCTGTATTGATCGATTCAATTAGATTGCTTCCCCATGCTCTTTGGCTTTCTATAATATTCTTTCATGTTTGGGTGATTGTGGATCTACTGTACCCTATTGCAAGAGTTTGTTCGAAGTCATTTTATTTGAAGTTTGTAGAAATTTGTAGATGAAATTATTGGACTGCTTCCCCATGCTCTTTACCTTTGAATATTGTTGTTGCATGCTCGGGTGATTGTGGATCTTCTGTTCCCTGTCGCAAGAGATTGTTCCAAGTCAACTTATTTGAGGTTTTTAGAAATTAAAAGATGAAATTATTATATTGCTTACACATGCTCTTTGGCTTTCCATATTTTTGTTGCATGCTTGGGTGATGATGGATTGGGTGTGATCATTCATGTACCGCATTGAACTTAATAGATGAAATTGCTTTCGATTGCTAATGATCTCAACTCTTATCTCTTGTTCTTGTACTTGTTTCAGCGGACCAAAGGGTCAACATCTGTAGTCACTCCTGTTCAGACCTGCTCCAAGGTAACAAACTCAACACCTTCTTTGTTTCCGATTGCGAATGATCTCAACCCTTACCACTTGTTCTTGTACTTGTTTCAGCGGGCCAAAGGGTCAATATCTGAAGTCGCTCCTGTTCAGACCTGCTCCAAGGTAACAAACTTAGCACCTTCTTTGTTTCCGATTGCGAATGATCTCAACCCTTACCTCTTGTTCTTATACTTGTTTCAGCGGGCTAAAGGGTCAACATCTGAAGTCGCTCTTGTTCAGACTTGCTCCAAGGTAACAAACTTAACACCTTTGTTTCCTTAGTTCGAATCAATTACAAGGTCCTAATCTGACTTCGGATCCACAGTTGCTAGATGGAAGCTACCAAGTCAATGATGCTTCTTCCCGAACAAATTAAAACAGAGGCAGCCGAGTACTCAACAATGGGTACCGAATCCTTATGTAGTAGTTTTGATGAAGAGCGAGTTGACGCTCCCAATCAGGATGGGGTACAATTTCGACAACGGTTTGTTGCTCACCAGAAAGAGTTATGTAGCTTGAAGAAGAAGACCGAAGAATCAGAATCAACTCTGAAAATGCAGTCGGCTGAGATTAAGAGGTTGCAGAAGCTAACCGAAGATAGTGAGGACCTCCTTCGTCTACTGCTTAGCAGTAAAAGATGAAGAGGTTAAGATCATTAGATCAAATCTCCACAGTCTCTTGTGATTATGACCTGGATTTAGCTTTGTTAATCAATGTTCCTTGTGATACTATTATCTTGTAATAGTTTGTGATATGTGATGAACAATATGGTCGTGCTTGATAGTAAACAACAGTTTGCTTTATTGTATAAAGAAATATGCGTTGATTACTATTTTGCCAACCAGATCGGAATTATTCTAAAAATAGGATCATAATTGAAAGGAAATACATTAATACTGATGCATGATTAGTTAATTTTATGTTGTCCTTCAGTGGGCTTAGCCCACTTTTAATTGGGCCAAAAGTCAATTTTTTTGAAATTAAGGTGACACATAAGGCCGCAACAATGTGCGCACCTGTTGGACTCGACCCAACAAAAACGGGCCCACCCTAATCAAATTTCTTCTAAAAAAGCTACAATTAGGCCCACCAAAATCTTTTTTGGGCTATATGAATAATGCCAGCCTACAGGAATAGTTTTGGGCTCAACCCAGCTACAAACGGGCCAAATTCGTTTTATGACGCATACAGTTTGTCACAATTGACATGACACATCAGATTATGTCCATCGTGGCAAAGCTGCAGAACGAAGTTATGACTCTTTGTATTGACGATTTTGCACGCGTCATTAAACTCGTGACACCGTGAAATAAGGTCTCGTCATTAATCACGGTTTATGGCGCTCGATTAATGACGGAACATTTTTGTAACAACTGGCGTCATTAATCGCGGTTTATGATGAGAAACGACCTTTTTTTGCGTCACTAGTCGGCATATTTCTTGTCGTGTCACACGGACTTTCCGAATTTGAATTGCAACGGTAAAATCCAAAGTCAATAGTGTGACAGAGGTGCCTGTTGGACTGGTCGGACTATCTGTCCTGTTCTCATGGACTGTTCGTCAGGTCAGTTTGGACGGTCCGTCCGACCCGGCTGGCCTGCAGATGTTTCTGTCTAGTTCGAAGCAAAATACGGACTGTCCGAAGTGACCCCAAAGACAGTCTGTCCTTAAAAACATTTTTTGAAATAAAATATTCTAAAAGCCCCACAGATTTTCAACGAAAACTCAGCACACAGACTGTCCGTCCTGGGGGCACGGACTGTCCGTCTCAAACACAGAAAACTGATTTTTCTCAAGATTTTCAACAAAGTTTCTTTCAAGTTTTAAAAATGTCACTCGTCTATATGCAAAGCATGCAAAACATGATCCAAGTGGCGCTATAGAGACATCAAGCCAACCAAATTGATCCCTCTTGATAGTACGGCTATCTAGCCTATTAACCCGGTCATTTTGCATCCTCTAATCACCTCATGACCGGTTAAATAAAAATCCTATATTATACATTTGCCTTGAGCTCCCCATGGTCAAAGATATCCAAACCAACACCAAGGTCACCATGAAGCTCAATTCAACTCCGGGACTAACCTATACTCATATTCTCAATGAAATTGTTAGTCCACTAAGATTGTCATTAATTACCAAAACATGAATTAGGGGCCTAGATGCCTTCAAAGTTTTTTTGCTACCTCCTTCTCAGTTGTGGTGAGCGATGGTAGGAGAGCTCTGTTTTGGTCAGATTCGTGGCTTGACGGCTGTTCCATTCGGTCGCTGGCACCTAATTTGTGGGAGGCGGTTGCTCCTCGGGGCAGACGCTCCCGTACAGTGAGGGATGGCATTGTTGACAGGGCATGAGTGCATGATGTTTCTGGGGCCAGGACGAAGCAAGTTATCCTGCAATACTTCAAGATTTGAGATCTTCTGGTCGACTTCGCCCTTACCGAAGTTCCGGATAGATTTATTTGGAAATGGAATGCTTCAGGCGAGTTCTCCTCGGTTTCGGCATACTGGGCTCTCTTCATCAGTTGTTCTTCATTGCTGGGTGCTTCGTCTCACCTTTGGAAGGTGCAGGCGCTAGGGTGAGTTCGTTTCTTTGGTTGGCTAGTACTGTGTGGTCGTTACTGGACATCCAACCGCCTTCGACGAGATGGTTTGAGTGATAGGGATGATTGTGCTCTCTGTGCTCAGGAGGTGGAGACGTTGGACCATCTCCTTATCGGGTGCGTCTACAACTAGGAAACTAGGTTTTGCGTGCTCCGCTTCTTTGGTATCGGTTCGCACTCATCCACGGAGGAGTCACCTCTGGCAGTCTAGTGGCTACAAGCCAGGAAGGCGGTTGCTAAGCCTCTTCGTAAGGGCTTTCATGCCTTGGTCTAGTTGGTCGCATGGTCGCTTTGGAAAGAGCAAAACCGTCGGGTCATGAGCAGGATGCCCTCCAGCCGGTCGCGCTCGCTCCCACCATCTTGGAGGACACCAGGTTATGGGCACATGTGGGTTTCATTTCCGTCACCCTACTTTTCGCGCCAATATGACACTGTTAGGGGTCGGGTGGTGTTCTATGAAAATCACCAAAAAGAGAAAACGGGAGAGACAACAAAAGGCCTTGAGGAATCACGTCAAATCTTCTATACAAGGTCTAGCTTGCCTCCCGATCATCCATCCCTCTCTAAAGATATCGTCATGAAGCTCTCAAACTAGTGCTATGGAAATCCTAAGGAAAATAGGAAGGGAAAAATAGCAAAGGCAAATGAGCTAGGGTTCCAAGAGATGGCTGCCATCCTCTCACCACTTGGGTTATATGGAGGTAACCGAAAGACGAAACTACCCCTATTACATAAAACTATGATACACGCCCCCGAAGGGCACTTTGGGAAATCTTCGTCGTAGCACCATCGGATGGACGCCCAGCAACCGCAACTTGCTTAGCCTCGACGCAAGCCTTGCGATCTCGACACGTGTCCTCCGCTTCGAAGCCTCTCGATGCCCTGCGACCCCAAACCGGTCAGACCGGTTTCACCAACCGGTCAGACCGGTTTTGACCTGACAGCCACACTGAGTCTTCGGCCTTGGCTTTGTGGCTCAGCCAAGTAACCCAGTGGTTTTGTGGTGAACCACTAGAAACCCCGCGGACTTGGTGTGGCCTCCCGCCAATCTCCACTCATGACTTGGCCCCCACGTCGTCCCGGCTCGACCTTAGTTTTGAGGATCAACCAAGAAACAATCCACGACTTCGTCTTGCTGTTCTTGCTACCATGCGGCCCGCACTTGATCCCACTGGCTACCGGGTCCCTCGAACCAAGCCTACTTGTCTGCTCCACACCTGGAGGCCCACTGGTATAAAGCTTTCGCGCACCAATCAAGCCGCAGGCTGCACCTGCAATACTTAGCCAAGAGTCAGTTCACACAATGTTGTCAATCACTCATCACACCAGGAAGCGACCAACCACCGGTCCTCGAACCACACAGGTCCTCAATCGCCCCCTTGATGAGTGCATTGACAACACACACATTTGGTAACAAATGAGACAAGGAAAAAGAAAAGAAACGAACAAAGAAACTCAAACAAGCGATCGAAAGTCGAAACAAAGGCAAAGAGCAAGATCAATTGAAAGAGGAAAGTTTCGGTCCCCTTAGGCAAGGGCAACAGCTCGACACAACCAAGACAAAACAAACTCACCACAAAGGAGCAAAGACCACCAAAACAAAACTCAAAACACACAAGAGCTCCCCCTGCACATATGCACACTCCCCCTGAATTTGTGCCTGCACTGGGCACAAACCGGTCAGGCCGGTTTCCCAAACCAGTCAGACTGGATCCACCAAACCGGTCAGGCCGGTTTTCAAACCGGTCAGATCAATTAAACTCGACAGAACTTACCCCCAAAAGTCAGAAATGCAAAAGAAATGGACAAGCTGCCCCTTGACAGCTGGGATAGGTTCTAGGGATGCAATGCATCTTTTCTCCACCTTTCTTTCTCCCCTTGTTGCCAATGCATGAATCAAGGCTCAATTTAGAAAAAAAAATGCAACCTAGAGCTTCTCAAATAGATAAAATTCACCACAAGACGCTATACACGACCAAATGAGTAAGTTAGATACTCGATAACTTCGTAAGAACATAAGCATCATGACCACCAAGTTTCATAGCCATCCGACAAAGCTAAGATCATATTGAGCATTTTTGCGAAAAAATATCTCTCTCATGAGCAAAGTCCTAGACATGATTAAAACATGCCAAAGTGACTATATCACACAAACTTCATGCTAGGACATGTATTCTAATCAAGAGACCATCAAAAACAACCACAAGCATCTCATGTCATGTCAAAACCACCAAACCATGTGTCTACTTCTAGGTATGAGACGGTACATTATTCACAAAACCAACGGGTTTGAATTCACGCCAAAAATGGATTTCATATATATAGCTAGCAGTTTTAAGAAAGAATTGAGCTATGGCAGACAGGAGCGGGGCGTTGCTGTTGCTTTACCCGTTGTCATGGAGCCATCACGAATTCATTCTGCATCATGTCGTGGTGTCCGGGGGAACCGGGAGTCGTGCTTGGTGTTCCGAAACGGGCAACGCAATGCCTGCACAAGGCCCAAAAAGCTGCCGCGACGCGCTGTGTTCTCATTGCAAAAAGTGGCTTTCCGATGACTCTGATATAGCGTGCTGATGCACATGCCATCATCATAGGCTGGCGGAGAGCGCCAAAACGTACATTTAGGTCCGCTTCAGTTCCATAGGTGAAACTTTTGGATCATTTTTTAGGGTTTATTAGGAGTATTGATAGTAGATTAGTTAGAAAAATAATTATACGAATAGACCGGAAATTACGAGATGAATTCATTAAGTCTAATTAATCCGTCATTAGAGACTGATTACTGTAGCATAACGTTGTCTAATCATGGCATAATTATGCTCGTTAGTTTCGTCTCAAAAATTAAGGTAGGGGTTGTGAAATGGGTTTTGTTAGTAATCCACATTTAATACTCCTAATTAGTGTATGCAGATTGATGTGATAAGTAGTTGGTGAAACCTTTGGCATAAAAATTGTTCTCCGACGAAACTGATGCACCTCTCGTACAGCTAGCAGCAAAGTATATTGCTGTTTTTTTTACAAGGAAATATATTGCTGTTATTCCTCTGTGATCGATCCAAATGCCATGTCAGTAAGTTAGTTGTGCAGTGACGGACGGCACACCAAGTTTTGTACACACTAAAATCACAGTTTTTTTTGAATCACTAAGACCATCCGCACCGGGGACGTTATCCCTCTCCCGGAGGAGAGGGATAACGTTTTTGCGGCTACAGCGGGGGACGTCAAACCTCACCGGAAACTCCCGTTCACTCCAGGGAACGCCAGATTCGGAGGGATGGCGGAGAGACGGGATCCAGCCGGGCCCACTGCCCACCGTTCGTCGCGCCATCAACAAGAAGGGGGAGAGAGAATGGAGGGCTGCTGCCGCCGTCCGTCGGCGGGGCACGCCGGCCTTCCCGCCCATGCGCCGCCTCCCAATCCTTGCTGTGTCGCCTCCAAATCCTCTCCTCGCCCCAATCCTCCTCGCCAGCACCTAGGGAGGAGGGCCGCGCAGGTGGCGATGGGAAGGAGAGCCGCCGGCCGGGCAGAGCGAACGAGGAAGTGTCTCGCCTCGTCGCAGACGCCGCCTCGCCTCCACGAGCCGCTGCAGCTCCCCTGCCCCAGCGCTGGTCGCCGTCGCGGCCATCTGGCTTGGGCTCGCCATGGAGGAAGAAGAGGCGGGGGCGGGGGAGCAGAGGGGAGCCGGCGCGAAGGCGCGCGCCCCTGCTGGAGGAGCTGGGGAGGGCCGGCGCCGGCGCCACCGAAGGAGGAGGAGGAGGGGAGAAGGCCGGCGGGGACGTCGAATCGCCAGTGGCGTGGAGGGGTCGGCCGCGGAGGAAGGAGGTACGCCGCCCCTTCCACCGCTCACCATCTCCACATGCGGATCGAGGCAGGCTTTGAGATCTCCGCCACCGAGCTCGATTTCCCCTCGCCGCTCGCCGGATTCGGAGGCCTCGGGGGAGACGAAGCAGAGGGGCGGGGGAGACGAAGCAGAGGGGCGGAGGTCCAGGCGGCTGCAGTCGATCCGCGTCGGCTGAGGAAGGGGGTGGACGGGGCGTCGCGCCGATGGGGAGAAGAAGCCGCGGGGGAGAAGAAGCAGAGGGAGAGAGAGGAATGGGGAAAGGAGGGAGGCCAGTGGGAGAAGAGAGAGAGGGAGACTGACGCGTGAGGCCCACCGTGGGTGGTTGGGAGGGAGGAAGAGTATAAAGGAGTGACGAGTGCATGAGAAGTAGATATAAAGGAGAGAATCTTGCTGACCAGACGGGAATATTCTGTTTTGAAGGAGATATGAAGGATGACGAGTGTGGATAGTCTAAAACCACAGTTTTGTACAGGAGTGGCGGGCGTTGTACTGTATGCTTTCATCACAGGCACTGCGCAACAGTAGAAAAAGAGCACAAAAGGCTACAGTGGACAATAGTACGCCCCTGCCCTGATGCGTGTCGATGAAGGAAAGGGACGAGACAGTCTCGTTTAGCATCGAACAGCACAGTCGCTTTCAGCGAAAAAATATCAGTTCAAGCTGTTTGAATGATACAAGACTATATAATTAATCAGTGCCAATCTCTCAAATCACAGCCAGCCACGCCATCCATCTACTTCATCCACTCACAGGTAATTTACTCTCCCACCGCGTCACCGCCTAGCAGATCAAAAGTCTTCCCTCCTCCGGCGGGCAATGAATTGATTACCATCATCCGCACTCAACTATGGAGTCCAACAAAAGAACTAAAACGACCTGGCGGCTCACCTGATGCTTCTTCAGTCATCAGTCATCACGTACGTTTGCTCAAGTGGCCAGGTAATACCAAGAGACCGGTCGTTAATACAAAGCGTCCAGCTGAAACGTCCGCCCAAATGCTTGCATGCACTCTCCGGCCGGATAAAAAGGACCAGCCGGTTGCCCACTTGCCCCAACAATGCGTGGCCCATTACTATTCCTTCTTTCTCATCATCGGCGACGTTCACTGCTAGGCCTCCACAGCTCCTCCTCGCCGCTCAAAGGTCTCCGTCGAGGCAGGGCGCCTCTTTGACCAGGTTCGCCCTCCTCGACACCCCTGCCACCTGCGCTTGCCTACAACATCTTGCTCACGCTGCGTGTCGTGGGCGACGACGCGGAGCCACGGAGGCCTAGCAGTGAGCGTCACCGAGGTCGTGCCACCGGTGCCGTAGAGTCTTCCCGGATGGTCGTTGGATGCTGCTACCCCTGCTTGCGCAGCTACGTTGATTGCCTTAGCTTTGATGTAATAGCGTTTTCGATTTCAGTTTGTTTGTTCAGAAATAGGTGCAAAGGGCAGAGAAAAAACTCATGCCAAATTAAGGTGCAATTCAGTTAATTGTGTAACTGAATGTTGAATTCGGTGTCATAGTAATAATGGTCGTCAATTGGGATAGCTATATCAAACGACTATACTGAATTTTGTTGTCAAACTGCCATACGACGACCTCCAACCAGGAGCTGCGAAAGCCTTGCCATCGGCGTCGTCCTCAACCTCCACGATGTGGCCAGGGGGGCTGCTGGTAGTTGCTTACCATCTGCAATGTAAACCTAAACCATCTGCGTGGCATCAAAAATCTCTCTTAAATCCCGCAACAACGCGCGGGAAATCACCTAGTTTGAAAGACGGCAATGGAAACCGTATACCTTGTGTCATGTTACAACTCGTGCCGGTATGCAATAATATAAATCCTCCTTTTTAATTCAATCACAAAATTCTCCAAGGCCCTTTAATCTGGATCCCTTCATCATTTTGAAGGAATTTACTTAATGGAGTAGGCTATCTATTTATCTTGGAATGTGGTATTTCAAAATTAACTTTCCAAAGTTCAGATATAAAATTATCTTAAATTCATGGGTGGGAGATGAAAATTGATTCTACAATGTTTCTATTGTGACTAATAATTAACAAGGTGAACATGCTAATAATCTGTGTCCAAAATGAGAAATTTTTAGGTTGTTTGAAATTAATGAGAACCGTCCATCTGACGGAATCTAATGGTGCAAGTACAAGGAAGTACATAAAGGGAGGTACTAGCAAATACTCCCTCCCTTTCATAATAGTTGTCATTTTGGCTTTTCTAGATACAATCCTTTTCCTATGTATCTAAATATATACTTATGTCTAGATACATAGCAAAATGACTGTATATGGAAAAACCAAAATGACAAGTATGACGAAACAGAAGGAGTACCAACAATAATGGGAAATTACTATGTAAATCTATTGTACTTCCAACTACGTTCTTGTATTCTTTACAAGTACAGGAACTATGATTATCTAAAAAAATTGCTAGCATGGAGCTTATCAAAGATGAATTGAGAACGTCCTAACTATATCTTTATATGCATGTAGAAATAGAATTATGTTAGATGAATAGCTATTTATGGGGGTTATGGGGGTTATACCCCTGGGGTGCCACACGAATGGGCCTGCCTGCCTTCTAAGGGGGGCGGGGCCGCGGAGGCCCACACGAGGGGCACTCGGTACGAGCGTACGGATGAAGCATGAAGCGACGCCCGAAGAGATAGACTACCATAGATAGGACTAGTCCGATAGGAAAGATATTACTTGTACCACTATAAGGAATGTGCTGACTAGTGACACCCTCGTCATAAACCGTGATTAATGACGAGACCTTATTTCGCGGCGTCATGAGTTCAATGATGCGTGCAAAATCGTCAATACAAATCGTCATAACTTCGTTCCTGCAGCTTTGCCACGCTGGACATAATCTGATGTGGCATCCAATGTGACATACCAATTGTAATAAACCGTTTGCGTCATAAAACGAATTTGACCCATTTATAGCTGGGTTGAGCCCAACACTGTTCCTGTAGGCTGGCGTTGTTCATATAGCCCCAAAAAAAGATTTTGTTGGGCCCATTTGTTGCTTTTTTAGCACAAATTTGATTAGGGTGGGCCCGTTTTCATTGGGTCGAGTCCAACTGGTGTGCACATTGTTTGCGGCCTTAAATGACACGCTAATTTGAAAAAAATTGACTTTTGGCCCAATTAAAAGTGGGCTAAACCCACTGAAGGACAACATAAAATTAACTAATCATGCATCAATATTAATGGATTTCATTTCAATTTTGATCTTTTTTTTGAATAATTCTGATCTGGTTGGCAAAATAGTAATCAACACATATTTCTTTATGCAATAAAGCAAATTATTGTTTACTTTCAAGCACGACCATATTGTTCATCACATATCACAAACTATTACAAGATAACAGTCTCACAAGGAACATAGATTAACAAAGCTAAATTCAACTCATAATCACAAGAGACAGTGGAGATTTGATCTACTGATCTTAACCTCTTCATGTTTTACTGCTAAGCAGTAGATGAAGGATGCCTTCACTGTCTTCAGTTAGCTTCTGCAACCTCTTAATCTCAGCCTACTACATTTTCAGAGTTGATTCTGATTCTTCGGTATACTTCTTCAAACTACATAACTCTTTCTAGTGAGCAACAAACCGTTGCCGAAGTTGTACCCTATCCTGATTGGGAGCGTCAACTCGCTTTTCATCAATACTATTACATAAGGATTTGGTACCCATTCTTGAGTACTCGGCTGCCCCTGTTTTAATTTGTTCGGGACGAAGCATCATTGACTTGGTAGCTTCCATATAGCAACAGTGGATCCCAAGTCAGATTAGGACCTTGTAATTGATTCGAACTAAGGAAACAAATAGGTGTTAAGTTTGTTACCTTGGAGCAGGTCTAAACACGAGCGACTTCAGATGTTGACCCTTTGGCCCACTGAAATAAGTACAAGAACAAGAGGTAAGAGTTGAGATCACTCGCAATCGGAAACAAAGAAGGTGTTAAGTTTGTTACCTTGGAGCAGTTCTGAACAGGAGTGACTACAGATGTTGACCCTTTGGCCTGCTGAAATAAGTACAAGAACAAGAGATAAGGGTTGAGATCATTGGCAATTGGAAGCAATTTCATCTATTAAGTTCAATGCGGTACATGAACGATCACACCCAATCCATAATCACCCAAGCATGCAATAAAACTATGGAAAGCCAAAGAGCATGGGTAAGCAATATAATAATTTCATTCTTTAATTTCTACAAACCTCAAATAAGTTGACTTGGAACAATCTCTTTCAATAGGGAACAGAAGATCCACAATCACCCAAGCATGCAACAACAATATTCAAAGGCAAAGAGCATGGGGAAGCAGTCCAATAATTTCATCTACAAATTTCTACAAACCCCAAATAAAAAGACTTCGAACAAACTCTTGCGATAGGGTACAGTAGATCCACAATCACGCAAACATGAAAGAATATTTTAGAAAGTCACCATGGATCATGGAATGGACAAACACACGGGACTATACTCTACTTCATATTCACGTTAAACGGATGATCCGACTATTGCAGTACAAATGTAGTCACTGCAACAAATTAACGTACCATTTCAACTATTTATTACATGACTAAAAACACTTAAACAAAATATTAAAACTACAGGGGACCCTAGTACAACCCTTCAGGTAATCTTCTACTGAGATTGTGCATAAATTCGGGATGATCCGTGCATATGACCGCCCAATTATATGTGAGTATTCCGTGAGGAAAGATTCGCTCTAAGAGTGACATGCACATGTCCTGCAATTGTGTGTAGTTAGCCTGAATTGCCCATCGTAGAAATGAAGTCACGGTTTCCTCGCTTGCCATGTCCCACATCTTTGACACACAGTGCAGGTTCAACCTTTCGACTTGGTACATGTCGGCGACCGAGAGTAAATAAGGCCAGACATTGGCAGGAGTGTCCCATAAATCGGCCTCCTCCGGGAGTGATCCTTCTCTAGCATATTTGATCAGGATCTAGAAGCCATCAGGGTGTGTGTCAATAATTGTAACAGTTTTAGAGCTAGACTCCACTCCTGGGCCGTAGAGCATTGCTTCCATCACACAAGATACTTTCGCCACATCAGCACGTATCGCTCGTATCACCCGGCATTCTGCACCTACGTGGAAGACAACATCCACAGGGGCTTGGGCTGCAATGCTTTCGCATATGCTTCTTTGTATTGATGGGGGAGGAACTTCAATGCAGTCGTCCTGTAGTACTGTAACAACACATGATATGTGTATGTGATCTTCATTGGATGTCACGCGCTCAATGTCATGATGCTCCACCAGACATTCAAAGCATCTTTCTTGTAGACCCCGATTCATGAAACAAACTTCTTTTGTAGCTTGAACTCGAAATGTATCATCTTCATCGTTTGGGTCTCCAGCCATCGCACACAACAATACTCGCTCCTACGTGGAAGGAAGCAGTCACAGGCTTGACAACAATAATATAATGTGATCGTATCGCCATGTGTGAGTGTGTGTATTTATAGCAGCAACGAGACATGTACCATTTGGGATTTGTGTATGAGGACCGGTGGATGGTCGCTCCCTAGTGTGATGAGTGATTGACAACGTGGTGTGGACTGACTCTTGGCTGAGTATTGCAGGTGCAGGTTGCGGCTTGATTTGCGTTGGTGCAGGTGAAGAGCGAGCGCGAAAGGACTTAGCCTTGCGGGGCCTCCGAGGAGTGGAGAGACAAGTAGGCTCGGCTCGATGGACCCGGTGGCTGAACAGGATCAAGTGCGGGCCGCATGGTGGCAAGAAAAGCAAGACGAAGTCATGGACAGGAGCCGGTGCAGGGTAGCGGCTCACAACCGGAGTCTGCACGCGGGGTTTGCGGCGGTTCACCACAAAACCGTCGGGTTACTTGGTTGAGCCACAAAACCAAGACTGGAGGCTCGGTGGGCGGAGACGGGATCCGGGTGCGCCGAGAGACTTCGAAGTGGAGGACAAACGTCGGGATCGCAAGGCTTGCGTCGAGGCTAAGCGAGGTGCGGTCGCCAGGCATCCGTCCGATGGTGCTATGACGAGAATTCCCAAAGTGCCCTTCTGGGGCGTATATCCTAGTATTATGTAATAGGGGTAGTTTTGTCTTTCGGTTGCCTCCATATAAACTTAGAGGAGAGAGGATGGCAGCCATCTCTTGAAACCCTAGCTCATTTCCCTTTGCTATTTTCCCTTCCTATTTTCCCTAGGTTTTCCATAGGACTAGCTTGAGAGCTTCATGGTGAGATCTTGAGAGAGGGATGGATGTTGAGGAGGCAAGCTAGACCTTGTATGAATCTTTCATGGTGTGTATAGAAGGTTTGGCGTGATTCCTCAAGTGTTCTTGTTGCTCCTCCCGTTTCTCTTTTTCGGTGATTTTCGGAGCCTTTTCTTGGAATTTTCGTTCATCGCTCGATTCTTCGATTTGAGGGTGTTTCTCTCCAGATTTCTTTGAGGGGATCATGGGTGAGTGCCTTTTGCCTCTTTGTGGATGATCTTGACCCCTCAAACGCCGGATTTGGCCTTCGATTCGTTGACTTTCGGATGAACCCTAGGTCATAGTGTTCTTGGCAAGGTTTCGCGATTCCGGGAGTTGTAGGGAGTTTGAGACCGAAATTTTTGGGGCATATCCTCTATTTGGGGTGTTCATTGTCTCCTCAAAATTTCGTCTCAAGACTCCAAGTGGTTTGGGAGATCCATCGATCGATACTTTGGGGCTGTTTCGCGGGCTGATTTTTTTTGGGGGGGGGGCGGTACTACCGACCCTTTACAGGTAGTACCGATAACCTGATTTTCAGCTCCAGAGAGTCTTTATCGGTAGTACCGACCCGAGGTCGGTAGTACCGACAGTCGGAAGTACCGACCTAGTGCCGGAAGTACCGATAACCTGGTTTTTAGGTGCCAGTAAGCCCATATCGGTAGTACCGACCTGGGGCCGGTAGTACCGACAATTTCTGCTGCAGTTTGCCTCGCGCTAGCTTTTTCTCTCGATTCTTTTTGTGCTTGCTTCCACTTTGTTCCCAGGCTTGATCTAAGTTGTTCCTAGGGTCAGTAGGTCCGTTGTGACTACGTGACCTTGGCAAGTGTGTGCGAGATTCTTCGGAAGTGATTTGGGAATATAGGCCGAGTTCTTGAGAAGAATTTTTATCTGCTCCCATTCACTCCCCCCCTCTCTGGTCGCCAATCCGGTCCTTCAATTGGTATCAGAGCCGGTTACAGATCTTTGTGATTCTAACCAGTCTAAGATCCAAAGATGGCGTACCAGGAATGGGGTTCGGGTCCTCCACACTTTGATGGTAAGAACTACCAGATGTGGCAGAGGCGGATGGTTGCTTTCCTCCGCGGCAAGGGTCAGATCCTTTGGGATGTCACGGTGAACACAGCTTATGTTCATCCTATGAACTTCCTTGCTCCAGGATCGAGGGACATGTTCGACGCCAACAACAAGGCGGTCGACTACTTGTACCGTGCTCTGTGTT
Organism: Cenchrus fungigraminus; assembly: GCA_036936925.1. Lineage (NCBI taxonomy): Eukaryota > Viridiplantae > Streptophyta > Magnoliopsida > Poales > Poaceae > Cenchrus > Cenchrus fungigraminus. The sequence goes on along the minus strand of CM072778.1, from coordinate 43,113,382 downwards.
AATCTGAATTTGATCTGGTTCAGACAGAGGACTTGGCTTGTAGAATTTGGGAGCAGCTAAAGAATGCTCATGCTAGGAATGCTCAGGTTCAGGCTCGGTTGTTTGCGACCTACCGGAGAGAGTACGAGAACTTCACTCATCTCCCCGGTGAGTCCATAGATGCCATGTTCCAGTGGTTCACTGTGATTGTGAACAACATGAGGGCTAATGTGGCCGCGCTCCTGTATGATGATCATGACAGGGCTATCAAGCTCCTGCACTCTCTGGATCGTACCGTGTGGAGTGAGAAGGTCGAGGCCATTCTTGAGTCGGAGAAGTATGAGACCCTCACAGTGGACGAGCTGTTCTCCAAGCTCAAGTCGTCCGAGGTGGACCGTGGGGTGCGAGCAAGGATCGAGAACCCGACTGAGCCTCATAGTCTGGCTCTCGTTTCTAGACCAAGGACTAACAGTAACATGTCTTCGATACAGTTCTCTTTGTCTTGTCTTGTGTCTATGCCAGATGAGGAATTCGAGGTGCTGAGCGAGGAGGATCTCGCGTTGTTGAGCAGGCGGTTCGAGTGCATGTACACGAACCAGAAGAACGCTCGGAGGAGTTCGGGCATGTGCTACCGGTGTGGGAAGCACGGGCACTTTATCACTGAGTGCCCGGAGGCCATGGAGGTCAAGCCCGAGCACAAGCATTGTTCGAGGACCGACCACAAGCACCGCTCGAGGGACGACCACAAGGGCAAGAACAAGTCCGAGTGGAGGCCGAGGAAGAGTGGTGGTCACAAGAAGAAGGAGTGGGCGATGGTTGCCGGAGCGAGCGACATCGACTCGAGCTCCTGCTACTGTTCATCGAGCTCAAGTGATGAAGAAGAGAACCGGAACAAGGGCAAGCGGTCGAGCAAGAACATCAACGGCTTGTGCTTCGCCGCCCAAGGTTTTGCGGCATGGCACACAGCTCCGGGAGCAAGAAGAGCAACAAGGACGACTCGGACTTTGACTCCGAGGATGAGGTAAACAATGATCCTGCCTTCTTGATAGCGGAGAATGCTAGGTTGAATGACTTGCTTGACAACCATGATGATGTGCTTAGAAAGACCAACAAGGAGAAGAGGGAGTATAGGTCTTTGCATGGAGAGGCTAAGGAGAAGGTGGTTGAGCTAGAGTCTTTGCTTGTTGATGCTAGGGCTCAAATAGATTCTCTGAAGTCTGCTTCTATTGTGACCGATGAACCTGAATGCACTGATTGTTCTATTTTCCTTGGTGATTTGACTGTGCTTAAGGAAAAGTATGCCTCCAAGGTTGAGGAACTAGATGTGCTTAGGGTTGAGCTAGATGAGATGAAATCTAGACCCTCCTTGCTTGGTGCTTGCACTTCTTTTTCTGTTTTGCATGAGAAACTAGATGTGTCTGTTGCTTATGCTAGATCACTAGAAGCTGCTTTGAAAGCTCCTATTCGTACATCATGCTCTACTTGTGAACTACATGCTGTGAAGAATTTGGAGCTTGCACACTATGTTGATCGTTTGCAGGATGAGAACGATGAGTTGAGAAAGATGATGGGTTGGTTGTCTGGTCATGAGCTTCAGCTCAAGATGATGATTGAGGCATACAATCACTATGATGGGCAAGCGCTTGGGTCGGACAAGGTTGGTGAGGGAAGTGGTGAGAATGAGGGAAAGATCGGTGACATCCCAGAACCACCAAAAACCTACCACAAAAATGCCTATGCTCCTAAGCCAAATCCACTTAGGAACCGACTAGACACAACCCCAGCTCCACCCGTGTTTCCTCGACAAACCGACAACTTCCAGAAACCCATCAAGTTCAAGAGTGACTTGGGGAACAAGTTCTTTGGGAAGAAGGGAGAGAAACCGAGTGAGGAGAAGCCTCAGCCCCAAGAGAACCCAAAGCCAAAGTCAAGACCCATCCCATTCCATTGTGACCATTGTGGGAAGGATGGCCACCTAGCTGAGTTTTGCTTCAGGAGGAAGCGTGAGGAGAGGTTGGCTAGGGAGATGGCCAAAAAGGACAGGTACCGCCCTTCTCGTGGTGTGCCTGAGCCTAGGTTGGTGCCTAGAGGTGAGGGTGTGTTGCGTACCATTTACCCTCGAGAGAGGCGTGAGTTTGTGCCTCGAGGTGAGCCACCACAGAGAGATGGTGGTAGGCGTGTTGGGTTCGGGTGTGGTGAGTTTGCTGGACGTTCCTTCACTCGTGGCCAATACGAGTATGGGGGGAATGATCACAGCTTTAGGTCCCAGAGGAGCTACGGGCCACGGTCTCCACTTCGTGGTACGCGTAGTCCTCCAAGGGGACGTGTGGGTGTTCCACTTAGGAGAGATAGGATGGATTTTGGTAACCCCACTTTTCAGCAGATGGCACGACACTGGTTTGATTCCTTCTGTACTAACCCCAGTGCTGAGTCGTTTGCTCACTCTCGCTCTCGTTTTTGATTTTGCAGGTGGGAGGCATGGAGGGCTTTTGGTTGATCGACTCCGGTTGCTCTCGACACATGACCGGAGATCGACGGTGGTTCTCCAGCCTCACCCCGGTGATGACCAAAGAGTACATCACTTTTGGGGACAATGGGAAAGGTAGAGTGCTTTCAGTAGGCACGGTGAAGGTGAGTGAGTCTGTGACTCTTCGGTGTGTTGCTCTTGTCAAGTCATTGGGGTACAATCTTCTTTCGGTTTCCCAACTTCTTGATGAGGGTTTTGAAGTCCGTTTCAAAACAGGCTGTTCTCGCGTTTTGGATTCTCGAGGTGATCTTGTGTGCACGATCATCCCCGAGGGTTAAATTTTCAGAGCTGATTTTTCTCAGTGTGTCGGCTCTGCTCGTTGTTTGGTTGCTGGTGTTTCGGCATAGCTTTGGAAATGGCATAGGAGGCTAGGTCACTTGAGTTTTGACTTGTTGTCACGCTTGAGTGGGCTAGGTTTGGTCCGAGGATTGCCAAAGTTGAAGTACCAAAAGGATTTGGTATGTGCTCCGTGTGGGCATGGTAAGATGGTCGCCGCCTCTCACCCGCCTCTGACATCAGTTATGACAGAGAGGCCATGCGAGTTGTTCCATATGGACTTGGTTGGTCCAGCTCGTGTGTGCTCGGCGGGTGGGAAATGGTATGTTCTTGTGATTGTGGATGACTATTCTTGCTATGCTTGGGTCTTCTTTTTGGCTGACAATGGGGAGACGTTTGGTTTTGTGCGGGATCTAATCTTGAGGTTGAAGAACGAGAGGCATGGAGATGTTGTTCGAGCTATTCGTAGCGACAATGGCACAGAATTTAAAAACTCTCATTTCGAAACCTTTTGCCGTGATTTGGGTCTCGAACATCAGTTTTCTTCTCCCTTTGTGGCTTGTCAGAATGGTGTGGTTGAGAGGAAAAATCGTTCCCTTTGTGAGATGGCTCGGACGATGCTCGACGAGCATAGGACTCCGAGGAGATATTGGGCTGAGGCGGTGAATACCACTTGCCATGTTGGAAACCGGATTTTTCTCAGGGCCTTCTTGAACAAGACGTGCTATGAGCTCATGCACGGGCGAGCACCTAGAGTGAGCCATTTCAAGGCTTTTGGTTGTCGGTGCTTTATTCTCAAGAAGGGTAGGCTTGATAAGTTTGAGTCGAGGTCCCCTGATAGGATTTTCTTGGGTTATGCTAGTCATTCTCGAGCATTCCGTGTGCTCAACCTTGATACTAACCTAGTCATGGAAACTTGCGAGATTACCTTCGATGAGACCCAGCCATGCAGTTCGTCTGTCTTTGAGTGTGCAGGTGAAGCTCCAGCGGCACATGTACCCTCTACTTCCACTACGATGACTACAGTGCAGGATGGCCCATCCCCTACACCGACTACGATCCAGGGAGATCAAGTGGAAGCTGCAGCTGAGGGGGAGGTTGTCTCCAGGCAAGAGGCACCAAGGCACGTTCGAGTTGATCATCCTCCCTCAAGAATCATCGGTGACATCAACGAACGTACAACACGGTCAAGGTCCAGGAATATTTCTCACTTTGCTCATTCGGCTTTTGTTGCTACCTTTGAGCCGAAAGACATTGGACACGCCCTCTCTGATCCTAATTGGGTGAACGTAATGCATGAGGAGTTAGAGAACTTTGAGAGAAACTAAGTTTGGGAGTTGGTAGAGCCACCACCACATTGCAAACCAATCGGGACAAAATGGGTGTGGAAGAACAAAGAGGGAGAGAATGGTGAGGTGGTGAGAAACAAATCGAGGTTGGTTGCTCAGGGTTATAGTCAGAAGGAGGGGATAGACTATGAGGAGACATTTGCTCCTATAGCCTGTTTGGAGGCAATTAGGATCCTTCTAGCCTTTTCCGTGGCTAAAGGGTTCAAATTGTACCAAATGGATGTGAAGAGTGCCTTCTTAAATGGGTTTTTGGAGGAGGAAGTCTATGTGAAGCAACCACCGGGCTTTGAGAGTGCTGAGTTTCCCCACAGATTGTATAGGCTGAGGAAGGTGTTGTATGGGCTGAAACAAGCTCCCTGTGCTTGGTATGGCCGTTTGAGGGGGTTCTTGTTCAGCAAGGGGTTTGAGATGGGCAAGGTAGATAAGACTCTTTTTCTCCTCAGGCAGGGCGATGATATCCTAATTGTTTAGGTGTACGTGGATGATATTGTCTTTGGCGGCTCGTCCCACTCTTTGGTTGCAAGGTTTGTAGAGGATATGAGCAAAGAATTCGAGATGTCCATGATGGGAGAATTGCAGTTCTTTCTCGGGCTTCAGATCAAGCAGGTAAAGGAAGGAACCTTTGTGCATCAAGCCAAGTACATGAAGGACATTCTCAAGAAGTTCAAGATGGACGACTCGAAGCCCCTGTCGACACCGATGAGTACGACTACAGCGCTGGACGCGGACGAGGACGGAGAGCCCGTGGACCAGAAGGAGTACCGGAGCATGATTGGCTCCCTCTTGTACTTGACGGTGACGAGGCCGGACATCCAGTTTTCTGTGTGTCTGTGCGCTCGTTTTCAGGTGTCGCCGAGGACTTCACATCGGCAAGCCGTCAAGCGGATCTTCAGGTATCTTCGACACACTCCTGAGCTCGGTCTTTGGTACTCGGCGTCCTCTTCCCTTTCGCTTCTTGGTTTTTCGGATGCCGACTTTGCGGGGTGTCGAGTCGATCGGAAATCGACTTCGGGTACTTGCCAGTTTCTGGGTTCCTCGCTTGTTTCTTGGTCATCTCGCAAGCAGTCAAGTGTAGCTCAGTCTACCACAGAAGCCGAGTATGTTGCTGCCGCTAGTTGTTGCTCCCAGCTGCTTTGGATCACGTACACTTTGAGTGACTTTGGTGAGGAGTGTTCTCATGTACTTCTCATGTGTGACAGCACCAGTGCCATAAGTGTAGCCAAGAATCCTGTGCTTCACTCAAGAACCAAACACATAGAAGTGCGCTACCACTTTCTAAGAGACAATGTTGAGAAGGGAAACAAAGACCTCATCCATGTCCCAATCGAGAAACAGCTCGCCGATATCCTAACAAAGCCTTTGGACCAAGCTACATTTGCACGTTTGCGGGGTGAGCTTGGTGTGGTTTTTCCTTTTTGAGTTTTGGTTGGGGGATCTCATGTACATATGCATGTTGCATGCTCATTTATGTATCATATCATGCTTGCATCTTTGTATCATAGACTGCATTTGTATCATATGCTTTAGAGATGTGCTTCTCTTATATACATTGTTCACCATAATGTGCTATACATGATCTTGTGAGCTAGTTTGGTATGCTATGGTTAGTTTGGCTTAGCTCTGGATGATCTTGGTTTATGCCCATGGTTGCTAGCTATGCTTTTGAAAAATGCTACATGTATGCTCTCTTGTGAGTAAATGCTTTTATATGAGCTTGACATGTTTTTGTGGCATTGCTATGCTTAATTTGTGGTTGGATAGCTTATTTTGATCATATGGGGCCAAAGGCTCATTTGTCATCATGAATGTTTAGCCCGCTTGCTTTATCTTGTGGGGGGACATAAGTTCCTTTTTGTCGCAAAGACATTTCATGTACCAATATGAATCTGAAAATGAAATGTAAATTGCTTGAAAAATGTGCTCCCATGTCATATGTGCTTAATTTTTATAGCTTTGGGTGCTAAATCGTTGCATGATGCCTACCAATGAGAAGTCTCATACATAGAAGTAGGCACATAGCTCGGTGGCTTTGACATGACATGAGATGCTTGAGGGTGTTTATGATGATCTTATGATTAGAATGGTTGTCCTAGCATGAAGTTTGTGTGGCTCTGCCATTTTGACATGTTTTGCTCATGTTTAGGACTTTGCTCATGAGAGAGTGTTTTTTTCGAAGAAATTGCTCATTTTTTTCTTAGCTTTGCTCAATGGATGTGAAACTTGGTAATCTTGTAGCTAATGTGCATACGAAGCTATAGAGTATCTCATTTGCTCATTTGGACATGTGTAGCATCTTGTGTTGAATTTTGTCTATTTGAGAAGCTCTAGGTTTCATTTTGGTGATTCATGCATTACCAACAAGGGGGAGGAAAGTACCCAATTCATGCATCCAGGGGGAGTTTTGCATCAAGGGGAAGAAAAATTAAAATTTGGGAGAATGCATTTGGTCAGGGGGAGCTTGCATTCATGCATTTGGGAGCTCTTTTTCGCCTAATTTTAGTTGTGCTCGTTTGCCGATGGTGTCGAGCCCTTTTGCCTCACCTTGAGGAGTCGGCAAATTTTGGAGCATTTTGTCTCGGTTGTGTTGAGGCGTTGCCCTTGCCTTAGGGGACCGAGACTTTCTCTCTCAAGTGATCTTCTTTGGCTTTTGTTTGGCATTTGATCACTTGTTTGAGTTTTTGGTTCGTTTCTTCTCTTTCTTCTTTATTTCTCTGAATTGGTTACTATGTGTGTTGTCAATGCACTCATCAAGGGGGAGATTGAGGACCGGAGCATCCGAGGACCGGTGGATGGTCGCTGCCTGGTGTGATGAGTGATTGACAACGTGGTGTGGACTGACTCTTGGCCGAGTATTGCAGGTGCAGGTTGCGGCTTGATTTGCGTTGGTGCAGGTGAAGAGCGGACGCGAAAGGTTTTAGCCTTGCAGGGCCTCCGAGGAGTGGAGAGACAAGTAGGCGCGGCTCGATGGACCCGGTGGCCGAACGGGATCAAGTGCGGGCCGCATGGTGGCAAGAAAAGCAAGACGAAGTCATGGACAGGAGCCGGTGCAGGGTAGCGGCTCACAACCGGAGTCTGCACGCGGGGTTTGCGGTGGTTCACCACAAAACCGTCAGATTACTTGGTTGTGCCACAAAACCAAGACTGGAGGCTCGGCGGGCGGAGACGGGATCTGGGCGCGCCGAGAGACTTCGAAGCGGAGGACACGCGTCGGGATCGCAAGGCTTGCGTCGAGGCTAAACAAGGTGCGGTGGCCGGGCATCCGTCCGATGGTGCTACGACGAGAATTCCCAAAGTGCTCTTCTGGGGGCGTGTATCCTAGTATTATGTAATAGGGGTAGTTTCGTCTTTCGGTTGCCTCCACATAAACTTAGAGGAGAGAGGATGGCAGCCATCTCTTGAAACCCTAGCTCATTTCCCTTTGCTATTTTCCCTTCCTATTTTCCCTAGGTTTTCCATAGGACTAGCTTGAGAGCTTCATGGTGAGATCTTGAGAGAGGGATGGATGTTGAGGAGGCAAGCTAGACCTTGTATGAATCTTTCATGGTGTGTATAGAAGGTTTGGCATGATTCCTCAAGTGTTCTTGTTGCTCCTCCCGTTTCTCTTTTTCGGTGATTTTCGGAGCCTTTTCTTGGAATTTTCGTTCGTCGCTCGATTCATTGATTTGAGGGCATTTCTCTCCGGATTTCTTTGAGGGGATCATGGGTGAGTGCCTTGTGCCTCTTTGTGGATGATCTTGACCCCTCAAACGTCGTATTTGGCCTTCGATTCGTTGACTTTCGGATGAACCCTAGGTCATAGTGTTTTTGGCAAGGTTTCGCGATTCCGGGAGTTGTAGAGAGTTTGAGACCAAAATTTTTGGGGCATATCCTCTCCTTGGGGTGTTCATCATCTCCCCAAAAGTTCGTCTCAAGACTCCAAGTGGTTTGGGAGATCCATCGATCGAAAGTTTGGAGCTGTTTCGCGGGCTGATTTTTTTTTGGGGGGCGGGGGTACTACCGACCCTTTACAGGTAGTACCGATAACCTGATTTTTAGTTGCCAAAGAGTCTTTATCGGTAGTACCGACCCGAGGTCGGTAGTACCGATAGTCGGAAGTACCGACCTAGTGCCGGAAGTACCGATAACCTGGTTTTAGGTGCAAGTAAGCCCATATCGGTAGTACCGACCTGGGGCCGGTAGTACCGACAATTTCTGCTGCAGTTTGCCTCGCGCTAGCTTTTTCTCTCGGTTCTTTTTGTGCTTGCTTCCGCTTTGTTCCTAGGCTTGATCTAACTTGTTCCTGGGGTCAGTAGGTCCGTTGTGACTACGTGATCTTGGCAAGTGGTGCGAGATTCTTTGGAAGTGATTTGGGGATATAGGCCGAGTTCTTGAGAAGAATTTTTATCGGCTCCCATTCACTCCCCCTCCCTCTCTGGTCGCCAATCCGGTCCTTCAGTGTACAGGATCGAGGACGACGGCAATGCCGTCTAGAACATCCATCCACTGATGATCATTCATACCTGTAGGATAGCAACGTAGCCTCCATTGACGGCCTCCCGCCATGAACGTGCCGGATTCCTTGTACTGGCCCGCGGTTCCTTCTGCTTTCGATTCCTGGCTTGAGACTGAGAAGTCGACTTGCATGGAAGGAATCATTTTAGTGTCTAAAGCCATGAACGCAAATGGCCTGCAATGAGCGTCTCGTGCATAAACTGTCTCTTATTGTAGTGGGAGTGAATGTGTCGTACCGAAACATCCGTTCATGGACATCAGTTACCACCCAGAATGGACGCGTCCCTTCAGTGCGGCTGTGGCCACGTTCGGGTCATGAACTTCCCGGTTCTAGTCCTTAAGTGCAATTCACAATGATTGACACGTCCGTTCAGAGGGGGTGTGCACACAAGTTCGTCGGTTAACGGCCGGTGCCAGTCCTTAACTGCAATTCTCAATGATCGACACGTGGATCAACTTGTGACAGCGTGTCATCCCCAAACACCCATTCGAGATGCCCTTATATGCTTATATGCGTGTTAATATCACACACACACACACAAACAAACAAACAAACAAACAAAGATATATTGCTTTTCCATTTCCAGCTTATTCCGTTTTGGTCTTGTCACATCAACAAGGATCATCACGTTTCTCAGTCTCCAAAGCCTGCGGGAATCATCAAGTGCAAATGCAGACCATTCGTAGACCTTTTCAGTCATGACTCACACAGCATACCTGATAGAGGAGGACTTGTAAAGTCATCCTGCACCCTGCTTGTTGCAACGGAAGGACCATTCAGTCGATCTGATTGCCTTGTGCCTCCTTACAACACCCAATCTGTTTCTCCAGATGCAATTGATGCCTAAAACATTACATAAATAAACGGTAGAGAGTTGTGTCACAGTTGATGCAGCATGAGCTTATGCAGTTGAGATGGCCATTAGATGCAGCTGATGCGGCGTGAGTTGTCCGTAGGACTTTCTTGTGCTCTAGACAGGAAAGTTCGGAAGTGAACACATACCTAGACACGTCGGGCTCATCCCGTGATACCGATTGCCCAAACATGTAATCGATGCACGCCACTGAAGATTCTAACCTAGATAGATTATATCACATGTTTGCTTGACTATATTCCGAGCATCTCACATTTTCCATAGTAACTTTAGCAATGCTACACCGAGCTCACATGCCCGCCGTAGTCCTCGATAAATATGCGGGTGCAGCACAGCGTTCTTGAAAGGCAAGGCCAACACTCATCGGTTCCCCGTCTTGCATTTCTCTACTTCAGTGGGATACAAGGGTGAGATCATTTTCTTGGCTAATCTTGTTTACTTTATGTATGCATGGTATTGAGACGGTCACATTGTTAGCTTATGTAGGGTTTGTTCTACATTTGTGTATGCAGTACATGGATAATGGCCGGGCAAGGAAGGGATGGAGCATGGAACTTGGAGGAGTCGGGGAAGCGGAAGCTTTCAGGCGCAATAGCACCTCACCACCACCTAGTTCAGCCACTACCATTGGCACCACAGCAGCACCCTACCCCAATGGCACCTCCACTTCCGTTGGTATTGGCACCTCAGCAGCACCCGGCCCCAATGGCTCCACTTCCGCTAGCATCGGCACCTCAGCAACACCCAGGGGTGATGCAACCTCCAGTTCAGCCGCTGGCAATGACAGCTCAGGATCAGCTGAACCTCATGGTACCACCTTTTCGCCCACGGCCTAGGCCGCCACCTCTGCTGTTGCCCGCTGAAATGCCACCCCTGCAGCCAGTGCTCATTGAACAAGTGTTTGTATTTCTTAAGTCACTGCTAACGGCGCCTTGCTAGCGTGAGCGTAAGATCCACCTGGCTACACCTATGAGTACGAACGAGTCCGCATGCACACAGATATACCATTGTAGCACTTAACCTAAGGAGTATTCCAAAGGGTATCGAATCCAACGAATGGCGAGCGCTACCTCCTAGCCTAGCTATGGTACAAGGACACCACTCTATTGGATGAGATGGGAGATGGAAAGGATCCAACAGATAGCGTACAGAGTTAAGAACGGTCTCTCAAGTAGAAACTCTCATTTCAAGCACCAGTTCCCTCCTGGATATGACAAGTCGGTTCTAGCCGAAAACTCTACGCCGTATCCGAACGTGGGGGAGTACAAAGGGTCCAACGGCTATCACTACTGCGGCCTACCCCTAACTAACCGTGGGATACGGGGCAAATGAAGGATAACCCGTAGTCTAAACACCACGTCTACACCACCGATCACTACTATAGCACGGCTACGTCTGCGCGCCCGTTAGCAACACTATAGCACTCCGTATAAATACGAAGCGACGAACCCACGAGGGAGAGACTAGAACTCACTCATGTATTAGCTATCTCATGCAGGGGATCACAGAAAGACTTTGGTCTAAATAGAACATACGGAGCATCCACTTTACTCTAATTAGACTAACTGGCATACAAACAGAATTAGCAACTTATGAACTACACCAGAAGATCAGAGGATTAGGTTCATGAAGAACACAAGCCTCTAAATCAAGAACAGATGAAGAACACAAGAACTATTCAACAATGTAAGAAACCACTTTAGTCTAAATAGAAAATGTCGAAATACCCACTTTAGTCTAAATGAAGAACAAAGGCACCCGTAGAGGTTCGTTCTTGGGGAAAGATGCCAACACACCATGGTATGTCCCCAAGTCACCCCCTCACCTTCCTTCTAATCTCTACCTAGCACCTACTCACACCTACACATGCAGTGAGAGACTCCTCTCCAAGAGAGAAAATGAGAGAAGGAGGAGGAATGTGTTGTGTCTCTATTCTAGCCCTCTCCACGTCTATTTATAGTGCCAAGACAGCTTCCTTAGGCAGCCTTGGGTGCCACCAAGGCACCAATGAGATGGTGACATGTGGCGCAGAGGAGTGGGGGCCAAGTTGGTGAATCTTCCATGAGAAGGAGCTGTAGGATTTCGGACGGATATTCAGGCAGGCACCTGGCACCGCCTTTGGTTTGTCATGACAAGCCGACACGTGGAAGGGCAGCGTGAGAGGCCTCAGAGTGGGGTCGGCCGATCCCGAGGTGGCCCCGATCACGCCGGTTTTCGTCCAGTGATTGCCAGGTGGGTCCCAAGGTGGGTATGGGGGTGTTCACGGTGTTTCTAGCCAGTTATCTCGTGGTTGTGGGCCCTTGGATCTGCGTGCTTGCTCCTGATTGGTCGAGAGTGTGCTTCTTTGGATCGATGAGGTGTCATGGCCACGTGGGCGCCTGTGTGGCAGCACGTCACCACGTGGCTTGGTGTGGGTCCCACCGGGCCCACATGATATCTTGTGCATATCTCTTTCATCTGAACTCCAAAGTAGGCAAATGATATATCCATTTCGATCGTCTCGACGAGCCCGTTGCAATGGTGCAGACCAATATGGCATTTTAGGTTGTTTATGGTGATGCCATATTTATGCCATTGGTTTACTTGCTCTCAATTCCATCATTCCATGTGCATTTCGATGTGTCCTGCAACAAAAGATAGAAACAGCAACACTTGTGGAAATTGTCAGTATAAACCCCTATTCTAGTGTTGATGATCACTTTCCGTTTATTTTATGCAGGTATTGACAACCTAAAAGTGGAACTTAACAACCATCAACAACTCCCTCACAATTGACCTTTGCTCGTCCCGAGTAAAGGGAGTCACATCAAGGTGGTACATGATATCCAAAGGTATGAAGTGAGCATAAGAGATATTCCAAACCATACCTCGCACTTGTGAACTCTGTGGAGTGTCTATCATGCCATCTTGGGTAGTTGAGGAATGGAACGGTCGTGAATCAAGTCACTTCTGCTCATCATGTCAAGTAACTTGGGGTTTTGCAATAATTTTCAAAGCAAACCTTTGCTTAGTTTCCTCATTTGATTCTCTCATATCGCTCAGTGTGTACAAGTCCTCACCAGGGCATTATATTGCCTTTATTCATCCTACTTCTAGTGATAGCTATATGTGGAGCTCAGGGTAGGATAAAGGATAAAGCATACTTGTATTACATATATTGCAACGTCAAAGATCGAGTCCAGAAAAGCAATTCATACAATCAGATCAAGATGTGCACGTGTATGAATGTGGTGGGTATGGTAAGGTGGCCACTAGCCTCGGAATAGGTGCTAGTTATTACCATATTTTGATGAATGAGATGAATGACTCCATTATATGATTCTCTCTCTCATATATATATGCAAAATCTTATGAGAACATGGCTATCCTTTTTTTGGCGGACCTTCATGTGCCCACATTTTTTTCTTTTCTCTCTTTTTTTCATAACTACAGGGACCTTCATGTGTCCCCATTTTTTGTGTATATAGCTATGCTTTTTTTACAAAATACTTGAGGAGAGAGAAATCAATGCATATGATGGAGCATTTATGTAGGTGAATAGATGAATGATACAATGCTAACTTCTAGAGTAGAAGCATAGCAAGGGGGAAATGGTGGTATGCACATAAATCTTGATCATGAAAGCATGAAAGGAATTCTCATAAGGGTCACAGAATTTGACAAAGCTCAATGCAACAAGAAGCAGCATATGAGTATAAGGTTTTCAACTAAAAACATCATATGGCTTTGGTAGGACTGTGACATATCAAAGAGGAGCTTTGCAAAGGGTTTTCAGATTTTTCAAATAAAATTCCAAGCAGTCATGCAATTAGAGAGAAGATCATATCATCAAATCATATCACAAACACTAACTACTTAGATAAACATGTGTTCCCTAATGATATTGTTCACAAGCATCAAGATAATGAGTAAGGAATAAAACATATGCAAGCCAACCACAAGAATCATGTAGAGCAAGCAGGACACCATTATTTGAGTTTGATTCATTGGATAAGAATTGAAGATCGTTCAAACTCATAGGTAGAGAGAGTGAGATGAAGGGTGCACATACCATCGCTCCTGAAGGATATGGGAATCAAGGAAGACTAGTGGTGATTTGGCTGACCTGGGGTAGCCAGCTCACCTTAGTTTACCTTGTCCTTGTCATGAAGGCGTAGTCGATGTCGTGCAGCCCTTGTGTGGGAGTTCTCAAGTGGATATGTCGATGATGGAATCGAGAGGGCTCCCCCACACTTGTTCTTGTACCTGGTGTTGTTCTTCAAGCAAAAGTGGGAACAAAAGATGGACTCTACTGGTTTGAGAACCATAGAGCCTTTATTTAAAAAGCAAATATTTTTGTTTTTTTTATCGTCACCATGTCATTTGCTCAAACAAGGTTAGATCAATATTGCACTCCATAAACAAAAGGGGATATACTTACCTTGGACCTTCGAGAGGTCATATGTGCCACCTTTGTATGTTATGCAACATGAATCCAAACCTTTACTTACCTTCCTATATAAAACTAGCTCGATGACTCACCCGTTTGGATTTGACGATTTTCTGCAGGGTTAGTGCACATACATGCAACCAAGATCTATGAAGGCATAACCCTATGGTTCATCAATCAAAACTCGACACCATGTCTTGTGTTGACAGAAGAAGACAATTTTAACCTAAGCACCATGCTTAATTTAAAACAGCCTATGAATGTATGACGCCATAAACACTCAAACCAGAGCATATGAATAAAGATAAATGAAGCATGCAAGCATGATCAAACTATTTTCAAAGGGACATAAGCTTGAGCGCATAACAGTGAACCTCGGGCAACCTCCCGGAAGGGCTTTGTTTAAAGTCAAAAACAGGACTTACCTAGCTAATCAGGCAAGATGAGAGAGCTAACATCATCTCCAAACCAGGATAAGATTTGGTATGAGAGGAACTTTACTCGGGATGCTCACATATCTCCCCCACACTTGGAGTTTGCATTGCTAAGCAACAAAATCCAAGTGTGTGGAGATCAAGCTTCCTTTGTAAATGTTCCCTCACCAAAATCTTACCACAGTGTTGTAGTTGATGTAGCTCACATGTTCTTAGGCATCATCTGTCCACCGTTCTTTTCAATCTCTACCTGAAAGGTTAGTGACCAAAAATACCCGAAGGACAACTTATCTTAAGAACATGTTCTTGCTTTTATTTGAAAGGGAAATAAAATCTATGCTAATCCAGGCTATCTCCTGGTAGTGCTTTGTTTATTCAAGGTCATAAGCTCGACCAGGGGAACTTCATCTTGCAGCTATCATTAGCGGTGTCATTCCCGTCTCACCACCAATCTTGGATGTTAGCTATCATTAGCAGTAGTAGCAGTAGTAGCAGTAGCAGTAGTAGTAGTAGGAGCAGTAGTAGGAGCAGTAGTAGGAGCAGTAGTAGGAGTAGTAGTAGTAGTAGCAGTACTAGTAGTAGCAGTAGGAGCAGTAGTAGTAGCAGTAGTAGTAGCAGTAGCAGCAGTAGTAGCAGTAGGAGCAGTAGCAGCAGGAGCAGTAGCAGCAGGAGCAGCAGCAGCAGCAGCAGCAGCAGGAGCAGCAGCAGCAGTAGCAGTAGCAGCAGCAGCAGCAGGAGTAGTAGTAGTAGTAGTAGTAGTAGTAGCAGCAGCAGCAGGAGCAGCAGTAGC
Organism: Cenchrus fungigraminus; assembly: GCA_036936925.1. NCBI lineage: Eukaryota > Viridiplantae > Streptophyta > Magnoliopsida > Poales > Poaceae > Cenchrus > Cenchrus fungigraminus. Next base: position 43,098,232 of record CM072778.1, on the reverse strand, counting down.
AGTAGCAGTAGCAGCAGCAGCAGCAGCAGGAGGAGTAGTAGGAGGAGTAGTAGTAGCAGTAGTAGCAGTAGCAGTAGCAGTAGCAGTAGCAGTAGAAGTAGCAGTAGCAGTAGCAGTAGCAGGAGCAGTAGCAGCAGGGGCAGTAGTAGTAGCAGGAGCAGTAGTAGTAGCAGCAGCAGCAGCAGGAGGAGCAGGAGCAGGAGCAGCAGCAAAAGCAGGAGCAGTAGCAGTAGCAGTAGCAGTAGCAGTAGCAGGAGCAGGAGCAGTAGCAGGAGCAGTAGTAGTAGCAGGAGCAGTAGCAGCAGCAGTAGTAGCAGCAGCAGCAGTAGTAGCAGCAGCAGGAGTAGTAGCAGCAGCAGGAGTAGCAGTAGTGGTAGTAGCAGTAGCGGTAGTAGCAGTAGCAGTAGTAGTAGCAGTAGTAGTAGTAGCAGTAGGAGCAGTAGGAGTAGCAGCAGGAGCAGCAGCAGCAGCAGTAGCAGCAGCAGGAGGAGCAGCAGCAGGAGGAGGAGTAGGAGGAGGAGTAGCAGTAGGAGTAGCAGTAGGAGTAGCAGTAGTAGTAGTAGCAGTAGTAGTAGCAGCAGCAGTAGTAGTAGCAGGAGCAGCAGCAGTAGCAGGAGCAGCAGCAGTAGCAGCAGCAGGAGTAGCAGTAGCAGTAGTAGCAGTAGCAGTAGTAGGAGTAGTAGTAGGCGTAGTAGTAGTAGCAGCAGCAGTAGTAGTAGCAGCAGTAGTAGT